>JAWQUS010000007.1:14400000-24400000 GCA_036365455.1 Macrosoma leucophasiata | reverse complement strand
CACCATTAATTAGCGAACCGGCGCCTCAACTACTTCGTTTTAAAAAAATAGAAAAAATGCTATGAAAGGCAGTTTATATGTTACATATTATATTATTTATGATAACATCGTGAGCCGATCAACGAACACCGAGGCACTTCCAGCTCGTTCAGCTGTTAAAATAAAAATCACTGTCGTTTATTGTGCTCGTTTTGATATCATAACAAGGATGTGATGACTTAAATTTAAACGTGGACTAGATGTTAACAATTCAGTGAATGGCAACACTGGGATACAGCATGATGAAGAGCTAAAATAATTTTGATGTAGGTAATGAAAGCGACCGTACTCAGTGTTACCATGGTCTGTTCCAGAACAAATACAAATAAAACTAGATAGAAAAACTTCAAAAATAGGATTTCATTTTATAAAAATACAGACACGAAATAAATTGCGTGAGTGTGATACGTGGATGACGATGTGAAACTTAAATTTAGATTATCCTCCCCTAAAAATACTGTTGCGTATGATAAATTTAAAAATAATGATATATGTCTATAACTAACATTTAGGAATTAATCCTTAAACCGTTTCCATGCCACCTCTTCGCGCCCGCGTACATAACCCACCGACCGGGTTCCGAGTATTAAGGTGAAATTAAAATTAGCTAAACAAATCAATACGTAATAACATTCCATCTAAATATAATCTCGAGATCACGTCCGACTCTTTTAATTTGACAAAATAGGCCTCGTTTGAGGGCAGCCACGTCGCCATTAAAATCATGGGAAGAAAAAACATAAGCATGATCACGATAATATTTGGTGTTATCGATATAGCCGGGGTGTAACACGTCGCGAGTAGGCAGGCGAGTGTTGCTGTAGTGAAATATATAGCCTACGATCGTCTGAGTGTTACAACACCGACGCAAGCGCCACCGCCACTGGCGCGGCCGACTTACTGCTCCACCGCCGGCCGCTCCTAGCCTTAGGGTCATCACTCACTACATCAACACCACTAAGACAGAGCATTCAAATGAAGACTATTAATTTTATCAGAGTCAAGTGCCCATTATGATATGATAGCCGATCACTAGCCGATGGACAATAACACGTCAAACTCGGGCCCTGTCAATGTAAATTAGACATTAATAAAATATCTCGAAAGTCCAAATTCAAGTAATTTTTGAACTTATATAGTTGAGTCGTAGTGATGCTCTCATAGAAAGGCGACCTGTACGGTGACGGTGCTCCAGCTAAGTGGTCGAACCGTGACTTACTAAAATTCGGCTGACAGTACATTGGTGACATTATCAATAAGCATATTCCAAAATATTAACTCACTAGCGTATTAACAACACCCCCATTTTTGTAAATTCCGAATAGGCATAGCGATACTTAGTATAAAATAGCGCCAATAAAAACGTGTTCGTCGATTCTTTCGTTTGCATTTTAAAATAAAAATAAATTGTTGCTGTTTTTAATTATAAAGTAATCCAGAATCGATTATAACGTTTTCAATGATGCTACATTAATACAATATTGAACCTATAGTCCCGTCCCCGTCCGCCAATGACATTTGAACTAACTCGATTTTGACTCTAGACACCTCATTGCTCTATTTGATTATCTTTCGCGGTTATTAGTCATATTTTGCGACTCAGGCATTGAGCATTTTAGAATAAAAGACAATTTTAATCAATTTTATAATGAACATCAGGAATATTTAAAGATATCCTTTTATAAAAATCGACCTAAGTATTTTGTTCTACGGCAAAAAAAGCCCGTGTATTGACAATCAACGATCCGATTTCTAGAGGCAAAATCACGTCAGATATCACAGCTAGCCAAAAAGGCAACACGTCTCCTTTCCAATACAAAATACACTGATCTGCGATCTAATTCCCTCCACCTCTTCCATCGATCGGGAAGCAGTTTAATCGTGTACGACCACGCTTAAACTTCTTATTTGCCGTCGCGTCACTCAGATCATATCGATATTCGATACTGACAGCAGTAGGCAGTAAATGCGTCTGCGTCAAGCTCGAGCCACACTAAAGAGCTTATGTAAAAGTGGAGACCACACTTCGAGAGTATTATTTGAAACAAAAATCAAGTAAGGATGTGGCGATTCTCTCTTTCTAAACACAGCAAAATTAGTAGATATCATCAATCATTGAATGAGAGGTCCGACCACGGCTAGTACGATTAAGTGTGTAAAAAAAGTGTGGCCTCTATTATCCATAGCTTCATGAGTTACATTATCGAAGCTGTCAGTAAAGTTTGACGTCAAATAGATCGTGTTTGTTTAGCGGCGGAGGCGGGCGGGGGCGGGGCAGGCTGTGTGTGGTGTGTGTGTTGTGTGGGGTGTGGTGTGTGTGTGTTTAGCCGGAGGTGGGGGAGGTGGGGGAAGCGTCGGAGTCCGCGCGCGCGTTCTTGTTCTGCCGCACCATCTCCGCGCGCCTCTCCTGTGGGAAAACAAATACAAATTAAATTTTGTAATATGTAAAAAAAACAGGTCATGTGCGAATCAGAATCGTGTTCATAGGATGCCGTACAATTAACAAAATTTCTACGTTATCACAAATACCTTAGGTTTTTTTATACAACGCCTTTTCGAATTCCACAGAAGTTTCGTTTACTATCTTTAATAACTTAAAAGTTCCTTATGTCTAAATTATTAATATTTCTGTGATCTTCACAATTAGGCGTCCTCTAACAATACATCACACGATACAGTTTGCAAAACTTTTTAAAATGCACTAATTTATAGTGTCCGCTGTTTGAAATTCACTTTTTTCATGATTGGGTCTTTGATTTACACGATATCATTGTGTACCAAATTTCTATTCAATACTTTGTCCATTAAGTACTTTAAAAAAAAATCTGCCGTGACAGACTGCAGACAGACAGACACAAATAACCTTATAATGGTTTTATCTTCGCTTTCTTATCCTTTTGAGGTACGCAACACTAAAACTACGACACATTACGTACTCATAATTGATAATTACTCAAAAATGTAATAATATCTACTGCTTATTTACACTAAAGCCCCATTTAAATCAATAATAAAATACTAAGCTACGTACTAAACTATAAACACTATAAGAGAAGTTTGCAAAGCTGTAAATCTGGAAAACAAACCTCCTTCTTAACGAAGTCCAATTTCTTCTGAATTTCCTTTTCCCTATTCAGTTCGGCGGTTGTGAGCTTCGTTTCGATGTCCTTGGTTATCTCCTCCATCTTGGCGGTGATGACGGACCGCACCTCCGCGAGCTTATTGTTCTAATGCCAACAGAATGATGATCGAACATAAAACATAATGCATGCGTCAACCAAATGGAACCAGCTAAGTGTAGAAATTGTTTTATATTATTTCGCTTGTGAAATATATTTTATTTTTAAAGAAAAATGGAAAGAAAAATTTGACTTCAGGCGAGGCTCGAACTCGCGACCTACTGGGAATCTAGTCCAGCCGCTCTTCCAATTGAGCTACTGAAGCCATGCCCGATTTGTTAAATCTTTCCTTCACATCTATTGCATTGCTTTATGGTAGCAGCAGCGCCATCTATTACCAACTATGCTAGTTAGGCAACCGATATAATAGACTTTTCAGTTTATTGAATATCGTAAAGAAGTCGCTTTTACCCTTAATAATTGTTTTATATTATTTCGCATTAACACATGCTTGTGAAATATATTTTATTTTTAAAGAAAAATGGAAAGAAAAATTTGACTTCAGGCGAGGCTCGAACTCGCGACCTACTGGGAATCTAGTCCAGCCGGCTTCAGTAGCTCAATTGGAAGAGCGGCACAACAATTATTAAGGGTAAAAGCGACTTCTTTACGATATTCAATAAACTGAAAAGTCTATTATATCGGTTGCCTAACTAGCATAGTTGGTAATAGATGGCGCTGCTGCTACCATAAAGCAATGCAATAGATGTGAAGGAAAGATTTAACAAATCGGGCAGGGCTTCAGTAGCTCAATTGGAAGAGCGGCTGGACTAGATTCCCAGTAGGTCGCGAGTTCGAGCCTCGCCTGAAGTCAAATTTTTCTTTCCATTTTTCTTTAAAAATAAAATAAGTGTAGAAATGTTGCGAAACTACGAAATTGTTTATATGCTGCATTTGGATATGACTTACATGTCGAGTCGTGATTCTCTTATCTTAGTAGAGGTGAAGCGTTCAATAGAGATCAACGCCATCTAGTGTAAACCTTGAAAACGACTTATTAAGATACAAGGACGAACTGAATCGCGCAATGAAGTTTTCACAAGGCGTTACTACAATAACCTATAACGTTTTACATTTAATTTTGAGACACAGCTTCCAATGTATCATCATTCAAAACTGATCAGTGCATTCTTTGAAACATTCTAGGTACATAAGAAACGTAAAAAACATGTATTGCGTCTTTCTACAGAATATCGGTTTCTTTTTACAAGGATCCTTGCATACTATGTTGCGACTGATTTGTCTGAATATCACATCAGCTAAGTTGAGTGCGCACGCATTTTGCCTATGCTAGTCTAGCTAGCCTAGTCTAAAAAAATATCAGTTTTATGTCTATACATGCCATCATAGGCCTGTCTTTATTTTTTTTTTACAAATATTTTAAAATCATTTAATTTGTTAAGACAGTTTATCAGTATTCACACTGCCGGTCATAAAGATTCTCGACGTGACATGCAAGTCTAGTTAGAAATCATCAATACGTTAAGAATTTCATAATCTGAAGTAGCTTCTGATACACTTAACTGGTTTTATGAAAAAGGCACATTCACTGAAAAGCATGATAAAAAATAAAAACAGATGAAAAATTATGATATCAAGAAGAAAAAAAATGCCAGTTTTTTGCATTCATGTCAATGGTCACCTCTACATGTAAATCTACAAATGAAAATGAGGTGCAAAATATTCGAGCTTCCCAACACTACAACTGCATCTCATATAATTACCGTTATTAAGTTCTTCATTTGTCACGAGAGATTAATTGACTCCTTTATTTAGTCCGATTAGGGGAAGTCATTCTTTCACCCAATAACGATGATGGTTTGTGACGATAGATTAATAGAACAAGTTTACCATAACTATAACTGTATGAAATGGTAGCTTATTGAAGATTACTATGAGGTCCTCGCCTTCACTTTGGGATTATACAGCAACGTCTAAAAGAAGACGATTTCGATGAGATGTACTGCAATTTCTTAATATTTTCGGTTCACCTCATAAAGAAGCAGCGCGATGCTCACAGTATAAACGGGCGAATAGAGTCGTGGTTGCATAGTTTCTCTTTTGACTCAACCTCGACATGGTAACTTTACCTGGATGGCGCTGGCAGCTATTGAAGCTGTTAAGGTTCCGCAAAAAATTGGGGAAAGCAAATCAATTTGGCTATGCCGTTTCCCGTTTAGTATGGGCTCAATCTGCAGGCGACTACGTGCGTTGAGAATAATCTTACAAAGATCGTTTTGGACCTAGAAAATGAGGTACTGCCTTCAGATATTGCGAAATTTTATGTTGATAAGAAAGACTCACAGTTGCGCAGCTTCTCCGTGTTTTCTGTCTCGATGTGCAGGCAGCGGTCGGCGGTAAACGGCCTGCTGCAGCTACTGGATGGCAAATCCGGGTCAGGGGTACCCTGCCGATAGAAACTCACGTGGTTGTACAGCTTCTCATTCTTCTCTGTCTTGATCTGCAGGCGGCAGATGGTCTCTTGAGCTGCTGGACGTTTGGTGTTGTATAATCCTGGCAATAGACTCACGTGGTTGCGCAGCTTCTCCTTCTGCTCGGCCTCGATCTGCAGGCGGCGGTCGGCGGCCTGCTGCAGCTTCTCCTGGATGGCGCTCTCGAGCTGCTGGAACTTCTCCTGGTTACCGGCGCGCACTTTGCGCACTTGCTCCTCCTGCCAGGATAAGAGCGTTTATAAGAGGTTTTGTGATTGTAAAAGTTGTATATTTTCTTGTATTTCTTACAAAGATATATGATCGAGTAAAAGTTTATTCTAACGGGCATACGTAAACCGGTAAGCTAACCGGTAGTAGGAATCCTTAGATTCGAGGTAACGAAATTGATAACCGGGAAATTTGTCCTTTTTTAAAACTGGTAATATCTCCAGTGGCATCATCGGAGATATTGCATGCTTGTTTGCCATCCGTTAAAAAAAAAAATGACTCAGTAGCTTTGTGGTAGCAGGCCACTACTAGCTGAGGTCCTGGGGTTCGATTCCTGGGTCGTGAGCTATCAGAGATAACGTTGTAAAACGCTTTTTCTCTGGTTGTATTGGGATTTTTCCATTTTCTAGAAGTTCAATTACCTAGTCTAGTTTGGTTATGTGCCCGAAGATGTGAAAAGGCTCGCCACCTGTTACATGGGCCAAGCGTTCGTGGTTCGTGGATGCTTACATGTTCGCGGAGGCGCTCCAGCATCTTCTTGATGTTCTCGTCGCGCTTGTCGGCCGCCGTGTTCATCTTCTCCTCGATCGCCTTGTACACCTCGGCCGTCTGCTGCTCCAGGGTCAACCTGCAACCCACACCATACTTGAGAACCATAGCAATATTTTATTTATGTTGAAAGATTGACAGACAAGCAAAGGGGCCACCTAATGGCAAGAGGGCACCGTCGCCTATGAATATTTGCAACACCAGGGGAGTTGCCAACGCGCTGCCAACCCTGAAGAATTATTTCGACGCCACTTTCACTGTCACCGATTTATTCGACTGGAGGCGTATTAAGTGTCTCGACTGACATCATCTCGATAGCCACTTTGCAATACATTGCTGTATTGGCATAATGTGATAAAAACCATTATTTGAGAAAAATAACAACGTACTGCGTAACATAGAAAAAAAAGTAAAAAAAATATCATATTTGCGGATTTCCTCGCGTATACCACTACTTTCAAGTTCTTCTTTTACCCGACGTTTCAGCCGCTTTAATGAAAGCTATCGTGTTCATGGGCAGACGGATCAGCCGTGGTCCATCTGCTCGTGACCACGTCGCCAGGTAAAAGAAGAAATTGGGAGTAGTGGTATACGCGAGAAAATCTGCAAATATGATTCCACAATATACGACATAAGGATTTTGAAATTGATGGCAAACCGAGATACAGAATACGCCGGCTGAGCTTTTCGGTTCACAGATCTTGACTTGAACTGAGACCTTATGATCTGTCGTCACAGTGGATCTCAATCTCGAATACACTTGCGCCCCAATCACTCATGGTTTTGCATCAGAGGGCTAATTCTCGAATAAAGCAAGATAGCGGAACGATTAAGTTACTATACAATGTACCAAAGACTAGATACCTAAGTATAAAATGTTAAAAATAAAACAACTGAACGACTTATCCCAGTTACAATATGACTAAACAAACAAGTACTCCTATGACTAAAATCGAATCGGCTAACATTGAGCCATTCTTGAAAACAATCTGACTGACTTAAAACGATGTTATTAAAATATTAATATCATACACGGAAGACGTATACCATATTTTGGTTGAATGTGTTCGAGGTGAGGCTCATCGCAGGGCTTCATTAGAAATAGGACATTGCAACAGTGTCCTGGCAGATCCTACTACGGATGACGCCAGAATACTGTTGCAACTATATCAATTGTCAATGAGCTAATGTTGTTTAATTATTTTTTTTAAATGAAGAATGTAATTCATGTGAACGTATAGAGCGTCATGGTCTTTGACCAAGCTCTTTAAATGGAGAATAAAAAAATAAAAAAATATATATCATACACGAGATGAACTATCTATTGACAATACTATTTCTGCAGCCTATATATACTATTCCCTGCATAATATTCCACAACATTTACCCACTCGAGTCTATTGTGCAATCGTTGACCAGAGGCAGGTGCTTCTGGATAACCCGGTCAAGTGAGAGATGCCTCAAGCGACCGATCACTCCTCGTCTTGTTATGCCAAACAATATGTAAGGTAAACTGTAAAAGGTGGGAATAGACTGGAAACAAAGTAACTACGAGCGAGAGTAAAATTATGATATACGTCCAGAGGTTAAAATATATTTTGGTAATTTTTATTTCCGGATTATTTGTTCTACCTATTAATGTATGCATTGATTCAATCATCAGTCCTTTATTTCAGCTAAGTATATGTTAAAATGCATTAATATTGCCGAGTGTAAGTCGATAATGTATAACAATAGATACATTAGAATTTTGGGAATACTTACCATACCTACAAATATCGTACACATATTATTGATGACATACTGCAAAACTGCAATACCATAAGCAGAAATTGACTTGAATTGAGAATTATTCCGCTAGTGCAGTCAGTCAACTGAACCACAGTAGAATATGAATAGTAAGGAAACTACGTACAAAACGTTCGAAACGGCACACAAACATGCGCAGCTACGCTCGAGTAGCGTGCGTCTCACTACTGCAGCACCGCGAGAACCGCTTATGGGCATCGTCGATGCGCGTGTTTGTGTGAGTGTGTCGTTTCAACGTTTTGTACGTAGTTTCCATACTGTTCATATTTGTACTGTAACCGAACGGTGGCGCTCCAACCATTCCAATGGATCGATAGTAAGTGCAATCACGCAAGATGGGCAGCCAGCAGTAAATATTCTTCAGCTAAAATGATGAAGCAGAAATACTCCATATAAGAACATACATCCATTTTAAGAACTTCCCATGTAACCCCTAAGAGGACGCCGATGAAAGAAAGAAAAAATAAAAAGACTATAGAAAAAAATCCTGAGACTTGCCCTCAAAAAAAAGAACAAAATATAAACAAAACGATAATTGGTTGGTACCCGAGCATTTTCGATAAACGTTTTCTGATCCCACATCACGACTTACCTGGTCTTCTCAACACCTTCAAGGTGGTCCTTCAGACGCGCTCGAAGCTCGTTGATATACGCCTCGCGTTTCTCTTCGTGCGTCTCCATTTTGGCGTCGAGCGCCTCCTTGGTGTTCGAGATGAAGCTGGTCGTTTGCTCGCTGCGGATCCGCGACGCCTCTTCTATCTTGGCCATCTTTTGTGCGATAGCTGCCATCTTGCTCGCTTCCAGGCTCTGGAATTGAAGACGAAGGATTGGTTGCTTTAAAACTGGTACGTAGATGGTTAATCTTTACAGTCTTATCGTCTACTTCAGTGGTTTTAAACTTTTTGGCTGGCGACCCAAAATATTAATTATTGGAATACTGTTTTTTTATAGTGAGTAGGTATAACGGGCTTGCGACCAGACTTAGGGTTGCGTTACCAGAGGTTTTAAGAAACGCTGGTGTATTTGTAATATTTTTATTTCATACAATAACACATGCGAGAAAAATTTTGAAATTAAAGAACAAATCATTGATACACAATTTTTTGTATATCAATGGAACAAATATATAAAACTAACAATTCTAATGCGAAAATGTGTATGTTTGTATGTATGTATTTTACTGGTGGTAGAGCTCCAGTGATGGAGCTCGCGGGGGTAGGCACCACCGTTGTACCTAATATACTTGCCGCTAAATGGTAGTGTTCAGCACTATCGTGTTCCGGTCAGATGGTAATGTACGGCCCTGTAAATTCTGGCACAGAGGCATAACACCTAATGCCTCAAGAATGGCAGCGCATCTGCATTTTGACCTCTGGTCATTGTGTGGGTGTCTATAGGCTACAGTCATCACTTAACATCAATGTGAACTGCACGTTTGTTTGCCACTTTTATTTCATAAAAAAATGTTCAGATTTCACTTTAATTAAAAACTTGATCAAAATGGTCGGCAAACGTCACATAAGGTGCGAAAGAGATCGATCTACAGACCCGAAATAAGCCGAAATCTCCTTCCTAAAGTCGATGCAATATCTCTTGTTAGATATTGGTGGAGGGGGAAAACTGATTAGGTACTGAGAAATTTTTGTGCCAAAATCAAAGACACTCATAACTAACATCATCGTCATAACCTGTATCATACTTACACGTCTTCTTTCCTCAGCGGCCTTCAGTTTCTCCTGGATCTCCTCGACGGAGGGCGTCTTCTCGGGAGAGTCAGCTCGGCGGGGCACCGGCACCCCCACCGGCTCCGCGAGGATCACCTCGTACGCCAGACCGCCCTTCGACATCTCTTGGCAGCGGATTTCGGTGGCTGTGGATGAGTAATTTGATAAGTAATAAAGCAGATGGATGATATGTTTAGACTGTAATGCAGTAAGCCATCTGGGGGCATTACTGAAGAAGGGTGATGATAGATTTGATACTGATGTCGGACGGACATCGGACATTAGTTCATAGTGTTTTTTTTTTGTTTAATTTACTATAAATAGGAACGTTTGAAAGATTTTAAAGAAAAATAGAACAAAAATTATAAGCTGCTGTAGTTCCACACTCGATTTTCGTGTTCCCAAGGATCCATAGCGATGCAAAGAGAAATTCGACAATCGGGTGTAGGACTTCAGTAGTTTAGGAGGTAAAGCGGCAGGACAAATTATCCAGAGGTCGCAAATTCGATGCCTGTCAGAAAAAAATTTTTTTACACTTTTCTTTAAGAGTTTTCATTTGGATGTTTAATTCTTATTGGTATATACAATTCAAATAATATGCTTTGTATCATCAATATCTTAATGAAACAGCGCATCAACAGCAACAGGTTGAAACCGACAACCACACGGGGAAGGCAACTGCTAGTATGTTATTATGAGTACCTATGTAATAAGGAGAGCAAGTTTCCAAACTCAATAACCGCAACACGTAAGTCGTCTAGCCGAATGTAGAACAGATATCTCTAACAGATAAACAATCGCGAATACACCCACATCACTCTTACTCAATTACTAAGACAAGCAACTGTATACTAATGGAAATTCATTGTACGTAAATTACACAAGTAGGCCGTTCGAGGATATTTGATCCTACGTCTAACAGTTATAATTACTTATTTATAGACTTGTCGGAGTCGTTCATTAAAAACTGTTGAATTTAAAATCGATTTGGCTTGAAAATACGTCAGCTAGCGACGAAAACTTTAGCCTTTAGCTTTATAATAATAATATCCATTAGGTTGAAAGACAAGCAGATGGGAAATGGTAGAAAGTGGTCGCTCTCGGCTATGGAGATATTTGCCACACCAACTGCCAAAGCCCATAAGTATTGTAGCGTTTTGTTTCTAAGAAATCTGAATCGTCAACGATTCAACTAGCGCATTTTTGCAAAAAGTCAAGTGGTAGGTATTTTACAGCCGCCCACCGGTGAGGGCAGCATTCCATGTGAGGAGTTAGTTCACTTGTTTAACTGGATGAATTGTCTACATATGAAATTAGTCTTATAAAGCTCTGCGAGTTATTTCATACCAGCTGGTATGAAATAACTCACAGAGTACCGAATGGTACTGGTGGTAGAGTGCCAAAGCAGGTGCTCAGCGAGAGAATATAGAGACTGAGGGAAGGCCCAATGAATTGATATGATTTCATGCGAGTTACTTCAACCATTATGCTTACGTCAGGCAAACTGGCCCTGAGAGAAGGAATTTCTCACTACCGTCACTAGTGAAGTTGCCTTCGACTGACTCTTTTTCACACTAATTTTACTGCCAGCATTTGTATTGAAACGCAGTAGGTTATGTGTTTTTCATATAACCTAATAAATGTAGTTTGCAATTCACGTCGCAGAGACGACATTTACCGACTGGTCCCATCATGTCAGACATAAATCAGTATCAGTTATCGAACGTTTATGTACCTATAGGGATAACAAACCACCCCGTAAAACGAGTTTAGTTTCATATGATCTTCTAAACTCCTAAACGTAAAATGTAATTTCCGGCACAGAAGCATAATACCTTAGGCCTCAGGAGTGACAATGCATCTACTCGTAAATTTAAATCTCAGGTTTCATGTAGATGTAGACTACTTAACATCAATGTGAACAGAGTGCCAACGTGCCTAGTCCGAGATTTTATATACTCTTACGCGAATTCGATCGCGTATGAGTAAACGCAGATTTGTATGGAATTGAAGGAGCGTCATCTAGAGGTGAATCGATGACGCTCCTTCAATTCCATACAAATCTGCGATTGCGATCGAAAATCTCGCACTAGGCACTCTGTATGCTCGTTTGCCCCTTCATAACATAAATCCAGAGTAGAATGTGGCATTTGTCGACTAATCCGTATCTATTACGTATTATTACATATTCTCTGCTATTACGCCTGATTGCGTCCATTTTCCACAGATGTGACATTACAACACGCAAACATATGACACTTGTTTAACAGTGAATAAATGAACCACTGCGGCAAATGGAACTTGACATTAAGTATCATTAAAGGGGCGGGTCCTAAACGAGAATTGGCCGAAAATTGCCGCAGCTCTCTTTTGTTTTGAACTCATCTGCATAATGGCACATGAAGATAATGTCGGAACCATCGCCGGATTTGATGTTTCAGGCTGGACAACTTTTGTGAATATTTAAACATTAATTAATATTGTCAAAAGTTCTTTCTGTTTTTAATACATTGTAAATAAAGTTATAAATAAGAAAAGTGGAATGTAAAATTTGTGCCATTCATTGGTTCAATTTTAAAAGTGCCCAATTTTTCTCTTTATGATTTAATTTCTTTCTCAATTTCATTAAAAACATTGATGCACGTTTTTAGTACAAAATTGGCAAATTTGGCCAGTAGGGTGACAATGAGTAGGTATTCTAGTACCAATACACAGTCATAGGAAGGGTGCTATGTACTCGTATATAAAAAAGTCGAATAAACACTAAAGGTGAGATTCACAGACTGTACTTCGACTTTACTTTGAGCAAAGTACGCTTCGGACTGTCAAAACCCATACTGTACTGTCAGTTCTAAGCGTGCTTTGCTCAAAGTAATGTCGAAGTGCAGTCTGTGACTCTCACCCTATGTTTGTTCGTTTCAATTTTCTATGTAAGTCAGTGTTTAATTATTATTATTAGTTCATTTTGTGAGTCACAATGAAAACACATAATAGATCGCATATAGGTATTAAATTTCGTTTTCCCATGCTTCCTAGGCGGGTCCAGATTTATTGAAAATACGATAGTCCCCGCACTATCGCAATGAATTTAGATTTAGTGCACAATTATTTAGCCGTTTAGTGCGCCACTAAATTAATTCCACCAATGGTAATTCACGATTGCGACACCGCCAATAAATCAGTTTAAATTGGCCAGCTTTCAAAACGTAAATCAGCGAACGTAATTCGTGATAACGCCTGCAGTTGACACCAACAAATGCATTATGTATGTTAATTGAGCCCCTGGTAACCATAACAGCCTTTATGTACCCTGCAGGGATCAAACCTCTCACAAACACGGCTAAATGGGACACTTCGGGTCGGCTTCGAGCGGCTGTGAGCGGGACGCGCGACAGGATGATGCGACATCAAGGCGGATCCAGCATTTCAGTCGCATCATAATTTAGTTGAAATTCAGTCAAGATAAGTCCTTTCTTTATAGATAAATTTTTTACAGGATCTTTAAAGTATCTACTAGCCTAAGAGGTCAATAAATAGAGAAGACACTTTACTGGTGGTAGAGCTCCAGTTACGGAGCTCGCGGGCGTAGGCACCACCGCATTACCTAATTTACTTGCCGCTAAATGGTAGTGTTCAGCACTATCGTGTTCCGGTCAGGTGGTAATGTACGTCCCTGTAATTTCCGGCACAAAGGCATAATACCTTAGGCCTCAGGAGTGGTAACGCATCTGCATTTTGACCTTGGTCTTCGTGTGGTCTTGGTCTATAGGCTGCAGTCATCACTTAACATCAACGTGAACTGCATGCTTGTTTGCCACTTCCAATACATAAAAAAAGACAAACAGATATTCCATTTTTAAATTGATTTGACAACTATTTATGTAAAACGTTTCCATTCCACGTCATCTGTTGTCATGTTAGTTTTGGGAAAGTGTGTTAATTAGACTTCTGAAAACGTTCCGTTCCGTTTCTTCCGTTTCTACGGTGACCGAACCATTACTGAGTTCGTCAATGACATTCTACGAGTTCGTAGTGGAACACTGTAGATCAGTAAAAGGTAGTAAACTGCAGTAAGTACATAGTAGATACCTACTCGTATTTCAAATATGTAGGTAAGTGGCGTACATTGCATACCTACTTATAGGCAAATAAGCAGAGCCTACCTCAGTATTTCACCATAAAACGCAATTGAAATATTTATTTTAAAAATACGTAAATATACCTAGTAACAATTACTAATTAAATCAATATCTATTCATATCTTTATTAAATACTTACCTCAACAAATCTTCATTAAATAACATAAAATATGGCTGTATGCCGTACAACAACGTGGATCGGTATCGTAGTAGATCAATGAATGGAACAAACGCTGGATTATAATATATTATAAAAAACTTATAGTGCGCTTTTATTTGACCTGACTAGTCTAAAAAGTATTATAATGCCCAATTTATCTCTTCTACAATAAGCTTAATAAATAATGATGGAGTATACCTACTCTCTTGTTTTCTGGCCGATTGATAATGCCCTAATATCTTTGGATAATGCAATAAAAGCAAATTAAAAATTCGCATCAAACAATTGAAGTCCCGCAACGTTTGTAATGCTTGGAAAACCGCATAAATTATAATTACAAAGCAGCAATTACCGTTCATAATTAACGCTTATGGGGGTTGGAAAAATGAGTGGACGCAAATTAATGAACCTCAAGGTCGACTCGTTAGCTCCGGAATCCCCTATCCTCCACCCCTGTTGGATGAGGGTGGGACTGGGGACTCCCATGGCATGACTCACAATGCACTTCGATATAGACATACAGTGCTCATCAAGAAATAATGCACATCGAGCCTATGAAAGGGACAATCGGCTAGTTTCGGCTTTGTAGAGCGTTATCTCTGCTGCTGCACACTGCCTACGTAAGCAACCGTAGTCCGGTATTGGTCAAAACTTGATCAAAATGGTCGATTAACGTCAAATAGGTAGGGTAGGAAAGAGATAACGCTCTACATATCAGAAATAAGCCGACGTCTCTTCCTGAGGTCGATGTGCATTATTTCTTGTTGAGCACTGTAGGTACCTATCTACTGAAGGCGTTCGTCTATTTAGCACCTCACATTTTTTATTGCAGTAAGCAGAAAAATAATAATTAATTATTGTCCTGTAATAGAAATAAAAATATCTAGTGGTACCTTTACAAACCCAAACTTTAGCAATACGAGAATACGTCCAAGGCTACTAGTAAGTAACTGAATACTATATGTACTTAATATTAAATTAACTCTTACACTCATGAAAAAATCGTATTGAAGCATTCTTCAACAAAAATAAACACTGTTATTTTCGAAAACAAACAAAAGTAAAATAAGTGGATCAACTAGACGCTCGTAGCTTAATCCTTGACGTCTGATGCTATCGATAAGGATAACTATGAACAGACGCGGTCAACACACTCAGCCCCTTATTGGGCGAGACCACGAAGGTGGTAATTTTCTCAGATATTATTCATGGCTCTGTATAGGTAATATTTAAATCAGATGCCTTTAGATCGTTTAAAAAAGTGGAACCTGGAACCTGTTGGCAAATAACCCGCACTCACCAATCATTTAGGGCAGGCCAAAATTTCATTCGTGTTCCTATCAAATAATACTTAAGTGGAAGAAAGCCTGAGCCTTACAGTGTATAAATATAACATGAGCTTTGTATCGTATGTCATTTAAATAGATGACCTGACTAGGTGCCTACGAAAATTAAATAGAAGCGTGTTTTTTGTTCCTTGTATTTATAAAGCTGGTGTAGTTCAAACCAGTAAGAGTGGCAACAAAATTAAGAAGCATAAAAATCAAGACACAGAAAATACTTCTACATCACAGGCACTTACTGATAAATTTGACTTTTTTAGGTTGCTTGGTTCTTGGTTTTCCGACTGGTTTCTTGACTGGCGCCGACCTCCGGTGAGCTAAACAAGGTATAATAGTTAGACAGGCCCAAACCGCCCCGACGCACGCTTATGACAACCCACTATCTGAACAAATTTCTTTCTGGCAGAGGCATGGGATACAAAACTACTTGGGAGCATCGAGCCTTAGATAGATAGATTGAAATATTAGATGCCAAATTACGAAACATTAATACGAAGATTTAATTAATAATTAAATATAATTACAAAACTGAGAACGGTCACGTCACTAGAACTGTGGAATCCTTTAGCCACTAGAACTATAATAATAGGTACGCCGTCTTAAAAGATGCAGGTCATAGAAGCAGGTGTGTACGTTCCATTTCATGAAAGGTCATGTAAATGATTGATTCTTCTGATCTGTAAACGATTGATTGGTTTTTTCCCACGCTTTTCAGTAATAAGGTGTTGTACGGAAAATAATGATTAGTTATGCAAATAATAACGAATCTAATATAAAATTGTACATTTAAACTATTTGTAAATGTACCTAGTATACCGTATTACGTATACCTATTTGTTGACAAGGTATATCGATGTTGTTTGTAAATTGAGTTTGGAATAAACGAAAAGAAATAATTCTGCTTTCAAAGGTAGTATTAAGACAAATCTTACTTTATTTAATGTTGTTAAAATTCTAATTTATTTGAATGCTAGGCTTCACGAAGAAGCTTTAACCGCAAATTATAAACAATTGACAAGGGAAAGTTTGTCACGAGAAAAATCTTGGAACAATGTAGACATCGTGAATTCTTGCCATCATAAATATTTGATTTACTCGTATAATAATATCTCAAAAGGCCTTTGGTTGAACTCGATGGCATGTCTGACTAACAAAATGTAAATTACAGAACGAATTAAGGGCATAGAAAGAAAAGAGAACTTGTGAGAAAAAGATAAATTATAAAAAACGTAATTGATGTTAAAAAAGAGAGAAATGTAAAGAAAACACAACCTCAATCGAATTTTTTAACTACTACGAAACGATAAGAGAAAGATTATGGTAGACAGTTGTGTAATCTAAAATAATGACCGTATCGAATTGTGTACTAATACAACTGAAACTCAATCAACAAGCCACCCCAATGGACGACCATCGAAAAGCTATTAACGGTCAGCGCGACTAATATTTATTCGAGAATTCGAGCACCACCTAATGAAGGAACTGCAATCGATGCTCGCCTGACTGCTCGTATCGATTTACCCATAGACGCAGCCACTGTCGTTTCATAGCTTGACCATAAAACAGTTAATGGTAATGATAGACATCGACGACATTTCCAAATGACATGCATTACTGATAATTGTGTATTGAGGTCACCCATAAATAAAATGCATTATTAAAGATGTTGTATGCATTCTTCTAATGTAATCATAGGATTTATTGAAAGACGAAGATCATTACCAAACAGCAAATTTTATTGAAGCGGACTAAAATTGCTTCTATATAATCTCAGCAACTTGATTCAATATGCCCCAGAGATGAAGAACAGGATATTGGTCGGCGTATAAATCGTTATTTGGTAGGCGTAGATAGATATAGGCAATAGTTGGTAGGTAATAACGCGACGGCACGATATCGCGAGATGAGAGGGCGGTACGTGAGCGGAATGCCGGAGCAAATACGGCTAATCCAGCTAAGCCAGGTTTACATCAGACGAGACGGTGACTCGGAATGGGGAGGTTCTGACGAGTTCTTAATTTGTTGGCTGACGTGACTTGCGATGTGGACGCTGGGATAATTTAGTTAGGGTGATATTAAGACAAATTGTTGAAGGGTCCAATCATATTTCGTTTAATTGAGTATCAAGTCAACCAGTACAGATTCATTTGTTTTTTTACGCTTAACTAATTGGAATTCTCTTTCAACTTTGAAAGAGCTTTTTCAGTTATTCTTTTCAGAGTATTTTAATATTGTCAAGATTCTTTCAAATGTTCGCCTCAGTGAACGCAAAAGAGAATCGCTCGCGCGTGTTCACGAATTATAACGGATCATAGATTTTTACAGATTGTCATACTGAATCAACGATACGGTATATTTTATTAATAAAAATAGAGTAGCAAAATAAGAATGTCGAATGAGCATAAACAGATATACAATGCGAATGTGGATGGTTGCAGAGGCCCAGGAAGACCAAGACTGACCTACCTTGACCAAATATGTCGAATACTGTCTGAGGGTGAGGTCAAAAGTCTTAGAAATCGGCGTGCATGTATGAAGAGAATGATTAATGTAGAAGAAGCACGGGAGGTGCGTCAGGACCAGAATAACTCCACACTCTCTTGTCTACCCGTAAGGGATTTGGCGTGAAGATACATACATACATATATGCAAAATAAGAAAATTACCTACCGTAAAATCTAACTTGTGTAAAATAAAAAGTCAATGGAAAGTAGTTCAACATAAGAATAAATTACTCTTAACATTTGTCGCCATTTGTCTTTCGCCACCAACGCCGCAGTGAAAGCTAATGACTAACATTTAACTTGAAAGTGACAGCCAATATATTCTCTAATAACCGCTAGGTCGCAACATGTCTGTCTACGTCCAAATTGACTCGTAAACCCGCAAACAGACAATGCAGCTGAATCTTACGTCACCACCCTTTATGCGGTGTGGTGTTCAACCACTGCGGCTACCAAGGAATCGTATCCTAGTTTGCATAACCATGTGCAGCACCTAGTGACGAGCCTCAGTGCGCATAAACATTGATTTTTCTATGTCTAGACTGACATTGAGACTTCGTCTTCTCTGGTCTATGATGTCAATTTAGGTAGGTAGGTCAATAAGATAGGATTCGGTTTTATCTAACACAATTAATTTCGTTTTGAGATAAGCTAACTTTTCAGGTCGACTAAGTTTAAAAAATATTGAAAAAACACCTATTTGCCTCAATTTTCACGAGTACCCTGAAAAAATATTTACCTACATCCAAATCGTAACTCAAATAGAACTGCGTGAATATAAAATATTTAGCTCGCTAAATGAAATAACGTGTCAAAGTACAAAAACGCACGGTGGATCGAAGGTAAATATTTAATAGAGTAACAACTGAAAGGGCGGCCCGTCGGCGCCACACGATACGACGCGAACGTTGATAATATATTTAAAAGTCGGCTTTAAAACCAGCTAGGGGAGAACAGAAAGCAAATTTACAGCCGCCGGGTATACATCCAACGCTAAGGAAGAGTGTTTCAACCACGTTCCAACACTCGAATGCGGTGAGACAAAAAAAAACGCCGGTTGTATTCAGAAGATTCTAGAGCAACGTTTGAAGTCCACTTAACGTGCTGCGCTCATTAGCGAGATGGGAGACTAGTTTTCGATTTTAATTAAAGCACACGAAGCTGTCTCATTGCACGAGCCACATACTAAGTACGAGGATTTAGCCAAGAAACGAGTTTGGTTAATCGCTGTAAGCTAATTTAATGAATATCTTAATGAGTTCGGACCACATGTCGCGGAAAATGAAAAGCCGGATGTTCTTCGGGCCTTGATCGATATTACGTTAACTAAGTATAAAGTTAGTTACAGAACACGTTACTAATTTTGAAATATTCTCTCTTACCCGAGGGTGTTGTGAGGGAACACATTAACATTGCCCCATTAATGCGTGCTTTATAGAGCAAACTTCATATATTATTGCCGTCAATCCTTAAGTTCCAAGTTGTAGTGAAGGCATGGCGAGTGTCGTGAAAGTTCGTGCGACACGCGAGCTCAGGACCCGCAATGCATCACTGTGACATCGCTGTAGCGCCCAACTTTCAGCTGAAACGCTCGCCTATAAACAGTCCCTTCCTTAATTTCCATTTTTTAACATAAAGTAGGGACAAGTCTTGAATACTAAACTAGTTGAAATTCTGGAAGCATAAAGGTAAAGTATAGAAATGGCTTATTACTCGTCCCCAATGTATAAGAACCCCTAGTTATTTTCTAAATATTTAAAGTGTTTGCTTTAGCGGAATAAGATAATAAACGAAGGATAAATATTTCACTTTTAGAGCGCTATTATATTGTTTTTCATAAAGGAAAAAACCCGAAGGAGACACAAACTGTAAGTAAGAACACCGCCTTTTACTTTACTTCTGTAAGTAAAGGCAAAGCGTTTCATTTCAAAACGCCAAATGAATTAGATTAGACGGCACGCGGCAAATAAATAACCCTATAATTCCCCCATTCAAAGAGAAATATTACGTCGCAATTTTGCAGACAAGAGACGATGATGCTAATTGGGTTCCGAAAATTCGTGTCACAGGCGACGAAGATCAAAAGAGGGTGTTAAACTTGTTGAGCCAATTAAACCGTGTTGTAATAATCGCACCCTAAACAATTATGTCATCTCCAGTCCCCGAATCTTCACAAAACGGTGTGTTGACAACACACTAACTAACCTTTATGCAAATAGCCATGCCATTATTGGAGTGTTTGATTGGAGGGGAGTTAATTAAGGTATTGTAAATAAAAAAAGCTCAATGGGACGCCCGTAACAATATGAGTTTGTAGGGGAACATGATTATGCGACATTTGCGTGCGTAGAATTAATAGAGGCCGTAAATATGCGAGGACAATATCATTTACAAAATCAAAATGAAGCAAAGATAATAATGTTAATTAAACCAAGTAGGTTGGTGAATATAAAAAATATTGATCAGTGTTAAAAGATGAAGAAAGAATTATTAAAAAAAACAGGTAAATGGTAAATTGAAAGACACTCCAAGAACATCACATAATCGAAGATTAGCTAAGAAAGTCAATAATGAAAAGAACTCATTGCGCAAAATGGTGGACGCATGAGGTTTTAACGTTGAGTACAAAATGGTTGACATTATGCAGTAAGGTTTAATCAATATATCAAATAATCACGATACGTAAGCACACTGAAAGCAGCGAAACAGATCACTGACGTAATTGAGGATCCTGTAAAAGATGTAAAGCTACTAATAAGCAAACGAGAATAACTTTTTCCAAATATAGACAAATAAATAATAGGAAAAGAAAAACAGCAAAAGTTAGATAGGGAAATTAAGGCAAAGTATTTAAGGAGTATGAGACTCAAACTATTGCAGAACTGTGAATACGGTTTTTTCAAAACAATTTGGATAGTAATTTTAGAGATTAGCACGCAAAAGTAGAAGTTTCCATGTCCAATGACATTACGTTGTACCACGTGCACTTAAATCTGACACCGGCGCCGGCTCCCCCACGCCGCGCCGGCCGGCTTTTCTTTATCGTTTCACTAAGCCGCTTTTCGCATTAACAAGGGTTTTATGGACTAAACAAAGAAAAAGCCGAATACACGTCCACACACATCCGTAATTTCCAACACATCCAAAGTATACGTTGCGTAACTTTTACAGGTTCAAGTGACTTGAGATTAACCGAAACAATTCAATTTACCTTTGATTTATGTAGTTACCTACATGAATGACATAAACGATTTTTTTTCTTCTGAAATAAAATGCGGGTTAATTCAAGACAATATAGTGGGTTTCCATAGCGAGCGTGACGGCAATGCCGATTTTCAAGTAACTCAGATACATCTCCAGTATCATGCCGCTTCCAACCTGCTGGCAATACGGGTGCGCGGCATGAGTGGCAGAAGCACTGCATCACCGAATCCCGAACCAGTCCTATCAGCATGGTGAAGGTTTCAAATTGACTATCTAACGAGTGACGGAGTCGCGTCGCGGTGCGGGCGGACTGCGCGACTCTCGCCCGGAAACTGAGCCACGCCGGGGGGAGGGTTGCTGGTCGATAGCCGCGCCCCGCACCCCATCTCCCCCGCCCTGCGGACCCACCCCGCAGCCACCCCTTTGCGCGCTACCGGTCCTAACTTGATAACCCGCCCAAGAAAATAAGCCTAACAAATGGAAAAATAATGTTACCCGCGATGTCTGCGTCGTGTGTCCTTAAAGTGATGATATCGTCCTGTCATTACCTGTGTAAGACTTAGCTTAGAATGAGGGATGCAAGTGAAATGAGACCTTTAAATTGTATGACTTAAATATAATGAATATTAAGAAACTTAATACTGTCCCACTTAGCAGCCGAAGGTCCCAGGGTTAGGAAGACCTAACTAATTGAAGTGCCACCCAGACTCGTGCAGGTCTCGACGGAATCCTCGCTCATAAAAAAGGCGAGCAGGGGGGTGGGGTTCGGCGGGTGAGGTACCATGCGGCGGTCCCGCCGCCGTCTCGGCGCCGCCACCCGCAGTCAATTAACAGCCGGCAACGCGCTGAATTTGTTTCGCCACTCGAATTGCTTCCGATTGATTTCCTTTTCAAAACCCACCACGGTACCACTAATAACTTGCAGAATTGCAGATTTGCATAAAAATTTGACAAAGCCTTCGGGTTTTAAAACATTTTATTTCGCTTGAGGTGAGACGCAAAGTTTATGCACAAAAGCTTTTAAACGTAACAAGTTGGGATGGCCAGATATAACACTAAAGTGCAGCGGTGATGGTGTAACCCTGTGCACCAGTAATAGAGTCCGTGGTGCGGCGGATCGATGACGGGCAACAACCCCGAGCGTCCCCCTGCGGTAATAACTGGGAATTCCAGGACTAAGCCGCGCCGACCGATGCATACGCACAAACAGCCTGGAAATACCGCTTGCGGCGTCCGGCCGCTCGACGAACGTTCGTGCAAATTGTCATTGATAACTTCACTTGTTATCTTCCTTTCGTTTTTGTTTAAACCTATTATTTACTCCGTGTAAACCGTAACACCAGTTTTTTTTTTAATTTTACTATATCATAATAATTTCATAATTTGAAAACACAGCACGTCAAGCCAATACCTAAATAAAACTTTACCGACTGCAGCCTCACAAACTTGGAAACAATTTGTTAACTCCATCAAAAGGACATGAATTTCGGGATAATACCGGATGTCTGCACTCCATAGATCATATCACCACGGTGATAAATTACTTTCCTCAATAATACTTAGGTTACGGGGTATTCGACGGTATAATAAAACTCGAACAAGACAATTTATTTACAAAAATTGGATTCCGGGTTTGACAAACGAGTCCTTCTAGATGTACAATATTTTTCTTTCATTTGTTTTAAGCAAAATAAAGGCGACGTTACAAGTTACAAAAAAAATATTCACCAATAAGTTATCATGACAGTGTTTCTCCGAATGATACTACAATGAGCTGCACATCAGAAGAAATGAGGATAGCAAAGAATATGAACGGTCCAAAACACAGATTATAGGTGGTAGGTATAATTATTATAATATACTAAATTAAATATAATTCTGACAATTACAAATTTGAAGAATGAGAAAGAGTGCAAGTTCAATTTTAAATTATAGTTGCAATGTATTATTATAGCCTTTTATTCAGATCTTTAACATACATATACATACATTTACAATCTCATACAATCAAATTAAACTTAAAACTTATGCTCGAAACTGTTGTTTGGTAATTTTTTGTAGATCTGTTTTCCAATCGGCAAAGGCCTCCTCCAACCTTTTCCATTCTTTCCTTGTTTGGGCTTCTGTGTTCCACATGTGAAACACAATGATGTGGAACAGTTGCAATGTACCCATAAAAAACCTGCGATATTTTTTTAAAGGAACAGTTTCCTTTTGTGGCTAAAGTGGCGCCCAACTCGGGGCTCCAGGCGCCATGATATATTATTACTGCTAAGCGTCTATTATACCTGCGACGATAAACTTTTAACTTATGGAGCGAGATTTTTAAGCACGAAAGTTCAAAGAAGTCGCTTTAGCTAACTGAAAGACCTAGTAATAAATAAATTAATAATGGCAACCCATTAAACGTCCCACTGCTGGGCACGATTCTCTCCCCTTTTTAGGGGGAGGCCTAGAGCTTACTCCACCAAGCTGCTCCAATGCGGATTGGTGCAGATACGGGTTAGTGGCCAACCCGCTGTCGGATGTTTTTCAAACCGCCCATTAAGGCCTCCAACAAGGTTTAACGACTGCTATCTATCGATAGCAACCGGGACCGACTTAACGCTTAACGTGCCCTCCGAAGCACGGAAACGCGCATTTTAATTTGCCACTAGCGGTCACCCATCACACACACGACCGCGCCCGTAATGCTTAACCAAGTAGATCGCTTACGATCTACACCAGCCACGGGGCCATGCGCGCTTCACCTAGTAATAATTAGTAGTAATTGAAGTAGTAGTAGTACCTAATTGTGGCATTAAAGCAAATTAATCATATTTTTTACTGCATACGTAAACAATATCTTTCTCTACCAATATCAGAAACTCTGGTGGATGAAACGGGTTGGAAAGAAAAAATCCGTTAAAATTCACTCAGGTGCGGAGTTTGAGCAGGTTCGTCAGCAGAATCGTTTGAAAAGAACAAGCAAAGGAACAATATGATCTGAACGAATGGGAGCTGAAGCGGACGGCACGGGACTAAGCGAGGGCGTCTGCAGCCTTGGGTAAAGATCACTGGAAATCCTCGGAGGAGTCGAAAATAGTCTGTAGCGGTACGGTATTCAGATTTGTTCGGGAAACTCTGCCGCAAGAATTAAAGTTCAGAGGGACTAGTAGTATTATTGAGCTCTTCCCCGTCTTATTCTCTAGTTGTGATAGCAAAAAGAAGAGTAAGGTGTAACTTATTGATAACTTAAAATAATACTATTGAAATATTCGTTATTTCTTGAATCTATAAATATCGTAAAATGTAAATTTTTCATCCAAGACTCAGAAGATTGGAAGGAGTAGGAAGAGTCCAAATATTGTTTGAAAGCTGGACAAATTATACATCTGAAGGTGGACAATTAATTTACCTACTCACCGAAACAACTATTTTAGCTGACTGTAACATGCTTATATTTTATTACAAAAATCTTACTGGAAAAGTGAAATAAGTCACAGTTAGTCACATTCTATCAATTTTATATTCATCTATCAGAACAGATTCACATAAGAGATTTATGAGAGCATCGTTATGAACTAATCCGTCATCCTCATATGACGACCACAGCCTGATAGCTTCGTCTCACGGCAACAAGTAGAGTCACGTGCGAGTTGGATTTGGCTGAGAATATAAAGAAGCGGCGCGCGTCCGCCTGCGACGGCGACCGTATCGATTTTGCCTCGTTTCAGCCTTTGTTTAAACATCAGCCTCGACATTTTGATACGTCTACAAAATAATACGAGACATCTAATAAAACATCCTTGATATATTGTGGCTGTGACACCCGAAAGCCTAATAAAGACCCAGGCCATGGCGCTTTTTATATT
The DNA here is from genome assembly GCA_036365455.1 of Macrosoma leucophasiata. Taxonomy (NCBI): domain Eukaryota; kingdom Metazoa; phylum Arthropoda; class Insecta; order Lepidoptera; family Hedylidae; genus Macrosoma; species Macrosoma leucophasiata. The sequence goes on along the minus strand of JAWQUS010000007.1, from coordinate 24,374,836 downwards.
ATTTAATAAAAAAATTGGGTTGAATTCGAACATTATTTGATAGCCTATTGGTGTGCAAATCCAGACGAACGAAATGGCGGTCAGAGGCTTTATTAAAATTTAGTGATTCACCTATTAATAGGCGAACAACGTGAAGTAATCCATTTTAGCAGAGATCTCTACTTACCCATGGTAATGTAAATGTAAGACCATCCTACTTGTAGTAATTGATATAAAAAAAATCGGCCTCATTGGGATTATTGCACTACTTCTCTTTGAAATATTGTATGCTGATATTAATTTTATTCGACATACCCTTAGAGGGTGTCAGGGCATTGAAGTGAGAATGCAATATAATTATGCATACTTGAGGCTTATTCGCAAGTTACCCGAGCCGGAAAACTTTGTTTCATGCATGTTGATGTCGACTTTAAATAAGCTTCTGATGATATTGTAAACGAATATAAATTGTACGTTCGACTTTTAAAAATCGTACTATTTGTTTAGTAGTACATATTAAGGCTATTATTTTACAAACATGAATATATACTGGAAAGATGGATAGAAAGTGGACTTTAAGAAAGACAGTTCGATGGTGCGACATGACATACATGCCATGTAATCTTGATGATAAATGTTGTAGAAAAAAAGGAGATAGACAAAATTATAAGTAACGCGATTAAAGGTTTTAACTTAATAAATATAAGTTTATGAAGAGAAAATAGAAAATTGAGTTATGCTATGAAAGCTAAAGGCACTCTATGAATAAAGCAAGAAAAGTTAAATGTTGACGCTAAAATTTGTACGTTAGCACAATGTACAAGGAGATAAGGAATTCTTAATTGAATACAGCAAAGTGGAATACTATCGGTTGTGAATAAGATTTATAAGGAAGTTATTTTTACACAAGATTTTCTCCACCACTCGTTTACATTTAGGTGGTGCCTGTAGTGTTTTAAATATCTTAGATTTTTCACATATAAATATCCAAATAATCGCATCAGTTCATTTATTTATACAGCACATTTAATATTCTGTTATTTTGACAGAATAATGTTAATTTAATGTTAAGTTAATTAGGTAGATACTAGGATAATTTACGACATGGTAAGTTCCAATAATATAAATAAACTGTCATAAACTTCGATAATTCATAGAAATATTTCTACGATAATTATTCATAACTTAATTTCATTAAACAATAATTAAATACATAGACGCAAAAATAGACCCTGTAAATAAATTAAGAGCTTGTAATCTGGAGTAGATTGTCAGATATTGCCGGGTTCGACCCCTGAACCCCTAACATGCTAAGTGTTTGTAAAGGCCAAACACTTCGGTGCGTTTAGGTTAAGGGCCATCGTAACAAAAATAAAACGTTTGTTAGCTTTGAGATAAAATATTTTTGTAAGTTATGATGATGAACCGGAAAGTTGAGACAATTATCTCTCTTTGTGTCTCTTTTTACTGTATGCTTCCCATCTCATTTTCTCCCCCAAGAATACTTACAGTGTTCATCAAGAAATAATGCACATCGAGCCTATGAAAGTGACAATCGGCTAGTTTCGGCTTTGTAGAGCGTTATCTCTGCTGCACACTGCCTACGTAACCACCCGTAGTCCGGTATTGATCAAAACTTGATCAAAATGTTCGACAAACGTCAAATAGGTGAGGTGCGAAAGAGATAACGCTCTACAGATCCGAAATAAGCCGACGTCTCTTCCTGAGGTCGATGTGCATTATTTCTTGTTGGATACTGTACCATGCTGTTGGTGTAAACTAAAGTTATTCTTCGCTATTCTGAATTGTGTAACGCCAAGATGATCTGTGTATAACGCGTAGTTTATCTTATGTTTAATTAAAGAAAGTAAAGGCAGAGAATATATAATAATACTACGTATAGAATGGACGATTTCCCTGCCTCACTCAATCTCCTCCCCTCTTATGGGCGACGGTTGGTATTTGTGTAAATACACGTCACTGATTGATGTCTGTGTAATAGAGACCAAATCTAGCGTTTGTATGGAATTTTGGCGGAGTGTCCGCGGCGTGGTAAAGGTGAAAGGCGTCTACTTCATAAACGTGAAGCGAAATATTTTTATTGAAATAAATGAGGAGATAAAACCAGATATTGCCCTTAAAAAATTTCACAAGGAAAACGAAATGAAAAACAAACACAACAAAGGTGAAACAAGTATAGCTATATTAAACATACCCAATAATAATCGGAGGTCAACAATAAGTCCTTACTGATGGATGTCACGTGCGATGGTAATCAGAGTTGTGAAGTCTCATCAACGTAAGGGGACGGTAATGAATTGAATGCCGTGATATAACGTCATGGAAGGGATGCTCATTTAATGTTAACCAACGTCAATTTGTTTGCCCACATCACCGCTTGAAGAGTCCTTTTGTGGATTCATTTTGAATGTTTATTTATTTTCGTGTTATTTGATATTATAATCCTTTTTCCATTTTCTGAAAATGAGTGCTACGGTTCGGTACGGTCAAAGATATTAGCTAATACCTTTGGGTACCGTATTCTTGAAACGGAAAAAATTTAAACCCTTATCGAAATGCTGTTTGTTTGTCCGTCCGTTTGTTACCGCTAATATGCTCCGAAACTGCTAGTCCAATTCTATCGAAATCTGGAGCACATACTAGGTAAGGCGATCCGATGGTAATCAGTTTTGTGGTCTCATCAACGTTGGTGGTAATGAATTGGATACAGTGATGTATATATACTAAAGTATCTATAAACAGGGCCTAGCAGTTCTTGAGTGGCGACCGCGTACCGGAAAACGAAGCGTAGACCCCGGACCGACGACCTGGTGAAGGTCGCGGTCAATCGCTGGATAAAGGCAGCCCAAAGCCGTTCGTTGTGACAATATTTGGGGAAGCCCTTTGTCCAGCAGTGGACATCTTTTGGCTGAAATGATGATGATCTATAAACTGTTATCATTAAATAAAAATTATTTTTATCTAACTATATCAGAAACTAATGTCTAAAAGTCTAAACTGTCCTAAGCTATTTAAAAAACCTTTTCTGGATAATTTAACACAAAGGGAACTTTACATTCCATTTATAATTACAAAGAAAGTCTAGACACCAAAATATGCTTTTATGAATACGCGAAAAGGGTACTTCAAGGATAATAAAACCGTTCGTAAAATGGAATAAAGAGATTTACTTTTGAGTTAGCATATAAGAGCATATTTAACGGGTATGTTAAAATCTTGGTCCACCCATGACTTTCGAGACCAAGTTAATACGTAAACTTCATAGAGAGCGTGGTAATACTTGCAGCTTTGTAGGAATGTTTTTACGTCATATTAACTATTAATTACACAGTTTGCTTTCCCAAAAAGTAAAAAATAAATTGTTTATTTTCTTTAATGGTTTTACTTCCAAAAATTATAATGTCCTTTGTTCTATTACGATGCCGACGAAAATGTCTTTCGGAGAAAATGACCTTTTACGAAAGTGACCATTTTTTTCGAGATGACGTTTTGCGAAAGTGACGTTCTGCGTCAAAACCTTCTTCTATCCGTCTCATTAATCGATTATAGGTGCTTCACTCGATCAATCGTAATAACGCGAACTAACTGCCAAATACTCAAACGTCACTTAAATCTGAGTGGGACTTAAAAGTATTGTCTTTATAAAACACGTTCAAACGATACAGATTGCGCATATTTGAGGGTTGCTTAAAATTGAGTGACGTTTGAGTATTCGGCCATAAATCAATCAATAAACATAATATCAGTGTAAGGCTTAATTCAAACGCTTCTTTCAGCTTTAAAGCGCTTATCAACCTCTCAATACAAATGTTATCCAAAAATAGTGCACGCTCTGAGAACGCCCGCTCCACACCCCACCATTAAACGCTTCGGTTCAGGAAATCGTTGAGTGAATTATAAAGTTCGAACGGTTAAAAAAAGCTGAGATTAGCGTAGGACTCAAGAGCTATTAGAGGAAGTTCTTTAAGAAGCGCTAAGTAATAAACTGACGTCACTTAATGTACACTGGTGTATGGCGCTAAACGATTTCCGTTTAATACAAAGATCAAACATAACTTGGGACTTGGGAGAAAGTAAGTGGTACCTAATTTCTTGTGTTGTGAGCGTAGATTGCACTCGCGAGTTAGCTTGGTTGTATTTTGAGATCTATTGTATGATCTCAAAACAAATCACAAAATAATGAATATTAGAATTATTTTATCGGCGTATTCTCACTTCAAAGAATTTAGGAGTCTCAAAGATGAAAAGTTTTAATGTAACTTTTTGTTGATAAAAATCAAGAAAATTTTTCTTGATTTTTAGAAAAATAAATACCATTGAGGTATATTAATTTGTCTTCAGACTTTTCATATCATGCGATTCATTCATCGAATGTGGTAGATTAAGTCTGGCTGGATCACTCGTGTATAAAAATCCTCATATGTGTAGCAGCTACAATTCAAATTCAAACCAAATACTCTCAAACGCTTAACAACCTCCTCAATACAAATGTTATCCAAAGAGAGTACACGGTCTATGAACGCCCGCTCCACACCCCACCATTAAACGCTTTCGGTTCAGGAAATCGTTGAGTGTATTATAAAGTTCTAACGGGTTAGAAAGCCGAGATTAGGGAAGGACTCAGAGAGCTATTAAAGGAAAGCCTTTAATATAACGCATTAAGTGTGAAGCTGACGACACTTGTGGTATATCTGACTTACACTGGTGTATGGTGCTAGAGGATTTCCGTTTGATACAAAGATCAAACATAACTTGGGAGGAAGTAATTGTTCCTTATGAGCTTAATATTGATCCTGAATTACGAATGGTGCATTTTGATGATCTACATAATAAAGTACCTACTATCTGCCAAATCATATTATTTCAAGTTCGTGGTTTCCGAAGAACTTACGAAAGAAGAACGGCTCTAGGTACATTTGCTCGTTTTATGATCGAGGCTTTTCTTAGAAGAATAATTAAACTTGGCATTTTGTTGAAGAGTCAAGCGAAATTTTAATAAATAACAAATGCTATGCCGATTATTCTCGAGGAGGAAAAGAAAACTAAAAATTAAATAATCGGCGTTGTTTGAAATAACACTACAATTTCTCAAGCATATAGAGGTGGTAATTGTCGAGTACACAAAGAGCCGTTCTAAAAACAAAAGGTCGAAATTTTCGCTACCTACACCTGCGCCATGCCGGGCGAAATCACTAGTGCAGCAAGCAATCCTTTATTGCTAGCGTTTTTTGCATGAAGCAAATGGAAATTGTTCATGGGAAACTTTACTTCAGGGTACAACGGGGTACGCTGAGTCATCTATCGATTGCTACACCAAGCAAGCAATATAAGCCTCTATTGTATGCCTGTAAAGATACTTATCCCGTGTTAGGAATTAACAAACGGTGCACAATATTTGACTCCACGTGTATCCAGCCCATGCCAAGTTTTCGGAGGCTGTTAATTTATTGTATGATTCACATACTCTAGCAATTTGTCCCCAGTGTTATTCTTTCCTTTTTTCAAGTAAGTGTTCCGGTTGAGAAAAATTGATGACAACTGTTTAGATTGTAGTGATCGTGTTGTCTAGACTGATGTGTAACAGCAGCAGACTCGGATCTTAAAACAATCTAAGTGTAATACTGGATCCGTTTATTACAAAAGTTAAACTGCCCAAGTTTCTGTTAAATAGCTGCAGTTCGTGGTTGCATGTTTCCACACGATAATGTTCTCGTAATTTCCAAGCTTTAATCTCGATCTAGATTTTTATTATGATGTTTATCAGTTCATACTTTTTTTTAGGCAGAAATGACAACGATTTCGATAATTATCGTTTTTAAATTTTGGATCATTCACAGGGCAAATATTGAGGAAACCCAATATCATAATGCAAGTCTAATACGAAAGATGAAAGATATCTCTCGCCCCAACGGGCACGGCGAGAAAACACACAATCTGGAATAACTTTCAATATATCTGCTATATATCCGATAGCGACAGATTGCGACGCCATAAGGCCGCACTTGCCAAGCATTCGGGGTCAGATTTCAGCCCATCTGGTCCGAGCAAACTTTGCGACTTCGGATAACGCAATTTCTTCGAATTATTAGACTCCGCCTTGCAGACTGCCACCTCTTATTGTAATCCAATTACAGAACTGACTAGATCGTGACGTTTTGTCTAGTTTCTATCTATATTATACATGCAACAATCAGGGCTTTATATAGAGGTACGGGGACACAGAACGGATTTTTTACTGTATGGCGTGACACATTTATCTTCCAATCTAGTTCAATGCACCAAACAGCGAAATACCCCATAAAACGCATTCAGTCGTTCTTGCGTGATACAAATCCGTCAGACTAAAAGATAGTCTGAAAAATAATGTTGAAAATGCTTTTTCGGATTTAACAACTTCAAAACCCCCAAAAGGTTTTCTATAAACATCTATGGATATTAGTCGATCGATTTTGCAAATCTGCCGTATCAAATTTCGCGAAGCCTCAGCTATATTAAAGCCATGAATCGTGTATAATGTCCCTGTTGTACCAAAGTAAACACAATTTTGATTATGAGGGCAATATTGTTGGCTACAGTAAGTTTAGTGAAAATTTATACGATGGTTAATAAGCTATTTACATAAAATATTTTGTTTAACGTAACACAAGTTTATATTTACGCTCTGCAATTGTAATTTAACCACAAAATGACGTTCATAGAGGCTGTTCGCAAAGATACGCTTGAGTTCATTTAGAATACATAAGAACACGAGGGCAAAATGAGGTGCCGATAATGGGGACTCTCACAGTGTTAGAACATACGATTCTTACGATCTTGAAAAATAAATTCTAACATTAGTGTGCTTCAAAATCGTTGTTTTGTATGTAACTCAGAAAACACTACTGAAGTAGATTAAGGCATGATTCACAATGAATTCGTGATAAATATAGACACAGGTGAGTCATCGTGCGGTTACAGCAACTTGACTGTTCCTGAATTCACTTGAATCCAAAATAAAAATACTAAGCTCGCTATAAACAATCAAAAGGGATATAATTTTACGTATATTCTTTTTTGTAGTCTAATGCAAATTAGTAGCACATAAAAAATAAGATCCGATAAGAATGAATTTCTACAACTAATAATACTTACAGTATGAAAACAGCCGAAATATTCTTGGTTGACCAACCAGCGCATCGTTATCCATGCCATGCTAAAGGCTATGAACATTATTACCTATATAATTTACAGTCGAGCACATTTTTCATCTAGCAAGTTCAAGTTATGTTCATTATCATTTTATCAGAATGCTATCTTAAAATTTTCACGAAATTCGAAGCAGTCCAGCCGATTCGGAGTCTTGGACGTTAAACGTTTGTTTATTCCGTGCAAAATTTCCGTGCAAAAGAGATGCAGTGAGTAATCTAAATGATAAATCTATGTGATCCCTACGCCCAGAAGGTTTGCCTCGTCCACTCGCATATCCCCCACGTTGTTGTGATTGTTGATGTTCGCCGAACCCCCTTAATTTAGTACCCTCTGATTCCCTGCTTTCACAAGATACTTTATTTTTATGACTTGACAATTTGTAACTTTTATTAGTTCTTGCCAAGGATTAAGTATGAGATAAACTTTTTAAGGGATTTTTTACGTACCGCATTTTGATGGTAGGCTTAGCCATATTCTGTGAATTACACTTCCTTGAGAATGCTTCCATATTATGCACAACTTCACTTGACTCGGTCACAGGCGCTTTCATTGAAAAACGTAGATCTAGATCTCGATAGGTAGATCAGGTAAATAATATTTTAGTGCAGTTCTGTTTTGCCATTTGGCTTTCGTGTTTCAATGGTTTTTATTCTAAACGATGTGCGTAGTTTTATATGTTCCAAGTTCCAACATAAAATAATACAGTATCCGTATCTTGATATTGTCACTATTTAGTCTTACTCCAAATTTATTTTAAGCTATTTTTCTTATATTTTTTTCTCTTTGCTTGAACATGTTTTTTTAATTTGTAAAAATATTTCAGATCTTAAAACATGATTCAATGACTGCTCAGCTTCATGAAAATGCTTTAATTAGTTTCAAATAAACAATAAAACCTGCAGTAGCACAAAGATGCAACAACAGTTGAGCTTTTGACAAAGTTGGTTAAGACGACCAAAATGAAAATTTCTTTAATATTTTCAGCAATACCACAACGATCATTTCGTACATCCGCGAGTTACGGATATTAAAAAGATATCTATAAAGTCGGCATTTGTAGGCGGGACATCAATCCGAGTCGCGGGGTCGATACGAGGGGTGATATTATAATGACCCCCAGTTTTGTGTTACATCTTTATTATACTCTCGTTCCCTCTGTCCCGCTTCATTGGTTTTGATGGATCTGTCTGCGAGATTGCCAATTATTATTGGTTGGTGTCTACGTAGATTAGTGTTACAGCCAAGTTCGGTAGAGAAATTTTACTTAATAATTTGAGCTTTTTATTGCTATCATGTACTTCCTATCCTTCCACCAATCAAACCAATGTATCGGTGGAAGTTTTTGACTACGATTTTACTGATAACGGAGTTCGCGTATGCACCGCAAAGTTACTTAACATGTCATAAAAAGATGGTGTTTAACTTTTCCGTGCTACCGTTAAATATTAATGAAATCCTAATATACATACCTACATAAAAAAAGGTTTATAAGCTGATGAATATGGTAAGTAAGCGTACTAACTACTACGTATTGACGTACTTGTATACATGCATCCACTAACGATTGCATACCGCTATACAACAAAAGCAAAAAAGATAGCAGCACACGAACTTGGCTCTACCACATTGACTATATTGAAATTGAATACCTATGATAAACGATCGTTTAGTTCAATGTTATTCAAATGGATTGGTAAGCAACGGTTTATGAATTTAGATAAAATGTGATTACACATTTTATTCATTAGGTAATAGAACTAGTATCTTTGAAATAATTTATATCAGAAGGTGGATGGTGAGAGCAGTTAAGTACATATAAAAACCCTTTTTTTTATTATTGAGTACAAGAGTAGCAGAGATACAGAGATATTGATTGATTGACATTTTCGATTATCCGTTAATTATATCAATATTTAACAAATTTTTACTTAATGTGCTCATGTTTCAAAAAAATGTTTTGTTATATTAAAATAATTATTCGCAGATGAGGCCATGTTTTATTTTCTTTTTTATCATAAAGGCGATAGATACTAGATAGGCTTACAATTCAGATTGATAGTAATCGAGCTTATCAATGGAAATACGTATGTTGCTCTACTACTATCTCTCTACAGCAGTGGTTCTCAAACGTTTTAAATGATGGAACCCTTTTGGGAATCAAAATACTTGATGGAACCCTACAATAAAACAATTGTTTTTATAAGTGTATTTTTTATTAATCAGCATAATAAAAGTACAATGTAACAGTTACTAATTATTATTTACTTCACCACTTGGCAAGGACAATAATAGATTTTTCTTTTTAAATGTTTTCTAACTAGTGGGAGGTATGAAACTGTTTTTTATTTTTCATCAATTGGTTGATATCAGGTTTGATGGAAGAAAGTTGGAGTCTCATATCAGCTTCGGCGTCCAGTCTATTGCGATATTTTGTTTTCGTGGCTGCGTAGGCAGAGAATCCTGTTTCGCACAAATATGTAGTTGGGAACGGGAGAAGAATATCCAGAGCCATTTGGCCAAGCATTGCATATTCATCTTGGATTCTGCACCAAAAATCATTGAGAGGCGTCGTTTTGAACAGTGACTCCATACTTGTGTCTGATGACATTTCTAAAAGAGATTCATATATCTCGTTTGACATGTTTTCAGGCTTTTCCAAGTTGGGTAAAAAAGGATTATGAATCCATGAATTCACTTTAATTTTTGTATTGTGTTCTTTGGGAAAATACTTTTCAAAAGATGCGCGCATCGAACTGAGATATTGTACCAGCTATTGTAACACATGTTTCTACAAATACAAATAAATAAATAAATAACGTTCATAGCGTTTTGTGCGGCCGCGGAGCGACCAGAGAGAGGTATTTTGATTTTTTTTTCTAAATTCTTACGGAACCCCGACAGAGGTGTCAGGGATCCCTAGGGTTCCGCGGAACGCACTTATAGTATAGCTGCTCTACAGCAACTAACAACTAACTCATAAGATGCCTGTGTCAGAAATCCCGGCGTCCGTTACCACACCACTATCACAATCGTTGTGTGGTTACATGGATTGCAGTGGTGTTGACGGCCTCAAGCATCGTCAATCGAGCTCTACAACTAGCAAACAATTCTACAAATGCTAAAATTCCTCAAATTTATATTTTTTTTTATGTCATGATGTGGCAAAGTTAACATTGATAGTAAAGGGCCCCACACAGTCCGCCTGTCAGTTAATCGTAAGAGATCACAGACTCACTGTTCTTTGTACGATTTTGTCAGTCAGATCTCTTATGATTAACTCACAGGCTAATATCTGGCGGCGGACTGTTAATGTGTGGGGCCCTTAAGTGATACTGTAGCTTATAATTATCTACATGAAACAAAAGATTTCAATGGAGATGCGTTGTCGCTCTTGAGGCCAGAGGTGATATACCACTGTGCCGAAAATTACCCGTACATTATCACCTGACAAGAACACGATAGTGCGCACTACCATTTAGCTGCGAGTAGATTAGGTAATGCGGTGGTGCCTACCTCCGCGAGCTCCATCACTGGAGCTCTACCACCAGTTACTTTATTATTCTACTACCTACTATGTTTCGATTAACTGACATCCAAAATCAAAATAGGCCATTCCCGCGTCGATTTCATTCCATAATCACGCAGTCAAGAGTCACCAAGGAACAGATACCTACATAATGTATCTTCCATTACGTGGAATATCCTATGAAACTTTTACAATTCACCTGACACGTCCAATTCGTGGCCACAAACATGTAGTCCTTGCCGCTATAAAGGGGGGCGGGCACGGAGAGCTGTAAAGGGAATAACACGGATCGATCAAGGGCAGACGCCTACGAATGTCCGCTGGAGTACATGTGTTTCATTTCAGTACGCACTGCGTGGATAAAGCCCGGTTTACATTGTTGTGTTGGGGTGTGTTGTGGCGCGACAGACAGTTATCTGTGTCATTATGACTCGCCACAACACTCTGCGACACGCTGTTAATCTAGTTATAATTAATGTATGTCAACATTTGCGTTCTGTCGCACCACGACATACCTATTCCGACACAATAATTATTATGAATCTGGTTTAAACGTGGGTGTAGATGAAGCTGTGAGCATTTAAAATGGGGACCCGATTGTCGCGGTATTGTCGGCTAACTTCAATTCTGCAACATTTATTTCGTACCGATATGCACTTTGTTGGTAAAGGGGGGTGTAGATTAAGTTCATAGGGACCTAATAGTAACCACCGGTATTGTTTCACTAATATGCGACGAGAGTGTGTATTTTTCTTTATAAAAAAATAAAAAATATATATATTTCACGAGCATGTGTTAATGCGAAATAATATAAAACAATTATTGAGAGTGTGTGTGTTTGTGGGGGGTGGGGAGAATGGGTGCAGATTAAAGGTGCAATTCCTTGGGTCGCGATCGATCGCGGCGACAGTCGTTGGCCGCGCGCGTCTGTCGCGAGCCACGTCATAGACCGCACGCTGCCGCGATCAATCGCGTCCCTCGAAATTGCACCTTAAGCGTTAGCATTTTAATTATCTGGCGCTCCACACTCTGCCTACCCACCCCGTTAGGGACCTGGCGTGAAGATACATACATATATTTTATTTAACATAGGGATCCTATTGTGAGACACGTTGGTATCGTCAATTCCACAACATTTGTTTCGGACCGGTGTGCACTGTGTGGGCAAAGCGAGGTGCAGATTATGTTGAGACTCTTGAGACCCGATTGTGAAACCACCCGTATTGTCTCGCTAGTATAATTCTTCTGTGTGTTGGTGACTGAGTATGGATAATATATAAACATTTGGTTCAAGATAGGGATTCGAATGTGAGACCGTCGGTACTGCCTCAGTATTGTTGTTTAGGTTCGGTACGCACTAGGTGCCACTAGGTGGATAAAGATGGGTGACGAGAAAGAAAGCGAGTTTAAATTTTGGCCTGATGTTAACGAACTATTCCCAATTTTGTCTCTTCGCGTATCCCTTAATTTTATACCGCCTTCTTTGCAGCGACTTGAAATAAACTTCGCGGACGCACTTAAGTTTTGCATATATTGTACTACTCCTCCGGGGCTGAGCCTCAGAAGAAAATGCAAGGGGACTTTGTTCAGAAGTTCCTATTATAAGTGACCGTATTTTCTATCTCTTTAAAAAAAGGTAAAAGATTTTAAGCAGAAGATTGTGCATAGATGAAGATGGCTTGTTCTTCCTATCCGTCCGTGTAACACATTAGAAGGGGAAATCTAGAAAGTAAATATATATACTTCACGATCAAGATTGATGGTTTGATAGATATCTATTTCTCTTCGTGTATCCCTAAATTTTATATATTTTTATCCCTTAATAATACTAGCTGACCCGGCAAACTTCGTATTGCCTCAGAATGAAGTGTCAAAGGTTTGATAGATACGGACTATTTGTATGGGAAAATGAAATTGTGGTTTTTACTATTTCCCTTCAATTTCTTTATATTTAAACCTACCCTGAACTTCCAAAAATCATTCAAAACCAATCGGTGAAGCCGTTCTCGAGCTTTAGCGAGACTAACTAACAGCAATTGAATTATATATATATAAATAGATCATCCGTAGAAGGCATTCAAGTATAATATTCGTCCGAAGCATACACTTGTAAGACGGTCACATAGGGCCTTAACCAAGACAAACCAGAAAATGCTGTTACACGGCACGCAGTGAATAAGCTCAGTACAGTCGAGCAGAGACAGTACACTCGGAGTCAGTACAGTCGTGTACATTACGTCCGCATTTGTGCGGATCGATACGTCTGTGTACCTGCGTAGTTTCGTTTGAAAACATTTTAGTGCCAGCGGGTTTTCACGGTCGGATAGAATTTTTTTGTAATGAGGTGTTTGTAGTTAAAAAGCTCAAAACGAGTGGCACGCCGTTCGCGTGGGTGACCACTTTAAGGCAATCGTCGCAAAGAAAGTCCTGTCAATAAAGATCAAGAAGCTCAGACTGCCGGCCAAACATATAACCCTAATTAATAAGTACCTATGTTTAAAATATTTGTTGTATTATCGACCCATTGGATCCAAATGCATATTAAAATGGATTAGCGCTGGTCGATGCTTAACTTTATTTATATTAATCATAGAACATAAAGTCTCTACTCGTATTACGCAACCTTAATTAAAGGATACATACGACCCTTAAGCGTACATACTAAACTCACTAGTCATTAAAACATTTAGTACTTTGTCCGTAGGCTTTTAACACTATTAGACGGTCTACTTATAGTCTTAAAAGCCTTGGTGGGTTCTTGCTACAGTGGATACTATAATCTCATTGTTTATTCCACATCAAGTATTTAATACTTTAATATTCATTGGGAAGCAATAATGACACTTGATGAGGTAATGTGACTTTTGTACCTGAGTTTCTGAAACCGGTCAAGCTGAGAAAAATCCAACGGGGGAGTAGCGTTTAGCGCGGTCTACGCCCTTTGCTGCTATGGTGAGGAGACGGCTGGGGAAGAGGTGTACATGCATCGTCAGCCCTGCGTCCTATTCTCTGCCGCTTGACGGTGATCCTGCCGTTTGGTAGGTACGTGGTTGGGGCAACTGGTGGGGGAAGCGGTTGAGGGAACTCCATTGACGTTCCCGTTCCCTCGAAGTTCAACGGTGTGGCCATGAATCCTATCACTAGCGTCTTTGGACGCCTGGTGTTGTGAATGGTCTGAGCAGGGACCTACTACAGGCATCGGGCAGAGAATATGTAATAATACTACGTATAGAATGGACACTTCGACGTCCCGCCCGATTTACCCGCATCACTCAACCCTTCCCCTCTTATGGGCGACGGTTGGTATTTTGTACGTGCTACGCACACAGGTACGCGTGTAAATACAGGTCATTGATTGATGTCTGTGTAAATGCGAATCTCGTAGTAATTTGGTTCAAATTAAGCGTTTGTATGGAATTTTGGCGGAGTGTCCGCGGTGTGCATCGGGCTAGAAGACGTCCATAGCTCGAATAGAGAAAGGTCCCGAAGTGGTTTCGCACGTCACTACCGTTGGATGGAGCCTCGAAAAGGCTCGAACCGCATAGGTCTCGGCAGCAAGTAGTCGCCGGCGGGGTCGCCAAAGTATGCCTTTAAGCGTTCCTTTCACCCTGCCACTAATGGCGGATAAGTCGATTAAAAAAGGATGTTTATCCTTTGAAGGCAATATTGGATTAGAATTTTAATATTTGTAAAAATAATAACCAGTTCACCTACCAAAGAAAAAACAATGTTATTCAGATAAGCTAAAATAATTTAAAACTCGCCTCCCTTTCGAATGGCCTTGAGGCGAAGGATGGATTCAAACGGAATCAGTAATTAGCTGAATTGGAGCAAAAAGCAAACCGAGGAACTTCAATCAAAATCACGCGAGCCGGAACTCTTGAGTCATGCTTTTAATATTAAGTGATTTTTGACTTCAAACTATTCAAAACTAGCTGTGCCCGCGACGTCGTCCACGTGAGAAAAATAAGATTGTTCAGTATCTACCCGGACGAAGTCGTGAGCGCAGCTAGTATAAAAGTAGCGTAAGTTACTCCTTACTACATCAGCTATCTGCCCGTGGAAGACCCGTCAAAGTCGGATACACTCCAATTCTACTTATTTGTATGTAGGTATGTACGTATGTATGAATATATGGAGATAAAAGTAGCCTATGTTATTCCTTATCACATCAGCTATCTGCCAGTGAAAGTCCCGTCAAAATCGGTCCAGCCGTACCAAAGATTAGCCCCGCCAAACAGACAGACAGACAGACAGACAAAAATTGTAAAAAATGTTGTTTTGGTATATGTACCGTGTATACATAAAACATATGCAATATGCATTTAGTAAAAAGTGGTTATTTTAATATTACAAACAGACACTCCAATTTTATTTATTTGTATAGATTTTTTATGGAAGGTAATATATAAGGTTGGGGAAAAAGTTTCTTCGCATTTTTTAAGATAAATCAAAACATTTTTTAATATAGTTTATTTAAATTTAACTAAAGTATGTATGTACCATTTTGTTCGATAACCTTTTGCCATCTTGTAGGTAGGGACATGATCCCATTGCTATAAAAATTTTGGGACTTCTCATCAAAATACCGCGACAAGTGGATTTGGCAGTCCTCTCGTGATGTTAACCTAACATTGCATAAAGAATTCTGAAGAGACCGAAACAGGTGGAAATCTGAAGGTGCAAGGTCAGGACTATACGACGGATGCATTAACACCTCCCAGCCAAACTCTCTTAATTTTTGCTGAGTGGCTATAGATGTGTGAGGTCTAGCGTTATCATGATGAAACACCACACCCCTTCTGTTGATCAATTCCGGCCGCTTTCTCTCAAGTTCTTGCTTTAATCTCATCAGTTGTTCGCAGTAGAGTTCAGAATCGATCGTCCTGCCTGGTGGTAATAGCTCATAATGAATAATGCCCTTCCAATCCCACCACACACACAACATCACCTTATTGCGAGTTAACCCGGGTTTCGCCACAGTCTGTGAAGCCTGACCGGCCTTTGACCACGACCTTTTTCGCACGTTCTTGTCGTACGTGATCCACTTTTCATCACCAGTTATCAGCTTCTTCAAAAATGATTCGGTTTCATTACGTCGTAATAAAGAATCACAAATGAGTACACGGTTCATTAGGTTTCTTTCAGTGAGCTCGTGAGGTACCCAAATATCGAGCTATTTTTTGTACCCAGCTTTTTTCAAATGCGCCAAAACTGTTTTGTGATCAATTCTCAGTTCTTCAGCTACGTCGTAACTACTGATATGTCGATCTTGCTCCACTTTTTCAAAAATGGCATCCATTTTATCCGTAATAGGGCGACAAGAGCGAGGTGCATCTTTGACATCAAAATTTCCGGATTGAAAACGCTTAAACCAAATTTGTGCTACTCTCACAGACACTGCACTAGGTCCATAAACTTCGCAAATTTTTTTCGCGGCTTGCGTTGCATTTTTACCTTTTTTTGTAGTAAAATTTTATTTTACTATTAATTCGATAAAATGTATCGATATGTATTTCTTCATTAGATTCACTCATATTGACAGTACGAAAAACAAATGAAATTCACACATTTGCCTAATTTGAATTTGGAATTATGTTCTTTAAAATTTTAACTTTCAATGATACCTAAACCAGCCAGATACAAATACTACAGCCAAAGAGATTTTATTACAAGTTCATGCATACTATAATGCGAAAAGACTTTTTCCCCAACCTATTACAACATAAGACCTAAACATTCTGTGAAAGTTTTAAGCGTCTACTTGCTACCGTTATTATTATCGAGCAAAAAATATACGAAAAAAAAACACGTTTATTGTACGCCCCCTTGGACCCCTTAAAATTTTCATTTTCTTATTTTTAGTAATTAATTTTGTCTTTATAGCGGTATCAGAAATACATAATTTGTGCAAATGTTAGCTTTCTAGCTATCACTATTAATGAGATACAGGCTGGTGTCAGACAGACGGACGGACGGACGGACAGACAGACAAACAGCGGAGGATTAGTAATCCGTAGGGTCCGTTTTTACCTTTTAGGTACGAAACCCCCCAAAAGATAGAACTAAGATACAGAATAGCTTTAAAATATTCGATATGATTCTTTAAATTGACATAACTTTTTTTATTTCTGAACCGATTCACATGAAACAAACACTAAATGTTAAGTGAAACTTACCACAATATATTAGTGAAAACCGCAAATCGAATAAGCCATTTCTGAAATTAGCGTACACAAACACACAGACAAACAGTCATTTTTTCGGGATAAAAAGTACCCAGTGTTGTCCGGTTAAAGTTTATTCATACCAAGTTTCACTGTAATCGGACCGGTAGTTTTTCTGTGATGCTTGAACAAACAGACAGACAGACAAAAAATTTTCTAACCACATATTTGTGTTCGGTATCGATCTAGTATTTATTTTTTCAATATTTTTAATGTACAGAATTTACACTTCTACAGTTTTATTATAAGTATAGATAACGTTTTCAAAATATATTCGTTTGACAGTAATAATAAATTTTGTACCAACATATTTGATACCAAATTTATTATGTGTGTTTCAGGTTTTTTTTTAATGTATTTAAAGTGGCAAATAAGCATGCAGTTCACATTGATGTTAAGTGATGACTGTAGCCTATAGACACATACAAAGACCAAGGTCAAAGTGCAGATGCGTTACCACTTCTCAGGTTCTCTGAGCTGACACACGGATGGCGAAATTATAAAGCTTTCTTGTAGGTTATGGAACCCTAAAAAGGTAACTTTTTCATACATACTGGTGGTAGAGCTCCAGTGACGGAGCTTGCGGGCGTAGGCACCACCGCATTACCTTATATATTTGTCGCTAAATGGTAGTGTTCACCACTATCGTGCTCCGCTCAGGCGGTAATGTATGGCTCTGTAATTTCCGGCACAGAGGCATAACACCTTAGGCCTCAGGAGTGGTGGTGGCGGTGTTTGCCACTTCCATTACATAAAAAAGGGTTATGAAAGGAATTATAGGTATGGCGTAGACACGAGGATATTACCCTTATCAAAATGAGAACTCGGTCTCCAAAATACATCTGGAATAGAAACGTCTGATGAATGACAAAGAGACGTTATTACGTGGGACAAGTAAACATAACTAGGGAATCGCGAGTGAATTAGTATAGATAGGTACATTTGTCTAATCCTTGGGGAAATACAGGCGTGAAATTATGTAAGTAGGTAAGTACCTAGGTAAAGAGTAAATATTCTATACTGTACACTAACTTAGTAATATTCATAATAACAACAAAAAGATAAAACAAAAAGAGAAAGTACAATCAGGCGGTCTTACCGCCAAAGGCGATCTATTCCAGACAACCTGTCGGTAGAAAGAGAAAGGTAAAGTTATAGCGCCAGGGTGTACATAAAAAAATAAGGACAAACATTGTATTTTTTTTTATGTAATGGAAGTGGCAAACAAGCATGCAGTTCACAATTGCACATTGATGTTAAGTGATTACTGGAGCCTATAGACACCCACACAAAGACCAAGGTGAAAATGCAGATACGTTACCACTTCTGAGGCCTAAGGTGTTATGCCCTTGTGCCGGAAATTACAGGGCCGACCTTACCACCTGACTGGAACACGGTAGTGCTGAACACTACACCATGTAGTGGCAAGTATACAAGGTAATGTGGTGGTGCCTACGCACGCGAGCTCCATCACTGGAGCTCTACCACCAGTAAATTCATAAATATAAATAGGTACATGACATGAATACATAAGAACACACACATACCTAGTATAGTACCAGGTACCCAAGTGTAGACAAAAAACCGAAGGTTCAATAACACCTAATTGTTTTGCCTCTATAATCCCTTAACTTAACGTTACCATCTAACCGGAAGACGATAGTACTGAACACTGCCATTCAGCGGTAGATAGATTAAGTTATGCGGTTAACACCAGCAAAAACTTAAGAACAACATTGATTAATTAAAACACAGGTGTTATGCCTCTGTGCCGGAAATTACAGAGCCATACATTACCGCCTGAGCGGAACACGATAGTGGTGAACACTTCCATTTAGCGACAAGTATATAAGGTAATGCAGTGGTGCCTACGCCCGCAAGCTCCGTCACTGGAGCTCTACCACCAGTACGTATGAAAAAGTTACCTTTTTAGGGTTCCATAACCTACAAGAAAGCTTAATAATTTCGCCATCCGTGTGTCCGCCGCTCAGAGAACCTGAGAAGTGGTAACGCATCTGCACTTTGACCTTGGTCTTTGTATGGGTGTCTATAGGCTGAAAAGCTATGTGTAGTGCTCCCTGCTATGAAAGTGCCCCGTAATACCGTGCAAGGAGAACAAGCTAATGAAAAGGAAATACGTTCGAAATAAATGTAAGTCGGTAAACACAAAAACTCGAATAAGCCTAATATAAAAGATAAACGACGCATCCTCAGAGTTATTTCTATTCCACATGTGTACAGTAATGTGCTTAAGGCTCCTGGAATTCCCCTGAAGGGAACGAAATAAGGTTACTAATGTAAGAAATAAGACGCTTGGGGTCTGTAGAACAAATCGATTTTGCTTTAGAATGTCTAAAAGCAAGATTAATCGACCAATCACAGACTACAATTTAATCGGATTTCTTTATTCAATGAAGTTAATAGTAGGTAGTTGTCATTTAATTTAATTAACTATAGGATTTTTGTTGTCATGAAAGATGAAAGTTGCAGCCAAGAATAACGTGCGTATCCTGAAGACAACTAGACTAATGCCCCATCCAGACTCTTCACGAGCGAACGCGAGTACGAGAGCGTTGACGGTGGACTCGTGTTCACTTGTCTTCCATCGCCTCGCCTCGCTGTTGCTACGCTTTGTGTCAAAGGATGCGGAGGGTGATGTTAGTAAATCAACCAGCAGACAACTGCATAAATCAAGAATGTAGATGGCTTGCTGACATTTGCAAAGATTCGTGCCGAGAGCCTCTAGGAGGCGCATTGCGAGAGTCTGCATGGGACATAAACGGAAAGGTCTCCATGCAGACGTCCTCTTGAAACCAACTTAGGTGTAAGGAGTTGGAAGGAAGCTTTTGCCTGTAAGCCAGAAGAAATACTTAACAACAGGCAAGACAAACATGTAAGTACCTGACAAAATCTCCTGGACATCCAACGTCACCACACTGGTCGATGCATCACCGAATTCATCCAGTTTTATATTCGAACACGGCATTTTATCGACCGTCGGGTTTTTATTTAAACTCGCAAACTTTAAAATTCTGAACTCAACGTCTATACAAAAGACGCTAAGTATTTTAGCGAAATATTTCTTGTTATTTTGTTAGGTTATCTTCAATTTAATTAAAAAGAAGAAATGAGACTTTGGAATAAGTTTTCTTGTTACTCGTTACTTGAATTTAGAAATTTAAATACAGCTTTACGTAATCTAGGTTTAATATTTCAAAAAATATCTCATAAACGCACTGAAGTATCTGAAGTTATACTTGAATATCGTTTATTAACAAATTTACTCCCAATTTCGTACTCAAAGAGACGAATGTTTCAGAAAGCAATTTAGATAATTAACTGTAGTTAGGCCCTACTCAGCCGCCCTTGTACTAGACCTAGGTTTCAATGGGCAAATTGAATGAGCTGCCAGCTATTAATACATAGCCAACCAAATTGGATCACGGTCGAAACCGAAAACCGCAAGTCAACCGGTGTAACGCGAGCAGGGAAGCCCTACCTCACCGGCGATTGTTACGATATCTTCCGTTACTAGCATATTATTATTGTGCAATTGTGGAAATTATTCCAGAGGATTTTTTTCGCGTAGACGATCCGCAAATATATATTTTGTTTTTTATGTAATAAAAGTGGCAAGCAAGCGTGCAGTTCACATTGATGTCGAGTGATGATTGCAGCCTATAGACACCCTTACAAAGACCAAGGTCAAAGTGTAGATGTGTTACCACTCCTGAGGCCTAAGGTATTACGCCTCTGTGCCGGAAATTACAGGGCCGTACATTACCACCTGACCGGAACACGATAGTGCTGAACACTACCATTGAGCGGCAAGTATATTAGGTAATGCGGTGTTGCCTACGCCCGCGAGCTCCGTCACTGGAGCTCTACAACCAGTAAATGCGGTGGTGCCTACGATAATATATAATTGCCACAATGTGAAAAACTCGCAAAAACCTGCCAAGATACACCTATTCTACAATGTTTGGCTTACGGACTAACCAGACTGTTTTGTTAATTGGGATTAGGTACCTAAATTTTTATGGGATGAAATAGCAAACAAGCATACAGTTCACATTCGTCGTTAAGCTATAATCATCTAGGTTCATAAAAGAACAGAAATTTCAATGTAGATGCGTTGCCACTTCTCAGTCTGTAAGTTGTTATACATCTGTGTGCTAGAAATTACACAGAGCCGTTCATTCCTACCTGTCCGGTACACGATAGCGCTGAACACCACCATTTAACGACAGGTAGAATATTTCATATCGCCTTTAAATATATAATGTAAAGTTAGGTACTTGTTCTTCATTTTATTTCTTTCAATAATGCTCATAAACACAATTTGTTGTTAAATCACTCATTAAAAGGGATTGCTCCCATCAGTGTTTCAAATCAAGCAAGAGGAAATAAATTAGGGAAACACACCGATCGCTGATAAACATCTGAACTATGCGAAGACAACATCGAAAACTTTGAAACAAGCAATGCGACGCTGACAAATCTATACTAATATTATAAAGCTGAAGTGTTTGTTTGTTTGTTTGCTTGAACGCGCTAATCTCAGGAACTACTGGTCCGATTTGAAAAGTTATTTCAGTGTCAGATAGCCCATTTATCGAGGAAGGCTATAGGCTATATCATCACGCTATGACTAATAGGAACGGAGCAGCGCGGGTGAAGCCGGGGCGGGCCGCTAGTGTCACATAATTATGAAAATTCGATTAAGTGCACTACAAACTTGTGACAATAAAGAATGTCTTAAAGGAAAGATGTCGTAGACAGGATAATTTACCAAGTTTCATGAATAATGGCCACTATCCAAACTAATTTTCTTGCAACTCACCTTTCCGCCACTTACGCCCGAGAGCAAACAAGAACACACAAACAGAACTGTGAAATTAATTTACTGCATCTCCCGGGGCTACACTTTGTAATTATGTACTCAATATATATGTTGCTATTCCTCTATTGTGTAGTATGCTGTGACGATCATAATAATACTTACATACATAGCACGTTAACAGGTAGGTATATGTGTTCATAATTAATTATGTTAGGTATGACGAGAGAATAAAGAATAAAGATCGTTACTCACAAATAACTTTTTTTTTTAACAAATATCTTGGTGCAATCTAGGCTAAGAGTTAAGCTTTATTTAATAAATAATCTGTGTGATGCAATAATAAATAGCACTTGTTTACAATGTTTGACTCATAAAAGCCATTTGATAGAACAATCTTCCAACAAATATCTCGAAAAATGATCAAACGAATTTATTTCTCAAATCATCCAATATCCATATCCAAATACGTCGTTTTCTGGAAGTAATCCAGAGCTATCTACACTTGAATGGAGATACTCAGGGGCACCGAACGGTGACAGGTCGTGAATGATGAATGATACGAACTTACGAACCTAATGTACGAACCTAGTGGCCTTGTATCTTTGAGCGAAATGTTATAAAACATCCAATAGAGTTGGCATTTGAGCGAATGTTTAGCAGTGATTTATCATTATCTTCTTCCGTTGAATGCTAATATTTTTTTAAAGATGAATCTTAACTACGTATATATTTCGTAATTACAGCAGAGAGACGTTCAAAGCTGGTCTTCCCTAAAGATTCCCATAACGACTGGTCTTGTACCACACACACCCAGCAGTTTAATGTTCGGCCCTGTAATTTCCGGCACAGAGGCATAACACTTTAGGCCTCAGCAGTGGTAACGCATCGGCATCTTGACCTTGGTCTTTGTGTAAGTGTCTAGAGGCTGCAGTCATCACTTAACATCAATGTGAACTACATGCTTGTTTTCCACGTCCATTATACATAAGAAAGTTGCCTGCTTTAAAGCAATATATAGCAATATTCTATTTAGCTGAAACAACTTAAATATTTAAGAAATTGCTGACTAAGCAATCTTAAATAATTTCGTAGGTGCATCGTTATTATTCTCGTTGGTGTACCTAGTACATATTTCCCTTTTTATCTACTTAAAAAAGTAATGGAAAAGTATACCTATTTACTTATATAAAACAGATTAAACAATTTTCATTACCGAAAGAGAATAAACCTTAGAAAAAGTATCACCGGTCCCAACAATAAATCAAGTTCCGCTCGGGCAAGATTTATCAGCGGCAGTCAACAGACCAAGAATTTTGGCCAGAGACTTTAAAACAACAGTAGCTAAATGATGACATAAATTGCGCAATACATTGTAATTTAGGATAACACAGCATTGAAAAAAGAAGGTAAGGGGTCGTTCATAAATTACGTAAGAGGTTTTGAGGGCTAATTTGACCCCCTCTCCCCCTACTGTAAGACATCATAAGATTACGACTAGTCCCCCCTGCCCCTTAATAAGAAATTTTCGTAAGAAAAGATTTTTGTAAGATTCAATATCAAGTTAAAGAGATGAAGTACAGATGGCGCTATTCAATAATGCCAATTTTTAGCGCGAAAGTGGTAGAATTTTCAATTTCAAATCTTACGTAATTTTAGATTCTCTGCCCCCCTTACCTATAGTAAGAAGTTATAATATTCAATCAACACCCCCCCTCCCCTAAACGCCTTACATAATTTATGAACGACCCCTAAGGAATTCACAGACCAATTATTATCTACATAAACTGTAGGTGATGAAATAATTAATTTTGATAACGATTCATAGCATGAGTAAAATAAAAGCAATTAAATGTTGGCAAAAAAAATCAAAATTTTTAAATAAAAAAATGGTTGTAGTGTCACACTCGACATAGATAGATAGGCATAGTGTGTCGCGGACTTTTTGTAGATATTTATAAGATCTACAATTAATTATATTGTTTGTATTGTTATATCTTTCATAGTTAAGGCAGCGTACGCAAAATAAGTTACTATTCTGCTGGATTATTTACACCTTGTGTTCGAAAAACCCAAATATCTTACGGAACCCTATTTTTTCCAAAATAAAATACATGTATAGAATAGAATAGAATATCGGTACATTTTGATGTTATATAGAACGTATACGAACGTATATAACATCAAAATGTACCGATATTTCTAGAAAAAAAATTATTCTATTCTAAGGTAAGTTCAAATGCGATAGGTTTCAGTTGTAAAATCAATAGGTCGTATTCTGTTCTGAGAATTTACTTAGTCATCGTGAATGTGACATGTAAAATGGAAAATCATTGAACTGTCTCGATTATTTTAATCTCGTTTAAGTCCTTTGTTGTTGTTATTTATACAGACAGCGTCAAAGACGTAAAGTTTAATTGTGTAAAGTAGACTAAGAAATCTTCAATGAGCAATAAATGAGAAATATTTGACTATCAATTTATAAATTGTAATAATTCTGTAGGTTTGGTAGTGATATACTTACCTAATAAATGATAAACGCTATGCTTTAATATTGTATAAACCATGGCTAACATGTCAGCTTTAAAATTGTACGTATAGAACAAAGTGTAGTTTAATAACCTCAGAGGCATATCTTAAGATTTTTTTTAATTAATTTAACGTACCTATCCATATATAGGTACCTACATGATTTCAAATTAACCAATGAGATATCAATTTAGTGCTTAAGTTGGTTCCATCTGTCGCAAAGTGTAGAAAAAGAGAAGTAATACACATGACATTGACCGCGAAAGCAATGTTACTATTCATTCCATGTAAAGTGCGTTTCCAACAAACGACAGACGACAATACAGCCAATATGCATATGTCAGGCCATCTTACAAGAATAAATCAGTCTGCGATGTGCACTTGTGGATGGAAACATCTGGCTGCGGATCTCGCTGCATGAGGCATTTCCGTCTCGAAATTGGATGGGTAGGATTATTGGGTACGTTCCGTATGTTATTGATGAGTTCTCCTCTCCTCACAATTTCAGCTAAGTATCTAGATTGAAGATAATCCCAGAAATTAACCCCTCGAAGACACAATAAAAAAAAACCCTTTCATTATGGCACCACAGTTCCAGGGTACTCAGCTCGCCCTTGGTCGGTATCCTGGGCGTTGATATATCGAACGAAGTGCATTGAATGTAAGACCAAGTTGGCATACAAAAAGCTATGGGTGCTCAACAAAGCGAGGCAGTATTTCACTTCGGGACAGTTACTAGCTTTATAAGGTCCAAGTGCGGCCCCATCTGGAATACTGCTCTCATTTGTGGGCCCCCAAATACCAGCTCGGTCCACTTCAACGAACCCGCCGTTCGTATTGTTAACGATCCAGGACTTACTGACAGGCTGGAACATCTGAGCCTGCGCAGAGACATTGGGAGTCCGTGCGTGTTGTACCGTCTACAATGGTGAGTGCTCTGCTAAACTGTGTTTGATATGGTGCCACAGTCTCTTTTCCTACACCGTGCTACCCGCCGAAGAGAGAAGTTGCACCCTCACCGACTGGACACCTGGCAGTGCTCAACAGTGTGGTTTTCACGTTCGTTTCTAACCCAGAACGTGTTAATTGTGGGACGAACTTCCCTCTGAGGTGTTCCCTAGGTGCTACAATATGGAGTTCTTCAAAAATGGCGTCAAAAGATTCCTTCAGGGCCGGCAGCGCGTTGGCAACTTATTTCGTTGGCTCGTACGCCAACGAAATTAAACCCTTTGTTTTTATTCGTACTGTCTGGGTCTGTTTATCCGTCAATCTGTCAGCTGATTTATATTACTGTTAGGCTGATCGAGAAAAAAATTGCTTTTATAAAGGGGTATCTCCCACTAACGACAGTACAGCCAATATGCATACTATGTCAGGCCATCTTACAAGAACATTTGGATGTGGATCTCACTGTATGTTCACCGAGACTCATTGTACCATCGTGTACATGTACTAATATTAATCTTCAAAAACTATGAGTTAACACATGCACGAGTTCAATCCATTACCATTACATATTCACTGCCATTACTTAATGACGATATGATTTTCACTGTACCTATTCTATCTACCATAGTGCTTTAATAACATTAAAAAATAACAAAAGTACTCCAAAGTATATGGATATAACAAATGATTTTTCCACAGACACCATTCACAATTACCACGCTGTATGCTAGCACCGCTGGCTTCGTCGCATTATTGTATTCTGCCATGGATTTTATTCACTCGATGTGGTCTATTCAAACGTCTACTGTTGTTAAAATTTGTATTTTGATACACGCTGAAATTTTTATCGTTTTGGGTCCAAAATAGTCCAAATGCTGGAATTTGGATTAAATAAGGCAACGATCGGCATAATCATTACTTTTTTTTTCCCTCGATCCAAAAATCATAAGAATCTCTTCAGTATTATGTAAGCAAATAATATTTAGTATATCAGTGCCATAATGATGATTATGACAATTAATTTATATTCATAATCATTTCAACGGAGAAGAACAAGCATGAAAAATAACAATTAATTGAATTCTGATGCAAATTCTGAGGCCGAAATAGTTTAAATTAAAACAACAAAACGGAAATTAAACAAAAACCTTGTACCTACTATACGTTGTACTTTGGCATCTTTTGTTATTTTCCTTTGTGTTAATTTCTTGAGTTCAGTTTTTTTTAAAGACAGCAACGTACATATCTCCAATTCTAAATCAAATTTTCAGTTCGTACGCAATTTTAGTCATTGCCCTGCAGGTATAAAGACCGAAATAGCATATGAACTGAAATGATGAGTAACGCAGCGTCGCAATTTGAATAGCTTTTTTACATGCACATCATAGATTGTTCACCCCAACATTGTTGAGGTCAAGCCTGATGAACCCCGGCGTGGATAATAGACCATAGTTTGGGTGCAGACAGGAAATTTGTTTTCTAAACAATCGAGTAATGAATACCCAATTTTAGGTGAAGGACAAACCTAACGATGAAATGTTGATATTGAAAATGGAAATAGTTTATTGTGTAATTCCATAAAAAGTAAAACTTACGAAAAATACAGATATTTATAATACCGACTTTTTGAGACGAGATTGACGAGTCAGTTGGACACCGCTGGTGTGTGAAGAGTTTGAACCGAGGCTATAGGTATACCAATATTTGTATGGCCTACAGATATTTGTTTCAGGTCTGCGTATGTGTTGTTTGAACTTGTGTGTGAACAACGGCACACACGACTCAGATTTAAACATAGTGTGAGCTGTGAGTATAGGTGCATGAAAAAACTTTTAGATGGTTATTATGTTTCATCATTCACAATTTTAGCCAAGTCGTTTTTTGGTAAACAAGATCCCCACCTGGGTATCTTTGCACACAAGGAACCTACGGTCCTACCTAAGTTGTCCGAATCCAGCCATTGTCCGCAATCTTCAGATCATCATCAAGCAGTCATCGATCTATTTTGTTTCTACGTTTAATATGGATCACACAAAATAAGCTCCGTAAGGGACTTGGCGCAAAGATACATACAAATACAAACAAAATAAAAACCCATAAAATTCGCTTACTGCTGCAAATGCATCGCTTCTTCTGAGCCTAACGCCTGAATCCTAATTTTGAATCAATGAGCGAAAATACTCCATACATCACGACCTAATCGATAGAGAGATGGAGTAATGCGGTTGTCTTCCCCCTACAGCTCTGTCTAGAGAGAAAATTGACAAAATATCTCACGAATTACGTAAACGCGTGGCGTGCAGTTATCCCCGAAGGGGTAGGCAGAGGAAAATGCACCCACCCTCTGCAATACCCTCGATGCGCCGGTTAAGTTTTGGCCCATGTAACAGGTGGCGACATCCCACTGGAAAACTACCAAAAAATGAAAAAATGACACAAATATTCTTTTTAGAATATGTATTGTATTTGAGAATATATCCTAGAGCCCTAAATCAATCAAGAAGTAAAAAAAAATTGTGAGAATAGATATTTATAAGGGAATCAAGATGATACATAAAGACAAGCATTTACGTACACCATTACCTCAATACGCGGCCATATTGGAAACGAGACGATCTAGAATCTATCGGAACGTAGGCCCGCAAACGAGGTTGGGTTTAATGACCTCGTAAGGCACTGCGGAACCCTTGTTATGGGCACGTAAAAATCTAACGCTACCAGCCTTTACGACTGCAGCCTATTGATCAGACACAGCTGACCGTCCGAATCTTATGCTTTCGGTATTTTGATGTTGGCAATTATGTAGAGTAGTTAGTTGAAAATATCTCTAATTTATTTTAGTGCAGTTGCTTGTAAATATATTTAATTTATTACTGGTGGTAAGGTCCCAAATGTAGAAGCTCGAGGGCGTAAGCACCTGATTGATATATCTAGCGCCAAATGGTAGTGTTCAGCACTATCGTGTTCCGGTTAGATGGTAATGTATGGCCCCGTAATAACTATCACAGAGACGTAACAACTTAGGACTCAGGGGTAGCAACGCATCTGCAGCTTGTTTTTGTGTAGGTGCCTATAGGCTGCAGACATCACTTTACATCTATGTGAACTGCATGCTTGTTTGCTACTTTCATTACATAACAAATTGCCTGATCTGCCTTAATGGTTTACTGGTGAACTTGGTGGTATGTACGGTTGAGTCTCGGATTTGATTTCCTGCAAATTTAAGGGGTTTCTGAGGGGGATCTTTAACTGAAATAAGAAAACGATTTTATTAATATCATCTATATGATATAATATATTTTCAAAGTACAAAAACCTAATAATGATCAGTGAATCTGATAAAATGATATCACTCTTAAATATCTATCTTAATTTTTATCAGAAAAAAATATTATTTTATGTAACCAAGCAGATTGCTTACGTAGATGGTAACTGAATACTGAGCCGATATATGTCGATAGGCGGTCGCACCCCAGAACACGAAAGCCTGAACACTACCACTTAGCGGCAAGTAACTATGTAGGTGATGAGGTGGTACCTACGCCTCCGAGCTTCATTACTGGATCTCTACCGCTAATGCTCTATCAATAGTAGACAATACAATAGAAATATAAATATATATTCTGCGAGTAATACCTATTCCGTAAATACATTATAAGAGAAAAATGACATTCGTCACTTGCGTAGTATGCGCACGTCTTTTCTCGTAATAAGTTTAAGTAAAACTTATTCCGACACAAAAGACAAGATTGGCGGAGAACAATGTTTAGGTAGATACTCACAACACGAATAATAATTGTAATTGTAACACACACTTTATTCATTCTTCTTCTTCTTCGTGTCAACGACTTAAAAGCGAAATGTATGAAGTTTTAAAGAATCATGACCCAAAACTTGGCCACCGCATTATCCGTAGCCCCGCTAAAATCGCTTGTGGAGCAGCTAATGGGACACAGAGAGCAAACATCAGATGAGTCATCGTCTGAACGGATTCTCCATAGTCGCACATCGTATTGGCTGAGAAACCCCACTTAGCCAGGTTTTCCCTGCAGCGACCAACCTGGGTTCGCAAACGATTAAGCGATTTCCATATTAGCCACTGCAGGTTACGGCCAGGAGGCAGGGACTCCGAGGGTGGTACAAACCCTGAAGTAGAGGGACACTTGGCAGCCCATAGATGTTTTTGGCCTATTATTTATATCAATGTTACTGGTGCTAAAGTTCCAGTGTAGGAGTTCGAGGGCGTAGGCACCACCGCATTAACTAATCTATCTTCCGCTAAATGGTAGTTTTCAGCACTATCGTGTTCCGGTCAGGTGGTAATGTAAAAATACGGCCCTGTAATTTCCGGCACAGAGGCATAACACCAGGAGTGGTAACGAATCGAATTCTCTGGTTTATTATAATAATATTATTTAAGCTATTATGTTTTTGTGAATCTTAAATTCTGACGAACGAGGGAAGGTTGTATGTATTAGGTAGATGCTTTTAGGGGGGGATAAAATGGCACATACCTATACGGCGGGTCTCTCAAGGGTCTTGTTACATGTAACAACATTTTAACTTCAAGGAAAAAGGCTATAAACTATACATACACTTTTCTACGGTGGTAAAAAAGACAGGGGGTTATGGACGAGCGTACATAAATTTTCTCCAAAAAAGTAATATTCAGTTAAGTATAGAGGTTAAATAAGTGGTATAGGTACCTAATAAATCTATTATGTAATTTCCGGGATATCTGGCGCTCTACACTCTCTGCCTACCCCGTTAGGGACCTGGCGTGAAGATACATACATACATGTAATTTCCCTCCTACTTTAATGCAATGCAAAATTGACAGTTCTTTTTGGCAGTAGGTTGACTGGTAGAGAATACCACCAGGTATTAAGTCCGCCTCTGTACATAATTTATGTGCAAAAGTTTAAATAAATAAATAAATTATTATATATTAGAAGAGAGTTCATAAAATCAAATCGTGCACAGTATCCTTAAAAATATTCTGTCATTAAATATCTAAACGTAACTTCACGCCTGTAATCGCCGAAGGGGTAGGCAGAGGTAAATGCTTGCATTCAAGCATACATGCAAACATCCACGATTCGCCGGGTACGTTTTGGCCCATGTATCAGGAGGCGAGCCTGTTGACATCTCCGGGCACATTACCATATTCGAGGTACTGGGGAATTGCCAGAAAATGGAAAAAACCCAATAGAACTAGAGATAAAGGACTTTACACCATTATCTCTGATAACCCCCTACCCGGGAATCGAAGCCAGGACCTCAGCGTAGTAGTAGTGGCCTGCTACCACTAGGCTACCGAAGCACCTTATCTACTTGTCGCTAAATGGTAGTAATCAACGCTATCGTACTATTTATTTTTCGCAATCACACATGCGAGTGAACTTTAGAAATTAAAGAAAAAACCGGACAAGTGCGAGTTCGACTCGCGTGGTGAGGGTTCCGTAATTTAAATAAATATTTTCGCAAATATTACAGATTTAAAAAGCAGGGACATGGCGGTTACGGTGGTACCGGCAGGGGGGGGTTATATTATTAAGAATTTTCGATTTAATTTGAATACTCAAACTTCTTATAGGTTTTCCAGTAATCTATAGGCAAAGAACTATTTTCCACATTTTTTTCAAAATTTTAAGTTCAGTAGTTTCGGAGATAGGGAAGAGGAGGGGAATGGTCGATTTTCGTCGTTTTTCTTAAATAACTTCAAATTTGTTTATGCAAAAATTATAAAAAAAATATATCTGATGCTGATGCTTTTTTTTAATTTTCTGATTTACCCCCCTAAAGTGTTTGAAATTTATTATTTTACTTGACGTGTTCATCTTTGGGTCACCAATTTACATATATTTATCAAATTTCAACTCAATCGGTCGAGTAGTTTCGGAGCAAATAGGCCGTGACAGACGGACAGACAGACAGACAGACGCACGAGTGATCCTATAAGGGTTCCTTTTTTCCTTTTAAGGTACGGAACCCTAAAAACGGAAAGAAAAAATTGTCTTCCCGCCGCTTTACATCCCTAAACGCTATCGTATTTAGGTCAGGTATATCCCCTAATCCAGCTAATCACCCTTTTGTCTCCTTCCATCTTATACAATTGACATTGCATCACTGACAAAGACAAAGTGCAAAACTCTTTCTTGGATTTTTTTATGTCATTAGGTTGACACTTGACAGACATGTAGACGAGCCACCTGATGGAAAGTGGTCACCGTCGACTAGAACATTTGCAACACCAGGGGAGTTGCCAACGCGCTGCCAGTCCTAAAATCTACTATTTTTTTCCTGGGCGCACACACCACCGCATTCCCTAATCTATCTGACGACCAAGCGGTAGTGTTCAGCACTATCGTATTCCGGTTAACTTGGATCTCAGAGGAGGCATCTGCATTTTGACCATCGATCTTTGCAGATGTCTATAGGTTGCAGTATTCAGTAACCATCAATGTATTTGCCACCATTGTCACAAAAATTAACAATTCAAATGAAACCCCTACATTCATTAATTGTGGGGGAATATTAACAGCATTATAAAGGTTTATTCCGAAAATCCCCACCGACAAATCCCTAAAATTTCAAATATCAAATTCATGGAAATCTAGCTTATTGGATTATACCTTATACCTATTACAAGTAGGTACCTACATATTATACCTAGCTTCTTACAAATTATAAATGCTGCGGGTGGCGTATGGTATGACTGAGATTTAGAATAATCCGCAGTGTAACGACAATATGCCGAGCAAATCCAGCTAATACTCTCTTTGTTCTAACATTTAACTAGGTCAAACATACCAAACTGTATTAGCTATTTTGTACGCTATTGCGACTCAGACAGACTACGTCATACTTTGTATGTTATAGAACCTGTTTATCTACAAACATTTTCACTATCTTACAAAGTGCGCACTTTGGGAAGAAAGTGTTGGGCAGTAAATATACAGATGATACTTTTACTATTTTTGAGAGAATTTACTAGAACAATGTATTCTTGTTTATTATATTATTTCGCATTTACACATGCTTGTGAAATATATTTATGCAATAAATGTGAAGGAAAGATTTGACAAATCGGGCAGGACTTCGGTAGCTCAATTAGAAGAGCGGCTGGACTAGATTCCCAGTGGCCGCGAGTTCGAGTCTCGCCTGAAGTCAAATTTTTCTTTCCATTTTTCTTTAAATAAATATATTTCACAAGCATGTGTTAATGCGAAATAATATAATAAACAATTATTAAGGGTAAGAGCGACTTCTGTACGATATTCAATAAACTGCAAAGTCTATTATATCGGTTGCCTAACTAGCATAGTCTGACAATAGATGGCGCTGCTGCCACAAGGCAATGCAATAAATGTGAAGGAAAGAATTGACAAATCGGGCAGGACTTCGGTAGGTCAGTTGGAAGAGCGGCTGGACTAGATTCCCAGTGGCCGCAAGTTCCGAGTCTCGCCTGAAGTCAAATTTTTCTTTCCATTTTTCTTTAAATAAATGTATTCTTTTAAGACGTATAAAAACGTATAAATGTTCGAAACCGGGCAGGGATGAGCAGTCACGGGAGCCGGGTCGGTATGTTCAGCGGTTCGACCGGTTCATTTGATCGCTATTGGCAGGATAAAAGCCTGGAGACCTTTACTAGATTAACCCGGGGCTGGGCAAGATTCAAAGTATGCACTACCATTTTATTTTCTTTCAAAGGAGTTTCAAAACTATTATTTTACTTTTAGGAAACGCAGCTTTACCAAGTAAAGAATAAGTGCTTTAGTAAGTAAAGTAAAACGTCTATGACACAAAATAAACGTTGAAAGTACGACTCCAAGCCAGAGCAAAGTCGACGTAATAATCTGTGAATATTGCTCTAACTCTAAGGTCAAGCTGCAGGCTGCAGGTTGAGTTTTGACCTAGCTGTCCATTGCCGTTACATATTCTCTGCCATTGCCCTTGCCAACTCGAAATAACGATACGATAACCTTTGATTGAGCATTTGACCTGGCTGTCCATTGTCCTAGCCAACTCGGAAGAACGATACGATAACCTTTGATTGAGCATGGGTTGTGGTGGCGCATAAATATGAGACATACCAAAAATAGAGAAAGTACAATACTTCTCTTCTCGAGAAGAGCTTTAAGGGTAAATTAAGTACATGGGATGTTCCGGGGAGACATTGCAGACTCCATACATGCCATACATAGAATAGATGCGCGTGCGCGTGATGATTTTAATGACGATATTCAAAGTTTCTCGGAAATAAAAAACGGTACTTACTAAAAATACCAATGCCCGCGCGATTACAGCCAAAGAGATGAATTAACGTAGATCTTAGGAGGCTTATGAATTATATTGAGAATTTGAGATCTCTATTTTTTACATAAATGGGTCAATAGAATCAATAGATGCAGCTTACACTACTTATCATAAACAAAGACTGCAGATGCAGACTGCGTGGCGGTTTGCAAATTTTTGGTAACATAAATGAACACCTCAAAACCACGAGCACATTCTCTGCCACGAGCTCTTCCGCTAGCAAATTGTAACAAACACAGAACAGAAAAAACAAAAGCATTTAATGATTTACATTTATAGAGCAAGATACTGAGCATGATTCATCGTGAAGGCCGGCGGCCGTTTGCATGTGAGGATGCAAGTTTGACGACCTGCGATCTTTGTTTCGCACTCCGCAAGATTACTCACGTGCGTAACGGTCCTCGCGAATTGCTTGTTAACTTGCCTTACTTTATGTTTAACAATGTAAATTAACTTGCTTCCTGGCTTTGCTTTGTTCGTTACTTCATGTATTTACACCGAAGCCATAGGCAGAAGTATTTTTTTTAATATTTAATTTAAAAGTGGCAAACAAGCATGCAGTTCACATTGATGTTAAGCGATGACTGCAGCCTATAGACACCCACACAATAACCAGAGGTCAAAATGCAGATGCGTTACCACTCCTGAGGCCTAAGGTGTTATGCTTCTGTGCCGGGTGTTATGCCTCTGTGCCGGAAATTACAGAGCCGTACATTACCACCTGTCCGGAACACGATAGTGCTGAACACTACCATTTAGCGGCAAGTATATTAGGTAATGCGGTGGTACCTACGCCCGCTAGCTCCGTCACTGGAGCTCTACCACCAGTGCCACAGTAGTTCTACAATCACGATTTACCAGTTTTGAGAGATCCCTCAACAATAAATCAGTAGTTCCCTAAATAGACTCGACGTCTTCATATTTATAGGACATATTCTCAAACTTCGGCGATACCTACCACTAAAGAATCTTTTCAATCACACCCAGGCATATCTCGAGTTTGGATTCAAATAAGACCCAAGCCTAGCAGTTAGCCTACTTCCAAATTATAAAGCCACCGGAGCATTGTTAAGATTCATTTAATTGTTTTATATTATTTCGCATTAACACATGCTTGTGAAATATATTTTATTTTTAAAGAATAATGGAAAGAAAAATTTGACTTCAGGCGAGACTCGAACTCGCGGCCTACTGGGAATCTAGTCCAGCCGCTCTTCCAATTGAGCTACCGAAGTCCTCAATTGGAAGAGCGGTAAAAATAAAATAAGATTCATTTAAATAACTTATGGATAAGCATTATTCGCTCTACACTCCCTGTCTACCCCGTTAGGCACCTGGCGTGAAGATACAAACATTATTCGGTTATGGAAAAGTATCACTTAAGTATGTCTGTGATAAAGAGAAAGAGAGAAATAGGTCATAGTCATACATCACTAAGTTATAACTACCAGTGCTCGTGGATTCTGTTCGCTTATTGTCACAAATATGTGTGATGTTACATGTATAGTTCACACACTCCTCACAAACTTGTCCTAACACAAATCGGTAACAGCTCATTGCTAAGAGCCTGCTATACATGTAAGATTATTATTCTGTCTGTAAAAAAAATAACTACAACAGAAATGGCTACATTTATAATTGGACGCGACGGTCGGTTTGGTAAAAAAATATTAGAGATTAGGCGAATGATAGAATATAAGAAAAGATAAGATGAAAATGTCGATTGCTTCATGAGACAAACAAAAAAACCAAAAACCCTGAATAAGCTCAGTGTCTCAGTCACAATGACGTCCATCGGGATAAGTCCTAGAAAAGCCAGTGGATCAATATGAACAGTAAATTAACCCGTACAAGTCCCATAACATTTACACATGGAAATGCAATGTCCTTCAGCGCTCCGAATTATTTACATTAAGCCCGGCAGTGAGAGCAATTAAATTCTTTCAACATTGTAAAAATTCCAGACAATTGCGAACGAGTTCCCAACGTTCGCAATTCGGCGTCGGCTGCAGCGCGTAGGCAGTCGTCCACGTCTTGCCTTTTGTGGCAATCGGCTAGCTTTCTTCCCACCGCCCACATAAAACACTGACGAGGAAGCAATTAGGACGACAATGGCTTGATCACACAGAATAAAAACCGAGAAAGCAGTGTAGGAGGACCACTCAGTTACATCGATTGTACTTCATATTGTAAAAAAAAAAACGATTACATTGATCGATTAAGTTAGAAAGCAGTGCAGACGCACTACTAATCCAATTTTATGTGATTCATTCGTGTGATAGATATTAGAAATCTGAACTTATAACGGACCGCGTTTGTGGGCTTTATTGTGAATTTCACGACATTCATCGACCTATCATCTTGATATGACTGTATTTTATTACATCTATACTCAATAACACTTAAGTTGACATTAATTGCCTCGGTAGCCTAGTGGTAGCAGGTCACTACTACTACGCTGAGGTCCTGGGTTCGATTCCCAGGTAGGGTCTTATCAGAGACAATGATGTAAAGTCCTCTATCTCTGGTTCTATTGGGATTTTTCCATTTTCTGGCAATTTCCCAGAACCTCGAAGTTTGGTAATGTGCCCGGAAATGTCAACAGGCTCGCCACCTGTTACATGAATCAAAAAGTAACCGGCGAATCGTGGGTGTTTGCATGTATGCTTGAATGAATGCATTTACCTCTGCCTACCCCTTCGGGGATTACAGGCGTGAAGTTACGTTTTTTGACATTATTAATAATGCACAAATAAGCACACAGTTCACATTAATGATAAGAAAATACTGTAGCCAAAACTAGCGATTACAGAAATGCGTGTCCATTCATTTGGCCTAAGCGGTTTCTATCTACAGATCTGGGAGATTATGGGAACATTACCGTCTAACCCAGAGGTTCCCAAACTATTTTTATTTTAGACCCCTTTCATTTTTTTTCTGGTTTCGGTGGACCCCCTTGCTAACATTTATATCACTTGCCCATATATCCCATTTTTATATACGCATATACGTAGACCCCATCGAGTCTCTATGGACCACTTTGGGAATCACTGGTCTAACCGGAACACGATAACGATAATGGCTATGCCCTCGAGTTCCGTCACTGGAGACACTCTACTACCAATAAACTATATGTCTACAGACTGATGATTCATTTTATAGGATAACTGATCTACGAGCACATTTTTTTTTATGTAATTGTAGTGACAAACAAGCGTGCAGTTCACATTGATGTTAAGTGAAGACTGCACCCTATAGACACCCACACAATGACCGGAGGTCAAAATGCAGATGCGTTGCCACTCCTGAGGCTAAGGTGTTATGCCTCTATACCAGAAATTACAGGGCCGTACATTACCACCTGATCAGAATACGATAGTGCTGAACACTACCATAATGCGGTGGTGCCTACGCCCGCGAGCTCCGTCACTGGAGCTCTACCACCATCTGAATTTGACATTTAGCCTTTATTCTTATACTTAGATCGGTATTCCAAGAAATCTCCAATCAATGGTGAAAATACATTTTTTTTTATGCTATCGAAATCGGTCAAAGCTTAGTAATATTTCATGCAGCACCAGAATAAAATTGAAGAGTCCACGAATCAAATTTACGCAGCCTACAAAGTCCTTAGTTCGTTCAATAATTCAATTAAAGCCTTGAAAGCTTTGCGAAGTAGTTTAATTGTAACAGTAACTACGGGTAATTAAATAATAACTCGATTCCCATGTTCTTGTGTTATTGTAGAGCAGTGATTCCCAAAGTGGTCTAAATCGACCCCTGGGGGTCTATGACAAAATAAAAGGGGTCGGCGTCAGCGAAAAAAAAATTTGGGGGGTCCATGAAATGAAAATGGAGGTCGACGATAATGGATCTCAACACATACACTGATAGTACCAATTTACTTACATCATACCAGTGATTGCCAAAGTGGTCCATGGAAGACTCGATGGGGGTCTACGTAGGCGTGAATAAAAATGGAAATATGGGAATGTAATATAAATGTAGCAAGGACGGGGGTCCACAGAAACCAGAAAAAATTGTAAAGGGTCTACAAGAAAAAATAGTTTGGGAACCTCTGTTGTAGAGTGTTCGATGACAGCCGTTATTGTGCTACACGACTCTTCTAATTGCTAAATGGGTTCGATGTTCTACCAACAACTACAGCTAATTATTTGTAGGTATTGTCTATATAATATAAAAATGAATCGCAAAATTTGTTGGTAAGCGCATAACTCAACAACGCCTGTACCAATTTGGGAAATTCTTTTTTTTAAATGTTCGTTGAATTTCAAGGATGTTTTTTACGGCGAGAAAAAATCGAATAATTTGCGGTATTAATATGGGAAACCCATGTTTCTCACATGGTCAATTGTATGTTGCCGGTTCCCGTGTTGGACAACCATCAGATTTGTTTGTCTATACGCCAGATAATCAAACAAAAAACATCGTATATCACGCAGCACTACAATGAAAATAAAACTGTTTTTTGTTTTAATAATTATGATTCACATGATTAATAATAAAGCGATTACTTACGTTTAATAAAAAGATCCACCTGGGTGATGGTTCTGTTCAGGAGAATTTTTAGACCAGATAAAAAAGGTAGGAACAAAAAACTGCCAAATTACAAATCTTTTTGACAGGACGAAGTCTGTCGGGTCCGCTAGTTTTGCAATAAAATCGTATAGGAATTCTTTTGGAGAGGTAGGTATTAGAGGCTTCTGACTACATACATTACTGGGGTTAGAAAGTGGCGCAAGGGACTTTATTTATGTCCTAAAAATAATATATTTTGGACTCAAGAAGTAATATAACTAAGTAAGTACATTGAGGTCTCAGGATTTATCTATTCACCGTTCTGTCTGTAAACCAGGAAATTGCTTTGATACAAACTATGTACGTAGGCTGTAAGATCGTGAGCCAGCCATTATTTAGACAATGCTGGTTGATGTAACTACCATATGTAAACTTTTTTTTATTAAATGAAAGTGGCAAACAAGCATGCAGTTCACATTGATGTTAAGTGATGACTGCAGCCTAAAGACACCCACACAAAGACCCAGGTCAAAATGCAGATGCGTCACCACTCCTGAGGCTGAAGGTGTTATGCCTCTGTGCCGGAAATTACAGGGCCGTACATTACCACCTGAACGGAACAAGATAGTGCTGAACACTACCATTTAGCGGCAAGTATATTAGGTATATATTTAAACCTTTATGCTAATGCTCCATAACGCTCGTCAATCAAAGTAATTTAATTTTGCATAAAAAAGTAATTTCAGATTATTTAATAAGTTTATACAAACCACACGTGACCTCAACAAACCTTTGCCGATATCGTGGCAAACGATCCTTTTAAATTGTTTTTGCTATTTAAACGTCCAATGGGAATTTGAGGTGCCATTTAATTTTGCGTGTAAAGTACAGAAACGAATATCTGATTCAATGCGTAATTTTCAAGGTTCTTTGATTTTCAAATAAAAGATGACCTATTTATTATACTTTCTTCATGATGGTAACTGATCATTTCGCGAATTAGTCATTCCTCGACTAAACCAAATGGTCTAGTCAAATTTATTGACAAAAACAATTATAAAGCCAGACCTATGGACAGACTTTTGACCCTAAAAAACGTTGCAGACAGACAGTTACATTTGCATTAATGGCAGTCACAAAAAAAACAAAGGTAACACCCATCTGTCATACCGTTGCCAAAACGCATTTCCTAAAACACCCTCCGACCCATTCGCAGCAAATAATACGCGATTCAAACCGGACAATGGTCAATATTTGCTTTCGGCGGGATCGC
The DNA here is from genome assembly GCA_036365455.1 of Macrosoma leucophasiata. NCBI lineage: Eukaryota > Metazoa > Arthropoda > Insecta > Lepidoptera > Hedylidae > Macrosoma > Macrosoma leucophasiata. The sequence goes on along the minus strand of JAWQUS010000007.1, from coordinate 24,335,447 downwards.
GTACCTTCTATTGTCATGATAATATCGTAAACAGGGTAGGGTCGGGATCACAGATTTAAAATGTAAAGGGAGATATGCTCATAGCGTAGCTCACTATGAGCACGAATATTTCGCCCACACTTTTTATGTCGTGAGTTCAACGCACATGCATACAGTTTACATTGATGGGATGAACCACACAACACAGCTATTGATGGTAAGTGACCTGTAACCTGGAAACATCTACATAAACCTTAGATCTTAATCAGTCTGTGAATATCACCCTTAGTATGCCCCAACAAACCAGCGATGCCTTCTTCAATCTCCATTAAATTTATATCTCCATGGTGCATGATACAGACGTATGAATAAAATATTTTTGTATGGTATTCCCTCTCATTAACTTTCCTATTACAAGATAATGACTTAATCGCCGTGTCTTCATTTTGCCCCGGCCGGGTCCCTGGTGTTACAGATGTTTTAATTCCGCTTGCCCTTACAATGTGGCGGTCTAAATGAGATATTAATTAAAAATCGCATTTGTGTGCGTAGATGGGAGACTGAATAGAATTTTCTTTGTCTAATTGACACTAAAAACTTAGCAGTGTTGTTTTAGTTTTTTTTTTGTTAGAATTTCTTCGAAGATTTTTGTAGCACATTGTGCAAATCGGAACGGATCGCCAGTTTTCTTTATTCAATTATGATTTCTGCGTATTTAATTATCGCAGACGGGACAATGGCAATACAAAATATTAATTATCCAGGTAACAAGACGAATGTGATTCTTAGTCGAATCTTCGACTAAGATTCTTTATTCCTAAATTATTCTGATCTGTGTTTGCTTTCTTAGTCAAGGGTGCGTTTTAAAAGCGGACAGGTACCTACGTTTGCTCGATTTTGCCATTTAGTACCAATTGTCCAGACACGAGAAAGGGTCTTTTAACGCTTTCCAATCTGGTTCTAGAGCTCTCTGGTTCTAGAATTCTACTGATGGTAGAGCTCCAGTGACGCAGCTCGCGGGCATAGGCACCACCGCATTACCTAATATATCCACTTGCCGCTAAATGGTGTTCAGCACTATCGTGTTCCGGTCAGGTGGTAATGTAAGGCCCTGTAATTTTTATTATTAAGTATTTTTGGACTATTATTAATTTATTTACTTTGACATATTAATCAACGTATCAGTTGTTATTCGCTTTAATTTTATATTTGTAATTTGACCTATCACAAGCAAATTCTATTATTTCCAAGTGATTAAATGAATTTTCGAGTTTGAGTTTGAGTTTGTAATTTCCGGCACAGAGGCATAACACCTTAGGCCTCAGGAGTGGTAACGCATCTGCATTTTGACTTTGATTTTTGTGTGGGTGTCTATAAGCTGTAGTCATCACTTAACATCAACGTGAACTGCATGCTTGTTTGCCACAAATCACGGCCACAACCTTGGACGAAGGAAAATTATGTTAATGGACATTACAGAAACAAAATTCAAGTTCAACTCAATACAGAACTTCGAAGTTCTTATCGAAACATTCGCTCAATTAAACTTCTTGGAAGAAGTATCGACGCACGGGGAGAAACTGTAAAATGGCTTTTACGATTTTTCAGAAGAAACGAACAAAGCCACGCCTTTAAAACGACGCCATTAAGCCGAGAGAAATTGCATTGCGCCGCTTGATTATATTTGCCTTCACTCTAAACGAATTAACTTGAAGTATTAGTATTCTGGTTGATGGTATTTTTTTGCGTTTGCTCTTTAAAATACTTCGGTGTGTGACATCTAAAGATAATTAATTAGTAATAGGGTCATCGTAAGAGAATATAACCACCACGTGCTAGCCTTTCGGATAAGATAGTTGGACTTTTAAAACTTCTGGCTCAGAGCAAAGACTTGAATAAGCTTTCGTAAAAGTGAGACGTTATATTACCTACATGATCGTCTAATGAATCATAAGAAAAGAGGAGCTGCTGCTTGTTGCCAGAAATCCCCAGAAAGGGAGGTTTGCACGTAATGGTAACCTATATTCTCTTTGGTTTGCTGTTTGCAAGCTCCCAGGCAGAGATCCCGTGTGGAACTGCCTTACAGAACAGTTGGCGATCATTTGGAATTAGTAGGAGTCTGTGTCTATACAATACATAAAACGTAGCTACACGCCTGTAATCCCCGAGAGGGCTAACGGAGGTAAATGAATGCATTCAACCATACATGCAAACACCCACGATACTTTGGTTACGTTTTGGTGGCGAGACTGTTGACATCTCCGGGCACATTACCAAATTTCGTAAAACTGGGAAGCTTCCAGAAAATGGAAAAATCCCCATAGAACCAGAGTAGTTACATATATCTATCTACATAGTTGGATAACAGCAGTAAAACAAATGGGAAATAATTGAATCAATACACAGTGATTGCAAAAAAACATCGTAAGTACCTATATTATGCGATAACCATATGATTTTAGTAAGTACACATCCAAGAGAAACCTCTTTCAACAAAATCAAAGTGCTACGTAACATTGTAACAGCGCAGCGTATCTACAATAAAATATATATACAACATTACTATAAATTCAGAAGTACTGTTTACAGAACGTAAGTGGCCTTCGACGGGAGGGCCTTAAATAGGCACCCAACCCTTTGTACAGCCAATGCTATTGCTAATTTCAATTTATGGACCATTCCTGTGAGTTTAGCTAACTCAGGCAAATTGTTTTGTAAAATGAAAAGTACATCCCCCAATGTCATTTGGATTTTAATGGATTAAAATTGAATGTTGTTGAAAGGTTTTCTTGGTTACACTGGAAAATTGGATTAGGTAATGGATGCATAATTTTATATTTGTATATTTTAGCCCGAAGCAAGAGTGTGACAATTTTACTAATGTTTGACTCATTTTCAGAGTTATAATTTTGTCTAGATTACTCTAGATGATGTACAACTGCGAATATCATTTATACCTAAGAAATACCTCAAGATGCTTTCATTCCTCTACTTCAAATCTTAAGGATTTGTTTTTTTTTAATGTGGCTTGAATTGATTCTAGGTATATAACTATTTTTATTCAAAATTCCATCCAAATCTGTGGTGTGGTTTCGTCGTAAACACGACAGACAGACTGAGAGATTTACGCATTTATAATAATATAAGTATGGAAGAATGGATATTATGGATTTGTGGTATGTTATTAAACATAGCCCAAGTCAGTGAGATCGTTATATCAAATAGTCATCATTTTGTTTCCTGCCTACAGACTTACAGACATTGGAGGACACAGGGGAGATCGGCAGATCAAGTGGGCGATTGGTCGAGAATAAATCGCAGTTGCTTATTTGGTTCTTGTCTAAGCCGTGTTAAGCTCTTTGCTCTGCAATGCCAAGTTTAATACGTGTTTTAATTCTTCAACAGCTTAGAAGAAAAATCGTAAGTCTCAAATTAAAATTTTGGTTGAAGTAAATGTACATGTTCATTAAATTATTATAAACATTGCAGATGTTAAAGGGCTGAAAGGGCTGAAAGCTTCAAAACATTACCATCAAAAATTATCAAACCGGACTATCATAGCGGTACATTTAAAACTGCGGCAGCGTACATAGCTAATACTTACGCCAATATTAAATATAGAGAGATGAGAGCATCCCCATGATTTAAAGTTGGTTTCCTGTCAAACATACGATAAAATGTGTGGGTCCCATCCACCACTTACCAGTGGAACGTTAAAAGCGTGGGCGGCTTCATAAAAAAAGGAAGACCTAACCTTAATTCTGTAACGAATTTCGGTGACATTCGCGAACCGAGTATTAGGTCATTGTATAACGTAGATACCTACGTATTCGAATTCGAGGCAATCAATTTGTGATATTGTTTTTAAAATAAAACGTTGTGTTCTTTCTTAGGTCATCATTAACGGACACAACATAACCGCTGTTTTAAGGTGATGTCACCATAGATTATGGAGAGTTGATATGCATAAAAATAAATGATAGTGACGGTGTGCGCGCGCGTCATCTGTTTTAATGGTGGTAGAGCTCCAGTGACGGAGCTCGCGGGCGTAGCCATCACCGCATTACCTAATATATATTGTGGATGTATCTTCACGCCAGGTCCCTAACGGGGTAGGCAGAGAGTGAGAGCGCCAGATATCCCGGTTCTTACAAACCTCTCATGCCTCGTCTACCTTCATCATTCTCTTCATACATGCACGCCGATTCCTAAGACTTTTGATCCCACCATCAGACAGAACTCGACCTATTTGGTCATGGTAGGTCAGTCTTGTATGCCTAATATACTTGCCGCTAAATGGTAGTGTTCAGCATTATCGTGTTTCGGTCACGTGGTAATGTACCTACGGCCTTGTGATTTCTGGCACAGAGGCATAACACCTTAGGCCTCAGGAGTGGTAACGCATCTGCATTTTGACCTTGGTCTTTGTGTGGGTGTCTGTAGGCTGCAGTCATCACTTAACATCAATGTGAACTGCATGCTTGTTTGCCACTTCCATATAAAAAAATCAAGAAAATCTTTCGTAAGAAAGTTTTGTCCTGAAAAAATAAAACTATGTGCATATTCTCAATAGGTTTGTCTTAGATACTTTAGATAATTAAGATTCGCGTGTTTTCTTAACGTCACACGTCTTTTACGGAGTAACGTTAGCTTTACCATAACGTATACGATGTGAGATAAACAAAGACTACAAACGGTCATTTTATTCCAAAATAGGAACCTTTAAACTTTCAAATATAGAATGTAAACGTCCACGGAAGAGATGCGCATGAGTCACTGACGCGTCGTCCTTGCGGCCAACGGTCGTTCCCCGTTTAGGGCATAGCCACATATACCTAACTATTGCAAAAAAATATAATAGGTTGGGGAAAAAGTCTTTTCGCATTATAGTATGTATGAACTTGTTATAAAATCTCTTTGGCTGTAATATTTGTATCTGGCTGGTTTTGGTATCATTGAAAGTTAACATTTTAAAGAACATAATTCCAATTTGCCTAATAGGCAAATGTGTGATTTTCATTTGTTTTTCGTACTGTCAAGATGATTGAATCTAATGAAGAAATTCGATACATTTTAAAATTTTACTACAAAAAAAGGTAAAAATGCAACGCAAGCAGCGAAAAAAATTTGCGATATTTATGGACCTAGTGCAGTGTCTGTGAGAGTAGCACAAATTTGGTTTAAGCGTCTTCAATCCGGAAATTTTGATGTCAAAGATGCACCTCGCTCTGGTCGCCCTATTACGGATAAAATGGATGCCATTTTTGAAAAAGTGGAGCAAGATCGACATATCAGTAGTTACGACGTAGCTGAAGAACTGAGAATTGATCACAAAACAGTTTTGGCGCATTTGAAAAAAGCTGGGTACAAAAAAAAGCTCGATATTTGAGTACCTCACGAGCTCACTGAAAGAAACCTAATGAACCGTGTACTCATTTGTGATTCTTTATTACGACGTTATGAAACCGAATAATTTTTGAAGAAGCTGATAACTGGTGATGAAAAGTGGATCACGTACGACAAGAACGTGCGAAAAAGGTCGTGGTCAAAGGCCGGTCAGGCTTCACAGACTGTGGCGAAACCCGGGTTAACTCGCAATAAGGTGATGTTGTGTGTGTGGTGGGATTGGAAGGGCATTATTCATTATGAGCTTTTACCACCAGGCAGGACTATCGATTCTGAACTCTACTGCGAACAACTGATGAGATTAAAGCAAGAAGTTGAGAGAAAGCGGCCGGAATTGATCAACAGACGGGGTGTGGTGTTTCATCATGATAACGCTAGACCTCACACATCTATAGCCACTCAGAAAAAATTAAGAGAATTTGGCTGGGAGGTGTTAATGCATCCGCCGTATAGTCCTGACCTTGCACCTTGAGATTTCCACCTGTTTCGGTCTCTTCAGAATTCTTTATGCAATGTTAGGTTAACATCACGAGAGGACTGCCAAATCCACTTGTCGCGGTATTTTGATGAGAAGTTCCAAAATTTTTATAGCAATGGGATCATGTCCCTACCTACAAGATGGCAAAAGGTTATCGAACAAAATGGTACATACATACTTTAGTTAAATTTAAATAAACTATATTAAAAAATGTTTTGAATTATTTAAAAAAATGCGAAGAAACTTTTTCCCCAACCTAATATCTTGTGAGCCGATCGAGACTTGCATATTTCCTGGACGGGAATAAGGCTATTGGGACTGGAAAATCCCGTTACAAGATTGAATACAGTTTTAATCACGAACCAATATCGATGTGAAGACTTTTTTTCTATGAGATATTTTCAATTGTATATTTATGTAAATACTAGCTGTGCCCGCGACTTCATCCCCGTGGGAATTTATGATTGTTCAGTGCCTACCCGGACGAAGTCGAGGGCGCAGCTAGTATAAAAGTAGCCCAAGTTACGCCTTATTACATAAGCTATCTGCCGAGAAAGTCCGAAAGTCCCGTCAAAATCGGTGAAGCCGTTCCCGAGATTAGCCGGAACAAACAGACAGATAGACAAAAATTGTAAAAAATAAAAAATATTTTGGTATATGTACCGTGTAAACATACATTTGCATTTAGTAAAAAGCGGTTATTTTTATATTACAAACAGACACTCCAATTTTATTTATTAGTATAGATGTATAGATTAATAGTAATATAATTTAGGCACAAAAATATAATATAATTTAGTCATGTACACCCAAATGCGTGCTGAGTTTTAAAATGTGTGTGGAAACAGTAATTAAATAATAAGAGTGATAGGTATCTTGAATTTAAAATATTTTTGATGACGAGCGGATTCCTCCTGGACACTCAGTCCCAGAACAGATGACGAGTAATGACCGAACTCTACATAGTAATGGACTGTAAAACTGTGTAACAAAAAGAACCCGGGACTACTGGATCATTATAGCGACTGGGCAAGTTTAGTTATCCAGTGATCGTGCCAAAGCCAATTTTTATTTATTTTTTTCCCTTAAATTCTCAGTCTGAGGATTTAAATCAAAATTAAGCGGCGACATCATGTGGGAGTGCCTTTATACGCCAACACACGTAAATATTATTACTTTCTAGTGGACAAGCCGGTTAGTGAATTAAGGTTCGTTTAAAGTTGCCGTGTTTACATTTGCGGACTCATATTGTTCAGAGGAACTTTTTTTTTTTAATGTGATGGTGGTGGGAAACAAGCATGCATATGGATGTTAAGTGACGACTGCAGCCTATAGACATCTACACAATAACCAGAGTGCAGATGCGTTGCCACCCCTGAGGACTTAACTGTTATTACGTGGCCATGAAGTGAGTTCAACGTATGTAGTAGAGATTCAATGGGGTCATGAGCTTTGAGCACCATTACATGGATAACAGTTATAATTACTGCCTCAGTAGCATAGTGGTAGCTGGCCACTACTACTACGCTAGGGGTCCTGGGTTCGATTCCTGGGTCAGGGCTATCATCAGATAACGCTTTAAAATCCTTTATCTCTGGTTCTATTGGGATTTTCCATTTTCTGGAAGTTTCCCAGTACCTCGGAGTTTGGTAATGTGCCCGGAGATGGCAACAGGTTCGCCACCTGTTACATGGGCCAAAACGTAACCGGCTAGTCGTGGGGTGTTTGCATGTATGCTTGAATGCATGCATTTACCTCTGCCTACCCCTTCGGGGATTACAGGCGTGAAGTTACGTTACGTTACAGTTATAATCTCTGGCGTCGGGTCTGACAACCCCACCGCCAACTAGTGGAGCGGAATTCATGAGTTCCGTCAATCGAACAATGGCGGTCAAACCATAACAATAAGCAGCAGTAAACCGTTGGCTCAACACGGCGTTGGTGATTCATTTACGATTTCTGTGTTCTTTTATACCGTCTACTCGCATCGGTGTATTTTTATGCTTACCAATGACAAAAGTGCGATTTATGGGATCTCTTCTAGTAAAGTACACAGTGCTGGGGATTCTCCCGAGGGAGTTCGCATTCCCTATAACTATTTCTAAAAAGCCTTCGATACAAGATTATACACTCAAGAGGGTCGATTCGGTAGATGTCTAATACCTGCGTCCTTGACGCGACTTTTAATCGTCACTTGCAACGGTCAGGGATTGTGGTCAGGGGCCATTAGCACCATTTGTGTTTAGGTACATGTCCTGATTACACGTCCTTTGAAATAATCGAGACCGTGACAGCATTTCCATCTTCTTATTTATGCAATGATAGTGGTGACTAACATATAGGAGTAATAGGTTGAGCAACGCGGAGACGTTATCGTCCACGAACAATAAGAATTTTTTTCTCGCTGCCTGACGGGTGGTAAGTTCTCCGACTGCTAGAAGTCTCATTGCAGATGCATGACCACTCCTGAGGCACGAACTGTTAAACCTTATAGCACTCGCACAGTGTAAACTCCAATAAAGTAATGGGCTAAAATTACGGATCTTGAAACTTGCGCTGAACACTGCCACTTTACGGCTGGCAGATAAGGTAATGCCGTGGTGACAAAGTAGGTAGGCAAGCACCGGGCCTCGGCAGCTTCACCTTTAGTAATCCAGGTAGGTATAAGACAAATAACGTCTCATGCGAATCGTGGATGCTTATAAGCAGGTGGTAGAGTTCCAGTGTCGGAGCGCGTGGGTGTATTTCCTGCTTTCTGCCGTCAAATGGTAGTGTTCAGTGCTACCATGTTCAATGGACAATGCATCTGCATTATGACCTCCGTTTTTGTGAAGACGTTAAGATGGGCTACAAGCTGCAGTATTCACTTACCATCACAGAGCAACGCGGACTAGAGCCGTGTCGCTTACCATCTATGTGAACTGCAAGCTTGTCTTCCACTGCCACCATCATACCTACTGTTAATAACTGAACTAGCACTAGCAGCACTTCATTCCACGGTGACGACCACAATTCCACTGATCTCCTCTTACCATTGACAAGCCCATTTATACCATTGATTAATCTATTTCTACCCCCAATTACTAGACTTCGTTAACAACATTCGAGTCGTTATCTTTTCAATAGCTAGCAGGTGTGATTCAAAATGTAAACAACCTACTTCCAATTAGGCACCTGTTTTGGCATAAACACCACCTGCTTTTTCGACAAACACCACCTGATTTGGCACAAACACCACTTGTTTCACCTTAAATGATGCCTACTATATTTTAGGCACTAACACTACCTAAAAACGTACGCGTGGATACCGTACGTGGATGCCTATCCCGTCGATGAACAAGTCAAGTATGAAGTTCTATTATTATAGAATAAAGTTAATATTGAACACCCACTTACAATAAAACTGGGCGCAAACGTTTTGTCAACTCGTCGCACTCACGCTCTAAATTATTTCAACAGAAAAGGAGTAGGATCCTAACAATAAAAAAATATCAAGTAGGTAGGTACATAAGTAGGTGTACTTAGTAGTTCTAGGATGTTCTTAACCGCTTTTACAAGACTTGTAATAAATTCGCAAATTTAACTTCAGATAGGTATACCTAGGTACCTACTTAGTTAATTTTCAAAATGACCTGAAAATCTCCCAAAAACAATGAAACTGTAAATTATTTTCAAATCACAATTTACATTAGTGAGTAATGGCGTAATGGTAAAATAATAATAGAGAAGGTAGAATTTTAACAAAACGCTGACATCTAACGAATTTAGCTGATAAACTGTAAAATTAATTAAATAATGAAAAGTATATCAATCTATAACATCAGTTTATTACTCTGAAACTAAAACCTCAGATAGGCCCGAATACCCGAATTGGCCGTAACAGTACGGTAAGTAATATAGGTAAACATTTTTTTAAAAATGAAGCAGGCGTTCTGTTTCAATCGGTGAAATTGCTAGTTATTTATTTTATTCTAAATTCTACGAGACTATTGATAAGAAACATTGTCAAATGTAAACAACAAAGGCACCAATGTAAAAGTATCAAAATTAAAACGATAAAAACAAATTTACTCACATTTGGTCTCAACTTCCATTGCTCCTTTTTTTATGGCACCGGGAACAAAGAGATCACGAAAGAGTCGGAAAGACGATTTCTTGCGACCGGCAGGCACAAATGTTCAATGAACTTTGCAATTATTTAGTAACCGTTCCGACTTTTTAACTTTAGTGTCTGCGACCACCGTTGCGGCAGTTAGCAATTTAATTTCAAACGAACACAGGATGTATATTTATTTATAGTAGGTACTTGAATGGATTGTCAACAATATTTTTGTCTGAATTCAATTCAGAATGAAGGCTTGCGCTGGATTTGACATAACGGGCGAAAGCTACAAGCTGATTGGTTAAAATTGAATTGCCCGCTTCAAAATCGATCGCTGATCTAGGAAGCTGCGTTCTGTCACACGCAGTTTCTTGTACAGCGGTAAAAATATCAATGAATTTAGTTTTATTGAAAAAAATTATATTGTGATTATTTTATTAGGATATAACAGAAAGATTTTGAAGCATTGTAATTTGCAAAATTAAAATGTTTCGGACGTTTCATGGTTATTACTGGATATAAACGCCATCTATTGGTGAGTTTTAGAAATAGTCTTGTAACAACTTTATAACTTCTTCACCGGGTGGTAGAGTTCCAGTGCAGGAGCTCGAGGCCGTAGGCACCACCACATTACTAAAATCTGCCGCTGTTCCATGGTAATATATGCCCTCATAATAACTATCACAGAGGCATAACTTAGGTCTCAGGGGAGGCAACACATCTGCATTTTGACCTCTGGTTTTTGTGTAGATGTCTATATATAGAATGCAGTCATCACTTAACATCAATGTGAGTTGCAGGCTTGTTTGCCACCTTCCTTACATAAAAAACAATAAAACAAGTTGTTGAAATTGTAGTGTGGTTGTAGGGACTACTGGGTATTTTTCCAACATTGTGTGAATTTATTTGTATGAAATAACTAACTAAACTTCTTGAACTCAAACTAAATGAACTGCGATTAGGAAATAAAAAAACTGTTTAAAATGAATTGTTTAGTAAATTAACAATAAATAATTTGTATAGAACTTGATACACGAAACTACAGTTGGAAGTCCGAACATTGCTTTCGCTATTAGTCATTATGTAATTTTGTTGAGTAACAATTAATAATTACATTATTAATAATTTATATAGATCCGATCAGAATAATTGTTATAAAGGGTACACTAAACTATAAAGAGCAGTAGGTATACTTGGTAAAAGTTCAATAAATATATCAGGGTAAATGCATACAATTTCCAACAAAGTCTTTGTATACAAAAGCCATACACGAATATTTTCATTCTCTAAGTTAACATTATGGCGCACAAAATGTGCTCAGCATTGATAATAAATTAATAGTAGTAAATATTTTTATTAAACACATTACTTTGCTATTTTTATCGTATCAGACATTCTCATACACATTTTGGACACATTGAGCTGAACAAAAAAAATATAAGCATAATTATCCAACTGAATAAAATTATTCAAATCTGGTTTATTTATTACAATACACATTTTTCTCCTTCATTATGTAGTTTTTATTGTCAATACATAGGTATAAGTTTAAAAAAATAAATCAGATTCTGAAAATGACTGATAATAATTTTAACAGATCAGCACTGTTACTAATTAAAATATTGTGGTATAATTCTGACGATACTAATTTTTGTTGCAAGGCAAACAGCGCTCCTAGCGGATTTTCCGTGAAACAATGCACTGGGTATTTACGTAAACTCGGTAATTACGCAAATGAATAAAATTCAAGGTAAAATGTGATGTCATGAGAAAAATATGTACTAAACTTACAACTACACAGTCATATAGCTAATACAAGTCTGATGCATATGTACTATCAGTGAACTGGCCACTTGCCCACATGGGCACCATAGGTGTTAATAAAAGCTTTATTTGTTTGATTTTAGATTAGCGGGGAGTTCCCTGACTGTACTTACCCAACGCATGTACATCAATATAGGTACATCGGACCATATCTAGATATATTGGACGATTATAAATTGCGAGTACAATTAATTGTATGTATCTTCACACCAGGTCCCTAACGGGCAGAGAGTGTAGAGGGCGATATCCCAGTCCTGACATACCTCTCATACCTCATCTACCTTCAATTAATTGATACATATTTATTTTAAAAATCATGTACAAAGTCAATTTTAGTCTCACAAAGTGTTATGAATGTCCATAAGTACTTGTAAAATAATAATAATAATATATTAAACTTGTTATGTATTCAACAAGTCTACACAAAATACACAATAAATAACAATTCTAGATATTTCTAGTTACTATAATAATATTACTCACACGGTATACATGGAAATGCTATGGCCTTTTAGCTATATAAGCTTTAGAAATAAAACTATATCTAGGTATGCTCTCATTTGCCACTTTACTTCGTTGAATTATTGATTAGAACAGTTAATCAAACAATCACATTCTCAAGTTCATAAATTATTCATATATTCCTAAAATTAAAATAGCATAAACACATAGGTCTACTATGATCATCATGATAAGAGAGTAATAATACTTATTATAAATATTATTCTAACATATTGGTTACTGTGATGGTTTAAGTTATGACCTAATTAATAATAAATAATAACCAAATCAATATGACTTGTTTTTAAACAACTAATGGAAAGTAATTAATCTGAGTATTACAAGATTTAAGAATATTTACATAAATTAAATTACCTACTAAAAATTAAGTCGCTGTGGTCATTGACTAAGAAATGGTAAACAAATTGGGCTTTTTTCTTATCAATGACTTGTTTGTTTATCCGAGATTGGGGCTCCTGCACTACATTTGGATTATCTCTAAGAAATATAGCTCCAAACAACGTCGATAGAGTTTTGGCATCAAGGCCATTTTCGGCACTGTGTTGCAATGCTTCCTGAAGAAATTCACACAGATAAAGAAATACATTCTTTCTGAATTCTGGCAACTCCATAACAATTTGTTTGCATTGTAAATAATTGGCCGATGCTCTTAAACAGACCGCTTGAAGATTGTATGGTATAATTGGATCAGCTGTACTCTCTAGTAGCAAAAGCAAAGCTTCGGCAACTGAGTGTATGCTTCCTGGAATAGGATCAATTGAGCCACTGTCTAGCCAGTCCCTTATCTGCAATACTTCAGAATGTAGACCCGGCTGTTCAAACAAATTTGGTTCCTTCAGACCATGTAAATAAATATGGTCTACTAAGAACCATATTTCTTTGGGTATTGAATATGTGGATTGGTTTGACACAGTCTGATCTCTTTTACTCTCTAATTCTATCAATTTCCCAACAGGAACTTCGCGTATTGGTTTGTTTAGATTCACCAAAACCTCTATGGAGCATCCAAAACAACTTCTCTGATATGTACCATTCACTGTGATAAAGATGTCCTTGCCTCCATACAAATGTAATACTAAAATATCATACAATTTATCAGTTCCAGCATTCATTTTACATGCTGATGTCTTATTTATAAGAACTTTAAGTTGAATTTCACATGACTCATCAGCACAGATACATTTCTTATACGGTTCAACAATCAACCATTCTTTGCAAAAGCTTGCTTCGTCTAGTTTCTTTATAAATTCAAATTCCACTGGCAGTTTACCAATATTCTTTATTGTTATTGTTCTCACTTGTAACTCTAAATACCTTACTGTACCAAAATCTATTTCAGTCAAATCAACCTTCACTTGTGGTATCAATTCATTTTCGAGTTTGTCCAATTGTTTAATAACTTCCTCGTAAATTTTTCTATATTTTTCCTCATCAATAATTTTAATTGATGAGTTAAACATAGCGGAGACTGGTTTGTGGTCGCTTATATTCAGAGTGGGATGACTCCTATACACTAACTGTGTGATGTTGTCTCCCTTCCAAAATATTCGATCACACCAAGCTGGTGCGCGGTGTTTCTCACTGGAATCCCAATTATCTGTTCCAGGATCATATTTGTATGTAGGTTTAAAATTAATTACACCTTCAGTATAACCCGCAAACACATTATTTGATTTATGCTGTTGTCTCAGCTGATCCCATTCCAATACTGGCCCAAAATTGTTATCTTCAACATATATTTTAACACTTAACGGATCTAACTCAGTTATTCGATAATTCAGGTCACCCAGCCAATAAATTTGGTCATGATCTTTAATAGCTTTAGGCTGTTGATTTGGCTGCAGAAACCTGGTTCTGCTGCAAATGTCTCTGAAGTCTTGGTTTCTTCTTTCAAACTCTTCTACATGTGCAGCCAAATGTGAATTAACAAAGCACATTGATGTACTATGGAGATCAAAACGTATTGATACTCCACCCTTGTTCCCCATCTTGCCCATGATTCCTGTTCCGACTGTATCACAAACTATGTTGCGGACATGAGAAAAATGTTTCTCTTTTATGAGAACTATCAGCAGCATACCAACCAGTCTCACTTTCTCTACTTTTACATATTTAGCTCTCTTGTCAACATAACTAATAACAGCATTGTACCATTCGTCTTCTCTAAACGTTTGGTCAAACAAAAATGTTTCCTTTGATAAATCCAACTCTTGAAAACCAACAGCATAGATATCAGGAGGCTCCTTGTCAATGCTTAGCCAGCCTTTTAGAGGAATAACTGGGGATTTGTCATTTACATTCCATGTACCGCAGAATATAGTGAACCATTTTGTAAATGTGTAATCATTCTCTTTATCGCTCATTTTCCGTTTAATGAGGCTCTCTCTGATTGCCACAGGAGCGGAATTTGTGGTGTGAGCGACGCCACTGCGCGGCATCACCATACTCTGAGCAATAATATCATCCTCATTCTTACCATTGTATTTCCTCAGCCACACGAATTCTGGCTGCGTAGCCAACTTATTTACAGCCTCAATACCTCTGAACAGATCATCGACGAAATTATCCACTCGTGGGGTCATCTGAATTTCAAACTTAAACTTATTGTTACGAGACTGCAGATTCAGGTACAATATTGCTTCGGGATCCGACGGCTTGTTATCAATCTCGCATTTGAACGTGTTGTCGATAGGAAGCACAATCTCTATAGACAGGTCGGTGAATGATTTCGGTGGGTAACATGATGTGAACAAACAAAACACCGCTTTTTCGTCTCCATACTCCACTATCGCTAGGAGACGATCCTTTTTCACCCAATCCGGGTGGAGCACTTTGGCGTCACATAGGAATGCCGTAACTCGTTCACTCGACAGAAACTTTTCCTGTACCACGGATTTTATCTCCTCGTGATTCATTTTGAATAACAAACTCAATTAAATTCCAAATCCAATAAAATTGCCTTGATTGACATAACATCGTCCACAAAATAAGTTTGACATGGTTGATAGAGTTCAGAAACTAACTAATAATCAAGTAATATTACAAATCTAAAAGTATTCATCATTGAAATAAAGTAACAATTACATATTTTGAGTTAAATTGCTATATGTTACATTACGAAATTCAAATGACTAGTCACTATCATCGAAATCAGTTTATAAATCTTAATTATTTCGTAATGGCACGCCAATTAAAAACATTTTGTAATCTTCACTCACTTCTAAACGCAGCTACCGTGACGGTCATGTTCTTGTTTGCGAAGTATGCTTTGTATTAAATTTATTATTGGATATCTTTCTTTATTATTGTTAACTTATTATATCGCATCAATGATTCTCATCTTTTTTATCATAAAGAATAAATATGTACTTTGATTTTATCTGAAGCATAACCTGGCCGTTTTACGGAAAATAGAAACATATTTGTATAAGACATAATAAATTTGACGTATCCGAAACATTACTTGTAAATGTTCTAATAGAAAAACAGACAAGGCAAAAAAACATTAACAGCTGATTGAAATTAATTTTTTGCTTTGACTTCTACTCTAACAGTTTCTGTTTAATTACGCTAGAACTGGCTCAAAATCTAAATAAAAATATAAAAGTGTAATTTTATAAAGTGCAGTCAAATAAAAATGGCTCAGGCGCCGAGTGACTGGCAATTAGAATGTACAGAACTGAAACAGCGTGGTGCCTATCTATTACAGTCTGGACAATGGTCTGACTGCACGTTTCTAGTGGGAACGGAGCCTCATCAAGTGGTACTGGCTGGCCACAAGCTAATTCTAGCTATGGCATCACCGGTTTTTGAAGCTATGTTCTATGGAGGCATGCCAGAGAGGAATGATCCTATACCTATCTTGGATGTGCAGATAGAAGCTTTCAAGTCCTTGCTTGAGTTAGTCTTGTTGTTCTTTCTGTATACTACTTTATTTGGCTGAATATATAAGTGATGTGATAATCTATTTTTAGACAGATCTAATGATTAAAGGCAGAAATGTATGTTTGAGTATCTAATATGTAAAATGATGACTTCTTCTATCCCCCTTTTATTATTTTCCTTATTTGATTGACATAAATATCTGTGTGGAGAATAATTACTTGTACATATATTTTATTTGTTTTTCAGATACATATATACAGGCAATATAAATATAAGTTCATTTGATAAAGCATGTGAATTGTGTTATGGAGCTAAGAAATATATGCTGCCACATTTAGTGAAAGAGTGCACAAGGTACCTCTGGTCAGATCTGTACCCACGGAATGCGTGCCGAGCTTATGAATTTGCTCGCCTGTTTGAAGAGAATTACTTGATGGAGAAGTGTATACAGGTACTACCATTTTTTGTATACATTATTTAAAATAGTGTGTGTAATCAGTATGCATGTATGAAAAGAAAAGAAGTGTAGAAGCTACCAAAATATTTGATGCCCTCTGTCTTTGCCTGCCTGCAAGGAATTAATCTGAAGATATAGTTTAAAAATTTCATAATATTATCTTTTGTCGTTATTCATCTTGCGATCGGCTTTGATTGGCTTTGGCGATGAACTCCTGCAACACATCTGTTAAGGATCAACCCCTTAACAAATGTGTAGCAGGAGTTAATCGCAAGAGTTTGAAGAGCATTGGCAAGAGAGAGCTGTTCCTCCGGTGAGGAAACTGTCTCTTATAAAGTCAGGACTCCGTTAGTGAACAAGGTCCCATATGTGTTGTCTCTTAAGCATTCTGGCATTTACGAGGGTGGATCCAAAAGTTCGTGGCCCAAACTTCAAGGAGACATGACATCTTTTTAAATTTACCGTCATTTGTTAGTATATCTTCTATTGATTTATTGTTGTGCGCAGTTTCATTCCGATACTGCACAATATACATTTTCTTTGATTATTTGTTTGAAGCATTCTGACGCGATTTTCAATAATGGAGAAAATTGAACATTGTGCAGTCATTAAGTACCTCAATAAAAAAGGCCTGTCACCAAAAGACATCCATCAAGATATGGTGGGCACTTTGGGGGAGTCTGCTCCATCGTATTCCAGTGTCAAGAAGTGGGTAGCTGAGTTTAAGCGCGGTCGTGAGAGCATTGAAGATGATTCTAGGAGTGGACGGCCTACAACCTCTACCACGAAAGAAAACATCGATAAAATTTGTGATCTCGTACTGGGTGATCGACGTTTGACCATCGGTAAGATAGCTGAGACAACAGACATTAGTTATGGCCGGGTGCAACATATAATAACGAAAGAATTGGGATTCCATAAGGTTTCTGCTCGCTGGGTCCCGAGGTTGCTTTCAGCTGAACAAAAACGAGTTCGATTCACAATTTCGCGAGACTGTTTGGAACTTTTTGAGACTGATCCCGAGGACTTTTTGTCTAGATTTGTTACCATAGATGAAAGCTGGGTTCACCACCATATTCCTGAATCAAAGCAACAATCCAAACAGTGGAAAAGATCTGACTCCCCTACACCGAAAAAGGCTAAAGTCGTTTTGTCGACTAACAAAGTCATGGCTTTTGTTGTTTGGGATGCGAAGGGCATTATTTTTGTAGATTATTTACCGAAAGGTCAAACTATTAATTCTAGTTATTATTGTAACCTTTTACGAAGACTACGAGAAGAAATAAAAGAAAAAAGGCCGGGAATGTTGCGTAAGAAAGTTTTGTTCCATCAAGACAATGCACGTGTTCACACTTCGGTTGAAACAATGTCTGTAATCCATGATTGTGGCTACAAATTGCTGCCCCACCCACCTTATTCGCAGGATATAGCCCCCTCAGATTATCATTTATTTCCAAATTTAAAAAAACATTTGGGTGGCTCGAAATTTTCGACAAAAGATGAGGTGATAGTCGCAGTAAACGAGTATTTCGCCGACCTTCCGGAATCTTTTTTTTTCGAGGGTTTAACAAGTTGCAGTTCAGGTGGAAGAAGTGTGTTGAGCTAGATGGAGACTATGTCGAAAAATAAAAATAAAATTAGACCCACTTTTCTTTCATTTTCTTGGTCGGGCTTCGAACTTTTGGATCCACCCTTGTATTAGGTCACCCAACGCCGATGCTACGTGTTAGAATGAGCTTTTATACGGTTCTTGTAAACTTTGGCTTTGTGCTCGACTTCTTCCTATCTATTTCTTTTATTAATCTATTCAATTGTCAGAAACAAAAGATTGCATAGAATGTTATTCCTATGCAATCTTTTGTTTCTGACAATTGAATAGATAATAACTTGGTGTCACTGACTTGATGTCGCTTACTCATATACTTTACGCTTACTCATATACTTTACTTTTTTATATTTGTCTATCTAGATGTGACATACTATCCCAGTGTAAGTCAAAATCATAAAAAAAATTCAAAATTTATTTTTCACAATTACACATGCAAAACTATTTAAAGATAGAATTATATGAAATAAGTTTGAGCTTCTATAGCTAAGTGGTAAAGCAGCTAGGCTAGTAGAGTAGACGTTGCAGGTTTGATCCCTAGCCAAATTATGTTTTTATTACCATTTTCTTTATATATATATATATATGTATTATCATTGAAGTAAATTTTATTGTAGAAGTTGTGCAGTGAGCCAAAAACCCTCTATCATGAAAAATAAATATTCTTGGTATCATTTCCAGATAATTAGTACTAACACCCGTGAGGTTCTGAATGACAGCAGCTTTGAGGAGGTGGAGTTGAACACAGTGATCACAGTTTTCTCTCTGGATCATCTCAATGTGGACAGTGAGCTGGATTTGTTTGAAGCGGCTGTCAGGTAAATGTATTTCAAAAAAACATTATTACTAATTTGTGGTTTGCCACAGTTGAAAAATAGAATAGAACAAAATATGAAATAACTTCATAATGTCATGAAATAACAAACAAGCATATAGTTCACATTGATGGTAAGTAATACTGTAGCCTTTACCACTCCTGAGGTGCTGTACCATGCATTATAGTAATGAGGGGAGAAGTTAAAAACAAATCACTTAATCCAGTTTTTCAAATCACATATTATTTTTTTAGCTATAGACTATTCCCCTTATTCATACACATACATTAGATACGTTTTAGCTATAGAATGCTTTGTCTTTGTCAGTTGCATTGTCAAATGTGCAGGATAGAAAAAGACAAGGAGAGATTAGCAACACTAGCTAAAAACGTTTATGAATAAGGGTGTATAGATATAACTAAAAAAAATATATTATTGTGGCCTACAAAATAAATATTTGCATTGCAGATATGCAAAGGCCATGGATAAGAGGATGTCAGAGAGGAGTGTGAGTCCGCCAGCAGTTAATGTCCCAGATAGACAAAAAAGTCCTGGGCCGTCTACTTCTAAGGATAAAGTAAGTACAACATGGGCATCTGGCAACACTGGTCGAGCTAATAGCTGTTTGGGGTTTTGGCGGGAACGCGGAAAAGAGCTGTGTCGCTGCGTGATATTATTTTCTAAATTTACGTATAGTCGCGTTTTTATGTGTAAAAATGGTGGGATTTTTATCATAAAGCATTCGATAATGTTCACGAGTGTAAGAAAGTGATATTATGAAGTGAAAAGTGATTTTTCGTATTGCCTCCAAAACTTCGTAAAAACTCCTAGTAAAGTCCCCATCGCTTTACTGGAGCCACCCCATCATCTCATCATATTCCTCATGGAAGCATTTAATCATCGTCATCTTCCATATGGATATTCATTAATTTAAAGAAATGTGAAATTCAATATGTATACGACCGAAAGACTCTGTATCTATGGTCATGACAAATTATAAAAAAAAATAAAAATAATAATAGCTGTTTTTGACTGGCTTTAATTATAATATTCACAATTAACTGTATTATTTTTCATCAATTTCACTAAACGCAGGAGCCTGAGGTTGTGGCTAGTGGACAAGTGGTGGAAGTAGAGAGCAGCGCGGAGAACAGCCCCGAAGCGGTCCCCGAGCCGGAGCGCGACACCGCCCGACCGGAGCCCGACTCCGCGCACGCCGAGTCTGATACAGCAGCTGTACCACCTGCCGAAGACCGCAAGAAGTCTAAAGGTACCTATCAGCCTGTATTTATTGCTGGTGGGTTTGTAATAATTATTTGCACCTGAGCCTAAAGATGACGCATTGGCCCCATCGCGAAATCTAAAAGTTGAAAGTCTTTAAAGTCTCTCTTGATATTGACTTAAGTCGCCCGTAAACCGTAGCGTGGACTTCTGTCAAATCACCCAAAACAATAATTACTACACTTGTATAAACATACAAAGGAGGGAAAAAAGCCTGAGGTATTCGCGATAAGACGATGGGAGCTCATTTCATCATGAGTGCGACCGGACCGAGAGCAGAGAATATGTAATAATACTACGTATACAATGGACATCTCGACGTCCGGCCCGATTTCCCCGCCTCACCCAACCTCTTCCCCTCTTATGGGCGACGGTTGGTATTTTCTACGTGCTACGCACACAGGTGCACGTGTATATACACTTCACTGATTGACGCCAATTCCTTACAAACCCTTACTTTGTGTCTATTACACAATAGAGACCACAATAGAGTCCGCGGTGTGCCGAGAGCCTCTATAGGTATAAAATATTGAAGAATTGAAATTGTATGCTTATTTGTCACTTCTATGAAATAAAAGCGCATTTTCCTTTTTCGCAGACAGCAAAGAGAAACAAACAATCAGGAGTGTAATAGAGAAGATCCGTTTCCTCACGCTCACGCCTCAGCAGTTCGCCGAGGGCCCGGCGCGGTCGTCGTTGCTCACTGAGTCGGAAGCGTTCGCTGTCCTCATGAACATTCTGTCGAGTAGTTCGGATGTGCCGATGCCGAACGGTTTCTCCACTTGTAGAGTGCCTAGGAAACAGTTGATTGGCGGCGGGCCGTCTTGTAATGTGAGTTACCAGTTTATACAAAGCAATTAATTGTCTTTCTCACTTTAAGAGGAGTGACAACTTCTATTTATCGCTTAACAGGCTGACTGGGTAAGTATGCCAAATTTTGTAAGGGAATAATGCTAAATGGTGCGCTTTACAAAGACAAATTCAGTTCAAATGGATTTAAAATGAAATGGATCAAAAATGAAAACTATCTGAGTTATAATTACAAAGGCTAAAAAACTTATTTTGCCTCTGTGGTTGTTATTCCAAGATCCATTTGTTGATGTATTTGGCCGTAAATATCTTTTTTGGCGTTTTAGCATAACAAAAAAATTTACAAAAACATACTATTTTGTGCATGCAGATGGCAACATTCACAGTGGACACGCCGAGCCCGGTGACGGTAGAACACCCCGCTCACGCGCCTTTCTCCGTCATCTCCACGCGACGCCCGCCGAGACATGACGGTAATGTCACATTGCAAATAAAATACAAAAAGAATAATAATATGGCACGGTGGTTTCGAACCTGTTTTCATCACTTTAATCAATTTAAATTCTTAAAATTTTAGTAATGTTTTAAGTTGATAACTATAAATTGTATGTTAAAATTATATAATCCATCATGGACACTCAAACCAATGTCAACGAGTCATCCACACGTCACTTGTGGTCATTTTAAGTTTGTTTCCTATATTAGTGACGTCATTTGACAGATAATTCAAACGCCACCATGGATGAGTACGATTTCGCCCGTTTTTTTTTTAATATCAAAGGATTGACAGACAAGCAGACGGCTATCTGAGGGAAAGTAGTCACCGTCGCCTATGAACATTTGCAACACCAGGGGAGTCGCCAACGCGTTGCCAGCCCTGAAGGACTCTTTTGACTCCATTTTTGAAGAACCCCATATTGTAGCACCGAGGGAACACCTCAGAGGGAAGTTCATTCCACAATTTACATGTTCTGGGCAAAAACGAACGTGAGTACCGTAAAGTAGATTTTTAAATTACAAGAATTGTAGAAATCATATTTGCGGATTTTCTCGCGTATACCACTACTCCCAACTCTGATTCTGATTCTGATTCTTATTTTTACGTCCTACTAAAACAACATTTAACGACTAGAGGCTTAAAAAAAGTGTCAACTAGCCTTTTGAAGAGGCGTATGAAATAATGATTGCAGACGTGCGCCTGCCGTCGTCGCTGCCGGTGCCGTGGCTGGACATGCGCACCGTGTCGGGCGTCAGCGTCGTGGAGCAGATGGAGCGCCACGGGGCCGACCTCCACAAGATCTACTGCCAGCGCCCCATCATACAGCACACCGACTGCCTCAACACCAGCGTGCTCGACTGCTCCGTCACCTTCATGGTGGACAAGAACATCTGCCTGCTGGGCGTGCAGGTACCGCGCCCTACAGCCTCCCCCCCACTCCCCCCTGCTCCATCATACAGCACACCGACTGCCTCAACACCAGCGTGCTCGACTGCTCCGTCACCTTCATGGTGGACAAGAACATCTGCCTGCTGGGCGTGCAGGTACCGCGCCCTACAGCCTCCCCCCCACTCCCCCCTGCCCCATCATACAGCACACCGACTGCCTCAACACCAGCGTGCTCGACTGCTCCGTCACCTTCATGGTGGACAAGAACATCTGCCTGCTGGGCGTGCAGGTACCGCGCCCTACAGCCCTCCCCTCCGCCACCCCCATCATACAGCACACCGACTGACTCAACACCATCGTGCTCGACTGCTGCGTCACCTTCATGGTGGACATGAACATCTGCCTGCTGGGCGTGCAGGTACCGCGCCCTACAGCCCTCCCCTCCGCCACCCCCATCATACAGCACACCGACTGACTCAACACCAGCGTGCTCGACTGCTCCGTCACCTTCATGGTGGACAAGAACATCTGCCTGCTGGGCGTGCAGGTACCGCGCCTTATAGCCTTCCCCCCACTCCCCCCTGCCCCATCATACAGCACACCGACTGCCTCAACACCAGCGTGCTCGACTGCTCCGTCACCTTCATGAGGATTCACCGACTTATTTCACGATTGTTTAAGGTCATAACCTTACGTGCAACATTTCTGTGTGCGCCTGTACTGATTTGATGTCTGTGTAGCAGGTAACCAGAATAAGCGTTTGTATGGAATATTAGCCGAGTGTCCGCGCTGTGACTGGGGCAGAGAATATTAAATAATATTACGTATAGAATGGACACTTCGACGTCCCGCCCGATTTCCCCGCATCACCCGACTTCCTCCCCTCTTATGGGCGACGGTTGGTATTTTCTACGTGCTACGCACAAAGGTGCACGTGTAAATACACGTCACTGATCGATGTCTGTGTAATAGAGACCAAATTAAGTGTTTGTATGGAATTTCGGCGGAGTGTCCGCGGTGTGACCGGGGTTCTAACGCGAGTAAAATTTGCAGGTACCGACGCAAGCTCCCAGCGAAGAGAGCGTGGCCAGCGTGTCCACGGGCGGCGGCGGTGGCGGGGCGGCAGGCGGCGGCTACTGCGAGCTGCTGTACGCGCACCTGCTGGACGCGGACGGCGCGCGCCTCACCTACACGCACTACACCAGCCGCGTGCCCTACCGACACCTGCTGGACATCATGTTCAACAGGCCCGTCTACATACAGCGGAATAAGGTCAGTTCTACTGGTGGTAGAGCTCCGGTGACGGAGCTCGCGGGCGTAGGCACCGCCGCATTACCTAATATACTTGCCGCTAAATGGTAGTGTTCAGCACTATCGTGTACCGGTCGGGCAGCAATGTACGGCCCTGTAATTTCCGGCACAGAGGCATAACACCTTAGGCCTCAGGTGTGGCAATGCATCTGCATTTTGACCTTGGTCTTTGTGTGGGTGTCTATAGGCTGCAGCCATCACTTAACATCAATGTGAACTGCATGCTTGTTTGCCACTTCCATAGAATAAAAAAATCAAAACGACAATTTCTTGACTAAAACTTATAGTGTAGCCCAGGATGCTATTTGTATTTACTCGAGCGCGTCAGATTAAGATATGGGAGATTCCTTGCAACCTGCTGGTAATCTCGACTAAATTTAAAGTTTGTATATAGAGCCGAGCCCGAAGGGTGGCCCTTAAAACGATTCAAAAGGTCGCTACGATCTTACTCAACTTCCGAATCGTCTGAATTTTGGATAGGAGCATTGATTGGGCACATTTAACACCCTCAGAATATCTGACACGCTCTTGACCAATGACGTTGATGCCGCACCCTTTTCAAAAATGAGGGTGAAAAATTACTCAATAATGTCAGATACTCAGAAAATGTAAAGTGAACCCAATCAAAGCTCCCATTAATAATTCTGACGATTTGGAGGCAAGCTCGTGGCGGAAGCCCTAAGAGTTCGGCCCTTTATGGAAATCTTAGATTTGGTGGAGGTACTGAACGGGGTGCAAGGCATCTCCTATATCTTAATCTGACGCGCTGGAGTAATTTCAAAAATCCCCTCTTAGGCTCCTCTACGCCTCTACTATTGGTATTTATGCCTTTTTTTGTATGTATCTTCACGACAGGTCCCTAACGGGGTGGGCAGAGAGTGTGGAGCGCCAGATATCCCGGTCCTGACCCACTCCCGTGCCTCATCTACATTCATAATTCTCGTCATGCATACACGCCGATTCCTAATGCTTTTGACCCCACCATCAGACAGTATTCGACCTGTTTGGTCATGGTAGATCAGATACAGAGCGATCGCTCTTCTTCTAGTCGGTACCAGCGATTTACACATTGATTGTTTGACGACCCGGTTAGTCCAGCGGTGCGAAACTACCGTTTGATTCGAAGGGTCGCGGGTTCGATCCCCGCACCGGGACAAATATTTGTATGACCTACAGATATTTGTTTCGGATCTGGGTGTTTGTGTATGTGTTGTGTGTGTACAACGGCACCCACGATACAGGTTTATACCTAGTGTGGGGCTGTGAGTGTAAGCGTATTAAAAATGTATCTAAGGACTAGCGGACTCGACAGACTTCGTCCTGTCAAAAATATTTGTTGACTCTTTGACGTTAGGAACACACCTACATTGCTTAGATATCAATGAGTGCTTGTAATTGAAGATGAACTTTATACAATAGCAATACAACTCAAATTGAGTCTACGTTTTATTTAGAAAACGTTTGTATGGGAAAAAGAAAAGGGCTGTTTTTAGGGTTTTCCCGGCAATCATTCGAATTTTTCTCACATTTTAAACCTTCCCTAGACCTCCAGGAACATTTCAAGACTAAGCTAAGATTAATCCGTTCAGCCGTTCTCGAGCTTTAGCGAGACTAACGAACAGAACTTCTCCTAATAATAAGAAATACAACAAAAAAAGAATTAGTGAAATCGGTCCAGCCATTCACGCGTGATGCCGTGCCCAAGGAAAACGGGTTGCATTTTTATATATATAGATTATTAACAGTGTCGTTTCTGTATCAGGTGTACAAAGTGGGGATCGTGTTCAACAAGGTGGGGTGGTACCCGATGGGCACGTGCGCGCAGCAGGTGGCGGCCGAGTCCGTGTTCTTCAACTTCGGCATCGGCCAGAGCAGCGACTCCGTACGCGACGGTCTCATACGCTCCATCATATTCACTTACTAGTAGCCATCGCTGTGTTTATGTGTAAACTGCTGTAATTGATGTCTTATCGGACTCCCTCCCTCTTCCCCCAGCACGACACAGGCATAAACAATTTTTTTTAATAATTTATTCATGACCATAGATACAGAGTCTTTCAGTCGTATACATATTGAATTTCACATTTCTTTAAATTAATGAATATCCATATGGAAGATGACGATGATTAAATGCTTCCATGAGGAATATGATGAGATGATGGGGTGGCTCCAGTAAAGCGATGGGGACTTTACTAGGAGTTTTTACGAAGTTTTGGAGGCGATACGAAAAATCACTTTTCACTTCATAATATCACTTTCTTACACTCGTGAACATTATCGAATGCTTTATGATAAAAATCCCACCATTTTTACACATAAAAACGCGACTATACGTAAATTTGAAAATAATATCACGCAGCGACACAGCTCTTTTCCGCGTTCCCGCCAAAACTCCAGGCATAAACAACTTGGCATAGTGTTGCTACTTTCACAGCTTATAGGGCAGGAGTTGACCTGAAACCCGGTTACATGAAAAATATTTTTTTTTCCTAAACAAAGAAGTAATCCAGCAAGTATCATACCATTTTGGAATCCAGATTAAATGCGCCATCTTTTAAAGTTCCTTGTCGAAATATTTGTAGTACATTTTGTACAGTACAGGCGTTTAAAGTTGGGTGTAGTAATTATTTTGAATGCTGGGCAAAAAAAACACAATTTTATTGTAAACTGAGGCAGGTACATATGTTTTAATCTATATGTATAAAAATCAATTGCTGTTCGTTAGTCTCGCTAAAACTCGAGAACGGCGGGACCGATTTGGCTAACTTTGGTTTTGAATGATTTTTTTGAAGGTTTAAAATGTAGGAAAATATGAAGAAATTGAAGGGAAATAGTAAAAAGAAAGAAAGAAAGATTGTGAGGCAATACGAAGTTTGCCTGGACAGCTAATATGTTTTAATTATAAACTGTAATTTACAGAAGGATTAGTCATGACTACAATACAGAAAAAAAATACTAATAAAGTAGTATTTGTAGTCTTAGGCCTTGAAAGATCATAACAGGATGTCAGTATTTCCGATATTTTTTAAAATCCTAATAATATTAAAAATACATGATATTTTTTACACATTTTTCTAATAACTGTCATGACTTTGCCTGTTAGTCTAGGTATTGCAAAGAAAAGTATTTATGATTTAACTTTGAACACAGTAAGAAATTAAAACAATGTACCTGTACTGTAATGATATTATTTAAGTATTTGTTTTTAAACTGGTTATCATAATTTAATAGAATTTATACATCTACCTGTATACTATGCATAATAAATTATTATAGCCTTTTTTGGCGATAATTTTACAATATTTTCACAATTTATTAAATAAAATCAATTTTATTAATATAGGTGTCTTTGCGACAGAAAGGCCTCTTCCAGCTTTATCCACTCATCTCGTAACATGGCTATTCGGTGTCTTAATGGACCCGCTATCTTTCAGATTCTGTAAGAACAGTTCGAAAATGATAAAAAGAGTTGGTTTGACTATATTAATAGTGTTTTGAAAATTATTAGGGGCCATGGTGTATAAATCAATTTATTTATTGCTTTACGCGCGGGTGTTTTTTGTAGTCATTAAATTAATAACAATGTAGACACACCTCTGACATCACATTCACCATTTGAGCAGTATAATTCTAGGTTGAATTTAAATTCGTACAATCATACATCTCATGTAATTATTCGTTTGTTAAAAGTTGAAACTGATAATCTCGCACGGTATGCGTGTGTAAAATGTTGAGCGTTTTCATTGACGACTTGTTAGGGTTGTCAAATAAAATAACAAATAATTATTTTTTAAACTTTGTATGAAAAAAAATGATTTCATTTATATTGTTTACGTTAAATGATTTGAAATTTGATATAGATGAACATTTTTCAATATTGTTGGATCTTTCCGGCTGCACCTTGTTTAAGTTATACAGTAATAATCTTTTATGTTCAGTGAAATTGGGAATACGCGATGTGTGGTATATTTGCCAACTAATTTAGTTTGTAAGAAGTAAGTGTTGAATATTTTAAGTGTAAATTAATTTTGATTAAACTTTGAATTTATTTTATCTTTCATTTAATAAAATTAATTATAAAAAGACAAAATAGGTAAAAGAAAGCGGTCATTGCCCGTGGTACAACTATTTAGTCCACCTGGGTGAACCAGGGGTAAAATTTTCTGCCCATGGTACACCTCTTGTGAGTTAGGTGTACCAAGGGTAAAGTTTACTTCCGGTGGTCCACCTGTTCGATAGTTCAGCGGAATGTATTGCCCGTGTTCCACCTAACAATTTTCAATTGTGAAGAAAATACTAATTCATACAGATAAACGTCCAAATTTAATTTCTTTTTGGTTTTTAACCGACTTCGAAAAAAGGAGAAATTTATCAATTCGTCGGATTTTTTCAAATTTAATTTCTTTTTGGTTTTTAACTGACTTCGAAAAAAGGAGGCGTTTAAATTCCTCGGAATCTTTTTTTTATGTAAGTTCACCGATAATTTGAAAACGCCTTTACCGATTTCACTATTTTTTTTGTTTCAAAGGATATACCTCACAGGTCCCATTGTAACCATGTTAATATTGTGATGATGGGATCCGGGAAAAATCGAGAGCACTCTTCATATTTCATAGCACACTGAAAGGTTGTCGGTCTTTTTTAAAATAATAATGTTCCGTGTCTTTGCTTTCGGAAAGCATAATTTGATAAAGTGGAACTGATGATGAAAACTATATTATTCGTAGTTGAAATACCTACTTTTTACTAATTATAATAGTTACACGTTTGTTTAAACAATGTTACTCGTAATATAAACCGCGATCATTCAAAAACGCCTCTAGGTACCAATCTAATATATAAAATTCTCGTGTTCGAACTTGAACTCCTCCGAAACGGCTGGACCGATTTTAACCAAATTTTGCATGCATATTCAGTAGGTCTGAGAATCGGCCAACATCTATTTTTCATAACATTTTTGGACATTTTTTTTTTAATTTTCTAGGGCGAAACGAAGTTTGCCGGGACAGCTAGTCTAATATATAAAATTCTCGTGTCACAGTTTTCGTTGCCATACTCCTCCGAAACGGCCGGACATATTCTCATGAAATTTTGTGAGCATATTGGGTAGGTCTGAGAATCGGCCAACATCTATTTTTCATAACATTTTTGGTCATTTTTTTTTCTAGGGCGATACGAAGTTAGACGGGACAGCTAGTTTAAATATATATATATATATATTTATTGTCACCTTGTAGGTAAGTACATAGCCCATCTATACAAATAAATAAAATTGGAGTGTCTGTTTGTAATATTAAAATAACCTCTTTTTACTAAATGCATATGTATATATATATATACACGGTACATATACCAAAACAACATTTTTTACAATTTTTGTCTGTCTGTCTATCTGTCTGTTCGGCGGGGCTAATCTTGGGAACGGCTGGACCGATTTTGACGGGACTTTCACTGGCAGATAGCTGATATGACAAGGAGTAACTTAGGCTACTTTTATCTCTATACATCCATACATACATTCCTACATACAAATAAGTAGATTGGAGTGTATCCGACTTTGACGGGACTTCCACGGGTAGGTTGTAGATGTAATAAGGAGTAACTTAGGCTACTTTTATCTCCATACATCCATACATACATATCTACATACAAATAAGTAGAATTGGAGTGTATCCGACTTTGACGGGACTTCCACGGGTAGGTGGCTGATATAATAAGGAGTAACTTAGGCTACTTTTATCTCCATACATACATACATATAAATAGATTTTGAGTGTCTCCGATATTGACGGGACTTTCACTGGCAGATAGCTGATGTGATAAGGAGTAACTAAGGTAACTTTTATCTCCATACAACCATACATACATACATACCTACCTACATACAAATAAATAGAATTTGAGTGTCTCCGATTTTGACGGGACTTTCACTGGCAGATAGGTGATGTAATAAGGAGTAACTTACGCTACTTTTATACTAGCTGCGCCCACGACTTCATCCGAGTAGATAGATACTGAACAATCATATTTTTTCTCACGTGGACGAAGTCGCGGGCACAGCTAGTATTAAAATAATTGTCTCATTATAATAATTAGGTTACGTGTTTTTTTTCCTTAAAATGAAATTATCTAATTGCGTTTTTTTTCGTTTTTAGTGTTTTTTTTATTTTAATTTTAAATTCTAGATTATGTTTCTAGCAAATGCGTTGTGTGCTTACCGTTCTAACATAACCTAACCCATATGTTTCGATTCCAAAAATATTTAATCTTATTACGCTGTGCATTACACTCATTTCTTTAGAAAACGTGATTCCCTTTAGTTCCAAAAAGTTGAAGTACGATTTGAGACTGAAAAGAACCCGACAAAACATGTTATTAACAATGTAAAAGTATATTCTACACTAACACTGATACAGGTGGACCACGGATAAAATATATTTCCCTTGGAATATCTAGGTGAACTTAAGTGGACAACGGAAAGATGTAATTACCCCTGGTACACCCAATTCATAATAGGTGTACCACGGGTAAAAAAAATTACCCCTGGTTCACCCAGGTGGACTTAGTAGGTGTACCACGGGCAATGACCGAAAGAAAGCAAATTCTTTGGCCTCCTAATAACTCACAGAGAAAAAATAATCTTAATGTCTTCTTAATATATATAAATCTCGTGTCACAATGTTTGTCCTCAATGGACTCCTAAACCACTTAACCGATTATAATAAAATTCGCACACCATGTGCAGTTCGATCCAACTTGAGAGATAGGATAGTTTAAATCTCAAATTATAGTCGCAATTTTAATTTATTGCTAATTATTTGTCTGTTATTATTTGACAGTCACAATTATCTGTTAACTCCAAATGATTCTAACAGATGTCGATACCTTTCGACTGGGTTGAGTAAGTAATCAATAGATGGCGCTGCTATGGTAAATCTACAAACGTGTCATATAAGCTACATTTTAACAGCATAATTACCACGTGTTGTTGACGCTAAAAATTAATTAAATTTATTTTGTAGTGAACGAAATACCGTATAATTAAATTATTTCCACTTTTTAAATTTTTGATGTTAGCATAGCCGGCCACGTGTTACATAGACTGAAGTGTAAATTGAATTCATATTATATTGAATGAAGATAATACAGTGAAATTAATCCTGTTTTTTACTTATTTGTGCTTCATTGATCAAAACTTTATAATTTAAACGTTGATGTTGACGAAATTAACTTCCAGATACAACAGTTCGATACTGTTGTTGATGAAAATGAAAGTGTAAATTTTCCGATTGAATTTTTACATTCATTAGATATCCCTGGAATGCCACCACATAATCTTCGATTAAAGATTGGTTCCCCTATTATTCTCCTCTGTAATTTGAATCCACCTCAATTATGTAACGGTACGCGTTTGGCCATCAAAAAGATCACCGGAAACATTCTTGAAGCAACCATTTTGGCTGGGAAGCTTAAAGGAAAAGTGGGCCTGCTGCCACGTATTCCGATGATACCATCAGATTCTACCATACCCTTCAAAAGGCTACAGTTTCCAATTCGTTTAGCTTTCGCCATGTCTATAAATAAATCTCAAGGTCAAACAATGTCCATTTGTGGTTTAGATTTGGAAAATCCATGTTTTTCTCATGGGCAACTATATGTTGCGTGTTAACGTGTTGGGAAACCGTCGAATCTATTTGTGTTAGCTAAAGACAGGTTAACCAAAAACATTGTGCACCGATTGGTGTTAAATTAAATTGAAATTGAAAGTATTTATAATTCAAAAAAATAGATATTAATGTTTAAAAGTTTAAAACTGTCTGCCTTGCCTACCTCATTCATGAGTTTAAGCGTCACATGTTATTTACTGTATTATACTGTAATATACTTATATTTGTCATAAAATTAAATGGAAATAATAAATCTGATAATTTTTTATTTTGTATCTATTGATTTCTGCTTAATATCAAGTGTAAGAACATTTTAATTAATTGTGTTCAACGTACTTCCCCTTCAAATCTCAATCCAGTGAATTTGTATACCAACATCAACATTTTCGTCTTTGTTCGTAAATAATTTCATTGTACTAAAGAGTTATCGTAGTAGAAAGTCAAATAAGGAGATCACCAAATTTTTTTACGAATACTATCTGTGTGAAAAAGCATAGTGGACTCCGTGACTGATGTTCTCTTATTGTTCCTCTTAGATTGTTTACTATAATGTAATATAACAAAACTTTAGCCACAGCAACGCGTGGCCGGGTCAGCTAGTTACTTATAAATATCCCATCCTTCAAAATCTCTTAATTTTTTTTATTAAGATGGAAATGCATTCGCGTTCAATCTTGGGAGAGGGCCGAGATGTGAGAGACTGGAACCATCTGAAATCACCTCGATTCCGACTACAGTGCATCAAGGGGGGACTCCAGGTACCTACTCTAAAAACATTGCTCTGGTTCCCCTACGCACAGCCCCTCTATCTTAATCAATGGATGTAAGCGATGATTATGAATTCTCATTTACACTAACGGGTTGAGAATAGGGATGGACGATATACATCGATGTTTTATAAACACTCGATGTATTTTATCAATAAATCGAATCGAACCGATGTATTTTTAGTTCCTCAACATCGAGTATAAATCGATGTTTATTTTCAATACATCGAATCGAAGAAGCAGATTAAAAAACATTTATAAACCGTGAACTGAGTGATTCTAATAACTAAAAAATCTTTCAATAACAAAGAATACCTAGCCAACCAAAATTGGTTAGGTTAGGTTAGCTATTCATTATTTGATAATTTTTATTACTTCTTCTTGGATTCGATGTATCAAATAAAAACATCGATAATATATGTATAGTCGATATTGAAGGACT
Source organism: Macrosoma leucophasiata (assembly GCA_036365455.1). NCBI lineage: Eukaryota > Metazoa > Arthropoda > Insecta > Lepidoptera > Hedylidae > Macrosoma > Macrosoma leucophasiata. Next base: position 24,302,708 of record JAWQUS010000007.1, on the reverse strand, counting down.
AAAAACGATGTAGCGATAACCAAAATTGGTTAGCTATAGTCATTGTTATTGAAAGGTTTTATAGTAAATAGAATCACTCTGTTCATGGTTTATAAATGTTTTAATCTTTTAATAAGTCTACACGCTTTTATCATCCCCCCATAGAACATGTTACTGCTCTAACGATTGCAAACATTTTAGACCCTCGATTCAAAAAAATGCACTTTAATGATGCAATAGCTTGTAGCAATGCAGAAATAGGTTAGAGGGGAAAAGATAGGATAAACTTTTGTTTCTCTAAAATATCGATAAATAAGAAGTATTGTAATGTAAAAACATAATTTTAATTATATTTTTTTCATAACTAAATTGATTTCTTTTAATTTGTTTTGCGGCCAATGTTAGAATTAAATGTGGTTGTAACTCTAAAATATATTCTTGAATAAATTAATTGTATTTTTTTCGGATTCTTCTTTAATTTACCCATTTTTTGAGGACGTGTACGAACAAGAGCCGAGCTCACAACATCTCCTTTGTTTAAAATAGAGGAAGTAAAGTTTAATTCTTTTATTTAGTAAAAAATAATTTTGACAAATATTTTGTTGCAACCGAAACTTAGTGTAATAAAGCCTTTTTTTAATTAAGTTCCTATTTTTAATTTTGAAATAACATTTATTAGACACCTATATTAAATATAATTATTCTAATAAAAAAAAAACAATCGATGTATGAAAAACATCGATGTATTTTCTGAAATATCGATATTACATCGATGCAACTTTCTAATGCATTACATCGAAAAAAACATCGATGTTTTTTTTCAATGTCCATCCCTAGTTGAGAAAAAACGTTGTTGTTCTTCATTCTTAGCGCTGAAAGTTCTTAACTATTATTTGTTGAGTTTTTTTGTATATCAATGTTTGTAACGTAAAATTAACTACACCAAATAAAAAATCGTATGGAAATTAAAAAGCGACAGTGAAATGGAAACACAAGTGTTCTCTTAGTTTCTTACATTTTTGGCGGGAAAGAGCCGTGTCGCAGCGTGATATTATTTTGAAATCTTGTGTACGGTCGTGTATTTACGTGTGGGATAAAATTGTGGAATTTTTTATCTTAAAGCATGCTGTAACGTGCACGGGTATAGAAGTGATATTAAGCAGTGAAAAGTGATTTTTCGTGTTGCCTCGAAGAATACTTCGCAAAAACTCCTAGTAAAGTCCCCATCACTTTACTGGGGCCATCTCATTATATTGCATAATATATGGAACATTGCACTATCCAATCATCGTCATCTTCCATGTGGATATTCTGTAAAAGACTTGAATCTATGGCCGTAAAACTAATAAAAAAAAACTTATTTTTTGACATGGAAACCATTTTCGAAGAAAGTTTCCAAACGTCAAGTTTAATGTTACTTCCAATAATTTAGCTGTAAAGGTCATTTTTGTTTAAAACAATATAACTATTTTGGAAGCTTATGCGGTGAACGGTGACGTTCATTTAAATTACGTGTAGAATTTTACGTCATGTAAGAAGTTTGGTTATGCAAAATATTTTTTAAATTATATTCGTTAAATTTCATTATTCTTAACACGTAACGATCGTCGTAAAACATTATCTGTCAATGTTGACTTTTGTCATGTTGGAACCACAGAAATTACAGTCAGTTGTTTAGTTCCTAATCGTATTGTTTTAGCCATATTACAAGTGATTTTTCATAGTTAGTTAACAAAAAAAGACTCATGTGGCTTTATTCGTTTCCCAGATAGTAGTATCCAAACGGTGTCGGCAGTTAAAATAGTTGAAATAGATGTTATAAGTGAAGATGTCTCGAAACAGAGGCGATGGTTTACTTGCGAAGGTCGATTTTCCTCTCTACACGGTTCAGACCCTCACGAATCGACACGTCCTCGTCGCAGGAGGTGGCGGCGCATCTAACACTGGTGTAGCGAATGGCTTTGTAAGTATCAACGTCATAATTTCATAAACGATACAGGCTCTAGTAAAAATCAATGTTTCGAACACGTCAGAGCTAATATGGCAATAATTAGGTGGTTTGGTTTGTTTTACAGTAATTTTTGATAATACAAAGGCTACAAATCGCATTATTTAATTAATTTTATTGCTATTTTAGGAAATATTCGAATTGTCACACAATGGGAGCAGATTTGTGGCCGAAGAGGTGATGCGGCACGAGACAGGGCCTAACGTGGTGATGACGTGCGCGGTGCGTAACATTGAGAACCGCACCTACCTGACAGCGGGTCAGGAAAGCCATTGCCAGTTGTACAAAGTGAATATACGCATGGTTGACGCAGCTGAGATGCGGCGCGGCAGCTTCCGTGCGGAGAACGGGCTGGTGCGCCGCCGCCGCCGAACCGTCTCCGAGAACGATAACATATCAAAGAAGGACACCAACAGTAACACCACAGAGAAACGGATATCTTTTGAGATACGGCCAAGTGACAGTATACAAACAGATTTCGGGTAAAGATTGTTATCTTGTTGTCTTTGTATTGTATTATGGATCTTTCATATTTGAATTCACACCAAAATCTTTGTGTTTTCAGAGATGATCCACTGCAGAGAGTTGTGAGAATCAGTCATAATGGCAAATTGATGGCTACAGGTGGCATAGATGGCAAAGTTAGAGTGTGGAGTTTTCCAAAGATGCAGCTGCTTTTTGAATTAGAAGGACATACTAAAGAGGTATGTTTATTTATTCAGTTAATTCATTTATCCGTTCGAGAGTGGAATGTCAAAAATTCAAATCTAGAACTCTGCGCGTCCGCTCAGCGGACATTCAACAGACAGGGGTTTGAGCACTAATGGGCGAGACCTAGGTTTAGAAAAACCAGTTTTTTTTCCTAATCTAATTGGAATTTTGTACAATTCCAATTAGTTTTATCATTAATTCGTATAATTATTTTAGGCTCCTGGAGAGCACTTTTACATTGTATAGTTCAGAGGTTGTAGACCCCTTTCAATTTTTTTCTGGTTTCAGTGACCCCCTTGCTAACATTTATATCATTTTCTCATATATCCCATTTTTATTTACACATATACGTAGACCCCATCGAGTCTCCCCAGGGGGTCTATATGGACCACTTTGGGAATCACTGGTATAGTTGAACAATATAGAATTTATAGATAATAGCAGAAAAAAAATCTTAGGAATTGGCGTGCATGTATGAAGAGAATGATGAATGTAGAAGAAGCATGGGAGGTGTGCTAGGACTGAGATATCTGGTGTTCCACACTCTCTGCCTACCCTGTAAGGGACTTGGTGTGAAGATACATACATGATGGCAGAATTGATAATCAGGAATAACCTAATTAACAATTTTTATTTCAAAATATAGCTTCTAGTAATAAATTACCCCGAAAATTATAACATCTAAATCTTATGGTCTAGTCCCGTCTAGTACACATTTAAGTGATAGGTTATTATATAAGCAACAACAATGTAACAGTATTGATAATAGATGGTAAATCAGATGATATTCAAACTCGGTAGAATACATTTTAATTTTATTTGGAATTGTAATGAAATGGAAAACAAAAAACATTAATGTCTGAATTTAACAGTTTAATTAAACATGCTTGCAGTAAACATCAATTTAAAAACAATATGCCAGACTTATAAGTGAGATGTAATTAATTCATTGCATGACAATTTTGCATAACAATTCATTGCTTACATTGACTTCATTGGCATAAATGCATTGCTATATAACTTTCATTTTGAATAATTTCAATTGTGGTACCCTTATTACCATAAATGTAGATGATAAAAAGAAATTGATTTAATAATGTTATTGAGAACATTTTTCATGAAGCAGTTTTATTAACAATTCTCACCATGATGAATTGTTTCAATTGGGTCACTATGTAGAGATTTAATCTTGAACTGAATACAGTGTTGATGTGAATGTAATAATAATATGTTGTAATAACATACTTCATTATTTAATTTTATACTAGCACAAAATTATAGCAGAGGTAAATGCATGCATTCAAGCATACATGCAAATGCCCACGACTCGCGGGTTACGTTTTGGCCCATGTAACAGAACATTTTACTGGTGGTAGAGCTCCAGTGGCGGAGCTCGCGGCCGTAGGCACCACCGCATTATCTAATATACTTACCGCTAAATGGTAGTGTTCAACACTATCGTGTTCCAGTCAGGTGGTAATGTACGGCCCTGTAATTTCCGACACAGGGGCATAACACCTTAGGCCTCAGGAGTGGTAACGCATCTGCATTTTGACCTAGGTCTTTGTTGTCTGTAGGCTTCAGTCATCACTTAACATCAATGTGAACTACAAGCTTGTTTGCCACTTGATGAAAAATTTCATACACATAAGTACTGTTTCCCTTCCAGCTGGACGATCTAGACTTCAGCCCGTGCGACTCTGAGCTGGTGAGCATCGCGAAGGACGGGCTGGCGTGCGTGTGGGACACGGCCGCGCGCCGCGACCCACTCTTCAAGCTCACCTGCCAGCCGCCCAACGGCACCAAGTACCTGTTCCGACGGTGCAGGTTCGTCATTTTCTTGTCTTTCATGCGAAATCCCAAGTGATTATTAACTTGATAAATACATTTTGATCAGTGCCGGACTAGCCATATAGCTGGAGGCAGTAAATGCTACGGGTACTGCGCATTGGGAGGCCCCTCGCCTATGCCCAAACAAAAACCACAAATATGTAATACACCTTAGCTATTTTCAAAGTGAGCGTTGGCCACACTAATTATATAGGTATATTATTATGTTGTAAGTTGGCAATACCACAAAACTTACAGGGGGAATCTCTTAATATTTTCGTCTCTTAATATTATCTCTTAATATTAGAATCTCTTATGTTTTCGATTCCTTTTCGTAAATGTTGTTTTATTTACATCCTAAATTTCAGTAGGCAATGTAACTATAGGGCCCCATGGTCACATTTGCTACGGGCCCCGCACCGGCTTTATCCGGCACTGATCTTGATGTTGATAGAAGTGAAACGTTTAAAAAAATATATAAGTGACACTGTGTAATGCTTCCTATCTCATTTAATCCCACGTTAAATAATTATGGGTCTGTCTCTTTTTCGTTTCATCGACTTTCAAATCACAATCAGAGGATATGTAATAATACTACGTATAGAATGGACACTTCGACGTTTCGCCCGATTTCCCCGCCCTACCCAACCTCCTCCCCTCTTATGGGCGACGGTTGGTATTTTCTACGTGCTACCGACACAGGTGCACGTGTAAATACACGTCACTGATTGATGTCTGTGTGAAAGAGACCAAATTAAGCGTTTGTATGGAATTTTGGCGGAGTGTCCGCGGTGGGTCACAATGATGCTAAAGTTTTCACTCGAAAATTATTTGTTATACGCATTATTTGTTTTTTTTATTTATAGCCAACATTGTCCATCCTCAGATACGGTCCAATAGAGGAGACGCCGGGCACGCACCGCATGTTCACGATAGCGAACCCGCTGACGCGGTCGGGGCGGCAGCGGGGCCTTCTGCAGCTGTGGCGCGGCGGGGACCTGAGCCGCTCCGTCGTCATCCCGGAGTCCCTGTCCGCGTTGGCCGTGCGAGACGACGGCCGCTTCGTGGGCGTCGGGACCATGTTCAGCGGATCTGTGGATATATACATCGCTTTCAGTCTGCAGGTAAGGTTTTGGCCGCTCTGATATACGTGGCGCGGTAAGCAAGCAAGCACGCACGCACGCACGCACGCACGCACGCACGCACGCACGCACGCACGCACGCACTTACGCACGCACGCACGCACGCACGCACGCAACAGAGCCTCGAAAATAGTCCAAGTTTATTGCCTAAGGTCGATTTGCAAAAGGTAAATTTTATGGCCGATTTTCAGTATCTTCTGAGCTTCCCGGATCGTTTTTGAAATACTTCGGGATATTTCGTGACCTCCACTTTTTATAGATTTAAATCATAGTAATTGTAACATTAAAAATCGTACACACAATTGTAAATAATCAGCTACTACTCAAATACCGCACGAGCAAATTCGTCGTTGTTTGTGATTGGCCTGTTATAAAATTTTCCAAAAGTATTGGTGTCCTCAGTCCAACCAGCCGTTCTTCTGATATCTTCTATATAATAATGGCAACCCATTATACGTCCCACTGCCGGGCACGAGTCTCTTCCCTCTTTGGGGAGAGGCCTGGAGCTTACTCCACCACGCCAATGCGGATTGGTGGAGATACGGGTTAGTGGCCAACCCGGTGTCGGATGTTTTCAAACCGCCCACAAGGCCTCCGACAAGGTTTAACGACTGCTATCTATCGAAAGCTGCTATCTATGAAAAAGAGGGCGCTGATGTGCCACAGTAATCATTACGTGCGTATAAATTGTATGTTTAAAAATAAAAATCAAGTGTTAAACGACTCAAAAGTGCCTTAAATCTATAAACTAAGTTTTGTGACACCCAGACAAAGTGAAGTTCAGTGCCTGATATAAACAAAAACCGAAGAAAAACGATAAACCCCCTCAGCCAAATGCAACTCAGAACTAACAATCACTGCTTATATTCAGAAAAGACGACAACAAATTGTGCGGCAACAACCATTCAATGTTTTGTTCAATGAAAAGTACATATAAAACACAGAAATAAAAAGGTTAGTTTAGATCATATTTTATAACCTAGTTTTTGAATACAAAGAAAATAAACTGCCACTGTCTTTATTCATAATGAAGAATAGCGCCATCTATTATTGAATCGCTGAATTAACGTAATGAATAAAGACCAACCAGAACAAACCATCAACAGCTAAAACGGACACGAGATTACCGTTGTACAAATAGATGGCAGCACCACCTCGTCAATAGATACCGATATCAGGTACATATTACCAATAGATGACAGCACAATAAAATAAAACTTTAATATCAAAAATATTTAAGTGTTCACAAATCTAAATTAGAAAACAAGCAAAGCAAAAATGCGAAAGTGCAAGGCCTGTAATCAACACATTGGCATAAGTGAACTTTTGAAATGTACAAATAGCACATGTAAGGGCCAATACCATTATATGTGCCTAAATATTAAAACAATGCAGTATAAAAGTAAATTAGAAGACTATGAGAGGAAATGGATATGTCCGGATTGCGACAGAATAACAAAGCGTCGCCCAAAAACTGACACTACCCCTGTTCATTGCCATCACAGCACCATGAAAGATAGATTAAACGACTCTGATATATTGGACACATTGGACACTACGTTTTCTCCACATGGAAACACAATAAATAATACAATTCACTCACCTGTGTCTGACCGACAAAAAGAAAATAAAATGGATACAATTTCTCCCATTACAAGCGAAAACCAGCCAGTAACTCTACAACAAATGCACTCCCTTCTTCAACAAAATAACAAACAAATAATACAGGAATTTCGCCAAACAATCGAAGGTCAAATAGAACAAGCGATTCGTAACTTAAAAAATGATCTTCTATTACAAAACACCGATATTCAAAATGAACAAACCGAAATTAAGAAAAACATTTCTCAAATTGAACGGAAAATCGAACAACTTCACTCTCAATGTAACCAGTTAAAAATTGAAAATGAAAAATTGCGACAAGAAATGCTGAATATACAAAAAAATCCAAATGAACCGACCACACAATGTGATAAAACATTAGTACTTCATGGCCTATCAGTAAACTATTGGGAAACGGAACAAGACCTTTCACAAAGAATAACAAATATATTCTACGATATTCTAAACATAAACATATCGGAATATATAGAAGGACTTACGTTCTTAGGGAAAAAGGGCCCAACAAGACCTATAAAAATAGAATTATTAAGTAAGAATAAAAAAAGAATTATACTCGACAATTCATTCTATTTTAAAGATACTGGACTCTCCGTCACAGATTATTTTTGCAAGTCAGCTCTACAACAAAGAAAAGAGATGAGAGAGGCTCTTCAATCGGCAAGAAGAAGCGGAAAATATGCAATAATCAGAAACAATAAATTATTTATAGATGGGAAAGAAGTAAAAACAACACAGATTGGAAATGAAACCTGTAAAAATGAACAAACTCATGAAAAAACCGCAGTAAATTACACTACTATTAGAAAGGACGATAACCAAGTAGAACCCGACCTATCTTCTCGGAAACAGGATAATAGTATCCAGGTCCAAAACTACTCTTCAAGATCAAAAAATAGTAACAATAATTTATTTCGATACTAGTTTCCAAGTACTGTTTCAAAATATGCAAAGTCTCAGAAATAAAACTCACTTATTAGAAGCACTGCTAGACGAAAAGCCTAGTATACATGCAATTTGTATTGTGGAAACTTGGCTAGACAAAGAAAAAATTAAACTGCTGAATATAAATGGCTACAAGGTATGTTCATTCTTTTGCCGAGAAAATACAGCAGGAGGAGGCACATGCATATTGATCAAAAATAATATAGAATGTAGAGAAAGAGTAGATATTGAACAAATGTCTGTAGAACAAATTTTCGAAATCTGTGCCATTGAGATTGTATATACTAACCTATTACTAATAAACTTATATTGGCCAAACAGTAGTAGAGAAATTGACATATTTTACACTAGTCTTGAAAAACTTTTAAAAATTATAACAATTAAGGACAAAACCAAAAAAATTATACTAGGTGGAGATTTTAATATTAACTTTCTAAACGATAAGCATAAGCAAAAGCTTTGCAATTTATTGTTATCATATAATTTTCACCAAAGAGTAAAAGAGCCGACAAGAATTACTTCTACTAGCTCTACATGTATAGACTTAATTTTCTCAAATTTTTGTTACGACAACTGTAAATTGACTGTTGACGAACATGGTTTTTCCGATCATAAAGGAGTAACTTTAACGACGCCTCTAGAGATACCTAGCCACTCACAGATGTATATATATAAAAGACTTTACTCTGAAATTAATATAGCAAAATTCAAAAAGCAACTAACTTTAATAAACTGGAATGAAAAATTAAAATCTTATAAAACTGTTAATGAAAACTATAACACTTTTAGTGAAACCATACAAAGTATCCTAGATAAATGTATTCCACGAAAACTTACAAAAATAAAAACAAATACTAGAAAGAAATATCTAACACGCGGATTAAAGATATCTACACAAAACAAACGATTGTTAAGAATACTCGCCACGCAAACTAAAAATAAAATAATAAAAAAACACTACAAAACCTACACAAAACTTCTTTAAAAAGTAGTACAGATATCAAAAAAGATGTGTAACGTCAATAACTATAAAAATAACGAAAATAAAACCCGAACGATGTGGAAAATAATTAAAGAAGAAACAAACCAAATACCTTGTAAAATAAAAACTAACATTAAACTAAATATTAATAATAAACGCCTAGAGGAGCCACAAGAAGTAGCTAGTTACTTCAATAACTTCTTTGCATCCATAGGAAACTCACAAACAGCACTCAAAATTTCCCATGAAAAACTAAATACTGTGCCAAATTCATTTTTCTCAAAATATGTAGAACCGAAAGAAATACAGACAATAATAAAAAATCTCAAAAATAAAAATAGTTGTGGTATTGACGAAATACCTCCAACATTAATTAAAAAATGTATTAATGAATTGACCTATGCTTACACTACTTTAATTAATCAATCTTTTTCAGAAGGGACTTTCCCAGATGAACTTAAAGTAGCATTGATTAAACCTATACATAAAAAAGGCGTAAAATGTGACCCAAATAATTATCGCCCCATAGCTCTATTAAACTCCTCCGCGAAAATATTTGAAAAAGTAATGGTAACGCGGCTTTATGATTTTTACGAAAAATACATAATCTTTCACGATAGCCAGAATGGATTCCGTAAAAATCGCTCTACCACTTTAGCAGTATATAAATATGTTCAAAAAGTATTAGAAACAATTAACAACAAAAAACGCGCTATAGGATTATTGCTTGATATGAGCAAAGCGTACGACAGAGTAAATTATGATATCCTTCTACACAAACTCTACAAAAGTGGAGTAAGAGGTATAACACACAAGTGGTTTAAGTCATACCTTACACACAGATCACATTGCACTGAAATAGAAAACACTAATTTGATAACAGGTAAGGTTACGAAAGTTAGGTCAAACCGAGTTGAAGTTAGAGGCTCAATCCCACAAGGAAGCATCCTTGGATGTTTCTTATTCCTTGTTTATATCAATGACCTACCTCGGCTCTTTCCGGACGATCTATGTGTTTTGTTTGCGGACGATGTATCATTTCTGCTAACTTGTTCTAACATTTTGGAAATAGAAGCTAAATTAAATACAACACTTGATAAAATTACAAATTGGCTCCATTCAAACAACCTTGAGTTAAATTTTAAAAAAACCAAACTCATAGAGTTCAGACCACATCAAAAAAAGCCATTGAAAATAAATTATACCTATAAAAGTTACAAAATAGATACCGTTAATTCTACAGCGCTACTAGGCATCGACCTTGATAGTAATCTAAAGTGGAAAGTGCACATCCAGAACTTAGCAAATAAAATAAACTCGTTCACGTACGTACTCTACCACTTGAAAAGGGTATCAGACTTTAAAACTGCTCTGTCGGCATACTATGCCTATGCTCATTCTAGATTTACATACGGTATTATACTTTGGGGAAATTCCACAGATATGCATGAAATTTTTATCCTGCAAAAAAAATGTATTAGAATCCTTAGTAAAATAAATCAAATGGAGTCATGTAAACGTTATTTCATAAAATATGGCATACTTACCTTACCCTCGTTATACATTTTCGAATGCTGTAAATTCGCACGACTACACCAAAATCTGTATTCACTAAATAATAATATAATAAAGCGAAACAATCGTAACTTACACAAACTTAAAACTCAATTTTCAAAATTACAGTTTGTCACATCTGGGCCCCATGACATGGTGATTAAAATTTACAATAAAATTCCAAATAGTATTAAAAATATAGACACAGGAAAAGTTTTCACCTCCCACCTAAAACTTTTTCTTATAAATAAAGCTTATTATGACATACAGGATTTTTTTAATGATAATAAATAATAATAAAATATATGTATTAAAATGTTATTTTAACTTTATGGAATGTGATAAAATAAATGCAGTAGGAGAGTCAATATTATACTTATATTTAAATGTTAATAAATATTCAAAAAACTTTAGGTAGAACTTAATGTAATTAAAGTTCTAAGTTTTGTAAAATGAAAGCATACTAATATAATTTGTAAAGTATCTATATTTAATTATGTAATAAAAAGCATTCTTTGTCCTCTTTGTACAAATAGCAATGCCCTGACGGGGTGTCACAATATTATATTTAAGATCTCAATATACTCTGATGAATGTGCTGTACTATTGTGAAAAGCTATTAAATAAATAAATAAATAAAAGCAACCGGGACCGACGGCTCAACGTGCCCTCCGAAGCACGGAAACGCGCATTTAATTCGCCACTAGCGGTCACCTATCACACTACCCGACCGCGCCTGTAGTGCTTAACCGAGCAGATCGCTTCCGATCTACACCAGCCGCGGGGCCATTCGCGCTTCGATATCACCTATGCTTACTCCTTTTAAATACGGATGATGTGGATATTGCAGCGAGTGCTGCACGTGCCGCGCGCGCACCGCATGTTCGTGACGGGGCTGGAGTTCCTGCCGGTGCGCGGCTACGGGCCGCCCATCACGTCGCGCAGCGAGGCCGCGCTGCTCTCCATCTCCGTCGACAACTGCGTCTACGTGCACAGCCTGCCCTACCCTGGTGAGCTTTTGGGAAGACTCGTTGGGCATCGTTGGGGTTTGGAAAGTCGATGAAACGTAAAAGCGACAGAAAAAAGAGACACTCGTATAATATTAAAAAAAAAAACATTATTTCTTTAACAAATCCTCAGCAGAGGCGGCTCTTAAGAGCGCCGGTGTAGTGCACTCCCACGAAAATTATATACTCGCATAATAATAATATATTGTAATTTTTATTTCTTTTTATAACATACTATCCTTACATTACACTCTTTCTATTCTTCAATACCTAAACAAGTCTATTAAATTATTTTTACTACGCGTACATTTTGCGTCAAGTTGTAACGAGCGGAGCGCCAGCGATTGCGCTCCTATGAAACGAAATTTAGTACAATTGCTAGCTCTGTATTCAATGAGTGCGAAAGGGAAACATCGTCAGAGGCCGGCGCGTGCATCAGGCCATACTTTATGAGAAATTAGCCTAATGCGGAGCGCCGCTCACACGTGATCACGTGACATTTCCGAACCGTGGCGCCCGCTAGTGCGCGGGAATAATTTAATAATAAAGGTTAATCCAAATAGTAAACTAAAACACGTCTGCCTTTTACTGAAACTGTCAGAATTTGTCCTAAAAAGTCCTAAAATGCTTCCAATGTGATCAAATGGGTCATTTAAAACATTATTTGGTCGTCGTTAATTCATCTTCCTACATATTTTTTGGTAACGTAACTTCACATCTGTAATCCCCGAAGGGGTAGGCAGAGGCAAATGCATGCATTCAAGCATACATGCAAACACCAACGATTCGCCAGTTACGTTTTTGGCCCATGTAACAGGTGGCGAGCCTGTTGACATCTCCGGGCACATTACCAATCTTCCAGGTACTGGGCAATTTCCAGAAATTGGAAAAATCCCAATAGAACTCACTAGTTCTATTGGGATTTTTCCAATTTTCCTTTCCAAAAGTCCTTTATCACTATAAAGGACTTTACATCATTGTCTCTGATACCCCTACCCGGGAATCGAACCCAGGACCTCAGCGTAGTAGTAGTGGTCTGCTACCACCTGCTGCGACTACCGAGGGTGTTGTTTTTTGGCCCTATCGTAAAATTGCTCACATCATGAAATATTCGATAATTTCATGAAAGGGTCGCTGTTCATCATATTATTTTGATCGTCAATAATAATGCATAGACTTTTTTCGCGTGGTCACTACTCATCTCTCCGCAGCCGCCATTTCACTCATAATCAAGGCGCTTTCAGGGCTACGACGTATACACGCTCTGTCACCCTCTGGTAATGTGCCCTGTCCTGTCAATAGGGTCCTCACCAATTGCACTTGTAACTTGAAGATGTCTACAATGTTGCCTATCTTTTCCAGGTACGATGCCTGCCTGGGTTGCCATAGTTCTCATCGTATTCGTGCTATTCTGTACATTCTCTTTATGTTCGTATTTAGGTATATAACAATTGTATTTATTTACGGTTAATTATAATTTTATTTTATTGTCAATATTCTGTGTAAGTATTTCTGGGTTAATTTAGAGAATAATAGGTAAATGGTGATCATGCTCATATACACAATGTATGATTGTATAAATAGGATCAATTGAATTAAATGAGATGCAGAAGTTGTTATCGATAGCACTGGTTTTATTCATCTTCATCATTATCCTTACAATAGTTCATAAACAAACGAAATGCTAATACTATCTCTCTGGAACAAAAAGTTGAAAAGAAGTTTCGTATGGAATGCCTCTACTGTTCTTAGAAAAGATATTCCGATGGGATAAAAATATTTAAAACACCAGGGAATGTTCTATAGGTTCCCTAGATGATACTTCAAAACAAGTTTTACCTTGTACCTTTTTTTTTCTGTACAAAAGTACAAATCAATGTATAGATCTTGCCATGATTCTTTAAATTCGCACAAGTAAAACGTAGCGCGTGGCTAGAGTACTACGTATAGAATCAATGAGTATAGAATGGACACTTCGACGTCCCGCCCGCATTTCTCGGCCTCGCCCAACTTCCTTCCCTCCCTTTGGCGGAGTGTCCGCGGTGTGGCGTAGCCTCAATTTTTGCGTACAGCTGTCATTGCTGGCCTGCGCAAGCCTAAATTTGTGCAAATAAAAAGTAACGTGTGTGGCCGGTATTACATTTAAAATAAAGTTACCGAAATTAGAGCTTATATAACATCTTAGAGCTTATAAAGCCTTAGAGCTTATAAAACATCTTAGGTCACTCAAAAAAGTATTTATCGCTGTACCTTTACAAGAATTGTTGTAAAAACATGGATACCTGCTGGTTTATTAAAGGTAGGTTTCGGAGATTGGGTTGTTTATTTACAAATATTTGGAATGACGACAAGTTAAAATGAAATTTTTAACGAACTTGACAAAGCTGTATAGGGTGTTTCCATTGTCGCTTCTGAAATTGAAAATGTAAAATTATGAACCTCGCGTGATCCGAATCAACTTTTTCTGGGAGTTTTGGCGGGAACCTTGAAAGAGGCGTGTGGTGCTCTTATTTTATTTCATATCCTTAGTGTATTTTTGAGTTATATTCAGTAAAGTTGGTATTTTGTTTGATAGGCTTATTACAGTGCCCGTGATAGTGAAATAGAATAACAGTGCGAAAACACAGTTTTTCAGTTTGCCTCCAAATCTTCATTTGTAATGTTCTGGTAAAGTAGCCATCGCTTTACTCGAATTACTGACTGACTTATAATTGACCGATTGAATCTTCCTTTTACGCTGCTTGCGAATACGAAATATCATTTTACTTGACACTGGCAATATGCGTAATAGCGATGCCATTATACTAAAAAAAAAACCTTTTTCTGGATTTCGGGTTTGGCGGGAACTCGGGAAAAAGCCGTGTCGCAGTATGATATTGATGTCAAAACTTGTTTAAAGTGTTTTTTATCTAAAAATGGGATTTTTATCAAAGCGTTCGATTTTATGCACGTGTAAAAAGTGACACTATACAGTATTTTTCGTGTTGTTCGACGCTTTGGCAAAACGTTGACATATCAGTTAACTTTGATATTTTAATAAACTTATGAATTTAATTAACAATAAAATAACCAAACAATACCAAAGTTCATATTTTGCCAAATAGTGTGTTTTTTAAGAAATAGTAATATATTATGCCCCGTGGACAGGATTTAGGGGAGGCTTTTATCCAGCACGACTTTTGGCTGAAATGATGATCCCGTGGAAGTAAGTAAAAATTATACACAGCCACTCATTTGAGATATGAATACAAGAGTTTCATTTTTATTCTTCACCGACTGCACCAGAGTAGGACTCGGTCATCCAGGTACGAAGTATTCGTATTAAAGCCGCGGACCCACCGCAGCGCATGGAGAGGATACGCACGTAGCTTCGCCTTGCAAGAAAATATATGAGATAGTGTCTATGTAACCCACGGACACGCTACGCATAAATTGAAATTTGTAGCTTCCTGGAATATGCGAGCACGTAGCTCCTCGCTGGTAACGTCAGACTGTGTGCACGCGGACCACGTGGAAACTGTGACCCACGTTGTCAAACAAAACCCATGAGTCGCGTGCCCGTGCACAGCGTGCGCTTCGGTGGGTCCACAGCTTTCTTGGAACACGGTAATGCAGTAATGACTAGGTGCTCAAGCTACGTAGATATTTCTCCATATAATTAAAAAAATATGTAAAATGAAACAAAATACTATCTTTTCATAACATTTAATCAATTACATCAAAACAAATAACATATAGATGTTCATCGTAACCCTTCGGCAATTTGCATTGAATTAGACCGACTAGAGATCTATGCTACACAATACGCGCGACCGTCCCGCGGACAGGCGGGTTGTACTGCAACCAACATAAATAATAGAGTTAACACAGTCGTGGGAGATATCGCGGACCAGTCCTTAACACAATACATAACTAATACTATACATCGAAAGAGACCTCAATATGTACAGATAAATAAATAATTACATCAATTTGATCAAGTTCCTAAACTTATCGTCACTAAAACATCGTCGCGAAAACGTATTCTAATTTACTCTGTGCTTTATATTTAAAGTGTATTGCCATGTTAGGACAATAAATACGTTTACAAGCTACGTTATTTTCAAAATTGTTAATAGTCAATTTAAAATATAGTCATTTGCGATCCGGTCGACTTCCCCCACTTATCAAATGCAAAAATTAATTGTGCCTATATCACACATTCGTAAAAATAATCATGGTAGACTGTTATAACTAGACATGACTTTAATAATGTGATGTTATTCGTTGATTGCGTTGTATTGTTTCAAATTGTTAACAATCCATGCATAACAGAATATAATCGATTTTAATATAAAATATATTTTAACATTGTCTTCATTTACAATTAACGCTTATAGAGATATAGGTGGACCATGTCGGTGTCAATCGTGTCAAGGATTCATAAAGTTCTAAAAGATTTCAAATACTCTGAATAAGCCAATGAAAACAAGTGACACAAACACGGCCCGCTATATTGTTGGGATCCGCATCGTTCCCAACTCTAATACAATATTTTATAAATTTTGTAAAACGTACAATAAATCTACCTACAATAGCCACCAAAAATATTTAAACACTTCAGGAATATATGTGAACACTTACTGTATATGCTTATATGAGATGCATTTTTAAGTACCGGAATACCAAATGCCGTACGGGATTGACTGAAGTATAATTTTGCGATAATTTCTTATCCATGGTGTGGAGCAAAATGAAGATAAGGAAGACTTGACAGAGATTCTATCGTTCAAATATTTCACAATAATAATTGTAACACTATACGTATAATATAAATCATCATAGCCGTAAAACGGAATTGGGAGTATTTTATACTAATTAAATATATAATTTATGTATCATGTCGATATTGGTTTTCATTAAAACAGGTACATTCTCTGAACACTCAGAAAAATTCTTCGATAATTGTTAATAAATTTAACGAAGCAAGTCCACGTCTATTTTACGATGATGACGGATGACATAAGAATGAACCTAAAGATAAATTGGTCGCTTTCTTAGGGGCCATCCATTAAATACGTTCGCGTACAAGAGGAGGAAGGCGACACGCTGGGCGTGACAAAATGTGACAAATTGGGGGGGAGGGGTAACGGCAACGTTTCATTAAAATATTTTAAATGAATATTTCGTTACGACTATTCCTCATTTAAACTAATGTCATATTCAGGGGGGTTAGTTATTGTGACGTAATATTTTTAGGGGGGTCCCAGATAGCGTGACAATAGGCGGGTCAAGTAAAGGCTTATTTTAGCGTGACGTATTTTATGGACGACCCCTTAATTGTTTCAATCGGTGAATATCGCCACTCCAGCGAACTTATAAATATCGCGTCCTTTAAAAATGACAGCTCGAAGGCCCACCGTCCTTGACAATTCTCGCCGATTCAACCGTCGATCATTGCACCTGTATTGCAGCTAGTGTTAGTTGTGGTCCCAGAGAATACTATGAAACGGCCACTCACGTCACCTGTTGCTATCGGATGTGCGTGAAGGCACCGAGAGACGGAAAGACCGTGGCTTTTTATATTAACCGGTGGTATATCAGTTAACTTTATTATGATGCTACCCTCAAATGTTGTTTTAGGATTAGCAGCAAACATGTTTACCATATATTAATTTAACAAAAGGCTTGGCACGGCCGTGAACAGCATGTACGAAACGCCAGCTGTGTCTACACGAACCCCATCTAGCGGTGAATATATGACGCTCCTTCAATTCCATACAAATCTGCGTTTACTCTTACGCGATCGTATTCGAATAAAATCTCGGAGAACTCGCACTAGGCACTCAGTACGTGAACGTAAACCACGGCCGTTCCGATCCGCGCAGGCGTCGGCCAAAATCAATTTATTCGATGACACTGTAAATTTACAATTTTACTACAATATTATTATAATTACTACAATATTTATATTATTATTATTACAATATTACCAAACAATTACATTTATATCCTAAGATTACATAGTTAATGGCACATTTAAATATGTAGCATTCGATTTTAAACTATATAAAAACATTATAACCGTAACATAGCTAATTTTAAATCTTTGCTCTATAAATCACATCAGTACTGTTGTCCTTATATATAAAAAAAAAATAGCTAATGCGTACATAGATTCACTCGCGCACAATAAAACATATCCCGTCACATTAACTTCAGAATACACAGCCTATAACCAAACGTAATTACATGGAGAGTGAAATTTGTATATAGTATTGATCGGATTATAATATATTTATGTATGTGCAAAATAGTCATGATGTATAATGTAACGGGAGGTGCTTTCTAACAATTCGGGCGTGTGGATACGGCAGTTAAAATCTCATGATAAAAACCATAATATTATATGAAATACGGAACTGCATAATATTTTCTAGGCTATTTAAAGCGAGATGGTCCCTGACAAACGAAAATAATGTTCCACAATTTTTGGTCGGTGGAATTTAAGAAACAAACGCATTGGTCTCACTTTGTATAACTTTACTTGCCGCTAAATTGTAGTGTTGAGCACAATCGTGTTCTGGTCAGGTGGTAATGTACGGCCCCGTAATTTCCGGCACAGAGGCATAACACCTAAGGCCTCAGGAGTGGTAACGCATCTGCATTTTGACCTTGGTCTTAGTGTGGGTGTCTATAGGCTGCAGTCATCACTTAACATCGATGTGAGCTGCATGCTTGTTTGCCACTTCCATTATATATATATATATATATATATATATATATATAAATATATATATATATAAAAATATATATATATATATATATATATATATATATATATAAATATAAGTACCTTTATTCCCCATTTAACAGTGATTTTGATTTCAATATGAAAAATCTCATTACGACCGATCCACTTCGCCACAACAACATAAATACAAAGCATCAGTACATAATTATAATTCTTAAATTATAAAATTCGATACGAAAATACACATCTCAAAACATACATAAAAACTTCATTCCTTATGATGACGACCTGCAGTATTGCAGCATTAAAGACACAAATCTTCCAAAAACCGTAGAAATATCAATGCGTTGCTATTGATAAGGGTATTTTTTTTACAACTACTCGACTTTAGTTTTCACTCTTATTATTTTGAGCTCTACAATACTTTGAGGTCCCATCTGTGAATGGTAATCTAAAGTCTAAGATCAAAATTTGATTACAATCACCGCGAACAAGATCCAAGAACGAAAAGAAAGTTGCTTAGAAAAGTAATGTTCTTAGAAACCGACGAAGGCTCATTAGGTACTATTTCATTCAATTCCTACAATATAATCTTGTTCGCAATGTTGAAGTAATTCGTATTAGACTTAATATTGTTACACAAGTCAATGTGACATACATACATTAATAAATTGTGGCCTATGATTCGAGTGTAATTTTTTAATTCTATCTAAAATTCTTTTTGATTATAACTTAGTTTATAACCGAGAATAACTTTACACAGCGCTACAGTAGGTAAATAGTTTTAAAAAATTACACTCTACATCTTGTCATATTTAACCAATCTTGACAAATAATTGACCAATAAAGTAATTTCATCCAAAGTTAACTTGAGGTGTAATTTAATCAAAAATTGATGACTAATATCAAACTGAACAACTTCTCCCAAAGTTCATAAAATTTAATCAATTTGAATTTATTAAGATGATTTAAAGCGCGCATGGCCCGAAGCGCGTCTGTCCCCGCGGCTGGTGCAGATCGTAAGCGATCTACTCGGTTAAGCATTACGGGTGCGGTCGGGCGTGTGATGGGTGACCGCTAGTGGCAAATCAAAATGCGCGTTTCCGTGCTTCATTTATAAAAGGGAAAAAGTTGTTCAGTCATACGTTGCTCAACTTGTCATAGATTGTTCAAATTACACCATAATTGATGATTTAACAAAACATCATCGATTAAACATTTTACTCATTTTATTATAGATGAAACAATTCAATTTCATGGAACCGTTAAGCCATCTTTCGTATCATCTTTCATATAACATTCACATACAGCGCGTAACAGAACACCTTTGGAGGGAATTATATCAACAATTTGTGTATATTCAATATATAAAAATACGCTCAAGGTAAATATGCACCGTTAAGAGCATAATTAAAAGAATATCTATTAATCATCACCTTCAAAAATTGCTACAGTAAAAAATACGGGGTGTCCTGTTATACACTACAGAAAAATTCTCATAAAATTTATAAACCCCTGTAATACTGACTCACATGTACTAATTGACGTCCCGAACGCGATTCGAATGTACGTAAAATATGAGAATCACTAAATAAAAAAAAAAACAAACTAGAACATCCCAAACGTTCAACGTGCACGCACTCGTATAGAGATTATGTATCCTACGATAACGTTAAACTACGGTATATAGTAACATTCATTAAAAATTCACATAAAAACTGCTTTGAGCCCTCGACACAATCACTACGAAATGCATTCAGTTAGGCATCGATCCGGCTTGCCTCGCGTCGCGGCCGTTTACACTGCAAGAGACAAATTAATTTGTTAATTTCATCTCGACGTCGATATTAGTCAATGTAATTAAAAATGAATATAAATAATTATGTGTAACAATATACCACAAGTGCATGTTATTGATATTTAACAATAAATATGTTCTTTAGAGACCATTACCAAAATTACAGTGAGTATTCTTCTAAAGAGTGCTATTTAAAACGCATATCATATCCGCATCCTCCATTTTATAAATGTGTAAAAATAAATTAAAAATAACAAATGTTAAAAAAAAAAATAGCGGTAAGCATCTAAGAAATACTGGCAAGTTTTAAGTATATTAAGATCGATGAGCACTTCGTGGTCATTTAATACACTACATAAAAAATACATGTATAATAAATATAGAAAAATAATTTACAGATCGAAATACGACAATCTAATAGGAAACGTCCTCGTTAACGAAACTGCAGTTATTACAAGAATAATTAACAAATGAAACTAGCCAACGGACACAAACACTAAACGACTATAAAACACTTATTGTCTCATCACCGCGAAGCTCGGGTTAGACTAACGACTAGATATCGCTCAATAGTAAATGTCCATGTACTCACCCTGGTCGAAGGCGCTGGTGTTGATGTAGGAGAGCAGGTCCTGGTCGCTCATGTCGGTGAGGCCCTGCACGGGGCCCTCCTGCGTGCGCGTCATCTCCTGCGACACGGCCTGCGACACGGCGTGCGACACGGCCTGCGACACGGCCTGCGTGACGGCCTGCGACACGGCCTGCGACATGGCCACCAGCGGCGTCTCGGCCGCGGGCTCGGCCGGCGGCTGCGCGTCCTGCATCACGCCGCTGCCGTCCGTCAGGATGTTGGCCGTGTTGATCGCGGACGTGACGAGCGCGTTCATCGTCGTGTCGGACGTCAGGATCTCGGCGGCCGCGTTCAGGATCATGGACTTGACGGCGGCCGGCGGCGTCTTGACCGAGGTGGGGATGTCGGCCATCATGAGCAGGTCGTCCTGCTGCTGCGGCAGGCCGAGCGAGCCCTGCGGGTCCAGGATGCCGGCGGGCGGCGGCAGCGCGTCGGCGGGCGGCGGCGCGGCGCCCGCCAGGTGGTCGTCGACGCGCGAGTTGACCAGCTCGTCCAGCTTGGCGGCGTCGCCGGGCAGCATGGCGGCCGTGGCCTTCATGGCGTCCTCCACGAGCGCCTCCATCTGCGCGCTGCTGTGCGCCAGGCGCCGCTCCATCTGCGTGGCCTCCAGCTTGCCGATCGCCCCGAACGGGTCGAAGCCCTCGGGGGCGGGCGGCGGCATTGGGTCGTAGGCCAAGAGGCGGCGGTCGCCGGCGCCCGCCAGCGCGCCGTCGGTGAGCATCATCTCGGGCGCGAGCGCCTTCATCTCGCCCTCGAGCCCCATCTGCGTCTGCATGGGCCCCATCTGCGTATCGGCCGAGATGAGCCGCCGCATCGGGTCCATCGGCATCATCTGCGGGTCCGCGTAGATCTGGCCGCCGGGGTCGTCCGAGTTGAAGATGGCGGCGGTGACGGACTCGACCACCTTGTCGGTGTGCACCTTGTGCTGGATGGCCTGCAGCGTCTGCGTGAAGCTGGTCACGTCGGGGGACGACGACTCGCTCGGCGCCTGCGTCGGGGACAGTTTTATTTGATCGTACGCGTTGACGAAGCCGACCTGATAGCGGGGTGAAATTTCGATTAGGTTCAGTTCTAGGGACGGTATGATGCGAGCGATATCAGCAAAATTTACGTAATAGGAACATCGTGTAGGTACTCAAATAAGAAAGCAAAAAAAAAAAATAGCGGCAAAGTTGAAGACTAACCTGAGACTGTTCTCTCGTGATGGTTTCGGACTTAAGCCGCAGGTCTATGACCTTGAGGTCCTCGAGGCCCGGCTTCTCGGGGCCCTCGGCGCCGCATGACCCGTCCGCGTGCTCGACTAGAGAGTGCTGGCTCGAGTCATCCGTCATCTAAACCGTTCAGTAACAACATTAGACATTTACTGTTTTGATCGACGTTTTACTAAGAGAAATGGAAAGAAAAAATTGACTTCAGGCGAGACTCGAACTCGCGGCCTACTGGGAATCTAGTCCAGCCGCTCTTCCAATTGAGCTACTGAAGTCCTGCCCGATTTGTCAAATCTTTCCTTCACATTTATTGTATTGCTTTATGGTAGCAGCAGCGCCATCTATTGCCAACTATGCTAGTTAGGCAACCGATATAATAGACTATACTAGATTCCCAGTAGGCCGAGAGTCTCGCCTGAAGTCAAATTTTTCTTTCCATTTCTCTTTAAATAAAATATATTTCACAAGCATGTGTTAATGCGAAATAATATAAAACAATTATTAAGGGTAAAAGCGACTTCTTTACGATATTCAATAAACTGCAAAGTCTATTATATCGGTTGCCTAACTAGCATAGTTGGCAATAGATGGCGCTGCTGCTACCATAAAGCAATACAATAAATGTGAAGGAAGATTTGACAAATCGGGCAGGACTTCAGTAGCTCAATTGGAAGAGCGGCTGGACTAGATTCCCAGTAGCCCGCGAGTTCGAGTCTCGCCTGAAGTCAAATTTTTCTTTCCATTTCTCTTTAAATAAAATAAATAAGTTTAAATTAGAACACTGCACCATTTTTTTATGTAATGGAAGTGGCAAACAAGCATGCAGTTCATTGATGTTAAGTTATGACTACAGCCTATAGACACTTACACCAAGACCAAGGTCAAAATGCAGATGCGTTATCACTCCTGAGGCCTAAGGTGTTATGCCTATGTGTCGGAAATAACAGGGTCATTACCACCTGACCGTAACACGATAGTGCTGAACACTACCATTTAGCGGTAAGTATATTAAGTAATGCGGTGGTGCCTAAACCCGCGACCTCCGTCATTGGAGCTCTACCACCATGCTACGAACGTCTATCAATTCTTTTTCGGTTATAAAGTTAATTTATTTCGAGATCGGTTGAGAAGAAGAATCCGTCGAATAGAAACACGTGGTGAGACATGCGCACGTTGCGCACGCATCCCATGCACGTGCGTACGTACGTATACGCACATAGACACATTCACGAACGAACGCGTTATTCATTTACTTGAGTTACTTTTAGTCTTAATTTTTATAGCTTCTGTGTAGCTATATAATTAATTTATCTTACATTACCAATACGTACCTCGCTTTTGAGTCCAAGTGGGGAATGGGGGTCGGGCATGAGGAGCGAGGGCCGCCTCCCCGGCACGGGCAGCGCCGGCGGCGGCATCATCCCGCCCCAGTATAGCATCGGTCTCGCTTCCTCACCTGTAACGTTTAGCAGATTAGAAAGGGATCCAGATAAACCTAGCCGCGCGTCCCCACCACCATTGCATGGACACCGCCGATCACGGAGCTGTTTGTGGTCGATATTATTGCTTAAGAAGTGAAGCGCGCATGGCCCCGCGGCTGGTGTTGATCGGAAGCGATCTACTCGGTTAAGCACTACGGGCGCGGTCGGGTAGTGTGATGGGTGACCGTTAGTGGCAAATTAAATGCGCGTTTCCGTGCTTCGGAGGGCACGTTAAGCCGTCGGTCCCGGTTGCTATCGATAGATAGCAGTCGTTAAACCTTGTCGGAGGCCTTATGGGCGGTTAGAAAATATCCGACAGCGGGTTGGCCACTAACCCACCACCCACCTCCACCAATCCGCATTGGAGCAGCGTGGTGGAGTAAGCTCCAAGCCTCCCCCAAAAATGGGGAGAGACTCGTGCCCAGCAGTGGGACGTATTATGGGTTGCCATTATTATTATTATTATTATTATTATTGCTTATGGTACGACAAAGATGTTTGATTGACAAATTGTATAATACTACTTCAACCAGATAAATTTGTTATGCAATAAAAATAAGAAAGAAATACTTAATGTTATCAAATATTAAATATTATTAACAACCACAAACCGCATCGTGTTTTTTTCTGTAGAAAGCCGCTTCATTAAGATTAATATACACATAACTTCTGTTAGTTCCTTACAGAACAGACAGAGTATGTATTTATTATTGAAATGAGTATTTATTTAAATGATATTTATTGTGAATCTTGATATGATGATCTGGAATTATTTATTACTATGAATTCTTGTATTTTTCTTTCTTGTATAGTAAGAGCTGGAACGAACAAATAGAAAACTAACCAACATCAGAAATCTGTCCCACTTACTAAAATCATGTAGATACTTATTTTATTTATTAATTCTTTCATGTTGTGTATCTATTCTATTATTATTAATATGTTAAAAGCGATTATTTGGCGGCAACTAAATAGAGAACAAGCCAAATGCAACGGTTTAAACTTATACAAATAAAATTAAGCCGTTCAAAAATTGTATAATCCGAATATACAGTTTTATGGACGTATAAATACAAATATTGATTAAAAATCAACAACAGGTTATGCGGCAGACAAAATAACAACAACGGGACAAGAACGTTATGTATACAAAAAATATAAACGTATATTGTATATAAGAAATATAATTACGCTTCTGTCTTTTTAAGTTACTGTATTTTATTGCTATGTAACTTAAACAGTTGCATTTCGCGTGCCATTAGCCGGCGGGTCAAGGCTGCAATGGGTATCAAATGGTAATCAAAAGGACGCAACTAGCTACGTGTCCACTTGTGTGTACCTGTCCATTAGTATATCTGCATAGTATGTAGGAGTGATGATGACGAACCACATTCAGTACGGAAACTGAGATTAAAAGGATTTTAATCTATAATCTTACACTTGAAGAACATCCTAGAATAGGATATTCTTCATCATAGCAAAAATAAAGAACAAAACGTACGTCATTTTTTAAAATAAATCAAAGGACGTGTAATATTGAATGATAAAAATAAATAATGCCTGGTCCTCACCGATAATAAATAATGCCTGGCCCTCACAAATAATCTCATTCAGAAGAACTGTTAAAAAATGACCGAAAATTAATCTATTTGTTTTTTTTTATAAAAGAATTTATTCTTAAATGAGAGTATATAGGTATTCTTCATTTAATCTTAGATTACGGATTGAATATTGGATTCGTTATTTGGGAATTTTTTTTCTAAATTACACCGGCCTAAATATACTAAATAAAAAGCCTATAAATCAGCTTCTATATATTAAATTGGCCCTCGATCGCCAGGGCCAATTGACAACATTTCATATTTTTAACCTACATGTTTTATTACATTATTCAAAAGTAAATCCAAAACTAGGGCACCCGTGTTTAACCATTTTTCGAAATTTTGTACTTTTCATTCATAATTTCTACTTTGAAAGTTAGTGTATTCTAAAAAGACGTATGCGCCATTAGACGTCACACATATGGTAGAATGGCGATAGAACAATTGCTTTGTGCCGTGACCTTTTAAAAAAAAATGTAGATGTCACTGTCTTGTCGTTGTCAGCTTGTCAAACACGATGTAGGGCTGTGATCTTGTTATTTTTAAATATCAGTACCAGTGTTCGATATATCGAAAAAAATATCGATCAATATAATTTAAAAAATCTTTGACCCTGCGTGTCGTCGATAAATCTCTTCCTTGATCAAACTACAAATAAAAAATATCAATATTATATCAACAGCCTGAGGGCTAAGTCGTTGTTTAAAACTTTAAAACTTGTTTTTATTTTAATAAATAAGTTCGTAGCAGCTTTTCATAGGCTTCGTAGTAGGGATGGCGATTTTTTCTGAAATAAATCAATGTTCGAATCGAAGTGTCCAAAATCCACCCACGATTAAATCGACATTGAAAAAATCGGTCTTCGATTATCTCGATCTATTTTTGATTTGGGATAGGTATGTAATACTAAATTTCAAGGAAAACAGACGACCAAAAAAAAAGCAACTCAACAGTGTTCAATGCTGGTATAATGCTTCCTATACTCACGTTTAAACGTTAAATCTTATGATCTGTATGTTTCCTATGTCCATATGTGAATTAACCAAAAAGATCGATCTTCGATTTTCCATACTATGTATATGTATTGATTCACTAGATCAATCCAGTACTGTGGATCGATTTAAATAAATTATTATAATTATTTAAATAAGAATCGATTTTTTTGTTCCTATGGATCGCTTTTCCGATTAATCGATCTCAGGTCTCGGATCACCATCCCTACTTCCTAGTTTTATACTTTGACATTGACGTATCCGTATCAATTTGACACATCTTGCCACAGAGTATGTAACAATAATGTTTTCATCTAAAGATAAGCAATGGTAACTACTTCATTCCACCATATAAGTGACGTCATCACATGTTTTTCAGTTTAATTTTTTTTCCACAGAAATTAAGAAATAAAAAAATATATATTTGAACTCAGAAAAGAAAAATAAAGAAAAGGTATTTTTCTTTTAGGGTCGTGTCAAATTTGAAATGTTGTCAATTACGATTTCAAGTTATCACGTCGATGTATACTTTACTAAAATATTATTTTAAAGGTTTCTGAATTCGTTTACTGGTATTGTTTCCCAATTGTCAGTGTTGTTTGTAAAAATGTTAAACTGTGTAGAAAACGTGCGTTGGGTTGTCCGTGTTCTGTGACTTCAGTACCGTGGGGTTCAGATGTGGGCGACTGCGAGGTGCCGTCGCCCGACACCTAAACAAATTTAGTTAGAGAAAAAATATTGCGTAGTGTTTCTGTGTTTACAACCTGTGTATTTAATATATTTAAATGAATGAATAATTATCTATAAGTGTCGCTGTTTACTACAGTTATTGTTGCATTATTTAAATTTAATCAATTTTTACGAATTGTTTAATTAAATATTTATTAAACACTCAATTAGTGTGCATAAATTGTACATTATTTACAAAAAATATTTTAAAATTCGTACACATTACATTAACAACTACTGTGACAAGCAATACAAACAATGTTATAATAATATTAGTATTATTTCATAATGTATTTATTTAATTATCAGTAAATACCAGCGTTTCCCAAAAGGTGAACCGAGAATCGGTAAAAGTAAAACAATTCGTGGCCCCAGTGTATCCTTTTTTTTCTATTTATAATTGGTAGCTAAATATCATAAAGAGGGCGGATATTGTTAAATAGCATTTCAAAAGTTTTTTGAACACATTTTCACTCTAATTCATTTTATGTTCGTAAACAAAGTTGGGTCAAAAAAGTAGTGCAGTATTAAATAAACCGATCAAGGCATTAAGTTGTTTGAAAAACGCTCGTATTTTTATAAATTTTTCGGGTTAAATTACTACGCAACTTTGCTTTTTAATATAGTCAACAATTGTACAATTATTGTTATTTTTAAAAAGAAAACATTTCTAACATTAAATATCACAAAAAAACAATTTGCATAAATTTTAATAAATATTTAATAAGTATCTTCTAGTATCTAAAAAAAAATTTCAAAAGCAACAAACAAAAGCAAAAATACAACATTTGACGCCCGTGTTTCAGTAAGCTTATTTGCAATGTTTTATTTGTCAAAAGCTTGTATTTAAAACAATTAAATTTCAAGAAATATATTAAAAAACTATTTTCCAATTCAAAAGTATTGAAATTATTAAATTTGATATATAAAAATTTAAAGCAGACAACAGTATGAGAGAGATCAGGGTGTATGGTGTGTATGAGTGTGGAGTGTATCGTGTCGGTGCAAGGCGTCAGTACCGTAGCGCACGGGCCGCGGCGGCTGCGGGCTGCGTCTGCTACCTAGACAGACCTAGCTTGAACAGAAGGGGAAAAAACAAGGGGTGCGCCATTCACGCATCAGTCATTTCTTCCAAAAGTAAATCTAGAGGTACACACTAATACAAGTACAGTACATTAGATCACGACACCAGCATGCTAAGCGTACACAATACTTTTAATATGTGCGAGTCTTGAGCGGTTAGTGGAAGCTTTGCAATGTCAATATCTGTGGCCGAGGAGTAAACTTGGACTCGAAAAATGATTAAATCAAATAATCGAAAACTTATTTTAACATGCAATAGGTGAATGTGATGATATTGATTGTTGTGTTGATATAATTTTCTATATCAATATATAGATTCTATCTATACATAAAGAGTGTAATAGATCCCTAGCATTGCATTTTTATGTCGTTTTTTAACTATATTTTTATTCTGAAACTTTCACACCTTTTAAAAATAATGTGTCTCTTAAGTATGTCTATCCTTAATTCATTTTTAAATTGTTTTATCCAAAAATACACAGACATTGACTTTACATTCAATACATTCACACTACACCAAAAATTTATTATCGTAGAGATATTATTATATAAAAACATAAATACATATTTTCAGCAATATAATTATTACATGCTTCTATAATTCTTTAAATATATAAAAATAATACATGGATTAAATAAAAAAAATTAATAGTAATATATCAAAATTGCAATGGTAAAAAATAAACATTCCTATTTCTTATCATACGGTGTAATGTGAAAGTTTAACATATGGATATATTAAAGACAAGCACAAGTGATAAATTATAGTGATCATCACCGTAGACGATTTATTCATAGAAATTGAGTCAGCGGTACATCGGTGGATCAAGCGACAATGTACACATACAGTTAGTGTGTTAGTTTACACTTTCGTGTATACAGCAATTTTGTATAAGTTATTTCGATTGATAAGCGGTTGTTAATATCATGCTATTTATGTATGTATTAGTTCGTCTAAATTGCTTCACCCGACGTTTTTTGTTGACTTTTGCGATTAAATAGCGGAACATATCACGAGTTGCCGTTTTAATATACATTAACAGGCTTTTACAATTTAGGCTGTGTAAGTTGTGTTCCATTTTTATTTCAATGTAAAATTATCTCTGTCTTTTAAACGGAACTGATATTTCAGTTGTTTATTAACATGACTGTTAGTTTTCCTTTTAATAAAGAAAACACATTTTAATACTTTCTTTGCAGAATATGCAAAAAAAATGCTGGAATATGAGTTTCTTTACTACTGCAGTGTAAAGAAATGGTTATCCCAGACTATATTTTTATCAAATTTTTAATATATTATGATAAAAATTTCAATTCCGCTAAATAGGCAGTTACACAACTTTTTATAAAAATGAGACAGAAATACATATATCAGCTCTAAATATTAACCCCCTTATTCATAAACGTACTTTAGCTAAAGTGTTGCTAATCTCTCCTTTGTCTTTTTCTATCCTCCACATTTGACAATGCAACTGACAAAGAGAAAGCATTCTATAGCTAAAACGTTTCTAATGTACGTTTATGAACAAGGGGGTAATACTTTTTAACAAGAATGCATGCTGGCGCATCTGCGCACTTCGCTGCTGTTTTCCAAAATTTTTCACGTTACGTCAAAATGGCTATAGAAATAATGTCAATCGAAGTACAGTACGCAGCAAGATATATTGCACATCGACCTTAGGAAAGAGCTTTCGGATAATTTCGGCTCTGTAGAGCGTTACCGGTCGTGTGACCGGGCGAAAGAGATAACGCTCTCGTAGCGAAGGTGGATTTGGTCCGGCGGAACGAAACGTTCTTTGATGAAACAGATTAGAAGACGGGGCACCATTTTCTTTGAAGAGTTGTGCTTCAGACGCAGAAAAAAATCCTGTAAGATCCATTTTTTAATATTCCCGTGGAAGATCACGACTATGTGGTTCCAGTTGGAAGATAGATACAAAATTTACCGGGTGACATCTCAACAACCGGTAACCACTATATATTTTGGTACTGAAAAAAGTTAACCTGGCGCGGATCGCAAAAGTCAACAAGAAGCACGGGCCGACACCGCGGCGGCAAGCGGGCGGCGGGCGGCGGGTGGCGGGTGGCGGGCGGCGGGCGGCAGCGGTGCGCGGCTTGTGGCTGCGGGCGACGTACCTGCGACGGGTTGCGAGTGGTGGCGCGTGCAGTGCGGCGGGCCGCGGTCGAGCGCGGGCGGCGTGTAGTAGAAGGGGTGCGGCTCGGACGCCTTGCCGCCCGACCGCACGAACAGCTGCACGCCGACGCTCTCCGCTATGTCCGCGCGCTGGTACGGCGGCACGCAGCACACTAGGTGCGTCTGGTGGACGAAGGGAAAGGAGTGTTACGATGTTACAGAATGCATTCGAAGAACATCTTATCCTCCTATCGCCATAGATTTCATATGAGTCAGGAAATGGCAAGAATAAAATGTAAACTTTGGCAAGAACCAAAGAAGTGAACCCCAGAAGGGGAGCTCATCGCGCGCGTCTGTCTAATTTAACTTGTATTTGGCCCGATGTGAACTCGGCATGGACGAGACTAGTTATCATCACGGCAACACTATCGACTATGTCTGTGCGCAGGTACGGCGACATTCGGAACCATTTCCATTGAATCACCCGGACGTACGTCTACTTGAAGAGGTTCATCCCCTCCGAGAACAACAGGTCGACACAATTTTTTTTGCCTCAGTGTTCAGCGAAAACGGGTAGATTTCGAAGAAATAAGCTTGTGTTTTTTAAAGAATGTCCTAAACGCACCTGTTGTAAAAACTCCTTGTCTGGGACCACCTCTTCCTCCCAGGTCCGACCTTCCTGCATCGCCCGGAACACGACGCGCGTCTCCTT
Source organism: Macrosoma leucophasiata (assembly GCA_036365455.1). Classification (NCBI taxonomy): domain Eukaryota; kingdom Metazoa; phylum Arthropoda; class Insecta; order Lepidoptera; family Hedylidae; genus Macrosoma; species Macrosoma leucophasiata. Next base: position 24,271,828 of record JAWQUS010000007.1, on the reverse strand, counting down.
GAGGAAGTTCTTCCCGAGCAGGTACAGCTCCAGGCCGCCGGTCGCCGGACACGACACCAGGGACTTCCGACACACCTCCGGCACCCCGGGAGGTTGTGCTGAAAATGTGAAAATACTATTTATTAGTTGCGAAAATACAGAAAGATACAATCTTTTAAATGTAGATCTCGCAGAAGTGGGGTTGACGAAGACATGACAAAAGGTAAGTCTTTGTATACAACGTGTAACGAATATAACGCACACTATCAAACACCTCAATTAGAAAATCGAGTGTTAATCATAGAATACATGAACTGAAATAACATGTTTATGGGTTAAATATTGTTGATTATGTAAGAAATAAGTTGTCTTCAATTTGTACGACAGTATGCATATCCTACGCACGCTTCCTTTCCTCTATCTTCGGCTGCACACAAAACACAAACCTACTCACACACGCACACTGTCGCAATGTGATACCTGCGCAACACCGCTATTTAAAACTCGCTACTAGCGTGTGTTAAATTTTTCACTATTTTTCTTGAATTTAATTATGTACAGTAAAATGCACGCCTCAACGAGTTCCATTGGACTTGTTTTTGCATTTTATTATGGATAAACGTAAATCTCGTTTTAGTTTGTATTGACTGACCATAATTTACTTGATTGTAATTAATTTTGGAATAAAAAATTACCTATATTAAAAATGCCTGAATTTGATTCGGTTATCTATTCTGAACAAGCTTCATTCAGGGTGTGCGTTAATTATGTTACACACTGTATATACACCTGTTTCGTAGAACTAGAATGGACAGTTTGCTACTAGTTTTAATCGACATTTACTTTTCGACAGTTTTTCTGGCTTTCACAACAGTACATCGCCAAACCAAAATACAATTTTAGGGCAACTGTACCATGGTCTTCGGCAGATACTCACTGCATATGATCTGCGTGGAGCAGACCTGCAGGGTCTCGACCTGTCCGTTGGCGTCGACGATGTCGGTGCGGAACACCATGCGGCAGCGCGTCGACTTCTTCTTGCCGCGAGACGCGTGCGCGCCCCCGCCGCCGCCCGCGCCCAGCGTCTCGCCGAACCTGTGCTCCACGTCCACATTACGCTCCTGCGGATTTTTATATTCAATATTAATGACTACAAATTGAAAAATATTTTTTTTGTAATGAAGCGGGTATGTCTCTTTGGCTGGTGTAGATCGAAAGCGATTTACTTGGTTGAGCGATACGGGCGCGGTCGGGTGTGTGATGGGTGACCGCTAGTGACAAATTAAAAGGCGCGTTTCCGTGCTTCGGAGGGCACGTTAAGCCATTGGTCCCGGTTGCTATCGATAGATAGCAGTCGTTAAACCTTGTTGGAGGCCTTATCGATTTGAAAACATCCGACAGCGGGTTGGCCACTAACCCGTACTAAGTGTTGCGGTGGCAACCTCACAACTATATTTTAATGTCGAACCACAAATTGGTAACTATCAAGGCCGGAGTTACCAATGTTCATGTAACTACTCGTATAAGTAATAGTGTAAGTGTATCACTCGGTTATAAACGAACTAATTATAATAAAAAATGGTTTTGCATCTTTTTTTTATCACTAACCCCTTTATTCATAAACGTACATTAGATACGTTTCAGCTATAGAATGCTTTGTCTTTGTCAGTTGCATTGTTAAATGTACAGGATAGAAAAAGACAAAGGAGGAGTTTAGCAACACTAGCTAAGATACGTTTATGAATAAGGGGGTAAATATCTTGTTATTTTTTATAAAAGTTAACGTAGATATTTTGAAGGGCTTTCGGGCTCATTTTTACACAGATAGTAATAATTGACGTTTTCTATGTATTTTTAGTTTAATATACGCGAGATAAATTCGAAAACTAGTTTTATTTCGAGTAGATTTTTTGATTAAACTGACGATTCTTGTAATTTTGATTCAGAATATTCACCTAAACCTAATTTGACGATTCTGATGATGCAGCAGCGTAGCTACCGCCGTATCTGCCGTATATTATACGGGACCCCTGGGCTAAGGAGCTTTTTCCAACGTGCGTACCCATTCGAAGACTAAAAATGAAAATGTGCGTTTTTTTTGCTCGCGTCCTTCTGAACTTTTATTTGGATCAAGAAGTCGTACGAATAGAAGAGATTCCTAGAGGGCAGGGCCAAACACGTATTATTTTTTTTTGCTCGCGCGTCTATCTTTAGAGGTCCCCTAAACCAATTTTTATATGGGGCTTCGCCAAGACATGCTACGCCACTGGATAGCAGGCACCTCTCTGAGGATAGAGTTCTAGGAAACATGAAGGAGTAAACAGAGCGAAAGCTCGTTGACCCGAGATAAGTAGCATATGAGTGGCACAGCGATAACATACGCACAAAGGAGGACAAAGGGCACGCCACTTAAATAAACTAGATAAATTGAGTTTCCATTGTATAGCGATGCAACTTTTTAGGATAATGAGCTAATAAAACGGTCGACTAATCTACAGATCACGTTTAACACGAAAATAGAATATGTTCTTGGTTGTCTTTAATTAAAGTTCAAAAGGTTATCCACTACTACTTAAGATTGGCGAATATTCTTTTGAATGTTGCCTTGAATCTGAGACATTTATAAATTGAAACAGTTTTTGTACATGATGGCAAATAAGCACGTATTTCAGATGGATTGTTAGTGTCGACTGCAGCCTATAGACATCTACACAATAACCGGTGATTAATATGCAGATGCGTTGCCTTAGGCCTAAGTCGTTGTAGCTATGTGATACGAGTAGGTTATTACGGGGCCAATAACTAACACCCATATTCTAAGTCGTAATCTCGAACTCAACTCAACCTTACTCAATGGAATTGGTATTCTTAGTTGTAACTAATAACGTCAACTCGACATTCTGCCTCCGTTTGAGGTAAGTAAGCAATTGTCAAACTTGAGGAGTAGTTACGCCATATTCTTGCGATCAATAAGTATTTCGTGTTGTAACTGTCTGCCAATACAATGAAATACCATATTTTTCTATAAAAATGGATTTTCAAGACTTTGTGAATTATCTATATGATAATCCGTACACATGAGTTACTGTCAAAATACAACTAAGAATACGGATTTCGAGGCGTCCTCATAAATTGTCCTCAGCTGAGTGTGAGTCAAGGAATGTTTCGAGTAACGTCTTAGAATATGGGTGTAAATGTTGAATCAAGTGAGGTGACTGCATGTGTCAGAAATGACATAGTATTTGGACACAAAAATATTTCGACACAAAATTGAAATTTACACAATAAATAAAAGTGTCAGCGTGGGGTCAATTTTGATATGTTGAGGTTGTTGACCTTATTATGCTACTCACTAACCTCGAGTCTTACACAAATCTAGCTTGTTAAACTGCTAAACTTTACCTTTCGTAACTGATCTCAAGTTCACTAACGTAAAAATAATTGCACCTGACAGGGTCATAAGGTCACGTTTTAGTCTTATGGATAGGTCAATTCGTCAAAGTGTTTGACGTGAGCCAGCGATGATATTGGTCTGACTCAAAACTACATTCTATAAACAATTACATCAAAACTAGCAGTCTCAATCCAGTTTTGTTGCCACTCTTGTGAGTTGACGTGTATAACTTAACTTCTAATGTCTCTATTGTTATGAAATGTTCCACAACTAAATAATGCATATATGTAATAATATCTCAAAACGTATTTGACAAAATGTGCACTTTGCAAAATATGCAACCCATTAGGTCTCTAGACATTTATTCCCAAGGGGAATACCATATCATATTTATAGCGTTAACGGCACGAACTTCAGTCTAAATTTTTTGCAAATAAAAAATATGACGTGGGCAAGGTCCACCCGACTCGCCCTTCCTACGCCCGTGGTCGTAGGAAGGGGTATTTACTATTATTAAATAAAAATGGCCTTAAATTAAACAAATTGGTATTTCTTTCGCTGCTCGTAAAAATATGTCAGTCAAAGTGTGTCCAAACCTTGAGTATGCCAACGCAATCGCAGGTGACCTGCCAGTTCTTGGTCGGCTCGAGGTCGATCTCAATGACAACGGTGCCGTCCTCCTTGCGCTCCTTGCACGGCGTCGAGTTCTTGCCGGACACGCGACACGCCTGGTAGAACATGTGCGGCGCCACTCGACCGGTGTCGGTGCCTATGAAAACCTGCACCAGAATTCATCGTATTGAAAACAGCGATAAGAATTGTTTCAGAAATTTACGAGGCCCACCTACTCTGGATGACCAATAAGTTCTTCGATGAACAAACGTTCATCGAAGAACTTATTGGTCATCCAAAACACAAAACACATTAGTGTTTATCGACATACAAATGAATCACCGATGCGACCGACCGGATATTTCTTCGATTGTATAGTGTGTACAATATTATTATTTATATTATTGTAACTGCTATCAATTTTAATCGTAAAATGAGCGGCCCTGTTAATTCCGGCACAGAGGCATAACACCATAGGCCTGAGGAGTGGCAACGCATCTGCATTTTGACCTCTGATCATTGCGTCGGTGTCATCACTTAACATCAATGTGAACTGCATGTTTGTGTGCCACTTCCATCACATTAAAAAAATCTGTAAGTGCGTAAATATTAAATCGTGTCGTTTTATGCATTTAGATTTTGGCAGGCACACTTGAATTGCTGCAGTTTTACCCACTTTGTATTTTATTGAATTATATGAACTTGACTTGAGACTAAAAACATTTTATCTATTGTTGAGGCCAAAAAAATGGCGTTAGGTCTTGATGAATGTATGTGAAGGATGGATGAACCCTTCCAGTTATACAGCTTATAGGTACACATGCAAGTACATGGGAATTATAGTAAGTATAATATCAACTCACCTGTAATACGGCTGGTTTGTCATAGCCAACTAATTTAACTATGGGGAAACCGTTCCCCGAGTTGTCTTTGACAGCACCTCGGCTGCCTTCAGTCTGATATCTGTAATGTCATATAGTTTTATTAGTGCTATTTTTCAGTATAACTTGACTGATGCAGTAGGAAGAAGAAAATAAAAAAAAATGAAAGAATGGAAGTCTTGTAGAACAGATGACTAAGCCATATTCCTGGCTATTAACGTAATACAGAAAAGAATTTTGTTTATTGTGCATGTTTTTACTTCACAAAACAATACAATTAAACCCAATACAAAAAAACTGCCTTTATTTCCACGAAAATCCGAAATATTAGGTAGGTGTAAGCACACGTCCACGATACCCCGAATTAAATTATTTTTTGCAAATATGTCCGATAAAAATCAATTGGCCCACTATCGAACCAATGACAATGTAATATTTTCAATTAGACTGTAAGCACACGTCCACGATACCCCGAATTAAATTATTTTTTGCAAATATGTCCGATAAAAATCAATTGGCCCACTATCGAACCAATGACAACGTAATATTTTCAATTAGACTGTAAGCACACGTCCACGATACCCCGAATTAAATTATTTTTTGCAAATATGTCCGATAAAAATCAATTGGCCCACTATCGAACCAATGACAACGTAATATTTTCAATTAGACTGTAAGCACACGTCCACGATACCCCGAATTAAATTATTTTTTGCAAATATGTCCGATAAAAATCAATTGGCCCACTATCGAACCAATGACAACGTAATATTTTCAATTAGACTGTAAGTACACGTCCACGATACCCCGAATCAAATTATTTTTTGCAAATATGTCCGATAAAAATCAATTGGCCCACTATCGAACCAATGACAACGTAATATTTTCAATTAGACTGTAAGCACACGTCCACGATACCCCGAATCAAATTATTTTTTGCAAATATGTCCGATAAAAATCAATTGGCCCACTATCGAACCAATGACAATGTAATATTTTCAATTAGACGCTCAATTTTGCTAACGCTGTGATGGGAGACCGTGGCCGAAATCTAGCAGGAGCACAACCCCATTCATACAGATGATCATATAAAATATATAAATATATAAACATTTTCCAAAACAAAAAAAAACTCATTTAATTTCTCTTTCTGAGAATAAGTCCCAGAAAGCTAAAATGAGTTTAATTTTCTCAATATTTACGTAAAAGGTTCTTACCTCGCTCTGTGTTGCGTCTCCGGCTGACACAGTATCTGTAGTTCCACCGTCCCGTCGCGGGACCTGCTCGTGAGGGGGGCGGACAAGCCCGGCGTCCCCGAATGCATCGCTGCCAGCGCTCTCCGCCTAGCCAGCGCCTGAGCTAATTTGCCTCCGTACTTCCCGGACAACTTGCCCCCGAGCTTGCCCGACAACTTGCCCCCGGGGCCGGCCAGCTTGCCCCCGCCGGCATACTTGCTCGCCAGCTTCCCGCTGCCGAGCTTCCCGCAGGACCTGTACGCTGGGTCTTGGAATCGCTTGCCCGGCGTTTCGGTTATATTTGGACTAGATAAACTGCAACCCGCCCTTATTCTGCAATGTGAAATTTTGAGCTATTAGACCTATTGGGGAGAATCAATGGGGATCATGAACGTTCTAATTTTGGTAGATCAGATGGTCAGATGTTAGATGAAACGGACGAAGATCACCAGGGAAAAGGAATATCATGACAACGCCTTGATTTGGCTGTTATGGTGAAACTGGTAGTAGAGCTTCAGTGACGGAGCTCGCGGGCGTAGGCACCACCGCATTACCTAATATACTTGCCGCTAAATGGTAGTGTTCAGCACTATCGTGTTCCGGTCAGGTGGTAATGTATGGCCCTGTAATTTCCGGCACAGAGGCATAACACCTTAGGCCTCAGGTGTGGTAACGCATCTGCATTTTGACCTTGGTCTTTCTGTGGGTGTCTGTAGGCTGGCAGTCATTTCTTAACATCAATGTGAACTACAAGCTTGTTTGCCACTTTAATTACATTAAAAAAAAAGATATTATGAATAATGTAAAAAATATGCAAACAATCCCAAAATACCCACATTTAATAATTTAATCATGCACTTATAGTCGCGAAATCTAGATTTGTATTAAAATACATAATTAATGCGTGTGCGTGAAGAGTGCGTCATTGCGCCAAAGCTTTGGTTCGCGTCATCGGAATTTACATTGAAATCACAACATTCTTTTATCAGATTAAAATCGGGGTTATTGAGGAAGCGAGATAGCAAATATCTGAGTTGGTAATCAATCATTTAACGTAGACGTTTTTAAAAAGCTAGTTCTCGTATATTCTCCTAGTCAGAGTTTTTTTGGGCTTATATGTAATTCTTCTGGCATATCAAATTAAGGGCCAAAATTTACTATCATCAGTCAGTATCTGAGCCCCTTAGCCCCAGCTACTCAAGATTTGCTACTGAAGTACCTACCTACCTACCTACCTACCTACCTACCTAGTATATTAAATAATAAATACTCGGGATAAATTTACCTCAAAAATTCCATCACAAACGGCTGATCAGATAATAATACACAATCTATCAGTCTGGAGCAATATGTTATATACGTGGATCCTAAGGTAACTACTAGAGGGAGTGTGAACAAAAACGTACGCTGGTAAGGCATGGCCAGAGTACCATGAGGCGGAGCGGGCACCGCAAACAGTACGCGATGTTCGCGTCTTTACACTATCTTCACATTATCGTCCTGTTTCCGTTTTCATCACGCATACTTTATGAGAATCCTTGGAAAATGTGCTTGGATGGGAGAAGCTGCCGGCGGAATTCAGGACCACCATTTATTGTCAAGCTTGCCGGTGACTGTCACCAACAGCTGCTCTTTGCAGCTGTTGGTTTTAGCCGATAACACTTGAGCAATAAAGTCGATTCGTGGATTCCTAAGGTAGGTTTTGATTCTTTAGATGTACATATTGGATTGAATTAGGTGAAACAAAAATATTATTTATCAAAAAAATTAAAACGCCATATATTAAAAAAAAAAAACGTACGCTGGTATCGGCAGGGCCAGGATGTCGTTAGGCGGGGCGGGTGCGAACGCGGGCGCGAGCACCGGCACCGACACGGTCTGGAAAGAGTACGCGTCGTTTGCGTTGTCACACTCTATCTTAACGTTCTCGTCCTGCTGCCGTTTCGACTGCGCGTGCTCCCACTCCTCCAGCGATTCCGACAATCTGCGCACACACCGGTTTCACGTTTTATAACGCTTATTAAGTCATTGGGGAAACTACAAACCACAACCGACCAATCCGCTGCAAGGTGTCCTTGGACACGCCTCCTAAACCTCACTTTATTTGGTACCTATTTCTCTTTATTGCCCGTTTTTTGCTGAAATTAAACCATAGGTAGGTATACATTTTAAATTAAAATGTGGAGATAACGCAGTTGCTTTGGCGCGAGTCCTATTATAATTGGCATATTAACTTTAGTTAATGAGACTTGTCATGCATACAATATGCTTAATGTGTATTTTGGACGAAAAAATTTAATAAGTTAAAATTCAAATTACTGTTTCATTACTTCCGGAGCTCAATTTAGCATGCAGATAGCTAGTAGCAGTAGCAAAACTCTACCTTTAAATACCATTAACCATTTTCAAACACATTTCAGTTTGCTATTATCTTTCATTCATTTAAATATTTTACTATGTAGATATATATACATAACTATACACATTATAAATCAAAGTCCTCCGCGGCGTCTGTCTGTCTGTTGGTGATAAACTCAACTACTCAAAGGCACTGATATTCTTGCGATTCACACCTATAGCCAGAATAAATGACGAGGAAGTTGTGTACCTACCTATATAACCTGTTAAAGTTTTGTGTACGTTTGGTTGGAATATAACGATGAATGTTGGAGATATCGGAAAAATAGCAAGCCGCCAGTGAGCTTTAATCGTAGACGCTCCCTAAACCCTTTGACATATATAAAAAAAACAAAGTACGGTGGAATATTTCCTCTATGGTAAATCTACAAAAAAGTCCGCGATGGAACATAGAATAAGAGTTAATTCAAAAGGTGTGTCACAAGAATAGGTAGAAAAATCAAAGAATAATGCTTAAATGTGCCTCTCACATTAAGGTTTACGATAAAAACTGTATTGAAACAGACGCTCATAACCCGGAACACAGCAACTCTCGAAATTACTGTCATTATTATAGGTTGAAACTAAATAACTGATGATGAAGGTTTTTTGTTTGGCATAACAACTTTTTACTTGGAAGTCTCTTAAAAAAACGGCCTAGAGCGTGTCAGGCAATGTCGATTATTATAGTATGTTCTAAGGTTCTCATTAAATTCAACAAGTTTTCGGATTTATCTCGCGCATAGAGCAACACCGGAGGGGAGTAGCCATAAGCAGGCTTTCCCCTCTGTCAAAGTACAAGCCCAAATGAGCCTATACCTGCCGCCTAGATGTTTAAATGTGTGCGTGAAATTGTTCCTGTATTTTGTTGAAGTCAAGGTGTGAGTTTCGTAGTTATAGACGATTTTTGTAGTGTGCGTGTGTGTCGCACGCATTTCCCCCAAAAAAATGACAGACTATCGGTAATAAACGCTATGGCACCTCCCCCCGGTCCGCCGCGTCCGGTGGGCCGAGTTGCTCTATGATCTCGCGTATATCAAATTAAAATTATTTTTTAAACTCAACCCGACCTTTCGGTCGCTTTCCAGCTTCCGTGGTCTCGGGCAGGCTGAGGTGACATTTGTCTGACCGCAGTGTGTAAAATTATTATGTGCAGCTAACTCCATCTATTGTGTAAGTACCTATCTCCATCTGTTGTCTGACAGCAGTTTGACAAACGCGAGATAAATCCGAAAACTAGTTTTATTTCAATGACGAGAGTGTAATTGTATGTTGTCCTAAATAAAATTAAAAAAAAAAATGACTGTAGCCCGCGAAAACTTACGAACATAGGTACTATGTTTAGGACCATTTTTGTCTTATCATCAAAGTGAATTGAATGCTGGTTTTACAAAAACCCATACCTACATCGCTGAAAGATCTAGTTTTTTGTTGAAGTATTCATGCTTGCCATCAACTAATATATATATCGTTGTTAAACCAAAATACGGTCGTTAATCGTGACTAAGCAGTTTGGTCAATTCAGTATTCAACGGGCATAAGGCATCACATAAACCAAGTAACTAGGTAAACACAGATACAGTGAATCAGCGGCGCGGGCGGTGCGTGCCAAAAATACGAATTAGCACGTGCGATGCGCCCGCGCACCCGGTAGGTAAACACTCGCTGTTTTCCTTATTCCACTTCATAGTTTAAATTATGATCTTCTTTCATAAGGCTAACGGGACTATAAACTTCTAGGTAAACGTTGTTTATGTTTTAATGTTACTTTACGCGAAGAGAAGTTTTTGACCGCTTCGGTGACCTACCACAGAATAGGTATTTAATAATACAAGTACAGAAGATTCACTGCGTAAAAACGTTCAAATAAATGTCAGTTTTTACATTGACACTATGAAGTGCAATTTCGATCACACAGTGCTAATCTCTTTCGAATAAATTTACCTAGATTGAGCTCTCTATCTGTCGCGTTTGTCCTTAGTCTTTATCTTGTAAAGCGCTCTTTTGTGAAGAGAGTTTCGCCAAGGCGGACGCGCCAATGTACGAGTACCTACTGGTATCATATTTATTTATTTATTTATATAAAAAATACGGATTGTGCCAGTTACCAGGCCAATACAGCTAGAGGTCTTCGTTCCTCGGGTAGTTGTGATTTGTTTCCAATATAAAATTATTTCAACAAACAGATCGCTTGGTAACTTCAGAAAGAAGTAGCTCGATGTCAGTGATATTTTTATTGCGTGACGATAATTTGATTGTCGTATGCCGTGTAGGTAGGTTACCGATAAATTTAGCTGTTTTGATAATCCCCACAATGTTCTAAAGTATACGTATAAGCATGGAATTTGTGTTCGAACGAGGCGGAGCTGAAATTGCTGTGAAGAAAACCCACATGTTATCATTGAAATCGTTGAACGTTGGAGATAAAAAATGTTTCAAAATATCGATTTTAGCAAAAATAACGATTATAAACGGGTCTACATTTATATGATCTTTTGGGAAGTTGAATTACTCAAAAAATGAACTAAATCCATTATGTTCGTAACTCGTCTGACAGTGCACATACGGTTTTTACTGCTTCCGTATGCCAAAATGTAAAGGAGTTGACACACAGGTAGGAGTATCTAGTTAAAAGTTTAAAAGAGTTCCTGCTGAGTTCCTTAGGTAGCGGAGTTCTTCTCAGTAGCGACTGTACTTGGAACTCTGCTGAGTGAATAAATTATATTTTGTTTTTGTTCTTATCTGATTTTTGGGAGAAAATAAAATATTTTATGATATTTTTACTGTAAGTTTTTTTTTACCCTTATATATTTTCTTTTACTTTATGTAATAGTTATTCAGTCTAGGTAATGACTTTCCGAAAACAATTAAATTTCTTACTCGAAATAAAAAAATGTTTTCTTTCTTTCAAATATGCCCGACGAAGAAGATTTAAGAAATAGAAGAGATAAAGGAGTCTAAATAATAGTTACACGGATAAAGCGTTCACCCCGTAAGGGCGTTACAAGTACAAGTAACTTTACACTTTGACCCTTGATTTCTATCACACCGATAAGGCATAAGTGGCCAAGAGCCCAATTTTCCTAGTGCGATTTCGACAAACCTAATTGAAATTGATTGCTCACGCGTTACATATCCAGGGCCGTAGTCAAACGTGGCCATTTGCCAATTCCAGTGCAATTATGATATAATAAACTGGAAAGCGGGTAAATGAACGAATCCGTAGCATTTGGATCTCTATTGCATTGTTTAGTGCATTTAATTCAATAAGAGTTTATGTTGATTGAACTTCACCTCGCAGAGATGATCGATAAATTGACAGTCTGTTTATGTTGTTCGTTGACCAACAAAGGCAAGGGAAGCAAACATTGTTTTTGGGTGGCAACCAAGCTTTCACCTCACATGGATGTTAAGTGATGACTGCCGCCTATAGACATCTTCACAAAAACCAGAGGTCAGAATGCAGATGCATTGCCAACCCTGAGACCTACGACTGAGTTGTTATGGCTTGATATTACGGAGCCATACATTACAATCTAATTGGAACACGATAGTGCTGAACACTACTATTTGACGGCAAATAGATGAATGGCCTTATTACACGACACGGTATTTAGGGTCCGATAGCAAGGGTTAGGGTAGTGAAATAACATTTAGGGAGTTAAGGTCCCTAATTAGGGCGACTGGAGCGGCCCGGTCAGCCTATCGACCTAACTACACACAGTACAAATATGAACAGTATGGAACAATGTGTGATTGTGCCGTTTCAACGTTTAGTACGTAGTTTCCCGTCGTTTTCCGTCGTTTTGTACCCTGAATACCGTGTCGTGTAATAAGGCCATAAGTAATGCGGCTGCCACCAGTAAGTCAGGGGTGTCAACGCAGCTGCATTTTGGTTTTTGTGTAGATGACAATTTCAAGAGCGGTTTTGTGTTTATAAGGCAATAAAATGTTAAATAAATAAATAAAATTATTATCAGCCGCCGGCGGCTGCTCGTCTCCGAGCCCTCCGCAGGTTGAGCTCTTTGGCTCCAACCAACATTATTGGCGTGCGGAACACGTGCACGCCACCCAGCTTGGGACCTATTTCCATTTGGGCGACGGACATCACCTAGTCCGACACCCAAAGGTCCCTGTCCCGACCACTCACAACGCCAGGCGTCCCAAGACGCCCGGCGTTGTGAGTGGTCCGCTAGCTGTCCCGGCAAACTTCGTATTGCCACACAATTAAATAATGTGTCAAAGATTTGATAGATACGGACAATTTGTATGTGAAAATAAATATGTGGTTCCTTCAATTTCTACATATTTTCTTACCTTTTAAACCTTCCCTGGACTTCCAAAAATCATTAAAAACCAAAATTAGCCAAATCGGTATAGCCATTATCGAGACTAACGAACATCAATTGATTTTTATATACTCACTAGCGGCCCGCCCCGGCTTCGCGCGGTGCAGTGTTGCCTACCCGCTCCTATTCGTCTTAGCGTGATGATTATACATAGATATAGCCTTAATTCTTCCTCGATATCTTTTATAGTTTAGGCAGCGTACGCAAAATAAAAAATTGTGTCTGAAAAACCCAAATATCTTACGGAACCCTATTTTTTCCAAAATAAAATATAGCCTATGTTACCCGTGGATAATGTAGCTTTCGAATAGTGAAATAATTTTTAAAATCGGTCCAGTAGTTATTGAGTCTATTCATTACAAATAAACAAACAAAAAAAATATTACCTCTTTATAATATTAGTTTAGATAAAGATGTAAAACAAAAGCAACTTCGAACATAAGTAACATGTCGGTTATTTAATTCAAATTCAATTACACCTGTGACCCTGAAGGCGGCAGGTGTAAGGGTGCATCGCAAACAGTAATAATTTTATTGTCCATTCTAAAAATACTTCAGAAAACCTTGTGAAACACCCTATTTTTTACTATAATTTCGAACGCAATCCTCAACATACGGATATATCTAATCTAACATTAAGCCAGCCAATTATACAGATGCTTATCTTCAAACATTAGGCGCGACCTTCATTCGATGACGGGTGTCGATAAACGTTTTCGCAAAGCTAAGCATTCACCACTATCTTCATGTTTATAGATCAAAGTACACAAGGCATGTGATACGGTAACTAACCTACGACACAGCACATTATGTAAGCGTTCTCAGCAAAATTTAACCTTCTCGGTTTTGTGTAGGCCTTCACATTTATTTTTATCATCCGCTAAAGTCGTTCGGTATAAATTATTTTGCGTCATATTAAATCTGGATTTGACGAGGAAAGTAAAATTGGACTTGTGTCTGAAATCTTTGAAAATTACTTGGCGAATTGATTGTTAAAAACTATTCACTGTGATTAAGAATCCTCCATGGAAAACGTATTTAAATCGATAAAGAAGATTAAAAAGATAGAACTAAAAAATCTGAACAGATAAAAAGTGCGTTAATCGTGACAGTGGTACAAACATTAGAAGTGGATCGGTCGATAGGCGCACGCGCAGGGCAGTCGCGCGTGCGCACAACTAAATACGGATGAAGGTCGCGGTGGATCCGCGTATGACCGATATAAAATAAATGCTTTTATCGAGGCTATTCAGTTTGTTTTCAAAAATTCTACTGAAGATGAAGAAAACGAGACACGTAAGGAAGGAATACTTAGAAATCATACAAAGTGTTCGTTGTGACTTTTTTCTCTAACCAAGATCGATATAATACAAAGCTTTAGCTAAGCTTTGTATAGCTTAGAGGATAAAACCACGTAACTTGCATTAGAGAATGTAAGTAGGTACATACTAGTTCTATTAGGTCCTACCTATTTACCTATAGGAAAATAAATTAAGTATCTAACTTGTATTAAAGTTAGAACACAAGCCAATATTTGTCAACAGCAAGGCAACTCAGCCATGTAAAAATATGATACACTACCAAACCAGATTACCCCAAAATACACTGAAGAATAGATACTAATTAAGTCGGTCACAATCACAGAAATCTAAATAACAGTCGCATTATTCATATTTGTATGGTTACTTTTTTTTTTTTACTTTTTACAACAATTTTTGTCTGTTTGTCTGTTTGGCGGGGCTAATCTTGGGAACGGTTGGACTTATTTTGACGGGACTTTCACTGGCAGATAGCTTATGTAATAAGGAGTAATTTAGGCTACTTTTATACTTGCTGCGCCCACGACTTCGTCCGGGATACCTTGGCAGTCGGGTTAAGAGGCTACATTTCAATTAGATCCAATAACAATTTTGTTTTCCAAATTCTAAGACACGGGCTAAGATTGCGCATAGATCTAACTAAAACGTGAATCGGCAATGTTTAGTTGCTAGGCACTATGCCACAATTTTAACAGATTCTGGAATTTTGTTATCATAACAATCGCAAATAGATTGAATCGCAGAGGCCAAATATTTAATTTCAAATTAATATACGAATACGTCAAGGAGCCAGGTAATTAATTATATTAACTTGAAGAATACATAACACCTTTTATATCTCGTTTAATGAATCTTTAGTCTTTGCGATAATAATGATACTCTGTTATTATGAATATTTAAATATTAGTTGACCCGTCAAACTTCGAATTGCCTCAGAATGAAATAATGTGTCAAAGGTTTGATAGATACGGACTATTTGTATGGGAAAATGAAATTGTGGGTTTTACTATTCTTCTTCAATTTCATCATATTTTCTTATCTTTTAAACCTTCCCTGGACTTCCAAAAATCACTTAAAACCAAAATTAGCCAAATCGGTCCAGCCGTTGTCGAGTTTTAGCGAGACTAACGAACATCTTTTGATTTTTTTATTGATGTATCAGCGATACAATCGTGTATAAGATTTATGTAGATGACATACTTAATACAAATTTTATTTATTTAACTTTTTCATTTAAATATGTTAATATGATACAATATAACATTTATTTTAGGCGAATTTAATCCTGTAAGAGGCATTATCTACATGTCAATTATTGGAAAGAATGCTAGAACGAAAATTAACAGAACTGTTGAAAGTTCCATCACATGAATTATTTTTCATAAAATAGTGTTTCTAGCTACGAACAATATTTTTTTGATTTATGTAACTCTCATACAGTCATCGATTCGATTTTGGTTCCATTTACGCAAACAACCTAACTGTAATCACAACAAAAACTCACTTTGAAAATTGACATTGTCAATTTTTACTGGTGGTAGAGCTCGCGGGCGTAGGCACCACCGCATTACCTAATATACGCTAAATGGTAGTGTTCAGCACTATCGTGTTCCGGTCAGGTAATAATGTACGACTCTGTAATTTCCGGCACAGAGGCATAACACCTAATGCCTCAGGAGTGGCAGCGCATCTGTATTTTGACTTCTGATCATTGTGTGGGTGTCTATAGGCTGCAGTCATCACTTAACATCAATGTGAACTGCACGCTTGTTTGCCACTTTTGTTACCTAAAAAACAAAAATTTTAAAAAAAATTGACAATGCTTGCATTCAATGGTCGCGACAAGGTAATTTCGCCGAGTGGCAAGGAAACGTGCATTAGCCTGATGCGATGCGGTGTGTCGTTTTAATGCCCCGCCTACAGTGTGTCTATTTATGTGAAACATTTATTGACTTTGTTACACTTCTGTACATTATACATATGTCGTAGATTTCTAGACTCAAATTAAAAGAACCCGGTGATAGCAAGATGAACAAGAACATTCTGTACGGACAAGAAAATTTTCAATATTGTGCTGTTCAGTTCAGCGAAATCTGTACTTACTAAGTTTGCGAACGTTCGAAGTTGAAACAGAGCACAGTTCCTATGTACTACATAAAAAATATCACAAGCACCCACTAATTCAATTGTGTTGAAAAAGTTAGGTATTTAAAAGCATACCTATTCTTTTCGATTTTAGTTTGACTTGTAACTGACATGTGGTCTAAACTCCAATCCGTCAAATTCGCAATTAGAAATCGAATTTATAATTGTTTAAGAAAATCTGCACCGAATTTCAACTCTATGCGAATTGTTTTTATAGGAAAATTAAAAATCATTATTACAAAGCCAAAAACAGGCTGTCAGTGATAATTATGAGGGAGTAGAAGACTTATTTTACCTCAAGAGGAATATTTACATGTCAATTAAACTGCCTCAGTAGCCTTAGTGGTAGCAAGCCACTACCACTACCGCTATCCTGGGTTCGATTTCCAGGTTTCCAGGGACTATCAGAAATATTGGTGTAAAATCCTTTATCTCTGGTTCTATTGGGATCTTTCCATTTTCTGAAAGTTTCCCAGTACCTAGGTGTTTGGTAATAGGCTCGGAGATGTCAACAGGCTCGCCACCTGTTACATGAACCAAAACGTAACCGGCGAGGAGTAGGTGTTTGTACATACGTCTGTATCCGGGGATTACAGGCGTGAAGTTACGTACACACGTCATTAAGAGGGCAGGTAAGATGGAGTGATGAACTTAATTATACAAATGCTGGGCAGTATAGAGATTTTGTTCCAAATTCCCAAATCATGTAATAAAACTTCACAACATTTAAAGCTTCAAAACGAGTAGAGCAAAAGGCGATCTCTCAACTGTTGCTATAGATCGGTCGGGTTGTGTCTGTCGTTGGTCTGTGTGGATGTGCTTATACAAATTCCACTTGCGTAACGCGAATAAAGTAGGTAACAAAAGCTGAAGCATAAATTAAGAGTTTCGTACTCTACCTGTGCATAATAGCCGTCGATTCAAGCCGCTATTATTAATCATCATCATCATCATCGCTCCAGCTGAAAGACGTCCACTGCTGGACAACGTCTTCCCCAAAGACACTTACAATAGTGTTGTGCGTCTTTAGGTAAGAGGTAAGTTTAGGTAAGTGGTGATGATGGTGATGAGCATATTCATCACCATCATCACCACGCTTGGCAGGCGGATTGGCCACCGCAGTGGTGGTAGTTTTATCGCGTGACGATTATTATCATGCGGCTAGAGCAGATGAAGGGACGAACTTGCATAGTGCGAACAAGTTCGTCGACTTCGTTCGGTGTACGGTACATATACCTACCTAACGGTAGTACGCCACAAAAGCTGGAGCATTTAAAACAAAGCGGAGTTCCGAACTCTCACCTGTTTGGGTCGGACCCGATGCCACTGTCGTTAATATCGTCGCACAGCTCAGGCAGTCGGAGCGCGTATGTCCTTGCCTGTGTATAATGGTCAAGCTTGCCGAAGTTATCCAGCTGCGCTAATTTCTCCGGTTTTACAATCTTACCCACATATGAGAATATATATAGTGCTATTACGTCACAAAAGCTGAAGCGTAAATTAAGAGTTTCGTACTCTACCTGTTGATATCACCCATCGATGACAGCAGCTATTATTACTATTATCACGCGGTAAGATCACGGCGACGAGCTTGCATATTGCGGACAAGTTTGTCCACCTCGTTCAGTACATATAACGCTAGTACGTCACAAAAGCTGAAGCATTAAAAACGAAGCGGAGTTCCGAACTCTCACCTGTTGACGGGATCCGGCCCAAGGCCGCTGTCGTTACTATTGTCGCAAGGCTCTGGCGGCCGGAGCGCGTGTGTGTGAGCATAGTGGGCGAGTTTGCCAAATTTGCCCATGTGCGAAAATTTTCCCGGGTTCGCCATCTTGCCCGCATGTAGCATCTTGCCCGCGAGCCCGGACTTGCCCGGGTGCGCACGCTTATGCGGCGCGCGTATCACCTTTCTGTGTACCCTCGCGCTCATGGTCGCTGTCGTTGACATAGTCATTTTCATGCCTGCCGACAAACAGAAAATGCGTTAGTCTGTCATACGTTATACGTGCAACTATATTATTGTTAATAGAGCATGCTACGTCGGTTTATTTATATTACGAGTAGTCCGTCTTCACACAAGGTGTGCGCACGGTCTCCCTTTTACCGCATTCCTCCCTTTTTCTCCGTTTTTGCTTTAATACTAAAATAAAGATATTTTCTTATTGAATATATTAGATTGTGTTGTGTTTTTGTTAAAGTGCACAATACAAAGAATTACATGAAACATGAATTATACAAAGAAAAATTGTATAAAAACTGCAAGCTTATTTATGAATAAGCTTGCAGTTTTTATTTTTTAATAATAACTTCAATTAGTCTTAACGATGGACTCATGTCAACAAAAAGTACTACAGTACTACAACAACTAGTACAATGGATATATAATCATTGATGGTAGAGTTATGACGGAGCTCGCGGGCACCACCGCATTACCTAATATATTTGCCGCTAAATGGTAGTGTTCAGCACTATCGTGTTCCGGTCAGGTTGTAATGTACGGCCCTGTAATTTCCGGCACAGAGGCATAACACCTTAGGCCTCAGAAATGGTAACGCTTCTGCATTTTGACCTCTGGTCTTTGTGTGGGTGTCTATAGGCTGCAGTCATCACTTAACATCAATGTGAACTGAATGCTTGTTTGCCACTTTCATTACATAAAAAAAATATAATAAAAATAAATATATATAAGTATAACTAAGTATATAAATTATTTAGGATTGAACAAGATCCATGCCACCTATATATATTGGATACTAGATACTTGCGTATAAAGACTATGATCTAGCTCTAACCATAGCACTAACTATTAGCATTCTAGAACTCAATCAATTGTTGTGTGATTTAAACGATGCGCATCTAACAATTATTTAATAGCATCGACTAGGAAGGCTGATTGGTCTGTGTTTAATAGATACTATGATAGGCA
This sequence comes from Macrosoma leucophasiata, assembly GCA_036365455.1. NCBI lineage: Eukaryota > Metazoa > Arthropoda > Insecta > Lepidoptera > Hedylidae > Macrosoma > Macrosoma leucophasiata. The sequence continues at coordinate 24,252,591 of JAWQUS010000007.1, read as the reverse complement.
AATTAGCAATATTTATGATGAGATTTTTCCTATATCTATGAACACTGTTAACAATACGTTTCGAAAAAAGTATCATTAATTTTGTCTAAGTGGCTCAGGGGTAGTGGTGGTAAGGTGTTAGTAATAATGCCTGAAGTCTTGGATTTGATTCTCCGTTCCGGGAATAGTGATACAAGCACATAATTCATGCATGATTGGTAGAAACATGAGCGCACCGACGCAGCGACGTCGCTGACGGCGACGACCAACCACACAGGAGCCTTCAATCGCCTCAATCATTCAGTCGTCCATCAATCTTCAATCTTCATTCGCTAACTTACATTCATACCACGGCCTCTTTCTCTTTAACTTTAAGAAACCTTTTAATAAAAAGAACCCATAATATACACATATCCACTCTTACCACCATTAACAATATAGTCTTGAATCCTTAGATTCGGTTTCACCAAAATAAGTATTTGTTAAAAATAATCTAAAATTTTAATTGCTTCTCTAATTTAATCAAATTTAGTAAAGTTCGAGAAGGATGTGCATTTTAATATAATTTTTTTAACTTTAACATATATTTTGGTGCAACCGAACCTTAAAAGCATAACAACATAGGTATACATGTATGAACTTAATATACGTACGTACATACACATAGGAACGAATTACGAGTGTAATTAATAATTATGCGTCAAGCTATAAGTCGGTTTGAAATTATATTAACTTTTTATATTTTATGAAACAACCGCAAAAACAAGTCGAGTTAAGCCCATCACGCTATTGAAATGCGCGGCAGCCAGGAACTAGCATGCGTGATTGCGTAACGTTTACCATGCACATGCCAACGCAATTGTACCAGCCAATCGCAAGGTCGACATCGACAGATCGCAATCGATTTTATAGACGAAACCCACTCGTAAAGTAGTACGATTGAATACATAAACAATTAGCGTCAACTCACCCAACAATAATACAAGCCACTGTTCAACGCTGAACGTATTGGAAGGTATATTGACGTTGATAACAACCAGTGTTGGACCGTTAAGTTAGCAGACACGATGATTTAAGAATATTTTTTTTTTTTTCATGTCATTTAGTTGACAGACAAGCAGACGGGCCACCTGATGGTAAGTGGTCACCGTCGCCTATGGACATTTGCAACACCAGGGGAGTTGCCAACGCGCTGCCAGCCCTGAAGGACTCTTTTGACGCCATTTTTGAAGAACCCCATATTGTAGCACCGAGGGAACACCTCAGAGGGAAGTTCGTTCCACAATTTACACGTTCTGGATTAAAATCTCTATTAAGAATACAATCATCACTGCACAGTTAATATTTAGTTATTTACTTGATAGATGATATTTTCATTGATTAATCGCTGAACTTAATTAAACTTAAGGATGAAACGAAATGGTGTAATCCGAGGGCAAAATTGCATTATCCGATTTAAACTTGTAGGCATATGCTGTTTAATTAATTTTATTTGGTAAGCAAAAGTGACCGACGACTCTGATTATAAAATACCTAAGTATCTAATAAAACATTAAAACATATTTTTAGAATTATTTCGACTGTAAATTGTTATTACCGACCATCACAAATACATTAGACACTGCCAAAATTATTACGTTTGTTAATAAAGAAACTATTAGATCAGAAAAATCGACAGGCCGTCGCAATGAAAACGTATAGCTATAACCTTTACTGCCAACAGCTAAGTATACTACGGTCGTAAGCGCACTTTACGCCGATGTACATAAAATTAATTTATTCGCAGACATAAATTCCTACAGCTTTCAGAGACTGGCATTCAAAACACGATTCATTGCTCTTTTGAATCAAAATGTAGACTAATCAACTCTCAACACTGCAGTTGATAAAGATGGCTGTTTATCTGTCTAAATCTAGACATCAAAAAAATATCAGCAATGACATAATAAATATTATTTGCTTACAACAATTTCATTTTCCTTGCAAAACCTAATCGACGACTGTAGACAAAAATAAGTTGCAACAAAATTACAATAACAAGAAAAAAAAAAAACTCCAAAATTCGTAAATAAAACAGCCGAAAGCAATAAAATTATAAAAATATTAGTGAAGACATTGATTAAATGCTGTTAAAATACTAAATTTGAGCAACATGCAACATCTTCAAATTGCTAATCATGCAAGAATCTAAAAAACTTATCAGATTTGTAATTCTTCACTCTGAATTGTGACACTTACAAATTCATTCACGGTTCAAAGGAAGCGATAAAGTTCGGCAGTAAAATTTGGCCTTGCCATAATCTTAACGCTCCTGACGTAATCCTGTGATTCAGTCCACAATATCCCATGATATTTGATTTAACATACTGTAAACATATGATTCATAAATCAAATATAATCTTTTGAGGATTTTAAAAGTAACATCATGACGTGAAAACATTGCTCTTGTCGCGTGTATATTGTAGGAATATCTTCAATTATATTTAGGATTTTTAAAGAATTTGTAATATTTCATGAGTGAACGAAAAGTGATATCTGTGATATTGTACATATTTATTAAACAAAATATGGTTACTGTGAATTGTCAGTTCTTATTCGACTAAATTTTAAAATTCAATGTGCGTTGCGTTTGGTGTGTATAAGTTATATACAACTATGATAAAATGTTGTCTTCAACTGATGAGATCTGAATTTCAATTTTATTATATAATTTTCTAAGTTACTGATAATCAAAATACTAATACCAATGCAAGTTTATTACAAATCGATAAATAAGTACCTACATCATGCATCATGTCTCTTAAATATCATCAGGTAAAACTACATCAAGTATTATAGTTCAAAATCTTACAATGCACAATTCTATTAAAAATAAATTTATTTTTTGTTGACTAACTTTAAATACACCGTGTTCAATTTATGAGGCTTAAGTATTTTAATTGGTGACGGTTAGAATAATTATCTCAATTACGTTAAAAACAACATAAGAACGCCGTAGATGTTGAAATTGTTTAATCAAATAATTGAGAATAATCGTTGCAAACAAATGTCATGATAAACTATAATTTCGTAATTTTATTGAAACTTAGTAATTGGATATATAAAGCATAATCATATTAGATTCCACTAGGTATGTGATATGATCGTAGTTATATCGTTCATTTACATCCTATCCTACCGCACGGTGTTATATAAAAATAACATATTAATATAATCTAATATAATCTAATCTACTCACGTAACAACACCTTATTACTAACAATTTATTCCGTGCGAAATCAAATGGAAGTGACACTCATTAAAGTGCATTAACGTACGTGTTTGTATAGGCATTATACAAGAGCGGCGCGAGTTCGTTACCCTGCGCAATGCTCGACCTGAGTTATCATTGGTTATCGGACAACATCGACGTGTCGGTGAAAGTCCGCTGTCCCATCTGATTATCTGTCAAAATACATCGGATTATGTCCTAAAATAAACTCAATTAAACCGGATAATCTCGCGGAATCGCATTTGGACGTTGAAGTTACGTTTTTTTAACAAAAGTTTGAAAATAATCGATCACGACTGTTTCTTGTATCATTTGTTTTTTTTATCTTATCAGAAACGTAACTGTGCACATGAATACTCCCCTTAGAGCAAACACAGGCGACTGTTTTACATTATTTCGTTGCAGAGGCTCAGAAAGAGCAAGACGGCCCTACCTAGACAGTATATATAAGTAGTGTCCGAAGAAGACCTTCAATAAATCTCTAACTCACAGATAACGTTTGCAGTTTATACTACTTTATACCAATTTTAAACATCTATGATCATCATTATTTATACGTAGCTATAGATTATTTTGCAAGTATATAAATTCTTAAAATATTACTGTTTATAATTTTCTGTACGTCGAACTCTATCTAAGAGAAGACAATATAGTTGTAGAGACATTAGGAATAAAGAACACATACGTACTATTGAAATATATGTTTTCATGAATTAGTGTGCAAATAGATTCATCAAGGCTCCACCTACGCGCCACCTACACTATAACACTATAAAATGCAAGCAATTTGCTAAGCGAGAGTTTAGTGACCGGTGTATGTAAATACAGTGAATATTTTTCTCCACCGCTTTCACAATAGGTACTTCTATTATACTGATAGTTTAGTGTTGAAAAATTTCATTAATTTCATTATTATCATTAGTATTTAATTCAAATAAGATTAAAGATCTCCTGATTAAAGTTCAAATATTATCGTCACTATCCTAGATAGATTTGTTGATGTAGTATTTATTGAACCTCTCTTGGCATTTATTGAAAGTTCCTTCAAGTTTGTTGATGCATAAAAATATCTTCTTTTTAAAGCTTTTCTTTTCCACCCTAAAAACAAACGGACCCTAACTGTCGTTAATAGAATATTCAAGCAGATCAATACAGCAAATTTTAAACTTAAATCAGCCCAGTCCAATGCATAACATACAATAATAGCAAATCTAATTCTTATCTGTTTGAATGACCGTTGCAAGGTCGTGTTTAATATATCACAATGCGTCTATTTGATATCTCGCCTCAACAAAAATATTTTGTACTACATTTCATTTTATTCCGTCTTAGATCGTTACCACGAGTTACGTTGCCCATTGTCTATTAATCGATATAACCATTAGAGGCACATGACTTTAAACGTGAGCATTTGATATTGTTTGTACCTTCTATTACTTCCCTTATTTAATTATTACTATCAAAACTCGATGAAATTATAGCAAAATCATGAAAAATATCTATCGTTTAGATAAAACTAGTTGGGGAAGCGTCAATGATCTCGAATCAAAATACTAATATATACAAAATAATTCAACCAATTCGAACGAGGAAAACCTTGTTGAAAATATAATAGACCATGCGATTGCTACATTCACCCTTATCAAATACATTAAACAAAAGTAATTCTTATCGCCTTTTATTTGTCCGCGTATTGGGGTCGCGTCGGACAATCGGCTTGTAGGTAATTCAAGAATTGTATAGTTGTAATCGCTTGCTTAACCCAATTAAAGACTTTACATAACAACGAATGTGAATGTCCTGCACAAGCGTATCTTCAACACTCACTTATGTTTGTTTGCGCGTTGTTTTTGTTTAATCAAACGGGAAGTAAATTGCTAATTGAAGCTATGATCACGAACATATGCAAACAAAATGTCAACAACGAACTAGAAAATTAGAAACTAGTAACATTAGGATTTGAAAATGATACTCTAGAAACCGATCCAAATAAGTTAAGGTCTTATTATCAGCTATTGTGTGTTTGTCGGAAATACTGTTTTTTTTTATATATATTATGGAAGTGGCAAACAAGCATGCAGTTCACATTGATGTTAAGTGATGACTGCAGCCTATAGACACCCACACAAAGACCAAGGTCAAAATGCAGATACGTTGCCACTCCTGAGGCCTAAGGTGTTATGCCTCTGTGCCGGAAATTACATTACCACCTGACCGGAACACGATAGTGCTGAATACTACCATTTAGCGGCAAGTATATTAGGTAATGCGGTGGTGCCTACGCCCGCGAGCTCCGTCACTGGAGCTCTACCACCAGTAAGATATAGTGGCAGCATAACGATTTTGTTAGTAGTCTTAGTTTTATCTACAGCAAATCAGCGTAACAACTTTGTTAGCACGGTTCGTCGTCGTTCGTTATTGATCCTATAGTATGTAAGAAAGAAAGTATGGTGATCTGAATCGCATCGGAGCAATTCGCATCGCAAATTCCAGTTTTATGTGGGCACCCAATGGTAACATTTCACTGACTTCACTGACTGAAGATTATTTGCTACCGTTATCAATTTCGAAACAAATGCTGAAACTACGCTAGGCGATTTAGAATTGATTAAAAGTTTAATATACGTGACATAATAAGTACAAATATCGCTAATCGCTGGAAATATATATATGCCTGCCTACCCATGGTGTCTTGGGTCCATATCGTTATCGAGACAGCCCTGCGGTCGTGCGACATCAATAACGATAAGGGAATCTAAATAAATAAAGTGTAATCCGCCAACTGTAACGTAAACACAGCAACTGGGTCATGGATGAAGCGAGGACTGTTATCACTGCACCACCGCGCCACATACGGGTGTCGGCCGACTACAAATATTTATGCGTGCACATGGCATTGCATAGACATTCTTTAGATGGTTTTATGCAAACACCATCAATTGCATTATCTATTCATTTTCGTTGTGACGTAGGCAGCGTCTGTTTCGTTGTAGCTTTTGGTTTTCCTAATATGCAAAAGTTTAACTCGTCCTCAGCCAATGTTGGTGAATGCAAATTTCAAAGATATTCTCCGGATGGCATTATGGAATCACCATCAGTTGAACCGTCGATATTTTTTGCCGTGATGCCTGTAGCGTCAGTTTCGTACAAATTCTCTAGATTTTGGTTTTCTCAATTAATGTTTAACTAAGCTCGCATACTCAGTCAAGGCGAATGTGAGTGCACATTGCTTAGCTATCCTTTAGTTGGCATTATGCAATCGCCATCAACATATTTATCGATAGTCGTCTATTTTGTTGTAGCTTTCGGTTTTCCCAATGTGCAAAACTTTAAGCTGAGAATGGAAACTTAGGCAAGGTTATTTACCTAGAATCAATAGTTTCGATTGGACTTGCGGTCGCAGTGCTATAATTTATTTATAAAAGCAGGATTTTTTTTGTGAGTAGATAATTATGTAATTTATCTATTTTGTTTATGTCATGAAGTGGCAAACAAGTAGGTACGTATTCAGTTCACAGTGATGGTAAATAATATTGTAGCCTGTAGCCTATAACATCTTCATAAAACAAGAGATTACATTAACAATAACTTAAACCAGCGCCTCATGGACGATTACAAACCGGCAGTTTTTTTTTTTTTAAATTTATTTATCGAATTTATATCTACCATTACAGGTTTTGCCCAATGCGATAGAAAGCAAAAAAAAAATGATTAATAAAATTTAACAACTATTAAAGTCAAATAAAAAATTACATTCAGATCACCCACTTCACAAAAATAAAATAAAAGTGGAATCAAAATACATACATATTTATACATCATTAAAAAAATACAAATAATTTAAAAATCTGTCATCAATAATAAATATTGAATATATTATTCCTTATCTATCATAAATATTTTTTATTTATCTATTTAATTATATAATATAGAAATAATAATAATACAAATTTTTAATTTGACATTATCATTTCACAAATTGACATATAGGTGCACAATAGTTATAGTATGGGCATTGTACCATTTTTCTTGCTAGGCTATTTATTACAATAGTCTGTGTTAAGAAGAAGAGTACCGCCCCCCGGGTGGGTATAGCATGCAATTAAATTAGATGAGGCATTTACTTAATTATAGTAATTGCTAATGCGTAGGTAGGTAGGTACTACATTCACATGACAAATTAAAATTATATGATATCACACCCAGTATGTATTGTAATATAGAATAAGCAGTAATTAAAGAACTGTTACTAAGTTTAAGTCATAACTGAGTGAAATTAATTAAGGAAAACTATGTAAACAACAGCAATATTTTGTAAAAACAACGCCTAAAATTTATTTCCCTATGTAATAGAATTAATAAATAAATAAAAAAGTAGATAAGAATAGGTAAAAGGTCAGCTGGGTACTCCCCCCCAGACAAAAGGAGAGAAAGGTTGTATGTATGAAAGAAAGAAAGACATAGTATGAAGAATGAAAGTGCGAGAGGAATAAAAGTGAGAACTGGAATGAAATTGGAAACAGATTAGAACAGGCTGTGATACTTAATCACAGGAACTCAATGTAAAAAAAAAAAAAACGAGAAGTCAAAATACAGATGCGTTACCACCCCTGATCTAAATTGTTGTCTCTAAGATAGATACGGGGTACATTACCATCCATAGAGCAACACGGGCCACCGGCCGCCGCGCCGCGGCGGACTGGAGGGGAGTAGCCATAGCGTTTATTACCGATGCAAAACAGTCTGACCTTTTTTTGGAGGGGGAAATGCGTGTGACAAACACACACACTACAAAAATCGTCTATTACTACGAAACTTGACTTTAACAAAATATATAAACAATTTCACGCACACATTTAAACTTCTAGACGACAGGTATAGGCCCATTAAGGCTTGTACTTTGACAGAGGGGAAAGCCTCCATATGGCTACTCCCCTCCGGTCCGCCGCGGCCGGTGGCGCGTGTTGCTCTATGTTACCATCTAACAGGAACACGATAGTGCTGAACACTACTATTTGACGGTAGACAGATTTAGTAATGCGGTGTTGTCTGCGCCCTCGAGCACTGGAACTCTACCACCAGTAGGAATGTAAGTATATAAAGATAGCACGTGTAACTTGTTTTTATTTAGATTTTTTCGTATCTGACCGAGAGATTAGAGCGTCTTGAAGTTGTAAACAACGCCGTTGATCGTACAACGGCCCCGTTTCCACTCTACACCATAGAGCAACACGGGCCATCGGCCGCGGCGGACCGGAGGGGAGCAGCCTTATGCAGGCTTACCCCTCTGTCAGAGTACAAGCACAAGTGACCCTATGCGTGTCACCGAGATGTTTAAATGTGTGCGTGAAATTGTTTATGTATTTTGTTAAAGTCAAGGTGTGAGTTTCGTAGTAATAAGATGATTTTTGTTCTGTGTGATACACAAATTTCCCCCCGCAAAAATGATAGACTGTTTTGTATCGGTAATAAACGCTACGGCTACTCCCCTCCGGTCCGCCGCTGCGCCGGTGGCCCGTGTTGCTCTTTGCTCTACACCCGTCTTTACTGCGTCTTATATTATTAAAATGGAATATTAATAGAATACCTACAGTTGATGTTTGAAAACATTTAATTTAATCATACCAATTTAAATTTGATTGGAGTTTCAAAATATACACAACATTTAAAATACAACAATGTTATTTTATGATGACAATAAATTATATTAAGTACATTATTATTTTACATACATACCTACAATTAACATCATAATGTATGTAAAGTGAGAAAAAAACTGTTCTGTGAGCAAGTATGCGCTGTATGAATGGAACGGGTAGATGCAACAATGATAGGTACAAATAAAAATTAAAGTACTAGTATAGTAGGTACAAGATATAATACGAACAACAGTTTTTTTTAAATAATCGTAGTAATTAAAAAGCAACAGTAAAAGTATGTTTAATTAGTAGTTTAAGTTGTATTTGTATTATAAAATTATGTAAGACACATAGTAAAAGTAAAACTTTATCTCAGAGTCATTGTTTCCTCCACTGTGAATAGGTAAAACGTATAAACAACTAATTTATTGCGACACTAATTACTGCGAACATTAGGCCACTACAGTTCTACAGAACTTGTTTCTTTTTAATGTTGTTGAGTATGCAAATAAAGGCTTGTGTAGATTATAGAATATTTCCAAATTTGTCATAATCATTGATAAAAACTGAGGGACAGGAGCTCTAGTGGCTCGAGGGCGAGGCACCACACCACCCACAGATCACCTCCAATAGATACCGCATTCAGGGCAACCGACGCTCACAACACATTAGTGCATTTTGCTAGCATAGAACGCAATATCGCGTAACTCGATATCACGACGCTGCCTGACAGCCAATCAAAGCTCTTTAGTTACGTCTCCCGCAACCCCCGCGTACCCCCGCGTACCTCAAAGAACGGTAAACACGGATCCGAACAAACATTCAATAAATCGGTATCTATTGGAGAAGATCTGTGACACCACCGCATTATCTGCTGCCAAAGGTAAATACTGCATTACTTGATTCCAAAAATATTATATTTAAGCTTAAAACAATTTTTCATTCAAAATTGTAAAGGAACGAATTGACCATTAATAAATTAAATTTGAACTAATGGGTAGTTTAAATTTAATTTATAAATAAATAAAAACAACGTAGAATCGTTAAAAGACTGTAGTTTTATTTATGTTGTTATGATTTGCCAATTGTATGTTCTCTCTATTTGACCAATAAAATAAAAAGGTAGTGTTCAGCACTATCATGTGCCGGTTACGTTAAGTATGGCGCCGTAATAACTACCACAGGGACATTAAAACTTAGGTCTCAAAGGTGCATTTTGACCTCTGGTTTTTGTGTAGATGTCTGTAGGCTGAAGTCATTACTTAACATCCATGTGAGCTGAATAGTTGACTGCCACCTTCGTTTAAAAAAAAAAAGAAATGGTGTTACTCCGAGAAAGTAAGGAAACTGTGAGTATACAATTTTTTCAATTGACTATTGAAAACTCCCTTCGAGAAAATCCAATAAAGCTGAGGTAGGAGTAGAAATATCGAACCATATTCACGTATTTTTTTTTATGTCATGAAAGTGGCAAACAAGCATGCAGTTCACATTGATGTTAAGTGATGACTGCAGCCTATAGACACCACACAAAGATCTAAGGTCAAAATGTAGATGCGTTACCACTTCTGAGGCCTGAGGTGTTATGCTTCTGTGCTGGAAATTACAGGGCCGTACATTACCACCTAACCGGAACACAATAGTGCTGAATACTACCATTTAGTGGCAAGTATATTAGGTAATGCGGTGGTGCCTACGCCCTTGAGTTCCGTCACTGGAACTGTATTTATGTGAACGTTCCTCCTCCTCCTCCTCCTCCTCCTTGCGTCGTGTGTCCTCAATGCTGAGGGTCGTGACCTCGACGAATAACTATAGTTTGAACAATATTACGGCATGTCGTCCTATCCTCGGCGATGTGGATGGCTTGGAAAACTGTGGCTTCTAACGTGGAGCGAATTTGGTCGGACCATCGTAGTGGGCTTCTGCCCCTGGCTATTTTCCCTGGTGCTTTCCCAGTTAGCAGCGTCTTTTCAAAGTTGTCACCTCTTTTTCTGGCAATGTGACAAAAGAATTCAAAACTTCGTCTTTCATGTGAACGTTACTGACGTGCATAAAGCATTTTTCATTATTTTAATTCGCACACTCGAATAAATCGTCCGAATACAAGCTCCACGTAAAACCCAATTGCGTCAGGAAACGCAAAAACACGAAAAAGAAACGATAAAAAAAACTATATTTGCGACGAAAAGGCAGGAACGAGTTTTATTATGAAACCTGAGGTGTTGTTACATTTGTGAACGCGTTCACTCTGTCGGACATGTTGAATTTATAGTGTCAAAGTATCGTAAGAACGAACAGCTAGTTTAAACAAAATATAAAATATCGTTAAATTTTCCTTAAAATATTTGATTTGAATTGTATGTATGTGTTTGTATATATATATATATATATACATAAAAACCTATATTATATATACCATATGTATAGTTGCTGTATATATGTAATTTTTATTATATATCTATTTATATACTATATTTATTAATATAATTATTTGATCAAACCATTTTCCACTCATAATTTCTAAATTTAGACCCGTTTTGCACCTACATCGTCGCTCTCTTCATAACCCAAAGGTTGACTGGGAGATAATGCCTAGTGGCATTAAGTCCGCCTTTATGTACACCATCTTCGTGCATAAAAAGAGTAAATAAATAAATAAATAAAATAAAATAAAATACGTACATATTTACTTATTAATACATAGTATAAAGCAAAGTCGCTTCTCACTGTCTGTCCCTATGTATGCTTAAATCTTAAAAACTGCGCAACGGATTTTGATGCGGTTTTTACTAATACATAGTGATTCAAGAGGATAATACATGCATAATATAGTAGAGAAACACACACTTTAGAAGATATTACGGATTAAAAATGCAGGGCGTGCGTTTTTTGCATCCGTTCACCCGTGCGAAGTCGGAGCGGGTCACTAGTTGATATTAAACATAAACCCCCTTATTCATAAACGTATTTTAGCTAAAGTGTTGCTAATCTCTACTTTGTCTTTTTCTATCCAGCACATTTGACAATGCAACTGACAAAGACAAAGCATTCGATAGCTAAAACGTATCTAATGTACGTTCATGAATAAGGGGGTAAATATTTTTATGTCATTTAAGAAACCGAATCCAAAATTCCATAAAGTAACGAAAAGAAGATATCCAGATATCAAAACCAAAAAAAAAAAAACAAATAAATTGTATTTGAATTACTAACAACATTTAAATTGTTAATTCTTAACAAAAGCACGCAACCATTTAAAATGGATGGCAAATTTGTAATATGCACAAAAACCACTTAAATAGGTATAATTAAGTGAATGCATAAATTATCAACAGAAACAAAGAAAGACTACGCGTAAACTTTACAAATTAGAAAATGTAATAGCTGCTTAAAAGTAACGATGCCTAATCGGATTGATATAGACACGCGTCCACCGCGTGCATCGTTGGCGGCGCCTAAAATGGCGCTTTACGACGAAACGTCTATTCTCATAGGAAATCTAGAGACTGTTAATTACGATTTGACAAAGGTTACGTGAATGAATCCCATTTACGCCAATAATGATCGTTTACTTCAGATAATTGAAGCGATTCTCAATACTATTGGCGCACTGATGAAAAAAATACGGATGGAAATTGACGCGCTTAGCATTGACAGTCATTGAAGCATTTAATTATGCAGTATACAATATATTTCTTTAAGGATCCTAAACAAATTCAACCTAACAATGTTGTTAGAAAATTAAATAGGAAGTGAGAGACTCTTAGAGTTAGAGAGTTCTTATTGTCGGTATCATATGATCCGTTTGAAATAATAACAATTAATGAACAGAACTTCTTTCTATACACATTAAAGTTGAACAAACGACTGAATCATGCGCGACTGAAAAACTCTCACTTGCCCGTCATTGGAGAATCATTGCGCTTAGATTGAAACAAGGAGTATCTTTAGTTACGATTCAATGAGTATCATGTTTAGAATAAGTATCCTGGTTAACTTAACTACCGGTTATTCAACGTGAGCTGTAATGTGCTTAGTCATCCAATAATATAGGTACGTAGTTCTATAAACTTTTCACTCATCCATCACTTAACTTATATTTTATGTATTTAAATAATATTTTTTGGGTAGGAATGTTTACATTGTATTGAAAATATTATTACAGAGTGTTAATATCAATAAATGTAGAGTTTAGAGTTTTAGAGTTATAAGTATGTATGTATTATATCTAATATTTAAACCATAATCATTTCCAAAAGGGCATTCACACCACATTTCAAACCGTTAAACTAACTTATTGTATTTCTTATAATTAACATTAATAATAAACAGTCTGTTTATCAAACGTAAATATTCTGAGATCAAGTTGGGTTCCTTAACAAAGTAATATTATGTTATTTGTTACTGATAGTTCAATAAAATAAATTAAATTAATGACATGCTATTTTATGGCATATGATATTATGAAATGACTTAGTACATTATTCAAACGACCACTTGTATGAGAAGATTGTTATCGTAAAATATTACTACATAAGATGAAATGTATAGAAATTTGCATCTCGCTGCTAGATATGTGACCTCAATATCGTTATCTGTCAGAATTAGCCACTTTTTATGGCTGATTATGCTTCTTCCCAATTCCTTGGCTATTGTAGGGGAGGGAGCCCAAGAGGGGATTTTTGGAGTTACTCTGCACCTGGAGGTCCTTGCACCCGGTACCTCCACCGAATCTAAGGTTTCTACTAGGGCTACCGCCACGAGCTTGCTTTACATCCAAAACGTCAGAATTTTGGATGGGAGCTTTGATTGGGTTCACTTAACGTCCTTTCTGGGTATTTGAAATTCTCGAGTAAATTTTCACCTCCATTTTTGTAAGAATCGAGTCTTTCCGAAAAGAGTACAGCTTCAACATCGTGGGTCAAGGACGCGCCAGATATTCTGGGAGAGTTTAAAAGGATTCAGACGATTCGGCAATGAAGTAAGATCGTGGCAGACATTTGAAAATGTTTAAGGCCTGCCCTACGGGCGCGGTTTTATACATACATACCTAAACTTTTAGATTTGGTGGAGGTATCCAACTGGGTGCAACGTATCTTACATATCTTAATCTGACGCGCTCGAGTAAATGCAAAAATAGCATCTTGCACCTACTACTACGGAACGTAGCCAAAAAAGTACGAGCATATGTCGCAGCATTTTAAGTGCCTCCCAGTATGGGTTCAAACAGTTTGGTTGTGCACCGTGATTAGGGCACGATTACTAAGCGATTTGTCGCTCGTTAATGTACGCGACATTAGCGCCTCTGATAACGATATATCTGTTAGAATTTTATCGAACTATCTTATGTTGACCGATACTATTGACTATAAGAATAACAATAGCAGGTATGTACACAGGTACTATATAAAAGACGAGAGTGAATGTTTTAAAAATATTAATGGAGTAAAATGGAGTAGGACACTCACTTGATGTGTTAAATAAAATAATAATCTATACTCTTTGTAATATAAAATAACCGCTTTTTACAAAATGCATATGTATGTGCACGGTACATATACCAAAACAACATTTTTAACAATTTTTGTCTATCTGTTTGTCCCGGCTAATCTCGGGAACGGCTAAAGCGATTTTGACGGGACTTTCACTTCGGGATAGCTTATGTAATAATAAGATACAGCTCACTTTTAATAATCACTAGCATCTAAACTAGGTTCAGCCTTATTTTAGCCGTATTTTAGAACAAATTTAAAAAACAGCCGTAGATAATGATCTAAATATACTCGCACTTGGCCCGTTTTTTTAAGACTTTGATGTATCGATAGGTAGAGGTATATCGATGTATAGTTTTACGCTTTGTGCATCACTAATGCTCTTTCTGTTTTTCTCTTTTCTCGTTGTGTGTATGTATGTTGTGTGTTGTTGGGTAATTTTTACTGGTGGTAGAGCTCCAGTGACGGAGCACGCGGGCGTAGGCACCACCGCATTACCTAATATACTTGCCACTAAATGGTAGTGTTCAGCGCTATCGTGTTCCGGTTAGGTGGTTAAGTACGGCCCTGTAATTCCCGGCACAGAGGCATAACACCTTAAGCCTCAGGAGTGGTAACGCATCTGCAGTTTGACCTCTGGTTTATCTGTAAGTGTCTATAAGCTGCAATCAGATCACTTAACATCAATGTGAGCTGCATGCTTGTTTGTCACTTTCGAACATAAAAAAATATATATCTTTCTTTCTTTCTAATTCCGATAGGAACAATGTTAGGTATCAAGACAACAGTCGGCTAAGTTTTATTTTCGGCGTAATGAAATGACTCGACGCAATAAACTTGACGATCATGTTTAACGTTTAGTAACTGTCGCGTCATGATTACTTTACTGACTATCATTTTTGGGGTTCCGTGGCCAAATGGCAAAAAACGGAACCCCTAACTCAAAAAATCAATTCAATAAAATATTCAACGTAATTTCGTTAGCACGAGATGTAAATTTAGAAATTTTGAGATATATATAATAAAAATATCAAAACTGCAATTTATAAAATTATCGGTAAACATTACCTACTTCCTACCACGGATTCGTTTATAGGCGAGTCCGACTCCCACTTGGCCGCTTTCTACTTCATCTTTTTTTTAAGCTATGTTCAGTCAAGGGCCAGATTCACAGGCAGCACTAATGCTTTTCTTACTTTGAATTAAATGCCAGATTGTCAAAAGAAAGACCTATCCAACGATATCCTACACTATATAAAAATCGAAAAAAAAACCGCGCGTTACATGCAGAAGAGGTACTCTAAATAAAAAATATGTCATGTTTTTATTCTACCACTTTGTCGGCGTAATAAAGATATATACCTGTGCCAAATTTCAAGTCTCTACGATTAATAGTTTTTGCGCTAAACCACGGACGGACAGGCAGACAGACGGACATGGCAAAACTATAAGGGTTCCTTGTTTACTACGGAACCCTAAAACGACCAAAAGGTTCAAAAGTCGGCCAAAATTAAAGGTCTATTGAATAAAGATTTTATGACAAATAAGATGCATACAATATTTACACAGCTGCAAATATCTCTGCAATCGCTGCTATAGTTGAAATCAGTTCATTTAAATGTTCAACTGAAAAAATTGTTTCAGGTATTAGAAAAACAAAAACAAAATATAATGTTTTGGCCGAAGTTCACAAAAGTATGTAAGTTGAGTCAAGGACATGTTGTAATGTTATCCAATTTATGCACTTGTTTAGCATTATTTTGAATGCAAAATATCTGTTATCCGACGTACCTACTACGTGCGCTACAAAGCTTTTTTTTCCCCTCTTGAATCTGCGATCAGTCTCATTTAACTATAAGCAGATAGGTGCAGTGATGAAGACGGTTGGGCTAGATAGGACCAGTGTCCCAGTTCACCATATTAAGACGGCACATTGGCTCGTTTCAGTCTACTAATGCTTGGCTGGAGCAGTGGTGCAGAGAGTGGGTTTGGGTGAGTTTTGAGACGGTCTCTGTACTTTAATGAGTAGTGTTTTGCTTCTTCAGAGATGGTTGGCATTTCCAAGTATTCATGGATTACTGAGTTGCGAATAAACCATGGTGCTGATGATATGACCCTGAGGATATTATTTTGGGCTATCTGGAGGCACGTTATGTTCGATTTGCTGGCTGTGGCCCACAACTGAATCCCATATGTCCAGATTGGTTTTATTATTGAGCAATAAACTTTCAGCTTGTTACTCAGGGATAAGGTAGACTGTCGCGCCATCAACCATAGCAGATTTTTGAATCGGATGTTGATTTGATTGCGTTTGTTTCTTAAGTGGTCTTTCCATGTCATCCTTCGGTCTAGGTGTAATCCTAACAATCGCTACTAAACTGAAGACAATTGGTTACCAAAGCTAAAACTTATTTGATTAAATTGCCCCAAAATACACATTGTGTCCGACAGGAATACTGACGGGAACCAAGAAGCCGCCGAACATCTTGGCAACTCCAATTTCGACTAATAACAGAAGTTTATTTTTTTTATGTAGGTAATGGAAGTGGCAAACAAGCATGCAGTTCACATTGATGTTAAGTGATGACTGCAGCCTATAGACACCCACACGAAGACCAAGGTCAAAATGCAGATGCGTTACCACTCCTGCGGCCAAAGGTGTTATGCCTCTGGCCGGAAATTACAGGGCCGTACATTACCATCTGACCGGAACACGATAGTGCTGAACACTACCATTTAGCGGCAAGTATATTAGGTAATGCAGTGGTGCCTACGCCCGTGAGCTCCGTCATTGTGTGCGAAACTACGAAAGTGCGCAGTCAAGTTACATCTAAGTAATTATAAAAGAGACGGAGTGACCCATTCACAAAACTCATTGACACAAAATGAAAAGAATCGGCACAATTTTCGCCGTATCACTTATTTATGTAATGCGCAAGCGTTACGAATAGATAAGCTGGCCAACATTTAAACAGCTGATTGTTGCCACAAATCGAAATGCTGAACAAAGGATAAAATCGTCAATCAACGTAAACAATAAAAGGTAAAATAATACGATACATTATATAATATTACGCTTATACGTGTAATGGTTTATTACGCAATACAATGCAAAATAATTCTGAACTTGAATCATATTTCAATAGGAAGTCCAAATAGATACTAGGATTCGTAAAGGTCGACAGTCTTCTTTTATTGTAATTAATTATTAATATTAAAATTTGATATGGCTCGTATAGAAAAGGCGTTCATTAATCACGTAATGTTTTTTAGCGTTACTTTGACCCCCCTTCTCCCCCCTGGTGATACGTGGTGAGGTTTTAGATGAACCCACGCCTTAAATCACGTGTATTTTAGGGATAAAATACGATAGGTAGGTACCTACTTTTTTAATGTAGCGGAAATAAGGCATCGGGAATAAATCTTTTAGATTAAAATACAACCAAAGAAGAACGCGCGAGCGAAAAAAATCCCTACACTACACTAATAAAACACACTACAATATAAAAAAAATATTTCTAAAAGTACCCAAAACTGGAACTTAAAACGATTACCTACTACAATAAATAGATATCTACATGCCAAATTGTTAAATATTGACAATTGTTAAGAAACACGAATTAAGTACATTCTAATAATTTTAAGTCAATATACGAGTAGTATGTTGATTACAGTATGTGTAACCTATTAGACGATAGCATTGAAAGATAATTAAGTTTGCCTCTATGTACCATTTATATGCATAAAAATAATAAATAATTTAACAATAAACGTTAAGACTTCCTTTGAGATGCTTACCTAATACTATATTTGAATTTCACACCTGCTGCCCTTCCTTTAAAACTATTATTTTGACCTTCCCCAACAAAATTACCTACCACAATAAAAAGATAATGTTGCGATAATACGTACATATTATTATATTTTTTTACTGATAGATTCATATCTAGACTGTTGTTCAATAATTACAAGGATATGAATGACGGCATTGTTTCTTTTATATCCCATATTTTAAACATAATTGCCAGCAAACTAAGGTCATTAGTAACTCAATTACTTTAATATTTAATTTTGTTTCCTTTCATTCGAATATCAACTATCCGAATAGTCGTATCTATTCTGCTGACTATAGTAATTGATTGTACATGACAATAATATATGGAACACGTTAAGGTTCGTTGAACCGTGATGCGATACCTCCATTGCAAACACAAACACAAACAATCACACTGATTTCTGTTCACGTAATTTGAAATCTATAAATCGATAAAGTCCAAAAGCGCCTATTTGTCTATTGTATTTGTATTACACTTTACATGACACTTGAAACTCAATTTACAAACACTTTGGGCAAAAAACTGAAACGTCATTTAAATCGAAGTGAGACTTAAAAGTGTTTTGTCTCTATAATACACGTGCAAAAGACAGAGATAAGTTATATTTTAAGGTTGCTAAAAATTAAGCGACGCTTGAGTATTCGGCCATTTATGTGACAATAAACACTTACAATTGACAGCTGTCTCTGTCACTTTTAAGCTATTGCATAGCTTCTATCGCGGGCCTTGAGCGCGGGGACCGAATTCAGAAATTCCGTAACGCAGAAAACCGGACGCTCCGGAATACAAATTTTAAACTCATTTAAAGAAAGTCATGTATAATTTCGCCGTCCGACCTCGTGGGTAGCGTGGCCGAGCGGTCTAGGCGCTGATTTAAGGCATTATTGTTTGTTTTTCCATTCAATATTTAAAAAGTGGTAAATATTAATAGAAAATTATTGTTTCATTTTTCTATTTTTTTTCTTTTATTTGCATTTTATTTTGTTTTGCATAATATTAGATAATAATGTAAATGCAATAGCTTTACCGCGGCAGTCCCCGAGTGCCACACGTCTTTTTAAGTGTTTTATTGGATCTACATAAGCGTGAGTAAAAGTAACATTTTATTTTTTGGTCGATGGTCCTCCATAACAAGTAGTAGGTTAACGCAACCTACCGTTGCGTTGTTATGATAATCGTTAATTTACTTTATTACTTTGTTTGTTATTATTACCCATAGTTTTTTCTATTTCAGATCGTTTCCGTAAAATTAAGCTCTTTGGCATAAAATCAAAGAACTTTACCTATTTATACAGAAAATAAAATGTTTGTGTTTGTTTACTTATTTAACTTTTAATTTTTAAACAAACAAACATTATGAACATTATGTTCAAAACATAAGCAGACAGCAATTTCATTAGATTCAGACAGAAATTTCATTAGATTCTACTGGTGGTAATTTACCACCAGAAGAATCTATACCTCCAGTACCAGCGAAGGAGCGTATGCATCATTATCGCATTATCTACATGCCGCTATATGGTTAGTGTTGTTCAGCGCTATCGTGTGGCACAGAGGCATAACATCATATAGACCTTATATCTCTGTTTTTGTAGATATTTATAGGCTACATACAGTATTCACTAATAAATAATTGGGAACTGTATGCGTGATTGCCATTTCATTATATTAAGAAAAAATATTTCAATGTGAGTTCGTTCGAGCAATTTTAAGTGACATAATACTTTTTTTAAACTATTTACAAATCCGATAATGCGGGTCAGCCCTAAATCAAACGTGAACAGGCGACAAATGACAACGCACAGCTCAGATTACCATAGTTTCCATATTACATGATGTTACATAACAACTGTTATTGCGGATCGAATATGGGATCGATTTTTTTCTGCCGCTTTACATTTCATGTAAATGATGGGGGAGACGTATTTAGAACGTGTCGTAAGATTCTGTTGTTTGTTTATTTTTTTACATGAAGTGGCAACCAAGCATACAGTTAACATTGATGGCAAGTAGTACTGTAGCCTATAAACACATCATCCACGTGAAACAAGAGATTTCAATGTAGTTGCCACCCTTGTGGCCTAAGGGATGAATTATTCCTCAATGCCGGTAATTACAGGGCCGTGAATGTATTTTAACTATTTTATTATTTCGCGCCTACTAGTGCAGTCAATGAACTGAATAATGGCGGTCAAAACATTCGAATGGGGCGGTAGTAAGTGCAATAACGCAAGATGGGCAGGAGCGTTCTCTTCTGCGATAAAACTACCGCCACTGCGATCGACAATCCGCATGCCAAACGTGGCGATTAGGTCTTGTCTCCCCTAACGGGAGGTTTTGGTCCACTGCGGGACTCTTTCGGCTGATACATAGAGCAACGCGGCCCACCGGTCGCGGCGGACCGGAGGGGAGTAGCCATAGCGTGTATTACCGATGCAAAACAGTTTGTCATTTTTTGCGGAGGGAAATGCGTGCGACACACACGCACACTACAAAAATCGTCTATTACTACGAAACTCACACCTTGACTTTAACAAAATACAGAAACAATTTCACGCACACATTTAAACACCTAGGCGACAGGTATAGGCCCATTTGGGCTTGTACTATGACAGTGGGGAAAACCTGCATATGGCTACTCCCCTCCGGTGTTGCTCTATGGGCTGATGCGATGACAATAACTGAAATTATATTCGAGCTACATCCATAACAATATTGAAATAAAACTATTTTTACGGATTTATCTCGCGTACATTAAACTAAAATGATGAAAAGCGACCGAAACGTCGGGTTGATTTTAAAAATCATTTTAGTTTAATATACGCGAGATAAATCCGTAAAAATAATTTTATTTCAATGAGTGTAGCTCGCGAAAACCTAAGAACATATCATATCCATAACAATAGTTTTATTTCAATAAAAATAGCTTGCGAATACTTAAGAACACACAATGATATTTTTTTTAACAATAAAACAGACCATATGCCGTCTGTAGGACTTAAGACTGTAAACGGGTCAACCGTTGAAATAAAATTGTAAGTTGCATTGTTTTCATGAATAACTTGAAATCCAAGTATCGTCATCGTCAACAACAATCTATTCAACCTACAATGGCTGAATAGATATTATTACCATATACCTATAAATTACATAAAAAAACATCTGAATTTGAAATCTATTCCTTATCCTTGACAATAGAAACGTAAACAACGCGTGTCTTTGTATGCCTAATAGGTATGAACAACAAGCAACGTATTCGAGGAAGGGTGCTGCTGCATAAAAAATGTAACATTTGTCAAATAAATCGAAAAAAAATAAAAAATGACGCCTCTTGAGCAGGGTTCGAAGTGATAATTATTATTGATAAATAAATATCTTGGTTATAATAAAATATCATTTTTACGGGTATCCTAATGCGATTTGCCGCTTCTGCACGTATTCAACATTTTCATCACAGGCGAACGTTTCATGAAAACGAAGTAATTTTTTTCTTTTTCTTTTCTTATCCTATTATTTCATCTCAATCTTAAGTAAAAAGGAACATATGACAATATATTAATTTAAAATTATGAAATTGACATATAATTACGTTATTTACTTACATTTTAAAATCATAATTGATATCAAAAGTTTTTAAAGAGATATTAAATTAAATAAAGATTTATTTGATTCTAACTTACCTATTCAAAAAGAGCCACCCACGGTTCTATCGATCGCGAGTGATAGAATCTAGTTCAGTTTGGACTTTCATGTGTGGTTGAAAAACAAGATAAGATTGGTACGATAGCATCGCCAATGCGGAATGCCATGCAACCTGTACCGCGAGGAAGTCCTCCTTTCACCAGTGCCTCCTCTCAACTCGGCCACGACACAATCAACCTGTTCTAGCCCGTATAAACTTAGAAATAAAGACCAATATAGCGAAAACACAACCGCCATAAAAACACTTCCACCTCAATTTTAAACACTTCTTGTTAAATACCTCGCAATCAAAGAAATTAAATTATTTTTATTGCCTTAAGCCAGATCCCTTTTGTGTTGTTGTAGGTACCTACTTTATCTAAATTGATTGCGGGGTCTTCTGATTAACTTAAGACTCAATTACTTTGACAGCGAGCTTTGGCTTCTTCGCAATAATAACTGTTGCTTACTGTCCATAGATATTTCTAAAAAAACAGTATACTTTTTTATGTAATAAAAACAAGCAACTTCCATGACGGCAAGTGATTCCTTCTCCTAATTTACCTAATATTTTTGAAGATGATGTAACGTAAGCTCAAAGGGATAGACAGGGAAGTGTCGGCACTGTTGTCACTGAACGAAATGTCCAACACAACTGCAACCTCTGTAGGTGTCACGGAAAATCTTTTCCCACCCTAGTATAGAATCAGTCAACAGTGACCTGCTTCTACCAACTCTCAGAGTTAAAATAATTATAGCGGCAAACGTAATAGTCTAGTTCACAAGTTGAAAATTGTGAAATATAGAGAACAAATATGTTGTCATAGAACCGCAGTAATACTTATATTTAACTAGCTGACCCGACAAACTTCGTATTGCCTCAGAATGAAATAATGTGTCAAAGGTTTGATAGATACGAACTATTTGTATGGGAAAATTAAATTATGGTTTTTACTATTTCCCTTCAATTTCTTCATATTTTCTTACCTTTTAAACCTTCCCTGGACTTCCAAAAATCATTCAAAACCAAAATAGCCAAATCGGAGTTTTAGCGAGACTAACAAACAGCAATTGATTTTTATATAAATAGATTTAATCATAAAAAAGAATTTTGTGTGCCGTTTTAGCTTCAGATGTCGCGTCCTCATCTCAAAATTCACCCGTGGAGGTCTATTTTCGGCGTTCAATTTAAATTTTATAATAATTGAGATAGTTTCGAAGTAAAGATTTTTTAATTGGATATTGCCTTCTCTTTAAATGTCTTATGTTTAAATTTCATAACTTTTTACAGATTTTGAAATCTTTCCTTTTTTTATATTTTTTTGACAAATTTTTAAGTGCAAAAAAGGGTAAAACGATTTTTAGCACATTTTCCTAGACATAATTCCGCATCGAATGAGGTAGGTAGATATCATACGTATTTTTCGACATTCACCGTTCTCAACTTGTGAACTGGACTATACAGAAAGATTGTTTTATTTAACTACTAGATTTTTCGCAAAAACACATGCAAGTGAAACGGTACTACTGTCTAACGTTGTTGGCAATAGATGACGTTGCCGCCACCCCAAGGCGATGCAAAATGAGAAGGAAAAATTCAACTGTCACGTCATCTGTATACTTCGGTAGCTCAGTTGGTAAGGCGACTAGTGATCCCAGTGGCCGCGGGATCAAGTCCCGCCTGGAGTCAAATAATTTTTTCCATATTTTTTCTTAAAAATAAGAAAGAAAGACATCCAATATTTTAAATAGCTTCAAGTTCCTTGAAAATAAAATATTATAAAAAGATAAAATATTTCCCAAATCTAAACAAAGTAGTCGTCGTTTTTGTCCTGCGCTAGATTTAGATTAAGTCATCTACTTTTAAACGGTTTATTAAACCTGAGAATACAAAAGCAACAGTCGAAACACTTTGTCCGGTCACTAGCCTCGATGTCAACTATAAAAAAGAAGACTTATAGCAATAAAGTTCGAACCCCACCCGGAGGATGGGGACGCGCGTCATCAAGTTCACGACATGGGAGCAAATTGTCACGCGACTGTTGAACTCTGGACCTGCTCATGGATTGCTACTTAATTTATATTATGACGTATTGCTGAGGCTTCATTAGTGCATTCATTTTTCACTTGTCTTTTTTTTCAGACGGCGGAAAACAAACGTGCATATCAACATGGATGGTATGATTTTTACTGGTCGTCGATTCTTACCTCGGGCTCCTGCACTGGTTTTTTATGTTAAAAAAGTGGCAAACAAGCATGCAATTCACATTGATGTTAAGTGATGACTGCAGCCTATAGACACCCACACAATGACCAGAGGTCAAAATGCAGATGCGTTGCCACTCCTGAGGCCTAAGGTGTTATGCCTCTGTGCCGGAAATTACAGGGCCGTACATTACCACCTGACCGGAACACGATAGTTCTGAACACTACCATTTAGCGGCAAGTATATTAGATAATGCGGTGGTGCCTACGCCCACGAGCTCCGTCACCGGAGCTGTATCACCAGTAATAAGGAGTTCCAGTGCAGGAGCTCGAGGGCGTAGGCACCACCACATTACCTTATTTGTTTGCTGCCATATGATAGTGTTCAGCACTATCGTGTTTTTGTGTAGATGTCTATAGGCTGCAGTCATCACTTAACATCAATGTGAGCTGCACCGCTGGCGTCGGGACGTGACCCACCGCCCACTAGCAGAAGAGTTTTCTTCTACTGGAAGAGAATTCTTCCACCAGTGCAGTCGGTCAACCGAACAATGGCGGTCAAACCATTCCAATGGGGCGGTAGTAAGTGCAATAAAGCAAGATGGGCAGCAGCGTCTTACGATAAGACTACCGCCACTGCGATCGCCAATCCGCATGCTAAGCGTGGCGATTATGGCATATTCCTCTTATACGGAGGCTTGGGTTCAGCCATAGAGCAACACCGGAGGGGAGTAGCCATATGCAGACTTTCCCCTCTGACAAAGTACAAGCCCAAATGGGCCTATACCTGTCGCCTAGATGTTTAAATGTGTGTGTGAAATTATTTCTGTATTTTGTAATAGTCAAGGTGTGAGTTACGTAATTATAGACGATTTTTGTAGTGTACGTGTGTGTCGCACAAAATACACGACATTTTGTCCTACCGGCGGTTCATCAATGAACGACGCTGATAACACTCGAAAGAACGACGATTTGATTTACGATTCGAATCTGCTCGGGAGTACGACTTTTGAATCAAGATCGAGTTCGAATCGAGAAACAAGATCGAAATCGAATCGTTGTCGGGAGTAAGCCTGCTGATATAACTTCATAAAATCAAGATGCTATTGACCGTATCATGGTTTATTAACGGTGGAAATGTTTTCTCAGACAATTAACGCATTCTCAAAATACCATGAAAGGGTATTTTTTAATGACCAACAACTTTCATAATAACTGTCGTCACAGTTATAGAGAATTTGTTATTCGATTATTAAATATTTATGAAAATTCAAATGTGTGTAGCAGACCATACATAACTATATAAAATATTTTATGAATAATGATGTAAAACGAAAGTTGCATTTAATTTGATTCATAAATTTACTTAGCATCGTTTTAATTATGATCCGCCGCGGCCGGTGGCCCGTGTTGCTCTATGGATTATGACTATCTAATGCGCCTTAAAATGGAGAAATTAAGAAAACCGTCTATTTTACAGTGTTAGCAATACTTTATGATAAAGTGTTCGTAAGTAAATGCTTCATAATTATGTAAAACAGGTAAGTTTGTTGCTGATTTCTCTCGCTGCTATATGCTACCATATCCTTATTTTCCGGCTTTCAGATGATTTGGAAATCGTCTAGCGTGGACCAGTTGTTTGAATGTTTGTTCCTAATTTACAGGCTTACACCTTATTTACACGCTATTTATAATGTACGTTTCTGTACTTCTGTGTGTAACATATAGGTAATTTAATTTATTTAATAATCAATTTTGGGTTTACTGGTAATGCGAGACTGGTTGTCCTAAGATTCGACCGCTGGCCGAAGGCAAGTATCTCTTTCATTTTTTTTCTGTGAGTAACTTATAAAAATATAAGTTGGCGAAAAAAGACTTCGCTGTCGAGCGAGTTTCTAAAAGAATAATTCGGCATTTCAAAGGAAAAAATCCATGTTGGGCTTGCGCCTTGTACGCTATGTCAAAAGAAAGATAAAAATACATAGAATCATGGAAAAATACTCGAAAGATAATTTGAATCCTTGTTTTTTTGTGGGGAATATTTAATTTTAAACATGTTACCATATTGCCACTATGATATTCTTGTTTGAAATATACTTACGACTGTTAATTGAAAGTGTACTAGTAATAAACTATTTGAATTGCTGAAAATGATTTAGTATTTTATGCTTCTTCTCTCAATACAGCGTACAAGGTGCAGGCCCAAGCTCCATACATTTTTGGAACGTCTACTTTAGACATTCATATATATTTCATATAAACCATAAAATTATAGTATGGACGCGGCGCTGCGTGGTAGAGTTCTTCTATGACTAAGATCGGTTTTAGCTTCATTAATATTTAAGTTATCATTAAAACATGTATTTGTGTAACATTACCCCTAAAAACATTAAACATGATGATGTTTCGCAACTCGTCGCATAAAGTATGTATTGCGATAGGTAAATGTCTTGTTGGTGCTAGCGTTCGCACTGCTGTCAAACCTATCATTTTAACATGTTTTATGTGAACGTTTCATCAATGCAAACTCACGGTTACATGTTGACGACCCGGTTAGTCCAGCGGTGCGAAACCACCGTTAGATTCGAAGGGTCTCGGGTTCGATCCCCGCACCGGAACAAATATTGGTATGGCCTACAGATATTTGTTTCGGGTCTGGGTGTTTGTGTATGTGTTCTATGTGTACAACGGCATCTACGACATAAGGTTTATATAATACCTAATGTGGAGCTGTGAGCGGTGTGGTGTGTAAGCGTATTTATTTATTATTTTATTAATGATATTCAAAATTAATTAAAATCAAAGTAAAACTTAATCAGAAAGACGGTATTGAATTTCCTCTTAAGACAAATAAATGAATTAAAGAAAATATAAGACAAAGTGATTGTTTCGCTCAAGGAGCCTTCCCTTGACAAATGGGGCACAGGGCGATTAAGGGCGGTACAGTTGCTTACAGCAACAGGTGGGGTTTGCCGGGGGGTTGGGAGGGGTGGGGTGGGTACACAAGGGCTGAGTGTTTGCGAACCACCCAGCCCTACCTGTTGCTGGAATACACTAGTGTTGTTGAGGAAAAGATTCCTTTTGAACTTGAGATTATCGGACTTTTTCAGTTAGCGTGGTTGTTGATTATTTGAATGTGGATTGTCTTTTATGTTGGAATTATGTTCTAACATAAATCAGAATCAGAATCAGAATCAGAAACTCATTTATTCATTTAGGGTGACAGGCACCTCTTATGACACGTCAAAAACAAACAAAATAAATTAAAGCGAATAACAATTGATATACATGTCAAACAAGATAAAAAATATATGTAAAGTCAAGAATATCACTAAGATTTGGACCATTTAGTTTATGACATTTAAAACTAAATGTCATAAACTAATGTAAAAAGTATATCAGTAGAATGTCTCTTTTCCCCTTTACAAACTGATAACAAAGAGTAAAAAGAAAAGAAAAAGAGTCATTCTTTGTCATTCACCGGCAAAGTTCCAAAGGCCAATATGATCTGAGAAAAACTTGCCGGAAAAAACTCAGTCGGCTCTTTTAAAATTATTTTGACCTATATGTGCAGGTATTATAATATTATCTTTCCATTTTACTATAGATTAAAAAGGTTACTACTGACGGTAGAGTTCTAGTGACGGAGCTCGCGGGCGTAGGCACCACCGCATTACCTCTATCTGCCGCCAAATGGTAGGTGACACTACCATTTAGCGCGAATAAGATTAGGTACGCATTACCTATATTTATATAATAGCTAAGTGTTGCCTATCCCCGTGACTGAAGCTCTACCACCAGTATACCCATAGTCCATTTTTATCTAAAGCTTCATGGTCATGAGTCGGCAACATCTTGTCTTCTTCAGAGCCTTCTCACAACATTAAACATCTCCAGAAAGAGATTAATTTAACAACCATGATCGATTGTTTTATATGTTTTATATTATTTCGCATTAACACATGCTTTCCATTTTTCTTTAAAAATAAAACCATGATCGAATTTGCAGAATTGTTTCATAATTGCTGATTCCAGGAAATGTCTTTTTTTTTTTTTAGTGGTAAACAAGCATGCAGTTCACGTTGATGTTAGGTGATGACTGCAGCCTATAGACACCCACACAAAGACCAAGGTCAAAATGCAGATGCGTTACCACTCCTGAGGCCTAAGGTGTTACGTCTCTGTGCCGGAAATTACAGGGCCGTACATTGCAAATTCTCAATTCAAATGGAAAAAAATTAAATGGTTGCTGCTCTTTCAATAACGATTTCGGTGACAAAACAGGTCTTGGAGCTTTTTATTTTCTAAGGTGTTATGCCTCTGCGCCTTGAATCACAGGGCCGTACATTACCACTTATTTAATGATCTGGATATCTAAATCCGTCATTCACTGGCGCGCGCGTTCCTACAGTAATTCCCAATCGCCTTTCTCTTGGCTGTTGATCAGTTAGTATCGCTCACCCATCTTAGTTAACCTGTTTAATTAATTACATCAAGTTTCACGTTTTCGAGATGGCGGTGTGGAAATCCGCCTTAGAGCTAAGGTTGTCCACCTTCTGCTATTAGATTTTTATGTATGGAAGGTGGCAAACAAGCATGCAGTTCACATTAATGTTGACTGCAGCGTACAGACATCTACACAAAAAACCAGAGGTAGAAATGCAGATATTTTTGTGTAATGGAAGTGGCAAACAAGCAAGCAGTTCACATTGATGTTAAGTGATGACTGCAGCCTATAGACACCCACACAAAGACCGAGGTCAAAATGCAGATGCGTTACCACTCCTGAGGCCTAAGGTGTTATGTCTCTGTGCTGGAAATTTCAAGCACATACACTACCACCTAACCGGAACACGATAGTGCTGAACACTACCATTTAGCGGCAGATACATTAAGTAATGCGGTGATGTCTACGCCCTCGAGCTCCTACAATGGAACTCTATTACCAGTAAAAAGCTCCTAAACTGGCCATAAGGGAAATCTTTCTTTCGGGCACTGATAGTACTTTAGTACGGGATTACGTCCTATAGTTCGGTTGACAACCCTATTCACGGCCGGCAAAAGGTGGTGTCTACCAGAAACCGGCTCGGCTGGGAAAATCATATCGTCAACTGTTTGCTTTAATGAATACCTACTATCGTTGTAATTATGAGCTTGATATACATAAATAGTTTGGGTGGTTTGTACAATACGAGGTGGCATTGTACAACGTGACGTCACAGTGATATTTTTAATTCAAAAGTGAATTACAGTATCCAACTATAAATATTGCACATCGACCTGAGGAAGGACACTTCGGCTTATTTCGGGTATACAGGATAACGCTCTACAGGCGTTATCCTGTTAGCTCCTTCGCACCTCACTTGTATGACGTCTGTCAACCATTTTGATCAAGTTTTGATCAATACCACACTATCAGTGCTTACGTAGGCAGTGTGCAGCAGAGATTACGCTCTACGAAGTCGAAACTAGCAGATTGTTTCTTTGATAGGCTCGTTGTGCAAAAGAAATTGTTGAATACTGTAGTTATTTACTTATGACTTTCAAAAATGAGGAGTAGAGTTCTAGTGAGACACCCTGAGGCGTGCGTTGCATAGGCAAATAGGTAGTTATCACCTCACCACCTCATCAAAGAAGTGAATTGAATACTTACTTTTTTTTAATATAAAATATTCAAAATTATAAGTTGACAAATGTGGACAAAGGTTGAAAAAGGAGATGTTGCAAAAATGTATGGACCTCCGGCCATATTATACACAATATCATTGACAGGCAAAATCAATATAAAAACGTTTTTACTGCATATTTTCACTTATTTAGCTTTGTTTGCAGTTACAAAATATTATTTGCAGTTAGAATTGCAACTCAAACCAACATGGCGAAAATGGCATTCATAGATGTCATTTTGTCATTTTCATTTTTTAAATTGTTTTTGATTTTATAGAAATTGGAGAAAAAAGTTATATTTTCTGAATACTATCGAAATCGATTTCATGTGTTAATACTAAGAACTTAAACTAATCGATTTCCAATTAAAAGAAGCGTCGGCTGTGTCGCCGCCATGTTGAATATGGTTGAAAATGATAAAATCGTTTAAATTAAATGTGGTAGTAACTCTAAAATATATACTTGAATAAATTAATTGCATTTTTTTCGGATTCTTCTTTAATTTACCCATTTTTTGACGACGTGTACGATCTAGAGCCGAGCTCGCAACATCTCCTTTACAGTAATAACAATGTGGACAACAATTTCTATGGGCGGTCGCACCCCGGGATCCAATCGTGCTATTGAATATTTTACTTTTTTTTTTTTAAGTTTCCCAGTGCCACATATAAAGTGTGGTATTGTGCCCGGATATATCAAAAAGTTCTTCACGTTACGTTTTGACTAATGAAATCATAAGTCAAAACGTAACTGACAAATCATGGGTGTTGGGTATGCTTGTGGCCATCCCCTTCAGGAAAAACTGGCGTGAAGTTACTTAAGCTTCAAGAAAGGTTATCCGATTTGAAAGCTACTTGGAAAAATTTCCGCTCAAGGAAAACGGCCGCGTGAGAGGTGTCGGGCGCGATGTAGGAGCTCGTGTTTGCGGAATCGATCGGCGATAGTGCGGGTGCGGGTGCATCGACCGCGCCACGCGCCCTCTCACTGTACTCTTGTCAGAGAATAATTAATAATACTACGTGTAGAATGGACACTTCGACGATTACCTTGCCTCTCCCAGCCTCCTCCCCTCTTATGGGCGACGGTTGGTATTTTCTACGTGCTACGCACACAGGTGCACGTGTAAATACGAGTCACTAATTGATGTCTGTGTAATAGAGACCAAATTAAGCGCTTGTATGGAATTTTGGCGGAGTGTCCGCGGTGTGCTCTTGTGTCGACTCGTAACTTCACACTCGTACTCCTAGAAGGTGTAGGCAGAGTGTGAAGTTATGTGTTATTTATCTGTTAAGTGCAGTATAAATAACTGCACTTAACAGATAAATAACCTATTAATTACAAATACAACAATAATAGCCACAAAGGTGTAAAAAACAGATAGAATTAGAGTTCACATTAATATGAAGGGTTCTTTTTATTAGGTATTCTATTTTTTGTATTTTATTTTATTGTAGGTGTGTGTGTTAACTTTTAAATGTGATTATGTTTACGAACCTCAAAAAACAATATTTAAGTAAATGTGGTAACAAGACGGGGACAATCGTGCGGGCAATAGTCTCCGAAATCGGCGTATGTAGGTACAACATATTCATGCACATACGAAGAGAGTGATGAATGAAGAAGAAGCACGATTGGGTGTGTAAGAACAGGTATATATGACGCGCCACGCTCTGTGCCTATCCCATGAGGACTTGGCGTGAAGAAACATAAATATCAAAGTTTAATGTGCAATTGGATCTATCTAGTAGAATGTTTTAGCAATAAAACTTAAAATAAAAAATATGCCTAAATCCTAGAAAAATATAAATATTTTTTTTGTAAAATTTTAATAAGTGTAACCTACCTACTAAGATTTTGCAACAAATTACATTTTTTTTATTAAAGTGTCTTTCAAACATTACTAAAATGTTATTGAACAATGTTTTACAATGTACTTCAAGCTGTTTTTTTCGCGAATTCAGGGTTGGCACCATAGTAAAAGTAAAGTTGTTGATAATGAAGAGCACAATGACTTCTTTATGTATTTGTAATAGTTTAAAAATATAACTTTGTTTACATACTAACTTGTTTACTTAGTAAGACTTATGCAAACTAACTCACATTTTAGCACGCCTAATTTTTGTGTCCAATTAAGTCACATTAAAGCACGCCTAATTTTGTGTTGATATAATAATTTAATAATATATGATCTTGGTTTTGGAGGTCGGGTTGATATATTTTTTGTATAATAATTAAATTTTACGTAAAAATTTTTAAATATACGCGAGATAGATATCCGTATACACAGTTTTGTTTCAAGTTTCTTCAGTGCCATTAGAAAAATTATTTATCGTATGACCACTATGCACTAGCAGTTAAATTTGTTTATTTTAACTTTTATTAAATCAAAATAAGAGAACTATGTACCTACTATACTTGTGATCGGTTCGTTGATATTTTTTTTGTTGAATGCGCCAACACTTGATGCTGATTCAGCCTGTTTTGAACGATTATCTCTGACCATCCCAAGTAAATTGATATCTAGTGACGTCAATGGGAATTACGCGGCCTACCATGATACCTATTAACTTTTTTAAGTTAATTTATAAATAATAAACATGTTTTGGCTTAAACACGTGACGGGGTGGTGTTATTTGCACATAAAGGTGGACCGTGTGAGCTCGCGTGAATGGCGTCATGGGAATTTCTATTTTCAAATTTTATCAGGATAAATTATTAATTAACAATGTAAAAAAAAAAATAATGAACTATCACTGAGGACGGACACGTTATTTGATGGCTTGTGACGTAAATCGTTAGGTAATTAATTTACGTATCTTTAAAACTAATCTACTTACACGTCAATGAATGTTGAATAAAAAATCATGCATTTAAATTATTTTAAATGTAATTAATGAAAATGAGCAAATATAGTGTACACTACACACGGCCCACTTATGAAGACAGATGCGCGAAAGGACATCTTTTTTTATAGGCATATATTTAATTGAATTTGTAAACATGAAGTGGCAAATAAGCATACACCTACAGTAATTTACATTGACCTGTTTATGAACGATTCCATTATAATATATTTTTCTTCATACTTTTTTATCCTAATTTGTGTAGTCGTAATGGTAGTAGACTACTACTGGTACGCTGGGGTCCTTTGTTCGTTGCCCGGGTCTAATAGAGATAAAGGTGTAAAAAATTGAAGTTTTGCAGTATCTCGAAGTTTGTTAATGTGCCCGGACATATCAACAGCTCGCTCGCGGGCGTAGGCACCACCGCATTACCTAATATACTTGCCGCTAAATGGAAGTGTTCAGCACTATGGTGTTCCGGTCAGGTGGTAATGTACGGCCCTGTAATTTCCGGAACAGAGGCATAACACCTTAGGCCTCAGGAGTGGTAACGCATCTGTATTTTGACATCACTTAACATCAATGTGAACTGCATGCTTGTTTGCCACTTCCATAACAAAAAAAAAAAAACAGGCTCGCTTCCTATAATATTACATGGGCCAAAACGTAACCGGCGAATCGTTATTTCACGCATGCTTTAATACCTTTGCTTACCCCTACGAGGATAAGAAGCGTGAAGTTATTTTTTTATTTTAAATCTGAGTAAATGTAGTGAGGTAAACATTTACAATGTTAGCAATTGGTTAAAGACACCATTCCATGCTTCATTTAATTTTACCTTAAAGAAATATGATAAATAAACATTTAAAGCAACTGAACAATTGGTATGCCTGACCTATCTAACTATCAACCTTCAACAAGTACAATTCTACCGCGTTGCGGTAGGTGGTAAGGTGATTCTCTTGTGTATGCTCAATAATGTGTTCGAAATAATGTTTTCATAGCTCTATAATAGGTAAGATTGTGTAAGCCTTAAGATTTAATTTTCATTAGTAAATAACTATAAAAAAATGTTTCAGTTGCAGTGCGGCGCGGCGCGGTGCAGTTTGAGCGCGGGCCCGCGTTCAAAGGAGATGTTGCAAGAATGTATGGACCTCCGGCCATGTATTGTACACAATATCATTAAACAGGCAAAATCAATATAAAAACGTTTTTACTGCATATTTTCACTTATTTAGCTTTGTTTGCAGTTACAAAACATTATTTGCAGTTAGAATTGCAACTTAAAACCAACATGGCGAATATGGCGGACGATGTCATTTTGACATTTTCATTTTTTAAATTGTTTTTTGAAAATATTTTTTTTCTCCAAGTAGACTAGATAGTCTACTTGGAGAAAAAAAATATTTTATAAATACTATCGAAATTGATTGATGCCAACCGTTGGCTGTATCGCCGCCGTGTTGAACATGATTGAAAATGATAAAATCGTTTGAATTAAATGTGGTGGTAACTCTAAAATATATTCTTGATTAAATTAATTGTTTTTTTTTCAGATTCTTCTTTAGTTTACCCATCTTTTGAGGACATGTACGAACCAGGGCCGAGCTCGCAACATCTCCTTTAGTGTGACGCAGTTCAAAGAGTTTCTTGTATTACAACTTGAGCGGGCCCGCGTTCAAACAGCGCTGCTACTGCCCTGCGTTTGGTTTGCCCAAGCCTAAAATTTAAATTCCAACATAATAATTATTCTAGATTGTAGGTCCATAGCCTGAGCAATATTCAAGCCTTTAAATAACAACAAAGCATTGTTGTAATTTAATTGATTTAATGCTGTTGTAAATGCCTACCTACTAAAAATCTACCCGTGTCATAAAAAATCTCTTATTACGTAGTGAAATGTAACTTAAATGGTAAATTAAACCAACTGAACAAATAGAATGCCTGACCTATCTAGCAATCAACCATCAACTATCAACATCTACAATTCTACCGCGTTGCGGCAGGTCGAAAAGGTGATGCTCTTGTGTTTCCTGAATAATATGTTCACGCGAATTTATTTATTCGTAAAAATTAGGTAGGTAGGTACTCTTCTTTCGCAATAATTATGGTTGTGTAATAAATTATAGAAGTGTATAGGTACAATATACAATTATTAAATATATTGCAACATCTTTTTTATGTTATGAAAGTGGCAAACAAGCTTGCAGTTCACATTGATGTTAAGTGATGACTGCAGCCTATAAACACAATGACCAGAGGTCAAAATGCAGATGCTTTGCCACTCCTGAGGCCTAAGGTGTTATGCCTCTGTGCCGGTAATTACAGGGCCGTACATTTAATTTATCACTCATTATTCGCAGAGATGCATATACGGATACATTATTTGTCTTATTTTTTAATTCTCACAAACAAATACCTAGCAGATATTTAAATTTTAGAAAAAACAAAGATGCGTTTAATTTTGATGGTTATATAAAAATTAAAAATAAAAGTATTACAAAACGAAAAAAAAAATGATAAGTTAATTCGTTATTCTAGATAGTACCTAAGTAGGTTCATAACCTATATACAAGTATTGAATTACAACATTAAACTGTTGTAAATATAGTACAGGTGCATACCTCCTAATCTACGACAAAAAGCCATATATTATAGTTAAATGACAAATATTTACAGCAACTGAACAAATGGTATGCCTGACCTATCTAACCATCAACCTTCAACATGTACAATTCTACCGCGTTGCGGTAGGTCGACAAGGTGATTCTCTTGTGTTTCCTCAATATTGTGTTCGAAATAATGTTTTCAAAGCTCTAATAATAGGTTAGATTGTGTATTAAGTTGAACTCTTTATTAGTAAGTAAGTAACTGTAAAAAATGTGTGTGCCTAATAAAAACTACTAAAATTTAAAAACGTAACATCACGCCTGCAATCTTCTAAGGGGTAGGCAGAGGTAAATGCAGGCATTTAAGCATACATGCAAACACCCACGATTCGCCGGTAAAGTTGTGGCTTATGTAACAGGTGGCCTGTTGATACCTCCTGGCACATTACCAAACTCCGAGCTATTGGGAGACTTCCAGAAAATATAAAAATCCTAATAGAACCAGATATAAAGGATTTTACATTCTTATCTCCAATAGCCCCGACCTGGGAATCGAACCCAGGAAGAAGTAGTGGCCTGCTACCACTAGGCTACTGAAGCAGTTAGCGTATAATTAAAATTCCAACATAATATATTTTAGATTGTAGGTCCATACCCTGCCTGTGCAATATTGAAGCCTTTAAATAACAACAAAGCATTGTTGTAGTTTAATTGATTTAAATGATTTAATGCTGTTGTAAATGCCTACCTACTAAAAATTTACCTGTGC
The DNA here is from genome assembly GCA_036365455.1 of Macrosoma leucophasiata. NCBI lineage: Eukaryota > Metazoa > Arthropoda > Insecta > Lepidoptera > Hedylidae > Macrosoma > Macrosoma leucophasiata. Next base: position 24,216,600 of record JAWQUS010000007.1, on the reverse strand, counting down.
CATAAAAAAAACTCTTATAACGTAGTGAAATGTAACTTAAATGGTAAATTAAACCAACTGAACAAATAGTATGCTTGACCTATCTAACCATCAACCATCAACATCTACAATTCTACCGCGTTGCGGTAGGTCGACAAGGTGATTCTCTTGTGTTTCCTCAATAATGTGTTTACGCGAATTTATTTGCTTAACCCTGGCTTCTATAGCACTACAACAAGGTCGTTTTACCAATCATCTAAGTTTTTTATAATTTTGGTATTATTTATTTATTATTCGCAGAGATGAATTTAACTAAGAAAAAAAATATTTAATGTTTAAATTTTTTTATGTTATAAAGTACATCACATAATTCTAAACTACATAATAACACCATCGCCCGGACACGCACACATTCACACACACACACACACACACAAATACTTAAATAATGTTAATTGTTTTTATTATTTTAATGTAATTATTATCTATTTGTGATTAATGATTAATATCTACCAATAAGCCTGATGTTTCATAATTAATATAATAGTTAATGTATGTTTGTAAATAGAAAAGAGCCGATTCTCCTAATACAAGCAAATTTTGCTTAAAAGGAGACTCAATACTGAAATATGTCAAACTATGTAATTGTGTAATGGAAAAATAAATAAAAAAAATAAAAAGTACTTACAAACAAATAGGTATACGGCTTACATTGGTGGTAAGTATTACTGCAGCCTATAAACATAAACATTAAACCAGAGATTTCAATGTAGATGCGTTGCCACCCCTGAGGCCTTAGGCATTATGCCTCTGTGCCGGATACACAGACTAAGGGTCGACGTCGAAAGCCGGATATTACAAGGCCGTAGATTAGGTAATGCGCCGGTGCTTACGCTCGCGAGCTTCGTCGCTCTACCACCAGTAAACTCATAAAACAAGTACCAAAATTATACAACCAACTTAAGGTAAACGTAAGGTAACGTTTCTTAAAACTTCTACGCCCAAAAATGAACTTACCCACCTTATTAATATCAATATTTTTTATCATTTCAAGAGACAGTTCTAGACTCCGCAATAAATTGCAACAGAAAACTGTAATTTAATGCTGGAATACAGATTATGTAGATACCTGCCATGGCAAAAATCCCATGTTGCCCAAATGTACCTACAAAAAAAAACTACCTATTAGGTAGGTACTTTAAATTATTTCTTTCAGAATAGATTTCTTATTAGATTCAATATAAAATATATTTTACAAAGCAAGAACTAAAACTTCGCAAATAAAATTGTATTTAGTTACAAAATGTGCCTGTTTGCAAATTATTCTAGGCGATTGACGAACGAATTCATAAATACCGAAACTGGATAAAATTGTGTTTACGAACTGTAAACAAGCCCACTGTGATTTGCGAGTGTACCTACTTTTTATACGCCTTATTTAATTAAACTCGTAGGGTAAGCTAAGTACTTTTAGGGTTCCGTAGTAAACCAGGAACCCTTATAGTTTCGCCATGCCTGTCTGTCTGTCCGTCCGCGGTTTAGCGTAAAAAGTTAAAAACTATTAGTACTAGAGACTTGAAATTTGGCACAAGTAGGTATACACCTTAATTACGACGACAACGTGGTAGAATAAAACGATGAAAAATAAAATTATTTAGAGTGACTAAATGTAACGCGCCGATATTTTTTATTTTTCGTTTTCTATATGGTATTGTTAGGGGTGTGCATGCACACCCCTAACAATGCCACCTACCAATACTACATACCCACCTATCCAACGAAAATTAGCACTTAACCAACCCACCTATCCAACAAAAATTGGCAACAGGACACCTGACTCTACCGAGAATTGGCGAAATTTCGTTAGAGTCAAGTGTCCGCCCTCTCTACCAGCTAAATGTAGAAATTCAAACGTTACGGCAGTAGTAGAGCAGCTACATATAACGAAATCAAAAGGAAAACTATCCGACTTTAGTTGGCTTCATTAGTTGGCGAGTAATAGTCGACCAAATGTAATACTCGAAAATTTTGAACAACTCCATAGAAAATATTTAAAAATTTACTTTATTCATTGCATTAATAAAACCTTAAAACTACGGAATCCTACTGCCCGACACGCAGTTAACCGGTTTTTTTTTTAAGTTTCATCAATTCGTAACAAACAGAACACGGGTAGGTATTTTTTATACGTTTGTGGTTTTTACGAGGCAGCCAAACATAGTATTTTTACGATACAAGAATATTTATTTTTAGTGTGACATTAGAACAAGTTTAACGCAATAATAGCAAAAGCTGAGCCGCTTTATTCGCATGAATATGAAACAGAATTCACCGGTAATGTAAAACTCAATCCAGAATGTTCTGTTCAAAGGAGACCGATAATTTTGGGCCTGCAAAATCGTTACTGGTTAACCCATTACACAGTACATTTTGCAACATAATTAACAATTTAGCAATCCAACCCAACTTTTACTTGATCATAAGTATATACTTCAATTACTGGCAATTCAAAAAATGCCCATATTTCAAGTTATTTATTTTATAGTCATTTGAAAAAACTTAATTTTATAACACCTGAGCCCAGAAATGTAATGGAATAGTATCATTCTCCTTTCGGATTATATGTTATGCAATCCCAACAACAGCAATTACATATAATAATCACCTTTTTTGTACGCACAATAACCGGCTTCAGTTTGTGAGTGATAAGCTCTTAGGAGTATGATAATAAAAACCGAGATTAATGAAAAAATATTACAGAAAACTGCAAAAGTGATCAATCTGGACCATAGAGCAACACCGGAGGGGATTAGCCATATGCAGGCTTTCCCCTCTGTCAAAGGACAAGCCCAAATGGGTCTATACCTGTCGCCTAGATGTTTAAATGTGTGCGAGAAATTGTTTCTGTATTTTGTTAAAGTCAAGGTGTGAGTTTCGTAGTAAAAGACGATTTTTGTAGTGTGCGTGTGTGTCGCACGCATTTCCCCTCGCATAAAATGACAGACTGTTTTGCATCGGTAATACACGCTATGGCTACTCCCCTCCGGTCCGCCGCGACCGGTGGGCCGCGTTGCTCTATGATCTGGACCAATCAATATTGACTTGATGATACACTCCAAAAAATGAAATGAGAACTCTTAACACAAAACATTTACACAGAATTACACATTGTTTATGTACCAAACTACCCACACATTTTATTTTAGACGCAACGTGGCCCATACAAGAATAGTCGTGTGAATGTGGGTTTTTAAAAATAAAATGCTTTGTCCCTTTTACTCTTCGTTGACGCTACATTCTATATCTATACGATGACCTACACCTTGTCGCTACACGAACTACTACGACTGTCAACAGTTACACTTTTATGTTGTTAGTCTAATTAATATATATGCCAATTTGTGTAGGTATTAGCCAGAATAAGCAAACTATGTGTGTATTGTGCGAGTTATACAAAATAACTATCGGACAACTGCACTATTAACTGAATCGAAATAACAACAATAATGTCAACGTTTCTTCTAAACTGCCTTTTCTTCGACCACGTCTAAATTTTCGATTTCCCTACGATGTCTTGTAGGCTACTGCGGAAAACTGCGAGTGTGCGAGATGCGTTCACGTTCGCGCGCCGCAAACACTTTGTCGCGGGACAAAAAACCAAAAAACCGACACTATTCCCAGAAGACCAGTAGGTACTAAGCGAGGCTAGAGTCTGATGAAAATTTTCAGGTAAGTACTCAGGTATTCGAAGTTAAATATACATAAAACGCAATTTCTGACATCAACAGTGGCTCCAGATTCGTGTCTGACGATAATCTATTTAAGTTAATATTTAAATATCACTAAAGAGATCCAAAATTGACCGACTTAGACGAAATTTGGCAGAATATTCAGATGCCAAGGACTAGACAAAAGCTATTTTCGAAAACCATGTGAGTGAACCGCATGCCAATTAGTTGGCGGTAGGCAAAAAATGCGTGATTTAATTTTGTGTTCTTTATAAAAACACAGTTTTATGTCAGAACTTTTTGAAATCAGCCAGAATACGCGCAGTAGAGACGGCTTTCAATTTAAGTAATTTAGACGGCTTTAAAAGTAACTAAACCAGAAACTTGAGATCGATATTTTGATTGATATATTGCAGCCTTATATTTTTATTGTAAATTGGGTAGTATGAGGTCGGGTAACTAATGGTCTATTAACTCATTTTATTTTAACGCTGCGAGTCGCGGAGTATGAATATAGAGCTACTGTACAAAATACTGGGTGAATTGGCGTGGTGATGCACATACAAGAGTTTTCTTTGAATAACAAACATCCGTGTGGCCATAAGAAGCTGTGATTCTTGGACTCTAGAGAACGACCGATTGAAATGACTAAGGAATTCCCAGACATTTCAATGATTGAAGTCTTCGTTCTCGATCCAAATCAGGTGAGTCACAATGAAAGGGTGCGTTTGACGCACAACACCCCAGTTCACCTTCGTTTGTGGTCTTGAGGAAAAACCAATTGCAGTAACACAACACGGCAAATTGAAACTTATTGTGATATATTACGGTTCATTCTAAGCACGACACGGTTAATTAATTCCTTGCTCAATTAAATGAAGTTGTAGTGATGAGCGATTAACGAGCGGCGTTACTATCGCTTTTAATGAAAAAGTGATTGAAATAATAGGTTAATAATACAGATATTCATTCATATACTCTTTTTGTAGCTGCTTCACTGCGTTAAGTGGTGGCAGAGTTACGTGTGACGCTGCACGCATTGACGCAGGGTCTGAAGCATAGGCACCACCACATTACCTAAACCATCTGCTGCCAAATGGCAGTGTTCAGCACTATCGTGTTCCCCTTAGATGGTAATTTAAATATGTTCCCTTTTTGTTAAGGAAAGCGTAAGAGGAATAAGGAGTTATATAAAATCGAGTGAGTGGAATAAACTTAATAATAAATAATTGTTCCATATTATTTCGCATTAACACATGCTTGTGAAATATATTTTATTTTTAAAGAAAAATGGAAAGAAAAATTTGATTTCAGGCGAGGCTCGAACTCGCGACCTACTGGGAATCTAGTCCAGCCGCTCTTCCAATTGAGCTACTGAAGTCCTGCCCGATTTGTCAAATCTTTCCTTCACATCTATTGCATTGCTTTATGGTAGCAGCAGCGCCATCTATTACCAACTATGCTAGTTAGGCAACCGATATAATAGACTTTTCAGTTTATTGAATATCGTAAAGAAGTCGCTTTTACCCTTAATAATTGTTCCATATTATTTGTTAGTTAGTTGGTAATAGATGGCGCTGCTGCTACCATAAAGCAATGCAATAGATGTGAAGGAAAGATTTGACAAATCGGGCAGGGCTTCAGTAGCTCAATTGGAAGAGCGGCTGGACTAGATTCCCAGTAGGTCGCGAGTTCGAGCCTCGCCTGAAATCAAATTTTTCTTTCCATTTTTCTTTAAAAATAAAATATATTTCACAAGCATGTGTTAATGCGAAATAATATGGAACAATTATTAAGGGTAAAAGCGACTTCTTTACGATATTCAATAAACTGAAAAGTCTATTATATCGGTTGCCTAACTAGCATAGTTGGTAATAGATGGCGCTGCTGCTACCATAAAGCAATGCAATAGATGTGAAGGAAAGATTTGACAAATCGGGCAGGGCTTCAGTAGCTCAATTGGAAGAGCGGCTGGACTAGATTCCCAGTAGGTCGCGAGTTCGAGCCTCGCCTGAAATCAAATTTTTCTTTCCATTTTTCACACGATACCTACACTTTATATTTTACTTTATTTTTATAAGAACCAAATAGAACCCACGATAAGTATATTTAAATAGTCTGGCATCAAAGAGATACTTATCACATTTCATTGATGATCAATTCATAGAATTTAATCATCCTTGAAAATAATAAATCTCCTTTGATTGTGAACATGGAACGTATTTTTTGTGTCGATTTTAAAAATAATGCCAGGTTTGCCTAACTCATTGCTGAAATATCTTTTCTAATCTCTTAGAATTAAATGTGCCCATTTGAATAAAAGTCGACGATTGAATCTGATTAGAGCTAGGGAGGCTTTTTACTGAAACATCAACATTTATTGTAGAACAGATGTATATTTTTACTGGTGGTAGAGCTCCGATGACGGAGCTCCACAACAGGTAGTCACCACAGCATTACCTAATATACTTGCCGCTAAATTATAGTTTTCAGCACTATCGTGTTCCGGTCCGATGGTAATATGCGGCCCTGTAATTTCCGGAACAGAGGCATAACTCCTTAGGCCTCAGGAGTGGTAACGCATCTGCATTTTGACCTTGGTCTTTGTGTGGGTATCTATAGGCTGCAGTTATCACTTAACATCAATGTGAACTGCATGCTTGTTTGCCACTTCCAAATCTTCCAATACATAAAAAAACATAACCTTTAACTAACAAATATCGTGACGCTAACCAGACTAAATTTAACTGTGCTAAAAGAATCATTAACTTTAAGAGTTACTGTGGAGTGCGTTGCACCAGCGTATTTTTAGCATAGATGACATCATCATAATTTCAGCCAAAAGACGTCCACTGCTGAACAAAGGCCTCCCCCAAAGAATGCCACAACGAACGGTCCTGGGCCGCCCTCATCCAGCGATTGCCCGCGACCTTCACCAGGTCATCGGTCCATCTTGTGGGAGGCCTGCCCACGCTTCGCTTTCCGGTACGCGGTCGCCACTCGAGAACTGCTCTGCCCCAACGGCCGTCAGTTCGTCGAGCTATGTGCCCTGCCCACTGCCACTTGAGTCTCGCTATTCGGTGAGCTATGTCGGTAACTTTGGTTCTCATGCGGATCTCCTCATTTCTGTTCTCATTCATTCGATCTCGCAGAGAAACTCCAAGCATAGCTCTCTAGCTCTCTCCATTTCTCTCTGAGTGACCTTGAGCCTTCTTATAAGGCCCATAGTGAGCGACCACGTTTCCGTCCCATAAGTCATCAGTTGACATCAGGGTTGACAGATTCCCTTATCATCTGAAAGATCATTTTGAGGTTAACTTTAAGATACACCTCCGTTAATCATCACCTTCGTTAGTGATAACTTTGACGCTGACGTGAACTTTAGCGCTGCGATGGTTTATCTTCATTTAACAATTATTAAATGGTGCAACTCATTTTATGATTTAGATTACTTTAGCAAATTTGTTAAAGTTTGATGCTACAACTCAGCCCTTCTCGTTCTTAACAGAATTTACAGCATCGAAGGTGTCAGAAGCCTACCAAAAAAGACGATTATGCGTTACCAATAAAAAAATAGATGAAGACATATAATTGAAGATAGAATAACAGTTTCCATTACCTATACCAGAGAATAAACAATAATTATACTATAGTACTGGGTGCTTAATAATTATACTATAGTACTGGGTGCTTAATAATTATACTATAGTACTGGGTACTTTTTTTGAATGTGAAAGAGGTGCCTCTTTCACATTCATCACTCCTCAGGGCAGGTGAATAAGAACCCAGGTATTCCATTACATTGAAAAAAAAAATTGGGGTGGGCGCCAATTTTTTTTCATCATCATCATTTCAGCGAAAAGACGTCCACTGCTGAACAAAGGCCTCCCCTAAAGATTGCCACAATGAACGGTCCTGGGCTGCCCTCATCCAGCGATTGCCCACGACCTTCACCAGGTCGTCGGTCCATCTTGTGGGAGGCCTGCCTACGCACGTTAGCGACTTGGCGTGAAGATACTATGGATAAGGTGCTTTAACTGCTATAATAAATAATATTTAATTAATATAAATATATTGACAACAAATGTGAAAGGAGAACACGGTAGAACCAATTAAATCAATCACATCGGGTTCTTTACATTTTATTTGTATACGAATTCCGCTGAACCGAAGTAAGCTTTTTTTATCGATTTTCGAACAATATATTCCAATTATCATACCATAGTCACAAAATATTATTAAAGCTTTGTAACTTACCTTACAATGATATTTTGTTTTGCCACTTATTTTTAGTACAAGGATATCCTGAACGTGTTTTCTTCACGACACTCGAAGAATTCGTAGATAGATGAACAAGGCAGGGATATTTTATATGTGTGTTTCTTTATTTATGTACTTTATGTTTCGAATACTTATCAGATATTGACTGATTTGGATATGTTAAATATTAACCGAACATCGCTGAAGATTTTTTTTTATGTCAAAGGATTGACAGACATGCAAACGGGCCACCTGATGGAAAGTGGCTACCGTCGCCTATGAACATTTGCAACATCAGGGGAGTTGCCAACGCGCTGCCAGCCCTGAAGGACTCGTCACGCCTGTTTTGAAAAACCCTGTATTGTAGCGCCGAGGGAACACCTCAGATGGAACTGAGGGAACACTTCATTCCACAATTTGCACGTTCTAGAATAGAATAGTTAGCGTGTGCAGAAATGGATGAATATAAATTGTTTAGACTGGTAATAGTAACACACGACCGGATTCGGTCCGGCAGACCGAAACCGCCGACCAAATCCGCGCGAGCGGACCGCATCGGACTTGATTAATACCTAATAATTCTGTCCGCCGGACTCCTCACACGGCCAGATTTGGTTCGGAGCGTGCCAAATCCGCTATCCGCTCCGGTCGTGTGTTACTACTTTTAGTGCCTTATCATTTATCAAACAACCGGATTGCGAGCGTTCTCAAAGCGGAGCAAGCGCGTAAAGAATACGTTCAGGGCGCGCAACGGACATCGCGCATACATGCTTGTTCCACTTCTCGACATAAAAAAATATATGTCACGCACCACAATATTACCATTTTAATGGTCAACTAAATTGGCTGGGTTCACTCATAAAATGTTTAAAAAAAAAAAAGTCACGTACGCATTCAAAAAAAGAACGTTGCGTCTAGTGTCGTATCGTATGCCACAAGTTTAAATTTAATAACAAGGTAACATTAATATTCATGCGATTAACGATTCAAGGTTTATCTTTAATACTGAATGTAGGCATTTTGTTTTGAGACCGTCTCACACTTGCATATGAATATATAAATTAATAATAATAATTGTGCCCGACCCAGTTCTGGAAAATGACCATGTCACGATGTATTGGGACCGATCTATCATCACTGACAGGACTATTGTTGCCAATAAGCCTGATATAGTGGTGATAGATCGCTCGGAGCGCCGCGTAATGATGATCGACATCACCGTCCCGCATGATGAGAATCTCGTGAAAGCCGAAAAAGACAAGGAAATAAAATATCTTGATCTGGCTCACGAGGTTGTCGCCATGTGGGATGTGGATTCGGCCATCATTGTGCCGATAGTCGTATCGGTGAACGGGCTGATAGCGAAGAGCCTCGACCAACATCTCAAGAGGCTCTCGCTAGGTGGATGGATCAAGGGTCTGATACAGAAAGCAGTACTCCTCGGCACGGCACGTATAGTGAGGAGGTTCCTGTCTCTGTGTCCCTAACCACCGGCAGCTTGGACCCTGCTCTCGCTGCCGGCGGCACACTATTTTTTAATTTTTTATATATATATTTGTTGTTTTTTTATACATATATATGTAAAAAATTATTTAATAAGTTGGATCAATAAATAAGTGGAATAATAATAATAATAATATAAGTTTATTTGCATATAACAAATTACAATAAAATGAAGAACACAGTAGTACATTTGTGAGGAATCCTTATTAGTAATATGATTTCATAATATTATGTTTGTCGCAACTAGCACTTTTGCTAAGTTATTAAGAATAACTTGTGTTAAAAGCACTAGTCCCAACCCTTGTGTAAAATATTTCCATTTATTACAAGTTTGTAATTATGAGCGTAAGACTGTGACTATTGTCGAATATCAGCAAACAGCTTAAAGTTAAGAAAACTAAGGTTAATAAAATAAATATAAAGTACAAAAAATCAACACTAATGTAAAAAATAGTAAAGGAATGATATATGGCAAAAATGTAGATAAATGAATAAATGTATGTGTAAGTGGTGTGTTTGTGAGTGAGTGTGTGTGAGTGTGTGTGTGTGTGTGTGTGTGTGTGTGTGTGTGTGTGTGTGTGAGTGAGTGAGTGAGTGAGTGAGTGAGTGAGTGAGTGAGAAAGAGTGTGTGGGTGTGCTGGTGTTTGTGTGTAGGTGCGATTATTCTATATGTGGAGTCTGCTAGCCTACTAGGATGTAGGTAGTAAAACTTATTTCATTTTTTTTTTTTGTTTATTTTTTTCAATTACCTGTGATAAATTGTTCTGTATTTACATAATTTAGTTTTTGAAGCCATTGGGTCACGATTATTTTTAATGTTTTGCTTGATAACGGATAAATATTAAGGCGTTTATTAAGTTTATTATATAACTGTGGGCCCTGATAACAGAAGAATCTTTTAGCAAATGCATTATTAGCTTTGTAAGGAAGGCAAACTTTATCCTTCCGCCTTTTATTTATTACTCTATACGGCGTGTGATGGTGTTGCAGTAAAATTGTATTAACAACAAATAATTGCCTAACTGTAAGCACCTCACAGTTCTTGTATAATTCTTCAGTCGAGTAAAGAATAGGACGGCGAGTAGCGACTTTAAGCACAGCTCTTTGCGCTCTCTCTAGCTTTAAGAGGGTGGTCTTTGGAGCTCCACCCCAGACAGCTACACAGTAGGTCAAGAGCGATTGGCAAAGTGCAAAGTAAATTCTTCTGACCACCTTAGATTCGGCTACATCTCGGAGAATTTTAAACACGTAAATTAATTTTCTTATTCTTGACGTAAGTAACTCTATGTGAGGCGTGAAACTAAGATGACTAGTTAAATAATGACGTGTTATTAGGTTTTCACGAGCTACACTCACTGAAACAAAACTATTTAACGGTTTTATCTTCCATATATTTAACGGACCCTAAACTGAATGGTTATTTGCTTTGTCTCGTTTCTTACGTGGTGTCACAGAAATTAACAAAACAGGCAATTTAGCAATTCCGAAAATGAACGGCAAAAAAAAACTCCCCAGAACTATGATATTACCTATTACCTTTATGTTAGAATATGTCAAATGTGGAACGAACTTCCGTCTTTCGAACTACAATATGGGATTTTTTTAAATTGGCGTATAAAGATATGTATAAAACATTCCGTCAAGGCACCACGTTGGTCTGATGTTGCAAAATATCCTTAGAAAACGGTAAGCATTTCTCAGGTGCTCCTTTTACTGGTCACACAGAAATAAGAAAAACCCCAAACTCATCGTCGTTCCAATTATAAATCTGTGGCAATTATATTGAGCAACAGGATATCGACCATTGGGATTAACATCCCATTGCTAATCACAATGTTTATTAGCCAACAAATTGGTGATTTGTTTGTTCATAATAATATCTTTTGATGGTGCTATAAGCCTGCACTTTGCGCCATATTGATTTACTAGGGTAGGAGATCTTTTTGTGTATGAATGTGACAGTTATTACGGGTCTTACATTAACATGAAACAATAACAGCGATATGAGATAGATTTTTAGAAATTGTACTTATTTAAACACTTACTAAGTATGTTATACATAAATAACTTAATAGTACACCATGATTATATTTCAATCGAAGTCGCAGTGTAGAAATGCGAAAATTTTAAGCACCGTTAATTTACCTACAGAAATTTTATGCTTTTGATGATTCTAAATTCGAAATTTTATTTAACAAGTGTTTTAAAATGATGTAAACAATCTGGGGAACCTGTGTATGTAGATAGACTTTATGAAGAAATACATAAATTAAGCCATTTGCTCAGACCATGTCAAAATGTCAAAAACCATTACAGTCTAGCGATGAAACCAGGGACCACAGTTTCTTAATAGTACCACAGTCTAAAGAAAACAACCGTGTTAATTGTGATACCCATGTACTCCTAGGGCACTGACGCAATTTTTAAATGTCATCTATTCAATTCATGTGCCTGTCTGTAGTGATTTCTTTTTGCATTATAATATTTAGCCGACGCAACCTCTCAAAGTAAGGGTTGAGCCACGACTGCCCAACTGACCATGACATCGAAGCGGATTGATACAAGGTCACAATAAATACGTATCGAGTGCAAAAGCTTCTACTACTACTAATATATAGAATTACAGGTAGTCTACATTATATGGCTGTCTTATGTATTTATTTTTTATCATTCCGATGCCATACTTTTCTTGCCATCTTTTTCTATTCACTCGCAAAAGTTATAGCAAAAAATATAACAGTCGGTGGGTACTAATATTTAATCTGGGTCTGTATAGAGGAGTTTGGATATTTTACTACTGAGTGAAATTGATTTTTATTGGTATGATAAAATGTCAAAAAAATTAGGTAAGCAAACATCTAAATGAAGCAACCACAACAATTACTGTGTAAATAAAATGCGGACAAGAGGATCGGCACAGAACATAAACAATTTAAGGATAATTCTGTAAATCAGTATTTCCGCTAGCACCGGCGCCGAACGTTATCTATAAGAGCATGACTCATTGCACGCGATTTGTTTACTATGGTATTTAATTGGCGGTCAATTAATACTATTTTGCGATGAACTTCTGAAGGACGTTGACGCGTCATTGTTTCCTATCATTTCGATATAATTATGATTATCCCATTATAGTAGACGGTGACGTCATTGGACACAAAACATGTCACATTCACATAGTAGGTACTCAGTCCATCCTGACTAATAGTTAAAAGTATTTGGTACGTATTAAAGAGGCCAGATTGGTAAAACCAAATGCGTTTATCGACCTAATGTGAACGCATCACTGCGTAGGTACACAGAAATTAACATTTCGATTGGAATCCGGGACTTAACCGGTCAATTCAAAATAACCGGCTTGATACAATAATAATTATAATATTTCTAATTAAAATAACATCTGCATTTATTTTGTACGTATAAAAAGCTATTATTCGTATGAAGGGAATCTGTAGAGCGGAAATAGGTTCTTCAGATTCGCTTTCAACGATGTAGGGAGTTAAGCTAGCTATCTGGTCTGTTATTCGTTGATACAATTTCGCAAGTAGGGACGGATTCTGTAGTCATTGGCATTTTATCTTTTGATCTCATCCGGCACATCAGTTTTTTTGCCCAAATATCCATTTTCCCCTTATCTGTCCAGGAATTGTAATGGATCCTCAAACTTGATTGCCTTGACCAAGTCAAAAGGTCCTTTGAGTGGACACTTTTCTGATCACCGACAGATTATTATTCAGCTAATTGTCCTGCGAACCACGGATAATGAAGGCACAAATCGTGAGCGGTATCCACATGAAGTGCAAATTAGTCAGTTTGTCAAACATTCTTGCTTAGCATCTAGTGCGTAAAGATTCTATGTACTCCTTTTAAGGCACACCTCATTTATATTAATTGATCACATTACCTACTGAGTTTTCAACGAAGCCTCATAAATGTTGCATGCCGATTGGATACTATCAATAGTAGTTAAAATGATATACTATAACTACGACATGGCAATTTGTTTCATTCAAAATGTACCGATTTACATGGATTTTACCTTATTAATAGCATTTCATTTTAAAGCTTTAATTACAAAGCATGAATATCTAAAGCAGTCTAACAGACCAAAAGGTCTCAGAGATCTAGGCATTCTCCAGAAATACAACAAAACCATGTAACGACATTTGATGAATGCAACCCAAACAACATTTTCCTTGTACCCAGGGAGATAAAAGTTGTTTAGATTAGCCCTTCCCAAAACATTTACCTGTTATTCACCTACTTCAAAGCCATATCTGTTAGATTTCCCTCAGGACGAAGATCACATACAAAATAAGCAATAACATACCACTTCAGACACCAGCGAACAGTCCCTTTGAGCACATTAACACAAACAAAACACGGCACACTGTCACAAACGTCTCAAGGATTAAGGGCTGTACGATCGCGGCGGGGTCGAAACGTTGACTGAATAAAACGCAGCTATAAAACGAACACTATTACATAAATTTAATTGCAAATAATTAAGCGAAAACCGCATCAGTGACGTCCGACGTCGAGGTAGAGCCACACTTGTCCACCACTCGCAACTAACTGAGCCAGACGTTGACGCAGATCCCGCACGGGATACAAACATAAAGCAACACGGGCCACCGGTCGCGGCGGACCGGAGGGGAGTAGCCATAGCGTTTATTACCGGTGAATAACAGTCTATCATTTTTTGCGGGGGGCAATACGTGTGACACCCACACACTCTACAAAAATCGTCTATTTCTACGAAACTCACACTTTGACTTTAACAAAATACATAAACAATTTCACGCACACATTTAAACATCTAGGCGACAGGCACAGGAACACTTTTGCTTGTACTTTGACAGAGGGGGAAAGCCTGCATATGGCTAATCCCCTCCGGTCCGCAGCGGCCGGTGGCCCGTGTTGCTCTATGGATACAAATGATACGTGTCTCTCTCGCACCTCCATAAGTTATATATGCAAGCGACGATTTGATGGCGTACGTCAAAACAACCGGTCAGGTGTAGTGTATAACCCCATATAATTGAGACTCACTCAAGACTTATGAGTCAATCAAATGTGAAGGTACAAACTGTCGCTAAGATCCAGCTTCATTTTTTTTATGTAACGTAGGTGGCAACCTAGCATTCAGTTCACATGGATGTTAAGTGATGACTGCACCCTATGGACGTCTAAACAAAAACCAGAGGTCAAAATGAAGTGATGTGTTGACCTTAGGCCCGAGACCTTAGGTGATACGTCTCTGCGCTAGTTATTCCATGGCCATAGATTACCATCTAACCGGAACACGATAGTGCTGAACACTACCATTTGTCCGCAGGTAGATTAAGGTTCCTGGGTTCGATTCTCGGGTCGGGGGATATTAGAGATATCGGTTTAAAATCCTTTATCTCTGCTTCTATTGGGATTTTTCCATTTTCTGGAAGTTTCCCAGTACCCCGGAGTTTGGTAATGTGCCCGGAGATGGCAACAGGTTCGCCACCTGTTACATGGGCCAAAACGTAACCGGCGAGTCGTGGGTGTTTGCATGTATGATTGAATGCATGCATTTGCCTCTGCCTACCCCTTCGGGGATTACAGGCGTGAAGTTACGTTTAGATTAAGGTAATATGGTGGTGCCTACGGCCTGGAGTCCCTGCATTGGAACTCGGCCACCATAAGATTTTTCATTTTCAGCTCTGTTTATTTATTTCGTCACTGACAACGAGGTAGCCTATTACGCATAGTCTAAGGCAGAGGTTCCCAAACTATTTTTTCTTGTAGACCCCTTTCATTTTTTTTCTGGTTTCCGTGGACCCCCTTGTACCCCTCCTTGCTACATTTATATCACATTCCCATATTTCCAAATTTTATTCACGCCTACGTAGACCCCCATCGAGTCCCATGGACCCCATGTCTATATGGACAACTTTGGGAATCACTGGTCTAAGGTGTATAGGGAATTGATATAGGTACCTTTCCTTTGATATTTGCCACTGTGACCGGTGTTTTGAAATTAAACAACAATCTAAACGCAAAAGATCGAAGGCCCGGCCGGTTATTAATGATGCTAATTTATTCTCGTATTACAGTAATATACCTAAATAAAGGGTAAACCTGACTTAGATATCAACACACAGCCGAAAATATTGTCTGTACCAAGAAACTTTAAATTTGGTACTGGAGTTCTTTTCATGATGTAAATGAGCACTAACAAAGGATTTTTAGAAATTCGACCCCCTAAGGGATGTAGTTTATATTGAATTTTCTCATTTCTGGACTTAGAAGTATGAAAATATGTACAAAAGATCTTGATTACGATAAAAAATGATCTGTGTAGATGACTTGAGATGACATGGACAAAATTTCCCGCTAAAGGGGTAAACCCCCTTTTTACCCCTTTAGAGGGTAAAGTTTGTGTATAAAAATTTTCTAATTTCTGGACTGATCAGTATGAAAATTGGTTTAAAAATAAAAGAAAAAAAAAGAAAACATAATTTGAAAAATTTTGCAGATTTAAATTAATGTAAGACGTCAATTGTTTATTGAAACTGAAATCAAAACTTAGAAATTTTAGAACATGTTAAAATTTTAAGGGTAACTATTTAGAAAAGCCTTACGTTTAATTTCTGATCACTATTATCCTTAACCTAACCACCATAATTAATAACAACTTTAAAAAACTTGTAATAGTAAATTTCAAATTATGTAAAATCTTTAAATCTCTTTAATTTACTGTTTATAAATGCTATTTTATCGATTTCATAGATGTACCTAAGATCTTGATTCTTAAGTAAGACTATCGGGTCTTACTTTTAGACACTGTTTATAAAATGCGTTTTTTTATTTACCAAATTGATTACTTTGAATTAAGCATAATTTAGTTAATTGCCTAAAATATAAAATTAATTCCAGCCAGTAAGATGTTTGGTTTCATCAGCAATAAAGCAACACAAAAAATATAACCGCCGACTGATTTAAGATTAATTTATTTTTTGTAAAGACTTCAAGCATAGTTCTAATTAAAATTAATTATTTATTGTTGTAAATACACTCAGATCATTTATTAAATTTAAAGAAGAAGCTTTATTTGATATTAAATATTCATCCCCGACCATCGTCACCCTACTTAGCATGTTTGTCTTCTAGACCACCGATATATAAAAATGAATGTTTGTCTGTATATCTTAATATATATAAATCTCGTGTCACAATGTTTGTCCTCAATGGACTCCTAAACCACTTAACCGATTATAATAAAATTCGCACACCATGTGCAGTTTGATCCAACTTGAGAGATAGGATAGCTTACATTACGCTATGACTAATAGGAGCAGAGCAGCGCGGGCGAAGCCGGGGCGGGCCGCTAGTCCTTTATAGAATCGTTTACTACGCATTTGATCATGTGATGATCTTTAGCAAAGTTGTTGTGTATGAGCCCACGAAGGTTTCTGAGTTGGCAAATTCTACAGATGGCGCCACTGTCATATTTTAGTTGGTGGCGTAGCAACGCGCACAGTGTACCTACAGTTATTATATTACATTTTTCTCTTGCTTGTGTCCTGCAGTGAGACTTAACTGAAAGTAAATATTTTCAGATCATAATTTATGGGGTAACCGTTCTCAATGATTAACAATTGAAAAAAACAAAGTAGAGGGTACTTATGAAGTAACTGCGGATTCTGCGGAAGGCGTTTTCCTGCGAGTATGTCACCGGTAAAAGCCAAGCTTTTCCGGCGAGTGTGTCGCTGGTCTAAGCTTAGTTTTCCGAGAAACCGGTACGGACACGACGCGACGGCCATTCATCTCAATTGCCTGCTTTAGATGCCACGTCAATATCAGATTTGTTGCTCAATACATTCCCTATTTCATCCTTTTAGTACTCAACAACACTGTTTTGCCTAAACTGAAGCTATTTGGATCAAATGATAGCATACAATGAAAAAAAAAGATTTTTATACATATTCAAGGAAGATTTTATTAAATAACTGAATCTGCAAGAGTAGCGCGCATAAGTAAAGGAACGGACTCACCGAACACCACTGCTTTTCATAATCTGTTATTAAATTGAACCTGTTTTGATAAAACGATTACGTTTCATCCAAAAAAGAAGTAACAACATTCCTATTAGCAGGAGCGAGAGTTTAAATCTTGTAGAGACTATTCAAGTTAATTTTTAAGCATTGAGCAACACCGGAGGGGAGTAGCCATATGCAGGCTTTCCCCTCTTTCAAAGTACAAGCCCAAATAGGCCTATACCTGTCGCTTAGATGTTTAAATGTGTGCGTGAAATTGTTTCTGTATTTTGTTACAGTCAAGGTGTGAGTTTCGTAGTAATAGACGATTTTTGTAGTGTGCGTGTGTGTCGCACGCATTTCCCCCGCAAAAAATGACAGACTGTTTTGCATCGGTAATACACGCTATGGCTACTCCCCTCCGATCCGCCGCGACCGGTGAGCCGCGTTGCTCTACGCTTTTAAGTATCAAAGAAAAGAGACTTCCAGCCGTGCTATTCCGTGTGTCTACGGAAGGCATTTCCCGGCGAGTGTGTCGCCGGTCTAAGCTTAGTTTTCCGAGAAACCGGCACGGGCGCGACGGCCATTCATCTCAATTGCCTGCTGCAGATGCCACGTCGATAAAAGATTTGTTGCTCAATACATTCCCTATTTCGTCCTATTGGTACAGCTTATAGCTTGGCTAGAACAAAAACAATTGAAGACACCTATGTTTTCTATAAAAACGAACTTCTGAGGACATGAACAGAAAGAACATAGAAGGAAAAAAGGCCGGTTTGGTGTTTTTTCAATATCATCAAAAATTAAGGCTTGAAAAGAAAACTCCAAGAATTGAGCGTCGTGAGCAAGGGACCGAGCAACTATTTTTCTCTAATCTGCCGCTAAATGGTACCAAGAATAAGAGGTATTTTACTGCCACAGTAACAGGAGAGAGTTTATTGCTCAATACATTCCCTATTTCGTCCTATCGGTGCAGTAACATAGCTTCGCCAGAATCTGATGAAAATTAAGGCTAGTTTTCTACTTGACAAAACAAGCAATTCAGAATGTGAACATGAGCAAGAAATGGCCTACTTGATATGTTCATATTTCATACATATGACAAGAGGCCAAAAGGTCAAATGAATCTACACTAAAAGCCATGGGGCCACAGTGCATCTTTAGTCACTGAACCCGTCGTCTTTGACGACCCGGTTAATCCAGCGG
This sequence comes from Macrosoma leucophasiata, assembly GCA_036365455.1. NCBI lineage: Eukaryota > Metazoa > Arthropoda > Insecta > Lepidoptera > Hedylidae > Macrosoma > Macrosoma leucophasiata. Next base: position 24,197,912 of record JAWQUS010000007.1, on the reverse strand, counting down.
TATGAGATGACCGTTTGATTCGAAGGGTCGCGGGTTCGATCCCCGCACCGGGACAAATATTTGTATGGCCTACAGATATTTGTTTCGGGTCTGGGTGTTTGTGTATGTGTACAACGGCACCCACGACACAGGTTTATACCTACTGTGGGGCTGTGAGTGTAAGCGTATTTTGTTTTTTTTTTAATTGAATGACTTGAATTGTACCTGCGCTGCTTATTGCTTATGTTTATTTTTAAAGTAACTTCACGCCTTTAATCCCCGAAGGGGTAGGCAGAGGTAAATGCATGCATTCAAGCATAGGTACATGCAAACATTCACGATTCGCCGGTTACGTTTTTGGCCCATGTAACAGGTGGCGAGCCTGTTGACATCTCCGGGCACATTACCAAACTTCGAGGTACTGGGAAATTTCCAGAAAATGGAAAAATCCCAATAGAACCAGACATAAAGGACTTTACACTATTATTTCTGATGAGCCCCTACCCGGGAATCGAACCCAGGACCTCAGCGTAGTAGTAGTGGATTTGGAATAGTTTATTTCTAGATCATGTTTATTTAAGATTCAATGTATATAATTTATCTCTTTTCCATTTCCACCACATTACCTAATTTAAGCCAGTGGTGTGGTGACGTTACGTTACGTAGCGCTGAACACTACCTGTGTTCAGCGCTAACGTATTTTAATTTGGCTCAGGAGTGGCAACGCATCTACATTCAAATTTACCAGGAACGCTGCAATCAGTAGCAATTTCAATTCCTTAAGTGAAACGTTCAAACAACATAAACGCGAAAGTGCGAAAAACCCAAGATATGCTATGCTACATACATCGAATAGGGTTGCCGCTTTTTTTTAATCAAAAGTCATGAGTAAATAAGTTAAGGGAAGTTCTTTAGAGTGTTCTGAATGTAGAAAATGACTATACATCGAGATAAAATTTTCAACATCATAATGATAGGACGTTTTATAGAGTATTGCAGCACGCTCGGCTCTATTGATATTATAAAGTAGGTGCATGCAGGTGTGGTCGCAGGTTTTGGGAATAGGTTAAAGTACCAGAGACAAAGGAACTGAGGCTTCGAAGTTCTACGTACATCTTGAGAAGAGACGCTTACACACATCCATTTCAATATTTAAAAAGATGTACATGTACATGTTAACGTAATACGTCATAGCACGCACACAATGATTTTGGGAAGATCAGCTTGTACAAGTTATTTTGTACTTTTGGATACTTTATGTGAGAGATCATGAAACTCTATTACAGAGTACAGGTGGCAACCCTAATAGACAAGGACTAATATCAAGTGCAATTATTTCAATGTTTACGCGAACTAATTATGTAATAATACGCGAACGCACACGTTGTAACGTGGAGCCTTCTAGATCGCTCGCGTTAATGTAATGCGAGTACACCTCTTTTTACTACATATCAACACGTGGATTTGTTTGGTCGATCGGTGTAAAAAATCGTAACGTGTAACGGTCAATTCTAATATCTTACCTCCAATCGGTAGATCGCGCCAAATTAGATATGAAACGATCAGTCGATCGATCCGCTATCAGCGTCCCAATAACTATGGAGAAAAAAGTTAATTTGTGGGTTGATTACTGCGACGTTTTTAGAAAATGAAAGTATTTTTTTATTTTTCTTTTAATACAATAACGAGGGACGGCCAGCAGCGTCCCGCGACAAAACTGCCTGCATTGCGGTCACTAATCCGCATGCGAGGCGTGGTGATTATGGCATATCCTCCCCTATTGACGACATTTTTGGGGAATTGTCCAACAGTGGACGTCTTTCGGCTGGAGTGATGGTGATCAAATAATTGTATTAATTACTTTTTATCCGGATATCTGCTCTGCTTCGGACTCCTCCCCCCTATTGTCACGCTGTGTCATATACTATCTGTGACCCACCTTAAATATATTACGTCACAGAAACTAAGACCCCTCCCTGAATATGACACAATAGTCTTATTAAAATATTTTAATGAACTGCGAACGTCACGTTGCCCTGGTCCCGTCACCTCCTGTCACTTTTTGTCACGCTCAGCTAAACTCCTGCCCCCTCTTGTATGCGAACATATTTTATGTAAATACCTATGGGGTATATTCGAAGAAAATACTTTTGATAATAACATTTGCCGAACGGATGTTGTTGTGTTTATGAATCAATAAAATATTTTCCTTGTTACGTTCATGTGTTTTATTACACAACGATACATATCTGCATATATGCAACGTTATTAATAATCTGCCTCGTACAATTATTATTTCTTTTTGTTATTACGTGTGACTTAATTTATAAAATGCATTATTTGTATACCGCTATTTCAGGTTTGAAAATGCCCGTTTTTGTATTGTAATAAATGTGGCAAGCAAGCATGTAGTTCACATTGTGAGTGATGACTGCAGCCTGTGAAACAAGTGATGACTGCAGCCTTAAGACACCCACAGACCAGAGGTCAAAATGCAGATGCGTTGCCACCCCTGAGACCTTAGTTGTTATGTCTATGTCATAGTTATTGTTACTGGTGGTAGAGCTTCAGTGACGGAGCTCGCGGGCGTAGGCACCACCGCATTACCTAATATACTTGCCGCTAAATGGTAGTGTTCAGCACTATCGTGTTCCGGTCAGGTGGTAATGTAATTTCCGGCACAGAGGCATAACACCTTAGGCCTCAGGAGTGGTAACGCATCTGCATTTTGACCATGGTCTTCATGTGGGTGTCTATAGGCTGCAGTCATCACTTAACATCAATGTGAACTGCATGCTTGTTTGCCACGCCCATTACATAAAAAAAAAATTATTAGGGGATGGCCCTGTATGTATGGGGGCACACATAACAATGTCGGACAATAGAGACGGACGAATCAAGCAATCGTCACACACCGCTGGACTAATCGGCTCGTCTAATCTTATGAAGTGCATTTGGAGCTATCTTACTGTTGTCAAATTTATTTATTTACAGTCCAATCAATTTGTTCACAGAAACCGATCTCGTCAGCCTAATCGATTAGTCAATTTACAAGTCCATAGTCCGGCCCGAAGGACCTACAAACGGTTTAGAAACCGGTGTCGTATGTTAATTAATTTGTCAACAGTTATCGTAATTAGTAGCCGGGTTGCCACCAATGATTGGCTTGATCAAATTGTCGGAATTGATTTTATTATGTTACGAATGTGGCAAACTAGCGTGCAGTTCACGTGGATGTTATGTTCACTGGGTTCGAGTCCCGGGTGAAGAAGGTTCCCTCCTGGGGCGCGGCCACAAGCCCAGCTAGAGCCAGGGCGATGGTTGCGTCGTATAACTGTGGGCGTCGTCATCTTGGTGGGGACGCCCGCCACCCTTTGTTGTTGCAGCCAAGTGCCGAAGGATTAAGCCCGCTCGAGATCGCATCAAGAAAAGAGAAGAGGATGAGAGCACAGCAGGACCTGGACGCCAATATCATGGTGGCATGAGTCCATGGTGCCCACCTCCTCCACCACAGCCCCCAAGGGGGTGCCAAACGCCGTCCTGCAGCCGCAGGGCAGAAGAAGCTGCAGCAGAGGGGGATGCTCCGGTGCTGCATCCGCGTCGCGCGAATAGTGCGCGCGAAGACCAGTGATGATGTGGATGTCAATTGATGACTGCAGCCTATAAACATCTACACAAAAACCAGAGGTCAAAATGCAGAATGCGTTGCAACCCCTGAGTCCCACCCATGGTCATTTAGGTAAACAAGTTATTCCTAATTCCACATCTATACAAATAAATAAAATTGGGAGTGCCTGTTTGTAATATTAAAATAACAGCTTTTTACTAAATGCATATGGACTGATTTTGACGGGACTTTCACTGGCAGATAGCTTATGTAATAAGGAGTAACTTAGGCTAATTTAATACTAGCAGCGCCCACGACTTCGTCTGGGTAGATACTGAACAATCATAAATTCTCACGCGGACGGAGTCGCGGGCACAGCTAGTCTTAACTATAACATTAACCAGCGCATCTTGGACGGTTACAGTTAACAGTTCAAATGTCACATCAATTCCAAATGGGTTGTGAACAAATAGCTGTGCCCTGCGGTTTCGTCTGTTCAATCTCTGATAATGGGTTAGGGTCACCAAGCAACTAGACGCTGGGACGCAAGCTTGCATTGTTCTGAAACTAATCCAATTTCAAGGGTTATCGTGTAATGTTAAGTAGCCTATAATTTATAACCTACCTCAATATATCGCAAGAAAAATCAATAAGATTAATACAAATGTAACCGATAGCTAGAGATAAGAACGTTCAAACATTCGGTGTTTTTGGTATTTCTAGAGAAGTATAGATAAGATGCCGTTTTTAGAGTGTTTACACTGACAATACGAGCGTGAACGTATTGGGTACCAGCTTTACTGGTGGTAGACGTTCAGTGACGGAGCTCACGAGCGTAGGCACCAGTGCATGAATCTATCTACAAGTCGCTAAATGGTAGTGTTCACTGAACACTACAATAGTATTCAGCGCTATCATGTTCCTTTCAGTTTTATATCTAGATCTGTATAGGCTACAGAATTCACTCACCATCAATGTAAATTGTATACCTGTTAGCCCCTTCACGATATTAAAACACTTCTAAAAACTGTTACAAATACTAAGCCGCAAACACATCTCTACACGTTTCTTGGAATGTCACGGTGGCTGCCAAAAACAGGTCTCGAGATGTAAGGTTTTGATAAACCAATTTACTTCTTCCCCGAGTGTGTTTTGATGTACAAGTAACTGTGCTCTAAAACGTAACTACACGATTTTATTCCCTGAAGAGGAAGGCAGAGGTAAATTTATGAATACATTTTATTTTTAAAGAAAAATGGAAAGAAAAATTTGACTTCAGGCGAGGCTCGAACTCGCGACCTACTGGGAATCTAGTCCAGCCGCTCTTCCAATTGAGCTACTGAAGCCCTGCCCGATTTTTCTTTAAAAATAAAATATATTTCACAAGCATGTGTTAATGCGAAATAATATAAAACAATTATTAAGGGTAAAAGCGACTTCTTTACGATATTCAATAAACTGAAAAGTCTATTATATCGGTTACCTAACTAGCATAGTTGGTAATAGATGGCGCTACTGCTACCATAAAGCAATGCAATAGATGTGAAGGAAAGATTTGACAAATCGGGCAGGGCTTCAGTAGCTCAATTGGAAGAGCGGCTGGACTAGATTCCCAGTAGGTCGCGAGTTCGAGCCTCGCCTGAAGTCAAATTTTTCTTTCCATTTTTCTTTAAAAATAAAATATATTTCACAAGCATGTGTTAATGCGAAATAATATAAAACAATTATGAATACATGTAAAGTCTTTGGTTATAAGCCGTCTGATATCTCGAGCATATCATCAAACTCCAAAGGCACTTCAGAAAAATTTAAACATGCCAATGCCGAGCATTTACTCTCGATCCGGGTATCGAAACCAAGACCTGGTCGTGTTTTTTTTTATGTACTGGAAGTGGGAAACAATCATGCAGTTCACATTGATGTTAAGTGATGACTGCAGCCTATAGACACCCATACTAAGACCAAGGTCAAAATGCAGATGCGTTACCACTCCTGAGGCCTAAGGTGTTATGCTGTGCCGTAAATTACAGGGCCAAACATTACCATCTGACCGGAACACGATAGTGCTGAACACTACCATTTAACGGCAAGTATATAAGGGAATGCGGTGGTGCTTACGCCCGTGAGTTCCGTCACTGGAGCTCTACCACCAGTAAAATATTTTGTCTTCAAAAAAACATTGTACAAAAGGAATAAGTACGATTGTGGACGGAAGCTCTGGCTCCAACAGTTAGCAGGCTTACTACTCCTACAGTTGAGCCAATAACAGTAGTATAGGTCGCGCCAGGTAAAAAGAACGCTGGCGGTCAAGCTGCGCAGTAGACGATTTATCGATCTATTTGGTGGTATGAGGTGCGGCGTTTTCAATCTGCCTACCAATACACGAAACCGCAAGCGATAGCTAGATCAAAAATAAACCAATAGGGCTAGTACTTTCGTGCGCGAGTGTACCGATGCGCGAACACATCCCTTCTACTTTCTTCCAGCGTTCTTTTTACGTGGCGCGACCTATAGTAGTAGTTGATACCACTAGACTAGTGCAGTAGACGTTGGTTCTAAACGACCCCGACGATGAGACCACGTTTGCCATCGCCGCGATGAATGATCACATACCATTACACCATTTACCACCACCATATCATTCCATGAACTCATGAACACGCGACTAACGCGCTACCGCGTTCTGCGAGTTTATTCTGCTTTTAGGCTGAGAACTTTCTTTTCATTTAGACATGAAATCCGTGAGTCGCCAAATAGGTTCCAGTTGAAAATCAGCGTCAGGTTCAACCTGACATATCACTGAACTGGAATTTATTTGATGATGCCGTGATACACTGGGTATTATCGTAGAAAGTACTTACCAATACATATTATTTTTTAATTTTACAATTTTTTTTCTCGACTTTTTTGTTAATAAGTATTACAGTAACTTTCTGCAGTAAGTTCTACCTATGTTAATTTTTTTTTAACTACTCTATAGGTATACTTTTTTCATATTTTGACTATATATGTAAAGAAATACTATTTCTTTCTTCGCACTCTGTGTGTTTACTTACCATGAAGTTTGGTTATAGTTTTTAACTTTTTAATTGTCTGATTTTAAAGAAGAAACGAATTCAGAATGTCAGATGACAGATTTAAATACGAGTTGATTGACAATTGGATAATCAATGAAAATTTTAATATTATATTATTTTATGTTTTAAAAGTGAAAGAATAAACTTTCATTGTCGTTTCTTCTTTACAGCAACACAAGGTTTATTTCTTTCATGTAGTAAAACAGACTTATATATATTATTATATTTTGTATGACTATGATTATGATGAACAGATTTTTCATTTTCTTCTATGAAGGAATTGAAAAATTTGATGATTCACGTATCGGTTAAATATTATTATTAAATTGGTATTTATTAATACCTATTGGATTATTATTATAAGTCATTCTCTCTAGGTAGCTTATAACCCGACAATGCAAAAGTGTCCTTGTTGACCAATATGAAATAATATAAATGATTTGAATTTTGAATTTTTGTATTCCATGTACCTACTACATGCTCTCTCAGGACTGTGCCAATAAAGATATTTTCAATTTCAACTAGTGTTACCAGGTGTCGCGATTTGTGCGGGACGTCCCGATTTTCAAGGATCTGGGGACTCGGCCCGATTAGGTGTTAATCGGTTAAATGTCCCTATAAATCAATCATCATCAATACCTCAACCAAACGTTTACAGCTATACAAAAGCCTGTCTAAAGATCAATCATCTTTGGGTCCCGGGGCTTTTGATAAATCAATAATTTAATTAATTGGCTTGCTTTTTACTGTCCCGATTTATACCCCCGGATTCCAATTTATTTTACCTACTGTCCCGATTTTTAAAAAATCAGACCTAGCAACACTAATTTCAACCCTTTGCGGCTCGTCGATTGCCAGGTGAAATTGACAAGTGCTCTCTCGGGAAGAGCCGCCTACGCCCATTAAAAAAAACACACTACGTACTACCTACTGAGGCAGTTTGTATTTCTGTGTTCTATTGGACTCATAAAACTTTAATTGCCACTCAGTTCAAGGTGTTACATGTTTTATTCATCAAGTTGACGTCTAAAATCGTAGGTCTAAAAGTAAAACGATAAAAACAGTTTTACAAGGTGTCCCAGAAATCAACGATAATGCGAAAACGGGTGATAGGCCAAGTCATGACAGTTATCAGAAACACGTAAAAAAATTTTTGTCATGTATTTTTAATATTATTAGGATTTTTTTAAATATCGGAAAAATCGACATCCTGCGATGATCTTTCAAGTCCCAAGACAACAAATATTACTTTCTTGTTATTTCCCCCTCTGTATTGCAGTCATGACTAACCCTTGTGTAAACTACAGTCTATAATTAAAATCCTAATAATATAAAAAATACATGACAATTTATTTTTTTTCGCATATTTCTGATAACTGTGATGATTTGGCCTATCACCCGTTTTCGTTTTATCGTTGAATTCTGGGACAGCCTGTATAGCTAAAATAATTTACGGGCGGAAACTAAAGTCACACAAATTTTAAGTAACTTAAAAAGAAGACTTGTTTGGCTACAGAATATTCAAATAAATTTAAAAATATTGATTTTAACTTATAAGTAAATAGGACCATGTGTAAGTAGTGATTTCTCTATTAAAATTAAATTACTTTGATTGATCTAAAATTTTCAGACTAGGATTATATTATTTAAACAATAAATGCATCGTAAGCATTCTGTTTATCAAAATTAAAGTGTAATTGATATCGCTCGATGACTTAACAAAGTGTATACTTATAAATAGCTGATATGCTTCAAAAAGCACGTATTATAACATAATTATATTTAAAAAGCAAACGTTATCGGTGCGATTACAGTATTTAATATATATTATTCACCATTATCATGCTGTCATTCTCGTTCAAATATAGATAGTTATGATCATGCAAATTTACCCAAAGACCATAGTCACCCATCGTCGTTGTATTCAGGATATGTATATACCTGTAACAAATAAATGTGTATTCATTAATACAGCCTTTTGAAGATTGAAGGTGAATTGAAACCCTGTTTTATCATCAAGATATTAACCGAAAGGTATCCACTGCTGGACATATAGCAACATCGGAGGGGAGTAGCCATATGCAGGCTTTCCCCTCTGTCAAAGTACAATGGGCCTAGGTATAGGCCCAAATGGGCCTATACCTGTCGCCTAGATGTTTTAATGTGTGCGTGAAATTGTTTCTGTATTTTGTTAAAGTCAAGGTGTGAGTTTCGTAGTAACAGACGATTTTTGTAGTGTGCGTGTGTGTCGCAGGCATTTCCCCTCGCATAAAATGACAGACTGTTTTGCATCGGTAATACACGCTATGGCTACTCCCCTCCGGTCCGCGGCGACCGGTGGGCCGCGTTGCTGTATGACTGCTGGATCATAGCTTCCCCATAAGGGGGCTAAGCCATAATCGCCACCCTTGGCATGCGGATTGGCGATCGCAGTGGCGGTAGTTTCATCGCAGGATGCTGCTGCCTATCTTGAGTTGTTGCACTTACTTTTTTATGTAATGTAAGTGGTAAGCAAGCATGCATTTCACATTGATGTTAAGTGATGACTGCAGCCTTTGGACACCCACAGAAAGACCAAGGTCGAAATGCAGATGCGTTACCAATCCTGAGGCCTAAGGTGTTATGTCTCTGAGCCGGAAATTACAGAGCCGTAGATTACCACCTGACCGGAACACACCATTTAGCGACAAGTATATTAGGTAATGCGGTGGTGCCTACGCCCGCGAGCTCCGCCACTAGAGCTCTACCACCAGTAAAACTACCGCTCCAGTGCAATGGTTTGACTTCCGAATGGGCGGTGGGTTTGTCAGGTCTCGACGTCAGCAGAGCCTTACGAACTTTTATTTAATTAAATTACAAGCGGACCCAACAGACTTCGTCCTGTCAAAAAGATCCTGCCAAAAAAAATACTACGAGTAGTCAGGTCAAAAATTCTCCTGAACAGAACCGTCGCCCTGGTGGATAGGGCATTGTGAATCTATATAATAATATATAAAAATCAATTGCTGTTCGTTAGTCTTGCTAAAACTCGAGAACGGTTGGACCGATTTAGCTTATTTTGTTTTGAATGATTTGCAGTCCAGGGAAGGTTTAAAACAGAAAATATGAAGAAATTGAAGGGAAATAGTAAAAACCACAATTTCATTTTCCCATACAAATAGTCTGGAGGTATATAACAAACCTTTGACACATTATTTTATTGTGAGGCAATACGAAGTCTGCCGGGACAGCAAGTAAAAAATAATCAAAGATTTCAACTTGACACACCTACATTGCTTAGACAACAGTGAATGCTTGTAATTTAATATGAACTTTATACAATAGCAATAAAGCTCAAATTGACTCTACGTTTTAGTTAGAAAACGTTAGTATGGGAAAAAGAAAAGGGCTGTTTTAAGGGTTTTTCCGGCAATTATTTGAATTATTCTTGCCATAAAAACAATCTTGACATTCAACGAACATTTAAAAAAAGAATTGGCCAAATAGTTCCAGGCGTTGTTGAGTTATGCGTTTACCAACACATTTAGCGATTTATTTTTATATTATAGGTACCAATATTTGAGCTTACAGCACCTTTGTTTTTGTTGGTTCGTCTTGAAGAACCGTATTTGTGGTAAGTAATTATTATAATCCAGGTATTGCATTTTTTTTTTTTGGCCAATAAATATTATTCTTATTCTTATAAGACAATTGGACAAGACATCGAACACTGATAAAGAAGCGAGTTAGTTAATCTTGATTTTTTAAATAATAATGATGCAAGACAAGTCCTAGGCGAACATAAGCATAGCGGAGTACGACCGCAGAATACGAAGGACTTTTCTCGGCTGCAAGACATCATCCGCCGACACGTGATTCATCTTTAGCTAATACAACACAGATGCGCCGACGCCGACTCACGACACGACTACGTATGAAAATCTACGTTGTAAACCTTGAGACATTCAGTACAAACACCCATAACGTTTGTACAACTTTTAATCCAAATCCACGGGTAGTCTCTAAAATTATCGTCTAAAAACATAAAAGTCCCACAAGTTTATTTAAATTTTACATAATACCAGCGTAGAATCTGTGTGCACAGCAGACATAGCATCAAGGTTTGCTGATAAAGCAAGATAAGATAGCGCCTACGGGCTCGAGATAAGATCGTGCAAATTTATCAAATTATTCTCAATTAAGGTCTCCCCATTATAAAGTGCTATCACCATTCAATATAAAAAGTATGTTGTATATTTTGGATAACACACATTTATCCATTGGTCATTTAACATCACCATTACAAGCAAAAGACTGCTGGACAACAGCCTCTCCCAGAGATGCTATATTGCATCATATGGCATAATGCTAACACTCGGATTGCGGGTTGGCGTTCGCAATGGCGCTAGTTTCGACCATGGAATAGATGAAATGCTAAATATTATTAACGTGAGCCCAGTTTTTTGAACGAATGTAGAGGGTTATGAAAAGATATAGGTGCACTGATGAATACTTAATAGCATAGTAATATCTGAAAGAGATCGAATTGGCATGTTATTCGTTTTAATTTTATATTTGTAATTTGACCTATCACAAGCTAATTCTTTTATTTCCAAGTGATTAAATAAATTTTTGAGTTTGAGTTTGCATCAGCTTGACTTGACTCATCCCTAAGCTTGACTTGTATAGGTTTGTTCAACGTCTGGCCGCAAATTAAGAATTATCAGCTCATCAGTCACCTTCTTGATAATGTTATAGTACTAGAGTAGGTCATGCAATCTCATTCATAATCGTTGACCGAAGTGTTTTAAAACTAAAAAATAAATGACGTGTTTCGACACTAATGTTTAATTTTGACCAATGATTCTGCTGTTAATGTTAAAGCTCCATAATTTTGTTTCATACCTTTTAGTTAGGTATACTTTTTATTTTAATGGCTAGATTCACAGTTTTTTTTTCTTGCTAGATTCACAGATCCAACGACGACTTTGCTGTGATTTCAAGCCGGTTCGATTGCACCTTAATGTTTGTTAAAGTTACAGCTTTTGTAAAATTTTACATACTTACTCTCACTTTAACAAATTTCTTGAAGTAAGAGAAGGATGTAGAATTTTACATTCAGAATATAATAACTATTAAATAAGTTAAAAAAATATATATTAAGTAAATAAGTTTTATCAATAAATAAGTGGAATACTAACTATAACAAATATTATGGTGCAACCGAAACTAAATATTTTGAATCCCTGTATAGAGATAGAGATATACAAGTAGGTACAAAGATTTTGAAGGCGCTCATGTTTGTTATTTAAACGGAGATTAGTTCTTCAATAAAATATAGGTAATCTTCATCACAGTTCAGTCAAATAACTTACAATCCAAACGTAATCAACCTTCCATTCGACACGTTACACGACAACGAACAAAAAGTTAACACAACACACCCGAATCAATTACGAGGCCGACTTAATTTTCAATCATTCCAGGTTTTGAAACAGCAAATGGCTCCGAATAAAGCCTTGTTTGAATATATCAATAAAATATATTCAAGTCCTACATTGTGTCGGCTCACGCCTCACCCCATGTGGAATAGGGTAATTTTCACTTGAATCTATCAACGTTGGATAAATTAGTTCTACAATTCAAATCTGATACGGATCAACAACATCCATTTGGTTCTCGGAATCTGTGAATGTGTTATTACGTCACTATTGTAAATTAAAACACGTGATTTGAAATTCAGATGAGTACGGCAACCGCATCTATCTAAATGGAGCACAAAAGGTTACAAAATTGTGAACTATTGGAATAGTTAATGAAATATAAAACATATTGGTTCCGGAGATGGGCGCGAGCCAAGGCGAGGATCGTCATTATGAAGCTTGCTTACTTGCTTGCTACGCGCCTTGCCATTCTGAATTTGAGAGATAATTGGAAGTTCCTCCAGTATTGCTTTTTAAAATCAAACAAATATATTAGGTATATAATATAATAAGAAGCGCGCATGCCCCGCGACTGGTGTAGATCATAAGCGATCTACTCCGCTCCTATGGGTGACCGCTAGTGGCAAATTAAAACGTGCTTCGGAGGGCACGTTAAGCCGTCGGTCCCGGTTGCAATCGATAGATGGCAGTCGTTAACCTTGTCGGAGGCCTTATGGGAGGTTTGAAAACATCCGACAACGGGTTGGCTACTAACCCGTATCTCCACCAATCCGCATTGGAGCAGCGTGGTTGGTAAGCTCCAGGCCTCCCCCCAAAAAGGGGAGATACTCGTGCCCTACAGTGGGACGTGTAATGGGTTGCCATTTTTATTATTATATATATTATGATATGATGAAGCAACGAACTAAGTATAAAATTGGTTATTATATCTAATGATAAATTTCATCAAAGAAACATTAATATTCATAACTTTATTAAAATCCTTTTTTATTCATTGTAATATTTAATTTTGTTAGTTGTAGATTTTTTTAATTACTTATCATTGTTATATAAATATTAGCGCTATCTATCTTTTATCCATGTCTGTCTGGTATGAGTTATAGGAGGTACTTATGCCACGGGATATAACCACTGAAAGATATTTACTGTTGTAAGTATCTAAAAAAAAATATATAATAATATATATATATATATATATCTTTATAAAAATATCTAAAACTAGTGATGATTATCAACTTGTAGCTCATATAACTACCATCTGATTTATGTATATGTATAAAAAATCTTGATCTAATTTTATGGACAGCGCATTTTAAGGTATAATTTCCGTTTTCTTTCAAAATGTGTATAATTAAAACAGAATATCTTACATCGATTTTTTTGAGGGCGAACAATAAATATTTTTCGAGTATATTTGTCCGGACTGACGGCACACCGCGGACACTCCGTCAAAATTCCATACAAACGCTTAATTTGGTCTCTTTTACACAGACATCAATCAGTGACGTGTATTTACACGTGCACCTGTGTGCGAAGCACGTACAAAATACCAACGTCGCCCATAAGAGGGGAGGAGGTTGGGTGAAGCGGGGAAATCGGGCGGGACGTCGAAGTGACAATTCTATACGTAGTATTATTTCATATATTCTCTGCTGACGGTTCCATCACCGCATACGGGAACTTTACCATGGTCAAGATATAAACACAGTCTAAAGAAAACGAACATATAAACTGTGATGTAAATAAACAAATGTAATAGCTGTCATCTAACACAAAAACAAGGGCGAAATATAAAGGTGCAATTCAACGAGTGTGCTGAACTGTGCGGCACTGTTACGAACAGTGTGCGACACAAATGTTTATACTGGTCGACTTACTCGTACTTAAGCAAACGGTACAAATTGAACAGTATTTACTTTTGTGCACGCATACTTGCAAGCAGTGGATTCGCGTCGTTAGTTGTGTAGGTACACAAAAAAAGATCTTTCTTAATGACCATCTGAACATGCTCTTGCAAAGTGCGCGTACAGCAGTTACGCACAGCCTTGCCGGTGAAAACAGAGGCGGAACGCGAGCTTACGCGCGTGCACTGCTAAAGTTTTGAACAAAATGTGCTGCACTGCGCGGCACAAGATTTTGATGGAATAGTGCCAAAACAATTTCGGATATCTTATCATGCATAACAAAACTTAGGACAGCCTTCTAAACATTAGCAAGCATATATCATTTTGTGTCATCAGATAGGTACATTACACATTATTATAATTAAACAGTAACCATCTGAGTTATCTCTAGTAAGATATCTGTATATTCAGTGCAGACTCCATTCGTGATAAGACCACATATAGTAGGTACTACAATTGAGTATAATATATACTATCATTGCTAGGTCCTGGTTGTATCTGGTTATATTTGGAAAAAAGAAAATAATTTAAATTATAGGCACCAGATAATAAGCATATTCAGTATGGGTACAAATATAATCAGTTTCAGACAACCACGTCATAACGGTATACCAAACCTCGCTCCTACTTGCGTAAAAGGTATATGTAACTGTTTAGGGCCTACTTTCACAAAGATACATTTTTTCTTCACGTTGAATATGCATTAACTGAGATTGACACCATTTTCATAGCCCGATGAATGTGAACTGAAGTTTGGAATTGAAAATTGACCCGTTGATTTGAAGAGTGACTGGTTATGTCCGTTGTGGCAAGTTTGGGCGATTATTCCATTTCAATCACCATTTTTTTGGTGGGGGTCTCTTACTTCTAGCCCTTAATTTAATTTTCGTATGTCGCTGTGGGTGGGGTCGCATTGCAGATAGGCAAATAAGTAGGGCTCATTTTAGCACCTCATCCAAAAATAGACTAAAATACATCCGAACGCGATCGGTGAGCGATACGCCGTATATCTTGCGCAATGATTTTGGTATTTATGCATATATTTAAGCTACATACAGTCAGAGTTGCCACCCGTTCCGATTCTGACGGGACAGTCCCGATTTCGATTATATCGTCCCGCGTCCCGACGGTTAATTGAGTGCCGATTTTTGCTATTTTTACATGTGGATGTATGCCTTTTTTGCGACATAAAATTATAACTATTATGGACTTAATAATCATTTATATAGCACACAATCACAAAAATATTAATAAGCATTATTAGCACCAAAAATATAAAAAAAACTCGTTTCAAATTTTAATAATCTAATAGAATATTTTATCTAGTTTTCAATGTTAATTAATTCTATAATACTAAGGTACAACACCATTCAGGTTATCTAAGGCCAAAATTTATGCACCTATAAAAAAAACTGTTTGTTTCCGCATCTTTAATTGTACGTACGAACGTATGAACTAACTTATTACTTATTGAAAAAAGATTTTTTTTTTAATACTAGCTGTGCCCGTGACTTCGTCCGCGTGAGAATTTATGATTGTTCAGTATCTACCCGGACGAAGTCATGGGTGAAGCTAGTATAAAAATAGCCTAAGTTACTCCTTATTACATAAGCTATCTGCCAGTGAAATTCCCGTCGAAATCCGTTAAGCCATTCCCGAGATTAGCCCCGCCAAACAGACAGACAGACAAAAATTGTAAAAAATGTTGTTTTGGTACATGTACCGTGTATACATATGCATTAAATAAAAAGGGGTTATTTTAATATTACAAACAGACACTCCAATTTTATTTATTTGTATAGATATAGATTTGAAACTTAGTTTTTCCCCTTTTCAAATAAAATTTTGATCTATTTTCGTAAAAAAATTACATTTCACGCGAATTTCAGCCACGGCGCCCATGTCTAGTGGTGACCCCCCTAACCGGTACATAAATAAGTTGGTTGATTAACGCAACCAACATAACATCAGTAAATGACCGGCTAATATAATAAATACATTTAAATACTTGCATGTGAAAAGCTTGTGCAACCATCTCTCGATTACGGAAGAGCAACCTACTTGAGAACTAACCTAACCCAACCAACACAACGGAGCTGTAAACGAAGTTAGTGTGTTTTACGTAATTACATTACTTCACGCCTGTGTTTCTAGTTTGTAGGCACAATTAATACGTGCAAATCGACAATAGATCTACTACGTTTTTTGAGGGGCAACATTCAATTCAAAGACAGCAAGTGAGCTAAGGGACTGGCAGCCATCTACGACCTGACTCATCGTGACTTCTCTTAAATTGGTTTTCTTAGAGATATACTCCCTTATTCATAAACGTACATTAGATACGTTTTAGCTATAGAATGCTTTGTCTTTGTCAGTTGCATTGTCAAATGTGCAGGATAGTAAAAGGCAAAGGAGAGATTAGCAACACTTTAGCTAAAATACGTTTATGAATAAGGAGGTTAGATTTTATTGTAATAAAGGTTACCCTCTCAACTGCATGAAGCCTCTCCCACAAACACTTCTTGGTCTAATATTAATTGGCCTTACAAATATTCTACTCTATGTAACGTGGGAGCAATTTCATGTAAATACAGATAAAACAGCTGAAATACTCTGTTGTACTGACAAGAATTCAAATCTATCTATATCAATTGACGCACATCGGTAACGCGCACGCCCCGCGTTAGTGACCCCCGAATCGGGGACGGGGATAGAAACAAGCTGGTTTATTTACGCAACCAACATAATCAAGAATGACCGGCTAATAGAATATATTTCAATAATTGCATGTGAAACGTTTATGCAATCATCTTTGGATTACGGAAGAGCAACCTCACAAATTGAGAACTAACCTCACCCAACCGACAAAACTGAGCCGCGAACGAGTTAAATGCTTTTTACATAACTTCTTAGAAGTGTTGGCACGATTGACCTTCCTTCGCCGAGCAAGACGGATAATTTCTGACCTCTCGTTAATAATAATGATAGGGGGTATAAAGAACAATGCTCACTTTCCTCACATAAATAGATACGACTTCGATAATACTATGGAGTGAATAGGTAAGAAGTACCGTTTCTGTGGTTGAATAAGTGTCCATCAATATTTTTGGCCACTCCTAGGTAATGGTTGATACCTCTAGCCTAGAAATGACTGGTCAATCATTACCATCAAATCGAAACAATACTAACACAACTCTACCGTTCAGCAGCTACAGCGGTGGCACCTACGCTCTCGTCGTCACTCGTTATCAGATAGGCGCGCAATATGTTCGATCGCGCCGACGGATCTCACTAACGGACTTCACTATAGCGCTCACGACCACCGGTGGGCTTCGCCTTCCCACGCGAAGTTCTTTCGAGATGATGACGTAAATGATGTCTCTGTCCGCGTTCCACGTATTCGGATACGCCACCAATTGGCAATCTTGGATCACTACGCCCACCGCTGCCACACTGGCTTTCGGGCTCAATTCCCGACCCAGAGAAGCACTTCTACCTGAGGTAGATAGCGGTAGTAATACCTGACATAGACCAAAGAGACATTGCGTCGCAGCAGTCTTGTGAGACAAGTGGAACAAGTCCGTGGTGACGGAGGCAGATTAAGTCCAGGCAGAGAGTATTGCCTCGTAGGTCCTCTCCGAACAAGAAGACATCACTATTACAACCACTAGAGAAAAAGATTGGAGGCAAATAGGCAATCATTTATGTTCTCTCCATCAAACCGCTTTGGAGCAGCGCGTGGTGGAGTAACCTCAAGCACCTCCCCGTCCCCCTATTAAAAAAAGGGGGAGAGACTTGTGCCCAGCAGTGGGACGTAACAAGGGTTGTTACTACTTACGCAACTTTATCTATTCACGCTAAAAATACGTCCAATAGGTATCTTGAATTATAAAGCGCATTTTCAGATATTAGCGAAAAACAAACCAGTGTTATCGTGTCTATTTATTTCCTTATCATTGTTTATATAGAATCGAGTCATTTGGAAATTATCTAACGCGGTGTGCAAAAAAATAAAACATTTGGGAGGTGTGTCTCTTTGACTAGTGTTTTGTTTTATTAATAAATATTTGAATTATAGGGCTCAAAAGTGGAGTTCGAGAGCATGGGCGTAGCAAGATAGGAAGCCGGGTGGGCCGAGACCATCCAAGAGTAGTCCGGTACCCTCTAGAACCTTTACAAACAAAAACAATTAAGGCTGCTATTCCTGCTATTTTTTAATGTTCACGTAGATGTTAAGTGATGACTGCAGCCTATAGACATCTACACAAAAACCAGAGGCCAATAAGATAAGTACTTGAAATAAATACTTCAATAGTCTTGAAGTTCAATTAATATACTGGTTCAACTGTGGATAGGTAATGGTCTGTTTAAGGCCATAAGATATGGATTTTTCATGTGTTGGTTTTTATGAATACAGGCCATTTCAAGAATAAGTCCCAAATTGAATAGCGAACAAAGGTGGCGATAATAAAATGCAAAAATAAATATGGAGTTAGGTACCATGTCTAATAATTTAAACAAAAATGATGTAGGGTAAAATTTTTATATGTATGTATCTTCACGCCAGGTCCTTAACGAGGTAGGCAGAGAGTGTAGAGCGCCAGATATCCCGGTCCTGACATACCTCTCGTGTCTCGTCTACCTTCATCATTCTCTTCATACATGCACGCCGATTCCTAAGACTTTTGACCCCACCATCAGACAGAACTCGACCTATTTGGTCATGGTAGGTCAGTCTTGGTCTTCCTGGGCCTCTGCAACCATCAACATTCGCATTGTATATCTGTTTAGTCATTCGCTCATTCGACATTCTTTCTACATGCCCGAACCATCGGAGCATGCCTTTTTTCATCTTTACACCGATACTATCATTCACACAAAGCCTCTTTCTTACATCTTCATTACGAACGCGATCGGTGAGTGATATATCGCAGATCTTGCGCAAAGATCTCATCTCGACCGCGTTTAACTTACTTTCATGCTCTTTCCTGCATACCCAGTTCTCGCTTCCATATAAAAGCGTTGGAGTAAGTACAGCATTATGTACGGCTAGTCGAGCCCGCTGGCTGAGATGTTTAGATTCTAGCAGCTTACCCAACGCTCCATTCACGCAATTACCAGCAAGCACTCTTCTTTCTATGTCAGTGGTCTTCTACCTACCATCCTTGCCAAAAATTTTATAAACTACTAGTATTCTACCATCAAACGAAGAAATCGAGAAATATGCAAAAATTACCCGTTTTGAAATTGTGAAATTGCGTCATTATAGATAGATAACACCAAAACAGGAATTCTTGATAATTGAACAAATATACCGAATCTGACAAACATACCTAGCTAATATCAAAAAATCACGCCATCCAACTAGGGTTGCCACCGCTCCCGGAATTCCGGGCGTCTCCCGGATTTGACCTCTGAAAATTAAAATCTCCCGTCACCCGGAAGGAATTTAAAATAATAAAATATACAGAATTCTCCCGGAATAACAAGTTGTTCAAAAATAACGACACGCGAAGTCGAATTGGGTAAGAGCGGGGTAAATCACGACCGCGTTCGACAATGGCCTTCTCGCCACTACTCGCCAGAGAAGGTAGGTAGCTAGCTAGTTTCATATAAAGTGATCTGCGCGCGTGTAGGTACTTTGTTTTAGTGTCTCTTTCTGACCCACGTGCGTGAGAGAATGCGTCGCCTTTGCCTCACTCATTTTCGTTTCTCATATGTTTTAGTTTCATTCGTTCGCTCATTCATTAGTGTGTATCTAACAGCGACCCAAGTACTCGTGTCGTGTTTTGATTAAATGCAATTATTTCTAGGTTGTTATGTTATAGGTTCAAAATAAAATAAAAGCCTATGATAATCAATGCCTTTTTCTCCCGGATTTAGACAGCTAAGAGGTGGTAACCCTACATCCAACTGATATAAATTAATGTAGTCTACTTTGTACACATCTCAAAAGTAATATCTTTTTACTTGTGTACAAAGTAGACTATTATCATATTTTATAAATTATCTTTGTGAGCCTGTAAGATTTACTTACTGTGCCTTTTTAAAGTATGTACCTAATATTTTATATGTATGTAAAAAGGGTTTAGTCCAGCGCGTCTTTGCAGGGAGTCAAGTGGACCAAGCTGGTATTTGGGGGCTCTTGGCCACAAATGAGAGCAGTATTCCAGATGTGGCCGCACTTGGACATTTGCAACGTCCATAGGCGACCGTGACCACTTTCCATCAGGTGCTAAGTTGCTAAGCGTTGTCTTACGACTGTGAAATCGGGCCCTTATAGTTTAGATATTGATTCACGTGTACTGGATTTGCAATGCAAACGTAATAATGAATTATGTACATTATGCATTAGTTGCCAATGTTTGCACTTTAAAAACCCGACACATTGTTTACGAAATTATTACACAACATTATAAGATATTAACAAAGACTACAAGTACTAAATTAAATGCGGTCGTAAATTGAAATGATAAAACTAATGCATACATGATATTATTTTTACACATCTATAAATTGATATCATCATATCAATATTTAAAGTAGCTGCCTCAATAGTTTAGTGGTAGCAAGCTGCGTTCGGGTCCTGGGTTCGATTCCCAGGTCTTGGGCTACCAGAGATAAAGGTGTGAAATCCTTTGTAAATCCCTGGTTCTATTGAGATTTTTCCCTTTTCTGTAAGTTTTCATTCAAGCATACATGCAAACATTTACAATTCTCCGGTTGCGTAGGTACTGTCCTATGTAACCGAACACATTACATACCCCGAGGGTGGCTAAGAAACTTGGAGAAATGGAAAATGGATGAAATGGAAAAATACAAATATACCAGGAATAAAGGATATTATACTTTTAACTCTGATAACCGACCCGGGGATCGAATGCAGGATCCCAGCAGTAGTGCCCAGATATAATTTGGTTTTGGTCATTGGTGGTGTTGGTGTCACTTTGTGGTGGCGTTGGTGGCGTTGGTGGAGTTGGTAGCGTTGGTAGCTTGGTGGCATTGGTGGCATTGGTCGCATTGGTGGTTTTGGTGGCGTTAGTCTAATATCGTGTACAAAGAAGTATTAATGTAAACCAGATTTTTTCCTTTATTAAACTATCCATAAGTGTTTTCGTATGATCCAAAATTAACCAAAAGTTATTATCCAAAAAATGTTGCCCAAAGTCACTTTTTCACGCGGACGAAGTCGCGGGCACAGCTAGTTATCAATACGCTTACACTCACAGCCTCACACTAGGTATAAACCTGTATCGTGGGTACCGTTGTACACATACAACACATACACAAACGCCCAGATCCGAAACAAATATAAATAATAATAATAATAATAATAAGCCGTATAAATATTGGTCCCAGTGCGGGGATCGAACCCGCAACCCTTCGAATCAAACAGTCATCTCACACCGCTGAACTAACTGGGTCGTCAAACAATAGAAACGTCATCATTCCCTCGCATAATTACAATACGAGCGATTTATCTATAATTATCTAAAGACGTCAATATCTTAGAAGAAATATTAGAATTCAATACATAAAACTGCAGGGAAACACTGCAAATTGCAAATCATCTGGTACGGCGAATCTGTGAGTCAATATTGCAGTAGCCGGCGTATAACAAACGTTTGCAAAGTATGCAATTGTAATGGATATCAACATTGCAAATTACTCAAGAACATTAACTGTGATAGCTGGCTCGGCAAGGTCAAGGCTGTTTAGAACGCTGCATACGCGCCTTTACAATCAGATCACGGAAACAATAGTCGTCCCTTTCTCGCAGATGTAAATCGAATTAACTAGAACGGGATAACATAAACTGTGGGAGTACGCGAACTGCCTAACAGATCCATCATGAGACTTCAGCGGCGTTCGCATTCCATAGCTGAAAATAAATCATTAGAAAAATTGAATATTATGGTCATGCATCACTTTATCACTTGTGACAACGTTGTAGGGAATTGCTTCGCTTAGGAAATCGCCGAGATAACGAGACCGCATTAAAGGAGATGTTGCAAAAATGTATGGACCTCCGGCCATGTATTGTACACAATGTCATGAACAGGCACAATCAATATAAAAAACGTTTTTTACTGCATAATTTCACTTATTTAGCTTTGTTTATCCCAAGCGTAGGCTGTATAGCCGCCATGTTGAACATGGTTGAAAATTATAAAATCGTTTGAATTAAATGTGGTTGTAACTCTAAAATATATCTATATATATAATAAAACAGTAAAATCAGCGTGTCTGTACATTGTATATATTTACGAAAAACCAATTTAAGGCGATGTTAAAATAGTATTAGAACACATTTCAATGATTTTTATTTTTTTTGTCTGTTTGTTTGTCCCTTTGTCCAGCTAATCTCCGAAGATACTGGACGGATTCGAATGAAACTTTTTGTGGTGTATAGATACTAAGCCTGGCCAACATTTAGGCTACTTTTTACTGCGGGAAAATCACTCAATCCCACGGGAATCTCTACATTTAATTTAATTTTTTTTCCTATACAAATAGTCCGTATCTATCAAACCTTTGACACATTATTTCATTAAGAGGCAATACGAAGTTTGCCGGGTCAGCTAGTTCTTGAATAAATTAATTGTATTCTTTTCGGCTTCTTCTTTAATTTACTACATATATTAGGTAGTGTACGAACCAGAGCCGAGCTCGCAACATCTCCTTTACGTCATCTAATACGTTTAAAAATATGTCTAACGTAAACTAGCTCTTAATGATGCTTGAACATTTTATCAAAATTACATTTATCAAATAAGGCGAAGAAACCTCAATGAGATAACGGAGAGCGTTAATTGATGTTGGTACCTAGCTGATATAGTATCAAAAATACAACATTACAACTATTTGTTATTGACAACGATAGCAAACGTAACAAATACGGCGCGATATTAGCTGAGGAGTAGCAGTAGTATACTATTTGAAACAAGAATGATAACTCAGCGTATAATTGTACAATAGTTCAAACTACAGTCAAAACGGAAACTACTTTTTACTGGTGGTAGAGCTCCAGTGACGGAGCTCCCGGGCGTAGGCACCACCGCATTACATAATATATTTGCCGCTAAATGGTAGTGTTCAGCACTATCGTGTTCCGGTCAGGTGGTAATGTACGGCCCTGTAATTTCCGGCACAGAGGCATAACACTTTAGGCCTCAGGAGTGGTAGCGCATCTGCACTTTGACCTTGGTCTTTGTGTAGGTGTCTATAGGCTGCAGTCATCACTTAACATCAATGTGAACTGCATGCTTGTTTGTCACTTCCATTAAATAAACAAAAAAAAAACTAACAAATTCCAATCATAAACGAACATGTAAGTCTCGGAACTCGTAATAAACTTGTTCAAGAGGTGAAATGGATGGAAAGTTAAATATGTAATTATGCGACAAGATACGAAATTGCGTGAAGGGGTTCACTTCTTCAAATCTCAAATATGAGAGTCATCAATAGGCGAATAAAAGTCGTAGTCGATTGAGACACAAAACAAACAATAGAAGTTCACGAGACCAATATCGTTGCTCTTGGTTTGAATGCGGTCAGTGAATGAGCGTCTATTGAACGAATTACAGCATCGCCGGGTGGCGACGAGCGCGATTGTGCAATGAAGGATAAGTGTCCAGCTGTCACTAATGCTACTAGACACACAACGAGCGTGGCAGGACGGCAACACGACGCCCGACGCACTTTGCATTTTAGATATAAGCATAAAGTACAACGGCGTTAATCGCCTTCTCGGAATAAACAGCGGTCAACTCGACATGCCCCATAGATGGCACGAAAGGACTAGAAAAATCAAAGACGTACATATACTAAGGCGTATGCGATTCAGTTAGGCGGTCGAGAAACAAACGCGGCTTCAAACGTAAGGTACCTAAGTGAAACCATGAAACTTCTCACACGCCGCGACATCAATCAAATTAATTTATCGTGAGCGTTGAGCAAAAACTAAAAGGAAAACATCGTGGACACACAATAACTGTTACTTATTTGCGAAGTGATAACTTCTGTACCTATATTCTGTTTAATAGTAGCTACAGAAGTATCACGTTGATACTTGTGTGAGGTCTGTTTGAGTAAGATGGGTCGCGCTCACGTCCCGTTCCGCCGACTGTGTAGCAAAAACATAAAGATTTATCGACAACGCACGTTATCATTCTTAATCGACGTCGCTCCTTGAATTGCTTACGCGAATGAAAATGAAAACCGAACTATTTCTTCTACATTTTAAATTTTTGGTAGAATGACAATTGGCATTAATTAAATCCTTATTTCTAATTCGTCATTTAAATCGCTATTCTGAAAAAAAAGACCATAATATATTATGTTCCAATTTATCACCCCACCGAAATTAGAATAAAAATCGAGAAATCTTCTTGTTCAATTTAATCTTTTAACACGTTTTTGTATGGTAATAATTCCATGTTTTCTATTTTTTTTGTAGAAAAATCGGACACAAACATTCGCCATTCAATACTGCCTTCGTTTTATTCTATTTTTTTTATTTTTAAAGAAAAATGGAAAGAAAAATTTGACTTCAGGCGAGACTCGAACTCGCGACCTACTGGGAATCTAGTCCAGCCGCTCTTCCAATTGAGCTACTGAAGCCCTGCCCGATTTGTCAAATCTTTCCTTCACATCTATTGCATTGCTTTATGGTAGCAGCAGCGCCATCTATTACCAACTATGCTAGTTAGGCAACCGATATAATAGACTTTTCAGTTTATTGAATATCGTAAAGAAGTCGCTTTTACCCTTAATTAATGTTTTTATATTATTTCGCATGCTTTTGAAGAAAAATTTGACTTCAGGCGAGACTCGAACTCCAGCCGCTCTTCCAATTGAGCTACTGAAGCCAAATTTGACAAATCGGGCAGGGCTTCAGTAGCTCAATTGGAAGAGCGGCTGGACTAGATTCCCAGTAGGTCGCGAGTTCGAGTCTCGCCTGAAGTCAAATTTTTCTTTCCGTTTTTCTTTAAAAATAAAAATATATTTCACAAGCATGTGTTAATGCGAAATAATATAAAAACAATTATTCTATTTTGTTTATCAGGTTTTGTTATTCATCGAGAACATAATAAGAAAAATGAATATATTTGCGTCATCGACGCATACTTGCCGCTTTCCGTTCATTCTAACACCAAAGTCCATTTGGCGCACAGTGTCAATTATAGAAGTTTAAGCTTACCATAGAGTTTGCTTTATCATGTTTTTGCATTAGATAATTTTAAGTAACATGTCCTCTTAAGGTGACATGACTAACACTGTTTTGTGAATTAGATTTTAAATAATCAAGTTTATTGGTAGCTCGGTTCCAGTTAAATCTGGATGTAACTTAATAGGTTCACTATAAAGTAGATAGGTACTAGACACAATTGTATAAACAATAAAACAAAACATGGGCATTATATATTATAATTATTCATCCCTTGAGAGATTTCTTCATTCTGTTGAAGTTGAACCAGTGCCATTCTTGACCAGTCAACATTCTTGATGTTTGGTCAATAACATGGTTTTTTTTACTGGACTACCTATTGTCTACTTTATCGGGAAAATGACGAGCGCAAATGGCTCTCAGCGTAAATTATTGCCCCCGTGATTTCCGGCAAAGATGTATATACCTAATATAGGCTGCAATGTTACTTACCATCAATATGAACTTTCTTGTTTGCCACTTCATGACATAACGTATTACGCTTACGAAAAACATGCCAATATACTGAAATAATTTACCATTAATCACGACGTCACGTTAGTCCACAAGATAAATACACTCTTACGAGAAAAAAATCGGCGGTATTCAGTAAATTAATACCTAGTAGTTAAGAAATTCACATATCAATACAAATTATCACATAAACCAATTATTTCTTGATTTTGTGCCATGTTCAAATAGATAAAATGCCATCCATGAGTAAAATAGTTTCATTCGTTTCGACAATCTAATTATCTTTGATTATTGACCGGTCGGCGCCGTTTCGCAGTATGCATAACGTGACTTACACACGGTCTTCGGCGGGACAGTCCTGCTTTCAGGTTCTGTCTTACAGTCCCCAGCGAATGCAACGTCCCGCTTTCACAAGAAGGTCTGTCGATAATTTTGTAGCAGCAAGAAAAAGCAGCCTTCCAACTTTGATTTATGGCTAGCGTCGTTTCGCTAAAGGTATATTTAACGTGACCTTAAATCCCGTAGTGGGAGGAAATCTTGCTTCTAGTTTATATTATTATGTTCCCAGCGAAAATGATGTCCCGTTTTTAAGGAGGGCAAACGAAATTATAGACATGGCAGAATGTTCTAGTTTAGAAAAGAAAAAAGGCGAATGTCTATAATTGTACCAAAAATAATATCTATCTATTATTATAAACCGAAAATTTAGACTTTGAACACTTCATATTTTGTTTTATAAAACCTAACTTTCGTTTGCTTTCTTCTACTAAATTTTGCAGGTACCCCGCCTGAACAAATAAAAAAACACCTACCTCAAAGATAAATTTATATGACTACAACAGAATCACATACATGTTAACATTAGAAGCGAATATACGATACATCCGCGCCTAAACATCAGCTCACGACCCTCAGGTTTCAATTCTATTAACTTATCATACATCTTATTTTTTACCATTACAATTATACACCGGTTCTTAATTAATTATCTCTTGCTTTTTTGCTTGATATTTAGACGAGTTTGCTATACCGTGAAATAATACGTTTGAAAAACTTAATTTACAAAAAAACAACGCATCAAATTGAACTATTTGTTGTGTCGAATCTATAGACGGGAATCATGACCAAGGCTAAGAATTTGGTAGTTAATTCATTGGCTACTTATTCACAAAGAAGTACAAGGTAACGAATTACTCGTTTGACTACATACATAAATTATTTTAATTAACAAGTTTTAGCAACAGCGACTGTTGGGGTAGATAAGTCAGATTTAAATTAAATTACAATTCAATCGACAGATATTTTTTATTACATGTTTTTAGGGTTCCGTAGACTACAAAGAACCCTATAGTTTCACCAGGTCCCTCCGTCCGTTTGTCCGCGGCTTAACTCAGAGATTCTTTGCGTTAGAGACCTGACAGAAATTAATATACTTACTTACTCCGCTGGCTCAGTGATCCGAAGCAGATCTTGGCTTCCAAAACGAAATATTCTCCGTGAAGAGTTGCAATACATCGCAGCATGTTCTGTGTTCTGGGGGTATCTATCTCCACCCTCCTTGCGTTCATATCAGTTATTAGGCAGTGTAATTATTTAAAGTTAGCCACCCCTTTGTAAGTTAAGTACAATGTATAATTATTTTGTTAGACTAGTATACTTGTGTAGACCCCCCCGTCCTCTGCCAGCTAAACGGTGTTGTTTGAATATATGAAAATTCACGGCAGTAGGCATTAGTAGTATACCTAATAATAACGAAATTAAAAGGACGAAATTTACGAGTAAAAGTCCATGAATTTATAAAATGTACTGAGAAACGGAACCTACATTGTGCGTGGCCCGACACGTACTATGCCGGTTTTTTAAAAGTGGATTTACTCGTTAGGAGCCTGCTCTGAAATGACGGTTTACCGAAGTCAACTTTTTTGGACGTTTAGTGCGCGACCAGGAAATGTGAGTTACTATGCATATTACATTCTTACTGATGGTAGAAATCCAGTGTTAGAGCTCGAGAGCGTAGGCACCACCGCATTACCTAATCTATCTGCCGCCAAATGGAAGGGTTTGGCACTGTATTGATGCTAATGTATACCCCCGCCATTACTATCACAGGGCGAAACAACTCAGAACTTTGGGGTGGCAACTGCTTTCAATTTTTTTTATGTAATGGAAATGTCAAACAAGCATGCAGTTCACATTGATGTAAAATGATGACTGCAGCCTATAGACACTCACACTAAGACCAAGGTCAAAATGCAGATGCGTTACCACTCTCGAGGCCTAAGGTGTTATGCCTCTGTGCCGGAAATTACAGGGCCGTACATTACCACCTGACCGAAACACGATAGTGCTGAACACTACCATTTAGTGGCAAGTATATTAGGTAATGCGGTGATGCCTACGCCCGCGAGCTCCGTCACATGAAGATGTCTATAGGATGCAGTTTCCATTTTCATCTGTGTAAAATGCATGCTTGTTTGCCATCGACATAACATTAAAAATAAACCCGAGAGTTCTGATTGTAGGTAAGCATACACAAATTGTAGCTTTAAAA
Organism: Macrosoma leucophasiata; assembly: GCA_036365455.1. Classification (NCBI taxonomy): domain Eukaryota; kingdom Metazoa; phylum Arthropoda; class Insecta; order Lepidoptera; family Hedylidae; genus Macrosoma; species Macrosoma leucophasiata. Next base: position 24,169,688 of record JAWQUS010000007.1, on the reverse strand, counting down.
TTAATATTTTTCGTTTTCAGTACAACGCACTTATACTAATGAATGCCCATATACGAGTATACTTATAAAAAATGCGCACGCTAAGTGCGTGCGTACACAGTTCAAAACTAAGTTAGTTGTATTTTATTAAGTGACAAACAAGCATACAGTTCATATTTGGCAAGTGAATTTTACTGCAGCCTATAGGAATTTAAATACATTTTATAAAAAGGAAATGATGGTGGGGTCAAACGTCTTAGGAATCGGTGTGCATGTATGAAGAGAATGATGAAGGTAGACGAGGCACGAGAGGTTTGTCAGGACCGGGATATCTGGCGCTCTACACTCTCTGCCTACCCCGTTAGGGACCTGGCGTGAAGATACATACATATATATAAAAAGGAAAGTATTGCACAACTTTTAAGTAATCATGTTTCACTAACTCTTGTAGTCCATAAACTGCAAGTCTTTTCCTCCATGAGTATTTGAACGCATTTTTATGCGAACTCTGCATTTCAAGTATAAACTTACAAGAAGGTACAATGAAAGTGTTCGCTTATCCCAAAAAAAGGTATAGCTTATTCACCACCGCATACAACGACTCTAACCACGTCATAGGAGATCAGACGCACGTAAAAGAAAGAGCAGCACAATCCAGGTAAATACGTGCAACACTAAATTGAGCTTTATAGTGTCAAAGTAAAGAATAACAATATATTTAAACTTTTTTAACGAATATGTCTTCTGTGTATTAATATTCTGTGGACCTTAGATCAAAAATATTGTACAAACTCAACAAACTTTAGTGAATACGTAGCTCCGATCTCGCACAACACGCAGCCAGGCGCAAAAGCGAACGCCAATATGATTTAAATATCACATTGTAATTTATCTTTAACGGACAAGGACACAGCAATTGAGGGAGCTAACTTAACATTTTTACCTCGACAATTAACATTGACGTAGGTCTCGAACAGGTTTTCTAGTCGAGTTTTATTCAATAGTTGAATATAATATTAACTCTGGACAAGGCTGACGCAGCAGTATTTGCGAAAGGGCTATCTCCAGACTCCACCTGACCAGATAGCCAGGGAGGTAAAAATAAAACGTATTTTTATTTTTAAAGAAAAATGGAAAGAAAAATTTGACTTCAGACGAGACTCGAACTCGCGACCTACTGGGAATCTAGTCCAGCCGCTCTTCCAATTGAGCTACTGAAGCCCTGCCCGATTTGTCAAATCTTTCCTTCACATCTATTGCATTGCTTTATGGTAGCAGTAGCGCCATCTATTACCAACTATGCTAGTTAGGCAAAAAAAATAAATATATATTTCACAAGCATGTGTTAATGCGAAATAATATAAAAAACAAAAATAAAACGATTTTATTTTCGCGAAGGGCAAGTTATTTGTTATATACTATTTTGTAGTTTAATTGCGATTACAATCGCAATTAAACAACAAAACATGATTTTCCCTGAAATTAACGTAGTACAAACAAATAGAGCAACACGGAGGGGAGAAGCCATATGCAGGCTTTCCCCTCTGTCAAAGTACAAGACCAAATGATCTAACGCCTGTCGCCTAGATGTTAAAATGTGTGGGTGAAATTGTTTCTGTATTTTGTTAAAGTCAAGTCAAGTTTCGTAGTAATAGACGATTTTTGTAGTGTGCGTGAGTGTCGCACGCATTTCCCCCCGCAAAAAATGTCAGACTATTTTGCATCGGTAATACACGCTATGGCTGCGTGGCTCTATGTACAAACATTATATTTTTGTCATCATGCGCTCGGCTATCATAATGTGCTCGGAGATGTCAAGTGGCTCGTCACCTGTTACGTGTGCCAAAACAACCCCTGCAAATAGTGGAGATGTTTGCATGCATTAATGTATGAATTTACCTCTTTTGCGTTCTTTAGCTCTTTGAGAAAAACAGCCTTAAAGTTACATTCTTCCCCAACCTTCGACATTCGTCTCATATCAATTTTATTATCTCTCAACCAAGACGTAGTATTCACTAGTTCATTATCACGAACGAGGCATGTCAATCAGATGATTGTTAGTTAATAGACATCTAGAAACGCAGCGCTACAAGCACCGAAATACTGTTCAAGAGAAAAGACAGTTTAATTCTATAAGCTTAGTTCTCATGGTAGTGTTTGCAGATCATAAACTTAAGTGCAATATCACAAAGGGCAATGATAAAACAGTGCACTTCACAGACTACGGTCAACGACACGTCCATTCATAGTGCCCAAATAAATTATCTTATCAGCAGTAGGTACCCCTTTCATGTGTTTAATTAGATAACGCACCGGACATGGGCTTATGCATCTGTGATGTTTGTTTTGGATTTATTGAATGATGTTAATGTTGATGACTTAAATTTTTATCATCCGATATCGGAGGTAAACAAATTGCAGGAAGCAGAAGTAGTGCCTCGTTAGAAAATGAGGAAAAACAATGTGATGACGTTTTAAAAACATACTTTGCGACTTAACAAAGTATATTAAATTACTAGACCAGTGCAGAAGTCTTCTCTTACTATTCCAATAGGTATCATGCCATATATTTTTTTTTGTTTCAAAAAATTATCAACACTGGTCTCATTCTAGTCACTGAACAAAAAATCCGAAGAAAAATGTAATGAGACCACGAACAATTACAGTACGCAATGCTAATTGTTAAGGGGCTTATGATATAAATAAAATAGTCATTACACTCATGAAACGATAACAAAATTATTATCAGTCTCATTTCTCACTTAAAATGCTGCAGATAGCTTCACGTACAATTTGAGACTATCTTAACCACGTTCAAGGTTACTTATATGATATAGTATGTAAATTTTTAAAATATTTTCGAGTTAAAATAGTATCAAATCTAACTCGATCTGGTGTTTTCTCTCCGCAACGCTCTAAACCCAGGTTCGGGTCTACCTTAGGCAGTTGCGCTAAATTATTTCCGCTGAAAGCACTCTGCGCTAGTAGACTAGTGCCGTCTTGAGACGTGCCGCCTACACAAGTCCATTAAAAAAAATATCTAGCGTCCTTCTAGTCCTTGATGAAAACACGAAATCATCTAAATATTCGTCAGGTGAAGTGAGTGAGTGGAACGAGCCGCCTTCCCTATCATATGGTCGTCGCGTGGTATTATCAAGTCAGCCAACAGAGCGGAGTGCGTCGCTTCTGACCCACAGATAACGCCAGCGCAATGATAACCACGATAACCAAATACACAGCTACTTGATAATAAACACACGTCGCTTCCACCACAATGAAAATGTCTACATTCTGAAATGGATGGTATATAAGTTTGCAAATTGTTAACGTTTCATTTCAGAAGTTGTATTGATGTAAGTGTATTGAATAATCATTACATGGCAGAGCACATTGTAAATCATGATAATTTTTAATCTTTACATCGCAATTTTAAGAGTATTGGTGTAACTTACTAACACATAGTGATGTAGCAGTTTAGACACTTAAGACTTCTTCTTCTTTCTTTCTTTCTATCTTTTTTTTGTTATGAAAGTGGCAAACAAGCATGCAGTTCACATTGATGTTAAGTGATGACTGCAGCCTATAGACACTCACACAAAGACTAACGTCAAAATGCAAAATGTTACCACTCCTGAGGCCTAAGGTGTTATGCCCCTGTGCCGGAAATTACATTTATTTATATTATTGTTCTGATCGAAAGATTATGCACTCCCACCAGGCCCCAAGGCGTGTTTCGATTTATAAATAATATGAAAACCGGAACAGGCGGCAACCAATCAAACGCTAAGCTTCTTTGATCTAGAGCAATAATATTGACCGATATATAATAAACTTCAGCAAACAAATAATTATATTTCACAGTTACGACTTACGTCTATCACTTTATAATTAAACTGTTTGTCCACGATGTGGAGCGGGGGCAAAGTTCTAATTTATTTAATTTTATATACTCGAAAACGTTCGCCGAACGCACCGGTCGTTATAAATTGATATTTTATATTCAATGTCTCTTCGATAAGCGAAATGGGTCAGTTGCTTTTGTCGTTAATTTTAACTTTCCTAAGATACTTATTCGCTTAGGGCGCGTTGTTTTGTGTTTTGATGAAGTCTTGAACAAATAATGTTGGAATATTTTTTATGTAATGATGGCAGCAAGCTTGCAGCTCACATTGATGGTAAGTGAATATTGCAGTCTAGCCTATAAATATCCATTCAAAAAGCGATGGGGAAATGTGGAAATGCAGATATAGCTTAGGATGTATTATCAATCCTAAGGCTTAAGATGTTTTCACTTTTTGATATTTCTAACAGTCCAAAACATTACCATATAATCGATAGTGCTGTTGACCATTTGGTGGCAGATGGATTACACAGTGGTGCCTACGTTTCAATTGTATAAGGTTAAAAGACATTTATTTACTCAAAAAGAACATCGTTCACTTACATTGAGCTTAGTTACATTACATAATAATTATTTAACATTTATATTTCAGTAATCGGCGGACTATTTTAAAATATACTATTACTATTAGTGATGTTTTTTTAATTTTTTTTATACAATGTCAACTTTTTACAGGATTTTATTGACTCTGGTAAATTATTGTATATCAAGTTTCAATTCAAAATAACGTATTTAGAAAGAACCATTCGCAGACTATTACGCATAATTTGCTTTTTATCCAGTCGGTATTCCAGAACTTACAACTAACGTGGAATGAACTGTTGACTGAATAGATATTTCATTAGGTACCTAAGGAAGAGTTGCTGATTGACGAGTATTGTTTCAATGTTTATATTTGCGGCGAAATAACGCAAAAAAAAACAACACGATGCGTGGGCGAGACGCGTGGTTTTCTAGTGTGGGTATTTTTATAGTATGATGTATATGAGTACCTATTTGTAGAATGACGGCAATTCGCACATAATATTATAGTTATGCTGTCAGATAGAATATTGGGTGTTTTCTGCTTTAGGTTGATAGTAAACGCCTACCATACTTCGGGAGGGGCTTGATGCTTTGCGGCACCATTCGGGTGAGCCGCTGGAATTCACCATACCACCCATTTCGAAAAACCGAATATCAAGAAACATCTACCACTAAGTTACCAGGGATTCGTTGCAGGTCGAGTACATGTTATGAAAAGAATAACTAGCCGGCCGGATGAAGAACCGAAATGGGCGCTCCACGCTCTCTGCTTACCTGGAAAGGGACGTGATATCTTCACGTCCCTTCTTTCACACAAACATACAATCCGAGGACCGAGTTTTGACCAATACCGGACTATCAGTCAAAAAGAATCCTGCAGTTCTTTGGTCACATCGCACGGCAAGGACGGAAATAATCTGGCCTGACCGGGAAGGTGGACGGGAAACGGCCGAGACGTCGTTCTCCAATCAGATGGTCTGACCAGGTCCGTTCAATCCTCGATACCAAGCTGCATGACGCACTTTACAATGCAAAGGACAGAAAAAGTGGAAGGAAGTCGTGAAAGTAAAACTGTCTTCCCAACGACGGGGATCACGACCCTCAGCAATGAGGAAATCGATTCAAGGAGGAGGAGGACTATCAGTGCTTACGTAGGCAGTGTGCAGCAGAGATAACGCTCTTCGAAGTCGAAACTAGCCGATTGTCTCTTTCGTAGGCTCGATGTACAATATTTCTTGCTGGGACTGTACTAGGCTTATTGACTTAAAGGGTCATGACTAGATATGTTCAGAATGAATGAAAAAAGAAAGGTTCACCGTAAAACAGCTTTGAAATATTATTTAGTGAACCTAAAGAACATATACATATGGTCTTTCAATTCGTTTTCAAAAAAATTAACGCCTCGGGATGGTAATCATTTCTGTTTACCGCCAATGTGAACTGTATGTTTGTTTGCGACGTTAAGACATAAAAAAGCTAGAGGCCTCAACGTGCATTCGTTATACCAGCTGTATTAACGAATGTAACTTCTACGGGGGTTGTTCAATCATGTGTTTTTATTGTTTTATTCATATTGTTACCCCAGTTTATGTGATTCCAGTTTAAAGCTCGCAAATGTCAGTACTTAATAATTGTCGCCCTAAACATTTACCCCCTTATTCATAAACGTACATTAGATACGTTTTAGCTATAGAATGCTTTGTTTGTCTTTGTCAGTTGCATTGTCAAATGTGCAGGATAGAAAAAGACAAAGGAGAGATTAGCAACACTTTAGTTAAAAGACGTTTATGAATAAGGGGGTTATAGGTTAGGAGCCCACTGCAGAATCATTTCGTTCATCCACATATGCTGCAAACCTAATTTTTACGCATATTTATAATCTAGGGATATTCTCCTCTGCACAACACTGTTGTGGGTGTCATTGGGAAAGGCTTTGTTCAGCAGTGGACGTATTTTGGCTGCACTGATGATGATGATTGATGCTTAAATGATTTATTCACGTAATTTAGCTATTGCCAACACGAATTGTATAGGACCCACATCTTTTTTAGTCAATAAAAAAGCGCTCACGGCGTCGTTGCTCTAATACTGAAATACAGAATCTTGTTGCCAACAAGATACTTTAATTTGATTCTAAGAAATGACTCCCAACGTAGAAACATTTCCCATTGGTGTACGGAACCTTAAAAGGGCCGATCGGCAATTATGTGATTTCAGAGCAGAGGTATGCTTGGCAGAGATCTTATAAGATACGAAAAATATTAAAGTAGGAAATATTTTCGACATATCTTAATAATAACGAATACCTAATTAATTCAGGAGTAGGTATTGGTAGAAATTTTAACAGACCCGCTCCTGCTACCACGCACTTGGTCCCGCGGTGTGGGACGATCGTTTGCACTCACGGGTGCGTTCTCTGTACCGGGACAAATATTTGTATGGCCTACAGATATTTGTTTCGGGTTTGGGTGTTAGCATAGAGCAACACGGGCCACCGGCCGCGGCGGACTGGAGGGGAGTAGCCACAGCGTTTATTACCGATACAAAACAGTCTGTCATTTTTTGCGGGGGGAAATGCGTGCGACACCCACGCACACTACAAAAATCGGAGGGGGGGGGGCAGGGGGGGGTCCGCCTTGTGCCTCTGGTTTTTGGGGCATATGGTCGCTGGGAATCATGCAAGATTTGTAGAAGAAAAATTTGGATAAACTGATTCTTTAGTAAATAATTTAATAGCATCAGAAAAAGGCTGTAAAATTCCAATAATTCATAATTAAATTTTTAAATTTATAACAAATTTTGTGCCAGCAGTTGCGGTTATACAAAAATTGATTTAATTTTTTTTTTACGGAGAGAAACGTCTTTTTTTTTTAGCCGCGCGTTCTTTTCGATGTATGTTTTAGATTAGAATTTTTGTACCGTATCAATCGTATTGTGGGCGAGGACCCCTATTTTTACCCTTTAGCTTTCATGACCTTTTTATAGGCGTAGGCCCCACTCATAGAGCAACACGGGAGGGGAGTAGCCATAAGCAGGCTTTCCCCTCTGTCAAAGTACAAGTGTACCTACGCCCGGCGCCCAGATGTTTAAATGTGTATGTGAAATTGTTTACGTCTTTTGTCAGAGAATATGTAATAATACTACGTATAGAATGGACACTTCGTCGTCCCGCCCGATTTCTCCGCCTCACCCAACCTCCTCCCCTCTTATGGGCAACGTTTGGTATTCTCTACGTGCTACGCACACAGGTGCACATGTAAATACACGTCTCTGATTGATGTCTGTGTAATAGAGTCCAAAAAAGCGTTTGTATAGAATTTTGGCGGAGTGTCCGCGGTGTGCCAGTGGCTCGTGTTGCTTTATGGACCCACCCCACCCCATTACCTAATTTATCTGCCGCCAAATGGTGGTGTTCAGCACTGTCGTGTTCCGGTTAGAGGGTAATGTATAGCCCCGTAATAACTATCACAGAGACAACACCTGAGGTCTCAGGGGTGGTAATGGTAACGCATCTGCATTCTGACTCTGGTCTTTGTGTGGGTTTCTATACTGTAGTCATCGCTTAACATCAATGTGAACTGCATGCTTGTTTACCACCATCATTACATAAAAAAATAGAAGTAGCTACGTTTTACTTCTTTTTATCTTAGGTATATCTACAATTAAGATAAGTAGGTACTTACCTACCACATTGTTAATAAAAAAGAAGATTTATAAAAAACGACGGCAAGTCATTAGTGTGTATACAAACAATTTGAACAAAACAATTTTTTCTTTAAGCTGGTAGGTACTTCCCCTAAAGATGGGTTGGCAGTGAAATCATAACAGAACTATGAAGTACCTATACCTTATCGCGAAATTGAATCTGTACCTACATCCATTATGGTAGGATTGTTTATTCTGAATTTAAAAGGTAGTGATTCGACTTTATTGTGTATTGGTTACAATGGAATAAAGGTAGGTAAGTGCACTTATCGTAAATATACAGCTAGGTACTTATCCTAACACAGATTTGCCTCTGTTGATAAGTTGATAACCATTTGATAAGTTTTTTTAATTGCAGGTGATTTGTCTCAAGAGTTTACTTCACCGGGCATTGGAAGAGCGCAAAGGGCTCTCAGCCTTCTTCCCAACTTTTTTTACAAGAAATAAAGTATATTTAATTCTTTAATTGAATAATTAATTAATAGTTATTTTATTATTAATTTATTTAACTATATTTATTTTCGAAAAATTAACAGTGTTTTATTTATATAATGTTTTAGATATAATAATACATATTTTTCTCTTTAAAATCACACAGTTGTGCACACCACTCCTGGCACAATTTAATAAAATCTAACTGATAGTGTTAAAAGGCTTATTCTTCGCATTTTGATGCTGAAAATGGTAATTTTGTATATTTTATTTTTGTTCAACAGTAAAAAGTATTAGGTAGTCAAAAACAGGTATGTATATTGTTTTTAACAGTATAGTTGGCAACCCTACTCTCAGCCTAATATTGCATTTGAATGAGTTCTTATAAATGCTAGAATACTCATTTCCTATTGGTGAGACTGGATTTTAATTAACTGATTATATTATGTACTTGCATAATCATAATGATAAAAATTGTCCTTAAGGACCCATCGTAGACATATTCTTGTTAAAAAAATAACCAAAGTGTGAGTGTAAGAATAGATACCACTACGTCGCATATTATCTTTGAAAACTCATCTCACCATGTCAAGACTTCGCCTGGGTTGCACCAAAATATTTGTTTAAGTTAGTGTTACATTTCACATCTTTCTCTAACTTAAAGGAATCTGTTGGAGTTAGAGAAGGATGTGGAATGTTACAATAGCTTTAACTATAACTAATATTGTGGTGCAACCCAGGCTTATACAGGCAGAACCATATTGTTAATATATGTACAGGATATTAGACATACTGTCATTATCTCCGTATCGGCTCTCACAAGACTTTATGGTTTCAATAGCACCACTAGGGTTGCCTAAAGTCCATATAAGCCCAGACATAGTTATTTTCTCATTCCGTGTCCATCCTTTTAACCCAAGTGTCCAGCAAAACTTGCTGGTCTGTCTGGCTACTAGATTTAGCAAACTGGCAACAGCCTAAACACGACCAATCATGGGATGCTTGGCAGCCCTAGTTAAAGCATAATAAAAATAAACAATACTGTAAGTACATACTAGTACATACCTCTGGCTACATTTCCCTGGCTCACCGGTGCACCGTTCACTTTTATCCTTCTCCCGTCCGCTGTGCATTTCAACAGCATATTTTTATCATAAATTCACGTGGTCGTGCTCTCATCCATTCATACAAAGCGGGACACTTTAGTTCACTTCACAATACATAATCTTTAGCGCCAACCGATTGGTCGCCACTTGTGACGTCAAGTCAATTTGAAACCACTCGAATCGGCACAAAAAACTTGTTATCGTGTAGTCTTTCAACAATAATATACGTAATGGCAACTAAATCGTTCACATGACACCGAGAATAAGCGTTTGTTATGCAATTCAATTTTGACGAATACCCGGAATACCACAGTTATTTTGATGTTCCTTATGACACTACGTTTTAGCAAAGAAATGCAATATATGCATCGAGCTATGCTAGCCAGTTTTTCTGTGCACTGTGCAATCACCAATCAGTCAAGTCACTCAACAAGTTGAAACTGTTGCGCATTGCAAATTACGAGAATTCTGTTATGACGTGCTGATGACATGACTTGCTTGACACATGTCAAATTCGAGAAAATAATTATGATGTTAGTAGCTCGCAACCATACAGCTGTCTCACGTGCCATTACATATTATACAATATATATTACAACAATAATTGCAACGTTAAAAACATTGAAATTATCTAAAAACTAATCTCTGAAATAGTGACGTTGTAACTTTAATAAATGTGCCTAATTATATTGTTGAATATTTCCTTCCAATGTAATGAGATAGAGACAGAAATACTGTTTTGTATGACGTTGTAATGTTGGTCAGATTGGTCTAACTGTACTAAAAAAATTGCCAGTAGAAATAATACGAAAGTCATCAATTTTTATCAAAAACTTATATCGATATCTTATCGAGAAATGTTAAGTGTGGCGAATTGGTAATTGTCATAAAGAAAAACGGTTTCCATGAGAACACTGAGTACAGTAAACATATTTTAATCGATTACAGTAATTAACGGTGAGGCCAACAAAGAATCTTCGATTTTTTAAAATTGTGGTAGGATAAGTAATTGAAAGTAATAGAAATTTTCTCAGATGATGTAAATATATTTTGTTGGCGCTTGAATAACAAAGAATACTACTAAAAACAAAAGTAAATAAATATTCAAGAGAGTCCCATACAGTAATTGTGCGTTATTAACCAAATTTAATATTTTTTATGAAAATAGGATAAAAATAGGACCAAACAAATAAAAATACTCCTCTAATGGAAACAAAGAGGAGTTAGGACTTTTTTATTGAGCTGAATAGCTTGAAACTAGGAATTTAATATACCTATAGCAGCCACTAACAGCAGAAACGGTGATGCAATAGTTCCTCAAAGAACTGTTTCACGTACAGCATACACTGACGCTCGAGAAACAGGATAACTTGTCAAGAAACTGTGCTGTACTGACGACGTTCAACAGAGACAAGAAGGAAGCTCTTAAAAGAGCTGTCAGAGCTCTTCATCTTCAACCATGCTCTAACTTCAGCTCTTCATCTTCAGTTTTCAACATCTCCACTTCAATACTCACCTCTCGACTTCAGTTTCCATCTTCAACTCCTTCATATCAGCCTCCGCTTTCGTCTTCATCTCCGGCGCGCGTCGTCAGCCAGCGAGCCCCGCGAGCGCGCGTTCACCATGCGAGCCCCGAGCGAAAGGACGAGCCAGCGGCGCCGCAAAGATTTATAACCTCTGCCATTTATGCGCGCCGTTTATGCGCACTGGCCTCCGAACGTGCCACGCGTGCTCCCGCGCTGACCTTGGAGCAATAAGTTGACACGTGCCGGAAGCAGGACAGAACGATGAGATAGCTATAACAATTCTCTAAAATCTTATAATAATAGGAAAATATTGCTATTTTTCTTTTTTGTATATATTTAGCTGTTTTTTGTGTACCAAATATATTCCACCTACAACCTTCTGAAGTGTTTCATCATACTCAACCAACACAAGAAGTCTTCTACATACCTATTAACACAATTTGACCTGAAATATTTTAAGATATTTGTACATTTCACTCATGGGGGTTAATAAACAGTTAATATTAAAAAGAATTCGGTTAACTTCACTCTTGAAAATTGAGCCTATGAACATTTGTATTTTTTTTTTCAGGATTTTTGAAAAGTTTACCTAGTAGTTTGCTATAGATGCAAATCTCGAAAGGAACATGGCAAGATGCACAAGTCTAAATAAAGGAAAAGTACGATTTTACACATTTTATTCAAACCACACTTAAATAGTATGGAAATAAAATATCTTGTATTTATAGTGCGTTGTGTGTTGGTTTCGAGTGGGTCAAAACTTCTGATCACACTGATGTCACCGTCATATTGTTTTCTTTGTCGGTGCATATAAATAGTTATAACTAAGCAACTGTGAAGTCTGTGAACTATGAATTGAGTTAATGAGTTCAAAATCACTTACTTGATATCGATTCAGCATTTCATCACACTACTTTCCCTAAATTCATATCGATTAAAACGATTTTAGAATATTTTTTAAGGCAAGCAACATTTTTATTAAATGAATTCGGTTGGTACCAGCTAGTGCTGCTACAATTAATATCAATTTCCCCTAAAAAGGGAGCTTATATAAAAAATATATAAAATATCATTCATGCTATGCAGTCCGTTTTTTTTCGCTACGGACCCTTAAAAAATAAGTGTGTTGCATTTATGTTTTTATCATATCTATACATTAACCATACAGGTACATTATACAGGCATGCCTATTAGTACATTACGGGTGTCGCCACATTCTAAAATTTTAAAGACACTTTTTTGTAATTACCTAAGTTTTATCTAAACCTCAAAATGTTAGTGTTCAGAATCAGAATCAGAAACTCATTTTATTCATTTAGGGTGACAGGCACCTCTTATGACACGTCAAAAACAAACAAAATAAATTATAGTGAATAACAATTGATATACATGTCAAACAAGATAAAAAATTTAAGTTATCTTTAGGCACTGGTTTGACATGCAATAAGTCGTCTTTACCATTTCTTCTTTACTAGCGCAGTGTTAAATATTAATAAGATATAATATAAATTAAAAGGCTAGGAGCAGTAAACGTACTAAGTTGCACTAAATTTCCTTTCATTATTGATTTGTTGTTGTTGATATTGTTTTTTTTTTGTTTTCTGTTTTTGTTACTGTTATGAAACAATATGCAATTCCTTAGATGTCCAAATACGGAAACTTGTAAATAGTCTGATGTAATTATATTAAAATTGTTTGTAAGCAAATAAGACTGTTTGTTCTCTTGAATAAAATAAAATAAAAATTATTACACAACAAAAAAAGAACAAAAGAATAATAGAAGTGAAACAAAAAAAGTATGTCTAGGTAAGTAATTGAATTAATATCTTTTTGTTGTTTTATCCACAATACACAGAATAATTTCATGTAGGTGTGGTTCCAAGTAGGCACCACCGCATTACCTATCTCTATCTGCCACCAAATGGTAGTGCTCAGCACTATCGATTTCCAGGCTAGGTATGGCTCGTTAATAACAGATAAGAAAATTTTAAGGTTTTAGAGGAAAAATGGAGAGAAAAATGTGCCAATCTCATTGGTCCTCGTGAACTACTCACATACAAGTATTAAAATATAAATTTTAGTGACAATTACAAGCTGGGATCGTCACCTGGTATATCTAGTACTTAGAATGCTTTCAGCGCGAACAAGTGCGATAGTAGTAAGAAAAATATAAATCACAGCAATTTTTGAAAAATTTACGAGCGTTGTTAGTCATTTCTGATAGAATGAAGTGGACTTGGTATTTTATTTATTTAGTTGATCCGTACTCGGCAATTTGATAACAGTGTAGAACGCACTGTGTTAACAAAGTCGAAGGGGAGCGAATATATTTCATGATATTTAATCTTTATATATATTTTCGCGATAGTCTTCGGAATTGGCATGAATGCAGGATAAAAAGAGAAAAAAAAGAGAGTAATGAATATTGAAGAAACACAGGAAAAACAATAATGCATCGATATCAAATCTGTACTTTGTTTATCGGTCAGTATTCATATTCGATCGTATCGTTATTTAAAGGTACTTCGTTTAGAACGTTTCTTTGTCGACTTATAATTTTATCGACTGCTACTGAGACAATTATTTCATAAAACTACTACTAAAAAGTAATTTCATTTCAACAGTTACAATATACCTATCTTAGTGTAGTATTTTTAACTTTCTTTTTCATTAGCATTATCATTTGATTCCTGCAACAAAAATTATAAAATAACATTTCGTACTACAGATTCAATAAAATTATTACATCTAGTAGGGAACTTTCAATTATTAAAGCGGTAACACTGCTCAGTTTGCCGACGAAGACCGGAAAAAAGACGCGGTCGACGACGCGCCAACCGCGCCATTTGCCATTTTGGAATTTGGATTTAATTTCGGAGCCGCTTTTGGCCAATTTACGAATAAATTGTGTTTTCGCTTGTGAAAAATGGGCAAAAAGGATAAGAAAGGCGATACCACTGATCAATCGAGCGAAGAAGAATATGTAGTTGAGAAGGTTCTAGATAGAAGAACAGTCAAAGGAAAGGTTAGAATTTTTTTAATAAAAATTCCGTGATAAAGTTTATTTAATTTGTTGAATACTTGCAATTTTATTTGGTGATTATTTTAAGACTCGCGAAACTAGTGGAATCTGTAAACCGTGTGCAAATTGAATAATATCACTAATGTAAATTGCTTTTGAGAAATTTTACTGTGATTTTTGCTATACTTGTAAGACTATTCATGATTTTTGAAATTTATAACATCCATGTCAATATTCCAAAACGATGTCCAAATCAAACAAGAGAACAGTAACCATATTTGATTTTGTAGACAGTATGACTTCCTTCAAATATAAAGGCCACTTTGCAGTCTCATGGCCGTCGTCTCGAATAAATACCTACGTAATTGTTTGTAAAAGTCTCCTGGTGAACCCTATTCTTGACTTGATACCCCAACTAAATAGTGAGATGTTATGGCCAGCTAATTGTATGAAGGAGACATTCGTGAATAACACAAGAGGCGTACCTGCTACCTGCACCGCGCCGCTTCAGTGTAATTCACGAATGCCACCTTCGTACAATTTCTATGAAAACGTTTTGAAGCAGTACACACCAGCACTGCGCCTACACTGTACCTTCATTGTACGCCTTCTGTATAAATGATGCCTAAGATTTACTTCCTTCCACATTATACAAAGATTTGCATTATATGTAGAAAGGGGTTGCCACTCCATAATAGTCTGGAATATGTACTAATAATAAATTAAAAATAAAGAAATCAAAATATTAAAATTTGCTTACACTCACAGCCCCACACTAGGTATAAACCTGTTGGAGCTATTCAACACGCACAAACAAACAACCCAAAACAAATATACGCTGAATAATTAAAGTGGCACTTATTTTCGTTCTTACCGGACATCCCTCAGATCACCGGTCATAACTCATATGTCTAGTGCCTCCTTAATCACTAGAATTTGGCAGATATATCCAAACCGAGGTAGAAGCCATAGTATAAAGAAGAAGAAGAAGAAATATCTGTAGGCCATACAAATATTTGTCCCAGTGTGGGTATTGAACCCGCAACACTTACATCAAGCAGTTGTTGCACACTGCTGAACTAACTAGCTTGTCAGATATTGGAAATCCATGTCGTCATAGCTATGCATACACCATTACATGCTTGTCTCGCAAGTGATGAAGATCCAGTCAGATCATCACTAATGTTTCTACAGTGCTCATCAAGAAATATTGCAAATCGATCCTATGAAAGAGACAATCAGCTAGTTTCGACTTCGTAGAGCATTATCTCTGCTGCTCAGTGAATGACATTCAATTATTCGAATAATTCAATTGTTACTAGCATAAACAATCGCTTATTACTAACTTTCATCCTCGCAAATGAGAAGTGTCACATATATGTAGCACAATCCATTACCAAATAGCAATTGTGTTAAATACCTACCTTGGCCCTGAACCTAGTCAGACAACTCGTCTGTCAAGGTGAGGTCGTCTGAGACAATACACTAGATCAAACCACATTAAAGCAAAAAGAGTAGAGCTCTAGTGATTGAGCTCGCCGACATAGGCCCCACCGCATTAAGTCGTGTTCAGCACTATCGTGTTCTGGTCAGGTGGTAATGTAAGGCCCTGTAATTTCCTGCACAGAGGCATAACACCTTAGGCCTCAGGAGTGGTAACGCATCTGCATTTTGACCTTGGTTTTTGTGTAGGTGTCTATTGCTAGAACTTTACATAATAATTACAAAATAGTTATGCCGGTTGCTGTTGTTGTCCAGCTTGTCCTTGGCCATCAGGTTGCAGTCATCACTAAACATCAATGTGAACTGTTTGCTGGTTTACCACTTCCATTACATAAAAAAAAGGAAATAATTAACTTTGCATTATAAGGATTCATCTTTGTTCCTGGCCATGACTATGATGATGATACTCAGATACAAACCTATTTTGAAACCAGTCTGGAGTCAAACTCATGGTGTTCTGCTAGTAACTCCAGCATAGAAATTCTACAAAGATATATATATATTTTTTTGTTTTCCTTTGATCTGTAATCAGTCCCAGGACTATAAGCAAATTTGTTAACGCGATTGTGACTGTGCGAGGGGTCTCCCCAGTGGGAGGCACTCCTACGTTACCATCGAGAACGTAAAGTCTGGATGTCATGGCTTTTAAGGCGCTTGATTTTTGTTAATTCGGCAGCCAAGTCATTTCGGTGGTTGTCGAGCCGATTTTTGTAGTTACTTGAAGACTGCTGGATCTCTTCCTTTACTGTTTTGACTTCCAGAGCTTCATGTATCTCAGAATTAGTGAGAAACCATGGAGCATTCGACAAGGTACGCAATATGCCATTTTGCAATCTCTGTATAATAGTTAAATTGGAGTTACAAGCACTTCCCCAGAGTTGTATCCCATACGTCCATACAAGTTTGAGAATCATTTTATAGATTAGGAGCTTATTGTCCACTGAAAGTTTGGAGTTGCGTGCCATCAGCCAATTCATGGTCCGGAACCGTATGATGGTTTCATCACGCTTCATTTTGATATGATGTTTCCATGTCAGTCTTCTATCCAGGTGTATTCCGAGGTACTTGACCGAGTCACATTGAGGCAGAGTATTGTTGCCCAGTTGCACGGGTGAACAGTTTCCTTTTCTTAGCGTTAAAGTTATGTGAGTCGATTTAGAAGCACTTGCTTTGATGCGCCATTTTTGCATCCAGTCACTGACTTTGTTGAGGCTTTCTTATAAGATGTTTGAAGCAGTTTGTGGATCTTTGCTGCTTGCTAATAGTGCAGTGTCATCAGCAAATGTAGCGTTCATTACTTGTGTTGACTGAGGGAGGTCTGCAGTGTACAAAGTATACAGGATTGGACCAAGGACGGAGCCTTGGGGCACCCCAGCCGAGATCTCATAGATTTCTGATGCGTCTCTGCTTTCTCGTACTTGGAACATGCGATTCGACAAGTAAGAATCCAACAAAGTGTCTTAGAACATATGAGGGAGCAACGTTTTTATTTTGGAAAGGAGACCTTTATGCCACACTTTGTCAAACGCCTGCTGGATGTCGAGCAAACAGCAGAGCAGTACTCCTTAGCTTCAAGGGAATGCCGTTTTTTTCTCACAAACGTACCTGCTCGATGGTAGAGTGGTATTTTCTGAACCCAAATTGGTGTTTGGGGATGGCTTTATTTTTATCCAATAGTGGCATTATTCTGTTGAGAAGAATCCTTTCAAACACTTTAGACATGATAGGTAAAAGACTTATCGGTCTGTATGATGTGGCATGATCTGGAGGTTAGCTAGATGTTTTGCAAATGTTTCTGCCTTTTCTCTACCGGTTCTAGCCCAGCCTCCACTATTTTTCCTAATTGCAGACTTAAATTGTTGGGGTCTTTTATTTTTTTTTTGTGAATTTCCAGAGCGCATATTCTGATGATGCGGTAGCAGTCAGATTTTGCAGTTTATTTTGTAGAGTTGCATTATCTATACTATACAGTATTTCCTTTAATTCAATGATGGCTTGATTTAAAGCAGTCTTATCAGATGTATGTCTAGATAGATGCCATACCCTTCTCAGTCTTCTTTTTTCTAGGATTTTATTTTTTATATCAAGAGGAATGTTTCCAGTGGTAGCCCTTTCCTTTTTGATTGGAGTGTTCATCCAGCATGCATTCTGTATTAGGCTAGTAATGTAGCTTGTGGCATCTTCTATCTCTTCTGGTGTTTTTAGGGATACATGTAGTTGTATAGTTTCCTCTATGCATTCCCTGAATCCTTCCCAGTCAGTAAATTTATTGGAGAATTTCTCGGGTTCTTCGTAGCATATTATTGTCGTGCTTACGGTTAGGATTACTGGAGAATGATCAGAGTTACTATCATAACAAGGCTCGGTTTTGAGATAGTTTCTCGAGAGTCCTCTGGTGTTGAAAAAGTCTATCAGGTCTGGCTTTTTCTTTGGATCTGTAGGCCAGTATCGCCGGTATATAAAGTCGGTTCGCCAGATGAAATCGTGTCAAGGTTATTTCTGCTGATGCATTCCTTAAGCTGTCTACCTCTCGTTGTTATTAGCCTGGAGCCCCAATGTGTGCTTGGCATTCCAGTCGCCACCAACAATGAATCTATTTCCCAGTGTGTGGAAGAATTCTGAATACTTTGCACTATCTATTTTATGCTTGGGAGGACAATATACCGAAGATATGTTGAGGGGTCCATCTTTACTTTCAACTACAACAGATATTGCCTGGATATGGCTTGTTTTATATTCGGGCAAGACATTATGCTTAATGTTCGCTCTAATGGCTATGGCAGTTCCAGCATGGCCAGTGCCATCAGGGTGACAAGTAATATAGGTGTAGCAACCCTTAATTTTTATGTTGCTTTTTTCTGTACAGTACGCTTCTGATATCAGCACAACGTCAAGTTTGTTATTTGCAATGAGACTCAAAAGAGTGCTCATTTGTTGTAGGATAAGGTCAAATTTGACTGTTTTAATATAAGTTCTTCTAATTTATTATAAGTTTTTGTTTCGGGATTCAATTCATTTGTGTTCTTCTTCAATTTTTCAGCGTAAGTGTCATCGGGTCTTATTTCTCTGGGGTTGCCGAGTTTTCTTCCGTAGTCTTTTGACTCTGGGGGTTTGATGGTGTTTTTGTGGGTTGTCCTCTGTGGCATTCTTCTAGCGAGAATTTCTCTGTACACCGCGCATCCTTTGTAATTCGCGGGGTGTGCACCTTCACAGAGAGCGCAATGGGCTGGTGTATTACGATCTTTCTTTGGACAGTCAGCAGTTTTATGACCTTGAGCGCATTTTACGCAGCGATACGGTCGCATACAATAGTTTTTAGAGTGACCATATTGTTGGCACCTCTGGCACTGTGGTAATGTTGTCCTTTTTTTGGGATCTTCAATAACGATCGACTGGTGGTATATGTGTTTGATTTCTTTAACTTTTTTGTTGTTTGGTCCAGGGGCAATATTCACAAAGAATGTAGATGTCGGTTTTTTGTCTGGTCCATACTTGGCGTTGATAATCTCACCATAGACTTTGTTTCCAGTTTTTTCAATTTCCTCTTCGATAGCATCGAGCGGGGTGGTGTGGTGGAGATTTTTTATGACCACTCTAAAGCAGCGCTGGTCCTTAAGGTTGAAAGTATGACCTATAATTCCATTCTCTCGAAATACTGCGATTATTTTTTTGTAGGTTGCAACATCTTTACAAGAATCATAATCATAATCATAATCATTTATTTACCAGAATGTAGTGGGTACATGTAGGTACAGATGGTGAGGTAATAACATTAAAGCACTATCACATTCTACCATTACAATGGTGTGTAAAATATCCATAAACTTAACTAAATAGTATGTCAAAATATTATTATTGTAATTCGAATATTTATAATTAATTAATGTCAAAGTTATTATTGCAAATTGTGGTCATCTAATTGAGATATTATTACAGCGATAAAGTTTATTGAAGATTTTAATAATTTAATTTAAATATTTAGCATTACTTTTGGATAATAATAATAATATATATTTATTTAGTCAAATTATTGAGTCATTAATAAATTATAATATTGTTTTATGTGTCATATAATCCTTTAAGTCATAAAAACAATGTTGATGTAGCCATTGAGTCAGTTTTTTTTTAAATAATGGTAATTGTGTTTCTTTAAGCGTCGTCGGTAATTTATTGTAGACTCTTATGGCGTTAACATAAGCATTTCTCTTATGCAATTCAATCCTATATTGTGGTATAAACAGTTTAAATTGATTTCTGGCCCTAGCATTTCTACTTGTATATTCGCAATTGTATTTGTTCCTTTCAATGCGAAGCGAATTAAGAAATTCAGAGAAAATATTGTCCCAAAACTTGCAAACGTGCAATACCATAACGATCCTAACATATTATACTATGACTTTTTTGCCACAATTTTAACAGAATTTAATTTAGTTTTTACCAATAAGACAATAAATGTAAGAAGTCATAAGTCGTTCAATGAATGGGCGACGGTTGGAATACATAAGAGTAGACAGAGATTGTATGACCTGTATGGAGAAAAGTCACATAATCACACAAATTCGTTTAAAAATCATGTTAAATTATATTCGAAAATATTCAAGAAAGTGTGTTTTGCAGCCAAGGCACTTCACATTAAAAATAAAATTAAAAATTCAAATAACAAAATTAAAGCGACTTGGAATGTAATTAATAGTGAAACTGGGAAACAAGCTGAACGCAACTCTGATTTTAAATTAATAATTGACAATAAACATGTTACTACTGACGAAGAAGTTGCTTTAGCATTTGAAACATTCTTTGCTAATATTCCAGTTTCTTTGACTGGAGACCTCATTTCATCGCCTACCGTCGCCGAATCATTATTGAAAAAAAATGTACATCAAAGTAAAACTATATTTAATTTTAAGTTAGTTAATACTGCGGATGTTATACATGCCTTTAAGTCTATTAATATTAAGAACACAACTGATTTATGGGGCTTATCTGTAAAAGTTGTATATGAAATAATGGATGTGATTGCACCTTACCTAGCGGCAATGTTTAATAATAGTATTGTAAGTGGTATATTTCCTGACTTAATGAAACATAGTAAAGTGATTCCTCTTTTTAAATCTGGTAGTACAAGTGACCCCACAAATTTTAGACCAATTTCTGTACTACCTGTCTTAAGTAAAATTTTTGAAAAACTTATTTTAATTCAACTACTTGCACACTTTAACCATCATAAACTTTTACATTGTCGACAGTTTGGATTTACTAGGGGTCGTTCAACTACCGATGCAGGTGTTGAACTTGTCAAACACATTTTTGAAGCTTGGGAAAAATCACATAATGCACTAGGGGTATTCTGTGACTTATCTAAAGCATTTGATTGCGTTCAGCATGAAACATTGGTCAGAAAGTTATATCACTACGGCCTTCGAGATACCGCTCTCGAGCTTATGACTTCATATTTAAACAATAGAAATATGTGTGTTGATGTAAATGGGACAAGATCTCCCGGGACTTCAATGGATATGGGGGTCCCACAGGGCTCTATTTTAGGGCCATTTCTTTTCTTAGTCTATATTAATGACTTACTCTACATTATCAATGATGGCCAAGAGATGGTATTGTTTGCTGATGATACTTCTTTAGTGTTCAAAATAAAAAGACAGGAGGTAGATTTTGACTGTGTAAACAATACTCTCTCTAATATAGTACATTGGTTTAGCGCCAATAACCTTTCGTTAAATAGCAGTAAGACAAAATGTATTAAATTTACTACTCCTAACGTAAAACAGGTTGAAACCAATGTTAAGATAAATGAGGAAGTATTGGAGATCGTAGAGTCCACGGTATTTCTGGGCATTACCGTGGATGCGAAATTGCAATGGGGTCCCCATATTGCCAAATTAGCTAATAGACTTAGCTCGGCAGCATTTGCTGTGAAAAAGATTAGACTATTAACAGACGTCGAGACGGCTCGCCTTGTTTATTTTAGTTATTTTCACAGTATAATGTCCTATGGCATTTTGCTATGGGGAAATTCCGCCGACGTCAACACTATTTTTGTACTGCAAAAGAGAGCTGTCCGGGCTATCTACGGGTTGAGTCCGAGGGTATCTCTTAGAGATAAATTTAAAGAAATAAATATTCTGACTGTAGCTTCGCAATACATTTATGAAAATGTATTATATGTCCGTAAAAACATTAATGAGTTTCCTACAATAGGTAACAATCACAGTATAAATACTAGGAACAAATACAAGTTGTCCATGCATGCAACGCGGCTGAATAGGGTCAGTAATTCTTTTAGAGGTCAATGTATACGGTTCTTTAATCAAATCCCCAAAAACGTTCAAAGTCTATCGATCAATAAATTTAAGAAAGTAATGAAAGAACGTTTATATAAATGTAATTACTATAAGACCAGTGATTATCTTAATGATAATACGTCTTGGGATTATAGCGATCGCTGCCAGGCTATTTCATGATCCTGTGATTTCGTGTATTCAGTAATTAGTATCTACTATTGTTAAGGGTTGAATAATGTGAATACCCTGGCTGAAAATGAATTCCATCTTTTATTTTGCCGTATGCATATCCGGAACAGTCATGCTCGCTTAAATGTCTTTGCCTTTGGCGGCGTCGTGTGGCGGGTTGCTCACTTCCCTCTAAAATGGTCGAGGAGGGCAATGGCTGTCACATGCGTCATACTCGTGAACGGGTGCTGTTGGTGGGGACTGGTCTGTTCTGGTTTGCAGGGGCTACATCACATTTAGTAGATAGCAGTTTATTTGCATCTATGCTATGGACGTTGACATTATTTGATTTTTCACGATAATCTGTACTAGATTTAAGCTTTCATTTAAAAGAGCTCTTACTGAGTTTGTTGGGTAGCGGAGTTCTTCTCAGTAGTGACTGCACTTGGAACTCTGCTAAGTGAATAACATTGATCTTGACGAATAAGTTTTTCTTTTTCTTCATTTATTATCATTGAAGGAATTGAAAAATTTTATGATTATTATGTTTTAACCAAATAGTTTAAATTTTAATTTTTAATTTACTATTAATATATGATTTTTCTTTACTATATGTAATGGTTATTCGCTCTAGGTAGTTTATGATTTATTGACGTTTTGAAAGTATCTGTAAAGAGCTATTCGAAATAAAAATATTTTCTATTCTATTCTATTCTAAGTTTAAAATAACATGGATGCTGCTTTACAAAGACACATAGCTCTCTAATATACATGCAAGCTAACGGTAAGATACGAAATTTATCAAATAAGGGCTTACAACTGTCTAAGCACCAAGCTCCACAAATGGCTCTTACACATTTTTTTTGGACAACAAAAGCTTTATTAATTGCAACTGAATTTCCCCACAATAAAAGACCATAGGCTAGCACCGGGGAAACATATCCATGGTACGCAGTTAGAGCTGCTTCTGTTGAGACAGTTTGACGTAATTTTTTTATTGCATATACAAACCTATCTAGCTTGTCGCAAACATACTCAATATGAGATTTCCAGTCACAATTTTTATCAATTATCAATCCTAAGAATTTCGTGGAGTCAATTTCATTAATTTTATTATTTTCGTAAGTTATATTAAGGTCAATAGGTTTTTTTCTGTAAGTCTGGAATTGAATTAGATTAGTTTTATTAATATTGATTTTTAAATTATTGTTTTTTAACCAGGCAATTATATTACTGAGCGCTTCATTTATACTTATTTCATATCCATTTATATCATTACATTTCACTATAAGTGTAGTGTCGTCGGCGAATAATACTGTTTTGTGGTGCGTAACATTCGGTAGATCGTTAATATTGATTAAGAATAGTAATGGTCCCAAAACACTTCCTTGAGGCACACCGTAGTTATTTGTCCTGAAATCTGATTGACTATACATTTTAGTTCCATTCACTATTTTAGCTATTTTCACACATTGGGTTCGATCTGACAGATAGCTTTTAATCCATTCGTTTGCAATACCTCTGATACCATATTTATCGAGCTTATATAATAGTAGCTTGTGGTCCACAAAATCTCAAGTTCTCAAAGCTTTGCTCATATCTAAAAATACTGCAGCAATCGCTTTATTGTCATTGATTGCTTCTGTTACTGTTTTAATTAAGTCAAAACATGCTAACGAAGTGGAACTATTCTTACGAAAGCCGAATTGTTCGTTTTTTAATAAATTGTGACCAATAAAAAAGTCCTGAAGTCTTTTATACATGACCTTTTCAAATACTTTTGATAATACTGGAATTAATGTAACGGGGCGATAATTATTGAGATCTGTCGCATCTCCCTTTTTAAAAAGTGGTTTAATTACTGACTTTTTTAATATATTGGGATATGTACCTTCCTCTAGTGATCTATTGATGATAAAACTCAATGGTTCGCTTATGTATTTAGCACATAACTTCAGAGAGCGTGTATTAATACCATCATTGCCTACTGAGTTAGTATTTTTAAGATTATTAATTATTCTAAAAATTTCCATTGAATCAGTTGGTTTTAAAAATATTGAATTCGAATTGCATACATTGATAGATTTATTAATGTCAATTATATTATAATTAAAATTATTGTCATTAGTCAAATTTATAAAGAAATCATTAAATATTTTACACATGTCAAATGGATCGGTATATATTTGATCATTAAATATAATTTTGTCAATTTCAGAGCCCGTGTTTGCCTCACTAATATTCTTATTAATGGTATCCCATACAGCTTTACATTTGTTTTTTTGGCTATCAATGTATTTTTTATTTTGTAGTTGTTGGGCTTTCTGTAAACATTTTTTTAGTATGTTGTCGTAATATTTGTAATTTTGTTTGTTTATTATTTTATTAAGCCTATTTTGTTTGTATTTTAGGTAAAGATGTCGTTTCTTAATACAACTTTTCCTTAAGCCATGTGTTAGCCAAGATCTATTACTTTTTTTATTTGTTTTTTTAATAGTTATCATAGGGAAACATAGATTAAAGAATAATATAAATATGTCATGAAATTCTTCAAATGATTCGTTACAATTTATTTTATTATAAACTTCTGAAAAAGATAAAGAGGAAATGCAAGTGTGGAATTTTTTAATATTTTCTGAGTTAAAATCCCTAGCCTTCTCGTACCAGCTAACTATTTCCCTTTTTCTGTTAACTTTTATTGTTAGTAATTGTCCAGTTTCGTGATCTGAAAGTCCTAGGTAGTGCACTGCGGCAGAAATATTAAATTTGATATTGGTAGCAAACTGGTCGAGGCATGCCAATTGCCTAGTAGGTAATTCGATGTGTAATTGCATTTGAAAATTTTTAAGAATATTTTTTAAATATTGACTATATTTATTAGAAACCCTTAGTTGATTTCTATTTACGATTTTAAACGTAAAGAGGTCACGTTCTGTTGATTCCAACAATTGTGTGAGTCTGTTTATATCCTCAATACCATAAAGAATGATTGGTGGTGGTTTGTTAGGTCGTTTTTCCTGTCGACTACTATCATCTTCGGTCTCATCTACAGTTAAATCCTTGTAGCGGTTATGGGTCTTTACACTTTCTAGGGATGGTGTCTGTGATATTTTCTTCCGTTTATGGATTTTTGATACAGAGACTCTTTGCCAGTCTGGGTGTTTGGGGGTAATTATTTCTAGATTCTTGTCTAGTGTCGTCTATGTTGAGGGTTCTATTTGGGAGATACTTCCCAGTGAGGAACTTCTAGTTCTCGTGAAAAGGCTTCAATGAAACGCCTGTTGTACAAATATACGTCTTCCAGTAGTATTCACTGAAGCAGAGGCCTGGTTACTCACGTCTGCACAGTCTTCGGTAGCATATTTCCCATCATGATGCCCGGTTACCTCTTGACGCCGGGGTTAGCCGGATCGCAGGACAAATTGCATTTTCATAGCTAAAGGAAGTGGGGGGTAGTTTCCCAGGCGCATACCCCCAATATTTTTGAGGATATTTAGTCACTCATGGTCATTGGTGAGCCGTTTTGATGGGTTATCTACCGCCGCCCATAGCTCGACGTTGGCGAACTTTTACAGCTGACTTCTTCCAAAATATCTGCAGAAAGAATTTCACTGTTCTCAGCAAACCCTCCTCTTTTTTCACCCGGGCTTGGGACCGGCAATGGCAGAGTTCTACAAAGATATGACTGAGAAATAATTCATGAACACCTTGAAATGCCAACTGTTAAAGAAGCGGTCGGCAGAAGACAAAAATATAAATGAACACACAAGTAAACCGATGACCAAGAATCTCCTCCAAATTAACAGTCAGTCTTCTCAAGATGGCACATATTTGATTGACATTAAAATGTGGTATCATTTGCTGAAATGACACTGAAGTAAACCCAAACAAAGAGCAAATCTGTTTATGGCTTATGGCCAATGTTGAAAATGGACTAGGATAAGAAAAAAAAGGACAAACTTGGTGGCTCTTGGAAAATATGTGTAGATAGAGGATAGAGCACATGAAAGCATACTCTTTTTAATTTACACAGTATACAAAAATATTATGAGAAAAAAACCTTGCAATATTTTAGCATCCATTTCAAATGGTAAATCCCCTTTTGTTAGCAACCTTTGCACTCTTTAATGTTAAAAACCCAATTGTAAGTCAATAAAATAAATATGTTAAATGGTGTAAGAATTTTAAAATTTGAATGTGCAGGTCCAATATTTGTTGAAATGGAAGGGATACAAGGAGGAGGAGAGTACCTGGGAGCCGGAAGAGAACCTGGACTGCGAGGAGCTGATCAAGACTTTTGAAGATGCCAGGAAGGAGAGAGAGGTATTGTATTATTACAAAATACAATTTATATAGTAGAAAAGAAAATATGGATCATGTTACTTACTTGCTGATAATGGCGCTTTAGATATGTGAAAGAGTTTTTAAAATTGGAGTTGTTATTGGATCTGGCAAAAGATGTAATTTTTGTAATCAGCACCCCAAGATATTTCTTGATTTTTTTTATTTTTGAAGATTGACATTTACGCAAACAGGCCACGTGATGGAGAGTGGTCAACGTCGCCTATGAACATTTGCAACACCAGGGGAGTTGGTAATGCACTGCCAACCCTGAAGGACTATTTTGACGCCATTTTGGTTCTGAAAAAAGATGTCAATTTCGTACTAAACACACCAGGAAACCTCGAAATAAACATCCATATCGGATTTTTAACGAAAAAAAAATATGTCCACCACTTTCCTCTCCCGCTGACAAAATTTTTGTGTAAGTGCATGCGGCCGCCGGCGGCCGTTCTGCTCTCTCTCTCTCACTCTCTACTTTCTTGATAACAATCACACCACTTGTTTCTCTTTATAATAACTATTGAACTTTTGGCAAGACTGTCCCATGATTTCTATCACAGGCAAAATCACTTATTTATTTGGAGTGACAAGACGTCTGCATTGTGAGCTCTTTGTTTTGCTGTGGATATGATCATCTTTATCCTAATGATTCTTTGAAACTACAGAGAAAATTGACTTCAGGCAGGAATATTCCTTTCCATTTTTTCTGTAATTTCTTAATTTTATTCACTTACATTGTGTTGTTGCAAAAACTTCATAATTATGACAATTATAATGATTCTTTGCCACTTTCATAATGTAGGTACACGCAAATCATAAAAGCATGACTGAAAAGATCATAATATTTAACAATTCTAGAAAAAACGAAAACTGTTAGTAATATACTCCCATAGTTTGTAATGACTTCTGTGTTTTTTTTTGGATACAAGTTAAAAATTGCGTTTATGGCCCCACGGCTGATGTAGATCGAAAGCGATCTACTCGGTTAAGCGACACGGGCGCGGTCGGGTGTGTGATGGGTGACCGCTAGTGGCAAATTAAAATGCCCGTTTCCGTGCATCGGAGGGCACGTAAAGCCGTCGGTCCCGGTTGCTATCGATAGATAGCAGTCGTTAAACCTTGTCGGTGGCCTTATGGACGGCTTAAAAACATCCGACTGCGGGTTGACCACTAACACGTATTCCCACCCACCCGCATTGGAGCAGCGTGGTGGAGTAAGTTCCAGGCCTCCTCCCAAGAAGGGAAGAGACTCTTGTCCAGCAGTGGGAGTGGGACGTATCAAGGCTTGCCTTTTGCCATTATTATTATTATAGTTCAAAATGATATTTAAATTTGTATTTCACTGTATGGTGTGAGGCGCATGCGTCGCTCCAGCATTCAAGTTAGTCCATCTTCAATCTGACACAGAAGGTTAGCATTGTTTTTCTTTATTCATCAAGCATCTTATTAATTAGTGGATGTTGTGTAATGTCACTGTAATCACATTATCAATAATGTTATATTGGAAAATATTGATGGTATCATAATTTATTTACCACTAGCTGTGCCCGTGACTTCGTTTGCGTGAGAATTTATGATTGTTCAGTATCTACCCGGACGAAGTCGTGGGCGCAGCTAGTATAAAAGTAGCCTAAGTTACGCTATATTACATAAGCTATCTGCCAGTGGGCCATTTAACAGGTGGCGAGCATGTTGACATCTCCGGGCACATTACCAAACTTCGAGGTACTGGGAAATTTCCAGAAAATGGAAAAATTCCAATGGAGCCAGAGATAAAGGATTTACACCATTATATCTGATAACCCCCTACCCGGGAATCGAACTCAGGACCTCAGCGTAGTAGTAGTGGCCTGCTACCACTAGGCTACCGAAGCAGTTAAATCTTTTAGAATGGCAACTATTCCTATAACTTATAGTTAATATGATACCAACAACAGTGGTTATTACAATATTGATAGTGTGAGATATCATAATATTATTATGGGAATTAATGAAATGAAAATCATTTTTCCATGATAAGTATATTTGCAAAGTGACTTCATTTTAAAACAATACATTTCATTGTACTAAATAATTTTATCATTCATTCAATTTCATATGGTGTCAGTTGGTTTTTAGGGTTCCAAATATCTATTTATTTTATGAACTAAAATCCATTATGTTGGCTCTGTCGATAGTCATTCAAGAGGTACATTATTCTGTTCATGACACAAAATTAAAATTTAATTGTAGTGGTTGGTTTTTTGAGCATGAATTTGGTGTACATGTATCTTCACGCCAGGTCCCTAACGGGGTAGGCAGAGAGTGTAGAGCGCCAGACATCCCGGTTCTGACAAACCTCGTGCCTCGTCTACCTTCATCATTCTCTTCATACATGCACGCCGATTCCTAAGACTTTTGACACCACCATCAGACAGAACTCGACCTATTTGGTCATGGTAGGTCAGCCTTGGTCTTCCTGGGCCTCTGCAACCATCCACATTCGCATTGTATATCTGTTTAGTCATTCGCTCATTCGACATTCTTTCTATATGCCCGAACCATCGGAGCATGCCTTTTTTCATTTTTACACCGATACTATCATTCACACAAAGTCTCTTTCTTACATCTTCATTACGAACGCGATCGGTGAGTGGTGTACATGTCTGTTATTATGAACTGCTACATCTAAATGTCTGCGGTTTTTAAAAAATATTTTAGCAATGGTTAGGCGACCAATGGCCGAACACTTAACCGTCACTTCATTTTAAGCAACCTTCCAATATAAGCTATCTCCTTCGTTTGCACGTGTTTTATAGAGACAAAAGACTTAAGTCCCACTTAGTGACGATTCAGTATTTCGCCGTGTCTCATCCATGGTTGTTGATATCAAAACAAATGGCCAACTTAAGATAACTTATTTATTTTGTAATCTCACATAACTACCAAACAAAGTAAATTGAGAGAATTAAGATGCTTCTAGGGATTAATAACACACATATTACTATTCTGTCTATCTCGACGGTGAAATAAATAAATATAACTGTGAAGTTATGTGTATCAAATCAGACTCGGATGCCCAAACTTTAAATAATGTTGGCATAGTGGTAGCTGGCCATTGCTCGGTGTCGTGGATAATAACGCTTATATTTACAGACTCGCAATACTTTCATTCGTCAATCCTTTTGTAACTTTTTAACTGGTCGTAGAGCTCCAGACATTAAATAATTTGAATATAATATCGATCTCTGTATGTAATTATAATCATGATAAATACCATTAAATTAATATTGTCTCATTAACTTTTTAAAACATAAAAAAAAAACTTTTTTTTTTTTGCACGTCTCTTTGTGACAAACATGTCTGCGCTTAATTTGTTTTTGTCATCCTGTATGTATACCTTCGATGTATGTACACACACATGTTTATGCAAATAAATATTATCTTATCTTATCCAGTGACAGAGCTCGTGGGCGTAGGCACCATCGCATTACCGAATACTTGCCGCTGAATGATAGTGTTCAGCACTATCGTGTTCCGGTCAGGCGGTAATGTACGGCCCTGAATTTCCGGCACAGGTATAACACCTTAGGCCTCAGGAGTGGTAACGCATCTGCATTTTGACTTTGGTCTGTCTTTGTGTGGGTGTTCACAGGCTGTAGTCATCACTTAACTTCAATGTGAACGGCATGCTTGTTTGCCACTTTCATTACATAAAAAAAAAATCTGTATGCAAAGTTAATCATTTATGTAGTGACTCAACTTTCCACAACATGTAGTTGTGGAAAGTTGAGATGTGAAACGAAATCGTTACGAAACGTTGGTTTTGTAATGAAGAGTTTTGAAACGTTTGTAGGTAAAATAAACTTAAACTTAATAAACGGGTAAATTACTATACAATAGGCGAAATCTAAGAAACCAGAAGATCGCGGCAAGAAGCGTGCCCGCGAGTCGACCGACGAGAGCGGCGGGCGCAAGGGCCGCGCCACCAGCGTGTCGTCGCTCGAGGAGCCGAAGGACAGCAAGCGCAAGGATGACAAGGCCAAATCTGGCTTTGACAGGGGACTCAAGGCCGAGAAGATTATAGGTAGGTACTATGCCGAGTGTAGTCTAAGGGCGCCTTCAAATTTGAGGCGTGAGGAAGCACTGCAGTGGCGGCACTACACTAATTTTCGCCCTATAAAATTTTATGGAGCCCAAATAGTAATATAATGACTCGGTGGTTTGATGGTATTGATCTGGCCACCTATAGCCCGGTTACACCAATGGGAAATATATATTTTTTAAAATTAATTAATGCCTCCCCTTTCCCTGTGTGTCTTTCGATATACAAGGGGAAACATGGAAGAAACACAAAAGTAGTACTTACTTACAATACTCAATAATTAATATTGCACATCGAGCCTACGAAAGAGACGATCGGCTCGTTTCGACTTCGTAGAGCGTTATCTCAGTTGCACACTGCCTACGTAAGCACTGACAGTCCGGTATTGGTCAGAACTTGATCAATATGGTCGACAAACGTCAAATAGGTACGGTGCGAAAGAGATAATGCTCTACAGACCCGAAATAAGCCGGAACTTCCTTCCTAGGCTCGATGTGCAATATTTATTGTTGAGCACTGTACGTGCATTCGTCTTTCTTTATTTAGCATCTGTCATACCGTAAGGCTCCAACACAACCAGCGCCGCATTATAAATCCGGCAAAAGTTGAGTTGCAGTATTGTTTCAATCATACTGTTTCTTTTTTTGTATATCTTAAAATGTCTGCCTGTTTCTCCTCCAAGGAGATTTCTTGTCTTTTAAGTAACTTTTTGAACCCTCTCCCTCTTAACATGGTGAGGTTTTAGATTAACCGCCCATCCTCCACCTAAGATCACGTGTATTTCTTCTTAATACTAAAATCTCGATACAAATTTAATAAGCATGAATACGGCCTCGAAATTACTGACTTGACTGGCGACTGTCGAGGCGAAGTGTTGTGAAATTGTTACTACGTACCACTTTTCGTTTGAAATATAGCACTCAACTTAGTGGGAACAATCGTTGATATCAATACACCCCACATATAACCAATAGATACCGCATTCAGGGCAACCGACGCTCACAACACATTAGTGCATTTTGCTAGCATAGAACGCAATGCTCGAAATCGCGACGCTGCCTGACAGCCAATCACAGCGCGTTAGTTACATCTCCCGCAACCCCCGCGTGTGTATTCACTAATGCGGTATCTATCTGCGGTGATCTGTGATACACCCCCACCCCGTATTTCGTAATATTTTGTTCCGGACCGCCTCCTCCCCCTCGTGGCGTGTAAAAAACATTATTGCAGCTGCAAAACGTGGCGTGTTAAAAACATGGTTGGCATTTGCAGGCGCGTCGGACGCGACCGGCCAGCTGATGTTCCTGGTGAAGTGGGCGGACTCGGACGAGGCGGAGCTGGTGCCCGCCAAGGTCGCCAACGTCAAGTGCCCACAACAGGTATGTCGCACTCGTTTTATAGCTTTTTTTTAATGTACGGAAGGTCGCAAACAAGCATGCATGTTAAGTGATGGCTGCAGATAGACATCTACATAAAAACCAGAGAGTTGCCACCCCGGAGACCAGTGTCATGTCTCTGGGTTACTTATTACGGGGCCATACATTACCATCTAACCGGAATACGATAGTGCCGAACATTTAGCGGCAGATAGGTTAGGTAATGCGGTGGTGCCTACGTTCTCGAGTTCCTACACTTGGAACTCTACCACCAATAAAATTCTATTTCAAGCTTTTCGTGACTTTTGATTCAATTTTTTTTTGTAATGTTATGATAGTGGCAAATAAGCAGGCACTTCGCATAGATGTTAAGTGATGACTGCAGCCTATAGATACCCACACAAAGACCAAGGTCGAAATCCAGATGCGTTGCCACTCCTGAGGCTTCTGTAGCGGAAATTACAGGGCCTTACATTATACCACTTGACCGGAACACGATAGTACTGAACACTACCATTTAGCGGCAAGAATATTAGTTAATGCGGTGGTGCCTAGAGCTCCGTCACTGGAGCTCTACCACCAGTAAAAAATCAATAATAAAACTTCGATTAGATTTTGTACAACGTTATTGAATTGGGGCAATTATTACTATCACAGAGCCAAAAGAATGATGATGATGAATCGTAATGAAGATGTAAGAAAGAGACTTTGTGTGAATGATAGTATCGGTGTAAAAATGAAAAAGGCATGCTCCGATGGTTCGGGCATATAGAAAGAATGTCGAATGAGCGAATGACTAAACAGATATACAATGCGAATGTGGATGGTTGCAGAGGCCCAGGAAGACCAAGGCTGACCTACCATGACCAAATAGGTCGAGTTCTGTCTGATGGTGGGGTCAAAAGTCTTAGGAATTGGCGTGCATGTATGAAGAGAATGATGAAGGTAGACGAGGCACGAGACGTTTGTCAGAACCGGGATGTCTGGCGCTCTACACTCTCTGCCTACCCCGTTAGGAACCTGGCGTGAAGATACATACATACATACACACAGAGCCAAAAGAACTTAGGCCTTTTTTGCCACAGGGGTGGCAACAGTACATTATTTACAGGTGGCATTTTGACTGCAGTATTCAGTTACTATCCCTCTGAAATGCTGCACACACACTACACTCAATGGTGGACTAATGGCCGAATACTCAATTTTAAGCAACGCTCAAATGTGCGCTATCTCTATCGTTTGAACGTGTTTTATAAAGACAGAAGACTTTTAAGTCCCACTTAGATTTAAGTGACGTTTGAGTATTTGGCCATAAGCCTGACTAATGTATTTTGTGTGCATCAAAGTAAATAAATACTAATTAAGTTGTACATTTACCCAGGTGATCGCTTTCTACGAGGAGCGATTAACGTGGCACACACCTGCAGAGTCCGAGTGACCTGGCCTCTGCTACCTGGACTGCAATGGCAACATAAGGTCACCCAACTGAGAGTGAAGTGACGGTGATAAGGACTATGAAATTTAATGTAACGCACGCTTGAAAATTATACTACTGATATCTCAAGCTGACAAATGTAACTTTCGAAAATGAAGAAAAATGGGAAAAAAAAAATTGACTTCAATTTTTCTCTATTTTCTAAAGTTTACTCGCATGTGTTATTGCGAAAAATAAAAATATTACAATGTAACTTTCATTTGGGAGAGATTTCTTGAGCAAAGAATATAATAGTATTCTAGTAGAGCCAACAGATTTTTCATCATTTCCAAATGTTGGTTTGCTAGTGAATCTCAGTCGCACATCACCTGCCCTTTGCGGTCGCCGAATTAACCGGTGTGGTTGACTAGTGTCTCCTCGAGACGACCCGCATACGCACGTCTGTGTGTCAATTGTGAATCTTATGATCTCATAAAACATAAATATCATCAATAGCACTTTTGGAGGAATTTTTAGTGACGTGCATTCAAAATTGTTACGGTGCTGCCGAAAATTTCACCTGGTTTTTTTTGTTGAAATCAGGCTTTCTGTCTGAAACCGAACCGTTCGGTTTCAGACAGAAAGTCTAATTTCAACACTACTCACTAGTGTCATTATTTACCTATGTCATTATCGAAGGAGTGGCTCCTTTGCCACTCCTTTCATTTCTTAAAAAATCGCTTAATGTGATAGGTCAGCAAAGTATCTAGGTTCAGAATATAAAAATAATGCAAACCATATCTAATTCTCAACTTATAAGACTTTGATTGACAAATAAATGCAATCACTGCCTGCGAGGCACCAGAGGAAACTTTAAAAATTAAATAAGAATAAAAAATATATATTGATGACAATTATCAAATTATTATCAAGTGTTGTTGTGCGTCGTTGTGGACGGATTTTATTTTTGAGCGTGCGTTATTTATTAAGTCTAGTGATGTATTTGTATGCAATGAATAACTGATGTTGCGAGTGTATATTGAGAATTGTAATTTTTAAGCACCCGTATTCTATTCATAATCTAGATGTATACCGCTGAGTGTTGGTCCAATTGGACCAAACAGATAAAACACACAGTGATTCTCTGTGTGCGGGTGCTGAAACTGTTTTTTTTTAGATATTAGTTTCTTTCTCAATTGTAATTGTGTAACATATTTAAAACTTGAAAGTGATGTGATTTTTTTTAGTTCTAGAATAAACATCAATTCAAAGGAAGAATTACGAACTGATATTGTAGCTCTTAGTGGAACGGCCACATTTACACTGCAAAGCAATCCAAGAAATAATATGAAATGTTGGAATGAGCCTTGTAAAGATAAACTTTTTATGTTCAACTTAAACTAAATTACCTGTAAAAATATTTTAAATCTGACAAAAGACCTGGGGAGCATTCTTGTATTTATCAATTAAACTTTTTCTTTATTATCAAAATTGAAGGTATATAATAAAAATATAATTATTATACATTCAATCTATTTTGTTACAACCATGTCTAAAATTGCAATAATTTCATTTCAGACTTAGTTTTGATCAATCATGTTATATAATGGTAACATGTGTACACTGTTTACTGGTGATAGAGTTTCAGTGAAGTACCTCGAGGGTGTAGGCACCACCACATTACCTAATGTATCTGCCGCTTTATGCTAGAGTTCAGCACTATCGCGTTCTAGTTAGATGGTAATGTATGGCCCCGTAGTAACAATTCCAGAGTCATAACAACTAAGGTCTCAGGGGTGTCTAATGTGTCTATAGACTGCAAATAAAAAAAGTAATGTATGTGTCTTCATTCATTTTGACCTAGTTTGACCACATGTAGTGTATCGTATTATGTTATCCATCGTTTTATTTTAAATTAGACAATTTGAGAAGATTGTTTTTTTGATTTCCAGACAGAAACGGTTGCTTAGTATTTTGTAATATGATTGTTGGATTTGTTGGTTTCTGGCGAATTTCCGTTGGTGAATGTATCGTGATTTAGATACTTAAAATTAAATGTAATTAGAGTATATTTAAGTAATAAAAGTCATTTATATTACACGTTTGTTTTTATTATAATTTAAATATTATATGTATGGAATATAACTTTGCGACTAAAGACGAATTAAAAAAAAAAATATACAAATAATGAATTGAATTTAATTAAATTGTTTCCCAAATTTTGGTCACAAACTGTATACAAAAAAAATAGATCGTTCAAATTAAATGTTTTGGCTGAGATTCATCGGAGTAACAAAATTTCTGCAATTTTTTTTGTCATCTTTTGAGTAAATACATATGCAGTTTCTATATACGCATGATATAGGGTCTTGAGATTTAATATTTTTAACTTGAACATACTATACCTATGATGTAAAAAATTAACTATTTTTTGTTCACTGTATCTTAAATCTTATCATCTTATATCAGTTGTAATTTTTTTTCTATTCACAAAATAGAAAAAGAATGACGAGTACCTATTTACAAAATATTTCATAATCATAAAGAATACTGGTGATAATTGAATTATAAATTACTTACAAACTCTTCGCTTTTCCTAACATTCATCCAATTAATAAAATGGTAAATGAATATAAATGTGTAATATCGGAATTTTGAATATAAAAATGCAAAATATTCAATTGCATGGGCAACTACAACACAGTATGATTAGAACCAGTCCTAAGATCTAACTTGAGGAGTAAATTAAATATGATGTCTTATGACCAACATTCGTATTTTCAGCAGCCTCGGACCCACTAAAAATGATCTATATTTCATTCAACAAGTGAAGTCTGTTTTGGCAGATTTTAAATAGGGGTACATTCAGGTTCGGTTGCACCAAAATGTTTGGTAATCTATTTGTTAACTCTAACAAATTTGTTATAGTTAGAATTAACAGTTTGTTCGTTGAACAATGATTATGTATGTGTATGACTTAGTTAAACTTGTGATAGTCATCAAGTCTATTAAGTTGGTTACTAACTTCGGCGACAAGTGCCCTGTATGCAAAGATAATGTCATTATTATTATTTAAAATCTGATTCAACAGCTTATGGCATCGCGACCGTGCTCCAGTGCTAACAAGTAAACTAGAAGAATCATGTCATGTTATTTATACAATCACATCAATCACAACGCTTTTACAATTACACCGCGTTAACATCACAAAGCTGGACTTCATTTGGTCCCTTTACGTCCACTCTCTCCAACTAGTCACCATGCGCGGTACTAGTAAGACGTTAAGTTATTGTAACATTTCACGTCCTTCTCGAACTTTAACAGATTTCTTTAAGTCAGAGAAGGATGTGAAATGTTACAATAGCTCTAACAAATATCTTGGTGCAACCCAGGTTAAGACTCACTAAGTAGAATTTTACAAAAAGTATTAAAATCACACTTTTTCAAGTTGTGACCATAAATAAAGCTATAAAGATAGAGACAACACTGTATATTATGTACTCAATTGTTTCGTAATTTTTTGTTTAATTCAGTACAAAACTATGATTATTCTCATGAAATAATATAGAACTAGAATTTGTGTACCAGTACAGATATTCAAAGAATTCCAAAAGACAAATAGAATATTAACTAACGGATGCTATGTTAATTGGTATCATTAATAATTTGAGAACAGTAATTTGAATACCAAACAAAAAAAAAATACGTTGACGACGATAACGAACGCGAGCCTTTCCCATTTCTTGAGCATTCAACACCGGTCATCTAAGCTTGACATTTGTAGTCATTTTTATTTCCATTCCTGAAAAATATAAAGAAACGTTATTTTAAGCCGTTGAATGTTTGATGTGAGGTAGACGTC
The DNA here is from genome assembly GCA_036365455.1 of Macrosoma leucophasiata. NCBI lineage: Eukaryota > Metazoa > Arthropoda > Insecta > Lepidoptera > Hedylidae > Macrosoma > Macrosoma leucophasiata. The sequence goes on along the minus strand of JAWQUS010000007.1, from coordinate 24,132,445 downwards.
TCGAATGCTTGGAGTGTTGAATTATTTATTTATTATATAATATTACAAAATTACATCGTCCGAGTTAGCAAAAATGCTCATCAAAACTACTGGGTCAAAGTAATTTACATTTTTATGAGACCAAACGGCAGTATTTCACATCAAACAAAAAATAATCACGTAAATCAAGTCTGTAATCTCGGTTATCGGTTTACATACACAAATAAAACACCAACCGAATTAAGAACCTTATTGAAGTCTGTTAAAGTTCGTGTCGTACACCACAATGAATATAGTTACGCGAGGTTGGCGGCGTGCGAGTGCGCGAGGGCGGGGCGCTGCAGCAGCGGCGCGAGCGCGGCCGTGAGGCGCGAGAAGTTGCGCTCCAGCTCGCGCTGGTACTCGCGCTGGTCCGACCCGATCAGGTTCTTGTTCTTGCGCAGAGCGTCGTGGCACCTGCAATTGTTTGAAAAAAAAATTGATGATTTTTAATGTGATGCAAGTGGCAAACGAGCATGCGGTTCACATTGATGTTAAGTGATGACTGCAGCCTATAGACACCTACACAAAGACCGAGGTCAAAATGTAGATGCGTTATCACTCCTGAGGCCTAAGGTGTTATATGCCTCTGTGCTGGAATTAACGGGGCCGTACGTTCCCACCGAACCGGAACACGATAGTGCTGAACACTTCCATTTAGCGGCAAGTATACTATGTAATGCGGTGGTGCCTACGCCCGCGAGCTCCGTCACTGGAGCTCTAACACCAGTAAAAAGTTACGTCTAATCTTAGAGAAATGCGATCCGATAAGTAGCATTCGAATGACAATGATTAAAACAGACGAAAGAAATAAAAGTAGAAATTCATCGATCGATTGACTTCTCTACTTCTAACATATAAAATTATTTATAAGTTCTCTTGAAACGCATACTCTTGACGCTCTTTGCCTACCCCGTAAGAGACCTAGCGTAAATATATATACCTACATGTTATTTCATTTTATAACATTATTACTTCTCAGGTATAAAAACATTTATTTTTTTGTAATTTATTACTATAGTTCATTTTTTAGCATTAGACAGAAGGAAAACCCAGAAGCAGGTATCACAAAACTTTTTGTCTATGATATGACAGCAAAATTGTCATTGTGTATAATCCGACTATTAAAAATACCATGTTGTGCGTCGTGCGTGCGTGATAAATGTATTCTTTTTAATTTGTTGTTATTATAATATCGTTATCCGTTCGTTTTTTTTTATGTTGCCAATTATTGTTATGTAATTCGAAAAAAGTATTGTTCAAAACCTAATATTTGAAAATAATACCGTATTGTATAGGTATCATTAGTTTTCGGAATGAAGTTCGACATTTTTGAACTTTTTACTAAAAACTTACCTAATAAAACACTTAAATTCCTTCTGTCTAATGCTAAAAAAAAAATTCTATAGCAGCAAATCAATGTCAACGTACATAACACTCTGATTACTCAGAAATTATGACTTGGTCTACAGTATACAACCCTACAGTAAAAATTTAACTCTCAAACAAATCATCGCTTCGATTTTGGTTCAAACATAACGCTTTCAACAAAACAATGCTTGCACTCGTTTGGTCTCGACAAGGTCTTTTGCCGAGCGCCAAAGAAAAATACAATAGCTTGACGTGCAATCATTTCGGCGAAATTAGACTTCATTACATTATTCTACGTAGACAACCCAATAATATACACGAAATGTGTCCTATAATACGTATTATTTATTATGTTATTTTACAAATAGTAGCAGATATACATACTTCTTAGAGAAGTCCTTGAAGGCGAGCCGCAGCTTGTTGGTGAGGCGAGTCGGCGGCTGCGTGCCATCTGCCACAGGACCCAGGAACACCTGTGGACGTATACATTTATTTTATGTAATCAAGTGGTAAAAAAAGCAGTTACAACAGTTTACATTGATGGTAAGCGAATACAGTAGCCTGTAAGAAATGAAAACAGATATTTCAATGTAGATGCGTTGCCACTCCTGAGGTCGAAGTTGTGACATCTCTATGCCAGAATTAACAGGGCCGTAAATCAGCACCTGCCCGGCACATGTTGCATCAGACAGAACGCTAATATTATTTCAAAGGGAATTATAATTAGAATGGTTCCATGACAAGAAATATAACCGAGATGACAAGATGACTGTACTGTGACTGTGTGTGTACTATTGGCCTAAGCAGGCTCGCCTACATGTCGAGGACCTGACGCGTCACTAACACCTTACCTACGTTGCCGACGCAGGTTCGCCCACAGGTAGATTGATACCGCGGCTCGTATGAGGACTGACCTACGCGAGTACAGCGGGAGTCGGTAGTGTCAACGCAGGGTTGCTTACAGGGAAGATAATGCTAGAGAGTTGTCTACGGGTAGGGTACAGAGCCTGCTGGAGGAGCTACCTGTGCGAGCTCTAGCGGGCCCTGGTTGACGGTGGTGCCGATGCAGCCCCGTCTAGGGGCAGGGTACAGTGTCCTGCTAGAGGAGCTACCTGAGCGAGCTCTAGCGGGCCCTGGTTGACGGTGGTGCCGATGCAGCCCCGTCTACGGGCAGGGTACAGTGTCCTGCTAGAGGAGCTACCTGAGCGAGCTCTAGCGGGCCCTGGTTGACGGTGGTGCCGATGCAGCCCCGTCTAGGGGCAGGGTACAGTGTCCTGCTAGAGGAGCTACCTGAGCGAGCTCTAGCGGGCCCTGGTTGACGGTGGTGCCGATGCAGCCCCGTCTACGGGCAGGGTACAGTGTCCTGCTAGAGGAGCTACCTGAGCGAGCTCTAGCGGGCCCTGGTTGACGGTGGTGCCGATGCAGCCCCGTCTACGGGCAGGGTACAGTGTCCTGCTAGAGGAGCTACCTGAGCGAGCTCTAGCGGGCCCTGGTTGACGGTGGTGCCGATGCAGCCCCGTCTACGGGCAGGGTACAGTGTCCTGCTAGAGGAGCTACCTGAGCGAGCTCTAGCGGGCCCTGGTTGACGGTGGTGCCGATGCAGCCCCGTCTAGGGGCAGGGTACAGTGTCCTGCTAGAGGAGCTACCTGAGCGAGCTCTAGCGGGCCCTGGTTGACGGTGGTGCCGATGCAGCCCCGTCTAGGGGCAGGGTACAGTGTCCTGCTAGAGGAGCTACCTGAGCGAGCTCTAGCGGGCCCTGGTTGACGGTGGTGCCGATGCAGCCCCGTCTAGGGGCAGGGTACAGTGTCCTGCTAGAGGAGCTACCTGAGCGAGCTCTAGCGGGCCCTGGTTGACGGTGGTGCCGATGCAGCCCCGTCTAGGGGCAGGGTAGTGTGTCCTGCTAGAGGAGCTACCTGAGCGAGCTCTAGCGGGCCCTGGTTGACGGTGGTGCCGATGCAGCCCCGTCTAGGGGCAGGGTACAGTGTCCTGCTAGAGGAGCTACCTGAGCGAGCTCTAGCGGGCCCTGGTTGACGGTGGTGCCGATGCAGCCCCGTCTAGGGGCAGGGTAGTGTGTCCTGCTAGAGGAGCTACCTGAGCGAGCTCTAGCGGGCCCTGGTTGACGGTGGTGCCGATGCAGCCCCGTCTAGGGGCAGGGTACAGTGTCCTGCTAGAGGAGCTACCTGAGCGAGCTCTAGCGGGCCCTGGTTGACGGTGGTGCCGATGCAGCCCCGTCTAGGGGCAGGGTAGTGTGTCCTGCTAGAGGAGCTACCTGAGCGAGCTCTAGCGGGCCCTGGTTGACGGTGGTGCCGATGCAGCCCCGTCTAGGGGCAGGGTACAGTGTCCTGCTAGAGGAGCTACCTGAGCGAGCTCTAGCGGGCCCTGGTTGACGGTGGTGCCGATGCAGCCCCGTCTAGGGGCAGGGTAGTGTGTCCTGCTAGAGGAGCTACCTGAGCGAGCTCTAGCGGGCCCTGGTTGACGGTGGTGCCGATGCAGCCCCGTCTAGGGGCAGGGTACAGTGTCCTGCTAGAGGAGCTACCTGAGCGAGCTCTAGCGGGCCCTGGTTGACGGTGGTGCCGATGCAGCCCCGTCTAGGGGCAGGGTAGTGTGTCCTGCTAGAGGAGCTACCTGAGCGAGCTCTAGCGGGCCCTGGTTGACGGTGGTGCCGATGCAGCCCCGTCTAGGGGCAGGGTACAGTGTCCTGCTAGAGGAGCTACCTGAGCGAGCTCTAGCGGGCCCTGGTTGACGGTGGTGCCGATGCAGCCCCGTCTAGGGGCAGGGTAGTGTGTCCTGCTAGAGGAGCTACCTGAGCGAGCTCTAGCGGGCCCTGGTTGACGGTGGTGCCGATGCAGCCCTGCACCACCATCTGCAGCATCTTGGGGTCGGCGGGCTCCGCGCTCGTCGCCGCTGCTAGTTCCCCGATCTGGAAAGATCATATTGTTCGTTTATTTCTCTGGTGAAATTATATTTAGTTCATATAAATCTATTTTACAGTAAATATTGTAGCTGGCATTATAAAGAAAACCGATCCAACATGTTAAATACGAACACTAGGTCCAGTATAAAAAAATATCTTTACCTTTTTCTGAATATCTTCAATAGCAACTTCTATTGGCGAAAGGATGATTTGAGTGCGTTGAACGACCTGCGATCAACAACGATGATATAATCAAATAATTTTAGTTGAAACAAGATAAACATACAAAAATGAATATTTCTATTTTCAAATCGAACTATTTAAATTCTAAGTACAATGAATGTGATCACAGTGTAACAATCCATACCGGAGGGGAGCCATATGCAGGCTTTCCCCTCTGTCAGAGTACAAGCCCAATATTTAATTATTAAAACGGGCCTATACCTGTCGCCTAGATGTACAAATGTCTGCGTGAAATTGTTTCTGTATTTTGTTGTGTCTGTGTGAGTTTCGTAGTAACAGACGATTCTTGTAGTGTGCGTGTGTCGCACGCATTTCCCACCGCAAAAAATGACAGACTATTTTGCATCGGTAATAAACGCTATAGCTACTCCCCTCCAGTCCGCCGCGGCCGGTGGCCCGTGTTGCTCTATGATCCATACAGTTCCGCAACGCCTTTGATGTCGGGCGATGCTTCCGCCGCCAGCGCAAGTACCTAGTTTTTTACGCTATCAGACGAAAACGTAGGGGCAGGGGTTGTCAAATATGTTTTTTATGCAAGCATTGATTGATTAAATCCTTATTGTTTCTAACGAGGCACATTTATAAAAATAGCATGTGAATACCATACATGTCAACAGTCATCCTTAAAAGTTTGAGTGATCTATTTCGAGCGCGATCAGGCCCTGCTTACTGCGCCGCCCCCCTCTTCTAAGAAATAGCTGTACTGCTAGCTGACTTCCGCCCGCGAATTTATGATTATTCAGTATCTACCCGGACGAAGTCGTAAGCGCAGCTAGTATAAGAGTAACCTAAGTTACTCCTTATTACATCAGCTATCTGCCAGTGAAAGTCCCGTCAAAATCGGTTCAGCTGTCCCCAAGATTAGCCCCGTCAAACAGACAGACAAAAATTGTAAAAAATGTTGTTTTGGTATATGTACCGTGTATACATATGCATTAAGTAAAAAGCGGTTATTTTTATATTACAAACAGACACTCCAATTTTATTTATTTGTATAGATTTTCGTTGGCCAACTGTATGTATTGTAAAACTGTGGTGCGGTGACGAATATTCAGTAGTGTATGTAAAGTGGATGTATGCATGTGTAGTGTGTGGGGCACCTGTATGCGCGTCTTGACGTAGGGGAAGTGGTGGGCGGTGGTGAGGATGGTTTTGCGCTTGCACTGCTCGGCCAGGGAGCCGTGCGCCCGCCCGCCCACAGTGAACGGTGTCGCGTACATGAACCGCTCTGCAAAAGGCCAATATTCATTGACAACGCCATTTTTAGGATTAAAAAGTATTCTAAATTATATGAATGCCAATTTCTTCCAATTCCGCTCCGTATAATATTATATTTGTCGAATGAGCGAATGACTAAACAGATATACAATGCGAATGTGGATGGTTGCAGAGGCCCAGGAAGACCAAGACCTACCATGAACAAATAGGTCGAGTTCTGTCTGAAGGTAGGTTCAAAAGTCTTAGGAATCAGCGTGCATGTATAAAGAGAATGATGAAGGAAGATGGGGCACGAGAGATATGTCAGGACCGGGATATCTGGCGCTCTACACTCTCTGCCTACCCCGTTAGGGACCTGGCGTGAAGATACATATATAAAATTATAGCAACAAACAAACGTAAAAACTTCACATTTTTAATTATTTGAAAAGGGTTAAGCTTACTAAGTATCTGAGTTAATCCATAGACGGACGAACGGATATGGCGAAATTAGAAAGGTAAAAACGCACATTCGCGGCGAAACAGTACTAATAATAATATCAAGTTATACGATACAATACTTATATATAAAAGTGAAATGTTGTTTAAAGCCGTAGTTGTGAGGAACAGGCAGCACGACGTACTGATATTGAAGTTGCGCTCGTAGTGCGTGAGGCGCGTGCGCAGCTCGTGGGGCTCGAAGTAGGGCTCCACGTACGTGATCTGGATGTAGGCCTTGTCCGCCTCCAGCGCCGCGGGCTCCACCACGTTGGAGTCCTTGATGATCACCACGTTCTCCGGCCCGAACCGCGACCCGTAGAAGTTCTGCGATACGGTTGAAAACTAATTCATCAGAATCGGAATTGTTCTTTTCTTTTCTCTATACTCTTTGTTTTTGGATTGTAAAAGAGGAAATGAGACATTCTACTGATATACTTAGTATATTATATACTTTACGAGTATCTTAGTGATACTCTCAGTTATAATTAAGCTAATTTGTATATTGACATGTATATCGATTGTTGTTCGCTTTAATTTGTTTGGTTTGTTTGTTTTTGACTAATCATAAGTGGCGCTTGTCACCCTAAATGAAAATGATAATTTCTGATTTTGATTCAAAAATTTATTAGATTTTCATTTTGCATACAATTCTTAACATAACCGACTTGCCGAAAAATGTTTAACTTGCTGCATCGTGATGATAGTTAAATGTTGAAAACCTCGAAATTACAGTGTACTAGTAAGATTAATTTAACTTTTTTAGTAAACTGTTTCGGTAGGCCACTACTACTAAGCTGAGGTCCTGGGTTCGATTCCCGGGTAGGGGGTTATCAGAGATAATGGTGTCTCATATCTCTAGTTTATTGGGATTTTTCCATTTTCTGGTTCTGGTTCAAGTTCCCAGTACCTCGGAGTTTGGTAATGTGCCCGGAGATGTCAATAGACTCGCCACCTGTTACATGGGCCTAAACGTAACCGGCGAATCGTGGGTGTTTGCATGTATGCTAGAATGCATGCATTTACCTCTGCCTACCCCTTCGGGGATTACAGGCGTGAAGTTACGTTTTATTTTTTATAAAAATAGAAAACCAAAGTAAGTTTTTTATTTCTGGCATACTTTTTGAGGTTATGTGAATAAAGTTCAAATACAAAAGTTGTAGATATTTTTACAACCAATTATATTGAAACCTCAAAGTGTGTGAACTATGGGGGCAGACTCTCGTGCTCTGGTGATGAATGGGGTGCCGGGTGCGGGGTGCGGGGTGCCGGGTGCGGGGTGCGGGGTGCCGGGTGCGGGGTGCGGGGTGCGGGGCCTACCTCGAGGCGGCCGAAGATCTCGGGCAGCTTGGTGAGCGCGTGCTCCTTGTAGACGAACTCGTCCCCGGCGAGGTCCCCGAAGCGCGCGCCGTAGAAGGACACGCGGAAGTAGGTTCCGAACACGCGCTTGCCGTGCAGCTGCTCGATGCGGCTGAACGCCTCGTTCAGTTTCCTGTACCGTTGTATTAATCATTTTTACTGGTGGTAGAGCTCCAGTGACGGAGCTCGCGGGCGTAGGCACCACTGCATTACCTAATATACTTGCCTCTTAATGGTATAATTCAGCACTATCGTGTTTCGGTCAGGTGGTAATGTATGGCCCTGTAATTTCCGACACAGAGGCATAAAACCTTAGACCTCAAACGTGGTAACGCATCTGCATATTGACCTTTGGTCTTTGTGTGGGTGTCTACAGGCTGCAGTCATCACTTAACATCAATGTGAACTGCATGCTTGTTTACAACTTCCATTACATAAAAAAAGTCATATTGGTGTAGTACTAAGTAACAGTGTAGTACTAACAAACAAAAAAACTTTTTTCGGGTTTATGAATACTTTATAAATTAAATGGAAACAACCGATTCTTTTTAGTTTTACTTTTATACTGTTTCGATAATACTACTGAAGGCAAATCGCCCGAATTTTCACCATTTAAATTTCATCCCTTATAATATCCGTGTCTGTAGATTCTGTAGCAAAGCCAACCGTGTAAATCGTTACCCGTGTATGTTGGCGAGCTTCTTGTAGTCACGCTGCTCCTCGGCGATGGGTATGAGCACCTTGTACACCTCGTTCACGGTCTCGTACATGCCCGCCGTCATCAGCTCGCTGGCGGCGTGCTCCAGTAGAGCCTAAATGTTAAAAGAATAGACGAGAAATTACTTGGAGCAGAACTGACATACCAGGGACACATGGGCGTAGGAACGGGCGGCAGCCCAAAGGGCCGTGCCCATTCCAGATTTTTAACAATAAATTAAGCTTGACATCTGTTTTTTAATAATATAATAAAATATCTTGAGTTAGATACATTCATGCTCGGGACCCTAATTCACATATAAAGTTATGTAGTACATAATAAGGTGCATTTGCAAATGTTTTAATATTTATTACTGTAAGACGAATTAATTCTCGATAGCTGGTGCAGTCCATACGTGAACCCTTGCCTTTATACAAAGGCACGATGACCGCACACCGCCAATCTTTTGGGATTCTTCCGGACCTCCAGCAAAGGTTGCACAACACCCAGAAAGAATCCCAAAGGGCAGCACCACCATATTTGATCATTTCGGCAGAAACCTGATCAATACCCGCAGCCTTACCACATTTCAAACTTCGTATCGCCCTTACAATCTCATCTATTGTTATATCCTCACAAGCCGGCACCGTCAAGTCAGCAACTCCGGCGTCAGGGTTGTGAGCATAATCATACATTTCCCCATAATACTCGCTCCATCATTTTAACACATCTTGCGTGTTCTCAAGAATGTCACCCAACTTAGATTTTATTCTATTCATTCCAGAAACTGGAGAAGAGCTTCTAGACTTTTTCACCTCCCTCCAATAGAGTTTGATGTTAGTCTCAAAGCTCTTCGCCAGTCTTTCATCAGCTTCCACTTTATCTCTCTCACGCTTTTCATTCACTAAAATCTTGGTGTCATTCTTGAGCCGACGGTAAATTTCTCTCTTCTCATCTCTCATACCATTATTCATTTGCAAAGATGCTACATAATCCAGCCATGCTTTCTTCTTTCTTTCAACGGAGTCTTGCACCTCCTTGTCCCACCACGCATCCCCTTTCAAGGATTTGCGTATCTTTGCATAACCACATACTTCTTTCGCAACTTCCACCATACTATCTTTCATAACTTGCCAACATTCATCCACGTCCAAGTCCGTAAGACAAACCTTGTCTAACTTTTCACGGACATGACGTTCATACACTCTCCTTGCACTAATGTCTTGTAACTTTTCACTCTTTATTCTTTCAAGTCCTCCGAAAGGCACACGGACACGCCAATGTCGCCATTTCTTGAACAGACCCCTAAACCGGCTTATTACCAAGTAGTGATCTGTATCAAGAGTGGGACCTCTGTAGGCTCTAGTGTCCATCAGGCTCTTCCGAAGACGACTATCAACCATGATCAAATCAATCATACTTTTTTGTTCATTCCTCCTCCATGTATACGTGTGAATGTCCTTATGACGGAATTCTGTGTTAGACACAAGGAGACTTCGTTCCAAGCATAAGTCAAGTATCAGCTTACCAGCATCATTTACTCTTCTATCACCATATGGACCTAGAACGGCCTCGTATCCTGGCCGCCTGGTCCCGACCCATCCATTCAAATCACCACACAAAATTACCCTTTCATTAGCTTCAACCATATCGAGAACTTCCCTTGTAGATTCCCAAAACTTCTCCAGGTCTTGGGTCGTCGCTGAGTCTTTGTCGCTGCTACCAAAAACACCCTAGTGACGCCCAATTTAATTCGGACCCAGATTAGTCTCGGGTTCACCAAACCATAATCTTTCACTCCAGTGACTAAACGAGAGGACAGAAGGACGCCCACCCCCGCGCTGGCATGATCGCTCTGTTGCACACCTGCCCACAGAGCCATCGCGCCACCCGGGAGATCTTCGACCTCGCAGCCCTTTCGTTTAGTCTCTGTTACACACAAAACATCCAGGCGTCTCACACTCATTACGTTCGTCAACTCATTCATCTTCTCACAAATTCCACCTCTCACATTCCACGTGCCTATCTGGCACTCCCCACTCCTCGATCCGCCGTATCGGGCCCGGCGTGACAGGTGGCGGTCCCCATCGCCGCTTTGGCCGCTTTTCGTACCGACGGGGACGGGTCGGTACGCGTCGCCTCGGGGGGACGCCCTAACCCGCACTGCGGTACGCCTTCGTGCCAGAATTGCAGCCCCAAAGGACTGGCAGGGGTCGCGACGTGCACGCTTCTGGCATGACCCCCCATTGCTGGAGGTCCGGAAGAATCCCAAAGGATTGGCGGTGTGCGGTCATCGTGCCTTTGTATAAAGGCAAGGGTTCACGTATGGACTGCACCAGCTATCGAGCGATCAGTTTGATCAGTTTGGCAGCTAAAGTGTATGGGAAAGTCTTAGAAAGAAGAATGAAAGAGAAGTCCGACGGGTTGTTGTGGGATGCACAAGGTGGTTTCAGAACTGGAAGAGGATGTATGGATCAAGTTTTCTCCCTCCGCAACATCGTAGAGAAGCATCTTGCTGTGAGCCAGAAGGTTTTCTGCGGTTTTGTGGATTTGGAGAAGGCGTTTGATAGGGTATTACGAAAGGAGCTGTGGGACATTTTGCCAGAGTATGTTATTGATGGCAGTCTGCTCCGTGCAATACAGTCCACGTATGTGGGCTGTCAAGCATGTGTGCGGGTAGATGGTAACATGTCACCCTGGTTTGATGTTAACATTGGTGTCAAACAGGGTTGCGTGCTTTCGTCTAGGCTGTTTATTATATATCTGGACAAATGCCTCCAGAGGGTGAAGTTGATGGATGTGGGAGTGCGTATGGGTGACTTAGTGGTGAACTGTCTGCTTTACGCAGATGATGCGGTAATTGTTAGCTCTACACCATCTGGGCTACAAGCACTAGTCACAGTCATGAAAGAGGATTGTATGGAGAAAGGCTTACAATTGAATGTGGATAAAACTAAAGTATTAGTATTTGAAAGAGATGAACAGAGAACAAATGCAAGGGTAGTAGTAGATGATGCAGTGTTAGAACAGGTTGATGAAATTGTATATCTTGGATGTGCTTTTAGCAAGGATGGTAGGTACACCACTGACATAGAAAGAAGAGTGCTTGCTGGGAATTGCGTGAATGGAGCGTTGGGTAAGCTGCTAGAATCTAAACATCTCAGCCAGCGGGCTCGACTAGCCGTACATAATGCTGTACTTACTCCAACGCTTTTATATGGAAGCGAGAGCTGGGTATGCAGGAAAGAGCATGAAAGTAAGTTGAACGCGGTCGAGATGAGATCTTTGCGCAAGATCTGCGGTGTATCACTCACCGATCGCGTTCGTAATGAAGATGTAAGAAAGAGACTTTGTGTGAATGATAGTATCGGTGTAAAAATGAAAAAAGGCATGCTCCGATGGTTCGGGCATATAGAAAGAATGTCGAATGAGCGAATGACTAAACAGATATACAATACGAATGTGACGGGTGACGCGCTGCAGCAGCTGGACACACACACACCTGCAGCTCGAGCGGCGTGAGGTGGTGCGGCAGGGGGTCGGCGCAGCTCTCGTCGAGCGCGTTGTGGGTGACGCGCTGCAGCAGCTGGACACACACACACCTGCAGCTCGAGCGGCGTGAGGTGGTGCGGCAGGGGGTCGGCGCAGCTCTCGTCGAGCGCGTTGTGGGTGACGCGCTGCAGCAGCTGGACACACACACACCTGCAGCTCGAGCGGCGTGAGGTGGTGCGGCAGGGGGTCGGCGCAGCTCTCGTCGAGCGCGTTGTGGGTGACGCGCTGCAGCAGGGCGGCGCCGCGCCCGCCCGCCCGCAGCTGCTCGGCCGCCAGCGCCGCGCCGTGCACCAGGCACATGCCCGCCTCCAGGTGGTTCGAACGCTGCGGACAACACATCAGTTGCTACACACACACTGGACACTCCTGTGGCGGAGAGCACAGCGAGGATGTACCTAGACAAGTAATAGACGGCAGCGATATTATGAGTAATGCCGGTTGTATTACTACTCGATTTGTCGCTGTTGTTGCCCGCCTCGTCCTTCCCAACGATTTATTTTTATATCAACCGATATAACCTCTTTCATTAAATTTGCGACAATACGCGTTCAATTCAATATCGTGAGCGGTGTCTCGCTCGAGCGACGAATGCGATACGCCAAGCGACGCGATGCTACGCGCGACAAATGATTATGGTCATTACGAGCACTTCTTGAATGTCGCGTCTGGTCGCCCTCAAAACAAGAATGTGTTACGTCGCGTCACACCGCGGACACTCCGCCAAAATTCCATACAAACGCTTAATTTCTCTATTACAAGGACATCAATCAGTGACGTGTATTTCCACGTAGCACGTAGAGAATACCAAACGTCGCCCATAATAGGGGAGGAGGTTGGTTGAGGCGGGGAATCGGGCGGGACGTCGAAGTGTCCATTCTATACGTAGTATTATTACATATTCTCTGGTCGCGTCCCGCCGCAGACTGGCAATAGACCGCAAACAGGGTATACCGTTGAGTTATACGCGTTTATTGCGTTTGCGAGATGGCGTCGCGTCGTATTCGTCGCTCACGCAGAACACCCCGTAAATGTACCTACTAGAACAATATTCGCGGCAAAACAATTGCAATTTGTAAAAGCTAAGGACCATATCACACTATTAGCTGTCGTTAGCAAATTGAAAGCGAGGCAAGCGCATCGTATTCGTCGCGAGTACGCAGCGAAATTACAAGTTTGATAAGGTCCTTAATTCTGGGACATAATTTATATACATCAAAATGTCGCATACAGTGAAAATTTGCATACAAACTCTGACTGAATCAAACTCAAAAATTTAAATAATTACTCGGAAATATTTTATCATGGGGACAAAGTACGGGGACAACGGGAAGTAATTTTAAATAATTAATTAAGTTTGCCCGTCGCACACGGGGCTCGGGGACAGCGGGAATAAACCAATAATACTATTTGCTTGTGATAGGTCAAATTATGTTACAAATATAAAATTAAAGCGAATAACAACTGATACGTTAATTAATATGTCAAAGTAAACAAAAATAAAATAGTCCAAAAATACTTTATAATAAAAATAGATATCAATAGAATGTTCCATACTCTCTTTTACAGACGGCAAGATATTTGTCAAAAGCACATTCATTATTCCGATTGGATCTAAACATTTTTTTCGAAGGGAGTTTATTATAATAATAAAATGTTATTATTAGGTTCGCTTGTTTACCTCCAGTCAATAATAAACCATGTAAAAGTTGCATAACAGTTAACACTTATGTCTTTGACGATGTGATTAATGATTTAACACAACAATTGTATGAAAGTTTGCAAAGTTAAAATTAATTATTCTCTCACGTTTTATGAACGTATACGGGGTAAATAGTGCGGTTACCTCCATGTATACTTGTTACTCCATGTAATGTGAAGGAAAGATTTGACAAATCGGGCAGAATTTCAGTAGCTCAATTGGAAGAGCGGCTGGACTAGATTCCCAGTAGGCCGCGAGTTCGAGTCTCGCCTGAAGTCAAACTTTTCTTTAAATAAAATATATTTCACAAGCATGTGTTAATGCGAAATAATATAAAACAATTACCTCCATGTGTTTCTGGGCCATGTTGTTGAGCCAGGTGAGGCGCAGGTCGGGCGAGTGCTGGTAGCCGCGCGCCAGGCGGTGCATCAGCTCCAGCAGCATCTCGGGGTCCTCGCCGAACTCCTTCATCTTCACCGTGTCGCTCAGGATCATGTGCAGGTTGAATACCAGGTCCTTCACCTGGCGATGTTGAATTAAATTACTGGATTGTTCAGACAGCGTTTTTTATTAATGTAATGAAAGTGGCAATAAGCATGCAGTTCACATTGATGTTAAGTGATGATTGCATGACACCCACACAAAGACCAAGGTCAAAATGCAGATGCCTTACCACACCTGAGGTCTAAGGTGTTATGCCTCTGTGCCGGGAATTACAGGGCCGTACAATACCACCTGACCGGAACACGATAGTGCTGAACACTACCATTTAGCGGCAAGTATATTAGGTAATACGGCGGTGCCTACGCTCGCGAGCTCCAACACTGGAGCTCTATAACCAGTGAAACTAACTTGAAATTAACTTCTAAATTATGTGTGCAATTTACGAGGTAGAAGTGAAGCTCTCTGAAAAAAAAAACTCAAGCTTTGTACTAAATATGGGCACACAAAAACTGTATATATATGTATTCTTTTCTTCCACGTATGCTAAATAGGTTATCACTTCAAAAATACTATAACCCCGTAATAACTCAGAGACAAAACAACTTACCCCCTTATTCATAAACGTACATTAGATACGTTTTAGCTAATAGAATGCTTTGTCTTTGACAGTTGCATTGTCAAATGTGCAGGATAGAAGACAAAAGAGAGATTAGCTAAAATACGTTTATGAATAAGGGGGTAAGTCTCTGGGGTGGCAACGCATCTACATTCTGACCTCTGGTCTTTGTGGGGGTTTTTATAGGCTACAGGCATCACATAACATCAATGTGAACTGCATGTTTATTTGCCATCTTCATTACATAAAAAAATGAGCCGTCACGGGACGCCTGGCAGATCATGGTCGTACAAGATTCGGTTGACTGTCTGCACCCATAGAGCAACACGGGCCACCGGCCGCGGCGGACTGGAGGGGAGTAGCCATAGCGTTTATTACCGATGCAAGACAGTCTGTCGTGTGACGCACACAACAAAAATCGTCTATTACTACGAAACTCACACCTTGACTTTAACAAAATACAGAAACAATTTCACGCACACATTTAAACATCTAGGCGACAGGTATAGGCCCATTTGGGCTTGTACTTTGACAGAGGGGAAAGCCTGCATATGGCTACTCCCCTCCGATGTTGCTCTATGGACTGCACCAGTGGAAGAATTTTCTTAAAATGGAAGAAAAATAAAAAATCTCACGCTAGCGGTGCGGTCGGCGCCATGGCGTCCTAGTGAGTTAGGGCCCTAAGGTATATTATAGTCTATGTGTGAGTGTACACTGTATTTTTTTCAGATGCATTTACAATCTTCTGGCGTCGGGACGTGACGACCCCATAATTACGTATCCAAGCATCAGTATTGAAATACATGATATCTAACTCAGGTGAGTGACCAGGTGACCACCGTGTGGCGTGGGGCGACGTCTTCACACCATACTAACTGCATGGATACGTAGCCGGCAACGCGGTCATGGAATCCCAGTGAGTTAGGGCCCTTAGTATAGCGCGGCAACCCGTCGCCACGGCAAGCGTCGCCAGGCCACCGATCCGGTTTGTACCCACGCCAATAGCTGTTTCACATGAAATCTGACCTGTTCCGGGAAGCTGGTGTCCTGCAGGTCGTGGTCGTGCTCGGCGTACAGCAGCACGGTCTTGAGCGCGCGCCGCAGAGACTCCTCGCTGAACGTCGTCGACGTGCCCACCAGCGACGACAGGGACATCGTCACCTGCATCTTCACGCGGCTGAAGTTCTGCCAATCGTTAACAAGGAAATTATTTTTTGTCTGTGGGTGGGATCAAGTCTTAGGAATTGAAAGGCGCAGTGTGCAGTGTGCGGTGTGCGGTACTCACGTTGCCGAGCATGTAGTGGTGGCGCATGAGGCAGTAGAGGGTGGCGGAGGGGTGCGCGCGGGTGGGTGCGGCGGGTGCGGCGCAGTGTGCAGTGTGCAGTGTGCGGTGTGCGGTGTGCGGTACTCACGTTGCCGAGCATGTAGTGGTGGCGCATGAGGCAAGAGGGTGGCGGAGGCGTGCGCGCGGGTGGGTGCGGCGGGTGCGGCGCAGTGTGCAGTGTGTGGTGTGCGGTACTCACGTTGCCGAGCATGTAGTGGTGGCGCATGAGGCAGTAGAGGGTGGCGGAGGCGTGCGCGCGGGTGGGTGCGGCGGGTGCGGCGCAGTGTGCAGTGTGCAGTGTGCGGTGTGCGGTACTCACGTTGCCGAGCATGTAGTGGTGGCGCATGAGGCAGTAGAGGGTGGCGGAGGCGTGCGCGCGGGTGGGTGCGGCGGGTGCGGCGCAGTGTGCAGTGTGCGGTGTGCGGTACTCACGTTGCCGAGCATGTAGTGGTGGCGCATGAGGCAGTAGAGGGTGGCGGAGGCGTGCGCGCGGGTGGGTGCGGCGGGTGCGGCGCAGTGTGCAGTGTGCAGTGTGCGGTGTGCGGTGTGCGGTACTCACGTTGCCGAGCATGTAGTGGTGGCGCATGAGGCAGTAGAGGGTGGCGGAGGCGTGCGCGCGGGTGGGTGCGGCGGGTGCGGCGCAGTGTGCAGTGTGCGGTGTGCGGTACTCACGTTGCCGAGCATGTAGTGGTGGCGCATGAGGCAGTAGAGGGTGGCGGAGGCGTGCGCGCGGGTGGGTGCGGCGGGTGCGGCGCAGTGTGTAGTGTGCGGTGTGCGGTACTCACGTTGCCGAGCATGTAGTGGTGGCGCATGAGGCAGTAGAGGGTGGCGGAGGCGTGCGCGCGGGTGGGTGCGGCGGGTGCGGCGCAGTGTGCAGTGTGCGGTGTGCGGTACTCACGTTGCCGAGCATGTAGTGGTGGCGCATGAGGCAGTAGAGGGTGGCGGAGCCGTGCGCGCGGGTGGGTGCGGCGGGTGCGGCGCAGTGTGCAGTGTGTGGTGTGCGGTACTCACGTTGCCGAGCATGTAGTGGTGGCGCATGAGGCAGTAGAGGGTGGCGGAGGCGTGCGCGCGGGTGGGTGCGGCGGGTGCGGCGCAGTGTGCAGTGTGCAGTGTGCGGTGTGCGGTACTCACGTTGCCGAGCATGTAGTGGTGGCGCATGAGGCAGTAGAGGGTGGCGGAGGCGTGCGCGCGGGTGGGTGCGGCGGGTGCGGCGCAGTGTGCAGTGTGCGGTGTGCGGTACTCACGTTGCCGAGCATGTAGTGGTGGCGCATGAGGCAGTAGAGGGTGGCGGAGGCGTGCGCGCGGGTGGGTGCGGCGGGTGCGGCGCAGTGTGCAGTGTGCAGTGTGCGGTGTGCGGTGTGCGGTACTCACGTTGCCGAGCATGTAGTGGTGGCGCATGAGGCAGTAGAGGGTGGCGGAGGCGTGCGCGCGGGTGGGTGCGGCGGGTGCGGCGCAGTGTGCAGTGTGCGGTGTGCGGTACTCACGTTGCCGAGCATGTAGTGGTGGCGCATGAGGCAGTAGAGGGTGGCGGAGGCGTGCGCGCGGGTGGGTGCGGCGGGTGCGGCGCAGTGTGTAGTGTGCGGTGTGCGGTACTCACGTTGCCGAGCATGTAGTGGTGGCGCATGAGGCAGTAGAGGGTGGCGGAGGCGTGCGCGCGGGTGGGTGCGGCGGGTGCGGCGCAGTGTGCAGTGTGCGGTGTGCGGTACTCACGTTGCCGAGCATGTAGTGGTGGCGCATGAGGCAGTAGAGGGTGGCGGAGCCGTGCGCGCGGGTGGGTGCGGCGGGTGCGGCGCAGTGTGCAGTGTGTGGTGTGCGGTACTCACGTTGCCGAGCATGTAGTGGTGGCGCATGAGGCAGTAGAGGGTGGCGGAGGCGTGCGCGCGGGTGGGTGCGGCGGGTGCGGCGCAGTGTGCAGTGTGCAGTGTGCGGTGTGCGGTGTGCGGTACTCACGTTGCCGAGCATGTAGTGGTGGCGCATGAGGCAGTAGAGGGTGGCGGAGGCGTGCGCGCGGGTGGGTGCGGCGGGTGCGGCGCAGTGTGCAGTGTGCGGTGTGCGGTACTCACGTTGCCGAGCATGTAGTGGTGGCGCATGAGGCAGTAGAGGGTGGCGGAGGCGTGCGCGCGGGTGGGTGCGGCGGGTGCGGCGCAGTGTGTAGTGTGCGGTGTGCGGTACTCACGTTGCCGAGCATGTAGTGGTGGCGCATGAGGCAGTAGAGGGTGGCGGAGGCGTGCGCGCGGATGGGTGCGGCGGGTGCGGCGCAGTGTGCAGTGTGCGGTGTGCGGTACTCACGTTGCCGAGCATGTAGTGGTGGCGCATGAGGCAGTAGAGGGTGGCGGAGGCGTGCGCGCGGGTGGGTGCGGCGGGTGCGGCGCAGTGTGCAGTGTGCGGTGTGCGGTACTCACGTTGCCGAGCATGTAGTGGTGGCGCATGAGGCAGTAGAGGGTGGCGGAGGCGTGCGCGCGGGTGGGTGCGGCGGGTGCGGCGCAGTGTGCAGTGTGCGGTGTGCGGTACTCACGTTGCCGAGCATGTAGTGGTGGCGCATGAGGCAGTAGAGGGTGGCGGAGGCGTGCGCGCGGGTGGGTGCGGCGGGTGCGGCGCAGTGTGCAGTGTGTGGTGTGCGGTACTCACGTTGCCGAGCATGTAGTGGTGGCGCATGAGGCAGTAGAGGGTGGCGGAGGCGTGCGCGCGGGTGGGTGCGGCGGGTGCGGCGCAGTGTGCAGTGTGCAGTGTGCGGTGTGCGGTGTGCGGTACTCACGTTGCCGAGCATGTAGTGGTGGCGCATGAGGCAGTAGAGGGTGGCGGAGGCGTGCGCGCGGGTGGGTGCGGCGGGTGCGGCGCAGTGTGCAGTGTGTGGTGTGCGGTACTCACGTTGCCGAGCATGTAGTGGTGGCGCATGAGGCAGTAGAGGGTGGCGGAGGCGTGCGCGCGGGTGGGTGCGGCGGGTGCGGCGCAGTGTGCAGTGTGCAGTGTGCGGTGTGCGGTGTGCGGTACTCACGTTGCCGAGCATGTAGTGGTGGCGCATGAGGCAGTAGAGGGTGGCGGAGGCGTGCGCGCGGGTGGGTGCGGCGGGTGCGGCGCAGTGTGCAGTGTGCGGTGTGCGGTACTCACGTTGCCGAGCATGTAGTGGTGGCGCATGAGGCAGTAGAGGGTGGCGGAGGCGTGCGCGCGGGTGGGTGCGGCGGGTGCGGCGCAGTGTGTAGTGTGCGGTGTGCGGTACTCACGTTGCCGAGCATGTAGTGGTGGCGCATGAGGCAGTAGAGGGTGGCGGAGGCGTGCGCGCGGGTGGGTGCGGCGGGTGCGGCGCAGTGTGCAGTGTGCAGTGTGCGGTGTGCGGTGTGCGGTACTCACGTTGCCGAGCATGTAGTGGTGGCGCATGAGGCAGTAGAGGGTGGCGGAGGCGTGCGCGCGGGTGGGTGCGGCGGGTGCGGCGCAGTGTGCAGTGTGCGGTGTGCGGTACTCACGTTGCCGAGCATGTAGTGGTGGCGCATGAGGCAGTAGAGGGTGGCGGAGGCGTGCGCGCGGGTGGGTGCGGCGGGTGCGGCGCAGTGTGTAGTGTGCGGTGTGCGGTACTCACGTTGCCGAGCATGTAGTGGTGGCGCATGAGGCAGTAGAGGGTGGCGGAGGCGTGCGCGCGGGTGGGTGCGGCGGGTGCGGCGCAGTGTGCAGTGTGCGGTGTGCGGTACTCACGTTGCCGAGCATGTAGTGGTGGCGCATGAGGCAGTAGAGGGTGGCGGAGGCGTGCGCGCGGGTGGGTGCGGCGGGTGCGGCGCAGTGTGCAGTGTGCGGTGTGCGGTACTCACGTTGCCGAGCATGTAGTGGTGGCGCATGAGGCAGTAGAGGGTGGCGGAGGCGTGCGCGCGGGTGGGTGCGGCGGGTGCGGCGCAGTGTGCAGTGTGCGGTGTGCGGTACTCACGTTGCCGAGCATGTAGTGGTGGCGCATGAGGCAGTAGAGGGTGGCGGAGGCGTGCGCGCGGGTGGGTGCGGCGGGTGCGGCGCAGTGTGCAGTGTGCGGTGTGCGGTACTCACGTTGCCGAGCATGTAGTGGTGGCGCATGAGGCAGTAGAGGGTGGCGGAGGCGTGCGCGCGGGTGGGTGCGGCGGGTGCGGCGCAGTGTGCAGTGTGCGGTGTGCGGTACTCACGTTGCCGAGCATGTAGTGGTGGCGCATGAGGCAGTAGAGGGTGGCGGAGGCGTGCGCGCGGGTGGGTGCGGCGGGTGCGGCGCAGTGTGCAGTGTGCGGTGTGCGGTACTCACGTTGCCGAGCATGTAGTGGTGGCGCATGAGGCAGTAGAGGGTGGCGGAGGCGTGCGCGCGGGTGGGTGCGGCGGGTGCGGCACAGTGCCGCAGCAGCACGCGGCACGTGCCGCCGCCCCACTCCTCGCTGCAGCACGACCACCCCAGCTGAGAACAGGTCGTTCAATGTAGAACTGCTTTAGAGCTCTCTTTCATTCTTATCAGGTCGCAAGTTGTAGGTAGCACAAAATATTTAATCAACTACCCTTCAATACAAACGCTGATTGTGGGATATCGTAAATGATGATACTAAGAACATATCACTGTCGTTCTTACCCTTTATGCCGGAATTTTATTAACTTCTACTTTGATGCACACGGGTGTGGTACCTTGTGTATGAGCGCGCGCGCGGTGGCCAGCATGTGCTGCAGCACGAGCACGCTCTGGTTGCGCTGCAGCGCGCGCAGCAGCACGCCCAGCGCCACGCCGCACACCGCGCCGCCCACCTCCATCGCGCTGCTGGCCTGCAACAAACATTCAACTCCGGTAACCCAAAAAAAGAGTGCGCGAATTGTTTATCGTGTCGTTTTATTACTGTTTAAATTTCAAATGCCCGGCTTTTTTTAACGTTCAACCAGATATCGTGTGTCCGACGACCTTGCGGGGGAAACGGCCCGCGACCGCCCGCGCACCCACTCCTTGCGCCACCTGTCCCCTCCACCCCCCTCTACACACACACACCTGCACACACAGCTCGAGCGCGGAGAGCAGCACGAGCGCGACCTCCGCGCAGAGCGGCGCGGCGAGGGCGGGCGGGGCGCGCGCGGGGGAGGCGGCCCGCGACCGCCCGCGCACCCACTCCTTGCGCCACCTGTCCCCTCCACCCCCCTCTACACACACACACCTGCACACACAGCTCGAGCGCGGAGAGCAGCACGAGCGCGACCTCCGCGCAGAGCGGCGCGGCGAGGGCGGGCGGGGCGCGCGCGGGGGAGGCGGCCCGCGACCGCCCGCGCACCCACTCCTTGCGCCACCTGTCCCCTCCACCCCCCTCTACACACACACACCTGCACACACAGCTCGAGCGCGGAGAGCAGCACGAGCGCGACCTCCGCGCAGAGCGGCGCGGCGAGGGCGGGCGGGGCGCGCGCGGGGGAGGCGGCCCGCGACCGCCCGCGCACCCATTCCTTACGCCACCGCTCGCGCCCGCTGCATCCCGCGCTGCTGCCGCCGCTCACGGCGCCTGCCACAAACAACGAAAAAATGTCCATTACAAATAATCAGTATCTTCCAGTAGACCAGTAACACACTCCGCTATCATTACACGCGCACATAGAAATGTAGCAAATTATACATAGTTAATTTGACGAAATACATAATGTTTTGTTAAAATCATCGTACCTTTCCGTCGCATAATGAAATCAGATCGGGCGGAGCCCTGGCCTAGAATGACATCCTCCAATTTTGCCTTGATGTCGGTTGTCTTTCTTACGTTTTGTTGAACACATTTCATTATTTCTTTGAGACCCTGAAACACATAAACAGATCATTTCAATACGCGGGGGCGAGGTCGGCGACGCAGGCGGCGGGGTGAGGGGGGGAGGTACCTAGTACTCGTGCGCGCGGAAGGCGAGGTCAAGGAGCGCGAGAAGGGTGGCGAGGGGGCGAGGTCGGCGACGCAGGCGGCGGGGTGGGGGGGAGGTACCTTGTACTCGTGCGCGCGGAAGGCGAGGTCAAGGAGCGCGAGGAGGGTGGCGAGGGGGCGAGGTCGGCGACGCAGGCGGCGGGGTGGGGGGGAGGTACCTTGTACTCGTGCGCGCGGAAGGCGAGGTCAAGGAGCGCGAGGAGGGTGGCGAGGGGGCGAGGTCGGCGACGCAGGCGGCGGGGTGGGGGGGAGGTACCTTGTACTCGTGCGCGCGGAAGGCGAGGTCAAGGAGCGCGAGGAGGGTGGCGAGGGGGCGAG
Organism: Macrosoma leucophasiata; assembly: GCA_036365455.1. Taxonomy (NCBI): domain Eukaryota; kingdom Metazoa; phylum Arthropoda; class Insecta; order Lepidoptera; family Hedylidae; genus Macrosoma; species Macrosoma leucophasiata. Next base: position 24,110,319 of record JAWQUS010000007.1, on the reverse strand, counting down.
GTCGGCGACGCAGGCGGCGGGGTGGGGGGGAGGTACCTTGTACTCGTGCGCGCGGAAGGCGAGGTCGAGAAGCGCGAGGAGGGTGGCGAGGCGGCGGGGGGCGAGGTCGGCGACGCAGGCGGCGAGGGCCCCCCGGCCGCACCACTTGAACACCCACACGGCGCACATCACCAGGTTGCGGCTCGTCTCGCTGTTCAGCATCGGCCGCCCGCTCTGCGCAAACATACTTCTATTGGAGACTCGGTTTCTGAGCCTAAACTTTGCAAGGCTATTATTGGTGATTCGAATTAAAACATGAATGAACTTTTGTGATGAATTGACAACGGAAAATTGAATTATACTGACTTGTTTTAATTCTGCTTCAGGAGATGCAGCCGGGAAAAGATTGCCGAACTGGCTCATCTCGCCATCGAGTTGAATTATATCTGTGGACAGAAATGTGGACTATATTTCTCAATACCTTTTTTTAGTTTTGTTATAATATGTAAGTTTTTTATAAATGTCGTAATTAAGCGAACACACGCCAGCAGCGGAAGGTAGAGGCGCGCGACGCGGGCGCGCAGGGCGCGGGCCTGCAGGCGAGGGGGCGGGCGGGGGGCGGTACCTCTGGCGTCGTGGGCGCGGTGCAGCTGCGGGTGCGCGTCCATGACGACGGCCAGCAGCGGCAGGTAGAGGCGCGCGACGCGGGCGCGCAGGGCGGGGGCCTGCAGGCGAGGAGGGGCGGGCGGGGGGCGGTACCTCTGGCGTCGTGGGCGCGGTGCAGCTGCGGGTGCGCGTCCATGACGACGGCCAGCAGCGGCAGGTAGAGGCGCGCGACGCGGGCGCGCAGGGCGGGGGCCTGCAGGCGCGGGTCGGCGTCGTGCGCGCTCAGGAGCGACACTACCGCGTTCACCGCCGCGCTCTGGATCACCGGGCTTCTGCATGGAACACAAACGCGTCACACGATGAAATGACGATTTTTGTCGATTGGCAGATAAAAATTCGAAATGAGGTTACCCTCCAAAAATAAAAGTAACCCGAAGTGACAACCGATCGTTACATGAACAGAAGGGCAGATAGCCCCCGGAGCAGACTCGTGATGAAATGGAAACAGGACAAAACTAACACTCACGGCATAAAGAGTAGCAACACTTGATAACAATGAACACTCACGGCGTCTCCAGCGCGGCAGTGAGGTCGGACAACAGCAAGCCGACGAGATAGTGGCGCGAGCGGAAGTCGTGCGACAGCGTGACCCCCCGGCGGCCCTCCTCGGAGCCCCCCGAGCGCGCCGACACGCCGGGGGAGGCGGCGCCCCCGCCCGGTCCTCCGCCCCCGCCCACGCTGCCCGTGTCGTCGTCGTCGGGCTCCGGCAGGCACAGCGACACGTAGTGCTCGTGCGAGCATATGATGCGCAGGAACGCTAGCTGCGAATATAACATAAATACATTTATGTGTTCATCCTGAACGGTCGTGAGTGTGAACGCTACGTAAAAAGTTTGCGAAACAGATGGAGATAGCTGCACATGTCACCTCAGTCTGCCCGAGACCACGGAAACTGAAAAGCAACCGAAACATCGGGTTGATTTTTAATAATCGTTTTGATTTAAAGGGGCAGTCTGCAACCGTGGGAATTTATTTTTGAACACACACATAGAAGTTTTCTACTCACACAAATACATCACGCAGTATAGTATACTTACGCTAGGAAATGACAAGAACTGACATAATTACCGTATCCATCGCCTACTTACCTCGGTAGGATGTTTAAGAACGTCACAAAAGACACGCAATATATTTGGCCATAGTTTATCGCAGCCTATTGAAGGTGCGGTCTTAGTGTAAGCGTTATGGGGGTGTATCAATTTAATAATGTTACGGTAGTAAAATTATTATTTAGACAGCTTTCTATGAGATTTAGGAAATGATATACATTTTTTTTTTCTTCATGCTATTGAACCTGATTAGAATAAGACTACATAATATTATTTCTTAAATTATTCACTTATTATTAGTACTATGAATATTGGTCAATTGCAATTATTTTTTCATTCTTAAGCTAAATTATTCTGTGACATTTGCGTACCGCTTAGGTAGTTGTTTTGATTTTACCACTCTATTATTTTTTAATTTATTACTTAAGTAATGAACCGTTAGTCTCATATAAGACTGCAAATTCATCTTTTAAAACACGTGACATGATTCTAGATACTATCTTCATCTCCCCTAAAATCTTTTATTTATTTTTACAATTTTAGGGTAACTAACAGCTAATTACAAAGATAAATAAACATGTAGATACATGTAACCGAGTGTTACATATTGAGAGTTGATATGAACCACATATAAGTTTAGAACAAGTTTAGACAACGGTTATTCATAATTTTACAATAGAAGAATAAAGATGTAGAGACACATGTATTTTGTATTTTGCAATTCAGCAATAGCCTCACTATGTAACGCCAGTCAGTAGTCAGTCATTGTAACGCTCGGTCCGTAGACGCACGCTTGAATAAACCAATTCAAGTAGTGTACATAACCTCTTTTATTCTCATCCGGAATACCTCACACGAACACACGCAGACAGGCTATTTAGTAGTGAATTTAGGCTAAACCACTAAATTTATACATAGGTGACCCCGACGTGAAAAAAAAAAACAAAATTAATTACAAATAACAAATACAAACGCACATGTATAAGTTTCATATGAGAGTTAATAATGCAACCTAATTATTAAAATTACATTGCTAAATAAGTAAGTGTTTAAGCTTACGCACGGAAATATTGAATAAATGAATATCCAAAGGAGACGTTCCAAAAATGTATGGATCTTGGGAATGCACCTTGTACTATATTGAGAGAAGAAGCATAAAATACTAAATCATTATCCGATATTCAAATCGTTTATTATACCTTCAATTAATTTTCGTAAGTATATTTCAAAAACAAGAATGTCTTAGTAGCAATATGGTTACATATCGTTGTCATACAAAAATTACATAAAATAAATATTTCCGACAAAAAACAACGATTCAAATTATTTTTGTGTATTTTTCCATGATTCTACGTAATTTTTATATCTTTTGATATAGTGTACAAGGCGCGGGTCCAACATGGAACTTATGCTTTTTTTAGCTAAGGTATTGAATAAGCAAGAGGCTCTTATGATAAATGAGTTCTGCCTATAGCTTTCAACTTAGTGTCGATTTTCATGTGCTTAGTAATCCGATGAACTTGATATACACTGGAGTGGCATCTATGAAAACCAAATTGTTTTTTTATTATTCATTTAGGATCAGCCGACGCACTTACTTGTGCAAAGTCTCTGGGTGAGTTTCACAGACCGCACTACGACTTTACTTAGAGCAAAGTATGCTTAAAACTGTCAGTAAAGTATGAGTTTTGACAGTTCTAAGCGTACTTTGCTCAAAGTAAAATCGTAGTGCGATCTGTGAATCACACACTTAGAGAGACGAGCGCAGATGACACGTTCGTAAATCTTATTGAGGGAACTTAGCTGACTTGTCGACCTACTCGAAGAGGCCTGATTGTTAGGCTTACAGAATTTACGAAACCCGGTAACTGTAACCTCTTCTCCCGACACTCTTCTTTTTTTTATTGTCATGTAGTCGTCAGAGTACGGCTTAGAAATTGTATCTGATACTCGCGCCCCACCCCATTGCAAGAAAACAATTGAAAATACGGATGATGGACGAACGTGCGCTCTCCTTGAACACTGGTTTGGCACTGCTTGATTTTGACACGAGTGTTGACGGCCGTGCTCTATTATAAAATGAAATATGGCCAGCGATTTCTGCATAGAAAAATGTATGGACTGCGGGATGCGTAAAAATATATGATATTTAGACGAATATTACTGTTTTTCTGTTCAATTATACGAAAAAAACGAACGGTGATTGTATTCTTTATACTTCCGGTCACGATAAACCCAAGAATATTTTTAAAATATGAATTGTAAATAGTATAAATATTGCCAATAGAAAAGGTCAATTTTTATGTTTTTCATAAAGTTTATGATTTTTTTTCTAGAAAATTATAATCGATCTCAACAATCTAACGCGGTGTTATTGTTGGCAGACCTATTGAGCGTCTGACATTTTTAGTGTTGCTTAGTATAGCGGATTTCATAATATTTTGAAAACCGTAAACCTCTATTTTCGCGTTTTCAGGGACGGCCCCCTTAATATACGCGAGATATATCGGTATATATAGTATCGGTATCCGTGCTTCGGAGGGCACGTTAAGCCGTCGATCCCGGTTGCTATCGAGGCCTTAGGGGATTTGAAAATAGCCGAATGCGGGTTGGCCACTAACCCGTATCTCCATCGACTCGCATTGGAGCAGCGTGGTGGAGTAAGCTCCAGGCCTCCCGCCAAAAAGGGGAGAGATTGCCCAGCAATGGGACGTTTCAAGGGTTGCCATTATTATATCGGTAAAAATAGTTTAACTGTATACCTTGTACTGCACAAGAGGCACGGCGTCAGGTAAAGATGCGATTTTGGCGGACATCTGCTTGTGGTAGGCGCGTATGAGGCCGAACACGTAGCCGCGGTCCATGATGCTGAGCAGGTCGAACAGGAAGAACGCCAGGCTGTTGTTCAGGCTCTGCGTGAGCCGGCTGTTCTTGCCGTACCTGAGTATTTACGTTGATCGTTGGTTGATTTTTAAAAACTTCCTTCATCCTTCGCTCCACGGATCGCTTCCTTCATTCGCGTTTTCACTATTCGCGGATTGAAAAAATGCGACTCAAGTCCTATATTCGCGTCTTAAGATTTCTTTATTCGCCGATTGAATCGGTACATCGGTACATTTAAATTCTGTCCCTAAATAAAAAGTATTCGGTATCCTTTGTCGACGCGTTAAGAGATAAATAAAATAGACTTTATTACAACTAGGCCTAAATTGTGTTTTCAAAAGCTAACGGCGTTGTTTGTTTCATTCGACGATTTCTTTTAAGTAACGTCGCCTTCGCCGCCGTCGGTGTTATAAATATGTAAACAAACAGAAAATCTAGATAAAACAAACTTGTTACTCAAAACATAAAGTATATTATTGAATGCTGCCACAATTGGACCATTGCATAAACCTGAAGATATGTAATTGATCAAGATGTATGGTCAAAAATTTAAATTAAACTTTTTTTTGTATGTTTTTTTTATTACGTCGCGCGTCGCCAAGAAACGTATCCCCTATAATTCTATATAAATTACCATTCCATGTTCACGATTTCGGTATATCCCGCGATCCCCGCGAATAAAGAGCTTCTACTGTATATAAAATTTCCATGTCACAGTGTTAGTTACCGTACTCCTCTGAAACGGCTGGACCGTTCTCATGAAACTTTGTGAGCATATTGGGTAGGTCTGAAAATCGGCATCCAACATCTATTTTTCATAATATTTTTGGACATTTTTTTTAACTTTGCCGGGACAGTTATTATTTTTTATAAAAATTGCAAAACGAACAAATTCTTAATGTTGAAAAGAACGATTTGAAGTGAAAACTTCTTAGCACCGTTGAAAGTCGATGAAACAAAAAAGCGACAGTAAAAAGAGAAAGACACATAAATGGATTGAAATGTGTCAAACAAAATTACAGGTCGCGTAAAATTTAAAAACGATCGCAAAATTAGGTAAATAAATGTATTTCTTCTACTTCTTAAATTATTTACAAGTCGCCTTCATCGCAATTACAGACAACTGTGATGAAGGCTGTAGGGACAGCCCTATACCACACCGCGGACACTCCGCCAAAATTCCATACAATCGCTTAATTTGGTTTCTATTACACAGCATCAATCAGTGGCGTGTATTTAAGAGGGAGAGGGAGGGCGCTACTGTGCTCATGTCAACATTAGCTCTGTGTATTTTACGAAATAAAAGTATAAAAAGTGTATAAAAGTGTAATAAACTTACTTAATCTGACAAAACAAGTTATAATTCCATTGACTAAGTGTTATCTTCAAGAAATTCGCCGTAATAAATAAGAAAATACAACATCAAAACTGATTGTCAACGCCAATGAAATTCGAAAGAACAAGCAATATTTCTGCACGAACGATATCACCAAGTGAACAAAAAAGGTTAGTTGGTGAATATAAGTATGAAAATAGATGTGATGATTAAATTGAAATCAAAAATAAAATTTTGTAACCTTTAAAATCAAAACGACAACTCACGCCGCTGACCAAAACCGTGAACAGCGCCATCTAACGTTATCAGACGCACCTACCTATAAAAGAGGCTCACCTAAACCAGTGCGCAAGAGACTGAGTTTGTACCACTTCAAACCGATCAACGCTAGTCCCGCTAGAGGGCAGTGTTCACAAAATGGATAGTTTACATAAAATATTAGAAACGATCCAACGCGATTTAGCGGAGCAAAAGAAAGATATAAAAAATCTGGAGTTTAGTATCACAATGAACATAAACAAAAACATCGACGAAAAATTTAACATTATTGAAACAAGAACATTGAACCTGGAAAAACAAGTGGAAAAACAACAGAAAATAATTGAAAATCTAGAACGACAGTCAAAAGTGAAAAATGTAATATTTTTTGGTATAGAAGAGACAGAACTAAACTATGAAAATTTACAAGATAACATATTACACATCATCACCAATGTAATGAAAATTAATTGCCAAAAGCACGAAATAGAGAGCGTCAGACGTTTGGGAAAAAAAAAGGATACAATAAGACCTGTTATCGTCACTCTAACAACATTATCTCAAAAAATTGACATATTGAAGAACAACAAGCTACTCAGAGGAATTAATTTATACGTGAAAGCTGATTATACTCAAAACGTCTTACAAAAACGAAAGAATTTACAAGAAGAGCTGAAAAAGAAGAGAGAACAGGGAGAAAATGTTGTATTGCGTTACGATAAAATAATAAACATTGAAAGACATGAGAATAAACAGAAAAGAACACACAAAAGAGATTTATCAGAATCACCTGAAACCATGAACCAGTCCAACAATCGAAGCAATAGAAATAAAGAAGGGAACGTCATCTACCAAACCTCCAAGAAAAATAAATGTTATGACATTTCAACCTATATGCATAAGTCTAATCCGACTCGTTTTAGCTCAAGAGTACAACATGGTGATTCTGAATAGCATTCAGCACCCCTCTCCCAGCATCCTCCAGGCCGGCTTGTCCCCGGAACTTCGGTGGAGGATCTAGACTACAACCCCCCGAATAAAAACCAAGTAAGAAACCAATCACGTTATATATATATTGCAAATTTAAATGTAAGAACCTTAATGTCCGATTCCAGAATGATAGAGCTAGATTATGCAATTCAAAAATTAAAGTGGGACAATTGGTATATGTGAAGTTAGAAGAAAAAAAGAAGAAATAGAAGAATACTCTGAATACATTTTATACCACTCGGAAAGTACACTAGGTCAATCAGGAGTTGGATTTTTAGTCCAAAAACATCTAAAAAAGAGCATAGTTTTCTTTAAAAGCTATTCTGATAGAATTGCAACTTTAGAAATCAAATTACCAAATAATAATACCTTATTCTTTGTTCAAGCCTATGCACCTACCGAGAATTGTAAAGATGATGAATTGGACATATTTTACAACACGCTAGAGACCGCCCTAGATGCAGCGAATACAAACAAAATCATAGTTATGGGAGACTTTAACGCTCAAATTGGGGCTGCGCAACAAGGAGAAGAATTAGCATTTGGCAAGTACTCAAATGGAAAAAGATCTAAGCATGGACAAAGATTGGTAGAATTTAGTCTGGAAAAAAATTTGAAGTTTACAAACAGTATGTACAAAATCAGAAAAAATAAAAAATGGACTTGGCAATCACCTAATGGTCTGCATCACAATGAAATCGACTATATACTTACAACCTACAACCTAGAAATACATAATTTTAATATAATTAATAATCTTAATTTTTATACAGATCACAGAATGATACGATGTAAATTATGCATAGAAACGTTAAAGAAAAGGAAATTTATCAAAACATCACAAACTTTTCATAGAGACCTACCAATACTTACAAGAGAGAGTGGAAAACAACTGGAACAAAAATTAACGGCAGCAATACAAAAGTCATTCGACGTACAGACACAGTACGAAAATTTTGAAGCAGAAATTACCAATATAGCCCTACAAATACCAAAAACAAAGAATAAAAACAATAAAAAAATGGAAATTTGTATAAGAAAATTATTTGAAGAACGGAAACAATTATATAACAAAAAAAGAACCAAAGATGGCAAAAACCAAATCACTCAAATAAGTAAAAAAATCAACAGAATCATTTCAGAAAATACAAAGGTTCAGAGGAAAAATACTTTTGAAAAATATATAAGCAAAACTGGAGCTGTGAAAAAAGCATACAAAGAGCTACGTGCAAGTTCAAACTGGATGCCAAGTGTCACAGATAAAGCTGGAAATAAAATAATAAAACGGCTTGATATTACAAAAGAGGCTACAAAATTCTACCAAGAACTCTACTCTACTAACTCGACAAACTCAATAACAATTTTTGATAAATGCATCCAAGAACAGAAACATATTTCAGAGATTAGACCACCTGTACCTCCTATACTACTTTCAGAAATAGAATATGCCATTAAAACACAAAAAAATGATAAATCACCTGGTGAAGACAGAATTACAAACGAATTATTAAAGTCTCTATCAGAACCTTTGCGCACACCTCTACAAATTATATTCAATAACATACTTGAAAAACAAATAACTCCAATTCAATGGTCTAAATCTACAACGACTCTACTACATAAAAAAGGAGACAGAGGCAATTTAAACAACTATAGACCGATCAGTATCATGAGTAATATCTACAAAGTTTTTTCAAAAATCTTATTACTACGATTGTCCAAGATCCTCGACGAAAATCAACCACGAGAACAAGCGGGCTTTCGAAAACATTTTTCAACAATTGACCATATCCATGTTATGACGCAACTTATAGAAAAAAGTAAAGAATATGGGCGGACTCTATATATTTGCTTTATTGACTTCACAAAAGCTTTCGACTCTCTAGAATTTTCTGCCATTTGGAAAGCTCTGTTAAAACAAGGTGTGGACCTAGAGTATGTAGAACTGCTTCATAATGTATATTCGAAAAGCTCTTCTAAAATAAGGCTAGAGAGAGACGGACCAGAATTTTCCATAGGGAAAGGAGTAAGGCAAGGTGATCCGCTTTCGCCCAAAATATTTTCAGCAGTACTTGAAATGATTTTCAGACAAATCAATTGGGAAAACCAAGGAATAAAAATAGATGGAGAATACCTAAGTCACCTGCGATTCGCTGACGACATTGCCGTATTCGCTGAAGATAGTACACAACTGGAAAATATGATAACCGATTTGGCAAGAGAGAGTAAAAAAGTGGGCCTATACTTGAACACCGGAAAAACAAAAATTATTACCAATGGAAGAAAGTATAATATCTCAGTATATGAGGAAAAGATCGAATATGTTATGGAATATATTTACCTAGGTCAATCAATTTCATTTCAGGATCAGACCGAAAAAGAAATAAATAGACGAATTGCGATTGCGTGGAAAAAGTATTGGAGTCTCAAAGAAATTATGAAAAACAAAGACATAAGTATGAAAATTAAAAGGAAATTATATGACACAGTGATCTTACCTTGCTTAACATATGGCTGCCAAACATGGTCCCTTCGCAAGAAAGATGAAAGAAAATTGGCTATCCAGCAACGGAAAATGGAAAGAAGTATGTTAAGTATCAAATTATCTGACAAAATAAAAAACAAAACCATAAGATGCAATACCCAAATATGCGATATACTCGAACGAATAAGGAACCTTAAATGGAAATGGGCAGGACATGTGTGTAGAATGGAAAATAATAGATGGACAAAGAAAATAACAGAATGGACACCAAGAGAGGGTCAAAGAAGCAGAGGACGTCCTAAAAAACGATGGGAAGACATTTTTAAAGAAAGATGTGGACCAGATTGGTGGAGATTAACGAAGGACAGAGAGCACTGGAGGAAACTGGGGGAGGCCTACGCCGCAGAGGCGACTTCCATAATTTAATTTAAATAAATAAATTAAAAAAATATAAACAATTAAAGACATTGAAATGCATGCTTATGACATTTATAAATATTAAAAATGTTTTATTAATTAAATTTTGACATTACATGTAATTAGAATGACGAATTAATTTAAAAATCTATGATAAGTTATAAATGTAATTTTTAGTATTTATCTGATTGATTATATATATAAAATAAAACAAATTTAGTAAAATTAAATAGGTTTATACTAAATGAAATGTAAAAATTTATATTTTAAAAATAATATGACACAATGATTAAGAATTAATTTTTATTTTTAGTAAAATCATTAATTTATTCAAATATGTCAATAAAATATACTTCCAATAATTTTAATTAAGTCTTAATAATCTCAATAATTATGGTAGAATAAAGGCTATTTTTATTTTTTATTTTATTTTATTTTACACAGCATCAATCAGTGGCGTGTATTTAAATACCAACCGTCGCCCATAAGAGGGGAAGGGGTTGAGTGATGCGGGCACATCGGGAGGGGACGTCGAAGTGTCCATTCTATACGTAGTATTATTACATATTTTCTGCCTATACCTAACGCATCGAGATTCACTTCTCACGTGAAAGCAGTCAGAGTCAATCGTTAGCGCTGTTAGGTCGAGCCCACTCGGTTTAAGATAATTTGTTGCTGTATATTGCTGTGGCTATAATACAAACTATTCTTTGAGTGCCTTCACCTTCTGCAATAAATACATATCTAACAAAGGCGATATTAAGGTCTAGAATACGCGCAGGAGCAAGTAAAAGTATCGATAGTTGGTTTACTTTTGGCCAAAATTGAAATTCGTTCCCCGTGCCCTCTGTCTGATCGTCGCGAGCAAAGATTGGAGATATCGATACCTACAAGACAAAGAAGTAGCAGTACAGTATCCAACAAGAAATATTGTAATACATTTAACCGACTTCGAAAAAAGGAGGAAGTTCTCAATTCGTAAGGATCTTTTTTTTTATTTTTCGCAATAACACATGCGAGTGAACTTTAGAAAATAAAGAAAAATGGGAAAGATAAATTTGACTTCGGGCAGGACAAGAATCGAACCTGCGACCTCAGGATAACCAGTCTAGCCGCTTTACCGAAGTCTCACACCGATACGTCAATGATTTTTAACCGATTTTTAAGAAATATTACATATCGATCTTAAGGAGACTTTGGCTTATTTCGGCTCTTTCGCACCTTGTCTATGTGACGTTTGACGACCATTTTGATTAAGTTTTGACCAATACCGGACTATCGGTGCTTACGTAGGCAATGTGCAGCAGAGATAACGCTCTACGAAGTCGAAACTAGCCGATCGTCTCTTTCATAGGGTCGATGTGCAATGTTTCCTGGTAGAGAGGTTTGACGACCCGGTTGGTCCAGCGGTGTGAGATGACCGATTGATTCGAAGGGTCGCGGGTTCGATCCCCGCAATGGGACAAATATTTGTATGGCCTACAGATATTTGTTTCGGGTCTGGGTGTATGTGTACAACGGCACCCACGACACAGGTTTATATCTAATGTGGGGCTGTGAGTGTAAGCGTATTTTATTTTAATTTATTTATTTAGAGAGGTTACCCGGCGATGATCTCGGCGGTGAGGTTGGTGACGAGCGTGGCGAGGTCGTCGGTGAACTGGTCGGGGAAGCGCGCCTTGCGGGCCGCCTGCTGCGCGCCGCTCCACCACAGGTACTCCACCATCGACTTCACCATCAGCTCGAACAGCGCCCTGTCAGTTATGGTATGTTATATGGGTTTATTTTAATTATATTAGATCCCCCTGTCAGTTATGGCATGTTATATGAGTTTATTTTGATCCACGACCGAACCAGCGAGCCGATTGTGATGACATTGAAGTGGTTGCATAGGCGACGGCACTAACCACTAACAGTACGTATGAGGATATTTCCTTGCGTCTGAGACTGGATTTGTATAAATTAAAAACAAACTATACTAAAACCGAATTACTTCATATCAAAGAAACACAATAGCAAGCTCATAGCACAGCAGCCCTCGCTTGCACAAGCACAACAGCTTTTAGGCAAAGTATAAGGTTGGGGAAAAAGTTTCTTCGCATTTTTTAAGATAATTCAAAACATTTTTTAATATAGTTTATTTAAATTTAACTAAAGTATGTATGTACCATTTTGTTCGATAACCTTTTGCCATCTTGTAGGTAGGGACATGATCCCATTGCTATAAAAATTTTGGGACTTCTCATCAAAATACCGCGACAAGTGGATTTGGCAGTCCTCTCGTGATGTTAAACTCACATTGCATAAAGAATTCTCAAGAGACCGAAACAGGTGGAAATCTGAAGGTGCAAGGTCAGGACTATACGGCGGATGCATTAACACCTCCCAGCCAAACTCTCTTAATTTTTGCTGAGTGGCTATAGATGTGTGAGGTCTAGCGTTATCATGATGAAACACCACACCCCTTCTGTTGATCAATTCCGGCCGCTTTCTCTCAACTTCTTGCTTTAATCTCATCAGTTGTTCGCAGTAGAGTTCAGAATCGATAGTCCTGCCTGGTGGTAATAGCTCATAATGAATAATGCCCTTCCAATCCCACCACACACACAACATCACCTTATTGCGAGTTAACCCGGGTTTCGCCACAGTCTGTGAAGCCTGACCGGCCTTTGACCACGACCTTTTTCGCACGTTCTTGTCGTACGTGATCCACTTTTCATCACCAGTTATCAGCTTCTTCAAAAATGATTCGTTTTCATTACGTCGTAATAAAGAATCACAAATGAGTACACGGTTCATTAGGTTTCTTTCAGTGAGCTCGTGAGGTACCCAAATATCGAGCTTTATTTTGTACCCAGCTTTTTTCAAATGCGCCAAAACTGTTTTGTGATCAATTCTCAGTTCTTCAGCTACGTCGTAACTACTGATATGTCGATCTTGCTCCACTTTTTCAAAAATGGCATCCATTTTATCCGTAATAGGGCGTCCAGAGCGAGGTGCATCTTTGACATCAAAATTTCCGGATTGAAAACGCTTAAACCAAATTTGTGCTACTCTCACAGACATTGCACTAGGTCCATAAACATCGCAATTTGTTTTCGCGGCTTGCATTGCATTTTTATCTTTTTTGTAGTAAAATTTTAAAATGTATCGAATTTCTTCATTAGATTCACTCATCTTGACAGTACGAAAAACAAATGAAAATCACACATTTGCCTAATTTGAATTTGGAATTATGTTCTTTAAAATTTTAACTTTCAATGATACTAAAACCAGCCAGATACAAATACTACAGCCAAAGAGATTTTATTACAAGTTCATACATACTATAATGCGAAAAGACTTTTTCCCCAACCTATTATTACAAAGCGTAGCGGAAAGCAAAAGCAGAATGAATATCTATACATCTATACAAATAAATATAATTGGAGTGTCTGTTTGTAATATTAAAATAACCGCTTTTTACTAAATGTATATGTATGTATACTCGGTACATATAATATACCAAAACAACCTTTTTTACAATTTTTGTCTGTCTGTCTGTTTGGCGGGGCTAATCTTGGGAACGGCTGGACCGATTTTGACGGGACTTTCACTGGCAGATAGCTGATGTGAGAAGGAGTAACTTACGCTACTTTTATCTCCATACATCCATACATACATACCTACATACAAATATGTAGATTGGAGTGTATCCGCATTTGACGCGACTTCCACGGGTAGGTAGCTGATGTAATAAAGAGTAACTTAGGCTACTTTTATCTCCATACATCCATACATACCTACATACAAATAAATAGAATTTGAGTGTCTCCGATTTTGACGGGACTTTCACTGGCAGATAGCTGATGTGATAAGGAGTAACTTAGGCTATTTTTATCTCCATACATCCATACAAACCTACATACAAATAAATAGAATTGGAATGAATCCGACTTTGAGGGGATTTCCATGGGTAGGTAGCTGATGTAATAAAGGAGTAACTTAGGCTACTTTTATCTCCATACATCCATACATACATACTACATACTACATACAAATAAATAAATAAGTGTCTCCGATTTTGACGGGACTTTCACTGGCAGATAGCTGATGTAGTAAGGAGTAACTTAGGCTACTTTTATACTAGCTGCGCCCACGACTTCGTCCGGGTTGATATTGAACAATCATATTTTTTCTCAAGTGGACGAAGTCGCGGGCACAGCTAGTGTATGTATATGCGATACATATACCAAAACAACATTATTTACAATTTTTGTCTGTCTGTCGGTTTGGCGGGGCTAATCTTGGGAACGGCTGTACTGATTTTGACGGGATTTTCACTGGTAGATAGCTGATGTAATAAGGAGTAACTTAGGCTACTTTTATACTAGCTGCGCCCACGACTTTGTCCGGGTAGACACTGAACAATCATAAATTCTCACGCGGACGAGGTCGCGGGCACAGGTAGTTATATGTTATAGCAAAAAAATATTATCAATAATAACGGTTCGTATTTGGCAGTTTTTAACCTTCAACGACTTCAAAAAGGAGGAGGTTTTCAATTAGACTTGAAGGTTTTTTTTGTGTGTATGTTACGCGATTTTTCCGGCTTTTGTGAACCGATTTGCAAAATTATTTTTTTTTACAATTAATAGTAATTAAGGTTCGCGCTTGCGCAAGAGTAGGGCCCGTAAAACAGAAGTCGCACGCGCGGCCATCTTGCTGCCTAGCGCGAGAACAAAAGCATCGGCGACGCCATTTTTATAAGGAGGCGCGGCCTAGTATGACGTAGCGGTGGCGTGATCTGGTGGAGCGTCGTAACAGACGAGTCGACTTGCCTACTCGCTACAAGACATCACAATTGGCTCGCTCAATGGCCAGGTGGCGTACCAGGAGTTGTGCAGGGCGAGGTCGCGCGTGGCGCCGCTGGCCACCACCCACTGCAGCGCCAGCTCCTCGTGCAGCACCTTGCACGACCCGTCCCGCATCACTGCAACACGACACGTACCAGGAGTTGTGCAGGGCGAGGTCGCGCGTGGCGCCGCTGGCCACCACCCACTGCAGCGCCAGCTCCTCGTGCAGCACCTTGCACGACCCGTCCCGCATCACTGCAACACGACACGTACCAGGAGTTGTGCAGGGCGAGGTCGCGCGTGGCGCCGCTGGCCACCACCCACTGCAGCGCCAGCTCCTCGTGCAGCACCTTGCACGACCCGTCCCGCATCACTGCAACACGACACGTACCAGGAGTTGTGCAGGGCGAGGTCGCGCGTGGCGCCGCTGGCCACCACCCACTGCAGCGCCAGCTCCTCGTGCAGCACCTTGCACGACCCGTCCCGCATCACTGCAACACGACACCCATTACTGAATAAAAACCGTACACAGCTTTTGGCGGGAACCTTGAAAGATGCGTGTGGTGTTATTTTATTTCATTTTCTTGATGTATTTATGAGTTATAGTGAATAAAGTTGGTGGCATTTTGTTTGATATAGGCTTATAGCAGTTCTCGTGTATACTGAAATAGAATAGCAGTGCGAAAATACGATTTTTCGGGTTGCCTCCGAAACTTCATTGTAAATATTCTGGTAAAGTAGCCATCGCTTTACTCGAATTATTGTGACTCTGACTGACGGGCTGATAAATTGACTGACTGACTCTGACTTTTACGTTGCTTAATACGAATACGAAATATCGTTTTACTTGACATTGGCAATATGCATAACGAGCGATGCCATAAAAAAAACGTACTTTTTCAAGTCGGTTTTTTTATTTTTAATGGACTTTTGTAGACGGCACTAGTATACTTATTTATTAGCGTTTTCACAATAATACAGTACATTCATGAGAGTATAAAAAGATCTTAAATATAATATTGTGACACTCCGTTGGGGCATTGCTACTTGTACAAAGAGGACAAAGACCGCTTTTTTTCTCACATTATATAACTATGTGATAAAAAGCAGTCCTTGTTCTCTTTGTACAAGTTATATACAATACATAAGACATATTATACGATTAATGGCGGTGCAATTTTCACTCTAGTCATCGGTTGGTGTAAACCGGAACGCGGCGGCGCGTATGTCGGGTGTTTGAGGAGTCATGCTGATGTTGTTTTTAATCGACTTCCAAGAAAAGGAGGAGGTTCTCAATTCATCCGGATCTTTTTTTTTTTTTTTTTTTTTTTTTTTTTTAATCTATGTTCATCGATAATTTGAAACGCCTGTACCGGTTTGGATGATTTTGGTTTTGATTGAAAGGGTGTGCCTCACAGTTGGGCCCATTGTAACCATGTCAATATGTGATAATGGGATCCTGGAGAAATCGAGCGAACTCTTCAAATTTCATAGCACACTTGAATGATTTTCGATATTTTTCATAAATCTATTGTACGATCGACAGTGGACAGTGGACGGTGGTGATGGTGGTGGTACCGTGAGGCGGCAGCGGCAGGCCGACGTCCCGGTCGGCCAGCGCGGGGCGCGGCACGCGGCACTGGTACTGGATGTAGGTGGCCAGCAGCGCGCTGCGCCCGTGCGAGTCGCACGTCGCGCCCTCCTTCATGTTCTGTGCCACAATACAATATTTGTTAAAGAAAAATGGAAAGAAAAATTTGACTTCAGGCGAGACTCGAACTCGCGGCCTACTGGGACTAGTTAGGCAACCGAGTCTATTATATCGGTTGCCTAACTAGCATAGTTGGTAATAGATGGCGCTGCTGCTACCATAAAGCAATGCAATAAATGTGAAGGAAAGATTCGACAAATCGGGCAGGACTTCAGTAGCTCAATTGGAAGAGCGGCTGGACTAGATTCCCAGTAGGCCGCGAGTTCGAGTCTCGCCTGAAGTCAAATTTTTCTTTCCATTTTTCTTTAAAAATAAAATATATTTCACAAGCATGTGTTAATGCGAAATAATATAAAAACAAATATTTGTTAAGTAACAGCCGAGCGAACGTGTGACTAATAGAAAAGGATGCGACTCCCATGCTAAAGTAGAAGTTCCAGGTTGGGCCCGCACCTTGTATACTATATCAAAAGATAGAGAAAAATACGCAGAATCATGGAAAAATACTCAAAAAATAATTTGAATCGTTCTTTTTTTGTCGGAAATATTTATTTTACGTCATTTTTGTATGACAGCAATATGTCGCCATATCGTTACTATGACATTCTTGTTTTTGAAATATACTTACGACAATTAATTGAAAATTTATTAAACGATTTGAAAAGCTGAGAATTATTTAGTATTTTATGCTTCATCTCTCAATATAGTGTACATGGTATGGTGCGGGCCCAAGCTCCATACATTTTAGAACGTCTTCTTTCTCCGTGAGGCGTTTAGAGCAACGACACGACTTGTCCAAAATTTTGTAACGCACGAAGAGAGTTAGCAATACGAATATAGTGAACATTTAGTTAATTCAATGCTGGATGCCTTCTCACGCTAAAATAGTTAAACTGAGTTGGATAACATTAAACACTAGATTGCCTACATTCACAATTAAAAACTCTGTAAAGCGCTAACAACTTTGACAATTTGAAGTTATTTTGCACCATGGCGATAGAAACTTGAACAACTGTGGGGCAAGCGTATGGTGTGTACACATCACTGTATCGTCGGAATACGAGTGAGTGAGAAAATAATTTAATAAAAAATTATAACATTCTGAATGTGACTTTTATAATAATAATTTCACAAAGGCATTTCCAACTCGTAAAAAAAAACAAAAGGCTACTTAAGTCACGGGTATCGCAATGTACTATTTCATTTTAATATTTTATCTCGAGATGATGGGATTTAGTCAGTAGCCGGAAGTACACCCCGGACACTCGGCTAAAATTTCATACAAACGCTTATTCTGGTTACTATTAGTTTATTGGGTTGTTGGCGTAATTAAAAGACTTAATTATGATACTGAATAAACTTATATTGTATTGAACTTTTATATTTGGAAGCAATGTGTCTAGCTCCTATCACAAGTACGGGACGAATGAATAATGAACAAGGACTGTGTCGATAGCGAGGTACAGGCGTGTACAAAACCTAGTCACATAACAACTTATAAACGTTAATTTTTGTAACTAATTTATGAATAAATTCAACAGTTACCTATTACACAGACATCAAACAGTACACACGCATATAGAAATTCAACTGCCTCTCGAGGGGGGGTTATGGGCGAGGCGGGGAAACCGGGCGGGACGTCGGAATGTCCATTCTATACGAAGTGTTATTTCAAAAGCTAAGATCAGCCACCGGCGGACACCGGCACACTCACGGTGACGTCGGAGAAGACGTGCGCGAGGCAGGTGAAGACGTCCTGCGCGATGTTGAGCGTCTGGGCGGCCAGGGCGGGCAGGGCGGGCGGCGCCACCAGCAGCTGCAGCAGCTTGTCGCACACGGCCGGCAGGTAGCGCGCCAGGCACTCCACGTTCGCCGTCGGCAGCTCCGAGATGCTGACGACAACGGCCATCGTGTTCTAGTCACACTTCTTTACCGGACCAATTTTTACTGGTAGAGCTCCAGTGACGGAGCTCGCGGGCGTAGGCACCACCGCGTTACCTAATATACTTGCCGCTGAATGGTAGCGTTCGGCACTGTCATAAGAGGTGCCTGTCACCCTAAATGAATAAATGAATGAATATCGTGTTCCGTTCAGGTGGTGATGTACGGCCTGTGATTCCCGGCACGGAGGCATAACAGCCAGTACTCAAGCGTGGTAACGCATCTGCATTTTGAAATCTGGTCTTTGTGTCTATAGGCCGCAGTCATCACTTAACATCAATGTGAACTGCATAGTTGTTTGCCACATTCATGACATAAAAAAAAATCTGCAAGAAATGTTGCACATTGAGCTTACTTACCGTGAGTTTGCATTGATGAAACATTCACATAGAAACATGTTAAAATGATAGGTTTGACAGCAGTGCGAACTGCGAACGCTAGCACCAACACGACATTCATCACAATACATACTTTATGCGACGAGTTGCGTAACATCATCTTGTTTAATGTTTTTAGTGCAAACTAGGGGTGAGGAAACAATCGGCTAGTTTCGACTTCGTAAAGCGATATCTCTGTTATACAGGGTCTACGTAAGCACTGATAGTCTGGTATTGTTTAGTTTATTTCGCATTAACACATGCTTGTGAAATATATTTTATTTTTTTAAAGAAAAATGGAAACAAAAATTTGGCTGCTGCTACCATAAAGCAATGCAATAGATGTGAAGGAAAGATTTGACAAATCGGGCAGGACTTCAGTAGCTCAATTGGAAGAGCGGCTGGACTAGATTCCCAGTAGGCCGCGAGTTCGAGTCTCGCCTGGTATTGGTCAAAACTTGATCAAAATGGTCGACAAACGTCAGATAGGTAATGTGCGAAAGAGGTAACGCTCTCCAGGCACGAAATAAGCCCAAGTCCCCTTTCCTAAGGTCAATATGCAATATTTCTTATTCGATACAGTGTATTAAAATAAAATGTAACTTCTTTATGTAATGTAAAATGTAACATGTTTTCTAACCATAGATTACACGACCCTATCTATAATATAAAAATGAATCGCAAAATGTTTTTCAAATCAAATCAAATCGTTGGTATAGGTATTGATGACAGTCTGCTCCGTGCAATACAGTCCACGTATGTGGGCTGTCAAGCACGTGTGCGGGTAGATGGTAACATGTCACCCTGGTTTGATGTTAACGTCGGTGTCAAACAGGGTTGCGAGCTTTCGTCTAGGCTGTTTATTATATATCTGGACAAATGCCTCCAGAGGGTGAAGTTGATGGATGTGGGAGTACGTATGGGTGACTTAGTGGTGAACTGTCTGCTTTACGCAGATGATGCGGTAATTGTTAGCTCTACACCATCTGGGCTACAAGCACTAGTCACAGTCATGAAAGAGAATTGTATGGAGAAAGGCTTACAATTGAATGTGGATAAAACTAAAGTATTAGTATTTGAAAGAGATGAACAGAGAACAAATGCAAGGGTAGTAGTAGATGATGCAGTGTTAGAACAGGTTGATGAAATTGTATATCTTGGATGTGCTTTTAGCAAGGATGGTAGGTACACCACTGACATAGAAAGAAGAGTGCTTGCTGGGAATTGCGTGAATGGAGCGTTGGGTAAGCTGCTAGAATCTAAACATCTCAGCCAGCGGGCTCGACTAGCCGTACATAATGCTGTACTTACTCCAACGCTTTTATATGGAAGCGAGAGCTGGGTATGCAGGAAAGAGCATGAAAGTAATTTGAACGCGATCGAGATGAGATCTTTGCGCAAGATCTGCGGTGTATCACTCACCGATCGCGTTCGTAATGAAGATGTAAGAAAGAGACTTTGTGTGAATGATAATATCGGTGTAAAAATGAAAAAATGCATGCTCCGATGGTTCGGGCATATAGAAAGAATGTCGAATGAGCGAATAACTAAACAGATATACAATGCGTATGTGGATGGTTGCAGAGGCCCAGGAAGACCAAGGCTGACCTACCATGACCAAATAGGTCGAGTTCTGTCTGATGGTGGGGTCAAAAGTCTTAGGAATCGCTGTGCATGTATGAAGAGAATGATGAAGGTAGACGAGGCACGAGAGGTTTGTCTGAACCGGGATATCTGGCGTTCTACACTCTCTGCCTACCCCGTTAGGGACCTGGTGTGAAGATACATACATACATACAAATCAAATCGTTTATTTGTGCAAACATGGGTACAAACCAAGATGTGATAATAATAATTAGTCCGCCACGTTTCGCCAACACTGGCATACAAATATTTAAATTAAAATTATACAGAGAAAATATATCAAAAAATATTGCAAATAATATTAATCATAAGAGTTAAAATAAGAATATTGATTGGTTAATCACATGTACAGGCATCAATTATAAATTTATTTATATTAGTGTAGTATCTTAACTATTAAGGTATTCCTTTACAGAGTAATAGGTTTTTTCAATTAAGTAGTCTTTCAATTTTCTATTGAACAAATTCCCATTTAATGATTTTATTGCATCAGGTAGTTTATTATAAATTGTAGGTCCCATACAAAAAACACTTGTACGATATAGCTGAGTTCTGGATATAACAGAACACAGCTTGTTACAATGACGTTTTGACGTTAGAGTGTCATAATTGTTTAAATCTCTCTTTACCATCTTAGCAAACTCGAAGATGTTTATGGAAGAGAGTGTAAGAATTTTCAAATTTTGGAAATGTGACTTACATGAGTCCCTTTGCGACAGCCTGCATATGGATCTAGCACATCTTTTCTGCGGTTTAAACACACATTCAGTTCCAGGTGCATTTCCCCAGAATATTATGCCGTATTTAAGGATACTGCCAATATAAGCATGATAGGCTGAAAGAACAGCGCTTGCGTTCACTACTTTGTTAAGCATATGTATCGCATAGGAGTATTTACTTAATGTTTTAGTAACGTGCTCTATATGAGCTTTCCACTTTAAACAGTCGTCAATGTAAAAACCCAGGAATTTTGTTACGCTACCACTATTAACAGATAAGCCCCTGTAGTTAACATTTAAATGATACTTTTTTTGTGTTTCTGTACATGAAATTCATCATACATGTTTTCGAAAGGTTTATCTTTAAATTATTATTAACTAACCAATCGATTAACTTTACTAGTGATTTATTGATTTCATTTTCAAAAAGTACTGTGAAAAGTACCGTACTGTCATCAGCAAACAAAACCATAGGATGTTCTATTACTTTTGGGAAGTCATTAATATAAATTAAGAACAGTAAGGGTCCCATAATGCTATCTTGCGGCACACCAAAGTGAATTTCTCTGGGTTCAGATAGATAGTTAGTTTCTGTTTTACTAATCGGGTTAATTTTACTTATTACAGTCAATTGTGTGCGACCGGACAGATAAGATTTAAATAAATTTAGTGCATTGTTTCTCAATCCATACGTTTCCAGTTTGTTTTTCTCAATCCATACGTTTTTTTTTACGTTTTTTCTCTTTTTCTCAATCCATACGTTTTTTTTTTACGTTTTTTGTTTCAGATTGATCTTACTGAATTTATATATCATCTCAAATCAAAAAATTCTAAAAGACATACATGTATTTTTATTATTTTCAATTTTTATTTATTTATTTATACTTTATTGCATCAATAAAACATTGGTTCAAATGGCGGACTTAACGCTTAAAGCGCTCTCTGCCAGTCAACCATTGGCAGTGATAAAAAAAAATGTTGGCGGTGCTAGCAAAAAACGTTAAATACGTACGTAACTTCACGCCTGTAATCCACGAAGGGGTAGGCAGAGGTAAATGCATGCATTCAAGCATACATGCAAACACCCACGATTCGCCGGTTACGTTTTTGGCCCATGTAACAGGTGGCGAGCCTGTTGACATCTCCGGGCACATTACCAAACTTCAAGGTACTGGGAAATTTCCAGAAAATGGAAAAATCCCAATAGAACCAGAGATAATGGACTTTACACCATCATCTCTGATAACCCCCTACCCGGGAATCGAACCCAGGACCTCAGCGTAGTAGTAGTGGCCTGCTACCACTAGGCTACCGAGGCAGTTAAATAAACAAAATAAAAAACATCAAATAGAAACTTTCAGTCAGTTAGGTGGTTTACATAAGTATAAAATAAATATATTATATAATTATAATTATATACATATAGAAATTATTTATATAATTACATATACATATATTATATAGTGTATAAATAAACAAAAAATATTTTTATATATATAATAGGTTGGGGAAAAAGTCTTTTCGCATTATAGTATGTATGAACTTGTAATAAAGTCTCTTTGGCTGTAGTATTTGTATCTGGCTGGTTTTGGTATCATTGAAAGTTAAAATTTTAAAGAACATAATTCCAAATTCAAATTAGGCAAATGCGTGATTTTCATTTGTTTTTCGTACTGTCAAGATGAGTGAATCTAATGAAGAAATTAGATACATTTTAAAATTTTACTACAAAAAAGGTAAAAATGCAACGCAAGCAGCGAAAAAAATTTGAGATGTTTATGGACCTAGTGCAGTGTCTGTGAGAGTAGCACAAATTTGGTTTAAGCGTTTTCAATCCGGAAATTTTGATGTCAAAAATGCACCTCGCTCTGGTCGCCCTATTACGGATAAAAGGGATGCCATTTTTGAAAAAGTGGAGCAAGATCGACCTATCAGTAGTTACGACGTAGCTGAAGAACTGAGAATTGATCACAAAACAGTTTTGGCGCATTTGAAAAAAGCTGGGTACAAAAAAAAGGTCGATATTTGGGTACCTCACGAGCTCACTGAAAGAAACCTAATGAATGAACCGTGTACTCATTTGTGATTCTTTATTACGATGTAATGAAACCGAATCATATTTTAAGAAGCTGATAACTGGTGATGAAAAGTGGATCACGTACGACAAGAACGTGCGAAAAAGGTCGTGGTAAAAAACCGGTCAGGCTTCACAGACTGTGGCGAAACCCGTGTTAACTCGCAATAAGGTGATGTTGTGTGTGTGGTGGGATTGGAAGGGCATTATTCATTATGAGCTATTACCACCAGGCAGGACTATCGATTCTGAACTCTACTGCGAACAACTGATGAGATTAAAGCAAGAAGTTGAGAGAAAGCGGCCGGAATTGATCAACAGAAGGGGTGTGGTGTTTCATCATGATAACGCTAGACCTCACACATCTATAGCCACTCAGCAAAAATTAAGAGAGTTTGGCTGGGAGGTGTTAATGCATCCGCCGTATAGTCCTGACCTTGCACCTTCAGATTTCCACCTGTTTCGGTCTCTTCAGAATTCTTTATGCAATGTTAGGTTAACATCACGAGAGGACTGTCCCAAAATCTGGACTGACCAAATCCACTTGTCGCGGTATTTTGATGAGAAGTCCCAAAATTTTTATAGCAATGGGATCATGTCCCTACCTACAAGATGGCAAAAGGTTATCGAACAAAATGGTACATACATACTTTAGTTAAATTTAAATAAACTGTATTAAAAAATGTTTTGAATTATCTTAAAAAATGCGAAGAAACTTTTTCCCCAACCTAATATATATATAATACATACATAAATAGCATTATACCTTAAATAGAAATTAAACCAGCACAATGATATAAATATATAATAAAACTAATGGCGATGGTTTTGCGGATACTTAAGATGTAAGAAAGTGTTCTTTAATTCTATTTTTAAAAGCCTGTTTTGTGGTCAGTCTACGGATATCCTCTGGAAGAGCATTCCACAAACGGATCACTTGAATTACAAAAGAGTTGGAGATGAAGCCGGAACGGTGAAGAGGTATTGAAAGAATATTAGAATCGATGGAGCGTAATTGAAACGAATGCGAAGAAGAAAGGTATTGAAATTTACATTTTAAGTATGAAGGAGTAGTGGGACCTGAAAGAATAGAAAACAGTTGGGTAAGAAGCCGTGATTGTCTTCGCTGTCGAACAGGAAGCCATTTCAGCTTTGTTAGAAGGGAAGAAATATGGTCAAACTTGCGAATACAAAATATGAAACGAATAGCGTTATTAACAAGTCTATCAAGTTTGTCCAGGAGACTCTCATTCAGATCCAGATTTTTTTATACTTTTGTAACAAACTGATAGATAAAATGTTTTAATTTCGTTTAATAATGTGTGTACCTAGCTCGCAGTTCGGTCTCCATGTTGGCGAGTCCGATGCGCGTCGGTATGTTGCCTTCTTGCACCGCTTCGCACGCCATAGCGAACCTCTCTATGTATCCATCCTGAAAATACCAATAACATAATAATATCATCCCCTTCCTGTAAGACTATTATTTTTTTAATGTAATAAAACATAAATATTATCAAAAAAAAACATATTCCGATATCATAAAACAGCTATGAATTCATTTTATTGTCAAATTGAATTATTGCCGATTTCATATCTTCACGTTAGGTCCCTAACGGGATAGGCAGAGAGTGCAGAGCGCCAGATATCCCGGTCCTGACATACCTCTCGTGCCTCATCTTATTTCCGATTTTAACGACATAAATCAATATTGATCAGAGACTTACCAGTCCTAGAGAGTCAGAAAACTTACCAACGGATGAACAGTAGTGTAAGCATCGAGGCTAATGTTGAATATGGGCTTGTGGTTGTCTATCCACCTCGTTCCTGGCAGCAGGACGTCGGGGAAGATGTAGGAGTAGTTGGGAGGCGGCTCTTCTTGCATCACCGGCAGATTGAACTCTCCACAAGTTAGCTTGCCGTTGCGGCAGAGTGGGAGCCACTGGAAACGTTATTTTTTTTTATGTAATGGAAGTGGCAAGCAAGCATGCAGTTCACATTGATGTTAAGTGATGACTGCAGCCTATAGACACCCATACGAAGACCAAGGTCAAAATGCAGATGCGTTACCACTCCTGAGGACTAAGGTGTTATGCCTCTGTGCCGGAAATTACAGGGCCGTACATTACCACCTGACCGGAACACGATAGTGCTGAACACTACCATTTAGCGGCAAGTAAATTAGGTAATGCGGTGGTGCCTACGCCCGCGAGCTCTGTCACTGGAGCTCTACCACCAGTAGAAAAATATGATAATACTTGTCACCCGCGAGCTCTGTCACTGGAGCTCTACCACCAGTAAAAAATATGATAATAGTTTTTATATTATTTCGCATTAACACATGCTTGTGAAATATATTTTATTTAAAGAAAAATGGAAAGAAAAATTTGACTTCAGGCGAGACTCGAACTCGCGGCCTACTGGGAATCTAGTCCAGCCGCTCTTCCAATTGAGCTATCATAAAGCAAGGCAATAAATGTGAAGGAAAGATTTGACAAATCGGGCAGGACTTCAGTAGCTCAATTGGAAGAGCGGCTGGACTAGATTCCCAGTAGGCCGCGAGTTCGAGTCTCGCCTGAGGTCAAATTTTTCTTTCCATTTTTCTTTAAATAAAAAATATGATAATACTTGTCATGGTCATGTCAATAATAATGCTACTATAATATTATAAATGCGAAAGTTTGTGAGTATAGATAGACGGATGGATGTTTGTTACTCTTTCAGGAAAAAACTACTGAACGGATTTGATTAAAACTTTACAATAATATCCCTACTAATATTATAAATGCGAAAGTATCTCTCTGTCTGTCTGTCTGTCTGTTACCTTTTCACGTCCAAACGACTGAACCGATTTTAATGAAATTTAGTACAGAGATAGAGTTGACTTTGAGGAAGAACATAGGCTACTTAGTTATTTTTAAACGACATCCACGCGGGCGAACCCGCGAGCAACAGCTAGTAGGTTATACATTGGAATAACATATAGCCTACAATTTGTAATGATTAAAAGTACACGCGAACGAAGTCGCGGCAAAAAACAAGTGTATAGAGATTAACTTTCATACAATCATCGCTTCGATTCTTGTTCCATTTGCGCAAACAAACTAACTGCAATTAATTAGTTGGTAATAGATGGCGCTGCTGCTACCATAAAGCAATGCAATAGATGTGAAGGAAAGATTTGACAAATCGGGCAGGACTTCAGTGGCTCAATTGGAAGAGCGGCTGGACTAGATTCCCAGTAGGCCGCGAGTTATAACAAACACTCACACTTTCAATAGACAATGCGGGCATTCGATTGGTCGCGACAGGGTAATTTCGCCGGACGGCAAGAAAACATCCAATAGTCTGACGCATTTCGGTGGACCATATTCAAACCCCGCCCACGGTCCACCACATAACGTGGAACCATTTATTTTGGCTTATTTATTTACTTCTTTACATGATTATTTGTGTCTAACAAAATTGGCGGATCATATTAATATACACATATCATAGGGAAAATAAGGTAACCTGCTAACTCCAAAGCCTCCCGATTTTTGGTAATAGAAGAGGCGGTAGTAACATTAGGTATGACTAGTGATCTGAAGATCATATCAAAGTACGTTGTTTATGAGCATTTTGGGTGGTAACAATCTGAAATTGACTGAAATGTCAGTTAAACTATTTGACAGGAATTTTGGCGGGAACCTTGAAGGAGGCGTGTGGTGCTTTAGTTTATTTCATTTTCTCGGTGCATTTTAGAGTTATATTAAATAAAGTGGGTGGCATTTTGTTTGATATAGGTTTATTACCGTGCCTGTGTATAGTGAAATAGATTACCAGTGCAAAAACACGGCCTTTCAAGATGCCTCCAAAACTTCATCGTAAATGTTCTGGTAAGGTAGCAATCGCTTTACTCGAATTACTGACTGTGACTCTGACTTTTAATGCTTTTACGCTGCTTATTACGAATACGAAATATCGTTTTACTTGACACTGCAATATGCGTAATAGCAATGCCATTATATAAAAAAAAACTGTTTGATAGCAGAGTTCTTGAGCGCTCACTTCCCCTGATTGGGCTGCATTTGGATGGTTGGCTAGAGTTTTTTCGTTCCCTTATAGATTCGCTACTGTATGAGATCATTATTTTAATGTGTATTCGATTAAACTGACCGAGTAACCAACAGGTGTCTCGACATTCTTCTCCTGTTCGGGCGCGACGGGTTTCCTCTGGCACGAGATGTGCAGGAAAGTGAACAGCAGGTGATGCTGGTCGCCCAGGTCAGCCGGCAGCTTGATCTTAATCTCGTCGTATAGAGATGGAGCCCTGTAATTATTCGATTCGTTGATGTCCATTTATTCATTAATCTATTCCCTGTCCATTATCCCCATCCATTATCTGTTCCATTTCAAATACGATAGCTTAAACAATTATATTAATGTAAGTAAATGACTGATATGATTCTGACGAACAGATTTTTTTTTCTTCTATGAAGGAATTGAAAAATTTGATGATTTACATATTGGTTAAATTTTATTATTAAATTGGAACTCATTAATACCTATTGGATAATTATTATAAGTGATTCACTCTAGGTAACTTATAATTCGACAATGCAAGTGTCCTTGTAGACCACTTTCAAATAAATGATTTGGATTTTGAACGCAAATTGCTCACATGTGATTCACGGAATATGGAACCTGTTAAGTGTGTGTAATTTTGTGTTGTATTTTTCGCAAATAACACATACGTGTAAAGAGATAAATTATAGAAAACATCAGCCCAAAGTGTTTTCCAATCTAATATATAAAATTCTCGTGTCACAGTGTTAGTAACAATACTTTTCTGAAACGGACGGATCGATCATTATGAAATTTTGTGTGTATATTTGGTAGGTATAAGAATCGGTTGTACTCTATTTTTAAATCCCAAAGTGGAAAGGATGATTATTCCCAAATTGTTATTTTTTTTCGATTTTTGGAAATTAATTTTTTGAACTGCCTCGGAAGCCTAGTGGTAGCAGGCCACTACTACTACGCTGAGGTCCTGGGTTCGATGCCCGGGTAGGAGGTTATCAGAGATAATGGTGTAAAGTCCTTTATCTCTGTTTCTATTGGGATTTTTCCATTTTCTGGAAATTTCCCAGTACCTCGAAGTTTGGTTATGTGCCCGGAGATGTCAACAGGCTCGCCACCTGTTACATGGGCCGAAAACGTAACCGGCGAATCGTGGGTGTTTGCATGTATGCTTGAATGCATGCATTTTCCTCTGCCTACCCCTTCGGGGATTACAGGCGTGAAGTTACGTTTCGTTACGTTTAATTTTTTTACACCTCTAAGGTGACACGAAGTTAGTTTTTTCTATAATTGACAGCCCATACTTGTTGTGGTAGAGCACGGTGGTGTAGGCCTCGCAGGTGAACTCGGGGCAGGAGCTGCGGCCGAAGATGGCGGGCAGCGCCGCCGCCGGCTCCTCGCCGCCCATCAGCTGCACGCGCACCTGCACACCGGCCGCCGCCCCCCCCCGGGCCTCGTCATTTACTGTACTCAATTACACGACAGCACACCGCGGACACTCCGCCAAAATTCCATACAAACGCTTAATTTGGTCTCCATTACACAGACATCGATCAGTGTCGTGTATTTACACGTGCACCTGTGTGCGTAGCACGTAGAAAATACCAACCGTCGCCCATAAGAAGGGAGGAGGTTGGGTGATGCGGGGAAATCGGGCGGGACGTCGAAGTGTCCATTCTATACGTAGTATTATTACATATTCTCTGACGACAGAACACAGTGCACGACTAGGTAAAGGGGAGCGCGGGTAGGATGGATGGGAGGGAGCGCGGGGAGGATGGATGGGGAGGGGAACGCGAGGAGGATGGATGGGAAAGGGCGCGGGCAGGATAGACGGATGGATGGGGAAGGGGGCGCGCGGAATATTGATGGGAGAAGGGGGAGCGTGGGTAGGATGTATAGGGGTAAGGCGGCGCAGGGAGGATAGATAAAGAGGGGCGCGGGGAGAATGGATGGAAACGGGCGCGGGGAGTATGGATGGTAGAGGGAGAGCGCGGGGAGGATTGTTCAGTAGCTTGACATTTTGGGAATTTGACATTATTGACTTAAACGGCATGGGGGAGGGGGACGCGAGTCGGATGAAAAGGGACGAGGCCGCGGTAAAGTTGGATGGAGGCGGGGACGCGGATGGTGGATGGTGGATGAGGTAGAGGGTGACGCGAGATGCAGTGCTCACGGTGATGTTCCTGGCGGAGCCGGCGCGCGAGGTGTAGGCGGCCAGCGTGAGGTCCCGCACGGCCAGGTAGAGCAGCGCGCGGTAGTGTGCGTGCGGCACGGCGGCGCGCGGCCCGAACGCCAGCATCTCCTTACACGGTCGCACGTTGTCGTCTGCAATTAACGCGAGATGATTCGCATGTTTAAACCAAGACATCGGTGAAGTTCTAACACCGCCTAAGACAAAACTAGAAAGTTTTCAGGAGCGAAAAAATTGGTTGTCTGTGTAGTCAGTTTACGGACATTTATTTTACGTGATAACATAAGAAAACATTTGTCACAAGCCGAACGTTAAGGCCGATCGTACCACCGTTTGTGCCGCGCTCTCGCTTGCACGTTCGGCTCAAACGGACCATGACACTTTTTCGTACGTGCCAGCCAGCGTTCATCTACACTAATATTATAAAGAGGAAAACTTTGTTTGTTTGTTTGGTTGTATTTGCTATAATTTATTTTGGAAAAAATAGGGTTCCGTAAGATATTTGGGTTTTTCAGACACAAGGTGTAAAAAATCATCCAGGTAAGTTACTTATTTTGCGTACGCTGCTTAAACTATCAAAGATATCGAGGAATATCTTCACTATTCGAAAGCTTCATTATTCACGGATAACATAGGCTATATTTTATTTTGGAAAAATAGGGTTCCGTAAGATATTTGGGGTTTTCAGACACAAGGTGTAAAAAATCAATTAGAAAAGTTACTCATTTTGCGTACGCTGCCTAAACTATAAAAGATATTTGCACCCGCGCGAAGCAGGGGCGGGCCGCTAGTCAATTTATAAAAAGTTATTACGTCAAAAACACAGAGAAATATACTGAACGCGCGTTGGTAGATGTACACAGATGACGTGGTGTTGGCGAAGTTTATTGACTGTCATTGGTATTGGCACAACTTTTTATATCGATTGCAACATAAAAGAAATATAAAAACAAATTCAACTAGATTTTTTTATTTCACTTCTAAACATTTTCTAACAATTAACCTATCAATTCACGAGAAAAAAAAAGACAGTTGATTTTCAATTGTATCTAGCTGCCGGCGGCTTTACGTTCCTTGAAGAGTTAAATACGAAATGTAAAAAAAAATGGTTCTTGTTATGACAAGTCTTATCTAATAGTTACATTTTATTTACCTCCATAAGGCGCCAACTTGGCTAGTTCTGGAGTCAACCCATTCTTGATTTCATCGGGACAAGGAGACACTTCAATCTTGAGGGTGCCGGGTATACATTTGAGTTTCTTCGGCGCCGAACTCGGCCGCTTGATCTCCGCCAGGAACTTGTACAGATCTTCATCGCGGAGTTTGTCAGTTTCCTAAAATTAAATAGTTACACAGTGAAGATAAATTGGACCTACTTATGCAACAAGGAACCAACATGTCAAAATCGAGTTAGGTAAAGATATCTTTAAAAAAATTTGACATTGTCATGTTTGTAAATGGTTCCTTGTTGCAAAAGTAGGTCCAATTGAGAACCTATATGAGACACCACATACAAGCAGGTAGCTTGAAGAAACTGGTATCTCGATAGTGCTTTGTGGTCTGAAAGAACATTTATAATACGTAAATACAACAAGATAGGGCTCTGGAACGCCGTCCAACTGAAAAAGTTAGTGACAGTACATCATTTGATCATCAGCGCAGCGTCGGTTTCGCCAACCTAATTACCTAATTTCTTTTGCCATAACCATCACTTTAAAAAAAATATATACTGGGTAATGTTTAGGATTTGTTAATTTTTATAGTGTAAGAAATGTGTAGTATATCTAATCTATGCAGTGTAGTATATTTAATCTGTGTCACTGAGGCTTCGTTCGCTCTCTTCCGGTTTGGTCATCTTGTGAGTTACAAGCTACAATGTGGAAATTTTTCTTTCCATTTCTCTTTAAATAAAATTAAGAGTGTGTTTCGCAGTGCAGTGTTATTAATTATTTTACTGGTGGTAGAGCTCCTGTGACGGAGCTCGCGGGCGTGGGCACCACCGCATTACTTAATATACTTGCCGTTAAATGGTAGTGTACAGCACTATCGTGTTTCGGTCAGGTGGTAATGTACGGCTCTGTAATTTCCGGCACAGAGGCATAACACCTAATGCCTCAGGAGTGGAAGCGCATTTGCATTTTGACCTCTGGTCATTGTGTGGGTGTCTATAGGCTGCAGTCATCACTTAACATCAATGTGAACTGCACGGTTGTTTGCCACTTTTATTACATATAAAAAAAAAAAAAAATCACCACCTACACCCGGGGCGCCGCATACTATAATTGGTGCCGCGGAAGGGAAAGGCATTTTATTTTTGTAACAGCGTGTCGAACAGGGGCAACGGAGTGACCTGCTTGAAGAAGCTGGTGACTGTGATGACGATGGGCTTGAAGGTGTCGAGGGCGTGCGCCAGGTCGTCGTGCGGCGCGGGCGGCGCGTGGGGCCCGTGGGGCCCGTGGCGGCGCTCCACGGAGCCCTTGCGGGTCAGCGAGCCGCCCACCTCGCCCGCGCGACGTCTCAGCTGTTCCAGACTGCTCGACGACGCCTTGCGATCTGATACACGTTTACAACTTTCATTAGCCTCCATTCAGATTTCTTATCGCCTAAGAAATCTGAATGTAGACTTATAATTATAATTTGTGTGTATTCGCCTATTCTAGACTGCCATACGATTAAATAAATTACCCTCCATACCTTAAGCCGGAGAGGTTCAGCAATATTAATATAATCTATATCAAGTTTCAAATCATTTAACGTAAACGAGGACAATGAAATCACAACTTTTTTGGAACGGAGTCCCTTATCGGTACGCTGGCTAAAGGGCTAGGGGAGCGTCACGAAAAATCCTCACGACACTCTTGCTATAGTGCGTAGCGCTCGGAGAGAGGGCAGGCCGAGTATAGGATGCGACTTCGTTCTCTCGCTCTCTCTCGACAGTAACAAGCCACGCGACGCGCGCGTCTGCTATGTATGAGTACATTGTTTTGTCGTGTTCGTGTATATGTAGTTTTATAGTATGTTCTTAGGTTTTCGCGAGCTGCACTCATTGAAATAAAACTAGTTTTCGGATCTCAGTCTGCCTGAGACCACGGAAGCTGAAAAGCGACCGAAACGTCGGGTTCGATTTTAAATAATCATTTTAGTTTAATATACGCGAGATAAATCCGAAAACTAGTTTTATTTCAATATGTAGTTTTAGTTATTTTAAATATTTAAAAAAATAAACAATGGATTGTGAAAATGATTCATTAGAAGTTGAAGAGGAACTTCGTGCCGCTGAGCACGTTGAGGAGCGACATGCGGTGCTGGCCGAGGGCGGGGGACACACTGACCCAGGCTGTTGGTGTTGGGGGCGGAGGCGGGCTGGTCGCGGTCGCGGTCGGCGGGGTCGCGCTCGAGGCTGTTGGTGCCGCTGAGCACGTTGAGGAGCGACACGGCGGACCAGGCCAGCGGCATGCGGTGCTGGCCGAGGGCGGGGACACACTGACCCAGGCTGTTGGTGTTGGGGGCGGAGGCGGGCGGGTCGCGGTCCCGGTCGCGGTCGGCGGGGTCGCGCTCGAGGCTGTTGGTGCCGCTGAGCACGTTGAGGAGCGACACGGCGGACCAGGCCAGCGGCATGCGGTGCTGGCCGAGGGCGGGGACACACTGACCCAGGCTGTTGGTGTTGGGGGCGGAGGCGGGCGGGTCGCGGTCCCGGTCGCGGTCGGCGGGGTCGCGCTCGAGGCTGTTGGTGCCGCTGAGCACGTTGAGGAGCGACACGGCGGACCAGGCCAGCGGCATGCGGTGCTGGCCGAGGGCGGGGACACACTGACCCAGGCTGTTGGTGTTGGGGGCGGAGGCGGGCGGGTCGCGGTCCCGGTCGCGGTCGGCGGGGTCGCGCTCGAGGCTGTTGGTGCCGCTGAGCACGTTGAGGAGCGACACGGCGGACCAGGCCAGCGGCATGCGGTGCTGGCCGAGGGCGGGGACACACTGACCCAGGCTGTTGGTGTTGGGGGCGGAGGCGGGCGGGTCGCGGTCCCGGTCGCGGTCGGCGGGGTCGCGCTCGAGGCTGTTGGTGCCGCTGAGCACGTTGAGGAGCGACACGGCGGACCAGGCCAGCGGCATGCGGTGCTGGCCGAGGGCGGGGACACACTGACCCAGGCTGTTGGTGTTGGGGGCGGAGGCGGGCGGGTCGCGGTCCCGGTCGCGGTCGGCGGGGTCGCGCTCGAGGCTGTTGGTGCCGCTGAGCACGTTGAGGAGCGACACGGCGGACCAGGCCAGCGGCATGCGGTGCTGGCCGAGGGCGGGGACACACTGACCCAGGCTGTTGGTGTTGGGGGCGGAGGCGGGCGGGTCGCGGTCCCGGTCGCGGTCGGCGGGGTCGCGCTCGAGGCTGTTGGTGCCGCTGAGCACGTTGAGGAGCGACACGGCGGACCAGGCCAGCGGCATGCGGTGCTGGCCGAGGGCGGGGACACACTGACCCAGGCTGTTGGTGTTGGGGGCGGAGGCGGGCGGGTCGCGGTCCCGGTCGCGGTCGGCGGGGTCGCGCTCGAGGCTGTTGGTGCCGCTGAGCACGTTGAGGAGCGACACGGCGGACCAGGCCAGCGGCATGCGGTGCTGGCCGAGGGCGGGGACACACTGACCCAGGCTGTTGGTGTTGGGGGCGGAGGCGGGCGGGTCGCGGTCCCGGTCGCGGTCGGCGGGGTCGCGCTCGAGGCTGTTGGTGCCGCTGAGCACGTTGAGGAGCGACACGGCGGACCAGGCCAGCGGCATGCGGTGCTGGCCGAGGGCGGGGACACACTGACCCAGGCTGTTGGTGTTGGGGGCGGAGGCGGGCGGGTCGCGGTCCCGGTCGCGGTCGGCGGGGTCGCGCTCGAGGCTGTTGGTGCCGCTGAGCACGTTGAGGAGCGACACGGCGGACCAGGCCAGCGGCATGCGGTGCTGGCCGAGGGCGGGGACACACTGACCCAGGCTGTTGGTGTTGGGGGCGGAGGCGGGCGGGTCGCGGTCCCGGTCGCGGTCGGCGGGGTCGCGCTCGAGGCTGTTGGTGCCGCTGAGCACGTTGAGGAGCGACACGGCGGACCAGGCCAGCGGCATGCGGTGCTGGCCGAGGGCGGGGACACACTGACCCAGGCTGTTGGTGTTGGGGGCGGAGGCGGGCGGGTCGCGGTCCCGGTCGCGGTCGGCGGGGTCGCGCTCGAGGCTGTTGGTGCCGCTGAGCACGTTGAGGAGCGACACGGCGGACCAGGCCAGCGGCATGCGGTGCTGGCCGAGGGCGGGGACACACTGACCCAGGCTGTTGGTGTTGGGGGCGGAGGCGGGCGGGTCGCGGTCCCGGTCCCGGTCGCGGTCGGCGGGGTCGCGCTCGAGGCTGTTGGTGCCGCTGAGCACGTTGAGGAGTGACACGGCGGACCAGGCCAGCGGCATGCGGTACTTGCCGAGGCGGTTGCAAGCTGCCTGCGCGCTTGCCCGCACTTTCTCCCGGTTCTGACGACACACACAAACATAATAGATATGAATTTAAATTCAAAATTAAACAATTCGTCGAGTTCGCACACGTTTATCCCAAAATAAAATCCCAAGATCGTACCCTCCCATTGTGAGATCTGCGGTGCGGAACGTGGTCATCGAGCATCTGGTTAGTTGTTACATTACACAGTCCCCAACATTAAACAAAGCAAAACCAACCTTGTCGTCCTTGATATACGGTTCAACACACTCGTTCACGTCTCCCTGAAGAACCTTCTCGACGCGCACGACGAGGAAGATATCCGGCGATGGGTTCAGTATGTCAAACACGGCACTACGGCTGAGTGTACTGAGGTCGGCGTGCGGAACATGCGCGCCGAGCATCTGGCGCGTGCATTCCGAGTTCAGATTGAAGTGGAAGTTTTCTGATAGTTTTCTCTTTTCCTTTGCGTCGTAGAGGGCCATAGATGCGAACAGCGGCTCCACGTCCAATTCTAACCTGTGGAGTGTTTTAATTGGCTTTAATTACGTGTACAATTGTACTATTTATTTTTCGCAATTATTAAGGGTACAGCGACATCTTAATGATATTGTATAAACTGCAAAGTCTATCATTTCGGTTGTATAGCTATTAGTAATCAATGGATGTCATTCACCGACCCTAAATCGGAAAAAAATCAAAAAGGGAAAGCAAAATTATACTCAACGCTCAACGGTGTGGTAAGTACGTGAACAATTAAATAGGTGTAAAAATA
This sequence comes from Macrosoma leucophasiata, assembly GCA_036365455.1. Taxonomy (NCBI): domain Eukaryota; kingdom Metazoa; phylum Arthropoda; class Insecta; order Lepidoptera; family Hedylidae; genus Macrosoma; species Macrosoma leucophasiata. The sequence goes on along the minus strand of JAWQUS010000007.1, from coordinate 24,074,499 downwards.
TTAACGAGAACTACTCCAACATATGGGGAGGCGAGTAAAAATGGATTAACAGGTGGGAATTTAAAAAAATGTTTAGATGATGTTATCTCTGCAGCACCAGTTCTAGTCTTCATTCAGGATAGAGCGAGATTTTAATCGATTTTAAGGCTTGGCGCAAACGGGCCACCGACCACAAGCACTAGTGGCCAGCGACAGCGACTTAACAAACTTTTTCATATACTTACTTTCATACATATATTTATACTAACATATCATATATTTACTTTAAAAATAATACACTGGTGGTAGAGTTTCAGTGACGGAGCTCGCGGGCGTAGGCACCACCGCATTACCTAATATACTTGCCGCTAAATGGTAGTGTTTCGTACTATCGTGTTCCGGTCAGGTGGTAATGTACGGCTCTGTAATTTCCGGCACAGAGGCATAACACCTAATGCCTCAGGAGTGGCAGCGCATCTGTATTTTGACCTCTGGTCATTGTGTAGGTGTCTATAGGCTGCAGTCATCACTTAACATCAATGTGAACTGCACGCTTGTTTGCCACTTTCATTACATTAAAAAAAAAATAACAGTATTAGATTCCTTGTACAAATCCCAACAACTTTTACTATGCAATCTATTTACAAAAACGCAATATTAACGAAGATATTTTAAGATTTCTTGAATTCGTCATTCATTTCGTAGGCACAATACAAGCGGGTGACGTCACCAACAATTTTGTATGAGCTGTTTGAGATCATTTCATAAGTTGCGACTTTCGAACGGTGATATCTCAAAAACTATTACTTATAGACTAGTCACTAGTGGTTCCAATGACAATATTTACTAACATTTAATATAGTATTCGAAATCATAATAAAAAATAAAAAAACATACTTTTTGAAATCACAATAACAAAAAAAAAAAAACAAGAGTTTTGGCGGGAACCTTGAAAGAGGCGTATGGTGTTCTTATTTTAATTCATTTTCTTGGTGTATTTTTAAGTTATATTGAATAAAATTGTTGGCATTTTGTTTGATATAGGTTTATTACAGTGCCCGTGTATAGTGAAATAGAATAACAGTGCGAAAACACGACCTTTCAGGTTGCCTCTAAAACTTAAATGTAAATGTTCTGGTAAAGTAGCCATCGCTTTACTCGAATAACTTGACTGTAACTCACTTGACTGACTTAAATTATACTTGATACTTACTTATCATACTTGATGACTATATTATACTAACTTTTACGCTGCTTATATAAATACGAAATATCGTTTTACTTGACACTGGCAATATGCGTAATAGCGATGCCATAATAACAAAAAAAAAAAAAAAAAAAACAAAAAAACATACAAAAAACAACTCCTTTTTGAAGTCGGTTAGAAATATTAGTCGTGGTTACTTGAGCTGATGGCAGACGACGAGTATCCTGTGTCCGAGGATCTCGGCGGGCATGTCGGCGGCCAGGCGCCGCTCCACCGCCTCCTCCTCGTCCAGGTAGGGCGCGTACAGCCCCAGCAGGTCGCTTTGGCGGTTCTCCAGCCTGTGGACGACACCGGTTTATGTGAGAAAGATAGTTATTGACTAAATAATCGAACCTGCTAAGCCCAATGTAAACTATATTCAATTGCCGTCGTACTTGTAAAAATAAAAAAAAAACGTCTCGTTAGATTCTGACGATTTTTGAAGTGACTAATCGTAACTATGCTATAGTTATGATTTGGAAGTCGATGTAACGAAAAAGTGACAGTAAAAAGAAACAGCCACATTTATTCATGAGATTTAACGTGGGAGAAAATGAGATAGGAAGCATTATATAAATTGTAATATATATTTTTCGTCATGGCACATGTAAGTGAACTTTAGAAATTAAAGAAAAAACGAATCAGAATCAGTTTAATACCTAATATGTTACATTATTATTTTGCATTATTCATTACACAAATTATTTGCTTTGCCTAGATTCAGATAAGAGATTGAGGTCCCACCTGCGAGTCTCATTGACAGAGTCAATCTTTTTTTTTTAATGCTCCAACTATCTTTTCGAAGAGGTTGGTGGGTCGGAAGTCCACACTGAGCCAGGATCTTCAAGCTGAGTGTCTCAAAACTCTCAATGCAAGATGACAAAGATGATACCGATACTACTGACTGCCATCTGCTTTATAAATCTATCTCAGGAAGAGTATGAAAATGGATCCCACCTCTTAGCCTCATTGATAGCGTCGATTTGCTCCAAAGGTTTCTTCTCGAAGAGGTCCGGCAGCAGAGGGTCGGAGGACGAGCTGCGGAGGTCCAGACTGGCCCAGGACCCTCGCGGTGTGAGGGTCTCATTGCAGGATGACGACGATGATATGGACGCTACCGATTGCCGACCGCTTGATGGTTGTGATTCTGAGAACTAATAAGACCCAAAAATAAATTTGTCTTTTTATATTCTGATCGAAATCGGTTATTAAGCGTTGAGTTTGCAAATAATTTTCTTTGTAATTGTTTTAATTATCAGTTGTGTAATAAAGAGTTTTCTTGCTATTATTATCATGCGCATTAGAGCTCATTTTATTATTTGTCTGTTAAGGGTTTTCTTGATATATATGATGATCGATAGACTGTGTTCTTTCCGAGCTTGAAAACCGATGCAGTCACCAGTTTACTACCACAAGTTTACTGATGGTAGAGTTCCAGTGCAGGAGCTCGAGGGCGTAGGCACTACCACATTGCCTCATCTATATGCCGCCAAATGGTAGTGTTCAGCACTATCGTGTTCCGGTTAAATGGCCCTGTTATATCTATCACAGAGACATAACAATTTAAGTTTACAATGCATCTGCATTTTAGTCTCTGGGTTTTGTGTACTATAGGCTGCAGCCATCACTTAACATCAATGTGAACTGCACGCTTGTTTGCCACCTTCGTTATATATAAAAAAACAATGTGACACCTGGTATCACTTAAGCTTACCTGCTGAGACTGAGAGGTGGTTTCTTCAGCAGCATCCTGCGGTTCGAGATCCACCTCGTACTGCTGAGGCGGCGCAGCCAGGAGCCTCTCGATCCGCTCGCTCATCCGCTCCCGGCTGCACGACGACCCGGAGTACTGGCGGTACTTGTACTCAACTACAGTGTAGTCAGCTGTGTAGCAACTGATGCAGTCGCGGACGAACATCGGCGCTTTGCTCCTAAAATAATAAATAATATAATACTTATACAACATGTAACGGCAATAATGCACACTCTTTAACACCTCGATTAGAAAATCGAGTTATAATCATAATACATGAACTAAAATTCCATGTTTAAGTATTTAATAATTTTTATTTAGGAAACAAGTTGTCCTCAATTTGTAAGAACAGTATGCACACCCTATGCATACTAACCCTACCTCTACTTATGACCGCATATAAAATACAAACCAACTCACACACGTACACTGTCACAATGTGATGTAGCGTAATCTGCGTAGCCCTATTTAACACGCGCTAGTAATAAGATTCACTATTTTCACTATTTTATTTCTTAAATTATTATCAATATTAAAATGCACCTCTCGACGAGTTCTAGTAAACTTGTTGAGACTAGATTTTTATTTTGGATAGACGTTAGTCTCATTTTCGTTTGTATTGACTGTTCACCAAATGGGTGACCATAAATTCCTTAATAATAATAATAATAATGGCAACCCATTATACGTCCCACTGCTGGGCACGAGTCTCTCCCCTTTTTGGGGGGAGGCCTGGAGCTTACTCCACCACGCTGCTCCAATGCGGATTGGTGGAGGTGGGTGGGTTAGTGGCCAAACAATAAATTCCTTAATTGTTATTAATTTTGGGACAAAATGTTACCTATATCAAAAATACCTGAAATCGATTCGGTTATCGATTCTGAACAAACTAGTTTCGGGTTGTACATTAAATCCTGTTACATGTTGTATAAAGTACTAGCGGCCCGGCCCGGCTTCGCGCGGTTGCAATGTTACCTACCCTCTCCTATTCATCTTAGCGTGATGTTATATAGCTAAAAGCCTTCCTAAATAAATGGGCTATCTGTAGTTAATGAGATTAGCGCGTTCAACCAATCAAACAAACAAACTCTTCAGCTTTATAATATTAGTATAGATGTATCTTCACGTCAGGTCCCTAACGGGGTAGGCAGAGAGTGTAGAGCGCCAGAGATCCCGGTCCTGACACACCTACAGTGCCTCATCTATATTCATCATTCTCTTCATACATGCATATATAAAGTGAATATTGAATGTAATATTACAAAATTTATACATAATATACACTAATGTATGGCCCGGTAATAACAACTAAGGTCTCAGAGGTGGCAACGCATCTGCATTTTGACCTCTTGTCCTGGTGTGGGTCTATAGCCTGCAGTCATCACTTAACATCAACGTGATCGTGCTTGTTTGCCACATTCATAACAAAAAAAAATACACAACCATTGTAAATTAGACTTTATCGCTACACAAATAACGCACTGACGTGATTTATAGGTCACTTCTTCGAAGCCACCTACAATGCAAGGTCATTTATGCAATACTCACAGGTCCTCATCGGGCAGGATGTGTGTCAAGGTGCGTATGCGCCGCGGCACGGTGACCAGTTCGATATCATTCTCGGGATAGGCGAGCGGATCGTTCTCGCCCATCAGCCGCTCGCATACCTCCTCGTAGTCTGGTGGCTCGATCATGTCGGACAGTGATATCTGACGATATAGGCAAGAAAGGCATAATCAGATTTTTTTTAGTCTATCTATAACTCCGTTCCGTGGCATGGTTGCCTATTTGGAAGTATAATCAGAGCGGCGTATCAAGATCGCGTATCATGACCCGTCCAAATTGACAATCATTATTACAGATGTGCCATCCCCGGATACGTTCCCCAAAGTGGGAATCTTTATAAAGAATGTTCCCACTTCGGGGAACGTTACCGGGAATGGCACATCCTCAATTATGATACAGATATGGTGATCGGATCGGGCAAGTGATAGGTATGTAGGTATCAGGGATGTGACCCCCTATCAAAACTGTTGTCGACATTGCTATTGCTATCAATGTTTCATGCCAATTTGTACCTACTTTAAAAGCAATAATGACTGTCTAAGTATTAGTACGGGATCCTTGGAACATTTTTTGCCTTTTATTACTAACAAGCTGATGTTTTGCTCGCAGCTTCATTTCGACTAGACGCCCAACTTCTTTCCTTACAACGATTTTGGTAAATGGTAGCTAAAAGGGGTTTGAAGTTTAAAAAAAACAATTGATTTCTAATCGGCATTTCATTGCATTTCTTATCTAAAATCTTTTCGAAAATGTTTCCTAATTTCCCTTTTCCCTTTTTCCAGGGATCCCATACTATGTTGTTGAGTATAGCATGTTTATCACCTATGAGAGCACGAATATCAGTCAGATGTAAAATATTTCCTTTGAAAATAAAAATAAACATGTGAACTGCATGCTTGTTTGTCACTTTGGTTACATAAAAAAAACATACCTCCTCCACATCTTCTATACAACATAACTCCTCTAAAATCAACATTTTTATATAAAATTGAGAGCCGACATGCAATTAGATTTGAGATTTAAATCACCATTATTTTTAAACACAACTATTTCTTCCAACACCAACAATGTCTGTTTTTAGACTAAGGTAAAACCACAAACAATGATACTGGATAGCTGTAAATGTAAACATAACTCCTACCTATCAATAATTGAGTACTTATAGTAGTTTTGTAGTATAATAGGTATGTGCATAGGAATAGTATAATTTAAACTAAATACAAACTACTCATATGAAATTAAGAAATCATATTCATTGATTGTTGATCACAATCTTATAAGAATATAATGATATAAAAAAGTGTAAAAAATATTATCTACAATACTTTTAAACTAGAATTTTTGACATAAAAACGAAAAAAATATCTACTATCACCTAGCCAAAGATATATTAACTAATTAAATAAATAAATACACTTACACTCACAGCCCCATTTAAGGTATAAACCTGTATCATGGGCATTTATGGGTGCCATTATACACACACAACACAAACACCCAGATCCAAAATAAATATCTATAGGCCATACAAACATTTGTCCCAGTGCGGGATAAAATAAATGGATCAAACCTTTGACTTCTCAGATTATATAATTGTTATCAACGTACCTTCACGCCTGTTATCCCCGAAGGAGTAGACAGAGGTAAATGTGTTCAAGCATAATAATATGTATACTTGTAGATATAACCACACACATCACCAAACTGAGTTATTGGGAAACTTCCAGAAAATGGAAAAATGCCAATAAATTATTGTTATCACTTGACCAATATCAACCCTTCAAGAAACTTATATCCGCCGGTGGCTAGACACAATTGAAAATCAATTGTCATATTTTTCTCATGTATTGACAGGTTAATAGTTTACCTGTTTAACACATTATTAACATAGCATGCACTTATAGTACACATGCAGCAGTACATCAGGCAATTATTGATATATTACTGCCACAGAGACAGATAAAGCTGGGGCTCATGCAGTACTAACTAGATACAACAACGGCTAACACTTGAATTTTTTTTGAGGAACATAATCATTATTATTCAGCTGTCTGTTGACTTAATATAGTCATAAGTACATTAATCTCTCCAGACACGAGAAAAATATGACAATTGAAATTCAATTGTGTCTCGCCGCCGGTGGCCGTACGATCCTCGAAGGATTAATGGTCTATTGTTTGTTATAATCTTGACTATTAACATCAAAATAATGATAAAAACTCAAAGCTAAGACATAAATAGGACACGAAACAAACAAATATTAGCAAAAGCATAACCAATAAATGATTCTAAACACGAACGGAAACACACAAACATGATTCATTGGATTGGTTATAACTTACAGAAGACGAACACCCTGATAGAGTCCCAACCTTCGACTGGTTAGCATAGACCTTACGAGTCTCCCCAGCATTCCTATAAATAGGTAAAAATCAATCCTCCATCAATTTATATTTACACCCGTATCATGCATCGTTGAATGAACACAAGGACCGTTAAACCATTTACCCGGAAGAATTCTGGTATTTGCGTCCGAGATTCATCTAAAACTGGAACTTGGAAGTTAGAAACTGCTCTAATATCACTTGTTTGTATCAAAAATCACAAATTAAACAGTTTTATTGTTTCAAATACAACCAAACAACCGTAAACGTAAACTTTACTTTTTACGTTTCCGTCAACTTTGACAGCACAGACCAACAACCTTTGACTCATCTGTCATCATGGGCGTAATGGAGTACGTTCCACATAACGTTTACAACTATACTAATAAAAATGTGATATTTGTTTATATTAATCTCTAACAAATTGTGACTGTTTTTGTTCTTTGTTTTATGTAAAAGTCAAACGCTAAATATATTTTTTTTATCTAGTGCACTGGATATTTGTCAAGACACCGGTCATACTCAATATACTGTGCCTCTATTATAATTCTTTAAAGTACTGGATTTCAGGGGAATCACCTTGAAGTCGGCGAAAGCCAATTGATAGAAAAAGTAGAACGTCCACAACACACAACGTCTATCATATTCATAACATAATCATAGGTAGGTACTGTTCATAGCAGTATATTTACCTACAACAACAAAAAAAATACCAAGCGGGACACTGACTGTTTGTTGATCCATTGGTTTGAGACGACCACTTTTAGTCCCAAAGGGTGCGAACTTGAAGAAAAAAGTGTTTCTTTTTTTTTTGAGTTGTGTGTGTGTGTTATGGACGTTACCCACGACACCAGTTTAAAATAACCTACCTACTGTGGTAAGCTAAGCCTGGGTTGCACCAAGATATTTGTTAAAGTTAAAGTTATTGTAACATTTCACATCCTTCTCTAACAACACCCTAACAATTTTAACTTTAACAAATATTATCTTGGTGGAACCCAGGCTATTACTCTTAGACTAAATGCTTATATGCTTATTATACTTCAGGACGGGCACGACCTTCTACTGAAGGTAAAAAAAAATACATCATCATCAATGTCGCACTCTTCATTACTATGAAGAGGGCGACATTGATGATGATGTATTTTTTTATGTAATGGAAGTGGCAAACAAGCATGCAGTTCATATTGATGTTAAGTGATGACTGCAGCCTATAGACATCCACATAAAGACTAAGGTCAAAATGCAGATGCGTTACCACTCCTGAGGCCTAAGGTGTTATGCCTCTGTGCCGGAAATTACAGGGCCGTACATTACCACCTGACTGAAACACGATGGTGCTGAACACTACCATTTAGCGGCAAGTAAATTAGGTAATGCGGTGGTGCCTACGCCCGCGAGCTCCGTCACTGGAGCTCTACCACCAGATGATGTATATTGTTATTGTTTTATATTATTTCGCATTAACACATGCTTGTGAAATATATTTTATTTTTAAAGAAAAATGGAAAGAAAAATTTTTGACTTCAGGCGAGACTCGAACTCGCGGCCTACTGGGAATCTAGTCAAGCCGCTCTTTCAATTGAGCTACTGAAGTCCTGCCCGATTTGTCAAATCTTTCCTTCACATCTATTGCATTGCTTTATGGTAGCAGCAGCGCCATCTATTGCCAACTATGCTAGTTAGGCAACCGATATAATAGACTTTTCAGTTTATTGAATATCGTATAGAAGTCGCTTTTACCCTTAATAATTGTTTTATATTATTTCGCATTAACACATGCTTGTGAAATATATTTTATTTTTAAAGAAAAATGGAAAGAAAAATTTGACTTCAGGCGAGACTCGAATCGGGAACGGAATCTAGTCCAGCCGCTCTTCCAATTCAAACAAAAAACTCAAACAAATTCAAACGAAAGAGATAGCACTCATTTGAGGATTGCTTAAAATTGAGTGACGTTTGAGTATTCGGCCATAAGTTTCATTGCTAAAGTGATCCTCACCTGCTGCTTATAATGTCTAGGAAATCTTTATAGCCTGGATACAACTGGTTCAATCTTTTCAGTTGGCTTCAGTGACGCATCAAATTAAAAGGATAAGAATTCTTCTAAGAATCAAAATAGGTAAGTAAACAAAAGAATAAGAATTCGTTGAAAAGTATTTTTAGAAGAGTAAGTACCTATTCTTAGAAGAATTATAAATGTCAGAAGAATTATATTATAAGCATATAAGCATATAGTCTGAGAGTAATAGCCTGGGTTGCACCAAGATATTTGTTAAAGTTAAAATTGTTAGGGTGTTGTTAGAGAAGGATGTGAAATGTTACAATAACTTTAACTTTAACAAATATCATTGCAACCCAGGCTTAGCTTTCCACAGTAGGTAGGTTATTCTAAACTGGTGTCGTGGGTAACGTGCATAACACACACACACAACTCAAAAAAAAAAGAAATACTTTTTTCTTCAAGTTCGCACCCTTTGGGACTAAAAGTGGTCGTCTCAAACCAATGGATCAACAAACAGTCAGTGTCCTGCTTGGTATCTTTTTGTTGTTGTTGTAGGTAAATATACTGCAATGAACAGTACCTACCTATGATTATGGTATGAATATGATAGACGTTGTGTGTTGTGGACGTTCTACTTTTTCTATCAATTGGCTTTCGCCGACTTCAAGGTGATTCTCCTGAAATCCAGTACTTTAAAGAATTATAATAGAGGCACAGTATAATGAGTATGACCTGTGTCTTGACAAATATCCAGTGCACTAGATAAAAAAAATATATTTAGCGTTTGACTTTTATACATAAAACAAAGAACAAAAACAGTCACAATTTGTAAAGTTTCCGTTTACGGTTGTTTGGTTGTATTTGAAACAATAAAACTGTTTATTTTGTGATTTTTGATACAAACAAGTGATATTAGAGCAGTTTCTAACTTCCAAGTTCCAGTTTTAGATGAATCTCGGACGCAAATACCAGAATTCTTCCGGGTAAATGGTTTAACGGTCCTTGTGTTCATTCAACGATGCATGATACGGGTGTAAATATAAATTGATGGAGGATTGATTTTTACCTATTTATAGGAATGCTGGGGAGACTTGTAAGGTCTATGCTAACCAGTCGAAGGTTGGGACTCTATCAGGGTGTTCGTCTTCTGTAAGTTATTACTAATCCAATGAATCATGTTTGTGTGTTTCCGTTCGTGTTTAGAATCACTTATTGGTTATGCTTTTGCTAATATTTGTTTGTTTCGTGTCCTATTTATGTCTTAACTTTGAGTTTTTATCATTATTTTGATGTTAATAGTCAAGATTATAACAAACAATAGACCATTAATCCTTGCGAAATAATATAAAACAATTATTAAGGGTAAAAGCGACTTCTTTACGATATTCAATAAACTGAAAAGTCTATTATATCGGTTGCCTAACTAGCATAGTTGGCAATAGATGGCGCCGCTGCTACCATAAAGCAATGCAATAGATGTGAAGGAAAGATTTGTCAAATCGGGCAGGACTTCAGTAGCTCAATTGAAAGAGCGGCTGGACTAGATTCCCAGTAGGCCGCGAGTTCGAGTCTCGCCTGAAGTCAAATTTTTCTTTCCATTTTTCTTTAAATTATAAAATATACTGTTATTGTTTCCATTGGAAACCGAAATGAAAAAAAAAGACATGATGAAATTATTGCGCAAAACGATTTAAGTACCCAATTAGTAAACAAGTTGTGTTAAATTACAAAAAGTTTAACAAAGGCAAAGGCGTAGGCGGTGATGCTTAAGCCTTTGAGCTTTTACATGAAAGCTCTTCTGAAACTTATAAAACAAAGTTTCTTTGTCGATGTTTTTTTGTAGCCTATTGTAGATTGTTGATAACAACTATATTTTTTTGGGTTCCGTAGTAAACAAGGAAACCTTATAGTTTTGTCATGTCCGTCTGTCTGTCTGTCCGACCGCGGTTTATCGCAAAAACTATTGGTACTAGTGACTTGAAATTTGGCACAAGTAGGTATACACCTTAATCACGTCGACAAAGAGGTAGAACAAAAACATATTTTTTAGGGTTCCGTACCTTAAAAGGAAAAAAGGAACCCTTATAGGATCACTCGTGCGTCTGTCTGTCTGTCTGTCCGTCTGTCACAGCCAATTTGCTCTGAAACTACTCGACCGATTGAGTTGAAATTTGATGAATATATGTAAATTGGTGTCCCAAAGATGAACACGTCAAGTAAAATAATAAATTTTAACAGGGGGGCCACTTTCGGGAGGTAAATCAGAAAATTAAAAAAAAAAATCGTGAATCGCGAAAAACTGTGTCGTGTGACATATCAAATGAAAGAGGTTGTTGTCAGCATCTCAGATTTAATTTTTGCATAAACAAACTTGAAGTTATTTAAGAAAAACGACGAAAATTGACCATTCTCCCCCCTATCTCCGAAACTACTGAACTTAAAATTTTGAAAAATATTTGGTAAATAGTTCTTTGCCTATAGATTACTGGAAAACCTATAAGAAGTTTGAGTATTCAAATTAAATCGAAAATTCTTAAAAATATAACCCCCCTGCCGGTACCACCGTAACCGCTATGTCCCTGCATTTTAAATCTGTAATATTTTCGAAAATATTTATTTAAATTACGGAACCCTCACCACGCGAGTAGAACTCGCACTTCTCCGGTTTTTATTTAGGGTACCTCCCTTACATGTATCGTGTAGACAATTTTTATTTTTGGTTTCCCATAAAGTGTGGGATATCGTTGGATAGGTCTTTCAAAAATGCTACGAATGTGCTAACATCATTTTTAGAATTAGTTAACTGTTCGTGACTTATAAAGCTTTAAAGTGCTAATTTTCGATAGAGTCAAGTGTCCCTCCCCCTCTACCATATATATAAATATACCATATATATATAGATAAACGGTTGTTTTTATAAATTCAAACGTTACGGCAATAGTAGCTATATAATGAATGAAGCCCATAGAAAATATTTACGTTCTTATTTTTTCATTACATCGCCCCCTGTAACTACAGAACCCTACACTGCGCGTGGCCCGACACGCACTTGAACGCAGTAGACCGATCATATGAAATGCAACGCCTCCACATTGTAATATCTAGCTGGTTTTAACGTAGGTATTTATTGACTAGGATCGTTCCTCGTATGATGGTCCAAGACGATGTTCTTAGCTGCGTGGCGTCGCGGCGGCGCCCGTGTGCATTGCACACCCTGCACTATGGGATAAGCCGCCCCTGGATGCAGCTTTCTAATGGTGAAATAAATTTTAAAATCGACGCAGTACTTAATTTTTATGTGCAAAATTTTACAAACATACATACAAAAACACAAACGTTTTTCCTCTTTCTAATATTGGTAAAGTATCACACACTGATATGTACAAAATGTGCATAAAAGTAGCCCCGTATGTAAAATTAATTTAAAACGTTACACGTGCAAGTGTATGTATGTATGTATCTTCACGCCAGGTCCCTAACGGGGTAGGCAGAGAGTGTAGAGCGCCAGATATCCCGGTTCTGACAAACCTCTCGTGCCTCGTATACTTTAAAGTGCAAGTGATTTATTAAAAAAAAAAAAAAAAAGAATACGCCTACTCACAGGGACTGCGAGTGTAGTAGTACTGTGAATGTAGAGTGTACAGTAGGTATAAACCTGTGTCGTAGGTGCCGTTGTACACATACAACACATACACAAGACGACCCTTCGAATCTAACGGTCATCTCACACAGGTGTGAGAGGTCAACATACTCGTACTACTTTAACAGACGTATAAACACTCGCACAAGTGATCTTATAAGAGTTAAAAGTACGTTTTCTCCCCTTTAGGTTATGGAACTATAAAAATATTTTAAAATACAAAGGCGAGGTTTTTCAGAAAGATCTTCAACTTGACATTCAATTACCAGACAGCACGTGTCAACATGTGCAATCCTAGGTTTAAAATCACGGGAAATATGAAAATGCGCACGTTCAATGTAATCCATAAGTACGGCACGTTCGCGGCTCTAATTGGATTTAGAGAACGCGTGGCGAGGGCTTCGCTGGCACGAGACTGGCCGCGTGTACTGGACATTTGTTTCTAATTTGAGAATTTTGATAGAATGATGAGTTAGAACTGGTTGGAGGAATTTGTAAATAATTACTTAATTCTTTCCATATTATAATTGTTTCGTTTCCTTTTTATTTAATATATTTTGTGTTTTTTATTATTATTAGTGGTTAGGTATTCACTTTAGGTAGTAAAAAAATGACGAGGTGAAAGCACTAGAATAATTTAAATAAACCTATTGTACACCTTGGAGACCGTAGAGCTCGCATATCATATTATTGTATTAATGTATCAGCAGTTAAAAGGGACTTTTGTATATTTTCTATTTGCAGTGCCTGCAGTCGGCAGTTTAGGTTATTTAAGTATATTTATTCTGAGGCAATACTAAGTTTGCCGGGATAGCTAGTATCTACAGGAGAACATGAAAAGATTTAAATGTAGACACATTGCCACTCTCGAGGCCCTAGTTGTTATACCCCTGTGCGGGAAATTACGGTGCCGTATATTACCATCTGAGTTGAACAAGATGCAGCTGAATATTACCAATTAGCGGCCACCTGATTAATTAACCCACGAGATTCGTCACTGAAGCTCTATCACTAGTAAAAAATGATGAGAATGAAAAATAAAGTGAAAAAATGACACTTTTACGACCAAGTACATGCATACAGTTTACGTTACGTTACGCTGCAGCCTATAATATTTACTGTATCTACAGAAAAATCAAAGGTCTCAATGCAGCTTAATAACACTACAATAGGTGCTACCATAGAGCAACACGGGCCACCGGCAGCGGCGGGCCGGAGGGGAGTAGCCATATGCAGGCTTTTCCCTCTGTCAAAGTACAAGTGGGCCTATGCGACAGGCATAGGGCACTTGGGCTAGATGTTTTAATGTGTGCGTGAAATTATTTATGTATTTTGTTAAAGTCAAGGTGTGAGTTTCGTAGTAACAGACGATTTTTGTAGTGTGTGTCACACGCATTTCCAACCGCAGAAAATGACTGTTTTGCATCGGTAATAAACGTTATGGCTGCTCCCCTCCGGTCCACTACTCTATGGGTGCTACAATATGGGATTCTTCAAAAATGGCGTCTTAAGAGTCCTTCAAGGTTGGCAGCGCGTTGGTAACTCCTCTGGTGTTACAAATGTTCATAGGCGACGGTGACCACTTTCCATGAGCCTCGATTGCTTATCTGTTAACCATTATACATACAAATATTTTTTTTTAAAACGCTTACCCTCATAGCCCCACTGTAGGTACGACCAACACGTACACAAACACCCAGACCCGAAACAAGTATCTGTAGGCCATACATTGTCTTGGTGCGGGGATCGAACGCGCGACCCTTCGAATCAAGCGGTCATCTCACACTGCTGAACCAACCGGGTCGTTAAACATTAAACTGAAACTACCAGGGTACTGGCCGCTTGATCACATGCGATTACGGCACCTTATGCGATGGTAATATAAGTTATATTTGATTGTTTTTGATAAAAACTCTGGTCGCGTGCAAATGTTCCCATGAGATACCTCATGGTTACCATGCGGTTCGAACCCGGGAACGTTTGACGGAAATGCGTTAATACCCAAAGGGCGTAGGTATTGTATAAATTATACCTACTTAACTGTAAAATATTTCAATTATTTATAAACTAGCCAAAAAGTATGGACTAAATTGAAACATACTACAGTTGCTACCTAAAATATTAGGGCAGTAAGTTGTTGTTGGTAGAGTTCCAGCGTAGGAGCCCGAGGGCGTAGGCACAAAATCAAATCAAAAGCACAAAAAAAAGTTTATTTATCATTTGGGATTACATGAATCGCTTATGATATGTTACGGCAATAATTACTATTACTATTTTAAATTATGGTGAATAGGCACACGTGTTATGTCGAAAAGTCACAAATTATAGATTAGGATCCCACTGCAGAATCATTTCGTTCATCCAGATATGCTGCAAACCTACCCCCTTATTCATAAACGTACATTAGATACGCTTTAGACATATAATGCTTTGTCTTTGTCAGTTACATTGTCAAATGTGCAGGATAGAAAAAGACAAAGGAGAGATTAGCAACACTTTAGCTAAAATACGTTTATGAATAAGGGGGTTAATTTTTACGCATATTTATAATCTAGAGTTAGAGAATATATTTTATATCCACTAGGTTGCTTTTCAAAAAATGGCCGCAAGTATATTTAAATAAATTATTTTATCTTTAACAGTCAGCAACTCTTATTTGCGGCCGATTTAATTTGGCTCCCGCAAGGTTTGCAGCATATCTGGATGAACGAAATGATTTTGCAGTGGGACCCTAACCTATTACATAAATTGATAACCAAGAAACCACCAAATTCATTCTCACTCAGTTTCTTTTGAAATGGGGAAATGGAGGAATTTGTAAATAATTGATGCTTTCCATATTAAACAAAATTGTTCAGTGTCTATTTATTTTATTATGTGTTTTTTATTATTATTAGTGGTCATTCACTCTAGGTTAGTTTAAAAAAATGACGATGTAAAAGTGCTCTCCAGGAGCCTAATTATATGAAATAAATGAATAAACTGAATAAACCACCGCATTACATAATCTATCTGCATAATGGTAGTGTTCAGTACTACCGTGGTCCGGTTAGATGGTAACTGGGTAACGTACGTCTCTGATGGTAATAAGGGCAACGCATCTTCATTTAAATCTCTGGTTTGATTTTTTTTTTTTTTTATGTAATCGAAGTGGTAAACAAGCATGCAGTTCACATTGATGTTAAGTGATGACTGCAGCCTATAGACACCCACACAAAGACCAAGGTCAAAATGCAGATGCGTTACCACTCCTGAGGCCTAAGGTCTTATGCCTCTGTGCCGGAAATTACAGGGCCGTACATTACCACCTGACCGGAACACGATAGTATTGATCACTACCATTTAGCGGCAAGTATATTAGGTAATGCGGTGGTGCCTACGCCCGCGAGCTCCGTCACTGGAGCTCTACCACCAGTAAAATGATTGATGTTGATAATAGAACCAGAGATAAAAGATTTTACACCGTTATCTCTGATAGCTCCCGGGGATCGAACCCAGGACCCCAGCGTAGTAGTAATAGCCTACCACTAGACTACTAAGACGGTTAACATTTACTTTACTTAAAAAAAAACATGGTTATTTCAAACAACTTAAAAAAATGTAACAATATCATTCACATATCATCTACGTATTAATATTAATATCTATAGAACAAAAAGGACTGTTCAAATGAATTTGACGACAACCGATAACTTTTAGTCCTTTAGTTAAGTTAAAACAGTGGACAATCAAATTAAAAGTACAATACGCATAATTGGCGTATTCAAGTAACAGCTCTATTCATTTGAAATAAGCGACATATTTGTGAGACTGCGCATTAGGTATCATTGGTAGTGTTGTAGGTTACGGATCTATTATGCATGCATCCCTTAAGGCTTTATAATAAGTGATATATTTGAATGATTCGCATATAACTATTGTATTGTGCCGATCGTACTAACTCAATTAAAATCAGCGATAGTCGAGACTGCCCCACCCGGCGAAGCCACCCTTAGTATCAGTCGTGCTTCGGCAGAATACGCCCGCTTCCGGACCCAGGGGAAACAAAAAAAAACAAGCATATTAACCAATAACTTATACCTTTTCAAATAAAAAAATAAAATATATGGCACTAAAGCCCAAAAACATAAATGGTACGAGCGAGTGCAGTGGAATTAAAAACTCGGTTTTAGAGACATTTAAAAAGATAAATATACCGAACAAATATAATATAGTTACAATTTATTTGACTCAATAAATATTTCGGCAGTGTTTTAGTAAGTGAATACTGTTAATTAAAAGTTTGAAAAAACAAGATTAGAGGTGCAACAAGTGATCGAAAGTAGACTCGACATGATTTTATACGACGTAAGTACCTACATATTATTTTTAAAGACTCCAAAAAGGAGGAGGTTTTCAATTCGCCCGTATGTTTTTTTGTGTATGTTACGCGATTTCTCCGGCGTTTTGACATAACATAATGAAATGCTTTTTGTAGTGTGGCGAGTAATGGAATGCAATATTACGTTAAGATTTAAAAAATCGAAAATTGTACTACTTCTTTGGATGGGATACGAATCTACGACAACTCGGCTAGTTATTTAGTGATTATGACTAGTCACTGGCCAAGACAATTTTCTAATCGTCCATTTTTCTTTCCCTTTTGATTATTAGATTTCTATGATTATAACCATCTCTGGGCGGCTGAATTAAACACGTTATTATTACTTTTTATTATTATGGGTTTTTTTTATGTAATGGAAGTGGCAAACAAGTATGCAGTTCACATCGATGTTAAGTGATGACTGCAGCCTATACATAGACACCCACACAAAGACCATGGTCAAAATGCAGATGCGTTACCAATCCTGAGGCCTAAGGTGCTATGCCTCTGTGCCGGAAATTACAGGGCCGTACGTTAGCACCTGACCGGAACACGATAGTGCTGAACACTACCATTTAGCGGCAAGTATATTAGGTAATGCGATGGTGCCTACGCCGGCGAGCTCCGTCACTGGAGCTCTACCACCAGTAAAGAGTTCAATATATTATATTGGTACTTAGTGAATAATTAACAGACTTTCAGATTTAAAAAATATTACATACCCACTAGTGTTGCAGCCAACTCAGTCTTATTACTACATTTACAATACTACTGCTATTACGCTCTGCTACAAGTACAGTGCGTAGTAAATCTTCGGAATTTGACTGGTGGTAGACACCCAGAGTAGCGACTCGAGGGCGTAGGCACCACCGCATTACCTTATACATCTGCTGCCAAATGGTAGTGTTCAGCACTATCGTGTGCATTTTGACCTCTATTTTTGGACTATAAGCTGCAGTCATTACTTAACATCCGCATGAACTGCATGCTTGAGTTCCACCTTCCTTACATAAAAAAGTACGTCTCTACCCGTTGAAAACTTACTTCGCCCATTGGCTTCATCTCACATAAATTTTCTCTGTCGCTACGAATCTACGCACAGAATAGTTAAATATTCCGTGAATCTACGTCATGTAGCTACGTACGGATGTTTTATTACCATTTGCTACGATCGTAGCGGTGCTGAGATATATTTGTAATTTAACAGACTTCCTACTACTAGGACTTTACCAGTATTTGGCATATTTTGTAAGGAAACAATTGGCCATTAATTCTAACTGCAACCTTTCGGTTATTCGTTTTTACGTCGTCGTTTATTGAACTGTTCATTCCGTTGCGTTAAATCTAATCTTCTTTATTTATATAAAATCCTCGTATCACAATGTTAGTAACCATACTTCTTCGATACGGCTGGAACTATCAAGATGTTCCTTTATTTTCGGGAATAAATAAAAATCACAGAATCAGAAATTCATTTATTTATTTATTTAGGGTGACAGACACCTCTTAAGACAAAACAAAAAAAAAATCAAAATAAGTTAAAGTGAATAACAATTGAAATGTATGTCAAACAAGCTAAAGAAATAATAATATGACATTTCATATAGATCGTTCTTTATGAAATGTCATATTATTTTAATAAAGAGGCGACATATATAGTCAAGAATATTACTTAACACGTTCGTTTTCTTTAGTCTGTGATATTACTAAGATAAAACTAAATGTAATATACTAATGTAAATAAATATATCAGTAGAATGTCTCATTTCCCCTTTTACAAACGATATATAACAAAGAGTAAAGAGAAGAAAAAGAGTCATTCTTTGTCATACACCGGCAGAGGTGCGAGGTCGGGGCTATACGGCGGGTGACCCAGTAATTCCACAAATATATTCAGTTTATAATGTTGATTGCTTAAAGTGTACACATATTTTTTTCAGTACCCGGACACGGCGTTAAAAACGTGATTAAAATCGTCAAAAGGAATGAGATCTGTCTATTAATGTGGGTCTTAAGTTGTTTTGCGTCTCTGAGAGAAATTTAGAGGCCAAAACCATTCGTGCATAATACGTAATGCTCATCAGTACCTACCTACGACTAGACAAGTAGTTCGCCACTTCCACGGCCGCCATATTCATCAGTCGCCAACTCCATACACACCGTCAATTGGTATTGAATTCGTTGTATGAATAGGTGTCTGATTTACCGGAGCTCATTATGTATGCAGACTAGGTCTCTACTAGAGGCGAGGCGTATATGTCGTCACAGGTTAATATAGATATTAAAAAAGAAGGTCAAGTGTGAGCTACGCACAATGAAGGGTTCTTTACGAGTAAATTTATCAGTTGGTCGAGTATTTATATAAACTTATAAGCTTTGCTTAGCGATAATAGTTTTTACTACCTACTGCCGTTAATTTTTCCACATCTCCCGACATAACCATTTAGCCGGTAGAGGGTGGGAAACTTGACTCTGACGAAAATCGGTACTTCAAAGCTCAACATTACACAAATGGATTATCGGAAACCTTTATCGAAAAATGTATTTCACTTTACCATATTTTTCAAAGACCCATCCAATGTTATAACACAAGTTTGTTCAAGTGTATGCGAAAAATGTATTTTTAAAATGTTTTGTAACCACTTTATCAGCTTAGTTCATATGTATGTCTATGTTTGGATTTTTAAACCCAATCAGTACCTATAGTGGTTTCGTAGCAAGCTGGATGTGGTAGACAGACGGACAGATAGACAGGCAAACAGTGATCAAAAAACAACACGGGATCATACTGATGCTAAAAGTGCTATTTCTCTTTTTGACACACGGAATCTAACAAAATTTGAAGAAAAAATGTTTTGAATAATTTTTATGATAAGCGTCACGATGAGAGCTCTGTATGAATACTCCAGCCACTTTACTACGAAGGTTTTATACCTACAGCCCAATTATTTCTGCCCCGTTTTTATTCTTCAGAATCAACTTTGGAGAGACTGTGAGTGTTATCTCTAACTTTTACCTACTTCAAAACAATTTCGCCGTGGAGAAAATTCAAATTCATTCTAGAACATTACCAACGCAGAGAACGTGTGAAAAATATGAAAATGGCTGCCTATTTTCATATGAAGGGTTTATTATTATCCTTCCAATTGAAGGGCTTCAGAAGGGTCAAGATCAATGTGGCGCATATTATAAAGCTATTCTGTTACATTTGTGCCTGGCTATTTACGAACGGACAGATATATTATCCAATTAAAGTTAACGTAGTTAGAGATATTTCTTGTGAACGTGTAAGCTCAATGGAAATGTTTATAAAAATAGACTCGTCCTTTACTGAGTGTTGATTGGGTGGGATTGGAAAACGTGGGTGGGTTACCTTTGCCTACCTTTGTGAGAGAATATAGATGGCATTTTGTGTGTGTGATGTCAAAACAATCTATACATACAAATAAATAAAATTGGAGTGTCTGTTCGTAATATTAAAATAACCGCTTTTTACGAAATGCATATGTTTGTATACACGATACATATACCAAAACCACATTTTTTACAATTTTTGTCTGTCTGTTTGTTCCCGTTAATCTCGGGAACGGCTGGACCGATTTGACGGGACTTTCACTGGCAGATATTATTATTATTATTATTCATTTATTCGTAAACAATTTTACATTGTGTTCGAACTAAGCACGAGATACAAAAAAAGGTATTACACAATTATACGTATTAAACATACACAAAAATAAAAAATTAAGTAATGTTAACAAAAATATGACAACAAATGCCTACACAAACATTAAAATACATACAAAACACATTTATATTACATACTTCTCCTCAAAAATCTGCAACACTGTAACAACACTTTTCCAAAAGGTACTGTTTCAATTTATTTCTGAATGTATTTACTTTTGTTACAGTCTTAAGCTCTATAGGCAGTCTATTAAAAAGTTTTACCGATTGATAGCGACTACAATGCTTTACTACTTCCAGCCTGGGTTGTATAACATTATTCAAATCCTTACGTCTAGTTTGAAGTCTGATAACCATTTCTTCATCAGTTTCATATTTATGTTTATTCTTTACTAGGTAAGTTAATACTGTTAGAATAAACAGACTTGGTACAGTTAGAATACCTAATTGTCTAAAATAGTCCCTGCAAGATTCCCAAGGGGGTATTCTAACTAAGGTACGAATAGCTCTCTTTTGGCTTATGAATGCCCGATTCACATTATAGGCATAACTAGCTCCCCAAAGTTTAATACTATATCGCAATTTAGACTCAACTAAGGCGCTATACACCATTTTAAGTTGTTGTTTGGTCAGCACGTCTCGCAGACAGCGCAGCGCATAGCATGCAGAACTTAACGAGTTCTCTATGTGTTCTAGCTCAGATTGCCAATTTAACCTTGCATCAATATTAACACCCAAGAATTTTACAGTTTCTGTTTCCTCAATACATTCATTATTAAAATTCAAAAGTATGTTCGGTACCCGACTACTTCTTGCAGTTTTGAAGCAAACAATTTTAGTTTTACTAGTGTTGAGTTTAAGATTATTTATAGTAAACCAATGATTGAATAAAGTAAACAATTCCATAAGTTTCGATATCAAATTCTCATGTGTATCAGCTGAAACTACTGCATTAGTATCATCCGCAAATAGTGTCATCTCCACCCCCGCTATTTTGTTACGTATGTAATTTATTAAATCATTGATGAAGACAACAAAAAAGAAAGGCCCAAGCACCGATCCCTGAGGCACTCCCTTAGACCTTGTAATCAGTCTTGAATGGCATGTTTCCTCAATACCATTAATACCCGTTCCTTTAATCTCTACAAATTGCTTGCGATTACTTAAATAAGACTCAACTAGAAATAGCATGCTGCCTCTCACCCCATAATGTTCCAGTTTAGCAATTAGTATATTGTGATCTACACAATCAAAAGCCGATGATAAGTCCAAAAATAAGCCAGCCACTGTCTTATTCTCGTTTAGCTCTTTTAATACGTCATGGATAAGTGTATCAATAGCATCACCTGTACCAACCCCAATCTGATAGCCATATTGTCTAGGGTTAAGAATCGCTTTTGATACGAAGTGTGACATAAGCGAATCCTTCATAATTTTTTCAAAAATTTTGGATATTACTGGCAAAAGAGAAATTGGTCGAAAATTTTTAGGATCCGTTCTTGAATCCTTCTTGTGGATAGGTACAACTTTGGCAATTTTCAGTTGTTCTGGAAATATAGACGAAGCCATGCATAGATTGAAAAAATGTGCCAAAGGCTTAGCCAAAATGTCGATATTTTCCTTAATCACAGATGAAGGTATATCATCATATCCACTTGCTTTTCTATTTTTCAACTTTCTAACTACACTTTTAATGTCTTTAATACTTATACCTTTCAAACTTATATCTGTCTCTACTCGAGCCGAATTCTGATGCAATAATGCTATGGCTTCATCAAAATTTACAGCAATGCTCATAGTTTTTGTAAACTCTTCATTTAATATGTCTGCTACATCACTACCATTATTCACTATTTTCCCTCCCATATTAAGTTTTAAATTTGCCTGTGTCCTATTTGAACTTTGATTTATGTGCTTGTTCACAACTCTCCATAGTTCTTTTGTGGAGTTTATTGCTCCAATAATATCTTTTTGAATAGTTAACGATTTAGCTATTTTTAGTGTCTTTCTATAAATTTTCATATATAAAATTTTGTAGTTAGTTATAGAAGGATTACTATAACTTCTATTTACACCCGTTAAAATTCTTTTCATTTTACTAGACACTTTAATCCCTTTGCTGATCCATTTAATTTTATATAGCTTTTTTTGCTTTATTTTAATCGTTTTCTTTTTGTAACAAGTATTAAATATTCGTCTAAACTTATTCAGAAAACTATTTACTCCTAAGCTTTCCCATTTTATTTCACTAAACATTTCCCTAAAGTTATATCTATTTTTGGAACTACTTATCGCTCTTCTCTCAATTAATTTAAGCGGAGCTTGATACTTTTTGTTTCCTTTTTTTACAGCCATTTGCAATAAAAGAGCAGCATGACCATCAGATAGTCCATTGTGATCAACTTTCACCCTAAATAAGTCGTCACTGGGAATGTTAGTGTAGATATTATCAATACACGAATTGATATCATTTCGAATAAATGTAACTTCGTTCACTAAATGCCTAAAATTATAAGACTGTAACAAATTTAGTATTATCCTTTTGTTGTTATTTTCTGTCAACATGTCCACATTGAAATCTCCACAAATAATACATCTTTTGCTGAAACAATGTTGTAACAACAATTCCAATTTTAGTATAAATTGATCAAATTGCTTATTATTTTGATAACAACAAAATAGACATATATTAGTTTCCATGTCTTTAACACCGCATAACTCAAAGCATTCCACTCTACTCAATTTTTTACATATTTCCAAAGTCTGAGTTTTTCTATTAGATGCAAATATTAGAGAACCTCCTCTAATTTTTGTTTTCCTTGAAAAGTGTGTTATTAAATCATAATTAGTTAAATTAAGCAATTTAATGTTCTCTTCATTTAAGAAATGCTCAGTTATGCACAAAAAATCCGGTATTCTATTATCACTCATATCATCGAAATACAATTCCAACATCTCTTTTTTAGTATTGATGCCACATACATTCTGATAATAAATTTTAAGGATATGTACATGTTCCAAAGTTTCAAAGTTACTCTTCAGGCTAACATCAGACAATGTAATATTAAGATTGGATTGTGGAGACACCTTAGTCACGAAAAAATGTTTCGCTCTTATCATTGTACACAGCTTGTCCATTTATCAATGCATGAATAAAACCCCGCAAATCTGATATAATATATTTTATACCTAAATTGTTTACTCTGCCCGACCATACCGAAAACATATTGAGCTGCAAATTCAAGTTCGAATCAAAAAAATGGGCATACCCCTCATTTCTGATATCCCTATGCAACAAATTAATAAATTTTTCTACTTTATAGTTAAAAATCAAGTGTCCAGTTCTATATGTTGGCGCAGCCAAGATGACATTAGTATAAGTTACATTTAACAAAGTTTCCCTAATATATTTTATTGTATGAATATGATCCACATGGTTGGCAGCATCTAAATCTCCTAACAAAATAACACAATAGTCATTCAAGGTCATACCCTCGGTTTTAATTTCAAAGTCTGCTAATAAGTTTTTAACTCCTCCACCTGGAATGGCATAGTGACAGTAGTCCAGATGGCCAAAATTTTGCTGAATAGAAGACAATATTTTATTTTTATTATTATTACTTAATACTAACAGTCTACGACGTAGACTAGGATTGAGCACGTTGTCCTTAACAGTAGGTGATATTTCACCACGCTGCTTCACGTCTACATTAACCTCCAAATGGGGCAATTCTATTTGCGTCAATTCGCTACTAGGGGTGAAATATTCATGCTGTTCTACATTCAACGCCGCAAAACTGTTGTTCAACTCTGGTGTTCTATTTTCTCCAAACTCTAAAGTCTTCCTGCGCAAACTTCGCGTCTTTTTTTCCGATCGGGAGAAACTCTTAGTTGTAGATCTACAAATCGAGTTTAACTTGCATATTTTGGATTGATATTCTGCAATTTCCTTTTTAAGCATGCCATTCTCAGATAGAATATTCTCGATTTCATTGTCTGCTATGGTAAGCTTTTCGCGTAGGTCTCTAATTTCAGCCTTTAAATCATCGAGTTCTTCCCTATCGTAGTAGTTTATATCCGGACAGCTTCTATTTATAATACCAGAATTTTCGCCAACATCTAAGTCATCATTTGAGTCGAGAGAACTGTAAGAGTTTTCGATGGGAATGTTATATTTTATCTTTTTCCTCTGAGTCACATTAATGTGAACAGGCGTACTAGGATCCGTTATTAGTCTAGATTTGCTGGCACACGAGAGACAAGTCCAGTGCTCCCTCTTTTCTTTATCCATTAAATAAAAACGTTTCAGTGTCACGTTTGCTGTACAGTCAACATGATAAGTAAGTGTACACCTTGAACAATTAAGAAATTGTCTGTTCGATATTTCCTTGCAACATTTCATATTTTTCAGCCATTTTCATCAACAATATTTGCGCGAAACAAAAACAAAACTGATTGTCCACTCACAAGTCTAGTAAACGCACGTAGAGCTCGGTACGTAGGGTGTCCGCGGCAATGAACACGTCGTGCGGGCAGTACGGCGCTCGGTGGCCGCTCGCTCGGCCTCGGCTCAGCAGCCCGAAGTCTTCCGATCCTCCGTTGCAAGCGACAGATCGCTGCAGTGACTCACGCTGGCCGCTGGTCTCGGGTTGGGGTAGGTCACGTCAACCAACCGTTTAACATTTTTTTTGAAATGTTTATGCTTATAAAAACTGAGCCGCTATAGGTATTGCAATATGGTTTTCACTACAACATAGCTGATGTTGCCAGCTATACAACAATACTACAATCAACGTTAAAGACTAAATTTAAACTACTTTTTGACAGTAAAATTAAGAGAGCTAACAACAACACGTCTGCCTTGTTTAACACTTTTAGCGGGGACTGATAGCTTATGTAATAAGGAGTAACTCAGGCTACTGTTATACTAGCTGCGCCCACGACTTCGTCCGGGTAGATACTGAACAATCATAAATTATCACGCGGACGAGGTCGCGGGTATAGCTAGTAATGAATAACTTTAGAATTGAAATATCTCGATGGTTTTTCATCATCATTTGAGTCGCGTCTACTGCTGAACCAAAGCCTTTTCCAAAGGTGCCCATAATAGGTTAGGATCCCACTGCAGAATCATTTCGTTTATCCAGATTTGCTGCAAATCTAACATTTACGGATATTTATAATCTAGTGTTTATATATCCACTAGGTTGTCAATCAAAAAAAGGCCGCAAGTATTTTTGTATATTTTTTTTTGGGAAATATTTTTTTTTACTTGTTTTTCAATATAATATCGTACACTTCACGGTAATATGCATAAAGACTGAAAAATCACGGCTGCTGTTGCGTACTTGGCCGCTCCTACATATTTTCGTTCGGCTCCGATAACTTTTTACGTCCATAACGTACATGTATGATTTATTTATTTATTTAAGGAGAACCAACAGCTTATTATTATACATATATCAAGTTGAAGCAATTTTTTTTCTCATTATTATGATAAACGGACGCCAAATCCGCATCTAAAAGTTGCTGGTTGTTAAAAATAAAATAATTTTGATAGGCTGCAGTCATCACTTAACATCAATGTGAACTGCATGCTTGTTTGCCACCTTCATTAATTAAAAGAAAAGATAGGAAAGGATAAGATAAATCTAAGATGTTAACGAGTACAAAATCTTTCATTAAGTTAGAAGGTCAAGTCGTAGGTCGTCGTTTCATCTCGTAGTGGGCCTACCCACTCTTCGTCTTCCGGAACGCGGTCCCCACTCGAGAACCCTTTTCCTAGCGGACGTCAGTTCTTGGAGCTAAGTGCCCTGTGCCCTGCCCACAGCCACTTGAGTTTCGCTTTCGGTGGGCGTTTGGTTCTCTTGCGGAAAATGGACGAGAAGGTGTATCAGTTTTTCGAGGTGGCTTTTTAAGTGTAGGTTAGAAGAACTGCTAATTGTGGGGGTACTCTCGTAGTTGGGTAGAGTGATCGGTGGTGGGATGATGACTTGTTTTTTTTAATTGTAATTTCAAAAGGCATAGGAAAAATAAATAAATACTGTTTTTGAAACATCTACTCTGTAATAAACCAGTTTCCGGATTTATCTCGCGTAGATTATTTAAAATCGAACCTGACGTTTCGGTGCATGACGAACGAAGCGTCGGGTTCGATTTTAAAATTTTTAAATAATCACAACACACTAAACCTACTCTGTTGTTTTAATTAAAAATGCATACATAGGGGCAGACAGCAGGGAGCGACTTTGTTTTATTCTATGTAATGAGTAATTTACACCAAATACTTACCTACTAAACTCCACCAATCCGCATTGGAGCAGCGTGGTGGAGTAAGCTCCAGGCCTCCCCCCAAAAAGGGGAGACTCGTGCCCAGCAGTGGGACGTACTTACCTATTTAAACCGGATTTGTATTAAATTTTATACAATCAAGACGTCACATATTATGTTATGATAGAATACTTTTAAACTCGCAAAAGTTCACATGAATGAAGTCTTTGACAAACATTTATTCTTGATACACTATTTGTGGACATACATTTTTACCCATCAGATTCTTCCCACGCAAAATGAGCCTAAAATACTCATTGCAAGTCACATTTCACGTTCGATCGAGCCCCACCCGCTAACTTTGCCAAAATTACGATCGTAGACATCCTAGCGGTGTGTGTTTGAATGGGGTTCTATAATAGGTATGAAGTCACTACTTTTATCATTCTGGTAATGTGTCCGAAGATGTCAACAGGCTCGCCACCTGTTTTACATGGGCCAAAAACGTAACCGGTGAATCGTGGGTGTTTGCATGTATGCTTGAATGCATGCATTTACTTCTGCCTACCCCCTCGGGGATTACAGGTGTGGAGTTACGTACGTACTTTTATCATTTCATATGAAAGCGAAATGAAAATATTGACGTGCGACTTTATATCCCATAAAGATACAAAAATTATGAAATTGGAGTTGAATCGTACAAGGTAAGAAAACTTTACTTTACTTTCAACTTTAAACTTTATAATAAAAATAATTACAGATTCTGGTGGGATGTATAAATTGTATAAATAATCCCTTGTGATCACTCCCAATAGGTTAGGATCTGCAAAATCATTTAGTTCATTTATATATGTTGCAAACCTAATTTTTACGCATATTTATAACTAGCTGTGCCCGCGACTTCGTTCGCGTGGAAAAGTGACTTTGAGCAGTTTTTTTGGATATAATTTTTGGTTAGTTTTGGATCATAAACACTTTTTGGTTAGAAAATAAAATCTGGTTTACATTAATGCTACTCTGTACACGTTATTAGACGCATTGATGGCCATCGGAGATGAAAGCATATAGGCTGCTAGTATTGCGAACACGTGACAGAGTCACATGTAACTGACCGTTCGAAAATATTAGGTTGGGGAAAAAGTTTCTTCGCATTTTTTAAAATAATTCAAAACATTTTTTAATATAGTTCATTTATATTTAACTAAAGTATGTATGTACCATTTTGTTCGATAACCTTTTGCCTTCTTGTAGGTAGGGACATGATCCCATTGCTATAAAAATTTTGGGACCTCTCATCAAAATACCGCGACAAGTGGATTTGGCAGTCCTCTCGTGATGTTAACCTAACATTGCATAAAGAATTCTGAAGAGACCGAAACAGGTGGAAATCTGAAGGTACAAGGTCAGGACTATACGGCGGATGCATTAACACCTCCCAGCCAAACTCTCTTAATTTTTGCTGAGTGGCTATAGATGTGTGAGGTCTAGCGTTATCATGATGAAACACCACACCCCTTCTGTTGATCAATTCCGGCCGCTTTCTCTCAACTTCTTGCTTTAATCTCATCAGTTGTTCGCAGTAGAGTTCAGAATCGATAGTCCTGCCTGGTGGTAATAGCTCATAATGAATAATGCCCTTCCAATCCCACCACACACACAACATCACCTTATTGCGAGTTAACCCGGGTTTCGTAACAGTCTGTGATGCCTGACCGGCCTTTGACCACGACCTTTTTCGCAAGTTCTTGTCGTACGTGATCCACTTTTCATCACAAGTTATCAGCTTCTTCAAAAATGATTCGGTTTCATTACGTCGTAATAAAGAATCACAAATGAGTACACGGTTCATTAGGTTTCTTTCAGTGAGCTCGTGAGGTACCCAAATATCGAGCTTTATTTTGTACCCAGCTTTTTTCAAATGCGCCAAAACTGTTTTGTGATCAATTCTCAGTTCTTCAGCTACGTCGTAACTACTGATATGTCGATCTTGCTCCACTTTTTCAAAAATGGCATCCATTTTATCCGTAATAGGGCGTCCAGAGCGAGGTGCATCTTTGACATCAAAATTTCCGGATTGAAAACGCTTAAACCAAATTTGAGCTACTCTCACAGACACTGCACTAGGTCCATAAACATCGCAATTTGTTTTCGCGGCTTGCGTTGCATTTTTATCTTTTTTGTAGTAAAATTTTAAAATGTATCGAATTTCTTCATTAGATTCACTCATCTTGACAGTACGAAAAACAAATGAAAATCACACATTTGCCAATTGGAATTATGTTCTTTAAAATTTTAACTTTCAATGATACCAAAACCAGCCAGATACAAATACTACAGCCAAAGAGAATTTATTACAAGTTCATACATACTATAATGCGAAAATACTTTTTCCCCAACCTATTATTATATAAATGCGCAGTCTTGTACAACCTGCAAAAATCCATCTTATGCTGAACAACCAACGCCACTAACGCCAACAATGCCACCAACATTACTAACGCCAACAACACTATCAACGCCACTAACATCATCAACGCCACCAACGCCATCAACGCTACCAACGCCACTAACACCAATAACGCCACCACCACCACATTCACCACCACCGTCGCTACCAATGCCACCAACGCCACAAACGCCACCAACGCCATAAACACCACCAACGCCATTAACGCCACCACCACCACTACCACCAACGCTATCAATGCCAGCCACTAACGCCACCGTCACCACAACCTGAAATCTTTGAAATCTTTGGTTACTAAGCAGATTGTTTTATATTATTTCGCATTAACACATGCTTGTGAAAAAAAAAAAAATATATACTAAGCAGATGTTTAATAAATTACAGCATTCGCTAATGTGAGCTGTGTGCTGTTTGATACATTCATGACATAAAGCAGTATTAACCCTCCTACCTCTTTAGGGTGTGAGGTTTTTTAAGTTTATTGATAAGGTTCATCGTCTTCAAGACGTCCTTTATTTAATATCCAAGTGATTTTTAGTTGCCTTAAAATACGTTGTCTTTTGTCGGATTTAATCTTAAAGCGAAAAAGCTGAAGAGATTACTGAGCACTTTGAATTTATGAATAACGTTTTATGTAAATAGTTTTTTGAATGTAACTATATTGAGTTTATGAAAGTTATTTTAGTGGTGTATTTAGCGTTTAACTCTGGCTTCGGACAGTATGTCGGCTATTGCGTAATACGAGTATAGTGGTTTTGGCAAATCTTGCTAAGCAATCTATTATATAAAAATAAGTCGGGTTTTCCTTCCTGACGTTATAACTCCAGTACGCACGAACCGATTTCCACGGTTTTGCATTCGTTGGAAAGATCTCGGGCTCCGTGAGGTTTATAGTAAATAAAATTCAGGATTATAAAACGACATCCAAGCGGGCGAAGCCGCGGGAAACAGCTAGTTCCCTCTAATCCCTAAGAATTCTATAAACTAATTTATAGCTTTCTAAGACCAGTAATTTCAGCTGTGCGTTGTCTGTCAGTCATTCAATCATTCAGTTAATAACGGTAAAAAAATAATTTGATGCCGCCTTCGGAATCGAATCTTCCATTATAGTGGCCTATATCCCAAATAAACCAAACAATTTGATTGTATTTTAAATCGCAGTATATTTAAAACATTCCATAAATAAATCTCACTATATAAAAATGAAGTGATATTTTGTTATTCTCACTAAAACTTGAGAACGGCTGGGCCAATTTTACTAATTTTAGCTTTGAAATATTATATAATATGTATATAAAGTCCAAGGAAGACTTAAAAGCTGAGAAAACATCAACTAATTTTAAGGAAAACAATAAAAACAACCATTTAATTTTCCCATAGAAATAGTTTGTATGTGTAGTACCTCAAACCTTGGCATCATTATTTAATTCTAAAACGGTACAAAAGGCGGTACGGTCCGCCGGGTCAGTTAGTTTCAAATAAAAAACCCGTCAAACATTTCAAATCAAACATCAGGGCGACACAGGTCAATAGGAGGCCGGTGGGGCGAACCGCATTCACTCGGGCCAACAGGGTTGCGGCGAGTGGGAAGCTCCGAGCAGAGCGACGGTCAGCGGGGCACAGTG
The DNA here is from genome assembly GCA_036365455.1 of Macrosoma leucophasiata. Taxonomy (NCBI): domain Eukaryota; kingdom Metazoa; phylum Arthropoda; class Insecta; order Lepidoptera; family Hedylidae; genus Macrosoma; species Macrosoma leucophasiata. Next base: position 24,043,514 of record JAWQUS010000007.1, on the reverse strand, counting down.
CATGCCACGAGATGAGGTGTGAGGCTGGGCGGCGCGCGCAACTAGCTCTTCTAGTGATGCTCACATATCGATGTTTCTGGTTAAATGTTACCATGTAGGCTAGGATTTGGTTTTGGCGTTTCATGTATGCGTTGTAGGCCACACTCGAATGCGGCCCACAATCACTCTTTGTAGAACTGCATTTTACCAAACTAACAGCCTAAATAAATAAGGTTCAAAACAGCCTAAACAGCCTAACAGCCTAAATAAAGATGATTTTAATAGAATAACTATAATAATTAAATTGCAATCGTAATTAGGCATCAGTTTTGTGATATTTTGTAGGTATTATAGTTTTATTGAAATAAAACTATTTTTACGGATTTATCTTGCGTTTATTAACTAAAATCATTTTTAAAATCAACCCGACGTTTCGGTCGCTTTTCAGCTTCCGTGGTCCCCTTAGTCGTAGATAATTTTAGTTTAATATACGCGAGATAAATCCGTAAAAATAGTTTTAATTCAATGAGTGTAGCTCACGAAAACCTAAGAAAATTATAGTTTTATGTTATTTACATTGAAATGTAATATGGTAAAGTTACCACTAAAAGAGTTTCTACGAATGTTACTTACTTCGATTTATTACTCAATGTTCAGTCCAATAGTTTTAAAGATTATTAATAAGAGATTATTCAAACCATAATATAATTTCAAATAGAATAGCATAAACAAATCAATACCGGTACAGAAATTGAAATAAATTTTAAACTTAAGCCCCGTTGCACATCACTACAGCAGCCTTTCAGTGTTCAGTAAGCACCATCTCAAGGATGGGTGTAAACGCGACGCCGCATCGCCGCGGCTGATATATCATTTGAAATACATACAATTATAATAATAAACCAGTTTAATTGTTTTAATTGTGATATAATGTGACTAGTGACGCATAAAATGGGCGTAGATAGCGCGCCGTCGCAGCGCAGTGTGAGTGCATTGCGTTATTTGACTGCAATGTGCTTTTTTCCTATGATTGTGGCCTAGCTTTATTTTTTACTTTTTTATTTGAATGTCAAGGGCTTCTATCATCAATATAATGCATATCTTTTAAATATTCGTTTGCAAATCAATTTTTTGTTTAAGTGATTTCGTGTGATGATTTTCCTTAAATATTAACAAATAGGATAATTTTAATATTAATGACCATAAGGTCATGAATTCGAATACACAAAAAGAGATGGGAACGAGAGGATCATTTTGAGAAGCTGTCGATTTAATGAACGACACGGAAGTTCAACTTGTATCTTCTCTGTGGTTAATGAAACAGTGTTTCTATCACTTCGTAATCAACACACGGTTCCGAGCACAATTTTCATATTGTAGTCATTGACAGAATTTCTTGAAAACCCAGTCGTTCTTTTAGAAACTCTCTTCTTCTCTCTTCTTTTTAAAACTGGTGGTAGAGTTCCAGTGACACCACCGCATTACCCAATATACTTGCCGCTAAATGGTAGTGTTCAGCACTATCGTGTTACGGTCAGGTAATGTACGGCCCTGTAATTGACGGCACAGAAGCATAACACCTTAGGCCTTAGGAGTAGCAACGCAACTGCATTTTGACCTCTGGTAGTTGTGTAAGTGTCTATATGCTGCAGTCATCACTTAACATCAATGTAAACTGCATGCTTGTTTGGGATGGATTGACCGGAACACGATAGTGCTGAGCACTACCATTTAGCGGCAAGTATATTAGGTAATGCGGTGGTGCCTTCGCCCGCGAACTCTGTCACTGGAGCTCTACCACCAGTAAACTACCTAAACTGTTATGTCTGTTATGTACCACCTAAACTTTTGTCTCTATGATGGTGATTACGAGGCCATACATTATCATCAGAACACGATAATGCTGAACAGTACCTACCATTTGGCGGCAGATAGATTTGGTAATGCGGTGGTGCCTACGCCGTCTAGCTCCTACACTGGAACTCTACTACCAGACGGTGGCAAACGAGCATCAGTGAACAGATGATCGTTCAATATACACCCAGAACTGTAATAAATTTAATATGGACAAAGAAATATTTTTCATACGCTTTGACACCTCTGAGGCTTACGTTGTTATACTTCTGTCATACCGCGGACACTCCGCCAAAATTCCATACAAACGCTTAATTTGGTCTCTATTACACGGACATCAATCAGTGACGTGTATTTACACGTGCACCTGTGTGCGTAGCACGTAGAGTACACCAAAGGTCGCCCATAAGAGAGAAGGAGGTTGGGTGAGGCGGGGAAATCGGGCGGGACGTCGATGTGTCCATTCTATACGTAGTATTATTACATATTCTCTGCTTCTGTGAAAAAAATTACAGAGGTAAAGATAACCATCTGTTCGAGCCACCAATAGACGCAGTCGACCAATAGGCCACACGACTGCCACCATAGACACTATGGCGGCCACCGCGACCACCACACAAATTGTGAGACGTCATCGGGCTGCGACATCATTGGTAGACGTATGACTTCCGCTACGGCCAGCCAATGAAATCATCGGCTCGGCCACGGGTGGTAGGGCCATCAAGAAATTCGAAGACCGTTAGAACACTACAGAACCGAAGAGATCGCTTTTAAAATCGCATTAAAACTGTACACGTGTATCTTTACGCATAATTATACGCAAGTTGTTATAAAATTTCGCATTTAATTTAAATCTCCATCAAGTTGACGAGGACATCGCAAGGCCCTCAAATACACCATCTAATCGAAACCCATAGCGCTGGCAGCGATAGCATTACATTTTTTTTTAGATAAAGATGGTGGCAAATAATCATTTAGCCCACATTGATGTTAAACGATGATTGCAGCCTATAGACGTCTACACAAAAACCAGAGGTCAAAATGCAGAATGTCCTAAGTTGTTATAATGTAGCCTAAGTTACTCCATAATAGTCTCTTATTTGTTTTAACTGGCTGCAGAGTGCCCAAAATACAGGCTCCGCCTAGTTTGGGGTTCGATGGCAAACCCAAACCGAACCAATGCTCGCTTTACTTTACCACCTTGTTTTATGTCTGTTGTGAATGTATTTTTTCTTCTTTTTTGATTGTAATAAATTGAACGATTGATTGATTACATCAGCTATCTGGCAGTAAAAGTCCCGACAAAATCGGTCCAGCCGTTCCCGAGAGTAGCCGGAACAAACAGACGGAGAGACAGACAGACAGACAAAAATTGTAAAAAATGTTGTTTTGGTATATGTACCTAAGCATAACGTATCTGCATTTTGACCTCTGGTTTTTGTCTCTGTGGTAGTTATTACGCGGTCATACAAACTACACATAATTTCTGCTTAACAGCTGGTAATGTGATGGTGGCTACATCCTCGAGTTCCAACTGGAACTATACCACTAGTCAAGTTTATATTAGTAGCCTAGTTTGACTAGTGTAGTTCGCTTTTCGCGTAACCTGTGGAAATTCATCAAATCATCCCATAGTATCCCACAGGAACTTTTTTTTGTGGTACGTTAGGTACGTACGGTATTAAAACTATCCAAGTTACCCCTATGCGTGTGCCAAATTTCATGAAAATCGGTTCAACATTTTTTGCGTGAAGGAGTAACAAACAAACAAACACACAAACTTTCGCATTTATAATATGAGTATGATATGATAATATTAGTATGATTTTTCTTTAAATTAACTTAACATGCTTCAAAACAAATTTTTCTCCATTTACTCAACTATTTATATCTGTAACTATGTTTCTGTTTGTCTTTGTGTAACATAACACAGGTAATTTTGTTTCCTCGCTTGCCTGTTTTGTTTCGTATTGTTTATATTTGTAAATGTTAATATCACATATCAGTGCACATACTTCAAAGAGCGGCATTGAAAGCATTGACCTTTTCAATCCTACGACAAAATTGGAATCCGTGTACCAATTATTTGCAACGAAATTGATCATCTGTATGACAGTATCGAATGGCGTATTAATTGGCATTACTATAAAAACGTGACATGCCCTTTTAGTCACAATTTTGTACAAATAAAACGCGTAATGAGTAGAAGATCGAGGTTTTTGTGGTCCACGAGGTAATAATTTTCAATCACTCTGGAGGTTTCCCTTTAGAGCAGGTGATAAAATTTGATTGTTCACATACAAAATAACAAAATGTACTATGCTCGTACACATTCGATATTGTTCTCATAAGAATAGCTGTATTATTTTAGATCTCCGATCTAACACCTGCTACCGGGGAAGGGCGGTTCCCAATCCCCAAACATGGTGTACACGGTTACTCCGAAGTCTTGCAAGTGCGAGTTACCTTTAATAGCTACATTACAATATGTTAATACAAGATTTTTTATTTTATCAAAGGATTGACAGACAAGCAGACGGGCCACCTGATGGAATCGCCTATGAACATTTGCAACATCAGGGGAGTTGTCAACGCGCTGCCAGCCCTGAAGAATTATTTTGACGCCTGTTTTGAAGAACCCCATAGCGTAGCGCCGAGGGAACACCTCAGAGTTCGTTCCACAATTTGGTACGTTCTGGGCAGAAATGGACACGTGAATCGGGCTGTTGAGCACTGTCATGTGTCCAATCAATGCGGGTGGTACGATGTAGGAATAGTGACGAAGGTTAACAAGTTAAAGCTAACACAAGTTTAGAACATAGAAAGAAACTTTTCATATCATTATTATACTTACTTCTGTTTCAGTATAAATTAACAGTAGTTAAAAGACCTTTAAATACAAGGTCTGACATTTTTCTAACATTTAATTAAAAGGTAAAATTCTTTGTATAGTAAATACTTTGCAGAATAACTTAAGAATTCTCCGCCGAACCCGCTCTTAGACACAGATCTCGGGCATCCTTTAAAAGGTCAAATATTTGCGAAGTCCTTCCACAAAACGTGGGAGGCATGTTTTTTAAGCGGCTTATAGTCCTTTGATGAGTTTTTATTTAGATTGAGAGAAAAATTGAAAGCGAATTCCATCCAGACAAGTTTGGAACTCACAATTTCTAGTTGGGTGTTTTGGATGGTTTGTTTAAGCGTACAATATGAGGATTTATAAGGCTTTAGCTACATTGTTGTGATGTAAATTGTAATTGAAGCGCGCATGGCCCAGCGGCTGGTGTAGATCGTAAGCGATCTACTCGGTTAAGCACTACAGGCGCGGTCGGGTAGTGTGATGGGTGACCGCAAGTGGCAAATTAAATGCCCGTTTCCGTGCTTCAGAGGGCCCGTTAAGCCGTCGGTCCCAGTTGCTATCGATGGATAGCAGTCGTTAAACCTTATCGGAGGCCTGGGCCGTTTGAAAAACATCCGACTGATCGCGTGGCTTCGGTGCTAAGTTTTTCGTGGTGGTGTGCATTCGTTTTCAAGTGATTCGTATTATAGTTAATTAGAGGTGGTGTTATTCGGGATCGCGTGCATTCGGTGCTAAGTTTTTCGTGGTGGTGTGCATTCGTTTTCAAGTGATTCGTATTATAGTTAATTCGAGGTGGTGTTATTCGGGATCGCGTGCATTCGGTGCTAAGTTTTTCGTGGTGGTGTGCATTCGTTTTCAAGTGATTCGTATTATAGTTAATTCGAGGTGGTGTTATTCGGGATCGCGTGGCTTCGGTGCTAAGTTTTTCGTGGTGGTGTGCATTCGTTTTCAAGTGATTCGTATTATAGTTAATTAGAGGTGGTGTTATTCGGGATCGCGTGCATTCGGTGCTAAGTTTTTCGTGGTGGTGTGCATTCGTTTTCAAGTGATTCGTATTATAGTTAATTCGAGGTGGTGTTATTCGGGATCGCGTGCATTCGGTGCTAAGTTTTTCGTGGTACCGTGCATTCGTTGTCACGTGATTCGTGTTAGTAAACTTACGGGGACATGATCACCTCCACGAATCCGCATTGGGGCAGCGTGGTGGAGTAAGCTCCAGGCCTCCCCCCAAAAGGGGATAGACTCGTGCCCAGCAGTGGGACGTATAATGGGTAGCCATTATTATATTATATTATTATTAAATTGTCAAGTTTATCATTAAAATTTGAATGTGTAATCATTCCACACCTGTATTTTCTCGAAGATGTTTATATCTTGGTACATGTAGGTAATAAGTACGTTCTAGATCAGGTGTTCTCAACTAGGGTGGCATAGATAGATGTCCCGACAACGTCAATCGCAATTCATACACGTTTTGACAAGTAAAATGCGCATTCGTTTTTAAAAATGAGTAGAATATGATAGTCTCATTAAATTATGTACATTAAAATTATAATATGTACTAAATTAATAATTTTAAACTTAACATACTTAAATTAAGTACCATCTATCTTTCTTTCTTAATATATATAAATCTCGTGTCACAATGTTTGTCCTCCATGGACTCCTAAACCACTTAACCGATTATAATAAAATTCGCACACCATGTGCAGTTCGATCCAACTTGAGAGATAGGATAGCTTACATTACGCTATGACTAATAGGAGCAGAGCAGCGCGGGCGAAGTCGGGGCGGGCCGCTAGTAGTACATAAAACGTTGTATGTTGGTACGTTGTTAATAATTACTCGTAGTTCAATTGTACATCTTTGGAGCGGATTTTTTTCACATTATAACGAAAATGCTTATTTATATTCAATACAAAACAAAAAAAAAATATTTTTTTTTATGGTTCTGTTGTGATACAAAATAAGCAAATCGCTACAACGTCGTAGCACAAAGCTACGGAGCGTAGGCACCGCGTAGTCGATGTCTACGCAAAGAAATCGGTCATTGCCCGTGGTACATCTGGATGAACCAAGGGTAAATTTTTCTACCCGTGACACAGATATACCTAATTTGTAGATTTTTGTTTCTTCCTTTTTCATGTTTTTTTTGGTATTAATAAGTTTTTTATTGTAAAATGTTTTTTAATGGTGTTAGAGTGATGGAGTTAGAGTAGAGGCACGTTGTAGGCACCACCGATTTACCTAATCTACTTGCAACGGTATGTTCAGCGCTGTCATGTGGAAATAAATGTATAGCTCCGGCATTTCTGGCACAATGGCACAGAGACTTAGATGTTTTTAAAAATAGCTTAGACCTCAGAAGTGGAAACGTCTACATTGAAACCTCTGGCTTTTATGAAAATGTATAAAGGCTTCATTGTTCATTTACCATCAATGTGAAATGTTAAGTTGATGACCTTTATTTTCATATTCCCTTTTTAAACAAAAGTATTGTGAAGGTAGGCATTTTTTTTTAATAAATTCGCTTTTAGCCATTTACATTTTAACATTAATAAAGCAAACGTATCATGGTCATACATTGGATACTTTCGCGGGCTTAAAAAAAATTGCAGCGGAGTTCTTCAAAGGGAGCTTTTATATTTCACTAAAATATAGCCCGAGCTATATATAAGTGAAATATAAAATATAGGGGGTGGGGTCCAGAGCGCCTGACGTCACTGTTGCCGTCCACTTAGACCCTTAACTCACAATGGCCACGCGAAAATAGCTCGTAATATATTTAAGTGCGGTATAAAGACGAATTGTTGGGAGAGTCGGTATGTGAAAGCGATATTTGAAAATAATAGTCAGCCCTTTTATTTTAAGATGTAAGGTTACTAAAGGTTTAAAGCTTCTTTTTGTTTGCAAGGCTATTTTAAAACGCTTTAGGCGTTTCTGTCTCTGTGGTCTGATATTATAATGAACTAATATCAATATATTTTTGAATTAAATTAAATTATATCTTTTAAAATATGTGCCTTAATTTACAAAATGTGAATAAAAGTAGACAATTAAGACGCCTTCAGAAGGATATTCAGGACAAATTATAGCTTTCTAGTACTAAAAGTCTGTGAAGTAAGCTGCGGGTAGATGGACGAACGGACAATGGACACGACGAACCTATAAGGGTTTTTTGTGGATAGAACCCACCGTACGGACAGTTTCCACTAACCTGTTATTGTAATCGTCCACATCTACGCACTCACTCAGGCATTCGAAGCAATTTTGTAGCTCGAGTTGAAAGCTCTCGGGGTTGGTCGGTTGGATTTGGGCAGGTGCTGGGCGGAGCGTAGACTTCATTAGTCGGGATCTTTCGATCTTGACCTTTATATTCAGTATGCTTCTTACCATTCGGTGATCACTCCCGGTTTTTACCGAATTGATCACAGAGACATCACTGAATATATGTCGCCTCGTGGACATAATGAAGTCTATCTCATTTTTAGTCGCACCATCAGGACTGATCCAGGTCCATTTCCGGCACTCCCGCTTCTTGAAGAAAGAGTTTATCATGAAGAGGCTCTCTTTCTCCATGAAGTCAGCCAGAGTCTGGCTCCTGGTGTTTCGTCGCCCATATCCAAATCGTCCCACTTTCAGCTCATGATCACCTCGAACGCCCAATTTCGCGTTGAAATCCCCCATGACAACGTTGTAGTGGGTCTTCGAACTATGTATGGCTCTGGAAATGTCCTCATACATAGTTTCTACCTCATCATCGGAGTGTGCGGAGGTTGGGGCGTAGACCTGTATGACCTTCAGCGAATACCGTTTGGTTATTCTGAGTATAAGGTACGCCACTCTCGACGACACACTCTCGATCTTGACAACGTTGTTCACGAGGGACTTGTGGACGATGAACCCGACACCACCTTGGGACAGTTGGTCATCCTCCCGGAAATAGAGCAAGTTACCAGACTTGAGGGTTATCGAGTCCTCCCCCTGTCTTCGGACTTCCGATAACCCTACAATGCGCCACCGTAACCCGCTCAATTCTTCCTCCAGTTCCATGACTTTCTCGTCAGTCCGCAGCGTCCGTACGTTGTATGTTGCCAGGGCCAGTTGTCGTCGGGTGTGGTACCCTGGCATCTCCCGGTGATTCTTAGCACCCCCTGCCCCGCCGTTACCATGACCGGTACCACCATGGTCAGGAATAGCGGAGCTACCGGGGACTAGGGGCCGTTGTGTATTGGTGTGAATCATTTGGGGTGATTTGCCATAATCGCCACGCTTGGCATGCGGGTTGGCGATCGCAGTGGTGGCAATTTTATCATGGGGCAATAATAATAATATATGTATCTTCACGCCAGGTCCCTAACGGGGTAGGCAGAGAGTGTAGAGCGCCAGATATCCCGGTTCTGACAAACCTCTCGTGCCTCGTCTACCTTCATCATTCTCTTCATACATGCACGCCGATTCCTTAGACTTTTGATCCCACCATCAGACAGAACTCGACTTATTTGGTCATGGTAGGTTAGTCTTGGTCTTCCTGGGCCTCTGCAACCATCCACATTCGCATTGTATATCTGTTTAGTCATTCGCTCATTCGACATTCTTTCTATATGCCCGAACCATCTGCATGCCTTTTTTCATTTTTACACCGATACTATCATTCACACAAAGCCTCTTTCTTACTTATAATAATAATTATCTGCAATAATAAATATACATCACAAAAGACGTCAGTAAGTAATTCCTTTGAATTCCTTTCCGCGAATTTTCGCAGCGGTGACAGGTCGACGTCCTCGGCGAATCTGATATGTTTTGTTTATAGGTTGCCAACCCTCATTATCATAGCTTTCCTGCTTTTTTATTTGCTTTAAGACCTCAAATTTCATTTGTAACTTAACTAGAACTTTGCTTTTTGTTGTCCAAAAAAGTTTGTATGAAGGAAAATATTAAGCATAGTAGTATATTATTTATTGAGTTGTGAGCATCATGAATGAGTCAATAACTGTACATTTTGAGCATTTCATCTAAAAGTTTATTTATGAAATTCTGGATTTGCATAGTAAAAGTGCAGTAAGCGACTTTATCACTCAGATAGCGATTCTTCCAGGCATCCTCGTAACAACGAATAATATGTACTTTTTATACAAATATATAATGTACATTGTGCCTAAAGACCTCATTGCGACTGCGTATAATTTACTTTTACTTTTTCTTGTCTGTACACTTTGCTCAGTTTACAATAAGAAAATAAACAATAAACAATTGAATACATAATGATATGTAGGAAGTACATAATTGAATAATCTGTAGGAATATCCTTTGAAAATGAATGGTGCAGTAATGAGTCACCAATAAGGGCAGTCCATTCTTTCGCCATAAAGCGATCGCTATAAACTATATTTATGGTGGCATACATATCTTGACAATAAGTTTCGTGTCGTACGGGAAGGTGTCGTCTTCCGGCATCCCGTCTCAGGGTTGTACAGAGGGCACAATTGTTGCGATTCAGATAATATCAGTCAATGTCTAAAAAGTATATAATTTGTAGATACCTAATTAATAAATAGACAAGGATGTGAGATTAATTTTTTAGGTCCCTAAAAAGACTGTCTTGAAAGAGAAAGAATGACTGAAAGTTATCCTCTTAGGTGGGTTACCTAAGAGAATAACTTTCAATATTTTCGGATTTAAAGAAAATATCCCGTTTAAACTACAAAAAATGGTCACACTAGGCATACAACAGAAAGGTGCATTATACGAAAGTTCATGTTTGTGGGACGCGTTCCTAACGTAATTAGGTCTATGATGGCGCTGTCATGGTTTTTATGGGAAACCTGCTCGTGTGGCATGTTTGGGGTGGAATATTTACTTAGGGCGTAATTTGTTTGAACTTCAATATTAGTAAGGAAAAATTTATTGAAACGTGATCTTTGAAAAAAGTATCGGAAATATAATATACGGATTTTTTTATTTTTATGTAATAAAAGTGGCAAACAAGCATGCAGTTCACATTCATGTTAAGTGAAGACTGCAGCCTATAGACACCCACACAATGGTCAAAATGCAGATGCGCTGCCACTCCTGAGGCATTAGGTGTTATGCCTCTGTGCCGGAAATTACAGGGCCGTAATTATTGCTTATGCTATATTATTTTATGTTGATTACTTACTCTATTGTTCTTAAACAAGTTATAGGTATTTTACTCTTGATAAAACTCCACTAAGATAACGTTTTTTAAAAGTGGTAAAATTTTTACAATTCGTTCTGATGATAAGGAAATACTAGCTAGGCTGTATTTCAGATTTATATTCCTACATAAAACTTTTAAAACACTTGCATTTAACACTCATTTCACTGATTTTACCGAACGCGGACGGACGCGACCACGCTCGTGCAACCAAGCCGTAACGTCCGAATAAAGATAAAAAAGTGTTTTTACCCAATATCTATATCGCGTCACGACTCGGTTCGTAAAATCAGTGAAATGTACATAAAATCTAAAGAAGTCAGTCAAAGAATTTAAGGGTGAGATTCACAGACCGCATTACGACTTTACTTTGACTTATTTTGTTTCACAGACGAGCCAAAACACTTGCTTTACTTTGGTAAGAACATCCTTTATTGGTAAAAAATTAAAAGAAGTGAAGTGAAAGATAAATTTAACGCATCTCTCGTATGAAACAAACGTTGAAAGTTTGACTCCACCGTAGATCTCGCTCTAATGGTGAGATTCACAGACCGCACTACGACTTAACTTTGAGCAAAGTATGCTTAGAACTATCAGTAAAGTATGAGTTTTGACAGTTCTAAGGGCGAGATTCACAGACCGCACTACGACTTTACTTTCGAGCAAAGTACGCTTCGAACTGTCAAAACCCATACATTTCTGACAGTTCTAAGCATACTTTGCTCAAAGTAAAGTCGTAGTGCGGTCTGTGAATCTCGCCATCAGTGTACTCTGCTCAAAGTAAAGTCGTAGTGGGGTCTGTGAATCTCACCCTGAGAGTGCGTTGCTTATCGTACTTTATAGTACGTCTACGTCTGTACATCTTTAATAAATAACATAACTTTTGCTTGAACATTTTAAACTGACTCGCACTTGGCCGGTTTTTAAACGTCAAATGTATCGCGTTGTAGAGCTTCACTTCAATATCATGCGTACCGTATTACATTTTCATAGTTGAGGTAGCTCTGGCGGAACGGCCACACTGCGAATTGGCTGCAAAGCGTTTGTTGTTTGGTGCATTTCAAATATTGTTTATATCGCTATCAACGTGACCACGCGTTGCTGCGATTCAGTGGGTATTATTAATAAATGGGAGTGATGCTTGTTGTTCATTTTATTAAAACTACTGAAACTAAATGTACCGAAAATGTAAATAAGCATGTAGCTCATGTGGATGTTAAGTGATGAGCGATAGTGACTCAAAATCCATCATTAAAGCTCTCCAACTTGTAATGTTTTCAACTTCATATGACTATAATATACCTATAATCATAATGTACTTTTTACTTATTATTTACAAACGGTTGGTTAGGTTGGTCCAACTTCTAAAAAGAGGTCAATCGCCGAATCCAACTCGGTTGGGCAGCGTTCGAAAAGCTACGATACATCTTCTTGTCCGACTTATCGCAGTGTCTCAAGAAAAAGGTCTTTGACCGGTGTGTGTTGCCAGTAATGAGTTAAGGGTCAGAAACGTGGTCGCTTACTATGGCCTTATAAGAAGGCTCAACGTCACTCAGAGAGCAATGGAGAGAGATTTGCTTGAAGTTTCTGAAGAGGAGATCCGCACGAGAACCAAAGTTACCGACATAGCTCACGGAATAGGACAGCGGCAGTGGGCAGGGCAAATAGCTCGAAGAACTGACGGCCGTTGGGGTAGAACCGTTCTAGAGTGGTGACCGCGTACCGGAAAACGAAGCGTAAGCAGGCCCCCCACAAGATGGACCGACGACCTGGTGAAGGTCGCGTGCAATCGCTGGATGACGGCGGCCCAGGACCGTTCGTAGTGGCAATCTTTGGGGGAGGCCTTTGTTGATGATGAACTTATTTTTCGTAGATTATACCCAAACTTCATTCCTTCTGAGATCAGGCATATCCTTCGACACTGCAGTTGCACTGGAAAGTTGGAATTACGTTTGTATGGTCCTGTCCTGTATAACTATCACAGATACACAACTTCTTAGGTCTCAGGGGTGGCAACGCATCTGAATTTTGAACTCTGGTTTTTGGGTATATATCTATAGGCTACAGTATGAACTCATCATCTACGTGAGCTGCATGTGTCACTATAAATCATCACTTATTACTCAAAAAAGTATGAAAGGTGACCCTAAAATAACAACATGGGTACTGTAATTTCGTTGCGAAAGTAGCTGCGTGCGTTCATTTGTTATATTTTTTACTAAAAAAGCAGATGTTAGTAAGGCTCTTAGATTGCTATTTTACATTATTTTGCTCTAGGACTGTAGCTCCTAGCAATGAAAAAGTTTAGCTTCTTTCCGGTGGTTATTAAACGTAACTTTTAATACTGTTTAAAATTTTATCCTGACCCTGGAATATATTGTGGAGTTAACATTAAATAAGCTCGCCATGAACCGCAAATACTTTTTGTAACACGGAATATTTTAAACTGACAGCATGTCAGTTTGTAACTCAACATTAAAACAACGACGACGATTTATGCTGTAACATTTTATATGAGATATTTGATATTACATTTTAGTGATGGTAGGGATTTTTTTACTGCTATTTTAGTAGAGCTGGATAGCTTTGCCCTCGCCGTAACTTCACGCCTATATTCCCGAAAGGGGTAAATGCATTGAAGCATATTACACCCGAGATTCGCTATTTACATTTAGTACGAGCTCCATCTTCGGGCACATTATCCAACTCAGAGGATGGTTCTCCAGTGATGAAGCTCGCGGACGTAGGCACCACCGCATTACCTAACATACTTGCCGCTAAATGGTAGCGTTCAGCACTACCGTGTTCCGGTCAGGTAGTAATGTACGGCCCTGTTATTTCCCGCACAGAGGCATAAACACCTTAGACCTCAGGGGTAAACCAGGGGTAAAAAAGGGGTAATTACCATAAATACATTGCCCAAGTTTAAATGTGCTTTAAAAAGTCCACGAATTAATCTTTCAATGACATCGCTGTTAATACTGCAAAATTAATATGAAAACTTCCTTGTCTGCAAAGCCAGACGTCGCGGTAAGGTTGCGTGTTCGCGGTTCTTTTTAAAATTGTGATACCCCGTGAAACGGGAGCCATTAACAAGAAAAAGAAATAAATCGAGTCGGGCAAACGATGATTGTCGAAGTTGAACTATGATTAACGTATTTACCGCGTAACTTGATAGTGTATCTGCATGAAAATGAGCATATCTTTATACCCGTAAAGGCTAGCTGCACATTGTATAACTTTACAAAATTGTGGCAACCTTTGTAAAACGCTGATTATGCGCTCCTGCGTGACGCTTCCTAGTTTTAACATATCAGTCTAATGAACTCACTCGAGGAAACAACTTGGTTCCATTACATACTAACTTAACAAACTAACATACAAACTCTATATATACATATTTTGGTCCTTCGAGCCGGATCAAAATGTGTATGCATTTTCAAGTAAATACGTGAACAGAAATTTTATGTTATGAGACAAATACAAAAAAAATCTTTTTCTTGAAGAAAAATTTGAAGAATGGTAATACATCGGGTACAAAAATGAAGAGTTCGTAAGTAATATGCATAAATGTCGTAGATTTTTTGAGCCTCGAATTATCTATCTTATCTTATCTTGATGACTCTGCAATCCACGAATCAAACCCGGCACCTCAGAGTCCCCGAGGAATGTTAGGGAGAAGATAGGCAGAATGACAGCAATATAGATACAAATGTAGACATAAAAAAACGAGCAAACCGGGACCGACCGTTCTTTTATCTAAATAGAACGCAGCGAATGTAATATATGGAGGTTAAGGTTTAGTGACATCCTATAAAGGATCTGAAGGATAGCACAATAAACATTTTGCATTTTTCTTGTGACATATCTCAAAAAAATAAATACATATTTCTTTAAAATATTGTTATTCCGGGTCTATTTATTTATTTTATTAATTTATTATAATAGGTTCTTTTGTACTTACAGCTTAGCCAAAACGCACAACAAGATAAATTACAGTACATACATTTAAAATTAACATGACGTACATACACTAATTACAAATACATTAAAAACATTACACATTTACTCAAAAAATCCCTTACACTAATGTTAAACAAATCGATATCCGGATTCTGGGCAACCAGAGCGTTGAGCCGACTCAGAGCTTGGTATGTCGGCGCAGAGCGAGCCGCCCGCGTGTGCGCCGGAGGCAGTTCGAACAACCGTCGCCGATGCTGCCTCACCAGACGATCAGGGACATACATTGCACAGCGAGACAGAGCGGAAGAGTTATCCACTTTACCGTTAACTAATAAGAAGTAGTGCGACATGATTGCACACTTCCGCCTTAATTCCAAGGTGTCAATCCCTACCATACCCCCAATAAAATGTGATGGATATAAAAATGGATAATATCCGTACATTCTCTTAAAGAGATATCGAGCAAACTTTTTTTGCACCTTTTCTATCATAAGTTTATAGTTACTCTCATGAGGGTCCCATATTATGGCGTTATATTCTAACAGGCTACGTACAAAAGAATTATATAATGAGACAATGGTGTTCCGGTCGTGAAATCTAAATGTTTGTCTCATAACAAAGCCGAGGGACTTATATGCACGCAAGAGAGCTCACTAATGTGCGTATTAAGTATTAGATTTGTATCCAAAGTCAAGCCTAAGTCTCGAACTGTTGACACACGCTTTAGGGAGATGTGGCTTATATTATAAGTGTGTGAGCGGGATCGGGTGAAAGTGATAGTCTTGCATTTGTCCATATTGAACTTCAATTGATTATCCTCACTCCACTTTACCACACTATTCACGTCCCTTTGCAGCGCTTGGCAATCCGCAGTACTATCGATACCCAAGAATAGCTTCAGATCGTCGGCGAACATGAGGCATTCCGATGTCTTTACAATATTTGGCAAATCATTTATCATTATCAAGTATTGCGTAGGCCCAAGAGTAGAGCCTTGACTTACGCCGGAGCAGGTACTATATGGCTCAGAGCGGAAACTCTTGAGTTGCACATATTGCTGACGGTCGGAGAAATAACTGGCAAATAAATTCAAAAGTCGCGGAGTGAAGCCGATGGCCGAAAATTTTCTCAATAAAACGTCATTATGGACGCGGTCGAACGCTTTTTTAAAATCAAAATAGGCAGCATCTACCTGCTTTTTATGGTCCATTTGTGTCAAAGCATAATCGATAAAGTTAATTTGATTAGTTGCTGTTGACCTTCCCGCTCTGAAACCGTGCTGTGCATTACATATTTGGTTCTTCACTTGGTTGGTAATGTGACGATTCAAAATCGTTTCGAATACTTTACCAAATACTGATAATACGGCTATAGGCCTATAGTTCTCGATAACCGACCTAGAGCCATCCTTAGGAATCGGAGTCACACGTGAGATCTTCCAATATAAGGGATACGTTTCAGATCTTAAGGCTAAATTAAAAATAAACAATAATGGTTCGATAATAATATTCGCACAGTCCTTTATCAGAAACGGTGGTATGGAATCGGGACCTGCAGATGAGTGAGTTTTAAGTTTAGCACATAAGACATCACGTGAGTGGATACTGTCCACTGCGACACGCGACGAGTCGCAGCGCGGCACGTCCGCCGCAGTCTTACGCTCACGCGCCGCCTCGGCCGCAGACAACGTGGCCGCGTTGGCCAGAAACACTGACTTAAAATAATGGGCAAAAGCATTGGCCGCATCTACTCCCGTCACTTTGTCACCCTGATACACGAATTCGACCATAGACTGCCTACTACACTGCCGATCACTGATAAATTTCCATAATGAGCGAGGATTTTTCTTTAATTCACGTTCCGTGTTCCGTATATATTTATTATAAGACGTACTTATTTGCTCTTTCACCAGTGTTCTATAATATCTGAACATTTCTTTATTGAATTCTAAATGACGTTCTCTATATTTAATTAAATAAAAATATTTATTTTTAATGTTTTTTATTATGTCAGATGTGTACCAAGTGGGATATTGATATTTGGAATTCAGCTCTCTCGAGCGTTTTATAGGAACCCACATATCAAAACAATTAATAATCTATTATATAAAAATAAGTCGAGTTTTCCTTCCTGACGCTATAACTCCAGAACGCATGAACCGATTTCCACGGTTTTGCATTCGTTGGAAAGGTCTCGGGCTCCTTGAGGTTTATAGCAAGAAATTCAGGAAAAATTTAAACGCGGGCTAAGCCGCGGGGATCAGCTAGTTTATTTATATAATATACTGACGGCTGTGTCGACATCCGTCGATGTATATACAACTCGTACCATTGTATAGCGGCAAGGTCGGCATATAACATTTCAAAATTAGCTTTATGGAAATTCCACTGCCGTCTATGATTATTAACTATACATATCTTAGACTAACGCAATAGGTACCTTAGGTAAATCAAAATGGAAGCGCCAAGCTGTATAGTGTAGTGGAATGCTTTAACTAAAGATTTCACAGCGGATAATTGGATACGTTTATTCTACGAGGAAGAATCTCATCGTTTTAATTCCACTGTCACAACTGAAAGCTGTTTGTAGACGAAAATTTTAACCTAAAATATATATTTCCTTAACAGCTGCAACTGGAGGCGGGGTCCGGCGAGGGCCCGGGCCCACCGGCCAACAACAACGCGGGGACAGTGCCGCAGGACAGTCCGCTGCGTGACGACAACCACAATGCGCAGCCCACGCCGCGCGCGCCACTCACTCCTTCAGGTATGTACAATATGTCTGTAAGCTACCGCCTGAGGCGTCACCCGGCAAGTGCCTATGGTTGGGGCTTGGCAAGTAGGTACCTAAGTCCGTTTATTCTTGAGCAATAATTAGAGTTTTTGTGGTAGGTATAATCACCATCACCATCAGTGAGATGTTATTTTTTTCACTTCTTGAATTATATTTACTAATTTTAATGTATCTTTTTATAAGATCAGTATTTAATTTACATATGTATATTCACGCTAGGTCCCTAACGGGGTAGGCAGAGAGTGTAGAGCGCCAGATATCCCGGTCCTGACATACCTCTCGTGCCTCGTCTACCTTCATCATTCTCTTCATACATGCCCGCCGATTATTAAGACTTTTGACCCTACCATCAGACAGAACTCGACCTATTTCCTGCATTCCCACCTCTCGCTTCCATATTGAAAGTTTAATTTACATCATCTCGGCAATCGGCAATCAAGCATATAGCGTGCAGTGAATTATTAAAGATTTGTGTGAAGATGCGTTCCCACTCTCGAACCTGCAGGAGTTTTGTCTCTGCGCCAGTTATTAGGTATGGATATAAGATTGATGAGTCAGGTATCAATACATTATTCCAAAAAAACTAAAGTGCGATATTATTTTTATAAAAACCATTACATATAAATTTATATGAAATCTAATTTCCTCTGAAACATTTTCATAATATAATATTAAATTCCGACAAAACTGTAGCGATCATCAAACAGATATTCGCTTGGAGCGAATATAATGAAATTTGTGAGGGGAAGAGATAGAAGTGTTTGCCTAACTGTGGTTAGGGGGAGTTGGGGTGGAATGATCGAGACGTTGATTTTAATGTCTTTTTACTCGTAATAAGTATACTTCCGAACGTCAGGGTTCCCCTGATTGTATTTGTTGACGCGAATTGTAACGCGTCAGTCACCTTAATGAAGCGGTTACGTCGTTTGACAAAACCGCACGGAGCAAGGGTTTTTGTCGAGCGTGTTTAAATTAAAACAATGTTATTAATACATAGATCGACAGTGTAGCAAAAAGTTACTTAGGTATTGAGGGAAGATTAATGTACATAGGGACCGTGTAAACAATTGGATGGACTGATTAAAGTAGTGTTGGCTTAAGTAGTGGTGGCTTTTACTTGTGGTAGAGCTCCAGTGACGGAGCTCGCGGTTGTAGGCACCACTGCATTACCTAATATACTTGCCGCTAAATGGTAATGTTCAGCACTATCGTGTTCCGGTCAGGAGGTAATGTATGGCCCCGTAATTTCCGGCACAGAGGCATAACATCTTAAGCCTTGGGAGTGGTAACGCATCTGCACCTTGGTCTAAGTGTGGGTGTCTATTGACTGCAGTCATCATTTAACATCAATGTGAGCTGCGTGCTTCTTTGCCAGTTTCACAACATTAAAAGAAAGGTAGGTCTAACTGATTCCCTGTTGTATTCAGTACAACAAAAAAGCTTATAAACCATAGGATATTTTTAAGGGGTCTTCTCATATATACTCATTATAAACCTAAAGAGATTGTGTCTTTGAACAGGTGGGACGACTTAAAAAAACTTGTTATAATTTCTTTGGGTAAGGTTAGGCTAACTAGCATTAGAAAATCTTGGAAAATCTGTAGAGTTAATGAACCCTCGTATTTTTTTCTGACGAACTATATAGGTCTTTGTGTATTGATGTACCGATGACGTATGTAACGTTCCGGTTCATATGTAGAACAGGAAAACGCCGGTACGTATAATGCAGTCACATGCAGTCCTAACAGACATGCAATATTTTAAATAGAGTCCCACTCAAAATGATTCTCGGAAGTACGTAGTATTGCTGTCCGCCCGCCGTCGCACCCTGAAAGAATTTTTTCATTACTTCCCCTACGAATTCTGTCTGATTCGGTCGAGTTATGAGTTTTCGGACGTATTGGATTTCTAGCCCATAGATACACTTGTAGTAGTAGCACAGTCTAAAGAAAACGAACGTGTTACGTAGTAGTAAGTAATATTATGGTTGTACCAGCTCTCCTGTGCATTAACTAGAAACTGATAAATAAAAAAAACCCAGTCTAGTGCGAGTCGGTCTCGCGTTGTGTGTAATCATAAGTACCACAGACTTCTTATCGGTTTGCCTGCAATCTATTAGTAAATAGCGATTATCTAGTTTTTGTTCTCAAAATTGTTGGCCTAGTGGTTTTGGAGATAAAGGAAGGAGGAAAAAAACCGTCCCTATAAGTGATATTCTTTCTCTTTTTCTTTTGTTTGATCTATTCTTGGAAAAGGTAAACGACTTCCACTGATAATAATTAATTAATAACTTGAAGCGCGTATAGCCTCGCGGCTTGTGTAGATCGGAAGCGGTTAAGCAACACGGGCGCGGTCAGATGTGTGATGGAGGACCGCTAGTGGCAAAAAAAATGCGTGTTTCCGTTCTTCGGAGGGCATGTTCAGCCGTCGGTCCCGGTTGCTATTGACAGATAGCAGTCGTTAAACCTTGTCCGTGGCCTTATGGGCGGTTTGAAAACATCCGACAGCGGGTTAGCCACTAACCCGTATCTCCACCAACCCACATTGGAGCAGTGTGGTGGAGCTCTAGGCCTCCTCCCAAGAAGGGGAGAGACTAGCAGTGGGACGTATCAAGGGTTGACATTATTATTAGTTTTAATTAATAGTTATACAACCGATATGATACAGACTTAGTTATCAATGGATCTTGTTCACCGATATAAAAAAAGGTTAAAATCAAACAATAATTAAGGGCATAGCGACATCTTAACGTTATTGTATAAATTGCTAAGTCTTATAGTCTGCTAAGCTTATATATACTGCTGTTAATTGATTATCAAAGAAAGAAAGAAAGAAAAATATATATATTTGATCAATTAAAAACAAAACAGAGAACAAAAAGAAAGAAAATAAAAAACAAGAAATTATACAAAACAAAACTAAATTAATAAATTGTCCAACTCAGCAAAGGATTTCATTCGTCAATCCCAAATATCAATAAAGCAAATAAATAAGGGGAAAGAGATATTTGTTTTTTTCCCCAATTGTCTCTCCACAGTGACTCGATACTAACCTACGAGTAAGTACAAATATAGATGTGTACTAAAATAAAACACACACTGTAATAATAAAACCCTTCCAATCTGCCTTAAACAAGAACCCTCCAGTGCCGTATAAAGCTATCTCATATTATACGCAAAGGTCTTTTGTAATATGAGATATATTGATATGTCTCCCTGCATTTATGCTTAAACACGCTCCGTGCGGTGTGGGGTGACGAATGCCTCAAGATAGCCTTGCGTAACGGATACGTACGTATTAAATTTGTTTTCTATTTTATGCCACCCCTTATAGACTTTTACTGCTGGTACAGCCGGATTTTTTGTGTCAGACATTATGGTGGCAAACGAGCGTGCTGTTCATATGAGTGTTAAGTGATGTCAGCAACCTGTAGACATCTGCGCAATAATTAGAGGACAATTTTTTTAATGTTTTGGAAGTGGCAAACAAGCATGCAGTTCACATTGATGTTAAGTGATGACTGCAGCCTATAGACACCCACACAAAGACCAAGACAAAATGCAGACGCGTTACCACTCCTGAGGCCTAAGGTGTTACGCCTCTGTGCCGGAAATGACAGGGTCTTACATTACCACCTGATCGAAACACAATAGTGTTGAACACTACCATTTAGCGGCAAGTATGTTAGGTAATGCGGTGGTGCCTACCCCCGCGGGCTCCGTCACTGGAGCTCTACCACCAGTGAAAGAAACATGCAGATGCGTTGTTCCTGAGATCTAGGTTGTTATGTCTCTGTGATAATGATTGCTATACATCACCATCTAACTGGAAGACTATACTGAACACTAACATTGGGCGGCAGATAGATTAGGTAATGCGGTAGTGCTGCAGTGGTGATGGAATCGGGAGTTGTATAAAATTGCATTCCATGAGAATCATGACAGCAATTTTGCGACATCCATTCACAAACGAAGCGCGCATGGCCCTGCGGCTAGTGTAGATCGTAAGCGACGTACTCGGTTCAGCATTACGGGTGCGGTCAGGTGTGTGATGGGTGACCACTAGTGGAAAATTAAAATGCGCGTTTCTGTGCTTCGGAGGGCACGTTAAGCCGTCAGTCCCGGTTGCTATCGATAGATAGCAGTCGTTAAATCTTGTCGGAGGCCTTATGGGCGGTTTGAAAACATCTGACAGCGGGTTGGCCACTAACCCGTATCTCCACCAATCTGCATTGGAGCAGCGTGGTGGAGTAAGCTCCAGACCTCCCCCAAAAAGGGGAGAGACTCGTGCCCACCAGTGGGACGTATAATTGGTTGCCATTATTATTATTCACAAACAACGTAAGTCACAAGCTAAAAGTAAGAAATAAAATCCTCAGAGGCTCGATGGAGGAGATATGCAAATAAAGTATCTTTATTGGAACTTTGACCAACTTGAAGCCCACTTGGCTTTACAACTTGAACATTCGTCGAAGTTCGTGAACTTTGCGAATGGATGGAAACTATAATTTTGAACTTCGAACTACTTGACAATGGGATGTAGTTTATTGATACCGCAAATGTGGAACGTAATGCGTTCAAAAATATCAATTTAGGACTGTTAGGATATGTATCTTCTTACTTTCTTATTCATAAACGTACATTAGATACGTTTTAGCTATAGAATGCTTTGTCTTTGTCAGTTACATTACTTGCATTGTCAAATGTGCAGGATAGAAAAAGACAAAGGAGAGATTAGCAACACTTTACCTAAAATACGTTTATGAATAATATCCAAATACTCAAACGTCACTTAAATCTAAGCGGGACTTAAAAGTCTTCTGTCTTTATAAAACACGTTCAAACGATAGAGATAGCGCACATTTGAGAATTGCTTAAAAATGTTTGAGTATTCGGCCATAAGGGGGTTAATATATAAATTACGCGTCACGTTGTTTGTCCGCGATGGACTCCTAAATTACTTAAACGGTGTTTATCAAATTTGGCACACCGTGTGCAATTTGATCCTACTTGAAAGATAGGATAAATTACATCTCAATTTATAGTCGCAATATTATGTTAGTACCAAAATTGCACCTGTGCGATGCCGGTGCGGGCCGCTATTAATCTTTATAAATATTACAGCTTTTGCCCGCGGCTCCGCCCGCGTGTTCGCTTTTCGCGTAACGTAGAGACTCATCAAATTATCCCGTGGCATCCCACAGGAACATTTTTTTGGGATAAACATTATTACTAACAAATTTTATGAAGATCGGTTCAGGAGTTTTAGCGTGAAGGAGTAACATACGCTGAACTCCTCGTCCGCAACAGTGTGACTTTGTGAGGTTTCGCTGGGGTCAAGAGTAGGTCGCGTGATGGTTCCGGAAAATGTTGCGAATGCACTAATACGGGTTTCCTCAAAGGTTATTAGGCCAACTGTTAGGTAAATAGAAAAGAACAATGAAATTAAAAAACTTTACTGGTGGTAGAGCTCCAGTGACGGAGCTCGCGGGCGTAGGCACCACCGCATTACCTAATATACTTGCCGCTAAATGGTAGTGTTCAGCACTATCGTGTTCCGGTCAGGTGGTAATGTACGGCCCTGTAATTTCAGGCACAGAGGCCATAACACCTTAGGCCTCAGGAGTGGCAGCGCATCTGCATTTTGACCTCTGGTCATTGTGTGGGTATCTATAGGCTGCAGTCATCACTTAACATCAATGTGAACTGCATGCTTGTTTGCCACTTTAACTACATAAAAAAAAAAAAAAAACTATTTACAATAAATAAATCCACGTGTTTCCCAAAATATTAAAAAATTGTGCGACATTTAAATATCCTGACAATAAAATTTACTTAAAAACCTTATTACAATTTTATATAATAAACTTTCACGAAAATCTACTGGACGGATTTGGATGAAACTTGACTTACTTTTGAAGCGCGCACGCATGGCTCCGCGGCTGGTGTAGATCGGAAGCGGTTTACTCGGTGTGTGATGGGTGACCGTTAGTGGCAAATTAAAATGCGTTTCCGTGCTTCGGAAGGAACATAAAGCCGTCGGTCCCGGTTCTATCGATAGATAGCAGTCATTAAACCTTGTCGGAGGCCTTATGGGTGGTTTGAAAATATCTTTGACCCTTATCTCCACCAACCCGCATTGGAGCAGCGTGGTGGAGTAAGCTCCAGGCTGCCTCCCCAGAAGGGTTGAGACTCGTGCCCAGCTGTGGGACGTATCAAGGGTTGCCCTTGTTGCTGCTGCTACAGTACTTTAAGTTGTATATTGGAATATCATAGAGCCAATTGCAATGATTAAATTACATGCGGACGAAGTCGCGGGCAAAAACTAGTATTTATTAAAACCCTTTCACGTAGCTAATTCATAACCTTGTCACGATATCTTCATACAACTTATGACTCATTCGAGTCACGTTCCGACTTGTTTCGAAGACAGTAGCTTGTTATCAACGTCACCTAATAACATATTAGCCGGCAATCGATGGGTCTTGAGCTTGAGGCGCGCCTACTGCAAGCTCCTGTCATATGTAGGTCAACGCTACACTTCATTGGATGGAGGAAAAACAGTGCAAAAGAAACCTTGCGATATTCAAATGTCTCTCTTTATGGTTTCCTGAATGTTTAGTTTCGGTCGGTGGCAAGGTATTGGTAAATTTAAGCCTAGACGGCTTAAAATTCGAATCAGTTAAAGTGACAATGTAAATTCTATGCTGCTATTATTATAAGAGACTAGCGGCCCGGTACGTACTTCGCTAAGTATAACAAAGATAAAAATTAAAAAAAAATGGAACATCTGTTAAGTTCATCTGTTAAATATAGTGTAGAATTCTATAACAAGATCCCATCCGGGATTGCTGAACTCACCGATAGTAAAAAAGCAAAGCATTAATTAAACGCACTCTATGTAAAAAGGCTTACTATAAACTCGAGGACTATCTCAAGGATAGAAATGTTTGGCTAAATGCTGATCTAGCTTCACAAGGGTGTTAAATGTAATATAAGGGTGTTAAGTGTATATCAAAGTGTAATGTTGATATTATATTGTTAATTTTAAATTTGTTTAAATTATGGAAAATTGTAAAAATATGCCTAAGAGATATTTTTAAAAGAGCCGACTGAGTTTTTTCCGGCAAGTTTTTCTCAGATCATATTGGCCTTTGGAACTTTGCCGGTGAATGACAAAGAATGACTCTTTTTCTTTTCTTTTTACTCTTTGTTATCAGTATGTAAAGGGGAAATGAGACGTTCTACTGATATACTTTTTACATTAGTTTATTACATTTAGTTTTATCTTAGTGATATTCTTGACTTTACATATATTTTTATCTTGTTTGACATGTATATCAATTGTTGTTCACTTGAATTTAATTTGTTTGTTTTTGACGTGTCATAAGAGGTGCCTGTCACCCTAAATGAATAAATGAGTTTCTGATTCTGATTCTGATTCTGATTCTGATTGTCAACACTGAAAAAAGTTTCAATTAGACAAAAAAAAAACAAAATGCTAATTTAGAAAATGATCCGCCATTTATTGAATTAATTTGTTACAAAAAATGTGATAAATCAAGAACCGCTCTACCGATTTTATGCAAACACTACATAAACCATCTACTAAATAGTCCAAACAAAGTCTGAACATTTTGGTTTGGAGGTGAGCCCGTACTTGAGTTATAAAATTACAACGAAAAGTGGCATTGATTTTTATGTATTTAAATAGAAAAATTACATACTTTTTAATTTTTATGCTCTGTGCCCTACAAAATTGCCCATAAGTATTAAATACTTTCAATTAAATTTATTCCACGGCTTCGATAGAAACAAAATTATTTTCAAAAGACTTCGAAACGACCTCACCTCAACAAAAGATAAAATTAGTTTGATGAACTCTTTTTCATTATTGAGATTGTCAAAAAAAGTATTCAGAGTTACAATGATAGTTTAATTTGCCTATACTTTCATTGAAACAAAGTTTAAAAAAATATTAAAATTATTAGGCACAGTACTCAACAATTGTTATTGCGCATCGAGCCTGCAAAAGATACGATTGGCTCGTTTCGACTTCGTATAGCGTTATCTCTGTTCCACACTGCCTACGTAAGCACTGGCAGTCCGGTATTGGTCAGAACTTGATCAAAATGGTCGACAAACGTCAAATTGGTACGGAGCGAAAGAGATAACGCCCTACAGGCCCGAAATAATCCGAAATCTCCTTCTTAGGCTCGATGTGCAATATTTATTGTTGAGCACTGACTGTACATATAATATGAGTTTAAAGTTCTGAAACGTTAAAAGGTCGAAAAAGTTTTTAGTAAAAATATATTGTTTAATGTTCTTGCACCCTATTCGGTACTACCCAGTTGGAAGATAATACCTAGCGATTAAGTCCACCAAATTATGTACTTATAAATAAATGAAATTCTGAAACATAAAAAAAACTAGGTCCTCGCGTAGCAAACGTGCCCTGTTACACTGCTACGAGTTTGAACTCGTAACAATGTAATAGCCTTCGTAGCGCGTAGTCGTGCTACAAAAACCTTTTAACTCATGAAAATAATAATAATTATACGTAGTTGTTCTTCTTCAAAAGTACCTTAAAAAGTTACGACATCTTATGTAAAAAGAAGATATTTATTTTATTGGTAAGGGGGGGGCTACCTCATTTTACCTCATTTGAGGTTATGGAGGATGTTTTTTAGGGTTCCGTAGTTAACAAGGAACCCTTATAGTTTCGCCATGTCCGTCTGTCTGTCTGTCTGTCTGTCTATCTGTCTGTCTGTCTGTCTGTCTGTATGTCCGTCCGCGGTTTAGCGCATTAACTATAAATACTACAGACTTGAAATTAGGTACAAGTATACATCTTAATTACGCCGACAAAGTGGTAGAATAAAAACATGAAAATATTTAGGGTAACCTCGCCTACATGTAAGTCGAGGATATTTTTTTTTATTTTCGATTGCCATATAGTGTGTAGTATCGTTGGATAGGTTTTTAAAAAATAGTATGGGTGTTCGAACATCATTTTTCGATTTAGTTAACTGTTCGTGACTTATTAAGCTTTAAAGTGCAAATTTTCGTTAGACCCAAGTGTCCCCCCCCCCCTACAGACTAAACGGTTGTTGTTAGAAATTCAAACGTTACGGCAATAGTAGCTATATATAACGAAATTAAAAGGAAAACTATCACACTTAAGTTGGCCTTGCAAGTTTGCGAGTAATAGTCGATCAAATGTACTTTACTCGAAAATTTCGAACAAGTTCATACAAAATATTTTTTGTACACAAAATATTTACATATTTTTTTTTTCATTACATCTTTTACTCTGTAATTACGGAACCCTACACTGCGCGTGGCCAGACATGCACTTGACCGGTTTTTTGGTCAAGCTTTCGATACTAGGCCTCCAAATACCTAATGACGCCCGGGCCTCTGATAAACTTGAAACTGCCACTGAATTGGACGGCAATCGCTGGGAGATCTTGAATAAAGTTGACTGTAGTTTCTGTCCAATATAGGTTATATATGCTCTTCGTTGGGCGAAGGCAAAACAATGACCTATGAAGCGTGTGAAGGGATATACCCAAATATTTCTTTTAAATATTTAAATGTTTATTTTTTCTAAAAAAAAACGCTTACACTCACAACCTTACAGTAGGTATAACCCTGAGTCTTGGGTGCCGTTGTATACAAACAACACATACACAAACACCCAGACCCGAAACAAACATCTGTAGGCCATACAAAAATGTGTCCCGGTGCGGGGATCGAACCCGCGACCACACCGCTGGACCAACTGGGTCGTGTTAGTTTTGTTATTGTTGAAATATTTTTAGGTTCTGTAGTGGAAATTACTGATAGGACTATTTTACTGATAAATAAAATAAAATCTTGCGTTAATTAAAAAAAAAATCACTGATTCTCATCCAAATAAAAAAGTAGATACGCGGGTTTCACAAATTATATTACAGGGGTTCTTCACAAATTATAGATCGCATCACGGTTACATGTACTCACAATGTATTGAAAATTAACACTT
Organism: Macrosoma leucophasiata; assembly: GCA_036365455.1. Classification (NCBI taxonomy): domain Eukaryota; kingdom Metazoa; phylum Arthropoda; class Insecta; order Lepidoptera; family Hedylidae; genus Macrosoma; species Macrosoma leucophasiata. The sequence continues at coordinate 24,015,855 of JAWQUS010000007.1, read as the reverse complement.
TATAGAAGTTTGAGCGTATTTACCCTCAAGAAAAATATCACATATATATGTAGAATAATATATAGAAAGAATGTCGAATAAGCGAATGACTAAACAGATATACAATGCGAATGTAAATGGTTGCAGAGGCCCAGGAAGACCAAGACTAACCTACCATGACCAAATAGGTCGAGTTCTGTCTGATGGTGGGGTCAAAAGTCTTAGGAATCGGCGTGCATGTATGAAGAGAATGATGAACGTAGACGAGGCACGAGAGGTATGTCAGGACCGGTATATCGGGCGCTCTACACTCTCTGACTACCCCGTTAGGGACCTGGCGTGAAGATACATACGTACGAAATATCACCTTCACACCAGCGTAAACACCACAACGTGCAATTTTTCTAATAAAAAATGTTACTAGGAAGAAAACAAGAAGAAAAATTACGAGGAAATTATGATATTCCTTGTACTTGTGTCGTTGTAGATGCAGGTACTTGCCTTGCCCCACCTTAAGACGAAAAACGGTTTGCCATGAAAAAGTAACAAGCTGTGAAAACTAGGTCAAAGCCTTACAACCCTTGAAGAGGGAAACTGTCCCCGACTTTTTGTATCTGATTCACATATTTCACAATGAGGGAAAAAAGTTTATCAATCCGTGAAAAAGTTTTCCTGCTCAATGAGTTAAGATATTGCTAGATATTTTCTAAATATTTTGTAAGTATGTACATGCGTTATCTATTGCTTTTATCAGGTTTTTTTTTTATTTATTTAATGGAAGGTGCAAACAAGCTTGCAGTTCATATTAATGTTAAGTGATGACTGCAGCCTTTAGACACTCACACAATGACCAAAGTCAAAATGCAGATGCGTTGCCACTCCTGAGGCCTAAGGTGTTATGCCTTTGTGCCGTAAATTACAGGGCCGTACATTACCACCTGACCGGAACACGATAGTGCTGAACACTACCATTTAGCGGCAAGTATATTAGGTAATGCGGTGGTGCCTACGCCCGTGAGCTCCGTCACTGGAGCTCTACCACCAGGTTTTCATATGATTAAAATATGTTTTTATTGTCATGAAAGTAACAAAGTATCTGGATATAGTATGTTCTTAGGTTTTCGCGAGCTACACTCATAGAAATAAAACTAGTTATCGAAATGTATCTTGTGTATATTAAACTAAATGATTATTTAAAATCGAACCCGACGTTTTGGTTGCTTTTCAGCTACTGATCTGAAAATCAGCGTCAAGTAGATAGGTTATATCTGCTTGGCCATAAGCTGATCTGGGTACCCTTTTGGATCAACCGTGAGACATACTTGTCTATTTACATACCTGTCTGTTGTTTTAAATTGCTTAAATCTATTGTCTTATGTAATTTGTTTTTTGTTGAAAATGTTATACTTTGTGTCTCTGTGTTGCTGTCCGAATAAAGAAATTCTATTCTATTCTTTTCTACTGTGGTTTGGGGCAGACTGCCCGAGACCATCATTTTAGTCGAATCCGAATAAAACCGAAAACAAGTTTTATTTTTAAAAAAATATTGGGTGCGTTTTTTTATTGCTTTAGTGACGCGCTTTATCATCATTTAATCATTTAATCACCTTTAACGCAACAATGATAATCAGAGTACATCTATTGCTTGAATATGACTAACGAAATCAAAGCTGATAATCAGGTAATCCAAGGTATACTAGAGCGAGGTTACCTAATCTACTTACTACTAAATGGTAGTGTTCAGCTCTATCATGCAGTGGCGTAGCTAGCATGGGTGGCACCCGGGACGGATGAGCAAAAAAGAGGAAATACGGGGAGTATTTCCTTTTTTTTTATCGTAATTCCTTTGTATTTTTATTTTTCCATTCACCACCGTTGTGCCCCCCTATTTGAGCAAATTCTGCCTCTGGCGCCCCCTGCCTGGTATTATAAAGGCGAAAGTGAGTTTCGTGTTGCGCTTTCACGTCTAAACACCTCAAATTTGGGTTATTTAAAGAGTGGGTGGCACCCGGTGTGGGCCGGCCCCGCCGCCCCTCCCCCTTGCTACGCCACTGCTATCTGTACCGGTCAGATGGTAATATGCGGCTCAGTAATTTCCGCCACAGAAGAATAATGATCTGAGGCCTCTGGAGTGACTACCTCCAGGTTTAACCCCAGAATAAAATACTAGCAAATTGGGAATCTGTGTGAATAATAATAATGTAATAATAATGGCAACCCATCTTACGCCCCACTGCTGGGCACGAGTCTCTCCCCTTTTTGGGGGGAAGCCTGGAGTTTACTACACCACGCTGCTCCAATGCTGATTGGTGGAGGTACGGATTAGTGGCCAACCCGCTGTCGGATGTTTTCAAGCCGCTCATAAGGCCTCTGACAAGGTTTAACGACTGCTATCTATCGATAGCCACCGGGACCGACGGCTTAACGTGCCCTCCGAAACACGGAAACGCGCATTTTAATTTGCCGCTAGCGGTCACCCATCACACACCCGACCGCGCCCGTAATGCTTAACCGAGTAGATCGCCTATGACACAGGATCTACACAAGCCGCGGGGCCATGCGCGCTTCTGTGTGAATAAACGCATGTTATCTACACAATTCTATTCATCCATGTGAAAAAATAGACGTGAAGGTATTAACGGAGCTATAAAATCTTTTTGTCGTCAATATATTTGCAGTGAAAGTGAAGAAGTGTGGAAGTACGCTCTGAACAGTAATATCTTTTTATTGCGTCAGACTAGGAACGTTACGTTTTTTACTACACTGTCTAACCTAAGTACAATACTGTTTAGTTGATACAGATTTGAATGTTTTATATATTTTAATGTGAATTGAACTTAAAATAAATTCTAATTTTACAATTAATCTTAATATATATAAATCTCGTGTCACAATGTTTGTCCTCAATGGACTCCTAAACCACTTAACCGATTATAATAAAATTCGCACACCATGTGCAGTTCGATCCAACTTGAGAGATAGGATAGTTTAAATCTCAATTCATAGTCGTAATATTATTGAAGTACCTAAATTGCAACCGTGCGAAGCCGGTACGGGCCGCTAGTAAAATTATAAGTATTTATGTATGTATCTTGACGCCCAGTCCCTTGCGGGGTAGGCAGAGAGTGTGGAATGCCAAATATCCCCGTGCTTCAGTGAAGATGCCAATGATGCCATTGATTTATTATACTAGATGCACGGGTTCAAGATAGAAGTGATGTTCCATTTTCTTACATTACGCTGCGGTAGGATCAGTTCGCATCCTCATCCATCCATACATGCTAGCCATATTTCATTACAATATACCTGAATTGGACATCTGATTTTAATGTAAACTAGTGTTCTGCAAATTTTTATTGAGAGGTATACAGATTAGGCAATGCAGTAGCACACCGCTGACACTCCGCCAAAATTCCATACAAACGCTTAATTTGGTTTCTATTACACAGACATCAATCAGTGACGTGTATTTACACGCGCACCTGTGTGCGTAGCACGTACAAAATACCAACCGTCGCCCATAAGAGGGGAAGGGGTTGAGTGAAGCGAGCAAATCGGGCGGGACGTCTAAGTGTCCGCATACGTAGTATTATTACATATATTCTCTGGCAGTGGTGCCTCACCTCGTTTGTGAATATTGGACATTTCAAATCATAAAGTTTAGCAGTATTAACGGTTTTTTCGTGTTACACTATCACTAGAACATAAAACTTTCAGGTTCTTTGAATAAAGACTTCAGAAAATTAATGCCAACCAATTCGGGTTCTTATTAAGGTCAGTCCCGGAATTTTGCCAGTAATTCGCAGGCCGTATGAGCACCACTGGTGATTCTCTATAGCAAATTGAAGTTATCGGCATCATCTATTTATCAGTCATCAGGGTAGTGCAAGGCTGCTTAGATTCATTACCACACCACAAAAATATACACGTACCTATTTCTTAGTCAAACCTACACGAATTTCCGTATTAGAAGGCGAACAAAAAACTAATCCACCAAAATAAATGTGACCCGCCAAAAGGCTGACATTAATACCTACATTGAAACAAATTGGTGGCCTGAAATATTCAATACGTAACGCCTTTCATTCGCAAACACAATGGAGTCGCAGTATCATGCTGTATTGGATGGAACTCGAGAGCTTACTTATTTTGCACGTCAGACCCAATACGCGTGATTCGGCTGTTTTTTATTTAGACCTGACAATGGAATCTGCTCCGTCTGCTTGGCCAAAAAGTATTGATTTTTTTTATAAGCTTCCATCAGTATTTGGCTTAGTAAAAAATATTGGAGAAAAGGTTAAGGCCAATTAAGTTTTGGCAAGATTTTCGCCGAGCTGAAACTTGATTTATGTTTTATCTTGGTAACAGATTGAAAAGTAATTAGTGAATTTAATCTTACTGAACATCTTTGGATAAAACTTTTTCTGTGATTTACTGATAGTACGTCTACGCCGTTCCTGTTAGCCTGTTTTTTATGTAATGGAAGTGGTAAACAAGCATGCAGTTCACATTGATGTTAAGTGATGTCAAAATGCAGACGCGTTATCACTCCCGAGGGTAAAGGTGTTATGCCTCTGTGCCGGAAATTACACGGCCGTTAGAAATAGTTTAGCCTCGGTCGAGGAATAAGGGGTTACATTGAGAATTTAGGTACCAACTTTCATAATGATATCCTTGGATTTGGAGATACGTCCGACGAATGTCAGAATATCATAATATGTGGGATGGTTTTCAACCCTTATTTGGCTTATTTTATAAACGTTTAAGACCACAGCTCAAAACTGTGTTTTACACTGTGTCCCATTCAAATATTTGTCTCGTTGCGGGGATCGAACTCCTAAGATCAATCAGTCGTTACACACGAACTGGGTCGTTTACTTGTAAATGAATCGTCACCTGATATTGTGCGGTGATACTTCAATGTTTGATGCGATTATTCAATACGTCGTTCGAAGTTAATATGGCTCAGATAGGTGTCATCGACATTGCGAGTTTTCTCGATCAATTCGAGCACATACAACTCTCAGACGAAAATAGGTTAAGGAAGATTAATGCGTGTTCGCCGTTGGTCTGAATAGTATGTAATGAAATCGTTGACCTACAGTACCTTAGAGTGGATTGGTGAATTTGGGCAAGATTGGCATGATTGAAGAGATTCTCGGAGAGGCAGGTTTGTTTTTTCTTTAGACGTATGTAAATTCTTGTACTCGTAGATAGCTAATCTCAAAACAATTTTATGGCCTTCTTGACCGGGCAACTGCTGAGTACAAATAGTTCTTAGCCTAAATATTTCATCAAGTGTCTAAGGAAGACTTAAGTATGTTCTAAGATAGATTAGCTAAAGGAGGCTTGGATCTTAGTGATATATTATTATATAGATGTAAAGAAATACTATTTCTTTCTTCGCACTCTGTGTGTTTATTTACCAGGAAGTTTGGTTATAGTTTTTAACTTTTTAATTGTCTGATTTTAAAGAAGAAACGAATTCAGAATGTCAGATGACAGATTTAAATACGAGTTGATTGACAATTGCATAATTAATGAAAATTTTAATATTATATTATTTTATGTTTTAAAAGTGAAAGAATAAACTTTCATTGTCGTTTCTTCTTTTCAGGTTTGAGTTCATATTGTTTTATATTACCTAAATAATAGTCTCTGTATAAAAAAAACTAACAATAAATCTTCTTTTCAGCAACACAAGGTTTATTTCTTTCATGTAGTAAAACAGACTTATATAGATATAATATTTTGCTGTTTTTATCTTTATTAAAAAAATCCACGAGAATGGAACAGTCATAGCAAAAGTTTGACTATGTAAAGGGATATAGTCAGACTTTCAGGCGCTTTTATTTTGCCTTATACAGAGCCTAAACAGAATACAAGTTAGTAATACAACAAGTATCAAGTTTTCTACTATATTACCTTCTATTTCTTTCCAATACAATCCTATTTCTAAAGTATATTCATTGATTTGAAGCGAAAACGCTCTTTGGCATCGCCCTTTATGGCCAAAGGCATCTCGTGTTGTTATTCAGATATTCTGTCTTTTGTTTGATGGTAACAATTCGATATTACAGTGAATGCTGAAGGCGGTGTTATATTACAGACACTTTTTATTAAAAAAAAAAAAGAGGTTTTGTACAATAACAGAATGTACTCAATGCAAGTTTTACTGAAGATAGAGTTTTAGTGTAGGAACTCGAGGGCATAGGCACAACCGACCCGATTAGTCCAGCGGTGCGAATCCACCGTTTGATTCGAAGTGTCGCGGGTTCGATCCCCGCATCGGAACAAATATTTGAAAGGCCTACAGATATCTGTTTCGGGTCTGGGTGTTCGTGTATGTGTTGTATCTGTACAACGGCATCTACGACACAGGTTTATATAATACATAATGTGGAGTTGTAAGTGTAAGCGTATTTTAACCGCTTTTTTAAAGTAAGCAAGGTACCTGTCCAATCAGGGATGAAATATTGGAAAAAGTTATATTTATTTTCAAGGTGATAATTACTGTGTATAGGTCGCGCCAGGTAAAAAGAACGCTGGCGGTCAAGCTGCGCGTCATGTGTTTTTATTTCATTTTATGTTATTCTATGTAATATAGTTTTCAATCTGCCTACCAATACACGAAACCGCAAGCGAAAGCTAAATCAAAAATAAACCAATAGGGCTAGTACTTTCGTGCGCGAGTGTATCGATGCGCGAACACATCCCTTCTGCTTTCTTCCAGCGTTCTTTTTACGTGGCGCGACCTATAACTTTATTTAGAAAATTTGACAATTAATAGGCATTCGGTTATTAATCAATTCCGTAATTAATCGTAATGCCTACTGATAGTTTATACATACATAGTACAAGTAGTAAATGCCAAAGATAACAACGCCTGCCAAATTTGCAAATGCAATTGTTTGGTCTCATTCTCTTCATGCATCCAACGATTGTGGAACTTTAATTATCTAACACTGCGTGGCAGAACTGGTTTTCTTCAGTTGGGCCATGGGGGATACCAAAAACTAATACAATCATTAAATGTGGAAGTAACTCTGTTTGTCTGTCTCTTGCGCTTAAATCAAACTGTTGAACCGATAGTGATAAAATTTAACCCAAAAAACCGACCAAGTTCACAGGATTCCGTACAATAACTTATTTTTGTTTTATGTTACTTTTAATTACATAGACTTCTCATATTTTTCCTATAATCTACAGATAAAGGACTATTTCCTGTATTTTTTTGAATTTTCAAACTAGTAGTTTCAGTAATAAGGGAATGATAATTTATTGATTATTTATTTTTAAAATTATTTTCGCCTTTTCATTTGACACAGGTATCATACAATGTAATCTATATACTGTTTATATTTTCTAATTTATCCTATAAAAGTGGCCTCGCGGACAAAGCCACGGACAAATACTAGTGAAATAATAAACAACTTGTTATGCGTATAAATATGGCATAGACAAAAAAAAGCTTTGTCACGTCCAAGCGGTCCAACAAAAACAGAGTTTATCTATCTCGCGCTGACCCCAGACTTGACGCAGCCTCATTTAATTAGTGTGCCCAACAAAGGTGCTTTAATTGTGAACTACGATGGAGGTGAATTAGGCTAAGTTCCAGCGATGCTCGTTAAACTTGTGTATTTTCCTAATTAGTGTTATTCGTGTTACATGCAAAAAAACTCTTAGCTTGTTCATTCGATGTGGTCGTAAATGTTCAGCATATTATAGCAATCAGACTTTTTATGTCGTAAAGTAGCAAACAAGCATAGGTACAGTTTACACTGACGGTAAGTAATACTCTAGCCTATAAACATTTGCATGAAACCAGAGATTTTTATGTAGATACGTGGCCTAAGGTGTTATGCCTCAGTGCCGGAAATTATAGCGCCGTACTTTACCACCTGAATGGAACGACAACACGATAGCTGCTGAACATTACCATTTAACGACAAGTAGATTAAGTAATGTAATGAAGCCTACGCCCGCGACAAGAACTCAACCACCAGATGATATTTATAAGTCTGATATGAATTCGGTTTATGACTTCTCTTCTTAAATTTCAGTGCAATGATCGAAAAAGGTAATATCCTATGGACTTACCTTATTTGTTACTACACAACATAATATCACAGTATAAGTACATAACTAACACGTTCGTTTTCTTTAGACTGTGATAATATTGATATGTTCTTAGGTTTTCGCTGCACTGCAGACCTCCCTGTTCTTCGGTTTTTGACATCAGCAATGTGATATATAAATTGTGATTGTGGACTCTCATATATTGGTCAAACGAAGAGAGCTGTATCCACCCGTGTTAAAGAGCACATTGCTGATGTCAAAAATCGAAGAACAGGGAGGTCTGCAGCCTGTGAACACATAGCGGATAAGCCGAACCATTACATCCGGTTTGATAAAATTCAAATACTCGCTAGAGAACACAAACCCATTCCACGAATGGTACGCGAGGCTATTGAAATTAAAAAACACCCAAATTTCAATAGAGAAGATGGATGGCGATTAATAACATCTTGGGATCCCATACTTAGCAAGATTAAATCCCAGCCGCAGCAGTCTGCAAGACCTCAAGATACCATAAGTAATTATTGTGTTAATCCTGAACGCTACGCAAGGCGTTTACGAAATCGATGGAGGTAGCTACATATAATTTTTTCAAACTTCTGTCAGACAAATGTCACCTCAGTCTGCCCGGGACCACGGAAGCTGAAAAGCGACCGAAACGTCAGGTTGATTTTAAAAATCATTTTAGTTTAATATACGCGAGATAAATCCGTAAAAATAGTTTTATTTCAATGTACGGCTCTGTAATTTCCGGCACAGAGGCATAACACCTAATGCCTCATGGGTGGCAGCGCATTTGCATTTTGACCTCTGGTCATTGTGTGGGTGTCTATAGGCTGCAGTCATCACTTAACATCAACGTGAACTGCACGCTTGTTTGCCACTTTTATAACATAAAAAAAAAAAAAAAAATGTGATAATATTACCTACAACAACAATACTCTTTATTGTACACTTTTTATAACAAAGTAGGTATAGTAAACGAATAACAAAATTAATCAATTAGGTCAATATGCAGATGCGTTGCCAACTCTCTGAGCTCTAAGTAACATGCCATCTAACCGAGACGCGATAGTAGTGCCGAACACTACTATTTCGCGGCAGATAAATAAGGTTATGCGTCCAAGAGCTCAAGGTATAATTCTAGGATACAGATTTTTCTGCGCGATGTTCGGGATTAATGTCCGTACATTTTGGAATTGAATAACTCTTCCCCATAGAAATCTATCCAGTGGCGACGCATAGTAAAGGAAGTCACAACACGCGATTTCAAAATGGCTAAAAGCGGTGTAAATTCTCGGCAGCATTCTTGCAGCCTTCTCACCACTATCTCGCCATTGATGCCACTACTTGCCAGTGGGTAGCTAGCTAGTTTCGTATAAACTGATTTGCGTGCGTGTAGGTACCTACTTTATTTTATTGTCTCTTTCTGAGCCACGTGCGTGAGAGATTGATTCATCTTTGTCTCACTCATTTTCGTTCCTCATGTGTTTGTTATAAGTTTCATTCGTTCGCTTATTAGTCTGTATCTAACTAATCCATGCACTTGTTTCGTATTTTGATTAAATACAATTATTTCTATGTTGTTATTAATTCGAAATAAAATAAAAAGTTATTATATTCAATGTTTTTTTTTCTCCCGGATTTAGACAGCTAAGAGGTGGTAACCCTAGCTACAAGTGACTGTAGCTAGGGTTACCACCTGTAACTATCTAACTTGTAAAAGGTAAATTGGTCCATCAAACACGCCAAAGGAAGCGAATGTTCGGGAGAGGAACGAATATTACCTTCGTGAACGTAGCCCGGCCTTGGCCTAATTCCACATTTAGCACACTTATATCTATTTTTACCCCATCAATGTGAAGGGAACGGTTCTATTGAATGATCGCCGTGTAATGAATGAGATGGTTATTATTTGTTACCATCCCTAAAATAACGTAATACTCGTAGATATTTGATTATCGACCTCTAATAACGCTTTTCACGATATCATCTACTTATTTCATATGTTTTGAGAGTTTGTAATGGGCGTTTTTTTATGTAATTTATGTGGCAAGCAAGCATGCAGTTCTCATTAATGTTAAGTGACGACCTACACAGACTAGAGGTCAAAATGCAGATGACAACACGTCACCCCGGCGACAACAGAATTATAGGTTAGGATCCCACTGCATAACCATTTCGTTCATCCAGATATGCTGCAAACCTAATTTTTATGCATATTTATAATCTAGAGAAAATATATCCACTAGGTTGTCAATCAAAACTTGGCCGCAAGTATTTTTTAATTTTTTTTTGGGAAATAATTTTTGATTACTTGTTTTTTTCAATAAAATATCTTGAACTTCACGGAAATATGTATAAAGACTCTGATCACGGCTGCCGTTGCGCACTTGGCCACCCCTACCTATTTTCGTTCCGCCCCGATAACTTTTAACGTCCATAACATGCATGTAATATTTTGTTTTGAACTTTCACGATTTGTATTCATATTTTTAAATTGTAAACGGGACTTAATCGCGTACTAATTTGATCGAAGTATCCGTTGCATTACGGCCGAAACGTCGAGTGTCGAGGTAAATACTTCGATGAAAATAGTACGCGATTAAGTCCCGTTTACAATATAAAAACATGTAATATTTATATATAAAATTAAAGCAATTTTTTATCATTATTATAATTATACGGCAGCCAAATTAAATCGGCCGCTAATAAGAGTTGCTGGCTGTTAAAGATAAAAAAAATGAACGAAATGATTCTGCAGTGGGATTCTAATGTATACGGCCGGTACAATGTAGGCACACTATATTGCTCGATAGAACATGTGACAGGAAATGCAAACGTTTCCGAGGGTCTAATTTATTCTGTTATAGAAGTCGACCCACCCTTGACCTCTACCTACTGCCGTATTTTACGACTCACCAAGTCTTTTGAAAGCTGGAATAAAAATTCTAACATGACCACTTAAGGCACAAACTTGACGACCCGGTTAGTCCAGCGGTGTGAGACGTCCATTTGATTCGAAGGGTCGCGGGTCCGATCCCCACACCGAGGCAGATATTTGTATAGCCTACAATACAGATATTTGTTGCGGGTCTGTGTGTTTCTGTATGTGTTGTATGTGTACAACGGCACCCACGTCAAAAGTTTATACCTGTGGCGGTGGTGGTCTGGTGCTGCTGCTGCCGGGTGGCTGTAGTGTAGTAGAGCTATGACCCTAAATGTCATCACAGCGATTTGCAAATGCTTGGAGAAATTCCAATAATTTCCCAAATGCTAAAATTTATTTGCTACTCTAGTTTTACTTTCATCATCATCATCACCTCGGCCAAAAGACGTCCACTGCTGATCAAAAGCCTATCAGAGGAGGTTATGCCATAATCGCCACGCTTGGCATGCGGATTGGCGATGGCAGTGGCGGTAGTTTTATTGGAGGACGCTACTGCCTATCTTGCGTTTTCGTATTGACTACCGCTCCGTTGGTTGGTTTGACCGCCATAGTTCGGTTGACTGACTGCACTAGTGGAAGAACTCTTCCACTAAAAGAGAACTCTTTCGCTAGTGGGCGGTGGGGTCGACACGCCCCGACACGCCAACAGTAGTTTTATTTTACCTGAGTTAAAAGTTTTAAAAGTTGACAGTCTCGACAGCTAGGCAAAGCTTTACCTTTATTTGGGGGAAATACACGCGTCAATCTAAGTTTTAAACCCAAAGCATAAAAAATGTATACAAATTACACAGAGCTTTAAAAATGCATCAATTTATTCATGGAACACAAGTTGCTTTTAATCACCGGTTCGCTCGCTCGTAAAGCGGGTTCTGTATTAGAGAACATACTCGCAACGTTTTGATTTATGAGAACAGACTGGCAGTATGGTTTATGTCATATGTCATGGTTCAACCTTTCCAACACTATACGAATCAAAATACGAGGCGTCCCTATATTTGAATACTTTGATACTGTTTTTATCACTTGAAATCAATAGGTAAAATTCTTATTTTTGTGGTTATCTCGAAATGGAAAAATTGTTTTTTTAAGCTATTGCATAGCTTCTATCGAGGGCCTTGAGCGCGGGGATCGAATTCAGAAATTCCGTAACGAAAAAACCTCACGCTCCCCACTCCAACGGGCACGGAGGTGTAGCTTGAAGGCCGTGCATTGTCTAACGTCGTTTCTTTTCGGCAGTCTTCGACACGGTGTCACCACGCTCAAAAAGTGTAACTTGAATTAATATCAAAGAAAAAAAGAAATACTGCATAAATAAAATAAATAAATAATTATAATTGCATAAGTTGATACAAAATGCTATGCAATAGCTTTACCGCGGCAGTCCCCGAGTCCCACACGTCGATTTTTTTAATATATAATGGTCAAAATGCAGATGCGTTACTACTCCTGACGCCTAAGGTGTTATGCCTCTGTGCCGAAAATTACAGGGCCGTACATTACCACCTGACCGGAATACGATAGTGCTGAACACTACCATTTAGCGGCAAGTAGGTACCTCCGTCACTGTAGCTCGACCACCAGTAAAAACTGTTCCCAATTAATTAGACCTCAAAGATGCGACCCAAATAACACTCCCTTGTAATTTTCGCTGAAATCATGATGATCTTATTGATATTAATTTTGGGACATAAATAAAGTCCTGTTTAATATTTAATGAACCGAGCGTTGGCACAGCGGTGTCCCAATTTAATTACAGCTGACGACTTTTACACAGTTATCTGAATTTCTAAAATTTGAATATCTGCCGATGCTAGAGTGAATGAATATTGAAAATGTGCGGGCATTTCGAATTCGAATACTAGCAAACGAATGATTTCTTTAACAGATGACATGTTTTTATTATATTTTTTTAACGGTTGTAGGCATAGGTTATGTTTTTGAACTCGAGATTATTGTAACTATTTATACTCATTAATTCATTCATAAATGTAAAGAAGTACTTGATTCATAAAATGTTTTGGTCAGGTGGTAATGTACGGCCCTGTAATTTCCGGCACAGAGGCATCTTAGGCCTCAGGAGTGGCAACGCATCTGCATTTTGACCACTGGTCATTGTGTGGGTGTCTATGGGCTGCAGTCATCACTTAACATCAATGTGAACTGCATGCTTGTATACAACTTTCATAACATTAAAAAAAAGTAAATTCACATTTTGATAGGTAAGTAATTGGCTAAGACGGGCAAATTACCAAGAAGAAGATTGATTACGTGATTAGCCACTCTTTGTCTAAAATACCTACGTTTTCAGAATACATATGTATTCTGAAAACGAAAAAAATATCCAGGGACCTCCAAATGGAGGTCCCTGGATATTAAATGTCTTTGCCTTTGGCGGCGTCGTGTGGCGGGTTGCTCACTTCCCTCTAAAATGGTCGAGGAGGGCAATGGCTGTCACATGCGTCATACTCGTGAACGGGTGCTGTTGGTGGGGACTGGTCTGTTCTGGTTTGCAGGGGCTACATCACATTTAGTAGATAGCAGTTTATTTGCATCTATGCTATGGACGTTGACATTATTTGATTTTTCACGATAATCTGTACTAGATTTAAGCTTTCATTTAAAAGAGCTCTTACTGAGTTTGTTGGGTAGCGGAGTTCTTCTCAGTAGTGACTGCACTTGGAACTCTGCTAAGTGAATAACATTGATCTTGACGAATAAGTTTTTCTTTTTCTTCATTTATTATCATTGAAGGAATTGAAAAATTTTATGATTATTATGTTTTAACCAAATAGTTTAATTTTTAATTTACTATTAATATATGATTTTTCTTTACTATATGTAATGGTTATTCGCTCTAGGTAGTTTATGATTTATTGACGTTTTGAAAGTATCTGTAAAGATCTATTCGAAATAAAAATATTTTCTATTTCTATTTCTATTTCTATTTCTATTTCTATAGTGATCTGTGATCAAATGCATTGTTTACGATTCTATAAAGGACAGAGACAAACATTCATTTTTATATAAAACTAGCTGAAAAAGCTAGTCGAAAAACTTCGTATTGCCTCAGAATGAAATAATGTGTAAAATCAAAAGTTTGAGAGATACGAACTAATAATGAATAACTAATAAAATTGTGGTTTTTACTATTTCCCTTCATTTTCTTCATACTTTCTTACCTTTTGAACCTTCCCTGGACTTTCAAAAATCATTCAAAACAAAAATTAGCCAAATCGGTCCAGCCGTTCTCGAATTTTAGCGAGACTAACGAACAGCAATTGATTTTTGTGTTTTCCCTGCAGAATCCTTGAAGGTGTACGGCGAGCGGCTGTCCGAATGGGAACGCACGGAGATCCGGAAGTACCCCGAGGTGTGGTTCCTTGGAGTGGATGCCAACAAGGTGCAGGCGCGATCTAACTTGCCCAACAACTGCGGCTTTGATGACGAGAACGGCAGTTATAATAAGGTACTACTATGTGCCTGCTATGCTTAACCAGAAGCGCTGTACCGCGCCCTCGGTATACGCGGTGAGTCGGAAGTCGGGTAGAAACACGAAACCATTGGCGATGATAGATGGCTGGTGGTAGAGCTCCAGTGACGGAGCTCGCGGGCGTAGGCACCACCGCATTACCTAATATACTTGCCGCTAAATGGTAGTGTTCAGCACTATCGTGTTCCGGTCAGGTGGTAATGTACGGCCCTGTAATTTCCGGCACAGAGGCATAACACCTTAGGCCTCAGGAGTGGTAACGCATCTGCATTTTTACCTCTGGTCATTGTGTGGGTGTCTATAGGCTGCAGTCATCACTTAACATCAATGTGAACTGTATGCTTGTTTGCCACTGTTAAAACATAAAAAAAAAAAAAAAAAAGAAAGAAAGAACGCTACAGCCGATGCTACCTCCCCTCTCGCCGCGAGCAATGCGAGCATACCTGGCGCGGTACAGCGGTTCCGGTCAAGCTATACTGACTTACATATTTTATATTTTTTTATGATGTTTTAAGCTCTTAGCATACTATAGCAAAATCGTGAATCACAATCTAGTATCGTCAGTCTGGTAGTAGGCTATTGAAGCAGGCAAGGCAAGTTGAGTCCTGGATTTAATCGCCGTGTCCGGTGAATTTTCCACCATCGGGGTTTCTCAGTGCCACCCTCGGAGTCTATTATATGCTGTGAAAGGGCTCGCCTCGCGTTATCAGAAAATGTTACAGTCAAATTGTTGGTGTTTCTCGTGTATGCTTGAATGCATGCATTCAGTTTTACCAAGACCTGCGGGGAATCAAACGTGAACTTACGTTACAATTTGTATTTTTTATGTCATATAAAATTATGGCTCGCCACCTGTTAAATGGGCCTAAAACGTAACCGGCGAATCGTGCGTCTTTGCATGTATGCTTGAATGCATGCATTTACCTCTGCCTACTCCTTCGGGGATTAAAGGCGTGAAGCTACGTAAAAAATTAAGAATTCATTCTCTTACGTATGTCCGTATATCGGAAGACACTCTATAATACTGTTAGGTCAGTATAGAAAAAGTGTACAGGAAAGTCACACCCACGATTCGCAGAAGTTTGTTTTTTAAGTCCCATTATTTTGTTTCAGTCTCTCAGTAAAAATAACAACCATCGATTTCTCTTGTGTCTATTACTAGGTACTATGTGATTGAGAGAAAATATCGAGTTTTTTTTCGATTATGTCATCTATTGCGATCACCAATCCGCTTGCCAAATATTTTCCTTAGGGAGATAACTCTGACGTCAGAGTGGGAAGTCAGGGGGCGAAAGCTGCGGCTGCGGGCGCTACGATAGAACAACAGCAGCCTCATGATGATGATACATTTTTTCAAGTGTTTGTAGGATAACTGGAATTTTGACGATCGATGTCAAAGTTACGTAATAACTTTACCAGAAATATTCTACCGAAAAATCACATCATCAATCAAGTATTTACCGCATATTTTCGTGTATTTATTTCTGCCGATACAACGATGATAATTATTTAAAAAAAAATATTTACCCGACTGTTTATCGAATACATTAACATGCTTTTTGTTCCATTTTACGATAAAAAATTATAAAATATATATAATATATAAATCTCTGCTCTCTGCTGACTGCCTCGGTAGCCTAGTGGTAGCAGGCCACTACTACTACGCTGAGGTCCTGGGTTCGATTCCCGGGTAGGGGGTTATCAGAGATAATGGTGTAAAGTCCTTTATCTCTGGTTCTATTGGGATTTTTCCATTTTCTGGAAATTTCCCAGTACCTCAAAGTTTGGTAATGTGCCCGGAGATGTCAACAGGCTCGCTACCTGTTACATGGGCCAAAACGTAACCGGCGAATCGTGGGTCTTTGCATGTATGCTTGAATGCATGCATTTACCTCTGCCTACCCCTTCGGGGATCACAGGCGTGAAGTTACGTTTACGTTTTTATATAAATCTCTGTTTTTTAAAATAACTAGCTGCCCCAACGAACTTCGTATCGCCTTAAATATTTATAAAAATTAAATGTCATAGAAACCAAAAAAAAAATAATTGGTGAGAATTACCTTACCATTTAGGGATATAAAAAATAAACTACAACCGATACTTATAGAGCTACCAAATATACACACAAAAAATATATATAATAGTATCGGTTCAGTATAGGAAAAGTGTATAGGAACGTCGATATCGATCCAGCCGTTTCGGAGGAGTAGTATTGTTAGGGACAGATATGACACGAGATTTTTTTATATTAGATATGACAATTAATGTACTGATATACTAAATAAACCATTTAAGTCCTTAAAAAATTCCTGCTCTGCCAGATGAGCAGAAACATTCTATTGTAAAATATATCTATTCCCCGTAGAGGTAAGCAGAGGTAAATCGCATGCATTCATGTATACGTGCAAACACCCACGATTCGCCGATAACGTTTTGTCCTACGTATTACGATACGATTGACATCTCCAGGTCCAATATCTAATTCTGAGGGATGCACTGGAATTATTAAAAAATATGTATATTATATTAAAAAGTCTAAGTATAGCCGATTATTTTACGAATTCAATATTACCTTATATTGGACACACATACACTGGAAAGATTAGATGGTATCAAATCAAAAGTACCTATCATATTCTAACGAAGTTCAGTAAAACACAGTAAATCTCCACATTTCAAATTTCGTTTACTGTAATTTACTGGATTTAGCTAAAATATTCTGGGGCTGTAGCATTATCTTCAACTGACACGTGTGTTTGCAAAAGCACTATAGAGCGTCCTGTTAGTTAACAGGCTTTTAGCCAAGTGCCAAGAACTAGCGTTAGTTTTGCATGTTAGGAATATGTGAAACATTTTTTTGGCGTGTAGGTTTCCCGAAAAATTTAATATTATTACAATAAATGAGTGTTTTGTTTATATATTATTAAAAATTGTAAATAATTGATGCTTTCCATATTGTACAAAATTGTTCAGTGTCTGTTTAATTTATTATGTGGTTTGATTATTATTAGTGGTTATTCACTCTAGGTTAGTTTAAAAAAAATGACTATGTAAAAGTGCTCTCCAGGAGCCTAATTATATGAAATAACTAGCTGTTGCCCGCGACTTCGCCCGCGTGGATGTCGTTTTATAATCCTGAATTTTCTTATACTATAAACCTCACGGAGCCCAAGACCTTTCCAACGAATGCAAAACCGTGGAAATCGGTTCGTGCGTTCTGGAGTTATAGCGTCAGGAAGGAAAACCCGACTTATTTTTATATAATAGATATTCTAACGAATAAATATGATCACAATTAGATAAGTAAGATGGATGGTGGCTAGTGTCAGTTTATTAAATCTATATAGGTATATAAAGATCAATTGCTGTTCGTTATATAGTCTCGCCAAAACTCGAGAACAGCTGGATCGATTTAACTAATTTTTCTTTTGAATTATTTTTCAATTTTCCCATTTACTGAAGTCCAGAGCAGGTTTACATGCTGAAGAAGTTGTAAGGGAAATAATAAAAACGACAACATAATTTTCCCATACAAATTGTCCGTACCACCGTCAAATCTTTGATACTCGTACATTATTTAATTCTGAGGCAATACGACGGTTGACGGGTCAGATAATACATTCATAAATAAATGGACGATTCTGTTTTAGTTATTTGGGCGAAGCGTATGCAATTCATATCATTGATAAATGTACCTATTTAGTATCACAAGTACACCTACACCAGCTTAATTGTAAAAGTAGGTATATTATATAATTTAATAGATGTATAAACATCGACATTAACTTTGGATATCTTTCACTAGAGCTCTAATAGTAGGTAATTAAAAGAATAACGTAACTTCACGCCTGTAATCCCCGAAGGGGTAGGCAGAGGTAAACGCATGCATTCAAGCATACATGCAAACACCTACGACTCGCCGGTTACGTTTTGGCCCATGTAACAGGCGGCGAACCTGTTGCCATCTCCGGGCACATTACCAAACTCCGAGGTACTGGGAAACTTCCAGAAAATGAAAAAATCCCAATAGAACCAGAGATAAAGGATTTTAAGCCGTTATCTCTGATAGTTCCCGACCCGGGAATCGAACCCAAGACTCCTAGCGTAGTAGTAGTGGCCTGCTACCACTACGCCACTGAGGCAGTTAATTATAATTAAAAGAATACTAAAAGTAAACTTTCGCTTAACTAATATTATTACTAAGTATAAGATTACTTATCAATACAATGATTTTCTTTTCATATTGATGTATTAAATGCCTTTACCTTGAACGGAAATGTTTCATGTCTTTGTTCAAATGTTAAGTTTCAAGGTCCAATTCATGGCATTCTTTGGTTTGAGGTTAAAACTATTCACAAATCTATTATATAAAAATAAGTCGAGTTTTCCTTCCTGACGCTATAACTCCAGAACGCATGAACCGATTTCCACGGTTTTGCATTCGTTGGAAAGGTCTCGGGCTCCTTGAGGTTTATAGCAAGAAATTCAGGAAAAATTTAAACGCGGGCTAAGCCGCGGGGATCAGCTAGTCTATTTATAAATATTTTGATTTAGAATATTTTTTTAATCACATTTTAGGGGTTTGTTTTCGAGTTTGTTTCGAAATCTCGTCAGATATGAGTCTCATGGTCGAATATTTTAACGTCACTTAATTTTAAGCAACCTAGCATAGAAAGCATATAAGTTATCTCTGTCGTTTGCACGTTTTTTATAGAGACAAAAGACTAACTGCCTCCGTAGCGTAGTGGTAGCAGGCCACTACTATTACGCTAGGGATCCTGGGTTCGATTCCCGGGTCGGGGACTATCAGAGATAACGGTTTAAAATCCTTTATCTCTGGTTCTATTGGGATTTTTCCATTTTCTGAAAGTTTCCCAGTATCTCGGAGTTTGGTAATGTGCCCGGAGATGGCAACAGGTTCGCCGCCTGTTACATGGGCCAAAACATAACCGGCGAGTCGTGGGTGTTTGCATGTATGCTTGAATGCATACATTTACCTCTGCCTACCCCTACGGGGATTACAGGCGTGAAGTTACGTTACAAAAGACTTTTAAATCCCACTAAGATTTAAGTGACGATTCAGTATTTGACCGTAAGTTAATTAGTCTTGCAATAAATATTAATCCTGAAAAGGCTTCTATCCACCTGGACTATCCAATTACATAGAAATAGCAAAGAAAATAAATAAATTTAATTTTTCAAAATTCTATTTCCAGCAAATCCACGACCACATAGCATACAGATACGAGATCCTGGAGGTGATAGGCAAGGGCTCGTTCGGTCAGGTGATCAGGGCGCTGGACCACCGCACCGGGAACCAGGTGGCTATCAAGATCATCAGGAACAAGAAGCGGTTCCACCACCAGGCTCTGGTTGAGGTGCGGGTGCTGGACCATCTCAGGCTGAAGGACAAGGAGCAATCGCACAACGTCATCCATATGCTCGATTACTTCTACTTCAGGAACCATCTGTGCATCAGTTTCGAGCTAATGAGGTGGGTGATGAGGACTTGTGTATTTTTAATGATTGTGGTTCATAAGCATGCAGGTCCCATGGATAGTGAGAGAATACTACAGCCTATAGACATTCTAGTGGTAGCAGGCCACTTCCTACTGCGCTGAGGTCCTGGGTTCGATTCCCGGGTAGGGGGTTATCAGAGATAATGGTGTTAAGTCCTTTATCTCTGGTTCTATTGGTATTTACCCATTTTCTGGAAAGGAGATGTTGCGAGCTCGGCTCTAGTTCGTACACGTCCTCACAAAATGGGTAAATTAAAGAAGAAGCCGAAAAAAATACAATTAATTTATTCAAGAATATATTTTAGAGTTACAACCACATTTAATTCAAACGATTTTATCATTTTCAGCTATGTTTAACATGGCGGCGATACAGCCGACACTTGGGATCAATCGATTTCGATAGTATTTAGAAAATATTACTTGTTTTCTCCAAGTACTATATAATCAAAATACAATTTAAAACATTAAAATGTCAAAATATGACATCGCCCGCCATATTCGCCATGTTGGTTTTGAGTTGCAATTCTAACTGCAAATAATGTTTTGTAACTGCAAACAAAGCTAAATAAGTGAAAATATGCATTAAAAACCGTTTTTTTATTGATTTTGCCTGTTTAATGATATTGTGTACAATACATGGCCGGAGGTCCATACATTTCTGCAACATCTCCTTTCCCAGTACCTCGAAGTTTGGTAATGTGCCCGGAGATGTCAAGCAAACAAATAAAAAAAAAAAAATACGCTCACACTCACAGCCCCACAGTAGGTATAAACCTGTGTCGTGGGTGCCGTTGTACACATACAACACATACACAAACACCCAGACCCGAAACAAATATCTGTAGGCCATACAAATATTTGTTCCGGTGCGGGGATCGAACCCGCGACCCTTCGAATCAAACGGTGGTTCCGCACCGCTGGACTAACCATGTCGTCACAAATAAACAGTCTTCAGCGTTATAATATTAGTATAGATAACATCAATGAACCTACCAATCTCGTACATTGCCACTGCTCATTGGCAGGGTCCAATAAATTTCTTTTACAAGATCAACTTTTCAAACAACAATGCCTCGGGGCTTCACTCTACAATATTACAACAATGCCTCGGGGCTTCACTCTACAATATTACAACAATGCCTCGGGGCTTCACTCTACAATATTACTTTCGCCAGCATTAACCTTTGTCTTGTGCCTTTCAAGTTGTGAAAAGGTTTGGATTTTTATTGGAATAAACCCAATGCTAATTATTACGAGTATTGTGCTCAATTTCTTCGTATTGCACCAGTGCCTCTGTCTTCGAGTCCTAATTAGATAGTAAATTACGAGCGGGAATAATAGACTCAGTGGCATTATAGGTATGTGTCACTAGATTTAGCTAAGAATTTGAGTCAAATCAAGGCTAGAGTAGTCTAGTTGGTACGTATAGACAGTAGGTACGCGTAAAATTTAAATGCCACTGAGTGAAACCTGCGAGTGCCTGCGTAAACTTTGCGCCAGTCTCTTAGGTCACACGACAGACGAGATAATGAAGCGTAGGTATGCGAGAATAAAAGTTTTTTTGTTTCATATAATAAAAACGAAGCGAGCATGGCCCAGCGGCTGGTGTAGATCGTAAGCGATCTACTCGTTTAAGCACTACGGGCGCGGTCGGGTAGTGTGATGGGTGACCGCTAGTGGCAATTTAAATGCGCGTTTCCGTGCTTCGGAGGGCACGTTAAGCCGTCGGTCCCGGTTGCTATCGATGGATAGCATTCATTAAACCTTGTCGGAGGCCTTATGGGCGGTTTGAAAACATCCGACAGCAGACATCAGAGTTGGCCACTACCCCAGCCACCTTCACCAATCCGCATTGGAGCAGCGTGGTGGAGTAAGCTCCAGGCCTCCCCCCAAAAAGGGGAGAGACTTGTGCCCAGCAGTGGGACGTATAATGGGTTGCCATTATTAATAAAAACGAATATGCAACTGTTTGAGAGACTCCCTAATAATCAAAAAGCAATAATAACGAGTATGTAGGTATACGTATACGGTACCATAACTACCGGTTAGATGGTAACACATGGTAGACATAAGAACTAAGGTCTCAGGGATGGGAACGCATCTGCATTTGAACTCTAATTTTTGTGTAGATGATAGCCTGCAGTAGTCACTTGACATCCATGTGAACTGCATGCTTGTTACAAACAAAAGAAATCTGACACATAAATATTTTGTCTCACGACTTGTCTTCCATGTTGTTTGCAGCATCAACTTGTACGAGTTGATAAAGAAAAACAACTACCAGGGGTTCAGCCTGAGCCTCATCAGGAGGTTTGCCAGCTCGTTACTCCGCTGCTTGAGGTTGCTTGAAGCTGAGAGAATCATACACTGCGATTTGAAGCCTGTAAGTTTTGTATTTATAAGTACTATCTATCTGTAGTCACTTTACGTACGTATTCGCTGAAAGGGTTGGCCGAGTCGGCCTTAAATGCATGCATTCAAGCATACATGCATATGCCCACGAACGAAAAAAACCGAAAAAAACAATTATCCGGGTGCAGTATTGTAAACGCAAAACTGCAGCATCGCGCATCGTAGCAGTTGGAAAATAAACGTCTAATTTGAAAGAGCGCTTTTTACACGGAGAAATCTGTCAAGAGCACCCGCTGTTAAGGGGGAATAGGATGCCAAATATCGGACCCTAATTTTAGGGGCCACCTTAGAAAGGTATGTGTACCCAAAGTGTTACTGAAAACGAAATCCACCTCTTAACTTTGTTAGGGGACTCCCAGTACCTCGAAGTTTGGTAATGTGCTCGGAGATGTCAACAGGCTCGCCACCTGTTACATGGGCCCAAAACGTAACCGGCGAATCGTGGGTATTTGCATGTATGCTTGAATGCATGCATTTACCTCTGCCTACCCCTTCGGGGATTACAGGCGTGAAGTTACGTTTATTTGACACAAATTAAACTCTAAATGCTTAACTGATTTGGAAAAGGATGGACGCAAGGCTTTTCAAAAACGAGCACACAAGGCCGGGCAACATGAAATTAAACACATACATATGTAGGTAATCACCAAGGGCTTTCACCGATAGAATACCACGATAATATCACGCTTTATCTACTGCAATTAGCATCTGCAGAACGTTAACTGCTCGGTTTATTCGATGTGCAGCGATCACGAACGGACGCCTCAAGATGCCAAGGCTAACAAAAACATAAAGCTAGCGTTGCGTGTTCAAATTATGTAATGACAATTATAATTTTATTAAAAAAAAGTATTTTATTTTTAAAGAAAAATGGAAAGAAAAATTTGACTTCAGGCGAGGCTCGAACTCGCGACCTACTGGGAATCTAGTCCAGCCGCTCTTCCGCCGCTGCTGCTACCATAAAGCAATGCAATAGATGTGAAGGAAAGATTTAACAAATCGGGCAGGGCTTCAGTAGCTCAATTGGAAGAGCGGCTGGACTAGATTCCCAGTAGGTCGCGAGTTCGAGCCTCGCCTGAAGTCAAATTTTTCTTTCCATTTTTCTTTAAAAATAAAATATATTTCACAAGCATGTGTTAATGCGAAATAATATAAAACAATTAAAAAAAAGTATTTAGGTGAAATATCTTTTGATTAAACTTTAAATATGAAGCTAATGTATTTTTATTTCTAAAATAGAGTGTATGCAACGAGCTCACGTAGTAACAAACTACATAGTTACGTATATATCGTCTGTAAGCATGCCAAGTATGTTGATGTCAATTCGGTATGTTGATGCAAATATTTTAATTTTTCAAGTAACACTTATTAAGTACTAGTTTTTTCCCGCAACTATGTCTACATGGAACAAAGCTGACGCAATTTCCAATCAAATTTTCGTTCCCTGTGTACCCAAACCTTCTAGTGGTTATTCAAAATAGCCTATTTGATATAAGGTCTTCTACTATTTTTCAAATACTTTTCAAAATTCTATTTTCCAAATTTCGGGTGTTGTCGCTAAGAACATTAGTAATATATTAATCTTTGCTTTTTTTAAGTAATATGCAAAAAAAAAAAACGAATATGATTTACTCGCTGATCTTTGAATTATTAGAAACAGATGTTTCAGCAATCGATGAAGTAGTCGTTTTTTTTTAGAGAAAGGTGTTGTGATGGTATCATTAGTTTGAAAAAATGAAATAATTGAAAATATATTTTTTTTGTAGAATTTAGTTGACGTATTAGCAATATTTAATCAATCGAACAATAATCTCACCATCGAACAAAATCAATCAGAAAAACTAGTACCGCGATGAAAGATTTCCGATTAACCTTTTCCGATTAGCCTATTGCAGTTGCTATGAAAATTCGCGCAACACTTTATTATCCGCTATCAAACCATACAAAGTGGAATCAATTAATGAATTTCGTTGCAAATGAGTCAATATTTGCATCAATGAAATTAAGCAACGTTCCGCGTGGTCGCCGCTCCGATGGGAGATATTTTATTGCTTTCACTAATAACTTCAGTGGCCTACTCTAATCTTTTATTGCTAATATATTGCGAACCTGATCAATCGATGAGCGATTCAATAGGTAGAGGCTGGTAGAGGTTTCTAAATTAGAGAAAGAAAAAAAATATTTTATAAAGGAGGAGGTAATATCCCACCACCTCCCATTCCCCTTCCTATCTTTCGGTATACGGGGCTAAACATGGTACCTAAATCAAGAAACACATAAAAACGTCTGCTTCTATGAATTTCTGGATCTCCCTACAAGTTATTGGTTTTAATTCCACTCCTCCCCGAATATTTTTGGAGATAATCAATCTCTATTATGAATACCTCTCAGTAGACTCATAGCACACCGCGAACACTCCGCCAAAATTCCATACAAACGCTTAATTTGGTCTCTATTACACAGACATCAATCAGTGACGTGTATTTACACGTGCACCTGTGTGTGTAGCACGTAGAGAATACCACACGTCGCCCATAAGAGGTCCTCCCCTCTTGGTTGGGAGGAGGTTGGGTGAGGCAGGAAAATCGGGCGGGACGTCGAAGTGTCCATTCTATGCGTAGTATTATTACATATTCTCTGCTCATAGTTTACATGAAACCATCAAGAGGCTCTAGCTGTCCGGAAATTACTGCAGTAGAATGTGACTTTTTTGAGTTGATATTCTTCTTTTCTTATTTCTTTTCTTGTTCTTATTTATTATTTTCATTCATTATTCTATTCTTGATTTCTTCCCCATAAGTGACTAGTTGTAGAAATGTATGGCCCTGTAATTTGTGGCCTCAGGAGTGGTAACGCGCCTGCATTTTAACCTTGGTCTTTGTGTGAGTGTCTATAGGCTGCAGTCATCACTTAACATCAATGTGAATTGCATGCTTGTTTGCCACTTCCATTACATAAAAAAAAATCTAGTTTTACTACGCAATATTAAGAATTACCATTATATTCCAGGAAAACATCCTGCTGAAAGCGCGCGGGAGTTCATCGATCAAGGTCATAGACTTCGGCAGCTCGTGCTACACGCACGCGCGGGTCTACACCTACATCCAGTCGCGCTTCTACCGCAGCCCCGAGGTCATCCTGGGCCTGCAGTACGGCACTGCCATCGACATGTGGAGCATGGGTAACAAGAACAATAGTTATTATCCTTGTATGTAGCCGCATTACCTAATCTACTTGTCACTAAATAACAGTGTTTTTTTTTTAATTTATGGCATCGCTTGTGATGCATATTGCCAGTGTCAAGTTAAACGATATTTCGCATTCGTATTAAGCAACGTAAAAGTCAGAATCAGTCAATTTATCAGTCCGTCAATTTATCAGTGCGCCAAAGGTTAAAATATAATCATACCAAGTTTCATTGTAATCGGACCGGTAGTTTTTCTGTGATACTTGAACAAACAGACAGACAGACAGATATTTTTTTTTCTTATCACATTTATGTTCGGTATCGATCTAGTAACATCCCCTGGTATTTATTTTTTCAATATTTTTATTGTACAGAATTTACACTTCTACAGTTTTATTATAAGTATAGATAACTCAAAAATACACCAAGAAAATAAAATAAGAGCACCACACGCCTCTTTCAAGGTTCCCTCCAAAACCTTTTTCAGTCAGTTGGTAACGTAGCTAGAACATAGTATTATCACAGTTTAAAACGTAGGTACGAGTATGTATTAATTGTAGTATTGTCAGGTCCGATTTCTTTTAAATCAGGACAGTAGCTAAAATAAATCTGGACCCGGGGTAAAAATTGGGACACTAAAAAGCAAGCCAATTAATTAATTTATTGAATTATCAAAAGCCTCGGGCCCCAAAAGATGATTGGCCTTTAGACAGGCTTTTGTCTAGAAGTTGACGTCTCTCGGTTGAGGTAATGATGATGATTTATCGGGACATTTAAAGTCCCGACCAGGTGTTAATCGGGACGAGTCCCCAGAGCCCTGAAAATCAGGGCGTCCCGCGCAAATCGGGACACCTGTTAACACTAATTAATTTTATTATTCCATATTGAAATCGGGACGCAACACATAGGGAACCGTTGAGGGAGGGCTTCCCCTCGTATTAAACTGCACAATAAAAAGGATATTTTATACACTGAGGACATTTGCTCCTGCAGAACTTTGAACTACTGCATGACATAAAAAATATCAATTGTTCACTTTTATTGTAAGTGCCAATTGCAACCTGTTGACATTTAGGTACATAAAAACTAGAGGTGACAATGTAGATTAAGTGCCAAAACTGGTGGTAGAGTTCCCGTGTAGGACCTCGAGAGCGTAGGCACCACCGCATTCTACTGCTACTAATCTATCTGCCCCTAAACGGTAGTGTTCAGTATTATCGTGTACCGGTTAGACGGTAGTGTATGGCCCCGTAATAACTATTAGATACATAACAACTAACGTGTCAGGAATGAACGCATATGAATTTTGACCTCTGGCTTTGTGTAGATGTAAATAGGCTGCACATAACATCCATGTGAACTGCATTGTTTGCCACCTTTGTTACATAAAAAGAGGTAGGTATATCTATTTTTCTTTAGGTATCTGGGACAAACCCAAATTAAGTAGAATTTGTCGAAAATAAAGTGGGACGAACATTTGCAATCTTTCGCTTTAACGTATATCCGTGATGTGACCCAGATAAAACATACGTTTTATCCGTAAAAGGCTCATCGGATATCACCAGATACCTTAAAATTGCGATTTTGAATTCATCATCAAGTGTCGCAATTAGACTAAAATGGAATCCTGAATCAAAATGGCGGAAATTCCATCACATTAGCAAACCTCGTCATTACGCAATTACGCGGCAGTCTTGATGCTGCTTGCATTCCTTCGTATCGCAGAGCGCACAGAGCGCCATAAATAGACAAAGTTCGTGAGAATTGACCGATCATGTCGGTAAATAGGGATGTAAGATTTATCCGTACTAAAAATAACGGATATTATGTACCTTTTCCTGAAGATCTACTTTTCTTTAATATTTTCTTACCATTTTCTGCAAACACAGTGTTAATTAATTAGGTGTTGCATATCAAACGCCATTAAAACAATTTGAGAGGTCAAGCATGTAATAAAAATCACAAATGCCCATTTTAAGCCAGTTTTGTTAAACGATGCTTTACTGAACGCTTTACATAAACGAAACTGGCTACCGATTTCATGCGTGAAATATTTGAAGTAATGGGTCGGTTATAGGAAATATTCATGATGATAACAAACAATAAACTTCTAAAAGAGACTTAATTCGGGAAGTGAAATCGCCTTGTGGATTTCCAAATGACTCCTTGAGCATTATTTGAAGCGGATAATATTCGCCATAGATGACTAGATATTTCTACTCCATCATTGTTCATTCATCACAAAAATATGTTTATTTAAGTTTTTAGGTAATAAATCTGTAAATAATTATTTAAAATCCTGAACGTTTGTATTACTCGTAAAGTGTAACAAAATTAACTAAACAAAATAATTACATCTGAATCGTAATAAATAACTTTAAATTAACGAAAAAATATCCGTATCCGAACCATCATGCACAGCACTAGCAACGACGACCGGTTACGTCACGATTTGTAGAAAGTCTCGGAGAAAGGCGACACGTGCACGATCCGCAAACATCCACTGGCCTTTACGCAATACGTTTATGACATTGTCTAGTGATGAGACCAATGTAATCGACACATTTAGACTGTTTATTTGGTATAAATGATCTTACGGCCGTTCTGTATTTCGGTATTACACCGCTTTAGTGCCTATGTTTTCTGTAAATAATGTAAATACCAAAAATCTTTCAACATCCGCCAAATATTAAAAAACGTATTTAATTTATAATAATTGACAAGACTCGAAAGGAGAATGATACTTTTCCATACATTTCTGGGTCCAGGTGTTAAACACTGCACAAATTATTTCATTTCCAAATGACTATAAAATAAATAAAATGAAATTCGGGCATTTTTTTAATTGCCAGTAGGTAATTGAAGTATGTACGAGTAAAAGTTGGGTTAGATTGCTAATTTTTTTTTTTTTATGTAATAAAAGTGGCAAACAAGCATGCAGTTCACATTCATGTTAAGTGAAGACTGCAGCCTATAGACACCCACACAATGACCAGAGGTCAAAATGCAGATGCGATGCCACTCCTGAGGCATTAGGTGTTATGCCTCTGTGCCGGAAATTACAGGGCCGTACATTACCACCTGACCGGAACACGATAGTGCTGAACACTACCATTTAGCGGCAAGTATATTAGGTAATGCGGTGGTGCCTACGCCCGCGAGCTCCGTCACTGGAGCTCTACCACCAGTAAAATTTAAATTGTTAACTATTTCAAAATGTACTGTGTAATGGGTTAACTAGTAATGATTTTGCAGGCCCAACATTACCCGTCTCCTATCATGCAATTAATATAACCTTTTTTTTGTAGGTAGGTACTTAGTATCTACAGATATGATAATACAGTGCTCAACAATAAATATTGCACATCGAGCTTAGGAAGTTGACTTCGGCTTATTTCGGGTCTGTAGAGCGTTATCTCTTTCACATCGTACCTATTTGACGTTTGTCGACCATTTTGATCAAGTTTTGACCAATATCGGACTTTAAGTAGGAGAGCATGCAGAGATAACGCTCTACGAAGTCGAAACGAGCCGATCGTATCTTCCGAAGGGTCGATGTGCAATATTAATTGTTGAGTACTGTACGAAAGTGTGATGTAAACCAAACCTGTGATGTTCCTACATATACCTAATACTTCGGATGAGTCGCGGTTTGTGCTATGAGAAATAACAGTTATCTATTACAGCTATAGCCACATAGAAAGTGAAATGTTTTTAATTAATGAATGTACGACTGTGTAATGCAATCAATTTATTTTTCTACTTGAGGGTTATAGTTTCTTTATGTTATAATAAAAACAAACACGTACATAAACTTTTGTACCTAATGTAAATACGCTGTATAGACAGAAGACCACTATAGATAAACCAGCTGTCCAGGCGAACTTCGTATAGCCTTAGCGGTACAAAAAATAGTTTACCATTATCAGGGCCTATAATATAAGGAATATTATTATAAGGGTTGTTTTTCAGGTTGTATATTGGCGGAACTCCACACCGGTTACCCACTGTTCCCTGGAGAACACGAAGCAGAGCAACTGGCCTGTATCATGGAGCTGCTGGGCCCACCACCCCCTGACCTACTGCTGCACGCTACTAGGAAGAGGCTGTTCTTTGGTAAGTTTTTTTATTAGACAGATGGAATGTATGCTCCTATAATTCATGTCACAGAGGCGATCTTTATTAAATATACCCCTCAAGTACTGGTGGTAGAGCTCCAATGACGGAGCTCGCGGGCGTAGGCACCACCGCATTACCTAATATATATACTTGCCGCTAAATACTAGTGTTCAGCACTATCGTGTTCCGGTCAGGTGGAAATGTACGGCCCTGTAATTTCCGGCACAGAGGCATAACACCTTAGGTCTCTGGAGTGGTAACGCATCTGCATTTTGACCTTGGTCTTTATGTGGGTGTCTATAAGCTGCAGTCATCACTTAACATCAATGTGAATTGCAAGCTTGTTTGCCACTTCCATTACAAGAAAAAAAATGGAATGTTTGCTCCTATAATTTAAGCCGAGAAAATTTTCTACGTACCTGAATACGGCCGCCAAATGTTCGTACTGCCGCTTGACTCTTTACAAAAAAAACTGATTGTTGTACCTCACCAACAGACACGAAAGGCTCGCCCCGCATCGTGACCAACTCGAAGGGTCGCAAGCGGCGGCCCGGCTCGCGCACACTAGCGACAGCGGTGCGCACCGACGACCCTGCCTTCCTACACTTCCTGCACAGATGTCTAGAGTGAGTCATTTTACCTCTTTACCGCCCATATTCTAAGGGTATCTATACTAATATTATAAAGCTGAAGAGTTTGTTTGTTTGCTTGAATGCGCTAAACTCAGGAACTACTGGTCCGATATGAAAAATTATTTCAGTGTTGGGCTATCTAGCCCATTTATCGAGGAAGGCTTTAGGCTATATAACATCTCACGCTAAGATGAATAGGAGAGGGTAGGTAATATTATGCAACCGCGCGAAGCCGGGGCGGGCCGCTAGTTAATAGATAGATCTCTCTGAAACGGGAAAAGAAAAGGAATTACCGATAAGATTCAGTCTCAATCTTATTTAAGAGGTTGAGCTACGCGTGGACGATATCATCCGCGAACAATATGCAATCAATAAAATTGTTAGGTATATTTTACTGCAGCTCAAGAGGTTAAGCACTGTGACATTTTTCCTTTTTTATATGAACTTTTGAACCCTGGGATTAAGAAAAGAGGGGAAGTAAATAAAAGCTTAGCAGAGAAAAAGATTAACTGGATTATGAGTTTATTACTAATGATTGCTTCTGGTCATTTTTACGCTTCACCAGGGTCAGCAATTTTGTCTGGGCACCGCCTATTAATTAATGAAGATTCTTGTTTTTTATATTATTTCGCATTAACACATGCTTGTGAAATATATTTTATTTAAAAAAGGGTAAAAGCGACTTCTTTACGATATTCAATAAACTGAAAAGTCTATTATATCGGTTGCCTAACTAGCATGGTTGGCAATAGATGGCGCTACTGCTACCATAAAGCAAGGCAATAAATGTGAAGGAAAGATTTGACAAATCGGGCAGGACTTCAGTAGCTCAGTTGGAAGAGCGGCTGGACTAGATTCCCAGTAGGCCTCGAGTTCGAGTCTCGCCTGAAGTCAATTTTTTCTTTCCATTTTTCTTTAAAATAAAAGGAAGATTCTGCATAGAGTTAGTTTTTCAAAAAGTTAACTGACAGCCGGTCTACATTCTAGGGCTTATAATAATAGTGTATGACGTCCATGCACGTGAAATTGTGAGCAAATACAATATGTATCTTGAAAAATGATAAATGTTAAATATTGTGTACCTAATGCTTAATACGAGTATCAAGTTCTGCCTTTGAAATTGGATCCAAGACTAATACTACATCCACTACTTCCTAATCGGCTGCAAATCAATTAAAATATTGGTCTAGTTTACGTCTAGCCAAGCTTGTTTCACTATTATGCAACCATTATAACTATTAATTAGAAGAACATTATCTTCGGAAACACATGAAATTTGATAATGAATTGAAAGTGAATTAATCTCCGACAAGTTTTCCAGGTCGATGACCTCCGTAAATCTGTCAAGCGTGAACCCGAGATGTGTGACTTAATGTGTTTGTGCGTTACTTTGCATCCTGTTGGACTGTAATCATAGAGCAACACCAGAGGGGAGTAGCCATATGACGGCTTTCCCCTCTGTCAAAGTACAAGCCCAAATGGTCCTATACCTGTCGCCTAGATGTTTAAATGTGTGCGTGAAATTGTTTCTGTATTTTGTTAAAGTCAAGGTGTGAGTTTCGTGTGTGTGTGCGTGAGTGTCGCACGCATTTC
This sequence comes from Macrosoma leucophasiata, assembly GCA_036365455.1. Lineage (NCBI taxonomy): Eukaryota > Metazoa > Arthropoda > Insecta > Lepidoptera > Hedylidae > Macrosoma > Macrosoma leucophasiata. The sequence goes on along the minus strand of JAWQUS010000007.1, from coordinate 23,983,895 downwards.
CTCCCGCAAAAAATGACAGACTGTTTTGCATCGGTAATAAACGCTACGCCTACTCCCCTCCAGTCCGCCGCGGCCGGTGGCCCGAGTTACTCTATGACTGTAATGGCCGGAAACAGGCCGTGGTCGCGGACGCTATGGACTGAATAGACCAACGACCGTCTCTTCCTGTGAATACCTGATCTTGTACAACTTGTTTTTGTTTTGTTGATGCTTCAACTGCTGTATGTGTGATGTAAAAACTAGTTCGTCCTAAGTTTACATCCTGGTTATCTGTTTGTTAAAGATAAATTCGATTGCGCAGTTCTTTTTAGTTTAGTTTGTAGTTCTGTTTAGTTTAAAGTTTTTTTTTGATAGTCATCGACAACTTTGGACATAAAATTTAAGCTGCGATCAGCAATATTTTTTGGCAATAATAACCCAATGACTGATACAAGGGTCGCTTAAAGATGGCTTAAGCCTAACCTTAACGTAGGACCAAATCCAAGCTCCAGCAGCTTGGCCGTGAAAGTATTACAGACAGACAGACAGTTACAGTTTTTTAAGGATAATCATTGAATAAAATATATTTTTATACAATAGCGATGGCACCCTATTCACATGGATGAATGGTCTTTAAAATGTACGGCCCTGTAATTTCCGGCACAGAGGCATTACACCTTAGGCCTCAGAAGTGGTAACTCATCTGCATTTTGAACTTGATCTTTTTGTGGGTGTCTATATAGGCTGCAGTCATCACTTAACATCAATGTGAACTGCAAGCTTGTTTGCCACTTCCACCATAAAAAAAATGTCTTCACTAAAACCTTTGCATCTTCAGACGCGTTGCCCCCTATTGCTTTGTCCCTCTGGTAGTTATGTAAACTCGAAAGAAATTTTATCAAAACACATCACGTAATTGAGCGTCCATTCCACTTGCACAAGAAAGCCCGATGACCCTAAAACTGAATGGTCAATAGAATCGATTCACAACAATAAAGCTCTGCTTAATTTGATCATTGTACATTTCCACGTCTGAATTACATCTGTTTAACGGTTATATAACTTTATCACCGGTGAGCCGGAAGTTTTAATTATCAGACGATGCCATTTCACTGCATTGCGCAAGCTAGTTCACAACTTTTGCTAATTTAAATGTCCTTGTCGTGTCTCTCGAAATCTGTTTGCTATCAAGCATCAGTCATTCGGAATTCCTAACTGTTAGTGCTTTCCCTCACGTTGAGGCAGTTTCCTTGAAGCTTGTCAGATTGTATTGTTATAGGTGAGATGCCGATAAAGGCATTGGCAAATTGTTATGTATGTATGTATCTTCACGCCAGGTCCCTAACGGGGTAGGCAGAGAGTGTAGAGCGCCAGATATCCCGGTTCTGACAAACCTCTCGTGCCTCGTCTACCTTCATCATTCTCTTCATACATGCACGCCGATTCCTAAGACTTTTGACCCCACCATCAGACAGAACTCGACCTATTTGGTCATGGTAGGTCAGTCTTGGTCTTCCTGGGCCTCTGCAACCATCCACATTCGCATTGTATATCTGTTTAGTCATTCGCTCATTCGACATTCTTTCTATATGCTCGAACCATCGGAGCATGCCTTTTTTCATTTTTACACCGATACTATCATTCACACAAAGTCTCTTTCTTACATCTTCATTACGAACACGATCGGTGAGTGATACACCGCAGATCTTGCGCAAAGATCTCATCTCGACCGCGTTCAACTTACTTTCATGCTCTTTCCTGCATACCCAGCTCTCGCTTCCATATAAAAAAAAAAATGTTCTTTCATTTTATTAGAAATAGAAATTATAATTGGTATTCATGTTGGAACGAAGAAAATATTGTTAGTGTTGGAGCACAGACTAATCAGGTTCTGTAGTCGAAGTGTTGGAGACTTCTATAATTTTATGCCACTTTCTCCTCTTCTTTTGACTTCACCTCTAACGTAGTCTTGTTATACGTATGTACTATTTGGAGCGGTCCAGGGTGGGGTCCTGCTCACCTGTGCAATATACGCAGTGGTGGCTCCGAGAGAGCGGCAACATAACATATTGTCAAAAAGTGGGGACAAGGGACAAAACTATGCTCAAGTTGAGTCTCATGGCGTTGTGTACGGGGGGCTCCGGAAAGACATTACAAGAAGTACGTAGGCAAAAAGGCTACCGGGGTGGTTTTGGTGAGTACCAATCTCACACTACCCGGCGCGTTTCCACCAAGATGGAGGGTGTCCATAAAGGATTTTCACCTCGACATAAAATCCTACCTACTATTTGTAAGGTTGAAACTATGACCAATTGTTATTTCAATGCCTTAATAACATCATCATAAAGGATACATCTTTCTCTAGACGTCAGTGTTAAATTGAATTTAGGATATTTTTTAAATTTATATATAAAGGGATAAGATAAGATAAATGGTATCTGTTATTGGAGACAAAATATAATGATAGATATATGTATATTTAAGCAATTAGGTACACTTTTTAAAGCATGAATCAATTTATGTAAGCCTGTCTATGGTAATGGAGTAACACTCAATGTTTATATCTACCATAAACAATTAATATATTTGTTTATGGTATTTTATTATGATAATTGTGTATGTAACTGGTGGTAGAGCTCCAGTGACGGAGCTCGCGGGCGTATGCACCACCGTATTACCTAATATACCTACTTGCCGCCTTAAGTGCCTATATAAGTATACAAAATTTGTGTTGTATGCAAATTGGACAGGTATTTTATAGTAGATAGTAAGAAGTGTATTTGCAAGTATATTAGATAACTAAAGAAATACTTATAAAAGCCAACCAAATATTTGTATTTTATAAAAGACTAGCTGTTGCCCGCAGCTTCACCTGCATGCCCACCGAACTATTTTACACTAGTGTTTATTTTAAAGGTTATGTGCGGCGAATTAACTAATTTTTCAGTTAGACCTTAAGCAATATACGAGTACCTGTGAAATCGCTCATTAATTTCATTAAGGAGTTTTTCGATGATGCGCGGACAAACATACCTAAAAACAAAAAATCATTGTGGCTTGTGGCCTTAACTTAATACTTCCTATGCAAAGACATCGTCGCATCTGTGGACGCTCGTGTCATTGTGTTCACAGCGCGACGACGCGACGTACGAATAACATAGTGTACAGAAAGGAAGCGCAATCGTCGTTGATGGTATACGATTAGAACCTGTGAACGTTTACAAAAAGGTCTAAAATCTCATTATTAACTCACTTTTCTCGTAATGTCTGTGCCAGCAATTACTGGGTCATAAATCATCTCATCTCTGTATAGTAATAAAGATTAATACGAGTACTGTTTAGTAGGCAAAACATTGTGTAACGGTGCGTATGCTCCGACTAGGTACCTTCACTCAATACCAAACTGTACTACCAAATATCCAACCCACACAGTTCATTAAGGCCAACGCACACCGCAAGTAGAACAAATTCTAAAAAAACGTCGAACTAACGTAATTTAGCTATTTACTAAATATTTATATTTTATTATGGTGCGCAATAAAATATGTCTACGCGATTCTCTACAATACTCGAGCATTGAGTGTTTTGATAGATAAAATACAATAGATACTGTTACAATATTTTTTTTATACATTAATTACCTTTAATTAGTAAGATAATATAATATAATCACAATCTTCCCATGTAATGATCTATCCCGCGTATACATTTACATATACCGTATAAAAATATACATGATGCAGTGGCCTATCTACAATATATCAGTAGATACGCTCATGAACCTAGAATGTTCGCATGTTTTAGCAAATTTGAGAGAAAAAAGCTATCCCACTTTACGTGTAGGTACTTAAGTGATTTGGCTAATTTTGGGGTTGAATGATTTTTGGAAGTCTAGGGAAGGTTTAAAAGCTAAGAAAATATGAAGAAATTGAAGGGAAATAGTAAAAACCACAATTTTATTTTCCAACACAAATAGTCCGTATATACCTTTGACACATTATTTTATTGTGAGGCAATACGAAGTTTGCCGCGACATCTATTCTATATCTATATTTTTATATATATATATATATATATATCATTATTAACTCACTTTTTTCGTAATGTCTGTGCCAGCAATACTGGGTCATAATCATCTCATCTCTGTTTAGTAATAAAGATTAATACGAGTACTGTTTAGTAGGCAAAACATTGTGTAACGGTGCGTATGCTCCGAGTACCTTTCATTTTCTTATGCAAATAATCCGTATCTATCAAACCTTTGACTCATTATTTCATTCTAAGGCAATACGAAGTTTGCCGGGTCAGCTAGTAAAGTAAAAAGAAATTGCTCTATTCACAGTGTACGTTCACCCTACAAGTGACAAACCAATTCCAAGCGCTCATGTAACATGACAATCCGGCCCAGTATGGTCTCTTCCTCAACATTTGAGATGGTGCGTTAAGTACACACAGTGACTGTCGACGGCGTGACGGCTGACGGCATGTGAACCGCGACGCAAGAGTTTACATAACCGAGGTTACGCACTCGTTACGGTTATGGGTTCTTCACTGATGATGTGTAACTGGCGGTAGCTTTGAGTGCGGTTTTCGCGTCCTATTTCTCCATACATATCATGAGACTGGTCCGTTTTGTACTCTGACAATATTCGAAATTGAAGAATCTAGAGATATTTTAGTTATATCAATATTTGCTTAAAATTTTACTCTTTCATCATACATATGAATTTTAACTAAATGTATTATTACTGCCAGCAATTATAAAGTTGATGCGGGTACCGCATCAACTTTATATACACCAAATGTTAATCAGAAGTTGCCGTAACTGCTTTGAAACTTCTGCTTTTTATTTTTAACATTTCTACAGTAGGTACAGTACTCAACAATTAATATTGCACATCGAGCCTGCGAAAGAGACAATCGGCTCGTTTCGACTTCGTAGAGCGTTATCTCTGGTACACACTGCCTACATAACCACTGACAGTCCGGTATTGGTCAAAACTTGATCAAAATGGTCGACAAACGTCAAATAGGTACGATGCGAAAGAGATAACGCTCTACAGACCCGAAATATAACGCTCTACGAAGCCGATTGTCTCATTTATATGCTAGATGTGCAATATTTATTGTTAAGCACTGTACCAGACTATTAAATAAACGCATTTAAGTACTTGCCTACTATGAAAAAAAATCTGTCCCGATAACTGAGCGCAAATGGATAATAACTGCGATAAAATTGATTGTTTCTAAATACTCAGCTTGCAACATAGAGAACGGGGCTTAAATTCATCTATGAACTAGGCCATCCATAAAGTATTTTAAAGTCTGCTACTTTCAGCTGGCAATAAGTTAAATGAATCGATTTGCCAACGTCTGTGGTCGGGATTATGTTGTATGCACGACAACACAGAGCGCTGCCGCATTTCCTAGATATTGTCACTAGATATTTGTAACGTTCATGTTATTTACTATTCGTTTGTGTAATTGTTCCCTGCATAGTACGGTCAGCAAGAAACAATGACTAGCAAATGCAACATCAGTTGTAGAATTTATTTTGAACTAAAATGTAGCATTAAATGAAACGATGCTTCTAAATATTTCCTAAAATAATCAGTGTTTAAAGATTTACGAAAATATATTTAAGACAATTCGCCCTTTTAAATGAATACAGCTTCATTTATAGCATACTTTTTCCTTAACTATACTAGATTGTTGCTACTCGTAGATTAGCGGTTTATATTTTTTCCACTGTACGTGGATTTTTATACAGGAAATAGTAATATTTATATCGCACAAGGCAGGCTACAATATTTTACTCATATTTTATCATGATTTTAAGATATTTGAGTAGAGTTGATCCGTCCGAAACTTCTTCAAGCTTCTTTTAAGTATTTTCATATTTTTATAATTTTATTTTCTCTCATCTGTCTAGTTTCAACTAAATAAATAGGTACTTCTGTTATTGTTTAACAGTGATGCAATTATCTGGGTCATTTCACTGAGAGAATTTAGTCTTAGTCACCATTGGTTTCTGCAAGCGATCATAACCAGTCGCGTTGTGTACCAAAGACCGTATGGCACAAAAGCAAAATATCTTAAGAATTATAAGTATTTTAATTTCATTGATTTCTTTAATTTCTATAAAGATGTTCCAAAAAGCTAAGAAAAAATATTTACTTATAAAGCAAAACAAGCAAATTTTGTGCTATATATGTATATAATTTATATTACATCTATCTACCACCATTGTAATATTATTATTCACCATTCTATAGCTAACTCTTCTACTTATTCCAAAGCTATGCAGCTGTTTCACCCAGCTGTATCATCTATATCACGAGAGAGAGAGTGTAAAACAGTGACATTAATCTAGAATAAATTACAATGAAACGACATAAATTCAAGAAAACAAACTGGATGTCATAAAACACATAATGCTCGTCGCTTTCTACAAACATATTATAAACATTATATAAAATAGAAATCATCTATTGCATTTGTACGCCTTGTGACACAACGAATGCATTTTACTGAATCTCAGATGTGAACATTTATACTAAAGTTTGTTGACTCGTTATGAGGTGAGAGTATGGTAAGTTGGTAAGTATGTGTGAAATTATTATTTGCTTTGCAACACCAATGTATTTGTACTTTGTCCGTTTATTTAAGTATCAAGTAACACATTGAATGTGAAGGTAGGTCCGGTCCATAATATGAAATAATGATTTTAACACATCTTTTATGTGTCGAAATAGCAAAAGGCCTTCTGTCTACATTATCCATGTCGATCGTCTGCAAATCATGATTTTTTACTCGAGCACAAATTTTTAAATATTTGGATTATTCATAAAATGGTTCAGTTTGTAGAATGTGGTTTTCGAGTGCTGCATTCGATTTTTCTTTATCAGAATCATAAGATCTCACAAAAACCTTTTTTTAAATGTAGGAATTACGAATATAATATATGTATATCCAGATAGCTAACTCGAAAGAAATCATCTTTTTTCATTCGAGATTCATACCTATTATGATCATTAATTTGTAATTGATTCCTTTTCCATTATTTTTTTCATAATCCCTACTTCCCTACTAATATTATAAATGCGAAAGTAACTCTGTCTGTCTGTCTGTCTGTTACCTTTTCACGTCCAAACGACTGAACCGATTTTAATGAAATTTGGTACAGAGATAGAGCTGACTTTGAGAAAGAACATAGGCTACTTAGTTATTTATAAAACGACATCCACGCGGGCGAAGCCGCGGGCAACAGCTAGTCAATATATATAAGTATTAGCTAATAAAAAACAAAGCAAATCATTGTCATTATTTCAACTTTGTATTTCCTACCTTCTGCCTTTGCATTACTACCTTCACACTTTTTATTAAGATTACTTTACTTTACCATATCTTGTTAGCAAAAAGAAACCGTGTGAATTTAAAACAAAAGCCTGCAGACCAGCTTACACAATTACATTCAATATTATTGTATGCGTTAAAGAATTTTTGACCATACACCAAATAATTATAATTAGTTACGCATACGTGATACCTAAGCATAAGTGGGTACTGTGTGTACTCACATCCTCATAACTGATAACGTTAGTATGTACATCTTCTAAAATATCGTTATCTTAAATTCAATACAAATAAAGTTTACTCTAGAGTAAGTTTGTATTTTCACTCGCATCTGTAACTTTGTGAAGATGATGCTGGAACAATTAGTATAAAAGCAGGCTTTAGCATTGCATTTAAAAAATAAAGTTCTTATTGCTACGATCTTAACGTTGAAAATGACATAGACTTTGAAACAACAACAGCAAATACAATAACTGTTTATTCAAACACGACAAACGCATTGACTTTCACCGAGTTCACACCTTTTTGCGTGGTATCGGATAAAAGGAAGGAATTGTATGAGCTATTGAACGAGCTCGTAAACCGGTATTGGAAGTTGGATGTCTTTGGAAGCGCAGTTAAAAGTAAAAGTGGATTGTTATCCACATTGTAGGGCAAAAACCTGTTGTTTACGAACGTAAAGAGCTGCTTTGTTACGTATTGTAATATTTAGCGTCTCTCTGTCTGATGGTTTATGATCTTTTCAAGCAACAAGGACTTATTGAATGAAAATATATGTTATTTAACACACTTTCGGTCTTGTCGGCTGCTATGTATTAAAGGCTAAGAAACTTAAGTCTATTTATGGAGATGGCATAACGATACATGAGATGATGATATGTATCAAGCTGGTCTGATGAAGGAGTTTGAAGATCAAATGTCTTGTAGAAAACCTATCTAGTTTAACAAAATTTAAATTTGTTTGTCATTTGTCTTGTAGAAAGTAGGTACGTAGATAATGAATACCCTCTTTAGACTGTGCAATTTTTATATGTTCTTACCTACCTATTTGTTTTACAAATTAGTTATTTAAACACTTTAAAATTCATAATTATGTCATATGGCCAGGCTGTAGGAGAGTTAAATTTTCTTACTTAAAGTATGTATCTTCACTCCAGGTCCCTAACGGGGTAGGCAGAGAGTGTAGAGCGCCAGACATCCCTTACTTAAAGTAATTTACGAAAAATGAAGATTCTAGTGACATTGTGGTCAAAGACGCTTAAACAAAGTCCGCGCCTGGACTTATTGCCATTCAATTAAATAACTGTCAAAAAGGTCTTGCCAAATGATGTTTTGATTATATTATTTGACGGCGCGTATAAAAGCCGTTACAGTAACGTTATCAATAAATGTTACAAGTAGTTACAACTTACTAATGAAAAAAGCTTATATAACTAGATATATAAAATAAAATAAATAATTGTTTATTTGTAAAATAAGTACAAAGTATTACGAAATACTAATAAGTAGATACTGGTATCTACTTAAAATGTAACAAAGTTTCAAATTATCATTGCCTGAACTAGGTAAAACCTGTGTTTCAGGCTGGATAGAGCTACAACAATAAGTATATATAAAGTCACAAATAACAATCGAAATACATAATTTATGAGTTATACACCTTAAAGGAGAACAAATAGTAAATATAGTTTTCTTAGATTTACAATCGTGCAAATATTTAAATAGAACTTGTTTACAATTAAAATAATCTATTTTATTTTTAAAGAAAAATGGAAAGAAAAATTTGACTTCAGGCGAGGCTCGAACTCGCGACCTACTGGGAATCTAGTCCAGCCGCTCTTCCAATTGAGCTACTGAAGCCCTGCCCGGTAACTAGCATAGTTGGTAATAGATGGCGCTACTGCTACCATAAAGAAATGCAATAGATGTGAAGGAAAGATTTGACAAATCGGGCAGGGCTTCAGTAGCTCAATTGGAAGAGCGGCTGGACTAGATTCCCAGTAGGTCGCGAGTTCGAGCCTCGCCTGAAGTCAAATTTTTCTTTCCATTTTTCTTTAAAAATAAAATATATTTCACAAGCATGTGTTAATGCGAAATAATATAAAACAATTAAAATAATCTAACTTGTAAAAAGATTGATAATTGTTTAATTTATTGTACAAAAATGGATCCAGGAAAGAAAAAAATCGTTTATTGAAGGCATGTTTCAAGGTTGTAATCGAGTTGCAAGTCTGAAAGCTAATTTGGTGTGCTGTTTTAATATTATGTTCATAATAATAATTTAGGACGGAAAAGGGAGTGAAAATTTGCTACTTTTAAAATTGCTCTTTGGGCTCGTTCTAGGGGTAAGATAATGGTTTTTAAAGCTCCTCCCCTTGACGTAATACAATATTGAATTATAGATTGGTCTAAAGCTAGGTAAATTTGTATAATTAATGTTTGATCAGCAATTTTGATCGTAGTTTCAAATTTCAAGATAGCAACTTATCTTATGTAAGAAATGGTATTTACATTCTTTGTTTACTAAACTATGTTAAGGACTCGTCGTACTTGAAAGTGTAATTGCAAGTGAAACCAGAGGCAAAGCAAGTTATGTACGAATGGATAACTTAAACTTATAAAGTTATACTGGGAGTGTAATATTTGAAACACTTTCCCAGTCACTAGGAATGTGGCACAACATGGAAGATGGCTCTTATCTAATGGATCTAGTTTACACGCTCTAGTAACTGCGGTGATCGCAGCTCGATTAGGCGTAAACTACCGACAATATTGCTACCGATATGTCAACACGTGTTATGACTTTTGCGAGGTCTTGTGAACCACGAATATGGTACCAAGATAGTGTTTTTTTTATGTATTAAAAGTGGCAAACAAGCGTGCAGTTCACATTGATGTTAAATGATGACTGCAGCCTATAGACACCCACACAATGACCAGAGGTCAAAATGCAGATGTGCTGCCACTCCTGAGGCATTAGGTGGTATGCCTCTGTGCCGGAATTACAGGGCCGTACATTACCACCTGACCTGAACACGATAGTGCTGAACACTACCATTTAGCGGCAAGTATAAGTTGCTTTACAGTGATTTTGGTGTCTCAGGAAATTAAAAACGTAATTACTTTGGTACTTAAAATCGGATCATTTACAGTCATTCACGAATTCCATTCCCACAGTTTTTCACTGATAAATTATAAATCACCGCAGTGTTCTGCGCGTACGCAGCATCCAGTGAAAGGTTACCGATGTGACGTAATTCCATGGCCTTAGATTATGAAATAATAATATAAAAGAGATATGACGAAGAAGACAAATAATAAAAGAAACAGATCTAGAAGTGAGTGACATTCCAGAAGAATATTTATCATTCTCATCATATTTATAGTGCTGAACACTACCATTTAGCGGCAATTACATTAGATAATGCGTTGGTGCCTTCGTCCACGAGGATCGTCATTAGAGCTGTACCGCCAGTAATCTTAACATTATAATATCGAAATCGAGTCTGTACGCTTCATTTTCACTATTGGAGATCGTTGTTGCGGATCTTCAAAATAATGTAGTCTTGAACTTGGTTAAATCATATATTTTCTTGAGAGTACAAAATACATAGATTGATAGATTGTTTTAAAAAAAGAGCTTCCCTATTCTATCCTGAGCAATGAAAAAATTTTACTTCGTTAGCCTTTTTTTTCTTTTTTTATTTAGTTTTTTTTCCAATACCTGTGTCAATCGTACCTTCATCCATCGTACACTTTTTATCGCTTCTAAATAATAATATCGAAATCAAATCACGGGTTCAATCGATTAAACTTTCTAATTGTTATTTCAATATGAACGGAAGAATAAATAAGTTCATAAAGTATGTATGCATGTATCTTCACGCCAGGTCCCTAACGGGGTAGGCAGAGAGTGTAGAGCGCCAGATATACCGGTTCTGACAAACCTCTCGTGCCTCGTCTACTTTCATAAAGTGATCGTAAATTAATGCTTCTAACATGATAAACTGCACATGCGTGAATTATACCAATAATTTTATTTTACTATTTATATTTTAAATGTGGCGTGTAGTTTACATTGGTTTTATTCATTAGATTTTGTACTGTACTACTACTGTAAAGCACGATTTTAGTACAAATGTTGCCTTGATTCAATGTGCAACTCCATGTCTTTATTTCCTTGAAAATAAAGGCAAACACACACGATTCGCCAGGTTTTTTTTTATCTTAGGAATATTTTCCATATAAGTCGCGTAGCAAGTTATCTTTATTAATATTATGAAGCTGAAGAGTTCGTTTGTTTGTTTGCTCGAATGCGCTAATCTCAGGAACTACTAGTCCGATTTGAAAAGTTCTTTGAGTGTTATATAGCCTATTTATCGGGACAGGCTATACATATAACGATAAAAATACAATGAGAGGGTAGGTAACATTGCACCCGGGTAAAGCCGAGGCGGGCCGCTAGTCATTAAATACATATAGGTTTGAGATTGATACATAATACGGTGATTCTCACTCATTTTAGAAGCTCACAGTGAAAACCTAAATGTCGAACGTATCAAGAAATTGAAATGAATGGAAAACTACTCAGAATTCTAGAAACTTAATTTCACTTAGGTCTTATTGTATAATAAACTATTTAAGTTAATGGAAATAGAATCCATCACCATAGAAAGTGAAATTAATTTAACATAAATAAATATCATCTTTATATATAAAAATCTTGATTTCATTGATTTGAGCCGTTCTCGAGTTTTAATTCGAGAACGGCTGAACCGATTTGGCTTATTTTGGTTTTGAATGATTTTTGGAAGTCCAGGGAAGGTTTAAAAGGTAGGAAAATATGAAGGAATTGAACGGAAATAGTAAAAACCACAATTTCATTTTCCCATACAAATAGTCCGCATCCATCAAACCTTTGACACATTATTTCATTCTTAGGCAATACGAAGTTTGCCGGGTCAGCTAGTATATTAATATATTGCTACTTGTGTACAGATTATATGGGACTATCTATCAAAAAAAAATATTGGCGGTTAACTGTGTCCAAGAAGAGATTGATAAAGATATTTGTCATGTAATTATGATGGCAAACAAACATGCAGCTCACATACAGCTCTGCAGCCTATAGACTTCTATCACCGGAGATACAGTGCATATATAATCTATTACAACTGCCTCAGTAGCGTAGTGGTAGCAGGCCACTACTATTGCGCTGGAGGTCCTGGGTTCGATTCCCGGGTCGGGGGATATTAGAGATAACGGTCTAAAATCCTTTATCTCTGCTTCTATTAGGATTTTTCCATTTTCTGGAAGTTTCCCAGTACCCCGGAGTTTGGTAATGTGCCCGGAGATGGCAACAGGTTCGCCACCTGTTACATGGGCCAAAACGTAACCGGCGAGTCGTGGGTGTTTGCATGTATGATTAAATGCATGCATTTACCTCTGCCTACCCCTTCGGGGATTACAGGCGTGAAGTTACGTATATCTATTACTTTACTGGTGGCAGAGTTCCAGTGTACTCGTAGAAGCTCGCGGGCGTCGGCCCCACCGCATTACCTAGTTTATCTGCCGCTAAATGGTAGTGTTCAGCGCTATGGTGTTCCGGTTAGATGGTAATGTATGGCCCCGTAATAACTATCACAGAGACAGACCTTAGGTCACAGGGGTGGCAACGCGTCTGCATTTTGACCTCTGGTTTTTGGGTAGATGTCTATAGGCTATATATAGTCATCACTTAAAATCAATTTGAACTGCATGCTTGTTTGGTAGCTTTAAGATTAAAGAAAATACTTATAAGCATGTACCTAATTAATGATAATTGACGTATAGGTATAGCAGAAAGATGTTTATTTGATGACATAAACCTATTAAAGTAATTGTAATGTCAAACGTACAACTTTCCATTCCTTGTTAAATTCTCATTATGAAGGTACTTCACGTGCCAGTGCGTGATGTGATTCTCTTATTATGTAATTATATTAATTTGATATGAGTAGGTCAACATACATGGTGAAATTTTATCGATCTGATTTCCAAAATGTTAACAATTAAGAAAATTACTGGTAAAATCCTTGATAAAATCCTTTTATTGACATTTTTTTCAAATTCAAAATTACTACTGAAATATTTCTAAAAATGTTATGAGTAGATATTAAATAGGTTTCGAGATATTGAATTCATACATAGTGGACAGCAAGTTTTTGCGTTGGTACGTAATTATTATTTATGCTAGGCACCACATTTCAGCTATCTAAAATTCTAGACTGTTCAATAGGTACCTACCTACGCGGTGACAGTGAATTGCCTTGATCTAGATGGGGATTTGATAAACGCCCTGTTCGTTGACCATTGCGTAACCACAGAGACTATAATATTTGATTAAGATTTAATTAATTAATTATTTTTTTTTATTTCCTATTTTTACTTAGATAGCAAGAGTATGCAATCTGTGTGGTATTTTGTCACGCTTGGACAGGTCATATTGCACACGATGACCGAAAGCGGTTTGAAAGGGTTAATCGAGTAGATCGTGTTAATCTACAACAAAAAATCGACCAAGACGCGTAAAAGCGTCTGACTTGTCTTGAAGATTGTTCGTCAGACGCTTATTTATAAGCGTCTTGTCGATTTTTAAACTTATAACTTGTAAAGGCGATGGCGATAAATTTCCTAATAAATATCCCAAATTTGTTTAGTGTCACAAAAAAAAAACAAAAATAGGTAGAAGAATATTAATCATAAAACAGGACAAAGTAGACTATTGAAGTTTGTACAGTCTGAAACCGAAGACATTGTACACTTCCAATTTGAAAATTAAATTATTTTCTCTAGTCTGCGACAAATATTTATAACTCTATATAATTTAAAATATTGCAGGATGTAAGTAACACGCGTCTAATAGTTAATACGGCCATATATGGCAAAAACTAAATCGGTGAACACGATTCGAGAGGTGATCAATATTAATGCGTGTGAGGTCGTATCATACAGAACACTGATTGAGTAGTAATTGATCGTTTTTTTATGTTATATTCACGTTATGGGTATGTAATTTCGCTTTTATAATTGAGAACTTTATTTTTTGTTGTAGATGTACTGTACACTACGATCTGACTCGGTAACTTAGGTATTGAGGACGTCCCATGTACTATAATTAAGAACTTGAGTTGAATCAAAATTAGCTGTCTCGTCTGTCGTCGTCGTTGTTGTCTCATTTTTTTAAACGCCCAACATACATAAATTATACGCGCAACATATATATTTTCACTCACTCACATACTCACCCTTCCTTGTAAAATTTTTGAGTACTTGAAATATCTACCTTATGTAATGTTTTATGACAAAATGATTTGAAGTGAAGTTATAACTCGGAGAAGCCACTAATTCCCGAAATACAGTGTAGACTAGTTCGGGAATCTATGGATTCAATATTAAAAATGTGTAAAAATGTTTTTGTCAATAAATGATTATATTATATTATTATAAACTAGCTGTGCCCGCGACTTTGTCCACGTGAGAAAAAATATGATTATTCAGTATCTACCCAGACGAAGTCGTGGGCGCAGCTAATATAAAAGTAGCCTAAGTTACTCCTTATTACATCAGCTATCTGCCAGTGAAAGTTCCGTCAAAATCGGAGACACTCAAATTCTATTTATTTGTATGTGGGTATGTATGGTTGTATGGAGTTAAAGTAGCCTAAGTTACTGCTTATTACATCAGCTACCTACCCGTGGAAGTCCCGTCAAAGTCGGATACACTCCAATTCTACTTATTTGTATGTAGGTATGTATGGATGTATGGAGATAAAAGTAGCCTAAGTTACTCCTTATTACATCAGCTACCTACCCGTGGAAGTCCCGTCAAAGTCGGATACACTCCAATTCTACTTATTTGTATGTAGGTATGTATGGATGTATGGACATAAAAGTAGCCTAAGTTACTCCTTATTACATCGGCTACCTACCCGTGGAAGTCCCGTCAAAGTCGGATACACTCCAATTCTACTTATTTGTATGTAGGTATGTATGGATGTATGGAGATAAAAGTAGCCTAAGTTACTCCTTATTACATCAGCTACCTACCCGTGGAAATCCCGTCAAAGTCGGATACACTCCAATTCTACTTATTTGTATGTAGGTTTGTATGTATGTATTATATGTATTATAAGATTAGCCCCACCAAACAGACAGACAGACAAAAATCGTAAAAAATGTTTTGGTATATGTACCGTGTATACATATGCATTTAGTAAAAAGCGGTTATTTAATATTACAAACAGACACTCCAATTTCATTTATTTGTATAGATTTATTATTATGGAAGGTAAAATACAACATAAGATCTAAAAATTCTGTGAAAATTTAAGGGTCTAGTACTTGCTACCGTTATTATCGAGCCAAAAATATACGAACAAAAAACACGTGTATTGTATGCCGCCTTAGACCCCTTAAAGTTTTCATATTTTATTTTTAGTAATTAATTTTGTCTTTATAGTGGTATCAGAAATACATAATTTGTGAAAATATTAGCTTTCTAGCTATATAACACTGTTTTTGAGATACAGGCTGGTGACAGACAGACGGACGGACAGACAGACAGACAGACAGCGGACGATTAGTAATCCGTAGGGTCCGTTTTTACCTTTTTGGTACGAAATCCCCTAAAAGATAGAACTAAGATACAGAATAGCTTAAAAATATTCGATATGATTCTTTAATTTGACATAACTTTTTTATTTCTGAACCGATTCATATGAACAAACACTAAATGTTAAGTGAAACTTACTACAATATATTAGTGAAAACTGCAAATCGAATAAGGCGTTTCTGAAATTAGGGTGCAGAAACACACAGACAAACAGACATTTTGTGCGCCAAAGGTTAAAGTATAATCATACCAAGTTTCATTGTAATCGGACCGGTAGATTTTGTGTGATGCTTGAACAAACAGACAGACAGACAGACAAAAAAAAATCTAATCACATATTTGTGTTCGGTATCGATCTAGTAACATCCCCTTGTATTAATTTTTTCAATATTTTCAATGTACAGAATTTATACTTCTACAGTTTTATTATAAGTATAGATATAGATGAAACAAATCTTTGGAAGTACCGAAATGGAGTCGCATGATAAAACGATACGGGCACTGGAAGGCTACTAGTTTGTAGTAGGCAGTAATATGCCTCTTAAACTCTGATATAGATATACGATCGGATGATCGGATCATAGATATATGTTTAGTCAAATTGTATAAATATTGTTTAGGGTGACCACCTGAACTATGATTGCCGAGATAGTGGTGGTAGAGCTCCAGTGACGGAGCTCGCGGGCGTAGGCACCACCGCGTTACCTAATATACTTGCCGCTAAATGGTAGTGTTCAGCACTATCGTGTTCCGGTCGTGGTAATGTACGCACTTGTCATTTCCGGCACAGAGGCATAACACCTCAGGCCCCAGGAGTGGTAACGCATCTGCATTTTGACCTTGGTCTTTGTGTGGGTGTCTATAGGCTGCAGTCTTCACTTGACATCAATGTGAACTGCATGCTTGTTTGCCACTTCCATAACATAAAAAGAATAGATAGGTGTCGATAAGTACAGACATGATGATGGTTTATTTGTATTCGATTTGCCTATGTAAGTAACACAAGTGTTTCTTCATCAAAAATAATTAGACTAGAGTGTTATCGTCTTTTCAAAAAAAGAATTACACTAAACCAAGGTTTTTCTTCCACAGATGGGACCCCAAACGTCGGATCACACCCACGGAGGCGTCACGGCACGAGTTCGTCACAGGGTGCCCTCTTGGGTCGACGCCTGCAGGCGTCCTTGCATTACCGCGGCTCGCCCCTCCCCGACCGCCCCGCAGCGCCCTCCTCCACTCGCAGTCCGCCGGCGACGTCGCCGCCATGTTGGGACGAGCGTGACCTGGACGCTTATAAGCGTGATGGACGCCTATAAGCGCCCGATATCAATATAGCATGGGAACAATTGTAAGAACTTATTGTCCCTAATTTGCATTTAAATAGCTTTGTCGAGGATAATTCCAAATAGTTCGCCTAAATGATCACTTTATCTTAATTGTAGACGAGTGCATATCTTACATAGATCATGGCCGAATACTGAATATTTACACGATATTTAAATTAACTTCCAAATACTTCTAGAACATTGTTTCATGACGAGGAACTAAAACGAAAGTGCAGTTTGGTATTTATCTACTTTATTTAAGTGCATTCTGCTATTCAAATAAATTAATGGTAATTGCTTTGAATAAAATGTGTTTCAGGAACATAATATATCTATTAGCAAGAATGTTTTTAATGCAATCCATTCACTCACTTACCTACATGTATAATTTCTATAATTTCTTATTTCTATGAAAAAATTCCTACATACATAACTGATAAAGAGTAGTTTAATAATAAATACTAAGCCTGGGCTGCACCACGATATTTGTTAAAGTTAAAGTTATTGTTACATTTCACATCCTTCTCTAACTTAAAGAAATCTGATAAAGTAAGAGAAGGATGTAAAATTTTACAATAACGTTAACGTTATTGGGATGGATGTAGAGAGGCTGACTGCAAGAGATGATGCGCTAATTAACATAATTGCAACTGTCATATAAAAAGTTTGTGAACAATTGAAGCAGTACTTAAAATTAAGTAACATTTTAGAATTCAGTCACGACTGTTTTAAAATTAAATTCATCGAACTTGTTTGCGAAATTCACAGTTCAATTAGTTCAAATGAAACAATTCAATGTATTTCAAATTCTCGTCGAATTAGATAGCCATCTAGCCTGTCTGTTGGTGCTGATCTCTGTTACGCACTACTTCCTCCAGATGCATTGCGTCTTACGTAACACCAAACTCATATTGAACCAGTTTTGTAAGTGCAAGCCATAAGTTGGCGGTATTTGCATCATTTGCAGCTTTACGATGTGCCCGGTCGGTTACTTCATTTATCGGAATCAGGACAATTGCGTCTTGTCGTTCGATCTGATATCAAAAATGTATTGATGTGGTGATGATTATCATTGATCTGGATATACCACCTTATTCAAAAATGTATTTTAACCAAAGTACGCTTATCATTCTTTTGTCTTGTTCTATCTTACGCAATTGACAGTGAACCTGACAAAGATATAACTTTAATCGTATCTGATGAGGATTTGCAAGCGCATTCTGTAACTCGGAGGCTATAAATTTGAAAGCTACTTTGTATTGCATTGCGGTTTTCTGTAAATGATCGTAATTATCATGTTTCGTCAAAACAGCAATGTACAGCAAAGTGGCTATCGAAATTATGCCAACTGAGATACATAATACGCCTGCAGATCTACGTTTATGAATAAGGCGGTTAAGTATGGGATTATCAAGAGATTTCTTACCTGTTAAAATAATGGGTTAGTCTCGAATACAAACTCTCCTGAAATCGTTCTGGAACAATTTTTCTAAATATCGACAAAATGTTGGTAGAATCATCCTTCATTTGGCATTTTAATGAAGTTTAAAATTACTTACAAATAATTCTTAACCAAAAGGTAATGCTGTGATTTGTGTTCGAAGTTTGAAAGTCTTCATATCTAAAACCTATAACAGCGTTTCAAAAATGCGAAAAATAAATAAATCTCTTTAGTTAATTTATTTACGCAACTCAATCAGTATCTCGGTCTTGTGCCAAATCTTCTAGTCTACTAATTATGCTTCAAATACTTTAAAACGATAATTATAATTAACTTAATTTTATCTTTACTATATTAGGTAGACAACGAATGTATTTTGAAAAATGAAATCGTCCAAGGACCTAAACGTTTTCACTCGCATGCTCGTAAATATTGTGTAGTAATTTCTAAGATTATATAATTTAATCTAATTGGAGGCTTTTACCCATATTCAATTATTTAGTTCTATTTCAATCCTGGCAAAAGTTCCCTTTGAGTCTAATTTATGATCCCATGTCTTAACATAGGAAATAGCTTCCGTGGTCTGTTAAAGAATGGATTTTTTTCAATTTAATTTTTGAGCATTCCATTTCAAAATCAATCAAAGTAAATAAATTACAATAAAGATTATCAATAATATGAGCAATTTTACACATTTTCACATGCTGAAATTCAATACAATTAGATTATTTTTAATGAGAATATTTTAGATTATAAACTTAAAGCTACTAGCTAGACAAAGCCAAGTTTTTTTCAAAACTTATTCATACTTACATTAGATATGTGAAAGACTAATCTTTCACACACATACACTTAATTAATTATTGAAGTAAAATCTGCTGCATTCACACGAATCGATTTAATTTGACTAACCGAATAGTAAACGAGTTCATTATGAAACTGATAGAAAGTCACTCAAGATCTATTAATTCGATTAAAAATTCGTTCAGCCGGTTAGTTTTCTATAAAAAAAAACAAGTATGTATATCGATTACAAATTTAATTCATCTCGTGAATCACTGTACGCAATGCAACCTTTTTATAAATAATTAAATTGAAAGAACGGTTGCCTCAAAATATTTGTTAAAGTTATAGTTGTAAAATTTTGCATCCTTCTCTAACTGTAACAAAGGAGATGTTGCAAAAATGTATGAACCTCCGGCCATGTATTGTACACAATATCATTAAACAGGCAAAATCAATATAATAACGTTTTTTACTGCAGATTTTTACTAATTTAGCTTTGTTTTCAGTTACAAAACATTCTTTGCAGTTAGAATTGCAACTCAAAACCAACATGGCGAAAATGGCGGGCGATGACATTTTGACATTTTCATTTTTTAAATTGTATTTTGATTATATAGTACTTGGAGAAAAAAGTAACATTTTCTAAATACTGTCGAAATCGATTGATCCCAAGCGTCGGCTGTATCGCCGCCATGTTGAACATAGTTGAAAATGATAAAATCGTTTGAATTAAATGTGGTCGTGACTCTAAAATATATTCTTGAATAAATTAATTATATTTTTTTCGGATTCTTCTTTAATTTACCCATTTTTTGAGGTCGTGTACGAACCAGAGCCGAGCTCGCAACATCTCCTTTATTTGTAGAAGTTAAAGCAGGATGTAAAATTTTACCAAATATGTTGGTGCAACCGAACCTATAAGTCTGGGTTGCACCATGATGTTTTCTAAAGTTAAAGTTATTGTAACATTGCACATCCTCCTCTAACTTTAACAGATTTCTTTAAGTTAGAGAAGGATGTGAAATGTTACAATCACTTTAACAAATATCAACCCAGCACTGTTATGTGGTTAAATTAAATTAATCAGCTATCCAAAATTACGATGGGTCTTGGACAACTAATCTATTTAATTATTTTATTATGTAGCGTCAAACGATATCTGTAGAATCTCGCTTTCATTCGATGTTCAAAATCAATAATCGCGATTGGCTTCTGATTGATCAACATCATTAATATTAGCCACGTTTAAAATAATTGACAAATAAATAATAAATAACCTGACTGAATCATAGTACAAGGAGGTATACGTATTCGGATTCATATCACGTTAATGGCTCTATGTTAGGAAAAGTTAATTGTTACTCGAACTTTGACTAACATATAAAGTTACACGTCCATTGATCTGTAATCGACACGACGTACATAACACTAGGTGTTTATTCTGTAAGATGAAACTCACTACTGAACTGATTCAGTGGTCTAGCGCTAAAAGACCTGCGACGCTGGGGTTTGGGGTTCAACCCCAGTGTGAGTTGTATGTGAAATTTTCGTTAATTCGGAAGCTTCCCAAGCACAACCCTCGGAGTTTAACTATGTGCCTAGAGATTTCAACACGTTCGCCACTTATTATAAACTTAGGACAAAACGTAACTGTCGAATTGTAAGTGTTTGCTTGTATGCTTATATATGTGATGGGGACGTTATGCGTTTTTTTTTTGACAAAAATAAAATCTATCATTTTGTTTTGCATTTGTTGAAGCATGCTCATAAATATACTTTGATGTAGTGAGTTTTGTGCTGCAGAATAACCCCCTTATTCAAAAACGTATTTTAGCTGAAGTGTTGCTAATCTCTCCTTTGTCTTTTTCTATCCGGCACATTTTAAAAATGCAACTGACAAAGACAAAGCATATTATATCTAAAACGTATCTAATTAGGTTTATGAAGGTTACCCCCTTCATAAACGTAATTAGATACGTTTTAGCCCTACTGCTAATAATCTATGATGATGCGCGTTCACTGCTTTGCATCAAGGATATTTTCAAATGCTGCAATAGTGCGTTCATATACAAATCTTAATTTCCCTTTTATTACATGGTTAGCGATAATTTCTGCAGACCAGATTATGGACGTGTATCTAAATGAGTAATTAAATGGGGTTACTTGATGTAAAATAATATGGAGTAATACTTTTACGGCGAGCCCTAATGTAAATCCTGTCTAGCAATTCTGTCTCTAGATTTTCTATCATTCTATTTAATCTTAGTTTAATAGTATAGAATTGTGTTTAAGAAATACAGTAGGTATTTAAATGTTGGTGCGATTAGGCCTCTTTCTATTAATGGTCTGAATAATGTAAGCAAAGATTTATGTTCATTCAAATAATATTATATTTTTGCTAGTTATTTCTGTTGACTAGTATATTTCAGTTAGTTTTATAGTCAGTAAGTTTATGCATTATGATTACTGCATACTTAAGTTAAACATTAATTATAGTAAGTTTATCATTATATTTAACTGCACAGATAACGAATATTAAATTATGATTGTCATTTGTTATGTTCGTAGGAAATGGATGAATGTTTAGAAAATATCGTTGTACGATTTGTAATATTATTATCATTCATTTAGATGAAGACTTGTTGTTGGGGTGTACATTATTAATTTTAACTATCGCTGTCATAATATTAAGTTTATTTCTGTCCTTTGTTAGCCTCA
Source organism: Macrosoma leucophasiata (assembly GCA_036365455.1). Taxonomy (NCBI): domain Eukaryota; kingdom Metazoa; phylum Arthropoda; class Insecta; order Lepidoptera; family Hedylidae; genus Macrosoma; species Macrosoma leucophasiata. The sequence continues at coordinate 23,961,638 of JAWQUS010000007.1, read as the reverse complement.
TTAATTTAGGACCAAATAAACCTATGAATGATCTCAAATTTGGTGATATTAGAATTTATTTACTGTAAATTATTATGGACATTCGCCACATTATTTATGTCTAGATGTATCTAGAATAATTCATAGATATAATCACATAATAGTTCAAACACATGGTTTTATTCTAATGATGTCGTAAAATGTTCTAAAACTATTATGGTTTATATGACCGCTATGTTATGCTCGGTGTGTATTGGCAAACTTAAATAGCCATGTGTTTGAGTGTTTTGGTGTCTTAGCTTAGATTAGTTTTTCTAAATCATGAAATGTACATATTCGTACAGTAGATATTTGTATAGGCGAAGCCAAATTGTGAATTGAATTTACCATAAGTGTTATAATATATTTACTGAGTCAGTAGGTTAGTTCGTATGTTGTATGTTGTTTCGATGTTCAAAGAGAATGGAAAAATCAATTGTAAGTTCTAAATTATAATTTAGCTTATAACTTCAGGAAATTATAATATTATAAAAAGTTTATAATAGCAGGACTGAGTAGTTATTGTGGTACGGCACGTTGTGTGTGTGTTCTATCCGCAGCAGTACAATGAACGCGTACCTTTATTTGAGTTATTAGAAAAAAAATATAATAAATACTATTAACAAGATAAAGGCCGGTCTCTTTGAGTACCGAAATATTCTAGTAATATGTAGTTCAATGTGTTGATTTAGTTGATATGACATTAGTATAGAATTAGGGAATGGTTGTTATACCTGTAATTTAACCTAATGTACTTATACAGTGTATATTTATGATTAAACTATTGTTTCGTTTGAATCGTAATTAAAGTTCTTCCAATGCATTTTGATGTTTTTATTTCACTCTCAGCTTACAATAGATCAGCATAAAAGGTATCGTTATCGTATACATTTGTAGTAGAAGCAATACATTAAATGAATTAAAACAACGTTTCATAATGAAATTAAATAGATAAGCTGAAAGTAATCTTTTTCTTATTTTTTTTTCAGTCAACACACATAATATTGTTGAGTATATTGACACTTTTTGTTTAGGAGATGGCAACCCTAATCGTGGGTGGCATCGGAGACCGGGAATTTGCTTACACAGGCATCGATAAAAGATACTAAAATGGAAAATAGTGGATCCAAAAGTTCGAAGCCCGACCAAGAAAATGAAAGAAAAGTGGGTCTAAATTTATTTTTATTTTTCGACATAGTCTCTATCTAGCTCAACACACTTCTTCCACCTGAACTGCAACTTGTTTATCCATTCGAAAAAAAAAGATTCCGGAAGGTCGATATCATCACAATATGGGGTTCTTCAAAAATGGCGTCAAAAGAGTCCTTCAGGGCTGGCAGCGCGTTGGCAACTCCCCTGGTGTTGCAAATGTCCATAGGCGACGGTGACCACTTACCATCAGGTGGCCCGTCTGCTTGTCTGTCAACTTAATGACATAAAAAAGGTCGGCGAAATACTCGTTTACTGCGACTATCACCTCATCTTTGGTCAAAAATTTCGAGCCACCCAAATGTTTTTTAAATTTGGAAATAAATGATAATTTGAGGGGGCTAAATCCGGCGAATAAGGTGGGTGGGCAGCAATTCGTAGCCACAATCATGGATGGATAACAGACATTGTTTCAACAGAAGTGTGAACACGTGCATTGTCTTGATGGAACAAAACTTTCTTACGCAACATTCCCGGCCTTTTTTCTTTTATTTCTTCTTGGAGTCTTCGTAAAAGGTTACAATAATAACTATAATTAATAGTTTGACCTTTCGGTAAATAATCTACAAAAATAATCCCCTTCGCATCCCAAAAAACAGAAGCCAGGCTTTGTTAGTCGACAAAACGACCTTAGCCTTTTTCGGTGTAGGTGTGTCAGATCTTTTCCACTGTTTGGATTGTTGCTTTGATTCAGGAATATGGTGGTGAACCCAGCTTTTATCCATGGTAACAAATCTAGACATAAAGTCCTCGGGATCATACTCAAAAAGTTCCAAACAGTCTCGCGAAATTGTGAATCGAACTCGTTTTTGTTCAGCTGAAAGCAACCTCGGGACCTAGCGAGCAGAAACCTTATGGAATCCCAATTCTTTCGTTATTATGTGTTGCACCCGGCCATAACTAATGTCTGTTGTCTCAGCTATCTTACCAATGGTCAAACGTCGATCACCCAGTACGAGATCACAAATTTTATCGATGTTTTCTTTCGTGGTAGAGGTTGTAGGCCGTATACTCCTAGGATCATCTTCAATGCTCTCACGACCGCGCTTAAACTCAGCTACCCACTTCTTGACACTGGAATACGATGGAGCAGACTCCCCCAAAGTGCCCACCATATCTTGATGGATGTCTTTTGGTGACAGGCCTTTTTTATTGAGGTACTTAATGACTGCATGATGTTCAATTTTCTCCATTATTGAAAATCGCGTCAGAATGCTTCAAACAAATAATCACAGAAAATTTATATTGTGCAGTATCGGAATGAAACTGCGCACAATAAATCAATATGAGACATACTAACAAATGACGGTAAATTTTAAAAGATGTCATATCTCCTTGTAGTTTGTGCCACGAACTTTTGGATCCACCCTCATATTTCCTTTTTTTGCTCGACGAGTATTTTCTTTTCTTCGCACAATAGGCACACATAGAAGAAGATTGCTTGGGGCATCAAGAAGCACTGGCACTCTATCACAAATTATTCTATTGATCATAGCCTTATCGCTGAATCGCCTGCGTACCTCAGTAGAAAACCTACAGAGATAACCTTCCTAATTGTGGTTTTTCCACTAGCAATACACTGTGTGATCTGTATACAAACTATGATGCATCTGACAGTTTGCTATCTGTGCCCAGCTAGCTGCTCCACATCTGATCTTGATATTTTGCTATATTGCTATCGAGGATACAATATCCATTGCCAAGTTCTGAGCCAAGGTTCTTTGATATTTCCGTTTTGACATCGAGGACACGATGAAGAAGTATGTCTAATCGGATTTTTTTTTTATGTAATGGAAGTGGCAAATTAGCATGCAGTTCACATTGTTGTTAAGTGATGACTACAGCCTATAGACACCCACACAAAGACCAAGGTCAGAATGCAGATGCGTTACCACTCCTGAGGCTGAAGGTGTTATGCCTCTGTGCCGGAAATTACAGGGCCGTACATTACTACCCGACCGGAACACGATAGTGCTGAACATTACCATTTAGCGGCAAGTATATAAGGTAATGCGGTGGTGCCTACGCCCGCTCCGTCACTGGAGCTCTACCACCAGTACTTACCCACTAACCATCCACTAACTCGTATATCTATATACGAGTTAGTGGATAAACTAATAAAGTCGGGATGCAATACCTAAACATAGTTGTCGAAGTATCGATCAATGCGGAACAATGCATTTATCTTCCTCAAAAAAACACAAACAACACAATGATCACATACCTCTTGCGACAGCAAAAGTAACAATTAAACAAAAAGCTGGCTTCCTCGGTGAAACAGGCGCCAGCAACAATGGGACGATGGTATCTGAAGCCATTCAACCTCACTTCACAGAGCTGTTAAAGTGACGCAAATTGTTGTGATAGTCGGGATATCATTCAAATGTGACTTCCTAGGCGATAAAAGGCGCAATATGAGACACTCGTAGTCACAGAGATTTTAAATGTAGGGTTGTTCTGCATAATCCAAGAGTTCCGAGGTAAGATTAGCAAGGATCTTGCCTCAGAACTCGGCTACGTCTGTTGTACTCGACCTATTCGGTTAAGGTAGTTCAATCTTGGTATTCCTGTGTCTCTGTAACTGTTGTGAATGGTCGCATTGTATATCTGTTATGGTCATACAGTGGACATTTTTCCTACATGACTGCACCGTTGAAGCACCACGCCTTTTTACATTTTGCTAGCATTAGATATCACTCTTACAGAGAATATGTAATAATACTACGTATAGAACGGACACTTCGACGTCCCGCCCGATTTGCCCGCATCACTCAACCCCTTCCCATCTTATGGGCGACGGTTGGTATTTTGTACGTGCTACGCACACAGGTGCGCCTGTAAATACACGTCACTGATTGATGTCAGTGTGTAATTGAAACCAAATTAAGCGTTTTTATGGAATTTTGGCGGAGTGTCCGCGGTATAACTGTTCTCAGTAACATTATCGTCTTTCATTTCATGAAACCATCCAACCAGCCTCTTAGTTCCTTGCTCTATTATTAATCTTCAATGTAAACTAATAGAACTGCCTCAGTAGCCTAGGGGTAGCAGGCCACTACTGCTACGCTGAGGACCTGGGTTCGATTCCCGGGTAGGGGATATCAAACTGGTGTAAAGTCCTTTATCTCTGGTTCTATTAGGATTTTTCCATTTTCTGGAAATTTCCCAGTACCTCGTAGTTTGGTAATGTGCCCGGAGATGTCAACAGGCTCGCCTCCTGTTACATGGGCCTAAAACGTAACCGGCGAATCGTGGGTGTTTGCATGTATGCTTGAATGCATGCATTTACCTCTGTCTACCCCTTCGGGTATTACAGGCGTGAAGTTACGTTTTTTTTTACGTTTTTTAATAGGTATAAAGATAATCGTCTCTACATTTCCATTGTGTATGTGTAACAACTCTACTTGTGCTAAGTATATCACACACGTTTAAAAATAAATAGATACAAGAAAAGTAGATGTTGGATCATCAAAGTTATATGTAATTTTGGACAGATAATAAAATTATAATTATGTTAAAAAGGCGGAAAAGTCGGAATCTACTTGCATATATTACGTAGGTATGTAAATAATATGTTTTTTTTATATATAATGAAAGTGGCAAACAAGCATGCAGTTCACATTGATGTTAAGTGATAACTGCAGCCTATAGGCACCCACAAAATGACCAGAGGTCAAAATGCAGATGCGCTGCCACTCCTGAGGCATTAGGTGTTATGCATCTGTGCCGAAAATTACAGGGCCGTGCACTACCACCTAACCGGATCACGATAGTGCTGAACATTACCATTTAGTGACACGTATATTAGGTAATGCGGTGGTGCCTACGCCCGCACTGGAGCTCTTCCACCAGTGTGTATGTATGTACTCTTTGTATAAATATGACGATGGACGATGATTTGTATTACTTTTTTGGCTACACTGACCTCTACTAACAGGGTTGTATAACGTGTAAAGGAGATGTTGCAAAAATGTATGGACCCCCGGCCATGTATTGTACACAATATCATTAAACAGCTAAAATCAATATAAAAACGTTTTTTACTACATATTTTCACTTATTTAGCTTTGTTTGCAGTTACAAAACATAATTTGCAGTTAGAATTGCAACTCAAAACTAACATGGCGAATATGGCGGTCGATGTCATTTTGTCATTTTCATTTTTTAAATTGTATTTTGATTATAGAACTTGGAGAAAAAAGTAATATTTTCTAAATACTATCAAAATCGATTGATCCCAAGTGTCAGCTGTATCGCCGCTATGTTTAACATAGTTGAAAATGATAAAATCGTTTGAATTAAGTGTGGTTGTAACTCTAAAATATATTCTTGAATAAATTAATTGTATTTTTTTCGGATTCTTCTTTAATTTACCCATTTTTTGAGGACGTGTACGAACCAGGGCCGAGCTCGCAACATCTCCTTTTTCCATTTCAGATTGTATAGTGCCAGTCTGGATGTACACCGTGATGTCAATAGCCTCATCTACGTGAGACTTCAATACATGGCCTGCTTGCTAACTCAACCACCGAAGTAAATGTTTATGTAATTTAAAATACCTATGTGTTCATTTTTTTAAATTATTCACACATACTTAAAGGAGAATGACCAAAAGCCGTCCTGATTGCGTCTTAATAACTTGTATGTAGAAAATTGTTTTTTGAATTTAGATTTCACTCACATTTTTTTTCTCGTTAAAACGAATGGGGATTTACTAGATATTTTTTAAAAGTTATTAAATTATTTTGTAGTGATCTGCCAATCACAGACCAATAACCAAGCTGTCAATGTCAACAACATTGTATTATTTACTTTTTTGCGTTGGATACTGGTCATTTTAGGACCCTTATGACTTTGTCGAAATAAAATCGATTTCAACCATCGATTGCTTTATTATCGATATTCAACGGAATAGATTATTCATGTTTACTATTTGTCTTGTATAATGTGAACTGTATGCTTGTTTGCCTCTTCATGACAAAAATAAATAGAAAATAATTTAGGTAACTAATTTTGATATCTACTTTTATTCTAATCTTAATTCTACTAATATTTTTTTTTTTTATGTTATAAAAGTCGCAAACAAGCGTGCAGTTCACATTGATGTTAAGTGATGACTGCAGCCTATAGACACCCACACAATGACCAGAGGTCAAAATGCAAATGCGCTGCCACTCCTGAGGCATTAGGTGTTATGCCTCTGTGCCGGAAATTACAGATCCGTACATTACTACCTGACCGGAACACGATAGTGCTGAACACTACCATTTAACGGCAAGTATATTAGGTAATGCGGTGGTGCCTACGCCCGCGAGCTCCGTCACTGGAGCTCTACCACCAGTAATATGTTATAATTATATATTTATGACACAATATAACACAAACGAATGGACCGAAACTACTTTCTAACTCAAAATTAACATAATATACATAAGATTATAAATAGATAATCGTTATATATTATATTTAGTTATACAACGATACTTTCTTGATTGCGAAATCAGTTTTTTTATGGCGTAACCTGATAAGAAAAATCGCGAACGCCTTGAAATATTTATTTTATTTTATTTCATCAAAGATATTTTATGTAATCACCTTAATTAAATATTTTTGGATACCTACATTGTTGCAGGCATGTATAAGTAGATGTACTCTTCTAAATCAGAGTATATGTTATAATTGTTTAAGTACTTAACGTAACATCACGCCTGTAATCCCCGAAGGGGTGGGCAGTGGTAAATTCATGCATACATGCAAACACCCACGATTCGCCGGTTACGTTTTGGCCCATGTAACAGGTGGCGAGCCTGTTGACATCTCCGGCCACATTACCAAGCTTCGAGGTATTTATATATAAATTGCCAGAAAATGGAAAAATCTCGATAGAACCAGAGATAAAGGACTTTACACCATTATCTCTGATAACCCCCTACCCGGGAATCGAACCCAATACCTCAACGTAGTAGTAGTGGCCTGCTACCACTAGGCTACCGAGGCAGTACTTACATTAGATAAAAGTAAATGTAAAGCACTTGTTAACCATGAACCACACAGTATTTAACTTTAAACTGAGTTTTGTACCTTACTAAGAAACTGCTTTATCAGATTGACGAGATTTTAGTATAAGGCAACTTTATTATGTGTTCTGTCTGTGGAAGAATAAATATTTAATAAATAAAAATAAAAACTTTACTTGATTGTCGAATAATCAAATAATGTGCAGCTTTGTTTGATTATTTCTTTTGGTTCCATATTTTTATGGGCATCTCCAGGGGGTTGCTGGAAAAGGAAACTGCCCACTTCACTCTCCCCCCTAAAAAATATTTTTAGAGAAAATTTGTATGATACGTGCCAAGAGAATACCAACCTCCTCCTTAGTCAACCTGTCCTCCCCTAGAGTCAAACTACAACTCTCTAGATCGTTGGCTGACGACAACCATGTTTATTTTTATTATACCTGTAACGTTGGCATATAATTAAATTAGTATAATTTTACAGGAATTAGCGCCAGTTTCTCGAAATCCAATCGTAGCCAGCGCACGATCGATTTCATTACGAAATACCTGATTAGGTATGATCGATTGTAATTTTGCGACGAATAATTTTGGATATTTAATTACGAACAGTATTAACTTAAATAATGGAAAGAAAAAATTGACTTCGGGCAGTAATAGAGCCTGCGACCTCAGGACACCTAAGGCCAGCCGGTTTACCACTAAGCTGACAAAGTCTCCCACAGCCGACCGCCAAATTTTCCCTTCCCTTTTTGATTTTAACCGATTTTATAAAAAAAAATATTTAGTATTAAATAAAAATATGACAATAAATATTTATAAATAAAAACAACGCTTTCTTTTATAACATATTGATTTTTTATTCGAATCAACCACTAAATCATTGGGATATAATAAAATTTTCTTATTATAGGTGAAAATTATCAATGAATGTATCATAACTATAATTGGTTAAACCTAAAAATAAAATTAATTATCGTCCACAAACAGCAAAGAATTAAAAAAGGGATCAACAAAATGTTTCATTCCCTCTTAGGTATACCAATTCAAAATTAAATTAAATTGAAATGCCTTAAAATTTTGCAGATATTAAATCCTTACTCACTTTTCTTTGTACAGAGCTCTCGAACGAACACGTGTATTTATTTACGTTCCAGGCAATTCGTGCAAATGACAGCATTTATTTCGTCGCTTTACGATGTTTTAAGTCTGCTGTAATTCAGAAACTTTCAAAGACCTTGCTTAATTCATTGCGATATTTAAACATCTGACAATCCCCTTTTCAATAATTATCATACATAATTATCAGCGTCTTGCACACTAGAAAACACTAAGTAATTATATTAACGAAATCTCTTCCCCGTTGGTCAACGCCATATGCAATTGCAAGTGAATACAAGTTGCGACACCACACCGTTCTCTTGTTTAGCAACTTATTGGTGTTTATCATAATTCTGTTCAATCAGTTCACTTTTAATGCCTCGTGCACGATTGAACATAAAATCTTTTATTGTAAATATCTTAATTAAATGTCATGTCAACATTTATCAAACGAAATCAATTGCTTACATGTACAACCCATTTTTAACAGACTTCAAAAAAGGAGGTGGTTCTTAATTCGTCCGGATCTTTTTTTTTAGGGTCATATTACACTAGGACCACCCGGCATGCGACCAGCGCCCGATCGCCTTATTAATAAAACTTACTTAGATACTTATATCAGTAAATATCATGACTCTTTGACTTAACTAACCACTAGATCAGTAATTCCCAATGTGGTCCATATGGACCTTCTGGGGTCTATGGGAGACTCGATGGGGTCTACGTATATGCGTAAATAAAAATGGGATATATGGGAAAGTGATATAAATGTTAGCAAGGGGGTCCACCGAAACCAGAAAAAAATTGAAAGGGGTCTACAAGAAAAATAGTTTGGGAACTCTGCACTAGACCATCCAAAAGTATAGTTTAGTACTTGAGTAATTGATCCATAACTCGTTCTTCGACTGGGTATTAATCGCTTACATCTGTGTCATGAATTAAGTTATCAGACTTATGACCCCACCTCAAATACTTGTAAGCGTACGTCAATCCCATAAACGATGTAGATGAATACATTCATCCTATTTGAAGAGTATTTCTCATTAGAATTTAATGCACCTATTTTGGCTAGATTTCAACGGTAAATACAAATCTGTAAAACTTTCCGCACAATTCAAACCAATTTTGAAAGCAGCAGTGAAGTGTGAAAATGCATTTTGAAATACAATTTACGCAATGCCACACAAAGTGGGTCTTCAATCATACAAAATTGGAAAGGTTGATGGTACACATGCCGTCTTGGGTATTGCGATATTAAATTATTTAATTTGCTTCTAATGGGCAAAAATAAAGAAATATTTTTGTTCACAATAAAACGATTTAAATATATTTGTTGAAATAATCAGTGATTTGAAAGTGCTTAATACAGCAAATAATCAATTAGTAATTAAATAAGAGTTGCATCGACATGAAATAAAGGTCTGCTTTATGTAAGTTTTAAGGTATATCCTCAGTGGATATTAACTTCATTTCTATCGTAGATAGAAAGCATCCAATACATACTAATTCCATCTGTTTTCGAATGCGATATTTATTGGAATTGTTTTTATCTCTCCACTGGGTGCACTGATACGTTTCGAATTTGGTGCTAGGTACATTTAGAAAAGTTATTTTAGTATTTAGTTGGAATATAAGTGATACGAAGTTTCCCCAAGTTAAATTATTTCTTTTACATTTATTAGTAGGTACAGTGCCCTTCAAGGAACTTAAAGCCGCCGGCGGTCCGACACAATTGAATATCATTTGTCATATCTTTCTAAAAGTCCAAACTACAATCCAAAGTTTCCCCAAGTTTCATTCTTTGTTTTTACATTTATTGGTACAGTGCTGAATAAGTATAAATCAACAAGTGGAAACATTGCTTTTGATAAAATTGTAATCTCTCTCTTTAGAGAAAAAATGTGTGTGTAAAATTTTTTATTGAAATAAATTTTACATGAAGCCAGACAAATAACAGTTGCGAAAATACCATGACAACCATGAAAGTGTTGATGATGATGAAGAAGAAGATTATCCTTTCAACTGTCTGTCTAAATAATGATCTTACTTTACTTCACTTCTTACCTTGCGACCTTATCTGTCAGGTATTATAAACAGAGCCTACTGATAATTGATTTAGCAACTAAGAATGGAAGTGTTTTCAGAAGATGGCTTGAAGATCATTACAGTTTTAACCGGTCGGTTTGTTTTTTCGTCGTCAGTGTCGTAAGAGGCAAATATACATTGATCATGATCAATCATTTATTAATTTACAATGTTTTGCACAACAGTTTGTTTCATCAGGCAGACTTAATGCTAAAAGTATTTTGTGCAAGTCAACCTTTGGATAATAAATAAAAATTATTCGAAGGGTAGGTGTATAATTTAAATTTAAACGGATAGCTTCCATTATTTCCATTTCCGAAGCATTTTCACCAATCCGAAAAAAATTATCGATCCTCAAAATACCAAATTTTATATTTGGAAATTTCTTTATTGTAGGTATATATTTTTTATTAGGTATTTAAACGAAAATTTCAAAAATGTGCTTTCAATTCAATTTATTTGACACATTTAACAATGTTCGTCAATTTTTTTCAGTGAGCGACTTAAATGCCTTTGATGAAAATCCAAATTGAGGTGTTATTTTGATCTCCGATTTGATGACATGGTTACCTACGCTGTTATTTGTGAACGAAACTTGATGGTTTCCTGGTCTCTTGACCGTAAGCGTAGTAAAATTCATGTAATTATAAGCACTTTCTAACATTTAATGCAATAAAAATTAAAAAAACATGGAAAACCAATCAAGTTTCTTATTATAATGTGATGAGGGCGAAGCGCCCTTCCGACCCAAGGGGAATCGTCTTCAATAGGGACCGTTTACATTAGTGGAAATTGTACTGCAAAATATTATATCAAGACTATAGCAAACAAGCGACAATGCTAGATTATATTTAATAATATAATTAACTTCAGATATATACAGTTTTTTATAATTCTAACGCGTTCAGTACTAGAGCTCTTTCTAGGACTACACCTGAACTTCAGCTGCAGCCCTTAAATATGTAGTCAGATAAATACCATGTATTTTTTATTATTAGGAGAAGGTTCTTACGGAAAAAAAATATTAAGAAAATCTCTCAGAAATATTGAAAAATATACATTTAATTTTCCATATTTGCAAAAACGCGCGTAACGAGGTATAGCGAGACCAGGGAATTATGGATTCATTTTTATATGGAGGATATTATAGATTCCAGTTCAAATTGAATAGGTACTCATACCTAAGACAGGTCAGCTATACAAAATAAAGTAGTGCATCATTGCTACGCTAAGGCGGTACGAAGTTCGCCGGGTCAGCTAGTAGCTTATAAAGCTCAAGTCGAAGATCTCTTAAAATCTTACTTAAGTGGCCGTGATTATTTCTGAAGGCAATCTATCTAACTAGCGTAAATACATTTGATAATGCATGATGACTACCTACACCCTGAAGTCTTGCTGTTGAAGCTTTACACGTATTTTTTATGTAAGCTAATTCAAAAAAGTATAATCGGTATACATCTCGTAATATCATTAATATAAACACTTCCACATAATATACGTAATAGTATAGGTCGCGCCAGGTAAAAAGAACGCTGGCGGTCAAGCTGCGCGTCATGTGTTTTTATTTCATTTTATGTTATTCTATGTAATATAGTTTTCAATCTGCCTACCAATACACGAAACCGCAAGCGAAAGCTAGATCAAAAATAAACCAATAGGGCTAGTACTTTCGTGCGCGAGTGTACCGATGCGCGAACACATCCCTTCTGCTTTCTTCCAGCGTTCTTTTTACGTGGCGCGACCTATACATTATTTTAAACACTGTATCCACTAAACGTCAGTTAACGAGTGGATGCAACCTCCTACGTATCTAGTTGCGTAAAGCATCTCTAACAACTTATTGGATGGTAATGATTGGTGTTACGCGCAATTTTCATTCGCGTATCGTTATTTTTTTTCTATTTGTATTATTTGTGTTACGCTTACAGCTGACAGTATCTGTGGTTCTGATGCGTAGTATTCTTAATTTAAACGGGCAAAACCACTCTCACTTGGTACCACAGTATTATTTCATCGACCTAGTGATGTATATTGGAATACATATATTGTGTTCCAAGTAGGTTGAGTTTGGTAACTCAGGTTTAAATTGGTAACTCTAATATTAGGTAAATGCCAAATATTTGAGTTATCAATTTAAACTTTCAAGCATTCCTACATGCCGATACCTATAAAACAATTTGAAACATTCGCTTAAGTGGCGAGCCTATTGACATCTCCGGGGACGTTAACAAAGGCCAAAGTCCCACCCTCTGGCACACTTTTGGCTATGACGTTGGGGCTCCAGATCATTATCCCATATTATAATAATAATGGCAGCCCTTGATACGTCCCACGGACTTCTTGGAAGGAGGCCTGGAGCTTCTCCACCACGCTGCTCCACTGCGGGTTGGTGGAGTTAAGGGTTAGTGGCCAACCCGCTGTCGGATGTTTTCAATCCCATAAGGCCTCCGACAAGGTTTAACGACAGCTATCAATAGCAACCGGGACCGATGGCTTATCGTGCCCTCCGAAGCACAGAAACGCGCATTTTAATTTGCCACTAGCGGTCGCCCATCACACACCCGACCGCGCCCGTATCGCTTAACCGAGTAGATCACTTGCAATCTACACCAGCCGCAGGCCCATGTGCGCTTCAACATGAGATATATCCTTATATAAGGCATGAGGGCTCTCCAGTCCGGACATCTAGGTAGTGTTGTGGGGCGTGTCTTTCCATAAGCCGACATGTTACTCATGTTTGTGGGCATCTGTAGGTGGGTACTCGAGCGGATGAAGAAATAAAGCACAGGTTGGCAGAAGAAAGTCGTATATTGCCAAAGATCCGCCCATTCGATTACTTCCGGCAGGGAAGAATGGGCAAGTAACCCTTCAGACCGGGAAACCACATTTACCAGGATACGATACTACTACTATCACTAGTCTTCTGCTCAATTGATTCAGAACTACCCGCGTTATATCACTTTAATATCACTGACGTTCACTGTTCTAACTGGCAGCATAACTGCCCTACAATAATTATATTCAACTGTGTGACTGTGACTGAATGATCGTCATGAATTATTTGCTAGCCTTTATAAACCCGATATCGGCAAGTCACTATCCCCTTTATGGTAACAAATCCAAGTACCTAAGGCGACCGTGGCGCCACCTAGAATTCTCTATAAAACAATCTACCTTAGTTAGTCATAATTAAGTTACGTCTCCGACAAACTAGATGGCGCTAGTAGTCACATTTAGGTTAGACTGACATATACCCCTATTATATTTTGTATTAAATATTTTTACTCTTCGGAGTACCTACTCAATAGCGTAACTTTTCTTACCCACAGAAGTCTAAATACACATCAAAAACTTAAGGTTAGGTACTATCATTTGGCCAAAATTATACTCTTGTTGTTATAGATTTTTTAAGTACTCTTTCTTAGACTTATCTGGGTGAACGACTTGTCTAATCTTATAGAGTGGGTTCCGTTACAACTTCAAGAGAGCCAAAGAATGCATCTAGGTAAATGTTTAGCTTACAGTATGGACAAATGGGAACTATATGCTTGTTTGCCACTTTCATAACACAAAAACTCGATTCCGTTACACTATCATGACATATCTGATTGAATATATGTACTAATCGTGCAATTATCCATGTTCGTACGTATTAGTTGCGTGTCTGTCCATAGAAACGTAGTAACCGAGTACCTAATTTATTTTATTTTTAAAGAAAAATGGAAAGAAAAATTTGACTTCAGGCGAGGCTCGAACTCGCGACCTACTGGGAATCTAGTCCAGCCGCTCTTCCAATTGAGCTACTGAAGCCCTGCCCGATTTGTCAAATCTTTCCTTCACATCTATTGCATTGCTTTATGGTAGCAGTAGCGCCATCTATTACCAACTATGCTAGTTAGGCAACCGATATAATAGACTTTTCAGTTTATTGAATATCGTAAAGAAGTCGCTTTTACCCTTAATAATTGTTTGATATTATTTCGCATTAACACATGCTTGTGAAATATATTTTATTTTTAAAGAAAAATGGAAAGAAAAATTTGACTTCAGGCGAGGCTCGAACTCGCGACCTACTGGGAATCTAGTCCAGCCGCTCTTCCAATTGAGCTACTGAAGCCCTGCCCGATTTGTCAAATCTTTCCTTCACATCTATTGCATTGCTTTATGGTAGCAGTAGTAATAGATGGCGCTACTGCTACCATAAAGCAAAGCATGTGTTAATGCGAAATAATATCAAACAATTATTAAGGGTAAAAGCGACTTCTTTACGATATTCAATAAACTGAAAAGTCTATTATATCGGTTGCCTAACTAGCATAGTTGGTAATAGATGGCGCTACTGCTACCATAAAGCAATGCAATAGATGTGAAGGAAAGATTTGACAAATCGGGCAGGGCTTCAGTAGCTCAATTGGAAGAGCGGCTGGACTAGATTCCCAGTAGGTCGCGAGTTCGAGCCTCGCCTGAAGTCAAATTTTTCTTTCCATTTTTCTTTAAAAATAAAATATATTTCACAAGCATGTGTTAATGCGAAATAATATCAAACGAGTACCTAATTTATTTTTCCAGGTAAGGGAATCAGTAAATTTAATTATGTACTAGTTCACCCGGCAAACTTCGTATTGTCTCAGAATGAAATAACGTGTCGAAGGTTTGATAGATATGGACTATTTGTATGGGAAAATAAAATTGTGGTTTTTAATATTTCCCTTCAAATTCTTCATATTTTCTTACCTTTTAAACCTTCCCTGAACTTCCAAAAATCATTCAAAATCAAAATTAGCCAAATCGGTCCACCCGTTCTCGAGTTTTAGCGAGACTAACGAACAGCAATTGATTTATATATATAGATTATTTCCGAATAAAAGATTATATTAGACCATATTAGACATCCAGAACTAGGATCGTTTTTTTACGTGTAAATTGTGGAACGAACTTCCCTCTGAGGTTTTCCCTAGGTGCTACAATGTGGTTCTTCAAAAATGGCGTCAAAAGAGTCCTCCAGGGCTGGCAGCGGGTTGGCAACTCCCCTGGTGTTCATAGGCGACTGTGATCACTTTCCATCACGTGGCCCGTCTGCTTGTCTGCCAATGTTCAGACAAAAAAAATATATCAAAGGTTGACAGAAAAGAAGACGAACCATAATAATATGATGAATCAGAATCAGAATCAGAAACTCATTTATTCATTTAGGGTGACAGGCACCTCTTATGACACGTCAAAAACAAACAAAATAAATTAAAGCGAATAACAATTGATATACATGTCAAACAAGATAAAAAATATATGTAAAGTCAAGAATATCACTAAGATAAAACTAAATGTCATAAACTAATGTAAAAAGTATATCAGTAGAATGTCTCTTTTCCCCTTTACAAACTTATAACAAAGAGTAAAAAGAAAAGAAAAAGAGTCATTCTTTGTCATTCACCGGCAAAGTTCCAAAGGCCAATATGATCTGAGAAAAACTTGACGGAAAAAACTCAGTCGGCTCTTTTAAAAAATATCTCTTAGGCATTGTTTTACAATTTTCCATAATTTAGATGGAAAGTGAATCATTTTGAGTGATCACAGTCGCCTTTGAACATTTGCAATATCAGGGGAGTTGCCAATGCGCTGCCGGTCTTCCAAGCGTGAAACATTTCAAAAAACGTGGAAAGAACATTGATATACAAATGTATATCAATGGGAAAGAACGACGATACAAAAACGTGGAAAGATAAAGCTTGCGAACAAATGACTGATTAACTAAAAATATATATGCGTATACTATCCTAAGTGATTTCTTACAAAATACATTATCTGTTAGTAAAAAGTTTTATAAAAGCATCTAAGGTGATTTGGCCGTTTTGGTCAATTCAACTCTTCGGAAACCCAGGCAAAATATTAAGCCTTTGTTCAGGGTGGGTGACCAAAGGGTTTAGTCTAGGAATGATTGATTCGCGAAATGACTACATAGTCTAAGATTGACCGATTCTTGGAATGTACAATTCTATAAATGACTGAATCTCGAAATGACCGATTCTACAAATGACGACCAAAGTTCATAAGAAAAAACAGATAGAAAAAGAAATAACAAACAACGTAACCGTAAACCCTTACCTACTTGTTTTTATATTATTTCGCATTAACACATGCTTGTGAAATATATTTTATTTTTAAAGAAAAATGGAAAGAAAAATTTGACTTCAGGCGAGGCTCGAACTCGCGACCTACTGGGAATCTAGTCCAGCCGCTCTTCCAATTGAGCTACTGAAGCCCTGCCCGATTTGTCAAATCTTTCCTTCACATCTATTGCATTGCTTTATGGTAGCAGTAGCGCCATCTATTACCAACTATGCTAGTTAGGCAACCGATATAATAGACTTTTCAGTTTATTGAATATCGTAAAGAAGTCGCTTTTACCCTTAATAATTGTTTTTATATTATTTCGCATTAACACATGCTTGTGAAATATACCATACCTTACCTACTTTCTTTATGAAACAGTGAATCATGATATTTATGGAAGGTACAAATTACTGAAGGTAGACGAGGCACGAGAGGTTTGTCAGAACCGGGATGTCTGGCGCTCTACACTCTCTGCCTACCCCGTTAGGGACCTGGCGTGAAGATACATACAAATTACTCAATCATAATTACAACCTATCAAAATATTAAATATTACACCAATCACCAAACATCTCAAGATAATATACCTACTGAAATAAAACTATTCAGAAACGATTAATTATTATTATTATTTTTTTTTTTTATGTAATGGAAGTGGCAAACAAGCATGCAGTTCACATTGATGTTAAGTGATGACTGCAGCCTATAGACACCCACACAAAGACCAAGGTCAAAATGCAGATGCGTTACCACTCCTGAGGCCTAAGGGTGTTATGCCTCTGTGCCGGAAATTACAGGGCCGTACATTACCACCTGACCGGAACACGATAGTGCTGAACACTACCATTTAGCGGCAAGTATATTAGGTAATGCGGTGGTGCCTACGCCCGCGAGCTCCGTCACTGGAGCTCTACCACCAGTAAAAAGTACATCTATAGCTAAATAAGCCAAGCTAAACGTGGTTATACTTTAATGCCTTTCATGTATGGGCCGGTCAGCTTGTGTAATACGATTACTGTCTTTGTACCTAAAATCGTCTGCATCATTCTGATCATCATCAGCTCAATTAAATTATTCTGCAAGTCAAAACTCACTTTATACTTTTCTAGCTGTTGCCCGCGGCTTCGCCCGCGTGGATGTCGTTTTATAAATAACTAAGTAGCCTATGTTCTTTCTCAAGGTCAGCTCTATCTGTGTACCATATTTCATTAAAATTGTTCAGTCGTTTGGACGTTTAAAGGTAATAGACAGACAGAGTTACTTTCGCATATATATAATAATATATAATATATATATAGTAGGGATGTAGGAACTGTTAACTGCCTCAGTAGCGTAGTGGTAGCAGGCCATTCCCGGGTCGGGGGATATTAGAGATAACGGTCTAAAATCCTTTATCTCTGCTTCTATTGGGATTTTCCCATTTTCTGGAAGTTTCCCAGTACCCCGGAGTTTGGTAATGTGCCCGGAGATGGCAACAGGTTCGCCACCTGTTTGTTACATGGGCCAAAACGTAACCGGCGAGTCGTGGGTGTTTGCATGTATGATTAAATGCATGCATTTACCTCTGCCTACCCCTTCGGGGATTACAGGCGTGAAGTTACGTCGTGTAGGGATCGAGAAGACTTTGCGGTCTACCGATGATTACTTATAGCAACAATTACACGCTTCTAATACATCCATACTCCATACTCGTTCATACTCCACGCGTTCAACCGTACCTACTGCATTCTGCACACCACCGCATAGCTCTAATGCTTTCGTTTAGGACGTTATCTTGTTAGTTTCGTATCGCCAACTTAAACATTTTGCTCTTATACCTGCGAACGAAAACACTTCCAGGAAATTGTTAGACGGTACGAAACTGACAAGATGATGTCATAATCGAAAGCTAAGTCAGCAGCCTATAGACACCCACACGAAGACCAAGCCCAAAATGCAGATGCATTACCACTCCTGAGGCCTAAGGTATTATGCCTTCGTGTCGGAAATTACGGGGCCGCAAATTAAATGTAGGTGCGTTGCTATTCCTGAGGCCTAAGGTGTTATGCCACTGTGCCGGCAATTACAATGGTAATGTACGGACATAACACCTGACCGAAACACGATAGTGCTGAATAATCTACCTATACCGCTTTATCGATTTATTTATTTAATAGCTTTTTCACAATAGTACAGCACATTCATCAGAGTATATTGAGATCTTAAATATAATATTGTGACACCCCGTCAGGGCATTGCTATTTGTACAAAGAGGACAAAGAATGCTTTTTTATTACATAATTAAATATAGATACTTTACAAATTATATTAGTATGCTTTCATTTTACAAAACTTAGAACTTTAATTACATTAAGTTCTACCTAAAGTTTTTTGAATATTTATTAACATTTAAATATAAGTATAATATTGACTCTCCTACTGCATTTATTTTATCACATTGCATAAAGTTAAAATTACATTTTAATACATATATTTTATTATTATTTATTATCATTAAAAAAATCCTGTATGTCATAATAAGCTTTATTTATAAGAAAAAGTTTTAGGTGGGAGGTGAAAACTTTTCCTGTGTCTATATTTTTAATACTATTTGGAATTTTATTGTAAATTTTAATCACCATGTCATGGGGCCCAGATGTGACAAACTGTAATTTTGAAAATTGAGTTTTAAGTTTGTGTAAGTTACGATTGTTTCGCTTTATTATATTATTATTTAGTGAATACAGATTTTGGTGTAGTCGTGCGAATTTACAGCATTCGAAAATGTATAACGAGGGTAAGGTAAGTATGCCATATTTTATGAAATAACGTTTACATGACTCCATTTGATTTATTTTACTAAGGAATCTAATACATTTTTTTGGAAGGATAAAAATTTCATGCATATCTGTGGAATTTCCCCAAAGTATAATACCGTATGTAAATCTAGAATGAGCATAGGCATAGTATGCCGACAGAGCAGTTTTAAAGTCTGATACCCTTTTCAAGTGGTAGAGTACGTACGTGAACGAGTTTATTTTATTTGCTAAGTTCTGGATGTGCACTTTCCACTTTAGATTACTATCAAGGTCGATGCCTAGTAGCGCTGTAGAATTAACGGTATCTATTTTGTAACTTTTATAGGTATAATTTATTTTCAATGGCTTTTTTTGATGTGGTCTGAACTCTATGAGTTTGGTTTTTTTAAAATTTAACTCAAGGTTGTTTGAATGGAGCCAATTTGTAATTTTATCAAGTGTTGTATTTAATTTAGCTTCTATTTCCAAAATGTTAGAACAAGTTAGCAGAAATGATACATCGTCCGCAAACAAAACACATAGATCGTCCGGAAAGAGCCGAGGTAGGTCATTGATATAAACAAGGAATAAGAAACATCCAAGGATGCTTCCTTGTGGGATTGAGCCTCTAACTTCAACTCGGTTTGACCTAACTTTCGTAACCTTACCTGTTATCAAATTAGTGTTTTCTATTTCAGTGTGTAAGGTATGACTTAAACCACTTGTGTGTTATACCTCTTACTCCACTTTTGTAGAGTTTGTGTAGAAGGATATCATAATTTACTCTGTCGTACGCTTTGCTCATATCAAGCAATAATCCTATAGCGCGTTTTTTGTTGTTAATTGTTTCTAATACTTTTTGAACATATTTATATACTGCTAAAGTGGTAGAGCGATTTTTACGGAATCCATTCTCGATCGAATCGATATTAAATTTTTACACAAATGCAGGTTAAATATAGGGTATTTTTCTTAGTTAAGTTGTGGTCATGGCCCCGTTCATACAATGGTGGGAACGCGCATGTGCATGTCCAATTCTTTTTAAGGCTTTTTATTAAAAAAGAAAAAGCGAATCCTCTCGATCCTCTTCACTTAGTGCGAGATTCACAGACCGCACTACGACTTTACTTTGAGCAAAGTATACTTAGAACTGTCAGAAATGTGTGGGTTTTGACAGTTCGAAGCGTACTATGCTCGAAAGTAAAGTCGCAGTGCGGTCTGTGAATCTCGCCCTTAGAGAGAGTGAGTTTTGTGTCACAGAATAACCTAGCCTAGGAAACCCAGTTCTAACTAGGTTCGCAAGTGAACAGCAGGGACAATTACTCGTAATTAGACATTACGCGTACGTGAATCCGTTACGCCACATACATGATGTGGTTGTATAAAAATTGCGATGAATAAATACACACTTTGTCGTGTTAAACACATATAAGTATTGAGTATTTTGTCCGTTGGCGTAGAAATCCGTCTCGGATTCTACGGGACCGTCCCGTAATGCTGGATGTAATACCGCTTTGCAAGAATTAATAAAATAGTCCCGCAAAACGTTGGATGTCCCGCATTCGATGCATTGACGTACCTATTCTATTCACTATTTCACAACCACACAGTCACACACACACATAAAACATACACTCTACGCTACATCCACACACGCATGCAAACAACATCGGTTTGCGTGTGTGTATGTGATTGCTTTGTTCCATTTGTATTAAGTTTGTAAGTTTTATGTTTTCATGCAATTATGGGTACGTATACTGACAAAACTTCATACTTTGCATTCACCATACCCTATCTATCCACAAAAAGTCCCGCATGCTATTTTCAGAAAGTTGGCCGCCTTAAATATAATTAAACTGGTGGTAGAGTTCTAGTGGTGAGCGAGAGCGTAAGCACCAACGCACGTTCAGCACTATAGTGTTCCGGTTAGATGGTAATGTATGATCCCAGAGACATAACAACTAAGGATTCAGGGATGGTAACACATCTGCATTTTATCTCCCGGTTTTTGTGTAGACGTCTATGAACTATTTTGTTTAAGAAGTTCCATCAACGAAACACCGGTAACGTGTTCATTCGATAATCAAGTGTATCGTGAAAAAAAGCAATGATATTGCAATTACTCTAATCCGTGTCAGATTCGTTGGAGGCAAGACGTGACCCGTGACGTTACGTCACCATATCGCCACAGTCTAAAGAATTTATCTAATATAATACTTAAACTGTGATATGTAGAATAGAATAGAATAGAATAGAATAGAATACATTTATTCGGATAAAACAGAGACACAAAATAGGAATAACATGTAACAAATAACAAACGACAATAAACAACAGATAAAAGCAATTTGGAACAAACAGACAGTAGGTGTGACGTCGAGTATGTCTCAGTGTTGATCCGAATGGGTACCCAGATCAGCTTATGCCAAGCAGATGATATCTACTTGACGCTGGTTTTCATCTGGGTCCCTCTGAGTGATCCACGGATGTCAGCCAGTTTATTAAATTATTATTATTAAAAGTTACCAACCAGTACAAATATTATAGGTATCTATAACATAACAAAAAAAAATAGGTAGCAACAATAATGTATAGGTTTATATAAAAATAAAAATAAACACTAGATTAACTTACGAAGCCTGAGCAAACTTGTCAGAAATGCTTGCAAACTCCATAGCACACTCAAAATAATAAAAATCTAAAATCTATGACAAGTAATACTATTATAATAAATATAAATGTGATATCATATTATCTAAGCCATTCTAAGCTGAACAAATAATATGACTACCTGCTTAGAAAAAACTATACTGTCGCGTCGTAAGTATAACCGTTATTTAATTAAGTTTTTATTTTATTTCATTCCCAATTTTAAATGTTACTTATACTTTTCATGAATTTTTACGATATACGGGCACACACTGACATGTGAAAGCAACAGCCTGAAGTTAGTTGCAAAACTTTTTTGTCGTTTTGTTTTATTTCTGGTAATAATATCGGATTGTTACGCTAAAGAAGTAACTTTAACTTGTTACGTGCGTACATAAGTAGTTCCACATAGATACATGCTGTTTTTTAACCGACTTCGAAAAAAGGAGGAGGTTCTCAATTCGTCCGTATCTTTTTTTTTTATGTATGTTCACCGATAATTTAAAAACGCCTGCACCGATTTGGATGTTTTTTTTTTGTTTGAAAGGGTATATTGCACAGTTGGTCCCATTGTAACCATGTCAATATGTGATGATGGGATCCTGGAGAAATCAAGGGAACTCTTCAAATTTCATAGCATACTTGGATGATTTTTCGATGTTTTTATTACAAAAAATATCGAAAAATCATTATCGATATTTTTTGTAATAATAACCTTCCGAGCCTTGTGGCCGTATACCTCACATGTATTCCATTGTCACCATATCAAGATGTGATGATGGGATCCATCCTGGAGAAATCAAGGGAACTCTTCAAATTTCATAGCATACTTGGATGATTTTTCGATATTATTGCCTTGGCACCGACTTCAAACCTATGAGTAGGTAAGTACGTAGCCCATATTAAAATAATTGAGTGATTTTTCGCTTTTTAGTGTTTTTTTTTTTTTTTTTTTTTTTTTTTTTTTTTTTTTTTTTTTTTTTTTTTTTTTTTTTTTTGTTATGGCAATGTACCTTTGTACTTCATGCCAACCACAAACGGGGGAAACTTATACAAACATAAATTGTTCGGAAATGTCGGGATTTGGAAAGGAACATTCGGTTAAGGACAGCGTGGAATAAAATTATAATACAAACAATATTTACATATTAGAATTAAATCTTAATATTATTTAATAAAATAAATCTAGCTAAAATATTATATATATTTACATCATTATAAGCGAGAAGACATAATATTGAAGATGGGAGTGGAATTTGGAGGAAAACAAGATCTGAATAGAAAGAGGAATGGTCATAGGAACAACAAGAGAAAAAGACATGGTTTACGTCCCCAATAGCATCGGCTCCACAATCACATTTAGGACTCTCTATTATATGCAACTTTGAAAGATGTTGAGGTGTACACGTATGTCCTAATCTGATTCTGGTTATTACACTAATACATCTTTTGTCTAAATCCAAGGAAAAGAACCATGGTTTCAGAGGGATGACTCTTTGAATGCTTGAGTAACAGATGCCTTTCCGTTGGCTGCTGACATTCCATAAATCTTGCCACGAAGAATGAAGTGAAATTTTAGGCATTGACAATAAGTCGGGACAGTAAATCTTATACGGAAACATGTCTCCATTTTGTATAGCATCATTAGCAAGGTCATCGGCTCTCATGTTACCAATAATGCCACAATGCCCTGGGATCCATGCTAATTGAACAACATATTTTTTTTGGTAACAATCATGTAATAAACGACGAATGTCGAAAATTATGGGATTAAGTTTGTTGGACCGAAAAGGAAATTTTTGAATGGCTTGCAATGCACTTAATGCATCCGTGAAAATTACAGCTTTCTGCAGTTTGAACATTAATACGTATTCAATAGCTTTAAAGATACCATACAGTTCACCTGTAAACACGGAAGATTCAATAGGTAATTTAATTTTTTCTATGATTTCATACTGCGAGTGGTATATTCCCACACCCACACAGCTGTTTTCGTGTTTTGAAGCGTCCGTAAATATATAATTGGAATCTGAGAACCTTTTATGTGCAGTAAAAATGAATTGCCCATTAGCAGTTTCTGTTTTAATGATGTCTAAATCTAGATGTACGATAGGAGAAAGTGTTAAAGATTCGTAGGTACATTGAAACATTGGAAGCATTGGAGATCTATGTACAGGAGCAGACAGAGACAAATATTTACGAAAGCTAAGTACTATACAGGGAGTGTGTTTATGTGACCAGTAGGGAAAACTCTCAACATATTCGGAAAGAATATGTAGCTTTCTTATAAGTGGATGGTTAGAAAACTGTAAACAGCGAAATAAAAATTTATCACTTAAAAATTGTCTTCTTAGATGGAGTGGTGGATCGCAACATTCGACTTGTAAAGCATTGATGGGACTAGACCTCATAGCACCGCTTATTATACGTAGTGATTTGGATTGTATACTATCAAGTTTTTTTAAGGCAACTGCACTACATGGCTGAAGTAGAAATGTACCGTAATCAAGAACACTTCTCACTAAAGCGTTATAAATTAATTTTAAATAAAAAGGGTGAGCACCCCACCAGACTCCTGAAAGACATTTAATTATATTCAATAATTTTTCACATTTATTAGCTATGAAATTACAATGTGGTAATCCAGTCAGTTTTGAGTCAAGGAAGACCCCTAAAAATTTTGCATAGTTTTTCACCGGTATCGGAGTATTATTATAACTAATAGAGATGGGTGGAGGCATACGGGATCTAGAAAATAAAACAATCGTACTTTTAGATGCACTTAAATCTAGACCATTATTATCCAGCCAACTTTTCAGCATATTTAGGGATAGGGACAATGATTTGCTAGCAGAATTAATATCACGATTCATAGAATAAACCAGGAGGTCGTCAGCATATTGTAAAATTTTTGAATCCATTCCAAGAGAGGCATCTAAATCGTATGTATAAATGCTATACAACAATGGACTCAAAACAGACCCCTGTGGCAGTCCCTTCGAAACAGTGCGTTGATGTTTATTATCATCGACAAATAAACAGATGAATCTTTCGGTTAACATATCACATATAAAATTTATAAATAATTTTGGAATATTTAATTTCAAAAGCTTCTCTCTGAGTATCGGAATTACGACATTATCATACGCTGAGGTAACGTCTAGAAAAGCTGCAATTACTGATTCATTTTTAGAGAACGCCAGTTGAATGTCTGTGATAAAGATGCTGATACTATCCAGCGTGCTTTTTCCTCTTCTAAAACCGTATTGAGACGGGCTCAACAACTGATTCGATTCTAAAAACCACTCCAGACGATGTTTGATTAAATGTTCGGTGATTTTTAAAAGAACTGAGGAAAGGGCTATTGGTCTATATGAAGATGTAGAAGATGGCTCTTTATTAGGTTTTAAAATAGGGATGATTATCTGAGATTTCCAAGAGTTCGGAATGGTCCCGGAAATTATGATGGAATTGATAATATTTAAATAGTACAACTTGGACTTATGATTCAGATGGCTGACAAAAGAGTACAGAATGTTATCGTGACCAGGGGCAGAGTCTTTTACATTTTCTAAAATTTGATTTAGCTCCTCAGGAGAAAATGGAGAGCAAAGTCCTGTTAGATCACTTGGAAGGATTAAGAGTGGACTAATGTTCTGGGGGACTGATGGTGGAGCAATGTTATCCAAAAATTGTGCTACAAGAGACGGTGGTAAATAACACGATGGAGAGTTGTCAATACCAAGCCGATATCTTTTTATTTTTCTCCACACTAACGAGGCTGGAGTACTAGGAGATATAGAGTAACAAAATTTCATCCAGCTCTCTTTCTTTTTTGTCTTAAACAATCTTTTCACATTACTCATAACATTTTTTAAAAAGAAGAAATTGCTCATCGTCATCTTATTTTTATATTTGATCTCGGCTTCTTTTCTTTTTTTAATCGCTTGTTTACATTCGTTATCCCACCATGGGGGACAGGGAAGGACAGATGAATATTTTTTAATGGGCAATATTTCATTAGCAGACTCTATTAAAATATTTGCCAGAGCCTCCGCACGATCTTCAATACTTTGAGTAGTAGATAAAACTGATATTTTGTCATCAACTTTCATGCTGTAGTTGTTCCACATTTCATCCGTAACATTAGTCAGTACATATTTATTACGCGAAAACTTTTGTGGAAGAATACTTTTTTTTGTCGGAAATGACAAGATAATTGGAAAATGATCACTACCAAATGTAGATGAAAGTGTGTCCCATGTAAAAATAGAAGCTAAATTGGGTGTACAAATAGATAAATCGACCACACTTTTACTCTCATTAGGATTTGTTCGTCTTGTTGATAAACCACTGTTTATAAAACACAGATTATGTTTGTCGATGATCTCCAGCAATTTATCGCCGTAATAATTTGTACTACCACTACCCCAGGATTCATGTTGGCAATTAAAATCTCCTAGCAATATAAATGGTCTAATCAAGGTAGCTAGTAAGTTATCTAATTCGGCCAGAATTACAGAAGATGGGTGCGGAATATATATTGAAACAAAACAAATATTCATTATTTCAAGAGCAACAACAGAAAAATCTGGGTTATGTGTTGGTATAGAAATTAATTTAAATGGAATAGCTTTCCTAACTAAAATGGCAACACCGCCATAACCGTCGGACCTGTCTTCTCGAATAATGTTAAAATTCCTAACCTTAAACCTAAATTCTGGCTTTAGCCAGGTTTCAGAGATTGATAATAAAATCGGGTCATATGTGTTAATTAAGTAAATAAGATCACTTTTCTTACTTACTATGCTTCTACAATTCCACTGAATTATGTTGGCTTTGTAAGCCATTTTCAATGTTTATGTTTTGTAAGAGTATTTCAATTAGTCTAGCAACGTTGGACGGTAAAGATATGTTGAATTGGGCAAGAGTATTAAAAATAGCAGATATAATATTAGAGGATAGGTCCTGTTCTTGTCCGCGTTCAAAGTTATACTGTGAGTTTATGACACACCCATCAGATGGTGGAGGCATATCATAATCTTTAATTAGATTTTGATGTGCTTCTCTATCGTATCCCTTTACAATATTCGGAGAAGGGCGAGACTTCAGGAAAACTGTTTTTTTATAGGACTTTGTGTTGAAATTTTGGTAAGGACTGGATTGATTACCAACAGTTTTATTATTTTCAGGAATAGGCTTTAATGAAGATGCTGTCAAGACCTGTGCATATGACTTTACATTTGATGGATATACTTTGGAGGCTTCTGCATGTGATACACAATTTTGTGCCATATATACTTTAATATCTTTTTGTCTAATAAATTCTGGGCAAGATTTACTGGTGGCTGAGTGGGGACCTGAACAAATACAACAAAGCATATCCCCTTCGATTCTGCATGACTCACCACTGTGTTCCTGTCCACATTTGTAGCAGCGTGGCTTAGATCTACATTGTGTCTTAGTGTGACCATACCGACAGCAATTGTAACATTGGATTGTGGGAAATATGTATAAGTCTACGGGTAGAGCATTGTAACATATAAAAATTCGTTTCGGCAACACCTGTCCATCAAAGGAAAATACAACCGATTGGGATGGTTTCCACTCTGGGGCACCATTTACTATGACTTTATAGTTAATACGCCTTACTTTAATTATATTGCCACAACCAATAGGCACTGAAGTGTTGGCTATTATTTCCTCAGGGGACCATTCATTTGGGATACCTTTGACTATCCCAACTCTAGTAATATTAACGGATGGAATAAAAGCTTTGAGTTTACTTGGTATTAAAATCTCTGATTCAATAAATAAATTTGCATCTGTATAGTTGGAGAAAGCTAATTGAATACGATTCCGACCTAGTCTCTTCACACTGCCGTTGACAATATTACTGATATTGTGTTTTTGAAGAAAATTTCCAAATGTAATTGGATGTAAAGTAGTACCATCATTGGGGGCTGACTGAATTCTTTGGACATGAACAACAAACGGAGAGGCATCTGTACTATTATAACATCTTCTACTCTGAAAAACATTGCTCTGTTCATTGACTTTATCAGGGTTTTCATTATTGTGAAATGTTTGTATAGGAACATGTGAGTGTGAGGCTTCCATGGATTGAGGGTTTTGATCTATTACAATGTCCTCTTCAAGACAGTGGCATCCAATGTCCTTTTGCCCTCCTATATTTTTCCTCTTTTTTTTGTTGCAGTGTTTACATATTTTGTGTAAACGACTGCGTTTCCTCGTATTTGGCTGGGAAACAGAACCATCTGTATCAATGCTTGATTCGTCATATTGGATTGTGACGAAATTACTAGCGGGAGGAACGGTACCTCCGGGATCGGGAGGTTCGTTCATGGTTACTTATAATACGTAAAATACCTATGTACAAAAACTTACCAGATGTAGAGAAAAATATATACAAATAAATAATGCAAAGAAAACAATAACAAATATACACGCTTTACACTAAACAGAATGCTATAAATATACAAAAAACAATTTAGCAAAGAAAAACGCGCCCGCGCTTTTTGGAATTTCCCGCCGTTTTTTTGATTAGTGTTTTTGTCTATTCAGTTTTTGAATTTTTTTTTTGAAGGCGGTTTTTTTTTATTTTAAAATAATTTATTGATTTGACAGATATCAAATTATATATATTTTTTTTTTTGTTATTATGGCATCGCTATTACGCATATTGCCAGTGTCAAGTAAAACGATATTTCGTATTTATTTAAGCAGCGTCAAAGTTAGTATAATATCAAGTATAATATGTAAGTATCAAGTATATAAGTTATCAAGTATAATATGTCAGTCAAGTGAGTTACAGTCAAGTTAAGTCGAGTAAAGCGATGGCTACTTTACCAGAACATTTACAATGAAGTTTTGGAGGCAACCTGAAAGGTCGTGTTTTCGCACTGTTATTCTATTTCACTATACACAGGCACTGTAATAAACCTATATCAAACAAAATGCCACCAACTTTATTCAACATAACTTAAAAATACACCAAGAAAATGAAATAAAATAAGAGCACCATACGCCTCTTTCAAGGTTCCCGCCAAAACCTCCCAAATTATATTTATTGTTTGTCAACAGAACCAAGAGGTGGAACCGCTTTGGTCATGCTTCTATCTATAAGAATTAAATCAACAAAGACCAAATTAAGCTTCGACGGTCAAAGCAATAAGGCAATAGTGACTTTTCATTACGCGATTAACCACAGTCAATAGACGCTACACTTTATTACTCACGCAATAAAGACTAAGTTATCGCAAACCGAATTAAGAATAATTCTTTCATTTTAAAAATCGATTTTACGTTGCGATACTGACTCGAGATATTGCCAAATAAATAACCTGTTAACTTTGGTCGAATTAGATACAAATTGTGAAGTAAATATTAGATTCTTAGTGCGATGAAATGTCGAATTTAGGTTTGCAGTTCTACGTACAAGTCACGCAGTCTTGAGCAAATGAATGTTAACTGAAAAAAGTATTATTGCAAGTGAATCGATTTAACAAATTACATTATAAAATGACAGTAGGTAAGTATTACTGGGCATCTATGTAAATAAAAATGAATCGCTAAATGTTTTGATAAGCGCAAAACTCGAGAACGGCTGAACCGATTTGGTTGATTTCTGTTTTTTTGTGTTTAATGAAGTCTAAGGAAGGTTGATGGAGAGAAAAACGTAAAAATACGAGAAAAATAGTAGAAACAACAATTTTCTTTAACAAACTACTCTATCCCCAGCTATGAACATTTGACGACAATCAAAACGACAAAGCTTTCATCACATTATGGTCCAAGAGCTAGTAAACCCTTCGAGTATCGGAACGCTTGTAAGCCTTGTTGTAGGAATGAGTCATAATCAGCTGTAGTAACTTTTCTCATCAGAAATCCAGATGACGTGACGGGTTGCTCCTTGCTAGGCTTATAGTTTTTGTACTAAGCATGTTGAAGAGATTATGCACATGACTGTACCTTTTTTGCAAATAAAAGTGATAGTGTCCAGTTGGTGAAAACTTAAAAGTGGTTTTATTTAAGTTTCACCATGTGGACACACGCAAAAATATTGTCGTGTCCAGAAGACGAAATAACAAGTCATTACAATTTCAAGTTATACCAACTGGACACACGTGTGTCCGGCCGTCCGTGTCGAGTTGACGAATAACCCTTATAATTCATCTCTACAAAAATTTCTAACCTTACAGGGCCAACGCAAACGTTACTCGGAGGGTTCAGTATCTCTCCTACTATTAGATATTGAAGATAGATACTGAAGTCTTTCAATATTATTTTATTTCTATCAGTCAGTGACAAGCAAATAATTTTAAACAGAAAGAAACCTGTCTGGGCAGCTAAATATAAAAAAAAATTGTAACTTTGTTTTAGACATAGAGCAACTCGGCCCAACTTGCAACTCTTACTTTGACTTTAACAAAATACATAAACAATTTCACGCACACATTTAAATATCTGGGCGACAGGCATAGGACCATTTGGTCTTGTGCGTTAACAGAAGGGAAAGCCTGCTTAAGGCTACTCCCCTCCGGTCCGCCGCGGCCGGTGGCCCGTGTTGATCTATGGTTTTAGAGAAATAGGGCGGAACAAGGTCTGCCGGGACAGCTAGTAACAAAATAAAAATTTGCAGAAACTATTTCATGTTTCTGAAACCACATCGACACAGCAAATCATCGCGGTTGATTTTAACGACGCTGATAATCATAATAATAAGTGAACTGCGTGCATGTTTGTCGCCTAAAAATCAATTGCTGTTCGTTAGTCTCGCTAAAACTCGAGAACAGCTGGTCCGATTTGGTAAATTTTGATTTTTAATGATTTTTGGCAGTCCAGGGAAGGTTTAAAAGGTAAAAAAATATGAAGAAATTGAAGAGGTAAAAATACAATTTCATTTTCCCATACAAATAGTCCGTATATATCAAACCTTTGACACATTATTTAATTCTGAGGCAATCCTTAGTTTGCTGGGTCAGCTAGTTACATATAAAAAATATTTGCTTAAAGTTTTTCCATCACAGCCATTCACGGCATCAACCCAACACAGTCGTTACACTACCAACAATCGCAAAAAAAAAGTTGCAGATTCCAGTATGCAGATAGCGCTTACAAAACCCAACGCTTTAGACGCTAAACGATTGTTACACCCCAATTAACTGTGAGATATACCCCATTCTTAACATGGCCCAATACACCATTGTTTACTGCGTGGCCGTTTCAAAACCTCTGATATTCCGCATGATTAATGATTTTACCATAAGATTTCATGTCGCTTGCAAAATTGTGTTTTGCCGAAAGGGGGTTTTTCGCGGTGATCTTAGGTATCTACTCGTACTATTTGGCAGTTATGAAATTTTAGGGCTGCTGTTATTGCGGGGTCACACCGGGTCACACCGGGTGCCACCCATTTGGGGGTGACACCCTCCCAGGTGACCATCTATGTCAGAAAAATGCTAAATTTTTTTTTGCTCATCCGCCCCGAGTGCCATCCATTTTAGCTACGCCACTGGTGTATCCAGTATGTCTTTGAAAAGGAGATGTCATGAGACTAGTTAACTCTAAGCTATGATGGTTTTAAAGAATGATGGTATGTAAGGTTGTTCTAATTTTAAGTAGACCACTGTACATACTTACTGTAGGTACCTATATGTATATACAGGTACCTCTATGTACCATAGATCTATGTACTAACATGTTTTATTTATGTTGTCATTTCTGTAACTGTAACGGAACTTAAATCTAAGTGGGACTTAAAAGTCGTTTGCCTGTTTAATATAAGTGCTAGTGGTAATGTATGGCCTTGTAATTTCCGGCACAGAGGCATAAGACCTTAGGCCTCAGGAGTGGTAACGCATCTGCATTTTGACCTTGGTCTTTGTGTGGGTGTCTATAGGCTGCAGTCATCACTTAACATCAATGTGAACTGCATGCTTGTTTACCACTTCCATTACAATAAATAAATAAAAAAAAAAAGTGCGAACGATAGGCATAGCTTATAATTTAAGGTTTCTAAAAATTAAGCAAATTTTAAGCATTCGGCCATAAGTGTGTGAAATACAAGAAATACATAACTTTTTTAATAACAACCACTCTTGTAATAAAATTGAAATCTTTAATTGACATTTTTGATTCCTCAGATCAAGTTACAATACCTTGAAAGTATGTCACATGTATCTGTAACGTATCGAATAATTATTGATACCATTTGAGGTCCAAGTTACAAAAATCCGCTAATCGTTTTTATGCAACATTCAATTAACATCATACAATTACGGTTCATATTTTAAAACGATTCTCGTTCTATCCTTTCGAAACTTCGAGTAGGGGAGGAGTAGGGGTGGTAAAACGAAGAACCGCTCACTGCATCTTGTACTACCGCTGAGACTGTCGCCGCGTAAAGCCATTGCCGCGTAAAAAAAAACTTAGCACCCATTTCATTCTGTCATTCGTGTATGAGATTTCGCGCGGTTTTAGTGACGTGACAGTGTTTGTTTTTTTTAATTGGGAACAAAGGATTGTGCGTTTCGAATCCAGAAGGCGTGACTGGACGGTGGTGTGTTGTGTGTGATGGTACTCTGCCGCTCTATACTCTGAGAGTGCAGCATGAGGGGCAGCGTTTATCAGTTCCTGGTGGTGGTGCATGCGGTCGCTGCCATCACTGGACCAAGGGTAAGTTTAATTTGTGAAGCAGATGCTTTTTTTTGGATTCAATAAAATATCTTTACTTAATAAATAAAAATAACAACTAATAACTTAGACGTCTCCATCGAAAATAGGAATAAGTATACAAATTCAATAAAAAATTGCTTATCGATTAAAAAAAAACATTCATTTTTTATCCATGTAGTATAAAATTATAGTACATTTAAACTACTTAAGTTTCCCCAATACATTATTAATTACATTATACTTTACTGATGACAGTGACGACAATACAAATATACCTACTTAGACCTCGTAACTTTTAGATAATCAACTGGCACAAGAAGATTCTTATTTTTTTTTATCAATCGTTAAGGTCAACCCATAGGGAAAAGATCGCAAAATGCCAAAACCCAAAGGGTTTATCCCCACGTTTTTACTTCGCTCTTTCCAAACAGTTTGTCATGGCCTGTAATAAGTTTTGTAACTAGCTGAATTTTCCAAAAATCACCTGTTGTTTGGGAAATTAGGCATTTTTTTTTGTTTTTTCTTTATTTTCTAAAGTTCACTCGCATGTGTTATTGCGATAAATAAATATAACAATTATTAACTGCAAAGTCTATCATATCGGCGGCTGCACCGGTTATCCTGAGGTCGCAGGTACGATTCCAGCCCGAAGTCAAATTTTTCTATCCGTTTTTCCTTAATTTCTAAAGTTCACTCGCAAGTATTATTGCGCAAAATAAATATTACACAGTGGCGCATTGGTAGCAAGCCTTTACTAGTACACTGGTTCGATTCCCGGTTCGGGGGCTGTCAGAGATAATGGTGTAAAAATACATTATTCCCGGTTCTATTGGGATTTTTCCATTTTCTGGAAGTTTCCCAGTACCTTGGAGTTTGGTAATATGCCCGGAGATGTCAACAAGCTCGCCACCTGTTACATGGATCAAAATGTAACCAGCGAATCGTGGGTGTTTGCATGTATGCTTGAATGCATACATTTATCTCTGCCTCGCCCTTTAGCGATTACCAGCGTGAAATTACGTTACGTTAAACTTACAAAATTACTTTGTAATTTGTAAAGAATTAAAAGTAATGGTAGATATTTACTTTATATCGATATCCATTAAAAGATAACCATTAATAGATAATATTGAAGTATCCACGATATACCTCCATTACATCATTTTAACCTTTCTCTTGGAGAAAACATTTGACCGCACCTCACGAACATCTGCCGCTTATAGCGATAGTTGCTATTTCGACTTGTAAACAATATTAAACTTGTTGAAAATATGTAATAACCGTGTTGTTGAGGTTTTATTATAATGTTAGGTTTCCGTTGCTCAAAAGGCAAAAAATGGAACCCTTATAAGTTCACTCGTGCCTCTGTCTGTGTGTATATCCATCTGTCACAGACGATTTTCTCAGAAAGTACTTGACTGATGGAGTTAAAACTTGATACACACCTAAATTATAGTGACCTAACAAAACTAAGTGAAATTCAGACATAGGCCCCACGTTTTTTCGAACTGCATTGTGTGATATATTGTGAGATAATATCAAACATAGGGCTTACCTTTCCAAACTACATTGTGTAACATATTTTGTGATACAGGCCTCATTGTATGGATCTCAAAGACATTTTTTTTATTAATTTAACGTTAATAGTTTTGAAATATTCGAGATAATAGACGGACATTGACTATTCTTTCCATCGTCCCCTTGTGTATATTTGCGAAACCAGATTGCCTAAAATTTTGAAAAAAATCTAAATCAGTTTACATTTTATTATGTATATTCCAGGAAAACCCATAAAAAATACACTTACACTCATATCCTTCAGTAGGTTTAACCTGTGTATCCTTTAACCTGTGTCGTTGGTGCCGTTGTACACACTCAACACATACACAAACACCCAGACCCGAAACAAATATCTGTAGGCCATACAAATATTTGTCCCGGTGCGGGGATCGAACCCGCGACTCTTCGAATCAAATGGTAGTCTCACTCCGCTGGACTAACCGGGTCGTCGAACCCATGGTACACTATTTAAGATAACATAAAAACAGCATTAACTTAACATCCATGTGAAATGCGCGCTTGGTTGCCACTTTAGTTTCATAGTGTTTACGACCTCAAACTCCTGCACGGAACTCTAACACGTAAAAAACCACCGCAGTTGGAGCTACGATCAGTAAAGATAATCGTAGACAATTTGCTGGTGGTAGAGCTACAACGCTACGAGCTACGGTGACGCAGCTTAAACGTAGGCCCCATTTACCTTATTTACTTGCCGATAAATCTAGGACTACGGCATAGAGCCAAAAAAAAAAAGGCCTCATGAGTGACAACTCATTAAGTATCATCAGTAATCTCTGATTTCAATCGATGTTTGTATGCTACAATATTAACTTACCATTAATGTGAACTGCATGCTTGTTAGCCATTTACACGAAATTAAAAAAAAAACATGATCAGCATCCTAATACAGCCTTCCGATACGCGTTCGCTGTTTTATTTATGTAAAAAACCCGTGTCACGATGTTGGTCCGCAATAAACTTCGGAAATTACTTCATCGATCTAATGAAATTATGTACACTTGAGTCCAATTTCAAAGATAACTTTGTTTTACAATTGGAGCCTATAGTCGGCACTGCAAAAGGGTTAATCGAATATTTTCTGGCGTCATCAAGGTTTTTTGGCATCTATCTATATGTATTAAAATCAATTGCTGTTCGTTAGTCTCGTTAAAACTCGAGAACGGCTAAACCGATTTGACTAATTTTGGTTTTGAATTAATTCTGGAAGCCCAGGGAAGGTTTAAAAGAAAATATGAAGAAATTGAAGGGAAATAGTAAAAACCACTATTTTTTTTTTCCCATACAAATAGTCCATATCTATCAAACCTTTGACACGTTATTTCATTCTGAGGCAATACGAAGTTTGCCGGGTCAGCTAGTTATAAATAGAATAAATTAAATACGCTACAGTAGGTATAAATTTGTGTCGTGGGTGCCGTTGTACACTTATACAAACACCCAGACCCGAAACAAATATCTGTAGGCCATACAAATATTTGAACCGGTGAGGGGATCGAACCCACGACTCTTCGAATCAAACGGTCATCTCACACCGCTGGACTAACTGGGTCCTCAAAATGTGACCTTAATGTGATCTTTTAGATTAACCCGAAGGGGGTTAGTAATCTAAAAGATCACATATCACACATCTAAAAGATTCATAAACGTATATTAGCTAAAGTGTTGCTTATCTCTCCTTTGTCTTTTTCTATTCTGCACATTTGACAATGCAACTGACAAAGACAAAGCATTTTATAGCTAAAACGTATCTAATGTACGTTTATGAATAAGGGGGTTAATTATTACTCGTGGTAGAGTTCCGTTGTTTCCGTGTTTCCAAGAGATCGAGGGCGTAGGCATCACCGCATTACCTAATCTATCTGCCGCCAAATAGTAGTGTTCAGCACTATCGTGTGCCGGTTAGATGGTAATGTATGGCCCCGTAATAACGATCACAGAGACGATACTAAGGTCTCAGGGGTAGCAACCCATCTGCATATTGACCTCTAGTCTTTATGTGGGTGTCTATAGTCTGTAGTCATCACTTAACATCAATGTGAACAGCAAGATTGTTTGCCACCTACATTCCTTAAAAAAAGATGCAAGTATTTTGATTAGAAGCACGTGTAATAGTACTTCTTAGGGTTCCATAGTAAACAAGGAACCCTTATAGTTTCGCCATGTCTGTCTGTCTGTCTGTCCGTTCGCGGTTTTTCGCAAAAACTATTGGTACTAGAAACTTGAAATTTGTCACAAGTATACACCTTAATCACGCCGAAAAAGTTGTAGAATGAAAAAAAATATTTAAGGTAACCTCCTCTACTTGAAACGCGCGAATATTTTTTTCTTTACATCTTTACTCGGTAACTAGGGAACCCTACACTGCCCGTGGCCCGACACGCACTTGACCGGTTTTTATTAGTGCAGTGAATCAAACGATCAATGGCGGTCAGACGGCCCTACTTTCCTTCTATGTTCTACAGATATTGTAATACGTGAGTATTCACACGGCAC
This sequence comes from Macrosoma leucophasiata, assembly GCA_036365455.1. Classification (NCBI taxonomy): domain Eukaryota; kingdom Metazoa; phylum Arthropoda; class Insecta; order Lepidoptera; family Hedylidae; genus Macrosoma; species Macrosoma leucophasiata. Next base: position 23,924,902 of record JAWQUS010000007.1, on the reverse strand, counting down.
CTTGCTTTTAAAGCTAGTCTTCAAAGCTTACTTATTTTATCCTATTATTCGCCAATTAATCGATTTTTTTTTTTTTTATGTAATAAAAGTGGCAAACAAGCATGCAGTTCACATTGATCTTAAGTTATGACTGCAGCCTATAGACACCCACACAATGACCAGAGTTCAAAATGCAGATGCGCTGCCACTTCTGAGGCATTAGGTGATATGCCTCTGTGCCTGAAATTACAGGGCCGTACATTACCACCTAACCGGAACACGATAGTGCTGAACACTACCATTTAGCGGCAAGTATATTAGGTAATGCGGTGGTGCCTACGCCCGCGAGCTCCGTCACTGGAACTCTACCACCAGTAAATTGTCGGATTAGTTATAGTGATTACCTTTGATTGGGTAAACGGCATTTTTTTTCCTTTTGGTAACAAAATTAGGTAATCGAGCTACGACTTGTTATTCTGTTTATATACTAATACAATCTCATACATAAATTCAATGTACTACAACCACTACTTAGACCTTTTTTTTTTCTTGGAAAGAAAGATTTGACTTTGGATACGAATCGAACCTGCTACCTCAGGATAAGTCCAGTCGCTTTACCACTAATCTACCTAAGCCCACTGTTAGTGGTATTAAAGTGGTTGAACTGGTTATCGCGAGGTCACAGGTTCGAACCCTGTACACAGTCAAACTTTTCTTTCCATTCTTTAAAATTTCTAAATTCACTCGCATGACATGTGTTATTGCGGGAAACAAATAAATGCCAAAAAGATTATTATTCTTTATGGAATTCAGAACTCATCGCTGAAAACCTCAAAGAATAAAAATCTTTTTGGCATTTTTTATTACGGAATCGTTGAAATCTTTTGTATGTAAATAAATAAATAAAATACGCTGACACTCACAGTCCCACAGTAGGTATAAACCTAGTCTGGACTAGTTATCCTGAGGTCGCAGGTTCGATTCCTGCCCGAAGTCAAAATTGTCTTTCCGTTTTTTTTAATTTCCGAGTATATGTTATTACGAACTATTTTGTAGATCTACCAAAGAGAAAATATTTCACCATACAATGTTTTGTTATATCTCAAAAGGTTTCGGCAACGTCTACTACGAAAGCTCCTACACGGCTTGATTTTTTTCGATACCTCCATCATTTATCTCATCATTCCTATATTTGAACCAATTTACACAAATCTTTGACAAATTATACACCCAAACCTTCCTCAAGAATCACTTCATCTATTGGTAAAAAACCACATGAAAATCCGTGCAGTAGCCGTTAAGTTTATCGCGAACAGACAGACGTAGCGGAGAACTTGCTTTTATAATAAGTACCTATAGAATAGTCAAAAGTCTTAGGAATCGGCGTGCATGTATGAAGAGAATGATGAAGGTAGACGAGGCACGAGAGGTTTGTCAGAACCGGGATGTCTGGCGCTCTACACTCTCTGCCTACCCCGTTAGGGACCTGACGTGAAGATACATCATCACCTATAGAATAGATAGAATAACTTCTTGCCGTTTGGTAGCCACTGATGTAGTTATGCCAATGTGCCAATCTTGCAGATTACCAGTAATTAACTTTGACCCAATTCTTATGTCACAAACTCTTGATGCTTTCAGTTCTCACAATGGCCAACGTTCTTAAAAATACAAAGTAATGGATAATTACGAAACAGTAAAACGAACACAAAGAGTTTGTTTTGCAATTGCATATTTTATTGGGCAATTAAAGTTGGACAATTGATGGTTTGCGAATTTAAAATGGTTTTTAGGCTATAGGTTGAAACAAAGTTGCCTAAACTGAAAAATCGGTATAAAACAATAAATAAAATTAAAAAATATCTTCACACCCTTATCCTTTATCTTTTCGGGATCCTTTTCATTTGCCTCATTTTTTTAGACTATTATTTTTTTGCTTAATAATAGGTACTATCGCATAGTAATATTTTGGCCCACTACTACATATTTTGTCCTAATAAGCTATTGGAATAATTTTATTATTCATATTATTCTTTGGTCTATTAATTATTTGTCATATTTGTTGTTACTCATAATTTCAGTTTTTCAAATATGGAGAGCCGGATCGTGAATTTGCCAGGTTATGTCGAATGATGCGGCGTTAGGTTTTTTTTGCCGACCGTACAACTTTTTATGTATTTTATAATGATGCTTATTTATTATTATGACTTCTGCTACCTAAGCTATTTGTCGTTAGTTCTGATGGTTATGGTTTTTGTATTTATGTTTTTTTTTATTTTAAGCTACTATGCGTAACAATATTATGACAAATAGTTTTATTCATTTCAATAGAGTACTTTTCAAAGTGGTAAACTGATGTTTTTTTTTCTTTGAAGGTGGCAAGCATGATCACAAAGCTGCATGCTTATTTGTCACTTTTTTAACATAAATTCGCTACATAAATTTACATGGATGTTAAGTCATGACTACAGTTATAAACGTCTACACAAATCAGAAGTCAAAATGCAGATGCGTTGCCACCACTGAAACCTAAGTGGTGATGTCTCTGTGAGACTCTGTGATAGTTATTACGGGGCCATACATACAAATTTTTGCTACACACTAATGTGAATTTCGCAAGAACTCACTTGATGAGGGCGCTAATGACCCGTCGTTTTGTTTACCTTTCTTCTGGAGTTTTGGTTCAGCAAAGAACGTCTGGAACGATGCCTTCCCATTTATTCACCCATCTACCGGCTAGATCATTTTTTTAATGTATTCTTTACAAAAGGCAAACAAGGGTGCAGCTCACATTGATGTTACCTATATGATGACTGCAGCCTTTAGACATCTACATAAAAATATAGATGCGATGCCACCCCTGAAACCTAAGGTGTCATGTTTCTGTTATAGTTGATACGGGGCCATCTCTAGTTCAGAACAACTTCCCTGAAAAGAAATACTTAGCGGTCCCCTCCTACAAAACCAGTAGATTCTTGTAAGAGCTGTTACGATTCTTGCATAAAATTCCCAACTCAATCATCAGCTATTTTTACGTTGTTTCCGCACTCTGTTAAACACGGCTCACGTATGAGGCAGTTAATTGACCGCTTCTCCGGTATTATTTTTACTGTTGCTAATATTATGCGAATACTTATTACTAAGGATGTCGACCGTGAACCGGCTTTCGCCCAGCGATTAGCAGTTCAAGGCAGCTGTGTTTGTGTGACATATGGACCGCCGATTTTCACTTTCGCGACACCGCCAAAATCTCATACAAACGCTTGATTTGGTCTCTATTACACAGACATCAATCAGTGACGTGTATTTACACGTGCACCTGTGTGCGTAGCATGTAGAAAATACCAACCGTCGCCCATAAGAGGGGAGGAGATTGGGTGAGGCGGGGAAATCGGGCGGGACGTCGAAGTGTCCATTCTGTACATAGTACCTATTATTACATATTCTCTGCTTTTGCTTTGGGTCATATTCACCATCCTATCAGGATATCCACTACCGTGGGATGTAGATATCCTGATAGGCTTTATATCTCTTTTGTACTTTTTTTAACATGCCAATTTAAGACGCTTCTGACTGTCGACATTAGGTAGGTTTATATATAAATTTACTAGAGTTTTCTTAGTGAAAATATTAACCCTTAAGAGCGACAGCGGTTTTGCATAGAGATCTTAAGGTTTAAATGTAGAGTCTTCAACCTTTGTAGCATTCACTTATCACCAATGCGAATTATACGCCATTAAAAAAAAAAAATTGTTCTAATCGTTTACGGTTGTCGTCTTATTCTTTATGTTTTCTTATTTTTAGGCATTTTTATGATCCCTATTTAAAAGATATACAACATAGCCTGTACCACCAATCTTTTTAAATTAAAAAAATATGCTTATAGGTATATTTTAGTTGCTTTAACTCTAAGTTGTCTGGGTACTAAATTTCACGACGTGCGTGTAAATTGAGGGACCACAAATTCCACGAACAGTTAGCGGGAGTATTTTATATTTTGTTGCTACTTGCTATTCAACTTGAAAGATAGTCGGCAAATCCAAATACATGTTTTTTCCGAAGTCGATAATTTCCAAATAGGTAAGTTTCTTTGAATCTTCACAGCAAAATTAGCCAAGCCTGTCAAGCCGTATAGTGTGCACGCAGCATGCGGGATTCGACTTTCACCGCGTGCGCATCTCGCGTGCAAGCGCGGTCATCTCGCCATTGCCTCACTGCAAACTACTTCACTTGTGATACAATGACCTATAATTATTTGCATCTTGGCTCGCAAAGTTTAGCCGTTCTTGACGAACAATGAAGGATGAAGGGATGGAGATTATTATTCCCTAGTAGCTGTGCCCGCGACTTCGTCTGCGTGAGAATTTATGATTGTTCACCCGGACGAAGTCGTGGGCGCAGCTAGTATAAAAGTAGCCTAAGTTACTCCTTATTACATAAGCTATCTGCCAATGAAAGTCCCGTCGAAATCCGTTAAGCCGTTCCCGAGATTAGACCCGCCAAACAGACAGGCAGACAAAATGTAAAAATTGTAAAAAATGTTGTTTTGAAAAGATTTTTTAGATTTAAAGATTTAGAGAAATGCTGTATTTAACCGACTACGCCGCGCCAGAGAGATGTAGCATCTAAAATCTCTGGTTAGGCTACAGTATTGAAACCCTTCTCTCTTTTAATGCAGTCTTAAGAGGAGTCGTTAACATTCGTCCCAATTGTGATAATGAAACATTATTACAAAAGGTATATCAAAATATTAGATCAATTTTCTGATTTATGACGAGTTTTTGTTGTACCTATAATATTTTTAAATATTTTTAACAACACAAAACCCAAGTGCTGCTACGGCTTATATTGTTTTTACTGATAAATCTGAGATCCCTAATGTTGTACGCCAGTCCTTCCTTTAAGATAAGGGCTGGCCATAATGATTTATCATTTATCAGGAAATGCAAATATAATAGGTAGGTACTAGTGATGTATTTTAAATAAATCATCACTAGCATTTCCCACGACCACGACTGCATCCGCGTAGAATTCGTAATAAAGATGAACACAAATTTTGATTCCTTATTTAAAACCAATCGAGGCTGTTTTTAAAAAAAAAAAACCTCCCTCTTTTACCTGATCTAGAACAACCTATCTTCATTTAAATTTTGAAAGCGGAATATACAGATAGATAAACAGACAAACATACACATTTTAAAAATAAGTAAATAGATATTGGCTGGCCACCCAGTCCACAGAGACGGATCCAGAGAGCGCAAACTGCACAAAAAAAAAGGTGCTCTCACCCACTCAAAGAGCTGCAGCGGCTATTGTTTTTACATTGCAATCTCTTACAAATCATAATCTAAATCATTCACAATAATAGCTTTCTTATTTGCATAGGTAATCGAAAAGATTACGCTAATTTACTGAAGGGAATCTGAGCCTATTGGGTAAAGGGTCAAACCGCAATGAGAATCACGGAAGCGTAGGGAACCACAGATTACTTCGTAACAAGTTGCGTAATATTAGGCGAATATTGGATATCATCAACGCAACAACGTCTCACCTTACACTATTTCGTAATCTTACGATTGTGATTAAAGGTCATCACCACAGAACAGTAATTTATATCTCCGGTGGTGTGCACTTTTCCTTATTTTAACCATGCAGTAGTACCTATAGTGCGGCGTCGGGACGGTATGACCTCACCGCCCACTCGTCAAAGAGAATTCTGCCGCTAGTGCAGCCAATACTTCTTCACAAGTGCAGCTGTTCAATCGAACAATGGTCAAACCATTCCAGTAAATATAATAACGCAGGATGGGCAGCACGACTAGGGTTCCCACCTCCCCGGAATTGCGGGAGTCTCCCGGATTCGAGCTCTGAAATTTAAAATCTCGCGTCTGCCGGAAGGAATATAAAATATACTAAATTCTCCCGGAATAACAAGTTATTCTAAAGTAGGTAACGAGACGCGATGTCGAAATGGCTAAGAGCGGCGTAAATCACAACGGCCTTCTCGCCACTGACGCCACTACTCGCCAGAGTCGCCAGTGGCTAGCCAGCTAGTTTCGAATGAAGTGATTTGCCTGCGTGTAGGTACTTTATTTTACTGTCTCTTTCTGACCCACGTGCGTGAGAGATTGCGACGTCTTTGTCTCACTCATTTTCTTTTCTCATTTATTAAAAGTTTCATTCGTTCGCTCATTAGACTGTATCTAACAGCAATTCATGCCCTTGTGTCGAATTTTGATTAAATACAATTATTTCTATGTTGTTATAAATTCAAAATAAAATAAAAAGGTATGATATACAGTGTCTTTTTTCTCCCTGATTTAGACAGCTAAGAGGTGGTAACCCTAGGCACGACCCATGATAAAACTGCAGCCACTGTGAGCACTAATCCGCATGCCAATCGTGGCGATCATTGCATCATCCATCATCATTTCAGCCAAAAGACATCCATTGCTGAATAAAGGCCTCCCTCAAAGTTTGTCACAACGTATGGACCTGGGCCGCCCTCATCCAGCGAATTCCCGTAACCTTCACCAGGTCGTCGGTCCATCAGGAATCTTGTGGGGGCCTAACAACGCTTCGTTTTCCGGTTCGCGGTCGCCACTCAAGAACTCTTCTGCACCAACGGCCGTCAGTTCTTCGAGCTACGTGCCCTCATCATGGCATATCCACCCCTTAAGACGCACGACAGTGTTGTACACATCTTTTGTCCAGCGGTGGACGTCTTTCGGCTGAAATGATGATGACGATGATGAGTCTAGCGGTCACGAAACAAAGCAGTAGTACTAGCCTCAAACACGGCCCCGATGTATCAGGGGTTGATGTCCCCGAGAAACGGGGAGCTCCTCAAGCCCTGTACCACCACCTCAGGGAGATGATGATCATTCTATTCCTGGATCCAAATCCTAGGGAAACGGAGACTTGAGAAAAATTAAAAACAATAAGGAAAAATATTGAAAATTGCAAAAATACCTTGGTTGGTTAAATGCATAGTTGTTTGCTACTCTTGTGACCATAGAGCAACACCGGAGGGGAGTAGCCATATGCAGGCTTTCCTCTCTGTCAAAGTACAAGTCCAAAAATGGGCTTATACCTAGATGTTTAAATGTGTGCCTGAAATTGATTCTGTATTTTGTTAAAGTCAATGTGACAGTTTCGTAGTAATAGACGATTTTTGTAGTGTGCGTGTGTGACGCACGCATTTCACCCCGCAAAAAATGACAGACTGTTTTGCATCGGTAATAAACGCTATGGCTTCTCCCCTCCAGTCCGCCGCGGCCGGTGGCCCGTGATGCTCTATGCTTGTGACACATAAATAGGATTTTAATAGTGACATACTTGTTGTGCTAGTCTGGGGAACTGAAAGCGGACATCTTTAGTTAGAAAGCCGTAGGTGGTTTCACTGATAGGTTACATTGAGGTCGAGGGCAACTCGAAGTGAGATTTCTCGGCGCTATTACTGCTTTTACTTTGATTGTCAAATTTTTGTGTTTATCAGACATCCTACTAATAAAATAAATGTGAAAGTGTGTATTACTTACACTATGGATTACACTATCATACCGCGCGCTCTACACTGGAACTCTACCACCAGTAACTATCTGCGGAAGTATCACGATTTTTTATGTTGTGAAAGTTGTATATGAATAAGAATAAATTTTATTCTTTTTTTTTTTTTTTATTATGGCATCGCTATTACGCATATTGCCAGTGTCAAGTAAAACGATATTTCGTATTTATTTAAGCAGTGTAAAAGTTAGTTTATTATAGTCATCAAGTATAATATGTAAGTATCAAATAAATAAGTTATGAAGGATAATATGTCAGTCAAGTGAGTTACAGTCAAGTTATTCGAGTAAAGCGATGGCTACTTTACCAGAACAATTACAATGAAGTTTTGGAGGCAACCTGAAAAGTCGTGTTTTCGCACTGTTATTCTATTTCACTATACACGGGCACTGTAATAAACCTATATCAAACAAAATGCCACCAACTTTATTCAATATTACTTTAAAATACACCAAGAAAATGAAATAAAAGAAGAGCACCATACGCCTCTTTCAAGGTTCCCGCCAAAACTCAAATTTTATTCTTATCATCATGTAATATACATTGATACATTCATGTCAATACATTGATACATTCATGTAAATTTTACTGGTGGTAGAGCTCCAGTGACGGAGATCGCCTTTATTTTACTAAATTAGGCCTACTTTGTTAGGCCTCAGGAGTGGTAACGCATCTGTAATTTGACCTTGGTCTTTGTGTGGGTGTCTATAGGCTGCAGTCATCATTAACATCAATGTGAACTGCATGCTTGTTTGCCACTTCTACGAGTATAACGTAAAAAAAATAATTAAATACTAGCTGACCCGGCAAACTTCGTATTGCCTCAGAATGAAATAATGTGTCAAAGGTTTGATAGATACGGATGGGATATTTGTTTGGGATATTTGGATATTTGTATGGGAAAATAATATTATGGACTTTACTGTTTCCCTTCAATTTCTTCATATTTTCTTACCTTTTTAACCCTCCCTGGACTTCATTCAAAACCAAAATTATCCAAATCGGTCCAGCCGTTCTCAAGTTTTAGCGAGACTAAAGAACAGCAATTGATTTTTATATTTATAGATAGACAAATGTGGCGCTTAAAACTAGTGTTGACAATTTTTTATTAGGCACGGGTACCCATAGTATGATAAGATTTAACTTGTGTTGTGGGTATACGTGGTAGGTAAATGGATCCCTAAAAGGGCTAGGCCCCCATGGACTCGTTATAGTCGTCAGGATTCAGATAAAGGAGATGTTGCAAAAATGTATGGACCTCCGGCCATGTATTGTACACAATATCATTAACAGGCAAAATCAATATAAAAACGTTTTTTACTGTATATTTTCACTTATTTAGCTTTGTTTGCAGTTAGAATTGCAACTCAAAACCAACATGGCGAATACGGCGGGCGATGTCATTTTTTAAATTGTTTTTAGTACTTGGAGAAAAAAGTAATATTTTCTAAATACTATCGAAATCGTGTGTTATACTAATCGATTTCCAATTTAATAAAAAATATCGAAACTTCTTTAAATTGATTGATTTGATACATAGTTTTTTTTGATAATATGTGATGCACTAGTAAGATACAGATAGCATTCGTTTTGTTTTATCTACATAGGTATTCTACTATCCCAAGCGTGGGCTGTATCGCCGCCATGTTATACATGGTTGAAAATGATAAAATCATTTGAATTAGGCATTCAATGTGGTTGTAACTCTAAAATATATTCTTGGATTAATTGTATTTTTTTCTGATTCTTCTTTAATAAAATCAAAGCCGAGCTCGCAAAATCTCCTTTATCTTTCTAAATTCAAATTATCATCCAAACACCACGCTGTCTGAACAGTTGTGGTATTCAAAAAATGGATTTCTTCACGATGTTTGGCTACCTATAAGCAGATCGAAATCTTATGATTTCACCCTGACAAAACCATAGCGCAATGTAAGCTACTTGTAACGCCATCTAGGTTAGTGAGTGGCAAACATACATACATATAGTTATGTACGGCCCTGTAATTTCCGGCACAGAGGCATAACACCTTAGGCCTCAGGAGTGGTAACACATATGCATTTTGACCTTGGTCTTCGTGTGGGTGTCTATAAGCTGCAATCATCACTTAACATCAATGTGAAGTGCATGCCTGTTTGAAACTTCCATTACATAAAAAAAAAATAGTTAACAATCGTGGTAAGTGGTGGTAATAAACATCTGCCTACATAAAAACTAGAGCTTTTTATTTTTTTATTTATATTTTTTAATAAAAACGGGTTTTGTCCCACGACATGTCAACCCCATCGAACCCAATACTAACTTAAACCATTACTGATAATAATGTAAGGAAATAGAAAGGAAAATGTTACTGGCATATTTCTTTTGCGATTTCTGCATTTGGATAAGATAAAATTTCCTGGAGAAGGCCAACATTCATGAAATTTAAATTACTAGTAGAAAGCAACTAGAGTTTGCAATCTAGACTTCCGACTTAAGGCTTAAGTGTGTTTATACTGCGGAATTACGGACAACAAAACTTCACCTTGTGGTGTTCCCTCGGCACTACAATATGGGGATCTTCAAAACTGGCATCAAAAGAGTCCTTCGGTAACATGAAAAAAGTTTAACTAAGGTAAAGAAATGATGCCACGGAAATAGACTCACTGTGGGCGGGGCATAATTATAATAAAGGACAGTCCGTAGCACTTCAGGATATCAGACGTCTCTTTGTCGCTTTGCGAAATGACCTTCTCCAATGTGACTGTGAACGTGATCCGAAATTACCAATCGAATGCAAGCATTGTCAAATTGAAAGCACAGAATAAAAAGGTACAGAAGTCTATCTACATACAAAGCGCGCTCGAACAACGCACACATAGACACCGCTCAGCGACACGGATTCTCGGTCGGATTCAGTCGAATACGTGCGCGACTGCCATTTTGTAAGGAAAATTCACGCAACCAAATATTACATAAGTTTTTTTTTTTTTATGGCATCGCTATTACGCATATTGCCAGTGTCAAGTAAAACGATATTTCGTATTTATTTAAGCAGCGTCAAAGTTAGTATAATATCAAGTATAATAGGTAAGTATCAAGTATATAAGTTATCAAGTATAATATGTCAGTCAAGTGACTTACAGTCAAGTTATTCGAGTAAAGCGATGGCTACTTTACCAGAACATTTACAATGAAGTTTTGGAGGCAACCTGCAATGTCGTGTTTTCGCACTGTTATTCTATTTCACTATACACGGGCACTGTAATAAACCTATATCAAACAAAATGCCACCAACTTTATTCAATATAACTTAAAAATACACCAAGAAAATGAAATAAAATAAGAGCACCATACGCCTCTTTCAAGGTTCCCGCCAAAACTCCTCATTACATAAGTTGAAAACATGATTTTTGTTTGTGTAGATATTGTGTTCTCTTTAATCTCATTTGGTAGGTTTAGGTCTAAAACGCATAGGACAAAATAAATTGGGTAAATTGGTATTCCGTTTAGCTTTTCCATTGTGAAAAATTACGAAATTTAAAATTTTGTATTTTGGTTTTGTTGTGCATGTTTTTGTATTGTAGGTTTGTATAGTATTGTTTTTTTTTTAATTGTAGGATAAGGTTTGAGTGCCACTACCACAGTAGTTTTTTGTGGCCAATGTTAACAACCCTAGCGCGACCGCCGAACGTAGGTATGAAAAGTGGAGTACATACATGAGATTGACTTCTGTACCTTTTTATTTTCAATTCTGTGTTGGAAGTGTGAGTGTTTGTTACGATTGCAATTATTAATTTGTTTTGCGTATATGAAACCAAAATTGAAGCGATATGAGGGTTGTTTCTATAACTACATGCTGATGTTCATAAAGGACGCAGCGACGGTGGCCACTTTCCATCAGTTTATTCATAATCTGCCACACTTCGTTCACGCTTGATTGGTAGAAGCGGGCTCCACAACAAATCAATCCAAGTTTTTTAAAGCAATCGCAATGATGCAGAGATGAGTCAGTCATTCTCTATTCAGCGGCAATGTATTCAATATTGCCTACGTTAGGTACGCCGCCGAATTGCAATGAGTGTGTTTCCGTAAAATGATGAAAGTTTACTTTCATTCAGATGTTTATTAATGTAAGGTAACACGTTTTAAATACTTGAATAGTAAACTGTCAGTTTCGCTCAAGTTCATTTGTTACTCTAAACGAATTTTAAGATTATTCTTGGTAAAATACGAATAATAATGTAGGTATAGGTACAAATGTAACTCTCATACAATCATAGCTTCGATTTTGTTTCCATTAAGCAAACAAAATAACTGAAAAGTATTCTTAACACACACTCAAACTTTCAAGCAGGCGATATTACAGCGACACTTACTTAAATTCCGCTAGCTCAGTAACCCGAAATGGATGGCCACTGAAATGAGTCTTTAATCTCCCTATCCTGCGCAATTTCTAACCAATTATCGAGATAGAAGGCAATCGAACGACCCAGATATGGCTGGACAGATAGGGTAGCAGCTAACCTGCGTGAAATGACAAAACAATGGCGGTCAAACCATTCCAATAATAGTAGTAAATATAATATCGATAGGCGAACGCCAATCCGCCTGAAGAATATGCCATAATCAGCGTTAAAGAATATGCCATATTTGCTATGGCATATTCTCCTCTAATGACGCTCAACACTATTTTGGGCTGCTATTGGAAAGGCTTTTTCTGGAGCGACGATAATGAATCATTTAGGATTATAGATGTGAGTTTAGGATTATAGACTGTGGTTTTATTTACCTGGTAGATTTACTTAGATTTACTTTGATTTACTTAGTAGCAAATTTCAAGAGGATAAAATAATAGGTACGTACCTACCATCGAAGAAATTTCCGATGATCCAAAAACATTGCAAACACACAAATGCTTCGACGTGATCTGCCGGACAATTCTTCCATAGTACATTAATAGTGTGTACGGCAGGCACGGAAAGTGTATCAGGACCGGGATATCTGGCGCTTTACATATTCTGCCTACCCCATTAGTGGCGTGAAGATACATACATACATACGGAAATACGAATAGAAACTTAAAAAAATATTGATGTCACTTTTATTCACAATTAACCCTTATGTGAGTGACGAGGTACCTGGGTACCTTTAGCATTTTCAAATTTAAAGCAATGTATGTTTTACGCTCTGTAGGTAGCTGTGATTTCGTGAGAGCTCTTAACTCTTTATAAATTGTATATTTTTAAATGTGTTGACCCAGTCAAGTATTTACAATATTTTGTGGAAACCAAAACATATTTTAAACTCACAATAGAGTGACAAGGTACCCGGGTACCTCTTTGTGTTTTGTATGACAAAGAAAAAAGTATTTATAATTTCATAAAATATTAAATATTAAAAATTTGTAATGTTAGTTCTGGGCCATGCACGTTCTGCATTGCAGATCTCACATGTAATTTTGATGCCACAATGCAATTTTTTGAATTTTCTTTACAATGTTTACCACACAGTTGTAGACTCAATGGTTTCAAAACTTTCTACGTCTGTATCGAGAAAAATTGTGGGTTATATACCATATATATACCATATATGTATGCTGCTAAAGCTGCAATGTCGATGATATTGTGAAAAAGTGCCAAAGTGAAAAGTGAGTAGGCACCGATGCGTTCTGCGTTTTACGGTATATTTTGCTAACAGCTTATCCATATTGTCCACTCTACTTTTCGCTTGGTAAGTTCCTTATTACTTTCAATAACTTGTGACATGTGCATTGATGATAATATTATTACTTTTAAGATACGTAGGAGCACACAGTTGCTTCTTTGCTAGAGGCAAAGTTAGAAGAATAAATCACCCTATCTTTCTGTACTTCCATATTTGCAGGAAGAAACCATTTATTTTTTTACCGTTCCAACTAGTGACGATTGCCATCACTTAACTTTTCTGTATATATTTGTCCATTTGGCGGGTTGGAAATATTTGCATCACAAGCCCAAAATACTTTTATGCCATATTTTTCAGGTTTTGATGGTATGTATTGAGTAAATCGAGTACAACCACGATATCCATATAGCTGTTCGTCAACGGTAATACTCGTACATTCACGAGGCTTGCACATTTTGTTGAAATTTGAAATGAACATCAGCAAACAAACTTTCAGGGCGCGTTACATCAATTATCAAACCTTAGGAAGCGTAGGTAACAGCATTTTGAATCTATCATGGGACCTCGCAGCCCGAATAATGGTCACTGACTGGATTTCCACAGCTCAGCCAAATGCTCTTTATTAGTTAGACCTTTGCACCCGACTAAAGATTAGAATGCCAAAAAATGCATCCAATTCTTGTTCTGTTAATGGTTTGAATATTTTTTGTTTCGGTCGCATACTATTGTCAGAGTAATTTTTTCTATAAGTTTATTATTGTATGCTTCAGTAATCTTGGTCTCGTATTAGTTTCCCTCAAGATTATGTCACGCATTTCATTGGACAATACATTTTTTAATATTTCACATATGTAACTGTATGAAGGTACCCGGGTACCTCGTCACTCTGTTAAAGTTGTTTTATTTGTCACTCACATAAGGGTTAAGTATCTCATTATGCTTTAATTGGCGTCAGATAGGTTAAGCATTTCAAGTGATAGATATCCGGCACTTATTTATTGACAGCAAAAATATACATATAATAACATAGAACACATACGCATATTCTCATCTATTACCGAATCGAAAGGGAAATTAACCTACGTGACCAGTTTGGACTTTGCCGAAATCGAAAGTTCTCGAGCATTACACACTCACATAAGGTGCGCAGACGCACGTGAAAGTGATCTTCTCGAGACAGTCTGACTGCGTTGTCATACATCCTGTTATGTTGTCGATATTAAAATGATACTTATGTCATTAGCCGGCTTGTATGATTTTTCACTATAATGGGAGATACGGTCCGGTCTAAGGAGTTTCTGGAACAATCTGATTAAAATGCAAAGGTAGTGTAGTAGGTACAGTACCTAGCAAGAAATATTTCACATCGAGTCTACGAAAGAGAAAGATAACGCTCTACGTACGATATCTCAAAACAACTTTTCACTGTTGCAAGCCTCCGTAACCCCTCTTTGATATGACCGAGACGATAAATAAATCATTGGCTTATCACAATACTTGTACGTTTTACATCCAAGTGCTAATTTGTGGTTGCAACACTTACAACTTTTACCTACATATGTACGTATAATCCTAAATCCATGGTAGGTATTTAGAAACTCGTTTCGTAAGCCTTATTAACTGTATTTAGCATCGTATTAAGCTAGCCAAAACTTGCAGTTAGCACGTCCTAAATGAAATGTAATGGCTTAAGGCAAAGAAACAATACTTTCTACAGTACCCAGCAATAGGTACTGGTGGTAGAGCTCCAGTGACGGAGCTCGCGGGCGTAGGCACTACCGCATTACCTAATATACTTGCCGCTATATGGTAGTGTTCAGCACTATCGTGTTCCGGTCAGGTGGCAATGTAATTTCTGGCACAGAGGCATAACACCTTAGGCCTCAGGAGTGGCAACGCATCTGCATTTTGACCTCTGGTCATTGGGTGGGTGTCTATAGGCTGCAGTCATCACTTAACATCAATGTAAACTGCATGCTTGTTTGACCACCATTAAATAAAAAAAAAATAGGTAGGAGTATCCAAGAGATAATGCACATCGACCTCAGGAAGAGACGTCGGCTTATTTCGGATCTGTAGAGCGTTATCTCTTTCGCACCTTACCTATTAGACGTTTGTCAACCATTTTTATCAAGTTTAGACCAATACCGGACTACGAATGCTTACGTAGGCAGTGTGCAGCAGAGATAACGCTCTATAAAGCCGAAACTAGCCTATCGCCTACTAGATTGTCCCTTTCATAGGCTCGATGTGCATTATTACTTGATGAGTACTGTATATTGTAACATCGAGGTTAGGAAAGAGACAATCGGCTAGTTTTGACTTCGTAGAGCGTTATCTCCGTTGCACACTACATACGTAAATATTGAGAGTGCAGTATTGGTTAAAATTTGAACGATTGGCGACAAACATCACATAGGTAGGTAGTGTGCGAAGGTATATCCTTCGCTCTACGCTCTACAGAGCCGAAATTAACCGAATTCTCTTTCCTAAAGTCGATGTACAATTTTTCTTGGTGAGGACTGTATCTTTTTACCAACTTTTACTAAAGGTACAGCTCTAGAGACTCTGGGGCGAATTTTTCACCGTTTTTGAGTCACAAAAGTGGCAAACAAGCATAATATAATGTACAAATTGATAGAGGGTAGGTAAAAGATTAGGATCCCATTGCAGAATCATTTCGTTCATCCAGATATGCTGAAAAACATAATTTTTACGCATATTTATAATCTAGAGAATATATATCCAAGAGGTTGCCCATCAAAAAATGGCCGCAAATATATATATTTTTTTTTTGGAGAATGTATTTTTAATTGTTTTTTTTTCAATAAAATATCGTTCACCTCATGGCAATATGCATAGACTCTGAAATATCACGGCTGCCATTGCGCACTTGGCCGCCCCTACGTATTTCAGTTCCGCCCCGATAACTTTTTACGGTGATGACGTACATGTATTGTTTATAAAAAATAAAGCTATTTTTTTCTCATTATTATGATATACGGGAGCCAAAATAGCAAATAGGAGTTGCGTGCTGTTAAAGATAAAAAATGGCGGTCAAAAATGGCGCCAATCGGGCGATAGTAGATGTAATGACAGGAGGACAGTAGCGTCCCATGATAAGACTACCGCTACTGCGATAGCTAATGCGCCTGTCAAGCCAATTTGCGGCAGGTACCGCAAAATCTTAACTAGTGTCTTCAGATGTATTCACAACTATTTGAGACTAATGACTTAACTGGCAAGATTAGTTACATGGATCTACAGACTATATGGTAAAAGATGTGTGTTAGTCATGAAACAGCAAATATCTTGTAACATTAGTTCGAGTGGATCCACAAGAATGCGCTTTCGTGTTACTGATGCGTCACAAACACGAACGTATCAAGAGACGTGTGAAAATTGGCTTCATATTGCATGGAATGCCGCGAAATCTCCACAGCATCATCTGTACTCTGTAGAACACGATTATGTGTAATATACATACATTATGTTTTAATTGATGGTAAACGTTTAGAATAATTAATCAAAGTCGAAGATTATATAAATCCCTAACTCATTGCAATCAAGCCGCTCATTAGTAAATTTAACATTTTCGGAAAAGTCAAAGGTCATTCAAATATTTCACTGATCTTTTTTATATTGGCAAACAAGCATGTATTTCACATTGATGATAAGCGGCGATAGAGCTCCAGTGACGGAGATCGCGGGCGCACCCACCACCGCTTACCTAATCTACTTGCCGCTAAATAGTAGAGTTCAGCACTCTCGTGTTCAGGTAGTAGTAGGGTGGAAATGTACGGCCTTATGATTTTCGGCACAGAGGCTTTATTATATCACTTTCATATAGCCTTTTAGCCTTTTAGGCACAGATCTTTTCTGACACATCTGTATGAAGTACCAAAATCTATAAAATGGAGAAATATAACGCAAACATCTTTTGCATCTTGTTGACTACCTCACTTACCTACTTAAAAAACCGCATCGTGTTTAAACACTCGATTATTTATTACCTACTTGACGTAAATAATGCAAAATATGCTCCATTTCAGAACATGCAAAAATATGGATAAGTATGCATCAATTCTCACTTTAATGGACGTTAAACACAGTATATATATATTTTTTTAAATACAAACCGATATGGTAATATTCATATTGCGGTAGTTAAATAATTACTACATATTATAACAAAGCAATTAAATTATGGAGGCCTCAAAGAAGAAAGTGTTAGCATAAAGCATTAAATGGAAATCTAATTAACATTTTCTTTTGTTACAGATAGAAAATGAATTCGACAGGAGTCGACAACCACCACTAGTGAATCCGGGCTTCAACGAACACCAGACAAGATTTGGATTGAGTTCTCCGTTACAAAACTTCCAGCTACAGAACCCACAACTCACTAGTCCCGCTCCGACTCTACAGCAATTCCAGCAACCTATTTTCCAACAACAACAACAACAACAACAACATCAACAACAACAACAACAACCTGCTTATGTACCCCACTTCAATGTTCACCCTAATCAGAATATTCCTACTAATCTGCCGATCAACAATAATGGTTTTCAATTCAATCAACCAGGCAACATAAATCCACCTATTATAAACAACTTCCAACAACCAGTGCCAACGTTAGCCACTTACCAAAATAATGGACTACCTCTGGCTCAAAACCCACAAGTTTTCAATCAAAATCCCAATATTCATGGAACTGTTAACATCGGACAACAAAGACCGACCCAACAAGCATTTATTCCAACTATATCACCCCCACAAAATCAGCCAGCTTTTAGTGGACCTAATCCGATTACTATTCAAGCCGCGCCGAATCTGGCACCACAGCACACATTCGAAAATTCACAAATCGCCTTCCAGAATCCAGGTCAACAGCCATTGTACCCAAACGACCAGTCCCAAATCCAAACATTCTTTGAACAACAATCAAAGGAAAACTTGGAAAAATTGAAAGAACTCCAAGAAAGACAGCGAATTATCCAAAAACACCAAGAGTTCGTACAAAAGCAGCAACAGAAAGAGAAAGAAAAAGTAGAAAAATTACACGAGGAGTTCTTGAACAAACAAGCAGCGAAAACAATTCCCCCTTACACGACCACAGATAATTACAATGAATATTATAACAGAAATCAGGAGAGGCGTAGACCTATTCTCCCACACGAGACGGATTTATTCAGAAAAGCGTTAGAAATATACGACAAACAACATCCAACTACCACGACCTCGACCACAACTACTACAACCACAACCACAACAACGCCTCGACCATCGACTCCTAGATACAGGACTCGACCTACAAGTAGATCTAGGAGTCCACCACAAGATAGAAATAAACAGAAACTTTACAACGAGATAAAAAATCTTCTCGAAGAAAGCGAGACAAAAGGCTTCGACGACAGTCTCAGAGCCAAGAGCGTTGCACTCTTGCAGAAGCCAGATATTCTGAAACAACTTAAGGTAGCTCTAGCTGAAAATCCGGAAGATTTCAATGAGAAGAATTTCTCATCACGAGAGATATCCGTTAATGGACAAAAATTCGAAGTGATAAGAACAACTAACCCTAATTTGATTCCTAAAGGAGCGATATCTGCTGAAAGTCCTAATTTGGCACAAATTATGGCCGCTTCGCAGAATTCACTAAAAGAAAGTCGTGTATCATTTGAGGATCTAACCAAGGGCGTTCTACCGCCTGGTGCTAATTTTGAACTTATTAAGCAATCAGACAATGGAAAACTGGAGGAAGTATCTAAATTCCCTAATTCAATTCAGAACAAAAAGAAAGTTACTTTTGTCTTCCTTGAAGAACAGGATGATGGTTCGTATAAAGTAAAAGGAGTTAAAGCTAACGGTCAACAAACTGAAGAAGGACCAGAAGTAGAAAATATTTTAAATAAGATAAAGAATGGCGAAATACAACTGCCAGGACCCACAAAGATTTCGAACACTGGGTTCAGTTCGACCACTGCCAACCCTACTACAGCAGCTACTGATTACATTGCAGAATCATCACACTTGCCGTCTACTTATACCAGTTTCGTAACAACTTCCAACTACGGAACATCGGGATTAACAAACCCTCAACAAACCACACCATCTCCAGTGTACCGCAACAACATTATCCACTCAACAAAAGCAACGCAGCCACAGACACAGACGTTTTCGCCATCGCCACGAGTCACTACAACGGAGAGATACGTAGTCAAATCAACTACACCAAATTACGTCATCACCAGAAATGCTCACACACAAACAGCAAGAAGTCCGGTGCCGAGTTCAACAATTATAAATACAACACCTTCCTACAGAAATCCAGATGATTTAGTTGTTATTGGATCTAGTACAATCCCGCCAACATTCGAAACTTTGGACTCGAACGTCCATACGGGTTTCGCAAGAAATACGAATCCTGGTTTAGTAGACATTTTGAAGGAGAACGGTCTTTTTGCAACTGCAAAATACTTGAAACAATCAGGTTTGGATAGCATCCTTAACGAAACTGGACCGTACACTATCTTCGCACCAACAGACAAAGCTTTCAGGACGCTTTTAGTCCAACTTGGTGGACCTGATAAGGCAGAAGAAAAATTCCGCGACAATCCTCGACTTCTGAGTGGTGTGAGTATGACATTCTTTATCTTTGACACGATATTCTTTTAAATTCTTCTTTGCCGTTCGCAGTTAGGTTGCATTTAAATGTTAAAGATCTTGAGGATCGAGCGGACGATAACGTCCGTATAACAATAGAAAATCAACTGTCATATTTTTCTCGCGAGCTGACGATTTCGTTGTATAAAGAAACTGGGCCAAAATGTTTTTATCAACTTTCAATATTTTTCAACTCTAAAACAATTTCTCAAAAATAGTGAGCTAATGAATAATTAGAATTTTTACAAAGATTAAATAATTTCAAAATCCTGATTTCAGTTGCTCCTCCACCACGTGATCCCAGGCGCATTCGACATCGCTTCCCTTCAAGATGAGATGACTGGCGTCTCGCTCGCGGGCACCCAGCTGCGAGTCAACCAGTACGAGATGCACGACGTTGAATGGAATGAGGTCAGGGTCACCACCATCAACGGTGCCAGAGTCATTGAAGACAAGAAGGATATACATGTTCCACAGGTATGTTATTTCAGTAACGCTTTGTATACCTAAGTTGGTTGTTCATGCTTTCATCTGCAGCTAAAAATACGCTTTTCGAAAAACCATCATCATTAGCATTAAAAATTTTATAAAAATCATATTTTTTAGGAGGAATTTCCAGAAATGCTGAAATAAAACGTGCTTTTTTAATTAATTGTTCTTAATCTAAAACTTATCACATATTAGATTGGAATTGACATAAACCAATAGAAAAGATCGTACCTATCGATGAATGATTTTTAAAATGATTTAGGAAAATACGTGCAATAGAAATTATTTTAGCATTAAATGGATTCGGTTATAATAAACTAATATCTACTAAAGTAGTCCCGAAAATAGATAGTTTTCAGACTTTTCAGGTACCTACCTACTAGCTATCGTAAAAGAGCTTTACTCCTATCTACCTATAAAAGTTGACATCGCTTAGCTACTTCTATAAAATATTAAACGACTTATCGAAACATTCCAGGGTATAGCGCACGCAGTAGATCGCGTGATGTTCCCGCTGCCGGTGGGAGACCTGGTGCAGACGCTGCAGGCAGACCGGGACCGAAGGTTCACCATCTTCCTCAAGGCGGTCTTCGCTAGTGGATTCGCTGATACTCTAGCAGGTTAAATACCATTTTGTGATTTTTGCTCATGTATAAAATAATTGCTCCAAAAAACGTATAGTAATCTATCATTTTAAAGTATTAAAACCAATTAAAAACAGATTTCACTATACTTTACTCTTCAGTTTACCTGCCTAAATGTATGGCCCTGTAATTTCCGCCACAGGGGCAACACCTTAGGCCTCAGGAGTGGCAACGCATCTGCATTTTGACCTTGGTCTTTGTGTGGGTGTCTATAGGCTGCAGTCATCACTGAACATCAATGTGAACTGCATGCTTGTTTGCCACTTTAACTACTCGTACATAAAAAAAAGTAAAGCCCGTCGTATTAAGTCACCATTTTAGTATAAAACTAGCTTACGGAAAACGTCGTTAAGCCATTATGTTAAAGCCATTGCCATAATTAAAAAAAAAATCATCAAGCGATTCCCCTCATCGGTGTGAGCAACGCGTCTGAATGGTTAGAATTAAATTAATTCATGGGCCCATTTTTTGCGAGAACTTCTAAGATAACGTTTGGGTACCAACGCATTATTAATTATGTGCTCTAGGTGCAATTCAAATCCCAAGTCGACAATCAAATTCTAAATTCGTAAAGCCATCGACAAATCCGTTGATCAGAGAACAATCTTTAACCATATTTTAAATTTTCCAGAAAGCAAAACCTACACAGTATTCGCACCTACGGACGCGGCGTTCGCCCGTATGACGGCGACGGAACTGTCGCGGTACTCGGAGAAGGCGGCGGCGCGGGCGCTGGTGGCGCGCCACGTGCTGCCCGGCACGCTGTACAGCGCCGGCATGCGGTACTACCAGCTGAGGAACTCCATGGAGGACGCTAAACCGCTCACGTTGCAGAAGAACTCCGGTAAGCAATCTCCAGAAAACAGAACCTACGACGTTCGCAACAACTGACGCAGGAATTCCATGGAGAACACTAAGCTTAGATGTTTTGTAGAACTCTGGTAAGCAATTTTCAAAAAATCTACACATAAGGCTCACGAATTAGAAGTGGCAGGTTCGTCATTCACCGATCTAGGACGGAAAGGTTTCCTTTGGTTGGGTCGGTGATAGTACCTATGGCTTGTAGCAAACTTGACATAGATCGACTCTATGGCCTATGGCACCAATAAACAACACGTTCGCTCGTTTCGCGTCAATCCAACTCTTGCATTGCTCGAAGAAGGCGGAAGTGGAGAGAGTCTATTAAAGTCACTTTGCCGCTTTTGTAGCAAAAGAACTCTGGTAAGCAATTTCTAAAAAGCGAAATCTACACAATGTTCGTGCCTGTTGGCGCGATACGTGCCCCTCGACACGCAGTACAGCACCGGTAAGCGGTACTACCAGCGGAGAAACTGCATGGAGGACATGTTGCAGAAGAACCCTGTTACCCTGGCAATTTTCAGAAAGCCAAACTTGCATAGTACTACGCTATTAACGCAGTGTTCACTAGTCTCTAAACGAGAAAGCGGCGGCGCAAGCTGGACAACTCAGATATGTAGTTTTACTAAACAAAAACTTTAAATGTGTAAGTACACGGCCAAATTATGTTGTCTGAATTCGGCTTCCTTAGGTGGCATCCATTGATTAGGTATTTGAGATGTCTAGGAAGAGCCGAATCTATCTAATCTCAATAAGGGAAAAAATGTTTTCGGAACGGGACTTGGACCTGCGACCATGAGTTACTAGTAGGTATGAGTTATTCCGAAAGGAGATGTTGCGAGCTCGACTCTGGATCGTACACGTCCTCAAAAAATGGGTATATTAAAGAAAAATCCGAAAAAAATACAATTAATTTATTCAAGAATATATTTTAGAGTTACAACCACAATTAATTCAAACGATTTTATCATTTTCAACTATGTTAAACATGGCGGCGATACAGCCGACACTTGGGATCAATCGATTTCGATAGTATTTAGAAAATATTACTTTTTTCTCCAAGTACTATAAAATCAAAATACAATTTAAAAAATAAAAATGTCAAAATGACATCGCCCGCCATATTCGCCATGTTGGTTTTGAGTTGCAATTCTAACTGCAAATAATGTTTTGTAACTGCAAACAAAGCTAAATAAATGAAAATATGCAGTAAAAAACGTTTTTATATTGATTTTGCCTGTTTAATGATATTGTGTACAATACATGGCCGGAGGTCCATTCATTTTTTTAATATTTAACTCGATAACAACGCCATCTATTGACAGTTAGTTGTAATCAACGAACATCAAATAATTTATGACTACTGTTTTTCCAGGTCGCATCAAGGTAAACAACGCCCAAGTGATAACGCACAACATCCCAGCGACCAACGGAGTCATCCACGCGATCGACAACATACTCTGATGCGTTCGCGTGTTCCCGCCAAATTAGCTTCAGTGAAGCTTGCTGTCATTTCGACCGGAAATATTAGCGGCCATATTGCGCAACTTTTGTAAACTAATTTAGGCCTATAATAGAAAAGTGCGTCCACACCTTGGACCTAGCTAGGTGAATGTGGCTAGGTATGCATCGATCATGTTAACCTTTAAAATGTTTGAAGTATGAAGTTAAACATCATGTGAATAGCAATAAATATAAGAAAATGTCGGTCCGGCATTAAACAATACGGCGTATGTATAATAATTATATCTTATGCTCATTTGAGCACAACATAATAGTATGAACATACGCAGTTTTATTATCAAAATCTATATCATGTCTGAAATCATCAACAGGCGACATATTATGTATCTCGGTTGATATTATATCGATAGCCACTTTACATTACATTGCTGTTCTGACGTAACGTAATAACTACGATCATTTTAGAAAAAAAAATAGCAATACATTGCGAAGTGGCTTTCGAATGGCCACCAAAATACATATAGAATGCGTCTGCTGAACTGGATCAAAGCATGCCTTGTTTTAAAGCGGGCTACTCACACACAATCAATCTAGGGAGTAAGAGTGGGGATGACCTTTAATGGCCAGGCCACCTTAATTGTGATGTATGTATGTATCTTCACGCCAGGTCCCTAACGGGGTAGGCAGAGAGTGTAGAGCGCCAGACATCCCGGTTCTGACAAACCTCTCGTGCCTCGTCTACCTTCATCATTCTCTTCATACATGCACGCCGATTCCTAAGACTTTTGACCCCACCATCAGACAGAACTCGACCTATTTGGTCATGGTAGGTCAGCCTTGGTGGTGGCCAGAATTGTGATGTGTATAGGCGTAATCAGGCGCAATTTCCAAGTGTGTAAGATACTCCTGATATCGCCGGCCGTCATACACCCTAGATTGTCACTACGGTAGGTGTGTGAGTAGCCCCGCTTTAGTTGCCTAGATCGGTCTCATCTATGGACAACGCATAGCCAGCGCCATCTTTATTTTCGGTCAGCAATCTGTGGCTGCTTCATCTATCTGTACAGCCATCATTTTATAAAAAAATATGTTTAAGACTGTAAATAATAAATTAGATAAGATAATAATTTATATAGATGTTTTGTAAATAAAGAATTTAACTATTATACGGTTTTTTAAATTAAAACAATCATTAAAATCAATAATTACCTATTTAATCACACATACATTCACACAAGTAATATTACCATGCCACCGCAAGAATTCATAACAGAAAAAGATAAACAGTCCAAGAAAACAGATGTAATATAAGTAAAGGAACTTTTCGGGAAATACACATTACTCCCCTGTTACAATAAAATCAATAATTATTTAAATTAAACCACTTCATAACTAACAAGATATACATATCTTAACATTACATTACCCTTCGAGAAATATTGCAAATCGAGCCTATGAATGAGACAACTCGAAACTAGCCTAGTTTCGACTTCGTAGAGCGTTGTCTGCTGTACACTGCCTAAGTAAACACTTTGTTAAAGTTATTGTAACATTTCACATCCTTTTTTAAGTAATGGAAGTGGCAAACAAGCATGCAGTTCACATTGATGTTAAGTGATGACTGCAGCCTATGCAGCCCACACGAAGACCAAGGTCAAAATGCAGATGCGTTACCACTCCTGAGGTGTGCGAGGTGCTCTGTGCCGGAAATTACAGGGCCGTACATTACCACCTGACCGGAACACGATAGTGCTGAACACTACCATTTAGCGGCAAGTAAATTAGGTAATGCACAAACTTTAACAGATTTCCTTAAGTTAGAGAAGGATGTGCAATTTAACAATTACTTTAACTTTTACAAATGATGTGGTGCAAACCAGGCTAGTCCGATATTGGTCAAAATGGTCGTCAAACGACACATAAGGGAGGGCGATAACGCTCTACAGACCCGAAATAAGCCGAAGGCTCCTTGCTAAGGTTGATGTGGAATATTTCTTGTGGGTTGGATACACACACAGTCTTGATTTAATCATGTGACAATTAAATTTCAATATCATTCATCAGTTAGATTAGCTTCCAAGAGCTACATACATTTAGGTACACTCAATTCATATTTATTAATGACACATTTTATTTTGCAAATAAATTAATTCTGTAATCGAAAGAGCTATATTTAATTGGTTTCACACAAGTGTATGTACTGAGTGATTGAAAACAATAAAAAATCAGCTGCTTCATACAAGTGTTAAATATATGGAGCGGCTGTTTTTTATTTACCGATTTCAAAGTTGGCTCCATTGTAGAAGTTGTTCATAACGATGAGTTAAATAACCACTTAAAATTATTTACCTACGTGTAACCAAAATCACCTCAGTTGATTTTATTATTAATTGTTAATTGTTTAACCACAGTATAACTAAACAATGTATTGGTAATGCATAAAAACCCCATAATAACTATCACAAAGACATAACACCTTAGGCCTCAGGAGTGGTAACGCATCTGCATTCTGACCTTGGTCCTTGTGTGGGTGTCTATAGGCTGCAGTCATCACTTAACACCAATGTGAACTGCATGATAGTTTGCCACCAGTTTGATACAAAAAAAATTGTGATTTTTTTAAAATTGAAGTGTTCGTCTCTAGATGAGGAAGCAAACGCTATTAAGACTTTTACGTAGTAACATCCTTTGACTTTAGCGCTGAACCATCGCATTCAGAACTTGACTTTTTTTTTCATATTTATCATCACATTACATTTTATTCTAAATATTTAAAGGCAGTGAGAAGCTCTTTAATGGTTCACGTTTATTGCAACATAAGAAACAGATCTATAATTTGTTCTGCAGTAATTAAAAGAACACCTACCAATTTTATGAAATTTTTAAATGTTTTTACTTTGTACTGATTTTCTCCTATATGAATTACGTACGAATCAATGGTTGGTATAATTTTCAATAAGGAACTTACATTGATATTACAATTAAATTAAAACATTATCAAAAAACAATAAATTCATGATTTAGAATATTTCGATTATTGTCAATAAGTAAAATTTTGTGACCAAACTAAGTATCCTATAACTAAGAAATACTGTGAGAACAGAGAACCGATCTGAGGCCCTCTTCAGTGCGACGCGGACACCCGCGCGCGTATTAATTCGCATGCTTTGGTCGCGAATGATTTCGTCGTGCATTCCGATCGTGATTGACAGTGCATCGTCACAATCTTAATTTTTTGTTCAGGTTCGAAGATATTCCAAAGGCAAAGGTCAAAACGTACTTGTAAAAAAATGCTTTTAACTCGTCACGCTGCGAGAAAAATATGACAATTGATTTCCTATTGTTCGTTGACGATAGCGTCTCCGGCGCTGCTCCAAAGCTTAAGAGACTTTATTATCTGTAAAGTCGGTTTGCGGACGATAGATTTACGTGTTAACGTCATTCGTCAGAAGCCGAACGCTTAGGCCGATCTTACCATATCGTTTGTACTGCGGCCTTCTTGCAGCATCGGCGGAATGCATCATACGGAACGTGACACCATTTCGTGCCTGCAGCCGGCGTTAAGACGTTAAGAAGACGCGTCAAGAAGTTCTCAATTTGCATACGTTTGTATATACCACGGCATCATTTATCTATCGTAGATGACTAAACAACTACATTAAGATCAATAAACGTACGTGCGTGAACATCCGAGGTGCGGAGGAGCGACGAAGAGGAATACCACCTGCAGGCAGATAGCTCGGACTGAACGCGCTATGTAAGGTCAACAGGTACATTTTATTATCCGTCGTGTTTTCACGTCGGTCACCCGCATCACACTGAACAGGTCTTAAAACTTTAAAGTAACAGGGCCGCAATACGTTAGGATTGATTTAATTTAGCGAGCATCATTTTAAGTTGAGCGATTTCGTCATCTTTCGCAGCGAGTTCTTTTTTCAATGACTTTATAGTGTCATCCTTATTTACCGACAAGTTTTTTAGTTCTTCCAGAAGTTGTGTGGTATCTAATCTCTTGTTGGGTCGACGCTGCACCAGTTTGCCGATTATATGAGCTATTTTAGGATGATTAGCTGTAAGATGCGCGGGAATCTGACCTTTGCGGAGGTCCGTGATTGTTTTCACGCGTTCCATGTCGGTGCTGAATGGCTCCACCATTTCGAGGAGTATGATGCCCAGTGAGTACATGTCGCTCTGAAATATCAAAATAAAATATTAGTTTTAGAATTATCGGTTACACACTTTAGTTTTAGGTTTATCGATACAACATATTCGATAATTAATGCAATAATTAATTTTCGATATTTGTAAATTAGGTCAATGAAAATATGTTTCTTTTTTTAAATAGACATAAATGTAGATGGCTCGTCTCGAAACAGTCGTAGTTTACTTCAGAAAGCGTAAAAAAATGGAAACATACCAAATAAAACTATCATAGAACAGACTCAATAAAACAATACAACAAATTGTTTCAATTTTATTTTTAGCTATAACATAACTACAACATTTTAAGCAATTGAAAGTTTTGATTAACTGTTAAATTACTATAATGTAGTTGGTTAAAATCTGAAGGTCTCTATTTTTACTGGAGGTAGAGCTCCAGTGATGGAGCCAGCGAGCGTAGGCCACATTACCTAATCGAATTGCAACTAAATAGTAATTTTCACCGCTATCGTATTCCGGACAGATGGTAACGTATGGCCCAATCATTTCCAGCACAGAGGCATTACAAACTTAGGCCTACGACGTGGCAACGGAACCATTCACCTTCTTCCCCGGTCGCCGATTTTTTATGCAGATGTTTATAGGCTTCAATATTCACTTACACAGGCTATGGTAAAGAGCGCCCAAAGTTTGTAAAGTCAAGTGACTTGTAATCATATTTATATACCTTAGGATTACATTGCCCATCCAACTGCTCCGGCGCCGCATACATGTGCGTCCCCAACGCCAATCCGCTGTGAGACTGCTGCAACGGACAAGCCAGCCCAAAGTCACCCAACTGCACCCCCATACCGCCTTCACTCTGCTCCACAAACACATTACTGGGCTTCACATCATGATGAATAATACCTCGAGAGTGAATATAATGCAAACCTCGGACCAACTGCGTAAACACACCCACAATCACATCCATATGCATCCAAGCCGCTGGGTGCCTAACGGCTGACAAATGCGTGTCAAGGCACGTCGAGTCATCAGAGTCACAATGATGAAGCGTAAACTCCTCAGAACTCTTCCTCGACAGCACCATGTGATTGTTCCTCTCATCCAACCACTGCTTCAATGTTTGCTGACAAAACGTCATCTGTATGTATAATGTCGCCCATTTCAAATTAACACGTGAACAATTCTCATATTCTTTACTTGATAGAAGCTTACACACGGCATTCTGTTCTTCGAGCGAGCTCACGTCATCCTCTGTTTCAGACTCGTTTTCATCTGAACTTATAGTTTTGTCGAAGCTGGATTCTTTGAACGATATGATGAAGTCCGATTGGCTGTGCTTCTTTGTGAGTTCCTTCGAATTGTAGGTTTTGAACGATTTCATGTTTGGATACACTGACGAGATGTGGTTTGAGCTGAAAGTGGAGAACTCTTCGCTGTCCATTTCCATTTGGAATGTCCGTTTCTTCTTCACCGTGTTTTCTATCATTGGTTCAAGCCAAGCAGCTTTGTAGTTGACAATGTTCTGATGGTTAAGACTAGCAATCGTTTTCACTTCGGCCAAATGGGTCATAATAGAGTTTACGTCAGAATATTTAATGTTGACCTTCTTAACAGCATATTCTACGCCGTCAAGCCTATGTTTCGCTTTGAAAACGCTACCAAAACCACCTTTGGCTATAAAGTACAGTTCTTCGAACTCTTTGTGGTATCTAGACCATTCCAAGCCTGACGGTTGGATAATTGGCCACGTTGCTGGAATACTGATAGGCATTTCTGAGCCACTGGCAACTGTGACTAATTGGTATAATGCTCGCTGATACTGGCTTCTCATTACTTCAAACTCTCCCATAGCATAGGAGTCGTCTATGAGATTCATGCTGTGTAGCTTCTCGCAGATGGTTTTATAGAGATGATCAGCCCGAGATATGTCTTTCTCAAGTAGGGAGCATAGCTGTTTGACCAGGGACTGGACGAGAAGGCTGATTGGCGTTGTGGCGGTCGAATTGACGATGTCAATTTGCTGCATGCTTTGATGTAACACTGATTCATGGTGACTATTATGGGCTAATCCTGCAAAGGAAATAAATATATACGGAAATAAATATGAACGGCTATTACTAAAAATGCAACACGAAAAATATATTTATTTCATGTAGGTCACTCCGCGCTGTCACCGCGAAACACCTACAGATCGCGACATACCTAGTCAGGGATTGGTATGTTGTATATCAATGCTCGTATGCGAATATTGCGAATTGCTAGCCGCGCGATAGGGTCGCTAGTACACTCATTATTATTACGTGTAGGTAAAATGGTAGTCATTAATTTTACCAATTATGATGAAAGATATATTTAAGAGGTAATAGATACAGTAAGTAGGTAGGTACCTACTTTTACTACCAGTTTACATTGATGGTAGGTCCCTAATACTGACATCTACATGAAACCTGATATTTCTCCCGGTCATCATTATGTAGCTCTATAGCGAAGCACTACCATAAAAGATAGGAAATAGTTTCCTACAGTACTTCCCTGTAGATACAATTATAATTAATGACACAAATGTGAATCATAATCGAACGAGATTCAGCCTTAAAGTTCTAAGAATAAAGTTGAAATTAGTTCACAGTACAATTCTATAGGACAGTAATTATTATTATACTGCCATTCATCTTGGACACGAACTTATTTGCACCTTATCGGTTAGAACCATTGTTATTTGCACCTGATCGGTTAGAACCATTGTTATTTGCACCTTATCAGTTAGAACCATTGTTATTTGCACCTTATCGGTTAGAACCATTGTTATTTGCACCTTATCGGTTAGAACCATTGTTATTTGCACCTTATCGGTTAGAACCATTGTTATTTGCACCTTATCGGTTAGAACCATTGTTATTTGCACCTTATCGGTTAGAACCATTGTTATTTGCACCTTATCGGTTAGAACCATTGTTATTTGCACCTTATCGGTTAGAACCATTGTTATTTGCACCTTATCGGTTAGAAGCATTGTTATTTCTTTGAATGTCTTTCTGAAGATGAGTTTCTGTTGTAAGTACTATTAAGTAGGTATTCTGTGGTATTATGCAGATATGAATATACTGAAGACCCTCTCATTATTGCTCATTTTCTAGTTATTTTCCTTTTTCATTATCTTGTTTTACACTGTCCTGTCTAAACTAATTTTAATAACTGGATATAATAAACATAAGCAAAAAATTATTATTGAATATTTATGATACAAATTTATCTCACATACAGTTAAACAAATTACTTAAAATAACTCTTTTTTTTTAATGTAACAAAGGCGACGAACAGAATCAGGAACTCATTTATTCATTTAGGGTGACAGGCACCTCTAAAATAAATAAATAAATAAGCCTTTTACTCTGTATCTCTAGTGTTACAAGTTTACATGTATGTAAAATGGGACTGTATCTTACTAACACTACTAACATAGTATAAGATTAGGAACTAACAAATAACACTATTTATAAACTTGTTAATAGAAACTCAATAATACATAGACACCTCTAATGAAACGTCAAATACAAACAAAATAAATTAAAGTGAATAACAATTGATATACATGTCAAACAAGATAAAAAATATATGTATATTAACATAACATGTAGTACCTACACATACCTATCTACATGTTAAATGATGACTGCAGCCTGTCCATAGGCTGCAGTCAACACAAAACTGAACATGCAAAATACAGATATGCCTTACCATACCTGAGACATAAGTTGTTTTGTCTCAGTGATAATTAATACAAGCCATACATTCCCATTTAACCGGACCATAATAGTGCTGAACACTGCTGTTTGGCAGCAGATAGAATAAAGTAATGCCTACAAAAGCTCCTCCACTAGGGTCTCCACCACCAGTAAATATTATACATAATTATTATTGCATAATAATAATGGCAACCCTTGATACGTCCCACTGCTGGGTACGAGTCTCTCCCCTTCTTGGGGGGAGGACTGGAGCTTACTCCACCATGCTGCTCCAATGCGGGTTGGTGGAGATAAGGGTTAGTGACCACCCTGCTGTCAGATGTTTTTCAAACCGCCCTTAAGGCCTCTGACAAGGTTTAATGACTGCTATCTATTGATAGCAACTGGGACCGACGGCTTTACGTGCCCTCCGAAGCACGGAGCGCATTTTAATTTGCCACTAGTGGTCACCCATCACACACCCGACCGTGCTTGTATAGCTTAACTGAGTAGATCGCTTCCAATCTACACCAGCCCCAGGGCCATGCGCGCTTCTTCATTGTATTGTATAATTGCAATGGTTGTGGTTTGAGTGGTTTGATAATAACAATTTTTAATGACTCATTATGATAAAGATGAGTATATTGTATCAAACAATAAAACATATGTTCATGCCTCTATTACTCGAAAAGGTAAGAATAATTATAATGAATCTCATGTAAGTAATAAGTGTTAAATTAGTTGACATTCTGTTGCTTTTTATTAACAAAATAATCTATGTTAAAAATACAATAGATATAAATCTTGGACACACTCTCTCTCTTGGAATCTTGGAAGTTCGTTATCAAAACATTACTCAATGGGTTTACACATTTTATTGGTGGTAGAGCTCTAGTGACGGAGCTCGCGGGCGTAGGCTCCACGGCATTACCTAATATACTTGCTGCTAAATGGTAAGGTTTAGCACTATAGTGTTCCGGTTAGGTGGTAATGTAAGGCCCTGTAATATCCGGCAAAGGCATAACACCTTAGGCCTCAGGAGTGGTAACGCATCTGCATTTTGACCTTGGTCTTTGAGTTAGTGTCTATAGGCTATAGTCATCACTTAACATTAATGTGAACTGCATGCTTGTTTACCATTTCCATTACATAAAAAAAAAGTTGTTGGAATGATATTGACCTTGTACCGTTTCAACCGTTATGTTGTGTGTTATTAAGTGCGTAACAAATAAGGGACATGACATACATCTTCATATAAGTCAAGGGCCTCAAGGATATAACATATTATTCCAATTCATTACATTTACTTACCCAAATCAAAAGATTTCACAGTCGACAACGAATCCCACTTGTCTCTTTTGCTACCCATGTTTTATCCGGACTGCTGCTGGGGTCTCTTCGAAAAATTAGCTTAGTGGGCAAGATCTTCAATCCACGATTTTGCTTCGTTAAAGTCCCTTACCAACATCTTCACGCGATTATCGCGTATTGCGATGTAATTTGGAAATTAATTGATACATAATAAATAATCGAAAAATAATAAAATAGAGTAAATCACAACAGTCTCAACTCAAAACACAAAAAAATAACATCTCAAACTCTCAAACATCTGTTTTCTGTCGCAATATTTTCGCCAATTTGCAAAATAGGGATGGGCAGCAAATAACGATGTAACAAGACATCGATACTGTTTCGAAATATAATTGATAAATATCGGCGATATTTTAAAGTATTAATAAACGATACTTCTTAATATCCGGTATCCAGTTAATAGTGATATGTTATGTATGCCTGATATTGATATTATTTGTTATCATAATTATAGCTGGAGGTCCGGAAGAATCCCAAAGGATTGGCGGTGTGCGGTCAACGTGCCTTTGTATAAAGGTAAGGGTTCACGTATGGACTGCACCAGCTATCGAGCGATCAGTTTGATCAGTTTGGCAGCTAAAATGTATGGGAAAGTCTTAGAAAGAAGAATGAAAGAGAAGTCCGACGGGTTGTTGTGGGATGCACAGGGTGGTTTCAGAACTGGAAGAGGATGTATGGATCAAGCATGTGTGCGGGTAGATGGTAACATGTCACCCAGGTTTGATGTTAACATCGGTGTCAAACAGGGTTGCGTGCTTTCGTCTAGGCTGTTTATTATATATCTGGACAAATGCCTCCAGAGGGTGAAGTTGATGGATGTGGGAGTGCGTATGGGTGACTTAGTGGTGAACTGTCTGCTTTGCGCAGATGATGCGGTAATTGATAGCTCTACACGATCTGGGGTACAAGCACTAGTCACAGTCATGAAAGAGGATTGTATGGAGAAAGGCTTACAATTGAATGTGGATAAAACTAAAGTAGTAGTATTTGAAAGAGATGAACAGAGAACAAATGCAAGGGTAGTAGTAGATGATGCAGTGTTAGAACAGGGTCGCTGCGTGATATTATTTTCGTTTGTGTATTCGGTTCCTTCTAGCTTCTTGGTCGGTTCCATAGTGGTAGATTCAACCATAGATAGAGGGTTTTTGGCGGGAACCTTGATTGAGGCGGCGTATGGTGCTCTTATTTTATTTCATTTTCTTGGTTTATAATAATAATAATAATGGCAACCAATTATACGTCCCACTGCTGGGCACGAGTCTCTTCCCTTTTTGGGAGGAGGCCTGGAGCTTACTGCACCACGATTCTCATCACAATGCGGATTGGTGGAGGACACTTCCGCATTCTTGGTTTATTTTTGAATTTTCAAGAAATAAAGTTGATGGCATTTTGTTTGATATAGGTTTATTACAGTGCCCGTGTACAGTGAAATAGAATAACAGTGCGAAAACACGGTTTTTCAGGTTGCCTCCAAAACTTCATTGTAAATGTTCTGATAAAGTAGCCATCGCTTTACTCGAATAACTTGACTGTAACTCACTTGACTGACATATTATACTTGATACTTACATATTATACTTGATGACTATATTATACTAACTTTTACGCTGCTTAAATATATACGAAATATCGTCTTACTTGACATTGACAATATGCGTAATAGCGATGCCATAAAAAAAAACTGACAAGCAAACTGACAACTCTTATCACGAGTTTTGGCGGGAACCTTGAAAAAGGCGTATGGTGCTCTTATTTTATTTCATTTTCTTGGTGTATTTTTAAGTTATATTGAATAAAATTGGTGGCATTTTGTTTGATATAGGTTTATTACAGTGCCCGTGTATAGTTAAATAGAATAACAGTGCGAAAACACGACCTTTCAGGTTGCCTTTAAAACTTCAATGTTAAATGTTCTGGTAAAGTAGCCATCACTTTACTCGAATAACTTGACTGTAACTCACTTGACTGACATATTATACTTGATACTTACTTATCATACTTGATGACTATATTATGCTGGCTTTTACGCTGCTTGAATAAATACGAAGTATCGTTTTACTTGACACTGGCAATATGCGTAATAGCGATGCTATAATATAATACTATAATACCAAAAAAAAAAAACTTATCACAAGTCAAGAAAAGCAACCTATTATTTTGAAAAATAGCGTTTAAATATTTATATATTTTATACAATGAATCTTTTACCAAAAAGCCACAAAGAATTTAGCGAAAAGGATTACTGGAATAAATTTTTCAAGAAACGTGGAAACAAAGCATTTGAATGGTAACCAAGTTTTATTCGCAATGTCGCATTAAAAACAATAACAAAAAGGTTAATTAAAGCATATTTTATACGTTTTAAGGTACGGCGAATATTTAGAACTATGCGGCCACTTACACAAGTACATAAAACAGAGCGATTCGATATTAATCACAGGTTGCGGGAACTCCGGTTTGAGTGCCGATTTATTCGACGTAGGTTATCCGAATATCACGAACATTGATATCTCCGAAGTCGTAGTAAAGCAAATGAAGGCTATAAACTCTAACCGGCCACAAATGAAGTTTATGTGTATGGATGCAATGAGTATGTCCTTTGAAAATGAACTATTTAACGTTGTACTTGACAAAGGCACATTAGATGCACTGATGCCTGATGATAATGAGGAAGCAAACAAAAACATAGACAAATATTTTGCTGAAATTAAACGTGTGTTAAAACTTGGTGGTCGGTATGTGTGCATTTCGTTGTTACAAAGTCACATATTGAAGAAACTTGTTGCAACGTTCTGTGATAGATCCTGGATGTTCAGAATTGTAAGGTGTCATGAGGCTGAGGAGAAGAATGCTCAGAATGGTGATGGGGTCACATTGCCAGTGTTTGTTGTTATCGCTACTAAATTTAAAGAAATGCCTAGATTGGTAAGTTTTGTTTACATTTTTTTTTATGTGATGGTAGTGGCAAACCAGCATGCAGTTCACATTTACCAAGGTGAAAACCTTGGTCTTTGTGTGGGTAAATGTCAATGCAGATGTGTTACCCCTCCTGAGGCCTAAGGTGTTATGCGTCTGTGCCGGAAATTACAGGGTCAAACTTACATACCTTGTTTATGTCTTTTATTGGGTTATTCTCCTGTTATTACAAATTTAACCAAAAAACTGTAAATTATAAAATATCAGAATATACCTATAAAAGTTTATACATAATTGTCTTACTATTTAAAAAATCTATTATGATCTCCCAGACAACGATTTGACTTTTAAATAAAATGATGATTGAGTTAATTAAGACAAACAATACATGTATTAAACTTAACAGGTTCACTGTCTGAAAACCAGACAGAATTGTTCTGTATGTAATTCTGTAATTCTGTATGTCCATATATATATGGGTTGTGGGACTGTGAACCAGTTAATTTAAATTATTTGTCCCGGTTTCACTGTTGAAGGTCAATGAATTATAGTTTGCCAATTATGTTTTCAGATTCTAGAGATATGCATGGCCGGAGACAAGATGGTCAGGTTGGAAACTACGGATGAGGTGATCAGCTGTATCAAGTCGGTACAGGATACAGCTTTTGTGACCAATGGACTGGCCAAAACTTCATTGGATGGGGATGATGAGGTTAGTTTATTTAACTTAAAACCAGTGGTGGATTTACCAGCAGGCTGAGTAGGCTGGAGCCTACTCAGCCTGCTAGGCGGCAAATTTTAAGGGGCAGCAGAATTAGTTCATATTTTTTTTATTTCTATTTACAAAATTACTGTTATAATTATCAAGGCTCAGATCACAGTTCTCAATGATACTAACCATAGAAAAAAAGTTGCTTACATCAACTTCAGGATTGTGAAGCATAAAACATAAAGTTGAAATTTTATTGATAGAAAATACCCCACTGCTTAAAACCTTAAATAAAAAATAAAGTTGTAAAATTATTCTAGTTAAAGAAATTAAACTAAAAATATTAATAAATATAAAAAAAGGTTTTTAATAAGAATTTGAAATCATTTTAATTTAAAATAACTAAATAAAATTGGAGAATAGATAATTTGAATTATATATTTAATCAATAAGTTACTTGGTTTACTCAGGACAATGAGTTATAAAGTGGTAAACAAGCATGCTGTTGACATTGATTTAAATGAATTAAAAAAAAAAACGAAAGTAATTATGGTAGAGCTCCAGTGACGGAGCTCACGGACGTAGTCACCATCACATTACCTAATATACTTGCGGCTAAATGGTAGTGTTCAGCACTGTCGTGTTCCTGTCAGGTGGTAAAGTACGGCTATGTAATTTCCGGCACAGAGGCATAACAGCTTAGGCGTCACGAGTGGTAACGCATCTGCATTTTCACCTTGGTCTTTGTGTAAGTGTCTATAGGCTGCAGTCATCACTTAACATCAATGTGAACTGCATGCTTGTTTGTCACTTTCATAACATAAAAAAACCAGTCAAATGTAAATTTAAAATTAACTGTCTTGAATAATATGTTCTCTTAACTTGTCAATGTATCTATTTTTATAGATAATGTGCTTTTTGAAGAAAAACTAATTAATCCATTGGTGTTTATTGATGCAGGTGTCTATGGACTTGATGCAGCCCGGCCAAGACACTCCTCGGTATACACTCTACATTGTGGACCAGAAGAAGTCGCCAGCTATCAACAAATATGCTGTCTTCATTGTGCCGCAGGGCAGGTGAGATTGTTTTATTTTTATTTGTCACTTCAATTGAAGCACCTCCACTGCTGGACATACGCCTTCCCCAAAGATTCCCACGCATAGTCGCACGG
The DNA here is from genome assembly GCA_036365455.1 of Macrosoma leucophasiata. NCBI lineage: Eukaryota > Metazoa > Arthropoda > Insecta > Lepidoptera > Hedylidae > Macrosoma > Macrosoma leucophasiata. The sequence goes on along the minus strand of JAWQUS010000007.1, from coordinate 23,887,525 downwards.
CGACTCAAAGTTTCTAAAAAGTTATAGATTAAAAAAAAGATACCTACAATAGTTCATGCATTATTTATGGGAGAATTATCGCCACGCTTTGCGAGCGGATTAGCGATCGCAGTGGCGGAGCTTTTATCGCGGGACGCTGCTGCCCGGCGCCCGTAATCATATTGACCGGAGGCATAACGCATTTGCATTTTTGCATTAGCAAAAATATTATCCTCCAAAAGCGGATGGTGACTTGAATCAATACAGCAATCTTGGTTAAATTCCAGTTACCTATCGTAACATAATTTACATTGAATTATATCGCTGTCTTGCATTAACCAATGCGCGCGGTCTAAGCTAGAGCAAGATAACGAACCGATTCCGGGACCACTTAGGTACTTGGGTGAGATTCACAGACCACACTACGACTTTACTTTCAGCAGAGCGTGCTTGTAACTGCCAGTAAAGTATGAGTTTTGAGGATTGAAATTCTAAGGACTATGCACTACGACTTTACTATGGGCAAAATACGCTAAGAATTGTCAAAACTCATACTGTACTGACAGTTCTATGCATACTTTGTTCAAAGTAAAGTAGTAGGACGGTCTGTGAATCTTACCCTAAGCATACTTTGCTGAAAGTAAAGTCGCAGTGCGGTCTGTGAATCTCACACTAAGCCTGGGTGGCACTACGATCTTTGTTAAAGTGAATGTTAGTGTAACATTTCACATCCTACTCTAACTTAAAGAAATCTGTTTAAGTTAGGAGAGGGATGTGAAATGTTACAATAACTTGAACAAATATCTTGGTGCAACCCAGGCTTAGTGTGAGATTCACAGAGCGCACTACGACTTGACTTTGAGCAAAGTACGCTTAAAACTGTACGAATCGCAGACCTTATAGTAGGGGAGCCCAGGATGCTATTTTTGGATTTACTCGAGCGCGTCAGATAAAGATATGGGAGATTCCTTGAACCCCGCTGGTTATCTCCACTAAATCTAAGGTTCGTATATAAAGACGCGGCCGAAGAATAGTCTTAAAAAAAAAAAAAAATGTCGCTACGATCTTACTCATCTTCCGATTTGTCTGAATTTTGGATAGGAGCATTGTTTGGCCACATTTTAAACCCTCACAGAATATCTGACACGCTCTTGACCCAAGATGTTGATGCCGCGTCCTCTTCAAAAACATTTGATTCGTTCAAAAATGAAGGTGAAAAATTACTCAAGAATGTCAGATACTCAGAGAGGATCTAAAGTGAACCCCATCAAAGCTCCCATCCAAAATTCTGACAATTTGGATGCGAGGCAAGCTCGTGGCGGAAGCCCTAAGGGTTCGGCCTTTTATGGAAATCTTAGATTTGGTGGAGGTACTGAATTGGGTGCAAGGTATCTCCTATAACTTAATCTGACGCGCTGGAGCAAATCCAAAAATCCCCTCTTGGGCTCCCTTACTATTATTGCGGTCTGTGAATCTCACCCTTAGACTCATAAAAAAAACTGTTAGAACGCTTATTTGGATTGCGCTAATATCCGAAGTTATGCGAAACTTTTTTTACAAAACCTGTTCCGAATACTATTAATAATTACAGATCGATAAATATTTCGTATGTCTAGTAGTTTCGGTTATGGAACATCTACAAAAAAGTGTCAAATACAGACGATGACCTCTCTCCCAAGTCATTGTGACGCCGTGCGTAGATCTTATTCGGGATTTAGCATCTCCTTATACCTATAATTTTTTTGCATACTTAAAAATAAAACGTATCTTGTAAAAAACATCTTGGACTACCTATTTATATTTTGTTCAACAAATATAAAACGTGAGAAAGTCCAGCGACCGCTCTTATAAACAGAAAATACAAAAATAGAAGCGGTGTGTACGGTCGTCAACATTGTGTTGTTTATTTTTAATAATAAACATATTATGTACTAAAACTATTTTTTAAATAAAGTGAAGCGAAATTATATATTATTGTACATACCTACAGCCACACATATGATTCATTCCCACTAGTTCTACTAAACAGTTCCACGGTAGGCTAACATGGGTGGCACCCGGGGGGGGATGAACAAAAAAAGGAAATACTTCCCATTCTTTTGTTTCTTATTGTTTCTTATTTCTCCGTTCTTCACCGTTGTGCCCCCTTATTTGAGCAAATTCTGCTTTGGCGCCCCCTGGTATTATAAATGCGAAAGTCAGTTTTGTGTTGCGCTTTCACGTCAAACAGCTCAAAGGATCATGGCAAGATTTGTACAGAAAAAAAATAAAAAAGGTACACCATAAAACAGCATGGAAATATTATTTAGTGAACCTAAACAACATTTCCTGATACTTAAAATATTTTAGCTCTCCGGAATAAAAAGTTTGAAGTTGAACTTTAGTATGGAGTGTTGTTGTTAGGAAAGACGATTTTTATTCCGGTGATTTAAAAAAATATTAAATACCAGAAAATGTTCTTTAGGTTCCCTAGATGATATTTCTAATCCGTTTTACCTTGTACCTTTTTCTGACTTTTTTTTGTACAAATCAATGTATGAAACTTGCCATGATTCAAATGTAGGTTATTTAAAGAGTGGGTGTCCCACCCACTCTTTTCCCTCTCCCAGCTAAGCCACTGACGGTGGATCTAATAGGTTTTTTTTGTAACTAGTTCTACGATATAAGGTGTAACATTATAGTTAGAACTAGTGGGAGTCTCTATTCCCACTTGTCCTACTAAACGGTTTCATTACATAAAAACCGGTCAAGTGCGTGTCGGGCCACGCCCAGTGTAGGGTTCTGTAGTTTTTAGGTTTGAAAAATGTGAAGGAAAAAAAAATTTATGGAGTTGTTCAAAATTTTGGAGCAAATTACGTTTGGTCGACTATTACTCTCAAACTTGTCAAGCCAGCTCAAGTGTGATAGTTTTCCTTTTAATTTCGTTATATGTAGCTACTATTGCCGTAACATTTGAATTTCTAACAATAACCGTTTAATTGGTAGGGGAGGGGGGGACACTTGACTCTAACGAAAATTGGCACTTTAAAGTTTAATAAGTCACGAACAGTTAACTAAATCGAAAAATGATATTAGCACGTCCCTAACATTTTTGAAAGACCTATCCAACAATTATTATATATCCACCTATCCACCTATATAGAAAACGAAAAATAAAAAAAATATCCGCGCGATACATTTAGTGAAGGTACCTCTTATTAAATACATTTTTTTTTCAAGTTTTTATTCTACTAAGTACTTTGTCGGCGTGATTAAGGTGTATACTTGTGCCAAATTTCAAGTCTCTAGTACCAATAGATTTTGCGCTAAACTGCGGCCGGACAGAAAGACTGACATGGCGAAACTATAAGGGTTCCTTGTACTACGGAACTACTACGGAACCCTAAAAAAGCGCTGTAGCTTCGCGGAGTATAGAAATTACAGATATCAAAGTTCATTTGCGATCTGTACAGCATCTTCATTTTCTACGTTTCACAACCAAAACATGTTTTGATTGTCTGTCAAATGTCCTTGTAGTATTTATTATGTACAGATTTGGTTGTTTTCGCCAAATTTCACAGTCGAAATAAATTCTGTACTTAGATACATACCTTGACTGCCAACCAATCAACTGCAAATTTTTGGCATTTCTGGCAAATTAATTTTGTTTTGTTTATTAAGATCATAGAGCAACGCGGCCCACCGATCCCGGCGGACTGGAGGGGAGAAGTCATAGCGTTTATTACCGATGCAAAACAGTCTGTCATTTTCTGCGGGGGGAAATGCGTACGACACACGCACAGAACGAAAAAAAACGTCTATTACTACGAAACTCACACCTTGACTTTAACAAAATACAAAAACAATATCGCGCACACATTTAAACATCTAGGCGAGAGGTATGGGCCCATTTGGGCTTGTGCTTTGACAGAGGGAACAGCCTGCATATGGGTACTCCCCTCCGGTGTTGCTCTATGTTAAGATGCATTGCTCTTTTAAAGCGTGTCTTCTACTACAAAATGTAACATCGCATCTACATTTCCCAAAAGGGTAGGTAGAGCAACTGTAAATACATGCATTCAAGCATATACATGTAAAAACTTATGATCAGGGTGACCGCATTTACCAGAATTAGACCTCTAATTTAGGGCTTCTAGTTTTAGGGTATTTGTTAAAATTGTACTATGCCAAAAAAAAACAACTTTTCTCCCTTCATGAGCATATAAATGGGGCATGTCCATATTTTTTTGGACATAAAAGATTACAAAATAATGTTTCATAATAATTTGCCGTACATTGTACCCGTGCAAAGCCGGGGTGGGTCACTAGACCAGTAATTTAACAAAAATGTATATTCCGTGCACATTTATTAAAAATAAATCAAGAGTCAGAGATAAATTATAATAAACGAATTTCTTACATTTCATTTTTTTTCGTTATATCCTATGAATACTTTTCGTGTAGCTAGTGTAGCAAAAGCGAGAAACAACAGGTTACGATCGTTTATTCTGGAGTCATCCATATTTTTATAAGCCACACCTCCGCGCGCCAGTACACACCTCAGCTCTTGAGTTCGGGCAATGCCGTTTACCTTCTCGCTAGATGCGTGCGCGCAGACATTAGTGCAGTTTTGGACAAAGTTGATAATTTTTATGTAAAAGGATTTTTTTTAAATATTTTTCAATATTAATTGAATTTATTTGTGTTTTATCGGATCGTTTTGTTTAAATATTTTAAAAAAGTTTGTTTAAATATTATTTTATATCAAAACTATCTGGAGAATACCGTAAGTATTTTATAATTAAATATTGTTTATTCTCAATACAATTGAAGTAAACTGGTTATTATATTTAGTGCATAGTAGTTTCATCGAAGTGTTTTGCTTAATTTTTTTAAATATATTAGTTAGATTTTAATGTTTTTTTTTACTGATTAATTAGGTAATATTGCTATTAACATCAAGCTCTAATAATGATGATGTTAATCTAGTAGAATCTCATACAGAAGGCAGTCCTCAGTATTTAAAGTGCATGCACAATTATACATTTCTTAATTAAAGGATATAAATATGCATATCTGTTTAACAGATAACGCGTTAAACTGCAAAGCTATTGTACTATTTATTTTTCGCAATAACACATGCGAGTGAACATTAAATATTAAAAAAAAAAAAACGGAAAGATTGCTACACTAGCTACACGAAAAGTATTCATAGGATTTAACGAAAAAAAATGAAATGTCAGAAATTCGTTTATTATAATTTCTCTGACTCTTGATATATTTTTAATAAATGTGCACGGAATATACATTTTTGTTAATATACTAGTCTAGTGACCCACCCCGGCTTTGCACGGGTTCAATGTACTTAGGTTCTATACGGCAAATTATTATGAAACATTATTTTGTAATCTAAATAATTTTATGTCCAAAAAAATATGGACCCATTTATATGCTCATGAAGGGAGAAACGTTGTTTTTTTTTTTTTTTTTTTTCATCGATTTTCGACATTAATTCATTTAGGTATTCACTCTTCTTATTAATTCAACTCTTAAAACGAATTTTATTGTTTTTAGGGTTCCGTACCTCAAAAAGAAAAAAGGAACCCTTAGGGGCCGTTCAAGTATTACGTAAGCAGATTTATTACAATTTTTTACCCCCCCATCCCCCTTGTCAGCAAAAGTAAGCAAAGCTCTTACCCCCTCTCCCCATGCTTACGTAAACATTTTTCAATTAATGTATTGGTTTTTTATATTATAATTATATTATAATGTTATAATTATAATTTTTGAAATAAGAAAACAGATTTAGGATAGAGATTAGATTTTACTGATGTAATAAGTAAATAACTACCGATGACGTAATCATCATCTAGACTCCCCTACCCCCCATGTCATCCAAAATAAGCAGAGCAAAGACCCCCCGGCCCCCCAATAGTGCTTACGTAATACTTGAACGGCCCCTTATAGGATCACTCGTGCGTCTGTCTGTCCGTCTGTCACAGTCAATTTGCTCCGAAACTACTCGACCGATTGAGTTGAAAGGAGAATGACCAATATTGTATGAGAGTTCGCCCTTCTTGGGTCTCGACGGGATTATTCGCAAAATATAGGCAATATCGTAAGTAATGCGTGCGCTAAAAAGAAAAAAGGTATCAATAGGAGATTTTAAAACACTGCATTACAAACTTTTGGTTATTTTGAGGTTAAGTTTTGTGTGGTATACCTGCCAGAGGTTACTAAAATAAGCGAAGACTATTTAATAGTATTGTGTAGCATCTTAGCTGTTTTACTTACATTCAGTATTATAGTTTAGCCGCATGGCGTAGTCATGATTCTTCTCCAGGTAGTAATACCAGACAAATATTAAATACTTAACAATTAATAAATAAATATCTGGTTTTCATGTGGGTGTTTTTATGCTATATATTCACTTACCATCAATGTCAACTATTTTTCTATTTGCCGCTTCATGATAATAAAAAGCGAGACATTTATATGATGAATTTGAGCTAAGTCCAAACTAAGGTACTGTTCAAATTATATTCACTCGATACCTAGTAATTATAGAAGACAAATAGTAAACATGAATAATCTTTTCCGTTGAATATCGATAATAAAGCAATCGATGGTTGAAATCGATTTTATTTCGACAAAGTTATAAAGGTCCTAAAATGACCAGTGTCCAACGCAAAAAAGTAAATAATGCAATGGTGTTGACATTGGCAGCTTGGTTATTGGTCTGTGATTGGCAGTTCACTGCAAAATAATTTATGAACTTTTAAAAAATATCTTGTAAAAAAATCCCCATTCGTTTTAACGTGAAAAATATGTGTGTGAAATCTTAATTCAAAAAACAATTTTCTACATACAAGTTGTTAAGACGCCAATCAGGGCGGCTTTTGGTCATTCTCCTTTGATGAATATATGTAAATTGGTGACCCAAAGATGAACACGTCAAGTAAAATAATAAATTTTAAACAGGGGAGCCACTTTCGGGGGGTAGATCAGAAAATTAAAAAAAAAAAATCGTAAACTGTGTCGTGTGATCATATCAAATGAAAGAGGTTGTTGTCAGCATCTTAGATATATTTTTTTATAATTTTTGCATAAACAAATTTGAAGTTATTTAAGAAAAACGACGAAATTTTTTTATTATTATTTCATACACTACTAAACTTAAAATTTTTGAAAAAAAATGTGGAAAATAATTCTTTGCCTATAGATTACTGGAAAACCTAAAAGAAGTTTGAGTATTCAAATTAAATCGAAAATTCTTAATAATATAACTCCCCCTGCCGGTATCACCGTAACCGCTATGTCCCTGCATTTTAAATCTGTAATATTTTCGAAAATAATTATTTAAATTACGGAACCCTCACCACGCGAGTCGAACTTACACTTGTCCGTTTTTTTAATTCTTTTATTCAATTAGTTTTTTTTTGTTACTTATTAAATAATATTTTCGCAGTGATAATAGTTACCAAAAATTGTTTAAGCTGAAAGAAAATTAGATTTATTAGAGAATATTCATATTATTTCTTATATAACTGCCTCGGTAGCCTAGTGGTAGCAGGCCACTACTACTACGCTGAGGTCCTGGGTTCGATTCCCGGGTAGGGGGTTATCAGAGATAATGGTGAAAAAGCCTTTATCTCTGGTTCTCTTGGGATTTTTCCATTTTCTGGAAATTTCCCAGTACCTCAAAGTTTGGTAATGTGCCCGGAGATGTCAACAGGCTCGCCACCTGTTACATGGGCCAAAAACGTAACCGGCGAATCGTGGGTGTTTGCATGTATGCTTGAATGCATGCATTTACCTCTGCCTACCCCTTCGGGGATTACAGGCGTGAAGTTACGAAGTTACGTATTTCTTATATACTTTACGACCTATTCTCAGAGACTCAGACCTACCGTATATACACACAAATTAAAAACGAATTGAGAACCTCATCCTTTTCTTGAAGTCGTTTAAAAATCGGTCATGCCGTTTCGGAGAAGAATCACGAAAATTGTGACACGATGTCCTACACTTCCAAAAGCCACATTCATAATTATATTTCTACACTAATATTATAAAGAAGTAAAGTTTGTAACTTTGGTTGTTTGTTTATAAGGGCTAATCTTCGGAAATACTGAACCGATCATGAAAATTCTTTTTGTAATATAAAAATAACCGCTTTTTACTAAATGCATATGTATATATACAGGGTACATGTACCAAAACAACATTTTTACAATTTTTGTCTGTTTGCCTGTTTGTCCCCGCTAATCTCGGGAACGGCTGTACCGATTTTGTCGGGACTCACTGGCAGATAGCTTTTTTTTATGTAATAAAAGTGGCAAACAAGCATGCAGTTCACATTGATGTTAAGTGATGACTGCAGCCTATAGACACCCACACAATGACCAGAGGTCAAAATGCAGATGCGCTGCCACTCCTGAGGCATTAGGTGTTATGCCTCTGTGCCGGAAATTACAGGGCCGTACTTATGTAATAAGGAGTAACTTAGGCTACTTTTATACCAGCTGCGCTATAGATACTGAACAATTATGAATTCTCACGCGGAAAATGTCGCGGGCACAGCTAGTATTACATAAATGAGTGGGTAAATTAGATTACTTAAATTAATCAAATATAAGTGTTGCGATTGTCATAAACGCTCATTAAAGATAAGGGGTCGTTCATAAATTATGTAAGGCGTTTAGGGGAGGGGGAGTGTTGACTGAATATTATAACTTCTTACTGTAGGTAAGGGGGGCAGAGAATCTAAAATAACGTAAGATTTGAAATTGAAAATTCTACCACTTTCGCGCTAAAAATTGGCATTATTGAATAGCGCCATCTGTACTTCATCTCTTTAACTTGATATTGAATCTTACAAAAATCTTTTCTTACGAAAATTTCTTATTAAGGGGCAGGGGGGACTAGTCGTAATCTTATGATGTCTTACAGTAGGGGGAGAGGGGGTCAAATTAGCCCTCAAAACCTCTTACGTAATTTATGAACGACCCCTAATTCATTAGATGCTACTTCGGTGCACTATTTTTGCTCCAGCGCAGCGTTACTCATCCGCAGGCCGCATCCGCAGTGGCGGGGTTGCGAAAACACCTACTCACATTAGAAATAAGAATTTGACTGTTCACTGTAAAAAATATAAGTGTTTTTCAAATATTCATTGGAATGCTGTTTTGTTTTGAAGTTCCGCGTCCAAAATTGTCATTGTATATTTTCAATGTTCAAATAAGTTTTTGGATTCAGATTACAAATGCATGTGCATTGAAATCTTGAATGCCTCAGAATGAAATAATGTGTCATTTTCCCATACAAACTATTTGTATGGGAAAATGAAATTGTGGTTTTTACTATTTTCCTCGTAATTTTTGGGTTTTTTCTTTCCCAAAGAACCTTTCTCAGACTTCATCAAACACAACAAAAAAGAAATCAGCCAAATCGGTTCAGTCGTTCTCGTGTTTTGCTCTTAGCAATACATTTAGCGATTAATTTTTATTTATTTACCCCCTTATTCATAAACGTATTTTTGCTAAAGTGTTGCTAATCTCTCCTTTGTCTTTTTCTATCCTGCACATTTGACAATGCAACTGACAAAGACAAAGCATTCTATAGCTAAAGCGTATCTAATGTACGTTTATGAATAAGGGGGTTAGAAGATAGATTAAATAGATTTGTGACAAATAATAATAATCTATACGAAATGTACTATCAAAGATCTGGTCGCCTGATTTTATATGAAAAAAAAAACGTAACTTCACGGCTGTAATCCCCGACCGAAGGGGTAGACAGAAGTAAATGCATGCATTTAAACATACATGCAAACACCCACGCTTCGCCGGTTATGTTTTGGCCCATGTAACAGGTGGCTACTGGGAAATTTCCAGCAAATGGAAAAATCCCAATAGAACCAGAGATAAGGGCTTTTACACCATTATCTCTGATAACCCCCTACCCGGGAATCGAATCCAGGACCTGAGCGTAGTAGTAGTGGCCTGCTACCACTAGGCTACCGAGGCAGTTAATTTTATATGGTGGTAATAAAAGCTACATTTGCCTGATTTTCTGTAAACTGTTCACTGGTTGTACCCTCTGTTCGAAAATGGAATAAGTTTTTAACCGACTTCAAAAAGAAGAAGGTTCTCAATTCTGTTTCGAGTTCAAGTTTTTTTTTTTTTGTGTGTATTTTTACTCTTTTTGTTACGGAACCCACTTTTGATCCGTTCTCATGTTTACAGCGCACGCCTCTTCGTTTTGCGTAAAAATGTTTGCGGCTAAAATTAGGTTACTGCGTTTGTGTTCGGCCTTGACTTTCATGTCTGAAATCAATTTTTTATGTAAACAAGAATATTTGTGGACACATCAGATACGCCCGCGCCTTCCCGTCGGTCCAGGTATCTTACACCTGGATGAAAAAAATAATTAAGAAGTTGGATGAAAAATATTACGATGTAGCCCAATTAAAAATGATAACAGATAATATAAATTGACCAAAAAAACAATAGGTATGTACAGGGAACTGGCCGTCTTATGCGGCCGTAATAAAATCTATATTTGGGTGATTTTCGATTATAATATATTTTTTTATTTATTTTGTCTCTCGTCAGCACGGGGTCCAATTTGAACCCCGGACCTTTGTCAGGCTTGCGCGGGGACATGGGGGGTCCAACACGTAGAGGCCCTTTCGAGAATTTTGATCTACTTTGTAATGGGTTATATTCGGCGGGACCTCTCTCTGACTGCATCAATAGTTAATACAGACACAGACAGACCCCGCAGAATATAATGGGACTATTGTAATGAAAAGTGATTTGCCAAACTTTGGGCTATGTGGGTGAACTGGGGGGACTAGCTGGCTGGGCCTATGGAGTGAGATCCGGCACCTGCCTATATTCAACATCTCACATTATCGAATCCTACTTTAGGCAGGTGGTGACTCGCATCTCCTTGGTGGGCCCCCCAAACAGCCAACCCGATGGTCGACAGGGGGCAACACTGTTGAGAGAGGCTGGGGGTGTCGAGAGGTGTGGCCCCGGTTTCACCATCACGAGCGAGTAATCTCGAGCTCGGAGCGGGCTTCCCCGCTATTATGCCTTTAGACACTTCCACCCCCGAGTGTATGGCTCTTTCAGAAATTTAGACAACAGCCTATTATCTAAATTTCTGCAAATGCCATACCTCTAGCGCCCCACTCTGACCGGCTAATGAAGGCAAGCTAGAGGTGAGAGACCTGATGCTCTGTCCGGCCGTACCTCTGTGTGACGGACGAGGCGGAGCCCAGTTCTCTCGGAGGAACTCGAGATGATGGTAGGGGGTGGTGTCGCTACTCACCAACAGCTCGCCTATTTATTTTTTTATTATAATAATAATAATCACTTTATTTCAAATCAAAAGTAGCTTTACATTTCATGGACATTGGAACCTGCATTTAAGCATATGGATGCCTGTGTTTGGAGACTCCGCTCTTCCCTTTCTGAAGTTGCAGAATAGCACTATGATCATTTGCAGACTATAGACTATGACATATTAAATTTGTTTAGTGCAAAGTTCCCAAGTTCGCTGGCTGTACATTGTTACAAAGTTTGATCCTTTTTTTGATAGGCAATACATGATACATGCAAGACGTGTTTGTTTGTGTATGAAAGGGCAAGTTCCACCAATTCAGTTGGACCCGCACCTTGTACACTATATCAAAAGATAGAGAAATAGGTATCAAATATATGGAATTTGATTGGTATACATTTAATCATGGAAAAACACTCAATAAATAATAATTTTGCAAATCGGCCCACAAACACCGGAGAAATCACGTAACATACAAACACAAAAAAACATACAGGTCGAATTGCGAACCTCCTCCTTTAAGAAGTCGGTTAAAAATAATTTTAATCGTTATTTTTTTGTCGGAAATATCTTTTTACGTATTTTTGTATGACAACAACATGTCACCGTACCTATTGCTATCATGACATTCTTGTGTTTGAAATATACTTACGACAATTTTTTTTTTTTTTTTTTTGTCTTCTGGCAAAGTTAATTGAAGGTATAATTACCGATTTGAATAGCTGAAAATGATTTAGTATTTTGTGCTTCTCCTTACAATATAGTATACAAGGTGCGGACCCAAGCTCCATACATTTTAGAACGTCTCCTTACAAATTTTGAACTTATTTTGATAGGCGATACATGTAAGATGTTTGTTTGTGTATGAAAGGAGATGTTGCAAAAATGTACGGACCTCCGGCCATGTATTGTACACAATATCATTAACAGGCAAAATCATTATGAAAACGTATTTTACTGCATATTTTCACTTGTTTAGCTTTGTTTGCAGTTACAAAACATTATTTGAATATGACGGGCGATGACATTTTGACAAATTCCACTACTAATCGATACTAATCGATTTCCAATTTAAAGAAATTCATCCGAACTTCTTGATTGATTTGATACATGGTTTATTTGTCAATATGTGATGCACTAGTAAGATACAGATAGCATTCGTTTGGTTTTATCTACTTAGGTATTATCCCAAGCGTAGGCTGTATCGCCGCCATGTTGAACATGGTTGAAAATTATAAAATCGTTTGAATTAAATGTGGTTGTAACTCTAAAATATATTCCTGAATAAATTACGTAACTTCACGCCTGTAATCCCCGAAGGGGTAGGCAGAGGTAAATGCATGCATGCAAGCATACATGCAAACACCCACGATTCGCCGGTTACGTTTTTGGTCCATGTAACAGGTGGCGAGCCTGTTGACATCTCGGGGCACATTACCAAACTTCGAGGTACTGGGAAGTTTCCAGAATATAGAAAAATCCCAATAGAACCAGAGATAAAGGACTTAACACCATTATCTCTGATAACCCCCTACCGGGAATCGAACCCAGGACATCAGCATAGTAGTAGTTGCCTGCTACCACTAGGCTACCGAGGCTGAATAAATTAATTGTATTTTTTTCGGATTCTTCTTTAATTAACCCATTTTTTGAAGTAGTGTACGAACCAGAGCCGAGCTCGCAACATCTCTTTTGATTAAAACAATGTTTCGGTCGGTAAACAGAGTGCCTAGTGCGAGATTTCCGATCGCGATTTCCGATCGCGATCGCGTAAGAGTAAACGCAGATTTGTATGGAATTGAAGGAGCGTCATCTAGCGGTGAATATATGACGCTCCTTCAATTCCATACAAATCTGCGTTTTCTCTTACGCGATCGAATTCGCGTAAGAGTAAATAAAATCTCGCACTAGGCACTGAGATGGGTGAAGGATCTAGATTCGGATCCCCTACTACTACCACCAACTCTACCAACATTAAAAAAGCATAACATTAAAAGGATTTACTGGTGGTAGAGCTCCAGTGACGGAGCTCGCGGACGTAGGCACCACCGCATTACCTAATATACTTGCCGCTAGTCGTGTTCCGGTCAGGTGGTAATGTACGGCCCTGTAATTTCCGGCACAGAGGCATAACACCTAATGCCTCGGGAGTGGCAGCGCATCTGCATTTTGACCTCTGGTCATTGTGTGGGTGTCTATAGGCTGCAGTCTTCACTTAACATGAATGTGAACTGCATGCTTGTTTGCCACTTTTATAACATAAAAAAAAGGAGACTTCTTTTAATATTAACTTTTAGTTTCTTTGAATAAGTCACTCTCCAAACATATGACCAGATTATTTTTAACGTACTTTCAGAGAGGCCGAGTGGTTATTCGGAACTGCAGGCGGCCGTCGGCAACTGCAAGACTCCGCTCGGTTCGGACGGTTGGTGGTGGCGATACTCCACAGGGGACACCAGTTCGACACCCTCGACGCTGTGAAGGAGGAGCTCGCGCATTCTGCAAAGATGCTCGCTCCTTACGGGTTCACTGGACAGGTGAGGAATCTCCCAAAGTAGAGAGTCTTTGTCAGGTCTTTTTGGGAAGATCTAGATAATTGAAACTAATATTTGTCAGAAAATATTATATTTTTGAACAATACCATTTAAATTTTTCAAATATTACCAATTCAAATTTATCAAAAAAAAAAATCCAAAAATGATTTATTGATTTCGGACAAACAACACAAAAAGTTATTTATAAATAGTATTATACTGAAATTAATAATATAGCTTCTGGATGAACACTGCTGATGCTTCTGCTGATGGCGCAATAGCCTTCTAAAGATGTCAGTGTATGGCCGGCCTTAGTACACACACAGCCACACACGAGGGCTATTTGTTCCACCAAATAAGGTCATGTATAATGGATGCTAAATTAAATATAATATATATAAAAGAAAGTCGTGTTAGTTACACTATTTATAACTCCAGAACGGCTGAACCGATTGGGCTGAAAATTGGTAAGGAGGTAGCTAAGAACTGGGCGAAGGACAAAGGATAACTATAAGGAGAAAAGGATTTTTATCCCGTTCCCGTCGTTCCCGTATGACGTGACATAAAACGTGGTATAACAAAACGCAACTGACATAGAATAACAAAACAACTCAGTCAAAATATAAGTCAGCGGTTCATTTGTTAAAAATGGTATTACAAAACGCAACTGACATATTTAAAAATACGAGTGTATTTAAAAAAAAAGATTTCTGATTTTGTATTGCTGTGCCGTTTATTTATTTATATACCTATATAAAAATCAATTGCTGTTCGTTAGTCTCGCTAAAACTCGAGAACGGCTGGACCGATTTGGCTAATTTTGGTTCTGAATGATTTTTTGAAGTCCAGGGAGGGTCTAAAAGGTAAGAAAATATGAAGAAATTGAAGTGAAATAAACGTAACGTAACTTCACGCCTGTAATCCCCGAAGGGGTAGGCAGAGGTAAATGCATGCATTTAATCATACATGCAAACACCCACGACTCGCCGGTTACGTTTTGGCCCATGTAACAGGTGGCGAACCTGTTGCCATCTCCGGGCACATTACCAAACTCCGGGGTACTGGGAAACTTCCAGAAAATGGAAAAATCCCAATAGAAGCAGAGATAAAGGATTTTAGACCGTTATCTCTAATATCCCCCGACCCGGGCATCGAACCCAGGACCTCCAGCGTAATAGTAGTGGCCTGCTACCACTACGCTACTGAGGCAGTTAAAGTGAAATAGTAAAAACTACAATTTTATTTTCCCATACAAATAGTCCGTACCTATCAAACCTTTGACACATTTTTTCATTCTGAAGCAATACAAAGTTTGCCGGGTCAGCTAGTACTTTTATAAGAATAAACTGAAGAATTGTATGTTTTAAAATATTGATATTTCAGCTTTCCTGTCTCTTCTATCTGATAAAATAAGCGTCGACCATTCGACTCCGCAGATCCCGTTCCTCTCGCTAGGCAGCGACGTGGGTCGTCGGGTGAAGGTCCACCAGGGCTCCTCCAAGGTTTCCGGGGACTACGTGGTGGAGGACGTGGACGTGGAGGGCGCCACGCATCGTCGGCTCGTGTTCCTGGACAACCAGTTCCTGGTGCAGTCCGAGGCCAAGCTTAAAACCGGTGAGACATGGTTCATAGTCTGGCTATTATAGAACGTAACTTCACGCCTGTAATCCCCGAAGGGGTAGGCAGAGATAAATGCATGCATATTTTTTTTTTTTTTTTTTATGTTATAAAAGTGGCAAACAAGCGTGCAGTTCACATTGATGTTAAGTGATGACTGCAGCCTATAGACACCCACACAATGACCAGAGGTCAAAATGTAAATGCGCTGCCACTCCTGAGGCATTAGGTGTTATGCCTCTGTGCCGGAAATTACAGAGGCGTACATTACCACCTGACCGGAACACGATAGTGCTGAACACTACCATTTAACGGCAAGTATATTAGGTAATGCGGTGGTGCCTACGCCCGCGAGCTCCGTCACTGGAGCTCTACCACCATTCAAGCATACATGCAAACACCCACGATTCGCCGGTTACGTTTTGGCCCATGTAACAATTATGTACAACTATGTAGGCCGCCGGGTGGAACAACCACGAAGTTACTCCTTTTACGTGTACAAAGAAACGAATTATTAGTTTTGGACAAGTATACACAGTCGTAAAACATCCCGAGAGCCAAATAGTTCTCGGACGTCTGACCGCTGAAGACCAAGTCCGCAACTTACGTCCGTATAAAATAAATGCGCTACCTGGTTCAAGGTCTTCCTTCACCCGTGGCTGAAGTACGCATCTGACGGTATATTTCCAGCTTTACAGGTATATAGACCGATCAGTGTTAGAAAAAATCTCACAATTACATCTCGTAAAATTTTTTAATTATCTTTTAAAGAAAAAATTGACTTCAGGCGGGACTTGAACCCGCGACCACTGGGAATCTAGTCCAGAAGCTCGCCCAAGTGAGCTACCAAGTCCACGCCTGATTAGTCAAATTCTGTCTTCACATTTATTGCATTGCCTTATGGTGGCAGTAGCGACATCTATTACCAACAATGGTAGTTAGGCAACCGATATATTAAACTTTGTAGTTTATTAAATATCGTAAAGAAGTTGTTTTTCCCCCTATTCGTTGTTTTTATATTATTTTTACGCAAGAACACATGCCAGTGAAATATATTTATAGAAATTTTTATTTACTCTTACAGTAAAAAGGAAGAACAAAACGAAACAAGTGATCGACTTCGGGCACATATACCTCTACCATTCCTTCATGAGCGTCGGCGCACACTTGGCGGCCGGCTCTCAGGCCTCCAAAATGGCCGTATTAGGCCTCGGGGGTGGAGGCCTATGCATGTTTCTAAAAAAGAGTCATCCGTTAGTCAGCGTGGTGGCGGTTGAAATCGACCCGGCGATGGTGGAAGTTGCGAAGAATCACTTCGAGCTGCAGATTGACGACCGGCTGCAAGTTCAGGTCAAGGATGGGATAGACTTCTTGAAGGATGAAGCGCGGGATGGTAAAATTTAACTTTTTATTTTGTATTTTACTGGTATGTGTTATTTTTTTTATGTAATGGAAGTGGCAAACAAGTATGCCGTTCACATTGATATTAAGTGATGACTGCAGCCTATAGACACCCACACAAATACCAAGGTCAAAATGCAGATGCGTTACCACTCCTGAGGCCTAAGGTGTTATGCCTCTGTGCCGGAATTTACAGGGCCGTACATTACCACCTGACCGGAACACGATGGTGCTGAACACTACCATTTAGCGACAAGTATATTAGATAATGCGGTGGTGCCTACGCCCGCGAGCTCCGTCACTGGAGCTCGATAACGACAGTCTGAAGTTAGTTGCTAAACAAATAACAGAAACAAACAGTCGGAAGTTGCTAAACCAACCAGTTTTTGGTTTTTGATATCAGCAATGTGCTCTTTAACGCGGGTGGATACAGCTCTCTTCGTTTGACCAATATATGAGAGTCCACAATCACAATCTAATTTATAAAATTCTGGCATTTATAAATTAGATTGTGATTGTGGACTCTCATATATTGGTCAAACGAAGAGAGCTGTATCCACCCGCGTTAAAGAGCACATTGCTGATGTCAAAAACCGAAGAACAGGGAGGTCTGCAGTCTGTGAACACATAGCGGATAAGCCAAACCATTACATCCGGTTTGATAAAATTCAAATACTCGCTAGAGAACACAAACCCATTCCACGAATGGTACGCGAGGCTATTGAAATTAAAAAACACCCAAATTTCAATAGAGAAGATGGATGGCGATTATCAACATCATGGGATCCCATACTTAGCAAGATTAAATCCCAGCCGCAGCAGTCTGCAAGACCTCAAGATACCATAAGTAATTATTGTGTTAATCCTGAACGCTACGCAAGGCGTTTACGAAATCGATGGAGGTAGCTACATATAATTTTTCAAACTTCTGTCAGACAAATGTCACCTCAGTCTGCCCGGGACCACGGAAGCTGAAAAGCGACCGAAACGTCGGGTTGATTTTAAAAATCATTTTAGTTAATATACGCGAGATAAATCCGTAAAAATAGTTTTATTTCAAAAACTTTCTATTATATGTTTGGGAACTAACTTCAGACTGTCGTTATCTGTCGGGGTGCGCGCGCATCGTAAAAAATCACCCTCATTATTTTTTCATATCGCTCCAAACAAGTGTAATTTGGAAGTTTTGGCGGGAACCTTAAAAAAGGCGTGTGGTGCTCTTAGTTTATTTCATTTTCTTAATGCATTTTGGGTGACATTTAGTTTGATATAGGTTCATTACAGTGCCTGTTCATAGTGAAATTGAATAACAGTGCGAAAACACGACCTTTTAGGTTGCCTCCAAAACTTCATTGTAAATTTTCTGGTAAAGTAGCCATCGCTTTACTCGAAATACTGACCGACTGACTGATAACTGACTAATTTGGCTGACTGATTCTGACTTTTACGCTGCTTATTATAAATACAAAATATCGTTTTACTTAACACTGCCATAAATATACAAAAAGAAACTGTCAGATATGTCAAATGCGGGACACCCGATTGAAACGAAGTTCCTCTACAACTTCTAATAAATCAATTTCACAATCCATTGTTTATTTTTTTAAATATTAAAAATAGCAAAAACTACATATACACGAACACGACAAAACAATGTACTCATACATAGCAGACGCGCGCGTCGGCGCGGTACTGTCGAGAGAGAGCGAGAGAACGAAGTCGCATCCTATACTCGGCCTGCCCTCTCTCCGAGCGCTACGCACTATAGCAAGAGTGTCGTGAGGATTTTTCGTGACGCTCGCTAAGCCCCCATAGCCAGCGTACCGCACGATAAGGAACTTCGTTTCAAAGAAAAGGAACTATAACACACCGCAGACACTCCGCCAAAATTCCATACAAACGCTTAATTTGGTCTCTATTACACAGACATCAATCAGTGATGTGTATTTACACGTGCACCTGTGTGTGTAGTAGCACGTAGAGAATACCAAACGTCGCCCATAAGAGGGGAGGAGGTTGGGTGAGGCGGAGAAATCGGGCGGGACGTCGAAGTGTCCATTCTATACGTATAATATTACGTATTCTCTGCCTATAACTTCATAAATGTTGTTTTTTTTTGTTTATAATGGCATCGCTATTACGCATACTGCCAGTGTCAAGTAAAACGATATTTCGTATTCGTAATAAGCGGCGTAAAAGCAGTCAAAGTCAAAGTCAGTCAGTCGATTATCGGTCAGTCAGAGTCACAGTCAGTAATTCGAGTAAAGCGATGGCTCTACCAGAACATTTACAATGAAGTTTTGGAGGCAACTTGAAAAGTGTTTTCGCACCGTTATTCTATTCCACTATACACAGGCACTGTAATAAACCTACATCAAACAAAATGCCACCTACTTTATTTAATATAACTCAAAAATGCACCGAGAAAATGAAATAAACCAAGAGCACCACACGCCTCCTTCAAGAGAACGAATAAGTTTTTCTTTTTCTTCATTTATTATCATTGAAGGAATTGAAAATGTTTATGATTATTATGTTTTAACCGAATAGTTTCAATTTTAATTTTTAATTTACTATTAATATACGATTTTGCTTTTACTATATGTAATGGTTATTCGCTCTAGGTAGTTTATGATTTATTGACGTTTCGAAAGTGTCTGTAGAGATCTATTCGAAATAAAAATATTTTCTATTTCTATTTCGAGGTTCCCGACGAAACTCCAAATGAACGTTGTTGCAGGTGCCCGCTACTCGTGCGTGATGTTCGACATGGACAGCAAGGAGCGCGCGCGCGGCCTGGCGTGCCCGCCGCCGCACTTCCTGCAGCGGGCCGCGCTGGCCGACCTCGCTTCCATACTTACTGATGACGGTCGGTATATCCCTACAGATATATATTATATATATATCGACAGGAGGGCCTTCTCCAGTCAGGACATGTGGGTAGTATTGTGGGCGTGTCTTTCCATAAGCCGACATGTTACTCGTGTTCGTGGGCATCTGTAGGTGGGTACTCGAGCGGATGATGAAATAAAGCACAGGTTGGCAGAATAAAGTCGTATATTGCCAAAGATCCGCCCATTCGATTACTTCCGGCAGGGAAGAACGGGCAAGAAACCCTTCGGACCGGGCAACCATATTTATCAGGATACGATACTACGAGTACTACTATCACAAGTTCAGGACTACCCGCTTTATATCACTGACGTTCACTGTTCTAACTGGCAGCATAACTGCGCTATAATAATTCGATTCAACTGTATGACTGTGACTGACTGACTGTTACTCTATGACTGACCGTCATGAACTATTTTCTAACCTTTATAAACCCGATATCGGCTAGTAACTATCCCCTCTAAGATAACAATTTCAAGAACCTACGCCGACAGTGGCGCCACCTAGAATTCTCTATTGAACAATCTACCCTAGTCATAATTAGGTTACGTCTCCGATAAACTAGATGGCGCTAGTAGTCACATTTAGGTTCCACTCCGACATATATATATATATATTTTTATGTAATTGAAGTGGCAAACAAGCATGCAGTTCACATTGATGTTAAGTGATGACTGCAGCCTATAGACACCCACACAAAGACCAGGGTCAAAATGCAAATGCGTTACCACTCCTGAGGCCGAAGGTGTTATGCCTCTGTGCCGGAAATTACAGGGCCGTACATTACCACCTGACCGGAACACGATAGTGCTGAACACTACCATTTAGCGGCAAGTAAATCAGATAATGCGGTGGTGCCTACGCCCGCGAGCTCCGTCACTGGAGCTCTACCACCAGTAAAAAGTTTTTTTTTTGTTGTTATGGAATTGCTATTACGCATATTGCCAGTGTCAAGTAAAACGATATTTCGTATTTATTTAAGCAGCGTAAAAGTTAATATAATATAGTCAGCAAGTATAATATGTAAGTATCAAGTATATAAGTTATCAAGCACAATATGTCAGTCAAGTGAGTTACAATCAAGTTATTCGAGTAAAGCGATGGCTACTTTACCAGAACATTTACAATGAAGTTTTGGAAGGCAACCTGAAAGGTCGTGTTTTCGCACTGTTATTCTATTTCACTATACACGGGCACTGTAATAAACCTATATCTAACAAAATGCCAACAACTTTATTCAATATAACTTAAAAATGCACCAAGATAATGAATTAAAATAAGAGCACCATACGCCTCTTTCAAGGTTCCCGCCAAAACTCTCCTACTGATATTGTAAATGCGAAAATTTGCAACCAGGGGGCCGACCGCCTAAATTAAACGCTTTCGCTTAGGACGTTATTTTGTCAGTTTCGTACCGCCTATTAAAACATTTAACTCTTAAGTATTTATGTGCGGTCGAAAACACTTCCAGGAAAAAGTTAGGTGGTACGAAACTGATATGATGTTGTCATAATCATGACGACCCGGTTGGTCCAGCGGTGTGGTCGGGTCGCGGGTTCGATCCCCGCACCGCGACTAATATTTGTATGGCCTACAGATATTTGTTTCGGGTCTGGGTGTTTGTGTATGACGGCACCCACGAGACAGGTTTATACCTACTGTGGGGCTGTGAGTGTAAGCGTATTTATTTATAATGGAAAAACTAAAGGAAAGCATTTGAGTCAGGCGGTCGGGCCCCTGATTAACTACCTACCTCTCAAGTTTGTAGCGCTGTAAATTTAGTACTTACTTGCATATGACCGAAAGCCATTAAACCGCCTTAATCCGGTCCAGCGGGCCTTCCGCCTAACTCAAATGCTTTCGATTAGGACATCATCTTGTCAGTTTCGTACCGCCTAACATTTCTCTGTAAGTCTTTTCATCCGCAGGTATATACAGAGCAAAATGTTTTAATAGGCGGTACGAAACTGACAAGATAACGTCCTAAACCAAAGCAAGAGTTAGGCAGCCTCCTGTTGCAAAATCCGTTCTTATAGCAGTATATGAAGTAGTGGCAACACATTTGACAGACCTCTAGCTTTATGAAGATGTATATATTCACTTGCCATGAACTGAAATGGTAGCGTTGTTGAACACCAGTGGTAGTGGATTTATTAATCACCACTACACTATTTTTTTAAGAAAAATGGAAAGAAAAAAAATTGACTTCAGGCGAGATTTGAACTCGCGGCCACTGGGAATCTAGTCCAACCGCTCTTCCAACTGAGCTACCGAGGTCCTGCCCGATTTGTCAAATCTTTCCTTCACATTTATTGTATTGCCTTATGGTGGCAGTAGCGCCATCTATTGCCACACTATGCTAGTTAGGTAATCGATATAGTAAACTTTGCAGTTTATTAAATGTAAAGAAGTCGCTTTTACCCTTAATAATTGTTTTTTATATTATTTCGCATTAACACATGCTTGTGAAATATATTTTTTAATTACAGGAGAGATTTTTTTCTTTAAAAAAATATGTTTCACAAGCATGTGTTAATGCGAAATAATATAAAAAAACAACCTACACTAGTTATAAGCGGCTCTGAAATTCTTGACTGCATTTAGACCATAAATCGCATCGTCCTCTTGCTCTAATTAACGACCTCAGCGCTCGCGATCACGAACGGGAACACGGAGTGCAAGCAAAACCGTCAACCCGACTGTGTCCCGCCCGCTACCGTATTAAATAATCATTAGCGTGTAACTATGTTCACAGTACTGCAAAGCCAATAAATCAGTGTAATTGACTGTTTGTTTTGAATGGTCAAGCCACAAATCCTTTCCGCAAGTGCGCCTCTGAACACACACACCCGAAATTCACTACAACCTTTGATTTTGTGTCATTATCTACATCGTGAAGTATTAATTTACTATAAATATGATCTGCATAACCTACTTGTTTTCTAAATTTTAATAAAAAAAAACTGGTTGCCTGTAAAGTCGGTTTTACGGGCGAAGATTTTACGTGACAACGTCTTTTTCTCGGTAGAAAGGCATTCGCCGGTCCGGCAGGTCTCTCTCTCGTTCGGTGACTCATCGTTACGTTACCGGGCGTTACACTTTTTCATGAGTGACTCCGAGCCGCAACCTAATTTAAGACGTTGTCACGTCAAAAGTATTCACTGCTGCATTTCCGAAACGATAAATGCATGCATCCAAATCGTAGTTATTCGCATGTATATGCGAATGAGCACATTATCAATCACTGACGATAGCAATGGTACTGGGCAACTTCCGATAAATAGGAAAATCTCATTAGCACTTATTCTTTCACCCGGGGATCAAACCCAGAAGCCCAGCGTAGCAATAGTGGCCTGCCTACTACCAGACATCAGAATAAAAAGCCTACAACTTTTTTCCAGGCCACTTCATCCTAAACCTTGTATGCCGAGACACGGAACTGCAAGCATCAATTTTCGCTACACTCAAGAGTCATTTCAAGCATTTAGTCACCATGAAACTGTACGACGAAGTGAACGAGATAGTGTTCGCGACCAACTCTAAAAGGTACACAATCGATCATTTGGAGGCGACCGCTAAGGACTTGAACGCGACGGCGCGCCAGTTGAACTTAGTGAGTGTTAAGTGTGTTGATTTGAAGGATTTCTTGCAGTCGGTCAGTGTAGTGTCATAGTTAAGATGTATAGTCAATGATTAAACATTTTGTATTGTAAAATTGTGTATTTAAGTTATCAGAGTTCAATGTATAAAGTTAATATTTTAACGATCCGGCTACCCGGAACTGGGATACTGGACTAATGAATCCAGTGGTGCGAGGGTCGCAGGTTCGATCCCTGCACCGCGACAAATATTTGTATGCCATACTTATAAATAGATATTTATTTGGTTAACAATTTTCATTATCCCTTGCATTTCAAATTTTCAACCATAAGTTATTTTACCAAATTGAATATGCCAGAACAATTTAAATTTCAATATGTAGGATTTTTTTTTAAATATCAAGATATTGAATATAGTTTTATATTATTATTTTAATAATGAAATAATTATTCTATTTACAGAAAAAAGTCTCATTAAATGGAATTTGATGTAACTCTGTTTTAATTTACAATAAACATTCAACTTGGATGCTCTATAAAATAACTAATATGTCGAATTCTATGTTTAAAAAATAAATTGTGATTCTTCATGTATATTGTTTAAGTGTGAATAAGATTATCTCTCTGCGATGAGATATTAATAAATAATATATTTTTAAATAAAAATGTTACACGTAAATGAAACAAAAAAATAAATGTTATGCATTTAATGCCATTTCTTTGTTTACCGATCATTCCCGACTAGCTTTCATCATACAATTCAAGTCCTTTACAGTTACACACACTAGCAAACACCGCACAAATTAAAATCGTTAACTGGCTAACAATTAGGCTCCCTAATTTATCACAATTGGCACCTTAAGAGGTCTAACAACGATACAAATAGTTTTATACAATAATTTAAAATAATAAAAAAAACAATACAAATAAATTCAAACATTCGCAATGAAATAAATTACAATAGCTTAATTTAAGCGATTTAGGTACAAGTACAACTAGCCTTCAAAACACTTTTTTAAGTATATTTTTCAGACTTTTCTTCTTTTTGCCACCGTTCTCGGTTTCCGGCAGACCGTTCTGTGATAACTCCGTCGACTCCGACCAGAGGCTGCCAGTCGGAGATTCAGAAGAGGCTTTCTTCTTTATTTTACCATTGAATATAGGTTCCAACGTTCTCATCACAGGACTGGGAGTACTCCTAGCGCTCTGTCTGCTTAAAGTTCTTAGAAATGCTGGCGACGACAGTCGTCTCGTCTTCATTGTTTTGTTTTTGAGGTTATTGAAGAAGGACCCGTTCGTTTTAGGCAAATCTGGTAACCTTTTCTCGTCGTTGAATTCCGCCGGTTCCGACACCGGTGCGAAATATTCGCCTTCGTCCAACGGGATGGGGTTTTCTTGCAGCTTTCTGATGCTGTCCTGTCTTGAAATACTGGCTTTCGCATCTTCAGCGCTTCTATGTAGGATTGAGGTTTTGCGTTTTCTATTTTTTCTAGCTACCTGCCACTCTCCCTCATCCTGCTCCCTGTCCACGTCGTCGGTGGATTGTCTCGCGATCTGGAAGGCTTCCTCGCTCGGTCGTCGTTTCTTAGCGGATGGTGTTGCGTGACCACTTACACCTTCGACCGATTTCCGTCTCAACTTCTCCGGTTTCTTCTTAATTTTCTTCGGTATAGTCACAATAACCGGTTCAACTTTATGCTTCTTGGAGAAGTAATAAAGGGCTACCGTGACTATTATCACTTGGTAGATTAAAAACTTGAAAAATGTGATGTTACCGAACCAACTATCGCGCTCCTCCATGAGGATAGCCAATGCTATAGTCATCTGCGTCAGCTGGTCTTGCATGTTGGACATTTGCTCCAAATATTTGTGTTCTCTCTCGTTGCTTTTCCGCCGTTCCTCTGTCATCTGCGATACGGTTTTCTCGAAGGTCTTCTGCATCTCTTCAACTTGTTTCTTGTACCGCCTGCTCAGCTCCTCGAGGTACTGTCCCGATAGTGACATGTTCCTCTCTAGTGTCTGAAATGGAGACAAATGCCAAAGATTATTCTTTAAACATCAACGATTTGCCAACTGCATATTATTTAAGTCATATCTAATCCCTACTTATAATATTATTAATGCGAAAGTAACTCTGTCTGTCTGTCTGTTACCTTTTCACGTCAAAACGACTGAACCGATTTTAATGAAATTTGGTACAGAGATAGAGCTGACTTTGAGAAAGAACAAAGGCTACTTAGTTATTTATAAAACGACATCCACGCGGGCGAAGCCGCGGGCAACAGCTAGTAATTTATAAGGTTCGAACTTATTGCGCACGTTTTTAAACTCTGAGAATGCTACTAAGAATATTCCCCATTGAAAAAAAAACTTAATATTTATAAATATCAGTTACTTTCTGATCATGATCCGGGAATTGAATATGAAAATAATTAAGGTAGATGTTTTGAACAAGATTTAATTTTGCAATTATTTCCACCCGTAGACTTCGAAAGCCTGGAAAACAAGTATACAAGGTTATTTTTAAACCTTTTATTTCGCGATTTCAGGGTCGACTCCATTGATAATGATGAGTACAATGACCCATAAAGTCATGTCAATTGGTTTTAATATTACCTTGTATACCAAACTGGCATAACATATTATGCTCCCTGATTAGCATGCATGTTATAATAGAGGGTGACGAGATACAGTGCAAAACTGAAAGGAGGTGAAACTAGACCGAAATCTGTCGACGAAAACTAAAAAGAAATGTAAAATCTTCTCGAAAAGTATAATACATAGATACTTTTGCCAGCTGTTTGTGAATTTATCATAATTGCTCATTATTCAACTTGATATACTTAATTTTTTATTTCAATGAAATCAGAGTTCTACAAACATGTTGGGGAAGATCTTTATGTAAAGTACAGTATTAAAAAAAAATCTTCGACTTTATAAAGTTCAGATATTTTTTTTCAATTTTTGTTTAATACCTCCTTTTAGGATTGCTCGCGTCACACCTGTAGGTATACCTAAAGACCAAAAGCAAGGTAACAACAACAGTGTGTGCAATACCTAAGTAGGTGCGACAT
Source organism: Macrosoma leucophasiata (assembly GCA_036365455.1). NCBI lineage: Eukaryota > Metazoa > Arthropoda > Insecta > Lepidoptera > Hedylidae > Macrosoma > Macrosoma leucophasiata. The sequence goes on along the minus strand of JAWQUS010000007.1, from coordinate 23,861,098 downwards.
ATTTCAATGCGAGTGAGCAGCATTTATAAAAAATATTGACTGTAAAATATATCATTTTCTTGTTAAGTAGGCGTAAAGCGTAGGATGCCAAAGATCAAATGCAAATTAGGAAACAATTTTCTCCTCATATTTGACCAACACGAGTTGATGTTAAAGGTCGAATTGATACCGGAATAACAATGATTGTGTACTAAGTTTTAGTACATTCGGTTCGTTTGCAGATAACTGTTATAAATATTTGAGGACGGTGCGCAAACACTATACAGTGTGATGAATGAAAGATGATACGTATATTATATAATAGGTACCTATAAGAGGCGAAGATATGCAGATTGCTTGTTTGTTATGCGTGAAACTTTGGAGAGCAGCGGACACCAAATGTAATAATAAACAGTCAATACTTAGTTGCTTAACTACGTATACGATATTATATTTTGTCAGTATAAGTAACAAACAAGAGTGCAGATCACATTAACACTGATATAGCCAACATGCATTTGCTTTATTTCACTTACATTTGGTTCCGTCTTTTGATATAAATATAAATGAATGTAATACAAACCTTAACTCTATTCGACAGACGCAGAAACACAGATTCCTTTTGAAAAGTTGTCTGCGCTTGATTCTGATTTTGTGCGACATGCGCACCTGCCGGCGTAGGATCTACGGCCATCTGGTCTAGTTCTGACATCAAACTCTCGCTGTCCATCATTATCTGATCATTCATCTCATCAATTGGTCCCGGATACCCAACGGTATCTCTTGGTTTTTCTGTACTTGAATCAACTTTCCCATTCTTTATATCCATTTTCAAATCTTTTTCATTCTCACTCATGTCTATAGGCTTATCTGCTTCTATATCGTCTTCCTGTGGTTCAGCTACAGGTATTTCTTCTACGATTGCTTGATACTCAATCTTCGTATCTTCATTCTCTTCCTCTTTGGGCAACTCTATTGGGACACTATCATTGGTATGACCAGGAACAACAGTTCTCTCTTCTGATTCGGAAGTTTCGTTAGTAATTTCTTCAACTGAATCAGTTTTTACGGCCACTAATTTTATATCTTGTTCAGAATTTGTTTCACCGTTCAGCTTCTGCGGTGTCTCGTCTACTGTTATATTTGTGGTGACGTTTTGTTCGGCTTCGAAACTAGTGTTTAGTACAACTTTCTTTTCTTTAATCGCAAGAATATTACATAACGCGGCTAAATATTTCGGCGGGAATAGAGCGTTCATGTACGCGACGCGTTCGTCCGCAAACTCTATAGTCTTTGTACTTTTAAAATCTAAACCGTAAGGTTGACATATCCCCGTACACTTTAACGTATCACGCAGGAACACTTGGCGCACTAAATTAGTTAATTTGTCCGAGCTACAGCTAAGCAGTTCATATACCTCATTGTAAAGCGATTCACTACAATTATCACACACTATTATATGGCTGGGAGAGCAACACCGTTTGTACATTTTGTCTGTTGACGTATCGTTGCTTTCACTGGATACGTTTTTAGGAACTTCAGTTTTGACGAGCACTTGAGCTGCCTTTTTCATGATAGACATTACCGCATCTCGCGCGGACCCGAAGAGGTTTTTTGACGGCTCCGAAACCGTCGCCGGAACGTCTGGCACGTCTATAATTTCGTCATCTTCGTCTTCGTCAATGTGAGCGGACTGCTGAGAATTCTCTCTATCAAGTACTTCAAATTCGGACGTACCGTACACCTTGAAAAGCGAAATGGGACAGTAATGTTCGGAGCCATGATGAGAATGCATTTCGACTTTGATAAATTTTCCAAAGAGATGTGGGAAAAGATCGAAACTCTGCACATCCCTCATATCTTGCGCGGTAAATTGCCCGACGCTGGCCCATTCTCGGCTCGGGAAGCGATCGCTGAAGTACACAGATATGTCTTTGGGTGTCGACGAGAACAACTCGAAGTTAGCTATTTCAATTTTTTGAGCTTGGATTGCCTCGCAGAGTTCTACCACGAACCAGATTCTACTGTTGCATGTATTGAGCATGTATTCGTCCCTATTCTGAGACAATATTGAGCTAGGAGACCCCGCTTCAGGGTTGACAGCCACGACCTTGGCACCGCACGCCGGTGAAGCATAATTCTTGGATCGCAACTTGGTGCTTTTACTACTAAAATTCGTATTGCTATGACTAGGTTGACTCGAGTGGTTTAACACCGTATCCTTCTCAGCCTCGGCCAGTTGTTTCTGGGCCCATTCTGAGAACGAGGGTATATCTTCTTGCGGGGTCTCCGGTTTGACTGGAATGTTTTCCTCCTCTTCTTCTGGTAGAGATTCTGGTGCAGTCTCCACGTCTGACGTAGGTGTGCTTTGAAATGCATCATCTATTTGACGAGTTTCATGCATAGGCTTGGCTTTGACTATAAGCCGCGGTTCCGTGGTTTCCTTGTCAAGTTCTGTTGGATTTTGAATGCCGTCGACAGGTCCGGTGTCGATGATGGTGAAACTCTGCGTTTCATTGTGTTGATCTGAGTCGTTGACGAAGAGCAGCTCGTCTGGACTTCTGAGGTCCAGCTTGGCGCTTTCTGCTAGCGTGATGAGTGTTGGAGGCTGCCCAGTGTCAGGTAACCTGAAACAATAATAGAAGTATGTAAATATACGACCTTCTGCTATCGCATAATGATCGCTATGCTAATTTTTAAACTGAACAGTTTAACTGGTAGATATATGATTTGGGTGGATTGGGGGAATCATATAAAAAAGTTGACAGTTGTTACAATACATGTAGTAAATACAGAAATATCCTGAGCTTTATTTCGTTAACGTGTTATAAATATTCGCCTCTTTACAAGAATTCCTTATTCTTGTAAAGAGGCGATATGTCCGCGTGAACCGCCGAATGATATCAAAAGTGGGCCCAGAAACAACTGGCCGAGGTCAAGAAGGATACGGTATTAAACCACTCGAGTCAACCTAGTCATAGTAATACTTAAATACGAACGTCATAACAGGTATGGATTACGCAATCATCAAACTCGCGTAGTATCAATGTATCAATGTTCACCATGTTTTTAAATATGGTATGTACTAATAAACACGACGGACAGAGTATAATAACCAAGATAACAGATGATAAAAGCCAAAACTCTCAGTGAGAAATATTAATTATTATTATCTGGAATACTGCTGTCATTTGTGGGCGGGAGCCCCCAAGTACCAGCTTGGTCCACTTGACTCCCTACAAAAACGCGCCGTTCGTATTGTTAACGATCCGGGACTTACAGACAGGCTCGAACATCTGAGCCTGCGCAGAGATATTGGTAGTCTGTGCGTGTTATACCGTCTCTACAATGGTGAGTTCTCTGTCGAACTGTTCGACATGGTGCCACCGTCTCTTTTTCTACACTGTACTACTCGCCGATGAGAAGTTTCACCCTCACCGACTGGACACCTGGCAGTGCTCAACGGTGCGGTTTTCTCGTTCGTTTCTGCCCAGAACGTGTAAATTGTGGAACGAACTTCCCTCTGAGGTGTTCCCTCGGTGCTACAATATGGGGTTCTTCAAAAATGGCGTCAAAAGAGTCCTTCAGGGCTGGCAGCGCGTTGGCAACTCCCCTGGTGTTGCAAATGTCCATAGGCGACGGTGACCACTTACCATCAGGTGGCCCGTCTGCTTGTGTCAACTTATTGACATAAAAAAAAAAATCTTTTATTTGCGAACAACAAGGTCCTTAAGTGTTAGTAAACATACAAAATAACTTAACACTAATGTTAGTAACAATATTACTACTGATATTTTGTTAATACTTATATTTTAGAATAAAGTTTATAAAAATAACCTTGATTAGTCTTATTAAACACACCATACTCGCACAATAACATTATTATCGCCTCGTAATTCACAAAAATAAATATATATTTTTTGCTTACTTAATACACCACATACACCGGTAAAATATTTCGTAATCGGTACCTATGCAAATGCGAATTACTTAAGACCCGGGAAGTTTTGTCGATTAATACATTATCAGTTATTAATGTTATTATCGAACATAAGAAATCGATATTGGACGGAAGAGATCAATAAACCAAATAAGTAATTACGAATTCCTCGGTTTTGAGTTGGGGCGTATCGTTACATTACCTACTATAAAACATATTTAAAGGAGATGTTGCAAAAATGTATGGACCTCCGGCCATGTATACAATACCATAAATCATATTGTACACAATATCATTAATAGGCGAAATCAATATAAAAACGTTTTTTACTGCATATTTTCACTTATTTAGCTTTGTTTGCAGTTACAAAATATTATTTGCAGTTAAGAATTGCAACTCAAACCAACATGGCGAATATGGGCGAATATGGCGGGCGATGTCATTTTGACATTTTCATTTTTTTTATTGTTTTTTTGATTATATAGTACTTGGAGCAAAAGGTAATATTTTCTAAGTACTATCGAAATCGATTTCATGTGTTAATACTAAGAACTTAAACTAATCGATTTCCTATTTAAAGAAGCGTCGGCTGTATCGCCGCCAAGTTGAATATGGTTAAAAATGATAAAATCGTTTGAATTAAATGTGGTAGTAACTCTAAAATATATTCTTGAATAATTTAGTTGTATTTTTTTCGGATTCTTCTTTAATTTACCCATCATTTTTTGAGGACGTGTACGAACGAGAGCCGAGCTCGCAACATTTCCTTTTATTTAATAATAATACCCACTAGAATATGTATAATAATATATAAAAACACAACATGGAGTTTCTCTGCGAGATTGAATCAGAAATGAGGAGATCCGTATGAGAACCAAAGTTACCGACATAGCCCTCCGAATAGCGAGACTCAAGTGGCAGTGGGCAGGGTACATAGCTCGAAGAACTGACGGCCGTTGGGGCAGAGCAGTTCTTGAGTGGCGACCGCATACCGGAAAACGAAGCGTAGGCAGATCCCCCACAAGATGGACCGACGATCTGGTGAAGGTCGCAGGCAATCGTTGGATGAGGGCGGCCCAGGACCGTTCGTTGTGGCATTCTTTGGGGGAGGCCTTTGTTCAGCACTGGACGTCTTTTGGCTGAAATGATGATGATGACACAACATGGGGTCTTGCTGTACCCAATACTGTCATAGGTTTCCCTAAGGAAATGGGGCTAAACAAACAATATGCCTTGGACGCAAACGCCAAGGCACGTAGTTTGTTTATCCCCATTTCCGACACCATTCATGTTTAATAAAACCGCGAATTAGCAATCATAGACAAAAAAAAACACAGAATATAGTAAAAAAAAATATTTTAAAACATATCTGAACGCGTTTATATGCGTTGAACGAGCATTTTTCGGCCCTTCAAATTTTGTCGGTGAAACTTGAAACAGTGTAGTTGAACTGAGTTAAACGAGTTTATCTTGATTTGATCGTGTATTAATTCGACGGTGAAATCCGCCCTAAGTAGTTTTTAATATTACTTTACGTTTTGTAAAGGCACTGAGAACGATTTGAATGTTTGCTCAGTCAGACATGTCATTGTTTCTTAAACTACGTATAAGAGAGAAGAGTACGTCGTTTGGGTGCTGCAAACCAAAGTGGGCCTAATTTATACAATCACGTATCAATTGGTCTGGTTGAGCATGCGGGACGTTGGCAAGGGACAACACAATTTGTTAATGTTTACAAAAATATCACTCGGCGTGAATAAACGTAATAGGATTAGGAGTGACTGTAGTAAGATAGAGGTTTCTGTTCCATACAAATTTGGAATTAGTACATTATTATAATTATTGAGTAAATTCAGGCTGATTGGTATTACTGGTGGTAGAGTTACAAGTTGTTTTATATTATTTCGCATTAACACATGCTTGTGAAATACATTTTATTTTTAAAGAAAAATGGAAAGAAAAATTTTCCTAACTAGCATAGTTGGTAATAGATGGCGCTGCTGCTACCATAAAGCAATGCAATAGATGTGAAGGAAAGATTTGACAAATCGGGCAGGACTTCAGTAGCTCAATTGGAAGAGCGGCTGGACTAGATTCCCAGTAGGTCGCGAGTTCGAGTCTCGTCTGAAGTCAAATTTTTCTTTCCATTTTTCTTTAAAAATAAAAGAGTTAAAAGTGTCGGAGCTCGAGAGCGTAGGCACCACCGCATTACCTGATCTATCAGCCGATAGTGTTCAGCACTATCGTGTTTCGATTAGTTAATGTATGCCCCTGTAATAATTATCACAGAGACAACACCTTAGGTCGCCGGGTTGGCAAGCAAGGAATCTGCATTTTGACCGCTAGTTTTTGTGTAGACGTCTTTAGGCTGCAGTCATAACTTAATGTGAACTCACTTAACATCAATGTGAGCTGCATCCATGTTTGTCACTTTTATAACATAATAAAATATACCATTATTTATGGCGGTCGTTAGTTAAGTTTGCTTGGAATTAGGAGATAATTTTTTCATCTCTAAGCCTGGGTTGCACCGTGATATTTGCTAAAGTTAAAGTTAGTGTAACATTTCACATCCTTCTCTAACTTAATAAGTTAGAGCAGGTTAACTTTCGCCATGGGATCAAATATGATTTCCCCCGGATGCCCTTGGGTACTACGGTTTTTAGCGGCAGTGGAGGACACTGAAGTCTTACCCCCTTATTCATAAACGTACATTAGATACGTTTTAGCTATAGAATGCTTTGTCTTTGTCAGTTGCAGTGTCAAATGTGCAGGATAGAAAAAGACAAATGAGAGATTAGCAACACTAGCTAAAATACGTTTATGAATAAGGGGGTAAGTATTACAAAGGAGAGATAAGCAAAACTTTAGCTAAAATATGTTTATGAATAAGGGGGTAAGTATTACAAAGGAGAGATAAGCAAAACTTTAGCTAAAATATGTTTATGAATAAGGGGGTAAGTATTTTATCTACAAAAACTACTCTAACATAATGAACATTCGATAACAAAATCACTGAGTGTAACTAGATCTAGAATATACAGTTGCAAATTAGATTAATTAATTTAAAGTTAAAATTCGACCTAACAAAAAATATATAGTCTGTCAGAAAGAAATCCGAGTGCCAAGCATCTTATTACGGAACAAACTAGTGGTTACTAAGATGATATCTCATGACATTTTTATCACACATCTGTTTATTCATCATCCCTCCCTCCGCGCGTGAAGCGCAACAAAAGGGGGGGGGTGGTTCGGGGGTCGAGGAATGTCCTCCTTCCCCGGGCCTATCTGCCCCCGAGACGTCGGGGGCGTGGTCCTTATGGATGCTGGCACGCAGAGGAACTCGCTGAAGGAGGCTTCATACACTTCATACATTTTTTTTCTCCTTTTTTTTTTCCTGCTTTTTTTGAGCTTTTTTTATCACACAATAACATTTACTACTTGTACTATTTTTTTGCTTACCAAACCGGACTACGGTTACTAGTTTGTGTGACATTTAAGCGGCCTTAAACTTCATATGTATCTACAGCCAGGGAACTCGCTGCTTATCCAAAATCAACCAAATATATATTTTATTGCCACCACATAAAGTGTCCATGTGGTCAAGTGGCGAGTGCCCTGATAAGTACTTAATGTCGATGAAGAAATTTATTTTAAGGACACAGTTTTATTTTGTCAGTATTTTATTTGTCTGTCTACCAATATTCATTTACTGTATCGTTTCGACAATGTCATTATTATTAGCAATATTACCACAAGGATGATATATGAGCAGCATAGAGCAACACGGGCCACCGGTCGCGGCGGACCGGAGAGGAGTAGCCATAGCGTTTATTACCGATGCGAAACAGTCTGTCATTTTTTGCGGGGGGAAATGCGTGCGACACACACGCACACTACAAAAATCGTCTATTACTACGAAACTCACACCTTGACTTTAACATAATACAGAAACAATTTCACGCACACATTTAAATATATAGGCGACAGGTAGCCATTTGGGCTTGTACTTTGACAGAGGGGAAAGCCTGCACACGGCTACTCCCCTCCGGTGTTGCTCTATGGGCTATAGTTAATAAGCTTAAATAAAAAGAAAACCTTATGACAATATAAGGTATTGAAGAAGCTCGCCAATTTTTCTAGTGAAAATAGAAACGTTTGCATTTAGGTGTTATAATTTTTTTCATCGAATTAAAAAAGAGTTTTGTGTTTCATGACTATCCCAAAATCCCAAATGAATGAATCAACTTAGCCTAGTTTTCCCTAAATGATACAAGTCAGTAACAAATTGGTTTCGTTTAACAAAACAATTGAAACAGGTACAATATGTGGCATGTTATTCGGAATAACACTCATCCAATCGACTAGAAATCGCAAACAAACATGCGCACGCTTTCTTTCCAGTGTTGTGGCGAACATGTCAAACATTCTTTGAAAATGTGCAATGCAGCGAAATATTTTTTCCGTTATATCATAAATGGTAAACATGCAATTTTAGGCTGCTCGCCCACCTCGGGACACTCTGTGACCGATTTTTTAATCGAATAATCGAAAAATCGCAATAGTGGTTTCTTTTTTTTTTTCTTTTTTAATTTAATGGCATCGCTTGTTATCTATATTGTCAGTGTCAAGTCAAACGATATTACGTTGCTTAAAACGGTATTCGTTATAAGCAACGTAAAAGTCAGAGTCAGGCAGTCAATGTATCAGTCCATCAGTCAGAGTCACAGTAATTCGAGTAAAGCGATGACTACTTTACCAGAACATTTACAATGAAGTTTTGGAGGCAACCCGAGAGAACGTGTTTTCGCACTGTTATTCTATTAAAATATACACGAGCACTGCAATAAGCCTATATCAATCAAAATGCCACCAACTTTATTTAATAAAACTCAAAAATACACAAAGAAAATGAAATAAAATAAGGGCACCACACGCATCTTTCAAGCTTCCCGCCAAAAGAACAATCATGGTGGTTACAGCAATCAACAATTAATATTGCACATCGAGCCTGCGAAAGAGACGATCGGCTCGTTTCGACTTCGTAGAGCGTTATCTCTGTTGCGCACTGCCTACTTAAGCACTGACAATCTGGTATTGGTCAAAACTTGATCAAAATGGTCGACAAACGTCAAATAGGTACGGTGCGAAAGAGATAACGCTCTACCCGAAATAAGCCGAAGTCTACTCCCAAGGCTCGATGTGCAATATGTATTGTTGAGCACTGTACTGTGGATAGGTATTAATAATGGCAACCCATTAAACGTCCCACTGCTGGGCACAAGTCTCTCCCCTTTTAAGGGGGAGGTCTGGAGCTTACTCCACCACGCTGCTCCAATGCGGATTGGTGGAGGTAGGTGGGTTAGTGGCCAACCCACTGTCGGATGTTTTCAAACCGCCCATAAGGCCTCCGACAAGGTGTTACGACTGCTATCCATCGATAGCAACCGGGACCGACGGCTTAACGTGCCCTCCGAAGCACGGAAAGGCGCATTTAATTTGCCACTAGCGGTCACCCATCACACTACCCGACCGTGCCCGTAGTGCTTAACCGAGCAGATCGCTTACGATCTACACCAGCCGCTGGGCCATGCGCGCTTCCGGATAGGTATTACTGGTGGTAAAAATCTACGCTTATTTATTTTATTCACCGACAAAAGGTACCGGTGGTAGAGTTACAAAGTAGAGACTCGAAGGCGTAGGCACCACCGCATTGCCTAATCTATCTGACGCCAAATTATAGTGTTCCAGTTAGATGGTAATGGAAGACCCTGTTATAACTACAACAGAGACAAAAGCTAGACCTAGTCTCAGAGGGAATTGCAACGCTATTGCATGTTGACCTTGTTTTCATGTACATGTTAATAGGCTGCAATCATCACTTAACATCCATGTGAACTGCATGTTTATTTTTTTTTATTTAACTTTAAAAAATATACTACGGCGAAAATACGTAAATATTTACGAAATCGAAAAAGATTTCACCAAGTTTCGGTAAATTCAATAAATAACATAACACAAATAAAAAAAATAAAAAAATGGAGAAAGTCATTAAATATTTGTTTCTGGGCACTGTACCGTTTTAATTGCTTGTATAAATATGGATTAGAAATAAATTAACTTTGGTGTCACATGTCAAGTGCAAGGAACTATAAAGAACACAATGACACCAGGAACCTGATTTTCTCCAAACTTTTATCGGACAATGAACTGAATGCCATTGACTTTTTAGTATTTCTAATAAATACGTCTTTATTTTGTCACTAGCTGTTCCCTACAGTTTCCAAACGGTTGTAAATGTTTGACCTAAGATCGCCATAGTAAGGGAATAATGAATAATGCAGCCTATATACATAGATTTAAAAAAAATTACATAATGCAGATGTGTCGCCACCCCTGAGACCTGAGTTGTTTTGCCTGTGAAAGTTATTACGGGGCCATATTTTACCATCTTATATTCATAATACATTTTTTTTTTATGTTATGGAATTTGTAAACAAGCATGCAGTTCACATTGATGTTAAGTGATGACTGCAGCCTATAGACACCCACAGAAAGACCAAGTTCAAAATGCAGATGCGTTACCACTCCTGAGGCGTAAGGTGTTATGCCTCTGTGCCGGAAATTACAGGGCCGTACATTACCACCTGACCGGAACACGATAGTGCTGAACACTACCATTTAGCGGCAAGTATATTAGGTAATGCGGTGATGCCTACGCCCGCGAGCTCCGTCACTGGAGCTCTACCACCAGTGAATATACATATACCATATTTACATAAGTATAGTAATGTTTATATAAGTGTAAACAGTGCTTTTTTATAACGTTTTCGCAAATTGTCGCTATTTTCACACTTTAACGAAACTATACTTTCTGCGGTTTTCTCTCGCAATATCACAAAATCACAAACCACGTCGGTGGTGATGTGTTGAAATCACTATCACAACGCATTGGTCAGTAAGCTGAAGCTGAAAAAAAATGTACGAGTATTGGTGATATGAGAGAGGCATCCGCAACCAACGATAGCTCGTTTACCAGGTTGATAACAAAAAATATACCTAATAGTATATAAAATTATACGTAGTAAGTAAGTAAAACTTTATACGTAACTTTACGCCTGTAATCCCCGAAGGGGTAGGCAGTGAACAACACCCACGATTCGCCGGTTACGTTTTTGGCCCATGTAACAAGTGGTGTTGCCATCTCCGGGGACATTACCAAACTCCGAGGTACTGGGAAACTTTCAGAAAATGGAAAATCCCAATAGAACCAGAGATAAAGGATTTTAAACCGTTATCTCTGATAGCCCCCGACCCGGGAATCGAACCCAGGACTTTCAGCGTAGTAGTAGTGGCCTGCTACCTCTAGGCTACTGAGGCAGTTATACAAACAATATTATTTATATTATACTAGCTGACCCGACAAACTTCGTATTGCCTCATAATGAAATAATGTGTCAAAGATTTGATAGATACGGACTATTTGTATGGGAAAATGAAATTGTGGTTTTTACTATTTCCCTTCAATTTCTTCATATTTTCTTACCTTTTAAACTTTCCCTGGACTTCCAAAAATCATTCAAAACCAAAATTAGCCAAATCGGTCCAGCCGTTCTCGAGTTTTAGCGAGACTAACGAACAGCAATTGATTTTTATATTATATATATAGATTATATACATCAGAATCTTACGTGTAAAATATCTTGGTGAGTCCTTGGTGGCCACCGTACGACAGCAGTTGACACAGCAGCAGAGCCGCCAGGAGCGCCCGCGGCGGCGACATCGCACCCGCGCCGCCGCCGCATTGGCCACGCCCACCTATCACGACACCGCAACCGCAACAAACCCCCACACTGGCACCGCACTACCCTAACACTATCAACAGTGCAAACCCAATATTCACGTTCACAACACTAGTCTCGAGAAATTCGAATTCACACTTCGATATTCAAAGTTCGTCCGTTTCGCACGTGCATCCGAACGTGCCGTTTATGGCGGGAAATCTTTTTCTTTGACTTGAGCTGGAGAAAAACGATTTGGTTTACAAATTTCTTGTCCACCTCTCTTTGAGTTGCAGAGAATGGCTGATTTTATAAACAATCGTCTTTATGTAGCAACAAATATTTGGTATCTGACAGATTCAACCGCTTTTGTTCGAAGGACCAACAGAGACATGAGATTTACGTGGAATGCAATGCGTAAATAATATCATAATGGTTACAATGGATTGTTTGTAATAATTATTAACAAATAAAGATAATTTGTTAACGGAATGATAACATGCCTATTACTTACATACTTATTTTCATAAACATTAACTAACTAGTATGATAATTAGCGAGATAGAGTTAGCTAGTTCAATAATGTTTTGTCTCTTTCAAGCTTAAGCAATTTTTCTCTGCCGATTAAATTTTTATTTGCTTTATTTATCCTGACAGAGACAAAACTTTTTAACTATTAATTATCATTATCTACAATTTTAACTATATTGGTGATAAACATAGATCATGTTAATTAGCTTCAGAGTTGTCGATAGATTCGTTTTAATTATGAGCATGACATAGAGTAGGCACTACAAAAACATTTTAACATTTTTTTTTATGTAATGGAAGTTGCAATCAAGCATGCAGTTCACATTGATGTTAAGTGATGACTGCAGCCTATAGACACCCACACGAAGACCAAGGTCAAAATGCAGATGCGTTGCCACTCCTGACGCCTAAGGTGTTATACCTCTGTGTCGGAAATTACAGGGCCGTACACTACCACCTGACCGGAACACGATAGTGCTGAACACTAACATTTAGCGGCAAGTAAATCAGGTAATGCGGTGGTGCCTACGCCCGCGAGCTCCGTCACTGGAGCTCTACCACCAGTAAAATTCTTGACACAGTCGGTTTTTTTAGATTTCTTTTTCATTGTTATTTAGTTTCAATTTCCCAAAGAGTCACGACTATCGTCGCGAGAGCTTTAAAAGAGTATTCGTCATAAAAAATACAACCCAGTCATGTTCTTCACTTTCAGATTCACGAACCGGCGCGGGCGCCGTGTACAATTTTCTTCGCTCAATAACACTCGTTAAAAAAGCAACATGAGTATGGCATTTACGTTATGTTACGCATAATGAATTAACAATGTGTTAATAAACAGGTGTGTTGATTGTTCACATCATCTCGTACAACACAGTAGATAACGATACCTAATTAAGATTAATATAAGATTAAATGCAAATCTTGATTACTGTAGTACCACAAGAACATATTATTTGGATTTATGATGTAAGTGGTAAACAAGCATGCTGTTCACATTGATGTTAAGTGATGACTGCAGCTTATTACCACTCCTGAGGCCTAAGGTGTTATGCCTCTGTGCTGGAAATTTAATTACCACCTTACCGGAACACGATAGTGCTGAACACTACCATATAGCGGCAAGTATATTAGGTAATATGGTGGTGCCTACGGTCGCGAGCTCCGTCACTGGAGCTCTACCATCAGTAAAAATGAAGATAGTAGTAGTAATGAAGATAGTAGATATTTCATTAAGAATCGATCGAGATGCATGAAATGTAACGAAATCTACTCGAGACACACCGAGGAGTCTAGTCTAGTATCCCTAGAGAAATGTTGGTGACTCCGACAGCGAGTCCCATCGACTTATGAAAACGATTACCGCATTCGGGCTCTACGGCATGCTTAAACAGAAATTTCTCGTATCCCGAACGCGGGCTCTAACGACCAATGAAAATGAGCCATAAGGAATATCATCATAATCGACACGCTTGGCTGTATAGATGATCGCATTGGCGATAATTTATCGCGGGACGCTGCTGCCCGTCTCCCATTATTATATTCACGCCCTATTGGAATGGTTTGACTGACATTGTTCGGTTGACTCATAAATCAATACAAATCTATTCGCTTTTAAACCAGAGGTGCCCAAACTATTTTTCTGTAGACCCCTTTCAATTTTTTTCTGATTTCGGTGGACCACCCCCTTGCTAACATTTATATCACTTTCCCATATATCTCATTTTTATTTACGCATATACGTAGACCCCATCGAGTCTCCCATAGACCTCAGGGATAGACCTCACTCTCCCATAGTCTTTATGGACCACGTTGATAATCACTGGCTTAAACTATAGTCACATATGAAAAATAATTAAGCTAAATTACAGTCTTCATATACTTGATAACGGCAGAATTCCACAAGTCGACGCAATATCCATAACAATAAATTACAGTGCATAAATCGTCTCGCATTTCAACGGCCCACAACCCACAATGTATAGCACACATGTGGCAATATGCAAACAAAACTAAGTACATTGCACTGTACAGAACACAGTACACACATATGTCTGGAAAACGACAATAGACTTGTGTTCTTAGCAGGTCAATTGACGAGCGTACCGTGGACGCAATTGTGATGTCACGATCATATTAATACTATGTTATCTAACTTAATTATAATACCGAGGCAACATTGTATGTATTCATTATAATTTCAGTGAAATGCCGTGTGAATTTGTAATCTTTTGAAAATGACGTAGGAATTTGTGAAGGTTCCTTGAATGGCTTGAGATTGTTTAACCTCCGCCGCAACTCTTTGAAATAAACTAAATCTTTAAGTAATACTAGCTGTTGCCCGCGGCTTAACCCGCGTGGATGTCGTTTTATAAATATTTTTGCCTTTATCCTGCTATAAGCCTCACGGAGCCCGAGACCTTTCCAACGAATGCAAAACCGTAGAAATCGGTTCGTGCGTTCTGGAGTTATAGCGTCAGGAAGGAAATCCGACTTATTTTAAATAAAGAATATATATATCTTTTTTATAACCATAATTTCTAAGCCTGTGATGTAAATTGTATGAAATATAATAATATATCTATACAAATAAATAAAATTGGAGTGTCAGTTTGTAATATAAAAATAACCGCTTTTTACTACATGGATATGTATGTATACACGGTACATATACCAAAACAACATTTTTTACAATTTTTGTCTGTCTGTCTGTTTGTTGGGGCTAATCTCGGGAACGGCTGGACCGATTTCGACGAGACTTTCACTGGTAGATAGCTAATGTAATAAAGAGTAACTTAGGGTACTTTTATACTAGCTGCGCCCACGACTTCGTCCGAGTAGACACTGAAGAATCGTAAATTCTCACGCGGTCGAAGTCGCAAAATTATTACACACAGAAGAAGTAGGCGAAACATAAAGTAAATATTATAATATTTCTTGCAAGAACATTGAATTGAATAATTACGGCAAAACATTCATTGTTTACGTTCGTAATGCCAATGTTGTATAACACATAGTAGCCAAACAGACGCATAGTGGAAAGGCAATTGCCAAATAGTAAACAAGCTATTGGAGGAAGTATCTGATTGAAATGAATACTCAATAAGATATGTTCAAATTACTGACCACTAGTAACTTATATTAAATCATTAAGGCCACCAATAAAACAATCGAAATAAATAAGTCATCCGATCAAAGGCATATCACAAATCTATCTTCGTAAAAAACACTGTCTTTGTGAATAGTTTTTTGTAACAACTAGTACTATAGCCAAACGTAATAGAACGGAACAATACAATAACAAGACAGTTACACAATACACATCACGATCAGCTGAACGGCAAACAGATGCACCGGCTAATGAACCAATTAAATGATGCATGTATCAATGAACCGCAGTGACCGAGCCAATTCTTCCGTTACGATTCACAAACTCATTATGATAGTTAACGTGTAACGTAATGACGTAGATGTAGGCATTGTAGGCATATTAGACCTGAGTCGATCGCGAGCGATAGAATCACTTTGATTGAATCACGATCCAAACACAAGTGATTGGGTCGTGACGTACAAAAAAAGTCGATCATTTGGGTCCTTTGGGTCATTGGGTACTTTGTTTCTCGTGAACTCTATCACATTATGCATAAAGTACACTTCAGTTTGTTTACAGTTTTATCGATCAAGCTCCCCTGCACCATGTCATCTAATTGTAAAATTTATGCTATATACCTATAAAGTTTAAAAATGAAATTATAGTGATAATTAATTGAAATGTATTAAAATGAAAAATAGCCAGCGACATAATGTGTGGATCGCAGTCTCGAGTCTCGCATCCTTATCAGATGGGTCTCGAATCACGAGAATCATGAGCTACAGTATACGTTTGAGCGAAATCGAGTCGCGACCCAAATGACCCAAACGATCGAGTCCTTTAGACTCGATCACCTTGTCGATGGGTCGCGATCGACCCGAATCCCGACGAAGGAGTGATCGACTCAGGTCTAAGGCATATACATTGAAGGGGCGTTACCTTTTGTTGAATAATGATAAATATAGATAGCACGACTAAGGGCGGCCACATAAAACTGCGATGCGATGCGACGTCGCATCGCCAGGCGATATAATTATTCGTGCGAGCTCGCACAAATTTGCGATGCGATGCGAATTCGCAGTGACGTGTGGGGAGCCTCTATATACGATTACTTGAATTCACGTCACAAGGACGTTTATACGCGAATATTATCAAATGTTTTAACAAATTAAAATACTTTGGTTCACCAACGAGAAACCTATTGAAAATTGAAAAAAATACGATTTTTCAATATCGAAAGGACTAGATAATAAAAAGAATTTTAACTTTTTAAGTTTTAAAACATATCAGACCGTGATTAATATTGAGGTTGAACAACATGATTTTTCAAGTAGCAATTATCGTACAGTTGGCAAATCGTTTGATGTATTTAACGGTACAGCGACGAATAGGTACCGTATTTGTGGATCTAAAGAACATTTATAACAAAAAGTATTAGCCATAGAACGATCTTTTAAGCTTTAATTACCTACTCTGTAAAACATTGTATTTTTTAGTATTTAAGCCTTTTTAGTATGAACCATAAACAAAATAGTGAAACATTAGAAATAAGAACCCAATATTCATGCGCCTGTCTATTTAAAATAGACTTCGTGTTTATGAGTATCTTCTATCTAGATTAATGTTAACGTCATTAGTATTTTAATTAAATCAACACGAAAATAGGTTGAATAAGGCGATTTTACCGTTGCTTAATCAATGTTAGTTTCACTCTCAAATTACCTTGAACTAAAGTAACCGAAGTTTAAGTAATCAGTCAACAATAATATATTTAAGGTAACAGAAATCATTACATCCAAGTATAGCAGTTTCGAAGTTCATAAATTAGCATTAAAATTTAGATAACACATACCTACTCAATCTCAATATAGTTCTAATTGTGTAAATGAGTCGCTATTACTAAATAAGGAGTTTAGGAGCAATAGTGTATTTAACAAGGTATTAATTTACTGTTTTAAATGACGCATTTAAAAAGAAAACTATCACGGCTAAATAGACTCAACAACTCAAAGAGTAATAGTCAATCATCTTAAAAAAATGTGCTTAAAAAAACGGAACGCTACATTGCGCGTGTCCGCCGTGCGTCCGTGTTGGCAGGTTTACAATTATTTAATAATAATAAATATAATAATTGGTTTATTGGTTTACAATTATTTATAATCTTATTTGATTTTTGTATTTGATGTTACGATGAGATTACTCACATTTTCAGATTAACCACCGACTTCTCGTTTTGTAAGGAATGACCCAGATAAGATATTATGGACACATAATGCCAATAGATTGCATTTGGATTACGTATCTGGTATTCATCACGCATGAGTTGAGCTGATTGATTGCTTTGTCAGATTTGTATATGGTGGGCAAGCATTCAACTTATTGTGCAGTATTGAATTACACAGGTCTGGTTATACTCATGTTTATCTGCCTATATGTACTATATATTATATTCTATTTACTGATTTTTCTCTGCAACCGTTCATAAAACTTTGGACCATTATGTCCTTAATATAATTAAGTGTATAATTGTAGTGTATTCGTAGTAGTTATCAATAATGCCACTTTTGGATTCTTCATACGATTTGTAAGTCTTATGTTTATGCAAAAACGCAGTATTGACAGTATTTTAAAATGTTTTGATTTCTCCATACAATTCACAAGTGTTTTTACCACGCGTGACGTCATAATGATCAGTAATTCTAATGAGCCGTTTTTTAAGTCAGTTTTATAACTCGCATCGTTGAATCGTCATATTATCTTAAAAACTATAGGGCGGTAGTAAATGTAATAACCCGGGATGGGCAGCAACGTCCCTCGACAAAACTACCGCCACTACGATCGCCAATCCATTTGCCAAACGTGGCGATTATGGCTGGCATATTCTCCCCTAATGTCTTCCGGCTGGAGTGATGATGATGAAACATCTTTCATTTTAAAAAAGTTAAATTAATTTAATAATTTTAATTAATTCAATAATTCTGAAAAAGTTTTCTCAAAATTGGCTAACATTTGCAATAAATACACTTCGCAAATTGAATTAGGCGAAAATTTCAAATGGATACAGAACTTTATTTGCATTTCGATTTTCTGTTCAATTATTTCCGTTCGACTATCGCATTCTTCAAGATCCAAGCGTGCCTGAATAATTAATAACATTTAACATTTACGCACCAATGGAGTCGATTTGTTTTCACTTTCAAATATTCAGCGTTTTAGGAATGCCACCCAACAGAGATTTGCTAAGTGATCGTGGAAAGTGATTAACTGTTTGAAATTTTCTCGTGTAATAGATAAAATACGAGTTTCATAAAAATGCCATTAAAAATATGTAGGTAGATCGTACTCGACATTACAATGAAGTTTGTAAATAATTTTAGTAGTAACAAAATGATAACAACGCCTGCGATTGCTAGGTAGCAAACCGGTCCATACTACTTTTTTTTTTTAGTTTTATACTTAAAAGAATAAAACATTCAAAACATAGAGCAACGCAGCCCACCTGCATATGGCAACTCCCCTCCAGTGTTGCTCTATGATTAAAAACTTTGACATCCCATTTACTTAATTTTTAATTCCGGCTGATATTAACTGAAACTGAAACACTGTCTATATTTTCAATTTCATCTGTGTCTATTGTACATCGAACATTTTGTTTCGTATACATATTTAGTCAGACTTCATCAACTGTAGTAGTGGGTATGTGACCATTTTCCAATTTGGAATATGCTCTACATGAAGACTAGGCCTGGAATCTCTTTGTTGGATGCCTGTATTAGTTAATAAATATTTCCATACTTTTCATTCCAAATATTACGTTTCTGCCGGCATTTAAATGTTCGCCCATCCGAATAATGCTGGCGTTCAGCGTGATATATCACGATTGATTGTTATCATATCGTCTTCTGCAGGCTGCTATCACTATAGTTTATTACACGTTTTAATTTTATCGTGATCATTGGCTATTGTACGTATTTCAGCTAAAGTTTTGCTAATCTCTCCTTTGTCTTTTGCTATCCTGCACACTTGACAATGCAACTGACAAAGACAAAGCATTCTATAGATAAAACGCATCTAATGTACGTTTATGAATAAGGGGGGAAGAGTAAGTTTCGCCTCGAATGGAGTGTCTTACGCAGGTTTATTTTTAAATTCGCAAATTACACCAAATATTTATTTTACATACGACAGTATCAGTTGTCTGGTATCCGCTTTGTCCATCTGGATGCATAATGAAAGATATAACTTGTAATTTTTAGTAGGCATTGCGATTACATAACTAAATTACCTAAAGAAATGCACCGTATTGCATTTCAAATTCGTTTGGAATTACGTAAAGCTGCCAATATCTATCGAAAAAAATCTTGTTTTTGCCAGTATACCTACGTGTAATAACACGATACGAAAGTTGCGTTTTTGTATTAAAGAAGTCAAACAGGTTGACCAGGGTTGAATAGAAAATTATAAAACTTATAAGTTTACAATATTGAAAAAAACATTTTTGTTTAATATGACAATCGCTGGATTTGCATGGCCCCGTAATAACTATCACAGAGACAAAACAACTAAGGTCTCAGGGATGACAACGCATCTGCATTTTGACCTCTAGTTGCAAAAAAAAAAAATAGGGGATCCAGGACCGTTCGTCGTGGCAATCTTTGGGAGAGGCTTTTCTCCAGAAGTGGACGTCTTAAGGCTGAAATGATAATGATAACACGCGACATTAATCCGTAAATACAGTTTTATTTCAATCAATGTAGTTCGCGAAAACCTATCAACACAAACAAATGATATCAACGGTGCATCATAAAATTAACTGAAACAAGAAACTATAGTAATTTTAGTTGTTAAAAGACGCAAGTACGCTATTTCCGAGATGAAAAAAAACACAACATACGAGCAGACCAAGGTCCTAAGTCTAATTTAAACGGACAAGCTAAAAAAATTGTTTACAACCAATGCCGTTAACACTGGTCGTGTCGTCGTAACAGTTTCTCAAAATATTGACGGGACAGATTCACTATGTTACAAAAATATCGTGTGGTCTCAGTATAAACCACGTCATGCTCTGTCACGCGGTGTCACGCCCATCCAATATACAGTGAAGATTATTATGTTGTGTCTATTGTTTATTATTTTTTGTTTCTTTTTAAAGTTTCTTAATAGTTTGTTAATACTTATACTTCACGCCTGTAATCCCCGAAGGGGTAGGGAGAGGTAAATGTATGCATTCAAGCATACGAGTTCATGCAAACACCAACGATTCGCCGGTTACGTTTTGGCCCATTTAACAGGTGGCGAGCCTGTTAACATCTCCGGGCACATTACCAAAGTTGGAGGTACTGGGAAATTTCCAGAAAATGGAAAAATCCCAATAGAACCAGAGATAAAGGACTTTACACCATTATCCTGACAATCCTCTACCCGGGAATCGAACCCAGGACCTCAGCGTAGAAGTAGTGGCCTGCTACCACTAGGCTACCGAGGCAGTTAATACTTGTATTTGTGTAATTCGTGTTCGCATATATTATGAACGCTGTACAAACCTTTTATAGGCATATGCATCAGAACACTACCGATATGTAGGTACACGGTAACAAAATGATGAACTTTGCTGTTTGTGTGTCTAATAAATATAAATAGGTAAATAAAAAATCTTATGACGTCTTATGTCGGCCATACACCTTATGTTTTATTTGCGTAAAGGCTTGCACAAACCATGACAGTTCTTGAATGACTTCTGACAAAAATTGTGGACACCCACGCTCAGTTTAGCTTGTGCGAACCTAAATTTCCATACTTTTTACAAGATTTCTACAGAAAAATAAAAAAAAGCTATAAGGTAAAAAGCTTTGAAATATTATCTAGGGAACCTGAAGAACATTTCATGATGTTTAAAATATTTTTAACTATCTCTCTTCTGAACTTATTATGAGTAAGAGACACAGAAGAATACAGATAGTAACGAAAAAAAACACTGACAATAAAGACTGGCAAAGTCCAGTAATCGTTAACAAAGACGAAGTACTAAACGAGGGCTGAGACGAGTAGTGGTTTATTTTAAGAAATTCTCTCCTATACAGTTAATGACAGGAAACTGCTTTCCCTATCCCCAGTCAGAATTAGACTTGATTAGGTGATGATGTATGTCCTTACTAAATGCGCAGCGTCAGATCAACGTTAACATTTTATGCGAATGTTATAAAGATTATGCTGCAATGGGAATCTGTAGGTAAAAGAAAGAAAAAGAAAAGAAAAGAAAACATTTATTTGGACAGCACAGAGACATGACGATACAAATTGCCAGACGATTGGTACTATAGGTAGATGTATTGTTGGTTGCAGGTGCCATAAAGGTCATTGAAAAATACCAGCAGCACCATTCGTTTATGTATGTAATGTTTGATGAACATTATTTTCAGTCAAAAAACCCGTGAATGTATCGTAACATCGTTTACGATGGGATACATGCAGATGAGAACTACGTATAACCCTACTTCAAAAGTTAAAAATAATTCACAGACCAAATGAATAAGCACATACTACTTAATAATGTAGAATAAATTTATTTAAATAAATCGATACCACATCCCTGATGATCAAGCGCAAATGTAATTTGAATACAATATGTCGGCACCCATATAAGCTGGCAGATCTTATTTCACGGAGCAAGATGGGCACCTGATTATCAACTAGCTAGTTAGGTACATTAAGTTACAATCAATCAATCGAAGAAGTATATTATATGTCTGAATATTATGTAAATCATTTCAAAAGCAAGTAATGTCAGTAAGCACTAAAATCTATTAAAAATTAGCTGACCCGGCAAACTTCGTATTTCCTCAGAATGAAATAATGTGTCAAAGGTTTGATAGATACGGATTATTTGTATAATAATAATAATGGTAACCCATTATACGCCCCACTGCTGGGCACGAGTCTCTCCCCTTTTTGGAGGAAGGCCTGGAGCTTACTCCACCACGCAATTCCTTTCCCTTTTCCCTTCAATTTCTTCATATTTTCTTACCTTTTAAACCTTTCCTGGACTTCCAAAAATTATTCAAAACCAAAGTTAGCCATTTCAGTCCAGCCGTTCTCGAGTTTTAGCGAGACAAACGAACAGCAATAAATTTTTATATTTCTTAAAAATATGAATGACAATCTTTTGCCCGTAGAAGTGTCTTTTGTTCCGTTGCTTTTTCTTCTTTCTTTATCAATTGACTATCTTTAGTATCTGATATCCAATATGATATCAATACCTCCACAAAACATTAATTGTTAGCGCTAATAATATCAATGTCAAATACATAGACTTAGAACTGTGCTATGATGAAACAGTTATACAAAAAAGACTAGAGGTTTATTAGCGTTCATCATATAGAATTTTTTTGCGAATTTCGAGTTGCGACCGAATTAAGGCCAGTGACCGACCAATAGGCAACTTGTAATAAACAAACGCAAGGGCTCCAGAATACAACCTTGCACAAGTATCACAATCGCATCGACCATTACAAAAGTTAATGCTTTCGATCCTAGATCAACGGACGGAGTAGGCGGCAAACTTGCCATATGAAACCGGTGTCACTGCTTGCAGACACATTGTCTGCTATCACAGCGGACGCCATTTTAAGTTTAAACGCTACTGAAATAAACGCGAAAATTCCATGTCAGGTCTCGAAGGACGGGTTCAGATTCGCTGTCGGCCGTAAATCCTACGGTCTGTTAGGTTAGCCGTCATTAGCAAGTTCATTCGTGCAGGCGATTGTGAAGCAAATGGTCCAATATTTTAAACTGGTCATCATAGTAAAAGATCCGGCTGCAAGATCGCGTACAGACGTTCATGGAGTTTGTTAGTTAGAATTGTTTTTTTTTTTTTAATTTAATTTTATCGAAGTGGCAAACAAGCATGCAGTTCACATTGATGTTAAGTGATGACTGCAGCCTATAGACAGTTACACAAAGACCAAAGTCAAAATGCAGATGCGTTACCGCTCCTGAGCCCTAAGGTGTTATGCCTCTGTGCGGGAAATAACAGGGCCGTACATTACCACCTGACCGGAACACGATAGTGCTGAACACTACCATTTAGCGGCAAGTATATTGCGGTAATGCGGTGGTGCCTGCGCCCGCGAGCTCCGTCACTTGAGCTCTACCACCAGTGAAAAATACTTAGTATGTTTATTAATTACAAAATTAATTACTTTTTAATACTATGAACAGGTACATTAACAAAAAAATATAAAACATTAATTTTTAATTTATGTCCCGATTTCTAACAGCCTGTATCATATTGGTTTAGGTTAAGACAATCAAAATATAATTATTGCATCAACATAAATGGGATAATATGACTGCGATGCCAAACTTGACAGATTTTTAACGGCACAAGTATTTTTAATTATCATTCAAATTTTTTAAATTTCGATTTCTGTTACGGGAGTAACAGTCGTAAAAACACTTTTTTTGAAAGCAATTGTTTTAATTTCATAAAGAGAAGATTTTTTTTTGGATTGTCAATAACTTCAATATCTAGTTTCTAAGTAATGAGCAGTTTGACTCATTCTGTTTAAAAAAAAAAAACAATTTAAATATGGTCAAAAAGTGATGATGACGCGACGGCCAAGTGCGAAATTGCAACCAATACCGGCATTCATTACATTCATGCATTCATTCATAAATTAAAAAAACATCTTAGATATGAAAGATATCCGAATGCAATACATAAAATATTTTGTTGATCTACTCGACGAACGTAGCTATCTTGGAGTCGTATCTTAGACTATCACGGTGGACCAGCTCGTCAGCGAGCGGTTGCATTAACATAAGCAACCAAGTTGGCGATGTAAAGAGTAATCGTGGTCCCATTAAACATTACTGTTGCTCCAGGATTTATTGCAATCGCCTCAGCTTTCCAAACTATGATCGTTAATGTTAAGATAAACGATGATCGACGCTTGTCTAACGATGTTACTGAAATGGGTTAAGGTTTTCTACTCGCCGCAATGCAATAATACTTATTGTAATGAGGTTTTATATTTAACTTTATTACTGCAGTTCCCTCACCTTGAACAAAGTGATGTTTTCATTAAAATGTAAATTGTACTTTGATAACTGGCAACAATCAAGTAATTTTAATTGGGAATATTTTTGAAAAACCCATTATAGATAACAGAAAAACATCACATAACACTTACCTACAGTATATCGCTTGGATAACACACCAGATACTGAAACGATTGAATTAAACAGATAAATGAGACGATTTATCTCGCTGTAAGTCGCACATAGAAATATGATAGCTTACATGTTTCCACGGTATCCGATTTATCATTTTCTATAATTGTAATGATTTCCGCAAAGCTTGATTCTATAAACCACGTCGGTTTGATAGACGAGCTGACATCGAGAGAAAGTGTGCATGGGACCATATTTCTATTGACTGAAAGGGCCCCGCTGATCCTTGATCAACCAGTTTTGTCCAGAATTGTGAGACCAATTTAGAAACGCACGCCCACCGGTTATGCCCAGTGGGGCCAGCCGTGGGCGAGATTTAATGAACCGACTGCAGCGACAGCCAGCAATAACACAGTATTTACTGGCCATTGTTTCACTTTATGCTGCAACAGTCCCCTGGCGCTCGCTTTGACTATGGATCCTTTTAATTAATCTTTGACTTATACCTGCCTTACATTTGTCTGTTGCACAATGAAATTATTTGAATCGAACAGGTTTATAAACCCTCCACCGATAGGAATGAAAGTGATTTTATTTGAATGGATTTAATATTAACTACGCTATTAGAGTTGAGGCGCAGCCGTATAACTTTATTGCTCTGATTGGATACAGTTCGAAGAAATATTTATACAAATTGTACATTGTGAATTCCGCATATTTCTCGCAGTCTCGAAGTTTGCATAGTAATTTTTGTCCAATATGAATAAATGAATCTCACTATGAAAACTTGAAATACAAACTCATATGGAAAATAAAGTGCATTTTTCACATGGAATGTACAAAGGCTCAACTGAGGCTATTCCATGAATGAAACAAGAGTTTCATAATAAATGCAACACGTGCACATTCTTGCCAGTTCTGCAGAAACTAAAACCTTTAAAACTTTATTCGCGCCCCAGTTTCTGAAATCAGGTACGAAAACACGAATGGAACATTGACCCAGATGATGCGTACGATGCTGGGCATTTTTTTTATGTGTACGTTAAATATTTGTAATATCTTTTACGTAGAAACGATAACATATTTTATGTGACTTATAACGAACATGCCTATACGTGACTTCAAGAAATGATATGAAAATGAGATACTTACAGAAATATTGCGATGTGCAAACTAGAGATAAATCGGTGCCATTCATTTAAAAAAGTATTGTTACAGTCATACAGTTTGCTGTAGACAACGTTAATGTACCCTTAGAAGAAATGCAGACGACGGAGTTAACATTTAAAATGCATAATCAATAGAAATAAACTAATAGGTACAAAGGGCAAACAATACGAGGGAAAAACAAACCACGACAATCACACCAAAGACAATCAGAATTGGAAGGCATAAGACAAATACATACTATAGAGACAGTAACTCTGTGTCTATTTGTTACGCTTTAACGACCAGGCCACTGAACCGATTGTGAAGAAACTTTACATTGACTTATTAATTTGAACTCTGAGAAAGGACATAGGCTTCATATTGTGGCAATACGAAAGATGAATATGATGAAGTCGCGGGAAGCAGCTAGTTCGTATATAAATTTATATTGCACCAATCTTATCAAGTGAAATACGCCTACCAAATAAGCATTTCGCCGGCCAGCCGCGCATTGGCCGACTATAAATAAACTAGATACTGA
This sequence comes from Macrosoma leucophasiata, assembly GCA_036365455.1. NCBI lineage: Eukaryota > Metazoa > Arthropoda > Insecta > Lepidoptera > Hedylidae > Macrosoma > Macrosoma leucophasiata. The sequence goes on along the minus strand of JAWQUS010000007.1, from coordinate 23,834,918 downwards.
CAAAACCGACGCAAGGCCTTCGACGCTCGAGTCTCTTGGCTGGCCTGAATATTGACACAGACCTTACACATTCTATGTCTCAAACGCTTAGCGTTACTTCATCGGTAAATCATCATACACTAACTGCAAGGTGAATAAGATGCGGGAGTGTGACGATATTCGTAGTCCTTGGTTATCTACTAGTAAATGTTTTACTTCTTAATACCGTTATCATTGTACGTATGTAATGAAAGAGATGATCTACTTTTTTTTATGCAATGGAAGTGGCAAGTAATTTTGCAGTTCACATTGATGTTAAGTGATGACTGTAGCCACCCCATAGACAACCACAGAAAGACCAAGGTCAAATGCGGATGCGTAACCACTCCGGAGGCCTAAGGTGATATGCCCCTGTGCCGGAAATTACAGGGACATACATTACCACCTGACCGGAACACGATAGTGCTGAACACTACCATTTAGCGGCATGTATATTAGGTAATGCGGTGGTGCCTTCGCCCGCGAGCTCCGTCACTGGAGCTCTACCACCAGTAAAAATCTACTTTTCACTTAGAAATATTTTCAGTATTTTTATCACTTAATGTTAGTAGGTATAATATTACTTAATGTATACTTATATAACCGTTGTATTTTTAATCTTTACATATGCACGTCAATAAGTAAATATTTTGTACTTTAATTATTAATTATTCTTTAGTGATATCATTAAAAATAATAAGAAACGTTTGATATTTATACCTCAAATTACGTAATGTCCACATCATATTGTCAGACACAAGCCTAGATTGGTGTAAAAGTTGCACTGATGCTTTTTTTTTTTTTTTTTTTTATGTCTGAAGATTGACAGACAAGCAAACGGGCCACCTGATGGAAAGTGGTCACCGTCGCCTATGAACATTTACAACACCAGGGGAGTTGCCAACGCGCTGCCAGCCCTGAAGGACTCTTTTGACGCCATTTTTGAAGAACCCCATATTGTAGCACCTAGGGAACACCTCAGAGGGAAGTTCGTTCCACAATTTACACGTTCTGGGCAGGAACGAACGTGAAAACCGCACCGTTGAGCACTGCCAGGTGTCCAGTCGGTGTGTGCTCAACAAACAATTACTCACACAAAAATGTCTAACTTTTCTTTCCATTTTTCTTTCAATTCTAAAATACACATGTGTTATTGCAAAAAATAAAAAAATGTAAGAATTACACTTAAGTTAAAGGAAGAGTTAGGTAATCACGTTAACTGCCGCTCGAACAAAAAAAACCAAGTACCTAAGTCTTATTTCGGACGAGTACCTACTACACTGATTTTTGTTTATTGCATTAGGATATCATTCATAGGTAGCATTGAAGCTCTCGTTTTCTTAATTTCCAATTAACCTCAATATTTATCTGTCACAAGGCCGATACAAATGCAAGAGCGTAAAAGAAAAGTATATGATCCTTATTATCGGAATTCATGTAGCTTACTTAAATTCTAATATAGATAGTTACGATAGTTTAAATGGCAAACAAGTTTTTGCTTATGTTGCTCATAAAAGCCTGGAATTTTTTTTTTTTTATGTTCTGGAAGTGCAAACAAGCATGCAGCTCACATTGATGTTAAGTGATGACTGCAGCCTATAGACACCCACACAAAGACCAAGGTCAAAATGCAGATGCGTTGCCACTCCTGAGGCCTAAGGTGTTATGCCACTGTGCCGGAAATTACAGGGCCGTACATTACCACCTGACCGGAACACGATAGTGCTGAACACTACCATTTAGCGGCAAGTATATTAGGTAATGCGGTGGTGCCTACGGCCGCGAGCTCCGTCACTGGAGTTCTACCACCAGTAGAAATGGAGCTTGGAAATGTTACAATTTCAGCAGGCAATTTACAAACTAGTTACAAATATTGATATAAAACTTGTTGTCTTATCTCGCGTATATAAAACTAAAATGAATTATTTAAAATCAACCCGACGTTTCGGTCGCTTTTCAGCTTCCGTGGTCTCGGGCAGACTGGGGTGACATTTGTCTGACAGCATCATTCATTCGTCCATTCATTATCATGGAAGCTGAAAAGCGACCGAAACGTCGGGTTGATTTGAAATAAAACGTCGGATTGGTTTTATTTCAATGAGTGTAGCTCGCGAAAACCTAACAGCATGTTAATTATAGACATTTGTATTTATTCGTTACTGCTTAATTCAAATCAGATTCAATTACTGTCTTTACGCCAATATAATTTTCATTGCATATAAATCAGTTTTAGTCGACTTTATGTTAGACTAGCTGTGCCCGCGACTTCACCCGGACGAAGTCGTGGGCGCAGCTAGTATAAAAGTAGCCTTAGTTACTCTTTATTATATCAGCTATCTGCCAGTGAAAGTCCCATCAAAATCGGAGACACTCAAATTCTATTTATTTGTATGTAGGTATGTATGTATGTATGTATGTATGTATGGAGATAAAAGTAGCCTAAGTTACTCCTTATTACATCAGCTACCTACCCGTGGAAGTCCCGTCAAAGTCGGATACACTCCAATTCTACTTATTTGTGTGTAGGTATGTCTGTATGTATGGAGATAAAAGTAGCCTAAGTAAGTTACTACTTATCACTTCAGCTATCTGCCAGTAAAAGTCCCGTCAAAATCGGCTAAGCCGTTCCCAAGATTAGCCAAACAGACAGACAGACAAAAATTGTAAAAAAAATTGTTTTGGTATATGTACCGTGTATACATATGTATTTAGTGAAAATCGGTTATTTTAATATTACAAACAGACACTCCAATTTTATTTATTTGTATAGATATGCGATGTATGTGTATCACGCACCCATTGCGTTCGCAATACAGATGTAGTACTGACTGCGATGCGATACGAATTGCTCTGATGCGATCCCGTTGACCATATCTTCAATATGTCAGAAGAAAACCCATCGCATCGCAGTTTTGTGTGGACGCCCTAAGTAGAGAATATTAGATGAATAAGAATCGGTGTAAATTTAGAAAAGGCATACTCGGATGAATTGGACACGCAAAAAGAATGACAAATGAGAGAATGATGAAACCGATATACCTATAATACGAATGTAAATGCAGAGGTCGATTTTCGAGGTAGTGTTCACAGTTGAAAGAGATGGAGGCAAAGGTTCGAGGATACCAAGGGATCAACATTGACCAAATAGGTCAGATAAAACTATGTAGCTAGATATAAATGGAGCCAATACTACGAACAACAGCTTGAGTCAAATATTTACTCACAAATCTCTTAACTTTACAATACATTTTTTTTTTTTATGTAATGAAAGTGGCAAACAAGCATGCAGTTCACATTGATGTTAAGTGATGACTGCAGCCTATAATCACTCACACAATGACCGGAGGTCAAAATGCAGATGCGCTGCCACTCCTGAGGCATTAGGTGATATGCCTCTGTGCCTGAAATTACAGGGCCGTACATTACCACCTGACCGGAACACGATAGTGCTGAACACTACCATTTAGCGGCAAGTATATTAGGTAATGCGGTGGTGCCTACGCCCGCGAGCTCCGTCGCTGGAACTCTACCACCAGTAAAAAACATTTATAAAGAGGGTCCACATTTGGTCCATATAGACGGGAATAACGATAGTTTTACCGGTCTTCAAGTAGGTATTTAGAGTGTTGTCTCTAATTATCTATGGCTACAGCTTCATGGATAAAACGAAAAAAAAATTAACTTCCCGAATGTATTCGCCCTAGTGGTAGGCAAAGTTAAATACATGCATTAAGCAAAGGTTCCCAAACTATTTTTTCTTGTAGACCCCTTTCAATCATTTTTTTCAATATTTTCTGGTTTCGGTGGACCCCCTTGCTAACATTTATTTATATCACTTTCCCATATATCCCATTTTTATTTACGCATATACGTAGACCCCATCGAGTCTCCCATAGACCCCTGGGGGTCTATATGGACCACTTTAGGAATCACTGCATTGAAGAATACATGCAAACATACAAGATTCGCTGGTTACGTTTTAGCTCACGTAACAGATGGTGAGCTTATTGACTCCGGGACCATCCAACACTCCGAGGGTGGCACTGGGAAACTTCCAGAAAATGGAAAAATCCCAAAAGCACCAGCGATATAGGATGATGCATCTTTATCTATATTAGTCTCCGATCCGGGGTTCCAACCCAGGATCCCAGTCTAGCAGAAGTCGCCTGTTAATACTAGACTACTTATTGGGTAACTGACTCATAGTTATCTACATATCTCAGTCACTTACATTACTTATCACAGTTATCACACATCACTCACAGTTAGATCAGGTATAGTATCAAGAGTCTTCAAAGCCAATGAAATATATAAAAGAAAGAGATGAATATAAAATATGTATGGGTAAAACTACAGAGAGATACAGAGATACAGAGCCACGCTTGACTCTCCATGTTCTCTGTTTGGTAAGTCTCAACAAAACACCGTAGACTTGCAGGTGACTTCGTTTGTTACTTGCCCAACTCTGCAATCAATACGTGCCTCACCCTTCCCTTTCAATTACTGCACTGTAAAAAAGATAATGACACTGCATGTCTCGTTACCAAAAGTCGCCTTAAAGTTATATCTGCTGCTAGAGTTATGTAAGTACTTTATATCTAATAACTGTTTTTTTTTTTTTGTTTTTATGGCATCCTTATTACGCATATTGCCAGTGTCAAGTAAAACGATATTTCATATTTATTTAAGCAGCGTAAAAGTTAGTATAATATAGTCATCAAGTATAATATGTAAGTATCAAGTATAAAAGTTATCAAGTATAATATGTCAGTCAAGTGAGTTACAATCAAGTTATTCGAGTAAAGCAATGGCTACTTTACCAGAACATTTACAATGAAGTTTTGGAGGCAACCTGAAAGGTCGTGTTTTCGCACTGTTATTCTATTTCACTTTACACGGGGACTGTAATAAACCTATATCAAACAAAATGCCACCAATTTTATGCAATATAACTTAAAAATACACCAAGAAAATGAAATAAAATAAGAGCACCATACGCCTCTTTCAAGGTTCCCGCCAAAACCTAATAACTGTTTATGGAAGGATTTTGGAAGCCTAGGTTAAGTGCCCAATTTTAAAACAAACTAACCACGGTTATTATTGAAATGACATTGAAAATGTATTCAATATTTTATTACAGCACCAGAATTTGCGTGTTTAATCACTTTTTAAGTGTTACGTTGATATACGCACTAACAATTTTATATAGATTTTATTTTTAAAGAAAAATGGAAAGAAAAACTTGACTTCAGGCGAGACTCGAACTCGCGGCCTACTGGGAATCTAGTCCAGCCTCTCTTCCAATTGAGCTACTGAAGTCCTGCCCGATTTGTCAAATCTTTCCTTCACATCTATTGCATTGCTTTATGGTAGCAGCTTAAAAATAAAATATATTTCACAAGCATGTGTTAATGCGAAATAATATAAAACAATTTTATATAGAGCCGTTATAAATGCAATCGTATAAACGATGGCATCGAATTCACGGTCATGTGTTTGTCGGTCACGTGCAAGGTGAAGCTTGTTTTTTGTTTTGCACAGCACAATGTTTCCATTCAAATTATGTTTGCACTTTCCCTGACGCTTGCTTTGGCTTTAAACGCATTAAGACATTCACTTTTTTGTTTCACAAACTTAAGAATCCGAGAAACGATAAGATGGTCACGATCAAACTATGGGAATGAACTGGAGGGAGATGGTTGGGTCTATGGAGTGATATCCGGCACCTGTCTATATTCAACATCTCACATTATTGAATCCGACGTAAGGTAGGTGGTGACTCGCCTCCTATAGATGAGCCCACTCCTAAGCTAATATGTTGGTCGACGAGGGACAACATAAGCGTATATTTTATTATAATTTCTAATGTTTCCAATATATTATCAATCATATTAGATTTGCGACAGTTGGCCCATACTGATAAGCTTCCGAAACAAGAAATACAGTCGTGATGTTGATATGAGAGGGTTATTTTGGGAGCCTCCAAACTTACTCTGATGACAACGTAGTCGCCATATTAAAATGTAGGTATCTGTTATGCAACCATTTAACAAGTTCCTAGAAATGAAGTCGTTTAACTCGTTAATTACGATAAAGAAATAACTTCGTAACCAACTAACACCAGTCTATAGAAAGTGAAAACAAAAAAAAAACTAAACGATACTTTGACGCCAGTTAAGCATTAGAAGTATTATGATCTATAGTTAGAAGAGTGACTATCGACTGTAAAAACACCAAAGATATTAGAGTCTTTGAAAAACACTAATAAACTTTTTATGTTATCAGATAAATTATTAGAATAAACATGATCGAACCCTACATTATATGAGAGAATACATAGAGAAACAAAACAGTTTATTTAAAGCTGAAATAAATGGATAATAATGACTCTTAATAAAAACATGAATGACATATTGTCTGCTTCCTTCTTATCATACCCAAATCACTGAACAGATATCAATAAGACACAATAGGTATCATGTAGCAATAATAAACAATAGACGTCGTCGAATACCGCATAACCACGTGTATTGCGTGATATGACACTAATACCGATAATACCTGATAATTTGGAAAGCCCAACTCAAATAATATTATCTAAATCAATATCTTCTAAGGAATGTTTGCTAAATCTTATCTACTTTCAAACCAAACAAGCTATTCTATTAGCGTTTTTAGTGTAAGTTAAATAACTGATTTTATTAAAAATAATTCAGAGGTAATGCAATTGAAGTAAAGATTAAAAACTCGATAAATTTATTTTATAAATAAACGAAATAATTCAAGCCTTGAACAAATGTTTCACTTTGTCAAGGCTGAAGTTGCAATGCGTTTTTCAAACAAACACACATTTGATACATCATTATATTAAAATACTAGCGGCCCGCCCCGGCTACGCGCGGGTGCAATGTTACCTACCCTCTCCTATTCGTCTTAGCGTGATGATTATAGATATAGCCTAAAGCCTTCCTCGATATCTTAGTTCAGGCAGTGTACCCAAAATAAGTAACTTTTCTGGTTCATTTTTTACACCTTGCGTCCGTAAAATCCTGGGCTATATTTTATTTTTTTCCAAAATAAAATATAGCCCATGTTACCCGTGGATAATGTATCTTTCGAATAGTGAAACAATTTTTAAAATCGGTCCAGTAGTTATTGAGCCTATTCATTACAAACAAACCAAAAAATATTACCTCTTTATAATATTAGTTTAGATATTTACACAATTTCATTTTTATTTTAACTGAGCGAATGCAGACGGTTTATCTCGAGACATTATCGTTCACTTCACCGAACTAGAGGCGAAGGCAAATGATTCTCAACCTAAATATTTTAGTAACTGCCTAAGGGAGACTCCTGCGGGTCTGAACCTCGATTTAGGGCGTTGCTGGTGAGCTGGAAAGAACTCTGCTTGAGATTGGTGTGATTTTAAGGACTAATGTAAAAGGTTGTGAGGCTTTCCGTTGCGCTCATTTAACTTTTTAGGAAAATAACCCTGTAATATAGTGGCTAAAGACAACGCGCGGAATTAGGCGTAATACAAAGCCATACTTTTAACGTATTACGTCCATATTTACAACCAATTAATGAATTAAACATAAATAAATGAATCATTACAATTTCAGTACGTCATACTATTGTAATAAATGTTAATAATAGTAGTAAAATTGCGAGTTAATCATATCACAATCTACGACGAATCGTAAAGAAACATTGGCTAAATTTATAAAATACACACTCTTATCGATGTGGAAACAGAGATTTATTTCGATAGTAGGGAAAACGCTCAAGGTGAAACGAAATTTGAAGGCTATCAAAATGGTTGGAGAAGACCATATTATTTTTATATTGTAAACGGAACTTAATCGCGTACTATTTTAATCGAAGTATTTACCTCGACACTCGACGTTTCGGCCGTAATGCAACGGCCGTGGTCACGAGTAGACTCGGTTAAGCACTACGGGCGCGGTCGGGTAGTGTGATGGGTGACCGCTAGTGGTAAAATTAAATGCGCGTTTCCGTGCTTCGGAGGGCACGTTAAGCCGTCGGTTTCGGTTGCCATCGATAGATAGCAGTCGTTAAACCTTGTCGGAGGCCTTATGGGCGGTTTGAAAACATCCGACACCGGGTTGACCACTAACCCGTATCTCCACCAATCCGCATTGGAGCAGCGTGGTGGAGTAAGTTCCAGGTCTCCCCCCAAAGAGGGGAGAGACTCGTGCCCAGCAGTGCGACGTATAATGGGTTGCCATTATTATTATATTATTATTATTGGCAACAGGTTTCCTTGCCTCACGAATATAAATAATTACTGTGAAGATTTGAATTGATATCAATTAATAATAATTAAAATTGATTCATCGACAATTTGTATGAAAGTATCGTTACGTGATGTTTACAATATTTATATTATTCATCGACACGAAAATTAACAATTTACACGTGCCTATACTACCTTTAGGTGTATCTTTTTATTTTAAGTTAAAATTGCATATTTCCAGTGTCAAGTAAAACGATATTTCGTATTCGTATGTAAAAGCAACGTAATAGTAAGAATCAGTCAGTCAGTCAATTATTTATTATGGCAGTCAATTGAGTCACCGTCAGTAATTCGAATAAAGCGATGGCTACTTTACCAGTACATTTACTATGAAGTTTTGGAGGAAACTTGAAAGGCCGTGTTTTAGCACTATTATTCTATTTCACTATACACGGGCACTGTAATAAAACTATATCAATGCCACCAACTTTATTGAACACAACTCAAAAATACATAAAGAACCAGCTCGCGGGCGTTGGCACCACCGCATTACTTAATCTATCTGCCGCCAAATGGTAGTGTTCAGCACTATCGTGTTCCGGTTAGTTGGTAATGTATGGCCCCGTAATAACTATCACAGAGACATAAAAACTAAGGTTTCAGGGGTGGCAACGCATCTGCATTTTAACCTCTGGATTTTGTGTGGCTGCAGTCGTCACTTAACATCCAAGTGCACTGCGAACTACTTGAAAAAAAAACAGCGGTTAACATACTTTTTGAGACAAATTATTTACTTCCAACTCAGAAATAAATTATTAACATTGTAGAAGTCAGAACATGAAAATGAAAGCTCCAATCTTCCGTAAACGTTTTCAAAGTGAGTGTTCAAGTAAGCGAGATCGGGAATAATTGAGTTGTTAGAGAGAATGGAGGTTTTGCGACCTTTCCGAGGCAAGTTATAATACTCATTGAAATAAATCCGTAAAAATAGTTTTATTTCAATGAGTGTAGCTCGCGAAAACCTAAGAACATATCAAGTTATAATACTACAGTGGAAACTTGGAAACCTATATAAGATTTTCTTAACAAGGCCTCGTGGTAACAGACCGTTGGGTCTGAGCCTAGAGCAACTTGGCCCACCGGTCGCGGCGGACCGGAGGGGAGTAGCCATAGCGTTTTTTACCGATGCAAAACAGTCTGTAATTTTTTGCGGGGGGAAATACGTGTGAAACACACTCACACTACAAAAATCGTCCATTACTACGAAACTCACACCTTGACTTTAACAAAATACATAAACAATTTAACACACACATTTAAACATCTGGGCGACAGTTATTGTAACATTTCACATCCTTCTCTAACTTTAACAGATTTCTTTAAGTTGTGAAATGGTTCAATAACTTTGACTTTAACAAATATCTTGGTGGAACCCAGGAGCAAGAAACTTAATCATCTTACATAATCGTTCCTTATGATAAAACCATCTGCTGTAATAATTGTCATATTTAGTTTTGTGTTTTGAAAAGATTAACATCAGGCATTTTTGTGTGTATTGCTTATCTTAAAAGAACTAATTGGTGTGTTGATACAAAGATAACTTTTTCATCATCACTCTAGCAGCATGACGCCCACAGCTGGACAAAGCCTTCCCCAAAGCCGACGACAACAGTGTTGTGCGTCGTTAGGGGGGAATATGCCATAATCGCCACGCTTGGCAAGCGGATTGGCGATCGTAGTGATAGCAGAGAATATGTAATAATACTACGTATAGAATGGACACTCGACGTCCCGCCCGATTCCCCGCCTCACCCAACCTCCTCCCCTCTTATGGGAGACGTTTGGTATTCTCTACGTGCTACGCACACAGGTGCACGTGTAAATACACGTCACTGATTGATATCTATGTAATAGAGACCAATTTAAGCGTTTGTATGGAATTTTAGCGGAGTGTCCGCGGTGTGGTGATAGAAAACACACTACGCCGAAACTACGCGACGAAAGTTCGGCACTATTACGCCTGGAATGCTATTTGAATTACTGACACACTGTGTCAAAATTACTGCATTATATCGTACAGCGTAACTTCAGTCGGGCGTACGACCGAAGTTCGGTTCGATTGCTAAGTTCACACACTATGCCGACACACACCTCACTCAACAGAAGTTCTGGCGCATAAGTTGGGCACTTATAGTGTACATATCAGCCGAATACGGAACGTAAAATCAGCCGACGAACTTCCGTCGCGTAGCTTCGGCTTAGTGCGTTTACACACATAGTAGTTTTATCGCGGAACCCTCCTGCCCATCACGTGTTGTTTTATTTACTATTGGAATAGTTTGACCGCCATTGTTCGGTTGACTGACTGCACTGGGCGGTGGGTCGTCACGTCCCGACGAGATATGTTTTTACTTCAATGTAAAGTAATTATAGAATTTAATCAAGTAACATTTCCGTCATCACCTTTGAATTAAGGCAGTTTAAAGATTACATCTTTGTTATGTTTCATCAAAAAAAACGTAACTTCACGCCTGTAATCCCCGAAGGGGTAAGCAGAGGTAAATGCATGCATTCAAGCATACATGCAAACACCTACGATTCGCCGGTTACGTTTTGGCCCATGTAACAGGTGGCGAGCCTGTTGACATCTCCGGGCACATAACCAAACTTCGAAGTACTAGGAAATGTCCAATGGAAAAATCCCAATAGAACCAGAGACAAAGGACTTTACACCAATATCTCTGATAACCCCCTACCCGGGAAGCGAACCCAGGACAACAGCGTAGTAGTAGTGGCCTGCTACCACTAGGCTACCGAGGCAGTATGTATCATCGTTTAGAAAATCGTCGGTATTGTTATGTCAAAAAATACCTACTTCATCATCTTTATTAAAACTAGAGCTCTATCTATGTACATCAAGAACGGGGATGTTGAATAGTATGAAGTCACTACTTTTTAAAATTTCATATGAAAGCGACTTGCAAATGGGATAATAAGATGGAAAATTGGAGTTGAATCGTATGAGATAGAAGAATGAATGATGAAGCTTACGTATAGCTTTCGAATTATCGCTTTAGTGACAGTTACCTATATCAGACGACTTGTGTGTCAATGAGAAGAAAATTGGCGGTGATTCAATGATGCCTATCATATTTAACCCATATTATGAACCTTGTATTTACTCCTTTGAGCTCATGTCAGTCATTAGATATATTATTATATATATGAAGGTTTCCTATGCTTATTTTTTTTTTTTTTTTTTTTTTTATGTTACGGAAGTGGCAAACAAGCATGCAGTCCACATTGATGTTAAGTGATGACTGCAGCCTATAGACACCCACACAAAGACCTAGGTCTAAATGCAGATGCGTTACCACTCCTGAGGCCTAAGGTGTTATGCCTCTGTGCCGGAAATTACAGGGCCGTATATTACCACCTGACCGGAACACGATAGTGCTGAACACTACCATTTAGCGGCAAGTATATTAGGTAATGCGGTGGTGCCAACGCCCGCGAGCTCCGTCACTGGAGCTCTACCACCAGCTTATGATCCTTGTTTTCTATATCTATGAATCCTGTACCTTTAGATTGTTGACATAGAGTAAAGACCTGAGGTCAAGATACGCTGATTTTATTTCATTGTCCAAGAGTTTGACAGACGGGCCACGGGCCACCTGATGCAAAGAGATGACCGTTGCTTATGGACATTTGCAACACCGGGGGAGCTCCCAACGTTCTGCTAGGCCTCAGGCCTGAAGGATTCTGTTTGGAAGAATTTTGAAGAGTCCACTACAATCGGCGTGCCGAGGAGACACCGTCATCACACAATTTGCACATTCTGGAGAAAAATGATCTTATTTCGATTTATATGAATAAGATCATTATTGGTAAAAAATTATCCAATTTTAAACACATAAAATTATTTCCATCTTTCGAATCCTCTGTCCTAGGTGTGAGGAGTCATTGCACCAACTGGGCAGTTATGATAATAGGTTTTGAGTTAGAAGCGATATGGAACGCAGGCAGTTAAAGCTGAATTAGATGAAGGTTATTCATTACGTAGTTGGATTTGTGAACTCATGTCAGCTGCGTGACAATTTTGGCTAAGACTGTTGTGGCACGTTTATCAATGAGTTGTTGTATTAGGTATCCACTCAACAAGTTTGAGTTTTGAATGGAAGTATAGGTTAGGAAGGATTCATGTGTTTTGTCTAGTTTTGGAGATTTCTGTACGGATATAAAATAAAAATATTTTGCCGTATAATATTCGATAGATTTAAAGCAACTGGAGACGTGCTTGAGTAAGCAATACGTTATCATAAATCAGTTGTAAGTCTAAAATTGGATTACCCAACAATGGTACGTGAGAAGGTAACATACCTAATAGGAATTCAATACACTTGTATTGCATAAAATATTAACCGGTAAGTTGTAATATAGTTGCATTATATTCAGCGGACAAGTATTCAGAATCAAAGCTAATCAAAAAGTTTAATATTCATGTGCACAGTATAATCTTGTAATCTGTTACTGCATTGCGCTAACTGTTAAGTAAAAATTATTCGTTTAGATAAAGGTATTAACACCAGAATTTAATAATATGTATACATGTATATCTATATTGTCAAAAATGCAAATGAAGTTTAATTGCGAAGAAGTATCAGTTTTGACTCTTTTTTTATTTAGTGGACATTTTCATAAAGATAATTTTACCATCTAAATTTTTCCAGAGATACAAAAGGTATTGGTTGGCCAAGATTGAGGATCAAATGACTTGTCTTAAAAAATAGAGACAATAAGATTAATTACGCATGGCCGTAGCGAAAAGACGAAAGTTGCTAATGAAATGTGAATTTTTTGTGCTTCACACGAAAATGTATCATTCAGGTGCTTGACGTAAAAGTTGATGGTACTGCTATATCTACTTATGCTAATAATCAAGGTTGTATCTTTGGCGGCAGTTAGATTAGGTAATGCGGTAGTGTCTACGCCCTCGAGTCCCTACACTGGAACTCTACCACCAGTAAATTCAAAATTACTCTTAGCCTGGGTTGCACCAAGATATTTGTCAAAGTTATTGTAACATTTCACATCCTTCTCTAACTTTAACAGATTTCTTTAATTTAGAGAAGGATGTGAAATGTTTCAATAACTTTAACTTTAACAAATATCTTGGTGCAACCCAGGCTTAATTATTAAATTCGTAGTAAGTATGAAAGCAAAAGCTAGAAACAAATAGAAATTATCAATCACGAATAATATTTTAATAAGTGGTTTGCATCGGAGCAGCGTGGTGGAGTAAACTCTAGGCCTCCACCCAAGAAGGGGAGAGACTCGTGCCCAGCAGTGGGACGTATCAACGATTGGCATTATTATTATTATAAGTGATTTGAAATAACAAGATGCTAACTAAGACTACAGAAATAGCCAAAGCAATGACGTGAGGTTGTTGAGCTTCTGCTCTTATTTTGCATGAAGTTTAACATTTTGCTACATTATTCACAAAAACGCCAGACACTTAAAACTTGGACCATAAAGGTGTCCTAGACGACATTCCACAGGCCGAGAGTAATGCACTATTGATGTAAATGGTAAAGACTCATGTTTCAAAAACGAGAAATATATTCATATAGGTTACAAATTAACAAATAGGTATAAGTAGGTACGTAGGTCCCCTTGCAATATAAGTAAGAATTTATGATGATCCAATATTTGTTGCTACATAAACACATGATCATAATTAAAACTATAAAGGATATTCGAAATATGAATTATTATTTTTATCAAAGATTCTAAACTGGGTACTAAATTTGACATTAGAGACGTAGACAAGAAACAAGTTGATATTCAACAGCAAAAAAAAAACAGCAAACATTCTGCCAGAAGTAATTCTCCATGTATACGTATTAGTACAATTTAACACATCATTGTACGCAAATTCCATTCATGGAAAATCCGTATTTGTGTCAGGTTACCATAGCAAATCAATGACGGACGCAACCACATGAAGCGGATTTTCCCCACAGGTTATCACCAACCAACACTATAACTGGCAAAGCACAATTATCAACGAAATTAGCGTCTCTCGAATTATATTCGCGATCACGAAATAAATTAGCTGCGCTAGCTAAACACACGTCAGTTCCGTACGCGGCCACGCGCCTTACTGAATTATTGCGATCGCAAACACCACCCGCCACCGAGAGCGAAATTGGTTTCTTAACATCATCTCTTCCCAACTCATATTGAACCCTCAGCATCTACTGTTACAGTCCAACTTCAGGCGACAAGGTCAAGGCTTTTTTTCTTCACGAACAGGTTGTCCACGAGAAATCCGCAGACTAGCAGGAAGTCGATAAGCCTAGACTAACACCATGTTGTTCAACTCGTATAGAGGTGGAGCCGATATTGTAATTATTGAAATAGATTGTTACTTTAGATCTAATCCAAAGATAAAAAGAAATATTCTACTCTTCCGTTCCATTTTCTTTGACTTATGATGCGCATAGATCACATCAGTGACCTAGTGACATAATCTGGATAAGCTATTCATGATAAAGAGGCAACGTTTAATAATGGAAAAAGCCAACAAATTTACAAAATTGCGTTAATGCAGAAGTAATGTTCAGTTAACTGCCTCAGTAGCGTAGTGGTAGCAGGCCACTACTATTACGCTGGAGGTCCTGGGTTCGATTCCCGGGTCGGGGATATTAGAGATAACGGTCTAAAATCCTTTAACTCTGCTTCTATTGGGATTTTTCAATTTTCTGAAAGTTTCCCAGTACCCCGGAGTTTGGTAATGTGCCCGGAGATGGCAACAGGTTCGCCACCTGTTACATGGGCCAAAACGTAACCGGCGAGTCGTGGGTGTTTGCATGTATGATTAAATGCATGCATTTACCTCTGCCTACCCCTTCGGGGATTACAGGCGTGAAGTTACGTTTTAATGTTCAGTGACGGATCAATAGCTCGGTGCGCTGTGTAAGTGTTGGCGTAATATGAAATGAATAATGTATGGAGTCTTAGCTATCAGTAGACTGGAAACCATGTGGAGCGTGCAAAATTATTTAAAAATTAACCTGCGATCATATGAGACACAGATAAGATCTACGTAGATAGATATATGTATAGTATATCTATATAAAAATTAATGTTTGTCTGTACGTCCTTTATAGAATTGTAATCTACGCATTTGATCATGAAACCACCATGAAAGTTCCTGAGTTGGCAAATTCGACAGATGGCGCCACTGTCTTTTTTTAGTTGGTGGCGTAGCAACGCGTGCTGGGTTCAGTTAGTATATTAATAAATACAAGTTTATGACACTTGCGTGAAACTTTAAAGACAAGCACAAAAAGGATGTTAAAAACACAGCTATAATAAAGAGTATAAATTCAGCATAAATACGAAATTAATGATCAAAATTAAAATGATAAATGTATCTATCAATTTAAAGACAAGTTCGTAAATCAATGTAGATTTAATTGAAAGTGAGAGTGACTTTGCGTTTATTTTTCGTAAGATTATATTAATACTCGTATATGAGTCTAATCATATTATAAAATCTAATGAGCTTTATGAGTAAACTTATTAAATTACTGGTGGTAGAGCTCCAGTGACGGAGCTCTCGAGCGTAGGCATCACCGTATTACCTAATATACTTGCCGCTAAATGGTAGTGTTCAGCACTATCGTGTTCCGGTCAGGTGGTAATGTACGACACTGTAATTTCCGGCACAGAGGCATAACACCTTAGGCCTCAGAAGTGGCAGCTCATCTGCATTTTGACCTCTGGTCATTGTGTGGATGTCTATAGGCTGCAGTTATCACTTAAAATCAATGTGAACTGCATGCTTGTTTACCACTTTTATTACCTAAATTAAAAAAAAATTAAAAGAAAAAACGGATTTTCCTCAGCCACCATTATCTTGTATTCAGATACAAGACACGAGGATGCCCGATTGTACCTAAAACGTTAGACCAGCAAAATATTAGTCACCGTTACATTTCATTATAATTATATTCTACTACTCATACATAACATTAATGTTTGAAGGAAGGAAATATGGAACAATAAAAATTTAGACAAAACCATATGAATGAATTTAATGAGGATAATTACTGCGTATAATGTGTTTGATGTTTAATATACTATTAATTGTAAAAAGAGAATTTTCTCGAAGCACAACAAATGTTTTGATGGAATATTTAAACTTAATACAGGTGTATGAATGCTTAACGAATCTATTGTTATTGTCCAAATAAATGCGTTTTCAATTCGCGTGACTACTTGTTTGGCGCTGTTTGCTGATATTATTACGTTTGTGTTGCTATGAAACATCATGCTTACGTTACATTGCATCAGTTTCAGTCATTGTAGCGTAGATTCTTATAATTTAAATTCAACATTTCGATTGAATATCAATACTGGATGATCTCAACATCGTCAAAAGGGTCCTGTTTTTACCTTTTAGGTACTTTAAGGTAGTAAGGTAGCATTGACAATGGTTTGTAATCATTTGTAATCATTATATTAAATATGTATGTTCGTTTTAAGGTACATATTTGTATGGGCCTTTTGTTTTACTTTAAGTGTACAATTGTTGCCTGAAATAAATAAATAAATTAATTTAAAAAAAATTAACCCCCTTATTCATAAACGTATTTTAGCAAAAGTGTTGTTAATCTCTCCTTTGTCTTTTTCTATCCTGCACATTTGACAATGCAACTGAGAAAGACAAAGCATTCTATAGCTTAAACGTATCTAATGTTCGATTATGAATAAGGGGGTTAGAAGTTAAATGCTTACTTGTTTTTATTAAGGCTTTATTAAGACACATGGCTCCCAATAAGGCCAAAGTGACATTTTTGTTATTTGTGTTCACAAAAGTGTGATTTTTGTCTATAAAGCAATTTTGTTGTTTTTATTGCAAAGTTTAATAAATAAATATAAGTATTACAAATAATCACTGCATTTTTAATATAAACCTGTTAGCTAGGTAAAAAAAACTTAAGGTAGGCCTTATTTGGTGACGCTACCTTACGTCAATTCTTATAATTAAGCACTTCATTATTGGGTATCGAAAGATAACAGGATCTTTTTACTAGGATTTTCGGTTAAGTAAGTACCAAATTATTTTATAATACTGAACGAATCATGGACTTTCGATATAATAATTTAAAACTTTTCACCACCTTTACTGTCAAAAAAGTTACTTAGGGATTATGAAGTAGTAAGAAAGGACAGAAAGAAATGCTTTTGAAAACTAGAGATCATCTTTAGAGTTTACTACTAGATCTACTACTATAGTGTTGATAAAATCTTCTCGCCAACACAAAACACAAGGGTACAATTTAAATTTAGATGGACTCGAAGGTAAAAGTATGTGCGGTTGAAGAACCCCGTCCAGAAGTAAACATCTCACTAATTAGCAAAAAGTGAAGACAAAAATCAAACTCAACAATAATGAAGCAGTCAATTTATACTCCATTCTATTCACCGATCCGTCCACCCATCTTTGGGATGGCTGCAGCCAATAGACACAATGACCAGAGGTCAAAATGAGATCAGATGCCACTCCTGAGGCATTAGGTGTCATGCCTTTGGGCCGGAAATTACAGAGCCGTACATTACCACCTGACCGGAACACGATAGTGCTGAACACTACCATTTAGCGGCAAGTATATTAGGAAATGCGGTGGTGCCTACGCCCGCGAGCTCCGTCACTGGAGCTCTAATAATAATAATAATAATGGCAACCCATTATACGTCCCACTGCTGGGCACGAGTCTCTCCCCTTTTTGGGGGGAGGCCTGGAGCTTACTCCACCACGCTGCTCCAATGCGGATTGGTGGAGGTGTTGGGGGTTAGTGGCCAACCCGCTGTCGGATGTTTTCAAACTGCCCATAAGGCCTCCGACATGGTTTAACGACTGCTATCTATCGATAGCAACCGGGACCGACGGCTTAACGTGCCCTCCGAAGCACGGAAACGCGCATTTAATTTGCCACTAGCGGTAATCCATCTCACTACACGACCGCGCCCGTAGTGCTTAACCGAGTAGATCGCTTAAGATCTACACCAGCCGCCGGGCCATGCGCGCTTCTACTGGAGCTCTACCACCATTTAAAAAAATGTTAATGTACATACCTGAGTGTAAGGCTAAAGTTGTAAGTGTTATGCATCTAAATGTTACACTTTTTTATTACATTTTTCCGTTTTCTTTTTAATTAGCAACACTTACTTATACCGTAAGCCGCGTTATAGAACTTCACCCTAAAAATGGCGTACACTTGAAGAAACAGTACTACAAGCTCACAGCTGACCCAGATGACGAGGCAAATGACGTGACGAAGACGCAATTTTTGGCGAACGATGGTTTTAGAATGGGCTTTTTCGTGGGCGTCGTTCGAATATAGCGGAACAAAGGGAAGTGGGAGTATTATTGGACCTAACCGAACTGTAGAGGTTATTCTCCTTATGCAACCAATTTGTGCTTTGTTCCGTAGGTCAAATAATGTATGTTCTTAGATTTTCGCAAGCTATACTCATTGAAATAATACTATTTTTTTCAGATTTATCTCGCGTTTACATACCGTTAAAGGTATTTTTTTGTTCTTATAATTTTCTTTACAAAGATTTTTTTTTTTTTTTAAATCAACTCGACGTATCGGTTGCGTTTCAGCTTTCGTGATAGTGAACGCCGCGGAAGACGTTTGCAAAATAGATGGAGGTAGTTCAACATATTACTTTTTTAAAACTGCTTTATTAACTAAGGCACAGTCGATATTAAATAATAAAGAGTAAGCATACTGAAATTTGATATACAGGTCCCTTGGGAGTATAGGAGAGCACTAAGAGAGGATTTTCCAAAATTCCAACGGGAAACACCACCCGAGCCGCGAGCAAAAGTCTCTTTCGAAATAAATACGGAAATAACATAAAACAACAAAGTTATCAACATCGTAAGATATGGATGGAATTCAGGGAGAGATAACTAATACCCGCAACCTAAATTCTTGACCTACATTGTGAAGGGTTCGGTCAAGGTTTCGGTCAAAATTCCGAATACAGTGCTATGAAATCCTTCAGGAAATGACCATCGCTTCATGCTAGAATTCTCATAAGGGGTCTTTATAAGTAAAAACTGCCTCGGTAGCCTAGTGGTAGCAGGCCACTACTACTACGCTGAGGTCCTGGGTTCGATTCCCGGGTAGGGGGTTATCAGAGATAATGGTGAAAAAGCCTTTATCTCTGGTTCTATTGGGATTTTTCCATTTTTTGGAAATTTCCCAGTACCTCAAAGTTTGGTAATGTGCCCGGAGATGTCAACAGGCTCGCCACCTGTTACATGGGCCTAAACGTAACCGGCGAATCGTGGGCGTTTGCATGTATGCTTCAATGCATGCATTTAACTCTGCTTACCCCTTCGGGGATTACAGGCGTGAAGTTACGTATAAGTAAAAAACTTACGATTCGCCAGTTACTTTTCAACACGTCCCAAGTGGCGAGCCTGTAATTCCGAAGGTGTCATTGCGTAAAATCAAGATAATACCAAATACCGGAATCTTAGTAATAGTGGTCTACAGTGACAATGACGCTACTAAGGCAGTTGAACGCCTAAGAGTAGAAGTAATATTCAATAGATTCTTACCACCATCAATTTTCATCTTAAAACTAAAACAGAAATAAAATGCGTCTGGGGCTTAAGTCACAATAGCCACATTCTAGATTGACTTTCCAGAACGCGTTCCATTCCAATAAAACTAGTACACTGAAACAATAGATTACGTAAGTGAGGTCACGTACTGACCCGACGTCGCCGCTTTTACTTGCATTTTTTTCTACAGCTGCTCTACAAATTGTAGGGGAAATATTCAATAAAATATAAAAAGTGTTTTTTCCTTAACTGCAGTTTAGTTTAGTGGATATTCATAAAGTATCGTCCTCACTGGTCTTGTAGCTAGACCATTTTAGGGCCATAAGGCTACTATGTTCGGGACATGATCGACCTGTAGTGCAGGAGATTTCTTTCATTAGTGCAGTCAGTCCAATAGGGCGGTAGTAAATGCAATAACGTTGAGTGGGCAGAAGATCTCGCGATAAATTACAAGTGTCCTGCGATTATGGCAAATCTCACGAAACGCTGCAATAGGGCATCTTTGGGGTAGACTTTTGTCCAACAGTGCAACTCTTTCGTCTGAATTGATGAAGATTATTACTATGGATGGCATTGCCGTTTGAAGGCAGAAAATGGTACATCTACGCTAGGGAGCCGAGCGACGTCACATAGGTATAGATAGATGAATAGGTGTACAGCGATCCCCATCTTCTGCAGTTCTCACAACTCGTGGCAAACATAAACGATTTGATCGGTACTGAAGCGACCTATTGATAACTGACCTATTGATAACTTAATCAGACGAAATTGGTATTAATTACTAGTAATAGGACGAAGACGATAGACTATTAAAAGGATCCACGAAACTACCTTATACCATACCATGGCCAGTCAAGCACTCAAAATGTTCCCTGTACAGTTCAATTTTTGGCAGGAGAAAACAAATCATACATAAGCTTTAAGCACTACACAGGCGCATGTTTGTTACTTTCATGATTTATTAATAAACATTTCATTTCCATTTCACTCATAAACAAGTTAGCCTTAACTTACATATATAACAGTCAGTATATACAGAAAAACAATTTTCTGAAGAAACGGTAGCGTCAAAGGCCGCGGGCGGGACAAGTAACCCAGTTATTCCGTGATGCACGGAAAAGGGACGACATCTTTGACATTTATCGTGTTTCCTAACATCTCAAGGAGGCAATAGAACACATGTCACGACCTCTTACGGACGGCTGCTTCCCTACATTATGTAAGCGTAATGTCTCCTTTGTTGAGTGCATCCTTGTTAAATTTCGATGCAGTTGCTTATCTTATATTTACGAGATGATTCAGCTTACCTACAGCAGAATAAAGAGTAGTCTTACATATACTACATCCTTGCTTTTTTAAGCAGACCGTTGATTTTCAACAGAAAGAAAATAAATTGGTTAATAACAATTAAATTGCGATTGCCAAAAAATATTTTAAGCAGACAACGTTTTTGGAGGATACTTCTTATGAACTATTTGAGTTATAGGGCAATCAAGTGAAACACGTCTTCTAGCGATTTCAAACTCTCGTCGTGCGTCGGAGCTGACACACACACTTATTACTCTTAATTGGTCGTAGGTAGACAGTTAATTTTGAAACAGCTTATCTTCTACGTTACCAGGCAAATGACGAGTGCAAATGACTCCTAGTCTAAACATTTAGGCAAGTAAGAGAGACCCCATTGGGTACGAACGACCCAATCGGATTGTGGCGTCGCTGGAGAGGATTAGACATATCATGCGATTAGAGGAGTATAACAGTAACTCTAGTTATCGGTTGGTTATATTAAGTAGGCAAAATGACGTGAACATAGTAGACATATGATTAAAGATTAGATCCAAAACAAGACGTATTACAACACAAGAGTTGAAAGTTACAGCACAGCACATAAACATGATGTTCGATATGGTCAACATTTTGGCGCGCCCAACATTACAGACCAGAATCCATTAAACAGAATCGATAGCCACCATAGATACCAATCACAAGTGCAGCTCATAAAAATTGATGGTCGAATTGC
Source organism: Macrosoma leucophasiata (assembly GCA_036365455.1). Classification (NCBI taxonomy): domain Eukaryota; kingdom Metazoa; phylum Arthropoda; class Insecta; order Lepidoptera; family Hedylidae; genus Macrosoma; species Macrosoma leucophasiata. The sequence goes on along the minus strand of JAWQUS010000007.1, from coordinate 23,812,961 downwards.
ACGCGATCGCCACCTCGGGCAATGGACGTAAACATAAATTGAATATCTTCCGGGTTATGGTTTAACATACGTTTGGACATACAATAAAATTGTGCGAGGTCTAATATTTGAACAAAGAACCATTTATCAAGTAGCTGCTTAAATTGCGCAACATTTTCATCTTAGCCAATGAGAACCAGGTTAACAGTAGGTTATGAAATAGGGAATTACACGTACAGATATCTCATCCCTTGGTCGTATACTTAAACTTTCAGGGATACAATGACATGTCAATCGATGCGCATAAAACATAGCTATAAGTTTTCTGAACCCGAAAAAAGTATATGTTATCATTGAATTTGAATTGTCTCTATCATGGTGTTCTACTCAGATTCTAGGGAATATAATAATTATAATGGCAACCCATTATACGTCCCACTGCTGGGCACGAGTCTCTCCCCTTTTTGGGGGGAGACCTGAAGCTTACTCCACCACGCTGCTCCAATGCGGATTGGTGGAGATACGGGTTAAGACCTCCGACAAGGTTTAACGACTGCTATCTATCGATAGCAACCGGGACCGACGGCTTAACGTGCCCTCCGGAAGCACGGAAACGCGCATTTAATTTGCCACTAGCGGTCACCCATCACACTACCCGACCGCGCCCGTAGTGCTTAACCGAGTAGATCACTTACGATCTACACCAGCCGCGCTTCCTGGGCCATGCGCGCTTCGCATTCTAGGGAATATTTCGTTCATTTATGCATCTGCTATAATGCACGCCCCATCATTCTCTGTACGAAATATATTTTTGCTGCTCTTGTCTTGTAAATTTTTGTTACGGAGGGAGAGGAAATTACTTTTAGATTTTACAGGATTTACCTTAACATCACAGCATATATTATCATTTTTATTAGTTACTCTATCTCCTCTGAGCAACTATCGGACAAGTGAGAGATTCAAAATCGCACCGCCTGAATTGACTTTTCTGATCATCATCATATTTTTCTTCCCAACCATTCTAGCACAGATTACAGCCCCAAGTAGTAGGTACCTTATCTATGGGCATATCCACAGGTTTCGATTTTCATATACAACGACAAATGACATGCAGTCCTGCGCATGATTGAAATAGAAAGGATGGGGGGACTGGTTCATATTTCAATCAAACCGATGAAAGCGAAGATTAGGTGGTTGTCTCATTATGCTGATAGATCGTGGGGAACTATGAGATTGGAGGCATACGTCGCTTCCGGCCGATGTCAGTTGCCACGATAGATAGCTACGTTTGATTTATTCAAACCCTTTATGGTATTGATATTTGTTTGTGTCTGAATCCGCTGGGAATGGAGGAAGCAAAGTATTTTCATGGCGGACACAGCATGATATTCAAAAAATGTTTAAAGATGTTAAGAGATAATCTTAAAGATTGTTTCACAGCATTTATCCCAGTAAATGGAAAATGTAACGTAGTACGTGGAACTTAGCGTATCTGAATAAAATGACGCAAAGATACCTAGTAAATGGTAAGTTTTTGGATATCGAACACTCTACGTGCAGGATAAAAGTTTAACAAAAACATTTTCATTAACAATAAATGGTCATGATGTTCAGTTTTTTATTATGTCATGACGTGGCAAACAAGCCTACAGTTACAAGCAAACATTTACGTGAAACCAGAGATTTCAATGTACTACATTGAAATCTCTGGTTTCACGTAAATGTTTACTTTTTTTTGCGTTGCCACTACTGAGGCATAAGGTAGTTATTCCATTAAATAGTTTAAAAAAGCATTCCCGTTCAAATGAGATTCTGAAGAATACTTCCACGTCAAAACAGTTATCTCACTTCACGTATTCGACAAAGTCAATACAAAGTCGGTGAAGTTGACACAAGCTATATCCGTACAGTTATGTGCTCAGGCTCACGCGGTGCTACACGAGGGTTGCACGTGGAACGGATTTGATCCCATTACCTCGCGACACGAGGCCGACGGCATACGTAACCGGCGAGATTTACCATTGTAAACAATCAATGTTTTGAAATTCAATTTGTGAATGGCATAAAACGTGGAGTATTTGAAGATGGCGAAATAACGATTCTTTTTAAAGATAAAATTGAACGTGACTTCACCCCTATTATCTCCGGGGTGGGTAGAGGTAAAAACTACCTAAAAGTATGCATTCAAGCATATATTCAAATACCCTCGATTCGTCGGTTTCGTTTTAGCCCCTGTAACAGGTAACGAATCTCTTGATATGTTCGGGCACATTACCAATTTCGGAGGTAATGAGACACTTGCAGAAAATGAAAAAATCTCAATAGAACTAGAGATATGGGATTTTACACCGTATCTCTGATGGCTTATGACCCGGGAATCGAACCCAGCGTAATAATAGTGGCCTGTGCCCCTATGTGTTTAAGCGCGCTATATAAACAGATGAAGTGGCTCTACCTTAACGTGAACAGGTCTAGCAATGTGACATGGGGATCTTACAAAAAGAAAATTAGGTAACCTAAAATGGAAGATAATAATCGAATGGCCAGACCTATTACAGGTGTGTTAAAATTATATTTTTCAATCAAACCGTAATATTTCAAGACATTTCAAAGGAGGCAGTGACGATTCTTAATTATATTGAATATAAACGCCCGACGCACTTGCATTTTCTATATAAAATTCCAAGAGCATTAAAGCGTCCACCTAGGCACCTTTGCAAAAAAGCAACTTTAACTGCGTTAGAAGAGATAAGTCTTAAGGAAAATAAAAACAAGCACAATCTAAGTAAATATAATAAGAACTTAGCGATGTGTGATCTAAATTGCACGTTACTGCATCATAGCAAGAATTGTAATTTTTGTTTTTGAAAGTGAATCTTCTGTGGGTACACGATCAAATAAATATTGTAACCCGAGGACTAGAAATTTCAATGACATGTAATTGGTAAAACAAATGTTATTACCTGTCTAGATAGAATACGAATAATAGATCACTAGCGTTTACATGTAATCCAAGGAAAAGACGCGAGCGAAGACTGATGTTGTGTTTTAGAGCTTAATAGCAACAATCCATCTTCGCGGAGACTCTGAACTTCCCGCGACTCTGAACTTCCCGCGTACGGTACAACTTTATATCTAGACGGTTAATTTGTATTACATACGTCGTATGTCTTAGTTTACTGGATGTAATGTAATTTTTATTTTGTTGAGCTACTTAAATTGTTAGAACAAAGAGAACTGTTTCTTTATTACAGAATTCAGAGAACAGACGGCAAAATGGGAACCGTTAAAAATGAGACTAGTAACTAGTTTTTCTTTCCATGTAATTCATTATGTGCGAGTTGTTTGTATTTCTCAACGTTGGAAAACTACATTTTTGGTGGGTAAATAAATGTTCTCCATTTATGTAAATGAAATTGTAATATTTTTAGAGCTGTGTAGAGTTTTTGTATAATTATGTCAAAATTGAATACTCTCGCAATCTGCGTTCGGGCCAACTTCGCAATGCAAGTAAATCCGTCGTTTATAATCAAATGACACGAAATATTATTAGGCCCTTAAATTAAATCACAATAAGACCAAGATACAGTAAGCTTGATAACACTATTTGATACTCAAAATCAAATAGGCAGTTTAATTGTGCCAAAAAGTTCCCGATCTCGAATTCCTATTGCATTTGAAAGGCAGTTTATCTAAATAATTTACAGTGAATTGACTACTCTGGCACACCAAATTAAAGCGGCATTTCGATATTAATATACCCGGTATAAATACCGAGACCCGTGCGATAGGTATTGCCAATAAACGCTGGAAGTATTTCAAAATTCGCACATTACGTGCTCCTTAGTTATTTGTCTATGTTAGGGATGTTATGGAACACCGTAAACGTAACTAACCGGATACAGAAAATGTTTTTCTATCCGTGACCAAATCCGAAATAAGGTTTCGGTTAAATGTGGATATCGGCGCAGTCTAAATTAGATGTGTCACGTGTATACGAAGTCCCAGCCCGCTCGTGAGGTAAAGTCTGGTTTGATTTAGGGTCGGCGTACAAGGGCTAAAGCTCGCACAACCATATCACGCCGCCACTAGCGTATTTCCCATTAGTAGTAACACACGTCCGGATTCATTCGCGTTTTCACTTTTCGCGGATTGAAAAAATGCGACTCAAGTCCTATATTCGCGGCTTAAGATTTATTTATTCGCGGACTGAATTGGAACATCGGTACATATATAATAAATATATCCCTAAATAAAAAGCATTCGGTATACGTTGTCAACGCTTCAAGAGATAAATAAAATAGACCTTATTACAACTCCGCCTAGATTGTGTATTCAAAAGCTAACGGCGTTATGTGTTTCGTTCGATGGTTCCTTTGAGGTAAAGTCGCCTTCGCCGCGGTCGGTGTTTTTAAGTAGGTATGTAAACAAACTGAAAATTTTGATAAAACAAACTTGTTATTCAAAACATAAACCCCGTTATTTATAAACATATTTTAGCTAAAGTGTTGCTAATTTCTCCTTTGTCTTTTTCTATCGTGCACATTTGACAATGCCACTGACAAAGACAAAGCATTCTATAGCTAAAACGTATCTAATGTACGTTTATTACTACTTACAAAAATTAAAAATTCATAATTTTATTTTATTTACATTACCATACAGTAAGAGTCTGTCAAATATAGAAAATAATATTAGATATAAGCTAAATTTGACATTAGATAACCTAATTTGTTATAATAACAAGTTTTATAAATTGGACATAAACTGTATTCTTAAAAATAATTTTTATTTGACCAAAGATAATTACTATCTTAATAAATTTTTGAAACGACAGATAGCTGTATCGCTATCAAATTATATTGACCATATAGCCAAAAATTTGGCTATGCCGACTGGCTCTATTGGGCAATTGCATAACAATATACAGAGTTTGGAAAGTATTCCAAATATTAGCATAGTAAATGACAAATCAGTATTGAGTAGTTTTACTACCAATACTGTGAATAATCGTTTACAAATGACATCTAATAATGTGGACATTCAATTAAATCATTTAAATTAGATTTAGAGACAAAAGAGACAGCCTCTTGCTCTCATTTTCCTAAGGAAAATGTTTATAAATCTAGTATGTTGTTTCATAATAATAATAATAACATTGTAAACCTGGTGCATCAAAATATACAAGGAATATTGGGTAAAGAATTAGAAATTGAGTTATTTTTAAACATTCATGACATACAAATTTGTTGTTTTACTGAACATTGGTTGAAAAATAGCGAATTAATATTCAATTTTAGTGGGCACCAGGTAGGCAGTTCGTTCTGTAGGTCACATGCAATACGTGGTGGCTCTCTTATATTATTAAAAAAAAACATTAAACATAAGGAACGCAGAGATATAGTGAGTCTTTCTGTTGAACGAACTGCAGAAATAGCCTGTGTGGAGCTTGAGCGCTTGATTATTGTGTCCGTATACAGACCTCCAAGTGGATCTTATGAATGTTTTGAAAAAAATTTAGATGTTGTACTAAACAATCTAACTGCTTCAAAAAAACGTGTCATTATTTGCGGAGATTTCAATATAAATTTATTGGAGGAAACTCCAACAACTGTGAGGTTTAAATCGTTACTTATGTCATTTAATCTGCATAATTTGTTCTCAGAACCTACTAGAATTACACAGTACTCAGCGACATGCATAGACAATATTTTTATCGATTTTGAACCTACACATAAAAATATTTTGACTGAATTAAGCTCCGACCATTGTGGTCAGTTAGTTTCCTTCTGTAGTCAATTACATAATGATAAAAATAAACGAGCAATAGTATTTGTTCCTTTCAATGCGAAGCGAATTAAGAAATTCAGAGAAAATATTGTCCCAAAACTTGCAAACATGCAATACCATAACGATCCTAACATATTATATAATGACTTTTTTGCCACAATTTTAACAGAATTTAATTTAGTTTTTACCAATAAGACAATAAATGTAAGAAGTCATAAGTCGTTCAATGAATGGGCGACGGTTGGAATACATAAGAGTAGACAGAGATTGTATGACCTGTATGGAGAAAAGTCACATAATCACACAAATTCGTTTAAAAATCATGTTAAATTATATTCGAAAATATTCAAGAAAGTGTGTTTTGCAGCCAAGGCACTTCACATTAAAAATAAAATTAAAAATTCAAATAACAAAATTAAAGCGACTTGGAATGTAATTAATAGTGAAACTGGGAAACAAGCTGAACGCAACTCTGATTTTAAATTAATAATTGACAATAAATATGTTACTACTGACGAAGAAGTTGCTTTAGCATTTGAAACATTCTTTGCTAATATTCCAGTTTCTTTGACTGGAGACCTCATTTCATCGCCTACCGTCGCCGAATCATTATTGAAAAAAAATGTACATCAAAGTAAAACTATATTTAATTTTAAGTTAGTTAATACTGCGGATGTTATACATGCCTTTAAGTCTATTAATATTAAGAACACAACTGATTTATGGGGCTTATCTGTAAAAGTTGCATATGAAATAATGGATGTGATTGCACCTTACCTAGCGGCAATGTTTAATAATAGTATTGTAAGTGGTATATTTCCTGACTTAATGAAACATAGTAAAGTGATTCCTCTTTTTAAATCTGGTAGTACAAGTGACCCCACAAATTTTAGACCAATTTCTGTACTACCTGTCTTAAGTAAAATTTTTGAAAAACTTATTTTAATTCAACTACTTGCACACTTTAACCATCATAAACTTTTACATTGTCGACAGTTTGGATTTACTAGGGGTCGTTCAACTACCGATGCAGGTGTTGAACTTGTCAAACACATTTTTGAAGCTTGGGAAAAATCACATAATGCACTAGGGGTATTCTGTGACTTATCTAAAGCATTTGATTGCGTTCAGCATGAAACATTGGTCAGAAAGTTATATCACTACGGCCTTCGAGATACCGCTCTCGAGCTTATGACTTCATATTTAAACAATAGAAATATGTGTGTTGATGTAAATGGGACAAGATCTCCCGGGACTTCAATGGATATGGGGGTCCCACAGGGCTCTATTTTAGGGCCATTTCTTTTCTTAGTCTATATTAATGACTTACCCTACATTATCAATGATGGCCAAGAGATGGTATTGTTTGCTGATGATACTTCTTTAGTGTTCAAAATTAAAAGACAGGAGGTAGATTTTGACTGTGTAAACAATACTCTCTCTAATATAGTACATTGGTTTAGCGCCAATAACCTTTCGTTAAATAGCAGTAAGACAAAATGTATTAAATTTACTACTCCTAACGTAAAACAGGTTGAAACCAATGTTAAGATAAATGAGGAAGTATTGGAGATCGTAGAGTCCACGGTATTTCTTGGCATTACCGTGGATGCTAAATTGCAATGGGGTCCCCATATTGCCAAATTAGCTAGTAGACTTAGCTCGGCAGCATTTGCTGTGAAAAAGATTAGACTATTAACAGACGTCGAGACGGCTCGCCTTGTTTATTTTAGTTATTTTCACAGTATAATGTCCTATGGCATTTTGCTATGGGGAAATTCCGCCGACGTCAACACTATTTTTGTACTGCAAAAGAGAGCTGTCCGGGCTATCTACGGGTTGAGTCCGAGGGTATCTCTTAGAGATAAATTTAAAGAAATAAATATTCTGACTGTAGCTTCGCAATACATTTATGAAAATGTATTATATGTCCGTAAAAACATTAATGAGTTTCCTACAATAGGTAACAACCACAGTATAAATACTAGGAACAAATACAAGTTGTCCATGCATGCAACGCGGCTGAATAGGGTCAGTAATTCTTTTAGAGGTCAATGTATACGGTTCTTTAATCAAATCCCCAAAAACGTTCAAAGTCTATCGATCAATAAATTTAAGAAAGTAATGAAAGAACGTTTATATAAATGTAATTACTATAAGACCAGTGATTATCTTAATGATAATACGTCTTGGGATTATAGCGATCGCTGCCAGGCTATTTCATGATCCTGTGATTTCGTGTATTCTGTAATTAGTATCTACTATTGTTAAGGGTTGAATAATGTGAATACCCGGGCTGAAAATGAATTCCATCTTTTATTTTGCCGTATGCATATCCGGAACAGTCATGCACGCTTAAATGTCTTTGCCTTTGGCGGCGTCGTGTGGCGGGTTGCTCACTTCCCTCTAAAATGGTCGAGGAGGGCAATGGCTGTCACATGCGTCATACTCGTGAACGGGTGCTGTTGGTGGGGACTGGTCTGTTCTGGTTTGCAGGGGCTACATCACATTTAGTAGATAGCAGTTTATTTGCATCTATGCTATGGACGTTGACATTATTTGATTTTTCACGATAATCTGTACTAGATTTAAGCTCTCATTTAAAAGAGCTCTTACTGAGTTTGTTGGGTAGCGGAGTTCTTCTCAGTAGTGACTGCACTTGGAACTCTGCTAAGTGAATAACATTGATCTTGACGAATAAGTTTTTCTTTTTCTTCATTTATTATCATTGAAGGAATTGAAAAATTTTATGATTATTATGCTTTAACCAAATAGTTTAAATTTTAATTTTTAATTTACTATTAATATATGATTTTGCTTTTACTATATGTAATGGTTATTCGCTCTAGGTAGTTTATGATTTATTGACGTTTTGAAAGTATCTGTAAAGATCTATTCGAAATAAAAATATTTTCTATTTCTATTTCTATTTCTATGAATATGGGGGAAAGTACATTATTGAATGCTTCCACAATTGGATCATTGCCTAAACCTGAAGATATTATGTAACTTATCTAAATGTATGGTCAAAAACTTAAATAAAACAGATTTTTTATGCTGCCTTTTTTTATTTCGCCGTTCGGGAACGTATCCCTTATAATTCTATATACCTAAATTACCATTCCTTATTCACGATTTCTATATTCGCGGCATATTTACGGAACGTATACCCTGCCAATAAAGAGCTTCTACTGTATGTTATTCATATATCCGTATCCATATCCAGGTCCGAAACGTCATATCCGTAACATCCCTAGTTTATGATATCTTGGTGCACTTGTACGCGTATTGTCAGAGTTGTCAGGGAAAGAGGTTAGGTATTCCAGTCCGGCTGTGCAATTAGATTTAGCATGGAAAGCAGGAAGAATCAAAGATTGCCGGCAGTGTTTCGTGTCCATATTTCCTTGTATTTAGAAATGTAATTAAGTTTGTTCGCGCGGAATTATCTTGCGTATAGGCGTTCGCGTTCGTGTTGCATACAATCGACGCTTCGCTTTTGTGTATTTATTTGGCTATGTATGTATTAGCTTCGTCCGAGTGGAATTCGTAACAAAAAATTACGGATATACAAACTTTCATCCCCTGTTTTAACCCTTTTAAAGATAGATTTTTGAAAAAAGTTGCCTTTGTCCGTTCTAGCACGAACTGTCTCCAATAAAATTTCATTAAAATTGGTTCAGCCATTTTGACGTAAAAGATAAACATAGATAGAGACGTATCTCTATGTTCAGCTTTTGATAAGACAGGTACATTTCGCATAATATAAAAAAAGATACCGACGAATTGAGAACCTCCTCCCTTTTTGAAGTCGGTTAAAAATACAGGTATAAAGTTAAATTTACGCATTTTTTTTCCAATTTTCTGTGACGTCACTAAAAACAACATATCCCAGCCTGAGTCAGAACTAAGTCCAGAGTTACATATTACTTGCTGCCATAGAGCAACACGGGCCACTGGCCGCGGCGGACTGGAGGGGAGTAGCCATATGCAGGCTTTCCCCTCTGACAAAGTACAAGCCCAAGTGGGCCTATGCCTGTCGCCTAGAAGTTTAAATGTGTGCGTGAAATTGTTAATGTTTTTTGTTAATGTCAAGGTGTGAGTTTCGTAGTAATAGACGATTTTTGTAGTGTGTCACTACAAAAATCGTCTATCACACGTAGTTCCTCCCGCAAAAAATGACAGACTATTTTGCATCGGTAAAAACGCGATGGCTACTCCTCTCAGGTCCGCAGCCGGTGGCCCACCTTGCTCTATGCTTGCTGCATGTAGCTTGAACTCTCCGGTGACCTCTGCCAGAGAATATGTAATAATACTACGTATAGAATGGATACTTCGACGTCCCGCCCGATTTGCACACATACACAACCCCTTCCTTCTTCTCTTATGGGCGACGGTTGGTATTTTGTACGTGCTACGCACACAGGTGCGCGTGTAAATACACGTCACTGATGGATAGAAACCAAATTAAGCGTTTGTATGGAATTTTGACGGAGTGTCTGCGGTGTGCCTCTGCGCTCTTTACTCTGGCTCCTATTCCAGGGGATGAAGCTTAACGTCCGATAGCTCCATATATTCGGGACGTGTAATGTTCACGTGTGGACCGTGTACTGAGGTTACGGCTAGGGCAGACGTGTCAACTTTTTCGAATATTAAGGCATGGGTTGCATAATCTTACTTTAGCAAATATTATATTTGGAGATTGTTAAATGAAGTCATAATTTTAACAGCTAACTGGAACTGGCTGAGCTGCGCTGGTTAACGTTAACCTTAACCTCTGTCAGACAGTGAGGAAATCTCTCGACCCTGATAATTTTAACTATGCCAAAAATACGCTGGTACAAGTTGGTGTTGTTCGGAAGGAACTTAGGTACTTGCATTTCGCCGTCACTACTAAAGCACACCGCGGACACTCCGCCAAAATTCCATACAAACGCTTAATTTGGTTTCTATTACACAGACATCAATCACGTGACGTGTATTTACACGCGCACCTGTGTGCGTAGCACGTACAAAATACCAACCGTCGCCCATAAGAGGGGAAGGGGTTGAGTGATGCGGGCAAATCTGGCGGGACGTCGAAGTGTCCATTCTATACGTAGAACTATTACATATTCTGACTAAAGTAAAGGATTATTTTTAGGACGTAGATCTTTTTTTTATGTGATGGAAGTGGCAAACAACCATGCAGTTCACATTGATGTTAAGTGATGACTGCAGCCTATAGACCCACACTAAGACCAAGTTCAAAATGCAGATGCGTTGCCACTCCTGAGGCCTAAGGTGTTATGCCTCTGCGCCGGAAATAACAGGCCCGTACACTACCATCTGACCGGAACACGATAGTGCTGAACACTACCATTTAGCGGCAAGTATATTAGGTAATGCGGTGGTGACTACTTGAGATCATCTACTTCGCACTCGTGCGAAGCCGGGGCGGGCCGCTAGTAGTTTCAATAACCAAAGTACCTATCCCTCAACGAATTTGGCATTGCGATAATAATACAAATATTTAATTATGTTGAAAATTTCTCTAAATATTGCCATCTGAACAACGGCAGAAAGTCAGTCAAGTGGTAATAATACCATTTGTGAAACAATATACGACACGAAAATTATTCATGCTGAACAAAGGTTACTGAACACTATTTATACATCTGAAAGTACATGAACGTATATGTACCATACATGAGTGTGAATCATACAGTGAATCAGGATAAAGGATCAAATATATTTAGACTTGCGGTAGTGATACTCCTGCAAATGAGTACTCCTCCTTGGTAGAGCTCCAGTGACGGAGCTCGCGGGCGTAGGCACCACCGCATTACCTAATATACTTGCCGCTAAATGGTAGTGTTCAGCACTATCGTGTTCCGGTCAGGTGGTAATGTACGGCCCTGTAATTTCCGGCACAGAGGCATAACACCCTTAGGCCTCAGGAGTGGTAACGCATCTGCATTTTGACCTTGGTCTTTGTGTGGGTGTCTATAGGCTGCAGTCATCACTTAACATCAATGTGAACTGCATGCTTGTATGCCTCTTCCATTACATAAAAAAAAAAAAAAAATACTGACGGTAGAGTTCCAATGCTGTAACTAGTGACCAGTCTTAAATATTCCATATCTATCTTTCGCTATATTGTAATGATTCACGTTTCCGTGTTCCATTTACTGGTAACTAGCGACCCGCCCCAGCTTCGCACGCGTAGCATTTATTATATTGTGGGGATACGCCCGACTTTTTGACAAAAACCGTGATATCTCGGTAAATGTAAGTACGATATTGGTAAATTATAGATATAAACATTTATCAGAAAACCCTCTTTCTAACATTTCAAACAGGAACAAAATCCGTTCACAACTTTCCGAGATTAGCGCGTACATACAGACAGAGAAAATAGAGGGACTTTACTTGTCTATATAATATGTTTTTTTTTACTTGATTCGTTTTTTTTTATGAACCTAATGGAAGTGGTGAACAAGCATGCAGTTCACATTGATGTTAAGTGATGACTGCAGCCTATAGACACCCACACAAAGACCAAGATCAAAATGCAGATGCGTTACCACTCCTGAGGCCCAAGGTGTTATGCCTCTGTGCCGGAAATTACAGGGCCGTCAGGATAGTGCTGGACACTACCATTTAGCGGCAAGTATATTAGGTATTGCGGTGGTGCCTACGTCCGCGAGCTCCGTCACTGGAGCTCTACCACCAGTAAATCCTGGGATAGAAGCACAACATAGGTTTGCGTAGCCTGCGTAGCAGACCTCTCGTTTTGTGCCGATATCGAATATCATCTACAGGCGACAATATTCATCGACTCCGGAAGCAATATCTCCTCATGTAAGTGATTTATGAGTGTAATCAACATCATTTACCCCACTTGCTAGAAAAAAGCTGTTTCCATATGAAGCTACATCTCGTTATCATCTTCCTTCCGCGTAATTTTCACTACATTAAGGTGTTCTACAATAAGTATGAGAGGTATTCTAGGCATGTGGTCGACCTAGACGTTACAAATGTTCGGAAGGAACCTACTTACCTTTGTCTTACCTTTTTAGGAAAGTCAAGTAAGTAACGCTCTATGAATGAACGATGCATGGAAATAAGTTTAGGATATTTAATAAAATATTGACTGTATCGTGTGTGTACAGATTTATGAATTAGTGTTTGCATCCCTTTTGGGAAAACACAAGCGTGATGTATGAAATACGTACGTATGTATTTTTATGTTGTTCTTTTTCACTACTATCTGTGGCAATAATTTATCGCTGACGCTTCAAGCGTATACCTCGCCATTTGCACAATGATTTTTAGGTATATTTCTACGAAAATAAAGAATGTTATAAAGACTCCAAGCAGATCTTTAAAAGAGACCAAACAATAAACATTAAACACTCTTGGGAAATAGCAGTAACACACGACCGGATTCAGTACCGCAGACCGAATCCGCCCACCAAATCTGCTCTCGCTGCATCCGACCGGATTTGGTCCGGGACCGAATCTACCGACCAAAGCCGCGCGAGCGGACTGGGTTGGACTTGATTAATAATAATTATGTCCGCCGGACTCCTCTACACACGACCAGATTTGGTTCGGAGCGTACAGAGTCCGCTGCCCGCTCCTCACCAAATCCGGATGAGTGTACTATTAGAATTAACTTTCAACCAGTTTGAAGTAAGTGGCCAAAGTTACTACTAAAAGCTGCATTTTTGTGAATTGTTCGCTAAAAGTAAAACCAGTCTCACTTTCTATGCACGAGATACCACGTAACCTCACATAAATCCATAAGTCAGTTCCTGCTGTGCAGATAAACATGGGAGATTTGAACTCCAATCTAAGGACACGTACACATGTTATGTCGACAATTGTGCCTAATAGTTTCAATCGTGGCACTTACGATGATACAATGATTCTCCAAGTCCCTGAAGACAGGCTTAATCAGCCAGTCTTCATGGACGTACAGTATCCAACAAGAAATAATGCACCTCGGAAGAGACGTCGGCTTATTTCGGATCTGTAGAGCGTCATCTTTTTCGCACCTTACCTATTTGACGTTTGTCGACCACTTTGATCAAGTTTTGACCAATACCGGACTACGGATTCTTACGTAGGCAGTGTGCAGCAGAGATAACGCTCTATAAAGCCGAAACCCGCTATTGTAAGTGTGCAACTTTAAGATTACTGGAGTCTAGAACGAAATCCTGGTAAACTGCACTAGCCAGGAGGAAATGCGTATGTAAAAATGTCACGTGACGCAGGGGTTACAAAAAAAAGTCAAAACTGATTCCGAATGGACACGAACACGGGAGAGAATTAAGCCAAACTGCATGCAATACCTGAAATTGCTCTCCGATGAAAACTTATCGAATTATAATTTAATACATTTTAATTATAGAGTGGCTACTCAGCCCTACTTTTACCAAGCTCCACTTCAGTTCTGGTCATATCTGTCTGTCATACGTTGTCTTTTTTTTTAAATCTAAATTCATTTGGAGGCTTTTGTCCACTGGAGGAAAAACAGAGTAAACCACTCGTGGCTGCAAAACCTGAGAAAGTCTGTCCACAGTCTAGTCCACACAGGTGGGACAGACACTTAAGGGATTGTAGAGCATATCAGATCATTATTTCGTAGCTAAAGGGCCGCGTGTCTCCTGAGCGGGAATCGGTGCCAATAAACAGCAATATCCCTATATCAGATTCCATACAGCTAGTTGTTTCAAGATTTATTGCGGTTGTGAGTCGAGGAGCTCACACCGAGTGGTTTTGTATCGGATTAATGGTTGGAGAGATTGAATTGGAATTTTCATTTTGTCAGACTGCTTTAGCTAGCAGTTTAAGTGGTCTTACCACAAGAGTTTTTACGAAGTTATTTTTGGTTTGTTAATAAATTTAGTATGATAAGCTAGGATGTGTTTTCTGATACTGCTTTACATTTTGTTTAATGAATTTTAATGCTTTACTCACCTATGCAGAAGTAAAACAGTACAGCAGTAAGTGTGTATGTGTTGTATGTGTACAACGGCGCCCACGACACAGGTTTATACCGACTGTGGGGCTGTGAGTGTAAGCGTATAAAAACAATATCATACCACCATCTCATAAATTGCAATCTTAATTTGTTTTGACGTATGATGAACGTCAACGGAATATAAGCTTTAGAGCACACATATTATAATCTATAATTGTCTTGAGTTTATTTATACGTTAAAACAAAGTAAGATTAAAATTTGTCTACCCTATGAGAGTACCACTAGTATTGATCACCCCAGATCTGATATAGATATGTGTTTGCGGCTCACTCTGATAGCTTAAATTTCGCGCTTCAGTTCGTCAAATAAATAGTTTCAAGTTCTTAACCTTAAAAGATTTATTATAGGCGTACATTCTTTGCATTAAATGTAAAAAGAAAGCACTCTGCAATGTGTTGTGCGTTTACTTTAAAGCTTCTAGAATATTATTTACTTTTGCGAGTGTCAACGTTTACACTTTTTATGTAATTCCACATCATATTCTTCCAAAAATAAATAAATGTTGTATTTGTATTCTTGTATTTTGTATAAGTCTATCAACAGTTGTAGTAGTCACTATACAGAAACGTGGACTACGTGCTCATTTTATTCATATCGTTCCTTCATTTAAACAAATTAGATGCGATAGAACGCGGAAATCAGATTCTTGTTTGAAGCGAAACATTCAGGACAGCTTTGTCATATTTCTCGACCATCTGGTAACGTGATCATATAAGTCATTATTACTGAAGCTTGGGATGTATTCATGATATCTTTCATTGTACATTTTGCCCGCCATAGTATTTTTATATCTCGTCCATCTAGATGTGTCACTCACGTCCATCTATATGTGTTCCACCAAAAAATATTTTAGCAAGTGTTAGACAGCGTATGTATGAAGTACGCGCGAAATTATAGAGCCCATTGACTCGTGCGCACTCGAGATGAGAAGTCATTCACGCTTCGTATCTAAATAGCGTTACTAATAACGTATCGGAACACGTCATGATCGTGACGCCGGAGAAGCAAAACATTATGGTAGACTAGTTATTGCTTGGGATTTCTCTCCCTTGGAATCTTAAATTTTCTGTTACATTTATACTTTTTGAAAAAACTTGGTACCTATTGTAGACCTAATCTTAACTTGAGATTTTAATCGCACAATTTAATCCTTCGATTATATTATTTGCACTGTCAATGGATATCAGGGCGAGGAATGAAGAGGGCTTTGGTTTAGAATTTAGATTATTTTTGTCATGAAGTGGCAAACATGCATGCAGTTTATATTGATGGTAATTAATTGAATACTGTAGCCTATAAACATCTTCATGAATCCAGAGATTTCAATGTAGATGCGTTGCCACTCCTGAGGCCTAAGGAATGATGCTTCTGTGGCGTAAATTACAGGGCCGTACATTACCACCTGACCGGAACACGATAGTGCTGAATACTACCATTTAGCGACAAGCAGATTAGGTAATGAGGTCGTGCCACGAGCTCCGTCACTGGAGCTCTACCACCAGTGAACTGTGACAATAACATCATAACCAAAACTTAGTTCTCAGATTTCAGAACTTCAGATTCATTTCAGAACAGTGGCGTATGTACAAACATTTGCAATATATTTTGAGTTTAAATTGTGCACAAACCATTCTGAGGTTACACATCAGCGCACGCAATAGAGTCTTAAGCAAAGTTGCAGGAAGCTATCTAGGATCCGTTAATACTAACTGTCAACGGGAACAATTTCTTGCACACGGCGACTATGGCTTGTTTAAGCTCACGCGTGCGTGTCACCATGCTTGCATTATACGCAACTGTTTACATGGTCAACGCTTATGGTTCCAACATTGTAGCTTGCAATTACTGAGTTGAGACATTTCGCTATGGGACGTGAAAGTACGCTAAAGTTCCTAATGTATATACCAGTCGTAAAGTATTGGAGTGGCCGTCGGGTAAATAGTCGACCAAGACGATAACCTTGTCGTACGAATATGGCAAATGAAGATTGTGTACCTATCAAAATTCAGGTAAAAGCAAACGTTTGCAAGAATAAGTATCTATCATCGACATCAACCAATGAAAGGGTCATAGCATGATTTGTAGAGAAACAATATTCCATTCCATAGCTGTTACACCATGGATCTTTAATTGATCATGTTTGCAAAATTTTTTAGTCGTCAGGTTCGAAATGGCCACTAAAACTAATACCGTATCGTTATAATAATAAATAAGCTTTTAATTAGACCTCACTTCCATACAGTCTTCAATACTTATTAATTTTCACGCAACAAAATAATTCATAAATATTATAAAATTATGAATTTATGAACGACGAATTCATAATCCACCTTCTTTGAAGTCGGATGGAAAAATGGGAAATTCTGAAAACTCCTCAAATTCAGCGGTAAACCACTTTTGTTGCTGAACAAAGTTGTTGAAGAAGAGCAAGCCATTTTAGGCGCACTTATAAAAGTTTATATACCCAGAGTTTATGAGGGATGAGGTGCTAGATTACGTACCGCGTTATTTACACGAGGCTGGGCAGTTAACTTCAATTTGTTATTGCCATTGTGCGAAGTCGAAATTGTGTATATACTTTCACGCTAGTATTGTGTAAGAACTGGGAAATTGGAAAATGTAATGATATCTTTGGAACATAGCATTTGAGACTGGAAAACTAAGTGGTACTTTTATTGAATAATACAGCATATTTCGTTTGTGTATGACAAGACTTCTAAGCTAGTTGAAAGGGACGCTTGCCGAAAAATGCGACAAGGGTGCGGGCGGTTGACATCGTTTGAGAAGGGTTTTAATTATTGTAAGTATAGTCACTTACAATAACCGCACGTGGTGCAGTCGATGCGTGCAGTCAAGCCGGCAGAAATCTGTCAAGCAGCTCATCTAACGATCTAGACGTTAATTTCAATGTCCCATAGCCTTAGAGCGTTATAATTCTACGCCCATAGCAGACACCATAATTTAAACCAAAGATGTTAGAAGAGTTTAAACAATGTCAACGGCCACATGTGATATGGTTCAGAGTTCTCTGAAATATTATTTAAAAAAAACCTTGTGATATGGTTCAGAGTTCTCTGAAATATTATTTTAAAAAAACCTACTATGAAACCGTACACACACTGGCAGCTCTAGCATATACTCCGCATTTTAGGTACACGATCGAAGAAGTTTCCGGTGATCAAAAAAAAATTGAATATTTCAAATAAGACAGAAGCGCCGGAATTACCGGTAGATCACGACGGTACGTGATCACGTACCGTCGTGATCTACCGGACATTTCGGCGCTTATGCTCAGTTGAAACTTAGGTTAAACCCCCTTCCCAAAATGCAACCCTTATTAATTTAATTAAGAAAAAACAAATGGCGATCTATGATCTAAATTGCTCTTTTTTTATTTTTTTTTCTCCGTTTAAAGAGCTTGGTCAAAGACCATGACGCTCTTTACGTTCAAATGAATTACATTATTAATTTAAAAAAAAAATATTGGACAACATTAGCATTCATTGACAATTGATATAGTTGCAACAGTATCCTGCCGTCATCCGTAATAGGATGCTCTTTATTTCGTCATAGCAAGAGCTGAGACTTATTTAAACGTTTTTTACGGAGTGAATATTCTGTGACAAAAGGCTGAAATTCAAGTATCTGACTGAACAACATTCTACAAGGCTGCCTGGATATAAACGTTTAACGAGCAATCAACGGAATTGATTGCATAAACACTTAATGAACATAATTCAGCTAAATCACAGGTTTTCACATGATTAAACTCGACGCGAATAGAGTAGTGATACTAATGAGGCAATTGAAGTGGGTAGGGCACGATGACTGAAGTATGGCCTACTGTAAGCTATTGTTGGTAGGTACATAATTTTTGATAAGTAAATTTTGTAATAGAACTTTCTTTTCGCGGACATTGCGGCTGAGATTCATCGTCTCGGTTTATCTTGTTCTACAGTGCTGTTCTAAAAGTGCAGATTTTTCTGAGAGATCAAAAGTCTGGTTATTAAGGAAATGGCTGTACTGTACATAAGTACTTAACATTGTGAAGAATTCATATTTTTATTTCATAAATATATGATAAGAGTAAATAAGTTATGAATAATCCAACCTTATTTACCTTCTCACCTATAGCTACCAATTTAGGATTACTCATTCATAATTTTACAAATGCGAAAGGCATTCACTCATCATTAAATCTCAGAAAAAACAAGTGCCGGGAGTTCCAAATTTTGCATGAAGGTTATTTTGGGAGGTAGGTGCTCACTAAGACAAGATTTTACGAAATTCGCCCTCTTAGGGGTTGATAGTTTATATGAAATTTCGTTACTATTTACAAGAGTCAGGAGTCTCAAATTATGCATGGGTGCTAAGACGGAATTATGTGAAAGACCCCTAAGGGTGTGTTTTTGGGATTGATAGTATGAATGAAACAGATACAGCAGGATCGGTTTAAGGAAAAATAACCTCTTACGCAACCCTATAATGCCGGCACTACACGTCGACAGATGCATCTGCAGACGTCATCTGCGTAATCCTGGCACTCCACGTGAACAGATGCGTCCGCGGACACTGGCAGATGCATCCGCAGATGAATTTACATGAGCTCTCCACGCGTCTGTAGATCGATCAGTCTATGTTCATTCACGACAGACGCAGCACGCATTTAATATAAACGTTAAATATGGATATTGAGACCGTAGCTGCTGCAGCTATTTGTCTTTTTAGCTACTACTTGAGTGTGCTGTCGCAGTAGAGTCGCAGTACAGTTATTAAAAAGAAATGGAAAAGAAGAAGGTGGTGGATGCTCTCAATCGCAACTCCGATCAAACTGATGCGTCGACAGACGTGTGGACAGACACCGAACGTTCGCGCCGAAACCTTTTGATGCGTGCCACAAAAACCGACAAATTCTGATCTGAGCCGGACGCGTCTGCTGACGTTATATATATCTACCATAGACGCTCAAATCGGAGTTGATTATCTACACGTCGGCGGACGCATACGCAGATGACGTCTGCAGATGCATCTGTCGACGTGCAGAGCCGGTATCATACGCCGACGTGTAGAGGAGGTGATTTGAGCGTCTGTGGTAGGTATTTAATGTCGGCGGACGCATACGCAGATGACGTCTGCAGATGCATCTGTCGACGTGTAATGCCGGCATAAGGTAAGTACTGTTTTAGTAGTAGTAGGTAATGTAGGTAATACTGCACCCGTGCGAAGCCGGAGCGAGCCGCTTGTTATTTATATTTATCAAGCTAACAAATAATTATTAATTACTGTTATTCTGTAAAGTTATTAATATTCTTAATTTGACGTTTTCGTAGGTTTTCGCGAGCTTCATACATTGTAGAAATTAAACTTGTGGATTTTGCCTAAAAAGGACATCAAAAGAAAGCGATAATATTCTCCGCCAAGCGAGTAAGAGACTGCTATGCCAACTTATACGACAACATCGTTCGGATATTGCGCAAATCGAGGTGGACATTGGCAACTTATCCAAAAACTTAGAAAATACGTTGCAAATAGGAGATTGGCAAGACTGCGTTCAAGTTATCGATAGCCGTGCTCAGACCACCTATGATCATTGCAAAGTGAGGCACATAAAGAAATATGAGAAACTTGATAAGGAGTCGAAGAAAAACAAAGAAGCAGATCATTCGGCGTCTTCCAGAAATAATACAGCAGTGGTCAATCTCTCTAAACGTACTTTGGATGATCCTACCATTGAGGTCCTCGAAAAAGGATTGAACTTTGCACCAGCTCCATCAAGGATACCGTATGAAGAGATTGTTAGCAATGTAGAGGACTGTCTTCTCAGGAATCAAATTTCTAAGGATACAGCTGAGGAGATTCGACAAGATATAGCAACTGCGTTGCGTCATAGTCGCCCTCCAAAGCCAAACATGTCCCGAAATGAAGTCCAACTTCTTACAGCCGACCGAAACGTCGGGTGTAAGAAGTTTGGGAGTGTTGTATACGCGAGAAAATCCGCAAGTTTAATTTCTACAATTCTTAATTTGCTTTCAGATTTATAAGTAAATTAAAAATAATATGAATTTTTGTGAAACCATTTTGCCGATACGAACATCGAGCGTGTCGAACAAGCTAGAAATACGTTAGCAAGCTTGGTGGTCATAAAATCTTATATTTACAAATTAGAACGCCAACAGATCACTTTCACCTACTTTGTGGCCCAGCGACTCCCAACATCAGGGTCTAAATTGCTCTGCGCCTATGTTTTCAATATTCTACATTGTAAATTATCGGACACTGAATTTATGTGACAAAAATATCGACAAATCTCGTTTCCAACGGAGTACGATAGGGGATCGAACCCGGAATGGCTGGCACAATGACCGACTGTACAACAAAAGGTTAGCCCGAAATAGAGGATGACTGAGTGGCTATACATAGATAAGATAATTAATATATAATGTTGGTGTAATATAATACTGATAGAATTAAGACAGTAAAGAATTATTTTATAGTTCCGTACCTCAAAAAATAGGGCATTCTTGACTTAACACTTGTAGTCGTCTGTCTGAGTCTTTGAAGTTGGAGACAGGTCTGATAAAAATATAGGTATGCTAATACGAAGATTTGTTCCCTACTCGATTTTGGACCTTCACTGGATTTTCACTTTGAACCGCGGACCAAGGGACTGGAAATAGTTTAAAATATTATAATTCAGAACTGTCCGTATGGTTATAATATATTTCTCTGTTTATGGAGCAGTTTGAGATAAATTAACTCGTAAGTATATTATTTCACCGAAAAAAATAAATATTTAGTCCTACCCGCAGTAGCAGCCTTCGATATATTAAACTTATTTTTTTATTCCGGTGAGGATAAGTTAAGTTCTCAAGGTATTTTAAAACCGTTCTACCCTGAACCTTTAATTTTTGTACAAATCTAGACAGTCTGTCATCATAAAATCAGATGTGTCCCTCTTGTACTAAGGGTATAGAAATAAGTGGTCTAAGTGAAAATACACAATTCTAACTGGAAATGTGCGTTTCCCCGCAAACCAACAAAAACGTTCCACTTTCCAACGCCCCTCGTGAATCCGAACCACACCTTTCTCGGGGATACTTACTCCCGATTTCTCTAATTGACAGATCGACGGTGCAATTATCTTGTTTACATACAAACGGAGCACGAGAATTAGTTTAACAGCTGCTGAACAGTGAATTCAAATCAGTTGTGACAATTGATAGATTTAGAAATCAGATAAATGTGTAAATGTTGGAAAACTTTTGAACTAATTTGTTTTAATATATGTAATGAAGTGGCAAACAAGTGAACCTACGGTTTACATTGATGGTAAGTAACGCTGTAGCCTATAAACATCAACATGAAACAGAGATTTCAATGAAGATGCGTTGCCACTCCTGAGGCCTAAGGTATTATGCCTCTGTGCCGGAAATTACAGGGCCGTACATTACCACCTGACTGGAACACGATAGTGCTAAACACTACCATTTAGCTGCAGGTAGATTAGGTAATGCGGTGGCGCCTACGTCCGCGAGCTCCGTCACTGGAGCTCTACCACCAGTTGACTATTGACTGCCTTCGTAGACTGAAGTCCCGGATTCGATCTTTGGGTAATTTAAAACATGTGAATGTGACTCAAAAACTGACTATTCGTAGATACACAAACACGTTATTGCAGTGCACAAAATAAGACTTTCATTTTTATTTATTATGTAGGTACGTATAATATATAACCCTCCTTTTTGCTTCGCCGTAGTCGGGTAAAAATATACAGAATCTCGAGCTGAAAAAATCTTTTAGAAATATATGCAGGTACTTAAATGTGAATTTCAGAAAATTGAAAACTGAATATATCGTAATTGCCGGCATTTTCTTAAAACTGACCATTAATTTCATAAATATTTTAGCAGAGTTTATATTAACCAATATTTTATTTGTTCAATAAAAATGTTTATGAAATGATGTTATGTTAACAGAATGCGTTATCTGACAGATAAGGCAGTTAGTACAACATTGATTGGACCAATAAATTCGAGTTAAATCAGTGCCTAATAAAATTGCGAGTGTAGGTATATTAATCAGATAACTTGTATTTATGGTTTGGGATTACACATACTAGCAACTCTCGCGACTCTGTCCGCGTGTTGGTCGATTTTCGCGTAACCTGTGGAAACTCATCAAATCATCCCACAGGAACATTTTTTCGGGGTTATAAGTATCCTATAATCTAAGTCAGCTAATACTCTATCTGCATAACAAATTTCATTAAAATCCGTTCAGTAGTTTCGGCGTGATTGACGGACAAACGAACTTTCACATTATAATATTAGTGTGATTCACCTTCAAAAATATTTTTACCACTCCTGAGGCCTAAGATGCTATGCCTCTGTGCCGGAAATTACAGGGCCGTACATTACCATCTGACCGGAACACGATAGTGCTGAACACTACCATTTAGCGACAAGTATATATATTAGGTAATGCGATGGTGCCTACGCCCGCGAACTCCGTCACTGGAGCTCTACCACCAGTCAATTCTTAAATTGATGCATGTGCTTTGAATTAATATAACAACATCAAACATAACTGTTCATTGTCTTTGTAAGGTTAACACAAATGCTTCCCGTATGCAATATATGCAACAATAAAACGAGTCATGGTGTTTCTGATTCCGACACACTAACTGAATTCTAACCACATTCGCACCAATTACCGAATACATACAATTTTCACTCATGGCCACATTTGGAGGAAGGAAAAACGTTCATTAGTTCATATTAATGGTCTTTAGAAGGTCACTTTGCTCATGATACATAAATCTGCCCAAATCCATTGCAGTACCTCAATTGCCACGCTGGGATTTCCGGGTCGAGAGTTATCAGAGATGTATGTATCTTCACGCCAGGTCCTAACGGGGTAGGCAGAGAATGTGGAGCGCCAGATATTCCGGTCCTGACACACCTCCCGAGCCTCATCTACCTTCTTCATTCTCTTCATACACGCACGCCGATTCCTAAGACTTTTGACACCACCATCAGACAGAACTCGACCTATTTGGTCATGGTAGGTCAGTCTTGGTCTTCCTGGGCCTCTGCAATCATTTACATGCATTATCAGAGATGAAATCCTTTATCTCTGGATCTATTGGGATTTTTCTATTTTCTGGTTTCCCAGTATCTCGGAGTTTGGTAATGTGACCGGAGATGTCAAGAGCCTCGCCATCTGTTTCATGGGCCAAAACGTAACCGGCGAATCGTAGGTGTTTGCATGTATGCTGCATTTACCTCTGCCCACCCCTTTGGGGATTACAGGCGTCAAGATACATATTTCCATTCTAGTTTAGGAAAAATAATCAAACGTTCAAGCGATCACGCAATCAGTGACTACATTTTTTTTTATTTAATGGGAATGGTAGTTCACATTGATGAATGATGATTGAATGAATGAATTTTTATATCAAAAATGGACAGCATTCATGGTATGTATTAGGGCACTGTTGCCGGTTTTGAAGTCCTTAGCTCAGTCGTTACGTAGGAGATCCAATGACAGAATTTCAAAGCAACTACAGCAGAAAACTTTCAACATAGTATGTATAGATGGTCGCGGATTCAAGTTCCACCCGATATCGATGTTTTCTTTCCATTTTACCTGTAAAAAATATTTTTTTAATGTAATGAAAGTGGCAAACAAGCATGCAGTTCACATTGATGCTAAGTAATGACTGCAGCCTAGAGACACCCACAAGAGACCACAGGTCAAAATGCAGATGCGTTACCACTTCTGAGGCCTAAGGTGCTATTCCTCTGTGCCGGAAATTACAGAACCGTTCAATTCAATTCATTTATTCAATAACCATTTTTACATTGTTTGAAATTACGAGTATGTAGGTACAATCTCGTTAATTAATTAATATAAATACAAGTTAATCTCCTCGGTACAAAAATAATATCTCTATATAATAATATCAATTTCTAATTAACAATGTTAAATTAAATGTTATAAAAGATATTACAGCTATTTTGAATCCAGTCAACCTACATACCTACCTACATACCGTACATCCTCTTGCATGTGTTATTGCGATAATTCCAATAAAATATAAGTAGCAATAATATATTACAGATGTATATGTACAGACCAAATTTTTCTACACTGTTTCGTTAGTTAAACGAGTATGGAAGGTAACTTATCAAGTTGGCACGAATTGACGGCAAACACCGCATAACAAAGAGTTTATTTCTCCTCAAGTGAATAAGCATTAATTAAAGCCAAATTTTACTGAGTATGACGTCCACACTGACGGCCTGGAGCTTACTCCACCACGCTGCTCCAATGCGGATTGGTGGAGGTGGGTGGGTTAGTGGCCAACCTACTGTCGGATGTTTTCAAACCGCCCATAAGGCCTCCGACAAGGTTTAACGACTGCTATCCATCGATAGCAACCGGGACCGACGGCTTTACGTGCCCTCCGAAGCACGGAAACGCGCATTTAATTTGCCACTAGCGGTCACCCATCACACTACCCGACCGCGCCCGTAGTGCTTAACCGAGCAGATCGCTTACGATCTACACCAGCCGCTGGGCCATGCGCGCTTCAATCAATCAATCATTAATATCATGTTAATGACCATCATTTTCTGCGCGTTTGAACAACAAATTAAGAAAATCGCGAAATTCAAGTCTACTTTGACACGGAATGAAAATAAGACAGGACTATTGGTTGCAAAGATAAATAAATATTATTCATAGAGCAACACGAGCCACCGCGGCGGGCCGGAGGGGAGTAGCCATAGCGTTTATTACCGATGCAAAACAGTCTGACATTTTTTGCGGGGGGAAATGCGTGCGACACACGCACACTACAAAAATCGTCTATTACTACGAAACTCCCACCTTGACTTTAACAAAATACAGAAACAATTTCACGCACACATTTAAACATCTAGGCGACGGGTATAGGCCCATTTGGCCTTGTACTTTGACAGAGGGGAAAGCCTGCATATGGCTACTCCCCTCCGGTGTTGCTCTATGATATTATAATATTGCATATTTTCAAATTCATTAAGTACTTGTTCCCGCGTTGTTATTATCGCAGGCCTTGGTATGAAGATCGATGACACACTGGCCGCCTGCCAACTCCAACAGCCTCTGGTCATGTCGTAACACACTACATACTGATACTACCAACGAATGTTGTTATTCGAGAACACGCTCTGTTTATCTGGATATAGTGATCGGTGATCACTTATGTGGTTAAAAGGTTTCATTTCCATCGGAGATTGTGGCTGAGTTGGTAAGATTTGTAGGATCTACTAGATATTTACTGGTGGTAGTTCCCGTGAAGAAGCTCGAGGGCGTTGGCACCACCGCATTACCTAATCTATATGCCGCCAAATGGTTGTGTTCAGCACTGTCGTGTTCCGGTTAGATGGTAATGTATGGCCCCGTAATGAAAATCACAGGGCTTATGGGCGGCAACGCATCTGCATTTTGACCTCAGATTTTAGTGTGGGTAGTATCGGCTGTGACAGACGGACAGACAGACGCACGAGTGATCTTACATGGGTTTCGTTTTTTCCTATTTAGGAACGGAACCCAAAATATACCGATGAATCGATGCTCGGTCATCCAGGTACTTAGTCATATTATGTAACTCGTTTAACATGAATTTGATAGGCAAGCACTACGCAGTACATTGCTGCATTACCGCAACGTGATAATTACCATCATGTTATGAAAACAGCAATGTACTCTCAGGGAACTCTGGCTGCGTTTTTAACTCAATTATGCAATACAGTAAATTATAAGTATTAGATGAACAGAAAGGGAAAGCTACACCGACAAAGATTAATGAAGCTTAATGCTTTCGTAATTTTTCGGGCGGGGTGTCATTGTTTGGGAGTTTCTTAGAACGTATCATTAAAGAGAACTCGATAGACTGGGCACTGAGCCAAGCTGAAGCTAATAGTTACGCCAATATTCCTGTGTAATGAGATTTATTGAAGCATTCATGAAAAACTTGTGTATCTGATAAAAAAATAAGTACGTAAAAAATCGTTTATGCCCCAAAATAGACCCGACGGACCAATCACCATCTATTGAATCCAATATATCATTGTATGGCCTACAGATATTTGTTTCGGGTCTGAGTGTTTGTGCATGTGTTGTCTGTATACAACGGCACCCACGAAACAGTTTTATACCTACTGTGGGGTTGTGAGTGTAAGCGTATTTTATTTATTTATTTAAAAGGCTAGTTGACTATTTTTAAACAAGCCTCATGTTATTATGTTGTTTTAATACGAGGTATAAATATTTTTTGCAAGTATTTATTTAAATGTAAAAAGTTCACAGCAATAACATGGAAAACTTATTTAAAATGAAAACTATAAAGTCAAGTACTACAATGCTATAAAGCCAAGTAGTAACATAACTTTACGAATAATTATTGAGAAAAACAAAACCTCACATTATCACATTGCGCCTGGACAAACAAGCACTTAGCAGGTTTTCTTCATTTTTAAATTCTTTCTACTCAACATACCCCATGTTGAGATGAAAGAATTTAAAAATGAAGAAAACCTGCTTCAAAAAATCTTGCTTCTGCAAATTCCTCAAAAAATCAAGTCCGGATGTACTTCCACATTCTAATACCATTGGAGAATCTTATTATATTTCATGACCACTCACCGGCTACGCTCTCGTGTACCTATACTTGGCGCGTGACTTCCAGTAATTATTATTTCAAATTGATTTATGATAATAAATGGTTCAATCATTGGACCATTTCAACAAGTATTGGACCCAATACGTCAAAAGTAAATCGCAAGTGAATTGTATTAGAATTAATAGCAACGACATAAGCTTTCCAATACCAATAATGATCTTGGTTAAATCCCACTTCGTCTGTTAGTGCAAATTGTGAATTGAAAGCTTCCGATGAGAAAGTTTATAACTTTCCATCGATATACGGATAGACGTATTAATGTATAATATATATTTAACTTTGTGATATTTTCATTTTTCATAGCGGTTTTGCTGAGAAGTTTCAGCTCTTTCAATATAATTTTTCATTCGTACGCGAAAATCTTTTAGGATGTTAGAATTTAATTAAACGACTTCGATATAATTTTATCAAGAAAGACCTTGGTTACTTAACCTTCACTTGCTTTTGCCCGCAACTTCGTCCGTGTGACATTTGTAGTGTACCAACTTTCATATCTTTATATTTCATTTATGAATTGAATATTTTAAAAATCTGATGTTTCATTATTTACTTATTTAAGGATTTCCTTTAAATTTTGCGCAATTTATACTTTCTTGTGAACTGATTTCAGTTAACCATTGCCGAAGCACCCTTCGACCTAACCTGGCTAAGTTGGGGGCGCCCACCGTCCCCATCTCGCCCAACCAACACGAAGTGAAAGACAATAGAATAGAAAGAATCTTGGTTTGTTGAGGTAAAACTAATTTGCCTAAGCAAATCATTTTATTTTATTTTTCTATTATTATTATTTGCCAAATAAAGAAATTGTAAAGATAAATTTTGTAGTACCTATACCTAAATATGTAGCAAAATAAGAAAATTGCGAATTAAAATTGGTTGCCAAATGTAATTTTGCGAAAAATATTCCACACCCCTTCTGTTGATCAATTCCGGCCGCTTTCTCTCAACTTCTTGCTTTAATCTCATCAGTTGTTCGCAGTAGAGTTCAGAATCGATAGTCCTGCCTGGTGGTAATAGCTCATAATGAATAATGCCCTCCCAATCCCACCACACACACAACATCACCTTATTGCGAGTTAACCCGGGTTTCGCCACAGTCTGTGAAGCCTGACCGGCCTTTGACCACGACCTTTTTCGCACGTTCTTGTCGTACGTGATCCACTTTTCATCACCAGTTATCAGCTTCTTCAAAAATGATTCGGTCATAATAAAGAATCACAAATGAGTACACGGTTCATAAGGTTTCTTTCAGTGAGCTCGTGAGGTACCCAAATATCGAGCTTTTTTTTGTACCCAGCTTTTTTCAAATGCGCCAAAACTGTTTTGTGATCAATTCTCAGTTCTTCAGCTACGTCGTAACTACTGATATGTCGATCTTACTCCACTTTTTCAAAAATGGCATCCATTTTATCCGTAATAGGGCCACGTACCAGAGCGAGGTGCATCTTTGACATCAAAATTTCCGGATTGAAAACGCTTAAACCAAATTTGTGCTACTCTCACAGACACTGCACTAGGTTCATAAACATCGCAAATTTTTTTCGCGACTTGCGTTGCATTTTTACCTTTTTTGTAGTAAAATTTTAAAATGTATCGAATTTCTTCATTAGATTCACTCATCTTGACAGTACGAAAAACAAATGAAAATCACACATTTGCCTAATTTGAAACTGGAATTATGTTCTTTAAAATTTTAACTTTCAATGATACCATAACCAGCCAGATACAAATACTACAGCCAAAGAGATTTTATTACAAGTTCATACATACTATAATGCGAAAAGACTTTTTCCCCAACCTATTATAATATATATATATATATATATATATATATATATATATATATATATATATATATATATATATATATATATATATATAGAAGAAAGGTATAAAATAATATTATGAAAGGATCTCAATTTGACTCAGGTTTACTGGTAGGAAAGTTGCAGTGACAGAGCTCGAGTACGTACTGTGCCTAGCCACCATCGCATTAGCTAATCTCCTTGCTGATAAATAGTGGTGGTTAGCGCTGTTCAGTTTCAGTTTAGGTAGTAGGTATGTCAAATGGTTAATCCATTTGGCTGCAGATAGATAAGGTATCACTGGTCGCAGACAAGGAAGAAAGAAAGAATTGCCTTTATTGGGGCAGTCCTGAGGTTCCACTGATTAACTTTTAACCAAACAGTAAAGCAAACATTTGCAGTGGCCACGTACGGAAAGTTAGGATAGCATTGAGATAATGTTTTGCTCTTTACTCCCCAAGTCACATTAATAACAAGATTTTTTTTTTAATATAAAACATAAAACAAAAGATACCTCCTTAGCAATATTTGATAAAAACCATTTATTGATATTTCATCAAACGCAGCGATGTGAAAGTATTGAACCAGCTGGTATAGCCTTTATGATTTTTTTACTCTATTCAGCTGTCTAGGTGTTCTATTATCATTATTACAAACTTTCACAATTTAAAAGTTTCATTGCAGTTAATTTACTGTGTATTATCAGTCCATCATTACATTTACGGGTATTCTTCATATTTAGAAAGTTAAAGCAGTTCGCGTGCGTTTCTGCGCAGAACGTGTGAGTTGTGGGATGAACTTCCCTCTGAGGTGTTTCCTCGGTGCTACAATAAGGGTTCTTCAAAAATAGCGCCGAAAGAGTCCCTCAGGGCTGGCAGCGCGTTGGCAATTCCCCTGGTGTTGCAAATGTTCATAGTCGACGGTAGCCATCAGGTGGCCCGTCAGCTTGTCTGTTAACCTAAAAATAGGAAGTTCAGAAAACATGTTACTTTGATAAAAATATGATGAAAAGAATAACAATTTGTGGGCCATTCTTACGCTTAGGAAGGTCTATCATCTTACTTATACTAATACTAACTGTGGAGATAAATTGCATTTTGAAGAAGAACACAGGCAAACATTTGTCTGAAAAGGAAAATTGATATATGGTCGAAATCACAGGCAAAATGCTTGTAATCATATCTATAAAGATCCTGTTATCTATACTTCTATAGTACTATTATAAAGCTGAAGAGTTTGTTTGTTTACTTGAACGCGCTAATCTCGGGAACTTATTTGTAATTTTAATCTAACTGCACATCAGTTTGATCCAACTTGACAGATAGGATAGGATAGCTTCATTAGTGACATTCTTGAGTATTCAGAAGCTATCCTAGATAATTCAATGTAATAATTTTTTTCAATATACAAATTAAGAAAATAATGTGTATCTTTTATTATTCACTATAATTTATTTTCAAGTCACTCTAAATAAATAAATACATTTATAGTTCTGATTCTGAATCACAATATTACATCAAAATATGGGCATAGAACAAAAATAGAAATAGAAACCCCGGAGGCCTCATTAAAATCCGAATTGAAACTATTAAATAAAACGGGTCCAAACGTTTCGCCTTGTTCAAGCAGGAATACGCTGTTCAAGCATACATGTAAATGCAGGCGAACACCATTTCTGGACTTCAGATCTAATTGGACGCAATGTTGGTGGTTTCTAATGAAGTAATTTACTGAATTAAATAATCTTTAACTTGCGTAAATTATTGTTACTCATTTACATAGTCGTAACTCGTTGGAACTTCCTCGGTGGCTTATTAACTAAACTACGTATGTACCATTTTGTTCGATAACCTTTTGCCATTTTGTAGGTAGGGACATGATCCCATTGCTATAAAAATTTTGGGACTTCTCATCAAAATACCGCGACAAGTGGATTTGGCAGTCGTCTCGTGATGTTAACCTAACATTGCATAAAGAATTCTGAAGAGACCGAAACAGGTGGAAATCTGAAGGTGCAAGGTCAGGACTATACGGCGGATGCATTAACACCTCCCACTCAAACTCTCTTAATTTTTGCTGAGTGGCTATAGATGTGTGAGGTCTAGCGTTATCATGATGAAACACCACACCCCTTCTGTTGATCAATTCCGGCCGCTTTCTCTCAACTTCTTGCTTCAGCTCATCAGTTGTTCGCAGTAGAGTTCAGAATCGATAGTCCTGCCTGGTGGTAATAGCTCATAATTAATAATGCCCTTCCAATCCCACCACACACACAACATCACCTTATTGCGAGTTAACCCGGGTTTCGCCACAGTCTGTGAAGCCTGACCGGCCTTTGACCACGACCTTTTTCGCACGTTCTTGTCGTACGTGATTCACTTTTCATCACCAGTTATCAGCTTCTTCAAAAAATGATTCGGTTTCATTACGTCGTTATAAATAATCACAAATGAGTACACGGTTCATTAGGTTTATTTCAGTGACCAAAATTCAGATACCAAAACCAGCCAGATACAGATACTACAGCCAAAAAGATTTTATTACAAGTTCATACATACTATAATGCGAAAAGACTTTTGCCCCAACCTATTATATCCACTAGATTGCCTATAAAATTTTTCCGCAAGTATTTTTAATTACTTAAGCAGCGTGGGCCGCTAGTAAAAGTATAATATTGACATAGTAATAAGAATATTCAAGTCACAAGCACTGCACTGCTAAATGAGGTAATTAGACATATGAATAGAGTTACATTACATTACGAAATTAGCAGAATCGCAAGTTAAACATGAAATTTCACATGAACTACTCACAAATTTAATAGAAACTGTTCATACGTAACGCTGAAGCTCATTTTAAACAATAAAAAACATGTAAAAGTACAATGGCAATAATATAAAGAGCAATTATTTCGAACACATGGAAAATGTGAGAATTATGGTTTATAATTTTAATTAAACCTATATACCTAAATTAACAAGTGGCCCACCCCGCCTTCGCGCGGTTTCAATGTTACCTACCCTCTCCTATTCATCTTTTCAAATCGGACCAATAGTTCGTACCAGGACCCCAGGACCTCAGCGTAGTAGTGGCCTGCTACCACTAGGCTACCGAGGCAGTTTTAATTATATTAATTGATTGAAACCAAGATCC
The DNA here is from genome assembly GCA_036365455.1 of Macrosoma leucophasiata. Taxonomy (NCBI): domain Eukaryota; kingdom Metazoa; phylum Arthropoda; class Insecta; order Lepidoptera; family Hedylidae; genus Macrosoma; species Macrosoma leucophasiata. Next base: position 23,780,478 of record JAWQUS010000007.1, on the reverse strand, counting down.
GTAGTTAGTCAGGTATTATGCGCCATCAGTCCAAGGCTGCCGTTACAGTAGAAGTGCAAAGAACTGTTAATGGAAATACATTCAAAAGTTGTGACGTCTGAAAAGTAATAAATAATTCAATACAGTCCACTATAATAGTTACCTACACCTAATACGGAATTCAGCCATGAATTGATATGAATACAATGAAATTGGATGATTTAGAAAATCCACAATTAAATTTAATACAATAAACATGGGAGCCATGTTTTCAATGGAATCAGCCGCGAGCATTGCATAGGTATAGGCAAAACGGGCGGAGCCTACCTCAGTACCTCACGGTAGGATTGGGTTGGGGTGCTTGTTTTCTTTAGAAATACCTACATTTTCTAATAAACCTACAATACAAAATATTTATTTCCTTTTTTAAGTAAGTATTACAGTTTGTTTTTGATGAGGTGGTGCGATGAGCCCTTCCTATTTGTAAGCAATGCAACGCACGAAACAAGGTGAATCATATATACCGACATACAATTTAATACATGTGCATCAATGAACGAAACCCAACTTTTTAAAGAAATAAATAAAACAAGCATACATGAAAATACTGCAGCTAATTTCTAAGAAATTAAAGAAAACAAACAAACGCCTATACTTCCATATTTATCTTTAACAGTAGTAAGATTACGATTAAGTTACGATTTTTTTCATTTCAAAACATAAAACAGCTCGTATCACAACATCACTAAGGTTAGTTAGTGAGTTTTACAAGAATGATGATTATCGCTTTACAAGAACGATGTTTTATCACCCAATATCTACAAACCGGAACAAGTGAACATGCTAAGTAGCACCAGGGTATCAACTGCCCACGCCCTGGTGCTCCGCCATTTCTTACCACAGACTATAAAAGCACCCCATAAACTCTCCCGTTGACGACTCAATCAGCAAAGCAACCATAAAACAAAACAATAAATCGAACAATTGTTTATCATAAACCGCCGAACGAGGTATCTAGAGATCTTGATGTAATTTATTACTATCACAACTCGATAGCTATCGGCTGGGCGGTTACCGTTCTTTGCAATTACAATTGCTATTAATTTTCTTTTAGTTTCTTTAAAAAATCGGCAAATATGAATTTAAATACTAATGAGCATATCACAAATGATTTTTATGCAATCAAATTTTCCAGCTATTGCACAATAAGTTACTAATTTCTGAAGACTGCAAATTCATTATAGAACATTGTACGCTTGAATAACCTGTTTTAATCTAAAAAATAATATAATTTACGCAAATCAGTCTACTGTCGCTACTGAGAAAATTGCGTCAATTTTTCAGTTCTTTCCTTCACGACAGACTGTAATCTCCTTGGGGCATAAAATGGAGCAGTTTTTTTAACTAAACTGCTCCAATTGTAGTACCTCATCTTGTCAAAACAGCTTGTTCGAATGAGAATATGGAATAAATTCGTGCTAAAGTTGCCGTGAATCCGTGATGATACCGTAACATAAATAGAACAATGGTTTTCATAGAAAGTGTTGATCGACAAAAAAGTGAAATGCTCCATTATTAATTTGCAGAGTCAACAGAAAATAATTATTATCAAACATTTGGAAACAAAATATTTGACTATACTTATCGATCTTCAAAATCAAGGCGGTTGCTTAAGACAACGACAATTAGCTACCTATAGTCGATAGCGAATAGATATAGGGTGATGGAGGGAATAAAACATCAATAAACTAGGTATGACGCGTGAGAGTTAATAAATGCTTTAGGTTTTGAACTCCAGATAGATAAACATGAAATATCTAAATCACTTACATTAAATTTAATCAATGAAATCACTTTCTACGTTTCCGATATTTGTGGTTTTCTAGGTCTTATCAGTTTACATCACACATTTCTATCAGACTAAGGAACCCACGCGGTGTGATTTATGAGTCTTCCGTATTTAGTACGATTTAACCTAAAAATAGTAAGCAACATATAATATTTGCTTCGGGTAAAATACTGTAATGTATAGAGAGAACCGCATCAAACTACATTGCGTAGTAAAAAGTGTAGAAATAATAGTGACAGTGCTCTCTAAAACAATTATTTCTTAAGCTGAGGTCGGTGGAGTAGTGGTCACAAAATTATTAAAACATATAAAAACATACAACACTACAACACGAGGATCATTAAATGAGAGACCGTGATCCATTCTGATCCAAAAGATGATATTACGTAAAAACGTATATGTAGATCAAGGAGTAGGCAGACGTAATGTATTAAAACACCCACTATTCACTAATTCTGTTTTGTGCTATATCATAAATTGGCGGCGAGCCTTTGACATCTCCGGGCATTACCAAACTCCGCTAGTAGTACTAGGGAATTTCCAGAAAACATTAAAATCCCAAAAGGTACTTTCGCTTTTTTCGTTCCTCTTTCCTTAATTCGTAACTAGGTATATCTATATCTAACTTAGATACCTAACCTCGCAACTGTTTGTTTGCAGAATGGAATACTAACATTTTCGTTTAGTTTCAAACAAATCCCGCTTGATCTCAATTCGTGTATCACATCTTTATTCACCAAAAAAAAAATCACCTGATTTATTTTCAATGTTAGCGAAAACTATAATTCTTGCGGCGGCCATACCCAATCGTAGTCGATAAACTTCTAAACCATACAATTGTAAATACTTTCTAATTAGCCATCGAATGCGACAGCTAAGTTTACGGCAACGCCAACGCCATGGCCAATCAACGTTCCGAGCCTACTGTCCAACGTTTACAACGTGTGTTAGATTTATTGTCAGCCGTTTCAGTGTTATCGCACCTCAACTTTCAAAATCGAATGGGGCGGCGAGCTTTCGCTTGAATATAGCACTGGAATTAGGCGCTGTTCAGTTTTGAGAAAGGATATCACCAGGGTTTGATGTAAAGCAATTGAAAATAAAGGATGAAGAGGAGGTGCGGAGGTGATGCGACTACAAAAAGTTGACTGTCTCCTGGTTGATCCTCGAGTTGAGATACAAATGGGCTTTTTTCAACTTTTTTTTTATTACATATTTATGAAATCCACTGGCCATGAGATTGAGGAACGGCTACAAACAATATCATGTGTCGTCACAGTGCTACTTTAAGCTCAAATACGGTCAGTTTGACTAGTGGGAATGAGCACTGCCCTCCAAGTTGAATTTCAGGCAAGTTGAACATAGGACGCTATGCTCGGAGTTCTCTCAATTTGTTATCATTCAACTGAAAATGTTTTCTATTAGAAGTTCGAACGAACACTGCTATTAAATTAAGGCAGATGGATGAGGCAAGTGGTTCCAGCTTCCTAATTGAGAGATATCGAGTTCCAACCGTGCGACGAAGCCACATTTTTATGTCGCTCAATAGCTTTTATTGGAACAAGCATTTTCAATAGCTTAACTGTCAGCAAACCATGCTAAATTGTAAACGTAACGCCCGGGGTGATTAGCTAGACAAGTTGATGAACGCTAGGAAAGCTAAGGGCATCTGTCTGAATGGATTTATCGGGCTTGTTTGTGTATTAACTGGCAGGATTGTTAACTGGACCAGTTCGTTATAAGGGGAGCGGAACTGTCCATTTAAAGTTATGTTTTGTAAATATACGCTTGGGCAGTGCCATGAAATACATGGATAATGGGTCTGTGTTGAAACTATTGAAAGTTACGAATATAAACCGGTTTTTTATTTACTTTCAGGATGGTGGACAGGTGGAGGTTAGCGAACTCGTCTAAAGAGTTCGAAAATTTGAAAGCTGAAGGCCTAGAGTGTGAAAATATATCTCTTCGAACTTATAACATACTTTGGAAAGACCCGAAAGTCATTTTTTGTCATTATCAGTTTGAACACTACTCCAAAATTAGAGAATGGTCCATTATTGAGTTTGTATTTGTTGCTGAGTTTGGAACACAAACATTGTTAAGATGTAAAAACGATATATTTCTCATGACAACCAGTCTAGATCAGTCCAGATTTGGTAAGAACCTAGAAGTATTGGAAGTAATAGTAAACCGTCGGCCTCCTGAACAAACGACATCCGATTAGCGGCACATTACGATTTAAGTTAATAATGATGTTGTAAGTCATCAAGAATCGAAGAAATATTGGTAAGATTCGCCCTGAGATCAGTTAATCAGGACAGTATCCGTCTTCCGATCAAAGGATCGTTGACGCCTTCGAGATGTGATGTTGGGGGTGGATATTGCTTTGGACTAAAAAACGTTTCAATGCTCAAAGAACTTAACGTGTCCGCGAGACTCTCATCTACCTGCTTACAAAGAGTACTTGAATACTTTGGATATATTGCTCGAAAAGACGGCGGGAATCTTGAAAAGGATCATTATCACAGGCAAGGTCTAGGGGAAAAATCTACGATCAAATCCGCACCACACTCGACAGCGATGCACCAGGCCATATACACTACCGAGAACCTAACCTGATGGATCAGTGAAAGGCATCACGACCCTCAGCAGTGAGGAAAATAACACAAAGAGAGCTAAAGGATCAATGAATTTGTTACGTTCAGTGAAGGAAGAGGGCACTGGTGGCGTCGACTATTTTGAGGTAGATACTATAGTCAACCACATTTCATTTTTATGTAACGTAAACTAAAGTATTCATATGGAGCGTCGACACACCAGGAATCCGAGGCAACAGTAAGTACATTGTGCAATGAGCCACGGTTCAAATGGGAGGGTGGGTACCAGGGACGTGTTTCGGTGGCATGTACTTCTATGGTCATATCTACTTTCACTGATTGAACACGAACTTACCCGGTATTATCTGATAGCTATGCAGAGATTGAAAAATACTTTCGTTCAAATATGTATTGTTGTTGCCCGAGGATAGTGTTTGAGGTGTCGTGAGTGACTGGAGTCATTAACTAGCGCTAGGGTTTCATATGTTTTAGATTCTATAACCAGATTAGAATCTAGTCCGTAGTAGAAAATTATGTTGCAGTCTATTGTTTAATTTAATATGTTGTACAGGATATATGAAAGTGTTGTGATTGTTTTAAGAGACACACCTTCAAACAATTGGTAATAGGCTCCGTCTCTTTTAAAGATAGTATCCGTAACGAAGGAACGTAAAAATGAGATAAAACGTAAAAAAAATAATATGAATATTATTTGAAAATATTTTTCTTCTGTTTCATCATTTTATCAGTAGATAATCTTCAATGTGTTATATAAAATGAAGAGTGTTCTTTTTTATCATGCGTCCAATCATCAGATGTCGTCCAATTTTTTATCATAATACTACTTAATTTTCTTACAGAAATTAAAAGTAGGAACAAGTTCTTACAAATGCATAGGTATTTTTTGATTGTCTATCATCGCTGTATTTAAAAATAAATAACTCAATTAGTAAATAAATGGGCAATTTCTTTTATTTCCCTACGCTGTCCTACGTTCGGGTCAGCAACAGTCAGCATATCGAAGTGATATTTTGCAATATCGGGAACCAATTAGCAACCCCATACAGTTCCCACGTGAAACCGAGCATATTTCATTGCGCACATGTACCGGCAACAAAGTTGACCCGCGGTTCAAAAATTATCTCCGTCAACATTTCCCGACCGATAAAACGAACACCGGCGGAAACTTGTTCGCCGCGAATCTGAATTAACACTTTCCCTGTATCGGTGACTGAATTGTGCTTAATTACACTTCGAATAGCTTGCTGCTACTGTGTGTTCTCGACTCGATTTTGTTTGATGTTTCTTTTTCGTTTTCAAACTCATCCGAAATGCTTGCTTGATCGATTTGTGTGTTAACGTCGTAAGCTATTTTACTATTTTTATATAGCTTAAGTAGGTAATAAGACTTCAGTAGAGTATTTATCTAAAATCTTCCCTGAATATTTAAATCTCTTTGAAAATTTGGTCGTATATTTTGTTCAAAAGTGCTGTTTCAAAATAAGCTTAAGCTTTTCTGGAATAAAGCATTAAATAGTCTAGTCTAGTCTACGATCTCCCACGGCGCACAAGTCTTTTTGTTCTAAAATAAAATGTATGAATAGGTAAGTCGTCCGAAGTTTAAACTATTTGTTATGTTTAATTACCAGAGTTGTTCTCAGGTTTTTAAATAGTTGACTGTAAAATATTTATGTATTCTAGAAACCCATGAATGTACAACGAAGATGTTGCACAGGATTAGGGAAGCCAAGCGTAAAATTCGAACAAAGTTTGTACTACTATAACTGTTTTGATACTTTTAAACAGAGTAGTTTTCTAAATATGAAACTCACATTTGCCTGTATGCAACAACTAGCTAACAAGTACTTTCATTGCTTTGTAAATTTGAGCATCTGTTCTTTGTTCGTTAAGTTGATGAGGAAATATTTCTACGCGAACGAAATATGTCAAGTTGATTCAGAGAAATGAATAAAAAGACAGTCACACAATACTGCTAAAATTCTCACGTCAAACTCGAACGGATGCCACTCGATAGGCACGAAACAATGTTTAGGGCCACAAGCTCAGACAGTGAATGACCGATTGCGACCAACGCCGGCGACATTACAAATACCAGGCGAGTGACAATGGCGAACTTTCATAAGCTAAGCGTTCGCGTGAGATATAATTCATTATTTTACAACAAACATAATTGAAAGGCGAGGCTCGTTTGACCTTCATGATATTGAAGCTGTTATTTGGTGGCAATTAGCGAATAGAGATCCCTGCGGCCATACTATTGGCCTCTTATTGCGCACCTAAACTTAATTGCTAATATCTGACTAGAATATTAGCGACTGAGTTTTACGATTATAAGATTATCACGTAGATAACGCAAAACATGCAAAATAAGCAATTTACTATAAAATGAACAAGATACTTTTTCGCAAGAATCTCAAAAACTATAGTAACGAGAGGATATCTAATAAAAAACGTATTAACTCTTGGAACTGTTGCACCAAAAAATATTTATAATTTTCCCGAAGAAGAGAAAATACGAAAATCTCAAAGTTCTTAAGATATTCGCGAAAACTATATTTACCGTTTATTATACCTTGTGTTGAATAAAAAAATTAAGATCGCGACGAAAGTACTACTCATCAACATTGTAAACGAAATTGATTACATACTAAATGTACAAGCGATACACAACGCGATATCGTATGCCAAACACGACGTCATACGAAAATGACACGCGGCATTCGCTGATATTTTCGCGAACCACCTGCCGACATGCGCTGACGTCGCGTGAAGTTTTAAACACATTTATTAGAGAATTGTTATTGACACTGTAATGTGGTTAGCATGGCTGGCTGCAGTAATAACGTGTTATTGAACATCAATATTTTCATAACCACAGAGTTTCGCACTTTATCAGATTCACATATAATAATAATGGCAACCCATTATACGTCCCACGGCTGGGCACGAGTCTCTCCCCTTTTTGGCGGGGAGGCCTGGAGCTTACTTCACCACGCTGCTCTAATGCGGATTGGTGGAAATACGGGTTAGTGGCCAACCCGCTGTCGGATGTTTTCAAACCGTCCATAAGGCCTGCGACAAGGTTTAACGACTGCTATTTATCGATAGCAACCGGGACCGACGGCTTAACGTGCCCTCCGAAGCACGGAAACGCGCATTTTAATTTGCCACTAGCGGTCACCCATCACACACCCGACCGCGCCCGTAATGCTTAACCGAGATTTACATACTTACTTATATTTCTGAACATCACTATGTTCAGTGTCAGCAACAGTAACACTTTTCTGTCGACACGAATTATTCCTCTTATTATATTGCATTCTGTTATGTCGGGCTCAAAAAACAGTCCGAGTTGAGAGGGCCTGGTCACATGACACTGGTGACCCCGGGAGGGCAACGATACTACGTCCTAGTTGGGCCTCAAGGTGGTGTGCACTACCCGCCGTGTCTTCCAAAGACTCAAGTTCCCTATGCCATGAGGATACACAACGCGGATATCCTCGAGATTAAAAAACACGGACTATCAATGTAAGCTGTTTTTGAAAGATATGCTCGCTGGGATATGGGATCTTCTACCAAAAAAGTGGTGTTGCAAAGAGAATATAATAATATAATACAGAATATAGATTCCAGAAACCGATAGCGAAGACCTGCAAACACAATTAAATAGCCAAAGTCTTTACCAGAGACTTGTTTTAAATAAAAATCCTGTAGCCATCGTATAGTGGGCGTTGTACTACTGAAAAATGTATTATAATCTCTGAATCAACTTAACTTAATATATTCCATACCGCAGACCATTCATTTCTAATGTTTACACCTAATTGGATTTGTTTCATGATCATAACGTGTAACGAATTATGCCTTCAGCATAACGTCAAGACACGAGGTAAGTAAAGATTTTCAAACGTGTTACTTTAAATACGCGTTTCTATAGGTATACGATTTAATGAAATAAATTAATAATAATAGAATAATAGAATAATTATTTTTTTTTAATGAGGGACGGGTTGATACAATACTACTGTTACTCCGATCACCAACCCGAATGCCAAGGGTAGCGTTTATGGCATGTCTCACAAATAATACGCAACTGTAAGCATCTTTGGAGGAAGTGTTTTGGATAATATATATGTATGTATCTTCACGGCAGGTCCCTAACGGGGTAGGCAGAGAGTGTAGAGAGCCATATATCCCGGCCGTGACATACCTCTCATGCCTCATAAGACTTTTGATCGCACTATCAGACAGAACTCGACTTATCTGGTCATGGTAGGTCAGTCTTGGTCTTCCTGAGCCTCTGCAACCATCCACATTCGCATTGTATATCTGTTTAGTCATTCGCATAATTAATTTGCATATATAAAAAATATCATAACTGAACTCTTTAGTTAAATGTATATTTATCAATTTTATTCAAAAAATCAAAAAAAGATTTACTTAAGTGTGGTGTGATTTGCAAACAAACACTAATCTCACGCAAAATCTCATGGCATACAAACTTAGTACAAACAAACAGTAACCGACGCTGTTATCAAGTGTAAAACAAATGAAGAGTTTACTTTGGATTTTTGCACATCACGATCTAACAATAAAGAAATCCTAAAATACTTTTGTTTATTTAGTACTCGGCGACGTTTATCCTTTTATTTGGTTTGGCATGTCTTTAATTTTCAAATTTTAGACAGCAAATTACAAATTACAGCGAAATGTGTCTTGTTCATTGTAAAAGCCAATTTTTCAGCGACGTAATAGAAACTACTTCAGAGAAAGAAATTAACTTATTTAAACAATGGCTATCACATCATTTCAAGGGGAATTCAAGGGGAAGAGATAGGTGAAAAGAGGATAAAAATCGAGCTTAAGAAAGAGACAATCGGCTAGTTTCGAGTTCGGTTCAGCGTAATCTCTGCTGCACATTGAATACGTAAGCAGTAATAGTCCAGTATTGTTCAAAACTTGATCAAAATGGTCGACAAACGTCAAATCGGTTGTGTGCGAAAGAGATAACTTTCTGCACAGCCGAAATTATCCGAAGCCTTTCTCCTGAGGTCGATGTGCTATATCTTGCTGCGTTGTGTACATTTCTTGGTCAGATCCTTGATCATGATTTGATTCGAAACTAAAGACTACTTGACACTGATGTAAATGCAATAAGGATACGAAATATCAAAAGTTCTAAACGGTCATTTACAACAAATACAATCAAAACGTACCGCAGTGTCAATATCTATTCTACAATAAGGAAACACTCCATAACTCATCAAACAGAACGAGTCCCTAACTTCAATGACCGTATAGCATCGTAAAGCACTAAGAGCAATTGACAACGGGAAACGCAAAAGCATATGTAACCGATAATTTGACGGAAAACAGCATATCGAAGTTCGGAACCAATAATAAATAGACCTCTTAAATACGTTAGTAGTATAGGTACTTATCGTGTATGTTACACAAGTAGTTAAGAAGGTCACTGTCCATATCCACATATTTTGTGATGAAGTGGCAAACAAGTACAGTTCACATAAAACCAGAGATTTCAATGAGATGCCACTGCTTAGGATTAAATTCTAATGCCTCTGTGTAGGGAATAATGGGGCTGCACATAACCACTTGGTCGGAACACGAGCGAGCGCTACCATTTGGTGGCAAGCAGATTAGGTAATGCGTTAGTGCCTACAAGCTACATCGACGACGAACGAATAATGCAGTCTAAAATGAAGCCTGGAGATGTTAGCTGAATTGTTACTAGTATTGTCTTAGATGTTAGGGTATGTGCAGCAGATATAACGCTCTTCAAAGTCGAAACAAGCCGATTGTTTCTTTCGTACACTCAACGTGTAATATTTCTTGCTAGCTACTGTACCTGCAAATCTAGTAATTACCTCATGGACGGACAACCACGGCCTAAAACCTACTCGAACGTATAAATAGGAAATCGAGACAATACGAGCTTCTATATTTAGCAACGCTTTCGATTTCACCGCAGTCTGTTTACTCTTAAGGTCGTTTTTTTTGCTAATTTATTAGCTGAGTGTAAAATGAATAATGGTATTACTAACGGAATAAAATTTAATTATATGGGGCGCTCAAGTTTTTCGAATCTCTTTATAACATTTGTCCCTATAAAACAAAACAACTTAGAACGACGACGGTGTATTTTTTAGCCCATATGTGATCAATCTTTCAAAACATTGTTATGTTTTAATATACAAGGCGATAAGGTATTAAATATCATAATTCCTAATCAGGCATTAATATTTTTGGATTTCCAACAATTTTTGTAATTTATTATCATCATTACTTACACAAATTACAAGGCACCTTTATGCGTTACCTTAGACACTGTCGTCAAAGTAAGACTTAATGTAATAATGGTTTTAATCAGACTCGGGTCAAACTTCAATGAGAGAATTCAACTTAATGAGTCAATTCTTTTGTTGACGCAGTACTGGACGTGTGTTTGATTCAATACGATTATGTCCAAGAAATGTAAGTTGTAGATTTTAATATTGGTATTATGGAAACGATTCATAGGTACATAATATAATTAAAGCAAAAGATGTAAATCCGAAACGTCAGGATAATTTTGAAACCCTTGTACATTAAAACGTAATATATATAAACGATTAAGGTCCGTAAGAGAATTGATTTGTATGAAAGTCGTTTTGAATAGGCAACATTTTATCGAAGTTTCCGATCAGGAGCGAGGAGTCCTGAAGGATTTTATTTAACACTCATACGGGTGACAACGTATTAGATTTTTCTTATTATTTTATAAGTATAGGATACAGAAAAGGAGAAGGTCCACGTTGGGCCTACACTTTGTACACTATATCAAAAGACAGAGAAAAATACGTAGAATCATGGAAAAATACTCAAAAAATAATTTGAATAGTTTTTTTTGTCGGAAACATTTAAGTTTCTTATGTAATTTTTGTATGACTGATAACAATATGTCATCATATTGCTATTTTTAATTATGACACACTTGTTTTTGAAATATACTTACTTACGCAATAATAATTAATGAGGGGGGTATAATAAACGATTTGAATACCTGAAAATTATTCAAATTTAGTATTTTATGCTTCTTTTCTCAATATAGTGTACAAGGTGCGGGCCCAAGCTTCATACATTTACTCGTAGGAACGTCTCCTTTACAATAATTGTAGCCACGAGCGTGACCGACCCGTGGTACAACTGCGATGTCCAACTGGTTGTTCGAGTGTTCATGGATTATTAATAATTTCAGATATCTATCGCATATTCCTATATTCTCATCGAGAGCTTGAATAGTTTAATTGAGCTACTTACTACCAAACGTACTTGAGTATTTCTCAAAATATAGGTTGGGGAAAAAGTTTCTTCGCATTTTTAAGATAATTCAAAACATTTTTTAATATAGTTTATTTAAATTTAACTAAAATATGTATGTACCATTTTGTTCGATAACCTTTTGCCATCTTGTAGGTAGAGACATGATCCCATTGCTTTAAAAAATTTGAGACTTCTCATCAAAATACCGCGACAAGTGGATTTGGCAGTCCTCTCGTGATGTTAACCTAACATTGTATAAAGAATTCTGAAGAGACCGAAACAGCTGGAAATCTGAAGGTGCAAGGTCAGGACTATACGGCGGATGCATTAACACCTCCCAGCCAAACTCTCTTAATTTTTGCTGAGTGGCTATATGTGTGAGGTCTAGCGTTATCATGATGAAACACCACACCCCTTCTGTTGATCAATTCCGGCCGCTTTCTCTTAACTTCTTGCTTTAATCTCATCAGTTATTCGCAGTAGAGTTCAGAATCGATAGTCCTGCCTGGTGGTAATAGCTCATAATGAATAATGCCCTTCCAATCCCACCACACACACAACATCACCTTATTGCGAGTTAACCCGGGTTTCGCCACAGTCTGTGAAGCCTGACCGGCCTTTGACCACGACCTTTTTCGCACGTTCTTGTCGTACGTGATCCACTTTTCATCACCAGTTAACAGCTTCTTCAAAAATGATTCGGTTTCATTACGTCGTAATAAAGAATCACAAATGAGTACACGGTTCATTAGGTTTCTTTCAGTGAGCTCGTGAGGTACCCAAATATCGAGTTTTTTTTTGTACCCAGCTTTTTTCAAATGCGCCAAAACTGTTTTGTGATCAATTCTCAATTCTTCAGCTACGTCGTAACTACTGATTAGTCGATCTTGCTCCACTTTTTCAAAAATGGCATCCATTTTATCCGTAATAGGGCGACCAGAGCGAGGTGCATCTTTGACATCAAAATTTCCGGATTGAAAACGCTTAAACCAAATTTGTGCTACTCTCACAGACACTGCACTAGGTCCATAATCATCGCAAATTTTTTTCGCGGCTTGCGTTGCATTTTTACCTTTTTTGTAGTAAAATTTTAAAATGTATCGAATTTCTTCATTTGATTCACTCATCTTGACAGTACGAAAAACAAATGAAAATCACACATTTGCCTAATTTGAATTTGGAATTATGTTCTTTAAAATTTTAACTTTCAATGATACCAATACCAGCCAGATACAAATACTACAGCTAAAGAGATTTTATTACAAGTTCATACATACTATAATGCGAAAAGACTTTTTCCCCAACCTATTAAATGTACATTTGGATAAAAAAATATGTCCCAAAAGTTTGAGTCAAAATATTAAAACAAAATGATGAAACCTCTTACAAATATTTATGAAAAGATGAAGAAAATATACTCCTGATTAGATATAGATATCACAAAGACCGAAAATACTTTTAACAAATTGTACATGTATCTCGGGATAGGCAGAGAGTGTGGCATTGAGTGATTTGTTTTTTATCGTAATGGGGAAACTCTATGCAAAATTGATTATCATGCGTTATTATCTTCTGTACATGATATCTGATCATAATTGCGCGACTTTTTTCATATACTTACCACAACAATGACAAACAAATGATATCCGTATTTTATTGAATCAGAGCTACGATTTCTGACTAATTAATAATATTAAGAAATAATAATACTGTTTACTACATTACAATACCTCAAGCGGGCGATTACAATAGATATGTGTTATCGTATTTGCATTTGGTATTCATATCCTACCGGTTGAATTATATCTGTCGTTTGTTAATGCATTTCGCAATACCAACACTATCTTTCATCATATACCTACTGGACCAACCGTCTAGAGCGAAAGTTGCATTCACCGTCCCTAATCACATACGTCTCATGTAGTGTTGCCAAACCGATTTGTTTTAAATCTGTACAATAGGCATAATAAATCGGGACCCAGGGGTAAAAATTGGGACAGTAGAAACAAGCCAATTAATTAATTTATGGATTTATCAAAAACCTCGGGACCCAAAGACGATTGATCTTTAGACAAAATCTAGCAGTTAACGTCTTTCGGTTGAGGTTATGATGATGATTGATTTATCGGGACATTTAACGTCTCGATCAGGTGTTAATCGGGACGAGTACCCAGAGCCCTGAAAATCGGTACGTCCCGCGCAAATCGGGACACCTGGCAACACTAGACTCGTGTGAGGTAATACTAGTGTCGTGTGAGGTAATTTAGCTAAGCTGAGGATCGGACCCGTCACCCGCAGGGGTCTCTCTGAGGAAGTGTAAATTTATTTAGGCTATTTTATTTATTTCTTCTGTGAGCCCTTTACTCTCGCCAATAGCCCGGTGAAGTGAATAGTATCGTATTTAGAAGAGTCGCGTACGTTAGACCATTAAAAAAGTCATACGCTTGAATATATGGGTATCTATAGTCGGAGAACTCGCCACTTATGTACAATCAATGAAATCTTATCCAACATCACTGAAATATAGCTTTCATTATGAGCCCAAAGTTGCCCGTGCGACCAGTTCCCTGAGTAACCACTCTCAGATCACTGTCATGGTATTCGTCACTAGGCTGCACACACATTTGCCTGTTTGTGATTGAACCTACATCGTAAACTACCTGTAGAATATAAGAAGGTATTCAATAGTATGGATGACTCTTGCTTTCAGATTTCCTCATTTATTTGTGGCGGTATTCGTAATAGTGTAACGTTTATATTGCCCATTCCTTACTGCCAACGGTCAAGCCGACGTTTCCAATGGTTTTCAGCTTCCATCTCTAGACTGAGGGCACACGGCTAAAATTCCATACAAACGCTTATTCTGGTTACCTATACCTATTACACAGACATCAATCAGTAAACGCGCACTCAGAAATGTAGCACATAGGTTTTTAAAGGCTATAAGGGTTTTATACACGACACGGTATTCAGGGTCCGGCAGAAAGGGTGGCCGTGGCCTCGCGACGGGTTGCCGCTTATTACACTATCCGGTCGCAGTACAAATACACGGGCCGCTCCGGTCGCCCTAATTTGGGCCCTAACTCCCTTAATGTTATTACACTACCCTGACCCTTGCTATCGTACGTACGTACGTAACTTCACGCCTGTAATCCCCGAAGGGGTAGGCAGAGGTAAAAGCATGCATTCAAGCATACATGCAAACACCCACGATTCGCCGGTTACGTTTTTGGCCCATGTAACAGGTGGCGAGCCTGTTGACATCTCCGGGCACATTACCAAACTTCAAGGTACTGGGAAATTTCCAGAAAATGGAAAAATCCCAATAGAACCAGAGATAATGGACTTTACACCATCATCTCTGATAACCCCCTACCCGGGAATCGAACCCAGGACCTCAGCGTAGTAGTAGTGGCCTGCTACCACTAGGCTACCGAGGCAGTTGCTATCGTACCCTGAATACCGTGCCGTGTAATAAGTCCATATGAACTAACCTAAAACAATCGTGAAAAAATAAGTCGTCGCACTGACTAAGAGACGAAATTAACTAAAAATAGACCGCTCGCTCGCTCGCAAAGGAGAATGACCAATTTTGTATGGGAGTTCGCCCTTCTTGCGTCTCGACGGGATTACTCGCAAAATATAGGCAATATCTTAAGAAATGCGTGCGCAAAAAAGAAAAAAGGTATCAACAGGAGTTTTTAAAAAACTGCATTACGAACTTTTGGTTATTTTGAGGTTAAGTTTTGTGTGCTGTACCTGCCAGAGGTTACTAAAATAAGCGAACACTATTTTAAAGTATTGTGTAGCATCTTAACTGTTTCACTTACATTAAGTAGGTGTAGCGTCCACTACATTAAGGCGCCAACTAGTGGAATACAATGAAACCTTACAGTACTTGTCTAGTACGATAGATGGCGTGCAGTCAAATTACATCGCACATACGAAGATTACTCAAGAGTTGGCATATATACAACTTCCCAACGTCAATCGTTGGGCTGCGGCCTGCCAGGCACTATCACCTCGCCTGGTCGGAGGATCCTCCCTTTTCGCCGGAGGAACACTTCCACCCGTTCCTCCACAGTGGTGACCCCCGACGTGATTGGAAGCAACCTTCTCACCAGCCACTCTCTACAACTCTGCAGCACCTTCGACGACGTTATCCCTCACATCACCAGCACCTAATCGAGCGGTAACCAAGTCACGCCAGCCAGCACCCTCGGCTTCATCAGGGATACTCCACACGCCTGCAGCGACCGCGCATGCCTGGACTACCCTGCAGCCACATCAGCGTCAGTACTGCGTGGACGGACGCAGTAGCTACTACGCAGCGACTACCTCGACTCAAAGGGGACTTTCGCATCACCGCAGCAGCGACTACCTCGACTCACTGAGGACCTTCGCACCCGACTCATTGGGACTTGCGGCATGGGACTATATGGCATTGGCACAGCTCCGCGAGAAGCTCTGACAGCTGTCTCGATCATATCAACCTCCGGTCTTGGAGGGGAGTGATGTAGCGTCCACTACATTAAGGCGCCAACTAGTGGAATACAATGAAACCTTACAGTACTTGTCTAGTACGATAGATAGCGTGCAGTCAAATTACATCGCACATACGAAGATTTCTCAAGAGTTGGCATATATACAACTTCCCAACGTCAACCGTTGGGCCGCGGCCCGCCAGGCGCTCCCACTTCGCCTGGTCGGAGGATCCTCCCTTTTCGCCGGAGGAACACTTCCACCCGTTCCTCCACATAGGTATTATAGTTTAACCGCATGGCGTAGTCATGATTCTTCTCCAGGTAGTAATACCAGACAAATATTAAACTTAACAATTAATAAATAAATATCTGGTTTTCATGTGGGTGTTTTTATGCTATATATTCACTTACCATCAATGTAAACTGTTTTCTATTTGCTGCTTCATGATAATAAAAAGTGAGACATTTATATGATGAATTTGAGCTAAGTCAAGACTAAGGTTCTAACTGTTCAAATTATATCCATTCGATACCTAGTGATTATACAAGACAAATAGTAGGCATGAATAATCTATTTCGTTGAATATCGATAATAAAGCAATCGATCGTTGAAATCGATTTTATTTCGACAAAGTTATAAAGGATCTAAAATGACCAGTGTGCAACGCAAAAAAGTAAATAATGCAATGGTGTTGACATTGGCAGGCTTGGTTATTGGTCTGTGATTGGCAGTTCACTGCAAAATAATTAATTTATTAACTTTTAAAAAATATCTTGTAAATCCCCATTCATTTTAACGTGAAAAAAATGTGAGTGAAATCTAAATTCAAAAAACAATTTTCTGCATACAAGTTGCTAAGGACGCCAATCAGGGCGACTTTGGTCATTCTCCTTTCACCTGTTGAAATTTATTTAACTGCCTCACGAGAGGGAGGAGTGAGAGTGGGCCGTCGAAGTGTCCATTCTATACGTAGTACTATTACATATTCTCTTTATGAGGTTTAATTGTTTTAAAAAAATTTAATGCACAGACAATAGATAAAATCGATGAACGGTTATTTTAAAAATTACTTCAATTAAATACACGCGAGAAACCCGCAGGAATCATCATTTCAGGCTAAAGACGTCCACTGCTGGACTAAGGATTCCCCCAAAGATTGCCCCAACGAACAGTCCTGGGCCGCCCTCATCCGAGCGATTACCCGCAACCATCACCAGGTCATCGTTCCACCTCGTCAGAGGGCCTACCTACGCTTCGTCTTCTACTAGGTACCTACGCGGTTGCCATTCTATAACTCTTCTGCCCCAACGGCCGTCAGTTCTTCTAGCTATGAGCCCGCAAAAATAATGTTGTTCATAATAATTTACCTATTTGTACGAATAGGAAGGCTGATTGATTGGTCTGTGGTACGAATATTGCTTTTTTTTTTTTTTAATGTAATTGAAGTGGCAAACAAGCATGCAGTTCACATTGATGTTAAGTGATGACTGCAGCCTATAGACACCCACACAAAGACCAAGGTCAAAATGCAAATGCGTTACCACTCCTGAGGCCTAAGGTGTTATGCCTCTGTGCCGGAAATTACAGGGCCGTACATTACCACCTGACCGGAACACGATAGTGCTGAACACTACCATTTAGCGGCAAGTAAATCAGGTAATGCGGTGGTGCCTACGCCCGCGAGCTCCGTCACTGGAGCTCTACCACCAGTAAAATATGCTCATAAAAACCCTAAGTAAATCTATAGGTAAGGTAAGTATTTATTTTCAGCTAACAATGCCTAGTAACAGACGTAGATACATACCTATTCACGTGGGGCGTAACAAAATTGACACGACTCCAAAAAAACATTAGACTATTAGACAAAGATTTGTGACATAGTCGAAATTCCTAATTGAAAAAAAATTGGTTAGTGCGTGTCGGTCCAAACGCAGGATTGAGTTCCGTAGACAAACGGGATATTTATTTATAATAACGTGTTTATAACGGAACTAAACGAAAATATGTAATAGACGAATCATTTTTTTAAATTCCAAACAATGTTATTCATTTTTAAACATTTTTTGTCAGTTTTCCCACCACGAATTAAAAGAAGCTTTCAGAATCAGAATCAGAAACTTATTTATTCAATTAGGGTGACAGGCACCTCTTGAGACACGTCAAAAACAAGCTAAATAAATTAAAGTGAACAACAATTGATATTCATTTCTAAGTGCATAATCATATGTAAGTAAGTATAGGTAGGTATAATGCTATAAGTAATTATTAACAATTTTAGTGAGCTAACTATTGAACTAAAAATACGAATGACATAAAAATCAATATAGGTAGTTTGGACTACAGGATAACCTATACGAAATCTCAGAGATTTTAAGTAAGAGGATATTCACCTGTCATAAACACCTGAACTTTTATCATTTTGCAAAGGAATGCTAAAAGTACGCGGGCACGCCCACGGTGCGTACGCGCACGGTGTCGCGTAGTGTGTGACGTCAAAATGGCGCCATAACGTAAATAACGGGATGTCCGTCCTGACACAGTTACGATCGATAACAAAATATAATTTTAGAATTATCTAGCATTGGCTTAGTATGTCAGACGCAGTGAAATAATTCTTTTTATTTAAGTTTAATTTAGGTAGGTATAAAAAAATATTTATTTTACTTATTTCACTGCACCTGATCGCCTGAATCTCAATTAGGAACTATACATTCCTACTGGGAACTTTGACTGCCTACCTCTCAAGCTTACAGCATTTTTGAACAATATCATAAACTACCTATTATCTCTACCTCCCTACTATATTATCAATAATATAAAAATAAGTCGGGTTTTCCTTCCTGACGCTATAACTCCAGAACGCACGAACCGATTTCGACGGTTTTGCATTCGTTGGAAAGGTCTCGGGCTCTGTGAGGTTTATAGCATTTAGCGGCAAGTAGGTATATTGCCGCTAAATGGTAGTGTTCAGCAGTATCGTATTCCGGTCAGGTGTAATCACAGAACAGAAAAAAAAAGTAATGTATCTATGGTAATATACGGTCCTGTAATTTCTGGCACATAGGCATAACACCTTAGGCCTCAGGAGTGGTAACACATCTGCATTATGACCTTGGTCTTTGTGTGGGTGTGAATAGGCTGCAGTCATCACTTAACATCAATGTGAACTACAAGCTTGTTTACCACTTACATTACATAAATAAAATTTATTTTGTCATGAATGCAACAAGAAATTAATTTATTTCACACAGATGGTAAGTGAATATTGCAGCCTAATGATATAGCTAAATAAAAATTAGAAGTCACAATGCAGTGTGTTACCATTATTGAGGCATAAGATATTTCCACGGCGCCATAAAAAAAGGTAACTCATCATCTTACCAAACCATCACTAGAAATGCTGTTAAATATGTCCTATATGTAATATAAGGGACGATAGATGACAGTTTATAGGCTCTTAGGGTTGTTCACAAAAGATCCCTATGGGTCGAAGTATCCCAGCACAAGAACGGGCCCCGAACTAAGTGAACAGACCCAGACCAGATTTCGCTAGGAGATGAGATAATGCAGCAATGCCTGCCTATGTCCTCAAGTTCAGTCATTAAAACTCTACAAGAAGCAAAACTCAATCAATAAAATTCTGCTATATCTATACTTTTAACCCGTCAGCTCACAAAAAAATATGACAATTAATTTCAAATTGTTTGTGACTGACATCAGTCAACAGCGGCTTAAGGAATTAATGTTTAATTGAAATGAGCTTTACAAAGGAAACAGTATAGAAGAAAACCAGCAATTAGTAAATGTACTTGTTAAGATATGTATTGTGGTCATGGTCATGATCACTGATTGTATTAAAGCCTTCAACATCTCATAATTCTATTTTCAAAGATATGTTTATGTTTATTACACCACAATTTCTATGAAGAGGACTTTGCTCCCAGATTCTAATTTGTGAAGTAAATAGTATTGAACTATATTTGAACAGAATAAATTATATTTTTTTGCCACAAATACACTAATAATATACAAATAAAATGTAAGGGCAGAACATGTACCTATTTTTTTTTATTTATTAACAAAGGACATTGTCGACATGCACATAATGTATAACTCTGGTTAACTTCTACTTACTATGAAAGGATATTAGTTTATATAATAGACAATAGCAAGTTATGAGAAAAAGACATTTGACAGCAGATATTGAACCTCATCAATTGATAAGGAACACATTCATATTTATATAGAAACAACTTCCGTTATATATTATTTTCTGCCCGTAGAAAGTTTAAATTAATAATTCAACTACCAAAGATTGATCATTATGCAACTAGTGTATCAAATTAATCTTATAATCACATTAGAAGTGAAATCATAATTTGCAAAACATAAACGGAAACAATAAGTAATTTAAAGAACATACACAACCTCCTTTGTGATAAAAAAAATGATTAAGACAACATGCAAAAAACCTAATCAAAATTATTGACATCATAAGTGGTATTAAAAAAAAACACCTATTACAAACTTAACAAGACAATGATTGCATTCACTTTCACCCACAAATTACTTACCCATCTGTAGTTACGGAGTTCACTGACAAAGTGTCGGGGAATATCATCTGAGGATCTTCATCGGGCTGCTCATGATTCGGAGCATCAGTGACATCGTGAATTGTTTCAGAAAGATCTGGGGGCACTGGTTCACTTGGATCACTTTGTTTTTCGTTATTTCTATGGGTAACATTATGAAGTCCAGAAAGATCAACTTTTTCACTAACTTCCTCAGTCTGTAGCGCTTCTGATACCACCAATATAAAAAGGGCGCAACTGTAAAAGAAAATTCTACTGTAGAAGGACATCATAAGCAAAAAGGTAGATGTTCGCAAGTTTTTCCTTACCTTGAAAGCACTGAAATAGTCAGCAACGACGTGTAAATAATGCACAGCCCACCCTTCATCTTAATATTCCTAATTTCCCCACAGTCCAGTTCATTTTGTGCGTAAAATTAGTATTTAATAAGCACATCACTCATGTATAAATGAAAAAACGCACAGTGATTACATTTATGAAGAAACACGGACACTATTGATTCACTTTGATCGAATTTTTAGCTATAATTATTACGCCAGCTGCAGTTTAAATATAAGAAAACGAAATTGGAAAACATCCCACGAATAAAAAATTCATCGACTGATTTTGACAGTTCCAAAATCCAATTTTCACACTCGAATGATTGAACATTAAAAACGACGCTATTGGTGGGAATTCACATGTTTCATTGATTATATAATATGGACCAATAGCAATAAAACATTTAATAATAACGATGTAATTTGATTGGACATTTTTCCAAGGAATAATTACATTCCATTTTCAGCAGATTTTCATGATAAGCATTGTTTTATAATTATTTTTAATTTTTAGTCAGTATTTCTATAAATATTTTGCTGCAATCGAACCTAAATGTTTTACGACTATGCATTCTTGCTGGACGCATGCTGCAGCCACATAAACGTCTCCGATAATTTATGTTTGCTCTTTATTATTTTGTGGCCGAAAAACACACTGGTTGATATGGAGTGTTACCAAACAAATTTTTCGTTATATTACGCGACTTATTTTACAAGATAAATTAAAATCTAATACTAAAATCATATCAAAAAATCTTTTATGTTATTTGTGTTTTAGATAATAACTTTTTACTTGATAGCTTCTGATAGTGTTTCAAAATATATTTTTATATTTTAAATAGTGTTTAGTTTACTATTATTATGTCTCTCGTCAGTACGGGGTCCAATTTGAACCCCGGACCTTTGTCAGGCTTGCGCGGGGACATGGGGGGTCCAACACGTAGAGGCCCTTTCGAGAATTTTGATCTACTTTGTAATGGGTTATATTCGGCGGGACCTCTCTCTGACTGCATCAATAGTTAATACAGACACAGACAGACCCCGCAGAATATAATGGGACTATTGTAATGAAAAGTGATTTGCCAAACTTTGGGCTATGTGGGTGAACTGGGGGGACTAGCTGGCTGGGCCTATGGAGTGAGATCCGGCACCTGCCTATATTCAACATCTCACATTATCGAATCCTACTTTAGGCAGGTGGTGACTCGCCTCTCCTTGGTGGGCCCCCCAAACAGCCAACCCGATGGTCGACAGGGGGCAACACTGTTGAGAGAGGCTGGGGGTGTCGAGAGGTGTGGCCCCGGTTTCACCATCACGAGCGAGTAATCTCGAGCTCGTAGCGGGCTTCCCCGCTATTATGCCTTTAGACACTTCCACCCCCGAGTGTATGGCTCTTTCAGAAATTTAGACAACAGCCTATTATCTAAATTTCTGCAAATGCCATACCTCTAGCGCCCCACTCTGACCGGCCAATGAAGGCAAGCCAGAGGTGAGAGACCTGAAGCTCTGTCCGGCCGTACCTCTGTGTGGCGGACGAGGCGGAGCCCAGTTCTCTCGGAGGAACTCGAGATGATGGTAGGGGGTGGTGTCGCTACTCACCAACAGCTCGCCACAAGCTGCTCTGCCCCCTTATTATAATATTATTAGATGTAATTATTTTTATGATGAAGCATTATTAAAGTATTATGTCGATATTGTAATTGGTAGTTTTTAAACATCAATACCAAGTTTTTGTCGTGGCACTTTCATCATAACCAGATATTATCAACATTCAAAATACTTACTTAGATAATTTTATATAAACTGGACATTTACATTGCGCCTGTGTATATAAATTAAATGCCATAGATGTTTAAATAAAATAAGAAAAAAATGTTTAGTTTTAATTAAATCCAATATTGTGTGTGTGATTGAACCGACAGATCTTTTAAATACTTATTTCAAAACGGCTACCTACTCGAGTACTAGCCGTCTTGAAATAAGTGTAAGTACACATTGCTATTGGTCCATATTATGTAATCAATGAAACATGTGAATTCCCACCAATAGCGTCGTTTTTAATGTTCAATCATTCGAGTGTAAAAATTGGATTTTGGAACTGTCAAAATCAGTCGATGATTTTTTTATTCGTGGGATGTTTTCCAATTTCGTTTTCCTATGTTTACCTGCAGCTGGCGTAATAATTGTAGCTAAAAACTCGAACAAATTGATCCAATAGTATCCGTGTTTCTTCATAAATGTAATCACTGTGAGTTTTTTCATTTATACATGAATGACTGATCTTTTAAATACTTATTTCAAAACGGCTAGTACGGCTACCTACTTACTTGAGTAGGTAGCCGTTTTGACTTTTGCCGTATCATATTAGATAGGGCAACATTATACTACCAAACCTGTGACCCCAGGATAACCAGTCCAGCCGCTTTACCACTAAGCTACCGAAGTCCCACACCGATGCGTTAAAGGAGATGTTGCAAAAATGTATGGACCTCCGGCCATGTATTGTACACAATATCATTGAACAGGCAAAATCAATATAAAAACGTTTTTTACTGCATATTTTCACTTATTTAGCTTGGTTTGCAGTTACAAAACATTATTTGCAGTTAGAATATCAACTCAAAACCAACATGGCGAATATGGCGGGCTATGTCATTTAGACATATTCATTTTTTAAATTGTTTTTTTTTTTATTTTAAAGTACTTGGAGAAAAAGTAATATTTTCTAAATACTATCGAAATCGATTTTATGTGTTAATGCACAATGTAAATATATTAATCGATTTCCAATTTTTAAAAAATCATCGGAACTTCTATAGTTTGATCGATTCGATACATCGTTTTTTTTAATAATATGTGATGCACTAGTAAGATACAGATATCATTAGTTTTGTTTTATCTACATAGGTACTATCCCAAGGCTGTATCGCCGCCATGTTGAACATGGTTGAAAATGATAAAATCGTTTGAATTAAATGTGGTTGTAGCTCTAAAATATATTCTTTAATAAATTAATTGTATTTTTTTCGGATTCTTCTTTAATTTACCCATTTTTTTGAGGACATGTACGAAACAGAGCCGAGCTCGCAACATCTCGCAACATCGGTTAAAAAATCAAAAAGGCAAAGCACCTTTTGCTTTGCCTTTTTGATTTTTTAACCGATTTAGGGTCGGTTTTTCTTTAATTTCTAAAGTTCACTCGCATGTATTATTGCGAAAAATAATTATTACAATTATACTACCAACATGTGAATGTAGAGATCGCGATAGTGAGTTGTGGACGGCAGGTACCTACCTACGGTTTATTGAATCTGGACTTTCTGGACAAAATAATTTTGCGATTTACGTAAACGTTGGATATGCAACACTGAATACCTGCTGACGTGTGTGACAGTCATCAATGTCAAACATTTGACAATTTTGACATTGACATTTAACTAAAAAGCCGAGTGCCACCAAAAATCGGCGAATAATTTTTCATTTCAAATTGTAATTATAGAACAGAATGGAGTCTTTATTCGCGCTACCATTCACAGTCTTGAAATTACCAAATCTGAAAATAAAAAAGCCGGTATGGTTGCAGCCGCCCTCAGCCATGGCTACGTTTTCCCTGGTGCTCTTATCATACTTTTTGGTAACCGGAGGTAGGGTCTTGTTTCGGTTTATAATCTTATTAGAATAACTTTGAACTTGTTGGAGTGTATACAAATTGTGATTTTGGTGTTCTAGGAATCATTTACGACGTGATTGTGGAGCCACCGAGCGTTGGTTCGACGACAGATGAGCATGGTCACAGTAGACCAGTAGCGTTTATGCCGAATCGTGTAAATGGACAATACATCATGGAGGGATTGGCTTCAAGTTTCTTGTTCTCACTTGGCGGAGTTGGATTTATTATTCTGGATCGTACACATAACCCCACAACACCTAAACTGAACCGAATTTTGTTGATATCTGTAGCATTCCTTTGCATTCTAGTTTCATTTTTTACAACATGGATTTTCATGAGAATGAAGCTTCCTGGTTATTTACAGAATTAAATTTTATAATACATAGTATATCCATGTCAATCTTATTTTATAAGTCTAATAAATTCATATATTTTTAACATTTTATATTTGGTTATTATTTGGTCAACTTCTTTTCTAAAACAAGTTGGTCCTAGTACCATTTTTTTATTATTCATAAGATATATTATACAAGTTATTACTGCTAGCAGTTCACATTCAATAACTCTCTTGACTGGTTACAGCACTAATGCAGTGGTGGCTATGTCTCCCTACACTGGACCAGTCTAACTAATTTAATTAATGAAGATCTATCAGAACTAAGGAACTTGTGAGAGTACACAATACATGTAAGAGTTAATGTTTTGAATACCTATATTTGGTGTGACTGGTAAAATCTGTAAAGCAGTTTAACTTGCCGGCCGCACCCTTCGACCTACCCAGACTGTGTCGGGAGCACCCACAGTCTCAGTCTTTCTTGCCCAAGAGAGATTCAATTGATTGATTGAATTAAAGAATTGTATGTTGTTTTTCTGGACGGCTGCCGTTAAAATTTATCTAGATGTCCAATAACCTGATTTTGCACCTACAGACTTCAAAATGGATATGAATGTGTATTTTTATTTATTTATTTAAAAACATACAATAATTAGTTGAATACAATAACAGTAAGACGCAACATAAACTCGTTAGAATAGTAAAGATAGTAAGTAAATACACACATGAACAACATAGTTTATTATTACATTAAATATTTGGCAGTTATACTTATTATCTTTAAAATACATCAAAAACATTTCAATACATTGTACAAATATCACAACACAAAAATTGAGATTTTGAGATTTGTTAGAAAGGAGATGTTGCGAGCTCGGCTCTGGTTCGTACACATCCTCAAAAAATGGGTAATTTAAAGAAGAATCCGAAAAAAAATACAATTAATTTATTCAAGAATATATTTTAGAGTTACAACCACATTTAATTCAAACGATTTTATCATTTTTAAACATGGCGGCGATACAGCCGACACTTGGGATCAATCGATTTCGATAGTATTTAGAAAACATTACTTTTATCTCCAACTACTATATAGTCAAAATACAATTTAGAAAATGAAAATGTCAAAATGACATTGCCCGCCATATTCGCCATGTTGGTTTTGAGTTGCAATTCTAACTGCAAATAATGTTTTGTAACTGCAAACCAAGCTAAATAAGTGAAAATATGCAGTAAAAAACGTTTTTATATTGATTTAGCCTGTTCAATGATATTGTGTACAATACATGGCCGGAGGTCCATACATTTTTGCAACATCTCCTTTACTACGTACATAAATAAGATCTATTTATCATTAAAAAAAAATAAGGAAGACATTAATTATTATGCTTATGATAGACAACATAAAAACAACCATAAAGTAAAATTATATTAACATTGTAAAATGAGATTATTTGAGACATGTCATGAGAAAAAAATATTTTAGAAAAATTAACTATTACAGCTATATAAAAATTGAGAATGTTATGTTTACAGCCTTATCCGGAATGCCCTGAAAAAAAAAACAAGTTGTTTTATATTTATTTATATTTATAATTATTTGCATCCCTAAAGGAATCCTATCTATAATTCTATTTATCTCATAGCTATCTATGACTAACTAGGTCATATTACTTGATAAAGAATGACAGCATCAGAATTAAATTCCTTAACCTCTAATAATATTCATATTAAAAATGGGCCAGAGGAGATAATTTATGATAAAAAAAAAATGGAATTACATTTATTACATACTAAACATTCAAATTCTAGATGAATATCCCAGCCACTAAATTCCATTGTTCATTAAAATCATCTTAGAGTGAGGGTTTTACAACAAATTAAATTGAGAAGTAAGTAATGTATCCAGTAGCGTAGCTAAAATGGGTGGCACCCGGGGCGGATGAGCAAAAAAAAAGAAAATACTTTCCATTCTTTTGTATCTTATTTCCCCATTCCCCGTCGTTCTTCTCGTGCAGTCAAAATCGTGCAAATTGCGCCCCCTGGTATAATAAATGCCAAAGTGAGTTTTTTTGTTGCGTTTTCATGTCTCAACAGCTCAAATTTGGGTTATTTAAAGAGAGGGTCTCAACCCCAAATGGTTGGCACCCGGTGCGGGCCGCCCCCCTTTAGCTACGCCACTGAATGTATCTGTATATTAAACCTTGTAATTTCCAAGACAGACGCGTACCTATCTGCCGAGGCCTTAGGAGTCAAACTATTCGAAAATAGCGGTAGTAAATGCAATAGCGTGGGATGGGCAGCAGCGTCCCGCAAGAAAGTTGCCGACACTGCAATCGGCAAACCGTATGTCAAGCGTGGTGATTATAATAAATACTTAATAAGATATTTCTTACATTCTTACTGCTGGTAGAGTTCCAGAGTTCCAGTGCAGGGGTATTCTAGTAAGATGGTAATGTATGGCCTCATAATAACTTTCACAGAGACATGACAACTTAGGTCTCAGAGGTGGCAACGTATCTGCATTTTGACCTCTGTTCTTGTGTAGATGTCTATAGGCTGCAGTCATCACTTAACATCAATGTAAGCTGCATGCTTGTTTGCCACCTTCCATACATAAAAAAATGAATATTAGTTGTCCATTTGATGATGATGTTGCTAAAGCCTCAGCATGAAATGGATGGTAGATGGTACTCACTGGCAGAAATCTGAGCTTTTGTCAATGATATGCTCGAATTCAGCAAATGATAAAGCGCCGTCATCATCCAAGTCTGCTTCTTGCAGAATGTTCTGCACCAACTGTTGTATCTCAGAGTCGTTCAGCTTCCAATCAGGGCCGCACATCCGCTCTATCAGCTCTCGGAGATCTGACACGCCTATCATGTCGTCGCCGTCGAAATCTATGAATATAATAAATAAAAAACATTAATGAAAATAAATAGAAACTTTTTAAATAGGAGTCTTATTTAGACAATTTATTGACTAAACTTTATTTGAACCATATAGAAGAAAGCTGCTACGTTCCTATTCCCATTTTCTCTGATGCTACTGGGCTATATCCATATTTATTCAAGTGTCCCTGGTGTATGGCACAGGGACACTTCCAAAATATGGAAAAAAAATTGAAAGCTTTGTAGTTTGGTAATGTACTCATACTCCGAGATGTACAATAGGTTCATCATCTGTTCACATGGGCCAAAACATAACTGGTGAACAGTTGGTGTTTGCATGCTTGAATGCATGTTATATTTGCATTTTACCTTTGCCTTTGGGGGATATTATTATATTAATATTAGTAGTAGAGTTACACTAAAGATTTATTTTGGATATTTGAAACACACAACATGAAATTTTTGCACTCCATACCTATAATGCAACTCAATTTGAATATCATTGATGATAAAATTAAATAATTACTGATTTAATGAAGTTTTTGCAGACAAAATATCGGTATTATAAAGCATTTGAATTACCAAATATCCTAAAAGCATGTTCAGCCTTCACTGACTTTGGAGCATTGTCACTGAACACCGACATCATGTCGAGGAAGTCTTCGAAAGTGCAATCCCCATCATTACTGGAGCTGAACACCTTGCAGATCCTGTCTCTGTATGGGTTAACCCGCAGCTCAGGGTACTGGAGGATCTTTGCCATTGGGAGTTTTGCATTTTTATTGTGTCCGACTTTCTCAGGAGCCAGGGCCTTAAATTTCTGATGGGCACTGGAATTTACAAAATTGATGTTTCAGAATCTTCCCCATTTCTCAAATTATTTTAATAATGTGTTAATTTAAAATTTTTAAGAAGTTACATTTTTACTGGTGGTAGAGCACCAGTGCATAGATATGTAGGTGTAGGCATCACTGCATTACCTAATCGGATAGTAACACTACACAACAATCATTCATTGTTTTTGCCAATTGGTAAATTCTCATGAAAGATACAAAACATTATTTATAATACAAAAAAGTAGATAGTAGAAACAAAAGACACATGAATAAATAGTTATTTTATGAAGATATTATAAGCAAGTATAGCAGATTATGAATCAAATATTACTCACTACAAAACCTCTTTCTTCGTGAAGTATGTGAGGTCCTGAAATTAAATTTCGAGTAAGTACATGAATCACTATATGAAGTCTAATTTTCACCACACACACCCTTTGTTTGATTTAGATAGAAAAACACACTTACTTCGTAGTCCTGTAATTCTTCCTCAGTAAATTGACTTTCTCCCTGGCCCATGGTATGATTTAATTAAACAAAAACGCAATAGTGTCCCCCAAATATTTTAATTTATTAAATGTAAAGATGTAAACAAACAAAGTAATAAACTGCAAGGAGAGATTTTAGAAGGGACACAATGAACTGTCATGTAAAATGTCAACTGTCAATCACCATCGGTGTTACAAAAATATTTTTTCAATTCCGTCAACAACCATTAAATTCTACATCAACCTACTGCAAAATTGTAATCAAGACGTCAAAACATAATACATTAAAAGAATATCAGCACGTTCTAAAAGGTTGTTTGATAGTAGAAATAATATTTACAATTTTTTTTGTGTAAGCAGGTAAGTGGTGAGTAGGTAAGTGAGGTAACCTGCGAACATACTATTTTTTTTTTTTTTAGTTTTGTCAGTAGTACCTACAAATCGAATTAACTCACTGGATTAAGGATTATGTACCTATCATAAGAAATTAGGAACACATCAAAAGAACATTCAAATCATATTGTTTTTGTTTCTCCTTTTCCACTCGTACATTCCGTATAGATTGTTAGAAAATTTTCTAAGCTTGCGACACTGGTCGTGGCAGATATAACAGGAGTTTTGGCGGGAACGCGGAAAAGAGCTGTGTCGCTGCGTGATATTATTTTCGAAGTTTGTGTATAGTCGCGTATTTATGTGTAAAAATGGTGGGATTTTTATTATAAAGCATTCGACAACGTTCATGAGAGTAAGAAAGTGATATTATGAAGTGAAAAGTGATTTTTCGTATTGCCTCCAAAACTTCGTAAAAACTCCTAGTAAAGTCCCCATCGCGTTACTGGAGCCATCTTATCATATTCCTCATGGAAGCATTTAATCATCGTCATCTTCCATGTGGATATTCATTAATTTAAAGAAATGTGAAATTCAATATGTATACGACTGAAAGAATCTGTATCTATGGTCATGAATAAACTATTCATTTAAAAAAAAAACAGATTTAACATTACTATATTTTTTTATTTTGGGGCTTTTGGCGGAACCTTGAAAGAGGGGGTGCTTCTATTTTATTTTCTTGGTGTCATTTTGTTAAATGTAGGCTTTTTACAGTGCCCGTGTATAGTGAAATAGAATAACTGTGCGCGAAAACACGGCTTTTCAGGTTGCCTCCAAAACTTCATCGTAAATGTTCTGGTAAAGTAGCCATCGTTTTTCTCAAATAACTGACTGTACTCTCTTGACTGACATAATAAATAATTGACTGACTGACTAAATAAAACTAACTTTTACGCTGCAATACGAATACAAAATATAGTTTTACTTGACACTGGCTGGCAATAAGCGTAACAGCAATGCCATAAAAATAAAAAAACTTGATTTTTGGCGGGAAGTCGAAAAAAGTAAACGTGTAAAGCGTGGGGGGTTTTGGGAACCTTGAAAGAGGAGGAGAGGAGGGAGGTATGGTGCTCTTATTTTATTTCATTTTCTTGGTGTATTTTTAAGTTATATTGAATAAAGTTTGGTGGCATTTTGTTTGATATAGGTTTATTACAGTGCCCGTGTATAGTGAAATAGAAAAACAGTGCGAAAACACGACCTTTCAGGTTGCCTCCAAAACTTCATTGTAAATGTTCTGGTAAAGTAGCCATCGCTTTACTCGAATAACTTGACTGTAACTCACTTGACTGACATATTATACTTGATAACTTATATACTTGATACTTACATATTATATTTGATGACTATGACTATATACTAACTTTTACGCTGCCTAAATAAATACGAAATATCGTTTTACTTGACACTGGCAATATGCATAATAGCGATGACACAAAAAAAAAAAATGTAAAGCGTGTAAACTTAATAATATCTATTCTATTATCATAAATTATGTATGTAGGTACATACTTAGGTAATTCGTTTAATAGTTTCCGATACATATCAAAAGTGTAGCAAATGTAGCTAAATAACGTATAAGTTAAGTTACAAAATATTTAGAAAAATATATTATGTAATTTAATGAGGATGAGGACCTTGAGGAATTGCAGTGTCAGTATTAGTGTATAATCTATGAATTGCAGACAAGGAAAGTGCCATTACTTCAAAGACATTCTGAGTAAGGTAATAAATAGTGTACCTACTTGCTGATTACTACAATAATTTTAAGACGTAGGTACATACTTTTTTCTGATGGACGAAAAATAATAATAAACTAAGGTATTACCGACTGCTAATCGTTGTGTTAGATGTAATTATATCTGAAATAGAATTAAATATAAAGTTAATTTAAGATTTGCTTACATAGAAAGAGAGGGCTCTCCCCTCTCCCTTCTCTTTCTATGTGAGTATAGTTATAAAGGCGTAGATAAAAAGGTCATGTACGCAAAATATTATAGGTGAAACGGAGGAATTTTTTTCCTCATCAAGACAACTTGTATGGGGTGGCACAGAGGCAAAGATTGCCGGTGCATTGCATTCAATTGTCATATCTCCGTGCCCAGTGGCGGATTTACCAGGAGGCTGAGTGGGCTGGAGCCTAGGGCAGCAAGTTTTAAGGGGCGGCAGATTTATTCATAATTTTATTTCTATTTGGATTTACAAAATTAAAAAAATATATACGCACACAACATCGAAAATTGGAGGGAAATTAAAATCGAATTATAGTCCTTTAAACAGTGCTAAATATTTCAATATCTTTACTTAAATAATTGCTAAAGTTTAATCGCTGTATGTATTACCGATGATCTTTTTTTAAAAATCGCAATAGCGCTTCTATTTTGTCGTCGAAAGTTAGCTATATATACATACTCGTATTTTCTTCTCTCTTAATTGTTCTGTAATTGATATGATTGTGGACTAGGGTTGTTGAGGAAGTGATTATGAGGAACAGGAGGAGGAAGAAGAATTGTGATGCGCCAATTTAGAGGATGCGGATGAGGAAGAGGATATTTTTATGAGGAAGAGGATGAGGAAGAGGAAGAGGAAGAGGAAGTAGATGACATAATAATAATAGCAACCCTTGAAACGTCCCACTGCTGGGCACGAGTCTCTGGAGGTCTGGAGCTTACTCCACCACGCTGCTCCAATGCTGGTTGGTGGAGTTACTTACAAGGGTTAGTGGCCAACCCGCTGTCGGATGTTTTCAAACCGCCCATAAAACCTCCGACAAGGTTTAACGACTGCTATCTGTCGATAGCAACCGGGACCGTCGGCGTCCTGCTCTCCGAAGCACGAAAATGCGCATTTTGATTTGCCACTAGTGGTCACCCGTCACACACCCGACCGCACCCGTATCGCTTAGTCGAGTAGATCGCTTGCGTTTTACACCAGCCGGGAGGCCTTGCGCGCTACAGAAAGATGAGAAGAGGATGATACGAAGATATAAATACTAACGGACCCAACCTAAAATCCGCACGTGGTTGGTCCACTACAAAATGCTCTTTTAATTATTATTACTATGAATCTAAAATCTTAACCATTCTCAAAACACATACGATAAAGAATCATCAAAATTGGTCCAGCAGTTAAGGACGAGTTCAGTGACATATCTACACAACGACATTGCTAAGGCCTTTGACCGGGTCTGGCACAGGGCACTTCTCGCGAAACTTCCATCCTACGGTCTTCCCGAGAGGCTATGCAACTGGACAGCCAGCTTTCTGTCTGAGCCTTATATACAAGTCTTAGTTGAATGTCAGCGCTCAGACAGACTACCTATCAACGCTGGTGTGCCGCAAGGCTCTGTGCTATCTCCCATGCTTTTTCTTCTGGACATCAATGAAATGCTGGAGGAAAACTCCAATTTTCATTGCTATACCGATGATAGTACGGGATATGCACACTACACTAGCCGTGCAAATGCCTCTCGGACACTTATCGAGAAAAGAAGGACTAGACTTGTGTCTGAAATCGAGCACTCTCTGGAGCGGGTCTCGGATTGGGGTCGACTTAATTTAATGCAGTTCAACCCCTCGAGGACACAAGTCTGCACGTTCACCGCTAAAAAAACGCCATGCATTGTAGCACCACAGTTCCAGGGCATTCCGATCGCCGTTGGTAAGGTATCGGTATCCTGGGCGTTGACATATCGAACGAAGTGCAATTCGAGAGTCACATTGAGTGTAAGACCAAATTGCCATCCAAAAAGCTAGGGATGCTTAACAAAGCCAGGCAGTATTCACTTTCACTTCGGGGCAGCTACTACTACTCATACTCATTTGTGGGCGGGAGCCCCCAAATACTAGCTTGGTCCACTTGATTCCCTACAAAAACGCGCCGTTCGTATTGTTAACGATTCAGGACTTACTGACAGGCTCGAACATCTGGGCCTACGCAGAGACATTGGGAGTATGTGCGTATTGTACCGTCTCTACAATGGTGAGTGGTCTGCTGAACTGTTTGACATGGTGCTACCATCTATTTTCCTACACCGTACTACCTGCCGAAGAGAGAAGTTGCACCCACACCGACCTGGCAGTGCTCAACGGTGCGGTTTTCACGTTCGTTCTTGTCCAGAACGTGTAAATTGTGGAACGATTGTGGAATTTCCCTCTGAGGTGTTCCCTAGGTGCTACATTAAGAGGTTCTTCAAAAATGGCGTCAAAAGAGTCCTTCAGGGCTGGCAGCGCGTTGGCAACTCCCCTGGTGTTTCAAATGTTCACGGTGACCACTTTCCATCAAGTGGCCCGTCTGCTTGTCTGTCAACCTACAGACATAAAAAAACACACGCACACCAAAAAAAAAAGATGAGTGAATGACACAATTTCATTTAGGAATTGAAATGAAAATAAGAATGCAGTGTTTATTTCTTTGTTAATAAGGTATTTAAGTCGAATATTATTAATCAAAATAAAAGAATTGAATACTATTAATCGAAATTTATTTTAAACAGGGAGGTTAATTTTTATAAAAAAAATATTTGGACGCTGTTTCCCCAACAACCGGTTTTATAGCTCATCATATACCAATACAGCATTGCTAAAAAGTCGTTTGGTGGTACATTTGATGGAAGAGAAGATAGGTATTGTAAAGATACAGTTCTGTAAAGCCCCGAATATTTCGATTTTTAAGTTGAGTACGCGTATAAACAAAATAATGTATGTCAATAAAATTAAAACAAACAATCAAGGAACAGCGCCGGTGGCGGGTGGGAAGGTCTCGCTCGCCTGTTCGGCCTGGCACCGTGCTGCGGCGTGTGCGTTGCCAGCGATACGCGACGCGCATGCGCAACAAAATTCCTCATAAATTCCTCTTAAATTTTGAGGAAGCGGTAGCGAAAGAGGATTTTTTATTTTAATTTTGAGGATGCGGAAACGGTTGAGGATCCCAAAATATTGCGGAACTTCCTCATTATGAGGAAGAGGAAGAGGAATCCTCAGCAACCCTATTGTGGACTACGATATTAAAATATAGCGGCAAAAAATGAGTCTAGCCTACAGGCAGCAAATTTGTAAATCCACCACTGTCTGTGCCAGAAATTACTGGAGAGGAATATGCACGATAGCGCCCACACTGATTACCTTCTATAGTCTGAGCGTGCTGCGTACTGTAGTGTATATAGATGTAGACGAATCAGTAATGAAAACCATACCATTCTGTTTCTGATTAGCAAATATTGATCCTCTTTTATAAGGTCCTCCAGGATTGAGCTCGCATAATCCAGGGTAGGGCTTTCTGCACGCAACAGTCATCCAAGTTCGATGGCGGGTTAAGATCACGCAGTCGTATTTATCGCGGAACCGTCTCGGGTGTCCGGGAGCCCAAGCGCGGTAGGTCGTGCATTCTAGAGAGTCACCTAGGAAACGAAAGGTCATTTAATTTATTAAGTAGGTGGGAATAGTCAATTTGAACAAACAATTTTTTTTTTACTTTTGATATTTTCTAAGGATTTGATAATGTCTTTTTTAGGGTGTCCTACTCTACAAGGAACTCTTATAGTTTCACAATGTCCGTCTGTCCGAAGCTATGCTGGGAGAAATATGTTATCTGGTATGAGTATGCATTGTCTTTTTAATGTAGGTAATGAAGGTGGCAAAAAAGCATGCAGTTCACAATAACGTGAAATGTAGACTGCAGCCTATAGACACTTACACAAAGACTAGAGGCCAAAATGCAGGTGCGTTGTGACCTTAGTTTTTATGTCTCTGTGATAGTTATTATGGAGCCATACATTGCCATCCAACCGGAACACGATAGTGCTGAATATGCAAATAGGTATTGATCCTCTTTTATAAGGTCCGCCGGGACGTACGCAACAGTCACCCAAGTTCGATGGCGGCAGAGAATATGTAATAATACTACGTATAGAATGGACACTTCGATATCCCGCCCGATTTCCCACCCAATGGGCGACGTTTGGTATTCTCTACGTGCTATGTCTCTAGTCTATATGTATTAGGTTATTAGGTATCTAGTATCTATGGTGCACGTGTAAATACACGTCACTGATTGATGTTTGTGTAATAATGCTGGGCACGAGTCTCTACCCTTTTTTTGTGGGGAGGCCTGGAGCTTACTCCACCACGCTGCTCCAATGAGGATTGGTGGAGGTGGGTGGGTTAGTGGCCAACCCGCTGTCGGATGTTTTCAAACCGCCCATTAGGCCTCCGACAAGGTTTAACGACTGCTATCCATCGATAGCAACCGGGACCGACGGCTTAACGTGCCCTCCGAAGCACCTAAAAGCGCATTTAATTTTCCACTAGCTGTCACCCATCATACTACCCGACCGCGCCCGTAATGCTTAACCGAGTAAGAAAGAAAAGAGAGAGAAGAAGAAAGAAAAAAGAAAAAAAGATCTTATACTATCTACACCAGCCGCTGGGCCATGCGCGCTTCTGTTTGTGTAATAGAGACCAAATTAAGCGTTTATATGGAATTTTGGCGGAGTGTCCGCGGTGTGATGATGGGTTACGATCACGCAGTCGTATTTATCGTGGAACCGTCTCGGGTGTCCCGGAGCCCATGAGCGGTAGGTGGTAGATTCTATATTCTAGAGAGTCACCTAGGAAACGAAAGGTCATTTATTTATTAAGTAGGTGGGAATACCATTTAGCGGCAGATAGATTAGGTTATGCGGTGGTGCCTACGCTCTTGAGCTCCTACACTGGAACTCTACCAGTACCTAAAACATATTAGTCTGTACTGCAATAAAATCTTGAACAATATTTTTTTAGGATACCTCCCCCTACATGTAATAGAGACCCTACCCTACCCTACATGTAATAGGTGGGGGTGCAATTTTTTACGCCACGGATTTATCGTTGCATAGGTCTTAAATATTGCGGGTTTGAAAAAAACATTTTTCGATTAAACGATCCGTTTGTGAAATATTTAGCTTTATAGTGTACATTTTTGTGAGACTCAAGTGTCTCCCCTCCTCCCCCTCTGTCAGCTGAAAAACATACCTGTCCGTTGTGTCTTAAAAGTTTGAGAATTATTAGAATAAGACGTTTTGCATTTAGCAATATAATAGCAATTTTCTACTATGAGGTTTTAAAGTAGGAACATCTACTTACATTATCTCTATCCATTTTTACAGTCTATTAATTTGTTAAAAATAATCTTAGGTAAGTACACTAAGTACATCAACTAAAAACCGGACAAGTGCGAGTTCGACTCGCGTGGTGAGGGTTCCGTAATTCTAATAAATATTTTCGAAAATATTACAGATTTAAAATGCAGGGACATAGCGGTTACGGTGGTACCGGCAGGGGGGGTTACATTATTAAGAATTTTCGATTTAATTTGAATACTCAAACTTCTTATAGGTTTTCCAGTAATCTATAGGCAAAGAACTATTTCCCACATTTTTTTCAAAATTTTAAGTTCAGTAGTTTCGGAGATAGGGGGGGGGGGGGAATGGTCAATTTTCGTCGTTTTCCTTAAATAACTTCAAATTTGTTTATGCAAAAATTATAAAAAATATATATCTGAGATGCTGACAACCACTTCTTTCATTTGATATGTCACACGCCACAGTTTACAATTTAAAAAAAAAAAAAATCTGATTTACCACCTGAAAGTGGCCCCCCTGTTTAAAATGTATTATTTTACTTGACGTGTTCATCTTTGGGTCACCAATTTACATGTATTCATCAAATTTCAACTCAATCGGTCGAGTAGTTTCGGACCAAATTGGCTGTGACAGACGGACAGACAGACAGACAGACAGACAGACAGACAGACAGACGCACGAGTGATCCTATAAGGGTGCCTTTTTTCCTTTTAAGGTACGGAACCCTAAAAACAGGGTGTGGCGAAAAAGATTAACAATTTTACCATTGACGCTATAAAAACTGCTGCCATTAACACTCCGAAAACCAACAAACGCTGCATCCACACTCGCACCACTGAGAACCTGCGCGAGCGCATCTGTTCGCTGCTCACTTGACACGTCGGCGAGAACACCGCTCATGTTTTTACATTCTATTTGGGCTTGTGTGTAATTCAATCTTTGAGGCATAAAATAAAACATGCCTGTTGCTGGTACGCAAGTCGAATTAATGTGAGCTGAAATAGATTACAATAATGTTATGCAGATGTAGGGGCAGTCGTAGATCAATTATTATTTTATTTATGTGTGTTCCAATCCAAACACAAAAATAAAGATTTCCAAAATAATTAAGCCAATTTGGCGGCGCAAAAAATAAAGTAGATTGTAAAATTGATATTTCTGTTGTTGTTTTATTATACTGGCTACAGTTTATTTACTTATCATTAATGTGAACTATGTGTGCTTGTTTGCGACTTTAAGATATAAAAAAATTGATGAGGAACTTACGTAAAGGCTTCCCATAAATGCTGAAGTAGTCAAATCTGGTATCATTGGCCAAAGACAGACCATTTACTTCCGCGCATTTTAACACCTCACAAGTATACTCAACTGGCTCATCACCCAAACTGACGGCTTCAGGTGGGCTAAAGTTGAGAGCCAGGCCCTTTTTTTCTACGCCAAGTCTCTGGCAACTAGTCAAGGAGGTGTAATTTGCCTTAGCAGCCATGCCAAGCTTGGATCTGTGGCATTTCTCTATTAAATGGTATTTTGGGATGGTCGGTGGGGATTCATTTGAGCATTTATCGTTAGCTGACACCAAACTCACCAAAAAAAATATGTTTAATATTTTTATTTGATACATCCTGTATTAAGGGCACTGAGATGATCCACTTTAGATCTTGACCGTCTTCAAAAATAGAAGGATATCGATTTAAAATTAGTACCTAATATCTTTTTTAAGTGTCTGGTCTTCGATTATTATGATGGTTTTAGCAATTATCTGATGACGTAAAGTTAATGTCTTCTTTAAGGTTTATTAGAAAAATGATCAGAATTCATCCAGGGCCTTTGAAGCTGTATAGCAAAATCCGTCAATTGAAGTCAGTTACTCGCAATTATTTAATAATTATTTATCAACTAGGTATAGGTCGCGCCAGGTAAAAAGAACGCTGGCGGTCAAGCTGCGCAGTAGACGATTTATCGATCTATTTGGTAGTATGAGGTGCGGCGTTTTCAATCTGCCTACCAATACACGAAACCGCAAGCGAAAGTTAGATAAAAAATAAACCAATAGGGCTAGTACTTTCGTGCGCGAGTGTACCGATGCGCGAACACATCCCTTCTACTTTCTTCCAGCGTTCTTTTTACGTGGCGCGACCTATACGAAACATCACGTGGATCACTTCGTTAATGAATTAATGAACAATCACTCGAAATTAATGAATTTTAAGAGCGAACACCAACCGATGTCTAGAGCAAAAGTTGCACCGCCCCTAATTGCATATGTCTTATGTGTCCACGACGCCCTAAGTCGGGGATCAGACCCGCAGGTCTCCCTTAGGCGGTTGTGTAAATGTATTTAAGCTGAGAGCCCTTTGCGCTCACTAATTTCCCAGTGAAGTCGACTTTAGTCGACTAATGCCGCCTGAGACGAGACGCCAATAAAAAAAATCGAGATGAAGACGAAACTTTTAAACAAAATACACGTATGCTATCTATTGGCCTCTGATACTGTAATGACTGTTGTTCAATGATTTTCATGTTATGTAACAGTTGTGTAATGCATGGATCCCCATTATTATGTATATCTAATAATGCAAAACGGAAGATATCCGTCCTACTTGTCAACTAAAATGAGATTCCTCTATTCAAAGGTCATTCAAAGATAATTATGATATAATGGACTGGTACCTAACAATGATATCTAAATATTTTGACGTTGGAACACGATGGGGAGTTGAACACATGCTGCTGCTCCTATGCGGTAGGTATAATCGAATATTCGTGGCCGCTAGCTACGGCAAAATCCCTTTATTTACCGCCCAAGTGGAGAAAATCGGCTGTGATAAACGGACAGACAGATAGACGCACGAGTGATTTTATAAGGGTTCCTTTTTTTCTTTTTACGGTACGGAACCCTAAAAATATCGATAAGATATATATAAATTTATCTATTCCGTTCTCGTATAAGAGCTAGCAACGTTTTCGAGAGAGAACTTTAGGTAGGCTAGTTTTTAAATATGCCATCTCTTTAACTCTCCCGGACGTCATACGGGTGGTCTGGCAGCCGGTAGTGGTTGCGTTCGCCAGTGCGCATCGTATCTGTACACGTAAAAATTCAAAATTTCAAATGATTTTAGGAAGCTTTTTATTGTTATTATTATTTTTATTGACCTTTTTGCAACATGAATCTATTATAGCCAGACATCTTCATTGTTGTTTAAACAGTGCCAAGCGCTAATTTTGAATGAGAAAAATGTTGTTTTTCAAAACATTTTAGTATGGCTGAAATTAATATAGGAAGTCATTTAAGTACTTAAAAACCCAAAATTAATTTGCCAATCAATAATTCGATAGTTAACCTTCAGCCAGACCGATCTAAAAGTGAAAAGTGATTGGGCATTTTAGAATAATACAGACAATTTTGACCATTTTTGACCACGCAAAGCTGAATTGTATCAACATTTACTACGAGCTCATTACGTCACAAAGTTTTGGAAAAATGCCAATTTAAAACACCTCACATGTGTAAGTTTCACCTGAAGCTTCCCGCTGGACCATATAACACGATATATATATAACATGATTTCATTTGGTTTTTTATTGGTATTATTGGTTGCCGACATTATTATTAGGTAAGATTAAAAATAAAATACTATTTTTTTTGCCTAAAGACTATAAAATGTTTCATTGTATTAGAGATAATAACTTATTACAAGGCGATAGCAATTCAAAAGACGATGATGATAATGAAAATGACAGCAGTGATGAAGATGATTAAACAAAACGTAACTTCGCGCCTGTAGTCTCCGAAGGAGTGAGCAGAGGTAAATGCATGCATTCAAAGCAAACACTCACGATTTGCCGGTTTTGTTTTGGCTCATGTGGTGGCGACCCTGTTGACATCTCTGGGCACATTAGCAAACTCCGAGGTACAGAGAAATTTCTAGAAAATGGAAAATCCCAATGGAACCAAAGATAACGACAAGATCGGAGGCTATCTGAGATAATGGTGTTTTACCCGACAATCGAAACCAGTAGGCTACTGAGGCAGTTGATTATGAAGACAATATATTTTTTTAATTCTTTATTGCCACAATATATATACTGAAACAAATGGCGGACTTAACGTTAAGAGCATTCTCTACCAGTCAACCATTGGTAGTAGAGAAAAATGGTAAGCGACTTTAGTAAGTAACTAAGAAATGTTTATAAAAAAATAAAAATGTTCACACTTTAATTACTTTCATACACCCAAGTATAAGGTATACTTAGATAAAAATATTATATAAACATAAACTTATGATGATTATCATTATGAAGATGCCTCCATTTTTTGTGATGGAATTTTAGATTTAAAATTAAACCTTAATTTTTACTTATTATTATGTATGTATGTATCTTCGCGCCAGGTCCCATAACGAGTAGGCAGATAGTGTAGAGTGCCAGATATTCCGTTCCCGACACACCTTACATGCTTCTTCTACATTCATCATTCTCTTAGGTTTAAAGATCTTTATTTAATCTCATACAAACATATAAGTTCTTTTACAATGAGACTTAAAAATGAATAGAATATAATGTTTACACCTCTGGCACTTATAAAACTATTTAGTATTACAACCTTCTTTTCTGTTCCTCACTTCTTTATTATCAGTTTGTAAAAGAGGAAATGAGACATTCTACTTATATATACATAAGTGTATCTAAATTTATTTTCAGTGACATTCTTGATCTCAATATTTACAATTATAAATCGTTACGTATATCTATTGTTATTCACTTTAATTTAACTTAGTTATTAATTTCTGATATATCATAAGTGATGCTTGAAATCCAAAATGATAAATAAACAGTTTGACTTTGAGAACGTGTGTGAAAAGAAAAAAAAAAATGTAGCATTAAAATAGTGATTTACAATTTGGCAATACACAATTTAAGTTTGTTTTTAAACATTGCAACGCTATCACATTCCTTTATTTCATTAGGTAATTTATTGAATAGTTGGACGCCTTCAAATAAAATACTTTTTTTTCCGTAGTTTGTTCTAGGTATAATAGTGTTTAATTTATGTTTATTTCTCAAGCCATGTGTATTTTGTTTTGTCACAAATTTTATATTTGATTTTATTTTATTAGAAACTATGTTTTTTATTAAAACACAGGTTTTATATTTAAAAATTTGTATAATGTTAAATAATTTAGTTTTTTTATATAGTTCGTCTGTAGGTGTTCTATAATGATAATGAAACAACACTTTAATTATTTTGTTTTGTATTATTTGTAATGGTAGTAAATTAGTTGGTGCTGCTGATCCCCATACCTCAATCAGATACTCGATATGAGATTTAACTAAAGAGTTATAGATAATAGTTTTAACTTTTTTGGGAATACAGTTTGTTACTTTACGAATAGCTCCTAAGACCTTCGATAATTTTGTTCTTAGTGACTCTATATGTGGTTTCCACGTAAGTTTGTCATCTAATAACAAACCTAAATATTTTTCCTGGTGTGATCTTTGGATTAATTCATTGTTTATTTTGAGGGGATAAAAATCTGGAATGGGCTTATTTTTTGCAGCTAAAATCATGAAAGAAGTTTTTTTTGTGTTTATACTTAGTAAATTGTGTGAAAACCATTCATTTAGTATATCCAAGTCAAGCTGAGCGTTAGTTAGTAGTTCTTGAAAAGAGTTGCCGAAGTAAAAAAGACATGTATCATCAGCATATAAAGTCAGCTGACCAGTAAGACCTATTTTAGTTATATTATTTACGTATATTAAAAACATAAGAGGGCCCAAAATGGAGCCTTGTGGAATTCCGTAATTTTTTAAATTTTGATAAGAACTTGTGAAATTATCTATTTTTACAATCTGACTCCTATTTTGCAAGTACGAAGTTAATATTTGATGAGCTGTGCCAGTGATGCCAATGTTCTTCAGCTTTAAAAGCAGTTTTTTATGACTGACTGTATCGAACGCCTTCTTTAAATCAATAAATATGCCCAGAACAAAATTTTTTTTATCAATATTCACTTTAATTTTAGTTACTAGATCAATAGTAGCCGCAATCGTACTGGACTTTGGACGAAAACCATATTGTTCACCAACAAAAAAATCCTTCCTATCTAAATACGAAGTAAGACGGTCGGAGAGAATGCGCTCAAAAATTTTTGAGAAAATTGGTAACACCGATACAGGTCTGTAGTTATTTGGATCAGACCTACTTCCAGATTTATAAATTGGACTCACTTTGGCAGCCTTAAGGGTATCTGGGAAGACTCCGTTCTCTAAACAGCTGTTAATTGACTTGGTCAAAGGTTCTACTATCACATCTTTCAGACATTTTACCGCTTTTGTACTAATACCATCTAATCCAGTACTGGTATTACTGTCTAAATTATCAATAATTTTACTCACCTCACTTATACTACATGGCATAAATTCATTTAATTCTATGTTGTGTGAGTACCCTTGTGGATACATTAAAATATTACCAGTACTGTCATGGTAATTTTGAGCTATTTTGCCCGCTAAATCTGTACTGTTTGATGAAAAAAAGGAATTGAAAGCGTCACATATTTGATAACCATCTACAATTTCCTTAGAGTTAATTATTAGTTTAGCAACAGTGCTTTTGTTCTTAAATTTATTTGTCGCCAAGCTATTAATGAGTTCCCACATTTTCTTTGGTTGGTCAAAAGACTTGTTAAATAGGTTTAAATAATAATCTTCTTTAAATGTCTTGATTTGTGTTTGTACCTGTTGCTGTGCGTCGATAAATTTTTTGTTCACGTCTTTGTTTTTAGGGTTACGCTTAGTTTTTAAGCTAAGGTCATTTCTTAAATTTATTGCTTCAATTATGTCTTTGTTTATCCAATCATCACGGGGTAAGTTCATTATTTTGATTTTATTTATTTTACTGCTTTCAATGTGTTCTAGAACAAATTTTTCTAATGCATCGTAGTTACAAATGTTCTCAAAATTGATCGCATCTGACGCATGTTGGTAAAGTTTTTCGTAATCAATAGCTTTGTAATGTATGCTTTGAGGTTTAGGTGGTGTTAATTTGCTTATTTCTAAGTATAGTTGTTTGTGATCGGAGAGTGATGATTCAATTATTGACAATTTAAATGAATTCTTGTTTATATTAGTGCTAATATGGTCTATAATCGTTTTTGTTGTATCTGTCTCTCGCGTGCAATATTTAGAATCAATTTTATTGAGTACTTCATACCCGCTCTCCTCAATACATCTTGTATACTTACTGACGTAATTTCCCTTCCTTAACAAATCGATATTATAATCACCAAATACCACTGACCTTTTTCGTTTCTCTAATTGTGATGAGTATAACTCCAAGAAATTGTCCATATCTGCGTCACCATCAGGTTTATAAATAACTCCAATATTTAAAGATAGTTTAGTTGTATAAATCCACAAATAATGATTACCATTTTCTTGATAATCTTCAGTTATTTCAAATTGCACGCTTTTATGTACGAAAATTGAAACGCCTCCGCCTTTTTTATCTTTCCTATAGTTGAAAACGTGGGTATAATCTGGTAAATGGTATAATTTGGCATCGTCGTCCGATGTAATATGAGTCTCCGTAAAAATTAGAAAATGCGTAGTTTTCCGTATTGACTTAATTATGCAGTTAATT
Source organism: Macrosoma leucophasiata (assembly GCA_036365455.1). Taxonomy (NCBI): domain Eukaryota; kingdom Metazoa; phylum Arthropoda; class Insecta; order Lepidoptera; family Hedylidae; genus Macrosoma; species Macrosoma leucophasiata. Next base: position 23,735,941 of record JAWQUS010000007.1, on the reverse strand, counting down.
TCATCGAATTTTCCTTTTGTTCGTATACTCCTCAGATTGGCATAAAAAAACCTCAGTGACGATGAGTTCAATTGCAGATCTTCATATTTAGTTACTACATAGTGATTTATTTTTTCTTTATCTTTTGAAATTAGTTTTTTGTCTGTTGAATAACTATTTTAGGACTTCCTTTAATGTATTTTATAATAAGATTTTGCTCACCGGCCTGCTGGCGTTTATGTAACTCTTCTTTAAGTTGTTTAATGTACTTGCGTTGGGTGAAGGTCTGATCCGAATATATTTTGAATTCTGATTGAGTACTTTTATTGCGCAATATGTTTAGTGCCATTTCTTCGGACTCAAAACATACCTTGAGTGGTCGAATTTTTTGCGGGCTGTATTTACCTAACCTGAACACTTTCAATGGTTGACGACATTCATCTACAATTTTGTTAATCACTTTGTAAGCTTCATTTTTTTCATATTCCAATCTCTCATATTTATTTTTCACGGATATCTCCGGAATATCATAAATTATTATGTTCTTTCGCTTCATGTTTCGCATTTGCGATTCCGATATCATTTCTTCGTAGGAAAATAAAGACATATTTGACTGTAATGACGACGACTGAAGACATTTTATATTTTCTTCATTTTTATTACATTGTGATTTCAAAGTTTCGATGTCTTGTTTCATAGTTTCTTGTTCTTTAATTACTATATCTGTCGATAGTTTTATACCTAACAATTGTTCTTTTATTTCATTCATATCTTGTCGCAAGCTATTCACGCTTTCATTTTGTACTGCAGAAAAATTCGATAAAAAAGATCTTATTTCTTTTCGAAGACTTTCGAATTCTTCTTTCAACTGGAAATCCGGTTCTGGTTCCTTACGTTTTCGGAAAGTAATTTGAGATTTTTCCGAAACAGAACTGTCTTCTCTTAAGGTTGTCAAATCGGGATATGATCCGCTGCATGTTTTTTTCGGCGATTTTATTGTGTTCATATTTTCTTGTAGTAATTCAATATGTGTATAATAGTACAGGAATATAATATAACGTATTCGATATTATACTTTATTGTCGTGCAATTTAAAAGATGTGTAGGTAAACAAAAAAATATTATTTTTGCGATAAGCCAACAATGCACTCTTTTGTTCTCCGATGAAGCAAAGTTGTAAACAACTCTGCCACAAAAGGTCTTAAGTTGAAACGGCGAATAGAGTAATTGCGACACTGCACTTCACTATTTAAGGTTGTTTTTAAGTTGACACTGACTTTAATAATTTCTTTAATTTTAATTTGTTTGAGTGAACACGTCCGACTCGTGTACCGGTGCGCGCGAGGATGACTCTTCATACATGCATGCCGATTCCTAAGACTCTTGATCCCTCCCTTAGACAGTTCTGGATCTATTTAGTCATGGTAGGTCAGTCTTAATATTCCTGAGCCTCTGCAACCATCCACATTCGCATTGTATAAGTATATCTGTTTAGTCGTTCCCCACGTAACCGGCGATTCGTGAGTGTTTGCATGTATGCTTGAATGCATGCATTTACCTCTGCTCACTCCTTCGGGGACTACAGGCGCGAAGTTACGTTACGTTTAATCATCTTCATCACTGCTGTCATTTTCATTATCATCATCGTCTTTTGAATTGCTATCGCCTTGTAATAAGTTATTATCTCTAATACAATGAAACATTTTATAGTCTTTAGGCAAAAAAAAAAGTATTTTATTTTTAATCTTACCTAATAATGATGTCGGCAACCAATAATGGTAATTGCTCTCCAACAAACCAAATGAAATAATATACTATATCATGTTATATGGTCCAGCGGGAAGCTTCAGGTGATACTTACACATGTGAGGTGTTTTAAATTGGCATTTTTCCAAAATTTTGTGACGTAATGAGCTCGTAGTAAATGTTGATACAATTCAGCTTTGCATGGTGTGGTCAAAAATGGTCAAAATTGTCTGTATTATTCTAAAATGCCCAATCACTTTTCACTTTTAGTTCGGTCTGGCTGAAGGTTAACAATCGAATTATTGATAGGCAAATTAATTTTGGGTTTTTTAGTACTTAAATGACTTCCTATATCAATTTCAGCCATACTAAAATGTTTTGAAAAACAACATTTTTCTCATTCAAAATTAGCGCTTGGCACTGTGTAAACAACAATGAAGATCTGGCTATAATAGATTCATGTTGCAAAAAGGTCAATAAAAATAATAATAACAATAAAAAGCTTCCTAAAATGATTTGAAATTTTGAATTTTTACGTGTACAGATACTACCGGCTGCCAGACCACCCGTAGGACCATAGAGTACATTATCTAGTACGTATGACGTCCGGGAGAGTTAGAGAGATGCCATATTTAAAATTTGGCCTACCTAAAGTTCTTGTTTTCCCGACGTTGCTAGCTCTTGTACCATTCCCCAGAGACAGAGAAAAGTCCTTACCCTACAACCTATTTTACTGTTAGTAAAAAAATCAATCACGTCATTTTTGACACTTAATGCCATATTCGAAACAACATATCTAGACGTCCTAATTTCAAAACATTGTCAAACAATTTGGATATGTGGATTTAACTTTGAGATAATTACATTTACATTGAAAACGAGTTGGTGTTCTAATAAAATATAAAATGGGTTGTATTTTTTCTAGGCGAAACGATGAGGTAATTTTCTGTTCCAACATATACAGTTACCGATCAACTTGTCCATAATGAAACCCCTCTATTTCATACGAGAATCTCAAATGAACAATCAAAATAATGAGGAGAAATGAAAAAATAATTATGTTATGTACTTAAAGACGCTGGCTACCAGACTGTTGCCCAGTTGATCTCCATGGCATCTCATGGCTGAAGACCATGGCTCAACACTTCTACTGTAAGATCTTTAGAGCTGGACAAAAGTCTTCTCCAAGGATGCTTACACACAAAGAAAATAGCAGGGCTCTGCCTCATTAGGGAAAAAATTACTTACCGTTAAACTACATCGCCCGCTTGATACTAATTCCATTTTTGTTGTTCAGAAGGGCATTATTTACGACATAACGCCCATTCGGCTTTTGTTCGTGATATTCGCGTCTGACGTCCTGGGCGCTGACAACCAAAGTGTTAACCAGACAGCCAGGGCACGGCTTATTTATTATCCACAAACTTTAGACTTGGAAAGATTGCGTCGTGGAGGAATTTCATTAGAGTTTATTACTGTACTCGAATCCCTTCATAATGAACGACAGTTTTCGCTTGATACTAAATCCGTATTTGTTGTTCTTTAGAATGACGTTATTTACGACATGACGCCGATCCGGCATTTACCAGTGATATTTGTGAACGGTGTCCCGGGAGCCGGCAATCAGACAGTTGCCCAGACTATCTCCGACTTAACCGGCTACACGATGATCAGGCCAGGGGAACTGGTTCGAGCTGAGTCCGATAACGACACGGCCAGGGGACGACTGGTTGCTGATAGACTGCAGGCGCAAGAAGATGTACCTGAGGTTGGTATCGTGAGAAGAAAAAAAATGGTTCGTGCTTTTATTTACGACTAGTTAAGACTAGTAATTAATATTGCTCTGAGCTGTAAGTGTAATTAAGATTAAACAATAGAATTATTAGACTAATCCCTCACACAGACTATCAGAAAAAAATGCGTGTTATTTGTCGAGACCCCTCTTTCCAACGTAAGATTGGATGAGATTTGACTCGACCCCCTCGCTCCCTTACCTGTTCTAGAATGAATGGACGCCCCCTAAGTTATAAGTTAATTCATTAAATACCATCGACCATAGAACCTTTGCAAACACGGTTCAATGTGTTTGTAAATTTATTGAATCTCATCATTGATATACAAGTCATGTAAAAAGAAGCGAGGCGTTTTCTACTGGTAGGTGTCATATTTTTACTGGGCGTAGGTAAAGCACCAGTTACAAAGTAAAAGCCACAACTGACAAGAGATAGAAAAGAACGGAATTGTAACCATATCATCATATCATCGCGAGGCGTAGGGCCGCGACGACCTGACCTAACGACGGTTAAACCATTCCCATAGGGCTGTAGTCAATATATATAAGCGGGATAGGAAGAAAGGTCTCGCGATAAAACTTCCACCACTGCGATCGGTCATAATCCTGTGCGTCATTTCCGTGGAACAATAATTCCAGGCAGGAAGTTGGGACACTGATATCAAAGGTCTAAGATGTTATCCCTCAGTGCCGAAAATTACAGGGCTGTCCATGTATCTACTAGCAGGAGCACCTTAGCGCTGAACACTCCCATTTAGCGGCAAGTAGATTAGATAATGCGGTGGTATCTAGACCCGCGAGCTCGGTTACTTTAGCTCTACCACCAGTAATATCTTCAACCTATTTCATTTCATCAAGAATACGTTCATAAGTATTCCTTTCGCAGCAAATCACCGTAGACATAATAAAAGAAGCGATGCTAGCGCAGACAAACGCCAAGGGCTTCATCTTGGTGGGCTTCCCCAAGAACCCTCGGATGTCGAGTATATTCAGCCGTCAGGTCAAATGGCCCGAGAAGGTGGTCGCGCTGCAGGTAGATAATGAAGTAAGTGATTCGTAAAAAGTTTGTCGCTGCTATTGTCGTTGTAATTTCGTTTGACTGTCGCTGATAACATAAATAATAAATGTAATAAAAACCGGTCAATTGCGTGTCGGGCCACGCGCAGTAGTTTCCGTAGTTTTAAGGATTGAATAATGTAATGAAAATAATAAATAAATATTTTCTATGGAGTTCAAAATTTTCGAGTAAGTTACATTCGTACCGTATATACGTAACCGTAAAACCGGACGGGTGCCCTGATGATGTCGGATCCCTGGGCTGCCGGCATCCGGCACGGTACTCGAGGGGAGGTGCGGGCGGCAAGAGGAGAAATGAGGCGGGACTTCGAAGTGGCCATTCTAAACGTAGTATTATTACATAATTATCTGCCCATACTGTACTGACAGTTCTAAGCACATTGCTCAAAGCAGAGAATCTATACAAATAAATAAAATTGGAGTGTCTGTTTGTAATATTAAAATAACCGCTTTAAATGCATATCTATGTATACACGGTACATATACCAAAACCACATTTTTTTTAAATTTTGTCTGTCTGTCTGTCTGTTTGGCGGGGCTAATCTTGGGAACGGCTGGACCGATTTTGACGGGACTTTCACTGGCAGATAGCTGATGTGACAAGGAGCAACTACTTTTATTTCCATACATCCATACATACATACAAACCTACATATAAATAAGTAGATTGGAGTGTATCCGACTTTGACGGGACTTCCACGGCCTACCCGTGGAAGTCCCGTCAAAGTCGGCTAATGCTAATGTAATAAGGAGTATCTTAGGCTACTTTTATTTCCATACATCCATACATACATACATACCTACATACAAATAATTAAAGTAGAATTGGAGTGTATCCGACTTTGACGGGACTTCCACGGGTAGGTAGCTGATGTAATAAGGAGTAACTTAAGCTACTTTTATCTCCATAATACATCCATACACACATACATACCTACGTACAAATAAGTAGAATTGGAGTGTATCCGACTTGGACGGGACTTCCACGGGTAGGTAGCTGATGTAATAAGGAGTAACTTAGGCTACTTTTATCTCCATACATATATACATACTTACATACATAACTACATACAAATAAATAGAATTTGAGTGTCTCCGATTTTGACGGGTCTTTCACTGGCAGATAGCTAATGTAATAAGGTGTAACTTAGGCTACTTTTATACTAGCTGCGCCCACGACTTCGTCCGGGGAGATACTGAACAATCATTTATTTTCTCACGTGGACGAAGTCGCGGGAACAGCTAGTATGTAATAATACTACGTATAGAATGGACACTTCGACGTCCCGCCCGATTTGCACACATACACAACCCCTTCCTCTCTTATGGGCGACGGTTGGTATTTTGTACGTGCTACGCACACAGGTGCGCGTGTAAATACACGTCACTGATGGATAGAAACCAAATTAAGCGTTTGTATGGAATTTTGGCGGAGTGTCCGCGGTGTGCTCAAAGTAAAGTCGTAGTGCGGTCTCTGAATCTCGCACTGAGAAATCATGTTTCCATGAATGTAGGTGGCAGCGACACGGCTCCAAAACAAGCTGTCAGAGCTTGGCCGACCCGAGGAGGAGATCAACGCAGCGCCGCAGACCGTGAGGGACGCCGCGAACAAAGTCAAGAACGTGCACAAGCGGCTCGGTGGACATGTTGTTACGGTTGGTTCCCTTTTAGACACGAGAACTTTGCATATAAATAAAAATAATTACGCTAACACTCACAGCCATAGAGCAACACGGGCCACCGGCCGCGGCGGACTGGAGGGGAGTAGCCATAGCGTTTATTACCGATGCAAAACAGTATGTCATTTTTTGCGGGGGAAATGCGTGCGACACACACGCAGACTACAAAATACGTATATTACTACGAAACTCACACCTTGACTTTAACAAAATACAGAAACAATTTCACGCACACATTTAAACATCTAGGCGACATGTATAGGCCCATTTGGGCTTGTAATTTGACAGAGGGGAAAGCCTGCATATGGCTACTCCCCTCCGGTGTTGCTCTATGCTCACAGCTCCACACTAGGTATAGTTCTCATCAATAAATATTGGACATCGAGCCTATGAAAGTGAAAATCGGCTGGTTTCGACTTCGTAAAGCGTTATCTCTGCTGCACACTGCCTACGTAGGCATCCGTAGTCCGGTATTGGTCAAAATTTGACCAAAATGGTTGATAAACGTCAGATAGGTAAGGTGCGATAGAGATAACGCTCTATAGATCCGAAATAAGCCGAAAGTCTCCTTCTTAAGGTCGATTTGCAATATTTCTTGTTGGATACTGTATATGCCGTTGTCGTTGTAAACACACAACACATACACAAACACCCAGACCCGGAAAAAATACCTAAAGGCCATACATATATTTGTCCCGGTGCGGGGATCGAACCCGCGACCCTTCGGATGAAACGGTCGTCTCACACCGCTGGACTAACCGGGTCATATATCCATCAGACACATTTTAAATCGGGTCGTTATTCGATACTGTTTTTGATAAAAATGTACTTTTTACCTTTATTCCGATGTTTCGTCAGTCAGTCAGTCAGTTCAGTCTGTTGTGTTGAATGTGTCTGTATTTTGCACAAAAATTTGAATGAAAACGGTAATTTCACGTCCGTAATCCCGAAGGGAACACCCACGATTCGCCGGTGGCATATCACAAACATTCGAGGTACTGGGAAACTTACAGAAAACGGAAAAATCCCAATATAACCAGTGATAAAAGATTATACACCGTTATCTCTGATGACCGACTATTGACCCGGGAATCGAACCCAGGACGTACCGGGCAGTATAGTAGTACCTAATAGCCTGCTACCACTAAGCTACCAAGGAGTATTCTCAAACTCTAAACTCAAACATTTATTTAATCACTTGGAAATAATAGAATTTGCTTGTGATAAGTCAAATAACAAATATAAAATTAAAGCGAATAACAACTGATACGTTGATTAATATGTCAAAGTAAATAAATTAATAATAGTCCAAAAATACTTAATAATTAAATCTCCTCTCTCTCTATTTCTACATTGAATAAATTTACTAGTTACTAGTTAACCAAATAGTTATAAAGCTAGCCCCATGCTCAAGTTGATCATGCTTGTCACCCAGGTAACATTTCTCTAACCCACAGCTGGACAGCACCGGCAACCCCAAGGTTCTGGCGTCAACCCTCAAAGAGATCCTCTCAGATACCATCCATATGTTCAAGAAGAAGGAAGAAGCGCCCGCGATAGATACACAAGAAGAAGAAGAAGTCAGTACTAATGTTCAAGTCAACCTGGAGTCCTGAGTTTTATACATTTTTTTATTTATTTTTAATCATTTGCTTTTGTTTGTAGTTTACGGATTAAATTGTTATAGTTTATACGAGTGTGTACTTAATTTTTGCAATATTAATACATTTTTTTTGTATATCAATGATTAATACATATTTTTTAACAAACACACAAGCATATAATTCAAATTAATGATTAGTAAATACTGCAACTAATATAAATTAGTGGTCTCGGTATTGATCCAATTTTACACCTCGTGTTTTCAGAAATTTTGCGCAAGGCTGACAACAAAAAGAAAGTAAACGTAAGGCTGATTGGTACATGAATGGCACAAATCTTTTCAACCAGCTCTTTGGGGGGCGAGTTGGGGTATGTGGGACTTGGACCCTGTAAAACCACCTCGATGCTTGAAATAGTTTATACAGAGTAATAATCAGGGTGTTTAAACTTGGTACTAATGCGATGGCAATCATATCAATGTAAGGGCAAGTGAATGTTTCTAACACGTAACAACAGATGGCGCGCATATTTGTTTCAATAATGTTCAATGAAGTTCATTCATAATGTTGTCAGACGTGGTACATACGTCATGCTGCAATTGCGTCGTATGTAATATTGCTTAAAAATAGTGTTTTTTAAGCGTTTTCCGTGATTTTTTCATCGAGTTGAGATGTATGGAATACACGTCACAGATTAGACACAGATTATATACAGGAAGCGGCCCAAAATACGGTTTTTATAATGGAATAGCAGTGAATAGCAACGCACGGGCTATTGACCTTAGGTTGTTGTTCCAAAACGAAACACCAAACTAGCCAGATGGCGTAAGTGAGCTGTTGCCTTCTTTGATATCGAAAATTGGTGTCTATTTCAGTATGTATTATAGTACTCTGTGGTAATAATACTACAAACAGAGATCCAGTTACCCCCGCGCATTGCTCCACCATACGGCTCGTCCACGGGGGCTCTGTGAGCCCTCCTCCCCTTTGTTACTTGCCACGATGATCTGCGGCTACCTCAGTCCCTGCCATCCCCTGGCAACCCCGTATGAGGGTGGATCTGAGGGTGACATAACCGAATGTGCCGAATGTCACCAGACCCAAAATATGGCACAAGGTTAGGGCACTAGGAACTAGGAATAAGTGTAGAGTAGAAATCTTCCAAAAAATGGAATTATCCCATAGTTTCGGGGATCACACTGTTATAAAATTTGAAATTGAAAAATAACCAAATCTTAAAAAACTACATTGTACTCCAATAAAACATTATAAATAATTATGTAAACCTAATCAACCTTCTTATATCATAACCTCCTTTAGCCGTACTGGCCGCTAAATTTATTTTTATTTGCAAATTTCAAAAAACCGTGACAAACAACAACGACATCGACGTGTGTCAATTGTCACAAAAAACGCATCGATTTTCAAAACAAAATCCGTTCAGTTTGGAACTGACCGCATCACGTCAAGCATCTGTAAAATTTTCCATTCTTGGATCCCTTGAAAAACAACAGCCACGCTGCGTAAATCGGTGATTAAGGTCATGAAGATTAAATTACGTGAGTAAATTTATATGGAAAGCTGAAGATATGTAGCTTTTTACAGTTTCCATAAGTTTTCGTCATGAATTATTTCGCGGCTTTCCTTCCATCACACTTTTTGAGTGATGACATCAACTAACTTCATGTAAAAGTTAGCATGGAGAGGTAAATACTGCGCTACGTATCTATAATGAGGCTATCCAAACTGTATTTCGAATATGATTTCAATGCTATGGAGGTAAAGCCTATATTGCACTAGTAGTAAAAATCAGAGAGCAAAGAATTGCTATCATGATGAATCGTACTACATCGTACTCCATGGCTTAGGGCTTCTCCCTAATGTTTTTTTAGGTCACGGGAGTGGTAAACAAGCTCACAGTACACATTACTGCTTAGTGTATACTGCAGCCTATAAACATCTACAGAGACTTCCATGTTAATGCGTTGCCGCTTCTGAGGTCTAAGCTGTCCGAGTTAGAAATTACAGAGCCCTATTTACCACCTGACCGGAAAACAATAGCACACTCACTACTATATAACGGCACGTAGACAAGATAATGCGGTGGTCTCTACGCCCTCGAGCTTTCTCACCAGTGATTGTAATTCTGAGATTCTGTTCCGCGTGATGTGATGTCTCTACAGAGGACAATGAAAGTGGGAACGACTGAGAATGATGCAGACAGGACCCCTTTCAATTTTATGTCCTTTAATAACTATTTCCTATTAACGGGCCCCAAAGTCTGCGAGTTAATCAGACCTTCACCTACAGCCAGAGACCGATTCCCGTCCACGTCCTCTACAGAGGACAACGAGAGTGGGAACGACTGGGAGACAGATATGAGGATGATGCAGGCTCGCCTGCCGCCCCCGCAGAGTGTTATCGTCGGCTCGGTGCGCAAGCGTAGGGGCAACCTGCCTAAAAACTCCGTGAGAATTCTGAAGAGGTGGCTGTACGATCATAGGTACAACGCCTATCCGAGTGACGCAGAGAAGATTGCTTTGAGCCAGGAAGCTAATTTGTCGGTTTTGCAGGTGAGTTATAATTGGTACCTACCTACCCTACTCAGATACTCGTAGCCTAGTGTGTCTTTGACATCGAATATAACCAAAGTAGGTATTATGTTGTACGAGCGGTACTTACCTAAATAAAAGGTATCCTATGTGTTAGAGCCGTATATACTCTAACTACCTGTGTACGAAAGGATCATGGCAAGATTTGTACAGAAAAAATGAAAAATAGGTACACGGTAAAAAAGCATGGAAATATTATCCAGTGAACCTAAACAACATTTCCTAATACATAAAATATTTTTAATTCTCCGGAGTAAAAAGTTTGAAATCGTACTTTAGTATGGAGTGCTTTTACTGTTGTAAGGAAAGACAAGAAAAGACGATTTTTATTCCGGTGATTTGAAAATATTTTAAATACCAGAACATGTTCTTTAGGTTACCTAGATAATATTTCTAATCCATTTTACCTTGTACTTTTTTCTAACTTTTTTGTACAAAACAATGTACGAAACTTGCCATGATTCCTTTATCAAAATCCGTCCAGCTGCTTAAGCGTATATTTTTTTACGTTAAAGGATGGACAGATTAGAGGACGGGCCACCTGATGAATCATGGTTATCGTCGGCATTTGCAACACTAGTGAGTTGCCACCGCGCTGCCAGCCCTGAGGGACTCTTTTGACGCCAGTTCTGAAGAACCTCATATTATAGCGCCACATCTAAGAGGGAAATTTGTTTCACAATTTGCACATTCTATCCAACTGTTGGGATTGTTGTGCACTTCCAAGTATCCAATCTGGAAACTTGGAAGTGCACAACGTGGAACTTCTCCTTTCGGCGGGTGGTAGGATGTAGGAATGGCCATTGAAAATAGAGCAAGTCTATCCATTGAAACATCCCTGGTGCATTTAGCTTACTATTGTTATTCTTCTTCCTTACAAAAAACCAACATCACGTTTTCGTGAGAGAATCGACTCCGGGACCTCAGATAAAATAGCCTATAAAGCGAAAGATGTAGCTGAAAAGTATATAGATCACTTTGAAAATCATAGGTATGCAATTGGTTCATCAACGCTCGTCGTCGGATCCTACCTGAGATGATCCGGCGAGAGGGGCACGACCCCCTTCACTACACCATATCGAGACGAGGCCGCAAGCACGTGGGCGGCGGAGTGGGGCCCATGGTGGGGCTCACCGCGCCCCCTACCTCGAACTTCGTGGGACCACCAAATGTGACTGTCGCCGGTTGGAACAGCGTCGAAGTACAGGTATATTGTGACTACTGAAACTAAACTGAAATCAAATACCTACGATGCGACAATCAGTACATTTGCCCCATGTATCTATGTATCTAATTGGAGACGAGTCTATTGACAGAGTTAGTCCGTTTCAGTCCAGAATGTCAAATTCCCAAAATGTCAAGCGGTTTCAAAATGTCAAGTGCCCGGTATTCCAAATTCCCAAAATGTCAAGTTCTCAAAATGACAAATGACAATGACATGACATGTTTTAGTCATGTCCCTACCGGACACATGACTAAAACTTCGAAGATAGGACAGAGAATCTTTCGAAAAATAGAAAAATCCCAATAGCGAATAGCATGGACGCCTGGACACGCGGATCGAAACTGGCTACACTGGATTCTCATCAGACTACTGCATGAGATATTTCAGTTATTGCCTCCGATTATTGTTATTTGCTAAATTCCATTCCAACAATCAACAATTCATTTGATTTTTTTTTGAGACTCATTCATAAGCGTACTTATTTGTTTATTGTGACTGACATGACAACTCATTTGAGAATAAAATATACATACCTAGTTTATTTCATAGACAGATTTGCTTGGACGAACTTCCATAGGAACTATGGCTTGAGCTTGTTAAGCACTTGTGTTTCTAGCTCTAGTTTCCTGTGCATTCCACTAAAATCACCATGTGTTGGATGCAATAAAACAATATTCGACCGTTCCAGAGCGTCAGCGACCGCTCCCACGAGTACGGCAACAGCCTGCTGGTGTACCGAAGCGACGACTTGTGCGATGGCGATGACTATTCGGGCGCTGTCAGCGAGGAGGAGGTCAAGTACGACCCGTCCGTCTGGCAGTCCGTCATACGGTGTGGCCCGGATGAACGCCACTTGCGACCAGTCAATGGAAGGTAGGTCCTCCTATTGCCACCAAATGCCTGAGATTTTTCCAGAATAATTCTATTGCTCGTGTATATCCGAGATATTTGATAGTATTTTTAATGCTTATGTATAGTTTTCTTGAAGGAACCATTAGGTTTTCAGTGCTGTACGATTCGAACGATCGCAAGCTCCGACTCGTTATGGTAACTTAGATTTCTGCAGAATCATAAGTTCATATAATAATAATCACAAATAATCATAAGAAAGATTCCTCCATCTCATATTTCGTCACACGGTGCAGTCAGTACGATCTCAAACTCAGGCTCGTCAATGGACAGTTTCATTCAATTGTTTCAAAAAGGAGGAATATCCGATTTAGAGTGGGCAACCATTTTCGCGAGTACGGCAACAGTCTGCTGGAGTACCGTAGTGACGAGCTGTGCGACCAACCAACTACATAAATCTGGGATCATAAATTACCTATTTACATCTCAACCCAACAGCGCACCCGTGATATCCGAAGAGCTGGGCGAGGAGGTGGTGGTGGACGGCGTATGGCATTCGCCGATGCCGCAGGGACCGCAAGCGTCCCACGTGCCACACGTTTCGCATGTCTCGTCGCACGTGCCACATGTGCCACACGCGCCGCACGTGACGCAGGTGAGCCCGCCGCCACCCGTCGCCGTCGAGTTAGAGGTCACCACCACTGACATGTGGTGCCATACTTAACGGATGCTTACTAAAAATAATAGATTATTTTTGTCGGGTTGTTTGTCAATGTGCAGTAGCTCATCCAAGGAGAGAACTAAAGGGCCCACCGGCCCAACCACCTGAAACTATCCAGGTCCACTTCACCCACCACAAAATTTACTAAGCGTTTACTTTGATAAAGCTGGCTCAAACTAATCAATTTTGTTAGCATTGTACAGTTCTTTATTCCAGAGCTGAAATTTGCAAATCTTTTGAACATTAAGGTACTAATCAATTTTAATTTAAAAAAAAAGCGACGCACCTACATTAAGCAAATCCATATTTTAGTTTTTGTTCAAAGTTATTGACTGAATCAATTATTGCAATTAATTATGCCTTACAAGTTAAATTGTCTTTTTATTTCGAAAATGGAGTCATGTTTTCATTTCCTTATTTTTTCTTTACATTGCTCTAGGCAACGTCTCATTTTGGTATGGGAACACTGTCGTAAAGCAAGTCGACCACCGTATAAGAGCTATAACCTATATAGGTTATAGCTCCTATATACATATACCTATATAGATATCTATACGTCTTATTCACTCTATGACTTCAAAAGGTATCTACATGTTTCTGTTTAGGTACACTTAATATATCTACATCAATTTTAGAATTACATTTGTAAATTGTCAAATATATATAGCATGCCTTTTGTGATTTTAATAAAAGTTTTGATAAAAATGAAAACATCACCTAGAAACAGGTAGCAACTTTTCTAAGTAACGCTATGATTCATTTAATGTTTATCATCATTTTAAAAACAATTCGTTTCTTAACAAAGATTTGGTATCAGTGTCTGTATTGCGAATTTGTTCTTCTGCCGATCTGTTTTACACGATAGCCGGTAGCGAGAGAGTAGAATCAAAGAATTCCAGTCTACCGTTACCGATTATGTTCTAAATGTTCACATGATCTATCTGACAGTATAGTTATTATAAACTTATTAATTTATCCATCAGGCGACGTCGGTGTTAAAACACGTTAATAAAATATCCATATTTGTCGTTGTAAAGACTGAAATCAAGTTTCTCTGTTTTATGGAGATTGTTGTTTAAGGAAATAAGTTCTGTTCTAGTCCCGAGTTGAGATTTTATGTTGTTGTCAATAAATTGCTAAAAAAACCAATCATCTTTTATTTTCCGTAATCGAAATAAACATGTTTCAATGCCGGCATCACCTGAAAATTTAGACGGGGCTTTAGAGTTGTGCAACTCATTACAATTTCATTTACGTAAATAGTTTCGATTTGTTGAAAATTTCAATTTATTTGTGTGTGCTATATGGATGTAAGTTTAAATCGGGTTGTTCAGGTGGTGCCAGCTGTAAGGGAAGATAAATTCAAATGCTTGTATCTTCTTGTGGAGACTGCGGTTGCGGTTCGGCAGCGGGAGAAGGAACAAGAAGAAATTTAACCCATTTAGTGCCTATTCTATATGTTCAATGAATTGTTACTCAGTGCGAATGTTGTTTGTAAGAAGTGTTTGCTTTTAAGTTGACCGATTTATTTAGAAATAAGCGAAATGTTAGGCTCAATAAATTCAATAGGTTTATGAATTCTGAAGATGTTGTTACTGTTATAAAAAATGTTGACGAGCTAGTGGACAAGCGTGAGGGTTTAGGTGGGTTTAGTCTGCCATTATGTATCAGAGGTTCGCAAACTAGTTTTTCTTGTAGACCCCTTTAATTATTTTTTGACGTGACAACGTCTTAAATTAGGTTGCGCCTCGGAGTCACTCATGAAAAAGTGTAACGCCCGGTAACGTAACGATGAGTCACCGAACGAGAGAGAGGCCTGCCGGACCGGCGAATACCTTTCTACCGAGAAAAAGAGTTGTCACGTAAAATCTTCGCCCGTAAAACCGACTTTACAGGCAACCAGTTTTTTTTGTTTAAGTGGACGCCCCTTCTTACATTTATATCACATTTCCATATTTACAATTTTTATTCACGCCTACGTAGACGTCGATCGAGTCTCTCATGGACCGCAGGGGGTCAACCTGGACCACTTTGGGAATCGCTGATCAATATCGATAAACCGTCATCTCGTTTTAAATCAATGAATGATTTTTCGATGTAGAATTAAACAGATATTATAAACTCGGATTAATTCTGATACCTTCCTATTGCATTTTTACACCTTTAACGATTTTGTGCAGCCTAAATTTTGAACAATTACTAGATTAGGTACTATTGAATCTACTTTTGACACATTTTTGTAATGATCTCAAATCGAATAAACTAAAACGATTTTGTGACCTATGACATAACAACTAAAAAAACTACAGCGTGTGAACTCTATGAAATGGCACTCTGCCAATAGAAACTTTTATTTTAACGTTTATTTTACTATGCACTGTGCGAATCCAAAAACGCGAAAATTCACGAACGTTATAGCAACAAAGGAGATGTTGCGAGCTCGGCCCTGGTTCGTACATGACCTCAAAAAATGGCTAAATTATAGAAGGATCCGAAAAAAATACAATTAATTTAATCAAGAACATATTTTAGAGTTACCACCACATTTAATTCAAACGATTTTATCATTTTCAACCATGTTCAACACGGCGGCGATACAGCCAACGGTTGGTATCAATCGATTTCGATAGTATTTATAAAATATATTTTTTTCTCCAAGTACTAGATAATCAAAAAACAATTTAAAAAATGAAAATGTCAAAATGACATCGTCCGCCATATTCGCCATGTTGGTTTTAAGTTGCAATTGTAACTGCAAATAATGTTGTGTAACTGCAAACAAAGCTAAATAAGTGAAAATATGCAGTAAAACCGTTTTTATATTGATTTTGCCTGTTTAATGATATTGTGTACAATACATGGCCGGAGGTCCACACATTTTTGGAACATCTCCTTTAAATTTGCGCGATCCGCGGATCCGCGTTTTTAAGGTGCGGAGTCCACCAGATTGGTAAGGGGTGCTGGATCTCGCGGGAATGCTTCATCCCATTTGCGTGATTGCAATCACTAACTACGTCATCGTAATATACCTACGTTAAAATACTTATACGTTGTACTTTATAACTAGTTTTATTATTTAGGGATAGTAAAAATATATATTTAATTAAAAAATGTGAAATCTGTAAAATTGGCAGTCATTCAAAGCTAAGCCTGCACGCTGCAGCTAAGTTACACCAAAATGTTTGTTAAAGTTAAAGTTATTGTAACATTTCACATCCTTCCTCTAACTTTAACAGATTTCTTTAATTGTTCCATATTATTTCGCATTAACACATGCTTGTGAAATATATTTTATTTTTAAAGAAAAATGGAAAGAAAAATTTGACTTCAGGCGAGGCTCGAACTCGCGACCTACTGGGAATCTAGTCCAGCCGCTCTTCCAATTGAGCTACTGAAGCCCTGCCCGATTTGTCAAATCTTTCCTTCACATCTATTGCATTGCTTTATGGTAGCAGCAGCGCCATCTATTACCAACTATGCTAGTTAGGCAACCGATATAATAGACTTTTCAGTTTATTGAATATCGTAAAGAAGTCGTTTCAGTTTATTGAATATCGTAAAGAAGTCGAAGCCATTTTTCTTTAAAATAGATTTCTTTAAGTCGGCTTCGGGTAAGGATCGTCGCGAACAGGCCACACGCGACAGCCACAAATGCCGCCACAAGAAGTTCGAAGCGATTACAACCTTTGTAGCCGCTTCGAGCTGAAGCGCGCGATAGCCACTTGTGGCCGGTGGTCGACATGCGTCCGTGTCTCGAGAGGTTTTGTAATTAGGTATTTACAAAAAATAGCTTGAAGAATAGTTTGTTATCATCGATGTCATTGATAATTGATAAAACAAAATATCATCGCCGATCTAGTAGATATAAGTAAAAAGGCCGTAATAAATAACAGAATAAAAATATATTTGAGTCAATAAGTTAAAATTAAGCACTATGTACAGAGTGTGGTAGCTCACGCCACCAGCGGGTCCAGGATGGCCTGCACCTGGGCGAAGATTTCGTCCACTGTCGCCTCCGCGTTTATCTGCAGATTAGAAAAAACTGAATAAAATTACAGAATTATAATCTTAACTGTTAAAATCTGTTTTGATCTGACATATAAATAATACACGTAATGGACGTAAAAAGTTATCGGGGCGGAAGGAAAATATGTAGGGGCAGCCAAGTGCGCAACAGCAGCCGTGATTTTTCAGTCTTTATACATATTGCCGTGTAGCGGATGATATTTTATTGAAAAAACAAGTAAATTGTTTTTTTTTCTCAACATAAAGTATAAAAAAATACTTGCAACCATTTCTTCATAGGCTACCTAGTGGAAATCTTTAGATTATAAATATGCGTAAAAATAAGGTTCGCAGCGATATGCTGCGCGAGCTGCGAACCTTATTTTTACGGATGAACGAAATGATTGTGCAGTAGGATCCTAACCTATTAGATCGCATTAACGCACTACGTAATGACTACCTATTTAAATTGTTATAAGAATACAATAAAATAACCTTCTGTTAAGCCGTGAGCATCTTTGTAACGATGCCAAAATAAAGGAGCGAGGGAACATAATAATATAATCCGAGAAAATGTAGAAGAAATATCTATTCTTATTCACAGGTTTAACGACCCGTGCGACAAATGTATATATTTATATATAGCGTAAAGAAACAAATTTATAGTCCATGGACATTTACATGATCAACCTACAATACCCGACAGTATTTAAGATTTTAGAGTCATCCGCATCAGCTCCGCATTGATTTATGCGGATGCGGATGCGAATATCTAAATCAATGCGGATGCTCCGCATTTGCGGATGCAACATTACTTCTTGTTGGATACTGTATGCACGTTTGTCACTTTAGCATTAAGAAATACTCACCCTCTTTAGTTTGTTGGGGTACTGGGCTAGGACCTGGTCGTTGTTGTCGAGGAAGGTCTTGAGCCGTAGCTTGATGGTCTCCTCGTTGTCGTCGGCGCGGCCCGAGCTCACCGCGCGCCCTAGCAACCGCTTCGTCAGCGTCTCCGATGACGCCTCGAAGTAGATTATCACCTGCAATCGGTAAGAGACAAGGTGTGCATTCGCTGAGAAACTATTTTTACCATAGAAAAATGGAAAGAAAAATTTGACTTCGGGCAGGAATCGAACCTGCGACCTCAGGATAACCAGTCCAGCCGCTTTAGCACTAAGCTACCGTCCCATACCGATGCGTCAAATTATGCCTTCCCTTTTTGATTTTTAACCGATTTTGGGTCGGTGAACGACATACATTGATAACTATTTAATAGCTATACTCGTACAACTAGGTATGAGAATCGGCTGTAGTCAATTTTTTATATCCCTAAATGGTAAGAGTGATTCTCACCAAATGTTTTTTCTCGATGTTGTGGACATTTAGGTAATATTTTTATACTTATACTTCTAAGGCTTGGCTTTTTACTGGTGGTAGAGCTCCAGTGACGGAGCTCGCGGGCGTAGGCACCACCGCATTACCTAATATACTTGCCGCTAAATGGTAGTGTTCAGCACTATCGTGTTCCGGTCAGGTGGTAATGTACGGCCCTGTAAATTCCGGCACAGAGGCATAACACCTTAGGCCTCAGGAGTGGTAACGCATCTGCATTTTGATCGTGGTCTTTGTGTGGGTGTCTATAGGCTGCAGTCATCACTTAACATCAATGTGAAATGCATGCTTGTTATCCACTTCGATTACATAAAAAAAGAAAAAAAAAATGCGAAAGTTCGTCGGTGCAGCTATACTTATACTTCTAAGGCGATACGAAGTTCGTCGGTGCAGCTAGCACTTATCTATTATATTCTCCTACAAGATATTTCATCTACTAAGATCAGTTGGGACTGAGACCAGCAGTTGAATCGTTTAAATTAAGGGGACTACATGCTAAGCATCTACCTAGCTACCTACATAAAAAACGTAAAACAACTCACAGTAACGGGCGCAATAGCCTGCTCGAACGCGATGCCCTGCGACTTCTCGCGCGGGTAGCCGTCGATGAGGAAGCCCTTGGCGTCTGCGGCGCGCGCCTCCATCGCCTCCTTCAGCAGCTCCAGCACCACTTCATTGGGCACCAACTCGCCTGCAATAACGTGCCTCACTTTTAGGGTGAGATTCATAGACCGCATTACGATTTTCGTAGAGCCCCAGTGACGGAGCTCGCGGGCGTAGGCACCACCGCCTTACCTAATATACTTATCGCTCCATGGTAGTGTTAGCACTATCGTGTTCCGGTCAGGTGGTAATGTACGGCCCTGTAATTTCCGGCACAGAGGCATAACACCTTAAATGATGTCATAATCATAACTTTCTGTTAACCGTAACTGGCCGAGCTGCTTTAGTTTATGTTGAAGTTAATCTCAAAATTATCATGAGATGAGACAGAGTTCCTTATCATCTGACAGATTAATAGTTTTAATCTGATAAATGGATACAATTGATACAGATAGTTAACTTTAACTACAGGTACCTGGGAATACTGGATGCTAGAGCAACGCATTTCGCAGTCACTGCTGAAGTTAACTGCTGGCGGATTTACAAATTTGCCGCCGGTAGGCTATTATTTTTGCCACCCCTATATTTTGAGATCGTAGTTTACAATCATATCAATTAGGTATATTTTCTATCAATAAAATTTCAACTTTATGTTTTATGCTTCATAATCCTGAAGTTGATGTAAGCAACTTTTTTTCTATGGTTAGAATAATTGGGGGAACTATGATCTGAGCCTTGATAATTTTAACAGTAATTTTGTAAATAGAAATAAAAAAAATATGAACTAATTCTGCCGCCCCTTAAAATTTGCCGTCCTAGGCTCCAGCCTACTCAGCCTGCTGGTAAATCCACCACTGGTTATTGTTGTAATTGATAAAAACTATAACTTTGACAAATATTTTGGTGCAGTACGGTACGAACCTTAGCATACCCTTCCAATACTTGTTGGTGGAAAACTATAAAGTAATGTAAGTAAATGTATTAGTTCACTACATACAGCCTTGGAAAAAATTAGTTAAACTCTAGAGGTCACAATCTAGACGTGTTACCTAGACTTCCCTGAGACCTACAGTCACAATTAATAGGTTTAGAAAGTTACGGGACCATAATTAAGTACTAGCGAACCGTAAGCAGATAATATTATTAATACTTAATACTACCGTAAGGTTTGCGCTGAATACTCTTATAGATATAGGTCGCGCCAGGTAAAAAGAACGCTGGCGGTCAAGCTGCGCAGTAGACGATTTATCGATCTATTTGGTGGTATGAGGTGCGGCGTTTTCAATCTGCCTACCAATACACGAAACCGCAAGCGAAAGCTAGATCAAAAATAAACGAATAGGGCTAGTACTTTCGTGCGCGAGTGTACCGATGCGCGAACACATCCCTTCTACTTTCTTCCAGCGTTCTTTTTACGTGGCGCGACCTATACTACGATTACGATCCTATCTGCTGCCAAATGGTTAGTGTTCAGCACCAATTATTACATATTCTCTGGTGCCGGTTAAATTGTAACGTATGCAACCCACCTACATTTGACCTCTGGTTTATGTCTATAGGCTACAGTCACCAGCCACCTTCTTAATATAAAAAAGGCGTGGATAACTAAATTTTTGTTACGTTATGATGGAATTCCTTTGTTATCACAGGTATGTTATGTTTAGCTTTCCTTACCAAATATTATTTCCCTTTCCTCCTTTGTATCTAAGTCACGGCATTGTTTACCCTTGACCTTATACGCACCCTCACAAATATTTACTCTGGCAGATATGTTTACTGTCAACATTCAACGTAATGTAGGTACCTATTATAGATATCTTAAGTAACTCGTAACATAAGAATAATTTCTACTTACTAAATCAAATCATTTCATTAATGTGAAATGGTAAATATTAAAATATTTATTTTACTGGTGGTAGAGCTCCAGTGATGGAGCTCGCGGGCGTAGGCACCACCGCTTTAGGTACAAAACTCAAAAACTCAAATCTCAAAAATTCATTTAATCACTTGGAAATAATAGAATTTGCTTGTGATAGGTCAAATTACAAATATAAAATTAAAGCGAATAACAACTGATACGTTGATTAATATGTCAAAGTAAATAAATTAATAATAGTCCAAAAATACTTAATAATAAAAATAGGTATCAACAGAATGTTCCATACACTCTTTTACAAACGGCAAGATAAGACTAAACAAAAAAATATGGGACATTCTTTGTCATTCACTGGCACAGTTCCAAAGCCCACATTACTGAGAAAAAACCTGCCAAAACAAAACTCAGTAGGGTCTTTTCAAAATATGTACCTAATATACTTGCCGCTAAATGGTAGTGCTCAACACCACAGAATAGATTTTATTTATCTATTCCGTGTCTAGCACTATCGGGTTCCGGTCAGGTGGTAATGTACGGCCGTGTAATTTTCGGCACAGAGGCATAACACCGTAGGCCTCAGAAGTGGTAACGCATCTGCATTTTAACCTCTGGTCTTTGTTTAAGTGTATATAGACTGCAGTCATCACTTAACATCAATGTGGACTGCGTGCTTGTTTGCCACTTTCATTACATATAATAAAAAAACTCGATGAGGCACAAATATGCCAAGTGCTCGTATACTTGTTTATTACACCCTGTATGTAGGATACGGTTAAAAAAAAGGTAGTTAGATGACTATGAAGTAGGTAATTATAATATCAACCCATACGGGTCTGTCATATATTTATGTATAAACTCAATATGTGCTCAACTTATTAAAGGTATTTGAAATCATTAACTTACTCGTAGTGTTAATTTTTAGTAACGTTAGGTAAAGAAATAACTGTACCTAATTCTCAAAGATTTTTATATGTTTTCGTGAGCTTCACACGAAAAAGAAAAAAGATCATTTTCTTGAGGCAGAAATTCGTTTTCGTATTCGTAGTGTTCCGTGGTGGAAATGAACTCCACAGACACGATCGTCTATCTGGACAAATGTAAGGTTCGACTGCGTAACTGATTTGATTATGTCCTTGTTTACGCGTTTTTAAGAATGTTCTTGATCAAATTGATAATTCGTACAGGTGATTAGAACTCACCTCTCTCCATTATAGATGTGAGGCACTTTGCTCTCTCCGAGCCGCTCTTCACCTCAGCCCGCAGCAAGTCACCGGTGGATAGATGGGTGAACCCGTACTTGGCTATGATCTTCTCGCATTGCGTGCCCTTGCCGGAGCCTGGGCCTCCGAGCACCCACACGATGGGCTTCTTGCTGTCGATCGGAGCCTGCAATATGCGCATATATCAGATATACAAGAAATAGGTGTTTCTCATTTGTATAGTTTATACCCAATGGAACGCGATGGCTTCGGGACGTGACGACCCCATCGTCCTGTAGTGGAGGAGAATTCTTCCGCCAGTGCAGTTCGTCAACCGAATAATGGCGGTAAAATCATTCCAATATGTGTGTTAAGTGATGACTGCAGCTTAAAGACACAAAGACCAAGGCTAAAATGCAGATACGTTATCACTCCTAAGGTCTAAGGTGTTATGCCTCTGTGCCGGAAATTACAAGGCCGTGCATTACCACCTGACGGGAGCACGATAGTGCTGAACACAACCATTTAGCGGCAAGTATATTAGGTAATGCGGTGGTGCCTACGCCCGCGAGCTCCGTCACTGGAGCTCTACCACCAGTAAAAACAAACACACTAACAAAATATGTACACGATTTCGCACACACATTTAAACACCAAGGCAACAGGCGTAGGGACACTTGAGCTTGTACTTTGACAGAGGGAAAAGCCTGCATATGACTACTCCTCTCCGAACTAGCCGGTGGCCCGTTTTGTTCTTTGCTTTTAACAAATAAATAAAACATGGGCTAAATGGGCTACAAGCAGAGAATATGTAATAATACTACGTATAGAATGGACACTTCGACGTCCCGCCCGATTTGCGCGCATCACTCAACCCCTTCCCCTCTTATGGGCGACGGTTGGTATTTTGTACGTGCTACGCACACAGGAGCGCGTGTAAATACACGTCACTGATTGATGTCTGTGTAATAGAAACCAAATTAAGCGTTTGTATGGAATTTTGGCGGAGTGTCCGCGGTGTGCTACAAGGAAGGCAGGAATAAATAAATACCTGTCGCTGATAGGCCTTGCATTTGGGAGACATACATTGTAGAGGGCAAGGAGGACGCTTGTCAATTACGGGTTCATTACAAGGATTACAAAAATTATTTTCCATTTGTGTATAAAATAAATATATTTTGATTTAAAAATGTTTGACTCAATTTACTCAAGCCCGATTGGTTGATTCATGTTTGATTGGTAAAGTTGAATCCGGTGGTTTTGACTTGTCTCTGGTTTGATCAAAAAGTTTCTCACAGCAAAGGTGACATTCAAGCATACAGTTCACATGGATGTTAGGTGATAACCCAAAATCCAGAGGTAAAAATGCAAATGCGCTGAGACCTTAGTTGTTATGTATCTATGTTAGTTTGTTATTACAGAGCCATACGAGGACCTTAAATTGTTTAATTCTCTCATAAAATTGACATTTTAAATTATTAATTGTTGGACTGCCTCCGTAGCCTAGTGGTAGCAGGCCACTACTACTTACTACGCTGGAGGTCCTGGGTTCGATTCCCGGGTCGGGGATTATCAGAGATAACGGTTTAAAAATCCTTTATCTTTGGTTCTATTGGGATTTTTCCATTTTCTGGAAGTATCCTAGTACCTCGGAGTTTGGTAATGTGCCCGGAGATGGCAACAGACTCGCCACCTGTAAAGTGGGCCAAAAAACGTAATTGGCTAAGCGTGGGTGTTTGCACGTATGATTGAATGCACGCATTTATCTCTGCCTATCCCTTCCTTTAAAATTTAATGTCGATGTCTGGTTTCCTTTCAGTCAATATTCAGATAACTGCGTATCATCATCATTTCAGCCAAAATACGTCCACTGCTGAACTAAGGCCTCCCCCAAAGAATGCCACAACGAACGGTCCTGGGCCGCCCTCATCCAGCGATTGCCCGCGACCTTCACCAGGTCGTCGGTCCAACTGCGTATACTTACTTAGATATGTGCCTTTAAGATTTAACATTATGTTCTACGATAAATTAATATGATTAGTACAATCTAAAGTTAGACAGAGAGTTGTTAAGTTGTTTGTAAATTGTAATAGTGAGAGTTTGGTATCGTGCTCGATAAATAATGTCCATGGGCTCAACACCTATTAGATATTATATCGAATCATTAATCATGAGTATCAACACGGTGTAGAGAAAAAAACTCTCTTTTTTCTTACCGCCGCCTAAGAGGCCGGTTCCTTGATAGTACCCATTTTTATGACTATCGCTTTGGTGATATAAAATCAAAACAACTCCATCCATCCAAAGCATCCATTTGGGCAAGAAATATTCACCTCAAAAACATTCCGTTTAATTCGCATTGTTAATAGTAGAGCTTCAAAAATATTTTCTGGCATGAAATGCCAAATATTTATATATATATTATTTTGTACTTATATACATATTGAGACATTTTTGAGCTACAATGTATAATAGTATAAACAGATTTATCGTTGCCGTTGAATAAATAAATCAAACCATTCACCTTATACACCTACTCGCTGGCAATCTAAAGCTTGCCAACATTTTATGCTCTCTAGTATTTTTAAGATTTTCTTACCAAATTCATGACTGTCTAAATAATGAAACATTGAGATTCTGTGTTATCGGATTCCTTTCTATGCGATTAATATCGTTCATGTAAGACTTTCGTTGATAGATATCGTTATTATACATTTTGAGGCATAGGTGGTTCTTATACATTTTGAGGCATATTCATCATAATATAGTAGGTTGGGGAAAAAGTCTTTTCGCATTATAGTATGTATGAACTTGTAATAAAATCTCTTTGGCTGTAGTATTTGTATCTGGCTGGTTTTGGTATCATTGAAAGTTAAAATTTTAAAGAACATAATTCCAAATTCAAATAAGGCAAATGTGTGATTTTCATTTGTTTTTCGTACTGTCAAGATGAGTGAATCTAATGAAGAAATTCGATACATTTTAAAATTTTACTACAAAAAAGGTAAAAATGCAACGCATGCCGCGAAAAAAAATTGCGATGTTTATGGACCTAGTGCAGTGTCTGTGAGAGTAGCACAAATTTGGTTTAAGCATTTTCAATCCGGAAATTTTGATGCCAAAGATGTACCTCGCTCTGGTCGCCCTATTACGGATAAAATGGATGCCATTTTTGAAAAAGTGGAGCAAGATCGACACATCAGTAGTTACGACGTAGCTGAAGAACTGAGAATTGATCACAAAACAGTTTTGGCGCATTTGAAAAAAGCTGGGTACACAAAAGCTCGATATTTGGGTACCTCACGAGCTCACTGAAAGAAACCTAATGAACTGTGTACTCATTTGTGATTCTTTATTACGACGTAATGAAACCGAATCATTTTTGAAGAAGCTGATAACTGGTGATAAAAAGTGGATCACGTACGACAAGGACGTGCGAAAAAGGTCGTGGTCAAAGGCCGGTCAGGCTTCACAGACTGTGGCGAAACCCGGGTTAACTCGCAATAAGGTGATGTTGTGTATGTGGTGGGATTGGAAGGGCATTATTCATTATGAGCTATTACCACCAGGCAGGACTATCGATTCTGAACTCTACTGCGAACAACTGATGAGATTAAAGCAAGAAGTTGAGAGAAAGCGGCCGGAATTGATCAACAGAAGGGGTGTGGTGTTTCATCATGATAACGCTAGACCTCACACAACTATAGCCACTCAGCAAAAATTAAGAGAGTTTGGCTGGGAGGTGTTAATGCATCCGCCGTATAGTCCTGACCTTGCACCTTCAGATTTCCACCTGTTTCGGTATCTTCAGAATTGTTTATGCAATGTTAGGTTAACATCACGAGAGGACTGCCAAATCCACTTGTCGCGGTATTTTGATGAGAAGTCCCAAAATGTTTATAGCAATGGGATCATGTCCCTACCTACAAGATGGCAAAAGGTTATCGACCAAAATGGTACATACATACTTTAGTTAAATTTAAATAAACTATATCAAAAAATGTTTTGAATTATCTTAAAAAATGCGAAGAAACTTTTTCCCCAACCTAATATATAATATATATACATTATTTGTTCATATTACGAAGTGACATACAGCAAACAGTTCACATTGATGGTAAGTGATTCTGTAACTTATAGACATTTACAAATCCAGATATTTCAATGTAGGTGCGTTGCAACTCCTGAGGTCACAGGAAGAGATTCACAGACCGCACTACAAATTGCTTAGAACTGACAGTAAAGTATGAATTTTGACAGTTCTAAAACTACTTTGCTGAAAGTAAAGTCGTAGTGCGGTCTGTGAATATCACCCTAAGTTCTGTGCCGTACATTACCACCTGACTGGTACACGATGAGAATTAGGGCAAACAAAGCAAATCAGTGGTTTTGTTAAAATTATCGTAAAGGATTCTCATTCTGGATGATCCTTAAAAATATGAGAATATCTCTTCAAAGGAGTAATACATAGCATATTTTTAATTTCTAGAGACAAACCTAATTAGATACGCTTCTCCGACAAAGCCGACGCCAGAACGCCAATTACTTTTATAATAAGTTCAAGTATTTCGGGCAGATAATGACCGTTTCATATTGTGATAGACAAGAACATCTAATGAATGTCGTTAATTGTATTCAACTGTGCACAACGCTTTATTATTATCCGCGTCATTGACCGTGAGCGTCTTGACGTCAGCTGTCATGTCACACTGCCGTCTCGATTTCGACGTGAAATGAAGTTTGAATGGTAACACGCGTTACCTACTATTAGTCCGGTCAAATTAGACATTCGGTGCTACATAAATTCGCAACAAGCTGAATTTCGGTACAATTGTTCAAAACACGATTATAAACAATAGCTGAAAGTTCCCCATCATTCCCGTGCGTGGAAAAAAAAATATTCAAGGTCAAATGTCAAAAAAATGATTTTTTCTCGATTTTCAGCAAAACGGTAAGTTTAATCAGAAAAATACCTCAGACTAAAATTGTACATCATTAAATTATCTATAAAAAATATATCAATACTTTTTTTCTCACGAGACACCGTTTCGGAGATATCGCAGTGTAAAAAGTTGTAACAGTTGCAATTGTCATAAAATGCACACGTTTCCACGCCACCTATGAGGTAGTGTACTTAGCGCGTTTTTTTTTAACGTGGTTTCCCCAGTAGACCTACTCCACAAGTCAGTAATTATCCAGTTTAATTGAAACTATCGTAAATAATTGATATTAGCCAGAAAAAAAGCGATGTTGATAAAAAAAAAAGTACAGACATTTATTAGTCGGAGTCGTAATTTTCGAATTCTTCTCGATTTTCTCCTTGTTCTTCTTCTTCTAGATTTTCTCCTTTTTCATTTTCTTCTGGTTCATCCTCGTCTTGGGTGCAAGTAAATTCAGCCAATAACGATGTATCGCAAGTCGGCTCGTTGACGTCGAATGTATCATCAATTGTTGGTGATTCAACATTAGAGCACGACTTGCCTTGGCAACTTGTACACGCCATAGAACAGAATAGACCCACTTTTTTGCAACCACATTTAGCGCTGCATCCCTTTTTGCAGTTGCAAAAAATTGCGTTTAGCAATTTTTCCGGCGCAGGTGGAAGCAAAGTTGGACCTGGTTCCAATTCATTATTTACAAACTTCCAACCCCAGTCTGTTGGGTCTTTCTGACAACCAAGCCACACTTGAACTTGGTACAATGACAGTATCGCTACTGAGCGAGCGGAACGAAGCTATGAGCCAACAGTTAACTGATATTTTTTTGGACGCTTATGAACTTAGATGCTCCATCTAGACGTGTATATAATCAAAGGTGCCTACTAGATACACAAGTAACAAAAAAACCTGTTTAAAAAAAAGACACAAAATCTATAAATAAACATTAAAAAAAAATTAAGTCTCTCTCAGGGAGTTAGTTTCCTTGCGCGTCCGCCATTCATCCTCAGCTGTCCCGAACACGCCCCCGATGTTTCGGGGGCAGATAGGCCCGGGGAAAGAGGGCCGCTTCAAGCCTCGTACCACCCCCCCGCGTCCGCGCACGTCGCTCGTGGAGGCGGGTGATGATCAAGCACGACTTGACATGAAGCTGATAAGCTGATCTGGGCTCCCATTTGGATCAGCCGTGAGACTTAATCTCTTTCTTTTCTAATTCTTTTCGTTTTTCTTTTTGTTTAATTGTACCTATGTACCTAATCCTCTGGAAATGTTGTAAATGTTTTCTTTCTTTCTTTCTATACAGAGAAACAAATTATAAGCGTATATAGGTAATGCCGAAACCCCTTTATAGTTACATTGAAAAATCAAAAACTCCTTTTTACCGGGCACTCTTCATCACCACTTTTTTTGTTTTTTACCATCACTCTTCGTTTTGAGGTTCAAAATTTAAAAAACATAGATTTTAAACGAATGCTAGAAAACATAGAGCAACACGGGCCACCGGCTGCGGCGGATTGGAATAGCCATAGCGCTTATTACCGATGCAAAACCGTCTGTCATTTTTTGCGGGGCGAAATGCGTGCGACTCCCACGCACACTACGAAAATCGTCTATTACTACAAAACTCACACCTTGACTTAAAAAATACAGAAACAATTTCACGCACACATAAACTATCTACGCGACTGTATAGGCCCATTTGGGCTTGTACTTTGACAGAGGGGAAAGCCTGCATAATAATATGGCTATTCTCTTACGGTGTTGCTCTATGTTAGAAAACGACTTGATAACTTTTGATCCTAAAAAGATTTAGCTGCAGAAACTAAAGTAAGTCGCGGAGATAAAACATCTATTTACGATTTCGACTTTCACGTCTGAAAGCGTTATAGATCTACCCTTTTATAACCGATATAAGTACTTAGGGCACTAATAAAACGAATTTATTACCAGAAATTCAGTTCATGTCGCAGTAAATATTGGATTGACGAGCTTTTAACGTTGTAAAAGCAAAATATAGTTTAGTTTTGCGCCAGCGAAATGTAAAATTTAACTCGCCAAGGTAAACACGAGGTAATTTCGTCTGAGTTTTTTTATACAGACATGCCTTGGTAAGTTATCTGATTTGTGGCTAGCAGAGTTGGATCAATACACCCGCATTGGAGCCTCTATATTTTTCTAAATTCATGGTCTGCAATAGTTACCACCATAGAGCAACACGGCCAACCGGCCGCGGCGGACCGGAGGGGAGTAGCCAATCGCAAGCTTTCCGCTCTGTCAAAGTACAAGACCAAATGTTCCTATGCCTGTCGCCCAGATATTTAAATGTGTGCGTGAAATGTTTTTATGTATTTTGTTACAGTCAAGGTGTGAGTTTCGTAGTAATAGACGATTTTTGTAGTGTGAGTGTGTGTCACACGTATTTCCCCCGCAAATAATGACAGACTGTTTTGCATCGGTAATAAACGCTATGGGTACTCCCCTCGGGTCCGCCGCAACCGGTGGGCCGTGTTGCTCTATGGTTACCGCTGAATTAGCACCGCATTACCTGTCGCCAAATGGCATATAGATACGATTCAGCACTATCGTGTTCCGGTTAGATGTTTTTTTTTTTTTTATATAATGGGCTTGGCAAACAAGCATGCAGTTCACATTGATGTTAAGTGATGACTGCAGCCTATAGACACCCACATGAAGACCAAGGTCAAAATGCAGATGCGTTACCACTCCTGAGGCCTAAGGTGTTATGCCTCTGAGCCGGAAATTACAGAGCCGTACATTACCACCTGACCGGAACACGATAGTGCTGAACACTACCATTTAGCGGCAAGTATATTAGGTAATGCGGTGGTGCCTACGCCCGCGAGCTCCGTCACTGAAGCTCTACCACCAGTAAAATATATAGGTTATGTCTTCCTCCGTAATAACTATCACATCACATAATTACAAAGGTCTCAGGGGTGGCAACGCATCTGCATTTTGACCACTGGATAGATGTAGATTTTTGTGTAGATGTCTAATACCTTTGTCCATACTTCTTCTGGGTTTCCCTCGATTTCCTAAGGATATATATTTCCTAATAAGATCCACTTGGAACTTTCAAATGACACTAAAATTCGGTTTCTACTGGTACCGCATTACCTCATATATGTATGTATCTTCACGCCAGGTCCCTAACGGGGTAGGCAGAGAGTGTAGAGCGCCAGATATCCCGGTTCAGACAAACCTCTCGTGCCTCGTCTACCTTCTACCGTCTACCTCATATACTTGCCGCTAAATGGTAGTGTTCTGCACTATCGTGTTCCGGTCAGGTGGTAATGTATGGCCCTGTAATTTCCGGCACAGAGGCATAACACCTTAGGCCTCAGGGGTGGCAACCCATCTGCATTTTAACCTCTGGTCATTGTGTGGGTGTCTATAGGCTGCAGTCATCACTTACCATCAATGTGAACTGCATGCTTGCTTGCAACTTTTATTACTTAAAAAAAAATTGACAGAGAAATCGATGAACATACGAACGATAGTCTTTGAAAATAGAACCTCATTCCTTTTTTGAAATCGGTTAAAATGTGTAAATTCACACGATGTAGTATGTTCGCTTGCTTGCCAATAAACAAACACATGAAAATCTAACAATAATCCGACATGACTTGACGTTTTCAGCCAGCAAAAATACAATGCCTCTACAAATAAAAACAATTCGAATCACACCATCACCACACACACGCCCGCTTCACACTATCATCACTCGTTTACGAATGCTTGTAAGACTAAATAAATATAAATGC
Source organism: Macrosoma leucophasiata (assembly GCA_036365455.1). Taxonomy (NCBI): domain Eukaryota; kingdom Metazoa; phylum Arthropoda; class Insecta; order Lepidoptera; family Hedylidae; genus Macrosoma; species Macrosoma leucophasiata. The sequence goes on along the minus strand of JAWQUS010000007.1, from coordinate 23,704,863 downwards.
CTCTAATGTGACAGCGAAACAAAAACCTGTAATTTCACTCCATGCAAATTTACCACAATAAACAGATTCATGAAACCCTATCAATATGTAACATAGAAATCTAGCAATAACACGACATGACTTGACATTTTCAGCCAACAAACCAGTATCTTTACAATATAAAAACTCCACTGAAAACACTTCACTTGGAATCACACCACACCAGACACTCGCGCTTCACGCTACCATCACTTTACTAAAGCTTGGCCTAGTGAAACAAAAACCTGTAATGTCACACCATACAATCTGTTTACCAATAAACAAATGCATGAAAACCTATCAAACACCACATGACTTGACTTTTCAGGCCACTTAATACATGGTATTTTTAAAATAAAAAAATGCCGTTGTTTTTACTACCGACATATAACGGTATTTTACTGCTTTTTTTTATGTTTTAAAAGTGGCAAACAAGCATACAGTTCACATTGATGTTAAGTGATGACTGCAGCCTATAGACACCCACACAATGACCAGAGGTAAAAATGCAGATGCGTTACCACTCCTGAGGCCTAAGGTGTTATGCCTCTGTGCCGGAAATTACAGGGCCGTACATTACCACCTGACCGGAACACGATAGTGCTGAACACTACCATTTAGCGGCAAGTATATTAGGTAATGCGGTGGTGCATACGCCCGCGAGCTCCGTCACTGGAGCTCTACCACCAGTAAAACTGTTCTGTGGATAATACCTCACTTCAAACCGTGTCACCACCACCACTCACTATAATCGTAAATGCGCACGGTGCAGTAGGTATAATAATCAATTTTCTCTAATTTATTGTAATTTTGAAATTTGTTTATGATTAGGATTAATTTACTTATATGATTATTTGTTCTAAATTAATTTTAAATTAAACTAGGGAATTTTATTTTGTTTTATATTCGCGTATGTTTGATTTTTTATTGTAATTTATAATATCTTGTGTAATGAAATTGACTGTGTTATTTTTCTTTATTTTATTTTGTGTTTTAATGTCAATGTATTATGTGTATAATTTGAAATATTTGTATATAATATGTTTGCCTAGAAACAAACTCATGTAAAACAACATTTACACACCAAGACTTAACTTTTTCAGGCAACATAAAAGACAATACCTTCACAATATAGAAACTCCATTGAAAACACCTCACTTCGAACCACACCACCACCAACGCCACACAAACACACCCGCGCTTCACACTATCGTCTCTCATTTACGGAAGGTCGCAGACTTTAGTAAATATAAACACACAATTTGTGCCAATTGGCAGTGTTTTCACGCGCTCCAACCGCTGCGCTGGGCGATACTGGATAATTTTGGAGCTTTATGGAGTTATATAAATGTGGTTTTATTTAGACTTTCAAAGGTCAGGATAGTTCACAAATTTGAATGAACTAAGAACATTACTTATTTAATATTATAATTGTAAAACCAGTTCTTTTCTGTAAACGTGACAAAATTATTGTTTTAACAATAAAACAATACAATTAATGGGTGTGACTGTGATTGACTGTAAATCCTTATAATACTGCCCACGCGACGATCTGTAATTTCACGCTTGTATTTATACATATTATAGTCCCTCGTCGCGTTTGTCTATATGTATGTCTTTTCGCGATAAACTGAAAGACTACTGCACCGACTTTGCGGGTTACACGAGGAAGGTTTGTGTATATAGGTATATATTTTTAAATTTGTTTAAATTTGGTTGGAATATAACGATAAATGTTAGAGGTGTCGGAAAAAATCAGGCTACCTGGGAGCTTTCATCACAGACGCTGCCTGTACCTATCGAGATGTAACAAAAGAATGTATTGTGGAATATTTTCTCTTTAGTAGAACTATAAAAAAAATCTTTTTTATATCTATCTATTTTATATCTAAGGAAAGCATACCTATAGCATACTATACCCATTTATATCTATTTTCTAAGGAAAGCATACCTATAGCATACTATACCCATTTATATCTATTTTCTAAGGAAAGCATACCTATAGCATACTATACCCATTTATATCTATTTTCTAAGGAAAGCATACCTACTCTACCCATAACTTATGACAAAAATGGTAACTTACAATGCGGTCATTGGAAAGCTATTTATACCAATACTATACTAATCCTTATCAAATTAAATATTAGTTACTTACCTTAATTTCATTATTAAAATGTATGACACTGTGTAATTAAAATGAAGATCTTAGAAGTTGTGGCAAATAATATCACACGGCAAAATAAATTCTATTTCAAAAGTCAGGCAGGAACGCGCTCACATCGATGAAAGGACACTGTTTTTTTTTAATTATTTTTAATAATATCTAGCTGTGCCCGCAACTTTGTTTGCGTGAAATAGTGGCTTTGGGACATTAGGCAGCGCTTTTGGATATACATTTTGGTTAATTTTGAATCATAAACACTTTTGGGTAGCTAAAAAAATCTATTTTGCAGTAATGCTTCTCTGTACACGATATTAGACGTATGACCATCGGGGATAAAAGCACACAGGCTGCTAGGATTGCGAAAAATAGCTAATGATGCGCGTTTAAAACGCGTATCCATCCTATGCTGAAACGTATTTTCGAAAATGCCATTTTAAACTTCTATGCATAATACTTTTTTATAGAAAACAATTATAAACTTTTGTAAATTTTCAGTCAATTTTTAAACATAAAAGATAGATCTATGCATAATATAAGCACCCCGTAAGAGCCGGCAGAAGAGAAAAATTGAATATTAACGTTGTGCATTTTTACCCACTAATGCCACCACCACCACCGCCACCACTACAATCGCCACCAACGCCATCAACGCCATCACCATCACCAAACACCTACGCCACCAATGCCACCACTGATACAAACGCCACCAAAACCACCACCACCACCACAACCAATGCCACCAACGCCCCCAAAACTACCAACAACACTACCAACATCACCAACGCCACCAATGCCTCCACCGCCAGTAAAACCACTGCCAGCACCACTAACGCCACCAACACCACCATGGTGACTCACCAACAATACCTATGCCACCAACGACACCAACGCCACCACCACCACCACCACCACTAAAAACACCACCAATGCCACCAACACCACTAACGCCACCACCACCACCACCATCGCCATCATCATAATCACATCCGAAAGAAGTCCATCCGTCTCCGCTAGACAAAGCCTTTCCCGAAGATGCTCCTAAAAGTGTTGTGCGTCTTAAGGAAAGAATACGCCATAATTGCCACGCTTGGCATGCTGAATGGTGATCATAGCGGAGATTGTTTTATGCCGGGACGCTGCTATGCGGTATGCTTAATGTTACTTACAGATAAAAACCGGCTGAGTGCGAGTCGAAATCGTGCACGAAGGGTTCCGTACAAAAATGCCATAAAAATTTCGTTTGTTGGAAGGTAATATACAACATAAGACCTAAAAATTCTGTGAAAATTTTAAGAGTATACTTGATACCGTTATTGATATCGAGAAAAAAAAACACGTTTATTGTATGCCCCCTTGGACCCCTTTACATTTTCATTTTCTTATTTTTAGTTTTCAATTTTGTCGCTATAGCGGTAACAGAAATACATAATTTGTGAAAATTTTTATAATTTAATTTAATTTTTAGCTCTCTAGCTATCACTGTTTATGCGATACAGCCTGGGGACAGACAGACGGATGGACGGACAGACAGGCAGACAGCGGAGGATGAGTAATAGGGTCCGTTTTTACCTAGTACCATCCCCTGGTATTTATTTTTTCAATATTTTCAATGTACAGAATTTGAACTTCTACAGTTTTATTATAAGTATAGATAATGTCAAATCTCTATCCACGTACATTTGACAAGACTTTTTAAATTGTTTTGTTCATGTTGTGTTAAACTAATCGGTTCGTGAAATTAAAGTGTTTAAAAGCTTTTCCAGCAAACATTTTGTTGAGAGATTTGACAATTTGTTAGATTGCTACTAAATGGTAGTGTTCAGCACTATCGTGTTCCGGTCAGGTGGTAATGTACGGCCCTGTAATTTCCGGCACAGAGGCAAAACACCTTAGGCCTCAGGGGTGGTAACGTATCTGCATTTTGACCTAAGTCTTTGTGTGGGCGTCTATAGGCTGCAGTCATCACTTAACATCAATGTGAACTGCATGCTTGTTTGCCACGTCCATTACATATAAAAAGATATAATTTGCATTACAAGCATCAGAAACTGGCTTAAACATTAAAGCCTAAACACTTCTTCATTTAATTCAAGATTGAATGTTAATCTAGCAAAATTCAGTCTTTCTACCTTCCGAGTACATAATATTTACATAATCTTCCTATCGTACATCGTAAACTAGATATAAAGAGTGTGGAAAATATAGGTAAACTGCAATAATTATACCTACGTTGTTTACCATGCATTATGCATTAATTAATCTCGTACTGTATAGGTGTTATCAGCGGGCAAAATGTAAATGGCATCGCGTATTCAAATCGGCTGTAATTCTTACTGTAATAGTATACGTCAATGGAGGTTAGTATCGATTTCGTTTTAAACCTATCTAAATTATAAAACCTCTGCAATACAGTCACTGTCATGACCGCAGGATGTGACCACTGTCCACATCTATAGTTTGCCTTTTTATTCTTATGTCATGAATTGGGAAACAAGCATAAAGTTGACATTGATGGTAAGTAAAACTGTAGCCTATCAACAACTACACGAAACCAGATATTTCAATGTAGATGCGTTGTCACTCCTGAGGTGTGATGTCTCTGTGCCAGAAATTACAGGGACGTACATTACCACCTGATCGGAACACGTTAGTGCGGAACGTTACCATATCGCGGCAACTACGGTTTCACTGGTGGTAGAGTTCCAGTGACGGAGCTCGCGGGCGTAGGCACCACCGCATTACCTAATATACTTGCCGCTAAATGGTAGTGTTCAGCACTATCGTGTTCCGGTCAGGTGGTAATGTACGGCTCTGTAATTTCAGGCACAGAGGCATATCACCTAATGCCTCAGGAGTGGCAGCGCATCTGCATTTTGACCTCTGGTCATTGTGTGGGTGTCTATAGGCTGCAGTCATCACTTAACATCAATGTGAACTGCATGCTTGTTTGCCACGTTTATTACATAAAAAAAAAAAAAAAAAAACTAGATCAGGTAATGCGATAGTGCCTTCGCCCGCGGAAGACCACCAGTAGAAAAGTTTTAAAAAATATTTAAATTAGACAAATTAATTATTTAGACCGCTCTGACTCTATGAAATCCTCAGGCACATCCTTATACTACGTTCCGTAGCCTGGTGCTACGAAAAACTCTACGGCACATTATTGACTACGTTTTAAAAAAAATCATAGAATTAAGTTGTTTAGTATAGGTCGCGCCAGGTAAAAAGAACGCTGGCGGTCAAGCTGCGCAGTAGACGATTTATCGATCTATTTGGTGGTATGAGGTGCGGCGTTTTCAATCTGCCTACCAATACACGAAACCGCAAGCGAAAGCTAGATCAAAAATAAACCAATAGGGCTAGTACTTTCGTGCGCGAGTGTACCGATGCGCGAACACATCCCTTCTACTTTCTTCCAGCGTACTTTTTACGTGGCGCGACCTATAAGAAACAATTTATTGGTGGTAGAGCTCTAGTGTCGGAGTGGACGTAAGCACCACCCATAGAAATATGGAAAGTATATAGACTACAATATACATTTACCTACTATTTATGTAAATATCGGTTTTTGTATGTAACGTAGGTGACAAACAAACATGCAGTTCACATGGATTTGACGACCCGGTTGGTCCAGCGGCGTGAGATGACCGTTTGATTCGAATGGTCGGGGGTTCGATCCCCGCACCAGGACAAATATTTGTATGGCTTACAGGTATTTGTTTCGGGTCTGGGTGTTTGTGTATGTGTTGTTTGTATACAACGGCACCCACGACACAGGTTTATACCTAGTGTGGAGCTGTGAGTGTAAGCGTATTTTATTTATTTATTTAGGGATTTGAAGCGCGCATGGCCCAGCGGCTGGTGTAGATCGTAAGCGATCTGCTCGGTTAAGCACTACGGGCGCGGTCGGGTAGTGTGATGGGTGACCGCTAGTGGCAAATTAAATGCGCGTTTCTGTGCTTCGGAGGGCACGTTAAGCCGTCGGTCCCGGTTGCTATCAATGGATAGCAGTCGTTAAACCACGGAATAATAGATAAATCTGTGTGTTAAACCTTGTCGGAGGCCTTATGGGCGGTTTGAAAACATCCGACAGTGGGTTGGCCACTAACCCACCCACCTCCACCAATCCGCATTGGAGCAGCGTGGTGGAGTAAGCTCCAGGCCTCCCCCCAAAAAGGGGAGAGACTCGTGCAGCAGTGGGACGTATAATGGGTTGCCATTATTATTTATTATTATTTAGGGATTAAGTGATGAAGACCGCAGTCTATAGACATCTACTCGTACATAAAAACCTGAATGCCAGGGAACATAATGCAGATGCCATCTAAGGGCGGATTTCACCGTTTACTCTGAGAACTGAGCTTAATAAAACGCGGATTAGCTTAACTGAGTTTAAAATATGCATCCAATTTCAGCTTAATCATGATCAATTTCCGTGGGGGAAAACCAAATAGTGTTATTGAACATGTTTAGTAAAACGTAAAACGCGTTTACATGGTTTAATCGAGTTTTATCACGATGGTGAAATCGGTTCTTAGTTGTTATGTGTCTATGATACAGGTATTACATATCTTCTATCTATATATATATATAAATCAATTGCTGTTCGTTAGTCTCACTAAAACGGTTCGATGGTAGAGCTCCAGTGACGGAGCTCGCGGGCGTAGGCACCACCGCATTACCTAATATACTTGCCGTTAAATGGTAGTGTTCAGCACTATCGTGTTCCGGTCAGGTGGTAATGTACGGCTCTGTAATTTCCGGCACAGAGGCATAACACCTAATGCCTCAGGAGTGGCAGCGCATTTGCATTTTGACCTCTGGTCATTGTGTGGGTCTATAGGCTGCAGTCATCACTTAACATCAATGTGAACTGCACGCTTGTTTGCAACTTTTATAACATAAAAAAAAAAAAAAAAAAACTCGAGAACGGCTCTACCGATTTGGCAAATTTTGGTTTTAAAAGGTAAGAAAATATGAAGAAATTTCATTTTCCAGTATCTATCAAACCTTTGACACATTAATTTATTGTGAGACAATACGAAGTTTGCCGGGACAGCTAGTATAGTATAATTATGTAGTATTTTGGCGACAGATGGCGGTACCTGACTGTATGGATTATCAAGTCACCAAAATACTAACATCGGTGTCTCACAGGGTTGCGTGCTTTCGTCTAGGCTGTTTATCATATATCTGGACAAATGCCTCCAGAGGGTGAAGTTGATGGATGTGGGAGTGCGTATCGGTGTCTTAGTGGTGAACTGTCTGCTTTACGCAGATGATGCGGTAATTGTTAGCTCTACACCATCTGGGCTACAAGCACTAGTCACAGTCATAAAAGAGGATTGTATGGAGAAAGACTTACAACTGAATGTGGATAAAACTAAAGTATTAATATTTGAAAGAGATGAACAGAAAACAAATGCAAGGGTAGTAGTAGATGATGCAGTGTTAGAACAGGTGGATGAAATTGTATATCTTGGATGTGCTTTTAGCAAGGATGGTAGGTACACTTCTGACATAGAAAGAAGAGTGCTTGCTGGGAATTGCGTGAATGGAGCGTTGGGTAAGCTGCTAGAATCTAAACATCTCAGCCAGCGGGCGCGACTAGCCGTACATAATGCTGTACTTACTCCAACGCTTTTATATGGAAGCGAGAGCTGGGTATGCAGGAAAGAGCATGAAAGTAAGTTGAACGCGGTCGAGATGAGATCATTGCGCAAGATCTGCGGTGTATCACTCACCGATCGCGTTCGTAATGAAGATGTAAGAAAGAGGCTTTGTGTGAATGATAGTATCGGTGTAAAAATGAAAAAAGGCATGCTCCGATGGTTCGGTCATATAGAAAGAATGTCGAATGAGCGAATGACTAAACAGATATACAATGCGAATGTGGATGGTTGCAGAGGCCCAGGAAGACCAAGACTGACCTACCATGACCAAATAGGTCGAGTTCTGTCTGATGGTGGGATCAAAAGTCTTAGGAATCGGCGTGCATGTATGAAGAGAATGATGAAAGTAGACGAGGCACGAGAGGTTTGTCAGAACCGGGATATCTGGCGCTCTACACTCTCTGCCTACCCCGTTAGGGACCTGGCGTGAAGATACATACATACAAAATACTAATTTTCAATTTAGTATAATAATACAGTAGAATGGAATCTCTTTAATAACGAATCATTGGACATACCTACGTACAATCTGCATGCAAATAAATAAATATTTAATAACTAAATAAATATTTAGGCCAATGACTTCTCAAGCTGATGAAAGATAAACTACAGCAAACATGAGTCACGGTATTGATAAACAAAAGTTATAGGGATTATTATGGATATCTTGTGAGTAAGAAAAACTTGAAGGATCGGACGGATAGATAGATACAAGTAGATAATAAATCTATGTAGATACCTGTAAGAAATATCTTATTTATTCAAGAAATAAATGGCCACGTAACACACAAAATATTTTTGGTTTCAATGGAAATGCGTCTACAATTATACAACTCCAATTAACATGTAGACGTTCTAGTTGACATGTAGACGTTCTAGTTGAAATGTAGATGTTCTAGTTGACTTGTAGACGTTCTAGTTGACATGTAGACGTTCTAGATGAGATGTAGACGTCTAGAAGCTACAATTTGCTACTATCATGAACGAAACTATGACAGTATAGTTGTTCACTTAGTAATCAATTACCTGAAGATTACCTCATAAAATATATAAAAAATTGCTTTCAGCACATTTCAGTGGTAAAATGTGAAGCTTTAAATTTTTTCTTCTGTATTTTTAAATACCGCGCGATTTTTCGTCTACACTACATCTTAATTTATCACTCTAATTTGTATACACTGAACTGCTGTTTATATTACTAATAGACTCGTTTGCTATTTCTAGAAAAGCTACGACGCTTCAGACCGGTGTACAATAGTAATCAATACATAAGTATTATGTTAATAGAAAATATGTTCGGAACATTCTTTTCCAATAGTTTTCATTCTTCATCTTCAATTATTTAAGAATACTTAAAACTAAATATAAACTTATCATCAGTGACGTAACATTCATCATGAAATTTCTGAAAATTGACCTCTGACGATTACACAACACACTTGCGGTCGCTTCAGCAAATCAAACGTAACAGAACACGAGTAACAAGTAGGTTTGGATGTATCTAGGGAAATTGGGTGCATACTCACCATTTTTTATTTAAAAATCTAACGCGAACGGTAGATTTGTGATAAGAACAGGGATGTACGCCCGTTCAACGCGACTTCTGCAGGCCAACTGCGGCTTTGATTCGACGACGCTCGGTCAAGGTCGTGGAAATTGTGCCAAACAGCTCAGCTAATGACGCTGCGCCGACCCTCTCGCGGGAAACTTTGGGATGGCGGGAAATCATACAGTCTCTGACAATTCAATATTCAAGAGCCTAATTCTACAATCTATTTGTATCTTATAGCACTTCTATGTATACTAATATTATAAAGAAAATATTTGGTGTTTTTGTACGTTTGTAAGTAACAAAGTCGAATTTCAGAAAATGACTGTACCGATTCTAAAATGAGGATAAAAGTGATTATGTTTCTCACAATGTCTTTAACTGCCTCAGTAGCCTAGAGGTAGCGGGCCATTACTACTACGCTCAGGTCCTGGGTTGGTACAGGCGTGAAGTTACATTAACCTGCTTACCGCTAAGTTGTATTACCAATTCAGTGCTATTGTGATCCCATTAAGTCATCTTCATTTCAGCCGAAAGGGACTTCTTTCGGACTTCACTTAACATCAATGGGAACTGCAGCATGCAGTTTGCCACTTTCATTATATAAAAATAATAGAAACTGCAAGATCCAACAGTCATACCGGAATAACCGGGGCGGTCCGGTAGTGTTAGTAGATAATGACTCGAAGTCTAAAAGAAATTCTCGAAACTACCAGTAAAAAGCGCAGTTATTCGGATCCAGTCTTTTCCTTCTTAACTCAGATTTTTTTTTATGTAGGTAATGAAAGTGGCAAACAAGCTTGTAGTTCACATTGATGTTAAGTGATGACTGCAGCCTATAGATACCCACACAAAGACCAGAGGTTGAAATGCAGCTGCGTTACCACTCCTGAGGCCTTAGGTGTTATGTCTCTGTGCCGGAAATTACAGGGCCATACATTACCACTTGACCGGAACACGATAGACCTGAACTCTATAATTTAGCAGCAAGTATGCGTAGTGCGGTGATGCCACCTGATGATGGTGATGGAAACTTTTGTTTTTAAATTCATCAGTAATTCTTATTATTTATTTTCAAGAAATACCTATCGAGTTATAAAAAATGTAAGAGAAATCTATTTAATACTAAAAACTTCTAATATATTGTCAACACCGGATTTTTTAAGACACCAAAATTGATACCTGACTCCAAAATTAGTAAATATGGCAACAAAATTGTTTGACTACAACGTTATTTTAATTAATCAATAAATCCACATAATTTTAGTGAATTAACATTTTATTGAAATGTTTATTCACATTCTTTTTTTCGCAAATTTTCTAGTTTGAAAAAAAAAAACAATTTTTATTTCTTTTCTCCTCTATTCTGCTAACTTTGACTTTTCCTAGCATGCAGAAATATTAATAATTTTGGTGTAGCAAAACAATTCTTGTCATACGTGACCACTAAAATTAGACACTTGTATAAAATATTTATTTAAAAAAGTATCACAAAACATACGATAATTATATTTGTGTCATTTTGAAATTATACCAATGAAATTATATCATTTTGAAATTATACCAATATGTATTAAAACACATACTCTTAAAAGGAACGATTTAAAACATCACACCAATATTGCACTTTTTTTGTTCGATTACTTTGATAAGACTTACTTTCGTTTTTGACGGGAAATAACAACAGGATAGCACGAAACTGTCATTGCTCCCCGCGAGCATCCTACTAAGCGAAGAGAATGGTGGAAATGCCATCCTTAAGAATGTATTGTGTACGAGCTTATTAATGATTTTATTATTCCCACCAAAATTGTAGATTTTGCGCGGACAGCCCTTTTTGATTCCCTCTACTATAAAGTATTGCACTAAATAAAATTATAAAATTGTCATTGAATAGAATAACTAACGCTAAATTGAAATAACATTAATTATTTCTGGTAACCAGTGCAGTTTTATTTAAACGGTGGTTAATACAAGAAAAACAGATTGTGGACGCGCCACCAAACTTAGAAACATGGGAAACATTTTGTTTTTCTCTAATTTCCAAAATGTTTTCTACAAATATATTGATGGCCTCATCAAGAAATATAAGTCTATTTTCCTAAAAAAATAATCTGTATTACATATATGTGTACTGTATTACATTTAAGGTACGATTTTCAGCGACGCCGTCTAAAATTTATGCTTGAGAAATTCACCCATATAAAGACAATATTTTTATTTCGAGTAGATCTTTACAGATACTTTCAACGTCTAGAAATCACAAATTAGAGAGAATAACTATTACATACAGAAGAAGTATAAAAAGATAAGGTATATTTAGTAAAGTAACAGAGCGTTCACACGCGCTTCACTAAGCTTACACAGAGAAATCTATGTGTTTTTTTCCATCTCTACAATGGTGAGTGCTCTGATGAACTGTTCAATATGGTGCCATCGTCTCCTCGAAGAGACTTCTCTCTTCCACTCGCACAGTTTGGAAGTGCTCACAATCTGATTCGCAAGTTCATTTTTGCTTAGAACGTGCAAATCATGGCAAGAACTTCCCTCGAAGATGTTCCCCCGGCGCTAAAATATGGAGTGCTTGTAAAATTGGCGTTAAAGGGTATTCAGTTTAGGCGTCAAAAGTTCAGGGCTGTCAGCGCGGTTTTATAATAATCCCTACTAATAAGTATTATAAATGCGAAAGTTACTCTGTCTGTCTGTCTGTTACCTTTTCACGTCCAAACGACTGAACCGATTTTAATGAAATTTGGCACAGAGATAAAGCTTACTTTGAGAAAGAACATAGGCTAATAAGCCGCAAGCAACAGCTAGTATTGATATATATAAATCACGTGTCACGGTGTTTGTCCGCGATGAACTCCTAAACTATTTAACTGCTTTGAAATTTGCACACCACTTGCAGTTTGATCCAACTTAACAGATAGGATAGCTGACATCGCGCTATGACTAATAGGAGGGGAGCAGCGTGGGCGAAGGCGGGGCGGGACGCTAGTTAGTGTATGGATAACACCACATTTAAATGTCGTATTATGATGGCCACTTTCTTGAAGCATGGCCACTTCTCTGCTTCTCAGGAAATTAATTATTATACGAGTAGCACTTCTCATGAATGTATATTATAGCTCACCGTTTTATTACTACGAACACCTACGTACAGACACTAAAGTAGCTCGATACCCGCACAATAATTAGCCTGGCCTATTGATTTTTCATAGTAAGGTCACCGGCAGCAGAACTAGGTACCACTGAATTCATTATAAGTAAAATGAATATTATAATTTTCAGTATTTTCACTTATAGTCTGCTGAAATTCATAATATTTTCTTGTTATGAGTTTTTGTTTTAAGTATTGTTATTGTGTAAGAACATTAACAACGTTAGGTTTATTAATTCTCATATACCTAATTAGATTGCAGTACCGCATTGGATGCCCAAATGGTTCCTTATTGTTAAATAAATATATAATTGAGTCTCGTGGAAAAGTCGTGTCGTATTTTATTTTTAAAGAAAAATGGAAAGAAAAATTTTGACTTCAGGCGAGACTCGAACTCGCGACCTACTGGGAATCTAGTCCAGCCGCTCTTCCAATTGAGCTACTGAAGCCCTGCCCGATTTGTTAAATCTTTCCTTCACATCTATTGCATTGCTTTATAGTAGCAGCAGCGCCATCTATTACCCACTATGCTAGTTTTTCTTTCCATTTTTCTTTAAAAATAAAATATATTTCACAAGCATGTGTTAATGCGAAATAATATAAAAACAAGTCGTGTCGTGTCGTTTGAATATCCTCCCAATAAAAAAAACAATTACCTACTTAGTAAATAAATACCGAATCAAACCGTAATTTCGAAAAATCATTTAGGCACTAGGGGGTGGCTCCGCCGCTCCCAATTGCTCAACGGGTCTTTGTACTTCGCGACTGAACCTGGTGAGGTTTCTCCAGAATGGAGGTATCTCCGTTCTCGACTGGAGCGTCAAGATTAGTTATTATTATTTCCCCCCCCCCTCTCCCACCGGGACTTTGTGTTTCGCACCTGGACCTTGCCGAATCGCCGCACGCGACAAGCGTCGAGGTTACTTACATGTATTTTCACACAAGGACTAACAAGGAAGGGTCTCCTAACACAGGTATTGTACTTGTAGATACTTAAAAGGAGTCCCTTTATTGTCAAAAATATGTGATCTACCGAATAAACATTTATTTATTATTTATTTTATGTGATGGCAGGCTCGACTGCTCCAACTTCCAACCGAGCTTATGAGCTTCGCGCTTGGACCTTGCAAAAACTTCGCTCTCGGAGCGTCGAGGTGACCTGTATTTTACGGGGCGCCACCGCCCAAATGGCGTGTCACCTATCTGCCGAATGATAGTGCTCAACACTATCGTGTTCCGTTTAATAAATTGGTCCTTATTCATTGCCCCAAGGGTAAAAGAACGAAGGCATCAGACGTGACAACACATCTTTGTTACGACCTCTGGTTTTTTGTAGAGATTTTTGTCTTTAAGCATGAGAAATGCATAAGTAGGTAGCGTAGTATTTGTATACTCTTTGGTAGGTAGTATTTGCTGCCTTTTTCATATAAAACAAAACAGCCAATGAGAAAATAAAACAAAATTTAATAGAAAAGTGCGCCTTTATTTCGAATTTATATAAAAAAAATCTCTAACACGTATATGCATTCAGCTAAACAGCCCGTGATTTAACGGTGTTTTACAAAATATAATAATTAACAAAATTAAACAAATTATTACAACAATTACAAATTTTTAAAAGCACATCTATTATATAAAAATAAGTTGGGTTTTCCTTCCTGACGCTATAACTCCAGAACGCACGAACCGATTTCCACGGTTTTGCATTCGTTGGAAAGGTCTCGGGCTCCGTGAGGTTTATAGCAAGGAAGAAAATTCAGGAAAAAATATTTGTAAAACGACATCCACGCGGGCGAAGCCGCGGGCAACAGCTAGTCTTTTATAAATTTTATTACAGTAGTAATAAAAGCAAGTAATAATTATTGCACATCGAGGCTTAGAAAAAGACAATCGGCTAGTTTTGACTTCTATGACTTCGTAGAGCGTTATGACGCATACTGCCTACGTACGCACTGATAGTTCGATATTGGTCAAAATTTGATCAAAATAGTCGATAAGGTATAACCTCATATAGGTTTGTAAGGTGCGAAAGAGATAACGTTCTACAGACCCGAAATAAGCCGAAGTCTCCTTCCTAAGCTCGATGTTCAATATTTCTTGTCGCATACTGTACTGTACAAATTGATGAATTTAAATTAAAATAAATACTCTAACAATTTAATACATTCCACATACATACTGAAAACAAAAAATTACCTAATTAATATCTACGATTAATAAATAATCAATTTTTATATGCCATTTCATATACAACTTGCAAATAATTTAAACAATATAAAGTCTTCAAAAATTACAACACTTAATGATACATACAAAATTTTCATTAATATGAAAAACAAAATCGCATTTCACAGCAAAAATTGAGAGCTTCATCCTATATTTAATGATTTTAATATTCGAATACAAAATATTTGGTGCGTTCCATTACATACACATGTGATATTGTATTTCTATTTATAACTAAATCTAAATTGGCCCCTGTTCTGTGAATCTTAAGAGATCTACGTGTTAACTAAGTATATCTAGAATATTCTATCTAAAATACCTAGGTCATTTAAATGAGAAACAAAATCTATAAATACAACATGTAAAGGGAATAATGCTCACTCTCTAACACCCCGATAAGAGCTATAACCATAATACATGAACTGAAATTATATGTCATGTATTTATTATATTAAAAAAAAAATAAGTTGTCCTCAATTTGTATGAACAGTATGCACACCCTACGCATACTTGCCCTACCTCTACCTACGGCCGCACATAAAATACGAACCTACTCACACACGCACACTGTTGCAATGTGATGTAGAGTAACCTGCGTACCCTTATTTAACACTCGCTAGTAGGAAGATTAATTTCCTAATAAATTTGTTGAGACTAACATTTTATTTTGGATAGACGTTAGTGTCATTTTCGTTTATATTGACTGTACACCAAATGGGTGACCATAATTTCCTTAATTGTAACTAATTTTGGGACAAAATATTACCTATATCAAAAATGCTTGAAATTGAAACTAGTTTCGGGTTGTACATTCAATCTTGTCACACGTTGTATTGTATAAGGCGATACGAAACCGATCGTTGATCATGCTAAGGATTTTGGAATGTCAATAAAAAATGTTTCGTAATGAAGCCTAAAAAAGATAGGTTGTGACTAGATTGCAACTCCTATAGAAATGAATGTTTACCTATTATTAAAGGTAGGTATTTTAAAAACATTGATATTTTCACTCACCAACATTTTATGTGATAAATACAACAACAGAAATACATAAAAAGGTGGATAGTATTTTTTTTATCTGCAAAAAGGAAATAAATCCTAAAATCTATTTTGTAGGTAGGTACATACACTAACTCATAATAATAAAGTGCACTGATGTTCACATTTCTATGCATGTTTCATATAGGTATGACGAAATCACAAACTCAAGAACATTTTTGTCAATTTTTGATATAAGATTGTAGAGTTTTTAGGAAAATCAAGATTTTTTTATGTTATGGAAGCGGAAAACAAGCATTCAGTTCACATTGATGTTAAGTGATGACTGCAGCCTATAGACACTTACACAAAGACCAAGGTCAAAATGCAGATGCGTTACCACTCCTGAGGCCTAAAGTGATATGCCTCTGTGCCGAAAATTACAGGGCCGTACATTACCACCCGACCGGAACACGATAGTGCTGAACACTACCATTTAGCGGCAAGTATATAAGGTAATGCGGTGGTGCCTACGCCCTCGAGCTCCGTCACTGGAGCTCTACCACCAGTATGTTGTTAAATATTTTTTTGCTCGCGAATTCTTGATAAGTATTTTAAATCTCTTACGTAATGTAAAACGTAGGTACACGCATTTCCATCCGCAAAAAATGACCGACTGTTTTGCATCAGTAATAAACGCTATAGCTACTCCCTACTCCCCGCCGGTCCGCCTCGACCAGTGGGCCGAGTTGCTATATAGAATCAAGTCACCGAACAGAAATTCGGTAATCCGGATTTTCTGGTATCAGGAACATTGCACCATTTACTATCTAGGTTTCCGTCAATTCATATTAAAAAAAAAATAATAATTTACTATCGACATAAAGGTTAAAGGATGATGACGTCTTCATGGATTTGAATATGTCTTAATGACTGCATATTAACTACATTCCTTTAAAATATCACCGATGCTTATAACATGTAATTGCTATAATAATATATATGCATTGAGTGCTCTTCTTAAAGCTAATTGAAAATTGGCAAAAACATATTTTACACATTGCATATATAAAATCAATTCTCGGAAATCAAAATGGCGGATATTTTCCACAAACAAAAACAGGTAAAAAAATTATAGGCTAAATGCCACCACTGTAGATTACAGAAATAATTTTCAAAAAAGTTTAAATTTTTATATTCGTAATACGAGTAGGAAACTATAAAATAAATGCCAAGAAATTAAAAAAATATCTTTTTAATCTTTTAATCCTTAACAAGGCTCGAGAGATCAAGATTAAAATAATATAATTCATGTAAGTACCTTCTGTAACAGACGTACCAACTATATTTTTGACATAATGTAAAAAAAGAGGGAATAGTTGTGGGTTCATGTTTTCCGTTTGGAAAATATTTAATTATCATATTAATTACATAAATTGCAAAACAATAATTTTGTCAAGAATTCCACAATGACGGTAATTTTGCAGCTGCAATAAGACTCTAACACGTATTTATATAAATCGGCACAAGATGGACCCTTTATTACTGAATAATTGATAGATAAAGTGTTATTATTCATTTTTTAAATTAAGTTTAATACTATATTTATGTTGGTAAGGTAGGTACATATATGTTCGTAATAAACGAATTTAATTTTATATCGATGCGATATCTTCTCATATTTTTATTATATTACCTAGGTACTTTTAAATGTACATATTTTAGAAAACTTATATTCTATATTTTAATTATAACAATAATATAAAATGTGCTAAGGCACTTTACTTTTAGACGTAATATATAATGTAATAAACATTAATATAACAATACATACAATTATGTACTAGAAACACATTTAATTTTGACATTACAGCCAATCCATTTACTTGCCTAAATTGTGCACAAACTATTATCATATACCTAATTACTACAAATATTTTGTACAAGTAGGTCATATTATTTAGCTCCAAATTCGTAAGTTTTTCTTAATGGTAATTTTATATTAACGTTTTTTTAATTTTAAACATTAATCGTTCATAGGTACTTGTTTTTAATGCAAAAACAAATAGATTCCAATTAGATGGATATATAACATTATTGTACTAAAGTCTAGCATGATAATAAACTAAAAGTAGCTTTATATGTTTGGTAAAATGAAAAAAAAGTTTGAAAAAAAAAGAATGCGGCGTTATTCGCTTATCTCTGGTACATATAAGAACTGGAGATAAATGTAGAATATTGATGTTTCATTTCGAAATATTTTTTTAGCTTAGCTTGTTTGTGACTTCAGAGGGCATAAATATGTTAATTACATCTATCAGAGACTAGCGAGACGTTTTAGAAAAATCTTAATTTTTATTTTTTAACTAAATCATAAATTAAAATTTACAACATGTTATTATTAAATGTAGCTCCTATTTACCTTTGTCACGTATTTCTATGACTAGTGTATTTTTTTATCGAGTGCTTTAATTATACTATGTTAATTACACTTATATCTAATTTTTCGGCACTTTTCACGATTTTTTTTCTGTTGGTGTCATTTTGCACATGGTTTAAGGCTCACCATTAAGTAGTAGGCTCATAATATAAATACTATAAATAAAAGTACACATTCAGATTTATGAATAAATGTTTAAGAGAGAGCGCGTAATATAAATTTAAGATCGGAACACAAATATACCACAATAAAAAAAAAAACCAAAATAATGTTTATGTCAGGAATGCTTGTGATATTTTGTAATTTTTTGTAAAATCTCGTAATATTACCTAAACGACAAGTTCCTCGTTGGGCCCACACCTTGTACTCTATATCAAAAAATTGAGAAAAAATCTTAAAATCATGGAAAAATACTCAAAAAATAATTTGAACCGTTTTTTTGTCAAAAATATTTATTTTATGTAATTTTTTGTATGGGAACAATATGTCACCATATTGCTACTTTAAAAAGTTTAAGTTTACATTTACATTAGTTCCATTTATTTGCCCCATTATGACGAATAAATCTATCCATAAGTGTATTTATGGATAGAGATAGGATATTTTGTAAATGTCAAAATATTTTTGCCATTTTAATACCGCATTTTTGGTGTTATCATTGTTGTCTAAAAATATATTTACGACAATAAATGAAGGTATAATAAACAATTTGAACAGCTGAAAATATAATGTAATGTATCTTCACGCCAGGTCCCTAACGGGGTAGGCAGAGAGTGTAGAGCGCCAGATATCCCGGTTCAGACAAACCTCTCGTGCCTCGTCTACCTTCATCATTCTCTTTACACATGCACGCCGATTCCTAAGACTTTTGATCTCCACCGTCAGACAGAACTCGACCTATTTGGTCATGGTAGGTCAGTCTTGGTCTTCCTGGGCCTCTGCAACCATCCACATTCGCATTGTATATCTGTTTAGTCATTCGCTCATTCGACATTCAGCTGAAAATGATTAAGCGTTTTATGTTTCTTCCAATATAGCGTACAAGGTGCAGGCTGAAACACCATACATTTTTGGAATGTCTCCTTTACATATAGGACATACAGTTATTAAATTGTATTTCAGGTTGTCTTCAATTGGCGTGCGTTAGTCTCGTAAAAACTCAAAAATGGATCGAATTATTGAAATTAAGTTGCCTGTGTAGGTTACAGTTCAGGGTATCGCTACGCTTATGAAGGATTTCATTCGAATTATTCGATTATGAAGATTAGTATCTATATAACTTATATTGAATTCGAATACGAACATTAGATATTAGTAGTTCATTCGGATGGATAAATTATTCGCAATCGCACATCACTAGTCACTAAGGGTTGCCTCCAATTTACAATTTGATAAAATCAGCGTGTGTGAACTAGTAGATATTCTGAAATTGGAGTTAGCGGGTATAATTAATTTGCCCGATTTTATATATTACAAGCTGACGCGGCAAACTTCGTATTGCCTCAAAATGACATGTAACTTTTATTTAAAAACATCATCATAGACAATCATAATATCTCTTCTTGCTATTATTATATTATTTGCCGTTTTCTTCTCAATCATATCGATATATATTTATAATATGTATGTTTGTATATTATGTATTTATTTATGTATATTATATGTATAGATATATATTTTATATAGTGTAATATTTATTCGTAGGTTATTTCCTTGTTTTATAATTAACTATTTAATTTATAAGTTTTACGCGCCTTTCGTTGTTTTCTATTTACCCAAAGGTTGACTGGTAGACAATGCCTTTTAGTAGCATTAAGTCCGCCTTTTGTACAACATTTCTGTGTTTGCAATAAAGTTAAATAAATAAATAAATAGTGTCAAAAGGTTTGATAGTTACGGACTACGGACTATTTGTTTGAGAAAACGAAATTGTGGTTTTTACTATTTTCCTTCAATTTCTTCATATCCTCTTACCTTTTAAACCTTGCCTGTACTTCCAAAAATCATTCAAAACCAAAATTACCTAAATCGGTCCATTCGTTCTCGAGTTTTAGCGAGACTAACGAACAGCAATTTATTTTTATATATATAGATATTGAATGGGTTTAATTTGAGCCTGTTTAGGGTGAGTCTACATGTGCCTGTTGACGATCTCACCGGAGCTCTGCTGGTAGAGCCTCCTGACGTCGTCGTGCGTCATCTGCGACACCGTCGGGATCTTCGCGGCCGCGTTCATCAGCGGTTTCACCTGAAAATACCATTTCTTGGAATTAAGCTCTAGTGATTGGTTTCGTTCCAGCAATCAGAAACTTAATTTTCTGAGTTTGAATCTGCTTCTACCTAGCGATGCGCTCGACTTCCATGGCATAAAACCAGTCAAGTACATTTTATAATTTGATCGACTCGTAAACTTGTACCTATAGCCTACTGCTAACACAGCTAGTGTGCATAGAGCAACACGGACCACCGGCCGCGGCGGCGGACCGGAGGGGAGTAGACATAGCGCTTATAACCGATGCATAACAGTCTGTCATTTAACAAAATACATAACAATTTCACGCACACGTTTAAACATCTGGGCGACAGGTGTAGGACCATTTGGGCTTGTACTTTGACAGAGGGGATGGCCCGCGTATGGCTACTAGGGTTGTTGAGGAAGTGATTATGAGGAAGAGGAGGAGGAAGAGGAATTGTGATGCGCCAATTTAGAGGATGCGGATGAGGAAGAGGATATTTTTATGAGGAAGAGGATGAGGAAGAGGAAGAGGAAGAGGAACCAGATGACATAATAATAATAGCAACTCTTGAAACGTCCCACTGCTGGGCACTGGGCACGAGTCTCTTCCCTTCTTGAGGGGAGATCTGGAGCTTACTACACCACGCTGCTCCAATGCGGGTTGGTGGAGTTACTTGCAAGGGTTAGTGGCCAACCCGCTGTCGGATGTTTTCAAATCGCCCATAAAGCCTCCGACAAGGTTTAACGACTGCTATTTGTCGATAGCAACCGGGACCGTCGGCGTCCTACTCTCCGAAGCACGAAAATGCGCATTTTAAATTGCCACTAGTGGTCACCCGTCACACACCCGACCGCACCCGTATCGCTTAATCGAGTAGATCGCTTGCGTTCTACATCAGCCGGGAGGCCTTGCGCGCTACAGAAAGATGAGAAAAGGATGATACGAATATATAAATACTAGCGGACCCAACCTAAAATCCGCTGTCCTGTCTCTATCTACTTAACTAAGTATGTATATATACAAAAAAAATAATTAAAAGAGCATTTTGTAGTGGTTGTTCCACTACAAAATGCTCTTTTAATTATTTTTACTATGAATCTAAAATCTAAACCATTCTCAAAACACATACGATAAAGAATCATCAAAATTTTATTGGTCCAGCAGTTAAGGACGAGTTCAGTGACATATCTACACAACGACATTGCTAAGGCCTTTGACCGGGTCTGGCACAGGGCACTTCTCGCGAAACTTCCATCCTACGGTCTTCCCGAGAGGCTATGCAAGTGGACAGCCAGCTTTCTGTCTGAGTGTTATATACAAGTCTTAGTTGACTGTCAGCGCTCAGACAGACTACCTATCAACGCTGGTGTGCCGCAAGGCTCTGTGCTATCTCCCACGCTTTTTCTTCTGCACATCAATGAAATGTTGGAGCAAAACTCCAATTTTCATTGTTAGACCGATGATAGTACGGGATATGCACACTACACTCGGACACATATCGAGGAAAGAAGGACTAGACTTGTGTCTAAAATCGAGGTCTCGGATTGGGGTCGACTTAATTTAATGCAGTTCAACCCCTCGAGGACACAAGTCTGCACGTTCACCGCTATGCAAAAAACGCCATGCATTGTAGCACCACAGTTCCAGGGCATTCCGATCGCCGTTGGTAAGAGTATCTGTATCCTGGGCGTTGACATATCGAACGAAGAGCAATTCGGGAGTCACATTGAGTGTAAGACCAAGTTGGCATCCAAAAAGCTAGGGGTGCTTAACAAAGCCAGGCAGTATTCACTTTCACTTCGGGGCAGCTACTACTACTCATACTCATTTGTGGGCGGGAGCCCCCAAATACTAGCTTGGTCCACTTGACTCCCTACAAAAATGCGCCGTTCGTATTGTTAACGATTCAGGACTTACTGACAGGCTCGAACATCTGAGCCTACGCAGAAACATTGGGAGTATGTGCGTGTTGTACCGTATCTACAATGGTGAGTGCTCTGCTGAACTGTTTGACATGGGGCTACCATCTATTTTCCTACACCGTACTACCCGAGAGAGAAGAGAGAAGTTCCACCCACACCGACTGGACACCTGGCAGTGCTCAACGGTGCGGTTTTCACGTTCGTTCTTGTCCAGAACGTGTAAATTGTGGAACGAACTTCCCTCTGAGGTGTTCCCTAGGTGCTACATTAAGAGGTTCTTCAAAAATGGCGTCAAAGGAGTCCTTCAGGGCTGGCAGCGCGTTGGCAACTCCCCTGGTGTTTCAATTGTTCATAGGCGACGGTGACCACTTTCCATCAAGTGGCCCGTCTGCTTGTCTGTCAACCTACAGACATAAAAAAAACACACGCACACCAAAAAAAAAAGATGAGTGAATGACACAATTTCATTTAGGAATTGAAATGAAAATAAGAATGCAGTGTTTATTTCTTTGTTAATTAGGTATTTAAGTCGAATATTATTAATCAAAATAAAAGAATTGAATACTATTAATCGAAATTTATTTTAAACAGGGAGGGTAATTTTTATAAAAAAAATATTTGAACGCTATTTCCCCAACAACCGGTTTCCTCTTAAATTTTGAGGAAGCGGTAGCGGAAGAGGATTTTTTTATTTTAATTTTTGAAACGGTTGAGGATCCCAAAATATTGCGGAACTTCCTCATTATGAGGAAGAGGAAGAGGAATCCTCAGCAACCCTAATGGCTACTCCCCTCCGGTCCCCCGCGGAAGGTGGCCCGTGTTGCTCTATGGCAGTGTGACATCTACACAAAACACAGAGTTTAAATGCTGTTGCGCTGCCACCCTTGAGACCTTAGTTGTTGTCTCTGTGATAGTTATTACAAGGCCATACATTACTATCTAATCAGAACACGATAGAGCTGAACACCATCATGTGGCGTCAGATAAGGTAATGCGGTGATGCCTACGCCCTCGAGTCCCTACACTAGGGGCGAGATTCACAGATGCACTACGACTTTACTTTCGAGCAAAGTACGCTTTGAACTGTCAAAACCCATACGTTTCTGACAGTTCTAAGCCCTACGATTTTACTTTGCTCAAAGTAAAGTCGTAGTGCGGTCTATCAATCTCGCACTAGGACTCTACCACCAGTAAATAAACATAAACACTTGGTTCTAACGGCAATTGGCACTTTAAAGTTTAATCCACAAATATGGCGTACGAAGGAAAAACTAAAGCTTTGATTGAGAAATATGAAATCTCGATCTACGACCTTCTCCCCTTTAGAGCAGTCACTGACCTTATTGTGGATGCCGACGATGCCGTTGGGCACGGCGCCGTTCAGCAGCGCGCCGTTCCGCAGCGCACCGTTAGCGGCGCCGTTGGCGAGCCCGCCGCCCATGCGCGACATGGCTTGCGCGAACTGCTGCATCGTGCCCTCTGCGGAGTAACAAGGGGAATATGATATCGGAACGCAAGAGTTTCTGGCGGAACCTTGAAAGAGGCGTGGTGCTCTTATTTTATTTCATTCTCTTGGTGTATTTTTGAGTTATCTATACATCTATACAAATAAATAAAAATTGGAGTGTCTGTTTGTAATATAAAAATGACTGCTTTTTACTAAATGCATATGTATGTATACACGGTACATATACCAAAACAACATTTTTTACAATTTTTGTCTGTCTGTCTGCCTGTCTGTTTGTTGGGGCTAATCTCGGGAACGGCTGGACCGATTTGGACGGAACTTTCACTGGCAGAAAGCTTATGTAATAAGGAGTAACTTAGGCTACTTTTACACTAGCTGCGCCCGCGACTTCGTCTGGGTAGATACTGAACAATCATAAATTCTAACGCGGACGAAGTTGCGGGTTGAACTATATTAAATAAAGTTGGTTGCATTTTGTTTGATATAGGTTTATTACAGTGCCCGTATATACTGAAAGAGAATAACAATGCGAAAACTCGGCCTTCCAGGTTACCTCCAAAACTTCATTGTAAATGTTCTGGTAAAGTAGCTATCGCTTTATTCGATCACACTTGACTTGACTGACATATTAAATAATTGACTGACTGATTGATTCCTACTTTTACGCTGCTTTATATTTACGAACACTACGTATGCGGAAATATCGTTTTTCTTGACATTGGCAATATGCGTAATAGCAATGCCTTTATATTAAAAAAAAACGGAACGCAACTTCACGCCTGTAATCCTCGAAAGGGTAGGGTACGCTGTGGTAAGTGCATGCATTCAATCATACCACCCACATAACAGGTTGACATCTCTGGACATGTTACTAAACTACGAAGTACTGGGAAACTTCCAAAAAAGGGAAAAAAATGATTTTACAGCGTTATCTTTGATAGTTGCCGACCCGGAAATTGAACCCAGGACCCTATAGTGGCCTGCTATCACTTTACTTTTTTACTGGTGGTAGAGCTCCAGTGACGTAGCTCGCGGGCGTAGGCACCACCGCATTACCTAATATACTTGCCGCTAAATGGTAGTGTTCAGCACTATCGTGTTTCGGTCAGGTGGTAATGTATGGCCTTGTAATTTCCTGCAGTCATCACTTAACATCAATCTGAACTGCATGCTTGTTTGCCACACCATTACAAAAAAAATACTACTGAGGTAGTAAGTAGTTTAAAGTGTTTTAGGGAATATGATGAAGAGAACAAAAACATCTAGTGAAGGGCTGTGAGTGTAAGCGTATCTATACTAATATTATAAAGCTGAAGAGTTTGTTTGTTTACTGGAACGCGCTAATCTCAGGAACTACTAATCCGATATGAAAAATTATTTCAGTGTTAGATAGCCGATTTATCTAGGCTTTAGGCTATATAACACGTTAAGATGAATAGGAGAGGATAGAGGTAACATTGCACCCGCGCGAAGCTGGGGTTGGCCGCTAGTACACAAATATTTTTACCTGTACGCGGTTGTGCTAGATGTGTGTTCAGAGGCTGAGGGTCTGGTTGCGGCATGGTGGAGATGGCCTCTGCCTTCTCCATTTCCTCCATTATAACCCTGGTGAACTCCAGCTGGACGTCCGGGGAGTCTGTGTCGCCGTCCACCTGGATTGTAAACACAGTCGAATTATGCAGCGGCATTAAGGTATACCGATTCAATTACATAAATTGATAATGAAGGTTAAAATTAAATACATAAAAGTGAATAGCTACAATACGTTAAATTTTACGACTGACCTACCATGACCAAATAGGTCAAGTACTGTCTGATGGTGCGATCAAGCCTTAGGAATCGGCGTGCATGTATAAAGAGAATGATGAAGGGAGACGAGGCACGAGTATGTAGAGAGAGAGAGAGGCGAGGAGGTAACCGGGCAGGACCGAGATATTTGGCGCTCTACACTCTCTGCCTACCCTGTTAGGGACCTGGCGTGAAGGTACATACATACATAATAGCTACAATGTGTAACGTTGACATTCTATTGTAAAATTTCACTTCACATTAATTCATGGATCAATGATATCTTTTTTCTCTCTCTCCTCCTTTAAAAAGCGGTAGTTATAATCTGACTGATGTTCTTGTCTGATAAACATCGTCGACACAACGCAGCTTGTGATAAACTTCTAACTTTCTTAAAAAAATATTTTAGTTATTTTCACATTCCAACTTTCTTAAAAATGTATCTTAGTTATTTTCACAGTATAATGTCCTATGGCCTTTTGCTATGGGGAAATCCGCCGACGTCAACACTATTTTTGTACTGCAAAAGAGAGCTGTCCGGGCTATCTACGGGCTGAGTCCGAGGATATCTCTTAGAGATAAATTTAAAGAAATAAATATTCTGACTGTAGCTTCGCAATACATTTATGAAAATGTATTATATGTCCGTAAAAACATTAATGAGTTTCCTACAATAGGTAACAATCACAGTATAAATACTAGGAACAAATTCAAATTGTCCATGCATGCAACGCGGCTGAATAGAGTCAGTAATTCTTTTAGAGGTCAATGTATACGGTTCTTTAATCAAATCCCTAAAAACGTTCAAAATCTATCGATCAATAAATTTAAGAAAGTAATGAAAGAACCTTTATATAAATGTAATTACTATAAGACCTGTGATTATCTTAATGATAATACGTCTTGGGATTATAGCGATCGCTGTCAGGCTATTTCGTGATACTGTGATTTCAGTAATTAGTATCTACTATTGTTAAGGGTTGAATAATGTGAATACCCTGGCTGAAAATGAATTCCATCTTTTATTTTGCCGTATGCATATCCGGAACAGTCATGCACGCTTAAATGTCTTTGCCTTTGGCGGCGTCGTGTGGTGGGTTGCTCACTTCCCTCTAAAATGGTCGAGGAGGGCAATGGCTGTCACATGCGTCATACTCGTGAACGGGTGCTGTTGGTGGGAACTGGTCTGTTCTGGTTTGCAGGGGCTACATCACATTTAGTAGATAGCAGTTTATTTGCATCTATGCTATGGACGATGACATTATTTGATTTTTCACGATAATCTGTACTAGATTTAAGCTCTCAATTAAGTTCTTCTTAGTAGTGACTGCACTTGGAACTCTGCTAAGTGAATAAATTGGTCAAAACTCGATCAAAATGGTCGCCAAACGTCAAATAGGTACGGTGCGAAATAGATAACGCTGTACGGACCCGAAATAAGCCGAAGTCTCCTTCCTAGGCTCGATGTGCAATATTTATTGTTGAGCACTTTAGATTATATACGCCCCTGTAATTTCCGGCACAGAGGCATAATACCTTAGGCCTCAGGAGTGGTAACGCATCTGCATTTCGACCTCGGTCTTTGTGTGGGTGTCTATAGGCTGCAGTCATCACTTAACGTGAATATGAACTGCAAGCTTGTTTGCCACTTCGATTACATTAAAAAATTAGATTATTGTAATTGCTCTTATAGTAAAAATTGACATGAAAAATTGGCATTGACAGTGATGACAGCAATTTGGATAGACAGATGCACCCCAACTCTTACCTCCCAACTTAACCACAGTAACTACTCCTCAGAGGAGTTTCTTAACACCTAAACAGTTTTAATAGGTGGTAGAAGTATGGGAATTAAAACGTAACTTCACGCCTGTAATCCCCGAAGGGGTAGGCAGAGGTAAATGCATGCATTCAAGCATACATGCAAACACCCACGAATCGCCGGTTACGTTTTGGCCCGTGTAACAGGTGGCGAGCCTGTTGACATCTCCGGGCACATTATCAAACTTCGAGGTACTGGGACATTTCCTAAAAATGGGAAATCCCAATAGAACCAGAGATAAAAGACTTTACACCATTATCGCTGATAATCCACGACCCGGGAATCGAACCCAGCACCTCAGCGTAGTAGTAGTGGCCTGCTACCACTAGGCCACCGAGGCGGTTGTTATGGGAATTAGCTCAGTATTTTTCATTAGTCGTATGGCAGAACGAAGTCTCCTGGTCAGTCACGAGATAAAATAAGAGTGGAGCAACTCACGATGACTAGGCGGTGGTCCTGGTCCAGCGTCTTGAGCATGGGCAGGCTGAGCTCGCGGAAGAGCTCGAGGCGGCGGCGGAAGGCGGCCACCGAGTCGTCGCGCCGCCCGCGCCCCAGCTGCAGCTTGGAGCAGTCCAGCAGCACCATGCGCGGCCTCACGAGGAACTGCGGGCTCATTTTTTTAAATAATGCTGGTCGCAAACAACCTTGCAGTGCACGTGGATGTTAAGTGACGGCCGCGGCCTATAGACATCTACACATTATTTTTTTGGGTAGTATTTTTTTTTTTTTTTTTTTTTTTTATGTAATGGAAGTGGTAAACAAGCATGCAGTTCACATTGATGTTAAGTGATGACTGCAGCCTATAGACACCCACACAAAGACCAAGGTCAAAATGCAGATGCGTTACCACTCCTGAGGCCTAAGGTCTTATGCCTCTGTGCCGGAAATTACAGGGCCGTACATTACCACCTGACCGGAACACGATAGTGTTGAACACTACCATTTAGCGGCAAGTATATTAGGTAATGCGGTGGTGCCTACGCCCGCGAGCTCCGTCACTGGAGCTCTACCACCAGTAGACTGTATTTATTCTTACAACTGTAAATTGTAATTTTTCTATCGAAGTATTCGAAATTGCTAACAAAAATACTGAATTGCACACTAAATTTGCCCATAAAATAAATCATAATACTACACTGTTTGATGTTTAAAGCTAAACTATTTTACTGAATTACTATCTGGTAACTTATAGTAAATCTATTTATCCTTTTAGTGCAACGATACATTTAATCTGTTTTTTGAAATACGTCACCTTTTTTAAAGAAAAAAAATCTAACCTAACCTAACCTAAAACATCCATTCTTTGTTATGCAATTTTAGATAATGATTTGAATTTTAGATTTTAGTAATTCGGTGGTAATATTGGATAATTTGGTGTGCAAATCAGTATTTTTGTTATTTTGTTTTAGAATGCTTATATCTGTGGTTTTAGCAAGTTTTTCGTAGTAAAATTAGATAAATAAAGTCGCTAACTTTGATATATTTTAGACATTTTCTTAGACACTAAGTCATTTAGTTGTACAATTACTTACTGACATTAATTGAATTACTTACTTTTTTGACTTAGACATTTAGTTAAAAAATCATTTAATTTGATAAACAGTCATTTATTTGATATGCTGGTACATTATTAGTGGATAATTGTTGCTTGCTTAAATTTTAAATAGAGGTGCAATTAAAAATTCCCCTTTTTTAATGTAATAAAAGTGGCAAACAAGCATGCAGTTCACATTGATGTAAAGTGATGACTGCAGCCTATAGACACCCACACAATGACCAGCAGTCAAAATGCAGATGCGTTGCCACTCCTGAGACCTAAGGTGTTAAGCCTCTGTGCCGGAAATTACAGGGCCGTACATTACCACCTGACCGGAACACGATAGTGCTGAACACTACCATTTAGCGGCAAGTATATGAGTTAATGCGGTGGTGCCTACGCCCGCGAGCTCCGTCACTGGAGCTCTACCACCAATAACCAGAGGTCAAAGTGCAGATGCGTTGCCACCCATGAGGACTAAGATCTTTTGCCTCTATTATAGTTATTACGGGGCCATACAAAATGTCGTATTTTTCACAATAAAATATTATATTGCAAGGGATAATATAATCGATAGTGTTTTTTTTTTTTTTCAATAACTGAGCTCGGGGAGAAGAAGAATGGACACCAAATCGTCGTGCCGCCTGCTCCCCATGTTGCTTGGATCAGTCCAGCAGGCACCATGCGCGGCCACACGCGGTATTGCGGGGGTAACGTCGCTCTAGCTAATTATGGACATCCCCATCATCCCCGTTGCCTGGGGCAACAACCCTTTTTTCACGTCCCACTGCTGGGCACGAGTCTCCCCCTTTTCGGGGAGGCCTGGAGCTTACTCCACTACGCTACTCCAATGCAGGTGTTAGTGGCCAACCCGCTGTCTGATGTTCTCAGACTGCCCATAAGGCCCCCGACAAGGTTTAACGGCAATCGTCTTAAAAGTCGATCGTCTTTTGACTTAATTAGCTTCACGCCCCTGTCCGGTTAGATCGTTAAAGTAGCATATAATATGCGATAAGTATATGCAGTACAGCCTCGGTCCAGAAGCATCGGAAAGGGGAGCGCGGAGTTGATTTTGCAAAGGATTATTCATAGGGTTAATAACAAAGTTCGAAGCGGCTACGAGAGGCGGCCACCGGATAGACACACCGCCCGCGCCCCTGGTGCAGCTCAGTAGTCGAGAAGTTCAGTAGCACCACGAGAGGAACGGGATACCGCCGGGGATACTCGATGAAATTAAAATATTTTATTTTGGATAATGTGTAAGCAGGTGAACTTTCTATCACAAATATTATTATGCTCAAAAGAAAAATTCCAAATACTGTTAAAACTTTGTGATTAAATCTCTCTGCCCCTCCCCTCGAGTTGGAGCGCGGCAGGATTACATCTCTGTCTAGTCAGCTGACACGCAGAAACATTGATTCAGATTACGAATTAAGAATTGACACCTTCCTGTTAAAGCTCCATCAACTCGTCGAAAGCGCCATAGAGCCGTGTTCACGTAGGCCTCTGTCTGAGACTGCTCGGCCTAGGCTATGAAATAAGAATCCTCACCTCGCTCTGATAAAGTTCCATCTGCTCCAAATCTCTCGGGTATCCATCCAGCACGATACCGTGGCCGCTGCGGCCCGCGTCCGCCACGGCAGCCCGCAGCAGCTTGGAGACGAGGTCGCGCGGGGCGAACTCCCCGCCGCCCAGCGTCGAGCGGGCCATGGCGCCGTCGCTGCCCGGCCCGCCGCCCGAGTCCGCTAGCGCGCGAAGCCGTTGGCCCAGACTGCAAATGGTTAGGATGATTTATGTAATGAAGGTGGCAAACAAGCCTGCAATTCACATCGATGGTAAGTGATGACTGCAGCTTATAGACGCTTACACAAAGACAAAATGCAAATGCATCATCACCCCTGAGACCTCAGTTATTATGTTTCTGTGATACTTATTATGGGTCCATACGTTACCATCTAATCAGAACACGATAATGCTGAACACTACCATTTGGCGGCAGATAGATTAGGTAATGCGGTGGTGCCTACGCCCACGAGCTCCTGGACACTAAAACACTACCACCAGTAAAATGATTTGGGTTAATTTCTTCAACTTTGTACGTTTCCACTGTCTTAGATTACAAAAAAAGATGGGATGCATAAAATACGAGAATATGACCACCAAACCAAAATTCTAAGCCAAAAAACTAAAAGAAGTTAAGAACTACTAAGAATTAAAACAAATAGTTTTAGGTTTTTACTGGTGGTAGAGCTCCAGTGACGGAGCTCGCGGGCGTAGGCACCACCGCATTACCTAATATACTTGCCGTTAAATGGTATTGTTCAGCACTATCGTGTTCCGGTCAGGTGGTAATGTACGGCCCTGTAATTGCCGGCACAGAGGCATAACACCTAATGCCTCAGGAGTGGCAGCGCATTTACATTTTGACCTCTGGTCATTGTGTGGGTGTCTATAGGCTGCAGTCATCACTTAACATCAATGTGAACTGCACGCTTGTTTGCCACTTTTATAACAAAAAAAAAAAAATGTATCACGCGTTAGTTATTATTAAATAACAATGTAGCAGGAAGTATTTTTCTGCTATTACCATATAGTTCACACAGCGAACACAATGAAATCGGAATGAAAATCTGCCTACCTGAAAATCCAATATCGTTTTCAAGCTGACCCCAGGATCTCCTATCAGCAAAAATAGGCTACCAAAGACAACCCAAGTAACTAATTTAATAGGTAGGTAATAACAGGTAGCAAATTTAATTTCCACAATATTCCTTATCATCCATCCTGATATGATTCCTTACCTAAAGTGAACCCAGCCCTGGCGCTGCGAGACAGCGCGTTGGCAGAGCGCCGCCTTGTTGCTGCCAGGACCCCCCACCACCCACAACGTGGGCGGGGTGGTCGCTGCACCACGCACTCGAATCACTTCAGCCTGTTATGATAAAATCAAAACAACAATGAACCGGTATACTGTTTCAAGTTAGGTAGGTGCGTTTTCATTCCACATCAGAGCTTTAAAACGTAGTCAGCAAGTCAGCATTACCTTATCTGTCTGCGTCCAAATGGTAGTGTTCAGTACTATCATGTTTCGGCTATCTCACTGGAAATTATCAAATGGTAACGTGTGGCCCCGTGACTACTGTCACAGTCTCACAGTGGCACAACGAATTGGGCCACGCCACGCGGGTGGCATTGGGGACGATAACGGTTTTTATGTCCATATCTTTAAGTACATAGTAGCTTAATCCTTCAAGGATCGTACGGCCACCGGCGGCGAGACACAATTGAATTTCAATTGTCATATTTTTCTCGTGTCTGGAGAGATTAAATAAAAAATATCATTATATTTGTAGTTTTCTCATACAAATAAGCAGTGAGCATAACTTAAAAAATATCTAATAAGTAGGTATATCTCATTCAACATCTACCCTATTGCATAATCATAATTCGTCCTACATTTAAACAACGGCAGTGCCCTAATGTCGCTATATTATGCAAATTGAATGTCATAAACCGAAAATGTTTTCCCTAAACACCACTCTTGCTAATGAAAATATCGTTTACGCATACAAATAAAAAAATCGATCATCACATGGCGCATTATACAAAGGAAATGGCCCAACAGTGGGTCAAGGATTGATCCTTTCACGCCCT
This sequence comes from Macrosoma leucophasiata, assembly GCA_036365455.1. NCBI lineage: Eukaryota > Metazoa > Arthropoda > Insecta > Lepidoptera > Hedylidae > Macrosoma > Macrosoma leucophasiata. Next base: position 23,672,225 of record JAWQUS010000007.1, on the reverse strand, counting down.
CCCTTATTCTTCCAGTCACCTTGAGTACAGGTTTGCATTTAACTTTTGTACAAGATAAATGAAGGGGAGGACAATGGCGCCGCGAAGGTGTTTTTTTTACCAAGAAACTCATTGTCGTATTGCTGATTTATTCTTTAGACTGTCTGTTTATAAATGATAGGGAGTGGCAATGGTTGTCGATACAGGGCTTGGACAAAAAAGCTTTTTAAAATTTGCTGGGAATCTGGTACTTATGCAATTGAAACAGTACCAGGGGTGCGACCGCCTATCGAACAATAATCGAAATAATCTACCATTATCGCTTGTTTATCACCTACGAAAAAGAGAATATCAATCAGATTATCAATACTACTATTAAAGGAGCTACAAATCGACATAAAAATTTGACAGCAATGACAAATGTCAGCAGCAATACAGATAGGCGGATACACCCGATGTATGTATACTATATATACTCAATATCATAGTTATCACTCCAACCGAAACACGTCCGCTGTTGGGCAAAGTTTTCCCTAAAGTAGTCCAGAACTGTGATGAGCGTCATTAGGGGAGAATATGCCATAACCGTCACGCTTGGCAGGCAGATTGGCGATGGCGCTGACGGTACCTTTATCCCGGGATGCTACTGCCGATCCCTCGTTATTTATTACCACCTGGCCCTTGGAACGGTTTGATTTTATTAATACAACGTAACTTAACGCCTGTAATCCCCGAAGAAGTAGGCAGTGGTAAATGCATGCATTCAAGCAACATAAAGGAATACTACATTGCAAACACCCACGATTCGCCGATTACGCTTTGGCCCATGTAATAAACAGGTGGCGAGCTTTTGACATCTCCGGGCACATTAGCAAACTCCGAGGTACTGGAAAGCTTCCAGAATCCAGAAAAAGGAAAAATCCCAATAGAGCAAGAGATAAAGGATTAATAATTCTAATAGCCCCCGACCTGGGAATCGAACCCAGGACCCCAGCGAAGTAGTAGTGGTACTACGAGGCTACTGAGACAGTTCAGTTATAAAATACAAGTTGGCAAATATATTGAATTATGTGTAAAACATACCATTGGACTAACAAGTCTATTCAGGTCGCCATTGACTGGCATCACGGGTAGTGCAGGCACCGGGATTGGCATAGTCGGCAAGTTGGTGTTTGGCATGCTTGGCAAATTTGTGACCGGAACAGTTGGCAGGGTAGCGGTGACTGGCGGCAACGGTTCCATGGCTTCAACGTCTTCTGCCGTCATTTCCGGTTCGGGTTTGGGTGGGGCCGGTTCGACGCCGATGATTTCTCCTGGTATACCTACATTGTTACTGAGATATCAAGGGAAGGGAGTACTGTTTGACCGACTAGAATGTGTGATCGATAGAACAGGACATTTAACTAACACTTGACGTACGTAACTTCACGCCTGTAATCCCCGAAGGGGTAGGCAGAGGTAAATGCATGCATTCAAGCATACATGCAAACACCCACGATTCGCCGGTTACGTTTTGGCCCATGTAACAGGTGGCGAGCCTGTTGACATCTCCGGGCACATTACCAAACTTTGAGGTACTGGGAAATTTCCAGAAAATGGAAAAATCCCAATAGAACCAGAGATAAAGGCTTTTTCACCATTATCTCTGATAACCCCCTACCCGGGAATCGAACCCAGGACCTCAGCGTAGTAGTAGTAGTGGCCTGCTACCACTAGGCTACCGAGGCAGTTGACTACTAACTAACACTTGAAGTATGTAATATCCCTACATACGAAGATATATGAACATTACACTATTACAAGGTAAATAATGCAAATTATACAGACCTTGCTGTTAAATGGGTTTCAGGAGAATAATGAAAAAAAAAATACTCAAAACTTAAGAAGTTTAAACTGTCATTTATTGAAAACATGAGTCTTTTTTTTTCGGAACGTCGCCATATCCGTGCAATTTTTTTTATGTAATGAAAGTGGCAAATAAGCATGCAGTTCACATTGATGTTAAGTGATGACTGCAGCCTAGAGACACCAACACAAAGACCGGAGGTCATAATGCAGATGCGTTGCCACTTCTGAGGCCTAAGGTGTTATGCCTCTGTGCCGGAAATTACAAGGCCGTAAATTACCACCTGACCGGAACACGATCGTGCTGAACACTACCATTTAGCGGCAAGTATATTAGGTAAAGCGGTGGTGATTACGCCGGCGAGCTCCTTCACTGAAGGTCCACCACCAGTAAAATGCTATGCTCGTAGACTATTAGCTGTGCCAGTGCCATCGCGAAATAGAGAGAATGTCGTATATAACCTGTCTTTGTCGGTCCCGCGGCAGTTGCAACGACCGTAATCTGTGCATGCGCGACGCAAGATATTTAGAATCGGGTATGCACCACGACGAAAGTGATAAAAACAGGTATAAACACATATTCACTTCACAAAATTCTTCTGCTTCGCGCAAGCTAGTTTTTAGAAAAAGTTCCTTACCACCATTACCGACGCCGACGCCAGCCAAGCCCTGATCTTCCATTGCGCCCAAGATCTGCAGGACAGCTGCTCGGAAGTCTTTGTACACCTCTTCTGGGTTACGTTCACCATTTACCTGCAACATTAATGTGTGATATGATTGGCGCGGCTCTCTAATATCAGGTTCAAAGCAGAGGGAAATAAAGTCAGATCATTCTAGGCTCCCTTGAAACAATTTATTAGACTTTATTATTACTAGCCTAGAAATGATAAGCAATGGTCAATTCCCCTTGAAGGGAATCCCTGGAAAGTAATACGTACTGTATTACCTTCCAGGGATTCCCTCGTGCAGTAGGGATATTGTTAAATACGTCTCAGATGTTTGTTTTATATTATTTCGCATTAACACATGCTTGTGAAATATATTTTATTTTTAAAGAAAAATGGAAAGAAAAAATTGACTTCAGGCGAGAATTGAGCTACTGAAGCTATTGGAAGAGCGGCTGGACTAGATTCCCAGTAGGTCGCGAGTTCGAGTCTCGCCTGATGTCAATTTTTTTCTTTCCATTTTTCTTTAAAAATAATATATATTTCACAAGCATGTGTCAATGCGAAATAATATAAAACAATTATTAAGGGTAAAAGCGACTTTTTTACGATATTCAATAAACTGAAAAGTCTATTATATCGGTTGCCTAACTAGCATAGTTGGTAATAGATGGCGCTGCTGCTACCATAAAGCAATGCAATAGATGTGAAGGAAAGATTTGACAAATCGGGCAGGGCTTCAGTAGCTCAATTGGAAGAGCGGCTGGACTAGATTCCCAGTAGATCGCGAGTTCGAGTCTCGCCTGAAGTCCATTTTTCTTTAAAAATAAAATACGTCTCAGATGTGTTTAAAGGTCCCGTAGACTGTTCGCATTAAAAAAGTAATAAAATAAACTGTTTAATTAGCCCGTCAGCTCGCGAGAAAAATATGGCTATTGATATCAATTGTTCACACGCCGCCGGCGGTCTCTCGTGTTTTGACGGTTTAATGATATTTACGAGTGATTGTATCTATGTACAATAATACCTGGGTAACAAACTGCAAACAATATCACCACGCATGTGTTATTGCGTAAAGGAACAATTCATATCATACACAGCCAGTGATATTTATATATAATTCATTCTTCATCCAGTATTCTATACCACAATATGATACTGTAGTAGTTGCATATAAAATAAAGTGTATTTAGGTCATCCACACGTTACTCTACCTAAAAATTCATAAACACTTTTGTACGATGACTGTTGTGGACACGCCTTGCTTCTATTATTAATTGACGAGCGAACGCCATCAGCTGGTTTAACATTTATGACTTTTTTTGGAACTGGTGATAGTACAGGTAGAAGCAGAAAAAGTCTTGACAAAAAATAAGCTTCATTTTAAGTCACTATCTTGGCAGACAAGCAGATAGGAAGTGCTTACCGTCACTTATGGATAATGATAACACTTGAAGAGTGGCATAGTCAATCTGCCGGCGGAACAGTGAAGAATTTTGCTTCCAGTTTTAGAGTACCTCTCATTGGAAGTCCGAGGCAATACCTCAGATTGAAGGTCAAACTCCAGCCTGCTCATTCTTAGCAAAAAATATTTTTTGCAAGAGACAAATTTAATCTCCTCTTAAAGCCCCTCTTCGGCAGCAGGACAGTCATTGTTATAAAAGATTGATAGACATCCAATGTCTCAGCACCTGCTCAGAATGAAGTCCTGAGTCGTCAACAACTCGAACAGAGCTTCTCTTTCAGATCAGGATCAATCTACATGTTTGTTTGCCACGTTCGTTACATAAAAAAAAAATGTCAGATGAGCTGGCAGTTTTGTTAAATTCAAACATACATTTTTTGTGGCAACAACGACCAAAATAAATTCAAAGAATATTATACAGACTATACCTTGTGGAAGAAGTTTAAACAGAATCACATATTCACAGGAAAAGACAAATAGGCACACCAATAGTATTTACATATTCAAACTAACCATATTTCAAGAAAGCATTATTAAAAATGTATTTACCGTCCATTTTACATTGTCATCCACATCACTGTCGTCAAAGCTTTACAAAGTTTCTTTCGACAGAATACAGAAGTTGGAGGCAATTTCCACTGAATAATAAAGTTGCAGTAAATGTAATGACATATTTATATTATACTCGATATACAGATGGATGCGTCATGCAGGCCACGCCCGCGTTGAAAAGAAACGGCGATAAAATATGGAAAGGCACGCCACAATAGCACTATGACGACGGTATTAAATTTTCAGGTACCTTGGTCACCTGTATACTATCGCACGCCTTCTCCATTTGTTTTGGACCTTGCTTCGATGCAAAGTTTGGTTACGACACATTCACGTTACCGTCATAGGATCTTGTTTTCCTATAGAGCAACACTGGAGCTGGACTGGAGGGGAGAAGCCATAGCGTTAATTACCGATGCAAAACAGTCATTTTTTGCGGGGGGAAACGCGTGCTACACACACGCACACTACAAAAATCGTCTATTACTAAGAAACGCAAACCTTGACTTTAAAAGAATACAGAAACAATTTCACGCACACATTTAAACATCCAGGCGAAAGGTAAAGGGCCATTTGGGCTTGTACTTTGACAGAGGGGAAAGCCTGCATATAGCTACTCCCCTCCGGTGTTGCTCTATGTGTTTTCCCCTATATTCTATGTAGGTTTTCGTTCGTTAAGTACTTAGATATAGAGTAAGATCCCGGAGCCCCTCCAGTCCTACGCTATTTTAGCAAAGCCGGAATTCACAATGTGTCTCACATCACATCACTTTCAAAGGTACATAGAAATCTTAGGTACCTGCTATACGTATAGACAGCTCATATTTTATAGAGGTACTCAACAGGCAAGTGCAAGCCTTTCCCCTATATCTTAATTACGCGTTAAGATTAGTTAGAGCAAAAGTCCCAACCCCTCTTGGGCTTCCTATTGGGTCCATAAACCGACTTTACCGACAAACAATCGTTTTTATACCGTTAAGGTACGAATTAACGTATGATCAGCTAGTATAATTTTATTATTAACTCGATAGCACCGACCAAACACCGCAAGTGAAGTGTGTAAACCTACAGCTGGTGTACGAGTTTAAGCTTAATGTGTGCAATGAATATTTAATATTTTGATTGGAATCGACAATACTTGGCAAATATTTGTTTAATAAAATGTATATTTTGAAAATTGTTGAGTCTAAAGCGTCTATTCTAGATAGCGGCTCCAATTTCCGCGTAATTTTTATTTTTATTCGTTGTTAATACTAATAACTGGTGGTAAAGCTCCAGTGCTGGCGTTCGAGGACGTAGACATCACCATTACCGAATCTATCTGAGGCGAAATGGTAGTGTTCAGTACTATCATGTTTTGGTTAGATGATAACGTATTGCCCAGTCCCTATTTAACCAAAATAACAAATAAGGGTAAATAAGGTGACATCTACATTTTATCCTCAGATTTTCGTGTAAGTAAGTACAAATTACCAGTACCACAAATAATTATTAGAATTTTGATAAATCATAAAATTCCAAGTGACTAACTAAAATTTGAATTCGAAAATTTGTAAGTTTTGCAGTGTAATTTTTCTAAATTACACAATAGGTACAACAGTAAATTTTTCATATTTGAATATGTATCGTTATCGAATGTGTTAATATTCTAGTATTTTATTTATGTCTTACAGAAAGTAAAACACAAACAAAAAATGCATTTGCTTTGCATACACATTCGCTAGCTTTTTAATGATAGATAAAGAAGAAATAATTTTATATCGATAATATAATCAAAGAAAAAATTGTGTCAGTCATCTATTTATAGTTTCACGAAAATTAAGCGTTAATTGAATATCGATACCTATCTATCAATGCACGATGTGAGTCACAAGTCGATTAAAACAGTTTCGAAGAATGTTGAACGAATTGAAGAATAGCTCTATTGTACCTTGTAGGCCTTCTAGACCTTCTATTCGCAGGGCTTTGAACTTGAATTGACCTTAGGAAATGACGTCATATAGAAATAGAAATAGAAAATATTTTTATTTCGAATAGATCTTTACAGATACTTTCAAAACGTCAATAAATCATAAACTACCTAGAGCGAATAACCATTACATATAGTAAAAGCAAAATCATATATTAATAGTAAATTAAAAATTAGAATTTAAACTATTTGGTTAAAATATAATAATCATAAAATTTTTCAATTCCTTCAATTATAATAAATGAAGAAAAAGAAAAACTTATTCGTCAAGATCAATGTTATTCACTTAGCAGAGTTCCAAGTGCAGTCACTACTGAGAAGAACTCCGCTACCCAACAAACTCAGTAAGAGCTCTTTTAAATGAGAGCTTAAATCTAGTACAGATTATCGTGAAAAATCAAATAATGTCATGTAGCATAGATGCAAATAAACTGCTATCTACTAAATGTGATGTAGCTCCTGCAAACCAGAACAGACCAGTCCCCACCAACAGCACCCGTTCACGAGTGTGACGCATGTGACAGCCATTGCCCTCCTCGACCATTTTAGAGGGAAGTGAGCAACCCGCCACACGACGCCGCCAAAGGCAAAGACATTTAAGCGTGCATGACTGTTCCGGATATGCATACGGCAAAATAAAATATGGAATTGATGGAATATAGATACATACATACAATTTTAACGATAATTTACTTATATCAGTGTACATCTATTGTGAATCATTATTTTAGCAGTATGATATCATTAGGTATTCATCCGAATTGGATGGATTTAAAGTGACATTTACACTAAAAATGGAAAACTATAAAAATGTGGTGAGTTTAGTAGTTGTTTTCTTTTTGTTTTTTTTTCTGGTCCCGTATCATTCTTCATAACTCGCATGACGTAGACTCGTAGTCACGAAATAAGTACCTACACTGGCGCGCGTACTTGATGAGTTTACTATGACGTTTCCCATACAAATGCGCAATACGAATTTTGAGTTTCCTGTAATGATTTTAAACCTATTATGACTTAACATAACCCTAATTTATTTTCGCAGATACAACATTACTTGCTACTACGGAAACCTTCACGGGCGAGTCTGATTCGCACATGGCCGGTTTTTTACATATATTATAGCATTGCATGATTGCATTTTAAATTACATCATTAGGCATGAGTTTACGTTTACGGTTTATCCGTTTTCCAAATGTACACATCTATCAAATGGCTAAATTACACAATACTTATTTCCAACAACCATCTATTTAACTAGACAATGTAAGAAGCTCGTATTATTTGCTTGTCAACTATGTATGAAGCCGCTGGTAAATGGAGACTTTATTTTGAAGAGTGCGACCTTGTTCTTTATTTTATTATACATAAGTGTCATTTCCTCGTGAATCAGCTTTTCGTGACCACCACACAGATTATTAATTTCGTTTCGATTCTTTATATTACGATTGGCAGCGAGGATTGTAAACATGAGTTAACGTTGTTTTATTGACGACGGTGAACGCTCGATAAAAAGGGTGAGCGAATGGGTTCTTATAATTTTGTTATTCATGTTAAATGGTGCAAAACAACACGTAGGAAATAGGTCCGAAGCAACCGCCTAGTGTGAGCGATTTTTTCATATTTTAGGAAAACTGTTTTGAGACTTGCTCACTATTACCGACTTCTCTGTTTTATGTATCACCGAAACGAAATAATAGGTTATTGCTTTGTTTTTATTATAACGTTCTTTTATATGAGCTCAGCTTAGGTTTTGCTGAGAAAACTATGCTTAAACCCTCAATTATCAATGACAAAGACTCTACGATGATTGAATAACATCTTGAAACCAACAACCATACCATCACCCACTCGCAATTACATAAAGATTCAACCACTTGTCGAAGATTAATATCAATTTTATAATACCTACCAATGGTGAATGATAATTTCCATCGGTTTTCACTTTACTACAAACGGCATAGCCAACTTCTTGTAATTTTGGGTCTGCAAAATTGTTACTGGTTAACCCATTACACAGTATATTTTGTTATACAGTTAACAATTAGCAATCTAACTCAACTTTTACTTGGTCATATATACCTACATATTCAATTACTGGCAATTCAAAAAATGCTCGTATTTCAAATTATTTATTTTATAGTCATTTGAAAATGACAATTTGTACAGTGTTAACACCTGGGCCCAGAAATGTATGGAACAGTATCATTGTCCTTTTAAGAATATCGTAAACTAATCCAAACCACGGCCCATATTTAGTTTAGTTCCTTACTTTAGATTCGTATTATGAAGCCCCGACATAGGCTTATACCTTGTGTGGGGCTGTGAGTTTTTTTTTTTAAAGTAATGTAAGTGGCAAACAAGCTTGCAGTTCACATTGATGTTAAGTGATGACTGCAGCCTATAGACACCCACACAAAGACCAGAGGTCAAAATGCAGATGCGTTACTACTTCTGAGGCCTAAGGTGTTATGCTTCTGTGCCGGCAATTACAGGGCCGTACATTACCACCTGACCGGAACACGATGGTGCTGAACACTAACATTTAGCGACAAGTATATTAGATAACGCGGTGGTGCCTACACCCGCGAGCTCCGTCACTGGAACTCTACCACCAGTATTGAGATTAGAGTTGGATTAAGTCTTTTCAAATAACATTCAGGACCCTGCCATCGCACGGGCCTGCCCTGCCCGTCACGACATTGTCCGTTGACCGTGGGCTTGTGTACGTAGATTGCTTTACAATCGATAGGGCGCGACACGGCAAAACGGCCTGTGTATTATTAATGTCCATCGATTTGTCAACATGGACGCATCCGTGATGTCATACCCTTGTTGGCCGAATTGGTTTCTAGAAAGTATCAAGACGCTGATATGTCTAAATGATCAGTTCATGCGTCATACTCGTGAACGGGTGCTGATTGTGGGGACTGGCCTGTTGTGGTGTGCGGGTGATATCTTCTATTTTTTTTTTTTTTTTTTTTTTTATGTCATTAAGTTGACAGACAAGCAGACGGGCCACCTGATGGTAAGTGGTCACCGTCGCCTATGGACATTTGCAACACCAGGGGAGTTGCCAACGCGCTGCCAGCCCTGAAGGACTCTTTTGACGCCATTTTTGAAGAACCCCATATTGTAGCACCGAGGGAACACCTCAGAGGGAAGTTCGTTCCACAATTTACACGTTTTGGGCAGAAACGAACGAGAAAACCGCACCGTTGAGCACTGCCAGGTGTCCAGTCGGTGAGGGTGAAACTTCTCTCTTCGGCGGGTAGTACGGTGTAGGAAAAGAGACGGTGGCACCATGTCGAACAGTTCGACAGAGCACTCACCATTCTATCTCGATATATCTATCACGATATTCTTAATGTTAAGTTTTGTTGATTATATGCATATGTGTATTTATATATGCATATGCCATGTACGTTCACATGATATGTATTCTACTTTAATTCCTATTTGTATTAGATCTAAGGATTTTGACAAAAAGAGCAATACTTTTGAGTTTGATCGGTAGCAGAGTCGTTCTCACTAGTGCCTGCACTTGCATTGCAACTCTGCTAAGTGAATCTAAAATTATCTCCCTCTGGGCGACGGACATCCCGTAGTCCGACACCCAAAGGTCCCTGCCCCGACCACTCACAAAGCCAGACGTCCCAAGACGCCCGGGTGGAGGAGTCCAGGGGCACACAGTCCGGCCCCGGGGGAGTGGGAGTGACAGGGATGAACTGACCTTCAACCGCCCCCCCGCGGCCCCACCACGTCCCTATCGAGCGGCGGGACCACGCTAGGCGGCTGGGGATAGGGTGCAGGGCCAACGACATACCCATATACCTCTTCCCCAGCCGCCTTCCCACCACGTCCCCATCTGACGGCGGGACTACCGTTAGGCGGCTGGGTATAGAGTGCAGAGCCAACGAAATACCCGTACACCTCCTTCCCAGCCGTCTCCTCTCCACAGCAGCGAGTGGCGGGCAGAGCTACGCCAAACGCCGCCCCCTCTCTGGGTTCCTCTTGGCTTCGCCGGTGTGGCACAACCACCGGGTACTGAGCCCCCCCGCCACCACAAGGCGGAAACCCTCGGGGGGTTCTATAAACTACGTCAGTTGTATAATGTTAGCTGACCACAACTGCCACGCTGGTGTCCTGGGTCCGATTGCCGGGTCGGGGGCAACCAGAGATAAAGGTGTAAAATAATCTCTAATTTGATTGGAATTTTTAAATGTTCCGGTTAGTTTCCCAGTACTTCTGAGTTTGGTAATGTTCCCAGAGATGTCAACAGATGCCACTTGTTACATGGACCAAAATGTAACCGGCGAATCGTGGGTGTTCACATGTATGCTTGAATGCATGCAATTTACCTCTGCCTACCCTTTCGGGGAATGCGTTGCCCCAGGATATTTTTAACATTGTTAAAGTTACCAGGGTGGTAAGTGTAGTTACAATATTTGACAATTACTTTAACCTGCGCCTTTTGGCCGGTTACAGTTAATAATTAAAGTTATGACGTCATTAACAAATTATATTTTTTAATGATGCATCTCATTCTTTGTTTTACTGGTATGTAAGTACTTCAACAAATTCGTTGAAGTTAGATGGTGTAAGCCAGTCTTAGGGCGAGATTCACAGACCGCACTACGACTTGACTTTCGAGCAAAGTACGCTTCGAATTGTCAAATCCCATACATTTCTGACAGTTCTAAGCATACTTTGCTCAAAGTAAAGTCGTAGTGCGGTCTGTCACCATTAGTGTTGAACATAATCATTTTTCGATAGGTACAGGTAAGGATTCTGCTGCAGAATTATTTCGTTTATCGTGATAGGTTAACCTAATTTGTACGCATATATATGACCTAGAGAATATATATCCACTAGGTTTCCTATCAAAATACGATGCTTACCTATAGGTAAGGTAATTCATTCATTTTCATATAATAAGGCTCCCTGGAGAGCACTTTTACATCGTAATTTTTTTTAAACTAACCTAGAGTGATTTGCCACTAATAATTATCAAAAACACTTGATAAATTAAAAGAAACTAAATAATTTTGTATTATATGAAAAGAATCAATTATTTATAAATTCCTCCTTTTCCCCTTTTAAAAATAATGCGTTGGTACATTTACTCTCAAGCTCCGTAAACTCAACCAGCAGTAAACTCTGTTATCAGTAAGAACTTGAAGCTCTACGACTTACCTACCTAAGGTTAAAAATAAATAACAGGACACACATTTAAACACTACCTACCGTCTCGTGTACCATCCCAATAATACGTCACACGACAATTGTACGCTCTAACTGGTCATTTTCGCATAAACTATGCAAGACACGACACGACTACACACAACTGTTTATATGCTTTCATTCGCATGGAAATTATATGAGCACATAAATATTCTTATAGTCGTAACCCACGTCCAGATTTGGTACGGAGCGGACAGCGGATTCGGTACGCTCCGAACCAAATCTGGCCGTATGTAGCGACAGCGGATTTGGTCCGAAGCGGTCCGCTCGCGCGGGTCCAAACTAGTGTTACCACCTCTTAGCTGTCTAAATCCGGGAGAATAAAAAACATTGAATATCATAACTTTTTATTTTATTTTGAACTTATACATTAAAAAATATATTGTATTCAATCAAAATACGACACAGGTGCATGGATTGGTGTTAGATACAGACTAATAAGTGAACGAAGAAACGAAAATGAGTGAGACAAAGACAAAGCACTCTCTCGCGCACATGGGTCAGAAAGAGACAATAAAATAAATACCTACACGCACGCAAATCGCTTTATACGAAACTAGCTAGTTACTAGACCTGAGTCGATCACTCCTTCGTCGGGATTCGGGTCGATCGCGACCCATTGACAAGGTGATCGAGTCTAAATGACTCGATCGTTTGGGTCATTTGGGTCGCGACTCGATTTCGTTCAAACGTATACTGTAGCTCATGATTCTCGTGATTTTCGGATCGAGACCCATCTGATAAGGATGCGAGACTCGAGATCGCGATCCACACATTATGTCGCTGGCTATTTTTCATTTTAATACATTTAAATTAATTATCACTTTAATTTCATTCTTAAACTTTATAGGTATATAGCATAAATTTTACAATTAGATGACATGGTGCAGGGGAGCTTGATCGATAAAACTGTAAACAAACTGAAGTGTACCTTATGCTTAATGTGATAGAGTTCACGAGAAACAAAGTACCCAATGACCCAAAGGACCCTTTTTTTGTACGTCACGACCCGATCACTTGTGTTTGGATCGTGATTCAATCAAAGTGATTCTATCGCTCGCGATCGACTCAGATCTACTAGTTACCCTCTGGCGACTCTGGCGAGTAGTGGTGTCAGTGGCGAGATAGTGGCGAGAAGGCTGTTGTGATTTTGTGATTTGCGCCGCTCTTAGCCATTTCGACATCGCGTGTCGTTACTTTTAAACAGCTTGTTATTCCGGGAGAATTTCGAATATTTTAAAATCCTTCCGGGAGACGGGAGATTTTAATTTTCAGAGCTCGAATCCGGGAGACTCCCGGAATTCCGGGAGAGGTGGGAACCCTAGTCCAAACCCGCCGACCAATCGGCGGAGTCGGTCCGCCGGAACGAATCCAGTCGTTTGTAGCGACACCAGATTTGATCGGCCGTGTGTTACTACTATATTTTTTTTATTGGAATGTGGCAAACAAACATGCAGCTCACATTAATGTTGTTTTGGCAAACGTCTAAGACATTACTGCCAGCATAGCGTTTGACAGTATATTTGAATAAAAATGGATTTCTAACGAAATTCTATAATGCTACGAACATCGACGCTACGAATCGATGGCTAATTTACCAGAACTTTTATAGCGAAGCCTGTGAGGACGTGTTTTCACATTGTTATTGTATTTCACTTTACACTGGCACTGTAATAAACCTATATCAAACAAAAATCATACTAGGTTAAAAAACTAACAAAATACGCTTTTATTGGTAATTGAACTAAAAACTAGATTTTTTTATGACAAAGAGTTTAATATTAGGTATAGTAGTAGAAGATCGAACAATCAATCATAATGAATCACCTCAAAATGAAATTATTGTTAAGTGTTAACAGAATACCTAATTCAATTCAAAGTTAAAAGCGTGGGGTGCTTAATACATATTTTAAATAGGTACCTGTTACAACTATTCTAAAAAAACTAACCGGCGAATCATGTATGCTTAAATGTTTGCATTTACTTCCTACTCCTTCGGGGATTACAGGCGTGAAGTTACATTACCTATTTTTTTAATGAGATAATGCCACCCATTATGCTGGGCATATATTTTGTAGTTGGTATAAACAATTTTGAACAAAGATCACATCGGCCCATTAGCTCAGTTGGTTAGAGCGTCGTGCTAATAACGCGAAGGTCGCGGGTTCGATCCCCTCATGGGCCAGCAACGTTTTTATAATAACATGACATGAAATCATTAGTTTTTTTTTATAAACACTCAAAGAAAAAAAAATTGTTATCGATATTTTTAGAAAAAGTATCCTGTTTTGTTAATGAGCATTATCAGTAACATATAAATTTTTAATCTTAATTTTTAAATAAAAAAAATATTTTTATTTGTCAAATAAACATGTAGATCACATTGATGGCAAATGAAGACCTATCCTACCCTATATACATTTACACAACAACAAGAGGTCAAAAAGCAGTTGCGTTTTCACACCTGAGGCCTATTTTGCGTCTGTGGTAAAAATTAACATAAGATTCAAGCATCTATAATGCACTATAATAGCACTCGTATTAGGATTTAAAATTTTTGAACAATAAAATACTATTTTGAAACTGATTATATTATTCAAATTGTTTCCTTGGTGATAATGAGTAATGAGTTTTTGAGTCCAGAAAGAGCAAAATTATACGATTATTTACGATTTGACACTTAATTTTCACCCACTTTCTTATTTGACGATGTATTTCAATACATTATTAAACAATAAAATAAAATTGGCCCATGAGGGGATCGAACCCGCGACCTTCGCGTTATTAGCACGACGCTCTAACCAACTGAGCTAATGGGCCAGTTGCGAAATGTGTTGAAATATCAGTTGGTTATCTGAATGTATGAATGATTAATTTTATTGCATCTAATTCAGCGTGTAATATTATCTATAGCTATAAAATGTAAATGAAAAACGGCCAAGTGCGAGTCGGACTTGTCAAGGAATCCGTGCCGTTTGTTGTAGTCCCCATTAAATATTTCTTTTATTTTAATTTTATTTGATATTTTATTACATAATATTTTGTGAATATTTCTACAAGAGTCTTCAATTCTTCTTATAAGAGTCTACCTGTCACCGTTATGAATATCGTGCAAAAAAATAACGTAGGTATGATGTATGGGACTCCACCGTAGACATTTTATTATATTCTCTTTTTTGGATTTGTTATAGCAGCAATAGAAATACCTCGATGCCCGGGTCGGGGGTAATCGGAGATAACGGTTTAAAATCCTTTATCTCTGGTTCTATTGGGATTTTTCAATTTTCTGGAAGTTTCCCCGTACCTCGGAGTTTGGTAATGTGCCCGGAGATGGCAACAGGTTCGCCACCCTTTACATGGGCCAGAAACGTGACCGGCGAGTCGTGGGTGTTTGCATGTATGCTTGAATGCATGCATTTACCTCTACCTACCCCTTCGGGGATTACAGGCGTTCAGTTACGTTTTTTTTTTTATCAATACCTACACTATACCATCTGTGAAAATTTCAACTCTAGCCATCACGGTTA
Organism: Macrosoma leucophasiata; assembly: GCA_036365455.1. Lineage (NCBI taxonomy): Eukaryota > Metazoa > Arthropoda > Insecta > Lepidoptera > Hedylidae > Macrosoma > Macrosoma leucophasiata. Next base: position 23,656,982 of record JAWQUS010000007.1, on the reverse strand, counting down.
AAGGGTGGTGACAGACAGACTGACAGCGGAATCTTAGTAATAGGATCCCGTTTTTACCCTTTGGGTACGGAACCCTAGAAATAGATTGTTTTGGCAGATCACCTACTCAAACATAATTAAGCTCTAGAGTCCGCTAATATGTATTTGCTTGAGACAAAGTGTGTAAACAAGTAAAAATGTGTTTGTATTTAACTGTTTCTAAGTACCTACTTTTTTCGTATTAATAATTATAATTTAACGTTTGTCGCGAGCTTCATACATTGTAGAAATTGTATTTGAGGATTTTCTCGCGTATACAACACTCCCAACTACTTTTTATACCCGACGTTTCGGTTGCTTTCCAGATGGTCACGTGCAAACTGTTTGAATGTTTAAGGTATAAGAAGAAGTTAACTCAACCTCACTCAATGTAATTGGTATTCTTGTAGTAGTTGTAACTAATAACGTCAACTCGACATTCTGCCTCCGTTTGAGGTAAAAAAGCAATTGTCAAACTTGAGGAATACCTTTACGCCATATTCTTGCGCTCAATCAGTTTTTCGTGTCGGAACTGTCTGGAAATATAATTAAATCCATAACAATGGATTTTTAAGGCTTTGTGAATTATCTATAATATATATATGATAATCCGTACACATGAGTTACTGTCAAAATACAAGTCACCAGTCGTCGAAACACGCGCTGTTTTCAGCGCGTGTTTCGACGACTGGTTCATCAAAAATCCTGTGTGCGAACCTTATCGAGGCAGAACAGAGTTAGTAATTACCCGGACACCTGGAGCTCCCTTCATGAATTGATGTCGGCACCGAGGCGCTTCCACGTGGTTTAAGTCTCTTAAAATATTCCGATTCTTTTCCCGAAGAGCCGATACTATGCGAAGGCATTTTCTACTCATTAAAAAAGATCACGCTGCTCATTAAAGACCACAGTAAGATAATAGGAAAACTTACCGCAATCAGCATGTTGCTCTGGTCAAAGTAGTCGGCGACGGGCATTACGCTCTTGTAGAAGTTGTTGAGCTCCATACGGGCGAGGCTGAGCACGACGTGGCCGAGCCGCGCGCCGTACTCGATCTGTCTCTCCAGCACCCGCTGCCGCCAGCTCACCAGGATCACCCCGCTTATTGTCTGGATCTGGACAGACGGAATTATAGGTTTAAATACAGGAACGAAAAATTGTCTTCGGACCGGATTAAAACCTGCGCACTCTGGAAATACTAGCCCAGCCATAGAGCAACACGGGCCACCGGCCGCGGCGGACTGGTGGGGAGTAGCCACACAAATTTCCTCCCGCAGGAAATGACAGACTGTTTTGCATCAGTAATAAACGCTATGGCTATGCTCTATCTATGCTCTATGAGCCCAGCCGCTCTAACCTTAAGGCTCACATCTGGACGTCGAAATTCGATATACTTGTTAAAACTCATAATATCATCTGTAAAGAGAACAACATATAACATATTCAAAAAGTACAAATCAACAACTCATCGAGTCATACAGGTTATAGAAAAATACCAAGAATTGACTGAGCCCGCACTGCGGCAGAGAAAACTAATATTTTGAGGCTAAACTGCCGCGTTTTCTGACAAAGTGATTTTGTGAATCAACTCCTACAAGCAGCCGCATTTGCGGTTTATCCCTTCGTGAGATTCCGCAGTTTTGTCACGGTTTGCAGATAAAAAGTCATACCTAGCGAACCCATAACGCTAAGGTTACGGGTTGGTCTCATTCATAATTCAATAAGAAAACTGTTGTTCAAAAAACAAAATCACAGAAATTCTCCAAAAAGGACGGTTGGTGGCCAAGTGTTGATTTCATATGTATATTTTAGACCTTTGTTACTGTTTGACCTCCAGCTTGACTTTCAGCTCAATAAAAACAAGGCTGTCGAGCGTTGACAGTGTTTTCCACTTATCATCGCATTCCTCCCAACCAAATTAATGAACTGATGCACGATACTACTTGTTAATCATGCAATATCATACTTTATAAGGTGCTTTACACATATATATATGTATCTTCACGCCAGGTCCCTAACGGGGTAGGCAGAGAGTGTAGAGCGCCAGACATCCCGGTTCTGACAAACCTCTCGTGCCTCGTCTACCTTCATCATTCTCTTCATACATGCACGCCGATTCCTAAGACTTTTGACCCCACCATCAGACAGAACTCGACCTATTTGGTCATGGTAGGTCAAATAGGTCGACGTCTTTACACATATAATCGGCATATAAGGATTTCGACCAGGGGGCAGACCGTCTAACTCTAATGCAGTGATTCCCAAAGGGGTCTATATCGACCCCTGGGGGTCTCTGGCAAACGGAAAGGGGTCTGCGTCAGCGAAAAAAAAAAAAAGGGGTCCTTGAAATGAAAATGGGGGTCCACGATAATGGATCTTAACACATACACCGATAGTACCAATTTACTTATATCATACCAGAGATTCCCAAAGTGGTCCATGGGAGACTCAATGGGGGTCTACGTAGGCGTGAATAAAAATTGGAAATATGGCAATGTGTAGGGTAAAAAAATGTAAAGGGTCTACAAGAAAAAATCGTTTGAGAACCTCTGCTCTAATGCTTTCGTTTAACTTTCGATTATAACATCATCTTGTCAGTTTCGTCCCGCCTAACTTTTTCCTGGAAGTGTTTTCGTCCGCAGGTATATACTTAAAAGCAAAATGTTTTAATAGGCGGTACGAAACTAACAAGATAACGTCATAAACGAAAGAAAATATTTTTTTTTATTTCGAGTATGTGAGATATTACAACCATTTTCGAAAAGAAGTCAATAAGAATCAATAATTACCTAGAGTGAATAACTATTACTTAAAGTAAAACAGATATTAAATTAAAATAGTGATAAAAAACTTACAGTTGAAATATCATAAAAATTTAAAAAAATTGATAAGAAGAAAAAGAAAAATATATTCGTCAAAGCAAAATCTAAGTTATTCACTTAGCAGAGTTCCGAGTGGAGTCACTACTGAGAAGAACTGCGCTGCCTAACAAATTCAGTAGGAGCTCTTATAAAACTTTTAACTTATGTCTAATACAGATCATCAGTCATTAAATTCTAATAATGTAAAATTTTCATTAAAGCATTTGAGTTGGCGGTCGGCCCCCTGAATAGAAAAAGACCTGCAAAGGTACGGGTTTGAGTTCGATAGGAGACACAGTGGAGACCAAAGAAATAGGACCGTCGTATCAAGAATGCATTTTTTTATGTCATGAAATGACAAACAAGCATACAGTTTACATTGATGGTGTAGTAACACTGTAGCCTATAAATCTACATGAAACCCTTAGATTATATACACGTCTAGATGTAGCGTCATCTTACAAACGCTGCAAAAACAATGTCCCAATTCGAAAATCCTTGTGTGCGTGTAACACACACTAGTATCTATATTTTATTTGCTTTACACACACTACTCAACTGGTGAAAATGTTACTTGCTTATGATATTTTCCCCTAAAAATAGGCAAAATTAGCTTAAGTCGAGTTCAATTTTTTCATAATGTGTGACATAATAATATTACTCATTGTTGGTTGTCTCACAGTAGCTTTAGTTATTCGTTTTCATATATTTTTATTTTTTTGTTTGTATTGGTACGTGTATTAGCTTAAGTTATTCGTTGTTAGTTATTTGTTCTTAGTGTAAATTACTTTTATCGTGGAGAAAAATAAATACATTTTTAAGAACCAAATCAAAATCTGGAATTGATCCACTAGTTGGGAATTTACAAACCCACAAACAGATACACGCGTCAAACTTAGAACAACCCTCTTTTTCCTTCATGAGTCAACAGTTAACTGATATTTTTTTGGACGCTTATGAACTCAGATGCTTCATCTAGACGTGTATATAATCAAAGGTGAAACCACAGATTTCAATTTCCACCTGACCGGAACACGATAGTGATGAATACTACCATTTAGCGGCAAGGAGATTAGGTAATGCGGTGGTGGCTACGCCGCGAGCTCCTTCATTGGAGCTCTACCACCAGTAGATGTTGATTCTATGTCGACTTAACTTATTGTAAGTTTGCCTGCGTCTCGACTCTACATTGACCGAGCAAAAGAATATTGATTAATTTACGGATAAATTCGAGATCAGGCCGAAACTGAATCGAGGAGGGGTCTGTTTGGATCTGAGGGACAAGCTGGTATATAAAGTACCTACATAAATAATTTGTTTTATATCCACACAGTGAACATGCCAAAAATCCGTACTAAGATCGACTCAATTATTACCGTTGGTACGTACCGAGAGAGTGTGAAATAGGGGTGGCAATGCAACTGCATTTTGACCTCTAGCTTTTGTATAGATGTCGTTTAATTTGTAACCACTTATCATACAAATGAACAAAATGATTGTTTACCACGTTTATTGCACAAAAATCGTTAACGATTGAACAAAAGCCTGGGTGCCACCACCACGACTTTTGTTAAAGTTAAAGTTATTTGAGAAAATAATCGAACCTGTGACCTCAGGATAACCAGTCCAGCCGCTTTTACCACTAAGCTACCGAAGCCCACAACCCCAGTCGGTAGCTTAGTGGTAAGAGCGGCTGGACTGGTTATCCTGAGGTCGCAGGTTCGATTCCTGCTCAGAGTCAAATTTTTCTAACCGTTTATTTCTTTTTTTTTAATTTCTAGATTTCTTTAAGTTAGAAAAGGATGTGAAATGTTACAATAACTTTAACTTTAACAAAAATCGTGTTGCAATCCAGGCTAAAAAGTGCTCTACGCGTATATTTGCCACCTCTGCCTACACGGCAAGCGCAACTGGTGTGATGCAAATAAGATTATTAAGTGAAATGGAACAGCAGGCGAGAACCACCTGTAATAATTCTCTAACTCCCTAGAGCCACATACAAGTGCATTAGCTGATTCACTTGATAAGGTCACGTTCGTAAATCGCACCACCGACGTTCTAATTTAACAAATCGCAATTCATTTGTATTGCAGGTGTGAAACTATACGGGATTTATTTTATTATACTGCTATAGTTCCATGATGGCGGTTAGGTTTAAAGATCTTTATTTAATTTCATACAAACATATAAGTTCTTTTACAATGAGACTAATAAATAATAGAATATAATGTTTACACCTCTGGCACTTTCCAAAATAAAACTATTTAGTATTACAACCTCCTTTTCTATTCCTCACTTCTTTGTTATCAGCACAGACCAATCAGTCTTCCTTTGGTTCCATAGCCGATGGTTATCAGTCATTGATATACAAATGTATATCAATGTTATCAGTTTGTAAAAGAGGAAATTAGACATTCTACTAATATATGTATACATAAGTGTATATATATTTATTTTCAGTGACAATCTTGATTCTCAATTTTTACAGTTATAAATCGCTATGTGTATCTATTGTTATTCACTTTAATTTAACAGTTATTAATTTCTGACATATCTTAAGTGATGCTTGAAATCCTAAATTATAAATAAACAAGGTTAAACGTTAAGGGGGTATACACGCCATTGTATCAATTATCTATTTACTACTAAATAGTAGTGTTCAGTGTACCACGTGTGTGTTATTGGCCCAGTAATAACTACCATAGGGAGTTTTGGCGGGCACCTTGAAAGAGGCGTATGGTGCTCTTATTTTATTTCATTTTCTTGGTGTATTTTAAAGTTATATTGAATAAATTTGGTGGCATTTTGTTTGATATAGGTTTATTGCAGTGTCCGTGTACAGTGAAATAGAATAACAGTGCGAAAACACGACCTTTCAGGTTGCCTCCAAAACTTCATTGTAAATGTTCTGGTAAAGTAGCCATCGCTTTACTCGAATAACTTGACTGTAACTCGCTTGACTGACATACTTAATAAGTAATTGACTGACTATATTATACTAACTTTTACGCTGCTTAAATAAATACGAAATGTCGTTTTACTTGACACTGGCAATATGAGTAATAGCGATGCCATAATTTAATATAAAAAAAACTACCACAGAGAGTTTTTGGCGGGAACCTTGAAGGAGGCGTGTGGTGATCTTAGTTTATTTCATTTTCTCGGTGCTATTTTGAGTTATGTTAAATAAAGTAGGTGGCATTTTGTTTGATATAGGTTTATTACAGTGCCTGTGTATAGTGGAATAGAATAACAGTGCGAAAACACGGCCTTTCAAGTTGCTTCCAATACTTCATTGTAAATGTTCTGGTAAAGCAGCCATCGCTTTACTCGAATTACTGACTGTGACTTGTGACTCTCACTGACTGACTGATAATTGACTGACTGACTCTGACTTTTACTGCTTTTACGCTGCTTATTACGAATACGAAATATCGTTTTACTTGACATTGGCAATATGCGTAATAGCGATGCCATTATACAACGTATAACATACGACGAAACCAGTTTATTCAGAATCGATAACCGAATCGATTTTAGGCAATTTTGATATAGGTAATATTTTGTCCCAAAATTAATTACAATTAAGGAAATTATGGTCACCCATTTGGTGAACAGTCAATACAAACGAAAATGAGACTAACGTCTATCTAAATTAAAATACTAGTCTCAGCAAGTTTATAAGAACTCGTTGAGACGTGCATTTTAATAATAATAATTTAAGAAATAAAATAGCAAAAATGAATTTTATTACTACTAGCGAGTGTTAAATAGGGGTACGCAAGTTACGCTACATCACATTGCGACAGTGTACGTGTGTGAGTTGGTTTGTGTTTTATGTGCGGTCGAAGGTAGAGGTAGGGTAAGTATGCATAGGGTGTGCATACTGTTCGTACAAATTGAGGACAACTTGTTCCTTAAATAAATAAAATATTAAATACTGAAACATGTAATTTCAGTTCATGTATTATGACTATAACTCGATTTTCTAATCGAGGTGTTTAAGAGTGTGCATTATCCCCGTTACATGTTATATACAAAAAAAACCTATCACAGAGACATAACAATTAAGGTCTCAGGGATGGCAACGTATCTGCGTTTTAATCTCTTGTCTTTGTGTGATTGTCTATAGGCTGCAGTCATCACATCACTTAACATCAATATGAACTGAATGGTTGTTTTCCATTTTCATTACATAAAAAAAACCGGTCAATTGTGTAGAACCACGCGCAGTGCAGGGTTCCGCGGGTTCAAGTTTTTTACATCAGCCAAGTGCGAAGTGCGAATCGAATTTGAAATATAAATAATAGCGCGATGCAAATGGTGCCAGGCGTCATTGCATTACATACAAATAATACCCATTATCTGCGGCACTACTATGCCTAAAAATTTGAAAAAAAAAAAGAACAACTATTTTCTTTGTCTTTAGATAGATCACAGTAAAACCTATAAGAAGGTATATATTCATAGCAGCATAGGACATTCATTAACTGTACGGCGTTCATAGAACACGAGTCCAACTTGTACTTGACCGGTTTCCCACAAAAGAAATCAATCTATAAAAAAATTAAAGCGTAGGTTAGAAGTCCTTCGTACGCCAGTATTTTGTATACGAGGCAGCTGGTGTCCTTGACACACTACCCATTTTTGTCAGCCATCCTATCGAAATCGATTTATGCCCTTAATCTTAATCCTGTAAACGTAATATACGTTTACGCTGTATTTACACTATTCGCTATAATGTCCCATGTCCGCCCCTAATCGCATATGTCTTATATTATTATGTTTCCCTCCAACGCCGTAGGCCGAGGATCATACAAATTTCCACCATATAGACTAAACTTTAAATTCATCACATGGCCTCGCGGCTGGTGTAGATCGCAAGCGATCTTCTCGGTTGTGCGATACGGACGCGGTCGGGTGTGGATTGGTGACCGCTAGTGGCAAAATGAAAATGCGCGCTTCCGTGCTTCGGAGGACACGTCGGTCCCGGTTGCTATCGATAGATAGCAGTAGTTACACCTTGTCGGAGGCCTTATGTGTGGTTTGAAAACATCCGACAGCGAGTGGGCTTGTAAGTTGTAACCCATATCTCCACCAACCCGCATTAGAGCAGTGTGGTAGAGTAAGCTTCAGGCCTCCCCCCAAAAAGGGGAGAAACTCGTGCCCAGCAGTGGGACCTCTCAAAGGTTGCCATTATATTATTTTAATTTATTCTCAATTACAAAATATCTAAGTTTAATAATTCAGAATCAGATTCAGATCATCCTTACCTTATCAGAGTACTCGGCGACGTCCCTCATGGAGCGAGGGTACCCGGAGACGAGGTAGGTCTTGGCGGTGGGCGCCATCTTCATCTCCAGCATCAACACCTCCGTCACCGTCTTGCTGGACAGCGTGCCGAAGTCTTGCATATCTAGCCGAAAATATTCATAGATTAATTATAAATAATCAATCAATTATAAATTAGACGATCCAGTTAGTCCAGCGGTGTGAAACCACCGTTTGATTCGAAGGGTCGCGGATTCGATGGTATTAATTGATCCCTAATGAAGTGTATTATTTCTGTTAATATGCAAATTAAATAATTTTAAAGGGTGCTTAGTGGTAGCAGGCCACTACTACTACGCTGAGGGTCCTGGGTTCGATTCCCGGGTCGGAGACTATCAGAGATAACGTTTAAAATCCTTTATCTCTGGTTCTATTGGGATGTTCCCATTTTCTGGAAGTTTCCCAGTACCTCGGAGTTTGGTAATGTGCCCGGGCATGGCAACAGGTTCGCCACCTGTTACATGGGTCAAAACGTAAGCGGCGAGTCCTGGGTGTTTGCATGTATGCTTGAATGCATGCATTTACCTCTGCCTACCCCTTCGGGGATTACAGGCGTGTTACGTTTAAAGGGTGCCATACTAATTATAATTCAAAAGTCTCAGGCATTCATTCAATATACGATCCTAAATACAAACAAATCGAAGACAATAACAAAATAATCGCAAATTAGCGTTTCATATTTCGCAGAATTTCACAACTTCATTTAATTTGTGGAATGCTAATAAAGCATTAGCATGCTATCAATTATTGTGAATGCTAATTAATCCATTACAACTCGATATCAGGTACATCCTCGTAATCTCTTGCAGAGGCAAAGCAGTAGGTATAGCCCCATAGCATGGCATGCAATAACTGAAAGCTTTAATGCATCTACATTAAAGCTTTCAAAGCACGATATTCACATACCATCAAAGCATCATGTACTATAGATCCTACACGTTTGCCACTTTCGTGATATAAAAGTATGCATGGGCAGATTTTTTAAAGTTTTAGTAAGTCAGCTGAATCTGTATTAACTAACAATTTAAAAAATGGTCAGGACTAAATAGCAGACAAATTATAAATATTCGTTCCATTTAAAATTAACACTTACCGAATATAGCTTACTTCTTATATATTAGTAGGGGAGCCCAGGATGCTATTTTTGGATTTACTCGAGCGCGTCAGATAAAGATATGGGAGATTCCTTGAACCTCGCTGGTTATCTCCACTAAATCTAAGGTTCGTATATAAAGACGCGGCCGAAGAATAGTCTTAAAAAAAAAAAATGTCGCTACGATCTTACTCATCTTCCGAATTGTCTGAATTTTGGATAGGAGCATTGTTTGGCCACATTTTAAACCCTCACAGAATATCTGACACGCTCTTGAGCCAAGACGTTGATGCCGCGTCCTCTTCAAAAACATTTGATTCGTTCAAAAATGAAGGTGAAAAATTACTCAAGAATGTCAGATACTCAGAGAGGATCTAAAGTGAACCCCATCAAAGCTCCCATACAAAATTCTGACAATTTGGATTCGAGGCAAGCTCGTGGCGGAAGCCCTAAGGGTTCGGCCTTTTATGGAAATGTTAGATTTGGTGGAGGTACTGAATTGGGTGCAAGGTATCTCCTATAACTTAATCTGACGCGCTGGAGTAAATTCAAAAATCCCCTCTTGGGCTCCCATACTATATGGCTTGGTTTCATATGTATACACTTTAAAGCATTTATTTTAAAGGAATACCAAAATAAACCAATATTTTTATACTGTCACTCAAAGACATGTCGCCTTGAGGCCATCATATACACATGCCCGTTCACATAACCTGTACTATAATTATAAAATTAAATACTTCATAATTTAATTCTCAACACCTGCTTACTTGCGATCCGTGTCCGAATTTCTTGAACATGATCTTCACGTCAAAAAAAATAGAGCAAGATATACGTTTGTAATAATACTTAGACTAAGGTACTTAATCTAAGTAATAATATGTCTATCATTGTAAAAGTCTGGCTCAGTGGTTAATCGTATCGTTTGACAGTATCGGGCCCGTAGAAAATTTTGCAAAACACGTTGCATTTAAATTCTTTTTTTTTTCTTTTGGTTTTTCGTTTTCATTTCAATGCTTATTATTTATTATATATATTATTTCCTTAATTACCTTAAATCAAACGCGAAACTGGCAGAAATGCTAAAAGGCGGTTGCCATTATATTAAAAAGAAAGAAAGGAAGATTTTTGAGAAGAAGAAAGACATAAAGCAACTCAGATTGGCTGGAGCACCCTATCGCTATGCCACTCTTCCGGCATTCTCTATAGTCATCACTCTTTCAAGCACGTGCACGCCATTTTCAATAACTCTTCACCTTATCATCAGACCTCGTGATTACGAGGGAGAGCAACTCAACTGGCGACCCTTCTCCTCGGAGATATTTTATTTTGGCATTTTGCATTGATCGGCAAGTACATAACGTTAACAGTTCTCTTCTACATTCTGGTCGATCTCAGCAATCAATAGTAACTGCCCTATAACAACACAAGAGTCATCGAACAGGTCACAGAATCACTGGAGTTCTACACAGTCGAAATACCTAGTGTCTTCAAAACTAACACCCATATTCTAAGTCGTAATCTTGACCTCAACTCAACCTTACTCAATGGAATTGGTATTCTTAAATTGTAACTAATAACGTCAACTCGACATTCTGCTTCCGTTTGAGGTAAGAAACTTAAAAAAGCAACTGTCAAACTCCAAGGTACGTCACGACCTACCTTGAAATTTCAAGGAGTATTACATTTACGTCACATTTTTCAATAAGTTTTTCGTGTCGAAAGTGTCTGGAAATATAATTAAATACCATTTTTTTTCTATAAAAATGGATCTTCAAGACTTTGCGAATTATCTATATGATAATCCATACAATTACTTCACAGAAGTTACTGTCAAAATACAACTAAGAATATGGATTTCGAGGTGTCCTCACAAGGTATCCTAAGCTGAGTGTGACACAAGCAATGTTTCAAGTAACGTCTTACCCCCTTATTCATTAACGTACATTAGATACGTTTTAGCTATAGAATGCTTTGTCGTTGTCAGTTGCATTGTCAAATGTGCAGGATAGAAAAAGACAAGGGAGAGATTAGCAACACTTTAGCTAAAATACTTTTATGAATAAGGGGGTTAGAATATGGGTGTAAGATAGCTTTCAGACTGTGAATGGGTAAGATCGTAGGTGTCTTGTATGATAATATAATACTAGTGCTCGTATAGCCTGGCGTCGGGACGTGACGACCCCCCCCTCCCTCCCTCCCTCCGCCCACTAACGGAAAAATCTTCTTCTACTGGAGGATAATTATTCCACTAGTGTTTGTGGTGGTTAGTGCAACTACGCTAAATGGACAGCAGCATCCTGCGATCGCCGATCCGCATGCGAAGCGCGGCGATTATGGCAAAACCCCTTTGCGGGGAGACTTTGGTCCAGCAGTGGACATCTTTGATGGTGACTCGTATAGACATGGCATCTAAAGTATTCTAGGGCTTTTATCTAATGGCATGAATTCCGAGCTTTTTTTTGTTAGGATTTAAAACTTCTGAAGAGAGAGCAAGACCCACCCGCCCCCTTTCTTCGCCCATGAGTATCATACCTCAACCAATACTTGAAAGTATACTAGGATAATAATAATAATAATAATAAATAAAATACGCTTACACTCACACCCCACACAGTAGGTATAAGCCTGTGTCGTAGGTGCCGTTATATACAAACAACACATACACAAACACCCAGACCCGAAACAAATATCTGTAGGCCATACAAACATTTGTCCCGGTGCGAGGATCGAACCCGCGACCCTTCGAATCAAACAGTCAATTCACACCGCTGGACTAACCGGGTCGTCAAAGAGATAAAGGATAAGATAAGAAAAAGGTATATACGGATAGAAAAAGGTTTCTCACCATTGCCAATAGCATACTGCTGGAGCAGGTCTGTCATGTTGATGTGGACGACGCCGCGTCTCTCTTGCATCAGGTTATCGCAGTGCGTCACCTTCCCGCTGCCGGGCCCTCCTGGTGATATGAAGACCATTTTGGAATTCTGAGAGTATTACCAATCGTAGATGCATAAAACATGCATCAATACTGGTGGTAGAGCTCCAGTGACGGAGCTCGCGGGCGTAGGCACCACCGCATTACCTAATATACTTGCCGCTAAATGGTAGTGTTCAACACTATCGTGTTCCGGTCAGGTGGTAATGTACGGGCCCTGTAATTTCCGGCACAGAGGCATAAGACCTTAGGCCTCAGGAGTGGTAACGCATCTACATTTTGACCTTGGTCTTTGTGTAAGTGTCTATAGGCTGCAGTCATCACTTAACATCAATGTGAACTGCATGCTTGTTTACCACTTCCATTACATAAAAAAAAAAAAAAAAATCAATAGGTAAACTTTGCGTTTCGCGTATATTAAGCTGAAATTATTTTTAAATCAACTCGAAGTTTGGGTCACTCCTTCTTTTAATCCTGAACGTTACGCAAGGCGTTTACGAAATCGATGGGGTAGCTGCAAATAATTTTCAAACTATCAGACAACTGACAGATGTCACCACATTTGCAGGTAATAGTCAGGATTCCGACAGCTGAAACTTGCTGAAATAATTTCAGTTTTAATACATGCAAAATTAATTCGTAATAACCTCCTCCTTTTTTCGAAGTCGGTTAAAATAGTTTTATTTTAATAAGTGTAGCTCACTAAAACCTAAGGAAAACATCTATAATTGTTTTGGGCTACCGACCCTAAGGCAATCATTAAGCGGTGTATAGTATAGTAATAATCTTATATCTTTGGTAATAATATATGTCTGTACAGTATAGGTACAAACCATTATATCTAGTCGTTGTCGAACAACGCTCTACTTTCTTATTGTTTGGAATATAATATTTTTGCTATCAACTGTTTTTCGATTTGAACACCAGAAGTTCAAATATTAAATTTTGTCATGACTCATGAAAGGATCATCGGAAAACATTTTTTTGAAAAAATTTGTGAACCAGAAAACGACATAACATTTAGAGAAAAGGTAGGTAGTGCTCTTGTACTTCGCTTAGTTTTCGCCTTCCTGTATTAAAATACATTTTAAGTAGAACATAAATAATAATATGAGAAGTAACTTTTTTATTTTATTAAAGGTATACCTCCGTAGTCATTTCCTCAAAAACAAATAAGCAATTTTCATGGATATTTTTTTTCGAGAATTTCCAGTCTTTAAGATCTTTTTAGTACAAATTGGACCAGAGTTAAAATGACTTCAAGGACTTGCTTAATCTTGCAAAGTTACCCTGTTTTATTCCTTATCACTCCTTCTGCGTCGATTGAAGCGAATTTCAAATCTTATCAATACATGATATGTTCTTAGGTTTTCGCGAGCTACACTCATTGAAATAAAACTATTTTTACGGATTTATCTCGCGTATATTAAACTAAAATGATTTTTAAAATCAACCCGACGTTTCGGTCGCTTTTCAACTTCCGTGGTCCCGGGCAGACTGAGGTGACATTTGTCTGACAGAAGTTTGAAAAAATTATATGTAGCTACCTCCATCGATTTCGTAAACGCCTTGCGTAGCGTTCAGGATTAACACAATAATTACTTATGGTATCTTGAGGTCTTGCAGACTGCTGCGGCTGGGATTTAATCTTGCTAAGTATGGGATCCCATGATGTTGATAATCGCCATCCATCTTCTCGCTATTGAAATTTGGGTGTTTTTTAATTTCAATAGCCTCGCGTACCATTCGTGGAATGGGTTTGTGTTCTCTAGCGAGTATTTGAATTTTATCAAACCGGATGTAATGGTTCATTTTAGTTTAATATACGCGAGATAAATCCGTAAAAATAGTCTTATCAATACATATCTATTAATCGTTCATACCCAATACAAATATGACTGGCACGTTGGGCGGCTCGAACTTGACGTGGCTGGAGTTTTGCATAGGGAACACTGCTCCGGGCGGCGTGGCTGGCGCCCATCCACTCTCCCGTCGACTCGCCTCACTGGTCTCCAACTCTTCATTGTTTTGTTCTGAACCAAATTGTGTTAAGTTAGGGCTATAATTATAAAACTGGCCAAGTGCGACTTATAGACCAGAAACTAGAGGTCAACAATTGAAAATATGCGGATACCGTTGTCAACCCTGAAGTAAACTTATACTGGTGGTAGAGCTCTAGTGACGGAGCTCGCGGGCGTAAGCACCACCGCATTACTTAATATATTTGCCGCTAAATGGTAGTGTTCAGCACTATCGTGTTCCAGTCAGGTAATGTACGACCCTGTAATTTCCGGCACAGAGGCATAAGTCATAACACCTTAGGCCTCAGGAGTGGTAGCGCATCTGCATTTTGACTTTGTGGTCTTTGTGTGGGTGTCTATAGGCTGCAGTCATCACTTAACATCAATGTGATGCATGCTTGTTTACCACTTCCATGAGGTACATAAAAAAATCTGTTTTGACTCTATGATCGAAATTAAAGGAACCATGTATTAAATACCTACCTATCCATTTTTATTTTCATATTTTCATTTGGTGGAATAATGATTAGGTGGCATGGCTTACGCCGTCCAGCCTACAATGCAACTCTGGTAGAGTCCAGTAAAAAACTTTTATTAGCTGTGCAAGATTAATCGACGCACCACCACATTACGTAAGTAGAGGACGAGGTGAAACATTTATGGTTTGATTTCCCACAGCACAATAATTTTGTCTTGGGAGAAAAATCGATCTATTTTTTTTTTCTGTGAAAGCAAGAACGGAAGAATCAGAGAAAATATTTTTATTTCGAATAAATCTTTACAGATATTTAATTTTCCAAAACGTTATTAGAAAATATTAGAAATCAATATAAGGGTTCCTTGTTTACTACGGAACCTTAAAAAATTCCTTGAGTGAATAACTACGTACCTATCACATACATAAAGTACCTAAATGTCAAGCAGGTAAATTGAAATTGGTATAAAAAACTTAGTTAAAAAATCCTTAAATTTTACGAAATACCTACATTTAAAAAGCCTAAAGAGTTTTATCCAAAAGTTTTTTTTAACAAAATTTATAAATGTAGATGTGGAAGCTAATATAAGAAGGTGCTTGTCAGTTTGCAAAAGATAAAATAGTTAAATAGGTAGGTACAAATAGTTATTTAGACTTGGCGAAATATTAAGAATTAAGTAGGTATAAGTATGTATGTAAATTTACTGATAGGGTTTAGGGTTTAAGTTTACATTTATTTTCTCACAATACATATGTACCTATAACTTATTTTATTACTTTTTATTATTTCGATTTTTAATTAAATAACTTAAAAAATTGTTTTTCTTTTATTATTTAAGCCTGACAGCAACGTAAACTGGCGTGTTAACAAGAAAGGAAAGGTTACAACAAACAACTTAAATAAAAAAATGCAACAAGCCTAATGAATTTGCGTTTGTATGGTTGAAGACGGCATTTTCCAAAACTTCAAAGGCGACCTACTGTATGTTTTTCTTGTAGGTACTGCACTTTGTACTGTGACTCTGTAGTCTCAAGTTATAACAGCAGTAGTAAATACTGCCCGCATACTACTCTGCTGAAAACTACCATTTTCTTTAGTTTATGCGGAGGTGAAGCGATCTACTCGGTTAAGCGATACGGGCGCGGTGGACTGTGTGGTGGGTGACCGCTAGTGGAAAATTAATGCGCGTGCCCATGCTTCGGAGGGCACGTAAAGCCGTCGGTCCCGGTTGTTATCGATAGATAGCAGTCGTTAAACCTTGTCAGAAGTCTTATGGCTGGTTTGAAAAAATCCGACAGCGGTTTTGTCCCTAACCCTGATCTCCACCAACACGCAGCAGCAGCGCTTGGAGCAGCGTGGTGGAGCAAGCTCCCAAGAAGGGGAGAGACTCGTGCCCAGTAGTGGGACGTATCAAGGGTTGCCATTATTATGCGGAGGTGTTACGCCTTCGAACACTAAAACACTAGAACTCTACCAGAATAAAAACCTAGTGAAGTATGACTTCACTAGTTTACATTACGACTGCTTCATGTTCTCATACTTAGGTATTGTAACTGTTATTTTTTTGATATGTTCTTAGGTTTTCGCGAGCTACACTCATTGAAATTATATGTAGCTACCTCCATATAATTTTTTCAAACTTCTGTCAGACAAATGTCACCTCAGTCTGCCCGGGACCACGGAAGCTGAAAAGCGACCGAAACGTCGGGTTGATTTTAAAAATCATTTTAGTTTAATATACGCGAGATAAATCCGTAAAAATAGTTTTATTTCAATGTTATTTTTTTATTAAAAAAAACAGATTTTTAATGACAATTAGCATTACGGTTTGATTCATAAATAAGAACTTTCTGAAATTTCCACGTATTACTTCAACTAACTTTAGTTTCACGCGTCCGATCCACTACTACGCTGAGGTCTTGGGTTCGATTCCCGGGTAGGGGTTCAAAGATAATGGTGTAAAGTCCTTTATCTCTGGTTCTATTGGGATTTTTCCATTTTCTGGCAATTCCCCAGTACCTTGCAGTTTGGTAATGTGCCCGGAGACGTCCACAAGCTCGCCACCCGTTACATAGGCCAAAACGTAACCGGCGAATCGTGGGTGTTTGCATGTATGCTTGAATGCATGCATTTACGTCTACTTACCCCTTCGGGGATTACAGGCGTGAAGTTACGTTACATTATATATTTATTTCAGTCTATTTATGTACCATAATTTTGTCGATAGTCTAATTTGCAATGGCTTTGGATCACCGGAAATTTCTTCAATGGTACCTACATAGTCAGGGAACTCGCGGCTTATCCAAACTTAATGAAATAATATAGCTTTTATAACGACCGCGTATGGTGCCTATGTGGTGTAGCGGCCAGTTCCCTCATAGAACCTACTTTTTTATATTTTATTTTTAAAGAAAAATGGAAAGAAAAATTTGACTTCAGGCGAGACTCGAACTCGCGACCTACTGGGAATCTAGTCCAGCCGCTCTGCCAATTGAGCTACTGAAGCCCTGCCCGATTTGTCAAATCTTTCCTTCACATCTATTGCATTGCTTTATGGTAGCAGACAGCTACTTTTTTATGTAATGGAAGTGGCAAACAAGCGTGCACATTGATGTTAAGTGATGACTGCAGCCTATGGATGGCAGATGCGTTACCACTCCTGAGACCTAAAGTGTTATGCCTTTGTGCCGGAAATTACAGGACCGTACATTACCACCTCACCGGAACACGATAGTGCTGAACACTACCATTTAGCGAAAAGTATATTAGGTAATGCGGTGGTGCCTACGCCCGCGAGCTCCGTCACTGGAGCTCTACCACCAGTAAGTTCTTGTTTTTATGTCATAAAGGGGTAAACTGTAGCCTATAAACATCTACATAAAAACCAGGGATTTTAATGAAGCGTTGCCACTCCTAAGGTATAGAAGGATAAGCCTCTATGATGGAAATTACAGAGTGGTACATTACCAGCCGACCGGAACACGATAGCGACATCGACATTCAGTGTTCAATGGCAAGTAATAGAGTAGTACCTACGACCTCGAGATCCATCACTGAAGCTCTATCAGCACTACCAGTTTATTACTGGTACCACCAGCAATAAACTTCTAACTTAAATAAAATGGTAACTTTCTAATACATATTCAATTTTATATGTTTACTTTGATAACAGTTAATGGTACCTATAATTACATTTTTGTACCTAATTACGAAAGTAAACAGTATATTTTTTTTAGTGCAAAAAGTTAGCAGCGACAAAGTATCACAATGTGCAGCCCAACATGGGACCGCGTAATAAAAAATAATACAAACCTGTGTCTAAACAGATGCCCATATTCCATGAAGATAGAAGTATGTTATTATACGTTCCGACGTAAAATATACACTTAGTTCGTGAAAAAAATATCTAATATTAATATTGGCACTTCATAAAAATATATATATTATCAAAAATACGAGTCCGTGTGTTGTAACACGGATAATCACACGTCGCGTTAATTGTTCATCGATTGAAGGACGCGACCTTCGGACCGGACGTCAAAATGAACTAAACATAAAAATCGTTAAAGCGAAACCAAAAATAATTTAACTCATCTTTTCTTTTAACTGATCAAGCTCCCTTTAGTTATTCGAAAGTTGTGTCTACGGGATAGCATTTCTGCCATCGGTTTGGTTCGGACACGCATCGCGGGCCAACCGCTCTGGACCAAGTCTGGCGCGCGACTGCCTTCCTCGTGCCTACCCGCCGTACACGATTTCTACCAAAACACTATACATCTCTTTCCATAACAAGAATAAGTGAGCGCGAGGAGTGAGACAGTTGACACATTGAATAATTAAACCACCGTCCCCCTGAATGAATCAACTATGTGTAAAATTACAGTACAATGCAAGTGGATTGCAGGCCATGCTTCCATGACTAATGGAGGTGTTTGTTTAAGAGTTTGTCATATAACGATTAGGGCCATGGTATTCAATTTTTCAGGAATGAAACGGAGGCCGCGTCGCATTATTTATTCAGACGTTACAGTTAGGATAATTGATATGTTTAAAGAACTTCCAAGTTCTTAGAAGTGTATAATCACATATCAGGTGGTATAATTATGACTTAGTTATTGGGGTTACTAACGTTACAAGTTATGATGAAGTCACACGAATATATTTGACAATATTATAAACTTATGACTATTCTTCAATGAGATATACCTCTACATAAAAAATACTAAATAAAAAATAACGCTAAAAACGAGCACGTACAAAGAAAATAGAAACGAATAAATAATACAGATACATTATTAAATTAAAAAAAGGTGTTCGAAAGTCCAAACATTCGATGTCCCAAACCCGGCTCGAAGGACCATTTCTTTTTTATTGTAAGAAACCATTTCATATTTCTTTTAAAGCCATTCTTTTGACATGGTTACAGTCTAAAATTATACACACATAAATTATTACGCCTGTATTCCCGAGGGGATAGGCAGGGATAACTGTATAATATATAAGCTTCCACATTCAAACTTACACGATTCGTTTTATCGTTAAAATAACCCATACGTTTTACAACTGTCACACAACCCCAAAGTTGTCCCATATAATAGGTAGCGAGCCTATTAACACCTCCGAGCATTATCAATCTCCGAGGGTGGTGTTGGAAAATTTCCGTAAACGGAAAAATCACAATGGTCACTACTTACCCCTCGATCTGGCGGTCGCACTAAGGCACCAGCGTAACAGTAGTAACCTACTGAAGCTATTTATAGTTTTAGCTCATATCTCAGTACATGAGACGATCTTAAGATCACGTTTGTTCATAGTAAACTGGCTCCTAAGACACTTCAAGATAATCGAAGATTTGGTACGAAAACGAAGAACCAAAATGAAATAACCATATGTAAAACTGTATTTTTATTTATTTCAACATACATTGCATGAACAACTAGTGCGTGCAGAGATTCTGGACACTCACTTATAAGTACTCGTCATAAAGCTTCACTTCCTAATCACAAATGTATAAAGGTTCATTCAGACTAAGCGAAGACGCGCCACACACTGTATCATCTTGAGAAACGAAACAATCAATGGCTGTTCAGAAAAATTAAGGTCTTATAAGATCTTCAAGACTTATTGAGATCTTACAAAAATCGGTCGAAAAACAAATGGAGTGATAAATGTAAGTAAGGAAAAGACGCCATTTTGTCTAAGTATCAAAGGAGATGTTGCAAAAATGTATGGACCTCCGGTCATGTATTGTACACAATATCATTAAACAGGCAAAATCAATATAAAAACGTTTTTTTACTGCATATTTTCACTTATTTAGCTTTGTTTGCAGTTACAAAACATTATTTGCAGATAGAATTGCAATTCAAAACCAACATGGCGAATATGGCGGGCGATGTCATTTTGACATTTTTATTTTTGAGGTGAAAGGAGATGTTGCGAGCTCGGCTCTGGATCGTACACGTCCTCAAAAAATGGGTAAATTAAAGAAGAATCCGAAAAAAATACAATTAATTTATTCAAGAATATATTTTAGAGTTACAACCACATTTAATTCAAACGATTTTATCATTTTCAACTATATTCAACATGGCGGCGATACAGCCGACACTTGGGTTCAATCAATTTCGATAGTATTTAGAAAATTTTCCTTTTTTTCCAAGTACTATGTAATCAAAATACAATTTCAAAAATAAAAATGTCAAAATGACATTGCCCCCCATATTCGCCATGTTGGTTTTGAGTTGCAACTCTAACAGCAGATAATGTTTTGTAACTGCAAACAAAGCTAAATAAGTGAAAATATGCAGTGCAAAAAACGTTTTTAAATTGATTTTGTCTGTTTAATGATATTGTGTACAATACATGACCGGAGGTCCATACATTTTTGCAACATCTTTGTGCTGACAAAGTTTTGTAAGATCTTAGTTTTTCTGTAGACAGACAATACTGAGTAATTTTACAATACTTTTTTATCATTCTTAATATTGATACTTTAAGTCCCAAATAATTAACGCCACACAGTTTTTAGTACTTAATATTGATTTTGTATTTTTATCATGTCTTGGAGCAATAAAAACGCGACTTAAAATGTAGTGACAGTTCAAAAATCGGGCGACAGACAAGTAGACAATCATACTTTTATCTAATTTAAAATAGAATATTGAGCGTTACTAACAAATTATCGTCTTCTAAATTCAAAATTAACATTTACCAAACTACAAAATTATGCTGAACAAAATTATCTATTATTCTATAAAAATAACATATCTTTTCTCAAAACAAATTATATGTTATATCAAAATTATAGTCGTAAAAATATCAACTAACCACTTTAAATCAATTTTGTGCCACTAAACGAAAGCAATATATACATATAATTATAAACGGCACAAATAACATTTATAAATCGTTATAACCACAATAAAATATAATGAATGCAACACATTGTTAAAAATGAAATTAGGCCACATTAACACCTTTTTCTACTTAACATATTATTTTTACATTAATGTCTTTCAATATTATTTTCAGTTATTGAAATAAAACAAGGATACGATATAACCATTCTCTGAAGATATAATATGATAGTTAAATAATTTATATCAAGGTTACATACTCGCTAACCATAATCCACGTTATTTTTTTATTACAATTAATTATCTATTAAATATATTATCATTAGAAGTACAACCAACCATGTCAAAACCTAAGTACGTCTGATATTCAACGATTAAGTCAAATGAAAAAGTTCCAAATACTACATCACGTGAACACAAGAAGTGTAAATACGATGTAAAAACTTGTTAGTTCTATTACACTGACTTTTCTAATGTTTTATTGTAATGTGTTCTTAGATTTTAGCGACCTAACCTCAAATATTTTTAAGGACTCTCCGCGTATATTGAACTTAAATGTTTTTAATCAACCTGACGGTCACGAAACGAATAGATAGAACTAACCGCATGAAGCGCGCATGGCCCCGCGGCTGGTGTAGATCATAAGTGATCTACTTGGTTAAGCACTACGGGCGCGGTCGGGTAGTGTGATGGGTGACCGCTAGTGTCAAATTAAATACGCGTTTCCGTGCTTCGGAGGGCACGTTAAGCCGTCGGTTGCGATTGCTATCGACAGATAGCAGTCGTTAAACCTTGTCGGAGGCCTTATGGGCGGTTTGAAAACATCCGACAGCGGGTTGGCCACTAACCCACCCACCTCCACCAATCCGCATTGGAGCAGCGTGGTGGAGTAAGCTCCAGGCCTCCCCCCAAAAAGGGGAGAGACTCGTGCCCAGCAGTGGGACGAATAATGGGTTGCCATTATTAACCGCACATTATTTCTCAAATAACACTTCGAAAAACGTCACTTTAGTCAGCTTAAATAAAAATATAGAGACTACGAAGTCTGAAAAGCAAGTGAAACGCCGGGTTGATTTTAAATATTTAACTTAGAATAGATATAATAATAATAGTTATTTACAGTAACATACGTAATAGTCAAATGGAAGAACAATTTCACTTACAACTATTAAATGCGTACTAAATTGTAAAAACGTTACAAATAAACACTATTTTTAATTTTTCGTAACATGTCTTTGAAAAAAAAATTGTTAAAAAATAATAGTGTTTATTGGTAAAGCTTTCATTTTAACTAGTATGATACGTAAGTATACAATTTTCTAATATTGTCTAACTATACCAAGATTTCAATTTATTTTGTAGATTTAATATACAGTAATAAATTGTTTCTGTAATTTTTCATAAATCCAACGAGGAAAATATAGAAAATATTTTCCTTTTATTCAAATTAAATAACCATAATCGACCTATCAACTATTATGTCTTACTGTTGCCCATAGGGTAAGTTTTGTAACAATAGTAGAAAAACAAAAAAATCGCAGGCAGCCGTGTAGACATCATAAAAAATAATATAAAACAAACAATAAGCTTAAACAAGGTTTAAAACAACTTATTACATTTTTAACTCGAGTTATCCAATACACAGGTAAGACAGGACCACGCGAAATTAATTTAAAATGAGTATACCCCGCGGCATACAAGTGTGTCTGTAAAATTAAAAGGAGACCGAATTTGTACGTTTTGTTTTGGTTTTGTACCCGGCGAAAAATTTGAAATAAATTTTAAAACCAATCTAACTATACAAATCTACGAATTAATTTTTAATTCAATGTAATAAAATATTAAACTCTCGATAAAAGTACAGTAGAGCCTAAAAAAATGGCGGAAGGCGGAATAATTTTTATGTACTCTATATCTCTACCCTCCATGGTTGGAGGGGCGCCATCTTGTGAATGTTACTATTACTAATGCTTTTATAGAACCCCATGTTATTTTTAATTAATATTACCTGTAGATGTGTAACTGTGGGCTTTGGAACTCTGCCAGTGAATGACAAAGAATGTCCCATATTTTTTTGTTTAGTCTTATCTTGCCGTTTGTAAAAGAGAGTATGGAACATTCTGTTGATACCTATTTTTATTATTAAGTATTTTTGGACTATTATTAATTTATTTACTTTGACATATTGATCAACGTATCAGTTGTTATTCGCTTTAATTTTATATTTGTAATTTGACCTATCACAAGCAAATTCTATTATTTCCAAGTGATTAAATGAATTTTTGAGTTTGAGTTGAGTTTGAGTTTAACGGGATTTTATATTTTACTATACTAGAATGAAATCTCTGTATTCTTTTGTTAATACTCTAGGACAGTGATTCCCAAAGTGGTCCATATAGACCCCCTGGGATCAATGGGGGACTCGATGGGGTCTACGTATATGCGTAAATAAAAATGGGATATATGGGAAAGTGATATAAATGGTAGCAAGGGGGTCCACCGAGACCAGAAAAAAATTGAAAGGGATCTACAAGAAAAATAGTATGGGAACCTCTGCTCTAGGACATGGTACTAAACCACACCAGAAACTGACCACCAACATATATAATATAACCTTTAAAGCTTTACGTCACATACTTTAGAAACACTTTTGAATATGTACTCGTATTGTAACTGTTACATATTATGTTTGTAAGAATATTATTTATGTGATATGTAAAAATCAAACATCATTTTTTGTATTAGGTTGGGAAAAAAGTTTCTTCGCATTTTTTAAGATAATTCAAAACATTTTTTAATATAGTTTATTTAAATTTAACTTAAGTATGTATGTACAATTTTGTTCGATAACCTTTTGCCATCTCGTAGGTAGGGACATGATCCCATTGCTATAAACATTTTGGGACTTCTCATCAAAATACCGCGACAAATGGATTTGGCAGTCCTCTCGTGATGTTAACCTAACATTGCATAAAGAATTCTGAAGAGACCGAAACAGGTGGAAATCTGAAGGTGCAAGGTCAGGACTATACGGCGGATGCATTAACACCTCCCAGCCAAACTCTCTTAATTTTTGCTGAGTGGCTATAGATGTGTGAGGTCTAGAGTTATCATGATGAAACACCACACCGCTTCTGTTGATTAATTCCAGCCGCTTTCTCTCAACTTCTTGCTTTAATCTCATCAGTTGTTCGCAGTAGAGTTCAGAATCGATAGTCCTGCCTGGTGGTAATAAATAGCTCATAATGAATAATGCCCTTCCAATCCCACCACACACACAACATCACCTTATTGCGAGTTAACCCGGGTTTCGCCACAATCTGTGAAGCCTGACCGGCCTTTGACCACGACCTTTTTCGCACGTTCTTGTCGTACGTGATCCACTTTTCATCACCAGTTATCAGCTTCTTCAAAAATGATTCGGTTTCATTACGTCGTAATAAAGCATCACTAATGAGTACACGGTTCATTAGGTTTCTTTCAATAAGCTCGTGAGGTACCCAAATATCGAGCTTTTTTTTGTATCCAGCTTTTTTCAAATGCGCCAAAACTGTTTTGTGATCAATTCTCAGTTCTTCAGCTACGTCGTAACTACTGATATGTCGATCTTGCTCCACTTTTTCAAAAATGGCATCCATTTTATCCGTAATACGGGCGACCAGAGCGAGGTGCATCTTTGACATCAAAATTTCCGGATTGAAAACGCTTAAACCAAATTTGTGCTACTCTCACAGACACTGCACTAGGTCCATAAACATCGCAAATTTTTTTTTAGTGGAATTTTAAAATGTATCGAATTTCTTCATTAGATTCACTCATCTTGACAGTACGAAAAACAAATGAAAATCACACATTTGCCTAATTTGAATTTGGAATTATGTTCTTTAAAATGTTAACTTACAATGATACCAAAACCAGCCAGATACAAATACTACAGTCAGAGATTTTATTACAAGTTTATACATACTATAATGCGAAAAGACTTTTTCCCCAACCTATTATGTATCTACTTTTAAAAGATGGTGATTAGTGTAATCAAACCCGTTTAAAACGTTCTCATTATACCGTGTTATGTTCGTTATAACTAATCAGAGTCAAATTCGAGCTCAAGTAATATTAGCTAGCATTACTTGTCTGTAACTCTGTCTGTCTGTTACCTTTTCACGTCCAAACGGCTGAACCGATTTCAATGAAATTTGGAACAGAGATAGAGCTAAGTTTGAGAAAGGACATAGGCTACTTAGTTATTCATAAAACGACATCCACGCGGGCGAAGCCGCGGGCAACAGCTAGTAAATAATATTTCAACGCCCTACAGGGAATATAGGGATAAGCCGGTAAATGCACGCATTAAAGCATACACGAAAACACTCACAATTCGCCGGTAATGTTTAGTTATGTGGCGAACCTATTGAAATCTCCGGGCACATTACCAGGCTCTGAGTGTGGCACTGGGAAGCTTCCGAAATTTCTTTAGGTCATTATATTATTGTTTGTTTAGCCGCTTTTTTATTTATATTTGGCTAACAAGGAAATAATTAATACCTATTTGGTTTCAGTGGAATAAATTCATCTAGTTTATCTGTTATGCCTGTAGCCAATGAGTGTGGGAGCTCAATTCCTGGAATGTATTACACTAAGCTTACGTCACTAAATACAATAATTGATGAAAAGCTTTAGAAATTCAATTAAAACGACAAATAATAGCCGCAATATTAGAATAGGTATATTTTCATTTGCCTTTGAGATGCCCAAACTGACTCATAGACTGGCAGTTTTGGACCACAATCAACCTTAAACAAAGACTTTATATTGAGAATAGATAGGTATACTTATAGAGTAAGTAACTAGTAACCTATATTTTTAGATGACTTTTGAAGTCGTAGGTCTCATTTTGTACCCAGAGGTCAATTGAAGATGACCTAAATCGAAAACATTGAGGATACAGAAGATAAACTCCGTTTAGAAGATTTAGAGAGAGATGAGAGAGATTAACTCTTCTGCTCTCTTGAACTATTCTGTTCTGTATCTAAACGGTAGATTGAGGCCCAGCCCGTAGAGAGAAACATTTGGTCTTGTATATATTTGTAGAATATTGTAATAGGGTGCAATTTTCAGTATAAAATGTCTATAGTTATCCAGGTCGGAAGCCTTGGCCATACATTGCACTAGTTACCCTATTATGGCATTCGGCGCAGATTAGGAGTGGGGGCAGTTCCAATCCTCTTTGGAGGAAAAACTAGGTTCTATTTCTGTACAAAATAAAGTCCATTTAGAACTCTCGCAATACCCGCCGTCTCTCCCAGGACTACTGAAGTCCATGAGTATTTCTGTCAGTATAAAAAAAGATCATAATATCAAAAGTCTTAGGAATCGGCGTGCATGTATGAAGAGAATGATGAAGGTAGAAGAGGCACGAGAGGTATGTCAGGACCGGGATATCTGGCGCTCTACACTCTCTGCCTACCCCGTTAGGGACCTGGCGTGAAGATACATATATCATAATATACCTAAATCCTTTTGAACCAAAAGAAAACTCGATGTATTGATTTGAGCGTAAAACGAATCTTTGACCTATAGGATCGGGTTAAAAGGGAACATTTTCACATCTATCCATATAAATAAAAATTAATCATCGAAATGTTTTTAAGCGCATATCTTCCAAACGACTGTACCAATTTGGATAGATCTTCCTTTTATATTGTGTTCGATATTCAGAAGAAGATTTGAATGAAAAAAAATAGCATATGGCGGTATGAAGCTGGCCGAGTCAGCTAGTTTGATTTAAAAATGGTCCATAATCTAATGTATAAATAGGAATTATGTAACTCAACAATCATGTTGTGTCAAAGTCGTTTTATAATGACATTCAGTCGAATGTAATTATAAAACGACTGTATCGCTATTGGAGCAACGTGATAATTCTAGACTGGCTCACCGTATTGGCTAAAGGCGCGTACAGACAGACGGCGGCCGGGTACGAATACTACGAACGTTCATATTCGTTCAGTGTTTACTCGAGAAAAATGTATATCGAGACGTGCGTTGTGAGTCGTGCGGCGAATGCCTCACAAGTCTGGATCCACCTTAATAGACAACCAGACGTTGATAGTCAAAAGAAGTCAACAGAGTATCATTGGTACAAAGAAAACACAGTACCTGCGCCGCTTCGATCATTTAGGCCTGATTTTTTCATAGAAATAAATCTGGGACACACTGTTCGTTTCTTTAATGAGCAATTTCTTTTTCACAAACTTAAAATGTTCTAATGCAAACTCGTACAGTTCGTTTTCCATTCTCCACACAGTCGACTGTTGTATTTTCTCTATAGTATGTTGTGATGGTTCGATTTTCGAGCTGGTTTGTCTTAAATGCGATTTGTTGCTGTTTAGATAATGTTCTGTAGCGCCTTTGAAGAGACGCGGCAGTGCTTGTTCTAAGACTGATATGAATTCGAGCATTTCCTCTGTCACTCCGACCACTAAGTAATGGTTGACTAGATTGTGTTTGGCTTGCTGGAGCGCCCACGAATTGCCCGGTTTCCTGAAACGTATACATGTCAGATGAAATCAGGAATCTGTTTAATTTACCTTTCTCCCAGGGTATTGCGAGCTTCATTCATACATTGTAGAAAGTATATTTGCGGAATTTCTCGCGTTAAGGACGGCACTAGTCTACTTCTACTATCGGTGAGCCCTTGATGCATTAAAGTTTTACACCAAAAGAAGGTTCCAAAAAGTATGGAGCTTGGGCCCGCACCCTGTACACTATATTGAGAGAAGAAGCATAAATACTAAATCATTCAGTATTTCAAATCGTTTATTATACCTTCAATTTACTGTCGTAAGTTTATTTCAAAACAAGAACGTCATACAAGATTACATAAATATGTTTCCGACAAAAAAAAGAACGATATTAAGAGATTTTACAGCCAAATATTTTTTTTGCGCGTTCTTCTTCATGGATATTTTAACCAAATGTAAGAGATTTTTAGAAGCCACGCAGAGGATAGTCGTTTGGTTTTTTTTTTTGCTCGCGCTTTCCCCTCAACTAATATTTTAATCAAATGTCAATGATTTGATAGTTAAATGTGCGCCACAATACTGTTGCCCGGGGTTTCAATGGTCGTAAGTGTCGTAACGCCGGTACTGTCTAAGGGAGACCCCTGAGGGTCCGATCCTTGGCTTATGGCATTGTGAGGGAGACATAAGACATATGCGATTAGAGGCGGTACAACTTCACAACTTTCGATCTAGTCTAGAATAACGACCACACGGGTCGTGCTAGGGTTGGGGGAAGAACTTTCTGATTAGTCTTATTGGTGCTTTATTGAAATAGTGATAAAGTCAAGTTCGCAACATTTCGGATAAACGAAAACTTCTTCGATAGAATCTACAGTCAATACATACCAGCACTGGGCAGAGTGTCCGCAGAAGAATGGCACCTGCAGCCACATGTTGTTAGGGTCGCAATCCGGTTGGCCCTTCTCCACACACTCGTCGAATGTCTGAATGGTTTTTTGATGACATGATTATTAAGTAATAAAATAATAATAATACTTATAGCACAGTCTAAAGAAAACGAACAGTCATCCAACGAACGTGTAATGTCAGAGCAATCGTGCGGGGCGTGCGACGCGAGCGAGGGAGGGGGCGGTACCAAGTAGCCCATACAAAAACTGTCAACTACTTGGTACTGAGCGATAAGGGGTGCGAGATTTAAAATTTCTTTTACTTAGTTTTGGAAAGAAGATATTGAAAAATTTGTTCATATCTTTACTTTAATATTAATTCTTATTTTCATTTATTGATAATGTCTGTTTTATTTTGTACTTTATGTACATACTCGTACTTCCGTTGAAACGAAAAAATCTTTGTAGAAAAACTCTGAATATTTATATAGCCAAAACGTGACCGGCGCAACGAGGATGTTTGCACGAATGCCACGCGTGAAATTTTGAGGATTTTCGTATATGTTCAACGTAAAATGACGCGTTACAAACAACGTAAATTAAAACCAAAAACGTGACAACCTTAATGAATTTGCGTTTTAAGGGATGAAGGCGGCATATTGTAAAACTTCAAAGGCGATAAACTACTGTATGTACTTATACTGTGCTAATAGCCTCGACAAACATCTCAAGAGGCTCTTGCTGGGAAGTTGGATAAAGGGTTTGGTGCAGAAGGTGGTACTCCTCGACACGGCAGATATTGTGTATGTTCCTCATTCTGAGCCCTTACCATCCGCAAACCGCGGACACAGCTCCAAAATTCTATACAAACGCTTAATTTGGTCTCTATTACACAGACATCGGTTTGCGCGTGACGTGTATTTACACGTGCACAAGTGTGCGTAGCACGTAGAGAATACCAAACGTCGCCCATATGAGGGGAGGAGGTTATACATAGTATTATTACAATCCGTACGTCACCGAATGGCTTCCAGTTGAAAACCAGCGTCGAGCTTCGGCTAGGCACAATGCTGAACTGGAATCCATTTGGTGCAGCCGTGAGACATGGCCAAATATATATATATACATTTTTTTTTTTTAATTTGTATATTAATACAATGTTTTTAACAGGTAATTATACACGGTTGGTACCGAGATACGCATTGTAGTTTTTTATTTTTTAGGTATTTCTATTTATTTCACTATGCAGATTTTTTTCTTTTTGTTTTGTTTGTGTACTAAGTGACTGTATTTCTGTTTTTGTGCTTATTATTGTCTATTAATATTTTAATTGACTATATATATATATATTTTTTTTTTTTTAATTTTTATTTGTTCTCGTGTACCAACTCATTTTCGTTTTTGTTTATATTTTGTTGTTTTTAATGTTTTATGGGCATGTCTCAGGACTGCTTCAATAAAGTTATTTTATTATTATTTCATAATATTCTCTGCCACCGGCAGCTTGAACCTTGCTCCCGCTGGCAGGGGCTACTTATTTTGTATAATTTGTGTTTTATATGTAAAAATATAAAATATTTACTAAAGGTTAATAAACTGAATAATACTAACATTATACCCCATAATAATAAAAA
The DNA here is from genome assembly GCA_036365455.1 of Macrosoma leucophasiata. NCBI lineage: Eukaryota > Metazoa > Arthropoda > Insecta > Lepidoptera > Hedylidae > Macrosoma > Macrosoma leucophasiata. Next base: position 23,626,840 of record JAWQUS010000007.1, on the reverse strand, counting down.
TATTTTATTTTAATAATGCAATGCACTTGCAGATTGATCTTCTAGCCAATTGGCCACATGACGACCTTATGTGGTGGTAATTACAGCTATTTTTGATTGATTTTAGATAAGCAGAATGTTCATTGGTTCCCAGCAGTGTTCATTCAATACATTAAATTAAATGTGAACTGCATATCTATTTTTAAATTAGCATGCTTGAAATCTAATTCTATTATTTACTCACCACTTTGTCACCATGTTTCTTCCTCACTAGATGTGGCCTGAAATTATCGCCATGCCGGAGAAAGTAGTAATATGACACCAACCTATCCAGTGGTTTTCTTATTAAGTTGATAAATACTGGTTTTGAAGTTGTACCCAATCTGAAAATATGAAGTAACACTTTAAAAATATTTTTGTGTTGTATATCTATGGGCACCGGTGTTAATTCAATTCATAAAATTAAATGAATTATAGAAAGAATGTCGAATGAGCGAATGACTAAACAGATATACAATGCGAATGTGGATGGTTGCAGAGGCCCAGGAAGACCAAGACTGACCTACCATGACCAAATAGGTTGAGTTCTGTCTGATGGTGGGGTCAAAAGTCTTAGGAATCGGCGTGCATGTATGAAGAGAATGACGAAGGTAGACGAGGCAAGAGAGGTTTGTCAGAACCGGGATATCTGGCGCTCTACACTCTCTGCCTACCCCGTTAGGGACCTGGCGTGAAGATACATACATATATACATACATAAAATTAAATTCCAAAATTGAACACAAATATCAGAAAATCATATGAAAGTAATCTAGTGAAAATAAAATCAAATATCAATCAATATTTATCTGTCAAATCGATATTTTTCGATTACTGTTCCAAAGTAATTTTAGCTTATTACAAATTACCTACAGTGAATTATTAAATATCAAAATTCTGTCCTTGTGCTTCGAAAGGATGTTATTGTCCGCATAACTAATAATTACCTATATTAGAAACATTGGAGTGTTTTTGTTCCAACACACCATAGTTAGAGAGATTTTAACATAGCATTTATTTCCTTAAACTCATTCCGAAGAGATCTTAAGACAACCAAACACATACCTTTCAAAGTTCAGAAATGCCATATGTCCATGATACAGTGCCGGCTTCATCTCCTGCCACTTAGTGACATTTTGGGCAAATTTATACTGGTTGCTTAGCGACATGACGTGCATGTTGGCCGTTATATTTATATGCAACACTTTAAAATGGTTTTTCTTACACAAATCGTAAGCAACACCCACAAAAGATGTAGATCCAGTCTTAGGCACTCTATTGTATATCACCACTAAGTCATCGTCATCTTTCTGTGTAGTTTTCGGGAAAAACTGACGAGATTCTGAATGCGTTTGCGCTAATTTGTATTCTACAAAGAAAGTGAATTTTCTAATTATGTACATGAATTATTCTCATAGCACACATCTGCAAATGACAACAACTTACCTAATTTTCGATAATTGTCTTCTAGTCTTGTTATTTCGGATTGGAAATATAATACAATTGTGACAATAACACAGAGAGATGTTAATAGCCATAGTTTGTGAACGTTCAACATATCGTCGGTGCCAGCACTATTCCACGCTCAAATGGACACTGACATAATTTAAATATGAGTTCATTATAAATATAAACATGAGTTTCCCCTACTCGGAACACCCACACAAGAAAATAAACGCAGCTTTGGCTGGTGAAGAAATTAACAACACAAACCACAAATCGCCATCATACGTAATAAACGTCAATGTCAATTTGACATATTGACAATGATATGACAGTAGCGTTCCGTTCATCAATATAAATAATCATGATTTTAACATCTTCTAGAAGATTAAATATGGGATAAATAAATTATATCTATGCACATGAGTACATATGTATGTAATTTTGATATATTTCTTTGTTTATCCATTTTGTCAAATAATACAGCCTACATACCACTGATAGCACAGACATAGTTACTATGCTGTAACAATACACCCCTGCTCGTGCATGTAGAATTCATCTCAGAGGTCGATCATGCCATGAATTTTAAACAAATTTAACATTTATTTAATGAAATCCGATCCTCATTTTTTCCATTGCAGTAATAATAAGTAAGCACTTTGTGCCAGTAATTTCACAAGTAAAACGTAGGTATGTAGCACAGACATAAGTTACTATGTTATCAGTCATAGTCATAGGTACTACTAGTTAATTTGTTTAAAATTCATGGCATGATCGACCTCTGGGATGGATTTCGAGAAATAGTAGACAGGTAGACAAATAGTCCAGAAACCTAATACAAAATCAGCCTAACTGCGCTACCGATTGCATATTTAGGGGGTACCTGCCTAAGTATCCAACGATCAAAGAAATATTAATCCGCTGTCCTGTCCAGTCAATCTCTCATTAACTTATTTAGCTATATTTTATGTATCTTCACGCCAAATCCCTTACGGGGAAGGCAGAGAGTGATTTGTTGTAGATTTTATATTGTAAGTAGGTATATTCTCTGCTACTATGAAAACGGCTCTGTTTATGACCACCTGCCGCTGATTATTTTGTTTCGGTTGGTTAATACAATGAAAATAAATCACATGTCCCACCTAAAACCAACGACCCGATTCCAATACGCATAAAACTAACCGTAGTTCCGCGCCTAAATAAATAATAGAACTTCACGCTACAAAATAATCAATAGTGATCGGCGGCCGACACTAATTAGATTTAGGTCTCCGTAATCACGTGTGCGTACAATCGCGACGAATGAAATTTGGTTTTAGGAACTGAAATTGTTTGTTCAATGTAGGATATAAGATCTGTCAATCATTTCAGAGTTATTAAGGAAATAGACTATTAAAATCACGGAATTAGGGTTAAATGCTTAGAGGAACTTCGACAACAAGTAACTCTTATAGTTTCGCCATGCACTCGTGGTAGAGCTCCAGTGACGGAGCTCGTGGGTGTAGGCACCACCGCATTACCAATATACTTGCCGCTAAATGGTAGTGTTCAGCACTATCGTGTTCCGGTCAGGTGGTAATGTTCGGCCCTGTCATTTCCGCCACAGAGGTATAAAACCTTAGGCCGCAGGAGTGGTAACGCATCTGCATTTTGACCTTAGTCTTTGTGTAAGTGTCTATAGGCTGCCGTCATCACTTAACATCAATGTGAATGCATGCTTGTTTCTATTACATAAAAAAGACATAATAGCAAAACTGTCACAGATTAGTAGACACTACAAGATTACGATTAAGTAATATTCAATACTTATAAAACCGTGGGCTAAATACGAGTAGCAAGAACCTCATCATTGGGTAGAATTGAACACCTCTTCACAAAAAAATTGACGCGTTAAGTTTTCAGAAAGTAAGTAGTTAGGTCGTCTACTCTTCGATTACCAAACCTTAGACTAAGGCTGCCTGTCCAATGTCTACCGAAGCGGAGCGAGGCAACGGATCGGAGCGAGGGAGTAATGCGGAGCGGAGTTGCGTACTGTGCCTGTCCACAAGAGCAGAGCGAGGCTACGGCGCGGAGCGAGAGAGTAATGCGGAGCGTAGTTGCAGACTGTGTTTTTCAATATGCGGAACTAGGCCGCGAACATGCGACGAGTCATTTCGAGCTCCTAGCGGCGCTCCGCTAGGAGCAAAAAAAATCTGCCCGATTTTATATGATTTTTTGAACTAGTTCGTACCTCCCTGTCCACTAAAGAGGAGCGGAGATTTTGTGCAATGCTATTGGTCAATATTTCTCCGTTTCTCCTCTCCGCTGCCTCGCTCCGCTCTGGTGGACAGGCAGCCTAAGACAGGACCAAATTATGACGATCGGATTTCATTTTTAACAGGAAATCGATTTTCGCTAAAATTGTGAGTATTGATTGATATCTTTGCTATTTGTTTTGATACCTATTTACCTACTTTACAGACATCCTACATAAACAATGTAATCCTCAGTCCACAGTTCAGTTTTGTTTGACCGCTTGGACAGAAACCGCGCGCGCGAAAAATAGCGCTGACATTCATTTTCCCGCCATAATATGGGTCAACGCGTGCCCTATTTCATTAGTGTTTTAAAAAGATAAATTAATAGTTAATTAATCAGTGATCAGTGTTAAAACTTGATGATGTCTTTCATTTGGTAAAACAATTTACGATTATTTTTATTGGAATTTAAGTAGCGATATCTACTTCCATTCTAAAATAAATGTCTCATGATAGGTAGGTACACATTGACCTTTATGTACTAAAGTACTAGACAGGACATTCCCCTTAGTAGCATGGTCCAGTTTTTTTGCATTCAATTAACTACTTACACTTTCCCATATATAATATGTACATGACATCTAACGTGAAAACGTATTACTAAATATCTGTCAAATTAATTTAAAAATGGAACCGGCTGTTTATTCCCGGTGGCTACAAAAAATAAAAACAAAATTAAAAAAACAATAAATAACCTAATAAAAATTAAGGCAATTATAAAAAGATAAATATATTTACGATTAACATAACAAAAAAAACAGAAATATAAATGAATCCCTCCGGTGCTCCGGTAAGTCTTTGCGCACACGACATCCAATTCTAGTTTTTGGTCACGCCTTCGTCGAAGCGAAAGCAGATTATTGCCCGGGCAAGAGGGCAATCCTCGTTCCTCGTATCCCCGTACCACAGCTGCGCGATTCGCACGCAGCGCCGATTATTAATTAATTCAGTCAACATAAGTTTTGTAATTGACACTGAATTATAGTGTATGTAGCACTCGTGTTCCAGTTAGATGGTAATGTATTATCGAAGGTCCCGTGATTTCTGTACAGAGGGAAAAGATTTACCCCCTTATTCATAAACGTATTTTAGCTAAAGTGTTGCTAATCTCTCCTTTGTCTTTTTCTATCCTACACATTTGACAATGCAACTGACAAGGACAAAGCATTCTATAGCTAAAACGTATCTAATGTACGTTTATGAATAAGGGGGTTGGTTACACTTTTATTAGATTTTACACTTTAGATTTTTCACTTCAAAAAATCGTATCGATTTCAGTATTTTTTTTCTATCCTACACATTTGTCAATGCAACTGACAAAGACAAAGCATTCTATAGCTAAAACGTATCTAATGTACGTTTATGAATAAGGGGGTGGGTTACACTTTTATTAGATTTAACACTTTAGATTTTTCACTTCAAAAAATCGTATCGATTTCAGTATTTTTCTCATCAGACAGAATGCAGTACCTATGTACTTATAAGATAAAAAATAAACATAGAACTTTAGCAATAAGTGGCAATAAAATTGCGTTTGCGCACTCCGGATATGATACACCGTGTTTACAACCGATCATCCGGCCATACTGATGAAATGGATGAAATTATTATTGCGCTTTGAACGCATCCTTTTGCGAAAATTCTTAGAGGATATTTATGTTAGCCATATAGGACAGGAAATCGTTTGTTGGCTCGAGTGCCAAACAAGCTTAAAACCATCGATCACACAACACAGCTTGAATCAAAAAACCTGCTACTGTTACTCTAATTATAAGTATTTTTTGTATGTCATGAAAGTGGCAAATGAGTATACAGAGTAATAACTATCACAGAGACTTCATAACTAAGGTCTCAGGAGAGGCAACGCATCTGTATGTTGATTTCTGGTTTTTGTGTGGATGTTTAAAGGCTGCATTCATCATCATCCATTGGAACTGCATGCTTTTTCGTTTCCTTGTATACTCGTAAAAAAACAGTTTACAGTGTCCCAAAACTAACCATACCATATTCTGTAGGATCCAGCTGGCAAATGCCATCCGACAGACTATACTCGTATAGCCAGTCCGACGCTGGTGTCCTAAGCCATAATGCGTCTGTACCGGAAACTACACACGGAGCACGATAGCGCTCAACAATTCCAATAGCGGCTAAGTTAGGTAACGCGGTGGGACCTACACCACACCGCGGATACTACGGCAAAATTCCATATCCACATCAATCAGTGACGTGTATTTACACGCGCACCTGTGTGCGTAGCACATACAAAATACTATCCGTCGCCCATAAGAGGGGAAGGGGTTGAGTGATGCGGGCAAATCGGGCGGGACGTCGAAGTGTCCATTCTATACGTAGTATTATTAGGTACATATTCTCTGCCTACACCCTCGAACTCGAGAGGGCTCTACGTCCTAAATAGTCCTAATAGGGATATAAGGACAACAGAAATAATGAACACCGGAAAAGAAAGAAAGCACACCCTCCTCAAAGATATTGTAAGTGACAGGGATGGATAAATATAAACCAATCATAACCGTTACGTCCCTAAAATGTTAGGAAATTGAAGGCGACACCGTCTAATGTCATTAGTTGCGATCAAGCTATTTTTGGAAACACAGTAATTGGATCTTGGGTATTGGATAACTTAATTATTTGAAATAACTGTAACCTAGAGTCTAGAAGAGACAATTGAAAAAAAGTTTTTTATAGGTTCCTTGCTCAGACCCTACGCTTCTTTTTGGCTAGTTGATTGAAAGACTTGATAAATTATTAATTCCGTATGACATTATTATAATCTTATCACTGTTATAAATGTTTAAGTATGGATGTTTGTTTGTTTGTTGCCCAATCACGCTAAAACGGTTTGACAGATTTCGATAAAACTTTTAAATGCATCTTCAAATTGACCAAAAATTGCCGATATCAATTACTGCTGCATGTACAATTTTGTGTCACAGACGAGTCAAGACTTTATCATTATCTTAACCACTACTATAGAAGTTAACTAAAGAGCTAGTTAACAAAATAAGATTTTTTTAAATATGTCTGAGAAAGAAAAATCGTAAATGCAGTGCTTCAAATAAAGTCTGAGCATATTTTCTGTTCTGAAAGCGGTCTGTGGATCTCGGCCTAAATGGTAGAGTTCTGTAGAGCGCTAGCCTACCGCGTTACGGTTCGATCCGTGGTGCCAGTTGTTGTACCTCTTTGCCAGAAAGGACGCTATAACTCCAGAACGCACGAACCGATATCCACGGTTTTGCATGCGTTGGAAAGGTCTCGGGCTCCGTGAGGTTTATACCAAAGAAAATTCAGGAAAAAATATTTATAAAACGACGTCCACGCGGGCGAAGCAGCTGCCAACAGCTAGTTACAGGTATAAGTCAAAATGCAGATGCGTTGCCACCCCTACCCCTCAGTTGTTATGTCACTGTGATAGTTCTTACGCCGCCATATCGCCGGTTAAAAACCAGATGAACGTATCTACAATTTTGTCAATGTTGAGAAAACGCAATTAACTGAATAGAAATGGAGGTCATTTTCTCAACATTGACAAAATTGTAGATACGTTCATCTGGTTTTTAACCGGCGATATATAATCATCTAACCGAAACACGATAGTGCTGAACACTAACTACTATTTGGCAGCAGATAGATTTGGTTATGCGGTCCTACACTGGGACTCTACCACCATTAGTAGAGGTGTGTTCTTTACGCCTTAATCATCATTATGCACTTACCCTAGTCGTAAAATTGAAAATTGTAATCTCATTACGCCAAATTATGTTACTCTGTATTCAACGCCAACAATTTCCGTGTCTCATGAATCACAAGAGCGCATGAATGTATTAAAATTGTTATTTTGGAACACCTTCCACTTCCTTAGACAGAGCATAAACTTCTCATATTGGCACAAGGGCATTACATTATCTAAATAAACTCTTATGTAACTGGCATAAACTGAAGTAGCGTAAACGTTTTACGATGCCCGAGGGATACAATACACAAATACTAAAGTAAACAATGTTATATCCTCCTTGGAGACACCATAAACCCGATTGCAAGGGTGCAATGCAATACACAATATACAAACTGTTCGCATCTGTTTATGAACCAAACCGATTCAGTCGACCTTAGTTTGTGGGAATGGCTGCACGTATTAATACATTTACACGCAGCCTCGCGATCGTAAATCCGTTTGTTTTTCGTAATGTAATTTATAATTTAGCAAAATAAAAAGGTTATAAATAAAAAAAGAATGGAAGTAGATCGTATACTGTACATTTTCGGAAGTTTCACAAGGAAAAAACAAGACAGGAGAAAATCATTGGAGCAATCCTCGATCAGCGCTGGCAATAGTCCATTGCGGCTGCAGAAATGTCGGCCAGCTAGTCAGCAACAGAGCTTGGCAATAGCCCCGAGGACGTCTGCGTATGGTGGGAGGAAGAGCCAGGTGAAGGGGTGGGAGTGTGGGTTGTGTAAGAAGGAGCTGGTTGAGCCGCGGCTGTTGGGCTGTCTTCACAGCTTCTGCACGAGATGTCTGCAAGGTCTGCACCAGGAAGGGGAAGCGGAGATGTGGAGCGAAGTCGATGGAGGTTAGTTGATAAGGTCTCCATGATACCTACCATTAAATTTGAAATATACTAATCACTGGTGGTAGAGCTCCAATGACGAAGCTCGCGGGCGTAGGCACCACCGCATTACCTAATATACTTGCCGCTTAATGGTAGTGTTCAGCACTATCGTGTTCCGGTCAGGTGGTAATGTACGGCCCTGTAATTTCCGGCATAGAGGCATAGCACCTTAGGCCTCAGGAGTGGTAACGCATCTGCATTTTGACCTCGGTCTTTGTGTGTCTATAGCCTGCAGTCATCACTTAACATCAATGTGAACTGCACGCTTGTTTGCCACTTTCGTAACATAAAAAAAAAATACATCATTTTAGCCGAAAGATGTCTACTGCTGGACCAAAGCCTCCCCATAAGGAGGATATGTATATAATCGCCACGCTTGGCATGCGGATTGGCGATCGCAGTGGCAGCAGTTTTATCGCAGGATGCTGCTGCCCGTCTTGCGTTATTGCATTTACTATCACCCCATTGGAATGGTTTGACTGCCATTGTTCGATTGACTGTTGCTGACTATTTACATTGACTGAAAGTCAATGTAAATAGTCAGCAACAGTCAAAAATGTTATGAAAAATAGATGTTGGCCGATTCTCAGACCTACCCAATATGCTCACAAAATTTCATGAGAATCTGTCCAGCCGTTTCGGAGGAGTATGGCAACGAAAACTGTGACACGAGAATTTTATATATGTACTAGCTGTCCCGGCAAACTTCGTATTGCCTCACAATTAAATAATGTGTCAAAGGTTTGATAGATACGGACTATTTGTATAGGAAAATGAAATTAAATGTAGAGATTCCCGTGGGAATGAGTGATTTTCCCGCAGTAAAAAGTAGCCTAAATGTTGGCCAGGCTTAGTATCTATACACCACAAAAAGTTTTATTCGAATCCGTCCAGTATCTTCGGAGATTAGCCTGGACAAAGGGACAAACAGACAGAAAATTTAAAAATAATTGAAAAGTGTTCTAATACTATTTTAACATCGCCCCCAATTGGTTTTTCGTAAATATATACAATTTTTTTTTTTAATTTTATCGCATCGCTTGTTATGCATATTGCCAAATGCATAATGCAAAATTAAATGTATATTTTTCAATATTTCTGAGAGATTTTCTTATATTTTTTTCCTTAAGAACCTTCTCCTAATAATAAGAAATACAACAAAAAAAGAATTAGTGAAATCGGTCCAGCCATTCACGCGCGATGTTGTGACCAAGGAAAACGGGTTGCATTTTTATATATTTTTACACTGTTAAGTTCAGGAATGAGAAACTTTCCATACAAATTTTACCACTTAATTTTTCCCTTTCTTTTTCATATGAACTTTGTACTGCGGTAATAAAGTGCAAATTGATTTTTTGACGTTAGGAACACACCTACATTGCTTAGACAACCGTGAGTGCTTGTAATTTAATATGAACTTTATGCGCGGCTTCGCCCGCGTGGATGTCGTTTAATAACTTATTTATAATTTACGATGCCGTGGAAATGTCCCAATCAAGTTTCCCGTTGCGTACCTCTTTGTGGAGTACTAATGGCTTGTGTAACTTAGCTTCGAAAACGTCTATAACTTCAAAAATATCTATTTAATTAGAGCCTGTTCATTAATATTCCACCTTGAAAATTGCGGAAAGTCCCATTCCAACTTCCCTACCCATTTTAAGGGGATTGAGGGAAGATTAAAAAAATATATTGATGCAACAAAAGAGTCTGTAAACCAATTTTGAGGCATTAAAAACTGACAAAATACCCGTACAAACTATCACCTCCTCTCTTAGGAGGTTGATCGCACATTTCCAAAAAAAGAAAAATCTTAAGAGCCCTTAACCTTTCTTTATTATGAACTTTGTTCAGCGGTAATAAAGTGCAAATTGACTTTTTGACGTTAGGAACACACCTACATTGCTTAGACAACCGTGAGTGCTTGTAATTTAATATGAACTTTATGCAACAGCAATAAAGCTCAAGTTGACTTTACGTTTTAGTTAGAAAACATTTGTATGGGAAAAAGAAAAGGGCTGTTTTTAGGGGTTTTCCGGCAATTATTCGACTTTTTCTCGCCGTACATACCATCCTTGAAATTCAACAAACATATTAAAAAAAGAATTGGCCAAATTGGTCCAGGCGTTGTTGAGTTATGCGCTTACCAACACATTTTGCGATTCATTTTTATATTATAGATTAGAAGATGTAATGTTAACCCTCGGAAGTAGAAGTAACACTTTTTATTACTAGTGACCGTTTGCGTCTATAACTTTATAGGTATAATTAAAAAAAAATACGCTTGTGTCTTATGTGTTCTCTGTGGTTAGCGATCTTTAGTGTCTCCTGTCCAGTAGTGTCCAGCTTTGGCACTAGTATAGTGATCTGTGGTGTCCAGTATCAGATTTATCTAAATCAGATAAGGACGGATTGCACCGTTTGCTCTGAGAACTGAGTTTAGTAAAACGTTTTGCAATTTCAGCTTAATCACGATTCATTTTCATCGGTGAAATTCAAATAGGGTTATTGAAACTTAAAACGTCAAAACGCGTTTTACAAGAATAAATCGCGGTTTATTACGACGGTGAAGGTTCTTAGCGGTTGATCTGATAAAACGTTTACTGTAAGTATAAATATTAAGTAAATTTATATTCATATCTACACACAAACTTACTTTGTCACATATTAGTAAAGAAGCCAGATATGGATTAAAAATAGTGAGACTATAAATCTTACAAATTTAATCGTCTCATTAATTGCATATAAAATCATCACTGGGCTATTTATCTCTTACTCAACCCAGTCAACAAAGACCTCTGATCGAAGGAAAATATTCAATCATTGAGTCATAGCCAAGCTCAATTTTAACTGGTTTAAAGTTTTATGATATCGGTCCAGTCTACTGGATATTGTTTGAGCATCTGTTTGGATCATTAAAATGGAAATGATGTGTTAATAGGCTAAAACAATAAGGGGTTTAAGAGATTTGTGCAAGAGTAGCCACCACATGGTTAATATAATGGGTTTTGTAAGGAAATGAGATGTAAACTGTTGGTGGCATGCCCTTTTTTGTTGGCTAAAACGATCTACAGGTACCTATATCACGGAGGCGTTACATCCACGAGATTTGTCAATTAAGAAGCAAGGGGCTTACGTATATATTGAATAGATAAGATACCAAAATACAGTATCTACACATCAAGAAATATTAACTGCCTCGGTAGCCTAGTGGTAGCAGGCCACTACTACTACGCTGAGGTCTTGGCTGAGGTGGTTGGGTAGGGGGTTATCAGATATAATGGTGTAAAGTCCTCTATCTCTGGTTCTATTGTTTTTTTTTTTTCATTTTCTGGAAATTTCCCAGTACCTCGAAGTTTGGCAATGTGCCCGGAGATGTCAACAGGCTCGCCACCTGTTACATGGGCCAAAACGTAACCGGTGAATCGTGGGTGTTTGCATGTATGCTTGAATGCATGCATTTACCTCTGCCTACCCCTTCAGGGATTACAGGCGTGAAGTTACGTTACGTTCGAAGAAACACACCAATTCACATCGAGCTTAGGAAAAAGAAGGTAGGCTAGTTTCGAGTTCGTAGAGCGTTATCTCTGCTGCACACTGCCTGTATTGGTCATCAAAATGGCCGACAAACGTCAAATAGGTTGTCTGGAGAATTGCGTGAAAAGCCTAATGACATATTGAACATATTACCAAACTCCGGCGAGTTTGGAAACTGGAAATTTTCTGAAACTGGAAAAATCGTAATAGCACCTGTCCGGCGACCAAGCTCGGGCTCTTAGCGTGGAAACGACTAGACGTAAAAGTGGCCTCAGTAGGCACTTTTACCTTAATTAAGTATAGGTATCTATATAAAAAAGCAGTACAGTAATAGTAGCAAATAGTGCCAATCATAACAGATTAAGCAAAATATCTACTGTCTATTTCTGTCACAACAAAAATGGATGACCTAACTCAAAGTTTGCCCTGAAATACAGCGCAAGTACGAAGCCCTACAGCGACGCGGTGACCTAGAGTCCTGTAGTAAGCGGATAATACACTAGCACTATTAGTTGCACGTGTTCTCTTTCCTGTCTTGTTTGCCAGATATTCCTTTTGCAAGTAACTATGAAAATATGTACCTATACTGTTTTTATACCTATGGACGCAAATGCGCTTATAGCTCAGTCTATAGGCTGCACTAAAAATAACATTAATTTAATATCATATCTTGTGGACAGTGATTAAAAACAAATGGATAAACTATAAAGTGAAAATAAAATTTCAAACGTTTTGAAACAAAGCAACTGTCATCGTACGTACGTGTTATTGTGTTTTGTTCTGAAAAACTGCTACAAAATATTCTACCAGTGATTCAATTAAGAAACAGTGCTGAAATTTAAAAATTAGTCGTTTGTATTTACAAAAGACAATAAAAACTTATGATTTTGTAAATTGTGAGTGAGTTAGCAGTTGTTTAATCAAAGTCAGCTGTTATAAATTATGGCCTGCTAATGCCATCTGTATTCAACGTCGATCAACCAACTAAACTTTTTAATACGACGCACAATAGGAAGTATCTGGTTAGCAAGAGAAATACTGTACGCCTAAGCAAATACACAGTACAGATAAACGTCGTATAGAAGGAACCACTAGCCCTAAAACTAAAAAAATATGGAAGAAGTTATGAATGCACTTCGTAAAATTCAAACAGATCTCGACGAACAAAGAACAACAATTTTGAAAAACGGAGAAAAGATATCGGAGCAAGTAACCAAAAATATTAACAATATATTGGACGAGAAATTTAAAATATGGGACGAAAAATACGACAATCTTAAAAATAAACTTGAAAATCAAGAAAAAAGATTGTATTTTATGGAAAAACAAGCAAGACAAAGAAACATTGTCCTTTTCGGACTAGAAGAAATTGAAACGTCCTATTCGAATTTGGAATCCACGTTGGTCACCTTTATAAACCAACATTTTCTCTAAAGTTAAGAGGGGTAAAACAGGGAGACCCGTTGTCTCCAAGGCTATTTACAGCTAGAATCCGTTTTTAATGAATTGGACTGGAGTAATCATGGCGTAAACTTAAAAAACAACAAACGCTTAAGCCATCTATGCTTCGCTGACGACATAGTACTGATATCAGAGACAGGATCTGAATTACAATCGATGATCACATCATTAAATGATGCTAGCAAAAAAATTGGTTTAGAAATGAACCTACTCAAAACCATGCTAATGACCAACAGTACTCACATGATTATATCAGTCGATGGTGAGGCCCTTAAATACACAGACAGATACATATATCTCGGCAAACAAATTGGCTTCAATCGGAATAACAATGACCAAGAAGTGGAGAGGAGGACACAAATGACGTGGAATAAATATTGGAGCCTAAAGGATATTTTTTAAAGGCAATCTACCAACATATATTAAAACTGAGGTCTTTAATTCTTGCTTTCTTCAATGCCTAACATATGCTAGCCAGACGTGGAAGTTCAATAATAAAACTAGATCCCGGATAGAAACCTGCCAACGAGGAATAGAACGTAGTATGCTTAATATAAAGAAAATAAAAAAAGTAAGGCACTCCAAAATTCGAAAAATCACAAAATCCTTCGACGGACTTCAGAAAGCATTAAAACTAAAGTGGAAATGGGCAGGCCATGTAGCACGTCTTCAAGACCAGAGATAGACTCAAACAATAACCACATGGAAAGGCCCAAAAGGAAAACGAAAAAAGGGGAGACCATTTGCTCGATGGGAAGACGAAATCAAAAAAATCGCAGGTCCAAGTTGGTTTCAAATAGCCCAATGTAGAGAGGACTGGCAATCTTTGGAGGAGGCCTTCACCTCAGGGGAGGGTTCTTGCAAAAAATAATATACTTAAACACCTAAATACATTTAAATTTAAAATATATATATACATTTAAGGTACAAATAAGCTCTAGTAATTATGTTATAATACATTTAAATTATAAATATATATATACTATAAACGTAAAGAAAATAACAAAAAAAAATAATAATAAAATAATAATTACAATGTAAATTACTCTAGGTTTAATTTTTTTAATTTTTAGTTTTAATATTTAACTTTAATTTAAAAGTTAACTTAGTTTTTTTATATTGTAAAAAAAAAACTTTCTTTTCTACTGTTTAGTGTTTAAGTACCTATGATAAGAATATGAAAACTTTATGAAATTTTGTGCAAGAAATAATAAAAGGCTTATTATTATTATTATATATATTATTATAGGCTGCACTTACTTAAGATTAAAAAAAAATAACGCCTAAACTCACGGCCCTAGTATAAACTTATTTCGTGGGTGCCGTTGTTTAAACAAAAACACCCAGACCCGAAACAAACATCTGTAGGCCACACAAATATTTGCCCCAATATTGAGATCAAACCCATGCTCCTCGGTTCAGACGGTCGTCACACACCGCTAGACCAACTGGCTCGTCCTCTAAGGCGTCTGGACGTCACGTCCCCACCCCCCACTAGCAGAGGGAATTCTTACGCTGCTGCAGTCATTCAACTGAACAAGTCGAATAGGGTGATAGTAAACACAATAACGCGAGATGGCTTGCAACGTCCCGCGGCAAGTCCACTGCCATCGCCAATCCGCATGTTAAGCGTGGTGATTTTAGTAGGTATATTGTCCCCAAATGACGCTCAACACTGTGGGCATCTTTGGCTTTTGTCCAGCTGTGGACATCTTTCGGCTGAATTGATGGGTGGTGATGAATCCCTGAAATTAGCACCTCGAACCAAACAAACTATATGCAAGTTTGTTAGTATTTGTAATCTGCAACATATTCCGCTCTTCTTTCTATTCTACTTTCATTATTTATTATCATTTAGTTGTACATTTATTTCAGCCTGTCATTGAAGCAGACCGGAACATAGCTAATGTGTTTCTTTAAATAGACCACCACCCGGCGCGACTGTAAACAAATAACCAAAATGCTTACGATAGTCAAATATGGTATGATTGACACTTGTTTTGGACTTCCAGGCTGTCCGTTTCAGGTTCAGAATCAGAATCAGAAACTCATTTATTCATTTAGGGTGACAGGCACCTCTTATGACACGTCAACGACAAACAAAATAAATTAAAGCGAATAACAATTGATATACATGTCAAACAAGATAAAAAATATATGTAAAGTCAAGAATATCACTAAGATAAAACTAAATGTGATAAACTAATGTAAAAGTATATCAGTAGAATGTCTCTTTTCCCCTTTACAAACTGATAACAAAGAGTAAAAAGAAAAGAAAAAGAGTCATTCTTTGTCATTCACCGGCAAAGTTCTCGGTTATATGATGAGGAGGACTAAGACTAAGGTCGACTAAGGATGACTAAGGTGACTTCTATTACCCAATGACTCCCATTACCCTATCTTTCTCTATTCTATTCAACAAGCACGCCGATTCTGAAGACTCTTGACTCCACCGGTCTCCACCTTCGGACAACATTAGCGAATTTTGTCCCATAATAACCTTACTGAAACCCGTATACATTAGTCACTCGTACTTCAACTTGGTTTTTTGATTACACGATACACTTATGAATCCAAACCGGTAACAATAACAGATGGACATAAAACAGAGCTCCAGATATAATAAAGGGAGTCTGTTTATCTGGTAGTCGTGTGAATCAACCTTATAATACAATCATGATCTCATTGTGCCATTTTAATTTATGTTTCGGTAAACAAAAGTCGGTTACAATTGACTTTTGGATTAACTGTTAATTTTTTAATTTAGTTAATTAAACATAGGTACTGTACTGTGCTTCCCGTTGTGTTGTTCTACACTATACACTTATTTACTCTATGCTCTAGTTGATCGATTGAATCATATTTTTTGTTTCTTTTCTTTTCGCATCGTCGCATTTACAATCGAATTATTATCCTTAGATAGTCAGCCATCGATTTCTTTCATAACAATGGGTATAACCACAGAAATCTAAATATTGTCTTGTTATTAGATGTCTATGTCACAGTGGGGCGGATCCAGAAATTTCATTTAGGAGACGAATGACCCAGAATTTATGCTTACGGGAAGATTTGACTCAGAGTTAAGCTGTAGTAAAAAATAATCATATAGTCCCACTTTCTGGATCAGCTACTGTGTGCACATATATCACCTATGCATCGATCAGCAGGACCCAGTAGCAAAGGGCCAAAGCCTTCGAGCCCCAACCAAAAACATCCATCTACACAGATTTGCAAGATAAATGTTCGCAAGTCGACGATCTTAGACATTTCCACATTACCCCATTTCCGATTTCAATATCGCAATATATTCCAGATGATCGCGTCAACTTAGGTAGCAAACGATCTCTCGGTTGATCACCAATAACAACGGACAGGATGACTTACTTTCTGACAAACTAATCGTTAGTGTCCACCAAAAATGGATTTAGGTCGAATTTTAGGCATGTGTAACGGAACCCACTCTCTCAAAAAGGGGACTCTTCAGATAAAGGATATTTTCGAAGTTAAATCTAAATCAACAAGAATATAATATTGGCCAAGTGATGTCTAAAGAGACCCTACAAGTTGTTAAATGGTAGAAACCTTAAGTTCTTTAATAGAGGTAAGAATAAAGTTAGAAATGCGATAAGATTATTAAATATAACCCCAAAGAGTAAATTACTGAATACACAATATAATATTGGAGGGGAAAGTTAAGGAGCCCCAGACCATCGCCCCTTAGTGTGAGTACCAAGCCAGGAATCTGTACTCTCCAGACGAGCTTGGAGTATATTTGGTAGATGAGCGTATAAATAACGCTTAAATAATTACCATACAATGATGGTCACATTTATAATCAAACTGTTGTAAAACAACAGATATAAAGGCAAAGCCTCAAATTGTAGATGATGTATAAAGACAAAGTCTTAATAAGCTGACAAAGTCAGTAAGTTGTAGTAGACTGTTGTAAACAACAGATTATGTGGCATAAGCCTCAAATTGTAGGTATTGTGTAAAGACATAGTCTTAATAAACTGACAAAGTCAGTAAGTTGTAGTAGACTGTTGTAAACGACAGATAAAGTGGCATAAGCCTCAAATAGTAGATACTTTGTGTAAAGACATAGTCTTAATAAACTGACAAAGTCAGCGGATCATATTTCAATATTAATATAGGCCATTAACAGGCAATCAGGTAAAATATACTCATTTGAGTATTCCAATGATGAAGTTGATATGTATATTATCAATCGTCTTAGACACCGTTAGGCGCAGTAATTGTTGCAGTAGTAGATCATGATCATAATATGGCATAGCCATTAAGTTGTTATACCGTAAACATAGTTTACTCATTCTGACATAGTCAGTAAATAAATATTTCAGGCAATGTCCTGTAATTATGGTTTAACCATATATGAGTATTATCTCATTGTATATTGTCAGTATCTGACATCGCAAATAAATGCAATATTGTAGTTTCCATAAAGTAGGTGCATAACACACAATAAATGTAGCGGTTCCATGACCGATCATCGCAACAAGGCGGATAATGATCTGTTGATCATATTATAATTTTAAATATGTGTTGTGTTTGTTCTGAAGTAACACCTCTTCATCCAGATGGATATTATCTCCAACGTTAATGGAATCGACCTATAAAGTAATGTATAAGTCAAAGCAAAACCAGACCCAAGGTACACCACAGGTGAAATTACAGCACCACAAAATAACATTTGCTAGGGGCTCTGCCCATTATCGCAAGAACAGGTAGTGTGTAATTCACAGCGCACAGGTACTAGCAAGCCAGACAACGTCGATGAAGATAGGCCGACCCACAACTGCTGATACCCACAGACTAGACCAAAGGTACACTAGGCGGAGACCGCGGAGACTACAAGACTACAAAAATAATATTTGCTAGGGCTCTGCCCATTATCGCAAGAACAGGTAGTGAGTAGCTCCAGTATACAGGCCAGCTGTCAGTAAATATGTTTTAAATATTCCAAACTGAACGTCGAAAGTATATGTACAGAATCATACAGAACAGTATAATGTATCAACAATACAGGTGTGATTTATAGTGATTACCTGTATTGTGTTTATATAATGTTTATGGATTTATACATAAACCATGTATTTTGCACACTGCCTTTAGGCAAAACCTTATTAGGTTTCCAGATTCAAATGAGTTTTATAGATGTCTATAAGTAGCAGATTATTATAAAATATGTTTAGTGTTGGTTGTTCTGAAGTAGGTACTACTACGTCCAGATGATAGTAAAGAAGAGTGTAGGTGTGGAATCGACCCATAGTACCCAAGTTAATGGTGTAGGCCGACCCACATAAGTTGCTAGCGCACTAGACCAAGATACACCCCAGGGAGTATACATCACCACAGTGTTTTTCAGGCTTGGCCCTACTTGTTTTTTATGTGATAAGTAACTCCAGTGCACTGGCATAGCCGCGGGACAACGTTGAGTGTCTTTCTGTCCTGGACGTCAGAAATGATGTATGTAGCGAAGGAACGAGACCAACGCCCCAACAAACCAGGTGTGTAATGAGTGTATTGTGTTAATAATGATAGTGATAGGTTCATTATAATTCAGAGTCAATAATCTTTAATATCGTTGTAGATATCTTAATTCAATTATGACAACTAAAACGTCCATACTCGATAAATGTCCATAGGCAATTTCGTATTAAGTATGTATTTGTACAAAAGTACAGTATAGGTGTCGACAGATTTATTGTCAATGTATGTCAGTAGTCCACTAACTATTTATTATTATCATTAGATGTTCATAGGCGAAACGACTACATCCAATCCTTAATAAATGTTCATAGGTAAAGTTATTTGCAGCCAATAATTAGTAAATGTTTATAAACATAACCAAGCAATAGTATTTATTTACTATTAATGTCCATAGGCAAAGTCACTCGCAGTCAATAATTAGTAAATGTTTATAGACCAAAGTCAGTAAATGATAAAACATCGGTATAAATTAACTAACAATGTCTATAGGCTAGGTGAGTTCTAGTTACTTACTCGCAGTAACAAAGTATGTAATACTCGTATATAAACAAACACCAAAATGTTCAAAGTAATTTAAATAATGTATGTTGAACATTGATGCGGTAATATTTCATTAAAGTGTTAATTAATCTCAGCTTCATTGTCAAATAAAATAATATTTATCTTATATGAATGCAATACAGCACTAATTGTGTAGTATTAATATAATCTACACGTTCCTTATTGTTATATGATCAATAACTCCAGCTATGCAACAACCACCTTGCTTTGCGATGCTATTTATCAGATTATAATAACACACATAAAGAATATGTCAATTAAGACAAAACTATTTAAAATAATATAATTACTCCAAGCTTATGGGAAAATAGAAATTAAAAACCAATCGGTTAAGTATGTACCTACCTAAAATGACTAACAAACATAATGTGGGAACCCTAAAGTAATAAAGGAGAAATTTATTACTTTTCAAACTAAAGATTCTTAAGATAATGGTGGCCAAATGTACGCACTTGTAATCCTAAACCCAAAATTGTTTTTGTAGCGTTAAAATGCACATGTCAAACTTGACGAATAGGAACACTTGAGATTTGTTCAACTCTCGAGTTAAAATCCATTATCTACACAAAATTCACATTAGTGACCCACTTGATAATACTGAAAACAATGTTCGTTATGGTTTTTTATTCAGAATCGTTGTGTTAAGTTTCTTATTTATGTTCAACACTTGTGCTTGCAGTACCCTTAAACACTCGAAAGGATACTTTTATGTTTCTCTAAGTTTCAAATACCTTTCTCACACTCTACCTCTTAAAGATTGTGAACTAACAAAATATGTTAAACGATAAGCAAAAACATTTCAAACCTGTCAACCTTTTACCCTACGATAAATCACATCTAATAATGACCCATATGTGCTTTGTATTTATGTAATATCCTAACTTTTATATAGTAAATAAAGAGAGAGATGACGCCAAGTGTGTTATGTATGTATATAAACGTATTCATTAATTGGATTATTAAACCGCCTAATCAAGCCTATTGCAATACGAAGCATTAAAGGTTTTACCTAATAAAGTACGTATCGATTAATTTTATACAAACGCCTACCTAAATACATAACGACAATAGAAATACACACATGCACACGTAATTAGCATTTAACGATATACATTTGAAAATGAGAGTTAGCCTAACACATACCTTGATATACATTATTTGAAGATGCTGGAAAGGAATTTGATTATTCCCTATTTAATTACTACATTACAGGGTCCATGTACATCCAAACATATATTCTCATTGTTTAGTACTTTTGATAATTTTATTATTGGTCCAGGAAATTGAATCCTGCATCATCAATACCTTTACTCACAAACAACTAGATAAACTATCCTGATGAAATAACGTCCACTGACCATTTACTTATGTACGAACATCGAAGTTCGTTTAGCTGTAACCCTTTACATACATATAAAATACTCCTCATTGCACTAATATTAACTGAGTCGAACAGTTAACTTCAGTGTGAATATAATTGTACATTCTTGAAATTATATACATGGAGTATGACTTTTACTAGATAATTATTAAATTACCTACTACTCTATCGAAATCTACATACACCTATTTATTTGACAATTTACCAATATTATTACTAATGTAACCGAATCGAACAGTTTACTTAGTAATTATTAATTAATTACGCATTCCTGAAATTACATTCATAGAATATGATTTTCCTTAGATGTATTGTATATAATATTTTTATTAATTTGTCATTTTTAATATTATTACAAATACCACTGATTAGATAATAACACTCTAATTGACCAGGGAATTGAACCCATAGTAAATAGTAATACCATAAATAACACATTGTCAATATTTAACGACCAGTAAGATCATTTTGACTGACAATATTTTATCAATCTGTGAACTCCTAGATTTGTAACCTTCATGAAAGTAATAATTTCACTTTCATTAAATGATAAATAATAATAATCATCATCATAATCATTTCAGCTGAGAGACGTCAGTGTTAGACACATTCTAAATAAATAATTCTCCACCTTGATTACGTTATTCACTAATTATAATTATTAGGCAATAATCAAATATGTGAACTACTTTTTAATAATTAAATAGTGATTGAAAACCGAAATAATATATAGGTATTTCAGATTATCAAATCAAATATCAAAACATCATCATCAACATATATTCTATGACCTACATTATTAAACTAAGAGTATGAAGTGCCAAATATCTCAATTCTTAGTTTCTGTCTGTAGTATGATGCTATTGAAACATAATTACCTGCCTTTTATACTAACGTTATTAAACAATTATTATTTCTCTGTAGTGTAACGCTATTGAGTCACTATTATTTACCTATAGTTTATTCAGTTTGTCTGTAATACATAGAATATTATTGCCTACCTATGATATAATGCTGTTGAAGCACTATCATCTGACTTCAACCTAATACTATCAATATTCTGCTATCTGCCTGTAGTGTAATGCTATCACAATATATTCTCCTGTAATCTAACATTATAATAACACTAATACATGACTATAATTTAACGTCTATCTGCCTGTAGTGTAGCACCATAAAACACTAATATCCACCTATAATTTAATATATTCGGAACACTGTAATGAGCATAGAAAATAGTCTAAATCCAGACAAATTATTGAATATTAACTCACGGTTAGTTGACGGCTCCCCGCTCTGCTGGTTGGTGATAATGCGCATACGCATTACGTGGTGAAGATAACTCGATCGCTAATTTATACCTATTTATTTCTATACACAAATGCCTACTCTAATAATTAAATTCCTGAAGATCCCTAACTTAAAATAATAGTAATCTACGATACGTTTCAATTAAGAGTGCTTTATACTGCGTGTAATTGTGACTAAAACTGGTACAAGGTATTATAATGCCTACTTCTCCTTTTTCTAATCTAAAAATATAATTTTCTAGTAAAAGACCTATGGTTTCCCTATTGCATTTATACTACCTATGAATTCCTATCAGGTTTTGTTTAATTTAAATAAATGAATCTACTTTCTGTTCGCAAAACTAAATAAAGCTAATTTATATACTGCATATTAAAAGTTCTATTTGAATAGTAACACAACTAAAAATAATAAAGTTTACGCCACATTTCCTAAAAATCACACAAAATAAAAGAATAACCAGAAAAGTAAAATAACATAAAATAGGTAACCTTCAGTAAATTTAAAGTTAGCATTATTAATTAATTAAGTTAAAATATTATATGAAATAAGTTTTACCTATTTTATATTTAAAATAAAATCACTCACCAAACGCCCCCGCTACCACTACCTAAACTCCCTATTTCGCACCAATTCGTAATAATACGTCGCCCGGGCTCTCTAACTAAAACTGTCTCCTCTCCCGTCAACATTGCCTTATATCGATCCTTTTTTCCGAATTTGGGATACGGTGGGGATGTGGGCTATGCTCGCATGTTTCATGAGCGTCCTATGGTTCTCAACCATACCTTACCAATAGTGTATCTCAACTATTTAGTTATGATACCTATAAAACATAGGTATATATTCATATAGTTATATGCAAAAAAAAAATATCTATCGTGCTTTGATTAAATTCTATGTGACGGCATATGGATGTCGTTACAATTCACCCCCCAAAATTTTCGAAGATTCAACGTAGAAAATTTTCACATATGGAATAGAAATGAAACCACACTAATGCCAATATACTAATAGGGTAATTTAACGTCTCCATAACGTGATTTGCTAGATACTTAAGGTAATATAAAACTGTGTATTTTCTTATTCTCTATAACTTAAAATTATTATCATCGGTTTATCATCTTATTGGAATTTAAAAGAACCTGAAATTACCAAATCTAGAAAACAATTTCATCATCGTTTAATCGAATCAGCAACTATGTGCCTAACTAGTAAATAACGAGTTTGTTACTAAAGGCATAATACGAGTACCAAGAGTTTTATATACCCTTTCACAAACAACAAATTCATGTTTGTTTGCAATATGATAATGTTACTCATATCCTCGTTCGCGATTACGAACAAAAGTTACCCTAATCATAATGTAAAATGAAGTCTTAATAACATCAATTAATCGTTAAATAGTAATAATTATTATTATTCATATAATCCTATGATGTCCAACTTCGATATCAGTAGTAAAACTGTTCTAAGACACAATCAGAAAATAGAATACATAGTGTAGGTGCGAAAACCTCCTAGATAATTTAGTATTCCTTAAAATACTTCCGCTCTCTATTTACAATTCGAAAGACCCAGTATGAATATACGTAAAATATTCAAATAGGAACATTTCCCTGAAATTTTAATTATTCCTTTATCTAACTGGAATTGTTGTCGATGAGATAATAACTGAATTGGAAAAGATATTTCAATAAGATCCAATTTCGAAAGTATAAATCTATAATCTAACGAGAATTGGTACATTATTATATGAGACTATAACTGTTAAGACCATATTCTAATAGGAGTGTCGCATTAAAATTATCCCTTTCCTAACTGAAAATGATATCGACGATAACTGAATAGGCTTTTTGCCAATAGGAGTGACGCATTTAAATTATCTATTTCCTATCCAACTAGGAGTGAAACTGGAACCACATCATTCCAATAGGAATGTCCTATTTTAAGTTATTCTTAATCCAATTAGAAATTATAACAATAAGATTCTGAAAATGTTTCTGAAATATTAGAATAGTAGTTTTATATTTGAATTATTCCTATTCTAACTGGAAGTGGTAACAGTGAAATTATAACTAAAAGACAAAATTCCAATAGAATTGTCATATTTAAGTTATTTCTAATTCGAACTAGAACTGGGTTCAGGAATGCATGGAAAGTATCATTCTCCTTTGAATTGAAAAGAGTCATCTGAGGTTTTTTTTACTAGTAAATAACAATGAAAGTTTGTTTTTATTTCTTTCTTCTCATCGTTATCAGTTTATAAAACATCAATTATTATTTATTTTCATTCTCAAAGACAGGAGTGTACGGCCAATTTATCAGTCCAGCTCCATGTGATTGTTAAAGTCTCTCAAAAACAAGATATCACAATGATAATGTTTATTAATGTTAAATATCAAATATTGTTTATCGTTAATTGTATTTCATTTTAAAATTACTCTTAAAGATTTTGATTTCCAAAGAACTGAACCTTTTTTTTTTATATTTTTTTTTTCAGAGTTTTCTGTCAGTGAATTACATTTAAAGCCTCTTTTATTTCCCTGGTTTCATAGTTATCAGTTTGTACCTAATTAAGAAAATAAAACATTCCACTTATTACATAAGTGATTATTGTTCAGTTTCAATTTCATAGGCATTCTTAATTACATACACATTTTTAAATTTGTGAATCGGGTATATGTGTAGGTACTTATCGTTGTAAACTATAGATAGTTTGTTTTACACGAGATGTATTTTATTTAATTTTCTTAGGAGAACAAACAGTTTTAAAACTAGATTAGTACAAGTAATTGTTAATTATTATTACACCATTTATGTGTTCTCACAAATAGGTAAGTAAAATTTATTTGTTGAATCGATCGGCAAATAGGTAGACACATTATAAAAGCACTAACACTTAATTGATTATGATAATACATGCCTTACATGTATTTTATTTTATTATATTATTAGTACCCATATATATAGAAATACATATTTTATATCTCATATGCACCCCCCATTGTCTTAGCGTCTTGTAGACACCTTCTCACCCCCCAATGTCTTAATGTTTTGCACACCCCCCAATGTACTAGTGTATTGCAAACTCCTTGCATGAGTAATTATAAAATAATAAACTAAATCTCAACTCCTTCTTAACCTCTATTCCATTTCACGGCAACAAATTGTAGGCATTACTGCCTACTGTATATATTTAAAAACAATAATATAATAGTCGTGTAGTTCTTGCTGTTTAGACTTATATTTATATAATTTAAATTTATATCCTGGTCACGGCACCAAATTGTAACGGAACCCACTCTCTCAAAAAGGGGACTCTTCAGATAAAGGATATTTTCGAAGTTAAATCTAAATCAACAAGAATATAATATTGGCCAAGTGATGTCTAAAGAGACCCTACAAGTTGTTAAATGGTAGAAACCTTAAGTTCTTTAATAGAGGTAAGAATAAAGTTAGAAATGCGATAAGATTATTAAATATAACCCCAAAGAGTAAATTACTGAATACACAATATAATATTGGAGGGGAAAGTTAAGGAGCCCCAGACCATCGCCCCTTAGTGTGAGTACCAAGCCAGGAATCTGTACTCTCCAGACGAGCTTGGAGTATATTTGGTAGATGAGCGTATAAATAACGCTTAAATAATTACCATACAATGATGGTCACATTTATAATCAAACTGTTGTAAAACAACAGATATAAAGGCAAAGCCTCAAATTGTAGATGATGTATAAAGACAAAGTCTTAATAAGCTGACAAAGTCAGTAAGTTGTAGTAGACTGTTGTAAACAACAGATTATGTGGCATAAGCCTCAAATTGTAGGTATTGTGTAAAGACATAGTCTTAATAAACTGACAAAGTCAGTAAGTTGTAGTAGACTGTTGTAAACGACAGATAAAGTGGCATAAGCCTCAAATAGTAGATACTTTGTGTAAAGACATAGTCTTAATAAACTGACAAAGTCAGCGGATCATATTTCAATATTAATATAGGCCATTAACAGGCAATCAGGTAAAATATACTCATTTGAGTATTCCAATGATGAAGTTGATATGTATATTATCAATCGTCTTAGACACCGTTAGGCGCAGTAATTGTTGCAGTAGTAGATCATGATCATAATATGGCATAGCCATTAAGTTGTTATACCGTAAACATAGTTTACTCATTCTGACATAGTCAGTAAATAAATATTTCAGGCAATGTCCTGTAATTATGGTTTAACCATATATGAGTATTATCTCATTGTATATTGTCAGTATCTGACATCGCAAATAAATGCAATATTGTAGTTTCCATAAAGTAGGTGCATAACACACAATAAATGTAGCGGTTCCATGACCGATCATCGCAACAAGGCGGATAATGATCTGTTGATCATATTATAATTTTAAATATGTGTTGTGTTTGTTCTGAAGTAACACCTCTTCATCCAGATGGATATTATCTCCAACGTTAATGGAATCGACCTATAAAGTAATGTATAAGTCAAAGCAAAACCAGACCCAAGGTACACCACAGGTGAAATTACAGCACCACAAAATAACATTTGCTAGGGGCTCTGCCCATTATCGCAAGAACAGGTAGTGTGTAATTCACAGCGCACAGGTACTAGCAAGCCAGACAACGTCGATGAAGATAGGCCGACCCACAACTGCTGATACCCACAGACTAGACCAAAGGTACACTAGGCGGAGACCGCGGAGACTACAAGACTACAAAAATAATATTTGCTAGGGCTCTGCCCATTATCGCAAGAACAGGTAGTGAGTAGCTCCAGTATACAGGCCAGCTGTCAGTAAATATGTTTTAAATATTCCAAACTGAACGTCGAAAGTATATGTACAGAATCATACAGAACAGTATAATGTATCAACAATACAGGTGTGATTTATAGTGATTACCTGTATTGTGTTTATATAATGTTTATGGATTTATACATAAACCATGTATTTTGCACACTGCCTTTAGGCAAAACCTTATTAGGTTTCCAGATTCAAATGAGTTTTATAGATGTCTATAAGTAGCAGATTATTATAAAATATGTTTAGTGTTGGTTGTTCTGAAGTAGGTACTACTACGTCCAGATGATAGTAAAGAAGAGTGTAGGTGTGGAATCGACCCATAGTACCCAAGTTAATGGTGTAGGCCGACCCACATAAGTTGCTAGCGCACTAGACCAAGATACACCCCAGGGAGTATACATCACCACAGTGTTTTTCAGGCTTGGCCCTACTTGTTTTTTATGTGATAAGTAACTCCAGTGCACTGGCATAGCCGCGGGACAACGTTGAGTGTCTTTCTGTCCTGGACGTCAGAAATGATGTATGTAGCGAAGGAACGAGACCAACGCCCCAACAAACCAGGTGTGTAATGAGTGTATTGTGTTAATAATGATAGTGATAGGTTCATTATAATTCAGAGTCAATAATCTTTAATATCGTTGTAGATATCTTAATTCAATTATGACAACTAAAACGTCCATACTCGATAAATGTCCATAGGCAATTTCGTATTAAGTATGTATTTGTACAAAAGTACAGTATAGGTGTCGACAGATTTATTGTCAATGTATGTCAGTAGTCCACTAACTATTTATTATTATCATTAGATGTTCATAGGCGAAACGACTACATCCAATCCTTAATAAATGTTCATAGGTAAAGTTATTTGCAGCCAATAATTAGTAAATGTTTATAAACATAACCAAGCAATAGTATTTATTTACTATTAATGTCCATAGGCAAAGTCACTCGCAGTCAATAATTAGTAAATGTTTATAGACCAAAGTCAGTAAATGATAAAACATCGGTATAAATTAACTAACAATGTCTATAGGCTAGGTGAGTTCTAGTTACTTACTCGCAGTAACAAAGTATGTAATACTCGTATATAAACAAACACCAAAATGTTCAAAGTAATTTAAATAATGTATGTTGAACATTGATGCGGTAATATTTCATTAAAGTGTTAATTAATCTCAGCTTCATTGTCAAATAAAATAATATTTATCTTATATGAATGCAATACAGCACTAATTGTGTAGTATTAATATAATCTACACGTTCCTTATTGTTATATGATCAATAACTCCAGCTATGCAACAACCACCTTGCTTTGCGATGCTATTTATCAGATTATAATAACACACATAAAGAATATGTCAATTAAGACAAAACTATTTAAAATAATATAATTACTCCAAGCTTATGGGAAAATAGAAATTAAAAACCAATCGGTTAAGTATGTACCTACCTAAAATGACTAACAAACATAATGTGGGAACCCTAAAGTAATAAAGGAGAAATTTATTACTTTTCAAACTAAAGATTCTTAAGATAATGGTGGCCAAATGTACGCACTTGTAATCCTAAACCCAAAATTGTTTTTGTAGCGTTAAAATGCACATGTCAAACTTGACGAATAGGAACACTTGAGATTTGTTCAACTCTCGAGTTAAAATCCATTATCTACACAAAATTCACATTAGTGACCCACTTGATAATACTGAAAACAATGTTCGTTATGGTTTTTTATTCAGAATCGTTGTGTTAAGTTTCTTATTTATGTTCAACACTTGTGCTTGCAGTACCCTTAAACACTCGAAAGGATACTTTTATGTTTCTCTAAGTTTCAAATACCTTTCTCACACTCTACCTCTTAAAGATTGTGAACTAACAAAATATGTTAAACGATAAGCAAAAACATTTCAAACCTGTCAACCTTTTACCCTACGATAAATCACATCTAATAATGACCCATATGTGCTTTGTATTTATGTAATATCCTAACTTTTATATAGTAAATAAAGAGAGAGATGACGCCAAGTGTGTTATGTATGTATATAAACGTATTCATTAATTGGATTATTAAACCGCCTAATCAAGCCTATTGCAATACGAAGCATTAAAGGTTTTACCTAATAAAGTACGTATCGATTAATTTTATACAAACGCCTACCTAAATACATAACGACAATAGAAATACACACATGCACACGTAATTAGCATTTAACGATATACATTTGAAAATGAGAGTTAGCCTAACACATACCTTGATATACATTATTTGAAGATGCTGGAAAGGAATTTGATTATTCCCTATTTAATTACTACATTACAGGGTCCATGTACATCCAAACATATATTCTCATTGTTTAGTACTTTTGATAATTTTATTATTGGTCCAGGAAATTGAATCCTGCATCATCAATACCTTTACTCACAAACAACTAGATAAACTATCCTGATGAAATAACGTCCACTGACCATTTACTTATGTACGAACATCGAAGTTCGTTTAGCTGTAACCCTTTACATACATATAAAATACTCCTCATTGCACTAATATTAACTGAGTCGAACAGTTAACTTCAGTGTGAATATAATTGTACATTCTTGAAATTATATACATGGAGTATGACTTTTACTAGATAATTATTAAATTACCTACTACTCTATCGAAATCTACATACACCTATTTATTTGACAATTTACCAATATTATTACTAATGTAACCGAATCGAACAGTTTACTTAGTAATTATTAATTAATTACGCATTCCTGAAATTACATTCATAGAATATGATTTTCCTTAGATGTATTGTATATAATATTTTTATTAATTTGTCATTTTTAATATTATTACAAATACCACTGATTAGATAATAACACTCTAATTGACCAGGGAATTGAACCCATAGTAAATAGTAATACCATAAATAACACATTGTCAATATTTAACGACCAGTAAGATCATTTTGACTGACAATATTTTATCAATCTGTGAACTCCTAGATTTGTAACCTTCATGAAAGTAATAATTTCACTTTCATTAAATGATAAATAATAATAATCATCATCATAATCATTTCAGCTGAGAGACGTCAGTGTTAGACACATTCTAAATAAATAATTCTCCACCTTGATTACGTTATTCACTAATTATAATTATTAGGCAATAATCAAATATGTGAACTACTTTTTAATAATTAAATAGTGATTGAAAACCGAAATAATATATAGGTATTTCAGATTATCAAATCAAATATCAAAACATCATCATCAACATATATTCTATGACCTACATTATTAAACTAAGAGTATGAAGTGCCAAATATCTCAATTCTTAGTTTCTGTCTGTAGTATGATGCTATTGAAACATAATTACCTGCCTTTTATACTAACGTTATTAAACAATTATTATTTCTCTGTAGTGTAACGCTATTGAGTCACTATTATTTACCTATAGTTTATTCAGTTTGTCTGTAATACATAGAATATTATTGCCTACCTATGATATAATGCTGTTGAAGCACTATCATCTGACTTCAACCTAATACTATCAATATTCTGCTATCTGCCTGTAGTGTAATGCTATCACAATATATTCTCCTGTAATCTAACATTATAATAACACTAATACATGACTATAATTTAACGTCTATCTGCCTGTAGTGTAGCACCATAAAACACTAATATCCACCTATAATTTAATATATTCGGAACACTGTAATGAGCATAGAAAATAGTCTAAATCCAGACAAATTATTGAATATTAACTCACGGTTAGTTGACGGCTCCCCGCTCTGCTGGTTGGTGATAATGCGCATACGCATTACGTGGTGAAGATAACTCGATCGCTAATTTATACCTATTTATTTCTATACACAAATGCCTACTCTAATAATTAAATTCCTGAAGATCCCTAACTTAAAATAATAGTAATCTACGATACGTTTCAATTAAGAGTGCTTTATACTGCGTGTAATTGTGACTAAAACTGGTACAAGGTATTATAATGCCTACTTCTCCTTTTTCTAATCTAAAAATATAATTTTCTAGTAAAAGACCTATGGTTTCCCTATTGCATTTATACTACCTATGAATTCCTATCAGGTTTTGTTTAATTTAAATAAATGAATCTACTTTCTGTTCGCAAAACTAAATAAAGCTAATTTATATACTGCATATTAAAAGTTCTATTTGAATAGTAACACAACTAAAAATAATAAAGTTTACGCCACATTTCCTAAAAATCACACAAAATAAAAGAATAACCAGAAAAGTAAAATAACATAAAATAGGTAACCTTCAGTAAATTTAAAGTTAGCATTATTAATTAATTAAGTTAAAATATTATATGAAATAAGTTTTACCTATTTTATATTTAAAATAAAATCACTCACCAAACGCCCCCGCTACCACTACCTAAACTCCCTATTTCGCACCAATTCGTAATAATACGTCGCCCGGGCTCTCTAACTAAAACTGTCTCCTCTCCCGTCAACATTGCCTTATATCGATCCTTTTTTCCGAATTTGGGATACGGTGGGGATGTGGGCTATGCTCGCATGTTTCATGAGCGTCCTATGGTTCTCAACCATACCTTACCAATAGTGTATCTCAACTATTTAGTTATGATACCTATAAAACATAGGTATATATTCATATAGTTATATGCAAAAAAAAAATATCTATCGTGCTTTGATTAAATTCTATGTGACGGCATATGGATGTCGTTACACATGTGTCGTTCGTTATTCAATCAAAATTCTAGAGTCACCTCATTTGCCTCACTAGATTTGTGAGTCCCAAATCACCCATAAAAGCTTGGTCGTTTCAGCAATTACGAATATTTGGAAATGACTTTGAAAGTACAAAATTATTTATACGAGCGGAAGACTCGTGTCTCTTACTCATTACATCCGATGAGAAGCTAATTCTTTAAATATATCGACCTCGGTGCATGATTCATTTAGTTAATATTAGCATAGCAATACAGGTACTGACTTTTAGAATGTTGTTTAATTGTTCTAGTTTGTAAATACGTAAATATGGTTACCGAACTTTCTGCCCAGGGCTGAATATGTCAGCAATGGTATACTTATTTTGGAAAAAAGTTTTTAAGTACTAGATCTTTTATTAAATCGCTTCTTTACAAGAATAATGTGACATTTCATCTAAATCGTTCTTTATGAAATGCAACATTATTCTTACAAGAATAACGTGACATTTCATCTAAATCGTTCTTTATGAAATGTCACATTATTCTTGTAAAGAGGCGAAATATTCTGCATGTTTTGTTTAATTGTTCCGGTTTTATTGTAAACTAGCTGTGCCCGCAAATTTGTTTGCGTGGAATAGTAGCTTTGGGACATTAGGCAGGGCTTTCGATATACATTTTGGTTAATTTTGGATCATAAACACTTTTGGGTAGCTAAAAAAATATATTTTGCAGTAATGCTTCTCTGTACACGATATTAGACGTATGACCATCGGGGATAACGGCACACAGGCTGCTAGGATTGCGAAAAATTGCTAATGATGCGCGTTTAAAACGCGCATCCATCCTATGCTGAACCGTATTTTCGAAAATGCCATTTTAGACTTCTATGCATAATATTTTTTTATAGAAAATTATTACAAACTTTTGTAAATTTTCAGTCAATTTTTAAACATAAAAGATAGATAAACTATGCATAATATATGCACCCCGTAAAAGCCGGCAGAAGAGAAAAAATTAATATTATCGTTGTGCATTTTTACCCACTAATGCCACCACCACCGCCACCACTACAATCGCCACCAACGCCATCAACGCCATCACCATCACCAAACACCTATGCCACCAATGCCACCACTGATACAAACGCCACCAAAACCACCACCACCACCACAACCAATGCCACCAACGCCCCCAAAACTACCAACAACACTACCAACATCACCAACGCCACCAATGCCTCCACCGCCAGTAAAACCACTGCCAGCATCACTAACGCCACCAACACCACCACCAGAGTCACCAACAACACCTATGCCACCAACGACACCAACGCCACCACCACCACCACCACCACCACCACCACCACCACCACTAAAAACACCACCAATGCCACCAACACCACTAACGCCACCACCACCACCATCGCCATCATCATAATCACATCCGAAAGACGTCCATCCGTCTCCGCTGGACAAAGCCTTTCCCGAAGATGCTCCTAAAAGTGTTGTGCGTCATAAGGAAAGAATACGCCATAATTGCCACGCTTGGCATGCTGAATGGTGATCATAACGGAGATTGTTTTATGCCGGGACGCTGCTATGCGGTATGCTTAATGTTACTAACAGATAAAAACCGGCTAAGTGCGAGTCGAACTCGTGCACGAAGGGTTCCGTACAAAAATGCCATAAAAATTTCGTTTGTTGGAAGGTAATATACAACATAAGACCTAAAAATTCTGTGAAAATTTTAAGTGTATACTTGATACCGTTATTGATATCGAGAAAAAAAATCGCGTTTATTGTATGCCCCCTTGGACCCCTTTACATTTTCATTTTCTTATTTTTAGTTTTCAATTTTGTCGCTATAGCGGTAACAGAAATACATAATTTGTGAAAATTTTAGCATTCTAGCTATCACTGTTTATGAGATACAGCCTGGGGACAGACAGACGGATGGACGGACAGACAGGCAAACAGCGGAGGATGAGTAATCAGGTCCGTTTTTACTCGTAGATACGGAACCCTAGAAAAGATAGATTCAGAATAGTTTAAAAATATTCGATATGGTTCTTTAAATTGTCGTAACTTTTTTATTTCTGAACCGATTGACATGAAACGAACAGTCAATGTTAAGTGAAACTTACCACAACATATTAGTAAAACCTAAAAATCAGATAAGCCATTTTTGAAATTAGCGTGCATAAACACACAGACAAACATAGGTACATTTTTTCGGGATAAAAAGTACCCAGTGTTGTGCGCCAAAGGTTAAAGTATAATCATACCAAGTTTCATCGTAATCGGACCGGTAGATTTTGTGTGATGCTTGAACAAACAGACAGACAGACAGACAGCCAGACCAAAAAAAATCTAATCACATATTTATGTTCGGTATCGATCTAGTACCATCCCCTGGTATTTATTTTTTCAATATTTTCAATGTACAGAATTTGAACTTCTACAGTTTTATTTTAAGTATAGGTAGATAGGTGCCTATTTTTTTTTTCAAGAAATAATGCACATCGAGCCTACGAAGGAGACGATCGGCTAGTTTCGACTTCGTAGAGCGTTATATCTGCTGCACACTGCGTACGTAAGCACTGATAGTCCGGTAGATATTAGTATGGTGCTAAATTATCGACGATGGGAGAGACGCTGAATCAATCACCATTTTGATAATACTGACCGTCTATTTGACATTGATTTTTTTTTTAATTTTGACTTTGCCCGTAGTACTTGAGAGGTAGATATCTATTTCAGGTCATATTTACAAGGGTATCACTAGCCAATGATATAAGCAAGGGGAAAACAAGATGATATTATTTTGTAAGTATCGCGGTCAAGAAATTTATGAATAGTATGTTTAGAGCAGGGTTGCGCTATATTCAGTTGGCCTATTTTATTAATTTCTAGAAAGGGAATTAGGGTAGTTAAACTTCGGTGATGACCCATCTCTTTACATTCCATTTACAACTGCAACACCCCTTCCGTAAGGCAGACACGCATTCCCGTAAACACGCGCGTGCCGGTTCCTTTGCCACGCATCCCTCAGCGTCACTGGTGTGCGAATCGACTTAGTTCCTTCAGACGAGCGGCACTAAGATGACGGCAGCCGTCAGCCATCGTCTGTATAAATCCTTCAAATGATCAATCCGCTCATCTCTAGGATCAATACAACTGGAGGCGGGAGAGTCAAGATCGGCGTCAGGCGGCGGGTCCGCCGGCTCGGGATACGAGAGCGACTTGCGCCAGTCGGGCTCCGATGGCAGCTGGGACCATAAGCCTCAAAAATACGGCATTTATACTAGGAAGGTCAGTTCTCTATTTTTAAACAAGGAGGATCTGAAGATGTTTGCAAAGTTAAATGCATCAGACACTCATGATCGCCAACTATAACTAACATGACATGCCTATGTACATGAACACTTACTGGTGGTAGAGTTCCAGTGTCAGCCTCCTAGGTTGAGGGCGTAGGCACTACCGCATTACCTAATCAATCTGCCGCCAGTTGGTAGTGTTCAGCACTATCGTGTTCCGGTTAGATGGTAATGCACGGCTCCATAATAACTTATCACTGAGACATATTAACTAAGGTCTCAGTGGCAACGCATCTGCATTTTGAACTCATCACTGAACATCTATGTGAACTGCATGCTTGTTTGCCACATTCATTAAAAAACACCTCAAATACTTAGCATCGTGGATACCTTGTACCACCAAGCCGTTAAAAAACTTCTTTAATGGAAAACAATTCAAATGATCACTAGTTTTTCTAACTGTTGATAATCAGATATTCGAAAAAATTGGTAAAAATATGCCTACATATATTTAGTAGATATATTTCTTCACCAGGTGTCAGGTAAAAGTGTACAGTTCCTGCTGTGCCCGACGTGCGGCGCTGAGACTCAGTTGCCACTGGGGGGAGTCTCCGCGCTGCCCCTCAACTACATCCTGCTGAGGAAGATGGCCGCCAGCCACGACACTGGCAGCACCAGCATCCTGTGCGATTTATGTACTAGTGATAATAAGGTACGTACAAGTCGCGTATTTTCTGGTGGTCGAGTTTTTTTTTATGTAATGGAAGTGGCAAACAAGCATGCAATTCACATTGATGTCAAAATGCAGATGCGTTACCATTCCTGAGGCTTAATGTGTTATGCCTCTGTGCCGGAAATTACAGGGCCGTACATTACCACCTGACCGGAACACGATAGTGCTGAACACTACCATTTGCTACAATATGGGGTTCTTCGAAATTGGCGAAGTCTACTTGGGGCTACTTTTGATGTCTGAATTAATTTCTTTCATATTACCTACTTATTCATAGGTGATATCTACCCATAAATAAAAACATCTATTTTTACTCGAACCATTAGAACAGTGAAACCATTTGCAACAAGGACGCGTGACAAATGTGAATATCGCAGGCAAAGACATTTATAGAAAGGCAAAAGAAATTGTATGGTAGGTAATGCACGTGCAGCACGTGGCGCACAACTCGTGCGCATCTCTGAAACCACGAGCGATTTCGAAAAAATCTCATTTATTTTGTACCGCCAAGTTGAATTTAACGGTTAACTCGCTTTGTAGTTATTATTATAACGCGTGTAAGATGTCCGTGAAATGCTCTGATTATGTATGAAAAATCTAAAGAAGATCAATTGACAATCAACACTAAGACAAATAATAGATGCTTGTCTTTACGTGGGTATAATGAAACTGAGTAGTTTTGATCTTAAAAATATTTTAATTAATTACCAATACTTTAACGTAACGTACCTACCTAAACGTAATTTCAGGCCTTTAGTCGTCGAAGAAAGTAGAAGTAGATACATGCATCTACCTATACTTTATACTCAGTTTATTCAGTTTATTCATTTATTTCATTTAATTAGGCTCCTGGAGAGCACTTTTACATCGTCATTTTTTTTTAAACTAACCTAGAGTGAATAACCACTAATAATAATCAAAAACATATAATAAACTACACACAATATATACTATAAATGTATACCAATATCCACTTTTTGTTAGTTACGTTTTTAAAGATGGCGATCCTATTGATATATCTGGGCACATTACCAAGGTCCGAGAGTGGCACAGGGAAACTGCAGATTATAAGTGCCTATGGCAGTAACCTACCCTTCCAGGGATCCAATCTTGGAACCCAGCGTAACAGTAGTAGCCTGCAACTACTGACTTACTTAATCAGTATAAAACTGGAAAAAACAAGCTACACAAATTAGAAAGTAATAAAGAATTACTAGCTACCTAATCGTTTCTAAAAATATCAACACGAAAAGAAGTTGATCTGAAGAAATGCTTAATTCGTGTTGCATGCTTTCATAATCCATTAAACGTTGAAATGATTCGTCCATTAGAGAGCAAACATACATAATCAGTGAAAAGTGTACCTAAAAATATATTTTTAAATCAACAAAGAATACATCGAACTCTTTATAATTCTGTCACGTGAAGTCAAGTCCGTCACTAATGTTTGAAAATGTTTAAATTATCCGAAAAGTAAAGTTTACATTAGGCTAGACATTTTGGATCATTTTATACAAAGATAGGTAGCCAAGAAATAGTTAAACTGTTTTATAGATTGTATTAAAATTTGCAATTGCTTATGACGGAAAAAGACGAGGTACATAAGGGTATTTTTGAGTTAGGTTAGGCGTCATAATCTGCTAGTGCTAGTTGGTTGGAGCTGAAAGGCTCTGAGGAGGGCTCGGCAACGAGCAGCCGCCGGTGGGATCGCGGATGTGTGTGATAGTGTTCCCGTGAGGGGTCACAGGAACGCTATCAGTGGCGGGGGCTACTGATGGCGGACGATTCGGAACACCCAAGGGTTGTACCATAACGCATTTTACCCTAATAGAAAAAAAAGGCGCCATAATCTCAACCACATCTCAACGCTTTGTGGATTTTCTTTTCGAGTGTCTTTATTTCATTTACGGTTTACCTGGACAGAGAAAATTTCTACCCGATGAACTTAAAAAAATTAGGTTAATGGATCAATCCCATAAAAATCTTTTTTTCTTAGTAAATATTTTAATAAATCATTTTTTCCTGTGCCCATAATTTTTTGTTAATTTCTAACAGATTTTAATGAATCTTGATATATGCCAAAACCCATTGTCAAATTATATTATCTGAACCTAAAATATTCACTTGACAATCCGAATAAGAGTGCGTGGAAAAGTTATCAACGATGTTATTTGGCGAAGACGTAGGAGAACACTCCGTCGCTAACTTTGCTGCCAATATCTCATATTCAGAAAGGACCATACTCAAATCTTTCTTAGCTTCTGCTTTTTGAACTGGAGGCAAATTCCGTAGCACTTCTGCGATATGGCGACAAAAGAAATCTACATCATCGTCTTTCTTTATAACACTTGTCTTATAAAACTTTTGGGTCCTGTCGGTCTTCCTTTTCCAACGGTTTATAAGATCGGACCGATTTTGGATATTTGGTTCAGTTGGTTGATAATTTTGTTCCGCTTCTATACATTCCTCTTCATCACTGAGCGCTTCCATTTTAGTGATCTCTATGTTTATTGGATTTTTTATTTGTTTTTCATAGTTAAATGAATCGCTAGTATCGTCGTGTTCCATTGATTCATGTGGTGAATTTGTTTTTGATTCATGCGATCGATGTACCGTGTCGAGAAATGATAGCTGTTGGTGTCGATGGTCTTTGGAATTCTTCGGTACGCTTGTAGTTCCTGCTTTATGTTTCTTTTTAAATCGGTTGTAACAATCGCGAACAAATTTCCATTTCTTCCTACATTCTTCACCTGAAAAAATGAGTATTTTTAGCAAGCGTTATTGATAACGAAAAATAAATTTTACCTTCTAATCTTCTATTCTCTTACGTATATTGTCTATTATGATGTGTTTTTGACTAATTTAATTAAAATAAGTGCCTAAATTAGGCGCCCCTTGCGTGTCTCTGGGGGCTGAACTTTATCCGCTGTCCTGTCTCTATCTACTTAACTAAGTATATAATTATATATATACGAAAAAAAATATTAAAGAGCATTTTGTAGTGGTTGGTCCACTACAAAATGCTCTTTTAATTATTTTTACTATGAATCTAAAATCTAAACCATTCTCAAAACACATACGATAAAGAATCATCAAAATTGGTCCAGCAGTTAAGGACGAGTTCAGTGACATATCTACACAACGACATTGCTAAGGCCTTTGACCGGGTCTGGCACAGGGCACTTCTCGCGAAACTTAACTGGTGGTAGAGCTCCAGTGACGGAGCTCGCGGGCGTAGGCACCACCGCATTACCTAATTTACTTGCCGCTAAATGGTAGTGTTCAGCACTATCGTGTTCCGGTCAGGTGGTAATGTACGGCCCTGTAATTTCCGGCACAGAGGCATAACACCTTAGGCCTCAGGGGTGGTAACGCATCTGCATTTTGGCCTTGGTCTTCATGTGGGTGTCTATAGGCTGCAGTCATCACTTAACATCAATGTGAACTGCATGCTTGTTTGCCACTTCCATTACATAAAAAAAAAAAAAAAAACTTCCATCCTACGCTCTTCCCGAGAGGCTATGCAACTGGACAGCCAGCTTTCTGTCTGAGTGTTATATACAAGTCTTAGTTAACTGTCAGCGCTCAGACAGACTACCTATCAACGCTGGTGTGCCGCAAGGCTCTGTGCTATCTCCCACGCTTTTTCTTCTGCACATCAATGAAATGTTGGAGCAAAACTCCAATTTTCATTGCTAGACCGATGATAGTACGGGATATGCACACTATACTAGCCGTGCAAATGCCTCTCGGACACTTATCGAGGAAAGAAGGACTAGACTTGTGTCTGAAATCGAGCACTCTCTGGAGCGGGTCTCGGATTGGGGTCGACTTAATTTAATGCAGTTCAACCCCTCGAGGACACAAGTCTGCACGTTCACCGCTAAAAAAACGCCATGCATTGTAGCACCACAGTTCCAGGGCATTCTGATCGCCGTTGGTAAGAGTATCTGTATCCTGGGCGTTGACATATCGTTGACGTATTGTTAACGATTCAGGACTTACTGAAAGGCTCGAACATCTGAGCCTACGCAGAGACATTGGGAGTATGTGCGTGTTGTACCGTCTCTACGATGGTGAGTGCTCTGCTGAACTGTTTGACATGGTGCTACCATCTATTTTCCTACACCGTACTACTCGCCGAAGAGAGAAGTTCCACCCACACCGACTGGACACCTGGCAGTGCTCAACGGTGCGGTTTTCACGTTCGTTCTTGCCCAGAACATGTAAATTGTGGAACGAACTTCCCTCTGAGGTGTTCCCTAGGTGCTACATTAAGAGGTTCTTCAAAAATGGCGTCAAAGGAGTCCTTCAGGGCTGGCAGCGCGTTGGCAACTCCCCTGGTGTTGCAAATGTTCATAGGCGACGGTGACCACTTTCCATCAAGTGGCCCGTCTGCATGTCTGTCAACCTACAGACATAAAAAAAACACACGCACACCAAAAAAAAAGATGAGTGATTGACACAATTTCATTTAGGAATTGAAATGAAAATAAGAATGCAGTGTTTATTTCTTTGTTAATTAGGTATTTAAGTCGAATATAATTAATAAAAATAAAAGAATTGAATACTATTCATCGAAATTTATTTTAAACAGGGAGGTTAATTTTTATAAAAAAAATATTTGGATGCTGTTTCCCCAACAACCGGTTTTATAGCTCATCATATACCAATACAGCATTGCTAAAAAGTCGTTAGCTGGTACATTTGATGGAAGAGAAGATAGGTATTGTAAAGATACAGTTCTGTAAAGCCCCGAATATTTCGATTTTTTAAGTTGAGTACGGGTATAAACAAAATAATGTATGTCAATAAAATTAAAACAAACAATCAAGGAACAGCGCCGGTGGCGGGTGGGAAGGTCTCGCTCGCCTGTTCGGCCTGGCACCGTGCTGCGGCGTGTGCGTTGCCATCGATACGCGACGCGCATGCGCAACAAAATTCGTCATAAATTCCTCTTAAATTTTGAGGAAGCGGTAGCGGAAGAGGATTTTTTTATTTTAATTTTTGAGGATGCGGAAACGGTTGAGGATCCCAAAATATTGCTGAACTTTCTCATTATGAGGAAGAGGAAGAGGAATCCTCAGCAACCCTAGTGTAAATACACGTCACTGATTGATGTCTGTGTAATAGAGACCAAATTAAGCGTTTGTATGGAATTTTGACGGAGTGTCCGCGGTGTGCACGCGTAATCAGGGTAATAATATAGAGCTTAGTATAGGTAGTTCGCGGCAAGTAAGTTAAATAAAAATGGGGTTAATAAAATAAAATATGAAGAAAAGTGTTAGACAACTTTAAATAAATTTATATAATAAAAATCCAAAAGGTAGTGAGTTGATTGATATAAGGGAATTTATTACATTGGAAAACAAAACATAGGTCAACTTATATGCCGCGCAATAAGTATAATATAATACCTACCTGATAGGTAGGTATATAATTTCAATCAACCGTAACAAAATTACAAACATCACAAGTAGGTAAATATTATCTATACAGATGGTACACTTTCGCATCAAACCAGCCAGGCGACAGGCGATAGTGGCGCAACTACGACTGGTATACGATGTTACAGCAGTACAACATCGATAAAATAACAAAGAATTTGTAAATGAATCCCGAACACTCACTGCTCTTATTCAGTTCCTTGCCGATGTTTTGCCAAACATTTTCTTTGACTTCGAGACTTCGGTAATCAGCGTGATTCACGTCATATATAGCTGGATATCTGGATACAATTTTTATCAACATCTCTTCTTCAGTATCCGTAAAAGTCATAGCCATTTTGATGGCAATCCGAGAAACGTGCGGTCATCGCCACAGCCGGTTTGCACTGCTGTCGTCGCGGGGCGCCGCGGTCGACTCGAAAGTCGAGCGGCAATGGCTGACGACAGAGCCGCCATGTTGAATTTTATCGTGACCACTTGCTACAACATACGGCAGTGTTTTGGATTGTTCATAATATGTTCATTGCATTTTGCTTAAACTCCAGCGTCGTTTTATTTTATGAATCGTTAAGACTGACAATCGTATTTTTTATCTCGGAATAAGTCTGAATTTCAAAGATTCATTGTTCTTAGTCAATCATTGAATGAATATTAAGAGGAACGGCAGTCAATTCAGTTTTAGGAAAGATTGCTGTAAGTACCTTTTTCTGCCTAAACGTTGACGCGCTGCAAACTGCCAATTCAGTGACGGAGAGCAAAGTTATAGGCGCTGCTGCTTAATCATCCAAACTTTCGCTATTTTTATTAGTACCTAATTCGTTTATTAGGAGTATTCATCGCGGTAATGTTCTGGTTATGTGGTCATGTAGGTATATAATATAATAGGTTGGGGAAAAAGTCTTTTCGCATTATAGTATGTATGAACTTATAATAGAATCTCTTTGGCTGTAGTATTTGTATCTGGCTGGTTTTGGTATCATTGAAAGTTTAAATTTTAAAGAACATAATTCCAAATTCAAATTAGGCAAATGTGTGATTTTCATTTGTTTTCCGTACTATCAAGATGAGTGAATCTAATGAAGAAATTCGATACATTTTAAAATTTTACTACAAAAAAGGTAAAAATGCAACGCAAGCCGCGAAAAAAATTTGCGATGTTTATGGACCTAGTGCAGCGTCTGTGAGAGTAGCACAAATTTGGTTTAAGCGTTTTCAATACGGAAATTTTGATGTCAAAGATGCACCTCGCTCTGGTCGCCCTATTACGGATAAAATGGATGCCATTTTTGAAAAAGTGGAGTAAGATCGACATATCAGTAGTTACGACGTAGCTGAAGAACTGAGAATTGATCACAAAACAGTTTTGGCGCATTTGAAAAAAGCTGGGTACAAAAAAAAACTCGATATTTGGGTACCTCACGAGCTCACTGAAAGAAACCTAATGAACCGTGTACTCATTTGTGATTCTTTATTACGACGTAATGAAACCGAATCATTTTTGAAGAAGCTGTTAACTGGTGATGAAAAGTGGATCACGTACGACAAGAACGTGCGAAAAAGGTCGTGGTCAAAGGCCGGTCAGGCTTCACAGACTATGGAAACCCGGGTTAACTCGCAATAAGGTGATGTTGTGTGTGTGGTGGGATTGGAAGGGCATTATTCATTAAGAGCTATTACCACCAGGCAGGACTATCGATTCTGAACTCTACTGCGAACAACTGATAAGATAAAAGCAAGAAGTTGAGAGAAAGCGGCCGGAGTTGATCAACAGAAGGGGTGTGGTGTTTCATCATGATAACGCTAGACCTCACACATCTATAGCCACTCAGCAAAAATTAAGAGAGTTTGGCTGGGAGGTGTTAATGCATCCGCCGTATAGTCCTGACCTTGCACCTTCAGATTTCCACCTGTTTCGGTCTCTTCAGAATTCTTTATGCAATGTTAGGTTAACATCACGAGAGGACTGCCAAATCCACTTGTCGCGGTATTTTGATGAGAAGTCCCAAAATTTTTATAGCAATGGGATCATGTCCCTACCTACAAGATGGCAAAAGGTTATCGAACAAAATGGACCATACATACTTTAGTTAAATTTAAATAAACTATATTAAAAAATGTTTTGAATTATCTTAAAATATGCGAAGAAACTTTTTCTCCAACCTTACTTACCAATACCAACATTTTAGAAAAAGCAATGTTGGTACTGCATATCATTATCATCGTCATAATTTTAGCCTAAAGACGTCTACAGCTGTACAAAGGTCTCCTCTAAAGATTACCACAACGAACGGTGCTGGACCACCCTCATCCAGCGATTGCTAGAGACCTTCACCGGGTCGTCGGTCCATCTCGTGGGCTGAATAGTGACCATTAAATTGATGCAAACTGAGTTACAGAACGTGTCGGCTTGTAATAGTTACTGTCTTGGTGACGAACCCTATTAAATGGCAAACATTAGTTATTACCAGA
The DNA here is from genome assembly GCA_036365455.1 of Macrosoma leucophasiata. Taxonomy (NCBI): domain Eukaryota; kingdom Metazoa; phylum Arthropoda; class Insecta; order Lepidoptera; family Hedylidae; genus Macrosoma; species Macrosoma leucophasiata. Next base: position 23,583,216 of record JAWQUS010000007.1, on the reverse strand, counting down.
CATAGCGACATGATGAGGTGCTCTCTGTTTTCCCCATTAGGGGACCTTGTTTGCAGATGAATACATATTTTTATGCTTACTACATCTACACATACTACATCGACGCTAATCAATCGGTGCCACATTCTTTCAGGCTGAGAGCCGCTGCGACCAGTGCCTGGTGAGCGTATGCACATCGTGTGGGGAAGCGCACACGAGACAGAAGGTGGGCAGGCACTCGCTGCAGCCTCTGGACCACCCGGCCAGATTCTGCTCACAGCATCCACGAGTCGAGCTGACTGTTTACTGCGCTACTTGCCAACAGGTGAAACTTTTTCTTGGAGAAAACTTTCCTATTCTGTTGTTATCTACTGAGAGCTGATATAGCCGGTACCTGATACAGTGCGGAGTATACACGTCGTATGGGGAAGCCCACACGAGACAGAAGGTGGGCGAACACTCGCTGCAGCCTGCAGCCCTCGGACTAGTCGGCCAGATACTGCTTCCAGGATTTCCGAGTGTCTAGAACTTACTGTATATAGATAGAGATGCAGATGTTATATGCGAAAGCTCCTAAATGGTGTATAGCTTTAACTATTATATTTGTATGCAGTTATATTTTCACTGTCTGCTTTCCAAAAATAATAAAATAAAATAAAATAAAATAGCCAAAAGGTGGTATTTTTACACAAATAACCAATTGTGTTCTGTGTTAATACATATTGATCTCGCAATGTACATACTGGGGTAGAGCGCATAACAAAGACATGCGCTTTGTGATGGAGCAGATGTTACTCACGCCTTTATGTCTCGGAATAGGTCGAAAGATAAGAGACGTAAGTCGTTGTCTAAATTCACCGTCCGTCAATAAAGTTTTTGGGGTGCATTTCAAGCAAACATAAGGTTGGTGTAAGAATCTCCAGAATACCATTGTCAATTTGTTCAAGTCCATTGTTTGGTTAGTGCACTCCATAGATATCTCTGGTTCTATTGGGATTTTTTCATTTTCTGGAAGTTGCCCAGTATCTCGCAGTTTAGTAATGTGCCCGGAGATGTCAATAGGCTCGGGACATGGCCAAAACGTAACAAGTGAATCGTGGGTATCTGCATGTATGATTGAACGCATGCTTTTACCTCTGCCTACCCCTTCGGGGATTACAAGCGTGAAGTTAGGTTTTTCTTGTTCTTATGAGCGCCAAATATGTAGTAGGTAAATGCTGCAGTGTGTGCAGGGTATGCTGAATACCTAATTCGCTTTTCTATTCAGGTCATATGCAGAGACTGCTGTCTGATATCGCATACAGGACACGCGCTCGCAAATGCATCACGAGCGGCCGCCGAGCGAGCGCGATTGTTACGCGACGCTTGCGAACGGGCCAAACATGTGCCCGAGAACGTAGAAATTGCCACAAGGACGCTCAACGTTCAGGCTATGGAGGTTGACGTGAGTTAATTTATATTCCTCCGTGCATTCTATTATTTTATGAGAAAGAAAAACAAATGTAATAAAAAAAAATATTGAAGTAGATCTCACAGGAGCAAAACAAAGTAATTTTATAGTACTTAAATGGCTTCGTTCGCTCATGAATCTTAGAAAAAAAGATTCTTAAAACTTAGTACTCTGGATTCTTTCTCCATACCAACTTAACGATCGTATCCCAAACGACTGTATCAAAGGTTAGCTAGATAGAGATCCCTCCAAGGCATTTATGTACATATGTATTCATAACTACCAACAATTTGTCAACTATGGTTTTCCAGCATAGACTAGAGACTATAGATATCCATCGGGCACATTGCCAATGTCGAGGTGCGCCTTTAAGAATCTTTTCAATAAGAAAGAAACGGAATATAATTCTTCAACTGCTGTATCAGGGATACAGTTCCCAGACTTTGTAATTGGGAAGCCAATAACTGCCTCGTTTCAGTCACCATCTTGCTGAGGCAGTCGATGGATTCCTATCTAACGAATTTCGGTCCCTACTCTCGTAGAGCCAAGCGGCCCGCGTGGAGGCCGAAGTGCGCGTGTGGTCGGAGCAGTACCGGCGCGCGGTGGAGGCGCACGGGCGCGCGCTGTGCTCGGCCGCCGTGCGCGCGCGCGCCCACTGCCGCCGCCAGCTCGAGGACAAGAACCGGCAGCTGCAGGAGCGGGCACACCACGCTCTGGATGCTGTCACTTTCGCTGAAGAGGTCGGTCTACTCAAGTTGTCACTTGACTGTTCCTAGTTCTAAGCGTGCGTGTGTAGTCGGGAGCAGTAGACGCCCTGTGCTCGGCCGCCGTGCGCGCGCGCGCCCACTGCCGCCGCCAGCTCGAGGACAAGAACCGGCAGCTGCAGGAGCGAGCACACCACGCTCTGGATGCTGTCACTTTCGCTGAAGAGGTCGGTCTACTCAAGTTTTTAACTGACTGTTCCTAGTTCTAAGCGTGCGTGTACAGTCGGGAGCAGTAAAGACGCGCTGTGCGCGGGAGACGTGCGCGCGCGCCCTTTGAACCACTCACTACCAAAGCAAAGAAGCCACCTTTAATGTTCCTAATTCTTCATTAGAGACTGGGCAAAAGTTTACCACGCTCTTGATATCCGATGTGCCGATTGCCGGCTTCAATGTAAAATTGGCCCTAATTTTCACTGCATATTTTGTCAAATGTCTTTGACCGTGCGAAAAGAGTTAAACACGTCCCCAATCTCCAGCATTGAACAGAGCAAGGTTATCTTCACAGTTACTCTCCGAAGGGCGAGAAGACGAGGTGCTCTCCCTTAGCGTGCCTGCCCTCCGTCGCCTGGAGCGGCTGACCGAGCTACAGCCGCTGGCGGAGCCCCCGCGCTGCCACCTGCGCTTCGCCCCCGACGCCCCCGCCACCGCTGACTCCCATCTCGTCGGCAGACTGCTTACACATGCGCCCGATCCTGATCAGTGCGTCTTAAGCACTGAAGGTGGGGATTGATTGAAATATCGTGACGAAATTTCAGACTAATATCACTGAAAATATTGAACGCTTCACTAATAATTGAGGTTGACATATTGACTCATACATTGAATTGAATATAGGCTCCTACTGAAGATATGCTTTATGGCTTCAGGAATATGTTCTGACTGTCATTCTATTCGAAGTACCCTTTGGGTTTAACGTCTGCATAACTCCAGCCGTTGGCTACCATCGCTACCGTCGGTAGGCCTCTCGCCTGATCTTTAATAATCCTAAGATCAATGCATCCTAGATCAATGCATCTTGAATATGCAAACGAACATACCGTTCACACTCAAGATAAGTGAAAACTGTAGCCTATAATTATTATCTACAACTTGTTGCCACTAACAAAGTTTTTGGTTCTCGCATGTCACCAATCGACAGACTTCTAATTTTTAATTTCAGGGCTCCGCGACCTCCAAGTAAATTGTCAACATGACGTGGTTTTGGAGTTACGAGACAGCAACGGTGAACGTATCTGGTGTGGCGGTGAACGGGTACGCATAAATTATATTCTATTCACAAAAAACACTTGATTTTAGTCAGAACTGTACATTATTTTTTTTGTTTATAAGAATATTTGGGGCGTGATCTACTATCGATATCGAAGCCAAATATAGTGTTTGTTTGTCTGTTGTTGTTTGTCTTTATGTATGTCCAGGCTAAACTCAAAATAACTTAATGGATTTACTTCAAATTTCGCATGTATATCCGAGAATTTTCAAGGACACCGCATTGGGTAAGGTTAATAGGTATCGTGCATCCAAATAATGGCGAAAGCTATTGCCTGCGGTTGTTACTTCACACGGTCCGAGGCCCAACGTATTTCGCTTTTCTGAGGACATTTGATGGCGTGGAGTATCCCACTTACCGCGCAGCCTGCGTAGCACGTCACCTTCTTGACGGTGACCAAAACTGGAATGACACCCTCGCGGAGGCAAGCGTCAGTGACTGACAAGTATTGCCATCATCTGTCTGAAGATTTTCTATGAGCTTTGAGACACGTGCTAATGGAGACGAAGTCAAAGTAACTAATGAACGCATGCTGAACACCTGTCTTAGTTCATTTCAAGATGTGGTCATTTCCACCGCCGATTGAACTATCAAATATGGGTTACCAGCTCCCCAATCATCACCCCATCAAGACCGTAGAAATTGGGAGTATAACGCTGAGACAAATTACGATCCGGGCGAAATGACCATGTCACTTTGTTCTCTTCAGAGCAAAAACAAATTTATGATACCGTCCTTGAAAGCGTTGTTCAAAACCAGGGTAAAATGTTTTTCTTGGATGCTCCTGGTGGAACAGGAAAAACATTTGTTACCACTGACATACTTGCAGAGGTCAGGAGGCATGGCAAAATTGCTATTGCTGTAGCGTCGCTGCCACACTGCTTCCGGAAAGCAAGACAGCACATGCCATGTTTAAAATTCCCTTACAGTGCTTAGACTTAGAGCGCCGAAACGACTGTTTTTGGTGTGTCATGTAACAGCGATAAGGGACACGTGCTCAAGGATTGCTCCCTGATTGTATGGGATGAGTCTACGAAGGCCAATAGAAAAGCAGTTGAAGCCGTGGACAGAACCCAGCTGGACATCCGCAGGAACGAACATTTGAGTGGGTGGTGTCACATTACTGTTCACTGGCGATTTCCGGCAACCGCTTCCCGTGGTGACGTGAAGATCGAGGGCTGACGAGGTGAATGCTTTGTTGTCACGATCTTAATGAGTTCGTACGCTGCCCTTGACCATTAATATGAGAGCTCGGCTCAGCGACAATGCACGTGCTCAAGAATTTTCCGATGTCCTTCTAAGTCTTCGTGAAAGCACTCTACCAGAAGAGAGAGGTGGACAGATGGTGCTTTCAGAGTCTTCCGGCAGAGAAGTATCCAGCTTAGAAGAACTCATTCTCGGTATCTACAGGGACATCAGTCGTATACCGCACCGCATTTCTGAACTTCCTGTCAGCAAGCGGACTTCCATCGCATACCATCAAGCTGAAGGTAGGTGTCCCGATTATGCTTCTTTGGAACTTATCTCCGCCGAAGTTGTATAACGGGACTTAAAGCCATCTCGCTCCACAGACACACCATTGAGGCGGAAATTCTTACGGGTTGTGGCATTGGTGAGGCAGTATTTATACCACGCATTCCCCTCATACCTCATAACTTCACGTTACAGTTCGAGCGCGTACAGTTGAATGTTTGCTTCGCGATGACCATCAATAAGTCGCAGGGGCAGACACTGAGGGCAGCGGGTGTTAACCTCAGGACGAGTTGCTTCTCACACGGGCAACTGTACGTCGCTTGCTACCGCGTCACCAGTCCTGACCCTGCCGGGAGCCAAAATGTAAATCATTTTGGCTCCCGGCAGAATAACTACCAACGTAGTTTATAGGAAAGTGTCGTAGGGTTTGATACCTTTGTACGTATTTGACTCTTTTGTGTCCGGGAATATATTTCTGCATTATTTTTTCTATTTTCTTCAGTCACATCTTATGACTGAACTCAGCAGGATTCCCATATGACTCCCTTCTCTTGCTTCGCTTGCAAAAAAACTTATAGTTTTAATTTAATACTATTTTAAAAGTTGTTTGTTTATAATGCTAAAGCGACATTGGCATCTTAGGTATGTTTGGTGCTGTACTGCCTTCACGCAGACGACGTTGCGGGCAGCAGCTAGTTCAAATAATATATAGAGTTATTTTCCCTTTGTGTTAATAATTTTGAATAAGGGAGTGCGCACATCATTATATTTTTTAAATTCATCTTCAGTAAGGTGTCAATACCATCAACACCATCAACGGTAAATGGAGGATAAATGGAGGAATCCCCAATAGGAGGATATCTTACTACAGAAACCACATTTCTTGTTTAATACCAACAGGTATGCGCCTACTACCGGCGTCGCGATTCGAGCGCTCGACCTGCCAGCGCACGCGTCGTGGACCGCGGCGATGGAACCTTCCTGCTGCAGCTGACGCCCGCCAGCCCCGGCGCCTACCTGCTGGCCGTCACACTACACGACACGCCCGTCAAGGTCACCTTCCTCCCCCCCACACACACGCACACACACCTTCCTGTTGCAGCTGACGCCCGCCAGCCCCGGCGCCTACCTGCTGGCCGTCACACTACACGACACGCTCGTCAAGGTCACCTTCCTCCCCCCCACACACACGCACACACACCTTCCTGTTGCAGCTGACGCCCGCCAGCCCCGGCGCCTACCTGCTGGCCGTCACACTACACGACACGCCCGTCAAGGTCACCTTCCTCCCCCCCACACACACGCACACACACCTTCCTGTTGCAGCTGACGCCCGCCAGCCCCGGCGCCTACCTGCTGGCCGTCACACTACACGACACGCCCGTCAAGGTCACCTTCCTCCCCCCCACACACACGCACACACACCTTCCTGTTGCAGCTGACGCCCGCCAGCCCCGGCGCCTACCTGCTGGCCGTCACACTACACGACACGCCCGTCAAGGTCACCTTCCTCCCCCCCACACACACACACACACACCTTCCTGTTGCAGCTGACGCCCGCCAGCCCCGGCGCCTACCTGCTGGCCGTCACACTACACGACACGCCCGTCAAGGTCACCCTCCTCCCCCCCACACACACGCACACACACCTTCCTGTTGCAGCTGACGCCCGCCAGCCCCGGCGCCTACCTGCTGGCCGTCACACTACACGACACGCCCGTCAAGGTCACCTTCCTCCCCCCCACACACACGCACACACACCTTCCTGTTGCAGCTGACGCCCGCCAGCCCCGGCGCCTACCTGCTGGCCGTCACACTACACGACAAGCCCGTCAAGGTCACCTTCCTCCCCCCCACACACACGCACACACACCTTCCTGTTGCAGCTGACGCCCGCCAGCCCCGGCGCCTACCTGCTGGCCGTCACACTACACGACACGCCCGTCAAGGTCACCCTCCTCCCCCCCACACACACGCACACACACCTTCCTGTTGCAGCTGACGCCCGCCAGCCCCGGCGCCTACCTGCTGGCCGTCACACTACACGACACGACCGTCAAGGTCAAACTTTTCTTAGAATCACCCAAATCATAAGTATATAAAAACATTTTATGAAACCGTAACGCCGACAATCTGTAAATTTGAGCATGACAAAATTGACAAGGTATCTCGTTACAGTGCAGCCCATTTTCAATTGCGGCACAAGTTAGCAGAGCCTAATGCAACGCATATTGCTCGTAGGGCCGTTCGAGTCTTGCTTGAAGACATTTTCTTCCTACTCTCGGCTTAATTAAAATATCCTAATAAGGCACAGTACCTTATTAGGATTTATTAATTAAGCCGAGAAGATCTTGACAAAGTAATGTTACGGTTACAGGGTAGTCCATTTCCAATGGCGGCACGGGTTAGCAGAGCCCACACGGGCAAGTTCCATTGCTGCGCGTTTTGCTCGTCGGGCGGCCGCCGGGATGCGTCTTGCGGGTGCGGCTCATCCATGGGCAAGGGATATAAGGGTTAGTTGGCTTATCCTATCGGATAACGAAGTACCAGGTAGTGTTAATGTAAGTTTAAGAAATATATATCACTCACTGGGAGTCTTCAGGCTTAAACTGCTAGTACTCAGTAGTTTAAGCCGTCGGGACAGATTTTAGATTTTCCATGACATAAATGTAGCATATGTATATTTTGGTCCTTCGAGCCGGATAATTAACTTTAGATTTTCATGACATAAATGTAGTGTATGTAGATATATTGTGGTCCTTCGAGCCGGATTATTAGTGAAAGATGTACTCAACAGATCCAATTGCGGTTTGGTGATTATTGTGTAACGAGGATCAGGCCTCGGTTGGTGGGATGCGCTAATGAGATTTGGTGTGTGTCAGGTTGCGGGCACGGGCACGCGGGGTGGCCGGGCGCGCGCCACTGGTCCTGCTGCGGCAGCACGGCGCGCGCCTCGCCCTGCGCCCGCGCGCCGCCCCAGCCGCCGCCCGCACGGGATACCCTCTACCAGTTCTCTTTGTAGAAGACCTACTACCTAATAAATGTTTCTCCAAATCTGTATTTGTTTTATTTGCCTGTTCGAGGCAAACATTTCCAATAGGTATCTGACTGACCGCACTTATGGAAGAATTTTCTTCTGCGTTGGTGGGGTCGTCACGTATTGACGCCATAATATAAGAGGATCTAGAAATCTATTTTGATAAGAGGAACATAATACACCACCCAAAGGGGGATTTTCTCTTCCGTATATGCATTCGATTAGCACACATTCCACACTTATTCCCAGCCTTCTGCTATTCTTTTAATGGGAGATGATAAAAAAGAGACCAAATTAATTTTATATACCACTGTATTCTAAAACAAGTTGGTATTCAATAATATTGTAACAAAATGCTCCTCGAGAATATCACTTGAACCTTAACAATAACGTAACACTATAATCAGATTTTACAAGTTCAGTCCGGACTGTACTCATCTGATGATTCCTGCTCGTATTGCTCCCGGAACTGTTCGGAATCTTCCTCCTGTCCGTAGTAGAAACCGTCGTCGCTGTCACCCTAAAAATATAATCAATTTAAATTCACAGCAATTGTTATTTCAAATTTTCAATTGCTGAATACACACTTTTCCCAATATACTACTACTGTCACTCTATGTGATAAAAATACATCATAATAACTAGAACAAATATTACAAGAAATACGAATAAAAAAAAAACAAACGTAACTTCACGCCTATATTTATGAAAGTGATAAGCAAAGAGGTAAATGCAGGCATTTAAGCATACATGAAAACACCCACAATCCGCCGGCTAAAACGTTTTGATGGTGGCTATTAAAAAGAGATAGATCTCTTTCAACAACCGATTTGTTGTATAGCTTGTCCCTTCTAAACGGTCTTTATGATTTTAAAAACGCTGTTCTAGAACGAAATTTACAATAATCTTCTGTATGGTCAAAAATACACACCTTATATCCCTCCACAGATTCTTCATCCAATTCCTTGATTTTAATACAATGCACAAGATTCTTGCTGTCATTGAGATTGCTGGGGTCTGTTTCTGCCACCACCCGAGCCTTGTATTTAGCGTATGCCTCGCCATATCGTTTGACATCCTCGTTAAACAGGTCTGGTGGATCGTCGTATATTTTGTCCTCGCCTGTGTCGCTCGAAAGATCGTCATCTGTGAAAAGATATAGATTTTTTTACAAGCTGTGCCTGTGACTTCGTTCGCGTGAGAATTTGTGATTGTACAGTATCTATCCGGACAAAGTCGTGGGCGCAGCTAGTATAAAAGTAGCCTAAGTTACTCCTTATTACATAAGCTATCTGCTAGTGAAAGTTCCGTCAAAATCGGTCCAGTCGTTCCCGATATTAGCAGGAACATACAGACAGACAAAAATTGTAAAAAATGTTGTTTTGGTACATTTACCGTGTATACATATGCATTTAGTAATAAGCGAAACAGACACTCCAATTTTATTTATTTGTATAGATTGTCACTGCAAGGCAATGCAATACATGTGAAGGAAAAATTCGACAATTGAGTGTGAACTTCAGTAGCTCAGCCGGGAAAGAGGCTGGACTAGAGATCCCTGTCGTCACGGGTTCAAACCCGCCTGAGGTAATAATTTGTAACTATCAATGTTGTCTAAGAGATATAAATTAGGTACGCTTTATGTTTAAATTTGATCTGACTACTTCACTGGCTTAGTTGTAGCAGAGCAAGCATAAGTTAATATAAATCAATCTAGTTTATCATGACAATATTAACCTATGTTACACCTCTGCATGGCCCTCATCATATCCTCTTCATCTATGCTGCTGGGTTCGGAGTCCGGATAGTCGTTCCTCCAGTTGTTCTCATCATTGGAATCATCATCCTCATCTTCATCCGATGTTGGAATGTCACCTTGGTCATATATCAACTCAGTTTGAATGTTTTCTATACTGGAAAGTTAAATTTTCATACATGTGATTAAAGTATCATATTATTTTATTCCTAAAGAAATTACTAAGTTATTGTAACATTTCACATCCTTCTCTAACTTTAACAGATTTCCTTAAGTTAGAGAAGGATGTGAAATGTAACAATAACCTTAACTTTAACAAATGATGTGGTGCAACTCAGGCTTAATCATCAAATGTTAAATTTATTCTTACTGGAGGTAGTGTCCCTCAAATCCCTACTCTAAAGTAGGGATTTGAGGGCTTAGGTACCACCACATTCCTAATCTATCTGCCGCCAAATGGTAGTGTTCAGCACTATCATGTTCCAGTTAGATGGTAATGTATGGCCAACGCCCCATAACTATCACAGAGACATAAGAATTAAGGGCTCAGGGATATAATGCATCTGCATTTGAGCTCTGGTTTTTGTGTAGATGTCTATAGGCTGCAGTCATGATTTAATATCCATGTGAATTGCATGCAGAGCTTCTTAATGTATTAAAAAATATATTATATATTTCGTAACTTAGGTCCAAAATTACAGAAAATTGTGATAGGAGTTTATGATTGTTCCGATTGTGTCCATTAATAGATTTATAATGGCAACATCCCACTGCTGGGCCCGAGTCTCTCCCCTTTTTGGGGGGAGACCTGGAGCTTACTCTACCACACTGCTCTAATGCATGTTGTTGGATATATGGGTTAGAAGCCAACTTGCTGTCGGATGTTTTCAAACCACCCATAAGACATCCGACAAGGTGTAACTACTGCTATCTATCGATAGCAACCAGGACCGACGGCTTAACGTGCCCTCCGAAACACGGAAACGCGCATTTTAATTTCCCACTAGTGGTCACCCATCACACACCCACGCTTCCCCGAATCGCTTAACAGAGTTGATCATTTACGATCTACACCAGCCCCGGAGCCATGTGCGCTTCATTTTCATTTTTAGATAAATTAATCTTTATAAAAAACTATTTTAAAATGACCTACCTAATCAAGTTGTCTATGATATCACTATCATAAATATCTTTCTTGGCTGCTGTGTAAATATCGTAGATATATTCTGCATCATGTTTCTCATCATCTTTCTTTTGTATATCAACCAAATGAAACAAATTCTCATCACTTTCTTTTATTCCCCGGCTGCAATTGACAATTTCATAACGATTATCCGTTGAATGAGTTTTCCTGTCCTGTCGTAACTTTTGTATGATGTCGCTTACATTTTTTGGGGCTTTTAGTTTTATATCACTTTTCGGAACAATATTGTTTACATGCGATACTTCCTGAAAAGTAGAAAACTATGAATAAAATAACAATATTATAAAACTGAGATTCTTTTACTTATTGATAATAGTAAAGAAATACAATTTGTTTTATTACCTATATAATTTTTGGGGAGGATTTTGTACAGCTACAGTTCATAAAATATGTTCGCAATCTGGGAGGAGGGGGAGGGGGTGTGTTGTCAAATGTGACGTAATTTATGAAGACTTCCGCCAGCAGTGGATGTTTTCAGCTAAAATGATGATAATGATGATGACTACGCCTAACTTATGACATTTGTTTGTAAATGTTACCCATGGAAAGACTTAATAATGCCAACCATTGATATGTCCCACTGCTGGGCACGAGTCTCTCTACTTTTTGGGAGGAGGCCTGGAGCTTACTCCACCACACTGCTCCAATGCGGATTGGTGGAGAAAGTTATCAGTGGAAAGACTTATCAGGAAAGAAATCTCTGGTTTTTATGTAAATGTCTATAGGCTGCAGCAAACACTTAACATCAATGTGAGCTGCATGCTTGTTTGCCAACTTCATTACATTAAAAGAAAACAGTACTTACACAAGACTGAAGGAAGTGTCCCAACCTTACAGTACAGATTCCTAACAAAATAATCACAGAGGTCAATGGACTCTCAATCACAGCTCAAACCACAAATCCAGACGACTATCAGACGAGGAAACAGGTAAATGTGGCAAAACAGATTGCTGAGCTTAGCAGAATACAAAAAAAAGTCTTGACAGAATTAAGTTTGCCGTGAACAAATAAATAGACTTAGATAATTAAGACTTTGCCAGTATTTCGACTTACCTGATTATCTACAGTACCCCGGAACACGAAGAGCGACGGAGATATTTCCTCAGTATCTGTTTTTACGCGTTTACACAGAACCACAAGTGCGTCTTGGGGGTTATCTGCGAGTCGTCGCTTTACTCGTAATACTGTAGATGCCATATTTATTTCACTTCACAATATGGAATTTCAGAAATAACACTTAGCATGTAAATTCGTATATTATGTGTTTTTGATGTCTTTTTCTATTCATAATTTAATTAACATCTAAATTAACTCTTGTATGTTTTTCAAGAGATTTTTGTATTTTTTTTAATACTTTTTTACGGCCATGGATTCAAGTATTTCATTTGTTATTTTTTTTAACTTTTATAAAGTGGCCACAATAAAGGATTGGAAGATGACGATGATTAGATGGTTCCAGGGATATCAGATCAGATAAACATATGTAGGTTTATTACAGTGCCCGTCACTGCCCGTGTATAATGAAATAGAATAACAGTGCGAAAACAAGACCTTTCAGGTTGACTCCAAAACATCATTGTACATGTTATGATCCATCTAGCCATCGCTTTACTCGAATAACTTGACTGCTTAGACCACAGAGTACATTGTTTATATATATGTATGTATCTTCACGCCAGGTCCCTAACGGGGTAGGCAGAGAGTGTAGAGCGCCAGACATCCCGGTTCTGACAAACCTCTCGTGCCTCGTCTACCTTCATCATTCTCTTCATACATGCACGCCGATTCCTAAGACTTTTGACACCACCATCAGACAGAACTCGACCTATTTGGTCATGGTAGGTCAGCCTTGGTCTTCCTGGGCCTCTGCAACCATCCACATTCGCATTGTATATCTGTTTAGTCATTCGCTCATTCGACATTCTTTCTATATGCCCGAACCATCGGAGCCTTTTTTCATTTTTACACCGATACTATCATTCACACAAAGTCTCTTTCTTACATCTTCATTACGAACGCGATCGGTGAGTGATACACCGCAGATCTTGCGCAAAGATCTCATCTCGACCGCGTTCAACTTACTTTCATGCTCTTTCCTGCATACCCAGCTCTCGCTTCCATATAAAAGCGTTGGAGTAAGTACAGCATTATGTACGGCTAGTCGAGCCCGCTGGCTGAGATGTTTAGATTCTAGCAGCTTACCCAACGCTCCATTCACGCAATTCCCAGCAAGCACTCTTCTTTCTATGTCAGTGGTGTACCTACCATCCTTGCTAAAAGCACATCCAAGATATACAATTTCATCAACCTGTTCTAACACTGCATCATCTACTACTACCCTTGCATTTGTTCTCTGTTCATCTCTTTCAAATACTAATACTTTAGTTTTATCCACATTCAATTGTAAGCCTTTCTCCATACAATCCTCTTTCATGACTGTGACTAGTGCTTGTAGCCCAGATGGTGTAGAGCTAACAATTACCGCATCATCTGCGTAAAGCAGACAGTTCACCACTAAGTCACCCATACGCACTCCCACATCCATCAACTTCACCCTCTGGAGGCATTTGTCCAGATATATAATAAACAGCCTAGACGAAAGCACGCAACCCTGTTTGACACCGATGTTAACATCAAACCAGGGTGACATGTTACCATCTACCCGCACACATGCTTGACAGCCCACATACGTGGACTGTATTGCACGGAGCAGACTGCCATCAATACCATACTCTGGCAAAATGTCCCACAGCTCCTTTCGTAATACCCTATCAAACGCCTTCTCCAGATCCACAAAACCGCAGAAAACCTTCTGGCTCACAGCAAGATGCTTCTCTACGATGTTGCGGAGGGAGAAAACTTGATCCATACATCCTCTTCCAGTTCTGAAACCACCCTGTGCATCCCACAACAACCCGTCGGACTTCTCTTTCATTCTTCTTTCTAAGACTTTCCCATACACTTTAGCTGCCAAACTGATCAAACTGATCGCTCGATAGCTGGTGCAGTCCATACGTGAACCCTTGCCTTTATACAAAGGCACGATGACCGCACACCGCCAATCCTTTGGGATTCTTCCGGACCTCCAGCAAAGGTTGCACAACACCCAGAAAGAATCCCTATGAGAAGATATGAAAGAATATATGTTTATATATAGAAGGTACTTAATCTAAGCTTGACTGTAACGGGTGTACTGTACAAACTTAGTTCTAATGCGATGGCAATGTAAGGGCAAGTGAACGTTGCTAACACGTACCAAATTCAGTATGTATTATAGTACTCTGTGACTGTAACTCAATGACTGTAACTCACTTGACTGAGTTGACTGACATTAACTGACTATACTATCACAGTATAAGTACATACAGTAGTTTATCGCCTTTGAAGTTTTGCAATATGCCGCCTTCACCCATAAAAACGCAAATTCATTAGGGTTGTCACGTTTTTGGTTTGTGTTTATGTTGCTTGTAACGCGTCAGTTTACGTTGAACATATATAAGAATTCTAAAAACGTCACGCCTATAATCTCCTAATAATCCGAATATCAAATACATACAAACAAAAAAAAATATTTAGAATTTAATTTAATGATTTTTTCGGTTTGTGAAGTAAGTATGTACATAAAGTGTAAAATATAACAGACATTATTAATAAATGAAAATTAGAATAAAATATTAACAGTTAAGTTGACATCAAATTTTCAATATCATCTTTCCAAAAACTTAGTAAAATAAATTTTAAATCTCGCACCCTTTATCGCTAAGTACCAAGTAGATGACAGTTGTTGTATGGGCTACTTGGTACCGCCTCCTCCGTCCCTCGCGTCGCACGCCCCGCACGATTGCTCTGACATTACACGTTCGTTGGATGACTGTAGGTAATTAACACGGTCGTTTTCTTTAGACTGTGATACTTTATTATACTTACTTTTACGCTGCTTAAATAAATACGAAATATCGTTTTACTTGACATGGAGATTAATCCGATAAAAAAAAGGTCCGGACGAATTGAGAACCTCCTCCTTTTTCTGAAGTCGGTTAAAAAGTAGTCATTTAAAACATATTGTACTAGCTGCAGTAGTTTTGTCAACCTTTTTGAAACTTAAGAAGACATCAATGATATCATCAGGACGCGAATATTGATTTCTATATTTTCACACAGTACTAACACAGTCGAAATCAATAAACAAATTATAATAAATTTAATTTCTCCTTCCAGATAACCTGCTGTATACAGTCAGTTATATTTAAATTAATGTACCAGAAAATTAATGCTAAGTTGCACCACGATAATTAAAGTTATAGTACCTTAGGAATCGTAACGAAAGTATCGATACTACTCAAGTATCGATACTTTTTGCGAATCCCTATCCGTATGATCCGGTTGTATTTGTGTAATAAAGGTTTGGTTTAGGGATGTGACTTAGCTGGCAAAACATCGTTTTTTTTATTAATCGATTATTTTTAAATCGATTCTTATAGTTTTTATTTTAGAATCGTAAATTCTTAGCTGTATTTTTTTTTTAAATATCGATTTTAAAGTTTTAATATAAAAAATCGTAAATACGAAGCTTTTACAATTTATTACCTTTATTTGTTTATCGAAACAACTTACCAAATAAACATACAATTTACTTCGGGCATGAAAATAAAAAAAATATATTATTGACACGCTTTACTGAATAACGAAAATCATCTCTAATACTTATTTATATATAAAAGAACAGAAAAGTAGTTGAAATCATCATAAAGGACTAGCAATTTTTTTGCGCGCATTTTTAAAAATTCAGTTTGGTTCGGAAGTCCGGAACTCCGAATTAAGCTGACGGGCATACAAAATGTGACAAATTTAGATCGCGTTTCCTGAGAGGTAAAAATAAAGTTTTAATTCACGAGGAAATGAATTTATAAAACTATAGTCTATTCTATTTAAAATGTGAAATGACTGTGTTGTTTAACCGATTGAGTTATAGTATGTTTTCAAGGCAAAAAAAAAATAGATACAATTTTTAAAATAAAAAAAGGCGAAAGCATTACGTAACATAGCTAAAATAAAAATCGATTAAGAATCGATTATTTTTGTGAAAAAAAATCGAACCAATAAAGCGATTATTCAGAAAAAATTGTCGATTATTAATCGCTTTTTTAAATAATCGATTATTTTTTCACATCCCTAGTTTGGTTATTTGTCTGTAGTCTGTGATAAAGGTACTTTAGGTTTAGGTACCTATTCCGATTTATTATATTCGTTTTCGTTTCAATTCATAGAATCTTTGGAAAAAATAATTTAGTGAAACCTAAACAGTGGTCTGCGGTGAAACAGCGTTATCAGGAAATATAGTGTTCTAACGAAGTAGTTCCTTGTGCGAAAGTTTATATAGTATGGATAACCTGAAACAATTCAACACAATGGATGATAATTGGCGAACGCAGACTTTTCGCCAAAACGTTGTGACAAAAATGTAAGTATTTCTAATTGGATATGAAATCTAGCCCTTTTCAATTATTCGCTTGCTAACACAGAGTTTAGCCTTCGAGAGGAGAAACATTTGTGTTTTTGTATGTATGTTTGTGTGTAACGTTTTCATACAAATACTACTAAACCGATTTCAAAAATTAGTTTAACCGAAAGCTACATCTTCACTGAGGAACATAGGCTAAACTTATAACATTCATTGCATATGTCCGAAGCTGGGCCGAGCCACTACTCTACAATAAAAATAGATGTCTTTACATTGCCACTCTTGACCTATGTCTCTCATGGGAATTGCGGCGCTGCCTACATCTTAAATACCTGTTCAAGATTGCAGTGGTGGTAGAACTTCTATGATTAAAACATTTTTTTACTCCTTAAAGAAGACCCCTGTGGATCCTTGTCTTAGGTGTTGCAAGAGAGACACATGAGACATATGCGATTTATTATTTTACTTATTTTTAGCTTTGTATCCATTTATAGCTTTGTATCCATTGTTGAAGAATTGTATATATATTATATTTGTTTAATTTATTATTGTTGCTGCTCAGCAACAGTATGTCCCTGAAGGGTAAAAGCCTCCTCCATCTTATTCCAACGTCTCCTGTCTTGAGCCACATTCATCCAGTTTACCCCAGCTACTTTTACAATGTCATCAGCCTATCTATTCTTTGGCCGGCCTATGGATCTCTTGCCTATGGGACCGGGCCATTCTGTCAAGTGTTTGGTCCATCTCTTGTCAGTATACCTTGATATGTGTCCTGCCCATCCCCATTTGAGCTTCAATGCATGACATATGCGATTAAGAGCATCAGCCTCCAGTTCACATAACATAGGATAAGTAATTTAGGATAAAAAAATCAAGTTGGAAATAGAAATATGTCCAATTAATTCAAGCAACTACAATGCTTAATATTAAATAATAAGCTCAGATTTTTTTTATGTAATGAATTTGTCAAACAAGCGTGCAGTTTACATGGATGTTAAGTCATGACTGCAGCCCATAGACATCTACACACAACCAGAGGTCAAAATGCAGATGTGTTGCCACCCCCAGACCATAGTTGTTATGTCTCTGTGATAGTGATTATGAGGCTACATATTACTATCTAACCAGGACACGATAGTGCTGAACACTACCATTTGGCGGCAGATAGATGAGGTAAAGGGTGGTTTGAAAACATCCGACAGCAAGTTGGCTTCTAACCCATATCTCCAACAACCTGCATTAGAGCAGTGTGGTAGAGTAAGCTCCAGGTCTCCCCCCAAAAAGGGGAGAGACTCGGGCCCAGCAGTGGGATGTTGCCATTATAAATCTATTAATGGACACAATCGGAACAATCATAAACTCCTATCACAATTTTCTGTAATTTTGGACCTAAGTTACGAAATATATAATATATTTTTTAATACATTAAGAAGCTCTGCATGCAATTCACATGGATATTAAATGATGACTGCAGCCTATAGACATCTACACAAAAACCAGAGCTCAAATGCAGATGCATTATATCCCTGAGCCCTTAATTCTTATGTCTCTGTGATAGTTATGGGGCGTTGGCCATACATTACCATCTAACTGGAACACGATAGTGCTGAACACTACCATTTGGCGGCAGATAGATGAGGTAATGCGGTGGTGCGCCCTTGAATTCTACTACCAGTAAAAATAATAATATACCTTCTAAACTAACATACATTTCAAAATATATATTATTTTTATGCAATGTTGAACGCTGTGTTATGCAAATTTGTTTCATTGCTATTGCTTGGTCCCACCTATGGCATATGTCTGGGTATTGTATGAGCTAAGCTGAGGAGGCCCCACTGAGTTTTTTTTTGGCAGGTTTATTCTCAGTAATGTGGGCTTTGGAACTCTGCCAGTGAATGACAAAGAATGTCCCATATTCTTTTATTTAGTTTTATCTTACCGTTTGTAAAAGAGTATGGAACATTCTGTTGTTACCTGTTTTTATTAATTAGTATTTTTGGACCATTATTAATTTTATTTTTGTTTACTTTGACATATTAAGTTCTCAGTTGTTATTCGCTATAATTTTATATTTTGTAATTTGACCTATCACAAGCAAATTCTATTATTTCCAAGTGAATAATACCTTTTTGAGATTGAGGTTTGGACTTCTCTTTACGCTGAGGCTACTTACCTGGTGAAGTCAACCATAAGGCTGCCTGGATTAGCCATCATCATACATTCAATTTAAGGTATTGGGACGTGACGACCCCCTCGCCATGTTGTGGAGGAGAATTCTTCTGCTAGTGCAGTCAGTCAATCAAACAATGGCAGTCAATAGATAAAGCCTGCCAAGTGTAACAATTTTAAAGTATTCTCCCCTAATGACACACAACACTGTTGTGGACGTCTCTAGGGATGTTCTTATCCTTTAGCACTCTAGAACCCTTAAAAAGACCCTGACTGGACATCATTCATAATATATTATCATGTTGTGATCGCCCTATTGATAACAAAATTTTGTAACATTGTATGCAGTGAGGAAGTAATCCAGCGGTCAGGGATGCAGGTCGCCCGCAACAGCAGTGAGATGGAGAACCATGTGTTCATGAAGGCCAAGACAAGGGAAGATTACATGAACATGGTCGCCAAACTTATTCTGCACATGCGAGAGATGTGTAAGTAGTCCCTAAGTACTTCCTAACTTTTTCCCATTTAAATATTACTAGCTGTTGCCTGAGGCTCCGCCCGCGTGAAGGTCGCTTTTCGCGTAGCCTGTGGAAACTCATCAAATCATCCCATGGCATCCCACAGGATCATTTTTTGGGATCAAATATATATATATCAAAACATAGGATAGTTTTGATACGGGCGGCGGTCAATTTATCCCCCCCTATTATACATCGTGAGGGAATATCGTGACATCACAATACAATTAACAAACACTGATGAAATTGTTTGCCCAGAAGATTTTTATTATTGTGCATTGTGCCATGACATCACATCCCATAAATGTCATGTGACCTAGCGTTTTAGCATGAAATTTAATCTTTATCGGGAAAAGATTATTAATAAACAATGCATTTTTGAAAGAAAATGGATAATGGTACATATAAGAATATTATAAAATTTTCAAGTAGCCAATTGTCATTGATGGAGATTAATTCATTTAATAGATAATATTTAGTTAGAATAGTGTGATGTATTAAATTGTATGATGTTTCGAAAAAAATGTGAAATACAGGCTCAGATTATGTCTATATTATTTTAAATACGCATAGGGGACTTGGCGTGAAGGTACATATTTTAAATAAAAATGTAATGATTGTATTACAGCACTACCAAAACAGAATCAAGGCGCACCAAACATGCAAGGACAAAATCCGAACCAACAGCCGCCCAGCCAAGTTCAACCTCAGCAAGGACAAGCGCAGCCGGGACCCAGTAACCAGTCTGGTCTAGCACCCGACCCCATAAACGCACTACAGAATATGGCGTCACAGGGCACAAGGAACCAAATGATGAACATGAGCCAGCAGCAGATGCAACAACAGGGCGTCATGGGCCCCAACTCGGGGATGGGGATGCAGGGACAGATGGGTCAGCAGGGTCCCATAGTGTCCCAAGGCGGGCCGCAGTCACAGACTGCAACGAATCTACTCCAAACATTGAACCAACGGCCGCAATTGAACATGCAGCTACAGAACAAGCTCGGTGGGATCGGTATGGTGCCGAATCAGGGACAGATGGGTAACAATATGGGGATGGGTGGCATGGGGAACCCCATGGGTAGCCAACTGCAGAACCAACTGGCGGGGCCGGGGATGCAGGGGCAGATGATGCCTAACATGTCGATATCCAACACGATGCAAGTGCCGCTCTCCGTGTCGAATACCATGGTGGGTCAAATGCCATGCAACCAAGTGGTCGGGGGCATGGGACAACAGATGGCGCCTAATTCCATGCAAGGACAAATGCCGATGGGTGAGTAGTTCTGATAAATATTATTTATTGGCAAAAATATTATTAAAAAACAACAACATATCCACTGGTAGTATTACAAGGAAGAATGGTGCGAAATAGATAACGCTTGAAATAAGCCAAAGTCTCGATGTTCAATAGTGCATGTCGGGTACTGTATGCGCAAAACTTAACGCGTGCGTGGAGTTAGTTACAAGTCGCTGCGTTTTTATGTTTCCCTTCTTTAACATTGTTAGCTATTGAATAAACGTTTCAAACACAATTTTTCCTTTACTTTTTGTAATAATAATTGAAATAATCTAGTCATTACCCCTCTAATGTTTAAGTGGTTTCAATTTTAATAAAAATATTATTCAAAAACTAGGAATACTCGCAAATATAATATATATTATGTTTAGATTTTTTTGACTTATTTGTCTATAAAATGACTGTAACTCCGCAGGCGGCATGGGCAACAACCAGATGGTCGGTATGAACATGCTGCACATGCAGGGCCGCGTGCAGAACAAGCCCGAGGTGGGCGGCATGCTGGGCGCCGGCTACGGCACCCGCGCGCCGCCCCCCAACCAGTTCCTGAGGCAGAGCCCCTCGCCCTCCGCCTCCTCGCCCAACATGGGCGGCCCGAGTCCTGTCTCTATGGGTGACTATCAATTTCAAATATTTATAATTGGCAACAACCCTTTTTTTATGCCGCTCTTTTGGGCACAAGTCTCTCCCCTTTTTTTGGGGAGACCTGGAGCTTACTCTACCATGATGCTCCAACGCGGGTTGGTGGAGATACGGGTTTGTAGCCAACCCTGTCTGATGTTGTCAAATCGGCCACAAGGCCTCCGAAAAGGTTTAACGACTGCTACTCGTATTTATCGATAGCAACCGGGACCGACGGCTTAACGTGCCCTCCGAAGCACGGAAACGCGCATTTTAATTTGCCACCAACGGTCACCCACCCGACCACAACCGAGTACATCGCTTGGGATTTACACCAGTCGCAGGGCCATTCGCGCTTCATCTTGTTAATAGCGGTAATTAATATACCCGCGCGTCACTTTCAATTAATTCTTGATTCGAAGTCTCTCACCATCGACGTCCTTGCCCAATACGGGTGAGCTCAGTCTTGTCTCTGGATGAGTGTGTCAATTTATCAACGATCATAAAAATCTGACGGGCATGTCCATCAGTTCATAAAGCAAACCTTACCAGGTATGAGCGAGAAGGTTTGTCAGTCTTGTCTTTAGGGGCGAAACTCAACTGACGTTTGTTGGTTGTACAGGAATACGAAGACTGAGAATAGGCTACGTAGAGTATTATATCTCTCGCGACGTTACATGTAGAATCCGTGTCAAGCAACAAGGTTGCGAACCAAATGTCTCGTCCCGCCATTGAAAACAGAAATATTTTAAGCATCACTAAAGCAGTGAATAACTTTATCTGATAATGGCGTGCAACATACACAGTAGCAAATGACATTGTACCTATGTGTTCAGGCGGTGGAGTACTGGGCGGAGCGCTATCGTCTCCGATGGGCGGCCTGGGCGCCTGCGCCGGCGTCGGCTCGCCCTCGCCTTCCGCCCCACCGCACCTCGCGCACCTCGTGCCTCAGCAGCGGTACGTACCCACACCACACCACACTTCGCCCTCCGCCCTGCCGCACCCCGCGCACCTCGTGCCTCAGCAGCGGTATGTACCCACACCACACCACACTTCGCCCTCCGCCCCGCCGCACCTCGCGCACGTCGTGCCTCAACAGCGGTACGTACCCACACCACAACACACCTCGCCCTCTGGCCCGCCGCACCTCGCGCACCTCGTACTACAGTATTAATATAGTTTATAATAGTTTTATTTTGGTGGGAACCCAGACCAAAATCAAATTATCGCCAAGCGTACCGATTATGGTACATATCCTGTCTGATGCATGTCTGAATAGGACAATTTTGGGCAGGATTTCATGAATTTCAGAGATATTCAGTCGGCTAAGACTTTCGCTTTGTTTTTAATCCCGTCTGATGCATGTCTGAATAGGACAATTTTGGGCAGGATTTCATGGAATTCAGGGATATTTAGTGGGCTGAGACTTTCGCTTTGTTTTTATTACTTCATTCTAAAAGAATAAAGATGGAAGTATATTTGCAGGAGCGTGCCCATGGGCATGGTGGCGTCCCCGTCGTCCTCCCTGAACACGCCGGTGGGCGCGAGCGTGGCGTCCCCGGGCGGGGAGGAGGCCACGTACCGCGAGAAGGTGCGCCAGCTCTCCAAGTACATCGAGCCGCTGCGCCGCATGATACACAGGATGGTCAGCGAGGGGGAGAGTGAGTACAACTGCCCTATATCTATAAAATATAGTATAAAAAAAATAATTAAAAACACACCTCTTAAATTGTATGAACTAAAAAAAATATTAATGAAACAGTAGGCATTAATCAATTGAGAAATTCATATTATTGTACAAAAAACGCGAAAGGCTTTTTAATTTTTTTGTTCAATAATATTTTTTTTAACTTTTAAGTTATGAATTTTTTATTTATATTTTTTTGAATTATTGCATTGTCATCGATCCTTGAGACGTGTGCAAAGTTTCAAGTTGATCAGACATCTAGAAACCGGTGAAAATTAAGCTCAAGTCAATTCAGCTCTCTTTTTGTAGTTTGATAATACCACTGAAGGCAAATAGTTCTGACGCGGCAAAAGAACCGATAAAATTTCACGGTATATAATTCAGTTTATTACTTTTTAAACGTGAACGTGTCCGATATGCTGTAGACGTGGAGAAGCTGACGAAGATGAAAAACCTGCTGGACATCCTGTCGAACCCCAACAAGCGCATGCCGCTGGAGACGCTGATCAAGTGCGAGGTGGTGCTGGAGAAGCTGGACTTCAAGCGCAGCGAGGGCGTCGGCCTGCCGCTGCCCGCGCCGGGGAAGGTGACGCATGTCTTTCTTATCATACTTGCGGCAGAGAATAATAAATGTAATAATACTACGTATAGAATGGACACTTCAACGTCCCGCCTTTCCCTTCCTCACCCATCACCCCCCTTGAGAGGCAGTTGGATGAACTTCAACAGTGAGGTTGCGAGGAGGCAAGCGAGCGAGTTTATTTTTAGTTAATCAGTGCTGATCACTGCTTTCGAATCCGTCAAAAAAAGTTTTCAAAATCGATTCAGTCGTCTAGAAGTTCAGAGGCATACATACGCACACAATATTTGCATACCTATAAAGATATCAACTGTGAAAGTTGTCGACGGATTTCCCAAAAAATCATTGAAGAGCATTAGTTAAATTTAAAAGATTGTTTAATTATATTATTGCCAACAAAGAATGGAGATATTGCAGAATGGGCTAGGTCGTTCCACAAAAAAGGTTAAAATACAACAGAATCTGGATACAGTAAAAAAATGTAAGAAAATATATAAATTTTTGTTGCCCTTTCTCAAAATTTCATGTATAGAAACTAAAAAATCTACAGTTTTACAAATAAAGTAAACCACAATAAAGAATGATCTTCATTAATAGTCTCCACGTTTTACTTCTTCTTCTTTGTCGTTTCACTCTTGGCAGAGTGGTCGTGGTCGTCAGTCAGGAACAGGCTCAGTGACAAGTTTTGTTATACGGCGCCATTCTTGTCGGACCGCAGCCTTTCTGGTACACTCATGAACTGTGTAGTTTGTTGCCGCCTTGATTTGATCGGTCCATCTCAACGGGGATCTGCCTCGCGGTCTGGTACCTTCCACTTTTCCCTGCACTACTAGACGCTCTATGGAGTCATTGTTGCGCCGCGATACATGTCCAAAGAAAGTAAGGATGCGGGTTTGCACAATAGACGAGAGGCTGGTTGTTTCCATTTTATGTAGCAGATCTTCCATGTGGTTTACATTTGTTGCGAATAAGGTCGTATCATCCACGTTTTACTAATAACTGTTTTCTTATGCGGTGTGCCTCAAAACACTAAACTTTGAAACTGGATTGTCTTGCGAATCATGACATCAACAAGTTTTACATATTAAAAAAAAATACACTAAAAGTAATTTTTATCAAACAACATGCTGTATACACACAAGTCAGGTGGGTTGGTGCAGCGCTCAAGATCGACGGAGTGCTCGCGCTCGCTATTATGTTACCTGCTTACCTACATGATTCTTATTTTGTCTACGCATGCCTAGACTAAATACATATGATTTTGTAGGTAGGTATTTCTATTCTATGTGGCAACTGTCACACTAAGTAATAATTCTGCCAAAATCTGGTGATCACAGAGGCACAGTGTTAATTTAAAAATGACCGTCCGATCCGAATTGATTACATAGAGTATATACAAAGGGAGTGTTCACTAACTTAAGTAGTAACTTGATATTTATTGTTATAAATAATATGTCGATGACACTGACGCACGGTAAAACTCGAACGAGTTTATGTTGCGTTTTACTGTTTTGTATTCACCTAAATATTGTATGATTTCGTATTATTTAAATAAATGTATTACGCACACAGGAGCAAATCTTCAACCCGCTACTGGAAGTGGTGAACAACTGCCTGCAGTCTCCGCTCGCCAATCACACACTCAAGCGCACATTCGGTTCCACACTTGACGCACTCAATGGCCCCGAGATCAAGTCAGTTAACATTCCTGTACATTGACTGGTTTTTTTTTAATTTTATGGAAATGGCAAACAAGCATGCAGTTCACATTGATGACGTTAAGTGTTGACTGCAGCCTATAGACACTTACACAAAGACCAAGGTAAAAATGCAAATGCGTTACCACTCCTGAGGCTTAAGGTGTTATGCCTCTGTGCCGGCAATTACAGGGCCTTACATTACTACCTGACCGGAACACGATAGTGCTAACTAATGAACACTATCATTTAGCGGCAAGTATATTAGGTAATGCTGTGTAAAAAACCGGTCAAGTGCATGTCGAGCCACGCGCAGTGTAGGGTTCCGTAGTTACAGAGTAAGTTTTCAATGGACTTGTTAGAAATTTTCGAGTAAAATACATTTGGTCGACTATAACTCGCAAACTTGCAAGGCCAACTTTCGTGTGATAGTTTTCCTTCTAATTTCGTTATATGTAGCTACTATTGCCGTAACGTTTGAATTTCTAACAACAACCGTTTAGTCTGTAGGAGGGGGGGGGGGGACATTTGAGTCTAACGAAAATTTGCACTTTAAAGCTTAATAAGTCACGAACAGTTAACTAAATCGAAAAATTATGTTCGCAAATCCATAATGTTTTTAAAAGACCAATCCAACGATACCCCACACTATATGAAAATCGAAAATTAAAAAAAATATCCGCGTGTTACTAGTAGGGGAGGTTACCCTAAAAGTTTTTTTTTTCACGTTTTTATTGTACCACTTTGTCGGCGTGATTCAGGTGTATACTTGTGCCAAATTTCAAGTCTCTAGTACTAATTGTTTTTGCGCTAAACCGCGGACGGACAGACAGACAGACAGACAGACATATAGACACTGTCTGTCTGTCTGTCTGTCTGTCAGACAGACGGACATGGCGAAACTATAAGGGTTCCTTGTTTACTACGGAACCCTAAAAAGGTGCAATACAAACGTGGTGTATTGCACCTTTTTTTTACAAGATAGCATTCATGAAACATTATATACAATAAATTTTATCATTTGCAGAAATTTGCCGCCCCCTTACAAGATCCAAAAAACGGAAGAGCCCACTTTGGAGATTCCAGACGTGCTGCAAGGCGAAATAGCCAGATTGGACTCGAGGTTTAAGGTATGAAGTGGTACAATATTATAGGCACGAATATAATTTGGGTATTATAAAATGATACGCTTTATCCAATGATTTAGTTTGGGAATGTTTAGACTGGGATGTCGATTTTAGGACGAAGATTTCGAATTATATACGATTAGGCAGTTAGTTATCTCTTATAATATGTTTATTTTTCGCAATAACACAAGCGAGTGAACTTTAGAAAATAAATTTCGGTAGCTGAGTGGTAAAGCGGCTGGACTGGTTATCCTGAGGTCGCAGGTTCGATTCCTGCCCGAAGTCAAATTTTTCTTTCCCATTTTTCTTTATTTTCGAGAGTTATCTCTTTCGCATTTTGTCTATGTGACGTTTGTCTACCATTTTGAACAAGTTTGGACCGATACCGGACTATCGATGCTTACGGAGGCAGTGTACAGCAGAGATAACGCTCTACGAATACGAAACTAGCCGATTGTCTCCTTCGTGGTCTCGATGTGCAATTTTTTGCCGGGTACTGTATATCCATGCTGTTCAATAAGGGAGCTCATCATGCTTTTTTTGTAGTGACTCGCGCGCGTCAGATTAAGTTATGGGATACCTTGCACCGTGTTGGTTACCTCCACTAAATCTAAAGTTTGTATATAGAATCGTGCTCGAAGGGTAGCCATTAAAAAAATTTAAAGGGTCGCTACGATTTACTCATCGCCCAAATCGTTTGAATTTTGGAGTATTGTTTGAGCACATTTTACTCCCTCTCAGAATATCGGACACGCTCTTGACAAATGACGCTGATTCCGCGCCCTTTTCAAAAATATTTGATTCTTTCAATAATGAAGGTGAAAAGTTACTCAAGAATGTCAGATACTCAGAGAAGATGTAGAGTGAACTCAATCAAAGCTCCCATCCAAAATTCTGTGGATTCGGATGCGAGGTTAGCCCTAAGAGGAAGCCGTAAGGAAATCTTAAATTTGGTGGAGGTAGGTACCAAACGGGGTGCAAGGTATCTCTTATATCTTAATCTGATGGGCTGGAGTAAATTCAAAATTCTCCTCATGGGCTCTCCTACCATAACTAAAGTTGTAATTTTATTTTATGTATAGGAAGTGGCAAACAGGCAAACAGTTCACATAGATGTTAAGTAATGACTGCATCCTATAGACACCCACACAAAGACCAAGGTCAAAGTGCAGATGCGTTACCACTTCTGAGGCCTAAGGTGTTATGCCGTACATTACCACCTGACCTGAACACGATAGTGCTGAACACTACCGTTTAGCGGCAAGTATATTGGGTAATGCGGCGGCGCCTACGCCCGCGAGCGCCGTCACTGGGGCTATACCACCAGAATGTTACTACAGGTGTCCCTGGAGACGATGCAGCTGTCCGGGGGCGGGGGCGGCGGTGGCGGGGGCGGAGGCGGCGGTACGGGGGCGATATCTCTGATCGCGCAGCTGGACGACGGGCGGCTGCCGGCCGTGCCCGCCGTGCACGTCAGTGTGCCCCGCGACTACCCCGCCGCCGCGCCCGCCCGCCTCAAGCCGCGCCCCGCGCCCCATGCGCACGCGCCGGACTCCTTTCTGGCGCGCTTGGAGCGAGCTATGGACGCCAGATGCGCCAGGTAATGTAGCTACACATATATTACGCCTGTAGTGTTTTTTGAATACAAGCTCCGGGCAACTCTTTTGGGCCTTTTGAGCGTTCCGTGGACGCTTAATGAGCTAAAAATACGCCCCGCACCGCACGGGCACGCACACTTTCCGGACTCATTCCGGGCCTGAAGCGAGCCATGGACGCCAGATGCGCCAGGTAATTTAGCTACACATACGCCGAGTAACGTAATAAACGCACACCCTGACACTAGTTTGTTCAACATCGATTTTAGTCACTTTTAATATTGGTTTTTTGGAAATTACTTATCTCGAATAATATTTAATACATAAAACATGTAATTTCAGTTCATGTGTTATGATTATAATTCGATTTTCTGATTGGGGTGTTTGAGGGTTTTTTTTTTATGTTTTAAAAGTGGCAAACAAGCGTACAGTTCACATTGATGCCAAGTGATGACTGCAGCCTATAGACACCCACACAATGACCAGAGGTAAAAATGCAGATGCGTTACCACTCCTGAAGCCTAAGGTGTTATGCCTCTGTGCCGGAAATTACAGGGCCGTACATTACCACCTGACCGGAACACGATAGTGCTAAACACTACCATTTAGCGGCAAGTATATTAGGTAATGCGGTGGTGCCTGCGCCCGCGAGCTCCGTCACTGGAGCTCTACCACCAGTAATGTGTGTGTGTTATTTCCGTTACACGTTGTATATAATGCCTTTAGTGTTTTTTTGGGCCTGTTGTCCGGCGCATCTCGCGCCGGACTCTTTCTTGGCACGCTTGGAGCGAGTCATGGACGCCAGATGTGCCCGGTAACGTTACTTGTCATTCAATGCATTATTTCAACCAAAACTTCGCGCCTCGTAGTTATTTGTTAATTATCATGCAGGCGAATTTCGGACCCCTTCCTCGTGAGCCTTCACCAGCGCTTGTCTCTTCTGTCATGTCACATGTAAAAACGCCGGATTCTTTTCTCATTCATCTTTACCGCGCCATCAATTCTAGATGATTCTCTCTTTTGTACCTCAAGCGGGGCGTAGACCGGAATCGAGCGTTGCGATCAGAGTATGAGTGGCATATGCACGTCTTGCCTCTATTGCGATATAAATGCTTGAGAAGACGAGAAGAAGAGCGAAAAAAAGACACTGTATAATGCTTTCTATTTCATTTTCTGCCATGTTAAATCTTATGAATTCATGTGTCTCTTTTTACTTTTTATTTATTTATTTAGCACCACAATAACCTTAATAACTACACGGTTTAACATAATAAATTAACATTAAAAAGTTGTCTGGTGCCTAAACTAAGCAGAGCCTGTCTTCTGTCTGTTTCAGAACACCAGCTCTTCCCTCATAAGAAAGGATTACAGTTTTTTTTGTAGTATTCATTGTGCTAATATTACTGTCGCTTTTTCGTTTCATCGACGATTGATTTGAATCACAACAATAAATATTGTTCATGTGTATATTCTCTATGCAGATTACCGAAGAGCTGCTCCGTGGGCCAGTTGCTGGACGCGTGGGAGATGAGCGTGCGGCAGGCCTGCGCCCCCGCCGCCCCCGGGCCCCCCGGGCCGTCCGGCCCTTCCGCCCCCCCCGGGCCCCCCTACACGCCAGTGCCCGCGCTGGGACTGTAGACGTCTAGGAACGTACTAAACGGGTACACTTTTTGAAGTTATACTTCTTTTGGGAAAAATGATGAGAGTGATTTTTTTACAATGCGCACGCACACCGACAGATTAAAGCAACAGTCTTAAGTTAGTTGCTTAACTTTTTTGGTCGTTAGTTTTATTTCTGGTATATTGGATTGTTATGCTAGAGAAGTATAACTTCTATCTTAACTTCTATTAACTTCTATCTTCTTCTTCTCTTATAGTATCCAACGAGAAATATTGCACTTCGAGCCCAGGAAGGAGACTTCGGCTTATTTCGGGTTTGTAGAGCGTTATCTTTTTTTTAATGTAATGGAAATGGCAAACAAGCACGCTGTTCACATTGTTAAGTGATGACTGCAGCCTATAGACGCCCCAGACCAGACATAAAGACCAGAGGTCAAAATGTTGATGATGCGTTACCACTCCTGAGGCCTAAGGTGTTATGCCTCTGTGCCGGAAATTACAGGGCCGTACATATTTTTCGCATCTGACTTTTATAACATTTGTCGACCAATACCGCAGTTATTGGTCAAAACTTGATCAAAATGGTCGACAAAGTGCTTACGTAGGCAGTGTGTAGCAGAGATAACGCTCTACGAAGTCGAAACTAGCTTTCTTTTTCTCTTTCGTAGGCCCGATAATGAGATATGCCATATTTACTGTTGGGTACTGTGCTTGTACATAAGTACACACACTCTTTTTCTTATGAGGATGCTATATGTCCAATCGACCATGATCAATCTTAAAAACTTTGGGATAAATAACACATTTTGAATTGAACGTTTTCGTTGCATTTGTAATATTTACTCACTATCAGTTTGTTCAGCGATGAAGTGTGGTCTTCTTTAAACATAAGTAAAATGTAAATGTAGTAAAAACCGGTGTACGTTTTATGAGCATGCTATGTCCACTGGTCAAAAAATCGACCATGATCAATCTTAAAAACTAGGATAAACAATAGGTACATTTTGAATTGAAGGTCTCTATCAGATTATTCAGCAATAAAGTGTGATCGTCATAACACATAAATAAAATTTTAATGGTAAATGGCACTCTTCACTGTGCAAAATATTTCAAATTAGTAGTACAATTTGATACAACGAAAAATAAATCACTCTCTGTGAGTAATATGATGCAGTGTTTGGAACTTTCCTGATTATATCGCACCTTTAGAATTGTAGTGGCATATCTCAAAAAAATAAAAAAAGGACTTTTATACAACAAACGACTCATTTTCAAATTATTAAATTGATAGATTACATGTTTTGAAGTCGTTTGATGTATAAAAGTTTCTTAATTTATTTTTTCTTTTTTTATTTTATTTAAGATATGCCACTTCAATTCTAAAGGTGCGATATTTCAGAATGACTCAAATCAAAACATGGCCGGGTGTACCTATATTTACAGTAGTAAGCTATAGTTTGGGATTAGAGATAGATTTTCTTTATATTAACTGCTATCGTAGAATAATTAGTATCCTCCTTTTATTAATTTAGTACACAATTTTTATTCTAAGATAAAGATAAAAAAAAAAATACTTGATATTATTTTTTAAGTGTTAAGAATTGAAGTTGGTTTTACTGTTGTGTATTTCTTTGCAAAATATGTATATTTTTTCAATCTACTGTAGGAAAAATGAAATGAAATTATAGATATTATTATCATCTGATACTCACATGAATGCAGAGAATTGTTGAAAGAAATAAAGAGGTGTTCCTCCAAGGGACAGAGAAGATCATCGTACTTACAACT
The DNA here is from genome assembly GCA_036365455.1 of Macrosoma leucophasiata. Classification (NCBI taxonomy): domain Eukaryota; kingdom Metazoa; phylum Arthropoda; class Insecta; order Lepidoptera; family Hedylidae; genus Macrosoma; species Macrosoma leucophasiata. The sequence continues at coordinate 23,552,119 of JAWQUS010000007.1, read as the reverse complement.
CAACTGCGTATTGATTGCTTTTGTTGCTATAGGTAATGTTTTATAGTCTTAGCGATAAACGTTATTTATTTTCATGCTACGAATTATATTTCAAAGAAGTGTAACTATGCCATAAGAATGGTGCCTCGTAAATAGACACACTGTGGGCGGGTTGTACAAAAGACACACCGCAGACTAGAGGTAATGTTTTATAGTCTTAGCTATAAACGTTATTTATTTTCATGCTACGAATTATATTTCAAAGAAGTGTAACTATGCCATAAGAATGGTGCCTCGTAAATAGACACACTGTGGGCGGGTTGTACAAAAGACACACCGCAGACCGTCAGGCTATTGCACGTTACCTTGCCGCCCTGAAAAATGACCTTATCGCGACCAATTGAATGAAAGCAAATTTTTCAGCAGAGAGCGTTTTTTTTAATTCAGTAGAGTAGTTAATCATCACAAACTATGATGGCTTTTAACTAACCCTAGCCAAGTTGATTCGCTACAATCGCTAACGCTACAGAAAAGGAATCTAAATGTATGGGAATCTCATGTTGTCATAGGTAAGCCACGTGACTTAACGATGAAGTGTCATGTATTTTATTAGTTGCTTTGTTTTCTATGGCGTTAACGTATAACAGTTTGTGAACTTGGCTTAAGGGACAGGTTGTTTTTAAGCTTGCCTTTTTTCATTTTTACACCGATACATCATTCACACAATGCCTCTTTATTACGAATGCGATCGGTGCGCGATACACCGCAGATCTTGCTTACTTTCATGCTCTTTCCTGCATACACAGCTCTCGTTTCCATATAATAAGTGTTGGATTAAGTATGTATGGCTAGTCGAGGCCGCTGGCTTAGATTTTCGGACTCTAGCAGCTTACCCAACGCTCCATTTACGCAATTCCCAGCAAGCACTCTCTCTATGTCAGCGGTGTATCTGCCTTTCCTGCTTAAAGCACATCCAAGATATACATATACATATTTATCCACCTGTTCTAACACTGCATCATCTACTACTACCCTTGCATTTGTTCTCTGTTTCTTTCTTTTTGTTCCTCTCTTGACTGCCTCGGTAGCCTAATGGTAGCAGGCCACTACTACTACGCTGAGGTCCTGGGTTCGATCCCCGGGTAGGGGGTTATCAGAGATAATGGTGTAAAGTCCTTTATCTCTGGTTCTATTGGGATTTTTCCATTTTCTGGAAATTCACCAGTACTTCGAAGTTTGGTAATGTGTCCGGAGATGTCAACAGGCTCGCCACCTGTTACATGGGCCACAACGTAACCGGTGAATCGTGGGTGTTTGCATGTATGCTTGAATGCATGCATTTACCTCTGCCTACCCCTTCGGGGATTACAGGCGTGAAGTTACGTTTCCTCTCTTTCAAATACTAAGCCTGGGTTGCATCAAGATGGTAAATTTGTTTAAGTTATTGTATCATTTCACATCCTTCTCTAACTTTAGCAGATTTCTTTAAGTTAGGATGTGAAATCTTACACTTACTTTAACAAATATCTTAGTGCAACCTACAAGGCAAGGCTAATACTTTAGTTTTATTCACATTCAATTGTTGTTTAGGAGTGCTATCGACTTTTACTTTTTATGTTTCTTTAAATCTTTAAAATCCACTCATGTGTATGTTGCTGTGTAAAAAACTATGTGAAAAGAAATGTTGTTTTTAGAATTATTTATAATCGTAAGTAATTAAAGATCTTTATATTAGACGTTTTGTGTACTAGATGGTAAGACAAATTAGTATAATACCTAATATTATATAGATTTTAATATATTAGTACCATAAGGGATCCTCTGCATATTTGATTTGTTTATATCATTGGTTTACAGGTGTGATATTTGTCTGTGATAATTTTATAATGATGTAAAAAAGACACTATTGTTACTCGGTTGTGTATATTATACAATCTATTTTAATAAATTCCTAAATTAATAGCAAATCAAATGTTGTTACAGTTTAGCCTCTGATCACGTCGGGTTTTTTCTCTGTCTTAAATGAATGATATATATTTAGGTATATGGACTCATAGTGAAAAGTGTAGTTATTGCAATTTACGAGCACTATCATCGCTTGGTTGTGTGAGACATGACAATGTGTACATGTACGGCATGCAAGTGTGCGTGCCTTATGAACTGACGAAGCGTGCGCCCGCGCAGCGTACAAACTCACATCTACACGTGTACGGAGTTACAGACACGTTTTTACCACGACGAAGTGTCGATCGCGCTCGTTAATCGCAAAGTGCATTGTATCGACAATTTTCAATTGGATATTATTCGGGATCAATAAATACTAATGTTCAGAAGGAGGTCCCTTTTGAATTGTAACATTCAAATTGAAAGCAATAAAATGTTTATTAATAGATTTTGTATAAAATTATTGTAAATACGTTTGATTTTTATAATAAACACGTATATTATGAAACATGATTTTTAATGCTAAGTCTGACCCAGTTTTTGTATTAACGTGTCTTTTTGACGTTTAAACTAAAGGAAAGTAGGAAAGGCTTTAGGGAGAATCTCTATTGAAACGGAGTAGAAAAAGGGAGTTGTGTATTCCTAAAATAATAATGATTGAAGTTTCGCTTTTACAATAATGTGCCAGTTTGTAGGATGGTTGGTACTTGATATTGAATTAACTTGCATAGGTGTACATATTAGTGTAAATCGGGACGCAAATCTTCGGGGAGCATATTCCTAACCTATTCCTTCTTAAAACTGATATTCCTAACCTATTCCTTCTCATAACCTTCTTAAACTGCCTCGGTAGGCTAGTGGTAGCAGGCCACTACTACTACGCTGAGGTCCTGGCTTCGATTCCCGGGTAGGGGGTTATCAGAGATAATGGTGTAAAGTCCTTTATCTCTGGTTCTATTGGGATTTTTCCATTTTCTGGAAATTTCCCAGTACCTTGAAGTTTGGTAATGAGCCCGGAGATGTCAACATGCTCGCCACCTGTTACATGGGCCAAAACTTAACCGGCGAATCGTGGGTGTTTGCATGTATGCTTGAATGCATGCATTCACCTCTGCCTACCCCTTCGGGGATTACAGGCGTGAAGTTACGTATTCCTTCTTTTAGCCCGCATACTGTTTCTTCTTATAATAAAATAGGGGCATTTCTTGCCTTGGGTGGTCATTGCCTTAACTACGAAGCTGTTATAATATTTTTGTGTGTATAAAAAGGAAAAATTAAAAAGAAAATAAACAAAATCCAGAATTATATGTACTCAGTCCCTTAAGGGGAAGACAGAGAGCGTGAATTACGGCAACAACATCTCGTGCATCTGCTAAATTATTTGATTTTTGTCTTTTACTATTATGTGTCGGTCACTGCCGATCTTCATAGTTAACATTTTCTCAAAAGTTGTTTTCACCTTTGATTAGCATCAAATCATTGCGATTGGAATTTTAATAAATAAAAACAGTTTATAATATGTGATAAATAATTTATTGTCTGGCGTATTTTTACAATATCATTGTATGCCTACATCAGTTTACGTGTATATCACTTTAAAGTCCTAGGATTACATTTTTTATCAGTTGCATCATTCTTAAAACGGTTTCATTTTTCAAAACAGTTAACGTTTGATGTACATAGTATGCATACATTCTGTATTTATATGCATTTTGGGTATTTGCGTTGTGCTTTTTCCATGAATACGTCTTATAGAGAAAAAATGAAAAACTACACAACTAACACAACTGCATAATTATTTTTACAAAACGAATATCATCTTATGTCCGGCAGCGTTTGAGTCTACATTAAATTAGTGATGAAATTGAAGACGTATTCAAGTAGCACGTTTTTTTTGTAAACTAGAGAATGGTTTAAGCCATAATTATTCGAGAATTTCTTATAACAATAAATCTATTTTTTTACGTTTAGAGATTTTTATGGCACATCACATCAGATGCTAATTTGTTGAAGTAATGTCATGATGGTTTACGTTAAGCTGTAGACGACGATAAAAGTGAATTTGGAAAAGTTTTAACTATTTTAATTAACTTCCCTGTCGAATCATACTTGAAAGATAATTTGAGAGAAATTGTCATGTTTAATGTTTACGTTACGTTATTTTTTTTTACAGAATTATGGCAATGTCTTGTTTTGACATTGATTTGTATAGAAATAATTAAAATAAGGTATGAGGTAAAACAGCTTAGAAACATTATCTAGAGAGTTCCGGATTTCGGAGAGATTAAAATGTTTTAAATATCAGGAAATGTTCTTTAGGTTCACTAGATAATATTTCAAAGCTCTTTTGCCGTGTACAATTTTTTAATTTTTTTGCACAAATCTTGGCATCACCATTTAAATTTCTAAGGTTCGGCTGCACCAAAATATTTGTTAAAGTTATTGTTAATGTAAAATTTCACATCCCTTAATAAATTTGTTAAATTTAGACAATGATGTAAAATTTTACACAAACTTTAACTACAAGACCGACAAATATGTTGGTGCAACAGCACCTAAGGTTTCTTACAAATTAAAGTGTCCAATTTTACCATCGTCTACCTACTGTAAAGGTGAACATAATATCACCTTTGAAGATCAACATTCCGTAAATAATGTTGAAATTCGAGACTTATTCCAAAACGCTGTTTTTTTTTCAAGACAAACACAAAAAACGAATACACTTTCATTAAGTATGTATTACCTACGGAATAAGTCTTGTATTCACTTAATTCTATCAATTATAATTAGTGAGATACCTATAAATGCAAATTACGATTAATCTAGCGATGCTTTGGCATAGACAAAACATGGTATTTTGCGTCCTTACAACAGTTTTAAATTTTTATAATTAGCGTTTCCCTTAATTTATGTACTTCGTTTAACTAAGGCAGAGTGTCCATTTATGATATTTGTATATCTTTTTTGCACTGTCTGAAGTTGTTAGTTTGCTCTTGAGAGATTGATATTATCTATATTATATTTTGGATTAATACATTTTTAACTTTGTTACATAGATGTGATTCTATCATATAATTTATCAGTGGTTAACGAAAGTATCATTAAAGGACAAGTTCTACGTTGGGCTGTATCTTGTACACTATATCAAGAGATAGAGAAAAATACGGAAATCATGGAAAATTACTCAAAAAATAATTTGAATCGTTGTTTTTCTGCCGGAAATATTTTATTTCATGTAATATTTGTATGACAACAATATGTCACCATTTTGCTACTATGTTTTTTGCTGAAAGAAAAAAAAAAAGCTGAAGTTGTTAATAAAATGAAATATTGTTGCTGAAATTTTTTCTCAACATAGTGTAATAGGTGTGGGCCCAAGCTCCATATATATTGGAACGTCTCCTTCATAATTTGGTGGAAAATTCTCAATATAAACAAGATTCTACTAGAAGCGTCATGCTACGGAATGGTAAAAATAAGGTACTTTGTCGTCTTTATTGGTGAAGAGAAAGAGAATAGAGAATATAACCACTACGTTTAATTGATGGAACTCCATGCAATTGTAAAGCCGTGGCTCATAACAATACCAACCTGACAGAAATAACGTAATGCATACTGCCAACTTAACAATTTCCTGTTTGTCTGTTGATGTCCTGAGTCACACCATTCGTACCACAGATACCTATTTTGCCTTCATAGAATTTCGCCAGATTGCTAATAAACATGATCAAAGATTCCATAATGCACACTCCGCCTTAAGTCATCCGATTTCAGGTTAGGTACACAACTTACTAAATGTATAACCTCAAATATTTTCAAACATTAACATGAAAGCTGCTTTACATAATATCTATCTCGTTAATTTGAATCAACGGCATTTAAAATATGTTAAACATGAGAGATACCCGTAAAATAGCTTTCAACGTAGGCTGACTACATTTGGAATATGCGATTTACTTAGTCATATCACAATGTCACATAGTGTGTAGGCAGTTGTTACAGCTCTATCATGCGAGATTAATGGCAGACAGACTTGTCGAACGAAGTATTTTACACTGCTTTAAAATGATTAGAGAGGAATCTGCATTAAGCTAGAATTATTCGCGCGCCAAAGTGTATAGTGCGACAGGATGTCTTGAAAATTGTCTTAGATTACCTTTTACTACCCAAGAAATATTGTACATCGAGCGTACGAAAGAGAAAATCGACTAGTTTCGACTTCGTAGAGCGTTATCTCTGCTGCACACTGCGTACGTGAGTACTGACAATCCGGTATTGGTAAAAAAATGATCAAAATGGTCGACAAATATCACATAGGTAAGGTGCGAAAGAGATAACGCTCTACAGTACAGACCCGAAATATCCTTCTACATCGACCTTGTACAATATTTCTTGTTGAATTCTGTAATTTCTTTGTTAGCTCTTTTACGATAGTAGATAAGAGAAAAGTCGGCTGATTGTCCTTTCAATTTTCTCTGTACCTAAGCAACTGCTTGAGCGGGACGTGAAAACTGATTGTGTCTGAGTGTGATAGAGAAAAAAACTAGCATTACAGTAATCTGTAATTCCAAAGCATGAAGCTTAAGTAAAGATGGATACTACGAACATAGTTTAAATCAAGTATCCTACATCTGTGCTCCTCTCTTTCTGTGGTATCGCTGTCTTCTAATTTTACCATACATTAAAAAGAGATAGACCACATTGACATAGTTTTACCTAGTTTTCAGTGTTGTTAATAGATTTAGTTATAGCTTCATGTTACAAAGTGTACTTATCCATCTTTTTTACAACAGAACTGTCATATGAGGTTTCTAATTCTAGGCGGACTGTATGACTGATATTTTATTTGAAAGATAGTTGCGGATCCTCGTCTATTTTTAAAAAATAATTGCTAAAGAAAATCGGGCAATTGTTTTTATTTTTTTATTTTAATTGTTTTTGAAAGTGTCACATAAAAAGTGGCGCCGCTACACTATCTCATGTTCCTAGATTCTGACACTAGTTTGCTGACAAGTCTGTCTGAACCGTAACAGATTAAAAAATAGAGAGAACCACTGGTAGGTAAAATAATTGTCAGTAACGGAATGAGCATTGAATTGCTTTGCACAGATAATAATTCACCTACGATTAATAATTAATATTAAACAAAATTACATAACAACAAAGAAAGAACACTTAGAACAAATGGTAATAAAATTTAGTTACAATGCGATAATATCTTTACAATTATTTACAATTTGGTATTTTTAACGTATACTAATACAAAGACGAAGGAGGTTAACTTTTCTAACTAGAGAATTTACATAACAAATACAATAACAAAAATTCTAATCGAGGGCTTGTATTTACATTAGCCTTGACATTCGTTCACTCATTCACTCGATTCGTTCACAAAGAAATATCGATTTTGAATTTCGAAATTTGGCTTTGATATGCAGTACAAGTGTCTTACGTAGAATTAAAATTTTAATTATGATTCAATTTTATTGCACGTTTAAATATAAATCCGAAAGGGTCAAGCTGAAGCCGATATCTAAATGACGGGGGTGTCCGTGACCCGCGTCGGAGGCACGTTGTTGTTGGCCGCGGCGTCCTGGGCGGCGGCGGTGCAGTAGAACTGCTTGTGGGCCTGGTACGTCTTGACGTACTTGAAGGAGATGTTGCAGGACTTGCAGTAGTTCGGAGTGTCCTCGTCGGGTTCCGGTTCTTTTTTGACGTCGACGGGGGGTACGGGCGAGGTGGTTTCCGGGTCGGGTTCCTCCGTGGCGTGGACGAGGCGCTCGTGGCGGACGACGTTGCCGCGGTACGTGGAGGCGTAGTCGCAGCTGCCGCAGCGGTGCACGCCCTGTTCCGGCGGGCTGGGCGTCGTGGTCTCGCGGCTCTCCTCCTCAGTCACGCACGCGATGAAACTCTCTTCCTGGAATTGAGAACGGCGGTTGAGTGTTTGGTGCATGTTTGGTGGGTGTGGGTTGGGGTTTATGTGCCTAAACAGATTGAAATCTTGTCAGTTGTTTTGATTCTTTTGGTCAATGCATGTAAAAGTATCAATTTATAGAAAGTTGTATCAGTCTAAATAAAAATAAATCAAATGCCAATAAACAGATATACAACAACTACACAAACAAATTACGAGTATTAGGAAGAAGAAAAGCTTGAAAATTTTAATCATTACATTAAATAGAATCTAACTACATATAATATGTTACTGATAGTAGAGCAGTAGAGCTTCAGCGCTATGGTGTTCCAACCTGGTGATGATGAAGCTCCGTTATTTCCGATAGCCCCGTAATAACTAACAAACACAACATCTTAGGTCTCAGGGATGGCAACGCATCTGCATTTTGACCTCTGGTCTTTCTGTGGGTGTCTATAGGCTGCAGTTATCACTTAACATCAATGTGAACTGCATGCTTGTTGCCACCTTTGTAACATTCAACAGCAATATGAACTATCATGATTGAACTATGATAGTTCATGATTTGCGACTATCATGATGCTAAAAAGATGCTTTCTGCTCACCTTTAAGTTAGGAGGTTTTTCGCGGAAGTGCATGCGTATGTGCGTCCGCATGCCACGCAGCGTGTTGCCGCGGTATCGGCAGATGGTGCAGCGGAAGGCCTTGACGCCGGCGTGCGCCTCCATGTGGCGCTGCGCCGCCGCCGCCGTCGGAGACACCACGTCGCAACACGGGCACTTCCACCCCACCTCAGACCCTGACGCCGGCCGCGGCACCTCCGGTACGCTTCTAGGAGACCTGGTCTCCCTCTTGGTGCAGTAGTACGACTGATGCGTAGTCAAATTGTCCAACGAATTGAAGTGGATCCCACAAGCCAAACAGATCAGCTGGCGGTACTGCAGCGGTGGACCCGGTTCCGGCGGCGCCGGGCTCGCCCTCTCCTCACCCCCGCCCGCCGAGCAGTAGTGCCGCTTGTGGATGCGGTAGTTCTCGTACCGGCAGAAGACAATATTGCACTCTTTACATTTCGACACTCCCTGTTTCACCAGCACCTGCGGTGATGCGGGGACGGGCAGTTCTGACGCCAGCCGAACGGCCAGCGTCGGTAACATCGGCGGCGGTACGATCGGTGTGATTTTCTCTTCAGGCGGCGACGGTACGGTCGGAGGTTTCGGCGTAGTGGGACCTCTCGAGTTCCGTCGCCGACGTTTCGGCGAGCTCTCTCCGCTCGGGGAGGACGACCGTCTCGAGGGAGACGGAGTTGCTGGAGAACCCGGCAACGATGGCGCACACACGATCTGTTCGGGCGTCGCCGATCTTAGTCTATTCTCCTTTTCATGTTCATCTGTAGTCGCGGACTCGGGCGACCTTCTCACGCTCAGATCTAAAGGCGTAGTGACGCCATCCCGCGAGGGCTCGCGTGTTCTGTTCGCCGATTTCAAAACTTCCGGCTCCTTCTCCTCGGCCGTTGCATTGGATAATACGCGGCTTATGGATTGAAGGGTGCCATTTGGTAACAGAAAACAAGGTGTGTCCGGGTCTGGTAAAGTCGTGCCGGGTAGGGTGCTAGCGCTCCGTAGTATTGAATATGGGACAATCAGAATGGGGTTTGTCGGTAGTGCCAGCGCATATTGGTTTTGTGCCGGCGGTGTGGCGCCGGGAGAGGGAGGCGCAGATCCGGACGTGGCGGATCCTCCTCTGGCCGCAGCTAAGGCTTGTTTCACGACCTGTCTAGTGTTACAATAATGAGCTTTATGTGCTCGATATGTTTTAACTGAACTGAAAGGTATGTCACAATCTGCACAGTATCTATCTTGTGGCGGTGGACCTTCTGCTGTTTCACCGTTCGAGGTAGGCGGCGGAGCGGGCGTTCCGCTGCTAACGGGCGACGACGAGTGCATTCGCATGTGACGGTTCAGACTGACTTTCTTGTCTGCGCTGTACGAGCAATATGTACAGGCGTACTGTTTGCCCGGCGGCCGTGGTGTCTTAGCATCGCTGCTAGATTCGTCTGCGGCATCGGTCGGTGTGTCCGATTCCGGTTTAGTTCTTCTTTTTGAGCAATAATGTTCTTGATGTGCTTGCAGCGTGCTCAATGATGAATATCTGATTCCGCATGGTTTGCACATGAATCCTGGAGGAGTCGCTGCCGTCGGGAATAGGCATCCGACAGTCGGAAATGGTGCTGCGAGGTAAGGCGCTTCTCTGGATTGTACGGGTGGCGGCGGGGGCGAAGGCGAAGGGGGTTCATGTTTGAGTGACGTCGCTTGTGGAGCTAGCGCTGGGTCTGTGGCGAGGCTGGCGTTGAGGCGCAGGCGTGGGGGGGATGCTGCCGTGGAAGTCTCTGATGCCGGCGACGCGCCGCCGCTGGACGCGGCTCGCTCTCCCCCCGAGCTCGGCGTGCGAGGTTCTCCCGGCATCGCTTCGCTCTCGTTTCCCCATTCCTCGTCCTCACCTGGAAAAAAATAATTGAATTATGTTACTTTAGCTCTAATCTAAATGTACCTTTATATTTACATTAGCTAACTACCCGTGCTTTATGTTGGATTATCTCGGGAGGTTCCACTAAATGTTGTTAATTACGACTTTAATGCCACTGTGATCGATAGATTAGCTTCGACTCAAGTCACCAGTAAATAGTAATTTATTGATACTATGCGCAGACAAATGGAATTTAGAGTAGGAACAAAAAGAAGAGCGCATGACTATATCGGTTCCTATTAGTGCTGTTAATACCGGAGCGATGCTAAGTTGGCAGCGGTTTTCTCGCGATAGTCGTCACTCGTCACGTTTCGCTCGCTATCTGTCGACGTCAGTCAGATCGGAGCTCCGTGAGTCGAGGCATACATTAGTGCTCCTAATTGAGACGTGCTCGCGGTATGTAAATGTCGCCGCGTGGGTGGGGGCCCTGGGCTTCATAAAATGCGAGAAACGGTGGAGGTTCGCCGAGGGAGCCTACCGGGCAATCCGTCATCGCGGCCGCGGACCGGTCGCGACCACGCTCGTCACTCATCGCGCGTGAGCCCAGCTTCGCGGCCAAACAGAACAAAAACTTAACGGACCCTCATGTAATTGGATCTGATTTCCAGAAAACGCTCGCTCACCTTCCTTTTTGAGCGACAACGATCTCGGCCGTGCGAGGAATTAACCTATCTTTCGCGCAGCGATCTCAACTCAAAACGCCAATTAATGAGAGGCTCAACTTCATTCTCCTGCCCCTGTGAAGATCATTATATGGGCACGACAGCGAGATGGACGCGACGATTGGTGCGCGAGCCGACCGCCATCTCGCGGTAACGAATACCATTCGAATCGGATTGCGTTCGGGTCACGCTATCCTAGTGTGCGCGCGTCGCGATTGGCCGGTGCGATTCCGCGGTGACGCGCGATTGGTCAGACTAATGCACCGTTTATCTGGCAGTTTAATGTCGCCGTCATACCGGGCGCGTTTATCGCGCTTCGTTAGTTGCGTTCGAGCTCCCGTTTTTCGCTAAGTAAGTTATAACTTGTGATCGTTGGGAAAGGTTCAATGTTCAATCAGATAGATGGCGTGACTCGGTGTCGTTTAAGCGACGCTCGCGAAACCGAACGTCGATTCGTTAAATGATATTCATCAGCGCCCTTTTGTCTTTATAAACATGTCAAATAACTGGCTCGAATGGCCTTTATATGAGAGCGGAGACATGCAACTCGCATAACTATTTCGTTTGAGCCGTCGCGCGCCCGCATAGTTATGTTGGAGGTGGCAGACAACGATATTTCTGGCTTATGCGATCGCTTTGACGGCAAAGGAAGTTCCAAATCCCAGGCAAAACGCTCAACTTGTTTCGCTTTGAGCTAATCTACTTGTTTATTCACATTAAAACTTTATAACATTGAGTGGAACTGTTGACTAATGCATTTGCACATGCCTCAAATACGTATAACATTTGTAGCTCAAATTTTCCAAAGAATCTATTTCGTTTTGTTTCTAATCCAATCTAAGGGAGAAGGATGATAGGTGATGAAAAAGATTTAGGTTAAGTATATAAAGATTAGGTTAGGTATTCAATTATCACACCATTTAATGTCATGAAAATTGCAAACAAGTTTACAGGTAACGTACCTATAGGTAAAACATGTTAATATGTCAACTTATGGCATCCTCTGATAGTTTAAGCAATGCGACTGTCAAAACCCTTGTTGAACCAAAAACAATTGAATCGAAAAAGGATTCATACCCATAAAAACACGTGGCAACACAGTAAAAACCCGCGCCCGTCTTGTCCGTATCAGATCGGAGATCAGCGCCCAATTAAAATAGTCGTGCATCGCACGAGTCACAATCGGCGCGATACGGATCTGTAGTGTGACGGCGGTGACCGATCACCTAGTGTGCAGCTGATTTTAGGTAGCCCGTAGATTACAGATGTGATTACACGTGTTTTTGTTTGTTCAACTACTGTCTATGTGAGACAAGCGTGGCGGGGATGAAAGTTGTTTGGCTTTATTCTGACAATCTTCACTTTACCGACAGCGTAGGTAGGTATATTTTAATACATTACGCATTAAAATATACGCTGATGATTTTTTTTTTGTATGTAATGTAAGTGGCAAACAAACATGCAGTTCACATTGATGTTGAGTGATGACTGCAGCCTGTAGACACCCACACAGACCAGAGGTCCAAATGCAGATGCGTTACCACTTCTGAGGCAAGGTGTAATGCCTCTGTGCCGGAAATAACAGGGCCGTACATTACCATCTGACCGGAACACGATAGTGTAGATAGTGTAGATGCGGTGGTGCCTACGCCCGCGAGCTCCGTCTGGAGTTCTACCACCAGTAGAATTATCTAATTATTATTCAGAGTTACAGCATCTGGGTGGAAAATAATGTGGTAATTTCAGCGTTAGAACGAATTGATTTTTTTGTCAGAAAATATACTGGCAACTGTACCTAGTTTGATATTTCTTATATCAAATTAGGTACCTTACAGTAGAGGTACCTTATGCTTCCAAAGGTTTGTCATAAAAATGCGAAGCGCGCCCTTTTGTAATGATTTGACCGCCATTGTTCGGTTGACTGAGTGCACTAGCGGAAGAATTCTCCACTACTAGAGGGCGATGGGATCGTCACGTCCCAACGCCTTAATGACGCATTCCTCCCCTGTCTGAATGACGCACAACACTGTTGTAAGCGACTTTGGGGAAGGCTTTGCCCAACCCAGGACGTCTTTTGGCTGGAGTGATGATGATGAATACAGCATCGGAATAAATCAACTTGGCAGACGAACAGACACACGAATATACGAGTATACGGGTACTATTTTTCCTTTTAAGGTATGGAACCTTGAAAAAGATTTCGACTACAAACAAACAGGGGCGGTTTAACCTATAGTGCAGGGTGTGCAATGCAAACGGGCGCCGTCTCTCCCTGAGACAGCTAAGAGCATCGTCTTGGACCATCATGGTCTGGCCTACGGGGCGCCAGGGTTTCATTACACACGGGCGCTTCATGAGCTAGAGCCGCTCTTGCAAACAAATATGGAGTCTGAAAGTTTTCAAAAAGTGCTGTTTTTAAAATTCCACGCAAAAGCTATTGCCTCTATATGACGCCACCGAGCCACATGTCGTGTCGATTATAGTAATTTTGTAAATGAGAACAGTCTTGCAAAAATATAAATGTTTTCGTTTACGTATAGTATGCGTTCGAGCTTTCGTAATTTAAAGGTGAATTGGTTAAGTCGCGAACGACAACGTTAGCCTATAGTAATGCCTTTTTAAATGCCAAAGCGATCTCAGATATACCTTGAGCTAAACAGATTGTGTTAATGTTTTATATTCACAAATTACGTGTTAGTATATTTTTTTCAGCTTTTTTTTTTGTAACAAGGTAACTAAGTAAGTAGCGACGGTTTTGCAGGTGCACATTCTGTTCGTTCACAAGTTTTATTTAAAGAAAGAACAATTTTACAGTTGTAACAAAACTTATGGGGTAAGTTGTGTTGAGGCATTTCTGATACCTCTTCTATGTAGCATAGGTATAAGAAATGTAATAAAGGTCCCAGCTATTTTTGTGTCTCGAGACGGGACTATAAAAGCAGAAATCATTGGTCAAGTGCGAGTCACTCACAAAAGTGACACAGACGTCACAGAAGAAATTCTACGACATGTCTGTGACTACCTCGTCACTACTTTATCAATACAATCAATGAAACGGGACACGTATGCGTCCCGGAAGATTGTTGAAAATGATTTAAACATGGCCTGGTACTTGGGCCTTGTACTGGACATCGTTTCTCAATTACAAAATTATCTTTCCATCTTCAAACACTATCTAATAGTTACATCTACTTATCAGTTAAAAAACCAAAGTATTCCATGCGCTGTCAACTTAACGTCACTACGAATGCGTACCACTACTAAGTGCGCTGTTGCCCGCTAACAAAAAAATTATATTAAAAAAAAACAAACGGACAAAAGGTTGAGTGACAAAGTCGACATAGATTATCTGGCATCTTGATTTATTTATATGTGTTGTGTAAGTTGGTTTTATTAATCTATCATATACGTCGAGAGCTTATCCGTGACAATATCGTAAGGTGTTTAATAGGAGCGAGAGAATGGTGATGTTGTAAAGATGTTTGGTTACAAAGGTTTACATTTTATTTTGGTCGTTTAACCATTGTCGATGTGCATTTAAGTGAATTGAATGAAAACCATCTATAAATGCTTCTAAATACCTATCTATGTAGTTGTACCTCATGATATCTGTTGCGTTCCTTAAATTATGTGAAGACAAATTCAAATTTTTATATCAGGCTGCAATTTTATATTAGCAAGAGTATAGAGGTACACAAACTCTTCAGTTTTAAGAATAATTGTAAATACCTAAATACTTAAAAATCTTAGTTATGCTATTTTCAATATAAATAACTTATTAACCTTAACACGGTAAAGTAAATAAGAGTTCATAACAAAAAAAAATAAAAGAAGCATTACATTACATGTCTTTTGATCGCAAACAGTATCATATTTATAAATAGCTTATCTCATATTATCACTATGATTTATAACAATATTTTCTATGAAAGACCACCCAATGAAACAGGCGAGATTCGAAAAATAAGCAAAATACACAACGGAACAATCACAGTGCGCAACGGAACGTCACAGGCAGATGTTGCCAGCGCTAAAAAAAACGTATCATACTTTGTAATCTCTCGAAGTGTCCGTAGTCTACGTCGTGTGTCACGATCGACGGACATTAACATATCGCGGATTCCTGCTATCGCTGACGACCATTTGTAGAAATGCTTCGATACTGACTAAGCTTGGGTTAAAGTCGAGTCTAGTTAGGTAAGTGCAAAAATGCTTCGTTTATGATGTTATAAAAATAGGAAACATCAAAAGGAGTGATGATGATTTTTTTTTTTTTGTTATTATGGCATCGCTATTACGCATATTGCCAGTGTCAAGTAAAACGATATTTCGTATTTATTTAAGCAGCGTCAAAGTTAGTATAAGTAAGTATCAAGTATATAAGTTATCAAGTATAATATGTCAGTCAAGTGAGTTACAGTCAAGTTAAGTCGAGTAAAGTGATGGCTACTTTACCAGAACATTAACAATGAAGTTTTGGAGGCAACCTGAAAGGTCGTGTTTTCGCACTGTTATTCTATTTCACTATACACGGGCACTGTAATAAACCTATATCAAACAAAATGCCACCAACTTTATTCAATATAACTTAAAAATACACCAAGAAAATGAAATAAAATAAGTGCACCATACGCCTCTTTCAAGGTTCCCGCCAAAACCTCGTGATGATGATTGCATTAAGCAGAACGATGATAAAAATCTAGTTTTTTTTTATATAATATTATGGCACCGCTATTACGCATATTGCCAGTGTCAAGTAAAACGATATTTCGTATTCGTAATAAGCAGCGTAAAAGTCAGAGTCAGTCGGTCAATTTATCAGTCTGTCAGTCAGTCGCAGTCAGTAATTCAAGTAAAGCGATGGCTACTTTATCAGAAAGTTTACAATTAAGTTTTAGAGGCAACCCGAAATGACGTGTTTTCGCACTATAATTCTATTTCACTATACACGGGCACTAATAAACCTATATCAAACAAAATGCCGCCAACTTTATTCAGTATAACTTTAAAATACACCAAGAAAATGAAATAAGAGCACCACACGCCTCTTTCAAAGTTCCCGCCAAAACCCCAAAATCTAGAGTTGTAAGCATAGATTTTTTAATATCGAAGGTGGTAAACAAGTATGCGTGGAGGTTAAATGATGACTGTAGGTACACTATAGAGATCTGCACAAATGCAGATGCGTTGCTACCTCTCAAACCTGTTATGGTCTCTGTGATATACAGCGAGTCCCAGAAATCAACGATAAACCGAAAACCAATAAAATGATAGGCCAAGTCATGACAGTTATCAGAAAAAAGTTTAAAAAAAAAATTGTCATGTATTTTTATTAATATTAGGATTTATTTAGGTGACAGTTTTACACGTTTGTCAAACAAAATAAGCGCTGAAAGTTCGACCCCAAGTCAAAGTAAAGTCCTGTGAATCTCGCTCTTAAGAAAGAAAGAGATTGACAAGTACCTAAATTGAGTAAATAGCCTGGTGGTAGAGTTTTACTGACGACACTCGATGGACTCGCGGGACTCACATAACTCGATGAAAAAAAAATAATAAAAAGAAAAGCTTTGACACAAACAGTTCTTACCTATATTACCCAAAGTATAATGAAAGATAATGACTTTTAGTAGCAATTCTAGTTACAAAAGACGAACTTAATGCTACTGTAGCGGTCTTTTGTGTTTCATTTGTGCACTAAATAAATAAAACAGGAGTCTTCCGTGGAAAACAGGTGGGTTAGTTCCTAGTTCAGAATGTTCAGATTTAAATGCAGTGTTATCTGGTAAGTATGACACGAGTCCGCATATTATATGCAGCGGAGGCCGCAAAAACATCAGTAGGTGAGTAGATAGGCGCATCCTGCGACCCGCGACATAAATCGTACGTCTTGCTTCACGGACACGATAACACGCAGTGAACTAATATATAACCGTGTATGGGTGTATTGTTCTATACTGACGATTACCTTTGGGTAATAATGTCTAACTCAAAGGTTTTCAAACTTATTTCGTCCAACACACACTGATGACACAGAGCAACACCGGAGGGGAGTAGCCATATGCAGGCTTTCCCCTCTGTCAAAGTACAAGCCCAAATGGGCCTATACATGTCGCCTAGATGTTTAAATGTGTGCGTAAAATTGTTTCCGTATTTTGTTAAAGTCAAGGTGTGAGTTTCATAGTAATAGACGATTTTTGTAGTGTGCGAGTGAGTCGCACGCATTTCCATCCGCAAAAAATGACAGACTGTTTTGCATCGGTAATACACGCTATGGCTACTCCCCTCCGGTCCGCCGCGACCGGTGGGCCGCGTTGCTCTATGACTAATGATAATCGATTGGAGTATTGTGTACTCGAACGCGAGAAAATACGCAAAAACAATTTCTACAATGTATGAAGCTCGCGAATACCTGCGAATACGTGAAACGTGGAAGGAAAAAGTATAAAAGTAAATTATTAATAATTTTATAGATTACATGTTTTTACGTCGTTTGATGTATAAAAGTAACTTTTCTTATTTTTTGAGATATGCCACTTCAATTCTAAAGGTGCGATATAATAAGTGTTTTAATTGATTATGTAAATATGTACGACGATTCGCAGATCTTGCAGCCTTCATTTCAATGATTGATACACACAGTACTAAAGTGAAATAGTCTATTATTTTTTAATTTATCAACATCATACGTCATCAAGGTCCTACTTTCCTGTCAAGCTAGAACGGAACCCTTTCTTAACAAACGAGTAGTTGCCAATCTTATAGTAAAATCTCTACATATGATTGATGTAGTAAACGAGTTAATATTCATAAGGTGCCATATGTAATTTGTGGCAATGTAGAAAAAATATGACTGGGTTACGTATTGTGAGATTTATTCATTAAAAATTGTCTGGGTACCTCAATGGTAGTAGACCACTACTGGTTTATTTTTTGTTGAACAGTTTCGAAATGTTTGGGATAGGTGTTCACTCAACAAAGGTATTGAGACTTATCTGTGATTCAAACTTTAAATTAAACTAATGATCCATTTAATAATAAGCAA
Organism: Macrosoma leucophasiata; assembly: GCA_036365455.1. Classification (NCBI taxonomy): domain Eukaryota; kingdom Metazoa; phylum Arthropoda; class Insecta; order Lepidoptera; family Hedylidae; genus Macrosoma; species Macrosoma leucophasiata. The sequence goes on along the minus strand of JAWQUS010000007.1, from coordinate 23,534,055 downwards.
TTGTAGTGACAAGACAATTGTAGTATCCCCTACATACGTAGGTAGGTAGGGGATACATAGGTATATACTACGCATGTACCTAGGTATCTATTTATTTATTTATTCTTTATTGCATCAATAAAACATCGGTATAAATTACGGACTTAACGCTTAAAGCGCTCTCTGCCAGTCAACCATTGGTAGTTAAAAATTTTTGTTGGCGGTGCTTAAATCGAGTTATTCAGGTATCTATAACTTATAAAGAAAAATAGTTAAAAAGATATGTAAATTAAGATGAAAAATACTTAGCTGGGTTGCACCAGATGTTTGTTAAAGTTAAAGGTTATTGTTAAAATTTCACCTCTTTCGGAAATCTGTTAAAGTTAGAGAAGGATGCAAAATGGTATTATAACTTTAACGAATATCGTGGTGCAAACCAGGCTTAGTCGTCGCGGTCGGGACCTGACGAAGTGGACGTGGAGGGATGTGTGTAAGGACCAGGATATCTGGCGCTCCACATTCTCTGCCAACCCCGTAAGGGACTTGGAGTGAAGATACCCACATACATACATATCTGTGTAAATCAATATAGGTAAATAATTCTAAGAAAATATTTAATACAAACTATTTTTTTACAATCTCCACCATCCATATTTTATGATAGTCTTTTTTTTAAATTATATTATGGCATCGCTATTACGCATATTGACAGTGTCAAGTAAAACAATATTTCGTATTCGTATTAAGCAGCGTAAAAGTCCGAGTCAGTCAGTCAATTTATCAGTCCATCAGTCAGTTACAGTCAGTAATTCGAGTAAAGCGATGGCTACTTTACCAGAACCATTTACAATGAAGTTTTGGAGGCAACCCGAAAGGACGTGTTTTCGCACTATTATTGTATTTCACTATTCACGGGCACTGTAATAAGCCTATATCAAACAAAATGCCACCAACTTTATTTAATATAACTTAAAAATACACCAAGAAATTAAAATAAAATAAGGGCACCACACGCCTCTTTCAAGGTTCCCGCCAAAACTCATAAGATAGTCTTATAAAATATTGTATTCGCATTGCCACATCCGCCAACTTCACACATCCATGTAACAATAGTGCGTACATTAAATACTTATAATGAATACAGTAAAAATCGGCAGGCTCCACGTGTGAGATCGAGCGATAACACGCGAGGAAATTAAACAGTTTTCGTTAATGGTTCCGCATAAATTGCGTATGTTTTTAGAAATACTCAGCTCTCCAGATGTTCGCGATAAAGTCAAGTGAAATATGTATTGTATGTTGTGGACCAAGTGATTAATAAGTCGTAAGTAACGCGAGTATGAAAAATAGTTTAACAATTCCAATGTTTTATTACGGGGGGTGTGCCTACGCTATTATTTTATGTAAGGGAGTTGGCAAACAACCATGCAGCTCACATTGATGTTAAGTGATGACTGCAGCCTATAGACACTTACACAAAGACCAGAGGTTAAAATGCAGGTGCGTTGCCACCCCTCAGACCTTTCTTATTTTCGGCGGCCGGTGGCCCGTGTTGCTCTATATCTGATTGTCTGATTGGAATAATACTTAATCACATAGCATAGCGCTCTACATCTGCATGAATGTATTGTATCAAAAAGAGATGTTGCGGCTCGGCCCTGGTTCGTACACGTCCTCAAAAAATGGGTAAATTAAAGAAGCATCCGAAAAAATACAATTAATTTATTCAAGAATATATTTTAGAGTTACAACCATATTTAATTCAAACTCCAACGCTTTTATATGGAAGCGAGAGCTGGGTATGCAGGAAAGAGCATGAAAGTAAGTTGAACGCGGTCGAGATGAGATCTTTGCGCAAGATCTGCGGTGTATCACTCACCGATCGTGTTCGTAATGAAGATGTAAGAAAGAGACTTTGTGTGAATGATAGTATCGGTGTAAAAATGAAAAAAGGCATGCTCCGATGGTTCGGGCATATAGAAAGAATGTCGAATGAGCGAATGACTAAACAGATATACAATGCGAATGTGGATGGTTGCAGAGGCCCAGGAAGACCAAGGCTGACCTACCATGACCAAATAGGTCGAGTTCTGTCTGATGGTGGGGTCAAAAGTCTTAGGAATCGGCGTGCATGTATGAAGAGAATGATGAAGGTAGACGAGGCACGAGAGGTTTGTCAGAACCGGGATGTCTGGCGCTCTACACTCTCTGCCTACCCCGTTAGGGACCTGGCGTGAAGATACATACATACATACATTAATTCAAACGATTTTATCATTTTCAACTATGTTAAACATGGCGGCGATACAGCCGACACTTGGGATCAATCGATTTTGATAGTATTTAGAAAATATTGCTTTTTTCTCCAAGTTCTATAATCAAAATACAATTTAAAAAACGAAAATCACAATGACATCGCTTGCCATATTCGCCATGTTAGTTTTGAGTTGCAATTCTAAGTGCAAATTATGTTTTGTAACTGCAAACAAAGCTAAAGAAGTGAAAATATGCAGTAAAAAAGTTTTTATATTGATTTTGCCTGTTTAATGATATTGTGTACAATACATGGCCGGAGGTCCATACATTTTTGCAACATCTCCTTTCAAACCCTTCCTTGGCATGTAACAGCTCAATCATTACAAAATTGTACCAGGTTCGCATGATTAGCGTGGAGTAATTAACCTGTGACCGCGCAAAACCACGCCTCGTGAAAAAAGCATTGTGACACAATGCTTGTTGCGATTTCGTGTGCAACTCTAATAATTTTATAACGCCCTGGTAGATTCTACTGATAAAATACAGTTATTGCCCCGACTTCGTTCGCGTGAAGCTTTTTTCTGAAACCTTCAATGTTGTGCGCTCTGCGTGACTTATGTGCCATCCAAGTGTATCTAAATGTTTTACTTTTACTAGATAAAAGGGATTGAATGAGAAAAATTGACTATTTATTCACACAATGTACCAATCTCACCTTGTATACGTAGTATTATTAACATATTCTCTGCCTTGGATAATTTTAATACTTAAACTAATAAACATTTAAAAAACATTAGCACTTTAAATTGGCTACAATTATATCAAATGTGGAATAATACTGTATAATATTCTTATTTTGTTAGGTCGCGTGCCTACTTTAACATTTAAACTGATTTGAATAACATTTTATCTCGGTCTCGCCATCATCTTATCGCAAAATGCATATAAAAAATTAATTCAGCTCAGTCCGATCTAGATGATTCGAGCAATTATTCAACATGAAACATTATAAAAATCAAAATGTCAAGGCTCGGGCCGATACATCGCACGCAAGCGCAATTTCCTCAAACACACTACACATCCAGGAATCGCAGAAACGTGCAAAAACGCGTTTTTAACTTCTCAACTCTAATTCTGATAGGCCTGGCTCTATTACCCGGGCGCGCCGTAACTCAGAAACAAGTAAACACGGCAGCCGGGACATTTGCATCACTATCGCGTTTTTAAAATCTATGCAAAACGCGACGATACGCGGCGCTGGTTCACGAGTGCCCCCGCGACCCGCGACCCGTTTCAGTAAAAACACATGCGATCTCATAACACCGCACCGCTGATTAATAATCTATACGAATTTAGTAAGTCGTAAAAGCGAACGTCCACATCCATAACTATCACCACAAGAAGCGCCTGCTTCCTTTGAAAAATGTGCTTAAAAGCTCCTCCTAGGTACCTACTTGGCGGGCCCGGCCAACGAGTTTACCATCAATAAGCCTCCGTTGCCTAATAGGACCCCAAATACAGTAAACAATGACCCAGACACTTCACATCGAGTCGAGATCCTGTTTCTCACGATCAGTACACATTCTGCAGTATACCAGTCCGGACCGATGACCGGATCACCCACCTGGACGACGTCTTGGGCAGAAGTAAGTGTGTGTATGTATAATCTATGGTAGTAAGCCCGTACCTCGCAGGGGGTGCTTTTAGGGCGAGATTCACAGACCGCACTACGACTTTACTTTCGAGCAAAGTACGCTTCGAACTGTCAAAACCCATACATTTCTAAAGTCGCAGTGCGGTCTGTGAATCTCGCCCTTAGACTCAGCCGTCATTTTCCTACACAAGGGGCGCTCCAGCGCAGCCTTAAGCAAATCCAAGCGACGCAACCACAGGAGCTAAGCGCCTCTCAAGCACGGTTAGACTTAAGGTCTTTCGGCAATTCGAAAAAAAAAAACGATTTGTAGCGATAGTTCGCCGACGATCTCGATATTGCACTGCGTATACGCAGCGCTGGAGGCGTCAAAAGTGGGCGGGCGCTTATGACGCACGACGTGACGGAATCCGTTGTCCAATCGGATCGATCACGATTTTAATTATACGAATCGGGACCATCGAAAGGCCTTTAGATCGAATATTAATACGTCGATTGCGAGAGCGGCGATAACGCGCCTTTGTAGCGTTCGCCGCGCGATATTCACGTGCGTGAAATGCGTGATTCGCTTTGCGGATTTTGCGACATTCTGCGAAATAGATGCGGCGGATAGTCATTTTCTGCGAGTGATGTTATGACGATAAAGTGAAGAAAAATTGAGCTGGGACAATGGGATGCGCGCAGGCAGAGGAATAGTGAAGATTCTATCTAGTCAATCAGTTCTTTCATAAATAAATAAAAATATCACTGAGGTTTTTATATTTGTATTGAAATATTACAGAATAGCTTGAATTTATATAGGACCATCCCATTTTCAAATTCACCTTCGTGTTATTTTCTCTAAAATCATCTTCGAAAGATGGTTCAACCGATTTTGAAGACATTTCAAATGAGCATGATTTTTAGAAGTGTAATATTTTTGGGGTTGATCATAACAATTTTGAGATACTGATGACTAGAAATTATCTTTACTTTTTGTGCGAACGAGTATACCTACTTGCAGTCGCGTATTCTTAAATTAAGGTAATATTTTTAAAAAATTCATGAAAAAAGTTCGGTACTGATATTTTCCGATATTTATATTAACATTTATTTCAAAAATCGGAAAATATCGATACCTTTCTTTACTTCTCTATACTTGATTTACTTGATCTATACTTAATTTGTAAATGTAAAATTAGGGACATAAACCATTAATAAATAAGTATTTTTTTAGCGTGTAACAAATTATAAAACAAGATGTGTCAAAAATTAAGATCTGCATCCAGCCACGGCACAACGCGTAACGGACTCGCCCCAATAAAAATGCAAAATGCTCAGATAATTATAGATTTTGCTGATATCAATAACATCTCATACATTGCAAGCTTCCGCTCATGTTTTTGCAGTTTTAATAGTAAACTGATCATCAGATATTGGGAAAATAAGTTAATAAACTTTTGTGTAGGGTGGACTTTTTTTAAATAGATATTAGTTATTTGCACTAATGTAATGGAAGTGCAATAACAACACAGGAAGACTTCTTTGTAATCAATAAAGATTAGGAAATAATTGGTAATTAAAAACTATTTATACGACTTAAATTTACGTGTATCACTTTAGATTAAAATATATGTGTAATAACATCGACTATAACAAATATAACAAATAAACCAATAAGTATGTATCTGCAAAATACCCACTTACTAAATTATGATACCTACATGAAAAAATATCCTGTCAGTGAAGAAAAATTGTCAGAATACAAAATTATAAACATTCAAAATTAAAATTTCATTAAGATCAGAAAGTTCTTTCACCCGTCCATTTAAATGCACTCTCATTGAGCCGACGAACAAATAGTTTCACTCACGTCTCTTTGTTATCGATAAAGGATAGCATCTCTAACCAACACGAAAATAATTAGCTCGCACCGAACATCGTGTATAACATCGACTACTCCCTCACCAATTACTACCGACAATCGATAAAACCGCCCATCACTAGTGAAAAAAAAACTCAACGTGTTAACGAGGCTTTGATGGATCGGATCGTCTAATGCGTTGTTATGTCCGATAAACATTAGAAAGAGGCGCGAGGGACTTCTTTTGAGATTTTATTACTGTTGGATAGATCGCAATTTAGTAATTTTAAAAACTTTCACAGTGGTTCAAATTTCACTCTAGTGTGTGGTTGACTTTATTAGGTCATAAATACTATTATCCCTTTTAATTTTAGATTTCAAATATTTTTTATTTCGGTCGGATTTTATGTTTCGAAAAAACAAAGAAATTAGGAAAAGATAGTCAAAAAATGTTGATCTTTACCAAATGTAAGTAATAAACCACGTGCGTTTTGGTGTCCATTGGCGGATGGTGCACTGGAACACGGCTATGATGTGATATGATAGGTGAGGTAGGTAAGTATTTTCTTACTCCAATTAAGAACTGTACTTATAATCTTAATATATATAAATCTCGTGTCACAATGTTTGTCCTCAATGGACTCCTAAACCACTTAACCGATTATAATAAAATTCGCACACTATGTGCAGTTCGATCCAACTTGAGAGATAGGATAGCTTACATTACGCTATGACTAATAGGAGCAGAGCAGCGCGGGCGAAGCCGGGGCGGGCCGCTAGTTATTAATAAATTTATAGTAGGAAATAAGTATGTACTACTTTGGATATAATATAATATTATCACAGTCTAAAGAAAACGAAATGTATGTATGTATGTATGTATGTATCTTCACGCCAGGTCCCTAACGGGGTAGGCAGAGAGTGTAGAGCGCCAGACATCCCGGTTCTGACAAACCTCTCGTGCCTCGTCTACCTTCATCATTCTCTTCATACATGCACGCCGATTCCTAAGACTTTTGACCCCACCATCAGACAGAACTCGACCTATTTGGTCATGGTAGGTCAGCCTTGGTCTTCCTGGGCCTCTGCAACCATCCACATTCGCATTGTATATCTGTTTAGTCATTCGCTCATTCGACATTCTTTCTATATGCCCGAACCATCGGAGCATGCCTTTTTTCATTTTTACACCGATACTATCATTCACACAAAGTCTCTTTCTTACATCTTCATTACGAACGCGATCGGTGAGTGATACACCGCAAAACGAAATGATATTACGATAAGTATATGATAATAATATAATGTTAATATCTGTAGTTTTTCAGCTTCCATGATTTAGTAGTAACTACTTTGTTCCGAAACGTGACTAAAAACGGCGACATCTTCCCGTTTTTAGTCGCTTTTCGTCAACTAATGTGATTTAAAAATCAGGACGTAAAAATGAATGTAGCTTACGAAACTCTTAGAACATACAACACTAATTGATTCAGTTTAAAATAAGGCTACATACAGACTAGTGACTAATAATAAATAAAAAAGAAAAAGGAGGTAGCAAGAAATATGGAATTCATTTCGTTCGTAATTCACTTTCAACATGCACACTGAAAAATGCGACCATGGTTTTCTAATAAAACTACTCGTAATTGCAAGCAAAGTATTATGTTGAGATTAATTAACATACGTTTGCATTATTCATTATAAAATTACATGTAATCAACTCCAAAATGTACCTATTGTGAACACTTTGTACGTAAGGTACTCTTCTTTAATTAAAGAAATATTGTGTTTCGTAATTAACTGGGAGTAGGTACTTCAAACTCTGCCGTTTTAGATTTCTTCGCTAGAAGGTTACTGGCGATGGTGTCGTATCTAGTGACGTCGGAGAACCCGAAGGCACAGGCAGAGAATATGACATTCATGTATGGACACTTCGACGGCCCGCTTCATTTCCTCTCTTGCTCACAACCTCAGTGCACGATGCTGCCGGCATGGTACTCAAGGAGAGATTCCTTGAGTACCATGCCGGCAGCATCGTGCACTGAGGTTGTGAGCAGGCAACTGTGTGTGTGCGTGTAAAAACACTTCATGATTGATGTCTGTGTAGTAGGTAACTAGAATATGCGTTTGTTTGAAATTTTAGCCGAGTGTCCGCTTCGTGGCACATTCACCATGACATAACTATTTATTTATACAAATTTTTCGCCACTATTGTATTCCCATTAGATTGTGATATAAATTGAACACATTCTTAACAACTCTAGTTACATGCGTTGCTACTCTCGCAGAAGCTTAATTCAGACAATGTTTAGCAAGGCAGCAAGAATAACTGAATATTTTCAGCATTGATTATAGTAAGTACTTGTTGAAGTAGTATTACTGTGTGTGGACTACCAGCCCGTTTTTTACAATGTAAGTTCTTAGCGGGTATGGGTAATTATATGTTTTCAAAAATTCTTTCATAACCATATCGAACCTTTTTCCTTAGACTTCTAATTTGAGTATTTGTTATAAATAATAATAAAAGTATGCAGTTTGAGATTTGAGTTAAACAAGAAAATTATACTGATGGTAGTGCCAGGGACGGAACTCGAGGGCGTGAATGTATTGCCTAATCTACTTGCCGTTAAAAAGTGTTCAGTGCTATCGTGTTTCGGTCAGGTAGTACTGTAATTTCCGGCACAGAGGCCTCAGGAGTGACAACGCATTTATCTATTTTGAAATCTTTTGTTCATATTTTTATGTTTTAAAGGCTCACCATAAATGTGTACTGTATGTCTATTTGCCACTTCATATAAAAAAGTGAATTGAGAAAAACGTTATTATTTCAAAACGAACGGGTGTCGCGGTGTGGACGTCGCCTAACCCCAGCAAACGTCTAATACAAATAGTTTTTATTGTGCTTTTATTATCGTCCATTCATAGCACGACTTATTGTGGACAAGCGATTCAGCGATAGTAGATAGGTGCAAAAGAACTGAATTGAATAATGGAAACTTGTTCCGAGATATCGACGTTTTTGCTGCCGAGTATGTATTTATTTTTAATAAATTCACATTTAATAGCCGATTGGTCGCGGGCTATCGCGAAATTGCTAGTGAACCAAGATGCCACCGATACCGGCACAATGTAATTTGTATAATTAAAGAAAATCGCTCGGATTGCAATCGCGATGTATGCGATTTTAATCGATTATTTATTGATGTACGTGCCATTTAATTTTTTATCGATTAAATTACGCCTCACTATTTGAATCTATACTTGTATACAAGCTGGTGTTTATTCCTGAATTTCCTGCGAGCATTTGTCTTAATTAATTTTATATTAATGTCACATAAGGAATGTAAAGGTACGTAATTTTTCGGTCTTTTACTGTCAATCGTTTAAAAATAGGACATCATCAATGTATCCATCCATACTGGGAACAGGAGTTTTGGCGGGAACGCGGAAAAGAGCTGTGTCGCTGCGTGATATTATTTTTTGAAATTTGTGTTTAGTCGCGTTTTTATGTGTAAAAATGGTGGGATTTTTATCATAAAACATTCAATAACGTTCACGGGTGTACGAAAGTGATATTATGAAGTGAAAAGTGATTTTTCATGTTGCCTCCAAAACTTCGTAAAACCTCTTAGTACAGTCCCCATCACTTTACTGGAGCCATCTCATCATATTCCACATGGAAGCATCCAATCATCGTCATCTTCCATATGGATATTCATTATCATAAGAAATGAAGATAAACGTTACTGAAGACTGGCTGTTAAGGACTTGAAGCCGTGGCTGTAAAACAATAATAATAAAAAAAAATACTGGGTACAATACCCAGCAATAAATATTGCACACCAGGCCTACGAAAGAGACAGTTGGGGATTTTCCACTTTGAAGAGCGTTATCTCTGTTGCACACTGCCTACGTAAGCAATGATTGTCCGGTATTGGTCAAAACTTGATCAAAATGTCGACTAACGTCACATAGGTAGGTAAGGTGCGAAAGAGATAACGCTTTACAAACTCGAACTAAGCTGAAATCACGTTCCTATACATCCGTACATTACGTACATTGACCAATGTACAATATTTCTTGTTGAATACTGTAATACATATGGTAAAGACTAGACTAATTTCTCATTTCCAACAGCGAATCTATGTAATAAACAACATAAATAATAAAATGTATCATTTGCACTGTCAATCACTTTCAGACATTAAAAACAGATAGGTATCGTGATATAATTGTGTCAGTTAGTTAGTATTTAACAGTATTTATCAGGAACAATCTAGAAACTGTAAAACTTATTCTATCGCTCGGACTACTTTGTATCTCGCATTCAACAGAAACCATTATTTAAAGATCTCGTGATAAACCGGAGCGTTTATTCGATCTATCAAATTAAATTCAATGTATCGTAATCATTCATCAAACGTTACGGCTGAGTTATAAATATTAACTTGATATCGTTATCAATGCTAGTTTTTGTTTCATAACATAGTTTATTTTATTGAATGAATAAATAATTTAACCGCTCTTAGACGACATAAAAATATAGAAAAACCGGTAAAAGCAAAGAAAAACCGATATCGGTTGTAGATTGTTTTTAGATTTTACATTAGAATTCATCATTTATTTATTTTCATTTATTTTGTACTTTCCTAGTAATTTGTAGGTAATTTACCAACGAATTATTTTATGTCTTTATTCAATTTATTCATTAAATATTTGGATCATACATAATTGTGGTATTATTTTTAAAAAAATAGCTAATTGGTTCTTAGTAATGGTTTTTAATGTTTAGCAAAAAAAAACAATATTGTTTATCCGCATGAAAACTTGTAATATTTTGACGACGAGATTCAAACCCAACTGAGTTTCAAGCTTTCAAGATGTCGTAGAGAAGTAAGATCTTTGTCTCTTTCTCATTAAACTAACTAAAAAACAAACTACTCGTACAATGTGTTAGTGAAGTAACACTTCAGTAAATACCTAAATACCTATTTAGCGTAAACAAAATGATCGAATCAAAAAGCTAGTCATGCAAAAACAAAAGTGTTAAAATGAATTAAATAGTGTTGTACCCTGATAAACATCAATGTAAAAAAAAGAGTGGAGTCGTTTCGATTGTGGCAGAGCAGAGTTTGAGATTTGAAAATTAGCATTTTAGTCGAATAACTCTGGTGCGGTGTCTCGCTGAGCCTGATACCGCCGGTGTCGGGGCTTCGGTTTTTTCGCTGTTTTTTAACGGGATTGGACTTTAAAATATTTCTCTATCCGCTGCCAAAGTCTTTAGTGCCGAGCGATCGGATATTTGAGGTTATAATTTTTATTTTTCGTGTTGCCATTTTTGGCGGGGCGTTTGCGGAATATTATGCATGCGGCAGGTATAGGTATATTTTATATATTATAACTTAAAAATGTAATAGTAAAAACACATTGTATTTTCCGTAAAAGTTATTATTGGGTAAGTAGGTACTTACCTAAACGTGCCATTCCAAAGTTTTGACAATTTGAATTCTGGTGAACATTTTAATAAGTGACTAGATATTTAATGGCTATTTAATTCTGTGCTCTAACATTAACCATTTTCAACGGTATGCGTGATTAATTAAATTGACTAAAAGTAAGATCGTTTAGATTTATTATCACTAGTAATCCGAGATATGTTGCGATACTTGTTTTAATAAGACATTTTTATGGTTCAAAGGCTGGTTACTTAATTGCATGCGCCTCACTAATTTTATTACTGAACTACTCAGTTCAGCTCATTTAAACGACTCATTGACCTATATTCATTAAAGTACTAGACAGGACATACCTCTTGATAGCACGGTTACAATTTCCAGGAGTCAATTTACCACACTTTTACGTAAGAACATTTTAACAATTTTGACATGTCAAATTTTTTTCTAAATTTGGCAATATGTGAGTTATGGTCACAATATAAACTGACTTACCGCTTTGATTTCCGTCAGTGACTGACAGTTTATTTAAGAAGTAGTTATTGACGGCAATAGCCACAATACCTACAGCCTACATTTTGCTTTTTTTTGTAACAATAAAAATAAATTAATTAAACTAAAAATCTCTTATTTGTCAAATTGAAATTTTCAAACTCGTATGCGCATAAGAAATTTTTAAACTGGTTTCCAATTTTTTTGTATTTTGGAAAGAGAGCTTTCTCCTTACATCAAACTAGATACAATAAAAATATTTATGTTCCAAAATCTATAATTACATTTCCACAGCCACATTAACTCCGTTCTTTTTAAATATCCCCGGAACCTATATCGAATTAAGGCAAATGACGACCACTAATCAAGCTTACCTTTAAGCACAGTAAAAAAAACTAGCAAAAACCTTTCAGTTCTAAAATCCGTTGACCCTTTATCTCGCCAGCCAGCTCGCTCATTGGGCCAGAGCCCAATTTATGTCGTCGAGTAATCCTGCCCCATTTGTATAGATAATTTTTATTATTGCCATCTCTCGTCGCCGGCCGCGGGTGATAAAGGAAAGAGTTCGTAATGACAATTTAAATAAGGAAGACGTATTCCTCTCGGTTGTCGATAAGTTAGGGAAGCATTTGTGAGGGGAATTCGATTTTTGAAAAGTTGGTTTTTACGAGTACTACCTACTTACATAGTGTTTTTTGTTTGTTTTTTTAGTTTTGATTTCATTTTTAAGGATGATTTCGTATTTTCAGGTATGCGTAACATTTAATGCCTTTGCGATTTGGAAGGTAATATTTTTTTTATAAAAATCGCACAGTTATGAAAATCACGGTTTTTTAATCTATTTTTACTCATGGTAGAGCTCCAGTCCAGGAGCTCGAGGACGTAGGCACCACCTCATTACCTAATCTATCTGCCGCCAAATAGTAGTTCAGTAGGTACTATCGTGTTCCGGTTAGATGGTAATGTATGGCCCTAATAAGTACTAATAACTATCATAGAGACAACAACTTGGGTCTCAGGGATGGCAACGAATCTACATTTTGACCTCTGGTTTTTTTTAATGTAATGAAAGTGGCAAACACATGCAGTTCACATGATGTTAAGTGATGACTGCAGCCTATAGACACTTACACAAAGACCAAGGTCAAAATGCAAAATGTAGCGTTACCACTCCTGAGGCCTAAGGTGTTATGCCTCTGTGCCGGGAATTGCAGGGCCGCAGGATAGTGCTGAACACTACCATTTAGCGGCAAATTTTAAAGGTTTTTTTTTATGCCATTAAGTTGACAGACAAGCAGCCGGACCACCTGATGGAAAGTGGTCATCGTCGCCTATGAACATTTGCAACATCAGGGGAGTTGCCAAGGCGCTGCCAGCCCTGAAGAACTCCTATATATTTTTATTGGTTGGTTGGTTTTAGTTATATTGGTTGCCGTCATCACCTAACATCCCGGTGAGCTGCACGCTTGTTTGCCACCTTCTTTTCTTATAAAAAAAACTATTTGGTTAACCACACACCACTGGACCCAGTGGTGTGTGACGACCGGTTGGACCGATGGATAAACAAAATGGATTTAGCAAAAACAGAGTTCTCTTCGTAGTTCCAGTGTCGTAGCTCGCGGGCTTAGGCACCACCGCATTGACTAACATACTTACCGCTAAATGGTAGTGTTCAGCACTATCGTGTTCCGGTCAGGTGGTAATGTACAGCCCTGTAATTACCGGCACAGAGACATAACACCTTAGGCCTCAGGAGTGGTAACGCATCTGCATTTTGACCTCGGTCTTTGTGTGGGTGTCTATAGGCTGCAGTCATCACTTAACATCAATGTGAACTGCATGCTTGTTTGCCACTTCCATTACATAAAAAAGAGCAGTTCGGAAACTCTTTGTACTAGAAAGCTTTAATTGGGCACGAATATACACATTAATTAACTATGCGGACAAAGTGTTGCAATGAAATCTTGAAAAATATGTTTTTTAGGGTAAGTACATGCCCTACACGCACAGACCAATCAGCCTTCCTTTGGTTCCATAGTCGATGCCTTCACGTAATGTAACATGCATTTTTTTTCCACTATAATCCCATCGTGTGGGTTCGTTGGATAGGGTTTCGAAAACATTGCGGGGTTTAGAAGACCATTTTCCGATTAAAGGATCCGTTTGTGAAATATTTAGCTTATTAAGCCTGGGTTGCACCACGACTTTTGATAAAGTAAAAGTTATTGTAACATTTCACATCCTGCTCTAACTTTAACACATTTCTTTTAGTTAGAGAAGAATATGAAACGTTACAATCCCCAAAAAACCCAGGCTTAGATTCGGTTGCACCAAAATATTTGTTAAAGTTATCGTTAATGTAAATTTTACGTCCTTCTCTAACTTAAATAAATTAAAAATAACTAAATTTTTTTAAAATCAACAAAAAAAGAAGAGAAAGTAAAATTTTACAAAACCAAAAACTTAAAAAATATTTTTGTATTGAATCTTAAATAAATAAAATACGCTTACACTCACAGCCCCACAGTAGGTATAAACCTGTGTCGTGGGTGCCGTTGTACACATACAACACATACACAAACACCCAGACCCGAAACAAATATCTGTAGGCCATACAAATCTTTGTTCCGGAGCGGGGATCGAACTCGCGACCCTTCGAATCAAACGGTGGTTTCGCACCGCTGGACTAACCGGGTCCCGGGTCCGGGTCGTCGTTATAGTTATAGTTTTATTCATACAACAGCAAAACAGCCGTTTTCGTTTAACAGTATACAATACTACCATCTAGCCGTTGATAAATTAGGTACTAAGATCATCGTGAGACACCTCTCCTACCAGGCCTACCGTTACCGAAGTTCTACCGTCAATAAAAATGTAGTCAGATGTAGAGTCAATTCTTAATAGAAACCTTTTTTAAATTCACTACAAATTTAAACAAGCATTCAATGTTCGATATTTAAAACAGATCCCATTTCGTATAGTACCATAGACAACGAACTATGCGTGTAAACTATTTTTAACATGGCCACACCGAGTTATCTGCCCCCGCTCTTATGTCCGTGTTATCGGTACAGTGCATTAGTCTTCGATAACATAAAGATAAGAACAGATCGGTCGGCGCCAAGCCCGATTCCGATTATACTCGATATAAAAGAAAAAGAATCGATTCTTTCCGATAATGATGTCATGCCCCGCTGTCGTGGTTAAGTGTCTTAATTGTGGATTCCTATGTAATGTATCGATAAATTTCTTTTGAGCGTTTAAAGTGCCCGGTCGTTCATCTCTCATATGAAATAATTAGCTTTTTGGTTAATTCATTTACCACAGAAGCTAGTTATCAACTTAATTCTAGGGAAATTAGATTTAATTATGTATAATCTTTAATGAGTGCCTAAACATTGCAAACATTATTTATTTATTTTTTAAATTCCTAATTAATGTTATCTAAGAGTCTTTAAATTAGTCTACGTAATGTTTAAAGTCTAAAGAAGTCATATGGCATGACCGTGTCACTGAACCATCATCAGGCTGAATGATAAATCAGTGTTGGATGGAATACCTAAGCTTCAATTTTATTGCCGGTCTTAATTATTATTGTTTTCTTGATTTTTTCGTCTGGCTTTGTGTCGGCTTATCATACGCGATTTCATATACATAAAAATAAATAAATCAAAAAATACAAGTTTCTTAATTGAATCGCATAAAAACGAATAATACTACTCTTTGAAAAAACTCTGTTAGAAATTATTGATGGTAGAGCTCCAGTGATGGAGCTCCTGGGCGTCGGCACCACCGCATTACCCAATCATCTTAACGCTAAATGGTAGTGTTTATCCGGTGAGGTGGTAATGTACTTCATTACACGAAAAAACAATCGTGTCCATGGCTGACAGTGTTTCTTGTTTCTATAGATAAATTTTAACATTTTTGTTGTACGTCTTTTTGTAAGTTTGTGCCGGGTTTCCCGAGGTACTTAACGTTTCAGCAAAGCAAATCTTGTTTTTCATTGCATAGGTAGTAGTTTAGAGACATTTTTTTTTCTTCTTTTAGAGTAACATTATAATGATCATCAAAGCAGGCTAGGGTTCCTAATTTAAAAGCCCCGAACTGTCAGTTCGTTACAAATGTCAACCGACAAAATGGCGTTCTAATTTCCCGCCGAAATTAAGTACCCGCATCGTGCGCCTTTCATTAAGCTTTTAGTTGGTTCATTATTTACAACGTTTTCCCTCAAAATACCTTTTATCCTGGTTCATTACGCCAACACGAGTAAAAGACTCAAAATTTTGTTTATTTGACAAAATAGTGCGATAGCTTCCCTAATGATCATGGCAGCCATTTTATATCGCCCGTTTTGAATCTGTAACGTTTTGTTTGGTGAGTGCGTTAATATGAAAGGATTAGGGTATGCACGCATTAGGGTATTTTGTTAACTTAGAAGTTTTTGTCAACTAAAAGGCTAAGTTAATGAGTAGTTAAAGATAATAAGAGTATGTAAACATGACTTGGGTGAATTGCTAATTGAACTAGTGTTTAACACTGAATATTTTAGGGTAATGTTTTTTCTGTGCTCTATTTAATAACTAATTAGAATTTACAATAATGTTATGTCCAGAATAAATGGGATGTTGTCATATATATAAATATTAACATTAAAACATATATAAGGATTTTTTTATTTGCGGGTTCGATTCCCGCACCGGGACAAATATTTGTATGGGCCTACAGACATTTGTTTCGGGTCTGAGTGTTTGTGTATGTGTTGTATGTGTGCAACGGCACCCACGACACAGGTTTATAACTAATGTGGGGCTGTGAGTGTAAGCGTGTTTTATTTTAATTCAAGAATGTTGACATAAATCTTATTCATGCAGAACTGAAACAATATCTAACTAAAATAAGAAGATAAATGTGATTCGATTGATGACCAACTTCTACCGTCTTTTGATTTATTTGAATGCAATTGTATCATATTTAAAAATATCACCCATAATAAGAAAACAACCGCTCTCTTTTAATAAACAAATAACCAGGAATCCGGATCAAAAAACCCGATGAAGCGTTATGACAAACACAATGCTAAACAAAAAAAAACCCGATAGCACCCGACTACAGTTGAACAATCCCCTACAGTGGGCCGACAGCGATCCCGATCGAGCTATCGGCATCTCAGTTAGTTCTCACATCATTACCCGCGCCGACGGCTACAAATTTACATCCAGCACAATGGCTATCCGCCATCCAGGCATCATTAAGGTGATTCCGATAGCGCCGGAGCAAACACCGACCGAACAACCCATGTCACTATCTTAGAACACAGTGCAAACAACTCTGACAACTATAAAATAAAGCTCAATTTCAATGTCACACGCCCCGGCGCTTAAGTCGGACACGAAACTGCAATGACATGACAGAACGTCATATAAGTGCTGTCCGAATATAACATTGTCGACTATAAGATCGAGGCATAAAGTTGGTTATCGTTTGGGAGGATTGCCCGAAGGATCAGGCTGAATCAGGGCTGGAGGCTATCGCGGTGGTACAATGGAACTTATAATAGCGCAGATCGTGGAAAATTGGTAAGAAAAAAAAGTACTAGGTGTTTCAATTTATAAACGGTTTTCGTGATTAAGCTTTCAAAACCAACAATTTGTAAGTTAGCTTTAGAGAGCTTTTTATGAGGCTTTATAGCATAATCTGTTGTTAACATTTTTGTTGATGCTCTTAAAAGTAATTTTGATTCTACGGCAGTCGATTGAATTTAGATTGATTGTGCTCGTTTATTATGGAAGGCAGTTTAAAAAAAGGAGATTCTTAGGTTTTTTATGTAATGAAGGTAGCAAACACGCATGCAGTTCATATTGATGTTAAGTGATGATTAGCAGCTAGACAACCACACAAAGACCAGAGGTCAAAATGCAGATGCGTTGCCATCCCTGAGACCTTAGTTGATATGTCTCTGTGATAAGTTATTACGGGGAGATACATTACCATCTAACCCAGTGATTCCCAAAGTGGTCCATATAGACCCCCTGGGGTCCATGGGAGACTCGATGGGGGTCTACGTAGGCGTGAATAAAATTTGGAAATATGGGAATGGGAATGTAGCGAGTCCACGGAAAAAAATTGAATGGGGTCTACAAGAAAAAATAGTTTGGGAACTAACCGGAAGACTACCATTTGGCGGCAGATAGATTTGGTAATGTGGTGGTTACTATGCCCTCTAGCTTCAGCACTGCAATTCTACCACCAGTAAAAGGTGGTAGAGTTGTCTTAACTCGTTAAATAATTGGTACTACAATATGGGGTTCTTCAAAACTGGCGTCAAGAGTCCTTCAGGGCTGGCAGCGCGTTGGCAACTCCCCTGATGTTGCAAATGTTCATAGGCGACGGTAACCATTTTACATTAGGTGGCCCGTTTGCTTGTCTGTCAATCCTATAACATAAAAAAAACATCTGCTATCGGTGAGTAATTATTTGTTTCAAATATAAAAAGGTTAAAATGTATATGTTCACATTTATAGTAAGTACCCAAAAAGCGTGTTCAAAAATCATTTTCCTCTGTTTTAGGAATCGTGATCGAACTCTACCATGAGAGCTCCGTCAACTCTACCTTAAGCATCATCATTACTGACTTGTGAAGAATTTCGACACTTTTGATAAACGATATTATTATAACTCGAATCCTCAAATACTTCGGACACATTGTTCGAAATAAAAATTCCATGGAACGACTTGTTGTCCAGGGGCTAGTGGAAGGAAAGCGGTCGCGCGATCGACCGCCAACGAGATGGATAGACTCCATAAAAAGTCGGTATTCCAAAGCAGCCGAGACGCTGAAGACCGCAACAAATGGAGACGCATCGCAAAAGCTGCAGCATCTGCAGAAAATGCATCATCGCCAGCCACGACCACTCTGTCAAGAGTGAACGACTAAGGAGGATTATTATATTTTTATTTTTAAAGAAATGAAAGAAAAATTTGACTTCAGGCGAGGCTCGAACTCGCGACCTACTGGGAATCTAGTCCAGCCGCTCTTCCAATTGAGCTACTGAAGCCCTGCCCGATTTGTCGAATTTTTCCTTCACATCTATTGCATTGGTTTATGGTACCAGTAGCGCCATCTATTACCAACTATGCTAGTTAGGCAACCGATATAATAGACTTTTCAGTTTATTGAATATCGTAAAGAAGTCGCTTTTACCCTTAATAATTGTTTTATATTATTTCGCATTAACACATGCTTGTGAAATATATTTTTATTTTTAAAGAAATGAAAGAAAAATTTGACTTCAGGCGAGGCTCGAACTCGCGACCTACTGGGAATCTAGTCCAGCCGCTCTTCCAATTGAGCTACTGAAGCCCTGCCCGATTTGTCGAATTTTTTTTCCTTCACATCTATTGCATTGGTTTATGGTACCAGTAGCGCCATCTATTACCAACTATGCTAGTTAGGCAACCGATATAATAGACTTTTCAGTTTATTGAATATCGTAAAGAAGTCGCTTTTACCCTTAATAATTGTTTTATATTATTTCGCATTAACACATGCTTGTGAAATATATTTTTATTTTTAAAGAAATGAAAGAAAAATTTGACTTCAGGCGAGGCTCGAACTCGCGACCTACTGGGAATCTAGTCCAGCCGCTCTTCCAATTGAGCTACTGAAGCCCTGCCCGATTTGTCGAATTTTTCCTTCACATCTATTGCATTGGTTTATGGTACCAGTAGCGCCATCTATTACCAACTATGCTAGTTAGGCAACCGATATAATAGACTTTTCAGTTTATTGAATATCGTAAAGAAGTCGCTTTTACCCTTAATAATTGTTTTATATTATTTCGCATTAACACATGCTTGTGAAATATATTTTTATTTTTAAAGAAATGAAAGAAAAATTTGACTTCAGGCGAGGCTCGAACTCGCGACCTACTGGGAATCTAGTCCAGCCGCTCTTCCAATTGAGCTACTGAAGCCCTGCCCGATTTGTCGAATTTTTCCTTCACATCTATTGCATTGGTTTATGGTACCAGTAGCGCCATCTATTACCAACTATGCTAGTTAGGCAACCGATATAATAGACTTTTCAGTTTATTGAATATCGTAAAGAAGTCGCTTTTACCCTTAATAATTGTTTTATATTATTTCGCATTAACACATGCTTGTGAAATATATTTTTATTTTTAAAGAAATGAAAGAAAAATTTGACTTCAGGCGAGGCTCGAACTCGCGACCTACTGGGAATCTAGTCCAGCCGCTCTTCCAATTGAGCTACTGAAGCCCTGCCCGATTTGTCGAATTTTTCCTTCACATCTATTGCATTGGTTTATGGTACCAGTAGCGCCATCTATTACCAACTATGCTAGTTAGGCAACCGATATAATAGACTTTTCAGTTTATTGAATATCGTAAAGAAGTCGCTTTTACCCTTAATAATTGTTTTATATTATTTCGCATTAACACATGCTTGTGAAATATATTTTTATTTTTAAAGAAATGAAAGAAAAATTTGACTTCAGGCGAGGCTCGAACTCGCGACCTACTGGGAATCTAGTCCAGCCGCTCTTCCAATTGAGCTACTGAAGCCCTGCCCGATTTGTCGAATTTTTCCTTCACATCTATTGCATTGGTTTATGGTACCAGTAGCGCCATCTATTACCAACTATGCTAGTTAGG
This sequence comes from Macrosoma leucophasiata, assembly GCA_036365455.1. Lineage (NCBI taxonomy): Eukaryota > Metazoa > Arthropoda > Insecta > Lepidoptera > Hedylidae > Macrosoma > Macrosoma leucophasiata. The sequence goes on along the minus strand of JAWQUS010000007.1, from coordinate 23,513,705 downwards.
CAACCGATATAATAGACTTTTCAGTTTATTGAATATCGTAAAGAAGTCGCTTTTACCCTTAATAATTGTTTTATATTATTTCGCATTAACACATGCTTGTGAAATATATTTTTATTTTTAAAGAAATGAAAGAAAAATTTGACTTCAGGCGAGGCTCGAACTCGCGACCTACTGGGAATCTAGTCCAGCCGCTCTTCCAATTGAGCTACTGAAGCCCTGCCCGATTTGTCGAATTTTTCCTTCACATCTATTGCATTGGTTTATGGTACCAGTAGCGCCATCTATTACCAACTATGCTAGTTAGGCAACCGATATAATAGACTTTTCAGTTTATTGAATATCGTAAAGAAGTCGCTTTTACCCTTAATAATTGTTTTATATTATTTCGCATTAACACATGCTTGTGAAATATATTTTTATTTTTAAAGAAATGAAAGAAAAATTTGACTTCAGGCGAGGCTCGAACTCGCGACCTACTGGGAATCTAGTCCAGCCGCTCTTCCAATTGAGCTACTGAAGCCCTGCCCGATTTGTCGAATTTTTCCTTCACATCTATTGCATTGGTTTATGGTACCAGTAGCGCCATCTATTACCAACTATGCTAGTTAGGCAACCGATATAATAGACTTTTCAGTTTATTGAATATCGTAAAGAAGTCGCTTTTACCCTTAATAATTGTTTTATATTATTTCGCATTAACACATGCTTGTGAAATATATTTTTATTTTTAAAGAAATGAAAGAAAAATTTGACTTCAGGCGAGGCTCGAACTCGCGACCTACTGGGAATCTAGTCCAGCCGTTCTTCCAATTGAGCTACTGAAGCCCTGCCCGATTTGTCGAATTTTTCCTTCACATCTATTGCATTGGTTTATGGTACCAGTAGCGCCATCTATTACCAACTATGCTAGTTAGGCAACCGATATAATAGACTTTTCAGTTTATTGAATATCGTAAAGAAGTCGCTTTTACCCTTAATAATTGTTTTATATTATTTCGCATTAACACATGCTTGTGAAATATATTTTTATTTTTAAAGAAATGAAAGAAAAATTTGACTTCAGGCGAGGCTCGAACTCGCGACCTACTGGGAATCTAGTCCAGCCGCTCTTCCAATTGAGCTACTGAAGCCCTGCCCGATTTGTCGAATTTTTCCTTCACATCTATTGCATTGGTTTATGGTACCAGTAGCGCCATCTATTACCAACTATAATAAATATATAAATATATTTCACAAGCATGTGTTAATGCGAAATAATATAAAACAATTATTAAGGGTAAAAGCGACTTCTTTACGATATTCAATAAACTGAAAAGTCTATTATATCGTTTGCCTAACTAGCATAGTTGGTAATAGATGGCGCTACTGGTACCATAAACCAATGCAATAGATGTGAAGGAAAAATTCGACAAATCGGGCAGGGCTTCAGTAGCTCAATTGGAAGAGCGGCTGGACTAGATTCCCAGTAGGTCGCGAGTTCGAGCCTCGCCTGAAGTCAAATTTTTCTTTCATTTCTTTAAAAATAAAAATATATTTCACAAGCATGTGTTAATGCGAAATAATATAAAACAATTATTAAGGGTAAAAGCGACTTCTTTACGATATTCAATAAACTGAAAAGTCTATTATATCGGTTGCCTAACTAGCATAGTTGGTAATAGATGGCGCTACTGGTACCATAAACCAATGCAATAGATGTGAAGGAAAAATTCGACAAATCGGGCAGGGCTTCAGTAGCTCAATTGGAAGAGCGGCTGGACTAGATTCCCAGTAGGTCGCGAGTTCGAGCCTCGCCTGAAGTCAAATTTTTTCTTTCATTTCTTTAAAAATAAAAATATATTTCACAAGCATGTGTTAATGCGAAATAATATAAAACAATTATTAAGGGTAAAAGCGACTTCTTTACGATATTCAATAAACTGAAAAGTCTATTATATCGGTTGCCTAACTAGCATAGTTGGTAATAGATGGCGCTACTGGTACCATAAACCAATGCAATAGATGTGAAGGAAAAATTCGACAAATCGGGCAGGGCTTCAGTAGCTCAATTGGAAGAGCGGCTGGACTAGATTCCCAGTAGGTCGCGAGTTCGAGCCTCGCCTGAAGTCAAATTTTTCTTTCATTTCTTTAAAAATAAAAATATATTTCACAAGCATGTGTTAATGCGAAATAATATAAAACAATTATTAAGGGTAAAAGCGACTTCTTTACGATATTCAATAAACTGAAAAGTCTATTATATCGGTTGCCTAACTAGCATAGTTGGTAATAGATGGCGCTACTGGTACCATAAACCAATGCAATAGATGTGAAGGAAAAATTCGACAAATCGGGCAGGGCTTCAGTAGCTCAATTGGAAGAGCGGCTGGACTAGATTCCCAGTAGGTCGCGAGTTCGAGCCTCGCCTGAAGTCAAATTTTTCTTTCATTTCTTTAAAAATAAAAATATATTTCACAAGCATGTGTTAATGCGAAATAATATAAAACAATTATTAAGGGTAAAAGCGACTTCTTTACGATATTCAATAAACTGAAAAGTCTATTATATCGGTTGCCTAACTAGCATAGTTGGTAATAGATGGCGCTACTGGTACCATAAACCAATGCAATAGATGTGAAGGAAAAATTCGACAAATCGGGCAGGGCTTCAGTAGCTCAATTGGAAGAGCGGCTGGACTAGATTCCCAGTAGGTCGCGAGTTCGAGCCTCGCCTGAAGTCAAATTTTTCTTTCATTTCTTTAAAAATAAAAATATATTTCACAAGCATGTGTTAATGCGAAATAATATAAAACAATTATTAAGGGTAAAAGCGACTTCTTTACGATATTCAATAAACTGAAAAGTCTATTATATCGGTTGCCTAACTAGCATAGTTGGTAATAGATGGCGCTACTGGTACCATAAACCAATGCAATAGATGTGAAGGAAAAATTCGACAAATCGGGCAGGGCTTCAGTAGCTCAATTGGAAGAGCGGCTGGACTAGATTCCCAGTAGGTCGCGAGTTCGAGCCTCGCCTGAAGTCAAATTTTTCTTTCATTTCTTTAAAAATAAAAATATATTTCACAAGCATGTGTTAATGCGAAATAATATAAAACAATTATTAAGGGTAAAAGCGACTTCTTTACGATATTCAATAAACTGAAAAGTCTATTATATCGGTTGCCTAACTAGCATAGTTGGTAATAGATGGCGCTACTGGTACCATAAACCAATGCAATAGATGTGAAGGAAAAATTCGACAAATCGGGCAGGGCTTCAGTAGCTCAATTGGAAGAGCGGCTGGACTAGATTCCCAGTAGGTCGCGAGTTCGAGCCTCGCCTGAAGTCAAATTTTTCTTTCATTTCTTTAAAAATAAAAATATATTTCACAAGCATGTGTTAATGCGAAATAATATAAAACAATTATTAAGGGTAAAAGCGACTTCTTTACGATATTCAATAAACTGAAAAGTCTATTATATCGGTTGCCTAACTAGCATAGTTGGTAATAGATGGCGCTACTGGTACCATAAACCAATGCAATAGATGTGAAGGAAAAATTCGACAAATCGGGCAGGGCTTCAGTAGCTCAATTGGAAGAGCGGCTGGACTAGATTCCCAGTAGGTCGCGAGTTCGAGCCTCGCCTGAAGTCAAATTTTTCTTTCATTTCTTTAAAAATAAAAATATATTTCACAAGCATGTGTTAATGCGAAATAATATAAAACAATTATTAAGGGTAAAAGCGACTTCTTTACGATATTCAATAAACTGAAAAGTCTATTATATCGGTTGCCTAACTAGCATAGTTGGTAATAGATGGCGCTACTGGTACCATAAACCAATGCAATAGATGTGAAGGAAAAATTCGACAAATCGGGCAGGGCTTCAGTAGCTCAATTGGAAGAGCGGCTGGACTAGATTCCCAGTAGGTCGCGAGTTCGAGCCTCGCCTGAAGTCAAATTTTTCTTTCATTTCTTTAAAAATAAAAATATATTTCACAAGCATGTGTTAATGCGAAATAATATAAAACAAGGATTATTATAACTAGATTTTTCATAGTATTTAGTCTCATCATCATCATTTAGTTTCATCTCATCTTACGGCTCTGTAATTTCCGGCACAGGGGCATAATACCTAATGCCTCAGGAGTGGCAGCGCATCTGCATTTTGACTCCTGGTCATTGTGTGGGTGACTATAGGGTGTAATCATCACTTAACATCAATGTGAACTGCACGCTTGTTTGCCACTATAATTACATTAAAAAAAATAGTTCAATTCATTAGGAAAGGCCATCCTCGGGCTCACTCCGCTGCTACCGAGACGATTCTTCGCATTCTCCATGAAAATTTTCTACCTTTAAAGGCTTGATTGAACCAAGTACCACTTAAGTGAAACAAGACTATGTAAAAATATCGGCCGGTCGGTTCATACGTCGCGCGTCGTTTGCTTTGCATACAATAAGATTCGCTACAGTTGACGCGAGTGACACGCCTATCGCGATGGCTCCTAATTTGCCGTGCCTTATTCATTACTCGCGCTTTTTTTTATGTTTTTGTCGTGTGTGAATTTGACGAGTACCTATCGCGATGGCTCCTAATTTGCCGTGCCTTATTCATTACTCGCGCTTTTTTTTATGTTTTTGTCGTGTGTGAATTTGACGAGTACCTATCGCGATGGCTCCTAATTTGCCGTGCCTTATTCATTACTCGCGCTTTTTTTTATGTTTTTGTCGTGTGTGAATTTGACGAGTACCTATCGCGATGGCTCCTAATTTGCCGTGCTTTATTCATTACTCGCGCTTTTTTTTATGTTTTTGTCGTGTGTGAATTTGACGAGTACCTATCGCGATGGCTCTTAATTTGCCGTGCTTTATTCATTACTCGCGCTTTTTTTTATGTTCTTGTCGTGTGTGAATTTGACGAGCACCTCTGTAATGAACTTATATAAAACTAGCTGTTGCTAGCGGCTCTGCACTCGTGTAGGTCGCTTATCAAACCTGTGGAATCTCATCAAATCATGCCATGGCATCCCACTGGAACACTTTTTCGTGCAAATCGGTTGAGCAGATTTTTTGAAGGAGTAACAAACAAACATACACACTTTCGCATTTATAATATTTATACGATTGTAGAAGTGGTGAGTTGAAATTTTTTGTAATTGGGCTACTCAGATTTTTTTGAGCGTTGACTCAACTACAATTTTTGGCTTTATCAAAGTAAACAATAAAACTGGGATTGGAGGGCGTGGAAGAGGGTTTCGCTTTTATAAGTAATTTAAAATACATGAGATAGACTTAAATATTGAGATTTATTGATTGGCCTTTGTTTCGGCAACAGGTAGATAGGCGAAAATAGGTATAACGCAAAAATGTACCTACTCTTAAAAACTATAAGACATATTCAATACAATGATTTGAAAAGAAAATGAAAAAAAGGTACCTACACGGTATAATAGCTTTGAAAAAGATGTCTAAATAACCCAAAGAACATTTATTTTGCTCAAGATTTTTAAATCACTCCGCATTATCATAAAATTATAGGAACACAAACTCCAATACCAACCAAACAATATAATTATCAATTAATCAAACAAAACAAAGGTACACCAAAAAAAGAAAACGCCAACAATACGGTTGGCACCATTAAAACAATTCCAAACTCGATTATCTCGCAATCGGATCCGGTATCGATATCTCTACAAACAATAACAACGTATGACGAAAACGGCGAAACAATCAGACACGTATACGAATTCACAGAGATAAGGTGAACGAGCAAAAATACTGGAGATAATGCCGATCGAATCTGTAAACAATGGTGCCTGTATCCACGCTCTCATTAGCTAGCCTTGTTGTGTAGGGTTGGGAACACCGCAAGTTTGTCAAAGAAAAGAAAATGCAGTGAAAGAAAATTCAAATTATCATCCATTTTTCATCCAGAACGACTTTTTCTTTAAATACTGATGATTTAGTCTTTATTTACATGTTATTAATTTATTTTGATAGAAATGGTATGCTTAGCTTAGTTTGTATAAGAATATAAAAGATGTTTTTATATGGCAAAAATATGATGTTCTTCTGTATACAGAAAAAAAGTTACGTAACTAGTTTTTTTATTTAAGTACTTTTTATTTTTATTAATATGTTAAAAGTTGACAACCCTATTGAATTAATGAAAACTCATGCTATCCATAACACATCAACGTTGCAACATTCATTCTTCGCTCTATCGCAAATAAAGATATGCAAATACCATTAATTTCTTCTTTGTTTAAGGTACCAACACGATAAACAGTTGGTAACTGATCTGATGTTGCGAAATTAAGTTACAATGAAAACAACCAGCTTAAAGTTGCGTTTTAATTTAAGATTCGTATTTTTTTTTAAACATGTCATAATAAACTGAGAGTATATTATGTCTGTCTAAATCAGTGATTCCCAAAGTGGTCTATATCGACCCCTGGGGGTCTATGACAAACTGAAAGGGGTCGGCGTCAGCGAAAAAAAAATTTGGGGATCCATGAAATGAAAATGGTGGTCCACGATAATGGATGGACACATACACTGATAGTACCAATTTACTCACATCATACCGATGATTCCCAAAGTGGTCCATGGGAGACTCGATGGGGGTCTACGTAGGCGTGAATAAAAATGGAAATATGGGAATGTGATATAAATGTAGCAAGGACGGGGGTCCACAGAAACCAGAAAAAATTGTAAAGGGTCTGTCTACAAGAAAAAATAGTTTGAGAACCTCTGGTCTAAATAAAAGACGAGAATTCTAAATGCATAATATGCTTTGCCACTCCTGAGGCCTAAGATATTATGTTTGTGTTCATAAATTTCGGATAGAGAACTCTTACCAGAACATGAACAGGTCGTACTACCATTTGGCATCAGATGGATAAGGTAATGCGGCGGTGATAGCGCCTTTGAGCTTCATTATTTGAATTATACCACAAGTAGGATAATATGATTAATATGATTGATATGATTAATTTAACATGTATCATTACCTGTAAAAACTCTGTAATTTCCGGCACAGAGGCATAACACCTAATGCCTCAGGAGTGGCAGCGCATCTGCATTTTGACCTCTGGTCATTGTGTAAGTGTCTATAAGCTGCAGACATCACTTAACATCAATGTGAACTGCACGCTTGTTTGCCACTTTTATTACATAAAAAAAAACCTTATATACTTGCCGCTAAATGGTAGTGTTCAGCACTATCGTGTTCCGGTCAGGTGGTAATTTCCGGCACAGAGGCATAACACCTTAGGCCTCAGGAGTGGTAACGCATCTGCATTTTGACCATGGTCTTTCTGTAGGTGTCTTTAGGCTGCAGTCATCACTTAACATCAATGTGAACTGCAAGCTTGTTTGCCAATTCAATTGCATAAAAACAAATCTATATTAAACTTTGTTCTCAAGTATTAATTTTACACGAATAAACCACTTTATTTTATGTCTGATTTGTATTTTAATTTTAATTGTTTAGTTTACAATCTCTAGGATAATAATACTCAAATATCTATATCGATATGCTGGACATCACTAAAAATGATTGAATAGTGGTATAATAGTTTTAAATGTACGTAACTCGCCAACCCTAACCAGTATTTGTGCAATTTCGCGGGAATCGAGTGAATCGATGCGAGCGATTTGTAATCGATGCTCTACCGCGGCTCTATGTTGTCTGTGGTAATTGACTATTTGTTCGGTCGCCGCCATCGTTTCGCTCGCGATTTGTTAGTACAAAAATATGACCTGGCATTATTCTAAATAGTAGGCTGTTGTGCGGATTTAAGGGCCATTCTTGAGCTCTGATAGAATATTAGAGTCAAGGTGAATTTAAAGTGGTCTATAAACCGTTTTTCCTTAACGTAGGAGATCGGTATTACCAAATATGGCGAAAAAGTATATCGTTTAGGCCACATGTTGCGCAGATATAGTAATGGTTTTAATGTACTTTACGTACAGTTAAAATACGAAAATGATGGCTATCAAAACCAATAAAAATATTATATGGTTTTATACCTAAATATAATTAGACGACTATAAAAGTAAATGCTTGAATAACATTCTTAAATATAATTAAAAATAAATGCTTAAATATGGGGAAAAAGTTTCTTCGCATTTTTTAAGATAATTCAAAACATTTTTTAATATAGTTTATTTAAATTTAATAAAAGTATGTATGTACCATTTTGTTCGATAACCTTTTGCCATCTTGTAGGTAGGGACATGATCCCATTGCTATAAAAATTTTGGGACTTCTCATCAAAATACCGCGACAAGTGGATTTGGCAGTCCTCTCGTGATGTTAACCTAACATTGCATAAAGAATTCTGAAGAGACCGAAACAGGTGGAAATCTGAAGGTGCAAGGTCAGGACTATACGGCGGATGCATTTACACCTCCCAGCCAAACTCTCTTTATTTTTGCTGAGTGGCTATAGATGTCTAGGTCTAGCGTTATCATGATGAAACACCACACCCCTTTTGTTGATCAATTCCGGCCGCTTTCTCTCAATTTCTTGCTTCTTGCTTGCTCTCAATCTCATCAGTTGTTCGCAGTAGAGTTCAGAATCGATAGTCCTGCCTGGTGGTAATAGCTCATAATGAATAATGCCCTTCCAATCCCACCACACACACAACATCACCTTATTGCGAGTTAACCCGGGTTTCGCCACAGTCTGTGAAGCCTGACCGGCCTTTGACCACGACCTTTTTCGCACGTTCTTGTCGAACGTGATCCACTTTTCATCACCAGTTATCAGCTTCTTCAAAAATTATTCGGTTTCATTACGTCGTAATAAAGAATCACAAATGAGTACACGGTTCATTAGGTTTCTTTCAGTGAGCTCGTGAGGTACCCAAATATCGAGCTTTTTTTGTACCCAGCTTTTTTCAAATGCGCCAAAACTGTTTTGTGATCAATTCTCAGTTCTTCAGCTACGTCGTAACTACTGATATGTCGATCTTGCTCCACTTTTTCAAAAATGGCATCCATTTTATCCGTAATAGAGCGACCAGAGCGAGGTGCATCTTTGACATCAAAATTTCCGGATTGAAAACGCTTAAACCAAATTTGTGCTACTCTCACAGACACTGCACTAGGTCCATAAACATCGCAAATTTTTTTCGCGGCTTGCGTTGCATTTTTACCTTTTTTGTAGTAAAATTTTAAAATGTATCGAATTTCTTCATTAGATTCACTCATCTTGACAGTTCGAAAAACAAATGTAAATCACACATTTGCCTAATTTGAATTTGGAATTATGTTCTTTAAAATTTTAACTTTCAATGATACCAAAACCAGCCAGATACAAATACTACAGCCAAAGAGATTTTATTTTTTCTTTTTCCCCAACCTATTATAATTCACATCTGTGAATTTGCCTTTGTGCTTCTATAATCGGACTATGGCAGAATCGAATTCTGCTAGATTAGTTGTCTCCTTCTAACTCTGGAGATAAAATGCCGCCTGTTATCATGAGGTCGCAGGTTGGATCCGTGCCCAAAGTTAAATTTTACTTTGCATTTATTGTTTAATTTATAGATTTTTTTTCAATAATTTATCGCTTTACGATGATTGATTGCTTATTAGAAACAAGTAAAAATAAAAGACGTACTACTTGTTTGTTTGTCAAAATTATTGTGATGGTCCTTTATAATTACTTTAATTATTGTTTAAAATAAAACAGGACATTGATGGAATCACCCATATAATGCTACGCCACGATTTCCTTATTTATTTTCATTTTTCAACTACATTTGCTCATTGCTAAATATAGAAGTGTCGTCATTTACATTGCTATCATTACCTTATGTGCTAGCATTTGCATTTAGCTAATTAATTTGCTACAATGATATGGAAATAATTTGGATTATAATAATCCTAATCATACTTTTATATCTCGGTCGTAGACTAATCACGGCATTTATAATTTTATTAAATTTCACAATATCAAGATATTCGTTTAAATTTTTACTTTCACAGTAACATACACTTATATCAAGACATTATAATTTACGAGTTTTCTCCAACATGGTATTTGTTTATATAATAGTTGCTTTTAATAATTAACAATTAATACTTTTATACACAAATGTAGTATAAAATATAGTTCTACGTAAAACATCAACTTCCCAGGGACAACCCTAGCCTTTATGACGTCACCGACGCATCGATGCCAATAAAGCGAGCACGCATTTACAAATCGCTACAAATCTCCCACATCGCTAGCCCGTTTAAAATATCTTAGCACGCGTCTGCGGGACAGCACTGGGTATAAATCTACTGCCAACACATAAATACACAATTCAGCTCAACCGGCCCATTCATATTTATTGTTAAATCTATAAAGTCCAAAATCCACTGACAAACTAAGTGCTAGTGGTGTGCAAATGTCAACAATATTTCGCGGCAGCAATTAGGTGCGAGACCGTTGTCGATTAATAGCGCAGAGATATCGAGTATCGAGTAACGCTCTCGGTATCATTGTAGCTTTCAGATTACCGCCGTGAATTAGTGCTGGGCTTACACAAATTGTTATATATATTTAATGATAAGTTCCGTAAAGTAAAGCTAAGCTAAGATAGCCGTAGTTAGTACCTAATGAATTATGATTTTTCTGATATTGATTATTGTAGACGTCGTGTTTTTTGAAATCTTAAAAAATAAAATAATAAAAAAATAAAAGTTTTTGACATTTACAATGAGAGAGTTTTTTGAAGTGACCCACATTCCGCATTCTAATTTTAATTACCTGCTACCTACCTACTTTGCGTAATGTCTCTAGTTCTTGATAATTAATAAACCATTAATCTTTTAATCTATTACATACAATCTCAGTTTTGTATTTTTTAGACATCCCGTCATGTTGTTAATATTTTAGAATTGCCGGTTTGTTTTACATCAACCACTTACCACTTGGCCTCTATAAAAACTGATACATGAATCCTTCGACGTAGAAACGTCTCCATCAATATCTACAAACTGGAACCCTAATAGCTTAATCTATCAATTCGTTTTCTTAAGTCAAGCATCGTCTCGAGCACGACACGCAAGCTATTCATTACCCGCCATTACCCCCCATACAAATACTCTATTATGTAGTTGCGTAGATAATTCTGACAGATGGCATTACTGCAGCCGAGCTGTCCGCGCTTTCGATTCGAGTCGAATTCGCGATCGGCGACCCGATACGTGCCGAATGACAATAACCGGACAGGCGCGATGTTTCGTACGATACGATGTGTGCCCACCCTTACTTTTTACTCGATTCCAGATTGTATTGTGTTATGAATCGATATTTATTTCGGTTGTCTCGTATCGCTGTTTTTATGCGCATTTTATGTATTTGGTTTATGTTTAAAAATTGCGGCGTAGCGTTTGTCGATTAATGTCGCATTCAACGGCCTTCGGTTGAATTTTAAGCGGTCGTTAGGCGGTTGGGCCGGACGCTGAGTGCGCTGGTGTGTGAGTACCTCTTGAATAGCAGCGGAGATGCACGGGACACTTACCTGAAAGGAAAAAGTGAATTATGAGTGTCGAAGTTGAAATATCCAACAATTTTTATTAGAACATGTTTGATGGTTTTGGAATATGGTGTAGAGAGTACTTAGGGTGTATTTTTCTTTTTACCGTGGGAAAAAGGACATTACTAGTCTCAGAACCTACAGCAAAGAAAGAACATTTTCCGTATTTCCTATCACTCGTAGATTCCTGTAGGATGATTTAGCTGCAGTGGACAGACAGTGGACATGTACCTATAATAACAAAATACGAGGTCGATTTTGGGGTTAATACAGCGGCTACAGTGACGGAGCTCGCGGGCGTACGCACTACCGCATTACCTAATATACCTACTTGCCGCTAAATGGTAGTGTTCAGCACTATCGTGTTCCGTATGAAAAATCCAGGTAGTATATTATCCAAGTATCCAGGTGGTAAATTACAGGACCGTACATTACCCAGGATTACGGTCCTGTAATTTTGGGCACAGAGGCATAATTCCTTCTGACCTCTGGTCTTTGTGTGGGTGTCTATAGGCTGCCGTCATCACTTAACATCAATGTGAACTGCATGCTTGTTTGCCACATCCGTAAAAAAATACAGCGCCTCAGAACCGCACTTGTTACTACTGCAACGAGGCAATAACTTCATACCTTAGATACCTACCATAAGTACCTACGTGACTTCACGCCTGTAATCCCCAAAGGGGTAGGCACAGGTAAATGCATGCATTCAAGCATACATACAAACACACGATTCGCCAGTTACGTTTTTGACCCATGTACCAGGTGGCGAGCCTGTTGCCATCTCCGGGCACATTACCAAACTCCGAGGTACTGGGAAACTTCCAGAAAATGGAAAAATCCCAATAGTACTAGAGATAAAGATTTTAAACCGTTATCTCTGATAGCCCCCGACCCGGGAATCGAACCCAGGACCTCCAGCGTAGTCGTAGTGGAAAGTAAGAGTAAGTACCTACCACGTAAGTAAATTGACGTGACACGTATATCATAAATATTACATTCGATTCTTAACCCCAGTCAGTGACACACTTCCGATATGTGTTTGCATGTGTAGCGGTATCTACGAAACCGATGCGAATCGCACGCACGCCACAGGAGTGGCACACGTCAATAAAGCCGCACGTTGCTGTCGCCGCTGTTGTTGGAAGCGTGAATATATTGCTTCTATTAAATCTGACTCGGGCTTCATATTTTGTAAATTTGTTAGATTGCTATTTGAAAAGCTCTCATTTCGCTCAAATTCATTTTCAGGTAATGGCACATGCAAAACAAGCATGCTTCACATGAATGGTAATTGATTTTAATGGATACTGAGGCATCTTGATATCTCTATAAAAGCAGAGGTCATAATACAGATGCGTATTATGACCTCTCATAATACGCATTATACGGACTAAGACCTTCTCTGTGATAGAGTTATTAGGGGCCATACATTACCATCTAACCAGAACACGACAGTGCTGAACACTACCCGTGTACACGATAGATTAGGTAATGCGGTGGTGCCAACGCCCTCGAGCTCCATCAATGAAGCTCTATCACCAGTAAATAATTTATTTTCTTCTCTAATCTTATCTCATCAATTTAATTCCGGTAGCCGTTTTCTTATTAATTCTGGTTCAGAGTCTCCAAAGCATGTTTCACTTTCTCCAGTTCCTCAGACATTATGTAGACTGCAGTAGGTACCTAATTTCTATCTATGAATGTATATTGAACACACCCCATAGAGCAACGCGGCCCACCGGTCGCGCCGGACCGGAGAGGAGTAGCCATAGCGTGTATTACCGATGCAAAACAGTCTGTCATTTTTTGCGGGGGGAAATGCGTGCGACACACACGCCCACTACAAAAATCGTCTATTACTACGAAACTCACACCTTGACTTTAACAAAATACAGTAACAATTTCACGCACACATTTAAACATCTAGGCGACAGGTATAGGCCCATTTGGGCTTGTACTTTGACAGAGGGGAAAGCCTGCATATGGCTACTCCCCATGTTACTCTATGACACACCCCTTAGGTCAAATAAAATACACTAATTTCAATGATACAGCGCGAATTCATGTGCCATTTGACAAAAAACGTAGAATTACGGAATCGCTACAATCTCGCCCCCGAAAACATTTCAGGGGAACATTCCGTTTTTAAAATGCAGATAAAACATGGCTTCCTAGGCTCCCTTTAGGCTGACTGCATGCGCGCGTTTACTTTGTAAGAGCATTTTAACACTACGACATTTAAATAAACGAATTGAAAGCATTTTGCATGTACCTACTTGGAACATTTTTTGTTTGATGTAATGTAATAGAGATAAAACTTCTTAATATCAAAAATGAGTAGTGTATTACCTGAATATTTTATTCGTGCCAACTAAAAAGATAATACCTACTTCTTCTATTTAGCATCAATTTGAGATGTGGTGGGTCTTCTAAATCGAACATTAGCTCGTTGATCTAGTAGGTAGTTCCTCCTAAGTGCATTCGATCGAAATGCATTTCTATCTTACTAGAATTAGGTCTTCTAGAAAAGTGGAGATGGTTTTCTGCAATCATCTTTTAAAATATTCGCAACTGGGGATTATTATTTTAACTGAATGCGTAAATTTTTTAGCGAACATAATTAATAATAGCAATATTTAACTTTCGTTTGTTTATACTCGTAAATATATCGATTGTTAATCTTGTGGGGAAAAGTCGAGCGTAGTTCCGCGCGCCGTCTTCGATCACCCTAAATCCTAACCCCACTATCGCGTCTAAAATCAACGAAATGCAATAACATTTTCGTGTATTCTTTGTCATCGATGACTGAGAGCTTCAACTTATGTAAATCCACATAGTTTCTGTTCCGCATCACGCAATATAAGTTATAATACCCGCTATCGATTGTTATTTGAGCATAACTCCTTAGATAGTGGTCGAGAAACACGTAACTGTCTGGCTGGTGTTTCACTTTAAACCGCTTGTATTGTCAACTTTTCCTTGAAAACAGTTCAGGGATGTTTGAAATTATTAGAAAGAGATTTCAAATTGTTTAAATATTTCAAAGGCAACCTATAGTGAACCGCTTTTAATGCCATACCAATGCCTAGTAGTGATAAAGGTTAAAGCAAAGCATCGATACTTGTGCGCTTGTATATTTTTCTTCCGGCAAAAATATTTACCTCAAATCATTTCTTTTAATTACGTATTACATATTTTAAAGTATATGAAAAGCAATTAAATATATATAAATACTAAATAGTGTGCCGCTGATAGCGGGAGCAGGATCTTAGCTGCCGGCAGAGAATGAAATCTTCTCATAGTGCGGGTCGTATCGCATCAAGTAATACTGCTTTCCATACTAAACCCTTGATCCAACCTCCCTGCTTATTACTATTTTAATCTTCATCAGATTATAGTCCTTCTCTATTGGTCATTTTCTAATGGAGGGTATCATATAATCACGCAAGCATGCTTGCAGTTGAGGTTGTGTTCTAGCTTTAGTGATGCTACTATGTGATCGCCAACCCGCATGCCAAGCGTGGATTATGATAAGGCATATCTCCCACATGATACAATAGGAGGAAGTTCTTATTGAAAGAGCTCAAATAATGATTAATAAGAACGATTCGTTTGTACTATTAAAAAACCGGGCATGAGTCAACTCAGATGGGTTGGTAAAACAAAATAAATGATGTATTTTCATTAAGAGAATCGACGATTTTCCATTGCATCTTTTTTTCAGGCACGCGTAAGAGTAACGCAATGCGTTCTTCGCGTGACAGTGATGGCGTGACGAGCGTTACATAGGTGTCACGCAGCGGGCGTGACGGTCCCATAGGGCAGTTTATTGTGACATGACATGATAGGGGATGTGATGCGTCTGCATAACTTACGGTGAAACTACTCCTAACCTACATTATGTAGGTTAAGACCAGTTCTAGGGAAACTATCAACGCTAAGAAGGGTTTACGAGTTTATCAGTA
Organism: Macrosoma leucophasiata; assembly: GCA_036365455.1. NCBI lineage: Eukaryota > Metazoa > Arthropoda > Insecta > Lepidoptera > Hedylidae > Macrosoma > Macrosoma leucophasiata. Next base: position 23,498,211 of record JAWQUS010000007.1, on the reverse strand, counting down.
AAAGTCGATCAACGTTAAATTGCACGTGGCCCGATTTGAACTTCCCGGTTTTTTTTAAGATTGATTTTATTCACAGGGATTGATGTTTCACGCCTGTAATCCCGAAGGGGCAGGCAAAGGTAAATGCATGCATTCAAGCATACATGCAAACACCCACGATTAGCCGGTTACGTTTTGGCCCATGTAACAGAGTGCCTAGTGCGATTTCCGATCGCGATTTTCGATCGCAGATTTGCATGGAATTGAAGGAGCGTCATCGATTCACCGCTAGATGACGCTCCTTCAATTCCATACAAATCTGCGTCTCGCACTAGGCACTCAGGTGGCGGGCTTGTTGACACTATCGGGCACTCTACCAAACTCCGAGGTAATGAATGGGCAACTTCCGACCCAACAGAACCGGAGATTAATGATTTTACACCGTTATCTCTGATATCCCCCTCTACCTGGGAATCAAACCCAGGACCCCAGCGTAGTAGTAGTGGCCTGCTACCACTAGGCTAAGGCGGCCAACTTTCTGAAAATAGCATGGACAAGTTTTGTCAGTATACCTACCTACGTACCAAAATTACATGAAAACACAAAACTTACATATTGATGTCATTTATTTTAAAAATAATATATATCACTAGAGTGACACTTATTTAAAGAATTCAAAATGGAACAAAGCGATCCTATACACAGTAATACATGCACACGCAAACAATTTTCTGTTGTTTGCATGCGTGTATGGGTGTAGTGGTGTAGTGTATGTGTGTGACTGTGTGGTTATATAGTAGCTTGAAAAAAAAATAGGCATGTTACGTCAATGCATCGAATGCGGGACATGCGGGACTCATCCAACGTTTTGCGGGACTATTTTATTAATTCTTACAAAGCGGGATTACATCCAACATTACGAGACGGTCCCGCAGAATCTGGGACGGTTGGCCTCCTTACAATAGGCTACTGAGGCAGTTAATAATATATAACAAACATCCATAGCATACCTTTCATAACAGCAATTGTACATCCGACTAATTTATCTACAACAAGCAGTTCAAGACATCGCATCACCTACCTCGCTAACACACAAGTAAACATAACAATAAATTGTGGACATCCAGGACAAGATAGGGGAATCTATTAACGGAACCTAGGACCTCTGGGGACAATGCCTAGATTGCTATCCGACGCCTACGCTCACCCGGAATTCGTTGGACGAAAATTATGTTCAGCTTTCTGATTTCCAGGTTCTTAGGTTATTGTTAACGAATTGTGTTTTTGAATTACAAGTTTAGTAATAGCAGGCCTACTGTAACGTTGAGGGTCTGGGTTCAATCGCTTGGAGGCCGACCGTCTAACTCATATCACCACATCGTATCATAAAGATTCATTCCACCTATTAGAACATTTTGCTCATATGTACTATAAGTATATACCTGTGGACGAAAACACTTCCAGGAAAATGTTAGGCGGTACGAAACTGACAAGATGATGTTATAATCGAAAGCTAAACGCAAAGCGACGATGACGACCCAGTTGGTCCAGCGGTGTGAGACGCCCGTTTGATTCAAAGGGTCGCGGGTTTGATCTCCGTACCGGTACAAATAATTGTATGGCTTTCAGATATTTGTTTCGGGTCTGGGTGTTTGTGTATGTGATGTATGTGTACAACCACGACACAGGTTTATCCTGTGGGGCCGTGAGTGTAAGCTTTTTTTTTTTTTACTTAGCTTTTAGACGCCGACTGCAGAAGGTAGGCCTTTCCCAAATGCCTATTCTGGGTGGTCTGCATCCAACGGCATTTTTGTACAAATAATGTAGAATATGTAGATCAATATTTCTTACCATAATAATGCATATTTTTGCCACAAATCGTGATACATATGCTGTTACACCTACAACTCTTGCTCTACAAATTTTATTAATGTACTGAACGTAAAGTCGGGCGCACATAATGCTTCATCTTTTGCTGCCGACAAACTCATTGTTTTGAGTTTAAAGTTAAGCAAAATCACAATTTTAATTTTGTATGCATTGTGATCGATGTATCGATCGATAATAAATCAATTTTTACTATCGATAATAAATCAATCGACACTAAAAATTGTAGCGTATTCTTGAGAATTTAGACATTTTTTGTGTGTTTCTACGAAAACTGGGGTTTCGTATGCCGGAAAATGTTGGTTCACAAAAATAAAAATATGATGTACCTATGTTACTAATACATAAAATTAACGGCATCGGAACGTGACGACTTCATCGTTCACTAGTAGAGGAGAATTCTTCCGCTAGTATAGTCAGTCAACGGTACAATGGCAATTAAACCATTGTACCGTTGACTGACTATAGTCTATGACGTTAGTCGTCGGTTATGAAGAAAATTTATTATTAACTTGGAACCGAGCTTTTCTTGGACCTGGAACCTAAATAAATCGATTTCTTGACCCGAAAAACCCCAACTGCGATGCCAAGTACGAATAGGACATATGATGCAATAGCTGGATGCAAATGCCTTCTACTGATGATAGAGCTCCAGCGACGGAGATCAAGTGGGTAGGCACAATCGCATTATCTAATCTACTTAATTGCCGCTTGATGATAGGATTCATCGCTATTGTGGTCTGGTCAGGTAGTAATGTAACTGTGTAATTGGGTAATGTCATAATGTGTCTTTAATGCCTGACATAGAGGTATAACAATTTAGACCTCAGGAGTAAGCTACGTATCTATATTATAATCTTCTGTATTTTTTTTTTTGTAAATTTTTGTAGGTTACTGTATTAACTTACCATCGATGTGAACTGTATTCTCGTTTCACTTGTTTGCCTCTTCATGACATAGAAAAACAAAACTTGTGTGCTTTTTTTTTTTTTATGTAATGGAAGTGGTAAACAAGCATGCAGTTCACATTGATGTTAAGTGATGACTGCAGCCTATAGACACCCATACAAAGACCAAGGTCAAAATGCAGATGCGTTACCACACCTGAGGCCTAAGGTCTTATGCCTCTGTGCCGGAAATTACAGGGCCGTACATTGCCACCTGACCGGAACACGATAGTGTTGAACACTACCATTTAGCGGCAAGTATATTAGGTAATGCGGTGGTGCCTACGCCCGCGAGCTCCGTCACTGGAGCTCTACCACCAGTAAAAGTGTGCTCACAGACACGGATATAACACGAATATAATCGTGTATCCTGCCTCGTTTCCCATATAGTACTAAATATAATTCGGCACAAGACAGCATGTGACACTGGCTTAGCTGTAAATTAAGACTGCACAGATAGCGCACCATAAATCTGTACTATCGTTCAATAGGCGATCGGCATCGAGCTGCATCTCTGCCCCAACCTCGCTGCAGATTATTGCATTTTGATATAACCATGCAGGGTACACACAAAAAGGAGTTCGGACATGTTTTTTGATGAATTATGAGGGTTAAGGTAAGGCAAATGACTGTGTTGTATTCTGTACTCTGACTTGTAAAACTGGCAATTTAGCACCAAAATGTAAGTATGTAGGTACCTACTTATATAATTTTTGATTGATTGATTAAAAGGTTACAATATATAGAGAATTTTCGTCGAAATTGGAGATGACGGTCAGTGGATTGAGTGATTTACTGGTGACTAGCTCCAGTAATGTAGCTCTCGGGTGTATTTACCATGGCATTACGTAATCTGCTTTCCACTAACTGGTAGTATTTAGCGCTATCGTGATTCGATTAGGTGGTAGTGTATGGCCCTGTAATTTCTTGTACAGAGGCATAACAACTTAGGGTGAAATTCAAAGAACGCACTACGACTACTTTCAGTAAAGTGTGTGTCAGTAAAGTATCAGATTTGACAGTTCTAAGCGTGCTTTGCTCAAAATAAGTTCGTAATACAGTCTGTGAATCTCACCCTTATATACAGGAGTCGCAATGCACCGCATTTTTTGTCATTAAGTTGACAGACAAGCAGGCGGGGCACCTGATGGAAAGTGGTCACCGTCGCCTATCAACATTTGCAACACCAGGGGAATTGCCAACGCGCTGCCAGCCCTGAAGGACTCTTTTGACGCCATTTTTGAAGAACCCCATATTGTAGCACCGAGGGAACACCTCAGAGGGAAGTTTGTGCCACAATTTACACGTTCTGGGCAGAAACGAACAAGAAAACCGCACCGTTGAGCACTGCCAGGTGTCCAGTCGGTGAGGGTGAAACTTCTCCCGTACTATCCCCCGAAGAGAGCTTCGGCGGGTAGGACGGTGTAGGAAAAGAGATGGTGACACCATGTCGAACAGTTCGACAGAGCACTCACCATTGTAGAGACGGTATAACACGCACAGACTCCCAATGTCTCTGCGCAGGCTGTCCTGTTCGTGCCTGACCGTAAGTCCTGGATCGTTAACAATCATCGAACAGCGCGTCTTTGTAAGCAGTCAAGTGGACCAAGCTGGTCTTTGGGGGAGGGGAGCCCCCAAATACCTTGGTAATACTGATCTCATTAGATCAGTATTCCAGATGGCGTTATTACGGGGCAACACATTACTACCTAACCGAAACACGATAGAACGAACGAAACACTGAACACTATCATTCGGCAGATAGATTAGGTAATGCGGCGGTGCCTACACCCTCGAGCTTCTCTACTAGACTCTACCACCGTTTAAAAAGCTTTTAAGAACGTGTCGTCTATGTTAAAAATTCCATTGGGAAAAGGCTTCTTCGGTAATGTAAGCAAATTCATAACAGAGTAGCTTGTTTTAAACAAAAACGAACTGTAACTTTATGACAACAGTGAAAAAAAAAAACAAAAACTCAGATAACATTTCATAGAAAACCGACCATGATGTAAGATACGAGCATTTTGCATAGTCCGGTGTTTTATTGCGAAACGCATGCGCGTGGGCACAATCGCGCATCTACGAGCCGAAGACGCCCGACAACGCCCGAGCGTATCTTCGCGGTGGTTATCGCATGTGGGTGGTCATCTGACAATGGAATGACGGAATTTCGTCAAGAATTGTTGGCTAGCTCGACTATAAAACATGATTTTATTAAAGTTAAATAACTCAGTTGTTAATGCGAAATGTGAAATATCTCTTGAACTGCAAGACGTAGATACATGTGTTGGTAGATGGTGAGTACTACAGTAATACTAAATACTATTTTTTCGCGGCACGAAAGCATGATTAGTTAATGTGGTTCTGCAGCCTACGAGCTCTAACACTGCAACTCTACCATCAGTAAAATTGCAACACTGTCAATTCACAAAAATGTCATTCGTTTATGAAGGTACCATAAATCATTCAAGAACTTTCTCAGGGGCGTATTTATTTGAGGACTTAGTTTATATGACCGGGCCGGGGTAGAGGTGATATCCGTGTTTTTTTAACCATTAAGTATATAAAAGCTATATAGAACATACAAGTTGTTTCACTTAATGAAAATGGAGATTATTGTTAAGTTTAATAATAGGTAACTGTACGATGGCCTCAAATATATACCTACATGTATATCTTGTATATATTTGTGGCCATCAACAAAAAAAAAAAAACTTGCGGCCAATTTTTGATTGTCAACCTATTGGATATACATATATTCTCTAGATTATAAATATGCATAAAAATTAGGTTTGCAGCATATCTGATGAACGAAATGATTCTGCAGTGGGATCCTTACCTATTAATTGAAGATCGTTATAGGTAAATAAAGACATACAAAGGTTTGCACAGACAAAACCATCAGGTAACCTCTTTATTTAGATTTGGGAGCATTAGGAAACATATATACCCTACCTATCACAAAACTGTATTTGACTCACAATCGCACCAATCACAAGCTTTTTATTTAATTACATCGAAACCATATTAACAAATCTCAGGAATGTTAGAGACAAAATGATTCTAATCTCACAAATTGAATTAAGGCATTTCAAAACAATCTATTCATTCCATAGAGTATTTCTAAATAATAATATATCAGAGTACGATATGATAGGCGAGACGTAAATACGCTAGATAAGCGGACAGACGGACAGACTATCGTTAATGTAGGGCTAATCGATTCGCAGGCACCGATTTATCTCGGGGTTAATATAAAATTGAAAGCTGCCTTATCACAAGTTTTTGGGGCGCGCGTTTTCATTGTGTAGGGACGACGTCACGACGATTTAGGAATTTGGAAAAAAATGCCGCAGTGGGAATGAGATTTCAAAACTTAAAAAGACCAATAAATAATAATAATGATAATCATGGCCGCTTCCAATGTGTTTCAAACTAAAAGTTTTAAAAATATAAAGTAGGTCTATGAGGTATTAGGAGCCTACGTATTTACGTTCATGGCTACCTGGCAAGTAGGTGTACACAGGTAGGTAAGTAAATATAGGTGACTGCACTGATCTGTTTACATAGAATTAATTCGTTAACAGTATTAAAAAAAACATATTGCCTATACCTATTGCATCAAAATGTGTTCATAGATATCATTAATTAAGTTGTGAAACATGCAGTTCACATTGATGTTAAGTGATGACTGCAGCCTATAGACACCCACACAAAGACCAAGGTCAAAATGCAGCCTAACGTCATAGTCTAAAGAAAACGAACATGTTAATGTGCTACGGTGTTATGCATCTGTGTCGGAAATTAAAGGGCCGTACATTACCACCTGACCGGAACACGCTAGTGCTGAACATTACCATTTAGCGGCAAGTATTAAGCTAATGCCCGCGAGCTCCGTCACTGTCTACCACCAGTAAAATTTGTTTGTTTATGTATGAAATTTGATAAATAATTTTTCATTCCGTTAACAGACAAGTGAAAGTCGATCCAGATTCGGAGCCCGTACTAACATTGATAACCAACATCCTCGTAAGTGTGGATTATTTCAGTTTCTTCAACTCAAAATCACCAGTAACGTTTACAATGGAAACAAGCCAACACATCGCCGCTCGCAAACAGATCAACGTAGCCTATATCTTTCATATCTCCTTGAGGAATTTATTGCCTAATTACACCGTGTTATTGTTGTCCATTTATTATTTATTCAGGCTTTATTGGCCGGTACGATTTTACACTAATGGTCCAAATGGATTGGGATCATCACAGAATGAGAGTTTATTGTGTTTTAACGACTATTTGCTGTTTCAATTTGATCGGCTGCACTTATTCCGACGTTTTTAAAGATTTTGTTAGCGAAGTATTAACTTTTTAAGTGCTTGATTTTAAATACATCATACGATCAGTGGCTTTCTCTTACGGCATCTGCACTTTAACGCACATTAATACACATTACGGCACTTACACGTAAATCGCAAAAACTATATTTCTTTTTATTGTTAAATGTAATGAATGTTTTATAATCTATATCATATACACACAGTTAAAAGATTTGAAATTCTTAAAAACAGAACGTTATTTATTGTTCCTACAATTTGATAGATTGATTGCAGTCTTAAAAGATCTACATAAGAACCAGAGGGCTCAAAATGCAACAGGTCTCTTATGTTCATAAACAACTTTATTCTAGCTTACTATCTAACAGTAGGCAGCGATGAACTACCTTTTAGCGATGAAATAAGATAAACAGTGTATCCCAGATTCTTCACCACAAGAGCTATAAACATCAATCAAACCTCCATCTCAGAAACAGCATACGATCAAACAACGCAACGCATCCACAAGAAAAGGATATTATCGTCGGGATTTAATTAAAACTATTTAGAGCGTGCGAACAATATTTCAGTATCGAGTGAGGCTTTAAAGGCGGTTTTACAAAATAAAAGGCGAGGCGTGTGCGGCGCCGATAACGGCCCCATGATGGATGCGTCGGCGTGATAACGGAACCACTTAAACACCTAGACACTGCATTACCTCCTAACTTGTCAGGGATTCAGTGTATCATACTGGCTTTTTGGATGTGTGACACTGGTGTTTTGCTTTAATAATTTTAGTATTGTCAGTATTTTCTGAGATAAAAAACAGGTGGTAGAGCTCCAGTGACGGAGCTCGCGGGCGTAGGCACCACCGCATTACCTAATATACTTGCCGCTAAATGGTAGTGTTTAGCACTGTCGTGTTCCGGTCAGGTGGTAATGTACGGCCCTGTAATTTCCGGCACAGAGGCGTAATACCTTAGGCCTCAGGAGTGGTAACGCATCTGCATTTTGACCTTGGTCTTTGTGTGGGTGTCTATAGGCTGCAGTTATCACTTAACATCAATGTGATTGCAGATCGCTTGTTTGCCACTTCGGTTACATAAAAAAAAAAAAGTAAAAAAAGCCTGTAAATCGGCTGGTTAAATGCTGGTAGGATTGCCATTGCCACACTTAAGATGTTGTCTCCATGCCGCAAATCGGTATTGTTTTTATGGTGGTCATGTTATTTATGAAAAAGAAGAAACAAATCCATTACATAATTTACACACTGAATTATTTTAAATAGTCTTCAGCCTGGCCAAAGAGTTAAATATAAAAAATTGAAGTAAGATAGCGTCTGTAAATTTGAACTCAGCAATGTCCAGATATCTAGTGAGGCACGTTAGTCAAAGGGCGGCTATCGCGGGCACGCATCACTTGGGCGGGCGCTTATCGGGCGGGCACACGCCAGTGTTCGTTTATTTTGCCACCTTGTGTGATGACGTTCTGCAACTACCCTTTTTAAAAACTCGTAATAAAAACTTAGTTATAAAAATATATGTTAAATTGTATAATTTTATAGTTTCATGTTTCATCGTTTAAACACATATTTAAAATTTTTGTAGTTATACAAATGAACAAATATCTCAAATTTGACAAAAACTTATTTTTTTAAATTGAAACAAACCCAATTTTCGAATTATATAATCATAATAGACACAGCTACAAACAGATTTCAACACATGAGGAAGCTTAAAACCAATCGGTTCCTCAATGTCCAGGTATCTCGTGAGGGGCTTTAGTCAAAGGGCGGCTATCGCGGGCACGCATCACTTGGGCGGGCGCTTATCGTGCGGGCACACGCCGCCGTTCGTTTATTTTGCCACCTTGTGTGATGACGCTCCGCAAATATCGTTTTCAAAGTATCAAGTGAAAACTAGTTGCCTTTGGAGTTATTTTACATTATTTTTTGTTGTAATGACTCTACACTTATAATATTGTTTTGTTCTTATTCATGTCCATTTAATTTGCTAAAACAAATTAATGTAACGTTTTTTGTGTTATATACACATTATGACCTCTGAATATCAATGAAGAGCATACTCTACAATGATATCCCGAGATAAGAAGAGATGTTGTTAGGTTCTTTAAACAAAAAAATCCATTTTTGTTCCATAGTTAGCATAGTGGTAATCACAATTTGAAACAGATTGATTTGATCTTTAATCAATCAATGATTCGTATCATGCATAATGTGTAGATTTAAATGTTCAATGTCATAAATAATATATTAAAATATTGAACGCAATCACAGTAAAACCATCATCATCTTGTTCTTTTTTTAAATGTTTTAAAAATATACAAACATCACGAAGTGCAATTTGAATCATACACCAATTTTCTTTGGACGGCTCGCCATATCTCCGAAAGCACTCCCACTTATCTGGCTCGACGTAATCTTATATGCTTAAGGGCAGTCGCATACGTTGTGACCTACAGGTGATTGTCAGGCAACAAAAAAGTGAAGAAAAAAAAAACTCTATTTTCTGTAAGATACAAAGTAAACAGTATTTGAAATTTTCTTTTGAGCATAATAATACTTGTGATAAAAACAAACGTAAGTGTCACAAAGTATAGTTTAATTATGGCATCACGGATTACAGTTGTCAATTGAAGATGACAGGCAGACAACAATTGCAAAAGTAATAATTGTGAACAATTTTGTTAAGCCTACCTTTAACGATACCTAGGTATTGAAGCTTTTGTGATGATAGATTACATTTCTGCCCAATTAGATGCTTATGTCAAGCAATCATTGTGTTGATTTATTTCATGTGATATGATAGCATTTGTAGATGAAAGTGATTAATTGTGAATTCATCAAAGAGCTAAAGTAATGCTTGTGTGGAAGTTGTACTTCTTAAACCAGATATACTATGTGTTTGTGACTACTTGATTACAAAGTATGCACAGTCGTTTGCTAGCTGTAGGATATTAACACTAAAAGATTTATTACAGTCGGTTAGTTTCGGCTTCATAGAGCCTTATCTCTGCTGCACACTTCCTACGTAAGCATTCGTAGTCCGGTATTGGTCAAAACTTGATCAAAATGATCGACAAAAGAGATAACGCTCTACAGATCCGAAATAAGCCGACATGTCTTCCTGAGTTCGATGTGCATTATTTCTTGTTGGATACTGTAGTTGAGGTTACTATTTGCCGTCAAAATTATGATGTCACCTTTCGATGACGTTGATTTAAGACTGGTAAATATTTTTATACTGGTCGTGACGATTTGCGTATTGAATATTAGATATTTTTAATTATAAGTGATAAAACATGCCGTGTTAATTGTTGATTAAATTTTTCTTGTCATAGAACTCACAAATAAGCTTGCACATTGATTAATAAATTACCCCCTTATTCATAAGCGTATTTTAGCTAAAGTGTTGCTAATTTCTCCTTTGTCTTTTTCTATCCTGCACATTTGACAATGCAACTGACAAAGACAAAGCATTCTATAGCTAAAACGTATCTAATGTACGTTTATGAATAAGGGGGTTAGTCTATTAGCTACATTACTATAATATTCAAGCTTTACTTTCGCGATTACAGTGTTCAGTCATAAAGGTTTTGTCGTCACATTTTACGCCGCCAAATACGACAACTAAAGAGTTGCTAGTCGTGTTGGTCACCACGTATGCAGCAAGCCTTATCTCATAATGGCGGAGTGATTCATTTGTCTCGCAGTTATCCAAATGTTTTAGCTTATCCGCAGATAGCGGATGGAATGAATGTCCCACTGTTGGACCGCATCGATACCAGATACTGCCATTAGGTGCGATACTCAAGTAGTGACATTAATTAATAAAAAATGATACTTACCGCTGAGATCTATGGGATGATTACATACAGCGATATTTAACATAAGTAGTTTCTCGTGATAGAAACCCGATATAGCATCAGTATAAATGTGTATGTGTATTCGAGCAACTAGTGTCTAGTCCATCATACGTTTTCTTTTTTAATTTGGTATTTTGCGTATTGGTGTTGCACATGTGTATGTGTATTCAACGAACTAGTGTCTAGTCAGTATTACCAATAAAATAAATCTGTGGATCACCAATACGCAAAATACCAAATTCAAATGGAAAACGCATCATACGCATCATACGTTTTCTATTTTAATTTGGTATTTTGCATATTGGTGATGCACAGATTAATTTTTTTGCAGGAAGCTAAACTTTTACATGTTTATTTGGAGAAAAGGTAATGTGTCAGCTTCCACGGTCCTGTTTTCCTAAACGACCGGGTAGAGCACACTGCGCCCAATAGATAGATCCGTTTTTTTTACATAACAAAGGTGGACCAGCAACCAGCTTACATGGATGTTAAATGATGACTGCAGCCTATAGACCAGAGGAAGAGGTCTTGATCAGAGATGCTGACGCACCTTGGTGCGTCAGCATCTCTGATCCCAAAGTTATTATGTGTCTGTGATAGTTATTTCGGGGTCATAATTTACGTTTTAAAAAGACAGTTAAATTAGGAACAGCAAAATATACCTAAGAACCTATTATCATGCATCCCCTTATTCATGAACGTAGATTAGAAATAGTATAACTACATTACCTATTACTGCATTATCGATTGTATAACAGAGAAAAAGATAAAAGAGACATAAGCAACTCTTTTCTTTAAATGCGTTTATAAATGAAAGAGGTAATGTCCAAGATAATTTTTACTGGTGGTAGAGCTCTAGTGACGGAGTTCGCGGGCGTGGGCAACACCGCATTACCTAATATACTTGCCGCTAAATGGTAGTGTTTAGTACTATCGTGTTCCGGTCAGGAGGTAATGTACGGCACAGAGGCATAACACCTTAGGCCTCAGGAGTGGTAACGCATCTGCATTTCGACCTTGGTCTTTGTGTGGGTGTCAATAGGCTACAGTCATCACTTAAGAGCAATGTGAACTGCATGCTTGTTTACCATTCCCATTACATTAAACAAAAAAAAGATAAGACCATGCATACCTCAACGTATTCAAGAAACAACCACACACAGAACAAAAACCAAAATTCACGAACACAGAACAACGAAACTCCTTCCAATAATCTTATCACACGTGCGCCACATTATGCAACATTTGTACAACATTTGCGACATTCGCGCGACATTAGATGTACAAACTAACATAACAGTTTAATTACAAGTACATCTAAAGCGTATTAGATGCAATTGTTGTGTGGTGCGAGTTATAGACGCAGGGCGGACGAGAGGGCTTTGTAAGATTATGGTGTTTTAAGGCAGTGTTTTAAGACGCTGAATCTAAATGTTATTGATGCTCTAAATGTTGATATGAATAGTAAATGAAGCTAGTAAATATACACATATTTTACTGGTGGTAGAACTCCAGTGACGTAGCTCGCGGGCGTAGGCACCACCGCATTATCTAATATACTTGCCGCTAAATGGTAGTGTTCAGCACTATCGTGTTCCGGTCAGGTGGTAATGTACGGCACTGTAATTTTCGGCACAGAGGCATAACACCTTAGGCCTCAGGAGTGGTAAAGCATCTGCATTTTGACCTCGGTCTTTATGTGGGTGTTCATAGGCTGCAGTCATCGCTTAACATCAATGTGAACTGCATGCTTGTTTGCCACTTCCATTATATATTAAAAAATCTGCATAGATCAAAGGTCAAAACGCAGTGTCAAAACGCAGTGTCAAACTCAAACATTTATTTATTTTTACACCTGGGGTGAAAGTAACTCTCCCTCTGTGGTGGAAAGTCCGAAATCATATAATACCATCTACTGCACTCATATAATACCATCTAACCGGAATACGATGCTGAACACTACCATTTGGTGGCATATACATTGGAAGTCAACTGCTTTGGTTACACCAATGATATTATATACCCAGAATGTCATTGGGCTACACAAAAAATACAGTCACTCTGAAAAACATGTTGAAATTGTTGATTTCAATATATTTTAAAGCCTTAAGTGATGTTATCAGTATAAATACAATTATTTATGTTGTATAATCGAGTTATAGCGAGCCGTGCAAATAAAACATATTTGTGCCAAATTACAGCTTTCTAGTACCAAGAGTCGTGCATAGCTGCGGACAGACGGACGGACGAACGAACATAGCGGAACTATAAGAGTTTCTTGTAGGCTCTAGGTACGGGACTCTGAGTGTGTAATACAGTAATGTACATGTAATGTAGTGGGAAATGCATTGGACATATTGACATTAAAATTAACATCTTTCACTATTGCACACGTTTCGAATTACATAATTTGACTTATCACGTTGGAGATCTATACAACATCTTTGAATACCATTATATACTATCCAACAAGAAATAATGCACATCGACCTCAGGAAGGGACGTCTGCTTATTTCGGATCTGTAGAGCGTTATCTCTTTCGCACCTCACCTACTTGACGTTTGTCGACCATTTTGATCAAGTTTTGACCAATACCAGACTACGAATGCTTACGTAAGCAGTGTGTAGCAGAGATAACACTCTGTGAAGCCGAAACTAGCCGATTATCTCTTTCATAGGTTCGATGTGCATTATTTCTTGATGAGCACTGTACATTTATGTGTTTCTCACAAAACTGCCACATTTGTAATGCTGAAATACGTAAACATTAAGATTCAAAACTTTGCATTCGAATTAAACCAAGTATCACTGCGACAAAGTTCCAACAACATATTGCATCATAAACATCGCTAGTTTCTTATAACTTGTGCGGAAGCAGAATAAGTTCGGCAGTGGCTCGTATTGGATCTCGGGAAGTTCTGCGTATCGGTGTAACGTGGGCGGCCGTCATTACATTCGGTGTGGGGTAGACAGATAACTGAGTCAAGTTGTTTTGCGATTGCTATCGGTAGTGTTGGTATATTAACGTGTCTTTACGCCTTTATTTTCCGGTATTCAGTGCACATACATTTTGGCAGTTTAGCGATTCTTAACTTAAAATATGTATGTATGTATCTTCACGCCAGGTCCCTAACGGGTTAGGCAGAGGGTGTGGAGCGCCAGATGTTCCGGTCCTGACACACCTGCCGTGCCTCATCAAAAAATATATTTTGACTCGTAATTCATTACAGGTATTCTATTTCAATATCATAAGAAAATATATGTGTGCTTTTAGAGCAAATGACTGAAGTAAAACTTCCTCTCTTGCCCCGAATATACGAACTCTCTCTCTTTCTATCTTCACTAACTTTTATCTTCCTCTCAACTTCCGTTTGCCTCGCGCGATCACACTTTTCGTAACGCTCTTGTTCCCTAAGTTCAGCGTGTGTAAAGAAGTTCTACTTCAAAAACATGTCTTTCAGCGACAATAGATTTTGGAATCTCAAACCAACAGCAGTGGATCGCTAACCCATTGTATCAGAGGCCAAAAACAATACGAGATTATACAATTGCATAGTATTTATTCCACAACAATCTGACTGCACCTGAACTAAGTTCGGAACTCGCTATCTGTTCGGTATATATCACGCTGTATCTTTGGGAGCGCGCAGTAAAAGTTTCAGCAGTGCATCGAGATACGAGCGGTCCGTATCGTGGCCGTGTGAAATTTTATACGTGCTACGTAAGCATTTTTCCGAAAGATAGGTAGGAAAAGATTCACGTAAAACATGAGAGGTTTAGTGTTTCATTTTAAACCGAATTCAAAAAAAGTAGGAGGTTCTCAATTCGTTCGGATTTTTTTTAATGTATGTTCACCGATAATTCGAAAACGTCTGTACCGATTTGGATATATTTTTTTATTTGAAAGGGTAAACATATATGTTAAGATGTGATGATGGGATCCTGGAGAAATCGAGGGAATTCTTCAAATTTCACAGCACATTTGAAAGGTTTTCGTTTTTTTTTTTATAATAATAATCGGTGCCGATGTAAAAAAAGGTGCCGGAAAATAAAGGTGTGTCCGTTTACCTCACAGGTGGTACCATTGTCGCCATGTTAAGATGTGCTGATGGGATCCTGGAGAATTCGAGGGAAATCTTCAAATTATATTGGGCTTCAAAATTCACACTTTGAAAGGATTTCGATATTTTATTATTGGATTTATTGCTTAATTTCATTGCCTGTTCACCGAACAATGACGGTCAAACCACTCGAATGGCTGTAAATATAACGTGGGATGGGCAGCAGCCTCCCGCGATAACACTACCGCCATTGCGATCGCTAAGCCGCTTGCCAAACGTGGCGATTATCTTATCGATTAAGGGAGATAATTTTGTATAAAATCAAAGCAGTTTTAGCAGAATAACTACCGAACTTCAACTAAAGTCTTAACATTTTTGACATTTGGCTACGGATCCCTCAAAAATTGATAATAATGGCAACCCATTATACGTCCCATTGCTGGGCACGAGTCTCTCTCCTTTTTGGGGGGAGGCCTGGAGCTCACTCCACCACGCTGCTCCAATGCGGGTTTGGTGGAGATACGGGTTAATGGCCAACCCGCTGTCGAATGTTTTCAAACCGCCCATAAGGCCTCCGACAAGGTTTAACGACTGCTAACTATAGATAGCAACCGGGACCGATGGCTTAACGTGGCCTCTAAAGCATGGAAACGCGCATTTTCATTTGCCACTAGCGGTCACCCATCACACACCCGACCGCGCCCGTATTACTTAACCGAGTAGATCGCTTACGATCTATACCAACCGCTGGGCCATGCGCGCTTCCAAAAAATGATATTTGAACAAAACTGTGAGCATAACATTTGACCTAGTGCCCGGAAACGTAGCACCTTGCAATCAGATTCTGTTCATTTCGTCGCCGAAAAGCTTCATTCAGGCTTTGTGGGGAAATGGGTCGCGTGTTCCGCTCAAATTCACCTCATGCTGTCTAGAATGCTCTATGTTTGCTCTTATGTAAGCTGTAACTTCATGTTTCTTATTTTGGGACTCGGGTCATATTGAGTCCCAAAAATATAGTTATGCTCACAGTTTTATTAAAAAACGTAAAAAACGTATCGTAACTTCACGCCTGTAATCCGTGAAGGGGTACGCATAGGTAAATGCACGCATTCAAGCATACATGCAAACACACCCACGATTCGCTGGTTACGTTTTTGGCCCATGTAACAGGTGGCAAGCCTGTTGCCATCTCCGGGTACATTACCAAACTCCGAGGTACTGGGAAACTTCCAGAAAATGGAAATCCCATTAGAACCAGAGATAAATTAATTAAATCGTTATCTCTGATAGCCCTCCAACCCGGGAATCGAACCCAGGACCTCTAGGCTACTGAGGCAGTTGATTGTTTTATTTAAATCAGTGGTTTTTATGAGAAAGCTGCGATCACTGTAATAATACTACGTATAGAATGGACACTTCCCCGCATCACCCAACCTCCTCCCCTCTTATGGGCGACGGTTGGTATTTTCTACATGCTACGCACCAGGTGCACGTGTAAATACACGTCACTGATTGGTGTCTGTGTAATAGAGACCAAATTAAGCGTTTGTATGGAATTTTGGCGGAGTGTCCGCGGTTTTCATGAGTCAAAGAGTTTTTGAAATTGGTTCAGCAGATTTTATATTGTTGGCAAAATATATTAATATATTTTTATGAGACCCTTTACCTTTCCCGTTGTTCCATATCGTTCCAACCCTCACATTTTTAATTATCGTCACCATAATTTTTTATGACCCCTCTTTCGGCGTTCGGATGTGTGTCCATTATGTTTTAGAGTCGACGAATGAGACATCGCTCAAGATAAAAGACTTCGATGCGAATACATAATAATATGATAATTAAAAAAAAACCGGTCAAGTGCGTGTCGGGCCACGCGCAGTGTAGGGTTCCGTAGTTACAGAGTAAGAGATGTAATGAAAAAAATAAACAAAAAAATATTTTCTATGGACTTGTTCAAAATTTTCGAGTAAAATACATTTGGTCGACTATTACTCGCAAATTTGCAAGGCCAACTTAAGTGTGATAGTTTTCCTTTTGATTTTGTTATATGTAGCTACTATTGCCGTAACGTTTGAATTTCTAACAACAACTGTTTAGTCTGTAGGGGGGGGGGACACTTGAGTCTAACGAAAATTTGCACTTTAAAGCTTAATAAGTCACGAACAGTTAACTAAATCGAAAAATGATGTTCGAACACCCATAATATTAAAAAAAAACATATTATCACTATATGGAAATCGATAATCAAAATAAAATCCGCGCGATACAAGTAGAGGTGGTTAAACTAAATATTTTTTTTAATGTTTTTATTCTACCACTTTGTCGGCGTGATTTAGTTGTATACTTGTGCCAAATTTCAAGCCTTTAGTACCAATATTTTGCGCTAAACCGAGAACGGACAGACAGACAGACAGACAGACGGACATGGCGAAACTATAAGGGTTCCTTGTTTACTACGGAACCCTAAAAAGAGTGAGAGTGTATGTTTGCAATGGATTAACAAAATTTCTGAACCAATTATTTTTATTGTTTCCAGCGGAAAAGAACTCCTACGTTAATGCAATTAGTCTACCGAGCAATGGCAGTCAAACCATGCCAACAGGGCGGTAGTAAATGCAATAACGCGGGGAGGACCGTAGGTTTTTGGTAAAAAATATCCATGTGAACTCATGACCTTATCTATACTTATAATAAAACTGTAGAAGTTCAAATTCTGTACATTGAAAATATTGAAAAAATAAATACTAGGGGATGTTACTAGATCGATACCGAACACAAATATGTGATTAGAATTTTTTTGTCTGTCTGTCTGTCTGTCTGTCTGTTTGTTCAAGCATCACACAAAATCTAAAGGTCCGATTTCGATGAAACTTGGTATATTTATACTTTAACCTTTGGCGCACGACACTGGGTACTTTTTATCCCGGAAAAAACTATGTTTGTCTGTGTGTTTGTGCATGCTAATTTCAGAAATGGCTTATCCGATTTTTAGTTTTTCTTATATATTGTGGTAAGTTTCACTTAACATTTACTGTTTGTTTCATGTCAATCGGTCAGAAATAAAAAAGTTACGACAATTTAAAGAATCACATCGAACATTTTTAAACTATTCTGAATCTATCTTTTTAGGGTTACGTATTTAAAAGGTAAAAACGGACCCTATTACTCATACTCCGCTGTCTGTCTGTCTGTCCGTCCATCCATCCATTTTAATTTACTATTAATATATGATTTTTCTTTACTATATGTAATGGTTATTCGCTCTAGGTAGTTTATGATTTATTGACGTTTTGAAAGTATCTGTAAAGATCTATTCGAAATAAAAATATTTTCTATTTCTATTTCTATTTCTATCCGTCTGTCTGTCCCCAGGCTGTATCTCACAAACAGTGATAGCTAGAAAGCTAAAATTTTCACAAATTATGTATTTCTGTTACCGCTATAGCGACAAAATTGAATACTAAAAATAAGAAAATGAAAATATTAAGGGGTCCAAGGGGGCATACAATAAACGTGTTTTTTTCGTATTTTTTTTGCTCGATATCAATAACGGTATCAAGTATACACTTAAAATTTTCACAGAAATTTTAGGTCTTAAGTTGTATATTACCTTCCAACAAACGAAATTTTTATGGCATTTTTTGTACGGAACCCTTCGTGCACGAGTTCGACTCGCACTTGGCCGGTTTTTTCTCTGTTAGTAGCATTAAGCATATCGCATAGCAGCGTCCCGGCATAAAACAATCTCCGCTATGATCACCATTCAGCATGCCAAGCGTGGCAATTATGGCGTATTCTTTCCTTATGACGCACAACACTTTTAGGAGTATCTTCGGGAATGGCTTTGTCCAGCGGAGACGGATGGACGTCTTTCGGATGTGATTATGATGATGGCGATGGTGGTGGTGGTGTCGTTAGTGGTGTTGGTGGCATTGGTGGTGTTTTTAGTGGTGGTGGTGGTGGTGGTGGTGGTGGCGTTGGTGTCGTTGGTGGCATAGGTGTTGTTGGTGACTCTGGTGGTGGTGTTGGTGGCGTTAGTGGTGCTGGCAGTGATTTTACTGGCGGTTGTGGCATTGGTGGCGTTGGTGATGTTGGTGGTGTTGTTGGTAGTTTTGGGGCGTTGGTGGCATTGGTTGTGGTGGTGGTGGTGGTTTTGGTGGCGTTTGTATCAGTGGTGGCATTGGTGGCGTAGGTGTTTGGTGATGGTGATGGCGTTGATGGCGTGGCGATTGTAGTGGTGGCGGTGGTGGTGGTGGCATTAGTGGGTAAAAATGCACAACCATAATATTCAATTTTTCTCTTCTGCCGGCTCTTACGGGGTGCTTATATTATGCATAGATCTATCTTTTATGTTTAAAAATTGACTGAAAATTCACAAAAGCTTGTAATAATTTTTTATAAAACTATATTATGCATAGAAGTTTAAAATGGCATTTTCGAAAATACGGTTCAGCATAGGATGGATGCGCGTTTTAAACGCGCATCAATTAGATAATAGCAATTTTTCGCAATCCTAGCAGCCTGTGTGCTTTTATCCCCGATGGTCATACGTCTAATATCGTGTACAGAGAAGCATTACTGCAAAATAGATTTTTTTAGCTACCCAAAATTGTTTATGATCCAAAATTAACCAAAATGTATATCCAAAAGCGCTGCCTAATGTCCCAAAGCCACTATTCCACGCAAACAAAGTTGCGGGGACAGCTAGTCGTTACATAAAAAAATGATTTTGAATTCATGGATTGGACCACTCACTACAATGTGCTATTGTATCCGCGTTAGCAAATTTTTTTAAGCATCCAATCTTTTCTGCATCCCCCCCCTTCTTCTAGCATCCTCAGGATAAGCATCAGGAAACCGTATCAGGTAGTCTCGGATATAAATAAGTGCGGATGTATTAAGCGGGCCGCAGGTAGCCTTCCGCCCGCCCTGTATCGCTGATAACACCCGTTAACAGACGTTAGCGGCCGTTAGCGGCCGTAACGACGCCGTTAGGGGCGGCCGCTTCCCCCCTCCATTGTGACTGTTTTAGAAATCACTTGCTGATCGTAAATTTGTTGTGTAAACGTCGCCGGACGATGGGTTTAATGAAAATCATTATGTTATTTATAAGTTTACTTGCTAGTTAACCTGTCAAACGAGTTTTGCCATACAGAAAACGTCAAATCCGTGCTCGTAAAATAGATTACAAAAAAAAATTAATCGTTAATAGGCAGTTTCTAGGGAAAAATGAAATTGATATCTAAACTATTTTCCTCGGATTTTTACAAATAAATTTTCAGATTTCAATCCTTTCTACGACTTCTACGAATATTTCAAAAGCAAAATTTGCGAAATCAGTTTAGTCGTTCTCGAAGTTTGGCGTACAACACACGCAGCAATTGATTTTTGGTGTTTACCTCAAATAAAAAAAATGGAACCCTTAAACAGTAATATTCTTCGCAATAATACATGCGGGTGAATTTAGAACTTAAAGGAAAATGGAACAGAAAAAACTTTGAATACGGTCAGGGTTCGACCCTGATCCTAGATATGAACTGCATGCTTGTTTGTCATCATTATTATGTCATTGCACTTACAAACTACTGGTTTAAGCTATATGTATTTTTTTGTTTTAAATGTAATGGAAGTGCTTAACAAGCATGCAGTTCACATTGATGTTAAGTGATGAATACAGCCTATAGACACTCACACTAAGGCCAAGGTCAAATTGAAGATGCGTTACTCCTGAGCATGCAGTTCACATTGATGTTAAGTGATGAATACAGCCTATAGACACTCACACTAAGGCCAAGGTCAAATTGAAGATGCGTTACTCCTGAGGCCTAAGGTGTTATGCCTCTGTGCCGGAAATTACAGGGCCGTACATTACCACCTGACCGGAACACGATGCTGAACACTACCATTTAGCGGCCTACGCCCGCGAGATCCGTCACTGGAGATCTACCACCAGTAAAATATATATTATACTAAAAACATTTATTTTTATCTTCCTAAAATTAGTATAAAACATTCCTAACTATCAGCAATCAGGAGGACAAAACAAGTGGCGCCATCTGTCATGTAAAGTTAGGGTGTAAAACAAGTATCGGCCGCCCGCCCTTCCGGCGATAGCATCGCCGCCCGCCCTAATTGAATCTATATTGTACCAGGTGCCTAATGGACTTGGTTTTGTCTTCATTTTGTTACGTGTGAAGGAATAATGAGTGGAACTTTTAAGGAACTAAGTAAATTACTTTATATAAATAATAATAACTCTTCGTGTTGCACTTGATTTAATTGGAAAGCTGTACATACCTATAATACCTACGCGTATGCATTAGACCAGTGATTCCCAAAGTGGTCCAGATGGACCCCCTGGGGTCCATGGGAGACTCTATCTATAGTCTACGGAGGCGTGAATAAGAATTGGAAATAGGGTAATTTAATATAAATGCAGCAATGAGGGATCCAACGAAACCAAAAAAAATCGGGGTACAAGAAAATATAGTTTGGGAATTCTGCATTAGACCAATGCTTCTGTTTTATATTTTGTAACTATTTGATGTACTATGCTTTTGGTGTGTCAATAAAATAATATGTACGGCCCTGTAATTTCACAGAGGCATAATACCTTAGGCCTCAGAAGTGGTAACGCATCTGTATTTTGACCTCTGGTCATTGTGTGGGTGTCTATAAGCTGCAGTCATCTCTCAACATCAATGTGAGCCGCACGCTTGTTTGCCACTTTTATTACATAAAATGGCTTTTTATTGATATTTTATCTTGTATATGCCTGAAACAATTAAAACTAATAATTACAATGTTTAATACAGACTGATTGATCGTACTATTATATATTGCGGTTTGTACGATCCCGTTATCACCACCGTAGAGGCAAAACAACTTAAGCCTAAGGGGTGGCTACGCATCTGCTTCTCTAATTTTTGTGTAAATACTAAAACATTACATACAATTGAGGTAATACCAAAAATATAAAAAAGTCGGCTTTGACAGACGCATAGACTGAGATACAGACGCACGTCTATTCTTTTAAGCAAATCCTAAAAATCATACAGATGAAAAAATTACCTACGTCTCAGAAGAGGCAACGCATCTGCATTTGGACCTCTGCTCTTTCTATGTGTGTATGGGATGCAGTATTATTCTACCATTTAATCTATTTTGGAATCTTATATTTTATACCTGCATAAACGAATGATAATAAAAATTAAATGAAATACATACACAACGATATAATTACATCTATACAAATAAATAAAATTGGAGTGTCTGCTTGTAACATAAAAATAATATTTTACTAAATGCGTATGTATGTATACGCGGTACAAATACCAAAACTACATTATTTACAATTTTTTTCTGTCTGTTTGTTCCCGCTAATCTCGGGAATGGCTGGACCGATTTTGACGGCAGTTTCACTGGCAGATAGCTTATGTAATAAGGAGTAATTTAGGCTACTTTTATACTAGCTGCGCAAGCGATTTCGTCCGGGTAGATATTGAACAATCATAAATTCTCACGCGGACGAAGTCGCGGGCACAACTAGTACTCTATATAATTCTCTGCTTACCCCTATAACTAAGGCTTTGTTGTCGAAGTAGTCAATAAAATTCAAAGGAAACTAATAACTTTACAGCTATACTTAGGCTTAAGTAGGCTTATAGCTTAATCTTAAATATAACACGCACAATTTAAAACTGTTGACGCTTGGCGAGGTTGGTCAACTCAGCGTTGTATACCTACTTGGGGTGCCACTATGAATTGCAGAGGAAAACACTTACGATAAAGCTTCAACTATGCGACGGCCATAATATACATACAAGTATCACTTTTGTATGCGACTGTCCTTTTAAATGATTTTATGACCGGTAATTTGGGACGTAGACGTTTTTTGATTACGGTTGAATGTACCACGGTCCATTCTTTTTGGTCCGTTCAGACTAAGTACCCAATGCACATACACTGTGTATACTTATACTTTTTTTAATCACCTGAAGTGGCAAACAAGCATACATACATTGATGGTCAGTTATACTGTAGCCTTTATATATTATAAACATAAAACCTGAGATTTCAATGTTGTGTTGCCACTCCTGAGGCCTAAGGTATTATGCCTCTGAGCCGGAAATTACAGAGCAGGGGACTGACTGACTGACTTGACTGCACTTGGAACACTGCTTAGTGAATAACTTTGACTTAGACAAATATTTTTTTCTATAAATAGAAATAAATCACGACATTAAGAAGTTGTAATAAATTTATTAAAACTTCTTAATGTCGTGAAAGGGTAAATGTTAATTTGCAATTCTGTATGAAATCCTTAAGGTTGTGTTTTTAAAATCAACAATGACTATGATTTGTCAGCAATCAGATAAATTACAAAATTTTATTACCATTTTTAAGGGACTTATAAAAATAAAATATAAAAAATCTTTAACATTTTTCGACATACATGGCCAAGCCATCCCAGAATTTCTTGCAAAAACCCTAATCGCACCAAACATGGAACGGTCCATCACGATAAAAACCAGGCAACTAGCATAGCGGTGACGTGTGGCGTTGTTCGAGCAAACGTCGTTACACAGTTACTAAATAAATCGTTAGCACCGCGTGAACAGCGCGCGAGATAGGGCACGTACTACCGCGGATGTAGGCCGGAGGGATGTGTCATCTGCGCCACAAATCCTCAGCTTTTTGTCCGTTTTATAAGTCACTTGTAGTTTTTACAGTGACAGCTCGTATCGAGGCTGGACCGTTTGTTTCAGAAAGTTACAAGTTTTAATGCAATTTTTAGCGTGAATTTTATTGTGCACATGTGGATAAAATACCGCGTGGTTAGAAGCCTCAAACACATTTTGATATTTTTACATGCTAAACATGTGTTGCTCAAGTACATTCGATACCTAGTTTCCATGCAATGGTTTGCGAGCTCTAA
This sequence comes from Macrosoma leucophasiata, assembly GCA_036365455.1. Taxonomy (NCBI): domain Eukaryota; kingdom Metazoa; phylum Arthropoda; class Insecta; order Lepidoptera; family Hedylidae; genus Macrosoma; species Macrosoma leucophasiata. The sequence goes on along the minus strand of JAWQUS010000007.1, from coordinate 23,474,201 downwards.
TAAGTACGAGTATATGTTAATCAGGACTTATGAACTCAGAAACCTTATAAAATATGTATATGGATAACGATAGTTGAATGATAAAGGTAGACGAGGCACGAGAGGTTTGTTAAGATCGGGATATCTGCCGCTCTACACTCTCTTCCTACCCCGTTAGGGACCTGGCGAGAAGATACATACATACATACGATAGTTGCAAGCAATTATAAACTAAGCAAATTTTTTACAGCATAATTGATTATTATATAGACGAAAATAATCACTAAATATACACTATGCTACTCAAAGACATGATAATGAAAACAGCAAATGCCTCACACAGCTTAGATCGCGTATTTAAACCGCCGCGTGTAAAAATATGGCGTATGTTATTCTCTTTCTCTCTCTTTGATATGATATCTGATTAATCTGATGTAGCTTTCGATAAGATTCTAGTGGTAGCAGGCCACTACTACGCTGAGGTGCTGGGTTCAATTCCCGGGTAGGGGGTTATCAGAGATAATGGTGTAAAGTCCTTTATCTCTGGTTCCATTAGGATTTTTCCATTTTCTGGAAAGGAGAAATGACCAATTTTGTATGGGAGTTCGCCCTTCTTGCGTCTCGACGGGATTACTCGCAAAATATAGGCAATATCTTAAGAAATGCGTGCGCAAAAAAGAAAAAAGGTATCAATAGGAGTTTTTAAAAAACTGCATTACGAACTTTTGGTTATTTTGAGGTTAAGTTTTTTGTGCTGTACCTGTCAGAGGTTACTAAAATAAGCGAAGACTATTTTAAAGTATTGTGTAGCATCTTAGCTGTTTTACTTAAATTAAGTAGGTATTCTAGTTTAACCGCATGGCGTGGTCATGATTCTTCTCCAGGTAGTAATACCAGACAAAATATTAAATACTTAACAATTAATAAATAAATATCTGGTTTTCATGTGGGTGTTTTTATGCTATATATTCACTTACCATCAATGTAAACTGTTTTTCTTTTTGGCGCTTCATGATAATAAATAGTGAGACATTTATATGATGAATTTGAGCTAAGTCAAAACTAAGGTACTGTTCAAATTATATCCACTCGATACCTAGTGATTATACAAGACAAATAGTAGACAATTAATAATCTATTGCGTTGAATATCGACAATAAAGCAATCGATCGTTGAAATCGATTTTAATTCGACGAAATTATAAAGGTCCTAAAATGACCAGTGTCCAACGCAAAAAAGTAAATAATGCAATGGTGTTGACATTGGCAGTTTGGTTATTGGTGTGTGATTGGCAGTTCACTGCAAAATAATTTATTAGCTTTTAAAAAATATCTTGTAAATCCCCATTCGTTTTAACGTGAAAAAAATGTGTGTGAAATCTAAATTCAAAAAACAATTTTCTATATACAAGTTGTTAAGACGCCAATCAGGGCGACTTTGGTCATTCTCCGTTCCCAGTGCCTCGAAGTTTGGTATGTGCCCGGAGATGTCAACATGCTCGCCACCTGTTACATGGGCCAAAACGTAACCGGCGAGTCGTAGGTGTTTGCATGTATGCTTGAATGCATGCATTTACCTCTGCCTACCCCTTCGGGGGTTACAGGCCTGAAGTTACGTTACGTTTCAGCTATCGATAAGTAAATTATTTTTAACCTGGTTCATAACATATTTGCTTTATTTAATTAGTGAAGAACGATTTAAAAATAAAGTTAAAATTAAAAGACATTTCTAGTGGTTCTAATTCAGCGTTGCCTAAAACGGTGGCGCCCAAACAAACTAATACAGGGAATTATTAGTGTTTTTCGTATTGTCGCTACTCGGTGCTCGGTACTGTGTCGCTTGACTTGCGATGTCGCGATATGAAATCAAATGTGATGCTTAATTGTTTCAGCTTTGATATAGTTTGACGACCCGGTTAGTCCAGCGGTGTGAGATGACCGTTTGATTCGAAGGGTCGCGGATTCGATCCCCACACCGGGACAAATATTTGTATGGCCTACAGGTATTTGTTTCGGGTCTGGGTGTTTGTGTATGTGTTGTATGTGTACAACGGCACCCACGACACAGGTTTATACCTACTGTGGGGCTGTGAGTGTAAGCGTTTTTATTTTTTTTATTAAAAAAAATATAACGCAATTAATAAGGGTTGAAATAAAATTTGATTTTTTAATATAATGAAGAGATTTAATCATTTTAGGTATGGTCCCGTAATAACTATCACAGATACTTAACAACTAAGGTCTCAGGGATGACAATGCCTTTTGATCTCGGGTTTTAGTGTGGGTGTCTATAGGCTGCAGTCATCACTTAACATCAATGTGATTTTCATGATTGTTTTTCATCTTCACTACATCAAAATATTTTTTTCCAGTCAATCTTAGATACTTCAAAAAATCATCTGACACAATGACACAATATTTTTAACCGACTTCAAAAAAAGGAGGAGGTTCTCAATTCGTCCGGATCTTTGTTTTTTTTTTATCAAGTCGATACTCAAATCGAATAGAAGCGATCATTAATTTTTCATCAGATTAGATTTTTTTTATGTTACGAAGGTGGCAAACAAGCATGCAGTTCACATGGATGTTAAGTGATGCCTGCAGTCTATAAACATCAATTGATCACCATTTTTTCAAAATTTGGCTCAAGAAGTTTTAGAACTGCATCAAGAAAAAAATACCCTGATTATAAAAAAATAAATAAAATTTTACACTCATAGTCGAATAATCAGTTTTCTTATCTCCGTTTTCTTTCAAAACTTACAGATATGAAGAAAGCGACTAATGTAATGAAAATTAAAAAAAAGTAATGTAATATACTCAAATATAGCTTGTTTTGCTATCTCTCCGTTAACTGTACACAAGCAATGCTCCCCTGGGTAACGCTCTCGCAGCAAGATAGTTTGGAATAGTTCACAATACTTATTTTTATTCCACAGTTTTCACTGAGATTAGGAAAATCTTGAATATTGTTCCTTTATTTCTCCAAATTAACGCACTGTTGTATAAAAATATTACATGAGGTTCTTATTAGATGCAAGTAAATCTATGTTTTTTTTATGTAAATAGTAAATAAGTGTACTATCTACTGATGGTTAATGAATATTGTAGTTTACAGATATGTACATAAAAATTGGACTTGTTAACTGATAGGTACATTGAAATTGTGGCCTAAGCTGTTTAGCCTTTGTGTCGGGAATTACAATGCCGTAAATCACCTATTAGATCATCTTTAGCGGTAGCTTAAATACACAGACCAATCAGCCTTCCTTGGTTCCATAGTCGATGCTTAAATATCACAAAATAAAAAAGTATAAAAGTCAATATACATTAATTTTTTTTTTTTGTTAACTAACTAACTAACTAACTTTTTGTATTGTAAATAGTATTTGATTTTTTGTTTTGATATTGTAGGATTAAGGTTCGAGTGCCACTACTACCAACTGCAACGGTATCGCCCCACAACCCAGTTTTTTGTGCATAAGCCAATGTTAACAACCCTAGCGTGACCGCCGAACGTAGGCATGAAAAGTGAAGTACATACCTACATAAATGAGATTGACTTTTGTACGTTTTTTTTTCCTATAGACACCTACACAAAGACCAAGGTCAAAGTGCAGATGCGTTACCACTCCTGAGGCCTAAGGTATTGCCTCTGTGCCGGAAATTATAGGGCCGTACATTGCCACCTGACCGGAACACGATACTGCTGAATACCACCATTTAGCGGCAAGTATATTAGGTAATGCGGTGGTGCCTACGTCCGCGAGCTCCGTCACTGGAGCTGTACCACCAGTACCTTTTTAATTTGTGTAAATACGATAGCGTTTACATTTCAAAATATATGAATCGGTAGAGCATAAATTTCAGGCAAACCAAGATTAAATTATTCCGAGGTAAAACATAATATTTGTGTTATCCATCAATAAACTTGCAAAAGTGAACCTATCGTAAACTTACCCTGTGCCTAGTTAACACAATACAAGCTTAAGCTAAGACCACACTATTAATTTCATAGACAAATATATTATACCCGAACGTGCAATTAAACCCAAAGCGAAAAATCCGATCGAAGTCATGAAATGCTTATTATAGTTATACTAAGAATCTACTCTTACATCTCAATTGTAAAACAATGTTATCTGTCGGAATGGAACTTGCTCATGCCAACAAAAATATAAAATGAACTTAATATCTCGATAATTAAAGTTCAAAATCAATCTTGTTGAAATTGCACAGTATCAATAACGACTTTCGAAAAAGCTGAAACGCTGCGATGTGATCGATTGAAAATCGACTGTAGTGCTTTAAAATAAAGTTTGAAATGATTGGAGTGTGAAATAAGAAGGTTATTTATTAGGTAAAGGGTGGAACAACGCCTCCACGATGCTGGAGAGGTGAATGCATACAGATAATATTGATACAAAGCTAAATACGTGAAAACTCGCTCGCGGCTACATGCATTGTGTGGCCCGACTTGTGGATTGTGTTATGATCGGTTATGGAATCATTTTAGGGATCGAAAAATCGTCTGATGAAAATGGGTTTACAATGATGAAACATTCATGTGAAAAAAGGTGATTTTCAAATCTATTTGTGTTAATGTACCCAACTATGTTAGTGGTCGCGTAATCATTTACCCAGAGCAAACAAACTAAGGTTTTTGTTTTATATTATTTCGCATTAACACATGCTTGTGAAATATATTTTTATTTTTAAAGAAATGAAAGAAAAATTTGACTTCAGGCGAGGCTCGAACTCGCGACCTACTGGGAATCTAGTCCAGCTTCAGTAGCTCAATTGGAAGAGCGGCTGGACTAGATTCCCAGTAGGTCGCGAGTTCGAGCCTCGCCTGAAGTCAAATTTTTCTTTCATTTCTTTAAAAATAAAAATATATTTCACAAGCATGTGTTAATGCGAAATAATATAAAACAATTATTAAGGGTAAAAGCGACTTCTTTACGATATTCAATAAACTGAAAAGTCTATTATATCGGTTGCCTAACTAGCATAGTTGGTAATAGATGGCGCTACTGGTACCATAAACCAATGCAATAGATGTGAAGGAAAAATTCGACAAATCGGGCAGGGCTTCAGTAGCTCAATTGGAAGAGCGGCTGGACTAGATTCCCAGTAGGTCGCGAGTTCGAGCCTCGCCTGAAGTCAAATTTTTCTTTCATTTCTTTAAAAATAAAAATATATTTCACAAGCATGTGTTAATGCGAAATAATATAAAACAATTATTAAGGGTAAAAGCGACTTCTTTACGATATTCAATAAACTGAAAAGTCTATTATATCGGTTGCCTAACTAGCATAGTTGGTAATAGATGGCGCTACTGGTACCATAAACCAATGCAATAGATGTGAAGGAAAAATTCGACAAATCGGGCAGGGCTTCAGTAGCTCAATTGGAAGAGCGGCTGGACTAGATTCCCAGTAGGTCGCGAGTTCGAGCCTCGCCTGAAGTCAAATTTTTCTTTCATTTCTTTAAAAATAAAAATAAACTAAGGTTTCAGAAGGAATTTTTGCAGAACAATAATAATTATAAAAGAAACGTCAATGTTAATTTTCTCTTCATGTACTCATTCAAAGATTAAGATATCATCTAGGGGCTAGAAAATGTGACTGTGAAAAATGTATACATACTATGTACGATTGAATATTTCGGCAGTGTGATCCCACAGTAAATAAGGCGTTATACTGGTGTGTGAGCAAACATAACATTAGTAGGAGCACATGAATTAATAATAACATGAGTAGAAAAAATGTCTAAAGGAATCGAAAATGTAAAACAATTCTCGGTAGGAAACAGTTCGAAATAAATTTGAAGGTAAACAAAAACAGATCAAATAAACTTTTTATCGCAATTCAAATTAAATAATTCATGTATTTCACAATTTGTTCAAATTAATTATGAATGTTTTAACGTCTACCGCAAAACGAGTACGTCTAAGAAATCTTCATTAAATTCCACCAATCAAATTACAGACCATGTTCACCTCAATAATTTCAACTAACCAACACTCCCAAAATAAACAAGGAAGGACGTCCAAACAGCACATAAATCATACGTAGCAAAAGTTTAAAACCGTGATTGTGATATGCAGCGAGCGTGATACAGTGATAGCGTGATAGGGTGATGGCGTGATGGCGTGATGGCGGGATAGGCGAGGCGACGGCGCTTATCGGGCCCGCACAGCCGCGGCACTGCCTCTCGGCGAATCTCCCGGGTTTTGTCTACGATTCTGCTTTATTATGTTTGTATTCCCTTTAGATGGGAAAATGGAGCCGCGTTGTTCGATATGATCGAGGTTAAGCGCCGACTGGCGTGGTGAACTTTGCGATCGGTGACGCTGTTTAAAAAAAGGATTAAATAAATTAACACCGTTTTTATCTAAAAAGGTAGACAGAATTATACTAGCCAATGCATATCTACTGCTCCAATTAATAGTAAATAATGTTTTTCAACGATTCCCTTTCTTATTACATATAGACACAAATTACGGGGGTAATTTACAAGAAAGTCAGATGCAAGACTATTTTTGGTACAGGAAAGCTATGTAGATAAATACGCTGTTAAGGGCTCACATTGATATAAGTTCTCATTTATTAACTATCTTAATTGCAATATAGAGTCAAACTCTACTATTTACTAGTAAATAAATAGAAGGCCCAATTCCCTTTTATGTTATATAAGTAACGAAGTTAAGGCACATTTATCAACCAAAGATAAACAATTACCCCCTTATTCATAAACGTATTTTAGCTAAAGTGTTACTAATCTCTCCTTTGTCTTTTTCTATCCTGCACATATGAAAATGCAACTGACAAAAACAAAGCATTCTACAGCTAAAACGTATCTTATATACGTTTATGAATAAGGGGGTTAGTATCGAACCAAAGGTCAACTGGAATTCCTTTTTCAGTCATACAAAAGCTACGCCTGTTTCGTAAATAGGTAAAAAGAGCACAGGTCATTGTTTATTCCAAAACCGCACTCAATGACGAACTCGGCGATAAAATGCTCATTGCGGAATAATTAGTATCAACGCAACTTTATCTGTACCCGTAGTATTGTCGGAAATCATCCTAAACATTTTTCAACCCATAAAATAACCCTCTGTCCTTTCCAACCTCAGATCGCCCATAATATTAATTTTAGTATATTTTCTTACTTTTCTAATATTGTTCTTATATTATTTCGCATTAACACATGCTTGTGAAATATATTTAATTTTTTTATTTATTTTTTATTTTTTAAAGAAAAATGGAAAGAAAAATTTGACTTCAGGCGAGACTCGAACTCGCGACCTACTGAGAATCTAGTCCAGCCGCTCTTCTACTGAAGTCCTGCCCGATTTGTCAAATCTTTCCTTCACATCTATTGCATTGCTTTTTCTAATATGTTTCATTCAGTTTTTTTTATTTAACAATTTCAAAGGCACCGGTACCTTATAATAATAAGACTTTAGAGTTTTGATGGAAACATGAAAAATTCGTGAGGTGGTGCTCTTATTTTATTTCATTTTCTTGGTACATTTTTGGCTTATGTTAAATAAAGTATAGTTAAGTATAAGTTGGTGGCATTTTGTTTCATATTGATTTATTACAGTGCCTAGTGTTAAGTGAAATAAAATAACAGTGCTTAAAACGTTTTTTCAGTTTCCCTCCAAAACCTCATTGTAAATGATCTGATAAAGTAGCCATTGCTTTACTCGAATTACTGACTGTTACTTTGGCTGACTGAATGACCGATAATTGACTCACTGATTCTGTCTTTTATGCTGCATAAGAATAAGAAATACCTATCGTTTTACTTGACGCTGGCAATATGCGTAACGGCAGTGCCATAATACAAAAAAAAAAACAAGACTTTAGTTCGACTTTCATCCGCTCTATAAACAAAGATGAAATCGTAAACAAACAACTCACTATCATGTAGAACAGCCGTGGACCGACCCGCGCGATATAATATCAGAGCAAACTCCAAAACTGTTATCACAGCACTCCAGTACCCACCGGACCCCGCGCACTGGAACTACTTGTAGTGCAGTTTGCTTAGCGATGTCGTTTCGTTTAATGCAGAATTATTTGTGACTGTTTTTTATAAGTCTATTAAAGTTTACATTTTATTGTACATTATAATGTACTAAAAATAAAAATTCGTACAATAATCTCAAATTATTGCACACATTTTTGACAACAGAATATCTTCTTGTTTACTAGATTACTGTTCGAATTGCAGTGATGGGATCCAAAATCGTAGAGACCACCTCCTTACCTAATGCATCCGCCGCTAAAATTTGAAGGTGGAAGAACCGACGACCGTTGTTGCAAAAAGTTCTTGAGGCCACCTCCGAGGTGCATAGACGACCTGATGAAGGTCACGTGCAACCGCTGGACGAGGGCGGCCTTGGACCAATCTTCAGTGAAGGCTATTTTCCAGTAGTAGACGTCTTTCGGCAAAAATGATGGTACGTCGATTATTTTATGCGCCATTTTTTCGGCTTAGTGGTTGCATGACACAATATCTAGGCCATCTGATTTATCATTCTCACATCTGAAATTATTTCTTTATGTCTTCCATACCAGCGCAGAATGCCGCATCACATTTTGAAAACCAATATTTTTTCTTACATCCGTATTACGAAGCAAATATAAAGCGACATGTTTTCTCTTTTCTCCACACCCATCAGCAACCATTTTTCTACCGGTAGTTTAACTCATGAATATATGACTGGTGAAAGCTGAAGAGTTGAAATATAAAGTGTTTCAAAATAAAGTGCGGGTCGGCGATATCATAAAGACAATGTGTGGACGCGGTGATACACTGCCGCTTATAAAACCTCCTCCGGGTGACACCATTTTCGGTGGATGCGGCATTTGTCAAGAGAATTAAAAAAACATAGGCTCGTGCATAAAATAATGACTTTAGAGGAAGCCAGTACACAATATCGTAACTTTGAATGATGAAGGTTTGGGGAATCATATTACTGTATTTTTTGCAAAAACGTATGCTATTAAATTTAAAGATAAAAAAAAAATGGAAAAATATTTTTTGAGCCCGCAGCTTTTGAATAATCAAACCATCACATGCCTTATCACAAAGTGCCACATCTGAACGTCAAATTTATTATCAATATACAACGTGTAACAGGAATGAATGTACAACCCGAAACTGGTTTGTGCAGAAACGATAACCAAATCGATTTCAGGTAGTTTTGATATAGGTAACATTTTGTCCCAAAATTAATTACAATTAAGGAAATTATGGTCACCTATTTGGTGAACAGTCAATACAAACGAAAATGACGACTAACGACTATCCAAAATAAAATTCTAGTCTCATCAAGTTTATTAGAAATCGTTGAGAGGTGCATTTTATTATTAATAATATTTTAAGAAATAAAATAGTGAAAATGAATCTTATTACTAGCGAGTGTTAAATAGGGCTACGCAGGTTACGCTACATCACATTGCGACAGCGTACTTGTGTGAGTTGATTTGTGTTTTATGTGCGGTCGTAAGTAGAGGTAGGGTAAGTATGCATAGGGTGTGCATACTGTTCGTACAAGTTGAGGACAACTTGTTTCTTAAATAAAAAATATTAAATACTTCAACATGTAATTTCAGTTCATGTATTATGATTATAACTCGATTTTCTAATCGAGGTGTTTAAGAGTGTGCATTATTCCTGTTACATGTTGTATATTCAATGTCAATATATATTATATTTATCTCTGGGGAATTTCGAATCTTGCTCGAAATGTGTTTTTTTATACATATTTTCTTTAAAATCTTCAAACAGCACTATTTCAGCTCAATCTTGACCACGGGTTATGTGTTATCGAAGGTGGGAAGATTCTGAAAGCACAGGATGTTTGAGACAACGTAGATTTTTGGCATTGTTCGCTCTCGCTCTCGATTTCGCACTACAAATGACTTGCCATAATACATTATAACATACAGTCAACGTTGTTAAAGCAAATAGTTATAAATCTTTGGCTCGAAACATTTCTACGGATTCTGTATTACCTACAGACCTGTTGAGGTCATCAGACGGTCCAGCTAAGTCGCTCTTCCTTATTCATAGATATTTTAGGGCAGAGACCCCATTTAGCCATAATTCCCTTGCAGTGATCGTTTTACTCGTGGCTTTACAAATATAAAAATATAATAAAGTTGAAGAAATTTCAGTCGATTTTTATGTGATTGATTTCACTTATAGCAATTCCTTGGAGCAGAGCTTCACGCATTGAGCATGCCTACAATCGTGAATGATACGTCAAACGACAAACAATTTCAAAACGTTGAAACTGCAGGCCAAATATAATAGTTGCAATAAGTCGTGCAATTCCCAAGATGCCACCTCCAACCTTCCGCGCTCCGCGGCAGATAACGGTGGCTGGCGAGCACCGATAACGCTGCAGCCTGCAGTTCTATGATTCACTGTGATAAAATAAATGTCGTAAAATGAAATCGAGCGGGCCACTGCTGTGTTTAGATTAGACGATCCGTCAATTCACTTTTTAAATGGACTTTAAAAGGCGTTGCGGTATTGTGAGCTGGTGTTTTTCGTATTTAATTTGTTGGCCCAGTTGAAGGTGATGTATTGAAGTGGGTGAACTTTTGGTAATAAATTTTATTCGTTAACGACAATTTGGATGTACGAAAAGATGTAACAGTTTTTTTTGTCACTAAATGTTAGTGTTTAGCGCTATCGTGTTTTTGTCAGGTGGTAATATACGGCCTCGTCATTCCTGACACAGAGGCATAACAGCTTGGGCCTTAAGGGCGGGGGACGCATCTGCATCGAAATCTCTGGTTTTATGTAGATGTCATAAACTATAATATTAACTTACCCTTAATATGAACTTTAAGCTTGTTTGCCATTTTGTAACTTATAAATAGCTACTGCTGCAGATGATAAAGAAATAAACGATATTAGTAGTTGAGTAAATTAATAATAGTTTCAGCAGTTTTAATTTAGTTCCTTCAACATTTGTCTTCAAATAACGAAGCTTGAGGGCGTAGGTATTATTAATAATCTGTTCAGTGCTGTTATCTTTAGGTTTGATAATACTATTGTACCTATCTGTGATTATGGGTACAGAGGCAAAAAGATCTGCGAGTTCAATTCAGAAGTAATTTAATTTAAAGATCTTACAATCACAGCGAAGAACATCATAAGCTATAACAGAGCGTGAGGTTGTCTAACAACACCAACGGTAAAATTTTCCAACTCTAGACAAACCAGACTCTGTTACAAAAACACTATTATCTCTCCACGCGAATAGTTCGATCTACTAATATTGGTTCAAATGATACAGCGTAGTTTAAGTTGGTAGTAATTTAACTGCATTACAGTGTGAGTGCAGGATCTTTACGAGTTATGCATGGAGCAGTTCGGAAGTGGATATTAAATAGCTTTATTAGTCTTCGCCGGCGTGCGGCGTGGCGCAATTGTGGAGAATAGGCGATTTGGTAATTTCGAGATTGCCGAAAAAACCGCAGTCAACGGGTAATACACATTTAACCACGATATCTTCACACAGCCACATATCGTTTCGGTTCTATGTGTATCCCGTTTAGTGGTGTATATGTGTTAACACGAGCATACTATTGTGGAGTCGTCACACCAGTATTGTGAGTCTAAATGTTTCAACCTCTCCTCCTCGCAAACTTTGCAGCAGCTACAGTTATCGTGTAACTTATGGTGAGATTCACAGACCGCACTACGACTTTACTTTGAGCAAAGTATGCTTAGAACTGTCAGAAATGTATGGGGTTTGACAGTTCGAAGCGTACTTTGTTCGAAAGTAAAGTCGTAGTGCGGTTTGTGAATTTCGCCCTTAGAGGCAATGCCTTTGGAGTGCAATTCGCTCTCAACTGGTACCATCATCTGCGGTGTAAAATATACGAGAGAGCGGTGTTATCAAGAGCGCACACGCTGCCCTATCTTCTAGATAGGGCCGATGTCCCCCGCTCGCTAACACTTAACAACCATAATGCATAGAATTCAGGATCTCCAGCTGCAGTTCCGTATTACCGTACGGTAGCGGATTCAAGAGTGGGGAAGGGATTAAGAGGCTAGAGGTCTTAAGGTGCATGCTAATGCCAACTGTCCAAGCATGCCAAATTGTCCAAGTTTAGGTCAATCAAGCAAATGTTGCGTAATGTTTGATAAAACCTGCTCTCTAAAAGGTCATCCCCTCCAATCAAAAATTCAGATCAAGCCACCCCTTTGTGTAACCACCACTGTTACCCAGTAACTTTTCTTAATTGCAGTTCCTTACAAGTACATTTCGTTGAGGGCAAATAATAGAATCGTATTGCGATTTTAACGCAATTCGCTTTCAACTGACACCATCATCTGCGGTGTGAAATATACGAGGGGGCGGTTGTTATCAAGCGCGCGCACGCTGCCCTATCTGCCAGATAAGGCCGATGTCCCCCGCTCGCTAACACTTCACAACCTTAATGAACTTATCTTACAATAGTTTGTATTGATGTGACAATGCCTATTCTTGCAAGTTGTAATATTAGCTTTTGAAAGGCATTCAGTGGTTCGCGAGAAATGGTGGTGTCGTGACGATGGGGATACGCAGAGATACGTATATTTTTTTAAGTGAATTCATATTTTGGTCATCCTTACTTGAGTTTTTGAAGTGAACACTTCTTTAGCCTCGTTTTGGCTTGAAAGTCGATTAATGAAGAATGACACAGTGGGTCTTCTGAAAAAAAATTCTACGTCGTGTGAATTGCGCACATATTTGTGTTTTTTCATACATAAAACTTGATTTCATGTCTGTACCCGGAAGGGGTGAACAGAGGTACAGTACGCGCAATAGGTAAATGCGACTGTGAAGTTAGTTTACAAGTCGAGTTGATTTTTTTACATGTATGTAAGATACATGCATGTAAAAAATCAACTATCAAAATTTCTATCCAATTTCGTTCAACATAATAACCTCACAAGACACACCAGACCCACTTCCGTATCATGCCGACATGCACACCTAATTTAGCCCAAAGACAGCGAAATGCGGTCTAATGAGACGTGGTATCGTAGCGGGCCGCGCTTCGTTGCACCTGATATCGGGTAAATTGTCTAACAACCTGCGGTCCGCTTCCAATACCATCCCAACCTGCGAGCCACAAATATATTGCTATAGCGTTCGTTTTTTTTATGTAATGGAGGTGCCAAATAAGCATGCATTTCACATTGATGTTAAGTGATGACTGCAGCCTATAGACACCCACACAAAGACCAAGGTCATAATGCAGATGCGTACCACTCCTGAGGCCTAAGGTGTTATGCGTCTCTGTCGGAAATTACAGGGCCATACATTATCACCTGACCGGAACTCGATAGTGCTGAACACTACCATTTAGCGGCAAGTATATTAGGTAATGCGGTGGTGCCTTCGCCCGCGAGCTCCGTCACTGGAGCTCTCTCTTCGTTGCTAGTAACCCAGAACTTAAACTTAAGCTAAGCGTTTTAATGAGTGGGTACCTAATAGTAAGGGAGCCCAAGAGGGGATTTTTGGATTTGCTCCAGCGCGTCAGATTAAGTTACAGGAGATACCTTGCACCCAATTCAGTACCTCCACCAAATCTAAGATTTCCATAAAAGGCCGAACCCTTAGGGCTTCCGCCACGAGCTTGCCTCGCATCCAAATTGTCAGAATTTTGGATGGGAGCTTTGATGGAGTTCACTTTAGATCCTCTCTGAGTATCTGACATTCTTGAGTAATTTTTCACCTTCATTTTTGAACGAATCAAATGTTTTTGAAGAGGACGCGGCATCAACGTCTTGGGTCAAGAGCGTGTCAAATATTCTGTGAGGGTTTAAAATGTGGCCAAACAATGCTCCTATCCAAAATTCAGACAAATCGGAAGATGAGTAAGATCGTAGCGACATTTATATTTTTTTTTAAGACTATTCTTCGGCCGCGTCTTTATATACGAACCTTAGATTTAGTGGAGATAACCAGCGGGGTTCAAGGAATCTCTCATATCTTTATCTGACGCGCTCGAGTAAATCCAAAAATAGCATCCTGGGCTCCCCTACTATAATGAGAAAAATTGTACTGTTAGGTACCTATTAGAACTAGGTATTTTTATGTCAAAAAGTGGCAAACAAGCATACTCTCATTGATGTATGTATCTTCACGCCAGGTCCCTAACGAGGTAGGCAGAGAGTGTAGAGCGCCAGATATCCCGGTCCTGACATACCTCTCGTGCCTCGTCTACCTTCATCATTCTCTTCATACATGTACGCCGAATCCTAAGTCTTTTGACCCCACCATCAGACAGAACTCGACCTATTCGGTCACAGTAGGTCAGTCTTGGTCAGGATACCATCATCCCATGGCATCCTGTATGAGTTTTCCACAGATTACTCGAAAAGCGACTTACACGCGGGCGGAGCCGCGGGCAATAGCTGGTTTGGAATCTTTTAAACAATTTTTTTTATATTCTTACGTAGGTATATACGTTTAAATGGAACATCATGTCAAAAAATATATAATATTCGATGTAAAATAAAGACGCTTTCGTATAAAACATATTCCTGTTACAGACTGTTTAAAAATATTTTCGTTGATGGTAAAGATTAAAAGCACATTTACATGGTATAGCCCTCAGGGCAAACTTTTTATCTTTATATTACCTACTACCTATAATAAGCCTGTCACTAAATTGAATATAATAGCCCAACAATTAGAGACTAATGTGCCTTATATTATAATTTTAATCAGATTATATGTTTATTTCGTCTTACTACTGGTAGTAACGCATCTGCAGCATATGGACTTCATAATTTCAGTCTTTGCTTAACATTTTTGAATTTTTCACTTGCATTTTATGATGGTATTATAAAAGCATTTCTTCTTCGTTTTTGACGTGACAACGTCTTAAATTAGGTTGCGGCTCGGAGTCACTCATGAAAAAGTGTAACGCCCGGTAACGTAACGATGAGTCACCGAACGAGAGAGAGGCCTGCCGGACCGGCGAATGCCTTTCTACCGAGAAAAAGACGTTGTCATGTAAAATCTTCGCCCGTAAAACCGACTTTACAGGCAACCAGTTTAGGCAACCAGTTTTTTTTTTTTAATAAATTAATCCTTTACTTCCCAGTAACGTCTACCATTGTTATAAGTATCTAATGTGCGGCCTTTGTAATACCAGAAATGTTAAATCATCATTTTCTATAAACAATAAAAAAATATTTGGGTCTACTTTGTAAGACTTACTTAGACAGCTTAAATCACCCGTTTTTATAATATATTATGGAAGTGGCAAACAAGCATGCAGTTCACGTTGATGTTAAGTGATGACTGCAGCCTAAAGACACCCACACAAAGACCGAGATCAAAATGCAGATGCGTTACCATTCCTGAGGCCTAAGTTGTTATGCTTCTGTGCCGGAAATTACAGGGCCGTACATTACCACCTGACCGGAACACGATAATGCTGAACACTTACCATTTAGCGGCAAGTATATTAGGTAATGCGGTGGTGCCTACGCCCGCGAGCTCCTTCACTGGAGCTCTACCACCAGTAAAAGAAGTTTGAAGCACTACCTTAGTTAAAGTATCCCTAAAGTTTGATCTGCACTAATTTTAAATTAAACCCGTCAACACAAACCTGTCCTCACGAAAAAAGAACTCGCGTCAGTCTTTACACCGTGTCCCCATATCGCTATTATAAACGAATAAAAAAGCGGGTCGAACAATGTCCGCGTCGTCACAATAAACAGCTACCCACAGGCGACGCGACATTGTCGTGTCATTTGGCGAAATATCGCGCGCGGGCCGCGTCTAATCGCGCTTGAACATCGCAACGCGCCCACCCCGCGCGCGATACCACGATAACAGGCGCCTCTCACACCGTGCCGAATGCGAAATTGAATATATTTTAGCTGTGGAGATTTTGTCGTTCAATTTTTAGGGTTACGTACCTCAAATCTGTATGTTTCTCCGTTCCGTCTCTGCCGATATTCTCTGAATGTACGCCGTTGAGTTGAAATTTAGCACACATAATGTAAATCAATGAACCATATAAGTGTTATCAATACTCTTTGGGAAAAATAAGACTTTAAAAAAATAAAAGCCGCCCCGGGCCCCTGATGATCTTAGTCCGCCACAGCTACACATGTGATTGTTAGGAATTTAATTGAAAATGTTTATAAAAGTAAGTAATAAGTTCTTTTTTAAAGTAAAGTTTTTGGTATTACCAACTTAACCATTTTTACTGAACTTTTAATGTTACTTAAATTTACTAAACATATTATCCTGCTGACCAGCTTTAAGCCGATAAGCTTTCACTTACCCATATCTCAAGAAATATCGGATGATCTACCACAGATATCAGACAGCTGCTATGCCCTTAAAAATAACAGCCAAAAAAACCTTATTTATTGTCACCGAATATAAATAAAATGTATGAAAGGGAGCGATAAGATAAAATTTGCATATATTTCCATGGGAAACCAAATTAACCTGTAAATAAATTAACGTATACGCTATCAGAATTATTTTAGCACTCGCAGAGTTATCTCATAACCGAAAATCGTCATATCTTATCTTAATGTGGGACTTTAAAATATTTTTCCTTTAAGTCACGTTGTGTCGAGCTTTTATCAAATTTAAAATGGCTATTCTGAAGTTAATTCATGAATATTGTGTCGTTTTATGTTCTTAAAGAATAAAAACGTATCTAGATTAAACACTAAAAAAACTAAATGTATTGTCTAATTTTCTTTTTGGTGAGATTTAATAGATTTAAAAAAGGCTATATATACATATATGAATAAATGTAGCGGAACAGATCAGAGTAAAAAATCCGCCTATCCAACAACACTGTGTGCAAATGTAGTTAATAGAACTGACAACAAACAAACGGGATTTTTTTAAATTGAAAATTATATTTTAGATCAGCCATGAAAAGACTTTTGAAAGAGAATGATACAAACTAATTTAATGTAAATGTTATAATTAATTGCTGTAATGTACTTGATCACCCTTTGGCCAGTAGGTACCTATTAAACAACTGGTACAGTTATTTATAATAGGGTAAATATTACATATAACATGTAAAAAATATAACAATATGTAACATAATCACAACTCATAATGAGCAATGCGCTTCACGCTTGTCAGTTTTAAAATGATTAAATAGGTAATTCAAGACAGTGTGACAGTAAGCCAATTCAACCATACTGTACAAACCACCACCTGTTTGGGATTCTAAATCGATGCAATAAGATTGATTTTTGAATAAAAGATACATCGAAGGTCTGATTCGGATATTTGTCCATCTTCCTAGAAACAGAGGTCTCTGCACGACCGAGGCAAAATCGACTAGAATGCTAATTTTGACATTATGTATGATCTTTGCATTAGAAATGAATGTTTTTAAAGTGACACAGAGAGGGCGACGAGGACGACGACAAAAATAAAAAGCTAAAATCTCACAAAATGTTATAAGATCATACAAAAATTCAGCTGAAACATGGCCGAAACACAAATGAAGTGCCTATTCAGTAAGGAAAATATGCCATTTTGTCTGTCACACGTATTTAGCCAGATGTATTTTAGTATGGCAGTTTAAAAAAAACAAAGGCCGAAATATAGACTATTAAATAGTTTTGCTGACAATTAAAGTTTTAGACCGATTGATTTTAATGAGAGCATTAATGAGCATCATTAGTAAAATTTTGAGTTTAGTTAAAACTTGTTATAGGCATTATTGATTTTTAAAATAAATTAACAAAAGTTATGGGAAAAATCGTTTCAGTTTATAGTGAAACGTTGCCATTACTGAAAAGTAAGAGGAATTGCCTCTGGATTAAATATTACGGGGTCAAACATACATTATACCCACCGACACGTGGTAGTAAAATAGCAGTTTAGCAGTTTAAAGATCACAAACGTAACGGAATGTGGCTCCCGGCGCCATTGACTTAAGTATGGTTTTGCAAAAAAAAACTTATTTATTTTCTTCGTGGGTTCCTCATAAATGACAATTAGGAAACAAATACAAAGTAGAGTACAAAAGTAAAAATCATTTAAATCCTGAAATAAAGTTTTTTTTTTGTAAAGCATAGAGTTCTTGGCAAAGCCCGCGGCTCAATCGGTCTTTACGCCAAAGGTGTTGACAGATAAATATCGTGCGACGCAGCGAAACTGCGTTGCGATGACGCGCGATCAATCATTTTATTAAATAGCAATCAATTAAATGCAAATGGGAATGAATAACGCGTGTACGGGCGGCATCGGCGATCGCGGCGAGGTCGCGATGCGATATCACATGACTTATGAGCGCGGTGTGCCTTGGACAGGGTGGCCATGTTAAGTTTTTGGAAGAGAGTTTCTGGGTCATATTGTGACGTATATATAGTATATATTTTTGGGTGTCTATGCTTGGCAGGAGTGGCTAGGGTTGCCTGATCCAGGCTGGTCATTAAATGGACATTTCTGAGGAATCAGTTAAAAAATACAACTTAAGACGAATGCGTGAGGGGCCCGAGTAGTCTGGGACCCGGCTGGCAAACCCCACCTCGACTATATGGTCAGTCCGACGCTGGTGGTGATTGCGTTCTGGAAGACGAAGCGTGGGTAGGCCCTCCACGGTGTAGACCGACAGCCTGGTGAAGGTCGTGTGTTGTCGCTCTATGAGGGCGAACTAGGACGTGTTCGTAGTAACAAATCTTTGCGTGTAGCTTTTTTGTCCAACAAGGCCGTCTGTCAGTCTTTCGCTTGAAATTATGGTTTTCTTATCATCTTGTGCAAATAATTGGGTTATAATATTGTTTCTAGAAACATTAATTAAAGTGTTAAGCCGTATCTTGTTCATACCGGTTACGGCTTAAGTCTAAAATAGTATATTATATGACACAGCGTTGTGATTGTAGTTTTTTGTTAAATGGTCTGTTAACATATTTTGAGAACTTTGTTATTTTAGACTTGCCTATTTTCGGAGGTATATTCCAGATAAAGCTGATATATGCATGTAATGTTTTCCTCGGCTTTATTCGTGGTTTATATTTTGTGGTAAGCGTTTGTAAAGTCATCGTGTTTTTCAGTGAATCAGAAAGTGAGAAGGTCATGTGCTTATGTATAATTTCTGATATTTGTTGGTGATTCACATAGAGATTGTAGGGTTTAATCTAAGTACCCAATAGTAAGCATTTTATGTGGTTTTCGGTAATAAACATTTATATAAGTTTGTGGTCGAAATAACAATTTGGTACGTACCTTATATTGGTTATTCGTTACAATCTAACTGTTAGAGAAAGAGTTTACCTGTTTGGACTCATAGCTGTTCAATGTAGTTCGTTTGTGTTAAAGTTGGCGATCAATTGATTTTTCCTATGTTTTTAGACGGTGCGGCGGAATTTCAATATACTTTCACACATATTAAATTGTGATCCAATATACTAAACGTACCCATATAATATTATATCTAAAATCATAGTATATATCTAAATATAAAAATAAAACAAGAATGAGTAATTATGTAATCCCTATACACCTACACTCGGCTTTAATAGGTTATGACATCAAAAATTCTCAATTTTTTGCGCGCTTGGCCACCCTATCGCGGCCAACAATGACGCGATGAACTCCGCGGTAATATTTTACAAATCGATGTTTTTCTGAATCGATAATTTGCTCGGTCCGTTTTGGCGCGACGTTTCGAGCCAATCGATTCTTATCGTCGATGTCACAGCGCTTTGTTTCGTTTGGGGCTCAACATCGGGCATGTTTCTCTCGAAATGTGTTTCTTGCTAACTTACGAATTGATAGTATCTCGCGGCAGTACTCGATGTGTCGTGTGGAAGGAGTTGGGACGATCGATTTTGGCGTTTATTCGGACTGGGTAAGGGTGTCGATCAATTTTGCGGGACGATGTTATGTTTTATTGTAGTGTATCCGTCTTTCTCATACGCATGCCAAGCCGTCTGACTTCAGGTGTGTCGGACGGTTAATATTTGATACTTTCTTGTCTCGAAACAGAAGAATTTGCGATGCAATGCGTCGTCATTATGCGGGTAGGTCATTCTGAAAGTACTTTTTGCGCGGCCGACGCCCGAAGCCGTGGGAATTGTTTTATTTATTTTTCCTTAAAACATGTAATTAGCATATTTATATGAATGGATGCGTTGTGAACCTGTAATAATTTTTGGAGTTAAAAGGAATTTTGGGTGACAATAGCACGGTTGAGGTAAGGTTGGCTTTTTCACGTGAATCGGCATGGAATCCATATTGATGGTAAATTATTACTGAAGGTCAAGTATAAAAGTATAGTATTTGTATAAATATATATAAAGTCAGTCAAAGAATTACCGCCTGGAGCGGCCCCCCTGGTAAAAGAAAGAAAGAGAGGAAGACCAGTAGAGCGCTGGGAGGATGAAATAATAGAAATAGCAGGAAAAGCCTGGCCTATCAAGGCAAAAAACCGAAAAACTTGGAGTAAAATGGAGGAGGCCTTTACTCGTTGAGAGGTCCTTGATAAATATTGCACGCATTCAATCTAATTATGTATATATATAATTTACTAAATATTTTAAAAAAATCACTATATTAAATTTAAATTTGTATTTTATTCAAATACGTTACCAGCCGTGAGACCAATGTTATGTCTCTGTCACTATCTATGATAGTTATTTCGGGGCCGTAGGTACAGGTACATTACCATCTAACCGGAACACGATAGTGCTGAACACTACCATTTGGCGGCAGATAGATTAGGTAACTCGATCCTCGAAGTTGTCGACGAATATATCTATTTAGGACACACCATACAACTAGGCAGGTCGAACTTCGATAAAGAGGTCATTCGCCGAATCCAACTCGGCTGGGCAGCGTTCGGAAAGTTAAGGAGCGTTTTCTCGTCAAACATCCCGCAGTCCTTGAAGACGAAAGTCTTTAACCAGTGCGTTTTACCGGTGATGACCTACGGTGCCGAGACGTGGTCTCTCACTATGGGTCTCGTACGAAAGCTCCAAGTCACTCAGCGGTCAATGGAAAGGGCTATGCTCGGCGTTTCCCTACTGGATCGAATCAGAAATGAGGAGATCCGTAGGCGAACCAAAGTCGCTGACATAGCCAAGCAGATTTCCAAGCTGAAGTGGCAATGGGCAGGGCACATAGCTCGGAGAACCGATAGCCGCTGGGGCAGAAAGGTTCTCGAGTGGAGACCACGTATCGGCAAACGCAGCGTAGGACGTCCACCTGCAAGATGGACCGACGACCTGATCAAGGCTGCAGGTACCCGCTGGATGCACGTCGCTTCCGATCGGTCAGCATGGAGGTCCTTGGGGGAGGCCTATGTTCAGCAGTGGACGTCTTATGGCTGATATGATGAGATTAGGTAATGCGGTGGTGCCTACGCCCTCGAACTCCTGCACTGGAACTCTACCACTAGTAAAATATACCTACATCAAAAATGACGTATTCGCCGGTGGTTCACCAAGTCATCGCACGATACGTGACGTAGGCGTATGCGTTAATAAATAAAACGTATCGCATCATCTCGAGATATGTGCGATAATACTATAGATTCGCGTTATTTATACGACGCTAGATAGTGCGGGCAATAAATAAAAACCGAGACTGATCTTTATCGGGACTCCGAAATTGGATGGGACATAGTTGGTTATTCGAATGAAACTGTTCGTTAAAGTTTAATATTGTCTATATTGGTTAACATGATGAGTTCATTCGATAGTATTTATCACGTTCAACTTATTCTAATTATGTTATATCTAGTCTGCTATCTAGTAGTGAATATCGATTATTTCGTTAACCGGTTTTAGAGCATGAATAGAAAAAATCGATATTTAGGCATACCTACCCATTTTTTTGTACTATATTCCAATTAGACAGATTTAGGTCGTACAGGATGTAGTATACATTACTACAAAATACTGTTTCATAATTAGATCGTAATAATGACAAGGACAAAACCATGAGACCTCAGACATAACATTTTAATTAAAAAATATAAAAAGTTTTTGATATTTTAACGAAGATTATTCTCCATTTGATGAATTAATTACCGAAGCATATAACGTAGTATTTTTGCATCAGACAGACTTTTATGTATAAGAAGTTATTTAAATATATACCTACTGCATTTATCATACGGAAAAAATCCTGCAAATTGTCATTGCTGGGGTTGGTTGTAGCTCGTAACATTTTTTTCCATGTGTAAATAAAATTTTTGTTGTCAAGAAACGTAACTGACCAGACCGCTTTAAATTTAAACAGATATTTTGTTACATTATAAGCTTGTATTAATAATATCGATAGTAGGATGGTGAAGGGGGGCGACCATTGAAGCTTGTCGATCAACCGGTGATAAATTTACAATATCCGGTAATAAACCGGAGTCCCGTATCGATTGATCGCGAATTACTCTGCGAGTTTTTATTGGGTTTCGCAAGCAATGAGACAGATGTTCTGATGGGGTATATTTGATGTTTTTTGTTATTTTCATGGTAAATATAACTCTGTACCCGACGGGCCTATCATAGATGTCATGATAAAAAGTCATATACATACAGTTAAGGGCGACTCAAATTAGTTTTAAATAAATTACCGTTATCTACAGCTATTAACAATATTATAATACGTATTTACCATTGACATTCTATACAACTAGTTATGCCGTTTCATAAATTAGGTATATAGGTAAGGCAGTTTATAAGACGAAAATAACATTATAATTATTTATCCACTTTATGAACAACTTTTACTACTGCAGGATCTCTGAAATCACGAAAAAATATCTTCATAACTACAAAATATTTTTCGCCGCGCAACATGTAGGTACATGTAGGTACGACGCTGTTTTTTGCGTTTTCAGGGTAGCAGCTAAAGTAAACTAATTAATAATTATATTTTCAAAGGAACTTAATAGCATTGTCTTCAAAATAAACGTGTTATACAGGAAATAATATTTGCACAAGCAATGATAGCCTTTGCTATTCAAATATTTGATCATAAATGTACAATAATTTACTTATATAAATTATTTAGAAACTGTTATCTCATCTATTTAATATTATGTTTATTAATTAAAATCAACGTAGTCTAGGAAACATGAAATTTATCTATGCTTCATTTTTTAAATTCACCAGAGTGTAAAAGCGTATCTATAGATTAACCAAAAAAACTAATATGTGGTTAAACAATAATTTAATAATTTAAATATTTTTCAATAAATAACTTGAAATAACTTTATCATCAGCTATAACTCAGGTACCCCTCAATCATTGATGTATATTTTTTTACTGTAGTAATAATACCTCAATGTCCTCAAAGAACAAATCCGAGAAGCCCCAAGCAATACACCTTAACTTAGTTAAATATGAAATTTGTCAAAACTCCGAGCACATCAGTTAACTAGCGTTTAACAAAGATTAATGCGGCCCGATATATCACTCGGGACGGGAGGTGTGCGAAGTTCTACGATAAACTTTTTAAAGACTCAAGTTCGCACAGTTAGGTATATCGCGTTGAAAAATTGTGTACCGAGGGGTCGTCCGCCCTGGGGCCGCGCGATAAAACCCGGCGAAAAAATCGCGAACGTATTTGTTAAAGTAGACTAGATATTTGTCACGGCGTGATGCGACAACTTGGATAATTGCCCCCCTCTGATTTCGGACGAATTTGATTGCGGCCGCCGATAAGTTGGCAACTTTTTGTTGCGTTTTAATATGGTGTTTGTGAGATGGTATGTCTTTTGTTATGACTACGATATGTTGTGTAATTAAGGGCTCGTCTGATTTTATCTCTTCTTAGAACCTATAGGCACGGCGTGATTGTATTGTATAGGAAATGTATACAAATCAGTATGTACGAAAATGAGGTTATTAATTTTTTTTTTTAATTAATGGCAGTGGTAAACATTGATGTTAAGTGATGATTGCAGCCTATCGACACCCACACAAAGACCAAGGTAAAAATGCAGATGCGTTACCTCTCCTGAGGCCTAAGGTGTTATGCTTCTGTGCTGGAAATTACAGGGCCGTACATTACCACCTGACCGGTACATGATAGTGCTGAACACTACCACTTAGCGGCAGCTTGGCCAGTTACGGTTAACAAACCGTAACAGGCCAAGCTGCGCTAGTTAATGTTAAAGTTAAGCTCAACTACCTGTCAGATTATAAGGGAATCTGTGAACCCTGACAATATTAACTACGCTACAAAATACGCTGGCGCAACGCATTTCGTAGTCATTGTTTAAATTGACAAAAAAATTAATAAATATTTTGGGTGCAACCGAACCTTATTTTTTTTACTTTTATCATTGGTTTTTATGACACATGCGTACACGGAATATAATAATAATAATGGCAACCCATTATACGTCCCACTGCTGGGCACGAGTCTCTCCCCTTTTTGGGGAGAGGCCTGGAGCTTACTCCACCACGCTGCTCCAATGCGGATTGGTGGAGGTGGGTGGCACGGAATAGACAGAGTTAGTTCCATTCTCACATAAATGAACCCCAAAAAAAAAGATGACTTTCGATTTACAAGTGAAATTTTTAAATCGCTCCATTATACGCAATAGACATACATGATACTAGGAAAAAGTTTCTTCGCATTTTTAAGATAATTCAAAACATTTTATAGTATAGTTTATTTAAATTTAACTAAAGTATGTATGTACCATTTTGTTCGATAACCTTTTGTCATCTTGTAGGTAGGGACATAATCCCACTGCTAAAAAAAAATTGGGACTTCTCATCAAAATACCGCGACAAGTGGATTTGGCAGTCCTCTCGTGATGTTAACCTAACATTGCATAAAGAATTCTGAAGAGACCAAAACAGGTGGAAATCTGAAGGTGCAAGGTCAGGACTATACGGCGGATGCATTAACACGTCCCAGCCTAACTCTCTTAATTTTTGCTGAGTGGCTATAGATGTGTGAGGTCTAACGTTATCATGATGAAACACCACACCCCTTCTGTTGATCAATTCCGGCCGCTTTCTCTCAACTTCTTGCTTTAATATCATCAGTTGTTCGCAGTAGAGTTCAGAATCGATAGTCCTGCCTGGTGGTAATAGCTCATAATGAATAATGCCCTTCCAATCCCACCACACACACAACATCACCTTATTGCGAGTTAACCCGGGTTTCGCCACAGTCTGTGAAGCCTGACCGGCCTTTGACCACTTTCTTTGGCCTTTTTCGCACGTTCTTGTCGTACGTGATCACCTTTTCATCACCAGTTATCAGCTTCTTCAAAAATGATTCGGTTTCATTACGTCGTAATAAAGAATCACAAATGAGTACACGGTTCATTAGGTTTCTTTCAGTGAGCTCGTGAGGTACCCAAATATCGAGCTTTTTTTTGTACCCAGCTTTTTTCAAATGCGCCAAAACTGTTCTGTTCAGTTCTTCAGCTACGTCGTAACTACTGATATGTCGATCTTGCTCCACTTTTTCAAAAATGGCATCCATTTTATCCGTAATAGGGCGACCAGAGCGAGGTGCATCTTTGACATCAAAATTTCCGGATTGAAAACGCTTAAACCAAATTTGTGCTACTCTCACAGACACTGCACTAGGTCCATAAACATCGCAATTTTTTTTCGCGGCTTGCGTTGCATTTTTACCTTTTTTGTAGTAAAATTTTAAAATGTATCGAATTTCTTCATTAGATTCACTCATCTTGACAGTACGAAAAACAAATGAAAATCACACATTTGCCTAATTAGAATTTGGAATTATGTTCTTTAAAATTTTAACTTTCAATGATACCAAAACCAGCCAGATACAAATACTACAGCCAAAGAGATTTTATTACAAGTTCATACATACTATAATGCGAAAAGACTTTTTCCCCAACCTATTATTTATCAAACATTATCTATGCTTATTTCGGCCTTACTTTAAAGCCATTTAATTTTATCTGTATAAACTATATAACCTCGCTCGTTATTAGAATATCAATACTATAAACATGGATATTGGCAAAAAAACTGCGATAAAAACACCGATAGCAATTCAAATTTTGTCTTTTATTGCACTAGTATTATCTAGAATATTTGGGATTCATTAGAAATTGCTTATAGAGCGATGAAATTCTTCATTATTTGTGAATTTTCGATTAAGGCTTAGAATTTTTTCACAATGATTTTTTTTATGTTATAAAGGTGGCAAACAAGCACGCAGTTCATATGGATGGTAAGTGCAAGGTCAAGATGCAGATGTTTTTCCACCCCTGAAGCCGAAGTTGGTTGCATCTGTGATAGTTATTACGGGGTCATACATTATCATGTAACCGGAACCACACCGCGGACTCTACGCAAAAAATCCATACAAACGCTTAATTTGGTCTCTATTACACAGCCATCAATCAGTGACGTGTATTTACACGTGCACCTGTGTGCGTAGCATGTAGAGAATACCAAATGTTGCATATAAGAGGTGAGGAGGTTGGGTGGGGCGGGAAAATCGGACGGGACGTCGAAGTGTCCAATCTATACGTAGTATTATTACATATTCTCTGCCGGAACAAAAACACAAAATGCAGATGCGTCGCCACGCCACCCCTGAGACTTTAGGCAGAGAATATGTTATAATACTACGTATAGAATGGACACTTCGACGTCCCGCCCGATTTCACACAGGTGCACGTGTAAATACACGCCACTGATTGATATCTGTGTAATTGAGACCAATTTAAGCGTTTGTATGAAATTTTGGCAGAGTGTCCGCGGTATACCTATCTCTGTGATAGTTGTTACAAGGCCATACAAAAAAATATATTCGGATATATCATTTCGGCGGTATTTGATTATGCGATTAATGCAATTACGATAAATGTAATAATTAACTTACGATCAATTTTTATCGATTAATGATAAGTGTATTTGATTTTCGTTGATTTGCCCTTTGTAGTGCGCGATTCGCCTTGTAATGTGTGTTGTGTCAACACGTTGCATCTATTCGTTGTTCTATTGAACAACACGTGTTCCGAGATATTGAACAATGTAATTGAATATCGCTTTGTTATTATGAAAATTACACGAAAAAATTGCGTATTAAACGTGATAAGGCGATAGATGTATTGAGTCGGTTATGATACCTTTTATCGAAATTGTTTGAAATTACAGAACTTGTTACTTTTTTTTTTAATCTTTATTTTAAGAGCTTGGTCGCTAATGCGACTACGTCGCTCTGTTATTAGCCTCATACATAATACAACATTTGACACTATTAACCATTCATACTTAAAGTTCTAGCTTCTACGCCAGTTTTATACAAACTAATAAGACATTTCATGTCATCCGACCAAATATCATTTAAAATTATATTCAATCCACCTGTAGATCGATATATATTATTTGTGTTAAACAAAGCTTTTCTCACGCTATCATTTCGGGCACACTCCATTAAAATATGGAAAACATCTTCAAGAGTACCGCAGAGGGTACAACTGGGTGTTGGAGCTTTACCCATTAAATAAGCGAACTTATTTAATGGAACGTGTCCAGAACGGAGACGTAAGGCAATGACTGTGTCATTTCTATCAAGTGTTTTGAATCCATGGTATTTTGAAAGGTTCATTTTGGATTGTCTTATACCAGATACCTTTTTCTTTCGACCTGTGGTCAAAGTATTATTTCCAAAATATGTAACACGTTTTTTTAATCAAGTATAAACAATCGGTATAGAACGGTTCAACTGATATTACGACACCTTCACTTGGAGCTTCTTTGGCTAATTGATCTACCATAGAATTGCCTACTATATTAACATGTGATGGAACCCATTGTAGAACCACTGTAGACCGACAATGAAAGAAATTAATTATATCCAAAATTTTGTAAGCTGCGGGAGTACATCTAACATTAGATGTGCATCGAGCTATGTGTTGAAGGGCACTTCTTGAGTCCGAGAATATAACAAATTTGTCTCCGTCGATTGTAGTTATATAAGATAATGCCTCCAAAATTGCCAACTTGTTACTTGATGTTCTAATTTGTAATTAAAGTAGGTACATTTATGAATTTTGTGAAATCCTTTATCTTTGGCTCTACTGGGTTTTTTCCCTTTTCTGGAAATAGAAATAGAACGTAACTTCACGACTGTAATCCCCGAAGGGGTAGGCAGAGGTAAATGCATGCATTCAAGCATACATGCAAACACCCAGGACTCGCCGGTTACGTTGTTTTTGGCCCATGTAACAGGTGGCGAAGCAGGTGGTAAAAGCAAAAACATATATAATAATAAATAAAAATAAATAATGGCAACCCATTAAGTATACGTCCCACTGCTGGGCACAAGTCTCTCCCCTTTTTGGGAGGAGGCCTGGAGCTTACTCCACCACGCTGCTCCAATGTGGAATGATGGGTTAGTGTGGCCACTAACCCATCATTCCGTTCACCCGTTGTCGGATGTTTTCAAACCGCCGCATAAGACCTCCGACAAAAACATAGGTATATTATAGTAAATTAAAAGAATTTTCAATTCCTTCAATGATGATTAAATGAAGAAAAAGAAAAACTTATTCGTCAAGATCAATGTTATCCAGTACCTCGTAGTTTGGTAGTGTAATCCGGCGATGTCAACAGGCTCGCCACCTGTTACAACCTATTCTCATGCCTTTTAAATACACACACAAACATTATAAACGGTCAAGCCGTTTCGGATGAGTATTGTTAGAAACACTGTGACACGAGAATGTTATACATTAGACGTTTTAGTTTTTTTTTTAATGTAATCGTAGTGGCAAACAAGCATGCAGTTCACATTGATGTTAAGTGATGACCGCAGCCTATAAACACCCACACAAAGACCAAGGTGCAAGATTAATGCAGATGCGTTACCACTCCTGTGTTATGCCTCTGTGTAGGAAATTACAGGGCCGCACATTACCACCTGACCGGAACGAAGTACTATCATAGACCTGAACACTACCACTTAGCGGCAAGTTTATTAGGTAATGCGGTGGTGCCTACGTCCGCGAGCTCCGTCACTGGAGCTCTACCACCAGTGAAAATGAATTTCTGTCTTACCCGTCCCAGAGTCCCGAAATGAAGCCAAAAAACCTCGTCAAAACCTAGACAGATGTCGCATCTTAAATAACAAGGGAATAACAGAGGCCATAAACATTTTAATCATGATAAGTATAACAATTGACGGCGCTCAGTCCAGAGCCCGAGGGCTCCGCAAGTTGCTCCAACCGCTTAATGTATTAACCAACTTATCGCGACATCCATCCAAACTGGGAGAAAGAAAAACTTTTTAAGCAACACTGTTACAAGATTGAGATGAAGTATGCAAGTCATTTACGTACGTTGTGTTTTTAAAAATGTTTGTGAAGGTTATCCCACCTTCTTGAAAAATATAAATCGAGTGGAAAACGTTACTATTCAAGTGATAAGGATGATGGAGCTCGAGAGAATAGTTATCACAGTATTACCTAATTTATTTGCGGTCAAAAGGTGAAATTCAGCCCTGCAGAGTTTCTGAACTCTCACTTCTAGGTATCGTTGTAGTGTTAAAGGGCTGAAGACAACCAACAACACTACCAACGCCACCAAAGCCACCAACACCGCCAATATCACCAACGCTACCAATACCAACACTGCCACCAACGACCCCAACGCTATTAACGCCACCATGACAACCAATGCCATCAACTCCACCAATACCACCAACACCACCAACACCACCAACACCACCAACACCACCAACACCACCAACACCACCAACACCACCAACACCACCAACACCACCAACACCACCAACACCACCAACACCACCACCACCACCAACACCACCACCACCAACACCACCACCACCATGATAGCTGTCATTGGGTCCCCTAAAAGTAGGCGGATGCAATTGTCACTGGTCACGTGTCCGTCAGACGCATTTTCGATCAAGGTCACGTGTACTGACGCGAGTTTAACATTTTTTACCCATCACAAAGATAGCAAGGCGCCGCTAAGTTTACACTTCAATAAAAACATTTTACAAGCAAGTATCTCCAATTTTTTTTTTAATTTTTATTCAATTCCACACATCATTAGCACCACACACACAATCAGAACATTACTTACAAGGGAGAGTCCTCATAAATCTTGAAAATGAATCCTTAATGTTTCCGTCAATACATCTTTTTCTTTACTCGTATGGGACTTACCTGTGGAAGAAACATTATATCAATTGCGGAGTCATAATATATTACATGTGATTGTATTTTAATGGTCTACGCTTTTACCATTATCTGCTTGATATCGACAAGTCATAATGTTTTGATGTTTTTGTGTATTCAGTAAACGAGAATACAGCATATGTAGATGGGAAGAAACTTTTTTTTATAATAATATCATAAAAATAAAAATAAAAAATAAATAATAATAATAAAGCTACGAATAAGTTCTAATATTGAGGAGTAACTCTCTTATAAAATACAAAAAAGTGGCTAAACGGCTGGTTGCTATGGGCTTGACATTGACAGTTATAAACCAACATTACAAAACATTATAGATCGGAACTATTTAAATTGACAGACGCCACTAGCAACTGTCAACTACAAACAAATGTTGACTAGTAACAACACCTAGGTATCGTTACTTGTCAAAACTCATGGTGCCACTGCTTACGACTGATTACACAGAATTACACTTCTATATCATTCACTTATTACCACGTGGCATGGAAGTGGCAAACGAGCGTAAATACAGTCCACATCGTGAACAGCAACTTATTGTTATTATGAATATTTAAAAATCTAATCTAAAAATTTGAGATAACGATGTTCACTGCCTTGTCACTCCTGAGACCTGTGCTGTTGTATGCCTCTATATCCAAAATAACGGAGCCGTACATTACTCCTCGAACAGAACACGGTAGTACTTAACACTACCATTTAGCGGCATATAGATTGAGTAATGCGACGGTACCTACGCTTTCGAGTACCTACCGTCGCCGGGACTCTACTACCAGTAAAAAATTTAGTAGGGAATGATGATTCAGGAATTTGAATGAAAGACAAAAGTTATTCATGTAGGTACCTACATTTATGACTGTCTTTTAGTAGAAAATTGATTGTCATCATTCTTTATCTCTAGGCTCTCTAGGTATGTTTTTTGGAAAAAAATGAGACGAAAAAAAGTTCTCATTTAAAAAAAAATCTAATCGTTTTTCTTTTTTGTAAATTACGTAAAGAAATTTACGTTTGCTTTTTCTTAAAATTAATTCAAACATAAATACTTAGTAAGTTTTCAATTTCATAATATTCATTCAACTCTCAGGCACTTTTAATGTCCTGTAAGCTTCAACCTTTATCTATCTCCCGCCCAATATGGGCAGCGCAACACAAACTTATAAAATCCATTACAATAATGATCAAATGTTTAGATCAACTGCTTCCCTGATGGCTGACACGTGTCACATTCTACAGGAAGTAGCCACTCACACAATATAACACGCACACGACGCCACTTCATAGCTTCCTACTTCAAACTAGTTTAATTCGAAATTTTAAAACAGTAAAAGAATTTAAGATGAAAAGTTTGAGTACCTATAATCAAAATATTAATCATAAATCGTTCGTTCACTGCCTGTTATGCAAATCTTAAAATGTTGACTGATGAATAGAAATAGATGAAATAATCTATTAAAACGATATCAATGTAAAAATGTGTATTGCTTTAATGTAGAGCTTTGATATTGTGGCCATTAAAAAAAAAAGAAAACAGATATGCAATTCTGTTAAAAATGCGACAGATTAATACTTCGACCATTTGAGGGGTCAGAAATTCTCAAGAGCATGTATTTAAGTAGATAAAGATGTATAATATACTGTGAGTGTAAGCGTATTTTATTTTTATTTATATGAGAGGATCAAGGTTTTTTTTTTACACGTAACGTAAAAAAAAAACGTAACTTCACGCCTGTAATCCCCGAAGGGGTAGGCAGAGGTGAATGCATGCATTCAAGCATACATGCAAACACCCACGATTCGCCGGTTACGTTTTGGCCCATGTAACAGGTGGCGAGCCTGTTGACATCTCCGGGCACATAACCAAACTTCGAGGTACTGGGAAATTTCCAGAAAATGGGAAAATCCCAATAGAACCAGAAATAAAGGACTTTACACCATTATCTCTGATAACCCCCTACCCGGGAATCGAACCCAGGACCTCAGCGTAGTAGTAGTGGCCTGCTACCACTAGGCTACCGAGGCAGTTAAGTGGCAGTTTTTTTTAATTATGGAAAAATAAGCAGGTTGGTGCCTGGAACCTTCTAGATCACTATTTTATAAAACGGTGTGTTACACATTGACCATAGTACTAAACAGGACATTCTCCTCGGTTTGGTATGATTCCAATTTTTTGCATTCAATTTACCTCAGTTGACTAGTAAAATGACAGATGACATGGAAATGTCTGCCAAATAAATTTAAAAACGAAACCGGCTGTTTGTTTTTTTTTGTAATGGAAGTGGCAAATAAGCATGCAGCTCACATCGACTGCAGTCATCACTTAACATCAATGTTAACTGCATGATTTGTTTGCCACTTCCATTACATTAAAAAGAATAGCACCAGATATATTGCCGCGGTTATCGAAATTTTCAGTTTATCTTATTAATAATTATTAAATAAAATAAATATCAACATTATTTTATTGATTTTCATCACATTTTTTAGTATGTAAAACAAAAAAACCGGCATTTCATCTTAAAAAAATAACAAAGATATAGATATGCGATTCGACGCTACATGATTCTTGAGCAAGGTAATACTTTTATTAAAAAAAAATGTGTAACTCCAGTTGGAACATTCAGTCCTTAAAGTTAACATGTGTTTAACAGCCTCCATGCAATCAATTTATATTTTTCAATTTATATAATTGTCAACACTGTTTTAAGCGCACTATTTTATTAAAATTGACATGAATGTATCAATGTATTGACATGAATGTATCAATTATCAATGTACATGATGATAATAATAAATTATATTCTTTTTTATTTTTTTATTTTCATAGAGATGCAGCAATATTAAAATTGTATAGGATGATGATACTCTCTTAAACGTCCATATTTGGTGCGGCCTGTTTTGTTCAATGTCTTTCTGAGATTGTAACTAAGCTATTCAGATTATTGATTCACAGATGATAGAGATATAAAAACAGAAATAAACAAATTAAATAACACACTAAAATGCGAGAATATTCGACCATAAACAAAGATCATTGTCCGAAATAACGTTATTTACAATCGATGAAAAATTCGAGATAGACACAAAAATTACAACAAATTCGATTCAAACATATAAAAACTATCAATTAGTTCTTATCGATTGACAATATATCAAGTCGGCAACTAAAAACGGGATTAGATTCTACCGATAGGTGAATATTCTCCGTTCTTCATTCGTTCGAAAATCGATTTTCCGGATCGATTACGTTTTAAATATTCGGGTGGGCACGTAATGGCGGCCAATAGAACAAAATGGCCGAATGGTCATTAGAAAGCCTACGCCGCCATGCCTATCGCATTCTCTCGATTTCATAGCAGATTAAGATACTAAATCGATAATTAATATTTTACTGTATTATTATTCTAATGTTTGCTCTGAATATGTATATGACAGTTCACGAAATAATATAGGGCGTATTTACATTACGAAATAATTATGTTAATTCGTGATAACGAAGCAAAAAGTCAATTTGCATTTTCAATAGTATTATATAATTTAATCCATTCGATAATCTTAAAAAAATAATAAAAAATATATAAGTAACTTGCTGTGCCCGAGACTGGTCGCGTAGAATTTAAGTCGAAAATAAAAATGGTTACTCCTTATTACATAAGCTATCTGCCTGTGAAAGTCTCGTCAAAATCGGTAATGTCTATCTGTTTGTCTGGCTTATGTCTTTCCAGACATAAGCCAGACAAACAGATAGACAAAAATTGTAAAAAAATATATTTTAATATTTGTACCGTGTATTTATTTATACTCCCTGTAGCAGGAAATGGACCCTATAGCACACCGCGGACACTCCGCCAAAATTCCATACAAACGGTAAATTTGGTTTCTATTACACACTCATCAATCAGTGACGTGTATTTACACGCGCACCTGTGTGCGTAGCACGTACAAAATACCAACCGTCGCCCATAAGAGGGGAAGGGGTTGAGTGATGCGGGCCAATCGGGCGGGACGTCAAAGTGTCCATTTTATACGTAGTATTATTACATATTATCTGCCTATAGTGTCCGAGGACAATAAAAAATCTATGTTCATATTTTTCTGGTGGCGTGAGGGAAATATGCATTTAGTAACGAGCGGTTATTTTTAACCTGTTTATAACAAACAGACACTCTTATTATATTTATTTGTATAGATGTATAGACAATGTATGGAGTTCGAGAATGATTATTAGTCACATATCTATAAAAATTCCAGGTTTTACATTCCAATAACTATGTAACTGCATGTTTGTCACTGAGTTCACTAATCTATATATACAAAAATCAATTGCTGTTAGTTATTTTCGCTAAAACTCGAGAACGGCTGGACCGATTTGGCTAATTTTGGTTTAGAATGATTTTTGGAAGTCCAGGAAAGGTTTAAAAGGTAAAAAATATGAAGAAATTGAAGGGAAATAGTAAAAACCACAATTTTATTTTCACACAAAAATAGTCCGTATCTGTCAAACCTTAGACACATTATTTCATTCTGAGGCAATACGAAGTTTGCCGGGTCTCCTAGTTTTATATATAAAAACACTCCAATGAAGGTATGTTCTTTCATAAAATAACCGCAACAACTGAATTCAAAACAAGACGAAAATATTCACCCAAATCCACTTGAAATTAAAAAACAGAACCACGATTTAATTTGTATCTAATTAAAAAAAGACGCTTTTAACGGAAACAACCTACCGCGCAACACAACACCCAAACACATTTATATGTACCTAATCGTAATTATCAATTGAAATAAGAACAAATTAGATTTAATCGATGCTATCCGATAGCTTTTATATCGATCAAGATCGTTACATTCGATTTTATGTTTATTTTTTTTGCTATTAAGTCGCTAACTCCGTTCTCATCAAATGCGATTGAATATCGATTTTTGGTATTTTATTTCGTGTTATACATTAAATGTATCGTTATCTGATTTTAATTTTTAATACGGATATATAAATCAACCAAGTAATCCAAACTAAACAATAATTTAGGCACGTTTACATGCAATTTTACATGGTTTTGAATTTTATTTGGATTAGGTACTTGAAGAATAGAAGCTTTGACATGATAGACGAGCGACGTTTATTCTAGGTTAGGATAACAATGGAATTATAATTTCTGTTTCGCAATTTCTAGCTCAGAGAAATTACAGCTTAGTCTCAGGAGTGCTTTATAAGTAAACTAGCGACCCGCCCCGGTTTCGCACGGGCGCAATTTTACCACCATTACTACTATCATAATAAAATAAAGCCTATAGCACTCTTAAATGAAGGCCCGGTTAGTCCAGCGGTTCGATCCCCGCACCGGGACAAATATTTGTATGTAATATCGATATTTGTTTCGGGTATGTATGTTGTATGTTTTGTATGTGTACAACGGCAACCACAATACAGGTTTATATAATACCTACTTAATGTGGATCTGTGAGTGTAAGTGTATCATAGAGTTTTGGCGGGAACCTTGAAAGAGGCGTTTGGTGCTCTTATTTTATTTCATTTTCTTGGTGTATTTTAAAGTTATATTGAATAAAGTTGGTGGCATTTTGTTTGATATAGTTTTATTACAGTGCCCGTGTATAGTGAAATAGAATAACAGTGCGAAAACACGACCTTTCAGGTTGCCTCCAAAACTTCATTGTAAATTTTCTGGTAAAGTAGCCATCGCTTTACTCGACTTAACTTGACTGTGACTCACTTGACTAACATATTATACTTGATAACTTATATACTTGATACTTACATATTATACTAACTTTGACGCTGCTTAAATAAATACGAAATATCGTTTTACTTGACACTGGCAATATGCGTGATAGCGATGCCACAATAACTAAAAAAAAAAAAAAGTGTATCATAAATAGTGCAGCTTTCGGATTGTGATAGAATTTTCATGATCGGTTCAGTATTTCCGAAGATTAGCCTCTACAAACAAATGAAAAACAAACAAAGTTGTTATTTTCATTAGAGACATAGCAACTAAGTTCTCAGGGGTGGCAATGCACCTGCATTTATTTTTGGTCTTGTCTAAATGTACCTTTAAAGGCTGCAGTCATCACTTAACATCCACTGCATGCTTCTTTGCCACCAAAATAGTGTCAAAAAATGTTACAAGCACTTTTTTAAAGTACTTTAAAAAACTGCTTGTAATTGTTTTTTGACTCTTTTTATTTTAATGCTCGTTATCAAAAAATGTTACAAGCACTTTTTTAAAGTACTTTAAAAAACTTCTTGTAAATTTTTTTGACTCTATTTATTTGAATGCTCGTTATCTCTAAAGTCGAGACATAAATTTGGTTAAATATAAAAATATTTATCAGAATATTTTCATAATATTATTGTGGTATTTCAATCGCAAGTTATCTCCATATTTTCTATTTTACAATATTTTTTGAAATCTTTATCAATATTTCCGTTAATTACAAATTTATTACACATATTTTTATCATAGATTACAAGATATTATTTTGTAATTAGCCAAGATAACTGACGATTTGTTATCTATTGCATCGCAACGACAAATGTAACTGATGTCATAGTGTGAAATCTAATCAGAGAACAAAAACTAAGGTTTGGTTGCATCAAAATATTTGTTAAAGTTCAATGCGGTCAACATATACATATACGTATATGTAATACCTAATGGAATTATAATAAGCCGTTACGGAATTATAATGGAATTAGAATCAACCTATACATATATATGTATATGCGCACACGGTGTGCGAATTTCAAAAAAATCGGATAAGTAGTTTAGGAGTCCATCGCGGACAAACACCGTGACACGCGATTTTTATTGATTTAATATACCTTCTTGCCGCTACCGTAAATTAAAGAGTACAAAGATAGGTTTTTATTAACATTTTTAAAAAGATAATATTTTTACTGGTGCTAGGTAGAGTTGTGCAAGGACAAGGGATATTAATATACTTAATCTATCTGCCACGGAATGGCAATGTTCAGCCCTTTTTAAAAATAACGTGAGCGTAATGTCTACAGTTTCATAAAAACGTACACCTGAAGTTAGATTTGCGATATTCCACGCATCATGAAATTGGATTTAACCAATAACTAATTAAATCACCCGTTACTTGCACCGTAACCGTTGCAAACGTTACGGCATCGGTTATTGATTGAAAACAAACCGTGGCTGGTGAATACGATAACGCGATAAGGAATGTTATCCGCGCGCGAAAATCTCAAAAATGCGCTGCGGGCGTGTGGTATTGGCAAACACAGTGTTTAACGATTTCAGTAACGTTTCTAACAGGCTTATTTTGATATGTAACGAAGCAGGTAGTCAACATAAAAAAACCGAAACAGCAACTAATGTCTAGACCAGTGATTCCCAAAGTGGTCTATATCGACCCCTGGGGGTCTATGACAACCTGAAAGGGGTCCACGTCAGCGAAAAAAAAATTTGGGGGTCAATGAAATGAAAATGGGGGTCAAAGATAGTGGATCTCAACACGTACACTGATAGTACCAATTTACTTACATCATACCAGTGATTCCCAAAGTGGTCCATGGGAGACTCGATGGGGGTCTACGTAGGCGTAAATAAAAATTGGAAATATGGGAATGTAATATAAATGTAGCAAGGACGGAACGTCCACAGAAACCAGAAAAAATTGTAAGGGGTCTACAAGAAAAAATAGTTTGGGAACCTCTGGTCTAGAGCGAAAGCACCGCCCGTGTACCGTTCAGGTGGTAATGTACGGCCCTGTAAGGCCATACGGTATCTTTTTTTTAATGTAATGGAAGTGGCAAACAAGCATGCAGTTCACATTGATGTTAAGTGATGACTGCAGCCTATAGACACCCAGACAATGACCAGAGGTCAAAATGCAGACGCGTTACCACACCTGAGGCCTAAGGTGTTATGCCTCTGTGCCGGAAATTACAGGGCCGTACATTACCACCTGACCGGAACACGATAGTGCTGAACACTACAATTTAGCGGCAAGTATATTAGGTAATGCGGTGGTGCCTACGCCCGCGAGCTCCGTCACTGGAGCTCTACCACCAGATAAACTAACAGGAACACGATAGTCCTGGACAATCCTGGACACTATTTAGCGCCAGATTGATAAGGTAATGCTGTAGTGCCTACGCCTTCGAATCCCTCCACTGGAAATCGATCACCAGTTGTCTTTAAGTCGTAGTAGTAACTTACCATTCATTTCACAATTTTCGCTAATATGTCAGGAGAAGCGCACGCTTCTTTGCCATTTTCATAATATGAAACCGGTCAAGTGCATGTCGGGCCACGCGCAATGTAGGGTTCTGTAGTTACAGAGTAAGAGATGTAATGAAAAAAATAAATAAATATTTTCAATGGACTTGTTCGAAATTTTGGAGTAAAATACATTTGGTCGACTATAACTCGCAAACATGCAAGGCCAACTTTAGTGTGATAGTTTTCCTTTTAATTTCGTTATATGTAGCCACTATCACCGTAACGTTTGAATTTCTAACAACAACCGTTTAGTCTGTAGGGGGCGGAGGGGACACTTGAGTCTAACGAAAATTTGCACTTTAAAGCTTAATAAGTCACGAACAGTTAACTGAATTGAAAAATGATGTTCGCACACCCATAATATTTTTAAAAGACCTATCCAACGATACCACACTATATGAAAATCAAAAATAAAAAAATA
This sequence comes from Macrosoma leucophasiata, assembly GCA_036365455.1. Lineage (NCBI taxonomy): Eukaryota > Metazoa > Arthropoda > Insecta > Lepidoptera > Hedylidae > Macrosoma > Macrosoma leucophasiata. The sequence goes on along the minus strand of JAWQUS010000007.1, from coordinate 23,435,314 downwards.
TCCGCGCGTTACTAGTACTAGTATTTTTTTTACCTTTTTATTGTACCACTTTGTTGGCGTAATTAAGGTGTATACTTGTGCCAAATGTCAAGTCTCTAGTAGAAATATTTTTTGCGCTAATCTGCGAACGGACAGACAGACATACAGACAGACGGACATGGCGAAACTATAAGGGTTACTTGTTTACTACGGAACCCTAAAAATCAGTAATTTTGAAACCGCAAGTTTGATCAAATGTTTGTGAGCGATGTATTAACAACGATAACGCCCGTACACGTGTTATCTGGTAGTCAGAAATGTTTTACAGTACTGATAAAGTACAGTAGTCACTACCACGTTACATTTTTTTATCTGACAATATATTTTACTACTATTGATATTTGAATATAACAAATTTCCTTTCGTCGTTGTAAATAAATAAAGATTTATCAGATTTCTTATCTCTTTTATGTTTTTAGGATTCGGACTGAGTATCTCAAAGGAAAAAAACCAAACTTTTTAAGATTATTCGTGCGCCTGCCTGTTTGTACCTCTGTTACCCAATTTGCTCTGAAAAAACTCGGCGGGTTGAGTTGAAATTTGGTGCGCTTATTATAATTATCACTAACTAATCATTAGCTGCATAAATGCCCCATGGTACATAATAATGATAAAATGACTGTAAAGGAGATGGGTAATTTTGGACCCGGAAAATCGTTACTGGTTAACCCAATAAACAGTACATTTTGTAATATTGTTAAATTGTTAACCTTTAGCATTGGCAACCTATCTCAACTTTTACTTGATCATATATACTTCAATAACTGGTAATTAAAGAAATGCCCGAGCTTCAAATTATTTATTTTATAGACATTTGAAAGTGACATAATTTGTAATTTGTACAGTGTTAACATCTGGGCCCAGAAAAGTATGGAACAGTATCATTCTCCTTTCGAAATATTTTAAATTTTGTAATTATTAATGTATATATCAAATATCAGATAACACTTTGTTTAATTTATTTAGGTTTCAAAAGTATTTCATCAAAATATCAGCCATTGAACATCAAAACTAAAATCAACGCCATCTATGTTTTAAGTCATCATCAAAATCACTAATATTTATTTCTTGAGTATAACCTAAAAATCTGTGAAATGTTTTTCATTATTAGGTAGCCTATTACACGAGGTGTCCACTGGAGTTCAAATATTCTACGGGTATCTACGAATGAAAACAAATACTGTAATAAATAAGTATTTTTTTATTGTTATAGGTTCTAAGACGAACATTGTATGAACGCAGAACAACGTCATTTGGATAAAGACTTAAAATTACCATGTATAATTTATTTATCTCAAAACTCCTAACGTTCTTACATATTGTTATTCATGTTTCTTTCCACATAAACAAACCAATAGTTTTTTAAAACCGACGCAATCAAGCAAACATTAAATTCTTATCGGTTTTTTACCGATAACGTTTAATCAGGCGCGATTTTTACGATTCACCGCTATCGTGGACACGGTGGATTACATGCGATAACGATCAAGAGCATTGTAATACAAACTTTATTGTAATTTCTTTTTATCTTAACGTGTTCGCTGTGTTTCTTAGGAAAATAGAGTTGTTAATTGATTAATTGTCGATTCATTACTATTTAAAAGGGAAAATATCATTTATTATTTGTGTGATTTATTGATTGTGGAGTTGTGAATGACAAAGAACGTCTATTTTCTTTTTCTAAACTCGGTTTTTTTATGTAATGGAAGTGATAAACAAGCATGCAGTTCACATTGATGTTAAGTGATGCCTGCAGCCTATAGACATCCACACAAAGACCAAGGTCAAAATGCAGATGCGTTACCACTCCTGAGGCCTAAGGTGTTATGCCTCTGTGCCGGAAATTACAGGGCCGTACATTACCACCTGACCGGAACATGATATACTTGCCGCTGAATGGTAGTGCTGAACACTACCATTTAGCGGCAAGTATATTAGGTAATGTGATGGTGCCTACGCCCGCGAGCTCCGTCACTGGAGCTCTACCACCAGTAAAAACCGGTTATTTGGTTGTAAAAGAGGAAATGAGACATTCTACTGATAGATATAATTACATATTTTCTATTATACCTAAATCCTCTGCCTACCCCGTAAGGGACTTGGATGCATACATACATATTATTGGTATACAAACATACATATTACATATTTCTTGATTATCCATTTTTGTAACATGTAGACTGATATGAAATGTCTGTTTATTGTTATTCATCAATAATTTAAGACGTTAATTTATTTCGAAACATTTATGTGATTCTTGTAATCTCAAATGATGAATAAAGTTTTTGATTTGATTTGTGATTTGAGTTTTAATCTAATGGAAGTACATGTCCAAAACTCGCCGCTTGATAATATAAAGAAAAGAGTGAGTCTTTTGTTGGACTCAGTAGTCTATGAAATAATTATGGGATTCAGGTCAGTTGCGACAATTTTGTGCATATTTATGTAAACATACGGACAGATTTTTAATTTGACCCTTTTACATAAATATAGTTTGTTAGACTATGTAATATGTATACAATCTCCTATCTGTATCGAAAACATCTAACTTGGCTTAACAATATAAATTACCGTATGTATTTTTATTTAAATCTGGTAGAACTATGCTCACTAAATATTCTACATAGACATTGCGAAATTTGCTGCGGATACAAATGTATAGTATTTGGAGCGGGTACAAATGTATAGTATGTTTCAGAACACAAGAAATATGCATAAATATATACCCTAGCCCTAACCTAAATTTATATCCTGCAGAACACAAAAAATCTCGTATATTCTTCATAGTACCACCCCTACGCCGTATTGCAAGATTTGTATTAAACAGCCTTGCCGTGGATCTGAAGTTTAAACCAAATATTATGGAATACCAGTTGGTCTCAACTTTTCTTTAAGGGAAACATTTTTTATCGGTTTTTAAAACCGATACAATTCAAACGCCATGAAAATATAATCTATAAATACGGATCCATAAAACATTTTTAAACTTTTTTATCTATGAATATTAAAGGGACAAGTACACGCGTGCTATCCAATGGCGCGGGCGTATCGGTCGGACAAAAGAATTTTCGACGATTGAGCAAACATAATGTTTCGCGATCCCATCTACCGGACAGGTGACATGCGACGCCGGAAAAAATGTCTATACAAATATTTTTTACTAAAATTGCTTTTGTCCAAAATAGATTCTCCTTCGGTTATGGAAATTGCTCTGGTTTTGGAAAATGAGATACTATTGAAAATTTATTTGAGAAAAATAATATAAAAGTGTATTCAAGCACTTTATGTAATAATTAGAGATGCGCCGAATAGTGGTTTCACCGAATAACCGAATACCGAATATTATTCGGTTTAACCTATGCCGAACCGAATATTCGGCCGAATTATTCGGTTTACTATTTCATTGTTTTGCCGCGTAAACGCGGTTCTAACATGTATGCTTTCTAAATAGCCGCGTCTACACCGGACGCATGCTCGGGCAAGGCAGCCTCGTGAGCGAAATACTTGGTCAGTGACAGTCAGTGAGGACTTGCATCAGGGCGTGCCTCGGCGCCTCGGAGCCGAGACATGCGGCGGTGGTAAAGCGCGCGAGCTCTTAAGGCACCTCAGTGTGAGCCTGGAGCTTACTCCACCACGCTGCTCGAATGCAGGTTGGTGGAGATAAGGGTTAGTAGCCAATCCGCTGTCGGATATTTTCAAACCGCCCATAAGGTCTCCGACAAGGTTTAACGACTGCTATCTATCGATAGCAACCGGGACCGACGGCTTAACGTGCCCTCCGAAGTACGGAAACGCGCATTTTAACTTACCACTGGCGGTCACCCATCACACACCCGACCGCGCCTGTATCGCTTAACCGAGCAGATCACTTGCGATCCACACCAGCGCTGCTCGCTTCAGTACCACAAAATAAAAAGGTATTTTATTCAGGTATTTTTTTCTACTCTCAGTACTACCACAAAATAAAATACCTTCTTATTTTGTGGTAGTACTGAGAGTAGACTGGGATAGCTCGGGATAGCTTGATTTTAAACTATGTTTAAATATAAAAGGTGGAAAATAAATTCTGATTAAAATAAAATGTTGACTGCATGTCACCTAACTACAGGGCTACAGGTTAAGAATAAGTTGATTTGAGGTTTTAAAATAAATGTTGATTTGTAATTTACCTAATGGTTTTATTTTATTAGCTTTATTTAATACATTCTTTATAGGATTTCTTTGGCTTACAAAATAACATAAGAATTTTTAGCTTGTAGTTATGTAAATACCGTGTCGTGTAGCCAATAAAATATAAATATTCGAACCGAATATATTCGGCACCAAAACCGAATAATTCGGCCGAATACGAATAGTGGAAATGATGCCGAATATGCCGAATACCGAATATCAACCGAATATTCGGCGCATCTCTAGTAATAATGTAGTAAGCCACACATTTTGACCAAGATGTAGAGTTGGGGTGTGTAGAAATAGAAAATTGACTCTATGGTTATCAATTTTTTTTTATCGTCTCTACAATAGTGAGTGCTCAGCTGAAGTGTTCGATATGGTGCCCCATGCCACCCTCTCATTGCCAACACCGCATTTTTTTTTAAGTAATGGAGGTGACAATTAAGCATGCAGTTAACATTGATGTTAAGTGATGACTGCAGCCTATAGACACCCACACAAAGACCAAGGTCAAAATGCTGATATGTTATCACTCCTGAGGCCTAAGGTGTTATGCCACTTTGCCGGATATTACATGGCCGTACATTACCACCTGACCGGAACACGGTAGTGCTGAACACTACCATTTAGCGGCAAGTATATTAGGTAATACGGTGGTGTCTACGCCCATGAGCTCCATCACTGGAGCTCTACCACCAGTACCTGGCCGAAGACAGACGTAGAGAAGTCCCACCCTCGCCGACTGGAAACCTGGCAGTGCTCGAGGGTGCGGTTTTCGCGTTCGTTTCTGTCTAGAACGTGTAAATTGTGGAACGAACTTTCCTCTGAGGTGCTACAACATGCTTCAAAAATGTCGTCAATGAGTCCTTCAGGACTGGCCGCGCGTTGGCAACTCTCTTGGTGTTGCAAATTTTCATTTATGATACTTTCAGCAAATAGTATGAAAGTAACGTGAATGAGGTTAAGATACCTAATATTAAGTACAATAAAAACCTCTCAGAAAACAAAACAACTGACACTTACACACTTGTGACAAAAAAATATTTAATTGCATTATTTATATAACATTTAAATGATGTTTTTCGGTCTCTTTAAATGATTTCTTAATTGTACGAATAATATTAACTGCATCACGCTTTCTAGATTCTAGAAAATTATTGTATTCAATTTTAATGTCAATTGAACTATCTAAGTGACGTTCAAGTTTTGACTCAATTGAATCGTAATAGCATTGAAATTAGTTTAAGACTTTTGCGTGTATAAGATTATGTAGATAACATTCGTATTTGAATTAAAAACTGCCCAAATCTGGGTCGGGCTTGAGTTCACAGGGTTTAGTACAATTAATGAGTTCCCTAGGTTATCATAAATACAATACATTTCTTATAGAGAACTTATTTTGGATTGAAGGTAAAGGAGGGATGGCAAAATTGCGTTTGTTTTTTTAAAGAACTTCTGAGCTATTTTTTACTTTAATTATAAAAATAAGCTTTGATATCCTTACAATAAGGCCTGTCTTAAGATATATCACACAATATAGTTTGAAAACTTTTTGAATTCCTAAAATTATCCCTCCATAATAACACCTATGTTTATAACTGACTTATTTTATAACGTTCATGTTTGAGTCACCTAATTACATTTTCAACTCAATCGGTTCTGTACTTTCAGAGAGAGAGAGACAGACAAAGAGATGCACGAGGCTTCGGTTTTTTCCTTTTAAGGCACGCAACCCCAAAAATAACGTCTCCGAGGATTCATTCACAGTTTTTAAGGCAAAATTATTTGAATTTATTCAATAAAAGTGCTCTACAGACATAAACGATTCATAAAAAGCCATCAAACATTCCAATTGGAGCATAACCTTATGCGAGAGAACGCTATCGCAACCCGCAGTCGGCAACTTTTTAACTACGCAGTGAATAGAGCAGGCTTAGCTTGACGACTGAGCGACACTCAGGTGAATCTGAGCATTCCGAACATGCTGAGCCTGCTCTATGCTGATACGTCACTCATATAAGTTTTCTTGCGCTGTGAGTTATCGTGCACAAAAAGTTGAAATGGATTTTCGGATGAGTGACGTGTCGCAGGCTTCTATTTTCAAACTATTATCATTTTTAAAAGGTTGCCAGGTTATAAATGTTTATTATGATGGATTGTTATAAATGAGATTTAAAATATTCAAAACAAAAAATACTTATGGGATAAAATTTAACAAATTCACCTTGACGTTTAAGTGAAGTTCAATAATTAAGTTCAATAATGCTATTGAAGTTATTATGGTTCCTATGGCACGATTGGAAAAAATGATGCGAGTGAATTTTAACGATGCGCGCGCACTCCGACAGATAAAAGCTACAGTCTGAAGTTAGTTGCTAAACAGATAAAAGCAACAATCTGAAGTTAGAGGCTGCTAAACTTTTTTGTCGAATTCATCTTTTTTAATCGAAGATATATAACTTCCTCTGTATGTACCTACATAAGTACACACAGGATCTATTTTTTATTTTTCTGTAATGTTAACCTTTATTGAAATTTACTACTTTTGAAATTTGACGTATAAATTTTTGTTTTCTATTTGCCACTGCCCTAGTAAGACTATTAAGTAGGCAGTAGGTAGTCAATAGTCGAAAATTAATCATTTAACACGATGTTAAAGCCGAACCTTCAAAACAAACTTTGATAACAATAAATATATTTAGAATATTATTCGGCCGTTTATTTGTTTGAAAGCTTTACGCGTCGAATATAATATGCGTTGCGTCGATAATGGCGTCTACTCGATGGGCTTTCATTTCCGCGCGCACGTCGTTCGATAACAAAGAAGTGTTGACATATTTAGAACAAGCCTGAAATCGAGCTGGCAACTGGTGCGACAGCCGTCATTGCGAACGCAGCGGGATTTTAATTTTCGTATCCATCCAGCGCTTGACGCGTCGCTTCCCGCGCTTTTATGGCAAACGTCAAATCCCAATCCCCGATTGCTTCCCGCCAAGAATTTAGTTTTTTAACTGTCAAAGTTGGAGTGACGCGCGGTTTTCGCTTGTCGAACCTTTGATTGATTCGAATTGAACTTTTGTCTGATTTTCTTTTTTTTTCTTGGGGATGTGATGACAGTTTGCTGCAAGGGCTTTGTATATTGAAGGGTAATGTGATTATTTTCACTGGTAGAATTTTAGTGGTGGAGTTAAAGAGCGTAAATATGTCCACATTATCTAAATTACCTATTTGATGATGATTGCAGTGCTTAAAATTGTAGCGCTTCTGTAGATGGCAACAAATTGTTACATTTTTTAGATATTTATGGATCAAATTAACTCTCATTCCAAACTGTATAGGAGGCGTGTTAGCCTCAAATTAATAATTGTGTTTTTTTTATAACTTGGGCCGAATTCTGTTCTCGAAATTGCTAATCTCGATAAATATTAATTATTAATACTGGGGACATTATCAAACTACTGGGTTACTGCTGTGAATTTTCCCAATTGTAAAAACTCAACATCACTTATAGCGAATAAGCGAAGATCGAACACGGGTCCTCAGAATAGCAGTGCCACTAATTCATCGACAGCTGCTTTATAACAACATAAAACATAGACTTAATCGCCTTAAGTGCTCACTAAATAAATTCACACGAATATCAAACAGAAGCTTAGCTAAAATTGGGTGAAAATTTTTAAAATACGAATGGATTTTTGAGCGGTTGCAGCGTATCGACTGAGACCAGAGTCCGTCACTATCTTTATTCCGCACGAACGACTCCGATACTCGCCTCCACGATACACCTACTCGATTAAAATAAGAATACTCCCAATACTGTGACGGACCGCCAACGGATATGTTGATTGTTTTCTTTTTGGTGTGAAGGAAACTTATTTGTTTAGGGGGGATAAAATGTACTATTTTCGAGCAATGTTAATAGGAATTTAAATAAGGTTATTAGGGTAACATATTTCTAAAAACAATGAGGTCAATCCCTACTAATATTATAAATGCGAAAGTAACACGTCCAAACGACTGAACCGATTTTAATGAAATTTGGTACAGAGATAGAGCTGACTTTGAGAAAGAACATAGGCTACTTAGTTATTTATAAAACGACATCCACGCGGGCGAAGCCGCGGGCAACAGCTAGTATACTATATAGAGTAGACATCGGGAACAAAACAACCGCCGGTTCCGTTTTTAAATTGATTTGACAGATATTTAGTAAGACGTTTTTACGTCAGCTGTCATGTTACTATGGGAAAGTCTATACTTAAAAAACTGAATCATGCCACAAAGGGGAATGTCCTATCTAGTACTTAAATAGGTACATATAATTCGACATTATAACATCTTTGATAGAGTATTTTTGATTGGAGGTTTCAGATTAAGTATAAATCAATAGCAAGTATTATACCCCTTATTCTTTCACGGGATAGGTATGGTTACGATATTTAAATCTGTATCTTTAATTTATTTGTTACGTTTCATATCCAAAATTGTCTTCACAGACTCAGAGGACGATTAATTAAAATATTTTGATTCTACTTTTAGAAATTAGGCCTGAGGAGTCTAGCTTCCTTCTACTTTCATCTTACTCGTGATTTTCAACAAAAATGGTGTAGTTCCTTGTTTGCTTCTCCTTTCCTAGTTTGTAATCTCTATGAAGACAGTTTATTTATAGGAAAATGGATACCTATAAAATATTGAAGCAGATCCGTCGGACGTTCTTTTAATATGGGTTGGTACGAGTACTATAGCAATCTTACCATATCCAATTACTGGTTAATATTGGAAAATTAATAATTACATCCAGGGACATAAAACATAACCTACATTGATCCATCACTTGTCCATCCATTCATGACTTGTTTAGATACATGTTAGGAACCTAGACAGGTAGGTAAAATCATTCACAGATGTCAAAGACCCTTATGTTAATATTACCAAAACTATTACCTATAACAATTCTAAAAACGACAATACAAAAAAAAAGAACAGTAGGTACACGGGATCGCAAGTTAAAAACAAAGCGGCTGAGAGACTTAATCGAAATAGAAGCGCAATAATCCAACATGGTGTCCGCAATTCGAGTGCAGATGCAATTGTCACAGCCCGGTGCGCCGCTACCCGCTTCTTGTTTTTACTCGATTGCTCGATTACTCGATTCTCGTTTTTCGTTGTGCCCCGCCACCGATACTAGCTGTACGGGGACCTGTCATATCGACTCTTTGTTTTGCCGAGTAAAAAAATGCACCAGATAAAAAGTCTCCCGAGCAAATTGGGCGTCTCTGTTATAAACAACGGAGGTGGAACGCCGTGATAGCGGACAATAAACGTCCGATCCGTTTGTACGATTCCGAATTTGTTGATTGTTTTCACTCGCCAACCCTGCTATGTTGCACTAGTTTCCCGCGCCGAAATGTCACATTGAAGTTGTTTTTTTTTTCAAAGGCCTTGGCTATCGCCTCGATTGAGTCTGAGTCGGTAACGTGCTGCAAGTTGGGTTATTTATGTAGGTTCGGAGCTCAGTGTTGCATCCTTAATAGGTATATCTGGTCAACGTGCGGAGCGTTATCTGTGAGAAAGCTGGAAGGGGTGAGAAGGGAGGGAACGGCTCGGGGAGCCGATATGAATCACTGGGAGTAATGGCTGCAATATCACGTAGTGCACTTTGTCAACTGGTTGTAGCCTTGCACTCGCATAGATAATACCAAGATTGTGGCTCGGGGGAGAAGATTGTCGCCAGTTTGATATAGGGGTGAATTTTAATGAATATAATAGTTATTGTATGTAATTAAAAACTATCTACATAAAATCCTACTGGTTTACATTTAGACTAACTTTTGAGTCTCTAACTTTTACGTATGTACGCATTCATATAAGTGGGTAAATATTGACGGTGATACTTATCGTCTATATATTTTTGCTTACTTTCACCTACGCCTTCGGTATTTCGCAAAAACGATACAATATGAAAATAAACTTACAGTTATGAAAAGATAAAACTAACATCCCAAAGATCTAAACTCTTAACTACGTATGAAAATGTGCATCATGATCATACTCACCAATATAACGTGCACTTAAGTAGGATAATTCAGCGATTTACTGTACACAACCAATCTCCCTCTTCAAAAAATCATAGTATCAGCGTGTCGCGAGGCGGGCGTGGAAAGAGCAGCGGCGATAACATCTGGAGCGCCATCGCGGGCGGCTGAGTGGCTGAGCGCGGCTAATCTGCCTCTGCGAGACGATCGCCGCTTCACACGAGGACCCACAATTAGGATTGCACAGTTATTCCGCTGACACGCTACACAGATCCTGCTCGATCCTTGGTTTTCTTTTGTTTTTCTCATGTTTTTTTAAAGACAAAAATCTTTGGAGTTTGAATAAGTAATTTTAATTTGCCACGAACACTGTAACACTGGACAGACTACACTTGGCAGTACTTATATAGATTAGGTAATCTATCTAGGTAGGATAGGAGCTTAAAACGTCGTTACTACCAGAGCTGTTTGAAAATTCACCGTTTTTATGTACCTATCATTTGGACTGCTTTCTATCTCGTAAAAAACACATTCTCAAAAATCAAAACTCGCCAGTCTTGTCAACTGTCTGCAGCTGATAGATACCTACATAAAGACCAGAGGTCAAAATGCAGATGGGTTGCCAGCCCTGAGATCTTAGTTGTTATGTCTCTGTGATATTTATTACGGGCCATACATTATCATCTAATCGGAACACATTTTTACTGGTGGTAGAACTCCAGGGACGGAGCTCGCGGGCGTAGGCGCCGCCGCATTACCTAATATACTTGCCGCTAAATAGTAGTGTTCAGCACTATCGTGTTCCGGTCAAGTGGTAATGTATGGCCCTGTAATTTCCGGCACAGAGGCATAACACCTTAGGCCTCAGGAGTGGTGACGCATCTGCATTTTGACCTTGGTCTTTCATAGATTAGGTAGGTAATGCGGTGGTGCCGAGCTCCTACACCGGAACTCTACCACCGGTATAAGGTATAAAGTTAAAAACATCTCTAAGCTCGATTGAAATTCAAGTTATAGCCAAACAGTCAATCTTACAATCTCGATCGATTCGATGCGTTTGCGCAATAGATAAATACTAAATGCTATTTTCCCACGTCTCCACAACCTTTAGCTCTGAAATTGACCTCGCAGGCTTTATATGGTTTATCATGTAGTAGCGTTGGTTTGGTTGTATTGAATTAATTTTAATACATGTAAACATGTGATTTTTGGAAATATTATACTACCCATATTAAAAGTGTTTTGTCAACATGATGTTAGTTTGATGTATGATTATTGGATTTATATTTAATTAAGTAGCTGTTTCCTCCGAATTCGTCTGCGCGATATTCCACCCATATTCCAGGTTATTCGTCGTCTCGCCCGACAAAGACTCGGCCAATCGGGCGACTTGGCACCTTTTAAATATTAATAGTATTTCTGTCGTCAACTCGCCCGACCATAAAATTGAGGGGACTGTGTACAGTCAACTATTTATTTTTTCATTTTGACTATTCAAACTAACTGTACATCCTTTCTTGAGGTACAAACTTACTCACTCAACGTTTTTGAAAATTGAGGGACATTTCAATGTTATTTGCTCAACGGTCCGATTCGCGCGTTCATTCCTACCCAGAACGTGCAAATTGTGGAACGAACTTCCCTCAGTGGTGTTCCCCCGGCGCTACAATATGGGGCTCTTCAAAACTGGCGTCAAAAGAGTCCTTCAGGGCTGGCAGCGCGTTGACAACTCCCCTGATGTTGCAAATGTTCATAGGCGACGGTAACCACTTTCCATCCAGGTGGCCCGTCTGCTTGTCTGTCAATCCTTTGACATAAAAAAAATCGACTACTTATTTTAAATGTTAAAAAATGTGAGGAGAAATAGGTAGATTTTTAAATATATGTAGTTTCAAAATATGTATCTATTACTCATTAACATTTTTACCGCGAAAATGTTGGAATTGTTGAAATATTTTAAGAAATCCATGCTCCATAACTCGCAAAGATAATTTCAGCCAGTGGAGGTGTTGAAATGAGCCGTGTATTGTAGGTACACTCAACTGATACAAAAACAATCGAATATAGCTTTTATGACGCCTAGGTAAGGTTCCCATGTGTACAACCTGATGTCTTTCTAGCAGTATAGTGTTGCGATAGTGTGGGCGTGGCGGAACATGCGTGCGCGCACCTCGAATCGGTTCACAGGCTTTGAGATTTATTCCGTTTGTTGAAATAGATGACATAGATGAGATTTCTATTCTCCTCATATTTATTTCTGGGTGAATGTATCCTTCGACCTAACCCTATCGGAGTTTCGATCCTGTAGAAGGTTGAGTGGGGTCTTCAAACAAAAGAAAAATTATGTGAATCTGCGTTAATGATCTTAACAGTTAAAATTAATTTACTGGTTAAAAGTTTTCTTCATTACATCAGTAAGTATTTCGTGTTCTATATGTAAGGGCAGAAGTGGGACCCTTAAGACATTTATATAGAACTAGCTGACCTGGCAAACGTCGTTCCGGCATACAATAAATGTAAAAGCTTAACGAAAAAATTCTAAATAAAAAAAAATCGAATACATTGTTAAGAGCGATTTCATATACGCAACCTGCCTCGGTAGCCTAGGGGTAGCAGGCCACTACTACTACGCTGAGGTTATGGGTTCGATTCCCGGGTGGGGGTTTATCAGAGATAATGGTGTAAAGTTTTATTTTTTATTTCTGGTTATATTGGGCTTTTCCATCTTCTGCAAATTTCTCAGTACTTCGAAGTTTGGTAATGTGCCCGGAGATGTCAACAGGCTCGCCACCTGTTACATGGGCCAAAACGTAACCGGCGAATCGTGTGTGTTTGCATGTATGCTTGAATGCATGCATCTACCTCTGCCTACCCCTTCGGGGACTACAGGCGTGAAGTTACGTTCATTTTTTTAATATACGCATTTTAATTAATTATGTTATTCACCACTTGCAGGAACTATGTAGATCAGATCACTTACCTGTAAAAAAAAATATCATTAGTAAATATTCTAACATAACTGAAATGGTTTGTTGTTAATTCATTGACGTGAACACATTAGGTATCAACATAATTATGATCTGTTACGTACTACTGCGCTAACGCGCAGACTGAAAAACACAATGCTATCTATGTTGTTTTAAAGAAAAATGGAAAGAAAAATTTGACTTCAGGCGAGACTCGAACTCGCGGCCATCTGGGAATCTAGTACAGCCGCTCTTCCAATTGAGCTACTGAAGTCCTGCCAGATTTGTCAAATCTTTCCTTCACATTTATTGCTTTATGGTAGCAGCAACGCCATCTATTGCCAACTATGCTAGTTAGGCAACCGATATAATAAAAAAAAAATATTTCCATTTTTCTTTAAAATAACATATATTTCACAAGCAAGTGTTAATGCGAAATAATGTAAAAAAACAACAATGCTATCTACTAACAGCCAAATACTAAAACGTAGGTAACTGAAATATAAGTAGCATTTAAAAGTCTTTTGTCTCTAAAAAACACGTGCAAACGACAGAAATTGCTTATATTTGAGGGTTGCTTAAAGGCAATCTCTAAGTTTAACAGATTTCTTAAAATTACAGAAGGATGTGAAATGCTTCAATTACTTTAACAATTATCTTGGTGCAACCCAGGCTTAGGGTGATATTCACAGACCGCACTACGACTTTACTTTGACCAAAGTATGCTTAAAACTGTCAGTACTTAGTATGGGTTTTGACAGTTCTAAGTCATACTTTTCTCAAAGTGAAATCGAAGCGCGGTCTGTAAATCTCACCATTAGTTTCGTTTGAGAATTCTGCGATTAATTAATTTCTAAATAAAAACATAAATGTAGTCTCAAAATTAAGCACCACACAGCAAAAACACAGCACAGCTAGTATGATAAAAACACTAAAGAAATAAGAGGTTTTTTCAGGACATATAAAATATAAGAACTACATTATCAAAGATACATATTTACCCCCTTATTATAAATAAACGTACATTAGATACGTTTTAGCTATAGAATGCTCTGTATTTCTCAGTTGTATTGTCAAATGTGCAAGATAAAAAAAGACAAAGGAGAGATTAGCAACACTTTAGCTAAAATACGTTTATGAATAAGGGGGTAAGTTTTTAACATTTATACCTTACAATATTCCGCGAAGACCAATATTAGTATTTTTACAAAAAGGAAACGAGAGTTAACTGAAATTGTGTAACGTAATATATTGCACAAATATCCGTACCGACCAAGAAATATTATAAATACAAACTTTATGAATAGAAACAGCAATGAATCAAAAACAAAACAATGTGATTATCCTCTCGCATTCTGTTCTTTGGTTACTTGTTTGAGTCAAGAGCGAACAGCGAGGGAATCGTAAAAATTTACTAATCAGTAAAATAATTTCTAAAATTCAGTGAATAACATGAAATTGTAGAATTTAATTTGCGAAACCAATAACTGCTAATTTTTTTAGCGCAGTCTGTTTTAATTCAGTAATAGTAGTTCAGTTAAGTGTAGGTAGTACTAACGCTTATTGCTTTTTTTTTTTTTTAATACGCTTACACTCACAGCCCCACAGTAGGTATAAACCTGTGTCGTGGGTGCCGTTGTACACATACAACACATACACAAACACCCAGACCCGAAACATATATCTGTAGGCCATACAAATATTTGTTCCGATGCGGGGATCGAACCCGCGACCCTTCGAATCAAACGGTGGTTTCGCACCGCTGGACTAACCGAGTCATCAGTATTGTATAGGTACTACGAATAATTTGATATTGTACCTACTAACTTCGTCCCTACATAAACAACTTCTATTGACGTTTTTTGTTGTATGTAACGTATGTAGCACTAGCGGCGCGCCCCGGCTTCGCGCGGTTGCAATGTTACCTACCCTCTCCTATTCATCTTAACGTGATGTTATGTAGCCTAAAACCTTCCTCGATAAATGGATCTATCACTGATTTTTTTTTTAATCGGACGGTTTCTGATGTTTGCGCGTTCAAGCAAACAAACAAATTCTTCAGCTTTATATTATTAAGTATAGATTACGTACAATATTAAATATGATATGTTGTTATTTAATTCATTGTGGTATCCATTTAGATTTATGCCCTACTGAGCGAGCGGTACGAAGATATGGGCCAACAATGAACTGATATTTTTTTGGACGCCTATGAACTTGGATGCTCCATCTAGACGTGTATATAATCAAAGACTTTGACATATTAATCAACGTATCAGTTGTTATTCGTTTTGATTTTATATTTGTACTTTGACATATCACAAGCAAATTCCATTATTTCCAAGTGATTAACACGTTGACTGCGGAGCTCAAAAACACAATATTTCCACTGTTGCGGTACAGGACCATATTGCTATGTAAGAAACATTTTTTTGGTGCGAAACATGGCTCATGAGTCCGGTACACGATCTTTTTTAAACCTATATTTCTCGTTTAATTTTTCATTTTATGGCAATTCTTTGACTTTGGACTATACCTTTAAACCTTCAATTGTATGCTTTTTTCATGGTTGCAGAATTGGCTAAGTGATTTTTGATTTAAACGTCTTACCGGACATAAATGTCATGTAAAGCACCAAAGAAACAAAATTTTCAAATTGTCGATGACCAGATAGTGATGTTCATAAAACAAAACAAATGTTTATCGATATTATTTATTTATTCTTTCCTGCACAATTACGTACATGCGGCGGACTTAATGCTAAAAAGCATTCTCTCCCAGTGAACCTTTGGGTAGTGATAAATATTTTATGTAGTGCAATGAGAAGGGGAAAATAAAAATGAGCTTATAATGTAAAACGGTGAAATAAGATACATGTATATATGGATCGGTATAAACTACTTATATATCTATGTATATATTACACATACTTACATTAATACTCATATATATATATATAAACAAAATAAAATATAATAGAATAAAGAACTAAAAAAAAAGAAAAAGTCTCAAAGCAACCTCAAAAAGTATTCCCGGAGCTTTCGCTTAAAAGTGAACTTACTAGAAGACTTCCTAATATCAGCAGGGAGAGCATTCTAGCGTCTAATTGCAGAAACTGTGAAAGAATTGGACATAAAGCCCGTACGATGAGAAGGTGTGGCAAGATGTAAGTTTTCAGATGAACGAAGGTTGAAGTTATGAGAATCGCCCAGAATATTAAAATTAATTTTGAGGTAGTTGGGGGAATTTGGATCGTTTAAAATAGAAAAAAGGACACAAAGTAGTCTGACAAACCGTCGCTGTCGGATGAGGAGCCATCTCAGACGCGACCTATGAAGAGAAATATGGTCGTATTTGCGTAAACCGTAAATAAAGCGAATGCAGTTATTAAGTAAACGATCCAGTTTATTGAGAAGTTCCTTTTTATATTTATTAAGTAAATTTATCTTCTGCCAAACCCAATATGACCCAGGGGATTTAGCTTTTACTGAACGTGATCGGAGAGAAATTATTGTAATATTTGTTTCTAACGGATATTATGTTACTGTCTTCAATTTTTTTGTCAAAAAAATAACCCAACATTTTTTGGGAGCGCCTCATTATGAATTACATACATACGTATTAGATCCACACTAACGCATACTGCATCGCCGCTGGTGCGATACAGGACATAAACTTACAAGTTGTGTTCGTCCGGTAACGCACTGAACGCAAAGTGTTTTCGTTTAGTACGTACAGGACAAAAGTGCTATGTATATTTTTTTCTATGGTAATAAGATCGGCTTGGAGTATAAAGCAATAATATATATTTGTCTCCATTCCACTCACAGTATATCGTACCTAACAGGAGTCCGCATGAGCGGTAAAACCTCATTATTGGCGTTCGCACCGCGGTGAAGTTCTTCACAGGGCATATTTGTCCGGTAACGCGCTCAACGTGTTCAATATTTTTTTTAATTTGAATTTGACATAAAAATAATTACAAAGTTAGCATTGTGACAGCTACAAGCGAATTTAAAAACGCTACCGCTCATAACTGGCGTCGGGCTGAGAGTTCGACAAGAGGCGAGCACAGGAAATGAAGCGCGCCGGCGGAGGGCCCGATAAATCCCACCTCGTGCCGTTAGACAAAGAAGTTGCCACTTCTTGGCACTTTATTAACTGGCTGGATATGACAAATTGAGTGGCAACTCGAACTCGAAACTTGCTTTTATATTTTATTGATTGGTAGGTATATTTATTTATTATGCTTTTATAATACCTACTAGAAGGAAATTGTTTGTATAGAATTGTGTAAGAATTTAAGTTCGTCAAAGACAAAGCAGGGTTGCGATTCTTTTTAATACAATAATATTGATGAATGTGTTAAAATAAGGTTATAGTCAGATAACGACTTACTCGTATAAGTTTTATTTGGTGACTAATTAAGTTCTCTTCTGTTATTTTTTTTTTGTGTACATTTTCATACTAGTTTTTTTTTTTTTGGTTTTTTATTTTAATTTATAATAATTTAGTACCCCTCCAAGACACAGAAATTACGGCTCAGACCTCAAAGTTTATAGGCTACAAGCTACAATATTAATTAACCATCAAATAACTTTATGCTTATTTGCAATTTTCTTGGCATAAAAATATGAAGACGGTGATGAATACACTTACAAGAGGCAGTGACAGTACTTAGCTTAATAGGTATAAACCAAAAAATATTTTACATTCCATGTAATAGTACCTAGATCTTTTTGCTATTTTAAAATCAATAATCCACCAATCACCAAAATCTTTGTTTAAGTTAAACTTAATGTAAAATTTTACATCCTTCTCTAATTTTAACAAATTTGTGCAACCGAACCTAAATATCAAATTAATATTCACCATAGCCAATAAAACATTGATATTAAACATTTTTATTGCCAAAAATCGTATAAAAGTCTAGTTGATACTTTAACTAAACATTTAATATGTAAATTAAATCAAATGATAAACAAAGCTCTGCGTCAGATTGTTCAAGCGTGTTCCATCTCCAAATTGAATAAGTGTTAATGTTTAGTTATTCGAGCATAAAGATTCTGTTAGACTGATAGCTAAGTGTGGAGGCGGATTTTTAATCATCAAATATTAAGAACCTTCGTTTTATGAATAGTTAAGCACAGACGTCTTCTACATAAATTGAATTGAATATATTTAAGTATACTCTAAAATTCTAAAGACTATCAAATTAGTTGTAATTTTTTTACAGTTCCCGTGCAGGAGCTCAATACCTAATCTGTCTGCAGCCAAATGGTAGTGTTCAGCTAGTGCTATACCATATATAACGGAACACGAACTATCGTGTTCCGGTATGGCCCCGTAATAACTATCATAGAGACAATACACTAATGAGTTATTGTGATGATAAGCATGTTTTATAAACAAAAACAACGTAAGCGTGTTAATAATGTTACATAAAATTGATTATGCGTGTTTTAATTGGTTATGAAAACACATTTGCAATATTTTGTGCGTAAGTACGTAGCATTTATTCAGGCTGTGTCATTTTTATCAATCCGCCCGGGTCGGGAAATTACTAATGCTAATCCCTACTTAATATTATAAATGCGATAGTAACTCTGTCTGTCTGTTACCTTTTCACGTCCAAACGACTGAACCGATTTTAATGAAATTTGGTACAGAGATAGAGCTGACTTTGAGAAAGAACATAGGCTACTTAGTTATTTATAAAACGAGATCCACGCGGGCGAAGCCGCGGGCAACAGTTCGTTTTTTCATATTTTATTTCCATTAGAGAATCCAAGAGGTACTTCCACAGGTAGTATGGTAAAATGTCCACTGAACGTCAATAGACTATCAGAGCACACAAAACATAACTAGCAAATCGGTGGGTGTTTGTTTGCAATGAAAAAACCATAGAAGAATATTTTTATATTAGTTACTTATTTAAAACGTACCAATAATGTTAATATTCATAACAAAATCAGTTACAATTCAAAACAAAAAAGCATTCTCCATACCAATCGGCGTATCGTTTAGCAAAGTTTAAAATAGCGAACGGTTAACGCGCATCCTCATCTCTTTCAGGAAATTAGCACAGCTCCAGCGGGATTATTGCAAAATAAGATATTGTTTAGCGATCTGTTCGTTTTCAGCTTGACTGATGACTTTGTCTCGGAATGTTTCCATCGAAAATATTGGATTCCCTACCTATAACTACAAAAATACCTATTTGTATTTGTGTATGGATATAGAATATAATAAATATAACTACGTTAAGAAAAACCGACTTCAAAACTGAAAAGTAAAAAATAATAAACTGATGTCACTTGTTGTCATCTTGTTGTCATGCGCATTAGGACTATCTAGGACGTCAGTGAATTCAACACACTGTATATGACAACTCGCCGTCTATTCTTATTCCTTTAGTCTGAGGTGAAAATAAGTAAAAAAATGCTCATAAAATAAAAACTGATGGGCCTATCTGAATCAAATTTTTATGGGACCAATTCGAAACTATTCCGCACCATACAAAAAAGAATTACGTAAATCGGTCCTGAAATCTCGGCGAAATTCGCGTACATACATAAAAAAAAAATGTACCGGCCGAATTGAGAACCTTCTCGTTTTTTGAACTCGGTTAAAAAGTGACTCCATTTGGCGCTTCTCTGTTTTTGCCAATACTGAAGGTTCTAACAGTTTAAACACAACGGGCTCCGGGAGTGCCGGCAGAAGTGAAAACTTGAATATCAACGTTGTGCAATTTTTGATATTTTGGAATGGTAAGGGCACAAATTGTTTGAATTAGTATAAAGTACTATAATTTGGGGTAAAACACAATATTTATTAAGTCTAGTCTATCGAACATGAACATGATAATTCTCATGAAAAAATTAAACTCTTCAAAACCATGAAAAGGAGATGTTGCAAGCCCGGCTCTGGTTCGTACACTACCTCAAAAAATGGGTTAATTAAAGAAGAATCCGAAAAAAATACAATCAATTTATTCAAGAATATATTTTAGAGTTACAACCACATTCAATTCAAACAATTTTATCATTTTTAACTATGTTCAACATGGCGGCGATACAGCCTACGCTTGGGATAGTACCTATGTAGATAAAACAAAACGAATGCTATCTGTATCTTACTAGTGCATCACATATTATCAAAAAAACGTATCAAATCGATCAATTTAAAGCAGTTCCGATGAATTTCTTTAATTTGGTAATCGATTAGTATCGATTATTAGTGGAATTTGTCAAAATGACATTGCCCGCCATATTCGCCATGTTGGTTTTGAGTTGCAATTCCAACTGCAAATAATGTTTTGTAACTGCAAACAAAGCTCAATAAGTGAAAATATGCAGTAAAAAACGTTTTTATATTAATTTTGCCTGTTAATGATATTGTGTACAATACATGGCCGGCGGTCCATACATTTTTGCAACATCTCCTTTTTCGTGTAGCCAGTAGGTAACGTAAATGTAGCAGGTAACCAATTTCTTTTCGGAAAAATTATATTTTCAGTTTTTCAGTGTTTTCAATTTTCATCCATATTAATTTGAACGTTTCCGTGATTGAGTAGGTAGAAGACGTCCGATCATAAATTTTAGATTAACTATATTATAGTAAAGCATATCTCTGTTGTTGTTGACATATTGTGTCTCCAAAAAATGTTTCGAAAAAAAGCAAAATATAGTAACATGCCTCGAGTTTTAGCAGGATTAGTTTATGCCGAATCATTTCACTAGTTAAATTCTTTAGGGATCATCAGGGAGTTTTTTCGTTCCCACTGCAATTTCTGGTAGGCATATTACAAAAGACTGCTTAGTTGTTAACATCAAAACAAACCAATTTCTTTTCGGAAAATTTAAATTTTCAGTTTTTCAGTGTTTCAAGAAACTGAAAACACTTAATTTATTCAATTACAACTAGGTAAATTCATATCGGCGTGCATGTATGAAGAGAAGGATGAATGTAGATGAGGCCCGGCAGGCGTGTCAGGGCCGGAATATCTGGCGCTCCACACTCTCTGTCTACCCCGTTAGAGACCTGGGGTGAAGATACATACATACATCTAAATTCCATTACTATTAAAACCACTGCACACTTTTGTAGCGAAAAAAAAACAAATGCACAATAATTTTAAGACATGTTGCGTTTTCATATTAAGTTTAAAAAATTTAATAAAGTCAAAATTTTAAAATGGAAGTGTAACCTACTGGTATTACTCCGTTAATTAATTTCAACGTTTTACACATCAAAATATTTAGGTCACATCGAAAGCTGTATTTTACATTATTATAAAAAATAGTATTCGTCAGCGTGACACAGTGAGGGACGTGATAGGAAATTGCTAGGGACCGGATCGCGGGTTCGTGACACGCTGTCCCGTTTCTGATATTGAATATATTTCTGATGATACAGACTATTGATTACAACGCCATCTTTAATGTTATAATATCCTATTTGAAATTTTATTGTATTAATATTACAAATATGGTAAAAAATAATATTTTAAATTCATATTATAATACGTTAAATAAATTTAAAAAAATGAGTTTAAACTGAACACTACGAGATTTGTATCCCTGGACTTCATTTGTCTAAAAATCATCTATAAAAATTAATTATGATCGAAGTTTTACTTCTTCTTTTTAATATACTATAGGTAAAATTCTCGTGCCGCAGTATTTTTAACAATACTCTTCTGAAACGGCTGTACCGAACAATATGAAATTGTGTATATATATTTGGTAGGTATGAGAATCGGTTGTAGTTTATTTTTACAACCCTGAATGGTAAAAAACTCTCCATAATTTTTTTTTTCGATTTTTTGGGACATTTATTTTTTTAATGCCTTAAAGGCGATATGAAGTTCGTTGGGGCAGCTAGTATATAATATAGTAATATAAAAAATCTCAACATGGGACGCAGGAGGAAACTGCCAGGAATTATCGCGGGGATCGCGGGTTCGCTTCTGATATTTAATACATATATATTTCAGATGATACCAACTATATATTGTTCAGAATACCATTAATTGTCATTGTTTTTTTTTTAATGTAATGGAAGTGGTAAACAAGCATGCAGTTCACATTGATGTTAAGTGATGACTGCAGCCTATAGACACCCACACAAAGACCAAGGTCAAAATGCAGATGCGTTACCACTCCTGAGGCCTAAGGTCTTATGCCTCTGTGCCGGAAATTACAGGGCCGTACATTACCACCTGACCGGAACACGATAGTGTTGAACACTACCATTTAGCGGCAAGTATATTAGGTAATGCGGTGGTGCCTACGCCCGCGAGCTCCGTCACTGGAGCTCTACCACCAGTAAAATAGTTTCATATTGTCATTGTTTCATATTTTTATTCTTGATCTTTTTGATTCAAATCTTCAATGGATGTGCGACTCTATTGTCTCCTTAAAACTGTTGTTTAAATATATTAAAACGATTAGTAAACTTCAGAAGAGTATAGAGACTTGTTTCCTAATTAGTATTATTATGACAATCCTTTAAATTTGCTCTCCATCTTTCATGCATATTAATTTGAACGATTCCGTGATTGAGTAGGTAGATCCAATCATAAATTTTAGATTAACTATATAATAGTAAAACATATCTCACCCAAAAAGGGGAGAGACTCATGCCCAGCAGTGGGACGTATAATGGGTTGCCATTATTATTATTATATCTCTCCCAAAAAATGTTTAGAAGAAAAGAAAAATATAGTAACATGCCTCTAGTTTTAGCAGGATTAGTTTATGCCGAATCATTTCTTAGTTGTCAACATCACAACAAACCGAACAATACTTCCAATACATATTTTTACACCAAAACTAACATCCAACAGTTGTTTACAATATGATAACACTACCCACATAAAATAGCGGAGGACATTTCATGCGATTTTAATATTCCGATAAGGCAGACAGGTCCGAGGGAGATATATGCGGCGTCACATCCTATATCCGACCGAGAATTGAAATATCTGACCCCTGATACCTTCTAAATAGGATAAGAAACCCATCTTGTGATCGGATTACTGGTTATATAGCGATCTTGTGAATTTCAATGGTGGATGAAAATATCAATGCGAAATTATAGAAGAATTTTTTTTTGGAAACGTTGCTTCATAAGCCGTTTTTTGCGTAATATACAAGCATATGTATACTTGAGAGGATATTGTTGCAAGGTAATAGAACTTCAGTGAATTTCAAGGGCATAAGCATCACCACATTTTTTAATTGGATGTAGAAGGCACTAGTCTATCAGCGAGCGCAAAGGACTCTTAGACTAAAAGCATTCAATTTACCTAACCTTTTGGCCATTAAAATGGGGGTTAATGCTGCCAGTTCCGCTTAGATGGTAGGTATCTAATGTATGACCGCTGGATTGGTTATCTGAGGTCGCAGGTTCAATTCATGCCTGAAATCAGTTTTTTCTTTCCATTTTTGCTTTAGTTTCTAAATTCATTCGCATGTGAAAAATAAAAATATTACAAATACATTTTTGTTTATTAGTTATAGGTAATGCAGTCGTCAAGTTTTAATCATGGCTGCTATAGAACAAAAAATACTGTGACGAAATTTTAGCTGTTGAATGTTAGAGTGAGTCCCTAGGTGACTTAGATTGGATGATGATTCTGGTAGGTGGCCGAAACCGGATTTGTGTATCGTAATCCTAGCACTTGCAGTATCGAAGTTTTTTTTTTTTTTTCATGTAATCAAGTGGCAAACATGCATGCAGTTCACATTGATGTTAAGTGATGAATGCAGCCTATAGACACCCACACAAAGACCAAGGTCAAAATGCAGATACGTTACCACTCCTGAGGCCTAAGGTGCCAGAAATTACAGGGCCGTACATTACCACCTGACCGGAACACGGTAGTGCTGAAAACTACCATTTAGCGGCAAGTATATAAGGTAGGAAGACCAAGGCTGACCTACCATGACCAAATAGGTCTGTCTGATGGTGGGGTCAAAAGTCTTAGGAATCGGCGTGCATGTATGAAGAGAATGATGAAGGTAGACGAGACACGAGAGGTTTGTCTGAACCGGGATATCTGGCGCTCTACACTCTCTGCCTACCCTGTTAGGGACCTGGCGTGAAGATACATACATACATACATATATTAGGTAATGTGGTGGTGCCTACGCCCGCGAGCTCCGACACTGGAGCTCTATCACCAGTAAAAAAATTTCATACAAATGATCAATCTCAAAAGACGGTGGACGATAAGGGTGCCCGTAGGGTTCGAATTTCGTAACACCCCGTCTTAGTGAGCATCTTTGTCCTATAAAGAACCTCCATGCAAAATTTTTAACTGCTAGCACTTAAAGTTTCTAAGATTTGAGTGAGTGACGACCTTTCGCTTTTATAGGTATCTAAAGATATTATGTATGTATCTTCACGCCAGGTCCCTAACGGGGTAGACAGAGAGTGTAGAGCGCCAGATATCCCGGTCCTGACAAACCTCTCGTGCCTCGTCTACCTTCATCATTCTCTTCATACATGCACGCCGATTCCTAAGACTTTTGACCCCACCATCAGACAGAACTCGACCGTATAACATATAACTTACAACCAGTCATAAGAAGGCATACATAGTAGACAGAAAACGAAACATTTCTTATTCTTATCATCCGGTATCATGAATTCGCAAACCTTAAGAATTATGTAATAATCATCATCAGATACTTACAGAGGTCGACGTCTCAGTGACCGGTGTTAAGTAGAAATCATAATAGAAAACAAAGACGTGATGGTTTTGCATACAAAGTAAAATAGATAACAGTATTATTATATGAGTATTTGTTATGAAAGACTTTGGATTTGTTGTTTTTTTATGTTTTTTTTTATGTTTTAAAAGTGGCTAACAAGCATACAGTTCACATTGATGTTAAGTGATGACTGCAGCCTATAGACACCCACACAATGACCAGAGGTAAAAATGCAGATGCGTTACCACTCCTGAGGCCTAAGGTGTTATGCCTCTGTGCCGGAAATTACAGGGCCGTACATTACCACCTGACCGGAACACGATAGTGCTGAACACTACCATTTAGCGGCAAGTATATTAGGTAATGCGGTGGTGCCTACGCCCGCGACCTCCGTCACTGGAGCTCTACCACCAGTAAGATATAATGGAAGTGGCAGCCTATAGACACTTACGCAAAGACCAAGGCCAAAATACAGATGCGTTACCACTCCTGAGGCCTAAGGTGTTATGCCTCTGTCCCGGAAATTACATGGCCATACATTACCACCTGACCGGGACACGCTGAACACTACCATTTTGCGGCAAGTATGTTCCTACGAACATACATATATGTGAAGCGCGCATGGCCCGGCGGCTGGTGTAGATCGTAAACGATCTACTCAGTTAAGCACTACGGGCGCGGTCGGGTAGTGTGATGGGTGACCGCTAGTGGCAAATTAAATGCGCGTTTCCGTGCTTCGGAGGGCACGTAAAGCCGTCGGTCCCGGTTGCTATCGATAGTGGCAGTCGTTAAACCTTGTCGGAGGCCTTATGGGCGGTTTGAATACATCCGACAGCGGGTTGGCCACTAACCCCAAAACCTCCACCAATCCGCATTGGAGCAGCGTGGTGGAGTAAGCTCCAGGCCTCCCCCCAAAAAGGGGAGAGACTCGTGCCCAGCAGTGGGACGTATAATGGGTTGCCATTATTATTATTATTATATGTTCCTACGCCCGCGAGCTCCGTCACTGGAGCTCTATCACCAGTAGAGGATGTTGATATAAAGGTGCGTCTATACTAGACGGAACGAGTCGAGCTCAAATTAGGGTAGCGTGGACCAACCGTTCGGTTTCTGCGGAATAAAGTGGCTGTGATATACGGACGGACAGACAGATATCACGAATCTATAAGGGTTCCGTTTTTATTCATTCAGTAAAAGGTTGACAAAAATCTTAAATAAATAAATAAAATATTTTTAAAGAAAGATTTGGTTTGAAACCGCGGCTACTGGTCTCTAGTCCAGCCGCTCTCCAATTGAAAAACCTCCCGAAGTCCTACCGAATTTTTCCTTCACATTTTATTGAATTGCCTTAGCAGTAGCAGGAAAGTAAAATAAAATTATGTAGAAACGATATTTGAGTGAATGGACCATACAATAGATAGCGCATCGGTGATTCACGCTTGACTCATCGTTTGTGTGATAGACAAATGCATTATTCATATGAAGTGTTGTTGATTATTCTTATTGCATTACAACACCGATTGCTTGATTTCGCATACTTTTGTCAGCTGACTGATATTATTTTTTTTTAAGTCTTGGAGTGGAAAAAAATCACATATCACACAATAACCTAAAACATTTACATAAAAGATAGCAATTTCAGATTTTTCTTATGTTACGAAGGTGGCAAGCAATCATGCAGTTCACATAGATGTTAAGTGCTGACCAAGAGACAGATAATTTTCTCAAATTGGGTTGCTCCTATTGGGTCACGGTCAGATTGCTTAAGGCGTGAGGCACTGGGTGAATTTAAAAAGATCATACCTCTTTCGACAGATGCTATCTAAAACAGAGATGGTTACATCTACCCTCAGCGCTTTTCAAATTGAGTCTGAATTGTTTTACAATTGAACAAGTCCAAAACATTTTCAACCTGGGACGTCACGGCATCAGCTCTTAAGAATAATACGCGAAACATAAAACACTTACTCGCTATTTTCCAGCTAAAGTGTATGCAAGTTGAATGTCTAAAACCAATCGTTCTGCATTCCGTGGACATGCAACGTCTGAACAACGTCTAGCCGTCCTTCGAGGGCTATCGGCGCATACGCAGGCTTTCACAGCTACCACTTCACGACACCAACACGACGTAACCACAAACTCGAACCATATGATTACCGACCCTGATCGAAAACAATACGGTTGATGTTAGCTTAACTAACCACAATGAAAGGTGTAAGGGAATTTTCTTTTAACGTCAGTCTGATCCATATAGCCCGCATTTTTCAGTGTCCAGTTTCCTATGAAGTTGTCAATTGAAATCACTCTTTATTGGATGGTTTTAGAGTTTATTTATTGTTGCGAGTGTTTTTGTATTTACGACAGACTGACGTCGCGGTTCAGTGCTTTGCAAAAGGTAGTACACACGTGCGTGGACTGGGAAATGATTGATCGATGCGATTGCAGATCGCTAACGGACTCGTATGCGTCGGCTTTTTTAAGGAGCTGCATTTTGTTTATCTTCCTAGAACTTTGAGACCGTATTGTTAAATGAGAAGTCAGGCTGGGATTTCCAAATTTAAAATAAATCAAAAGGCTTAAGCGTCGTCGTCGACGTCGACTCCGACGCGCGCGCCCCTGCGCGTGGCGGATTAAGCTTCGGGGCATCCCTCTCTGCCTCGGATTCTTCTACTCCAATTTCTTAATGGGGACGGCGACGTAGTATTTTGAGAGATATATATATATCACTTCCATATTATATGGAATGATTATATAATATATATATATATATATATCTTATGTTATGGAAGTGGCATACAAGCATGCAGCTCACATCGATGTTAAGTGATGACTGCAGCCTATAGACACCCACACAAAGACCAAGGTCAAAATAGAGATGCGTTACCACTCCTGAGGCCTAAGGTGTTATGCCCCTGTGCCAGAAATTACAGGGCCGTACATTACCACCTGACCGGAACACGATAGTGCTGAACACTACCATTTAGCGGCAAGTATATTAGGTAATGCGGTGGTGCCTACGCCCGCCCCATTAGTGTCTCGGCGTAAAGATACAAACATACATCAATCAGGAGCTTCAAGTCGCAAACTAGAATCCGAACGTTACATAATGAGTAGAAAAAAATAAAAACAGAAACACACAATCTAATTCAAACAAACGTTTGTTAGCATACACTACTAGCAATGAACTGTTATCGGTGCGTTATCGCTGCACTATCGCCGGCTTATCGCGTCGTCATTAGCGGTGGTGCACCGAGCGTGAAATGGTAGCCGATTAACGTGCGGTAATGCGACGATGCGATACACATATCGGTCTATCGCTTAGTGATGTGCCTCACTGAGGTACCTCATTCGAGGTCCTTGTGGTGAGCGCCATTTCCACATTTACTGATGGTAGAACTCCAATGACGGAGCTCGCGGGCGTAGGCACCACCGCATTACCTAATATACTTAATATAATACCGCTAAATGGTAGTGTTCAGCACTATCGTGTTCCGGTCAGGTGGTAATGTATTGCCCTGTAATTTCCGGCAGAGAGGCATAACACCTTAGGCCTCAGGAGTGGTAAAGCATCTGCATTTTGGCCTTGGTCTTTGTGTGGCTGTCTATGTGTCTAAAAGCTTCAGTCATCACTTAACATCAATGTGAACTGTATGCTTGTATGCAACTTCCATTACAATTACATTAAAAAAATATTGAACCACCTCATTTGCTCCACTCGTTAAGTCATCGATCTTCGATTCACATGAATTGCATGTCAGTTAAGTGTTCAATTATTCATCATCATATCAGCCGAAAGATGTTCACTGCTTGACTAAAGCATTCCCATGAAGGGGATATATACGACGACCCGGTCAGTCCAGCGGTGTGAGATGACCGATTGATTCGAAGGATCGCGGGTTCGATCCCCGCCCCGGTCAAATATTTGTATGGCCTACAGATATTTATTTCGGGTCTGGGTGTTTGTGTATGTGTTGTATGTGTACAACGGCACCTACGACACAGGTTTATACCTGGTGTGAGGCTGTGAATGTAAGCGTATTTTTTTAATATGCCATAATCGCCACGCTTGGTATGCGGATTGGCGGTAATTTTATCGCAGGATGGTGCTGCCCATCTTTCGTTATTGCACTTACTACTGCTGTCCTCTTGGAATGATTTGTCCGGCATTGTTCGCTTGACTGACTGCACTAGTGGTAGAATAATTTTCCAGTAGAAGAAAATTCTTCCGACGGTTTATCTTGAGGTCATAGGTATAATTACTGCCCAATGTATAATTTTTCTTTACATTTTTTCTTTAATTGCAAAACACACGGATACACTTGAACTAGTCTAAACCTCTATACCTACCTATATAAATATAAAAAAATAAAACTGATATAGCCGAATACTCAAACGTCACTCAATTTTAAGCAACCCTCAAATGTGCGCTATCTCTATCGTTTGAACGTGTTTTTTAAAGACAGAAGACGTTTAAGTCCCACTTAGATTTAAGTAGCGTTCGAGTATTTGGCCGTACGCTCACTAAAACTCGAAAACGGCTGGACGACTAGTTTTTTTTTTTTCAAATATGCGTAGGCATAAGTGCAAGGTAGGTTTAGGTATTTACAAGGAAATAAAATATGAAGGAATTTTAAGAAAAATAGTAAAAACGACAATTTCATTTTTTACTTTCATGCCAAATTCCTTACGGGATAGGCAGAAAGTGTGGAGCGCTAAATATCCTAAACCGCACCTCCCGTGCTCCTCCTTCATTCTTTTCATGCACGCCGATTCCTAAGGTCTAACAGTATTTAAGTAGATCAGTAATTTTATAAAGTACTAGCTTTATAAAATTACCAACGTATAAAATAGTGGTTACCCTATTTATTGGATTCCAATCCATACCGTCAGATACAAAACATAAGTCAATTCCAGCTAGAGTTCTTCCCACAATCAATAAGGAAGGAATAATTTTAATTGGCGCACAATAAAATATGTGAGTATGTCCGTCCGTTGCGGGCCGTAACGATTACCTGGCTAGGGAGGGGAATGTGTCGATTGTTTTGCTAGTGACGTGCTTTTACGATGAAAGTTTTAATAGCGAAATAGAAAAGTAGGATTAGAGAGAGATTAGAGATATGACGTCACTACAATTTTTTATTACGTTAATTCAGTTTTTTTTAAGGATGTCGGAAAACAAGCATTCTAGTCACATGGGTGGTAATTGATAGCTCATCTACATAAAAACCAGAGGTCAATATTCAGGACTTACTGACAGTCTCGAACATCTGAGCCTGCGCAGACATTGGGAGTCTATGCGTTTTATACCGTCTCTACAATGGCGAGTGCCTTGCTAAACTGTTCGACATGGTGCCACCGTCTCTTTTCCTACACCGTACTACCCGCTGAAGAGAGAAGTTCCACCCTCACCGACTGGACCTGGCAGTGTTCAACGGTGCGGTTCTCACGTTCGTTTCTGCCCAGAACGTGTAAATTGTGGAATGAACTTCCCTCTGAGGTGTTCCCTCGGTGCTACAAAATGGAGTTCTTTAAAAATGGCATCAAAAGCGTCCTTCAGGGCTGGCAGCGCGTTGGCGACTCTCCTGGTGTTGCAAATGTTCATAGGCGACGGTGACCACTTTCCATCAGGTGACCCGTCTGCTTGTCTGTCAATCCTTTGACATAAAAAAATCGGAGTCACGAATGAGGCCTAAGTATAATCTCTGAAATAATTATTACGGCGCCATCGCCAGGCTACTGGGACAAGATGGTGCTGATAACGACCATCTGGAGGCAGATAGATTGAGTAATGCGGTGGTGCTTCCGCCTTCGAGCTCTAACATGAGAACTCTACCATCAGTAAAAATGTTGACAGTTTTTTATATTGATTAATCTATGAAAAACATTCACAAAATAACACTTTTTTTGAGATATCAAATTATAAATTGGCAAGTGAACGCCACAAAACAGGAAAATATAATTAGAATTAATATTTTTGTATATTAGGATATATGTATGTAAATTAACTTCTTTGTTCAAATTTAGGTGATAAAGAAATATAATACAATCCAAAACGGAATTAACTAGGCACCATCAATTGAGACAGACAATATTTAAAATGCGATAAGTTGTTTACATTATCATCATCATCATCATCAGCCATCCACTGCTGAACATAGGCCTCCCCCAATGACCTCCATGCCGACCGATCGGAAGCGACGTGCATCCAGCGGGTACCTGCAGCCTTCACTAGGTCGTCGGTCCATCTTGCAGGTGGACGCCCTACGCTGCGCTTGCCGATACGTGGTCTCCACTCGAGAACCTTTCTGCCCCAGCGGCTATCGGTTCTCCGAGCTATGTGCCCTACCCATTGCCACTTCAGGTTGGAGATCTGCTTGGCTATGTCAGTGACTTTTGTTCGCCTACGGATCTCCTCATTTCTGATTCGATCCAGTAGGGAAACGCCGAGCATAGCCCTCTCCATTGACCGCTGAGTGACTTTGAGCTTTCGTACGAGACCCATAGTGAGAGACCACGTCTCGGCACCGTAGGTCATCACCGGCAAAACGCACTGGTTAAAGACTTTCGTCTTCAAGGACTGCGGGATGTTTGACGAGAAAACGCTCCTTAACTGCCCGAATGCTGCCCAGCCGAATTGGATTCGGCGAATGACCTCTTTTTCGAAGTTCGACCTGCCTAGTTGTATGGTTTGTCCTAAATAGACGTAGTCGTCGACAACTTCGAGCATCGAGTTCCCAACGGACACTGGAGTGAGCGATACAAGGTTATTGAACATGACCTTGGTCTTATCTATGTTCATTTTAAGGCCCACTCTTTGGGGCACTCGATTGAGGTCTTCGAGCATTGTGCTGAGATCTTCCAGCGACTCTGCCATGACTATAATATCGTCGGCAAACCGAAGGTGAGTGATGTATTCGCCGTTGATATTGATGCCTAGTCCTTGCCATTCCAGGAGCTTGAAGGCGTCTTCCATTGCATTGGTGAAGAGCAGAGGTGAGATGACATCTCCCTGTCTTACTCCCCTCTGCAAAGGAATCGCCTTCGTGCATTGGTCCTGTACTCGGACTGACATGGTGGCGTTTTTATACAGACACTTCAACACTTCGATATACCGATAGTCAATGTGGCAACGCTGTAAAGACTGCAGCACAGCTCATGTTTCAACCGAATCAAAGGCTTTCTCATAGTCCACGCACGCTAAGCATAATGGCCGGTTATACTCCTCGGACTTCTGTATAACCTGCAGCGTGTGTATGTGGTCTATGGTACTATAGCCTTTTCGGAAACCGGCTTGTTCGGGAGGCTGGAAGTCATCAAACCTGCGAGCGAGACGGTTCGTGATCACCCTCGAAAACAGCTTGTAGACATGGCTCAGAAGCGAGATGGTTGGTCTATAGTTGGATGGTCTATAGTTCTTCAATAGGGCTTTATCACCTTTTTTGAAGAAAAGCACCACCACGCCTCTGTTCCATGCTTCTGGCGTAGTACCTTCGAATAGGACGGAATTAAAGAGCTTCTGAAGGACTTTCAGTAACGGTGATCCACCCGCTTGCAGAAGCTCTGTAGTGATTCCGTCCTCTCCAGGCGCCTTGTTGTTCTTAGGCTGTTTGAGGGCCATCCTAATCTCGTACAGGCTGATGTCCGGGATATCTTCGGTATAGTGTCGGGTTAATTTGGCTCTCGGGTCTTTGACCAAATCAGAGGCAGGTTGTGTGACCGAGGTATATAACTGCCCATGGAACCTCTCGATCTCCCGCAATACCTCAGGCTTAGTCGACGCTAAACTGCCGTCCTCTGTCTTCAGCTGTATCAACCGGCTCTGTCCAATAGACAGATCCCTTGCAAACACTTTGGAGCCTTTATTTTGCTCTATCGTTTCCACAACACATTTTGAGGTCTGCAGTGTCATTGAGCGTCGTTCTGCCAGGGTTTGATCGGTGAGTTTCTGAGGTCTATTTCGTCGGCGGGTTTTGAAGTATTTAAACCCCACCGAATGGACAGTTTCTACCAACCTGTCATTCATATCGTCCACTGAGATGCAATCCACCAGGAAAGCAAAGCGATTTTGCAATTCGAACTGAAAGCTCTCGGGGTTTTGTATGTGAGCAACCGTAGGTCGGAGTGTAGACTTCATTAGACGAGATCTTTCGATCTTGATGTTTAAATTCAATGTGCCCCTAACCATTCGGTGATCATTTCCGGTTTTCACCCTGTGAATCACGGAGACATCATTGAATATGTGTTTCTTGGTGGTCATAATGAAGTCTATCTCATTTTTTGTGGAACGGTCGTGGCTCATCCAGGTCCATTTCCTATGAGGCGGCTTCTTGAAAAAGGAGTTCATCATGAAGAGTTCCTCTTTCTCCAGAACGTTGGCCAGCCTCTGGCCCCTAGGGTTCCGATGCCCACATCCTAATTGCCCCACTCTCAGCTCATTATCGCATCCCTTGCCCAGTTTTGCGTTGAAGTCTCCCATAACAACAGTGAAATACGTTTTGGAAGTATGTATGGTCCTACTGATGTCCTCATACATAGCTTCCACCTCGTCGTCCGGATATGCCGAGGTCGGTGCGTAGACCTGGATGACCTTCATGGAATATCTCTTGGATATTCTGAGTATCAGGTACGCGACCCTACTCGACACACTCGTGATGCATTCAATGTTGTTAACGAGAGACTTGTGGACGATAAACTCGACACCACCTTGGGACTGCTGGTCGCCCTCCCGGTAGAAGAACTAGTTGCCAGACTTTAGGGTTATCGTGTCCTCTCCCTCTCTACGGACTTCAGATAGCCCCAAGATGTCCCAGTACAACTTGTTCAATTCTTCTTCCAGCTCAGCAATTTTCTCGTCTGTCCTTAAAGTGCGTGTATTGTATGTTGCCAGTGATAACCTACGTCGGTTTTCCGTTGTGCATGCCGCAGTCGTTTGACGGAAGCGACTCACCCGGATATTCTTAGCACCCCTGGCTCCAGAGTTCGACCAGCGCCCGTCCACGCCGGTTTTGCTATAGGAGCCGCCGGGCACTTGGGGCCTTTCCCTTGTCTGCATTTCCATCTGGGGGGTTTAGACCATAACCCGCCACGCTGGTCCAGTGCGTGTTGGCAGGTCGCCAGAGCCTCGTTTGTTATGCAGCAGGGTGCACCACGTGCAGGTGAGGTTGGCTTGAGTCTCGATGGTGTTGGTTGAGACCCCTTACACCCTTACATTATGCATCAATGCTATTCGTAATCTATCATATAATACAGATGGCCCTTTATAACTATCACAGAGACATAACAACTGAGGTCTCAGGGGGGCAACGCATCTGCATTTTGACCTCTAGTGTGTAAGTGTTTATAGGCATCAATCATCACTTACCATCAATGTGAACTGCATGTTTGTTTGCCACCTTCATTACATAAAAAAATACAGATTCAAATCAATGAGATCAGAGGGTTTACCATACCTATTTGTGATATTGTGAATGCCATGTTATATCATAAACAGATCGAGAAATATCTTTGTTAATTATCGAAATTATCGGATCATTACTCTGCTGATTATTATCACGATTAGCTTACAGTTATACATATCAATAACACTAAAAATCTTGTTCCGTGTTCAAAAATTATTCATAAGAACGAAAAAATGGAAGAGAGTAAAGTTAAACTGAATTTGAACTTTAAATAATGGAATAACCGATTCAGATCTATACAATACTTTAAGATCCTCAAACGCGAGTGATTAACGAAATATCGATTCGTAAAAAAAAGCCAACCCTGTCAGGTTCGCGTGCGCAGGCGCAGATCGGCGCACCGATTGCTCCTGCGCAGGTGCGACCGTACCTTCGTGACAATATAATTGTGGCTCATGCCTCATTCCGCCTCCCTTAATTTATACCTAATAGTAAGATAATCGCATACTTTTTCACACGTCTCATTTACATTTTAAAAGCTTATCTCAGCCTAAGGACGAAGGGATACAATAATGATATTCGCGCGATCCCACCTCTCGATAGTTTCCGTTTAGGGCTGTGAATTGTTTTATCGATAGTTTTAAGACAAAGATTGTGATATTCAGCGAAAGAGCTGAGACTAAATAAATTATTATGAAATTTTAAAGAGATATCTTGTATATGTCTCAGTGACTGGCAAAGCCATTAAATATGTTACACCTGTTCTCTATAAAAATAACTCAATTAAGTACAATTATTCATTTACGTCATTCTTATAAAATGCATTCGCTTATCTTAGAATCCATACGCAATCGCACGATCTTATGATTTGATTCTTATCTGAATAGCAAGTGCATTTTGTAATAGAAATTAATTACATTCGATAAAAAAATTACAAGAAAATTAATGAAATTACATTAAGCGCAGATATTTATCTTGATAATATGTGTGTAGGTACTATATCTCTTAAGATTGTTTAGTATAAAGAACATTTTTGTAGCAATTTACACTATTACAATGATTTATAAAAAGGAGCCTGGGCTCTACCATGGTAACAAAGACAGGGCATGGCTTCAGGTCGCGATGGTTTAATATACGAATATCTAGAAGTTGGATTTCGAAGAGAGATATTTTGCAATTTAAGTAAAGTTTACAGCCGACGACATAAATTGTTAAATGGAGTTTGAGTCATCGGTTTACATAAACATTTCAAACGTTGACCGGTACATCGTAAATTTGGTAGATTAATGCAACCGAAAGGAAATAAATCAGTTTTTAGCAACAAAGAATATATCGACATGATCTTCCCAACCCTATTCGCACGTCGTGCGGTATCGAATGGGTGCTAGCGATAGATCGCCAACATGTATATTTCAGTGGACGAGGCGTGAGCTTCTCGCTTGTACGGCATACCCGACGCCTTTAATTGGACACTGATCGGAGTCTTGCTATCCGTATTCAGTACATAGATGCCTGGGAAGGCAACTCAAATATTGTTCATTTTCATCGTCTTTCACCGTAGTTAAACTTCGCCACTTTCATATATTAAATTAAAAGTTATATAAAAAATCTTGCTTTTATTCCGAGCTGCATCTTTTAGCAGGCGATGAAATTAAACATGGAGATAAATATTATGAACCCTAAAACTGGCTATTTTTTGTGCTAAAATCAACAAATAACACACAGACGAAGCCGTGGGAAGCAGCTAGTAATGTTATGATTTATTTATCGTATATACTTCAACTGGGAGAGCTTTATTTCATGTTAATTTTTACCGCTAAACTGTGTGCAAAATTGTGACGTCAGATATTTTAACAAGTTTCTGTCAACAAGTAATTTAATATTCTTTTTACTTTGTATGGCAATGTATTTTTGTATTTAATTACAATATACGGGAGAAAATTATTTTTTTAAGCCTTTCTACTTTTCCATCCCATCATTTTTACACATTCAAACATATAATATACAAGTTTTGACAATAATAATAATATTATTTACAGATTCGTTCTTCAGACTATGATAATATCATGCTGCGACACGGCGTATCATCCCGCGTTCTCGCTAAAACCAAAATGATAAGGAAAGGAGAGGAGTACCATGGAATAAATGTAGCACCTATTTAGTAAAAACTTCTTTATTCGTACGCTGTTTAAAATAACGTCGACAACAGACGGGTTTCGTCTGTGAGCCGCTTAAATCTTTTGAATTACACAACAGATTTTTATGCGATTTCATGAATAGATAGAATTAATAGATTGTTTCATCATCAATACATATTATAAAACAAGGTCCCCCGCCGCGTCTAGCTGTCTGTTTATCTGTCTGTATCGACTTATAGGGATCTCAAAAATATTTATTTTAAAATTTAACATAAATAGTATTCAAGTTATTTAGGAAAATAGATGAATTGGTTGTGACAATGGTCAATTTGACAATTGACCACCTAGTAGTTTTGGACTTTTCTCCAAAACTACTAGGCCTAAAATTTTGATTTAAAAAAACACGACTGGTTGCACTCCTGGAGTGCCGGCAGAATGAAAACTGAATATTAACATTCTGCATTTTTACGAACGAATTTTTTGATTAAATTCAGATGTATGTATAGAAATTTGTACAGAAAGTTGCCTATCTACATAATAATATTTGTAGATACTTAACTCAATCAGTTAAACTAATTTCAAAAACAAAGCACTGTGGGAACTCCCAATCCGTCTTGGTCTTTTTACTGTTTCCTGGTAATATTTTTTTACCCGCAGATCGATTATACGATCATTTTCTAGATTGCCCCATACAAAATTTGATTAATTTCTGATGACGGGGTCCCGCGGAATATCTTCTCTTCCAATCAAACTCTTTTATTTGTTTGCAACCCATGACTAATAAACCTGTAATTCAATACACCCGATCTTGATGATTATATTTTATTTGAAATCAAGAAAGATATTCTTGGTGTGTGGTTTTATATAAATTTAACCAATAGATATGACTATTAAACTATTAAAACCATGATTGTCAAAAGGAAAGATATTTTTTCAATTCTTATGAAGACATCAAAAATTCGGCAAAGCATGAAATAATATTACGTGAAGTCTATCCAATATAAACAAGTAAAGGTTTTGATGCACTCTTTTACAAGAATAGGATACATGCCAACTAATGCGATTTCTAAAGTATCAGGAATCGCATCGTTTGCGTTAAGATTTCTGACTTTCAGATGTTCATAAGCTGCATCCATTTTCTATCGAAATGCATGACTAAAAACCAAATTATTGGAAGAAATCAATAATATAAACTAAAATGAAATGGCCCTAAAGCTGTACCTTGTGGAACACCCACTATTACTTATGACTTTTTAACGAGTTAACTTCATAATTTTACACTTCAAATATTTTCTTACGAGTACCACATTAAAACAAAATTATGACATCATCGAAATAAAATATCAAGACAGTGAAAATCGTATCGTAGGATCGTGCGATACGTCTAAGCCCACCTATGCGTTAACGCTATCTAGAAATAAACGCCTTGCGCGTGCTCAATAAATCCAGGCACGACACACGAACAAATTGGCAACCGATCGCATCGCTTGTCTGTGTCCCGCACCTTGTTAACGCTTTTGAAAGATCGCATGCGATTTTACAGTCGTGACCGCGCCCACGGGTTTTGTGTAAATCATTATGGGTTAGCGTTATGTTTGCCTTTGCGCGGTGAATTCTAAGTAGGAACGGAAATTATGCGCGATGCGATGAAATTTTTTAGCTTAAGATTCCGAGGATTTTGGCTTTACATTATCTTTTGTGGGGTATATCGTAACCAACAGACATGGGACCATATCTGGATTAAGGTATTTTTTTCCTAAGGAAGTCTCATCTCTCCTATAACTTCGGGTACGTAGGCGCGAAAATTGAATCTGCCACTGGGTGTTCTACACACACAGTGTTTTAGTTAGATGATAAATATACGGCTTCTTGATTGAATTTTGACTAGGATTTTAATGCCATCGCATATGCCTCTTTGATAGCTTAAAAAACAAATATTTTAAATATAATACTTCTCACTTGGTTCGCGATTTGAAGCTGATGGTAGTCAAAAAACACTGTTGTCCATCTTTCGAAGCTGCTCACAAAATAAATCCATAGGAAAAAGTTAAAAAATATTTTCTTGGGTTGTGTTAAATACACATTTCATTAACTATCAATCTACTTAGCATATATTCAAATGTTCAAGGTGATAAGTGACTCGAATTCTCAAATGGGATTCAAATCAGCTGATAATATAATATTTAGTAAACTAAACACAAATTATCTTATCTTATTGGTATTTGAAACGTAAAAGCAAGTCTACTTGCCCTGGCCGAGGAATAAATTATAACAAAGACTCCAAAAACAAATAGTGAATCTTAGAAGGTGCAAATATTTGAAAACATGTCTGCCTACCGCTTTGTGAAACACGGGCGAGAAGTTACGCAAATATCACAAACACACCTACTTACATTAACACCCACACTAAAGACTTTCATGTCTCAAAAATATTCTTAAGCCATGTACACACGTACAAATTGTCGGGCAAGATGTCGTGCGACGTTGTCGGACCACGACGTGTTTGCGACGCACGATTTGTTGTCTTCATTGTCTGTCGAAGGAAAGTCACGGAGTGATCACTTTAAACACCAAACGTGGAAAACGTTTGGTTTGGTCACTTGTCCTTTTGTACATATTAAAACAAACGATTATACAACGTTTTGGATAGTTGGAAGTACAAGACGTCCTGTGAGATTTCGAGGTAGGTTTGAAAATTTAAACTAGATGACATCTTTATAATTATTATGTTGGTTTATTGTAATAATTAAGACTAGCTTTCAACCTAGGTCTTATGTCGCCAGGATAAGCTGTATTTATTTTCAACTTAAAGTTATGTTGGTGGTTGAGGGACACATACAAAACAGATTTTAGGCAGAGCTGACACATACTTTCATCGTATTTAGCACACAAGCGATATCAAGATAAATAATGGCTTCACAATATCTCAAAATAAGTTACAAAAGAAAGCCTGACTTCTGCTATAAGAAATTAATATATTGATATGGATTAACATTTAGGATTTATCGATAATAAAAATGACGTCGAAAATGCAACTCACTATTTAAACATAGTGAAACCGCCTTAACTTACCACATTTACAATAACAATTCAACTCGCACGCACACACCCACATTTCATAGAGGTATTAGTGTTGAAATGAGCACAATATATGTGAAGATTCGCGTAATATATTCGTTTAGGAAGCGGCGATAAGGGCGGCGAGCGATGGCCGCTTCCGCGACCGATGCGATAACTATATCGCTATGCTTTATGTTTGCGATAACTGATTTTATATTTTGTAACGCTCTACTATGCCATATAAGCGGGCTTGCGTTTTGTTGTTATACATTTGTTGACGTTCACTTTTAACCTTAGAGTTTGTAAAGTTTTTGAATTAAATATAAGATTGTTTTTGTATGTCTTTTAAGTGTTTTTCATCAATGAAATAAATGAATTTGCTACGTCTAGAATCATTAAAAGTTTTGATATATTTATTTATGCGAATAATATTTATTCAAATCCTTGATTATGGTACAAAGAAGGGACTTAGAAAAATAAGTGCATTATAAATAACCGCAACCATTAAATGTTTCGATGTATTTATTATGCCAATAATATTTATTAAATTCAGTAATTGTGGTACAAAGAAGGGACTTAGAAAAATATTAACCGCATTATAAATAACCGCAACCATAAATAAAATTACAGTATATACGGCGATATTAATTCGTTCTATCCTAAATATACTCTATGGTAGATAATTGTCTGTACCTTAGAAAACGATTCTATATTCAAAATCAAATCATTAATAAGTTTTTAAGCATATAAAAAAAAACATTTCAATAACCTGATAATCACAACACTGTAAAAAGAAATGATAACTTATTTTTTTGCTAGCTGATTGAGAATCAAAAAATCATATGTTTTAAACAAATTGGATAATAATGAATGTGTATTTGCCTTTCTCAAAGCTAAGACGGATGTGAATGATACCACACTCCTAGTAATTAATGTATCCACTAATTATTTATGTATTATGTATCATATGATTTAGAAAACCACTCAATTGAAAATTAAAACATGTCTTTTCAACCTTTTCGATTGCCTTCGACAATATAGGGGCGAAGACATATCATTATCATCATAGATTACGCCCGTATGCAGATAACACTCCATTTAAATTATGTAGGTTAGTTGAAATTTTATGTCGGCGTATCGCGTTCGTTGCTAAGGTTCGGTTGCACCAAAATATTTGTTAAAGTTACGGTTATTGTCAAATATAACATTAACTGTTACATTAGAATGCTTCAACACCAGCGTATTTTTGACATTGTTAAAGTTAGCAGGGCTGACAGATTCCCATATCATCTGACAGATAATTTTGAAGTTAACTTTAACATAAAGGTTCGGTTGCATCTAAATATCTGTCAAAGTTATAGTTTTTGTCAAATTTAACAATAACAGTAACATTGACTTTGTCAGTTACTGCAGAATGCGTTGTACCATCGTAATATATTTTTGACATTGCTACAGTCACCATAGTAGACAGATTCCCTTACCATCTGACAGATAATTTTGAGGTTAACTTTAATATTAACCAACGCAGCTGAGCCAGTTACGGTAAAAGTTAAATTTAACATTTTTCAAATGGTGCACCTAATTTTTAACTTAACCGGTACCTAAACAAGTTAGTTAAAGTTAAAGCAACATGCTGCAACCCAGCCTTACATATAACTTGTCGCGATACTGTTGATATGCGAAATTAATTGTGACCTTCCATTACCTGTTTTTTTAATTACTTTTGTAGTGCCTAAGTTTAGTGATAATGCAACGATATTTTAGTTCCTTTATCATTATTGTGTGAATATGATCAAGTTTCTGCTAACATTCTAGTGCAATTATTAATTTGTTTAATTCAATTGTTATTTTCCAAGGAGTTTTTAAGAAGACTCATTTGAAACTCTCCAAAATTTTAAAGCAATAAATAAAATCAAGACAAGTCTGCGTCAGGATTATTATGCATTTAATTCTATTGTTATAAACTTTTTCTCTGAGTTTAAGTGTATTTTCATGTCCATATAACTATTATGTTATTTATATAGATAAGTAGAGATTAAATTTTTGGAGCTCGCGGGCGTAGGCACCACCGCATTACCTAATATACTTGCCGCTAAATGGTAGTGTTTAGTACTATCGTGTTCCGGTCAGGTGGTAATGTACGGCCCTGTAATTTCCGGCACAGAGGCATAACACCTTAGGCCTCAGGAGTGGTAACGCATCTGCATTTTGACCTCGGTCTTTGTGTGGGTGTCTATAGGCTGCAGTCATCACTTAACATCAATGTGAACTGCATGCTTGTGTGCCACTTCATTTAAATTAAAAAAAAAAAAAAATATTCCCTATTGTCTCATAATTATTTAGTTCAGATTGTGTTTTGGATTTTTTATTCAATATGTATATAGATGAGAAGCGCGCATGGCCCAGC
The DNA here is from genome assembly GCA_036365455.1 of Macrosoma leucophasiata. Classification (NCBI taxonomy): domain Eukaryota; kingdom Metazoa; phylum Arthropoda; class Insecta; order Lepidoptera; family Hedylidae; genus Macrosoma; species Macrosoma leucophasiata. The sequence continues at coordinate 23,393,375 of JAWQUS010000007.1, read as the reverse complement.
GGCTGGTGTAGATCGTAAGCGGTCTGCTCGGTTAAGCACTACGGGCGTGGTCGGGTAGTGTGATGGGTGACCGCTAGTGGCATATAAAATGCGCGTTTCCGTGCTTCGAAGGGCACGTTAAGCCGTCGGTCCCGGTTGCTATCGATAGATAGCAGTCTTTAAACCTTGTCGGAGGCCTTATGGGCGGTTTGAAAACATCCGACAGCGGGTTGGCCACTAACCCACCCACCTCCACCAATCCGCATTGGAGCAGCGTGGTGGAGTAAGCTTCAGGCCTCCCCCAAAAAAGGGGAGAGACTCGTGCCCAGCAGTGAGACGTATAATGGGTTACCATTATTATTATTATTATATGCTTGGAACTGTCAGCACAGAGTTGTTTGAGTTTTGACAGTTCTAAGTATATTTTGCCGAAAGTAAAGTCGTAGTGCGGTCTGTGAATCTCGCCCTCATTTTTTTATGTTACGTAAGTGGCAAACAAGCATGCAGTTCACATTGATGTTAAGAGATGACTGCAGCCTATAGACACCCACACAAAGACCGAGGTAAAAATACAGATGCGTTGCCACTTCTGAGGGCTAAGGTGTTATGCCTCTGTGCCGGCAATTACAGAGCCGTGAAAATTCGTAAAATTCGCGATTACGGGGCCATACATTACCATTTAACCGGAACACGATAGTGCTGAACACCAATTGGCAGTGGGTCGATAAAGTAATGTGGTGGTGTCTATGCCCGCGAGCTCGATCACTGGAGCTCTACCACTAGTAAAAATCCATGGTATGGAATCCAAACAGTATGTCGCTAGTTGAAAAGGCCTTAAGTGATAGGTACACATAAACAAAAAAAAACCTACTTTTAAACAACTTCGTAAAGAAGTTGATCGTTATTGAAGTTCATGAAAACAATTACGTTATCACTGACGCTAAACAAAAAGTAAGGGTTAAAAATTAAAAAAAAAACGCAAACGTTAAAACATGTCGAACAATAAAAAAAGATATCAAAACCCATTTAAAACGAATCTATTTCAAAATATTCTTTATATTCATATCAAAAGACCGCATTGAAGCCTAATCTATACGATCGAGGAAAAGACCTTTAATCTTAAAAAAAAGATCGTTAAAGGCGATTAGAAGCGTACACAGGCATATACTGGAGGCGCGGTATCTCAGCGTACCATCGCTCTATCGCTCGCCTTATCGCCGGCTACGATCAGGAGCATTTTCGGCGATAAAACACCACCCTAGACCCCTTCTCGACGGGCATAGCGCGTAAACCATTGCGTCTACATTATTTTCGTAATTTTAATGTAGTATTCGAGAGTATGTAGGTAGAATATACGAGTAGTATGTTTATTAAACAATTATTTTGTAACGTTTGAAATCATTATAAAGGGTGGTAGAGCTCCAGTGACGGCGCTCGCGGGCGTAGGCAAGTACCACATTACCTAATATACTTGCCGCTAAATGGAAGTGATCAGCACTATCGTGTTCCGGTCAGGTGGTATGTACGGATCTGTAATTTCCGGCACAGAGGCATAACACCTTAGGCCTCAGGAGTGGCAACGCATCTGCATTTTGAACTCTGGTCATTGTGTAAGTGTCTATAGGTTGCAGTCATCACTTAACATCAATGTGAACTGCATGCTTGTTTGGCACTATATTCTCGCGTATCCATACTCTTGTTTCTTGCGTATCCAGCGTGACCACGGGCAGACTAATTCGACCAGGCTGAACATCGTCGAATTACTCTGCCCGTGACCACGGTAGCTGGAAAGCGACCGAAACTTCGGGTATAAGTTGGCAGTGTTGAATACGCGAGAAAATTCGCAAATAAATTTTCCTGCAATGTATGAAGCTCGCGAAAACCTGCGAAAACGTTATGATCTGATAATGACTCTTGTTTTTTTTTTTTTCTTATTATGGCATTGCTATTACGCATATTTCCAGTGTCAAGTAAAACGATATTTCGAATTTATTTAAGCAGCGTAAAAGTGAGTATAATATCAAGTCAAGTATAATATGTAACTATCAAGTATGATATGTCAGGCAAGTGAGTTACAATTTAGAATCGAGTTATTCGAGTAAAACGATGGCTACTTAACCAGAACATTTACAATGAAGTTTTGGAGGCTATCTGAAAGGTCCTGTTTTCGCACTGTTATTCTATTTCACTATACACGGGAACTGTAATAAAACTATATCAAACAAAATGCCACCAACTTTATTCAATATAACTTAAAAATACACTAAGAAAATGAAATAAAATAAGAGCACCATACGCCTCTTTCAAGGTTCCCGCCAAAACTCCTGATGCCTCTTCTCTCAGTCTAATATGCATTTCTTTTTTTTTACAAATTAAAAATGGCATCGCTATTACGCATATTGCCAGTGTCAAGTAAAACGATATTTCGTATTCGTATAAAAGCAGTTAAAGTTATAATCAGTCAGTCAGTGAATTATTTATTATGTCAGTCAAGCCAAGTGAGCCACAGTCAGTAATTCGAGTAAAGCGATGACTACTTTACCAGAACATTTACAATGAAGTTTTGGAGGCAACCTGAAAGGCCGTCTTTTCGAACTGTTATTCTATTTCACTATACACGGGCACTGTAATAAACCTATATCAAACAAAATGCTACCAACTTTATTTAATATACCTCAAAAATACACCAAGAAAACGAAACAAAATAAGAGCACCACACGCCTCTTTCAAGGTTTCCGCCAAAACTCTTCGCATTTCTTAGTATCATTAACAATTTTTTAAACTACCATGACACTGAAACGTGCAATTTTCATTCTACGTCTCCTGGGGGTGAGGGTGGAGGGCGTCGCGCTTATCAGGCGCTCGCTCCATCTCAGATAACAATCCGAAATGAATGGAAGGTGGATTCGGTGTCGGTGTGATATGCGGTCCGGTGGAGCCATTTTGGAATTCTATTTTACTTTTTTACTTTGGCATTGGTTGTGTGTTTCAATTATTTTATGTGTGTGGTCTTGGACTACTCGATACCTTATGTTAAAGTCATAGTTTCCGAAATTTTGTCGCGGCGAGTATATGTCAATTTTTAAGGAGTTGCAGTGCATTACCGCACTTAGTCTATCTACCGAACACCATTTGGCTTCAGCGAAGTCACCGTAATAAGCAACAGAGGCAAAACAACTCGGGCCTCGGTGGCAACGCATCTGCATTTTAACTATTGTTTTTGTGGAGATGTCTAAAGGCTGTACTTACTATCAATGTGGACATCATGCTTTTTATCACCATCATTACATAAACCAAGGTGACCATTATAGCCAAATTTGACAGCTCCATTCGTTGACGCTATGGAAAACGAAGCAAATGTATTGGTCATTATAGATATGTCACGTGACTCATCGAAGTCGCCAACGTTAGCGTCAACGAGAGAATATGTACTCGTAATAATACTACGTATAGAATGGACACTTCGACGTCCCGCCCGATATCCCCGCATCACCCAACCTCCCCCTCTTATGGGCGACGGTTGGTATTTTCTACGTGCTACGTACACAGGTGCACGTGTTAATACACGTCACTGATTGATGTCTGTGTAATAGAGACCAAATTAAGCGTTTGTATGGAATTATGGCGGAGTGTCTACGGTGTGGCGTCAAAGCTTGCAACTTTGGCTAAAGGGAGTGGCAACGCATCTGCATTTTGACCTCTGGTCATTGTATCGGTGTTTATAGGCTGTAGTCATCACTTAACATCAATGTGAACTGCATGGTGGTTTGACACTTCCATTACATAAAAAAAAGAGATCGCTTGTTTGCCACAAGCGTGCGTGCTATTTACATGGATGTTTAATGATAACTGCATCTACACAAAAACCAGAGGTCAAAATGCAAATGTGTTGCAGCCGTACCATGTCAACCTAAACTGAAACGCTATCAGATTTGTCTCGTTTCTTCATACGCGCTGTCACATAAGACAAATGAAACAAAATTTTGGCAGCACCTAAACTGAATTGCAATAAAATGTCATGGTGGAGGCCCAGATTCCATAGGTGATATGTCTCTGTGATAATTATTACGGTGGCATACATTGATGACTACGGGAATACTAATGAAAAATATTGTAGACACTACTACTTAGAATTGAGACCACACCAGATAAGTAAATTAACCATATGTTCCTCAACTTGATTTAAGTGTTCATAAGAATTCAGATAAGTACGACAATAGTTTTTTTATCATTAACACTACATTTCAATTCGCAATCACAAAAATATCGAGCACATTCCTGTTTCAAACGAGATATCTCATAAATCAACACGTATCTCAAACCAGAACACGAGATAACATACAAAATTGGAATGTTTACGAAATTGAAGTGACGAGGCATCGAACTCGTGACCTTTCGGAGCCACGCCTCGATCTGGAATCAATTAGCAATCGTGATCCGACCTGCCCACTTCGGTATCTGAATCATTTGGTGGCGTCCCACCGGCGATGATGGGATTTTCTTGCTTCTTCTTAGCAATAGTTACTTTGTTACCTTTGATTATATCAATTCAAATGTACTATTTATTATTTTGTGGTACAATTTTGGACATATATTATAAATTAAGACATTGTATTCCTTGACCACCAATAGTCATGTTTACTGTGGTGATTTTGCCTTCTCTTGTAAGTTTTTTTTCTCCGAAATTCGCTCCGAAATCGACGGCAGATCACATATATCTACTATCGCTTTTATGAATAGATACACTCATAAGGTGTTCCTAGTCTAATCTATTTGGTAGAGCCAATTGTAGTGTCTGTAATAATGTCACCACCTAGGTGACATTATTTATTATAGTGAGATGTTCTTGGTACTGTTTTGTATGAATTACAATGTTCTTGATTTGTAATCATTTGATATGGCTTTCTATAAAATAAAAGATATTTGGTGGGTGTTCATTGGGTGGGTCTGATATAAGGTGTACATCGGTAATGCTTACTGCGTTGATATATTTAAGGGCGCCTTCAAATTAGAGGCGTAAAGAAGCGCTGCAGTGGCACATCGACTGCGCTTCTAGAAATTGTATGAAAATTTGTAGTGGCGCTTCAATGGCGCTACTGCAGCGCTTCCTTACGTCTCTAATTTGAAGGCGTCCTAAGTGTCTACGGTGTTGTCGAAAGCTTGTTTGTTTACCTTTTCCCTGAAATTCACCCAGAATTTTAATACTAACTCTTTTACTTAACTACTAATTTTTTCTCCCTCAAATACTCTCCAAAGGTGTGTGCCCTCTATTCAATTGTTCATGATAAAGAGCCAACCCTTGTGCTTATAATGAACCTCCCACTATTCTAAAACGTATAGTTAAATTATAAAGACGTGGTACGTATACTCTGGAACTTCATAAGTATTCTATCATCAGTTAGTAATTTTGTCAATTAACAATTTAATAGAAAACAAAAATCTAATACGCAAACATTCTTATTTTGTAGTCTAAAAACAAATTTTATGATCAAAAGTGCATCCATATTTAGCGTGTGCAGAGCATTATCGAGATGACCGATAAACCGTCGAAGTCTCGCGTATCAGAGCACTTTGAAATGCATTAGATGAGCAAAAACACGATTTAACTATCGCAAATTCAACGCGCTGGTTGGGGATAAGATTGAATGGAGTGGTATCAGAGTAGAACTGCGAGATACATAAGTAGAGCACTGCAACGGTTGTACAGTACCCACCTACAAATATTGCACATCAAGCTTAGGAAAGGGACAATCGGCTAGTTTCGAATTTGTAGATCTCTGAGATTTGTCATCTCTGTTGCACACAGTACTAACAGTGCGGTACTGGTGAAAATTTAATCAAAATGCTCGACAAACGTCACATATGTAGTGTGCGAAAGAGATAATGCTCTACATAGACAAGATTAGCCGAAATCTCTTTTCTAAAGTCGATGAGCGATATTTCTTGGTGCGTACTGTACCTAGTGGGTATCTTATTAGGTGAAGAACTCCGGCGCACCTTTACGGCAAAGGCGCCAGCATGTTAGTCATATTACCTCATTGTTTTTGGTAGTCTCCTCATCTCATTAGTGATGGTCATGACCATTTAAAGTTGCATCTCGGGTCAGTGGTCTTCGAGCCTCTCTACTCTACTCTACTCTATTTCGGACCATCCATCGCTGCTTGTATGGTGTACATTTGAGGGACTCTAGAATTGCATACCTATACCTAGGTATCTATCAAGTTAGTTTTCCTTCCTTGGTTGCTTCTTCAGCGTGACCTCTTTGGATTATATATTATAAATTCAGCATCACGCCTGGATTACTAGTAATCTATCTGAACAATTGCATTGTGAGATTTTATTCAGAGCCATGCCTAGCTTGTAAAAGGAAGTGAGATCATAGAATAGTTGGATAGTCTGTTGAACTGTTAGAGAATGCCTAGTGGCATAAAGCCCGCTTAATATACTTAGGCTGGGTTGCACCAAGACATTTGTTAAAGTTAGAGTTAAAGAAATATCTTGGTGCAACCAAGGCTTAGATAGTTAAAGATTAAATAAATAAATAGTACAAGTATGTACCTATAACTATAAAGGATCTTCAAACTTATGTCAAAGTTATTTGTACGTTAACTTGCAATTTTGAATAATGGATAGATGTTGCTTAAAATAACGACCACAGAATACATGATTCGATTTTAAAGTATTTAAAACGAAAGAAATATTTAAATAAAATTCATGAATGCTTAGTCGTAGCCCGTAAAAAGCAAATAGGTACCCAGTAATAATTATTTAATTAACACAACGCCATTCCACACTCACATCGTATCAAAGATAACATATCAAATACCGGGCAATTCTAAAACACCATAATATTTATTTTGGGTCATCATATTTTACTCAGGATAAAAAATGCGCCGCGATCCCCCTGATAATACAAGCCAGTGTACGGCTGATACAAACTAGCGATAGCTTCGATTCCCCGGCGATGTTTCGTGTAGATAAGTCAGAATTTTGGAAAAAAAAACGCTCAACGTACTTTTAGGAAACTGACTGTTTGACACATGGGCACCTTATGCTGTGGTAATAAAAGCTATGTTTCATTGATTTTTGGATAAGCGGCGAGTTCCCTGACTGTACGTAACCTTTGAACAATAGAATTTTGCTCACAGAAAGCCTCTATTAGATATAATAACTCAATTCGGTATGTAGTAAATGTTATGCTGATTCCGAAATAATTGAGATTATTTTGCATCTCAAATTATGACTGTGTTTATGGGATAAATGCGGATTTAGTGTGCGAAGCGCGCAAGGCCCCGCGACTGGTGTAGATCGTAAGCGATCTACTTCGTTAAGCGATACGAGCGCGGTCGGGTATGTGACGGGTGACCGCTAGTAACAAATAAAAATGCGCGATTCCGTGCTTCGGAAGGCACATTCAACATTTTAAAAAAGTAGAGTAGCTCATAGCTACTTTTTTAAATTGTTTTTTTTTTTTCAATTAATGGCATCGCTTGTTTTGCATATTGCCAGTGTCAAGTAAAACCATAAGTAGATAATAAATCTATGAGTAAAACGATATTTCATATTCGTATTTAAGCAACGTAAAAGTAAGAGTCAGTCAGTTAATTTATCAGTCCGTCAGTCAGAGTCACAGTAATTCGAGTAAAGCGATGGCTACTTTACCAGAACATTTACAATGAAGTTTTGGAAGCAACCCGAAAAGACGTGTTTTCGCACTGTTATTGTATTTCACTATACACGGGCACTGTAATAAGCCTATTTATATCAAACAAAATGCCACCAACTTTATTTAATTTAACTCAAAAATACACCAATAAAATGAAATAAAATAAGAGCACCACACGCATTTTCCAAGCTTCCCGCCAATACCCCCTTTTAAATTGTTTATTATGTTAATTCGTTTATTAGTGTTGTGACATGACACTTTGAAAGCGAATTAATATTATTATGATCCCTCACTAGCACCTTATCAATGACTAAGCGATATTACAATAAGCGATCTGCGAATGTTTGGTACAATCAGTTTGATGAAAAAAAACGTTCCCTTCTTTATCAAGTTCAGGAATGTCGGAATCGGAACACTAAATTTTACCGTGTTAAATTACACATTGTTTGCAAAAAAATAATTTCTGCCATGTGAAAAACATAAATATTAAAATTAATTACTTGAAATTACATAAGCACTCACTTACGTATAAGCTCCAGTGTTTAAAAGTGCTTGATATACCTACTTGACGCCATTTTCTTTTGCTACAACGTACTAAATTTACATTTGCTATTTTTTAATTAATGCGCGAATTCAAGGAATTCAAGTAAGTAATTAAAGATTACTCGATTGTTTTTTAAATAAGAATTTCAATTTAATTCATATTCGGCACAGATAATAATCTGAGCGTGATAAGGCAAGAGGTCTCGTTTTCAATTTTGCTTTTAACACGTGTACAGTGTGGTAATGAGATTGTTCCCTGTCCATTGTTTTTTGCGTTTATCATTTAATTATGTTAAAATTTGATTTTTACGTCACTATTGTAGATAAATATAACGCATATCTTCAAGTTCAAGATATAATGTATCTATTATATTTCTTGAGATGTAGAATAAATATGATAGACAAATGAGCATAATTTACATATAAGTACTTCCTCAAACGACGTTGTAGACTCACAGATAGATTGTATGAAAAGGTATATTATGACACCTATGTAGATATAGACCTACGTAAAATTTAAATGTGGATTTTTTTTTTTTATTTTTTTTTTAGCAATTTTACAATTTCAAGAGTTTTAAAGTGAATACCTACTCACTACTGTCTGTCCTTGTGTAGGGTAGAGCAACACGGGCCACCGGCCGCAGCGGACCGGAGGGGAGTAGCCATAATGCAGGCTTTCCCCTCTGTCAAAGTACAAGACCAAATTGTCCTATGCCTGTCACCCAGATATTTAAATGTGTGTGTGTAATTGTTTGTGTTTTGTTAAAGTCAAGGTGTGAGTTTCGTAGTAATAGACGATTTTTGTAGTGTGACACACGTATTTCCCCCTGCAAAAAATTGACAGACTGTTTTGCATCGATAATAAGCGCTATGGCTACTCCCCTCCTATCCGCTGCCACCGGTGGGCCGAGTTGCTCTATGTATGTCATATATTAGAGAATAATATTTTGTTATGCAAATTTTACTAACCCGCAAACCAGAACATAGATTTTTTATCCTAGATAATCTAGAATAACATAGACGATTTCTTATCTAATTTTTACTACATATGCTATTTCATTTTTTAAGTCCAGAGCCTATGTTGTTCAATCTTCATGCCAGACAATAAGGGGACCATTTATTTCTGGTCTCCCTTATGTATCTATGTTTAAATATTAAGTCTGAGACCTATTTGCACTTGCTTCCAATAAAAAAAAAATGCAGTCATCACTTAACATCAATGTGAACTGCACGCTTGTTTGCCACTTTTATTACATCAAAAAAATATTTATAGGCTACACTGAATACTGGTTGCCTTCACCACATCAAAAAAACTCTCAACTATATACGTAATATTCAAAAACAAATTCTACTTTCATTTCAAGTCCTGTCCTATTTAAACTGGCAACGTCAACAATGCAACACCCTTGATCAACGATACGCCGTCTGATAATGAACGTGAAATCTCTGCCGAGTGCGCCGCGATAACCCCCCTCCTCCCCCCTCCTCCTCCCTCCCTCCCCCAGAGACCCTTATCAGGACATCGCGAGCCCGTGCCGCATCTACACACATCATTTTTACTTAGTCTATGTTAGCTCAAAATAATGACTACTTATTTTCTTATTATAATGGCAACCCATTATACGTCCCACTGCTGGGCACGAGTCTCTCCCTTTTTTGGGGGGAAGCCTGGAGCTTACTCCACCATGCTGCTCCAATGCGGATTGGTGGAGGTGGGTGGGTTAGTGGCCAACCCGCTGTCGGATGTTTTTAAACCACCCATAAGGCCTCCGACAAGGTTTAACGACTGCTATCTATCGATAGCAACCGGGACCGACGGCTTAACGTGCCCTCCGAAGCACGGAAATGCGCATTTAATTTGCCACTAGCGGTCACCCATCACACTACCCGACCGTAGTGCTTAACCGAGTAGATCGCTTACGATCTACACCAGCCGCTGGGCCATGCGCGCTTTATTTTCTTATTATATTTACTGGAGGTAGAGTTCTAGCACAGGTTCTAGTTTAGGCAGTCGATGGCATATTCACCACCGCTTTACCTAACCTATCTGCGCCAAATGGTAGTGTTCAGCACTATCGTGTTCCAGTTAGATGGTAATGTATGGCTCCGTAATAATTATCACAAAGATACAACAACTGAGGTCTCAAGAGGGACTACTCTGGTTTTTGTGTAGATGTCTATAGGCTGCAGACATCACTTAACGTCTATGCGAACTATAAGCTTGTTTGCCATATCGTAACACAAAAAAAAAATGTTATGGAAAACTAAGTTTGGTACTTGGAGAGAGCAGTTGGGATCTAAGGTAAGAAGGTAATATTATGGTTTTTACTGGTGATAGAGCTCCAGTGACGGAGCTCGCGGAAGTAGGCACCACCGCATTACCTAATATACTTGCCGCAAAAGGGAAGTGTTCAGCACTATCGTGTTCCGGTCAGGTGGTAATGCACGGCCCTGTAATTTCCGGCACCGAGGCATAACAGCTTAGGCTTCAGGAGTGGTAACGCATCTGCATTTGGACCTCGGTCTTTTTGTGCTGCAGTCATGACTTAACATCAATGTGAACTGCATGCTTGTTTGCCACTTCCATTACATAAGAAAAAAAAACAAATTCAGCAAGAATTTTGAACCTATACCACAAAACGGGTTTTTTACACGTATTATTTTTACTTATACTTTGTAAGAACAAAATAATGTTTGTAGTCGGTTAAGATATATAATAATTATTTTAAAAAGTTACATTAATCTAGTGCTATAAGAACTACACAAAACCTAATTTGATGATAATAAGTCTGATGTGAAAAATGATAATTTAACTATATGGTAACAGGTGGTGCGTGAAATTTAATTTTGCGAGATTTAAATAGAAAAAGCATAAAATAATAATAATTCATAATAGTTTAAACTTCAATCCTATACTAGATAATATTATGCTGTATACCTAATAAATGTTTACATTTTTGTACATAGATAGAAAATAAATATTTTTATTCACTTAAATTACAAAGTAAAATAAACAATCAGCAATTTAAAAATTGCATATATTTATAACCATATTAATTTATGATTAAACATCACAATCGTAAATAATAGAGTAAATTTTGCTATTGCAACATAATGGAAAAGTAGTTATATAGTTTATTTTATTTTTAAAGAAAAATGGAAAGAAAAATTTGACTTCAGGCGAGACTCGAACTCGCGACCTACTGGGAATCTAGTCCAGCCGCAATTATTATTTAAAAAAATATTAAGGGTAAAAGCGACTTCTTTACGATATTCAATAAACTGAAAAGTCTATTATATCGGTTGCCTAACTAGCATAGTTGGTAATAGATGGCGCTGCTGCTACCATAAAGCAATGCAATAGATGTGAAGGAAAGATTTGACAAATCGGGCAGGGCTTCAGTAGCTCAATTGGAAGAGCGGCTGGACTAGATTCCCAGTAGGTCGCGAGTTCGAGTCTCGCCTGAAGTCAAATTTTTCTTTCCATTTTTCTTTAAAAATAAAATATATTTTTCACAAGCATGTGTTAATACGAAATTATATAAAACAAGTAATATAGTTACCAGATGACATTAGAAATGCGTAAGTAAAATAGAGTAATGCTTTGGTAACATTATAAGGTGGTACGAACCTTTGACTTTCCATGCAGGTATTTATGTGAGAAACAATATACGAGTTTTTTAGCGTAGTTAAGACATGTCTTGACAGGGTAGAGCTTACACAAATACCTGCAAGAAAATTCTAAGATCACTGTTCTTGTAAACCACATTATATCACCTTCATCAATATAGGTACTTACGCCTATGCACGTCCATTTCAATGAGTCTTGACCTCTCCTTAATTTAACTTATTTAATGATAACTTTGATGAAGATACAGTTACATTAAAAATCAGTTACAAGTTAATCAGCTTACTGATCTTTTAAAAACCTTTATCCTGATCTCAACTACTTAAACGAATAACAATGTGCACAGCTTAAAAACATCAATTAATGAATACGTTTTACTAAAGAAAAATGACTTTTTTATTATAAACATTTCAATTCTTTCCAGACTCTTGGTGATCGGACCAGTTATTCTGCTAAGTGATTGCAGTAATTTTGGTCTCCATATTGTCTTTATTGTGATTAGTGTTTACCGCGGTTCCGTTAAAGTTTTCTATGATATTTACTAATTTATGAATAAGTACCACGACAGTTTTCTCTATTATCTAAGTCAGGTACAGTCGGTACAGACCTGAAAAGACAGAGAGCTATGTCTTCTTCATCGACATTATATTGCAGTTTCATTATGTCATTGCTTTATGGCTTTATTTCAAAACAAAAAACTTCATGCCTGTAATCCGCGAAGGGGTAGGAATACGTACAATACATGTATACAAGAATACATGCAAATACCCATTCACGGGTTACATTTTTGCCTATGTAACAGGTGGCGAGACTGTTGACATCTCCGGGCACATTAACAAACTCAGAGATACTGGGAAACTTTCAGAAAATGTGAAAATCCCATTAAAACTAGAGAGTTTTACTCCTATATCAATGGTAGCCCCCGATTCGGGAATCTAAGCCAGAACCCCAGCATAGGTGGTTGTATTTCAAAACAATGAACATAAATAAATAATCCTTCACAATAATAAAGCTATAGTTACGCAGTTTTGCAGTAACTGCAACGATTTGTCTTTTGTTATTGTGTGTGACATTAATTGTGAATAATTTACTCATATCATTATGGCAGTCACTAACTAGTAGGTATAACACCCATCGTTGGAAGCCTGATTAATCTAATTATGTTTATTGTCCTTTATACATTACTTTGAAAATACGTTCATAAACTTTGTAACAAAAGATGCATAAATAAAATCTCAAATTTAACTTCGCACAGGGAGAAAATATTATTACGATATCATTAAAATTAGCCTTAAGTACTTTATTATCATTATGTCTAACCTACAAAAACAAAACAGAAACTCTAATTACAAATCCATGTAAATTTTTAGCATTAAGTCTGCTCTAGACGATAAGGTATCTTGATTTTAGCAATTGCGAAATGAAACAAGTTAGTACTGAATATGACATTGACATCTGTCAAAATAGGAGACATGGCGCACGCGCGGCTGGAATGTATAGTGATGTAACATACTACGGTAGTTTTAACTAGATAATTGTTGTGTTTCGTTAACTTTCGTTGTTAGTAAATAGATAACCATTTGGACGCTGAATTGGCTTGGTGATTTATTTAACTAGAGGTTAACTAAATAGTCAAATGTTATAAAATCGATTAGTAAGGACTAGTAATTGCTGATACAGAGGTAGTTATGTTGGGTTCGTATTCATTGGCCCAGAACACAGCATTAAGATACAGTTTAGTATGGAAAAACGTGATCTTAAAATCGTCTCAAAGACTGAGATATCTACCTATATCCATTACTGACCTAAGGTTTTTATGATAATGCATTTACAATTACTTATTTTTTATGTATCGGTAATAATCGGTACGTCTGTAGGCTGTAGTATGCACTTACTATCAAGGCGAACTTTATACCTACTTATATGTTTGTCATTTTAAAGATACTATATGGTAGGTATGTTATAAAGTAGGTATCGATATTTATTTACGTGTTAAACGTCAGTTCAAACTACTTACTTAAATATATTAAGAGTTAATTATCTTAATTACTTACAATGTGAATTGAAATCAATAAGATACTTTTAGTAATTTTGTTATTATTTTGAAAAATATACCTACATCATCAGCATTAAATGTGTCGATCACAATAAAAAATAACATCACGACAATTCCATTTACAGTTAACTACTTATTATAGATAAGTGAGTGCAATAAAAATCCAATGTTTACTCCGACCACTGTTGCGGCTATCAGACAAGCAAACAAGATAAAAAAACAACTTAGAATCATTACGCTTATCGCGATTCTGTCCGAAAACCACGACCCGTTTTTGTAAATGCCAATTAGGTATTATGAAAATGTTTTGTCTACAATTGTTGTAATTGTTATGTTATACTGGCCTGTACTGGCTTAAAATAAATTATTTACTAAAATTTAAATTCCATCTTCCTTATTTATATTTAGCCTTGCTTATCAGTAATTAGAAATACGCATTTTGATTTCCTGTGCGACTATTATTAGTAATAGTTTAAGTAATTTTAATGCGCACAGTTATTTCAGAAAATATAATGTTAAAATAACAATATTATTATTTACAAAAATTAATTATACCTAATTTCTCTGTGCAGGTTTAAGATATACTTAGAGTATGTGCAGGTTTAAGATATACTTAGAGTATATCTTAAACCTGCACAGAGAAATTAGGTATAATTAATTTTTGTAAATAATAATATTGTTATTTTAACATTATATTTTCTGAATAAACTTTCCTTGCATTAAACAAATCGCGGCAACAAACAAAACAGTTTTAATTCGCGCAACAAGCTGAAAACTTTCACGTAAACATAAGAAAAGGAGACAGAACGTACACATTTTGACAGCGCCGCCTGGCGGCAGGTTCGCGCACGCCTCCTCCAGCTGTTTCAGGTACCGCAACCACAGTAACATCACGTTCAACACTCAAAAACACACGAGAGCACAGTTTTTCGTTGCCGCGTCATTCTTTACCCGCGTAAATTGAGTGACTGGCCGGTTGTGCGGCGCCCCTCTCCGTCGCGTCACGCACACAACCGTACGCGATCCCTTATCAGCATAACTAGCAATGGCTGGCCCGAGATCCTATCACGGCGAGCTCGCGGTAACGTTGCATTGAAAGATAACGTCAGCGATCCTATCGTTGTTTGAATAAACTTGTATAAAATGTCAAATAAAAAAAAGCTGCTCGCCATAAAGTCGTATCAGAGGCGATGGCTTGATAGCGTTTTGAAATTCACGAATACGAAATTTCTTGGTTGTGTGATGTTAATTGTCAAAAAAAAATTCGCCGATTCCATATAAAATAATACGTGGATCTAAATACGTGACAATTATTTTAAATATTAATTGCTTTATTTTAATTTTTTTAAGTGATGTAAGTGGCATACAGGCATGCAGCTCACATTGATGTTAAGTGATGACTGCAGCCTATAGACACCCACACAAAGACCAAGGTCAAAATGCAGATGCGTTACCACTCCTGAAGCCTAAGGTGTTATGCGTCTGTGCCGTCAATTACAGGAAATTTCAAATTTCATATTATGAATAGTTACCTAATTAATTTCCCATATTTTTTCTTCATTATGTTTGTATATAAAATGTTTAACATCTTTTAAAGATAAATACATTATGTATTATTTTTTTACCTGTAAAATTGAAGAAAACAATGTTATAGGCCCAATTTGAGTAAAAAAAAAGAAACCAGTTAGGGTTTTATTGCGTTATTAGTAGTAATGAACAAAAAGGTAGATAATAGGTAGAGTGGTGAACTACAAAATACTAGGTAGGTATTTTAGTTTAGTCCCCAACTACATTTTGATTGTAAACTGTACTCCTAACAACACTTCTTGGATATATCTATTGAGAGAGATAAATATTACTGTGCCTATTTCACTTATTTAAATATGTTTTTTCTGCTTGATAAAACAGTGAGGTTCTTCATTCTGTGTTCTTCTAATAATTTTAATGAAATAGTTTTAAAAACATTCTGCTTGGGATATCAAACTTGCGTTCAGTACATGTAACTCTTATCCTTTACGATAAATTAATAAGAATTATCGTAACTAAGAATTCAAAAGTATTTGCATATTATTTTTCAGCATGTTTGTAAATAAAATGATCTTTGGATTGCTAAGACTCGTTAAGTACATAAAAGCTTAAATTTATAAAATTCTTATGCAGATAAATATCTAGCACACTTCTAGATGCATCTCGGTACGAGTTTATCGAGACGAGGGATCGACAAATTCCGATTGCTGAATCGATTTAACTGCGGGACACTCGCAATCACCCGAGACGATCCATCTAATCGATGTTCCGTCTGTAATATCCATTTAGGGTTTGATGCAGATTATTTTCGCTTACATTACAAGTACATAAAAACATAATTTGTATCTTATCTAGATGTTTAAACGATTAATTCGTTGTTATTTATTATATTATCGCGAAATCATAATTGCATGCAGTTATTTCTCGATCGAGCTGTAGATAACAACAAGTTTTAATTAAAAATGACTTCCTTGTGCCTATCTTTCCTTTAAAATCCTTATTGGGTGTCTAAAAATATAATTTTATATTAACCTCATAGTTGTTTTTGGATTTCGAAATTGAAAGAGTTTATCATAATATTTTTTTATTTAATAGGTTTTATACTAATTTAAAAGGCAAATAATGATCAGCCTTCAAAAAGTTTATAGCAACAGATTGTAAAATAAGAACCTGAATATTGTAATAAGATCAGTGACCATACAAAAAATTAAGAGAAAATCCTCGTGACTTCCAACAAATTATTTAAAAAAATAAGTTCAAAATAATTATTAGTAATATCGACAAACGTACGATTCGATTAAAGCATACCAACTTCACATATATCAGATCCGAAGGTGTACATTATCTGCTCAAACTTTCACTCGCGAGTACTTCATAGTCTTCATAGTAATATATCATTTAGTCTAACACCCTTAACTAAACTAAATAAAAAATGAATGAACCTATATAAATTATATAAAACAACATCAATTAGCACAAATGACACGTAACACATAATGTTGGTGAAGTTTAAATTACACGGTGTTAGCAGCTCTTGTGTCATGTAAAGCATTTTGCAGCAGATAGTTTTTCTTTCCAGCTCCAAATAAAACTGTTTTATGGAAACCGTTTTGCGTAAATTAAACTTAAATAATGATTTAAAAATGAACAAGACGTTTTGCTTTTTTTTGAGCTTTCGTAACCTCGATCAGAAAGTCACCTTACATAGTTATGTTGATAATAGTACGGGCAGTACATCCATCTATTTCACAAACTTCTTGTGTTTCTTCTAGTTCATAACCCTTACTAAAAGTATCATTTATAAACAAACAAGTGGAAAATCTACTTTCTCATGTATTTGCGGTAGATGGTCAATATTTATGTTTGTAGAATAGCCGTTGGACGTGCTTTAAGGAGCCGAAACAAAATATGTAGTTCATCAACATTTGGTAAGACCCGCACAGCAAGTCACTGTAACAGGTCGCGTGATAGTGGAATAAAGACGTATAATAATAGTCCAAGAACCGACCGCGATCCAGCGATAGAAGCGTGATCCGCTGATAATGCAGGTGCCCGCGATTTCGCTGGCCGATTGTGTATCGCGAGCATCGCCACTCTACGCAGAATTATTTAGATCTATTCTTTATTTTCTTTTAACAACGTGATCCTCTTTTGTTTTGATAAGATTGCCATGCTGAATTAATGATGCTGTTGGGTTTCTATGTAGAGTTTTAAGTACCTAAATATTTTATTTAAAGAAAAATGGAAAGAAAAATTTGACTTCAGGCGAGACTTGAACTCGCGGCCTACTGGGAATCTAGTCCAGCCGCTCTTCCAATTGAGCTACTGAAGTCCTGCCCGATTTGTCAAATCTTTCCTTCACATTTATTGCATTGCTTTGTGATAGCAGCAGCGCCATCTATTGCCAAACTATGCTAGTTAGGCAGCCGATATAATAGACTTTGCAGTTTATTGAATATCGTAAAGAAGTCGCTTTTACCCATAATAATTGTTTTATATTATTTCGTATTAACACATGCTTGTGAAATATATTTTATTTAAAGAAAAATGGAAAGAAACATTTGACTTCAGGCGAGACTCGAACTCACGGCCTACTGGGAATCTAGTCCAGCTAGGAGGCCGCGAGTTCGAGTCTCGCCTGAAGTCAAATTTTTCTTTCTATTTTTTTTACCTTTATCATCTTTATAATTTTAGCTATCAGATGTCCACTAAGCCATAGGTCTTCCGAAAATAATGCATGAATTGCTGTTATTTATTCTGTGGTCAAAGTTAAGTACCTAAATTATGAGTTCTCTTTTGGCCGCCCTCTGAACTTGCCGCCCGGGGCATAGGCCCCGGCTGGCCCCTGCCTAGATCCGGGGCTGTATGTGGTGGCAAACAAGCATGGAGTTTATACAATAGATGTTGAGTGACGACTGCAGCCTATAGACATCTACACAATAACCAGAGGTCAAAGTGCAGATGCGACCCCTGGGGACTAAGATCTTTCGCCTCTGTGATAGTTATTACGGAGTCATACAAATGGAATTAAATTATATAATAGGTATAAATGAAACAGGTATGACAACATGGCATAGATATAGAGGTTTAACAACTTAAACCTCAAGAGTGGCAACACATTGAAATCTCTTGTTTTTATAAAGACGTTTAAAGGCTACAGTATCACTTACCATCCATGTGAAATGTACTCGTTAACGTCTATAGATAGTCGTCACTAGATGAATTTAGGTTCCAAATAACTTATTTCTATACAATTAGTTGAATGATGATGGATGATTTGTACGACGTACATAACGAAAAATCGATGAATGCTTTATTACTTTCGAGGCTACTGGTAATCACCAACAATAAAACACACTTATTAATAATATCAAACGTAATTCAAAGGACGACGCCGTCAAATTACTCAGAAGCCATGTGAAACTCAATCAGTCATTCCACGGCGTTTAATTGGGCATTGCGCGTCTTATGTTTACCAATATCAAAGATAATAACAAAATATACTTTAAAAATCAAACAGGAGCCGAAGCGCCGATATCTTCAGACGCCTCAAATTCGTAGGCCCATCGTGGCGCCACCACGCATCTTCGGAGATAAAGAAAACCGGTATAAATCAAGGGATACTCCGCTGTTGATAAGACACGGTGTGATAAAGACGAATTAATCAGTACGATTTCGTGGACCTAATGGATGCTTAATGCAGCGCGCGCCGCCCGCTTTGGATATGGACGGTGGATGAATCGAACCGAGACGCTGCGGGTTGGAAGGTTTCTATCCAGAATGTCATCTATAATTCTTAATGTATATTTGGTTGTTTGCTACACAAGTAACTAAACAAAACCATTTCAATAACCCGTCCATTACGGTAGGAATATCGAAATGGTTTTGATGAACTTTATTAAAAAAACAATTCAATTAAAAGACGATGAATTTTAACACACAAAGCGTATATGTAAGAGTATAGTAATATTATTTAGAATTATAGAAGATATCACAATGCTTCATACAATGATAATTTATTTATTATGTTCTCTCCACTTGTCAAAATATTTGCATTACAAACTATTAACAGAGGAAATAAAGACATTTTGTAGAGTGATTAATTAAAAAAAAAGAAGTAATAAATTACTGAAATTTACATGTATTTATATACAACTTTGGAATTAACCCCCTTATTCATAAACGTACATTAGATACGATTTAGCTATAGAATGCCTTGTCTTTGTCAGTTGCATTGTCAAATGTGCAGGATAGAAAAAAACAAAGTAGAGATTAGCAACACTTTAGCTAAAATACGTTTATGAATAAGGGGGTAAGAGTTTAAACATTGATAGACTGCACCGATTTAATACAAAAAGAATAATCACGTAGATTGATATCAACCAACATTTAATAACATTTTGTTCTTATCATGCGTGCTAAATCAGCGTCATTAAGCGGGTTCTCATCCCGTGTGTTTCAAGCCGCCAGTTGGGAACATATTATTGTCTTAGATGTTTTTTTGTTAACATTCCACCACGTTGTCCTGTTTTAAAATAGGTTAATCACAGGCGCCTCTGCTTTTATAACACAGAATAAAAAAAATTTTAAATGCAATTTTATAAGTGTAATGTAACTTATCGGGGCCCGTACCACATCATATTATTGTGATTCAATTAAGGCGCTAACCAAAAATTGGTTTCATTTGTCTTAGATGACAGTGCGCATGAAGAAACGAGAAAACTAATAACAATTCAGTCACGTTTGACACGTTCAAGATGCGAATATTAGAAAGATCCCACTTCATTACTTCTTATTTTTACTAACAACTGTCAGTAAGAACTATTAAACATTGTAAGCGAACAAAAATGTTCAACTTTTACATAAGTGTTAATTTAATTTAATTAATTTAAGGCGATTTTTTAAAATATGAATGGTAAGTAGAACACATATTTATTTCATACATTATTGCTGTCGCTTTTGAATATAAGAAACTTATCATATCTTACCTGTCATGACTTTCAAAGATTTTAATGTTAGCAACTGGCAGAAAATTAGCTTTGTAGAGTTCATGTTATTGCATCACATTGTTAATAGCGCCATCTAGTATGTGGTGACAAAAACGAATTTCGATCGGTTGCTTCTAGATGTGAAAAATATGAGAATCTTAACTTACAACATATTATTATTTTAACATTGATATACAATATTTCAATGTATTTTAATAATACTTTCAAGTGCGACAAAATTCGACTGCAACTATATTTTAACCGACTTCAAAAAAAGGAGGAGGTTCTCAATTCGTCCGGATCTTTTTATTAGGATGAACTATTCCACTGTCAAACTTAGCTAACATTCTTTATGGATTACATTTGTATTGTTTTTAGACATGATATTGTCATTGCGATGATTTTGTTCTGGATATGAAAGTATATAACGACTAATGAGTCTTATAACATAAGAAATATCAGTCAGCATCGACATTGACTGCTATAGCGTAACAAATGGCCCTGTAATTTCCGGCACAGAGGCATAACACCTTGGGCCTCAGGAGTGGTAACGTATCTGCATTTTGACCTTGGTCTTCGTGTAAGTGTCTATAGGCTGCAGTCATCACTTAACATCAATGTGAACTGCATGCTTGTTTGCCACTTACACTACATAAAAAAATGGCTCCAAACGGAAACAGAAAGCTTAATCTTTCATTATGCTAAAATGAACAATGAACAGTTATTGGACTTACCTTACCAAAAAAATAATACCAAGATTTTTGTTTAAAAAATTGGACACGTTACTCAAAATTGGGACAATTCATCAAAAAATTCCAAGAAAGAATATTTATATAGAATGTAACAACGGTAGCAATATATTTATTGATCTGTTTTACTGGCCTTAAAAATGTAACAAAGAAATAGTTTGCCGCCGGTTGTAAGTCATCCATAAACATAAAAAAACTCACCCGACAATAAAACTTCACTTTTAACATTTTTACAATATCACATCACAAGGAATGTTGGACCTACGGAGTTGGACGGTTAACTTTATAATACAAATAAAATTGGATCAGACTGTTAACGATATAAATGGTCTTAATTATAATGTTTGATTTGTTTTCGGTATAATAAGGCTGTTACTGTGATTTAATGTTTCTTTAGGAATCTATATTCAATACCTATATTTAAACTAGCAAAAAGGGTGAAGAGTATGTTTGAACGTATTAATTTTTGGATTTAACAGTCGGATTAATACGAAAACTATACTTTTGTGTTTAATAAAAATAAAATAATAAAAAAAAAAAATACGCTTACACTCACAGCCCCACAGTAGGTATAAACCTGTGTCGTGGGTGCCGTTGTACACATACAACACATACACAAACACCCAGACCCGAAACAAATATCTGTAGGCCATACAAATCTTTGTTCCGGAGCGGGGATCGAACCCGCGACCCTTCGAATCAAACGGTGGTTTCGCACCGCTGGACTAACCGAGTCGTCAAAATAAGTTGTAGAGTTGGTAGACTACGCGGGCGTAGGCACTACCGCATTACTTAATATACTTGCCGCGAAATGGTAGTGTTGATAGTGTTCAGCACAATCGTGTTCCGGTCTGAATGATGGTCTGAACTTAGGGGGTCAGGGATGGCAACGCATCTGCATTTTGACCTCCGGCTTTTGGGTAGATGTCTATAGGCTTCAGTTATCGCTTAACAGCAATGTGAGCTGGATTCTTGTTTACCACCTTCTCTACATAAAATGTCGACGCACTCGACCTCTATTTAAGATGTTACTATACTAACACCCATATTTTAAGTCGTAACCTCGACCTTAACGCAACCTTACTCAAGGGAATTTGTATTCTTAGTTGTAATTAATAACGTCATCTCGACATTCTGCCTCTGAGGTAAGAAAGCAATTGTCAAACTCGAGGAGTATTTGCTTTGCATTTACGCCATGTTCTTGCGCTCAATAAGTTTTTCGTATCGGAACTGTCTGTAAATATAATTCAATACCTTTTTCTATAAAAATGGATTTTCAAGACTTTTTGAATTATCTAGATAATCCGTACACATGAGTTACTATCAAAATACAACTAAGAAAATGGATTTCGAGGCGTCCTCATAAATTGTCCTCAGCTGAGTGTGAGTCAAGGAATGTTTCGAGTAACGTCTTAGAATATGGGTGTAAGCATAGAGCAACGCGGCCCACCGGTCGCGGCGGACCGAAGGGGAGTAGCAAAACAGTCTGTCATTTTTTGCGGGGGGAAATGCGTGCGACACACACGCACACTACAAAAATCGTCTAATAATACGAAACTCAAACTCTCACACCTTGACTTTAAACAAAATACAGAAACAATTTCACGCACACATTTAAACATCTAGGCGACAGGTATAGCCCCTTTTGGGCTTGTACTTTGACAGAGGGGAAAGCCTGCATATGGCTACTCACCTCCGGTGTTGCTCTATGGGTGTAAGCCACCAAAACTTTATTGTTGAAATACTGACTCTATCTTAACACATCACAACAAAGCACATCAAGATTTCATGGTTACTTGACCCTGTGACCCTCTGACCTCGGGCTCCGTTTATCAACGCGTTTGATCGATTACTTACTATCTGATCGAATGATTTTATCTAATGCTCAATTCTAAGTCGTAATTGTATTGCTGTGTGTGCTGTGTACCACGACTTTACCGAGGTTGAAGGTAAATATTTGAATGTTAATTATGTCAGTTAAAACTAGGTTTGGAATTGAATTGCCAGTTACGTAAGTTTATACGTTTTGTGGGTGAAATGCACTCTAAAACGCGGAAAGCGAGTCAAAATCATCGGTTCGATTTTCGACTCTTCGTCTGAAGTTATTTTTATTGAGATTCTTATGAAATTAAATTAGATTGACTACTTCTATTCTTGGTAGGTATTATCGCCCTATCACAGAGCTTGCGAAAGAGACGATCGGCTCGTTTCGACTACGTAGAGCGATATATCAGTTGCACACTGCCTACGTAAGCACTGACATTCCGGTATTGTTCAAAACTTGATCAAAATAGTCGACAAACGTCTAATAGGTACGGTGCGAAAGAGATGACGCTCTACCTGTGGCTCTACAGACCCGAAATAAAGCGAAGTCTCCTTCCTAGGTTAGATGTGCAATATTTATTGTTGAGCACTGTACATGTTTATTATTCACTTTGTAAACTTGTAGTTCGTAACGTTTGCTTAAAACAGCACCCCTCAGAATATCAGTGTTGCAATATCTGCTGCAATAAATAGCTGTGATGTGTGCCGTTTTTCTTGCATACACTTATGTGGTTATGGTGTCACATAAGGTTAAAATGGACCTTTAATTTTAGTTTTGCTCCTTTTTTTTCTCGTTACATGTAGGTAGGTATGTTGTGTGGTAACAAGCGAATAAATATTTTTCGTTCTTTCTTTAAGGTACCAATTATTTGAAAAGTAACGGACCATCTTGTATTTTCACCCCTTTCTACAATTTGTTTAAAACTCTGCTCACCTGTTTGAAGATATATATGGACATATTCCCAAAAGCATCCAAATCCTAATTAAATTGAAATCCGAGCGTTTATGCAATCAGTACATCGGATTCGGATGAGATGCGGCGAGCGATAATCAGACGATCAAATTACCGCTCGCGGTAGGTATCGTATGCGAGCGATAGTTTGGACTCTTGTGAATCATCCAATGTGTTATTTAGAGGTCCAGTGGCGTGTGCACAGCCTTGAACATAACATCATTTGTGGGAATAGCTCTACTGCTCAACAAATTATCCATGTGCACTTATGTTTGTGTTGTTATTTTTATACATAGAGCAACACGGGCCGCCGGCCGCGGCGGACTGGAGGGGAGTAGTCATAGCGTTTATTACCGATGCAAAACACTATATAATGTACTCTATGCAAAACAGTCTGTCATTTTTGCGGGAGAAAATGCGTGCGACTTTTTTTTCGACGAAAGATTTAATATTAGGCACTACAAAGATAAATAGTTAAGAAACTAAACTACAAAGAGCCTAATTTCTTACAAATTGACATAAGTACTACCTAACTGAAAGGTAGTCGTAACACACGTCCGGATTTGGTACGGAGCGGACAGCGGGTTCGGTACCCTCCGAACCAAATCTGGCCGTGTGTAGGTTGGTTTCAGATATGGATATTAAATCATATCGGATAAAGATAATTTCACTAACCTATATGCATAGAGCAACACCGGAGGGGAGTAGCCGTATGCAGGCATTCCCCTCTGTCAAAGTACAGTTCTCAAATCCAACATTTCCCTAAACTTTCGTCGATCGCGAGTTGCCCACGCCGCGTACCACGTGTGGACTTACGTGACTCCGATCATCTTCAATAGTGTCTGTGCGTGTGTATAACCGAGTAACAGACTCCTCGTGTACAAACTCTTAAGGATTCAAGCTCCACCAGCAACCTATGGACCCACGTCACGGGAGCCAGGCCTGAGCTCGCCCACCCCCGAGGAGAAACCAGCACCTCAAAGGTAGGCCCGACGACCCCCCGTACAATGCCTATATGTGACTAGTAAAGTGCTATAATAGAATATTTGTATAGGCAAGCATATCGCTAATGTTTTTTTATACTGATGGTGTCATATCATCATTTTAGCCTTAAGATCTCCACCGGTGGACCAAAGCCGCCCCGCCCCATAGGATGGGGTAGGATATGCCATAATCGCCATGCTTGGCGTGCGGATTGGCGATCGCAGTTGCAGTAGTTTTATCAAGATGCCGCTGCCCATCTTGCGTTATTACCCTTGCTATCGCCCCATTCGAATGGTTTAACCTCCATCGTTCGGTTGACTGACTGCACTTGTGGAAAAAATCTCCTCCAGTAGAAGAAAATTCTTGCGCCAGTGGGCAGTGGGTTCGTCACGTCCCGAGTAGACCCGTCGCCAGATGGTGTCATATAGTGAACATGAAATTAATTCTGCACGTGACAAGTGGTGGTAACATTTAATCAAGTTTTCGATAGAGCTCATCAAAAATAACATTTTAAAAAGACGATATATAAAAAAAAGGTATTAAAATACATTAAATAAAACAAGCTTACACGCTTACCTATAAACCAGTGTCGTGGGTGCCGTTGTACACACACAACACATACATAAACACCCACACCCGAAACAAATATCTGTAGGCCATACAAATATTTGTCCCGGTACGGGGATCGAATTTGGAGTATCTTATTAAAATAAAGAATACGTACGAGTAACACATACGAATGAATTTATAAATTAAAAAGAAAATGGTAAGATTTGCGACTCCATGCAAGTTGTAATAATCCATCCGTGTGACCAAACACTGGTCCTAACAGTATAATAATATCTAATACTTCCAATACTCACATTACATAATATGGCGCAACATGCAAGCACAATCGAGAAAGAATCATCACCAGCTCACAAGCCCGTACTTTCTCACCATCACCACAAGCTGATCACCGACTTATTGACAAGAATATGAAGCCAGTACACCGCGTCCGTCATAACAGCCGGAGACGGCCCATATTGCATTGTGGAGCTAATTGGATGGAGATCCTTATCAGGCCGCCCGATAAAATGGAATAGATAACATTCTGTAGTGACTTATTAAGGCCGTTCCCAGAATAATATTAGATGGTACGATACGACCGCTCGCAGGCCGTGTGTGGGGGAGAGATAGGAAAAAAAGTTATTCGCGAACGGTGTTGAATGACAAAGGTTTTTGTGACTTAGCTTCGATTGAATGATAAGTGAATTCGATGATTGTACTGGTTAAAATTATTCGCAGTTTTTTAGAATAATTACAAGTTTAAGCAGATAGGCTTAAACTTGGTTAATAAATGTTTACTTAAATAATAATTGGTTGGCAATTTTAAAAAAGTTTTTTTTATTAATTTATGTATTCTTTTTGCATATAAGAAATGTACATAAGGCGGACTTAATACCTTACAGCTAACCTTAGGGCCAAATAAAGCTATCGAAGGTGCATCATGTTATAAAGATAAACTTGGTTAATAAATGTTTACTTAAATAATAATTGGTTGGCAATTTTAAAAAAGTATTTTTATTAATTTATGTATTCTTTTTGCACATAAGAAATGTACATAAGGCGGACTTAATACCTTACAGCTAACCTTAGGGCCAAATAAAGCTATCGAAGGTGCATTATGTTATAAAGAATTTTTTTTTAAGTTGAGTGTTATTTGCGAGGTTATTGTTGTAATGTGTATGTTCTGTGCATTATTATGGTCACTTTTCTTTTATCAACTATGCACGTTATGATTTCAACAAATTGAAAATAATATTACATACCTTTAAAGTGTAAAATGTAAACACTAGCGATAAACATTAGACAAAGTTTTGGTTTACAAGATAACAATTTTATGAATAACAAAACAATGTACATGTTATTCATGACATTATTATCTTGTGATATCTTACACGTTGATATTAGCGTTTTTAATGTTTATTGTATCTAAACGAATCAACGAAAAATTGTAGAAAACTATGTTGCATTTTTTTAAATATATTTTTCCCTCAACTTGTTTTGCTGTCGCTACATCAACCCTATCAACGATCAGTACAACGGATCGCGTTGTGTAGTTTTTGCGAAATTGGTCGGTCTCGATCGAGTTTTATAAGCTCCGACCGATTCCTTGAACTTTCGATAGATGTTTGCTATGTTGACAGAACCCTGTTCGGCTGCAATTTTAACAGTAGATAGATGAGACGTTGCACATTTTGTTACAATGTCATGTAATAAATTCCCATTAGAATAATTCCTAAAGTAAAAATTAAGAAAGGTATGCTCCGGTGGTTCTGGCATGAGAAAAGAATGTCGAATGAAGGAATGACACAATATACAATGCGAATGTAGTTTGACATAAAAAAAAAGAACAGTGACATCTTAACGATATTGTATAAACTGCAAAGTTTATCATATCGGTTGTATTTGTTAGTTATCAAAGGATGTCGTTCACCGACCCTAAATCGGTTAAATATCAAAAAGAGAAAGCAAAATTTGACCCATCCGTGTGGGACTTCGGTAGCGTAGTGGATAGATAATTTTACTTATTTAGCTCAGACATATAGAACGAACCGAGTTACTTATACCTAAGAGCTCTAACGACTGAATGCTCGTGTCTGAATGGATTGTCGATTGGAGGCGATATTATGATAAATCAACTATAATCGATGTCCATGGTTACAGTGCAAAGTTATCTCCAATCTCCAAATTACGTATTTTTATTAACGACTATTAATTTCTGTAATTCCCATCTCATCGTGTATTCATCGTGAATATTCCCATATCATTATATATTCAGAGTGAATACATCCAGTGTAATAAATGTATTGTAGTAACGTCTTCATGTTACAATTACAAACATCTGCTAGATTCTTTATCTTGCACCTGTAAGTTTGAAAAACGTTTGCGTTTCCCATTTCAACAAGCTGCAATATCTCTCGAACGTAAACTTTAAGTCTTGATATGTCATCAATAATTTCATTATCGTATAAAATCGCATTATTGAGTCGCAATTAATTACGATATTAATAAAACTATTAGGATCGTGACTGGTACGCATGAGATAGTCATCTTTTACACACGGGACGCTGCACTATGCCTCGTTTAGTTAGTTGCAACGGATAACTGGGTGTATAAAAATAGTAGAGTAAAATCTGTTAATTTTATTTTGGACTAGCAGTGCCCGCGACTTCGTCCACGTGAGAAAAAATATGATTGTTCAGTATCTACCCGGACGAAGTCGTGTAGCCTAAGTTACTTCTTATTACATCAGCTACCTACCCGTGGTTGTCCCGTCAAAGTCGGATACACTCCAATTCTACTTATTTGTATGTAGGTATGTATGTATGTATGGAGTTGAAAAGTAGCCTAAATTACTCCTTATTACATCAGCTACCTACCCGTGGTAGTCCCCTCAAAGTCGGATATACTCCAATTCTACTTATTTGTATGTAGGTATGTATGTATGGATGGATGGAGTTAAAAGTAGCCTAAACTACTCCTTATTATATCAGCTACCTACCCGTGGAAGTCCCGTCAAAGTCGGCTACACTCCAATTCTACTTATTTGTATGTAGGTATAGATGTATGTATGGATGTATGGAGTTAAAATTAGCCTAAACTACTTCCTATTATATCAGCTACCTACCCGTGGAAGTCCCGTCAAAGTCGGCTACACTCCAATTCTACTTATTTGTATGTAGGATGTATGTATGGATGTATGGAGATAAAAGTAGCCTAAGTTACACCTTGTCACATCAGCTATCTGCCAGTGAAAGACGGTCAAAAATCGGTCCAGCCGTTCCCAAGATTAGCTCCGCCAAACAGACAGACAGACAAAAATTGTAAAAAATGTTGTTTTGGTATATATTATGTACCGTGTATAAACCAAGATATATACATTTAGTAAAAAGTGGTTATTTTAATATTACAAACAGACACTCCAATTTTATTTATTTGTATAGATTTATTATTTATTTATTTATGGAAGGTAATATACAACATAAAACCTAAAAATTCTGTGAAAATTTTAAGCGTCTACTTGTTACTGTTATTATTATCGAGCAAAAAATGTACGAAAAAAAAGACAGGTTTATTGTATGCCCCCTTGGACCCCAGAACATTTTCATTTTCTTATTTTCAGTAATTAATTTTGTCTTTAAAGCGGTATCAGAAATACATAATTTGTGAAAATGTTAGCTTTCTAGTTATCACTATTTATGAGATACAGGCTGGTGACAGACAGACGGACGGACGGACAGACAGACAGACAGCGGAGGATTAGTAATCCGTAGGTTCCGTTTTTACCTTTTAGGTACAAAACCCCCTAAAAGATAGAACTAAGATACAGAATAGCTTAAAAATATTCGATATGATTCTTTAAATTGACATAACTTTTTTATTTCTGAACCGATTCACATGAAACAAACACTAAATGTTAAGTGAAACTTACCACAATATATTAGTGTAAATCGAATAAGCCGTTTCTGATATTAGCGTGCACAAACACACAAACAGACATTTTTCCGGGATAAAAAGTACCCAGTGTTGTGCGCCAAAGGTTAAAGTATAATCACACCAAGTTTCATTGTAATCGAACCTTTAGTTTTTCTGTGATGCTTGAACAAACAGACAGACAGACAAAAAATTTTCTAATCACATATTTGTGTTCAGTATCGATCTAGTAACATCCCCTGGTATTTATTTCTTCAATATTTTTAATGTACAGAATTTTCACTTCTACAGTTTTATTATAAGTATAGATATAGATAATATTTTCACACTACCATCCGGACTCGCGTCGGCGCTGTGAGCTGCAAGAGAAGATCTAGAACATTCGCCGTTCGTTTTTGAAGTTTCTGTGTGCACCGCTGTTACCGCTGTTCTTTTTCGTTGTATTTCGCTAACTTTAAGCCGCAATTGTGTATGTGCTGTGTTTCTACGGACTTACACGCCCTGAGCCACGTACCGCGCAGATGATCAAGGAAAAGCCGGCCGCGCGGTGGTAAAGAACTATTGCCACGCGACCCCACAGAACACCCAGGTACGTGCGTTCAATTCTGTCCCTAATTTACCCCATCCCGCTGGAGGATATTTCCTCCTGGTCCTTCTTGCTATCCGCAATAGCCCATAGTGGAAGCCTAGGATTGATAGGTGTCCCTGGCCCACCGCCGTTTTCCCCGGTCAGGTTCATTTTCAACCAAAGCCCATCCACCATTTTAAAGCATCACACAATATTGGGATTACGTTTAATGTTATTGGTGAATTTAATTAATTATAAGTGAATTGTTTAGGTATTTTTCGGTATTAAATAAAATATATTTATCAAAGCACACTTGCGTTTTCTTTATTGTCTTAAACCACTGTTAGTCTTACTTAATATTATTTAAATGTACACTCAGTTACAGACTATATTAGAATAAGTATATTTTTATTTTTTGTATTTTGATTGTTGTACTTGTACCATAACGTATTAATTGTGACTGCTTCTAGTTAGGTTTGCCATACCCGAACCAATATTATATTATATGTAAGTGGGACTGGTCTTGGACGTTTATGATAAAAAAATAACATAAGTGAAACACAGGAATTTAAACTTTGTTTTATTGTATGTAACCAAGGTGGCAATCAATCCTGCAGTTTACATGGGTGACGACTGCAGCCTATAGACATCTAAATCAGAGGACAAAATGGAGATGTGTTGTCACCCCTGAGTCCTAAGTTATTATGTCTCTTACTATATATTTAATTTATGGCGGCCATAAATACTAAGGCGTGTCTAATAATAATTAATTATATTCCTACTTGCGCGAGTACTCTCCCGAGGTAAACGCAGCACCAGTTAATTGGCGAAGGCGATCCGGCCCTTAGATATCGTGTGTCAATGCAGTTTCCTTGTGTGACTCCACTCATATAGGTTTTCCTGTATTGTACAATATTGTGAATTTGTATTTTGCTCATATTATTTTCTGATTAATGTTAAATTTAAGGTTAATTTTAAACATTTATCACCCAAACAGTTTGAATTTTTTGTTTACAAGTCGTGTATATAATTATATATATATCTAGCTGTTGCCCGCGGCATCGCCCGCGTGGATGTCGTTTTATAATCCTGAATTTTCTTTGCTATAAACCTCACGGAGCCCGAGACCTTTCCAACGGATGCAAAACCGTGGCAATCGGTTCGTGCGTTCTGAAGTTAAAGCGACAGGGAGGAAAACCCGACTTATTTTTATATTATAGATATATATCTTAACATATATATACGACTTGTAAATAATGTATTATGTAAAGTGAATAACTTTACAGGGCAATGTATCACGAATGCATTTAACATTATCAGTTAGAATATTAGAGCTTAGAGCAAAACATCTGCAGTACCTAAATAGTTATTTCTTACAAGGCTAGGCAATCTGGAAATGTTAAAAATGAATGTAACAATACAATACAATCATGTTAGTCAATATATTTGATTAAAATTGTAAGAATCGTAAGTAGATACTTTTTAAATTAATAGGAAGAAAAAATTGTATTTCTTTTATTGATTGATGATTACGCTATTATGAAGCTCTACATAGGGCTTTAGTGGCAGAGCTTTGAAGGGTAAATGGTAATTTATCTTGATTGCAAAAAATATTTTTAGCCTCGTATTCATGGTAAACATTTGCTTAGCAACAGTCGATCAACATTGTTGATGAACGGCGGGAATGCTGCCGTACAACATGACGTGATGAACTTCGCAATACAAGTGTTGCCCGAAAATATGTTGACAGCAACTCAGCAACATGTTGCTTAACAACTATTTACCATGAATTCTAGGCTTAAGGTTTCAGGAATAGCAACACGTCTGTATAAATAAAATAAAATAAATAAAATATGCTTACACTCACAGCCAGTAGGTATAAACCTGTGTCGTGGGTGCCGTTGTACACATACAACACATACACAAACACCCAGACCCGAAACAAATATCTGTAGGCCATACAAACATTTGTCCCGGTGCGGGGATCGAACCCGCTACCCTTCGAATCAAACGGTCATCTCACACCGCTGGACTAACCGGGTCGTCAATAATGTAGGTGTATTGTGACATCGATCAAATTTCATGTAGAAGAGTACAATAATTGTTTAAAAAATTAAGTACCTACATTGCTTGTTACAAGTGCAGCTAATAAAAAGATGTCAAATGTCATGCCGGGTTAATTCAAATCCATCAACAGAAAATTTGAATACAGTGCTCATCAATAAATAATGCACATCGAGCCTAAGAATGTGACAATCGGCTAGTTTCGGCTTCAGCTTTATCTCTGCTGCACACTGCCTACGAAAGCATCCGTAGTCCGGTATTGGTCAAAACTTGATCAAAATGGTCGACAAACGTCAAATAGGTAAGGTGCGAAAGAGATAACGCTCTACAGATCCGAAATAAACCGACGTCTCTTCCTGAGGTCGATATACATTATTTCTGGCCTGTCCTGCTTTGCACTACATTTTTATTCAAAACATTATTACATTGCAGTTTTGGTAGAGACTTCACACAACATTGCGGTTTTCAAAATCCCCGTTCAAGTCTAGTTCGGTGTAGTAATGATATCATTTCATTGTTTTAAATTACTGTGTCATATTGAATTTAGAATATGAGATAACCGTTGACCGGAGTATCGGCGTGAATCACGGGCGATAGCGCGGGTGACGCCGCGGCAATGATGGTGGTGAGTGTGGTACGAGTTACAAGCGACCGTCATATTTTTTATTATGTATTTACTAGCTGACCCGGCAAACTTTGTATTGCCTCAGAATTAAATAATGTGTCAAAGGTGATAGATACGGACTATTTGTATGGAAAAATGAAATTGTGTTTTATACTATTCCTCTTCAATTTCTTCATATTTTCTTACCTTTTAAACCTTTCCTGGACTTCCAAAAATCATACAAACCCAAAATTAACCAAATCGGTTTAGCCGTTCTCGAGTTTAAGCGAGACTAAGGAACAGCAATTGATTTATATATTTATATATATGTATATATGTAAATATATAAATATATAAATATATAAATATATAAATATATAAATATATATATAGTAGCAAAAAGCATGCAATTCACAGGGATGGTTAATACTGTAGCCTATAGATATCTACACAAAAACCGGAAGTCGGTATGTAGACGTTGAAACTGCAGAGGCCGAAGTTTTTTTTCGCCTTGTGATAGTTATTTCAGGGCAACACATTTCTTTTTTCACCCGTTTCGGGTCCTTGGGCGTTTCCGAAGAGGTATATTTTTTTGTTTACACACAAAATTCTCGCTAATGCATACGGACAACTTTGTTGTATTTTTTGGTCTGGTTGCGCATATTGCCTTTTTTGGGTTAATATATTGTTATCTGCTGGATAGTGAACACGATAGTAAACACTGTCATTTGGCGGCAGATAGTGAATGCGGTGGTGCCTACGCACTCGAGCTCCGACACTTAAACTCTACCTAGTACCAGTAAAACAGTTTGATTTAACAACTATATAACTATTTACGTAATAATTAAATTCAATCACACATGTCAAGTTTTTTTAAAACTTTGGGTTTTATTGTTATAATATATTCATGCGCTGGCTTATTTCATATATAGGTAGGTACAAAACATACCTTACCCTATTATGATAAACTACTAAATTGCGAGTGGAAGTATCTTTATAAGCTTACGGTCAGGTTTTTTATGGTAAGTTTCATGACGATCATAATTTAGTACCCTGGCTAACTTGTGTCGCAAAGAAACTCAGGGAAATTGCTACCTACTTTGATAACTAATACCTACAAGCAAACGTTACTTACCTACATACCAAGAGGGTTAATAAGAATTAGACTGCAAATAATTAATTAAACTGCAAAAAAAATCAGTTTCAATTTGGTTAAGAAAATTAGTACCTAACCTTGCTATCATGAGTAGGTAAGTTACATAGAAATAAGCTGCTTCTCAAGTCAAAAGGGCATTTATTTAGGATATTTCATACATATTAAACTTCTCATAAATAAAAATCTTGTGTCATGTGTTTATGGTCCTCCAAAACTGTTTGAATGACTTTTATTAATGTTTTACTATATTTAGTTGTTATTGAAATAGGTCGCATCTGCTAAAACGACATGGAGTTTGTCGGGATTAGCTATATATTTTATGATTTTCTCGCTCGCCTTCTATAACTTAAGCCCTACGTACGGGTTGCACACACGGGCGATTACACCCATTGTTGTCAAAGAAAAATGACCGAACACTATCGGGCTGTACTATTACTTAAACACAATTCGTGACTTGTGATACCATCCTGTAAGTAAACCGAGCTGGTGTCATTAAATGTAACACCCTTAACATAGGGTAGGTAATATAACGGTTCATATAGTAACTATATTTCAACGTGCGTATGGCCCAGCGGCTGGTGTAGATCGTAGGCGATCTGCTCGGTTAAGCACTACAGGCGCGGTCGGGTAGTGTGATGGGTGACCGCTAGTGGCAAATAAAATACGCGTTTCGGTGCTTCGGAGGGCACGTTAAGCTGTCGGTCCCGGTTGCCATCGATGGATAGCAGTCGTTAAACCTTGTCGGAGGCCTTATGGGCGTCCGACAACGGGTTGGCCACTAACCCATCCACCTCTACCAATCCGCATTGGAGCAGCGTCGTGGAGTAAGCTCCAGGCCTCCCCCCAAAAAGGGGAGAGACTCGTGCCCAGCAGTGGGACGTATAATGGGTTGCCATTATTAATGTGCTCGGATATGTAAAAGGCTTAGTAGTCTAGTGGTAACAGACCACTACTGCTGCTCTTGGGTTATATTCCCCGGTCGAGGACTACCATAAAGGTGTAAAATCCTTTATATTTCTATTTCAATTGGTTTTTTCCCATCTTCTGGCAGTTTCCGAGTACCTCAGAGTTTGATAATATGCCTGAAGATGTTAACAGACTCGCTAGAGTTATATGGGCCAAACCGGAGTATCGTGAATGTATGCATGATTGAATGCATGCATTTACTGGTGGTAGAGCTCCAGTGACGGAGCTCGCGGGCGTAGGCACCACCGCATTACCTAATATACTTGTCGCTAAATGGTAGTGTTCAGCATTATCGTGTTCCGGTCAGGTGGTAATGTACGGCCCTGTAATTTCCGGCACAGAGGCATAATACCTTAGGCCTCAGGAGTGGTAACGCATCTGCATTTTGACCTTGGTCTTTGTGCGGATGTCTATAGGCTGCAGTCATCACTTAACATCAATGTGAACTGCAGGCTTGTTTGTCACTTCCTTTATATAAAAAAAATTACCCCCGCCTACTCCTCCCGGGATTACAGGCGAGAAGTTGGGTAATACATCATCATCACCAATTCAGCCAAAAGAGGTGTTACTGCGGGACAAAGTCTTCAGCATAGACACCCATAATAGAGTTGTGCCTCATTAGTGGAGAATATGCCATTATCCTCACGCTTGGCATGGAACTTCCGGCGATCGTTTTGTCGGCGAATGCTGCTGGTAATTTTTTTTATTTAATAAAAGTGTCAAACAATCATACAGTTGCCTAACTAGCATAGTTGGTAATAGATGGCGCTGCTGCTACCATAAAGCAATGCAATAGTAGTGAAGGAAAGATTTGACAAATCGGGCAGGACTTCAGTAGCTCAATTGGAAGAGCGGCTGGACTAGATTCCCAGTAGGTCGCGAGTTCGAGTCTCGCCTGAAGTCAAATTTTTCTTTCCATATTTCTTTAAAAATAAAATATATTTCACAATGTTAATGCGAAATAATATAAAACAATTATTAAGGGTAAAAGCGACTTCTTTACGATATTCAATAAACTGAAAAGTCTATTATATCGGTTGCCTAACTAGCATAGTTGGCAATAGATGGCGCTGCTGCTACCACAAAGCAATGCAATAAATGTGAAGGAAAGATTTGACAAATCGGGCAGGACTTCAGTAGCTCAATTGGAAGAGCGGCTGGACTAGATTCCCAGTAGGCCGCGAGTTCGAGTCTCGCCTGAAGTCAAATTTTTCTTTCCATTTTTCTTTAAAAATAAAAATCATACAAATCACATTGATTTTAAGTGATGACTGCAGCCTGTGGACACCCAACACCACCACACAAACACGAATTATTTTCTATAAACATACCTTCTTCTATTGAATGATACCAAACTCTTCCATTAGGGGTCAAAATGCAGAAGTGGTAACGAATCTGCATGCTTTACCACTTCTGAGGCCTAAGGTGTTATGCCTCTGTGCCGGAAATTACAGGGCCGTACATCACCACCTGACCGGAACACGATAGTGCTAACACTATCATTTAGCGGCAAGTATATTAGGTAATGCGGTGGTGCTTACGCCTCCGAGCTCCTTCACTGGAGCTCTACCACCAGTAAATCTCATCCCGAGTTATTGGCTTTACTACTATCCTATTGGAATAGTTTGACCGCCATTGCTGACTTTTTTTTCACTGGTGGGTCATCACGTCCCGACTTGCACAAAATAAACACATTGGTAGCGTATCATAATACAGGGGCGCGCTTTGGGTGGCCACGAGGTATCTCATTTGTCAAACGCGCCCCGCTACCACGGTACGCGCGAACCTTTTGTGTGGCGAGATCACAATCTCGACAACAATGGAATCTAGTGTTTATACGTTTAAACTGCTTAACACATTTATTATTCAGAGGTCAAGACTTAATTTAGTGTGGATCGGGTTACTACGCTTGATACTATCGAATTCATTTTTTAGTATCTTTTAAATGCTCGACACAATATGGTATTGATATTAATAATAATAATGGGAACCCATTATACGTCCCATTGCTGGGCACGAGTCGCTTCCCTTTTTGGGGGGAGGCCTGGCGCTTACTCCACCAGGATGCTCCAATGCGGGTTGGTGGAGATACGGGTTAGTGGCCAACCCGCTGTCGGATGTTTTTAAACCACCCATAAGACCTCCGACAAGGTTTAACGACTGCTATCTATCGATAGCAACCAGTACCGACGGCTTAACGTGCCTTCCGCGCATTTTAATTTGAAACTTGCGGTCACCCATCACACACCCGACCGCGCCCGTATTGGTTAACCGAGTATATCGTTTACGATCTACACCAGCCGCGGGGCCATGCGCGCTTCGTATTGATATTATTTATTGCAAGATACCTATTATAATCGTCTCGAATTCCCTTGATAAGTCAGTTGTAAGTCAGCATTGATGGGGAGTTGAGGAGATTCTCAAGAGGCCGTATTCTTACTATTCTGTAACTCAGTTGAATTTTACATAGTTTTATTTTTCGCAATAACATATGCGAGTGAATTTTGATCTTCCTAAGTTTTGTAAAATATTATAAGATCTTAATTTTGCTGAACAGTCCCATTATCGACCACAGTTCTCACACCACTATCAGAAAAAGTATGTACTTGAACATCTGCAATGAAGCTTCGGTCTCTACATATTGACGTAATCGTTTATTTAACCAGCATTAAAATAAACAATCACTTAATAAAATATCAGCTAGATTCGTGTTCTAAGAACACGCGTACCAAGTATTAAAGAACAACAAAATAAAACAATAACCGAACAAATTCAAGTGACGATCACCCAATGAATTCATTTTGTTCAACGTTAATTTTTCCACCATCCACTGCCACTTTAACGCGTCCATTCTCAATGCAATCTCACATGTAAACGTCAATGTACACTGTCGAGCCGATGTTATCGTTAACAGAGGTGTCGCACCTTTTTTCCTCTTTTTTTATCTCTGTCGCACGCATTTGTTAAGGCATTGTGAGGCTTTTGTAGATTATTTTTTGTCTCAACCGATAATATTGTTCCCGGATCAAACCGATTCGGATCTGATTTCTGTTACAAAATGTTAAATTGTTCAAGAATGTCACCCGACCGCTGCGGAGGGTACCGTCGGCAGGTTAAGAGATGTCGGAACATGGTTGAGCTAATAGTTACCTATTTGACACGTTATAATGTTCACCGTTTAGATGTGTAAACTTTAATGTGTTTATTTGTTGGGTGTTCCTTATTTGTTTCGATCGAATCAGTTAGTTTTACTCACAGACATGTAGGTAATTCAGATTGCGGTGTTTTGATGGAATAGGTACTTTTTTAATGTAAAGTATTACTGTTCGGATTATTATTAAAGCTACTTAGTGATCTTGACCAGAAAAGGGAAATGGGAACAGTTCACTGGTGGTAGAGCTCCAGTGACGGAGTTCATGGGCGTAGGCACCACCATATTTGTGTATTAAACTCATGTGTAGCCGGGGCAGCTCCCTAGTCTATTATATATATAAAAGAAAGTCGTGTTAGTTACACTATTTATAACTCCAGAATGGCTTAACCCATTTGGCTGAAAATTGGTAAGAAGGTAGCTAAGAACTGGGAAATGGACATAGGATACTTTTTATATCCCGTTCCCGTCGTTAAGGTACGATGGGGCTGGCGTGGTTTTAATCAAAGGTCCCTAAAAAAATAAAGAGAAAATAAAACCCACCCTTCGAGAATATTTTTCTCTCGACCACTATCGATATAGAACGAGAATTTTTTCATTATTGCAATAATGTATTCGTAACATAATAGTACTATTTTATTTGACATCGTCAAAGAAAACTAAACATACGATATCAGCTATTTTTGGATACGAAATTATGGATATGAAAAAATATATATTTACCTAATTATCGTTTGGTATAACATGATAAAATTATTATGATAACAACGAAAGTAAAGCTATATGCTTCTTGGAAATAAATACAACAAATATTTATTTTCTGTTATTTTGTGACAAAAGAAATATATCATGACTCTATGAATTAGATACCTTGGAGGCTTCTTGTTTTATATAAAAATGTACAGCACGTGCTGATAACCGCGTCAGTCGTTAGAGAGATTCATCCAGTGATAGCTATCCGCAGATATTGAACTAGTGCCATCATCGCTATCTTTTTAAATCCACTGCAGAAGATATAGACTACAAGCCCATGTTAAAAAATTGATGGGTCATTTGAACCACCAGGTGACCTATCTAGAGCGATATAAGAGCATAAAATAATAAGATTCAGCACTATGCCGTCACTTGTAAGCTGTCCAACTGAGTGCAGGTGAGAATTCAAAAGTACAGGTAGACTCAGTACATTTTGGTCACATATTTTTGTACGGCATTCTTACCAACGATAGACCCATTAAAAATAATAAGAAAACGCACAGTGCCGTACAAAAATGGTGCGCCACGAAGTCGGATTTTTTTTTTATTTTCTGACAATTACCGGGGTAAATTTGGTCATTTGATTTTGTACGGCATCTGTGTCATACTATTTCAATAATGCTTTCAATTCATTATTCCGCAACGCCGTACAAAAATCATGCGACAAGGGGAAGAAATCGAGAGTTGCAACCCCCTCTCTTTCCGTAGTCCAGGGGGTGATTTGACACAACATGAAATAAACTTATTTTGAAATTATTTTATGCATAGATAATATTTTTTCATGTGCCGTACATTTTCGTTGGTTCAAAGGGGAAAAAAAACCGAAAAAGAAAAAATCAAAAAGAAAAATTCCATATAACGAAATGTAAGGTGAATTTTTCTTTATATTTTGATAATAAAATATGTGAGGGTAGTTTGTTAACTTTGGTGTTACCATACGGATTTGTATGGTGTTGTGTAATCCCTGATTAAAAAAATGAATTAAGAAAGTATTCGAAATAATGAAATTTGAATTATTTTTAATATTTTTGAATATTTTAATACTTTTTAATTCTTTATCTTATGGAGAATTAACATTGTCAATATTTTTTAATACTTTTTTTTAACCAGGGATATTATTATATGTGAGACAATTGAATAAATTCGTGTTAAATGTGCATTCTAAACTGATTGTTTTATTTATTCACATCATTACAATGAAACAAATCAATTATATGTATGTATCAATAATGTTTGAAGTATATATTAAACCAAAAAGTATATAAAATTGTTGATACTGGGATTGACAGTTTCAATTCTTGGACATAATATACACACCGTTTCAGTTTAGTTAGACGTCATAGTGATTTTATCATATTATCAATTGTCCTCTTCAAAAATATGTTAATACCGTACTGTATCAGATGGCCATAAAGTACCCTCAAAATTGAAGCGTTGATTTCATCAGCCTAAAAGATATGGTTTGCACAAAAATGTACGGCATCATTTTTTCCTAATTCATCTATGTTAATACTATTTAAAACAAGAAATAAAATGTATAAAACTATTATATTTCATTAATCAATGATATTTAAATTTTTACAATAATTTGCAAAATTTCAGTTTTTGCATTTCTCTATAATTTTTTTAGAACGGTTTCTTTTGAACGGCAATACTATATAACAATTGTATTTTATAATACCATGTTAAAAAAAAAGTTCCCGTACAGGTTCAAATGATTTTACAGCTTTATAAATCAAAAATACGATGAAATTAAGATAATTATTGATATACATTCAAGGGAACAATCATTTTTTGACGGCATTACTTTTAATAGTACTTTTGAGTGCTACATAATGTTTTGGAACCGATGCCGTACTTTTTCAAATCAGCCCCTGGACTACGGACAGAAAGGGGGTTGCAACTCTCGATTTTTTCCCCTTGTCGCATGATTTTTGTACGGCGTTGCGGAATAATGAATTGAAAGCATTATTGAAATAGTATGACACAGATGCCGTACAAAATCAAATGACCAAATTTACCCCGGTAATTGTCGGAAAATAAAAAAAAATTCCGACTTTGTGGCGCACCATTTTTGTACGGCACTGTGCGCTTTCTTATTATTTTTAATGGGTCTATCGTTGGTAAGAATGCCGTACGAAAATATGTGACCAAAATGTACTGAGTCTACCTGTACTTTTGAATTCTCACCTGCACTCAGTTGGACAGCTTACAAGTGACGGCATAGTGCTGAATCTTATTATTTTATGCTCTTATATCGCTCTAGATAGGTCACCTGGTGGTTCAAATGACCCATCATTTTTTTAACATGGGCTTGTAGTCTAATATTTTATAACTAGTTTCTAATTGCAACTAAGGCATTTCACACACGAGACCGCGTGCCGCCGCTTTAGGCGGTGAAGCGGATTTAAATTTTTTCCTAGAACGAACTATATGGGCGGCCTGTCTCGAGACGGCACTAGTGTAGGTACTTCACAGGGCAACAATCGGCGAGCGCAGAAGGCGCTTCAGCCTAAGCAAAAAAGTTAGCGCAACTGCATAAGGGTGACCCATGCGGGTCCGTGCCTCGGTTTAGGTTGCGGAGAGACATATGAGACATACGCCCATAGTGGGCTTTGCAACTTTCGCTCTACTCCATTCGATGGTTGGCGATAACCGGAATAGAGTCGGACGCGGCGCGGAACGCGTCGGCGCGTTATAATACAGATAGGCGGTTGATGTGGAGTGTTATTGTGATCATTCATAGTGGCGATGGCCAACGTGGTCTCATCGTCCGGGTCTTGTAGGAGGATTTCATGTCGCTTGGCCTCTCTAATCAGTACTTTGCTACCGTTCACACCACACCGCCCGACCGCGCGGACTATTTTACTCACCTCCACCGCAATCCGTGGCGGCGCGCGGTCTGTGAATCGCCTTACTGATAGCGGAGCTTTTGTAGACAAAGATGCAACCGCATTATTTTGTAAGAGCCATTCAGTTCACATGGATGTTACCTAAATGATGACTACAGCCTATAGACATATATAAAAAAAACCAAAGAACAAAATGCAGATGCGTTGCCATCCCTGACACCTTAGTTGTTATGTCTCTGTGACAGTTATTACGGACCCTGAATGACCATCTAACTGGAACACGTTAATACTGAACACTGCGATTTGGCGGCAGATAGATTATGTAATGCGGTGGTGTCTACGCCCTCGAGTCCCTATACTGGAATTCTACCACCAGTAATAGCATACACAGGCATATGTCGATTATGGTTAGTTAAAGAACACAGCTATCTCATGGCTCAGTAGTCATGATAACCGGCAAAATGCCGCTACGCTGGGACTCTAGGGTCTAACCCCGGGTCGGGAAAAGCAAGATTTTTGATTTTTTTTAGAAATTTGTCTAGATATAGCAATGGGCTAAGTGAGCCCGTTGCTATCTGGAAAAAACATGACATGTTCACATGTATTAAGATTACAATTCAAATCAAATGAAATCATTTATTTGTTTGGATCAAAACTTTTTATATTATTATGTTCAATTACATGAATGTGATAGTAATTTGCTTTGTGAGCTTTATTAGGTGGGTCTACCTGTCACTTCGGAAAAAAAAGGCGAGAAGTTACGTTACTTTTAAAAAATAAACCGTTTGAAGATCAGTTTAAAGGCAATATCACAGTCAATAGACCGTATCGCAATTCTATATATATTTGGTATCCTTTGACAAAATAAAGGTCAACTGCCTACGAAATTGCTTAACTGACAAAACCGACTAGTGATCAGCGTTGATATCCCAGATGCAGTTATCCAGTTAACCCAGCCGCGAGTATATTTGGCACATTAACCAGCGCCTCCGTTTTGGCACGCCGACCGATAGAACCCAGCTATAACGGCTATGTCTACTTTATGATGGTTGTACTGCGAAAAAATCTAGCCAGATATTCGCCGATCTTTATTGTCTTTATATTTGCGACTACGGTAGAGTCTAGTCGCAACGGTTGAGATGTAGTTTCTGTTACAGTGTCATCGTGTGACTTCAGGAGTGGTGAGACTAAGTACCTTATCTAAACGTAACTTCACGCCTGTAATATCTGAAGGGGTAGGTAGAGGAAAATGCATGAAATCAAGCATACATGCAAACACCCACGATTCGCCAGTAACGTTTTGGCTCATGTAACAGGTGGCGAGCCGGTTGACTTGACTGTTCTTTTTTTATGGAATAGTACGGAACCCTTCGTGCTACTATGAATAAGCTGGAGTTTTCTAAATTTTCTAAATATAACAAACAGTTGCAAGTCCCTTATTTTTCGTAAATTGTATCCCGATCGCGCGGTGGGGTGGTCGCATGGCAATTTTCGCATGCTCGGCCAATGCCTTCATTTACATGTCCCATTTCCTTAACGGTCGTTTTCAAGAATACTGCATCGGCTGGACAGTTACAGTGTGGTACAAGTTGAAAGCGGAAGCAAAAATATTCAGTAATATAATATATATATATATATATATATATATATATTTTAACCATCAATTCAGTCAAAATCCGTTGTTATTTTCCCTACCCCTATGGGATCGAAAAGCTTTTGTATTAAATTGATACGATGAATCTACGAGATCTACGAAAAGAATCTACGAGAAAAAACTATGCTTGCGTCACGAGAAAACTTTGAAATATGATTTTAAAAGGTATTATTTGGGACCGAAATATTGAAAAGCTAGGTTAAAACGCAATTTGCAATTAATTTTTGTATAAAATAATAATGAAACGGCAACCTCTACTAGCAACTGTATCAATAAGTTTTAAGCTACGTACTTATATGTTTTTTATTATTACCAAGTATCAAACATCAACCACCCAACGTATACAATGACATATTACATTCATGTGTTTTTATTTTTAAAGAAAAATGGAAAGAAAAATTTGACTTCAGGCGAGACTACTGGGAATCTAGTCCAGCCGCTCTTCCAATTGAGCTACTGAAGTCCTGCCCGATTTGTCAAATCTTTCCTTCACATCTATTGCATTGCTTTATGGTAGCAGCAGCGCCATCTATTACCAACTATGCTAGTTAGGCAACCGATATAATAGACTTTTCAGTTTATTGAATATCGTAAAGAAGTCGCTTTTACCCTTAATAATTGTTTTTATATTATTTCGCATTAACACATGCTTGTGAAATATATTTTATTTTTAAAGAAAAATGGAAAGAAAAATTTGACTTCAGGCGAGACTCGAACTCGCGGCCTACTGGGAATCTAGTCCAGCCGCTCTTCCAATTGAGCTACTGAAGTCCTGCCCGATTTGTCAAATCTTTCCTTCACATCTATTGCATTGCTTTATGGTAGCAGCAGCGCCATCTATTACCAACTATGCTAGTTAGGCAACCGATATAATAGACTTTTCAGTTTATTGAATATCGTAAAGAAGTCGCTTTTACCCTTATGTGTTTTTCATGTGTTTTGTGAATACTAAACAACTAACTATACAATACTTACTCGTACAAAACATATCGAGCTTAGCTCCCTATGTGCACCATTCTTAAAAGTAAATCTTAAAATTTTTCATCACGTATAATATATGAGTTAAAAAAACATGAAACTTACTGACTACATTTTCCAAATCGCTCTCACCTAAAACTTGCAATATGGTATTATAGAGCATTTTTCGTTTTTAAACGTGGCAAATTACACACATAAGGAATGTGCAGTTGCATTAGTGTATTAACATTTTTATGGGCCATTTATTTGGTGAAAATGTTGGCTAGCACAATTGATGG
Organism: Macrosoma leucophasiata; assembly: GCA_036365455.1. Classification (NCBI taxonomy): domain Eukaryota; kingdom Metazoa; phylum Arthropoda; class Insecta; order Lepidoptera; family Hedylidae; genus Macrosoma; species Macrosoma leucophasiata. The sequence continues at coordinate 23,348,976 of JAWQUS010000007.1, read as the reverse complement.
GTGTTCCGAATGCGATTTTATTGTATCATTCCTTTCAGATCGTATTGCGGCGCTTGGCTTACCCCGTGATTTACTTTGTAATAACTATTGCTTTCTGCCTTAAAATTAACATTTTTCGGATCTTTAAACATAAATTATATTTAACTGCTTTACTGTCCAAAAACCTTAATTCGACCACGACAGGAAATGAGCGAAAAGACGCGAAATAACGCTTAAATAGGTAACCTTAACGTTAAAATATCAGATTTAAAACGTTATTTTTTTATTTTAATATGTGGACCATAGAATAAAACAACCTTATGAATACGTATGTATGTATCTTCACGCCAGGTCCCTAACGGGATAGGCAGAGAGTGTAGAGCGCCAGATATCCCGGTCCTGACATACCTCTCGTGCCTCATCCACCTTCATCATTCTCTTCATACATGCACGCCGATTCCTAATACTTTTGACCCCACCATCAAACAGAGTAAATATTATTATCGCATCTTTTCGATCACTTTCGTGTCGTGATCGAATTACGGTAAATGAGTCACAGATTTTAGGTGTTATATCAGTTTTTATGTCGTTCAGTATCAATAGAATATAAACACCTAGCTAAATAAACAGACCATGATACTTAAGAAATGTTTCTACAATCACAGGTATAAAATTAACGAAGCAGTTTGCGGCCCAAGTTTAATAAGAGGAGTGTCCGTGTTGTGACTATAGTCTCCTTCATCAGGCAACTGGCATGCGCAAAAGGCAGCCTAAGTAAATGCCTGTGAGTGAATCATACCTAAGATATTTTTAAACCAGAGATATGTTAGTCACATAAGGCTTTTACATTTTTATGTAACAAATAAAAACTACATCGAAGTTGCTTAAGATAGATAAATCTATTAAACTTAATTAAAAATTAACTCCCTTATGTTTGGGTTCGAAAAATTGAAAGAGTCAACTAGTAAGTTAATTAACTTACATTGCTTACTTTTTAGGCAACATAAAATATTTCTCGTAGTTTCCACGAGAAGAGCGAAATCTTATCATAATAACCTAATATCAGACTGTAAGCTAGTTACAATTTTATAAAACACTGTGGAAACTTATTTAATCTTCCCATGGCATCCCACAGGAAAAAAAATCGGGATAAAAACTATCCTATGTGTTAATCCAAGTTACCCTCTATGTGTGTGCCAAATTTCATGAAAATCGCTTCAGCAGTTTTTGCGTGAAGAAGTAACAAACAAACAAACATACAAGCCTTCGCGTTTATAATGTTTATTAAAAAATATACGATGTCTGTTATTTAAAAATAGCTATAATCGTAGTACCCAGTCATTACACCATAGACATTCAGTTTAACCTTGTGTCAAAATTAAGTCAACAGGAAAATTTAGTAAGAATTATAAGACGACTTATATGACGTACTTATTCTTGAATTAAAATAACTATTGTTGTTGTTTTACTATAAAATAAACCGATTTAGAAATTAAATAATAACTCGTTAAAATAAAACCAGCTTTAGAATTTATCTCGCATATATTATACACAATTTATTATTTAAAAACAACCTCACGTTTCGATCGCTTTTCAGCTTCCGTGGTCTCGGACAGACTGAGGTGAGATTTGTCTGACAGCAGTTTGAAAAATTATTATAAGCAGCTACCTCCATCTATTTCGCAAATGTCATAAGTAGCATAGAAGTAACTACTTGTATATTAAGGTCTTACAGACTGGTGCGATTAGGATTTAATTCTACTGAGTATTGGAGCCCCCCTCCCTCCCCCACGAAGCGCGCATGACCTTGCGGAAGCCCACATCGCTCTGCGGAAATCGGTGTGGTGGCCCGTGTAAATCGCAAGCGATCCACTCTGTTAAGCGATACGGGCGATGGCGTGTGATGAGTGACCGCTAGTGGCAAATTAAAAATGCAGTTTCAGTGTTTCTTAGGGTACGTTAAGCCGGCGGTTCCGGTTGCTATCGATAGATAGTAGTCGTTAAACTTTGTGGAAGGCCTTATCGGCGGTTTGAAAACATCCGACAGCATGTTGGCCACTAACCCGTATCTCCATCAACCCGCATTGGAGCAGCGTGGTGGAGTAAGTTCCAAAAAAGGGGAGAGACTCGTGCCCAGCAGTGGGACGTCTCAAGGGTTGCTATTATCATTATTGGAGCCCATGATAGCAACAATCGCCATCCGTCCTCCCTATTGAAATTTGAATGTTTTTTTAATCTCAATAGCCTCGCGAACCGTCTTTGTCATTTTCATTGTCTTTTGTATTCGGTAGATATTTTTTATGATATGTACGAAGAGGAACAAGTACATATACAGTTTATAGACAAGTCAATACTGTAACATATATAAATAAATAAATAAAATACGCATACACTCACAGCCCCACAGTAGGTATAAAACCTGTGTCGTGGGTGCCGTTATATACAAACAACACATACACAAACACCCAGACCCGAAACAAATATCTGTTGGCCATACAAATATTTATCCCGGTGCGGGGAGCGAACGCGCAACCCTTCGAATCAAACTGTCAACTCACACCGCTGGACCAACCGGGTCGTCAAAAATCTTTACAAAAACCATTTGGAGACCTATTTGCCGGAAATTATGAGCCTCTTCACTGCCTTCTTAAGATAGTTAGTCTTTCAAATTCGTAATACCTACCCACTCTACTATTTGGAGGCAAATATGAGGTGATGCGGAGGTGCATACTCCTCTGAGCTCCATCACTGGAAGTCTATTAATTTTTTTCCCATTATCCCTACTAATATTATAAATGTGAAAGTAACTGTCTGTCTGTCTGTCTGTCTGTCTGTTACCTTTTCACGTCCAAACGAGTGAACCGATTCTGAGTTGACTTTGAGAACGAACATAGGCTACTTTTTGTGTCCATCCCCCTAAAATAGGGGGCGGAAATTTTTATGCAGCATTCCACAATTTTCAAGATAGAAAGTTAAAACTCGGTATGTGAACTCTTTGAGTTTAACAAACAATACGTATATCATTTTTTTTTAGAAATCTGCCTTCATCCCTTTAACACAGGGGGTGAAATTTGAAGGTATTGGGCTTAAGGCAGTGTTCAAGCTGGAAAGCCAAAAATAGGTACTCGGACTCTTTATTACTAAAAAATACAACATTTGCTTATTATTGAATATTTTTTTTTAGAAATCTGCTACATCCCCTAAAATAGGGGATGGAAATTTGTATGGAGCATTTCACAATTTTCAAGATAGAAAGTTAAAACTCGGTATGTGAACTCTTTGAGTTTAACAAACAATACGTACATCATTTTTTTTTACAAATCTGCCTCCATACTTTTAACACGGGGGATGAAATTTGAAGGTTTTGGGCTTAAGGCAGTGTTCAAGCTGGAAAGCCAAAAATAGGTATGCGAACTTTAGGTTACTAAAAAAAACAACATTTGCTTATTATTTAATTATTTTTTTTAGAAATCTCCTACATCCCCTAAACCTATTTTAGGGGATGTAGGAGATTTCTAAATGAGGAGATGGAAATTTGTATGGAGCATTCCACAATTTTCAAGGTAGAAAGTTAAAACCCGGTATGCGAACTCTATAAGCCTGACAAACAATAAGTACATATTTTTTTATTTTATCTGCCCCCATCCCCTTAAAAGAGGGAGTGAAATTTGTATTGGGTTTTCCGCAGTGTTCAAGGTGGAAAGCCATAAATTGATATGCGGCCTCTTTGTTACTAAAAAAACAACGTTTACTTGATATCCGCTATCATAGGGGCAATTTGTAGGGAGCATTCCACAATTTCAAGGTAGAAAGTTGAAACTTGGTATGTGGACTCTTTGAGCCTAACAAATAATTACGTACATAATTTATTTTTGTACATCTGCCCCACCCCCTATCATAGGGGGTGGCAATTTGTAAGGAGCATTCCACAATTTTCAAGGTATAAAGTTGAAACTTGGTATGCGGACTCTATTAGCCTAACAAATAATTTCGTACATAATTTTTTTTGGACATCTGTCCCCTTCCCCTAACAGAGGGGGTAAAATTTTGTATTGGACTTTAGCCAACAATTGGTATCCGGACTCTTTGTTACTAAAGAAAACAACGTTAAAGTTCTTAAAATATGCGCGAAAAAATATAGGTGCGCGACGGGAAACTTGATTAGGACATTTCCATGGGATTGTAAAATTTAAATTATTCATAAAACGAGATCCACGCGGGCGAAGCCGCGGGCAACAGCTAGTAAGACATAAAGCCATGATGATGAATATCGGTGGTGTATGTATGGGAGGTGGGTAAGTACCGGGATATCTGGCGCTCCACACTGTCTGTCTACCTCGTCAGGCATTTGGCGTGAAGATACATATATACATAAAACCACTTTATTACAAAACGTAACCGGCGAATCGTGGGTGTTTGCATGTATGCTTGAATGCAGGCATTTACCTCTGCCTACCCTTTCGGGAATTACAGGCGTGAAGTTACGTTACGTTACTTTATTACATTCTGAATAATAATATATAACTGTATTAAACAGGTCAATAACACAGTTATTTGCAGATCAAAATATAAAAACTACTCCATATTAAAATTTATCATATAAATTTTATACTGCGCAGTTAATTAAACAAATGAGCGAGAAAAACTGTATGTTGTAGTAATAATTGTCTGTCTCGATTTACATCGTTTACGAGGAAAATGACAAAAAATACTGTAAACACGAGTAGTGTTTAGATTCAGGCATACCCAATGTGCGGCCCGCAGCCGTATGGAGGCCCCACACGGCTGCGGGCCGCACATTGGGTATGCCAATAATTTTGAGTAACTTTTCAAAATATAATGACTACACAATATATAGCCTTATCATACAGGAAATTCAACTTCAGTAACGTATCTGTATTTTGATATGCAGATGTATCTAAGGGCGATTTCTGTTTAGATATATAAAGGCTACAGTCAGTATCAGAATCGAAAATTTATTTACTATTTAGGATGACCAGCACCTTGCATGAAACGTTCAAAACAAATAAAATAAATAATAATCAATAACAGTTGATATAAATGTCAATTTACAACTAAACACAAAAAATGTAACCAAGAATATCAGATATTAACATCCATGTGAAGTGAAACTGAAGACTGCAACCTACTTACCACCATTTTTACATAAAAATGAACTGCCTTATGGCGGCAGATTCCTGTTGCTACGGGTTCGACCCGAGTCTGGGGATAATTGCTATTGGCATTTTTATCATGTTTAGGAAGTTTCCCTCTGGTAAACTATTTCCTAAGGAACTCAGTGGGCGACTTCCAATTTAAATTAAAAGCTTCGGTTATAATCCGCAAGAAGTAAATCTATACATCTATACAATATATATCTATACAATAAGTAAAATTGGAGTGTCTGTTTGTAATATAAAAATAACCGCTTTTTACTAAATTCATATGTATGTATACACGATACATATACCAAAACAACATTTTTTACTATTTTTGTCTGTCTGTCTGTCTGTTTGGCGGTGCTAATCTTGGGAAGGGCTGGACCGATTTTGACGGGAATATCACAGGCAAATAGTTGATGTAATAAGGAGTAACTTAGGCTACTTTTATAATAGCTACCATGTTTTTGCCGGGTTGATACTGATACAATAATAAATTCTCACGCGGGCGAAGTCGCGGGCACAGCTACTTTAATATAAATCGATAAGAAGCCTGAAAAAGTTGAGTGTCGCTGGACTTATAGTGAAATAAATAGGATATTATAACAAATGTCAAGTCGACAAGCACAGTACCTGTAGTAACAACATTTATGATTTATTTTGTTCTTACATGTGCTGTAAATATTAATATAGCAAGTGTTTTCGTGTTCAATTATGTATTATAACGAAACAGTTCGAATATATTATGAATATTATAATTGGGCTATTATTAAAGCGGTGTTATTGAACTTTTTTTCTTATAAAAAGTGTCTATGAGTATTGTTTTAGTCAAGCTACTAATTTCGTGACTCTGACCTACCATTTTAAGTACCGTAGGTACTAGTACTTAAAATGGTAATTTTCGAAAAACATTTTTTTATTAAATTAACGCAGAATTCTAATAAAGGAGTGAATTGGGATTCAAATAAACATCAAAATTGAGTATCATAAAACTATTTAAACGGATTTTTCTCGCGTATATTTAACAATTTTTTTTTTAAATCATTGTTGTAAATATACTACTTATAGCAAAAAAAACCAGACAACTGCAAGTCGGACATGCTCATGCAGGGTTCCGTACCAAAATCTACAAAAAACGAAACCCTTTAAATATTTATTTTACCCTATTTTTATTTTGTTTTTAGAAATACATCATCTGTGATAATTTCATCGGTCTATCTATCACGGTTCATGAGATACAGCTTGGTGACAGACCAACGGATAGATAGACGGACAACGGAGATGAGATGTTTAACCCAAAAACAAGCTATTGTAGAGATTGTAGCTTATAGCTGCCACCGTCGATATTACAACGCCGGACAAAAAAATAAAAAACGGAATAACTTAGACATTGTTTGACAAGATTTTTTTGCATTCAAAAATGGACTTCATACATTAAGACAACGCAAAATTAAGCAAGACTTCATAAGAGGTAGTGCCAGGTATAGGCAGTGAACTCTCCGCCTAACCAAAATCAGTCAAATGTAGCATTTATTTCCACTGCATGAGTTGTCCATGTGATCAAGCTTCTACGATTTCAAAACAAAAATGAACCTGCGAGACGCAGTACTGTACAAGTACTGTGTAATTAATGTAAACTTAATGCCCGTTTAAAATGTTCGATAGCTCGCCGCCCACGAAAGCCGTGTGTCCCCGTATTCCGCTCTCCAGGACAATGGCTAGCGAAACGATAAGCAACGCTTATAAATAATTGGTCTACGATAAGTCTAATTAGTAGTGTGCGATGTAATCGTACTGCGTATCACACGGCGGCTACCAACAGGAAATATGCGCGATAATGTTAATTATTTTTTAATAAAGCTTGTTGATGCGTGGTCCAGTCTGTATGCGTTTAATTAGGCTGTGTTGCAATGTGTGACTTATTGGTTTTCGCGTGGGGTATGGTGGATTGTGCGCCGTATTTATGTGTGTACACCTACAATGTTTTCTGAGTCATATGTAAATGTGAAGCGCGCATGGCCCCGCGGCTGGTGTAGATCATAAGCGATCTACTCGGTTAAGCTCTACGGGCACGGTCGGGTAGTGTGATAGGTGACCGCTAGTGGCAAATTAAATGCGCGTTTCCGTGCTTTGGAGGGCACGTCGGTCCCGATTGCTATCGATAGATAGCAGTCGTTTAACCTTGTCGGAGGCCTCATGGGCGGTTTGAAAACATCCGACAGCGGGTTGGCCACTAACCAACACACCTCGACCAATCCGCATTGGAGCAGCGTGGTGGAGTAAGCTCCAGGCCTCCACCCAAAAAGGGGAGAGACTCGTGCCTAGCAGTGGGACGTATAATGGGTTGACATTATATGTAAATATATGAGGGCAATCTGAGCACATATTTCAACTTGGATGGTACTACTTAGGTCGTTAAAAACTCAATATATTTTACGCCCAACCTGGGGATTGTATTTTAATTTACAAAAAAAAACATATTTTTACACTAACCCATATGTACTAGAGTACGAGAAAGGACCCCTTGGTAGCGTGGTTCCAGTTTCCAGAAGTAAATTTATTACATTTTCACATAGTTATATGATAGAAGACGTGGAAACATGGGACACCAGCATAGCTGTAGTCTTCTGCTACTCCAAAGGTAGCAATTGCTCCTGATGCAATTGAGCAGTTACCAAAAGACTTCTGAGGGTGTTCAAACGAGAGTGACAAAAAATCGCCATTTTATGTTTACGAAATGGAACATATATATTATGTAATGGAAGTGGCAAACAAGCATGCAGTTCACATTGATGTTAAGTGATGACTGGAGCCTATAGACACCCACACAATGACCAAGGTCAAAATGCAGATGCGTTACCACTCCTGATGCTTAAGGTGTTATGCCTCTGTGCCGGAAATTACAGGGCCGTACATTACCACCTGACCGGAACACGATAGTGCTGAACACTACCATTTAGCGGAAAGTATATTAGGTAATGCGGTGGTGCCTACGCCCGCCAGCTCCATCACTGGAGCTCTACCACCAGTAAAAACATAGCAATATAAGAACATACTCGTAGAAGCAGAAGTCGTAACCATAATTTAAATCCACGCTAGATGGCGCTGTTCCCAAGCGAACTGGCTGTTTACTTACTGACTCTAACCACTTGTGCCCGCTATAAAACTCAATCTATCTCGTCCAGTTAGATATCGCTCCGCAAATACTTCTTATCTCGAATGCAACTCGGATATCTTGACTACAAAATAGTTTTGTTGAGCTCTGTTCATATTGCCTTGGTAAATGTCGACTTGTCTTTGTCAAGGTAACGTGAATCACCGTGTTTGATTCCTATTAGATTGTAAGCAGTTCGAATTTTAATAGCCGCATTAGTTTACTTAGTAAAGGTGGGATTGGTGACCCATCTTTGAATATTGCCGTATATACGATTACTGGGTCTATCGAAACGAAGAAGTTTCCGGATTGGGTGCATGGCAATGACGCACATTACATCTACAGTTTTCCCCAGGAATGCGAGATGATTGATGAGAGAGATTATCTTACCGACCAAAGAAATGTGTTTGAATTGAGTTGAAATACATATTTTCCAAATTTCCCATTAGGACTCAACAACTAGATTCGTCATCGGGGATCAAATCTGAATGCTCAAGTGTTACAATTAAGGTTTCACTTTTGGAATCTTTGTACTCTTAGAAATGATTGTTATTACTTCTATCACATAAACGAATAATACGAGTATAAATAAAAATAATTTATCTAAGGAACTGGCAGAGTTAGAGTTGGAGACGTATTCTCGGAGAGGGATCTGAATGCAACTTGCATGGACAGTTTCGGAAAGAAAAATGTACGCAATATCCAAGTTTCAATATTCTCTGAACAGCATGAAATTCACCTGTACACTAAACCTTGCAAATCTGCAAACAATCTTGTTACTAATTATGTTCTTCCATAAATTACTTCAGCAAAATATATGGAAATTATGTCAACCTCAAAAGTAGTACAATAACAGAAATGATCCTCTGAAACAAGCTCGATATCAAACCTTGGTAGTCACATTGAAAAGTGCGATACCATCTCTCCTGAAATACGGGAACGATAAGGGAACTTGGGTAACACGAGCTCGTGTGCTCTTCGACTATAATTCTCGATTGATAAAAACATGTCATATCGTATTTGATACGGCGCCCAAGTTTTCACTTTTGGAAACTTTTAGCCTAGAAATGGTTCACCCATTAACATTGCTTTTATTTTATCACCCAACTGAATTAAATACGTAAGTAAACGGTAAATAATAACGCATATAAGTATAGACATAGTAGCTTGTACATACATGTTTGTTTTCAAATGCTCTTGATAAACAAGTGATTCGACACGAAGGAACTGCAGAGGTAGGCTTGGAGACGGATTCTCGGTGATTAACTATGAGGCATCTTCCATGGACGGTTCTAAAGGCACACAATTTCTGAGTTGCCGTGTTTTAGGACATGGTATTTTTCACTTGCGTCCAAAACTTATAAAGTTGAGCATCATCATGTAAAATAATGATACAAAAACCTCTGCTTATTCTTCTTCTGTCCATTCCTTCAGCGAATTATACGTGAAATTAGGTCAACCTCAAAAGTAGTACAATAACAGAAATGATCCTCTGAAACAAGCTCGATATCAAACCTTGGAAGTCACATTGAAAAGTGCGATACCATCTCTCCTGAAATACGGGAGCGATAAGGGAACTTGGGTAACACGAGCTCGTGTGCTGTTCGACTATAATTCTCGACTGATAAAATGTCATATCGTTTTTTGATACGGCACCTAAGTTTTCTCTTTTGGAACCCTTTAGCCTAGATATGGTTCACCCATTACCGTTACTACTCGTATTATAGCCCAAAGGAATAAAATAAGTAATGGTGATTGTGCATTGAAAGACATAGCGGCATGTACTTGTCTGTCTTCAAATGATCAAGTATTCACCGATGGTATAGGCAGAGCCCACCTCTCTAAACATTCACGCACGGATGTAGACCTTAAGTCAAATTGTTTGGAGGGTTCCGAGAGCATAAAGATGTACACAGTTTTCGGGTTCTAGTATTTTTGCATCAGCGTGAAATTCACTTGCACACTAAACCCTGTAAATTGCACATACATAATATGCTCTTTTGTCCATTCCTTGAGCAAAATATGTACGTGAAATTGGGTCAACCTCAAAAGTAGTACAATAACAGGAATAATCTCGTGAAACAAGCCGATATCAAACCTTGGAAGTCACATTGAAAAGTGCGATATCATCTCTCCTGAAATACGGGAGCGATAAGGGAACTTGGGTAACACGAGCTCGTGTGCTCTTCGACTATAATTTTCGACTGATAAAAACATGTCATATTGTTTTTGATACGGCGCCTGTGTTTTCACTTTTGGGACCTTTTAGACTAGAAATGGATGAAAGTCGAATGATAATTGTGGGCAGATAAATTAATGTGCTATTACAGATAAATTGTTCTGCTTTTTATCTACTTTTGCAGGTTAATATCGCTTTAACACGAAGAGATAGAGTCAAGATTAGCGACTAATGTTCTAAGTAACCTGTGTTGAAATATGTAAGACTGTTGATCTTAATCAGGCATGTTTCTTATTTCCGGAATTTAAGCTGATATTTTTTTTCATTTTTGATGTCAAAACATTGACAAAGAAGCATACAATTCATTCATTTCAACTGAATACTCCAGCATATATTTTGCTTGCTTGGTCCTGCGGCAATTACGTCTTATGTTACCACCTGACCGCAATAAGAGAGTGCAAAATACTTCCATTTAGCGGTATGTAGAATCAGAATCAGAATCAGAAACTCATTTATTCATTTAGGGTGACAGGCGCCTCTAATGACACGTCAAAAACAAACAAAATAAATTAAAGAGAATAACAATAGATATACATGTCAAACAAGATAAAAAATATTTACTGGTTGTAGAGCTCCAGTTACGGAGCTCGCGGGCGTAGGCACCACCGCATTACCTAATGCGGTGGTGCCTACGCCCGCTAAATTGCCGCTAAATAATAGTGTTCAGCACTATCGTGTTCCGATCAGGTGGTAATGTACGGACGGCCCTGTAATTTAATTTACGACACAGAGGCATAACACCTTAGGCCTCAGGAGTGATAACGCATCTGCATTTTGACCTCGGTCTTTGTCAAGAATATCACTAAGATAAAACTAAATATAATATACTCGTACTGATGTAAAAAGTATATCAGTAGAATTAGAATGTCTGATTTCCCCTTAACAAGCTGATAACAAAGAGTAAAAAGAAAAGAAAAAGAGTCATTCTTTGTCATTCACCGGCAGAGTTCCAAAGTCCAACATGATATGATATGATATGTAGATTAAGGTAATATGGCAGTGATGGAACCACCAGTAATAGTCATCATATTGGCATCCTGTAAGCACTCAACAATCCAGTTCGTCATTAATTTATTCTACAAGGCAATCTCTCGAAGCATGATAACACAACCAATTACAGTATTATTCCACAGTACTCAATCGTATAGTGTAATAAGCTCTTTATAAAAATATAACAAACTGAGAAACTCGCGATAAGAATCAGTAGAGAATTTATACCGGGCCGATAAGGTTGGGCGGGAGCGATATCGCTGGGTGGAGGGGCGATAAGCTGGGCTGTGATAACGCCCGCCCGCCCTAGATGCGATCTGTGATTAAATAGCGCGCTTATCAGTTGCAAGCCCTGAGGATCTTGGGGTGTATAGAGTAGTTTTGCGATACAGAGATAGTTTTTTTTCTTGATTTTTTTTGAAAATATTTGTTTTTTTTGCAGTTAGTTTTATATGTATATTGACACACGAGTGGGATTATAAAGGTTAAAGAGAAAGATAGAATTGAATTAGGATTCGATTAACTTATTTAGACAACTAAATATTTTGAGCGTTCCATTTTGATTGGAATCTTGAACAAAACTATTTGTTTTGTTTTGAATTCAAGATTGTTTTAGAAAGGTCTATAGCGTCCAATAATAAATAAATATGCTAAATATATCCCAAAATAAAAACATACAATTGAGTTTTGGCGGGAACCTTGAAAGAGGCGTGTGGTGCTCTAATTTTATTTCATTTTCTTAATGTATTTTTGAGTTATATAATAAAGTTGGTGTAGGTGTAGCTGCATTCATCATTTCACTTCAGTTGAAAAACCTCCACCGCTGGACGTCATTTTTTCTCAAAGATGCTTACAACAGTTGTTTGTCATTAAGGCAGAACGTATACCAGTACCATGACGTAAAAAAATCAAAGTTTTGTCTCTATTAATTAATGCTCTGAACAAAATATGAATACATAGCGTTGTCGGTAGGAATCCGTCAAACAGATGAGATAAGGACGTGAACTTTTGCTGTGTTTGTACCCCTCCCCCCACCCTTCCTTGCTTCCTCCTACCCTCACCCCCACTTATAATTCTGAGTTGTGCGTGAAAACACACACACAAGTATGTGAATTGAGTGTTAATACGTATTGTTTATGTGTGCTTTTATTAGGCTGAAGTTATATTTTATGATTATTGTATAATAGTTTATTCATAATATAATTTCAGCCTGTATTCTCTGGAAGAGGGTTGGTAGTGGTACTATTAAATTAATTTAAGCATGTAATATAGATATGGGGGTTCAAGATTTGTGTTTCTGAAATCTCTTTTAATAGTAGATGAGGAATTGCATTGCTAGTTATGTGGTGTAAATAAGTCTAAGGGTCATAGCTCACTAGAACCACCCGGCACCCGACCAGCGCCCGACCGCTTCGAGCGGTCTGCACCGGTCGCATCAATGGTTACATCAATTCCTCTCCGTATCGACACCGGATCGCCTCGACCGCAAGCCGTCAACGCGCGAGCGGCGCGTGGTCTACGCTCGGGTAAAACTAGCTTGTCTTGCGTTGACTTTGCATTGCCAACGCGCTGTTCCTAAGTGGACTGCGTGCTGTCCGCGTATGGTTCACAAGTAACATCGCGTCATTCACCCGTGCACCACCTGTCGACGAGTGGACGCCGTAAAACGAGGCGGTGCTGGTCGGATGCGGGTGGCTGTAGTGAGCTATGACCCTAAACCTTGTCATTACTATAGTTATAGATCTCTAACCTATCTAGGAATTACGGGGTCGGGTCTGAGCCTATACTTTTATTTATCTAACAAGTTAAAATTGCTTTTATCTGTTTAGCATCCAACTTCAGACTGTCGCTTTTATCTGTCGGTGTGCGCGCGCATCGTGAAAATTCACTCTCATATTTTTTTTCAATCACGCCAAAATAATTATAACTTCTATATCACTGTTATTCTCGAAGTAATAAATATGTCTTTAATTTCCTTATCATCTATCTTCTTCACAATGATGTAAATAAAGCGAGACAAAAACTTACCCACTTTCCTTTTAACGGTCGTGGCACGCGACGCAAATAACACAATATATTTGTGCTGCAGCAGTAGGTATAAAGTATTTACACTAGTACAAAACTTCGGCTTGATAACCTACTTACCTGAAACAGAAAAAAACGGCAAAATTAAATAACATTATAATATCATTACAGCCATGGAGTCATGACCTCGAATGACTGCAATTGACCTATAATTTTAGGCCTAAGCGATAACCTGTTAGCGTGCCGAATGTTCCTGAGTATGTGCTACTAAAATATACTTTTTTTTTATGTCACGAAGCAAACAAGCATACAGTTCCCATGGATGATGGCTGCAGCCTATAGAAAACCACATAAAACCAGAGGTCAAAATACAGATGCGTTTCTACCCCCTAAGTTGTTCTGTAGATCTTCGTAGTTGTATCTTAAGTAAGTGTCATTGTGGTTTACAAGGTGGTTTTGATTTTATTGTATAATTTTAAAATATTAAACATTAGAATTACCTTATGTACGGCCCTGTAATTTCCGGCACAGAGGCATAACACCTAATGCCTCAGGAGTGGCAGCGCATCTGCATTTTGACCTCTGGTCATTGTGTGGATGTCTATAGGCTGCAGTCATCACTTAACATCAATGTGAACTGCACGCTTGTTTGCCACTTTTATTACATAAAAAAAAAAACTTTTTTTTTATTTCACGAAGCAAACAAGCATACAGTTCCCATGGATGATGGCTGCAGCCTGTAGAAAACCACATAAAACCAGAGGTCAAAATACAGATGCGTTTCTACCCCCTAAGTTGTTCTGTAGATCTTCGTAGTTGTATCTTAAGTAAGTGTCATTGTGGTTTACAAGGTGGTTTTGATTTTATTGTATAATTTTAAAATATTAAAAATTAGAATTAGCTTATGTACGGCCCTGTAATTTCCGGCACAGAGGCATAACACCTTAGGCCTCAGGAGTGGTAACGCATCTGCATTTTTACCTCTGGTCTTTGTGTAAGTGACTATAGGCTGCAGTCATCACTTAACATCAATGTGAACTGTATGCTTGTTTGCCACTTTTAAAACATAAAAAAAGAAAAATGTTAAAAAGCTTGGTACTTTAATTGGTATTATAGATAACTACTATCTTTTTTTAAGGTAGTTTTACATGTTGTTGTTCCATATTTTATTGTTTCATTTTTTTAAATTCATATTTTGTTTACTATCTCATAAGAGATTCTTGTAATCCTAAGTGAAAAAAACAATTTCTGATTTCGTAGTTAATAATACCTATTATAATAATATGTAATTGACTATAAGTAACTTATCTAAGGACGATAAATTGCGTCTATGTTAGAATACTAATAAAATCTCAAGGCATTTTTACGATGTACATTTTATATTCATTCAAACGAATCATACTATTTTTTATCTGATTTATTTTATTGTATTTTTTATCGCAATTGAATTATTATACAGATTAAAAACTAAAATAAAAGATTGTGGTGCTTATTTTTTTTTTCGCTCATCCATTATCACTTGCACCAAACCAACGTCCATTAGTGTGTTATAAGCATATATATGTTATTTCTTGAAAAAAATCTGCAGCAATATGCAAATTTGCTATCGCAAAATCTAGACTTGTGGGGGTGTACACGCGCCGCGGCATGTACCGTCGTTATACACCTACCTTTCCGTATATTTTCAGATAGTTAATGTTTTTCAGTTTTACCTGATTGTCTAAATCAAGTCTAATTTTAAATCATTTTCTTTTTCAGCGAATACTAAACAAATTCCTTTCACTTTTCATTCAATTTCCATTCACTTTAGATTAACGATTATTTGACTGTTTATTAGTTTATGTTAGGTTTACATGACTAAATACAGTCTTTGACAAAAACTTACCAACATGATTTAATAAGCAAATTATATGAAAGGTTATTTACACTGGGATAAATTATTACTCATATATTTATATTACTTTATGCACAAATGTTGACTAAAAGAATAGATAGTGGGAGGTTAGAATGTAGGTACCTCCTAACAAAATGATTCAATCACTTTGTACATTCTAACCTAAGGTATATAAATTAAGTGGTTATAATTGTACTCGTATATATATATACAAATAGCCGATAAAATCATTGACTACGCCACGTAGCTTCGTGCTATGAAGTTCATGGCCGCGTAGATAACGTTCTCAGATAATTGAGATAATGTGATACTGTAACTGTGTAACTCCCTCGGTAGCCTAATGGTAGTAGGCCGCTACTACTACGCTGAGGTCCTGGGTTCGATTCCCGGGTAGGGGGTTATCAGAGATAATGGTGTAAACTCCTTTATTTCTGGTTTAATTGGGATTTTTCCATTTTCTGGAAATTTCCCAGTACCTCGAAGTTTGGTAATGTGTCTGGAGATGTCAACAGGCTCGCCACCTGTTACACAGCCAAAAACGTAACCGGTGAATCGTGGGTGATTGCATATATGCTTGAATGCATGTATTTACCTCTGCCTACCCCTTCGGGGAATACAGGCGTGTAGTTACGTAGTGATACCGTTACTAGAGGTCTATGGTGTTTTTTTTTTGGAATTGAAGTTGGAAAACAACCATGAAGTACATAGTGCGTGTATTTTTACGAACTCTCATCCCTAATAACAAACTTTGAGAATCGAAAACAAAGCGGCATGTATACTATTATACAAGAATTTATATCGAGGGAATATTTTATTTTTTATCAATTTTATTTTTTTATATAAATAAAGTTTTAAGTTCTTTTTTTGGGATAAAAGGCCAAACGTAACAATAGGCTGGATTAATAAATAAACTCAACTCTCTGATATCAGTTTGTGAAAGAGGAAATGAGACATTCTACTGATATGTCTAAGTTTAAATATATACTAGCTGTGCCCGCGACTTCGCCCGCGTGAGAATTTATGATTGTTCAGTATCTACCCGGACGAAGTCGCAGGCGCAGCTAGTATAAAAGTAGCCTAAGTTACTCCTTATCACATAAGCTATCTGCCCGTGAAAGTCTCGTCAATATCGGTTTAGCCGTTCCCAAGATTAGCCCCGCCAAACAGATAGACAGACAGACAGACGGACAAAAAAAGTAAAAAATGTTGTTTTGGTATATGTACCGTGTATACATACATATTCATTTAGTCAAAAGCGGCTATTTTAACTATTTCTTTGTATAGATAGTTATATTAATTTTTGACTTATCATAAGCGAACATTGTGATCTCAAATGATAGTAAACATTTTGAATTTGAAAAAAAACTCTATTTCCGTTTGTTATATATAAAATTTTATCTTTACGTTATCTTTTCTTAATATCGTTTCCATGACCTTAACATTTTGAGTTAAAAATATTTTGCATTCATGATACAATCACACATTTTAACGTAAACGTATGAAAAACTGGAAAAGATAAACAAAAATCCTTGTTTTTTTTTTCTTTTAAAAGCTCTGTGGTAAAAAATGTGCATTGTACCGATGCGTGCACACAACTTGGCGGTGGGTGTGGTAGGGTTGTCATTTTTTGTAAACGAATATAGGTAGTGGATCTGTATAGGTGATACGATAAGATTGGCAATCACTATACCGTGTTATCTTATTAGAAACGATGAATGATCATCTGGGGGGAATGCCAATATGCAGGGTACATGGCTCAAAGAACTAGTTCTCGAGTAGCGACAGCGTGCCGGAGACGATGCGTGGACTGGCCCTTCACGAGGCGGACCGACGACCTGGTCAAGATCGCAGGCATTCGCTGGATTACGGAAGCCCAGGATCGTTCGTTTTGTGCATCTTTGGGGAAGATGATCTAGAAGTGGACGGATTTTCAGCTGAAATGAAAATGAAATAGGAGAAAAATACTAGATCTATTTAGCTATTATACTAGCTAAATTCATAAGTTAAAGTGTACCGTTTCACAATTCCATTTATTTGTTTTACAATAGTACTTATAATTTTGTTTCTTAAAACTAATTTGTTTTAGAAATCAATATTATAAATACTACGTTAATGACGTTTTGTGAAAGTTGGTGTGGCCCTGTTTTTTTAACATGTCTTTTGTAAAACATTTCCGTAAGTAAAGTAAGTACTATTTGCAGAAAACCGAAAGAATCCATCATCATTATCGTACAAATATGCTCAGAAATAATGTAGTGACAGGCTTTATAAAAAAATTGAAATGCTTTCTATTGCACAGCCCTAGCTATCTGTTCTGTGGCGCGGCCAAAACTGGGCTTATCGCGCCCACTTTTCACGTTTTTCACCGATTCACCGCAGAATAGGAACGCCAGATGTCGTGATATGCGCTTTATTGAACAGCTCGGACTTTATGATAAAGATGGCCGCCGAGCCAAATTGTTGGTTTGCTTTAAATATGAACAAACAGAGAGACAAATTGTTAACTTTTTATTGACAGATTTTTGTTGTAGTATGTATGTCACGCCATGTCCCTAACGGGGTAGGCAGAGAGTGTGGAGCGCCAGATATCCCGGTCCTGACACACCTCCCGTGCCTCATCTACCTTCATCATTCTCTTCAGACATGCCGTCAGACAGAACTCGACCTATTTGGTCATGGTAGGTCAGTCTTCCTGGGCCTCTACAATTATCCACATTCGCATTGTTGTAGTGACCTGTATTTAATAGATGTGGCAGTTTTAGGTTAGGATCCCAACTGCATAATTGTTTAGTTTATCGAGATATTCTGCAAGCCTAATTTTTACTCATATTTAAGATCAAAATAATATGTATCCACTAGGCTGCCTATGATGCCTATACAAATATAGCCGCTTATTTTAATTTTTATTTTTGGAAAAAAAAAATTAGTTAACTTGTTTTTTTAATAAAATATCGCACTAATTAAATTTGTCGTAGTAGTAAGCTGTATCGAAAAATATACACGAAATTTTCAATTGAAAAAATCTCTGAAAAATTAATCGAAACTCAGGTATCTCAAACTCAATCATAAAATCCCATCGACAACCAAACAGCGAAGTTAAAAATTAATTACCAATAACCTATTTAATAGCAACCAAACAAAATGTCTCATTAGTACGCCTTATCAATCGTAGACGGCATTGTTAACAAAGTGAATAACTATCGCTTAATGAGCACGATACCGGTGGAGCCAGCCAGCGATGCGATAGCCGCGCTATCGCTACACCTGCCGTGCAGCCTTGAAGGCGGATCTAGTGATGTTTTGTATTGGAAATTTGAATTTTTATTTTCGAATGTTAAAGTGATGCATTGTCAACGCATGTTACCGTCGTCTTGTGAAACACAGTTCTAGTTTTTTTTTAATGTAAAGGAGGTGGCAATCAAGCATGTAGTATAGGCTGCAGTCGTTTCTTAACATCAGTGTGAACTGCATGCTTATTTGCCACTTCCATAAAAAATTTAAAAAACCTGTATGGGACACGATAGTACCATTTAGCAGTAAGTAAAATTAGGTAATGCGGTGGTGCCTACGTCAGCGAGTACTGTCACTGAAGCTCTATTATAAAAAAAAAGTATCCCTGAGAGAGAGGACCCTTGACCCTTGACCTTGTCAGATCAAGCGGTTATTTTTTTTTAATGTTATAGAAGAGGCAAACGAGCTTGCAGTTCACATTGATGTTAAGTGATGACTGCAGCCTATAGACACTTACACAAAGACCAAGGTCAAAATGCAGATGCGAATTACTAGCTCAGATCTATCAGTAGCGTCTAGTCTAATATTAATGTTTGCAAAGGTAGGGAGAAGCCAAGACTAACCTAACTTAACCAAATAGTTCAGTACTTCTAGTTTACATCCTACTGCAAGATGTAAACTAGAACGTGACTAGAGTTGTAAGAGCAAATCTTAGTTCAAACAGTAAGTAATTTAACACTTATTAAGTATTACTTATTATTATGATTAATTAACTGCCTCAATAGCCCATACTCGGACTTTTAATTCGATTCCCAATTTGACATTAGCTACAGTCACTTCGTAAAATAATAATACCACATTTAACGTAATAGTTAGGGACCCAACAATCGATAAAAAATCGCAATTTTATGTTTATGTAATTATAATATTGGTGTGCCAGTTTAAAGAATTATTGATCGATTTTATTGAAAAAAATACATTATTATTCACAATAATTATTTATCGATGGTTACTAATTTGCATTGCATTGCAATATTTTATTAAAAGTTATTGTTTTGTTTCAATTATATTAAAAACAAAACGTATGATAAAAGAGCCTAAATAGCTAGTTTTATTTAACTTTAAGTGTATTAATTTGTTTCGGCTTGCCATCAAAATGAATCCATCCTCAGCCAAGTACATCACAAAAAGACGTAAATATGTAGAAATATTGTGATTTTCCCATATTCTGGAAGTTCTCAGTACCTCGGAGTTTGGTGATGTGCCCGGAGATGTCAACAGGCTCGCTACCTGTTACATGGGCGAAAACGTAACCGGAGAATCGTGGGTGTTTGCATGTACTATTGAATGCATGCATTTACTAACCCCCTCGGGGATTACATTACATACATTACATGTGGGTTCGGAAAAATATTTTTTCTATTAAGGTATGTATATTATGTGTAGGTATATGCTATAGTTTTCTATTCTTATGAAATAGATGCCACCACTTTTCCCACCATCAGCTTAATGGCTATATTGAGCAGTGATAAAAAATTACGGTCAAAGTGGTTAGGCAGCATTATTCTTTTATTCACAGTCACAACACGGGCTATTAAATAAACATCCGTACCAACCTATAAAATAAAATTAATATTGAGAGTTTTTCCTTAAAAAAGAAATAACTCCATAACGTTTTTAACACGTTCACTGTCCCGTAAAAAACACAATAGTTTAAACAATGCAAATGGCCATATGTAGTACATAGGACAGGGAATGGCTTAAAATTCTACTAAAAAATAACATGCTAACTCCCTAAAAATATATTGTTGAAATAGCACAACAAAAACGTCATTCATTAGTAGTTTTTTTAGTATATATGGCAACAAATCCATTAATATATCACCTAAGTATCGAAATCACCGTAAACAAGAATTGATCGCACTGGAGTCAACAGCGCAAAAACCCCAAACTGCTAAAGGCTCTCGTATGAAGTCGCACATGAAATGTATTCAATCTGCGACTTCGAGATAAGGCCGCTCCCTCTTCACCCCAGGGAGAGGGGAGGGGGTGAAGCCGGATGCTGGATTTTTGACGGTCATCCAATGTGTGGCTCTTAAAATGTTATATCGTGATCGATGTTTGTTCTAGCTTTGGTTTTTTATGTTGCGGAATTTGGATTATATGGAATTATAATCTTTGTTAGAAGTGCTCAAAGATCCTTAATGGGTGATGTTTCTTCGTAATCTGTGTTGTAAAGAGATTATAATAATGTGATAAGGTTTGATTAAGGGTGATTGTTATCATATAAAAAGTAACTATGCTGGTGTTTTAAAAGCAGTTTAGAAAATAATTGCTGCTAAATTAAAAACTGTGTACAACTTAAATTAATTCTGATAATTTAAAATACTATCAGTAAAATTGACTAGCAAATATTATTCAAAGTATTGACCATTGCTAACTCTAAAATACTGGCCTCTTGACGCCATTCCAATTTCCAGTTCTATTTCAAACTTTTGTATTTTCATATTTTCAACACTCATATAGATTGTTCTATTTGAGTGTTGAACACATGGAAATAATAAATTGAAAATTGATCACCAAAAATCAAATATGACATGAATAAAGTGAATAATCCATCAAAACGTCGTTTACAAAACAAGTCGGTGGCAACCCTAGATGGCGATAATAAAATTATTATTATTCGCGCTATCAGGGCTGCCACCCGCCGATGTTATCGCACTATCTTGCCGCGCCAAGCGTCGCTTCACCCCCTTCTCTCGGCTCGAGGGAAGCGAATATGATTGTCGATAAACATTTGTTACTTTTAAAATAAATATGTTTTGATATTATTTATGTGTAATATATTGATGATAAGTGATGTTTTATATACGAATAAAGTATACATAAAATACCTAGATACCTACATAAAATTACGACGTGTGTGTATGTATCGCAGCAATATCGTAAATTTGCCCATATCATGAATTGGTCACATTTCAATAATATTAAAATATTGACTGTTCGTTGGCCACATCATGGTGCGGGTTTGATGTATGTATCTTCACGCCAGGTCCCTAACGGGGTAGGCAGGGAGTGTAAAGCGCCAGATATCCCGGTCCTGATACACCTCTCGTGCCTCATCTACCCAGAGGGTTTGATCATATCATAAAATGGTTCCATTTACTATCGATACCGAACCACTTCTTTGTAGTATTGGGTAAACATTTCAAATCGATCTATTGCCTAGATTCATACGTAAAGTTAATTTTTTATAAGTACATAAAAATAATTAGGTACAATTGACTTTTTACTGGTAAACACAACTACACCTTGGATTTAATCATTTTAAATATGTATTGTTAATATATAAATATAATTACCGATTTTCCAGGCTGATTCGCGTTACGGCTAGATACGTACGAAAAATGTAATCTATCGTATCGTACATTTTGGAAACCAAAAAAGGTTAGGGAGATAAGCATATTTTTTTTAATATTTCATTCTAACAGTCTATGAATATTACGACCATAATAATAATTAATTTAACTATATATATGGTTTCTCGTAAAATCCAGTGTGGCCGGAATGTCAATCGCTTATTAGGTACATGAAAAAATGTTATTGACGAACCGTGGGTGCTTGCATAAATGCATGTGTTTACCTTGTCTATCGCTTCGGGAATATAGGCGTGTAGTTAGTTACGTGTCGTAAAATTACATAGAATAGAATTTTCAAAATAAAAACCCACTTCTAGAATCAAAAGTATCGACATCCAACGCACATCACTAGGGGTGTAACCTGACTTACTCCGGATAAGAATAAATACAGTGGCACTCGGGCGGAATGTGCTAATACATCCTTATCGGCGGCCGCGCACACTCCCGCACTACTCATTACATACGCGAGCATTTATCAAATGCTTTTGGGATATGCACATCGATATCTGATTTACTGTTCTAGAAGGATTTGGAAAGTTCAATTATTAGTTTGGTTTTGTACTACAAGAATGCATATTTTGGAGGTTTTGGCGGGAACGCGGGAAAGAGCTATATCGCTGCGTGATATTATTTTCGAATTTTGTGGCTAGTCGCGTTTTTATGTGTAAAAATGGTGGGATTTTTATCATAAAACATTCGATAACGTTCACGAGTGTAGGAAAGTGATATTATGAAGTGAAAAGTGATTTTTCATGTTGCCTCCAAAACTTCGCAAAATCTCCTAGTAAAGTCCCCATCACTTTACTGGAGCCTTCTCATCATATTCCACATGGAAGCATCCAATCATCGTCATCTTCCATGTGGATATTCAATATCATAAGAAATGAAGATAAAAATTACTGAAGATTGACTGTTAAGGACTTGAATCCGTGGCCGTAAAACAATTATAAACAAAAAAACCTAATTATTTTTTTATCTATGTTACTTGGAGGTGATGGACCTGGGTTAGTCCATGGAATTCCGTCCATTGTTGACGCTTAAGTGGCTAATATAATGAGTGTCAATGATGGATACAGAAGCTGGTGGTAGATCTCACTACCGCACCGGCCACCGCATAACCTTATATACTTGCCGCTAAATGGTAGTGTTCAACACTATCGTATTCTGGTCAGGTGGTAATGTATGGCTTTGTAATTTCTGGCATAGAGGCATAATACCTTAGGCCTCAGGAGTGGTAACGCATCTGCATTTTGACCTTGGCCTTTGTGTAAGTGTCTATAGGCTGCAGTCATCACTTAACATCAATGTGAACTGCATGCTTGTTTGCCACTTCCATTACATAAAAAAAGCTGTGCTTGGGGTAGGTTAAATTACAGTAGACCCTGCAGTTTCAGGCCTATAGAATAGGACTGAGGTATCCTCTGCATATCGTAAGATTAAAAGGGGATATGAGCCACAGGCGGCAAGAGTGGGGGCTCTGGTCGCTCAGCACTCGCGGGACTGTACAGTAATATCTCAATATGCAAAACAAGTTAATATCCAGCTTAAATACGAGTGAAGTTTAAATTTTCTTTGTTCAGGACTCTTATTATTATAATAATAATGTCCTCCAGTCTAGAGACTAGCCAACTGCACGGGAGATATTATAGTGTACAAGTGTATGCGCAAACACAGGTGCACTCTCTATTCTCTCACTCTCATAGCCCGATAGGCAGGTAATCCGACACGTCCGGAAAGAGATCGGGCGCAGGACCGACGGCTTTACGTGCTCTCCGAGGCACGACCAGACTCCGGGCAACTACTGGGAATTTCCTCACAGAAAAAACACAATTACAGATTTTCCCGACCTGGGGATCGAACGCAGGACCTCAGGCTTCACCATCTTGATTGCGACCACTGGGCCAACGAGGCAGTCACCTCTCGAGGACTCTTATTACTGTTGTTCTGAGCCTATGGTACAAATAACGATAGCAAATAAACCCTTGCGGGTACTAGCTTCGTAACAATACACTTATTGATTTATAACTTTGGTCATTAACATGGGTGTAACCTAACTAAACCCGGTTAAGAATAAGGATAGGGGGTGCTTTATATCTCTATCGTTGACTGAGCATACTAAACTAAACTATCTACATACTATTCAATACCTAAATAGCAGAATCAAGAATAATTCATATCGAGCTTACGGTACGTAAGAGACAATCGGCTGGTTTCGAATTCGTAGAGCGTTATCTCTGCTGTACACTGCCTACGTAAGCACTAATAGTCCGGTATTGGTCAAAACTTGATCGAATGGTCGACACACGTCATTTCGGAAAGGTGCGAATGAGATAACGCTCTATAAGCCCGAAATAAGGCGAAATCTCCTTCCTAAAGTTGATATGCCATATTTCTTGTTGGATAATGTAAGTACACAATGCTTTTACCAAATGATTTTAGGATGTGTCCACTGCTCGTCGATCTGGTACTTAGTTAAATAGATAAAATAAATTCTTACCCTCTTATTCATAAACGTACATTAGATACGTTTTAGCCATAGAATGCTTTGTCTTTGTCAGTTGCATTGTCAAATGTACTGGATAGAAAAAGACAAAGGAGAGATGAGCAAAAATTTAGGTAACATACGTTACTACCGCCCTATTGGAATGGTTTGACCGCCGTTGTTCGGTGGACTGACTGCACTAGCGGCAGAATTCTCTTCCAGTAGAAGACAATTCTTCCGCTAGTGGGCGGTGGGGTCATCACGTCCCGACGCCAGCCGTGGCCGTGATCGTCTAGTTGTTAGAACCCTACGTTGTGTACAAGTTTCTTCTTCTCTTCTCTTTCGTGTCACTCTTGTCAGAGTGGTCGTGGTCACGTTGAGGCCGGGTTGGTATTGGAGGCAGACACGGCTCTCTTCACGATCTCCCGCCATCTTCCTCGGTTTGTAAACTGTCTAGCGCAGTCTGACACACAGTTTCCTGCGGATTTCACTTGGTCAGTCCAGCGCATAGATGATCTGCCGCGTGATCGGGTTCCCTCCACTTTTCCTTGTACGACCAGTCGTTCTATCGAATGATTTCCACGTCTCGATACATGTTACATGTACAAGTTTAACGCATTGCAATTGCAAGAACATAAAATCAAGGGCCTAACGCACGGAAATAATTAGCAAATGATATATCTCACGCAGCCTGCATGACACTTGTCGAGGTCACACACACTTCCTTCAATAGATAACATACCCTTGTTTCGGATAATTGACCTTAAATTAATGATAATGAACCCTCGGATAACGTAGACATCGATATATTTGCTGTTACATTTAATGGTTGTATTATCAGTTGGAATATCGCATGGTAATGTTACTTTACTTTATCTTTAATTTACGCGTATCCTGAAGTTGTGGGGAAGGAAAGAGCCTCATGTGTCCTCCGGTGATGGCACTTAATTACCTTATTTTTTAGGTAATGATGATGGTAAACAAATTTGAATTGTTGAGTTCACATGAATGGTAAGTGAATACTGCAGATTCTCAGTCTAAAGGAATAACCTTTAGCCTGAGTGCAGCAGATCAAAACAAACACCAGATGTTAAAATGTAGAATCGTTGCCACGCATTATTACATATTCTGGGCCTAAGTTGTTATTTACATTAATTTACATATTGTCGTTGATAGATATTATGAGGCATTACATTGGAATTTAAAAACTAATGCAGAATGTAATTGCAGAAGCTATAAACTCTTTGTTATAAGTTTGTAAAGGGGAAAAGAGACATTCTACTGATATACTTTTTACATTAGTTTATGACATTTAGTTTTATCTTAGTGATATTCTTGACTTTACATATATTTTTTATCTTGTTTGACATGTATATCAATTGTTATTCGCTTTAATTTATTTTGTTTGTTTTTGACGTGTCATAAGAGGTGCCTGTCACCCTAAATGAATAAATAAATGAGTTTCTGAAGCCCAAGAAGACCAAGACTGACCTCTTTCGTAGAGATGGAATAGAAACTCTCCAAATATAGGGTAATATGGGGTTGTGAATCTTTAAAATGGGCGTGGAAGAGAGTGATGAGACAAAGAAGTGTGTAATGATCACAAAGTTAACGTAATATCAAATACTAGTTTGCATAGCTGAACTTTGCACGCAAGTCCAAAACCTACGTGTTTTTATGTAATTAAGGTGGCTAACAAGCATGCAGTTCACATTGATGTTAAGTGATAGATAGATAGTTCACATTATTAGCCACTTGTCATGATTGTGCCAGGGCGAATGGTAAAGATATTTTATGGTAGGAAGGTGGCAAAGAAGCATGTAGCTCACATTAATATTATGTGATGACTGCAGCCTATAGACGTCTACACAAAAACACAAGAAGAAAGCTGAAGACGTAAGAATACGCAAAGAAAAGTAAGGACTAGAAACTAGTGTTTCAAATACATAGTTATCGTAACGTTACATCACCTTCATTACAAAGGTTACTTGTTGAAATATAAAGAAATTATCGCAAATGACTTTCTTTCGTGTTAGTTCTGCAAAATCTTTATCAGCCATTTCACATTGTATTACATGTACGACGCAAGTATGAAATACCTATGTGAATTTTGATTGTTTTATTGTTGGTGAAAGTAAAAAAGTAAAACAAGTTTATTGGTAGCACTATAATAGCGAAAAAAATCGCTTCCACTAGACGCCCTCTAGTTGTCACTTCCTGACGCCTTCACTCATTAATATACTAAAAACCAGTCAAGTGCGTATCGGGTCACGCGCAGTGTAGGGTTCCGTAGTTTTTAGGTTTGATTAATGCAATGAAAAAAATAAATAAATATTTTCTGTGGAGTTGTTCAAAAATTTCGAGTATTACATTTGGTCGACTATTACTCGCAAACTTGTGATGTCAACTTGTGATAGTTTTCCTTTTCATTTCGTTATACGAGTATGTAGCTACTATTGCCGTAACGTTTGAATTTCTAACAACAACCGCTTAGTTGGTAGAGAGAACACACTTGATTCTAACGAAAATTGGCACTTTAAAGATTAATAAGTCACGAACAGTTAACTAAATCGTAAAACGATATTAGCACACCCCTAACATTTTTGAAAGACCTATCTATCAATATCTTTCACTATATAGGAAACGAAAAAAATAAAAATACGTGTACGCGTTACATGTAGGGTAAACTCAAAAATACATTTTTTTTTCACGTTTTTTTTCTATTACTTTGTCGACGTGATTAAGGTGTATACTTGTGCCAAATTTCAAGTCTCTAGTATCAATAGTTTTTGCGCCAAGCCGCGGACGGACAGACAGACAAACAGACAGACGGACATGGCAAAACTAACAGGGTTCCTTGTTTACTACGGAACACCTAAAACGGGGTATTTTCTGTTCATTAAGGCGAAATAGAAGTTGTTTTGTTCTCTTTTTACAATGTACAACTTTAATAAATTTTGCTATCTTTTCATATCTGCGGATAAAAGTGCACACAGGCGTAGATTGTAAGGGCATTAAGATGTCCAGCTAACCAAAAAGCGATAGTGCTGAACAGCTACCACTTAGCGGCAAGTAAATTAGGTACTGAGGTGGTCCCTACGCCCTCGTGTTCCGTCACTGGAGCTCTGTTACCACTAAAATTGTAAAACATCTATAATTTTATAATTTCTTGCTCGAATATTTTAACAAAAAAAAAAACTGGTTGCCTGTAAAGTTTTACGGGCGAAGATTTTACGTGACAACGTCTTTTTCTCGGTAGAAAGGCATTCGCCGGTCCGGCAGGCCTCTCTCTCGTTCGGTGACTCTTCGTTACGTTACCGGGCGTTACACTTTTTTATGAGTGACTCCGAGCCGCAACCTAATTTAAGACGTTGTATGTATGTATCTTCACGCCAGGTCCCTAACGGGGTAGGCAGAGAGTGTAGAGCGCCAGACATCCCGGTTCTGACAAACCTCTCGTGCCTCGTCTACTTTCATCATTCTCTTCATACATGCACGCCGATTCCTAAGACTTTTGACACCACCATCAGACAGAACTCGACCTATTTGGTCATGGTAGGTCAGCCTTGGTCTTCCTGGGCCTCTGCAACCATCCACATTCGCATTGTATATCTGTTTAGTCATTCGCTCATTCGACATTCTTTCTATATGCCCGAACCATCGGAGCATGCCTTTTTTCATTTTTACACCGATACTATCATTCACACAAAGTCTCTTTCTTACATCTTCATTACGAACGCGATCGGTGAGTGATACACCGCAGATCTTGCGCAAAGATCTCATCTCGACCGCGTTCAACTTACTTTCATGCTAACCCTAGTACATTGAACAATATATGTAATAGTGATGAGTTTAAGATGTTGAATTCAGTAAAACCGAATCTAAAAGCTTTAGAAGCTTAAACCGAACTCCGGAGTTCGGCCGAAATGAAAATTCATTTCTTAACGATAACTGAAGTAAGTCACATCAAGTTATTTTCCAGAAAACGTTGGAAAACTGAAGTTTCTGCGGAATTCGGCCGATTTTTTCATTTTTACCGAAAACTCGAAGTTGGTATTCGCTTCAAACCACTATCAAGGCCCATCACTTTTTACTGGTGGTAGAGTTCTAGTGTAGGAGCTCGAGGGCGTATGCACTAACGCATTACCTAATTTAACTGCCGCTAAATGGTAGTGTTCAGCACTATCGTGTTCCGGTTAGATGGTAATGTATGGCCCCATAATAACTATCACAGAGACATAATATCTAAGGTCTCATTGGTGGCCACGCAACTGCATTTCGACATGTGGTCTTTGTGTTGGTGTCTATAGGCTGCATACATCACATAATATCAATGTGAACTGCATGCTTTTTTATGTAATGGATGTGGCAAACAATCATGCAGTTCACATTGATGTTAAGTGATGACTGCAGCCTATAGACATCCACACAAAGATCAAGGTCAAAGTGGAGATGCGTTACCACTCCTGAGGCCTAAGGTGTTATGCCTCTGTGCCGGAAATTATAGGGCCGTACATTACCACCTGACCAGAACACGATAGTGCTGAACCTTATCATTTAGCGTCAAGTATCTTAGGTAATGCGGTGGTGCCTACGCCCGCGAGCTCCAATAACTATATGCTTGTTAGCCACCTTCATCATATAAAAAAAAAAAAATACCTACTTGAAATATTTCATGCAGCATAACGATGAGCATGCATTAGCTACTAATGTATGTACGGTTTATTAATTTCAGTGACACAGGCGCGGTGACAGGGGTAAGAGACATTTTTACTGGCGGTGCGGGACATTTTTACTGGTATTAAAAGAACCGCTTTTTACTCAATGCATATGTATATATACACGGTACATATACCGAAACAACATTTTTTACAATTTTTGTCTGTCTGTTTGTTGGCGGGGCTAATCTTGGGAACGGCTGGACCGATTTTGACGGGACTATCACTGACAGATAGCTCAAATTTGAATTTGAATTTGATTTGTTAGTCACCTTCATCATATAAAAAAAAACAAATATACCTACTGGAAATATTTCATGCAGCATAACGATGAGCATGCATTACCTACTAATGTATGTACGGTTTATTAATTTCAGTGACACAGGCGCGGTGACAGGGGTAAAAGACATTTTTACTGGCGGTGCGGTGGTGGAAAATTAATTAAAAAGATGCTATCACCCAAGGTGCGCCTGCTGGCGTACGATAAGGCTGTTGATAACGTGGAAAATTTTCATAATGTATCATTTTTGAGGAGGGTCCCTTAATTACTGTTGTTGTGTTAATGAATTTGAAATATGGTGGCGTTTTCATATATCCTTGGCCCTAGGTCGTCTGGCATCTGTGGTATATGTGTAAGGAAGATTTGGGTAATTTTTAGATACTTTATTATCTATACAAATAAATAAAATTGGAGTGTCTGTTTGCAATATTAAAATAACTGATTTTTACTTAATGCATATGTATATATACACGGTATGTATACCGAAACAACATTTTTTACAATTTTGTCTGTCTGTCTGTTTGTTGGCGGGGCTAATCTTGGGAACGGCTGGACCGATTTTGACGGGACTATCACTGACAGATAGCTGATGTGATAAGGAGTAACTAAGGCTACTTTTGTACTAGATGCGCCTACGACTTTGTCCGGGTAGATACTGAACAATCATATTTTTTCTCACGTGGACGAAGTCGCGGGCACAGCTAGTTTAGATAAATAAATATACAAAAGATACACGACACTACATATATTATGTACACAACACTGTATAATATTTTTAAAGACTTCGTTTCATCGGCTTGAGCAATTTATCGACCTGTTAAGAATAAGAGACTAGTGATACCTACATTCATCACTTGGCAATATGTAGTAGGTAGGTAAGAAAACTTCGGATGGTTTTTTTTTAATGGACTTTTTCTTTTGACTTGGATTTAATTTACCCACAAGTCAGCCTAAGGTGGTAAGTAATGGTATTCTAATTTCTGAGCTTCTTATCAGCTTGAGGTTTAGGAGTCTGTTTCCATAGAGTATCTATGAATATAAAAATCGATTGCTGTTTGTTAGTCTCGCTAAAACTTGAGAACGGCTGGACCGATTTGGCTAATTTTGGTTTTGAATTATTTTTGGAAGTCCAGGGAAGGTTTAAAAAGTAAGAAAATATGAAGAAATTGAAGGGAAATAGTAAAAACCACATTTCATTTTCCCATACAAATAGTCCGTATCTATCAAACCTTTGACACATTATTTCATTCTGAGGCGATACGAAGTTTGCCGGCTCAGCTGGTATAGGATAAATATTTAGAATCCACATTCCTTCAATCCAGTAATACCACAGAACAACGAACAAAAAATCATGTCTAACGCTTATTTAATCTATGGATATTCGAAAAAAACATTCCTAACCTAAAATCGGTACAAAAGTATTTAATTAGATAAACAACTAGGTAATTTGGCGAATTGTAAGGTGATTCCCGCCAGAGAGCGCTGGCAGCGATAGAAAGCGGTAATATCCGGCGCAACAGGCGAGGAATTTTGTATCAATCGAAATACAACTTTGCTGCTAAAAAATAAAGTTTAAAATCATTCGTCGATAGAAAAAGCTAGTATTGTACCGTAATTTGTTGCTAAATCTGTATATTTGCGTGCTATGTACGCTTTTGGTATTGGTTCAGAGATTGAGATTGTTATAAGGTATTTGTCTACTTAGGAAGGAAGATAGTAAGAACTTTACTGCCTTAACTGCCTTAGTAGCCTAGTGGTAGCTGGCCACTACTACAACGCTGGAGGTCCTGGGTTCGATCCCCGGGGGCTATCAGAGATAACGGTTCAAAATCCCTTATCTCTGGTTCTATTGGGATTTTTCCATTTTCTGGAAGTTTCCCAGTACCTCAAAGTTTGGTAATGTGCCCGGAGATGGCAACAGGCTCGCCACCTGTTACATGGGCAAATAACGTAACCGGCGAATCGTGGGTGTTTGCATGTACGCTTGAAAGCATGCATTTACCTCTGCCTACAAACAAAAAATACAAAACGTACCATCTCATGGAATTTGTTAGGACTATAGTTTGTACTTCTTTTATGTTATGAAAGTGGCAAACAAGCATGCAGTTCACATTGATGTTAAGTGCTGACTGCAGCCTATAGAGGCTTACACAAAGACCAAGGTCAAAATGCAGATACGTTACCACTCCTGAGGCCTAAGATATTATGCCTCTGTGCCGGAAATTACAGGGCCGTTCATTACCTGACCGGAACATTATAGTTCTGAACACTACCATTTAGTAGTCCAAGTTTAACCACCAAGTCTATAAGGTAATGCGGTGGTGCCTACGCCCGCGAGCTTCGTAACTGGAGCTTTACCACCAGTAGAACCGTATCAACCGTGGCGATTATGGCATATCCCCCTTTTGGGGAGACTTTTGTCCAGCTGTGGACGATTGTATGAAATGGTGATGATGGCGCTGCACTATTCACTATTTATATTTGCCGCTCATTTCGAAAGTGAATGTCGACTTTTAAGATTCTCACCTTCAGATATTATAGGAATTTGGTCATGGTGAGTCAGTCTGAGCTTCTGTCCTCTGTTCACCTTCATTCACATCGTATATATAGTAATTCGGAATTTTCTCATTTAATATCTTTTCTACAATTAGGTTTTTTTTGGCAAACAAGCATGCAGTTCACATTGATGTTAAATAATGACTGCAGCCTATAAACACCCACACAAAAACTAAAGTCAAAATGCAGATGCGTTACCACTCCTGAAGCCTGTGTTATGCCTCTGTGCCGGAAATACCAGAGCCGTAGATTACCACCTGAGAGGAACACGATAGTGCTGAACACTACCATTTATTAAGTAATGCGGTGGCCTACGCCCGCGAGCTCCGTCACTGGAGCTCTACCACCAGTAAAAATAACACGTATTCAAGACATTTCTGTGAAATCTTTAGATATAACTATTGACTACGCTGCGTAGCAATCCGCTACGAAGTCGTGGTAATGTATTAAACGACCACCTAGGTACATAAGTTTACGACAGAGTTACATAAAATTTTAACTTCTATATATTATATTTAATTATTAATTTAATTATTAACTGCCTCGGTAGCCTAGTGGTAGCAGGCCACTACTACTACGCTGAGGTCCTGGGTTCGATTCCCGGGTAGGGGGTTATCAGAGATGTATGTATGTATCTTCACGCCAGGTCCCTAACGGGGTAGGCAGAGAGTGTAGAGCGCCAGATATCCCGGTTCAGACAAACCTCTCGTGCCTCGTCTACCTTCATCATTCTCTTCATACATGCACGCCGATTCCTAAGACTTTTGACCCCACCATCAAACCCACCCACACCACCAGTTATCAGAGATAATGGTGAAAAAGCCTTTATCTCTGGTTCTATTGGGATTTTTCCATTTTCTGGAAATTTCCCAGTACCTCAAAGTTTGGTAATGTGCCCGGAGATGTCAACAGGCTCGATACCTGTTACATGGGCCAAAACGTAACCGGCGAATCGTGGGTGTTTGCATGTATGCTTGAATGCATGCATTTACCTCTGCCTCTTCGGGGATTACAGGCGTGAAGTTACGTTAATTATTAAAGAAACGTGTTTGTAACTGAAACCACCATTTTACTAAAAAAAAAATGTGACGCGCAGCGCTAGTGGTACGCACATGCTACTTGAGTT
Source organism: Macrosoma leucophasiata (assembly GCA_036365455.1). NCBI lineage: Eukaryota > Metazoa > Arthropoda > Insecta > Lepidoptera > Hedylidae > Macrosoma > Macrosoma leucophasiata. The sequence continues at coordinate 23,315,724 of JAWQUS010000007.1, read as the reverse complement.
ACCTACAATGTTAGCAACATGGAAGATGGAATAGATTTTACTGATGGTTAGAGTTCCTGTGTAGGAGCTCATTACTCAATCTATCTGCCGCCAATTTTTTTTTTTTTTTTATGTAATAAAAGTGGCAAACAAGCATGCAGTTCACATTGATGTTAAGTGATGACTGCAGCCTATAGACACCCACACAATGACCAGAGGTCAAAATGCAGATGCGCTGCCACTCCTGAGGCCTAAGGTGTTATGGCCTCTGTGCCTGAAATTACAGGGCCGTACATTACCACCTGACCGGAACACGATAGTGCTGAACACTACCATTTAGCGGCAAGTATATTAGGTAATGCGGTGGTGCCTACGCCCGCGAGCTTCGTCACTGGAGCTCTACCATCTAAATGGTAGTGTTCTGCACTATCGTGTTCCGGTTAGATGGTAATGTAAGGTCTTATAATAATTATCATAGGAACATAACAACTAAGGTCTTAGGGGTGGCAACGCATCTGCACTTTGCCCCATAGTCATATGTGTGGCTGCAGTCATCATTTAACATCAATGTGAACTGCTTGTATGGTACAATCATAACTTAAAAAAACCGAATGGAACACGATTTTAAATGCGATGACTGAAGCAGAAAGTTATCTTACTCGTCTCAGAGAAGGACTGATAAACTTCACAAATTGATATCTGACTTTCCAGCCAGTTCCGGGACAGAAGATTAACTTATCCTACTAAACTAAAATGTTAGCTGTGACTAAATTAAACAATACAGTGGCTTTCGCCCTCGTTCTGAACACCTCAGACTCAATAACCAATAAACATATTTTATTTAAAGAAAAATGGAAAGAAACATTTGGCTTCAGGCGAGACTTGAACTCGCGGCCACTGGGAATCTAGTCCAGCCGCTCTTCCAACTGAGCTACCGAAGTCCTGCCCGATTTGTCATAAGGCAATGCAATAAAGGTGAAGGAAAGATTTGACAAATCGGGCAGGACTTCGAAAATTTGACTTCAGTCGAGTCTCGCCTGAAGTCAAATTTTTCTTTCCATTTTTCTTTAAATAAAATATATTTCACAAGCATGTGTTAATTCGAAGTAATATAAAACAATAACCAATAATCAATCAACATATTACTTGTCCAGTAGTTTTATCTTAGTACCTAGTTACTTAGTACTGCAAACTCGCTAAGCTACCTTACAAGTTAACTTATCTTCAACTTACACTTCCCACAACAAATGCTCTAAAAGGGAAGCAAAGCGATAGTACTTAAAGCGGCCGTTAAGTTATTTAATAGCGGCTTAATTCCCGACAACGTTCACCTGCCTTAATCGCACGAAACTGAAATACTGTAAACACCCCTTATCTAGTCACGGCCAATTGCTCTTCTTGAGACCCCACTCTGCCGCCTTTTGAACAAAAATACGTAATTCGGTGAAGCAAATTGATTTCTATGTCCGTGATATGGTGCGTATATTAGTGATTTTGAGGAAATTTTTTTTATAGGGGATATAATAATGTATTTTTGATAGTATAACTTTTTGTCTATGATATTTATTTAACATTGTTAAAGTAAAACAGTCAATGTTACGAAAATGTTTCAGATAAAAGGTGATTAAAGCCAAGTATAGGTACTTACTATTTTGGCGTGATATGTATAATAAGACAATTGTCTTGGATAGTCCTTCAAAAATATTATGGTTTATAAAACAATTATTCGAGTTTTTGGCGGAAACCTTGAAAGAGGCGTGTGGTGCTCTTATTTTATTTTATTTTCTTGGTGTATTTTTAAGTTATATTAAAAAAAGTTGGTGGCATTTTGTTTGATATTGGCTTATTACAGTGCTCGTGTATAGTGAAATAGAATAATAGTGCGAAAACGCGTCCTTTCGGGTTGCCTCCAAAACTTCATTGTAAATGGTTCTGGTAAAGTAGCCATCGCTTTACTCGAATTACTGACTGTGACTGACTGACGGACTGATAAATTGACTGACTGACTCTGACTTTTACGCTGTTTAATACGAATACGAAATATCGTTTTACTTGACACTGTCAATATGCGTAATACCGATGCCTTAATATGAAAAACAAAACATTATTCACTTATCTATCACTTTGTGAGATATTAAACACTACAGAGGTCTCTTCTACTGTTCTTGGGTTTTCGCAAGCTGCACTCATTGAAATAAAACTATTTTTACAGATTTATCTCGCGTATATCAAAACTTAAATGTATGCTCTCAGTCTTACGCAATTGATAAGCAGGTAACTGAACTAACAACAAAAGCACGTGAGCACGCAATGGCAAAAGTACAGAATTACTGGTGGTAGGCACCACCGCATTACCAATATACTTGCCGCTAAATGGTAGTGTTCAGCACTATCGTGTTCCGATCAGGTGCTAATGTCCGGTCCTGTAATTTCACAGGCACAGGACCATAACACCTTAGGCCTTAGGAATGATAACGCATCTGCATTTTGACCTTGGTCTTTGTGTGGGTGTCTATAGGCTGCAGTCATCACTTAACATCAATGTGAACTGCATCCTTGTTTGATACTTACGTTACATAAAAAAATACTACTTCTTATTATGTTATTAATAAGAACGTGCATTTATAAGATTTAAACGAATTTAATATCGAGAATATTGTAATATACCTAATTAGCTTTAAAGATTATTTCAATAGTATTTAAAAATAGTATTAGAGCTTCGAATGTAAAGGTGCCAGGACAAACCCATTACCTAAGGGTTTTGTGGCATTTTTGTAGCTACATTTAAATTGTTTTTGTAACTTTTCTTAATAAATAAATAAATAAAAAAATAAAATACTATTCTCGAAGTCTACAAACATGTTGGTAACATATAAAACAACCTTGAGCACCCAACTAGGATCCTCTAAGCATCGTCGCCGACTTGTGAAGCTGATAAGCCATCAGCAACGTTGCCGCTTCGCTGATTTTTTAAAACTCCCCATTCTGAAGGTGTCGTTTGCTGATACGGTTATCGTGCTGCCCAATTGCGCGGCACTAACGCTGATGCTGCCTATCGAGGATATCAAAACCGTGCTTTGGTAGCCTGGATCTTTAACATGGGGATACGGTAGGTAAAAAAGTATATTTTTAAATAATGATAAACATATTAATTAAATAATAAATTTATTTGATTTGAATGTAAAATAAATACAGTGTACTACACTCAGGGGGAACTTTGAATAAAGTGGCATCAAAATTTAATATACAGTGCTCAACCATAAATATTGCACATGGAGCATAGGAAGGAGAATTTGCTAATTTCGGGTCTGTAGAGCGTTATCTCTTTCGCACCGTACCTATTTGACGTTAGTCGACCATCTTGTTCAAGTTTTGACCAATACCGAACTATCAGTGCTTACGTAGGCAGCTAGGCAGTGTGCATCAGAGATAACACTACGAAGTCGAAACTAGCCGTTCGTCCCTTTCGTAGGCTCGATGTGCAACATAAATTGTTGAGTAATGTACCTACTATATTTCGCGGCACTACGGACGGGTGATTATAATGAAAAGGTATAGAACTTGACGCTTTAACTTAATAAGTGTAAGGCTTCAGTAATTTGGTTGATTAATGGCAAATAGGATGGAATAGTTAGAGCCAGACGTGGCAGGTTCAAATCCTGCCCGAAGTAACATTTTTCATTCCATTTATTAAAAAAAAAAACAAACTTATATAGATATACTCGCTGCCCCGACGAACTTCGTATCGCCTTGGAAATATTATTAAAAAAACCAAGAATTCGAAAAAAATATTTTTGAGTATCACGCTTATCTCTTAGGGGTCAGAAAAATAGATGTTGGCCGATTCTCAGACCTACTCAATATGCTCACAAAATTTAATGAGAATCAGTCAAGCCGTTTCGGAGGAGTACGGGAACGAACATCGTAACAGGAGAATTTTATATAAGATTTTTTTCATTCAAGTTAATGGCAGAACTAAGATAGGAAAATCAATGCTTTCGATCGGTAAAATTATTGTTAACTAGCTGTTGCCCGGGGCTTCGACCGCGTGGATGTCGTTTAAAAAGTAGCCTATGCTCTTTCTCAAAGTCAACTCTATCTCTGTACCGTGAAAAGGTTACAGACCGACAGACAGAGTTACTTTCGCATTTATAATATTAGTAGGGATATTACACACAAATCTCTGCCTTTGCATCTGAGTTACGTCAGGTTTTTTATGTTATTAATGTAGCAAAGACGTATACCTACACAGTTAAAATGGAAGGTCGCTGTAGCCTATAAACATCTACATCAAAAGCTGTGGGTGGTGCCACTCCTTAGGACTGAGTTATTTTGATTTAGTTCACACATTAAACTGAATAATAATTTAACTTTACAACAATCTGGACGAACGTATGAAAAGGCAGATATTTTTACCATATTGTTTTGTTATCCCATACATATCGCTATCAGAGGGCGGCGAAACGATATATTTCACCAGATTACTGTTGAAAAGGGCTCAGATTGATCATGCGGACGTTATCGCCGAGTTTCAGATACCTGCCGCCCACCTAACCGATGACGCGAGGGATGCGCGGATATCATGCCTTCATAATATGATATATCTGAAAAGATAAGTCAAATGTGATTGGAATTGCTTGTCCGGTTGTTTGGGGAAGGACATATTTTTCAGGAATAAGAAAATTTTGCTAGTGCACGAACTGAATTTAAATTTCATGAATGTTGGCCTTCTCCAAGAAATTTTGTCTAATCCAAATGCAGAAATCGCAAAAGAAATATGTAAGTGAATTCCTCGCCAGTAACATTTTCCTTTCTATTTCTTTATATTATTATGAGCAATGGTTTCAAGTTAGTATTGGGTACGATGGAGTTGACATGTCGTGTGACAAAACCCCTTTTAAAATGTTTAATATAGAATTTAAGAAAAACACACATTTTTGTCTCAATTTAATAACAGAACTAAGGTAGGTAATAATGCTATCGGTATTTTTTTACGTACTAAACTGTACCTAAACTCATAATTATTAGGCAGGTGCTTCCGTATGCTAGGTATAGTTTAGTATTACTTTAAAAGTGGCGAACAGGCTTAGAGTTTATATTGATTACTAGCTTACCCGGCAAACTTCGTATTACCTCAGAATGAAATGCTGTGTCAAAGGTTTGATATATACGGACTATTTGTGTGGGAAAATAAAATTGTGTTTTTTACTATTTCCCTTCAATTTCTTCATATTTTCTTACCTTTTAAACCTTCCCTGGACTTTCAAAAATCATTCAAAACTAAAATTTGCCAAATCGGTCCAGCCGTTCTCGAGTTTTAGCGAGACTTACAAACAGCAATTGATTTTTATATATATAGATAGATAAGTGAATACTGTAGCCATCTTAATAATAACCCCATCGAAACCGGTAGATGCGTTTACATACCTTAAGGCACAGAAGGAAAAGGTACAGAAGTCAATCTCAAAACAATAAAAATGCTATTATAATACAAAAAAAACACAACTTACAAACAAAACAAATTACAAAACACAACAAATACAAAACACAAAATTTTGCTTTACACAATTTCTACAATGGAAAATCCCTGATAACTTGTAAACGGATTACCCTATTTACCCAATTTATTTTGCTTATAACACATAGACATATCACATCAAAATAGTAAAATTACTTTTCTATATTGACATTTAATTTACATCTACCTTTTTAATACTGACATTTAATTTACATTTTAATAAATACAAATTTGACAAATTTCAATATAAATTATACTAATACTTATTTAACTATTAAAACATTATTACTATTTTACAGTTTGACATAGAAATTGCGCGTAATTTATGCGAAATTGAATAATAATTAAATTTTTAATTTTATTTATAATTATACTACATAGGTACTTCCCGACTGTCTGGGTGATAGAATCAATTGATGCATTTATTAATGAATTATGTAATTCAAAAAAATTTTACTAAGCAGGTACTTATATAATTACTACTAACATAGACCATAAGTTTTTATATATTACTAACCATGAACTGTGAATTGTTTGCAATAAAATCTAATCTAATCTAATCTAATCTTTGCACTTTTTATTTTGTGCCTAAGGCCTGATCTAACGCTTAATTTATTTAAATTTAGTTCAAACCATTACTGAGTTTATAATCAATAATTATAATACTTTGCAATGGTCAGCTCTTAATCGATTACTTCTTAATATACCTGAAAAGATAAGTCAAATGTGTTTGGAATTGCTTGTTCGGTAGTTTGGGAAAGTATGTCATTTTTTTTATCCAAATTACAGAACTTAGTTACGTACATACAACGTTTACGCTAAAATTACTTTGGATTTTGTGACATTCGTCGATCCTATTGATTAAGTTTTGAACAATACTGTAAATCAAGTACAAAATTTGTATCTGTTTTTTATAGTTCTATATTATATGGTTTTCTCTTTTACACTGAAAAATTAAAAAAAAAGTTAAATTCTCAACCCGTATTCATACAAAAAATATTTTATCATAAATATCTCAGATCCGAAATTTTATTTTTGTACGGACCCGTTCTTTCCACGAAGGCGCAACAACTTAGACCTCAGACACTTTCATTGACATTAAAAACTGACAGCAACTCATAAACTTTGATCATAGCGCTCCTGAGGTATAAAACAATTTGGGTATATCCGGCCAGTATCCGATCGCGGAACAAAGGCGCATGAGCTATCGCCGCTTGCAGCCCTCTGCCCTATTGAGTTTGTTTCCATTGCCACTCACGACTCGAGAAAACAAAAACTTGTACCAAATTCGATAAGTCTTTGCCGTGTTGGGGCAATAGATTAATATGCGTGTGTTGTATGTGTGTAACAGGACGGTGATTATAATAAAACTAATATCTGACTGGCGGTGCTGTATACTGGCTAAGTATAAACGGACGGTTGCACTGGGTTCACGACAATGTTCGGATAGCGATTCTGAGTGACTGTGGTTACAAGGGTTTCTTGTGCGTAACTAAAAGCTAAAACAATGATTTCTTTATGTGACGCTAATTTAATGCAAGGGTCGGCACAAGTTCTTTAACTATTTGCTAGGCCCTATTCCTAGTTCCTATTCCTAGGCCCTATCAAACATTACAGATCTGGAAAGTAAAATTAGAGACTGGTTTTATTTTTATAAAAATAATCATTTTTATCTCACATGTTCTTGTATATGTATTCTTATATTCGTAGCCTCTTGGGACAATTTCTAATACATTACAATCTCAGAGTAATTGTGGTCGCATTCTTCCGAATAGGCTCGATTTTTAAGATTTTTATTTTAGAATTTATTCTCAGTCGAAAAAGTATACCTATTAACTTACCGGTAAGGTGATAAAAAGGACAGGACAGCTATTAAATTTACCAATCATTATTATATTTCATTGGTATCATAAAACTACAGTGGTAATCAAGAAACACAACAATCGCCTAGTTTTTACTTCGTAGAGCATTATCTCTGCCGCACTATAGGTACCTGTGTGATGTTTACGGGAATTTGGAATTTCGGGAACTTCCAAACTTTGAAACCGCTTGACATTTTGGGAATTTGACATTCAGGACTGACTCGATTTGTCAGTCATTAATCAATTGCAGTCATGTCTTATTTGAAATATATTTTTTTTTCAATGTAATGGAAGTGGCAAATAAGCATGCAGTTCACATTGATGTTAAGTGATGACTGCAGCTTATACACCTACACAAAGACCAAGGTCAAAGTGCAGATGCGTTACCACTCCTGAGGCCTGAAGTGTTGAAGATGCCTTTGTGACGGAAATCACAGGGCCGTATATTACTACCTGATCGGAACACGATAGTGCTGAACACTACCATTTAGCGGCAAGTATCTTAGGTAATGCGGTGGTGCCTACGTCCGCGAGCTCCCTCACTGGAACTCTACCACCAGTAAAATTTAAGCATAGCGATAAGCAATATTTCTTGATGAACACTGTGTGAAAAATACACAGTAGGCAATCATAATGGAAACGCACCTCGCCTCCGGTCAAAACACGAGGTAGGTAAATGAATCTATTCTGAAATATATTATCGTGTACGCGAACCAGATAAGAACTGATGAATCGCCCACCAATTGTTATAAGCCTATTTATAACTTAATGTAGGTGGTACCTACTTAAAGATTCAATACAAGATGTAGAAGAAAGTCGAAACTGAAAAAAAGCAAGTTTTTTTTAATTTAACGAAGGTGGCAAACAAGCACGCGGTTCACATGAATGTTAAGTGATGACTGCAGCCTATAGACACAAAAACCAGAGGTTAAAATTCAAATGCATTGACTCCCCTGAGATCTTTGTTGTTTTATGTCTGTGATAGTTATTACGGGGGCATACATTACAATCTAACCGGAACAAGATAGTGCTGAACACTACCATTTGGCGGCAGATAACTTGAGTAATGCGGTGGTGTGCCCTCGAGTCCCTAGGTCCCTACAGTGGAACTCTACCATGTTATAATCTTACCACTTCTTTCTTTGCTTCTTTGCGTGCATGTATGAAGAGAATGATGAAGGTAGACGAGGCACGAGAGGTTTGTCAGGACCGGGATATCTGGCGCTCTACACTCTCTGCCTACCCCGTTAGGGACCTGGCGTGAAGATACATACATACATACTTCTTTACAAAGGTCAATAAAGATCAAACATTTTAAGAACTATGTTGCCGTAACTATGGTATTATTTCAAATAAAATATATAAAAAATATAAAAAAAAAACAAAAAAATATACCTATATAAAAAAAAATAACTAAAACATATTTTTAACGAATGAAGTTTGTTTAACCCGACAACAATCAAATTCCACACATCACCTAAAAAGCCACACAAGTGGGAATAGAGCATTGAAAGTTTTAGTGGATAATTTTTGTCACCATCAAAAATGTTAAGATGACAGACACGGTATGAAGAAGAAAGAAAAACAAAAAGTTGTCTCTTACGGCTTCATTAGAACAAAGGTCTCAAGGAAAGTTAAGCCGCCGGCGACTAGACACATTTGAAAATCAATTGTCATATTTTTATCGTGACTTGTCGGGTTAAGGACCAAACATTTTAAGAACTACGTTCCAATAAATTTATTGCCTGAAGACTTAAATATATATATTTTGTTTTTATTAAATATATTTTGAAAATAAAGTTTATTTAACCCGACAACAATCTCATTCAATTACACATCACCTAAAAAGCCACACAACTTATCTATTCCCGCACAATTACCCCGATCGGGGATCTGCAACTTTCTGATACAGCGGGGCGCGGGGGTCGGGAGTCGGGGGGTGGCTTATCAGGCATTCGCGCACCATTAACCCTGGCGATACAGTCCACACTCCATGTAGAGTACGCACTAGCTACGATGTGATAACAGGTGCCAGTTTATTTCGGACGCTTTTGCAGGGTTATGGTGAGACACTTGAAGTGGCTTAACATGTGGTTATTGTTCAATAAACACTGTTCACGAGGTAGATTATAGATAACTGTGCCTACGACTTTGTCCGCGTAGATACTGAACAATTGTTTTGGATTCTATTACTTTTTTTTTTATGTCAAAAGCTTGACAGACAAGCAAGAAGGACTCTTTTGACGCCTGTTTTGAAGAACCCCATATTGTAGGGCCCGGGCAACACCTCAGAGGGAAGTTCGTTCCACAATTTGCACGTTCTGGGCAGGAATGAACGCGCGAATCGGGCTGTTGAACACTGAAAAGTGTCCAATCTGTGCGGGTGAAACTTCTCTCTTCGGCGGGTGGTACAATGAAGGAATGGAGACGATGGCACCAGATCGAACAGTTCATCAGAGCATTCACCATTGTAAAGGCGGTAGAAGATGCATAGACAACCGATGTCTCTGGGCAGACTCAGATCTTCGAGTCGATCTGTGATTCCTGGGTCGTTGACGATTCGAATGGCACGTTTTTTAATGGAGTCAAGGGGACCGAGCTGGTATTTAGGGGCTCCCACCCAAAGATGAGAGCAGTATTCCAAATTACTCTCTAATTGTATGTATCGACGAGTTAACTTAAAAGTCTCGTAGATCCCTGAGAGGTAATCGAACATAAAATCTGCCTGAGAAATAGCGAGAAGTGTGAGTCTTAAAAGATCCGGACGAATTGAGAACCTCCTCCTTCTTTTGAAGTCGGTTCAAAATTCAAAATTCAAATCATTTATTTCAAATTGGTCTACAAGGACACTTTTGCATTGTCAGGTTATAAGCTACCTAGAGAGAATGACTTTTAATAATAATCCAATAGGTATTCATAAATACCAATTTAATAATAATGTATAACCGATATGGAAATCATCAAATTTTTCAATTCCTTCATAGAAGAAATAGAAAAATCTGTTCGTCATAATCATAGTCATTCACTTAACAGAGTTCCAAGTGCAGGCACTACTGATAAGAACTCCGCTACCCAACAAACTCAGCGTGTTGCTCTTTTGTCAAAACCTTAGGTTTAATACAAATATTATTAAATAGAATTGAAATATAATAAAGATAATGTGAACGTCCATGGCATATAAATATTTGCATATAAACACATACGCAAATACCCATCAACAGCTTAATATCGTGATAGAAAATAACACCCGCAAATCATAACAGACCATTCCCCACAATCAATGGTTAAAAATGTTGCTCACATGCTTTCTCGTCCTGGCTTGGTAACTGTTTTTATAGTACCTGTTCTAACTCAAAGAATCAATTTAATAGTTTTAGCCGCAAGATGCCCGCTGCAGGACCAAAGCCTCCTTATAAGGGATGCCATAATCCTTATAAGGGATGCCATAATTTATCGCAGGATGCTGCTCCCCATCTTGCGTAATTGCACTTACTACCGCCCCATTGCTATCCAATGAAAATTACCACTAGTTACGTTAGCAGAATTAGGCTTTTGGGCCTATACATACATCTACGATTTGCCATTAAATACCGGCCTTACGTTTCAGTACTGACCGTTAGTCTCTATAGATATAAAAGTTCATTGATACGTATTTTTTATGTTATAAAAGTGGCAAACAAGCATGCAGTTCACATTGATGTTAAGTGATAACTGCAGCCTATAGACACCCACACAAAGACCTAGGTCAAAATGCAATTGCGTTACCACTCCTGAGGCCTAACGTGTTGTGCCTCTGTGTCGGAAATTACAGGGCCGTACATTACCACCTGTCCGGATCACGATAGCGCTGAACACTACCATTTAGCGGCAAGTTTATCAGGTAATACGGTGGTTCCTACGCCCGCGATCTCCGTCATTGGAGCTCTACCACCAGTACGATATAAAAGTTCCTTGATACGTGACTGGAATTCTACAACTTATAGGTATATACTCGTATACTTATAGGTATCTTATTTGTTGAACTAGCTGCAGAGCGCCCAAAATACAGGCTCCGCCTAGTTTGGGGTTCGATGGCAAATCCAAACCGAAACAATGCTAGCTTTACCTTACCACCTTGTTTTAAGTCTGTTATGAATGTATTTTCTTCTTTTTTGATTATAATAAATGATTGATTGATTAATATTTTTCGAACCGCGTGAATATCGTAATAAAACAAAACCATGCTAAACATACCAGCAGCCCGTTAACCCGCAACAAAATAAGCAACAGTTATCAGGAATATGTTAGCATAGTTAAAGCAGTTTCGGCAAGCGTGCCCTATCGCCTCCGCCTTCGAGGCAAGATTGCCGTGTTGCTGATCCCGTAACACTTGTCATATTGTTACATTGTGTAACTTTGTTACATACGATAATTTATTGAGCGCAATATCCTATAAGCATTAGTGTTGGATACCTCGATAACTCTGTGACTTAGACAAAGGATAAAATTCTTGAGCTCTGAAGAACTTACCCCGCCACGTTGTCTTGATTCGTCCTGGTTGTCCCGGGACGTCTGAACTCTAGTTATTCGCCTTTTATACTTCTGATGTGTTTTTTCAAAATGTGTGATCACATCACTGGACAATTATTTTGCTGTTTTACTATTTATTTCGATTTTTCTTTGCGGAGACGAGTCATCACTGGTGATGGTTTGTTAGAGAGAGAACGCCCTCTAGCGGGCGCCGGGCGAAGTTTTGTTTATGTCGATTTGTCTGACGTATTTTGTGGCGGGAATCTTAAAAATGAGCTCAAGATCCTACAATTAGCTTAGATCAAATGTTGCTATACAATATATGTCACTATACATTTGACTGCAATAGACTTAATAATCAAGTTTTTATTAGTATTCCATGTCGTTCTACGACACGTAATACCCGTAAGAACAATCTGTTTGCACCTCCTAATTGTAAAACGAATGCAGGTGAGCGAGCACCTATAAATAGACTCATTTTTTTTACACTTTTACTCAAAGCCCCACAGTAGGTACAAACCTGTGTTGTGGGTGCCGTTGTACACATACAACACATACACACACACCCAGACCCGAAACAAATATCTGTAGGCCATACAAATATTTGTCCCGTATTGCGGGGATCGAACCCGCGACCCTTCAAATCAAACGGTTATTTCACACCGCTGGACTATCCCGGTCAATGAACAATATAACAGATATTTCATGAAACAATGTAACAGATATTTCACTAAGGTTGAATTTTTTGAAACGTCACCTAACGCATTTAAGCGAAATGTTCTAAGTGTAATGCAGAACGTTAATAATAACTTAATAATAGGTTGGGGAAAAGTCTTTTCGCATTACAGTATGGATGAACTTGTAATAAAATCTCTTTGGCTGTAGTATTTGAATCTGGCTGGTTTTCGTATCATTGAAAGTTATAATTTTAAAGAACATAATTCCAAATTCAAACTAGGCAAATGTGTGATTTTCATTAGTTTTTCGTACTGTCAAGATGAGTGAATCTAATGAATAAACTCGATACATTTTAAAATTTTACTACAAAAAAGGTAAAAAAAGCAACGCGAGCCGCGAAAAAAATTTGCGATGTTTATGGACCTAGTGCAGTGTCTGTGAGAGTAGCACAAATTTGGTTTAAGCGTTTTCAATCCGGAAATTTTGATGTCAAAGATGCACCTCGCTCTGGTCGCCCTATTACGGATAAAATGGATGCCATTTTTGAAAAAATGGAGCAAGATCGACATATCAGTAGTTACGACGTAGCTGAAGAACTGAGAATTGATCACAAAACAGTTATGGCGCATTTGAAAAAAGCTGGGTACAAAAAAAAGCTCGATATTTGGGTACCTCACGAGCTCACTGAAAGAAACCTAATGAACCGTGTACTCATTTGTGATTCCTTATTACGACGTAATGAAACCGAATTATTTTTGAAGAAGCTGATAACTGGTGATGAAAAAGGTCGTGGTCAAAGGCCGGTCAGGCTTCACAGACTGTGGCGAAACCCGGGTTAACTCGCAATAAGGTGATGTTGTGTGTGTGGTGGGATGGGAAGGGCATTATTCATTATGAGCTATTACCACCAGGCAGGACTATCGATTCTGAACTCTACTGCGAACTACTGATGAGATTAAAGCAAGAAGTTGAGAGAAAGCGGCCGGAATTTATCAACAGAAGGGGTGTGGTGTTTCATCATGATAACGCTAGACCTCACACATCTATAGCCACTCAGCAAAAATTAAGAGAGTTTGGCTGGGAGGTGTAAATGCATCCGCCGTATAGTCCTGACCTTGCACCTTCAGATTTCCACCTGTTTCGGTCTCTTCAGAATTCTTTATGCAATGTTAGGTTAACATCACGAGAGGACTGCCAAATCCACTTGTCGCGGTATTTTGATGAGAAGTCCCAAAATTTTTATAGCAATGGGATCATGTCCCTACCTACAAGATGGCAAAAGGTTATCGAACAAAATGGTACATACATACTTAAGTTAAATATAAATAAACTATATTAAAAAATGTTTTGAATTATCTTAAAAAATGCGAAGAAACTTTTTCCCCAACCTTGTATGTTAACTTGGTGTAAACATCTGTGGTGTGTTCTTTTTTTCTGTCATGTTCAAAAAACGATTGTATTTCCACACCACTGCCACAAAATGTCCTATTAGTTAATCTGTGGACAGCAGGGTTGATTACGCTCCTTGTAAAATTATGTACCGAGTAATTGGTGGTAGAGCTCCAGTGACGGAGCTCGCGGGCGTGTAGGCACCACCGCATTACCTAATTTACTTGCCGCTAAATGGTAGTGTTCAGCACTATCGTGTTCCGGTCAGGTGGTATAATGTCAGGCCTTGTAATTTCTAGCACAGAGGCATAACACCTTAGGCCTCAGAAGTGGCAACACATCTGCGTTTTTAACCTCTGGTCTTTGTGTGGCTGCAGTCATCACTTAACATCAATTCAGTTTATTCAGTTTATTCATTTATTTCATATAATTAGGCTCCTGGAGAGCACTTTTACGTCGTCATTTTTTTTTTAAACTAACCTAGAGTGAATAACCACTAATAATAATCAAAAATACATAATAAATTAAGTAGACACTGAACAATTTTGTATAATATGGAAAGCATCAATTATTTACAAATTCCTCCATTTCCCCATTTCAAAAGAAACTGAGAAAGAATGAATTTGGTCGTCATAATAAAGGTTATTCACTTGGCAGAATTCCAAGGGCAGTCAATACTGAGAAGAACTCCGCCACTGAAGAAACTCAGTACAGCTCTTTTGAATATAAACTTAAATCTAATACAGTCTGTAAATCCAAAGTACAGGTTTTCGAAATAGCCTGGGAGCGATCGCTTCAATCCCATGGTGCAGTGTCATTAAGGTAATCACATGTTTTATAATAGTTGCACATGTACAAGCGTTTTTTGATAACTTTCTTAAATTTATTAATCGAAAGACTTTGAACATCTTCAGGTATTTTGTTAAAGAAGCGTATACATTGACCTCTAAAAGAATTACTCACCCTATGCAGTCGTGTTGTGTGCACAGACAACTTGTGTTTGTTCCTAGTATTCATATAATCATTAGCTCTACTAGGAAATTCGCTAATATTTTTACGTACATACAGTACATTTTCGTAAATGTATTGCGAAGCTACAGTCAATATATTTATTTCCTTAAATTTATCTCTGAGAGACACTCGCGGACTTAGCCCGTAGATAGCACGCACAGCTCTTTTCTGTAAAACAAAAATGGTGTTGACATCGGCGGCATGCCCCCATAGTAAAATTCCATAGGACATAATACTGTGAAAATAGCTAAAATAAACCAATCGAGCCGTCTCAACGTCAGTTAAGGATCGTATCTTTTTTACCGCAAACGCTGCGGAGCTTAGTCTACGGGCTAGATTGGAAATATGAGGACCCCACTGCAATTTTGTATCCACGGTTAAGCCAAGAAATACCGTGGAGTCTACTAATTCCAATGCTTCCTCGTTTAGTTTCACATTGGTTGCAACCTGTTTAACGTTAGGTGTACAAAATTTAATACATTTTGTCTTTCTACTATTTAACAGTAGGTTGTTAGCACTAAACCAATGTACTATTTTAGAGAGGGCATTGTTTACATCGTCACAAGCTACTTGTTGCCTTTTCATTTTGAATATGAGAGAGGTATCATCTGCAAATAATATCATTTCTTGATTATCGTTAACAATGTATGGCAAGTCATTAATATAAACTAAAAACAGAAATGGACCCAGAATTGAGCCTTGCGGGACCCCCATATCCATCGAAGTGCCAGGAGATCTCGTTCCATTTATATCAACATACATGGTTCTCGAGCTTAAATATGAAGTCATAAGTTCGAGAGCGGTATCTCGAATTCCGTAGTGGTATAATTTTCTGACCAATGTTTCATGCTGGACGCAATCAAATGCTTTGGATGAGTCACAGAATACCCCTAGAGCATCCTGTGATTCTTCCCAAGCTTCAAAAATGTGTTTGACAAGTTCAACACCTGCATCAGTAGTTGAACAACCCTTGGTAAATCCAAATTGTTTTACATGTAAAAGTTTATAACTATTGAAGTGTGAAAGTAATTGATTTAAAATGAGCCTTTCAAAAATTTTACTTAACGTGGGTAGCACAGAAATGGGTCTGAAATTTGTGGGGTCACTTGTACTACCGGATTTGAATAATGGAATAACTTTACTATTTTTCATTAAATCAGGAAACACACCACTTACAATACTGTTGTTAAACATAGTCGCTAAATATGGTGCGATTATGTCTATTACTGAGTGTACAATTTTTACAGATATGCCCCATAAATCACTAGTATTCTTAATTTTAATACATTTAAAAGCATGCATAACATCTGCAGTGCTTACTAACTTAAAATTAAACTTAAATTTACTTTCTTTTACACTATGTAGTAATAACGATTCAGCGACGGTAGGAGAAGAAATAAGGTCTTCGGTGGTAGAAACTGCAATATTGGCAAAGAAAGTTTCGAATGCTGAGGCAACTTCTTTGTCAGTTGAAATAAGTGCGTTGTCAATAATTAAATTAAAATCAGAGTTGCGCTCAGTACATTTTCCAGTTTCGCTATTAATGACATTCCATGTCGCTTTAATTTTATTAGCTGAATTTTTAATTCTATTTTTAATATGTAGTGACTTAGCTATGGCACACACTTTTTTAAATATCTTTGAATACATTTTAACATAATGTTTAAAAGAATTACTATGATTATATGATCTTTCACCATAAAGTTCATACAATCTCTGCCTACTCTTATGTATTCCAACAGTCGCCCATTCATTAAATGACTTATGACTTCTTACATTTTTGGTCTTTTTAGTAAAGATTAGATTGTACTCTTTTGCAATAATGTCAAAAAAGTTACTGTATAATATATTTGGATCATCATGGTACTGTACATATGAAAGTTTTGGCTTAATATTTTCTCTAAATTTCTTAATCCGCTTCGCATTGATAGGAACAAACACTATGTCATGTTTTGAATCTCTATTTTTGATTTCATCATGAAAGGATATTAGTTGACCACAGTGATCAGAACTTAATTCAGTAAAAACATGTTTTTGGTTAGGTTTGAAATCAATAAATATATTGTCTATGCAGGTTGCAGAGCACGGGGTGATTCTGGTAGGTTCAAGAAACACATTATGCAAATTATATGACATCAGTAATGATTTAAATCGAATACATGTTGGCGTTTCATCTAGTAGATTAATGTTAAAATCACCACAAACAATAATATGTTTCTTCAATTCAAATAATTTGGTCAACACCTCATCCAATTGTTTTTCAAAATAATCGTATAACCCACTTGGAGGTCTATATATACATAAAATTATCAAGCGCTCAAGCTCAACACAGGCTATTTCAATAGTTCGTTCAATAGACAGATTTATTATGTCCCTACGTTCCTTAAATTTAAGGTTTTTATTTAACAATATTAGAGAGCCACCACGTATTGCATGTGTTCTACTGAACGAACTACCAACCTGGTGCCTGCTGAAATTGAATATTAATTCATGGGATTTCAACCAATGTTCTGTAAAACAACAGATGTCTACATTACGATCATTCATAAATAACTCAATTTCTAAGTCTTTACCCAATGCAAAATTACAATGTGAACAGTATGCTTGTTTACCACTTCCATTACATAAAAAAAACATCAATTTATTATTTGCACACTCGCTCCACCAAATGAGTATAATACAACAATTATTCGGCATACCGATGAAGCAAGAGAACTAAACAACAAGCATAGACAGACAGTCCAACCTCTATGTCCTACATAGAATCGGTATTACAAATGATAAAACAGGCAAAACCGTATAACCGATTAATAACAAACAGTTTATATCGAAATTTGACGCAGCCGGGAATCGAACGGGCAACAAAAGGCGTCGCTGACACCTCCGCCCTTATATTTATTGCAAATTATGGCCGCTATCCGCACCATCTCCAACTCTCGATAATGGACTTCATACGGACGTTAGGATTGTGGGGATATGACCTATTAATTTATTAATCTGACTAATAATAGAAAGAGATATATTTTATTGTATTTATTAACACACTAGCTGCTCGCCCCGGTTTCGCACGGGTTCAGTAAAGCATTCCATTCAGTAAAGCAGCTTTCTAACGGTGATTTGTTTTTTTATAAGCCGTCCAATAGTTTTTGTGTCAAATCGTTACAAACATACAACAAAAACATAAATATTTCCTCTTTATGATATTAGTATAAATGAGATATTAGAAAGATTTTAAAAGAAATAACTTCACTTGGAACTTTATTCCGCGATCTGATTTGAACGCGTCTTGTTATATTAATTAATACCTACATATTATTTTACAGGCTTTGGCGTAGGAACTTAAATACTTTTCAATGCGTCAATAGATTCAATGCGTATAACAATGTAACAGCAAGTAAAGTCACGTTTGTGTATTATCTTCCATAGGTACTTCGCGATTATTCTCTCAACACATCATGCAAACGAAGCTGCATGGAAAAAGGTGAATGATGCATGTAACGATTAATTTTTCAATTCCTGTTTTAAGTGTACATTTTCCAAATGTCACTAAGTAGAGCAACAGGTAGGCTTTACAATATTTAAGTACATGATCATTAGGGTGTCGTCGATACTTTTCAAAATCACAAAAAAAATCAACAAGAATACATTACACATACATACATCTCTTTTACGACTAAATAGCGACAGAAAAGTGATTTTCTTTTTAATAACAGTACGAAAATGTTTGTTTTCGGGCATGTCCACAATTCTTTCGGGGTGCCTACCTCACAGCTATTGACAGAGGCGGTATAACATTGATACGGCCTGATTTATTCGCCATTACACTTATTCCCTGCCTTAACTGATCGTTGGGGCCGATATTAAAATTTTAAATCCAGTAAAGACCCTCGATTATAAAGCGTATCAATATTAACCTGAATGGTTTTGATAATGTCCGTCCTGCAATTTGCTTTATCGGTTTAACTAATGTTTATTGGTGCTTTTTTGTTTGGGCGTGTTTAAAGTATGCTGCGGCCTGTTTTTACACTTAGCGTCAGGTTAAGTAAGTAATCGTAACTTATGTAAGTTTTAAGTAAACAATTGTTTATGTACATTATATATATATATATATATGTCATTGGAAGATCCACAAGTTTCGTCGGATCCCATTCGAGAGATAAAGTATATTATTTATTGATGATTTTCACATCGACCGAGAGAGCACGCCGACATGATTGGATAAGATCGAAGGGTATTTTTTTATTTGCAAAAAATTTGTTATCGGAAGATGACAAGATCCGCAAGTTTATCAATTTCCGTCAATTGATAAACTTGCGGATCTATTGATAAACTTGCGGATCTTGTTAAATTTCGGTGATATGTACTCGTCCAAATAGATAAAAACATATAAATGAAGTGGAAATCGAAATAGTTAAAAAAAGATACCTTTTTCACCAAGGGGGCAGGCTAGGGCTAGGAGGTACATGCTTTGAATTCTTGAATTTACTCTCGATTCGCCGGTTACGTTTTGGACAAAGTAGGTGCCTATTGATATCTCCGGGCACATAACCAATCTTGGAGTGTGCCAATGGGAATCTTCTAGAAAATGGAAAAACCCATGTAAGATTTCAATAGCAACAGAGATAAAGGATCATCATCATCATCATATCAGCCATAGGACGTCCACTGCTGAACATAGGCCGCCCCCAATGACCTCCATGCCGACCGATCGGAAGCGACGTGCATCCAGCGGGTACCTGCAGCCTTCACTAGGTCGTCGGTCCATCTTGCAGGTAGACGCCCTACGCTGCGTTTACCGATACGTGGTCTCCACTCGAGAACCTTTCTGCCCCAGGATAATACACCTTTATCTCTAATATACCTCGACCCTATCGAACCCAGGAAATATAGACAACACGGCGTAGCCATATAGTTAAATTGCCCATATCATGAAATAATTAAGAATTTAACGAAATGGTTGCAATTTCATTGGCCACATCATGATGTGCCTTCAGATTAATGATATGAAATAATTTGTCATTATGCTAGGCGAAATCGCGCTCACTTTATGAATTGTCACGTCAAAAAGGCGGCCTCTGACATCTGTCAGAGTGTTTGTACTCATCTGAGTAGTCACACTACACGCGCGAAAAATTCTATGGACTATCGGCTTTTGAAAATATGAGCTTATGAAAACTGAGTGTGAAGAGTATTTAATATTCAAGAGAGAAACTAAAGTCACAGAAGTTTATAGTTTTAAATTTTAAATTGTGTTTTAAGCGTTGTGTAAAATACTGTTCTACACTAATCTAAGCCTTATGGCTTTCCTTCAAATTTTAAAATATTTAATCCGCGTTACATCATACATTATACTCAGAAAAACGTTTAATTTGATTTTTGGTAGTTGTAGACATGGGCATCTGAGATATGGGCATCCTAAACTATCACCAGCTTAACGAACATCTAGGGGCACCTTTAGGGTGAAAATTAAAAAAAAAATCCGGCCTGATGACCTCCAGATAAGACCCGGCGAGTCACCTCGCGTATCTCACTAATTAACTGTTGGCTATTTACAAATAAGCTAGCGATAACCACTTTCTCTTTATCGTGAAATAACAAGTTTATCGCGGACAATGCACTATCGGGTGTAAGTTGAATCTGCCACAGGGTTGGCTGGCTCTCATATCAGATAGATAAAAAAAAAAAAAACTAACTGTCGCCCGCGACTTCGTCCGCGTAGAACAGTTACTTTGAGGAGCATTTTTTAACAGTACCTTACAAATAAATGTCTTAAAACAGTATCCGAAAAGTAACATTTCCATTTTCTAGAAGATTTACTGGTGGTAGAGCTCCTTTTAATATGCTTGATTACCTAATATGCTTGCCGCTAAACGGTAGTGTTCAGCACTATCGTGTTCCGGTCAGGTGGTATTGTATGGCCCTGTAATTTCCAACACAGAGGCATAACACCATAGGCCTCAAGAGTGGTAACACATCTGCATTTTGACCTTGGTCTTTGTGTGGGTGTCTATAGGCTGCAGTCATCACTTAACATCAGTGTGAACAGCAAGCCTGTTTGCCACCTCCATTACATCAAAAAAAAAAAGGATTGCTTAAACCGCTATTATTCGGTTGACTAACTGCACTAGCGAAAGAATTCTTGTGGGGCGATGGGGTCGTCACGACCCGACGCTTTCAATTGGAACTCTACTTCTAGTTAAAAAATGTTGCAAAGTAGCTATAGTGGATACAGTACGGACATGTATAAAAAACTTGCATCAATCGAAAATGTATTGCTCCCTTGGGCCTTGGCGTTATGCCTCTCAGTCTCTGTACCCATAATTGTGTGGTTACACAGCTCCCGCGAAATATGATTTTACTCACTTCTGTATGGAATTAAAATATCACTTTTCTTTTTTGTTTGTGAAATATTATGCTTTGAAGTACCTTTTTTAACCAACTTCGAAAAAAATAGGAAGTTATCAAATCAGGCGGATTAACGATCGGATCTTCTTACATGGTGAGTGGAAATTCAGTCATGTCACGTTTTTTTGTATAAAATGCTCATAAATACTTGGCGAGTGAAAGTATCAGGGTAGCAGCCCTGCTTATCATACGAAAGTGCACGTCTCGATATCAAACAATGTGACTCAACGATAGCGCGGCGTGATCGCTCCGCTATCGCAGCCACCCTCTGGCTCTCAACCCTCGCCATAAACATCTTCAACACATATTTCAATGATCATAGGTGACCTTAACATTTTCAAGATTTTTTGATCATTTTTACTAGTGGTAGAATTCCAGAGCAGGAGCCCGAGGGCGTAGGCACCACCGCATTACCTAATCTATCTGCCCCCAAATGGTGTCCAACAGTATCGTGTTCCGGTTAAATGTCAATTTATGGCCCCGTAACTATCACAGAGACATAACGGCTTAGGTCTCAGGAGTGGCAACGCATCTGCATTTTGACCTCTGGTTTTTGTGTAGATAAAATATTTAGAACGAAGTGTGTGTGATTCTCTTTCAATCACAGATTTATTTGATTCAGTTCTTTCAAACAATAAAAGCGACTCGCTAATATAGATGTTTCACGTTGAAACCAATGACCCTGTGCATCGACACAGCACCACCCGATTTTTTTTTCGATTTTTTCTACTTTTTTTTTTTTTACCTCTAAGGCGATAGGCGGAGGTTTGTTGGGGCAGCTAGTTTAAATATAAATATAATCCGTAGGAAATCCATAACTTAATTGAATCCTGGCCTTCAATCTTATATCTCTGCTCAAACCCCTTAATAAAATAATATCGATTGCATGGCAGTAGCTTAAACCGTACAAGACACATTAGTGTAAGGGCGGTCCCACACAGTTAGTATGCGGCCGTCGTCGCGTCGCCCTTCATTTCCTGGTGCCACACGGCGTACGCTCGGCCGCGCGGCAGACAGATGGCGCTCGGCAATGTTTATAAATACTGTGCCATTATCGTTTCGAATTTTCGTAGGTGTTGTGTTTTCGACTTAAAATCCCTGGAGGGAAGGATATCGTTAAACAAAAACCTAAAGGGGAACAGGTTCACTATCCAAAGATTTGGTTTTGGGGGGGATTCACCGCCCGACGATTGGGTGGGAGGAGTAGGTTACCTTCCGATGATTTGAGAATAGGGAATTATAAAACAGATTTAAACTAAATTAGCTGGTTTTAATCTCTTGGAATAGGTAGCCGGGAACCACTTAAACCAGCACAAGATACAGCAGTGTAAGGGTGGTTCCACTCAGTCATGTCGCCTTTCATTTCCGGTGCCACGCGCCGCACGCTGGGCCGCGCTGCCGACAGATGGCGCTCGGTAATGTTTTAAATACTTTTCCCTTATCGTATCGACTCTTCAGATATACTGTGTTTTCGCCTTAAAATCTCCGGAAGTACCAATACGCTATCACATTTCCTTCAAGAATTGTATTCGACCAAAGAATATGAAAGCGAGTGATTTATGTTGATGGTAGGTAATTAATAAAGTACTCTAATTTTTTTTTTATTGTTCAGTATTTTTGGATCATTGTTTATTTTATTTTTGTTAACTTTGACATATTAATCAACGTATCAGTTGTTATTCGCTTTAATTTTATATTTGTATCAGAATCAGAATCAGAAACTCATTTATTCATTTAGGGTGACAGGCACGTCTTATGACACGTCAAAAAAAAAAAAAAAAAAAGTGATCAACAATTGTTATACATGTCAAACAAGATAAAAATATATGTAAAGTCAAGAATATCACTAAGATAAAACTAAATGTCAAAAACTAATGTAAAAAGTATATCAGTAGAATGTAGTAGTGTAATTTGATATATCACAAGGAAATTCTATTATTTCCAAGTAATTAAATAAATGTTTGAGTTTGAGTTTCAGTTTGCTAATATACGTATTTATTGTATTAATTTTGTCCATATTAGCTATAAGCCTCGTTGCAAATGGATAACCCACTCCTCAGGTTAAACATATTTCGCGTATAAATATATCTAATCGAAATAATAGGGCGATATACAAGCATAGATTAGGCAATGCTCGATACCGGCGATTAATGGTAACTCTATAAATGTCCTCAAACGAAAATAATAAAAAAACACTTTTCACTAATGCTTGCCTCATTTCTCAACACAAACTGCTAACAATAAAAAAGCGCTATTCCGCTTAACTTGCAAGCGAACCGAAACCGATAGCCCACTTGGTGTAAACACAGCTAAAACCATTGTTCTAGCTCCCCATTATGCCCCATTTGAATTGTCTGCAGATTAAAAAGTTCCAACGTCCGTGTGTGAGGCGCTTTGTATGGTCCGGGATGGAAAACGAACAGAGTACATTACGGCCGATAGTGACGTTTCTTTATTTAGCTTCATTATTTCATGAATGAACGTGTCGATTATGTTTGTGAAGCGGTAACGGGATACGCAGATTACGCAGCTGAGCGAAAATCGCGATGAGCGGGGCCATATATTGCCTTTATTGAATTTATCCAAAAAATACAAAACGTACTATTACCATCTCATGGAATTTGTTAGGACTATAGTTTTTACTTCTTTTATGTTATGAAAGTGGCAAACAAGCATGCAGTTCACGTTGATGTTAAGTGCTGACTGCAGCCTATAGAGGCTTACACAAAGACCAGAGGTCAAAATGCAGGTGCGTTACCACTTTTGAGGCCTAAGGTGTTATGCCTATGTGCCGGAAATTACGGGGCCGTACATTACCACCTGACCGGAACACTAGTGCTGAACACTACCATTTAGCGACAAGTATATTAGGTAATGCGGTGGTTGCCTACGCCCGCGAACTCCGTCACTGGAGCTCTACCACCAGTAAAATGCCATTTTACATCAATGGTAAGGAAATATTGCAGGCTGCGGCAAAACTAAAAATCTTGTAACTGATTTCGAATAGTTTCTGTCTAATTAATATATAGGTATTACTTACTCTAATTTAGTACTTAATTCCACATTACAGCAACACTCCATACACTTACCTGCAAATAAAAAATAACATCTTTTTATTTTTATAGATCAAAAAAATTACATGCAATCCGTTGTGAAGGTCGTTTTGGACGTGTAAATTTCAGTATTTTACCCCCCATTTCCCCCCTCCTTTCCCATCGAATCCTAATATATTCTTACTCTGTTTTGAAGTCTGACGGAAATGAAATACTCGTAAACTTCAGTTTAAAATAAATTAGACTATTACAGTCCATCATAGATCAAAACAATGTAAGATTAAAATAAGACTGCTACTATTATATTTATATATTTTATTTATTTATTTATAGAAAGAAACATATAGTAACAAACATAATATGATGCAAACATAAACTTACTAGAGTTTTATGAAACTTTTGTTTTTTACATGAAATAGGGGTATCTCTTTAATTTTTTTTTTTTTATTTATTTAAAAACATACAATAATTAGGTGAATACAATAACAGTAAGACGCAACATAAACTCGTTCGAGTTTTACCGCGCGTCAGTGTCATCAACATAAAGTATATAAAGTATATATAGTAATTCGTTCTTAGACTACCAAAATCTGCGGCCATACTATTCCACCATGTATGGTAAGGCCGCAGATTTTTGGTCAAGGAAACGATTGAAAGATAATACGTAATTTTGTTCAATATCCACGATGACCAATATACCGTTTAAAATTAATATGATTGAATAGTAACTTTCGAATGTAATTGCCGCAGAAGTAATGCAATCACCCACCATTCGCCGCTTATATAGTGGCCCATGCAACAGGTGGCGAGCCTGTTGATATCTCCGGGCACATTACCAAACGCCGAGGTGCTGGAAAACTTCCAGGAAATGGAAAAATCCCAATAGAACCAGAAATAAAGGATTTTAGTTATTTAACACCTTTATCTCCGACAGCGCCCGAGAATGGATAGAACTCAGGACCCCAGCATAGCAGTAGCCTGCTACCACTAGACTACTGAGGCTGTAAATAACTGAATAGTGACCATCATTAGGGTTCCGTAGTAAACAAGGAACCCTTATAGTTTCGCTATGTCCGTCTGTCTGTCCGTACGCGGTCTAGCGCAAAAACTATTGGTACTAGACCTGAAATTTGGCACAAGTATACACCTTAATCACGCCAACAAATTGTTAGAATAAAAAGATGAAAAATAAAATTATTTAGAGTACCTACATGTAACGTACCTACATGTACGCGTGTAAATGTAATATTTTTTAAATTTTTCGTTTTATATGTAGTGTGGAATATCGTTGAATAGGTCTCTCAAAAATGTTAGGGTTGCGCTCATTTCAATTTTCGATTTAGTTAACTGTTCGTGACTTATTAAGTTTTAAATTGCCAATTTTCCTTAGAGTCAAGTGTCACGAGCGTGTTCCGACACGCAATTGACCGGTGTTTTTTGTAATATGTAAAGTATTAAGCGAATACTATATCTCTGCCTCGGAGAACCCTACTTGAGGCTCTACCAGTGAAAATACATCCCAAAACTCATCAAGAGCGGAAATATGATATGCTTTTAATTACTATTTTTTTATCCCGTAATCCTATGCAGTAACATTAAGAGAGCGGGCACATTAAGCTGTGAATTATTTTCCGACGCTTTTTTTTTTCAATTACCTTAATTATATTTTTTCCCTTATCCCGCCATTTGGCTTGACAGTACAAATGGCGATCAAAATTTAGTAACAACAGTAAGAACAATCAGAGCAAACAAATTGATAAATTTAATTTTCCGTCTACACCAGAGGTGCCCAAACTATTTTTCTGGTTTCGGTGGACCCCTCCTTGCTACATTTATATTACATTCCCATATTTCCAAATTTTATTCACGCCTACATAGACCTCTATCGAGTCCCCATGGACCCCAGGGGGTCTATATGGACCACTTTGGGAACCAATGGTCTACACCAACGATATATTCAGAATACCATAAGTATTCTACCATTGGTTGATTGTGTAGCTGAACACGCTTATCTCAGGGACTAACTGGTTAAAATCGAAATAATACTTTGATGATGACTACCTTCCTGGTGGTAAGTATCAAAAAGAGGAATAACGTTTTCTACGGAGACGAACCTGTTGTCCGCCATGTCCGTCCTTCCGTCTGTAGGTACGCAGTTATGCTCGGAGATTCTTAGAACAAGAAAGCTGTCACTTGGTATGATTCATATTAGTCACCTCGAAAAGGTGGTGTAACACAAACTTGGAAAATTTCGCGCTTTCAACCAAAACAATCAACTGCATGCTTATTTGCCACACTCATCATAAAAAAAAATCTCAAAATCAAACAAAATTGTCAGTTGCATCATGTCTTTTTTTTAATTTCATTGACACCTGAATTTTATTAACACTACAAACGCTGCGGGGTTTATATAAAATCATATTACAAACCGATTAGCTCTATTATTTGAAACAATGAGTTGTGCACCCCCGCCTGGTAAGACGGGGAGTCGAATTTCCGTCGCGGCCTCGCCGGAAGAGCCGCCATGTTTACAAATCGCGCGGGAAACGGCATCGCGAATTTTAAGTAGTTTCTGTGTTATGATGTGACAGAAAGAAGTTTTTGCGTTGTGAAGGCATTGCGATTTGTTGATTAGATGATATATTTATACTTATATTATACATTCGAAGAGTTTGTATGTTTGTTTGTTTATTACTCCTTCACGCAAAAACTGTTGAACCGATTTTCAAGAAATTTGGCACACACATAGAGGGTAACTTGAATTAACACATAGGATTAGGATAAGGAGATTTTGTTCCGAAAAAATGTTCCTGTGGGATGTCATCGAATGATTTGATGAATTTAGACAGCTAATCTTATACAATAATATCCGTAAATATGACGAACTATTCATATATCGAATTGGATATTATCATAATTTAAAGCTAATGATGATAGTGAGTGGCAGAGTAAAACGACTCAAGACAGCCCTCAGGGCGTTCATCAGCTTAGACACACAAAGTTGTTTGTACATCGCGATCGGTAATTATTAGCAGGCGTCAATCGGTTGATGGTGGAACACTGAAAAATGAAAGATTATGTGTAAATCTGTAATTTGTATGCGACGCCGCGGGCGGACGCCCAACACAATAGGGTTGTCACTTAAAAAATAGAATATTTCAGGCTACTTCAACTGTTTCAGTGATATCCTACTCCCGCAAGCAACCAGAAAAGTATAACAATAAATTTCTTATTGTTCTTGGACCCTGTAAGTTAATTAGGTTTTTAAAAATATCCCCTTTGTGTAAATCCATTGAATATTGTCCACTTCACAATGGCTGCTGTTTGACTAATTATTATAATATATGATCATGTTGAAGCGCGCATGGCCCAGCGGCTGGTGTAGATCGTAAGCGATCTGCTCGGTTAAGCACTACGGGCGCGGTCGGGTAGTGTGATGGGTGACCGCTAGTGGCAAATTAAATGCGCGTTTCCGTGCTTCGGAGGGCACGTTAAGCCGTCGGTCCCGGTTGCTATCGATGGATAGCAGTCGTTAAACCTTGTCGGAGGCCTTATGGGCGGTTTGAAAACATCCGACAGTGGGCTGGCCACTAACCCAGCCACCTCCACCAATCCGCATTGGAGCAGCGTGGTGGAGTAAGCTCCAGGCCTCCCCCCAAAAAGGGGAGAGACTCGTGCCCAGCAGTGGGACGTATAATGGGCTGCCATTATTATTTATATTATGTTCATATTGATATATATTTTTGTAAGAACGAACAAGGTTTGTGTGAATGTCATTTTATGGAAGATTTACTAATTAGATCAAAGTTTTTCGTGTAAAGTACGAAAAATTTTGATCTAATTAGTAAATAATGACATTTAATGAAAATTTCAACAGAATAAAGTAATTTTCGTGCTATTATAGTATATTTATTTTTTATCTTTCATAAATGATCTTGAAGCTTGAAGAAGATGCAAAACTACTCTTGACTTTGGGTTATAAGATTTTGTTAAAATGCCACTTATTTTGGGGTCAAAATTGGTATTCGGAAAAATAAGGGGACCTAGTTGTTTGAATTTTGGCAGTTGTTCCCACCCAAACTTAATTTTTGCTTACTTCTTTTCCTTAAAAACCTCCCAATTTACCGGCAAAATAACAAAATTAGGTTATTGATCGAAAATATAATATGATACCTGTAATAAAGCAGTAGGATAAATTTACCACAACAACGCTAGAATAAAATAAAAACAAATGATAAGTAATGACGCACATTCTGTATGATTTGAAATAAATTATTTTATGTAATGGAATATTATTGTGGAATGATATCAACAATTCTGTGAAATAATAAAATGAACAACAATGTTTCAGTATAAACAATGACGAAGATAATAGGTGAAAATTGTAATTCAAATATTAAAAAAAAATACTATCGTGTTACAGGTGTATGGTCCCGTAATTTAAGATAAATGGAAATGTATAGTCTCGTTATTTCAAAGTGTTATAGATGTTGGGTTTTAGGAGGGGTAATACTTATAAGTAGGTCCGTTTTAATTTAGATGCCTAATAGGCTGCAGTTTTCGCTTACCACCAATGTGAATTGCAGCAATTTTGTATTTCATAAAACGCTCCAACGGCATGTCTGTTAGCAGTCCTTAATTTCGGGATTCCCTTTAAAATATTGAATACTCATATTAAATATTCCTAAAAATGTATACTGTATCACCAAAAATACTAGTTGCAAAAAGGTGACAACCCTAAGCAAGAGCGCCCAATTTATTTCTTAATATCTTCTCGTGTTCTCGTCACCGTCTTGCCCGGCTCGCTAATTTGTTTGCGCAACAAATCGAAATCTCATTGATAAATGGAATTTTCTTTCATAGGGTTGCCAATAATAAAAAATACCCATAAGTTTAAAAAATAAACACATTTAATGTACTTATAACTAATAACTACATTGTTAAATAACGTACCGAACGAATTCCGTGATCCTATGTGCAGTGTGTTTGTTATACATGTTTGAACTATATTCTCTGGTAAGCGATTTGTTTCAAATCTTTAAGAGAAATAAATGTCTTAAACCTTACACATTTCACGTCTGTATACTCCGAAGGGGTAGGATGAAAAGTGTATGCAACTATGCATTGAAGCATAAATGCAAACAACCACGATACACCAGGTACTCTTTGTCCCCAATAGGTGGCGAGTGGCGAGGCAAGCCTACTATACTAACATTTTCGTGATATAAAAAATAATGATGATGTACTAGCTGACCCGGCGAACTTCGTATTGCCTCAGAAGGAAATAATGTGTCAAAGGTTTGATATATACCTACAGACTATATGTATTTTTACTAAAATTTAATAGATCATTTGGGTAGGGTATGTATCAGTGGCGGACTAAGGAGGGGGGGCAGGGGTGGTCCACCACGGGCCTCAGGTTCTGGAGGCCTCCAAAGATCGACTGGTCGCTGGGCCCCAATATGTGCCCCTAATTTTACCTCATAACTTTTTTTTAACTGGTGCATCAGGCTATTGGGCCTCCAAATACCTAATGACCTTAGTCCGCCACTGGTGTGAATTTTCTCATTCCTTTAATTTACGCGTTTCTATGCTCAATATACTTCCATTCATCACTTAATACACTATTTTTACCCAAATTTTTCATTAATATATTACGAATATTAAGTATATAGAATACTAGCTGTTTCCTGCGGCTTCGCCCGCGTGGATCTCGTTTTATAAATAATTTCATTTTTACAATCCCATGGAAATGTCCGAATCAAGTTTCTCGTCGCGTACCTATATGTGGAGTTCTTAATCACAATTAGAAATCTCTATTTAATTTTAACCCCTTATATTTTAAAGTTTAGGGGTGATTGTGGCAAAATACTGAAGCACGTACCTATTTTTACATACCCAACAGAAAGACTGGAACATCACTTTTCAAGTTTCTAACTTAGAAACTTACCAAAATTCCCACCCAAATTTTGACTTCAATTCCATACAAACAGTACCCCTCAATTTGGCCGCTTTAGGGGGAAATTTTGTCCATTTCACTTAAACAGATCATTTTTACAATTCCTAATCATGAGCCCGTTTTTATACTGTTTAGTTCAGAAATGAGAAACATTCCATGAAAAAAATACCACTTCATTTTCCCCCTTTACAGATCAATTTTTATTGTAATCCAAAATGTTTATACCTGTTGTCATATAGTCCTTTATATTTATCTCTAAAGATGCTTTCTTATACATCATGAAAGTAACCTATATAGAAGACCACTCCATCTTGTCTTACTCTCAGAATGGATGTAGGGGCGGGTCCCGTGGTGCTAAGGAGCTACTGCTATTTGACATGGCCATTAGCCAGCAGATTCGTCGTAACCGAAAGAGTCTCTCGACTTGCTGGATAGATTATAAGAAGGCCTATGATTCCGTAACGAATACATGGCTGATGAGGGTGATGGAGTTGTATAAAATCAACACAACCCTACGCACCTTCCTCGTGTCATGTATGTCGCAATGGAGCACGGTGCTTCGCTATCTAGGATCTCGGCAGCCCCTGGCGGTTGGCGAACCTGTAAGAATTGCTAGAGGTATATTCCAGGGCGACAGTCTGAGCCCTTTATGGTTTCGCCTAGCCCTGAACCCTCTGAGTACGCTACTGGAGGCTTCAGGACTCGGCTACCGGTTGCATGGATGATCTGAAATTATTCGGTTCTAATAATTCGCAACTGATGGAATTATTGAAGGTGACTACTTTAGTGAAAACTTTAGTAACTCTATCAGGATGGAATTCGGAATTGAAAAATGTGCGGTTATGCATGTAACTCGAGGAGAGATAATGGAATCCGAGAGAGTACAACTCACGGATTCCATACAACTTCGATCGCTCTCCGTTACCGAAACCTACAAGTACTTGGGTATGTCAGAGGCCTTAGGTATATGCGAGGCTGACATGAAACCAATTGTTGCGAGTACTACTACTAATAGGGTTCGTGCTTTCAACGGTTGGGTCATGCCAGTCTTGATGTACTCCTTTGGCATACTCAAGTGGACTCAGACCGACCTGGATGCCCTAGATAGGGGGGTCCGTTCTCTGCTGACATCATACCGGATGCACCACCCACGCTCATCGGTGATGAGATTGTACATCGCACGGAAGTGTGGGGGCCGAGGCTTTCTTAGTGCTAAAACCCTCCACAACCGTGAGGTGTGCAATCTCAGAGAATACTTTCGGGCCACCGATAGGGGTATGCACCGGGATATGGTGGCAGTTGACAGCGGACTCACACCTCTCTCACTGGCTAAAGAGAACTGGCGCAAACCTGTGGTGCTCACGACCAGTGACCGCGTGAGTGTATGGCAGGGCAAGGAGCTGCATGGACGATTTTACCGGGCTCTTCATGGGCCCGATGTAGACTTTCTTGCGTCTGTAGGCTGGCTACGATTCGGGGACCTCTTTGGGGAAACCGAAAGTTTTGTATGTGCAATTATGGACGAAGTGGTAATGACCAATAACTACCGGAAGTTTATCCTGAAGGATGACATATGTCGGGCATGCCACCGACCGGGGGAATCCCTCAGGCATATTGTGTCCGGCTGTTCGAGCCTTGCCAACGGCGAATACTTGCACAGGCACAACCAAGTAGCCAGGATAATTCAGCAGCAACTTGCCCTGAAATACAACCTTGTAGCCACAGAGGTGCCGTACTACAGGTATGCACCCGACCCAGTACTCGAATATGACCATGTCACGATGTATTGGGATCGATCTATCATCACTGACAGGACTGTTGTCGCCAATAAGCCTGATATAGTGGTGATAGATTGCTTGGATCGCCGTGCAATTATAGTCGATGTCACCATCCCTCATGATGAGAATCTCGTAAAAGCGGAAAAAGACAAACAAATAAAGTATCTCGACTTGTCTCACGAGATTGTCGCCATGTGGGATGTGGACTCGGCTGTAATTGTACCGATAGTCGTCACGGTAAACGGACTCATGGCGAAGAGCCTTGACCACCACCTTAAGAGGCTCTCGCTGGGAAGTTGGATCAAGGGCTTGGTGCAGAAAGCGGTTCTTCTCGATACGGCACGTATTGTGAGGAGGTTCCTCTCTCTGAGCCCCTAACCGCCGACAGCTTGGACCCTGCTCCCTGATTTTTTTTTCCTTTATATACATGTATATGTAAAAAAATATATAATGAGATTATGAATAAATGAGTGGAATAATAATAATGACAACCAATGGGTTGCCATTATTATTGTTATACGTCCCACTGCTGGGCACGAGTCTCTCCCCTTTTTGGGGGGAGGCCTGGAGCTTACTCCACCACGCTGCTCCAATGCGGATTGGTGGAGGTGTTGGGGGTTAGTGGCCAACCCGCTGTCGGATGTTTTCAAACTGCCCATAAGGCCTCCGACAAGGTTAGCTCCGACAAGGTAAGTTATCGTAGCACCGATAGCAACCGGGACCGACGGCTTAACGTGCCCTCCGAAGCACGGAAAAGCGCATTTAATTTGCCACTAGCGGTCACCCATCACACTACCCGACCGCGCCCGTAGAGCTTAACCGAGTAGATCGCTTATGATCTACACCAGCCGCCGGGCCATGTGCGCTTCTGTACGATACGATTGATTAAAGGTCAGTAAATGTTAAAATAATAACACCATTATTTAAAAATATAGTGACATCCCTATTGCTTCAATGGAGTGTAGGTAAATATTTTATAAAATGGGCTTAGTTTCCATACTGTTTGTATCTTATACTGTGCCTAAACACCAGACACATACACGAAATCATCACTAAAAGCAAAAAGCCTTCCAATTGTCATCGCAATACTAAAAAGATAAGCTCCATCTCGATATCAGTAGTCACCTCATTAAGAACTTGTTAAACGACCTCGCACCAACAACTTTTTCTCATGTTCGACTATTATTGACGTTAATATGTTACGCCATGTTATATATTGTTGTGTTGGGCATCGATGGATGGTGGAATGGGGCGTGGTCAAGTCTACCGCAACCCACGAGGACAGAACTATTACTTGTGGGTGGGTTAGGCCATACTTACATTTACGCAGTCGTAAATGTTCATTTGTACTTTTGATTTTGCTCTCCGAAAGTTTGTATGGCTCTTGCTAGTGAGGCCAGATCAGCGTTTGATTGTGGTATTATAGACATGTACAATGAGGTAGTATGCGTAGCTGTCTGTCACGCTGTCACCGCTGTTCCGTTTGCACACACGCATAATAATCCGAATCCTCCAGGCCGAATTTCGGTCACGGCGGCCAATCTCAACGGAGACTTTTTTTTACTGGTGGTAGAGCTTCAGTGACGGAGCTCGCGGGCACCACCGCATTACCTAATATACTTGCCGCTAAATGGTAGTGTTCCGGTCAGGTGGTAATGTAACGGCCCTGTAATTTCCGGTACAGAGGCATAACACCTTAGGCCTCAGGAGTGGTAACGCATCCGTATTTTGACCTTTGTCTTTGTGTGGATGTCTATAGGCTGCAGTCATCACTTAACATCAATGTGAACTGCTTGTTTACCTCTTCCATTACATAAAAAAAAAAAGACTAGCCAACTGCGCGGGAGATATTATAGTGCACAGGTGTATGCGCAAACACAGGTGCATTATCTACTCCTTCACTCATAGTCCGATGGGACGGCAATCCGACACGATCGCAGAGAGATCGGGCGCAGGACCGACGGCTTTACGTGCTCTCCGAGGTACCGGTACCAGACTCCAGGCTATTATTACTAGGAATTTCCTAACAGAAAAAAACCCAATAACAAATGTTCCCGACCTGGGAATCGAACCCGGGATCTCATGCTCCACCATCGCGATTGCGACCACTGTGTGTTGGCTATCCAAGTATTTACTACAACCAAGCGTACACAACACTCGTGATTTGCAAAGACTGTTAAAAAGGAATAAAGGAGTCAATGAGCATGCAACTTAAAGCTTGTAGAGGTTGGGAGTGTCAGTGGTAGATGAGAATGAGCACTGATTAAACCTATAATTCGTTTGCTGCTGTATTTTATATGTCAAACGGGTCACCTGATGGAAAATGGTCACCGTCGCCTATGAACATTTGCAACACCAGGGGAGTTGCCAACGCGCTGCCAGCCCTGAAGGACTCTTGACGCCATTTTTGAAGAACCCCATATTGTAGCACCTAGGGAACACCTCAGAGGGAAGTTCGTTCCACAATTTACACGTTCTGGGCAGGAACGAACGTGAAAACCGCACCGTTGAGCACTGCCAGGTGTCCAGTCGGTGTGGGTGGAACTTCTCTCTTCGGCGAGTAGTACGGTGGCACCATGTCAAACAGTTCAGCAGAGCACTCACCATTGTAGAGACGGTACAACACGCACAGACTCCCAATGTCTCTGCGCAGGCGCAGATGTTCGAGCCTGTCAGTAAGTCCTGGATCGTTAACAATACGAACGGCGCGTTTTTGTATTGAGTCAAGTGGACCAAACTGGTATTTGGGGGCTCCCGCCCACAAATGAGAGCAGTATTCCAGATGGGGCCGCACTTGGGCCTCTAATGGCAATTAGTGGCAAACAAGCACCGTGTAAATCAAACCCAACATGTTACCCTTCTTTCACACGGTTTCTGACGGTAATGGTTTTTTGCTGTATCGCCACGCGTGTGAAGTGACCACTTCGATACAAACACAAACGTAGGGTGGAACAAGATTAGCAATTAAATAACTGCAACATTGTAAAGTTATAACTCTCTTGGGGGTAATCGCTCTGATATCAATTTATTAAGAACGTATTATTGTTACAACTTTTCTTTAAGAAAAGATTTAAGACTATTCGACTTGTAAACAATAGTTAACGAGGCCACGGTACAAATATGAACAGTATGGAAACTACGTACAAAACGTTCGAAACGGCACACTAACACAAACATGCGCATCGACGCTCGATGTAGCGAGTGACTCAGTACTGCAGCACCGCGAGAACCGCTTAGAGTCCTCGTCGATGCGTTTATCTTTGGGTATTTAGACTTCTTAATACCCTAAACCCTAAGCAATAGTGTTTCAACAATCAACAATCTTACGTTACATCACCTCATATCATTGGGTAGGGTTAAGTGCTCTTGTATCTAGATATAATTTTAATATTATTTAAGTACTGATTAGAACATAATAATTTAATAAACAAAGGAGATGTTGCAAAAATGTATGGACCTCCGGCCATGTATTGTACACAATGTCATTAACTGGCAAAATCAATATAAAAACGTTTTTTTACTGCATATTTTCACTTATTTAGCTTTGTTTGCAGTTACAAAACATTATTTGCAGTTAGAATTGCAACTCAAAACCCACATGGCGGGCGATGTCATTTTGAGATTTTCATTTTTTAAATTGTTTTTTTTTTTTTATTATACATAAAGTACTTGGAGAAAAAAGTAATATTTTCTAAATACTATCGAAATCAATTTTATGTGTTAATAATATACTAATCGATTGCCAATTTTTAAAAAAATCATCGTAACTTCTTTGTATTGATCGATTCGATATATTGTTTTTTTTTTATAATATATGATGCACTAGTAAGATACAGATAGCATTAGTTTTTGTTTTATCTACATTGGTACTATCCCAAGCGTCGGCTGTATCGCCGCCATGTTGAACATGGCTGAAAATGATAAAATCGTTTGAATTAAATGTGGTTGTAACTCTTAAATATATTCTTGAATAAATTAATTGTATTTTTTTCAGATTTTTCTTTAATTTACCTATTTTTTGAGGACATGTACGAACCAGAGCCGAGCTCGCAACATCTCCTTTGAAATTCAAATTATTTTTGTTTATTTATAAAACACTGTCAATTGTGTAGTATGACCACACGTGCCAGGATAACTGGATTGACAATATAAACACTTTTTCTCCAATACTCCCCTTTTTTAGTACCTACATCAATGAGACATGTCAAGCAGGTCCGTTTTTTTGCGCGCATCGCATGACTGTCAAAAATCCATACTTAATTCCACCGCGACAAGAAAAGGCTGAAAAGAAAAATAACGTTATAATAAGTAACGTTAACGTTAATAATACAACTTAAAACGTTATTTTATAAAATGATCCATGGAATATATATACATCATACACGATGAGGAAATACATGTTTATCATATTCACAAGTCCGATAAAAAGTACTTTAAAATATTTTCAATATAATTAAACGATAAATTAATGAGGCTATATAAAGCATTTAACGGAAAATTGAATCATAAAATGTATCGATAAAGCGAAATAGGGCAAACCGAGGGTATATTGTTATCACTGGCAGACTGTAGATTAAGTGCATGTTAACATTTCTTGTCTACCATAACAGCGTATTATTATTTTTTAGGGTTCCGTACCTTAAAAGGAAAAACGGTACCCTTATAAAATTACCTCTGCCAAGCGTGGCGATGATGGCAAATTCTACACTAATATGGCTATCTATCACAGAGACATGACAACCTAGGTCTCATGGGTGGCAAAACTTGGTCTTTGTGTGAGTGTCTTTAGGCTGCAGTCATCACTTAACATCAATGTGAACTGCATGCTTGTTTGCCATTGCGTTATGGCAAAAAAAATAGGTTGGCGATCGCAGTGGCAGTAGTTTTGGCACAGGATGTTGCTGCCCATTTTGCGTTATTGCACTTACTAACGCCGATTAGAATGGTTTGACCGCCATTGTTCGGTTGACTGACAGCACTAGTGGAAGAATATTTTTGCACTAGAAAAAAATCTACCGCTCGTGGGCGGTGGGTTCGTTACGTCACGACGCCAGACTATTGGGATCGACATACTACAAACATTTTTAATAAATCCTTCTTCAAATTTGTAAAAAACTTTGATGGTTATTTACTTCACCAGCTTGTGGATCTATAATACAACAGACTTCTATGTGGATCCCGCTACTTCTGGTATCAGAGACTGCTGAATATGAACTTACATCTTCACCATTCATAGATTGGCCGTAGAACTCCACTGACAAAGCTCAATGGCGTAGGTACCACCGCGTTACAAGCATCGCTACCATCAGTTCGTCCAGCATTCGTATTGTGCTCTTAATCAGTATCCAACAAGAAATATAGTGTCTGTGGAGCATTGTCTCTTTCGCATCTTACCTATATGACGTTTGTAGACCATTTCGATCCATTGAATAATAACAGGCTATCAGTGATTATGTAGGCTGATGAGCAGAGATAACGCTCTACGAAGTCGAAACCAGCCGATAGCCTCTTGCCGGCAGCACACCGCGGACACTCCGCCAAAATCCCATACAAACGCTTAATTTGGTCTCTATTACACAGACATCAATCAGTGACGTGTATCGTGTACACGTGCATCTGTGTGAGTAGCACGTAAAAAATACCAACCGTCGCCCATAAGAGGGGAGGAGGTTGAGTGATGCGGGGAAATCGGGCGGGACGTCGTGTCCATTCTGTATTATTACATATTCTCTGCTGGCAGGCTCTAACATTTGAGCCTGCGCAGAGATATTGGGAGTCTGTGCGTGTTATACCGTCTCCACAATGGTGAGTGCTCTGCTGAACTATTCGACATGTTGCCACTATCTCTTTTCCTACACCGTACTACCCGCCGAAGAGAGAAGTTCCACGTTCACCGACTGGACACCTGGCACTGTTCAACGGTGCGGTTTTCACGATCGATCCAGCCCAGAACGTGTAAATTGTGGAAAGAACTTTCCTCTGAGGTGTTCCATCGGTGCTACAATAAAGGGTTCTTCAAAAATGGCGTCAAAAAAGTCCTTCAGGGCTGGCAGCGCGTTGGCAACTCTCCTGGTGTTGCAAATGTCGATATGCGACGGTGACCACTTTCCATCAGGTGGCCCGTCTGCTTGTCTGTCAACCTAATGACATAAAAAGTGTCTAATAACCGATGCTAATATTATGAGCATAATGCGCAAAGTAAGACATCCAGACGTTCTTCAACCTTCGGACACCCTCCGTGTCGCGACACGGATCAAGCAAAATAAAACATGACGTTACCATCGACATCGTTCCCACTGATGCATCTCTCTCGTTATTTAGTTAGCAGATCACCCCATTGTTACTTAGAGAGACCACGAAAAAAGCATGGGCGGAGCACATATCGCCGCTTGCATCTTGCCCGATGAAACAAGCTCCCTATCTTGATACATGCCTCCAACACTGCGCGCGCGCATCGCACGATATAACACCATAACACTCACACATAAAGCTTAAACTCCAATAATGCACCCACGTGGAGCTTATTAAAGAAAATTAAATTTGCGGCCACGCGAAATCGACACGAATCCGCGAAAGCAGAAGACCAAGTATCGAATACGTCACGGGATAATACCCCTTAATGCCACATTTCATTTGCGAGTACGCGTCAAAGTTGTGTGCTGTTTCGTCCGGTTTCTCTGACTGCGACGGCGGTTACATCGTTTCGGCTCGCATTGTGAATGTTTATATAGTAAAGAATATATATAGAGCGGATTATAGATAAGAAGCGAACGTATTTTCATTTTATTACCAAATTACCGATGGCGAGATTGTCGGCTGAGAGGCGATTGTGGCGGGCTATATCAGAAACATTTGCCAACAGGTAATTGTCTTATTTTGTTCCTTTCAGAAATTCCAACACTTACGTGCGTGAGTTTCTTTGTGATATTCGTGTATTTATTTTGTTCGATTCGTATTGGTAATTGTGGCAATTGAGATCTATAAAGGCTTATTTTGCACGGGTTTACATTATTTGTTCCAAATAACATCAGAACAACATTTTAAAAGTAGGTATGTCGGCTGAATAACACGATTAATGATTGATGATTAAGTGATTTATTTATTAATGTTAGTGTTTATTCACTCTACGTTATTGCAAATTGCGATGTAAGAGTGCTCTCTAGGAGCCTAATTATATGAAATATACGGATAAACTAATAATCCTTTTTCTGGTAGGTACCTATTATTTAGTACTTTTAGAAAATCAACGGCAAACGTCACAAAGATGACCATGGTACTTGATTTCCTGTTTTTCTCCAAAGGCTTTATTGCTGAGATAAAACAAGCAAATGAAAATTAAGTAGGTAGGTACCTAAATGTCCAAAAAATTTGGCAAACTATCAACAAAAAAAAAAATGTAATCGGTGCAGATTAAGAACACGTGTGAAACAACAGTACTCTCCAGATTTTCGAAAATGTGAAGTGTGAATTTATAGACGTTTATACTTTATATTGATTTTAAAATGGTAATAATTTAATCACAATAAGCTTTTCTCAGCACGCATATATAACATTTAATTTTGATTTAACATTTTTGTACATTTAGGTTACCTCTGGTACCTAATAACCACCTTCATCACAATGTTAAAATTTTAAATTAAAAAGCTTTTACCAAGTTGATAAGCACTTCAATTAGTTTACTTAATTTAATATTATGAAACCTGTGAGTTACTAAACGTCTCCTTACAATTTCAAAATCAATATAAAGTACAAACGTCTATAAATTCACACTTCGCGCATTAATATATCAGGACATAAATAATACAATTTGCCGCACAGAGCAATAAAAACAATAGGCAAAATATAATTAATTGTACCACGCTATCGATACCTCCACGACCTTTTCACCAGTGCTTAAATCATAAGAATAGATCGATATAGCCGCGGCTAGGCAATCACATAAGTCAAAAGTTACGACTCGCTCTGTTAAGAATTCAACTTCATGTTTTAAATGTAACTTTATATTGAACTTTATGGCAAAAGTGTAACTTTAAGCAGTACTTACTCGGTAACATTTACTCATAGAGCAACACCGGAGGGGAGTAGCCATATGCAGGCTTTCCTCTCTGTCAAAGTACAAGGCCCAACGTACAAGGTACATAATCAAAGTACAAGGTACATAGGCCCAAATGGGCCTATACCTGTCGCCTAGATGTTTACATGTGTGCGTGAAATTGTTTCTGTATTTTGTTAAAGTCAAGGTGTGAGTTTCGTAGTAAGAGACGATTTTTGTAGTGTGCACACACACTGTCGCACGCATTTCTCCCCGTAAAAAATGACAGACTGTTTTGCATCGGTAATACACGTTATGGCTACTCCCCACCGGTCAGCCGCGACTGGTGGGCCGCGTTGCTCTATGTCGGTACTTGGCGATGTTAACGTAGACTAGGGAAGATGTAGACTAGACTCACTGACTACGCTCTACAACTTAATTTGGGTAAACTTTCAATCCTTATTTTGTTTCACAGACGCGCGTCACACTCTTCCTTTTCTTTATTTGACGAAGATGTGCTTTCCAAAATTGAAGAGAAATTCTAACACAACATTCGTTTTGTAAGTAATATTTGCTATTGGAGTAAAGTCGCAGTGTGATCTGTGAAATTCGCACTCAACTTTAGTTGGAACGAAGGTCCAACTTTCGTTCATGAGTGAAAACGATAGGCAAATTTTAATTAGTTGTAATCACACTATCGATACCTCCACGACCATTGCGCCAGTGCTTAAATCATAAGAATAGATCGATAAAACTGCGGCTAGGCAATAAGTCAACAGTTACTCTTAGTTAGACTCGCTCTGTTGGTAAAAGTTAAATTACTTTACTTTAATATTAAGGGTAAAAGCGACTTCTTTACGATATTCAATAAACTGCAAAGTCTATTATATCGGTTGCCTAACTAGCATAGTTGGTAATAGATGGCGCTGCTACTACCATAAAGCAATGCAATAAATGTGAAGGAAAGATTTGACAAATCGGGCAGGACTTCAGTAGCTCAATTGGAAGAGCGGCTGGACTTGATTCCCAGTAGGCCGCGAGTTCGAGTCTCGCCTGAAGTCAAATTTTTCTTTCCATTTTTCTTTAAAATAAAATACTTTACTGTAGTGTACTTTAAGCAGTGTTCGGTAACATTTACTTCACTGCTTAGGTACGGTTAATTCAAAATATTGGTAAAGTTACGTTTTTTTGTCTTTCGCAGTCACTGCAAAATGTTCAAATGCAAATTTTCTTAATACGTGGCGTTGTTAACGTACCAAATCATCCGAGTATCGTGCCCTCGAACTCTACTACCAGTAGAAATATATTTTTATGTATACTTGACACTTTGGCGTTGATAATGTAGACTAAGCAAAGAC
Source organism: Macrosoma leucophasiata (assembly GCA_036365455.1). Classification (NCBI taxonomy): domain Eukaryota; kingdom Metazoa; phylum Arthropoda; class Insecta; order Lepidoptera; family Hedylidae; genus Macrosoma; species Macrosoma leucophasiata. The sequence continues at coordinate 23,274,193 of JAWQUS010000007.1, read as the reverse complement.
CACACTCAGACTTTTCTTTGAATAAAAGTCCTACTTTCAATACTGATTCCGTTTCTGATTACTTTAGGAGGCATACATTTACTCAATCTTGTACATCACAAAGTAAAGTCCAAGCACGATTTGAATTCAGCGGCCACAGTAAGTACATCTTTCAAACAAAATTTGGTGTGTTATCAAATACTCGTATTATAAACCAATACGTATAAGGAGATAAGGACAAAATAAAAACTTATCACATACAAAATTTATAATAATTAAATAATTACAATAGCATATAGATTAGCAACAATATATAAGCCATAAAGAACATTCGACCCTGTTTAACACACAATTAAAACCCATAACTACGTTACAATCTAAACCATTATATATTAGATATTAAAATGTGATAACCTAGAACTTCCCTATCCATTTGATGAAATGAAAAAAAGTACCTATTCAAATATGTTATTTATATAACATAAATCTTCCTATCAACCATACCATCGCGTGGCCATTAAACGGTTCGATTTGAATCTTTGAAAAATGCGGTAAGAGCGAATATGATTTGTTTTATGGGTTCCGTAATAGTGTGATCGAATCCTTGGAAATATGTGATGCATTCGAGCAATGAAATTCGTTGAAATAAATTCCAGAGTGAATGTTCGTGATTCAAAAATAGTTAGATCAAAATAATGGCCTTGAATGCAAGTTTTTGTGCAGGCCCTTAAATATTTATGTTTATAGAAAACTGACAGATGATGATTTATACGAAGCTTAGGTGTAGCAGCTGTAAAAACAAAAAATAAAAAATATTTTTAAATCTTTTTCAACAAAAATAAATAACAGATGTTATATTACTGCCCTTAACTTTATGCAATCAGACATAGAATTCGATGATGTCTTTTGGACAGCTGTAACATCTTAGATAGGTATGCATGAACCCGACTTGAGTTTGATAGAGCAGAATAGTCGTTATAAAAAATGTTTTCTCCAAAATCCTAAACAAAGACCGTTTTCATGTATCTTCAAACGGAACCCAAAAATGTGACAGTATGACAGGCTACTGTTATTATAACATACAAACGTGCAAATAATATCTCTGCTAATAATCTACAATATAGTAAACTCTATTACAAGTAGAATAAAGATTCAAATACTAGCGATGGCCGCAAAAACAATTTTGTCGACATTTCAGTTTGACATCCGGCGTACGCGCACCGTAACGTCGATTATTCGATAATTTCCTCAGATTACGATCGCGTTTTGACAACTCTAGTAATTTTAAACTTCAAAACATATTAAAAAAACTAAATGGGTAATACCTGTTTGTTCACGATAGTTATAGTGTTTATCCCCCGCATTTACAATGTGCTGTACATTTTTATGTCTATTTTAACGTAACGGTGCCTCTCGGCGATCATTCTTCCGGTATGAATAAGAATGTTTTAATTTCGCATTATTATTATGTTAAAAAGCCACTGTTTTAGTTTGGTTTGAGTTCATTTGTGGTTGGAAATGTGTAGATAGATTTTTTGCCCAAATTAATAATGTTTTTTTTTGTCTCTCTCAGCACCATAATGGGTGATGCATTATATTTTTTCATCTGACATCCAAGTGGCACTTTTACATTCTACTGTCGCTCTTTATTATTTACAATCACATTAATAGATAAACGTTCTTTAGACTGTGTTACAATTATTAAATTATTTTGTATTTTAATAAACGCCAAAGATTTTCTCCACCAACCCCCATTGGAGCAGCTTGGTGGAGTAAGCTCCAGGCCTCTCCCCAAAAAGGGAGAGACTCGTGCTCAGCTGTGGGACATATCAAGGGTTGCCATCATTAAACCCCAAAGGCGTGCCCACAGAAATGTGGTGATGCTGTTTTTGGAAAAAGGTTATAATACCATAGACTTGTATATTTTTTGTAATGGAAGTGGCAAACAATCATGCAGTTCACATTGATGTTAAGTGATGACTGCAGCCTATAGACACCCACACAAAGACCAAGGTCCAAATTCATATGCATTACCACTCCTGAGGCCTAAGGTGTTATGCCTCTGTGCCGGAAATTACAATTCCGTACATTACCACCTGACCGGAACACGATAGTGCTGAACACTGCCATTTAGCGGCAAGTAGGTATATTAAGTAATGTGGTGGTGCCTTCGCCCGTGAGCTCCATCACTGGAGCTCTAACACCAATAAAAATATATGGTTACTATCTTTTGAAATCATTGGATAACACCCTTTTAAAAATCATAGGTTCATCGAACTTCTAAGTCTCGTCTGAAAAATTCGGTGATGCCTACCCCTCGAGTTCCTACACTGAAACTCTACCACCAGTTATTGTTGTGTATTAGTTAGCATTATCAACCAATGTGATAACCAAACAAAGACAAATTTTGTTTGATTATATCGCGGTATACAAAACGAGTGTGCGTTGAACAACAGTGCGTAGGCGCAGATTAACAGCTATAGCAAAACATGCGATAAATGAGGATTCACAAAGTATGCATGTAAACATTTTCCGATTTTCGTGCTTGATATCATGACGCTTTTTTCAGAGGGGAGTAGGCAAGGATACTTATTTCATAATGCATTTTGCCATTTGTCGAAATACTTCATCTCCGAAATGGCATTCGCTAATGGTTATACTACCAATTTAAGGCCTTAATTAATAATAATAATAAAATAAACTTTATTTTTCTCCACAAATATTAGGCTTACATAAGGGGTTAATTATAATGTTAATGAGGTACAATAAAAGTTTGTGAAGAACTGGCGCCCGTACTACGTGTCAAAAGAACCTGAAAAACAGGTCACCAGGTCTCCCCATATTCAAATGACATCATGAAGTAAGCAGAATTAAGATGGTGCCTAATAGCTATTATATTAACTTGTCATTAAAAACATTATATACAATGTAAACAGAGTTTGTTATAGCATGCAAGTAATATAAAAATGAGAGAATATAACTTGTTTGTTAAGGTAAGTATTAGTGTGTGTGGTGTGTGTGTGTGTGTGTGTGTGTGTGTGTGTGTGTGTGTGTGTGTGTGTGTGTGTGTGTGTGTGTGTCAGTGTGAGTGTGAGTTACCTGTGTCTAGTCCTACGATAATTAATCTTGGAATCGGTTGTCAATTGATCTTACTCAAATGAACCACTAGACACAAGTGGATCTAAGTAAGTTTAATGTGAAATGGGTATGCAACATTAGTATATAATTAGATTATCTTAAAGGATGCATCAACTTTTCGGTTTCATCATATGTCAATGATTTCAGCCACAAACTTACAGTTTTTTTGCAAGTATACTTATTAAGAGGATATATTGAAAGTTTTGCATTAACAGTCTTATATAGAAAGGGTCCCAGATAACAAAAGAACCTTTGAATAAAAGCAGTTCTAACTGATGGTAGAGGTAAGTTGATCCTGTTATTACGAGTAGGTGGTGTTTATTGAGTGTAGGAAATAAGTTATGTTGCTTTAATATACAGTTCAGAATAAATAGCTGTCTGACCGTGAGAACATTTAATTATTTATTGAGAGTAGGTAACCACTCATTCTGAGAATATTATTGAACAAACTGTTTATCCACTTACTGACATTAAAACTTAAGTTATTTAGTATTCTGTTAAATAAACAAATTAGTGAAAATTCCGTAATTCAAGGCTTTGACTGGAAAATATATGGGAATCAACACTAAATGGGTGTGTCTTCACTGAATGCTCTACTCTTACCTCCCCTATTCATAAACGTATTTTAGCTAAAGTGTTGCTAATCTCTCCTTTGTCTTTTTCTATCCTACACATTTGGCAATGCAACTGACAAAGACAAAGCATTCTATAGCTAAAACGTTTCTAATGTACGTTTATGAATCCTTATTCAACTTTACTTTTAAGGGGGTTACTCTTCTCGAGCCTAGAGTAATTTAATATTAATTGACGAGATTTAGACCCATGTTCTAAAGAACAACAAATTATAACGTTTTAACTATTAAAATTAATTCAAATTAGCAACAAATAAGCGTGATCCATATAAAGTCAAGCGCTTTTTGTTTGATTGTATCGCGGCTTACAAAACGAGCGTGCTTTGAACAATAGTGCGTAGGCGCATATTAACAAGTATTGCAAGGCATGCGTTTGAACCCTGCGATATATGGGTACTTGTGAAGTATTTAAGGTAACTTTTTGTGATGTTTTAATTATATTACAAGTTTATAGCGAACAGACAGACAGACAGACACGGCGGTAGCTTTTCTCAACTACCATTCTTACCATAAGCAAATTGTCTTAACAATGTCTCTTTGGCAAATTAAACATACCTACAATTGAATTTTTGTTCTTATTAGAAAATTACGTAACACCACGCTTATATTCCCTAAATGAGGTAGACAGAGCTAAATGCATGCATCCAAGCATACATGCAAACACCCACGATTCGACATCATTACTACTCACACTATACACATCTCCAGGCGCATTAGCGAACTCTTAGGGTGGCACTGGAAAAAACCCGAATAACTTCCGAACCAGGATTGAACCCAGAGCCTCAACGTAGAGGTTGTAAATTAGAAAATGACATGCAAATATTAAGTTATACGATTTAAATTCATTACAATACCAACAACATAAAAGGAAACGGTTAGCAACAAGTAGACAACATAGAAAGTGTACTGACGTACGCGTAATTAAACTGAAACACCGTGTGGTTATCTTATCTCGCATCGAACCATTAACGGAGCACAAAAAACATACAAACACACATTATAAAACAAATAAAACAGCGTTATGTAAATCTATGGACACACGGTCCGTTGTAATGGCGCACTCAACTGAGATGTAGAGGTTGGTGGTGCCATCTAGGAGAGTTTACAGGAAACTAATGCGTTAGCTGCGTCAGTAGATAAAACAGGCCACTACTGCTAAGCTGGGAACTTCAAAATTGAGAAAAATCATTATGTTTGGAGAAAAGTGATTTATTTATACAAATCAAAAATTTTAAGAATTTTGTCGTTACATTACGAAGAAGTCGATTCTGGGATACTTACTTTTTTTCAAACATAACAAAATAATTATATTTATGCTCTAAAACTGACTCCATATTATAAAATGAGTCTAAGTTTTTCTTATCGGCAACCTTGAAATTCTTTTAAGAAAATAAAATGAATTACGGATATTTACTTAATTTTTTTTTTTTTTTTTTTTTATGTAATGGAAGTGGTAAACAAGCATGCAGTTCACATTGATGTTAAGTGATGACTGCAGCCTATAGACACCCACACAAAGACCAAGGTCAAAATGTAGATGCGTTACCACTCCTGAGGCCTAAGGTCTTATGCCTCTGTGCCGGAAATTACAGGGCCGTACATTACCACCTGACCGGAACACGATAGTGTTGAACACTACCATTTAGCGGCAAGTATATTAGGTAATGCGGTGTTGCCTACGCCCGCGAGCTCCGTCACTGGAACTCTACCACCAGTAAATTATATCAGGCTGTTGTTTAATCTTTTTTTTTGTTTAGTTTCTGAAACATCGGATAGTTAATAAAACAATTTTATTAGTTGTGTAAAGGAGATGTTGCGAGCTCAGCCCTGGTTCGTACATGTCCTCAAAAAATGGGTAAATTATAGAAGAATCCGAAAAAACTGCAATTAATTTAATCAAGAATATATTTTAGAGTTACCACCACATTAAATTCAAACGGTTTTATTATTTTCAACCATGTTCAACACGGCGGCGATACAGCCGACGCTTGAGATTGATAGTACCTATGTAGATAAAACAAAACTAATGCTATCTGTATCTTACTAGTGCATCCTTAGATTCTTACCCCCTTATTCATAAACGTATTTTAGCTAAAGTGTTGCTAATCTCTCCCTTGTCTTTTTCTATCCTGCACATTTGACAATGAAACTGACAGAGACAAAGCATTCTATAGCTAAAACGTATCTAATGTACGTTTATGAATAAGGGGGTCAGTCGAAGAGTGCATCACGTATTATAAATAAAAAAAACGATGAATCGAATTGATCAATTTAAAGAAGTTCCGAAGATTCTTTTTAAATTGGAAATCGAAAAGTATTAACACATAAAATCGATTTCGATAGTATTTAGAAAATATTACTTTTTTCTCCAAGTACTATAACATCAGAAAAACAATTTAAAAAATGAAAATGTCAAAATGACATCGCCCGCCATATTCGCCATGTTGGTTTTGAGTAGCAATTCTAACTGCAAATAATGGTTTTGTAACTGCAAACTAAACTAAATAGGTGAAAATATGCAGTAAAAAAACGTTTTAATATTGATTTAGCCTGTTAATGATATTGTGTACAATACATGGCCGGAGGTCCATACATTTTTGCAACATCTCCTTTATCATCTTTAGTAAGCCAGTTGAAAGTGTTCAGCTGCATGTAGATAGAGTTGTCAAAGTCTAAGGATGTACCTATTGAAGAAAAAATATCTGCTAACAGTGGTGTTAAGTTCTTAATTTATTCGATATGTTGTATAAATAATTTATTTTAACATTTATGCACAAAAACATATTATTATTTGGTATGGTTGGTAGATACCTCGTGGATTTATTACCAGCCAGCTTAATAGTTAACTAGTAAATAAATTGTTATTTGTAACTAATGTCTATAAAAGCATAATTAAATTCAGTTTATTTGAATTATCGCAATAGCATTTAAAAACTGTTCTGTGATTTGAACAGTCGAACGTAAATAATTTTGAAATCAATTTCACCCATATTATACCTAGTTCAACATTTTCGACATAGATTCTTCTTCGATCTCTTCAGCGTACGGTTTTGTTCGAATCAAAATTGAAATAAGTACCTAATAAGCAACCAATTTCAACGAATAATCTCCAACCTGCGCGACCGTGTGTCACACCGTTATCTAACAATCTAAAACGCTCCACACACAATCGTACGATCTCAGTCACCGCGCCGTAGACGACCTGTCAAAACAAATGACTGTCCTACACAATACACACACAAAAAACACCACGACCCAACCACAGGAAAACAAACCTACATGCCGAGAAACAAAGACCAAATTCAAATACAACAACCGAATAGATGAATCGATATTACAAGTGTCAAATTCATACCCACAAAACTCATCTCAAGCGGTCAACGTTTAAAGAATAAAATCGAACTGACACGTTTGACATAAAAACGTTGTGCCCGAGGCGAATTGTATCGAATAAAACAATCGGGACCCTAGTGCGAGAAAATAAACGACAGAATCGATTGTATCGATTCACGAGAATCGAGTGGTTGTTAACAATTGACGCCTGCTCCGTAGTTTATGTTTCGAGGAGATGAAATGGATCGGGCCGTAGGTCGAGGTGGAAAAAAGTTTGATTAGGGAATGTTGATCTTTAGTTAGTTGTCTTAAGGTTAGTTTTAGGTTGTGAAGTGCGCTGTGGTCGGAACAAGATGGGACAAGCGATTAGAGCGCCTTAGACAAGGGGTAGTACAATATTAAATCAAAAATGCAACAACATACGGCAAAGTCCATCAAGAGTGCAAAGGGTTAATACAAAGATTTAGTTTACTTACTTATTGTGTAATAAACTATTATACAATTTTCGAATTGTAATTTCGAAAACCATGGATATTTATTATGTTCAACTGCCTCAAAAGTGCAGTGGTAGGCGTGGTAGCAGGCTAACTATTCCTACGCTAAGCTAGAGTCCTGGGTTCCGTCCTCGATACGACGATAAGTGCTTTTAGGATTTTATAATAATATGCTTCTGAAGTTGCACTCTCGGAGTTCTATAATATGCCCGAAGATGTCAATAGGCTCGCTACCGACATCGACATACCGTAGGGTAGTTTGTGGAGGCCAGGGATAATGAACCAAACGGCACGTGACCTAATATTTTGGATATGCAACTGATCATAAAATTCGCTACGGAACTAGGAAAGAGTTGAAATTTATTGAAACAAATTAAAATTCCAATAAGAATAAAGTTTTATATTAGCTTTTTATTAAAGCAAGGGGTCTTATTTAATTTAACCGGACCTTTATAAGTTTTGTGTGCGGTCTAAGCCGTAGAGACTGTTTCGAATTATTAGGTAATGTAATTTGTAATATACGTGGCCAAAATGTTTGAAAAATAATGATGATAAGTACTGTAAGACGGCTTGCATTAGTTATAATTATAAGTAAACATAGTTGGGAAATAAATTATTTTACGATGATCCACGATATCATTCAAAATTACTTTAAAAAATTGGTACCCCCCCCTACAGACTAAACGGTTATTGTTAGAAATTCAAACGTTACGGCAATAGTAGCTACATATAACGAAATTAAAAGGAAAACGATCACACCTAAGTTGGCTTTACTAGTTTGCGAGTAATAGTCGACCAAATGTATTTTACTCGAAAATTTCGTACAAGTCCATAGAAAATAATTATTTATTTGTTTTCATTACATCTCTTACTCTGTAACTACGGAACCCTACACTGCGCGTGTCCCGACACGCACTTGACCGGTTTTTTTTTATTATTTTAACAATAATGGTTATTAATGTGTTGTGATTGTTATTTTTTTAAATGTATTTTGATTTTATGTGAGGACTGATTATTATTATGACAAACGAATAAATTTTATGTTTTTAATTATAAATTACTAGATGACCCGGAAAACTTCGTATTGCCTCACAGTAAAAAAATGTGTCAAAGGTTTGATAGATACGGACTATTTGTATAGGAAAATGAAATTAAATGTAGATATTTCCGTGAGAATGAGTGATTTTCCCGCAGTAAAAAGTAGCCTAAATGTTGGCCAGGTTTAGTATCTATACACCACAAAAAGTTTCATTCGAATCCGTCCAGTATCTTCGGAGATTAGCCTGGACAAAGGGACAAACAGACAGAAAATTTAAAAATCATTGAAAAGTGTTCTAATACTGTTTTTTTTCAATTGGTTTTTTGTAAATACATACATTTTATTTATTTTTTTATGGCATCGCTTGTTATGCATATTGCCAGTGTCAAGTAAAACGATATTTCGTATTTGTATTTTAAGCAACGTAAAAGTCAGAGTTGTCAGTCAATTTATCAGTCCGTCAGTCAGTCACAGTCAGTAATTAAAAAATATATATTGAGATTACTGATTATAAAAATAGTTTAATTGATAGTAAATATTATTTTAAATACTTAAACAAATAATACGATTTCACTCGAGTTAAATCGAGTAATATTTTTTCCGAGTTGGCACATCACTATCACAGATTACCACAGATTTATTTTTTAAAGTTAATGTACTACCACAGATTACTTAATAGCTTATGCGAACAAATTATGCTCGAATTTAATTAAGTAATCACGTTTCCGAACAAACGATGCTCTTTCAATATAGTCTATGGCTGTGAATGACATTGACATTCGTTACGCACGTTTTTGCAAATATGCAAAATTAAATGTATATTTTTCAATATTTCTGACAGATTTTCTTAATAATTTTTTCCTTAGGAACCTTCTCCTAATAATAAGAAATACAACAAAAAAAGAATTTGTGAAATCGGTCCAGCCATTCACGCGTGATGCCGTGACCAAGGAAAACGGGTTGTATTTTTATATATATAGATTACGATGATTAACTTTTCTATAATGTATTAAATATTTTTTGTTACTTTAAGCTCAATTTGACAACTTGTACACCTGTATTTTATTAATGAATTAATTATTGATTAATATCTTAATATATATAAATCTCGTGTCACAATGTTTGTCCTCAATGGACTCCTAAACCACTTAACCGATTATAATAAAATTCGCACACCATGTGCAGTTCGATCCAACTTGAGAGATAGGATAGTTTAAATCTCAAATTATAGTCGCAATTTTATTTTATTGCTAATTATTTGTCCGTTATTATTTGACAGTCACAATTATCTGTTAACTCCAAATGATTCTAACAGATGTCGATACTTTTCGACTGGGTTGAGTAAGTAATCAATAGATGGCGCTGCTATGGTAAATCTACAAACGTGTCATATAAGCTACATTTTAACAGCATAATTACCACGTGTTGTTGACGCTATAAAATTAATTAAATTTATTTTGTAGTGAACGAAATACCGTATAATTCAATTATTTCCACTTTTTAAATTTTTGGTGTGAGCATAGCCGGCCACGTCTATATATTATTATATAAAAATGCAACCCGTTTTCCTTGGTCACAGCATCACGCGTGAATGGCTTCACCGATTTGGCTAATTTTGGTTTTGAATGATTTTTGGAAGTCTAGGGAAGGTTTAAAAGGTAAGAAAATATGAAGAAATTGAAGGGAAACAGTAAAACCCACAATTTTATTTTTCCATACAAATAGTCCGTATCTATCAAACCTTTGACACCTTATTTCATTCTGAGGCAATACGAAGTTTGCCGGGTCAGCTAGTTATTATTTAAATTTAAGATTTGCATGCTAAATAACATTCGGCAAAGTAGGTATGACAAACAATGAAACACTAAATATTACGTGTAAAACCATACTTTAAGTAAATAAATATCTTTGAATCATCTGCTAGTAAGCGGTGGTACGCCCCTATACCTCATTTATATCATAAAAGAAGTTCACCAGCAAATACAATGACATATATTATGATAAACAAACAGAGCATTCCTCATAATATTTGTCTGATTCTAGTCACACCGGCTGATGGTGGACCACCCGCGTGTTACCCAGAACAATAACGTTACATATTTTGTAACTTTACACCGTGTTACCGTATCAATGTCATGGATAACACCCACCTGGGTTATTCTTTTTGATTAAGGTTAATATTTTAGTTATATTGGTGATATGGAACCTTTCCTGGTACGCAAAATAAAGTTCCTACAAAATAATGTACACACTTGAAAGGAGATGGTCCTAATTTTTATGGGGCTTTGGTGAGGTTATGTGACACTGGTGGTAGAGCTGCTCCAATGATGGAGCTCTCGGGCGTAGGCACCACCGCATTACTTAATATACTTGCCGCTAAATGGTAGTGTTCAGCACTATCGTGTTTCGGTACGGCCCTGTAATTCTGGTACAGAGGCATAACACCTTAGGCCTCAGGAGTGGTAAAGCATCTGAATTTTGACCTTGGTTTTTGTGTTAGTGTCTATAGGCTGCAGTTATCACGTAAAATCAATGTCAACTGCAGGCTTGTTTGCCATTTCCATTACATAAAAAAATGTGCCTATTGTGAAAAAAGAAAGTAACAATTTAAACCACTGTCAACTAGGTATTCAAATGCACAAATCATTTTTTATTTCAATGTAACAAAATCTCAGACGTCTGGTTTTTATGTAGATGTCTGTAGGCTCCAGATCACTTAACATCAATGTGAGCTGCATGCTTGCTTGCCTTCCTTTCATAAAGAAAACCTGTATCTGTCCCTTTTCAGAACACCTTTTACACCTACTACACTCGTATTTGTAATTTTAATTTCACAATTTTAGCTCCATATTTCTTATATCATCCTATTAGAATGCCGATGTTTCATACTTCGGCACTGAACAAAACTTTGAAAATACGTAGTTGCCAAACAGTGCAGAAATATCGCTGATTAAACACTTAAGTAAATTTAACCACTACTTCTAACTTAAGACTAAAATAAGTTTAAAGTAATTGACAAAAATCATGATTTAAAAAGCACTGAAAAAGTTTAACTATACATTCCAACTTAAAAGACTACACTTTCTGTTGTACAAATACACGTTTTCTTCTCTTCTTCTCAGCAAAACAAAACACACACACGTCACCATAAAAAATCGCAGGCCACAAATCAAGTCTGCCTAATCGATCCCCCAAACCATTCCCCATTGTTATGCCGCGATGTAAGCTACAGATAAACCAAAAACAAATAGTACTAATTACGTTAGAAAACCGAGTTAACAATCGTTACTGTAATCTAGCAGACAAATTAGTGGACGGACTTTGGATAAATTGGTCGAATTATTTTTTTCGATTACCGCGCACTGTTTAATCACCCCCCTAAAATGTTGATAACATCTGTCTTATGCCACAGAGTAGAGAAAAGGATTCATGTGCTTACACATAGAACAACCACAACCGTTAGTGAGTACCAACGAAATTTTTAGTTTTTTTTATGATTTACGTATTACGGGAATGGTCCCGTCATCCCGAAGATCATGGGATCTTTTACATTGCAGGAAAACGATAAGAAGTCCATGGTATTCTCATTCTTATTCATTTCTACTGGCGGTAGAGCTCCAGTGACGGAGGTCGCGGGCGTTGGCCACCGCCGCATTACCTAAGATACTTGCCGCTAAATGGTAGTGTTCAGCACTATCGTGTTCCGGTCAGGTGGTAATGTACGGCCCTATAATTTCCGGCACAGAGGCATAACACCTTAGGCCTCAGGAGTAGTAACGCATCTGCATTTTGAACTCTGGTCATTGTGTGGGTGTCTATAGGCTGCAGTCATCACTTAACATCAATGTGAGCCGCATGCTTTTTTGCCACTTCCATTACATAAAAAAGAAAATTGGATTGATCGACTTCTATCTTCTATTCATCTCGAAATTTCAACAACAGAACAACTATTTCAACATTAACTTGAACTGTTTAGTCATTTGTGTGTGTTATCCAAAAATGTTTCATGGCAACTGTTTTGAGCTCGAATAAATGAAATATTATAAAAATAGAGTGTATTATCACATAAAATATGATTAACTGCTACCACAATGCAACGTCATTCTTTAGTTATTAACCGAGTTCAAAAAACGAGAAGGTTCTCAATTCGGCCGGTATATATATATTTTTTTAATGTATGTACGTGAATTTTGCCGAGATTTCTGGACCGATTTACGTTATTCTTTTTTGTTTGATGCGGAATAGTTTCGAATTGGTCCCATAAAAATTTGATTCAGGTAGGCCCATTCGTTTTTATTTTAGGAGCATTTTTTTACTTAATTTCACCTCAAACTAAAGGAATAAGAATAGACGGCGAGTTGTCATACAGTGTGTTGAATCCACTGACGTCCTAGATAGTCCTAATGCGCATGACTACAAGATGACAACAAGTGACAATGACACATTTACTCATCGACGACACAACACAGCTTATTTACTCCTTCGTGGATAACATTTTTTCATTGATTTCGTATAGTCGTGTAATAATTTTGTAACACGCCTATCTAATTGTCACGAAGCTAAAAGAGACAGATTTTACAAATTTAACAGATGTGAACATTAATATAATTGACAATGCAGCAATAAACTAAAAAGTATTAAATAAATATAACTACGTTAAGAAAAACCGACTTCAAAACTGAAAAGTAAAAAATAATAAAGATTTAATTGTAATTATATACTACCTATTATTTATATGTGCTATTTACTAATAGGTTTGAAGTCGGTGCCAAGCCAAAATCACTAAAGTAGGCATTTCATTGTATTAAAATGTAACTTCACGGCTGCAATCCCCGAAGGGGTAGGCAGAGGTAAATGCATTAATTCAAGCATACATGCAAACATCCACGATTCGCCGGTTATGTTTTGTTCAGTGTATTAATTTGCTCGTGTTCATATTTAAGTGATTAAAATATAATTATTAGTTTAAGGCTTGGCACCGACTTCAAACCTATTAGTAAATAACACATATAAATAATAGGTAGTATATAATTACAATTAAATCTTCATTATTTTTTACTTTTCAGTTTTGAAGTCGGTTTTTCTTAACGTAGTTATATTTATTAGTTCATAATATGATACGATAAGACGGTATTCTCACTAATGTTTCTGATAATGATTCTTGGTAATCGTTTCATAGTTCAAAAAGTAAAAAGTTAAAAAAATGTATTCAATTATAAAAAAACGTATAAGAAGTCTTTATAGTATTTATGATAACATAGGAAATTCCTTAATTGAACGGAACCCTGTGAATGGAAATTCAACTCACAATTGACCGCCTATTCCTAATACCAAAATATTCAATTTTTATAACATGTGTGTATGTATCTTCATGACAAGTCCCTTACGGGATAGGCAGAAAGTGTGGAGCGCCAGATATCCCGGTCCTGACACACATCTCGTGCTTCTTCTACATGCACGCCGCTAAGACTTATGACCCAATCCTCAGACAGAACACGACAAAAAAAAATTTTTTTTTTTGCAAAAAAATATTGAATTGAATTGCTGCTTTTTACTGGTGGTAGAGCACCAGTGATGGAGCTCGCGGTCGTAGGCACCACCGCATTACCTAATATACTTGGCGCTAAATGGTAGTGTTCAGCACTATCGTGCTCCGGTCAGGTGGTATAGACTGCAGTGATCACTTAACATCAATGTGAACTGCATGTTTGTTTGCCACTTCTATAAAAAAAAAATAACAAAATTGAATTAACTTAATTGGTCATGGTAGATCAGTCTTGGTCTTGGCAATCATCCACATCGTAGGTATATCTGTTTAGTCATTCGCTTATTCGACATTCTTTCAAATGCTCTAACCATCGGAGTATGCCTCATTTCATTCTTACTTTTTACTCTTATAACATCCATCAAATTTTGAATACCTACTTTTTAGTCTCAACCAACAATTAAATACAAATTCAGACGTCATACATGCTCCAAATGGTATAACGTCCGTCCCTCTCATCTCGCTGATAACACGCAGATAACCACGAGATAGTTCCTAATGGAGTTCGTTTCTGTAGATAAGATAACGGCTAATGAATCTCCGTTTTAAAATTATCGTATTGATTAACTTGTGTTTGCTTGCGTTTATACATCGGCCGCGACTCTGTCTGGTTTTCAACTGGCAGGTATTGGCATTGTTAGAAGCAAGAGTGGTACTGGTGGTAGAGCTCCAGTGACGGACTGGCGGGTGTAGGCACCACCGCATTACCTAATATACTTGCCGCTAAATGGTAGTGGTCAGCACTATCGTGTTCCGGTCAGGTGGTAATGTACGACCCTGTAATTTCCGGCACAGGGGCATAACACCTTAGGCCTCAGGAGTGGTAACGCATCTGCATTTTGACCTTGGTCTTTGTGTGGGTGTCTATAGGCTGCAGTCATCACTTAACATCAATGTAAACTGCATGCTTGTTTACCCCTTCCGTTACATTAAAAAAAAAAAAATAGTCCCGTAAAACGTTGGATGCGTCCCGCATGTCCCGCATTTGATACATTGACATACCAATCCTATTTTTTTTTCAAGCTACTACATAACCACACAGTCACACATAAAACATACACTACACTACACCCATGTGTGTATGTGATCGCTTTGTTCCATTTTGCATTCTTGTAAAAAAGTGTCACTCTAGTGAAAAAAAAGGACTATTTCAGTATCTAAGTTTTGTGTTTTTAAGTAATTTTGGTACGTATACTGACAAAACTTCGTACTTCGCATTCACCATACCCTTTTTGTAAATAGATATTTACAAAAAGTGCTATTTTCAGAAAGTTGGCCGCTTTAGATAGAGAAAATACCTTATTGAAAATGTTTAATAATTCTGATATTAGGTTGAAAGTAATATTTGTTTTTTGAGCGATAACATTCGACCCGTGATAACACCGACGATAATCTGATAGTGTGGACTTAGAATGTGGATCAGTAATCATCTGCTCAACCCGTGTAAGTGATGTTATAGTGTTAAAAACTAAATAATAATTATAATTAAGCTTACACTCACAGCACCACACTAGGTATGAACCTGTGTCGTGGGTGCCGTTGAACACACACAACACATACACAAACACCCAGACCCGAAACTAACATCTGTAGTTCATAAAAATATTTATCCCGGCGCGGGGATCGAACCTCTTCGAACCCTTCGAATCAAACGGTCATCTCACACCGCTGGACTAACCGGATCGTCAAATATTTAAAACTACGAATAATCTAAATATATAAAAATCAATAGCTATTCGTAAGTCTCGCTAAAACTCGAGAATGAATTTACTGATTTGGCTAATTTTGGTTTTGTATTATTTTTGGAAGCCTAAGGGCCCTAACTCACTAGAACCCCATGGCGACGTTGCCGGCTACATATCCAAACTGCTAGTATAAATAAATAAATAAAAATAATAAAATACGCTAACACTCACAGCCCACAGTAGGTATAAACCTGTGTCGTGGTAGCCGTTATATACAAAACACATACACAAACACCCAAACCCGAAACAAATATCTGTAGGCCATACAAATATTTGTCCCGGTGCGGGGATCGAACCGAGGGAGCGACCCTTCGAATCAAACCCTCAACTCACACCGCTGGACCAACCGGGTCGTCAAGTCAGTATGGAAATTCATGATACCTAACTCACCTGGACACCTTCTGGCGACTTCTCCACAGCATACTAACTGATTGGATACGTAGCCGCCGACGTCGCCATGGCGTCCTAGTGAGTTAGGGCTCTAAGTTAAAAGGAGAGAAAATGTGAATAAATTGTAAGGAAAATATTAGAAACTACAATATCATTTTCCCATATAAATAGTTCGTATCTGACAAACCTTTGACACATTATATAATTCTAAGGTGGTGCGAAGTTCGCCGGGTTAGCAGCAACTAGTAATGATTCGAAATTATGTAACACACATTTAGGAAAGGTAGGTACACCACTGACATAGAAAGAAGAGTGCTTGCTGGGAATTGCGTGAATGGAGCGTTGGGTAAGCTACTAGAATCTACACATCTCAGCCAGCGTGCTCGACTAGCCGTACATAATGCTGTACTTACTCCAACGCTTTTATATGGAAGCGAGAGCTGGGTATGCAGGAAAGAGCATGAAAGTAAGTTGAACGCGGTCGAGATGAGATCTTTGCGTAAGATCTGCGGTGTATCACTCACCGATCGCGTTCGTAATGAAGATGTAAGAAAGAGACTTTGTGTGAATGATAGTATCGGTGTAAAAATGAAAAAAGGCATGCTCCGATGGTTCGGGCATATAGAAAGAATGTCGAATGAGCGAATGACTAAACAGATATACAATGCGAATGTGGATGGTTGCAGAGGCCCAGGAAGACCAAGGCTAGGTCTATTTGGTCAGGGTAGGTCTACCCTGACCAAATAGGTCGAATTCTGTCTGATGGTGGGGTCAAAAGTCTTAGGAATCGGCGTGCATGTATGAAGAGAATGATGAAGGTAGACGAGGCACGAGAGGTTTGTCTGAACCGGGATATCTGGCGCTCTACACTCTCTGCCTACCCCGTTAGGGACCTGGCGTGAAGATACATACATACATTTAGGAAAACAAACTACTCGTAAGAGCAATTATAACAAACACTGACACTCAGTCCAAGAAATATCGACTTAGGTGACAATTCATCCGCAAATGTAATCTTATCCGCGGATGAAATGTTACTCTTTACATTTGTAAACTTTGATGCCTACTATTTAGTAGGCGTCGACTCATCCGAAGTGGTGTTGTTATTCGGAGAAGTCGCCACCTAGGTAAAATACTAGTAGCCCTTTCATCCAAAGTTGAGTAACACCTATATAGTTATACCTATCCAAGATGACGGCTGCATGAAGTTGTCAACTTTTTCCTCATGGGTGTCGTTTTCATGGTTTTTGAGGGTGTTGAATTCTTCAAGTCTGAAGTCAATTTGTTGTTTCAATTTTTCTTTTAAAAAACACTTTTATTTTTGATAGCCACCAATCCATATACAGGCTTTCCCCTCTGTCAAAGTACAAGTACAAATTACCTACGTCTGTCGTCCAGATGTTTAAATGTGTGCACGTGAAATTGTTTATGTATTTTGTTAAAGTCAAGGTGTGAGTTTCTAGTCAAGTTCAAGTCTATCGCACGTAGTTCCCCCTCAAAGAATGACAGACTGTTTTACATCGGTAATAAACGCTATGGCTACTTGGCTACTCCCCTCCAGTCCGCCGCGGGGCGACCCGTGGCCCGTGTTGCTCTATGTGTACATCTATTCTAGATGTAATTTTTAGACATCCTATTCCATTCAACTAATAAGTAAGTATGTAACTATACGTGACTTATCGGCGAGACGAAACACTGATGTAAACTCTTGCATTGACTACTTATCGCTTATCAGCAAACTAATTATGTACTTACATTGTAGCTGCTTATTTTTCCCTTTGTTCTGATATAAATTTGCAACTTTAGTATGGCCGGTCTAGGCAGAGAAATTGAAAATATAACGGCCTCCCAGTATTCATCAGTTGAATGCCGATTAATTGGTTAAGACAAGGCTGTAGTCTCGCTAAAACTCGACAATTAGACTTTTTTTTGGACAATTTTGGTATTGAATAATTTTTGGAAGTCCAGGGAAGGTTTGAAAGGTAAGAAAATATGAAGAAATTGAAGGGAAATACTAAAAACCACAATTTCATTTTCCCATACAAATAGTCCGTATATATCAAACCTTTGACACGTTATTTCATTGTGAGGCAATACGAATTTTGCTGGGACAGTTAGTAATATATATATTTTTACTCCATTGGAGTTCTAGTGTAGGAACTCGAGAACGTATGCATCACTGCATTACCTATCTATCTACCGCCGAATGGTGTTCATCACTATCGTGTTCCGGTCCGTAATAACTATCACAGCGATATAGTTAACATCTAATGTCTCAGCGATCACCTCATGTTTTAATTGTGTAAATAACTGTGTGTTAACGGCCGTTGGGGCAGAGCAGTTCTCGAGTGGCGACCGCGTACCGGAAAGCGAAGCGTAGGCAGGCCTCCCACAAGATGGACCGACGACCTGGTGAAGGTCGCGGGCAATCGCTGGATGAGGGCGGCCCAGGACCGTTCGTTGTGGCATTCTTTGGGGGAGGCCTTTGTTCAGCAGTGGACGTATTTTGGCTGAAATGATGATGATGATGAAATAACTGTGCGTGTTATACCGTCTCTACAATGGTGAGTGCTCTGTCGAACTGTTCGACATGGTGCCACCGTCTCTTTTCCTACACCGTACTACCCGCCGAAGAGAGAAGTTTCACCCTCACCCACTGAATACCTGGCAGTGCTCAACGGTGCGGTTTTCTCGTTCGTTTCTGCCCAGAACGTGTAAATCGTGGAACGAACTACCCTCTGAGGTGTGCCCTCGGTGCTACAATATGGGGTTCTTAAAAAATGGCGTCAAAAGCGTCCTTCAGGGCTGGCAGCGCGTTGGCAACTCCCCTGGTGTTGAAAATGTTCATAGGCGACGATGAGCACGTGGCCACAGGTAGCCCGTCTGCTTGTCTGTAAACCTTATGTCATAAAAAAAAATGTTTTTCCTCTATTACAAATATTACAAGCTCACCCGATGACGATAGTGCTTAACTCTACCATTTGGCAGCAGATAGTGATATGGTGATGCTGTGATACCTAAGCTCTCGATCTGATGCATGAAACCGCGTGTAGTGAAAATCACCAACGCAGGTCACCGGCCGCGGCGGACCGGAGGGGAGTAGCCATATGTAGGCTTTCCCCTTTGTCAAAGTACAAGCGCAAGTGGTCCTATGCCTGTTGCCGAGATGTTTAAATGTGTGCTTGAAATTGTTTATGTATTTTGTTAGAGGCAAGGTGTAAGTTTCGTAGTAACAGACGATTATTGTTGTGTGTGTGTCACACAAATTTCCCCCCACAAAAAATACAGACTGTATGCAACTCACACCTTGACTTTAACAAAATACAGAAACAATTTCACGCACACATTTAAACATCTAGGCGACAGGTATAGGGCCATTGGGACTTGTACTTTGACAGAAGGGAAAGCCTGCTCTATGGTATTGTCCTATGGAAGTGAATAAACCCTGCACTCCATTTTTCTACGACATAATAAAATTATCGATAAATTTTCGTCACAATCGAGTATCATCTAATTACTCGCAGTTCAAATCGGGGACCAGCAGATGTTGTTATCGGAGCGATACACTGGCGGATGCTGGACGATAACGCGGCCGATAACGATATATCAGCCACTCATTAGTTTACTTTTTGAATTCGTAACTAGTGCGATAAGGACAGAAAACGATTGTGGATAGGTGCGAGCGGGAAACACGACGCGTGATGAGCGCATGTTTATCGCGACTGACCGATTATCGTTTGTTGTGAAATTTTATGTTTGCTTGATTTGTCTCGTTTGATTGTTAGTGAATTATTGCTGTACTCGTGTATGAAAACTCACCAGCTTATATTTTTTTAAAGAGGAGAGATTAGCAACACTTTAGCTAAAATACGTTTATGAATGAGGGGGTTATTCTCTTTTGAATTTAATAGTGCCTCGGCTTCATTGACTGTTGAATTTTACTTCACATTTATTGCATTATCTTGGGCTAGCTGACAAATTTTTCTTTCCATTTTTCTATAAAAATATTTCAAAACTTATAACTGTTTGATCTGGTGCCATCGTCTCCATTCCTTCATTCGCCAGCCAGCCCGATTCGCGCGTTCATTCCTGCCCAGAACGTGCAAATTGTGGCACGAACTTCCATCTAAGGTGTTCTCCGGCGCTACAATATGGGGTTTTTCAAAACAGGTGTCAAAAGAGTCCTTCAAGGTTGGCAGCGCGTTGGCAACTCTCCTGATGTTGCAAATGTTAATAGGCCACCACAGGTCACCACTTTCCATCAGGTGGCCCATCTGCTTGTCTGTCAATCATATGACAAAAACAAATCTTTCAGATTATCATCATCACTCCAGCCAAATCCGCACTCCAGCTGCTGCCCATTCCGCAACCAAACAAATATTTTATTTTAAGACAAATTCGTTTCTTTTTGTCCTAAATAAATTACAGTGCTCCACAATAAATATTGCACATCGAGGTTAAGAAGGAGACTTCGGCCTATTTCAGGTCTGTAGAGCGTTACCTCTTTCGCACCGTACTTATTTGACGTTTGTCGACCATTTTGATCAAGTTTTGACCAATACCGGACTGTCAGTGCTTACGTAGGCAGTGTACAACAGAGATAACGCTCTACGAAGCCGAGCCGATCGTCTCTTTCGCAGGATCGATGTGCAATATCAATTATTGAGTACTAGTACCGGGATAGAATTAATATTATCTAGGTACATGCAGTGGGATAGATATATCACAATGGATTAAAAGATATTTATTACGATTAGCTTTTTCTATATCTTTTAGATTCTACCAAATCATATCACGAAAATTTATTGGAATGCGTCTAATATCTTATCTGATGATAAGACCATCTCATATCACTGATGTAATCTATACGGTAGCTAGTGATAACGATCGTGGTTACCAAATCTAGACAAGTCATTACATATGTACTTGAGTTATCTTGTTATGGTGTAAATTAATACTTTTATTGCGATGTTTTTAAATTTAAAATGCTGGTTAGAAAACAGATTAACACCAAAAGTGATTATGGTTTATTTTCACCTAATGACGCGCAACACTATTGTAAGCGTCTTTGGCTAGAAGGAAGGCTGATTGGTCTGTGGGCTAAGGCTTTGTCACAGAATAAAGAAAACAACAGATGTCAATCTACATACAAAGCGCGCTCGAGCAACGCACACATAGACACCGCTCACCGACATGGTACCACACCGCGGACACTCCGCAAAAATTCCATACAAACGCTTATTTTGGTTACCTATTACACAGACATCAATCAGTGACGTGTAGTCACATGTGCACGCTCACAACATGTACGTGTGACGGTTTACACTATGCACCCCGTCAGGCCACGAGAAAAATATGACAACTGATTTTTAATTTTATTTTTCATGGCCGATATCGGCCAACTGCGGCTCAACAGTAAGGCAAATTTCTATTTACCAGTTTCACCCAGTTTACCGGTGCATTTTAAAAACATAAAAACACAAACAACTTGTTTTGTTGAAGTAGTCAACAAATAGCACAAGTATTGGAAAATAACACTCACTACCTACTCATTACGTCAACAAGTCACTTCAATTCAATATACAGAAACACTTTTATTACTAATGCAATGCAATCACATAGCGTAAAGGTAAGGTAGAAATTATAATTACTTTATTTAAGCTGTTTATGTTCGTAATGTTGGCATATTATTACATATTCTCTGATGGTACAGTGCTCATCGAGAAATAATACATATGGAACCTATGAAAGTGACGATCGGCTAGTTTCGGCCTTATAGAGCGTTATCTCTGTTGCACACTGCCTACGTAAGCATCCGTAGTCCGGTATTGGTCAAAACTTGATGAAAATGATCGATAAACGTCAAATAGGTAAGGTGCGAAAGAGATAACGCTCTACAGATCCGAAATAAGCCGACGCCTCTTCCTGAGGTCGATGTGCATTATTTTTTGTTGGATACTGTATCTCGGTCGGCTTCAGTCGAATATGTGAGCGACTGGACATTTTGTGAGGAAAATTCACGCCACCATATATTACGTAAGTTGAAAACGTGATTTTTTGTTTGTGTAGATATTGTGTTGTCTTTAATCTCATTTGGTAGATTTAGGTCTAAAACATATAAGACGAAACAAATTGGGTAAAAAGGGTAATAGAAGTTATCAGGAATGTTCATTGTGAAAATTGTAAAATGTAAAATTATGTATTTTATTTTTGTTGTATAAGCTTTTTGTATTGTAATAGTATTTTTATTCTTCTGTTTTGATATTGTAGGATAATGTTCGAGTGCCACTACAACGGCAGTTTTTTGTGCATAAGCCAATGAAAATAAAAATGAAGTACATACATGAGATTTACTTCTGTACCTTTTTATTCTATGGCTTTGTTCAGCAGTGGACGTCAGCTGCAGTGGTGATGATGACTCGTCTAAAGAGATACACAAGAACATAGCCGAAATAAACATTGCGAGAAAATCTAATTATTGTATTAATCAGGCCTCGGTTGGACAAAGGCGTCCAGCGTTATGTGGGACGCAAATATAAATGAATACTTTAAAGTTTAGATCAACCGATTCGTCAGTTGCGTTCAATTTCGTGTAATTACAATTGTTAGATTGTTAATTTCTGATGTGGTAGGTTACGCATTTTATTCCATTCACACAAATTCTTATGCACATACCAAGAGCATTAATCACGCTTAGTGTAACCAAAGTCAGACCTTTGATAATAACTCAGTAACATGACACACGACTCTCCGAACCCACCCACGGTTAACATTTTTACACATCACGATATTATTTTTGCGATAAACCTCATACTATGTGCTACGACACTGATGCGATTTTCAACAGTTATTTTGTGCGTTACGACTACTCAAGGGGTTGCGCTTGCGTTTTTTTTTTCGGCTGTTTTGACATCACCTTCTTATGTGACTGTAGTGGCAAACAAGCACCTTACTAATGGCAGTAGAACTTCCGCGTTGGAACTCGAGGACATAGGATTCAACATTGTTAATTCTATAATAATTTATTGTTTACTTTCGTTTTATTTGCAGTTAATAGGATATCAAGAATGAAAGATTTCATCACAGCTGAGACGGCTCAAATCATTCTTGAGAGACGCGAACTCAAGGAAAATGGCATATGTACTGCTGAAGATAGGCAAAGATACGCAGAACTATGTCGCCGAGTTCAACAATCCTGTCGACAAGATTATGATAATCATATCAACGAAATCTGTCTTGAACTAGAACAGCACTCCATGAACAACGAATCCAGATATCTTTTTCAAAAAGTAAAAGAACTGACTGGTACTCGAAGCACAAAAAAAGTCTGGGCAATAGAAGACAAAAACGGGCATCTTCTAACAGACTTGGCTCAAGTATTGGACCGCTGGAAGGGCTATTGCGAGGAATTGTATGACACAGGAGAAGCAAATTACGCTAATATTACATGGTCAACAGAAGAACCTGATATCCTTCTATCAGAAATTGAACGAGCCATCAAAAATCTTAAATGCAGAAAATCACCCGGCAAAGATTCTATTACAGCCGAAATACTTAAAAATCTTGGACAACGAGGCACAACCGCTATAACTAAAATTTGTAATACCATATGGAACACTGGAAGATGGCCAAAAGACTGGACAGAATCAGTATTTGTACCCTTACATAAGAAAGGCTCATCAAAAAGTTGTGGAAATTACAGGACCATAGCGTTAATATCCCATGCGAGTAAGATTCTCCTTCATGTTATAAATCGACGCCTTAATCACTTTCTATGCCGACAGATACCAGAGGAGCAGGCAGGTTTCGTCAAGGGCAGAGGAGCACGAGAACAAATACTGAACATCCGCCAAATCATCGAGAAGAGTAGGGAATTCAACAGCCCCGTGATCCTATGCTTTATTGACTACAAAAAAGCCTTTGATTGTGTGCAATGGGATAAACTATGGAAAGTTTTAATTGAAATGGGAACCCCAGAACATCTCGTTGCCTTAATCCAGAACTTGTACATGGAGAACCGCTCATTCATCAGATTGGGTACTGAATGCTCTGACGTGTTCCAAGCTAAAAAGGGAGTGAGACAGGGCTGCATCCTATCCCCAATATTGTTTAATATTTATGGAGAATACATAATTCGGAGGACCATAGAAAATTGGGACAAGGGGTTCCCTATAGGTGGAAAAAGGCTGTCTAATCTTCGCTACGCTGATGACACCGTTCTTTTGGCAACATCGTTGGAAGATATGAATGAGCTGTTCCAAAGACTCGAGTCAGAAAGTAACAATATTGGCCTCGCAGTGAACAGAGCAAAAACTAAAATCATGGTTGTAGATAGAGCCGGAAAGCTAACAAGTATCACTTCTAACATTCCTGATATCACCATCGTCGACCATTACACATACCTGGGATCCCAAATCTGCAATGACGGTAGCTGTGTACCTGACATTAGAAGACGAATCGGGATGGCAAAAGACGCTATGACCCGTTTAAACAACATATGGAAGAAAAGGGGAATTAATATTAAAACTAAGATGAGACTAATACGAGCACTAATATTTCCCATCTTCTTATATGCAGTTGAGACGTGGACGATCCTAGCCCGAGAGAGGCAAAGAATTGATGCTTTCGAGATGTGGTGTTGGAGACGAATGCTGAGAGTACCCTGGACTGCTAAGCGCACCAATGCATCTATCCTGACCCAACTCGGCATAAAAACCCGCTTATCCACCATTTGCCAACAACGCATTCTTTCATATTTCGGCCACACAGTGCGCAGAGGCGACACCAGCCTAGAAAAATTGATTGTGGTTGGAAATACTGAAGGGAAAAGATCGCGTGGCCGCTCACCAACAAGGTGGACCGATCAAATAAAATATCCAAAATCTTCCAAATTCTACACGGTCGTAAGAGACGCGCTGGATAGAAACCGGTGGAAACAGATCATCCGATCCAGATGCAACCCAGATGCTGACCACGATCCTCAGACATGAGGGACCGACCACAGAGAGAGAGGATATCAAGAATCTACATATTGGCAGCAGTTTGGCACACGTGTCATACTGTAAGGCCCAACATACCTAATACCAGCACTGGGTTATTAGTCCGGCAGAAAACTGAGTTGGAGACCTTTTTGAACAATTTGATCCACTAAATTCAGTTTTAGTATTTACCTAATATACTTTTTTTTTATTTTCACTGTTATTTTATTTCTTTCCAGCCGCCAGCGCATTATCTAATCTAAATTAACCACTAAATGATAATGTTAATTTTACGTGCTATGTATTTTAATATTCTTGTGTATCTCTATAACAATGGTTGCAGAGGCCCAGGAAGACCAAGGCTGACCTACCATGACCAAATAGGTCGAGTTCTGTCTGATAGTGGGTCAAAAGTCTTAGGAATCGGCGTGCATGTATGAAGAGAATGATGAAAGTAGACGAGGCACGAGAGGTTTGTCTGAACCGGGATATCTGGCGCTCTACACTCTCTGCCTACCCCGTTAGGGACCTGGCGTGAAGATACATACATACAGACATACTATAACAATTTGCAATCTTCATGAATTAGGTACTTATATGGAATTTCATGTGATTGCATACATTTTGGTCACTCATAAAGAATTTAACGAAGTTGCATCGAGAAGTATGGTGGATATAGAAGCGAGATAGCTCAAATCGTATCGTAGTCGTATCATGAGGTATAAGGAACCATCGCTAACAGTATCTCCTTACAAGTGGGTACAGTTGTATCAGACCAGATGCCTAGTATAGTGTCTGTGGTCAACAGATAACTATATTAAGACACTGATACCGCCGTGCTTTACTTGGTGCATATACTGTTTTACTTTGGCAATGTTGTTAATAAAGCACAATCGAAACTGAAAATTTAGGTATCTCCTAAATTTTCAGTTTCGATTGTACGAGTACTCATCCGCCAAGTAGTATGAGAGCCGGCTGCAAGAACACTACTTTCAGCACTTTTTAAATCAAATTATTTTTCATGTAGGTAAGCACTATCGTTGATAGTTGATTATTTTTGTAATCGGTTGTCCGAAAAAAATGTCTTTAAGTGTTTTTGATCAATCATTCATCGTTAATTAATTGAATTAATTAATTAAGTGAACTGCAATAAAATAAATAAATAATAATAAAAATATGTTTATTTGGGAACATTACAACCGTTGTGTACAATTTTTATAAAAACGATGAATATCTGCAAAAGTTGGAAACTGTGTCGCAGATACCATCGCCCACCTCGAAACATTGGGTTCTGATTTTACACAATAGACTAAATTTAAATTTCAAACTAGACTAAGCTACAAAAAAAAATAAGGAACATGTTATACTAGATTTTTGAAAAATATAAAAAAATTGTATAATAAAAGTGTAAGTGTATGTGAATGTTTGTGTGTGCGTGTGTGTGCGTGTGTGTGTGTGTGTGTGTGTGTAAGAGAGAGTGTTTGTGTGTTATTGTGTTGAGTAATTAAACTATTGGTTTCAAAAGGCGTTCTGTGTCTTCGTGAGTTAAAGTAAGAAGCCAGTCTTTGCATTTCTGTTTTAATTTCTGCAGAGGAAGAGAATAATCATTTAACTTGCTGTTTCAAGAATTAAACTTCGATGAGAACGATGGTGAGCTCCGTAAGTAATTAATAATCATATTATACATTTATTATATCATTTCATTAAAAATAAGTATTATGAATCATCGCAGTCCAATTTAAGCTTTATCAATACAAAGTATAAAATGAAGCCCTCCCCTCCGTGTCTGCCTGTACATATTTCTCCTAACTCCTCCTAAACCACTTAACAGATTTCAAAGCGATTTCCAACATCATGTGGATAATTTATTACAAAATGTTTTTGTATATAAAACATCCTGATTAAAATTTCGTAAATATGAAACAAAAGAAAATTTCGAGATTAATAAAAAAAATACTTTTATGGCTTACGTAGCCTAAGCCATAAGAGATACACAAAAATGACGTACCTACTTGAGAATTTTAGTTCTTGTAAAATCCTAAAAAACATATATATAAACACAAATACGCTTACATTCACAGCCCCACACTAGGTATAAGCTTGTATCGTGGGTGCCGTTGTACACACACAACACATACACAAACACCCAGACCCGAAACAAATATCTGTAGGTCATACAAATATTTGTCCCGGTGCGGGGATCGAACCCGCGACCCTTCGAATCAAACGGTGGTTTCGCACCGCTGGACTAACCGGGTCGTCAAACATCGTCAACATGTGCAATAATATATATCTAACCGTTAGTTGGTTTTGGCGGGAACCTTGAAAGTGGCGTGTGGTGCTCTTATTTTATTTCATTTTCTTGGTGTATTTTTAAGTTATATTGAATAAAGTTGGTGGCATTTTGTTTGATATAGGTTTATTACAGTGCCCGTGTATAGTGAAATAGAATAACAGTGCGAAAACACGACCTTTCAGGTTGCCTCCAAAACTTCATTGTAAATGTTCTGGTAAAGTAGCCATCGCTTTACTCGAATAACTTGACTGTCATATTTGTATACATTTTGTATTATACTAACTTTTACGCTGCTTAAATAAATACGAAATATCGTTTTACTTAACACTGGCAATATGCGTAATAGCTATTACAGAAATAAAAAAAAATAAAAAAAAAAGTTTAGTTACAGTTGACCCACATTAATCATTTATTTGATTAAAACTTTAATACCAAAAAATGTGTTATTTGTGCGTTATTTACTTTTATTCGATATTGATCCTTAATCAAAAAAAGATATGTAGACGTATAGTAACGTAATAATAATTGCATTTTCATGCAAAGCCGCAGCGTATAAATCGACATTACAAAATTAACTTCGAAAAGACAAAGGTATCCGGAAACATTTATAATTGGTAACAAATTAGATTCCACAAGATTAAATCATAACCTCACTCCTACACGCTAAAAAAGATGTTAAACATAATATAACAATTGTCTTCAAATCGAAACACAACGAACAAAAGGTCTAGTTGAAAAAAAATGCAAACCGTAACACTTGCATCCCACGCACAGGACATGAGCTGGACATAAATCCACCCACACGAGATACCATCGACTGTTTATCAATCCACGCGTATATAAATTAAGTAATCTACACTCACCATCTAACAAGTGAAAACGATATTATAATTGGCATCGTTTGATTTGTTCTAAACATCCTAAAGTTGGATAACATGGTAAGATCCTGCGTTTTATTTTTTTGTAATACCTCAGTGATGGCTCATTTTGGTTTAAAATCATTCGTTGATCTTAGCTGTTGTACTTAATAATATTGCACATCGAGCCTACGAAAGAGACGATCGGCTAGTTTCGAGTTCGTAGAGCGTTATCTCTACTGCACACTGTCTACGTAAGCACTGATAAGTCCGGTAAGTCAAAACTTGATCGAAATTGTCGACAAACGTCACATAGTTTAGGTGCGAGAGAGATAACGCTCTACATACATGAAATAACCCGAAGTCTCCCAATATTTCTTGTTGGATTCTATAGACCTGTATAAACTGCGTCGGCAGTCTAGACTGCCGACTGGCCTGCTACCATCGGTGGTAGCAGGCCGCTACTGCGTAAAAATATGAAAGATCTGTAACTTGAAAGTACCTACTTGTTTGTTAAATTCCATTTAACTTTTAAAATTTGAAACTAACTTAAATCATTTTTTTAATATTATTTTATTTTAATTTTTTTTTCTTTAATCATTGTTTACTTATTAAGCGTAAATACACTACATGCGTACTTGCCGAATTTGAGACCAACCTCAGTGGTTTCTAGTAATGCCATGTTATAAAACAAAATACATAAAATGAGCGGTCACTCTTAAAAGTTTAAAATATTTGAAAAAACATGTTACATATGACCTGGGTATATTCAAAAGTTTATCTTTTACTGATAAAGTTTGCTATCGTAAATGATCGATCAAATGGTTTATCACCAAATCCCTGATGTACAAAATATAGAAGTGGATCAAATAACATATGTTTGTTTTTATTAAATTTTATGAACAGGTACAGAGTTATGTGGAATCTCAGGTCTCTGAAGAAATCTAAATATATGGAAGCGAAAGCAGAGAATATGTAATAATACTACGTATAGAATGGACACTTCGACGTCCCGCCCGATTTCCCCGCATCACCCTACCCGCTCCCCTGTTATGGGCGACGGTTGGTATTTTCTACGTGCTACGCACACAGGTGCACGTGTAAATATACGTCACTGATTGATGTCTGTGTAATAGAGACCAAATTAAGCGTTTGTATGGAATTTTGATGGCGTGTCCGCGGTGTGGCGAAAGGTTCCAATAAAAAAATAATAAACTGCAAAGTTTATTACATCGATTGCCTAACTAGCAAACTAGCATTGTTGCCAATAGTCACTACTGCCATCATAAGGCAATGCAATAAATGTGAAGGAAAGATTTGACAAATCTGGCAGGACTTCGGTAGCTTAGTTGGAAGAGGGCTGGACTAGATTCCCAGTGGCCGCGAGTTCAAGTCTCGTCTGAAGTCAAATTTATTTTCCATTTTTTTTTTTCAAA
Organism: Macrosoma leucophasiata; assembly: GCA_036365455.1. NCBI lineage: Eukaryota > Metazoa > Arthropoda > Insecta > Lepidoptera > Hedylidae > Macrosoma > Macrosoma leucophasiata. Next base: position 23,244,331 of record JAWQUS010000007.1, on the reverse strand, counting down.
TAATTATTTCACTATTTTCACTAAAACTCTAAATTGAAAACCACTGATTAGCTAACTAGTATGATGCTAAATTACAGGTAATTACATAATAATATTTTTATATGCGGGGATTATAACATGTGTTACAAAATTAAAGTGTTTTTAATATGATCTAGTTACACGTTGAGGTGTACCCACCACATCGTATATAAGGCTATCGATAAAGCATTATAAGGAGATCTTTATCAGACGAATTTCTTAGCGATTTTAATCCACAACCTTATCTTTTATCGCGATATCACTAATCTGTTTATCAAGATATACGATTTGGAACTTGTTATCAGTATTAGTTGTAGGTATACTATTGACACGAATTAAAACATCAGTGTCATATGTCAAATGCACTAAATGCTAGGAATATACTAAAGATAGAATTGTTTTTTTTTAATTGCAAGTTTTAACAGTAATATCTAAAAGTAGGAACATGAATATCTCCTCCAACCGATAATAGTTTTTAAGACAGAGGTTTTCAACTGTGCCGCGGCACACTAGTGCGCCCTGTATCTTTCCAAGTGTACCGCAAATTGCAAACAAGGATAGTTTGCCCATGTGCCCGCGTACAGAGGTAAGAACTTATAGGTAGAGTTTCGATGTCCAACGCGCCCATAATCACAAGCCTCTATAATCTGGCATACTATTGGTATACTGTAAGGAACCCTCCAGGCGTAAATCTGACTCACACTTGCCAATTTTTTTTACTGGTGTGCCGTGCAATTGTGATAAAAAGTGTGCCGGTGAAACCAAAAGGTTGAAAAAGCCTGTTTTAAGATATGAAGATTCAAACTTTGCGAGTTATGAACGCCCCTAATACCTACCACCTTCATATATAATATTAAATACTAGCTGTCCAAATGAACTTCGTATCGCCTTACAGGTATAAAAAATTTAGTGGACAACCCTTCTCACTTAGAGGTATAAAAAATAGATTCTGAAACCTACCCAATAGGCACACAAAATTTCGTCATGAGAATCGTTCCAGCCTTTTCGGAGGAGTATGGTACAGTATCTAACAATAATTATTGAATATTGCACATCGAGCCTAGGAAGGAGACTTCGGCTTATTTCGGGTCTGTAGAGCGTTATCTCTTTCGCTCCGTACCTATTTGACGTTTGTCGACCATTTTGATCAAGTTTTGACCAATACCGGACTGTCAGTACCTACTTACGCAGGCAGTGTGCAACAGAGATAACGCTCTACGAAATCGAAACGACCCGATCGTTTCTTTCGCAGGCTCGATGTGCAATATTATTAATTGTTGAGTACTGACTAACATTGTTGACACGAGATTTTTATATAGGTTTAAAGAGAAGAGAAGATTTAAAACAGGGTGGGTGTCTTGAGCTTTGTCCAAAAACTACTGGTGGTAGAGCTCCAGTGACGAAGCTCGCGGGCGTAGGCACCACCACATTACCTATAAATATACTTACTTAATTAATTTAATATACTTGCCGCTAAACGGTAGTGTTCATCACTGTCGTGTTCCGGTCAGGTGGTAATGTACGGTCCTGTAATTTCCGGCACAGGGGCATAACACCTTAGGCCTCAGGAGTGGTAACGCATCTGCATTTTGACTTTGGTCTTTGTGTGGCTGTCTTTAGGCTGCAGTCATCACTTAACATCGATGTGAACTGCATACTTATTTGCCACTACCATTACATAAAAAAACCAATTAACCGTTACGTAATTGAAAAATAAACATCAGACACACAGATTAGATAATACATTCATAAGCATCTTTAATGATTGTTTAATTACGTTTCGAGTGCTCCAACCTTCTACTATATTACCGGTTTATTATAATAAAACATGTTAATACTGAATCAGACCATTTCATGGTAAATATGTAAATCATATTGAGTTATCTGTTACGCTCAAAACCACAGTTGTTTCATTATCTTTAAGAATTAGAAATTCAAATATGGCGGGCGATAATATCTTAGATTTGTTTTTTGTCAGACTAATAAATAATCGCGCTTATCGATTTTAGACTAGGCGCTGGCGATGTAGATATTATTTATGAATGAAATTTATTTTTAATTACTCATGGAAATTGTTGAGAAAAATTCACTCAGATTTCTTCTCCGCATTGAACTAAACCAACAAAAGAAAAATGTGCAACAGTGTACCTACAAAAATAATCTCTTCGTGAAAAGTAGAGATAGATACCTACGCATCAGACAACAAATAATTACCCCCTTATTCATAAACGTATTTCAACTAAAGTGTTGATAATCTCTCCTTTGTCTTTTTCTATCCTGCACATTTGACAGTGCAACTGACAAAGACAAAGCATTCTATAGCTAAAACGTATCTAATGTACGTTTATGAATAAGCGGGTTAGTATTTAACGGTAATGTAACGTAAACGTAATTTTAACATTTTACGATGTTTTCGCATTTTCAACGTAGGTATCAGAATTAAAAGATTATGAAAATAGACAAAAAAGTAGAATAAAAAAGAGAAATATGATCAACGATAAAGGAAATACAGAAATGAAAACTGAATTACCACGGTTTTGTTATATTATTTTGTAATATTAAGATCATTATTAGAATTCACCTACCTGACACGTACTCTCAATATTTTAATTAAAGAAAAATGGAAAGAAAAATTTGACTTCAGGCGAGACTCAAACTCGCGGCCTACTGGGAATCTAGTCCAGCCGCTCTTCCAATTGAGCTACTGAAGTCCTGCCCGATTCGTCAAATCTTTCCTTCACATTTATTGCATTGCTTTATGGTAGCAGCAGCTACCATAAAGCAGTTCGAGTCTCGCCTGAAGTCAAATTTTTCTTTCCATTTTTCTTTAAATAAAATATATTTCACAATCATGTGTTAATGCGAAATAATATAAAACACGTACTCTCACCCCCTTATTCATAAACGTACTTTAGATACGTTTTAGCTATAGAATGTTTTGTCCTTGTCAGTTGCAATGTCAAATGTGCAGGATAGATAAAGACAAAGGAGAGATTAGCAACACTTTAGCTAAAATACGTTTATGAATAAGGGGGTCAATGTTTAGGTTTTTTATTAGGATTAGCTTAATGAAGTGTTTTATTTCTACAGGCATTGAGCGTGTCAGACATAATTCATGTCTGCCAAAAAATCTGCTGTAATATTCGTACTGAATGAGGACATGACGATGCGTTCACGCAGCTGAAAGCATATGCTCGTATAAACTCAACAATTCGCATTTTTTGTAACGCATTCCTGCGCTATACCATCTTAAACATTAATTTCGCCTGTGGCTAAAAAAGTCCATTCGATTCCGTTAGCTTTCGCGATAATGTTTAATTGCACGCGTTATTACTCTTTAATTTGTTGATTATTGCAAAACGTGATTGAGTTGATTATAAAGTCACTTCAGGGGAAATCAGTCGCTGAGTTTATCTACATAGAAGTCTTTTTTGCAATTAAAGATAACTTGGTAAGTGAATAGTGTAGCTTAGAGGCTACTTAACAAAAACCAGAGACCAAAATGTACAGTTACCATCCCTGAGGTCTCAATTGTTTTGCATCTTTGACAAATTACGGAGCCGTACATTACCATTTCACTGGAACACGATATTGTTCAACTGAACACTTCTATTTAACAACATAGAGCAACACGGGCCACCGGCCGGGGCGGACTGGAGGGGAGTAGCCATAGCGTTTATTACCGCTCCAAAACAGCCTGTCATTTTTTTGCGGGGGGAAATACGTGTGACACACACTCACACTACAAAAATCGAATATTACTACGAAATTCACACCTTGACTTTAACAAAATACATAAACAATTTCACGCACACATTTATATATCTAGGCGACAGTCATAGGACCATTTGGTCTCGTACTTTGACAGAGGGGAAAGCCTGCATATGGCTACTTCCCTCCGGTCCACCGCGTTCGGTGGCCCGTGTTGCTCTATGGCTGAACACTACTATTTGACGGCAGACAGTTAACAATGACTCTAAAACTCCAAAATTAAAACTCTACCTCCATTAAAGGTGATGTTTTAGGCCCTGTATTAGTAGATCTCAGTCCTCGAGACGATCTTTAGATCATGTTTTTTCATATTAAACGGGTTCTTAATGACGTGTTCTGGGACTGAGGTCTTTCTATCAGTACCACTTTGCCTGTATTTAACTGAATAAAGTATTAATATCTTAATAATGGCAACCCATCATACGTCCCACTGCTGTGCACGAGTCTCTCCCCTTTTTTGGGGGGAGGCCTGGAGCTTACTCCACCATGCTGCTCCAATGCGGATTGGTGGAGGTGAGTGGGTTAGAGGCCAACCCGTTGTCGGATTTTTTCGAACCGCCCATAAGGCCTCCGACGAGGTTTAACGACTGCTATTTATCGATAGCAACCGGGACCGACGGCTTAACGTGCCCTCCGAAGCACGGAAACGCGCATTTAATTTTCCACTAGCGGTCACCCATCACACTACCCGACCGCGCCCGTAATGCTAAACCGAGTAGATCGCTTACAATCTACACCAACCGCCGGGCCATGTGCGCATTAATATCTTATTGGAATTAAAATATCAACTCTTTTGGATCACACCATAACAGAGCACCGGTAAATTAAAAATTGCTTCAGGTATTGGTATTTATTACTACATATGTATATCTGATGTCTGAATATTTATTTATCTTCTGTTTATAAATAAAAATACTTATTATACGTGTGATTGATCCTATAGTTAGCTGTGTTTTGTCATGGATGTACTCCAATAAAAAAAGTTAAAACAAGTAAGGGTGTTGCTTCACAAAGAGCGCGATTTTTTTAAAAGTTGAATCTTAAAAATTAAACAAAGTTATCGTTGCGTTTTCTAAAGAAATTGCCTTTTTTTAGATATAGACTCCAAATGACAGATTTAATTAATTTTACTGATAGTTTTTTTATGTAATGGAAGTGGCAAACAAGCATGCAGTTCACATTGCTGTTAAGTGATGACTGCAGCCTATAGACACTTACACAAAGACCTAGGTCAAAATGCAGATGCGTAACCACTCCTGAGGCCTAAGTTGCTATGCCCCTGTTCCGGAAATTACAGGTCCGTACATTACCACCTGACCGGAACACGATAGTGATGAACTACCATTTAGTGGCAAGTATATTAGGTAATACGGTGGTGCCTACGCCCGCGAGGTCCGTTACTAGAGCACTACCACCAGTAAACTGGTAATGGTAAAATTTCAGTGTTGAAGTTCAAGAGTGTGTATTAACAAATAACTTACCTAGTCTATCTATCGAACAGTCACTGGTGTTTCGTTTAGATGTTAATAATAAAAAATATGAGCCCGTAATAACTATCAAAAAGGCAAAACAACTCAGATCTCAGGGGTAATACAGGGGTACATAGACTGCAGTATTCATTTAAATATCACATAGGTACCTAATATGTTAGGTACCTATGTGATATTTCCTACTGCAGAATCATTTCGTTCTTCCAGATATGCTGCAAACCTAATTTTTACGAATATTTATAATCTAGGGAATGTATATCCACTAGGTTGCCTATCAAAATTTGGCCGCAAGTATTTTTTCTTTTTTTTTTTAGGGAACATTTTTTTTACTTGTTGTTTTAATAAAATAATTTCTGCAGAACATAAATAGGAATCGTCACGCCATCAGCGCCAAGTCTTTGGCTGTCTCCAAGGGCTGAAAGTATATTTTAAGCCTAAATTTCTAAACTAGGTAATTAAGAAAAACATTTAAAAACCGAATTACTCTTTTATTGCGGCATTCTTTGGGCTTTTGTCCAGCAGTGGACGTCATTCGGCTGAAATTATGAAGATGATGATTTTAAATTCTTCAATTACTTACAACTAGTATCTCCACGCTCCCGCTTGCCGCCAGTTCATGATGCATCGCGAACACTAAGTCATACCCTTAAATCCAAATTCGGAATGTGTGTACTGTGTAGGCCGACGGAATGTGGTCCATAAACTGCAGAATTATTGCATTATATCACCGCCATTTGTAGTGAGTCGACTGCTAATGCAATATTTTGGACTTGCAATTATATCAATATATAACAAATTATCAGGTGCCAATATCAATCGCATTACCTATTACGGAGAGTAGCTGGGTTGAAAGTAAAGTAGTTTTACTGGTGATAGAGCTCCAGTGAAGGAGCTCGCGGGGTTAGGCACCACCGCATTTCCTAATATACTTGCCGCTAAATGGTAGTGTTCAGCACTATCGTGTTCCCGTCAGGTTTCAATACCTATTACGGAGAGTAGCTGGGTTGAAAGTAAAGTAGTTTTACTGGTGATAGAGCTCCAGTGGAGGAGCTCTCGGGCGTAGGCACCACCGCATTACCTAATATACTTGCCGCTAAATGGTAGTGTTCAGCAATATCGTGTTCCCGTCAGGTGGTAATGTACGGCCCTGTAATTTCCGACACAGTGGCATAACACCTTAGGCCTCAGAAGTGGTAACGCATCTGCATTTTGATCTCTGTTCTTTGAGTGGGTGTCTATAGGCTGCAGTCAACACTTAACATCAAACATGTGAACATGCTTGTTGGCCACTTTCACTATATTTAAAAAAGTTAACTTCTTAATAATGCCAGTGTTGTTATTGTTCGCTAATCACGTAATGACATAAGTCACGACGGTATAGCAATAGCAATAAGGCATATTTCCAGCGCGAGGGAACTAAAATCTTAATTCCACTTAAACAGCCCTCTATTTGCAGTGGGCGTTTTTAGACGGCGACAATTGTCGTCTATGGGCGCGTTCCACTAAACGGCCGCAACGATTGTAACACCCTTAAAATAGTTTGTGCTTCCACCAAAACGTAGCGGATATTCGAAAAAAGAACGTTCCACCTATAAGGTTTGCCTAACTCCCGCGGCTTTTTTACGTTAGTGGAACGGCAATTTTAGCCGTCGTGGTCGCGGTCGATTAGTGGAACGCCGCCTTTATTTCGTTTTTAGTTGTTTACTATCGGTCAATAATGAAAACAAATTATTAATCAAAACTAAATGAGGTTTATACCTCAACGATTATGAAACTTCCGTCATTACAGACGTATAAAATCCTATATCGCGCTCTAACAAGCTGCAAACGATATCCTCATTTTCCCGCTTGATGTTTATTGAAAACTGAATCTACGTAATGGGATTTCCCAGAAACAAGGCTCGAAATACTTTATCGTTATCTCCATACAAAATTAATTACCAGGAAATAATAACGCCGAGTACATGTCATAAAGTTGTAAATGACAAAACAAAGACATAGAGCTTGCAAATCAATTGAAACCCATGATTTCTTGAAGTATTTTGTTGGGTTAAGCGTTCCGAATAATGGCGATTAATTTTATAAAAACCGAACATCGATCGTAACTATCAGCTCTTAAAGGTTATAGCTCACTACAGCCACCCGGCACCCGACCAGCGCCCGACCGCCCCGAGCGGTCTGCACTCATTACATCAACTCCGCTCCGTATCGCCTCAACCGCAAGCTGAAAGCGCGTGGGCGGCGCGCGCGCGTCTGTACTGTTTCTAACCGAATGTTAATGTAAGAATGTGTTCAAATATGTAATTATCCTAAGTGTGGTTTCCTCAACAAGATCAACATGTTTTTGTTTTTCTATATTGTATATCATAGGAAGGCACTAGCATCTAAGACACAGGCTCGGCCTAATTTAGATTCTAGTGATCACTACAGTGAACTGTTTTTTTTTTAAATCATACTGCTTAAAACTGTAAGTACTAATTTGTATTGGTGACAAATAAACATTTTATTATTCCACTTATTTATTCATACAACTTATTAAATATTTTTTTACATATATATGTATAGTTGATTGGAAGTTACGCGAGTACAACATTTTGGTGATTCATTTTTATTTATATAGACTAGTAGCATTTGCTCCATATTTTAATCACGCTCTACTTTTTTTCGTGTAATGGAAGTGGCAAACAAGCATGCAGTTCACATTGATGTTAAGTGATGACTGCAGCCTATAGACACCCACACAAAGACCAGAGGTCAAAATGCAGATGCGTTACCACTTTTGAGGCCTAAGGTGTAATGCGTCTGTGGCGGAAATTACGGGGCCGTACATTACCACCTGACCGGGACACGATAGTGCTGAACACTACCATTTAGCGGCAAGTAAATTAGGTAATGCGGTCACTGGAGCTCTATGACCAGTAAATTATTAAAATTTATTGCTGTGTATATTTTAAATTATTTATTTCTGTATCTATACAACATGTCACGGGAATAATTCAGTGTGCATACACCTCGATGAGAAAATCGAGTTATAAACATAATACATCAACTGAAATTACATGTTTATGTATTTAATATTTTTTATTTAAGAAATAAGTTGTCCTCAATTTGTAGGAACAGTATGCATACCCTATGCATACTTACCCTACCTCTACCTACGGCCACACATAAAACACGAATCGAAAAAACGTGATGTAGCGTAACTTGCAACCCTTATTTAACACTCGCTAGTATAAGATAAGATAATATGATTAATTTTTATTTCCATTATTTTTTTTTTTTTTATTTTTATTTATAATAAAAAGCACGTCTCAACGAGTTCTAAGAAACTTGTTGAGACGAGCATTTTATTTTGGATAGACGTTAGTCTCATTTTCGTTTGTATTGACTGTTCACATATTATTATGGTGGTTCAATTGGGTGACCATAATTTCCTTAATTTGAATTAACTTTGTGACAAAATATAACCTATATCAAAAATGTCTGAAATCGATTCGGTTATCGATTCTGAACTAACTAGTTTCGGGTTGTACATTCAATCCTGTTACACGTTGTATAATAGGTTGGGGAAAAAGTCTTTTCGCATTATAGTATGTATGAACCTGTAATAAAAGCTCTTTGGCTGTAGTATTTGTATCTGGCTGGTTTTGGTATCATTGAAAGTTAAAATTTTAAAGAACATAATTCCAAATTTAAATTAGGCAAATGTGTGATTTTTATTTGTTTTTCGTACTGTCAAGATGAGTGAATCTAATGAAGAAATTCGATACATTTTTAAATTTTACTACAAAAAAGGTAAAAATGCGACGCAAGCAGCGAAAAAAAATTGCGATGTTTATGGACCTAGTGCAGTGTCTGTGAGAGTAGCACAAATTTGGTTTAAGCGTTTTCAATCCGGAAATTTTGATGTCAAAGATGCACGTCGCTCTGGTCGCCCTATTACGGATAAAATGGATGCCATTTTTGAAAAAGTGGAGCAAAATCGACATATCGGTAGTTACGACGTAGCTGAAGAACTGAGAATTGATCACAAAACAGTTTTGGCGCATTTGAAAAAAGCTGGGTACAAAAAAAAGCTCGATATTTGGGTACCTCACGAGCTCACTGAAAGAAACCTAATGAACCGTGTACTCATTTGTGATTCTTTATAACGACGTAATGAAACCGAATCATTTTTGACGAAGCTGATAACTGGTGATGAAAAGTGGATCACGTACGACAAGAACGTGCGAAAAAGGTCGTGGTCAAAGGCCGGTCAGGCTTCACAGACTGTGGCGAAACCCGGGTTAACTCGCAATAAGGTGATATTGTGTGTGTGGTGGGATTGGAAGGGCATTATTCATTATGAGCTATTACCACCAGACAGGACTATCGATTCTGAACTCTACTGCAAACAACTGATGAGATTAAAGCATGAAGTTGAGAGAAAGCGGCCGGAATTGATCAACAGAAGGGGTGTGGTGTTTCATCATGATCACGCTAGACCTCACACATCTATAGCCACTCAGAAAAAAATAAGAGAGTTTGGCTGGGAGGTGTTAATGCATCCGCCGTATAGTCCTGACCTTACACCTTCAGATTTCCACCTGTTTCGGTCTCTTCAGAATTCTTGATGCAATGTTAGGTTAACATCACGAGAGGACTGCCAAATCCACTTGTCGTGGTATTTTGATGAGAAGTCCCAAATTTTTTAAAGCTTTGGGATCATGTCCCTACCTACAAGATGGCAAAAAGTTATCGAACAAAATGGTACATACATACTTTAGTTAAATTTAAGTAAACTATATTAAAAAATGCGAAGAAACTTTTTCCCCAACCTAATATAACGTTAAATCGTCTACACAGACGTCACATGTTAAAACTAGTGTTAAAATTGAAATATCTTGCAAAACTAAACAAAACTGTCGCCATCACGGGGGCAGCGGTACATCTATAAATTCCTTTCCCGTTGTCCCCGTGACGGGGACACGACGAACGGGGACAACGGCACTTTAATAAAATCTAAAAATTCTAAACAACGATCTTGACTATTATGTAACCAGACTAACCAAAGTTCCTCCCCTAATGGTCGAAGGTCATTAGGACCATATTGTGGGGAGCCACCCTTTAGCCATTCACCCCTCGTTCCCACGCTCCGCACGTGCCACTTTTTAACTCTCTTCTCTAACTTTTTAACCCTGACACTTTTGGACACTCTTTAAGTGTGAATTCATCCATGAGCTGTAGTAATTGTTGAAGATTCTATTTTTATTATGTAACTTTAGATATTGTATTGCAAAAGTTTCTTATAATTGACTAGCTGTAACCGGCGCGCGTTGCTACCCCAACAACTAAAATAAATGTATAAAAAATAATTTTAAAGAAAATAATAAATATGGTGAAGAGTTACCATCTATGAACGTGTCATATTCGTTTATCTATCAATCAGTATTGAACTTGATACATGAAAGCGGCATCTGGTGGTAACGTCCATTAATACGAATTTAACGGAGCAGAAGTTGCTACTCCGCAGCGCCACCTGGTGGCGAGTTACAACTATAAACATGTCATATTTTTTTTTTGTTGCTAGCGTCAAGTAAAACGATATTTCGTATATTTTTAAGCAGCGTAAAAGTTAGTATAATATAGTCATCAAGTATAATATGTAAGTATCAAGTATATAAGTTATCAAGTATAATATGTTAGTCAAGTGAGTTACAGTCAACTTATTCGAGTAAAGCGATGGCTACTTTACCAAAACATTTACAATGAAGTTTTGGAGGCAACCTGAAAGGTCGTATTTTCGCACTGTTATTCTATTTCACTATACACGGGCACTGTAATGAACCTATATCAAACAAAATGCCACCAACTTTATTCAATATAACTTAAAAATACACCATGAAAATGAAATAAAATAAGAGCACCATACGCCTCTTTTAAGGTTCCCGCCAAAACTCATATTTATTTCCTCTGTGTAAAAATACAAGGTCATACTGATTTTCATGACAATCGGTTGAACGGGGCAGAAGATGCTACTCTGCAGCGCCACCTGATGGCGAGTGGCATCAATTAACATATTATACGTACAAACCTTCTCCGTGGTAAAATACATATCTATTCCAATTTTAATAAATATCTATCAATATCATCGATGACATACAGACAAACATTCATTTTTATATATAATAAGACAATTATAGAAAGAGACACGCACTCTTCATTGATATTAAATGGAAATTGAACCCCGTTAGTAGATATCGATATAAAAACCGTAACTTTAATGTGTTTGATTCATCTGAAGTTAAATATATCTTAGCTTAGCTAAGTACAATATTTGGTAGTGTTCACAAAAATAATGCTTGTGTTATTAACGAACAGGTACTTATAAAATATTAATTCGATTAACTGTAAGATACTTTAAGAGTCCATATCATAAATCAATGAATTAAACAAGTAATACAGTTGCTTGAAAAGATTAAGCCTAGTACAATTTTATAACAGCAAGATAGGCTTATCTACACGTAACACAGTATTGCATGTTAATAATTCTAAAATTATTGCAAAACTTTATCGTGGTTGTTATCTGGATGATTACATACTTACTTCTGTTGATTTCAAAATGTCATAAGTGATGCTACCGGAGGTCGCAAAGTGTTTATTTTCATTAAACATAGCAGTAATTGGTGGTTAAAACAAATATTTTACAGAAAAACTACGTTATCTAAGAACTGTATTATAAACATACACTGATAATAATAATGGTTCGAAGAATAAGCCTTGGGGTATGCTAATCTAGGTACAAATCAGAAGATTTTGTATCATAACGTAGAATAATATTACGTTCTTGCATGAAAGATATTCAAATTCTATATTAACATCGTACGAACTGATATCTCAAAATTTTAAATGTTATAGAATTAAAAAATAAAAAATGTTTTATTTTATCAACGAAATTTAAATAATATAGCCTATTTTACCAAAAGCTTAAGATAAATTCACTAACATTCTGTAATAATTTCAAATTATTACATATCTTATTGAAAACTAGTTCCAACCGACTCAATAGGTACAGTATATCTAACCATGCATTCAGCTAAAACCAATTTCAAACTCAAAGACACTGAATCGATTTTTTAGCAACAAGTGGACCTGGTTTGATTGACACAATATCAAACATTATACGCGTGAAATTAAAATAAAACATCCTTTTTTACTAAAGTACATCAACATAATATAAGCCTGTTGATAATTTAATAATCATTTATAAAATAAGCCAGCAAATCGAAAGCCTCAGTAAAACTAAGGACAATAATTAACTCGGGCCAAAGCGAAGAGGAAACATGGTAACTGTAAGGGAATCCGTGGAAAGCATAATTTTGTGGCACAATAGGGCGGCCGTCGGTATCGTGACATTTGCTTATAACTGTGCGCCGGCGCATCGGCTCACAATAAGCCTTTGATGTCGCCGCTTGGTATAATTCTTGGATCAGGTGTACCCACTATGCGTACAAGGTGAGGGTCCGCGGAATCCATATTATTTCGAATTGATTTTTATAATAAGCTTAATATTTCCAATTTTTCAGGCTGATGTAATGTATTTTGAAGATAAAGAAGAAAGAAAAATAAATATAATTTTGAAAGAGAGAATACTATTTAAGTGCTATTTTGCATATTCGTATGAAATACGTTGTACAAAATTTGAGAAATAACAGAAGACTAAAAGACCACAGTATGTACTTACCTATGTCTAAAAGGTTAAGATAATAAATATCGTCCTGTTATAAGCCAATTAAAATTTTGCCTCTTAGAACGTTCGACATAACCTAACCTATCATCACTGTGCTAATATTTGTGTATAGAAATATAATGTTCATGAAGGAAATATTTATGTTAATAAAAATAAATTTAGAAAATACGAAGTACCGTTTGATCAGATGTGCGAATTCAATTAATAATTTTGGGATAATGTCAATGGCGTCATCACATCAATTGGCATATCAACAGTAAGTCAACGTGATGCGGTGACGGTAACGCGTGATATGACTCAAATGTATAATAAACATTGCATGGGAACCCTGAATAACTGCGGTTATCTCCGTCCATTACACTCAAGTGGCACGCCATCCACTCAACACTATCTTTGTATTGAATAAAATCTGTAATACACGGACCAATTACATCTTGTTATCTGTCCCGCTTCTTAGCTTCAGATCGTATTGTCCTTTTTTTCTTAATTTAAAATACGCTCGTCAAATTCTCCGTCTCGCTCGCGCGTCTACACTTGTTTATGTTTACATGTGTATGGTCTCGCGTTGGGTGCTTTCAGATCGAATGCTGCAGGGCTACCGGGATTGGTTCACCTGATCGAAATATTGTATTAATGGTATTAACTACTAGCATTTATTCTTAAAATCATAAGAGTTCAGTTTTAATCAATCTTTCAATTATTGTTTTGTTCGAACCCTACTATTTATATAGCAAATTTAATACTGGAAATACTCCGATTTCTTATATGTTTAAGACCTCATATCTACTTCATATTGTTTATAATTTTTTAAAGGTGACTTGTTGTTTTGTTATATCGTACATTTCTTTACAAAATGGACTATTTTGGACGTAATACAATTAGTCTGAATTACTGTTTCTTCAAAATTATTTGTCGTAAATTAACATTGAAAAATATAAATTTGAAAGGAACATGACGAGATTTATGCGCAATTTTGAAAATAAAATGAAAGGTGAAATCCTAGAAATATTATTATTTTTTAAAACTTTATTCCGAGAGTTAAATATATTTTATAATCATTTCAAGATCTGTTTCACATAGACGCTTCAGATTTTTTTAAATTTATGTATGAAAAAAAAAATAAATAAATAAAATACGCTTACACTCACAGCCCCACAGTAGGTATAAACCTGTGTCGTGGGTGCCGTTGTACACATACAACACATACACAAACACCCAGACCCGAAACAAATATCTGTAGGCCATACAAATATTTGTTCCGGTGCGGGGATCGAACCCGCGACCCTTCGAATAAAACGGTGGTTTCGCACCGCTGGACTAACCGGGTCGTCAAAAAAAGCCATGATTCTTTATAACTAATTAGTGTCTGTATTTTATGGAATTGAAAGAAAGTAGTCCCTACACTATTTGCATCATTCACTACATCATCTGATTAGAATCAAGGCGTAAGCTGAATTGTATCAAACGCATAGCGTTATACCTCTATGATCAAACGTTACTTCACGTCCATATTTTCCAAACACCCTTGATTCGCCAGTTACGTTTTGTATCATGTAAGAGGTGGCGAACCTATTGACATATCCAGGCAAATTATCAAAATCCGAGAGTGGAAACTTCTAGCAAATTGGATGATCCCAACAGAATTTACTCCCCGACCCGGGACCCCAACTTAACAGTAATAGCCTGCTCACACAAGATGACTACTGTGGCAGTTGTATCAACTACATTCTGAACTTTTTTTATGTAATGGAAATGGCAAATAAGCATCCAATTCGCAGTTGATGTTAAGTGATGACTGCAGCCTGTCTATACAGCCTGTCCCACACAAAGACCAAGGTCAAAATGCAGATGCGTTACCACTCCTAAAGCCTAAGGCCTGTGCCGCAAATTACAGTGACAAACAAGCATGCAGTTCACATTAATGTTAAGTGATGACTGCAGCCTATAAACACCCACACAAAGACCAAGGTCAAAATGCAGATGCGTGACCACTCCTAAGGCCTAAGGTGTTATGCCTCTGTGCCGGAAATTACAGGGCCGTACATTATCACCTGACCGGGACACGATAGTGCTGAGCACTACCATTTAGCGCCAAGTATATTACTTTAATACTACGTATGGAATGGACACTTCGACGTCCCGCCCGATTTCTCCGCCTCATTTTTTTTTTTTTTTTTTTTTTATGTAATTGAAGTGGCAAACAAGCATACAGTTCACATTGATGTTAAGTGATGACTGCAGCCTATAGACACCCACACAAAGACCAAGGTCAAAATGCAGATGCGTTACCACTCCTGAGGCCTAAGGTCTTATGCCTCTGTGCCGGAAATTACAGGGCCGTACATTACCACCTGACCGGAACACGATAGTGTTGAACACTACCATTTAGCGGCAAGTATATTAGGTAATGCGGTGGTGCCTACGCCCGCGAGCTCCGTCACTGGAGCTCTACCACCAGTAAAGCCTCATTCAACCTCCTCCCCTCTTCTGGGCGACGGTTGGTATTCTCTACGTGATACGCACACAGGTGCACGTGTAAATACACGTCACTGATTGATGTCTGTGTTGAGACCAAATTAAGTGTTTGAATGGAAATTTGGCGGAGTGTCCGCGGTGTGGTAATGCGGTAGTGCCTTCGCCCGCGAGCTCCGTCACTGGAGCTCTACCACCACTGTACTTGCACCGATTAATGTATGACCACTGCTTTTAATTCAAGTTACTATGAATCACTCAACAGGTTCTCTTTACCAAGGACGTTGATCTGATTACGCGATCAGGTAAAAGTTCGTTTGTACACAGGGGCACTTTATATCCTGGTAATAAAAGCTACATTTGATTGTTTTTTGTTAGTGGATAGTTCTTTGGATGCACATCACTACGATTTCCGACTCATTACCATGTATTTAGGCCACTGTTACGATCATCGTAATTGACTTCAATGTGACGTATTCCGTAATTATCGACCTACTCGAAATTGATAAGTTTGGAAGTGAAATTATTCGAATATTTGGAGTTTTGGCGGGAACCTTGAAAGAGGCGTATGGTGCTCTTATTTTATTTCATTTTCTTGGTGTATTTTTAAGTTATATTGAATAAAATTGGTGGCATCTTGTTTGATATAGGTTTATTACAGTGCCCGTGTATAGTGAAATAGAATAACAGTGCGAAAACACGACCTTTCAGGTTGCCTCCAAAACTTCAATGTAAATGTTCTGGTAAAGTAGCCATCGCTTTACTCGAATAACTTGACTGTAACTCACTTGACTGACATATATTATACTTGATACTTACTTATCATACTTGATGACTATATTATACTAACTTTTACGCTGCTTAAATTAATACGAAATATCGTTTTACTTGACACTGGCAATATGCGTAATAGCGATGCCATAATAAAAAAAAAAAATAAAAAAATATTCGAATATTATTTTTAGTTGCTGTTTGCTATCTAACTCTGAAAGAATTTTTCAAATCGGACCCATAGCAGAGAATATGTAATAATACTACGTATAGAATGGACACTTCGACGTCCCGCCCGATTTCCCCGCATCACCCAACCTCCTCCCTCTTATGGGCGACAGTTGGTATTTTCTACGTGCTGCGCACACAGGTGCACGTGTAAATACACGTCACTGATTGATGTCTGTGTAATAGAGACCAAATTAAGCGTTTGTATGGAATTTTGGCGAAGTGTACGCGGTGTGCCCGTAGCTTCTGAGATGAGCGAAACAACAAACAAACATACAAACAAACTCTTCAGCTTTATAATATTAGTAAGTATCAGCGCCTCTTGGCACAGAGTACAGTTAATATGTAGTTCAAGTTATGACATCCTTTTGTTTCGCAATACGCAACTGTATCATTCATTGAAGATTTCACAACATTCGACTATTCAATTTAGCGTACCACACACCGCGTTATATAGGTACCTACATTAAAAATATAATTAGACCGATTGATAATATAATGTATATTACGCGGCTTGGGGTCAATCGGTCTATTTTATTCACTTGAAAATTATTTCCAACTAGCTGACCCGGCAAACGTCATATTGCCTCAGAATGAAATAATGTGTCAAAGGTTTGATATATACGGACTATTTGTATGGGAAAATAAAATTATGGTTTTTACTATTTCCCTTCAATTTTTTCATATTTTCCTACCTTTTAAACCAAAAAATCATTCAATACCAAAATTAGCCAAATCGGTCCAGTCGTTGTTGAGTTTTAGCGAGACTAACGAACAGCAATTGATTTTTATATATATAGATAGATATTGTTGTTTATTGTTATAACAGTGTTATACCTAAACCACAATATCTAGAATATTCTAGAAATTGAAGGGAAACAGTAAAAACCACAATTTTATTTTCCCGTACAAAGTCGCATTTTGCTGCCCTGCGTCGCTCAACGCGAACGCGCACGCCTAATGTGGGGAGGCTTTAGCAGTCTTGAATCCCCGTGTGGAATTTCCCTGTGCCATACTTTGGATTTGGTACCTAATATCTCCTAATCATTTTGAAAGATTTGTTCAATGTCAACGTATCGGGCTCGCTCACCGATACTTGGCATTTTCAGAGTTCCGTAGCCTATAAAACTCCCCCTCCTTCTCTACCACTTAAACGTATCATCGTCTGAAAAAAATATGATAGTAGTATAACGAAATCAATAGAAAAACTATGACAGCTTATTATATACCTAACAAGTTTACCAATAATAGTCGATCAACTTATACTACAAAATGTATAAAGTACTAAGAAACAGAACCCTACATTGAGCGCAGCCCGACTCACGCTTGCCCCGGTTTTTTCAAAGTATTATAGCTACAAATACTTCTCAACCTTTACAAATTAAGGCGTAATAAACAAAAACTAATGACGTTTTACAACATTTGATTCCTGTTACATTTACGACCGACAAATTCTGGTCCTTCGAGTTTAACAGCAGTTTGTGTTATCAGAAAGAATGTTCGATGGAATGTCAATCTACGGGTTGGTGGCGCCGGTCACCGAGCGTATATGATTTAGCTGTTTATGTTTAATTGACTTGTATCAAGTTACTCTCCTCTTAATTTAGTTTTATTGTCTCGATTTTTAGTTAAGTAAATTTTCCGCATCTTAAAAACTTTGCAAGCAAACACACTGCTACACTACAACACTACACATTTGAATCAGTTACTGAAAAGAAATACGTAATATTATTCATAGTAAAATCGAAGGTGATCATTTTGGTGCTAAACCGTCTGTATCTTTACATTTAATTAATTCTGCAAATAAATCATTATACCCTACCTACTTTAAAGGCAACGAAGTTAAATATAGAAGAGAAACAGGGAACAGACAGCAGGTTCTGTTTTTAAATTGATTTGGCAGATAGTGAGACGTTTTTACGTCATCTATTACTATGTGAATGTGTGGCAAATTAACTTCTGGAATGGAACTGCGCTTGTCCTGTCTAGTACTTTGGTACGTATAGGTCAATGTCTAAAGGTAAAATTTATTGACCCTCGGAACTCCGAATTATTTATCCAAGCTTTACTTTATTGAGGAAGTAAAGCTACTCTTATCACTTCATGTCTTGTAAATAAATTGCAATTAAAAAATAAATATGAAAAAGATTGTCGCTATAGCCAAAATAAAATTAACAAGTATCTTGAAATTAATATACATTATCCAGTGAACAATATACATTTAAAAGTAAAATGTCATGTTATTAACATTAATAATTCTATTTCGGCAGATGTACGACAGCATTATTTAAATATTTCAGAATTTGAACAGACTTTCAACTATAAGGTATTTCAGTAGATTTGCGACAATATTATTTAAGTGTTGTAAGATTTGAAATTCTAAAATACATTCAACTATCAGGTGATAAATTTAATGTGCCTGAAGATATAATTTTGTTGTAAGGTGCTGATATTAAAATTTATTTTCTTAATCTACGTCAATCTACAAGTTGCCAGCGCCGGTGACCGGTATATGACTTAGCTGTTTATCTAATTGACCGGCTATCAAGTTACTCTCCTCTTAATTTAGTTTTACTGTCTCAAATTGGGTTATGGATATCAAACATCAGATGTTGAGTCTGATAGTAGTAGGTATGACAACTTTTAAATCAATTAGTGGATAGAAATACTTAATTTTATTCACAGTTAAATGAAAATACCTATAAAGAAACTAAATAAAAAAGTATTAGGAAAAATGTTAAATGCAGAGAATTGAAGAAAAAATATTATTATTGTTGAATGAAATAAAACAGACCAAGAATAATTATTAGTGATGGGCTAAATGTGGCTTAAACCGAATACGAACTTCAGTCGAACTATCGACAAAAATTAAAAAACGGCTGAACTTCAGTTTAATTTTATCCAACTTCTTGGAGGGTGACATTTTGTGATTTGTTTACATTTATTTACTTTAATTACTGTTGATCATTTAATAATTCAAAATTAAATTAACGTTTACAAAAAAAATAAGTTGTACCATGATGTTGTGTTTATTTTTCATTCAATTTACCTATTGCATATATTATGTAACAAACATAATTGCAATTCAGTTTAATTTATTTCCGTTTTTTTTACAGGTTTGTTTTATGTATATTTTAATCGAAGTTTTTTTTATAGTACTATACTAAGTATAGATTTTGCAGTAGGTATCGAAATATCACTCGCATGTGTTGTTTCACGTATATTTTAATCAGTTTTTTTTATAGTATACTAAGTATAGTTTTTGTAGTAGGTATCGAATATCACATGTGTTATTGCGAAAAAATTGAATATTAAAATCCCTGTAACGATACAGGCCGCTAGTTTCATAAATCATTATCATTTCTCTATCTGTGTATCCAAACTTCTCAGAATTTTCAATTTTTTTATATAAGGAAGGTGGCTAACAAGCGTGCAGCTCACATTGATGTTAAGCGATGACTGCAGCCTATGGACGCCTACACAAAAACCAGAGGTCAAAATGCAGATGCGTTGCCACCCTTGAGACCTAAATTGATATGTCTCTGTGATAGTTATTACGGGGCCATATATTTGTAATCAAATTTTATTTATAGTACTTGTTTACGTCATACCATTTCTAGACCACGATATTTATATCCGAAACGAAGGCCAATCAATAAATTTGAGGCTAAAAATAAGATGAAAGTAACACTCAGACAAACAAGTACGTGCAATGCCGTAATTATCGATTACGACACGCTTATCGTACGAATGTACCAATCTCGTTCTTGATTTGTGAAATGCATTGATTGATAACAATATCGCTAGCAATATTTACATAACACTATCATTGATAGCGATCATGTTTTATTGACTTATGACGTTAAGGTGAACTTACGACAGAGGTGCGAACAAGGTCGGTCTAGCCCTGCGGTACACCTTTTTTCGCAGAATTTTTACTAACATTTTCAGTAAGGAAAAGTGTTATACACTACCAGCCACTTTCTCTTACTACTGTAATATACTGGTTTTAATTGTTAGTACAGTTCCAGAGACGGCAATCAAGGACGTATATATTAACTCGTTGGTTTTAAGATAGGACATGTTTATCATATTTACTCTCTTATCTCGACCGACCAAAGAGATTCATCATATTTTTTTATTTAATAACATGGTTGCTAACTTTCGTTACTAATGAAGTTTGTTATTACTGTTTATTAAACTGTTCCATGACTTTGTACTGGCACTTCTGTGAAGTCACTGGTTCAGGGTCTTTACCACCCATCTCATTCCAATCTTACTTTGTTTTGACGTATCACGAACATTAACGAAAAGTAAGTTTTAGAGCAGTCTCAATATAATCTAAATTTGCTTTGATGATTGTTATACGACAAAACAAAGTAAGATTGAAATAAGTCTGCCATAAGAGATGGTGATATTGTCCAAAATCCCAATGAGAGTTTTCGTGGATAATAAATAGTCTAATTTTACGAAAAACCCTTAGAATTCGGAAAGAATCATGGCAAGTTCTATACATTGATTTGTACAAAAAAAGAAAAAGGAAGCCCAAGATGAAACAGCTGTGAGACATTTAAAATTACTAAAACATTTCCTGATATTTGAAATATGTTTATCTCATCAAAATTAAAATATTATTATATATTATATATTCTAAAGTTATTTCACCTTGAAACTGTTCATATTAATTGTCATATTTTTTATTTTTCGCAATACAACATGCAAATGAATTTAGGAATTAAAGAAAAAGTGGAATCTAAAACCGAAGCTTTACTAGCTCAGTAGTACAGTTTATCTTTTCTTTTTATTTCTAAATTTGTCATTTCTTATTTGAACCTTTTTTCTTCATGTTTGTACAAATTTTGCGATAATCTTTTGCCCGACGCGTAATAGTAATATTTATTGAGTCTCTATCAGATGCATTATTCGAAACTTAAAAAATACACATAACACGAGAAAAGCGGATATATTCTTAAATGCTTGTTTAAATTACGTCTTCATAAAAAACAGTCGTCGAATTATGTCAATTTAAAATGTAACACCCGATGATCATTAAATGTAAAAAATGAGTCTGAAATTTGACATGCTTAATTATTCACGTGCCTGCATAAATCTTTGTATGTTTTTATTGAATTCTAGCTTTAAGTCAGCGATGGGTTCACACTCACCGGTCAAACTTATTTGAATGAGGCAATCATCATTTTTTATGGGGTCATCGATCTTCATGATAAAACTATTGTCTCATATTAACAGTATTATTTACATGATGTCGTATCAATATCCACTATCAACACTAAAATGGCTAGAATTACACCCAGAAAAAGTGGTGGTTCCAGAATTTTAGGAGGGAGGAGATTTGACGCATCTGGGATGCTGACGTTTTGAAGTAAAAAAATAATTAATAATAAATATAATAATGGCAACCCATTATACGTCCCACTGCTGGGCACGAGTCTCTCCCCTTTTTGGGGGGAGGCCTGGAGCATACTCCACCACGCTGCTCCAATGCGGATTGGTGGAGGTGGGTGGGTTAGTGGCCAACCCGCAAAAAATAATTATTATGTAAGAATTTTCAAACTTAAATAATTTGTAGGTCTTGGTTTTAGCGCCTCAAGATAACATCAGCACTAACATATGAAAATTAAGCGTCTTCGTTGTATTTAAGGCAGTATGAAGTATAAAAAACCCGGTATTAAAAAAAAAACAATCTTTGATGCATGAAATTGTTAAATTACTTCAATTTCATTTAACAATCTATGAGAAGGAATGTCCAAAATAAGATTCTGCTGAGAAAAAGTCTCAGGGGTGTCCACATTGTCCACGCATCTGCTTTTTGACCTTTGGTTTTGTGTAGATGTCGATAGGCTGCAGTCATCACTTAAGATCCATGTCAATTGCAAGAATATACATATATATATATATATATATATATATATATATATATATTTTTATGTAATGGGCTTGGCAAACAAGCATGCAGTTCACATTGATGTTAAGTGATGACTGCAGCCTATAGACACCCACATGAAGACCAAGGTCAAAATGCAAATGCGTTACCACTCCTGAGGCCTAAGGTGTTACGCCTCTGTGCCGGAAATTACAGGGCCGTACATTACCACCTGACCGGAACGCGATAGTGCTGAACACTACCATTTAGCGGCAAGCATATTAGGTAATGCGGTGGTGCCTACGCCCGCGAGCTCCGTCACTGAAGCTCTACCACCAGTAAAATTTTTGCCACCATCGTTACATTACAAAAAAAATGTGCAACACCTGTACGCCTGAAGCCGCGAAAGATTGCTAGTTTTTACCTACGCATATTATTTTATTTACCAGGCTGTTCCATACACACCGATTTATAAAAGAAAAAGTAACTTTAACGATTGATCATACCTATCAAGGTACCTAATACTTAACAGTTTTTTTTTTGTTTGTACAAACGAACCAAAGTTCGGGTTCATCAAACCGTTATCTTAGCATTAATGTATTCTTTGATTGTTTGTTTATCAATGTCGCGTCGATAGCCACATAATATAACGTTCATTATAGTTGTGGAAATATCCAGATAGCTTAGTCCCTACAGTGACATCAACTGATATACCTGTGTGATAGGACTGCTCTTAACTTGGCCCATTAAAATATACCTTTTAAATACTTGCCCAAAAAAGTTGTGAAACGTTTTTTTCGGTTTCTATATCAAGTATCTATAATGGTTATCTTTCAAATAATAATATAAAGTTATCCTTTTTCGCCCAGCAAGTGGTCATGCTCGTCTTCTTCGTCGTTTTAATGTGATGCTCTTGTTTCTATATTAATTAAGAACAGTTATCTTTAAAATTATTGTTCTGACCAGAACCTAGTTACCACCTGACCGGATAACGGATAACAGTAGCACTGAACACTACCATTTAGCAGCAAGTAGGTTTTTTATTTAAAGAAAAATGGAAAGAAAAATTTGACTTCAGGCGAGACTCGAACTCGCGATAGATGGCGCTGCTGCTACCATAAAGCAATACAATAAATGTGAAGGAAAGATTTGACAAATCGTTCAGGACTTCAGTAGCTCAATTGGAAGAGCGGCTGGACTAGATTCCCAGTAGGCCGCGAGTTCGAGTCTCGCCTGAAGTCAAATTTTTCTTTCCATTTTTCTTTAAATAAATACGCTTACACCCACAGCCCCTAGCTTTAAACCTGTGTCGTGGTTGCCGTTGTCTACACACAAACACCCAGACCCGAAACAAATATCTGCAGGTCATACAAATTTACAAATATTTGTCCCGGTGCGGGGATCGAACCCTCGACCCTTCGAATCAAACGGTCGTCTCACACCGCTGGACTAATCGGGTGATCAGGCGTTTAAATACTGTGGTGCATAGTGGCAAACAAGCATGCAGTTTACATTGATGTTAAGTGATGACTGCAGCCTATAGACACCCACACAGAGACCGAGGTCAAAATGCAGATGCGTTACCACTCCTGAGGCCAAAGGTAATATGCCTCTGCGCCTGAAATTACCGGGTTGTACATTACCACCTGACCGGAAAACGATAGTGCTGAACACAACCATTTAGCGGCAAGTATATAAGGTAATACTTAAGGTAACTACTAAGGTAATGAAGCGCGCATGGCCCAGCGGCTGGTGTAGATCGGAAGCGATCTGCTCGGTTAAGCACTACGGGCGCGGTCGGGTAGTGTGATGGGTGACCGCTAGTGGCAAATTAAATGCGCGTTTCCGTGCTTCGGAGGGCACGTTAAGCCGTCGGTCTCGGTTGCTATCGATGGATAGCAGTCGTTAAACCTTGTCGGAGGCCTTATAGGCGGTTTGAAAACATCCGACAGTGGGTTGGCCACTAACCCACCCACCTCCACCAATCCGCATTGGAGCAGCGTGGTGGAGTAAGCTCCAGGCCTCCCCCAAACAGGGGAGAGACTCGTGCCCAGCAGTGGGACGTATAATGGGTTGCCATTATTATTATTTATATTATTATATAAGGTAATGCGGTGGTGCCTACGCCCGCGAGCTCAATCACTGGAGCTCTACCACCAGTACAGAAAATGGTGTCGATTACGATTAAATGCTATAAAATTACCTATCCATCGCTCCTAACGTGGCAACATACAAAATTCTTGAAATTTTATCTCTTTTTTTAGACATTTAAATATAAAATAACGAAAACCAGTCTCGATTAGCCAAGTAGTTTCAATATAAGTGAATTTCAAATTCTATTTTAAGACTCATATCGCAATCGCTTTATATTTACGGCTGTCTTATTAATAAACGATATTAAGCAACTAATTACTTCAGTGTTGTATCTCTTACTATTATGCAAATCAAATTCAATTGACAAGACAAAAGTTAATGTTATTTATTTATTTAAAACCTTTTAATTTCTTAATAAATTTGCATTACCATTTAACAATTACATACAGTGATTCCATTCCATTTGGTAAAAAACGAAAATACAAGAATGTATTTTCGTTTTAAAAAAAAAACTAAATATATCAAGCATTTATATTTAAGTATATAATATAATATTAAAATTAAATTTTATGTCATGTTATTAAATTATACAAAAACGTATTTTTCAATTTATCATAAAAACATTGACAATGTTTAAAAATATAAATATTTTATTTTTATTAACGACCTCACTTCGAGTAAAAACTTCCTCCATATGTGTCTAATGTTAAAATTTAATGTAGCTAATGCAAATTTTGCCAGTACGCTTTGTTGTCTGTGCGTCCGTCTGTCTATCAAGACTCTTTTTCTCAGGAGTGTGAAGAGGCATCTAATTGAAATTAATACCAAATATTCAAGTCTAAATTCCCTATGGTGGTCTGAGAATATCAGACTTTTAAGTCAATGTCAAAAAAATAAATTTTCGTACATTTGTATGGAAATAAAAAATCTATGGGGTACTTACTACAGACAGACCACCTACACAACACAAGGTGCTATCTCCCAAGAATAATCAGATCAGAAAACGAAAGGAAGTGTGTGCTAGCTAGCGGTGCGGGCGGTAAAAGGGGGTGAGTTTAGGATTTCAATTATTGTATATTTATGTGTATTTGGTTAGGACTCTTAACTAACACTGTAACTACTGGCAGGCATCTAAACCGGACGGCGGCGGATAAAGTTTTAGAATCAGCTAGCTACCGTGGGTGAATCCCATCCGACGGTACCGATTTAGGAACCGAGGAAGATTCCCCAACATAAGACTTCTGTGCTATCTCCCAAGGTTTTTCTTCTTCATATCAATGAATTTTAGAATAAAACTTCAATTTTCAATATTCTCTACTTTACTGGTGGTAGAGCTTTTACAGTTTTCCTTACAGTTTTTGTTTCAGACAAATTCTAATAGTAATATTCTATTAGATTTACATGAAATGTTTATGAGTATCAGAAATCTCAATTGCATTGAGATTTCTGATACCAATAAGGTCAAATAGGTATGACAATTCATACCTATTTGACCTTATTGGTACCTACCTGTTTTTACCTGTTTTCTACATATAGAAATAACCCATTCATTGAACACACAAACGAATGTACCTACCTAATATTTCCTTAATGCAAGTTCATTTTCCTAGTAATTTGCAACATACAAGTCATCATTGATTGCGTCACTTTGATAGTCTTTCAAGAAAAACTATATTCAGAGGTTAAAAGTTCAATGACCGTTTATTTTTCTTAGTTCACTTATAACCCGTGTATGAAAACATTCAGTTTTTTGGCTTATTTATACATTAGGCTTTACCCCCTAACTGGATAACTTTTGTGCTTGCTTACATCTTCAATTTTCTTATCCTATGCAATAGCGTTGAACCCTGGTATTGTAGAATAGGACCGCTACAGTTCCTTTATTTTGGCTGTCGGCTTTTGGTTGCGATTTTTTTTTTAATTTATTTATCACATATTGTTTTATATTATTTCGCATTAACACATACTTGTGAAATATATTTTTATTTTAAAGAAAAATGGAAAGATAAAATTGACTTTAGATGAGACTCAAACTCGCGGCCTACTGGGAATCTAGTCCAGCCGCTCTTCCAATTGAGCTACTGAAGTCCTAACACATATTGTTTTATAACAAGGTATTACTAAAAACCACTGAGGTTTGTCTCGAATGCAAATCTACGTCAAACAATTCAATAACGTACTATATCTACATAAATGAGTAGGCGTAGGTATACTTGTTTCTTAAACTACGTTAAGTAAAAATAAAAATGTATAAGTTAAACGGGGTTGTTAAAAAACTTTCAAGTTATCCTAGATCATTCATATTTTCCAGAAAATAACTTTTTAATACAAGTTTTATGTTTTTTTACTAAGTTTGTTTTTTATGACTAAGGGTAACTTGTTAATTAATTAATCGCGGTATTGTATATTGTGTCGTTTGCTCTCCGTACGCATTGTTCGCACTGGATGATTAGCCTTGACAATGTCACAGAATAAAAAGGCACAGAAGACATACAAAGCGCGCTCGAGCAACACACACATAGTCACTGCTCACCGACACGGTATCTCGGTCGGATTCAGACACATACGTACGCGACTTGGCAATCGCGCATGCGAATTTTCCTTACAAAATGGTTTTTGTAAGGAAAATTCGCTCCACTAAATATTTCGTTGAAAACATGATTTTTGGTTTGTGTAGTTATTGTGTTGTCTTTAATCTCATTTGGTTTAGGTCTAAAACGTATAGGACAAAATAAATTGGGTAAATAGGGTAATCCTTTTAGAAGATATCAGGGATTTTCCCTTGTGGAAATTGTGAAATGTAAAATTTTGTGTTTTGTTTTTATGGTGTAAACTGTTTGTATTATTATAGTATTTGTATTGTTTTGTTTTGATATTGTAGGATAAGATTCGAGTGCCACTACCACGGTAGTTTTTTGTGCATAAGGCAATGTTAACAACCCTAGCGCGACCGCCGAACGTAGGCATGAAAAGTGAAGTACATACATGAGATTGACTTCTGTACCTTTTTTATTCTGTGACTATGTGCACAGCCACGTCTTGTCAGTGTGCGTGCTTTACGGAGTGGCTAAAGTGCGCCCGCTTTGGATGAGTACCTAGCTACCATAACTTCAGGTCTTTATCGCAAGCAAGCTTTGACCGCATAATTGCACCAATCTCTTATGTAATGATGCCTATTTTTTTATGTAATGGAAGTGGCAAACAAGCATGCAGTTCACATTAATGTTAAGTGATGACTGCAGCCTATAGACACCCACACAAACACCAAGGTCAATATGCAGATGCGTTACCACTCCTCAGGCCTAAGGTGTTATGCCTCTGTGTCGGAAATTACAGGGCCGTCCATTACCACCTGACCGGAACACGATAGTGCTGAACACTACCATTTAGTGGCAAGTATATAAGGTAATGCGGTGGTGCCATCGTCAGCGAGCTCCGTCACTGGAGCTCTACCACCAGTAAATGAATGAATGAATGGTACTTACAACTTCTAAGAGACCTGCAATATAACTGTAAAAACCGCTTTTAATTTCACTCAGAAGTTTTGCTGTGATGCGCGAACATACATACAGATAGACAGACAAAACTGAAAGAAAAAACATGGCATCTACTGGCTCTATAAAGACCTCTCTTAATTTTATTCCTTAACTACCTTCTTCGCGACTTCGTCCGCGTGAAAATGTATGATTGTCAATATCTACCCGGACTAAGTCGTGGGCGCAGCTAGTATAAAAGTAACCTAAGTCACTCTTTATTACATCAGCTATCTGCCAGTGAAAGTCCCGTCAAAATCGGTCCAGCCTTTCGCAAGATTAGCCCCGCCAAACAGACAGAAAGACAAACAGACAAAAATTGTAAAAAATGTTGTTTACCTACCGTGTATACATACATATGCATTTAATAAAAAGCGGTAATTTTTTTATGACGAGCAGACACTCCAATTTTATTTATTTGTCTAGCTGGATACTGTACTACGATATACTTCTCACATCTCTGATTCTTGTTACTTATCTCTCTTCTGATAACTGTTACAGAAAAACATTTTTCAACAGTATTTTTAATTAGTTCAATCCTTTGCGGAATTTTGTAATTCATCATAAATTATTAAAAAAAAAAAATATAGAAAAAAACACGATATAAGCGGCTTCTTTAATCCGCTATGTAAACAAAGTTTAATAAAGTTAACGAGTTCCTATAATTGATAGCAATCTTAACTTATTTATGTGCAAAATTGTACACAAGACATCGTAACTTAAAAAAAATGTTATCAGAAAGTTAATTATCATGAATGTTATTTACATAATTAGATATTAGTATACTTACATTTTAGTTCATTTCAAAGTAAATTAAAAATTAATATCTATCAAAATAAGATTATTTTAAGGTCAATACACTGAATTATTTTGGTGTTAAAAATGTACCTAAATTTTCACATGGCATTATAATCTTTAAGATTAAGCAAAGTATATCTTTAGTTGCGAAACAAAGGTAGTTAGCATGATTTTGAATGAATAATCTTGATGTTAGATTAAAATATAGTATTATTTTATTTCATATAAAGCTATTTTACATAAAATTGTAATATGGTCATACAAGTATAACAATGAAACATTCGTATTAGATACAATATTGCACTGAACATATTTTAATTTCAATTTTCTATCAAACTATGTCATAGTTAACACCTTATTTCATTTAGCTTATTGTTGTTGTTTTATTTTTTTATATCTGAAGGTTGACACAAAAGCTGATGGGCCACCTGGTGGAAAGTGGTCTCCGTCGCCTATGAACATTTGCAACACCAGGGAAATTGCCAACGCACTGCCAGCCCTGAAGCCTCTTTTGACGCCATTCCTGAAGAATCCCATATTGTAGCACCAAGGGAACACCTCGGAGGTAGTGTTGTTGCAATAGTAATAGTCTATCGATAGTATTGTGAACTATCGTGACCCCGAAAAAATAGTCGATAGCGCGATAGTACTACCGAAAATATCGCCATGCTGCAATACTATCGATACTATCGATAGTATCGATAGTTTCGATAGTATCGATAGTTTCGATAGTTTCGATAGTATCGATAGTTTCGATAGTATCGATACTAGATAGTATCGATAGTATCGATAGTTTCGATAGTATCAATACTAGATAGTATCGATAGTATCGATAGTATCGATAGTATTGCAGCATGGCGATATTTTCGATAGTACTGTCGCGCTATCGACTATTTTTCGAGGTCAACTATCAATAGCGCAACTATCGATAGTTTAGCAACACTGCTCGGAGGGAAGTTCGTTCTATCTTGGTTGGTGCGGTTATTTTGGCCACACTGTTTATCCATTATTTATGACCGGAAATGTATTGATACATCAAAAAAATAAATTGCACACTGATAAATAGTCATGTCATCATGCAGTGCGTAAATGAAAGGACTTTTAATTTTGATATCAATATCTTTTAATTTGATAGTATTTAATAGTTTCAACATTAAGTTTTGTGTTCTTTTACAAATACGAAGTATATTTTTATTCAATAATAATAACGGAAAAGGAACATATTAATATTTTCTTTTTAATAATAAAGGAGACGTTCCAAAATATGTGGAGGTTGGGCCCGCACTTTGTACACTATATTGAGAGAAAAAGCATAAAACACGAAATAATTTTCAGCTATTCAAATCGTTTATTGTACCATCATCCATATTTCAAAAACAAGAATGTCATAGTAGCATTATGGTGACATATTGTTGTCATACTGGTGGTAGAGCTCCAGTGACGGAGCTCGCGGGCGTAGGCACCACCGCATTACCTAATATACTTGCCGCTAAATGGTAGTGTTCAGCACTATCGTGTTCCGGTCAGGTGGTAATGTACGGCCCTGTAATTTCCGGCACAGAGGCATAACACCTTAGGCCTCAGGAGTGGTAACGCATTTGCATTTTGACCTTGGTCTTTGTGTGGGTGTCTATAGGCTGCAGTCATCACTAAACATCAATGTGAACTGCATGCTTGTTTGCCAATTCAATTACATAAAAAAAAAAATACAAAAATTACATAAAATAAACAATTTTGGACAAAAAACAATAATTCAAATTATTGTTTGAGTATTTTTCTAAGATTCAACTTTTTTTCTCAATCTTTTGATCAAGTGTACAAGGTATGGAACTTGTCCTTTATTCACACGTTAAAAACTATTTTTATTTCAATGAGTACCTATGGTTCTAACCTAACCTCTTACCTTATATTGTCCCTTGCCCTTGTACTTAGTTTGTATACTGAATTGCCGGGTGGCGGTAGTTTCTAGTGCCCATGTGGGTGTGTCCACAGAGAAACCGCGGACAAACGCTAGTATGTATAAAGGCACTATACCAATACATTAGGCCTACGACTCAACAGTGACATACCAAAATATAATGTAATCACTTAATTTCTCTTGGGAGTAGGTTCGTCAAATGTTAAGCTAATTAGATCATACAATATTATTATTCATTTTCGTTCTAATTTTCATTATCAATTTAGTCAAAAGCAAATACAAAAAAAAAATTATAATATACATGAAGTTTTCGCTTGGTTAATTTTTTTTTTATGTAATAAAAGTGGCAAACAAGCATGCAGTTCACATTCATGTTAAGTGAAGACTGCAGCCTATAGACACCCACACAATGACCAGAGGTCAAAATGCAGATGCGCTGCCACTCCTGAGGCATTAGGTGTTATGCCTCTGTGCCGGAAATTACAAATAAAACTATTTTACGGATTCATCCCGCGTATTATTATAGCTAAAATAATTTTTTAACACGACATTTTGGTCTTTTTTCAGCTTCCGTGATCATGGAGCATAGCGCAACTCGGCCAACCGGTCACGGCGCATCGGATAGTAGCCATAGCTTCTTTTACCGATGCATAACAATCTGTCATTTTTTGCGGGGGTAATACGTGTGACACACTGGTACTGGTGGTGGTGGTTTACTGGTGGTAGAGCTTCAGTGACGGAGCTCGCGGGCGTAGGCACCACCGCATTACCTAATATACTTGCCGCTAAATGGCAGTGTTCAGCACTATCGTGTTCCGGTCAGGTGGTAATGTACGGCCCTGTAATTTCCGCCACAGAGGCATAACAACTTAGGCCTCAGGAGTGGTAACGCATCTGCATTTTGACCTTGGTCTTCATGTGGGTGTCTATAGGCTGCAGTCATCACTTAACATCAATGTGAACTGCATGCTTGATTGCCACGCCCATTACATAAAAAAAAAAACACACTCACACTACAGAAATCGTTTATTACTAAGTACGAAACTGACACCTTGACTTTAACAAAATACATAAACAATTTCACGCAGACAATTTAATATCTGGGCGACAGGGATAGGACCGTTTGATCTTGTACTTTGAGGGGAAAGGCTGCATATGGCTACTCCCCTCCGGTCCGCGGCCGGTGGCACGTGTTGCTCTATGTCATGGGGAGACAGTCTGAACTGAACTGAAGTGTTTAAGTAATGTACTCCATCGTAATTGTACTATAATAATGACAACCCACTGCTGAACATAGGCCTCCCCCAAGGACCTCCATGCCGACCGATCGGAAGCGACGTGCATCCAGCGGGTATCTGCAGCCTTGATAGGCCTATGTTCAGCAGTGGACGTCTTATAGCTGATATGATGAATGACAACCCCTGCATGTCCCACTGCTGGGCACGAGTCTCTTCCTTCTTTGGGAGGATGCACTCCATACTAAATTTCACTTTTCATCTTTTTATTCCGGATGGATTAAAATATTTTAAATACCAGGAATTTTTTTTTTAGGTTCCCTAGATAATATTTCGAAGCTGTTTTACCATGTGTCTTATTTATTTCTTTTGGTATATATCAATGCATGGAACTAGCCATTCTTTCAGAATAATTTACTTGCCACTAAATGTTAGTGTTCAGCACTATCGTGTTTCGGTCAGGTGGTAATGTACGGCCCTGTAATAATCTACGGCCCTGTAATTTCCGGCACAGAGACATAACACTTTAGGCCTCAGGAGTGGTAACGCATCTGCATTTTGACCTTGGTCTCCGTGTAAGCGTCTATAGGCTGCAGTCATCTTAACATTAATGAGAACTGCATGCTTGTTTGCCACTTCC
This sequence comes from Macrosoma leucophasiata, assembly GCA_036365455.1. Taxonomy (NCBI): domain Eukaryota; kingdom Metazoa; phylum Arthropoda; class Insecta; order Lepidoptera; family Hedylidae; genus Macrosoma; species Macrosoma leucophasiata. Next base: position 23,211,750 of record JAWQUS010000007.1, on the reverse strand, counting down.
ATAACATAAAAAAAAATACACGTGTTTTTTTTTAAGTTAGGTTAGCTTTTTATATTGATATTGGTTTTAATTTTTTTATGAATATGTCAAAGAATTGAGAATTTCTGACACAGGTGGACATTAAATTTGTTAATGTACAATGTACACCTGTGCCAGACAGAGTGGAACCCTCGTTCATATTGTTCATTGAATGAGATCATGAATATTAAAATAGGAATTACTTTAGGTTGTTATGTCTCTGTGATAGTTACCATCCAACCGAACTACGATAGTGCTAAACACTACCATTTGGCCGCAGATAGATTAGGTAATGCAGTGGTGCCCTAGAGCTCCTATATTGAGCTCTACCACTATTAAATTATTCTGAAATGACAATTTCTATTTTAGTACCTAAAAGACTGCTTCATTGCAGTTTTAGTATGTATATCTTTTTTTTAATGTAATGGACGTGGCAAACAAACATGCAGTTGACATGAATGTTAAGTGATGACTGCAGCCTATAGACACTTACACTAAGACCAGTGTCTAAATGCAGATGAGTTACCACTCCTGAGGCCTAAGGTTATGTCTCTGTGCCGGAAATTACAGGGCCTTACACCATCTGACAGGAACACGATAGTGCTGAACACTACCATTTAGCGGCAAGTATAATAATGCGGTGGTGCCTACGCCCGCGAGCTCCGTCACTGGAGCTCTACCATCAGTAAAATCTATATCTGTATGTTTTTCATCTATTAGAACATGTTAAAGTAAAACAATGAAACCTTTTAAACATAATATGTATGAGCTTCTTCTCTCCTTTTTTTATATAATAAAAGTGGCAGGCAGGCAGTTCACATGGATGTTAAGTTATGACTTTAGCCTATAGATATCTATACAAAAACCATAGATCAGATGCGTTGCCACCTTTGAGACGTTATGTCTCTTTAATGACTACTAGCGGCCATACATCTAAACGATCACACATACACACGATACACTATAGTGCGAAACACTACCATTTGTGTATGTATGTCTGTATGTTTTCATGTATTAGAACATGTTATGTTCTTAGATTTTCGCGAGCTACACTCATTGAAATAAAACTATTTTTACGGATTTATCGCGCGTATATAAAACTAAAATGATTTTTAAAATCAACCCGACGTTTCGGTCGCTTTTCAGCTTCCGTGGTCCCGGGCAGACTGAGGTGACATTTGTCTGACAGAAGTTTGAAAAAATTATATGTAGCTACTTCCATCGATTTCGTAAACGCCTTGCGTAGCGTTCAGGATTAACACAATAATTACTTATGGTATCTTGAGGTCTTGCAGACTGCTGCGGCTGGGCTAAAATCATTTTAGTTTAATATACGCGAGATAAATCCGTAAAAATAGTTTTATTTCAATTAGAACATGTGTTAAAGTAAAACAATGAATAAAAGGTACCTTTTACACATAATTTGTATGAACTTCTTCCCTCTATAATCTTTTACTGTGCCAAGTGGCACACTCCCCAGAGCATGTACTTCATATGCTTAAAGTGATTTACAATGTTTCCTCTGTAAGTAAATATTAAATAGATACTAAAGGAAATGGATGACTCTGGCGGGGATGGTACATGGTACACATGAACACATTATAATGTACTAGCTGTTGCCCGCGGCTTCGCCCGCGTGGATGTCGTTTTATGAACAGAGATAGAGCTGACTTTGAGAACGAACATAGGCTATTATGTTCGTTCTCAAAGTCAGCTCTATCTCTGTACCAAATTTAATTACAATCGGTTCAGTCGTTTGGACGTGAAAAGGTAACAGACAGACAGACAGAGTTACTTTCGCTTTTATAATATTAGTAGGGATTCATAGTAAATAAGATGGGAGAAACAGACCGAACGAAATGATGGTCCAATCCCTACTATATTACACATAGGTATATATTATTTTTTATTTTTTTATTATTAGAAATGCCAAAGTAACTCTGTATGTCTGTCTGTCTGTTTGTTCTGTTACCTTTTCACGTCCAAACGATTGAACCGATTTTAATGAAATTTGGTACAAAGATAGAGCTGACTTTGAGAAAGAATAGGCTAGGTACTTAGTTATTTATAAAACGACGTCCACGCGGGCCAAGCTGCGGGCAACAGCTAGTTAATAATAAATGGACGACAACCACCTATAAAGTTTGTTGTATGACTTTGTTCTATACATTAAGGAGAGGAAAACTTGTTGTCTCTTTATACATAGTGGTATGTAGGTACCTAATATTTGTTAAAAAAAGTTATTTGTGTCCATTCCGGTTATGAACTCTAATTAACAACTTAAAAATATTTTATCACTATGTTATGTTATATTTAAATCACGTCTGTTATCGAGATAATCGATTTTTTTTCTCTTTTTTTTGTCGCAACTGTGACACATACTTCATATTTAACCGACGTGTGTGCTGTTCATATAAAATGTACCTAACAATCTTTATAAATATGTACCAATGTTGTTTTAATATAACCGGTTGTCAACATCGTAAGTCTTAGAGTGAAACTTTTCAAAGCAATTTTTTTTTTTGAAAACTCTTATCTACTCACGTTTCAAGGGCTTGGGGTTGCTCTGCTTCCTTCGCGACATGACCTAGCGGCAGGCACCGGTTCCCAACATCACACACACAAACACTTTTTGAACACGATCCTTCAAACTTGGCGCGGCGACAAGCACGTACGGCACGCGTGGCGGTTGCAACGAGACTGGAGGCGTATGCCATGTGAACCGGGTCCAATTCGCGGTCCGAGGGCTGGCTCTGGCACCGCCCTCTCGGGTCCCCCCCTCGCGCCGCTCGTAGCTCGTAGAGGCGTAGCGCCGTAGACTTGGATGCAGGGAAAATTTTGTCTTTCTTTTCCATCATCGTAGCAAAGTGCACTTTTAGAAAAATCATGTAAAGGATGTTGCAAAATTGTATGGACCTCCGGCCATGTATTGTTCACAATATCATTAACAGGCAAAATCAATATAAAAACGTTATCTGCCTCAGTAGCGTAGTGGTAGCAGGCCACTACTATTGCGCTGGAGGTCCTGGGTTCGATTCCCGGGTCGGGGATTATCAGAGATAACGGTTTAAAATCCTTTATCTCTGCTTCTATTGGGATTTTTCCATTTTCTTGAGGTTTCCCAGTACCCTGGAGTTTGGTAATGTGCCCGGAGATGGCAACAGGTTCGCCACCTGTTACATGGGCCAAAACGTAACCGGCGAGTCGTGGGTGTTTGCATGTATGATTGAATGCATGCATTTACCTCTGCCTACCCCTTCGGGGATTACAGGCGTGAAGTTACGTTTCGTACAAAACATTGTTTGCAGTTAGAATTGCAACTCAAAACCAACATGGCGGGCGATGTCATTTTGACAAATTCCACTAATAATCTTATTGAAAATTATAAAATCGTTTGAATTAAATGTGGTTGTAACTCTAAAATATATTCTTGAATAAATTAATTGTATTTTATTCGGATTCTTCTTTAATTTACCCATTTTTTGAGGTAGTGTACGAACCAGAGCCGAGCTCGCAACATCTCCTTTAAGATTTTCATAAGATGAGGTAAAGTCGTCCAGTATACAATTCAATCAGTCCTAATTGAGGTAGGATTCGGGAAGCAAAAGAACTTAAACTTTCTATATACAATGTATTATTATTGTCATTGGTAAAGTAATGACATAATATATATAGAAAACGAAAATAAAATATATCCGCGCGTTACATGTAGGGGAGGTACCCTCCTACATATAAAAAAAACATGTTTTTATTTTATGACTTTGTCGGCCTGAAGCCTCTAGTATTAATAGTTTTTGCGCTAAACTGAGGACGGACAGACGGACAGACGGACAGACGGACAGACGGACAGTCGGACAGTCGGACAGACGGACAGACGGACAGATGGACAGACGGACAGTCGGACAGTCAGACAGACGGACAGACGGACAGACGGATAGACGGACAGACGGACAGTCGGACAGTCGGACAGACGGACAGACGGACAGACGGACAGATGGACAGTCGGACAGACGGACAGACGGACAGTCGGAAAGACGGACAGACGGACAGTCGGACAGACGGACAGACGGACAGACGGACAGTAGGACAGACGGACAGACGGACATAGCGAAACTATAAGGGTTCCTACGGTATGTTTACTACGGAACCCTAAAAACACCAAGCGAGTCCCCCATCGGTAACAGCAACACGTTTGAATATTTTTAATTAAATTGGTGGCTTGATCTTTAACACTTTCACCATTTATCGTTATGTTCCAATCAATTGCCGCTAAATGGTAGTGTTCAGCACTATCGTGTTCCGGTCAGGTGGTAATGTACGGCCCTGTAATTTCCGGCACAGAGGCATAACACCGTAGGCCTCAGGAGTGGTAACGCATCTGCATTTTTACCTCTGGTCATTGTGTGGGTGTCTATAGGCTGCAGTCGTCACTTAGCATCAATGTGAACTGTATGCTTGTTTGCCACTTTTAAAACATTAAAAAAAAAATTAACACAAAACTTTAACAAATTGTATACACAAACCTTCTTCATGAATCACTCTATCGATCGGCGAAAACCACATCAACTGCCTCAGTAGCGTAGTGGTAGCAGGCCACTACTATTACGCTGGAGGTCCTGGGTTCGATTCCCGGGTCGGGGACTATCAGAGATAACGGTTTAAAATCCTTTATATCTGCTTCTGTTGGGATTTTCTGGAAGTTTCCCAGTACCCCGGAATTTGGTAATGTGCCCGGAGATGGCAACAGGTTCGCCACCTGTTACATGGGCCTAAAACGTAACCGGCGAGTCGTGGGTGTTTGCATGTATGATTGAATGCATGCATTTACCTCTGCCTACCCCTTCGGGGATTACAGGCGTGAAGTCAAGTTTTTTTTTTACGTTTTTCCAATCAATTAACACAACACTTTAACAAATTGTATACACAAACCTTCTTCATGAATCACTCTATCGATCGGCAAAAACAACATCAATATTCGTGTAGTATTCTTCGAGTTTATCACGTACAGACAGACACGCTATGTTCTTAACAATTTTCGAGATTAAATATGATATACTCGTATTTTCCAAAACAGCAAATGCAACTTTGTAATTCATATTTATGTGTTTTATGAATTTCAAGGTTGTTTGTGGTTTTGATAAATATTATCGTGGTGAACCCTGGCGTCGGGGCGTGACGAAATTTTTTGTACTGGAAGAGAATTCTTCCACTAGTGCAGTCAGTCCACCGAACAATGGCGGTCAAAGTTAAACCATCTAGGACAGTAGTAAAAATAACAACGCGGAATGGGCAGCAGCGTCCCGCGATGAATAATCGCAAATCCGCCTGCCAAGCGTGGCGATTAAGATATTCGCCCCTTTTGCCGCACAACACTTGTGGGCATCTTTGGGAAAGGCTTTATCCAGCTGTGGATGTCTTCCAGCTGGAATGATGGTGGTGAACACGGAATAAATAAATAAGGATGGAAAGACCTTTGCTACAATTTAGTATTAGAATCAGTGTCGCCGCTTTTCTCCCACCGTGCAATTTCTTACACAAATGCAACACCATCTCGACAATCATCCATCCATATACACATTAATCCTCAGGGCAGCAGTTCGTTTGCGTAAGTTTGCACACTAAGACAACTGGTGGTAGAGCTCCAGTGACGGAGCTCGCGGGCGTAGGCACCACCACATTACCTAATATACTTGCCGCTAAATGGAAGTGTTCAACACTATCGTGTTCCGGTCAGGTGGTAATGTACGGCCCTGTAATTTCCGGCACAGAGGCATAAGACCTTAGGCCTCAGGAGTGGTAACGCATCTGCATTTTGACCTTGGTCTTTGTGTGGGTGTCTATAGGCTGCAGTCATCACTTAACATCAATGTGAACTGCATGCTTGTATACCACTTCCATTACTTAAAAAAAAAAAAAACGCCCGGTGACAATAAGCACTCGCACTCAGACAACAATATACTCACAAAGAGCTCGTACGTCAGTAGCCGAAGTGCTGTACATTGCAAGCGGAGACAGTAATAGCGTTATTTTATTTAAAGAAAAATGGAAAGAAAAATTTTGACTTCAGGCGAGACTCGAACTCGCGGCCTACTGGGAATCTAGTCCAGCCGCTCTTCCAACTGAGCTACTGAAGTCCTGCCCGATTTGTCAAATCTTTCCTTCACATTTATTGCATTGCTTTATGGTAGCAGCAGCGCCATCTATTGCCAAACTATGCTAGTTAGGCAAACAAGTAATAGCGTTCATTGAGCGAGTGCTTAACGAGCAATGTATAGTAACGTTTAAATAATGCAGTTTAAGTTTGAATATTCATTCCTTTGAATATTTTTATGTTCTTTACAAATATTATAACAATAAATGTTATTTGTGACTTACCAATGGAAAGATATACCTCCTCGCTTTATACTTGAGGTCTGACATTTTATATGACATGTTAAAATTAGCACTACACGGCATTTTTACCGAGAGATGTGTCGTTTTTTTTTTCTTTTTTTTTTATGTAATGGAAGTGATAAACAAGCATGCAGTTCACATTGATGTTAAGTGATGACTGCAGCCTATAGACACCCACACAAAGACCAAGGTCAAAATGCAGATGCGTTACCACTCCTGAGGACTAAGGTCTTATGCCTCTGTGCCGGAAATTACAGGGCCGTACATTACCACCTGACCGGAACACGATAGTGTTGAACACTACCATTTAGCGGCAAGTATATTAGGTAATGCGGTGGTGCCTATGCCCGCGAGCTCCGTCACTGGAGCTCTACCACCAGTAAAAGCAGTTCAAAGCAGTCTACACGACACTACGAGCGGCGAACGGCCGAACTGTGTGTGTTCACACATAGTTGCGGCGCGCTTGCAACGCTTACATTAGCATTCCATCTTTATTTATCTATACCGTGGTGGTGAACATTAAATTATTACTTATTGCTACTAAACCCTTCATAGGTTAGGATCCCACTGCAGAATCATTTCGTTCATCCAGATATGCTGCAAACCTAATTTTTACGCATATTATAATCTAGAGAATATATATCCTATCAAAAAATGGTACCAAGTACATAGTTTTTATATTATTTTTGGGAAAGAATTTACTTTTTCTTGTTTTTTGAATAAAATATCGATCACTTTGCGGCAATATGCATAAAGACTGAAATATCACGGCTGCCGTTGCGCACTTCGCCGCCCCTACATATTTGCGCCCCCCCCCCCCCCTCTCCCCCAATCACTTTTTACGTCCATAACGTACATTTATTATTTATATCTCAAATGAAAGCCATTTTTTCCTTATAATTATGATATACAGGAGCCAAATTAAATCAGCCGCAAATAAGAGTTGCTGGCTGTTAAAGATAAAATAATTTAATTAAAAATACTTGCGGCCAAATTTTGATAGACAACTTAGTAGATATATATTCTCTAGATTATAAATATGCGTAAAAATTAAGTTTGCAGCATATCTGGATGAACGAAATAATTCTGCAGTGGGATCCTAACCTGTCATGGATGAGCTCGACTCGCTCTGTGCTGTTTTGTACTACTTGAATTGAAGTTGTCCTCCTAAGATATATTTTTAAGTATCGAGATGCTCCATGCTATCTGCTGACTCCAAAAGCGACTTCTGCGTCTGATTGGCGTGCAGACACATACTTATTTTCATCAGTGTGATTTAAAAAAAAACGTAACTTCACGCCTGTAATCCCCGAAGGGCTAGGCAGAGGTAAATGCATGCATTCAAGCATACATGCAAACACCCACGATTTGCCGGTTACGTTTTGGCCCATGTAACAGGTGGCGTGCCTGTTGACATCTCCGGGCACAATACCAAACTTCGAGGTACTGGGCAATTTCCAGAAAATGGAAAAATCCCAAAAGAACCAGAGATAAAGGACTTTACACCATTATATCTGGTAACCCCTTACCCGAGAATCGAACCCAGGACCTCAGCGTAGTAGTAGTGGCCTGCTACCACTAGGCTACCGAGGCAGTGTGATTTATATTACTAAATATCGCATTAGATGGTGTTTTTTTTCAAAAGCAGCAGAGCCTCTGTGTCATGAACATGGTCACGGTGAAAACTATCATTTATCGACATATAGAATAAGAAACATAGTATTAAGAATCCTAATTTCTTAAGATCAGTAAAAAAAAAATACAGTACACGTGTTATTAATAATTTTATATGGGAACATAATAAGATTACACAGGTGTATTTCGTTGATGTCTTTTTTGTGATCCCAGATAAGATGAGCATACAACGATACTTGGTAGAGTTTTTTTACTGGTGGTAGAGCTCCAGTGACGGAGCTCGCGGGCGTAGGCACCACCGCATTACCTAATATACTTGCCGCTAAATGGAAGTGTTCAACACTATCGTGTTCCGATCAGGTGGTAATGTACGGCCCTGTAATTTCCGGCACAGAGGCATAAGACCTTAGGCCTCAGGAGTGGTAACGCATCTGCATTTTGACCTTGGTCTTTGTGTGGGTGTCTATAGGCTGCAGTCATCACTTAACATCAATGTGAACTGCATGCTTGTTTACCACTTCCATAAAATAAAAAAAAAAAAAAAAAGTTGTTATCACAATAGGGAACATTCATGAAAATTTGTTTTCGTCCTAAATTAATCATTTACTTATATATATCGTAGACAAATTATAAATAGATTTTATTTTAAAGAAAAATGGAAAGAAAAATTTGACTTCAGGCGAGACTCGAACAATTATTAAGGGTAAAAGCGACTTCTTTTCGATATTCAATAAACTGAAAAGTCTATTAGATCGGTTGCCTAACTAGCATAGTGGGCAATAGATGGCGCTACTGCTACCATAAAGCAAGGCAATAAATGTGAAGGAAAGATTTGACAAATCGGGCAGGACTTCAGTAGCGCTTGGACTAGATTCCCAGTACGCCGCGAGTTCGAGTCTCGCCTGAAGTAAAATTTTTCTTTCCATTTTTCTTTAAAATAAAATATATTTCACAAGCATGTGTTAATGCGAAATAATATAAAAACAAATTATAAATAGGCCTGAAAATATTAAAGTTATTTTTCAAAGTGAAATTTAAGACATTGAGTAAAGGAGATGTTGCAAAAATGTATGGACCTCCGGCCATGTATTGTACACAATATTATTAAACAGGCAAAATCAATATGATAACGTTTTTTACTGCATATAATCACTTATTTAGCTTTGTTTGCAGTTACAAAACATTCTTTGCAGTTAGTTAGAATTGCAACTCAAAACCAACATGGCGAATATGGCAGGCGATGTCATTTTGACATTTTCATTTTTTAAATTGTATTTTGATTATATAGTACTTGGAGAAAAAGTAACATTTTCTAAATACTGTCGAAATCGATTGATCCCAAGCGTCGACTGTATCGCCGCCATGTTGGACATAGTTGAAAATGATAAAATCGTTTGAATTAAATGTGGTCGTAACTCTAAAATATATTCTTGAATAAATTAATTGTATTTTTTTCGGATTCTTCTTTAATTTACCCATTTTTTCAGGACGTGTACGAACCAGAGCCGAGCTCGCAACATCTCCTTTGAGCTCTTCAAACGCTGTCATTTTGACGACGTGTGTTGTGACGTCACAACACACGTCGACGCCTTATTCAATGTCGTGTGATTTGAAGCACAGACCAATGTGAAGCCTCATTTCGTCTCGACCAATGGCGGCGCGTATTGGAAGTTTGAATTTCGTTCCCTTATTTTGCACTATTTACATAATATTTAATGGCCTTAAATAATTAGTAAATAAAAAAAACTTTGTAATTAAAATATGACGTTGATAAGTTATTCGAGAAATAAATATTTGAGATAATTTTAAATTTTATGCATATTCCCTATTATGCACTATTATACCATACTGATGGTACTATTATGATATACTCGCCCCAGCTTCGCGCGGGTGCAATGTTATCTACCCTCTCCTATTCATCTTAGCGTATTATATACCGCCTTCTCCGATAGATGGACTATCTGACGCTAAAAGAATGTTTTCCAATTGGTCCAGAACTTTCAGAGTCTATTCAATTCCATCGACTATAAGGAGGCTGATTGGTCTGTGATCAATTCAAACAAACAAGAAATCAAAACATGCCACTTTATAATATTAGTGTAGATACATACTTTAACTATTCAGCAAATATTTCGTCTACATCTATACATCTATATATATACAAATAAATAAAATTGGAGTGTCTGTTTGTATTTTACTGGTGGTAGAGCTCCAGTGACGGAGCTGGCCGGCGTAGGCACCACCGCATTACCTAATATACTTGCCGCTAAATGGTAGTGTTCAGCACTATCGTGTTCCGGTCAGGTGGTAATGTGCGGCCCTGTAATTTCCGGCACAGAGGCATAACACCTTAGGCCTCAGGAGTGGCAACGCATCTGTATTTTGACCTTGGTCTTTGTGTGGGTATCTATAGGCTGCAGTCATCACTTAACATCAATGTGAACTGCATGCTTGTTTGCCACTTCAATAACATAAAAAAAAATTAAAATAACCGTAGCCTAAGTTACTCCTTGTCACATCAGCTACCTGCCAGTGAAAGTCCCGTCAAAATCGGTCCAGCCGTTCCCAAGATTAGTCCCGCCAAACAGACAGATAGACGGACAGACAGACAGACAGACAGACAGACAGAGAGACAGACAAAAAATGTAAAAAATGTAGTTTTGGTATAGGCATCGTGTATATATACATATGCATTTAGTAAAAAGCGGTTATTTTAATATTACAAACAGACACTCCAATTTTATTTATTTGTATGTATAGATGTATAGATAACTGAAAAATACACCAAAAAAATAAGAGCACCACACGCATCTTTCAAGGTTTCCGCCAAAAAGCCCCAACTTTCGTATTTACACCTGGAATCGTTTCAGCCACAGCACTCCAAAAGCGTAAGAAATAAGAGGATATAACAGATAGCCTCTTCATCATTTCAGAAAAAAGGCATCCACTGCTGGACAATGCTGGCTAAAGCCTTTACGGAGACCGGCTTGTTTGGCAGGCTGCAAATCCTAGTGACAATCTCTTAGACTAAGGACGAAGGACTTTCAAAACGATCGTGGATATGGTTAAGATAAGATAAGATAATATTTATTTGCATAAACATGTGTGTGTACATACATCGAAGGTATACATACAGGATGACAAAAACAAATTAAGCGCACACATGTTTGTCACAGAGTGACGTGCAAAAAAAAAAGTTTTTTTTTTTTATGTTTTAAAAAGTTAATGAGACAATATTAATTTAATGGTATTTATCATGATTATAATTACATACAGAGATCGATATTATATTCAAATTACTTAATGTCAAGTTTATTACAATTACTCAATGATAGGAAAATAAAATTATGGAATTATCAGTTTAATTATGTCAGTACAAATTGTTTTTCATTTAGGAATTCAGTGACACTATAGTATGCTCTGGCAGTCAAAAATTTGCGTAGTTTATTTTTGAAAACAAGTTGAGGGAGTTCCTTCCAACTTTTAGGTATATTGTTATAAATGACTGGTGCCATGCAGTAAACACTTTTGCGCATCAGGGCCGTCTTGGCGGATTGGAGACAGTTAGATTTACTTTTATGGCTTTTAGAGTAGTCATCTAACCGACAGTGAACCGCGGGTCTGACGTCTGAAATGACGACCACTGAGAGTCAGCAGATCAACTCATTTCACTTGTTGGGATACCATACTAGGAATTGGTGTTAAACTGTCAATTTATCTTACCATTTTTTTTTTAGCAACGAGGCAGTTGTTACTTACCCTTAGGGCCCTCACTCACTAGGACGCCATGGCGACGTCGCCGGCTACGTATCCAAGCAATTAGTATGGTTCGGAGACATCTCCACAAGGTGACCAGGTGGTATCATCAGTTCATCAGTTTGGTATAGGTCGCGCCAGGTAAAAAGAACGCTGGCGGTCAAGCTGCGCGTAATGTGTTTTTATTTCATTTTATGTTATTCTATGTAATATAGTTTTCAATCTGCTTGGATACGTAGCCGGCAACGTGGCCATGGCATCCTAGTGAGTTAGAACCCTAACTGCTTGGATACGTAGCCGGCAACGTGGCCATGGCATCCTAGTGAGTTAGGACCCTAACTGCTTGGATACGTAGCCGGCAACGTGGCCATGGCATCCTAGTGAGTTAGGACCCTAACTGCTTGGATACGTAGCCGGCAACGTGGCCATGGCATCCTAGTGAGTTAGGACCCTAACTGCTTGGATACGTAGCCGGCAACGTGGCCATGGCATCCTAGTGAGTTAGAACCCTAACTGCTTGGATACGTAGCCGGCAACGTGGCCATGGCATCCTAGTGAGTTAGGACCCTAACTGCTTGGATACGTAGCCGGCAACGTGGCCATGGCATCCTAGTGAGTTAGGACCCTAACTGCTTGGATACGTAGCCGGCGACGTGGCCATGGCATCTTAGTGAGTTAGGACCCTAACTGCTTGGATACGTAGCCGGCGACGTGGCCATGGCATCCTAGTGAGTTAGGACCCTAACTGCTTGGATACGTAGCCGGCGACGTGGCCATGGCATCCTAGTGAGTTAGGACCCTAACTGCTTGGATACGTAGCCGGCGACGTCGCCATAGCTAGTGTATAAGGGCCCTAAGACACCACATAGCGCTATACTTAATTAGTGGTGGCGAAACCAGCGTGGCGGCGCAACCAGTAATATGGTGTTTCGGTCAGGAGATAATGAACAGCCCTGTAATTGCCGATACAGAGGCATAAATAACACCTTAGGCCTCAGGAGTGGTAACGCACCTGCATTTTGACCTTGATTTTAGTGTGGGTTAGGCTGCAGTCATCACTTAACATCAATGTGAACTGCATGCTTGTTTGCCATTTTAATTTCATAAAAAAAAACAATCGTGTTCCGTTTAGGTGGTAATACACGGCCCTGTAATTCCGGCGCAGAGGCATAACACTTCAGACCTCAGGAGTGGCAACTCATCTGCATTTTGACCTTGGTCTTTGTGTGGGTGTCTATAGGCTGCAGTCATCACTTAACATCAATGTGAACTGCATGCTTGTTTGCCAGTTCTATTACTTACATAAAAAAAATACTATTAACCCTATATATTTATCACTGGGCCAAACGGAACACCGCCACCGTATAGATTTTGATCATTTGCACATAAACTTTAGTGTCTCTACCACAAGCAATGTCTGTGGTCTCTACAACTCTACAAACTTCTCCAGCCTGTCTACTTGTTAATAACGACATCTAGAGTACATACGTGAACGAATAAAATTGTGATGTATGTTAACGTACGTTCAGCGCGTATCATGTGCCAGTTTGTTTTGGTACTACAAGATTTCAATAGATGGCGCGCATATAAATTTCTTAGTTCTACCAAAAATAAAATAATTGTAAATTAAATCGGTTAAATCAAATTACCTACACTTTAGCGTATAATTAAATACAGAGTGTGTGTATAACACTTTAGAACATACTTAATTTGGTATAACTAGCAAAACATTGTAGGTACATATTATTTAATACCTACATACGAGTATTTAAAACATGTGAAACATTTAGCTCAAACTGGCTGTTGGGACAGCTGTATTGTTTTTGTTAGGTATAACTATACGTTTATACATGTTATCGTTCAGTTAAATTTGGTACTTACTTACTGAAAATCAACATTTAAATATGAAATATTTTCATAAATTAGGTTTTCACAATTCGAACAAAAATTAGAAATTTCTTATTTGTTCCTGTAAGTGCTGCCCTCTTTTGGAAAATTGAATAACTTTATAGAAGTATAAGTCCTCCTCGCAATATGCACTTGTCAAAATGTTAACTAACCTCAATAGATGGCGCCAACAACTTTGATGGTGTGTAAACTTTGTGAGAGACGGCAACAATGCAGCAATGCAGCAACAGAAGAAAAATACTTAGTTATTCATTATTTTTTACTGTATCACCACAGTCTAAAGGACGTATCTATGTGTCACAGTAGGTGTTAGAAGTCCATTACACACTCATGCCATCGTCATTCAATTCCATCATTCATACCATACGTTGATGGTTGACTGATGGTTGCTGAATGGAATAATTTCATATACTTATTAAAATGGCGCTCTACACTCTCTGCCTACCTCGTTAGCGACCTGGCATGAAGATACATACATACATATTAAAATACTTCGTCAACCAGCAAGCACCGCTTTTTATGGTAGGCCATCCATCAAGCCTTGACTGTGGTTAAACTGACAGCAAAACCTAACACCCCTCGACGACACAATGCAGCTATGCTAACACCTAATGGACGCCTAAGAGATTTATGACTCCTTTTCAGACTACGCTACGCAACGTGGTTTTATCATTTGGAGGCTCTACCATTATGACATATAATTAGTATTCTATGAGAATATCTGCCTAGAATTGTTAGGTTACCATCAACGTTAACATTTAAGCACACTTAACATTTTCTTTCTTTCATATAGTAGGACTCTACCGCCAGAAAATATTTCAGAAATAATTCTACTCTATCGCCAGAAAATTTCGTGTACTAGTATGTGTGTTGGTGCTCGCATTATTTAATACATTTGCCGCCAAATGGTACTGTTCAGTACCATCGTATTCCAGTTAGATGGTAGGTAATGTATGGCCACGCAATTTCTCACATAGGGACAAAACAGCTTAAGCTCCAGGGGCGGAAATGCATTTGCATTTAAAAAAATGAAATGAAATGAATGGACTTCAGGAGCTCAATTGGAAGAGCGGCTGGACTAGATTCCCAGTAGCCCGCGAGTTCGAGTCTCGCCTGAAGTCAAATTTTTCTTTCCATTTTTCTTTAAAATAAAAATATATTTCACAAGCATGTGTTAATGCGAAATAATATAAAACAATTATATGTTTCTTACATATAAGTAAGAAGTGTCTTACATATAAAGAAGAAAGAATGGAGTAATCATTAGGAACTCTATTCAAATCCCGAAAATACCGGGATACCGGGATTTTTCTAAAGTGAATACCGAAATAGAAATAGAAATAGAAAATATTTTTATTTCGAATAGATCTTTACAAATACTTTCAAAACGTCAAGAAATAGTTATGGGTAATGCGGTGGTGCCTACACCCGCGAGCTCCGTCATAGCTCGACGATTTGCGATTTATAAGAGCGGCCAAATGCGCAACAGCGGAGTCTTTATACATATTGTCGTGAAATGGATGATATTTTATTGAAAAAATATTAATTATTTTCTTGATAGGTCACCTAGTGGATATATATTCACTAGATTATAAATATGCGTGGATGGTTGCAGAGGCCCAGGAAGACCAAGACTGACCTACCATGACCAAATAGGTCGAGTTCTATCTGATGGTGGGGTCAAATGTCTTAGGAATAGGCGTGCATGTATGAAGAGAATGATGAAGGTAGACGAGACACGAGAGGTATGTCAGGACCGGGATATCTGGCGCTCTACACTCTCTGTCTACCTCGTTAGGGACCTGGCGTGAAGATACATATATATATAAATATGCGTAAAAATTAGGTTTGTAGCGTATCTGGATAAACGAAATGATTCTGCAGTGGGATCCTAAGCTATGAGGACCGACACTGAAAATCAATACATGAAAATCACCGTTATTAGGTATGTGCGTGTCGCAGGTATGCAAATAATGAATATTTCATAGATGAAAACTTTTTGCGGATTACAATATACGCCGTACGCCGTACCAATATACATTGATCACGCGACATACGAGTATATTTACGAGTACATTGATAATTTTAAGAATATCACTAAATGAAATGACGTTTGTTAGTATCACTAAAACACGAGAATTGCTGGACCGATTTGGCTTATTTTTTTATACAGAGCGTAGATTTGAGAGATCAAGGCTATGTCTGTAGGCTGTATATTCTTACCACCAAGCTTATATCCCCCTTTCTTTATAAACCTAATTGGGAAATGATTCTGCAGTGGGATCCTAACCTATCGTAGTTACACTGATGGACACCAATGTAACCACGAAGAAGTTTCTCGTCCGTTTTCTTCGTCCGTTGCCAAATTGCGCCCGTACGAAGCATAGCCTCACACTACGAATAAACCTGTGTCGTGGGTGGCGGTGTACACACACACAGTTTAATGTAAGTTTTATCCCTATTTTTATTTACATAATATCTGTTTTACTTTATGTAAATGTCATTCACTCTAGGTAATATTTGATTTCTTGAACATCTTTCGAAAACAGTTCTAGAATCTCACTCGAAATAAAACAATTTACTTTCTTTCCTTGTAAAGTGTCATTTTTTGTTAGAGTCAAGCAATGAGCTAACATATAACATCATTGGAGTCGAGTATCAAATGATTGAGGGCCTTGAATAGCAATAGCAATATATCTGCTGCAGCAGTACTGCTGTTCCTTATAGAACAGGTTTCGAAGCTACAGTAGTAGATAAATAAGCAGCTACCTACGCTACGTTTATGACTTTAAAAATGTAAGTACATTTTAAGTGCATGAGTCACCTTAACCTTAAAAAGTTATTCTGTATAGGTAGTTATTTCATAAAACACGTTGATACTTTAAAAATAAATATGTTCTAGAAATAATAACAACACAATTATGTGACAAGGATATCCCCGAGTCTTAAAATCACAGTAGTAGAGGCTCAACAAAAAATACAATTACAACTCTCTACGAATATTATAAACTATAAACTTAACCAGGAATACCAGCGTTTTGATATTCCTGAGATTGTTGCTACTATATCAAAGACAGATTTCTCTTCAGTTCTTGGTAGTAACGATCCTAATGAAGCCACTGATAAATTGATTCACCTTCTGTCTACTATCATAAAAGATAATACCTCTACTGTTAGCATACCTAGTAGAAAACGTATCATAAAACCCTGGATAACTCCTGGTCTTCTTAGGTGTATTCGGCACCGTGACAAACTGCACAAACACTCTCGAAAAAATCCCGACAATTTAACAAAGAAAGTAATTTTCACACGTTACCGGAACTTTTGTAATAACCTCCTCAAAAAAGTTAAGCGTGAATATGAACAGCGCGAATTTCAAAAAGTGAAGAACAACCCAAAATCAGCTTGGAATGTCATTAACAAAATTGCAAACCTTACTAAAAAAGAAAACTCTGCCAGTGATCTATTAGAATTATCAGATGATCCTCACATGTCTGTTAATAAAGTGAATGAGTTTTTTGCTGGCGTCGGCAAATCTTTAGCCTCTAAAATACCTCCCCAAACTAATTATTCTTTTAAATCTAATCCCAATGTTAACTCTATGGTTTTGCTTAGTGTTGATAATGCGGAAATTGAGCGAATTATTTTGCAGCTGAAGGACAAGTGCGCAGTTGGCTGGGATGGTATTTCTACAGAGATTATTAAAGCATCACGATATACTCTTATCCCAATTCTTAAACACATTTTCAGCTTATGCGTTAATTTAGGTATTTTTCCTCGTTCCTTTAAAAAGGCAATCGTTCACCCTATATTTAAGAGTGGTGACAGACGCAGTATCACAAACTATAGACCAATTTCGGTGCTAAGAGCTTTGTCAAAAATTTTTGAAAAGATCCTAAATTCAAAATTAATAAAATTTATAAACGCAAATAATGTTTTGGCAATTAATCAATATGGTTTCAGGAAACAAAAATCAACGGAACACGCTGTTTCAGAACTTACAAATCACATAATAGAAAATTTTGAAACTCGTCTCAATACAGTTGGCATATTTCTTGATCTATCAAAGGCATTCGATACTGTGTCTATACCTATACTTTTGTCTAGGCTGGAATCAGTTGGTATTAGAGGGATTGCTCTGGATTTATTTAAAAGCTACCTTAGCCACCGCTCACAACATGTCGTGATACAAGGCTTCAAGAGCAGTGAAGAATGTCTCACTTTTGGTGTTCCTCAGGGCAGCGTGCTTGGCCCAACTTTATTTTTACTTTATATCAACGATCTTTGCAAACTTTCCCTTCCGAGCTGCAGAATTATATCGTATGCAGACGATACAGTTCTTCTTGTGCATGGACGAAATTGGAACGAAATCCAGGTTCTTACTGAAAATGCTTTACGCTCCGTTATTAGCTGGCTGAATTCCAATCTACTGACCCTAAATCTGTCCAAGACCGTTGCATTAACATTTGCTCCTACTACTGGTTCACAACCTACAATGTTCAACATCCGTACTCATCTTTGCTCTCCATCCCTCACCCCTTGCAACTGTATCTCACTTTAACATTCTTCTTCGGTAAAGTACTTGGGTGTTTGGATCGAAAGTAACATGAGTTGGACGCAACACATTGATTATACTGTCTCCAGAGTCCGCAAACTCATTTTTGCCTTCAAATCCCTCAGAAGTGTCGTTGACCTAAGGTATTTAATCAACGTGTATTACGCCCTTGTCCAATCTATTCTTGGTTACTGTATAACTTCATGGGGTGGCTGCGCTAAGTCCCATATGCTACGACTGGAACGAGCTCAGCGATCTGTCTTAAAAGTAATTATCGGGAAACCTCGTCGCTTTCCGACAGCCGATCTTTACTTACTGTGTGAGGTTCTTTCGGTTCGAAAACTTTTCATTCTGCAAATTCTATTAAAAAAACATTCAGAACTTGGTTTTGATCCGATTCTGTATAATACTAAACGACGTAAAGACCTGGTTTGTTCCACTAAGCGCCTTCGTACAAACATTGCAAGCAAAAACTATAATTTCATTAGCTCCAAAATTTACAACAGTGTCAACAGAAAATTGAACATCTATCCGCTACCTTGGTACAAATGTACAAATAAATGCTTTAAATGGTTACTTTCACTGAGTTATGAAGAAACTGAAGACTTGCTAAGAGTTGTAAAATAAAACAGTTACACATTCTCACATGCACATGCGTGAACACACACACACACACACACACACACACACACACACACACAATCCTTTTTTTTTATTTTGTTTTGAACAGACACATCATCTTATTGTATTCTTTTATTATTAGGTAGTTAAGTTATTGGTCAACCTGCGTTCTTCGTAAGATTACTGGAACCTGCCTGTGTCGCTTCGGAGGAGGGCGTTGATTCTCGTGACACAGTATATTTCTTACTTTTGCGAGTGTCATCGTTTCCATTTTATTTCTGTGATCTTGTTTTATGTACCAAATAAATAACTTTGAAATTTTGAAATTTGAAACTGACAAAAAATTGTATTGAGTGTGAGTCTTAATCACACGTGACAGGTTCCGTGTCTTTATAGGTATAGCTTGGCATACATGCCAAGGATCGAGTTAATGTATTTTTAAGCAGAAACTCCATCGTGGATCCCTTCCGTCTTGGTTACCAAACGGCGGGTAGTGTGAGACTACTGACTAAAATCCCGCGGTGTTCCGACTCGTCCACCATCAGTGACAGAGTTACGAAAGCACTTACGCATACCTTTGTCTCCAATCCCAAGTAGGCCATTGCAGATAAAACTTGCACGACTGGGGTTTTACTCCTCCGACTACAGAACAATGTGATTGTGGGGCTCCATCTCAGACGATGCAACAAATGCTTCAAACCCCATTGGCCCCTTATCCACTTTAGAGTACCTCCAAAAGGCAAATGCTGCTGCAGATGCTGTACCGAGGTATTGGCGGACAAAATTTAATCTATCGCACCGCAGACTCCAAGAACAAGGCTCCAATTAATGCTAATGGCATGCCGAACTCCTGCACGCCAAATAGCTCAGAATCTTTATCCATTCGGGCGACGGATTTTCCCTAGTCCAATGCTTTACGCACGGATTTATGGCGTATATTGAAATAATTTTAAATATTAATCCGAACGACGGTCGCTTTTCAGTTCCCGTGATCTCGGGTACTGATTAATGTACTCGTATCTGGAACCCTATAACATCCACTTTACAAACTCGAGAGCGTAGGCAGTATTATATAAGTCAGATGGCAAAAAATGGCTGTTTAGTACCCAATATCATCCTGCAGCTAGATGATACCCTGTCATTTCTGAGTTCTGACACGAATAATTACAGGCACTATTGGACGAATACTCAAACGTCACTCAATTTTAAGCAACCCTCAAATGTGTCCTATTTCTATCGTTTGAACGTGTTTTATAAAGACAGAAGACTTTTAAGTCCACTTAGATTTAAGTGACGTTTGAGTATTTGGCTGTAAGAGTGACAATCGAGAGCGTAAGCAGCATCATATAAGACAGATGGCAAATAATGGCTGTTAAGTAGCCAATATCATCCTGCAGCTAGATGATACCCTGTCATTTCTGAGTTCTGACACGAAGAACTACAGGCGCTAAGAGTGAGAATCGAGAACGTAGGAAGCATCAAACTATAAGTCAGATGGCAAATAAAGGCTGTAAAACACCTAAAATCCTGTGGCTAGATGATAGTCTCCTTAATTCTGAGTTCTGACGCGAAGAATTACAGGCGCTAAGTGGAACAATCGAGAGCGTAGGCAGCATAAGTCATATGGCAATATCTTCATGGCAAGTATCTTGTTGCAGCTAGATGATGGTCCCATCATTTCTGAGTTCCGACATGAGTAATATAAGGCGCTAAGAAAGACAAGTGTGATACTTTTGTTTGAGATGTTTATACACCACATTATTCACTTACCATCAACATGAACTGATTAAAAAAAGACTATGTCAACTCAATAATATTGTCGGTTTGGCCTTTGTTTAAGGTACCCTAAAAACTGGAGTCGCAGTGTTCGTATGATATGTAGGTAACACCGGTACAGAACCGGTTGGTGGTCACGGGCATAGTCGAGGTGACGCAGATTATTCGAATACTTACTCATTACTGCGTATCACAGATTTTACCTCCAATGCTGATGCACATAAGTCATTAAATTTTTGCAATTCATTTTCCTTAAAATTTCCCGAAATGATATGCATTTTTGTGTACAAGATTATTCATTCGGCAGTCTCAATGTCGAATGCAAAATCGAAATCGTAAATCTTTCTTACTAAGGTAAGGAATGATAGGTTCAAACATCTGAGCCCGCACAGAAACAGTGACTCTGTGCATTTTTACCCTCTCTACAATGACGATTGCTTGACAGAAGCTGGTTGTTATGATGCTACCGTCTACCTTACTATACCTCTTTACCCGTCAGGAATTAAAAGTTCCACTCGGATAAGCTGGATATGTGGTACATTACCACCTGACCGGAACACGATAGCGCTGATACTACCATAGTTTTTATGCTATGGAAGTGGCAAACAAGCATGCAGTTCACATTGATGTTAAGTGATGACTGCAGCCTATAGACACTCACACAAAGATCAAGGTCAAAGTGTAGATGCGTTACCGCTCCTGAGGCCTAAGGTGCTATGCCTCTGTGCCGGAAATTACAGGGCCGTACATTGCCACCTGATCGGAACACGATAGCGCTAAATACTACCACAATTCTAGTGGCAAGGAGATTAGGTAATGCGGTGGTGCATACTCCGGCGTGCACCGTCACAGGAGCTCTATCTATACATCTATACATACATACATACATACAAGTAAAATAAAAAGAACCGTTTTTTACTAAATGCATACGTATAATATACACGGTACATATACCAAAACAACATTTTTTACAAATTTTTGTCTGTCTGTCTGTTTGTTCCCGCTTATCTCGGGTACGACTTGACCGATTTTGACGGGACTTTCACTGGCAGATAGCTTATGTGATAAGGAGTAGCTTAGGCTACTTTTATACTAGCTGCGCCCACGACTTTGTCTGGGTATATACTGAACAATCATAAATTCTCACGTGGACGAAGTCGCGGGCACAGCTTGTCGCAAGTAATTCTTTCCTTTTACGTCTGCATAACTCACTCGAAAATATTTAATATTTAAAACAATTTACTCGTGCATATTTATTTTTATTACGACAAAACAAACAAAACTGCCTCGGTAGCCTAGTGGTAGCAGGCCACTACTACTACGCTGAGGTCCTGGGTTCGATTCCCGGGTAGGGGGTTTTCAGAGATAATGGTGTAAAGTCCTTTATCTCTGGTTCTATTGGGATTTTTCTATTTTCTGGAAATTTCCCAGTACCTCGAAGTTAGGTAATGTGCCCGGAGATGTCAGGCTCGCCACCTGTTACATGGGCCAAAGAACGTAACCGGCGAATGGTGGGTGTTTACATGTATGCTTGAATGCATGCATTTACCTCTGCCTACCCCTTCGGGGATTACAGGCATGAAGTTACGAAGTTACATTATATAGATATTATATTATAAATATATCAATTATTTCGAGCGCGCATGGCTGGTGTACATCGTAAGCGATCTTCTCGGTTAAGCTATACGGGCGCGGTCAGGTGTGTGATGGGTGACCGCAAGTGACAAATTAAAAATCGCGTTTCCGTAAGGTCATCGGTCCCGGTTGCTATCGATAGATAGCAGTCGTTTAACCTTGTCGGAGGCCTTATGGGCATGGTTTGAAAACATCCGACAGCGGGTTGGCCACTAACCAGTATCTCCACCAACCCGCATTGGAGCAACATGGTGGAGTAAGCTTCAGGGCTCCCCCAAAAAAGGGGAAAGACTCGTGCCCAACACTTCGATACCTGCCCGAATTCATTTTTTTTTAATTTCTAGAGTTCACTTGTATGTGTTATTGCGAAACATAAAAATATTACAATAACTATTATAAAGCAAAATAAGCAAATGCATACATTAAACCACACCTCCTTCGGTATAATAGCGGTATTAAGATAAACCTAACATAGATTGTAGTGGGTGTGAGTGGGCAGGGCAGCTAGACCGGGATGGCGATGCAAAATTCTGCGGTACATCGACCTCTACATAATAGCTTAGGAGCTCACGGATCTTCAATATGTTACTGTTCAATATGTGTCTGGTAGGTATTCATGACCAGAAATGCAACATTTATTGTATCCTTTTTTATGAAACGAAGATGGAAAACAATCATGGAGTTCACATGGATATTAAGTGATGACCGCAGCCTATAACTAGACATTTAAAAGATAAAAATCCAGATGCGTTGCCAGTTCCCACTCCTGAGACGTAAGCTGTGATACCTAGTTATAAAAGGGCCGCACATTACTATCTAACCGAAACTCGATAGTGCTTAAAACTGTAGAACGAACTTCCCTCTGAGGTGTTTCCTAGGTGCTACAACATGGGGATCTTCAAAAATGGCGTCAAATAGTCCTCCAGGGCTGGCAGCGCGTTGGCAACACCCCTGGTGTTGCAAATGTTGATAGGCGATGATGACCACTTTCCATCAGGTGGCCCGTTTGCATATCTGTCAACCTTCAGACATAAAACTGCCATTTGGCGACAGATAGATTGGTGCCCACACCTTATAAAACCTCACTAGAACTCTACTAACTCATAAATAAAAACGTCTTATTCGAATCTTCTAAATGCCTCTTATTATTCTCGAAATTTATTTCGAGGCTTTTGTCCACTGGAGAATATGTCAGCCCATAGAACAATACGGGCCACCGGCCGCGGACTGGAGGGGAGTAGCCATATGCAGGCTTTCCCTTCTGGCAAAGTACAAGCACAAGTGATCCTATGCCTTTCGCCAAGATTAAGTGTATTAAGTTTAAATTCTAAATGAATCAATCTGATACCCCTAATTGTAGTATATGTCGTAAAGTGGAAGACCATATTTTGGTTGAATGTGTTCGGGGTGAGGCTCATCGCAGGGCTTCATTAGAAATAGGACATTGCAACAGTGTCCTGGCAGATCCTACTACGTCTGACGCCAGAATACTGTTGCAACTATATCAATTGTCAATCAGCTAATATTGTTTTATATATTTTTTTTAAATGAAGAATATAATTCATGTGAACGTATAGAGCGTCATGGTCTTTGACCAAGCTCTTTAAACGGAGAATAAAAAAAAAGTGTAAAGTGTATGTTTGTATATTTTTTTAAAGTCAAGGTGTGAGTTTCGTATTAATAGACGAATTTTGTTGAGTGCGTGTGTGCTACACAAATTACGCCCCCGCTAAATATGATAGACTGTTTCGCATCGGTAATAAACGCTATGGCTTCTCCCCTTCGGTCGGCCGGTGGCGGTGGTGTTGCTCTATGTGTCAGCCTAAGTTCTAAATAATACCTATTTAGAACTTGTAGGTGTCACTATCAGTTTAATAAAGATCATTGACTAACACTCTATTTAGCGAAGCCTTAATGAGAATCTAAGACAAGGCTAACAAGATATTGATATACCTATAAGGTCCTTTACACAATACCTATTACTACATATTATAAAGTAAAGTCCCCCTTTTTTCTCAGTCTGCATGTATGTGCTAATCTCGGAAAGTTGTGAACAGATTTTGTTCCTGTTTGAATTTTGTAAAGAGGGTTTTCTGATGAAAGTTTATATCTATAATAGATGCTACCCGTGCGAAGCCGGGGCGGGTCGCTACTTCCTTTATAAAGAAGACGCAAAAAAGCAATGTCTTATTTAGAAACATTATGAAATGATTACATACATACGACGAAAAAGGTATTTATATATAAACTTCAAATCCTCCGTTCTCAATAATCAGTCGCGAACGATAGTACACCGAATACCCAAAACTAAACCTAAACGGTCTCGAATTAGTTCATCTAAGAATTTAAATTCACAATTGTGATAGCGCCGACTTGTTGATTCATTAAAAAAAAAAAGTTAATAGTTATGTTAATATTCGTCCTTTTTTAACCGAGTTCAAAAACGAGGAGGTTCTCAATTCTGCCGGTATATATTTTTTTATGTATATACGCCAATTTCGCTGAGATTTCTGGACCGATTTAAGTAATTCTTTTTTTGTTTAAAAGCTATGATTACAAGGTACCTGGAAGTATTAAAAAATAAAAAATATACAAATGCATACAACATTCACATTTAGGTTTATTGAATATTTAACAAAGAAATATTATCGCTTTACATTACATTTTATACATATTGGGATTTATATTAAAATGTAATGTTATATTTGCCTGTAAAAAAAAACTTGTAAATATGCAAGAGGTTTATTTTGTAATTTTAATTACTTTAAGTAGTTAATACCTTCTGTAACTTTGAAATGATTGACGTATGTGTATACACGTACTACGTACCTTCATATTTAAAAGTATTCTTGATAAATATAAATAATAATTAAAATACTTTAATGAATGCAGCTATAATCAACTTTGAGCTAACAGGATTTCCTTGGTTTTAATCTTATGCCTTTAAATCTTTTAGACAAGATACTTGAAAATTGTTTTATATTATTTCGCATTAACACATGCTTGTGAAATATATTTCTATTTTAAAGAAAAATGGAAAGAAAAATTTGACTTCAGGCGAGACTCGAATCGACTCGAATCTAGTCCAGCCGCTCTTCCAATTGAGCTACTGAAGTCCTGCCCGATATGTCAAATCTTTCCTTCACATTTATTGCATTGCTTTTTATGGTAGCAGCAGCGCCATCTATTACCAACTATGCTAGTTAGGCAACCGATATAATAGACTTTGCAGTTTATTGAATATCGTAAAGAAGTCGCTTTTACCCTTAATAATTGTTTTATATTATTTCGCATTAACACGTGCTTGTGAAATATATTTTTATTTTAAAGAAAAATGGAAAGAAAAATTCAGGCAGGACTTCAGTAGCTCAATTGGAAGAGCGGCTGGACTAGATTCCCAGTAGGCCGCGAGTTCGAGTCTCGCCTGAAGTCAAATTTTTCTTTCCATTTTTCTTTAAAATAAAAAGATACTTGAATATATGAAAATAACTTATAAAGCCAATGTAGAGTCTGTTATCTCCTCCAATGCAAAATCTACACAAATAAATAAAATTGGAGTGTGTGTTTGTAATATTAAAATAATCGCTTTTTACTAAATGCATATGTGTCTATACACGGTACATATACCAAAACAATTTTTTTTGCAATTTTTGTCTGTTGTTCTGACTAATCTCAGGAACGGCTGGACCGATTTCGACGGGACTTTCACTGGCAGATAGCTTATGTAATAAGGAGTAACTTTAGGCTTACTTTTATACTAGCTTCGCCCACGAGTTCGTCCGGGTAGATGAAGTCGCGGGGACAGCTAGTCTATAATAATATTAAACATCTCGATCTGTGGATCGAATCCAGACCCTCAGCAGCACTATTGGACTACTACCACTTAGCCACCGTATCTATAATTCTAAACGTAACTTCACGCCTGTAATCTCAGAAGGGGTAGGCAAAGGTAAATGAATGCATATTTAAACATACATGATTCGCCGGTTACGTTTTGGCCCATGTAACAGATGGCGAGTCTGATGACATCTCCGGGCCCATTACCAAACTCCGAGGAACTGGGCACTTCCAGAAAATGGAAAAATCCCAATAGAACCAGTTATAAAGGGTTATCTCTGATAGCCCTCGATCCGGGAATCGAATCCAGAACCCCACCGTAGTAGTAGTGGCCTGCTACAATTAGGCTACTGAGGCTAATATGCACAAGCAGTCAATTAATCCCTACTTAATATTATAAATGCGAAAGTAACCCTGCCTGTCTGTTACCTTTTCACGTCCAAACGACTGAACCGATTGTAATGAAATTTGGTACAGAGGTAGAGCTGACTTTGAGAAAGAGCATAGGCTTAGTTATTTATAAAGCGACATCCACGCGGGCGAAGCCGCGGGCAACAGCTAGTAAATAATAAAGACGTATCCTGAAAAGTTCATTAGTGAGTCATTTGTGATAGCCCCACGTCAGTAGCCGGCCGGCACACAACTATAGTGTTGTTATTTATAATACACGTAGTAAACGTATCACAGACATTACGCACACATCTACAATGCCCGGTGGTCCAAAGCAAAGGAGATCGCGTTCGATCTGTTTGAATTTATACTTCTTTTGGCCCGATTGCGAAAAAAGATATTGGATTGTTACGCTAAAGAAGTATAACTTCTTCTTTTTCGAATGGACAGTATTACTGTTGGCAAAATGCCTCTACAGCGTAAACTTCTTACGCGCATGTCTGTATTTATATCAGACACTGTTGCCTCGGCAAAGATTGCTGGAACTTCCGTTGGCTGCTGAACGGTTCATAGACGCATAATATTTTTACGCCTCTTAAAAATATGATTTTTTTAATTTATATTCTGAGTAACTGCCTCAGTAAGTAGCCTAGTGGTAGCAGGCCACTACTGCTACGCTGGGGTCCTGGGTTCAATTCTCAGGTCTCCGTTCGATTTTCTGGAAATTTCCCAGTACCTCGAAGTTTGGTAATGTACCGTAACCGGCGAATCGTGGGTGTTTTGCATGTATGATTGAATGCACGCATTTACCTCTGCCTACCCCTTCGGGGATAACAGGCGTGAAGTTACGTAAATTCTGAGCTCTAATAAGTGCTACGTAAAATTTTTCATGGATTACTCGTCATGGTGGTACTTTTACCAAACCGTTATATTTACTTGGTGTGTGGCATACCTACAAGTTTACAACGACGGTAATTAAACAGAAGCTAGGTGTCTCCGCCAATGTATCGCAAATTACGCAGTTGTGGTCACAGCGGTATTCGTTAGCACCTAATATACAATTAGGTTCAATAATATACAATAGGTAATGCAGCACACCGTACTCTACCACGTACAAAAATAGGACTGAGTTTTTTGCCTCTTGTAATGTTAACGAGTCTCATGGACGTGAAGTGGGTGAAAAGAACTGGAACAGTGTTTATGTGAACCTTGATTCTCTCGAATATGCACGTAAGTCGTCACAAAAGCCACCTCGGTTTTTTTTTCATTAAAATTTTAATATCTTTGTTTTTGCTGGTAAGTTATTTAAAAAAAACATGCTGTTAATTTATATTCCCCGCTGCCTCGTATCACTTGGACCACCGATCACTCGTCGGCCGCGTGTTCGCTCGTCACTTTCACGTACGTTGTGCACCATCACAGCTACCACTCACACGCTAACTCGTAACGGTCGGATACTACACATGACTCACATATTTACCTATTCGTATGCATTATCACGCAATATTAGATATGTGGTAGACAGACATTGGCGAATTATTGTTCAAGCTTAACCATACTGAGAGCAGTCAAAGCAGCCTCAAAAAAAACTGAAACAGTAAAATTGGTCAAGCCATATTATATTTGAGTGATTTTGGAAGCTTCTTTTATATACACAAAGTGGTTTATAGACGAATGTTATTTTACATAACAGTTTCTCTATACAAAATGTACAATACCGGAGTAGAAATTGTTTACAGTGGGTGATAAAATTCGACTTGGCAATTTTAGGATTGACCCCTTATTAAAAGAGTACAATGTGGGCCCTTAACTATTGTATTGCCTTTGTCCTAAAACTACCTTGTGGTATGTACCATTCTTGGTAACATTATTATCGGTTTTGAAGACTGCCACTTGATCATCAAACAAAGGTGTTAACATGTTTTTAATAATCTGTGGGTTGACAAACTCCTATATTATCTGTCTGTTTTATATTTTTGTCTGGTGGTAGAGCTCCAATGACGGAGCTCGTGGGCGTAGGCACCACCGCATTACCTAATATACTTGGCGCTAAATGGTAGTGTTCAGCATTATCGTGTTCCGGTTAGGTGGTAATGCACGGCCCTGTAATTTCCGGCACAGAGGCATAACACCTTAGGCACCAGGAGTGGTAACGCATCTGCATTTTTACCTTGGTCTTTGTGTAAGTGTCTATAGGCTGCAGTCATCAATTCACATCAATGTGAACTTCATGCCTGTTTGCCTCTTCGATAACATAAAAAAAAATGTATTTTGACCTTGGTCTTTGTGTGGGTGTTTATAGGCTGAAGTCATCACTTAACATCAATGTAAACTGCATGCTTGTTTGTCACTTCCATTACATAAAAAAAAATATTTTCTCGTTGGTCTAATAGAGTAATGTTGATTTTGCTTATTAGATATTTCTAGATTCTGCAAAAAAAATTAACTAGTAAGCTTTTTATGCAACTTACCTTTGTTCTTTATTTAATGAAATACATAATTCCAATTTGAAGTAGGTCAGTAAATCAAATCTTGCATAAATATAAAAATAAACCTTACATAAACAAAAAATGAACGAACGAACGAAGCCATAATAGCTTGAGTCTTACAAAAGTTACAAAACAAAATAGTTTTAAGTTTTAGTAACATCATGACATTCACTTTTAGTTAACTTTACACAGATGTTACAAATATTTTCATAATGAAGAGCAAATTTTATATTTTTTTTAATATTTTTTTTATACGCTTACACTCACAGCCCCACAGTAGGTATGAACCTGTGTCGTGGGTGCCGTTGTACACATACAACACATACACAAACACCCAGACCCAAAACAAATATCTGTAGGCCATACAAATATTTGTCCCGGTGCGGGGATCGAACCCACGACCCTTCGAATCAAACGGTCATCTCACACCGCTGGACTAACCGGGTCGTCAAATGAACATGAAGAGACTAGATGTAGAGTCACTACATTTAAATATAGTTGTCTCATCCAGTTCATTTATTCACTTTGGTACAATCTCGCAAACCAGTTATGTGATGACTAGTAAAATTAATAAAATTGATTTATGATTAACATGATGTCATGACTGTAGATTAGTTATAATAGCTTGATTCTTACAAAATTTTCAAAACAAAATAAGTACCTAGTTTTAAGAGATTTTACATATTTTAGTTTTTTTTTTTTTATGTAATAAAAGTGGCAAACAAGCATGCAGTTCACATTGATGTTAAGTGATGACTGCAGCCTATAGACACCCACACAATGACCAGAGGTCAAAATGCAGATGCGCTGCCACTCCTGAGGCATTAGGTGATATGCCTCTGTGCCTGAAATTATAGGGCCGTACATTACCACCTGACCGGAACACGATAGTGCTGAACACTACCATTTAGCGGCAAGTATATTAGACATCAAGATATTCACTTTTAGACAATTTTACATAATTTTTTTTTATAGTTTGGAGCTAATCTATTCTTAATATTATAAAGAGAAAACATTTGTATTTTTTGTATGAATGTTTGTAATCTTTTCACACAAAAACTACAAAATCGATTTCATTTTTTCTCAGCATTTTAAAGCTGCATTTTCACTGAGTAACATAAGTTGTATGATTTTTTCAAAAATTTAGAGATCTCTCATAAAAATCTAATAATAAAACCCGAGATGTGATAAATTTAGCTACCAGAAAAATGTAGTATCTCTAGTGATTAAAATAATTTCGAATTTTGGATCTTGAATCATTCGCCCCTATAACTAAGGTACACGCAGACGAAGCCGCGTGCAAAAGCTAGTCTTTACATAAATGTAGAGTCACTACATTTAAAGATAGTTGTGTACACATCCAGTTTATCTATTGCCTTTCAAACATACACAAAACAGATAACAATCTCGCGAACCAGTTATGTGATGACTCGTAAAATTAATAAAATTGATAGATACGAGTACGTATTTCTATATACAATACTTCAGAGACATGACGTCATGACTGTAGACATTTGTGCAAAAATATTCAGCTTCGTCATTTTGACACGGGCGTTGCCAGGAGTGACAGGGGAGCTGCAGACAGCTGCCCTTCGATAAAAATGGCGAAATGCGCATGGCCCAGCGGCTGGTGTAGATCGTAAGCGATCTGCTCGGTTAAGCACTACGGGCGCGGTCGGGTAGTGTGATGGGTGACCGCTAGTGGCAAATTAAATGCGCGTTTCCGTGCTTCGGAGGGTACGTTAAGCCGTCGGTCCCGGTTGCTATCGATGGATAGCAGTCGTTAAACCTTGTCGGAGGCCTAATGGGCGGTTTGAAAACATCCGACAGTGGGTTGGCCACTAACTCCACCAATCCGCATTGGAGCAGCGTGGTGGAGTAAGCTCCAGGCCTCCCCCCAAAAAGGGGAGAGACTCGTGCCCAGCAGTGGGACGTATAATGGGTTGCCATTATTATATACAGAAAAGACTGATATGTGCCATAAGTACAGGAACCAAAATGCTCCCCCTAGAGCCAACCTGCCCTCCCCCCGCCCCCCTCTGTATCGTTGACCTATATGTTCTAAAGTACTAGGCTCCTTGGCAGCATTATTTTAGTTTCTAGTAGTCAATTTATTACACTTTCCCGTAGTAACATGACAGATGAGGTGGAAATGTCCGACATAAATATCTGTCAAAACATTTTAAAAACGGAACCGGCTGTTCAGTTTGTTCCCTGCGTCTTCTTTATTAATCTTGTTGACCTTAACATCAAATTGTTACGACGTAGCGTCTGTAATACTCACAAATGTTAAAAAAATCTATATTTCTAAAACCAGGTGCTGGTCGAATTACGCCGAATTTTGACTTGTGACATTAGTATTAAAAAAAAAACAATCGGGTTGCACTCGGGGTGTTCCGGCAGAAATGAAAACTGGAATATTAACGTAGTGCAATTTTCGTTTTGTTGCACCATCAACACCAACGCCATCAACACAAAGCCATCAACGCCACCAAAGCCACTTACGTCATCAACGCCACCAATGCCATCAACATCACCAACGCCACCAACACCACCACCACCATGACAGCTGTCAGTGTGTCCCCAAAAGTTGCTAGGTGGTAGAGCTCCAGTGACGGAGCTCGCGGGCGTAGGCACCACCGCATTACCTAATATACTTGCCGTTAAATGGTAGTGTTCAGCACTATCGTGTTTCGGTCAGGTGGTAATGTACGGCTCTGTAATTTCCGGCACAGAGGCATAACACCTAATGCCTCAGGAGTGGCAGCGCATTTGCATTTTGACCTCTGGTCATTGTGTGGGCGTCTATAGGCTGCAGTCATCACTTAACATCAATGTGAACTGCATGCTTGTTTGCCACTTTTATTACATTAAAAAGGAGGCAAATGCAATTCTGGTCACGTATCCGTCATATGCATTTTCGATCAGGGTCACACAGGTATCCTGACGCGCTAACATTGTTTACCCATCGCAAGTGCAAGTTAAAGAAGTTCACGCTTCAAAAATCATGGAAATACTGCCAATATCGTATTGTAACGAGGCCATGGTCACTATTTGATGGGACTATTTCGAGTCACATTATAAATAAGTAACAATTTAAGCAATTAAAGATTATTTTGAAACGTTCGAATGATAGCGTTATCGGTACTGACCCGAGCGATAGCGTGGATCGTGGGAAATTGTGAATGGAACAACTCTACATCGACTGTACATCTTTTATTTACTTACTTTTGAAATTAAACGCGGATTTGTGCTAACGATATTTTTAGTATTAAATACCTTCACGTTTAAATCGACTCTACTTCAATGTAGAGCTATGCGAGCCCAATTGAAAATATGTCAATATTTAGATTCATATCCAGAGCAAATCAAACACGAACCCGTGCGTGCGAAACGTTTGTGGGAACGTTGTTTGCGCGATAACTGTTATCTAGAACATTCCCATTATGTTATTTACTCGTATATGCATAAATATCAGCAACTGTGCACGCTGCGCTAAGTTTGACGCGTTTTGGAAGCGCGGGCGGTCGTTGACACCTGTCAAAATTGCGTCAAAAGGCAGCGCGCGGCGCAGCGCGAAGCGGCAGCGGCGAGTGCACGCTGCAGCGACCTTGCCGCGCCCGCGCCCCCGCCACGTCATGCGGGGGCGCGCCGGTGACGTCACGCGACCTCGCGCCGTCACTCCGCGTGCACGTGAACACCACGCGCCGGCACGCGCTGGCTGCGTGATCACCCCGCGCCCATTGGCTCAACCCGCCGCGCCGTCCGCTCCCATTGGCCCGCACCCCGCCCGCGTCCCGCGCCGACGCGACCCCCGTACCTCGACCGCTCGACCCGCTCGTGAAGCGGTTTATTCGTCCGCCATCCGCCGACGAAACACCACGGCTCCTAGCTAATAATACGCGCGCCGCTAGCGATCAAGTTTTGTGAATTAAAAAAGAAAGTTACGTTGAATGATCCCATCGCTAAGATGTCTACCCTGCTAGATGTTTGCGGACCTCTGTCTCCGCCGTCAACGCCGCCGTTGATGGACTCAAAAGTGAGTGTTGAAGGGTTTTCTCAGACTTCCTGAAACTTTTTTAAATGCAAAAAAAAAAATATGTGACCCCCTAAAATCTAAAATAAAAACTCCCAGCGCCTCAGCGTCTTGTGCAATCGAAAGTAAGGAGCACGGCGCGCGAACACGCAGCGCGCGCGTGCTCCGCCAAGCCAGCGACCGTTCACTTACGTGCGTCTGTCTTTGTCTCACAGGTCGAGTTGCCTTTGAAGAAGGCTGCAGTGAAGCGGGCCAGGGAGTCGCCGCCGCCCACCGGCCTGGTCACCCCCCAGCCCTCCGACTCCGAGGGGGAGGACGAGTGCCACAAGCGCTCCCGGTGCGAGCTGGCACGGCTGCTCCTCACCACGCCGCCGCCCGAGCCCTGTGGTCGGCCCTCTGTCATCATGCGGGCCCACAAGGACGGCACCTGCAGCCCAGAACCGCTTCCACCACCGCCCTCCATGAACATCCTCAAGACTCTTAAATTCAAAATGAACCGCGGCCAAAGTTACTCCCTAGTTAAATACATCGCGAGTCAAGTGCAAAGTCCGCCGGAAGCTCCCGCGAGTCCGCCGGCTAAAATCGAGGAAGCGAGAGTGCCGTCACCTCACCAGGAGTGCCGACTTAAAACCAACGACGACGAACAGAGGGTACCGCAGGTGCCGACAGCGCCGACGGCAGCGTCCACCCCCGGTTGGGTCCCGCTGGCGCCGCGGCCCGCCCCCGCGGTGCTGCTGCCCGGAGCCCTGCTGCCGACGACGGCACTGTGGCTGGTGGCCCCCGCACCCGCCGCTCGCCGCCGTCTCTACGAGTGCTCGCACCCAGGCTGCGGCAAAAACTACTTTAAATCCTCGCACCTGAAAGCTCACCTTCGCACGCACACCGGCGAGCGACCCTTCAGATGTCTGTGGGCCGGTTGTGAAAGACGATTTTCCCGGTCCGACGAGCTCTCGCGACATAAGCGCACACACACCGGTGAGAAGAAATTCGGCTGCAGAGTATGCAACCGCCGCTTCATGCGCTCCGATCACCTTGCGAAGCACGTCAAACGCCATGCAAAGGAGCGAGTGCCACCCGCGCCCGTTTTAAGACTGCTCCCCTCCCCACCCCTCGCAATTCCTGTTCCTGTCCAATCCACCGTTGCGCCGGCGCAGTGAAGCGCACTGACTGTGATCCAGATCTCATGATCGTTACCTAGTTGTAGTCCTCATTTAAGACTGTCCTATCTTGACTACTTAAGTAGTTGCTAATTTTAAGACTATGTTATCGTCAGATAATGTTAAGCTACGGAAAATATAATGAGATGAATTTATACTAGCGTGTGGTTTACTTTCACTACACTGTCACAACACAATCACAGCACTGGTTACGCGGTTGGTGAAATGCATGGTTACTGGAGAGTCGATCGAGTTGAGAAGATGGTGTGAGTGGCGGAAGCCCGGCTGAGAAGGCCGGCGGGCAACTGGCGATTTGTCACCACCGACACCGCGCCTCGCTACTGATAACAGCCTAACGGTTATCTACCTCACGCTATCATGTAAATCACAAGAGAATATGCATTTAATAAAGTCACAAAGACGACAGAGATATTCGACGAAAAATTAAAACAGCTATCTTTACAAAAAATAATACTCTCTCATTAATCAGCACCAAGTTGTAAAAGCTGTAAAATGCATTTGATGAATTATTAAAAATATCAAATTTGTATTGTTGTGTATGTCATATTGTTTATATTTTTACATGCAAACTCGAAAGTAGATTTTACTGATGCAGAGATTATTAGCCCTTATTGCATCTTATAAACATGAGTAAATTCAATTTCTTTAAATTAAGCCTAGTTAACCTGCAGCTTAGATCCTTAAAAT
Source organism: Macrosoma leucophasiata (assembly GCA_036365455.1). Classification (NCBI taxonomy): domain Eukaryota; kingdom Metazoa; phylum Arthropoda; class Insecta; order Lepidoptera; family Hedylidae; genus Macrosoma; species Macrosoma leucophasiata. The sequence continues at coordinate 23,176,836 of JAWQUS010000007.1, read as the reverse complement.
CTATTGTGAATTGTAAATACAAATAAAATTTCCTATTAGCATCTCAAAAATCTTGTTGCGATAAGTTAAAACTAGTCATAATTTCATTATGAGCATTGTGATCTTCTTAAATTTCTTCTATTTATCTGGTTATTCTATTAGCAATAATAGTAGTTACAGTTTTAATATCGTTAAGCACTGAAATATAACTACTTATTACTGATTCCTTGCCTTTCATTTTATCTTTTTCATTGTTCTTTCCTTAATTTTATATTTTGACTACATGAGCGTTTAAATCTTTCCTTATATAATTTCTTGGTAAAAGCACACATATTGATTGAAAAACATAAATAACTCTGAAATATCTAAAATGTATTGTAAGCCATCCGTCAGATCTGTATCAGTATTCTTAGAAACCCAAGAACAATTACTTAATCCTTGTTTTCAACTGTTTACGACTGTAAACAGTCGAACGATCGAATCAAGCCTGATCCGATTACCACACTGGAGCTACAATAATGGAGCTTGAAGCTATGAGGCTTTAGTGGTAATAGTTAATGGGGCCCATACATTACCACCTAACCGGAACTCGATAGTGCTGAATAAGATTAGGTAATGCAGTGGTGCCTTCACCCTTCCAGTGAAACCCAACCACCAGTAACAAAACAATGATAAAAGAGAAACAAACTAAAGTTTAACTTCAGCTAACAATTTTTTAATAAACTACAGTAAAAATATGTAAATATGAATTCCACAGAAAAGAAGCGTTCAATGGTAAAGACCGATTTGCAAAGTACATACGGGTAAACAATTTCTATAACGTTGCCAAACCAGAATATTACAAGCGGGAATTGCACAATATTATTAACATTGTAAAATTTGCCTACAAGTGTAGAGCACGCGGCTGTCACGCCCGCGTTACATGTTTTTGACGTCACTACGAAAAATAAAAGATAGCACGCAATCCTTTAGGAAGGTCCGCCTGATAATAGTTTGTTTATTATAGCATTACTTTAATGCATCCATTATACTCGTAACTTCGAAAACAATGCGTTTAGTAGGTAATTCCAAATGCATTCTGAAAATGACGCGAACAATATTGTTGTTTGAAATGAATAAAGGAAAGGCACGGAGGGTGTGTAAAATGTCGGACACACCTAACGTTTTATTTGCGTAAACTTAGACTTGTACAAGCCTATAATGACGTTTTTTGTATGAGATTGCGCAAAAATTGGGGCCACACACGTAATGTTTTGCTTGCAACCTTCATTTGTCCAGTTAAAACGTAAGGGGTGTGAGATGTGACCCGCTTAAGACGGTTCTTCTAAAACATACTTTAAGGGACTTGCCGTGCATATTTTAAGGCAATGTACGTTGTTTTGTTGGTTTTTAAATATGTGTAAGTCTACCATTATGATCAGTTTGTTCCTTTTCTGTGAAAATGTGACAGCTACTTTCTATCTAATATATAAAATTCTCGTATTTGTAACAATACTCCTCCGAAATGGTTGGACCGATCATTATGAAATTTTGTGTGCATTTTTGGTAGGTATGAGAATCGGCTGTAGTATATTTTTGTATCTCTAAATGGTAAGGATGATTTTCACAAAACATTTTTTTTTCTATTTTTTGGACATTAAAATTTATTTTTTTCACACCTCTAAGGCGATACGAAGTTCGTCGGAGCAGCTTATACCGTACATTATCAGCTACTCACTGTCACACCCGTTAACTCGGCACACATGTGTGATCCAGGCTTTAGGATGGCCCGCATGATAACCTTTTGTTAGCCGACTTCAAAAAAAAGGAGGACGTTCTAAGTTCGTCGTTTATGCATAGTCACCAATTACTCCGACAATTGGGTACCGATTTTAAAATTTCTTGTACCCGTTGAGAGGGTATACTTCCAAATTCGTCTCATTGACACCAGATTGATATTACACCTTCACTTCACAGGTACGGGAGGTACACTAAAAAATTCAAGATTTTACTGCCCGAATTCATATTAGTAAGTTACATCAGTGTAGTTTTCATCATCATTATCATTCAGCCGAAAGACGTCCATTTTTGGAGCAAAGCTTCCCCCAAAGATTACCACAACAAACGTTCCTGGGCCGCCCTCATCCAGTGAGCCCGCAACCTTCAACAGGTCGTCAGTCCACCACTGGGGGCTGCCTACGCTTCGTCTTCCAGTACGCGGTCGCTACTCAAGAACTCTTCTGCCCCAACGGCCGTCAGTTCTTCGAGGTACCCTGCCCACTGCCATTTGAGTCTCGCTATTCGGTGAGCTATGTCAGTTACTTTGGTTCTCGTGGGGATCTCCTCATTCCTATTCGATCTCTCTCTCCGTGACCTTGAGCCTTCTTACGAGGCCCATAACTTTTACTTATTTGTTAGTAGTTAGTCTTTCAGTTTCTCTTTACAGCGGTTAAATTTTTGGGGAATAAGTTATTGTTGGTGTATGTAACTCACAACTCACAAATTTCGATGTTGTTCAATCTCTGTTCGAAGGAATGCTCAGAAATGTTTTGAGGATGCTCACATGTAAATTCAATGTACCTATGTAATTTAATTTCGTGGAAATTGCAAATTTATATTGTCAGCGTTGTTTACATGAATTATCTGTTCTTATTTATATTAATTTCTCTTCTGGTGCACTAAAATTGAAGGTTCGATCACATTTGTTTTTTTTTATAATGGCTGGAGCAGGACGAATTGGCACTCTCTGATGGTAATGTAATTACTATAACACAGACATAACAACTTAGGTCTCAGACTAGGCACATCTGAATTTTCATCTTTGGTTTCACGCAGATGTTTATAGGCTGCAGTCATCACTTCACATCCATGCGAACTGCATGCTTGTTTGCCACGTTCATTAGATAAAAAAACCAACCATGGATCCGGGTCCGATCCCAAGAGAAATGGGATCTAACAGCACGGAAGAAGAATAAAGCTGGCTGTAAAGATAATAATAATAAAAAATAAACCAATTATAAGAATAACTGCCTCAATATCCTAGTGGTAGTAGGCCATTACTAAGTTGGGGTCCTGATTTCGATGCCCGGGGCTATCAGAGCGTTATCTCTGTATAATCGTTTATTTCTGATTCTATTGGGATTTTTTCCATTTATTGCAAGTTTCCCAGTACCTCAGTCACAGATTGGTAAGGTACCCGGAGATGGTTTTTTTTTTTTTTTTTTTTTTAGGTCTTGCTTTGTGTAGGCGGCCTGTCTCGAGACGGCACTGAAGGCGCTCCAGCCTAAGCAAAAAAGTTAGCGCAACTGCCTAAGGGTGACCCATGCGGGTCCGTGCCTCGGCTTAGGACGTTGCGGAGGGACATATGAGTGGCTAGTCGTGGGTGTTTGCATGTGTTTGCATGTATAGCAAGTATAGTGGGTGTTTGCATGTATGAATGAATATGAATATTTTTTTCTTTGGAAGGAAAGTGTTGAATTTTTTAAGACATTTTAACTGTAAGTTTTTTTTTATCACTAGTATCATAATATCTGTTTTATTTTATGTATTAGTTATTCACTCTAGGTAATTATTAATTCTTATTGACTTTTCGAAAATGGTTGTAAAATCTTACTCGAAATAAAAAATATTTTCTTTCTTTCTATCTTATGTTTGATGTATGCACCTACCTCTGCCTAACGCTTCGGGGTTTACAGGCGTGAAGTTACGTTTTAATTATAACGTGTTATCTAGTGAAGCGTAGCATCTGGCCTCACACCGCGGTGTCTCTTTGCTACAGTTTCGACTTTGCTCAGATATTTTTAGCGATCGTGTAGTACAACACTTTTCATCTCAGTTATTTATAATGCACTGATACATTCTAATCTGTTTATGAATTGCCATTGTTAATCTATACTTATAATAAAACTGTAGAAGTGTTAATTCTGTACATTAAAAATATTGAAAAAATAAATACCGACGTAACTAGATCGATACCGAACCCAAATATGTGATTAGAAAATTTTTTGTCTGTCTGTCTGTCTGTTTGTTCAAGCATCACAGAAAAACTACCGGTCCGATTACAATGAAACTTGGTATGGTTATACTTTAACCTTTGGCGCATAACACTGGGTACTTTTCATCCCGGAAAAATGTCTGTTTGTCTGTGTGCACGCTAATATCAGAAGCGGCTTATTCGATTTGCGGTATATATTATGGTAAGTTTCACTTAACATTTAGTGTTTGTTTCATGTGAATCGGTTCAGAAATAAAAAAGTTATGGCAATTTAAAGAATCATATTGAATATTTTAAAGCTATTCTGTATCTTAGTTCTAACTTTTTGGGGGTTTCGTACCTAAAAGGTAAAAACGGGCCCTATGGATTACTAATCCTCCGCTGCCTGTCTGTCTGTCTGTCCGTCCGTCTATCTGTCACCAGTCTGTATCTCATAAATAGTGATAGCTAAAAAGCTAACTTTTTCCCAAATTATGTATTTCTGATACCGCTATAAAGAAAAAAATAATAACTAAAAATAAGAAAAATGTTAAGGGGTCCAAGGGGGCATACAATAAACGTGTTTTTTTTCGTATATTTTTTGCTCGATAATAATAACGGTAGCAAGTAGACGCTTAAAATTTTCACAGAATTTTTAGATCTTATGTGGTAGGTAGATATATTATTACCTTCCATAATAAATCTGTACAAATAAATAAAATTGGAGTGTCTGTTTGTAATATTAAAATAACTGCTTTTTACTTAATGCATATGTACGAGTATGTATACACGGTACATAATATATACCAAAAAACATTTTTTACAATTTTTGTCTCCGTCGGTCTGTCTGTCTGTTTGGCGGGGCTAATCTTGGGAACGGCTTTACCGATTTGGAAGGGACTTTCACTAGTAGATAGCTGATGTGATAATGAGTAACTTAGGTTACTTTTATCCCATACAACCATACATACATACATACAAATAAATAGAATTTGAGTGTCTCCGATTTTAACGGGACTTTCATTGGCAGATAGCTGATGTAATAAAGAGTAAGTTAGGCTACTTTTATACTAGCTGCGCCCTCGACTTCGTCCGGGTAGATACTGAACAATCATATTATTTCTCACGTGGACGAAGTCGCGGGCACAGCTAGTCAATACATATAATAAGACAGTTAAAATCGACTATCTGTTTTTACATAAAAACTGATAGAGGGCGATTAAAGAAGAGTAACAGAAACAAAAAAAAACATTTTTTGGAATTTTTGTCTGTTTGTCTGTCTGTCTAGTACGTTATAACTTCGAAACTACTTAACGCATTTGAATGTGGTTTTCACAGGAGGATTTTATATGTATAATTATGAGCGTTAGCTGAAAATTTAGATCGTCTCCTTCGCAGGCTCGATGTGTAATATAAATTGTTGAGTATTGTATGTAGGTACCAAATTCAAACTCAAAAATGTATTTAATCCCTTGGAAATAATAGAATTTGCTTGTGATAGGTCAAATTTCAAAATATAAAATTAAAGCGAATAACAACTGATACGTTGATTAATATATCAAAGTAAACAAAATAAAAATAATGGTCCATAAACTATATATATAAAAATCAATTGCTGTTCGTTAGTCTCGCTAAAACTCGAGAACGGCTGGACCGATTTGGCTAATTTTGGTTTTGAATTATTTTTGGAAGTCCAGGGAAGGTTTAAAAGGTAAGAAAATATGAAGAAATTGAAGGAAAATAGTAAGAACCACAATTTTATTTTCCCACACAAATAGTCCGTATTAATCAAACCTTTGACACATTATTTCATTCTGAGGCAATACAAAGTTTTCTAAGTCAGCAAGTTACTTAATAATAAAAAAAATGGTATCAACAGAATGTTCCATACTCTCTTTTACAAACGGCAAGATAAAAGATTTGAAAGATAAAAGCTAAATCAAAGAATATGGGACATTCTTTGTCATTCAACATCGCAAATTTTTTTCGCGGCTTGCGTTGCGTTTTTTACCTTTTTTGTAGTAAAATTTTAAAATGTATCGAATTTCTTCATTAGATTCACTCATCTTGACAGTACGAAAAACAAATGAAAATCACACATTTGCCTAATTTGAATTATGTTCTTTAAAATTTTAACTTTCAATGATACCAAAACCAGCCAGATACAAATACTACAAAGAGATTTTATTACAAGTTCATACATACTATAAAGCGAAAAGACTTTTTCCCCAACCTATTACTTTCATGGAGCTATATTACCGAGTTACGAAATGTTTAATAACGGGCGCAACCGGAACAGCTAATGGATCGCATTAGCCCTGTTGTGTTGTTGTGTGTCTGTCTGATACGTTACATCACCGAGCCTCTTCGATAATAGGTACTTACGTTTTCTCGTGTCGGTATGTGCTTTTTATGTTCTTTGTAGCTATTAAAGTGGCACAATTAAGAGGATTTATTTTCATAAGTATGTCATGAAATAATATGGAGTTCTCTGTCCATATAATTTCATCAACAGTTCATATTGTTCATGACAGAATGCTGCAGTCCCCTGCGAGCTCTCTCACTGCTCTACCACCTGTAAAACATCTACGCACGAAGTGTAGGTACCATGACTTTTTACTGAAAGATAAATAATGAGGAATGGAGATGGCAACAGGCTCGCCACCTGTTACATGGGCCAAAAACGTAACCGGCGAATCGTGGGTGTTTGCATGTATGCTTGAATGCATGCATTTACCTCTACTAACGTAACTTCGCTCCTGTAATCCCCCAAGGGGGAGCTTCGGGGATTGCAGGAGCGAAGTTACGTTTATGGAAGTGGACAGTGAATCCTAAAATATGTTACGCAAAACTCAAGGTAAGAAAACTTCCATGGATTCTTAAAACTTTCGGAGTTGCTATTAGGAGAAAATATGACGTAACTTCGAGAACATAGGTAAGTATTACGAATTTAAATTTGCTGGACTTAATTGGCTAAAAATCATTATTAGCTACCTATACTAACTACTAAACTAAAACTTGCTGTAAACTAACCTAAACATTTTAACATATTTGCATCGTATTCACGTAAATTCAGTCGCATGTGTTATTACGAAATATAAAAATATTACAATTTTTGCACCGTGTTTGATTTCCATCGCCGATACGCATAAATAGTTCACGAATCATTAAATATTGAATTACTTAAACACAAATGAATTCATACGTACAATTTAATGATAACATTCTAGCACTTTCAAATTATTCAAATAGTTTACTGCATCACATGTGGTTTAAGAATGTTACAAATAGTAATAATAATATGATGTACAACACATGCACCCTATAAGGGATCTTAAAATCTAATTTTAATCTAATTAAACATGCTCATATCATTATTTGTGTAATTATTTATGAATAATCTATATAATTCCAATCATTCATATTCTATTGCACTTTGGTATAATATCCATTTACATTAAAGAAGTATTTGGTATTAAACCTAGGTATTGTTCCTGTAAATCTGTCGACAGCATGTTCAATTAATGGTTGATATATTTTGCTTAACAATTTTACAAGTCTCCAAAATGTAAAGAGATTTATTTATTTATTTTATAACAGGTTCTTTTGTACTTACAGCTTAGCCAAAACGCACAACAAGATAAATTACAGTACATACATTTAAAATTAACATGACGTACACTAACTACAAATACATTAAAAACATTACACATTTACTCAAAAAATCCCTTATACTAATGTTAAACAAATCGATATCCGGATTCTGGGCAACCAGAGCGTTGAGCAGACTCAGAGCTTGGTATGTCGGCGCAGAGCGGGCCGCCCGCGTGTGCGCCGGGGGCAGTTCGAACAACCGTCGCCGATGCTGCCTCACCAGACGATCAGGGACATACATTGCACAGCGAGACAGAGCGGAAGAGTTATCCACTTTACCGTTAACTAATAAGAAGTAGTGCGACATGATTGCACACTTCCGCCTTAATTCCAAGGTGTCAGTCCCTACCATACCCCCAATAAAATGTGATGGATATAAAAATGGATAACATCCGTACATTCTCTTATGGAGATATCGAGCAAACTTTTTTTGCACCTTTTCTATCATAAGTTTATAGTTATATAACAAAGCCGAGGGACTTATATGCACGGCAAGAGAGCTCACTAATGTGCGTGAGATGGATGGGTTAATTCATATTTTATATTGTACTAGCGGCCCGCCCCGGCTTCGCCCGCGCTGCTCTGCTCCTATTAGTCATAGCGTAATGTAAGTTATCCTATCTCTCAAGTTGGATCGAACTGCACATGGTGTGCGAATTTTATTATAATCGGTTAAGTGGTTTAGGAGTCCATTGAGGACAAACATTGTGACACGAGATTTATATATATTAAGATAAAGTATGGTTTACAGCTTTTGTTTGTGAGTATTCGTACACCTGTATTATTAATATGTTATTATATTCATAACTTGCAAGTTCGTAAAATTTTCTTAGTTTCACTCAAGGTTTTACTGGTGGTAGAGCTCCAGTGACAGAGCTCGCGGGCGTAGGCACCACCGCATTACCTGATTTACTTGCCGCTAAATGGTAGTGTTCAGCACTATCGTGTTCCGGTCAGGTGGTAATGTACGGCCCTGTAATTTCCGGCACAGAGGCATAACACCTTAGGCCTCAGGAGTGGTAACGCATTTGCATTTTGACCTTGGTCTTTGTGTGGGTGTCTATAGGCTGCAGTCATCACTTAACATCAATGTGAACCTTGTTTGCCACTTCAATTACATTAAAAAAAAAAAAAAAAAAAAAAAAAAGGTATTAGAGATTGTTATATATCAGTCTAGCATTGTTTACCGTAGCTGTTACTCCGGGTCCTTTCCCGTCTTGGCAACAGTCTGGTGTTTTCTCTGGGCACTATCCAAATCCTTTGATATTGTTATTGTTATTCTCATGTTTGTTATTGTAGATTAACGGCATCATTAAACGCTTACGTCTCTATCTATTTAATGTTAATGACTGTATGTTGGTAGTTGGGTTGGTTTTGTTTATAACAATTTGTGTTGCTAACCAATGAAGCATCTTTGAGCGTAAGAACTATTCTTTTTAACCTCATTGCTTCGTTTTTTGTATGTACCTAATGGTGGCAAACAAGCATGTAATTCACTTATATGATGGAATTTATTTATTTATTTACTTATGAATTTCCAACAAGATTATATTTGCTGGTGGTAGAGCTTCCATAACATAAAAAATAACCTTTGACCTACACTATACTAAGAGAAGAAGCATAAAACACTAAAACATTTTCAGCTATACAAATCGTTTATTATACCTTCAATCAACTGTCTATTCTATTCTATTCTATTTTTCCCGTGTGGCAACTATCACACTTAGTAATAATTCTGCCAAAAACTGGTGATCACAGAGGCACATTGTTAATTTAAAAATGACCACTGTCGTAAATATATTTCAAAAACAAACCTGTCTTAGTAGCAATATGGTGACATATTGTAGTCATACAATACTTTTTTTTTTTTAATATTATGTCTTTAATATAGTGTCAAGTAAAATTATATTTCGTATTCACAATCAGCGTTAAAGTATGAGTCAGTCGGTCAATTATAAGTCAGTCAGTCAGAGTCACAGTCTGAAATTCGAGTAAAGCGATGGCTACTTTACCAAAACATTTAAAATGAAGTTTTGGAGGCAAACTGAAAAGCCGTGTTTTTGCACTGTTATTCTATTTCACTATACACGGGCATTGTAATAAGCCTATATCAAACAAAATGCCACCAACTTTATTTAATATAACTCAAAAATACACCAAGAAAATGAAATAAAATAAGAGCACCACACGCCTCTTTCAAGGTTCCCGCCAAAAACCCCCATACAATACTTACCAACATAAATAAAATATTTCCGACAAAAAAAACAGCGATTCAAATTATTTTTTGAGTAATATTTCCCTGATTCTACGTATTTCTCTCTATCTTTTGATATATTGTATTATATTTTGTATTATTATAATAGCATCTGTATTTCCTACAATTCTGGTGTACAATAAAGAATATTCTATTCTATTCTATTCTATTGTACAAGGTGCGGGCCCAACATGGAACTTGACCTTTGGGCTATGCCTAAGGGAGACTCTTGTGGGTCCAATCCTCGGCTTATGGCGTTGTGGGACTCATAAGATATGCGTTGGTGTGATGTACCTGGAAATGTCCATACGCTCGCCGTCTGTTACATAGTAATATGCCAAAACATAACCGACGAATTGTGGTAGTTTGCACGTATGCATTTGTCTCTGCCACAGTAGATAGAACAATCTATTTACCGTGTCTCTGCCTACCTAGGATATACAAACATGAAGCCACGTTTGAGTTTACAAAATCAGATTAAATAGCCTACAAATTTGACTTATTTCATGAAAATTCCAAGTCTAAGCGATAATTGTAATATTTCCTTTTAAGGTGATCATAAATGGTTGAATGTGCAATCGGCATGACGACATACAAATACAATGAAGGTGACTCCTGCCATCGGCTGTCAAGAGTTGACTCCAGCCACTGATTCATGATCTCTCACTGGGAAACCACATCCTGGTAGAGAGGTCAAATGTGACCATATTTTTTATATTTTCTTTCTTGACCTACAAAAACATATACCGTGCTTGCTTTTTTTTAATGTAAAGAAAGTGGCAAACAAGCATGCAGTTCACATTGATGTTAAATGATGAATGCAGCCTATAGACAAAGACCAGAGGTCAAAATGCAGATGCATTACCACAACTGAGGATTAGGCGTGGCCGTACAATACCACCAGACCAGTACACGATAATGCTGAACACTACCAATTAGCAGCAAGTAGGTATATTAGGTAATGCGGTGATGCCTACGTCCGCGAGCTCCGTCACTGGAGCTTTACCACCAGTAAAAAGTTGTTTGCCACTTCATGACATAAAAAAATCTATCATGGAGGCGAAACATCTAAGACCTCAGGAATGGAAGCGCCTCTGTATTTTGACCTCTGGTTTTTATATAGATGTATGTATGTATCTTCACGCCAGGTCCCTAACGGGGTAGGCAGAGAGTGTAGAGCGCCAGATATCCCGATTCTGACAAACCTCTCGTGCCTCGTCTACCTTCATCATTCTCTTCATACATGCACGCCGATTCCTAAGACTTTTGACCCCACCATCAGACAGAACTCGACCTATTTGGTCATGGTAGGTCAGTCTTGGTCTTCCTGGGCCTCTGCAACCATCCACATTCGCATTGTATATCTGTTTAGTCATTCGCTCATTCGACATTCTTTCTATATGCCCGAACCATCGGAGCATGCCTTTTTTCATTGTTACACTGATACTATCATTCACACAAAGTCTCTTTCTTACATCTTCATTACGAACGCGATCGGTGAGTCATACACCGCAGATCTTGCGCAAACATCTCATCTCGACCGCGTTCAACTTACTTTCATGCTCTTTCCTGCATACCCAGCTCTCGCTTCCATATAAAAGCGTTGGAGTAAGAGAGAGATAAGAGTAAGTATATAGATGTCTATAGGCTATAGTAGTCATTTTACATTAATAATATTTGCAATCTTGTTTGCTACCATCATTACATCAAAACAATCCTCTGCCTACCCTTTAGCAAAAATCTAAGCTAGGAGGCTTGAAGTCATGTTGTTTGCTTAAATTAACATCGACTCAGGTAAAACATTGCTGACATAATAACACAGTCACGTGTGAAGACTGACCTTATGGTGCCATTTCCTTGTCTGTATTCCATATAAGGCACGGTCTTGTAACTACTGCCATGAATACTGCACATCTGCATCTATAACTGGTGGTAGAGCTCCAGTGACGGAGCTCGCGGGCGTAGGCACCACACCACCGTATTACCTACTTGCCGCTAAATGATAGTGTTCAGCACTATCGTGTTCCGGTCAGGTGGTAATGTACGGCCCTGTAATTTCCGGCACAGAGGCATAACACCTTATGCCTCAGGAGTGGTAACGCATCTGCATTTTGACCTTGGTTTTGTGTGGGTGTCTAAAGGCTACACTTGACTCTAACGAAAATTGGCATTTTAAAGCTTAATAAGACACGAACAGTTAAACCACATACGAAAAATTATATTTTCACATCCCTAACATTTTTGAAAGACACAATATCCAATTATATTCCACACTGTAAAGAAAATAAAAAAAAAATTATGTGCGCGTTACATGTAGGGGAGGTATCCTAAATATTTTTTTTTCATGATTTTATTCCACAACTTTGTTGGCGTGATTTAGGTGAATACTTGTGCCAAATTTCAAGTCTCTAGTACCAATCATTTTTGCGCTAAACCGCGGACGGACAGACAGACATGGCGAAACTATAGGGGTTCCTTGTTTACTACGGAACCTTAAAAAATATCTCCTACGAACTAGATATCCAGTGCTTATACATCGAGAGATAGGTTATGGTATACATTTTCCTCGTATCAATTTCGCTTTATCATCTGGCCCAAAGCCACGATACACGCTGACTAATGACCTGACCCTGGCTTGACCTTTCATCCTGTCGACATCTATTCTCTTGATATATTGATACAAAACTGTAATTTCACTATACAAATATTTTTTACTGGTGGTAGAGCTCCAGTGACGTAGATTGTGGGTATAGTCACCACCGCATTACCTAATCTATCTGCCGCCAAATGGTAGTGTTCAGCACTATCGCGTTCCAGTATGATGATAATGGCCCCATAATAACTTAACACAGAGACATAAGGTCTCAGTGGTGGCAACGCATTTGCATTTTGACCCCTGGTCTTTATGTAGGTTGGCTACATATAGGCTGCAGTCATCACTTAGCATCAGTGTGCGCTGCATGCTTGTTTTTCACCTAACTTATATTTAATACCACCATAAAAAAATAATGGTGGTAGAGATTCAGTGACGTAGATCGAGGGTATAGTCACCATCGCATTACCTTAACCATAGAGCAACACCGGAGGGGAGTAGCCATATGCAGGCTTTCCCCTATGTCAAAGTACAAATCCCAAATGGGCCTATACCTCTCGCCTAGATGTTTAAATGTGTGCGTGAAATTGTTTCTGTATTTTGTTAAAGTCAAGGTGTGAGTTTCGTAGTAATAGACGATTTTTGTAGTGTGCGTTTGTGTCGCACGCATTTCCCTCGCCAAAAATGACAGACTGTTTTGTATCGGCAATACACGCTATGGCTACTCCCCTACAGTCCGCCGCGACCGATGGGCCGCGTTGCTCTATGTACCTTAACTATGTATGTATGTATGTATGTATCTTCACGCCAGGTCCCTAACGGGGTAGGCAGAGAGTGTAGAGCGCCAGATATCCCGATTCTGACAAACCTCTCGTGCCTCGTCTACCTTCATCATTCTCTTCATAGATGCACGCCGATTCCTAAGACTTTTGACCCCACCATCAGACAGAACTCGACCTATTTGGTCATGGTAGGTCAGTCTTGGTCTTCCTGGGCCTCTGCAACCATCCACATTCGCATTGTATATCTGTTTAGTCGTTCGCTCATTCGACATTCTTTCTATATGCCCGAACCATCGGAGCATGCCTTTTTTCATTGTTACACCGATACTATCATTCACACAAAGTCTCTTTCTTATATCTTCATTACGAACGCGATCGGTGAGTAATACACCGCAGATCTTGCGCAAAGATCTCATCTCGACCGCGTTCAACTTACTTTCATGCTCTTTCCTGCATACCCAGCTCTCGCTTCCATATAAAAGCGTTGGAGTAAGAGAGAAATAAGAGTAAGTATATAGATGTCTATAGGCTATAGTAGTCATTTTACATTAATAAGATCTGCAATCTTGTTTGCTTCCATCATTACATCAAAACAATCCTCTGCCTACCCTTTAGCAAAAATCTAAGCTAGCAGGTTTGAAGTCATGTTGATTGTTTAAATTAACATCGACTCAGGTAAGACATTACTGACATAATACGAGTAACACAGTCACGTGTGAAGACTGACCTTATGGTGCCATTTCCTTGTCTGTATTCCATATAAGGCACGGTCTTGTAACTACTGCCATGAATACTGCACATCTGCATCTATAACTGGTGGTAGAGCTCCAGTGACGGAGCCCGCGGACGTAGGCACCACACCACCGCATTACCTAATATACCTACTTGCCGCTAAATGATAGTGTTCAGCACTATCGTGTTCCGGTCAGGTGGTAATGTACGACCCTGTAATTTCCGGCACAGAGGCATAACACCTTATGCCTCAGGAGTGGTAACGCATCTGCATTTTGACCTTGGTTTTGTGTGGGTGTCTAAAGGCTACACTTGACTCTGAAAATTGGCATTTTAAAGCTTAATAAGACACGAACAGTTAAACCACATACGAAAAATTATATTTTCACATCCCTAACATTTTTGAAAGACACAATATCCAATTATATTCCACACTGTAAAGAAAACAAAAAAATATATGCGCGTGTTACACATAGGGGAGGTATCCTAAATATTTTTTTTTCATGATTTTATTCCACAACTTTGTTGGCGTGATTTAGGTGAATACTTGTGCCAAATTTCAAGTCTCTAGTACCAATCATTTTTGCGCTAAACCGCGGACGGACAGACAGACATGGCGAAACTATAGGGGTTCCTTGTTTACTACGGAACCTTAAAAAATATCTCCTACGAACTAGATATCCAGTGCTTATACATCGAGAGATAGGTTATGGTATACATTTTCCTCGTATCAATTTCGCTTTATCATCTGGCCCAAAGCCACGATACACGCTGACTAATGACCTGACCCTGGCTTGACCTTTCATCCTGTCGACATCTATTCTCTTGATATATTGATACAAAACTGTAATTTCACTATACAAATATTTTTTACTGGTGGTAGAGCTCCAGTGACGTAGATTGTGGGTATAGTCACCACCGCATTACCTAATCTATCTGCCGCCAAATGGTAGTGTTCAGCACTATCGCGTTCCAGTATGATGATAATGGCCCCATAATAACTTAACACAGAGACATAAGGTCTCAGTGGTGGCAACGCATTTGCATTTTGACCCCTGGTCTTTATGTAGGTTGGCTACATATAGGCTGCAGTCATCACTTAGCATCAGTGTGCGCTGCATGCTTGTTTTTCACCTAACTTATATTTAATACCACCATAAAAAAATAATGGTGGTAGAGATTCAGTGACGTAGATCGAGGGTATAGTCACCATCGCATTACCTTAACCATAGAGCAACACCGGAGGGGAGTAGCCATATGCAGGCTTTCCCCTATGTCAAAGTACAAATCCCAAATGGGCCTATACCTCTCGCCTAGATGTTTAAATGTGTGCGTGAAATTGTTTCTGTATTTTGTTAAAGTCAAGGTGTGAGTTTCGTAGTAATAGACGATTTTTGTAGTGTGCGTTTGTGTCGCACGCATTTCCCTCGCCAAAAATGACAGACTGTTTTGTATCGGCAATACACGCTATGGCTACTCCCCTACAGTCCGCCGCGACCGATGGGCCGCGTTGCTCTATGTACCTTAACTATGTATGTATGTATGTATGTATCTTCACGCCAGGTCCCTAACGGGGTAGGCAGAGAGTGTAGAGCGCCAGACATCCCGGTTCTGACAAACCTCTCGTGCCTCGTCTACCTTCATCATTCTCTTCATACATGCACGCCGATTCCTAAGACTTTTGACCCCACCATCAGACAGAACTCGACCTATTTGGTCATGGTAGGTCAGCCTTGGTCTTCCTGGGCCTCTGCAACCATCCACATTCGCATTGTATATCTGTTTAGTCATTCGCTCATTCGACATTCTTTCTATATGCCCGAACCATCGGAGCATGCCTTTTTTCATTTTTACACCGATACTATCATTCACACAAAGTCTCTTTCTTACATCTTCATTACGAACGCGATCGGTGAGTGATACACCGCAGATCTTGCGCAAAGATCTCATCTCGACCGCGTTCAACTTACTTTCATGCTCTTTCCTTAACTATCTGCCGCCAAATGGCTTAACAACCTAAGTTGTTAGGTATCAGGGGTGCAGAGGCGGCTTAACCTATAGTGCAGGGTGTGCATGCACACGGACGCCGCCGTCTAAGGGGGCGCCGCAGCGCTCCCTGAGCCAGCTAAGAGCATCGTTTTGGACCATCATGGTACAACAATGATATGACAGAAGCGGTCAGCCAGCGCGGCGGCGGCATTTATCAAACGCAGAAAGACCGTAACTAATACCATACTGTAAGCTATACCTACTCATAAAATAGCTTGTTGGAATATGAAGAAACTTTCTTGTTACGACGGCAAAGTAGTATATTTTATAGTTATAGCCGCGGGGGGGGGGAGGGTCAGACCTAGAGGGCGCCAGAGTTTCTTTGCGCACGGGCCCTACTCGAGCTAGAGCCGCCCCTGCAGGGGTGGCAACGCATCTGCATTTTGACCTCTGGTCTTTATATAAGAGTCTATAGGCTGCAGTTATCACTTAACATCAATGGAGTGCATGCTTGTTTGTCAACTTCATTACATAAAAAAATAGGCACCACCGGATTACCCAATCTACTTGCTGCTACATGGTTCAGCGCAAGCGCAATCGTGTTCCAGTCAGGTGAGAACTGCTCTCAAATAAATGCTATTTTGACAAGTTCCGAAACATGAAAGTTGTTTATTTCTTAGATAGGGACCTCATTTTGGTACCAGTAATTACATTTTTTTTTTACAATACCTTTTGTAGTGCTAATGAAAGGTGTAGGGTTTGGATTGTTAGCCTTGTAGAGTTAGGGCTGATTATACAGTTGTAATAAAAGGCGTTTTATGTACTTAAATGAGTTCAATAGCACTATTTGGATGTTACTGACGAAAATTGTTCGTGATAAGACTCAAATTGGATGCAAATTTTAAGCTAAACCGCCTTTTATTAGTTCTCTGCATATAGCACTGTTATAGTAGGGTTCTGGCCTCTATAACTTTATAGTGGGTTTATAGAGTGCTTTAGCGCTAAAATGCTATTATGAATAACGTTTTTCTTAAAGCATACTATAGCGAGCTCTTAGAGGTGTTAATGTATAAGACCGCTTAATACCGCGTATAACTCTTTATGTATAAGACCGCTTAATTATAAAATTCTCATGTCACAATGTTATTTACCGTACTCCTCCGAAGTGGACCACCTGCACTTCTCATGAAATTTTGTGTGCCTATTGGCTAGGTCTGAGAATTGGCCAACATCTACTTTTCACCCCCCTAAGTGATAAGGGTTGTCAGCCAATAACTTTTTTTATTTTAGTTATTTTTTTATACCTCTAAGGCGACACGAAATTCGTCGGGGCAGCTAGAATCTGATATTTTTTTGACAGTGTAAGTGATATGGTCTCGATCTCACACACTGAGTGTCTTGGGAACATTTAACATGAACACTTTCGTCGGATAATACAAAGATAGGAACACAACTACCAGGGTGTTAATAGACATGTAGGTAAAACAAATTCAACTAATTCACACGTGTAAAATAAAACAGTTAGATTACGAGCTATACGTTATGTTTTATGACTACGATCCTACGCTATACGGCTAAATATAATATACGTCAGATTTCTATTTCAGGGCGTGTCCCCACGCACGTAGAGTAGTAAAGGGTCATTAGTACGGGTGAGTTCTAAGCACAAATAATTAGTTTGATTTTAAAGGAAAGTCTTACATACTTACTGCCACAGTAGCCCAGTGGTACTAAGCCACTACTACTACGGTGTACTCCTGTAGTGGCGGGGTCACACATCCGCGACCCCGCCGGCGGCTGCTCGTGTCCGAGCCCTCCAGTGCGGAACACGTGCACGCCACCCACCTCGAAACATCCCCTAGTCCGAAGCCCGGATGTCCCTGCCCAAACCACGCAAAACACCAGGCGACCTAAGCCGCCCAGGTGGGGGGCTCAGGCATACAGTTCAGCCTCAAAGAAGTGGGAGCTTCGAAAGAGTTCGACCCTCAACCGCTCCCCTCGCGGCCCCACCACGTCTCTATCCGACGGCGGGCCCACCGTTCGGCGGCTGGGGGAATAGGGTGCAGGGCCAACGACATACCCATACACCTCCTCCTCAGCCGTCTCCTCACGACAGCAGCGAGTGACGGGCAGAGCCACGCCAAACGCCGCTCCCTCGCTGGGTCCCTCTTAGGTTCGCCGGTGTGGGGACAACCACCGACTACTCAGCCCCCCCGCCACGACAAGGGGGAAACAGCATTCCCTCGGGGGGGGAATAGCACTCACTCCTGACCCAAGGATCGAGCACCATAGTAACAGTAGCCGCCTGCTACGACTACTGAGGCAGTTACCAAAATACCACTGGAGCTCTGCACCGCATTACTTCATTACTCACCGCATTACTTAATATACTTGCCGCTAAATGGTAGTGTTCAGCACTACATTGTACCGGTCAGGTGGTAATGTACAGCCCTGTAATTTCCGGCACAGAGGCATAACTCCTTAAGCCTCAGGAGTGGCAACGCATCTGCATTTTGACCTCTGGTCATTGTGTGTCTATAGGCTGCAGTCATCACATAACATCAATGTGAACTGCATGCTTGTTTGCCACTTTTATTACATAAAAAAACAGTTTCTATGATTTCGTCAGCTCCACTATAAATACTATAAGAGCAAGGGCGTGTTAGTTCGGAATAACACCGTGTTGAAAACGAATCGGTTATTCTATCTCGCCGTCCTTGTCCACACTTCCGCGAATATGTTCGTCGCCGGTCCAAACTCCAATGGATTTATCAGAATTAACGGTTTTGGATTAATGGTGATGTTATTTACGTATCTTACTGCGTCGCTGATATGTATGAAAAGTCGAAGGGCTATGGAATTTTACTATGTGATATTGTGGTGTGACTGACGCCAAAGATATGTTTCCTTGATGGTAATTAATTCACGGTACAGTTCGAATGTTTGTTATCATCGTAATATAAGCTAGGATCCCACTGCAGAATCATTTCGTTCATCCAGATATGCTGCAAACCTAGAGAGCATATATCCCTAAGGTTATATAGACGTATGTAGTTTAACTATATATGTAGGAGAAGTGCAGAACGCTAATATTTTTCAACAAAAATCCTTATAAAGTACATTATTACAAATTACAACAATAGGAATCGGCGTGCATGTATGAAGAGAATGATGAAGGTAGAGAGGAGGCACGAGAGGTTTGTCTGAACCGGGATGTCTGGCGCTCTACACTCTCTGCCTACCCCGTTAGGGACCTGGCGTGAAGATACATACATACATACAACTTAGTACCTCCACGCGTTCCTAAGAAAAAGGGTCTTCATCGACAGATGGACGGACGTACGGACAACAAAGTCAACCTCTTTTATTTAATGTGATGGAAGTGGCAAACAAGCATTCAGCTCACATTAATGTTAAGTGATGATTGCAGCCTATAGACACCCATACAAATACCAAGGTCAAAATGCAAATGCGTTACCACTCCTGAAGCCTTAGGTGTTATGCCTCTGTGCCGGAAATTACAGGGCCGTACAAAATCCTATAAGGTTTCCGTTTTTTTCCTTTCGAGGTACGGAACCCTAAAATGAACCTAGCGTAGCAGCAGATTGCCGAAGACGTAAAGAATCGAGGGATATCATTAAACCTTCTTCGAAATTACGTTGTTGACGTATAAGCCACGACCTGCATTAGTGTAACTTGATACGTAATTACGTACCTACTTAATATGATAAAACTTACAAAATAGCTAAATCATTCGATTTGTCGACATAATAATATAGTAAGTAACACGCGTGTATGAAATGCATTTAAATGGTAGTTACCTACTGACATGAACATTATTAATTGAATGAGAATACCTAATACTTAAGAATATCCTGAGTCCTTGAGGAAATATTAATTTTCAAAATATTTTTTGTGCACATACATCGATTACATAATATGCTGCATAAATTATTCTAGTTCCTAACATAAAGCTAAACTCATAACGCTCGGAAGTAAATACATTATATTATATGTAATGAACCAATTCTGCTTCAGTTATAAAACAATATGATACCTGTATATACAGGTATCATATTGGTATTTTCTTGCTTGTGCAATGTACGGCCCTGTAATTTCCGGCACAGAGGCATAACACCTTAGGCCTCAGGAGTGGCAACGCATCTGCATTTTGACCTTGGTCTTTGTGTGGGTGTCTATAGGCTGCAGTCATCACTTAACATCAATGTGAACTGCATGCTTGTTTGCCACTTCCATAACATAAAAAGAAAAAAAAAATGTATTCCTCGAATCCGCTCAACCCACATTGGAGTCCCCACCAACCAGCGTTGGAGCCTTTTTTAACCAGGGTGAAATACGTTACGCATTCCTACCCTTGGGGAGAGGGGTGAGTTATGTGGGATTCCGGGAATGACATCCGTCTACCCACTAAAAACCCTGTGTGTTTTCCTGACCTGAGGGTCTCCCACTCCATTCGGGCGACGGACATCCCCGAGTCCGGCGCCCGAAGGTCCGCTGCCCCGACTACTCACAACGCCAGGCGACCCAAGACGCCTGGGTGGAGGAGTCCAGGGGCACACAGTTCGGCCTCTAACTACAAGGACTAAAAACGAAAATCCGCCATTTTTGGGTAATAATCAAAACTTGTGACCACAATACAAACGATAGTTTTCGTCATCTATACAAGATGAACACCGACATCGATAAACTCGTGACGTTGCTGATGGCAATGTCTCCCTTTCAAAAACACTTCCTAGACGAATGCGGTCAAGGCAGCTAAATTTGCCTCGGTTACTGTTCATTTTAAAGCTTTCTCCAATTGCCGATACATAATTAAATCGGTTACAACGTTTAGTCACGGCAGAGTAGACGGCAGAGAGACGCAGTACAAAGTTATGGTCTAAATATCACGATTAATTGGTTAGGTCATCTGTAAAGGTCGAATGCTTAAGCTTTAGATAGGTATATCCTTTTTATGTTATGATGGTGCTAAAGAAACAAGTAGTTGACGTTGATGGCTACTGCAGACTATACATCTACACAATAACCAAAAACCGGAGGTCCAGATGTAGAGCGAGAATAGAAGTTATATTTCTATACATTATTATTTGTAGGGCTTAGTAGGTAATGGATCTGGCTATACCTATATGATCCAGCCACCTGTAACTGTAGCCTTTGGCTCTGGTTTAACAAGGTATTCCTTCCACATATAACCTTCTATCAATTGCACTTCGACATTAAAGAATTGGCTTTATTTTAGTTTGTATATAATGTTTCAGTGGGAAACCTATATGGCTTGGAGTGCATTACTTTTATAAGTGATCTTTGAGCCCTCTCAATATTAAGAAAGCTAGTTTTGGAGGCCACACCCCAGACAGGAATGCAATAGTTTATAACTGACTGTGCAAGGGCAGTGTACGTTCTATTTATTAGTTCCTTAGTCATGACATGCTTAAGCGTTTTGAAGATCCACATTAGCTTCCTTGTCCGGTTGAGTGTCATATCGATATGGGCGTGCCAATTAAGATGTTGGTCTACTATAACGCCTAAGTATTTTATGGTATTTACTTTTAGCAAGAATGAGCAGTTACAGATTAGAGGATCCTCAAATGAGCAAGTGTGTAGCTTTATATGAAAACTTGCATCAGGCTGAGACGCGACATTCGGAGTAAAACATATGTAGTTCGTTTTAATTGTATTCAAAGTGAGAAGACTCGTACTTAGGCAGCTGAAAACCCTTCTTAGACCCTTCTCAGTCCTAGTTTTTACGTCATTCCAAGTTTCACCAGTAAAAACAATAGCAGTGTCATCAGCATAGGAGACTATCTTCCCTCCAGTATCCAGGCTACAAAGCTCATTTATGTATATCAAAAAGAGCGTTGGAGCAAGGACACTCCCCTGTAAGCGCCAAAAGTAACATTCTCGGCAGCACTGATGAAGTTATCAATTTTTACCGCTTGAGATCTGTCAGTCAGATAGCTTTTGAAAAGATTGAGGGCTGTGCCGCGTATCCCGATGTTTTCTAACCTATGCACAAGGGAGGAGACACACACCGTGTCAAAAGCCTTTTTAAGGTCTAAAACTTAAACCGCACCACAATCCCACAGCCCATATATGGTCTGTTTAATTGCTGAAACAATTCTGTCCGGTGTTCAGACAGTAAACCTGTTAAGTTTATTACTAATGGAAGAGCTTCAGTGACGGAGCTCGCGGACTTAGCCACTACTGCATTACCGCTAAATGATAGTGTTACGGTCAGGTGGTAATGTATGGCCCCTTAATATCCGGCGTAGAAGCATAATACCTTAAATTATTCCTCACGATTGGCAACGCATCTACACCGAAATCTCCAGTTTCATGTAGTATATAGGTTGCAGTATTATTTACCCTCAATGTAAACTGTTTGCTTGTTTGTCAATTCATGACAAATAAAAAAAGAATTACGTATTTTTTATGACACCCTTTATCATATTGGTCTATGACCCTTTACTTTTAGCATTCGGTTTCTGATGATAATGGTTTTTTAACTCTATCATCGCACCTGTTTAATAGGCAGCGATAACGCAACAGTATGCTCGGGCGAACACACCCATGGCAACACATTCGCCATTAAACAGGGTCATACAAGGGATCGAAACGGTATGAAAGCGCTATTATATTGGTGGCAAACAAACATACAGATGGATGATATGTGAATCCTATAGACTTCTGCACAAAACAGAAACGAAATCCAAAAGCAAGTCCACACCTTGACTTAAAAAATAAAATTAAAATAGTTTATTTCTTTAACAAAGTAACAGCATGACTACACAGGGGCCAGAACCAACCCAGTAAGTATGTATAATCGCTTGTGGTGGATGGCTCTGCTCTTCCAGGCGTTAGTTGATAATATGGGGCCATACATTATTATCGAACCGGAATATTTTACTGCTGAACACTAACGAACTCGACGTTTATAAGCGAACCAAACAAATCTTGGTGGTTTTTGGTTTGTTTTCATGTCATTTGTATTTAGAGATTAAAAATTAAAAAAAAAAAACTTAGTGGCAGACTGATTACCCTACTCGTCACACCATCACAGCCACCGTTTGTTTACACCCATTCTGAAGTACCAGAGATAAAGTAAAAGGATTAAATTTTAAATACATCACTGACTTACTTTACTACTTGTAATCAATGTGAAACTGTTTAGAAATCAATTAAAAAAAAGCTGGTTAAAATCAAAGTCTGGTTAAATCAACTAACCAGCATTTGATTCGCTGGACATTGGCAGTGATCGAATGCGGATTTGAATAGCTTGAGTGTAAGTAGCTTTTCAGAAACCAGGTTTTAATCTCAGATTTTACTGTGACACAGTAGTTGATCATACTTTAGATACTGCCGAGTATAATAATTGTAAGATCAACAATGTGACAAATAGAGTGATAAATTAAGTGTCTTTTTTTAAGTAATGGAAATGGCAAACAATCATGCAATTCACATTGATGTTAAGTGATGACTGCAGACTATAGATACTAACACAAAGACCAAGGTCAAAATGCAGATGCGCTACCACTCTTGAGGCCTAAGGTGTTATGCGCCTGAGGCGGAAATTACAGTGCCGTACATTACCACCTGACCGGAACACGGTAGTGCTGAATACTACGTACTACTTTCGGTCAGGTGGTAATGTACGGCCCTGTAATTTCGGGCACAGAGGCATAACACCTTAGCACAGTATAGACCTATACTGTGACCTTAGGCTTCAGGAGTGGTAACGCATCTGCGTTTTGACCTTGGTTTTTGTGTGGGTGTCTATAGGCTGCAGTCATCACTTAACATCAATGTGAAGTGCATGCTTGTTTGCCACTTCCATTACATTAAAAAAAAATGGGGAAAGCTGGCTTTTTTTACAACCATAACAAATGGTAAGAAAAATTCAATCGAACATGCGCCCTTAAACAACAGACCCAGCCGCTTTGAATTGTATTGTTCACATATTGAATTAAGGTTTATCTGCGTTTGATTAATTATGCGAATGACAGCTACACGTGACTACATTGCAAGCGAAGTTGGAAAACTGATTAGAATGGGAAATTCGACACTCAAAAACAACGTGATAGTACCCATATAATATACACCTACTTAAAAGTTTAAATTGTGTAATTCTAATTATTTATACTAGTTGTGCTGTCTCGACAACTTTTTTTTTGTGTATCTAATGAAGGTTTTTTTTTATACACTCACAGCCCCACAGTAGGTATAAAACCTGTGTCGTGGGTGCCGTTAAACACAAACAACACATACACAAACAACCAGACCCGAAACAAATATCGGTAGGTCATACAAATATTTGTCCCGGTGCGGGGATCGAACCCGCGACCCTTCGAATCAAACAGTCAACTCACACCGCTGGACCAACCTGGTCGTCGGTGGTAAGCAAGCATGCAGTTCACATTGATGTTAAGTGATGACAGCAGCCTATAGACACTCACACAACCGATTTGACTAATTTTGGTTTTGAATGATTTTTGGTAGTCCAGGGAAGGTTTAAAAGGTAAGAAAATAAGAAGAAATTGAAGGGAAATAATAAAAACCACAATTTCATTTGCCCATACAACTAGTCCGTATCTATCAAACCTTTGACACATTATTTCATTCTGAGGCACACAATATAAAGTTTGCCGGGTCAGCTAGTACATAATATATGTTCCAATGTCTCGTGTTTACATCCCACTACAGCGCTCCGACGCTGGCTGCAGGATGAGATAGCGTATCTAGTGCGCATTGAAAATGACACACATACACACTACGCGTAACATAAAAAGGACTTACCCACCGTGTAATAATGGACAGTAACATAAATGTTATTTAACTGACGCGATATAGATATTGGGTAAAATCATATTCCGCGGCCACGGCTTGCACAACCGAGCCTGAACGTCGGAATAAAGGTAAAAAGTGTTTTTAGGTTTTAACTCAATATGCGTCACGACCCGGTTCGTAAACTCAGTAAAATAAGTGTTAAACGCGAGTGTTTTAAAAATAAATGTTATTTTTGAGGGGGTAAAAGTGACAAAAAAGGTATTATTTACGAAGGTCTAAAGACAGGCTTCTTCTTCGTCAGTGATTCCCAAAGTGGTCCATAGAATCTCCCATAGACCCCCTGGGGTCTATGGGAGACTCGATGGGATCTAAGTATATGCGTAAATAAAAATGGAATATATGGGAAAGTGATATAAATGTTAGCATGGGGGTCCACCGAAACCAGAAAAAAATTTAAAGGGGTCTACAAGAAAAATAGATTGGGAACCTCTGATCTACGTTGATACTTAAAAATTTTTTGGTTAGCCTGTACTTAGGTGATTTTAGGAGAAAGGGGCTTGAAAACCTACATCCTACTCAACTCCTACAACACGTATACATAAGTAAGGCTAGGGGCGTTTTGCCCCTGTGCTAACGACCTATGTCTATAGATAGATCTTAGAAAATTCAATTCAAAAAAATCAAGTTAATCCTTTGAGAGATACCCACTTCCCAAGTGCTAAAATGGGACCTCCCCACCCCCCCATTACCATACTGTGCATTGCATTTATTATAGTGTGGGCACGCGCCGGACTTTTTTGACAAAAACCTTGATATTATGTCGGTAAATAAAAGTAAATCTATAATTAATTTGTAAGATATTGATAAATTAACTATAGATATAAACCTTTCGCAGAAAACCCTCGTTCCAAAATTTCAAACAGGACAAAAATCCGTTGACAACTTTCCGAGACTAGCATGCGCTAGTCTCGGAACAGCTCGGATCGTCACATACAGACAGAGAAAATAACAATTACAGTATCTCATTGATTGTATTCTTACCAAGTAAATAAAAATGGTATTGATGGCAGTCTGCTCCGAGCAATACAGTCCACGTATGTGGGCTGTCAAGCATGTGTGCGGGTAGATGGTAACATGTCACCCTGGTTTGATGTTAACATCGGTGTCAAACAGGGTTGCGTGCTTTCGTCTAGGCTGTTTATTATATATCTGGACAAATGCCTCCAGAGGGTGAAGTTGATGGATGTGGGAGTGCGTATGGGTGACTTAGTGGTGAACTGTCTGCTTTACGCAGATGATGCGGTAATTGTTAGCTCTACACCATCTGGGCTACAAGCACTAGTCACAGTCATGAAAGAGGATTGTATGGAGAAAGGCTTACAATTGAATGTGGATAAAACTAAAGTATTAGTATTTGAAAGAGATGAACAGAGAACAAATGCAAGGGTAGTAGTAGATGATGCAGTGTTAGAACAGGTTGATGAAATTGTATATCTTGGATGTGCTTTTAGCAAGGATGGTAGGTACACCACTGACATAGAAAGAAGAGTGGTTGCTGGGAATTGCGTGAATGGAGCGTTGGGTAAGCTGCTAGAATCTAAACATCTCAGCCAGCGGGCTCGACTAGCCGTACATAATGATGTACTTACTCCAACGATTTTATATGGAAGCGAGAGCTGGATATGCAGGAAAGAACATGAAAGTAAGTTGAACGCGGTCGAGATGAGATCTTTGCGTAAGATCTGCGGTGTATCACTCACCGATCGCGTTCGTAATGAAGATGTAAGAAAGAGACTTTGTGTGAATGATAGTATCGGTGTAAAAATGAAAAAAGGCATGCTCCGATGGTTCGGGCATATAGAAAGAATGTCGAATGAGCGAATGACTAAACAGATATACAATGCGAATGTGGATGGTTGCAGAGGCCCAGGAAGACCAAGACTGACCTACCATGACCAAATAGGTCGAGTTCTGTCTGATGGTGGGGTCAAAAGTCTTAGGAATCGGCGTGCATGTATGAAGAGAATGATGAAGGTAGACGAGGCACGAAAGGTTTGTCAGAACCGGGATATCTGGCGCTCTACACTCTCTGCCTACCCCGTTAGGGACCTGGCGTGAAGATACATACATAAATAAAAATGTAAGCGATTTCTTACGCAATATTTTTTTGAAATCACCAACAGAATTACAATATCATTTTTGTTATCAACCCCACAACTATTTCCGGCAAAATTCGAAAGTATATGTCATTGGCTCATTCGAAGTTGAAATGTTTATAAATATGACCGAACGAGTCAACGTTACGTCGGTAACCGTGCCTAGTTTTCTAGAACGTTGCGTCAGGCAGCTATGCAGCACGCGACCGATGCGTGGAGGTGGAGTGGAGACTCACGTGCGGGGATACCATATCAAAATATTAAAAGTCCCCAAAATTTTGTAAAATCATTATTACGAGATAACAGAGAGCTACGTAGACGGACAGATAGATGGACAAACAGACGGACAGACTGGCAGTCAGACTCATGAGTGATCTAGTTCGGTAGTTCCATAAAAAATCTGAATCTATTAATACAAAATTTAAGTAGGTAGTCGGAAAGTTATAATCAGTTATAGAATTAATCATAGTAAATTTTGTTTTAATAGTCTATATTGCTTTAAAAATATGACGAAATGATGGCATGTTTTACGCATCAAATAATGATAACGACATTTTATAACTATTTTTAAAAAGCGATGACACTCCTAAACTAGTGTTTCAATTATTAAGAACTAACTAACTGCCTCGGTAGCCTAGTGGTAGCAGGCCACTACTACTACGCTGAGGTCCTGGGTTCGATTCCCGGGTAGGGGGTTATCAGAGATAATGGTGTAAAGTCCTTTATCTCTGGTTCTATTGGGGTTTTTCCATTTTCTCGCAATTTCCCAGTACCTCGAAGTTTGGTAATGTGCCCGGAGATGTCAACAGGCTCGCCACCCGTTACATGGGCCACAATCGTAACCGGCGAGTCGTGGGTGTTTGCATGTATGCTTGAATGCATGCATTTACCTCTGCCCAGCCCTTCGAGGATTACAGGCGTGATGGTATGTTTCTTTTAATCCATGTCATCTACTCGTGATATACTATATTCAAGTGTGCGTGTTTTTCACTGAATAGATATTTTTTTTATTTTTTTGTCTCTTTGTGAGGTACCTATAAATAGACAAAAAATAATTAGTCTTATTCACAATATTTGATCGAAAAGTTTTATTCGAGAAGACACTTATTAGTTTGTCTTTAACATGCTTTTATTTTGACGACAAAGGTCACCGCCTTTGCCGCATCAAACGGCCTTCATGCAAATAAAACGTGCTCGTGCAGCATATTACAATACAAGCGCTGTCTGCTAATACAAAACAGTCAAATATAGCTTTTATTACCAGTGCATAAAGTGCACATGTGTATAAATGATACTTATCCGTGATCGTATCAAAAGTGGGCAAATATTTTATTAAGTACATGACCCCATAACAAAGATAGACTAGAATGGTAGCCAACGTGTCTGCGCGGCACAGATGGAGGTGATCTGTGCTGCGTGGCATACTTCTAATTTTACTGTACGAAGTAGATTAAAAAGGTGGTTTGCTATGGTTACTTCCTTGACATATGAAAAATCTACGATACTGCAATTGTTGATGATAGACAAATTTGTAATTTACCTTGAGAATAAGTGTCTGCAAATATTTTCTGAATATCACTAACAGGCTCATTATTTATTTCCTCAAGCTAATTACTAGCACAAAATTCATTATCACAAGACATAAAACGAAGTGAAATAACATTGCAAACAACATTCAAAAGAATGTTGAAATCACCAGTGTTATTATCCGTGACGATTGCGAAATTCTTTGCCAATCGTATTCGGCACAACACTGGTGGATGTACCAGAATTTTGATTACACGCTAATCCGATTTACGTATGCATACTTCTAAATATAAATCAAACCATCTTTCTGTCAAACTTAACGTGTAATTTAACGAGAAACAAGATGTGTTTATCCCATTTATCATGAAAACAGAGTGTATGATTCTTTTTCTTTTATAAACTACTTGAAAACAAAATTAAATAACTAGCAACTTCGAAACAAAAATATGTTAGACCTGACAGTCAAGATAAAATAAAACGTATACAAAACGTATCATTACGTCCGGTTAGCAAAGGAATTACCAATTTGCAAGCATTGACTAGTGGTTTGGCAAGGCGAGCGGCGCGGGCGCCGGTGGGTGTGAACCGAGTTCACGCGTGCGCTGCGTGCTCGTGACGTCATCGCCGCTCCCGCAACATTGACACACAAATACTGGCACACACCGTTTTCTATGACCGGCGTTTCTATTCGAAATATTCCACTGTTTTGCTAATTTACGAATTCTAATGTCGTGTTTACTAAATTATTATTTATTAGTTTAACATCTGCTCGTTCTTTATAAAAAAATTCTTTGTTTTCAACAACTTCCATTTTTGTAGAATTTTTCAATGACGAATTTTTTAATCGTGCGAAATAAATCGCACAATCTCAAATTCACACGATTATCTGTAACAAACCTACTACTGATTCAGTCAATAATAATAGAGTGATCGGTTGATTTTAAAGTGATGAGTATGAAACACGTTACAAAACTGCCCTATAAGAAGGATATGAGTCGCAATGAGGATATAAATTATCAACTGAATATCAATATGAAATTAGTAATGCGTTCACGTGCTGAGATTGTGACCAAGGTGACATGATAAAAATTTATAGATATGATTAACCATCAGAATCAAAACGACCAGACAATAGACGCGGAGCAGACAAAATTAACTAATCGATCAGTTTGCTTATAACTTCCATTAGCAAGTCTAAAGTAGGTACTAGCCGGGGAATGTCTTATGTAATCTATTATTCATGGCCTGACCTACATGAAAGTTATAATGTAGTTATAATAATCTAATTAGCAGCTTAAATCTGGTTTTAAGTTTGACTTATGTGACATATTGATTTGTCACTGGTAATTTAATTTTCGAGGTTGGCATCGAGGTCTCGAACTTATTATAATTTGATCAAATGCATAGCGTAAACAGATTTATTTATTTACTTTGTTATCTGTTACTAATTGGTTCTTACTATCGTTTTCCGGTATTCCTTTCCTTGAATTATTCATGCAATCCTTGTCATATTGACAAGACCTGTGATGACTTGATGGCGTGATTCATTCAAGCTGTTTATTATCATGATTTGTAGGTAAGCACCTTACGGCTACAAATCACGATAATGATTCTACTCAGGTGATGTAATCATCAAAGATCTAGTTCTATTTATTTTATATATGGCCAGAGTTCTTTAGATGTTTTTAGTGTGCCCGTACGATCCGCACTGGGCGCGGAGACCGAGTTTCGTAGACTTTTATAGCCTCGGTCGGGCCGATACCGCTGTATTTACATTACGATAATAACTCGACATTTGCACTCGACTTTTTGTTCCTGTACGATACGCCACATTGACAAGAATAGAGAAAGAAATGGGAAATTTGACAAAACATCGATTACGAAAAGTAAATGGAAAAATACAGTGCATTGCACAAGGTGTTCGATCTGGAGTGGCAACCAGTTTTTGAGGCGTAAACGTGACGTGACGTGGTGTTGACGTCAGCTGACACGCGACGGCTGCGTGATAGTGCTGACGCGCCCACATTATGTTATTTATCGTTACCAACTGCGTGGTTTACTTGACTACGGTTGGATGTAGGAATAAGAGATGCAGAAACTACGGGTTTTGCGTGATGACAGATTTATGTAACATTCCATGAATGTTAAAATAGAACTGGACGTTACTCGGTAAATTTCTTAGTCAATATCCTGGCTGGCGGGTTTTAAGGAAAAGAGATGAGAATGATTTTTTGAAATACTTAGTGTATTTCAAAAAATCATTCTCATCTATTTTCTCATTAATCATTCTCATGGGTTAGGATTAAGTACATACAATATTTGATATATGTAGAAACGTTCACAGTACAGGAAACATGGCTTTCCCAGGTTG
Source organism: Macrosoma leucophasiata (assembly GCA_036365455.1). Classification (NCBI taxonomy): domain Eukaryota; kingdom Metazoa; phylum Arthropoda; class Insecta; order Lepidoptera; family Hedylidae; genus Macrosoma; species Macrosoma leucophasiata. The sequence goes on along the minus strand of JAWQUS010000007.1, from coordinate 23,146,042 downwards.
TCTGAGATCCTTGTCATTAGGTTTTTATGCGAGCTACCCAGGTATTCCCAGAGTGAAACTTTGAATAACGAAGGCACGAGACGTGCCAGTTTCTTTCTGACCTCGTATTTTATTTACTATCTCGCTTACACTTGTTTGCCCAACCAATTGTAATAATCCGGTTTTATTGGCACGTCGTGATTGTCTATTTTGATTCGAACAGTAAATTTCCCAGATTCGCATGGCTCATCCGGTTGCAAATACCCTATAAATATTCTTGGAGCGTTGACCGGACTATCTTGGGCTTTATTTGTAACCTACAATGTAAGGAGGCAGGAGCAAGACGTATTAAGAACACTGTTATGATGACATTTTCGAATTAGCTTATACTAAGGTATGGTAAGGTCGGGAAGTGACAATATCACCACATATGGACGGGAATTCTTCGTCTAGTGCAGTCATTGTCGGAATCAAACAATGACGGTCAAACCATTCCAATAAAACGGGATTGGCAGCAGGGCAATCCGCAAGACAAGCAACGCGATTATAACCTATTTTTCCCAAAATCGTGCACAATCCTGTTGGGAGTATAGTTAAAGAAGGCCTTGTCCAGCTGTGGACGTCTTTTGACTAAAGTGATTAAGGTATTATGTATGCACCTTTACGCCAGATCCCTAACGGGGTAAGCAGAGAGAGTGGAGCGATATTTGGCCTATGTAACAAGTGGCGAGCCCGTTGACATCACCGGGCACATTACCAAACTCTGAGGTACTAGGAAACTTCCAGAAAAATCTCTGATAGACGCCGACCCGGGAATCGAAGTCAGGAATAGTAGTAGTAATAACCTGCTACTACGGCAGTACGTAATATATTACGTACTGCCGTAGTAGCTCAATTTTATAATCAAATATCCTCGGAAACAAAAAATGTTGGCTCATTTAACGTATTCAAGAAACGGCTTGCTGAGTACATATCAGATACATATTGATTTGTTGTTTGGTGTGTGCTCAGTGAACATGTGAATTGATGCGTTTTAGAGTCCAGGTAGCTATATATATATATATATATATATATATATATATATATATATATATATATATATATATATATATATATATATGTATTCACTACAAGTACTTTATTGTTATCTGTACTACATCATTCATGTTAATTTCTGTTATCTTTGGGTTTTTTTTTCTTTTTCTTTTGCATGCGACGACGAATTGTAAGTAAGTGACTTTGATGTCTTTTTTGAGAATAAATGTCTTTAAACCCATATTTTGTATCGTTTTGAAAGTTATATTGTCAGCCCAAACCGAACGCTCTCAATACGGCTGACGTAATCTGCACATTCTACTGGTTTTTTATGCGAGAATAGCTGTGCACCGCAGTTGTATGCCGTAAGATGGTCACATACATGGAGGACAGGAGATTTGGACAATAATTTAAAGAGTATACGCAAATAAAATAAAATTGTGTCTGCTAATATCATATGTCATAGTTAAATCACAAAATACTTTTGATTAGTATAATTTATAATAACATTCTTGTACTTTAATGAAGCTGTAATCATTTGTTTATTACTGAAGATACTTAAAATTTCAAACTCCTTCGCACGAATAATATTCTTAAAGAGGTACCTGAAGTCATTGAAATATTCAGGACTAACATACCAAAGTTTTCTCTTATCACAATATTTAAATGAAGTAAGTATTGATACTAACATAATTTTATTATACTTGATGTGTTCTTTAGTTTTCGCGAGTTGTTTCTTGCTGTTTTAACGGATATTATATATCATTTTTTTAAATCAACCAGACGATTCTGTCGCTTTTTAGCTTCCGTGCCTTCTACAAATGTCAAGAGGATATCATGGACTCACTAGTGGTAGAATTCCAGTGTACCTTACGGGCGTAAACACCAAATCCTGTTCTAACTGCATTATCTAATCTATCCACCGTCAAATGGTAGTGTTTTAGCATTATCCTGTTCCGGTTAGATGGTAATGTATGGCCCCGTAATAACTATCACAGAGACATAAGAACTCAGGTCTGAGAGGTGGCAATGCATCTGCATTTTGACCTCTGGTTTTGATGTCTATAAGCTGTCGTCTACACGTATTCATATTTAACAAAAGTGTTGCTAATCTCTCCTTCGTCTTTTTCTATCCTCCGACACGACCTTAGCTGACCTTTTTGAAATATTAAGCAAAGTTTTTAGTTTATTTATTTGCAAAGAATCCCTTATATAATCTTCAATTCTATAAACGCGTAAAACAACAAATAAATCATATTCGCAGAAGGTACATCTCAAAAGCTTACAAGGTTGTAGGCAGGGGCGGCTTAATCTATAGTGCAGGGTGTGCAATGCAATGCGGGGGGGAGGGGTCAGGACTAGGGGGCGCCAGGTTTTCATTGCACATTGCACACTAGCTAGAGCCGCCCCGGTTGTAGGTGCCACACTTTACTTTTGTCTGATGCCATTTTGCTGCTGTTTTGCTCCATGAAGATTTGTGTCACGATAGGAGAAAAAAGGAGTATAGGATCTAGGCTTGGAAAGAAATCAGAAGTACGAAACCCGAAATAATAGAATATTATATTGCTATAATGCTGCGCTACGTTTAGGAACAAAAAGATTTCGGAAGTCAAATATGGAAATGTCCACCTGAATTTTTGATTATTTAAAAGCGGAATTATCTTACTTCGAACACTATCAAATCTGGTTTGGCAAGTATCTGGAGGCACATGTGTTCAATACCATTTGCTTCTACGTTTCTCACATGCTAATTGTTACTTAGCATTTCTTGACCTGAGATACTTCCTTGAACTTGTTAATTTTATTTATTTAATAAAAACCTAATTTTTCTCCCCGAAATATACTTATAGGTCATATCAGCCATAGGACGTCCACTGCTGAACATAGGCCTACTTATAGGTACTTAATAGTAAATTAATAATAATAAGGTCTCTTCCATCCTTCAGTGTCTGGATAAATACCTACATGGGATGGTGTGCATACTGTGCATATTGAAGTAGTTGGTCTATACACAAAGCTATCTAACAAGAAAATTGTATACCTAATTGAATATGAATGTGTGCGTGCATGCGTACGAGCGTGCGTGTGTGTGTGTGTGATCGCCAATTACCAATCCCTTTTTTCAAATAATTATAAATTGGGCTCAATTGGAATAAATTCAATATTCCTACTCCGCGAATCAGAGGTGAATCATACAAATCCATATTATTAATAATAGACCTGTAAAAAAAAAGTACGCTACCACAATTTTAACTCTAATACGTTCAATTTAACCCAAAGCGTGTCACTTTGGCATTCTGGATTTCCTGTCCAAAGGTTAAGTGTGTTTGGGCACAATGCCAGAGAATTCAAGATTTCCCTTCCTCTTGATATCTGTCTTTGTTTAATGGTAACTCTTTGTCTAGCTATGATGTCAGTCCTTTGTTTTTCTGAGCTGGCTAATTGCACCTTTCGCGGCTGTTGTACGACTTACAACCTTATTAATACGTGATACAGCTGTTAAACGCTTGGCAATAATATAAAAGAAGGTGTGTTCGATCGTGACTTTCACGACGCTACTTGAAGAGACTGCCGAGTTTAAAATTTGATGGCCCCCATTGTATTTAAATTGTGCGAATCGTATCTATTTATTGTGATACCTATATATGGCAAGTCTCGTTGTCTTCGCTCTCTAAACTCATAATATTATTCATAGTGGTGGTAGAGCTCCAGTGATGGAGCTCGCGAGCGTAGGCTGGTGCGGTGGTCCGCATTACCTAATCATTGCCGCTTAATGGAAGTGTTCAGCACTATAGTGTTCCGGTTAAGTGGTAATATACGGGTTTGTAATTGCCGGCACAGAGGCATAACACGGTAACGCCTTAGGCCTCAGGAGTGAAGGAAATCTATACATCTATATATTTAAATGGAGGAAATCTTTGGTTTCATGTAGATGTTTATAGTATTACTTATCATAAATGTTAACTGTGTGCTTGTTTGTTACTTGATGATGACATAAAAAAATTGCGTAAGCCGATTTTTGTTCCAGTGATTTTGGCAGGATACCTACTTGCATATTCTTAACCGGTCAAGTGCGTGTCGGACTACGCGCATTGCAGGGTTCCGTAGTTTTTAGGTTTGATTAATGTAATGAAATAAATATATAAAAATTTATATACCTACCCTAAATAATTTTATTTTTCATATTTTTATACTACCATTTTGTCGGCGTGATTAAGGTGTATACTTGTGCCAAATTTCAAGTCTCTAGTACCAATAGTTTTTGCGCTAAACCGCGGACAGACAGACAGACAGACGGACATGGCGAAACTATAAGGGTTCCTTGTTTACTACGGAAACCTAAAAATCGGCTATGATCTCATTTTAAATACAACTTCTTTATGTGCCCGGAGATGTCGATAAGTCCTCCTACCACATGGCATAAATCCCAACTGGCGGATCATGGGTGTTTGCATCTATGCTTGAACGCATCTATTTACCTCTGCCTAGCCCTTCAGGAATCACAGCCCTGAAGTTACGCAAGTATCTATGTATTATGAGAGCGGATTGAAATAAACGAGTGATTTGATATCATCATGTGAACACACAATTGGCCGGTGAATTGGGTCTATTAGCGCTGTTGTAGGTCATTGGCCATAGGTCATCTTTTAATAGACACGTCAACTGACTTACCATGTTGACATTTATGATGTTAAAGTATGAGAATGATACCAATAATACTAATTTCTCTATTTTATATTTCTGACTAGCTGTGCCCGCGACTTCGCCCGCGTGAGAATTTTTGATTGTTAAGTATCTACCCGGACGAAGTCGGGGGCGCTAGTACAAAAGCCTTAAAGTACAGTAGCCTAAGTTACTCCTTGTTACATCAGCTATCTGCCAGTGAAAGTTCCGTCAAAATCGGTCCAGCCGTTCCCAAGATTAGCCCCGCCAGACAGACAGACAAAAAATATAAAAAAAGTTGTTTTGGTATATGTAACATACATATATGCATTAAGTAAAAAGCGGTTATTTCAATATTACAAACAGACACTCCGATTTTATTTATTTGTATAGATGTATATGTCGTGGGGCGCTCTTCTAGCGAGCTATGATGCAGTGACGTACGTACTGCACCTGCGAACCACCACGACCGTAATGTGCGGGCGTTTGAATGTACGGGCGGACCTATTGTCCGTCCGGCGCCGGATGCCCGCTCGTAGTGTTGACACCGATGGCAGTATACGCCGGTCTGGATCTGCGCCGCCAGTGAGAGGGGTGGAGGTGCGGGGAAGGGGTGTTTCAGTAAAGAAACAATCGGTTACATGTGATATGACCGAAAAGCAGGCCAGCCAAGCCTTGGTAACCCTACCCCGACGACCTAATTCTATCGTAGAATCACTGGGGTCTTCCAGTCTTCCAGTCTTCCAGGTTCACTTTTTCTTCTTGTTACTTCACTTGTTTTCACTTGTTTTCACTTGCTGGAGACCATGTCATACTTTCGAATTCGCCCTGAGCCCTATTATTCGAACAATACCGTAAAGAGAGCCTCATTTTTCGGTCGTATTTTGCCCGAATTTGTGCTTATTTTTTGCTATGGCTGACCTGGTTTTCTTTCTTTATTTTTAAAATTCTCATAGTTACATACATGTGTTATACATATTTACAACCGTTACAGTTTCCTCTATTATTGTACATAAGTTTTATTAACATTCATAAAAAGACTAAAAAGTTATTCGTAAGTAAATATAAAAAATGTAACAATTTTCCGCGTATTTCTTTAAACATTTCTTAATAACTTTTAAATACCATGATCAATTATTATAAAAAGTACATAAAAACAAAGAACAAATATTACTCTATCAGAAAACAATACACAAATAAATGTACATTTAAAAAGGGAACCTAAAACATACGTAAAAATAAGAAAATGATAAAACATAAAATAATAAGAAAATTAAGTTTCCTGCCTATATCCTTTACATGATCGAGGTTTAATTATATAAAATGACTTCCTATAATAAATTCTTACATGACTAACATTATTTAAAGTTGATATAAGGCAAAGAATTAAATCGTATCCAGAACTATCGTACGAGGAGAATGTCTATACATAGCTATACATCTATACATGTTATTTACTTTCTACAAACGTTACGCGAAGACTACTTTGACGTACACTTGCACTTTTGGTCTTTGTCACACAAACACATTCATTTATCACCTTTGTCCGTGGTCGTCGCCGACATCCTCCCCCTCGTGCGAAGCACCAACTCCTGGCCCGGCGACTCGGTGCTCTCGACTCGGCGCGATGGCTGCCTCCCCGCAGTCTGGCTCGCCGGTCGATGCTCTGCCGTCGATCTCGACGGTTGTCCGCTCGTTGTCGCGCTGCGCCGGCACCAGTAGTACCAGCTTGGAGCTGGGGCGCTTCAGCACGCCCCCGGCGGTGCACACTTCCAGTACTCGGGTGCGCCCGTCGGGTCCTGGGTAGGTTCGGACCACCTCGCCTCTCGGCCAGGTTCCTCGTGGCAGCGTGGAGTCCATTATGAGGACTGTGTCTCCACACTGCAGGTCTCTTGTAGCAACCCTCGCGTCGATTCTTCTCGGGATCAGAGTTGGTAGGTACTCTTTCACCCATCTGCTCCAGAAGTGGTCGGTCAGTCGCTGAGCTACTCTCCATGCACGCCGGTCGGTGAGGTCGTCGTCGGTGAAAGCTCCCAGTCGGGTGCCGCAGGATCTCCCAATTAGGAAGTGGTTGGGAGTGAGGGCACCTTCTTCAGTGTCTTCATCGGCTTCTATAAGCGGTCTCGAGTTTACCAGATGCTCCGCCTCTAGCAGCAGTGTATGTAGAACCTCTTCTCTGGGGTGTCTTTCCTTGAGGGTCACCGCCAGGGCTGTCTTGATGGACCGGACCAGGCGTTCCCATGCTCCCCCCATGTTCGGAGCTCCAGGTGGTATGAACTTCCACTTGATGCTCATACGTTCTGCAGCGGTGATGAGGTCATCTTTGTTGAGGCTGGCGAAGGCTTCTTGAAGTTCTTTGTTGGCCCCCACGAAGTTCGTACCGTTGTCGCTGAAGATCGTCCTTGGCATTCCCCGTCTCGCAGTCATCCGTCGCAGCGCCAGAATCATGGAGTCCGTTGACAGAGACGCTGCTAGCTCGACGTGAACGGCTCTAGTTGTGAGGCACGTGAACAGGGCGCCCCATCTCTTCTCATTACGTCGGCTTACCGTGACGATCATAGGCCCGAAGTAGTCTACGGCGGTGCATGTGAATGGTGGTTCTCCATGTCGTAGTCGCTCCAGCGGGAGATTCCCCATCGGCTGAAGCTGTGGCGTGCCGCGGTATACTTTGCACCACTGACACCGATGAACCGTCGATCTCACTGCAGATCGTAGCCCCAGGATCCAGTAGCGCTGCCTCAACTCGTTGATCACCGTCGCGTGGTTGCCATGGTTGAACTCTTCGTGGTAGTGTGCGATGAGCAATCTGGTGATGTAGTGCTTGCTGTCTAGCACCACAGGTCTCTTGTCTTGCCGGACATGTCTCGCTGCGTCGATTCTTCCTCGGAGTCGTAGTAATCCATCTTCTATGACGACATCTAGTTTCTTAAGTTTGCTGTTCCTCTCGAATGGTTTCATCTTCTCGACGCAGCGTACTTCTTCATGGAAGCTCTCTTCTTGGCTTCTTCGTAACAAAATCTTCTCAGCAGTCTTCATTTGGTCGGGTTCAAGGGGAATCAATCTTCTTTCTTGGGTCTTCTTGTTCACGGGCTTCGTGGCTACCTTGGCTTTTTTCTTGTTACTTTTCCAGGTAGGATCTTGACGCTCAGACTTGCGGGACACGTTCACTGGCAGCTTCTTCTTTCGGCACAGGTCGACGAACTGAAGCACTCTTGCAGTTGTCCTCACCAACCGGGTCCAGGAGGAGAACCTGACTGGGTCCGGTGTCGGGTGTTTGTCGACGGTCTTCGTAGTTCCCACAATCGGCTTCTCCTTTTCTTCGCCGGTGGGTTCTGTCTTGATGGTGCGCGGCTTCGGCCAATCCTCCTCTTCTAGTGCCAGGAATGCAGGTCCGTGGAACCATCTATGGTCGCTCCCGAAGTCTCTGGGTACGTTTCTCGTCGCGTCGTCAGCTGGGTTCTGAGCCGTAGGTACCCAGCGCCATTCTTGAGGTTTCGTAGTGTCTTCGATTTCCGCCAAACGATGTGCTACGAACGGCTTGAAGGTCCTAGGGTCTGATTTGATCCATGCTAGGACTGTGCTGGAGTCGCTCCAATAGACTTTCTTGGCGACCATGATGTCCAGCTCCTCTTCAATCGACCGCGTCATTCTGGATCCCAGTAGCGCAGCTTGCAGCTCCAGCCTTGGAATGGACACCGGTTTCAGGGGAGTGACTCTAGCTTTGCCCGCTAAAAGTGTCACTCGATGTCTGCCGTCTTCGTCGCGTTGCCTCAGGTAGATCGCGCAGGCGTAGGCTTCTTCACTTGCGTCGACGAAAACGTGAAGCTCCCCCTCGGTGTTGGACTGCGTGACGCACCTTGGTACCCGAAGATCCTTTAGTAGCTGCAGGCTGTCTAGGTAGTCTGACCAAATCTTGTTGTCTTCTTCTGTGATGTTGTCGTCCCATCCGACTCCGCTCCTTCATATACTCTGAATGAGTTTCTTGCCTTGGATGAGCACCGGCGATGCTAGCCCCAATGGATCGAATGTTGACATCACGGCGCTGGTGACTTCTCGTTTGGTTGGCACTCTCTTCTGTTCGACCACCTCTTTATGTACATTGCGAAGACACGTTCTGAACCCGATCTCGTCGCCTTTGGTGAACCATCTCAAACCCAATGTCTTCTCTTCTTTAGTCCCCAACTCTACTTCTTTGCTGTTTTCTTCTGGGGTGAGCGTCTTCAAAACTTCTTCGTCGTTAGAAGCCCAGCCCCTCAGCTCGAACCCGGCCTTCTTGTGGATCAGGCTCACTTGGCTGGCTATCTCGACTGCTTCTTGACCTGTCCCGAAGCTGTGTAGGTAATCATCCATGTAATGATTACGTTCGATGGCTCGTGCTGCTTCGGGATATTCTTCTTGATGTTCAGTCGCATTCTTGTTCTTCACGAAGATAGCAGCACTCGGGGAACAGGCGGCGCCGAAGATGACCGATGTCATTCTATACTCCTTCGGCGTTCCACTTCGCTGGTCTCCCCTCCATAGAAATCGAAGGCTGTCTCGATCTTCTTTCCGCATTTTCACCTGCAGAAACATCTCCTTGATATCTGCTACCACAGCGATTGGTTTCTGGCGGAACCGCAGAAGTACTCCAAATAGTGACTGCAACAGATCTGGTCCCGGCAGCAACTCGTCGTTGAGGCTTTTCCCTTGGCACTTGGCAGCAGCATCAAAGACCAGCCTTATCTTTTTCTTGGTGGGGTGTGTCACGGCGAAATGGGGCAGGTACCATTTCTTCTTCGATGCGGATTCATGTTGTACTTCTTCGGCGTAGCCGCTGTCGAGAAGATTCTTCACTTGTGCTTCGTATTCCTGCTTCAATGCCGCGTTCCCGTCCAATTTCCTTTCGATGTTCTTCAATCTGTTCTCGGCTTGTCTGTAGTTATCTGGCATGGTTCCTTCTTTGTTCTTCCAGAGCAAGCCGGTCTCGAAACGCCCATCGTCCAGTTTTCTTGTGGTTTCTTCTAAAATTGCCAGAGCCTTTTCTTCCATATCTGTCGTCGGTCGGCGTGGCTGGATTCCTAATGATTCCACGGCGAAGTGTTCTTTGACGATCTTCTCTAATTCTTCTTCCTTTGAAGATACGTGCGCGCAGGTTACGAAGTTCACCGGTCTCGTTCCATCGGACCCGTGTAGCACCCACCCGAGGTAGGTCAATGATGCTACGGGTTGACCTCTTTTCCCTTTGCGTGTGGCTCTGGACACGATGAGCTCCCAATTGTCTTGTCCGATCAATAGCTTGGGTGACTCTCCTTCATAATATAACTGGTCCGTCATTGACTTGAGATGAGCGCATTCTTCTATTCTTTTCTTGTCTAGTTTCTGAGGCGTCAGGTTAATGTTGTCTATGGTTCGTGCCCCAGAAATACTTCTTTTCTTTGTCTGATGCAATCCTTTTATCTTCACGCTAACTTTCATGGAATCTCCTTTGGTGATGGTCTTTCCTCCCACCGTTTCCAAAGTGAGTGCTTCCACGGGTCCCTTGAGGCCAATCTGCCTTGCAACCGTGGCATCGAGCAGCGTGACGGTTGATCCCTCATCCAGCAACGCCAAGACTTGGGTAGTTCCTCTTGGTCCATACAGTTCAACGGGAGCCATCTTCAAGTACGCCTTGGCTGTCCTTGCCGTGTTCACTGATAACATGACGTTGTTCGCAATTTCTTTTTTCTCTTCGGGCTTCGGGATATCCCCGCGGTCTTCATGAAGCACGAAGTGATGCCATCGCTTGCACACCTTGCATGGAGGACGTCTGCATGTTTCTTTACGATGTCGTCCTTGGAGACATTTGAAACACAATCTTGACTTGACAGCGGCGTCCCATCGTTCCTTCATTGGCAGCTGTAGAAACTTGCGACATTCGAGTAGGTGATGATCGTTCTGGCAATGTGGACAGGTCTTCTTTTCTTCTGTTTGTTCCGAAGCGGCGTGTGCAAATTGACGTCGTGGAGGCTGACGCGATTGATGCATAATTTCTTGTGTCGCGTACGGTCCACATCGGTCTGCTTCCCTGTTGAGGAACTTCATCAATTGCACCAGGTCTGGATCTTGATCCGTTGCATCGGCGGCGAAGTCGTACCACCGATATTGCAGTACCGCTGGCATCTTGCTCACGATGATTCGTACCATCTCTGGTGAGTGCAGGTACTGAGGTTTTCTTAGCCCCCGTATAGTCGCGACGGTGTTGTTCACTTGGCTGGCGAACACGCAGATGTCACGTGCGTTTTCATGGATCCTGGATAGACTCTTGACTTTTTCTAATTCCATCAGGATCAGGGCTTCTGGTCTTCCGAATCTTCGACGAAGGGCTTCTAGTACTTCTTCAGGTGGGCACTCCGAATATAACAGGCTCTTAATTGCCTCTCTTGCTGTGCCCTTAATAGACCGCCGCAGCCGCGCCATATTCTGTGCTTCCGTAAATAGCGGTGCGGTGTCTTCATAAACCGTCCTGAAGGCGATCCATTCATCGCTTCTTCCGTCGAAGCCGGGTAATTCATGTACGTAGTTAGGTTGCGATGCTGATACATGTCGTGGCGCAACACTTATTGCTTTAACGATGGCCTCCGCAAGTTCCTTATTTCCATTTCTTAATGATTCCGCTTGGTCTTCTGGCTTGACGGCGGCTGCGGCGGCGGTGGTCGTCGGAGGTTGGCTGGCCCGCCCCTTCCCGGACGGTTCCGGCCGGTGCCCCTCCCCGGGCACATCTCCTTGATGCCCCTTCCCGGACACCCTGTCCACCGTCGACTGCACCCACGTCTGGACGTTCGACTCCCAATCTTTTTCTTGTTCGATGTCGGAATCTTCGTTCTCAATCTGGACCAGCTCCCATTGACTCTGGGCTAGTGCTGCAGCTGCCTTTGCTTCTTCCAATTGACGACGCGCCAATTCCATTTTGGCTTCCAATTCTCGACGCCTTGTTGTCTTCGTAGAGCGCGTCTTATTTCCCGTTGCCGTCGTAGTAGGTGCAATAGGGGCAGCAGGAGCAGCAGAAGCGGCAGGAGCAGCCACCACAGAGTCTTCTTTGGTTTCCGTTCCCGACGTCACTCTTGATTCGTATGATGTGGTGAGTGTGCCTTCTGTGTTGGTGCTCGAAGATCCCGTTGTTCCTGAATATTCCGTTGTTCCTGAAGATTCCGTAGTCTCTGGAGTCTCTTCTGTGGCGCGGGGTGCAGCCGGCCGGTCCGCTGGTGAATTTCCTCGGTGGCTCCTGGTGACTGGCATGGCGGCGGCAGTAGTCCGTAGGTCTGGTGTTCAACACGAAGATCCGGCTCGAAGGACCAGCAGATGTCGTGGGGCGCTCTTCTAGCGAGCTATGATGCAGTGACGTACGTACTGCACCTGCGAACCACCACGACCGTAATGTGCGGGCGTTTGAATGTACGGGCGGACCTATTGTCCGTCCGGCGCCGGATGCCCGCTCGTAGTGTTGACACCGATGGCAGTATACGCCGGTCTGGATCTGCGCCGCCAGTGAGAGGGGTGGAGGTGCGGGGAAGGGGTGTTTCAGTAAAGAAACAATCGGTTACATGTGATATGACCGAAAAGCAGGCCAGCCAAGCCTTGGTAACCCTACCCCGACGACCTAATTCTATCGTAGAATCACTGGGGTCTTCCAGTCTTCCAGTCTTCCAGGTTCACTTTTTCTTCTTGTTACTTCACTTGTTTTCACTTGTTTTCACTTGCTGGAGACCATGTCATACTTTCGAATTCGCCCTGAGCCCTATTATTCGAACAATACCGTAAAGAGAGCCTCATTTTTCGGTCGTATTTTGCCCGAATTTGTGCTTATTTTTTGCTATGGCTGACCTGGTTTTCTTTCTTTATTTTTAAAATTCTCATAGTTACATACATGTGTTATACATATTTACAACCGTTACAGTTTCCTCTATTATTGTACATAAGTTTTATTAACATTCATAAAAAGACTAAAAAGTTATTCGTAAGTAAATATAAAAAATGTAACAATTTTCCGCGTATTTCTTTAAACATTTCTTAATAACTTTTAAATACCATGATCAATTATTATAAAAAGTACATAAAAACAAAGAACAAATATTACTCTATCAGAAAACAATACACAAATAAATGTACATTTAAAAAGGGAACCTAAAACATACGTAAAAATAAGAAAATGATAAAACATAAAATAATAAGAAAATTAAGTTTCCTGCCTATATCCTTTACATGATCGAGGTTTAATTATATAAAATGACTTCCTATAATAAATTCTTACATGACTAACATTATTTAAAGTTGATATAAGGCAAAGAATTAAATCGTATCCAGAACTATCGTACGAGGAGAATGTCTATACATAGCTATACATCTATACATGTTATTTACTTTCTACAAACGTTACGCGAAGACTACTTTGACGTACACTTGCACTTTTGGTCTTTGTCACACAAACACATTCATTTATCACCTTTGTCCGTGGTCGTCGCCGACAGTATAGATAAATTGTGTGGTAGTCTATGGATGAATAATAACGTCACAGAAATGTTAACAATGAAATTGGTTTAGGCAATTTTTTCCTGCTCTTTTATTATTGATCAATTGTGATAATAATTGAATAAACACAATTTTCTATCTCTTCCATACTTATATAAAAAAGACCCACTTTACCACTAAATTAGCAAAGCCCACAGTAATTTCCATAGAGAAAGATTTCCATTTCCGGGCCACCGATCGTGGCGGACCGGACGACCGGTGGCCCGCGTTGCTCTATGGTAAGTTCTAAACCAGTGTAAAGAACTAAACTAGCACTAACAGCACTTCATTCCACGGTGATGACCACAATTCAACTGATCCCCTCTTACCATCGACGAGCCCATTTATACCCCCAATTTTACAATAGCTAACAGGTGTGATTCAAAATGTGAACAACCTAATTCCAATTAGGTACCTGTTTTTTCATAAACACCACCTGATTTGGTACAAACACCACCTGCTTTTGCACAAACACCACCTGTTTCACCTTAAATGATGCCTACTATTATTCTAGGCACTAACACTAGTTAATCTATCAAGTCTTATATGATAAGCAGCATGTAATCAAAACATATCAAAAACGTGTCATGGTATCACATATAAAGTAATCTATACTTATAATAAAACTGTAGAAGTGTACATTCTGTACATTAAAAATATTGAAAAAATAAATACCACGATGTTACTAGATCGATACCGAACCCAAATATGTGATTAGAAAAATTTTTGTCTGTCTGTCTGTCTGTTTGTTCAAGCATCACATAAAAACTACCGGTCCGATTACGATGAAACTTGGTAAGATTATTCTTTAACCTTTGGCGCACAATACTGGGTACTTTTTATCCCGGAATAATGTCTGTTTGTGTGTTTGTGCACGCGAATTTCAGAAACGGCTTATTCGATTTTCGGCTTTCACTAATATATTATGGTAAGTTTCACTTAACATTTAATGTTTGTTTGTGAATCGGTTCAGAAATAAAAAAGTTATGTCAATTTAAAGAATCATATCGAATAATTTTAAGCCATTCTGTATCTTAGTTCTATCTTTTACAGGGTTTCGTACCTAAAAGGTAAAAACGGACCCTACGGATTACTAATCCCGGTTGTCTGTCTGTCTGTCCGTCCGTCCGGCCATCTGTCTGTCATAAGGCTGTGTCTCATAAATAGTGATAGCTAGAAAGCTAGCATTTTCACAAATTATGTATTTCTGTTACCGCTATAAAGACAAAATTAATTAATAAAAATAAGAAAATGAAAATTTTAAGAAGTCCAAGGGGGCATACAATAAATGTGTTTCATTTACGTATATTTTTGCTTGATAATAACGGTAGCAAGTAGACGTTTAAAATTTTCACAGAATTTTTAGGTCTTATGTTGTATTGTACCTTCCATCCCTACACATATTATAAATGCGAAAGTAACTCTGTCTGTCTGTTACCTTTTCACGTCCAACGACTGAACCGATTTTAATGAAATTTGGTACAGAGATAGAGTTGACTTTGAGAAAGAACATAGGCTACTTTTTAAACGACATCCACGGGGGCGAAGCCTCGGGCAACAGCTAGTCAATTGAATAAAATCGAATCATTTGTGTATCAAGTTGTTCAAATATACCTACTCATACCACCAATGCATTGTATGAAAAATGTTGAAATTGTAGCAGCTGTAGGAGCGTCTAATAAATAAATATTATGAAAACTGCTTCGTCGTCTAGATTGAGAGCTCCCTCGAGCTCCGACACTGGAGCCCTTCCAGTGTAGAGTTAGTCCAGTGAAGATCAACATTATCAACAGGGATCATAGAAAAAATTCCTACAACGCACTTTCAATGAAAATATCCAATGTTCATATTTCAATATGCATGATACTTTACTTACCTAGTATGATTACTGCACTATATATGTGATATTATGCATGTAGTAACTAAAATTGCACGTTCTTGTGGCACCGAGGGTGCATGAACATCTGATGGACAGTAATTTTTCGCAATGATTCATCAGAAATCGCTCACATGTTGCGTCATGTCAGCTTCTTTGTTTTATGTTATTATGAAATGATGTATGAAATGTCAATGATATTTTAAGATTTGCTCTCTTCAAGTACAACAATATTTCAATATAATTTTCATGTATTTTGATTGTTAACCGATTTTGAATAAGAACTGAACAGATAGATGAAAGAAAAAGAATGGAAAAGAAAGATATTTTTGTTTAAAATTTTGAAACATAACTCAAGTTGATATCGAAAAGAGAGTTATGTGTATACATGTTAGGTGTACAAAATTATCAAATGCTTTGAGTCTTTTGGTAAAACTGGTTAGGTATATTTGACTAGATTTTTCTCCACCGAAGGAATAAGCAGAGGTGAACGAAACCTAACTTGTCAGAAATACTTTTGAATCACTACTCTAAACAGTGTGAATTTTCAGTTGTGATATACACGCAATAGGACAATTTGCCGGCAATTGTATTATCGAAACATAAAAATACAATTTTAAAGAAAACAAAATGTCATTAATTTGCTTTGATTTTAAAATTATTGTCCTCTGAAAAGCGTGAGAACTCATAGTAATTTACTAAAAGTGACGTATGTAATACTAATATGTGTGTACTACTACCACTGTGCCTGAACTAGTGCACGTACACTGCTGCGCGTTGCTAAATGAAAAACCATAACAAAACAGTGAATACCTGCTTATTGTTAAAGCTCACGTGCGTTGAATACACCATAAATATATTTTTTTCTGACTGGGACCTCACATAAAAAAAATATAGTCAGTACTACATCCAGACCTGTTAAATTTATTAACATGTTATCTGCAATTACTTTAATAAATAGATAGATACAGAACACACCGGGGTACAAAAAATCGGTTCTGTTTTTAAATTGATTTGACAGATACTTAATTTTATGTGAGACTTCCACGTCATCTTGTTCACGTTACTATGGGAAAAGGTGGTAAAATGACTTCTGAAAACTGGAACCATGCTACTAAGGGGAGTGTCCTGTCTAGAACTTTACTACATTAAAGTCAATGGTTATCTGTCATATTTTAGTTTTTTTTTTTTATTTAATCTATCTCTTAAGATCATAAATGTCAATAACAAATAGCTTAAACCACAATTCAAGAAAAGCACTTTACATACAATGTCGTTTTTATCTTGAAAATAAATTGCATTATGCACTTGAATCTTGAGATAAAATGACGTTATTCGTTATTCAATATACCTATACGATAATGACTGTTGATAAGGTATCACATGCTTTTTGATGTCATATTGCCAATAGATGTATAATAATAATAATCCTTTTCAAATCACAAATGAAAATTCAAACAAATATGTTAGTAAAAAGAGTATTTAATTGTTTTTATATTATTTCGCATTAACACATGCTTGTGAAATATATTTTATTTTTAAAGAAAAATGGAAAGAAAAATTTGACTTCAGGCGAGACTCGGAACTCGCGACCTACTGGGAATCTAGTCCAGCCGCTCTTCCAATTGAGCTACTGAAGTCCTGCCCGATTTGTCAAATCTTTCCTTCACATCTATAACTCTCAGGGTACTTATCAGTTTTTTGGAATCGAAGTTAAAACCACATTTCGCCTTTACAATTCGAGATCTCCATGGCAACCGTGGAAAAAACAAACGCGCCAAAATACCACCGATCAAAACATTGCCAACTATTTTGAATTTGGAACGCGAGACGCGTTGAAAACATCAGCAGGGCGTGGTCCTTCGGAGGCGAGGCGCACCGTCCAGGCCACCTTGACCTCCGTTAACCCTAACAAGTTCCTGTATCGCGTTGGAGTTTAAAACGGCGAAAGGGGAGAGGCGGGTACGGTTAATGTGGTCGTAAGTTTAAAGCGTTTACGTTCTATTTTTACGCGTCGCGCGTCGGCCACGCGCAGCCCGCGTGGTATTGTTTTGCTCAGATAAGATGCTCCGCCATGTTTGAATTACATCCACACATTTACAACGTGCACATTTTTATTGTTCAACACACATTATCATTGTAACCAGGCGGTGTGTAGTGGTGAATGCTATCTTTATTGTCATTGTATACTTACGTTAATTAGAGTAAATCTGATAGGTTAATTAACCGGCTTTGTTTGTGTTAATTAAAAATAAACTATTTGTTTCTGATGTCGTCATTATCGTTATACATTGTTGTTATTGAATATTATTTTTTGTTTCTAATTACGTATGATAAGAATGGATCTCGGAGATAAATTCTAGGTTTTCTACAGCTTATAATTTGTTATTATTTCTACAGCTTATAATTTATTATTATATTAAGACATCGATAAGATTACTGGTGTCATTTTTTTTGTTCTGGTAAACACAGAATTTAGTGTTCCATTTACATATAGTGTTAAAATTTGTAATATGTATTAACATAAAAATTCCTATCAAATGTTATAAGCATGCATGATGTGAATGATACATTTTCGTTGCATTAATTCTCAATTTCCTAAAAGAAAATGAATATACCCCTGTGGGAGGTGTGGAGCCGACGACGATCCACCGCCGACTGACGGCTGGCGCACGACGAAGCCCCCACGTTGACTCTAGCACTGATACGACCGTCCAATGACGCATGGTCTCCCTTTCCCCTCTCATTACAAGAATTAACGGTACGAGCAAAGATTTCTCAAACATTTCGAGGGATCGAAGTGAACTGGTTCTGAGATTAGACGATACGCGCTTACGCAAATGCCTCCTGCCATAGTGAGATTGGCGAATGTCAACAAATGATAACGCGTCTGCGACTTATGTTGGGGTCAGGGCACTGTTTGTTTTCTACCTATATACACAAATACGAGTTTTTTGTACATATTAATTAAAAAGCTGTTTGTTCTCTTCACTGTTCCTTATTAAATAGGTAGTTGCGGTTTATTAAAACTCACACCTGGACTTCAACAAAATACATAAACAATTTCACGCACACATTTAAACATGTCTCCGACAGACATAGGGTCACTTGTGCTTGTCACTTGGGCTGTTCCCCTCCAATCCGCCGCTCCCGGTGGTCCGTGTTGCTTTATGAATCCAAATAAGTAACTTATCATAGTTTTACATTTTTTTTTTCAAAATTGATTTAATTCATAAACAACAACATAGGTCGGTACATCTTAATGAATATAAAAGGCGGAAAACAAAATTTAGTAGAAAAATAAGTAATTCCGGATATTTTTAATTTCACTCTTATACATATGCCTATGTTATTTCTAATCTTCGAATGTATTATTCCATAATAAAAAAAACAACTTAAAAGACTCGTAAACTTTTAAAAACCGCGATGTATTTAAAACAAATTTTATAAAAATTACTTCATATATACATATTATTCTGATATTTTATTTAATCACTTGGAAATAATAGAATTTACTTGTGATAGGTCAAATTACAAATATAAAATTAAAGCGATTAACAACTGATACGTTGATTAATATGTCAAAGTAAACAAAAATAAATGGTCCAAAAATAGGTATCAACAGAATGTTCCATACTCTCTTTTATAAACGGCAAGATAAAACTAAACAAAAGAATACGGTACATTCTTTGTCATTCACTGGCAGAGTCCCAAAGCCCACATTACTGAGAAAAAACCTGCCAAAACAAAACTCAGTAGAGTATTTTCAAAATATGTTTACTTACAAACTACATTGTAGCTTTGCTCTGGTTTTACCAAGTGTTACCAGTTGCTACAGAGATAACATGCACGCACCCAGACTAACACTTTTCATTTATTTAATAATGTACTGTTTGTGTTACAAGAAGATAATGTTGATATAAATAGCGCGATAAATAGTACACCTGTGCTCATTCCGTGATGCCATTACAACTGTGGCACTTTCTTGCATAATCATACATAGTTATGAGAAACTTCTAGATATCTCATCAATTTCGTTACATCATGAAGTTCGAATGCATAGATAACACATGAACTTATTTTTTGTTTAAGGGTGGGTTAACTTGAGTATTAATTACAAGTTAATCAGTTTTTAGTGTTCGCCGCTACTTAATCGAGATGCAATGTATGCTATATTTATGTTTAAAAGTAAAGGTTAAAAACATCGTATCTCCAAAATTAGTCAGCGTTGAGTCACCGTAGCCTCACTATATCGTCAGCGTGGCGTAGCGATGCTTCTGCGTAGCGTTCATGTAGCGTCTGATGTAGCCATTTCATTAATTTTATTTATTTTTATATAAGTACTAGCTATCCCGACGAACTTCGTATCGCCATAAAGGCATAAAAACTCCAAAAAATCGAAAATATTTGGTGACAATCACCCTTACCATTAAATAGACTACAACCAATTCTCATACCTACCAAATATACACACAAAATTTCATAATGATCGGTCCAGCCGTTTCGAAGGAGGATTATTACAAACATAGTGACACAAAACTGTTATACGAGTATAATAGATGTGTTTCTATATTTTATTTCTTTAATTTTAATTTTGATTATGCATTCATCTTAACGATTATTATTTGCCGAAATATTTATTTCAACTAGAATCTGAAAAAAAAATGCTTCAAGCCTAAAGACCAACAAACCAAATTATACTATTTAACTTGCTATACATCCGTTGTTTCCTATTAATTGTATTTCAGTGTACAATAAAGAGGTACTTAGCATTTCAAAGTCTGATAGTAACAGTGTAGCTCCAAGATAAGTTAGCGTAGCGTCACCGTAGCCTCACCATATCGTCAGCGCAGAGTAGCGTAGCGATGCTTCAGCGTAGCGTTCATGTAGCGTCTGATGGAGTCATTAGATTATTGTTTGATATTATTTCGCATTAACACATGCTTGTGAAATATATTTTATTTTTAAAGAAAAAAAAAAAAAAAAAATGGTAAGAAAAATTTGACTTCAGGCGAGGCTCGAACTCGCGACCTACTGGGAATCTAGTCCAGCCGCTCTTCCAATTGAGCTACTGAAGCCCTGCCCGATTTGTCGAATTTTTCCTTCACATCTATTGCATTGCTTTATGGTAGCAGTAGCGCCATCTATTACCAACTAAGAAGAAGCCGCTGGAAGAGCGGCTGGACTAGATTCCCAGTAGGTCGCGAGTTCGAGCCTCGCCTGAAGTCAAATTTTTCTTTCCATTTTTCTTTAAAAATAAAATATAGTCATTAGATTAATTTTATTTATTTTTAAATATGTATTTATTTATTTTATTTCTTTCATTAATTTTAGTTTTGATTATGTGTTCAACTTACCGATTATTATTTTCCGAAATATTTATTTCAACACTAGGTTATCTGAAAAAAAATCTTTAAGCTAAAATATCAACGAACCAAATTGTAGTATTTATATTGCTATACATCCGTTGTTGTCAATTAATTGTATTTAAGTGGACAATAAAGAGGTACTTAGCATTTCAAATTCAAGTATTGTAACAGCGAAGCTCCAAGATAAGTCAGCGTAGCGTCTCCGTAGTAGCATCTTATCGTCAGCATCGCGTTAGCGATGCTTCATCTTACCATTTCTGTAGCGAAGCGTTACTATATCGCTATTTGATTAAGGGTTATATCACTTAATTTTAACGTGAAACTACTATTTAGAAAATAATAAGCCTGGGTTTCACCACGACTTTTGTTAAAGTTAAAGTTATCGTAACATTTCACATCCTTCTCTAACTTTAACAGATTTCTTTAAGTTAGAAAATCCAGGCTTAGCCTGGTTTGTAAGTCAGCGTAACATCTCCGTAGCAGCATCTTATCGTCAGCATCGCGTGAGCGATGCTTCAGCTTTGCGTTTCTGTAGCGGAGACGTAGCGTTACTATATCGCTATTTGATTAAGGGTTATATCACTTAATTTTAACGTGAAACTACTATTTAGAAAAGACTTAGCCTGGGTTGCAACACGACTTTTCTTAAAGTTAAAATGATTGTAACATTTCACATCCTTCTCTAACTTTAACAGATGTCTTCAAGTTAGAGAAGGATGTGAAATGTTACAATAACTTTAACAAATATCGTGGTGCAACCCAGGCTTAGATTTTTTGCTGCTGCCTATCTCGCGATGCTATTCTTACAACCGCCTATTAAAAAATAATAAATAATAAAATAAAATACGCTTACACTCACAGCTCCACATAAGTTATTAAATAAACCTGTGTCGTGGATCTCGTTGTACACATACAACACATGAACAAACACCCAGACCCGAAACAAACATCTGTAGGCCATACAAATATTAGTCCCTGTGCGGGGATCGAACCCGCAACCCTTCGAACTAAATCCAATACATCATTCATACGAATTGAACGGAGATGTGTTACCAAGGGTAATGCAAGTTCGCGACTTAGGAGTGGAGTTGGTGGCAGATTGGTATTTCCGTATTCACATTAAAAATATATGTGGAAAGGCGTTTCGTAATCTAGGATTCATTATAGTGTCAGGACTTTTAAAATGTTGAGACTGTCAAATTGTTATATAATGCACTAGTCAGGAGCCAGCTGGAAACGAATCCTTTTATTTGGAATCCTCATGAATTTAAATATAAACATATGGTGGAGAAAATACAAAACAAGTTTACGCGATACCTATTCTTAAAACAGTACGGAGTTTATCCATTTTATCCTAATATGTATCCAAGTTTGTTTGTGATAGGGATGGTCGGTTATAGCAGGCGTGAGGTAAGGAGGGACGTAGCGATGATGAGGTACACGTGGAGGGTGCTTCGTGGGAAAGTGCACCACCCGGATGAGCTGGAGGTCTTGCGACTCCGAGTGCCGGTCGAGAGCGCGGAGCAGCGCCGCCGACCGCAGCTGTTTCTTGTCCCTACCGCTAGATATAACTTGCTCAAACACGCCCCTATGGTACGAGCAATAAGAGCTATAAATGTGATAGCTAATTATGTTGACATTTTTAATTGCAGCTTGTCGAAATTTACAGAAATAGCGTACAGGTTTGCGGAGAATAATTTATTTTAAGATTTTGTGCTTATTTTTTATTGTATTTTTGTATTATTAACTACTTTGTTTTATGTTTTCTGTACCATTATTATTTTCTTTTGTTTAATTGCAGTACCGTATTGGTTTATCTGTAATGGTCTGTAATTTAGCGTTTAAATAAATAAATAAATGAAAATAAATAAACGGTGGTTTCACAACGCTGGACTAACATAGAATGGTTTGACCGCCATTGTTCGGTTGACTGACTTCGCTAGTGGAATATTTATCTTCCAGTGGAAGAAAAATCCTAAGCTAGTGGGCGGTGGGGCGTCACGTCCCGATGCCAGTAAACAAACAAACATGCAAAGGCGCAGGTAAACCGGATCATTGGCGTGGCGATAAAAACTAAAAGACGATAAGTCTTAAATTCTGATAAAACCTGTCCTTATCTAATCAAGAGCCTGGTACGCTCATTTAACTTTAGGCAGAGAATATGTAATTATACTACGTATAGAATATACACTTCGACGTCCCGCCCAATTTCCCCGCCTCACCCTACCTCCTCCCCTCTTATGGGCGATGGTTGGTATTTTCTACGTGCTACGCAAACAGGTGAATGTCACTGATTGATATCTGTGTAATAGAGACCAAATCAAGCGTTTGTATGGAATTTTGGCGGAGTGTCCGCGGTGTGCTTTAGGTACCAATAGAAATAGGTTTATAGGATTATAATGAGGAAATAGATTATACTGGTGGTAGAGCTCTAGTAACGGATCTCGCGGGCGTAGGCACTACCGCATTACCTAATCTACTTTGCCACTAAATGGTAGTGTTAAGCACTATCGTGTTCCGGTCAGGCGGTAATGTACGGTCCTGTGATTTCCGGCACAGGGGCATAACACCTTAAGCCTGAGGAGTGGCAACGCATCTGTATTTTCGTAGGCGTCTTTCAGACGCCTGACTAAAAGACCAAGGTCAAAATGATGGCAGCATAGGCTGCTGCTTAACAATATAACTGCCTCGGTAGCCTAGTGGTAGCAGGCTACTACTACTACGCTGAGTTCCTGGGTTCGATTCCCGGGTAGGGGGCTATCAGAGATAATGGTGTAAGTCCTTTATTCCTGGTTTAATTGGGATTTTTACATTTTCTGTAAATTTCCCAGTACCTCGAAGTTTGGTAATATGCCCGGAGATGTCAACAGGCTCGCCACCTGTTACATGGGCCAAAAACGTAACCGGCGAATCGTGGGTGTTTGCATGTATACTTGAATGCATGCATTTAGCTCTGCCTACTCCTTCGGGGCTTACAGGCGTGAAGTTACGTTTTATTTTTTTTATCACTGAACATCAATGTGATAATGATGCTTGCTTACCACATCCATAACATAAAAAAGGTGCGTATTTAGCATACCACTTGGCATAGTATTTAATCACAACGTTTGCTATTAAACATCACAATCTCGTCCAAATATATTTATATACAATTCGCTTCTTGTATGATAACCTCAGATTGCGAGTGAGTTGAACACGCGTCGTATTGATGGACAATTTTTTTTGTCATTTACGTATCGAAGAGAAATTTTAAATCCGGTCAAGTGAGAGTCTGATAAATTCGGCAAGGTTCCGAAACTTTTTTTTAATAGGAAAAACAATTCTACAACTATCTCAATGCGTTAGTGATAGCAATTTACTGGTGATAATAATATAATACTAATAATAAAACTTTATTTAACGAGAAACTTACAGATTATATATATTTTTTTTTTAATGTTTTAAAAGTGGCAAACAAGCATACAGTTCACATTGATGTTAAGTGATGACTGCAGCCTATAGACACCCACACAATGACCAGAGGTAAAAATGCAGATGCGTTACCACTCCTAAGGCCTAAGGTGTTATGCCTCTGTGCCGGAAATTACAGGGCCGTACATTACCACCTGACCGGAACACGATAGTGCTGAACACTATCATTTAGCGGCAAGTATATTAGGTAATGCGGTGGTGCCTACGCCCGCGAGCTCCGTCACTGGAGCTCTACCACCAGTAAATACAAATCAATAATCATAAAGTACAACTTATACAATAAATTGTTATTGTAACAAAACAAAATTGCTTAATTAGTTGCAAAAATCTGTACAATAATAATAACTCGGCCACTTAAACTAGGATAGCCTGTATTTTAAGAGGCAGTGTTTTGAATAACCTTCCCTAAAATATGATTCAAGCAACAATCTACTCAATAGTTACATTGAAGTGCCATGGGGATAGAGTTTAAGTGTAGGAGCACGAGGGCGTAAGCACCACCGCATTACCTAACTTATCTGCCGCTAAATGGTACTATCGTGTTCCGGTTAGAACCCCGTAATAACTATCACAGAGACCTGACACCTTAGGTCTCAAGGGTGGCAACACATCAGCATTTTGACCTCTGGTTTTTATATAGATGTCTATAGGCTGCAGTCATCACTTAACATTAATGTGAGCTGCATGCTTGTTTTACCACCTTCGTTACATATAAAAAAGCAAACCACGTGCCAAAGATATGTCAATTAATCCCAGAGTTGGGAAGGCTTTTAAAGAATATCATCAGGTTCGCCACTGTATAATGTTCAGAAAATAAGTGGCAGGACATAAGGATAATACAAATACTAGTGATACAGCCCCAATGATGCATAGACATGTATAGACATGTTAGTATATTGTAGACAGGCCCCCTACGAGGTGGACCGACGACCTGTTGAAGGTCGCGGGCAATCACTGGATGAGGGCGGCCCGGGACCGTTGTAGCATTCTTTGGGGGAGGCCTCTGTTCAGCCGTGGACGTCTTTTGGCTGAAATTATGATGATGATGAATGTTTGTTTGTTTACTGGCGTCGGGGATCTAACTACCCCACCGGGCGGTGACTAGCTTAGGATTTTTCTTCCACTGGAAGATAATTCTTCCACTAGCACAGTCAGTCAACCGAACAATGGCGGTATTGAAATAGGGCGGTAGTAAGAATAACAACTCGAAAGCGCAGGCCCACTGCATTACCAAATATAGAAAGATTAGATAGATTTGCAGTTGCCATTTTTCTACACAGAAGTCGTATCTTTTTTTTTATTTTAGGCCCCGTAATGACTATCACAGAGTCATGACAATTTAGGTCTCAGGAGTGGCAACGCATATACATGTAGACCTCTAGCAGAGAATATGTAATAACACTACATATAGAATGGACACTTCGACGTCCCGCCCGATTTCCCTGCCTCACCCAACCTCCTCCCCTCTTATGGGCGACGGTTGGTATTTTCTACGTGCTACGCACACAGATGCACGTGTAACTACACGTCACTGATTGATGTCTGTCTAATAGAGACCAAATTAAGCGTTTGTATGGAACTTTGGCGGAGTGTCCGCGGTGTGCCTCTAGATGTCTATAGACTGACACATCAGCTAAATATATCGAATCGCACAAGTTTCGGTAAGAAATAAGATTACATAAATAATTTCGCTGCAGAACCCGAAAATATTAAAATATATTAGAACTTGCGCAATAAATTAACTTTATTTATTTGGATCCTGAAGGATTTCCACAAAAATAAAGCAATGTTTTTATTCTGTTGCTTTGATATAACTGTTTATTTTATACAAAAATGTCTGATCATTCTAGGAAACATAACATTTCGCAGTTCATTTACTGTGTTACATAAACACAAAATATTATGGCTGTTGGCGAATAAAATAAGTACATCAAGATTTGAGACTTACGAGATATTTAGATAAAGTGTTTTGTAAAAGAAAGACTCAACCTACGACTAATAATGCATATAAGGGCCCTAACTCACTAGGACGCCATGGCGTAGGCGTACGTATCCAAAATGCTAGTATGGTAAAACATGATACCTAACTAACCTGGCCACCTTGTTGCGATTTCTCCACACCATACTAACTGCTTAGATACGTAGCCGTAGCGACGTCGCCATGGGGTCCTAGTGAGTTAGGGCAGTAAGGGCCCTAAATGTACGAGTAGCTCTCATATAATCATCGTTTTTTGCTTTGTTACATTGTTAGGCCTGCGCCTTAAAAGCTAGTCCTGGTTTAGTTAAATTTAGGAGAGCTTAGTCCGAAAAAAAGTAATGACGAATGTGTGAAGCCAAAAAAATCCAAACGGACTTAGGTGACAATTCATCCGCAAATATATATTACCCGCGGATGAAATGTCACTTTTTACAAATAGTAGGCGTCGACTCATCCGAAGTCTGAGTTAGATGTTGCAACATAAAGTACAACGCTGGTAATTTGATAGGTCCGGTGATGTGACATTACGAACTGCAAGGCGCTATCATTTATCTGTAAATATTTATATAATTAAATGCATTGTAAATAATAACAATAAATCCCTCTATGATTATTGAAATAGGTACTAATATACCCTCTTCTATTGACGTATATCTCAAGAATCACTTCGTATAACCAAGCTGAGCTTAGCTGTGCTGATTACTTTTCGTCCTTTCTTGTAACGAGTTGGAAATTTCCTTGCTAACTACCGGTTCCCCATTAGGGAACTAGGGGATATGAGGTACTTTAACCCTCTAAAACCATCTCGGTGCCGACTTCAATGCAAGAAGCGAGAGGGGAACCGTGTACATTAAAAACACTGCTCCGGTTCTGCCTACGCACTTTCGCCTCAATAAAGCTCGCCCACGAGGACTTTGGCAGCCCTCTTCAGCGCATGCCAAATGCATGCCATGCATATTTGTTTGCAACCATCATAGCAAAAAGACCACAATTAGGCAAAAGTTGAGATTAAAAAAAATATTAGTTGATTTACATTAAGTATGACACTGCGCAATTCGATTTGAGCCTAAATGAGATTCATGAGGGGAGTTGTGTAATGATCCGTAGTTAACATATCTCCAATGTTTACCACATTTACGTCATGTTCACGCTTGACCCAATTTGTGTAAAATAAATTTTATCAGGCCGCGAAACAGAATATGCCTAAACATTGGCTTAGACTGATTGATTTTTAATGAAGATGTGTTTGGACAGACATTCGTAAACTGCAATACTTACTAATTTTTGTTTTTAAATGACATTCATTTCGCTTCATCTGTGGGTTTTTTTTTTTAAATGAGTACACTCTTTTGAATGAAGAAGTATATTTTGATCTGTGGCCAACATTGCATATAGGCAAATTAGTAAAAGAATATGCACAATACTCTCTCCTCTTTATTGCCTTTGATGTTATAAAAGTGGCAAACAAGCATGCAGTTCATATTGATGTTAAGTGATGATTGCAGCCTATAGACACTTACACAATGACCAGAGGTCAAAATGCAGATGCGTTGCCACTCCTCAGGCCTAAGGTATTTTGCCTATGTGCCGGAAATTACAGGGCCGTACATAACTATCTGACCGGAATACGATAGTGCTGAACACTACCATTTAGCGGCAAGTATGGTGGTGGTGGTTAGCGAGCTCCGTCACTGGAGCTCTATCACCAGTAAAAATATCTACCTACTATCTATTCCTCATACTCCCACCTATCTAAAAGACTGTTTCCTTTATCATAATCTTCCCTTAGAACCTTAGATCCTCAAAACTCCTTCCCATTCTTCTTCCTTCATAGGCAGTTCCTTTACTGTAGTTGCTGTACCGTTTTGGAACTCAAACTCTGGATTATTTAAAAAAAGCGGCTGTACACGCACTATTCACTTCCCTATCACCTCCATAATTTTAAACAGCCCTTCTCAAATCTTGACGTTTTTAGTGTTTTTATTAGTTTCATCACATAATGTTGTTTGT
This sequence comes from Macrosoma leucophasiata, assembly GCA_036365455.1. NCBI lineage: Eukaryota > Metazoa > Arthropoda > Insecta > Lepidoptera > Hedylidae > Macrosoma > Macrosoma leucophasiata. The sequence goes on along the minus strand of JAWQUS010000007.1, from coordinate 23,118,138 downwards.
TTTGTTATCTTCCTATTTTTTGTGTAATGTCCTTCTTGTCTCTCTTCTATTAATACCTGTATAAATATAAGCCTTAAAAATCAGTAAGTACACCTTATCAACCCTAAGTATATTACATTTTTTTCTTTCGAGATCAGGTTACAAAATTATGTTATAAATCAGTAAGTACACCTTACCAACCTTATGTATATTACATTTTTTCCTTTCGAGACTAGGTTGTCTTGAAGACATCGCTTAAAGCAATAAGACCGCCTATTGTATTTTTTCGTGTTGTATTTTTTCTTTCCTGCTACATGTAATTTTTGGTGTGGGTACAATAAAGAGTTACTTACTTACTTTATATAATGATGCATCTTTGCCTTTACAGGTAGAAAATACAATTCACGGACAAAGTAAAATTCAAAGTTATCTCCATAATGACTTTGACGTCATTTCGTATGTGGGTTGGTCTATCCTCCGGCGTACGTCAAACCTAACCTTCGGATATAGAAGACCCACATCTAGATCAGTAAAACGGTAGCCAGCTTTAGGCTAGAACTACATTAGATCAGCATTATCAAATCAACTGAAAGATATCAGAGACAGAGAGAAAAGGAGGATATTCCATAATCACAACGCTTGGCATGCGGGTTGGCGATCGCATTGGCGGGAGTTTTATCGCAGGACGCTGTTGCCCATCTTGCGTTATTGCACTAACTACCCCACTGAAATGCTTTGACTGCCATTGTTCGAGTGACTGAATGCACTAGCGGAAGAATTCTCTTCCAAGAAAGGAATTCTATTGAACGATGGGGTCGTCACACCCCGACGCCATGATTTTTTTTGTACTTATTGGAATGGTTTGACCGCCATTTTTCGGTTCGCCATTGTTTCTGCACTAGTGGAAAATTCTTCCACTAGAAAACTCCCTTCCAGTAGAAAACTCCCTTCTCTTCCGGCGGTGGGGTCATCACGTCACGACGTCAAAGGGATCATCGATTAGATCAGCAGTGACCGGTGTCAAATATCTTCACTTTCCACCTTATTGCTTCAAATCGGACTTAATCAAAAATATCGTCATATATATAATCGGAAGACCAGTCAAATGCGCACGAGATATTATAGTAGGCATACAAGTGTACCCGCAAACACTCTTCTACTTTCATATTAATATAATTTCATAAAATACTAAAACTTAATTAAAACTGCCAATCTCAACGGGAACTAGTCAACAATATACGCGCAAACACTCTTCTACTTTCATAGCCCGGTAAGACACCCAATCGATACGATCTGGAGATAGATCGGGCCAAAACTCTAAGACACAGGTGTACGACTAAGGGCTGCTTTTCCAATCTGGGGATCGAAACCGCGGGATCTCAGAATCAGTATCGGGGTCGCGATGACTGGACTAGCGAGACAATCAAATCGGACTTTCAGGTTTTAAATAGCCCTAATTCCCTTTTTGACAAATGTGTATATCGTCATATATATTCATGTAATATATACACATAACTTTTTAGTTCAACAGAGATATAACAAACATAAAGCATGTGCAAAGAAGGACACTTCAGCATTTACAGAATTGGCGCACATATTATGTGCCGATCTATTCCTTATATAATTTTTTTCTTATTCTAATATGTTATTCAGAAATATGAATAATAATAGTTAATGTAGTTCCCGCTTGCCTACCTTGATCACCGGAATTTGGAATTAGTAACGCACAAACGTAATAGGCGTATGACATAGGATCATACAATGGATCATACATGATATGGCTTATGCAATATTGAACGACCCTGAATAACAGATGACTGAGCTCCAGAGGCAGTCGTATCGCCACGTTTTCATTACCGGTAACCTAAACAACTTGATTGAGAGATTTCAACTGGGACTTAAGTATGTAATTATTTTCATGGCATCTGAACGTGACGACTCCGTAATTGTAGAAATTAAACTTGCGGATTTTCTCGCGTATACACACTCCCAAACTTCTTACACCCGACGTTTCGGTCGCTTTCCAGCTACCGGGGTCACTAGGGTTGTGTTCCGTCTCAGCTATATAAGACCAGGCTGAACATCGTCGAATTAGTCTACCCGTGACCACGGTAGCTGGAAAGCGACCGAAACGTCGGGTGTAAGAAGTTTGGGAATGTTGTGTACGCGAGAAAATCCGCAAGTTTAATTTCTACAATGTATGAAGCTCGCGAAAACCTACGAAAACGTTGACTCCGTAATTTCCGGCACAGAGATATAAGAGCTTAGGCCTCAGGAGTGGCAACGCATCTAGGTACATTGAAATCTCTGGTTAGTAGATGTATATATGTTAAGCGATACGAGTGCGGTCGGATATGTGATGGGTGACCGCTAGTGGCAAATGCGCGTTTCCGTGCTTCAGAGGGCACGTTAAGCTGTTCATCCCGGTTGCTATCGATAGATAGCAGTCGTTAAACCTTGTCGGGTGCCTTATTGGCGGTTTTAAAAACATCTGACAGAGGGTTAGCCACTAACCCGTATCTCCACCAACCCGCATTGGAGCAGCGCGGTGGAGTAAGCTCCAGGCTTCCTCTCAAGAAGGGGAGAGACTCATGCCCAGCAGTGAGACGTATCAAGGGTTGCCATTTTATTGTTATATAGGCTACAGTATTAGATACCATCAATGTGATCTGTATGTGTTGTTATGTCTATGTGATAGTTATTACGGAGCCATACATTATCATCTAACTGGAATACGTACTGAACACTACCATTTGATGGTATATAGATTCAGCAATATCTAGCAATTAATCTAGCAATTATCACCAAACAATAAATGTAATAATATTCTATCCTGACGTTTTTTTGCACCATATCTTATCATCGGGTCCTTGGCTTAACGTCGTGGTAAACAACGCTTTTGTAATAACCTTGTAATCCATGATGTATTCAGTTTAGTTAATTAAAAATACCTACAGATTCTGATAACGATGATAAATAGAGAAGTTAACAGATAGGCGGATTTTAATGGTGGTAGAGAGAAGCGCGTATGGCCCCGCGGCTGGTGTATAATCGCATGCTATCTACTCGGTTAAGCGATACGAATGCGATCGGGTGTGTGATGATTGACCGCTAGTGGCAAACTAAAAATGCGCGTTTCCGTGCTTCGGAGGGCATGTTAAGCCGTCGGCCCCGGTGCTATCGATAGATAGCGGTCGTTAAACCTTATCGGGTGCCTTATAGGCGGTTTTAAAAACATCTGACAGAGGGTTAGCCACTTACCTGTATCTCCACCAACCCACATTGGAGCAGCGTGGTGGAGTAAGCTCCAGGCTTCCTCTCAAGAAGGGGAGAGACTCATGCCCAGCAGTGAGACGTATCAAGGGTTGCCATTATTATTTATTATTATTAACTGCACTAACGAAAAAATTCTCCCTCACTTTACGTCGTGACTACCCAAAAATGATAAAAACTAAAAATGAGAAAACTGCAAATTGTCCACAATGCTAAGTTTACATAATGCTTATCGCCAATACTGACCACTTGTGGCGTTATGTTGAAGTCGGGCCGCGACCTCAGATAGGGAACCGGTTCCACCCGGTTCAGCTCTATTACATTATGCGTCATTTGTTCGCATTGATACACTAAGACTTGTTTTGTTGATCGTGCAAATAGGTAACTTGAAAACTAATTTTCGAGTGAGGGATATACCACTATCTTACGTCATATAAGTATGTTCGTTATGGCATGACGGAACTTGGAACTATGGACCCGTATTGGAAGGCTTCCTAGTAACAAAATCCTCCACTGAAAAATATATTAATTGCCGGTAACTTCCCGAACGACGTGATCTATACAAATAAATAAAAATGGAGTGTCTGTTTGTAATATTAAAATCCGCTATTTAATAAATGTATACGTATGTATAGTTTCCCAGTACCTCGGAGTTTGGTAATGTGCCCGGAGATGGCAACAGGTTACATAGGCCAAAAACGTAACCGGCGAGTCGTGGGTGTTTGCATGTATGCTTGAATGCATGCATTTACCTGTGCCTACCCCTTTGGGGATTACAGGCATGAAGTTATGTTTTTTTTTATAATTTCGTATACACGGTACATAACTAAAACAACATTTTTTACAATTTTTTACTGTCTGCTAATCTCGGGAACGGGTGGACCGATTTTGACGGGACTTTCACTGGCAGATAGCTTATGTAATAAGGAGTAACTTAGGCTGCTTTTCTACTAGCTGCGCCCACGAATTCGTCCGGGTGTCTACTGAACAATCATAAAATCTCACGCTGGCGAAGTCGCGGGCACAGCTAGTCGTACATAAAAAGCTCATGGTCTATAGTCGAGATTCACATACCGCACGACTTTGCTTTCAAAGTATGCTAAGATCTGTCAAAACTCATACTGTACCGACAGTTCTAAGCTTGCCGTTCACATTCTGCAGCCTATAGACACCCACACAAAGACCAAAGGTCAAGATGCATATTTATTGCCACCCCGGAGACCTTACTTGTTTTGTCTCTGTGATAGTTATTACGGGGCTATACACTATGTTGTTTATCCTCTACTACATAGGTACTTATATAATAACTACGTACACAAGGTACTGAAAATAGTAGAAAAATTAACCGTAAATGCGTCCGTGAAGACAGACAATACGAGTATACAATAATACTACGTTTAGAATGGACACTTCGACGTCCCGCCCGATTATCCCGCATCACCCTACCTCCTCTCCTCTTATGGGCGACGGTTGGCACTTTGTACGTGCTACGCACACAGGTGCACGTGTAAACACACGTCACTGATTGATGTCTGTGTAATAGAGACCAAATTAACCGTTTGTATGGAATTTTGGCGGAGTGTCCGAGGTGTGGTGAAGGTTCAAAATAATAATATTTTCTATAATGTTCCGCTTACCGACATTTGTATATAATATGACAAAATTAAACAGATCACTGGAATTGGTGTCGAATACTGTCGAACCGACACCAATTTGTGACGTCCAATTCACATCCATTGGCACTTCCATTGCCTTGTTATTTAGATATCTGTGATTTTTTTTTATTTTTCTGCTGAAAATTGACGCCACAAGCAGTGACGTGTCAATTTACAGCAGAATAAGTTTAAGAGAGACATTAAATAGGTAAAAATGATATCAATTGTGGTGATTATGTCATTTTCTCCATTAATGATGATGACCCTCTACCTTAGCAGCGTGCCTACCTCACTACGTTTTTCACCAGGATATCAAGACCATCATCATATACGAGCATAGAGAACTACCGGAGGGGAGTAGTTATATGCAGGCTTTCCCCTCTGTCAAAGTTCAAACCCAAATGGGCCTATACATGTCGCCTAGATGTTTAAATGTGTGCGTGAAATTTTTTCTGTGTTTTGTTATAGTCAAGGTGTGAGATTCGTAGTAATAGACGATTTTTGTAGTGTGCGTGTGCAATTTTTTTTGCACAAATGACAGACTATACGAGCAACCAGTTAAAGTCCGCTTCCAACGACAATGTTACTGAATGAACAGGCAGCAATAATGTAAATATTGGAACTATGTGAAATGGGGCCAGCCGTCAGTCGGAGGGCAACAGCCTTCACTCCCCGCGCACCCCGCGACACCCGTAGACCCGGCAACTAGCTGACCCTCACCGAACCTTAGACGACACTGTTTTATAAGGGCTGATATACTCGTATAATTTAGGATGTGGTATGCCAACAGAACGAAATATAAGTGTCTTACTAATTACTTACCTAGTAGGTTTTTTTTTTTTTTTTTTTTTTTTTTTTTTTTTTTTTTTTTTTTTTAGGTCGGGCTTTATGTAGGCGGCCTGTCTCGAGACGGCACTAGTCTACTTCACCGGGCAATCGGCGAGCGCAGAAGGCGCTCCAGCCTAGCAAAAAAGTTAGCGCAACTGCCTAAGGGTGACCCATGCGGGTCCGTGCCTCGGCTTAGGGCGTTGCGGAGGGACATATGAGACATATGCGATTATGGGCGGTGCAACTTTCGCTCTACTCCATTCGGTTGGTGATAACCGGAATGTCATCGGCCTCGCGGGGCCGGGGATAAGGTCGGGATCAGGGGCGGGCGCGGCGCGAAACGCGTCGGCGCGTTGTATTGTTGGCGGTTTGTGCAGTGTGATTCTGTAAATGATTGTTCATAGCGGCGATGGCCAACGTGGTCTCATCGTCCGGATCTTTTAAGACGTGCCTTGGACGTCTCCTTTTGGCGCGATCAAAAGGAGTGTAAATCGCGGCCGCTCTGACCAGCGGATTCGGGTGGTGACTCGCCCGGTCGAAATAGCGAGCTGAAGCTCGCTTCATAAACTGCCGGATGGTAGGCAGATTTGCGTCAATGTGCAAGTTTTTATTACGTACGTACCAAGGCGCGCCTACGGCTCTACGTAAGAATCGATTCTGCAAAGTTTGAAGCTTATGTAATATTGTGTTTTTCGCGTGGGCGAATACCGGGGACGCGTAACATAGTATGGGCCTTATGCAGGACGTATAGGCACGGAGTTTGTTCCGGGCCGATAGCTTGCTCTTTTTGTTTAATAAACAATGTAATTGGGACAACACGAATGCAGCCTTTGCGCGCGCTGCTTTTACATGTGCAGCGAAGGTCAGATGCCGATCAAGCGTCACTCCTAAGTATTTGATTTTGTCCATCCAGGGGATGGGCTCGTCAAACATGAGGACTGGGGCTACGTTAGGTCTGGGAGCGCGGTCCCGTATAAAGAGTATGGCAGCGCTCTTGCTAGGATTTACCTCTATACGCCAGCGGCGGAACCAAGACTCAAGGTCTTTGGCCGCCGCTTGCAGGGCTTTCCTTATGATCTCTGGCTTTCTGCCAGAGACGTAAATAGCAGTGTCGTCAGCGTACATTGCCACCTGAACGCCGTGGCGGACAGGGATATCGCTAGTGTATAGCGTGAACAGGAGGGGGGAGAGTACGGATCCTTGGGGAACACCGGCTGTTATGGTGTGACGGTTCGAAAGGGTACCCTCGACTCGATATCGAAAGCCTCTACCTAGTAGGTAATTACTTTGTTTTTATTTTCTGTCTCCTTTTTTTTTCTCTGTGTACCTACTATTTTTATTGTTTGTGCTGTTTCTGTTTTAAAATTAATTGTTTGTGTTTTTCAACCTGTATTGTCTTTGTGTGTTTCTCGGCTAAGCGCCGAATAAACGCCTTTCTTTTTCTTCTTCTTCTTACTAAACACCCTAAAATACTGAAATAGTAGAACGGTTTTTAATTATTCTATTAAGAATAACATAAGATGCTACTGGTGGTGGAATACCAGTGTACGAGTAGCTCGCGGGCGTAGGCACTACCGCATTACCTAATCTATATACCGCCAAATGGTAGTGTTCAGCACTATCAAGTTCCAGCTAGATGGTATGGCCCGTAATAACTATCACAGAAACATAACAACTAAGGTATAAGTGCGCATCTGCATTTTGACCTCCGGTCTTTGTGTGGGTGTCTTTAGGCTGTAGTTATCCTGGTGACAGACAGACGGACAGACAGACAACGGGAGCTTAGTAATAGGGTCCCGTTTTACCTTTTAGGTACGGAACCCTTAAAATGTACTTTGTGAAAATTGTCTTTGAAAATTTTACGATTTAATTGCCTCGGTAGCCTAGTGGTAGCAGGCCATGTCAACAGGCTCGCCACCTGTTACATGGGCCAAAAACGTAACCGGCGAATCGCGAGTGTTTGCATGTATGCTTGAATGCATGCATTTATATATGGGATTACAGGCGAGAAGTTACGTTGGAGTTACGTCTTTGAAAAAATTATTTGGTTGAGTATATATTTCGGCAACTAGTTACAAAGTTCATAAAAAAAATGTTATCGCGTGTTTGATGCTCAATTGTTTCTCAGGTTGACTTGTTGATGTAAAATATTATGTATTTATCAACATTTTTATCTATTTATCTACAGAACATCTTATTTTATCTGTGCAAACAAAGGGGGCAGTAATATTTACATGATGTCATATAACATGCTTTTCATTCATTTAGGTATAGGGTTGCCAGCTTTCCTGCTGTGACTACACCAAGAAAGCTGGCAACCCTATACTCTCATGACTATGAGAGTCATGACGTTGGGTTTTTAAGCGGCGGCACCGTGTGACGGGTTGCTCACTTCCCTCTAAAATGATCGAGGATAGCAATGCTTGTCTCATGCGTCATACTCGTGAACGGTTGCTAATGGTGGGGACTGGTCTATTCTGATCTGTCAGTGCTACATTTTACTATAGTGGATAGTTGTTGATTTGTACTAATACAAATATATATGGACTTTTAAATTATTATATTTGAATGACTATCTGTATAAGACAAGAAGTTAATAGTGTAAAAGAGCTCCTACTGAGCTCCTACTCTTGGAGTTCTTCTCAGTAGCGACTGCACTTTGAATTGTGCTAAGTGAATAACTTAGATTTTGTTTTAACGATATTTTTTTCTTTCTCTTCTTATCTGGTTTTTGGAAGAATAAAATTAAAATTTTAATTTTATGATATTTTATTTTTTAATTTGTAATTTTTTTCAGCCATATATTTACTTTTGCTTTATGTAGGTCATACTAGATAATGACTTTTCGGAATGGTAATAAAATATTGTAAAATCTCCCATCATCTTTGGGAAAGGCTTTGTCCAGCGGTGGTCGCCTTTCGACTATGTTTTAAATAAAATCCTATCCAATGATATTCCACATTACGCGTTCCGAGAGAAAAAACATACTATCCCATTGCGTTGGGAAGGTACCCTAAAAAAACAAGACGATCGGACGGGCGGACATGCCGAAACTGAAAGGGTTTCTCAGAGACTACGGATCCCTTAAAACGTTACTTAACGTCTATATTCCTAGAACGGATAAGTAGAGAACGCAGAAGTAATTGCGTACATTCAAACTGATTTCAAACATATTATGAAAACACCCACGATTCACCGCTTACATTTTACCTCGTAATCAAAATCCATCCGAACCGGTAATCTCAACATTATTTTATTATATGTTTAACAATGGCTTACACATTTCCCGTGTATCACAATAATCAATGTTAATAACAACAGGAGCTTATCAGTTATCACTGTTATCAGGTACCACGTGATAAGCTTCGCACTGAGCACGCCGCCGTTGCGTGATACTATAACATTGTCTCAGAGATGTGTATGTTTTTCCGGACCCCAAAAGAGGTCATAGCGCTCGACCCGCTATTACTAAGTGACCTCTGATGATAGCCACTAATGTGTGATGCGTGATACGCCTGTATGTCCCGAAGAGGTAGACAGAGCTTAATTTTTGCCCACAAAATCAAATTCAAATCAAGCATTTCTTTATGGTAGCAGCAGCGCCATCTATTACCAACTATGCTAGTTAGGCAACCGATATAATAGACTTTTCAGTTTATTGGATATCGTAAAGAAGTCGCTTTTACCCTTAATAATTGTTTTATATTATTTCGCATTAACACATGCTTGTGAAATATATTTTATTTTTAAAGAAAAATGGAAAGAAAAAATTGACTTCAGGCGAGACTCGAACTCGCGACCTACTGGGAATCTAATCCAGCCGCTCTTCATAGAGAAATTGGCCACCGTCTTAAACTTAGGGGCTTCGACTACCGTTCCGGGTCTTTCCTGATACAAAGGCTAGCCATTGCCATTCAAAGGGGAAATGCAGCTAGTGTTTTGGGCTCTTTTGCACCGGGGATGACCAGGGGCGGTTTGTTTGACTGACTATGGAGACATAGTCACCATTTTAGGTAGATTTTAGAAATATGACATATATTTTATTGTGATTTAATTTTAATGTTTATTTAGTTTTGATTTGCTTTTAATTTTGATTTAATTTAAATTTCTTACATTTAAACTTTTAAACTGTTTTATATTGTAAAATACATTATGTAATTTAATTAATTTTATGTCAATTTTTAATTTAATTCAAGAATTGTATCAATATATTCAGTTTATATTCAAATATAAATAAATGATTTAATGAATCAGGTCAATTACATACGCTGTTCATTAACAAACAATAGTCACATTAGCTAACAACCAAAAATAATGTGATCTTTTCTTTCACAATCATTGAATAGGCAACTACGATTAGACCCTGTGACTATACCTAATGTTCCAAATAGGTAAATAGTGTTTTAAATAATAATCGCAACCCGCAACCGTTTCGGTTTCGTATAAAATTACGGCGATATAATATAACAAGGTAGATGTACAAAAATTAGTATCTACATTTATAGAGTACTAGCTGTTGCCCGCGGCTGTGCCCTCATGGATGTTGTTTTATAAATATCTAAGTAGGCTATGTTCTTTCTCAAAGTCAGCTCTATCTCTGTACCAAATTTCATTAAAATCGGTTCAGTCGTTTGGACATGAAAAGGTAACAGACAGACAGGCAGAGTTACTTTCGCATTGATAATATTAGTAGGGATAAATGACACGGAATAGATATAAATAACAATACAAGCAATAGGTAAGTCTAAAACACACGCGAATCCGCGAGCACAGCTAGTCTATTACAAATCAACTGGTGTGGTTTGGTTGGCGATAGAGGCAACCTTGAAATGTTGGAGACGACGTCTTACGTCAAAAAGTACTATATTCGTGTGGGAGCGGCTCCCACGCGGCCCACGCCCTGATAACGATACCGTGCTTCGTGATAATGTGGGATTAACTGTACAAAATACCATGACAAGCGTTTGAATAGGCAAGATTATTTTAACATAACTTCGTCATCTCTCTCTCTCTCTCTCTGTGGTCGGTCCGTCATGTCTGAGGATCGTGGTCAGCATCTGGGTTGCATCTGGATCGGATGATCTGTTGTCACCGGTTTCTATCCAGCGCGTCTCTCACAACCGTGTAGAATCTGGAAGACGTCGGATGTTTTATTTGGTCGGTCCATCTTGCTGGTGAGCTGATTTCCAACCACTCAATTTTTCTTGGGTCCTAAGTTAGATTATTGTTGCTTTACGTATTAATATTATGATGATACTTCCCTACGTTCCTACATTCTTCCGACAATCTCCTTTTAATGACTCCTTCTCACTCTTCCTCTTTTTATTCTAATTCATTCACGGTGGAGGCTATCCGACTCTGGAATTCCCTTCCGGTGGATATCCGACAAGCTAAGTCTGTAGAGGTGTTTAAAAAAAGAACCTATGATTACTATGTTTCCCAGTCCCTTTCTTTATCCAGCTGATACCTGATCACTAGTTTCTTGTCTACTGTTATTATAACTTAACATTATATTTATAAGTTTCATATAGCAGGGTACACCCCCATTGTTTAGTATCTGCACTGTTTCCTAAACCCAAAGGTTGTCTGGAAGAGATCACTGCTTAGTGATAAGACCGCCTCTTGTATATTGTGTCTCTTATTTCTCTGTCTCTTATCATAAGTTGGTGTATAATAAAGAATATATTATATTATATTATTATATTATACTTTGTTGTACACTTAGTGAAAGAAAGAAACGTTTTTATATTTAGTGCTTTTATATGGACCGAAGATATCGCTGAGTGAAAAAATATTTAAAGATAGAGAACTTTACTTTTGAAGCTTATTTCTCTGAGAGACAAATCTGTTACACAGTTACTTTTTAATTGACGATAGGTATCTTTTATTTTTTCAACAGACTTATAAATCGCTGTCTCGTTAGTTTAGTGTGATTGCACATCGCTGCTGCCTCGGTAATAGAGTTGGTATTGTGACCGATGATTGTCAATAGGCTAAAGAAAGTTTGTTTCATATTTTCGGTTGAAACACGTATGTATGTATGTATGTATCTTCACGCCAGGTCCCTAACGGGGTAGGCAGAGAGTGTAGAGCGCCAGACATCCCGGTTCTGACAAACCTCTCGTGCCTCGTCTACCTTCATCATTCTCTTCATACATGCACGCCGATTCCTAAGACTTTTGACCCCACCATCAGACAGAACTCGACCTATTTGGTCATGGTAGGTCAGCCTTGGTCTTCCTGGCCCTCTGCAACCATCCACATTCGCATTGTATATCTGTTTAGTCATTCGCTCATTCGACATTCTTTCTATATGCCCGAACCATCGGAGCATGCCTTTTTTCATTTTTACAACAGTTACAGTTGAAACACGTCACTACAATAACCCACCCAAAAGATACCCTATCGCCCATCGACGACACAACGCAGCTCTATCGCCTTATATGTCATAATCCGCGCTTGGCTTGGTAACAATATTGCGATGAGACCACATTCGATAACGTGCGGGTGTAGGAAAGTGATATTATGATTATTATGCAGTGAAAAGTATGTATGTATGTATCTTCACGCCAGGTCCCTAACGGGGTAGGCAGAGAGTGTAGAGCGCCAGATATCCCGGTTCTGACAAACCTTTCAGTGAAAAGTAATTTTTCTTTTAATTGAAAAACAATGTTATATACGAAACTTTGATTACACACTTAGGATATTTGAAATTGTATACTTATTTATATTCAACGTATCAAAATGTTGTGAAATAATTGTAATTGTAACAAAACATTTTATAGATAGATGTAATAGACGATCTAAAATGTTAGATAATATTAGAAAAAAAAATTGTACGTCGTTTCGCGACAAAATGGGGTCACCACATGTATCCCTTTCACCATCATTGTTACCTACATATAAAACAAATAAATTATTCTTATTCTTTTTCGCGTAGCCTCCCAAATTTCGCCGAATCTCCTAGTAAGGTCCCCATTAATTTACTGGATCCATCTTAACATCTTCCTTAAAGAACTATCACATATGGAAGAGACCTTAGTTGTTATGTCTCTGATAGTTATTACGGGGCCATACATTACCATCTAACCGGCACACGATAGTGCTGAACACTACCATTTGTCGGCAGATAGATTAGATAATTTACTGGTGGTGGAGCTCCAGTGACGGAGCTCGCGGGCGTAGGCACCACCGCATTACCTGATTTACTTGCCGCTAAATGGTAGTGTTCAGCACTATCGTGTTCCGGTCAGGTGGTAATGTAGGGCCCTGTATTTCCGGTACAGAGGCATAACACCTTAGGCCTCAGGAGTGGTAACGCATTTGCATTTTGACCTTGGTCTTTGTGTGGGTGTCTATAGGCTGCAGTCATCACTTAACATCAATGTGAACTGCATGCTTGTTTGCCACTTTAAATTACATAAAAAAAAATTAAAAAAATAATAATGTGGTAGCCTACGCCCTCTAGTCCAAAATATTACTACGATCTGAATGTATTCCAGATTGATCTCCATATTCGATTTTACAATTCTTTGTTTACTTTGCCGCTGAAGGTCACCAGTTAACGTGGCGCAGGAAAACGACCATAGATAATAATTATAAGTATAAATAAGAATAATAAAACTTGACTCGAGTGCGGACATCAAACACGTCACGTACGCACCGAAACAATATGCCTTTACAATGATAATGCGCATTATTTTATGTGTATGGTTTTTTCTCAGAATGTTTAACAAAAATTAACAGTATTTTCACAGATAAGAAAATATTAATAAAAGGTTAACCACGATACGATATATTATATATTGTAGTGTTATTTAAAATGACAAGTAAAAATTTACATGACTTTTTTATGTAATGGAAGTGGTAAACAAGCATGCAGCTCACATTGATGTTAAGTGATAACTGCAGCCTATAGACACTCACACAAAGACAAGAGGTCTAAATGCAAATGCGTTACCACTTCTGAGGCCTAAGGTGTTAAGCCTCAGTGCCGGAAATTACAGGGCCTTACATTACCATCTGACCGGAACACGATAGTGCTGAATACTACCATTTAGCGGCAAGTAGATTAGGTAATGCGGTGGTGCCTACGCCCGAGAGCTCCGTCGCTGGAGCTCTACCACCAGTATTTTTTTTTAATTTTTTAATTTTGTTTTATTATTTGTTACCTTGTTTGGTGACGTAGGTTAGGTACCTACGTCAACAAAGCAAGGTAACAAAGGGAGATAAACAACTTTACGTACTTTATTTTTAAAGAAAAATGGAAAGAAAAATTCGACTTCAGGCGAGACTCGAACTCGCGACCTACTGGGAATCTAGTCCAGCCGCTCTTCCAATTGAGCTACTGAAGCCCTGCCCGATTTGTCAAATCTTTCCTTCACATCTATTGCATTGCTTTATGGTAGCAGCAGCGCCATCTATTACCAACTATGCTAGTTAGGCAACCGATATAATAGACTTTTCAGTTTATTGAATATCGTAAAGAAGTCGCTTTTACCCTTAATAATTGTTTTTATATTATTTCACAAGCATGTGATAATGCGAAATAATATAAAAACAACTTTACGTACGTAGTACGTACGTGCGTTACTTCACCCCTGCAATCCCCGAAGAGTTAGGCCACAGACTATTCAGCCCTCGGGTATATCGTCGAAAGGTTAGGCAGAGGTAATTGCATGCATTCAAGCATACATACAAACGGATTGTGTTTTGCCCCATGTAACAGGTGGTGAGCCTGTTGACATCGCCGGGCATATTACCGAATTCGAGCTACTGGGAAACTTCCAGAAAATGGAAAAAACGCAATAGAACCAAAGATAAAGATTTTACAACTTTATCTCTGATAGCCTCGACTCGGGTATCGAACCCCAGCATAGTAGTAGTGGCCTGCTACCACTAAACTACTACATCAGTTTAAAGTTTAAAAACAACTTTAAATTAATCTTATTCTTCCTAATCTTATGAAAAACGCAAGAGCAGCTACCCAATCATTAGTGTATTTATAGTCTATTCATTGAGACAATCATATAGGGAAATTCGGGCTGGCATCTCATTGGTCGTAGATAAGGCACGTACACGCTGCGCATTTTTGTCAGTCCATTTTAGTCCGACTATTACTCGCAAACTTGCAACGCTAACTTAGGTGTGATAGTTTTCCTTTTAAAAAAAATGCACTTTAAAGCTTATTAAGCTTTAAAGTGCAGAATACTTGTGCTAAATTTCAAGTGTCTAGTACCAATAGTTTTTGCGCTAAACCGCGGACGGACAGACAGACAGACGGACATGGAGAAACTATAAGGGTTCCTTGTTTACTATGGAATCCTAAGAAGTCCAAAGTCGGTGATATAGCTAAAATATAATACAACCGCGGGCGTAAGCTAGTTTAAAATAAATAGCAGGACGCATTTTAAACGCAGCCTTATATTTGAAAAAAGATTACCGCCTATTGACCAATGACTGTCATTTACAATAGTAGTGCTGTCCTTATCACTTTCATACAATTGTGCAAGAGAAAGTGCGCTCTATTAGACATTCTCAGTGAATAGAGTACAATATATAAAATTATAACTCAAAAATAAACTTACGAATATAACAAATAAATATCTCGTCTGTTTACTTTGATGTATGTTTTTTATTGTTATTCACTTTATTTTTTATGATTTGACCTATGACAAGAAAACGGTAGTATTTCCAAGTGATTAAACGAATTGTATTTTGAATCGATTTAACTTCAGTAAACATCATTCAAATACACTCACCGCTAATACAATTTAAGGTCTCAAATAATTGAGATGCCCTATCCCAATTTTTTTTTATAGAATACAAGAAAATTGGGATACCCCTATCCCAATTTTTCCCTTAGCCCCCTAAGTAACTAGCTAGGTTGATATTCATCGTCCAATTCTCCTGCACGTCATTAGTGAGCGGTGGGGTCGTTATGTTACTGGTGGTAGAGCTCCAGTGACGGAGCTCGCGGGCGTAGGCACCACCGCATTACCTGATTTACTTGCCGCTAAATGGTAGTGTTCAGCACTATCGTGTTCCGGTCAGGTGGTAATGTACGGCCCTGTAATTTCCGGCACAGAGGCATAACACCTTAGGCCTCAGGAGTGGTAACGCATTTGCATTTTGACCTTGGTCTTTGTGTGGGTGTCTATAGGCTGTCATCACTTAACATCAATGTGAACTGCATGCTTGTTTGCCACTTCGACTAAATAAAAAAAAAAAAAAAAAAAAAATGTCCCACCATTGCCATTGCAAGTGCAGCACCTATCTATCTTCAAAAACAATCACTATTTTAACAGCAGACATAAATATAATATATAAACCACGAAAGCGACAAGTACTTATCGAACTATCAGAAACATCAAATAAAAAGGTATGACGACATATAAACGAGGCAATAACTACGGGTATTTGTATTTATAGACATTGACCGCTGCATTCCAAGTGCAGGATCGATGCAAGTTCAAGGGCGGGGGTGCGCGACGCGGCTGCGCCCGGCGCGTGACGTCAGCCCACCATTCATGCCGCCACCGGTCGATACCGCCCGCGCCCCCATAACGCTGCTGGTCCAAGTGAAATGCTCAAGATTTTATACAGGGACCGATAGGTACTAATGGTAGAGCTGCAGTGACAGAGCTCGCGGGAGTAGGCACCACCGCATTACCTAATTTAACGTAACTTCACGCCTGTAATCCCCGAAGGGGTAGGCAGAGGTAAATGCATGCATTCAAGCATACATGCAAACACCCACGATTCGCCGGTTACGTTTTGGCCCATGTAACAGGTGGCGAGCCTGTTGACATCTCCGGGCACATTACCAAACTTTGAGGTACTGGGAAATTTCCAGAAAATGGAAAAATCCCAATAGAATCAGAGATAAAGGCTTTTTCACCAATATCTCTGATAACCCCCTACCCGGGAATCGAACCCAGGACCTCAGCGTAGAAGTAGTGGCCTGCTACCACTAGGCTACCGAGGCAGTTTACCTAATTTACTTGCCACTAAATGGTAGTGTTCAGCACTATCGTGTTCCGGTCTGGTGGTAATGTACGGCCCTGTAATTTCCGGTACAGAGGCATAACACCTTAGGCCTCAGGAGTGGTAACGCATCTGCATTTTGACATTGGTCTTCATGTGGGTGCCTATAGGCTGCAGTCATCACTTAACATCAATGTGAACTGCATGCTTGTTTGCCACTTCCATTACATAAAAAAAAAAATATTTTCTATAGAGTGTAAGGTTGAGAGGCTCCCATCAGGAAGGAAGTTTCACACTAAATAGTCTATATAAATAAAAATCAATCGCTACATGTGTTGCTAAGCGTAAAACTCGAGAACGGCTGAATCCATTTTACTGTTTTGTTTTCGTTGGATTTGATGAAGTCTGAAGAAGGTTCTTATGGGGAAATAAAACGTAAAAAATACGAGGAACATAATTAAAACAACAATTATCTTTTACCATACAAACTACTCTATGCCCAGCTGTCAAACATTTGATGACAATCAAAACGACAACGCTTTCATCACATTACATATCACCAAAGTCTTCAGTCAATATTATTTTATTTCTACAAGACTGCGACAGGCCAATAACGGAACGAAATCTGTCGTGGCATCTTTTAATATTAAAAAAACCACCACATGTACAATCATTTAAATTATCCGAAGGGTGTGGACCTGGAGACCTGTGAAACAGGTTTTCATTACTTTAGTTCAGGATCCAGTCTCCACAATAAATAACATAGCACACCAGAATGTCTTGTAATCCAATGAACATAACTTTTTGTACTGTTTATGTTATTGTGAAGAAAATAAATAGTTTAGTTTACTTTTATTAGTTAATCGCTGCAGAGCAATTTATTCAGTTTATTCATTTATTTCATATAATTAGGCTCCTGGAGAGCACTTTTACATCGTCATTTTTTTAAACTGACCTAGAGTGAATAACCACTAATAATTATCATGATAAATTAAAAAGAAACTAAATAATTTTGTATAATAAGGAAAGAATCAATTATTTACAAATTCCTCCATTTCCCCATTTCAAAAGCAATTGAGAAAGAATGAATTTTGTCGTCATAATAAAGGTTATTCAATGAACTATTTTCCATGTGTCTTCACCACCTCAGCCGAAGACATCCACTGCTGGACAAAGCCTTCTCCAAAGATGCCCACGACAGTGTTGTGCATTAGAAGAGAATATGCCTTAATTGCGCTTGGCATGCGGATTGGCGAGCAGATCCATTTTATCACGGGACTCTACTGCCCATCCCGTGTTATTGCATTTACTAGAAAATCTGCATTATCTTCTTATTTTCATTAAGTTCTGAAAATCGCTTTGTTTAATAACTTGTGCCTCTTCAATACCGCAGAGAGTGAAAATTGCGCATCAGCGTTGGCAGAAGAGGAAATTGCTTTTCTCTGAATATGGTGTTCACATCGTTTGAACTAAATATCTGAAAAACTGCAGACAGAAACAGACGTCGAAATTAATGGGATTTCCATTTGGATACGATTTTTTTTTAGTTTCTTAAAACGTATAAGGAATAAAATCTTTTTGGTGTACAACATACTTTAAAGTAAAGATTTGGTTTTAATATTTGTGGATTCTTGTTGCACGTATCACATTAAAAAATAAAAATAAATGCAATGGTTTAAAATCGAGGACGTTGGCATCAATGTATATGTATATCAATGATGGCTGTCACAGAGGCAAAACAACTCATGTTTCAGAAGAAGCAACGTATCGGCATCTATCCGACCGAGCTCAAAACATTCAAGCAAGAAATTCAATTGAGCAAAATCATGCAAGTATGATTTTACTTTGCTTTATTTTTTTCAAAGATAATATTACTTGGATTAAATTTTTACGTGAATTAGGTGATTTTGGTGTTTGTTATAGACTGTAGTATTCAGTTATCATCCATGTAAATTACATTTTCTTTTTGCCATCCGACTTATGTAAAGAAAAATTACTTAAAAACTTCCAGTAAATGGGAAAATCCCAATAGAACCAGAGATAAATGATTTCACACCACACGGTTATTTCAACCCAGGAATCGCTAGTGGCAAATTAAAATGTTTCCGTGCTTCGGAGGGCTCGTCGAGCCGTCGGTCCCGGTTGCTATCGATAGATAGCAGTCGTTAAACCTTGTCGGAGGCCTTGGAACATCCGAAAACGGGTTGGCCACACCCGTATCTTCAACAACCCACATTGGAGCAGCGTGGTGCAGTAAGCTCCAGGCCTCCTTAAAACAATGGGGAGAGACTTGTGCCCAGCAGTGAGACGTATTAAGGGTTGCCATTATTATTATTATATATTGGATTTACATAAGGGACTGTCCATAAAATACGTTTGCATACAAGGGAGTCTTGCGTGATAAAATGTGACAGGGACGGGGTCTCCACGGCAACGTGACGTTCGCAGTTCATTTAAAATATTTTTAATTAAAAACTATCACATTCCGGTTTTAATTTTTGGGACGATATATTGGGAGGTTACACATAGTGTGACACAAGTGGAAGGAGTCAGAAAAGGCTTATTTTAGCGTGACTTATTTTATGGACGACTCCTAAGGCTACGAAAAGTGACGTCATCTAAGAATACCGTCCCACCGCCCAAGCCAAGTTTATGTAGCGTTTATTATTTTCGTATACGGGTATACACCAAAATAGAATGTTTATTTTGAAAATAATCAATATACTTAAATAACCAATATCAGCGTTCTTTATGAAACGGGTCGTTGTTTAAATATATGTTGCCTAGTTCAGGCAACACAAATATGAAAATTTAAGTAAATATTAAGACATTTTTGTAAAACTTTGATATTATTTTTCATAGAAACGGTTTTTTTTTAATGTTATAAAAGTGGCAAACAAGCATGCAGTTCACATTGATGTTAAGTGATGACTGCAGCCTATAGACACCCACACAATGACCAGAGGTCAAAATGCAGATGCGCTGCCACTCTTGAGGCCTAAGGTGTTATGGCCTCTGTGCCTGAAATTACAGGGCCGTACATTACCACCTGACCGGAACACGATAGTGCTGCACACTACCATTTAGCGGCAAGTATATTAGGTAATGCGGTGGTGCCTACGCCCGCGAGCTCCGTCACTGGAGCTCTACCACCAGTACAAAGTTATTGTATATATTATTAAGGTATATTTACTTTTTGTTTTTATATTATTTCGCATTAACACATGCTTGTGAAATCTATTAAGGGTAAAAGCGACTTCTTTACGATATTCAATAAACTGAAAAGTCTATTATATCGGTTGCCTAACTAGCATAGTTGGTAATAGATGGCGCTGCTGCTACCATAAAGCAATGCAATAGATGTGAAGGAAGGATTTGACAAATCGGGCAGGACTTCAGTAGCTCAATTAGAAGAGCGGCTGGACTAGATTCCCAGTAGGCCGCGAGTTCGAGTCTCGCCTGAATTCAAATTTTTCTTTCCAATTTTCTTTAAAATAAAATATATTTACTTTTTTTTAAGTAATGAAGTTGCAAACAAATATTCAGTTTAGAAATTCATTATAATTCGACGTTTAGATGTGGGCTTCAATAGTCAGTAGTAAAGTGGATGGACTGGTATATCCTGAAGTACCTTTGCATGTATGCTTGAATGTATGTATTTTACCTCTGCCTACCCTTTCGGGGATTAATAATGGCAACCCACGTCCCACTGCTGGGCACGAGTCTCTCCCCTTTTTGGGGGGAGGCCTGGAGCTTACTCCAGGGGATTACACGTGTGAAATTACGTTACAACCTGTAAACTGTAGATGTTGCATGACCCCAGACTTCGCGTGAGCTACGAACTCGTAGCACTGCTACGGAATAAAGCTGCGGTTTCACCAGATGCAAGAAGGCTGTGCTCTGTGCATAGAGCAACACGAGCCACATAGGCTGGAGCGCCTTCTGTGCTCGCCGATTGCCCGGTGAAGTAGACTAGTGCCGTCTCGAGACAGGTCGCATAAAAAAAAAACGAACTAAAAAAAAAAACACGCAGCAAACAGCCGCCGTAACCAGCATAGCTCGACTTAGGCTCGGCTCGGTTAGGAGCAGTTAAGTCTTTTAACAGTTTCCGAATAATGCAAGTCATTTTTAGGATTCCGTAGTAAACAAGGAACCCTTTATAGTTTATATATATAGCCATGTCCGTCTGTCTGTCTGTCCGTCCGCGGTTTAGCGCAAAAGCTAAAGTACTAAAGACTTGAAATCTGGCACAAGTATAATATATACACTTTAATCACGCCGACAAAGTGGTAGAATAAAAACATGGAAAATATAATTATTTAGGGTTCCTCCCCTATATGTACGGATAAATTGTATATTTTTCGTTTTCTATATAGTGTTATATGTCGTTGAATAGGTCTTTCAAAAATGTTAGGGGTATGCTAATATCATTTTTGGATTTAGTCAACTGTTCGTGACTTATTAAGCTTTAAAGTGCTAATTTTCGTTAGAGTCAAGTTAAGTCTCCGCACTACCAACTAAACGGTTGTTTTTAGAAATATAGTGAAATTAAAAGGAAAAGTTGACTGTACAAATTTGCGAGTAATAGTCGACCAAATGTAATTTACTCTAGTTACTGGCTAACTAAAGTTTTGAACAACTCCCTAGAAAATATTTATTAATTTTTTTATTACATTATTCAGCCCAAAAAACTACGGAACCCTACACTGCGCGTGGCCCGAAATGCACTTGACCGGTTTTTTTAATTCTGAGGCAATACGACATTTGCCGAGTCACCTAGTTTATAACAAAATATACTTTAAAAACCGTTTCACTGGTGGAGTCATTCGCAAATAATACTGTCATTAATTATAGACAGTATAAACTCCTGCGAAATTTTGCGACTCGCTATCTACTATTATAATAATTAACAATATTTCACAAAATCCATTACATTCAAAGTTCTTTTACAGATTATATTTTACTTTGAATTTAATCTAAGATCGCCGAGTATAAAAGACCAACTTACAAAGTTATTCAAAAACTTATTCATTTTCTAAGGTCTTGAAAGCACCGTCCGCCATATTGAAAACTATAATTCTGCAGGTAGCGTCGCTTCAAGCGAATATGATAATTTGAAACTTTGTCAGACGGAGGTATTTATAAATTTTAAATCCAGCTGAATCAACATACATAATATAACAACCTCTTTACTTTGTTCATTAAATATACAACAGAGCTGTGATATGCTTTTATTTTAGTCTCGATCAATTTATTGATTACTTAGCTGTACCCGCGACTTCGTTTGCGTTGAATTTAACAAATATTTATACTAGCTGTGCTAGATTAGATACTATCTTCGCGGGTGTAGACGTGAGCACAGCTAGTATAATGAATATATTTTTTTTCATGTCCTGAAAGTGGCAAACAAGCATGCAGTTCACATTGATGTTAAGTGATGACTGCAGCCTATAGACACCCACACAAAGACCAGAGGTCAAAATGCAGATGCGTTACCACTCCTGAGGTGTTATGCCTCTGTGCCGGAAAATACAGGGCCGTACAAATAAAAGTTACCTAAGTTACTTCTTATTATATGAGCTATCTGTTACATGAGCCAGTGAAAGTCCCGACAAAATCGGTCCATCCGTTCCCGAGATTAGCTAGAACAAACGGACAGATAGACAGAAAAACAAACAGACAAAAATTGAAAAAAAAAGTGTTTTGCTATATGTACCGTGTACAACAAATGTATAGAAATAATAGATGTACTGAAGATACATAGATGTACAGATTTCTTAACGGTGAATAAGTCCTTTGTTTTTTTTATATGAGGAAGGTGTCAAGTCAAACAAGCATGCGGTTCACACAGATGTTAAGTCATCACTTAATTTGATGACTGCAGCCTATATAGACTAACACTTGAAAACCAGAGGTCAAATGCAGATACATTACCACCCCTGAGACCTAAGTTCCTATGTTTTCGTGATAGTTATTACGGGGCCATACATTACCATCGAACCGGAACACGATAGTGCTGAACTCTACCATTTGGCGGCAGATAGATTAGGTAACACGGTGGTGCCTACGGAACAAACTCCACCGGTAGAAGAGTTCGACTACCAGTAAAAAGTAAGAGATTTTTTTTCTAAATAGAAAAATTCATTACAAAACTATGAAGTTTGTTATATAATAATAAATAATACTGGCAACCCATTATACGTCCCACTGCTGGGCACGAGTCTCTCCCCTTTTTGGGGGGAGGCCTGGAGCTTACTCCACTACGCTGCTCCAATGCGGGTTGGTTTGTTTATAAGTTTGTTATAATTTCGTATAATAACAATAAATTCACCTCTTTCAACTCATCATACCAAAAAGTACACCTGCGCAATAAGCGACGTTAGCAATATAAGGATTTGTATAAAAATCCAAATACTCCAATACGAACCCCCCCCTAAGCCCGGCGCGGCGTCGCGTGGGCGTCTGACGTCATCGCCCCCTCCAGCCCCTAGCCCCTCCCTTGACATTCGCAGGCTCCATCGATCGCCACCGAGGCCGACGGTGTTTACATTCGGATGTGAATGAATGTAGCCTATTGATTCCGCATTGCGTAGCTTTCAGGGGTATTGTTATAGTCAAGAAACGTATAGGGTTAAAGAATCATGGCAAGTTTCATACATTGATTTGTACAAAAAAAGTTAGAAAAAGGTACAAGGTAAAACGGATTAGAAATATTATCTAGGGAACCTAAAGAACATTTTCTGGTATGTAAATTATTTTTAAATTACCGGAATCAAAGTCGTCTTTCCTAACAACAGTAGAAGCACTCCATACATAAAGTTCAATTTCAAACTTTTTATTCGGGTGAGTTTAAAAATATTTTAAGTATCAGGAAATGTTGTTTAGGTTCACTGGTTAATATTTCCATGCTGTTTTACCGTGTACCTTTTTTTCATTTTTTCTGTACAAATCTTGCCATGATCCTCTCGTAGGTACATTGATTTGTACAAAAAAAGTTAGAAAAAGGTACACGGTAAAACGGATTAGAAATATTATCTAGGGACCTAAAGAGCGGTTGTTTCCTGCGGCAGAATAACTTTTTACTGGTGGTAGAGCTCCAGTGACGGAGCTCGAGGGCGTAGGCACCACCGCATTACCTAGTTTACTTGCCGCTAAATAGCAGTGTTCAGCACTATCGTGTTCTGGTCAGGTGGTAATGTACGGCCCTGTAATTTCCGGCACAGAGGCATAACACTTTAGGCCTCAGGAGTGGTGACGCATCTGCATTTTAACCTTGGCCTTCTTGTGGGTGTAGGCTGCAGTCATCACTTAACATCAATGTGAACTGCATGCTTGTTTGCTACTTCCATTACATAAAAATAAACGTGCTTTCAGAAGCTTAGCCTGGGTTGCACCAAGATATTTGTTAAATTAAATAATTAATTAAATTTACCAATTTCACGCCAGGTCCGGAACGGGGCTTACAAAGAGTGTAAAGCGCCAGATATCCCGGTCCTGACACACCTCCCGTGCCTCATCTACCTTCATCATTCTCTTCATACATGCACGCCGATTCCTAAGACTTTTGACCAAACCATCAGACAGTACTCGACCTATTTGGTCATGGTAGGTCAGTCTTGGTCTTCCTGGGCCTCTGCAACCATCCACATTCGCATTGTATATTTGTTTAGTCATTCGCTCATTCGACATTAATTCTATATGCCCGAACCATCGGAGCATGCCTTTTTTCATTTTAACACATCGGTGTTAAAATGAAAAAAGTAATCAAAAAAAGTAAAAATAGTATCGACTATCGTTCACACAAAGTCTCTTTCTTACGCGATCGGTGAGTGATACACCGCAGATCTTGCGCAAAGATCTCATCTCGACCGCGTTTAATTTACTTTCATGCTCTTTTCTACATACCCAGTTCTCGCTTCCATATAATAGCGTTGGAGTAAGTACAGCATTATGTATGGCTAGTCGAGCCCGCTGACTTAGATGTTTGGACACTAGCAGCTTACCCAACGCTCCATTCACGCAATTCCCAGCAAGCACTCTCCTCTCTATGTCAGCGGTGTACCTGCCATCCCTGCTAAAAACACATGTCTCTGTAATAGAATGACTATTATGGGGCCATACATTACCATATAATCGGAACACGATAGTGCTGAACATTACCATTTGGCGGCAGATCAATAAGTATAGTTTAAAGCTATAATTGTAAATTACGTACGTCCGTAAACGTACTCACATGAAAAACTTGGTATAATATATGTATGTATGTATCTTCACGCCAGGTCCCTAACGGGGTAGGCAGAGAGTGTAGAGCGCCAGACATCCCGGTTCTGACAAACCTCTCGTGCCTCGTCTACCTTCATCATTCTCTTCATACATGCACGCCGATTCCTAAGTCTTTTGACCCCACCATCAGACAGAATTCGACATATTTGGTCATGGTATGACCTACCATGACCAAATAGGTCGAGTCTTGGTCTTCCTGGGCCTCTGCAACCATCCACATTCGCATTGTATATCTGTTTAGTCATTCGCTCATTCGACATTCTTTCTATATGCCCGAACCATCGGAGCATGCCTTTTTTCATTTTTACACCGATACTATCATTCACACAAAGTCTCTTTCTTACATCTTTATTACGAACGCGATCGGTGAGTGATACACCGCAGATCTTGCGCAAAGATCTCATCTCGACCGCGTTCAACTTACTTTCATGCTATAATATAACAATGATCAAATAGTATAAAAAAATAGTTAATTTGCATTACAAAGGTCATACTATCGATTGAAATTACGCCATCAGCACCGGTTTCAAATGCGCAATCCATTCGTGATACGCTTTAAACGTCTGTTTTTATATCACGTCTACATTTTACTACTACAAATGGTTTGAACAATCTTTTCATTTTTTTTTAGTTTATGGTTTAAATATAAGAGGTGCAATAGAGATGCTCGAGTACGTAGGAGTGCCGCATTACCTAATCTATCTGATGCTTAAGTAATGTTCATTATTTGTGTTCCAGCAAACTAAGATTGTATTTTGGAGAAACAAACAATTAAATAATAAATTATTTAAAATTACCGGAGAGATCCGAAGAAATTCATAATATCCTACTTACAATTTTTACTGATGGTAGAGTTCCAGAGTGTTAGTGTTCAGAACTATCGGGTTCCGGTTAGGTGGTAATGTATGGCCAGGGGCGGATTTGATACGTTGGCTGCCCTAGGCCTATGAAAGATTGCCGCACCCGCCCCCGTGCTCTAAAGCATAAAAAATTAAATAAACTGATAGTATCGGTGTAAAAATGAAAAAAGGCATGCTCCGATGGTACGGACATATAGAAAGAATGTCGAATGAGCGAATGACTAAACAGATATACAATGCGAATGTGGATGGTTGCAGAGGCCCAGGAAGACCAAGGCTGACCTACCATGACCAAATAGGTCGAGTTCTGTCTGATGGTGGAGTCAAAAGTGTTAGGAATCGGCGTGCATGTATGAAGAGAATGATGAAGGTAGACGAGGCACGAGAGGTTTGTCAGAACCGGGATGTCTGGCGCTCTACACTCTCTGCCTACCCCGTTAGGGACCTGGCGTGAAGATACATATATATATTAAATAAACTATAGAAATTAAATTAAAATGAAAAAAAAAAAGATAGTCAGTAAGTGATTTAATTAATTCTTCTAATAATCGTAATTGCCACAGATGTAAATTTTTTCGCGAGATGCTATATGGACACATTTTTGAGATTTTACGCGTATGCAACTACTTTTTAAAAAATCGACCATATTTTGCCGCCTTAGGCCCGGGCCTAATCGGCCTATAGGGAAATCCACCCCTGTGTATGGCCCCGTGATAACTATCACAGAGACATAACAACTAAGGTCTCAAGAGGTGGCAACGCAACCTTTGGTCTTTGTGTGGGTGTCTATAGGCTGCAGTCGTCACTTAACATCAATGTGAACTAAATGCTTGTTTGCTACCTTCATAAAAAGAAACAACAACATTTTTTAATCAACCAATCTTTATAATTCCGTATTCGTTTATATAGGTTGGCAGGAAATGAATGAGACCACCTCATTTCATCTGAAAACATCGTACTCCTACGTATTTCAGGTAGGGATGCGAAATTTTACATATCGTCATAAATGGTAGGTTTATTGCCGACTCTCTTTTGTATTATAAAACACTAATAATTCCCAAACAAAATATTTAATAAATAGAATTAATAATTTGAAACAGTCGAAGGTTAGTATGTACCACGGAGCAACGAAAATCCATAAAGATATCCTATAAACTAACACAAAAGATAAACATTTTATAATAACTGTTTCCTTTACTTAGCCTCATAAACTCATAAACATCACCAATATTGTTGTGTGATAATAATATGATGTCTATTTCCCAATCTTGAAGTAGAATTATTCCATTGTAGCAGCAGTTAATCAATAGAACAATGACGGTGAAACCATTCGAATAGGGTTGTGGTAAATGCAACTACGCCACTGCGATCGTTGATCCGTTAACCAACCGTGGTGATGACTCAAAACAGTAACAACCCTGTTGTGGACAACGTTGAGGAAGACTTAGTTTTTTTTTTGTCTGAAGGTTGACAGTCAAGCAAACGGGACCTGATGGAAAGTGGTCACCGTCGCCTGTGCACATTTGCAACACCAGGGGAGTTGCAAAGTCGCTGCCAGCCCTTAAGGACTCTTTTTACAGGACTTATGTACAACAGTGGACGTCTCTCGGCTGAAGTATGATGAAGATGATGGGTACGACGTCGACAAAAATATCGATATTTTCGCTGTGATGGTCGCATCACTAATCGAGGGGTGACTAAATAAAAAGAGGTAGGTCTGGACACCCACTCAACAACTGCCGCACCCACGATTACAAAGCGAAACGAGGGTGTTTCAAGATTACGTAGACATCTATTTCACAACAGTATTGTTTCATTCGATTTTGTAGGCTGAATCTTCGTATAGGTTTAATCCACCCAATTTCCGTTGCTTAGTTCACGTCGGCTTTTATCTAAGACTAAAGGATTAAGAAAGATTTTTATAGATCTGTCAGGGTGCAAGTACTTAGATAATAATTAATTAATTATTTTTTCCTTTTTATTTGTGGTTATTCACTCTAGGTCGATTTTAAAGAAATGTGAAATAAAAGTGCTCCCCAGGAGCCTAATTATCTAAATACTTGCATATAATACAGTAAAAATCGAGAGTCTGTACATTCAATATTAATATAAAAACTGATACGGGGCGATAAAAGATGAGTAACAGAAACCATTTTTTTTTTGTAATTCTTGTCTGTCTGTCTGTCTGGTACAAGAATTCAAACTAAGTTATATTTTATACATTCGATATAAGTAAATACATTTTAATGGCAGTTATTTAACAGATATTGAGCCCCGTCTGGTCCAATAATGACCTCTATTTATAAAAATATTAGCATCCTCATACGTGAAAAGGCAGCGATTATTAAATGTGACCTTTAGAGTCCGCGCGCCCGGTGACCTTAGCGAGCACTCCCGACCCCGACCTTACCGCGCGGTTGGAGCCCGTGACGTCATTGCCGTGACCTTGCTCGAGGGTGCCTTTACATCGCACGACTGAGGTTTGATTATTACAATTATGAGCTAAATGACTTTCTTTATTTTATATGTAAATATTTATTACTATTGTCTGCTGTGTGCAGAGGTAAATAGTTATGAGTAATATTCATAGCATAGAAACAAATTAGGTGACTGTAATTTTCCCATTATGTTACTTATCTAATATATAAAATTCTCGAGTCACAGTTTTCGTTGCCATACTCCTCCGAAACGGCTGGACAGATTCTCATGAAATTTTGTTAGTATATTGGGTAGGTCTGAGAATCGGCCAACATCTATTTTTCATAACATTTTTGGACATTTTTTTTTTATTTTCTAGGGCGATACGAAGTTAGCCGGGACAGCTAGTCTTTATATATAAAAATGAATGTTTGTCTGTATGTCCTTTATAGAATCGTAAACTACGCATTTGATCATGTGATGATCTTTAGTAAAGTTGTTGTGCATGAGCCCACGAAGGTTTCTGAGTTGGCAAATACGACAGATGGCGCCACTGAAATTTATTAGTTGATGGCGTAACAACGCGCCCAGGGTACAGCCACTTATATTAACTTATATTTTTTAATTGACCACCGTATTTTTACATAATTTTGTTCAGAATTACAGTGTTGTGTAGCATTGTGCGGCTTAATAGTTACAGACAGGATGACATTTATAATCACTATGTGACAAAACCCCTCTCTAAATAATAAAGATTAAAAATTGGGATAGCCGCAAAACACAAATCCCCGCAATTAGATTTCTGTTTTTAATTTTATTTTGCCACTCTTGGAACTAAGGTGGTTAACTACCTCAGTGCCAAGAATTATAGGGCCGTACATTACCACTTGACCGGAACACGATAGTGCTGAACATAACAATTAAGCGGCAAGTAGATAGGTAATGCGGTGGTGACTATTCGAAATCTTTTTAGTGTAGGATTACTATTTTGGATATACTAAAAGCGTTGTCTTCATTATTATAGAAACGTGCCCAGTTTTTGGTTACATACAATGATATTTTATTTCGGGAATCCACTTATCGTCGCGTGTAAACAACCCCTCCAGCAAAGCCCGGCGAAATTCAAAAAAGAATGGTTAATTATAGGACATGAATATTGCGAAAGTAAAACCGATACAAAGCCGCGTCTGTCACAAAAAATATAAAGCTAAGATTAGAAACTTTGCTTTTAATATCATCTTAAGATACGACTCACTTGAACAGTGCGTTAACGGTTTTTTGGAGGATTTGACTAATTACTTTTTTTATTTGCTGAAGATGACAAACAAGCATGCAGCTAATATGATGATGTTGTTAATGACTGGAACCTATAGACATCTTTGAAATAAAACTAGTTTTCGGATTTATCTCGCGTATATTAAACTAAAATGATTATTTAAAATCGAATCCGACGTTTCGGTCGCTTTTCAGCTTCCGTGGTCTCGGGCAGACTGAGGTGGTAATTGTCTGACAGCAGTTTGAAAAATTATTATGTGCAGCTACCTCCATCTATTTCGCAAACGTCTTGCGTATCGTTCAGGATTAACTCAAAAGTTACTAATTGTATCTTGAGGTCTTACAGACTGTTGCGGTTGGGCTTTTATTCTACTGAGTATTGGATCCCATGTTGGTGACAATCGCCAACCATCTTCTCTATTGAAATTTGGATGTTTTTTAATCTCAATAGCCTCGCGAACCATTCTTCTTTATCTACACAAAAACCAGATGTCAAGATGCAGATGCGTGGCGACCCTAGTTACAAACAATTAAGGTCTTAATTGGTAGTTTTTTTATGTAAGGATGGTGGTAATGGTTGTTTAAGTGATGACTGCAGCCTATACCTAGACAACTTCGCAAAAACCAGAGGTCTAGATGCAGATGCGTAGCGACCCCTGAGACATGAATTGTTATGTCTCTGTGATAGTTATTACGGGGCCATACATCGCCATCTAACCGGAACACGATGTTGCTGAACACTGCCATATGGCGCCAGATAGATTAGGTAATGCGCCCTCAAGACCCTACACCCTCTGCCACCAGTAGTTACTACTGGAGCATTTGTAAGGTTTCTCTAGGTCTATGTGATATTTTTTGATGCAATTACGTTGAAAAGCAAACATGCAGTTCACATAGATGGTAAGATAATACGCACATCTACACAAAAACCGGAGATCATAATGCAGATGTGTACAACTTTGAAGCCTTAGCTGTTTTATACATCTGTGAATTGACGTGGTAATGTCTTATAAATCGATGCACACAGGCTGCATGTACGATAACATGTCACGTTTGAGATGAGCGTACAAGCGAGAGCGCGGAACAAGCAATAGAGAATCACGATTGGCTTAAGCGTTCCGCTTGTGACGCATGTTTTCTTATGACGTTATCATGTAAGTACTTAAAATTTTATTATCGTCCGTAAACCGAAAATAGACAAGCAATTTTTTTAAATGTAACGACATTCACACTGAACCCGGGTTGCACTAAGATATTTGTTAAAGTTAAAGTTATTGTAACTTTTCCCATCCTCCTTTTTTATGTAATGAAGGTAAGTGGCAAACAAGCATGCAGTTCACATTGATGTTAAGTGATGACTGCAGCCTATAGACACTCACACAAAGACCAAGGTCAAAATGCAGATGCATTACCACTCCTGGGGTGCGACCGCCTATCGACATTGCTACAGTCGTTGTCATTGCTGTCAAATTTTCATGTCGATTTGTAGCTCCTTTAAAAGCAGTAGTGATAATCTGATTGTTTTTCTTGCTTTCATAGGTGAGAAACAAGCGATAATGGTAGATTATTTCGATTATTGTTATTTAGTTAAAGCAAAAATCGACATCAATATTTAACAGCAATGACAACGACAATAGCAATGTCGATAGGCGGTCGCACCCCTGGGGCCTAAGGTGTTATGTCCCTGTGCCGGCATTCACAGGGCCGTAGATTATCACCTGACCGGAACACGATAGTGCTGAACACTACCATTTAGTGGCAAGTGTATTAGGTAATCTTCTCTAACTTTAACAACTTACAGTTATAGGAGGATGTGAAATGTTACAGAAAATTTAACAAATATCTTGGTGCAATCCATACTTAAAGTTAATAGTAAGTTATTTTTCATAAAAAAGGCCACTTTAAAAACCAGATAACCGTTAATTTTTAAATTTACTCAATTTACGCATTGCAAAATAAAATGACGATATTTTCTTGTATGTTTCGTACATTACTCCCGCCACCAGAGCATCAACAGCAAACCAAACCAGATCCGGTCGCAAGCACTTAACTAATGACGCAAAGGAAATTTCCGTATCGCAAAGCCCATTAATACCATGCAAATATGTATAAAAAAAGAAAGATAATATAATAATTTTGTCACACATCCAAATACACGCAGTCGTGTCGTGAGAACTTGGCAAGATGGGGGTGACGTCACAGCTGCGTAACCGCCTCAAGCCGGTTTACTTGGCGTGCTTGACCACGAATGTGCCAAGTATGCGCGACACTTTATAATGTACGCCAAATTGTTGTCGCAAGGGCTTCCCCAAAGTATTATACGTCATTCGGACATGCCTATTTTAATCACATCATTTTTGGAGTGCGGTTCTCGTACCGTGGGTGTCGAAATCTATTAAAGAAACATCAGCCAGCTAATACGCAGCAACGTCATTAGTTTTGCGACTGTTGCATACTTATGCTTTTTGAAACGAAGTTCCTTATCGCGCGGTACGCTGGCTAAGGAGGCCAGGCAAGCGTCACGAAAAATCCTCACGACGTAGCGCTCGGAGAGGAGGCAGGCCGAGTATAGGATTCGACTTATTCGTTCTCTCTCTCTCTCTCTCTCGACAGTGACAAGCCACGCTACGCGCGTCTTCTGTGTCTGCGTACATTGTTTTGCCGTGTACGTAGTTTTAATTATTTTGAATATTTAAAAAATTAAGGTGGTACATTAGAAGTTGAAGAGGAACTTTGTTCCAATCGGGTATCTCACATGTGACACCTCTGACGGTTTTTTTTTCTTTAGTTTAGATCCCTTGTAGAATAGAGTTAGAGCTTATTGTTTCAATCAAAGTTCCAGCGAGACGCCATTGAAAGTTATGCCAATTGAAAAATCTAACACCCTATGTCTATCTGCCGCGAAATAGTAGTATTCAGCTTTATCGTGTACCAGATAACAGGAAATGATCCCGTAATTAATATCACAGAGGCAAAATACTAAGAGGTAGCAATTTATCCATGAAAAACTGTTTGACTTCATGAATGTTTATAGACCTACCCCCTTATTTATAAACGTACATTAGACACGTTTTAACTATAGAATGCTTTGTCTTTGTCAGATGCACTGTTAAATGTGCAGGATAGGAAAAGACAAAGGAGAGATTAGCAACACTTTAACTAAAATACGTTTATGAATAAGGACCTTACTTTATATTACCTATACCTTAGCACTTTTCCATCTATTTAAGCAATTCATTATAACCTGCCATAGAGTATTAATATATGTACATAAATGTTTAGATACCAACTCCTCTATATTGCATTTAAATTTCCCCTTAAATCCGAAGACATTGAGAGAAATGAACAATAGGGTCGCTGAAAGGCGAATACTGGAGCAGGCGAGTCACGAGTATGACCTGGATTAAGCAAAATAATCTACAATTTGGGTACGTTCCGCTTAACCCATGCAATGCCTGAAGGCCTAACAGAAATTAAACTCTGTCCGACCATTACCTACAGACGAAGTAGTCCCAACGTGGTCGCGAACAGTGATATCATCCATGTCTTTGAGCATAGAGCAACACGGCCCACCGCTCGCGGCAGACGGAGGGGAGTAGCCAAAGCGTGTATTGCCGATGCTAAACAGTCTGTCATTTTTTGCGGGGGGAAATGCGTACGACACACACGCACACTACAAAAATCGTCAATTACTACGAAACTCACACCTTGACTTTAACAAAATACAGAAACAATTTCACGCACACATTTAAATATCTAGGCGACAGGTATAGGCCCACTTGGGCTTGTACTTTGACAAAGGGGAAAGCCTGCATATGGCTACTCCCCTCCGGTGTT
The DNA here is from genome assembly GCA_036365455.1 of Macrosoma leucophasiata. Lineage (NCBI taxonomy): Eukaryota > Metazoa > Arthropoda > Insecta > Lepidoptera > Hedylidae > Macrosoma > Macrosoma leucophasiata. The sequence continues at coordinate 23,084,744 of JAWQUS010000007.1, read as the reverse complement.
GCTCTATGTCTTTGAGCAATTGTTGTCAAGCAGTTCTGGATTTCAGTAAAATTTTATGATGAGGATATGATATATTTTATATTTTATGGGATGCTTGACTCAGAATTCTTATAACTTTTAAAACACTCGCGTTTAACATTCATTCTCTGATTTTCACTTGACATTGTATAAAAACACTTTTTTACATTTATTCCGACGTCTCGGCTCGATAGCACGGTTAAAAATAATAAAAATAAAGTACGCTTGCACTTACAGCCCAACACTAGGTATAAACCTGTATCGTGGGTGCCGTTGTACACACACAACACATACCTACTTACACAAAAACACAAATGACAAGGTACGCTAACTTGACCAATCGAAACCTATTGAATGAACTTTAAGATCACCCCACAGAGGATGTCTCTTAAACTGTATCAATAGAGCTAAGATAATTAGCGCTCAGAGCTACATTGGAATTATTCACTTTGAGTAAGAGTTTCAGTTTTTACGGGCGTTGAGTGGAACGTATCTTATGAAATATTCTATCGCCAAGCGAAGGTTTCTGCGCCAGTAAGCACGTGGCACGTGCCTGTCGTCGGCAGAGCTCGGCTCGAATCCTGCGTCACGTGTGCCCGTCTGACGTCAGAGCCCTGCATACGAATGGTTTGGACGACAAACGCGATTACCTATCTATTTAATAATAGATACATAATAAGAAAACTTTTTATCTTTTTTTATGTACCTAATCGAAGTGGCAAACAAGCATGCAGTTCACATTGCTTTTAAGTGATGTCTGCAGCGTATAGACATTCACACAAAGACTAAGGTCAAACTGCAGATGCGTTACCACTCCTGAGGCCTAAGGTGTTAATGCCTCTGTACGGAAAATAACAGGGCCGCACATTACCACCTGACCGGAATATGAGTGCTCAACACTACCATTTAGCGGCAAGTATAGGTCGCGCCAGGTAAAAAGAACGCTGGCGGTCAAGCTGCGCGTCATGTGTTTTTATTTCATTTTATGTTATTCTATGTAATATAGTTTTCAATCTGCCTACCAATACACGAAACCGCAAGCGAAAGCTAGATCAAAAATAAACCAATAGGGCTAGTACTTTCGTGCGCGAGTGTACCGATGCGCGAACACATCCCTTCTACTTTCTCCCAGCGTTCTTTTTACGTGGCGCGACCTATATATTAAACGCGGTCAAGATGAGATCTTTGCGCAAGATCTGCAATGTATCGCTCACCGATCGCGTTCGTAATGAAGATGTAAGAAAGAGGCTTTGTGTAAATTAGAGTACCGGTGTAAAAATGAAAAAAAAAGGCATGCTCTGATGGTTCGGGCATAAAGAAAGAATGCTGAATGAGCGAATGATTAAACAGATATACAATGCGAATAAGGATGGTTGCAGAGACCCAGAAATACCATGACCAAAAATAGGTTGGGTACTGTTTGATGGTGGGGTCAAAACTCAAAGGAATCGGCAGCATATGAAGGTGTGTCAGAACCGGGATATCTGGCGCTCCACACTCTCTGCCTACCCCCTTAGTGAAGATATGTACATTAATTTACAAAGCTACCTATTAATTTATTTACTTACTAGCTGTGCCCGCGACTTCGTCCACGTGAGAAAAAATATGATTGTTCAGTATCTACCCGGACAAAGTCGTGGGCGCAGCTAGTACAAAAGTAGCCTAAGTTACTCCTTATTACATCAGCTATCTGCCAGTGAAAGTCCCGTCAAAATCGATAGAGCCGTTCCCAAGATTAGCCCCGCCAAACAGACAGACAGACAAACAAAAATTGTAAAAAAAGTTGTTTTGGTATATAAACCGTGTATACATACATATGCATTTAGTAAAAGCGGTTATTTTAATTACAAACAGACACTCCAATTTTATTTATTTGTAAAGAAACATGCATCGTAGCGCTTCACATCGCTCTCCTCTTGTGGTAACGTCTCCAGAAGACTGGCCGCAATCGATAAAAATATTTTTCGCAAAGAATCGCCATCTCTACGCCTTTTATTTTTCTTTTATGCGAGTTTATTTACAATGAGCTCGAGAACTGAAATTAGGCAGAACAGTGGCTTTACGTACAGACCCATATTTTCATGACAAACCTCACTTTGGCAGAATACCAGATGTCGCGTCGGTCGTTACACTTGGTTGTGTATAAATCCCGAACCATAAAATAGAGAATAATATTTCAAGCTTGGAACGCCAGGAACGTGAGACTGATTATAGACAATTAATAGGATTTTATCAATTTCGTTTTATTTATATCATTGTTAATAAGTTACCGCATTACGTCATAATATTGTTATGTGTTACAAAGACATACATAATTTCAGACAGCCACACATCTGGCCCATTAGCTCAGTTGGTTAGAGCGTCGTGCTAATAACGCGAAGGTCGCGGGTTCGATCCCCTCATGGGCCAATTTTTTATTTAGTTTTTTTTTTTCTTATTTATCCATAAGTCATAAAAATGTAAAATTAATATTGTTGTTTAAAGATACCAAACTTATCTTTCCTTACATTTTTTTATTTCGTAGCAACTACGTACATACCATTCGAGGGTACTCGTAGCTACTTTGCAATTTACTTATTTGAATTTAATTAAAAAAAAACGTAATTTATACATTTTATGTAGTTCAGTAAATGCAAATAGCAAGTGCAAATTAATTACTCACAGGTTTTGTGCCTTTATCCTGACACTTTAATAAAATTAAATGATATGCTAATCCATAAAAAATTGTTGAAAATATTTTTACAAAACATTATTAGATATTGAAGCATGACACCCAGCAAACACAAGTTGTGTACACAGCATTTAACATCGCCGAAGTTTGATTGTGCGATCACGGATTCACGATCGAAAACCGGTTATAGCTGGTGTGATGTTAAAATACATTGGGGCGATACAGCCGGCTCTCTTGTGACTTAAATCTAACAACACGAAGTAACCAAACTCGTTTTGTGCATGCAGAACTTAGCAGTGTGTGTGTTGTTATCAGCTAAAACGAGCTTTAAAATTTGGGTAAACCTACAAAATAAGCACGCAGTTCTGTAAAATTTAATGTATTTTATTTTTCCTTTTATCTTCTTATCTTTTCTAAAAAAAATTTTTATAACGTAACTTTACGCCGCCGGTTGCGTTTTGGTTTTGGTGCGTTTTTTTTATTGTTTTTTTATTTTTACCAATGGCATCGGCCCTTGCCTAAAGTTTTAAATATGCTCGAAATAATAAAATTGTTTTGTGGTCGGAGTTAAATATCTAACCAGTTTTGTAAAAAAGCCAAAAAAAAGTATATCTGCGACTGATAATTATACAAATTCGCAATTCGACTAACCTTGAGACCAGTCCGTGTAATATAAACACTTCCGAAAAGCAGCTAACACTAGATCGCCTTGACTTTGAAATCGTTGCATAATTTATTCACAGGAAATTGATAAAGTGTATCAATATTTACGTGACATACGAAACCTGCATCCGAATTACACTATCTATACGAGACATAGAGAAACACGGGCCACCGGCCGTGGCGGCCCGGTAAGGAGTAGCCTTAAGCAGGCTTTCCCATCTGTACAAGTACAAGCACAAGTGTGCCTATACCTGAGGCCCAGATGTTTAAATGTGTGCGTGAATTTGTTTATGTATTTTGTTAAAGTTAAGGTGTGAGTTTCGTAGTAATAGATGATTTTTGGATTGTGTGTGTGTGTGTGACACACGTATTTCCCCCCGCAAATAAAATAACAAATAAATTTTCAATTTTACTTGTGGGTAGATTAGCAAATTTTTCATTGACGTAGAGGTGTTTGAGGGCGTAAGTTGTAGGTATCAACCTATTGTCATTACTTGAAGCTGCGTTGTGTCGTCGATGTTACTATCACACCGTACACTTTGTATAGTCGCACCACCTTCTGCTTATCCAAAATCAGTCATAAATATCTTACAGTACCCGTGCCCGTGTGATCAATTGGCCAGTCCCTTATAGTACCTACGTTTCTGCCGCTTTCGGACAGAAGTAGACCAGTCACATCGCCTACTATCGATCGATCTTCTTTATACTTCTTGACAAAACGCTTGCGGCGCTGTATAGACTTTGGGGCACTTGCCCCTTTGGTATCTTCTGCTCCCATCAATGCGGAGAAATGAGCGCCGCCTAGATAGCTCCCAGTCGTGTTGGAAATATTCACTAATACAATATATTTCCCACACGACTTGTGAAGTATCAGTACTGTCACAGGACTGCCAAGCAGGACAGTGAATGACCTAAACGCAGTGGTGGATTTACCAGCAGGCTGAGTAGGCTGGAGCCTAGGGCGGCAAATTTTAAGGGGCGGCAGAATTAGTTCATATTTTTTTTATTTCTATTTACAAAAATACTTTTCTTTAAAGAAAAATGGAAAGAAAAAATTGACTTCAGGCGAGACTCGAACTCGCGGCCTACTAGGAATCTAGTCCAGCCGCTCTTCCAATTGAGCTACTGAAGTCCTGCCCGATTTGTCAAATCTTTCCTTCACATTTATTGCCTTGCTTTATGGTAGCAGTAGCGCCATCTATTGCCAACTATGCTAGTTAGGCAACCGATATATATTAATAGACATTTCAGTTTATTGAATATCGTAAAGAAGTCGCTTTTACCCTTAATAATTGTTTTTATATTATTTCGCATTAACACATGCTTGTGAAATATATTTAATTTAAAGAAAAATGGAAAGAAACATTTTCTTTCCATTTTTCTTAGTTTAGCATAGTTGGCAATAGATGGCGTTACTGCTACCATAAAGCAAGGCAATAAATGTGAAGGAAAGATTTGACAAATCGGGCAGGACTTCAGTAGCTCAATTGGAAGAGCGGCTGGACTAGATTCCCAGTAGGCCGCGAGTTCGAGTCTCGCCTGAAGTCAAATTTTTTCTTTCCATTTTTCTTTAAATAAAATATATTTCACAAGCATGTGTTAATGCGAAATAATATAAAAACAATTACAAAATTACTGTTAAAATTATCAAGGCTCAGACCATTATTCCCAATGATTCTAACCATAGAAAAAAAGTTGATGTAAGGAGGACAATGAAGCATAAAATATAAAGTTGGAATTTTATTGATAGCAAATATACCTAAGTTATATGATTGTGGACTACGATATCAAATTATAGGGGCGGCGAAAATTGAGTAGCCTACCGGCGGAAAATTTGTAAATCCGCCACTGCCTAAACGCCTGTAACACTTCAATAGGCAAAATCTATAAAACATAAAATTATTATGGTGAACAAACGTTTAGGACATAATTATATAGTTACAACCATGAAGCTTTTTTTTATGTAATGGAAGTGATAAACAAGCATGCAGTTCACATTGCTCGTGCACTTTACGATTCATTCTCTGCAAAAATAAAAAGATATGATTACTTATTGTAAATGAACATAATTATCTACTAATTTAACACCTTTTAACGTGACAAGATCACTACATAATACAATATAACTTTAGAGTCAGAAGTAGTAAGCAAGGAGGTACTTATATAAAAATACTTTAAAAAAATATTTTAAAAAAGATTGTTATTTATAAAGTAAATGGTTCTTACCAAAGTTGCAAATACTAATTGTTGAATACATTAAACAGGTCATTAATTGTTTCGTGTTGGTATTGGGTGAATTGTAGGCAATGGAGATAGTTTTTCTCGCTTGGGTACTTGCTCTTTTTTTATTCTTTTACGTTTGCGCATCGGCTGATTACAGCACAGCTCACCACGCGACCTAATAATTAATAATTGGTTCCTAATAATTAATAATTGGTTCCCAGCTTTCGTTCGGAAAAGTCGATTGGGAAACGGCGGCTGAGCGTCGCCGTCGGCAGCGCTCGGATGTAGTCGGGGGAGGTCGTGTGGTGAACAGATATAGGTACCTACCAAACAGTGATGGAGATAGATGACATCTCGGCACACTTGAATGCGCTCGTATAGGTATATTTTTATACCTATATATTTAAACATATTGTACGTTTTATTTTATATTATGTAATATTTTATGTAATTTGTTGGTATTCAAGTAGGTATTTTTTTTTTGTTTTTGTTTAGTTTTACCTGTTTTATCTACATATATAATAAATAGTACCTGGTTGACCAAGCTTCGCTCCGTAGCGATTTTTGAAAATTATATTTAGTTTGAATTGCATACTGAAGAATTATGAATAAAAACAATTGATTTTTTTGGTCTAACCTCAAATCAAACACTTCTTCTTTGCTAAAAAAACGACTAACGTTAGTAGACTAATGGTTCTTCTATTCATCAATAGATGGCGTTAGTCGTCGGTTATGAAGAAAATTTATTATTAACTTGGAACCGAGCTTTTCTTGGACCTGGAACCTAAATAAATCGATTTCTTGACCCGAAAAACCCCTAACCTGTAAATTTCAAGAAAATCGTTGGAGCCGTTTCCGAGATCTTGATTCTATATATACAAGAATTGCTCGTTTAAAGGTATTAGATAGATAGATAGATAATAATATGTAATATTTATTTGCACTTACGTATCGGTTTATTCCTAGTAAGTATTTATTATATTGATATAGACTTTTAGGACTGATATCCGTGACCCACCGAGTAGTTTCCAGTTGAAAACCAGCGTCAGGCTCCGGCTTGACATTATGCTGAACTGGGAACTATTTGGTGCAGCCGTGAGATCTTGTTTTCTTTCTACTGTAACAAGGTACATACTTCTTTTTTTGGATTAACAGTATTTTTTCTTTTTTATTTGTGTTAACAAACGACCCGGATAGTCCAGCGGTGCGAAACCACCGTTTCGCATTGAACGCATTTGATGATGTGATGATCTTTAGCAAAGTTGTTGTGCATGAGCCAACGAAGGTTTCCGAGTTGGCAAATTCGACAGATGGCGCCACTGTCATTTTTCAGTTGGTGGTGTAGCAAAGCGCGCAGCACAGCTAGTTGCTACTAAAAATGCACTCAGCAGTCGAATGGTATTGATTGCCGCATGGGCAAGAGGTCACCTGGCCGCTTGTTGGTCAAAGGAAACCCTAAGCGGCCGTGTATTATGTCGGTCTATTTCTTATAATCTATTTTCGACTACAGGGTTCCTATTAGGTATTAACACAAGGCCCCAGGAGTGGCAACACATCTCCATGGAGGCTCAATTTTTTGGTATGTTTTTGACCAGATATCTGTAGGATGCAGTATTCAATGTAACTTTTACATTCAATGGCGTAGCTATAGGGGGGGGGCCCACACCAGGTGCCACCTGTTTGGGGGTGACACACTCTCTTAAAATAACCATTTGAGCTATTTAGATGTGAAAGCGCAAAACAAACTCACTTTCGTATTTATAATACCAGGGGTGCTACCGCCTATCTGTATTGCTGCTGACATTGTCATTGCTGTCAAATTTTCATGTCGATTTGTAGCTCCTTTACAAGTAGTATTGTTAATCTGATTGATATTCTCGTTTTCGTAGGTGATAAACAAGCAATAATGGTAGATTATTTCGATTATTGTTATTTAGTTAAAGTAAAAATCGACTTTAAAATTTGTCAGCAATGACAATGACGACAGCAATGTCGATAAGCGGTCCCACCCCTGGGGGCGCCAGAGACGAGATTTTGTTCAAATATGGGGGCAGCACAACGGTGGAGCATGGAGAAATAAGAATGGGGAATATTTCCTTTTTTTGGCTCAACCGCCCCGGGTGCCACCCATGTTAGCTACGCCACTGCTAACATTCAAATATATAATATGAAAGATAGGTTTTATTTTACAAGCACAAGAAACAAATCAAATTTGAATAAGGTATAATTTATTGCGTAATTAAATAACAATATCTATAATAATTATTATGTAACAATATATACAATAATTACATGAATATTAAATTATAATCTAGTTTGAATATAACAAATGTCGAGGCACTTCCGGACTGCAGTTATTCTGGAACATCTTCAAAGCGTCATAACATTTGATTTTACTTTTACTTATTGCAGTTAGTATAGGTATCAACTAAAGTATTATAATTAATACCTATTTCATTACTACCGTAAGTTTTTCACTCTGGGTACTTTTTAAAAACGGCACTTCAAGAGTTTGTTAGAAAACTAATATGAAATAAAGAATTTCATATCATGTTTTCACGAACACTAACCTCCTTATTCATAAACGTATTTTAGCTAGTGTTGCTGTAGCGTCCACTACATTAAGGCGCCAACTAGTGGAACACATATGAAAACCTCACAGTACTTGTCTAGTACGGTAGATGGCGTGCATTCGAATTACATCGCACATGCGAAGATTTCTCAAGAGTTGGCATATATACAACTTCCCAACGTCAATCGTTGGGCCGCGGCCCGCCAGGCGCTACCACCTCGCCTGGTCGGAGGATCCTCCCTTTTCGTCGGAGGAACACTTCCACCCGTTCCTCCACATATAATCTCTCCTTTGTCTTTTTCTATCCTGCACATTTGGCAATACAACTGACAAAGACAAAGCATTCTATAGCTAAAACGTATCTAATGTACGTTTATGAATAAGGGGGTAAAAGTATACATTTCATTTATTTACTAAAATGTTTCATAGTATTGCTATTTATATCTTTGTCTCAACTAAGCAGAAAGTTTGTATTTCAAATTGATAAACTATAAACTATTTGTCCATTTTTACATATAATCACAATAATTATGCATTAAAATCGAACGTCTAATGACGGTATATGTATTGTATCATATCATGACCAAGAACGATGAATGCAAAATCGTAACAGCGTTTGCAATAACATTCCACGCAAACAAAAATTCAAAAATAATGAGATTACTCCCTATCCCTATTCGTCTTCAATTTGTGGTAATATTAATTTTATATTTATTATTTTGATGAATATATCAATGTCTTATTAAACTTTGCTGTGTCCTACAGATAAATAAAACTTTAAAATTTTGGTACAGATATAACAAGTTTAGTATACCAACAAATGATATTTTACATTCAAAGCACAAGTAATTTAATTTACCAGGCGAGTCATTTTTTTAATGTTATGGAAGTGGCAAACAAGCATGCAGTTCACATTGATGTTAAGTAATGACTCCAGCCTATAGACAGCCACACAAAGACCGAGGTCAAAATGCAGATGCGTTACCACTCCTGAGGCCTAAGGTGTTATGCCTCTGTGCTGGAAATTACAGGGCCGTACATTACCACCTGACCGGAACACGATAGTGCTGAACACTACCTTTTAGCGGCAAGTATATTAGGTAATGCGGTGGTGCCTAGGCCCGCGAGCTCTGTCACTGGAGCTCTACCACCAGTAAAGTTTACTACCACATTACCATCTAACCGGAACGCGATAATGTTGACTATCATGTAGCGGCAGAGAGATTAAGTAATGCGGTAGTGCATACGCCCTCGAGTCTACACTGGGACTCTACCACCAGGAGTAGTTTGACTCGTCTGGGAAACAAAACACGTTGGAAGTTCACCTCGAAGTCAAAGCAAAGTGTATCTCTCCTGTGAAGCTCGCTCTAAGTGCAACCATAGTTATACCTATACAAAGCGAAGTAGTAAAAAGTATAATAAATCAATCAAAACATAAATTTAGTTCTCTGATAGTACATACTACTACATACATTTACAAACAATAAATCAGTAAGCCATAATGTAGTAGTATAATTAGGTGATAACTTACACGACACTATACCATAGTGCATTTTATTTTAAATGCAGTTTTAATTAAGTCTAAAACTATTAGATATGACAAAACGGATAAAAAAAAATATGCGAAAATATTCAGACTTAATCAGGTTACATAAAGCACATTATAAAACTGAAATATGTATTGCAGTGAACAAAAACAATGTATACTAGTAAAATTTATAAAATTATGTTCTCTACGCAGCGTGTTTAATAGAATTCAGTAACATAGTTTGAAACTAAAATAATAGTATGTATGTTTGTATGTTTCTTCATGCCAAGTCCCATTCAGGGAAGTAAAATAATAGTTAACTATTGAATAATGATTCTTAACAAACAACTCTTTAATTTAGTACCACTGTCTGCTGCATACACTGGACCACATATTGCAACACGGGCCACCGGCCGCGGCGGACCGCAGGAGAGTAGCCATATGCAGGCTTTCCCCTCTGTCAAAGTACAAGTGCAAGTGCTCCTATGCCTGTCACCCAGATGTTTAAAAATGTGCGTGAAATTGTTTATATATTTTGTTAAATCCAAGGTGTGAGTTTCGTAGTAATACACGATATTTGTTGTGTGTGCGTATATCACACGTATTTCCCCCCGCAAATAATGACAGACTGTTTTGCATCGGTAATTAACGCTATGGCTACTCCCCTCCGGTCCGCCGCGGCCGGTGGCCCGTGTTGCTCTATTCTGGATAATGACCATTACGTACGCATATGGCTTAAGTCCTCCACGGTCCGATTTGCAAGTATATTTTACTCATAACGCACAAACTATAGATCAAATTTTCTTTCGAAGATATGACTGTTCATAGAACTCTTACGGCACGGTCCAATATTCTTGAAAGGGGGCGTCCATAAATTACGTGAGATGTTTAAGGGGAGGAGGGGGTCGAGACAAATCTCATCTAATCTTACGTTGGGGAGAAAGGGGGTCTCGGGAAATATCACGTAATTTTTTTTCTGATTTAGTAGATGTTATTTTTTTAATCGCAATCGTTTCGATTTTCGTACTCTATTGCTTAATCTTCATCACACTTATAGCTATCAGCGATATTAATTACTAGTTTTAACTAGTTGTAAATAAAAGTAAGTAGGTACCTCCGAAGCATTTTTTTTCTTTTTTAATAAAAATCCAAAGCGCTTACATAGGTACCTACTTTTTGAAAAATCTAATGTGAGATTGGAGGAAGGGGGAGGGGGTTGAATAAAATCTCACGACCTCTCACCAGGGGGGAGGTGGGGACAGAAAATAAAAAAACCCACCTCACGTAATTTATGGACGCCCCCAAACCAGACGTAGAGTTCTTAATGGCGGCAGCACTTTGGCATTTCATTAGGTGCAGCAAATATTCATGGACGACGTTAACTACTTTCCTCAATCTCATTTTTAAATAAGAGCGAATCATTAGCACGCCAGGGCGAGATCGCGTCGTCAGCTGCATATTCAAGCCGCTGGTATTGAAATGTACCTAACCGTATGGCGTCGTCTCTACACCAAACTAAATGCTTCGATACATAGCCTGCAACGTGGTCATGGGGTTCTAATGAGCTGGAGCCCTAACACTTAAATCTGATGCTGTATCTATCATTTTTACATTTTGCCTTCCAGCCAATAAATAGAATAACAGTGCGAAAACACGTCCTTTCGGGTTGGCTCCAAAACGATTGGCTTGATTACATGAACATTTACAATGATGTAAATGTGCCATCGCTTTACTCGATTTACTGACTGACGCTGACTGACGGACTGATAAATTGACTGACTGACTCTGATTTTTACGCGCCTTCGTAAATATAGTTTTACTCGACACTGGCAATATGCATAATAGCGATGCCATAACACTAAAAATAAAAAAAGACTTCCTTATGATATAATGAATGAAATTTTAGTATTCATGTCTTAAATAAGTCATATAACAATTAATTATTTAGGTTAAATAACAGCTTCGTAAACAATCGCTTACATATCACAGATGGTATCGGATAAGTTTATATGTAGTCAACTATATATTTTATCAATAGAGACAAAAACTTTTGAATTTTGCTTCTACTGGCTGAACGCAAGCGATTTTAGCCTTAAAGGCGTTGGATTTACACCCCATTTTATCTACGAATCAATGACCAGCCAGCGATGTTTGGTGTTTTCGATTTGTTGCTGCAACAGCGGCGTGCGGAGTCGCAGCTTGATCTCGAGGGAGCCCCCCGCCGGCCTTCGCCCGTCCATCAGCTGTTGACATTTCAAATATTTTTGAGGGTTGAAATATTAAACTCTGCAAATATTAAATGAACTGCCTCAGTAGCGTAGTGGTAGCAGGCCACTACTATTACGCTGGAGGTCCTGGGTTCGATTCCCGGGTCGGGGACTATCAGAGATAACGGTTTAAAATCCTTTATCTCTGCTTCTATTGGGATTTTTCAATTTTCTGGAAGTTTCCCAGTACCCCGGAGTTTGGTAATGTGCCCGGAGATGGCAACAGGTTCGCCACCTGATACATGGGCCAAAAACGTAACCGGCGAGTCGTGGGTGTTTGCATGTACGATTGAATGCATGCATTTACCTCTGCCTACCCCTTCGGGGATTACAGGCGTGAAGTTACGAAATATTAAACTAGTAACATTTTACATAATTCTCCAACATTAACATATTTCTTTAAGTTAGAGAAGGATGTGAAATGATATGATAAAATAACTTTAACTTTAACAAAGATCGTGGTGCAATCCAGGCTAAGTGTGTAAGATTTCACAAATCTCATAAGACATTTTCGTCATTTTACAACAGTATTTGTATACAAAGTATTATCCGTTCCGTTGAAAGAACATTATTACAGTATCTGGTAAGTAATATTGCACATCGAGCATAAGAAAGAGACGACATTCTTCTTCCCGCTAAACGGTAGTATTTAGCACCAACTTTTTCCAATCAAGTGGTATGTGGTCTGAAACGTCCATGTGTGAATCGATTTGTCGTCAAATCTTTCGAAATCGAAAGGTCCTATCGGTGACCAGTCCAATGGAGAAACGACTGTCGGAGAACACTTGCCAGACTAAAAAAAAAAAACGTGTGTGTGATTCAGACGTGGTGGAAATTAAACCTTTAAAAATGTTCGTAAGAGACGCTGTATAATGCTTCCTAATTTATTCCCAAGTTAAATCTTATGAATTTATGTGTCTTTCTCTTTTTACCCGACTGCAACAAAAGGCGGGATTTTACTGTCGCTTTTTCGTTTCGTCGTGTTTCAAACCACGACGATGTAAAGCCCTATTCAGAACTGCGCGTTATTCGCTACCGACGTGGGGTGCGAAATTACCGCTCGGTGTCGCTCAGGTCTAGTGGAACACAGTTGCGGCATTTCATATACCGCATAATGACGTCCTGTAAAAACTATCACAGAGAAATTATACCTAAGGTCTCAGAGGTGGCAACGCATCTGTATTTTGACCTCCGGTTTTTGTGTGGGTGTCAATAGACTGCAGTCATCACTTAACATCAATGTGAATGTGTGATTGATATATGATAATATAATATGTTATGTTTATTTCTAGCGTAAGTTTTTCAATATGTACACCCTTATACTATTTTCTATCACATCTTTTCCTCTACCCAAAGGTTGTCTGGTAGAAATCGCTCATAAGGCCGCTCATATTGTACTGTGTCAAGTTCTCTTTTCTGTATTTTTTTTTAAATGTTATTTCTGGTGTACAATAAAGTGCATTGTTGTTGTTGAACTGCATGCTTGTTTGCCACTTTCATTCCATTAAAAAAAATCACCACGCGGTATCCGCTGCCGTAGGCGGTAGCGGATAACGCTCAGAAATAACACTTCAAATAAGTTTCCATATCAAAAAAAGTTTATTTTGGATTCTCAGATCATTTTGGCCATTGGAACTCTGCCGGTGAATGACAAAGAATGGCTCTTTCTATTCTCATTACTCTTTGTCATCAGTTTGTAAAAGGGGAAAAGAGACATTCTACTGATAAAATTATTTACATTCGTATATTATTTAGTTATACCTTAGTAATATTCTTGACTATACATATATTTTTTATCTCGTTTGGCATGTATATCAATTGTTATTTACTTTAATTTTTTTTTATGTAATGGAAGTGGCAAACAAGCATGCAGTTCACATTGATGTTAAGTAATCACCCATACAAAGACCAAGGTCAAAATGCAGATGCGTTACCACTCCTGAAGCCTAAGGTGTTATGCCTCTGTGCCGGAAATTACAGGTCCGTACATTACCACTTGACCGGAACACGATAGTGTTGAACACTACCATTTAGCGGCAACTATATTAGGTAATGCGGTGGTGCCTAAGCCCACGAGCTCCGTCACTGGAGCTCTACCACCAGTTCAAACCTTCAAAAATGTTCATACGGGACACTGTATAATGCTCTTTATCGCATTTTTCCCAAGATAATCTTATGAATTAATGCGTCTGTCTCTTTTTACTGTCGCTTTTTCGTTTCATCGACTTTCAAATCACACGCTAAAGAAGCACTTTCTACTTCAAAAGGAATGCAATACCAACCGGGTAGGCCTCGTGCACGGTGACCTGGTTCTCTAGCGGCGCCAGCTTGACGGCGGCGGCGCCCAGCAGCGTGTCGCGCGTGAACCAGCCGCTGCAACACCAACACCACTGTACAGCGCCGCTGTGCACACAGACACACCCACACGCTGCACTACACTACACGACACACTACACGCTACACGCTACACGCTACACCCTACACGACACCATGCTTTACGACACGAGGGAGACGCATGCAACGTTCAACGTGATGGATGCAACACGGGCAATGTTAGGGACGGGTTACCATGACATCGTGAAGCAACAAAATTATGCGTGCGCGGTGAGTTTTCAATACTTTAACTTAAACCCCTTTATTTATAAACGTACATTAGATACGTTTTAGCTATAGAATGCTTTGTCTTCGTCAGTTGCGTTGTCAAATGTGCAGGATAGAAAAAGACAAAGGAGTGATTAGCAACACTTTAGCTAAAATACGTTTATGAATAAGGGGGAAAGTGTCGCCCATTACGAGAGACGTGTGATGCGCTTTTTATCCCTTCCCCTCCCCCTTAATGAGTTGGAAGATTCGGCTCAATCACACGTAATAATATTTTGTGAAAAGAATGTGTGTAACGTAACTGTCGTCTTAACAAGTCCTTACAACAATGATCATGAATGTATTTAATGCAATGGAATGACATAGGATTAAATATTGTATGTATGACATATACAAACTAATTAAAATACCAACACAAAATATTTAACTGTCATAGCCCACATTCAATTTAAAACACAACCAGTATGTACAACCATCCTTTGTACTATTGATGTGAATGGTCCATTTAAAAAAAATACAAAAGTACTATGTACTAACTACAAATCTGTAGCAAAATAATATTAGTCGAAAAAATAACTAGCTGGCGCAAAAGTAAATTTCGAAATTCGAATCGAGTAATTCGTATTTTCGAGTTTTTATCGAACATTGATATTCGATTCGGAACGAATAATTCTTAAGTTAGAATCATTCGCACACGCCTCGCTTGTAACTTACCCTCTGGAATACACTTCGAACTTGATCCCGTGCCTCTTGAAGAGTCGCATGGTGGGGCGGGAGCCGCGCTGTATCGTGAGCGGGAACACCGAGTCGTACTGCGGGCTGTTCGTGTCTTTGACGCACGGCGTACGGTCCGATACGGGCGCGTCCTGCCCATACAAGCGTAAGAATTGGCTTTGAAACTTGAGAGAGATGAAATTATTGAGAACTTGCGACCCGCCCCGGCTTCGTGCGTATTACTAGTAATTTGCTGCCATCAATTCCTACGGATCCAACTGTTTAAAATGATAATTGACGACTGACCGTTATGTCGAGCGTCATAAGGTTTACATTAAAAAAGTTAATATGGTCGTTAAGTTTTCTTAAAATTTCAAAGTTTTCGCGGAATTATCTATTTGTTTTCTTTCATACAAACGTTCTCCAGACAATTAGACAGGAATTCATTTCAAAATTAACCTGATAATGCGTTTACGACCAGGTCTTTGTTTTTCGAAAAATATGCGTTCTGTCGTTCATACCATACAAGCACATGGATTGGATGCGAGACTTGAGAGATGAAATAATTGGTTAGCATAACGGATTCGCGACCGGGGTCTTTTTTCGAATAATGTGCATCCTGGCCATACAAGCGTAAGGATTGGATGGGAGACTTGAGAGCGATGAAATAATTGGATATAACGCATACACAGCCGAGCCTTTTGAGTTTTCGCTAAGTGCCGATTGAATCTCTCTCTCTTGATTCAGTGAGTAATATATTGGACTTAATTAGGACATTGCAAAATTTATAAAACACACAATGCGTTGAAGGCTCTGGGCGAAACTCGTAAAAATGAACGTACAGACATGGATATGTCACATATGCGTTGCCGGCTGTGAATACGTTATATATGAATCTTCATTAAGACTTCTTTACTTCTTTTCTTACTTCTTTACTTTCTTTAAACTGACGACCGTTGAAGCATAGCGAGAGAAGCAACCGCATACCGGGAGGCGAAATATAGACAGGCACTCTATATATTGCTCATATTGAAATTTACAGTAGAACGTGTCATATCATGTATAATATGTAAATAACCCTTCGAAAAATGTGAAATACTTCATAAGCGAGTAAGCAACTGAAACTATAGATACAAGTACACGCACAATTATTTGTGTGAACGCGATAATCTCAGGAGCTACTGGTCCGATTTGGAAAATTCTTTCAGTGTTAGATAGACCATTTATCGAGGAAGGCTGTGTATGTAAGCCGAATAAGAGAGGGTAGGTAACTTCACACCCGCGCGAAGCCGGGGCGGGCCGCTAGTTAATAATCTTAATATATATAAATCTCGTGTCACAATGTTTGTCCTCAATGGACTCCTAAACCACTTAACCGATAATAATAAAATTCGCACACCATGTGCAGTTCGATCCAACTTGAGAGATAGGATAGTTTAAATCTCAAATTATAGTCGCAATTTTAATTTATTGCTAATTATTTGTCTTATTATTTGACAGTCACAATTATCTTTTAACTCCAAATGATTCTAACAGATGTCGATACCTTTCGACTGGGTTGAGTAAGTAATCAATAGATGGCGCTGCTATGGTAAATCTACAAACATGTCATATAAGTTACATTTAAACAGCATACTTATTACTTACCACATGTTGTTGACGCTATAAATTTTTATTTTGTACCTATTGATTTTTTATTTTTAGTAAATATAAGTATAAAAGTGTAAGAACATTTTAATTAATTGTGTTCAACGTACTTCCCCTTCAAATCTCAATCCAGTGAATTTGTATACCAACATCAACATTTTCGTCTTTGTTCGTAAATAATTTAATTGTACTAAAGGGTTATAGTAGTAGAAAGTCAAATAAGGAGATCACCAAATTTTTTTACAAATACCATCTGTGTGAAAAAGCATAGTGGACTCCGTGACTGTGTTCACTTATTGTTCCTCTTAGATTGTTTACTATAATGTAATATAACAAAAACTTTAGCCACAGCAACGCGTGGCCGGGTCAGCTAGTAAGTATATAAGTATAGATAAGTTGTATCTTACCTGTGGGAATGGGAACTCGAATTTGACGTAAGTATCAACTTCCCTAGGGTTAGGAACGTTGTAGGCGATGCCGCGCACTATCGTCAACTCTAAATCGTTCTCATTTAGGTCGGTATTGCATTGCACTACCGCGAACTGCCGCCCTTCGTAGTGAAACTTCGGCGGGCTTCGCCCCAAGCTGCGAAAATAATACGAAAGTTTTTAATATTTAGAGAGATACATTACTTTTTCCTTTCAAAATAATAAAGACCCTTTTTTTTCAGCGGTAAAGCTCAAATGATGGAACTCGAAGACTTTTCTCTTTATTTTTTGAACTAAAAAAAAACAAAGACTCTTTTCTTTTTCTTTATTTATTATATATTTAAATATTATATTTGTTGTTTCAGTAAAATATATAATATTCATAATAATAATATATAATTTCTTAAATATACGTATGAACCCAACCATAGTCAAAGAAATGACTAGGTATTCCCCAAACCGAAGTATAAAGTCTGCTTTTTTGTTCTTTACTATAAATAAAAACTCAGAAAGCAAATCAAATATATTCTAATCAATATCTTCAGGACCGATTAACCACACGTCGATTCGAATCGATTTAAAATTCGATCCTTTGCGATAAGATTCAGCAATATTGAATTTTAATTCCATACAAATCCTTATTTAATCCTAATCCTTATACAAGGTGTAACCGCAAGCAGAGAATATCTAATAATACTACGTATAGAATGGACACTTCGACGTCCCGCCCGATTTCCGCGCATCACCCAACCTCCTCCCCTCTTATGGGCGACGGATGATATTTTCTACGTGCTACGCAAACAGGTGCACGTGTAAATACACGTCACTGATTGATGTCTGTGTTATGGAGATCAATTTAAGCGTTTGTATGGAATTTTGGCGGAGAGTCCGCGGTGTGCCGCAAGGTCCAACAATATTAGAAGGTGTTAATCTATATAAAGTTTCAAATCATTTAACGTATACAATAACAATGAAATCACAACTTTTTGTTTCATACAAAGTTAAAAAAATTATTATATGTTATTTTATTTGACAACCTTAACAAGTCATCAATGAAAACACTCAGTATTTCACACACACATACCGTGCGTCATGACGGTGAGGCGAACGGTACGCTTGTGAGCGTATGAAATGCAGCATCTCAGCAATTCATAGCTCCGCACACACGCGTAGTGTTCGCGTTCGACTAATATAAGCTGTCGGCTGTTGTTGTCAGGGTTGAAACGCATACAATTTGAATCAAAGTTTGACTCGTTATATTTGATGATTTTACATTCTCAGGAAAAAGAGTTTGGGGTATGAAGTCAACATCAATATAAGTATTTTTTTACTGGTGGTAGAGCTCCAGTGATGGAGCTCGCGGCGTAGGCACCACCGCATTACCTAATATACTTGCCGCTAAATGGTAGTGCTGAACTATCATCTTCCGGTCAGGTGATAATGTACGGCCCTGTAATTTCCGGCATAGAGGCATGACACCTTAGGCCTCAGGAGTCAAACGCATCTGCATTTCGACCTCGGTCTTTGTGTGGGTGTCTATAGGCTGCAGTCATCACTTAACATCAATGTGAACTGCATGCTTG
The DNA here is from genome assembly GCA_036365455.1 of Macrosoma leucophasiata. Lineage (NCBI taxonomy): Eukaryota > Metazoa > Arthropoda > Insecta > Lepidoptera > Hedylidae > Macrosoma > Macrosoma leucophasiata. Next base: position 23,065,829 of record JAWQUS010000007.1, on the reverse strand, counting down.
TTTGCCACTCCCATAACATAAAAAAGGCATGGACTGTTGAAATATTGTTGGACCTTGCGGTTACACCTTGTATATATATTTACCTCTTAGCAACAGAGACAACGTCTAAATCCTGCTTCACAGTGACGGCCAGATGCTCGAATCGGTTGCTTTCAGCAATGTTGCCTATAGCCCGACAGTGGTCCCGGTTGCTGACGCACAGTTTCAGTTGCCTCGTCAGCTGCTGATGAAGACGGCCCAACACGTCCTCGTCGTCTACGGTTATCGACGTGTCGTCGGTGGGCACGCAATCTTCCGCGGACACTATGTCGAATCTGAAATTTTGAATACATAAAATAAATATAAAATTACCGGTGGTAGAGCTTCAGTGTCGGAGCTCGAGGGTGTTAGCACCATTGCATTAGTCTATCTGCCGCCAAAGAGTAGTGTTCAGCACTATCGTGCTTCCGGTAATATGGTTATACACAGCTAGTATAAAAGTAACTGCCTCGGTAGCCTAGTGGTAGCAGGCGACTACTACTACGCTGAGGTCCTGGGTTCGATTCCCGGGTAGGGGGTTATCAGAGATAATGGTGAAAAAGCTTTTATCTCTGGTTCTATTGGGATTTTTCCATTTTCTGGAAATTTCCCAGTACCTCAAAGTTTGGTAATGTGCCCGGAGATGTCAACAGGCTCGCCACCTGTTACATGGGCCAAAACGTAACCGGCGAACCGTGGGTGTTTGCATGTATGCTTGAATGCATGCATTTACCTCTGCCTACCCCTTCGGGGATTACAGGCATGAAGTTACGTTACGTTTTATAAAAGTAGCCTAAGTTACTCCTTATTACATCAGCTATCTGCCAATGAAAGTCCCGTCAAAATCGGAGACACTCATATTCTATTTATTTGTATGTAGGTATGTATGTATGTATGATACGACGAATAATAAAAGGATTTCACGTTACAGTCGACTTCATTAAGTTACTTGGCAAAAAGCTTAAAATCTAGCAAAAGAAACCTGCTATAAATTTATTTTATTATCTATAATTTTTTATTTTAACTCCACGTCGCATCTAACAAACCATAAAATTGCTTTCTTGTTCTTTTTTTATTTTCTTCTATTGTTATTATTTGAATAAAATACATTTTATATTATAATTAAAACAGCTTACGTGTTTTCAACTTGTTTCTTCTCCCGGGGCGGCAGCGGTATAGAGTTCAGGTCTACGGCCAGTCCACCGCGAGCCGCCTCGATTAACGCGTCTAAACCCTTCGCCGACCTCAGGTATTCCTTAGCTTGCTCTATGTTACCTGCACAAAAGAAAGGATTAAAATATGACAGCGCTTGAAGCGCTGTCAGCAGTATGGAGGTTTTAAATTGAGTGACGTTTGGGGATCACTCAGGCGGAGTGTCGTGTCGATGATCGCGAAGCAACCAGCTTGTTGACAGACTGTTGGAAACAAGGAGAGTCAGCGCACCACGTCCGCGACAAATCTCCATTCATCAGATAAATCCAGACCAACAATTATAAGTGTGGATTTAATGTCAGTTTAGTGGATAATTGTGATCAATGGAAAATTAATTACAACTTGTGAAAGCTACTTATTTGTTTATTTGATTTCCCACTCATACGTACGCCCACAGGTTAAATATGGAGACAGGTAATTCTGATGAAGGCCCTCTTGCGTCTTTAAATATTATAAACATCTGCGGACTCCTTTAACTCTTTCTGGCGAAAGAGAAGCAGCAAAGCAAAAGCTTCTCACCAATTCACATTGTTTACTTATGTCTGGAATTCGACGGTATAATGCAAAAATGTTCGAATAAAAAAAGTTAACTGTAAAACTGCCTCGGTAGCCTAGTGGTGGTGGTAGCAGGCCAATACTACTACGCTGAGGTCCTGGGTTCGATTCCCGGGTAGAGGGTTATCAGAGATAATGGTGTAAAGTCCTTTATCTCTGGTTCTATTGCGATTTTTCAATTTTCTGGGAAATTTCCCAGTACCTAGAAGTTTGGTAATGTGCCCGGAGATGGCAACAGACTCGCCACCTGTTACATGGGCCAAAAACGTAACCGGCGAATCCTGGGTGTTTGCATGTATGCTTGAATGCATGCATTTACCTCTACCTTCCCCTTCGGGGATTACAGGCGTGAAGTTACGTTATAACGTTTTAATCGTTAAAGAAGTACTCTGACTAATTCGAACATTTCTCTTTTAATTTTTTTTTACAATTAAATCGGAAATCACGATTCTTTTTAGCTTTAATGGTGATTTCCTTAAAGTTATTATGGCGACGAAAAAGCATGGCCAGCTGCTCCTTATATCTGCTAGATTACTAGCTGATACTATCATTCACACAAAGTCTCTTTCTTACATCTTCATTACGAACGCGATCGGTGAGTGATACACCGCAGATCTTGCGCAAAGATCTCATCTCGACCGCGTTCAACTTAGTATCGGTGTAAAAATGAAAAAATGCATGCTCCGATGGTTCGGGCATATAGAAAGAATGTCGAATGAGCGAATGACTAAACAGATATACAATGCGAATGTGGATGGTTGCAGAGGCCCAGGAAGACCAAGGCTGACCTACCATGACCAAATAGGTCGAGTTCTGTCTGATGGTGGGGTCAAAAGTCTTAGGAATCGGCGTGCATGTATGAAGAGAATGATGAAGGTAGACGAGGCACGAGAGGTTTGTCAGAACCGGGATGTCTGGCGCTCTACACTCTCTGCCTACCCCGTTAGGGACCTGGCGTGAAGATACATACATACATACATACTAGCTGATTCTCTACCCATCTTTAATCGGATATTATCCGATTTTTTAAAAAAAGATCTTTAATTTTGAATGCCGCACGCATGAAAAATAGTCACGTTCAGCCTGAACCAAGCGAGCAAAACAAGAGCACGTAATAATCGATTGAGAGGTATTATCGAAATAAGAGTTCGGCTTGTGACGCATCTATTGTCTTTTTCAACTCTATTCATAAAAGCACAGAGTTTTTGAAGTTATACTTCTTTTGGCGCGATTGGAAAAAAATAAGAGTGAATTTTTAAGATGCGCGCGTACACCGACATATAATGCAACAGTCTGAAGTTAGTTGCTAAACAGATAAAAGTAACAGTCTGAAGTTAGTTGCAAAACGTTTTTTATAGTTTTGTTTTATTTCTAGTATAATAATAAATAATAATGGCAAGCCATTATACGTCCCACTGCTGGGCACGAGTCTCTCCCCTTTTTTGGGGGGAGGCCTGGAGCTTACTCCACCACGCTGCTCCAATGCGGATTGGTGGAGGTGGGTGGGTTAGTGGCCAACCCGCTGTCGGATGTTTTTCAAACCGCCCATAAGGCCTCCGAAGCACGGAAACGCGCATTTAATTTGCCACTAGCGGTCACCCATCACACTACCCGACCGCGCCCGTAGTGCTTAACCGAGTAGATCGCTTACGATCTACACCAGCCGCTGGGCCATGCGCGCTTCTTCATTCTTCATTTCTAGTATATTGGATTGTAAGTACACAAACTCTTTTTCACCAATGATTTATTACAACGTTACTACGTAAAATTCTCATTTTTACAAATACGAGTAAATTGGCACTCACCACTCTTCTTAGCCTTAATAGCGGCCTCCTTGAACTCCTTCTGGCGATGTAGAAGTAGGGCCAGCTGCTTATCGTACCGGCTGGACTGCGAGCTGCTCCGTGACGGCGCCGGGGAGGGCTTCGGCGAAGGCCGCGGAGCCTCCGGCGCTTCGGCCTTCTGCGGGGAACCCCGCGCCTGAACACACGCCTTGAGTTAGGCCTTGTATCGAGGTCAGAAAACACCGAGGGTTGATGTTTACACGAGTACTAGCTAATAAATAATAATAATACGTGTAAGATCAAAAATTTGTAGTAGAGCTCCAGTGACGGAGCTCGCGGGCGTAGGCCCCGTAATTACTATCACAGAGACATAACAACTAAGGTCATTGAGATAACAACGCATCTGCATTTTGACCTCTGGTTTTTATGTTGGTGTCTATAGGCTGCAGTCAATTTCACGTTTATTTTTTTTATGTCACCTTCGATAGAAAAAAAACATTTTTCCTCCAATATAATAATATCGTTATTACCCATATATTTTACGTATAATTATAAGGGTTAATACTTACCCCAGTAGGTATGGGTGCGTACCCGTTGGGCGTGGGCAGTTCGTCCACGGGTACAGGCTTGCCGGCCGCGTGCAGGCGGATGGCGTCCTGATACTGCTTCACTACGCGCCCCATGCGGCGCGCCTTCGACGTGTTGCCTTGCTCTTTCGCTTTGCTTTCTTGCTCCTGTGTAAAATCAGATAGTCTTAAAGAACATTATAATACTACTAGCCGCCCGGATCGGCTTTACACGGGCGCAATATTTATCACTATTTTAATATACGAATGTACATATAGAAACACATTTCTTTTTGTGAGAATTTATGATTATTCTGTATCTACCCGTAGCCTAAGTTACTCCTTATTACATAAACTATCTGCCAATGAAAGTCCCGTCAAAATCGGTCCAGCCGTTCCCGAGATTAGCGGGAACAAACAGACAGACCGACAAAAATTGAAAAAAATGTTTGTTTGGTACCGTGTATACGTACATATGCATTTAGTAAATAGCGGTTATTTTTATATTACAGAAATCCAATTTTATTTATTTGTATAGATTTTGCCGCGCCCCATGCGTTTGGTTCATAATTTATTGGTCTATGTTAATAATGACGGCTTGTCAAATATACTTGTGTTTCTTTCTTATCACAGAATAGATAAATAAGTATCTATTCCGTGGTTAAGATCTGTATGAAGTGGAAGAATGTGGTCAGTCTTTGTATGAAATAAAACCAAGAATATGTTAACTTTATTGCGACTATACATATGATACATAAACTATAATATATAACCGCATACGGTGTGAAAATTTGATTAAAATCTGTTACATTTAGTATTTTCACATACTTATCTATATTTATTAGGTATTCCTACAATTCCTTGTGCGTTAGTTTCGCTAAAACTGTGAGTGTAAGCGTATTTTTTTTATCTTCACTTTTTAAGTGAAGATAAAAAAAATACGCTTACGCGATAGGAAGTTCGCCAGGTCAGCTAATACCTTCCAACTATATATTAAGATAATAAGGTTATAATCATTGCGCAAACAGCCTGTCATTATTAGAAGTCATTAAAATCATACATTTTCACTCAACCAAAAGATAAACAACAGCCAACCATTTATTCATTTTCTTATCGTTTATATCAGACGTGATGCTGGCAGAAGTGCCTCTTGGCGATTGCCATAGACAAAAAAAAGTTCTCTATTTTAATATATACAATAACGTAACGTTGTTTGTCCGCGATGGACTCCTAAACTACTTAACCGTTTTTAGTCAAACTTTCAGTTCAGTTTCAGTTACATGCAATTTGAAAGATAGGATAACATCTCAATTAATAGTCGCATTTTATTGAAAATTATTTTATTTTATTTTTTAAGAAACTTAGCGGCATGCAAAAAAGATTAAGGCCTTTCTTTTTTTGTAAACCGCTAAGGGGATACGCAGTACACCTGGGAAGCTAAACATAATATTAATACGTGAAGCAAAAACGTAAGAATCCTTTTTTAGAAAATTTCGCGGATGGAGGAACATCAAATTTGGCACACTTATAGTTTATATGTAGGTGAAGTGCAGAATTCAAACTTAGTTGTATTTTATGCATACGTATAGCGGTCGAATTTTGACCATCGGGTGATCACTAGTATACAGATAAAAACATCAATTTCAAAACCAGATAATCCATCACTCACAAAAAAAATATCAGAAAACATAATTCGCAAAGAGTACTAAATAACATTATGTTGCGAAATAACAAACATTTTCAATCTCACGGTGTTTAAATGAAATACCTGAAAAGCCGCTAGTCTTTGTCTTAGAGCTTCATCAACTGTGGAAGCTGTTATCAGGCCGCCGCCTTCCGCGAGCTCGGGCGGTTCCGGAGGTGATTCTGTGGTGATCAAAGAAATATACAGTTAGTCGGACAGTTCTGACAAACACTGTGACCCCTGGCCCACTGACGTGCAGCCAGCGTATTCTGTAACTCGGTGACTGTCAATTTGAAAGCCACTTTGCAACACTTTGCTGCTTTCTTAAAACTATCGTTATTTAACGTAATTGAAGTGGAAATTTCTTTGAACATCGATGAAACGAAAAAGCCACAGTAAAAAGAGAGAGACACATAAATTCACATGATTTAACGTGGTCGGGCACTTTTTCACGTTATGTCAAAAGTGTCAAAACAGCAATATACTGCAAAGTGGTTAATGAAATTATGTCAACCGAGATACACAATACGATATTTTACGATAATTTAAGAAATTTAAGAAAGTTATAAAAAAACGCTTGTAATGTGCAACTATTATAAAACGTGTGATTATCTTAATGACACCACATCATGGGATTGAAGCGATCGCTCCCAGGCTATTTCGAAAACCTGTACTTTGTAATTACAGACTGTATTAGATTTAAGCTTAAATTCAAAAGAGCTGTACTGAGTTTCTTTAGTGGCGGAGTTCTTCTCAGTTTCTTTTGAAATGGGGAAATGGAGGAATTTGTAAATAATAGATTCTTTCCATATTATACAAAATTATATCGTTTCTTTTTAATTTATCATGTGTTTTTGATAATTATTAGTGGTCATTAACACTAGGTTAGTTTAAAAAAAAAATTACGATGTAAACGTGCTCTCCAGGAGCCTAATTATATGAAATAAATGGATTAACTGAATAAACGGATACTAATCGAAAATCGATTTCATAGAACTTCATAAGCGACACACCCACCTGTGGAATTTTGAAATTGGTCTTCGCCTTTTTGTTGGGATTTGAAAGCCGCTGCGATTATTTCAGGCGTCGGTAGCTCACCCAGGTCCATTTCTTGGCCGGACTTGTACGCTTCCACCACAATCTCGAATTGCTTCACCACTTTCAAGTATTCCAACGCCAACGCTTTATCACCGGCGTGTTTGCTAGCTAAAGCTGCTGCTTTGAACTCTTCTTTGCGCTCTGAGGATAGAAAGATGTATTTAACATGTCTATTTCAAGAATAAGTTTAGAATTAGATTTATTATCAACTACTCAAAATGTTGCCGGCGTAAATTTTGCGCCAGTCTCTTAGCTCGCTTAGAAAGGGCGATTTCCAATGTTGGGTTGACGAAAGCGAACTGCTACCACCTTCTCTCCATCTCTTTTCACCATAAAATCGCTTTCATCAATAAATGTGGTTCTTTCTTTTCTTTCTTTCTTGGCAGTGACTTGTCACTAACTTCAAGGACGCATTTAAGACTTGCGTGCGTTACCTATATCTTTAACTTGCAGCAATATGATTGCAGCAGAAAAGAGTATTATTACAACTTCTGATCCTTTTTATATTCATCATCATCATTTAACCGAAAGACGTCCATTTGCTGGACAAAAACCTTCCCCAAAGATTGCCTTTTTTAGTTACGTCATTTAAATAACGTGGGTTCGTAACGTACTTATTTATTTCTGTTACATGCGATATCAAGTACAAGAATTTCAGCTACAGTATCAATATTATATCTCTTGCAAATGCTAAGAGCTAATGACACAAATGTTCAAATGTATGTGTACCCATACTACCTATACAGTGAAACATTTTACCTTAGAAAATTAAGAAATCATTTATATCTTCACGCCTTAGTGTTTCTCGTATGTAATTTTGCAGCACAGAGGCATAACAATTTAAGGCTCAAGAGTGACAATGCATTTACATTGAAGTGGGCTATGAGCTCCATCACAAGAAAAAAATAAACCACTCACTCATAATCACCAGCAATCCTTGCTGCCTAGCTGGATCAAGTCCCGCACTTCCAGTATCCTGGGCCTCACTTGGAAGAGGAGGCGGCGGTGACGTCGGTTCGGGTAGACTTGGAGGTTCTTCAGCCGTGGGAGGCTCTTCCTCTGCAGGAGGTTCAGGGGCACTCGGTGGCGGCGGGGCCGCTCTGACTGGTGGTTGAGGACCGTCGGTCTTGCCGAGACTGACTGCAGGTGGTATATCCTCTTCATTAACTGGCCTTCCCGCTTTTGCTTGCTTGAGCAAGTCGTTTAGCGTTTTTAGGCCCCGACCAAACCTGTTGTATGATCGGATAATTAGTCGTGTTAACCCGTCACGTCACGAGAAAAATATGATTTCAATTGTGTCTCCGCCAATATTGACCTCCTGATCCGTGATAGATAATAGAGACTTATATAATTAAACTAAAACACATCTTATAAAACTATTTGAAATCGACAACAATTATTTGCCCAACACATATTGCCTCACGTTTCTAGATGTCTTTTAGCAATTCGCAAACCTCGGATTGAAACATGATTTTGCATTAAGAATTGTGTAATCTAGGTTGTATTTAAAATTAGTTACGAAAATGTATCATTACCATTTGAAAATGAAACTATTATAATAGGTTGGGAAAAAAGTCTTTTCGCATTATAGTATGTATGAACTTGTAATAAAATCTCTATGGCTGTAGTATTTCTATCTGGCTGGTTTTGGTATCATTGAAAGTTAAAATTTTAAAGAACATAATTCCAAATTCAAATTAGGCAAATGTGTGATTTTCATTTGTTTTTCGTACTGTCAAGATGAGTGAATCTAATGAAGAAATTCGATACATTTTAAAATTTTGCTACAAAAAAGGTAAAAATACAACGCAAGCCGCGAAAAAAATTTGCGATGTTTATGGACCTAGTGCAGTGTCTGTGAGAGTAGCACAAATTTGGTTTAAGCGTTTTCAATCCGGAAATTTTGATGTCAAAGATGCACCTCGCTCTGGTCGCCCTATTACGGATAAAATGGATGCCATTTTTGAAAAAGTGGAGCAAGATCGACATTTCAGTAGTTACGACGTAGCTGAAGAACTGAGAATTGATCACAAAACAGTTTTGGCGCATTTGAAAAAAGCTGGGTACAAAAAAAGCTCGATATTTGGGTACCTCACGAGCTCACTGAAGGAAACCTAATGAACCGTGTACTCATTTGTGATTCTTTATTACGACGTAATGAAACCGAATCATTTTTGAAGCTGATATCTCTGGTGATGAAAAGTGGATCACGTACGACAAGAACGTGCGAAAAAGGTCGTGGTCAAAGGCCGGTCAGGCTTCACAGACTGTGGCGAAACCCGGGTTAACTCACAATAAGGTGATGTTGTGTGTGTGGTGGGATGTAGCTCATAATGAATTATGCCCTGGAAGGGCATAATTAATTATGAGCTATTACCACCAGGCAGGACTATCGATTCTGAACTCTACTGCGAAAAACTGATGAGATTAAAGCAAGAAGTTGAGAGAAAGCGGCCGGAATTGATCAACAGAAGGGTGTTGGCACTGTTTAAACAACAATGAAGATGTCTGGCTATAAAAGATTCATGTTACAAAAAGGTCAATAAAAATAATAATAACAATAAATAGCTTCCTAAAATGATTTAAAATTTTGATTTTTTACGTGTACAGATACGATGCGCACTGGCGAACGCAACCACTACCGGGTGCCAGACCACCCGTATGAGGTCCGGGAGAGTTAGAGAGATGGCATATTTAAAAACTAGCCTACCTGAAGTTCTCTCTCGAAAACGTTGCTACCTCTTATACGATAATAGAAGTCGGTATGTGTTGTTATATTAGGTTGGGGAAAAAGTTTCTTCGCATTTTTTAAGATAATTCAAAACATTTTTTAATATAGTTTATTTAAATTTAACTAAAGTATGTATGTACCATTTTGTTCGATAACTTTTTGCCATCTTGTAGGTAGGGACATGATCCCATTGCTATAAAAATTTTGGGACTTCTCATCAAAATACCGCGACAAGTGGATTTGGCAGTCCTCTCGTGATGTTAACCTAACATTACATAAAGAATTCTGAAGAGACCGAAACAGGTGGAAATCTGAAGGTGCAAGGTCAGGACTATACGGCGGATGCATTAACACCTCCCAGCCAAACTCTCTTAATTTTTGCTGAGTGGCTATAGATGTGTGAGGTCTAGCGTTATCATGATGAAACACCACACCCCTTCTGTTGATCAATTCCGGCCGCTTTCTCTCAACTTCTTGTTTTAATATCATCAGTTGTTCGCAGTAGAGTTCAGAATCGATAGTCCTGCCTGGTGGTAATAGCTCATAATGAATTATGCCCTTCCAATCCCACCACACACACAACATCACCTTATTGCGAGTTAACCCGGGTTTCGCCACAGTCTGTGAAGCCTGACCGGCCTTTGACCACGACCTTTTTCGCACGTTCTTGTCGTACGTGATCCACTTTCCATCACCAGTTATCAGCTTCTTCAAAAATGATTCGGTTTCATTACGTCGTAATAAAGAATCACAAATGAGTACATGGTTCATTAGGTTTCTTTCAGTGAGCTCGTGAGGTACCCAAATATCGAGCTTTTTTTTGTACCCAGCTTTTTTCAAATGCGCCAAAACTGTTTTGTGATCAATTCTCAGTTCTTCAGCTACGTCGTAACTACTGATATGTCGATCTTGCTCCACTTTTTCAAAAATGGCATCCATTTTATCCGTAATAGGGCGACCAGAGCGAGGTGCATCTTTGACATCAAAATTTCCGGATTGAAAACGCCTAAACCAAATTTGTGCTACTCTCACAGACACCGCACTAGGTCCATCGCAAATTTTTTTCGCGGCTTGCGTTGCATTTTTACCTTTTTTGTAGAAAATTTTTAAAACTTTTCGTATTTCTTCATTAGATTCACTCATCTTGACAGTACGAAAAACAAATGAAAATCACACATTTGCCTAATTTGAATTTCGAATTATGTTCTTTAAAATTTTAACTTTCAATGATACCAAAACCAGCCAGATACAAATACTACAGCCAAAGAGATTTTATTACAAGTTCATACATACTATAATGCGAAAAGACTTTTTCCCCAACCTATTACATAACATAAAAAAAACATCTAGCAACATTGTAGTTCCACTTTAATGTACAGTAGAAGTAGCGCGATCGCTTTTTACTGGTGTTAGAGCTCCAGTGACAGAGCTCGTGGGCGTAGGCACCACCGCATTATCTAATATACTTGACCCTAAATGGTAGTGTTCAGCATTATCGTGTTCTGGTCAGGTGGTAATGTACGGCCCTGTAATTTTTTGTATGCAAACATATTTTATGCACAGCCCCATACTATAATAAAACATACCTTCTAGCCCGTGAACTTTCCCCACTGGCTTTAGCATTTTTCTCAGCAGTAGTATAATTGGATATCCTCTCTTGCAGTAGACTGACAATACTACTTTCACCACCGGGTGGGGCGGGAGCAGGGCGAGTGCGGGGAGGGGGCGGGGGTGCTTCGTCATCGAGTGCCAACTCATGAAGTTCATTGAGAAGGTCTGGGTCATCATCGTCACCTAAAAAGAATTATAAAAATTAACATGGTGTTTCTTATAGCGCAACGTGACGACCCTACCGCCTACTAGTGGAGAATTCTTCTGCTAATGCAGTCAGTTAACCTAACAATAAATGCAGAATACGCAGTAAATCCAATAACATGGGATGGGCAGCATGATGGCACCGTGATAAAACTGTCACTACTGCGATCACACATCCACATGCCTAGCGTGGTGTCTGCAACATATTCTCCCCTAATGATGGGGAGGCTTTTGTCCAGCAGTGGACGTTTACTGGCTAAGGTATGGTTTTTTTCTTATTGTGAAACATTTTTAGCTTAGCAGGTTATGGTTAATCCTTCAAGGATCGTACAGCCACCGGCAGCGAGACACAATTGAATTTCAATTGTCATATTTTTCTCGTGTCTGGAGAGATTAAACATAAGCAGTTTTGTGTGATGAAGTGACACCATTGAGGCAATTTGCTGTTGGCTGTATGCATTTAGCCATTAAACAAAAGGAGTAGTTATTTTAGATAAGGAGTTGCTTTTTTAATGAATAAAGGTGCTAGTTTTTATGCCTTTACATCCCTACTAATATTATAAATACAAAAGTAATTCTGTCTGTCTGTCTGTTACCTTTTCTCGTCCAAACGACTGAACTGATTTTAATGAAATTTGGTACAGAGATAGAGCTGACTTTGAGAAAGAACAAAGGCTACTTAGTTATTTATAAAACGACATACACGCGGGCGAAGCCGCAAGCAACAACTAGTTTACAATAAATGAGTATATTCACCATCTATGAGAACTAGCACATCTTCTACTTTTATGACATTAAAAAAAAAATCTTAAAAAGTACAAAGTAATTTGATTTCCATCTTACCAGAACCTTCGTCATCGGACGGCACATCTCTCAAGCTAGCTGCTATCATCGCGTCCAAGTCTGCAGAAGCGACTGGTGCAGGTTTTTTGGGCCTCTGCCTCTTAGCACCACCTCCACTGATTGCCGCCAGCTCTGCTTCCAAGTCCATGTCATCATCGGATATGTCCATTGGCTCATCATCATTGTCATCTAGACCTGGGATATCTAGAAGACCATACTGGAAAAAAAAATTGAAAATTATTGACATGGGCTGCCAGGTGTTTATGATGAATTTGAAGTAAATTATGCCACAATATATTTGATTGGATGCAAGAATATATTTGATTGGATGCAAGCTTCCTTAGCTTAAAGTATTCATGGAAGTGGACATAGATCATGGTAAGATTTCTTCTTCTTCTTTTTCTTTTATTATTTAGTGGCAATTACCGACTTAAGGGTAATTCTGCCAGAATCTGGTGATTGGAGATGGTAAGATTTATACAAAAGAAATAAAAGGTAAAACAGCTTCACCAAGTGTTCAGCAAATCTTGTTTTGGTTAGATTGTAATGTATGGCCCTGTAATAACTATCACAGAGATAACCACTAAGGTTTTAGAGCTGGCAAAGGCATCAGCATTTGGTTTTTGTGTGGATGTCAATAGGCTGCAGACATCACTTAACATCAATGTGTCCTCCAACAATCATCACTTGATTGTTCAACAGTCATCACTTGTTTCCTTATTGTTTTTAAATTAATAAATCCTGATTTCATTGTGTAGAACTGGTTGGTGCTAAAACAAAGCTGTCTGCTGGTCTAAAGTCTAAGTTGTTTACAAAATGATCAGCTGTTGTAGGAAAATTACGAATTACAAATGACAAAGAAAAATGTAGCCGTTGTTCTATTAATAGAGAAGGGAACAAAACAACATTAGCAAACAGTTCCGCTAGAAAAATCAAAGACTTACACAAACTTAAATGACTCACCTGCGACAAATTGCCCCTCTTGCCGGAATTAGGTTTTTTAGACATTTCTAAAACCTAAAAGTAATAAGTATACTGAATGAGTCCTATCATAAAAAAAAAATGTTTATCAGCATAACATCACCGATTACAGAATATTTTTTTGAATAACACTAAACTGAAAACTTGTGTTGAAAAACACCTTTTCTTTTTTGTTATATGATTGACGAACTTCTGAACATATACTACGAGAAACCGAGAAACTTCTTAGACAACAATAAAAAAAATAATAGTTTGATAACGCCTCAAAAATGTAGCAATGCATTTGACAATAATATTTTTTGAATATAATGATACGAAATTGTTCGTTTTTGTTCTAAATAAATGTAAGAAAATCAATTTCCTTTAGAAATTGTAGAAAAAATACACATATTCGGAACGAACAGATGGCTGTCAACACAGGCTGTCAATGTCAAATCGCACATGAATCCCACAGATTTAACATTTGTTCATAAAGAAAATAGAGCAAGGTGACATCATAGTCATGTTTGTCTATAGTTAAAAAATATTGCCATATTTTAATACGATACAATTTTATTTTCAATTTATTTTTATTGGATATGTTATATATTATGTCGTCGTTTAACCATGAATGTCACATTGATTTTGTTCTTCATTTTATAAATACCAGATAATGTTTTAATGTCTTCTAAAAGTAATAAATTCTGCTCTTCTCTTTTACAATAATAGCCACACTGATTACATGCGTAATTTATTTAGTCTGTGATTAGATCTGAGAGAGTGACGTATGAACGGCCGAAACGAAAACGAAAGAAAAGCCTCTTGTGCCGTTGTTATCTTCTATCATATCTGAAGAATGGAGACAAACGGCCAGGGTAATGGGCTTAAATCAAAAAAGAAAGAGAACGGCGACGCAAAGGATAATTTATGGTAACGGTGCAATGTTAATTTACTATTGACTCGCAGCATCCATATAGGGTATCCAATGTGTCACACCTACGTGATGTCAAGCCTGCACCTGAGAAATATGTGACCTAGCAGCGACGTTACCTTTTGTTTGCTAAATAGGTGTAGAAATCTTCACATGATCCTTTCTCCCAAGACAGTACATCGAGATGTCATTTGTTTTTTCTTTATTCTGCAACAGCCAAATGGTAATGGAAATGTGTTTTCAGGTCTGCTATCCTAGAGGAAGTTCAGAATCAAGGGAACACAAAACTACCTTCAAACAAGAATGTATTAGTACTGGGTGATAATGAGACTGGTAAAACTACACTCATAGCTAAGTTACAAGGCGTTGAAGACCCGAAGAAGGGGTCGGCTCTCGAATATGCATATATAGATGTTAGAGATGAATACCGGGATGGTGAGTGGCTATATTGTATTACTATTAAACATAAGCATTGTCAGATGATTTATAATATTGATTGATACCAATAAGTCACAACAACTTTTGTTCTGACTTATTGCTATCAATGCTTTTGTTCTGTTTTTTTTTGTCTTTAACCATATCGTACCTTGTTTTCGTTCTGATTAACAATAATTAAACTCACGTTAGTGACAGTGTTTGTTTATCTGGAAGATAAACATTTGGCTAGGGACTTGCATTAAAGACCAAAATATGTGATGGGAAATTATTTGGGTACATGCATGAATGGGTGTTTGTATTGCTGCCAAATCCTTCAGAGGAATATAGGAGTAAAGTGAGTGCAGATAGCAGATGATCTTGGAAGTCTTTTTACCATCAGAATTTGCTTTTATCTCATAATTTTCTCTTATAAGACGCTAATAAGAAAAAACCTTGCAACCTGTAATAGAACCATTTTCACTAAATTTGGATATTTTTAAAAGCAAAATAGAATCTTTTTCTGGTGTTCTTGTAAATCGTAATTACATATTTACATTGAACATTTTTTGTCATGATGTGGCAAACAAGTGTACAGTTCACATCAATGGTAAGTGATACTATAGTATAGCCTATAAACATCTACATTAAACTAGAAATTTAGATTAATCCATCAAGGATCGTACGGCCACCAGCGGCGAGACACAATTGAATTTCAATTGTCATATTTTTCTCGTGTCTGGAGTGATTAAGAATATGTTACCACTACATCATTTTGCCTCTGTGCTGGAATATAACAAGGCCGTTACATTACTTCCTAATCAGAACTCAATAATGCCAGAGAATATGTAATAATACTATGTATAGAATGGACACTTCGACATCCTGCCCAATTACCCCGCTTCTTCCAACCTCCTCCCCTTTTATGGGCGACGTTTAGTATTCTCTATGTGCTACACACACAGGTCCACGTGTTAATACACGTCACTGATTGATATCTGTGTAATAGACACCAAATTAAGTGTTCGTATGGAATTTTGGCAGTGTCCACGGTGTGATACCGCTGAACACTACTATTTAGGCACATAAGGTATTATAAGGTAATTTGGTGGTGCCTACTCTCTAGAGTACACTGGAACTCTACCAACAGTAAAAAATATTTTGTTTTTATACTCTTTTAAGATGTATGTATGTATTTTCACACTAGGTCCCTAACGCGGTAGGCAGAGAGTGTAGAGTACCAGATATCCCCATCCTGACATACCTCTCGTCCCTCATACTTTCATCATTCTCTTCATACATGCACACCGATTCATAAGAGCTTTGACCACACCATCAGACAGAACTCCACCTATTTAGTCATGGTAGGTTAGTCTTCATCTTCCTGGGCCTCTGCAACCATCCACATCTGTTTAGTCATTCGCTCATTCGACATTCTTTATGCCCAAACCATCGGAGCAGGCCTTTTTTCAGATGTCATTTTCTTTTAAGATAGACATCTTACAACAACAACTACTATACAACAAAACTGTTGTTGTTAGACAATCAGCAACAAACCTTGTACGTAACTTCACGCCTGTAATCCCCGAAGGGGTAGACAGAGGTAAATGCATGCATTCAAGCATACATGCAAACACCCACGATTCGCCGGTTACGTTTTGGCCCATGTAACAGGTGGCAAGTAGCAGGTGGATAGTATTGCTGAGCTACAAACCTTGTAGCTCAGCAATACTATTATAGGATATTGTGACTTCGACCATAATTATCCAAATCTATACCTTTTATGTTCTTAATAATTTTGTTTTAATTTTAATAATATTTACTTAAATAATTACTTAGATAACTGTTTATCATTATTCATCCATTGGTAAGTTTTTTTAATGTAATGAAGGTAGCAAAGAAGCATTCTGTTCACATTGGTGTTAAGTGATGACTGCAGCCTTTAGACACTGACACAAAGACCAGAGGTCTAAATACAGATGCGTGCCATCTCTGAGACCTTAGTTTATTACGTCTCTGTGATAGTTATTATGGGGCCATGCATTACCTTCTAATCGGAACACGATAGTGCTGAACACCACTATTTAACGGCAGATAAATTAAGTGGTGGTGTCTACGCCATCAAGCTCCTACACTGGAAGTCTGAATTTTTGACGAAAATTGTGAATGTAGAAGAATTATGCTCTCTGCCTACCCCATAAGAGAATTGTTGTGAAAATACATACATTTCTCTTCATTCTTTTGTGTAAATATTTTTCTGTTAAAGGCGAGTGGTGGTTAGCGCGGGCTTAGGCACCAACGCATTATCCAATGGCACATAGAAATATTTGCAGATGTTTGGGCTACAGTAATCATTTTACTATTAATGTGAACTGTATGCTAAATTCAATTCAAATTCAAAATAAAATATGGCTTAGTCCAGAAATGAAGAATTTGCAGACAAATTGTCATATATAAGTAGGGATTAAGGATTAACCCTTAGACCCCTACCTGACCTCTAGACTAGTGCAACAGGCGATGCACCGACGGACGACCAATCGTCTTGTTGTACGCCAGAATGTCTTTTTGTAAGACCCGAAAGTAAATTCGGAGCACTAATAGTGCTTTCTTTATCTGCGCTCGTGTCTGGGTCGGTGATTACTATCATTTTTAACCCACTTACTATAATGTATCCACTGTTAGCATCAGTCGTGTTGTTTTTATTTTTAAACCTAGACTAGTTTGCCTATGGTAACATTTATGTGAACAAGAAAATGCATATGGGTGATTTTCCAAAATAATCTGCCTACTTCTGCCATCATTAACCTCAATAAATCAAAAATGCCGAAAGTTGCCGGCTATGGATTGTTTTTTTTTTCTGAAAATCACCCAATGAATCATACATACACAGTTTATTGCACTTTGCCAACCGATGTCTAAAGCGCAAGTTGCACGGCCCCTAATCGCATATGTCTTAAGTGTCCCGCCAAGCCGGGGATCGTACACGCAGGGGTCTTCGTTAGGTAGTTGTGTAAATATATTGAGAGAGTCCTTTGTGTCGCCAATTGCCTGGTGAAGGAGACTAGCGCCGTCTCGAGACGAGACGCCTATTTAAAAAAAGCCATAGAGCAACGCGGCCCACCGGTCGCGTTGGACCGGAGGGGAGTAGCCATAGCGTGTATTACCGATGCAAAACAAACTATCATTTTTTGCGGAAATGCGTGCGACACACATGCACAGTACAAAAATCGTCTATTACTACGAAACTCACACCTTGGCATTAAATGTCTCGCGTTTGATAGAAGTCTATTCCAGGATCTTAGGCCCCCAACATCTCATCTGTAGTGTCAGGGAGTAATTTGATATTGGTACCTGCAGTCCAGGTACTGGTTTGGTCCAGCAGTAGACGTTTTTCGGCTGAAGTGATGATGATGATTATGTCATCATGATGTCACAATTTACCCAATTCGACCACGCCCTCGACGCTTCGGGACCATATAGTCCCGGGGAAGGAGGGTTGAACCTCGACCCCCGAACGATCCCCTTCCTCTGTTATGCTTCACGTGCGGAGGGAGAGATGAAGACTATTAGAATGATGATGATGAAATTTTAATATTTATCTCAGCCGTGAGAGTGTCGAGACGCAAAGTTGTGAGCCTTATAATATGTATACAAAGCTATTGTATCCATTTGAGCATCCTCTACTTGAGGTGGACTGGGCTATAGCTATTTAGCTCATAGTGCAGCATGTGTCTGGTTAAGTCGATACGAGACAGCTCCTAGTGGATACGAAACCTTAGGGCCGTGTCCGTTCGTCACTAACAACACAACCATCCCACAGACCACACACGGCTAAGCGTATGGGTGTTGGACGGCGATCCAGGGCATACAAACCTGCTAAAGTTCGCCCTCAACGAGGAGACATACCCCCATACGTTGGTCATCCTGACGGTGGCGATGACCACGCCGTGGGGCATCCTGGAGCAGCTGCAGAGCTGGGCCTCCGTGCTCGGCGACCACATAGACAAATTGGATCTCACACCTGGTAAGTTGAATCTAATCTACCTGTTATTCCAAGACTTAATTTTAGAAACAAAAATAGAATCCGACTGTCCTATCGACGCATTTGAGAATGACATGTTGGTCTTCTAAAAGAATATCAAACCTGATATAGATTGCCGTCAACGAGGTATCGCGGGGGTACACACGCTGATGATCCTGATGATGGCGATGACCACGCCGTGCTTAGCGTCCACATATCAGTTGTATTTCACACCTGTTGAATTTCATCTCTAAAACTAAACTACTGGCGTGCATGCTCATGTTATTTACATATTTAGCCTTTGGGTTATCCTAGTGGGCTTTAAGTGAGCCTGTCCTGCCCGCAGTCATACTAATGGATTTTGTGTGAAAGGAGTCTTTAATCTACTGTTTTGTCGCATCGCAGTTATTCTCAAGATTCAAAGTGTCCTCAATTTCACAAACTTTGTCGATAAAGGCGCATGCTTTTTGAAAGATTTCGACATCTAAGGATAAAATAATAAATCTTTTAGAAGACAGTTCCTTTATTCTCAAGGGATGCTTGTTTGACTCTATTAACATGTGTAATGTGTACCGTGAAGCCGTCAACTCGTCACAGTGCTGCTGAATGGAAATTCTAATAAATGTTGTCAGGTGTTTGAAATGTTTACAAAATTCGTATTGTTAATTTATTTTTCTACAAATGCTGATATCCCCACGGGAAGCTTCGTTTGCAAATAATTAGGTCAGAATTGATTACAGCACAATACGGGTGAATTTTTATCGAAATGCTAGTATTATATTTTACTTTTGTATTACGCTGATACTTCATGTTATCATTTTTCTGTCAATCTTTTGACTAACTCGAACAAAAAAGCGAAATCACCTTTTATCAGTTTCTACAATCACATGTCCCGTATCACAATTATTATAAAATTAGTAACTCCGGGCCCGACACTGTAAGTACAGTCAGGGAACTCTCCGCTTATATAATTTCAATCAAGTACAGCTTTTATTACTATTGCATAAGGTGCCCGTGTGATCAAGCTGCCAGTGACCTGATAGTACATACCACAAATGCTTTATTTTTAAAGCCTTTCGAACTCTGAAGAACCGTGTTTTTTGTCTACAGTAACTGAGTTAATGTATGTTAAATGCTACTTTAATCGTCTAATTTAAATACGTTCTACCCAGAGAATTTATTTCCCACATGCAAAACCATGTTTAAAACATTACAGGCGTATTATTTTGATGAAATGCTTAAAAATAAACTTTTATGCATATCATTAACTGGCTGACATCACTAGTGTTGTGCGTGTTCATTTTATTTTCATAGTCATAACATTTCCTTTATTTTATTTTTGGATTCGGCTGGATTCTCTGAACCTGAAGTTTTTGTTGCTGAAGTTCGATTGGATCCGTTCCTCTCCAGCATTAAGAAATCTTGAAAGTAACCACAGAACGATGACGCTAGGAGCATCTCGAGAGTATGGCCACTTCCACCTTTATTCGAGACCGTCAGAGCTTTTTTATACTGAGAATTTAATACTGATTTTTACTAGTGGTAGAGCTCCAGTGACGGAGCTCGCGGCCGTAGGCACCACCTCATTACCATAGTATATTTGCTGCTTAATGGTAGTGTTCAGCCCTATCGCGGTAATGTACGGTCCTGTAATTTGCCGGCACAGAGTTCATATTACAAAACCAATTTACCAGCGCTGATAATAAATCGTCGAAAGCAAAATATAGTTTAATTAAATAAGGTAAAAATATCAACATCGTTATCTTTATCTATGCGGGCGCGTGGACGACCATTCAATCGATGAGTCATTGTATTGCATCCTAATTAGAATCCAGTTGGATATGCGCAGTTATTCAATGACTTTTGACAGTTTTCTTTCCGATACAATTAATTTAGTCATTTTATATTTCCGTCGCCGCAGGGCGTCTCCATTTCCGCGTATAAAAGAAATGATTGTTAGTATATTATACAACCAGTTTTGCCTCGCAAATTAAATCACATTTAATAAGGGACTAAAATGTTGTCATAGCGTCACATGAAAGTAAGGCCTAGTACGGAAGTACCTTCTAAGGCCATTTTCGTCCCGCCAAAAAACCAATTGCAGTATTTTTCTGAAATTAGTCGCAGCTTTTGCGGAGTTTAATGGTATATAATATATATTTAATCGTATGTATATATATAATACGTACCTTTAGATCAGCGAAATAAAGTTAAATACCATCAGGGAACTAATCAGGGTAAAATTGGGGAATTTTTGGGTAACACTGTTACCCAAGTAGCAAAAGGTCGTAAAAGTCAAAAACTTTGTCAAATATTCATCCTTATCGAGGTATTATAGTATGGTGTCATATTCAAACAGTATAAAAATATCTAAAAGTATTTATTATAAGGCTAGCTGTGCCCGCGACTTCGTCCGCGTGAGAATTTATTATTGTCCAGTATCTACCCGGACGAAGTCGTGGGCGCAGCTAGTATAGAAGTAGCCTAAGTTACTCATTACATAAGCTTACTGCCAGTGAAAGTCCCGTCAAAATCGGTCCAACCGTTACCGAGATTAGCCCCACCAAACAGACAGACAAACAAAAATTGAAAAAAAAAATGTTTTTGTATATGTAGGTACCTACCGTGTATACATGTGCATTTAGTAAAAAGCGGTTATTTTGGTATTACAAACAGACACTCCAATGTTATGTATTTGTATAGATGTATTGAAATCAATTTGATAACAACAAAAAAAAACTAAAAACACAATTGACCATGACACAAATGTTATTTGTTGAAATCCCCCACAAACTTGAAGCTCGGACTTGCATACTTAAGTCCCCCACGGTGACTCAGCCAGATTACGTCAGCGTTGAGTAATATTTAATCAGCAGATGGCACTACCGGTTGTTAGTGTTGATTCAATTAACTTCAACACTCTAGTTAACTATTGCTGATCTTTATGTTACACTGATTTTGGGACACTTCAGTTGTATGTCAGTCATTATGTTCTTTTTACTGGTGGTAGAGCTCCAGTGATGCAGCTCGCGGGCGTAGGCACCACCGCATTACCTAATATACTTGTCCCCTCAATGGTAGTGTTCAGCACTATCGTGTTCCGGTCAGGTGGAAGTGTACGGCCCTGTAATTTCCGGCACAGGGCATAACACTTTAGGCCTCAGGAGTGGTAACACATCTGCATTTTGACCTTGGTATTTGTGTGGGTGTCTATAGGCTGCAGTCATCACTTAACATCAATGTGAACTGCATGCTTGTTTACCACTTCCATTACATAAAAAAATAGGCTTGTGAATTCGCGGGGCACATTTTTTATTTATTTATTTATTAAGTCTTTATTGTCACAATACACATACAATATTGTTACAAATGGCGAACTTAACGCTAAGAGCGTTCTCTACCAGTTAAACCATTACTAGTATAGAAAATTATATGGCGGTATTACGACACAACAGACATACAGAGCATAATAATAATTCATACTTAGTATAACTAGTACATACAAATGTATACACATTTATTACATAAATAGAATAAAGATACAATTTACATTTTGTGTCCGTACAAAATTTAGTATTTTAAATCACTGGTGGTAGAGTTCCAGTGTAGGAGGGCGTAGGCACCGCCACAATACCTAATCTATCTGCCGCCAAATGGTAGTGTTCAGCACTATCATGTTCCGGTTAGATGGTTATGTATGGCCCCGTAATAACTATTACAAAGACAACAACTAAGGTCTCAAGTGTGGTAACGCATCTGCATTTTGAACTCTGTGTTTTTGAATAAAAGTCTATAGGCAGCAGTCTACACTTAACATCCGTGTGAACTGCACACTTGTTTGCCACCTTCATTAGGTATAGGGTTGCCAGGCGACTGGATAAAACCGAACAGGCTTTTTGATTCCGTGTCCGGTCAAAATAAACGATATCCGACTTTTTACATTTCGCAAACGAGCGAGCACTGAGCACAGCCGAACGCTTCTATAACGGGTGTCGGCCTTTTTACCCAAATGTCCGGCCAAACTTTGCTAGTCTGTCCGACTATAAGGTTTAGCGACCTGGCAACCCTAATTAGGTACATGAAAAAAAAAACTCAAGATAAATACCTTACATCATTTGTGTTTATAAATATTAGGAGTACTTAGCAAATTCAAGAAACCTACTTCTATTGTATTTTTCCGACTGGACACCTGGCAGTGTTCAACGGTGCGGTTTTCTCGTTTGTTTCTGCACAGAACGTGTAAATTGTGGAACGAACTTCCCTCTGAGGATCCCTCGGTGCTACAATATGGGGTTCTTCAAAAATGGCGTCAAAAGAGTCCTTCAGGGCTGGCAGCGCGTTGGCAACTCCTCAACCTGGTTTTACAAATGTTCATAGGCGACGGTGACCACTTTCCATCAGGTGGCCCGTCAGCTTGTCTGTCCACTTAATGACATAAAAAAATAGTCTTTACGTTGATACCTAGTTTTAAATTATTATCTGCGTGTCCACCACCCGCATTCTTTTAGTAAGTTTGGGAAAAGACTGGTAGGAAATAGTATCATAAATAAGGTGGTGTTCTAGCTCTTGTTTAAGTTAATAATTGATATAATCATATCTATAAAACTATAACTGATTTATATATTTCTTGTCGTTGGCGCACTTTGAACACAAAAACAATGTATAAAAATCCAAAACCAGTTGATAAAGTTTGTGTTAGTATACATATAAAATAATGTTGCTTTAAATAATTTATTAGCCCAACCCAGGTTTCTTATTCGCTTATACGTCGGCGTCGTCATTGATAGATAAATTTATCTAACATTCATCATCCATTAAGAAGTAGTATTAAAAAATATATTTCACGATTGCCGCTGCTTATGTGTTGTTAGCTAGCTATTTTGATTCAGAGATTTCTTAGGGGTGGTAGAGTTTTACACAGTTTGGTAGCCTACAATTTACCACAAACACTTTATTCAATCTACTTGACGCTAAATAGCAGGTGCTCAGCGGTCTTGTGTTCTAATCCACATCCCTCCTTCCTCCTTCTCTCCACCAATCCGAACTTTTGTGGACCCACCTGATCTTCAATCTTGACTGGAGCGTCGAGGTAACTTACCAGTATGTCACGAATTTATTACACTTGGGAGGCGCCTACACCGTGGGCGCCTCTGGGAGTCGCGGCGCCCATCTGTGCGCTACCAAGACTCCGCTCTCATTTTTATGGGAGATAAGATGCCGAGGCAAAGGGGCACGTACCTCGAAGCCTATACCGCGAATGAAGAGACGAATTTACTATATTTTATATTTAATTTTGTTACTAGACATTAGAAATTTGTTAACGTCACGCCTGATACGTGCGATGCCACAAATTCAATGATTTTCTCTCCAGTAGTTGCCAGTTATTTATACATTTATTAAATACAACGTTAATCTATCAACAATGTTTAAGAGATAATGGCCTGAAAAAACAGACGTTCTAATTACGATAACTACCGGATGAAATTAAAAACTAATGATCAGCTAAGTCCGCGTCGTACCAAAGTGAAGGGTTCCGTACAGTACTAATCATATCTTATCCTGAAAATTTCGAGTAGTGAGCATTATTCGCACCGAAATTATTAAAAAAATACGATGAGATTCCATGAAAAAAGTACACAAATACAGGTATGTCCTGTTTATTGGCGGGAATAGAAGATTCACTTGTCTTGGCGGGGGACACGACAATAACTCCTGCCTGCAAAATTGGTTAGGTTTTTTTTAGGGAAACAATGTTAAAGGAAAATACTTATAACCTACAATTCTTTTAAAATAATTTCCTTTTGAGTAGACTGATACGCATTAGTAAACACAGCCGTTCCCAGAAACCAGACCTTAACCAGTATTATAATGCAGTTTGGTTTCTGTAAGGAAAAAATATTAGAAAGCCAATATCGGTTTAAATAATTTCTGCCTAGCTCGATACATTGCATAATGTCATTGTACTGTATTTTATTCCTTGTATAGAACCCTAATAATATAATACTATAAAAATCTATGTTTATTTGGACGCTGCGATAGGCGCAGTGCGACTAACAAATATAATTTATTCGTGAAAGTACTATACTATGATAATATGCATGGAATTATCTTACTGTGTCGAATTAAATTCGACACAATTGCCACTTCGTGACATTTTTGTAGGTGTGAACAATGTACTTGTATTTAGTTTTAAAATTACGAATAATAATTAATAAAAATAATAGAAAGTATCCATACAGCAGGGGATGTTAGGGATATGAAATTTCGGATACGGATTGGATACGGATAAAGGAATGATTATTATACCAGATACGGATAGACATTATTTCGGATTATCCGTTAGTTTCGGATAATTTCGGTTACAGATATTAGATTTTTAAGGAATTTTAAAAGAAAAATAAAAATTTACTCATAAATTAGTTAGTAACGAGTATTATAAGACGAATTGCGCAAGATCTGCGGTGTATCACTCACCGATCGCGTTCGTAATGAAGATGTAAGAAAGAGACTTTGTGTGAATGATAGTATCGGTGTAAAAATGAAAAAAGGCATGCTCCGATGGTTCGGGCATATAGAAAGAATGTCGAATGAGCGAATGACTAAACAGATATACAATGCGAATGTGGATGGTTGCAGAGGCCCAGGAAGACCAAGGCTGACCTACCATGACCAAATAGGTCGAGTTCTGTCTGATGGTGGGGTCAAAAGTCTTAGGAATCGGCGTGCATGTATGAAGAGAATGATGAAGGTAGACGAAGCACGAGAGGTTTGTCAGAACCGGGATGTCTGGCGCTCTACACTCTCTGCCTACCCCGTTAGGGACCTGGCGTGAAGATACATAAGACGAAAACAATAGTTAACAAATAATGCAAATGGTCGCGCGCGGCTAGTGTGACGCCTCTATCCGATATTATCCGAAACATTTATTTCGGTTACGGTTACGAATATTCGTTTACAGCGCTCATCAAGAAATAATGCACATCGAGCCTATGAAAGAGACAATCGGCTAGTTTCGGCTTCATAGAGCGTTATCTCTGCTGCACACTGCCTACGTAAGCATCCGTAGTCCGGTATTGGTCAAAACTTGATCAACAAACGTCAAATAGGTAAGGTGCGAAAGAGATAACGCTCTACAGATAGACAAAAATTGTAAAAAAAAATGTTTTGGTATATGTGCCGTGTATTGTATACATACATATGCATTTAGTAAAAAGCTGTTATTTTTATATTACAAACAAACACTACAATTTTATTTATTTGTATAGATGTATAGATTTTATCTATTATTTTCAGAACATAGGCTACAAAGTAAAAAACAGCAAGTACAGAAATGGCAAAGGTATACGGAACCGGGCGACGAACTCGAGCCTACCGCGTCGTCGCCAATGAAGCGGTCGTCGAGGAATTTATCCGACGAACTGGAGTGTGATGAAGATGACAGTCCGCTACCAGAGGGTGTACTTACCACAAAACTAGGCTTGGACATAGTGGTTGTCGCTACAAAGGTATTTTTTTATTTTAATTTTATTTTTATTTAAACACTAGCTGTGTCCGCGACTTCGTCAGCGTAAGAATTTATGAATGTTCAGTATCTACCCGGACGAAGTCGTGGGCGCTGCTTGTATAAAAGTAGCCTAAGTTACGCCTTATTTCATAAGCTATCTGCCAGTGAAAGTACCCGAGATTAGCGGGAACAAACAGACAGACAGACAAAAAAAAATAAAAAAATGTTGTTTTGGTATATGTACCGTGTACATATGCATTTAGTAAAAAGCGGTTATTTTTATATTACAAACAGACACTCCAACTTTATTTATTTGTATAGACAACCCAAATTCCATCACCGGGTGATTTTGCGAGAGAAGATAGATTTGATATATTCCCAGTTGCCCCTGCGGCGATTGCCACCGGTGGCAATTTACCATTCCTCAGCAGAGCCCGGAAAACCCGTTCTTTTGAAAAGGGCTAACCCGTTCTAATGTTAACCATTACTATAGGTTAACCTTCGTTCTCTCTGCGTCGGGACGTGACTTCCCCACCGCCCACTAGCGGAAGAATTCTCTTCTGATGGAAGAAAATTCTTCGGCTAGTGCTGTCAGAACATTGTCAATCCATTATAATGGGGAGGTAGTAAGTGCAGTAATGCAAGATGGGCAGCAGCGTCCTGCGATAAGACTACCTTCAATGCGATGCCCAATCCGCATGCCAATCGTGGCGATTATGGCATATCCCTTTCGGGGAGGCTTTGGTCCAGCAGTGGATGTCCATCAGCTAAAATAATGATGAACCTTTGTTCTGCTTAACTATTATAAAGGTACACCTTTTGACAGGGTTAACCCAAACTAACGAAGTCGTTTTGTGATAAAAATAATAATAATTGCAACCCATTATACATCCCACTACTGGGCACGAGTCTCTACCCTTTTCGGGGGGAGTTCTGGAGCTTACTTCACCACGCTGCTCCAATGCGGGTTGGTGGCGATACGGGTTAGTGGCCAACCCGATGTCGGATGTTTTCAAACCGCCCATAAGGCCTCCGACAAGGTTTGACGACTACTGACTATAGATAGCAACCGGGACCGACGGCTTAACGTGCCCTCCGAAGCACGGAAACGCGCATTTTAATTTGCCACTAGCGTTCACCCATCACACACCCGACCGCGCCCGTATCGCTTAACCGAGTAGATCACTTACGATCCACACTTTCTACACCATCCGCAGGGCCATGCGCGCTTTGTTTTGTGATGGTGTTGTTTAATTAACGGGGTACATGAAGCATTAGTACTCTTATCATCACAATTCTAAACATTCCAGACTGACTACATGAGCACACTAGAGAAAGAGCACGACTACCGCGACGAGCACTTCGACTTCATGCAGCAGTGGATCCGGCGGTTCTGCCTGCAGTACGGCGCCGCGCTCTTCTACACCAGCGCCAAGGAGGACAAGAACTGCGATCTGCTGTACAAGTACCTCACGCACCGGATATACGGCCTGCCGTTCCGGACGCCGGCCCTTATCGTCGAGAAGGATGCGGTTTTGATGTGAGTTTCCTTTTATATTGTAACTTAGTTCCATAGGCATCTCGAGATGCTGGCAAGAGGGACAGTTGCCAATATTGATGTGCCGGGTGTCCATGTCACTTTCTAACACGTACCTCACGCAGGTAGTATAATCTCAATAGCCTCGCGAACCATTCTTGGAATTGCTCTGTGTTCGAGTAGCGAGTATTCGAGTTTTGTCAAACCGAATATTTGGTTTGTCCGCTATGTGATCACAGACTGCCGACATCCCTGCTCTACAGTGTTTGACATCAGCAATATGTTATTTAATTCTGGTTCAAACCGCTCTCTTTGTTTGGCCTATATAAGAGAGTCCACAATCACAATCGAGTTTATAAATACCGGAATTTCGTAGGGAATTGTGTATTTTCTTGTAAAAACCGTTTTTAAAGATTTTCTTAATATGTTTGCTATTTTGTCTGTAACACCCTTAATATATGGTAGTATGGCCGGTTGTCGTTCAACTGTAGGTGGCTTCAGTTTACTACTCCTGTTTATTGAAAGATAACGTTTTTAAATTATATATGTATATGTATCTTCACGCCAGGTCCCTAACGGGATAGGCAGAGCGTGTAGAGCGCCAGATATCCCGGTCCTGACAAACCTCTCGTGCCACGTCTACCTTTATCATTCTCTTCATACATGCACGCCGATTCTTAAGACTTTTGAATAATGTTTTACAATTGTAATTTTTTATGTTTTACAGTCCAGCTGGCTGGGACAGTATGAAGAAAATTAGCATATTGTACGAGAATATGCAGTCGTGTAAGCCCGATGACTACTACAGAGATGTCATTGTTCAACCTGCCACGCGGAAAGTAAGTTATTTCTTGTACTTACTGTGTTCTTGAGTGACCAGAATAAACATTTGTGTCGCACATTTTACATAACAGCGCCATTCAGTTTAGCGCAATGGCACACCGCGGACACTCCGCCAAAATTCCATCCAAACGCTTAATTTGGTCTCTATTACACAGACATCAATCAGTGACGTGTATTTACACGCGCATCTGTGAAATACCAACTGTCGCCCATAAGAAGGGAGGAGGTTGGGTGATGCGGGAAAATCGGGCGGGACGTCGAAGTGTCCATTCTATACGTAGTATTATTACATATTCTCTGGCACTGCTTAACAGTACCCCACGACACACGTTAAATAAAACTATCACTGTGAGTTGTAACTTTAACAAATTGGATAGAGTCCACCTTTAATGAAAAAATGAGATGGACCATTTGAAAATTGTAATGTCGTCTTTACTTTAACTTCTAACCGTAATTGACTGAGCTGCTTTGAGTTAACCTCGGTGATCTGTTAGAGGGTGAGGGAATCTGTCAACCCTGATAATTTTTACTATGTCGTAAAATAAACTAGTACAACTAGTACTAGTTCAGTAGCTCAATTGGAAGAGCGGCTGGACTAGATTCCCAGTAGGCCGCGAGTTCGAGTCTCGCCTGAAGTCAAATTTTTCTTTCCATTTTTCTTTAAAATAAAATATATTTCACAAGCATGTGTTAATGCGAAATAATATAAAAACAATTAGTACAACTAGTGTAAATGTTACTGTTATTATTAAATTTGTCAATAACCGTTACTTTAATTAAATGGTTTTAGCGAAAGACCAGCCCTAATTGTTTTACAATGAGCAAAATGCTGAGCTAGGACCAATTTATACCAATGTTGTAGAACATAGACACATTATATAACGCGAGAATAATGCACACTCTTTAACACCCCGATTAGAAAATCGAGTTATTATCATAATACATGAACTCAAATTATGTGTTTATGTATTCATTATTTTTTATTTAAGAAATAAGTTGCCCTCTATTTGTATGAACAGCATGCACACCCTACGCATACTTACTCTACTTCTACCTACAGCCGCACATAAAACACGAACCTACTTACACACGCTCACTGTTACAATGTGATGTAGCGTAACTTGCGTACACTTTAGAAACTTATTTAACACTCGCTAGCAATAAGATTAATTTCCACTATTTTATTCCTTAAATTATTGTTTATAATAAAAAGCACGTCTCGACGAGTTCTAATAAACTTGTTGAGACTAGCTTTTTATTTTGGATAGACGATAGTTTCATTTTCGGTTGTATTGACTGTTCACTAAATGGGTGACCATAATTTCCTTAATTGTAATTAAGGGGGCCGTCCCTGAAAACGCGAGAATAGGGGTTTACGGTTTGCAAAATATTATGAAATCCGCTATACTAAGCAACACCAAAAAAATATCTCAGACGCTCAATAAGTCTGCCAACAATAACACTGCGTTAGATTTTTGAGATCGATTATAATTTTCTAAAAAAAAATCAAAAAAAATATGAAAAACATCGAAATCGACCTTTTCTATTGGCAATATTTATACTATTTCCGATTCATATTTTAAAAATATTATTGGCTTAATCGTGAGACGAAAGTATAAAGAATACAATCACCGTTCGTATTTTTCGCATAATTGAACAGAAAAACAGTTATATTCGTCTAAATATCATATATTTTTACGCATCCCGCTGTCCATACATTTTTCTATGGAGAAATCGCTGGCCATATTTCATTTTATAATAGAGCACGGCCGTCAAAATCAAGCAGTGCCAAACCAGTGTTCAAGGAGAGCGCACGTCCGTCCGTCATCCGTATTTTCGATTGTTTTCTTGCAATGGGGTGGGGCGCGAGTATCGGATACAATTGCAAAGTCGTACTCTGACGACTACATGACAATAAAAAAAAAAGTAAATTAAGTATTTATTAATGCTTTTATGCACATAAAATATACATATGGCGGACTTAACGCCACTAGGCGTTTTCTACCAGTCAACCATTGAGTTGTGTAGAAATCAACGATGTAGGTGCAACACTGGTTAAAAGTAGAGAATGACATTATAATAAATGAAACAAATTTGGATGATTATAATTATAACATATTATAGATAAGTATATAAATAAATATTATATATATATTATACAGATATATATATATAAGAAATATAATCTAAATATATAAATGTAAAGAATATCACTACACAAGAATACCACTACGTGTAGTGGTATCCTTATAGAATTCATTATTTAAAAGATTACAGTGTCACGTCACTGACACTGATTGCGATATTTCATTAGAGCTTAATACCATTATATAAATATGATACAAAGATGTATATTATATATATTAGATTTATAATTTATAACTGCCTCAGTAGCGTAGTGGTAGCAGGCCACTACTATTACGCTGGAGGTCCTGGGTTCGATTCCCGGGTCGGGGACTATCAGAGATAACGGTTTAAAATCCTTTATCTTTGCTTCTATTGGGATTTTTCCATTTTCTGGAAGTTTCCCAGTACCCCGGAGTTTGGTAATGTGCCCGGAGATGGCAACAGGTTCGCCACCTGTTACATGGGCCA
Source organism: Macrosoma leucophasiata (assembly GCA_036365455.1). Taxonomy (NCBI): domain Eukaryota; kingdom Metazoa; phylum Arthropoda; class Insecta; order Lepidoptera; family Hedylidae; genus Macrosoma; species Macrosoma leucophasiata. Next base: position 23,034,718 of record JAWQUS010000007.1, on the reverse strand, counting down.
AAAACGTAACCGGCGAGTCGTGGGTGTTTGCATGTATGATTGAATGCATGCATTTACCTCTGCCTACCCCTTCGGGGATTACAGGCGTGAAGTTACGTTACGTTAGATTTATATATATTTAGTACAAATATAAATAAATATTAAAGATACGAATTGGGAATAAGCACGATGAATGACAGACATGTGAATCTTCTAAGACAGCAAATTAAAATAATGTTGACGTACTTTGCGTTTGAAAGATAATTTAAGTTGATTTTCTGATAGCCACGGGTAGTATGTACCTAATTAACGTTTTTTTTTCATGTAATCTAGAATGTGCGAAACCGGCTCCATTTCCGACACGCAGTTCAATACAAAAAATCAATTACGAAAATAATAAAAACGATGATGATCCTTTCACACATAGATAAGTGTTAGATCTGATCAAGTGTCTGAAAGTGCAAAAGGAACCAGGTACGGACGGTGTCTCCAACTGTACCATCTGAATTTTCTTCCCCTTATAGCCGTATTTATTAAGATACTTAACACAACTTTTAAATAATTCTGTTTCCACCCTCGGGGGAAGAGGCCACAGTTATCGGGTTTCGTAAATTCTGTAAGCCTAACAATCAGGCCTCTTCGTATAGGTTGACAAGTCTGCTAAGTTCCCTGTAAGATTTACGAACGTGTCATCTGCGCTCGTCTCTCTAAGTGTGAGATCGCACTACGATTGTACTTTGAGCAAAGTACGCTTAGAACTGTCAAAACTCATACTTTACTGATAGTTTTAAGCATACTTTGCTCAAAGTAAAGTGCGATCTGTGAATCTCACCCAGAGACTTTGCACGAGTAGGTGCGTCGCCTGGTCCCAAACGAACAATTTGGTTTCCATAGATGCCACTCCGGTGTATATGAAGTACCTACATCGGATTACTAAGCACATGAAAATGGACACTAAGATGAAAGCTATAGGCAGAACTCATTTATCATAAGAGCTTCTTGCTAATTCAATACCTTAGCTAAGAAAAGGACAAGTTCCATGTTGGACCCGCGCCTTGTACGCTATATAAAAAGATAGAGAAAAATACGTAGAAATTATTCTACGGAAAAATACACACATAATTATTTGAATCGTTGTTTTTTTGTCGGCAATATTTGTTTTATGTAATTTTTATATGACAACGAAATATGATTATATTGCTACTATGACATTCTTGTTTTTGAAATATACTTACGAAAATTGATTGAAGGTATAATAAACGATTTGAATAACGGAAAATGATTTTATGCTTCTTCTCTCAATATTGTACAAGGTGCATTCCCAAGCTCCATACATTTTTGGAACGACTCCTTTGTATATTGATTTATTCTTTAATCTACTATTGCAAAATTATGAATAACCGATTCGAATACCTACTTCTAATCTTATATGTGGTTCATATCTGTAACTCTCAGTTACATGTATCTACAGGTTTATTTATCTCTGTAAATTGCTGTTAGTTACCCTAAAATTGTAAAAATAAATGAAAGACTTTATCTCGGGAGATGAAGATAGAATCATGTCACGTGTTTTAAAAGATGAATTTGCAGCTTTATAAGAGACTAACGGGTCATTACTGAAGTAATAAATTTAGAAAGAATAGAGTGGTAAAAACAAAACAACTACATTAGCGGTACGCAAATGTTACATAAATATTTTGCTTCAGAATGATTGCAATTGACCAATATTTTATAGTAATAATAGATGAAAATAATATATGTAATAATTTTGTGTAGTTTTATTCTAATCAGGTTCAATAGCATTAAGAAAAAATATATATGCATAATATTTCCTAAATTTCACAGAATTATTAAATTAATACACACATAACGCTTACACTAAGACCGCACCTTAAAAAGGTTGCGATAAACTATGGCCCAATATATTGCGTGTTTTTGTAACGTTCTTAAACATTCTACCGAGGTAAGCGGGCGATGGATACGGTAATTATGTCAGTTCTTGTCACTTCCTAGCGTACGTATACTATACTGCGTGATGTATTTGTGTGAGTAGAAAACTTCTATGTGTGGGTTCAAAAATAAATTCCCACGCTCGCAGACTGCCCTCTTAATTTTGGGACAAAATATTACCCTATCAAAAATGCCTGAAATCGATTCAGTCATCGATTCTGAGCAAAGTAGTTTCAGGTTGTACATTTAATCCTGTTACACGTTGTATAAGTTAAGATTCTTTCTTTCTAACAATTACTGCGGTTCAACCGAACCTTATGGCCGAATACTCAATCACTTAATTTAAAGCAATCCTCAAATATAAGCTATCTCTTAAAGAGAGACAAAAGAGTTATGTGCCATTTAGATCCAAGTGACGATTTAGTTTAGTGTATAATACGTGTAATACTACGTATAGAATGGACACTTCGACGTCCCGCCCGATTTTCCCGCGTCAACAAATTTCAACAGTGAGGTTGCGAGCGGGTAAGCTAGCTGTCTATTTTTTGGTAATTTGGTCACGTAGTCAGTGCGACGACTTATTTCACGATTGTCTGTTTTGGTTATAACACTACGTGCCCCATTTCTGTGTGCGCGTGTACTGTTAGATTTTTTGTGTTGAGTGTCCGGGGTGCGCCGTTAGTGTTGTTAATGATTTAATACGTGTTTTCGCCTACAGAGCGGTGGGCACCGCGAAGCGGAGGTGGGCGCGGAGGACGAGCAGGCCTTCCTGCAGCGGCAGCTGGCCGCGCTGCAGACCGGCGCCCTCGCGCCCCGCGCCGACTCCCCGCTGCGGGCCGCGCAGCGAACCACCGCACAGGTACCCCGCACACTACACACTACACACTGCACACTACACACTACACACCTTCCTGCAGCGGCAGCTGGCCGCGCTGCAGACCGGCGCCCTCGCGCCCCGCGCCGACTCCCCGCTGCGGGCCGCGCAGCGAACCACCGCACAGGTACCCCGCACACTACACACTACACACTGCACACTACACACTACACACCTTCCTGCAGCGGCAGCTGGCCGCGCTGCAGACCGGCGCCCTCGCGCCCCGCGCCGACTCCCCGCTGCGGGCCGCGCAGCGAACCACCGCACAGGTACCCCGCACACTACACACTACACACTGCACACTACACACTACACACCTTCCTGCAGCGGCAGCTGGCCGCGCTGCAGACCGGCGCCCTCGCGCCCCGCGCCGACTCCCCGCTGCGGGCCGCGCAGCGAACCACCGCACAGGTACCCCGCACACTACACACTACACACTGCACACTACACACTACACACCTTCCTGCAGCGGCAGCTGGCCGCGCTGCAGACCGGCGCCCTCGCGCCCCGCGCCGACTCCCCGCTGCGGGCCGCGCAGCGAACCACCGCACAGGTACCCCGCACACTACACACTACACACTGCACACTACACACTACACACCTTCCTGCAGCGGCAGCTGGCCGCGCTGCAGACCGGCGCCCTCGCGCCCCGCGCCGACTCCCCGCTGCGGGCCGCGCAGCGAACCACCGCACAGGTACTCCGCACACTACACACTACACACTGCACACTACACACTACACACCTTCCTGCAGCGGCAGCTGGCCGCGCTGCAGACCGGCGCCCTCGCGCCCCGCGCCGACTCCCCGCTGCGGGCCGCGCAGCGAACCACCGCACAGGTACCCCGCACACTACACACTACACACTGCACACTACACACTACACACCTTCCTGCAGCGGCAGCTGGCCGCGCTGCAGACCGGCGCCCTCGCGCCCCGCGCCGACTCCCCGCTGCGGGCCGCGCAGCGAACCACCGCACAGGTACCCCGCACACTACACACTACACACTGCACACTACACACTACACACCTTCCTGCAGCGGCAGCTGGCCGCGCTGCAGACCGGCGCCCTCGCGCCCCGCGCCGACTCCCCGCTGCGGGCCGCGCAGCGAACCACCGCACAGGTACCCCGCACACTACACACTACACACTGCACACTACACACTACACACCTTCCTGCAGCGGCAGCTGGCCGCGCTGCAGACCGGCGCCCTCGCGCCCCGCGCCGACTCCCCGCTGCGGGCCGCGCAGCGAACCACCGCACAGGTACCCCGCACACTACACACTACACACTGCACACTACACACTACACACCTTCCTGCAGCGGCAGCTGGTCGCGCTGCAGACCGGCGCCCTCGCGCCCCGCGCCGACTCCCCGCTGCGGGCCGCGCAGCGCACCACCGCACAGGTACCCCGCACACTACACACTACACACTGCACACTACACACTACACACCTTCCTGCAGCGGCAGCTGGCCGCGCTGCAGACCGGCGCCCTCGCGCCCCGCGCCGACTCCCCGCTGCGGGCCGCGCAGCGCACCACCGCACAGGTACCCCGCACACTACACACTACACACTACACACTGCACACTACACACTACACACCTTCCTGCAGCGGCAGCTGGCCGCGCTGCAGACCGGCGCCCTCGCGCCCCGCGCCGACTCCCCGCTGCGGGCCGCGCAGCGCACCACCGCACAGGTACCCCGCACACTACACACTACACACTGCACACTACACACTACACACCTTCCTGCAGCGGCAGCTGGCCGCGCTGCAGACCGGCGCCCTCGCGCCCCGCGCCGACTCCCCGCTGCGGGCCGCGCAGCGCACCACCGCACAGGTACCCCGCACACTACACACTACACACTACACACTGCACACTACACACTACACACCTTCCTGCAGCGGCAGCTGGCCGCGCTGCAGACCGGCGCCCTCGCGCCCCGCGCCGACTCCCCGCTGCGGGCCGCGCAGCGCACCACCGCACAGGTACCCCGCACACTACACACTACACACTACACACTGCACACTACACACTACACACCTACCTGCAGCGGCAGCTGGCCGCGCTGCAGACCGGCGCCCTCGCGCCCCGCGCCGACTCCCCGCTGCGGGCCGCGCAGCGCACCACCGCACAGGTACCCCGCACACTACACACTACAAACTACACACTACACACCTACCTGCAGCGGCAGCTGGCCGCGCTGCAGACCGGCGCCCTCGCGCCCCGCGCCGACTCCCCGCTGCGGGCCGCGCAGCGCACCACCGCACAGGTACCCCGCACACTACACACTACACACTACACACTACACACTGCACACTACACACTGCACACTACACACTACACACCTTCCTGCAGCGGCAGCTGGCCGCGCTGCAGACCGGCGCCCTCGCGCCCCGCGCCGACTCCCCGCTGCGGGCCGCGCAGCGCACCACCGCACAGGTACCCCGCACACTACACACTACACACTACACACTACACACTACACACTACACACCTTCCTGCAGCGGCAGCTGGCCGCGCTGCAGACCGGCGCCCTCGCGCCCCGCGCCGACTCCCCGCTGCGGGCCGCGCAGCGCACCACCGCACAGGTACCCCGCACACTACACACTACACACTACACACTGCACACTACACACCTTCCTGCAGCGGCAGCTGGCCGCGCTGCAGACCGGCGCCCTCGCGCCCCGCGCCGACTCCCCGCTGCGGGCCGCGCAGCGCACCACCGCACAGGTACCCCGCACACTACACACTACACACTGCACACTACACACCTTCCTGCAGCGGCAGCTGGCCGCGCTGCAGACCGGCGCCCTCGCGCCCCGCGCCGACTCCCCGCTGCGGGCCGCGCAGCGCACCACCGCACAGGTACCCCGCACACTACACACTACACACTACACACTGCACACTACACACCTTCCTGCAGCGGCAGCTGGCCGCGCTGCAGACCGGCGCCCTCGCGCCCCGCGCCGACTCCCCGCTGCGGGCCGCGCAGCGCACCACCGCACAGGTACCCCGCACACTACACACTACACACTACACACTGCACACTACACACTACACACCTACCTGCAGCGGCAGCTGGCCGCGCTGCAGACCGGCGCCCTCGCGCCCCGCGCCGACTCCCCGCTGCGGGCCGCGCAGCGCACCACCGCACAGGTACCCCGCACACTACACACTACAAACTACACACTACACACCTACCTGCAGCGGCAGCTGGCCGCGCTGCAGACCGGCGCCCTCGCGCCCCGCGCCGACTCCCCGCTGCGGGCCGCGCAGCGCACCACCGCACAGGTACCCCGCACACTACACACTACACACTACACACTACACACTGCACACTACACACTGCACACTACACACTACACACCTTCCTGCAGCGGCAGCTGGCCGCGCTGCAGACCGGCGCCCTCGCGCCCCGCGCCGACTCCCCGCTGCGGGCCGCGCAGCGCACCACCGCACAGGTACCCCGCACACTACACACTACACACTACACACTACACACTACACACTACACACCTTCCTGCAGCGGCAGCTGGCCGCGCTGCAGACCGGCGCCCTCGCGCCCCGCGCCGACTCCCCGCTGCGGGCCGCGCAGCGCACCACCGCACAGGTACCCCGCACACTACACACTACACACTACACACTGCACACTACACACCTTCCTGCAGCGGCAGCTGGCCGCGCTGCAGACCGGCGCCCTCGCGCCCCGCGCCGACTCCCCGCTGCGGGCCGCGCAGCGCACCACCGCACAGGTACCCCGCACACTACACACTACACACTGCACACTACACACCTTCCTGCAGCGGCAGCTGGCCGCGCTGCAGACCGGCGCCCTCGCGCCCCGCGCCGACTCCCCGCTGCGGGCCGCGCAGCGCACCACCGCACAGGTACCCCGCACACTACACACTACACACTACACACTGCACACTACACACCTTCCTGCAGCGGCAGCTGGCCGCGCTGCAGACCGGCGCCCTCGCGCCCCGCGCCGACTCCCCGCTGCGGGCCGCGCAGCGCACCACCGCACAGGTACCCCGCACAATACACACTACACACTGCACACTACACACTACACGGCCGCGCTGCAGACCTTGCAGACTTCCAATAAATCACAACTGTTCATAACGGTGCTAAAAAAAATAACTTCAAAAAAACTTCTGGCGGGACTGCCGAAGCTATTCATTGTTCACTTTAGAACAACGCAAAACGAAAATGTATTGTCAGTCAAACAGTTTTTTTGTGTTATCTCTACTATCGCGCATGTAAAGACTGACCGTTCTTAATTTAACTGCAATCGTATCTCGACAGCTGGACGGCGCGAAGATCGGCATGGGCCCCGGCACGCCGGGCAACGAGGGCGTGCTGGCCAACTTCTTCAACTCGCTGCTGTACAAGAAGACGGTGTCGCCGGGCGCGCGCGCCGAGCCGCCCGCCGCGGCCGCCGCGCGCTCCGACGCCGCCGCCGAGCTCGACCGTCTCACGCGCGCCAAGCGCCCGCCCCCGACCTCCCCCGCGCCCGCGCCCCCGCCCCTCGACCTCAACTCCTCGGACTGCTAACGCCGCCCCCAGCTACACGGTACGTGACGTCACCCGGCTCGACCGCCTCACGCGCGCCAAGCGCCCGCCCCCGACCTCCCCCGCGCCCGCGCCCCCGCCCCTCGACCTCAACTCCTCGGACTGCTAACGCCGCCCCCAGCTACACGGTACGTGACGTCACCCGGCTCGACCGCCTCACGCGCGCCAAGCGCCCGCCCCCGACCTCCCCCGCGCCCGCGCCCCCGCCCCTCGACCTCAACTCCTCGGACTGCTAACGCCGCCCCCAGCTACACGGTACGTGACGTCACCCGGCTCGACCGCCTCACGCGCGCCAAGCGCCCGCCCCCGACCTCCCCCGCGCCCGCGCCCCCGCCCCTCGACCTCAACTCCTCGGACTGCTAACGCCGCCCCCAGCTACACGGTACGTGACGTCACCCGGCTCGACCGCCTCACGCGCGCCAAGCGCCCGCCCCCGACCTCCCCCGCGCCCGCGCCCCCGCCCCTCGACCTCAACTCCTCGGACTGCTAACGCCGCCCCCAGCTACACGGTACGTGGCGTCACCCGGCTCGACCGCCTCACGCGCGCCAAGCGCCCGCCCCCGACCTCCCCCGCGCCCGCGCCCCCGCCCCTCGACCTCAACTCCTCGGACTGCTAACGCCGCCCCCAGCTACACGGTACGTGGCGTCACCCGGCTCGACCGCCTCACGCGCGCCAAGCGCCCGCCCCCGACCTCCCCCGCGCCCGCGCCCCCGCCCCTCGACCTCAACTCCTCGGACTGCTAACGCCGCCCCCAGCTACACGGTACGTGGCGTCACCCGGCTCGACCGCCTCACGCGCGCCAAGCGCCCGCCCCCGACCTCCCCCGCGCCCGCGCCCCCGCCCCTCGACCTCAACTCCTCGGACTGCTAACGCCGCCCCCAGCTACACGGTACGTGGCGTCACCCGGCTCGACCGCCTCACGCGCGCCAAGCGTGCAAGTCGCCCGAGGACACGGTAGTTCACACGGCGTTCTCTGATATCGCTCGCTCGCTCTCTCGCCACAACTCTCTTTCACCATCGTAGTCTGCCGTCAGGTTGATTTTAAAATATATTTTTAACTAGCTGTGCCCGCGACTCCGTCCGCGTGAGAATTTGTAATTGTTCAGTATGCACCCGGATAAAGTCGTGGGCGCAGCTAGTATGAAAGTAGCCTAAGTTACTCCTTATTATATAAGCTATCTGCCAGTGAAAATCCCGTCAAAATCGGTCTAGCCGTTCCCAAGACTAGCCCCGCCAAACAGACAGACAGACAGACAAAATTGTAAAAAATGTTGTTTTGGTATATGTACCGTGTGTACATATGCATTTAGTAAAAAGCGGTTATTTTAATATTACAAACAGACACTCCAATTTTATTTATTTGTATAGATATATGCCGAACAAATCCGTAAAAATATAAGGTTTGCTAAACCGTAATGCCGAAACCGTAATCAAATCAAATTAAATTTCTTATAATAAACAAACTTAAAATAAAACCATGAAATGATTATTATTTCAAACTAAAAATGATCGAATTGCAGGTACATAAGTCGCTCGGCGGGCGCCCGACGCAGGATCAACGCTTGCGCACCGGGGTCCTCTGTCGTCATACATCGCTGGCTTGTACTTCGTCACGCCCTCGCCGGCCCGCCTTCCGTCGACTGACGATACTACACGTCACGAGACGCGCCTTCGAGATTCTTCCATAAACGTCGGCCTTCTGTCATCGCGTACATGTTCCAACATCTAAACTTCTACCAAACCTCTCGATGTTTCACTCGAGGCCGTTAACATCGACTTTTTTACACGAGAATCACGGAGGTGTCAGTCTGTCTTTTGCTACGAGACGGATCGATGATATTTAAGTAACAATATTATAGACGATTTATTTAATCTGTGGCAGCGACGGGACGCCCCGTTAGGAACAATTGTAATACATTTCCATTACACTACAGATGAAAGGAGTCACTTTCCTATGTTTTTGTAATATGTTCTATGATATTAATTAAGTATTTATTTAGGTAGCCTCATTTTTTTTTTCGTTTAACTGAAAGTGATCATTACGCGCGACGACATAGATATTTTAACTGAAGATGGCGGTCGATCAATGTTGCTACGGACCGCTCAAGGGCCTTCGGTCTTGATATTTAGACTGAAGCGTGTCAGTCGTCGGGTGTTTATACTTAATTATTTCGTGAAGGGTTCGGAATCATCTGAGATTAAAAATGTATTGTAATGTGATCTTCTATGAAGACTGGCCGTGCAATTGGAACTTGTTAAGCACAATGAAGTCACTATATGTACAAACTATTATTTCTATTGACTGGCAACATTTGCAGTTATGCACATCATGAGCATAGCGAACGGGTATTCGATAAATTGTTTTTGATTTTTTTAACAAAATGTAACACTATAGTAGAATAGTTTATTAGTGAATATCAAACTGACTAAATATAAAAGACAAAATAAAAAATGCGAACATGATTTTGCAAAAAATCTCGGTACTTTATCACAAGTATTACACAACTTGCAAATGTTGCTATATTCCATCAAAATGTTTACTTGCATAATATTTTTTAAGACAACTTTTTATCAGTATGTTTGAGAATTATCGAAATGAAAATTAATCATATATCACGCGGGTATACATTTTCGTGGACATCATAATGTATTAATTATTATAATTTGCTCATAAATTTAGTATGTATAATTCGAAATAGCAATCATTTGATATAAAATATACAAATTGTGGTTTCAATTACATTGTAATAGTGGCCTTTATTGTGTTAGTAAGCAAAATTTATTCATTTTCAAATATAATATAATTAAGTTAACGGAATTCCAGTTTTTATTCGTCCCCATAATGCTATGTACTTTTGTAATATGAAAAGTGTATTATAGAATTGGTTTTGTTCACGTGTGGTGCAATACAGTACATTCCAAACGTGGTTTGGTGCTTGTTATAACAGTAAAATTATCGAATAACAACATTTGGAGTTTCATTTTCAAATTCTTGCCCAATCGCTCTCTTTCCATTATTATTACGTCGCATTAAAGGTCACTATTATTTAAGTTGCGTGGAATCCATAAATTACGTAACATAATTAAAACTGAAGGGAAAAGGGAAAGAAGATTTCAATGAATTGCTTAAATACTAAAAGGAAGACTCGACAAGTGACAAGTTTAAGGTTAATTTTATATCCACTTTGTCACACTTAAAAATCTAAAGACATTTTGCCTGATTTCTACCTAGAATATCAGATATAGTGCAGTCGTGATGTGTAATCACGACTGCACTTAGTCATGTGACATAGAATATATATATTCTATTCTGTCACATGAAAGTGTAGGTGACGCTACACAATGTCGGTATACATATTTATATATTTTCACATTTATGTTTGCAGTATGGTTACAGTATTTGTTCGTTCATTGATAAAACAACTAATCTAACAGCCGCAAAAGTAGTGTAGATCTGCATATTTTTAATTTGTTAAAACTTAAATGAAAGTCGATTTCATCCTTAAATACAAATTAACCCAAAATTGTCACTATAGAGAGATATTATAAATGTGATAAACGAGGGTAGACAAAAATGGAATCAAGTCTGTGATGTAATTTATGGATAACCCCATACACCGACCGGCAAATTATTCTAGAATTTCTCTATATAGTACTTAATACTAATTCATTTCTCAACCATTCACGGATGCAAAGGCATAGCTTTTCTGAATCCAATTCCTACGATTAAGTATTTATATAGTACTTGTTTAATGTTTTTGCTATTTGTATAACTTATTAACTTGAGTAAGTTAGACTAGGTCGATCGGTTACTTACAAACTAAAACATTTATTCGTATTAAATTTCTAAATGAAAAATAAAGATATAAAATAAATAAATATTTGCGTATAGGCAGCTACACTTTGCATTTCTTTGTTAAGAAATGCTTTAAAAAAGCAACACCTTGTATTCTTTACCAATTTAATTACGAAATTATTTTTTTACACACTTGTTACTTAGTTCTGTAAATTTAAATCTGCCGTTAAGGCTGGTTTGCACCAAGATATTTGTTAGGGTTAACGTTATTGTTACATTTGACATCCTTCTCTAACTAACAGATTTCTTAAAGTTAGTGAAGGATCTGAAATGTTACAATAACTTTATCACATATCTTGTGCAACCCAGCATAAGTCTTGTGCTATTTGATTATAATTAAAATCATAAAAACAGCTTGCCTGGTTTCTTCTTAGGGGATTTGACGTCATTTATTAAAAGCAGGTAAGTTCATAGTAAGTTTAAGAACTGGTCAGAGGTAACAAGGAATATCAAATGCATATTATGCGTTGCTAAACGTTAATTGACTGTTTGTTTTCAGTCGCGTGGCTAACGTACTTAAGGCACATTTTTCTTTTGATATACTTCAGCGTCCTGTTTAACAAAGCATTTTTTCATTGATTATGGCTTAATCAAATCTATACTAAAACCACATAACACAGAATGAATGGTCAATAAAATGACATCTCAATTGGTTGATCGACCTGTAAAAATAACGAGTACGATACACTTGACTTAAAATCAAACCGCGGTCCATAAAGGCTTCGCGGCAGAATTTTTCTATGAGAAAGTTTTGAAGCGTCGTATATGTGCGATTAGAGGTTATAAATATTAATAAAAAATACAAATCAGCCAAAAATGTTGTGTACAGTTGTCGATGTTCATGCAGCATTTAATAGGTAGATATAGGTCAAGCCACGTAAAAAGAACGCTGGCGGTCAAGCTGCGCGTCATGTGTTTTTATTTCATTTTATGTTATTCTATGTAATATAGTTTTCAATCTGCCTACCAATACACGAAACCGCAAGCGAAAGCTAGATCAAAAATAAACCAATAGGGCTAGTACTTTCGTGCGCGAGTGTACCGATGCGCGAACACATCCCTTCTACTTTCTTCCAGCGTTCTTTTTACGTGGCGCGACCTATACCTGATTATTTCATAATATATTGTTTGTTATCTCTGATGTGTGTTTGATTCCTTCCTCGTGCGGAGTCGTGCGTATGATTTGCTTACTGAAACTATTTTTATTTATATACAAGGTGTGCAATGGAATATAATTAGCTGGCTAAATTCTGGCATTAATTTGGAAATATTAACTTGGCGTGTGGCGATGTATAATATTTAACTCATTTGTATATTAATTTTCGGCAGATTTTTTATAGGGATCATAATAATATAATGATATGTATTATGTACAAGTTAATTGTCTATTTTTATAACGGGGAATTAATGTTAGGTGGCTAAACTGTGTATTTGTCTTTATTATGTAAAAGCTACGGGCATGTAAGTAAAGTAAGGCTAAGCTGGATATAATAATATGTACTAGCCCTATAATTAATTATTATTTATGTACCTTCTTTTTTATTGAGGTCTTACTATCAGTTGGCAAAATGATACCATCTGATTGTCTTGAGACACTAATAATTTACTCGTAATTATACACTATCTTGTGAATTATTATAATTGAATAACTTTGAAACAATAGTATTGGTTTACTTTCAAGTTAGAAAGTTGTGATTCAAATAACCCTAAATGAAATCATTTGCTTAAATATACGGCCTTGTTATATTTACAGCTTAATGTGAAGAAGTATAATACATAATATAATATTATTAAAACCGTTTTGTTAAATACTGGTAGAATATTTTGCTCATTTAGATTTGTATTTTCGTTTTTTTGTACTAGTCAAAGTATTCAGCATGGTAATTTATGAATAGACAATTTCTTATCATTATATTTTTTTTTCTGTGATATGGTTTTTTTATAAAGAACAAAATAAAATAGTGTTCTATCTACGATTATATATTAGCCACATAACATCCTCAAATAGGCAACGATCATAAAACAGAAATAACTATTATTTTTATATTAAAACATTTTAATTTAAGCTCAATTACCTTTAAATGTATATAAATTGCGTTAAAATTGTTTTAACAAAATTACAAGAATTTATATAAAATACTAAAATGATTTAACCTTTATAAAATATGGAATGCTTTGCTTCAAAAACGTGAACAGAAAATGAATATGTGAGCTGATATCACATTTTTTTATGTAATGCACAGAAAAATAACGAAGTGTAACAGTTCAGTGCAAGAATACCATTTTGGTTGTAATACTATAATGATAATAACAGAAAAAGAAGGCATAGTGATTTATTATTAGATTCTCAATCGATAGTTTTTTTTACGCTTTCTATAGTGTAGATTGTAATATTTATAGCGAACTGTTTAATTGTTCGATGTTTTATTATTTAAATATTATTGATTAATTATGAATAAGATATCGTTGCATTCAAAATATTAGAATTATAGCAACACTAATAAATGTGTTTACAACAATAATAACAGTCGCCAAATACAATTACCCATACCTATTAACTATGGAGAATATGCTATTATCCATTGAACTGTCCAATCGCAAATACCTACTAAAGAGACTTGAATTTAAGCAAGTTGATTCTCATTCATTTCCTGCATGTAGATTTTCAATTGTGAAGTAAATACGTTTTGATGTTGACTGTTTTCGTGAATAAATGTAACAAATTACATATCGAATGCAGTTTTAAGCACCGAAAATGTATTTTTTTAAATCCTTATATCCATATCGTAATGATGACATCAATGATGTTGTTATTTTATGATATGATACTTTTTATGCTACGCACTCAACTCCATAATTTAGCTTTATGGAAGTAAGATAGTGTGATAAATATGTAGTCTACAATTTTTGTTTATTAAAATTTGGCGACAACTGTACAGTTTATTTGAATAAAATAGCACAGAATCTGTTCAAATATGCGTTTTATTTACCAATTATTTCAAACCCCTCTATTACTAGCGGATTGCGAGCGTTGCGAACGTGTGGCGAATACGCAACGTTTTCGTCGCGTGTTAATATAGACCTAGGTACTTCACTGAACTAGATTTTTTGGATTTTTTTATAGGCAGTATTATGAGCGTCGCCAGCTCGCCATATATTTTTTTAATCATAAACCTACCACAACCAAAACCGATATCTACCCTATCATATAATTACCAACTTGCCTCCTGGCGACGCTCTTGGATGCTATAAGTTAACAGCAAAAAATACACATCAATATACTTACCCATATTGATGTGTTTTTGATAAAGAAGAGAATATCAGGAAATAAAGAGATTAGTTAGATATAACTTAATTAAGAAGTTCAGCCGTTCGTCGCCGATCAAATCCAGGCTTCCTCTGCGAGTCTTCACTCGCATATCGGGCTGTACAAGAAACGAGCAGCGCCAGCGTCAACTACAAGGACAAGACCCCGACTGTTCCTACCTACCTACTAATCACCCTATGCACAGTCGGTGATGGAAAACGCCCTAGATGACGCCTTCATCACCAAAGGAGTGAACGCGACGCTCCAAAAACCGTGAATCCGAGTCTTTACGGGCATGAAAAAAAGTAATCAAAAAAATTTATTTTAGAAGAATCCCCTAGAATTATACTACTTACTCTTTGAGCAGAATGCTCGCCTAGAATTTAACCACAGTCTAAAGAAAACGAACATGTTAATTTGTGATTTAATTATGAAGTTAACGTAAGTTTTTAACTTTGTAGTGTACTTAGGGAATTATCAAAATATTTTTTATTTTATCATATGACGAAGAAAACGTTACAATAAATTAATTTATAGGCGAAGAAAAAGCTTAAGATTATGTTAAGTATATAATAAAATTATTTATTACTTATAGTGCTTTATATTGTAAATATGTTTTTTTATAAATTTTGCCCTAGATGTTAGGTGGCTGTATGTGGCTGTATGATTGATTTATCCCAATGTACTCTGAGATTAATCCCATCGATATTCTGTTGTCGCTGATTAATCCAATATGTACATTTCTACTAGTTTGGCAGTATTCGACCCTCAATTAAGGATTTTTGCAGAATTGGAAATTAAAGCAGGTTGTTAAGTTATTGAAGCTTTAACTTTTCCATATATTAGGAGAAAAGGGGGGCGGGTATTTCCTTATTGTATTTTTGCAAATCAAGGAGAAAAAGTGATGAAATCTTTAACTTGTCTATATTTTTTTAGGGATTTGGAGTGGTAGTCGTTCGACTATGCCAGCCCCGTGATAGCTTATTATTAACGACTAGCAGCCCGCCCCGGCGTCGCGCGGGTGCAATGTTACCTACCCTCTCCTATTCGTCTTAGCGTGATGATTATAAATATAGCCTAAAGCCTTCCTCGATATCTTTTATAGTTAAGGCAGCGTACGCAAAATAAGTAAATTTTTCTAATTGATTTTTTACAGCTTGTGTCCGAAAAACCCAAATATCTTACGGAACCCTATTTTTCCAAAATAAAGCCTTTGTTACCCGTGGATAATGTAGCTTTCGAATAGTGAAAGAATTTTAAAATCGGTCCAGTAGTTTATGAGCCTATTCAATACAACCAAACAAACAAAGTTTTCCTCCCTAAAATATTAGTACAGATAAAATCTTTAATAGAGCAAAACATGAGGATGCATATAGCAGAATATTAAAAAAAAAAAATTGGTCACCCCGCAGGTGTGCCATTTGGAAATGAGTTTTGGCGGGAACGCGGAAAAGAGCTGTGTCGCTGCGTGATATTATTTTCGAAGTTTGTGTATAGTCGCGTATTTATGTGTAAAAATGGTGGGATTTTTATTATAAAGCATTCGACAACGTTCACGAGAGTAAAAAAGTGATATTATGAAGGGAAAAGTGATTTTTCGTATTGCCTCCAAAACTTCGTAAAAACTCCTAGTAAAGTCCCTATCGCGTTACTGGAGCCATCTTATCATATTCCTCATGAAAGCATTTAATCATCGTCATCTTCCATGTGGATATTCATTAATTTAAAGAAATGTGAAATTCAATATGTATACGGCTGAAAGACTCTGTATCTATGGTCATGAATAAACTATTTATTAAAAAAAATCCATTTGGAAATGTCTTTAGGCCTGTTAGCAGTTGTCGAGGAGTTTTGGCGGGAACCTTGAAAGAGGCGTGTGGTGCTCTTATTTTATTTCATTTTCTTTGTGTATTTTTGAGTTATATTAAATAAAGTTGGTGGTATTTTGTTTGATATAGGCTTATTACAGTGCCCGTGTATAGTGAATTAAAATAACAGTGCGAAACACGGCTTTTCAGTTTGCCTCCAAAACTTCATTTCAAATGTTCTGGTAAAGTAGCCATCGCTTTACTCGAATTGCTGACTGTGACTCTGACTGACTGACTTGTAATTGACCAACTGTCACTTACTTTTACGCTGCTTGCGAATACGAAATATAATTTTACTTGACTGGCAATATGCGTAATAGCGATGCCAATATATTAAAAAATAAACAGTTGTCGATCAACTGTCAGTCTTGTCATTTATTTATTTCATTCCGTTGTCATTTTCGGAGATGATAAGTTCGATGGAGGGAAGTGTTGTGGATAAATGAATGAAAATTATTAAAAAAGCAGTCATTTTATTTAATTTAGCATACGAAACAACGTTGAGATTACAGCTGTGATAAATGCGTACATGTGTAAGTTAGTTACAGTTCACAAAACGCGTGCTAGTGAAGTGTGTTCGTGTAAATCTAAGAATAGTTAATTCGTCAAATGTCTGAAATTCTGCTTAGTGTAATTTAATGTTTTGTTGTGAAAATGGGGCAGAGTCCGAGTTCTGTGAGGAGTAAGAGTAGCAGGCGTTCATTCAGAGGGTTTGTGAGGCGTTCGAAGTTGAATAAGTCTGGTCTGAGCCATACATTTAGTTTGCCGCCGTCGGAGGAGTACCCTGAGCTGATGAATGTGAACACGGCTACGGAGGAACAGCTGATGACTCTGCCGGGGGTGACGCGGCAGCTGGCGAGAGAAATAGTGCGCCACAGACAGATGATAGGCCGGTTCAAACGCGTCGACGACCTTGCTTTGGTCTCAGGTGATTACAATTCTTTGTTCGAAATATTTGTATGCTAATTACAACAGGATATTAGAAACTGTAGACTGATTTCTAGTGATGTTATGAATATTTTTACTTTTGGCCTGAATGTATAGTCTGGGCTTTGTCAAAACCAATGATATTCAACTGTTATTACCAGATTATAAGGTGCTCATGTGGTCAAGCTGCCAGTGATATTACCTAGATGTAGCTATAAAATAATTTCCAAAAACTGCTGAGGTAGTAGGTCTTACGAGTGACAGTACATGACATTAAGTATACCTGCATTGGTTTTATCTTAATGCCCCTAGTCCTGCAGTTTTCATTTACTAATTGAATCATACTACTAACGTGATTAATGATTTAAAAAAAATATTCGGATGAATTGAGAACCTCCTCCTTATTTCGAAGTCGATTAAAAAACATGATCCATCCAGTTTATCAACTTTGCAGTTAAATTGATGTAGGTACCTAAATGAATATTCTCACAATATAGTTAGGTATACGTTTTGATAAATAATTTATTTTTATAAGGTATCATCATTACTTTCTGTTCCTAAGGATTGCTTTTGAACATGTTAAAAGTTTCTTGTAAATACTGATTTTAATTGTTACTGTGATGTAATTGTTACTGTAGACTTTAATTGTTACTGTGATGAGTTCTCCAAAACAATTTTACAATTTCCTTTTGTGGCATTTGGCTTTCTGTATGTAACAATATGACTTAATTTTACAAACATTAAAATTGCATATCACAACGATGATCCTTCATTTATTAACACTAAGTATCACATTTTAGGTATTGGTGCTGAAAAACTAGAGTTACTTAGACCAGAGATATGTACAAACACAAGACGTCAGATATCTAGAGCTAGTTCCTGTGCACACTCACTGGACAGTATACGATTATCATCAGAAAATAGATTATGTTCTGTAAACTCATCTAGTGTATTTCAACTTCAATGCGTGCCCGGACTTAACCAGGAAATTGCTGCGAACATAGTTGATTATCGCAACAAAAAGGGCCCCTTTAAATCCCTGGACGACTTAATAAAAGTCAGGGGAATGGATATTATAAGATTGAGTACAGTTAAACACCACTTAAGCCTAGAACCCCGTAAGTGTGAGAGTGTGCAGCACTTAACGAACGGCCATGTCAATGGATGGACAGATTCCTCATTAAATGGATCTCTGTTAAGTAGTGAATCAAAGACACCAAAGACTCCACACAGAAAAAGCTTGTCGATGCCACCAAAGTTTACGATTATGTTGCCAAATGGTTTCGCAACAGCCCCTGTGAATGATATACTAGATTTATTATCAGCGTATTCGCACCGACCTGTTGTTGAAGAGGTGTTTACGTATGAAAGAGATGGTGTGAAATGTTGCCGTCTCGCTTCCTGGAACCTTCATCAGCTTAGTATGGATAAGATCACGAATCCTGGTGTCAGAGAAGTAGTTTGCAGAACGATTTTAGAAAATAAGTGAGTATATAATAATTGTATAATATAATAATTTAGACTAAAGTCATGTATGAATAAAATCATGCATGTAGAAGAATGGGAGCTGTGTCAGGACAGGGATATCTGGCGCTCCTCACCCTTTGGCTACTCAGTAAGGGGCGTGATGTGAAGATACATACATATATATGGGTGATTCTAAGTTAAGAGGTATTTTCAATGGCAATGATAAAATTTATTAAAAAAATACTTTATTAATTTGAAATAAAGCAGTGAGATCTTTAAACTTACTACCTTTTATAAGGTCACTAAAATTCACCAGTGAAATGTATTTAATTTAGTCACAATAGCGACTGAAACATGAAAAATGTATCTCCCCTGGTCTGTCCCTTACCCCATGTCGTTAGCCAGTTACCTGGCGCTAAGTGATAGCGGTAATGTATGGTAGTAGAGCCAGATAAACATTATGACATATATACAGACATATAAAATTTAGAAAACACTTAAGATATTTAATTTAGTATAGTGCGTCGCCTACAATACGTATAGAATGGACACTTCGACATCCCGCCCGATTTCCCCGCCTCACCCATCCTCCCTCCTCTTTTGGCAACGGAATGGTATTCTACAGCGAGGTTCCGTTCAATGTTAGGGTTCCTTGAGGTGTTAATTACGAAAATGGTATCTCCATTCAAGTCAAAGATGGCGGACATAATTATTTTTAGAAAATATGATATGGATTTCTATTTCACGGTTTCCTGAGGTGCATTTTTCTAATCCAAGATGGCGAACAGATTTTTTTAAAAATATGATATGGGTATCAATTTCGAGGTTTCTTGGGGTGATGATTACGAAAATGGCATCCGTTTTCAGATCCAAGATGGCGGACAGATTTTTTCTTCAAAATGTGATATGGGTATCAATTTCGAGGTTTCTTGGGGTGCTGATTACGAAAATGGCATCCATTTTCAGATCCAAGATGGCGGACAGACTTTTTTTTCAAAATGTGATATGGGTATCTTATAATAAAATTCCCAGTAGCTTGTTTGAGGTCTCGTAAATGAATATATAATTTTTTGTCTGCATTTCATGGCATTGAATCTAAAACACCTATTCTTAATTTATATTTCTTTAATCATACAATTGAATCTTTTATAATCAGCATGAATATCTTAAATAAATGCTCAAATATTGCGATAAAATCTGCACTTTCAAGGATATCTCCATTAAAATGTAATAATTCTACCTGTAAACATGTTAAAATATTGCTGGAAAATTCAGGTTCAAGCTTATGTTTGTTCTAATATCACAAAATTATAAATTATTCAAGTCATAAAACATTCCATCTTGTTTATTAAACACAAACAAAGATTACATCTGGAGCTAATTATAGTATCAGATTGTTGATTAGATAAATCCTACATATTATGTATGATAGTATGATGTACCTTCATAAATTATGAAGATGTGTTTACATACATCCAGATCCAGAATAGTTGCATAGTTTAAATTTAAGATATGCTGTGAATTGTTAGGATTCTTAAAATAGAAGTACAAAGTATCTAGTATTCCTCAATAGGTTTGTATTTGTCAGCTAGGCAGATGAGACAGACTTTTCTGACTGACAATAATTAAAACCCTATCTGTGATTACCAAATAAATGTATTTTTGTCTGGATATCATTTGTTTAGGGTAAATTCCCCAACAGTTTTTTAATTTTTCGCAAATAATCCGTAATTTAGAATAGGTATGAAAAATAAAATAACAGCAGAAAAAACCTGGCATCCTCTCGTCAATATTCGGCTATCCTTTATTCATTTAATCGACATACAACATAGTTTTCATTTCGCCCAATCACATGTAGCTTGCTTTTGCCTTGCATGTCACCAACCCATTTAAGCGGTCGAGAAAGACGCAGTTCGAATGCTATGAGAAACTTTTTGATACGAAAGATTAGTACAGACGGGACTAAGGACGGTGTTCGGTGCGTGTTGTTTTTCCCACCGACCTCTACTACTGTTCCTACAGACCAATCAACCTTCTTCTAATAATGTCCAAACTCTTTGAGAGAATTTGCCTGAGCTTAGAACTTGAGCTTTGAACTCGAAACTTCAATCAATAATAATTCTGAAAGGAGAAGCTATATTTCCTAATCATCAGTTTGGATTCTGAGACGCTACGCTATTGGTCTCATAGGAGACGAGACCAAGCAAAGATAAGAAAAATCATAGACGTAATTATTTAGGCGGGTAAGACCGCAGAACAGTTTACCTATATTGTTCGGTAGTCAGGACGCAAGCGCAGTTCTAATGTTATGGGAACCTTTTTGATATGGAAGATTAATAGCACTCACTGCTTTTGCCAGGATATCCTTAGTGGCCGTGCAGGACGTGTTAGAAGAGGTCGCGTTAAAGATGATCTGTGACGAGCTCAATTCTCCCACCCTGAGGCGGGTCCGTGAGTGGAGGTCCGGCAGTCATAGGTGGGAGTACTGTGTCTCACCGTATGCTGACTGGTGAGTAGTGTTTTATGTTGTGTAGAGATACCTATAAAGTTGTCTTATTGTATTTTACGGTTTACGCAATAACGGCTTTAGCTCATCCAGATGCTTAAGTCGATCGCCAGCTTATCCAAGCAGTCAACACGGTGTGGCGACATTCCTTAGCTTACCTACTTGACTGAGGAACTACATTTTAATACTGCAGCCGACGACGTTCTCATGACGTCTTAGTATGTCTAAATACCTAAAATTAGGGTCCATTGATAAGACCTATAGTTTTTATGTAAATACATTAAGGCTGTCCATTTGTCATCAATGTTGATTGTATTTACCGGTTTGTCATTTTCATGAGACAAAAAATGTTGCTACCATTGAATGAGCTGTATGCATGTGGAATAATCGAATGCACCTATATAGGGTTTAAAGCAGCGCAATCATGCAATTTATCTTGATTGACACGACCACGACCGGTGCAACCTGGTTCAATCGTCAGCAGTCTTTTTACATATACAGGGTGTCCCAGAAATCAACGCTATACCGAAAACGGGCGATAAGGACCAAGTCATGACAGTTATTAGAAAAATGTGAAAAAAAAAATTGTCTTGAATTTAAAAAAATATCGGAAATACTCTTAAGACTACAAATAAGTCAAGTCCTAATATCTGAAAAAAACTTGACATCCTGTGATGACTATTCATAAATTAAGATTTGCGTTTTTTTAATAATAAAGAAAAAATATATATTCTGCGGCATTGCATGCTAATTGTGAATTAATTTAAAATTATCGAATTCAGTTCAAATTAAAACTACATTTACATGTAGGTCCATTAAATAAAAGAAACACCTACATTAATAAAACGTCTAAGTAATTCGACTAAGGTATTCGATACTGATAACGTTGAAAGGCTCTGATAAGCGAGTGGAATAGTTAGTGCATTTCAGGTTGAGATGTTTCTTTGGCGAATTCCAATGAATAAAATGTGTGTATCTTCTATATGTATAGATAAAATCAATTGCTGTTCGTAACTGCCTCAGTAGCCTAGTGCTAGCAGGCCACTACTACTACGCTGGAGGTCTTGGGTTCGATTCCCGGGTCGGGGCTATCAGAGATAACGGTTTAAGATCCTTTATCTCTAGTTCTATCGGGATTTTTCCATTTTCTGGAAGTTTCACAGTACCGCACATGGAGATGGCAACAGACTCGCCACCTGTTACATGGGCCAACCAAAACGTAACCGGCGAATCGTGGGTATTTGCATGTATGCTTGAATGCATTCATTTACCTCTGCCTACCCCTTTGGGGATTACAGGCGTGAATTTACGTTCGCTGTTCGTAAGTCTCGCTAAAGGCCTGCGCAGACCAAGGACTTTTGTCCCTAGGGGACAAAAATTCTCAGACTTCGGGGTACTCTTAGTCCTTTGTGTGCGTTATTGCATACAGTTTATAAGAGATCTATATTGATGGATAAAAAAGTATCCCGGGGAGAGTACTCCGTCTGCGCAGGTCTTAAAACTCGAGAACGGCTGGACCGCTTTGGCTTATTTTGGTTTTGAATGATTGAACACGATAGTGCTGAACACTATCATTTGGCGGCAGATAGATTAGGTAATGCGGTGGTGCCTACGCCCTCGAGCTCCTGCACTGGAAGTACTGGAATCAGAATCAGAAACTCATTTATTCATTTAGGGTGACAGGCACCTCTTACGACACGTCAAAAACAAACAAAATAAATTAAAGTGAATAACAATTGATATACATGTCAAACAAGATAAAAATATATGTAAAGTCAAGAATATCACTAAGATAAAACTAAATGTAATAAACGAATGTAAAAAGTATATCAGTAGAATGTCTCATTTCCCCTTTGGAACTCTACCACCAGTAAATCTGCTGTAAAGAATAGGCGTGGGTAGCGGTCAGTGGTGGATTTACCAGCAGGCTGAGTAGGCTGGAGCCTAGGGCGGCAAATTTTAAGGGGCAGAATTAGTTCATAATTTTTTTATTTCTATTTTAAAATTACTGTTAAAATTATCAAGGCTCAGATCGTAGTTCCCAATGATTCTAACCATAGAAAAAAAGTTGCTTAGTTCAACTTCAGGATTATGAAGCATAAAACATAAAGTTGAAATTTTATTGATAGAAAATATACCTAATTGATATGATTGTAAATATATATGTATACGACGATATCAAAATAATATAGAGGCGGAAAAAATAATAGCCTATCGGCGGCAAATTTGTAAATACCGCCACTGGTAGCTGTGGTATAGTATCACAACAAAATTGAAGTAATAGGTTAGGATGGTTTAGTCTACGAATGACTGATTCGCGAAATGACTATGTAGTCTAGGATTGTCCGATTCTTGAAATGTACAATTCTATAAATGACTGGGGGATCCCACCGCAGAATCATTTCGTTCATCCAATACAATACAATAATTGCGGCCAAAATTTTTATTGGCAACCAGTGGATATGTATTCTCTAGATTACAAATACCTATGCCTAAAAATTAGGTTTGCAGCATATCTGGATGAACGCAATGATTCTGCAGTGGGACCCTAACATATAACAACTAAAAATATCTTTTCTACCATTCTAAAACGGATATTTCATAAGGTATGACTTTCATGAGTCATCATTATTATTTTGTGTAATATATTGTTGATGTTGCATGTCTAATAAATCATATGATTTGCGCGTCGCCTCGCTAATAAACTGCAGCAATGCGCCAAAAATGCGACAGCCGCCGCTCGTCTAGACGTCCAATATTTACCGTCTGATAACATTTGCAGTAAGTCTTTGGTGAATGGTGACGTCAGATAACAATGTGATTGTTTCATGAATGTAAGCACGCAAGACAAATTTACATTTATATTGTATGTATGTATCTTCACGCCAGGACCCTAACGGGGTACGCAGAGAGTGTAGAGCGCCAGATATCCCGGTCCTGACATACCTCTCGTACGTCGTCTACCTTCATCATTATCTTCATACATGCACGCCGATTCCTAAGACTTTTGACCCCACCATCAGACAAAATTTGACCTATTTGGTCATGGTAGATCAGTCTTGGTCTTTCTGGGCCTCTGCAACCATCCACATTCGCATTGTATATCTGTTTAGTCATTCGCTCATTCGACATTCTTTCTATATGCCTGAACCATCGGAGCATGCGTTTTTTTTCATATTTATACTGCTAGTCAGTATAAATATGTTTTTTTTTATTTAATGAAAGTGGCAAACAAGCATGCAGTTCACATTGATGTTAATTGATAACTGCAGGCTATAGACACCCACAAAGACCAGAGGTCAAAATGCCGATGCGTTACCACTCCTGAGGCCTAAGGTGTTATGCCTCTGTGCTGGCAATTGCAGGGCCGTACAAGTTTCAGCTTGAAGTGCATTTTACTGGTAGAATTCCAGAACACGAAGGTGTAGGATGCTCTTTTTTTGGGTTCTGTACCCAAAGGATAAAAACGGAACTCTATTACTAAGTACAGTTTTAATGTCGGGCGACGCCGCCACAAGTACATAATAAAATTATTATGATATCAATGATAAATGTAAGGCATTGTCAAAAAAGAAAAATAAAACAGTTGTGATTTATCACTGATTTTAAATCTTTGTTGTATATTTTTGACGAGACTCATATAGTTGTTAAAATCATTTACTGGAGCTCTATCACCAATAAATGAGATTTAAAAAGGTGCCGTACATTGTGCAACAAGTATATCCTCTTTAGATTAATATGCTAATACCCAGCTGGTATGGTTGATTTATTAATGATTAATGATCAAAGGATTCAAAGGGTAATAATGAAAACATGGGTAGATACTAGGGTTGCTGAGGATTCCTCTTCCTCATAATGAGGAAGTTCTGCAATATTTTGGGATCCTCAAATGTTTCCGCATCCTCAAAAATTAAAATAAAAAAATCCTCTTCCGCTACCGCTTCCTCAAAATGTAAGAGGACTTTCATCATCGGTCTAGCAATGAAAATTGGAGTTTTGCTCCAACATTTCATTGATGTGCAGAAGAAAAAGCGTGGGAGATAGCACAGAGCCTTGCGGCACACCAGCGTTGATAGGTAGTCTGTCTGAGCGCTGACAGTCAACTAAGACTTGTATATAACACTCAGACAGAAAGCTGGCTGTCCAGTTGCATAGCCTCTCGGGAAGACCGTAGGATGGAAGTTTCGCGAGAAGTGCCCTGTGCCAGACCCGGTCAAAGGCCTTAGCAATGTCGTTGTGTAGATATGTCACTGAACTCGTCCTTAACTGCTGGACCAATTTTGATGATTCTTTATCGTATGTGTTTTGAGAATGGTTTAGATTTTAGATTCATAGTAAAAATAATTAAAAGAGCTTTTTGTAGTAGACCAACCACTACAAAATGCTCTTTTAATTATTTTTTTGTATATATATATATATACTTAGTTAAGTAGATAGAGACAGGACAGCGGATTTTAGGTTGGGTCCGCTAGTATTTATATCTTCGTATCATCCTCTTCTCATCTTTCTGTAGCGCGCAAGGCCTCCCGGCTGGTGTAGAACGCAAGCGATCTACTCGATTAAGCGATACGGGTGCGGTCGGGTGTGTGACGGGTGACCACTAGTGGCAAATTAAAATGCGCATTTTCGTGCTTCGGAGAGCAGGACGCCGACGGTCCCGGTTGCTATCGACAGATAGCAGTCGTTAAACCTTGTCGGAGGCTTTATGGGCGGTTTGAAAACATCCGACAGCGGGTTGCCCACTAACCCTTGCAAGTAACTCCACCAACCCGCATTAGAGCAGCGTGGTGGAGTAAGCTCCAGACCTCCCCTCAAGAAGGGGAGAGACTCGTGCCCAGTGCCCAGCAGTGGGACGTTTCAAGAGTTGCTATTATTATTATGTCATCTGCTTCCTCTTCCTCTTCCTCATCCGCATCCTCTAAATTGGCGCATCACAATTCCTCTTCCTCCTCCTCTTCCTCATAATCACTTCCTCAACAACCCTAGTAGATACTATTCAAGTATGTATGTATCTTCACGTCGACTTGGCGTGAAGATACCTACATACTCGCACATACTTGGCATGAAGATACCTACATACTCGCACATACTCGGCATGAAGATACCTACATACTCGCACTAACTTGGCGTGAAGATACCTACATACTCGCACATGGCGTGAAGATACCTGCATACTCGCACATACTAGGCGTGAAGATACCTACTATTCAAGTGTTTCATAAACTAGCTACAAAATCTTCTATAAGATTTACTTTAAATAGTGGTATTTAAATGTAATTATTTTCATGCACATTATTGGTTGTTCTATTTTTATTGTATACAGAATATTTTTTAATGAAAAATAAAAATACGTAAAATATAGCTCTTTATTATGAATTAATCTAAAAAGAAGCTGGTACGATACAAACGTTTAAATAAATAAAATTATTAGATTGCGCACGCGCAGTCGATCTTAGTTCTTTCCTTCTCAGGTACTTTTTACACATACATATCTTCAAATTGGCTTCTAGCCAAACGCTTGGCCAAAGAATGAAATCAGTTTATAGCTTGATTAACAACAATTTCATGCATGCATCATAAAGCGTATAACATTGTACACGTGCGGTCTTTAAGGGGTTGTAATAGAGGTGATATTGCAATGTTTTTGTGTGAGCCATCGTCGTTGCCGTAAGTATCTTACTACCAAAACACTTCTTGCACTGTTCACCCATCGCAGAGTTCATTTTTTGCTAGAATACAACGGTACGATAATTATACGGAGACAGCGACCTGTTTTTCTACTGTTGTCCGACTTTTTTTTTTACAAAAGAATTGAATGTGTGCCTACTCCTACACTGCCTACATAATAGGTACAAGTCGGGTACAAGAAATAGTTATCGCTGTGGTTTTTTATAATCATTAAATCTCTTATGGCCGAATACTCAAACGTCACTCAATTTTAAGCAACGCTCAAATGTGCGCTATCTCTATCGTTTGAAAGTGTTTTACAAAGACAGAAGACTTAAGTCCCACTTAGACGTTTGAGTATTTTGCCGTTACTGTATGTCCTTGTTGAAAGCTTTGTACCAAGGTTTTTACTGATGGGAGAGAGCTGGAGGACGTAGGCATTAAAACAATTTTAAACAAATATATAAAAAAATATATATATACAAAAAAAAAAGCCGCCGTCGGTGAGTCTGATAGTCGTAAGCAATGTCGTTACATACGTCCGGGTGTAGTACAGAGCAAACAGCGGGTACCGAGGAGTCCGGCGGACATCATTATTGTACATCAAGTTCGATGCGGTCTGCTCGCGCGGGTTTGGTCGGCGGTCGTTTTTTTTTTTTTTTATGTAATGGAAGTGGTAAACAAGCATGCAGTTCACATTGATGTTAAGTGATGACTGCAGCCTATAGACACCCACACAAAGACCAAGGTCAAAATGCAGATGCGTTACCACTCCTGAGGCCTAAGGTCTTATGCCTCTGTGCCGGAAATTACAGGGCCGTACATTACCACCTGACCGGAACACGATAGTGTTGAACACTACCATTTAGCGGCAAGTATATTAGGTAATGCGGTGGTGCCTACGCCCGCGAGCTCCGTCACTGGAGCTCTACCACCAGTCTACCACCAGTCGTGTGTTACTACTATTAGCACGCACGACGTCAATAACAAACTACCACGCCCTCGTCATATCGATGGCAGAGCCGCCTGGGCAGGTGGGTAACACACCAACAAAAGAACTGTAGTGCTACCACCAGGACCACCTCATTACTTAATCTATCTTTATCTGTCGCCAAATGGTAGTTCAGAACTATCATGTTCCGGTTAGATGGTGATGTAGGTATAGCACCGTAATAACTATCACAGATGGAAAACAACTTAGGCATCAGGGGTGGCAACGCGTCTTCATATTGATCTCTGATTTTTATAAAGGTACTAGCTGACCTGGCAAACTTCGTATTGCCTCAGAATTAAATAATGTGTCAAAGGTTTGATAGATAAGGACTATTTGTATGGGAAAATAAAATTGTGGTTTTTACTATTTCCCTTCAATTTCTTCATATTTTCTTACCTTTAACCTACCCTGGACTTCCAAAAATCATTCAATATCAAAATTAGCCAAATCTGTCCAGCCGTTCTCAAGGTTTATCGAGACTAACGCACAGATTTTTTTTTTATGTAATAAAAGTGGCAAACAAGCATGCAGTTCATATTCATGTTAAGTGATGACTGCAGCCTAAAGACACCTACACAATAACCAGAGGTCAAAATGAAGATGTGCTGCCACTCCGAAGGCATGAGTGTTATGCCTCTCTGCCGGAAATTACAGGGCCGTACATTACGACCTGACCGGAACACGATAGTGCTGAACACTACCATTTAGCGGTAAGTATACTTAGTAGGCAATGCGGTGGTGGCTACGTCCGTGAGCTCCGTCACTGTAGCTCTACCACCAGTAACATAGAATTTTATATATATAGATGATTATCGAATTTTATCGTCGTTCACCTATTTTGCTACTAACATAAGTACGATAACGTTTTATTTTACGACAGTGAAAGTCCCTTCAAAATCGGCAACACTACAATTCTATTTATTTGTATGTATGTATATGTATGGATAAAAGTAGCCTAAGTTACTCCTTATTACATCAGCTATCTGCCAGTGAAAGTCCCGTCGAAATCGGTCCAGCCGTTCCCAAGATTAGCCGGAACAAACAAACAGACAGACAGACAAAAATTGTAAATAATGTTGTTTTGGTATATGTACCGTGTATACATACATAAGTATTTAGTAATAAGCGTTTATTTTAATATTACAAACAGACACTCCAATTAATTGTAGATGTAAAGTTTAAGTTTTATCGACGTATAAGTGCATGCGGTGTACATTTGTAATTGGTTGTGCATTTAGAAGGATAATTTAAAATGTTTAATTTTAAGATGTTAAATTGTAACAACTGTAAATGTGCCTTATAAATAAATAAATAAAGCTTGCAGTATTTACTTACCATCAAAGTGCATTTTTTGCGTGTTTATCACCATCATTACATAACAAGAAAGATTCGCTTCGAGAATCAAAACAATCGAAGTAGAATCTAATACGAGATCCATAATTCATGCCATCCTTGGATTATTACTTTAAGCTGATACTAGTCATGCTACGAGTATATCAATATTTTTTAAAAGCATTTCGAAGATGAAAGTGAGGAAAAGATCATTAATCATATTACATTATTTTGGTAACCTTTTGTTCACTACTGAATATAATTTCCCCAAAATTTCTAAACGTTAATTGCCTGCATTGTCCTTCGGTTTTTTTTATTATTGTCAAAATGGTGTCGTACTTAGGGTTGGCAGTCTGTAGTTCATAAATACTTTATACATTTTTACCACCGCATTATCTAATCAATCTACCACCTCCTAGTGTTCAGCACTATCGTGTTCCGGTTATTAGATGGTAATATATGGCCCCGGAATGACAATCACAGCGGTGTCTGCGGATCTCAAGGGTAGCCTCATTCGCATTTTGACCGATGACCTCTGCTTTTTGTGCAGATGTCTATAAGCTGCAGTTATCACTTAACATCCATGTGAACTGTATGCTTGTTTGCCGCCATCGTAACATAAAAAATGCACTGAATTGTCGACCTCAATTTATGAACTTGAACTTTGTTCGATGGCCTCATTGTTTCTTTACAGTAATGAAACTATACGTGCTCCTAATCTATTGCGATAAAGCTATCTTTATTGGTTTGAGGTTTCAATAGAACTTCTTCAGATCTTTTATGTAATCAGTGGTACGTTATGAAAAATACAATATCCAAAAGACCGATTTACCTACTGTTTGAAGGGACGAGTATATTTATGTTTTTTGTTCTTGACCCAATTAAAATTGGTAATATAAAAACTGTTCGGGTAAAATTGGTGATTAATTCTAAATAATTGATGTTAGGGTTTCGTTCTGACAGAAAGGTTAAATAAAATAATAAATAAACTAATGAAACTATCTCTGCAAAACAAAAAAAAAACTTAATAGCTAGTAAATAATACTCACCCTTTACTTACCTGTCTGCGGAGATCCAGCCAAGTATCAATTCGCTGGCGGAATCTCTAAAACAGACTCTTCACCGCCAATAACTCACCCAACCCTGCAAATAACTAATAAAAACATAGTGATATTCAGAACCAACTGCAAAAAACAATAAGTTATAAAAAAAAAGACAGATATGCTCGAACATCTAATTCTGCGCACGTAGAGACATGGGACGCCTGTGCGTTTTATAGTAGTCTTATACTATCTCTACAGTAGCAATTCTCTGATAATAGTGAGTGCTTAGCTGAACTGTTTCATTCGGCGTTTTCTACATCGCACCACTCGCCGAAGAGAGAATTTTCATACATAAAGACAGGTAATGTAGAAGTGTTCCACGGTGCGGTTTTCACTTTCTTAGAAGTTGAAAATTGTGAATTCATTCATTCATTCTGAAGATTTTTTCCGACGCTTCTTCCTATATTGGAGTCTTGAAAATTGGCGTCAAAGAGTCCTTCAACTGTCCAAAGAGCTGGCATAGTTGGCAATTCCCCTGGTATTGCAAATATACTTAGGCATGTCTCAAAATTGATTGTCTCTGACTTTTTTCCACTTAACTTCCCGGAAAACATATCAAAGAAGCTGTATCAGCTAATGTGCCTATCAATCAATTTCAACTGTAAATATATATGCTACCATACGTACTATAGTAAATTAATGTCAAAATGTGTCACATCTTTGACTCAAGCATTCGATGGGCAGGTGGTATCTACTCTATATTATATGGTAGTGGTAGTATTGCTGTATGTCTTGTTACCAATAAAAAACAAACATCTTGTAACTATGTCGTGGCTATCAGTTAATTAATAATCGATACGGCCACGTCCACAATGTCGTCCAAATTGCTGTTTGTTCGTTATGTTCACCACCTTTGTTTACAAAATCGATTTGTGAGAACTGGAGGCTCGTCTCATACGAAAGTAAACAAATATGAAGGTGCGTGTGCCACGACACACCTTGATGTCAGTATTTCATTGGAACCTCGTGATATTTTAGGTCTGTCTGTTGACAATATAACATACTTGTTCCATCTATGCCTTCTATAACGTAGTAACGTTATAGTATAACGAAGTACATCTAGTGATGTACCTTTCTTCCTGTTGAACCGTATTTGATTAATAAATAGTAGTTGGTAGGCAGGTACCTAATACTTGACGAAGGTGCAACATTTTAATACTTGGACTCACCAGCTTTGTTTTTTCTTGCAGTATAGCCAAGCTAGCGTATCTCCAAGGCCAAGTAGGAAAGCTGTACTTTCCGAAATCACTTAGCCTCACTTGCTCGTTGACGATCATTTTTCTGCACTTCGCCTTTCTCATCAGTGTCTTCTTCTTTCTTTGATCGATAGACCGGAATACGCCTTTTAGGCTCGCTATCAATTACAAACATTTATCACAACGGCCTTCCTTGAATTAAATTCGGTATTATTTTGCTCAGACACGAACGCAGCACACCGAACTTTACTGGCTTCAGTCTAACGCCTCGTTCGTTTAGGTTGTATAGACGCTACTTTAAACCTCAGATTTTGGTGTTGTTTTGTGTATGTCGTAACTTCTTGATAATCCGTTAAGTTTCAGTGACACCACAAGATTTTCATTTAGTCGCTTCTACGAAATCCGGAATTCAATACTCTAATTTGAACCTTGATTTAGTTTATTGCAAATAGTTTCCCATGACATGCTGTGATCCAATTTTGCCAATTTAAATTCCGAGCTTCTTGACACTTAGGTATTTCAGTTGCTTCTCAATTTTCTTACCTAACTTTTCTATTCATATCTGAAATGGCATTATGTTTTCCTGTCCTAATCATCATTTGTCCGAAACTTGCTCGAAGTTAATGTCACATAATATCAAATGTCATAACATGGAAATTCCTAAATACAATATGTCCTAAAGTTTGTCATAAATATTACAATTGATGATATGCAATAGCCTCAAAATCGTCTTAAATAAAAGAGGATTTATACTTTTATTTAAAACGATTTTGAGGCTAATTATGGCTAGGCTAATTAAATTTAAATACATTTTATTCTATCAAAAATTAGAACTTAAATCTAACCCAGCTTCTGTTTCAGTTACAATACAACATAAGAATATTTTAGAATATCATCCGGACGCGTCTATAAAATCCTGAATTTTATACGACGTTTGAACCTCCGTTTGGGGCATTGCAAACAGTTGTTAATGCCACGTCGCCATATAATTCTATCATTTTCTGCCTTAGTTTCTTCACAACCCATAAACATTTTCTAGAATTTCTAAAAGAACGATCACAATAACAGGTGTTTTTTCGATCAGCTACAAGACTTTTGCATATTTCTAGAACGTCGCGTGCGCCCCGAAATCACGAGAGAAAGTTGTCACAACACCTGTGGCGCCAGAATTTTTGTTTCGTTTCATATTTTTTTTATTTCATATTTTTTGTGTTGATTTGTTTTGCATTTGAAATACACATACCAAATGTACCATTAACAATAATGGATCAACATGTTTCTCTATATTCCCAAATATTAATTACAATGATCGTGTTTGATTAGGCGATTAGTCTTAAAACTTGCTTATAAATTTACATCAAAGACGTTTAGAAAGTTGCGACTTTAAATTAGATAATCTGTTGCAAAATTTGATACAAGACTTTCATGTTATCAATATGATACTTGCTTTGTGAATGCTAAGAGGGTAGATAGAGAAAGTATTTTTTTTATGTAATGAAAGTGGCAAACAAGCATGCAGTTCACATTCACTGAGGCCTAAGGTCTTATGCCTCTGTGCCGGAAATTACAGGGCCGTACATTACCACCTGACCGGAACACGATAGTGTTGAACACTACCATTTAGCGGCAAGTATATTAGGTAATGCGGTGGTGCCTACGCCCGCGAGCTCCGTCACTGGAGCTCTACCACCAGGTTATTCACTCTGTAGTGTCTAAAAAAATCTTTAATGGTTGTCTGATCATCATTTGGTATTGAATTTCATGGTGACGAGTGACGACAATGGTTATAGTATAAAATACATGCGTGACGCAAACTCTCTAGGCTTTAGCGATATTGTCATTTTTCAGGAATATTGCCAAACTCCGTGGTTGGGAAATTTCCCTGAAGAAAATATATTTTTAATTTTTATTTTCTTATACAAAAGAAAAGCAATTTGGGAAAGATTGCCATTTAAAATATCAACACGTCGGATCATGTCGATAAAAGGAAATGTATGCACAGAGATCGGGCGGGTCATTAAACTTTGATAATAATAATTTATAAGAAGGCCATATGAATATGCATTTAAAGAGTTGCTATGTAAAACTGATTTATATAAGAATACATACACGCTTAAATACACGCTTACACTCAAAGAATATTTTACTGTTGTTGCTTGTAATTTGAACTTGTTGAACGGGTTTGTTGAATCAGTATAAATACGAATTACCTACCAATCTGATTTAAATGTATGTAATCATTCTTCTTAATTATGAGTGCAATTGAATTAATTTAATTGCTGTATGTTGCGTTGAATATGAATAGGGCGTCTAGGGCTTATAGCTTCAATATATTATACAATCTGAACTCTTTATTTTTTTATGTAATGATGCTTGTTTGCAATCATGCAATTCACATAGATGATAAGTAACTACTGCAACCTCTATAGGTGGTATAGATGTCAATACATCTATACAAAAATTAAAGGTCAAAATGTAGATGCGTTGATTTAAAGCAAAGTTATTGTGCCTCTGTGAAAGTGATAACGGGGCCATACATTGGTGTTAAGACACTACCATTTTTACCATTATAAGACACTTACCATTACGAGAGACGACCCGGTTAGTCCAGCGGTGTGAGATGACCGTTTGATTCGAAGGATCGCGGGTTCGATCCCCGCACCGGGACAAATATTTGTATGGTCTACAGATATTTGTTTCGGGTCTGGGTGTTTGTGTATGTGTTGTATGTGCAGGACTGCACCCACGATACAGGTTAATACCTAATGTAAGGGCTGTGAGTGTAAGCGTATTTTAATTTATTTTAATTTGGCGATACATAGGAATATATATATTAGGTAATGCGGTGGTGCCTACGCCCTCGAGCTACAACGCTGGGACTACCACCAATAAGTCTCAATTTCGCCACTTTCATTTTATAAAACGAAATTGAAGCACAGTTTACGGTATTAAGTTGATATAATTTTTCTGTGAAAACACAAAATCCCTTGACAATTTCGTCACACCCGTACATAAACTACTACGTCACCCTTCAAAAGCAAACCTACTTTATAAATAAACAATATGACGTCCCCTGTATTAATTAATTAATACCTCGACACTTGTGGTTTTGTGTGGAAAACACGAATATTAAGTCGCATTGAAATAACGTGTTCGATACTTTGTGGTTATGTGATTGTCTATTTTTGTCATTTACTGGCTGTTGATCGAGACTTGGTTCGCGTAATTCTTTTTTCAGAAGCCCTTCACCTTGGCTTCTTTAGTGCCATAGTTTTTTTAATGTAAGGTAGGTGGCAAACATGCATGCAGCTGACATTGATGTTAAGAGATGACTGCAGCTTATAGACGTCTACACAAAAACCAGAGGTCAAAATGCACATGTGTTGCCACCCCTGAGCCCTACGTTTTTATGTCTCTGTGTTTATAGTTATAAGGGGCCCATACATTATGTATAAAGGCAATACGTCCCACTGCTGGGCACGAGTCTCTCCCCTTTTTGGGCGGAGGCTTGGAACTTACTCTACCACGCTGCTCCAATGCGGGTTGGTGGAGATACGAGGATAGTGGCCAACTCGCTGTCGGATGTTTTTCAGACCGCTCATAAGGCCTCCGACAAGGTTAAACGACTGCTCTTTATCGATAGCAACCGGGACCGACTGCTTAACGTGCCCTCCGAAGCACGGAAACGCGCATTTTAATTTATCACTAGCGGTCACCCATCACTCGCCGGATCGCTTAACCGAGTAGATCGGTTACGATGATCTACACCAGTCGAGGGGCCATGCGCGCTTCACAATATGTATAAAGAAAGTGGTGGAATACCACTGTTAGGCCTGAGATTTTGGATTCGATCCCCGAATTAGGGAATAAGTTATAATGCATTACTTCGGATTGGGAATACTCATTGCTTTCGCTACAGTCAGAGAATATGTAATAATACTACGTATAGAATGGACACTTCGACGTCCCGCCCGATTTCCCCGCATCACTCAACTTTCTCCCCGAATACCTATGCATTTAATAAGGATTTGATCGGTAGATATAACTTTTTATTTATGTTATCGAAGTGGCAAACAAGCATGCAGCTCACATCGATGTTAAGTGATGGCTGCAGCCTATAGACACTTACACAAATACCAAGGTGAAATGCGTATGCAAATGCGTTACATAATAAAAATATTGGAATCGGTGCCATTCTATTTATTTTCTATTTTTACAATAACTGAATTCATTGCAGTGTCTTGGTTGTGTTAATTGAATTATAATTGCAGGTTATTTTATTTTAAATAATCTTTAACTTGTCTTATTATGTTCAACCGACATAATTGATAACATGACCGTCGAATTTAGATTCATATCATTGTTATTGTTCGTGAAATAGAAGAAAATATCATTTAAATTTAACAAAATGACCGACTTATCTTGTTGGTAGTATTCAAAGTTAATGTCAAATATATTTAATTTACTGAAATTGAACGTGTATTTATTATGATAATTTTATGATATTCTCTCATATTTTTAAAAATACGGTAGTTAGGTACACACACATCAAGTGTGGCGATAAAGTTTAATTTGCAATGGTTTTGGATCACCGGACATTTTTCGATGGTTACAGTGCATACACATAACCTTTACAAATACTCATACCCATAGTCTAGAAAACTAACATTGTCTTCCTTGTTCTAGTGGTAACCTGGGCTTCATATACGAGAGCGTGAATAAGGGTATCACGATAGAGGACGTGGCGTTGGATCAGCTCCACCTGCTGACGGAGGTGGAGGATGTTAAACGGCTAGTGGACAATCTTCTTACCCTTTGCAGCGAGCGTTTCCACTGCGCGCCTCAAGGTCAGTTTTTTTTTAAATATCACTTTCTTACACTCGTGAACGTTATCGAATGCTTTATGATAAAAATCCCACCATTTTTACACATAAAAACGCGACTATACACAAATTTCGAAAATAATAACACGCAGCGACACAGCTCTTTTCCGCGTTCCCGCCAAAAACTCCCTCAAGGTTAGTGATTACTAGTGTTGCCAGGTGTACCGCTTTGCGCGGAACGTCCCGATTTTCAGGGCTCTGGGGACAGACCCAATTAACAACCTGATCAGGACGTTAAATGTCCTGATAAATAAATCATCATCATAACCTCAACCGAAAGACGTCCACTGCTAGATAAAAGCCTGTCTAAAGATCAGTCGTCTGTGGGTCCCGAGGCTAATGATAAATCAATAAATTAATTAAATGGTTTGCTTTTTACTGTCCCGATTTCTACCCCTGTGCCCGATTTATTTTACCTACTGTCCCGTTTTAAAACAAATCGGACCTGGCAACACTAGTGACTAGTGACCCGCTTGTCTGCCATTTCATGACATACAAAAATAAAAATAAAGTAAGTACCTTCGCGGATTAAGGTTGTCAATGCAAGTTTTATTTTAAAAGGTATACTTAGTTTAAAACTATTAGGTTGGGGAAAAAGTTTCTTCGCATTTTTTAAGAGAATTCAAAATATTTTTTAACATAGTTTATTTAAATTTAACTAAAGTATGTATGTACCATTTTGTTCGATAACCTTTTGCCATCTTGTAGGTAGGGACATGATCCCATTGCTATAAACATTTTGGGACTTCTCATCAAAATACCGCGACAAGTGGATTTGGCAGTCCTCTCGTGATGTTAACCTAACATTGCATAAAGAATTCTGAAGAGACCGAAACAGGTGGAAATCTGAAGGTGCAAGGTCAGGTCTATACGGCGGATGCATTAACACCTCCCAGCCAAACTCTCTTAATTTTTGCTGAGTGGCTATAGATGTGTGAGGTCTAGCGTTATCATGATGAAACACCACACCCCTTCTGTTGATCAATTCCGGCCGCTTTCTCTCAACTTCTTGCTTTAATCACATCAGTTGTTCGCAGTAGAGTTTAGAATCGATAGTCCTGCCTGGTGGTAATAGCTCATAATTAATAATGCCCTTCCAATCCCACCACACACACAACATCACCTTATTGCGAGTTAACCCGGGTTTCGCCACAGTCTGTGAAGCCTGACCGGCCTTTGACCACGACCTTTTTCGCACGTTCTTGTCGTACGTGATCCACTTTTCATCACCAGATATCAGCTTCTTCAAAAATGATTCGGTTTCATTACGTCGTAATAAAGAATCACAAATGAGTACACGGTTCATTAGGTTTCTTTCAGTGAGCTCGTGAGGTACCCAAATATCGAGCTTTTTTTTTGTACCCAGCTTTTTTCAAATGCGCCAAAACTGTTTTGTGATCAATTCTTAGTTCTTCAGCTACGTCGTAACTACTGATATGTCGATCTTGCTCCACTTTTTCAAAAATGGCATCCATTTTATCCGTAATAGGGCGACCAGAGCGAGATGCATCTTTGACATCAAAATTTCCGGATTGAAAACGCTTAAACCAAATTTGTGCTACTCTCACAGACACTGCACTAGGTCCATAAACATCGCAAAATTTTTTCGCGGCTTGCGTGACATTTTTACCCTTTTTTTGTAGTAAAATTTTAAAATGTATCGAATTTCTTCATTAGATTCACTAATCTTGACAGTACGAAAAACAAATGAAAATCACACATTTGCCTAAATTGAATTTGGAATTATGTTCTTTAAAATTTTAACTTTCAATGATACTAAAACCAGCCAGATACAAATACTACAGCCAAAGAGATTTTATTACAAGTTCATACATAGTATAAAAAAAGAAAAGAAAAGAAAAGAAAATATTTATTTGGACAGCACAGAGACATGACGATACAAATTGCCAGACGATTGGTACACAGGTACAATTAAACAAAAAGCAAAAACAATAACAATTAAAAAAGGAAAAAAAAAAAGAGATTAAGTCTCACGGCTGGTCCAAATGGGAGCCCAGATCAGCTTCATGTCAAGTCGATCACATCAATCGACTTGACGCTGATTTTCATCTGGGACCCTGGTGTTTCACGGATGTCAAGCAGATCAAACAAATTAAATTAATAATTAAACAAATTAAATTAATAATGGTTAACTATATATACTTACTTACATATTTTGTCAGGACAAATAATATAGCATATTTACGATAATTATACATATATTCTTATTATACCATACATAAAAATAAATGTTTACAATGAATATTTTTTACATATATATTACGTATATATACCGATAATGTTAAAATATAGTAAACATATTATTATACATACAACAACGACATCTAATGTGCTAGTAATAGAGGCTATATTTGTTAGATTATGGATAAGCGGAGAGCTCCGTGTCTGAACCTGCTTAGAAATCGGTACAGACGTATCGGCCAGTATTATAAAGTATATATATAGTGCATTAGTGTAAACCATACAAGTAAGTCCTACCTTTCATAAAACAGTTAAATCAACAATCCTATCACCCAGCTCGCGCTGCGTGTTCAGGAGATGTTCACGTAGTCGTTTCCTGAACGTGTACAGACTGTTGATATATCTTAGGGGCGGGGGAATGTTGTTCCATATCTTGGACGCTGCATACCGAAAACTACCTCTAAAAGACGCAGAATTATGTGAGGGAATAGAAAGTTGCAATGCACAGCGTCTGACCATGCATTCCCTTTGACTAGAAATCCACCTTAGTTTTTTATATAAATATGAGGGCTCTTTCGACTTTATGATACCAAAAAGTAGGCATGCAAAATGTAATTTTCTGCGCAGTTTCATTTTCAGCATTGAGTGCTGATTTAAAAATGGTGTCACATGTCCTCGTGACGGAACAGTAAAACAAAACCGCGCGCAGGCATTCTGTACTCTTTGAACAAGACGGTTCGTTCGAGCTAATAATCGAGGACCATAGACTGCGTCTGCGTAGTTGAGCTTCGAAAGGACTAGCGACTCGACAAGTTGTATACGCAATTCTTCAGACACATAAGGTCTAATTTTGTACAAAAGCTTCAAACGATAAAAACAATTTCTTACTGAGTCTGCTACATGTCTTTCGAATCTCAACTCACTATCAACACATAACCCCAAATTGCGGACTTCCGTTACTCTTTCTATAATGCGAAAAGACTTTTTCCCCAACCTATTATATTAAGTAATTAACAAAATATCAGCTATCGTCAGACACAACACGGTGAATATTTTCTTGGTATTGATGACGTTACCGAATATTGTAATCCATAGAGCACACGGGCCACCGGCCGCCGCGGCGGACCGGAGGGGAGTAGCCATAGCGTTTATTGCCGATGTAAAACAGTCTGTCATCTTTTGCGGGGGGAAATACGCGTGACACACACTCACACAACAAAAATCGTCTATTACTATGAAACTCACACCTTGACTTTAACAAAATACATAGCAATTTTACGCACCCATTTAAACATCTGGGTGACAGGCATAGGGGGAGCAGCTATATGCAGGCTTTCCTCTCTGTCAAAGTACAAGCCCAAGTGGTGGCTTCTACTTTGACAGAGGGGAAAGCCTGTACATATATGGCCACACCGCGGACACTCCGTCAAAATTCCATTCAAACGTTTAATTTGGTCTCTATTACACAGACATTAATCAGTAACGTGTATGTACACGTGCACCTGTGTGCGTAGCACGTAGAGAATACCAAGCGTCGCCCATAAGAGGGGTGGAGGTTGGGTGAGGCGGGGAAATCGGGCGGGACGTGGAAGTGTCCATTCTATATACGTAGTATTATTACATATTCTCTGATATGGCTCTCCCCTCCGATCCGCCGCGGCCGGTGGCAGAGAATATGTAATAATACTACGTATAGAATGGACACTTCGACGTCCCGCCCGATTTGCACACAGACACAACCCCTTCCTCTCTTATGGGCGACGGTTGGTATTTTGTACAGGTGCGCGTGTAAATACACGTCACTGAATTTAGCGTTTGTATGGAATTTTGGAGGAGTGTCCGCGGTGTGCCGGTGGCCTGTGTTCCTCTATGACACGGTAAATATTTTCATAGCATTGACTACGTTAGCGAATATTGTTATCTATCCCTTTATCACAAATACAATAAAACGTATTCGTGTGCGATTTAACGAGGTTATTACATATTTTACGACGTTTTACCACGTTCTTGACATAAACATTCATTTAATGACACCGTAAAAGTGTTTTGTATTTTTTTTTTGTATTAATAAAATATGCTTGTAATCAATGTGATTAATTATGTATTATAAAATAAACCAATTCTGTCATAATAATTATATTATAGTGTCCAGAAAAACAGCAATTTGTAGTGGATTCACTACAAATTACTATTTTATAGGTACTGAATTATTCAAGGTTCTTATCAAAATACAATTGGCATTCTGAGTTCTTGCAGTTTTCTGATACGAGACATTTTGAGATTTTTTTGTAACTAAATAATAGGGGGTAAGGTCATTATAAAAACTTCATTTACACACTTTAATTTTAACTAGCTGTGCCCGCGACTCCGTCCGCGATAGAATTTATGATTGTTCAGTATCTACCCGGACGAAGTCGCGGGCGCAGCTAGTATAAAAGTAGCCTAAGTTACTCCTTATTACATAAGCTATCTGCCAGTGAAAGTCCCGTCAAAATCGGTCCAGCCGTTCGAGATTAGCGGGAACAAACAGAAAGACAGACAGACAAAAATTGTAAAAAAAAATGTTTTGGTATATGTACCGTGTATACATACATATGCATTTAGTAAAAAGCGGTTATTTTAATATTACAAACAGACACTCCAATTTTATTTATTTGTATAGATAGATAATGCATACTCGTACATTCAAAATTAAAAACATGTTCGACATACACTAACGACTACTTCTATAGAAAATGAAAATAGGAGCGTGCATAACATTCTCTGCGCAAAAACATGAAACAAAACTCGATAATTCTGGTTACTTGTAATAAAACAAGTGACAGTAATTGCTCGCCGAGGTCGTTCGTTCATTTATCTTGAGGTAAATATTCATAAAAATTAAACTGCCATTGCCGTAATACGTATAATACCTCTATTGAGTGTGCATAAGGATGCTATCTGTAGAATGAATTCGGTATCAACGTTCTTGATTATAATCGAATCAACGAATGGATGAGAATTTGTTGGTGTTTTCGAATAAAAAGGCTGTTACACGACACGGTATTCAGGGTACGATAGTAAGGGTCACGTGATTTTTGAAGTTATAGTTCTATTGGCGCGATTGAAAAAAAGGAAAAATGTGATTTTTTACAATTTTTACACACCTACAGATAAAAGCGACAGTCTGAAATTAGTTGCTAAACAGATAAAAGCAACGGTCTGAAGTTAGTTGCTTAACTTTTTTGTCGTTTTATTTTATTTCTGATAGGTATAGGTATATTGGATGGTTACGCTGAAGAAGTACCTATAATTTCTTACGTGCGTAGATACATAAGTACACATAAGTAGGTACTGTTTTTTTAATGTCATGAAGTGGGAAACAAGCATACAGTTCACTGGTTCCAGTTGTCCTGGTGGTCCTAACGGAAGACCAGCGCTGGTTGTTCTTCAACCAGCACATGCTGAGTTAGGACCAATTTGTATTAGTGTAGTTTTTACTTTATTTTAAAGAAAAATGGAAAGAAAAATTTGACTTCAGGCGAGGCTCGAACTCGCGACCTACTGGGAATCTAGTCCAGCCGCTCTTCCAATTGAGCTACTGAAGCCCTGCCCAATTTGTCAAATCTTTCCTTCACATCTATTGCATTGCTTTATGGTAGCAGTAGCGCCATCTATTACCAACTATGCTAGTTAGGCAACCGATATAATAGACTTTTCAGTTTATTGAATATCGTAAAGAAGTCGCTTTTACCCTTAATAATTGTTTTTATATTATTTAATAAATAAAATAAAAACAATTAAATAATATAAAAACAATTATTAAGGGTAGAAGGGTAGAATTATTAGGACTAGATTCCCAGTAGGTCGCGAGTTCGAGCCTCGCCTGAAGTCAAATTTTTCTTTCCATTTTTCTTTAAAATAAAATATATTTCACAAGCATGTGTTAATGCGAAATAATATAAAAACAATAAGTTTTTACTTGTTTGTCACTTAAATTTCTCTTCCTACTTGCTTTGTTACATTGATACAAATAAATGTTCTTTTCTTTCTTTCTTATCGATGGCAGCCAATACTGCAGCCTATATACGCCTACTTACACAAAAACCAGAGATTTCTATGTAGATGCGTCATCATTCCTGAGGTTTAAGCTCATATGCCTCTGTACCGGAAATTACAGGGGCGCATAGACTACCTACTTGACCAGAACACGATAGCGTTGAATACTAACATTTAACGGCAAGTAGATTAGGTAATGTGGTGGTGCATACGCCTGCGGGCTTCGTCACTATTAGATTGAGATAATCACGCCAAGATTATGAAGAATTTTAGCTACACTTGAGATTCTTATCAAGGCGATATACCTATGCATGTTTTGTTTTTGTAGTACTCGTGTATGAAGTGTTTACCTATTATTCCTGTACTTGTGTAACCGGTTCAATCCAATCGATATGGTTAAAAAATTCTCCATGGTTCCTCCAAATGGTGGTAAAGCTGGTTTTAATGGTGGTAGAGCTCCAGTGACGGAGCTCGCGGGCGTAGGCACCACCGCATTACCTGATTTACTTGCCGCTAAATGGTAGTGTTCAGCACTATCGTGTTCCGGTCAGGTGGTAATGTACGGCCCTGTAATTTCCGGCACAGAGGCATAACACCTTAGGCCTCAGGAGTGGTAACGAATTTGCATTTTGACCTTGGTCTTTGTGTGGGTGTCTATAGGCTGCAGTCATCACTTAACATCAATGTGAACTGCATGCTTGTTTGCCACTTAAATAACATAAAAAAAAAAAAAAAAAAAAATGGACTGAACGGTTAATTTGGTCTCTATTACACAGACATCAATCAGTGACGTGTTTTACACGTGCACGTGTGTGCGTAGCACGTAGAAAATACCAACCGTCGCCCATAAGAGGGGAGGAGGTTGGGTGTCCATTCTGGACATAGTATTATTACATACATATTCTGTGCCACAGATCCAGAGCTACGCGGAGCACACTTTGAGTATGACTGCTGTAGCCTTATAGGCTATAATTTAAAAACGAGATGTTTGTGTCTCTAAGCTCCTGTGCCGGCAAAAACGGTGCCGTTAAAATATCATGTTTTGTCTTTCGTCACATTCATACAACTGCCAAGATTCAAACTAAATTACAGCGAAATTACTTCTTAAAATAAACGTATCGATACCGTTGCATAACGCTTGCATAGCTAAAAGAAATTCGCACGGCTGCCTTTGTTTGAGAAACCGACGTAAACAATAACTACTCGGAAGTAGAGATGCAAACATCGTAATTGGAGACATCGAGGTATCGATATATCGATCGAATAAAATATTGACTAGAAGTCTTTTCCTATCCTATCTAAACCATAAACGTTAAATGAGAGCCAAGTTCCAATATTATAATATGTGCTTTGGATGTTGACTTCAATGACAAAAGAAGAGATCTAAATTAATGCCAAGTTCGATAATCAGTTCTGAAATTTATTTAAACAACAAAATATTTTGTGTCAACTTAAATATATCCTATATTCTTATTACTTAGCATGCCATATTAAAGCCTTAGGTGAAAGTTTTCAACCATCTTTATGTTTTTAGATACAACTGCACACCCGCGACATACCTAGTATTATTACATAATAAAATTGTCTATTATATATAAATTAAATTAATTATTCTCTGCCGACGCACGACACAGGTTTTATACCTAATGTGAGGCTGTAAGTGTAAGC
Organism: Macrosoma leucophasiata; assembly: GCA_036365455.1. Taxonomy (NCBI): domain Eukaryota; kingdom Metazoa; phylum Arthropoda; class Insecta; order Lepidoptera; family Hedylidae; genus Macrosoma; species Macrosoma leucophasiata. The sequence goes on along the minus strand of JAWQUS010000007.1, from coordinate 22,990,323 downwards.
GTATTTTATTTTTATTTATATAACATCGTTTAGATTAACATCGACAGGGACCTCGATGGTTATCAAAACATCGATGTTTCTCAATCAAAACAAAGCATCGATGTATCGTTTGCATCCCTACTCGGAAGCAGGCACGTATTACGTGGTACGTATCGCGTGGCGTACGGTTTGGTACGGAAGATTTTACGACTTAGTAGGTACACTTCGATTTTAATTATTCATCGCTATTTTTGGCTGTTTTGTGGGTTAAACCTAGTTTTTTCTAACTTGATACAAATCTCGTTCCGGTAGGTATTTTAAATTTTTCTTAGTTTAGGTACTATCAGGGAACTTTCGGCCTTCGAAACGCGTGACCTGGGTACTTTACGCTGTTGAAATAAAAGCTATTTTTGATTGATTTTAAATAAGCGAAGCCTGTACATTAAATTAAATGAAGCTAAAGATTTTTTGGTTCGTTTGTATGGTTGAACGCGTTTATCCTCTTTAACCCACAGTTGAATTTGAAAAATACATACTTTCGGTTTGAAACAATATGCCCGAGGTAGGCAATAGACTACGTACTTGACATCACGCAATAATCCTTACGAGCAAAGCAGTAGTAAGCGGGCCTGCGATAAGAATGACGAACGATCTGAGAGCAAACATCTAGTTTTTTTTCTATTTACTTTTGGTTATAGAACTAGGTACACAAAAAAGCGACCATGTCTTCCTCGAATATATACATTCAGAATAGTTCGGCGACCAGCAGTTGTTATTTAACTGGTGGTAGAAGTCTACCACCAGTTAAATATACCAATCTACTTTGAAATGACGTAAAAAGAACGCCCGGTCCTCAAAACGTACAAACAATTTTACATACATTGATAGCTACAGCTTCTCTTGCCGTATTATTATAGTGTTCTATTTCAGTATGTAAAAATCGATGCCAATTGATTGGTGTATCATAAGCCATTTATAGTCATTCTAAAATCGTGACTGAATTATCAACTCTTCAAATATCAATAGGTACATCAATACCGATTGTAAGCTCTTGAATTTATGCTCTAATGGTAGAGGCTAAGATTCATTTTAATACAAATTGCTTATCTAGCTTAAGATAGATACATTTAATAACTTAAAAATCATGGCATACGAGCATGCAATGCATAACGTGCATATGTATAATAATAGTGAATATTGCACTTATGACATGGTCATTTTTAAGACACTTCAAAGGAGATGTTGCAAAAATGTATGGACCTCCGGCCATGTATTGTACACAATATTAAAACGTTTTTTACTGCATATATTCACTTATTTAGCTTTGTTTGCAGTTACAAAACATTATTTGCTAGTTAGAATTGCAACTCAAAACCAACATGACGAATATGGCGGGCGATGTCATTTTGACAAATGCCACTAATAATCATATTGAAAATGATAAAATCGTTTGAATTAAATGTGGTTGTAACTCTAAAATATATTCTTGAATAAATTAATTGTATTTTTTTCGGATTCTTCTATAATTTACCCATTTTTTCAAGTACTGTACGTACCAGAGCCGAGCTCGCAACATCTCCTTTACGGGGTCATTTTATTCATGACTAGCTATGCCGGCGACTCCATCCGCGTGAGAATTTATGATTGTTCTGTAGGTATCTACCCGGACGAAGTCGTGGGCGCAGCTAGTATTAAAGTAGCCTAAGTTAGTCCTTATTACATAAGCTATCGGCCAGTGAAAGTTGCGTCGACCCTTGCAGCCGTTCCCGAGATAAGCCCCAACAAACAGACAAAATTATTTTGATATATGTACCGTGTATACATACATTTGCATTTAGTTATTTTTATATTACAAACAGACACTTCAATTTTATTTATTTGTATAGATTACTAGCTGTTGCCCGCGGCTTCGCCCGCGTGGATGTCGTTTTATAAATATTTTTTCCTGAATTTTCTTCTATAAACCTTGCTATAAACCTCACGGAGGCCGAGACCTTTCCAACGAATGCAAAACCGTAGAAATCGGTTCGTGCGTTCTGGAGTTATAGCGTCAGGAAGGAAAACCCGACTTATTTTTATATAATAGATAGATAAACGACTTCTACCGTGGGGCTTACCTACGGCAAACCTACGTTACCTACGTTAAACTACGGAACCGTATACTGCACGTGGGCCGACACGCACATGACCGGTTTTTTATGTACGGAAGGTGGCAAACAAGCATGCAGCTGACATTGGTGAGTGATGACTACCCACCGCCTAAAGACACCTACACAATAGCCAGAGTTCAAAATGCAGATGTGTTGCCTGACCCCTGAGACCTAAATTGTCATGTCTCTGTTGTAGTTACTACGGGGATCAGGCAGTTGCCCTTGAAAACTATCTCTGGTGCGTCAGTGGTGCTCGTTGTTCTGTACTTATTCATATTGTTCAGTGCATTGTAACAGGAAAACAATAAATGTGCATACTACATTTGCATTGTATTTACTTATAAATGTCATTGTCTACAAGCCGCGAACAAATCCTTATCTTGAAGAATTATAGTAAACAACGTTTGCGTACAGGTAATTTGTGGTTTTAAAAGTAGTTGTATGACTATCAGATATGCACATATACTTTTGCTTTCGCACACTTTTATGTCTATGTTGATCGGGCTGCAGTATTATTTACTTACTACCCGTAGTTATTTAAAGTCAAGCCAACAATAATGCTAGTGAAATATTTTAAAGAATACTGGGATCACTAGTTCCGTCGCTCTCCCACCTGAGCTACCCAAGTCCAAATGTAGAATTTTTCCTTCACATTCTATTGCATTGCCTTAGCAGTAACTTTTGATAGCTATTACCTGTATTCGATAAAAAAATATGTCGGAGAAAGAACGGTAATCTCGACATCATTCGTGGTCATGTGTTTAGTGGGCGTCTTGAGGGTTAAATGCTAGCACAAAACAATAAGTCACTATTATCGGTTAGATTTAATCACTTTAACAGAATATCACTGCTTAATTTTACACGCAAAACTCTTTGATATAATTACACTTTTAAACTTTGAAGTACAACGAGCAGCGGGTTCGCGATACCGATCTTACTTCGCCAATCTAATAGTACTCCACTGTCCAACCAAAGAATGATCCATCTCGATCAACAACGACACATTTTATAACCTCCGTTAACGGCGATCTGTCAGATGGCGCCTCGACCCCGCTCGAGGCCTACCCTCAACTCGGTAATGTAATTTTATAATACAATTACTCTTTAAATGAAATAATGATTTTAAACGATAACAAAATCTAACAAATCAAATTAACTTAAAATAATATTTTTAGCAAGGTATTTCTATAGCCTAGTACTTTACAGAACCAACAATAAACTTCTTGCTCCGACAAATATATAAAAAATACTGTAACATTAATGTATATGGAAATGTTCACCAAAAAAACGAACATACCTGATTGTAATGTTGCTTTTTTTCCAGAAATGCGTCACGGATAACAATTTTAAAACCATTTTAATGAACATATCTTTTTACGATTCTGTTTTATGAGAAACAACACATGGTTTTCTTAATCACGTTAAATCGCAGTTTTCTTGTTTACAAGTTCATATTAACTGCTTTGGTGGTATGATGGTTAGCAGATGTTAGCAGGCCACTGCTATTAGACCTGAGATCCAAAGTCCAATCCCCAGATCATTGGGAATTTTCCATTCATAGAGATTTCCAGTTTCCCTGGCATTTTGAAAATGTGATCTACGATAATCACCTACAATAACATGTTCACTCGTCGTAGAGTTTCAGTATGGAATTTCGAGAACGTAGAGCGCATTACTTAATCTATGTCATGTATAGCCCGTTATTACTGTCACATAGTTTGTCAACGCATTTTGTGTTTTGAACTCTGGTTTTTGGGTAGAAGTCTTATGGTGAGATTCACAGACTGCACTACGACTTTACTTTGAGCAAAGTATGCTTAGAACTGTCAGAAATGTATGGGTTTTGACAGTTCGAAGCGTACTTTGCTCGAAAGTAAAGTCGTAGTGCGGTCTGTGAATCTCGCCCTTAGTATTCACTTACTAACCATGTGAACTGCATGATCGTTTGCCGTGGTCATTATCTAAAAGAAAACTTGGAACTGAAAAAAAAAATACTGGTGACCCATGGGTGGGGTCATGGCAAATGCAGTGGTGAAGTGATTTTATAATTAAATTTATCGAATTATAAACTTTACATTTTTATTTACAACCGAATGTATGTCCATTCCAGTACTTCCATCGGTAGTAGTCATCTATTACAATGAACAATTCGAAATCATTGAGCATTGTATTAACATAATTGGCTCAATTCGTGCCCCATTGAGAATTGATTGCCAGTCTGCCGTGCTAATTTTTGCTTCAAACTGTGTTATACGCTGTGGAATTTGCCTCAAAGATGATATTAATTTTTTTCATATTCAGTAATGATTGGAGGTCCAACCGCGATAAAGATATAGATAAAGATTGGTACTTTTAAGTAAGTAGGTACCTACGTATTTTTTATTTATTTGTCATAGTCGTATCATTGTGTGTGATGAATTGCTTTCTGGTTTTATTTTCATAATGAGCTTCATTTCAGTCGAAAGACGTATACTGATGGACATTAGACTCCTCCAAAGACTGCCCTAAAGAACGGTCCGGGGCCACCCTCATCCAGCGATTTTCCGTAATCGTTACCTCACCTCGAGGGAGACCTGCCTACGCTTCGTCTTCCGGTTCCATTCTAGAACAGTAGTTTTTTAGTTAACCCTTTACTAATTGACACGAATTCAAATTGTTGAATACGATACATGCAAAAGATCAATAAAAGGTTTAAAAAGATATTTGCCTAACACTAACCAGACAGGAGAAGTCTCTTTTTACTACACGACACGACGATCCTTGATAGTAGTTCGAAGTTCGTGGCCGGCAGCAACGACATCACTTTTCAATCGTATCAGAGATAAAGGTATCCTTCGTGTCTGGCGTTGTCCACTCGTGGGTGTCCTTGAATGCATACATTTATCCCTGCGTACCCCTTCGGTAAAAAAGCGTGAAGATATGTAAAAACATTTAATTTTTAAATTGAAATCGTACACGGTCGTTCTCGTATCGCGTGCCCGAAATGGTCACTCATCACGCTATTTGGGTTGGCAATGTTACCATGCCGTGTTATTGACATTTGGTCCGCCCTTGCATTTCGCTGTAACCTTAGTGCAATTAAAATAGAGGTCGCTATCGATTGCACCAAATACTTATTTAAATTGTTCCCTATAAAGTAATGGTGGTAGGGTTGTGCACAATACACAAAATGTGGATATCATATAATATTGAAGGTACCTATGGTACTAGAACACATGGGTTTTTGGGACGAAAGCCTGTAGTTTTATGCATCCTGACAATCCTGTGTCCAAGAGTAATAATGTGGGGTTGTACAACTTGTACACAAGTCACGAAAAACTACTGCCTTATAAAAAGAGAATGATATGCTTTATACATATATATAAGATTATTTTAGAAACATGTTTTCTATGTCCAAGAGTATAAATGTCGCGAAAACTTGAACATTTGGACATATTTCTTATTTTCTTTGACTCCATATTTTTTCTTTTCGTAAATTAACGTAGCAGCCCTATCAATAGGCCATATACGTCGGTCGTACGTTGAAGCGAGGCGATCTACATCGCTTGCATATTAATTATATCGCATTTTACATAAGTCTGCTAACGTTACCGCTTCCGGCGATTTATAGGCGGGATTAAGGGCCTCATGGTTCGGTTGATGGGTGGTGAGCCCTTATTTAGGAAAGTACAGTTACCTACCTTTAACGTACTTATATTATGGCGCCAAAAGAGGAGAATATTAAATTAAGTTACTTTATTATACAAAAAAAATATAATTAAGTAACTTAATTTAATATTCTCCTCAAATTGGATCAAATATGATATATTTTATTTTTAAATAAAAATGGAAAGAAAAATTTGACTTCAGGCGAGGCTCGAACTCGCGACCTACTGGGAATCTAGTCCAGCCGCTCTTCCAATTGAGCTACTGAAGCCCTGCCCGATTTGTCAAATCTTTCCTTCACATCTATTGCATTGCTTTATGGTAGCAGTAGCGCCATCTATTACCAACTATGCTAGTTTTTTAAATAAAATATATTTCGCATTAACACATGCTTGTGAAATATATTTTATTTTTAAATGAAATAAAATATATTTCACAAGCATGTGTTAATGCGAAATAATATCAAACAATTATTAAGGGTAAAAGCGACTTCTTTACGATATTCAATAAACTGAAAAGTCTATTATATCGGTTGCCTAACTAGCATAGTTGGTAATAGATGGCGCTACTGCTACCATAAAGCAATGCAATAGATGTGAAGGAAAGATTTGACAAATCGGGCAGGGCTTCAGTAGCTCAATTGGAAGAGCGGCTGGACTAGATTCCCAGTAGGTCGCGAGTTCGAGCCTCGCCTGAAGTCAAATTTTTCTTTCCATTTTTATTTAAAAATAAAATATATTTCACAAGCATGTGTTAATGCGAAATAATATCAAACAATCAAATATGATATTCATACATTTCAAAAAGTTATTCATAAATAAAGGAGTTTCAAAGAGCCAAATAAGCGCATAGTCTTTTTTATAATAATTATTTTATTATACATAGCATACGTGTTACGGAACTTTATATGTGAGCACAAGTAACTTGATAAAAAAAACGAAATGAGAAGCTTCTCCTTTTATTGAAGTCGGTTAAAAATAAGTTGCAACAATATATTAATGTATGACAATTTTAATCCCACAGACTGTTAAACAAAAAATAGACGACAAAACAAAAAAAAATCGTCAAAAATGTAAATTCCAGTTTTAAATGAATTCCGGTAATTGTTGGTCACATCAAATCCAAAGTTATAACGCTTAGGTTATACTTAAACACAAACAATCGTTTCCATTACATAAATTATCATTAATTATAATTATTTATGTACGACATACACGATGTTTGTCGAATGGCTTCACGTGACCACATGAAATGTGGTCAGTTGCAAAAAATATAAGTAGGTCATTGTGATATTTTAATTATTATCCCAAAGACACTGAATTTGATTGGATGAAAACATGACTTTAGCATCTCGCTACAAAACTACCGCCACTGCGATCGCCAATCCGCCTGCCAAGCGTGGCGATAATGGCATATTCTCCCCTAATGACGCACAGCACTGTTAGAAGTGCGCATGGCCCCGTGGGAAGCGCGCATGGCTTCGCGGCTGGTGTAGATCATAAGCGATCTACTCGGTTAAACACAACGGGCGCGGTCGGGTGTGTGATGGGTGACCGCTAGTGGCAAATTTAAAAAATGCGAGTTTCCGTGCTTCGGAGGGCACGTTAAGCCATCGGTCCCGGTTGCTATCGATAGATAGCAGTCGTTAAACCTTGTTGGAGGCTTGAAAACATCCGACAGCGGGTTGGCTACTAACCCCGCATCTCCACCAATCCGCATTGGAGCAGCGTGGTGGAGTAAGCTCCAGGCCTCCTCCTGAAAAGGTAAGAGACTCGTGCCCAGCAGTGGGACGTATAATGGGTTGCCATTATTATTATTACTGTTCTGGGAGTCTTTGGGGAAGGTTTTTACAGCAGTGGACGTTTTTCGTAATGAATAATTTCACGTTTTTATTGCCCTAAAGGGTTAGATAAAAGAGGATACATGCCTTAAGTGACCACAGTCCCGCTTTCAAGCACGTCGGCCCAGTGCGCCCGCGAGGAAACCTTTAAAATGCGGAATTGTCCCATTTTCAGGTAAAATCACCAAAAGTGTATAGAAAAAACAGATGAACAGAGATATATTTTAATAATAAAACGACTTCGACCGATGGGATCGTCACGTTCTACAAAAACAGTAACTTCTGATCATCCTTTCATCTCATCCATGGGGACGAAGATCCCCACGCCAAACACTAACGTCAGAAACGTTAGTGTTTGGTTTTAATTAAATGTCGCGTTTTAAATGATAACAAAAATTGATAGTATTGTTTCCTTGTGATACGCGATCTGCATACTTGTTGGCCACTTTTATTTCATAAAAGAGTATATCCTTACGGAGATTTCAAAAGTATGGCCTACGGGGCCTATAACTATCATAGCCAAAACAAATTAAACCTCAGTAGTAGCAACGACGTGGCTGCGCAATATTCGTGCCCCTGAACTATTTCGTCTCGCAAAAGACAGACACAAATCCTCCGAACTGACGGCCAACCGTCACTAGTTGGAGAGGCACTACAAGAAGAAAAAGTAGTAACGAATCTCCACTGTGACCATCGGTTTTAATGTAGATTTGTATAGGCTGCAGTATCCATCGATGAGTCAATGATGATCAACGGCACGAGAGTTTCCTCACCATCATTACATTTAAAAAATCATACGGTAGGCCGTGACATACACCATCGAACAATTGTAAGCTAAAGCTTGACGATACAAACATTACAAACTTACACTGGTTACAAACGTTCACTGGTGGTAAGAGCTCCAGTGACGGAGCTCGCGGGCGTAGGCACCACGGCATTACCTAATAAACTTGCCGCTAAATGGTAGTGTTCAGCACTATCGTGTTCCGGTCAGGTGGTAATGTATGCCCTGTAATTTCCGGCACAGAGGCGTAACACCTTAGGCCTCAGGAGTGGTAACGCATCTGCACTTTGACCTTGGTCTTTGTGTGGGTGTCTATAGGCTGCAGTCATCACTTAATATCAATGTGAACTGCATGCTTGTTTGCTACTTTCATTACATTAAAAAAAATACAGACATAATGAGTGTTAACGGATGGTAGTTTAAAACTGCCGTGGGCGCACTTGCGTAGTTAATGAAACATTGCATGCAGAGTTGAGCCAGAAACACTCTATCCGGGAAAATTAACGAATATAATCCAACGTTTTGTGTAAAGACCTAAATTAAAAAAAAATAATCATTGGACTGAATTTGAAGCGACGGGGACGCGACTTCTAAATGTTTCTTCTTAATTGTAGCTAGCTTAGTTGGAAAATCAGCGGATGTATTCATCTAGATCTTGTGGGAATAAAAATTTGTCCAGTCAATTTTATTATACCATCCTTTTTTGTTTCCATAAAATCGCCTTTTTCGCAGTAAATTGTTACTAACTTCACGAACGCATTTAAATTTTTACAGAAGGACACATAGACAGACGCGAAAACAAATATAACTAGCTGAAAAATCGTGAGTATGCGTATCCTCAGGAGAATTAACGGATTCATTTTTATTGTTATGCGTCACACTGTTTATTACTTCGCTGACATCTTCATAAAATCTGTATAAAAACTCTGAACTCCGTATATTAGAGGTCAATTAACCAAACATTGGCTCTTGAAATAAAGTGCCGAGTTGTCTCGAAACGCAGGTCGAAGGGGCGACGGGTTAAGTGTTACAAATTGCCCGTCCAGTTTTAGCACTTTGGGCTAACAGTTGTGACCTAGAGGCGCACCACAGCGATGATTGGTCTCAGAAACAAGTATCCAATGACGCTTTAATCGTTTTTGAAGAGATTTAGCTGCATTCTTTATGCCTCCGTATGTCACAGAGGCATAACAAATTAGGCCTCAAGTGGCACCACACCTGCATTGGCGTTCGGTTTCTGTGTTATCTGTTTACACGGATGTATAGGTACATATTTATATCCGTGTAAACATATAATCTTTAGTGTGAACTGCAAGTGTGTTTGCCACCAAACCTTCGATCATTTCGACCTGATGAAAAAAATTTACAAGATCTTTCTTCAAAATTTTGAAGCATCAGAATCCAAATATATTTTGGAGGAGACATTGTTATTTATTTACCTAATATTGATTTGTCTGGACGTTCAACAGTAGGCCGCCTACTCAACAAAATTAGAAATCGATTTCGTTCTCTTTCAATTTAATTAGCATGCCATTATCGATTCGATTACTTTAGCAAAATAAAATTAGAAATGAAACGTTAGTTTTTCGGAGAAAGACCTAGTACATATTTAGAAGCGGAAACGAGTCTGTGATAGGTACGGATTGGTTTATTTCACAACCACAAGTGTTTGATTTCACGGACGTAGCTAAGAATCCGTTGGCAATATTGGACTTTTTATGACTGGCGATCGCAGTGGCCCTGTTTTCCCGCGTTATATTGTATTTATTGCTTACTAGCTGTTTGTTGCCCGCGGCTTCGCCCGCGTGGAAGTCGTTTTATTAATAACTAAGTAGCCTATGTACTTTCTCAAGGTCAGCTCTATCTCTGTGCCAAATTTCATTAAAATCGGTTCAGTCGTTTGGACGTGAATAGGTGACAGACAGACAGAGTTACTTTCGCAATTATAATATTAGTAGTGATTGGAATGGTTTGACCCCCTATTATTGAGATGACTGACTGCTCTAGCGAAATAATTCTCCACTAGTGGCGTAGCTAGAGGGAGACCCGCACCGGGTGCCACCCACTTGGGGGTGACACCCTCTCTAAATAAGCCAAATTTGAACTGTATAGACGTGAAAGCGCAACACAAAACTCACTTTCGCATTTATCATACCAGGCGGCGCCAGTGGCAAATAGGCGTGCACAGCGGTGGAGAATAGAGAAATAAGATACAAAAGAATTTCCATGTTTTTTTATTGCTCATCTGCCCTGGGTGCCACCCATGTTAGCTAAGCACTGCCGCTAGCGGGCGATAGGGTTTGTCCCGTCATAAATCAAAACAATATTTTTTTATTATTCTAATGATTACTTCCAGCGTTCCTGATATGTGGGCGGCCGATGATCCTGGTGAACGTGCACTGCAAGGACCAGCTCACGGCGGAGGACAGTGCGAGACTGAACACGATAGCTGATTTAGCGCTCTCCTGCAAACTGCGGCTCGCCTTCGTGGGCGAGTTCGGCAGATCGGAGAACGTTCGATGTGAGTATATATATTCTTGGTGGTTTTGTTCTGTTGATCGGGAGAATCTATACTTCTATACTTAATAATAATAATAGGGGAGTTTTAGCGGGAACGCGGAAAACAGCTGTGTCGCTGCGTGATATTATTTTCGAAATTTGTGTATAGTCGCGTTTTTATGTGTAAAAATGGTGGGATTTTTATTATAAAACATTCGATAATGTTCACGGGTGTAGGAAAGTGATATTATAAGTGAAAAGTGAATTTTCATGTTTCCTCCAAAACTTCGTCAAATCTCCTAGTAAAGTCCCCATCACTTTACTGGAGCCATCTCATCATATTCCACATGGAAGCATCCAATCATCGTCATCTTCCATACGGATATTCATTATCATAAGAAATGAAGATAAAAATTACTGAAGATGGGCTGTTAAGGACTTGAATCCGTGGTCGTGAAACAATTAAAAAAAAAATAATAATAATAGGAATAACTAGACCGATTTGAAAAAATCTTTTAGTGTAAGATAGTCCATTTATCGAGAAAGGCGGTGTGGGACTGTGGAAAGCGGCTGGACTGGTTATCCTGAGGTCGCAGGTTCGATTCCTGCCCGAAGTCAAATTTTTCTTTCCGTTTTTTTTTAAATTTCTAAAGTCCACTCGCATGTGTTATTGCGAAAAATAAATAGTACAATTATATAAATTATTTACTATACCTAAATTGATGACATGCGAACATTTTCCATCAAACTAGAATATTCACTGCAGTTCATCGTAAAAATCCTCGACATTGATCACACAGTTCCCCATTGACATTGAACGCCGATGTCTTATCTGTCTAGTATCACCGGATTTGTCGTTGTTTATTTCCGCTGCGTTGTTGATTTCACTTCCATTACTAATTTAGTTGTAACCTTCCTTAACTGGGATGAATGCAATCTGAGTAATTGTATACTCTTCGGCAATCTGAACATCACAAGTAAACATGCACCTATATTTCTGTCTATCAGTGTTGGAGATAGGTTATCGTTACCATTCTAGAATCACTTTGTTTATCTACGCCCAGACAACCAGACTAATCAATCGATCCACGGTGGTTGTATAATCTATACTTATAATAAAACTGTAGAAGTGTAAATTCTGTACATTGAAAATATTGAAAAAATAAATACCAGGGGATGTTACTAGATCGATACCGAACAAAAATATGTGATCAGAAAAATGTTTTGTCTGTCTGTCTGACTGTCTGTTTGTTCAAGCATCACACAAAATCTACCGGTCCGATTACGATTAAACTTGTCTGTCACCAGGCTTTATCTCATAAACAGTAATAGCTAGAAAGCTAAAATTTTCACAAATGATGTATTACTGTTACCGCTATAACTAAAAATCAGAAAATTAAAATATTAAGGGGTCCAAGGGGGTATACAATAAACATGTTTTTTTTTTCCTATATTTTTGCTCGATATCAATAACGGTAGCAAGTAGACGCTTAAAATTTTCACAGAATTTTTAGGTTATATTTTGTATATTACCTTCCAACAAACGTAATTTTTATGCCATTTTTGTTCGGAACCCTTCGTGCACGAGTTCGACTCGCACTTGGCCGGTTTTTTCTATCTTAGTAACATTAAGTATACCACATAGCAGCGTCTCGGCATAAAACAATCGCCGCTATGATCACCATTCAATGATGACATATTCTTTCCTTATGACGCACAACACTTTTGGGAGCATCGTCGGAAAATGCTTTGTCCAGCAGAGACGGATGGACGTCTTTCGGATGTAATTATGATGGTGATGGTGATGGTGGTGGTGGTGGTGGCATTGGTGGTGTTGGTAGTAGTGGTGGTGGTGGCGTTGGTGTCGTTGGTGGCATAGGTGTTGTTGGTGACTCTGGTGGTGGTGTTGGTGGCGTTAGTGGTGCTGGCGGTGGTTTTTAGTGGCGATAGAGGCATTGGTGGCGTTGGTGACGGTGGTGTTGTTGGTAGTTTTGGAGGCGTTGGTGGCATTAGTTGTGGTGATGGTGGTGCGGGTAACGATGGTGGTGGTGGTGTTGAAGGCATTAGTGGGTAAAAATGCACAACGTTAATATTCAATTTTTCTCTGCTGCCGTCTCTTACGGAATGCCTATATTATGCATAGATCATTCCTTTAATCTCTCATTCTCTGTTAGAAGCACTAATTGACTGAAACTTTACATAGGATGAATGCGCGTTTAAACACTTAATTAACAATATTTCGCAATACTAGCAGCCTGTGTGCTTTTATCCCCGATGGCCATACGTCTAATATCGTGAAAAGAGAAGCATTACTGTAAAGTTCATTTTTTAGCTACCCAAAAGTGTTTATGATAAAAAATTAACCAAAATATATATCCAAAAGCGCTGCCTCAAGTCCCAAAGCCACTATTCCACGTAAACAAAGTTGCGGGCACAGCTAGTCAAATAAATAAATTCGCTTAGTCACAGTCACCCCACATTACTTATAAACCCATATCGTAGGAATTTGACTGCCTCGTTGGCTCAGTAGTCGCAAACGCGGGTTCGATCCCCAGGTCGGGAAATCTGTTATTGGGTTTTTTCTGTGAGGAAATTCCCAGTAGTATCCCGGAGTCTGGTAGTGCCTCGGAGAGCACGTAAAGCCGTCGCGTCGGTCCGAGCCGATCCCTCCCCGGTCGTGTCGGATTGCCGTCCCATCGGACTATGAGGGTAAGGGAACCTGTGTTTGCGCTTACACTTGTGCACTATAATATCTCTCGCGCAGTTGGCTAGTCTCCGTTGACATTGGCCACCGTGACCGAAATTAGGTCTGGAGGACATTATTATATCGTACACAATGTACACAATGTACACACACAACACATACACAAACATCCGGACGCGAAACAAATATCTGTAGGCCATACAAACTAACCGGGTCGTCAAGTGCTGTTGAAGATTCTAAAGGTTTTTGTATATTCGTCCAAACTTGCCTAATAGAAGATTTTTATTTTAATTGCATCGATGGCGTGGTATTGGGAGGCGACTACTGCTTTGCCGGGTTTGGTGGCTATCAAAAATAAAGGTGAATTATTCTTTACTAGCCGACCCGGCTCACCGAATAGCGAGACTCAAGTGGCAGTGGGCAGAGCATATAGCTCGAAGAACTGACGGCCGCTGGGGCAGAAAAGCTCTTGAATGGTGACCGCGTCCCGGAAGACGAAGCTTGTGGGGGCAAGATGGACCGACGACCTGGTGAAGGTCGCGTTTAATCGCTAGATGAGGACGGCCCAGGACCGTTCGTTGTGGCAACCTTTGGGGGAGGCCTTTGTCCAGTATTGGAAATGTTTTACCTGAAATGATGATGATGATGATGAGCTGATCCGGAAAACGTCATTCTGCCATACAATAAATAACGTTGAAGCCATAGCCGCATAAAATAAAAATAAAAGCAAAACCGTGGGGAGCCATCATCGGTGTGAGCAACGCGTTTGAATTTATTTTCATGTCCGCTATTTCTTGCGACAGCTTGTAAGATATTTATTTCAATTACATAGTGGATTACAATTTTTCCATTTTCTCGAAGTTTCCCAATGCCAATCTCTCAGTTTAGTGATGTGCCCGGAGATGTCCACCCTGTTAGATGGGACAAAACCACACCTGCGAATCGTGGGTGTTTGCTTGAATGGAAGCATTTATCGCTGCCTACCCCTTCGAGGAATGCAGGCGTGATACGAGTTGCGACTCGGTAGAATAGTGGTAGCCGGCCACTTTTGCTGTCCCGAGATTTCGGGATGGATCATTATTGAGATTTTTCAATTTCAGAAAAAGCAAAGGCGTAATCTAGAATGAATCAAAATAGTCGGCTTGAATTTCAATTCCTATATTTAGGTTAACATTTGACCTCCCTTCAGCTTCAATTCGTTTGTTGGAAAGTTGCTGATAGGTATTGACGCGAACTTTCAAGTACTTTCAAGTCGGTCAAAGTTTATATTGATGCTTATAACGTCCTTCAATCTGAGAATTTGCCTAATTTCAGCAACCTTTTCTAGTTTAACAGTGGCATCCTACTGTACAAAGGTGTGTATGAGTATGAGGTGATGAACATTTGCTGAGATAGATTGTATTACTGATAATTTTAAAAAATCTTTAAAATAATCTTTCATCAACAGTAATCACTTTTTTTCGTAATTAAGGTGATAAAAATGTTACATTTCATATTGCCTCCGTAGTTTATCCTATACCTTTGGGGATTACAGGCACGTTTATTTTCGTAACTTTTATTTTCACATTTCATATTACGATTTAGGATACTGCAGGTTTTTATTATAAAAAAAACAATACCAGAGGACTCCTACGAATTAGCCGTAGATATTATATGTTTCTAGCTAGTTCTACTAGTAGGTACTACAAGCCCCAGCTAAAGCTATCAAAAGTAGCACTACCCGTGCAGTTTAAAACCCTATCTTAAGACGTCTTGCAGCTAAACAACCTTGTTATTTGAGGAAAAGTAGATATTATTCTGTAAAGACCGTATCGTTCAGAACTATTATTGCGCGCGCTTTTCCTCAAGTTTCGTCAATTTACATCTGAATTACATTAAATAGTTCAACGATAGCTATTTAAATGCACAATGACAAAGTCCTTTGTTGGACATTGCGTTGACTCGTCGTTGAACTTTAGTCTATTGTTGTTCAAGATATAAGCGACGTTCGTTTTAAATCGTAAAATTATATAATTTTCTTTTTTTGCAATAAAGCATGAGTGAATTTAATTAAATATGACCACTAATATTCGTCTATTTATCTATCAATACTTTTTATTCCAGTTATATTTGTTACCGTAATTAATTCCCTTTTACTTAGACATTGAAATATATCGATTGATTTTTTTAACATTATTTAGGTTTATATATACAACCACTGAACATGAAGATTATCTATTATGATAGTTATTTTTATACATGGGTGAACTTTGTATCATCTTAGCTATATTAAAAACTAGCTGATGCCCGCGGCTCCGCTCGCGTGTAGGTCACTTTTCGCGTAACCTGTGACAACTACCATTATCCAGACCTATAATAGACTTATAGTTAATTCTAAAGAATTCTGAAATAAGTCAGCGCCATCTACTGAGGTTTTATGTAACTAAATTATACAATTCTTCTTCTCTTGCGTTACACTCTTGTCAGAGTGGTCGTGGTCGTATTTCCAGGTGTAGTGGCTCGCTTCACAATCCTTCGCCACTCGTCGCGCCTCTTTGCTTTACTGGAGCATTCATGGAGTGGACCGCCCAGTGCAGATTTTATCTGGTCTGTCCACCTCATAGGCGACTTGCCTCTAGCACGTGTGCCCTCAACTCGTCCCTGCACTACCAAGCGTTCGATTGAGACCTCGTTACGACGCGATACGTGGCCGAAAAAGGTAAGGATGCGGGATTGTACTATAGACGACAGACGCTGCTTGATGCCTAGTTCTTGGAATATGGATTGGTTGGTTCGGAATTCTCTCCACGATACCCCCAGCATTCTTCTCCAACACCAGATCTCTAGTGCATCTATACGCTTCCCTTCACTCTCCCGTAGTGTCCACGTCTCGGCTGCGTAGAGATAAATTGGAAAAATCAACGCTCGTACAAGTCGGGTTTAAGTAGCTTTAGTGATGTTGCGATTTTTCCAAATCTTCTTCATCTTCTCCATAGCCGATCTTGACATGGCCATCCGTCGCTTGATCTCATCAACGCATCCACCATTGTTTGTGATCAATGCTCCCAAGTATATGTAAGATTGTACGACTTCACAGTTCGCAATTTCAGTAACTTCCGGCGAGTTGTTATTGATGCGGTCTACAATCATCATTTTAGTCTACGCTCGGTTGATTTTGAGCCCAAATTCGATGCTCACGGTTTCCATTTTATGGAGCAATGCTTCGACCTTATTGCATAGGATGTGGAAGATTTTTACACCATACTCTGCCGAAGCTTTAATTGTTTCGATTGGAAGCAAATCTCTTCCTGTGGCTTTTCCTCGCTTTAGGTGCTTGATTGCCGCTCTGACCTCATCTTTCAGAATACTGGGCTCTTACTCACATTCCTCAGGTTCAGTTTCACTGAAGCAATGTGACTGCGGATCTTGATATAAAGACTAACAGTATTCCCTCCAAACATCAGATATTGCGTCTATTTCCGACACTATCACGCCACGAGAATTCTCGACTGCCCATGTCTTACTTGAAAAGGATTTCGTTATTAATTTTATCTTCTGATAGAGATCCTTGGGTTCGTGCCCCTCTGCATGAGCCTCCACCTCCTCACAAGTTCTTTTGAGTTGGTTGTTCACATCACGCCGACAAGCTGTTTGAATTAGGGCTGATTTTTCATTAAGTGTCCTTACATCAGCCCCAGAAGATTTCAGTCTTCGTCTTTCCTCTACAAGTTGCAGTGTGTTATCACTCATCCAGTGTTGACGTTTACGTGTCCGTTCATTAACTTTGGATTCTTTCACAGTTGATTCTATTAACTCTTTTAACCTTTCCCAAAGTCCTCTGCACTGGAGTCCACACTAATCCACTGCATCCAGTTATGTTCCAACACTGCCGTAAACGTCGAATGATCCTCTACTTTAAGCCTTTTTCTCTGTTCAATCTTTCTGGATGTTCTTAGCTTAAGCTTAACTTTAGCAATCAACAATTGGTGATCAGATCCGCAGTCAGCCCCAGGGAGTGTGTGTGCCGTTCGTATTGATGTCTTCCATCGTGTTCTGATGATAATGTAATCAATTTGATTTCTGTAATTACCATCAGGTGAGGTCCAGGTGTATAGTCTTCGAGGGTGATTTTGAAAGAAGCTGTTAGATATCACCATATTGTTCTCCGTAGCAAATTGAATCAGGCGTTCTCCTCTCTCGTTACGATCCCCTAGCCCAAATTTTCCAGCACAATGACTTAATTGATGAGCTTTTGCACCTATCTTTGCGTTGAAATCGCCTATTATTAAGAGCAGCTCTCTGTTGGGGACTTTCGATACTGTTGCCTCTAGTTCTGCGTAGAAACTTTCTAGATCTGCATCGCTGTATCCGCTGGTTGGGGCATAGATCTGTACGATATTCAAATTCACAGGCGTTGCTTTCAGCTTGATGCTCAGTACTCGATCGCTAACCGGCTTGTATCCCATCACAGTGTTCCTTAGTTGTTTTGGAAGGAGCAATGCAATATCATTCCTGCTGCTATGGTCATTGCCTGAGAAATAGACAGCGCGATTTTCCGTTAGGAAATGCCCATTACCTTTCCAGTGGGTTTTACTGATGCCACAGATGTTAAGAGAGCATCTGGCAATCTCTTGCTCCAGAATTCTAAGTTTCCCGGGCTGGAGCAGACCTCGCACATTCCATGTTCCGATCTTCTGGCTATGTGTTATCTTCTGCAGTCTTCCAGTCGTACAATTTCCATGCGATGCCTAGTCCACCACATCAGCATGGCCGGTAGCCAATTTCACACCGTCTGCCCCGGACGCAGAGCGGCTCCGGTTGCTAAGCGGTTCGTCAGGCCACGTTTTATTATTTGTTTTACCCTTCATAACGACTTTCATGGGAAAATAGTGCAGTGGTTTCCCCTTGCCTTCTGCACCAGACATTTTGGACGTTATTTAAGACGTCAAGGTCGCTGTGCCCTCTTCCAGTTGAACTGGGTGAGTGGGTATACCGCCACTGACTCGGTCGCCAGAGCTTCGTCCGTTGTCTAGCAGGGGGCACCACGACACCCCAACGGAGTGCCGCCGTCGCCTATTCTTACGAACCACCGGACGCGAGCAGGTGAGGTTGACAATTGGGTCGGTTAAGATGGTAGTACTGTTCACCCCTTACCCCCCAATTAAAATATACAATTAGGTTACATAAAACCTCAATAGATGGCGCTGATTTACTTGGCGTATGACCACATTCAATGCGTTATTTTATTCAAATTCAATAGAGACTGCAGTGTATTTTTGTCTTTATTGATATCGATAAAACAAAGTAGAAATTCTAGCTTTATCTAAATTAAATACGTTTATGTAGGTAAGCCGCATTCAACTCCTTCAAACAGTGGTTGAAGTTAATTTTCAATTGACTATCACTTCTTTTCCTCTAACCGATTTTGACGAAACAAAGTAACAACGCTCCTAATTATATGTAATCCACCTGTGAAAACCGCATTCAAACTCTTTGAGTAGATTCGAAGTTATAACGTACCAGACAGACAGACAAAAATTCCAAAAAGTTTTGAGTTTGAGTACAGACACTCGAATTTTACTGTCTTAATATAGATAGCCTAATATAGATAATTATCACATACACATAACAACTTGGTTCTCAGGGGTGACAACGCAACTACAATTTGGGTTTTTTATGTTAATACAGTTACTACAGTTTGGGTCTTTAGGCTGCAGTGATCACTTAACATACATTGATCTGCTTATTTGTCACCTCGTTGTATAATAAAAAGCCTACAACCTAAATACGTACGAAATTCACACATTTTTTTTTACGCGTTTTGTAAAAAAGAATGTGTGAATTCGGTACGTATTTATTTATTTATTTATTCTATATTGCACAAAATAAACACAAAAGGCGGACTATTAAGTCCGCCGAGGCATTAGCCTCTAGGCATTATCTCCCAGTCAACCATTGAGTAGTAGTGATAGGAAACGAAAGGGTGCAGAAATATGATAAAATGATCAATGTATTTAGGTTGTAGGCTTTTAGGCGGTAGGCCCACATAATTGAATGTGTACTTATTTTCCGCTGTCGCCTGTCGCGTGGGCACAACAGCAGATAAAATTATTATCAACCGTCCTTTGTGGTTCTAATCACTTGCGTAATTATATCGTGATTGCCCATGTACAATCGCACAGCTGCCGATTGTATATACTTATATATCTAAATAGTTCTGTTTTTAGAAAATGTGTTTCTACGGCACATCTGCATCAATTTTTTTTTATGTTATGGAAGTGGCAAACAAGCATGCAGTTCACATTGATGTTAAATGATGACTGCAGCCTCTAGACACTTACACGAAGACCAAAGTCAAAATTCAGATGCGTTACCACTCCTGAGGCCTAAGGTGTTATGCTTCTATGCCGGAAATTACAGGGCCGTACATTACCACCTGACCGGAACACGATAGTGCTGAATACTACCATTTAGCGGCAAGTAAATTAGGTAATTTTGAACTTAGCATGCTTAATTCAATTGATTAGTATGTTGTTTTAAAATGCACCTAATAAGGCGAGCCAGTCTAACAGAGGCATTTCAATGCCTAAGTGTTAATGTCCCCCACAACGCCCTATGCCAAGCATCGGACCACCAGGGAAGGACCCTTAGGATGTTGTAAATAATGGCTGTAAAATAGGCTGAGAGCCCTTTGCTTTTGCACGAAGTGTTCCGTATCATCATCGCCTTAGTAGGTAGGTAATAGGTCCCGTTTTTATCCTTTGGGTACGGAACCCTAAAAAGATGGTAATGTACGACACGACCCCGTAATATCATACCATAACAGCTAAGCTACATTGACATTCCTCGTTCTACAAGTATGCAGATGTTTATAGGATACAGTATTCCTCCTTATCCTTAGTTACCATCAATGTGAAGTGTATGCTCTTTCCTCAATTGTACAGAATATATGTAAATAACTTCTCGAAATGTACCTCTTGTAAACGAAAATAAATATATTTTATCACAGTGTTATCTCAATTTTAGAATTAATCAGAATTATTATCAGTGTCAGTTACCTTCAAGAGCCGTTCGGCTCATAGGCGTCTAGATATCTTCAGGAGCTTCTTAGTAACAATGTGATAATTATTCATGTGATTTTTTACGCGTTTAATCCGATAAAGCAACAATGTTGCCTCATATAGCATTATTGTTACTAACGGTTGTAGTAATTAATCATTAAAATTAATCATATTTAATTCTATACTTTAGTAGCGACCGGCCCCGGCTTCGCACGGGTATAAAGCCGCGCACCCACCGAAGCGCACGCCGTGCAAGGGGACGCATGGTTTAATTTAATTTGTTAGACAACGTGGGTCACCGTTTCCACTGCAGCACAAGCGTCGCTTCCTCGTCTCCCTCTCACCCACCACTCGGCCTCGCTTCCGTGCACTACGTGGTCCGCGTGTACAGCGTGTCTGATATTGCCAGCGTTGAGATACATGCTCGCATATTCGAGGAAGCTACGAGTTTCAATTCAAGTAACTCTCCGTGGGTTGCAGTCGACACAATGTCATATATTTTCTTGCTAGGCGAAGCTTGATCTACGTACGTATACTCTCCGTGCGCTGCGGTGGGTCCACGGCTTAACATAGATATCGACTGCAGTGGCACCTGCCAGGCTAAATTGTATATCTAAACCAACCAGGACGCCACCCAAATTCATACAAAAAAAATTATTCAAATCGGTCCAGCCGTTTAGGAGAAGTTCAGTGACATACACACGTACAGTATAATGATAAAGATATAACAGGCAGAAGCAATTAAATATTTACTCATTCTCTATTTTCAGCGCTAAACAAATGCGAGTCATTGCTGAGCGAAGACATCGTGACCACAGTCGACCTCAACACAAAGGGACAGAGTACAGTTCTATGTCCCGGGACCATAGACAAATCTAGTTTTAACGGGTACGCGGGCGCAGTTAAATCTGGCTTGAGTCATCTAGCAATCCCACGAGGCTGGTCGTGGGGCGGCCCCGCTTCCCCATTCTGCCCCATATGGGTCGAAATCAAAGTTCCAGATTGACAAACAATAAGATTAATCTTTGATAGGAAAAAGTCCTTAGTCTATTGCGTCCCGTCTGCTATTTTTCTAGTAATACAATGTCTTCTTTTATTAACATTGCATACGTTTTATTTCAATTGACGCGGCTGCCATTTTGTCATACTTTTATTCAAAAGTAATTCATTAATTATAATCAAATATTTATTTATATTTATTATTATGCAAATGTTTATACATTTAGTTACAATTATAAGCCAACATATTTTTTCAGTAGGTACATATATTCTTTATAATTTGAATTATTAGAATATACTTCTACATGTCATTCTTATGGCCTGCACAGACGAAGTGCTTTACCCGGGGTACTTTTTTATCTATCAATATAGATCTCTTATAAACTGTATGCAATAACGCACACAAAGGACTATGAGTACCCCGAAAAGTCTTTGAGAATTTTTGTCATCTAGGAACAAAAGTCCGTCGTCTGCGCAAGCCTTTATGTGTATTCTTGTCCACGGTATTGTTTTGTAACACTTACAACGATGAATTAAAGATTTCTTATAAATTTTGTGTATTATATAACGATTTAGAATTTGTAACTGCGCATTATTTACTTTCTCTCTCTCTTTTTATGAATTTTAATAGATATTAGGAATCGTTGCCAAATAAAATATAATTCCGTGTCAACATTTTAGATTTCTCACTTAATTTTTTAATTGAGCAATGTAACAATATTTAAAAGTCCCTCTAGTTTCGATATTTGCAAAAGAAATAAACCAAAAGTAAGAACTTCCAAATACTTATTTAAATATTTGAATAGAAGTGATCTTAGCTTATACAAATATCTTCTATACATACAATATTTACGGTAGTGTCCATTATTTTATGAGAGGTGGTAGTATTTTTGGGTGTTTTTTTTTTGTTTATCAGGTGATATGTATAATTAAATATGAAATTGATACTTTTGTAACAATGTACCTGAAACGGATTTCCTTGTAAACGATTGCATTACAGGTAATTGTAATTTCAAGTTCTCTGCGATTTTCTATTTGCAACTGCAAAATTCAATGAATTCAAAATCGAACAGAACTTAAACTTACTTTAGCTGTAATATGAAATTTTCCTAAGATGTATAATAAAGTGTGATTACAAATGTATATATTATAGAATGTAATACAGATCTACTTAAATATTTTTGTATAATGTAAATAGGTACCTATTGAAATGTAATAATCGATCTCGTGTTTGGGTGGCAAATCGTTTTTATTATTTATTACGATATATTTCGTGAGCTTCAAATAATTAATGAGAAGGATTATTTCAATGTATTTTTAATTCTATTGTTGCTCTTCGATATCTTGTCCAGTAATGCTCAAAATGTCGTCCAAATCCTAGAATAGAGAAACCATGTTAATTTTTGATAGCCATAGATTAATAGGAATTGACTTTTTAGCCCACATTGGTATATCTAATAACTGTCAAGTGATCATCAATGGCTTTATAGTTGCAGCCACAGAACTTGACTTGTTGGAAGAGAGTGGGGATCATTTTGACTATGGTCCACTTAGTAGTACGAACACATATTTAGTCTTAACAAAACCAATATATTGGTTTGATGCCATGTGAATGATAATGGAGAAGACGTGATGAATTGAGGTCCGTGGAGTAATTCACTCTTGTACAGGTGAAGGGTCAGAGTTGAGGATCCGTCTCGATAGCTATACCTTATAATAGATTTTGTTAAATGGCCTTTATTTTATAGTTTATGTTTTGTTAATATGTTTAAATTAAGAAGTGAATATGTTTAAGCTAGTATTATACTCCGAATGAAATAAAAACGTGTGTAAGTATAATATTTTTCTAAGGTCAAAAATAAAAGTTGCTGTACAAATGACAGAGTTAATAATTATGATTAGTTACGGACCTTTTTAAAAAGACATAAAACATAGTGTACCTAAACAATATAACAACTTAGTCAGTTTTGATCATCAAGCCAAAGTGTGTAAGTACAACAAAGTCTAAAAGGAAAATAAATATTTTTTATAAAAGTTTCTATAAAAAAAAATTCTCCGAAATTTGTCCAACAACTTTTTTATAGGCTGCACACTTCCTTTTTTAATCCCGATTCAAGCTAAGTAGATTTTTTTGACAAAACTTATTTTGTGAAAGCCTGCGAGATCACTCGTTTAGCTAAGAGAAATTGAATTTAATTGATGAAGATTTTGCGCAAGAGCTGGTGACTTTCCATTTAAATGTATATTGATTGAAGGGTTAAAAAAAAAAATACGCTTACACTCACAGCCCCACAGTAGGTATAAACCTGTGTCGTGGGTGCCGTTGTACACATACAACACATACACAAACACCCAGACCCGAAACAAATATCTGTAGGCCATACAAATATTTGTCCCGGTGCGGGGATCGAACCCGCGACCCTTCGAATCAAACGGTCATCTCACACCGCTAGACTAACCGGGTCGTCAAGCCGGGTTTTAACAAGAATCCTTTGGACAGTGGCATTAGCACGACATTTAAGTCAGGTGGCATTACTGAAGATTTTCTGCAACTATTACCTATTTTGTGATATATTTAAATATTTCGTTTTTTAAAACTATTCAACTTTATTATGTGTTATTTAAGTAAGGTTCGGTGTAATTTATTTAGTGACCTGAAATAAACAATTCAGATTGAAACTTGTCTCGTTTTTATTCCACAAAGTAATTATTTCTAAAACTGCATATAAAAAATTGTGACTTAGATTCCTTTAATGGTACAACCCTTTTGAAATAGTGGCGGACTAAGCATCAGACATTAGAGGCCCGGGAGCGGCATCAGGAGGCCCCTAGCCCCCGCCCCGATTTCTGAGATATATAAGTAAAATTAATGCGCAAAAAAACCGCCTTTACCCTCCGTCTCCGTGTGTCCCCCCCCCCTCTTACATTTGGTAAGAGATTTACTTACTTATCCAGAAGAATACGCGAGCAAAAAAAGAAAACTTTCTTGATTCAAAACTCAGTCGATCTGTGTGGAGGCCTATGGCGGACCGCCCCTACCGTCTGCGTTGATAAAAACAGGGCCATACATTATCACCAGACCGGAACACGATAGTGAACACTACCGTTTAGCGGTAAGTAGTTTAGCTTGGTCATAGGAGCTCTACCACCAGTGCCAGTACGTCAGTATCTCTGTGCCAGTTTGTCTGTTCTCTGTTGCCAGTAATTTAATCATCTAGTTTAAAAGTTTAAATTCCGTCTGTGAAATTTTGACAGTGTAAATGTCAATAATTTAACTTATATAGGTATCTTAAAGACTCAAAACTGTTTTATTATATTTTTTTCCTATTATTTATAGACAATAAAATGTCTCTTAATAGAGCCCGAATGGAATCAATGTTGTTCCATTACGAGACAACATACAGAACAGATTACCGCGGTGGGGAGATAAAAGCGTATCCCAAAACCGTCTTCCAATCCAAACAAACCTGCATGATGAGAAGACCGCCGCCTTTGAAGAATTTACACACGCTGTCTGATTGGAAGGGAGCCGTGGTTCCTTTCCATTTGGTGCACAAACCTAAGGATATCGTACGAACCAATCCAAATATAATTCAAGAGACTTATGTTAGTTGTTCGGTTGTACTATACATGTCATAGATATAAGTATTACTATAATTTTAAAATTATGACTATACCAGAGAATATTTAATAATACTACGTACTTTAAAATATATGAGTATATATGTACTTATTAATATGTATTGGTATAGCATAGCTATAAATGTTACATAGGACAAAATATTATATATTCTCTTTAGGAGAAAATTGGAATATGAAAGATTAAGAAGGTTTGCCTATCTTTGCTCTTTCCTGCTGTGCTCAAGAGTACAGAGCATCATGCTCTTAAATCTGATCGACTTGAATTTAACCAAAAAATCATAATGGCTTTTGTATGTAGACAACCTAGGCGATCCCTGAGGCTTAAACTGCTAATAATATCGTCAGGAAAGTTCAGAATGACAGACAAGCAAACGGTCCACCCGATGAAGGGCTTCCACACATAACTGCGATGCAATGCGATTTGCTGCGATGCTATCGTCTGACATATTGAAAGCATGGTCAACTGCATCGCAACGCAGTTTTGTGTAAGCACCCGAAAAGTGGTCACTGTCGCCTATGAATATTTGCATCACCAGGAAAGTTGCCAACGCGTTGTCAGTCCTGAAGGATTCTATTTTTGAAGAACCCTACATTGTACTTCCCTCTGAGTTGATCCTTCGATTTACCTCATAAGGAAGTTCGTTCCACAATATACACGTTCTGGGCAGAAACGAACGTGAAAATAGCACAGATTATCGTAATATGACACAGAATAGGAGTCGCGCTATACAACACATTATTTAATAATAATAATAATAATGGCAACCCATTCTACGTCCCACTGCTGGGCACAAGTCTCTCCCCTTTTTGGAGGGAGGCCTGGAGCTTACTCCACCATGCTGCTCCAATGCGGATTGGTGGAGGTGGGTGGGTTAGTGGCCAACCCGCTGTCGAATGTTTTCAAACAGCCCATAAGGCCTACGGCAAGGTTTAACGACTGCTATCTATCGATAGCAACCGGGACCGACGGCTTAACGTGCCCTGCGAAGCACGGAAACGGGCATTTAATTTTTCACTAGCGGTCACCCATCACACTACCCGACCGCGCCCGTTGTGCTTAACCGAGTGGATCGCTTACGATCTACACCAGCCGACGGGCCATGCGCGCTTCACATTATTTACTATATTCATGTTATTTACTAACCAAATAAAAACCAGACTAAACCAGTAGACGTAGACCGGGAGCGTATTCAGAAGATGCGTCCCCGGCTAGTAATGACGCCGGCAGTGAGCATGGACGATGTGGATGACGAAACCGCGCGGAATATACTGGTGCGAGACATGTATACCAGCAACATGCGTCGTGGATATAAGGAGCCTGTGATTGGTAATAAAGAGCAAAGGAAGTTGCCTGGTCGTCCAGCGCCTGCAAATCCTGTGAGTACCGCATATTGCAAGTATTGCTCTAAAATAGTAGTTGGTTTAGTGTTCTGTTACCGAGTTTGGTTGAAGTGGCACGGCCTATATCGGTAACTATATGGGCTGAGCCACTTCATACCTATGTGATGTATGCCACGGTCGCCCAACGCCTGCTAATCCCGTAAGTTGCCACCTACTTATTTTATTACAAATATCATTCTAAACTAGTACCTGCATTCTGCATTGAATAAGTGGCCTGTCAGTGAGTATGCAAGAAGTAGCGCAGGGCAAATAGGTAGACATGTATAACAGCAACATGGAGCGTGTGTGCGCAATTGTATCTGAAGGTCTGAAGCCTGTTGCTGGAAGTACAGAGCAAAGTGGTGGGTTTCACTGGTGGTAGAGCTTCAGTGATGGAGCTCGCGGGCGTAGACACCACCGCATTACCTAATATACTTCCCGCTAAATGGTAGTGTTCAGCACTATCGTGTTCCGGTCAGGTGGTAATGTACGGCCCTGTAATTTCCGGCACAGAGGCATAACACCTTAGGCCTCAGGAGTCGACGCATCTACATTTCGACCTTTCTTCTTTGTGTGGGTGTCTATAGGCTGCAGTCATCACTTAACATCAATGTGAACTGCATGCTTGTTTGCCACGCCCATTACATTAAAAAAAATGTAAGTTGCCTGAATTGAGCAACCCATCACAACCCATTACCTACCTACTAAATGAGTTGTATTTTTTGATTCCGACAACTTATAATTCACTCTTGCCGACAAAGGTGAATTCGATCTTTGATGTAGATATCCTTTAACACATTGAGTGCCGCATCCACGGGCCCGTGTATGATGCTGGAGGCCAGCTACACGGGCCCGTGTACAACGGCCTATCTGATTTCAATGGGCTGTTATCAGTCGGATTCTGAGTGACAGTCACATTGTATGTGTTAGCCATTCGAACAATCCATGAAGACGTTAAAGCAGTGGATTTAAAATCAGGCGTTTGGTGAATTTTTTATTGATTTTTTTGGCTACGACCACTTGAAAACTGACTTTTTTATGTTTATGGACATGTTTATTAATATATGTTTATAAATATTTTTCTTACAAAGATGTACGTTTTTTCAATAAAAGCAATATGAGTCTGTTGAAATAGCAACGACAGTTCAGATTTACACTTTTTTTTTAATATAAACAAATACACGGCCCCGTGTATCCGGCCACTGGGACCCCTATTATTGCGGCGTGTATTTATGAATTTTTGTTGTAAATATATTATATTATATTTTAAATTGACTTACTACTAATTAATGAGTTATGACAGCTAAAATCTAACATCTCCGCTGGAAAAAAAAACTCCCGCCCTAAATAATGAAAAAAAAAATACACGGGCCCGTGTACTCGGTCTCCGGCGCGCTGGTGGCCACCTACACGGGCCCGTGTATTTATTAATTTTTTATTTTGTATTTATTTTTATTATTTTTTATATTACTATCAATGATTATTAACTTCCAAAAGGTAACATGTCCGCCAAAAAAAAATGGCCCTCATATTGAATTACAGAAAAATAAACAGCACGCAATGTGTCCACCATTTAATGTTTTTTGCGGCAGATAGTACTGAAGAAGCTTCAACCGCCAGTTGTGGAGGCCGAGTGGAGAATGGAGTCGATCTCGTGGGACGGTCGCCAGCTCCGCGCTCATTGTGAGCCTACCAAGAGGTTCTGGCTTACTCGGGAAGAACCCAAGTAATTGATACACCGAAAATAATAATTTTATTATATTTTTTTTATTTACTTTTAGGCGTCCGCGTCGGGTCGTGAAGAAAATTCTTCAGTTAGTGCTGTCAAACAATCGAACAATGGCGGTCAAACTAATCGTAGGTAAATGCAATAATGTGGCATCGGCAGCAGCGTCCTGCGTTAAAACTACCACCATTGCTATTGCCAATCCGCAAGCACAACCCTGTTGTCACTGTTGAGGGTATCTTTGGGGAGGCTTTTGTCCAGTCCGAAAAAGACGTCCAATCTTCCGAATGAAATGATATTATAACTTCAAAACCTCCTCTGTCTTTTACAGAATTCCATCTAACGAACCTATACAAAATCTTATTAGATTTGTCTCGTTTCTTCAGACTGACCTCTATATCATTAACAACAAATGATACAAGTTTTGGCAATACCTTAATATAATCTAGGCTCTGAGCTATCTGTATGCAATAATTAACTGTCTACAATATAACATTGTATGTATTCGTACGAGAATTTTTCAGATGCAAAATGTGTGAGGAGACGGCGATTGTTCGTGCTCACAGAAAGGCATAGGCCGCATAGGCAAAGGGGTCGGGATGAAAAACCAGCGACAAAACGCCTTTTCTTAAACACTAGAGATATTCCATGAAGAAAGTAATGAAGAAAGAGTACCTTTATTTATTTCCAGTACATAAAACACTCAACAAAGACTCGGTCGATGAAGTACTTAGATATTTAATGTAATGTTTTATACTTATAGAAAGATTTTGTGAATAGGTTTTTTTTTCTTGTAAGTTTATAAATACCACGTATGCTTATTTTATACTTTTTTTAGACTAATTATTATTGGCTGTCTAAGTTTCTTCTATCTATTTATTAGTATTAGAATTTCAATATATAAAGTTTTAAAAAACTTAGGTACTTGTGGTTTTATTTCTTAGGTGTGATCTGCTCGAATTATGTGAATTTGGGTGCGTAATATTATATAAAGTGAATGCATCCATTCGATTTATCTAAGTACGAGTATATAATATAATATTATATGAGATTGCGCCTTAAAAGCTTTAGTTCCTGAAAATGCGTCATGCCTGCCGATCGGCGAGTTCGGCAAGTCAGGGCGCCTAGCCAAGTGCCAAACGATTTCCAATCTAAAATTGCTTACCCTTAAGCGTCTGCAATGAAATGTGGTAGCCAACGTAATAGAATACCATCCTATTCAATCATATGTTACGGGTAGTAGGTATATACTCTAAGCTCATGACTAACTCATGCCAACTTCGCTGTAAGTACCTACTTATTGCTGTTAAATGGAGGTGAGGCCAAACGCACACTGCTAGTTAGGTACTACCTATATTTTTCAGTCGGCGTATTACAGGCTACGCTACCCTAAACAGAGCCCAGGCGTGCTTATAGATGTACCTACCATCGATGAAATGTCCGGTAGTTCACGTCGGTATCTGTGTGGCGATGAAGTCTAATCTGCAATGGCATTGGATCAGCGGAAACTTCTTCGATAGTAGGTACCTACCTATCATAACTGCAGAAGTGACCAGAACAAATTAAAACATGATAGCATGATAGTTTATAAATAGATCACATTCTTATTTCTAAATTTGATAGAATCCTACAATAATTTATCTTTGTTGCATCTTTTTCGTAGTTATCTTGCAATTAAAATGAAACGTTATGATAACATACTGAAAACATGTCAAAAGCTAACGTTCATCATGACATTTTATTGTTCTCGGTTACGTTTGAATGATTTTTTTTGAGTTTAATTTTATATTTTTTTTACATTTACACAAATATATTTGATTGCAATCATGTCAACACAACAAAAATACCATGAATCTATGCTATTTAATTATGAAACGACATCAAGGACAGATTACTGCAATGGGGATATCAAACCCCAAAGTCGAACTATTTACAAGCCTAAGCCTACGTGTCTCAGGATCCGCCCACCTCCATTGAAAGATTATCACACGCTTACTGACCGAAAGAGTGGTAGTTACTTGCCCACTGATTTATTTTTAAAGCCAAAGGATATCATTCGAAAGAACCCCAAAACGATCCAACAAAGATATGCAAGTACCTAGTTCATAAAATGTTTAAGATACGAGTATACTGATACCCCCTTATTCATAAACGTACATTAGATACGTTTTAGCTATAGATTGCTTTGTCTTTGTCAGTTGCATTGTCAAATGTTCAGGATAGAAAAAGACAAAGGAGAGATTAGTAACACTTTAGCTAAAATACGTATATGAATAGGGGGGGTTAGAGTTTAACTATGAATGTTAATGTAAAAAAGTGTAACTAAGCCAAAAACTGGTTCCATGTAATGTGGTGGACCGTGGGCGGGGCTTAAATATGGTCCACCGCAGCGCGTCAGGCGAATGACCTTGTCGCGACCAATCGAATGCCAGCACTGTCTATGTTGAAAGTGTGAGTGTTTGTGACGATTGCAGTTAGTTTACTTGCGTAAATGGAATACCAAAATCGATGCGATAATTGTATGAAGAATACATTTCTATAAGTATCTACCTACATTATTATTACTGCTTCAGCAGCCTAGTGGTAGCAGGCCAGTACTACTACGCTGGAGGTCCTGGGTTCTTTTCCCGGGTCGGGGCCTATCAGAGATAACATTTTCTGGCAGTTTCCCAGTACCTCAGAGTTTGGTAATGTGCCCGGAGATGGCAACAGGTTCACCACCTGTTACATGGGCCAAAAACGTAACCAGCGAATCGTGGGTGTTTGAATGTATGCTTAAATGCATGCATTTACCTCTGCCTACCCCTTCTGGGATTACAGGCGTGAAGTCACGTTTTTTAAATTAATAATCAAATTAAATTAAAGTAGCTTACGGCATTAACGGCATATTTATATTATTCATAATACTTTTTTGATGATTTTATACGACATTGGGCTCGTCTTCATTCGTAGATTTTCTTGAAATGTTTTCAGGAAAAACCTGAGGATACAAACCGTGATACAGTGCAACAGACTAAGCCTCGGTTGGTGATGACGCCAGCTGTCAGCATGGATGACATCGTGGAGCCTGAGTTTGCCTTTTTCTTACCAATTTTCACTGATGGTAGAGCTCCAGTGACGGAGCTCGCGGGTGTCGTCACCACCGCATTACCTAATAAACTTTCCGCTAAATGGTTCAGCACTATCGTGTTCCGGTTAGGTGGCCCTGTAGTTTCCGGCACAGAGGCAGAACACTTTAGGCCTCAGGAGTGGTAACGCATCTGCATTTTGACCTTGGTCTTTGTGTAAGTAAGTGTCTATAGGCTGCAGTCGTCACTTAACATCAATGTGAACAGCATGTTTGCTTGCCACTTCCATTACATAAAAAAAACATAATAGACTTAAATCTCAATATTGAAAACTCATTCGTAATCATTCAATGCGAGGATGTAAGATTTTCTTTTACAATCTTTTCTTTTCCTTGACAATCCCTGATTATACTTTACTTCCACGGCTCTTTCTTGATTTTCGAGATTGATAGGTACCTAATAGATATCTGAATCATAATGGGGCAAATCTAGGATTTGTGATAAGCAATGAATGCTGTTACATCCATACAAAAAACACTCACTCACTTCACTCAGTTTTTCTTCACAATTCCGATACTCTTGAAGTTCTTTGTCATCTTAGGAAGACATTCTTTCTCTCGTTATTTCAACCCAAGCTCTGGCGTCTAGAGGCCATAACCAGAATTTTTATTACTTGATTTTATAACTCCCTTTGTAAAGGTGGCAGTAAATTTGTCAGTTAAAATCTAGGAAAACTGATCATCCTTCTAATCTCTTATCCTCTTAGAAATTAAGCGACATTTAAGCTCATTGTGAATCTTAATCGTTATTAGGAAACGGGCATTGCTGTTGAATGACATATATACAACGACTGCCATGAAGATGGATCAACAAGTTGTCAAAACCGAGAGCTTTCGAGCTCCTTTCCCCGGTACACCTGCGCCGGCCAATCCTGTGAGATTAATAGCTATATCTTTAAAAGATACTGCTCAGCTTTTATAACCAAACCTTTAAACATTTGCTTCCGTACAACCACTTTAAGAAAGAGATTATTGCAACCTTTTTTTTAATGATTTTTTTGATAATTTCCTACTTAAAGTTGGTTTATTGGAAAGAATATTGTGTGTTGTGAACTAGATGTCTCGGGGATTAAAATAACTCAAAAAATCCACGTTTTAGGCTAAAAATAGCAAGTTCATTGGTTTTTCGTGAAATATTCCTACTAGTTTGTAATACTGCTCAACAATGGGCTAGATCTGAGTATATTTTGGGTGAAGAGATATGTTCAACTTAATTTACCAATTTGTTCAGTTTCTTTTCTGCGGAACTAAATTAGGAACGTGATATTTGCCGCGATTCCCTCTCTCTTCAAAGTGAGATTAGATGCGATTTGGCTCTCCCCAAACATCTAACGTAATTAATGGACGCCCCTTACTTCTACAGATCATGCTTAGAAAACTACAAGTGCCGTATGTCTCCCCGGAATGGCTCATGGAGTCAGTGTCATGGGACAAAAAACAACTGCGGACACACTGCGACCCTAGTAGACAGTTTTATATCAATAGAAGGTCTAAAATGATTAAAAAACATTAGAAACATCGATCACTTTTATTGTCAAACATAAATTTTATTTTCAAATACTACATTTGATCAGCAATACAAAAAAATATACAGGGTTAATTGAAATTAGCGCATTACCTCTTGCAAGCAGCATCTCTAATCAATCCCAAAACATAATATAACTACACTTACACTACTACATAAACAATACCAAATAAATAAACAAAAAATATTTCAAGAGTTCAAAAGAGTATTGCCGCCGCTGCGTCCACAACACCGCTCAGCGCTGCAGGTGGCGATATTTTGCCTAGACAAAGGTGCGTGGCATACCTACGCTTAGAGTAAATGCTAGTTCAAGAGGCCAAAAAAAATGTATGGTTAAACTTAAATAATAAAAAGTCTTAGAACAAATGTTGTTGGACAATCCCAACAACTTTTGTTGTTAAAAAAAAACATGTAAAGGCTGCCTGCAAGAGGTAATGCCTTAATTTAAATTAACCCTGTATTACAAACTGTTTTTCAAATTCATTAATTAATATCATATATTATATTCGTTTTATTGCTTTCTTCCTCGTCATATTAGTAATGGCGTAAAACAAATTATTTCGATCATTGCCCGTGGTACACCTACTTAGTCCGCCTGGGTGAACCAGGGGTAAAATTTTCTGCCCATGGTACACCTCTTGTACGTTAGGTGTACTAGGGGTACCTAATTAAACTTGCGGTGGTCCACCAGCTAGATAATTCAGCGGAATATATAGCCCATGGTCCACCTAACAATTTTCAATTGCGAAGAGAAGACTAATTGACACAAATAAAAGAAAAAGTCCAAGTTCAATTCCTTTCTGGTTTTAAATTCAAAATTATGTTTTTAGCATTCCATGCTAGAAAATGTAAAATTCGCAATTGAACCAGAGATTTTATAGGGTTATCTCTCAGGGTTATCACAAATCACCCCCGATAGATACCGCATACAGGGCAACCGACGCGCACAGCAAGTTGCTAGCTAATTTGCTAACTAATTTTCAATGCTCGAAATCGCGTCGCCAATGACGCCATTACCGACCAAGTCTCCGACCCGTGCGTACGCGAGAAATAATTCATTTTCGACCGAAAATATCCAGGAAATGGCTTCCTGCGCACTAAAATCATATCTAAATACGTCTAGAACATCAAATATTTAAAAAGATGGTATGATAGTTCACCGGTAAGTAAATAATTCATATTAAACACGTATCATCAGAGATCAATTAAACTGGATTTTGCACAAGTATATTTTCGCAAAGTCCTGCTCACTCATTACGTTATTTACATTATTTGTCCCTTTCTAAGATAAGAAAGTCGATCGATAGTGTTGTACCGCATATACGTTATTAGTCGGTATCGATATTTTTAATAACACTTTAAAACCTTATATATATATATTTTTTTTTTCAATTAGACGTGCATATCAATAATTGTTTTTCACTTTAATTTATTTTGTTCACCGTATTGTCACCGTAAATGAATAAATTAATTTCTGATTCTGATTCTGAATGGTATCTCCTTTCAAATCGAAGCTGGCGGACTTATTTATTTTTCTACATTGTGTTAAGGTGTTAAATTCGCGGTTTCTTAACATAATAAAAAAAAAATGTATAACAAATTATTTCCATATAAATGGATATAATTTTTTATAAAATTGATACCCATATCACTTTTATAAAAAATTATATCCATTTATACGGAAATATTTTTTTATAAAATTGATACCCATATCACATTTTGAAAAAAAAAGTTTATCCGCCATTTCGGATCTGAAAACAGATGTCATTTTCGTAATCGGCACTCCAAGAAACCTCGAAATTGATACCAATATCACATTTTGAAAAAAAAAGGCCGTCCGCTATCTTGGATCTGAAAATGGATGCCATTTTTGTTATCAGCACCCCAAAAAATGTCGAAATTTATATCCATATTATATTTTGAAAGAAAAAACTGTCCGCCATCTCGGATCTGAAAACGGATGCCATTTTCGTAATCAGCACCCCAAGAAACCTCGAAATTGATACCCATATCACATTTTGAAGAAAAAATCTGTCCGCCATCTTGGATCTGAAAACGGATGCCATTTTCGTAATCATCACCCCAAGAAACCTATAAATTGATACCCATATCATATTTATAAAAAAATCTGTCCGCCATCTTGGATTAGAAAAATGCACCTCAGGAAACCGTGAAATAGAAATCCATATCATATTTTCTAAAAATAATTATGTCCGCCATCTTTGACTTGAATGGAGATACCATTTTCGTAATTAACACCTCAAGGAACCCTAACATTGAACGGAACCTCGCTGTAGAATACCATTCCGTTGCCAAAAGAGGAGGGAGGTTGGGTGAGGCGGGGAAATCGGGCGGGATGTCGAAGTGTCCATTCTATACGTATTGTAGGCGACGCACTATACTAAATTAAATATCTTAAGTGTTTTCTAAATTTTATATGTCTGTATATATGTCATAATGTTTATCTGGCTCTACTACCATACATTACCGCTATCACTTAGCCAGGTAAATGAGTGATCTTGAGCTCGTTAAGTAAGCTATACCACAAATTTCCTATTTTTTTTATTTTCTTTTATTGGCTAAATAAAAATTTAAATGTTGATAAGTGCGTGTGGAAATACACGTCACTCATTGATGTCTATGTATACTATGTAATAGGTAACCAGATTTTAAGCGTTTGTGTTGAATTCCATACAAACGCTTAAAATCGGGTAAAAGTATATAGCTTTAGAGGATTAGTAACTTTAAATGTTTGACAGGCCATCGCGCACGTACAGCACAGCGGATTATGATTATTTATTAAAATAACATTTAAATAGGCCACTTTAAAGCATCTCTTAAATTATAATAATTGTACGGAATGTCTATGTCTATGTAATAGGTAACCAGATTTTAAGCGTTTGTATGGAGTTCCAAACACTTAAAATCTGTATAACATAAAATAAATTATTTCTGAAATTATGATTATATTATTTCTAATTACTGACAACTGTATTTTCCAAGTTCTGCTCAATTATCTTTAAAAAAAGCAAATAAATGTGAAAAAAAATCGATAAGAAATATCGACAGCTCAATGAGTGGGCGTATTCAAGTCTCCAATTCAAACAGCCAATTACAGCGCTTTAGTTACGTCTCCCGTCTCCGTGTTCACCGTTTTTGAGGTCAAAAACGGTGGACACAGGTTGGAAAAAGGTTTTCAAAAACGGTGAACACGGCTCCGAACAAATATTCACTAATGCGGTATCTATTGGGGGTGATCTGTGTCTCTGATAGCCCCCAGCCCAGGACCCCAGTACCTGCTACCACTAAACTTCTAAGGCAGTTGAGGAAAAATATCCTGAATTTATATTTTTGGTAACAATATATAGCAAATAACACGTAGTATGTACACAAGAATGCATAATATGCATATACATGGAAAATCGACGCAGCCTACTCATTACACCTAACTTATAATTTCTCCTTTTCTTTTCAACATTTTCAAAGCTCAGTCTCGTTAAGCCAACTACTAGTAGAAAAAAAGCTTTATTACATATGTGTATTTTGTTTGAAGTGGAAACTTTAGTATAGTAGTGATTTGAAAGTGGATGAAACGAAAAAGCGACACTAAAGCGAAACAGACTCATAAATTCGAAAGATTTTACGTAGGAGAAAATGAGATAGGAAGCATACAGTAAAAAGAGATAGACACATGAATTAATAAGATATAACGTGGGAGTAAATGATATAGGAAGCATTATAGTCTCTTGTCATACAGCAACAAGGGCCATCGGCTGTGGCGGAACGGAGGAGAGCAGCCATATGCAGGCTTTCCCCTCTGTCAAAAAAAAGTACAAGAACAAGTGACCATAAGCATGTTGCCGAGATTTTTAAATGTGTGCGTGAAATTGTTTATGTTATTTTGTTAAAGTCATGGTGTGAGTTTCGAAGTAATAGACGATTTTTGTTGTGTGTGTGTGTGTGTGTGTCACACGTATTTCCTCCCCGCAAAAATGACTTTTTTACATCGGTAATAAACGCTATGGCTACTTTGGGAACTTGTCATATTGGAAATTTGGAATTTTGGGAACTTGACATTTTGGGCATTTGGAATTTCGGAAACTTGATATTTTGAAACCGCTTCACATTTTGGGAATTTGACATTCTAGACTGAAACTCCCTCCGGTCGGCCAGTGGTCCGTGTTGCTCTATGTCTCTTGTGAACTTTTTGAAGGTTTTTCTTCTACCACATGTGAATTGCACACGAACATGTTCTTTTTTTTTTACTTTTTCGTTATCCTCTTGCCTACTCCTGACTATATAACAGACTAACAATTTTATTACGCATAGTGTTAAATTCAACAATTAATATTATCATTTTTCTTTTAATATACTGAAATTTGAAACTCACTAATAAATGCCGGTAAATACATTTTTAATCATAATTTGGAATAATTTTCTTATATTATACAATGCGAATATTGTAAGGTCACTTTTTTAATTAACATTTCATATTCATTTAGTTTTCTCCATGTGCATAATATAATTTTTACAATCAAGGCGAGCGGACCTGCGGCTCTACTGCCAGCAACTTTTTTTTATTTCATGCAGGGGCAAACAAGCATAAAGTTTACATTGATGGTAAGTACATACTGAAGCCTATAAACATCTACAGGATACCAGAGATTTCAATGTAGATGCGTTGCCACTCCTGAGGCCTGCTGACAAACAAACATGCAGTTCACATGGATGTTAAGTAATGACTGCAGTCTATAGATATCTACACAAAAACTAGAGGTCATAATGCAGATGCGTTGCCACCCTGACCTTAGTTGTAATGTTTTTGTGTTAACTAACGGAAACACGATAGTGCTGAACACTACCATTTGGCGGCAGATGGAATAGATAATGCGTTGGTGCCTACACCCTCGGCTCCCTACACTGAAGTTCTACCACCAGTAAAATACTCTAAAACCTACTGCCTCAAAAAAAAACAAGTGCTATTTGAAATATTTTGAAAACACGATAACAAGATCAATAAATTTTATTTTTAAAGAAAAATTTGACTTCAGGCGAGACTCGAACTCGCGACCTACTGGGAATCTAGTCCAGCATAGTTCCAGCATAGTTGGTAATAGATGGCGCTGCTGCTACCATAAAGCAATACAATAAATGTGAAGGAAAGATTTGACAAATCGGGCAGGACTTCAGTAGCTCAATTGGAAGAGCGGCTGGACTAGATTCCCAGTAGGTCGCGAGTTCGAGCCTCGCCTGAAGTCAAATTTTTCTTTAAAAATAAAATATATTTCACAAGCATGTGTTATTGCGAAATAATATAAAACAAAGATCAATAAATCTATTTAAAATAATTTATATCTATGACTATCTATGAACTCGACCTATTTGGTCATGGTAGGTCAGCCTTGGTCTTCCTGGGCCTCTGCAACCATCCACATTCGCATTGTATATCTGTTTAGTCATTCGCTCATTCGACATTCTTTCTATATGCCCGAACCATCGGAGCATGCCTTTTTTCATTTTTACACCGATACTATCATTCACACAAAGTCTCTTTCTTACATCTTCATTACGAACGCGATCGGTGAGTGATACACCGCAGATCTTGCGCAAAGATCTCATCTCGACCGCGTTCAACTTACTTTCATGCTCTTTCCTGCATACCCAGCTCTCGCTTCCATATAAAAGCGTTGGAGTAAGTACAGCATTATGTACGGCTAGTCGAGCCCGCTGGCTGAGATGTTTAGATTCTAGCAGCTTACCCAACGCTCCATTCACGCAATTCCCAGCAAGCACTCTTCTTTCTATGTCAGTGGTGTACCTACCATCCTTGCTAAAAGCACATCCAAGATATACAATTTCATCCACCTGTTCTAACACTGCATCATCTACTACTACCCTTGCATTTGTTCTCTGTTCATCTCTTTCAAATACTAATACTTTAGTTTTATCCACATTCAATTGTAAGCCTTTCTCCATACAATCCTCTTTCATGACTGTGACTAGTGCTTGTAGCCCAGATGGTGTAGAGCTAACAATTACCGCATCATCTGCGTAAAGCAGACAGTTCACCACTAAGTCACCCATACGCACTCCCACATCCATCAACTTCATCCTCTGGAGGCATTTGTCCAGATATATAATAAACAGCCTAGACGAAAGCACGCAACCCTGTTTGACACCGATGTTAACATCAAACCAGGGTGACATGTTACCATCTACCCGCACACATGCTTGACAGCCCACATACGTGGACTGTATTGCACGGAGCAGACTGCCATCAATACCATACTCTGGCAAAATGTCCCACAGCTCCTTTCGTAATACCCTATCAAACGCCTTCTCCAAATCCACAAAACCGCAGAAAACCTTCTGGCTCACAGCAAGATGCTTCTCTACGATGTTGCGGAGGGAGAAAACTTGATCCATACATCCTCTTCCAGTTCTGAAACCATGAAGGTAGACGAGGTACGAGAGGTTTGTCAGAACCGGGATGTCTGGCGCTCTACACTCTCTGCCTACCCCGTTAGGGACCTGGCGTGAAGATACATACATACATACTATCTATGACTATCAAAATATTTTTAAGATAATCCCAAACAAAATGATATACGTATTGAATTCCTATTTCACTGGATGCCTAGTCAAGAATGAAATCATCATAATAATATCAGCTTAAAGATCTTCCCCATAAGGGGGATATGCTATAATCGCCACGCTTGGCATGCGGATTGGTGATAGCAGTGGAGGTAGTTTATCGCAGGCATAGAGCAACACGGAGGAGAGTAGCAATATGCAGGCTTCCCCTTATGTCAAAGTACAAGCCCAAGTGGACCTATGCCTGTCGCCTAGATATTTAAATGTGTGCGTGAAATTGTTTATGTATTTTTTTTAAGTCAAGGTGTGAGTTTCGTAGTAATAGACTATTTTTGTAGTGTGTGTGTGTGTGTCACACGCCTATCCCCCTGCAAAAAATGACACTCTTTTGTAATGTAATGAACGCTATGGCTACTCCTCTCCGGTCCGCCGCGGCCGGTGGCCCGTGTTGCTCTATGATCGCAGGACTTTTGGCCATCTTACGTTATTGCACTTACTACCGCCCCATTGGAACGGTTTGACCACCATTGGTCGGTTCACTGACTGCACTGGCGGAAGAATTATCTTCCACATAATAATATAATAATGAAATATAAACATAAAATTATTCCTTAAAATATATAATCCTCGCCTCATGTCTTCCTGCATGGAAATTCTAACGATCATTACATGGATTCCCTAAATTGTGTTTTAAGCATTACTTTAACTATCACACGCTAGCGAATTATCATAAAAGCAAAACAAATCTTCCTTGCTGGCACTATAGACGTTCTATTTGGAAGCTTACAAAAACTACGATAATCTTAAAATATAATATATAACATAAATCTGTCCTAGAAATTATCACTGAACTTACATCTCAAATAAGATTTCATAAATATAATCACAATTACGAATTACAGTATCCAAGAAGAAACATTGCATATCGACCTTAGGTAGGAGACATCGGCTTATTTTGGATCTGTAGAGCGTTATCTTTTTCGTAAAACTGCTTATTACGAATACGAAATATTGTTTTACTTTACACTGGCAATATGCGTAATAGCAATGTCATAACATTAAAAAAAAACTTGATTAAGGACGTTTGTCGGCCATTTTGATCAAGTTTTTTTTTTAATGTTATGACATTGCTATTACGCATGTTGCCAGTGTAAAGTAAAACGATATTTCGTATTCGTAATAAGCAGCGTTAAGGGGTTTTGGCGGGAACCTTGAAAGAGGCGTATGGTGCTCTTATTTTATTTCATTTTCTTAGTGTATTTTTAAGTTATATTTAATAAAGTTGGTGGCATTTTGTTTGATATAGGTTTATTACAGTGCCCGTGTATAGTGAAATAGAATAACAGTGCGAAAACACGACCTTTCAGGTTGCCTCCAAAACTCCATTGTAAATGTTCTAGTAAAGTAGCCATCGCTTTACTCGAATAACTTGACTGTAACTCACTTGACTGACATATTATACTTGATAACTTATATACTTGATACTTACTTAATATACTTGATATTATACTAACTTTGACGCTGCTTAAATATATACGAAATATCGTCTTACTTGACACTGGCAATATGCATAATAGCGATGCCATTATAAAAAAAAAGCAGCGTTAAAGTCGGAGTCAGTCAGTTAATTTATCAGTCAGTCAGTAAGAGTCACAGTCAGTAATTCGATTAAAGCGATGGCTACCGGCTACTATGTGTTTTCACACTGTTATTCAATTTCACTACACACGGGCACTGTAATTAGCCTATATCAAACAAAATGCCACCAACTTTATTTAATGTAACTCAAAATACACCAAGAAAATGAAATAATATAAGAGCACCACACGCCTCTTTCAAGGTTCCCGCCAAAACTCCGTCAAGTTTTGACCAATTCCGAACTTTCAGTGTGCAGTGTGCAGCAGAGATAACGCTCTACGAAGTCAAAACTAGCCGATTGTCTTAGTAAGCTCGATGTGTAATATATGTTGTTGGGTAATGTAGCAACAAATCTCAATTTCGCGAGCAAATCATTCTTAAAACTGATGCCGCATGTTGATAATATCGTGTTTGTTCATCCTCACCAAATATTTGCCATCTTCAAAAGCTATGAACCGAACTCTAGGCATCCTAGGTCATCCGTCGTGCGCTAGGCATATGTTTGCCAGGGCCATTGCCGAGTTTTGTCGCACTAGAGGGTTGGAGTCCTTAATTAACTGCAAGAGACGCGTGCGCGCCGTACGCGTAATGTCGGGATCCAATTCTGTTTCTTCTGTGTGTTTGTCTTTGATGCGATACAGTTCGGCGTAGAGGAGACCTGAAATATTTGATATCAAGAAATAAGTTTAAAAGGGTTTTTTATGTAATGAAGGCAACTGCATGCATGTTTTCCAAAACATGCATGCAATACAATATTTTATTAAAATTAAAAAAAATAAAAAATAAACATTTGCAACCATATTTTGATAGGCAACCTAGGGGAAATATTATTAAATTAGCTGACCCGGCTATCTTTGTATTGCCTCAGAATGAAATAATGTGTCAAAGGTTTGATAGATACGGACTATTTGTATGGGAAAATTAAATTGTGGTTTTTACTATTTCCCTTCAATTTCTTCATATTTTCTTACCTTTCAAACCTTTCCTAAACTTCCAAAAATCATTCAAAACCAAAATCAGCCAAATTGATCCAGCCGTTCTCGACTTTTAGTGAGACTAACGAACAGCAATTGATTTTTATATATGTAGATAGATTAGATTCCCTAGATTATAAATATGCGTAAAAATTAGGTTTGCAGCATACCGTACGGCTCTGTAATTTCCGGCACAGAGGCATAACACCTTAGGCCTCAGGAGTCTCTGCATTTTGACCTCGGTCTTTGTGTGGGTGTCTATAAGCTGCAGTCATCGCTTAACATCCATGTGAACTGCAAGCGCGCTCACCACTCGCATTACATAAAAAAAAATTGAACGAAATAATTCTGCAGTGGGATCCTAACCTAGGAGCAAAATTTTCAACCCCTATCTGCACTGACCGAGTAACAAAGGCGGATGCGGCTTCATCTCCTCGCGGGCGCAGTGCAGGTAGTTGACGGCGGCCTGCAGGCAGCGCGCCACGCTCGGCGGCAGCTCGTCCGCCAGCTGCCGCAGCAGGGCGGAGAGGAACTCGTCCAGGAACAGGCGGCCCTCGTCCACCAGGTGGGTCTGCACGAACTCGTTCGACTTCTTCACGTTCAGTATCTTGAACACCTGGCGGAGGGTGAACTTGCTCGCCTGGCGAGGACAGTTGAATATTTCATTTTATCATCGTGAGAGACGAGGCACGAGAGGTATGTCAGGACCGGGATATCTGGCGCTCTTACACTCTACCCCGTTAGGGACCC
The DNA here is from genome assembly GCA_036365455.1 of Macrosoma leucophasiata. Lineage (NCBI taxonomy): Eukaryota > Metazoa > Arthropoda > Insecta > Lepidoptera > Hedylidae > Macrosoma > Macrosoma leucophasiata. Next base: position 22,947,327 of record JAWQUS010000007.1, on the reverse strand, counting down.
GGCGTGAAGATACATCATCATGATCATCACGTCACCGCAGGTAGTCAAAAAGGTATCCTAGTTTGTTTAGATAAAAGAAAATATTTTTTTTTCGTTCATCGGGAGAGAACGGTGTTAGTTTTTGGTAGGGCTCGGCTTCGGTAGTGACGGAGCCTGCGGGCGTAGGAACCATCGCATTACTTAATTTACTTGCCGCTAAATCGTAGTGTTCAGCACTATCGTGTTCCGGTCAGGTGGTGATGGTTCAGACACAGAGTCATAATACCTCAGGAGTGGAAATTCATCTACATTGAACCCTCCAGTCTCATGTAGATGTTTATAGGCTACAGTATTATTAAAAAACAATGTAAACTGTATGCTTGTTTGCTACTTGCCACTGCATAACATAAAAAAAAGAGAAAGTGGTTGTTTGTCCATGTACAACTTTAAAAAAATGTACTATCTTTCCAATTCTGCGACAATTCCTAAGTTGGGGCTTCTTTTCTGCTAAACTAGCAGAATTCTGCAAAATCTGGTCACCCTGACATGCAATGCAATGTATTTCTTCCTATATGTATATTGGACTAAGTAACATTGTATTGTAGTATATATGTATATGTAGTATTCAAATACACATAACTTACCCTAACTACAGCAGGATTGTTATCACACAAATGCAGCAGGAAACAAGGCAGAGAACTAATGGCTTGGTCCACCAACGCCTCAGATTTTACCTTCCCGGTGATTATACCGAACAGTTTTATTGAATTCTCTCTCAGTTGGGCGCAATCCGTGTTCATGAACGGACGTATCTTTTGCGATATTGAGATCAGTTCACGGTCGAATTCGTTGTCCAGTTTTTCTGTTTCGCTAAGGAGGCGGCTGAGACCCTGGATGGCTGCGAGAGGCACGTTATCTGCTGGTGATCTGGAATTAAAATTGAGATTGAAATTGCTATTATGCTATCTGCTGGAAAAACAAACAAGCACTCTTAATTTGTGGGAGAACAACTCTGGCAATAAGACCTTAAATATAAATGAGTTTTTCTGCCTCACGTGCCTCACGAAATATTGCTAAGAACACGATACAGCTATGGACGAGGTTTACAGACCGCACTATGACTTTATATCGACTCAGAGTCGAATTTTTAATGCCTCTTGCTCGGTCATGTAGACGATTAGGCTATCTCGTAATTAGTCTTCTGAATATTTGCTGTGTACTTAGTTATAAATCGTTACACTCACTGTGTGCTCTGCGCGTCGACCCCCTGGCTGAGGGCGTGCAGCGCGGCGGGCAGGGCGCGCGCGCGGTGCTCGGGGCGCAGGCGCGCCACGGGGGCGGCGCCCCGGGGGCGGCGCCCCGCAGGCAGGCAGGACCTACGGGCGGAGCCGGCGTTACACTCACTGTGTGCTCTGCGCGTCGACCCCCTGGCTGAGGGCGTGCAGCGCGGCGGGCAGGGCGCGCGCGCGGTGCTCGGGGCGCAGGCGCGCCACGGGGGCGGCGCCCCGCAGGCAGGCCGCCCGCACGCGCCCCTCCTCGTCCTTCCAGCCCGTGCTCAGCGTCGCCAGCACCGTCTCGATCAGCACCGTGTTCTCGTTGCACCTGAAGAAAATGAAGAAGAATAAAAATATATTAATGAGGACAAAAAGATACATAAAAGAAAACAAAACAGAAAAAAAATGAAACAAAAAAAAATTGAATTAACACAAAAACAAGACCTAAATTTTAAAAATTGTCCAAAAAGGTCCTCAACTCGTCATTGTGCCGGATTAATAAACCCGGCGCTGGTATTATGTTGGGGCCATATACTGTGACACTACGGATGCCCAACTGCTGCCAATTTAAAGATAAGAAAAAATAAAAAACTAAAATAGGACAAACTAAACTAATTTTAAATAGTAATATAAATAAAGTACATAATTACCAAAAGTTTATTCATAACAAAAAAAAATACATATATATATATAATATTTATTTATTTATTTATTTATGCTTCTATGCACCTTGTACATATGGCGGACTTAATGCCACTAGGCATTCTCTGACAGTCAACCATGGGGCCATGGGAAAGCTTTGTGTAGGGTGCGGAAAATAATACATAAATGAAAATAATTACTTAGAGAAAAAAAACGTATTAAAGTACATAAATACTTTATCGAATGATATTATATTTAACGCTATACTAAATTTAACAATAGATATATAGTTAATAAGATATATAACTATATAATAATAATTAAATATTATATGTTGAAATTACACATAAAGGAGATGTTGCAAGCTCGGCTCTGGTTAGTACACGTCCTCAAAAAATGGGTAAATTAAAGAAGAATCCGAAAAAAATACAATTAGAGTTACAACCACATTTAATTCAAACGATTTTATCAATTTCAACTATGTTCAACATGGCGGCGATACAGCTGACGCTTGGGATCAATCTATTTAGATAGTATTTAGAAAATATCACTTTTTTTCTTCAAGTACCATAATCAAAAAACAATTCAAAAAATGAAAATGTCAAAATGACATCGCCCGCCATATTCGCCATGTTGGTTTTGAGTAGCAATTCTAACTGCAAATAATGTTTTGTAACTGCAAACAAAGCTAAATAAGTGAAAATATGCAGTAAAAACATTTTTATATTGATTTTGCCTGTTTAATGATATTGTGTACAATACATGGCCGGAGGTTCATACATTTTTGCAACATCTCCTTTACATAAATATAGTTGTATAAATAAATATGCTTAATTTGTAAAAAAAAACCTTGTCACGATGATGACACACGTTGTAATATGTAATAATAATAATAAATATGACATTAATTATAATTATGGAATGAATGGCGCGGTCATGTCGCGTTCAGTCGACTTCACCGTCTGCCGTGAAAGGCAATAAATAATGGCAATCAATGCAATGATTGCAGTGCCGCGGTGCCGCGACCCTGTGTGTCGCGCGTGGAGTGGTGTGACGTGACATCCACCTGCACGATGTCATTTGTCATTTATCTATACATATAGTGCTCAACAATAATTATACATAGAAATTGCTACTAAAACAAAGCATATATAATCAACATTCTAAGTTTATTAAACATCTTCATAAAATAAAACAAACACTATATATATATATATATATATATATATATATATATATATATCTACTTAAAGTAGATATTGAACAGGTTGGTCGCATTCAAGAAAAGGAAATGCGTTATTTTGACTTGGGAACATTGTTATTTAATTTTAATCTCCAAACAAGTTATTCGACCTAGGAACATGTATCTTTGATCTAGATAACACACTCCTTTAACCTTTAAGCTGAATTTACATAATAAAATGTTAGTATAGTTAGATAGCTGAATAGAGCAAAACACTTCTACAGCGGTAAACTGGAGCGGGCGTATTGTACGACCCTCGGTACTAACTTCGCGAGGTGTTGCGGATTTTGTGAGGGCCGCACTGAGGTATCAGCGCCAGTTAGAAGCATCATGGAACAGTCTTTATTGGTGATCAAGGATAGAAGTCATAGAAACTCGCGTCGTTAACCTACTTATACACTTCTTGGACCTGATGCTTCTTATAACTTGAGTCACGCTTCTTTTATCTTGGAACACTGCTTCTCTTACCTGTTATTATACGATGTTCTAGGAGAGTCCTATTATACGAAGTTCTAGGAGAGTCCTAGGATTTTATTCTCAATTCAACCATCGATAGTAGATATTTTATGATAGAGAGAGAGAGAGAGAGAGAGAGAGAGAGAGAGAGAGAGAGAGAAAGAAGCATGCTTCGTTGACCTTGAGACTTCTTTGCGAGACGCTCCTGTTACCTTTTTGTTCTGGAACATTTTTCTTTGACAAGGAAATATCTTTGACAATTGACACAGTTAACGTTCTTTTCCTAAATACATTATAGAACACGTTTCTCAATATTTTCGTGTCTTCTTTGACCTTGGAAATATGCATCGTTGACCCGGAACCTATTTATTAACTACACACTAGTATTACCTGTAATTAAGAAAGTCCGCCAACAAAGCCAGGGCCGCACACCTCTGCGGCGGTAAAGTGGAGCGGGCGTACTGGGCGACCCTGGGCACTAGCTTGGCGAGGTGCTGCGGACATTCCCTAGTGAGGGCCGCACTTAGTATCGGAGCCAGCTCTAGGAGCGTCGTGGAGCCGTCTCCGTGCTCGATAGTTAGGCAGAGGGAACACGCTTCTTTTACCTGAAATATATCATAGGTATAAAAGTATGAAAGAAAAATTTTACTTTGGATGGAATTTGAACTTGAGAGTAGTAGGACTAGTAGGGCTTGTACTCCAGAGACTATCGGGCGAATTTGATCGACGTCCAATGTATCATTTGACATATCAAATGCCAGTTTTAAAGTAGACATCCTTCTTTTTTTTAAATTAAAGGCTTTTAAAATTTTACTATTGGACTACAGTTTAATCCGCTGCACGCAACAGTGCTGCCACAGCACCATATTTCTCGATTTTTTATTGCGTTGATGCCGCGACATTGTCGCGTGGCTCGGAATGTAATATCCTAAAAACATAAAGAGAATCTAGGTAAACCAGTAGTGCAGCGGTAGCACTGCAGAGCGGCAGCACTGCTGCGGAGTTCAGAATCGTACCTTTAGGGTGAATTTCACCTACGTCTAACTTTATAAGGCGAGTTTAATACGAACTAGAGTTGTTTATTGGTTTTGAGAACTACTTCACTGAAGACCAATGACATCATCAAATTTATTTGGAAATTTAACTGAGAATTACGAAAAGTTCTAATTTATTACGTGGGTAAGATCCAGTGTAAGACCGCTAATACGTGTTTCAAAATTTCATTAAATTAACTATTCTTACCTTATGACAATCAGCTTGTTCCAGGAATGAATTAAAAGTGTGTACTGTGATCTTGGCGGGAGACAATTTAATTGCTTCTCTGTTGGGTATGAAGCCGAACCTCTCCTGGCCCTTATTAGTAGGCACAGCATAAGCCGGCGGTTCGGTGTCCATATAACATGCTAGAGTCGTGTATAAAACCGCGAAGAGATCACTGAATTTGGCTATGCAGTTCGGTCTCATTGTGTCCTCTTGCAGCATTTCTCCAAGTGCGCTAATTAGCTGAAATTGAAAAATGTTTGTGTTGTGGTTTTTTTAACAACATAATTATAGCATGTACCATATTGTAGCACCGAGGGTGTTACAATATGAGGTTCTTCAAAAATGGCGTCAAAGGAGTCCTTCAGGGCTGGCAGCGCGTTGGCGACTCCCCTCCCTCCGTGTTGCAAAAGTTCATAGGCGACGGTGACTACTTTCGATCAGGTGGCCCGTCTGCTTGTCTGTCATACTTTGACATTATATATATATATTTATCGTGTAATGGGAATAACCCATAAATACCTCAATTGGAAAATTGAGTTACAATGATAAATAAATGAACTAAAATTACAAGTTTGTGTACTAAATATTATTTATTTAAAAAATAAGTTGTTCTCAATTTGTACGAACAGTATGTACACTTCGCACCATAAAGCAACACCGGAGGGGAGTAGCCATATGCAGGCTATCCTCTCTGTCAAAGTACAAGCCCAAATGGGCCTATTCCTGTCGCCTAGATGTTTAAATGTGTGCGTGAAATTGTTTCTGTATTTTCTTAAAATCAAGGTGTGAGTTTCGAAGTAACAGACGATTTTTGTAGTGTGCGTGTGTGTCGTACGCATTTCCCCCACCATAAAATGACAGACTGTTTTGCATCGGTAATAAACGCTATGGCTACTCTCCTCTAGTCCGCCGCGGTCGGTGGCCCGTGTTGCTCTATGCTTCGCACGCATACTTATATTTTTTTTTTTTTAAAGACAAATAGTGAGCCTTAATTTGACGTTTGAAAGTTTCAATAGTCTGAAGTTGTCTAATAGTGTGTGTGGGTGAGAAGTTCCATGAACGTTATTATAATCTACGCGAGAAAATCGGAAAATGTATTATTCACAATAAAATGGCTGTATCCCATCTGGCCCGGTGACCTGGCCCGCCACCTTGGGAAAAAAAGTTTTAACTGGCACGGTGATATGCTTACCAGGCCAGATGACACAAATCAAGTGCCATCGTCCCCGGTAAGGGGAGAAAAGAGGATACGCCTCGTTATTAGTGAAATACTCACTACATGCATCAAAGAAAGGGATTGAACCTTTAAATCAAACTGCTTAGTAGGTATATAATACTCAATTTTTTTGTGAATGATGCAATATCAACTTGTGTCATAGATCTTAATCTGAAATAGACTTCTTATATATCTTTCTGAATTTGAACATACGAGTAGGTACCTAATAAAAATATGTTTATAATAATAATAATCAACGAAGCCAAAATTCTATGAACTAAACAAAATTATTAATAAATACTTATTATAACATACAGTCTTCAATATGTTTTTTTATAAAAGAACTAGCTGTTGCCCGCGGCTTCGCCCGCATGGTTGTCATTTTATAAATAATTTTAAAAAAATTGTTACTTTAGGGGGAAAATTTGTCCATTTCACTTGAACAGATCATTTTTACAATTCCAGGAATTAGAAACTTTCCATTTTTTCCACTTCATTTTTCCCCTTTAGTAGAGATTTTGTCCATTTCGTCTACACTGATAATTTTTTATTGTAATCCAAAACCTATATACCTATTTTCATATCTATTATATTTGTCTCTAAAAATCCTTTCTTTTACGTATATCATGAAAGGAAATTATTGTTCAATATTGGAAATTACTGGAAATTATTGAAATTATTGTACCTAAAGACCTTTAGGTACAATAATTTCATAGAACATTTTCGTATACAATTACAAAATCAAAAGCAAATAAATTATCAATGTAGAATCAACCGTCTAATTCAGAGCATAGGTAGCGTGGCCGCTGCCCGCCGACTTAATTGCAGATCAAGAAGACATCGTTAGTGCGTTTTAAAAAACTTGTGGCCCATTCATCAAAGGCCATGGGTAACACTGCTTCTTATGTTTTTTCAAGAGTATTACATATTTGTTTTACTTATAGGTACTGTTTTTTTTTTTTGTAACAAAGAGCCTTTTCACTAATATTCCACCGTGAAAATTGCGGTAAGTGCCATTACCCATACCAATTTCCATTACCCATTTTTAGGAGTTTGGGGACAGATTTAAGAAAATGTATTTAATGTATATGTACCTTCCTATCTATATTTTAAGAACCTTAACGTTGTTTTCTTTAGTAACAAAGAGTCTGCATACCATTTTTTGTCCTAAGTCCAATACAAAATTTTACCCCTTCTGTTAAGGGGATGGGGGTAGATGTCCAAAAAAATATAAAAATATAAACGAAATTATTTGTTAGGTTCAAAGAGTCCACATACCAAGTTTCAACTTTCTACCTTGAAAATTGTGTAATGCTCCCTACAAACTGCTTTATGTTAGGGTAAAGAGTTCGCATACCTATTATTGGCTTTCCAGCTTGAACAAAAATAAAAAATAAATAAATAACATACCGAGTTTTAACTTTCTATCTTGAAAATTGTGGAATGCTCTATACGAATTTTCACTCCCCATGTTAGGGGGGTGAAGGGAATATAGGGAGACAAAAAGTAGCCTATGTTCTTTCTCAAGGTCAACTCTATCTCTGTACCAAATTTCATTAAAATCGGTTCACTCCTTTGGACGTGAAAAAGTAACAGACAGACAGACAGACAGACAGACAGAGTTACTTTCACATGTATGATGTAGGGAAGTAAGGATATATTAGTATTTCTGTTAGGTTCATAGCATTTTGGCATCGTGGCATTTTCGCATCATTTGATTATTATGTGTTATAAACATACTATGTTCAAATTAAAAAAGATATATAAGATTAAGTAGTCTATTTCAGATTGAGATAAATGACAAAAGTTGATATTGCGACATTCACAACAAAAATTGATTATTATATACCTACTAAGCAGTTTGATTTAAAAGTTCAATCCCTTTCTTTGATGCATGTAGTATTTCACAAATTACGAGGCGTATCCTCTTTTCTCCCCTTACCGGGGACGATGGCACTTGATTTGTGTCATCTGGCCCGGTAAGCATATCACCGGGCCAGTTAAAACTTTTTTTTCCCATGTGGCCCGGTGCCGGGCCAAGTCACCGGGCCAGATGGGATACAGCCAATAAAAGGAATTGTACAGATGATAAGAGATTAATTTTATGTTTAGCATTTTGAACAATTTCATGGTCATTATTTTGAATAACTGGTCAAATAAGTAAGTGAATTTACACAAAAACAACATTTTTGGAAATTTTGGGTTGTATTCTTAAGTTTCACTTGACATCTGAAGTGTTTTAATTTGAATACATAATATTTATATATTTAAATACACATAGTACATTTTCTCTCAAATATCGTCATCATTTCAGCCGACAAACGTCCACAGCTGGACAAGAACCTTCTTTCGGGAGATTCCGGATTGGCGATCAAAGTGGCGGTAGCGTCATCGCAATACGCTCCTGCCCACAACTCGTTATTGTATTTGCTACCTATTGGAATGGTTTGGCAGTCATTGTTACTGACTAACGGAAGAATTCTCAACCACAAGTAGGTGGTGGGTCGTCACGTCCCGACGCTATTATACTCTTAAAGATACTTACAGTCAAAGGTTGAAGCGCGGCTATATGGTTCTCAGTAATGTGGTACGGGTCCTCATAGAGCTCAATAGACGTCATCAGTCGTAGGAAATTTTCCAAGATGGATGCCGATAAGGCCTCGTCCCGAGCCAAATGTCGCCAGCAGGTCACCACGCAACTATACATAATAATTAATTGTTATATTTAAATCGTATGTATCTTCACGCCAGGTCCCTAACGGGGTAGGCAGAGAGTGTAGAGCGCCAGATATCCCGGTTCTGACAAACCTCTCGTGCCATTTAAATCGTGAAAGTTGTATCGTGTTTCACATCTATACTTATTGTAATACAAAGTGCCCGCTGCGTCTGTCTGTCTGTCTGTTAGTGGTAAACTCAGCATCCCATCGGATGCGCGTGAAAAAACTACAGTTACCCAAAAAAAAAATTACATGCTCATATTGCACCACATTTTACGAATAGCTAATAATATATGCGAATTACTTCGGCGGTGATGGCTTAACTGTAAGGTTTCTTAGTAAGGTACGGAATCCAAAAAAAAACAAACTACGCTATGTAGTGTTAATTATGTAGTATAGAAGCTTGAAAGGTATTTTTAAGACTAGCAACTATATTTGAGTAAATTGTTGAAAATAATATAATAAATACATTGAAGCATACTCACGACTTCAACGGTATCCTCTGTGCCAACAACACAGCAGTAACTGCGTTAGTGTGATGTCGCGTCAAAGACAACAATGGCCTCATCAAACGGGCCCGAGCGTCCTCTTCCACCACATCCATCGTCATCAATACCACCTCCACTATCCTCTCTATATTCTGGAACAGATCCTGTCCTTTTCTAGCAAAGAAAGCGTCCAAAATAGCACTTATCCCAATACACCTAAACTCCTGACCATCATAACCTTCTAAAATACTCTCAACAAACTGCATTGTGTGATGGTGTGGTATTTTCGGTGATATAGTATCACACAACGTCATACAGTAATCGTTTATCATATTCAAATCATTCGTCAAAATGTTATTCTGCAGCTGTGCTAGACTAGCCATGCATTCATCATTGGGTTCGATTGTGTGACCCTCATACAAATCCTGGATTTGTATGATCAATTTAATACAGTCTACTGTTGTCAATCGAACAGAAAAGTTCGTGTCGGCGACCCCAGGTACAATAAGACCCAGCAAATAACCCATTTGTCCAAATTTACTCGGCGTCTCGTAATTGAGACGAACATTTTTGATGAAAGAATCGAATACAACTTGGAGAATCAAAATTGATGCTGTACGAATCTCGTCGTTCTCGTGACGAATCCATTCAATTAACAGGCTGATTAGATCATCAATAGTGCTCAGGCAAGTTGATTGGATAATCAGTTCTCTGATCAACTGATGCAGCAGAGTGAGAGAATCGTTCAAGGTCTTTGCTAGCAGATCATTCTTGTCCCCGTTCCCTTCTATTTCGTACTTTCTTTTAAAAGAAGACAGTTCACCGAAGATGCTATTAAAGAGCACTCGAAGTATAGTGTTTCGTTCCTCAGGCAAGATTCCTTTTTGCAATTTAGTTAATGCCTTAGACGCCTTCACTATAATTGGATACAACTCAACGTTACGTTTATCTAAATTTGAATTGTATATCTGTTCCAAAACTGCGTTTAAAAGTTGCCAACGGTTTCGTAATGTGACATTGTGGTGAGACGCTGGATGTAATGCCTTACTAATCTCGTACAGAGTAGTTACACTCGCTTTGCATAAATCAAAAGTCGGACTGGACTTCAGTATTTCAAACAGAATATTGGTGACGTTATCACCCAATCTAGCCAGCACGTGAACATCGAGACATTCGCATGCCACTTTTCCATAACAAGTTATAAGTGCATATTTAACGATTCCTAATTCAGCTTCATTTTTGGAATGTCGATTCGATAAGAAATTAAGTAGTTTACTGCCGCGTTTCGCTTCATTTTCCTTGTAAGTTGCATCAAGCTCGTTAAGAACAAATTCACCATGTTGCCTGGATGATATACCGATTGCCTTACTTACATATTCTACACTCTCCATCGGTATAGCTTTCAAAGCAAGAAGAATTATCTTCAGAACTGTCTCAACAACTGCTGCATTGGACATGTGGCAGGAAAGAACAGATAAATATTGTAATGAGACACCTTTTATCATCGGTGACTGCTTCTTCGAGAGTATCTGTTGGGAAATCAAAGTGGCAATAGTTTCGACCCATTTATTACTATTGACTTGTTCTACAGCAGACATCAAAAGGTCAAGTAACATTCCATGCCATTGCTCCTTTGGTTCTTTTTTATCAACAAATTTTAACATGCGCTGCACTTCTACTGTCCAAGAATTTTTCAAATTCCTATGGACATCACCAGAATATTCCTCCAAGAATATTAACAAGTTCTTGTTTCGCTCACTTTGCTCGGGATCGACTATGTGGGTTATGCATCGAACAAAAACTAAATCAGGATAACAAGTTGATTGGACTTTTTCTGACTGTTCGTCGGCGATTACATCCGAATTGTTTTGCAATAAAGAAGTCAAACAATGACTAACCGTAGACATTGACGCAGTGAATTCCTCAATTGTTAGAGCAGCGAGTAGTAAGTTGCGCAACTGGTTTCGGACACTAGTGACAGTATTACACATCAGTATCAGAGAACTTTTACATGTATCGTGCAGATCCTTTATTTCTTCCTTTGATGCTGTGGCAGGACCTTCATAACCACAATGCTTTATTATAAACTCAACCATTGCAAAGTCTTCCGGCGTCATGCAATTCCTATATACCAAACCGACAATAGCTTTGACCAATAACTTCTTCATTTTAATACCTTGCTCCATAACCGTCATGACTTTAAGTATACCTATGAATTTGTTAGAAAAGTTATCTATAAACACTTGCGAAGATGTCGTTAGGTGCGTTAGTATTATGACCGCTTTCATTCTATCTTTTTCTTGGTTATTCTTACACTGATGCAAAAGACTTTCAATGGTATGGTCGGGAAATTGGCCAGCCATGTGGTCGAAACACCTTAGCACCTCAAAATGGTTTTTAACTGTATGCGGTTGGTCATAATCCGGCTCCAAGAGAACCAAGTTAAACAGGACATGGTTTATTGAATTTATAACGCTATCGTTCAGACTCAACTTTGGATTCAACGACGAAGGGGAGAGTAGATAAGATATACACTGGCTGATGCAGTAGAAATTTATCATGGGTTTTCTGTATAGTGAGAGAAGTGATAGAACAAATTTGTTAACTGTTTCATTGAATTGCCGTTCCGAGATCAATCTAGTTATCGGTCCCAGAGCCTCAAGCACCGATTCTGATACTTTGGGCTCGTATGATGGAAGCCACTGGTTGTACAACACGTCAAATATAATCGAGAACTCCGTGACAAAATTTTCTTTTATTGATGTTATGTTGTCGTTTTCCATATTGTCGCCTATCTGTTCGGCGACGGCGACGGCGAAGTGGCCAAACGCTGCAAATAAAATTTCGCTTTTAGATAACAATCAGGTAATGCTAAAGGCAAACGATGAAAGTTGGCAGTTGATGAAAGTTGCCACTATAATATCTATTTATCGTATCATATAATAATATTATGATACGACTTTTTTCATCCAAAACGTAACCGGCGAATAGTGCTCTGCCTACCACTTCAGGGATTACAGGCGTGAAGTTACGTATTTTTAAGTAACGATTTTTTTCATGTTAATGAGGATAGGATGTGAGATGATCGACAGGTTTAATTTTTAATCACAACCAAATTATCAATATAATAAACATCTTTCTTGGCCCAGTGATTGCGTCACTGACTGACAAGACAACACACAGCCGCATCTCCTAGTCGTAGAGAGCTGGCAGTATGGGTTCGTTGGACAGCACTAAATTGGATGCCCAAAAATAACGAAAGGGAACGGCCATTATGCGTACAAATCGCAAGTCACGGCCCAAAGCTGGTATTACGATATTTTATAACAAACTTACAAAAGCTCAACTCTTACAAGACTAAAACTCACCATAAGCGAATGCCTGCTTGACGCCGTCCTGTTTGACCAGTGTAAGCAGGGGCAGCATTTTGCCAAGGATCTCCTTGACGTGCGGCACCAGGTCGTGCGTGTTGACCGCGGCCAGCGTGCCCAACGTGTGCGCTATCGTGTAGTGCGGAACCGACGCCGGGGACAGCTGGTTGATTAGCGCCCGAAGTACCTACGAGATGAGGGGAATATTATCATCACTACATTTATAAAACGTAGTCCTATTCTTAACTCAAAAATCAATAGATATAGGAATTTATAACGTTGATGATTTAACCCCCTTATTCATAAATGTACATTAGATACCTACGTTTTAGCTATTAGAATGCTTTGTCTTTGTCAGTTGCATTGTCAAATGTGCAGAATAGAAAAAGACAAAGGAGAGATTAGCAACACTTCAGCTAAAATACGTTTATGAATAAGGGGGATTTAGGATTAGTATAAATTGGTTGAAATATAACGAGTTGTTGGAAATATCATAAATCGAAAACGCTATCCTTTTGTCATATAACAAAACAATGCATGGTGAAATCATTATAATTTCAACCGCGTTTGTCACACCAATGACGGGGGATAATACACCTGTTTAATGATAAAGGAAAAAATAGCACTGCAATTAGTATTGATTGTAGTGTTGTAGTGCAGTCGGGTCGGGACACCATAATTATTAACAATTTTTACTATGGGGCCACCCTCGAAAATTAACAGCTGTTTCATACATTTTATCGCGCGGCGATGAAAATTTTTACATAGTACTTTACCGCATCAAACGAAAGAACTATAATTAAACGACAGTTTATTGACTCTATTCATAGAAATGTAATAGGTTGGGGAAAACGTCTTTTCGCATTACATATAGTATGTATGAACTTGTAATAAAATCTCTTTGGCTGTAGTATTTGTATCTGGCTGGTTTTGGTATCATTGAAAGTTAAAATTTTTAAGAACATAATTCCAAATTCAAATTAGGCAAATGTGTGATTTTCATTTGTTTTTCGAACTGTCAAGATGAGTGAATCTAATGAAGAAATTCTATACATTTTAAAATTTTACTACAAAAAAGGTAAAAATGCAACGCAAGCCGCGAAAAAAATTTGCGATGTTTATAGACCTAGTGCAGTGTCTGTGAGAGTAGCACAAATTTGGTTTAAGCGTTTTCAATCCGGAAATTTTGATGTCAAAGATGCACCTCGCTCTGGTCTCCCTATTACGGATAAAATGGATGCCATTTTTGAAAAAGTGGAGCAAGATCGACATATCAGTAGTTACGACGTAGCTGAAGAACTGAAAATTAAACACAAAACAGTTTTGGCGCATTTGAAAAAAGCTGGGTACAAAAAAAAGCTCGATATTTGGGTACCTCACGAGCTCACTGAAAGAAACCTAATGAACCGTGTACTCATTTGTGATTCTTTATAACGACGTAATGAAACCGAATCATTTTTGAAGAAGCTGATAACTGGCGATGAAAAGTGGATCACGTACGACAAGAACGTGCGAAAAAGGTCGTGGTCAAAGGCCGGTCAGGCTTCACAGACTGTGGCGAAACCCGGGTTAACTCGCAATAAGGTGATGTTGTGTGTGTGGTGGGATTGGAAGGGCATTATTCATTTTGAGCTATTACCACCAGGCAGGACTATCGATTCTGAACTCTACTGCGAACAACTGATGAGATTAAAGCAAGAAGTTGAGAGAAAGAGGCCGGAATTGATCAACAGAAGGGGTGTGGTGTTTCATCATGATAACGCTAGACCTCACACATCTATAGCCACTCAGCAAAAATTAAGAGAGTTTGGCTGGGAGGTGTTAATGCATCCGCCGTATAGTCCTGACCTTGCACCTCCAGATTTCCACCTGTTTCGGTCTCTTCAGAATTCTTTATGCAATGTTAGGTTAACATCACGAGAGGACTGCCAAATCCACTTGTCGCGGTATTTTGATGAGAAGTCCCAAAATTTTTATAGCAATGGGATCATGTCCCTACCTACAACATGGCAAAAGGTTATCGAACAAAATGGTACATACATACTTTAGTTAAATTTAAATAAACTATATTAAAAAATGTTATGAATTATCTTAAAAAATGCGAAGAAACTTTTTCCCCAACCTAATATACAATGCGAAACAGAGTTTTGTTTATATAGATGATTCATTTTATCTACAAACATGATGATTTCATCCACAACATTGCAGCCATATGTAAACTATCTTTGATATCCGATTACCGATTTAATATGTGTCCAATAGATAGGTACAATAGTAGGTGATGGTTGAAAGCAAGTGTTCGTAGCCAATGGCAACCAGGACCGCAAATGGCTAAACTGCACAGTACATTCGTAGCTGGCATTCTCTGTCATCGCG
This sequence comes from Macrosoma leucophasiata, assembly GCA_036365455.1. Taxonomy (NCBI): domain Eukaryota; kingdom Metazoa; phylum Arthropoda; class Insecta; order Lepidoptera; family Hedylidae; genus Macrosoma; species Macrosoma leucophasiata. The sequence goes on along the minus strand of JAWQUS010000007.1, from coordinate 22,932,302 downwards.
TTCACGGCCCTTATGTCGAGGCTGGCTATTTTACTTATTGTTCGACTGCTCGAGAACCCTATATGGAGAAAACTTGCCAGATCTGTAATTTCCGGTACAGAGGCATAACACCTTAGGCCTCAGGAGTGGTAACTCATCTGCATTTTGAGCTTGGTCTTTGTGTAGGTGTCTATAGGCTGCAGTCATCACTTTACATCAATGTGAACTGCATGCTTGTTTACCACTTCCACAAAATAAAAAAAACTAACCAAATTCAAGTGATCAAACAATAGCAAACAGGAAAGCCACAATACATTAGATACAATCAACACGCTGGTGACGCTGGAAACGTACAATCTGTTATCGTGCGCGGCATCGCGTACGCCAGCTCTGCGTTTATTTTCAGGCCTACCTTATTAACTTGGCCTGCTGTATAACCCTCTAAAGAGTCATGCATACTTACCAAATCTAAGTGTTCGTGGCCAATGGCAACCAAGACCGCAGAAGCGCCCATCTGCACGGTCGGCTCGTAGCTGGTGTTTTCGGTCATAGCGCGGAGCATTGCGTTCACCAGCTCTGCGGCTACCTTCGGGTCCAACTTTTTCACTTGATTTACGCATGTTTGCTCTAGAACCCTAGAAATGGTTATTCAATTCAATTTATTTATTTGTGAATATGGGTTAGACATGCGAGCCGCGCCGGCTAGCCGGCGCCATGAAGAGGTGGCGCGCCACCGCCGCCGCCTGCTGTCAAAACTCGCGCCGCGCGGTCCGAGTGAAGACGTCCACTGCTGAACAAAGGTCTCCCCCAAAGATTGCTACAACGAACGGTCCTAGGCCGTCCTCATCCAGCGATTGCCTGCGACCAGGTCGTTGGTCCGTCTTGTGGGGTGCCTGCCCACGCCTCGTTTTCCGGTACGCGGTCGCGATTCAAAAACTGTTCTGTCCCATATCGCTATTAGGTGAGCTATGTTGGCAACTTTGGTTCTCATGCGGATCTACTCATTTCTGATTCGATCTCGCAACGAAACTCCAAGAATAGCTCTCTCCAATGCTCTCTGAGTGACCTTGAGCTTTCTTATGAGGTTCATAGTGAGCGACCACGTTTCTGTCCCATATGTCATCTAGCAACACACACTGATCAAAGACCTTTTTCTTGAGACACTGCAGTAACATAACAGGAGTGGGTACAATTTGACATGATCTCCGTCTTGTCCATGTTCATTTAAAGGTCCACTCATTGCGAGACCCTACTGAAGAGCATTGTGCCAAGGTCTTCCAGGGTCTCAGCCATGACTACGGTATCATTTGCAAATCGGAGGTGGGAGATGTATTTGCGGTTAATACTGATGCGCAGTCCTTTACAGTTCAGAAGCTTGAAGACATCTTCCAATACAGCGGTGAACAGTTTCGGAGATATAACATCTCCCTTTCTCACACCTCACTGCAGTTGGATAGGTTTCGAGTTCTGATCCTGAAGCCGGACCGACATAGTGGCGTTTTCATACAAGCTCTTCAGCACTTCGTTGTATGGATAATCAACTTGGCACCTCTGGAGTGACTAGCACAGGCCAAATCTCGACCGAATCGAAGGCTTTCTCATAATCCATGAACGCTAGACAAAGAGGCTGGTTATACTCTTCGGTCATCAGTATAACCTGCCGCAGTGTGTGAATGTAGTCTATGGTGCTAAAGCCTTTACGGAAACCGGATTGTTCGGGAGGCTGGAAGTCGCCGAGTCTGCGAGATAGACGGTTCGTAATCACTCTTGAAAACAGCTTATCAACGTGACTTAGAAGTGCGATGGGCCTATAGTTCTAAAGAAGGGTATTGACACATTTCCTAAAGAACAGTACCACCACAGTTTTGTGGCGCGCCTTCGGCGTTTTGCCCTCGGACATGACGGAGTTGAACACCATCTGAAGAGCTTCTCCTAATACTGGCCTTCCACCTGCTGACAGGAGTTTAGCAGTGATTCCGTCATCTACCGGCGCCCTGTTGTTTTTGAGCTGTTTGAGAGCCCCACTAATCTCGTCTAGAATGACGTCCGGGATATCTTCGGTGTAGTATCGGGTCAGTCCGGCTCTAGGATCTTATATTGTAATTATTTGTTTAGTTTACGGACGAACATTCCTTGATGGTTGCGTAAAGTAGATCATGATTTCCTACCCCGTTTTAAGCGGTTAGGTAGCTTGTGTGATGGCACGAGTTCCTGTACTCCAAGGATTATCTATCTACTCTGTGCGGTTAAGTAAAATCATAAATTTATATCGCGATGGTATCCCGATCGGACAACAACAAAATAACATTTATTTTGTTGATGGAACAATAATAATAAATAATAATAATATTTTTTCAGTAATTTCAGTCTAAAAGTTAGATCGGCTAGAAGCCGCCGCCGCGAAAATGTTGGTGACGCGCCGCTTCCGACTAAATCGCACCCGGCTCGCATGTCTCATATGGGTACATAATGAAGATGTTAAAATAATACATAATGAGTTCCTCCAAATTCCACCTTAATATAGGCATGCAAATGTTATAAGTACTTATGGTCCAAGAGATACATTATGTGATAGTGATGAAAAACAACCTCCTTTAGTGTTACCTTTTTAAGGGAAGTATACTATTATATAACAGGTCTTTCGTAATTATTATGTATTCATTAATACTAATACCTAATACTTAATCTTTCAAGGATCGTAAGGCCACCGGCGCCCAGACACAAATGAATTTCAATTGTCATATTTTTCTCGTGTCTGGAGGGATTAATAATTATAATATGCATTTAACATTTTTTCTTATAATTTTTACATAATAATATGAAAAATTGTGCATTTATTGTCTTTCACTATCAATCATATTTCACTACCTGCTGGAACAATTTTGATTGCAATAAACCAGATTCATTTAGCTACTTAAACAAATTTTGTGATTAATAAATAATAAATAGTCCATTAAATACATTCATTATCATCTGGATACTTGTTAAATTTGCATTTGTGAGTGGAAAGCCTTGAATTTAAATGAAATTGAATATGTATGTTAGACTATTGCATAATATTAAACAATACTTCTTAAGTTTAGATAGATTTTTATATATATATTAAAGGTCAGCCCTCAGTGGGAGCCATCTGTTTCAGGGTGGCACCCAACCAATAATTGTTATCATAAGTCAGCAATATAATAGGCAGTTTCCTTGCAAGAAAACTCGGTATCCTCTTAGGATTAGAATATATTTGTGTTTAAGTAGCTCAATAATACCTCCTAAAGTGTTATGCCTATGTGCCTGAAATTACAGGGCCTTACATCGCCACCTGACCGGAACACGATAGTGCTTGACACTACCATTTAGCAGCAAGTATATCAGGTAATGCAGTGGTGCCTACGCCCGCGAGCTCCGTAACTGGAGCTCTACCACTAATAAAAACCAGGTTTCAGTTCTAGAGCTCAAGGGCATAGTCACCACTGCATTACCTAATGTATCTACTGCAAAATGGTAGGGTTTAGCACTTTTGTCATTTGATTAAGATCTCAAGACACTTGTTTACAAACATAACTTCACGCCTGTAATCCCTGAAGGGGTAGGCAGAGGTAAATGCATGCATTCAAGCATACATGCAAACACCCACGATTGGCCAGTTACATTTTTGACCCATGTAACAGGTGGTGAGCCTGTTGACATTCCTGGGCACATTACCAAACTCCGAGGTACTGGGAAACTTCCAGAAAATTTAAAAATCTCAATAGAACCAGAGATAAAGGATTTTTAATTATCTCTGATAGCCCCCGACCTGGGAATTGAAACCAGGAGCTCCAGCGTAGAAGTGGCCTGCTACCACTAGGCTACTGAGGCCGTTACACAGATAACTAGTTTATCAGCCTGCCGGTGAGCTCTTGCCACTTGACACTTTTGAGTGGTAAATTAGCTCAAAAAGATATTTGGCAAGGTAGGAGATTGCATTTACATACACTAGGAGAGATTAAACATACATTATTTTTTAAGCAGCAGGAGGACAAAAATCACCTGTAATCTATTCATTACAATATATTTTAATACTTGCGTCAATGGCTTGCTGGCCCAATTAAATTTTCGGTAGATATTAACACATTTTCCTCATGAATAACATTAATACATGAGGATCAATTTCTAGAAGTAAAAAAATAATTAATTAATCAAGAAACAATAAAAATCTAACTAACTCATGCATTGCATTTTAAATATTAATTTGTTTTGTAGTAAGGTAGTAAGACTGTACACAAAGAATGCTAATCTTACAGATCTTTGAGTTCAACCAACTAGGACCCCATAGGGACATTTGTTATGATAACTTTAAGAATCTTTATTAACCTGTCAAGGAACGTAAGGCCACCGGCGCCCAGAGACAATTGAATTTCAATTTTCATATTTTTCTCGTGTCTGGAGGACTTTAAGTAAATAACTGTACATACTTGACAATGTTTCCCAATTGTGTCACGTTCGCCTTCGTTGTATTCTTGTAAAACTCGGAAAATATTCCAATCACTTCATTTGGGTACGAGTTCGCTATCTTTGTAAGCGATTTAATTACGACGTGGTTTACAGAATTATCGCTATCGTAAAGCCCATTGATTAAAACCGTCACTGTCTCTGTGAACAAAATACCACTTTTATAAATACACAATTCGTGTTTGCACTTCACCAACGTTACTTCACAAGAAACAAACCTTGCAAACACTCGGCTTTTTTCGTAGACATTTTATCAGCTTGCATATTACAACAAAACAAGCAACATTTACGGTTTACGGTACTGTTTAATGTGTGCTCATATTTCCTTCCCAAGTTTATTATACATTTATTTGTAGGTACATCAACGATGACTAAACAAACGAACTTTACTAAACAGCAGAAGGAAGGAAAGAAAGAAAAATACACACAGCACACAGCTGACCAAACCAAAGCTGACAAAGTAAAGTAACAAATTGACGTCACAGACCAACAACTGATTGACGCTTTGCAAATTGACACTGACACTACTTGACATTGACAGCTGTGTACTGTATAGTGCTGCCAGCTCATCAAATATAACTTTCGCTAACATTAGCACTAACATACAATAAATTAGTAGGAATTTTCCTCGTTATTGAAGCTGCATGATATTGTTCCCCTTGACCTTCTCATATAGCAATTGCTCCAGCTGTGTATCCCACAGAAGATGGTACATTGTATTATGAACTTTCTTTGTGGAAGGTCCATCCAGGCTCGTCATAATAATACAACATCTACTTCTAGATCAGACTGGAGGGGTCTTCCTCAAGGTTCGGTGCTTAGCCCTATATTGTTTAGTTTATTGGATACTATTGTTAATTCCTTCTGTAGTTCACTTCAATATGCTGATGATTGTGTTATTTACCTTTCTACTGAATGTTTGGAGGATGCCTCTAGTCCCTTAAACTTAGCTAATATGCGATATCTTAACGAATGGCTTGTTAACCATGGTCTCTCGTTATCCGGCTCCTAGAGAGACGGATAACGAGAGACCATGAGAGAGAACGTAGTCATTTTTACAAGAAAAAGAGCAGTTCCCCAAATAGAGTTCTTTGTTGACGGAAATTTAATTCCTATTTTGAATAAAATAAAATTTCTAGGAGTTACTCTCGATTCTGGACTGAAAGGTTGTGACCATTTTGTTAACGTTACCCGTAAGGCCGAAAAAAACATTAATATAATTAGGTCACTATCTGGAGTTTGGTGGGGTTCTCACCCATATTCTCAAAAACTGTTATACAATGCTCTGGTCCGCAGTGTACTGGATTATGGCTCTTTTTTAATGGAACCGTGCATTAAAAGTAAATTAGATAGTTTGGTTAAATTGCAGTCCAAATGTTTAAGAATAGTTACTGGATGTATGAAGTTATCTCCAATAAACGCTCTTTGTGTAGAAAGCTGCGACCCTCCTTACCACCTAAGACGACAATATCTGGCGGATCGTTTTGTTTATAGAGTTCCACAGAATGCGGTTCGCATCCTCTCAATCCTAAGCTTTCATTATTAGCAGTCCTTGTCAGGACAAATAAATATTGGACCCTTATATGTTCCCCTAGGATTGTCAATACTTTTATTAACTTACAACAATTAGGTTACGAACTGTTTAATTGTCCAAAATGTCCAATATTTTCATACAATTATGATATTCTTACTTATCAACCTAAGATAATATCTACGTTATAGTTCTACGACACGAAATACCCGTAAGAACAACCTATTTGCACCCCCTAATTGTAAAACTGATGCAGGTGAGCGAGCACCTATAAATAGACTCATGAAACAATATAACAAATATTTCACTAAGGTAGAATTTTTGGAAACGTCACCGAACGCATTTAAGCGAAATGTTCTAAATGTAATGCAGAACGTTAATAATAACATAATGTAAGATTAATATTGTTTACTTTGTGTTAACATCTGTGGTGAATTCTTTTTGTTTTTTTTTTGTTCAAAAAAATGATTTTGTATTTTTACACCGCGACCCCGTGACACTAAAATGTCCTAATAGTTAATTTGTGGACAACGGGGTTGATTACTAAAACTGCTCCTTGTAAAATTATGTACCGAGTAATTGTCCTTGTTACTTTATGAGTGTAATTGTTTGTTGTCCTAAATAAATAAAAAAAAAAAGATAATTCTTGATCTCGGCATCAGCAAAAACACACCTGAAGCTAATGATCTGTCTAAAGACATTTTTTCTGTCAATTTTCAGAGTTCTTGAGATATTCACAGGTCACAATTTTTTGTCGTAACACGATCAATTACAATCAAAAAAATATCGCTTAATTTAGCGACAAATCGTAGCTTGGTAACTTTGGCACAGATCTACAGTATATCAACCGCAATGTTGACAATTTGTTAAGCAAGGGACACATTTCCGGACAAGTCTGTTAGCCACGCTGATTGATGAGCCTAATTCGTAAAACACGGAGTGGCATAGATCGCAGACGTGAGTAACTTACATCTATGTGGGCATACAGTGATATTAAGCAACACTTTGAAAGAAATGAACTAACTAAATAGGTAAAAATTCAATTCTAGTTTTTATATTATTTCGCATTAACACATGCTTGTGAAATATATTTTATTTTTAAAGAAAAATGGAAAGAAAAATTTGACTTCAGGCGAGACTCGAACTCGCGACATACTGGGAATCTAGTCCAGCCGCTCTTCCAATTGAGCTACTGACCCCTGCCCGATTTGTCAAATCTTTCCTTCACTTTTTATGGTAGCAGCAGCGCCATCTATTACCAACTAGATTTATATTTATATTATTATTACTAGATTTATATTATTCGCCTGAAGTCAAATTTTTCTTTCCATTTTGCTTTAAAAATAAAATATAATTCAATTCTAACTAGTTTATTTCTTTTTGCCCAATATTGTCATTCATAGATGACGGTGGCGCTTGACAGTGTGTCCGCGACTTTAGGTAATGTTTTGTCTATGGTAAGGGAAAGATCGAATACTCTTATTCGTTTTTATTTGTATGCATTTGCAGATTGAATCATGATTATCTGAGATATAAGTAAAAATATTTATCTAATAATTATCAGACATCTTAATAAGGGAATGTGTCGGTTTTGATTTTGGTAGAATCTTCCTTAAAATTGGTGGAAGCCATTCACTAGAAGATGAAAAAGAAGAAGAAGGGAATGTGTCATACGAAATGATTAACTAGAGAAGTACGTAAAATAAACATAGTGAAATAATAACGAAACATGAATAAGTGAATGGAGATTTTCATGCTCAACCTTTATGTACAATTAAAAAACTATTTTAGAAATATTTTTTAGTGTTTAAGTAACCTGAAGGTAGCCCAGGCGAACGGGCGTATTCTATGATAGAATATATCATAGAATAACTAGATTATGGTCATTCATTCAAACAACATTCAATTACCTTTACATCCCAGCTTCACTGTTGATCAAGCTAGTGCAAATAGTTTAAATACGTAATTCATAGAATTTTATAGGTTAATTCTTCGTTATAATATTTACGCTATATGGAAGACATGTAGTCTTAGGATTATTACAAAATATATTATTTTATTTCGTTAGGAAATATTTTAGTATTATCATTTGATGTGCGTAACGTATGAGAGACAACGATATCTTAGGCGTCCGTATCTCAAATATTATATTTAGATTGTTTGTTTACTCATCAAATATTTAATAAGAGCTGATAGCAGCTGGTCTTAAAATGTCTGAGTCAGACTGATGTTTCGGCTTTGTAACGATTGTTAAGAAAGTGTTAGTTTTCTTATTTAAAGATAACATAGGTAATTAACAATACTTTGCAACATAAAAAGCTCGGCAATTATTTAGCTACTAAGTATGTAACCCAATGTAACCAAATCATTTATTACATATTATATTATTTATTAAACATAAAAGCTGTTAAAGCTAAGGCGAATCTGCCTATTACGCTGACTTCTTTTTTGTCAAAAAAACAAAAAATGTTTTGTAGACTTTGAACTTTCAAAAAAGCTACGACTATCCCGCTGTAAAACTGAAAAGCACCTTCGTCTATTATCTATGATTTGCCTGGATCATCGACTATTAGGCTGATTGGTCTGTGGCCTGGAAAGACGACGGTGAAGGCGGGCGCGGGGCGATGTACCAGCACAGCAGTGTGATAAATATACTTCTAATGTGAATTATATCGCTCTCATGCAAATCGCGCTTAGCGGACGTGCGGTTATATCCATCGGCTGTATATTCCCGAATATATTAAATAACCAAAACCGTATCGATAAAGAAACTGTACATTTTCGAATGAACTTAGAAAATCAACGAGTGACTTTCACTGTCCGTCGATAATTCGATTAAACGAAACAGGGGTTGAGAACGATCCCGCATATCAGTGAATTGATCTTACAATGTATCCGTGCGTATGGTCAGTTACTGATATAACTGTGTGATGTACTGTGAGGTTCGTTTAAGTGACAAAGCGAAAACGTCGGCTCCCACTCTACACTATTATCCCGTCCGTGGTTACGTCTGACCGGGAACTAGGCGCTGGGCTTAGTCGTCGCGGGGACTCCAAAGCGGTAAATACGGAGTCGCAAATCCTGCTTCGCATCATTTATCGCCAGGATTTCGGTGAGTACAGTCGGCGAGGTGTTAAACATGCGTATTCAGAAAACGGGCGTTGTTCTCCACGTACACTGGCACGGTACTGACATTGAAGTACGCCCGATCAGCTGCCATACAATCTTAAAATAGCTATAAAATAACCAGCCTCTGGCAGCGATTTCGATCAGCTGATCCGAACAATGTTATAATTATATCCAATAAGGTGATTAATTCGCGAAGCTCAGTCGTGGAGTCGGGCCGATAACCGCTTATCAGGGTGTAAATAAAATAATTTGCACACTTGACACACAATCAGTGACCATTTGCTCTCTGTTCTTTTCAGATTTAAAAATGGTGCAGCAGGATTTGACTTAGGCCCGTGAGGGTCGGATTCCGCTCGGGGATGGATCAGGGTAGGGTGTGAGTGGTGGAGAGGACAGTTGGTGAGCAGTGCAGTGTGTGTGTTAGTGTGTGTGAGTGTCGGCCGAGCCGGGATGCCCTCCGTCATGTTGCAGGCAGTGCTCGAAGAAGAGCCAGATCTGTATGAAGCCTTCCCACCCCATGTTGATCCCACCGGCATTACTATCCTCACAGATAGCCCTCCAGGTAATTTTATTAATTTTAAAAGTTATTTTTTTTTATATAATTATAAAAGTTTAATTTTTTAATATAATTTTTAAAGTTTAATTTTATTCCTTAATTGCTCATGATGTTACAACCAATTTACTGTCCTTCAATGTTTAATTATATCATGTTGGCTCATAGTGCTATCTATTGATGTTTATGATTTTACATATTTAGTTGCTTTTATCTCTAGTTTTATTTCGTATATAATCAGACACATAAATAATATATTTTTTACATTATCATTCAATTACCAATTACCTATTTGACTATTATTATAAAAGGTTTTTTTCTGGTCATTCATATCACATATTGTTATCTCCTAATGAATTGCTGTTTGTAGGTGGTGAAAATTATATTTTGAATTGTTACATAATCTTGCATAATGTGTGGCTAGGATATTTATGTTGATATAGCTTTTTTTTTAATCTGTTTTATTCCTAAAAAAATAATTTAATTTCCTAATAATTTTATAAGCTGCTTATTAAGACAGAAATACTGTTTAAGTTATTTATTATTTGACTTAAGTGCTTATAAATAATTTTTTCAAACTAAAAATCTTTTGAAATATCTTTGGTCTCAATAAAAAAATATACTTACAATCATAGCCCCACACTTGGTATAAACCTGTATCGTGGATGCCATTGTACACAAACGCCCAGATCTGAAACAAATATCTGTAGGCCATACAAATATTTGTCCCAGTGAGAAGATCGAACCCATGACCTTTCGAATCAAACAGTTGTCTCATACCACTGGACTCCCCGGGTCATCAAACATACATCTAAACTAATATTATAAAGAGGTAATATTTTTTTGTTTGTTTGTTTTGAATAGGCTCAATAACTACTGGATCAATTTTAAAAATTCTTTCACTATTCGAAAGCTACATTATCTACGGAATAGGGTTCCATAAGATATTTGGGTTTTTGAGACACAAGGTGTAAAAAATCAACCAGAAAAGCTATCTATATAATAATATTATCAATAATCATGAGTAGTTCCATACAGACACAATTTGTATGTATTACCATACTACTATGGTAATACATCATTTATACTATATGCCTATGGTAGAATTAACAGTGCTGTAAGGTAAACTTGAACAATTTTTTTTAATAGTAAGAACTTGAAGAATAAGTGACGAGAAAATTTTATAATGCCATGTAAATTCAATGTTCTATCCTGTATATTGATTCCTATTCTAAATAGGTTTTCGGCAATGGCACTAAAATAAAATTGCTTGCCACAAATTTCAAAGAATCAGTAACATAAAAAATAAAGTTTGCTAGTGTTGGGATGGCCTATGAGGCTAGAAATTACTTCTACAAGTTTATGCATACCTTTGTGAATCCTAAGAATTCTACAATCATAGAAAAATTTTTTATCTGTTACATCATAAAATAAAAAAAAAACACACCCGCACTGGCCACCACAATTAGTTCTCAGCGTAAATCAATAATGGAATGTAACCACTCTATGTTCTCGTATGCTTGACTAGATTTCTTAGAAAAATACAGCAGCAATCAGTCTTCTAACATGCACTTGTTAATTTGTATGACATGAACACTATTGTTTGTTAGTTTTGCTACACATATAACTAATTAAATTGTAAATGTTTCCAAGGATTTGTGAACAAGGGTTTACAGGTTTATTACCTTTCTATAGAGAAAGGGGTTACCAAGCGAAGCGCGGTTAAGAAGCGCGCATGGCCCAGCGGCTCGTGTAGATCGTGAGCGATCTACTCGGTTAAGCACTACGGGCGCGGTCAGGTAGTGTGATGGGACCGCTAGTGGCAAATTAAATGCGCGTCTCCGTGCTTCGGAGGGCACGTTAAGCCGTCAGTCCCGGTTGCTATCGATGGATAGCAGTCTTTAAACCTTGTCGGAGGCGGTTTGAAAACATCCGACACTAACCCACCCACCTCCACCAATCCGCATTGGAGCAGCGTGTTTGGAGTAAGCTCCAGGCCTCCCCCCAAAAAGGGGCGAGACTCGTGCCCAGCTGTGGGACGTATAATGGGTTGCCATTATTATAGGGGTTACCAAGGCATGGTAAGAGATGGACCAATTTATCACCATCATCATCAATCACTTCAGCCGAAAGATGCCCACGGCTGGACAAAAGTCTCCCCACCTACAGCAACACCTGGGGTGGATATGCAAATAAGCAGATTGGCGATCGCAGTGGCGGTAGTATTACCGCTGCTACCCATCTTGCATTATTGCACTTACTGCCGCCCCATGGGAATGGTGTGACCGCCATTGTTCGGTAAACTGACTGCACTGCAGAATTATCCAGTGTTCGACGTGCGGTGTGGGCGACGTAACGTCCCGACGCCGATACCAAATGCCCAATTAAAATAGGTACTTAATTAATATTTGCCAACCACCCACATCCATCCACACACCTCCTGTAATATTCTAGCCTTTCATTTTAAGAATACCCTATTAAACCCTATTTAATTTTAAGAATACTCGAAACTTCGACACTATCCATAGCAAAAGCAAATTTGACAGATATTCGCAATAAATATACCTGCTATTATCCACATCGTCGGATGGCGAATTTATTTTCCCCAAATTCGTCTCTCGCCAACTGGCAAGAGTGGCCACGCCCTTAAGTCTACACTAATACGAGTACTTCGCCTTGACGACCGTCTTACCTCAAATCAATTAGGATTAAAATGAGATTGCCATAAAAGATGCCGGTATGTTCCCTATAATTAATCCCCTTTTTGGCAGTATAAAAAAAGCCTGAAAACAGAAGCGTTGTCCGTCTGTCCTTTCGAAACAAAACGGCGTTACTATTTAGCATTATTGTTTCCTTGAATAAGTCCAATACTACAATTGTTTATGAAACACAGTGGCTTGTTGTGTTGCGATGTCTAAACACGCAGAAACAATAGCTTACCATAACCTATCCGAAGAGAATTCATGTTGGTTCACTAATTTATTATGTGACAATATTAACTGGTGATCAAGAGTAAATTTCCCACGTGCTTCGTCCATTAAATATTGTGACTTATCGGTTAAAAGTGAGCAATAGTTCGCTTGGATTGAGTCCAGATTTGTTCTTATTTGACGCAGTTCGGAAGTCGCCTGAAAGGAGTCAGGAGTCCCTCGCGCTCGTTACGCTCTTGTGTCCCTAACACAGGAGCGTATCCCAGTGGGGACAGAGGGAATTCTGCTCTTCCTTCTTTTACAGATTAAAAAATAGTTTAATGTAGCTGAACCTGTCATTCATAGTATTCATACTTTAACCGTCCGTCCATACATACAACAAATTGCCCTTCTCTTTGAGGCCTTTCCAAATGCTAGCCTGAGCTTTTTTGTGGTTGTGAAAACTGAACAGGCTCAATGCAACTCCCAAGGTTGGAATGGTGCCCGATAAATGATAAAAGTCTTTCTCCGTCTGTACTCTGTTTCTTGGACTAAAACCTAAGAAATCGTGAGTATGCCGGAGAAATTGTGGTATGGCTGCTGTAGGAATATTATATCTGCCTGTCCTTCGCGGAAATACGGACGTGGAGTTTTTGATACAAGCATTTCTATTCATCAATGCTGTTCTTAACTCTGCTAGCAATACCCCATATTCGATTACTAATAAATGTCTGAAATGCAAAGCAAAACCACCTGCACAGTAATTTATTGTTGCAAGATAACTAGGTAACACCAACTACGAGAAAGTAAATTGTAATGTCTGTGTACTACTTAACTTTCCCTTATTTTTGATCTCGTTCGATCTTAGTTCGAAGTCAGTCAGGTCATTTTCTGACTTTGTATGTATAAATTAATAAACACAGAGTAAGTAATAAGAGTATAGGATATAGAGAATGAAATTGTCATCCATTATACAATTACAAAATCGAATTATTTTGTCACCGCGAGACATCACCCGAATCCGCTCGTCATTCGGCTGCGGTTTACACTCCTTTTGATCGTGCTAAAAGGAGACGTCCAAGGCACGTCCTCATATAGCAACACCGGAGGAGAGTAGCCATATGCAGGCTTTCCCCTCTGTCAAAGTACAAGCCCAAATGGGCCCATACCTGTCGCCTAGATGTTTAAATGTGTGCGTGAAATTGTTTCTGTATTTTGTTAAAGTCAAGGTGTGAGTTTCGTAGTAATAAACGATTTTTGTATGTGTGCGTGTGTGTCGCACACATTCCGCCCCGCAAAAAATGACATACTGTTTTGCATCGGTAATAAACGCTATGGCTACTCCCCTTCAATCCGCCGCGGCCGGTGGCCCGTGTTGCTCTATGCACATCCTAAACGGTCAGGATCGGTTAGCTACCATACCGGTATTACCGGTATTGGCTATACACCGGCATATCAATATTAAGTCCCTCAATATTAATATGCAGCCCTAGTGACAATGTAGATTAGTTGATTTGTATTTTTTTTTATGTAACGAAGGTGGCAAACAAGAATGCAGTTCATATGGATGATAAGTGATGACTGCAGCCTACAGACAAACCAGATCTACACATAAACCAGAGGTCAAAATGCAGATGCGTTGCCAACACTAAGCCCTAAGTTGTTGTCTCTGTGATAGTTATTACCACGCCATACCACATCGCGGACACTCCGCCAAAATTCCATACAAACGCTTAATTTCGTCTCTGTTACACAGACATCAATCAGTGACGTGTATTTACACGTGCACCTGTGTGCGTAGCACGTAAAGAATACCAAACGTCTCCCATAAGAGGGGGAAATCGGGCGGGACGTCGAAGTGTCCATTCTATACGTACTTAGTATTATTACATATTCTCTGGCCATACTATACTCAATTATCTCACAGTAACGCTATCTGGGTCGTTTGTTATCAATAAGATGCAAACACTTCTCATCTCGGCTAATGGTGTGTTATCAGCAAGAAATCACTGCAGACGCGATAATAGGAGTCAAGTGCTTGTGTTTAATATTCATAGGTTTATCTCGTATCTTTGAACACTATTTGGTATATATATGAATGAAAATAGTGTTGTTGTTTTTGTATTATTTCGCATAACACATGCTTGTGAAATATATTTTATTAAAGAAAAATGGAAAGAAAAATTTGACTTCAGGCGAGACTCGAACTCGCGGCCTACTGGGAATCTAGTCCAGCCGCTCTTCCAATTGAGCTACTGAAGTCCTGCCCGATTTGTCAAATCTTTCCTTCACATTTATTGCCTTGCTTTATGGTAGCAGTAGCGCCATCTATTACCAACTAACCTAACCTAACTAGCATAGTTGGCAATAGATGGCGCTACTGCTAAAATATACTACTTATATTATAACTTTTTTGATTAACTGTCTTGGCAGTTTAGTGGTAGCAGGCCACTACTGCTATGTAGTCTTGGGTTAGATTCCCGGTCGGGGATGTAAAATTCTTTATCTCTGGTAACAGAAGAGGCACGGGAAGTGTTTCAGGAGCAAGGACTGGCGCTTCACACTCTCTGTCTGCCCCGTAAAGGACTTGGCGTGAAGATACATTCATACATTAATTACTTTTTCTGGAAGTTTCCCCGTAAGTAGGTACCTCGGAGGGTAATGGGCCAGAAGATGTCAACAGGTCACCACCTGTTACAGGGGCTAAAACGTAACCGCATTGTGCGATAGCCAATCCACACTCCGATCGGCGATCACATTGGCGTTGCCCATACCGCGTTATTGCATTTACTGCCGCCCTAGTCGAATTTATTAAACTGCCTTAAGCTTAGAAATAGTTGGCACCTTTAGAACTGTAAATATAATTCAAAATATTGATATATTACATCGTAATCAATGGACTTTTATCCCGATGACCTATCCCCCGAACCCTTTAAACACCATGGCTCTAGGAAACTAACTTCAATCGTATAAAAAAACAATATGAACAATATGACGATCAGTGCACTCAGGCACTCAGGATGCATCTAAGCTATCTTAATCGAACTAATCTGTGAGTGGAATTGATATGGGGGCTTCCGCACTTGTTGCTCTTCGCACGGATATCAATGTTAACAGATGAATAAACAACGCAATTGTTAAATCGTTACGTAGTTTGTGCGTTCCAAGGAGATATAGCATAAGACAACTGGTTTTACTCATAGCGAAAAATCACTCTAAGTAGAGTGATACCTACATCTAGATCAGAGGTTAAACAATTTTTTCTTGTAGAACTTGTAGATTCTTGTAGACCCTTTACAATTTTTTTCTGGTTTCTGTGGACCCCCGTCCTTGCTACATTTATATCACATACCCATATTTCCAATTTTTATTCACGACTACGTAGACCCCCATCGAGTCTCCCATGGACCGGACCACTTTGGGAATCACTGGTATGATTTACTCTTTGTTATCAGTTTGTAAAGGGGAAATGAGACATTCTACTGATATACTTTTTACATTTAGTTTTATCTTAGTGATATTCTTGACTTTACATATATTTTTTATCTTGTTTGACATGTATATCAATTGTTATTCACTTTAATTTATTTTGTTTGTTTTTGACGTGTCATAAGATGTGCCGGTCACCCTAAATGAATAAATGAGTTTCTGATTCTGATTCTGATGTAAGTAATTTGGTACTATCAGTGTATGTGTTGAGATCCATTATCGTGGACCCCCATTTTCATTTCATTGAACCCCAAATTTGTTTTTTCGCTGACGCAGACTCCTTTCAGTTTGTCATAGATCCCCAGGGGTCGATATAGACCACTATGGGAATCACTGATCTAGATTGAATAAAAGCGAAAGTCACCTATCGCTAAATATTGAAAATAGCTTGCCCCCGGCTTCCCTTGCCACTTGTATTTCCTGAGATCTCGTGATGAGCGAGTGACCTTTATAGGAGAAGATGATGAAATTTAGCAGAGAAGTGGTTCATTGCTAGTAGATAGGCTAAGAACGGATTTTGCGAAAGGACCGGACCCCAAATTGTAAAAAAAGAGTCCTTAATTTTTTGCTACAAACTTGAAATTTGACTTAAAAATAATTAGTTGACGTTCCCTAAGAACGGATGAGAGGGTTGGATTAACAATTATTGAAGGTTGCCGTCCCCCCACATAAAATATTGTTTAGTAACTGCGACTCTTCAGTCGGGAGCGAGGATTCAGTGAGGTCCATGTCCCGATGGAGACTGCATCCGTGCAGCCCGTCTCTCATGTACAATGATTGTGTGAGTATTACATGTTTTTCAGGGGTCAAAGACGATATTTACACTGGCGAAGTTGAAAGCGTCAGCT
This sequence comes from Macrosoma leucophasiata, assembly GCA_036365455.1. NCBI lineage: Eukaryota > Metazoa > Arthropoda > Insecta > Lepidoptera > Hedylidae > Macrosoma > Macrosoma leucophasiata. The sequence continues at coordinate 22,915,379 of JAWQUS010000007.1, read as the reverse complement.
GGTTTTATATATAAACTAGCGACCCGCCCCGGCTTCGCACGGGTAGCATTTATTATACATATAAATCTCCCTCAGAAAACCCTCTTTCCGACACTTCAACCTGGAACAAAATCCGTTCTCAACTTTCCGAGATTAGCGCATACATACATACATACAGACAGAGAAAACAGGGGGACTTAACTTTATAATATGTAGTGATGATGATAGTGATATTTATAATACTAGCTGTTACCCTCGAATTCGTCCGCGTGATATTTGGTTTTGGCACAAAAATTAGCGTGTCCGTTTTAGGGTTCAAACTATCTCCATGTCAAATTTCTTCACAATCGGTTAAGAGTAATAACTACATATGTAGTTTATTAGTCAAGTTTAGTTCTCCAATAGCTGTACATGTTCGTCGCTAGTGTTTACCCGGAGAATATGTAATCTGCTTATCGCTACTAATGGTGAGATACACAGACCGTACTGCGACTTTACTTTGAGCAAAGTATGCTTAGAACTGTCAGAAATGTATGGGTTTTGACAGTTCGAAGCGTACTTTGCTCGAATGTAAAGTCGTAGTGCGGTCTGTGAATCTCGCCCTGAGATTCGGTTAGATAAATGCAACGGTGATTAATGGTCTTGTAATTACAAACACCTTTTCGAATTGACCTGAATGGTAACGCATCTATATGGAGATTTTAACCTCTGGTTTTGTATAGATGTCTGTGAGTTTGCTTTTAACCAACTATGTAGTTTTGATCGTCGTAAAGTGTCTGTTATTTTCGTCAACGATGATTTCTTACTTCACTACACACTACCGCAGTCAAAGAAAACCACAAACTAGAGGCTTCAATGCTACACTGATTATGATAATGACGTTGAATTATTGTTTCTCTAGAATCTAAAGATAAAAAACACGCAGGTCTCATGTGTCAACAAATAAAAGACCAAGATCTACTACTAATAATAATATTGTATACTAGCGGCCCGCACTGGCTTTGCACGGGTGCAATTTAGGTATTAACATAATATTGCGACTATAAATTGAGATGTTTTAGCTATCCTATCTTTCAAGTTGGATCAAACTGCACACGGTGTGCAAAGTTTCATTAAGATCGGTTATGTAAGTCGTTTAGGAGTCCATCATGCATCGCGGACAATCAACTTGACGTCTAATTTATTTAGATTATAGATGTAAGTATATAACGTAACAAATGCAAAAAATATCATTACAAATTCTTCAACACATGTTTGTATATTTATTCAAATAGACTCGACGTAAACATAGCAAATAACTGGCATAAATTAGAAAGAAGGTATTTTTTGCGCAAGAGCTCAGGTTCGCACGGTGATTTGTCCAATGCCATGCGCGTGAGCACGGTGGGGACAACACGCCACCGGCAGCCGGTCGAAAGGCGTTTCGGTGTTTTCGTATTTAGTCGATGCAATGACCCCCAATGTGGTGCAATATGAATTGAATCACGCCATTTGAAAAATTTATATTCTGATAAAATATTTATATTTCTTAGTCGAATGGGACTGACTGACCAATGTAATGTGCGTGAGATCACAATGAGGACAAAGGACATTTCGGTGTTTTCGTACTTAGTCGATGCAATGACTCCCACTGTGGTGCAATTTGGATTGAATAATTTGAAGTCACGAATCTAATAGAATCGTTACATGAAAAATTAACCGTCTGATAAAATATTTTTCTACGCAACTCGAATGGGACTTGTCCAATGCAGTGCGGACAGGGGCAGCGTTGCCAGATTTTAATTTTGCCAAGTAGGGATTTCGAAACTGTTTGAGTGAAAAAAGCGGGATTCTCACGTCAAAAGCAAGATATAAAAAAAAATCTATAAAATCAGACTTATTTAAATATTTATCTATTTCATTGATTTTAAATTACGATTACTTGACAATAAGATAGCAAAAATAGCCATAGAAATGTTTTGTAATAAAAATATGACATTTTATATCCTACCATCAGGATGATTTTTGAATTACGGACGCACTTTCTTAGCATAGCACGCTGCACGCACGGTCGATTTATCACCGAAAGCGGGACTAGGCCTGTCCCACGCGGGACATTTAATTTTGACTTTAAAAATCGGGACGTTTTGCCAAAATCGGCACGTCTGGCAAGGCTGGCGGGTGGGTAGTGCACGGTGAGGACAATACGCCATCATCGGTAGCCGGATGAAAGACGTCGTTCCAAGTCGATTCAATGTGTCAATGTCCCAATGTGGTGCAATATGGATTGCACCGTTTGAAATTAGTAATCTTCATGTAAAGAATTATCAGTTTGATAGTTATAATCGATTCCCTAGAACTCAAATGGTATTTCAACAAAAATGTGTGCGTGCTAAATGTTTTTGTATCTTTCTATTATTCGGTTTTATTGTTTATGATTTATTATTAGTAGATCAATTTACTCAATACAAATTTTATGAAACATTTTATGTATCAAGGGATATCGTTATGATAGACGGACGAATAGTCTATTCTTAATCATAACAGGGTCCTTTTGGAGTACGGAATCCCAAAAGAACTCTTTTTAGACCCGCCGTTATGAGTATCCCTATCCTACTCGTATGGAGTGTAGAGGCAAGGAGTACCGTCTCTGTGTATAGAAAAGTCTGTATTGGTGGACACATCAAAACACGTAAAATACTTACGGGCGGTACTGCGATAGAACAGATTAGGTATCATAATGAAAAAATTAAATGAAATGAATTTTCAAATCAACACGCTTGACGCACTATACTATACCACAGCTAAATTTCATGTCGTTATTTTTCATGCGCCAGTGCCATTGTGACAGATATTACAAACTTTATTTTTAACCGACTTTTTAACCGACCGACCGAAAGGAGGAGGTTTTCAATTCGTCCGGATCTTTCTTTTTTTATGTATGTAAACCGATAATTTAAAAACGCCTGTACCGATTTGGATAATTATGGTTTTGTTTGAAAGGGTGTGCTTCACAGTTGGTCCCATTGTAACCATGTCAATGTGTGATGATGGGATCCTGGAGAAATCGAGGGAAATCTTCAAATTTTTAGTGGTGTAACTATTATTAGTATTAAGTATTACAGTAAGATGATGATGATGATGACCGTGATGGTGATCATGACACACATAATAATATGAACATCTCCTTTATCATCATCACCTCCATCATCACCTCCATCATCATCATCTTTTAAGCATACCGCTGGACATTTATTCAAGTTCCCCTGCATATGAGACGATCCTCCTTACCTCTACACTCCATATCTAAACGTTACGCGCGTATTTAGGTAGGAGGTTAAACATTATCGTACCTAATTAACTTTTGGCAATTTGCCTGGTCTCCTATTCGAGGTAAGGTATTGACTACATGCTCTTTGCCAATTAACATTCTTGTGTCTTGATTTAGAATTTAATTTTAACCATACGCAGTCAGATCTAGTAGTTTTTACGTGAAACATCATTAAACATCCATGTTATTGACAATTTTTTCCATTTATTTTATTCTTTAAAAAGCTGTCGTACAATAAATGTTTTAGCAATAACCGAGCAATAAAAAATTTAACATTATTTTATAAACTATTAGTGAAAACCGCATGATAATCCGTACTGCACTGCACGGATTTTCATGCGTTTATTGCGAAGAGACAGGCAGACAGTTTGTCGCGAACAGACAGACAGACGCAGCTAGGGATTTTCTTTAATTTATACAATTAAATAAAATGTACCAACCAACCAATACAACATTTGATACAATTTTTGTCTGTCTGTCTGTTTGTTGTGGTCAATCTCGGGAACGGCTGGACCGACTTCGACGGCCCTTTCCCGAATTGTAAAGCGATTGGACTGGTTATCCTGAGGTCGCAAGTTTGATTCCTGCCCGAAGTCAAATTTTAATATAAATTTTTTCTTTAATTTTTAAAATCAAAATTGTACTTATATATAAAATATAAAATACATTAGAGGAAATCCCGTAAAGTTCACGCGATGTACTCGCAGTCAGATGCATTGAGGCAATAAAATAATGGAGATTAATGAACAAAGAGCTGTTAACGTGAATTATAGCCGATAAATTGTTTATAGACAATGAAAATCTTTGTGAATTATCATGTGTGCACATTGTCGCGGTTTATTAATAATGTTGTAAATGTTGGATTCAGTTATTGTTGTTTTTATGACGCTAATTGTTGTAATCTGGATGTGATTTTAGGATTACAACATTTTTTTTTAAATTAAAATGATAAACAAGCATGTAGTGGGCATGTATGGTAAATGTATATTAAAATGCAACCCATAGACATTTTATTAAAAATAGAGGTAGTATAATGATGATGCGTCTTCGGAGACAATTAAGTTTTATCTGTGTGATAGAGAATAGGGACCTGGATTTACCGTCTAAACCAGTGATTCCCAAAGTGGTCTATATCGACCCCTGGGAGTCTATGACAACATGAAAGGGGTCCGCGTCAGCGAAAAAAAAATTTGGGGGTCCATGAAATGAAAATGGGGGTCCACGATAATGGATCTCAACACATACACTAATAGTACCAATTTACTTACATCATACCAGTGATTCCCAAAGTGGTCCATGGGAGAATGAAAATGGAAATATGGGAGTGTGATATAAATATAGCAAGGACGGGGGTCCACAGAAACCAGAAAAAATTGTAAAGGGTCTACAAGAAAAAATAGTTTGGGAACCTCTGGTCTAAACGAACCATAATAATGCTAACTACTAACTGTTAAATTTGGTTGAGTGGTGGTGGCTACGCCCTTGTGTTTCGCAGTTCCGCTGCTAATTCTACTTTAGTAGAAATATATATTAACTGTAATATTTATTTTTCGCAATAACACAAGCGAGAGAACTTTAGAAATTAAAAAAAAACGGCAAGAAAAATTGAAGGCAGTAATCGAATTTGCGAACTTAAGATAACCAGTCCAGCCGCTTTACCACTAAACTACCGAAGTATAGATTAACTGGCGATTTGTGGACGTATTTATGAGAATTCATGTCGTTGCGTCAGTCCATTCGGACGAATATACCACCACTACCTATCCCTGCGGGGATGAAGCATGAAGTTATGAAATGGTGACCGTTTTTTTTTCTCTTATGATGGTGGCAAACAAACATGAAGATGATTTTTGATTACTGCAGCCTATAGACATCTAAACAAAAACGGAGGTCAAAATGCAGATGTTCTGCCAGGTTGACACCCCTCAGACCTAAGTTGTTATACTTCTCTGCCAGAAATTATAGGACCGTACATTACCACCTGGCCGGAACATGATAGGACTGAACACTAGCATTTAGCGGCAAGTAGATTAGGTAATGCGGTGGTGCTTTCGAGAGCATCCTCACAAGACCTTTACCACCGGTAAAATACACGTTATATAAGTTTCAATCACATTCGAACATAGAGCAACGCGGCCCACCGGTCGCGGCGGACCGGTCGCGGCGGACCGGAGGGGAGTAGCCATAGCGTGTATTACCGATGCAAAACAGTCTTCCATTTTTTGCGGGGGGAAATGCGTGCGACACACACGCACACTACAAAAATCGACGAAACTCACACCTTGACTTTAACAAAATACAGAATCAATTTCATGCACACATTTAAACATCTAGGCGACAGGTATAGGCCCATTTGGCCTTGTACTTTGACAGAGGGGAAAGCCTGCATATGGCTACTCCCTTCTGGTGTTGCTCTATGCATTCGTATATCGAAACAGGTACATATAAGATGTTTGTACGGAATTGGCACAATGCCTATAGTTTTACGATATCTCTAAACGTGATAATGTTTTTAAAGTAGTGGATAAAGAACGGAACAAAATTAAACCTTGAACGTCGTTCTTAGTAACGTTTAATTGGAACTCCGTGGTTTTGTTTGTAGATACCTGGAATTACGATTTCATACGGGAAAGTTGGCACGGTTACAGTAATCCCAGTGTATTGGAAAGAGGATGGAAAAAGATAAAACAATGGATTTCGATGCTCGGGCTACATGGTTATACATTTTAGCAGTTCGCGGTAGTTTTCTTCTGTTGAGAACATAAAAAAAAAGATCTGGACGAATTGAGAACCTCCTCCTTATTACGAAGTCGGTTAAAAAGGGATAACTTTTATTTGTTTCTTGCCTGACCTAATCGTGCAAGTAGTCAACGCCCGCACAAGTTACATGATGGTAAGTATTTTGCAGCCTAAACAGTGCTGCCAATGCAAAATGTCTCAGCTACCTAAGGCTCAATTCTTCGAATTTTGCCGCTACATTCTAGCGATTCCCTAAAGTTCCCGACACAGTAGAAGATAATAACTGAAACTTAAAACTTGCGTCTGGAAGGGGTGGTGCGAATCGAAATCATCTTAGATTTTGCGATTTGGAAGAGCGGGGTAAGGTGCAGATCGAATTTTTCAAGCTTAAAGTCGTCAGCTCTAGCAATAAATTAGTGACATTGGATGGGGGATCTTTTATGGAACAGAAATGTATGCGTTCCATAATTGCAAGTATACGTTAAATTGTTCATTCTCCGGCATTCCCGTTTTCGTACAATTCCCGCACTGACCGCCCGTTCCTCGCAAATCTGAGAATTCTCCTCCGAATCTGGCAGCACTGGCTATAGATCTCGCTTATGCGTTGCCATCTACTCCTGCGACCTTCCTTTTTGGTCAGAAATTACAGTGCGTACTGTAATTTGGTCTCAATCCTAAAATGACTCCACGATCAAATATTCACATTTTTGCAAGCGAATACGAATGTGCGTAACAGACTACCGTTTCCGTAGATTGTAAATATTTCTTTATATTCTGCTCATCCTTTGTTCTCCATTCATTATTTAAGTGCCCCTCAATGGTAACGCTTGGAGATTACGCGATGAGTTAACTTTAGAGCTTCCTTTTTGTGTACGCCTTTGATCGAGTGATGTATTATGAATTTATATTTGATCTCTTTGTTGCGAACAAGGCATATCCTCCTATATTCAAAACGGGTTTGGAATATAGGATTATACATAGTATTTGTTCGTTTATTCTTTACTTGCGAAAATGTCGGAGATTGAAGTATTAAATTACTGTAAATTTTAACTTAGCGTGGAACTGGTCGTTTGACCACATTTATTATCACACCTTACACTGTGATAATAAATGTTATATTTGATTGATTTTGGATTAGCGGACAGATCTCTGACTTTACAATGTTGATTTTAGTCGTTTCTTTTGTCGGACTGAAATGTCCATGATCGAAAAGCATAGTACATTCATATGATTTTTTGGTTTAGTCTAGAAATGACTGATTCGCGAAATGACTACATAAACGAAGATTATTTCTTCGTTTTAACATCACGTTTTATGAAATATCTTCTTCGTCCTGAAACTTAGTTCAGAGATAAAAAACGTGTCCAATATTTGAATTTGAAAGTACAGCTAAAAGAATATTTCGGTATATGAACCGTAATTCCAATTATGATCGGAGTGGGTCTAAATTTGAATAAAGCTAAAGGTCTCTCTCGTCTGAATAATTGAGTTACTTAATTGCAATATTTGAAACGAGCGAAAAGTTACCCTGAGTGGAGAGGGTGTAAAATAAATTAGATATAAGCATAAAAATAAATTGGAAAATGTGTCGGCTATTCCCCAACCTACGAGGTAGGCCGAGAACGCGAGAACGTGAAGTACCGAATATAGGTACTACTTTACCGATACAAGAGCTTCAGTGAAGGATCTCGAAGACTTAGGCCTCACCGTATTACCTAAGGCGATTTACACACGGGACCACGCGCGGCCGCGGATTGCGGTGGAGGCGAGTAAACTATTCCGCGCGGTCGGGCGGTGTATTGTGAACGGTATCAACGTATTTAATAGAGAGGCCAAGCGACATGAAATCCGCTTCACCGACACGGCGGCGCGCGGTCCCGTGTGTGAATCGCCTAAGCTTCTTGCCGCTTTTTTGTAGGCGGCCTGTCTCGAGACGGTACTAGTCTACTTCACCGGGCAATCGGCGAGCGCTGAAGGCGCTCCAGCCTAAGCAAAAAAGAGCGCAATTGCCTAAGGGTGACCCATGCGGGTCCGTGCCTCGGCTTAGGACGTTGCGTATGTAGCGTTTCATATGTAGGGGCATATGTCTCATATGTCCCTACATATGAGACATATTATGCGATTATGGTCGTTGCAACTTTCGCTCTACTCCATTCGGTTGGCGATAACCGGAATGTCATCGGTAGTGTTCAGCGTTATCGTGTTCCAGTCAGGTGGTCATTTACTGTACCGTAATTCCCTGCACGGAGGTATAACAGCTTGGGCTTTAAGAGTGGTAACGCATCTACATTGAATTCTCTATGTAGATGTTTATAAGCTATATAATTCACTTACCGTCAATTTGAACTGTATGCATGTGAACCATTTGATTAAAATAAAAAAAATACACTGATTGTAGTTATGATAACCCCTTACAGGAAGGCACTGAGCGTCTAATAGGGTGAACTACCATGTTGCCTTCGTCAACAAAAACCGCACAACCGTAAAAAATATTACCACGAGAGATATACCTAAGGTAAATAAATGAGTCGTTTTTCATATTGGTGTGTAAATGTGTGAATATTATTCCGCTAAACTGCCTCGGAACGATTCTACTCGTGCCATAGGTCACGTATTTTCGAACGCGAATTAGTACTTTTTCTTACAGTTGACGATCAATCATCGTATTTAGTAGATAACACGAGCGATAGAAAAACGATTTGTTGATTATATTTATTTAGATTTTGAACAGCACGTTATAATTAGATTGCAAAATTATAAGGTTTTAATTGCGTTAATCCTGAAATGCTTATAGTTGTCAAAGAGCAACACGGGCCAGCACCGACTGGAGGGGAGTAGCCATAGCGTTTATTACCGATGCAAAACAGTCTCTCATTTTTTACGGGGGTAAATTTGTGTGACACACACACACAACAAAAATCGTCTATTACTACGAAATTAACACCTTGACCTTAAAAAAATACATGATTCACGCACACATTTAAACATCTCGGCGACAGGCATAGGGTCACTTGTGCTTGATCTTTGACACAGGCATATGGCTACTCCCCCCCGGTCGGCCGCGCCCGATGCCCCGTGTTGCTCTATGTTAGTAGTATTCGAATAAGTCTAGGGTTGCCAACTATACTGTTAGAAACAGTATTATACTGTTTTTGACTACATTAAACTTTTTACTGTTGAACAAAAATAAAGTAGGTATACAAAAATACTGTTTCCAGCATTATAATGCTTAACAATATACCTAAGTAATACTTTAGTAAATTCAAAAGTTGTGCCTGAAGCTCTAAAAAATTTGTATTTAAAACATTAAATAAATAAAATACTGTTCGTTTTTCTAAAATACTCTTAAATATTCTTCTGAGACCAAATATACTTTATTTTTTGTAAAATAAGTTGGTAACCCTAATCTAGTCCTCTGTGCGGAAGACACTGGCACTAGTTATTGTCGGCGTCGGGACGTGACGACCCTACCGCCCATTAGCGGAGGAGAAATCTTCCGTTAGTGCACGTAATAACTATCACAGAGACAACAAATAAGGTCTCCGGCATCTGCATTTTGACGTCTGGCTTTTGTGTAAATGTCTATAACCTGCAGTCCTCACTCAACATCAGTGTGAACTGCATGCTTGTTTGTCATCTTAGTTACATTAAAAAAAAGTTCTAACTTCTAAAGTTCTACTACAAGTGGACGGCTGACCGCAGCGCCGTAGACGCACCTTTTCGTATTTCGTGTTTTCGAACGAATAACTAGTGACATCTATTAATGTATGCGTGAACGTCAATGGATTAATAATAACAATGCATTATAATAGCTGTATAGTCCACACACTATCTCGGCAGATGTCGTTGCTATGATTAGTATAAATTAGGTTGTTTATCATCCTTGTCAACTGTGTTTGATTCTGAAGTGCATGTATTCGTTTTTAACCGACTTCGAAAAAAGGAGGAGGTCCTCAATTCGTCCGGATCTTTTTTTTTTTATGTATTTAATTGATATTATCTGTGTATGTAAATTCACGCCAATTCCCTTACGAGGTAGGCAGAGTGCGGAGCGCCAGATATCCCGGTCCTGATACTCCTGATACTGTTACTGATGATCTACATCAAGAAAAACACTTTAATGTACTTTCTAAAAAACTAAAACATCCTACTTACTAATATTATGAATTCGAAAGTTTGTGGGTACGGATGTTTGGAACTCTTGCCCGAAATAACTACAAGACTAGGTAGGACTATAATAACAAACTAGGTTTACCTGCCTATTTAAAAAATATAAGACCTGTATACATGAGAACACTCATAAATCGAAACAAGTATATTCTGCCAAAAAGCAACAATTTCTATGGGACTAGAGTGATAATTATCTAATATCTCATTATTTAAATAAACTTCCTGTAGATTTGCAAATTATGTATAAATTTTTCTGTAATAAATTAAAAAGGTACTACACTAAGCCTAAAATTAGCGACTCACCGGCGCCCAGATAAACCTTGTGAGGTTTTCGTGGTGCGGTACTTATTGTATAAAAGTGTATTTTGAAATGTACTGAATAAATCAATAATAATAATAAGTACATTCTTGTGTAATTAATTAGCAAACAAACAGACAGACAATGGTCACGGATACGGTCTACCATTTTGTACCAGTTTTTGCATGTAACTGGATGTATATGTCAAGGAATGATGTATTTTGTGAATATGTATAAAGTTGAGAGTGTAGCAAAATCTGGTGTCCCAGCCATCTGACCTTTCAATTTTGTTATTATTATACTTTGCGTCGATAAAGATACACGGCTCTGTACTTAAAATTTAAAGGTCGGGTTAATGTATGCGACTTACTTTAACCACACGTTTTTGCAATTTTAAGTACAAAGTTTATAAGCTGTCTATTGCAAGACGGAACTCCAATGATTATGTTTACCTTTATTTTTTGTCGTTATTTCTGCCAGTATCGTTGTATGTATTGGCTTTTTTGCCAGTTACCAGGGGTGCGACCGCCTATCGAAATTGCTATTGTCGTTGTCATTGCTGTCAAATTTTTATGTCGATTTGTAGCTTCTTTAAAAGTAGTAGTGATAATCTGATCGTTTTTCTTGCTTTCGTAGATGAGAAACAAGCGATAATGGTAAATTATTTCGGTTATTGTTATTTAGTTAAAGAAAAAATCGATATGAAAATTTGACAGCAATGACAACGACAATAGCAATGTCGATAGGCGGTCGCACCACAGATCTTGCAAAAATGCCGGAATGCTATTGCTGTTCACCATTAGTTTTAAACTCGGGTTGAGCATTGAACTTAGTTAAAAACGTTGGTGAAATCCACCTTCGGAGTGTTAATGAATGAACCCTTATATTTTTACAGCTATATCAAAAACGCTCTGATCTCCTGAATGTTTTTATTTTACTTAATGCTTTGCGTCATGAGATACCAGTTAGCAAATTTACAAATATTTTTATTTGGATCGAGTTCGATTTATTTAGTACATCCAATATGTAGGTCGCTTTAAAATTTAGAAGAGCACTCTAATCTGTACGAACCAGACATGCATGGTTTATATTGTGTGACGTTACAAATGTCCATTGGTACGTAACATACCAGTGATATTTTAAACTATCTTAGCCAAAGTTAATCTTTTTATATTGTTTCAGAGAGTAGTAATGTGTATATCACCTTAAATGAGGTACTAATCTAAGGTCCTCGAATGAAAACTAATGAAATAATTGCGAGGTTCGTTGAATTCTTTGAGCAACGTCCCTCCCGATTTCCCCGCCTCACCCAACCTCCTCCCTTTTATGGGAGACGTTTGGTATTCTCTACGTGCTACGCACACAGGTGCACGTATAAAAACACGTCACTGATTGATGTCTGTGTAATAGAGACCAAATTAAGCGTTTTTATGGAATTTTGGCGGAGAGTCCGCGGTATGATAAGGGCAAGATTCATAGACTGCTCACAGTGCCTACAGACACTGAATGAAAGTATTACCTACCTACTACTTATTTTGTTACATGACGTGTCGAACGTTTAACTTTAGGAAGTACACAATTACAAAGTAAAGAGTAAGTAAGAGAAATTAAGGAATAGTTTGAAACGTCTGTGAAACAAAATTCTGCGGTGTGCTACAGTTTTTTGGGTTGGTTGTTATTTTTAAACAAAGATTCGTTTTATAATTAAAATGACGTATGTGTATTTTCGTTGAATAATTATTAGATACATTGAGTCCATCTATGACACCTTATACTGGACATAATGTGCCTAATCAAAAACACACTTTACAATTTTTTAAACTAAAAAAACTAAGTTTAAAGCTATGTTAAAGCTTCATACATTAGCCAAAAATGTTTGTATTTTTAGTACCTGTAATAACTAAATGTTTCGGAAGCAGGAAAGGTTTTTTTATACACAATATATCTGCCGAATTGTGTACATTATAAAAAAAAACTCGCTAATAGGCGTAACGTTACGGTATCCGTTCACCGGCCGCAGCTCGATAACCTCGCGTTATCTGCGCGATTTTACCTAACACTCCCACGCGGCCTGCCGGTCTATATGACTGTGCATTTTTATTTATGTACACATTTATTTAAGATCAATGTTAAGATAGGTATTTATTTTTAATAAAAGCACTCTTACTGCTTATATAATAATAATGGAAATGAGCCAGTTGTTGGTAAGTATCTTTAGAATTGAAAAAAAAACAAAATCACAAAAACTAAATTATTTATTTCACATTGTTCTACAAGGACACTTTTTCATTGTCGGGTTACAAGCTACCTATAGTGAATGACTTATAATAATAATCTAATAGGATACCAATGAATACCAATTTAAAAATAAAATTTAACCGTTAAATCATCAATTTTTTCAATTCCTTCATAGAAGAAAAAGAAAAATCGGCTCTTCCAGTAAACAGTATTTTTTATCCCTCCTCTCGAATCGATTGCTTATCAGAATTTCTTTTATTTTATCGCGAAAATCTTGTTTGTTTGTCCAGTGCTTAGAGGAACAGACTGCGTGCGACGCTTACTCACTAAAACTTCGCGGTATTCTAACACGTCCGCCATTAGCGGCTGGATTTTTCATACACACGTCAGCCGCCCGCTGCCAGGCACACTTAAGAAAAATTGGATTGAAAACTAAACCCACACTAGCGGTGTACCATACGGAACACTTGTACATCAACCAGATCGGAACCCATCTCCATTCGAGCGACACACGTACCCTAATCCAACGCCCGAAGGTCCCTGTTAGGTTGATGATGGGTTAACGCCAAGTACCGAGATGGCCTGCTCCTATTCCACCACGAAGTCATTAACGCTATCTGATATTTTATTTTTCAATAACCGATAAACACGTGATTAGTATTATCATATCAGTGAGTCCATGTTAATTAAAAGAATATTAATTAATAGTTAGCATATTTAGGTATTTGCTCGCAGTATCGTCCCACGCGATCAAAATACAGTTCTTTTTTTATCTTTCGAAGTGGCAAACAAGCGTACAGTTTATATTGATGGTAAGTAATACTCTAGCCTATAAACATCTACATGAAACTAGAGATTTCAACGTAGATGCATTGTCACTCCTGAGGCCTAAGGTATTATGCCTCTGTGCCGGCAAGTAGATTAGGTAGTGCGGTGGTGCCTACGCCCGCGAGCTCCGACACTGGAGATCTACCACCAGTTAAAGTTCGATATGTATTTATTTTTATTTACATTTTCATATATTATACTTAATGGTGATATGTTAGTGACACGGGTTTCTAAAAATGTTTTGTCGTAAATTGTTACGTGTTTTATTACGTATCGCCTCATAAATCTGCTTGTTTGTTTACCGTTTTCTTTGTAAATTATAGTATAGTTGACAAGATAATAATGCATTTGAGTGATAATCACATTTTACGTAAAATCGATGTGTTTTCCGTGGCAGTGGTAACGTCGTAACGTCAATACATTCAATAAATATCTTGTACCTATATTTCTTCTATAAATCTTGTCATGAAAGGTCTTTTTTTCATATTAATACGTGAAGGAAAAACTTAGGACCCATTTTTACGAAAATTACGCATACGGAATTTGGCACACATAGAGTTTATGTGTAGGAGAAGTACAGAACGCTAATATTTTTCAATAATAACGCTTAAAAATTTTTTTGGCAGCGTCTAAATTGAAGAATCACAATGAGACGTCATGGTACGGGCCCAAGTGATTATCGGTTTTCTGTTAAGGCGAAATTTTAACGTGCCTTTTGGTTTTAATGTTTAATTGTATTTAACCTAGTAAAAAATATTAATGTCTATTTATTATTGTACAGCATATAAACGTGCATAAAAAACTCGCTTCACTGGCTATTCACGCTGTACGCGCCACGAAACCGTTCAATTGGCTCGCCGCCAACGTCTTGCGTGCGTTTTTGCTATAATTCGGCGACTATTTTTACAATTATGCACGTTGTTATTCGCTATGCCGTAATGTTTACATTTGTTTACCATTTTTCGGTTGATACATTTTATTGAAGTTCATTTGGAAATGTGTTCATTTAATTCCATTGGCCTTCTCTCTTGTTTTATGATGCCTTGAGAATTAACAACAATGTTGTGGTGGTTGAAATATATGCCTTTCAAAAGTTTCTTAGGCGTTATTGTTTTTAATGAACACAACTACACACCCGATGTGGTAGGCAGTGGTATTTACTTATGGAAATGTTAAACTGTCAACATTTTTTTTACTTAAACATTTGCTTTTATGCAACACCGCCAAGAAAGAACATAGTTAAGTAACTACATACAAATTTTATTGTTCAGTTCAAAAGCGGGCGAGTCTACGCATTTATCCAAATTCTGGAGGATCAACATCACTTATTAAATAGCTTGCTTATTAAATGCTTATATAAATAATTACAATATTTTCTTAGCTGACTAACGGATTCGGAACATCGGGATACTAGTAGTGGCTTCTTACAAATAAGCCATCGAGCCAAAGGATGAATCATATCAGATGATTTATGATTAACTGTACTGTAACATAATATCAATTAACAGCCCAATGAAATTGTCTGTGTAAAAGCATATTTTCACGCACGACCCAACTTCAATATTAAGTTGCGTGCGTTACTCGGCCTATTGGACCGCGTCGGCGGTCGCACGGTCAGATAAACAATCGAACGGGTGACAGCGGGGCGCTATCGCGTTTTCCGGAGGCTGGCGAAGCTCGCGCCGGCGGGCGGCAGTGCCGCAGGCGCGCGCGCACCGAAAGCATGTGTGCACCGCCAACATTGCGATGTACATAGAACCGGCCGCGTTCCGAGCGCCCAGCGCCGAATCCCTCGCCACCCCCGAACCCCCGCCCGTATGGACGCAGTGCTTACCCACGCCGTTATTCGCAGGCAAGAAGGCCCCGCTGAAAACCTACGAGGAGGTCGAGCCCCTCATCCAGCAGGTTCGCAAGCGAGAACTCAAGCTCCTCATCCGCGAGAACTCGTGGCCGATCAACAGCTCCGTCCGAGCCTCCCTCTGGCCGGCCCTCTGTCGCTTGCACCAACATGAAAAATCCATGCTCGTTGGCTTCTACTGGGAAATGGTCAGACAGGTGAGTGTTTTTTCTATTAAATCACTAGTATACTTATCTCGTGAAAACTCTCCATTAAACTCCTGCCAAGGTCACGTGTATTTACCTTGCTCAATGCCGCCCAAATGTTTGTCAGATACCGTGCCCCCAGATAAAAGGCGACGTTCTCGCCAAGGTCGTAGTCGCCGGCGAGTTTTCATTCAGGTACCTCACTAGCCTATAGTCAATAGTCGCGCAAAAACAAGTGTATAGGTACGCGTGTAATGTTCATGCGAATGTAACTCTTACAAAAACTACATTGGTTAGTCACACAAAAAAAATATTGTACACGTTTCACGGTTGACTTGGCGTACCTGATACGTGGCCAGTTTAAGAAGAAGAAATTACGCCTTAAATGGGCATCATAATGTTGACGCTGTTTTTGTGATATGCGAGAGGTTCTTTTTTCAAATTCGTTTTGGGTAATTTTTCAAAAACTTATGAAATTTTATGATGTTAATCTCGTACAGATTTTGCGCATACTTTGTATCAATGTCAGCAATTTCTTTGTCGTATATCGCGATTACGTCTCAGATTATAGGCCACTGCGAGAATTATAGTCTAGACTTATTTTCATGTCACGGACGGCTAGGATTGCGAACGAGATGTTTTTTTGCATCTTTGTTAAGTATAAAAATATTACTTACCGCGGCTTAAACATCTCAATAGTCACCTTGCCTTTTTTCTAACGATTTTATTGGTATAATCGGATAGATATCTTTAGATTTATATGATACGTTTGTGTGGTGATGGAAGCCAACAAGTAGCAAGAATGTAGAGAATACTTGCAAGCAAAAAATGCATATAAAACAATATAATTCGTCTTCAATTAGTTTTTGATTTGAATAATAATTGATTTGAATGTACAGCCCTGTAATTTCCGGCACAGTGGCATAACGCCTTAGGCCTCAGGAGTGGTAACGCATCTGCATTTTGACCTTGGTCTTTGTGTGGGTGTCTATAGGCTGCAGTCATCACTTAACATCAATGTGAACTGCATGCTTGTTTGCCACTTCCATTACATAAAAAAAAAAATTTGCTTGTATACGATTCTCATATGCCGTAAATGTGTTATTTTCGTGAATCAAGTATACATGGGTATTCGTTGTATCGTTATCACCGGTTCTTGATACGATGCCTGACTTATTTGAAAGATTAATATGATTGTTATACTTTGTTAGCAAAGAGATTATTTTTATGATAAAATTTTAGTTCCAAAGCTATGAGTATATTTCTATGTAATGTTGAAAGGGCATTAGCATTAGGCATAAGGGCTGTAAGTAATTTGAATTACCATTCGACTTCTGATACACAATATGAAGACACTGTGGTGCTTGACGTGGTATTTAATAGCTTGGCTTCCATGGTTGTTGGTAGATTGTAAGATACTCCAGGTTTATTTTGATGACCATTTCGATGACTCATTGTATTTTTTTTACTTTGACACTTAAAACGATGCCGGTACACCCACACAAATTTAGTAATCTGACGAATAAATAATGTACATGTTTCTCTTTCGAAAGATACACAGACCGCATTGAGATTTTCTTTGAAACTATAACTACTAAATTTGTTTCGTGCTGAATCCAAACTCTGATTTTGGGAAGCACTGCTCAAGTAAGAGAACATAAAATTAACAGCAATCAGAAGAATATTGTGAAATGTAATACTAGCATTTAGGTAGAAATAGGTACTATCATTCAAATTAAAGTCTGGGTGTGGCTTATGAATTTATATTGTAGACGCAAATCTTTACCAAATAAAGAGTAAAATACTTAATATTGCAACAGTTCGTTACACTGTTAAACAAAATTACTATCAAAAGTTAGACTTCCATTCAGAGTATTATCATCATCATCATTTCAGCCAAAAGACGTCCACTGCTGGACAAAGGCCTCCCCCAAAGAATGCCACAACGAACGGTCCTGGGCCGCCCTCATCCAACGATTGCCCGCGACCTTCACCAGGTCGTCGGTCCACCTCGTGGGGGGCCTGCCTACGCTTCGTCTTCCGGTACGCGGTCGCCACTCTAGAACTCTTCTGCCCCAACGGCCGTCAGTTCTGCGAGCTATGTGCTCTGCCCACTGCCACTTGAGTTTCGCTATTCGATGGGCTATGTCGGTTACTTTGGTCCTCATGCGGATCTCCTCATTTCTGATTCGATCTCACAGAGTACTCCGAGCATAGCCCTCTCCATCGCTCTCTGAGTGACCTTGAGCCTTATCACGGTCTTTGAATCTATCTCCTCGAAGCAAAACTTTACTGAGTAAAGAGTGAAATAAATTAGTATTACATTAACATCACACAATTGAACTTAATTATAATAATAATAATACAATAATACGCTTATGCTCACAGCCCCACACTTGGTATAAACCTGTGTCGTGGGTGCCGTTGTACACATACACCACATACACAAACACCCAGACCCGAAACAAATATCTGTAGGCCATACAAATATTTGTCCCGGTGCGGGGATCGAACCCGCGATCCTTCGAATCAAACGGTCATCTTACACCGCTGGACTAACCGGGTCGTCAAATAATAATGAAAACATAATGCATTCGGATACAGAAAATGTGGCTCAATTTATGTGCGTGGCGAAATGGAAAATAATTAATAATTAGTATTGTAATTGTTACTGGTGGTAGAGCTTCAGTGACGGAGCTCGCGGGCGTAGGCACCACCGCATTACCTAATATATTGTGTTCCGGTCAGGTGGTAATGTACGGCCCTGTAATTTCCGGCACAGAGGCATAACACCTTAGGCCTCAGGAGTGGTAACGCATCCGCATTTTGACCTTTGTCTTTGTGTGGGTGTCTATAGGCTGCAGTCATCACTTAACATCAATGTGAACTGCACGCTTGTTTACCACTTCCAATACATAAAAAAAAAAAAAATTGTAAGTTAGACTTTCATTCAAAGTAAAATGTGAGCGTGGTCGTGTATCTCAGACTAAGGCCCCTTACGTAACTCCGCGGCACTCGGCGGGTCCTTGCAGCCGACATCAACGTGCGCGCATCCTAGCGTCCCGCGCATTACAATCACTCAGACAATGGCCGCCCAATTATAACGTGCCGGTAATGGAACAGTATATTGTTTTTGTTTTCTTCTGTTGATTAATTGTTAGGTGTGCTGACATGAGTACCCACTATTAATGTAGCTACAATGAATTTTTATATGTATTGATTTTAGCCAAGAAACGGAGATCTTTATTGTCATAATACCTATATTTACATTCAGACTACAAACACCAAAATCCTGTTTCTGTATTATGTATCTTCAAGTCAAGTCTTGTAAGGGTTGACAGAGTATGGAACTTCAAATATATCCATTTTTACAAACCGCCCGTACCTACTAGGTACTTCTTTATTCATCACTCATCGCTCTCTTCACACGTACATTCTTTATTTTATTCACATATGTGTTGACATACAAAAAGAAAATCTGACATATTGAAAAAAAAAATACCGAATTGACTACGCGCAAAGCGTAAGTAAGCGATACAAAATGGCGGATTGACAGTTCTTAGTTAAAATAGTTAAACGGGTATAAATGCGGGTAGGTAATTCCACTGTAGAGTCCGACAAATAGTGTTATGGTTAATTCCCTCAGGGAATCGTTGCTGTGAGAAAACAGCGTTTGCAATAAGGATAGCCCAAGATAGTACCTATTTTGGATTTGCTTGAGTGCGTCTGTTCAAAATATGGGAGATTCCTAACTTAATTCCTAATAAATAAATATATTCCTTGCACACTGTTAGGTATCTCCAACAAATCTGAGCTGTCATACATTGCCGGCCTATCCGCGTCCATATGGCAGCTATTCCAATAGTTCAAAAGCCTCCACGAGCTTAGTATTGTATAGATGTAATATTTATTATCCTTGATATAATAATATCCTTAATTTAATAAATCAATTGATCTATTTATTAATAATATTTGAAATAATAAAAATCGAAGAAAATTACAAATGTGTAGGCTAATTTCAGCATAAATTTCATGTCTTATAATAGCGGCCCGCACCGGCTTCGTACGGTTGCAATTTAGGTACTTACATAATATTGCAACTATAAATTGAGATGTACGCTATCATATCTGGTAAGTTGGGTCAAACTGCACACGGTGTGCAAGTTTGATTAAAATCGGTTAAGTAGTTTAGGAGTCCATCGCGGACCAAAACTGTGACACGTAATTTTTATATGTAGATTATAAGGAAAATTAAACTTACGTTATATGTCATCACTAAAACCCAAATGATGTCAAAAGGAAAGAGCTCACCAAAAATACTTTTAACCGATGCACGGTATTAAATTAACGTTTTCGCGAGCATCATACATTGTAGAAATTAAATTTGCGGATTTTGTCGCGTATACAACACTCCCAAACTTCAGGAAAACGTCAGGGGCAGGTTAATTCGACCACGGTAGCTGGAAAGCGACAGAAACATCGGAGAGACATATAAGAAGAAGTTTGGGAGTGTTGTATACGCGAGAAAATGCGGTATAAACTGAACAGGATCAGGAGAGTTGCAAATGGACATTTTCCATTTCGCCACGCACATAAATCGAGCTACATTTTCTGTATCCGAATGCATTATGTTTTCATTATTATTTCGGACTGGATTGGCACGACGTCAACAAGTTCACCTTCGCCTCTGCGCGGACGCACACACATGTATACCTGTGTAACTGATGTTTGTTCGATGAAGTGGCATTGTCACTAGTTTAATTGCAATTGCAAAACATTATCATGAAAGCACGTAGGCCATAAGTAGAAGGACAGAGAAATTACTGGAAATTACAGTGGCGGAGCGCGAGGGTTTAGACACCACCACGTTACCCAATCTATCTGCCGCCGAATACTACTGTTCAGCACTGTGGTATTCCATCCAGTTATATGGTGAAGTATGGCCCCGTAATAACTATCACAGGGGCAAACCAACTTAAGCCTCAGAGGTGGCAACGCATCTGTATTTTTACCTCCGGATTTAGTGTAGATGTCTATAGGTTATGCAATTCACTAACTATCAATGTCAAGTGCATGCTTATTTGCCACCACTATAACGTATCATCAGAATAATTTATCAGTTTTCCAAATAGTTCCGAGGAGTTCATTCCAGAGGACAGTTGATTTAGTTGACCAAAACAAACAAACTGAAAACTCAATCTCAAAAATTTATTTAATCACTTGGAAATAATAGAATTTGCTTGTGATAGGTCAAATTACAAAATTAAAGCGAATAACAACTGATACGTTGATTAATATGGCAAAATCATTAATATTAAAACGTCGGACTGGTCGACCGAAAGTAGTGTATTTCCAGAACCCACATTTGCTCATAAGGACCATCGAAACATTAAACTAAATATAAAAATACTAAGCTGCCAGCAAGCCAGTAACCTACTGTATCTTAAATGTATTGCATTTCAAAGTAATTGTACGTGATTGTTGAAAAAAATACGACAAATTGCATTTTTCTCGAAACATTTTTGGCAGTAAGTCCATTTTGGCACTACGCCGACGGCAAACGAGTGTTTTCACCGCGCAATCCATTTGGATCTAGTGCATCATTGTTGCAAGATCAGTAATGCATACTGAATCTTTGCTATCCGACAATGAGTTCTCTATAAATACTTTCCGTTATATTTTCATTGTAGCTTATATAATTTACAATTTTAGATTATAAATACCTTTACTATCTTTAAATGCATTAGTGGTCTAGTGGTAGTATGCCACTACTACTACGCTGGGCTCCTAGGTTCAATTCCCGGGTCGGGGGAGGTAAGTGCTATAGGCATTTTTTCATTCTCTGGAAGTGTCCCAATGCCACCCTTTAAGGTACGATTCTGAACTCGGCAGCACGCAGCAGTGCTGGCATCATATTTCTCTATTTTCTATTGCTTTGCTGCCGCCACAGTGTCGCGTAGCTCGGAATGTGTGGCGAACCACACTTTACTATTTACTGGATAGAAGACGCACGCCGTATGGCGGATACAGCAGTGCAAGCTAACCAGGGTGACACGCTCTACCGATCTTCCAATAAAACGCTTTTTCACTTTTCACTATTATTTTCCTTCTTCTGATTTCTTCCTTAGGTAGTGATCCGAGTATTTCGAGTGCTGTCGACGAACTGTACCGGCCATACAAAACTGCCCTACTTTTATTCTAAAATCTCAAGGTCATCGAGCTTAAGAAAACCTCTGGTGATTGGTTATCGGTTCAAGTAACCAATCACAAAAGGTATTTAAATTTTAAGTAAACAATTTTTACTATGAATCAGCTATCAGATCTATTTGGCCAATTAAAATCTCTATGTATCTCAGATCATTGCCGAAAGGAAACAAACAACATCAAATTCTTTATTTTCAGTCAAATTACACATGTTACAATTATAAAACAAACATAAAACTATTACAAATGTTAAAAACTATAAAACAAAGTAAAAGAAAACAAACATATGCAAAGAACTATGAAATTAAATACAAAAAACTATTAAACTATACAAAATTAAGTTATCTTAAAAACAAACGAGCTTTAAGTGACACAAAACTATCAATATTATCCTAAATTATCACAAATATAACGTAAAAAAGACATAATCTAAAAATAGAAGTTACATAATACTCTAACGCTATTGGTCACTTAAGCACCGTCTACGTTCCGACAACGTATACTATTGTGTACTATGCTATTGACGACTACACTACGCGATTGTTCTATGTTGTCTACGCGCTGACAATGTACACTATTGAGGACTGTATGGCCGATCACTATCAAAATTGTTTTTTAATCACAAACTCTATACACTATTCACGAGCGTCCTGCACAGAATGTAATCCATATACACTCATAGAAAATATATGGAGACCAGCACTGCTGCGTGCTGCCGAGTTCGGAATCGTACCTTAGGGATGTTCTCGAAGATATAAATAGGCTCGCCACAGATCACATGGGACAAAACGTTTCTGCCGATTCGTGGGTGTGCCCATATATTTTTGAATGCATGCATTTACCTCTGCCTTCCCTTTCGGACATTACAGATGTGAAGTCATTTTATCATGACTATTAGTGTGTTGGTAGCAATTTGGGACTTATTAGTTTTATAAGGTTTATCCTGTTTGTCACAAATCTACTAACAGTCAAAACATGTTATTGTAGGTACGTTGTATAAAATTATTGCGATAGCAAAATAACATACACCTATACGATGATGGATGATCCGAAACACAACTTTGAAATATTGTAACGGATAATGTGAATTATTGAAAGAAATATCGTCTCGCGCAAGTGGAGAATCGGAGGCAAAAACATCATTTATCAACTGCACACGCCACCAGATTCACTTCAGCACATTGTTTAATGGAACACGTGATCTTGATGAAACATCAACGTGCACGTTAAATATAGCTTCACCCCGGTCAACCCCGAACGGATAGGCAGAAATTCAAGAACAAACGATTTCGCCTGTACACAATTTTGTTATATGTTACGAAGGTGGCAAACAAGCAAGCTGGTCCAGTGTGTTAAGTGATGACAGCATCGTAGACATCTACCTACACGAAAACCAGAGGTCAAATTGCATATGCGTTGCCACCCTTGAGACCGTAGTTTTTATGTCTCTGTACACGAAAACCAGAGGTCAAAATGCATATGCGTTGCCACCCTTGAGACCTTAGTTTTTATGTCTCTGTAATAGTTATTACGGGGCCTTACATTACCATCTAATCGGAACACGATAGTGCTGATTACCATTTGGAGGCAGATAGATTAGGCAATGCGGTGGTGCCTACACCCTCGTGACCCTACACTGGAACTCTACCACCAGTTAACAATTTAGTACTTACCTCCCGACCCGAGAATTAAACCCAGCGTTGAAGAAGCGACTACAGCTGCCACTAGACTGAGGCAGTTTCTTGACTTACCATAATTGTTATGAACTGTGTGCCTATTTGCCACTTTCATATGTCAACAAGTTAGTTTTTAAATACTTTTAATAGCCATGATAAAGCTTAGTAGTGCCCTGCTTCAATTGGACTACTAAAGCATTTAAAACATCAAACATCTCTGATTTATAACGAGCGGATGCCATTCAGTGACCTAGCATATTAGCAGCCGGACGCTAGTGACAATGCAGCAAAACAAATATGACTCAAAGGACTTGCCGTGCGGCCAAATATTCCGGTTTTCTCGGAAGCATTGAAGGAATGCCATTCTGAAAATATCCACTTCCATTTACTGAGTGATATCATATTTTTACGTGTCGCATCTTAGCCTGATAAATATGGCACATACAAATTCCAAGGTGAAATATACTCTGATGATATTTTATAAGTTAGGTTAGACTGAATGTTGAAAGCAAGGGAAGTCGAAGCACCAGTTAGAAATCAAGATTCTCATTAAATGTCCCTAAAATAATTAAGTAAAAAGTAAATTTTCGGTTTCTCAGAATTACTCCGAAGGTAATGAAAATATCCGCTTGTTGCATGATATAATTGCATTTATTTGTTCTTACTGTTCTGATAAATGTCTGCAGGTAGAAGATACGATGACTTTGCACTGCTTTGATGATTAACCAAAACAATTCTTAAAAAAAAATTAACTAATCGACTTCACAAAATACACTAATTATAGACATCGCAGAAACACTCAGACATAAAAAAATGGGCATTTTTTAAATGTGTTAATGAACCACAGACACAAATATATGTTCTGTACTGTGATTATTTTGTTACTATATTTACACAGTGCAAGGTTACCCTAATTCCGGTTTCCACAGAAGCGTGGAAGGAATGCCAGATACAATATATCCGCTTCCATCAAATGATTCAGTGATGTCGTTCGTCATACTTTCTATCCCTGGGTTTGTTGTTATATCCGATGCCAAGGATTCCGAAACTATATCGACCAGAAATTCGACAGTACGACTAATCAATAATGATTAATAAATTCCTTTAATCGATTGAGTTAACTGTCCTACCAATTAGACTCCAATCAAGATGAAGGCCGCGTAATAATTAATTGTTCAGATCTCGACTATCTTTTAAATTTATTTTCTTTGTTTGTGACGGCAATATAAAAATATGAAAACGGGTCTTGATCGATGCCCACATTGATGTTATCGATTCAGGTCGCGTTTCAACTGCATTCTTTGTTCCGATGTTTTCCTGGTTCGGTTTCGCATCTTTGTCTATATATTCTAAGTTTGGTTAACGGGTGTCAAGAATCAAGTGACAGTTGGTGTCACCTGGTGCGCTGCCAACGACATGTGCCTTGACCTCGCACCGTGCCCAATGCTGTTACAATTCGTGATAATCGTGTTTTAGTTCTTTATTGAGCAGCTCCATGGATATAAGTATACAAAGTATATAAAAATCCATTGCCGTTCGTTAGTCTCACTAAAACTAGAGAACGACTTGACCGATTTAACTAATTTTGGTTTTGAATTTCTTTTGAAAGTCCAAGAAAGATTTAAAGGTGACAAAATATGAAGAAATTTGTAAGGGAAATAGTAAAAACAACAATTTCATTTGACCATAGCAATTAACATTATTTAATTCTGAAGATAAGTTTGCCGGGTCAGTCAGTTATTCAATAAGAAGTTTGCCGGGTCAGCAAGTGTGAAATATATTCTATTTGGGTTACAATATTTTCTGCTGAATGGACGACTCTTGGTAGAGCGATCATAGGAAGCATTCAATGATGTGATACGATCATACAATTGCTACTTTCAGATGAAACCATTTTCAGTAAAGATATTTTCTTTTATAGACGTTGATATAAGTTTATTATTTGTATCCTGTTCTCTGTGCCCTGTATAAATTACTTCCCAGTAAAGACTAAAGTAAATATAGCTCACAAAATAATAAAGTTGTGGCGAACATCCCAAGGGTTCTCGTCCTTCCGTTCTATAATCTCATTATATGAAA
Source organism: Macrosoma leucophasiata (assembly GCA_036365455.1). Taxonomy (NCBI): domain Eukaryota; kingdom Metazoa; phylum Arthropoda; class Insecta; order Lepidoptera; family Hedylidae; genus Macrosoma; species Macrosoma leucophasiata. The sequence goes on along the minus strand of JAWQUS010000007.1, from coordinate 22,889,815 downwards.
TCCGATTACATCGCGCAGTTTCCCTCGGTTTTCAAGCAAGATTTTAATTAAACATCCAGAGGGACCAGCGTTCCAGTCGACCGTTTGATGCCAACTTTAGCAATATAATGAAAATGTTCAGATTTTTCCGTCCCTTTGCGGGTTGTCGCCAATCTCGTTATCGTTTGTGCTCGCAAAGTAATATAGTCGCCATTAAAATTGGTTGGATTGATAAGAGCCACAAATCTTATTAAAATGTGAGCTTGACTTCCATTTTATTCGTATAAACTGGAGCTTCAAATCATCAAGTACTTACTTAATGAGGTACTATGTTGAGGGATAAAGTCACGAAAAAGTATTTAAATTTTTTTTTCGTTAGTAAATTTATCTTTTAGGCTTAAGCGACTTCTTGAAATTAAACTATTTTTATTGATTTTTCTTGTTACGCAAACGAGATCTAATTAACATTTAAACAATGTTTTTGTTAGAATTTTCAATTTGCGAAATTTGAACCGCCCCTAATACACAGGGGTCTTCCTTAGGCAGTTGCGCTAATTTTTATTTAGGCTGGAGCGCCTTCTGCGCTTGCCGATTTTCCGGTGAAGTAGAATAGTGCGGTTTCGATACGCACCAAGCATAATTCCTCAAAAAAAAAAAAAAAGTTTATAATTAGGATGTTACTTGCATCTTACATAGAAGCAAATCATCCGTATAAACATGAAAATAATCCAATATTATATCCAATTTTACATAGCCATTCGGAAATATCCAAGTAGAAATCCATTTGTATTTTTTACGACGACACGTGTTCCGCTTGCTTTTAAATTACCAGCGCTATCATCGATATTATCTATGTGTGTCGATTGCGTGTTGACTGCATCATCCAGTTGTTTTTTTATCGGACAATGATACAGGTTTCTTCATTGCATTGCTGAACTTATCTCAAAAGCCAAGGAGTATTATGAAAATTGGTTTTCGCTAGAGTAACGTACCTACTTGGCAATACTTTAGGTACATTACATATGTGTATATGGTTAACATTATACAAATTTAAATTGCCCTGCACTTAAAATATCTGCATAAAATAAAGGGAAGATAAATTCCTCTTTCCTACGGATACGGCTCAAATACAAGGTCATTTACGTAAACAATCTATTCGCTTTAAGCGATATTGACACTTGCCGCAATTAAAGATCAGACACGTGGTATAGCGTAATATAATGCGCATTTAGCATAATTACACGACCTACAGTAACATCAGGTGTTGATACGTGTCGTATATAATTATACGCCGGCTTATTTTTGCTTAGGATATTGTAATAAAATCGAGATGACAATTGGTATGCTCGAAATGTTTTCGCGTTTGTGTAAATGTGGTTATGTTATGTGGTGGTGCTATATATATTTTTTTTTATCTCGATCATTTGTTTTAGTTGGGTTTTTTGTGTCCTCCAAAGATTGATAATTTTGTTTTATATTACTTTATCTTCCCTCCTTATTGAGGTGATGAATCAACGCATGTTGAACATCTTTAGTTCAGAGCTCCATCCAGACCCGTTACTTGAATTAATTGTTGAAACGATTTAAGCGCTATTCAGACCTACGCGGTAATCTCTGCCTCCTGCGGGAGCGGGACGACCGCGCGGGTTTCGCTACGGAATTTTCGAAGTACCGCGACTAGAGCGAAACATAGGCGGTACAGCGGTATTGTATCAGTAAGCGGTATTGTTAGGTTAGGATCCCACTGCAGAATTATTTCATTCAGCCAGATATGCTGCAAACCTGATTATTATTAATTTTCCTGAGATTTATTAATATCTAATATATAAAATTCTCGTGTCACAGTTTTCGTTGCCATACTCCTCCGAAACGGCTGGACAGATTCTCATGAAATTTTGTGAGCATATTGGGTAGGTCTGAGAATCGGCCAACATCTATTTTTCATAACATTTTTGGACATTTTTTTTATTTTCTAGGGCGATACGAAGTTAGCCGGGACAGCTAGTAGGTACTATATATTTATGATCTAGACTAATCTAGAGAATATGTCTCTATTAGGTTGCCTGTCAAAATATGGCCGTACTGTATGTCAAAATATGTATTTTTGATTAAATTATTTTATCTTTAACATCCAGCAACCCTTATTCGCGGCCCATATAATAATGAGAAAAAAATTAGCTTTAATTTGATATATACCTAAATAATGAATGTACCTAAGTGATGAACGAAAAAAGGTATCGGGGCGGAACGTAAATATGTGTGGGAGGCCAAGTGCGCAACATCAGCCATGATTTTTCGGAGTCTTTATACATATTGCCGTGTAGTGGACAATATTTCATTATAAAAACAAGTAATTAAAAATTGTTTCCCAAAAAAAAAAAAAAATTGCGGCCAAATTTTGATAGGCAACCTAGTGGATATATATTTTCTAGATTAGGTTTGCAGCATATCTGGATGAACGAAACAATTCTTCAGTGGGATCCTAACCAAAAAAGTACCGCCACGGGCAGCGAAACTTACCGCTTAGGTATAACAGTAATTTTACCACGTCATTACCCGGTTTCGCTACCGCGTAGCGCTTTAGCAATTTTAACTAAATGAAACGTTTTTGTTTTGTTTGATTAATTGCACGGGGCGTAGTCAAATACAGATTATTGTTAAAACATTGCGGTTGCATTACTTTTGGTAAAATTTTAATTGATTGGTTTAGTTTTAATTGAAAAACAATAGTTGATCAGGATCAGGAAAACCCGTATGGTTTTTCCCTATGCAATCTACGAGTATGTATAACCATATTAGGATAGATTTGGGTACTGAAATACACTTAGTTTAAGCTTATTTAAAATAATGGATTCATTATTCCTCTTACTGTTTTCCTCATTTAAATTACTAATTTGCAATTCTCAACGTTGGAATTGGTGGGTTCTGGTATTATTCTGTCATAAAAATCATAATAGTTGTACAATTGACTTACATAGATAAATAGAGTGCGCGCGGTGGCCACGAGCCAAAGCCAAAAATAGGTTTACACTTCGCTTTTCTCACCTTCTGCTGTTAGTTACAGTCACGTGCCGAGCTTACTTATATCACGAATCCCCTTGATATAGACCGCTCTGATTGTACATTACATTTTATTATTATTTATTGCTTGTTATCTAGCTTCCAATGGCTTATATGAAGACAATGTAACTCACGCCTGTGTACGCGGAAGGATAAACAAAAAGCATGCATGCGTGCATACATGTAACTACGATTCGCTCGTGCCGTTTTGTCTTGTGAAATACATGGCTGGCCTATTTACATCGTCGGGAATATTACCAAACTCTAAGGGTAGACTAGAAATTGCCGAAATGGGGGAGCATCTTCCGACGCAGGGATCGGCCCAGTGTACCTTTAGTGGCACTACCACTAGACTATTTAAGTTCCTATGCCTATAAATGTGATCATATAGTCAGAGAAAAAAATATTGTGTGATTGATGCATCATTGCCTTAAAGCCGCGTTGTTTGTGACATTGCAATATAATAAAACTTCCCCACAAGTTACGAACTGCTTTTTAAATAAATCTCATCGCCTTTCAGGCGGAAGTGTTGACAGAACTTTCCAAAGTTTTCCCAAGGAAACGTCAACACCGCATTAAAAAAGATTGCCACGCGGTCACGCCTCCTGTCAGGGAGAATAGTCTGAAACGCTAGCGTTATTCACAGAATTTCAAAATATTTTACATTAGTAAACAAAGTCATAAAAATAGTACGATGTTTTTGCCCACGACTTCGAACGCGCATAATTCCCATTCGCTATTCGAAGTAAGGAAGAAGGAGAAGGAAATTTGGGAAACTCGCATTTATTGCTCCTTTACACTATCCAAGGAAATTACAGTTTTCTACAATTAGTGTAACATAAATTTCTTTATAATTTAGAATTAATCAAACTATAAAAGTGTAATATTTAATTGTTTCAATAAGTATATTGTATTAGTACTCATCATAACAAAAGTACAGACTAATTTTAACCTCCAATAGCTACTTAAAAAGCTTGCTACAATTTTACTCGTACGCTACAAGAAAAAAATACTGCGATACGATCCAGTCATCTTTGCGGCCGTCAGCTGACCATGACCTTGAATCAGCAGGTTTTGACGTTTGATCGATCGCAGGAAGTCTAAAAAGGAGTAAACTCCGGCACACTACACATTTCCCGCACTACGTGCCTTCGACACTCTATCACGATCTTGTACAGTGTCGGTTAATTAGAGATGCCAACGGTACATTGATGTTTTGATAAAAAAATAACCCAGATACAACTAGAGATACAATATAAAACAAGTAAGATATCTTGCGAACCCTAAAAGAAAATTAAAAAATAGCACGCTCTGATGCACTTGTCCTTGCGGCCGACAGCTGATCGCGTGGACCTTGAGTCCGCAGGTTCTAACGTTCGATCGGTCGCAGGAAGTCGACAAAGGAGCAGACACCGCTAAAGTACACATTTCCTGCACTCACTTGGCTTCGCTACTCTTTCACGACCTTGACTCGCGCCGCTTAGTTAGGGATGCAAACGATACTACGATGTTTTGTTAAGTATAAAAATATATATCGATATAAACCGTTAAAGAAAAAGCTTTGCGAGGCCGCTCTTGAGGGGCTGAAAATCAATCCGAGGAAGGCACAAGAGCTGCGGACTGAAGGAAGAATTTCCTCGCCACTGTTATTAGGTTCGGAACGTATAGAGCGAGTACAGAAATTCACGTACCTTGGCAGTATCGTGTCAGAGAATGGAGGGACCGAACAGGACATCACCCGGGCAAAACCCGGGCAACATTTGCGCAGCTGCGACCTATATGGCAATCTAGAAAACTGACACGGAGAGTAAAACTGAAAATTTTTCGCTCTAATGTCAAAACTGTATTGCTTTATGGTTGCGAGACTTGGAGGGTGACCCAAGACATCACGCGGCGAAACCAGGTTTTTATAAACAGATGCCTACGACAGATCCTGGGCATCTTCTGGCCAGAAAAGATCTCCAATGAAGACCTATGGAATCTTTGTCGTGAAACCCCGATCGGTCCGCAAATCAGACGCCGCAAATGGGCATGGATTGGCCACACTCTCAGAAGACCTCCCGACCACATTCCTAGACAAGCTCTAGAATGGACTCCACAGGGGAAGAAGAAACGTGGCCGTCCCAAAAACACTTGGAGACGTTCAGTAGCGGCCGAAATTAAGACTATCGGGCTGACATGGTCCGAGGTGAAGCGCGCAGCCCAAGACAGATCGCGATGGCGGAGTATTGTGGACGCCCTCTGCCCCACCTAGGGGAAATAGGACATTAAGTCAAGTAAGTCAAAGAAAAAGCTTAAAAGTATATCCATAAATGTGTATAATTCATTAATAATTATTTTTTTTACCATTAATATAAAACAATTATTAAGGGTAAAAGCGACTTCTTTACGATATTCAATAAACTGCAAAGTCTATTATATCGGTTGCCTAACTAGCATAGTTGGCAATAGATGACGCTGCTGCTACCATAAAGCAATGCAATAAATGTGAAGGAAAGATTTGACAAATCGGGCAGGACTTCAGTAGCTCAATTGGAAGAGCGGCTGGACTAGATTCCCAGTAGGCCGCGAGTTCGAGTCTCGCCTGAAGACAAATTTTTCTTTCCATTTTTCTTTAAATAAAATATATTTCACAAGCATGTGTTAATGCGAAATAATATAAAACAATAATTCATTAGTTTCAATCAAAGTAAAATCACAGGTCAAAATCAATACTAATACAAAAGTAAAATAACAGGTCAAAATAAAGCTAGCAGTTAGTATTGTGAATGGTGCTAAAAAAATACGAGCACTCTATAATGCAGTTATCCTTGCCATCATCAGTTGATCGCATGGACCTTGAACCCATAGATTATAATCATTCGATTGGTCACAGGAAGTTGACAAAAGAGCAGACACAGCCATAGTACTCATTGCCTGCTCTCACATGGCTTCGGCAATTTTTCACGACTTCGTCTCATTTGGGGATACAAATGATGCATCGATGTTTTGGTTGAATATCATCAATGTGTCGATGTTATTCGAAGTGATGTTTTTGATAATATCTCTAACTATACTCTGATTTGTAAAAATATAATAATTATAACCTAAATGTTACCGCCGCCTATCCTTTAATGTGTTAATAACACTCGGCATGAATATCCAAACACATTATCATAAAATATTTAAAGGAAATATTCTACTAATTGTAATTGAAAAAAAAAAAAATATATATATATATATATATATATATATGTATATGTATTCAGATTATATTGATAATTTCAAGGCGATTCTTTAATCTGTTAATGTTTTTAGAACATTTTTTTCAGAAACATCGATAAATCTAAGTTTATTTTCCGATGACTTCATCCCTACGCTTAATCCGTTCTATGTCCTCTCATTGTCATTATATAATCTACATTAGCAATTGAATTAGCTATGTTAAACGTTTACGCAACACATTGTTCAGATACAGATTAATAAATGAATAGGTTTGTTTGCATATTAAATGTATCTGTTTACGATAGACAATAACACCTGCAAATGTTAGGCAATGCATAGATATAACGTTGAGTGTAATGCGCAGTGTTAATGCTAGATTTGGTATTTCTCTGTGTAGCACTGGGCTAAAGTATTAAAAAGGTCCGTAATACTACAGTAACATGTGTGAGATAGTTATTAAAATAAGTTATTAGAAATGCAAAACTAAGATTGTAAAATATTATTATGATATGAGTAAAATACTATTATTATGATTGCAGTAAGTTCTCTTACGTGTTCGTTACCATTTTTGATTATTTAAACAACATTTGTCATTTAACTGGAGTTGCAACTTATATTTATTTGTACTTTATGCGATGTCAATATCAGCAGCATTATTATTGCTCATTAATATTTTTTCATATCAGTATTCAACACTATTACCTCATTAATTGCGTCTGTTAATGATTCAGATATTTCTTCCAATATTGGCGATATTTTACCGATTCTGTGTCAACTAGTGTCCTTTAACGGATTCTGGTTTGTGTGGTGTTATTTATTTATTTTATTCTGTTTCACATTTCATTATTGCACTCTGTGAGATAGTCTCTGTAATAACTATTTACTTAAATTTAATGCTGTCATCATCATCTTATCAGCCGAAAGATGTCCACTGCTGGACCAAAGCCTCCAAATTAGGAGGGTTGCTGTATGTAATTGTCTTAACAGAAATACTGCATCTTTTGATCATTTTAAATTACTGCTGCGAGTATGAATTAAGACGAAAGACGTGAGATTTTTTTAAGAATAGTATTCCTATGCATTTTAGATTGTATGTTTTCTGTCATAACTAACTTACAAACTAAATTTCTCAGAAAAACAATTTGCTAAAACAATATGTTAACTAAAGAAACGTGGGAAATTACAATCGTAATCAATAATCTTTACATTTATATTATTAGAAGTATAAATTTACACATAATTGTATTACGTGTAAAGAACAACTCTTATTTAATGTTTATTTGTAGGTATATCAACCTAGTACACAAATTCCCAACTATGTAATAGGCTCACAAGTGTTATTGAGAGAGGTATATCTATAATGGACTCTTAACCTTCCCAATCATTCTATTTTTCTTGCATTCCATGCACATTCGTGATGTGTTTTGCAATTACCTTATCACCGGTCCAATGTTATCGTAACTTCAACAATAACTTACGTGTTTACCAACTTAATGCGTATTACAATTATTATTGACTCCTTTATTTAGTTTATTACAATCGTTTTTGGTGTGACATTGAAACGAATTGCTTTAAAATTGATGTCGATTTCAATCGCAAGGTTCAATTGCTTATTTTGGAACCAATTGGTTCCAAATATGTGACCGTTTCCACCGATACTATGCTATGTAGCTGTACGAGGAAGTTGCGCTATGAAACGCTTATATAGCTCGCATCCATAGCACGCATCCATAGCACGCATCCATAGCACGCACCCATAGCACACATCCATATAAAAAAACATAGCTGAATCCGTTTCCACCAGTGCTAAGCTATGTGCACCAATTAATATGATTGGTGGATATCAAACGGTTCCATAGCAACATAGCATAGCGTATCTCTGGTGGAAGAGCACCCTGACCCTAACACAAAAAAATACATCATTATGAAGTATACGTATATGGAATTTAGGACATTCGTGCAAGTCAGCACGAACAAAATGTTTTAGTAAAAATGTTGCTTACTTATTACTCTTTTGTCTTTTTCTATCATTTATAAGCTAAACGTATCTAATGTTTACCTTTATAAATGAGGGGGTTCATTTTTTCAGCCTCAGTATGATTTGATTGATTAATATTAACGATTCGCGGTTATTGAAATAAATACCTATTTAAAATATAAAGGGGAATAAATATACTATGTTAACGAAGTAATAATACAAATAATTAGGTATATCTGCAAACTAAAATACAGAGAGTATATAAATAAGTTGTTTATCCAAATTATGTGCATAAAGTAATTTTGTTATATAATAGGTAAAACGTATTAAATTTACTAATTAATAATGGCCACGTTCCAATGTTATATTTAAACTTTATCTGCCGTATGCGATAATATTTATTTTGTTAACGTTTGTGTTTGTGTTCGACAATTAGCCATCGCCAAAGGTCTTTGAACCGCCGAGGTCGTCATGTTTTGAATGTTATCGACGGCCGCGCACTCCCTCCCTTATTGCACTCCGAGTTTTATTATACCTACACTTCGATATTGCCATTTTTTGTATCATTTGGATAAGTTTTGGACGTCGCGTCGCAAGATGGTGGACTGAAACAAAATGTAGTTTGGTGTTGGTGTATAATAACTATCACTTGGTCCCGAAATAACAATCACAGTCACATAAAACTAAGGTCTCTGCAATGCATCTGCATTTTGACCTCTAGTTTGTGTGTAGATGTCTATAGGTTGCACTCATCACTTAACATCAATGTGAGATGCATGCTTGTTTGCCACCATCTTTAAATAAAAAAAAAACATTTGTATGACCTATATTCGTTGTACAATACAATAATTGTTTATTTGAAAAATAATATCAAAGTTTTACAAAAATGTCTTAATATTAATTTATAAATTATACACATTAAAAAGAATAAATAGTAAAGACATTTTTTTACATTTACAACTAACTTAAGCTACTACAATTAAATCATTTACAAACTACGAGTAAATTTTCTGTTTTATCGTAAGTCCAATCGTGCAAATATTTAAATAGGACTTGTTTACAATTAAAATAATGTAACTTGTAAAATGATAGATCTTTGTTTACTTTATTGTATAAAAATGGGCCCAGCAATGAGAAAAATCGTTTACTGGTGGCACGTTTTGATGTGGTTATCGAGTTGTGAATCTATATAGAAAATCAATTGAAAGTGGAATGGTAGGAGGTGGCCAAGAAAAGATTTTTGGATTTACTAGATATCGGTGCAACCTTGCATGCAGTTTGGTATATTCAATTGCAAGGTCTACGGACGCGAACTTATGAAGTCGGCTCAGATTAGTTGTAGATACTCAGCAGTTTGTAAGGTATCCCCCGTATGTTAATCTGACGCGCTCGAGTACACTTTATAATCTTCGGCTATTTACTAAAACATTCCGTTTATAGATTCTTTTACTTTTCATTTTCATACTTATCAGTTGTTCACGATAGTTGTAGGTATGCTTGTATATCTTCAACTATGTTGTATTTGACAATAATTGAGAGATAAGATTGGTATCTTTTCTCTCTAATCTATTATTATTTTATGTACAAGATGGCCCGTTTACCGTAATAAAGTATTTTCTTTCTATCTCTTATCTGTTCAACAGTCAATCGTATCTGAATCAAATACGCAAACTCCAGTAGTCAACATCGGGGCCTGGTCGATGCGTCTGGCCATACTCTTGAGACAATTTGTTCTAATGTGCGGCCATTGTGCAACGTTCCCTAGGGCCGTCTATTCGTTACATTGAGCAAGCTCAATCACAATTAGGGTTGCCATGGCATGGAATCAAAAAGCCAGTCTAAATAGTAATGAATCCTGAAGAAATGAGCACGCGCTATAGATTGCATAAGGCGCATGAGTATAAAAATTGAGATGTACCTACTACCTATTAATTCTTTATTTATTTATTTAAGCTTATTGCACATTAATGATGTACATAAGGCGGACTTAATACCGAGTGGTATTCTCTCCCAGTCAACCTTAAGGCCAAATAGAGCAGTCGAAGGGGTGCAATGATTGGTAGTGAGGAAAATCGGTTTAAGTAGATTAAATGTGTAATGCTTATAGGTAATTTATACAAATACAATTAAATTGATATATAGGGGCATAAGTATAATAAAAATAAATAAAGTAGTTACATACACTATTATGCTACAATATAAATAAATATATTATTGTATACATACATGCACAATAAATATTATTTTTAAATATAAAATAATACATATAAATATTATTTATGACAATAGTAACAGTTAAAAGAGAAACAATGATGACGGTGCAATTTGCAACATTTAATTTTGATTAGAGATAGATAAGAAATGTTCTTTCAGCCTGCGTTTGAATGAAAACTTCTTCTTCTTTACTGTATTTGGCCACTTTGTGATTTGTATTTTATTCTCATATGACGGAAATTTTGTCTGGAATACAAGTCCGGGCAGGGTCTAGTCTAAATAACGTCTAAAACCTGGTCAAATGTTACTAACCTTAATTGCAACTGAAGAATCAGTTTGCTTTCTTGCCTATAGTATGTGCGCTTTGATTTTTTTTAACGTCATATAAGTGCCCATTTATCACATTGATGGTAAGTGAAAACTGTAAATTACCATGAATCATGGAAAGTTTCATACATTGATTTGTACAAAAAAAAGTTAAAAAAGGTACAAGGTAAAACAGAATAGAAATATTATCTAGAGAACCTAAAGAATCTGGTATTTAAAATATTTTTAAATCACCGGAATAAAAATCGTGTTTCCTAACAACAGTAGAAGCACTCCATACTAAATTTCAAATTCAAACTTTTTATTCTGGAGAGTTAAAAATATTTTAAGTATCAGGAAATATTGTTTAGGTTCACTGGTTAATATTTCCATGCTGTTTTACCGTGTACCTTTTTTTCATTTTTTCTGTACAAATCTTGCCATGATCCTTTACATAAAAGTAGAGATTTCAATGAAGATTTGTTGCCGTTCGCTGAAGATGATAAGTTCTGTCCCGGAAATTACGGGGCTGTAGCAAGTAGACGTATAGGTTCCATTCAACGACTATTATGTTATCAAATAAAGCCCGCGGTGCAACGCGTCATTACGCGTCCGCATGGAGTTGCGCAACACGCCGTCGTTTCCCCTTTATTAGGTCGCTCTATTTCTGTTACTATCGAGCACGCATTTGCCAATATTTATACTTTAAACTGCACCGTGGATAAGTTAGAAGTGTGTTATTGTTGCTGGAATATAAATGTCCTTGTCCGTCTTCAAAATAAATGTAAGATATAAAATGCTTAGAGCTGTATTTGGCTGAGTACCTAAGTGTGGATTTTTCATAATTTATGTTTTCGAATATAAGGGAGTGTTTATTGCTTAAAATAAATTGATTTTTGCATAAAAGAACCTTTGTCAACCAATTATTAATCCTCTTATTTAAGCCCCTTCGGGGATTACAGGCGTGAGGTTGAGTTTTTATTTAATAACATCTTTACATTCATAAGTTTATTTATAACAGTCCAAGTGATCGCCAAAGTGCTTGATATTCAAAGCAGTTGAGATAAATATTAAAAACGAAAAAAATCCTGTTCAAAGTTTCTTTTCAGAAGCAATCACACCAATATTTAACAATCCCTACGAACCCTCGAAACGGTTTCGAGTTCGAACAAAGATAAGACTTCTTAAATTGTTTTTCGTAGTTGTACGATTTGGGAACAAAGTAACAAAGGCAATGTTCTCCAATCAGAAAGCCGACACGCTTCTGATGTTTGTTCTAAGAACTATTACTAAGATTTATATTGAGTCGGCTGTTTCTTTTTACTCTTTCTGAATTTTACAATTTAATTAATAAATTCAATATTAAAATTATTTTATTGTTAAGGCAAAATGATAATAGTAATCCGTTGGTGTTGTAGACGATAGGTGTCCATTTGATAAATAAAATCATAGAATCAGTAGTACACTCTACATCAGAGGTTCCCAAACTATTTTTTCTTGTAGACCCTTTACAATTTTTTTTGGTTTCTATGGACCCCCGTCCTTGCTACATTAATATCACATTCCTATATTTCCAATTTTTATTCACGCCTACGTAGACCCACCCCCACATTTATATTCGAGTCTCCCATGGACCACTTTGGGAATCACTGGTATGATGTAAGTAAATTGGTAGTATCAGTGTATGTGTTGAGATCCATTATCGTGGACCCCCATTTTCATTTCATTATATATCTTCACGCCAGGTCCCTAACGGGGTAGGCAGAGAGTGTAGAGCGCCAGACATCCCGGTTCTGACAAACCTCTCGTGCCTCGTCTACCTTCATCATTCTCTTCATACATGCACGCCGATTCCTAAGACTTTTGACCCCACCATCAGACAGAACTCGACCTATTTGGTCATGGTAGGTCAGCCTTGGTCTTCCTGGGTCTCTGCAACCATCCACATTCGCATTGTATATCTGTTTAGTCATCGGAGCATGCCTTTTTTCATTTTTACACCGATACTATCATTCACACAAAGTCTCTTTTCATTTCATGGACCCCCAAATTTTTTTTTCTCTGACGCAGTCCCTTTTCAGGTTGTCATAGACCCCCAGGGGTCGATTTAGACCACTTTGGGAATCACTGCTCTACATGCTTGTGTAGGTATGTATAGTGTACGTAGTTACATTTATAGAAGTAACACTCGCCCGGATTCGGTGCCGAGCGGATCGGACTTGGTTAATAATAATTATGACCACCGGACTCCTCTACACACGGACAGATTTGGTTCGCAAATCCGGACGTATGTTATAGGCCGCGCCAGGTAAAAAGAACGCTGGCGGTCAAGCTGCGCGTCATGTGTTTTTATTTCATTTTATGTTATTCTATGTAATATAGTTTTCAATCTGCCTACCAATACACGAAACCGCAAGCGAAAGCTAGATCAAAAATAAACCAATAGGGCTAGTACTTTCGTGCGCGAGTGTACCGATGCGCGAACACATCCCTTCTACTTTCTTCCAGCGTTCTTTTTACGTGGCGCAACCTATACGATTCGACCATCTAGGCCATGGTCGTGTAAAAAGGAAATTGTAATTTTAATCAACCACTTTAGGTATTTGGAACTGGCAAAGAACAATGGCGATATAAAAATAAATTAAATATAATACGCTTACACTCACGTCACTCACAGCCCTACACTAGGTATAAACCTGTACACAACACATAAAAAACACCCGGACCCAAAACAAATGTCTGTACGTATGTATCTTCACGCCAAGTCCCTTACGGGGTAGGCAAAGAGTGTAAAGCGCTAGATTCTGTAGGCTCTGTGAACTTGGCATCCGACCTTGAATTTTTTTTTCTTTTTTTGGCTTAAATGATAGATTAGGGTTTGTAGTAGATAGTAGTGAACGTAATTTCGTTTGTAGTAGTACAAAAAAAAAATAAAAAAATTTAAAAAAATGTCATCCCCCGACATGAAAAAAAATTTTTTTTTTGGGCTGTTTCTAATAGGTATGCGTAAGTAGTTGTTTGTAGTAAAAGAATTTTCGTTTGTAGTTCCACAGTTTTTTTTTTACAAATTTTTTTTTTTTTGAGTTTTTAAAAATCGTTTTCTTATTACTACAATCGCTAAGTACGACAGAGGGCAGTCCGTAGAGGTTTGTAGTGAAAGAGATTTCGTTTGTAGTAAGCTCGAAGTTGTAAAAAAGTGACCTGATTATGTAAATCTGGTATGGGAGGTATGTTGACTGAACTACTTATGTATGACGGACTTGTCAATTACTACAAACGTCTAAAATGATAGAGGGAGGTCCCTAGAGGTTTGTAGTGAAAGAATTTTCGTTTGTAGTAAGCTCGAAGTTGTAAAAAAAGTGACCTGATTATGAAAATACGGTTTGGGAGGTATGTCGACGGTATAACTTAGGGTTGATGTACTTGACGACTACTACAAACGTCTAGAATGATAGAGGGAGGTGCGTAGAGGTTTGTAGTGAAAGAATTTTCGTTTGTAGTAAGCTCGAAGTTGTAAAAAAAGTGACCTGATTATGAAAATCCGGTATGGGAGGTATGTCGACGGAATAACTTACATTTGATGGACTTGTCGATTACTACAAACGTCTGAAATGATAGAGGGAGGTCCGTAGAGGTTTGTAGTGAAAGAGTTTTCGTTTGTAGTAAGCCCGAAGTTGTAAAAAAGTGACCTGATTATGTAAATCTGGTATGGGAGGTATGTTGACTGAACTACTTATGTATGACGGACTTGTCAATTACTACAAACGTCTAAAATGATAGAGGGAGGTCCCTAGAGGTTTGTAGTGAAAGAATTTTCGTTTGTAGTAAGCTCGAAGTTGTAAAAAAAGTGACCTGATTATGAAAATACGGTATGGGAGGTATGTCGACGGTATAACTTAGGGTTGATGTACTTGACGACTACTACAAACGTCTAGAATGATAGAGGGAGGTGCGTAGAGGTTTGTAGTGAAAGAATTTTCGTTTGTAGTAAGCTCGAAGTTGTAAAAAAAGTGACCTGATTATGAAAATCCGGTATGGGAGGTATGTCGACGGTATAACTTACGGTTGATGTACTTGACGACTACTACAAACGTCTGAAATGATAGAGGGAGGTGCGTAGAGGTTTGTAGTGAAAGAATTTTCGTTCGTAGTAAGCTCGAAGTTGTAAAAAAAGTGACCTGATTATGAAAATACGGTATGGGAGGTATGTTGACTGAACTGCTTATGTTTAATGGACTTGGCGATTACTACAAACGTCTGAAATGATAGAGGGAGGTTCATAGAGGTTTGTAGTGAAAGAATTTTCGTTTGTAGTAAGCTCGAAGTTGTAAAAAAAGTGACCTGATTATGAAAATCCGGTATGGGAGGTATGTCGACGGTATAACTTAGGGTTGATGTACTTGACGACTACTACAAACGTCTAGAATGATAGAGGGCGGTGCGTAGAGGTTTGTAGTGAAAGAATTTTCGTTTGTAGTAAGCTCGAAGTTGTAAAAAAAGTGACCTGATTATGAAAATCCGGTATGGGAGGTATGTTGACTGAACTGCTTATGTTTGATGGACTTGCCGATTACTACAAACGTCGAAAATGATAGAGGGAGGTCCCTAGAGGTTTGTAGTGAAAGAATTTTCGTTTGTAGTAAGCTCGAAGTTGTAAAAAAAGTGACCTGATTATGAAAATACGGTATGGGAGATATGTTGACTGAACTGCTTATGTTTGATGGACTTGGCGATTACTACAAACGTCGAAAATGATAGAGGGAGGTCCCTAGAGGTTTGTAGTGAAAGAATTTTCGTTTGTAGTAAGCTCGAAGTTGTAAAAAAAGTGACCTGATTATGAAAATCCGGTATGGGAGGTATGTTGACTGAACTGCTTATGTTTGATGGACTTGCCGATTACTACAAACGTCGAAAATGATAGAGGGAGGTCCCTAGAGGTTTGTAGTGAAAGAATTTTCGTTTGTAGTAAGCTCGAAGTTGTAAAAAAAGTGACCTGATTATGAAAATCCGGTATGGGAGGTATGTTGACTGAACTGCTTATGTTTGATGGACTTGGCGATTACTACAAACGTCGAAAATGATAGAGGGAGGTCCCTAGAGGTTTGTAGTGAAAGAATTTTCGTTTGTAGTAAGCTCGAAGTTGTAAAAAAAGTGACCTGATTATGAAAATACGGTATGGGAGATATGTTGACTGAACTGCTTATGTTTGATGGACTTGGCGATTACTACAAACGTCGAAAATGATAGAGGGAGGTCCCTAGAGGTTTGTAGTGAAAGAATTTTCGTTTGTAGTAAGCTCGAAGTTGTAAAAAAAGTGACCTGATTATGAAAATACGGTATGGGAGGTATGTTGACTGAACTGCTTATGTTTGATGGACTTGGCGATTACTACAAACGTCGAAAATGATAGAGGGAGGTCCCTAGAGGTTTGTAGTGAAAGAATTTTCGTTTGTAGTAAGCTCGAAGTTGTAAAAAAAGTGACCTGATTATGAAAATCCGGTATGGGAGGTATGTCGACGGTATAACTTAGGGTTGATGTACTTGACGACTACTACAAACGTCTAGAATGATAGAGGGCGGTGCGTAGAGGTTTGTAGTGAAAGAATTTTCGTTTGTAGTAAGCTCGAACTTGTAAAAAAAGTGACCTGATTATGAAAATCCGGTATGGGAGGTATGTCGACGGTATAACTTACGGTTGATGTACTTGACGACTACTACAAACGTCTGAAATGATAGAGGGAGGTGCGTAGAGGTTTGTAGTGAAAGAATTTTCGTTCGTAGTAAGCTCGAAGTTGTAAAAAAAGTGACCTGATTATGAAAATACGGTATGGGAGGTATGTTGACTGAACTGCTTATGTTTAATGGACTTGGCGATTACTACAAACGTCTGAAATGATAGAGGGAGGTCCGTAGAGGTTTGTAGTGAAAGAGTTTTCGTTTGTAGTAAGCCCGAAGTTGTAAAAAAGTGACCTGATTATGTAAATCTGGTATGGGAGGTATGTTGACTGAACTACTTATGTATGACGGACTTGTCAATTACTACAAACGTCTAAAATGATAGAGGGAGGTCCCTAGAGGTTTGTAGTGAAAGAATTTTCGTTTGTAGTAAGCTCGAAGTTGTAAAAAAAGTGACCTGATTATGAAAATACGGTATGGGAGGTATGTCGACGGTATAACTTAGGGTTGATGTACTTGACGACTACTACAAACGTCTAGAATGATAGAGGGAGGTGCGTAGAGGTTTGTAGTGAAAGAATTTTCGTTTGTAGTAAGCTCGAAGTTGTAAAAAAAGTGACCTGATTATGAAAATCCGGTATGGGAGGTATGTCGACGGTATAACTTACGGTTGATGTACTTGACGACTACTACAAACGTCTGAAATGATAGAGGGAGGTGCGTAGAGGTTTGTAGTGAAAGAATTTTCGTTCGTAGTAAGCTCGAAGTTGTAAAAAAAGTGACCTGATTATGAAAATACGGTATGGGAGGTATGTTGACTGAACTGCTTATGTTTAATGGACTTGGCGATTACTACAAACGTCTGAAATGATAGAGGGAGGTTCATAGAGGTTTGTAGTGAAAGAATTTTCGTTTGTAGTAAGCTCGAAGTTGTAAAAAAAGTGACCTGATTATGAAAATCCGGTATGGGAGGTATGTCGACGGTATAACTTAGGGTTGATGTACTTGACGACTACTACAAACGTCTAGAATGATAGAGGGCGGTGCGTAGAGGTTTGTAGTGAAAGAATTTTCGTTTGTAGTAAGCTCGAAGTTGTAAAAAAAGTGACCTGATTATGAAAATCCGGTATGGGAGGTATGTTGACTGAACTGCTTATGTTTGATGGACTTGCCGATTACTACAAACGTCGAAAATGATAGAGGGAGGTCCCTAGAGGTTTGTAGTGAAAGAATTTTCGTTTGTAGTAAGCTCGAAGTTGTAAAAAAAGTGACCTGATTATGAAAATACGGTATGGGAGATATGTTGACTGAACTGCTTATGTTTGATGGACTTGGCGATTACTACAAACGTCGAAAATGATAGAGGGAGGTCCCTAGAGGTTTGTAGTGAAAGAATTTTCGTTTGTAGTAAGCTCGAAGTTGTAAAAAAAGTGACCTGATTATGAAAATCCGGTATGGGAGGTATGTTGACTGAACTGCTTATGTTTGATGGACTTGCCGATTACTACAAACGTCGAAAATGATAGAGGGAGGTCCCTAGAGGTTTGTAGTGAAAGAATTTTCGTTTGTAGTAAGCTCGAAGTTGTAAAAAAAGTGACCTGATTATGAAAATACGGTATGGGAGATATGTTGACTGAACTGCTTATGTTTGATGGACTTGGCGATTACTACAAACGTCGAAAATGATAGAGGGAGGTCCCTAGAGGTTTGTAGTGAAAGAATTTTCGTTTGTAGTAAGCTCGAAGTTGTAAAAAAAGTGACCTGATTATGAAAATCCGGTATGGGAGGTATGTCGACGGTATAACTTACGGTTGATGTACTTGACGACTACTCCAAACGTCTAGAATGATAGAGGGAGGTGCGTAGAGGTTTGTAGTGAAAGAATTTTCGTTTGTAGTAAGCTCGAAGTTGTAAAAAAAGTGACCTGATTATGAAAATACGGTATGGGAGGTATGTTGACTGAACTGCTTATGTTTGATGGACTTGGCGATTACTACAAACGTCGAAAATGATAGAAGGAGGTCCCTAGAGGTTTGTAGTGAAAGAATTTTCGTTTGTAGTAAGCTCGAAGTTGTAAAAAAAGTGACCTGATTATGAAAATACGGTATGGGAGATATGTTGACTGAACTGCTTATGTTTGATGGACTTGGCGATTACTACAAACGTCGAAAATGATAGAGGGAGGTCCCTAGAGGTTTGTAGTGAAAGAATTTTCGTTTGTAGTAAGCTCGAAGTTGTAAAAAAAGTAACCTGATTATGTAAATCTGGTATGGGAGGTATGTTGACTGAACTGCTCATGCTTGAGGGACTTGGCGATTACTACAAACGTCTGAAATGATAGAGGGCGGTGCGTAGAGGTTTGTAGTGAAAGAATTTTCGTTTGTAGTAAGCTCGAAGTTGTAAAAAAAGTGACCTGATTATGAAAATCCGGTATGGGAGGTATGTCGACGGTATAACTTACGGTTGATGTACTTGACGACTACTACAAACGTCTGAAATGATAGAGGGAGGTGCGTAGAGGTTTGTAGTGAAAGAATTTTCGTTCGTAGTAAGCTCGAAGTTGTAAAAAAAGTGACCTGATTATGTAAATCTGGTATGGGAGGTATGTTGACTGAACTACTTATGTTTGACGGACTTGTCGATTACTACAAACGTCTAAAATGATAGAGGGAGGTCCCTAGAGGTTTGTACTTCTTTTACAACTTCGAGCTTACTACAAACGAAAATTCTTTCACTACAAACCTCTACGCACCTCCCTCTATCATTTCAGACGTTTGTAGTAATCGCCAAGTCCATCAAACATGAGCAGTTCAGTCAACATACCTCTCATACCAGATTTACATAATCAGGTCACTTTTTTTACAACTTCGAGCTTACTACAAACGAAAATTCTTTCACTACAAACCTCTAGGGACCTCCCTCTATCATTTTAGACGTTTGTAGTAATTGACAAGTCCGTCATACATAAGTAGTTCAGTCAACATACCTCCCATACCGGATTTTCATAATCAGGTCACTTTTTTTACAACTTCGAGCTTACTACAAACGAAAATTCTTTCACTACAAACCTCTAGGGACCTCCCTCTATCATTTCAGACGTTTGCAGTAATCGCCAAGTCCATCAAGCATGAGCAGTTCAGTCAACATACCTCCCATACCAGATTTACATAATCAGGTTACTTTTTTTACAACTTCGAGCTTACTACAAACGAAAATTCTTTCACTACAAACCTCTAGGGACCTCTCTCTATCATTTTCGACGTTTGTAGTAATCGCCAAGTCCATCAAACATAAGCAGTTCAGTCAACATACCTCCCATACCGGATTTTCATAATCAGGTCACTTCTTTTACAACTTCGAGCTTACTACAAACGAAAATTCTTTCTCTACAAACCTCTACGCACCTCCCTCTATCATTTCAGACGTTTGTAGTAGTCGACAAGTCCATCAACCGTAAGTTATTGCGTCGACATACCTCCCATACCAGATTTACATAATCAGGTCACTTCTTTTACAACTTCGAGCTTACTACAAATGAAAATTCTTTCACTACAAACCTCTACGCACCTCCCTCTATCATTTCAGACGTTTGTGGTAATCGCCAAGTCCATCAAACATGAGCAGTTCAGTCAACATACCTCTCATACCAGATTTACATAATCAGGTCACTTTTTTACAACTTCGAGCTTACTACAAACGAAAATTCTTTCACTACAAACCTCTATGAACCTCCCTCTATCATTTCAGACGTTTGTAGTAATCGCCAAGTCCATCAAACATAAGCAGTTCAGTCAACATACCTCCCATACCAGATTTACATAATCAGGTCACTTTGTTTACAACTTCGAGCTTACTACAAACAAAACTTCTTTCACTACAAACCTCTACGCACCTCCCTCTATCATTTCAGACGTTTGTAGTAGTCGTCAAGTACATCAACCGTAAGTTATACCGTCGACATACCTCCCATACCGGATTTTCATAATCAGGTCACTTTTTTTACAACTTCGAGCTTACTACAAACGAAAATTCTTTCACTACAAACCTCTACGCACCGCCCTCTATCATTCTAGACGTTTGTAGTAGTCGTCAAGTACATCAACCCTAAGTTATACCGTCGACATACCTCCCATACCGTATTTTCATAATCAGGTCACTTTTTTTACAACTTCGAGCTTACTACAAACGAAAATTCTTTCACTACAAACCTCTAGGGACCTCCCTCTATCATTTTCGACGTTTGTAGTAATCGCCAAGTCCATCAAACATAAGCAGTTCAGTCAACATACCTCCCTTACCGTATTTTCATAATCAGGTCACTTTTTTTACAACTTCGAGCTTACTACAAACGAAAATTCTTTCACTACAAACCTCTAGGGACCTCCCTCTATCATTTTCGACGTTTGTAGTAATCGCCAAGTCCATCAAACATAAGCAGTTCAGTCAACATATCTCCCATACCGTATTTTCATAATCAGGTCACTTTTTTTACAACTTCGAGCTTACTACAAACGAAAATTCTTTCACTACAAACCTCTAGGGACCTCCCTCTATCATTTTCGATGTTTGTAGTAATCGCCAAGTCCATCAAACATGAGCAGTTCAGTCAACATACCTCCCATACCAGATTTACATAATCAGGTCACTTTTTTTACAACTTCGAGCTTACTACAAACGAAAATTCTTTCACTACAAACCTCTAGGGACCTCCCTCTATCATTTTAGACGTTTGTAGTAATTGACAAGTCCGTCATACATAAGTAGTTCAGTCAACATACCTCCCATACCAGATTTACATAATCAGGTCACTTTTTTACAACTTCGGGCTTACTACAAACGAAAACTCTTTCACTACAAACCTCTACGGACCTCCCTCTATCATTTCAGACGTTTGTAGTAATCGCCAAGTCCATCAAACATGAGCAGTTCAGTCAACATACCTCTCATACCAGATTTACATAATCAGGTCACTTTTTGTACAACTTCGAGCTTACTACAAACGAAAATTCTTTCACTACAAACCTCTAGGGACCTCCCTCTATCATTTTCGACGTTTGTAGTAATCGCCAAGTCCATCAAACATAGTCAGTTCAGTCAACATACCTCCCATACCAGATTTACATAATCACGTCACTTTTTTTACAACTTCGAGCTTACTACAAACGAAAATTCTTTCACTACAAACCTCTAGGGACCTTCCTCTATCATTTCAGACGTTTGTAGTAATCGCCAAGTCCATCAAACATAAGCAGTTCAGTCAACATACCTCCCATACCGGATTTTCATAATCAGGTCACTTTTTTTACAACTTCGAGCTTACTACAAACGAAAATTCTTTCACTACAAACCTCTAGGGACCTCCCTCTATCATTTTCGACGTTTGTAGTAATCGCCAAGTCCATCAAACATAAGCAGTTCAGTCAACATATCTCCCATACCGTATTTTCATAATCAGGTCACTTTTTTTACAACTTCGAGCTTACTACAAACGAAAATTCTTTCACTACAAACCTCTAGGGACCTCCCTCTATCATTTCAGACGTTTGTAGTAATCGACAAGTCCATCAAACATAAGCAGTTCAGTCAACATACCTCCCTTACCGGATTTTCATAATCAGGGCACTTTTTTTACAACTTCGAGCTTACTACAAACGAAAATTCTTTCACTACAAACCTCTACGGACCTTCCTCTATCATTCCAGATGTTTGTAGTAATCGCCAAGTCCATCAAACATAAGCAGTTCAGTCAACATACCTCCCATACCGTATTTTCATAATCAGGTCACTTTTTTTACAACTTCGAGCTTACTACGAACGAAAATTCTTTCACTACAAACCTCTACGCACCTCCCTCTATCATTTCAGACGTTTGTAGTAGTCGTCAAGTACATCAACCGTAAGTTATACCGTCGACATACCTCCCATACCGGATTTTCATAATCAGGTCACTTTTTTTACAACTTCGAGCTTACTACAAACGAAAATTCTTTCACTACAAACCTCTACGCACCGCCCTCTATCATTCTAGACGTTTGTAGTAGTCGTCAAGTACATCAACCCTAAGTTATACCGTCGACATACCTCCCATACCGGATTTTCATAATCAGGTCACTTTTTTTACAACTTCGAGCTTACTACAAACGAAAATTCTTTCACTACAAACCTCTAGGGACCTCCCTCTATCATTTTCGACGTTTGTAGTAATCGCCAAGTCCATCAAACATAAGCAGTTCAGTCAACATACCTCCCATACCGTATTTTCATAATCAGGTCACTTTTTTTACAACTTCGAGCTTACTACGAACGAAAATTCTTTCACTACAAACCTCTACGCACCTCCCTCTATCATTTCAGACGTTTGTAGTAGTCGTCAAGTACATCAACCGTAAGTTATACCGTCGACATACCTCCTATACCGGATTTTCATAATCAGGTCACTTTTTTTACAACTTCGAGCTTACTACAAACGAAAATTCTTTCACTACAAACCTCTACGCACCTCCCTCTATCATTCTAGACGTTTGTAGTAGTCGTCAAGTACATCAACCCTAAGTTATACCGTCGACATACCTCCCATACCGTATTTTCATAATCAGGTCACTTTTTTTACAACTTCGAGCTTACTACAAACGAAAATTCTTTCACTACAAACCTCTAGGGACCTCCCTCTATCATTTTAGACGTTTGTAGTAATTGACAAGTCCGTCATACATAAGTAGTTCAGTCAACATACCTCCCATACCAGATTTACATAATCAGGTCACTTTTTTACAACTTCGGGCTTACTACAAACGAAAACTCTTTCACTACAAACCTCTACGGACCTCCCTCTATCATTTCAGACGTTTGTAGTAATCGACAAGTCCATCAAATGTAAGTTATTCCGTCGACATACCTCCCATACCGGATTTTCATAATCAGGTCACTTTTTTTACAACTTCGAGCTTACTACAAACGAAAATTCTTTCACTACAAACCTCTACGCACCTCCCTCTATCATTCTAGACGTTTGTAGTAGTCGTCAAGTACATCAACCCTAAGTTATACCGTCGACATACCTCCCAAACCGTATTTTCATAATCAGGTCACTTTTTTTACAACTTCGAGCTTACTACAAACGAAAATTCTTTCACTACAAACCTCTAGGGACCTCCCTCTATCATTTTAGACGTTTGTAGTAATTGACAAGTCCGTCATACATAAGTAGTTCAGTCAACATACCTCCCATACCAGATTTACATAATCAGGTCACTTTTTTACAACTTCGAGCTTACTACAAACGAAATCTCTTTCACTACAAACCTCTACGGACTGCCCTCTGTCGTACTTAGCGATTGTAGTAATAAGAAAACGATTTTTAAAAACTCAAAAAAAAAAAAATTTGTAAAAAAAAAACTGTGGAACTACAAACGAAAATTCTTTTACTACAAACAACTACTTACGCATACCTATTAGAAACAGCCCAAAAAAAAATATTTTTTTCATGTCGGGGGATGACATTTTTTTAAATTTTTTTTGTACTACTACAAACGAAATTACGTTCACTACTATCTACTACAAACCCAAATCTATCATTTAAGCCAAAAAAAGAAAAAAAAATTCAAGGTCGGATGCCAAGTTCACAGAGCCGATTCTGTAGCCCATGCAAATATCGGATCGAACTCGTGAGCCTCGATTAAAACGGTTGTTACACACCACTTGACCAAATGGCTTGTCAATACTGATATATATTTACAACTAGCTGTGCCCGCGACTCCGTCCGCGTGAGAATTTATGATTGTTCAGTACTGTCCGGACGAAGTCGAGGGCGCAGCTTGTATAAAAGTAGCTTAAGTTACTCCTTATTACATCAGCTATCTGGCAGTGAAAGTCCCGTCAAAATCGGTCCAGCCGTTCCCAAGATTAGCCGGAACAAACAGACAGACAGACAGAAATTGTAAAAAATATTGTTTTGATATTATGTACCGTGTTTAGACACATATGCATTTAGTAAAAAGCGGTTATTTTAAAATTACAAACAGACACTTCAATTTTATTTATAGATCTCGCTTATCAATCAAACTAGACGCAGTAAACAAGAGTTAAGGTTATCGATGTACATAGCACATGTACACTCTCTCTTTACGTAAATTGTTGCATGGTTCACATGTTCATTTGTTTGCAATGCATAATGCTTGCTTGAATTGTGCATGGGTATCTATTTGTTATTGGTACACCAGTTATTTCTGGATTTCGTAGCATTACCCACTTAGTTTACTTACTAACTCGCTACATTAGATCTATGTATTGAATTGACTGTTATTTGCTTAAGCTTCTACATATTATTTTACTTGTGGTATAAAAGGAAGTGCAGTAGCAGTTCGCCGTTAGCAAAAGTGACATTAAAAAGGCAGAAGAAAAATTCGAAAGAAAAATCTGGCCAAATGCGTGTCAGACTCGCGTACGAAGGTTTCCGTTCCGTTTCCATCCTAAGGGTGCTTTTCCAACAGGGATGTGCTGTACTACGTTGCTATGGATGCATTTGATATCCACCAATCATATTCATTGGTGCACATAGCTTAGTACCTACTGGTGGAAACGGATTCATGGATGCGAGCTCTGGATGCGTGCTATGGGCCGTCACGCGTGGTGTAACTATGTGCAGAGCAGAGTACCTACAGTAACTATACCGCGCACTTTGCGGCGGCGCATCTTCATAGTGCATCGTCCTCGTACCAGAGAATATGTAATAATACTACGTATAGAATGGACACTCCGACGTCCCGCCCGATTTCCCCGCATCACCCAACCTCCTCCCCTCTAAGAGGCGCATCGCGAGAGTGTATATCATTTTTGTTCATCACATTTGTCTTGTGAGGCTGGTCGAAATGGCGTGTGATTAGGCCAGCCGCTTTCCCACTAACCTATCGAAGCCTTACGTGTAGGTATCTTTGTTGTAAAGTATCAAAAGGTCTCAGTTTCACATCCCACTCGAAGGAATTATTTTAAAGAATTTGGGAAAATAAATCTTTACTTTTAATAATATTTGAAATGTGCTTTACTGTGTACCTTTTTAGGGTTCCGTAGTAAACAAGGAACCCTTATAGTTTCGCCATGTCCGTCTGTCTGTCTGTCTGTCCGTCCGTCCGCGGTTTAGCGCAAAAACTATTAGTACTAGAGACTTGAAATTTGGCACAAGTATACCCTAATATACCTATATATACCTTAATCACGCCAACAAAGTGGTAGAATAAAAACATGAAAAAAAATTTTTTTAGGGTAACCTCCCCCCTACTAGTAACGCGCGAATATTTTTTTTATTTTCGATTTTCATATAGTGTAAGGTATCATTAGATAGGTCTTTTAAAAAAAATATGGGTTTGCGAACATCATTTTTCGATGTAGGTAACTGTTCGTGACTTATTAAGCTTTAAAGTGCAAATTTTCGTTAGACTCAAATGTCCCCCCTACAGACTAAACGGTTGTTGTTAGAAATTCAAAGGTTACGGCGATAGTTGCTACATATAACGAAATTAAAAGAAAAACTATCACATTAAAGTTGACCTTGCAAGTTTGCGAGTTATAGTCGACCAAATGCATTTTACTCGAAAATTTCGATCAAGTCCATTAAAAATTTTTTTTTTCATTACATCTCTTACTCTGTAACTACGGAACCCTACACTGCGCGTGGCCCGACATGCACTTGACCGGTTTTTTATTTTTTCATTACCAATATTGCCATGATCTTTTATTACCAAAAAATAGTTACAAAATGTTTAAAAAGTAAGTACCTGCCTACCGTTCATATTTATCGCTTTTAGAACGCCCACACAAAACTATGATTTGATGCGATGCAACACCGCATCGCAGAATCTTGCGATGCGAATTGCTGCGATGCGATTCAGGTGACCTTACTTTCAACATATCAGACGATATCGTATCGCATCGCAGTGTTGTGTAACTGCCTTTGTCGGCGACGACCACGGACAAAGGTGATAAATGAATGTGTTTGTGTGACAAAGACCAAAAGTGCAAGTGTACGTCAAAGTAGTCTTCGCGTAACGTTTGTAGAAAGTAAATAACATGTATAGATGTATAGCTATGTATAGACATTCTCCTCGTACGATAGTTCTGGATACGATTTAATTCTTTGCCTTATATCAACTTTAAATAATGTTAGTCATGTAAGAATTTATTATAGGAAGTCATTTTATATAATTAAACCTCGATCATGTAAAGGATATAGGCAGGAAACTTAATTTTCTTATTATTTTATGTTTTATCATTTTCTTATTTTTACGTATGTTTTAGGTTCCCTTTTTAAATGTACATTTATTTGTGTATTGTTTTCTGATAGAGTAATATTTGTTCTTTGTTTTTATGTACTTTTTATAATAATTGATCATGGCATTTAAAAGTTATTAAGAAATGTTTAAAGAAATACGCGGAAAATTGTTACATTTTTTATATTTACTTACGAATAATTTTTTAGTCCTTTTATGAATATTTTTTTTTTTTTTTTTTTTTTTTTTTTTTTAATTAACGTAAGGTCCTTTTTTGAACCTTATTAAAATTACAATCTAGCCTAAAAGACTAATAAGCAATTTTATGCTAACTTAAACTTCTAATAAAATTATTTCTAAGTAAATGTCCACTGGCACTTTCTTAGTATGTCTTAAGGGGAAGTCACTTTGTTCGTGTGATTATGCAAAATAAGTCACTAACACTATTATTTTTTTAACACTACACTAACTCAAAAGGTTTAGTTCTCTTAAGTCTTCTCACTAGGTTTGTGTTGTCGAGGAGCTGGATAGCCTCAATATTCACATGATGATGAAGCCTTTTTTCATGGGCTTCGGCGTATTTTCTTATAACGTTATCTACGAAATCCATTTTCAGGTCCCGATGGAGATCGTTATTGCGTACATACCAGGGCGCATTTACAATGTCTCTGAGCACTTTATTCTGGAAACGTTGTATTATTTGTACATTGCTCTTTTTGGCACAACCCCACAGCTGAATACCATAAGTCCATACTGGCATGAGGACTTGCTTATACAATAATATTTTATTGTGTATCGACAGCGGCGAGTATCTTCCAAGAAGCCAATACATCTTATTATAGCGAATACATAGCTCTTCTCGCTTCTTCTTGACGTGAGCTTTCCAGCGCAACTTAGCGTCAAGCGTCATACCTAGGTATTTAGCTGTGTTCGCATATGGTATTTGTTGTCCATTTATATATAACGGGAGATAATGTGGTCTTTTGTTAGTAAAGTCGATATGGACCGACTTCGTTTCATTTAGCTTGATGCGCCATTTTGCAGTCCAGTTATTTAAAACATTAAGAGCCTCTTGAACTTTTTCTCCTGCTTCTTCATGACTTTGACCTGTAGCCATTATAGCAGTGTCATCAGCGAAGGTAGCAATTATATTATTCTCTAAATTTGGGATATCGCATGTGTATAATAGGTACAGGACCGGACCTAAGACACTACCTTGTGGTACCCCAGCTTTTATTTCTTTGAGTTCAGAATAATCACTTTCTTGTCTCACTCTAAATGCTCTATTGGTTATATAAGATTCTAATATATCAGAAAATTGTTTCGGCAACATAGTTCTGACTTTATAAATAAGACCTTCATGCCAGACTTTGTCAAAAGCTTGTGCCACATCTAAAAATACTGTTGTACAAACTTTCTTGTCTTCTAGTGTTTTTTCAATGACATTTGTTATTCTATGTACTTGGTCTATAGTAGAGTGTTTTTCTCTGAATCCAAACTGGTGCTCAGGAATAAGGTTTTTAGCGTCCAGAAGTGGTTTCAAGCGTCTTAGAAGAAGTTTCTCGAACAGTTTTGAAAGAACCGGCAGTAGAGAAATTGGTCTGTACGACGTTGCTTCATGAGGTGGCTTTCCAGGTTTTGCTATCATTATTACTTCTGCCACTTTCCACAAATCAGGGACATATGTTAGTCTGAATGCAGCATTTATTAGAGTTGTTAATTTCACGATAGCTTTTCGAGGTAGATTATGCAAGATTTCTCCTGTAATTAAATCATATCCTGGAGATTTTTTTGGGCTGATATTTGTTTTGATTGCTTTGATTACCTCGTTTGATGTCACAAGTTTTATAATTAGCTCTTCTTGGATAAAGTTTTCCTCAAGAAGATCGTTTGATAGGTTCTCATTCGGCTTAAAGATATTTTCAAGATGTTCTGAGAATCTTTTGGCTTTTTGTTGGTTGTTAATAGCCCATGTTCCATTTTCACCCCTAATTGGTGGAATATGTATTATTGGTCTGTTTAAACTTTTAGAGGCTTTCCAAAGTGAGTAATCGGTACTTCGGTCACTGGTTAGCTTTGTAATAAAATAACTCATATTGTTATTGTTGTATTCATTGATTTTTCTGGTTAACTTTTTGGTAAGATTATTAAGCAACCTTTTATCTCCTGGGAACCTTGTCATTTGCCATTTGCTTCTTTGTAATCTTTTCTTGTGTAAGAGATCTAAAATGTCTCTAGGATATGTTCTTGCCCTTGGTTTGTACTCTGTTGTTGGTGTACTGTTCCACGCTGATTGTTGGATGTTAGTTATAAAATTTTCCACCTCTATATTTAATTGTTCTGGAGTTTTTAATGGGACGTTCAATTTTATAGACTCATCCAAATCTGTTTTAAAACTGGCCCAGTCTGTTTTCTTATTTACGAGCCTTATGTTATAATTTTTATATGTAATGTTTTCACTTAGTGTTAGAATTATGGGTGAGTGATCGGAGTTCATATCATTCATTTCGTTTACTTGTAGGTAGTTGACTGATATATTTTTATGAATAAAAAAGTCTATTAGGTCAGGTATTTTTTGTGGATCGGTGGGCCAGTAGGTCGGCTTACCCGTAGATGAAAAACTGCACTTCGCTTCTTTTATGGCACTAAGCAATTCTTTGCCTTTGGTATTGGTGAGTCTAGAGCCCCAATGGGTATTTTTAGCGTTAAAGTCGCCACCAATGATAAATCGCTCGCCAAGGCTTATAAGAAGACTTATGTATTCATCTTTTTTCAAGGAATGTTTTGGTGGGAAATATATAGATGCTACAGAAAAAGAGTAACGCTTAGTTTTTATATTTACGACTACAGCCTGATATTCTGGGTATTCAAATTTTCTCTCCTCATGATGTTCTATATTTTCCTTAACTATAACAGCACTACCACCTCTTGCAGTGTTGTTTGGGTGTAGTGCATGATAAACTTTGTACCCTTTAAATCTGATGTACGACTGTTTAGTGAAATGTGTCTCAGACACTAAGCATAAGTCTATATTTTGTATATCTAGGACTACTTGTAACTCATTTTGATGTTGTAGTAGTCCATTGGCATTCCATTCCATAATATTTAATGAGTTAGTCATTTTCGAAACGTAGAAGTTTTAACTTGACTTGTTTGTTCAAGTTTTTGGAGTCGTTCATCAAAAGCGGTGATGACGCTTAAGATCCGGTCAAGTTTTTCTTCTAGGGCGTTGCCTTTTTGTGTGTTATTGTGGCCGGTCTTTGTAGTGCCTTTTACGATTCCTGCGTAAGTTAAACTCTTGCTAACTTCCTTGGTTTTCTTGGCCATGGTTGACGACATTTTGTTTTGCACTGGTTGACTACTTGGTTTCTTCAATGTTTTATTTTTAATGCTTTGCATTTCTCTTGCGACCATACACCCTCTATAATTTGCAGGGTGAGGTGCGCCACAATGCACACACTTTGGTTTCTCTTCTGCTGATTTAGTGCAGTCTCTGGTTAGGTGTTTGCCTGTACATTTCACACACCTAGGCTCTTTGGAACAGTACCTCTGAGTATGTCCAAAAGCTTGACACCTCTTGCACTGTGGAACTAATTTAGACGTTCTTATTGGATGCACCTCAACCTTGCATCCTAGGATAGACTTTATGTCATATATTTTGTTAATGTCCTCTTCATTCTTGAAAGTGAGCATGAACATGTTGAGTGGTGTTTTGTCACTCCATCTCAGTTTGTTGACTGCTTCCTCAATTTTGTAGCCTTTGTCTTGCAACTCCTCAACAATTCTTTCTGGACTGCAAGTAAAGTGCAATTTTTTTACCATCACTCTTATTGGTCGAACTTGCTTGCTTTCGTAAGAATGCCAAAGGCATTTATTATGGGTTAAGAGCTGCGTGATGGCTCTGTATGACTCATCATTAGCAGCATTTATTTTTACAGCTTCTCCATTCATCATTTTAACGGAGAACAAGACTTCTTTGTGGTTCTCCGAAAGAAGATCATAAAAGGACTGATAGTCCTTAACACCATCCACAATGATGGGTGGTGGAAGTGGTACTTTTCGAACCTTTTCTTTCTCATTTCTTGAAGCGTTGAGGCTTTTTTCTTTGTCTTCTTCAACTTGAGCGGGGGATGTGGTCAGTTTCCTTTTCTTCCGTTGTTTCGCTCTTACCCACTCTGTTTCCTTAGCGAGCTCCTCTTCATCTGTATTGTATTCAGCAGGTGAAGTGGTCTTTTCTTTGGTAATTGCATTACCTGCGTCTTTTTGCTCTGTTAAAAACTTCAGTTGTTGTTGAAGGTTTTCAATTTGATTTTGCAACTGCGTCACAATACCTTCAAGATTTTCTCGTTCTGCTTTTTCCTCAGAGTAACATTTGTATAGAAACTGCTCAGTTTCAGTTTTTATTTTAATATTAGTACTTTTTGGGGAAGCCATTATTATAATAATTATTAATAAAAAGTAGCTTCGCCTTAACGAATGTTTATGTTGTCGGACGTGAGGCCTTACGCAATGATAACTGGGTCATCGCGGCAGGCCGTAGTGACAACGTTGTTATGGTAAGTCAGCACTTTTCACTCGCGCTAGTGCAACGACTGCTCTCAGCGAAAATTCAAAGATCACTTTTATGAATATTAATAAAACTTATGTACAATAATAGAGGAAACTGTAACGGTTGTAAATATGTATAACACATGTATGTAACTATGAGAATTTTAAAAATAAAGAAAGAAAACCAGGTCAGCCATAGCAAAAAATAAGCACAAATTCGGGCAAAATACGACCAAAAAATGAGGCTCTCTTTACGGTATTGTTCGAATAATAGGGCTCAGGGCGAATTCGAAAGTATGACATGGTCTCCAGCAAGTGAAAACAAGTGAAAACAAGTGAAGTAACAAGAAGAAAAAGTGAACCTGAAGGACTGGAAGACTGGAAGACCCCAGTGATTGTACGATAGAATTAGGTCGTCGGGGTAGGGTTACCAAGGCTTGGCTGGCCTGCTTTTCGGTCATATCACATGTAACCGATTGTTTCTTTACTGAAACACCCCTTCCCCGCACCTCCACCCCTCTCACTGGCGGCGCAGATCCAGACCGGCGTATACCGCCATCGGTGTCAACACTACGAGCGGGCATCCGGCGCCGGACGGACAATAGGTCCGCCCGTACATTCAAACGCCCGCACATTACGGTCGTGGTGGTTCGCAGGTGCAGTACGTACGTCACTGCATCATAGCTCGCTAGAAGAGCGCCCCACGACATCTGCTGGTCCTTCGAGCCGGATCTTCGTGTTGAACACCAGACCTACGGACTACTGCCGCCGCCATGCCAGTCACCAGGAGCCACCGAGGAAATTCACCAGCGGACCGGCCGGCTGCACCCCGCGCCACAGAAGAGACTCCAGAGACTACGGAATCTTCAGGAACAACGGAATCTTCAGGAACAACGGGATCTTCGAGCACCAACACAGAAGGCACACTCACCACATCATACGAATCAAGAGTGACGTCGGGAACGGAAACCAAAGAAGACTCTGTGGTGGCTGCTCCTGCCGCTTCTGCTGCTCCTGCTGCCCCTATTGCACCTACTACGACGGCAACGGGAAATAAGACGCGTTCTACGAAGACAACAAGGCGTCGAGAATTGGAAGCCAAAATGGAATTGGCGCGTCGTCAATTGGAAGAAGCAAAGGCAGCTGCGGCACTAGCCCAGAGTCAATGGGAGCTGGTCCAGATTGAAAACGAAGATTCCGAAATCGAACAAGAAAAAGATTGGGAGTCGAACGTCCAGACGTGGGTGCAGTCGACGGTGGACAGGGTGTCCGGGAAGGGGCATCAAGGAGATGTGCCCGGGGAGGGGCACCGGCAGGAACCGTCCGGGAAGGGGCGGGCCAGCCAACCTCCGACGACCACCGCCGCCGCAGCCGCCGTCAAGCCAGAAGACCAAGCGGAATCATTAAGAAATGGAAATAAGGAACTTGCGGAGGCCATCGTTAAAGCAATAAGTGTTGCGCCACGACATGTATCAGCATCGCAACCTAACTACGTGCATGAATTACCCGGCTTCGACGGAAGAAGCGATGAATGGATCGCCTTCAGGACGGTTTATGAAGACACCGCACCGCTATTTACGGAAGCACAGAATATGGCGCGGCTGCGGCGGTCTATTAAGGGCACAGCAAGAGAGGCAATCAAGAGCCTGTTATATTCGGAGTGCCCACCTGAAGAAGTACTAGAAGCCCTTCGTCGAAGATTCGGAAGACCAGAAGCCCTGATCCTGATGGAATTAGAAAAAGTCAAGAGTCTATCCAGGATCCATGAAAACGCACGTGACATTTGCGTGTTCGCCAGCCAAGTGAACAACACCGTCGCGACTATACGGGGGCTAAGAAAACCTCAGTACCTGCACTCACCAGAGATGGTACGAATCATCGTGAGCAAGATGCCAGCGGTACTGCAATATCGGTGGTACGACTTCGCCGCCGATGCTACGGATCAAGATCCAGACCTGGTGCAATTGATGAAGTTCCTCAACAGGGAAGCAGACCGATGTGGACCGTACGCGACACAAGAAATTATGCATCAATCGCGTCAGCCTCCACGACGTCAATTTGCACACGCCGCTTCGGAACAAACCGAAGAAAAGAAGACCTGTCCACATTGCCAGAACGATCATCACCTACTCGAATGTCGCAAGTTTCTACAGCTGCCAATGAAGGAACGATGGGACGCCGCTGTCAAGTCAAGATTGTGTTTCAAATGTCTCCAAGGACGACATCGTAAAGAAACATGCCGACGTCCTCCATGCAAGGTGTGCAAGCGATGGCATCACTTCGTGCTTCATGAAGACCGCGGGGATATCCCGAAGCCCGAAGAGAAAAAAGAAATTGCGAACAACGTCATGTTATCAGTGAATACGGCAAGGACAGCCAAGGCGTACTTGAAGATGGCTCCCGTTGAACTGTATGGACCAAGAGGAACTACCCAAGTCTTGGCGTTGCTGGATGAGGGATCAACCGTCACGCTGCTCGATGCCACGGTTGCAAGGCAGATTGGCCTCAAGGGACCCGTGGAAGCACTCACTCTGGAAACGGTGGGAGGAAAGACCATCACCAAAGGAGACTCCATGAGAGTTAGCGTGAAGATAAAAGGATTGCATCAGACAAAGAAAAGAAGTATTTCTGGGGCACGAACCATAGACAACATTAACCTGACGCCTCAGAAACTAGACAAGAAAAGAATAGAAGAATGCGCTCATCTCAAGTCAATGACGGACCAGTTATATTATGAAAGAGAGTCACCCAAGCTATTGATCGGACAAGACAATTGGGAGCTCATCGTGTCCAGAGCCACACGCAAAGGGAAAAGAGGTCAACCCGTAGCATCATTGACCTACCTCGGGTGGGTGCTACACGGGTCCGATGGAACGAGACCGGTGAACTTCGTAACCTGCGCGCACGTATCTTCAAAGGAAGAAGAATTAGAGAAGATCGTCAAAGAACACTTCGCCGTGGAATCATTAGGAATCCAGCCACGCCGACCGACGACAGATATGGAAGAAAAGGCTCTGGCAATTTTAGAAGAAACCACTAGAAAACTGGACGATGGGCGCTTCGAGACCGGCTTGCTCTGGAAGAACAAAGAAGGAACCATGCCAGATAACTACAGACAAGCCGAGAACAGATTGAAGAACATCGAAAGGAAATTGGACGGGAACGCGGCATTGAAGCAGGAATACGAAGCACAAGTGAAGAATCTTCTCGACAGCGGCTATGCCGAAGAAGTACAACATGAATCTGCATCGAAGAAGAAATGGTACCTGCCCCATTTCGCCGTGACACACCCCACCAAGAAGAAGATAAGGCTGGTCTTTGACGCCGCTGCCAAATGCCAAGGGAAAAGCCTCAACGACGAGTTGCTGCCGGGACCAGATCTGTTGCAGTCACTATTTGGAGTACTTCTGCGGTTCCGCCAGAAACCAATCGCTGTGGTAGCAGATATCAAAGAGATGTTTCTGCAGGTGAAAATGCGGGAAGAAGATCGAGACAGCCTTCGATTTCTATGGAGGGGAGACCAGCGAAATGGAACGCCGAAGGAGTATAGAATGACATCGGTCATCTTCGGCGCCGCCTGTTCCCCGAGTGCTGCTATCTTCGTGAAGAACAAGAATGCGACTGAACATCAAGAAGAATATCCCGAAGCAGCACGAGCCATCGAACGTAATCATTACATGGATGATTACCTACACAGCTTCGGGACAAGTCAAGAAGCAGTCGAGATAGCCAGCCAAGTGAGCCTGATCCACAAGAAGGCCGGGTTCGAGCTGAGGGGCTGGGCTTCTAACGATGAAGAAGTTTTGAAGACGCTCACCCCAGAAGAAAACAGCAAAGAAGTAGAGTTGGGGACTAAAGAAGAGAAGACATTGGGTTTGAGATGGTTCACCAAAGGCGACGAGATCGGGTTCAGAACGTGTCTTCGCAATATACATGAAGAGGTGGTCGAACAGAAGAGAGTGCCAACCAAACGAGAAGTCACCAGCGCCGTGATGTCAACATTCGATCCATTGGGGCTAGCATCGCCGGTGCTCATCCAAGGCAAGAAACTCATTCAGAGTATATGGAGGAGCGGAGTCGGATGGGACGACAACATCACAGAAGAAGACAACAAGATTTGGTCAGACTACCTAGACAGCCTGCAGCTACTAAAGGATCTTCGGGTACCAAGGTGCGTCACGCAGTCCAACACCGAGGGGGAGCTTCACGTTTTCGTCGACGCAAGTGAAGAAGCCTACGCCTGCGCGATCTACCTGAGGCAACGCGACGAAGACGGCGGACATCGAGTGACACTTTTAGCGGGCAAAGCTAGAGTCACTCCCCTGAAACCGGTGTCCATTCCAAGACTGGAGCTGCAAGCTGCGCTACTGGGATCCAGAATGGCGCGGTCGATTGAAGAGGAGCTGGACATCATGGTCGCCAAGAAGATCTATTGGAGCGACTCCAGCACAGTCCTAGCATGGATCAAATCAGACCCTAGGACCTTCAAGCCGTTCGTAGCGCATCGTTTGGCGGAAATCGAAGACACTACGAAACCTCAAGAATGGCGCTGGGTACCTACGGCTCAGAACCCAGCTGACGACGCGACAAGAAACGTACCCAGAGACTTCGGGAGCAACCATAGATGGTTCCACGGACCTGCGTTCCTGACACTAGAAGAGGAGGATTGGCCGAAGCCGCGCACCATCAAGACAGAGCCCACCGGCGAAGAAAAGGAGAAGCCGATTGTGGGAACTACGAAGACCGTCGACAAACACCCG
Source organism: Macrosoma leucophasiata (assembly GCA_036365455.1). Lineage (NCBI taxonomy): Eukaryota > Metazoa > Arthropoda > Insecta > Lepidoptera > Hedylidae > Macrosoma > Macrosoma leucophasiata. The sequence continues at coordinate 22,853,828 of JAWQUS010000007.1, read as the reverse complement.
ACACCGGACCCAGTCAGGTTCTCCTCCTGGACCCGGTTGGTGAAGACAACTGCAAGAGTGCTTCAGTTTGTCGACCTGTGCCGAAAAAAGAAGCTGCCAGTGAACGTGTCCCGCAAGTCTGAGCGTCAAGATCCTACCTGGAAAAGTAACAAGAAAAAAGCCAAGGTAGCCACGAAGCCCGTGAACAAGAAGACCCAAGAAAGAAGATTGATTCCCCTTGAACCCGACCAAATGAAGACTGCTGAGAAGATTTTATTACGAAGAAGCCAAGAAGAGAGCTTCCACGAAGAAGTACGCTGCGTCGAGAAGATGAAACCATTCGAGAGGAACAGCAAACTTAAGAAACTAGATGTCGTCATAGAAGATGGATTACTACGACTCCGAGGAAGAATCGACGCAGCGAGACATGTCCGGCAAGACAAGAGACCTGTGGTGCTAGACAGCAAGCACTACATCACCAGATTGCTCATCGCACACTACCACGAAGAGTTCAACCATGGCAACCACGCGACGGTGATCAACGAGTTGAGGCAGCGCTACTGGATCCTGGGGCTACGATCTGCAGTGAGATCGACGGTTCATCGGTGTCAGTGGTGCAAAGTATACCGCGGCACGCCACAGCTTCAGCCGATGGGGAATCTCCCGCTGGAGCGACTACGACATGGAGAACCACCATTCACATGCACCGCCGTAGACTACTTCGGGCCTATGATCGTCACGGTAGGTCGACGTCATGAGAAGAGATGGGGCGCCCTGTTCACGTGCCTCACAACTAGAGCCGTTCACGTCGAGCTAGCAGCGTCTCTGTCAACGGACTCCATGATTCTGGCGTTGCGACGGATGACTGCGAGACGGGGAATGCCAAGGACGATCTTCAGCGACAACGGTACGAACTTCGTAGGGGCCAACAAAGAACTTCAAGAAGCCTTCGCCAGCCTCAACAAAGATGACCTCATCACCGCTGCAGAACGTATGAGCATCAAGTGGAAGTTCATACCACCTGGAGCTCCGAACATGGGGGGAGCATGGGAACGCCTGGTCCGGTCCATCAAAACGGCCCTGGCGGTGACCCTCAAGGAAAGACACCCCAGAGAAGAGGTTCTACATACACTGCTGCTAGAGGCGGAGCATCTGGTAAACTCGAGACCGCTTATAGAAGCCGATGAAGACACTGAAGAAGGTGCCCTCACTCCCAACCACTTCCTAATTGGGAGATCCTGCGGCACCCGACTGGGAGCTTTCACCGACGACGACCTCACCGACCGGCGTGCATGGAGAGTAGCTCAGCGACTGACCGACCACTTCTGGAGCAGATGGGTGAAAGAGTACCTACCAACTCTGATCCCGAGAAGAATCGACGCGAGGGCTGCTACAAGAGACCTGCAGTGTGGAGACACAGTCCTCATAGTGGACTCCACGCTGCCACGAGGAACCTGGCCGAGAGGCGAGGTGGTCCGAACCTACCCAGGACCCGACGGGCGCACCCGAGTACTGGAAGTGCGCACCGCCGGGGGCGTGCTGAAGCGCCCCAGCTCCAAGCTGGTACTACTGGTGCCGGCGCAGCGCGACAAGGAGCGGACAACCGTCGAGATCGACGGCAGAGCATCGACCAGCGAGCCAGACTGCGGGGAGGCAGCCATCGCGCCGAGTCGAGAGCACCGAGTCGCCGGGCTAGGAGTTGGTGCTTCGCACGAGGGGGAGGATGTCGGCGACGACCACGGACAAAGGTGATAAATGAATGTGTTTGTGTGACAAAGACCAAAAGTGCAAGTGTACGTCAAAGTAGTCTTCGCGTAACGTTTGTAGAAAGTAAATAACATGTATAGATGTATAGCTATGTATAGACATTCTCCTCGTACGATAGTTCTGGATACGATTTAATTCTTTGCCTTATATCAACTTTAAATAATGTTAGTCATGTAAGAATTTATTATAGGAAGTCATTTTATATAATTAAACCTCGATCATGTAAAGGATATAGGCAGGAAACTTAATTTTCTTATTATTTTATGTTTTATCATTTTCTTATTTTTACGTATGTTTTAGGTTCCCTTTTTAAATGTACATTTATTTGTGTATTGTTTTCTGATAGAGTAATATTTGTTCTTTGTTTTTATGTACTTTTTATAATAATTGATCATGGCATTTAAAAGTTATTAAGAAATGTTTAAAGAAATACGCGGAAAATTGTTACATTTTTTATATTTACTTACGAATAATTTTTTAGTCCTTTTATGAATATTAATAAAACTTATGTACAATAATAGAGGAAACTGTAACGGTTGTAAATATGTATAACACATGTATGTAACTATGAGAATTTTAAAAATAAAGAAAGAAAACCAGGTCAGCCATAGCAAAAAATAAGCACAAATTCGGGCAAAATACGACCAAAAAATGAGGCTCTCTTTACGGTATTGTTCGAATAATAGGGCTCAGGGCGAATTCGAAAGTATGACATGGTCTCCAGCAAGTGAAAACAAGTGAAAACAAGTGAAGTAACAAGAAGAAAAAGTGAACCTGAAGGACTGGAAGACTGGAAGACCCCAGTGATTGTACGATAGAATTAGGTCGTCGGGGTAGGGTTACCAAGGCTTGGCTGGCCTGCTTTTCGGTCATATCACATGTAACCGATTGTTTCTTTACTGAAACACCCCTTCCCCGCACCTCCACCCCTCTCACTGGCGGCGCAGATCCAGACCGGCGTATACCGCCATCGGTGTCAACACTACGAGCGGGCATCCGGCGCCGGACGGACAATAGGTCCGCCCGTACATTCAAACGCCCGCACATTACGGTCGTGGTGGTTCGCAGGTGCAGTACGTACGTCACTGCATCATAGCTCGCTAGAAGAGCGCCCCACGACAGCCTTTAAGACCACGTTATATTCAATGCGATCTTAAACATCTCAAAACATTATTAGTGCTCTCTATACTATGTGACTCTAGGTCGTGTAATATGACCTCGGTGTCGTGTACCTTATGACCTCCATCTAGCGCTTGAAGTAGGCACTTACTGCCCCTGAGTTATTTTCTCAATTAATTGATTCAGTAATAACCGATTAAGTTCTATAGGCTTGCATTTGAATTGAATTCTTGATACCTAACGGGATAGGCAGAGATCATTAAGTGCCAAGTACGTATTTCACTACGCTGGATGCACGTCGCTTCCGATCGGTCGGCATGGCAACGGTCTTGGGGGAGGCCTATGTTCAGCAGTGGACGTCTTATGGCTGATATGATGATGACGTATTTCACTTACACACCTTCCGTGCCCCTTCTACGTTCATACTGAATTTTTCAGTTTTTTTTCGGAGTTTGGTAATGTGACTCGCCATTTATTATCGCATTTATGCTTGAATGCATGCATGCTTCTGCTTACCTCGTGTACCTCCTTTGGTGAATATAGACGTGAAATATATTTTTTTAATTAATTTATATATTGTCATTCGTGTACACGACACGTATCACAAGAGAGAGTGAATAATAAAACGTAGTTTCAACATTTCACACACCTTATCGCCATCTGCAACTACGAGTATAACAACAATATCCAGACGTAAATACTGTTGTTTATCAAATTGACCAACCGAGCGCCACGTTACCTAATAATTTCTTCTTAATGGGTAATTATTGCTGAACAAACAATGGGAACTTAATGGGTGTGTTTATAGTTCTATTGTAAACTTTTGTTTTGTTGATGGAGACATGGCTCTTTTAGTTCATCATCTGAACCTTGTTTGTTCTAGAAAAACCGCTTTCGAGATAACGATTGCTTTAAAAAAACCTAACCTCACGCCTTTATTCCTCGAAGGGATAGGCAGAGATGCTTATGTATTTTTATGTAATGATCAGGTGGCAAACATGCATGCACTTCATATTGTTGGTAATGGCAAAATGCTATGTTCAATTTGAGCTTTCATATTATACAATAATTAAAAGAAAAATGTGCTAATTTAATTTTAAAACTAAAGTAGGAACATTTTATACTGCAAGATTGGTATAATTTGTGATAATTTCATGTATCGGTCTATTACGGTTCAATATAACACAGTAATGTTATGACGATACACGCTAAACGGCGCTTAAAACCAACAACTTTTAAGTTTTATTTGTAAACAGATATGATGTGGCTTTTCTATTTTGTGTTAATTTCAGATACTTACCTATCTATGACGGTTCAATGTACACAGTGCAGTGACGCTTAACGCTAAGTAATGCTAAATGTCAGATACAACTAAAGTTTTTTTTGTAAATAGTTATGCTGATGCGACTCTTTAAACTACGTTCTTAACGTAGTACTTGAAATAGCGTTGTTCACATTTTCACACCTCGTACTTCATCACCATGTCGATGATTATTAGCACAAAGAGTGAACGTTCTCCACAAAACCGGTATATTTAGATACACTTCGTTAATTATGAATATCTGTTGGACGATCTTTAAACATCATGTTGAAAAGTAGTGAGTAACGATACATACGAACACGAAGATGGGAATTGGTGGATTCCATTTACGAAGTCAAAACTGTTAAAAGTATGACCAGATAATACTTAATAGTACTTACAAGTAGTGCAGAAGGTTCACTTCATGAAACGTAGGTACTCTCAATCACTACATGAAATAAATGACAATTTCTTTGCAATGCCTTAATTTAGATAGTACAGTGCTAAGCGTCTACGATTATATTCCACTACATTGGACCTTTGTTCCTCCTGTTAAATTCTTAGCTCCACTGGCGCAGTTACGATTATATCTATTTTATTACCAAATCGCCAAGGCTATCTCTGTGCGATATTGTTGAAATTTTTTAAGTTACCACAATAGTAGCAACCCATCTCTGTGAAAGCCGCTCGCAATCAATAGTCTACATCTGCAGATATACTCCACTCGCAATTTAAAAGCTGCTATGAATTAAAACTCAGAACCTTTTACCAGGAAAGCAGATAAAAATAAATTTAAAGTACACACGAGTATCTACATGGAAAATTACGATTGCTATTTATTGATTGTGCTTGTTCAGTTCTTACATGACGATATATCACATCAAATATTAAGGCTCCACTTGGCTGCGAGCGTGTCAGTCCGTCTATATCATTGTGTTTATGTAAATCATAGTAACGCTTAGCTGCCGTGGCATTCATTTGTCACTCACGAAGGTTTTACACATATTAGTGTAAGGGTAAGGCTTTAGTGGCTACTTTAGCGGAATATCACGTAGCGTTTGTAAAGAACGTAATCATGAAGAAACTGTCAACTATATATGAAACTTCTGCCTATTCTGAGTTCGAAATTTCACTCACAAACCCCAAGTTTCGACAATAGTGAATTTGTTTTTTCGAAGGTACCCTGTGTTACAATTAATTTGTACTTGTAGGTGGTACTTTAGAGATAAAAATGTTTACATCTGATTAACACATCATCTTTATGCTACTTCTTTGTAAACATACATCAATGATAAAACGAGGAACGTAGATAATTATTAGCTTCTAGTTTTTGTTGAAAAATCTATTAATTAGTCCGCCTAACACTTCACTTAGATCACATCCTTAGTCCTCGCTCGACACTTTCTCGTCTTTGTCCAAAGTGGACTGTACTTTATAACCTTAAACTTTTGTGTGTGTTTACTAGGCTCAAGTTTATAATAATGATTTACTAAAGGTTTACTTGTTTACATTGTGTTTTCGTTATGTCTCTGTTCTTAGTTAGCTGAGAGTACAGAATTTGCAAGTTTTGGGACAGACGTTTTGACCTTGTGTTTTGCTCATGAATATGAATATATAATGTCACATAACTTGGTACATTTAGATAGGGTCTGCTATATATAAATCCTTATGTTATATGTAAACTTATGTTATTGTAGAATTTAATGTACTTTTCATAAAGAAGTAAAAATTTTCTTGTTGCAAAACCATGATGTTGACCGCCAGAATTTTTTAAAAGACAAACTTTTGACATACCAGTATCTGGGACCTTTAGTTCTTGATAATCAAGAACCTCCTTCATCTATGTGGACATATTCGTTACTGACTTTAGCGTTACTTTAAGTTAATGCTGTGCTATTTTTAACTGTCATATTTTGAATAACTATGAAACTACTTTCATAGTTATTCAAAATATGACAGTGACAACGTCTTGCTACTATATTATTTAGCGCACCTTTAAATTAAAATGTAAAACTTGTCGATGCTACAATTTTTAGCTTCCATCTTGAAATCCTTGTAGATGACTCACTACATGAACCAAACATAACTAACAGTCCAAAATCAAAATAACTTTAGAATTCTCTATTAAATTGGATAATGCAGTAAATAGGACGCGGAAAGATTATCGCACATAAATTGTGACCGTTATCACACCGACTGCGTAGCGTATTGATTGTTGTTGATATTATGTTGTAATTGATTATGTAATTGCGTCGAGTCACAAGCACTCGTATATAAGTCTTGTATCTATCTTCTAGCAATTGATTTTTATATACTTACTAGAGGCCCGCCCCGGCTTCGCCCGCGCTGCTCTGCTCCTATTAGTCATAGCGTAATGTAAGCTATCCTATCTCTCAAGTTGGATCGAACTGCACATGGTGTGCGAATTTTATTATAATCGGTTAAATGGTTTAGGAGTCCATTGAGGACAAACATTGTGACACGAGATTTATATATATTACTAGCGGCCCGCCCCGGCTTCGCCCGCGCTGCTCTGCTCCTATTAGTCATAGCGTAATGTAAGCTATCCTATCTCTCAAGTTGGATCGAACTGCACATGGTGTGCGAATTTTATTATAATCGGTTAAGTGGTTTAGGAGTCCATTGAGGACAAACATTGTGACACGAGATTTATATATATTAAGATTAAGATATAAAAATATATCGTTAGTCTCGCTAAAACTCGAGGACGGCTTTACCGATTTGGCTAATTTTGGTTTTGAATTATTTTTGGCAGTCTAGGACCTAGGAAAGATATAAGGCTAGGAAATATGGAGAAATTTTAAGGGAAATAGTAAAAACAACAATATCATTTCCCCATACAAATAGTCCGTATCTATCAAACATTTGACACATTATTTCATTCTGAGGCAATACGAAGTATGCCGCGGTCAGCTTGATAATTGTTCCAAGTATTGTAGGATGAATATTTCGTTAGATTGCTATGCTATTGCTGCGTGTTGACCTGAGAGAACTTTGGGACATTGAAACTACAGTACCTGACAATAAATAGGTATTCCATATCGATCTTAGGAAATAGACAATCGGCTAGTTTCAACTTTGTAGAGCGTTATCTCTGTTCCATACAGCCTACGTCAGTACTGATGGTGCGGTAGGTATTCGTCAAAAGCTGATCAAAATGATCGACAAACGTCACATAGGTAGTGTGCAAAAGAGATAACACTCTACAGAGCGGAAATAAGCCGAAATCTCTTTTCTGAAATCGATGTGCGATATTTCTTGCTCACCAGCTGCTACTACTACTACTACTACTACTACTACTACTACTACTACTACTACTACTACTACTACTACTACTACTACTACTACTACTACTACTACTACTACTACTACTACTACTACTACTACTACTACTACTACTACTACTACTACTACTACTACTACTACTACTACTACTACTAGTTTGTCCTGATTTAAGCATTACCTTGCTGCTACGTGGTTCTGGTTATGAAACAGGTTACAGAAATGGCAACACTAGAAACACTTGCTGAAAAAAAAATGCCAATCGTAAGAGTGCTCAGTTTTTAAGGTTCCGCCGTATAAAAATAATTAGGGTAACCTCGCCTACATGTAACGTGCGGATATTATTTTTTTTATTTTCGATTTCCATATAAAGTGGAATATCGTTGGATAGGTCTTTCAAAAATGTTACGCATGTCCGAAAATCATTTTTCGATGTAGTTAACTGTTCGTGACTTATTAAGCTTTAAAGTGTAAATTTTTGTTAAAGTCAAGTGTCCCCCCCCGACTAAACGGTTGTTGTTAGAAATTCAGATGTTACGGCAATAGTACCAATATAATGAAATTCAAAGGAGAACTATCACACTTATGTAGGCTTTTCAAGCTTGCGAGTAATAGTCGACTAAATGTATTTTACTCTACGGAACCCTACCCTGCGCGTGGCCCGACACGAAGTTGAACAGTTTTTTTTTTTTTAATTATGTAATGCAAGTGGCAAACGAGCAGGCAGTTCACATAGATGTTAAGTGATGACTGCAGCCTATAGACACCCACACAATGACCAGAGGTCAAAATGCAGATGCGTTACCACTTCTGAGGCCTAAGTTGTTAAGCCTCTGTGCCGGAAATTACAGGGCTGTACATTACCACCTGACCGGAACACGATAGTGCTGAACACTACCATTAAGCGGCAAGTATATTAGGTAATGCGGTGGTGACTAACTTTAATAAGCGTTTAGGACGCTCGTACATTTTAAGTGGGAAAATCACCTTTGACACTAACGAGTCTCACGTGTTCCACTACACTTAGGTATAACAATGAAACATTTAATTGAAAAATATGCATTGTAATACAAAGACCACTAATCTTGTATCATCGAGTGATTTTTGTAGCTTCCCTTCGTCAAGGGATCAATCTAAAATACGTAGATGACGACCGGTTAGCCGATTTTGACGAGACAAAGTTCCTAACGAAGAAATTTGATAACGCTGTAATCCACGTGTGAAAACCGCGTTCAGTAGATGCGAAGTTATAACGTACCAGACAGACAGACAGACACACAAAAATTCCAAAATTTGTATTTTTGGTTTCTGTTACTCTTCTTTAATGATCAGTTTTTTTGGAAAAATATTTAATTTACACACACTCGATTTTTATTATATTATTAAATGTATATTGATTTAGTTACAGTATTCACTTACTCTTTAAATTAAGTGTGTGTTTGCAAGCATGTTCACATTACCTGCTCGCTGAGCTCATATCCGTGCAATGTGTACGAGCGCCTGAAGTGCGATGGTACAACGCGAAGTTATTTCCGACGGAATCCGCCTCTTGATATAGCTCCCGAAATAATATCGATCTTATCCGCGACTATCACATATTTATTTGCTGCTGCACGGATGAAGGCAACTTTTGCCTTGTCTTCGACACTTTTCCTTGTTGGTTGGTTGGTTGGTTGGTTGTTCGGATACGGAACCCTAAAGGTTCCGTATCCGAAGGGTAAAAACGGGACCCTATAACTTAGACTATGTTGTTAATCCGTTCGTCTGTCTGTCGGTCTTTACCCAGGCTGTACCTCATCATGAATCGTAATAGCTAAACAGTCGAAATTTTCACAGATGATGTATTTTTGTTGTCGCTATACTAAAAAACCGGACAAGCGACTCGCGTGGTGAGGGTTCCGTAATTTAAATAAATATTTTCGAAAATATTGCAGATTTAAAATGCAGAGACATAGCGGTTACGGTGGTACCGGCAGGGGGAGTTATATTATTAAGAATTTTCGATTTAATTTGAATACTCAAACTTCTTATAGGTTTTCCAGTAATCTATTAGGCAAAGAACTATTTTCCACATTTTTTTTCAAAATTTTAAGTTCAGTAGTTTCGGAGATAGGGGGAGGGAGGAATGGTCAATTTTCGTCGCTTTTCTTAAATAACTTCAAATTTGTTTATGCAAAAATTATAAAAAAAATATATCTGAGATGCTGACAACAACCTCTTTCATTTGATATGTCACACGATACAGTTTACGATTTATTTTTTTAATTTTCTGATTTACTCCCCGAAAGTGGCCCCTCTGTTTAAAATTTATTATTTTACTTGACGTTTTCATCTTTGGGTCACCAATTTACATATATTCATCAAATTTCAACTCAATCGGTCGAGTAGTTTCGGAGCAAATTGGCTGTGACAGACGGACAGACAGACAGACAGACAGACAGACGCTTGAGTGATCCTATAAGGGTTCCTTTTTTCCTTTTAAGGTACGGAAACCCTAAAAATAAATTTAAAAATATTTAATGAAGAAAATAAAAATCATAGAATATAAATATATATTTGCGGTTTTTATAGATAACGGTACGAAACATTTCGTGCGCATTTCCAACCGGTTTTTTAATTTGTTTTCCTAATAAAAAATAAAGGTGTTTGTAGGTTTTCCGACTACCAAATATTTAGTTGTTGTCGTATAGAAAACAAGCTATAATTGTTTTCGCCACTCCTTACGGTCATCTCCAGGTAAATGAAACAACTCCGGGGAAACAATTGTTATAACAATAGCATCAATTATAATTTTATGTCTGTTTCCGCAGACGATTGTTTCGGTGATCTATGTTGCATACAAATTTATGTATTCTGAAAGAAAAACCCTCCGTGTGAAATATTGTTCGAAGCTATGTATGGCATTTATCATACAGTGTATTTGGCAAGCGGTTTATACATAAAACATGGAATGTTTCGAAAACCGGTTGCGACCCGTTGCTTGCTTGCACGCGATGTACCTATTTCGATGTTTATATTCGAAGCGCATGTGAATTGCAATTCTACATAAACAGAATGTTCATCTATTGGTTTTTGTAGAGTAGAATAGTTTGGTTAAAGCTTCGTTGCCACTAAAGCTATGATGCTAAGCGATGCGTTACGAAAAACCACTTAATCTTATTTAACCCGGCTTTGGATGAATTCACTGGTGGTGGAGCTCCAGTGACGGAGCTCGAGGGCGTAGGCACCATTTAGCGGCAAGTATATCAGGTAATGTGGTGGCATTACCTAATATACTTGCCGCTAAATGGTAGTGTTCAGCACTACCGTGTTCCGGTCAGGTGGTAATGTACGGCTCTGTAATTTCCGGCACAGAGGCATAACACCTTAGGCCTCAGGAGTGGTAACGCATCTGCATTTTGACCTTGGTCTTTTTGAGGGTGTCTTAAGGCTGCAGTCTTGCATCCTAAAGACACTCACAAACCACACACACCCACACCCACGCTGCATGCTTGTTTGCCACTTCCATAAAATAAAATAAAAAATACTGTGTCATCATCTGCTGCTTCGATGTATTGGTTGCACATTATGTTATGGAAAGCAGCAGTTTCCATAATTTATAAGTTCCCATAGTGACAATATTAGGTGAAAAGAAAAAAATGCTTCGCAACGCTTTCCCGTAGATCTTTAGCCACCGTTTCATAACGCTGCGCTGTTAGGCTTTTTGAAATCAACCTATCCTTAAATATTTACCTCGTGTATATTGAGTCCGTTTAAAACCACGGAAGCTGAAAAGCGAAACCTAAAAAATATTTTTAAGATCACTTTCTTTTTTCGGTCACACTCACGTGGCACGACGTGATGCTGGAAACCAAGAAAAGCTAATACTATTATAGTTTGCGAAAACCTAAGAACATAATAATATGTAGATATTATTCACTTCCTTAGGCATCATTTATATAAAAGCGTCTGTAATGCCTGCTACATGCTCCGCGCCGCTTGAGTGTAATTCACGAATGTCGTCTTCGTAAAATTTCTATGAAAACGTTTTGAAGCGGCACACGCCTGCGCTGCGTCTGCACCGTACCTTCACCTTACGCCGTTTCTGTACCAAATGACGCCTTACATCGCTCAGTTTCCTTGGTGGAGACGTGGCATTACACTCGGTACAAATTCAGCGACAATTGTTTCTATTGTCCTGCAACACCTGTTTAAATGTCGGTGTTTGTACAGCCTTTGTGAGACCGTTGATCAGATCTATTCGCGTATAGTTTGTGGCTTTTTTGCATAGCCTTGTTTTCATACAGTTGTATACTTATACATAGTGATAGTGACACATAGACGCGGCAGCAACGCTAATGTTCATACGTTTTTACATAACTGGCACAGATACATAACGTCATTAGAATTCACATCGGAAGCAGCATTCAAGCCTTTAGTTTTTTTTAAGTTCTCATACAACGAGGACTAATCAGTTATTCTGTCTTATGTTCGTTATTAGACAAAAAAAAGGTAAAGTTTACACTTATTTTAAAATAAGTCTACATTTATTTACCAGTGTTGCTGACAAAAATATACTGAAGCTTATTTTACATATTATATTATTATAGAGTATAGAATGCATTACTCTTAAACCATTACATTTTTAATATTTATATTGCATCTATAAAGTGTAATGGTATAATATGTTTTTTTTTAATACTTTTATAGCTAAAACCGCACTTGGGTTTTGCCATAAAAGAGGCATTTAACAACAGTGTGCTGAACCGTTATCCTTCGATTTTATTTTTCATACAAAAAAGCCATAGTGCATTTTAATTAAGCCTCTGATTATTATAAAGGGTCACATCTGTTTCGAATACTTAAAATACATAATTTTTTAATTGTTACTGTTACTCGTTACTTCAGAAATTAGCCATCAGCCAATAAGTACGAAAAAAGAACGAGCGAATTAATTCCAGGTCATTCTTCATAAGACAACGGGAACATGACTCTTACAAGACTTACCAAATGGAACGCTCTTAATTTCGACTAAATTAATGACTAATGTAGAATTTTTATAGTCAGGGTGCTAGAATGACACCTTGCTCGTGAAAATCTTCTACATTTCTTGTAACAGTTCCAGCGCCTAAATAATAAACAAATGGGGTCCCTTTGTTTGGTCAGAGTCAATTAAGTCTGCCTTTTCGTCGCAGGAACTTGTTATCGTGTTCCTTGGAATTAGCGGATATTTAGCTCCAAATAGATTAGGTAACTGCCTCTGATTCTGTAACGAACAGATTCTGTAACGCTGAGGTCCTGGGTTCGATTCCTGAGTAGGGGGTTATTATAATAGAAAGATAATGGTGTTAAGTCCTTTAACTCGGGTTCTATTGGGATTTTTCCATTTTCTGGATATTTCCCAGTACCTCGAAGTTCGGTAATGTGCCCGGAGCTGTCAATAGGCTCGCCACCTGTTACATGGGCCAAAACGTAACCGGCGAATCATGGGTGTTTGCATGTATGGTTGAATGCATGCATTTACCTCTGCCTAGCCCTTCGGGGATTACAGGCATGAAGTTACTTTTCGTAGATTAGGTAGACAGAAACATACACCTTCAAGATTCTTGATGAATGAGGCAGGCAAGCATACCATTGTACATTAATGATGATAAATGAATACTGTAGACTATTAACATGTACCTACATAAAAACAGAGATTAAAATGTAGACATGTTGCAACTTCTGAGGCCTAAGCTGTTATGTCTCTGTACCGGAGATTACGGGTCCGTACATTACCACTTGCCCCAAACACGACGGCGTTGAACACTACCATTTAGCGGCAAGTAGATAAGGTAATCATTATCAGTCCGAGTCAAATAAGCAACTCGTATAATTACTGCATCTAACTCCAACTACTAATGACCGTATTTTCAACATCGCATCGTCGCGAATAGAACAATGTGAATTGCAATTCGGTGTTTGCCGGTCCACTTTATTCAATTAGCCGTTGATTGCTAGTGGCAAGAGGTCGCGTCGAGGTTGTGCCCGAACTAATTAGAGCCTGCTGCGCCCACGTGCTCGTTGCCATAATCCGACTGTTCACGTGCCATCTTTCCTTCTGTTCTTCTGGATTCTGGACCTTATTTACATCGGACTCAAGGTCTACGGAATATTGAATTGAAGCGATACATCCTACTTACACCGCGGAGTTCCCGGTTTTTATTCAACGACTTGAACGCCTTGCTTGTTTATTATTGTCACGTACGACATTGAAAGGTGTAGAGTACTTCTCATATACCTATTTGTTTCTTTTTTACGTTGAATCTGTAACATAATAATAAACCTATTGTACTAGAAAGATGCCTTGCTCTCTGTCAAGCCGCGAATCTCTCCGCGTCTACAATATTGGGATTGAATTGTTAATTAGCAAACTCCATTTTTCGGTATATTTAGATAATTATTATAAATAATAATGGCAACCCTTGATACGTCCCAGTGCTGGGTAAGAGTCTCTCTCCTTCTTGGGAGGAGGCCTGGACCTTACTCCACCACGCTGCTTTAATGCGGGTTGGTTGAGATAAGGGTTAGTGGCCAACCCGCTGTCGGATGTTTTCAAACCGCCCATAAGGCCTCCGACAAGGTTTAACGACTACTTTCTATAGATAGCAACCGGGACCGACGGCTTAACGTGCCCTCCGAAGCACGGAAACGCGCATTTTAATTTGACATTAGCGGTCACCCATCCATCACACACCCGACCGAGCCCGTATTATAGGTTTCTAATAGAACTACAAGAATATCTCCATTTCCATTCTAGATAATGGCAACCCATTATACGTCCCACTGCTGGGCACGAGTCTCTCCCCTTTTTGGGGAGAGGCTCCATTCTAAAAGACAGATACTATACCGTTTCAACATTAAACTGTAAATACGAGTACATTCATCAAAATACATTGTAGACTCAATCCAAAGCATATTATTCGTGAACCACCCAACGATCGGAGGATTGAATATCCAGTTTGTTTATGTAGATCGCATTATCAGAGTTGAGTAGCACTCAATAACACTAACGTTCTTATCCGCGAAGGTCGGGTGCGTTTGCATCGCGATTAGGGCCCGTGCACACCACGTTCTGTTTGCAGGCGCCGTCGACGAGCATTTCATATGAACGCACTGCGAACGCGATGTTCATAATCAATTAAATAGCTATTGTTACCACCGCATACTGTGCCCATATGATCGAGCAGCCAGTTCCTTGATAATAGTACCTACCTATATACACGTTCATTATGTATGTGGTATGGAGACAACGACTTTCACGCGCCATTAAGCGTATTTTGATTGGATAATTAGGGCCCTATTCCATTCGAACACCATGGTAACACGGTCACGTCAGCAAAATGTTTACAGTTGTATGGAGTGTATCAAGTTGGTGCTGACGACCGAATCCTTATTACTTTTGTGTAAAACAAATCGTAAAAATCTACTACTTCAGTGTACCAATGCGCGAGCGTTTCATCAATAATCTGCTCTTATCGTATTTAGCAGCGCAACTAACGGGCGACGGTGAAATGTGCGTCGACGGCGCCTGTAAAAAAAGTAGTGTGCATGGGCCCTTATGTAGAATTCGGTTTCTTTAGTGGGTTTACGGGGTGTTGATTTAGATTCGACTTTATCCTCTGCGAAAGACTAACTGCCTCGGTGGTTTTAGGTCCAGTGCCAGCGCTGATGGACCGGGATTATATTCGTTGTATGAGTTAATAATGTTGAATTTATTCGAAGTAGGTACGAAGTCTACCACAGGGAGTCTTCCCAATGCAATTGATTATTCAGCTTATTTCAAATTTTCGTATTATCAGCGTTCAAAAGCAACTAATAAATAACACTAAAGTTCTTATCCGCGAAGGTCGGGTGCGTTTGCATCGCGCTTATCCCGCTTAAGTCCGATTAACTTCCTTTGGATACGTACCTATATGGGTTTATGGGAGCGTTGTTTTTGGCCTCATAGAAATTCACTTTAAAAAATAACTGCCTTTGAAAAGAAAAGAAAGAAAAGGTATCAGATTAATTCTCAGGCCCAATCGTAGTAAGGAGTGTGATGTTCAGTTTTTTTTTTATTAATCTGCCGATTGTGATAGATATCTGAATCACAGTTTCGAAAAGGGTGTACGACGTACGTATTATTATAGTATTTTAACGTAGTTAATAGGTATGTATATGATTGTCGCACAATTCTAGAGTCTAGTGGTAAATAGTTGACGTACTTATTTCGCTATTTTAAATAAATCAAATACAATACTGCGGTATTCGGTGACGATTGGTTTATATAAAACCAACTTGTAAATATTGTGCAGCAAAAATGCTGAATATCGCCAAGGTCGGATGTAAATCAACTGGCCCGTTGAATATAATACTGTGAGTCCATTTTATTTACCAATGGAATTACTCCACGGAATATTCCGTGTTTTAATATTAGTGTTGGTGCCAAGAACGAATTTAGGCTCTTCCCATTGTTTGGTTTGTACGTCCATTTTGACATAAATTCGATTACCAAAGTCAAGAGTGTTGAGTTATTGGCATAACGTTAACTCTAGTAGTTACTCTGTGGTTGAAAGGAGTTGTAACGTGGTGTTCCCAGTGGATCTACAGTACATAAAAAGAAAGCTAATATTTCAATGATTTAAGATTATAACAATTTCATCTTTGTTTTAATCAAATTAACTTTAATTTGATTAAAACAAAGATGAAACAAAAATGTAATTGTTTAATCGAGTTCTTTTTTACTGATTATGGCAATTTGCACACTCAGGAACCTAGTGACATGAGATGACAAACTTGTCAAAAGAATTGTCAATCGCCATCGCCATATTTTTGTATTACCATTTTGTGTAAACTTAATTATTTTTAAACGAAAAAACTACCTACACAAAATTAATTAAAATTGATAGTCGGAAATTGTTCAGAATAGTTTTAATTTTTATTTTACGAACTGCACATTAATTGGTAACAACTCCATACATTTTTATAATATGTTTTCACAGCTTTGAACGAGAATTTTCTTGAAATGTTAAGTGTATAATATTTAACGATATCGGTATTTATATATAGCGGAATCCTGGCGTCTTGATGTAACAACCCCGCCGAACACTAGTGGGGGAGATTTTTTTCTACTAGTGCAGGCAATCAACCGAATAATGGCGGTCAAATCATTTCAATAAGGGTAGTAGATACGGAAAAGGCAGCAGCGTCCCGCCCGCGATAAAACTGAAGTAATGATAATGATGAGATAGGATCCCGGGGAATCATGATACCCTGCCTTGGTCGGAAAAGATCGTCCTACTATCGCATAAACTCGAATTACTATGTGGTAGTTGTGAGATTACATGTCCAACATTGTGATGTGTATACTTACACTGAGATAATTGTCAGTTTTTGTCGTAGATACGTAACACATAAAAATTCAAATTCCGTATGTTTGGATCGGAACTCGGAGCAGTCGATTGACTTCAAATTGTTACACAACATTACATTAAGTAAGTAGGCATGTATGAAAAAAAAAAACTAAGAAAAAACGTATTGTATTTACATTATTCAGTTTTACGACACCCTATGTTAGTCAGCTAATTTTCATAAGTATCAACCAGCTCAAGGCCTAATTCGTCATCCTCAAATAATTAAATTAGGTTAAAATTAAAATATATTACAAAGGTACCTACGTAGTTAGCACTTTATGAACAGTTTTGTTTATACAACAATGTTATCTCAAGGTTTCGCAATCAATTTTCTATTCACAAACTCGTTTCAACGCCCGGGACTCGTGGGCGGCCTTGACTGCGAAGGACAGCCGGTGCGCGCGCGCAATGGGCGTGGTCGCGTGAAGATGGTTGCGGTTTTTTTTCGCGTTCTGGGTAGGGCTGCCAATTTTTAGCTCTTGGAAACGCGCTTTGGGATAGAGAATTATGTTATATATATTACAACCCTTAATTAGGTTTTTTTTATTCTATCATTATGTACAGCGAGGTGGAAATGAAGTGATGCTGATTTCACAGTGTGGTAGTTTTGGCAACCCTAGTTCGAGTCCGTAGTGCCGTGCCGGCAAACGTTGTGACGTTTACTGTGTTCAATGTATTTATTGAAACGTGAACTTATAACTTTACTGCTCTGCAACTAATAACGCCTAAGCACGCTTCAGTTAATTGTTAATTCGAAGTCGAAGAATAAAAAGTGTCGTACTGTCGACGCACCCGGATTGATATGGAAGCAATATACCTAGAATGCAATAACTTGTCTTCAATGAGTAGTACTTCTGATTCAGTTAATAAAACTATCTAATCGCCTTTTAGACAGTCTATTTCAAAGGAATTCAATCATCTTTTGAAATTTTGAACAAATACTTGACAGAGAGTCAGGTGTTTCAAACTTGAGAACAACTGGACCAATTTCGCATTTTTTTAAAAATATTCGTAGAAGTGCAAGTAAGGTTTGAAAGGTGAGAAAATATGAAGAAATTGTTAGAATAATGTTAAAAACAATAAATTTAGTTTTCTCATACAAATACCTAGTTCTCAAATCTTCAGCAAAGTATGTTTAGAACTGTTAGTAAAGTATGAGTTTTGAAGATATTCGGGCGATATTAATTCGTGATTTTTTTTGCGATCGGAGGTTACAGCTGCAGTGATTCATATTGCGATTAAAAAATTGAAAGACATTTACAACTGACGCATTCATTTTTGACGTAAAACATAATCGTTAAAATATGCAATGTGTAGGTACCTACAGCGGTCAATACCAAAATAACATTACGGCTACGCGATGTCAATGACTTCTGCACATTTTTAGCGATACTTCTGTCTCTATTACTTTAATGCTCCTTATCTAATACGGCGAGGTCTCTCCAAGATATATAGGAAATTATGAATCTGTGTCTTAAATACCTGTATATTTTTTTCATTTTTGATCAAAGATTTTGCTCTTTGTTTTGATGTCGACCAATGAACTCTATTGTAATAATTATTCGACATCGTTAATCGTAGAGGCATAAAATTTTGCATTGATTTGAAGGAGCTGGAATTTTAAAATACTTTAAAAATTTCTAAAGATGTGTTAAGTGAAGCATATACCTACAGAACGAGCAATTTTGACAGTTTTAGAAGTGCTTAATAATATGATAATGGCAACCCTTGATACGTCCCACTGCTGGGCACGAGTCTCTCCCATTCTTGGGAGAAGGTTTGGAGCTTACTCCACGACGCTGCTTCAATACGGGTTGGTGGAGATAAGGATTAGTGGCCAACCCGTTCTCGGATGTTTTCAAACCGCTCATAAGGCCTCCGACAAGGTTTAACTGCTATCTATCGATAGCAACCGGGACCGACGGCTTAATTTGCCACTAGCGGTCACCCATCACACATGGAGTGCTTAATATTTGCAAATACATTGTCGCAAAATATTGCGATCTTAAAGTTTACTGAAAAAATTAGATCAAAATTTTACGCAGGTAAATGACACTATAATTTTTCACTTCAAGTCTCAGCGGTGTGCTCTTAATGTACTGTTGAGAGCCAGACTACCTATTTAATTATTTAGAACACTGAGTTTAGAGTACCTACTTTCAAGGTACCCAAATTTACTACTTTCAAGGTACCCAAAGTTCCCTGGTGATTACCACATGGTTCTTCACCTCTTTATGTTTCAGTATTCATGAATAAGTAATGAATGTTTTATTACCCTCGTATCTAATTATAAGTAGTTTTTGGTAAGTATATACAATTTTGGACGACGAGTATCTTTTCTATTTTATAGTCCGCAGTAAGAAATATTGCACATCGGCTTTAGGAAAGAGATTTCGGGTAATTTCGGCTCTGTAGAGCGTTCTCTCTTTCGCACACTACTAGTCGAGTCAAAATGTGATCAAAATTATTGACGTTTGTCAATCATTTTGATCAAATTTTGAGCCGCACTATTAGTAGTGCTAACGTGAGATTTATAAAACAGAGATAACGCTCTACGAAGTCGAAACTAGCCGATTGACTCTTTCCTAAGCTCGATGTGCAATATTTCTACTATACTACCCATATACTATACTATACTACCCACTATACTACACTATACTACCCATCAGGATAGTTACTGTACCGAATTTTCACATAGGCTGGGTTGCACCAAGATATCTGATTAAGTTAAAGTTATTGTAACATTTCACCTCCTTCTCTAACTTTAAGAAATCT
This sequence comes from Macrosoma leucophasiata, assembly GCA_036365455.1. NCBI lineage: Eukaryota > Metazoa > Arthropoda > Insecta > Lepidoptera > Hedylidae > Macrosoma > Macrosoma leucophasiata. Next base: position 22,834,172 of record JAWQUS010000007.1, on the reverse strand, counting down.
GTTAAAGTTAGAGAAGGATGTGAAAATCAGTGACTCAGACTGGGGTGTGTAACGTAAATGTAATTTCAGTATGCGTATCATTGAGTAAGGATACAGCAAGGGAAACTTCTAATATCCTGTTTTTCATATTCAGCTGATAACAGCTTATAAAAGCTCTACAAAAGATTGTAGCTAAGCTGTAAACTGTAATAGCTCTACTACTTCTGCGAAAGTGTTCCACGTGCTCAGGGTGAGATTCACAGACCGCACTACGACTTTACTTTGAGCAAAGTACGCTTAGAACTGTCTAATGGTGAGATTCACAGACCGCACTACGACTTTACTTTGAGCAAAGTACGCTTAGAACTGTCTAATGGTGAGATTCACATACCGCACTACGACTTTACTTTGAGCAAAGTACGCTTAGAACTGTCTAATGGTGAGATTCACAGATCACACTAGGACTTTACTTTGAGCAAAGTATGCTTAGAACTGTCAGTACAGTATGGGATTTGACAGTTCGAAGCGTACTTTGCTTGAAAGTAAATTTATTTACGAGTGTTTATTTATTTTTAGGAGTATCAACAGCAAGTTAAAACATAAAGTAAAGCAACATTACAAAAAAATCAAGAAGCCAATTACAGATACCCACGCATAGGACACAGTATAAATATTAAAGGAAGACAGTTTACTTAAATAATTTATTAAGTATGCATACTAAACACACATAAATATTGCTTACATTAAAATAAATGATAATAAACAAAATCAATCAAAATAGTCGCTGCTTAAAAGTCTCTATAGTGTGGAATCATTAGTATTAAATAGGTCAAAGTCGATATGCTTACAATATTAATTGAAGCTGCTGCTTGCTCTCCGTAGAAAATAATTTTGACGATAATTGGTATGCACAGGATGAGTGAATATGGGCCGGTGTATTCGAGCTGTTTTTGAAGGTACGTTAAAGAGTAATTTAGATAGAAGGTCCGGGCATGGACCCGTGTGAGATGCATGCTCGTTTGCCACCTTGTTTGCTTTTTTTCCATGGAGGAAAGTCGTAGAGCAGTCTATGAATCTCACCCTAAGCATACTTCGCTGAAAGTAAAGTCATACTGCGGTTATAATCTCTTAGCCTGGGTTGCACCACGACTTTTGTTAAAGTTAAAGTTATTGTAACATTTCACATCCTGCTCTATCTTTAACAGATTTCCTTGTGTTAGAAAAGGATGTGAAATGTTACAATAACTTTAACTTTTACAAAAGTCGTGATGCAACCCAGGCGCATAGTAGTAACACACGTCCGGATTTGGTCCGGCGGACCGACTCCGCCGACCAAACACGCGCGAGCGGACCGCATCGGACCAAATCCGCTGTCGCTACACACGGCCAGATTTGGTTCGGAGCGTACCGAATCCGCTGTCCGCTCCATACCAAATCCGGACGTGTGTTACGACTAGGGATTGCAATCCGGCAAAGTGGGATGCCGCAATCCCGCGGGATCTTGTTTACTACGGAACCCTAAAAAACCTGCAGTTTCAATTGATTTTATAACAAAAATAACAAAATTTCTAATATGCGGGATCCGCGCGGGATTGATCAATCCCGCATATTAATCCCGCGGGATTGAAAAAGCTGCGGGATTGCAATCCCTAGTTACGACTATTAGTGCACACACAAACAAAATGAGTTATAACTTAAGACTTATTAAAAAGAACAGTAAGAATAAGATTTTGTTTGCATCGACATAATAACCGGTGACGAGCTCACGTGAATTTTAAAGAATAAATAATCGGTTTTAGCGATGTAGGTATATTGTAACAAAAGGCGCGGCACATGTGGTTGTTTGTGAAATCATTATGGTAATCGTGTGAATATATTCGTGTTTCTGAATATTCATACGTTCTCTTGATATTGGTAATTACAAACGCTTGTTTTTGATGTGGCATTGTTGTGATTTGAAAATTGATGAAACGAAAAAGTGACAGTAAAAAGTGACAGACACATAAACTCATAAGATTAAGCGTGAGAGAAAATGAGATAGAAAGCATTATACAGTGTCTCTTATGAACATTTATGAAAACTCCACTAGAACACACATAAAAGCAGAGCATTCAAAATGAGGAATTTAGGAAATTGTAGAATCTTTACTGGTGGTAGAGCTCCAGTGACGGAGATCGCGGGCGTAGGTACCACCGCATTACCTTATATACTTGCCGCTAAATGGTAGTGTTCAGCACTATTATGTTCCGGTCAGGTGGTAATGTACGGCCCCGTAATTTCCGGCACAGAGGCATAACACCTTAGGCCTCAGGAGTGGTAACGCATCTGCATTTTGACCATGGTCTTTGTGTGAGTGTCTATAGGCTGCAGTTATCACTTAACATCAATGTGAACTGCATGCTTGTTTGCCACTTCCATTACATAAAAAGAAAATCTTATACCTACAATTATTCGATCTTATTTAAGTCGTGTATATTTTGTATCCAAATGTAAATTCTTTAGCAACATTTTAACATTTCAAATATTTACATCTAAATATAGTTCCAACAAACGGGTTCAGTCTCCGTCACACACATACAGTTATTGCCCGAATGAACGTGATTTACGATTTCTTCAGCCCGTTGCATCGCCAAATTCACGCAATATCGGTTAGTTTTAACGCCAACCGCTTATCAACTGATTAACGGTCGTCGAACCCGTCACGATCTGTCTCGGTCGTCCGGTTTTAATCTTGAATCTTGTGAAGTGTAATTTAGATCTATTTCATATCCAAACTAGAGCGTGCAGGAAAGACCAGCTTTGTACAATAAAATGGAAAACCCATTTGTATAAACAAAGTATATTCGTTAAAGCTCCTATAATATATAACAAGCTGCCCTCAACGATCCGTGCCATTTTTGAGGTGACGATATTTAAGAGGAAACTCCATAATTTCCTTCTTGAAAAATCATACTATAATCTTAATGTCTTTCTAAATGATGACCTATTAAAATAATTTAATTAATTCCTGTGACATTTGTATTTATAATAATTATTGATTAAAATTTTACATGATTGATTATTGTAGACATGTTTGATTGTTAATAGTTATTATTATTATGTTTTTTAATCTCAATTTGATAATATCATTGTACTTATTGTATGCCCATTAGAGGCAAAAATATGAAGGACGCTTATATTACATTTAGATCTTGTATTTATCTTGTACTCATGTTCTACAATAAATGTGATTTCATTTCATTTCAATGTGATTTCATTTAGTTTTTTTGCCCAAAGGAGACGGCGAACGCCCATACTAGGTCCGGCCCACCTGAAAGGTTGGCGGACCAGAATAGTAATATTGTTAAAATACTCTTAAAATTATGCCATTTACGAAGAATAAATAGAAGAAACCATAAACGACGGGAATCCAAAGACACTTGAGGTTATGTTGTTAAGTATGTAATAGGTATAAAACTCATGTAGGTACAATACCTATGTATGTTCCAAGAAGCTTGAACAGTGAGAATACTTATTCGAACTGATATGCCTATTAACGTGGTCCCACTTTTTCTTTAAACAAAAGCCAGGTGGTAGATATAATACAAAAACACTAAAAAGTAACTAAAATGCTATCAGTATTTACGGAGCAGAAGTACAGAAACGAAGGAAACGAAGAACAAAAACAAAAATCATAGCTGTCAAAAACTAGGGATACCAATTTCGAATCAATTTGATCGAATAGGTGTTTATGGTTTACAGGTAAAGTTCGATTTTTATCGATTCTTGTAAAATTTTTTTTTTTGAAAAATGGACGTGAAGTTACAAAAATGAATTTAAATTAAACTATTTAACGTCATAACTATGATATGTGTATTTACGATTAAAGGTCCAACAGGCAGGATTTTTCAAAGATTTCAAGTATTGCTCTGAATTGATTCCAGAGTATTTACGATTTAAATCGATTTATTATGTAATGTTTTTTTTTGTCGACTGGCATCCCTATTAAATATGGCGGTAGGACATTTTTTATCGTTGAACTTCTTTTTTTTGTTATATTTCATTCATAACCCATCAGTTTCGGATCTCCCGCAATCATTTGTTTAATGAAAAAAAAAGATATTTATTTTAATATAGCTTTCATTCCTGTCCGCGGTATGTTCGTGGACCGAATTTCGCCAATCTCCTTTTATTGCAAGATGCCTTGTCTGGTTTATAGCCTTGGTAGCGTAGTAGCATTAGATATTAGATAAGGCGCACCTTCGGAGTTTAGATTCGCCACCCTACATGGAAAAATTGTAGATAATTTACTAGTGAATTGAAAAAAAAAAGAACAACAAACAGGTAGCACTCTTGAAAACTGGAATAATACGTACCTACGTTGTGCATTTTTGATATTTTGGAATGGCTAGATTGATTAGGTAATAATTTTACACTAATTGCTTTAAATACATTATTGTACAAGTGCAGACATCTCTCTCATCCCCTCCCTCCCTCTCACCCTCCCCCCTTTCTGCCTCTCGCTCTATCTCTCTCTCTCTTACACACACACACACCCACACATAACACACACACACACACACACACACACACACACATTCAGTCACCCACCCACCCACTCACGCCGACCAACTGTTGTCTTAATAACGATGATTCTGTCATTGGATCGAATTTAGCAGAATTTTCGATCGAAAAAGTCACGTGTCCTGACGAGACTTTTTAATTTTTTACCCATCACAAAAATGCACAACGTCGATAAAGGAGTTTTCACTTTAAAAAATTATGTGGGTACATAATGCGGCATTTTATCTGCAATTTTCACTGATGGTAGAGTCCTAGTGTCGAGGGCGTAAGCACCACCGCATTACCCATTCCTAAATCTATCTGCCGGCAAATAGTGCCGGTATTAATAATAAATAATAATACCTACTTATTCAATTTTTAATATCCGATGTACATATTTAGTACGAGTACTTAACTAACTTTTAACTAGCATATTTTCGAGGTTTAACCTAAAGGAAATTAGCAGTCGAATAATATCTAAGTCTTATGATTATTCAATGATGAAGTTACGCTCTCTGAATCGTAATTGCGAGCTTGTATTTTCTCGGAAATCTAAAAAAGGTATGTTTCTATGAAATAATTAGCCGTCTGGAGCATGTTTTAAAGTCTGCCTTTATGTTTTGTTTTTTTTTTATGTAACCAAGGGGCAAACAAGCACTTGGATGTTAAGTGATGTCTGCAGCCTAGACATCTACACTAAAACCATAGGTCAAAATGCAGATGTGTTGCTACCACTGAGACCTTAGTTGTTAGGTATGTGTTTTTACTGGTGGTAGAGCTCCAGTGACAGTAGGCAGCACCGCATTACTTAATATACTTGCCGCTAAATGGTTGTGTTCAGCACTATCGTGTTCCGGTCAGGTGGTAATGTACCTACGGCCCTGTGATTTAGATAGATTAGATAATGCGGTGGTGCCTACGTCTTCCGAATTTTTACACTGGAACTCTGCCTCCAGAAAAAACCGAAACAAACTTATAAGGACTCATTATAGTGATCGAATTTATTCAGAGTGGGTAGAGAAACGTATCAACATTATCTGTTGATGGAATATTCAACAGGATTATCGACAAATAAAGGTACAGTGGTCAACAATAAATATTGCACATCGAGCCAAGGAAGGAGACTTCGGATTATTTCGGGTCTGTAGAGCGTTATCTCTTTCACACCGTACCGATTTGACGTTTTTTGACCATTTTGGTCAAGTTTTGACCAATACCGGCCGGACTGTCAGTGCTTACGTAGGCAGTGTGCAACAGAGATAACGCTCTAGGAAGTCGAAACGAGCCGGTCGTCTCTTTCGTAGGCTCGATGTGCAGTATTAATTGTTGAGTACTGTTCGTTAATCGTTCCCAATCGAAACCAATGGGGAGTTTAATACTATCAGTTATGTTTTAGCCAAAAAACTTCCCAAAAAACTAGCCTTAGTATTTTGGGTAGGTAGTATTTTATTGATTGTTAGGTAGTATTCAGTAAGAAATATTGCATATCGACCTTAGAGGCAAAGAGACTTCGCCTTATTTCGGTTCTGTAGAGCGTTATCCCTTTCGCACTTTACCTATGTGACATTTGTCGACCACTATGATCAATTTTTGACCAATACCGGACTATCAGTCCTAAGTGCTTACGTAGGCAGTGTGGAGCAGAGATATGATAGTGTGGAGAAGAGTTATGATAACTCTTTCGTAGGCTCGATGTGCAATATCTCTTGATGGATACTGTAGGTAGTTATATACAATTTGTACTGACGTAGAAGACTGTAATTAACATATTTGTTGGGTATAGTATATACAGAGTGTCCCAGAAATCAATGACAAACCGAAAACGGGTGATAGGCCAAGTCATGACAGTTATCAGAAAAATGTAAAAAAAAATATTTGTCATGTATTTTTAATATTATTAGGATTTTAAGTATAGACTAGTTTACAGAAGGGTTATTCATGACTACAGTACCTGCAGAGGGGGAAATTACAAGAAAATAATATTTGCGGTCTTGGGACTTAAAGGATCCCGATATTTTTAAAAATCTCAATAATATTAAAAATACATAATTTTTTTTTTTACATTTTTCTGATAACTGTTATGACTTGGTGGCCTATCATCCGTTTAAGGTCTATCGTTGATTTCTGGGACACTAGTATTCTTATAAGCAATTCAGATCAACGAACTAGGCCATTTTTATGAAAACTTTAATAGGATCTTTTAAAACAATCTCAGCATAATAAATCACGGTTGACGTAAATTTCCTAATAAATGAATTTTTCCGGCGAGTCATTAGCGTTTCTTATCTACTGTACTATCTCACAAAAATATTGATATAAACTTTGTTTGAACATGTCTATACGTTAATGATGATAAAAAACCACGTTAAGGCTACTGTTTGAAAGGAATTTGTTCTATTCAGCCGGAGGCAGTAGAATTATTTTTTTTTCATAACATCCCTAATACCTATTGCTAGTATTAGAGATGTTATGATGCTTCGTAACCGTAGCCGAAACTACCGGATATCCTAAATATTTATCTATCCGTAACCGAACCCGATATGAAAGTTTCAGATAAATGAGAGAGCAGTCCAGATAATACGTATTATCACAGTTTTTTTTTCCTGACTAAGTACCTACCCGCTCTTGTGATATATTTAATTGCGTGTGCGTCAAATGCGTTCTTAGTCTGGTTTAATTTAAATTAAACATATTTTAACCAGAGCATACAGTCATTAGTCAAATAGCTCATTTTTCGTCGTAAATAAATGAGAAATAGCGTTATTCCACCGTTAATCTTACAGATATCTGTAACTGCAACTATCCGAAACACGAAATAATTTCGCATAATTCGAAATAATTTCATTTCGTTACCGTAATCGAAACCGGTCTAATATTATTCGTTTATCCGTATCCATATGTGGAAATGTCATATCCGTAACATTCCTAATCAATACAATAATATTTCTGCTACATTTAATAGTACAAACAGAAAATGGCTCTGTAACCTCCTTTTCTTAGTTGGAAAAGAACAATCAGCGCACGAGTGCCATTCGCACTTGGCTTTTTATTCAAAAGAACATACATTTTATCTACACGTATTATCTTATAAATCATCATCCGATGTGAATTCGTTTGAAATCAATGCACCAATATTTTTGTCTACCGTAAAACCATACATCAATGTCATGTATCTGACCGCAAATCAATTTATTCATATTTACATTGTCACTTTGTGATATCGCGAAATGCATGTGTGCCTCGGCCTTGCCCTCAAATAGGATAATCACGCTTCTACCGGCGAACATGGTCTGCTCTGTTGATTGGATAACAGATTTTAATGTGTTTGCTTAATAAATTCGCACACTGTTCTCCGGGCACGACTATGAAAAAATGTTTTGCATCGTTATTTATTATTCACTGGCTTTTGCACGCGGCTTCGCTCGTGTGGAATTCGGTCTGCCACGTAAGTTTCGTGACAGATCTTTTCAAGTATTTTTTTTCGGTTGGATGGCATCGTCCCTCCGCCTCCGTTGCACATCGCATCTATTAGGCGCTCTATTCAAGTCGGATATCGATATCACGATAGTCGGATATCGGATATTACGATAACTTTTAATCTATTCAGCCAAGTTACTTAGCCTGGGTTGCACCAAGATATTTGTTAAAGTTATTGTTACAATTCACATCCTTCTCTAACTTATAGAAATCTGTGAAAGTTAGAGAAGGATGTGAAATGTTACAATAACTTAAACAAATATCTTGGTGCAACCCAGGGTAAGTGTGAAAGACAAAGTTAATCTACATAAAATAACACGACAAATGTATTCATTTTGATAAGAGTTTGATAGATATATTAAAATGTGCATTGTAAACTGTTGTAAAATATATAGTTAATAACAATGTTGGTCATAATGGCTTCCACATTAAAGGTAGATATGCTGTGGCGTACTTTTATTTAGAATTATTCAAGACAGACAATCCTACGGTACAAAATCTTTGTGTAACTCCAATGGTTTAGGCAGCGTACGCCAAGATAGCTCTCAGCAGCTAGATTTTTTCCGTCTTAATCGACATGACATGTGTATGACGTTATATTACGACCAAACTTGCATAAAATCATTATAAATTGTAGCCTTTATGGTATTCCGATGTATAACCTAAATTACTGTTAAGTTTCATCCAAATCCGTCCAGTCTGCCTAATTTTTTCGTGAAAGAGTAACTAACATACATCCATACGTACTCACAAACTTTGGCATTAATAATACTAGTTTATTATTCAGATAAACGTACGTACACAAATAGATCCTTCTTATTTGAGCAGTTGGCTCTTAATTTAGCGTTCGGACTTTGGAAATTTCCGTTTCATTGTTGTTGATCGATTTAAATTATATTTTGACGATTCAATTGTCGTGGGGAAGACGCGTTGGGGTCCATGGGTTCAATATTCGATACCAACTCCGAATAAATATTTGTGTATGTATCTTGTTCTATGCCTATTTGGTCACAGAATCCTGACGTCTATACATACAGTGGATTTAAATGAAATAGGAAGCGAGTCGGTTGTAAGTTGTTGGTATTTTTTTTTGTAGTTAATGAATTGTATTGTGTGTATTGTCGCCAATAAATATCTACTAATAAAGACTATAAAAATCATTGTAAATGCGTTGCCAATCCTGAATATCCTGATGTCTAAGCTGTTGAGGAGAAAATTACGAAGCCACACAGTACCGGATCATAATAGCGCTGAACGCTACCATTTGGCGGCAAGTATAGGTCGCGCCAGGTAAAAAGAACGCCGGCGGTCAAGCTGCGCGTCATGTGTTTTTATTTCATTTTATGTTATTCTATGTAATATAGTTTTCAATCTGCCTACCAATACACGAAACCGCAAGCGAAAGCTAGATCAAAAATAAACCAATAGGGCTAGTACTTTCGTGCGCGAGTGTACCGATGCGCGAACACATCCCTTCTACTTTCTTCCAGCGTTCTTTTTACGTGGCGCGACCTATAGATTAGGCGGTGCGGTGGTGCCGTAGCCTTGAAATTCACTGGAACACTACTACCAGTGATAAACCAGAGTAATTATCTTTTTTTTTATGAATGTCTTCTTGTCTACATTAGATTTATTCTACTTTTTTATGTAATGGAAGTGGCAAACAAACATGCAGTTCACATTGATGTTAAGTGATGACTGCAGCCTATAGGTAAACACTTACACAAAGACCAAGGTCAAAATACAGATGCGTTACCACTCCTGAGGCCTAAGGTATTGCCTCTGTGCCGGAAATTACAGGGCTGTACATTACCACCAGACCGGAACACGATAGTGCTGTACACCACCATTTAGCGACAAGTATATTAGGTAATGCGGAGGTGCCAACGCCCGCGAGCTCCGTCACTGGAGCTCTACCACCAGACGAAAACGACCTACTAGTTTACTTACCTTTGAAAGGGATAATAAGGATCCTATGTGTTACAGCTGTATGTACTCTTCCTGTGCATAAAATTTCATCGAAATAAGGTCAGCGGCTTAGCGTGATTGAGCAACAAACAAACAAACATCCATACTTTCACATTTATAATAGTAATAAGATTATCAGGAATGAATGCATAACAATGCAATTATTATGTAAAAAAATCTAAAGCTCTTTCTAGATATCATTGAGTTTGAAGAATGGACGAGAATATTGTTATCGTAGAAAAATAGTAGATGCTCAGAAATGCCGTACCTGTTTTTAGTTTACTGACCTGTTTGATTCTCAAACTTTTCGTTAAATAGACTGAGAATTTTCGAAAAACATGACAAACTACTTTTTCGTCAATTCAACCGATCAATTCCTACAAGTTAACATTTATCCCATTCTAATAAAAATATTTGCAATAATTAGTTGCGAGCGATATGGTCTAGTAAGGTCTAACAAGGAATATTTCGCAACGAGTAAGTACCTATATATAAACTTGCCGCTTGCGTTCGCCGTAAAATAACTTGGAATTAATTAACAAAATTTAAATAATTTATTCCTCTGCATTAACATACGATCCGTTACCTGAGTGTACACGCAGTGTTTAATTATTTTGGATGGAATAAAAAATGCAGAATGATGATAACATTATTATTAAATTACTGTGTAATTTCTTGTCTGAATTCCTTTTAATAGAGTTTTCACCATAGTCACCGTTATTGATACTCCAACTATAAGACAACTATAAGTAGTCCATAATTGTTGGTATTGGTTTAATTTTGTTGAACTTGAAGTGGTCTAGGTAAAAAAGGTATAGGTTATCTATCATTATCTTCTAATCGAAACACGATATTGCAGAACCAAGGTGCTGTCAGATAGATTAGGTAATGCAATAGTCCCTCCGTCACCGAGCTCCGTCACTGAAACTCTTTCATACAAAAATATACACATACAAATCCATAATTTGACTTTAAGTTACCTAAATTATACTAATATTGTATTCCCTATTCAGTTGTATAGCGTGTTTAAGCGGTCAATTTCATCAGTGAAAATATTCTTAGTTTTCATGATTTTTGTCATGATTTTCCGTACTTATATTTAGGTCGAATGTTGTGTCTTGCCAACACAATTCTCAACGAAATAGAAGGTACATTCAGTGATTCTGTAGTCTACATTAAGAAATAACTTATTCATCATTTTCTTTGTTGCCCTATTCTTTTTTTCAATCAATTACAAACAGATAAAATTTTTAGAATTTAAAACGTATTAAAATTAGATAAATTAGTATGGTACACTACAAATGAACATGTAAGATTCACATCGAGTATTTGTCTATCAAATAGTTTATCTTTGTAGTCTGACTTTATATTGTTTACATAAACGACTGTACCTACATCAGTTTATGAATTAAAAAAAATAATATCATGTGATTACGGTGCCATGCATTATCGCGATATACATACATGTTTAGCTGTTGATAAATTAGGTAATGCGATAGTATCTAGTGTGACGTCTTTAGCTCCTTGACTGTAATTCTGCTAACAGAAAATATCCGTAATTATACATCCATACTTTGATGCTGACGACTTGTCGAAAGTGTATTAAAATTGCTTTCCCTTATCAGGTGTTCGGCACGGCGGAGTTGCCGGACAAGCCGATCATGTTGCCGCCGTTCGTGGAGGCCACGCACTGCCTCGGCTACCACCTGACGCGTAAGGGGCGGGCCGTCGCCGACCGCGTCGTCTCCGTGCTCGGCTTCGCCTGTCCAGACATCACCTACAGCCCCAGCTTGTATCCCATCACCGCCGCTCTGCTACACTTCATGCCCGGTGAGTACTTTATGAGCTGCTTTATAATAATAGTACTAATGGCAACCCATTATACGTTCCACTGCAGGGCACGAGTCTCTCCCCTTTTTCGGGGGAGGCTTGGAGCTTACTCCAATGTGGATTGGTGGAGGTGGGTGGGTTAGTAGCCAACCCACTGTCGGCTGTTTTCAAACCGCCCATAAGGCCTCCGACAAGATTTAACGACTGCTATCTATAGATAGCAACCGGGACCGACGGCTTAGCGTGCCTTCCGAAGCACGGAAACGCGAATTTAATTTGCCACTATCGGTCAGCATCCCACTTTAGCTGCTTTGCATTTTCGAAATTGTGCGGTTACCAATGATATTATCATCTTGTAAAATCTTTTAATATTTTTTCAATTCACGATGTGTATATTACGGATTGTAAATACACATAATCTTCTTGATTAGATAAAAATATCTTATCTTCACATTCGGCGACGAATGACGTTGGCGCGATGCGCGTATGAAGTCGTGTTATTAAAGAGAGACAGAATAAGAACTCGCAATTTTCACCAGATAAAAATAACTTACAATTGATGATGCCTTGTATCTTGTATCCTTTTATCTTTGCCTATCTATTTCGTTGTCTCACTTAAATTGAATTTATTGCTTACGAAAGATGTGGGCTGAGATAAAATCTTTTGTTATTTAGCTGCCGTGGTGCTGTCTATAGCTTTTTATGTTGCTGGTTAACTTCGTCTTTCTGTAATACTTCGATGATTTCTTTGGCAGTCGTTTTGCAGTCTTCATCCAATCTATAGGTACAATATTTCACATCTATGTATTACTTCATCCATCTATACTATAGGATGGGTAAAGTAAGAAAACAACCACGTATCAGGAGATATAAATTTTTGTCCCAGTTATTTCGGAGATAAGAGAGGAATGATCAATTGTCGTCTATTTTCTCGAATTACTTCAAAACTATTTATGTTTAAATTCTTAAGAAATATTTCCGGGATCCTTACATTACCTAAAACGTGTCCTACAATATATGTGGCACAATAAAGTTGGCCACACTTGTTTGTAGAGTCCCCAGTTTATCTCATAAAACTGTTTCCTATGTTAAAAATTAACTTATTTTGACATAGGTATTATTACATGTTCAAATGTTCATGTTTGGGTTACAGATTACAGATTATGTGTGTGTACCAAATTTCAACCCAATCGGTGCAGTACTTTTGGAGGACATCGGCTGTGACAGACAGACAGACAGAGGGACGAGTGATCTTGTAAGAGTTCCGTTTTTCCTTTTGAGGTACGGAATCCTAAGCTTATACGAGACCTCCCATTATTTCTTTCGTTAATCACGACGGCATTAGTATTATGCGGCCAAGCATTCCATGGGGCCGTTCAAGTATTACGTGAGCACTATGGGGGGGCGGGGGGGTCTCTGCTCTGCTTATTTTGGATGATATGGGGGGTAGGGGAGTCTAGATGATGATTACGTCAACGGTAGTTATTTACTTTTTTACACGAAAGGCAACCCTCACATTGTCTTTGCTTGAAAACGAAACGCTTTTTCGGGGACTCCCGTAAATAATGCATACGAATTATAACATTATAATTATAATATAAAAAAAAACAATACATTAATTGAAAAATGTTTACGTAAGCATGGGGGGAGGGGGTAAGAGCTTTGCTTACTTTTGCTGACAAGGGGGATGGCGGGGTAAAGAATTGTAATAAATCTGCTTACGTAATACTTGAACGGCCCCCATAAAAAATCGGATGTGTAGCTATTTCACCGCTCAAAATGTGACAGACAGAAGAACAGCATCATTTTTTCAATTTAACCATTAAAGAATGGCATCCTAACTAGCAATTAAAGTTCACTTTAATATGGAACACCTGGCTAGAGTGGTCGTTAATTTTATGGTTTTGGCTCGTTACTTTCATGAATTGGGACTGCGGTCGCTTTATTAGATGTCGTTTCGTCCATTATGCCGGATATTACAATATTGTGATTCACTAGAACATTCTAAATAGATTTTTAAATTTAAAACTTCTTTATCATCGTTGTGATTTGAGAGTCGATGAAACGAAAAAGCGACAGTAAAAAGAGATAGACACATCAATTCATAAGAATTAACGTCGGAGTGTTTGTTCCCGTTAATCTCGGGAACGGCGGGACCGATTTTGACGGGACTTTCTCTGAGATACACTATAAAATGAGATAAGAAGTGTCTCTTATAAATTTTTTTGAAGGTTTCACTTCTACCACGTGTGATTTTTTATTATTTCTTATCTTCACATTCGGCGACGAATGACGTTGGCGCGATGCGCGTATGAAGTCGTGTTATTAAAGAGAGACAGAATAAGAACTCGCAATTTTCACCAGATAAAAATAACTTACAATTGATGATGCCTTGTATCTTGTATCCTTTTATCTTTGCCTATCTATTTCGTTGTCTCACTTAAATTGAATTTATTGCTTACGAAAGATGTGGGCTGAGATAAAATCTTTTGTTGTTTAGCTGCCGTGGTGCTGTCTATAGCTAAATGCTATTTTTTTATGTTGCTAGTTAACTTCGTCTTTCTGTTATACTTCGATGATTTCTTTGGCAGTCGTTTTGCAGTCTTCATCCAATCTATAGGTACAATATTTCACATCTATGTATTACTTCATCCATCTATACTATAGGATGGGTAAAGTAAGAAAACAACCACGTATCAGGAGATATAAATTTTTGTCCCAGTTATTTCGGAGATAAGAGAGAAATGATCAATTGTCGTCTATTTTCTCGAATTACTTCAAAACTATTTATGTTTAAATTCTTAAGAAATATTTCCGGGATCCTTACATTACCTAAAACGTGTCCTACAATATATGTGGCACAATAAAGTTGGCCACACTTGTTTGTAGAGTCCCCAGTTTATCTCATAAAACTGTTTCCTATGTTAAAAATTAACTTATTTTGACATAGGTATTATTACATGTTCAAATGTTCATGTTTGGGTTACAGATTACAGATTATGTGTGTGTACCAAATTTCAACCCAATCGGTGCAGTACTTTTGGAGGACATCGGCTGTGACAGACAGACAGACAGAGGGACGAGTGATCTTGTAAGAGTTCCGTTTTTCCTTTTGAGGTACGGAATCCTAAGCTTATACGAGACCTCCCATTATTTCTTTCGTTAATCACGACGGCATTAGTATTATGCGGCCAAGCATTCCATGGGGCCGTTCAAGTATTACGTGAGCACTATGGGGGGGCGGGGGGGTCTCTGCTCTGCTTATTTTGGATGATATGGGGGGTAGGGGAGTCTAGATGATGATTACGTCAACGGTAGTTATTTACTTTTTTACACGAAAGGCAACCCTCACATTGTCTTTGCTTGAAAACGAAACGCTTTTTCGGGGACTCCCGTAAATAATGCATACGAATTATAACATTATAATTATAATATAAAAAAAAACAATACATTAATTGAAAAATGTTTACGTAAGCATGGGGGGAGGGGGTAAGAGCTTTGCTTACTTTTGCTGACAAGGGGGGTGGCGGGGTAAAGAATTGTAATAAATCTGCTTACGTAATACTTGAACGGCCCCCATAAAAAATCGGATGTGTAGCTATTTCACCGCTCAAAATGTGACAGACAGAAGAACAGCATCATTTTTTCAATTTAACCATTAAAGAATGGCATCCTAACTAGCAATTAAAGTTCACTTTAATATGGAACACCTGGCTAGAGTGGTCGTTAATTTTATGGTTTTGGCTCGTTACTTTCATGAATTGGGACTGCGGTCGCTTTATTAGATGTCGTTTCGTCCATTATGCCGGATATTACAATATTGTGATTCACTAGAACATTCTAAATAGATTTTTAAATTTAAAACTTCTTTATCATCGTTGTGATTTGAGAGTCGATGAAACGAAAAAGCGACAGTAAAAAGAGATAGACACATCAATTCATAAGAATTAACGTCGGAGTGTTTGTTCCCGTTAATCTCGGGAACGGCGGGACCGATTTTGACGGGACTTTCTCTGAGATACACTATAAAATGAGATAAGAAGTGTCTCTTATAAATTTTTTTGAAGGTTTCACTTCTACCACGTGTGATTTTTTATTAAATATCGAAAAAAACAGAGCCGAAGCAGATATGATAATGCTTAAATACTTCTTTCACCTCATCTGAGTTGAAATAAACAAATCTATCGACATTCACATAAGTCAGGTAACCACCGGTTACATCAACATCCTGCCAATTTATAGGAATTGCAGAGGCGTCACAAAATTTACAGTCGCTCTCGCCTTAATTCAGTAATAAGTGCGGGGGGCGATAATTGAACTCGGCAATAGGCAAATTGCAGTACCAGTCTCCTGGCCGTGTCTCCGCTGACCTTCCTCCTTTCAATTTAAACTCTATCCCTCATTTACAAGATCTAGTATCCACTGAACCCGCTCTATCGTTCCCGGTTCGGATAACAGGCTGAATTGGACTCTACCACACCGCAACAGAGTCTTTAATATGGTTCTAAGTCAGATCTCTGGTTTGATGTGATCACCCGACAAAACAACCAACGTCGCCGCGCCACAGATTTGCATCGCGTCCGTCGTGCCGTCAATTCCGAACGTCTCACTCTTGTAGCGTTTACGTAAAATTGGATGGAATGCAACCAATATGGCACACGCTTATTTTAGAATCGAGATAATTCATGTCGGCAAACATTAACTGTCCGCGAATAAAATCGTTCAGCGCTAACAGGATAAAGCACGAATTGGGACACCTGTGCTATCCTTTTCTGCGCGTCAATCTACTACGCGCCAGCTCGGTAATGGGCGGTGTCAATTCGGCCACCGGATGACTCGAAAAGTGACAATTTCCTACAGTGTTACCTGCTCTAACCAAATTATTTACAACCGCTGCCTCGCGTCTCGTTCAATTTGAACAACAAACTTAATTTTCACGGAGGCGGGTCAATAGTCGCTTCGAATAAATATGTGTGATGCGTAACTAGTTTGTAAGTCAATAAGCGAACAGATTCAGCCCATACAATGGCCATTATCACCAGTAAACAATCTAGTTTCCGAGGGACGACCTATGTTGCGTGATATTTCCTTTGGGAATATCCAAATAAGTAAGATAAATTTAAAATGTAATGACATAATCATTGAATAAACAAATAAGTTTCAGTGTTTCGATACATTTATTATCCGACCGATACTCGTGTCGCCGGGAAATATACTGTTACGTTTACCCCACGAACTGTTGGAATTTTGTCGCATGTTTACGTTCACGGTTCGCTCGTGTGTCAATGTCATTATTATTTTTGAGCGCAGTCCGTGACGACGACCTATGTTGCGTGATATTTCCTTTGGGAATATCCAAATAAGTAAGATAAATTTAAAATGTAATGACATAATCATTGAATAAACAAATAAGTTTCAGTGTTTCGATACATTTATTATCCGACCGATACTCGTGTCGCCGGGAAATATACTGTTACGTTTACCCCACGAACTGTTGGAATTTTGTCGCATGTTTACGTTCACGGTTCGCTCGTGTGTCAATGTCATTATTATTTTTGAGCGCAGTCCGTGACACTGAACCGTCATTTTCGCAATCCGCCGGTTTCAACTGGATCGCTGTCAAGAGTTCAAGCGTTCTATCAATGTTGTGGTTTTTTTTTGTTCTGTTTAACCAGACTCGGCGATATAAACTCGGCCTCGGGCCTCTCGTGTTTTAGCGGTTGGCTTAGCGCCAGTGACCTATGTTCGTATTATTGGTATCGCCAAAGTTTAGTCCATTGTAAATCTGATATGCTTTTATTACCGGGCGTATATTGTGTTTATCAAATTTTGTTGTTAAACAGAATATAGGTCTTTCTGAAATATGAAAACTCTTTTGAACTCTCTTAATCTTTATTCACTTAGAATTTTGACAAAGAAAAGATTCCAACTGGCAATCCTTTGGTAAATCCAATTAGCAGTTATTATTTGAAATGCCAGTATTACGGTATACGACACAGTGAAAGCCAAGAAATCATAAAGGCCAAGGTTATTACGATTGCGTAGTTTCTATAGTACCTACCAACGTGCGACCAGTCAACCATTCTGATCGGAACACTTATCGCAGATTACTTAACATAAGCAGTTTATTTGCATTTATCGAGTGTACGATCGTCTATTAGCTCAATTTTATAAGGTTTATTAAAATAAATAATCATAACGCCACGTTTTCGCCTCTTGCGTACCAACAATGAAGTCTTTACTTTCACAATTTTCCCCTCTTATCATTTCAAACCGCGAGCTCGTTTAAAGGCCCCGGGAATTTAAATCATGAATTCCAGTTTATTAAAATTTCCCCTTTAATGTTTATTGCCTCCAGTAATGAGCCTTTAGGTTTTGAATACGAACGCTCGTTCAATTAAATGCCGAATTGAAATCCGACTCCATTCAGCAAAGGTCAAAAGGGCTGGACAAAAAGCTTGAATAACTCCTCATTACACATTGTTTGTTCCTTGTGAGCGTTCGGCCGCGACGTTTCCTGTTCCGCTTCTCGCTTTACAAATAATACGTTTGCTTCACGTACCTTATTGCCTATCGACTCCTTTTGGGGCGAGAGCTCTTGGATTACTTATAAATTGATAAGTTTATAATCCTCTGACTCAAACTTAAAACTCGCTGACTCATTAATATTGAGCCTCACATTGAATTTCTTATGAATACATCAAGTATCTTTCGGGTAAAAGCCGTACAATTTTAATAATGCTTTGATATCTTTCAAAGGAGTTTTATGAAAAACCCTGTGTTCCCTAAATAATTCGAAGGCTGTATTATCTTTTCAAAGCTTCTGAAATCCTTTACGTGACTGGGAATGTCCTCGATAAACCTTCATTTGACGTTCAAAGTAAAGCATCTAGCAATGATGTTCAAAGTGAGGGAGATGGGTGGGGACTTTAATAAGTCCGCTAAAAGCCACCCTGAGTATAAAAATACTTTTGGATGTAGTCCCTGAGCGGATTTAATTGTGATTACGCCTACAGTTCTAATAGATTTATTTTATCGGAGAGCTTTTTGCGTGATCTTGCACATAATCCCCTTGTTACTTTACCTCCCCCTGTTTATATCCGTAACTTCTCTCACGACACTGATTCATATCGATGTTAAAGTTGCGTGTTGAATACGTAGTTTCATCGATAACAACTAAAGACCTATTTATTCAGTTTTACAAGCAAAACTTTTTTTATGTAGTTTTTACGTTTGTTTTTCATGTTCTAACAAAATTTGTAAGAATTCGACGAATCGAATCTATAGAAATTGTACCTCAGATAATGGAACGCTAGCTATCATTTGAGTTCCCAATCGTCATGATCATTGTTAATAATCAATGAATCATAATTTATAGCATTAAAGTTTGACTTGGTTGTTGTTTTTGGAATTCTAGTTTATTTATTGGAAATGTTAGTGTACTTATCATCATAAAATCCAATTATTTTTATAAGAAACTAACTGTCCCGGCAAACATCGTAAGTAAGTAAGTAAGTAAGTAAGTAAATATCGTATTGCCTCACAATAAAATAATGTGTCAAAGGTTTGATATATACGGACAATTTGTATGGGAATATGAAATTGTGGTTTTTACTTTTTCCCTTTCAAACCTAACCTTACCTTTTAAACCTTCCCTGGACTTCCAAAAATAATTCAAAACCAAAATTAGCCAAATCGGTCCAGCCGTTCTCGAGTTATAGCGAGACTAACGAACAGCAAATGATTTTTATATATGTAGATGACAATAGAGAGCATAATTTCATACTTGCTCCGTGGCTGTCACAAATATTGATTTCATAATATTATATTTGTGGCAATTACGAAGTACCATTCCTGACCCTTTACAAAAATTCATGGCATCCATGTCGCAAGTCAAGGACGCGTCAGACATTCTGAGGGGATCCCATCAGAAGCGTACATTAAAAATTCTGATGATTTGGAAAAAAGACAAATCTCGTGATGAATTTTTGAAAAAATTGAACAGCTGCCCTAAGGGCGCATCCTTATATAGACAGCTCAGATTTGGTGAAGTGTGTGGTGATTTACAGGGTCCAAGATATCCCCCGTATACCCCATATCTTAAATGGAAAAATCCCCTCTTGGGTTCCCCTACTATAACACATCTGCATTTAAGCTTCTGGAATTTCGGTAAGGTTGCAATTTTTTTTTAACAGAAGCATTTACCAGGATAATTCGCTTTTGAAATTTCACTAATTACCTCAATTTACGTACTCAGTTAGTATCAAGATGTGAAATCTATTTCTTTTCATTGAAATTATAAAGAATATCAGTTTGCTAAATCTGCCTAGAATTCCTTTTTACCTGCGCTATTATTCCTGGCAAATGGTTTATATATTTCGGACCAAATTAAGACTTGGTTAAATTGTAGTTGTTAAAATGAAAATTCCCACGGAACGAGTTACTCCTATCTTTAACACTTTGAATATCTCAACTTAGTGCGCAGTAGTTTCTACTCGTTTTACTCTTCTCGTAAATACTTACTTAGGTACGTGCGATCCACGATTGTCAGATGCCTGTGAGTGACATAATTGTAACCTAGGTCACACCCTGCTGTTCTGTGATCATCTCGTTATTCTCTAACAAATGACATCGTTATGTTGGTAATATATTGTAACTCTCATTTCTCAGACTCCCTCTTTTCAACGACCCTTTGATTCGTTGTCTGTTTTTACTACATTATCTTAGGTTCGGTTGCACCAAAACATTTGTTGAAGTTATTATTAATGTAAATCTTACATCCTTCTTTAACTTGAACCTATTGTTAAAGTAGGAGAAAGGTGTAAAATTTTACCATAACTTTAACAAATATTTTGGTGCTACCGAACCTTAGTAGTCTGTTACTGCTACAGTTTGTTGGTAGAAATGTTATTAAGTTTAGTTGTTGAATATGGTTTTGGCGGGAACCTTGGAAGATGCGTGTGGTGCATTTATTTTATTTCGTTTTCTTGGTGTATTTTTGAGTTATCTATATATATAAAAATTCAACCCGATTTCCTTGGTCACGGCATCACGCGTGAATGGCTGGACCGATTTGGCTAATATTGATTTTGAATGATTTTTGGAAGTCCAGGGAATGTTTAAAAGG
The DNA here is from genome assembly GCA_036365455.1 of Macrosoma leucophasiata. Classification (NCBI taxonomy): domain Eukaryota; kingdom Metazoa; phylum Arthropoda; class Insecta; order Lepidoptera; family Hedylidae; genus Macrosoma; species Macrosoma leucophasiata. The sequence goes on along the minus strand of JAWQUS010000007.1, from coordinate 22,813,249 downwards.
TAAGAAAATATGAAGAAATTGAAGGGAAATAGTAAAAACCACCATTTCATTTTCCCATACAAATAGTCCGTATCTATCAAACCTTTAAGTCCAGGGAATGTTTAAAAGGTAAGAAAATATGAAGAAATTGAAGGGAAATAGTAAAAACCACCATTTCATTTTCCCATACAAATAGTCCGTATCTATCAAACCTTTGACACATGTCATATTTTCATTCTGAGGCAATACGAAGTTTGCCGGGTCAGCCTATATCAAACAAAATGCCACCAACTTTATTTAATACTATTAACTTACTACTACTAATTGTTTGATATAGGCTTATTACAGTGCTCGTGTATAGGGAAATAGAATAACAGTGCGTAAAAACGTTAAACTTTTCTTGTGTCTTTTCTTTGTAATCAATCGTCTAATTTGCCTTTTTTATGATTAATATGGCTTTCAAAATATTCACATAACGATTCTGCATACATCTCTTTTCTTCCATCGATATATAATTTGTACATAACTCTTGACGCTGTTCGTATATTGCTCAGTATTTCGATATCAACAAACACCCTCATCTCCCTCGTACGTGCGTTGATTTCAGACGGCTGACTTTCCGTTTGATCCGCTTACGGCGTGTCTCCGACTATCGCCTTAGTTACGTATATATCCCGGCTTACATTTGCCAACGGTTTCGTTAAGTTCGCGCATCAAGGTCTGAAGTAGGTCAAGTTACGCTCCGACAGGCTCGAGCGTTCGTGACAATTTTCTTTTAAGTGATGAGACGCTTCTGGTCCACAATTGGATTTTGCTTCATTGCTGAATATTTCAATCAGTTTCTGTAGCTATACTATCTGTAGACGAAAGATGTGCAAGGAGCTGAAATATGTTGGAAGACGAAATAAAAGAAGAAAAGTTCCTTGCTGTGTTTTTATTAACTCGAACACAACATTCTACATTGCAGTTAATATTTAGAGTGCTTTTTTACATTTATGCAAATGTAAAAAAATGCACGTTTTTCCACGTATGTTGAATTTTTCATACAACTCTATCTTAGTTTGTAGATATTCTCGTACATAAACACCCCCATATCCCTCGGTATGTGCGTTGATTTCAGATGGCTGACTTTTCATTTGATCGGCTTACGGCGTCTCTGCGACTGTCGCCTTTGTTACCGATATATATCGACGCGCGAAGGCTTACATTTTTCATCGGGTTCGTTAACTCGCGTATATCATGTCTGAACTGGGTTAAGCTATGCTTAGCCAGGCTCGAGTGTACGCGATTATTTTAAGTGAAAAGACGCTTCAGCTTTTGTCTTATTGTCGCTGAATATTTCAATGCTTTTCTTTATCTGTTTACCTTTAGAATGTATAAACTTAGATTATGCAATTTTTGCATACGTTTTATCGCGGAGGTTGATTTTTTTTGTCATATCATTCGATCCATAGCTGCGTTGTGTCGTCGATGATTCTATCTCATTATTTTAATAAAGGTACTCGTAAACACACCCTCGTCTCCGTCAAACGTGCGTTGATTTCAGATGGCGGACTGTCCATTAGTTATTTTTGTATACGCGTTGTGCTTTTTTTATAAGGCTTACGGCGTCTCTACGTATATCGCCTATGTTACGTATATGTATATTCCAGTTGGCGGAGGCATACATTTTTCAACGAGTTCGTTAACGTGGGTACATGTCAGATCTGAAGTGGGTCAAGTTACGCTCCGGCAGGCTCGACCGTGTGTGACTATTTTATGTGAAGAGTAGCTTGAGCTTCACTTTTGCCTTTTGTCTCGTCTTCGCTTATGTGACCCATTGAAATAAATGATTTCTATAGCTATTCATAATAATTATTTTATTTTTAAATTTTAAACTCTGCTTTCAAACTACTCCACGTTTAAAGAGGGGTAAGTTTCCATTGATGGTAGAATAGTGTAGATTCTCTAGATAAGTGTTTTTCAACCTATGTTTTACCCACAGGTTGAAATTGCGGCGTATTATAGGTACCTACATATTTTTAAGTATCTGCAAATCACAGTATACTGACTGCGACCAATGATATGAAAAAAAAAAACAAAATACGTGAAAAAACGTATGCAACGATTGCATGATCTAACGTTAAACATTCTAAAAGTATACAATACATCTATAGAAACCAATTGAAATATTCAACGACGATAAGGCTGAAGACAAAAGTTGAAGCGTCTTTTAACTCAGAATAGTCACGATCTTTCTAGCCTGCCGGAGCGTAAGTTGGCCCAGCCGGGATCAATCAGCAACAAAGGCGATTGTCGCAGAGACGCCATAAGCCTACCTAATAGAAAGTCTGTCGTCTGAAATCAAAGCACGTACCGAGAGACGAGGGTGTTTGTTTACTAGTTCGATAAGGAGTTAATTGAAAATTCTACATCAATGTAAAATATAAAAAAAATATTTTAATAATTATGCAATAGGTTGCCTACTATAGGTGAACCTTTAACAATTTATTCAGTATACTTAACTTTGTATTAACATACTTTTTTATTTAAGGCACGGCCCTGTAATTTCCGGCACAGAGTCATAACACCTTAGGCCTCAGGAGTGGTATGAATCATGGTGGCATTTTGACATTGGTCTTTTTGTGGGTGACTATAGGCTGCAGTCATCACTTAATATCAATGTGATGTGATCTTCTAGTATATCTCACGCACCGTTGGTCTTGCCTTTGACCGGGTCTGGCACAGGGCACTTCTCGCGAAACTTCCATCCTACGGTCTTCCCGAGAGGCTATGCAACTGGACAGCCAGCTTTCTATCTGAGCGTTATATACAGTCTTAGTTGACGGTCAGCGCTCAGATAGACTACCTATCAACGCTGGTGTACCGCAAGGCTCTGTGCTATCTCCCACGCTTTTTCTTCTGCATATCAATGAAATGTTGGAGCAAAACTCCAATTTTCATTGCTATGCCGATGACGGTAGTACGGGAGATGCACACTACACTGGCCGTGCAAATGCCTCTCGGACACTTATCGAGGAAAGCAGGACTAGACTTGTGTCTGAAGTCGAGCACTCTCTGAAGCGGGTCTCGGACTGGGGTCGACTCAACTTAGTGCAGTTCAACCCCTAGAAGACACAAGTCTGCGCGTTCACCGCTAAAAAAACCCCATTCGTTGTAGCACCACAGTTCCAGGGCACTCCGCTCGCCGTTGGTAAGAGTATCGGTATCCTGGGCGTTGACATATCGAACGAAGTGCAATTTGGGAGTCACAATGAGTGTAAGACCAAGTTGGCATCCAAAAAACTAGGGGTGCTTAACAAAGAGAGGCAGTATTTCACATCGGGGCAGCTATTACAACTTTATAAGGCCCAAGTGCGGCCCCATCTGGAATACTGCTCTTATTTGTGGGCGGGAGCCCCCAAATATCAACATGGTCCACTCGACTCCCTACAAAGACGCGCCGTTCGTATTGTTAACGACCCAGGACTTACTGACAGGCTCGAACATCTGAGCCTGCGCAGAGACGTTGGGAGTCTATGCGTTTTATATCGTCTCTGCAATGGCGAGTGCTCTGTCGAACTGTTCGACATGGTGCCGAGAGAGAAGTTCCACTCTCACCCACTGGACACTTGGCAATATTCAACGGTGCGGTTCTCACGTTCGTTTTTGCCCAGAACGTGTAAATTGTGGAATGAACTTCCCTCTGAGGTGTTTACAAAAGAATAATTCAATATTTTAACCTTTTTAATTGTGTTAGTACGTAATGATAGGTACATGAGTGTTGAGTATAGTTTATATTTTTATCGTAAAGTGTCTGTTATAAAATTTCTTTATTTTTGTTTACTTCACATAAAACAAAATGTCCTAAAATCTTATAAAGTCTTTCGTGGCATTTAATAATTTCTTTTTATTCCTATAACATAATACGAATTTCGTGAGATACGGTAATTCATTTCTAAAATATGTTTCTTTTTTTACGATTTCGTACCGCTGTATCACGAAACCTCAAATCTATTTTTAAAATTCACATCTCTGGAAGTCGTAAATCCGGCTTTAATTTAGTCCCTGGGCTCACCGGGCATCGTTAGAGAAATGTGGGTCACGACCTCCTCTGTGCTTCTTATCCTCTGAATATTCCCTTCTAGGTTTGAAGCTATATTAATCCCTTTAACCAGCTTGTCAGCATTGTCCACTAGGTAGGTGTATGATGTTTTTTTTTTTTGTTGTTGTTTTTTTTTTATGTTACGGAAGTGGCAAACAAGCATGCAGTCCACATTGATGTTAAGTGATGACTGCAGCCTATAGACACCCACACAAAGACTGAGGTCTAAATGCAGATGCGTTACCACTCCTGAGGCCTAAGGTGTTATGCCTCTGTGCCGGAAATTACAGGGTGTACATTACCACCTGACCGGAACACGATAGTGCTGAACACTACCATTTAGCGGCAAGTATATTAGGTAATGCGGTGGTGCCTACGCCCGCGCGCTCCGTCACTGTACCACCAGTAAAGATGTCAGTTAAATATACGCTTACACTCGCAGCCCCCACATTAGGTATTTTATAAATCTTTAAATACACAGACTCGAATCAAATATCTGTAGGCCATACAAATATTTGTCCTCGTGCGGGGATCGAACCCACGACCCTTCGAATTAAATGGTCGTCTCACACCCGTGGACTAACCGGGTCGTCAATTATATCCGATATTTGTTGTGTACGACAGATAGAGCTATTTCTTCATTAATGTATAAGAAAATATGATTGTAAATGTTATGGGTTTGTTGCTAATTCTGTTCAAGTTGGACCATGTACGATGGACCATTCATTATTTAACATTACTTGCACTACATTTTTAATATTAACTCTTAACATTTATGATGATTTTGGGATTAGATTTCGGCTTATTATGCCCATTTTGCCAGTTTTCGCGTCCCAATGCTATAAGGATACTCGTACGTAATGAAATGAATTAATCAGCCAACATACCCAAATTTGGGCTATGCCACTAAGAATATTCCCACTTATAAAGGAATATCCCACTCTCTCATAACTAGTGGCCTAGAAAAAGCCGCCAGGGCAGTTAGTATTCCAATTTAGTTTATTCATACAAAAAAGGTCCACCAATTTTAGCAAGTAATGCGCCGAACCAATACTGAATTCCGCACGAATTCGATTACAAACAATGGCAGTCGCGAGCATCACATCAAAGCTTCGATTTTACGATCCTCCAGCACCGCAAATTACCGCCGTGTTTACTGAACGCGACCTGCGTTGATAATGTTTTAATTGCTGTAGATCCGCGAATCGATATGCGCGAAGTATATTCTTTTGTAGTTTACTGACGCAGTGGCAACACATCATAGCTCTTGAAAGGTGAGACGCACCTGTTATGATCCTCCAGCACCGAAAATTATCGCTGTGTATACTGAGCGCAACCACCGTTGATGAAATTTTGATTGCCGTAAATTTGCGCGTCGAAATGCGCGTAGGATATCCTTTTGACATTTTCTATCACAAAACAGCATATCTCTGAGATTCCGAGACGTGTGTGTAATGATCATCCAGCGCCGCGAATTATCGATGTCTACATTGTCAACCGGAAATCCCGTCTTTACTGGACGGGACAGGACCTGCGTTGCTAATGTTTTAACTGCCGTAAATTCGAGTGTCGAAATGTTGTGATTTGAACACCTCTGCCCTCATGACTGGCAACGCTCATCAAGAAATATTTCATATCGATCCTATGAAAGTGACAATCGGTATCTAGTTTCGACTTCGTAGAGCGTTGTCTCTGCTACACACTATCTACGTAAGCACTGATAGTCCGGTATTGGTCAAAACTTGATCATCAAAATGGTGAACAAACGTCATATTGGTAAGGTGCGAAAAAGATAACGCTCTACAGACCCGAAATAAGCCGAAGTCTCCTTCCTGATGTCGATGTGCATTATTTCTTGTTGGATACTGTACAATCTATTATGAGAGTTTGTTTTTACTTTAAAACAAATGATATTACTAGATCTTGGACTAGACATTCGGTAGATAGTCGGACATTAAACATTCTATTATATACGAATTCAGTAAGAAAATATAAGTAGATTGCACTCTTACGGAACCGGAGCGAATCGATATACATTCCATACAAGTGGTTTTCCTTAAAAATGTAAGTTCATTGCGCTTGGTAAATGTTCTTCCTCATACATTACACACTAACGATAAAGATAAACGATGATTTATTTATGTCACATCTGATTTTATTGAAGAACAGCATCGTTTATAAAGCATTACGTCGCCCTCTTATTATAGAATCTTTATGAATCATTGATACTTGTTTGATATTGTCTCTCGTTTGTAGTTTATTTACTATGTATTTATGTAGGTGATTGGCCTTATCGAACTAAAGGATTCTAACTTAAGGTTTCTTTTTTTATGTAATGGGAGTGGCAAACAAGCATGCATTTCACATTGATGTTAAGTGATGACTACAGCCTATAGACACTCATACAAAGAACAAGGTCAAAATGCAGATGCGTTACCACCCCTGAGGTCTAAGGTGTTATGCCTCTGTGCCGGAAATTACAAGGCCATACATTACCACGTGAGCGGAACACGATAACCATTTAGCGGCAAGTATATTTCGTAATGCCTTTTTTTTAAACTTTTATTTTCTTTTATTTATATTCTAAAAATGAATAAAAGATTTAAATAAAAAAAAATATTAGGTAATGCGGTGGTGCCTACGCCCTCGAGCTCCGTCACTGGATCTCTACCACCAGTGAATTATTTTAGTAGTGACCTCCATTGTTTTATTCTCATATGTAGGTATATTTATATTTTTCGAACATTTATTTTCTCTCGCATTGAAATCTCGGGAAGCCTCGCCTCAGTATCTGCCAGTAAAAAAATCACAATGTTTAAGGTCCTATAAACTCTAAACACTCCATAAGCTACACAATCTCAAATACTGTTATAAAACGAGTTAATATTTTATTTAAACATAACAAAAATCTTACGGTAGACGCAGACGCTGTCAGCCACGTTCAATTTATAGTGAATGCTTCGTTTGAAGAAGTAATTAGTTTGATCCGTATACGGTTAACTATTTGCATAACAGATCTCGCCGGTGCCAGGTGGTGTGGCTCGCTTTACAGTCTATTAACGTCAGGTCGTTGGCATGACGACGATGTAGCTGACATAATGTATTTGTTTCTGTAGAACAGGGAACAGGATGCGTTTCTGTAACGACAAAAACAACAATAAATCATGTAATGTGACATTTAAGAGAAATTTACCAACATTTTCGTGAATATATTTGTGTCTAAGAACGTATACAAAATTTTAAACTTTTAGACATAAAACAAATGTAATTTAACGGCACCCTTCATTCTGATAAGAAACTTTCACGTGAACCTAAAAGTTTTAACGAAGACGAAAAGAAAGTTTATGAAATAATCGAAGTTTTGTATGAAGAGTTTCCAACTGAATCACAGTTTTACACCGTACAACCAGGGCTGAACAATTTGAAAGAAGTTATAACAACAATGTGATACTAACTGAAGTATGACAAAACAGCAATCGTGTTTCTGTATTAAACATGTATTATGTGTTGATATTTGCAATGTCTGTATTTTTACTAAGTTATAAGCATCGTCCATAAGCTCTAGGTAGCTTTAAGATAGCGGACATTTTTGTTGTATCTGAGTGACCTACAGATTCTAGTGGTACGTAAAAGTCGTTTGGGAATATTGGTGGGGTTGATATAGTTTCTATATCAAGGCAGTACAATACCCTAAACTTCCCATTTCGTACCGAGTAAAGCTTTAGAGGCTCTAGTGACTAGGGTCTAGGCACATACAACATGTAACGGGAATTATGCACACTCTCTAACACCCCGATTAGAAAATCGAGTTATAATCATAATGCATGCACTGAAATTACATGTTTAAGTATTTTATATTATTATTTTAGAAATGACTGAAATGACTAGAAATGACTGACTGATTCAAACACGCGAGAGGAGGAAATAAACATTCGAATCCAAAACACGCTCCGTTGCAGTGCAGCCCTACATAAGGTATTGGCTTCCCGATTTCTCAGTAGACGCACCAAAATTCAGATCTACAAGACAGTCATAAGACCTATTTTAATATATGGATGTGAAACCTGGACACTAACTCACAAAGAAGAGCAAAAATTACTAGTTACCGAGAGGAAAGTGTTCAGGAAAATTCTAGGCGCTGTTCGGGATGAAAGAGGAATCTAGAAGAAAAGGAAAAATAAAGAAATTGAACATCTGGTGGCAGAGCCAAATATCATCGGCCAAATAAAATCCCAGAGGCTTCGCTGGCTTGGCCACCTTGAGAGAATGGGGGAGGATCGAGCAGTGAAACTTGCATACTTGGGGCGACCTAGTGGCCGACGTCCAGTTGGTCGGCCCAGGTATCGCTGGAGTGATGAGGCGCTGAAAGATCTCCGTGACCTTCAGGTTGAAGACTGGCGGGAGGCAGCGCAGAACAGGCAAAAATGGCGCATTCTTGTATCGGAGGCCAAGACTCATTTTGGGTCACTGCGCCCATAAAACAACAAACAAAACATTTTAGAAATAGGTTGTCCTCAATTTGTACGAACAGTATGCATTCCCTGTGCATACTTACCCTACCTCTACCTACGGCCGCACATAAACCACGAACCTACTCACGCACGCACACTGTTGCAATGTGATCTAGCATAAGTTTATTTAATTAACACTCGCTAGTAATAAGATTAATTTCCGCTATTTTATTTCTTAAATAATATAATAATAATGGCAACCCATTATACGTCCCACTGCTGGGCACGAGTCTCTCCCCTTTTTGGGGGGAGGCCTGGAGCTTACTCCACCACGCTGCTCCAATGCGGATTGGTGGAGGTGGGTGGGTTAGTGGCCAACCCGCTGTCGGATGTTTTCAAACCGCCCATAAGGCTTTCGACAAGGTTTAACGACTGCTATCTATCGATAGCAACCGGGACTGACGGCTTAACGTGCCCTCCGAAGCACGAAAACGCGCATTTAATTTGCCACTAGCGGTCACCCAACACACTACCCGACCGCGCCCGTAGTGCTTAACCGAGTAGATCGCTTACGGTTTACACCAGCCGCTGGGCCATGCGCGCTTCATTTCTTAAATATTTTTTTATAATAAAATTATTATGGATAGACGTTAGTCTCATTTTCGTTTGTATTTACTGTTCATAATTTCCTTAATTATAATTAATTTGGGACAAAATATTATCTACATCAAAAATTGGATTCTGAACAAATTTAATCATGTTACACGTTGTATATATCTATATAATCTCTCCCAGGTCGTCAGAGAAGCGATATGTAATTGCACTTGGAATAAAAAAATCGCCCTGACCCAATTGTATGCCGTAATGGTGATAAAATACATTGATGTCTTCTCATAACGCGCCAAGAGGCGCAGTTGTAAGTCTGTCATTTCTATTATTGATGTCTACATCATCTCGTGTGTCTACTGCTTTAATTAAACAGAACCTAGACCAATCAGTAACAGGTCCTCACCAGCGATATATGTTTCTGAGTATGGATTTTAACAATATAGTAAATAGTGCTAGCTAGCTCATTCTGAAATTCCCGAATAAGGCTCCTTCAAAAAACCGGACAAGGGCGAGTTCGACTCGCGTGGTGAGGGTTCCGTAATTTAAATAAATATTTTCGAAAATATTACAGATTTAAAATGCAGGGACATAGCGGTTACGGTGGTACCGGCAGGGGGGGTTATATTATTAAGAATTTTCGATTTAATTTGAATACTCAAACTTCTTATAGGTTTTTCAGTAATATATAGGCAAAGAACTATTTTCCAAATTTTTTTCAAAATTTTAAGTTCAGTAGTTTCGGAGATAGGGAGGGTGGGAATGGTCAATTTTCGTCGTTTTTCTTAAATAACTTCAAATTTGTTTATGCAAAAATTATAAAAAATATATATCTGAGATGCTGACAACAACTTCTTTCATTTGATATGTCACACGACACAGTTTACGATTTTTTTTTAATTTTTGGATTTACCTACCCTAAGGGCCCCCCCTGTTTAAAATTTATTATTTTACTTGACGTGTTCATCTTTGAGTCACCAATTTACATATATTCATCAAATTTCAACTCAATCGGTCTAGCAGTTTCGGAGCAAATTGGCTGTGACAGACGGACAGACAGACAGACAGACAGACGCAAGAGTGGTCCTATAAGGGTTCCTTTTTTCCTTTTAAGGTACGGAACCCTAAAAATTTACCTTTGTATATTCTCTGGCGATATTTTCTACTCGCAAAGGTTGCCTGCTCTTTCGATATCATTTTACTCTTTTGCTGTGATGTTGTACATAAAGACGGTATTCTTACGGAAGTATTTTCAATATAATCAGTACAAAAGGTGGGCAGATTTGGTGGAATTTTTTATGGCAAATTTCAATTACATAAACGTGATTTTCGGTTATCAGTTGGGATGCAATGTGCTTATTTTTTTATAGGTATATGAAACGTGCAAAGGTATCTATACATTCACTTGTCTTCTGCACTATACATTTCAAGTAGCTAGGTACATTAATTTATTTCAGTCCTCCGCCCTTAGGTTCAAAGACTTGAAAGCTAATTATGTTCAATTTAATTTGTACAGCTCTCAATAGGATTAATACTCATTTGATTTGCGGTTGACGACTTGTCGTCACAACGACATCTCATTAGTGGCAAGAGGCTATCGGCTTATTCGTTTTAATTGGATGAATTAACGCCACGATAGACGGGAGAGCGGCGGCGCGCGGTCTTGGTGTAGAAGAGACACTTCTAGGTTCAATCTGATATTAACTTAGATTTATACCTACTCTACCATGGAATGCGTTGATAGAAAGACTAACAGTTATTTTTAGATTGTACGTTATTCAATTACAGGCCAAGGTAATCGGATTTTTAGTGTAATTGGATGAATTAGCACCTCGGTAGACGGTGCACAGTTTTATTAAAAACATCGAGGTTTTATTCTCAATCCGAATAGGCTGAAGCTTGATTCGATTCTAAATTGAAATGTGTTCAAAATACGCTACAAACATTTTCAAACGTTTGTTTTTGCAATCTTTTATTCGGATATCTTAGTACAATGATGGTTTATTAGTGCAATTAGATGAATAATTTACGTCTCGATGGTGTTCCGGCATTGAACATGTTTTGGATTTTCTTAGTGCCTTAATTTTATTAGCTTGGGATAGATCATTTTAAGTCAGGAAATAATTGGAAATGTGTATAAATAATAGTGATGGTAATAATAATAACATCTTTTTACTTTATTAAAAGAAGTAATAAATACAGTACAAATAGATAAAATCATCGGACACTGGATCCAGGACAAAGGCAATTTAGTGTGGCGGTCGAGCCGTAGGCCACAAATTAAGGAACACAGATTGTACAAGTGAAGATATCATATTTATATGCACTTAATAAAATCTAGCTTTACGTCAGTTTTGTCTATTGATATGGCGGACGCGTCTTCTGATAACCGATGATAATGCGAGCGTGTAAGAAGGCAAGCTGTTCCACAACATTGTCACTGTGCAGACGCACGTTATGGTGTGTAAATAATGTTGAAGTAGCTTCAGGATTACGAAGTATGCTGAGTTGCGGGGAGATGAACACGGAAATAATTTATTGCCGAGGCTTATGGAAACTTGTTTTGTCCAAGAATTATTACGAATTTACTGTCTGCTTGGAAATTGGCCTCTATTTAGCTCGGTTCCCTGAGTCGGTGAAAAGGTTTTCCAATATCCCTATTGGAATGTGAGTTGAACGTGTGAGACTGAGGCTACCATAAAGACAAATGAGAATAAAAATATATATAATCATAAAGGAGTTACACGATGAAATATCAATTGGTTTCCCTAAGATACGTTGTTTTTTTTTTCAAGAACTAGGGCTAAGTTTCTTTCTGGAAGCGACCGCGGTAGTGTTATTTTGCATTAATTTCTTGTTTTATGATTCGCTGGTCTGGACTGACTCATCAGCGCGTACCAAAACCAAAGAGTCATGAAACTCATGATATCATACAATTAAACACTACACGTGATTTATCGTCATAAGTACGTTGTAATAGAGATAAAAAACTGCAAGTTCTTAGACAAGGCAATAAAAAGCATACGAAATCCCTTAATTTGTGGCCTGCAAACAGAATTTATCTAGCGCGCCGTATTCGAGCTCAGCGATGTTTACACAAGACAACGCCCAGTCGGCGTGAGGTAAACATGTACAGTCATGTACTGTTGTGTACTTGCTGACAATACATGTGTAGTTTTTTATTGTGAATCTAGAAATAGATGAAGAGTTCACTTGTTAACTTGTCAAGTTTCAATGATAGAGTCACCTTGGACTTTGACCACCTAACTTGGTAGCTTTTAACCTGAGGTGTAATGCTCATAGCTAAACAAGTCGTTTTTTAATCATGATGTTGATGTGGCAAACAAGCATAGTTACCTATATTGATGTTAAGTCTAGTGTAAACATCTACATAGCGCTGAACACTACTATTTAGCTGCAAGTAGACGGCGGTGTCTACCTAAGCCCACGATTCGTCACTGTAGCTCTACTACCAGTAGGGCGCACACACAAAACTGCGATGCGATGCGATGCGACGCTGGATCGCAGAAAGTTGTGATGCGAATAAATGCACCCTAAAGAACTAAAGAAGTAGTATTGTCATTAGATCCCGATTGAATCGCATCGGTGTCTTGTTCTAACAGTCCGCGTGAATATCACCTTGGAACGCGCTGCAAACTCGCGTAATTTTTTACTGTTTACGTGCGGGCTCGCGCTCTCTTGGCGCGTTTGGGACGGGGTGAAGAGGTGATTAAAAATATTTTTTACGTTTTGTTAGTTACAAAAATCATAAAGACAACCGTTATTTTTTATATTAATTCCATCTTAATACTATCTGTAAGTACCTATCCGATCGACACGTCTCAGGAGTTTGCAGCTAAGCGAACAAGCTGCCACAGCGCGTAAAGCGCGTCGGAAAGCTCGTGAAAAAGTCGTCGTCTACATTCCACAGAGATTATGAATGTGTGCATTACTGTGTGCATGGTTGCGATACCGTCGCGACCGCAGCGCGTTGCGATAGTGTCAAACGCGCGTCGACCGCGCCGGAAAACAACGAGTTGTGCAGGGTTCCGTAGACGCTCCACACTCAACCTACCCAGTAAGAAACTTGGCATGAATCGTGACACAATAATACACATACGTACTAATTATATTTGCTTCTAAGTGAAAATAGGTTTGTTTACTATAACGCAAGAGCGTCATACACTCATAACAAGCTAAAGCCCTTCATAAATTCGCCGCCGTTCATACAAGCTATACGTCACCTGTTTATGACCCACTTCTAAATGTATTATCCCATTACGTGGGCACGCGTCAGGCTGACGATTTTGATAACACAAGTACGTAATCAGTTCTAGATCTGTCATAGTTATATATTATGATATGTAACAAACGCTCATGTTTAGCTCATGTCCACGTGGATGGTAAATTAATGTTTCAGTTCTTGAGAGGCTTGATGGTAGGTAAGTGCTGCAGCCTATTGATCTGTTTACAAACACTTTAAGAACTAGATATAGGTCTCAGTACATATGCGTTGCCACTTGTAATGACTTGAGATATTGTCTGATAGCCTCAAATAAACAAATGAATCAAAATGTTCCTTAATTATGTGTTAATACATCATCGTACGGTGTTAAACAAGTGATGATTTTTATTACATGCGGCAATCGATTTTAATGTAGATGTAACGAAAACTCTGAAAACAACTGCCACATTGTCTTCCTCACATGTCATATTCTTTCTCTGCCATAAAATCGCATTCTTAGCAGTGTTTTGTAATGTTGAAACTAACTTCACGAACGCATTTAAGATTTGCGAGAGCAGAATTTCCCTCTCAACACGTGAATGACCGTTCGAAATCAAGCAAGTCATGGCTAGAGTAAACTTCATTAGATTACCACGAGGTTTTATAATTAATGCTGTGACGTCAACCATCAAACCAACTTCAGAAGTACGCCGAGGTCAATGTTTGCTTGATGATTGCAATTCATTTCGGCGAGTTGACCCTTTGGCCTGGCGTTCGAAGCACGAGCACGAAGCACGTTTTTAGGATCGACATTTGTTATTCTGTTTTGCTAATTCAAATGTTCTAATACTTAACGTTATAAAACTGGAAAGCGATCAGTTTCACTGGTGGTAGATTTGTAGTGCCGGAGCTAGAGGGTGTAAGCACCACCTTATTACCCAATCTATCTGCTGCCTAATGGTAGTTTTCAGCACTATCTTGTGCCGGGTCGTGTAACGCATCTACATTTTGACCACTGGTCTTTGTGTATATGTCAGGTTATGACTGCAATGTTGCAGTCATTACCTGACATCCACACAAATTAAAAAAAAAGGATTACAAATGGAAGAATAGAGTCACACAACAAAAAGTTATGATGGCAAAATAGAAATATCACCAACTTTCCGTTGGTCAACCGCATCTCTTGATGCTAGACCTCTCTAGTTCTCTTGAACTAGAGAGGTTACGTTACATTATTCGTATTTTCTTAAATTATCGAACATTTTTCATCTGTAAATTGTAGCTGTTTGCGGTCACAACAACTTGTTGAATGTTTTATTTTATTCTTGAAACTTGGGGCTAGTTTATGTGGACTTTGTCGGAATCTACTACTGGTGGTAGAGCTCCAGGGACGAAGCTCGTGGGCGTAGGCACCACCGCATTACCTAATTTACTTGTCGCTAAATGGGAGTGTTCAGCACTATCGTGTGCCGGTCAGGTGGTAATGTACGGCCCTGTAATTTCTGGCACAGAGGCATAACACCTTAGGCTTCAGGAGTGGTAACGCATCTGCATTTTGACCTTGGTCTTTGTATAGGTGTCTATAGGCTGCAGTCATCATTTAACATCAATGTGAACTGCATGCTTGTTTGCCACTTCGAATACATAAAAAAAAATGAAAAGAATCACACGCAATTTTACGTCTGTATCCCCCGAAGGGGTAGACAGAGATACATGCATTAATTCAAACTGTGTTTACATGTAACGCCTACGATTCGCCGGTTATGTTTTGGTTCGTGTAACAGGTGGCGAACCTATTGATATCTCCGGGCACATAACCTTACTCCGAGGCAGTAGGAAACTTCCTGAAAATGTAAAATAACACCAGATATATTTCTGTTATACCCCGACACTGGGATCTAACCAATGACTCCAGCGTGGCAGTAGTGGCCCGCTATCACTGGGCTACTGAGGCAGTCATTGCTCCATACATTTTCATCTACTCGTAGTTTGTGTTAGGTCCATACTAGCCACAAAGCTCCAGTTTTCAGTATTGTAGGTTAAGTGCTGGCCATTATCTCTTAGTATAAGTATTAGCTTATTTTTTTTTTTTAAGTCTATTATTTGTTAGTCGTTGTTTTAGTGTTAGCTTGGAGGAGATAAAATCTATAGCAAATTTTCAGGCTTTTCAGTGTAATTGTCATAGATTGCAACGTTAATTGCAGCATTTTCTCTTTCATTGAGTTTTAAAAAAACGTTAACGATCTAAGGACTTGCGAGACGTATCTAAGACGTACTTCACGTCCTACTCGTAAAAGAGCAGTCGCGTAAAAAATAGTTGGCCAGCCTATGTGCCGTTTATAACTCGAAAATAAAAACTAGTAGCTAATAACATTCGTGTGACGTAGCTTTGACGTAGCAAATGTTTTCAAACTGAACTCGTTGCTGTGTTTTTTGGCGAGTTACGTCTGTTTATTGAGACATAGACTAGATTTATAAGAATATCCGCCTTAAAATTGTTTATTGTTACGGGATAGTTTGCGGCTTTTTCGCTACTATTCTTACGGCCTATGTCGCGTTATGTATTTGTCTGTCTAGTAAAATTATCACGTTCATAAAATGCGGTGTATGCAACTCGAGAGTTGATTTCAACGAAATGAAATCTATTCAATCGCGCGATTCAACAACTTTTTAAATAGTCGTTTTTCCGTAGTCGATCCGTACGCAAACGATTTCCTTGCGTGTAAAATGATTCACCTTCGCTTTATTTGGCAGTAAACCCGCGCGCGCGGGTGTGTGTGTATGTGCGTGCGTGCAGTCACAATGTACATAAGAACAGTGAGGTAACTACGAACAAAGCGTTCAAAACGGCACACGCACACAAACATGCGCATCTACGAGGCCTCTAAGCGGTTCTCGCAGTGCTACAGTAGCGAGTGTCGCGTCGAGACAAGCGGTCACGTTGCGTTATTTGTTTTGTTTCCACGAGTGTGTCAAAGATGCCACGAATGTATTGCGTGGTATACGACTGTTTGAACTCATCATCATCAAAACCGGAGCTTTCGTTTTTTAAACTTCCTGGTGATTTTGAAAGGTAAGAATGATGTATTGTTTTAAGTTTAACATGTTTTTTTTATAAAATTCACGTGTCACAGTGTTTGTAACAATACCTACTCCTCCGCAGCGGCTAGACCGATCATTATGAAATTTTGTGTGTATCGTTGGTAGGTATGAGAATCGGTTGATGTCCATTTTTTATATTCCTAAATGCCTAAAAGGATGACTCACCAATTTTTTTTTCGATTTTTTGGTCATTTAATTATTTTATACTTACCTCTATAGCAATACGAAGTTCGTCGAGGCAGCTAGTTATTATTATAATTTGTTGGTACTTGAATTGTCACTTCGTCTTAAATAAGATTGTTCATGTTGGGTCATGGGTGTCATGGGTGTGGTTTAATGGTTTTAGAGGTTGTTTTTTTTATTTATTTAATTGTACAAAAAATACTTACTTACATGTGTTTTGTTGTGGTTTTCGAGGGTGTTGAAACCAATGAATACCTAGTGCTGTCAAAATGAACATGGTAGTGTTCAGCACTATCGTATTCCGGTCAGGTGGTAATGTACGGCCCTGTAATTCCCGGCACAGAGGCATAACACCTTAGGCCTCAGGAGTGGTAACGCATCTGCATTACGACCTTGGTCTTTGTGTTGGTGTCTATTGGTTGCAATCATCACTTAACATCAATGTGAACTGCATGCTTGTTTGTCACTTCGATTACATAAAAAAAAAATTAACCAATTAAATATGGTAGGAATTTGTACGTCCCTGTAATTTCCGGCACAGAGGCATAACACTTTAGGCCTCAAAAGTGGTAACGCATCTGCATTTTGACCACTGGTGTTTGTGTGTCTATAGGCTGCTCATCAATGTGAACTGCAAGCTTGTTTGCCACTTCAATAACATAATAAAATAAGCCACGTTTATTAGATCTATCTAGAATTTAGAAGGGCGTGTAAATGGTAGGGAGGTACTTTCTGTTACGGTTACAGAGCTCCATAACATCCCTAGATTGTATAATTGATTGAGGTACATTCCCGTCGAGATAATACTAACGTGACCATTTTTATCGTCACTCAAAACGGGACATTCTCAAAATTGACCTTCAAGGAATCAGGGGGGAACAGGCTTACTGACGAACGCCCATCTATAACACCCTTCTATAAGCATCGTTTCTAAGTGTCTTAGGTATCGCTATCGATTGGTTTTGAGATCATTATAAATTATTCCAAAAGTAATAAAATTTCGGATTGAGGTTTACAGGATAACTTCAGTCGGTTTAAGTTTTCAATACATTTTTGAAAAAATGCTTATAACGGGACATTGTCGCTTCCCAAAAGTTTTCCTGGGACACCGGGACGGGCTGCATGAAAACGGGACTGTCCCGTTCAAAACGGGACGTATGGTCACGTTAGGGAATACAGACGTGGAAGTAACATTGTATATAATATGATAACAGTTATAAAAGTGTGTCAATAAGAGAAATGAACTCTGTTTACTATTACTACCTACACTTATCTAAATAACCCAGTAAGATCATACAATGACATCAGACTTGTAAGGCGTGCCCTGTTTAGGTCACGTCACATGAGCCCTAGATAAAAGCAATTGCGACGCGCTTATGTTTTACGGCATAACTATGCTTTTACGAGAGTCGTCAAGCGGTTTAGTTGCGAGCATTTGTTTATTTTATAATGCACTTAGAAAATATACAACGCTTATGTAGATGGAGAATTTTATTTAAAAACTAGCTTCCCGCCGCGGCATCGCGCGGTTTGCAATGTTACCTACTCCCTCTTATTCATCTTAAACTTGAAAGAATTTTTCAAACCAGCAGTTCTTGAGATTCAATGATGAGCGTGTTCAAGCAAAAAAACAAACTCTTCAGCTTAATAATACTTATTAAGAATAGATTTCTATTGGCATTTATTCATTCCATTGGGATTTTTCCATTTTCTGGAAAATGGAAAAACTGCGTCATCTATGCCAGCTTAACTTAACTAAGTTCGCTTAGGTTTTGGTCTGCAACTAGCATAAAACAGCCTCTCAAGGCAAAAATTAAACGCGTTTAAACGTTTCTGCGTTGCAATATTAGTTAATAGTGTTAATACTTACCTACAGCTGTGACTATTGATTTTGGCACTAAAACGGCAATTCTAAAATTAAATCCAATTGTATTTATTCCGGTGAATGCTATAAATGCATGCAGCCTCAGATTGTGTATCGATCGGCGGTGTGCCTCGAGGTCGCTATGTCAATTACCTCCTATTATACGAAAATAAATCCAACGACGGCCTTTGACCTGAACATGCCTTTAAGGCCTTAAGTAGGGTGAATTGCCTAAATTCGTACATGATTTAAGTCAAATTCTAGAAAAAACTGTTAATTGAATCCGCCATATAGAAATACACGACGACAGACAAGGATTCAATGAATACTTTTAATTGAACAGAATGTTAAATTTTCTTATCCCCTTTTAGAAAAAAACATTTCAAAATGCCCCCTTTTTTGTCTTAAATGCAAATGTTCTGCAAAACGGCACAGTCTTTTTGCTTCGTTTTTATTGCAAAAGAAAGGGATTTAAATTACTCACAGTTTTAATTAAGAGTTTTATTTATTTTGGTGTTATTTATTAATGAAAATTAATAAAATGTCGAAAGTTCCGTGCATGAGCGCGAGCCTCTTCGTCACGCCATACTGTAATCGCAATCATCGTCAGTCGGCTAGTCGGCTGCGGCCCTTTGTGAGGGGAGGATGTACAGCGCGCTGCCGAAATATAAAGTTACATATTTTGGGATGTTACTGCGAAGTTATGAGTAAAACCTGTAATAAAATATGTACTATACAACACGAGTGTGAAAGAAACCTCGAAATTAACACCCATATCACAATTTGGAAAAGTTATTACGTCCGCCCATCTTGGATCTGAAACATGATGCCATTTTCGTAATTAGCACCCCAAGAAACCTCGAAATTGACACCCATATCACAATTTGGAAGAAATGTTTTGTCCGCCATCTCGGATCTGAAAAATGATGCCATTTGCGTAATCAGCACCCCAAGAAACCTCGAAATTTATACCCATGTCATATTTTGAAAATAAAATCTGTCAGCTATCTTGGATCTGCAAATAGATGCCATTTTTCGTAATCAGAACTCCAAGAAACTGTAAAATTAAGACCCATAGAAAAATATAAATAATCTGTCCGCTATCTTGGATTTGAAAAATTTGTACCTCAAGAAACCGTAAAATTGATATCCATATCATATTTTCGAAAAATAATTATCTCCGCCGTCTTCGATCTTAAAGGAGATATCATTTTCGTAATTATCACCTCAAGGAACTCTGACATTGATACCCACATTGCTTACATACTATTATCGCTTAGAGTAGGTACCATTTAGTGAAATGTAAATTGGGAAATGCGGTGGTGCTCGCTCGCCCTGGAGCTTGGCCACTGAAGCTCTACCACTGTATATTACCACCTTACCAGAGCATGATAACGGTGGACATGGAGTTATCATTGACTGGTAAGTAAAGAAGATGATATGGAGGTGTTCACGCCTTCGAGCTCGTTCATTAAAGTTCTATCATCATACAGTCATACATATCACAACAGCCCACCATTCATAAGTACATAAAATATTAAGTTTTTAAATTATCCAAGATTAGACCGTTCGCAACGCAGAAATAACTAACGAGCAAAAATCAAGCAAGTTTACCACCAGCGAAGACCAAGTACCAAGTAGTTGATTTTGTCGACCAAGTTCAGCGAGTATCCGCTAGATTGCTTCTATTTTGACAAATATTTGATGAGCTCCGTTTTGCCAAGGTCATTCAGGCTACTTAACCCCTTAAGATTGTTTTTAACGTAACGTTACTCCACGCCTGTTTTGAAAATGACATGAAAAATTGTGCATCAATGAGAACTGCATGCTTGTTTGCCACCTTCATTACACAAAAAAGCAAGATAATAAATATAAAATAGTTTACGATAAATAACGTAATTCACGTTCTTGTATTATTGTTTCTAAATAATTGGTGGTAACACTTTTTGGGAGGTTGACATAGATGAATATCGCAGATGGGCGAGACCGTCGTAAACGTGTAATGCATTGCAATAAACCGAATAAGATGTTTTATTTGCGACCAATCAATCGTTTATTGTTGTCGCTCTGCCTCGTTTTTATGTGTGACGGGAGATAGATGAGAGATGTTTATCTTTGCCTTGATTAATTTGGATGTAGACCAGAATTTGACCTTTAAACGTACGAACTTATTTGTCGCTAAATCGTGATTCTTAGTAGCACTAGCGTGTATTTCTTAAAACACATATGGTAAAATTCACAGACCGCACTACGACTTTACTTTCAAGCAAAGTACGCTTCGAACTGTCAAAACTCATACTGTAGACAGTTCTAAGCATACTTTCCTCAAAGTAAAGTCATAGTGCGGTCTGTGAATCTCACCAATAGAGTTAGTCATATGTAGGTACTATTACTGCCTATATTACTCAGGCTTCTAGTTCATGTCTGATATTAATCCTATAGTTCACCATATTGCAAGTACATCGCATACTTAGCGTTGTCAACTTATTAATATTCACCAGACAGTCATTCGAGTTGTATTTATCACAACACTTAGAAAATGCTAAATAACTACATTTGCATGTTTGCATATCATGCGCGCGCGACACTGCCTGACATCTGTCATTATTCGTCACTATTCAAGGTCAACTTTCGGTCGAACAAAAGTGCACAACAAGTTTTGTATACTTATTTGAATCTTACTTTTGTGCCATTTTTTATGTAATAGGAGTGGCAAACAAGCATGCAGGTCACATTGCTGTTAAGTGATGACTGCAAGCTATAGACACCCACACGAAGACCAAGGTCAAAATGCAGATGCACTTCTGAGACCTAAGGTGTTATGCCTCTGTGCCGGAAATTATAGGGCCGTACATTACCACCAAACCGGAACACGATAGTTCTGAACACTACCATTTAGCGGCAAGTAAATTAGGTAATGCGGTCCTGCCTACGCCCTCGAGCTCCGACACTGGAGCTCTACCACCATTATTTAATCTAATTTATTGATATGCTACGAAAAAATTATGCTGCTGCTGAAAACTAGTGAAAATGATTCCAACAGAATACTGTTGTATGCATTTTTAAGTTTTCAGGTTTAATGATGTCTACGCGAATTATTATTTTTTTATTTTAAATATTGTTGTATATATTTCAAACGTTTTTGCGATGCCAAAAACATCAAGACGTTGATCGAAAGTAGCGTGAACGCTGTTGATAAAGTAGACTGGCCTACCTGATACCAAAAATGGCGAATGTCAAATATTAGTGTGAACCTGAGAAGTGTGAACTCGTGATTTATAATTAGTCGGGTTATTATTATCCCTACTAATATTATAAATGCGAAAGTAACTCTGTCTGTCTGTCTGTTACCTTTTCACGTCCAAACGACTTAACCGATTTTAATGAAATTTTGTACAGAGATAGAGCTGACTTTGAGAAATTACATAGGCTACTTAGTTATTTATAAAACGACATCCACGTAGGCGAAGCCGCGGGCAACAGCTAGTATAATAATATATATGCATAGTGTATGAATAGGCTTTTTTTTTCGGGGATGAGCGTGCGTGAATATGTTGATGGCGATGTTCAGGGAGATTTACAGACCCAACTCCGATTATACTTTGAGTTAAAGTAGATCTTTCAGTACTCATTTTATTTCCAGTTGTGTCAAACTATTATATTTTCATTACTGTTCATACTATTTACCAAATTGTGCATCTCAAAGTACCTTTTAACACACTTTTGAAACTAAATAAGTATTGAAAGTACAGCCTGAGGGCATTCTGTGAATCTCGCCCTAAGAGTTGATTAATTTGATCAGCTTAAGATATAAACATTTACTCACGTAACTGAATCCGTAGGTAGCTATAAATTTTGATACAAAATTGCCTGTATATTTATCAAATGCACAATGTTTACGTACATTACATGTACAAAATTTCCTAATGTACATTTGGCACTGGTATGTCGATGGTTGTTCGACGCTGCCAAAGTAGGCGTAGCTGTGAAAGTGCCTCATGTTGCCACTTCACGCTCGCAAGAGGCGTAAGAGCGAGCTGTATCGAGGCAATGACGTCCCTTCTACATTGCCTAGTGGTAGCAGGCCACTACTACTACGCTGAGGTCCCGGGTAGTGGGTTATCAGAGATAATGGTGTAAAGTCCTTTATCTGTGGTTCTATTGGGATTTTTCCATTTTCTGGAAATTTCCCACTACCTCGAAGTTTGTTAATGTGCCCGGAGATGTCACTAGGCTCGCCACCTGTTACATGGGCCAAAACGTAACCGGCGAATCGTGGGTGTTTGCATGTATGCTTGAATGCATGCATTAACCTCTGCCTACCCCTTCGGGATTACAGGCGTGAAGTTACGTTACGTTTAATAACACAGTAACAGTAGGGCAAAGGAAAAATGCTACAAGATCGAAAATCACTAGCTCAAATATTCACCGAATCTTATTATAATGTCTGAAATAAAAGGAATAAAATATGACGTAGGTAAATTGGTTTGTTGACGCCTTCCTTCCCTCTTTATCTTTGGCAATTTGGGTTAGGAAAGATAAGTATGAAATTACTGACTTGATCCCAAGACGTCTTTCACTCATAGAAGCAACGTTATTTATTGCCTAACAACGTAGACTGTATTTTAAAATTCAGTAATATACTGGATGACTTTTTTTACCGTCTTGAAAAAAATAGGGCGTGATAAGCAAATGAAATAAAAGCCTATGGCATAGTTATTTATATTATTTTTTTATATTTTCTAACTTCATCTGAAATTAAAATTTCATTAAACATTTCTATTCATTATTCTATTTTTAATTTTAGAACACTGAATTTCAACAAACAAACGCCGGCAACTTGACACGATCCTGTTTTTGCAAGTTTTGTAGGTAAAGAAATCTATTAAAGTTAAGTTTTTTACTTTTTTAATTTCAGATGAAGTTAGAAAATATAAAAAAATAATATAAATAAGTATGCCATAGGCTTTTATTTCATTTGCTTATCACGCCCTATTTTTTTCAAGACGGTAAAAAAAGTCACCCAGTATATATAAACGAAATACTCAGTATTCGGCAACTCGATTTTTTATTTCGATTTCATCATTTCAGCCGATAGACGTCAACTGTACAAAAGCCACATCGAACTATCTTAGAACTACTTATACTAGTAGACATGGTCACGCGAATTATAGAATTTAGGCTGGAGCGGCCTCTGCGCTCGCCGATTGCCCGATGAAGTCGACTAGTGCCGTCTAAAAACAGGCCGCCTGCATAAGTCCGAATCAAAAAAAAAAAGAATTATAGATGACACAATTGTACTAATCTCTCATATTTAAGTTCTCGGCAGCTCTCGCCTCGATTCGGCGAGTGTGGATAGGCGGTATAACATATGAGTATCTAGGCGTGTTAATTGGTCCAAACATTTCACTTGGGTTAAGGCCAATGCTGCCGCATAACGTCCAGTTTCCTTATTTATTGGAGTGCACCGGATGTAGAATTGAGAATTTCAAGGTCTTTTCACTACACATGTTTTAGATTGTTTCTTTGATGTTTAACATGCATTAATAATTTAGGGCAATCACTATTTCCTGAGTAAAATAAGCGTATTTCCTAATAACCTATACCTAACGTAATTTTGTGCACTATTAGTAACAGGTATTAGTTTAAATCTTACTTTGCATTCTGATTACTTGCTTGAATTTTGAAGCTTATATTATAACGTGCTAAAACTTACTAATTAGCGTATCAACTAAAGTTGAAAGTCATGGTAGTCTTGAGCTCCTGGATCCAATTTAGGGTCTGGTATGTTTTTTCTAAATCGTGGGTTTTTATTTTATTTTGATAATCTTGTCTTTTCCAATATACTTACCTCTGTAATTGGAGTATTATAGCCGTGAAGTCATAATAAAAAAAAAAAAAAACTCATCGTTTCGTGAACAAAATTGTAAAATCGCAAGACAATACTGATCAACGATTGACGGACCGTGATCATGAGCGAATAAATGTCAATGCAATCACACACGAATATAGCACAAGGCGATTCTATTATTACACTTGAACTGGCTTCAATTAAATAACAAGCCCGCCTCTGTCGGCCGTAATCTGTACCTCTACTATAGATGTGGGCATGTGGTGTAGAAAGAATGTCTAGAGAATGTGTTCGAAATTTTTTAAGATTGGTTGGTAGTAAATGCCACTCCAGACATTCTGTCCTGATGATGATAATTGTGTTAATCCCTGAAGCCGCAATGGACCCGATCGGGACCGAGAACAATAAGAAATCAATTGTCTTATTTTTCTGGTGGCCTGAGGGAAAACAGTTAGCGTGACCTATATTTTAAGTACTATAATTAAAGCTAATTCACACATATCAGTGCAGTCACAGTCCCGACCTAGTACCGCCACCGTGATAATTATTTTTTCATATATTTCCTATGAACGTTTCCACACCAGTTAGTGTCTGTGACGACACACTACTCTCAGAGGCAGTGCTGCCGTCGGCGATCACATTCACAGAAAATGTATGAAAGAATAATTATCACGATACTGTGCCGGAACTGTGACTGCACGGATATGTGTGAATCAGCCTTTAGAGGGTAACCAAAGACATAGTCACTTATGATGAAGAAACTACATCAGGTGAAGGGGTGAGAAATTTTGATAGGTTGTCGGTACAGCGCAGTGGACTTTGATCCACATCTTACTAAGGATATTTAAGGAGCTGCTGATCAGTTAAAGCTTTGTTCGGCTACTGAAACAGTTGATAATGCAGTGATGACACATTTACGAATCCTTTTTTTAATCACTATAACTTCACGTCCGTAATCCGTAATGCCTTGCAAACATCCACAGTAATAATGTATTGAAATTAATTGGGCGTTCTATCGAACTCCGAGGATGCCACCGACATCTTTAAATCTTGAATTGAAATAATCAAACATCGCTTAGCGATCCTGATATGTTGCCAATAGATTTTTTTCGGCTGCCGTGTACGCTTTTCCTGTGCATATGGAAAGTTGTGTGATAATATCGATGAACCGTGACTCCGTGAGTCTTTTGCAAAAACCGTAGAATTTGGGGTTGCATGATTTTTGGTTCGAAAGAAGTAGAATACTGCAACTGCCTGAGTATTGGCAACACTATCCAACGTAGGATTTCGGTTCAAACAATACTGGAGATTGTATCTCTACCATCACCAAAAAATCGAGAGAAACTCGCGCCAGAGCCACTGAACTCTAAATTGTCTTTTGAACATCTGCAGAAGCATACTAGTGTTCGTGCGGGACCGGTCGTAAATATCGCCGATGTTTATTGAAGTAATGCTCCCCGGACGCGGTTTATGGGTAACGCGTGTTTTGAACGGAAAACAATCGCAACTCCAATACAAAACCAATTAAGAGTATCTCAAGGGTCCCATGACTATGGTAGTTTGGAAAACAGATTTATTTTGAATTGGATACCTATTTTGGTAGTGGATTAGGTCTCTCAATTAGAGGGAGTAGACGCTTCCGCATCACATTATCCAACCTTTCTCAGCAGCCTAGTAGTAGCAGGCCACGTTTACTACGCTGGGTCCCGGGTTCGATTCCCGGGTCGGGGGCTTTTAGAGATAACGGTGTGGAAATCCTTTATCTCTGGTTCTATAGGGATTTTTCCATTTTCTGGAAGTTGCCCAGTACCTCGAAGATGTCAACAGGCTCGCTACCTGTTACATGGATTCCAATTTCTATTGTTATAATATAATAGACGTAAAGTTGTTCTTCTACGAAATAGTTCCCAAAATTCAAATCATGCGAGCGTATACGATGAGTAAATGCTAATGCGGTTGCTGAAGCTATCAGTTTCGTTTTTTTACTAGTTTAAGTTACGGAGGAAACTCCATAAGTATTGTTTAAAAACTATGTTATATTGTAATATGTACAGTACCCAGAAATAAATATTGCACGTCAAGCTTAGGAAAGGGACAATCGGCTAGTTTCGACTACGTAGAGCGTAATCTCTGTTAGACACAGCCTACGTAGGTACTGATAGTGCGGTATTGGTCGAAATTTGATCAAAAAAGTTTCCACTGGTTACGCGAAAAGCGACCTGCACGCGGACGCAGCCGCGGGCAACAGCTAGTAATAAATAAAAAAATCTAATATATAAAATTCTCGTGTCACAGTTTTCGTTGCCATACTCCTCCGAAACGGCTGGACCGATTTTAACCAAATTTTGCATGCATATTCAGGAGGTCTGAGAATCGGCCAACATCTATTTTTCATAACATTTTTTTACATTTTTTTTTTTATTTTATAGGGCGATACGAAGTTTGCCGGGACAGCTAGTCTAATATATAAAATTCTCGTGTCACAGTTTTCGTTGCCATACTCCTCCGAAACGGCTTGACCGATTTTGATGAAATTTTTTGTGCTTATTCGGTATCTATGAGAATCGGCCAACATCTATTTTCCATAACATTTTTGGACATTTAATTTTTTTATACCTCTAAGGCGATACGAAGTTCTTCGGGCAGCTAGTAATGAATAAAAATGAAAACCAGATCAATTAAAGCAAGTCAAAACACATATTCGAAAAAACTTATCAATTGTTTTGAGGAATTCGCATATCTTGAAATCAGAAAAGCAACAAAAAATATTTGGTTTAGCCAATCGCTTGTCCCGCTGCAGCTAAGCTACGAAGCCAATCAATACTTAAACTGATAGAACAGAAAAGTAGCTATTTCGAAACAAATAAAATTAAACTCTTAAATCGACTGCATATCCATCTCGTATTGTCTCGGATCGCTATGCGCAAACAGTTTGACCTCTGACCTATTTTGTACTCGGTAGGCTTTGCAGAGGTAATTTAAACGTAATACAGCACGATAAAAGGTCAAGTGTCACCTTTAAGTGCCACGTCCGAAATAGTCTAGGACATGGTATTAGAAATTTTAATACCTATATAACAACTGCCTCGGTAGCCTAGTGGTAGCAGGCCACTACTACTACGCTGAGGTCCTGGGTTCGATTCCCGGGTAGGGGGCTATCAGAGATAATGGTGAAAAACCTTTATCTCTGGTTCTATTGGGATTTTTCCATTTTCTGGAAATTTCCCAGTACCTCAAAGTTTGGTAATGTGCCCGGAGATGTCAACAGGCTCGCCACCTGTTACATGGGCCAAAACGTAACCGGCGAATCGTGGGTGTTTGCATGTATGCTTGAATGCATGCATTTACCTCTGGGATACCTACCCCTACCCCTTCGGGGATTACAGACGTGAAGTTACGTTATATAACCACATAACTTGATTATGACTAACATGGCGCGAGTATGGCATAATCTCCCCTGATATTGTTACATGTATCCTTGAGGAAGGCTTTTACCTTTTGATTTTTACCAGTGGGACGTCTTCCGGTTGAAGTGATGATATTATGTATTATCTAAATATATAAAAATCAATTGTTGTTCGTTAGTCTCGCTAAAACTCGAGAACGGCACTACCAATTTGGCTAATTTAGGTTTTGAATGATTTTTGGAAGTCCAGGGAAGGTTTAAAAGATAAAAAAATATGAAGAAATTGAAGGGAAATAGTAAAAACCACAATTTCATTTTCCCATAGAAATAGTCCGTATCTGTCAAACTTTTGACACATTATTTCATTGTGACGCAATACGAAGTTTGCCGGGTCAGCTAGTTAATTAATATTTATATAGTTCAAGGGTTGTTATTGTACCTGAAATGTACACGAACGGGTAAAAGCTAGTCTAACATATTACTTTAACCTTAGTCATCACCAAATTATAACAAATGAGGGTGTATGTTTCCTATACCGTATCTCGTGCTAATAGAGGTGAGGAAGTCCACGTAACTTATACATATTGAACAGATGTAGACACGTGCTTTTAAACCGGATCATGATGTAGCGATTACCCATTCGAATGCAAATCGAGTTTATTTATAGAAACGCACTGATTATGATGATTTTTTTTTCGTATTTGTGTACTTTCTCGCCGGTGTGGTGATAATGTTTGCTCGTTTAATTGTGGGGACAAATCTAACATGGTTAACCTCTTAGACTGTTTAAGACAGTTTTAGTGCATCGGTTGCCGAATTCGCTCTAACCAATTCAATATTCAATAAAATTCCCAGTCAGAATATTCGTTCTCTTCTTATTGGTGATTATGAATACTATAGATATAAGAGAAACACAAAACAAAGCCTATAGATGCCATTGAAATCTCTCCAATTGGAAGTAATTCAATTTCAGGAGCCTAGAAACCCTTTTTACCACCTAGGTCTATTAGCAGTAATTATATAACTACTACTTAACTATGTAATTATATAACCGACAATAGATATCGTGAAACATAGTTTATTTTCAATAGATGGTTTACTTCTTTATTCGTTCTGATAATATTTTACGATACGTACAATATTGCTTATTAAAGCGAACCAGATAGTTCATAAAACATAAAAGCATAGCTCAAGCACAATGAAGAATACCTACATAACCTACCTACCTAAATGCTCATCGCTGGAGTGCAGCAGTAACGGCTGAAGGCCACATAAAGTTTTCAGTGGACGAGGTGAACGTTCTACAAACGGTCCACTTCAGTATCATTCATTTATTCATAAATCTAAGTTTAGACACAGCGACGTATGGTTTATGTGATTAGCTGTTGTATAGCACGAATTTTGGTGATAGTATATCCACCGGTGTACTCTTATGGTGAGATTCACATACCGCACTACGACTTAGATACACCGATAAACCTTACTGAACAAATAAATGATTTGATTGATTGATTGACTTTACTTTGAGCAAAGTATGCTTAGAACTGTCAGTCAGTACAGTATGGGATTTGACAGTTCGAAGCGTACTTTGCTTGAAAGTAAAGTCGTAGTGCGGTCTGTGAATCTCGCCCCTAAAGATTCTGCATGTCATAATAAACTAAATTTGAATTACAGCTTACAAGAATGTGTATTTTAAAATCTACTATCGACCCCGTTCACCCTCAATACCTGTAAATAGTATAAAATCCTTACGCAAAACGTTTGACTACGCTAATACGCTACGCGCTACGAAGTAGCGGCCGTGTACTTATTTCATTACCAGAGAGTCTGCGACTAAAACTGCACATTCGAATTTTACTGTAAAGCAGATTTTTATTTGTCATTGTATAGCAAAACTAAAATGCTCATCGCTTAGAGAAATGGCTAAAGATGCAGACAAGATAATTGC
Organism: Macrosoma leucophasiata; assembly: GCA_036365455.1. Classification (NCBI taxonomy): domain Eukaryota; kingdom Metazoa; phylum Arthropoda; class Insecta; order Lepidoptera; family Hedylidae; genus Macrosoma; species Macrosoma leucophasiata. The sequence continues at coordinate 22,783,550 of JAWQUS010000007.1, read as the reverse complement.
TAAAGGTTACATAAAATTTTCAGTGGCCGAGGTGAACGTCCTACAAACGTTTCCACTTCAACGTTGTTCATTTATTCATGGATCTAAGTTTAGACATTGCTACGTATGTCATATACGATTAGCTGTTCCGTGTGTGGCACGGCACACATTTTTCTTGATGGCACTTAATATTGCCAAACCTCAGCTCACCGGTTGACGTTCCGTAGTAATATATTTTGTTATTACGTTCACTGATGCCTAACTGCCTCAGTAGCCTACTGGTAGCAGGCCACTACATCGCTGGAGGTCCTGGGCTCGATGCCCGGGTCGGGGGCTATCAGAGATAACGGTTTAATATTCTTTATCTCTGGTTCTATTGGGATTTTTCCATTTTCTGGAAGTATCCCAGTAACTCGGAGTTTGGCAATGTGCTCGGAGATGGCAACAGGCTCGCCACCTGTAACATGAAGCTACGTTGACTGATGCTATGTAGGCTACGCTGCGTAGCTATGCGCTACGTAGTCGCGGCTGTCTACAAAATAATTAGGCTGCTTTTGGCCGAATACTCAAACGTCACTCAATTTTAAGTAATCGTCAAATGGGCGCTATCTCTATCGTTTGAATGTGTTTTATAAAGACAGAAGACTTAAGTCACACTTACATTTAAGTGACGTTTGAGTATTTGGCCGTTTAAATACTTGTTTATCAACTCTGACATCCTTAGTTACAACGACAGACAACGGTCGGATATACGCATAGACCGCGGTTTACGCTACGTAGGTCCATGCTACGAAGTCGCGTAGCAACTGCGTTACTAGGGCCAGACCGTACTATGACTTTACTATGATTTAAAACTCATTCAGTAGTAATTTTCTTTGGCACTGCAAAAAAAATTGTAACAACGTATTCATAAAATAATAATAATCGCAACCCATTATACGTCCCACTGCTGGGCACGAGTCTCTCCCCTTTTTGGGGGGAGGCCTGGAGCTTACTCCACCACGTTGTTCCAATGCGGATTGGTGGAGGTGGGTGGGTTAGTGGCCAACAATTCACAAAGATAAGAGGTGGTAGAGCTCCAGCGACGGAGCTCGCGGGCGTAGGCACCACCGCATTACCTAATTTACTTGCTGCTAAATGTTAGTGTTCAGCACTATCGTGTTCCGGTCAGGTGGTAATGTACGGCCCTGTAATTTCCGGCACAGAGGCATAACACCTTAGGCCTCAGGAGTGGTAACGCATCTGCATTTTGACCTTGGTCTTCAGTGAGGGTGTCTATAGGCTGCAGTCATCACTTAACATCATTGTGAACTGCATGCTAGTTTGCCACGTCCATTACATAAAAAAAGAAATATTTCATTTTGTTTTATTAAATCTCCAATATCTACCAATCTTCTTGTTTGCTACACCAGTGCGAGAAATGATTATTTGTGTGCCCCGTCGTGCCCTAATGATATTAAATGCCTAGCAGTGTTGTAGCTTAAAAGCTTTGTTGTGCTTTATGTGCGAAATTGTTCTTATTTAGAATTTTATTACTCGAGGTTATTGCGATAGGGCTAAGTGAAGCTCGCGCGTTATAGCGAGAGTAACATGGAAATACGTTAACGTATAACAATTTTGGTAGGCTTTCGTGTTTCGTTTTAATATTGTTTTGTGTTATGTATCGTGATATTTACTTTAGCCATATATTTTTAATTTCATCTGAAGTAAAGTTTGTATGTTTCTTTATTTACTTTTTATTAACTTAACGTCTGTTTCGTACTTACTGCATCCATTTTCTTACACCTACAACTTTATGTACCATCTCTGTGCATAAAAAGAATAAATAAATAAAGAATGTTAACTATGTCAACACGTACATTTTATGGAATGGCACGTAAATTAGTCTATTTATTTGTTTATTTCGCATGCATTAGCCATATAACAATTTTCTCCAATATTTTTTTTTTAAGTAATGGGTGCAAACAACCACGCAGTTCACATTGATGTTAAGTGATGACTGCAACCTATAGACACAAGGTCAAATTCAGATGCTGTTACCACTCCTGAGGCCTAAGGTGTTATGAGGAACTTACACGGCCGTACATTACCACCTGACTGGAACACGATAGTGCTGAACACTACCATTTAGCTGCAAGTATATTAATTAGGTAATGCGGTGGTGCCTACGCCCGCGAGCTCCGTCACTGGAGCTCTGCCACCAGTAAGTCTTATCAATGATGATTGTATTATCAAAAATCAAATTCTAGTATGTATTCATTTTGAATAAAAAAAAAGCTTGGATAGTGGCGTACATTGTATAGAGGCAGATTGGTAGAGCTTACCTCACCACCTCATCAAGAAATAAACTGAAATACTTACTTACTTTTAAAAAAATGCTGATTACAGCCCGCCCGGTCCACAGACCCTGTCTTTGTATCTTACGAATGCCTCACCAAATGTGACGTCAGAGTTATCACGTCTTACAATACTGAAAACATCTGTGTTCAAATTTCAGCACCGCCTGAAATTGAATTGTCGCCTATCAAAACACAGTCTGTCAGCTTTAATCGGATTCACTCCGCGAATATTGAGTGCTCTCGGTGATGCGGTGCGATAATAGCGTCTATTCTCTCGAGGGTCCATGTGTGGATCCAATTTTGCTGTGTAATGAAGTGCTGTAGTTATGTTAAGTATGTCTAGTTTTCATTTAGCTATGTATTCGTTGAGGTTAGCATATTTCAGAAACAGTGTTATGGGATTGTTGCCTTTGTCTTCTGTTGATCTCGTTGCAATCCGAACAGAAAAAATACATTTTTTTCTGTTCGGATTGCAACTTTTAACACCGAAAGTTCTTAACATGATGTAATACCTTTCTAATCAAGACACGTTGCTGTATACACACAACTTATAAATAATATCTGCAGGCCATCCAACTCTCATATTTTTTTTTAAAAATCCAGATGTTTGAATGATAGCGAAATAATCTTTTAAGTTATATATTACGTCCAATTTGTCGAGGGTAGCTAATAGGCCCTTCTTAGTAGCGTTTGTGCAGCGAAGGACGAACATAATTATGCGCATCGCGCAGCGCAGTTGCGCTCCAGAGCAAACGCACGCGTCGCGTTGTTACGGTGTGTAAAGGGATAGCCCCTTTGACCTTTGAAAAATGAGCGGCCATGGATTGATTAATTCGAAGCACGAGCATTCGCCAAATTCTACTAATTTAATTTTTAATTTGCGTTTCTAGAAATTCTTCATAAGTGAACACTGTACTGCGTGAATCTATGTTTACTTCAAGTTCTCTCTAACAATGAGATTGCGTAACAGTGAAATCTGTTCATTTGTGTACGCATTACGCGAATCTAATTTTCTGTACGTGACAAAGAGATTTGTAAGCAAATTGTTCTGGGATTTGTAGTTTCCACTAGGCAATTTCTATGGCTTTGTTTAAATGTTCTTTGTGAAACAGTATAAACAGTTCTTGAAAATTAATGTTCCTTTATTTTTTAGGTAGATGAGGCACGAGGTATACTCAATATTTTATTGCACCATAATGTACCTACAACATTAGCATTATGGACCTTGTAGGGCACCGCAATGTAGGAGAGAGGAGGATTTATACCAACTGAATTAATTACCTATATAAATACCTATGCCAGGACCGGGATATCTGGCGCTCTACATTCTCTGCCTACCCCGTTGGGGACCTGACGTGAAGATACATAGATACACATATATGTTTTTTTTTTCATCGATTATAGATGAATAAGGAAATAGTCTCCTTAATCAGGCTGAAACGTATCTCTTTATCATTTTTTAAATATTCAAAAGTGCTATTTTCGTTTTATATTCGTATGGATGTCGCCGTTGGATATATTTAGATTTACGAATATTTTCATGTGATTTGTTGATAGAAATAAATAACAGTTCAGTAAAACTTGAAATGAAACAGACACATAACGGAACTCATAATGTAATAAATTACGAGACTAGATTATTTACGATGCAAAATAACCTTGCGAACATTTAGAAAAATAAGATTTTTGAACTGCGATAAGAATAGAAACACTTTGAATTTCAGTCTATCAACAATTCAATCTAGGTATGTCTATTAAAACTATAGTTGTCTTTGTTTTTAAACAGTTAACACTACCATGGAAATGCAATATACTCGCAATTGACATTCACAGAATAACCTGCTTCCAACAAATATACTAATTGAAATAAAACTAGTTTTCTGATTTATCTCGCGTATATTAAACTAAAAAGATTATTTAAAATCCGAAAACTACTTTTATTTCAATGAGTGTAGCCCGCGAAAACGTAAGAACATACTAAATAGACTAATGGAAAAATGTTACATGATCATATTTTATTTGAACTCTAAAGGTACAAGGTTCTGTTAATACTATTTTACAAAATTACAATCACTTTTGCATTTCAAAAATCTGTAGTTTAACCCCCTTATTCATAAACGTACATTAGATACGTTTAAGCTATATACTGCTTTGTCTTTGTCAGTTGCATTGTCAAATGTGCAGGATAGAAAAAGACAAAGGAGAGATTAGCAACACTTTAGCTAAAATACGATTATGAATAAGGGGGTTAGAGTATTATGACTAGACTGACCAAAGAGATGATAATGCTGTCTCGAAATTAGCAGTCCACCTAACGACCGGTAAAAAAAACTGTTGCGTTAGTTTTGAATTTAACATGCTTCTTTTCAGAGGAGGACTGCTATCACTGCATGGCGAGCCTTGTGGCGTCCAAAGAGAAGATGTTCATCACACAGACGAAGCTACTGAACGAGGTCACCTGGAAGACTGTAATGCAGATCGCTAAGAAACATGCCGTAAGTTTGACTTTCGATTAAGTATGCCCTTTTTTGGTATTATGAAAGTAACAAACAAGCATAAAGTGCATATTGATGTTAAACAATAGAATATTGCTGTGTTTAGTTAACAAAATTTAAAATTCTTCATCCCTTAATTGCCGGCACAGAAGTGAAAGATCTTAGCTTAGGAGTGGCAACGCATCTGCATTGAGATCTCTAGACATTATGTAGATCTCTACAAGCTACAGAATTCAAGTACTAACAACGTGGATTAGTTCCATGGTTGTCACTCTCGTTCAATGCATAGAAAAAATCCTAAAAGTGTTCTACTTTGACTCACGTTTGAAATAACAATTCAGTAGTAGCTGAAAATTCTTCTTATCAAATGTAATTAAATCTATTATGGCGCTTCTGTACATTAACTAATTCAATTGTTTTTAGTAGTACGTCAATTCTAATAACTCAGTTTGGCTTGTCTAAATCTTGCAATTTATTAATATACCAACAACTAAATTGAATCCGTCTTCAATCTTGTATGATTATACTCTCAGAATAGCATCAAGCTTTCTTGTTCACGATATCGGAGATAGCATGAGTGTACCCAAAATCCCACGCGTTTTGGCACTAGTGAAATGAGTATGTTTGCCTTTCTTTGTACACTTGCAGTAGTTTTAAAAATACGTAGACATGAGTCAATAATAATATGTTTAGATCGGCCGAGGGTTTGTATCTGAGCTTACTTTCTATTCGCCTTCCATGACATCATCAGTTGTTTTCTGCTTACGAGCATAATTGATTCTAATTATGGTTTCTAACTGGATAGTATAGTTATGTATTTATCATATTTGCTCATGTTCTTATTGTTATAACTGGATAGGTTTCGTGTTTATTCATGTTTGTCTCTGATGTGTCACACTTACATAGGCTGATTTCTTCTTTAGTAGTTTACTTCTTTATTATTTATTTTATCCACCAATTTGTGTCACCTTTTTAATAATTGATGTGGTCGGTCTTTTCAGAAAATTATATGATAATAATTATAATAAATTATTAGTATTGGAGTCTGTGGTATACTAATAAATGTAGTGCACGAATCAACGGTGGCGCCATTCACATTCACAATCTGTCAGTGGTGGTGATCGGACGTGCCCTTTGAGTTGTGTACCTACTTACTGATAATTTGGTTGTTTTACTCAATACCTAAGAACATAAATTAGTGGAAATCACAGAGTCCGCCTTTTCTCAAACTTAAAAAACTGACAGCAGTGATGACGTACGATATTTCTCTTCTATAATGTTAATAATTTGATTCATTTGTAAGTATACTTCATTAAAAGATCGATGTATGTGACCGCGCCCTTTAACACGTCATCTTCACCATCATGAATATCTTTAAAAATATCTACTACGGTTTTAATGTTCATATGACAGAAGTTAACACCAGTCAATCAAACACGCATTCCGTGATTGTGGCGTGTTAATGGAACAATCTTTTCTACTACATCAGCGCGGTAATTGCAGTTCATCAACGGACCGGACAAGCCCCACGATTAATAATAGTTCAAACTACCGCGTGTGTTCATTGAGGCATTCTTGCTGATTCATTACTTCTGTTTACATTATTTAATTAATATGATTTTGCTGTTTCGTTTCCTATTTCTGATATAATTAGAAGTTATTATGCGTATGAGTTTTTGAGGCATAGCTTTATATCACGCTTGTATTTATCTATCATTGAAATAATATATTAGGCATTCGCTTATTAATCACTTTTTACTTTTCCATTTCACTCGTAACACATTTTCAAATAGGACGTTCCATCACTACATCTTCTATTGTTAGGTGAGGACGATCGATGTACTTATTGTATATTGAAAACTTGGAACGATTCTCTAAATTTTAACGAAACGCTTTTGCAGACAAAATAAAAGACCAGCTTTATTGAATTTATATGTAAAAACTGGCTTCAAATAATATTTTAGAAGACATTAAAGCTGCAGTTATTATCCTAGACACTTCCATATTTCTTACCGTGCTAACTGTATCGAAAAACATTTTTACTGAACTCCAGGGGTACCTCCACCAGTGTATTAAATCCGGGGACATAATAATTGAACTGTATTTTTCTGATTTTTATTTAAGTCATAATATTGCAAAGTATCATCCAAATCAGTTTAAGATAACAAACATCGATCCATCCTTAAAAAAAAACTCATTTAACTAGTCCAGTTGATTCTTATTAGCAGAACAGTGTTGGAAATCTACATTAATGTAATGTGTAGGTTATTGACGACGAGGGTGTGCAAATTTGTCACTCCGGCCCTCAATCCGGATCGCGTGACAACCTGCCTAGGTTATCGCCTGCACCGTAATGTATCAAACATGCGACACCGCGCTCTGTATAGTAATGTTTACAAATTGAATTTCAAATTAGGGCGTTGGTACTCAGTATTGGCACGAAGGTTCTTTTTACGGATGTGAAAAGTACATTACAATATCACATATCGATGTTGGTTGTGCTATTTCTTAGTGATCATTTGATGTCGATGAAGGAATTTGAAAAAAATATTACATACCATCAACTGCAGCAAAGAATTGAGTTAATTTTACTTAACTAATAAGTACTGCAACATCACTGTACCATACATACTTCAATATTTTGAGAAAATTGGCTCTAAAGGGTACCTACACGTAGATAAAAATGTTGAAAAACGGTCGTTTATGAGCGTTGTTAATGATTTTGTTCGTTCGTTCAATAGTTAACGATTTGAAAATATACATGCTCATTGCAGTCTGTTAATCTCTTATTTTTCTTTGCTCATAGATTAGATGTTATTTTAATTTTCTTTTAGCTTCCATCGCGTTGTCTATTAAATTACTCGTAGTATTATTAGTCTCAATTTCTATACTTGTACTTTATCTGTTCCTCGTTTATTTGGATAACAGTTGCCAGATCAATTCCGACCCGACACACCCCATAGCAAAAAATGTAATTGGACCAATTGCAACAACTTCACATCAATTGATGGTTTTTAGCTGACTTGCTGCGAAATGAATCTGTCTGTCTATTGATAATATCGAGCAATCTTTGTTCCAAGACTTCGAAAATAAGCAAGTTTTTGTCCTTAGTTAGTCAGACCCTGCCCAGTCAGCTAAAAACCAAACATCAAGTCGATATTCTGCCTTCAATATGTCTGTTATAAACTTATCATATTTCTTCTATTAGGTACAATTACAGACTTCACCCATCGGCTTCCGAGTATCACTCAGTCTAATTATAGTGTCTAGTAAATAAACTGTCGATAACGTATCGTGTATCGAAGGACCAGAGGTTATGGAACTGTTTCCTATTATCAAATCCATAAATTGTAGATGCGTTGGGTGAACGACACCAGCCTTAAAAATCGATAAGGAACCTTTGTACTTGTTTGTCTGTCCGTGCAATACGGCGAATTGATTTGGTCGTAAATCTCGATATTGATAGCTATTACAATGTTTAGTTTCTGCGCAGCAAATGCGTTTAGTTATTTTAAGATATGTAGAGCTCGGAGAAATTAGTTGCCATACAACTGATGCTAAATTTTGTTCTGATACCTTTGTTCAGAATTTAGAACATATCAATATGCTAAAAACTTGGACATGTACGTTCATAATACTGGCTCACTGGAGAGCACGAAAGTAGGAACAAAAAGAAAAAAATGCATTTATTAGACATCTTGCATACTTCCTTATACAAGTAATGACAATGTAAATGACTATTAATAAATTCGAAATACTTAATTCATATACGATTTCAACTAGCTGATCAGATGTTGAAGGAAACAGTTTCCGTACAGTGGCGAGGATTGGTTGCAGAAGTCGGCCGCGCAGCACCTCTCGCGACTATCGGGCGCGATCGGCCCCGAGCGCATCTACGCCGACTGGCAGTGGTGGATCCTGGCCGCGCTGCCCTTCCCGCACCTCGTGCGCGTACTCGACTGTTTCTTCCATGAAGGAATCAAGGTGAAGATATGTTTTGTCAGGCTTCCTTAAGTTGCTGTTATTAGGACCGGACGATTTTACAGATTAATCTCGCATCGCAATCTTAACTGCTTTTCCTACGAAGGTACCAAGGTGAGGTATGTATTAGTTTCTCCTATGTAGCAGCATCGACGTCGACTGTCAGTGGTGGATCCTGGCCGCGCTGCCTTTCCCGCAACTCGTACGCCTTCTCAACTGTTTTTTTGTCTTCTATGAAGGAATCAAAGTGAGAATATGTTTTTAAGATTTTAACGAGCTTACACTCATTGGAATACGATTTAACTAACTTTAACATATTCATCTAGCGTAGAAATAATAGAAACAATGCGATGTTTCTGTAGGTTTGCAAGTTTCCGTAGACAGGGGCAGACTGAACAAGAACCGAACATTGACCGAAGCGTTGTGGATAATATTTTTAAATCAACTCATGATTTAAAAATATTTATTTTTTTTTTATTCAAACAAAGATTTTAACAGGAAGAGCAGTGTTGATATTTCATTGATTCTGAGCATAGGCTTAGTTGATGACTAAGTATCAGGTGAGATGCAGCACGAGTTAAGGTTAAATTGTTATCTATAAAAATAATTCAATTTAATCTGAGATTATATATATCAGACGATTATGAGCTCTATCTGACTTCACATCAATCTTAATTTTACGAGAATTTATGGTAGCAAAAGGTAATGCCTAAGAACTAGGCTCATGTAAATTCTATGCAAACTGCATATTTATGTAAAGTGTTTACTGTCTAATGAACTCTTATGCATAGGCTTCACGAATGCGTTCAATATTTATGTTTGTAACACTTTATAAATAAGTGATAAATATCATGAGTGACTGGAATAGTTTTCTTAATAAGATTTTATTTACTGTTACAGTAACCTGTGTGACGTCCCCACCACCCACAAGCGGAAAAAAAATCTTCTAATGGAAGAGAATTCCACTAGTACAGTCTGCCAACCGAACAATGGCAGTCAAACCATTCCAATGGGGCGGTAGTCAGTGCAATAACGCAAGATAGGCAGCAGCGTCCTGCGATAAAACTACCGCCCCTGCGATCTCCAATCCGCATTATCCCACTGCTGGACCAAAGCTTCCCCAGCTTTGGTCCAGCAGTGGACGTCTTTTGCCTGATATGATGAGAGTTACATGTTCTTAAACCTTCGCAAATTCGTGTTCTAGAACCTTCCCAAATTTTATACTAATTGTGTGTGTATGAAGTAGAAAGAAAGAAAGGAGACTCACGTGAAGACATATTTTTTTGTAACTGAACCATAAAATTACCATGTACAGCAGACTTCATGCTCACCATCAAAATGAACTAACTCACTTAAAATGTGTATCATCAATCCACAGGTATTCTACAGGGTAGCGCTGGCGATCCTCATCCTGTTCCACAAGCACTCGACCAACCAGAGTTCGGAGTGGCACGCGGAGGCGACGAAGAACGGCGTCGACCACGCCATCGACAAGTTCTGCAGGAACATGCCCGCATCGCCCACCAAACTGCTCAGGACAGCTTTCAGCATACGTGCTCTGAGGTATGTTACGTGTGATTGTAGTTGTTGAAGTGGGCCGGTGTTACAATGAGCGTTCGCCGGTCTTCTTTCATGTTTCACAAATTCTCTAAAATCCTTTTTGTTTCTCTCTCCAACTATTGCCATAACAACGGCCTCTGTTTGTTATCTTAATTGGTAGTCCTTGGAAGAAACCATTTGTTCCTTTTACTTTCCCGTAATATTATTTTATTTAAGTCATTGTCAATCATAAACAATGACGTTTATACACTGTGAGATGTTAAATAATAAATAGCTCTTTTCAAGATCCTTATATTTTATTCCGCCCGCCAAAGATTCAGTCCCAAAAGGAAAGTACCATTAATTCGTCGTAATATTTCCACAGTTCACAGTACATATCGCGGGTATTCATAAAGACAGAGATGACGCTCAAGTCGAAACAAGTCATAACGGGCTCTCGACTAGTGCGATCCCGGTCATCGGACAATCTGCCGACAAGCCAATCCCAAGTCAACATTCAGATGATGTCACATACCCTCACCATACGCGAGGTGAGTAGCCAACCACGAATAGCTGTAATCTAGGATAAGCCTATTGTTTTTATCTAAGTATTGATATACGAACGTAGGGAGTGAGTCGTCATGAGTCTACAAATTGTAAAACTTGCAGCAAATGCAATGTTTCGAGCGCTTTAGTATAATGAAGTTAATCTACCAGATATCTTATATAAAGACATTTATTTATTATGTATTTGTGACTTTAAATATATTCTAACTACACTGGCACCAACACGCAATGAAAATTTGGTATTATATGTTCTAGAAATTATTTTACTTGGTTTGCAGAGAATGTCTGAGGAAACCTGCAAACAGATGGTATCGTACACGACAACATTAGGCGTGGCTTTGGCTTTTATTTTCACATACGATCATTCGATTGATTCTAACACGACTAACTTCAGACATCGAATTACTTATCGATTCGATGACAATAGAGACTACAGTTGATGTTTCACGATGTCTCTGTAAAATATGTCCTGCCTGCTAAATCGATAAATATAAAACAAATCCTTCCTTTCCTTTTCGACTCCACGGACGTTATGTTATGTTTCGATCTGTGTAGCGAGACGTTTTGTGAATCAGTATCATGTTGTGTTTAAGCGCTGTGATCATTCGAATCGACGCGATCATCGATATGAATATTCGTTTCTATCATCTCATCGGCTTTGAATGGATTTGTACTATTCATGTTTTCTTCGATGTTATCTAAATGTGTTGTTACCTTTGTAAGTTTATAGCGTTAATTGAGAACAACTCACGGACACGGCATGTGTTTTATTGGAGTATTGTCGAAATTGTAAGTTTTATTTGTAACAGTGAATTGGATAAAGCTTTTGACGATTAACAGATTGACGAATATAGTATAATATGTGACGGCATGGTGTTGTGTGAGTGCTAACATTGTCTCGATTTTTTCCCGTCCATTAGGGGTCACATTCGCCGGGCCCGCGCGCCCTATCCATGGGCGTTTACCCTATCCAAGCGATCAAGTCTCAGATACTAGACCAGAGCGAAGTAAGATTACGTAGTATTTAGTCACCAAAGTGTCGCCCTCCATTTGCTTGCGACCAATCGATGTTTAGATGCACCGCTTGCCACTTTGGTGTTTTTTTCCTACGATATTTTATTTTCTTAGTATTATTATTAGCTTTCGGCGAATCCTCAGTACTGCGCGCTTCAGTTCAGTTTATTTGTTACGATTTTATTTGCGATGGTAAGTGTATGTTATAATTGGTTCAGACTTTCTTAAGAACGTGAGCGAGACGATGATCATCGTTCAGAAAGTCTGTACCGATGGCTAGATTTATGCATGCTAGCTAATTATAATAATTGTTTGGCAGTGTTTTGATGCTGTCGATGTGTGTATGTTAAATAATAATACATTTTGTGTCGTGTGTTTTAATCTGTTATTATAAACACCACGAGAAGTTTATTTTCTCAAAATTCATCGGTTTATGTTTATTACAGAATATATTTTTTAAATTTTGTTAGGTATATAAATTTGAATAAGTTCAGTCGGCAGATCAATACTTATTATTATATTTCCACCAAAACTTAGTTGTAGTTTCGTTACATAGAGAGAGAATTAAACTTTTGAACATTACCGTACCGTATTTTTTACAGATACTTCTCTGTAAAAGATACGGTTTCTGTTTAACATAAAATAATTATCTTGATTCGAATTCGAATAATTCGATTGATCGCTCGTTTGATAACATTATTTTTTTTATGAGCATTGCACTAATAAATATTGAGGTGAGTGTGAGAAGTTAAATCGTGAATAAAATCCCAGCGTATATAATAATATATATATATACCCTTGCGTATAACCCCCGTATAACCTTGCGTATCTATCTATAATATAGTTATAGCTGATAATGAAACATTTTAGACGCAAAATTACGAGCTGGAAACTTGGTTTATTTAATAAAGATAGAGAGATTATAAATCCTGTATTCCCATTCCTTAATGTGGTGTTCCGTCGTCCGATCTGAAACGGAAGGTAAAAAATAATATAGAACTACAATAATTAGTAGCCAATCTACTAAAACTGTATTGGTAAATTGGTAATGATATTTTTTTAAAACTGATTCAATTTAAACAAAGTTACGAGAGTTGACACTGTAGTCGTAGACAAGATAGTATTTAACAACGATAGAGCTGATAAAATCGGTGTTGCAGAACTCAAAATCCTTTCACCTGTCCCTGTGGCTCTCGTTCCATTACTCGGTTTTCAGCGAGCTCACTCGTCCAATCTCAAACGGAAGATTTAGAGATATAATAATTCGTACATCCCTTACTAATACAGTCGATGATTCGACATCGACATAGGTGCTGTAACTAGTGTTGCAGAACTTAAGATTGTTATACACGATACTGTAGTTTCCAATCATAGTATAATTGATAATGATAATGATGCATTTTATCTTGAAGTAAGAGTAGATTGAAACTGTTGACGTAGACGAGACAAAGATAGAGATGATAAAGCTGATGTTGTAGAGCCCCAGATCTTCACACCTGGCCCTGTGGTTCCCATTCCTTAACCCGGTATTCGCTTGTTTGCTCTCAAATTTGGAGATGCTCCAATTGATGGCTCTTGTACTACTACTGTCGCTGATGACGATAGTCTAAAGAAACTACCTAATTATTTCGACATTGGTATAAGTGCTGTAACTAGTGTTGAAGAGAGAAGAGTATTACATCTGATACTAAAAGTTATCAATCATAATATAAGGTTGGGGAAAAGTTTCTTCGCATTTTTTAAGATAATTCAAAACATTTTTAATATAGTTTATTTAAATTTAACTATAGTATGTATGTACCATTTTGTTCGATAACCTTTTGCCATCTTGTAGGTAGGGATATGATCCCATTGCTATAACAATTTTGGGACTTCTCATCAAAATACCGCGACAAGTGGATTTGGCAGTCCTCTCGTGATGTTAACCTAACATTGCATAAAGAATTCTGAAGAGACCGAAACAGGTAGAAATCTGAAGGTGCAAGGTCAGGACTATACGGCGGATGCATTAACACCTCCCAGCCAAACTCTCTTAATTTTTGCTGAGTGGCTATAGATGTGTGAGGTCTAGCGTTATCATGATGAAACACCACACCCCTTCTGTTGATCAATTCCGGCCGCTTTCTCTCAACTTCTTGCTTTAATCTCATCAGTTGTTCGCAGTAGAGTTCAGAATCGATAGTCCTGCCTGGTGGTAATAGCTCATAATGAATAATGCCCTTCTAATCCCACCACACCCACCTTATGGGAGTTAACCCGGGTTTCGCCACAGTCTGTGAAGCCTGAACGGCCTTTGACCACGACCTTTTTCGCACGTTCTTGTCGTACGTGATCCACTTTTCATCACCAGTTATCAGCTTCTTCAAAAATGATTCGGTTTCATTACGTCGTAATAAAGAATCACAAATGAGTACACGGTTCATTAGGTTTCTTTCAGTGAGCTCGTGAGGTACCCAAATATCGAGCTTTTCTTTGTACCCAGCTTTTTTCAAATGCGCCAAAACTGTTTTGTGATCAATTCTCAGTTCTTCAGCTACGTCGTAACTACTGATATGTCGATCTTGCTCCACTTTTTCAAAAATGGCATCCATTTTATCCGTTATAAACCAGAGCGAGGTGCATCTTTGACATCAAAATTTCCGGATTGAAAACGCTTAAACCAAATTTGTGCTACTCTCACAGACACTGCACTAGGTCCATAAACACCGCAAATTTTTTCGCGGCTTGCGTTACATTTTTACCTTTTTTGTAGTAAAATTTTAAAATGTATCGAATTTCTTCATTAGATTCACTCATCTTGACAGTACGAAAAACAAATGAAAACCACGCATTTGCCTAATTTGAATTTGGAATTATGTTCTTTAAAATTTTAACTTTCAATGATACCAAAACCAGCCAGATACAAATACTACAGCCAAAGAGATTTTATTACAAGTTCATACATACTATAATGCGAAAAGACTTTTTCCCCAACCTATTATAATGCGAAAAGACTTTTTCCCCAACCTATTATAACTGATAATGATACATTTAAAAAAAATATTAGGCACAGGAGACCTTTAGACGTAGACGAGATTGCATTTAACAACGGTAAATATGATAAAGCCGGTGTTGCAGAGCCCAAGATCCTCACACCTGGCCCTGTGGTTCCCATTCCTTAACGCGGTGTTCAGCGAGCGCCAGCACTCGTCCGATCTGAGACGGAAGGTTTGGAGATACCATTATCGGTAGCTCGTCTACTAATCCTATAGCTGGTGACGATATTTTCTATTTGCTGTCTTTGTTTTTCTATATCAGTCATTGACATACATTTGCATTAATTTTCATAAAATCACACATTGTTTAAAACACATGTTTTAACAATAATGCAGAACTTAAATTAAGGTTATTAAAAAATATTTCATCATACATTTTGTAGATTAAGTTGTTCTTTCAAATATCACCTTTATTACTGCGAAAATATGTAGTAAACAGATTTTAATATGATTAAATTCATATGAATCATGTTTGTGAATTTTGGCTGTATCTATAAGAGAATTAAAAAGAAAGACAATTTATAGAATCTTGTCACCAGGAATCGTTTTGGGGGTATGTATGTAAGTAGAAAGTAAATCACAATGTACACAGCAGTTCACAAGTAGATCAAGATACATTTGGCTAATATAATCGTTTATTTATAAGAAGTAGACTTGGTGGTTTCGGTTTTATATTACAGGTCGATGTAATGGGGTAATTTGCACCAAATTATAAGTATTTTTAATGTAGATGAAACCGTAATATTTAAAACAATGAATTTCTGCCTTCGGACAGTTTTAATCAGCTTCTCATTGGTTTTCTAACTATCTTAAGATTGATTCTCTACCCAGTATCATGTTTTATCTATTACTATAAAGAGACACTCATTCACATTTTCTCTTACATCCTCTCTTAAAATTCGTAAAAAATCTAAAGTAGGTAGGGTTTGGTTTTAATTCTAGTTTTATTAACAGAAGTACGTATTTTTTAAATATTGTTAACTGTATATTGTCCTACTGTACAGTTAGTTCATCGTAGTCGAAATGTCTACTAATAACATGGATTATTTTTAATATTCGTATTGTATGCATGTTGTATGTTCGTTTACATAGTTGCTAGTTATATGTCTTCGTGTAATATGTTCAGTCACAAGCACTTGGCACAGTAGACTAATTTGACACTACTAATTTATGTGGCGTCGTATATTCGTGTAATAAACACAAGTTTATTTTCTTTTCGAATTAAACTCCCGTATTTGACTTGACTCATGTATACCTTTAAATTGTTTGTTAAAATGTCGTAAGTGTATTTATCTGAAGTTAAACCTCTGAAATGTATGTTATCTCTTTAGGATTTTTTTTATTGTCAGTATAGTGTTGACATTATTTTCACCTACTTTTCTATATATTTTTAACTAGTCTACTCATAGAAAATTCTAGTAAAACTCATCACAAATACGACAGTAATGACCTGTTACCTGTTTTACAAGTACAATATGTGTCGCCTGAATACTTAGTTACACACATTACACATAATTTGTAGATATCTACCGCTAACTACGTCGATATTCCATTAATCATAGAGTATGAATGTGATATAGAACTGACATTAGCCTAGACAACACGACCTGTATAAACACATTTATGAAGACAAACAAAAAATATTGATTGAGATTCTTTGAGGTTGTGACTCACAGAAAGCGTATTTCGATCTAACTTGTGATAAAAAAGTTAACAATTGTTTTGATTTAAATGTACTTCGTAAATTTTAAAAATTACGTTACGAATGTTATTTCAAAAATTTCTTTCATAAATATTACAATACTTTATGAAATAAAAGTCATTTTTTTCTTTTCAGAGAAAAGAAATAAGTTTTCTGTGGGAACAACCTCGATCTTGAAGTTGCTTAGGATGCCGAGTCTACACTAGACTCGGCATCCTAAGCAACTTCAAGATTCTTGTAAGATCCATCACGCTAAACTAAAACCCTTTGCCCAACCGCTTTATCTAATAGCCTACTTTTTTAAACCAGATAGGCGAATTGATTTTGGGCAAACTTTGGGTGCCAAACCTAATTATTTACGACATTTCCATGGTTCTACAAAATTTTTGAAAAAAATACATACAATTAAAAGTTTTGAATTTCATAAAAATAACGAAGAAAGATACATTTCTGAAAGATCACTATTTAGATGAGTTACGATGATTGCAACACTGGTTCAATAAGCAACTTCTCAGCTTGGATCTTAAAATGCATATGTCAACAATGGTGATTTAAATTTTGCAGCTGTTCACGCTGTGGTCGTGGCTGCCTGTGCGCATCACGATGTACCAGCCGGTGTTGTTGTACACAACGGAGGAGCACGGCTGCTCGCTCACCACCTTCTACGTGCGCGTCGAGCACCATGAGCCCACTTTACTGATGATCAAGACTTGCAATAACGAGGTGAGATATGTCACACCGATGTGGCGACGGCTTAAGGGTTAATGGATACGTAGGCTTAGGCTAACCATATACCTATGTGATGAGACGAACAAGTATACATTGGCGATAAATTTCACTGGTGGTAGAGCTCTAGTGATGGAGCTTGTAGGCATTACAGCATTACCTAATCTTACTTGGTTAAGCGATACGGGCGCGGTCGGGCGTATAATGGGTGACCGCTAGTAACAAACTAAAATGCGCGTTTCCGTGCTTCAGAGGGCACGTTAAGCAGTCGGTCCCGGTTGCTATCGATAGATAGCAGTCATTAAATCTTGTCGGAGGCCTTATGGGCGGTTTGAAAACATCCGACAGCGGGTTGGCCACTAACCCGTATCTCCACCAACCCGCAGTGGAGCAGCGTGGTGGAGTAAGCTCCAGGCCTCCTCCCAAGAAGGGGAGAGACTCGTCCCCAGCAGTTGGACGTATCAAGGGTCACCATTATTATTATTATTATTATAATCATTGGTTTAATCTTACAGAAATATATACAGAAAATACTTAAACCCTTTGCCCAACCGCAATAAGAATTTCCATATTAAATATTTACAGGTGTTCGGTGCATACTGCTCGACGCGGTGGTTTGAGCGGAACCAGAAAGACGAGCGAGGCAACAGACAGGCTTACTTTGGCACCGGGGAGACATTCCTCTTCAGGTACAATTATATTATAATACCCACATAAATATTGTACTACAGTACTCAGCAACAAATATGCACATCGCGCCTACGAAAGAGATAATTGGCTAGTTTCTACTTCTTAGAGCGTTTTCTCTGCTGCACGTAAGCACTGATAGGCTGGTATTGGTCAAAACCTGATCAAAATGAACTACAGCTAATAGGCTAGGATCCCACTGCAGAATCATTTCGTTCATCCAGATATGCTGCAAACCTAGTTTTTACGCATATTTATAATCTAGAGAATATATATCCCCTAGGTTGCCTATCAAAATTTGGCCGCAAGTATTTTTAATTAATTAATTTTATCCTTCACAGCTTGCAAGCTCTTATTTGCGGCCGATTTAAATTGGCTCCCGTATATTATAATTAGGAGAAAAAAATAGCTTTAATTTGATATATGTAAATAACACGTATACGTTATGGACGTAAAAAGTTATCGGGGCGGAACGAAAATATGTAAGGGTGGCCAAGTGCGCAACGGCAGCCGTGAGTCTTTATACAATTATACATATTGCCGTGAAGTAGATAATTTACTTAAAAAAAAAACAGTTAAAAAATATTTTCTTAAATAAAAAATATTAAAAAATACTTGCGGCCATTTTTTGATAGGCAACCTAGTGGATATATATTCTTTAAAATTAGGTTTGCAGCATGTCTGTATGAACGAAATGATTCTGCAGTGGGCTCCTAACCTATAAGTTGCGAAAGAGATAACACTCTATAGATCCCAAAATAAGCTGAAGCCTCCTTCTTATGGTCGATGTGTAATATATATTGTATGATACTGTACGGGGTACTTGGTGTTGGTATTAGTTAATGTTTTGTGACAATCGTCTTTTTTTTTTATCCAATACTAGCGGTTGCCCGCGGCTGCGCCCGCGTTGAATTTTTTCCTGAATTTTCTTTGCAATAAACCTCACGGAGTCCGAGACCTTTCCAACGAATGTAAAACCGTGAAAATCGGTTCGTGCGTTCTGGAGTTATAGCGTCAGGAAGGAAAACCCGACTTATTTTTATATAATAGATTAACGAATACATTGTTTTGACGAATGGAAAAGAATTGCAAATATTTATGGTGACGGTATAATGTTATTCTTGCATCATTATTTGTTATGTATATTCCCAATCGTTAACATTCATTTAACGAATGGGAATAATGTGGTTATGTTGTCCATTGGGATATATTTTAGTTGTTTTATTAGTTAACCATTAATCTCTCGCAGTACCATTGATTACTGGGTATTGGATAGTTTAAAAAAAATACGTATTTGGCACAAAGTCGCTGTGCGGGGTGTCTTTGCATAGACTTTCTTAATAAATACCATACCAGACATACCTAATTTAAAAAAATGGTTATTTACACCTGTCTAAACGATACTGGTGTCTATAATGATTGTTACTTACACATATAAAATACATTATGTATTGTTGGAGCTATTTAAATTGTATAACTTATGAAACAAATTATTTAAGAGTTATATTTTTGTTTATTACTTTCAGAAACTATGAAATATGTTTAAAGCTTCTATTATTTATATTTTGTTGTTATATCGGGTATGTATGTCTATTGCTTCTGTACAGCTATTTATCTATGAAATTGGGTTGGATGCATAGCAATAAATGTAGTTCGATATTTTATAATTTATTTATTATTAAGTATTTGTTTATTGTTATTGTAATCAACGTCAATCTATTTACTTTTTAATGTATATTTATTGAATTTAATACCTTACGACTGATATCTATTAAATTAATATTACGAGAGCTAAGCAAGTTCTACCACACCTTAAATTTTTTTAATATTTCGGCCACGCTAAGTCAAAAGCTGCCGAATTCACTATTCAGAAACTTTTCGCCCGTCAAAAAAACGATTGTTTGTTCCTTGATTTTTTAAAATAAATGTGTCTGATTCTACGCTAAATTATTTTGTAAGAAAGAATGGAGCGTCAAATATCTCGAGCCTTAGACATCTCCAGTGCTCTCTGTATAACCCGCAAGGGACCTGGCGTGAAAATTTATTTATTTATTTATTTAATAGATGTGATACAATATATATATTGTGCCGTTCAAAGAAAAAGCTGATGAGGAAAAAAGTATTCTTAGAATCGGCGAGTCATCAAACAAACAATCGGCCGAATGATTTTGAGTGATGCGAATTTGACTGATTCAGTTCTGGGGTTGAATTTTTTTTTAATCTTTTCAAGGCACTTTTATTTTCGCATCGGACAGCGCACTCCGGGTAAAAGCTAATTTAAATATTGGCTTCCGATGTTTTTATTCTATACTAACGCTATCTTCCTGCTTTTATACCCAGTTTAACACTTTGTGTATGTTCGGGTTTACCTTACCCTTACCTTATTAACTGGTTGTTATAAGTTACCCGTTATATTGTAATAATCCTTTATTTGCTTTGCATGTTATTCGAGGATACATTATGATATCGGAAATGAAGTTTGCGACTAAGAACACCTCTTCGACAGTTGTTAAGTTATATTTCTGTGTCAATTAAGTTGTATATACGTATATGTAGGTATAATTAGTGCCGCAGTAAAATAAAATGTATCATGTATATACTTTATCATCATGGTATATTTTCGTTTCTAAATTGAAATATTACTTTTCGGTTATGATAATTTGGATATAATGAAATGAAAAACGGACAATTTTTATAATGAGATAGGATGACACTTCATGTTGAAATACTATTAAATAAAAAGATTATTTAAAATTAGACTTTAGTTGTTTATCGTTAAATTCTATAAATTTACTTTATCATATTAAGGGAAGTTTAAAATAATGACTAGCATACTATCTGTAGCTTTAATTTCCCGCCAGCTTTTCTTATAGAATGTATGTTATTAATTTGAAACACCTAGAATTTCATGTTCAAGTATAAATGTAGTCGCCCCGTCTGTATCCATAACTGTGTTGTCCGTGTTTGTAATTTTTAATTACATATACATTTTATTGTTAATTACATTCCAGAATATACCTTTAACTTACAAGCTTGCTCATAGTTTTGTATCCAAGCATGTAGTTATTTTTTAAATATAAAGCATTCATGCTTAAACATGTATCAATTTTTCGAACAGTAAGAGATTAATCTTAAATCCAAGCATCCGCTGTCGTAAAAAAAAATTGTATGACTATTCATTTTTCCGTAACCTAAATTGAGTAACCCTAAAATCGTGTGTATTCCATTCTTCAACATCGTATCCGGAATGTCCCCAAAGTGTGTTCGTTTGTCCCCAAGCCCGGAATGTACCCTAACGTTGCCCTTGCAGCCTTTACCCGGAGCGCGCCAAATACCCGTGGGTGGGGTGCACGGCCGGGGCCGACGGCAAGGGGGAGGGGGGCGACCACAGGGTCTCGCACGCCTCCGAACTCTTCATGGCGGCCGACTCTAAGATGATCACTATTGGCGGCGGGTAAGTTCCACTCCGCTCCGTTTGTTCGCAGCCTGCACCCGCTCCGAGCGAAATACCCCTGGGTGGGGTGCGCGTTGGAGGACAAACCGTCGGAAGGCGACGGGAAGACTTCCACCCACGCGAGGTCGCTGTTCATGGCCGCTGATAATACAATGATCACCATTGGTGGCGGGTGAGTTGTTCGATCTCAGGGTGACGTCATATTGCAGTTCAGGAACTACCTACATTTTGTTTGGTTTGTTCATATAACAGCTCGAGTCACGAAGCAGCATTAGAGATTTAGTAAGGGTTCTATACTATTGCTTGAGTACCAATTATTGGACTGTAATTTATGCTATAATATACACATAAAACATCATTTCTATGGATATATATTTGTGCATGCATGAAAATGATTCGTCAATTACGTCTTTGAAGCTCGCTCTGTGCCTGTAAGGGGATTAGCGCAAAAATATAATAAATAGAATAAAAAAATATGCCTTCTAAAATTTTAAATCTGCCAGTCTTTTTGTAATGCTTAAATATTTAATAACTCATTTTATATACATATTGCAGTTGAGTAAATTCAAATCAAATTCAGAAATGTTCTTACCTAACTTTAACAACAGGCTACCGCCATGGTTATGTCTTTAAGAATCGTCATCTACATTTTACATTCATCCAAAATTCAAAATGGAACGCGTACAAGTGTGTGTGTGTGTGTGTATGTGTTGTATGTGTACAACGGCACCCACGACACAGGTTTATACCTAATGTGGGGCTGTGAGTGTAAGCGTATTTTAAAAAAATACAGTACTTGCCTATCAATTATGCACATCAAGCTTAGTAAAGTGACAATCGGCTAAAAAGAAAACGCTCTAAAACGTAACTTCACGCCTGTAATCCCCGAAGGGGTAGGCCGAGGTAAATGCATGCATTCAAGCATACATGCAAACACCCACGATTCGCCGGTTACGTTTTGGCCCATGTAACAGGTGGCGAGCCTGTTGACATCAATAATCATAACGCTCTACAGAGCTGAAAATAGCCGAAGTCTCTTACCTAATGTCGACTCGCAATAATTCTTGTGGCAATCGAATTACAATACCTCTCATTACAATGACCGTTGTATAGTGGTTCATTTGAGTAAGATCAATTGACATCTGATTCCAAGATTAATTATCGTAGGACTAGACACAGGTAACTCTCTCACACGCACACACACACACACACACACACACACACACACACACACACACACACACACACACACACACACTATTACATTCTCTCATTCTTATATTTACTTGCATGCTATAACAAACTCTGTTTACATTGTATGTAATGTTTTTAATGACAAGATAATATAATAGCTATTAGGCACTACCTTAATTCTTGCTTCATGTTGACATTTGAATATGGTGAGACCTGGTGACCTGCTTTTCAGGTTCTTTTGACACCTAATACAGGCGCCAGTTCTTCACAAACTTTTATTGTACCTCATGAACATTATAATTAACCCCATATACAGGTAAGCCTAATGTTTGTGGAGAAAAAATAAAGTTTGTTTTTATTTTATTTTACACAGTCGACGTACCAAAAACGTGTCATTAAAACATAGTGTTCACATTACAGCGACGGTCAAGCGATCTGGATGGACGAAAACATACGATTCGGCAAAACGGACCGTTGTTCCACATTCAACAACCCGCCGCTCTGCCCCAGCGGCGACTTTGAGATACGAGTGCTCGAAGTCTACGGATTCTCCGGCGCGTAGACACGCCGAGAGATGATTCTCCGGCGCGGAGACACCGAGAGAAATACATCCAACGCGTAGAGACCGAGAGAAGGAGAGTAATCTCTAGCAGCCAGTGGGTTAGTCACAAACGTGAGATCGTAATGCGTGTTATATATAGTAACATGATAGTTCCGCTATCCCTTTTCAAGTCGGATAGGATCAATTGTGTGCATGTTTTTGCTCAGGTGGGTATTCTTCGGGGTGACATTTCGAATTTGGATTCTATGGAATTAAAATGTTACTAACGCATAGGCTCCACTGTTGATCTGTATTGCATTGTTGAATAATTAAACAACTATAAAAGTTGCTTTTTATATAAACGAAGTAACAAAATGTAGTATTTCGAAATGTCACACATTGAGCAACGTACCAAGATATATTGCACATCGACTTTAGGAGAGTGATTTCGGCTAATTTCGGCTCTCTAGAGCGTCATCTCTTTCGCATACTATCTCTATGACGTTTGTCGACCATTTTGATCAAATTTTGACTAATGCCGCACTATTAGTGCTAAAGTATGCAGTGTGCAACATAGATAACGCTCTACGGAGTCGAAACTAGCCGATTGTCTCCTTCCTAAGCTCGAAGTGGAATATTTCTTGCTGGGTACTATAAAGAGTACAATCGACAACAAAAAATTCGACTGTACCTGATTTGATTGTACAGATTAAATTTGTTTTTAATCTGTGAAAGCTATAGACAAACCTTACATGCGATACGCATGTATGGTTGTTCTTTATTTGAATGTGATACAACGAAATCCTCTAGCGAACGATGCTTACCAAGTTTTACTAAATATTTATCTTGTTAGCTTCGAAAAAGATGTTGATATTTTACAATTTGTGACTTATATAATATATAAACATAGAACTGTAACTTAAAATATGGCGAATAGATAACACAAAATCTGTTATTCCGCCATGTTTATCTGTACGTTAAGAATCCTAAAAAACCGTTGAAGTAGAAAAAAAATATTACGTCACATATCGATGGTTATACGCGCTAAATGCCAAAACAGAGTACATTTTCATTAGACATATGAATATTTAGGAAAGAGCTATTTCAAAATGTCTAATTTTCGTTGTCAACATAATGTTCAAAATTATAGCTGAAGTTGGAATTACTATAATTGCATAACATTTTTACATACATACAAAATTAGACAGACTATCTCACTTGTACACGCAGGTTGCAACAAACGGTCAACAAATCAACGAAAAGCTATATCAAATATTCATAATATCAGTAAAACATCATGTTTAAAATCATCTGATCCAAAGGATAGTGCTAGTATCGACATTATTTATATTTGGTATCGCTTCTAACTTACTTTTTGTAATGTTTAGCTTAAACATAACATTATAGCTTACACCAAAGTGTGCAAGTGAGATAGCTTATATCTCGTTCCGTCAGACTTTTAAATAGCAAAGCACTGAAAAAATGCGAGTTTAAATCCTTATCCTTTAATAACAAACGTATATTAGTTAAGGGGTCAATAATTTGTATTAAAAAATTGTGTAACAACCACTTGAAGATGGAATTGATGAACCCAAAAGACTGATTAACGGATCCTTGGCTAATTTGCGTTTATTATTAAGGAAATAATAGTTTAACTTGCCTTCAACAGATTGCAGATGTTATCAATATTTATTCAACTATATAGCGGGGTAGCCTGGTTCTTTTTAACTTTATGATATAAATCATATTTATTTTGTATCAAACGTGCAAGTGTACAAATAAAATAATGCAATTAGCCACAAAAAAGATAAAATTACGATTATAAAATATTAATCCCTCAGGCAGCACGAAAAATATGACAATTGATTTCTTATTGTTCTTGGACCTTATAGGGTCCATCTGCTGCTTAATTAAAATTCGTAATAAAATAGCACCAGGCAACCTCCCAACCCCGCAAAACGCAACTGTCCGTATAAGACAACGAAACGGGGAAATGTAGGTTGTTTTTATAAATATACGCGTGTTTAGATGTCTGTGTAGGTACAAATTGGATGTATAGTATCTACTCATTTGGAATATATGCATGGATGAACATTCTATCATACTTTGACTGTCCGGGTTAAAGATATGGTCTACTGTGAGCGGGAAATGGGCCGAAGTGAAATGACGTGTTACAGATTTCTGAAAGTGTTTGCTATCCTTTTAATTATTAAACAAAACATTGAAATTACTTATTTCACGGCAACGGTTACAATAAACAACGCGCGAGAATAACTGTATTGATGTTATAATACTAGTGAAAATTCGCAACTCGTAGTTTTACTTCACTCATAATCCTGATTGGACAAAAAATATGGCAGTCTGTAAAATAGTTACATTTTACGCTCTCCCTGCTGATTGGTGGTGTTTTTAGCAGAATATTGAATGAAATATTGGCGTTGATTAGCAAATAGAATGTTGCTCATTAGACATTTTATGTTAAGAAAAGGGTATAAATATAAAAAATAGAACGCCCATTCGTTAACTATAAAATCAAATGATTGGATATAAGATTTGGTATTGACATATTTTCGTCTTTCTTCGACCTTTCTCGATCTGGATTATTAGGAATAAATTAATCCATATAGCCGATCAAACGATACATGTAATATAATGATTTTTTAAATTCTGGACAGTCAGAGTGTGGCGTCTATCTGCAGACAGTATTGTAGGGCGCCTTAGGCTTTGTCGTTACAAGATTGTAATCACTTTGCTCATTATTTACCAGAAAAGAGGTTTTACTGCGAACATTTTGGGCATATTCAATAATTGTTACAAATGTGTGTGTAATAAGGCTTATTAAGACTTTTTCATATCTCATAGGTACTTCTAAGTCGTGGACTGTTGATGTGAATGTGTATTTATATCAAAATGTTATGAAGGTAAATCTACATACCCAAAATTATTGCAGTAAACAACCCAAGGCCACCAAAAGCGAGACATTTTTGAAACTATTTTATCTAAATGTAGTGTGTCCTGTTGTCTCGTCTAGGTGGTGTGACTAAATGTGTGCACTGGCTTAACCTCATGTCAGAAGCAACTTAAATTCCAATTTGAAGTAGAGTTTTCAATTACGATTTTAAACATTAATTTGAGCTAGATTTGTCAGTGAGTATAGATTTCTCGCTTTTGTTCTATTGATGCACACAGTTGCCAAAATGGTATTTCGACTGCTTATGAAAGTTGAGTCAGTGTCCATGATAAAGCGCAGTCAGTTAGCAGGCATGACGGATTTATGTCGAAATGGGCGTTAATGTCACATTTATTTTGCAAGACTAGGTATGAGATAAATCTGTATTTTAACGATATACAGCCAAGTCTTAGGAATAAATCTGTAATTAGTTTTCAACGCTTTGCATTGCCGTCACGCTTGCTGCTTGACATCGCCTTAATCCACGATGGACACTGCCATTCCAAGTCGACATAGTATTATATATTTCGGTATTGTGCCAAAGAACGGACCACTCGGAAATTTGGCTGGATTGGTATTGTCTATGGTAATGTTATAGTATTTAAATTAGCTTGCGATTACATTGGTGTATTTAAATTTATGTACACAGTCGGTGTGTAGAATTAAATTTTGTCATCACAGTGTTTTGGCGTATTCAAGTAAGTAACTAGGTCGGTATTTGTGTTCGTAACGCAAAATGTATTACTTGTATGTCACAATGTATGTATACAAACATATCCCTAACAGTACAAAGGGGTAAACTCATATCACGGCTTTGTTTTCGCTACGGTATTATTATATATTTTTTGTAAATATTTTGTTATAGTCTCCGTTCATTGATCAAACTCAATTGATCGGATCACTGAAAAAAGAAATAACAAAACTGCCGTCTATTCGATCATTTGCGATGCACGGAGACGTACGTAGCGCGTCTTTATGGTACTACATACTACATGATGTATATCAGAAGCCTAAGACTTGTTTTAAATTCAGATTATTTATGTAATTTATTGATTAGGTAAACGAGTAACGTTTTTATAATGTATATTGTATTTTTGTCTCTGCGGACGGTGTTGTAATGGTCACATGTTATTTAGATGGTATTAGTTAGCTCAGTTATATGCTGGCAATATACCGCTATCTTGCTTCGAAGGACCAATTTCCAAGGTCAAGAGAAAAAGACTTGTATATGTTTTCTTATTTACTGGCTACGATTGGAAATCCTTCAGCTTTATAAATTAAACGTAAGATGGGTTGTGTTGCCAGCTGAAACGTCGTCCTAAATTAGTATTTTAGTTGAGTTGCCAGCTCGAATTAAATATTGAATTAGTGCGATGTAACGCTATCGCGTTGTTTATTTTTAAGTTAGCGTAACCCGCCCGCAGAGCGGCGGCAATAGCGATATGTTGCTGTTAGCCATTTGTCGTTGATCAGTGTAAAGTCTAGTCTTTATCCTGTTTTTTATTCTTTAACGATTATATAAAATTGATATTTAAAAATCGATTTCGCCGATCACGGCGCGTAGGCTCGTGTTTAGTTAGTGTATAAGTACATTAAATGTAATATACAGTTATCAATCTCTGTTCTCCCTTTCAGTATTTGTGGTGTACGTGTTTTTTTTATGTGAGAAGCGTATGTTGACATTGCGTGGGCGGAGTGAGCGCGCGGGCGAATGAGCTTTGTTTTGTTATAATGTACTGTTACATTCGAATAGTTTTAGTCCGTCGCAGTGGCGACGGTATAAAACTCGTTTATGGTAATGTAAATGTTGCTTTATAATGTCTACAAAATATATAATCCCGTATACATATCGTCATTTTATTTATACCTATACACCTTATAATTATAGTAGTTTATTTATTTATTAGTTGGAGTAGTTCTGTATATAATCAGTATATGTACAGTCGGGAACTCTCCGTTTGCCCAAAATTAAGCAAATATAGGATTTATTATTATCACATAGGATGCCCGTGTGATCTAGCGGCCAGTTCCACCCGATCTTCCGCAAAAAATATTGCGACGTATTTAATAGATATTCACACGCAGTTACAGCCTAAGAACTACATGTAGGTATTCCTCACTATTTCCCTAAACAGTGTGCCATATATTAACACAAACGGCCTTAGTAGTCCAGTGGGATCCGTGGGTCGGGGAGCTAAGTGAAATTGGGATTTCATAAATGGTTTACCTAATAGGTAGACTTTTAACCCGAACTGAGGAAGAGTCAGAAATATACTTCCTCATAACAGCTATTGACTCTACAATAATTACTGCTTCATTATGATAAACACATTATTCAAGATACCTGAGCAGGCCACACATAAACACTATAACAATTATAGTAATATTACAAAGCCTGAACATGTAAAACTGCTAAGATGAATAATGGTATATGAGTAACTTTACATCTAATAACCCTAAGGCGTAGGGAAGGCAGAATCGTATACCTACATTGATTAATAGTTGCACCCATAACCAGCCAGTATGTTTTAGAGTCCTGAATAATAGGTGTTTGTGAATGACTGAATTTTCGCAGGGCCACACAAAGAAAAAGAAGTACTTATAGGTATACCAAGGTCATGATTGGCAGATGATATTGCCACAATATATAAAAAGTAACACTCATCTTATTTGTCTTATTTTTATACTTTAAGCTTAAGTTGAAACAAACTGTAAACCAAGTACAAGGAATAAATGGCTTTTTATTTTATTATAATAGGATGTGAGCAGAGCAATAATAATACACATAAGAATTTAAATATTAAAATAATTCATCAAATGAGAAATACATTCAACCGGTATCAGTATACACTATGAATTTTCAGTGTCTTTTAATCTAGTTCTATAACTTAACGTCCTTTTAGCTACTGCGGTTTTCAGTAAATCATCTTGTATACAGCTTAGAATATCTTCAAAATCAGTGTCAAGCTCATCCAATGTTTGTAACAGTGTGCTCTCTGGACATTTTTCTATATATTTAAACATCAAAGTACTCAATGAAGTCTTAATTTGTTTAGAAAAGACTTGCAATTCATCTCGCTCATCTTCTTCAAATTTAGACGCACCATTTTTATCTGATTTTGAAACAGACGTGATAGCTTTCCAAATACTGTGACTTTGCAGGAAATACTTGTCGAGTTCATGAGTTTCATTTATTTGTAAAACATTGACTATAGTATTTGTTGAATCAATAATATCCACCAAGTCCATATCTATTTCTTTCTGACATACCAGCTTGTTCTTATAATAATTTAACACGATACTTATCATAGCAGCAACTTCATCTTTACTATCACAAAACATTTCTACAGATTTATCAAATCCGACTAAATTGAGTGTAATCTGTAGGCTTATTATTAATATTCTTTCCAATTCTTCTTGCTCACATAACTCCTTTTGTTTTACAGTTATTTCCTTGAATGCTGTGATCAAAGATTCTAAAGCTTCAGTATTAACAAAATGTCCAAAGAAGTCTGTTCTAAATTTTTCTGTATTGCAATATGAACATATTGTATTTAAGTTTTCTAAGGCCACAACTAAAACATCTTTGTTTGACGAGTTTTTGAGAATGTAGTACAAAGCATTGGAATATCCAGTATTTATGAACAATTTCAACCACACCGCGATGTCGTTATCGATGGCTAGAAACAGATTAGAGTTGATAAGTCGCAACAATTGTATCAGAACCAGGCTATCATCAGATTTTATGTATTCGATTAAAAATGATAAAAACGAGTCCATTTTTAAGAGGGAAATAACAGCTTCTTTCTGACAGCACATATTTCCAATAATACCAACCAGAATCTCGATAATACGCGGCGTCTCAATCGCTGGTAAAGCGAAGTTTATGAGGTTAAGTATGTTATGTTTTTGCAAGAATAATACAACATCTCTCTCAGCGGTCATATCCCAGAGCGTGCAAAGGTCTTCTTCAAACGTTTTTTCCAGTATTTCGTCTTTTAGCGTATCTAAATTTGCTAGTTTTAGAAGGATTTTTAACACAAAGCGTTCGCTGTAAGCAGTATCTCCAATAACATCGCCCGTGACTGTCGAATTTTCTGTGTCCTTTTCCGCTGGTTCTTCTGATTCGGGCTTCATTTTAGAGTATCACAATATAATGCTATTATATATAAGGCTATTTCTAATTTTTTATGAGTGATATTTTTATTTCTGTAGTCGGTAAACAAATTTTTGGACAAATGATGTCATGACTTAAGTCATTTAATTATTTTTTTTTTTTATTTTAGTATATTGGCATCGCTATTACGCATATTGCCAGTGTCAAGTAAAATGATATTTCGTATTCGCGAGCAGCGTAAAAGTAAGAGTCAGTCGGTTAATTATAAGTCGGTCAGTCAGAGTCACAGTCAGTAATTCGAGTAAAGCGATGGCTACTTTACCAGAACATTTCAAATGAAGTTTTGGAGGCAAACTGAAAAGCCGTGTTTTCGCACTGTTATTCTATTTCACTATACACGAGCACTGTAATAAGCCTATATCAAACAAAATACCACCAACTTTATTTAATATGACTCAAAAATACACTAAGAAAATGAAACAAAATAAGAGCACCACACGCCTCTTTCAAGGTTCCCGCCAAAACTCCTCCATTTAATTATTGACAGTGACAGACAGACTGTAATGTAGGATCATAGAGCTCAATGTGTAGGATAGACAATGAGCCTGGTTAGCAGAAGTAAAACTTTACAGTTTGTAACCCAGAACTAGATCCATAATTATTGCTGAATTTTCATCTGAAAGTGGTTGAAACACCAACACGAGGAGCTAGGTAGTGACTTATGTGAGTAAGGAAAATAGTAAAACACACAATTTCGATAACTGACACATTCACATTCGTATTCGTTGAATGTCATACAGGTGATCACCCGACATCCGCACGTCCCGATGATGAGGTAGAAACGATTTATAATAACAATATTTAGCACCATAAATCACATCACAACATCAAACATTGCGGCAGAAAAATATACTTAACTGGCCTCTATACCTAGCGTTCGTGAACTATGCAAGAATCTTTGATTATATACACGTCTAGATGGAGCGTCGCTTTACAAACGTCGCAAAAACAATGTCCCAACTCGAGAAGCCTTGTGTGCGTGTAACGCACACAAATACGTATATTTTATTCGCTTTACACACACTACTAAACTGGTGAATATGTTGCTTACTTGTGAATTTTTTCCCTAAAATAGGGAAAATTACCTTAAGTCGAGTTCTCTTTTTTCCTAATTTATGACATATCGCCAATATCACCATATTGTTGTGAAAACTGTTTGACTACAATCTAACAAAATTACCAACTCAGATATAATTATTTTGTTGTAAGATACCTATAATTATAATCTAACAAAGGAATGTACGTAAGGATATAATCTAACGGTCCTCTCAATGTTACGGTAGTATACAGATAATATATTATTATTTAAATTCAACTAAATTCAAGATATATATCAGCTAACAGTTAACTGATATTTTTTTGGACGCTTAGGAACTCAAATGCTCCATCTAGACGTGTATATAATCAAAGGCAAGAATTAAGAGAAAACTCTTGTATTCAGACGAGATTTGGCCTGTACCTACTTCATCACTTTCTTTAGAGCAGGACTTTCCAACCTGGGGGGCACGCCCCCCTGGGGAGGCGTAGAGACATGTTAGAAGGGGTGCGGCGTACGTGATATGTACAAAAAATACATTTCCCAAAAAATAAAATTAAGTAGTAGGTAAATTTAACTGCTCATAATTGCCATTCAATCGCTGCACTACAAGTTTCTATAAATCACAACACGACGTGTGACAAGCTCTCCGCCCTACCCTCGCGCTTGCCGTACCTAGGTAGGTATTAGTAGGTACTCGACTCAGTTCTGATAATAGTTCGTTCGCATAAAAATCCAAATTCCTTCAATTCTAGCAGGTAATGTTGTAGATGTAGATGTATGGTTAGCCAGTAGGTACAGATATTTTTAAGAATAATAGTTACAGGATTAAATTCCATCTAAAAAAGACGAACATAAAATAAAAATAACAGGAAAAATAAACTACGGGTGATTTGAGGTCGGGAAGCAGGAGCATGTGGGCTTTTTAGGTTTTAAACGATTTCAGGAAAAACTACAAGTCCTACTATAAAACCTTGAATGGCAAAGTTGTAGGCCATAAAACTACATAAGACTACAACTTTTATCTTCACACACTTTCACATAACCTCAAAATAATTACTTAATAATAATTGCGAAAAAGCCAAATAACCGACATTTTGGTTTTTCATTTTTCTCTCACACAAAACAAATCGGGGTTTTATGAACTTGGCGAAAATGTTCGCTTTTATGTCACAAATGTCCTGTAGTTGGATTTTTTGCAGAGTCGTGATAAACTAATTTCAAACCTAAAAAGCCGCTATCCTCGCACTTCCTAACCTCAAAACCGCAAATCGAAATTTATGTTTCCTTTTATTTTTATTACTTTCTGTTCCTTGATCAATGGGTATCATACTGTTACTATTTTCTATAATTCTTTATCAATTTCAAAGCTAACTGCACTGGCTTATGGTTAGTCTTTTCATCATCATCATTTTAGCCAAAACACGTTTACAGCTGGACAAAGGCCTCCCTCAAAGATTGTCACAATGAACAGACCTGGGCCACCCTCATCCAGCGATTGCCCGCGTCTTTCACCAGGTCGTCTGTTCATCTTGTGGGAGGCCTGCCTACACTTCGCCTTTCGGTAAGTGGTCGCCACTCGCAAACTCTTCTGCCCTAACGACCGTCAGATTTTCGAGCTACGTGCCCTGCCTACACAGCTCGAAATCTAGTAGTAATAGTCTCGCTATTCGGTATGTCTGTAACTTTGGTTCTCATGCGGATCTCCTCATTTCTAATTCAATCTCGCAAAGAAACTCCAAGCATAGCTCTCTCCATTGCTCTCTGCATGACCTTGAGCCTTCTTTTGAGTCCCATAGTGAGCGACCACCTTTCGGTTCCATATGCCATCACACACTGGTCAAAGACATTTTTCTTGAGACACTGCGGTAGGTAAGTCGGACGAGAAGATGTATCGCAGCTTCCCGAACGCTGCGCAACCGAACTGGATTTGCCGATTGACCGCTTTTACGAAGTTGTACCGACATTTGACATGATCTTCGTCTTGTCCATGTTCATTTTAAGGTCCACTCGTTGGGAGGCCCTACTGAGGCCATTGAGCATTGTGCCAACTTCTACCAGTCATGACTACAATATCATCTACAAATCTGTCGTGGGAGATGTACTCGCCGTTAATGCTGACGCCGAGTCCATTCCAGTCCAGAAGCTTGAAGACATCTTCCAATGCAGCGGTGAACAGTTTCGGCGGTATACCATTTTTCTGTCTCACACCTCGCTGCAATTGGATAGGTTTCGAGTTTTGATCCTGAAGACGATCTGACATAGTGGCATTTTCATACAAGCTCATCAGCACCTCGATGTATCGGTAGTCGATTTGGCACCTCTGGACTAACTGTGAATTTGGGCTATTTAGCCCAAATTACAACTGAATCGAAGGCCTTTTCATAGTCCAGGAACGCTAGGGAGCTGGTTATATTCTTCGGTCTTCTGTTTTACCTGCCGCAGTCCTGTCCATTCCAGTCCAGAAGCTTGAAGACATCTTCCAATGCAGCGGTGAACAGTTTCGGAGGTATACCATCTCTCTGTCTCACACTTCGCTGCAATTGGATAGGTTTCTAGTTTTGATCCTGAAGACGATATGACATAGTGGCATTACACCTCGATGTATCGGTAGTCGACTTGGCACCTTTGGTCTGACTGTGAAATTGGGCTATGTAGCCCAAATTCCAACTGAATCGAAGGCCTTTTCATAGTCCAGGAACGCTAGAGAGCTGATTATATTCTTTGGTCTTCTGTTTTACCTGCCGCAGCGCTTGTATGTGGTCTATGGTACTAAAGCCTTTACAGAACCCGGCTTATTCGGGAGGCTGGAAGTCGTCGAGTCTGCGAGATAAACGGTTCGAAATCACTCTCGAAAACAGCTTATAGAGGTGACTCTTGCCGGGCGCTTTAAATTTTAAAACAGTAGGTATCACCATACTTCTGTGCCACACTTGTGGCGTTTATATCGAGTATATCGAAATTGAACAACTTTTAAAGAGCGTCTAATATTGGCCGCCTGCTTTCAGGAGTTCAGTTCCGCCATCACCCGGCGCTCTGTTGTTTCTGAGCTTTTTGAGAGCCGCGCTAATGGTTGGTATTTATAATTATGTCACGGAGCAATAATCAAAGGCAAAGCCAGTTATTGACATAGGATTAGCACATTGAAGTGGCAGTAGGTCGGTTATATCTGCCCGACAATTGTTGGAGCAGACGTTTCCCAGAGGCAACGTCTTGTCCGTCGTAGTGTAAGAGTCTTCGTACTGACAACTTTAGGGGGATAGAGATTTGTGGCGCGACCTGAAAGAGGCCTCCATCTGTGGACGGTAATAGCTTGTTGATTGATTGACTGATAAAAAATGTAAATTTGAAAGTACTTAATGATTTTCAAACGTGTTCTTTCGTTCATTATCCTTATAATTATATATTGAATACATATAATTATATATGCAATACCGCAGCTTCTTCAATCCCGCGGGATTGACCAATCCCGCGCGGATCCCGCATTTTAGAAATTTTGTTATTCTGCAGGTTATTTAGGGTTCTGTAGTAAACAAGGAACCCTTATAGTTTCGCCATGTCCGTCTGTCTGTCCGTCCGCGGTTTAGCGCAAAAACTACTGGTTACAGAGACTAGAAATTTGGTACAAATATACACCTTGATCGCGCCGACAAAAAAGTAGAATTAAAACATGAAAAAAAAAAGAAATATTTAGGGCACCTCCCCTACATGTAAGGCGCGGATAATTGTTTTATTATTCGTTTTCTGTATAGTGTGGTTTCAAAAATGTTAGGGATGTGGTAATATCATTTTTCGATTTTATTAACAATTCTTGACTTAATGAGCTTAAAAGTGCCAATTTTCATTAGAGTCAAGTGTCCCTCCTCCTCTACCAACTAAACGGTTGTTGTTAGAAATTCAAACGTACAATAGTAGCTACATATTATTATAATGAAATTAAAAGGAAAACTATCACACTTCAGTTGGCTTTAGCAAGTTTGTAAGTAATAGTCGCTCAAATGTATTTTACTCGAAAATTTTGAAGAACTCCATGGAAAATATTTTTTTTTTCATTACATTATTCAAACCCAAAAACTACGGAACCCTACAATGCGCGTGGCCCGACACGCACTAGACAGGTTTTATAAAAATCAAGTTTTGATATAGTACATTTTTTTAACCATTAGACAGAAGGAATTTAAATGGGTTTTTTTGGTGAGTTTTAAGCAAAAAGTTCAGAAATGACGATTTTTATTCCGAAAACTAATGATACTTATACAATACTGTATTATTTTCAAATATAAGGTTTAAAACAATTCTTTTTTTTAATTACATAACAGTAATTAGCAACATATTTGCGTTTTCTAAAACGTCTCCTATAAAAGACCTAAATAAGTAGTGGTCAATAACACAAAACGAATGGAATACGAAATTATAATAACAACAAATTAAAAAGAATACTTTTATCACGCATGCACGACGCCCATCATGGTATTTTAATAAAGTTGGATTACACACAATGACAATTTTGCTGTCATAAATATCTTAAACAAAAAGTTTTGTGATACCTGCTTCGCGGTTTTCCTTCTTTAAAATATGTCTCTTATACTATTGCAACAAATTCTGACAAAATATTAAATAAGTAAGTAAGAAATATTTAGTAATCAAATCAGTTTTATAACACCTTGATTTTTAAAATGTTTGGCATCAAGTTTTATTTAATTTTAACCTTACATCTAAAAATAGGTAAGGTAATCAAATCAATCTTATTAATAATGAGAATTAGAATGAATTTGTGCTTTTTCGCGAAACTTCACGAACGTTTCAGCAGCTAATTTAAATTTGCGGGATCCGCGGATCCGCGTTTTGAAGGTGCGGGATCCACCAGATTGATTGATAAAAGGCGCGGGATCCCACGGGATTGCGGGATCCCACATTACGGGATTGCAATCCCTAATTGTATCTGTATTCAACCTATTTGAATACTTTTTTGGCGGGAACCTTGAAAGAGGCGTATGGTGCTCTTATTTTATTTCATTTTCTTGGTGTATTTTTAAGTTATATTGAATAAAATTGGTGGCATTTTGTTTGATATAGGTTTATTACAGTGCCCGTGTATAGTCAAATAGAATAACAGTGCGAAAACACGACCTTTCAGGTTGCCTCCAAAACTTCAATGTAAATGTTCTGGTAAAGTAGCCATCGCTTTACTCGACTTAACTTGACTGTAACTCACTTGACTGACATATATTATACTTGATAACTTATATACTTGATACTTACATATTATACTTGATATTATACTAACTTTGACGCTGCTTAAATAAATACGAAATATCGTTTTACTTGACACTGGCAATATGCGTAATAGCGATGCCATAATAAAAAAAAAAAAAAAATATTTGAATACTTAAAATTGAATAATTTAATTAATGAAAAAATGTGCGATCCTAATTTTTGTTGAAACTTACTTAAAGGGGGGGGGGGCATGAAAACATTATTTTTGTCTCGGGGAGGCTCGGCAAAATAAAGGTTGGGAAACCCTGCTTTAGAGTGTTTAGAGGCATGCACCAAATTGGGTAGTCAACTTGGCACATACATAGAGCTGCTGAGAAACATACGAAACCGCCACCGCCATCTTCAGGACCAGAACTCGAAAAAAAATATCTAATCAGAAAACCAAAGTAACCTACTTTCAAGTGGCAGAGGGCATGACATATCGCTGGAAGAACTGACGGTCGTCGACGAAGCGTAGGCAAGTCCCCCATGAGGTGAACGCACGACCTGCACCTGAAGGTTGCGTGGTACCGCAGGATGAAGGCGGCTCACGGCCCAAAATAGTTCGTTGTGGCAATCTTTGGATGAGGCTTTTGTCCAGCAGTGGACGTATTTAGGCTGAAATTATTTTTTTTATGTAATGGATGTGGCAAACAAGCATGCAGTTCATATTGATGTTAAGTGACGATTGCAAGCTATAGACCTATAGACACTCACACAAAGACCAAGGTCAAAATGCAGATGCGTTACCACTCAAGAGGCCTAAGATGTTATGCCTTTGGGCCGAAAATTACAGGGCCGTACATTACCACCTGAACACTACCATTTAACGGAAAGTATATTAGGTAATGCAGTGGTGCCTGCGAGCTTCTTCTTAAAGTATGATAATGAGGTTACTTACGTCCGGCAGGTGGATAAATCAGACAAATATGGAAAAACTGGTTTAGTACCCCATGGTTAACTACGGGTTCTGTCACTGTGTTAAGGAAAATTCAATGACGTACCTGCCTAGTGAAAACCGATATTTTTTAAATGAACTTAAATTTATCGTATCTAGGCATAATCGTGTATTCGTAATCGTCACTGATTTTAGGGAGGCAGGAGGGGCACCATCACGGTCTCTTTTTAGGACGGACATATCGCTTCTTTACAAGAATAATGTGACATTTCATATAAAACGATTTAGATGAAATGTCACGTTATTCTTGTAGGAATAATGTTGCATTTCATAAAGAACGATTTAGATGAAATGTCACATTATTCTTGTAAAGAGGCGATATGTAGGCGGCACGTCTCTGAGACGGGCACTAGTCTACTTCACCAGGCAATCCGGCGAGCGCAGAAGGCGCTCCAGCCATCACTGACTGGTTTGTTGAGCGGTTTAGCGACTATGAGGAAATTGGATGTGTTTGTTAATCCATTTCCGAGTACGTTCTGTACGATCACTGCTGTGTTGGTACTTAACAATTTAAGGCGTAATCTGTTTTACTTTTGTAAGTCTGCATTGTGAACCAAACGGTGAAACCTACGCATATTAATGCTAGTGATGCATGTCCCGAAAAAACCTCCAGTCCGGTATTCATTTATATCCTGATCACTTTTTCAGATCAGCGTTTCCCATTTGCCGGGTCGCAAGCCGCCGGCGACATTCCAGCCTTGTTTTAAAAACATTACCTTCTATCTACCGAAACTTATTTTGCCTTTTGTTTTTATGCATGTGAAGCAGAGTTCAAAACTAGTTTACTTAAATAAATATAGAAACTGACTTGGAGCGGAACCAGACCTTAGGATAAAACTTTCGCCATATTCCACGAACTCAGATTTCCACGATGTTATACATGAAAACGTGGATTCATCACACCGCGGACACTCCGCCAAGATTCCATACAAACGCTTAATTTGGTCTCTATTACAGACATCAATCAGTGACGTGTATTTACGCATGCACCTGTGTCCGTAGCACGTAGAGAATACCAAACGTCGCCCATAAGAGGGGCGCCCATGGGTGAGGCGGAGAAATCGGGTGAGGCGGAGAAATCGGGCGAGACGTCGAAGTGAACATTCTATACGTAGTATTATTACATATTCTCAGACTTCGGTATCTTTGTTGATGATGAAGATAATAGGCGTGGGAGAAAGGTATCACCTTTGTGATAGGAACATTAGCATCTGAAGTATCTGAAACACTAAACTGTTTCGAATATTTGTATGTGTATCATTTCGAACATTTGCCACATTGCGTCAAAGATCTACTGTGGCGAAAGCCCAAAACAAACGACTCTGCTCATAAAAGCAAAATAATGCAAACAAAAAACGCTCTTAATTTATTCGTCTTACAAACGCCATAGTCGTTAATATTACGTGCATAAGGTACTATATAGGCGCAACGGAATGTTTTTTTTTTAATTTAATATAAGTGGCAAACAAGCGTTCAGTTCACATTGATGTTAAGTGATGACTGCAGCCTATAGACACCCACAC
This sequence comes from Macrosoma leucophasiata, assembly GCA_036365455.1. Classification (NCBI taxonomy): domain Eukaryota; kingdom Metazoa; phylum Arthropoda; class Insecta; order Lepidoptera; family Hedylidae; genus Macrosoma; species Macrosoma leucophasiata. The sequence goes on along the minus strand of JAWQUS010000007.1, from coordinate 22,744,397 downwards.
AATGACCAGACGTCAAAATGCAGATGCGCGGCCACTCCTGAGGCATTAGGTGTTATGCCTCTGTGCCGGAAATTACAGAGCCGTACATTACCACCTGACCGGAACACGATAGTGTTGAACACACCATTTAGCGGCAAGTATATTAGGTAATGCGGTGGTACCTACGCCCGCGAGCTCCGTCACTGGAGCTCTACCACCAGTAACAAAATATCATCTCATTTGGTATCGCACTCTCACTTGCTTAATATTGTATTGATATCTCGCTCTCTCGCTTCGCTAACTGATTCAGATTAAAATGTTTCAAATGTCAAGTGTCTCGGTTGCGGTCATGCGGTCACACTCAATCACTCAAGCGACATGAACGCGCTAAACAGAGAGCAATAATGTTAGAGTTCCAAATGATGCAAACAATGCATTTGAAATACAGGTGTTCCAATCTTTCCGAAGTCTAGAAGATAACTTGCCTTCTTTGCCTTTTTCCTTTTGTAAGGCACTAAGCGCCCTAACGCACTAGCGAGCGGTTAGCCGCGGGAGAGGGTAGCCGCGATGCAACCGGCTGTTATGTATAGTGCGTACAATAACACAAGCTGTGTAGCCAGCATAAGTCACTTGGGTACAAATATTTCAATTTATTGTATCAAAATAAAAAAATATATATATTTCAAATATACTTTAATAGACTGGAAAAGTTATAAGGAACTGTGGCCCAGTTATACTTAGTAAAACTGTAATACAGCCTATAAATAACGTGAAACATCTGCATATACGTACATACGTAATAGAATGAATTACAAATAACTCTTATACATTGTACACTTAATTTAACATATTGGCAATAACAATTAGCGCCATGATTACTTTGTTTTCTATAAATATACGTATCGGCATAGATTTCAAGCGCCTTGCTTGAATTAATAAAGATAAACAAATTCTTTTGTCACAGTGTACGCTAATTGAAAATTTTTGTTAAATCGTACTTACAATAAATAAAGTTAAAAAACAAATATTGCTTCTCGTAGCGCTGAAAATAAAACGACAATTTGAAAATATAACTTTCACATATTTTAGGTCCAACAATGATTAGAATTTCAGTAAAAAGTTTTTCCAGAATGACATGTCAATCTGAGATCCGATTAATCAGAAAATCGAGTTTTCGACTGAAAAATCGATTATTTAATACCAGCGCATACTGGACGATAAACTAGCTACTATTCCTCTATGCTGTGCACACAATCGGACAAGTGCAAATCTGGGCCACTGGATGTTCTGTGCAAACTTATCAGTTGAATCCATCAGTCTCTTCCAAAAGTATGTTTTCAGCTTACATAACTCAAGTAACATGTTACATAGATGATCTTCCTTGACAGGCTCGTTCCGTTGGAAAACAACCTCCAAGCTTTTGGATCACGGTAGCTAGTTAGGTATTACAAACATTAAATATAGTAATAATAGACTTGATGAATTCTCCAATTATTGGCATTCACACTAATCTCTCATACAACAATAATTCAACATCTCTGCCGATACCTATATAGAGAAAAATGCTATTAAATATTCCTAATTAGCTTTAACTTTGGAGGCAGGCGCCTCATCAGAGTCATCTTGTTTCCGTTTCCTGCCATGTTTCCCTTTGAAATTCTGTTTCCCCTTGTATTTGTTATTCTTCATACTCCTTCGTCGTTTAGACATTTCTTCGATAGTATTATCTAGATAAGTCTTTTCTTCTTCGCCTTCTAATACCTTGAATACAACGTCTGTTTCACCAATTTTTAGTTTGCCATCAGTCAATTTCTCAGAAAATGTTTTCGCTGTGTCCTCTTTAGCGAAACGCACAAAGCCTTGCGCGTCGCCGACTTTGAAGTCTATGTATGCTACCTCGTGGTCTGAAACAATTGATAATACATATTGGAATTTATATGCTTGGTTTTTAAAAGCAATAATTTGGGGTTTGTTGGCAAAACCAAACTGAATCAATACTCGCTTCACCGCTTTGTTTTAAGTCGGTTATGAATGTATTCTATTTTGATTGTAATAAATGATACATTTGTGTAACAGTCATGATTCGTTTTCAGTAAAATCTGCGTAAATGTAAGATTCTGTTTTTCAAATGCATATTATAATATAAATCGGTCCAGTTTTCCTTTTAACTTCATTATAATTATACTACTACCATAAATTTTTTCTCGAATACAAATACATTTAGGGGGGAGGAAGGAGGACATTTGTACTTTATTTATACTTTAATCGAAAAATGATGTTTCTTAACCCAAATATTTTATGGAAAATTCCAAAATGCGTAAGTATTCCACATAGTATAGATAGAAAAGGAAGAAATTAAAAAGAGTTAAATAAAGTTTAATATCTTACCACCATCAACAGCTAAGATTGCCGTTTTGACATCTTCCCGGGAAATCTTATCATCGCATTCGCTGAACTTGACCACAGTGCCTGTAGGGAGTTTGAACTCTTCCTTATCTTTTTTCTCTTCTCTACCCTGTAAAAAATATTTTCAAAATGATAGGAAACCTTGAGTAACCAGTGTTGGAGCACATTACAACGAAAACATTCCTCAAGAAATCAAAACATACCTCAAGTTCATAAAAATGACCTACTATCACTATACCAACTACTGATCTCCATAGTATAGTCAATAACTATTAGGGGCAATTCATAAAATCTGTTCGCATACAAGAGGGGCAAAGGTCCCGCTGAGCGTGACAATATGTAACAGACGGAGGATCCACGGCAATGTGACGTTCGCAGTTCATTAAAATATTTAAAAATAATATGTAATTTGTTAGCCTATTATTAAAAAAAATGTCTTATTCAGGGGGGAGGAGTCTTAGTTTTTGTGACGTAATATTTTAAAGGGGAGCCACAGAAATTGTCATACAGCGTGACAATAGAGGGGAGGGGGTCACAAAAGGCTTATTTTGGCGTGACGTATTTTTTAATGGACGGCCCTTTAGCGAAACTTGTCTACTTACTTCTCTGGCTTTATTTTTTTTGTCTCTCTTCTCTTTCTTACTGGCATACTCCTCTTGTTTCTGTTGGAAATAGTTTTCCTGCCACAGTATCAGCAGTGGTGCGTCATTGTACTTTATGTCTTTTAGTTCAATAAATTTCTCAGCCTGAAATTATAAAAATAATCATTTACTACTAACTGACCCAACAAACACCAATAAACGAAACATCAAATCCTGGGCTGCGACCGCCTAACGACATTGCTATTGTCGTTGTCATTGCTGTCAAATTTTCATGTCGATTCTTTCTTTAACTAAATAACAATATCCGATATAATGTACCATTATCGCTCGTTTCTCACCGACGAAAGCTAGAAAAACGATCAGATTATCACTACTGCTTATAAAGGAGCTAAAAATCGACATGAAGATTTGAAAGCAATGACAATGACGTCAGCAAAGTCGATAGGCGGTCGCACCCCTGGTGCCTTATAAAGCAACAGGATATGAAGTTACAATGAAGCATTCAAGATCATTATAATGAATGCATTTTATGAAAGACATGATGACATTTTTTTTTTTTTTTTTTTATGTTGTGGAAGTGCAAACATGCATGCCGTTCACATTGATGTTAAGTGATGACTGCAGCCTATAGACACTCACACAAAGACCAAGGTCAAAATGCAGATGCGTTGCCACTCCTGAGGCCTAAGGTGTTATGCTTCTGTGCCGGAAATTACAGGGCCGTACATTACCACCTGACCGGAACACGATAGTGCTGAACACTACCATTTAGCGGCAAGTATATTAGGTAATGCGGTGGTGCCTACGCGCGCGAGCACCGTCACTGGAGCTCTACCACAAGTAAAAAATTTAAAAATTTAATCACATGTGCAGTTTGTGTTGATGGTATGTGAACCCCACTCAAGCCTAGACACGTAAACAAATACCAAAAATCTTAATGCATATCTACTGGTACTGGTATCAAATTTTTATAAATTATAATCCCCATTAATATTATAAATGCGAAAGTAACTCTGTCTGTCTGTTACCTTTTCATGTCCAAACAATTCAACCAATTTCAATTAAATTTGGTACAGAGATAGAGCTGACTTTGAGTTATTTTAAAACGCTAACCACGCAGGCGAAGCCGCGGGCAACAGCTAGTTGACTTTATATTTAAAAACAAGTTGTTAGGATATTATTTACCTGTTCCTTTGTTTTAAAGGTAACAAATACAGATCCTTTGAAAAGCCTTTCCTTTTTCTGGCGATCGAGGTATCTTCTCATGACTACATTTTCAACCACCTCGTACTGCTTGAAGAATTTAAGGAGATCGTCCAAATTGCTATCCTTGGGGAAACCCTTCGCGTAAATGGTTCGGGAAGAAAGTTCTTTGCGTCGTTCTTCGTTAAATTCTGGCACCATCATCTCAGGGTTCCTTCGCACTTTCTTATTATCATCAGAAATCTGTTTACAAAATAATAATAAGACTATAAAATGTCTATTTTTGAAAACTAGTACATAGGGCAATTTCCTTAGTATATATGTTGGATTGACAAAGAAAAAGTATTTAATAATTATTATATTTAAACGTAATGTAAATTCACGCCTGTAATCCCCGAAGGGGTAGGCAGAGGTAATGCATGCATTCAAGCATACATGCAAATACCCATGATTCGCCGGTTACGTTTTGGCCCATGTAACAGGTCGCGAGCCTGTTGACATCTCCGGGTACATTACCAAACTTTTAAGTACTGGGAAATTTCTAGAAAATGGAAGAATACCAATAGAATCAGAGATAAAGGACTTTACACCATTATCTCTGACAGCCCTCTGCCCAGGAATCGAACCTCGGACCCCAGCGTAGTAGTAGTGTTCTGCTACCACTAGGCTACTTAGACAGTTAACATTTATATTAGAATAATTATATTTAAGTATAAATAAGAAGTAAAACATAGATGATTCATCTTCATTAGTTGTAGTTCAATGTGATGGTTTTTATTATGATGTGAAGTGGCATACAACTATACAGTTCACATTGATGTGTGAACTGTATAGTGTGTGATTGAGATGTGACTTAGCGAACAAAAAATCGATTTTTTATTAATCGATTATTTTTAAAGCTAGAATAATCGAATTTCCAAATAATCGGTTCTTCCTTAAAAAAAATCGATTATTAAAAAAATCGATTTTTATAGTTTTATTTTTAGAAATCGTAAATTCCAAGCTCTTTTTTTTTTTTAAATAATCGATTTTTAGAGTTTAAATTTAAATAATCGTAAATTTGTAGCTTATACAATTAATTATCTTCATTTGTTCATCGAAACAACTTGCTAAATAAATATAAACAATTTACTTCGGGCATGAAAATAAAAAAAATATTAGTGACACGCTTTACTGAATAACGAAATATTTAATGATATATACGATTTATTTCACAATAAAAATCGATTAAAAATCAATTATTATTGTGAAAAAAAGTCGAACAAATAAATCGATTATTCAGAAAAAATAATCGATTATTCATCGATTTTTATATAATCGATAATTTTTTCATATCCCTAATTGATGGTAAGTGAATATTGTTGCCTAATTGTGTTGCCACTTCTGAGGTCTAAGTTGTTATACCTATGTGGCAGAAATTACAGGGTTTTACAGTACTACCTGACAGGAACATGATAGCACTAAACTTCTACCGTTTAGCGGCAAATAGATCACAATCCATTTGCAATTACTACATTTGCAGATTTAAGAATATGAATTCAAAAAAATTATGCTGAGATTGCTACAAAAAAAAAGAATATAAAATGATTTGAAATAGAGAGCATATTTAAGCCTGAAAAAAATTACATATCAAAAATCCCTAAAAAGTACCTCTAATAAATCTGATGAAGATTTTTTCAGTGCTTCAGCTATGACCTTAGTATCCTTAGATAGTTTGGCCAGACGGTTGAACCTGATCAGGACATCCAACGGTACCCATCCATCATCAAGTTTAACTTGTTCACGGAGGAATTTGTCACGGGGTAGGTTCAAGTCACCTGGAATGGACAGAATAATTAGTAGAAATGAAACAGAACATCAGTAAAACATGAAATTATCATGTACAAATACAGGATAAAATTTTTGTGGTAGTGTTCATTCAGTAACATAATTTGCCTTCATTAGTATTAGTAAAATATGAGAGTAAACATTTTAAAAATACATTTTTGTGTTTTCATAATAAAAAAATGATCACCATCTTAAAAGCGTTAGAAATGATGGTAACTCACTAAATATAATGTATTTTAATTGAATGAGTTTAAAAATACAAACATAAGTTTGTTTTTATTTTTAAATTCAAACGTTTATATAGATGACCTTCTTCAAGAGCCCGCTGGCGAGGTCTCATCATCAGATAACTATAATTTTGACGACTCAGTTAGTCCAGCAGTGTGAGATGACTGTTTGATTCGAAGGGTTACGGGTTCGATCCCCGCACCATGACAAATATTTGTATGGCCTACAGATATTTGTTTCAGGTCTGGGTGTTTGTGTATGTGTTGTATGTGCACAACGGCACCCACAACACAGGTTTATACCTACTGTGGGGCTGTGAGTGTAAGCATATTTTATTTTATAATTACTAAATCAATCTGACTTACTCATATTATTTTTTTTTTATAAAGGTGAGAAAAATGCAAATGGTAAGGTTTCCATATCATCTGCAATTATTTTAATTATGAAGATCGTTTCTTGCAATCAATTTTCATTGCCTTCAAGTATCAATCAATTCTACTGATCAGTAATCACCAGATATTTGATTATTGGGCCTAAAGGTCAGCTAGATATCAACCCCCTTATTCATAAACGTATTTTAGCTAAAGTGTTGCTAATCTCTCCTTTGTCTTTTTCTATCCTGCACATTTGACAATGCAACTGACAAAGACAAAGCATTCTATAACTAAAACGTATATAATGTACATTTATGAATAAGGGGGCTAGTGTCTGGCCAAGCTATACAATACAAGTCATACATTTTGTCAGATATTGTACTGGACTTAAAATATAACTAAATGAGTTCACCCTTAATCATGTACAAACATACCTGGCGAGTGACAAGTGGAAATGCATTTTTAACCTCTGCATACCCACCCACCTTTTTGGGGAAAAATGCGTACAGCTGTTTTTATTGACTGAACTCTACTCTCAAAGTCAACAAATTATATTATTGTATATGTAAAGAATAACCGAAAGCGTATAAAAGCAACGTGCTCAATGTGACGCTAATCCATAAAATTTACAATTTCTTACCGAAGTAGTACTCCACCTGACGAATTATGGCGCTCTCCAATTCCCCTTCTTCCTCCACACTGTCCGTCTCTTTCTCATTATCTTCGTTTTCTTGTCCGTTAGTATCTGCTACCTTTTCTTCAGTCATTTTGCTGGAAAATTTAATCTGGTCATTAATTGTCGGTTTCATTTCACCACCACCACACGCGTTGCACCATTAAACTTACATTAAACAATATCTGTATGCTCAGTTGTAGTCAACAATTACAAGAAGTGTTATAATTTTCGATGTAAAACACTGCGATACTTGTAATTTTAATTTCTTTCTATTTTAATTTATTTAAAACACGTGTTTCGATTTTACATGCGCGCCGCACCGCGGTTTTGTGAGTGCTGCCAGTTTAAGAAATAAGAAATCTACCACAGAAAACCTACAATATACATTTTAAATAATTGAATGGAGATTGAAAAAATCAATAATACTTTTACATTATTGTTTTTTGGTTGAAGGTGATGATTTATTCTCCACTCTAATTCACATCACTGGTCAAGAATAAGTATTTCAATAGAAAAATTATGTATTGAAATATTTTACTTTTCAATCGGTATGTACAATAATTTTAATAATAATTGTACTTTAATCTCTACATCTCCATTTAATTTTTATTGTAATAAGTGTAATAACATTAATCGTAATATTATTTATGTTTAACGTGAATAAAATACCTTCCCAATATAAATTACGCACACTTTAGCAATAATTTTAGAAACATGGCAACCCTGACGTCGAGTTTTTTTTAAAATTTATTTTACGGTGGATTCGAATTCTTTTTAGCCAATCTTATTATAATCATAAAATATTTTCAAAATCTTAAATAATATATTAAGATAGAAGTAGAGAAAATAAGAGAACTTTTTATGGATTGCACTTTGGCTCAGAAATGAAGAATGAAAATAAATGAATATTGGCTGAATAAGTTTCGAATCCATTCCGTAAAAACAAAAAAAAACCGGTCAAGTGCATGTCGGGCCTCGCGCAGTGTAGGGTTCCGTAGTTACAGAGTAAAAGATGAAATAAAAAAATACATATTTTGTAAGGATTTGTTCGAAATTTTCGAGTAAAGTACATTTGATCGACTATTACTCGCAAACTTGCAAGGCCAACTTAAGTGTGATAGTTTTCGAGAACATATTTTTTTATTTTCGATTTCCAAATAGTGTGTAGTATCGTTGGATAGATTTTTATAAAATAGTATGGGTGTCCTAACATCATTTTTCGATTTAGTTAACTGTTCGTTACATAGTAAGCTTTAAAGTGCAAATGAGATCCGCCACTTTGTATGGGGAATTGGTACATAATTGTACATCATTAAAAAATTTCGTCCTCAGACATTAGTACATATACTACTATTTAAAACATATTTCACTTTGTTGACGCGTGGGGTTCATGAGATATACCAATTTAAAAATTGTAAGAATGAAATCGTTTTACCCGCCATATTTTTTTTTATTTTCGTACTAATAGGCGCTAATTTAAAATTGACGGTTTGTAGATTGCTATTATCGCTAAGAAAGTGATTTGTACACTAAATAATCACGTTTGTATCCTCAAATACCTACCTATGAATGCTTTTCACTGGACATCGAGCACTTTTTTTTGGCAAACTCCAGTCAGCATTGGCAGATTATAATAAATTGTTTACAGAAAAACTAACGAACACGGTCAACTGACTTGAACAGAAACCTCTAGCACTACCTACGTATTCCAAATCGCAAAGGCACTCGAAATTCGTTTCAACAAGCACATAAACAAGCCAGTAGTCAAAACACAGAGAAGTCACAGAACGCCAAGTGAATGACGTGACGTCAATCATCAATGACGTGACAGACATGAGGTGACATATCTAAGCGTCAAAAAAGGATGTGTCAACATAGGCGGCTGTCACAAAATATCGATGTTAAAGAATATCGATCCATTGATCGGGTCACTTAGTCTTTTGTGTTGATTTTAAAACCTAAATGAATGTATTTCATTAAATCCTCATCTGGTTGTTGGCAAATTAAAATGAAATCTAAGGTGTACTTTCACTTATTTTTCTATTTATTATGTAACCGATTTTTTTTAATATGATTAATCGATACTTTCGGATACAATAATTATATTCTACGCCATTACATTTCGTTACGTTCCTTTCTACGCCATCATAAATATCAAAAGTACAGATTTTTTCAAAAACTGTTTTAAATACTTTTCCGGTGGTTTTCAGTATAATATTAAACTGAAATATTTACAGCTCTTTGCGCACAATTTTTATGTAAAGTTTTTGTTCATGTACAATCTATGTACCATTTTGGCTGATCTCCTTTCGTTAGACTCAAGTGTCCTCCCCCCCCCCTACAGACTAAACGGTTGTTATTAGAAATTCAAACGTTACGGCAATAGTAGCTCTAGATAACGAAATTTCTTTGAATTTCCTTATCTAGAGTAAAAAAATATATCTGCGAGTTACATGTAGGTGAGGTTACCCTAAATATATAAAAATATCGATATATATCGTATCGATATTTTTCAATTAAATCGAAATATTGATATTTTGATATATCGATATATTTTGCTCAGCCCAATAAGCGATATTAATCTGTTTTACTGTTTGTTTTGACATCAATTTAACCTGAGGACCTTGTTTTGCTCGTAGCGTGACGCTACTGGGCCTCCATATCAAACCTTTAGAGTTGAAACGGCATATCTCAAAAAAATAAGAAAATGACGTATAAACATCATGCAACTTAAACACATGTAATCTATCAAATTATCAATAATTTAATAGTAGTTCTTAATAGTTTAACATGCAATCTATCAAATTATGCCGTAAATTAAATAGGTTACATGTTTTTAAGTCGCCTGATGTACAAAAGTCATTTTCTTAATTTTCTGATAGATGCCACTTCAATTCTAAAGGTGCGATATGTAAAATATTAAAAGAAAATATCGATTTTGATATCCAAAAAACATTGATGAGCTCAATGCCAAAAAACAATATCAAAAATCGTAATATCGCGGAAAAAATATCGCCGATATATATCATAGAGCAACACTGGAGGGGAGTAGCCATATGCAGGCTTTCCCCTCTGTCAAAGTACAAGCCCAAATGAGCCTATACCTGTCGCCTAGATTTTTAAATGTGTGCGTGAAATTGTTTCTGTATTTCGTTAAAGTCAAGGTGTGATTTGTGTAGTAATAGACGATTTTTTTAGAGTGCGTGTATGTCGCACGCATTTCTCTCCTCAAAAAATGACAGACTGTTTTGCATCGGTAATAAACGCTATGGCTACTCCCCTCCAGTCCGCCGTGACCGATGGGCCGAGTTGCTGTATGATATAAATCGACTATTTTCAAAAAAATATCGATACTTTGACATATCGATTTTTTTCCCCAATTTTTGACATAAACGTGAAATGAGTAATGAAAGGTAACCTAAAAAAGTAAATAAACTAATTGAAGTAAAATCAATCCCAGAAAAGTATATGTAAATCACTTACAAAAATTCATACTGTTGTATACAAATTTCGATAGATTTGATAAATGCCAATTTAAGCTATGGGAGTCCGTGGATTGACGACGTACATCAACTACAAACAAAATGTATTTTTGCATATTCACTATCTCCACGATACGCCGTTGGTGATAGACGGTAACAGTTTATGTGCACAATTGTACCGATCACTCAACTGTTTCTCAGCATTCGGCGGTGATTACGACAAGTATGCGCTCTATGTGAAGCAATTTTTCAAAACCCTGAAGAGATGTAACATAATCTCATATGTGGTTTTCGACGGGAGCTATGAGACTAGAAAGTTGCGAACAGCATACAGCCGCCTACGCTCGAAGATCCACGGGGCTGCTCGCCTCGATCCAGTTACTCAGGGAAGCCGGCAAATATTTCCACTTCTTCTCCGGGATGTTTTCAAAGAAGTCCTCACCGAAATTGATGTTGCTTATACCACCTGTGAATTTGAAGCGGATGATGAAATAGCTGCATTAGCCAGGCATCTCGACTGTCCAGTACTGAGCTATGACTCTGACTTTTTCATATATAATGTCCTCTATATTCCATTCAACACCATCGATATAAAATCAAAACCCATAGAAAAAAATGGAAGCAAAGTTAATGCAATTGAATGTAAGTTATACAAAGTAGATTATCTGATTCAACATTTTGGTGGTCTCAAGCAAGAACTACTCCCGCTCCTCGCAACATTACTTGGCAATGATTACGTAGAGAAAAAAGTGTTCCGTAAGTTCTTCTCCCAACTTAAACTACCTAAAAGTAAGAAGAAACAAAATGACCAACAAAGATGTATTCACGGTTTGTTTAATTTCTTGCAAAATGAAACTTTAGATTCTGCTATATCGAAAATATTGGGACGGCTTAAAAAGAAACAAAAAGACAGAGTATTTTACATTATTAAAAAAAGCGTTGAAGGTTATCATAGAACAGATTGTAAATCACTGAAATATTTTGGCCTGTCTGATTCACAAATCACAGAACCAATTGATTTAAAAATGCCTGATGAAGAAATAAGTGTATCAGATGCTGATATTAATGATGAAAACATACTAGATGGCGATGAAGGTTCTGATGATGACAGCAAGTCCAATGAATCATCATCTGATGTGAATGAGACTGAAGATAATGATGATATTTGTGATTGGTTTGTGGAAGGTATTCGGAACAAAACCATCCTTCCTGCCTACTTCAACCTTTACACCCATCATTTGTATTTTTGTTGTCCACAAGCAGAAGACTATACTGATAGTGATTCTTTTCTTTGTGCCCTTCCCATAATGAGGTATGCATTTGATATTCTCACAGATTTCAGCCAAGAAACATTTATTTATGTCAGCAGAGAACAAGATTGTAATTACCATAGAATGATGATTGGGAAAGAGTATGCAATACCAAGACTAATAGAAAGGCCATTTAACGAATTATCATCTGAGGAATTAAGGATGTTATTTCATCATTTTATTACACAGAAACTTGAAAATTTGGATCTGAGTGATGTTGATTTGCTACCTTCCAGTTTTAGATTATTAACCATAGCTATTTTGTATTGGATAGCGAATTGCAATGTTCCTTTAGCCAATGTCCACAGTTTGATAATAAGCTACATAACTTTAACGGTTATTGACGAGAAGACTGGCACTTTTAGAGGACATAATTTTTTTAATAATAAGTATTCAAAAATTCTACAATCGATGAAAAATAGGTCTTCAAGTATAGCAGAAGAAGAATTATTGTTAAATAAAAATAAAGTACAATATGAGGATTGCTTGTTAGCAGCAAGTGTCTTATTGAAGCATTTCGAAATGGATGACAGTATAAAAAAGAAACCAAGAAGTTATGATGTGAAACGGACGCATTCTTTTGCTCAATTCCAATGCTGTTTGCAACAAATTAACAGTTTGAACACACTGTGTGGTGAGCTATATGAGAGTACAATATATTCTAAATGTTATAATGGAACATTAATTTACAATATAGCGCTAAAACTAGAGAATCAAATAAATCCCAGTGCATTTATAGAACAATATCTTAAAGGCGCAACCACTGTGTTAACATTTTATAGAAGCATATGGAAACTTTTAAATAAAATGATTCAAGAAATGAAATTGACAACCATACAGTCATTGAATAAGAAAAAGAGGTCAAGGAGAAAGAAAAATGTTGATGATAATGAAATATCTTTTATAATGAAAGGCTTTGAATCTGAAGTGGTGATATAAAGTAAGGATCATCATGTGTTAATTGATCTTGAATTGTTTTGTTTTGTACAATATATATCTTTATATATATAATTCTACGGCATGTGTATATCACTGAACTCCCTCTTAAATGGCTGGACCGATTTGAATGATTTTTATTTTAAAAAATTGTATGCGTTTGGGTTTCGCTCTAGATGGTTTATATTTGCTACAGTCTGTATCTAGGTTATTTATCTATACTGCTTAATCGCTTGAAATTACATGCAGAAAAACGTCTGGCGGGCCCGCTAGTGTATTTATGTTTGTATTGCTTTTGATTTGCTCTTATAGGTATGTCACTGATAAGTTCTTGGAATGAAACCCCAGTATTCATAGTGACTTAGTGACTCAAATAGTACAGTAATGTTGATGTCAAAGGAAATGTGTCACTGTATCTTTCATAATATGCTGTAATGTATCTATATTTCAAAATTTCACAATATATATTTTTTTATCCTAAACCCCTTACTCATAAACATACATTAGATACGTTTGAGCTATAGAATGCTTTGTCTTTGTCAGTTGCATTGTCAAATGTGCAGGATAGAAAAAGACAAAGGAGAGATTAGCAACACTTTAGCTAAAAATACGTTTATGAATAAGGGGTAAGTTTACGGGTGTCACAACTGTGCATATCCCACGATAGTCGCGTCGTACCGCACCCAGAAACTTTTGTTAGGGTGTCGCTAGTCAGTTATCCTGGGGACCAGTTAAGCTCTAAAGGTGAACATTGACATTATATATGATCCTACAGATCACCTAAATTTGCTAATTAAGCAATTTTAAAACTTTTCTTTGGGGTGAGTGGAGAGGGGTTAGGGGAGAGGGGTTAACTATTGGGAAGAGGGAGAAATGCCTCCCTTTTCACCCATGAACTTTTGAATGGGACTGTGTGGAGCCCAGAGAAGAGGAGAGCGGGTCATATCAGCCGAAAGATGTCCACTGCTGGACCAAAGCCTCCCCATAAGGGGGGATATGCCATAATCGCCACGGCCAATACTCAAACGTCACTCAAATCTAAGTCGGACTTAAAAGTCTTCTGTCTTTATAAAACACGTTCAAACGATCGAGATAGCGCATATTTGAGGGTTGCTTAAAATTGAGTGACGTTTGAGTATTCGGCCATGAACCCTTCTCTTCTTCTTTATTATAATTAATGGCTACTACCCAAAACTAAGGGTAATTCTGCCAGAATCCAGTAATGGGAGACGCACAGTTAAATACAAACAAAAAAGAAATAAATAAATGAAATTTATCGGTGGACTAACCTAATCTAACCCTTCTCTTAATTCGCTACTTACTACTATTTTGAGGGCTAGCCAATTTATGGACATAGTACCTTTTTCGTTTCACTGTTCAGGCAATTTACTATTAGATAGGTACCTACTTGGATTGCTTCTTCATACTGGTAGGAAACTCCTAGTTTATTTTAGATTTTATTTTGTTATGAATTGCCAAACAAACCTATAGTTCCCATTGTTGGGAAATGAACACTGCAGCTTATATGTACCTAAACATCTACAATAACCTACATAAAAACAAGAGATTTCAATGTAGATGAAGATGCCTTGCTACTCCGGAGGCCAAAGTTGTGCCTCTGTGCCAGAAATTATTGATATTGAACGAAGGAATGCCAAATTAGTTTCAAAGCAGCACGCTGTAACACAAACATACACGAAAATTACAAGCGCCCTACGACTGTTTAAACCAGAGGTTCCCAAACTATTTTTTCTTGTAGACCCTTTTCAATTTTTTTTTGGTTTCCGTAAACACTAAAAAATTATAAAATTTCTGGTATCACATTCCCATATTTCCAAATTTTATTCACGCCTACGTAGACCCCCATCGAGTCTCCCATGGATCCCAGGGGGTCTATATGGACCACTTTGGGAATCACTAGTCTAAACGAAATAGCAGACGTAGGCATAAGTTTTCGCCGTGCGGTAGAAAGTGAGGGGAATACTTCCTCTCCTATACGCCGCGCCCGGCCGCGGTCTCCCTCCATCTTACGGATTTTCGATAAGGTCACGTGGCCTGACGCGAGTTGTAACATTTTTACCCATCATGAATAGTACCTACACAACGCCGCTAAAGTAGTTATCACTTCAAAAATTCTTAATTTATTTAGATATCTAAGTACCTACCGGCTTGATTATTTTATAATTAAGAAAATGCTTTAGCGCCATTTTCATAATTTATCGATTCTTATCATTTTGAGTGTTTTTACGATCGTTATAATATCTATTGATTTTTTTGTGAGTAGATATATATAGAGGTATCTCGATGTTGCTAGAACCCACTTATGTATGTTGTTTATATGACTATGTCGTCGTACTGTTGATAACATATCGCAGCCCTTTGTGGACATTATCTCTCGATACCATTTATCAGATATCACACCAAGTGGAATTGCATACATTCTATGTAGAAAATCGATTGCTCTGATTGTCAGTACTAAAAGTTAACAAAACTTTGGGTTACGTGTTCCATAAATAAGTGAAACAGTTTAAAATGAAAAAGTCGGAAGCTGATGTGAATAATATAAACAATGGAATTACAAAGTAAGTCTCATTTTTTTCTTTTTCTATAAGCATTTTTTATTGTGATTCAGTTTGGATCATTTATTTGTTATTTCCGCGTAGATCATGTACCTATAACTGATAGTGGTTTTAGTATGGTTTTAGAGAAGTCTTATTTTTAACCGACTTCAAAAAAGAAGGAGGTTTTCAATTCGTCCGGATCTTGTTTTTATGTATGTTCACCGATAATTTGAAAACGCCTGTAACGATTTTTTCGTTTCTTTTGATTAGGTACTTTGCTATAATAGAAATAGAATATACATACGTATGTAAACACGAATAATCGTGCCTATCTTTTTTTATGTAATATAAGTGGCAAACAAGCGTGCAGTTCACATTGATGCTAAGTGATGACTGCAGCCTATAGACACCTACATAATGACCAGAGGTCAATATGCAGATGCGCTGTCACTTCTGAGGCATTACGTGTTATGCCTCTATGCCGGAAATTACAGAGCCGTACAACTTGATGTTTTTGTATTCTAACTTGATGTTTTTATATGCATGATCTAGGTAGATATGAGTATAGATATTACATTTAAACATGCATGCATACCCCAAGCCCATGACAGAATGTACAAAGCTGCTGGACTGTTTAACCTGAGATCGCAGGTTCCATTCCTGCCCGAAGTCGATTTTTAGGGTTTCGTATTAAACAAGGAACTGTCTGTCTCTGTTTAGCGCAAATAGCATTAGTACTAGAGACTTGAACTTTGGCACAAGCATACATCTTTACTACGCCGACAAAGTGGTAGAATAAAAACATGACTTTTTTTTTTATTTAGGGTACCTCCCCTACATGCAACGCGCGGATATTTTTTTATTCTTCGTTTTCTATTATAGTGTGGGATATCGTTGGAAAGGTCTTTAAAAAATGTTAGGGATGTGTTAATATCATTTCGAAATTTTAGGAAAATTTAGGAATCGAACCTGCGATCTCAGTCCAGCCGCTTTACCACTAAGTGTGACTTCGGTAGCTTAGTGGTAAAGCGGCTGGACTGGTATGGTAATAGAAAAACCACAATTTTATTTTCCCTTACAAATAGTCCGTATCTTAATAGATAAAACCTTTGACACATTATTTCATTCTGAGGCAATACGAAGTTTGCCGGGTCAGCTAGTTATTATAACAAAATTGTATGCTGATTAGATACCTATCTAGTAGTTGCCTGTGTATTGGGTATACTATAATGACTAACGAATAGGTAGGGTAGGGGAGATTTTTTACTGGTGGTAGAGTCCCAGTGGAGGCACCACCGCATTACCTCATCATCATCTGCCGCCAGATGGTAATGTTCAGCACTATCGTGTTCCGGTTAGGTAGTAATGTATGGCCCCGTAATAACTATCACAGAGACAACAACTAAGGTCTCGGGGGGTGGCAACGCATCTGCATTTTGACCTCTGGTCTTTGTGTTAGTATCTACAAGCTGCAGTCATCACTTAACATCAATGTGAACTGCATGCTTGTTTCCCACCTTAGTTACATAAAAAAAGATAGTTGCAAGTTAGTAAGTGTTGCAGGTTATCAAAGAAAAACATTTATTTTTGTGCAACTGAGTCTGTTTAAGAAATACTGACGTGTATATAATATTTTTTGCAGGAATAATTTACATTCACCGGATACATCAGCTGGCATCACATCAAGTCTAGAAGACATGTATTATGATATGTCCGGTGACAAATATCTCATCATATACAACCATCACAAGTTTAAAGTTTCAAGATATTTCAGGTAGGTGTTGTGGATTGATTCCCAGTCGCCCTCGCTGGGATTGCCATCGGAGGCAAATGGGAATAAAGATTCCCAGTCGCCACCAGCGGTGACTGGGAAATCATTGCTCCCACTTCAGTTTCGCTATACATTGCTTTCTCCATCGTAGGGAATAAAAGGATGAGGCGACTTATCCTAAACCTGCCTCTAATCTCTTTGAATATATAACTCGTATTTTATAAAATAATAATTATTTTTGCCTATTTTTTTTGAGATAACTATTTGGTAACCATTTTTACACAAACTCGAACGTTGCCACTGTTAGAAATCTAAGGTAGTCCAAACTCCTTTGGGGGCTGGATTCGCGCCTGTACGATGCACCTTATTGATGCGTTTGGCATAGTCCTCCTATCGGAGTGTTTGTTATAGTGTACCCAGATTCCCATCACGCATCGAAGTCTGCAGTTCTGCACATTGTCGGTCTTATGGCAAATCCGATCAGTGTCGGTACGAGCAAAGTGTCAATCAAGCGTACTTATAGATCACAAAAATAAGCGGCAAATGCTTCTGAGTGCCTCGTGCGAGATTTTATTTACTCTTAAGAGTAAACGCAGATTTGTATGGAATTGAAGGAGCGTCATCGATTCACCGCTAGATGACGCTCCTTCAATTCCATACAAATCTGCGATTTTCGATCGCGATCGGAAATCTCGCACTAGGCACTCTGGTTTAACTTTGCTAGTTGCCTTGCCTTACGTCGTATTTGTATACTCTTTGGCCTTGCCATTTTTGAGGCCAAACATTTTTCGTTTTGTTTTTCTATTATTTTTTACTGTTTACAATTCCACATGCCAGATACTCGCGACCACAGACCAGACACGGCACTGACGCTGACGTGGCGCGCCTAAAAGAGGTCTTCGCGAAGCTGAAGTACAAGGTGCTCACTTACCACGACTTGGACTATAGACAGATTGTGGAATCTGTCACTGAAAGTAAGTTTGGATTATTGGCTAATGTCTTAAAGTATGCGATGTGATTAAGCATCGCTTAATTTAAATAAACGTTAAGTCATGGGCGTCATTAGAATATGACCCACAAAACAAATATGCTTCGATCGCTTTAAATAAGAAAAAAATTGGCGCTAAAACATAAACCAAGCAGATGCACCTCACCTCCAGCTTAATTAGTTTTGGTTTGCTTGTTTTGTTGCCGCGTCGGCAGTAGGGCCAACCAGGGCCAACTGACCGCTGCTTTCGTTGAAGGGAACGCCTAGCGGCCGCATTAGCGGTGTATTTCTATGGAGTGTAAAGATAAGGAGTACATTCTAAAAAATAAAGGAGATGTTGCGAGCTCGGCCCTGGTTCGTACATGTCCTCAAAAAATGGGTAAATTATAGTAGAATCCGAAAAAAATATAATTAATTTAATCAAGAACATATTTTAGAGTTACCACCACATTTAATTCAAACGATTTTATCATTTTTAACCATGTTCAACACGGCGGCGATACAGCCAACGCTTGGTATCAATCGATTTCGATAGTATTTATAATTTTTTTTTTTCTCCAAGTACTAGATAATCAAAAACTATTTAAAAAATGAAAATGTCAAAATGACATCGTCCGCCATATTCGCCATGTTGGTTTTAAGTTGCAATTCTAACTGCAAATAATGTTTTGTAACTGCAAACAAAGCTAAATAAGTGAAAATATGCAGTAAAAACGTTTTTATATTGATTTTGCCTGTTTAATGATATTGTGTACAATACATGGCCGGAGGTCCCAAAATTTTTGCAACATCTCCTTTGTAGTAGCCTATCTGAAAAATATAGAAAAAAATTTATAGAAAAATAATTATTTCGGGAACGGATTGCGACCTTAGGACAAGTCCAGCTGCTTTACTACTAAGCTCGGTAGCTAGCCCCTGTAGTATCTGCCCTACGAATAATTATATCGGAGTATCTGCCACACTAGCGCTGCCAAAACTACGAAGTGAATTTAGCTGTTGAATAGTAAGTAAATTGCGCCGAGATCATAAAAAATCTTTTTAGGTAGGTATGTATCTTCACGCCAGGTCCCTAACGGGGTAGGCAGAGAGTGTAGAGCGCCAGACATCCCGGTTCTGACAAACCTTTCTACTTTCATGCTCTTTCCTGCATACCCAGCTCTCGCTTCCATATAAAAGCGTTGGAGTAAGTACAGCATTATGTACGGCTAGTCGAGCCCGCTGGCTGAGATGTTTAGATTCTAGCAGCTTACCCAACGCTCCATTCACGCAATTCCCAGCAAGCACTCTTCTTTCTATGTCAGTGGTGTACCTACCATCCTTGCTAAAAGCACATCCAAGATATACAATTTCATCAACCTGTTCTAACACTGCATCATCTACTACTACCCTTGCATTTGTTCTCTGTTCATCTCTTTCAAATACTAGGTAATCAATAAAATCCCTACTTAATATTATAAATGCGAAAGTAACTCTGTCTGTCTGTCTGTTACCTTTTCACGTCCAAACGACTGAACCGATTTTAATGAAATTTGGTACAGTGATAGAGCTGACTTTGAGAAAGAACATAGGTTACTTAGTTGTTTATATAACATCCATGCGGACGAAGCCGCGGGCAACAGCTAGTTATAAATAATAACAAAAATTATGCATGATTTAAAAAGTGTTCTTTTCAAAGTAAATATCTCTTTATTACTGTCATTGCATGTGGCACTGTTTAAAATTTAACCTACTAGCTGTATCCTGGGCGCGTTGTTACGCCACCAACTAAAAATGACAGTGGCGCCATCTGACGATTTTGCCAACTCAGAAACCTTCGAGGGCTCATGCACAACAACTTAGGGGTCGTTCATAAATTACGTAAGAGGTTTTGAGGGCTAATTTGACCCCCTCTCCCCCTACTGTAAGACATCATAAGATTACGACTAGTCCCCCCTGCCCCTTAAGAAGAAATTTTCGTAAGAAAAGATTTTTGTAAGATTCAATATCAAGTTAAAGAGATGAAGTACAGATGGCGCTATTCAATAATGCCAATTTTTAGCGCGAAAGTGGTAGAATTTTCAATTTCAAATCTTACGTAATTTTAGATTCTCTGCCCCCCTTACCTATAGTAAGAAGTTATAATATTCAGTCAATACCCCCCCTCCCCTAAACGCCTTACATAATTTATGAACGACCCCTTAGCTAAAGATCATCACATGATCAAATGAGTAGTTTACGATTCTATAAAGGACATACAGACAAACATTCCTTTTTATATATAAAGAAGATGCTATCGCAGCGCCACCCTTTTTTTCGCTGTTATTATGGACACGTTTAGACTTCTTATCTTTACACTCCGTATGTATTTCTTTTATTGGATTCGTAGTGGAGTCCGTCGATAATATGGTGCAATTGTTTAATCGCAATATTGTATATCGCTTTTCAAGTGAAATACCTCCGTACTTGTTTAACACACAATAACATTGATGATTCATGAGGGTAATTGTTGAGTGCATAGAGCAACACGGGCCACCGGCCGCGGCGGACTGGAGGGGAGTAGCCATATGCAGGCATTCCTCTCTGTCAAAGTACAAGGCCAAATCGGCCTGTCGCCTAGAAGTTTAAATGTGTGCGTGAAACTGTTCATGTATTTTGTTAAATTCAAGGTGTGAGTTTCGTAGTAATAGACGATTTTTGTAGTGTGTGTGTGTATGTCACACGCATTTACCCCCGCAAAAAATGACAGACTGTTTTGCATCGGTAATAAACGCTATGGCTGCAACCCTCCGGTCCGCCGCGGCGGCCGGTGGCCCGCGTTGCTCTATGGTTTTTTTTTTTTTTTTTATGTATTGGAAGTGGCAAACAGGCATGCAGTTTACATTGATGTTAAGTGATGACTGCAGCCTATAGACACCCACATGAAGACCAAGGCCAAAATGCAGATGCGTTACCACCCCTGAGGCCTAAGGTGTTATGCCTCTGTGCCGGAAATTACAGGGCCGAGTTGGGCAGGGCAGGGTTGAGTGTGATTGAGATATACTTTTGTCCGCGACTTCGTCCG
Source organism: Macrosoma leucophasiata (assembly GCA_036365455.1). Taxonomy (NCBI): domain Eukaryota; kingdom Metazoa; phylum Arthropoda; class Insecta; order Lepidoptera; family Hedylidae; genus Macrosoma; species Macrosoma leucophasiata. The sequence goes on along the minus strand of JAWQUS010000007.1, from coordinate 22,723,014 downwards.
AGCATCCCATTCCCATTGGGGACACCACTATGAACCTAATTTTTTTATGTTACGAAGGTGGCGAACATGCATGCAGTTCAAAAGTTTTTTTTTTTTATGTAATAAAAGTGGCAAACAAGCGTGCAGTTCACATTGATGTTAAGTGATGACTGCAGCCTATGAAACCCACACAATGACCAGAGGTCAAAATGTAGTTGCGCTGCCACTCCTGAGGCATTAGGTGTTATGCCTATGTGCCGGAAATTACATTGCCGTACATTACCACCTGACCGGAACACGATAGTGCTGAACACTACCATTTAGCGGCAAGTAGGTATATTAGGTAATGCGGTGGTGCCTACGCCCGCGAGCCCCGTCACTGGAGCTCTACCACCAGTAAAAATAGTGTAAAATGTATGTTAAGTGATGACTCCAGCCTACAGACATCTATACAAAAACCCAAGGTCAAAATCCGAATGCGTTGGCACCCCTGAGACCATAGTCTCCGTGATAGTTATTTCGGGGCCATAGAACTCCCGTTTTTTTGTAGATGTCTATAAGCTGTAGTTTCTATCAATGTGAACTACATGTTTAAATCTTCTAATATGTAATATTCTCACAGTGTCTGTAACAATACGTACTTCTCCAAATCGGCTGGACCCATTGTTTTGAAAGGATCATGGCAAGATTTGTACAGAAAAACTTTAAAAAAGGTACACGGTAAAACAGCATGGAAATATTATCCAGTGAAGCTAAACAACATTCCCTGATACTTAAAATATTTTTAACTTTCCGGAATAAAAAGTTTGAAATAAAAATAATTTACATACCAGAAAATGTTCTTTAGGTTCCCTAGATAATATTTCTAATCCGTTTTACCTTGTACCTTTTTCTAACTTTTTTGTACAAATCAAGGTATGAAACCATGATTCTTTTGTGTGTAAATGTGGTAGGTATGAGAATAAGGCGAAACTCCCCAATTTTTTTGGACATTTAATAAAAAAATCCTTGACTTCGGCAATAAAGGCACCCCAAACTGGCTAACGCATAACTATAATCCAACTTTGACGACCCGGTTAGTCCAGCGGTGTGACATGACCGTTTGATTGGAAGGGTTCGATTCTCGCACCGGGACAAATATTTGTATGGCCTACAGATATTTGTTTCGGGTCTGGGTGTTTGTGTATGTGTTGTATGTGTACAACGGCACCCACGACACAAGTTTATACCTACTGTGGGGCTGTGAGTGTAAGCATATTTTTTAAAACTGTTTTTTTTATTTTTAGTCAGCGAACAGGATCACACTATGACATCATGCCTGGTGTTTGTAATTCTGACGCACGGGGACAAAGGTATGCTGTACGCTTCGGACCGCCCATACTTGCTTTCGGACCTAACTACGCCGCTACAGAAAGGAGACGCCTCCTTAGTCACTAAACCGAAAATATTCTTTATACAGGTAGATTATTAATCCATACAAATATACCACGGAATAGATAAATAAGGATGGAAAGGCCTTTGCTTCAATTTAGTATTAGAACCAGTGTCGCCGCTTTTCTCCCACCACCAAATTTCTTACACAAATGTAACACCATCTCGACAATCACCCACACATAAATCCTTAGGACAGCATTCGTTTGCGTAAGTTTGCATACTAAGACAACGCTCGTAGACAATAAACACTCGCACGCACACAACAATGTAGTCACAAAGAGCTCGCACGTCGGGTCGTAGTCGAAGTGTGGCTAGCGGACGCATTAGGTACATGCTGTACATTGCAAGCGGAGACAGTATTAGCTTTAATAGAGCGAGTGCTTAACGAGTAATGTATTCGCTAGCAGTAAAGTTTAAATAATTCAGTTTATGTTCGAATATTCATATTCCTTTGTATATTTTTATGTTTTTTACAAATATTATAACAATAAATGTTATTTGTGACTTACCAATGGAAAGATATACCTCCTCGCTTTATACTTGAGGTCTGACATTTCATATTACATTTACATTTTATTTCGATTGAACATGGACATTGGTCTTTGTGTTGTTGTCTATAGGCTGCAGTCATCACTTAACATCAATGTGAATTTCATGCATGTTTGTCACTTCCATTACATAAATATATATGTATCAGGTAATGCGGTGGTGCCTACGCCCCCGAGCTCCGTCACTACAGCTCTACCACCAGTAAAAATATGCCATAATCGTCTCGCTTGTAATGCGGATTGGTTATTGTATGTTATCTTCACGCCATGTCCCTGTCGGAGTAAGCAGAGAGTGTAGAGCGCTAGATATCCCGGTCCTGACAAACCTCTCGTGCCTCGTCTACCTTCATCATTCGATTCCTAAGACTTTTGACACCACCATCAGACAGAACTCGACCTATTTGGTCATGGTAGGTCAGTCTTGGTCTTCCTGGGCCTCTGCAACCATCCACATTCGCATTGTATATCTGTTTAGTTATTCGCTCATTCGACATTCTTTCTATATGCCCGAACCATCGGAGCATGCCTTTTTTCATTTTTACACCGATACTATCATTCACACAAAGCCTCTTCCTTACATCTTCATTACGAACGTGATCGGTGAGTGATACACCGCAGATCTTGCGCAAAGATCTTATCTCGACCGCGTTTAACTTACTTTCATGCTTTTTTTCCTGCATACCCAGCTCTCGCTTCCATATAAAAGCGTTGGAATAAGTCGAATAGTCGAGCCCGCTGGCTGAGATGTTTAGATTCTAGCAGCTTACCCAACGCTCCATTCACGCAATTCCCTGCAAGCACTCTTCTTTCTATGTCAGTGGTGTACCTACCATCCTTGCTAAAAGCACATCCAAGATATACAATTTCATCCACCTGTTCTAACACTGCATCATCTACTACTACCCTTGCATTTGTTCTCTGTTCGTCTCTTTCAAATACTAATACTTTAGTTTTATCCACATTCAATTGTAAGCCTTTGGTTATTGTATTGCGTTATTGCACTTACTACCGCCTCATTGGAATGGTTTGACCGCCATTATTCGGTTGACTGACTAGTTGAAGAATTCTCTTCCAGTAAAAGAAAATTATTCCGCTAGTGGGCGGTGGGGTCATCACGTCCCGAAGCCAGTCTAATCGTATTGTATGTATTTAATTTAAAGAAAAATGGAAAGAAAAATTTGACTTCAGACGAGACTCGAACTCGCGGCCTACTGGGATTCTAGTCCAGCCGCTCTTCCAATTGAGCTACTGAAGTCCTGCCCGATTTGTCAAATCTTTCCTTCGCATTTATTGCATTGCTTTATGGTAGCAGCAGCGCCATCTATTGCCAACTATGCTAGTTAGGCAACCGATATTATAGACTTTGCAGTTTATTGAATATCGTAAAGAAGTCGCTTTTACCCTTAATAATTGTTTTATATTATTTCGCATTAACACATGCATGTGAAATATATTTTATTTAAAGAAAAATGGAAAGAAAAATATTGTATGTATGTGTCATTAAAAATTGCGATTTGAATGTATTATGTTTTCAGGCGTGTCGTGGTGATAAAATTGATGATGGCAGAGAGATAGTGATTAAAGACAGTGACGCAGACGACAATAGTTTCATCATACCATCGCATGCTGATTTCTGTATACTGTATTCAGCCGTTGAAGGTAATAATAAATGCGCAGCGGTAGACTGTATTAGTTATTAGTGAACCGTAAGGCGCCATCTAGTGGTGCATGTTCCAGTTGAAACAACGAGTACGAACTGAGTACCTACGTGTCAAGCTTGAGCGATGACGAATGACGCGCTGAATCGCACTTATGAAATGTTCATACGAGTTGCTGTATAAATTTTCTGTATAAACTTCGAAACATCATCGTTGAGTCTAAGGCTAATAGTTTCATCATACCATCGCATGCTGATTTCTGTATACTGTATTCAGCCGTTGAAGGTAATAATAAATGCGCAGCGGTAGACTGTACTAGTTATTAGTGAACCGTAAGGCGCCGTCTAGCGGTGCATGTTCCAGTTGAAACAACGAGTTCGAACTGAGTACCTACGTGTCAAGCTTGAGCGATGACGAATGATGCGCTGAATCGCACTTATGAAATGTTCATACGAGTTGCTGTATAAATAACTTCGAAACATCATCGTTGAGTCTAAGGGCGAGTAAAGTCGTAGTGCGGTCTGTGAATCTCGCCCTAAGAGCGAGGTTTACAGACAACACCAAAGCTTTGCGACTTCGAGTCCAATTTCTTCGCTTATTTTGTTTCACAAGCATGTCGAAACTCTTGATTTTCTTTGAGGGCGCGATTCACACACCACACTACGAGTTTACTTCGAGCAAAGTATCCTTAGAACTGTCAGTAAAGTATGAGTTTTGACAGTTATAAGCACTCCCACTGAGATGACATGTTTTTATTTTTTTCTATGAGGCATCCCTGCCGCTCCCCATACCTACACCACTGTATAGGCCTATGATTTGTCCATCGGAAGTTTATTATAGCATTCTCTAAATTATTTTCAGATTATCTATCATTCCGGGATATGAGAGGTTCATTCCTTATACAAGACCTTTGCGATGTTATAGAAAAATATGCGAATGAACTGGATTTACTGCAGCTCATCACGTTTGTCAATAGGAGAGTTGGGTATGGACTGCATACTTTGTTATAATGTAACTTCACGCCTTTAATCCCCGAAGGGGTAGGCAGAGGTAAATGCATGCGTGCAAGCATACATACAAACACCCTTGTTTCGCTGGTTACGTTTTGGCCCATATAACAGGTGGCGAGCCTGTTGACATCTCCGGGCACCTTATCAAACGACGAGAGAAACTTCAAGAAAATGAAAAAATGCTGTTAGGACCGTTAGATAAGGGACCGAGAGATAAGGGATCTAACACTATTTTCTTTGATAGCCCCCGACCCGAGAATCGAACCCAAGACTCCAGCGTAGTATTAGCGGCCTGCTACCATTAGGCTACTGATACAGTTCTACTTTGTTATCTATATATATATACAAATCAATTGCTGTTCGTTAGTCTCGTTAAACTCGAGAACGGCTGGATCGATTTGGCTAATTTTAGTTTTGAATGATTTTTGGAAGGCCAGGGAAGGTCCAAAAAGTAAGAAAATATGGAGGAAAATAGTAAAAACCACAATTTCATTTTTCCATACAAATAGTCCGTATCTTTCAAACCTTTGACACATTATTTCATTCTGAGGCAATACGAAGTTTGCCGGGTCAGCTATATATATATATATAAAAATCAATTGCTGTTCGTTAGTCTCATTAAACTCGAGAACGGCTGGATCGATTTGGCTAATTTTAGTTTTGAATGATTTTTGGAAGGCCAGGGAAGGTCCAAAAAGTAAGAAAATATGGAGGCAAATAGTAAAAACCACAATTTCATTTTTCCATACAAATAGTCCGTATCTCTCAAACCTTTGACACATTATTTCATTCTGAGGCAATACGAAGTTTGCCGGGTCAGCTAGTAATAGTATAAATAAATGAAATTACGTCTTGTCGGCTACTGGGTTGGCTGTGGGGGCCTAGGTGGGCACAGATATGTGTTGAAATATAGGCAGGTGCCGGATCACACCCCATCGGCACAGTACAAATATGAACAGTATGGAAACTACGTACAAAACGTTCGAAACGGCACACTAATACAAATATGCGACGCTCGATGTAGCGAGTGACTCAGTACTGCAGCACCGCGAGAACCGCTTGGAGGCCTCGTCGATGCGCATGTTTATGTAAGTGTGAAGTTTCAACGTTTTGTACTTAGTTTCCACACTGTTCATATTTGTACTGTGCCATCGGTCGTGAAAGTGTTACAGACAGATGATAGAATTACTGTGTGATATCGGTATGGATTGATTGGTAACGTGGCGTAGGCACTACCGCATTATCTAATTTATCCAGTGCCGGATTAGCCATATAGCAGGAGGCAGCAAATGTCACGGGCCCCGCGCCTGTGCCCAAAAAAAAAAACCACAAATAGGCATGTAAAATATGTAATACACCTTAGCTAACCTAATTTATTAAGTGAGAGTTGACCACACTGTAATTATATAGGTATATTATTATGTTGCAAGTTGGCAATACCACAAAACTTACAGGGGAATCCCCTAATATTGTTTTCGTAAATGTTTTGTTTACATCCTAAAGGTGATGTTGCAAAAATGTATGGACCTCCGGCCATGTATTGTACACAATATCATTAACAGGCAAAATCAATATAAAAACGTTTTTTACTGCATATTTTCACTTATTTAGCTTTGTTTGCAGTTACAGAACATTATTTGCAGTTGGAATTGCAACCAACTTGGCGAATATGGCAAGCGATGTCATTTTGACAAATTCCACTAATATCGATACTAATCGATTTCCAATTTAAAGAAATTCATGGGAACTTCTTAATATATATTGTATTGACTGTTCACCAAATGCGTGACCAGAAATTCATATCAGCCGAAACATGTCCACTGTTGGACAAAAGCCTCCCCATAGTAGAGATATGCCGTAATCGCCACGCTTGGCATGCAGATTGGCGATAATACTCGTACCATATATATCAATACACGTTGAATAGAAATTTGTTCTGTATCGTTACTATTTTGATTCAAAGATGAATTTAAACTAAGTATATGTTTTATTTTCAGATATTTGCGCCACACATTCACACCACTGATCGCAATGACGCACATGAAAAAGCAAATGCCAGAAGCCCAGTTCACACTCACCAAGCTCCTCAAGTTGTGATAGAGAACATATAATAATATTATGTGTGAATTCACGTGATTTTTCACCCTAATGGGGTAGACAGAGAGCGTGGAGCGCCAAACATTTTGTCTTTGCATTACTCCCATCTTTCTTCTATGCTAAACACTTTTTTCATACATGCACACTGATTTCGATGACTTGGCTTCTGCAGCTGATCTATTTCGTCAAGGTCGGCCTTGATCTTCCTTCATTCTCATTCAGAATCAGAAATTCATTTAGTTATGATACGTCAAACACTAATAAAAAAAATCAAAACGAACAACAATTGATATAATAATATACATGTCAAATTAGAAATTATAAAAATTATAATGGAGAATTATAAAAATTGAACTGCCTCAGTAGCGTAGTGGTAGCAGGCGTAATGGCCTGCTACGCCTAGGGGTCCTGGGTTCGATTCCCGGGTCGGGGACTATATTTGTCATGTATTTTTAGAGTTCCTTGTTTACTACGGAACTATAAAAACTGTATTCTTATACGCACACTTCATGAAATTCTTTAGTTTGTCTAGTGTGAGTTTTTCTTTGTAACTATTTCGATCGAGTTCAAAGTTAACTGCAATTCTTCCGTTTCTTTTTCCGCAATCACTCTTCCATGTTAGAGGTGTATGTATTATACCATCATCTCTTCAAAAAACACATCCATGATAAAAACTTTTATTAAAAAACTTATTCACGTCACTGGTGGTAGATTTCAAATCATGGAGCTCGAGGGCGTAGGTACCACCGCATTACCAGGGGTGCGACCGCCTATCGACATTGCTGTCGTCATTGTCAATGCTGACAAAGGAGATGTTGCGAGCTTGGCTCTGGTTCGTACACTACCTCAAAAAATGGGTAAATTAAAGAAGAATCCGAAAAAAATACAATTAATTTATTCCTGAATATATTTTAGAGTTACAACCACATTGATTTTATCATTTTCAACCATGTTCAAGATGGCGGCGATACAGCCTACGCTTGGGATAGTACCTATGTAAATAAAACAAAACTAATGCTATCTGTATATTACTAGTGCGTCACATATTAACACTAAAACGTATCGAATCGAACAATTTAAAGAAGTTAATAACAATCGAAATAATCTACCATTATCGCTTGTTTATCACCTACGAAAACGAGAATATCAATCAGAATATCAATACTACTTTTAAAGGAGCTACAAATCGACATGAAAATTTGACAGCAATGACAATGTCAGCAGCAATACAGATAGGCGGTAGCACCCCTGATCTACCCAGTGCCGGATTAGCCATATAGCAGGAGGCAGCAAATTCTACGGGCACCGAGCCTTGGCTGTGCCCAAAAAAAAAAACACAAATACGTAAAATATGTAAAACACCTTAGCTATTCTCTGTAATTATATAGGTACCTATATTATTATGTTGCAAGTTGGCAATACCACAATACCTACACGGGGAATCCCCTAATATGGTTTTCGATTCCTTTTCGTAAATGTTAAGTTTTACTCGTTTTTACATCCTAAATTTCAGTAGGCAATGTAACTCTAGGGCCCTATGGCCACATTTGCTAGGGGCCCCGCTCCGGCTTTATCCAGCACTGGGCCTACCTTTGCTAAATAGTAGTGTTCAACGCTACCATGTTCCAGTTAGGTGTTGGTTTTGACTCCAGATCAGAAGGTTGCGTGTTCAAATCACGTCGGGGTCACCAATTTTGCGGTGGATTCTTGTATAGTTGCCAATATAGAAGGTTCTGCGTGTTCAGGTTGTAGGGGATGGATAATGAGTAGTCCATTGTTGGTGATCACCATATAATGCGGAATTTACACTGTTACATATTTGCGGTTACTTTAGGGGGGTTGAGGTGCGTATGCGCTGCTCTAAGGTTATGGGACAACTGACGAGCCACCGCTAAGCTTGTGGCGTCCGGATGTTTATATTATAGCACTAAATAATGTGACGCTACAGGTGGAAAGGATGGCCCGGCATGTTGAGAATTTAGAATATAATAGTTTTATTTTTTATTGAAACAGTCCTGAGGAATGCCCTATATTATACCAATACCTATCTAAACCTCAATATTTATTACTTAGTAATCAATATAAATTGAAAAATACACAAAATAAACCTAAAAAGGTCCGTACAAAAAAAAACAATACTTAGAAATAATAGCACAACTTTTACATACAGTGTTAACAAAGAATGTACCTACTGACCATAAAATATCGTGCTAATATTATACGAGTAAATGTGAAAAGTTAGTATGGCTGTTCACGAAAAAACTACTATACCGATTTTGATCGAACTTTACCGTCATATAGGTTGTACATTGAATTAACATACAAGTTACAATTTGTAACGATTAAAAATATACGCGAACGAAGTCGCCGGCAAAACCTAGTAAATAATAATAAGCCATGTCTTACGACTGTTCCAAATGAACATCAGATGAGATCACCAGAGACTAAACGAGAGGACAGAACGACACATATGAGTTTTGGCGGGAACCTTGAAAAATGCATTTGGTGCTCTTATTTTATTTCATTTTCTTGGTGTATTTTCGAGTTATATTAAATAAAGTTGGCGGCATTTTGTTTGATATAGGCTTATTACAGTGCGAAAACACGTTCTTTCGGGTTGCCTCCAAAACTTCATGGTAAATGTTCTGGTAAAGTAGCCATCGCTTTACTCGAATTTGGTATTGTGACTCTGACTGACGGACTGAGAAATTGACTGACTGACTATGACTTTTACGTAGCTTATTAAGAATACGAAATATCGTTTTACTTGACACTGGCAATATGCATAACAAACGATGCCATTAAATTAAAAAAAAAAGACACAGACCTACCACCGTATTAACCAAATAGGAGGCAGATCTTCAACGCCCTTTCGGTTAGTCTTCGTTACACGCAAAGCATCTTAATAATCAGACAGCGAGTAAAATATGACAATTGATTTCTTATTGTTCGTGGGGGATATCGTCTCGTTGCTCAACGTAAGGGCGGTTACACAAAACTGCGATGCGATGCGAATTCGCAGTTTTGTGTGGGAGCCACACATACAGGTACACTCATCATTCATTTATTTTCTTACAAATTTCATCTTTCACAGTTCACGTGTCTTTTTGGCACTCCCTCTCTTCTTGCTGCCGATTTTAACACAGCTTGAGTAGCTTCCATCGCCAGGGCCGAATATATGAACGTCCAATTTTCTTGAGGTCTTGGAGCAACGAAGGAGTTCACTTTAGGAGGCTCTTTATTATTTTTTTGCTTCATCATCATCATCATATCAGCCATAGGACGTCCACTGCTGAACATAGGCCTCCTCAATAGGGTTTTTGAAAAAAAAAATTTTTTACGATAAATGGAAAGATCATGTATAAGTTTTATATCAAAACTGTTTTTTAATTATTTTTTTGCAATAATTCAACAGTTATATCAAAATAAAAATAAGTTTTTGAATCCAGTACCGAAGACACGCCGACAGCTCCCGAATAAACCCGAGTGCATGTGACGTCATAATGTTAGTTTTCACTCATAGCAGTAGATACAGAGACAATACGTACAGTGTTTTGATCTATTTAATTCTGTTGACATTGTTAAAAAAACACAAATTTATATTGAAAATAGCGAATCTTAGAAGTTATCGTTTTTGTTTTGTACCAATAAGTACGAATACTACAAAAACAACTCCTGGTAAAATGTTTTTAAATGTGCCCCAAGATGAAAAATGTCGAAATAAATGGTTTCAAGCAGTGCACCGTGATAATCTAAAAACAAAATCGATTTTTTTTTTACTTTTCATTAATAATTAAAGTAACTGAATAAGCTTTGCTTCGAACTCGACGTTCTGGACAAACCCGTCCTTTGAGGATACAAATATTATTTTTACGACAAAGTTGAACCTATAGTACCTACCTATAGCTTTGTCGCCGTAACTCTCACGCGATGCTCTACAATTTATGAAACAAATATTTATAGTGTAAAATAAATATTTAAATATTTCTATTTATATTATTATTTTTTAACGGGCTTACCTTGATGCCTTGGCACCTCGAACTTCAACAGAATTGAACCGCACATCATTTGTCAAAAAATTGGTTATCATAAATATATCAACATCAGGAATATTATCAGACTTTGATTTTATAAATTATTTGTCACACATAGCTACACTGAATCAACTAACAAATTTTTTAGCAATTAATTTGCCACGTTATTGTCAAGTCACATGTAGGTAATTGCCGTAAACGCTGTACTATTCTTGAACAGCTATAACATTATGACGTCACAATTAGGGGTGACGAATCGTGGCGCGTTCATAGTCACGTGATTTTTATTTAAATTTTATCAACTTTTAATTGCGTATAATTGATTGAAATAAAATTTTCTTCCAGTTTTTCGCATGACACATCAATATAATTAATAACGAAGTTTTGAAAAACATAAAAAAAAGTCAATACGTTTTTTATTTTCAAAATCCCAATTACCTCCATGCCGACCGATCGGAAGCGACGTGCATCCAGCGGGTCCGTTTTTTGGCTTAAAAGAACAATTATTATAAGTGGAGGGGACCTGCTGGTGGAGACGTCGGGACTTTTGGAGTCCCGTTCCCCAAATCCGGTCTTTCCTATCGCCGTATTTCGTATAGGTCGCGTAAATCTTAAATGTGTCCGTGAAGTAAATTGCAAGGGAAGGAATACGGGAAGGGGCAAAGGAGATTGACCAATTTTGTACGAGAGTTCGTCCTTCTTGCGTCTCGACGGGATTACTCGCAAAATATAGACAATATCGTAAGTAATGCGTGCGCAAAAAAGAAAAAAAGGTAACAATAGGAGTTTTTAAAAAACTGCATTACGAACTTTTGGTTATTTTGAGGTTAAGTTTTGTAATGGTGTACCTGCCAGAGGTTACTAAAATAAGCGAAGACTATTTTAAAGTACTGTGTGGCATCTTAGCTGTTTTACTTACATTCAGTATTATAGTTTAGCCCCATGGCATAGTCATGATTCTTCTCCAGGTATCATGACGCCTACCAGACAAACATTAAATACTTAACAATTAATACATAAATATCAGGTTTTCATGTGGGTATTTTTGTGCTATAAATTCACTTACCATCAATGTAAACTGTTTTTCTATTTGCCGCTTCATGATAGTAAAAAGTGAGACATTTATATGACGTATCTGAGCTAAGTCAAAATTAAGGTACTGTACAAATTGTATGCACTCGATACTTAGTCATTATACAAGACAAATAGTAAACATGAATAATCTATTCCGTTGAATATCGATCATAAGGCAATCGATGATTGAAATCGATTTTATTTCAACAAAGTCATAAAGGTCGTAAATGACCAGTGTCGAATGCAAAAAATTAAATGATGCAATGGTGTTGACATTGGCAGCTTGGTTATTGGTCTGTGATTGGCAGTTCACTACAAAATAATTTATTAACTTTTAAAAAATAACTTGTAAATCCCCATTCGTTTTAACGTGAAAAAAATGTGTGTGAAATCTAAATGTAAAAAACAATTTTCTACATACAAGTTGTTAAGACGCAATCAGGCCGGCTTTTGGTCATTCTCCTTTGGCAATAGCTCGCTCTCGAGTGGCCCATATTAAAACTCGTTCTCTATCACATCTGTGATGTTGTAGAGAGCTAAGAGACTGGCGCAATGTTTACGCAGACAACTTAGTTGCGTTTAAGTTTTGCGGACTGTACCGACGTAAAATGCCTCGGCGGGGAATACATAACCTTCGTGCTTTCGTGCCAGAATTCGTGAAGCTAATAAATTCGCTTATATTGTTAAGCTTCGTAAATGAGAATGTAGAATAAGCTTATAATTAGCATAAGAATAAAAAAAACATTTTATGTTATGTAATAAGTACCTACTAGAATTCGTGAAGCTGAGTTCAACTGAGTGAAATGTAAATGAGAATGTAGAATAAGCTTATAATTAGCATAAGAATAAAAAAAAAAAAATTATATTATGTAATAAGTAAGTACCTCCTAGAATTCGTGAAGCTGAGCTCAACTGAGTAAAATGTAAATGAGAATGTAGAATAAACTTACCATTAGCATAAGATTACAAAAAAAACCTTATTTTATATTATGTAACTAGCTGTGCCCGCGACTTCGTCCACGTGAGAAAAAATATGATTGTTCAGTATCTACCCGGACGAAGTCCTAGGCGCATCTAGTATGAAAGTAGCCTAAGTTACTCCTTATGACATCAGCTATTTGACAGTGAAAGTCCCGTCAAAATCGACACTAAAATTTTATTTATTTGTACGTAGGTATGTATGGATGTATGGAGATAAAAGTAGCCTAAGTTACTCTTTATTACATCACCTACCCGTGGAAGTCCCGTCAAAGTCGGATATACTCCAATTCTACTTATTTTTATGTAGGTATGTATGTATGTATGGATGTATGGAGATAAAAGTAGCCTAAGTTACTCCTTATCACAGCAGCTATCTGCCAGTCAAAGTCCCGTCAAAATCGGAGATACTCCTCTATTTATTTGTATGTATGTATGGAGATAAAAGTAGCCTAAGTAACTCCTTATTACATCAGCTACCTATCCGTGGAAGTCCCGTCAAAGTCGGATACACTCCAATTCTACTTATTTGTATGTATGTAGCGCGCATGGCCCAGCGGCTGGTGTAGATCGTAAACGATCTACTCGGTTAAGCACTACGGGCGCGGTCGGGTAGTGTGATGGGTGACCGCTAGTGGCAAATTAAATGCGCGTTTCCGTGCTTCGGAGGGCACGTTAAGCCGTCGGTCCCGGTTGCTATCGATGGATAGCAGTCGTTAAACCTTGTCGGAGGCCTTATGGGCGGTTTGAAAACATTCGACAGCGGGTTGGCCACTAACCAACCCACCTCCACCAATCCGCATTGGAGCAGCGTGGTGGCGTAAGCTCCAGGCCTCCCCCCAAAAAGGGGAGAGACTCGTGCCCAGCAGTGGGGCGTATAATGGGTTGCCATTATTATGTATGTATGTATGGATGTATGGAGATTAAAGTAGCCTATGTAACGCCTTATTACATCAGCTACCTACCCGTGGAAGTCCCGTCAAAGTCGGATACACTCCAATTCTACTTATTTGTATGTAGGTATGTATGTATGTATGGATGTATGGAGATAAAAGTAGCCTAAGTTACTCCTTATTACATCAGCTACCTACCCGTGGAAGTCCCGTCAAAGTCGGATACACTCCAATAGGGATGATGACTAGGTATGAATCAACTACTTTGTATCATATCACTTATAAGCGACTTGCAAATGAGATATAATGATACAAAAATTATGAAAATTCGATTTGAATCGTATGAGATAGAAGAACTTAAAAGTGTCGAAAATTCGTGAACATGAAAGTTAAGTTTAAATTAAAAATAATTTCACTTTTACATTCTATAAACGATGTCCAACAAATTTTAATAAGAATGTTTTTACAAAAACGCAGTATTGACGAAGATATTTTAAAATGTTTTGATTTCACCATCCAATTCACAAGTTTTAACTCTAACATGACGTCAGAATAGAGTATCATTTTGTATGAGCCGTTTTGAGTCGTTTCACAACTCGCAACGTTTTGAATCGGTATATCTTTAAAATTATTAGCTATTAAGTAGACGTTTCAAAGACAATATTTATTTATTTTTCCTATACTTTTTGAAATTACAATTAAAAAAAATAGTCTTCATCCCTATTCTACTTATTTGTATGTAGGTATGTATGTATGTATGGAGATAAAAGTAGCCTAAGTTACTCCTTATTACATCAGCTATCTGCCAGTGCAAGTCCCGTCAAAATCGGTCCAGCCGTTCCCAAGATTAGCCCCGCCAAACAGACAGACAGACAGACAAAAAATGTAAAAAATATTGTTTTGGTATATGTATCGTACATATGCATTTAGTAAAAAGCGGTTATTTTAATATTACAAACAGACACTCCAATTTTATTTATATTTGTATAGATAAGTTGCAGGAGGTCTTGGGTGCTTTTTTTTGCAACATAGATAATGTTGTATATTTTAGTATGGCATGATACTTGTATGGAATTTATTAAATCGCTTATGATTTGAGGTATTTTTTTTGTTAGAGATTCCTTGCCTTTATTGGATTTTGAAAACAGGAATAATAAATAACACACAGAGGCAAATGAACTTACATTACACTGTCATTTGACCAATTCGCTAGGCTTTTTCAGTTACTTTTCATCAAAGAGTATACAAATACTGCTTTTCATGATAAGCTTGTTCCTCATTTTTGATGCGATCACGCATAACAAAAGTTTGTAATGGAAAATAATTTGATGAATTCGAAAAGTTTGAAATTATGGGATAAGAATTTTAAATACAATAATTTGTTTAAGAATTTATTAAAAATACACTTAAGACTGCTTATTCCATATTATAATACAAACTTATTAACAAAACTACATTCTAACTGATTTTTTTACCATTCGCATACATTTCATTAGGCTTAGCACACACTAATCTATTTAGTTTCTCGCCGATCAAATAAAAGCCTAAGGCCACAAACCCACTGCCGAAAACAAAGGCGATCCTACCTACCCACCTTAAGTAAGCCAATAACGGGTAAACCCAATAATTTGTGAGGGCATACACGACGAACAACCACAGTATATACGATGTATTGAACACTATCGCTAAACTGAAGCCTATTTTTCTGGACGGATAATTTCTATACGAGGTCAAGAGTTCGATTACAATGAAAATAGATATGGTCGTGTGCATCACGTGGTTCATCCAAACTGGGTAGAATTTGGAGATGTGCTCTGGGAATATCATCTCTTTGTCAAAAGCATATACAGCCCAGAATGCCAGTGATACGTAAATAGCTACGGGGAACGCTAATGAGAAGGCTGTGTCCTTTATTTGGCGTATGAGAGGAGTTTTCTTCGGAGTGTGCTCTTGCGTCCCGATGAAGTAGTTCAGGAGTGCGACCATAAAGTATGCCGTCTGAAGTAGCTGGAACAAAAATAATAATGTAAGAAGTTTTAACTGGTGGTAGAGCTCCAGTGACGGAGATCGCGGGCGTAGGCACCACCGCATTACCTAATACACTTGTCGCTAAATGGTAGTGTTCAGCACTATCGTGTTCTTGTCAGGTGGTAATATACGGCCCTGTAATTTGCGGCACAGAGGCATAACACCTTAAGCCTCAGGAGTGGTAACGCATCTGCATGTTGACCTTGGTCTTTGTGTGTCTTTAGACTGCAGTCATCACTTAACATCAATGTGAACTGCATGCTTGTTTGCCACTTCCATTACATAAAAAAAGTGGCGATGAACTTTCAGTCGCATGCAAAAATCTAAGGCCTCAGAGTTGGCAACGCGCCTATCTGCATTTTGGAAGTGTTCGTGTGAGTAGGTAGCAGTGCCGGACTAATGGTGAGATTCACAGATTCACTTTACTTTGTGCAAAGTATGCTTAGAACCGTCAGTTTAGTATGGGTTTTGACAGTTCAAAGGCGTACTTTTCTCAAAGTAAAGTCGTAGTGCGGTCTGTGAATCTCACCATTAGACTTCGGCGGCTTACAGGCAGAGAATGTGATGGAGGCCCTCAAATC
Organism: Macrosoma leucophasiata; assembly: GCA_036365455.1. Taxonomy (NCBI): domain Eukaryota; kingdom Metazoa; phylum Arthropoda; class Insecta; order Lepidoptera; family Hedylidae; genus Macrosoma; species Macrosoma leucophasiata. Next base: position 22,706,700 of record JAWQUS010000007.1, on the reverse strand, counting down.
GCCATCATCCAATGTTGCCGTTGGTCTAGCGCAGCGCGGTAGAATGTGCCATTTGTGTTCATATTTCGGGTCGCTTGATCTCGCTCTGAAGAGATGCTTCTCAAGCTCAAAGAAAAAAAATATTTCGTCTATTTGTAACAAAACTCAGTATTTTTTTGTTTCTACTGAGCCGTTATATTGGTTGGGGAAAAAGTTTCTTCGCATTTTTTTAAGATAATTTAAAACATTTTTTAATATAGTTTATTTAAATTTAACTAAAGCATGTATGTACCATTTTGTTCGATAACCTTTTGCCATCTTGTAGGTAGGGACATGATTCCATTGCTATAAAAATTTTGGGACTTCTCATCAAAATACCGCGACAAGTGGATTTGGCAGTACTCTCGTGATGTTAACCTAACATTGCATAAAGAATTCTGAAGAGACCGAAACTGGTGGAAATCTGAAGGTGCAAGGTCAGGACTATACGGCGGATGCATTAACACCTCCCAGCCAAACTCTCTTAATTTTTGCTGAGTGGCTATAGATGTGTGAGGTCTAGCGTTATCATGATGAAACACCACACCCCTTCTGTTGATCAATTCCGGCCGCTTTCTCTGAACTTCTTGCTATAATCTCATCAGTTGTTCGCAGTAGAGTTCAGAATCGATAGTCCTGCCTGGTGGTAATAGCTCATAATGAATAATGCCCTTCCAATCCCACCACACACACAACATCACCTTATTGCGAGTTAAACCGGGTTTCGCCACAGTCTGTGAAGCCTGACCGGCCTTTGACCACGACCTTTTTCGCACGTTCTTGTCGTACGTGATCCACTTTTCATCACCAGTTATCAGCTTCTTCAAAAATGATTCGGTTTCAGTACGTCGTAATAAAGAATCACATCATTTGTGATTCTTTATTACGACGTAACAGTACACGGTTCATTAGGTTTCTTTCAAAGAGCTCGTGAGGTACCCAAATATCGAGCTTTTTTGTACCCAGCTTTTTTCAAATGCGCCAAAACTGTTTTGTGATCAATTCTCAGTTCTTCAGCTACGTCGTAACTACTGATATGTCGATCTTGCTCCATTTTTTCAAAAATGGCATCCATTTTATCCGTAATAGGGCGACCAGAGCGAGGTGCATCTTTGACATCAAAATTTCCGGATTGAAAACGCTTAAACCAAATTTGTGCTACTCTCACAGACACTGCACTAGGTCCATAAACATCGCAAATTTTTTTCGCGGTTTGCGTTGCATTTTTACCTTTTTTTGTAGTAAAATTTTAAAATGTATCGAATTTCTTCATTAGATTCACTCATCTTGACAGTACGAAAAACAAATGAAAATCACACATTTGCCTAATTTGAATTTGGAATTATGTTCTTTAAAATTTTAACTTCCAATGATACCAAAACCAGCCAGATACAAATACTACAGCTAAAGAGATTTTATTACAAGTTCATACATACTATAATGCGAAAAGACTTTTTCCCCAACCTATTACTTCTTTTTTGGTGTGGTGGCAGCGCCCTTGTGGTGCCGGCCCCATAGGTTTATGTTGCCTATGCTTAAATCCGGCACCGGTAGGTAGTTATCTAATGGCTGCAGCAAAGACACCGTGGCATTAATGGCTGTTTACTTGCATAGAGCTACACGGGCCACTGGCCGCGGCGGACCGGAGGGGAGTAGCCATATTCCCCTTTGTACTACCCCTCTATCAAAGTACAAGCCAAAAATGATGTTTAAATGTGTGCGTGAAATTGTTTATGCATTTTGTTAAAGTTAAGGTGTGAGTTACGTAGTAATAGACGATTTTTGTAGTGTGTGTGTCACACGTATTTCCCCTCGCAAAAAATGACAGACTGTTTTGCATCGGTAGTAAACGCTATGGCTACTCCCCTCCAGTCACAGATCAACGGCCGGTCGCCCAAGTTGCTCTGTTTTTTTTTAATGTAGTGGAAGTGGCAAACAAGCATGCAGTTCACATTGATGTTAAGTGATGACTGCAGCCTATAGACACCCACACTAAGACCAAGGATTACCACCTGACCGAAACACGATAGTGCTGAATACTACCATTTAGCAAGTATATAAGTTAATGCGGTGGTGCATACGTCCGCGAGCTACGTCGCTGGAACTCTGCCACCATGGCACTTGCTTTATTACATGAAGATCAGTACATTGAAGTATTTAGAAGAAGAAGACAGCCCCGTTGGTATTTTTTTGTACTATAATTTTATTTTGAGGTGATTCATTATAATCCATTGTTCGATCTTCTTCTACTGTACGAGAATATTAAACTCTTTGTCATTAAAAATATTTTATAGCTTTTAGTTCGATTAGCAATAAAAGCGTGTTCTTTTCGAACCAATTTTTTTTAAATTTCTTAGTCTGTGACTAACCCATAAATTGGGGGAAAATTTATTATTTAGATTTTTCTAGAAAGAACCACTCAGTGGTCTCCAAATGATCGATCAACTCCTGGCGGTCCAGAACTGTTATCAAATTATTGCATTGTCATCGGTCCTTGACGTACCCATGTAAAGTTTCAAATTAATCAGACTTCTGAAAATGATGCTCAAAAATACCGTAACATACATAGATCCAACCCAAGCTTGTTTAAAAGCGTGTTAAAAAATAAAAGAAACTTACAAGGCACCACAGAGTTAAAAACATACTCCTTGCTTTTAACGGTATTATCGCCAACTCTGGAACTGGCATCGGTAGCTCCACTATGTACTGATCAAACCATATTACGTACAGGTTAATAAAAATTGCAAATGTATAAAATATAGGACGCCACATTTTGAAGTCTTGCAAATCAACAAATAAAAAGTCTTCGATAAATAACTAACGATCGCACAAATTTAAAAAAAACTGTCCAGTGATCTCCTCAAAGTTTTAACCCCAATTGATACTTTTTGTTATGAGTCTAGTGAATCACAGATCTATATTGTATTGATAAGAGACTTGAGATTGTCTTAGGCCGGCTACATACACTCGGATTTGGCGATTTGGGATTCTAATAACTAATATAATAATTATTTATTATATTAAGTATTATTTACTGGTGGTAGAGTTCCAGTGTAGGAGCTCGAGGGCGTAGGCACCACCACATTACCTAATCTATCTGCCGCCAAATGGTAGTGTTCAGCACTATCGTGTTCCGGTTAGATGGTAATGTATGGCCCCGTAATAACTATCACAGAGACAATACAACTAAGGTCTCAGGAGTGGCAACGCTTCTGCATTTTGACCTATGGTTTGTCTATAGGCTGCAGCCATTACTTAATTTCAACGTAAACTGCGTGTTTGATTGCCACCTCCATTACATAAAAAAAATGTTTCATCGTCGTCATCCATTCAACCGAAAGATATTAACAGCTGTACAAGTCTACCAACGGCACTGGGTGCTCCTGGGCGGTCTTATTCAGCGATTGCTTGCGACTCACCGTGTCCTCGGTCCACCTCGTGGAAGCCTCGCCCACCCTTCGATAAATATTTTAGTTCATAATTATTAAGTATACTTACCTACTAATACTAACTATCATCTTTGACTGCGACTGTCGTATTGCATATCTTCATATCGGTGGAGTGTAGCCAGCCTTATTTTAATTAGAGACAAATGCGATTGGAGAATGTATTGCCTCATTTTTATGTAATGAAGAGGTCACAATGCAGATCTCACTTCGGGCGGTTGACGATTGACTAATCGGCCTTATCGTTTCACCAGTGAGTGATCACTATAAAAACCTACGAGTATATTACAACTATTAGAGGAACACGCTCAGCCGAATTAAACAATAATTCACTAATTTATGCCATCTTCACGTCTTTCACACACTGATCTTATCGGTACTCAAATACATATTTCGTTATTCACTTAGGTATAGCTTATTGAAAGGTCTAAAATTATTATTTAAATCATCATCATAATTTCAGCCAATAGACGTCCACTGCTGAACAAAGGCTTCTCCCAAAGAATGCCACAACGAACGGTCCTGGGCCGCCCTCATCCAGCGTTTGCCCACGACCTTCACCACGTCGTCGTTCCATCTTGTGGGGGTAGGTGAGGGGCCTGCCTACGCTTCGTTTTCCGGTACGCGGTCGCCACTCAAGAACTGCTCTGCCCCAACGGCCGTCAGTTCTTCGAGCTATGTGCCCTGCCCACTGCCACTTGTGACTTGAGTCTCGCTATTCGGTGAGCTATGTCGGTAGTAGATTAAAAATGTAAAATGAAACATACCTCAGGGCGTTGAGAGGCTGGTGACCTGTATCTCAAGAGAGGTTTTGTCTCACTTTTTTCAGGCACCAGTCCTCTCCAATATAAAGTCAGTGTGCATTGTAAAAATTGACTTTCATCATTTTTATAACTTCAAAAAGTTAATTAAAATATTTAAAGGTAAACCTACTAGTAGTATGCTCTTAGGTTTTCGCGAGCTACACTAATTGAAATAAAATAAAATAAGTTTCGGATTTATCTCGCGTACATTAAACTAAAATTATTATTCTTACTAGTAGCAAATGGAGTTCTGGAGGTTTATAGTCACGAATCCCGCTAAAACGGCAGAAAAGTCACGAGAAAGGTGATGAAATTTGTGAAAGGCTTCTTCGAATTTTGTCTCCTAAGATGGTAGAGGTGAATGATTGTATGGAGAAAAAAAGATCCACTGATTTTTTTGAAACTGCACAATTATTAATTATTTAATTATAATTACCTAATGGAACACGAATTTCGGAATTATTGAATATTTAATCACTGAGGGGAAAATACAGGATAAGCACCTATTAAGAAATAGAGGAAAATGTAAATGCAAGTGAACCAATATAAGAAAAGACACATCAGCTGTGTATTTGAAAGCATTTACCATGTATGTACCTACCCAGTAAAGAGAAGCAATATCTCACGGCAAGCTCAGGTGTTCAAGTCTGTGAGTGATTCCCGGCCGTTTGACAAATTGACAGAGTTCATGATCAGTGATTATTAGGCACCTACGTCTACAATCTACAAAATATTGTAAAGGATTTAATGTAAAGTCATTGGAATTATTTATTAATATAAGGCATTTGACAACGTGTAGGTATACCCACATTAAACTGTTGTACACTTACAACTGTATTACACGTTTGTCACGTAGCTGTTGAACAGGGAAGTTAGAGCGCCGATGCCTTTGAATATCGTAATAAGTTACATAATTTAACAGGGTGTAACTAATTACTTACTAGCGGACCGCCCCAGCTTCGCGCGGGTGCAATGTTGCCTACCCCCTCCTATTCGTCTTAACATGATGTTATATAGCCTATAAAGCCTTTCTCGATAAATGGGCAATGGGAATATGTAACACTGAAAGAATTTTTCAGATCGGATCAGTAATTCCAGAGATTAGCACGTTCAAACAAACAATTATACAAACTCTTCAGCTTTATAATATATAGTATAGATTAGAAAAGTAAGAAAACAGGTACCTACTTACCTACCTAATCAAATTAAAAGAAAAAAATAATTACGTGCGATCCATGGTCGGGTAGGAGGGAGGGTTGAATACGGTTTATTACGATTTCTGGAAAAATTATGAGTCTTGTCAAAAAAGTTTTATGGCAAAGTTGTCGGTAATAAAAAGATCTACTGTCGTTTTTTTTATTCACATAACCTCAAAATTAATATGAAAAATCCAAGAAAACACCTTTTTTATTCCGTACAAAAGGTTTTTTTTTCATCAAATTGCGGCGTGAAGTTACGTTTTTATCCATCTGATTTCAACCCTATTACGAAATTAAATGTTCTTATTATTTTTTGAAGTCTTAAGTAACTAATTCATACATTATGACATCAATAAGTTTTATAGGTAATTTTTATCTAGTGATGATTTATAAATCAAGATATTTCAATCGTCTTGTCTTGTTATTGTCCGTGAGATGTTATTTTGAATCAGGTTAATTGTATCCATTATTCTATTGTTTTTATTCTCTCGCGTTTTCCTTATTGAGAATTAAACATTGTACCTATATGCCTAATAGACTATAAGACTCTACTATAACTAAAGCTGAATAAAATAGAAGTGACTTCACACCTTTTTCTCCCGATAAGATAGGCAGATGTTTGAAGGTACGATTAAAAATTATCGGATGGATGTGTATTTATACTATACCATTCCAATAGGCCTTTTCATCATCAAATTTTTTTCGCATAAAAAAATTGATTACTAATTTATTTTAAAAAAAGTAAATAGATTTTTACATGACTTGTCTCACGACGATGTATCGGTTCGGTTAAAATACTTATTTTAGATTTCTCCAATTTATGTCCTCAAAGTGGCCTCTATGCTTACGTATGTTGGTACCAAATTTCAACTCCATCGGTCGATTACTTTCGGAATCGGCTGTGACTGACGGACAGATACACTGACAGACATTCCGTTATTTCCTTTTGGGGTAAAGAACCCTAAATGTGGGTATCTTTCTGGACTGCGCAAAGGCGTTCAACTCCGTATCGATGCCGATCTTATTATGGAAACTGGAACTGCTTAACATGAGAGGCTTGGCTCTAATATGGGTCCAGTGTTATCAAAGTAATCGATCTCAGTGTATCAGGGTAGGTTAGTACTACATCCAGCCAAAGCATATTGCCTTCGGGGTACCTCAGGGTAGCTTACTGGGTCCCACGATATTTACTCTCTATATAATTGATATCGTGAAATTAAAAATGCCATATACCGATGTAGTTTGCTACGCCGATGAGACGGCTATAATATTTCATGATAACCCTTGGTACATGATTCTAAAAAATGAAGAAAAAGGACTTTCAAAATAAGCTTCAGTGCAGCAAGCAAATTTGACTTTCGTTGAAAAATAAATCAGATCTGCATAGGTCGGAGATTTCAAACCGGGATTTCAGGCTGGTGCAGGGGTCTATGACTTAGCCACAGATGTCTTAATTAATAAAAATAATTATTAAGTATGACCAATTTAAATATATAAACTAAAAATATTTGTAATTTGGACGTTACTAATATTAACAGACTAATTTATTGAAAATTGAATGTCATCAAAATGATAAACTAGTAAAATCAAAAACTCATTTAATCACTTGGAAATAATATTTTTTTTGTGATATGTCAAATTACAAAAAAAATTACAAACTATTAATACATTGATTAATATGCCAAAGTGAACCTTAAAAATAAAATAAATAGTCGTCATTAGAGTGACACTTTTATTTTTTGTGTGAGTTTTTCATATTATTGTCACAATCTTAAGATAGATAGTTATTACAGTGCTCATTAATCAACACTATTTTATGTTGTTTTTCTCTTAATTAATTAGGTACTTAATCTATATAAAATGGATTCCATTTAGGTAATAACTTTTGTAAGTAAAAAAAAAGATCCGGACGAATTGAAAACCTCCTCCTTTTTGTGAAGTCGGCTAAAAAGATTGAAATAATACAAAAAAGTAAGTTTTAAACAATTTTTATTTACTTAATTAAACTTAGCGACCTTTAACTTTTCCATTCGCGTAATAATTCTTGTTTGAACAAAATACACTGTTTAGTTTTTCACCAAAAACATAAAATACATAGCCAATGAACAGGCTACCACCAACAAAAACCACACGTAAAGGCCAGTTTAGATGATCAAAAATCGGGTACACCCACACCTCAGTCCATGAGTACAAATAAAACATCCAAATGGTATACGTCATGTTAAAAATCAAAATAATACTAACACCGACTTTTCGCGTCGGGTAACACCGATATGACGTCATCATCTCGATTAGTATGAACACAGCAACAGTTGTGTGCATCACGTGGTTCAGCCACACTGGATATAGTTTTTCAATGTGGTCAGGAAATATGAGATCTTTGTCTACTGCATAGATTCCCCAGAATGCTACGGAAACGTATATGGCGAGAGGAAACGCTAGTGAGAAAAGCGTGTCCTTGACTTTCCGTATAAAGGGCATATTTTTGGGGCCTTTTGCTTGGGACCCAAACACGTCGTTGGAGAAGGCAATGTAGAAGTAAATTGTTTGTAGTGCCTGAAACAAACAAACGATGCTAATGTTTCCTTAATGGTCGTCTTGAGTTTATTCAGGTTAAAACAATGTGGCTACTGACGCTACTGTATTGTTGAATACCTATATCCGATAAAGCAACACTGTCTTTACTGAAAAAAAAACTGCCTCGGTAGCCTAGTGGTAGTAGGCTACTACTACTACGCTGAGGTCCTTCGATTCCCGGGTAGGGGGTTATCAGAGACAATGGTGTAGTCTATTGGGATTTTTCCATTTTCTGGAAATTTCCCAGTACCTCGAAGTTTGGTAATGTGCCCGGAGATGTCAACAGGCTCGTCACCCGTGATATGGGCCAAAAACGTAACCGGCGAATCGTAGGTGTTTGCATGTATGCTTGAATGTATGCATTTACCTCTGCCTACCCCTTCGGAGATTACAGGCGTGAAGTTACGAAGTTACGTCTTTACTGAAACTATTTCGATAGAAGTTATTATAACAACGCGAGTGGCGACCGCGTAAGGGAAGACGAAGCATAGGCAGGCGCCCCACGAGGGGAACCGACGACCGTTCGTTGTGGCATTCTTTGGGGGAGGCCTTTGTTCAGCTGTGGCCGTCTTTTAGCTGAAATGATGATTATAACAACAATAATAATCGTGATTCTTATTATTATAATAAGAGCATTACCTACATCGTGATTTAAGTATCACACACTTGTCTAAAAATGTTTTACATTTTAGATGTAACACATTATTTGCGAAATTTTGTTTTAAGAGCAAATCTAGCTTAAAAGATTATTCATCTATTCAAGAGAAAGAAAGGAAATATTTTTATTTCCTACATATGTTTACAGATACTTTCAAAACGTAAAGAAATCATAAATTACCTAGAGTGAATAACCATTACGTCTATATGTTTTTCTATTCAATATCTATATTTCAATATCTATATGTTTTTGCTTTTACTATATGTAAAAGCAAAAACATATAGATATTAATAGTTAATTGAAAATAGAATTTAAAGTAGGTACCTACTTAGTTAAAATATAATTATCACAAAATTTTTCAATTCTTTCAATGATTATAAATGAAGAAAAAGAAAAACTTATTCGTCAAGATCAAGTTATTCACTTAGCAGAGTTCCAAGTGCAGTCACTGCTGATAACATAGAGCAACACGGGCCACCGGCCGCGGCGGACTGGAGGGGAGTAGCCATAGCGTAAACAGTCTGTCATTTTTTGCGGGGGGAATGCGTACGACACACCCGCACACTACAAAACTCGTCTATTACTACGAAACTCGCACCTTGAGTTTAACAAAACACATAAACAATTTCACGCACACATTTAAAGATCTAGGCGACAAGTATAGGCCCATTTGGGCTTGTACTTTGACAGAGGGGAAAGCCTGCATATGGATACTCCCCTCCGGTGTTGCTCTATGTCTGAGAAGAACTCTGCTACCCAACAAACACAGTAAGAGCTCTTTTCAATGAGAGCTTAAATGTAGTACACACCTAACTTCAAGCCTGTAATCCCCGAAGGGGTAGGCAGAGGTAAATGCATGCATTCAATCATAAATGTGGTACAGATTATCATAAAAATTAAATAATGTGAAGTCCATAGCATAGATGCAAATAAACTGCTATCTACCATAGAGCAACTCGACCCACCGGTCGCGGCGGACCGCACACTCCGCCAAAATTCCTTACAAACGCTTAATTTGGCCTAATTAGTACATAAAATATTCGCATATTTGTAACCGGCTTAAGACGATGTAACAATGAAGTCCAAAGTACTTGACCTTTGGTCTCAGATACAAGATGCACTAAGAATCTGTTTACTCGCATTAATTAAATTGAATCGAGATAAAATCATTACATAAATGAAGTTTTTATATACTTCTTGATCCAAAATATTTTTTGAGTTGAGTATTGACGTCACGAAAAAAATTATTTCAAGAGTCAGCATGTGTACGTACGTGGCTTAACAATCGGATACATTTTGATCAACGATTCTGGTTGAACAGTCTGATCATATTTTAACGAGTTAAAAATGTAAATACATAATAGTTGATATGTTAAATGTTTCTTTTATGTCATGAAGTGGTAAAAAAAATATATTGTGTAGGTATACTTAATTTATGTACGCACGTAACAATCTAGATGTACCAGAAATAAAATGAAACGACAAAAAATATTTATTAGATAATAATGTAATAATGTAGGTATAATTTACAATGTAAATAAATTATTCTTCATTGGTGGTAGAGTTCTAGTATAGTAGCTCGAGGGCGTAGGCTCCACCGCATTAGATACCTAGGTAATTTATCTGCTGCTAAATGGTAGTGTTCAGCACTATCGTGTTCCGATAAGATGGTAATGTATGTTCCCGTAATAACTATCACAGAGACATAATAACTATAAGATCTCAGGGGTGGCAACGCATCTGATGATGACTGCAGCCTATAGACACCCACACAAAGACCAAGGCCAAAATGCAGATGCGTTACCACTCCTGAAGCCTAAGGTGGTATGCCTCTGTGCCGGAAATTACAGGGCCGTACATTACCACTTGACCGGAACACGATAGTGCTGAACTCTACCATTTAGCGGCAAGTATATTAGGTAATGCGGTGGTGCCTACGCCCGCCAGCTCCGTCACTGGAGCTCTACCACCAGTAAAATGGGACCCGGGCATCGAACCCAGGACCCAAGCGTAGTAGTTGTGACCTGCTACCACTAGGCTACTGATGCAGTTTACTGAATGGAAAATTTATCAAACGTTTAATAATGACCACAAAAGGTAACATAAGTATAAACTTACAAGATCCCACATCGTAAGGAACATACATCGTGACCGTAATGGCAATTCTTGTAACTCCTTCTTCGGCAACGGCAAATCCACATAAGTCTGATCGTACCACAGTGAGTACGTATTTATTAGGGCAGCTGTCAAATGAAATGACGCGCGCAACATTTTTTGAACCTTTTCCACTTAACAATTAAAAAAAAACATTTACGAATCAACGCGACGCGTTGTATCAACGTCTTGAAACCGATTGAGTTATCGTGTCGCTGTTGTTTCAACGTACCTAGTTAAATCAAGTTAAATATTAATAACACAAACTCAATTCTTTTTAATTTTATATTAAATTCGTACAATAAATAACTTCCAACATCGCCGTTCGTTTAAGAAATATCAACTTTACGAATGCAAGTTAAAAACCGGTTTCGTGAGCAAGTCCATTAACGATGTTATAAGTTGGGCTGTTTTACTACTGCTTTGTTAATATACAATTTGTGATTAAAATGGAATATCGACGACCCGGTTAGTCCAGCGGTGTGAGATGACCGTTTGATTCGAAGAGTCGCGGGTTCGATTCCCGCAAATATTTGTATGACCTACAGATATTTGTTTCGGGTCTGGGTGTTTGTGTATGTGTTGTATGTGTACAACGGCACCCACGACACAGTTTTATATCTACTGTGGGGCTGTGAGTGTAAGCGTATTTTATTTTTTTATTTAATATCCATGGACCGCACGATTTTGACCTGCATCTTGTTATTAGAAAATGGCAACTCTTAAACCATTTTGAGCTATGCACTGTAAGTAATTGTAGACACTGTGTAGTTGTGTTGGTTGTACTGTAGTTTTTTTAATACGCTTACACTGGGTATAAACCTGTCTGTGTAGTTAAACGTAATCATTAACAAGATGCATACATGCAAACACCCACGATTCGCCGGTTACGTTTTTGGCCCATGCTAGTGCTAGGCTAGTGGCGAGCCTGTTGACATCTCCGGGCACATTACCAAACTTCGAGGTACTGGGAAATTTCCAAAAAATGGAAAAATCCCCATAGATCATTTTTTGATTTAGTTAACTGTTCGTGACTTATTAAGCTTTAAGGTGCAAAGGAGATGTTGCGAGCTCGGCTCTCGTTCGTACACGTCCTCAAAAAATGGGTAAATTAAAGAAGAATCCGAAAAAAATACAATTAATTTATTCAAGAATATATTTTAGAGTTACAACCACATTTAATTCAAACGATTTTATCATTTTCAACTATGTTAAACATGGCGGCGATACAGCCGACACTTGGGATCAATCGATTTCGATAGTATTTAGATAATATTACTTTTTTCTCCAAGTACTATATAATCAAAATACAATTTTAAAAATGAAAATGTCAGAATGACATCCCCCGCCATATTCGCCATGTTGGTTTTGAGTTGCAATTCTAACTGCAAATAATATTTTGTAACTGCAAACAAAGCTAAATAAGTGAAAATATGCAGTATAAAACGTTTTTATATTGATTTCACCTGTTTAATTATATTATGTACAATACATGGCCGGAGGTCCATACATTCTTGCAACATCTCCTTTTCGTTGTAGTCAAGTGTCCTCCCCCCTACCCACTAAACGGTTGTTATTAGAAATTCAGACGTTACGGCAATAGAAGCTACATATAATTAAATTAAAAAGAAAACAATCACACCTAAGTTGGCTTTACTAGTTTGCGAGTAATAGTCGACCAAATGTATTTTACTCGAAAATTTCGAACAACTCCATAGAAAATATTTATTTATTTCTTTCATTACATCTCTTACTCTGTAACTAAGGAATCCTACACTGCGCGTGGCCCGACACGCACTTGACCGGTTTTATACTGAATAGATATATAAGATATAAAACAGACAAATTAAGAAAAGGAGTGAGAGTGACACTCCTACTCCTGCCATGTCGTCATTAGAACTATGCCACCAGTTACAAGTTTGTTAGTCAGATTCCTTATCATTGTATTACCAAATCGACATTCAGGTAATTGTAACGCATGCGTCCGGGTTGTCTCGGGTTAATGTCAAGGGGTCAGAGATTTCGTAATCACAAGACAGATAGTAAACGGACGTCGAGGCGGAGACAGTGTTATCAATATCGCATGGTGTGGCGTGGTCGCGGCTTATTGTGAAGTAGGGATGGTGATCAGAGATAGATTTATTGAAAAATCGATTACTTAGACCAAATACATTTTTATTTTTATGTAATGATAGTAGCAAACAAGCGTGCAGTTCAAATTGATGTCAAGTGACGACTGCAGCCTATAGACACCCACACTAAGACCAGAGGTCAAAATACAGATGCGTTACCACTTCTGAGGCCTAAGGTGTTATGCCTCTGTGCCGGAAATTACAGGGCCGTACATTACTACCTGACCGGAGCACGATAGTGCTGAACACTACCATTTAGCGGCAAGTATATTAGGTTTAGCGGTGGTGCCTACGACCGCGAGCTCACTGGAGCACTACCACCAGTAAATAACATAGATTGTTTTAATCGATATCCAGCACTGAATCAATCCAATGAATCGAAATCATACTCTAGAATATCGAGATTCGACTTTTCTTAGCCAATAACAACCATACAATTATTAAAGGTTTGTTAAATGTGGGTAGGTATTATCTGTCCAAAATAATGATTTCAACAAATATCGACTTTTTTAAAAGTTATTGTAACATTTCACATCCTGCTTTAACTTTAACAGATTTCTTTAAGTGAGATAAGGAATAACTTTGACTATGACATTTCACATCATTTTCTAAAGTCTAAATTTTCTAACTTTTAAAGATTTTTTTTTTTATAATTGTTTTACGGCCACGAATTCCAGTCCTTAAGAGCCAATCTTCAGTGATTTTTATCTTCATTTCTTATGACAATAAATATCCATATAGAAGATGGGGATGATTGGATGCTTCCATGTGGAATATGATGAGATGGCTCCAGTAAATTGATGGGGACTTTACTAGGAGATCTTACGAATTTTTGGAGGCAACATGAAAAATCACTTTTCACTTCATAATATCACTTTGCTACACCCGTGAACGTTATCGAATGTTTTATGATAAAAATCCCACCATTTTTACCCACAAAAACGCGACTATACACAAATTTCGAAAATAATATCACGCAGCGACACAGCTCTTTTCCGCGTTCTATATCGCGATAAATATCGTGGTGCAACCCAGGCCTAGGGCGAGATTCACAGACCGCACTACGACTTTACGCTTCGAACTGTCAAAACCCGTACATTTCTGACAGTTCTAAGTATACTTTGCTCAAAGAAAAGTCGTAGTGCGGTCTGTGAATCTCGCCCTTAGTGTTGTAAGGTTGCAATTAAAACCCAAGAACATTAAATTGCAGTATTCACTAACCATGAATGTATGATTATTGTTATCTTTATCACAATATATATATAATATTATGTTGTAGTAAAATTTATATTCATAAATTTTATCTACCGAATTCATAATGTTATATTATCATGGGTCATGATTTAACAATATATTAAAATATAACTATATTTCATTTATTATGAAATACAGACTCATTTTGTTAGTAAATTGTACTTAGACTATGTTAGTTCATCAATCATAATTATTAAATCAAATTCACATTATCAGTGTCATACAACAAATTAAATTAAATATTCAATTTTTTTTTACAAATATGTTTGCGCCCACGAGTTCTTACTCTGGAGCTCTACTGCCAATAGAAATGTCTATGGGAGACATTAGACTATAATATGTGTACTGAGGACCCGGTTAGTCCAGCGGTGTGAGTCGACCGTTTGATTCGAAGGGCCGCGGGTTCGATTCCCACGCCGGGACAAATATTTGTATGGCCTACTGATATTTGATTCGGGTCTGGGTGTTTGAGTATGTGTTGTGGGTCTACAACGGCACCTACGACACAGATTTATACCTAGTGTGGGGCTGTGAGTGTAAGCGTGAGTTTGAGTGTATATGTCACGGTCAATGTAAGCAATCGGCAATTATCTATAATTACCGGTAATTATAGATAATTACTATTAATCACCAACGCACATGGTCAATGTAGTGAATTATTCAAATTTACCGGTAATTATATAAAACTCCCGCGCAGCCGTGGTAAATGTTGACATATTATTATAGCCTCTCAGGGGCTACGATTTATTCCTATTAGGGAGTAGATTAATGAATCAATCTCTCTTGGGCAGGCAAGACTGGGACCGTGGGCGCCCCCGACTTAGCCAGGTTAGGTCGAAGGGTGCGACGGTGTTAGGTTTTTTTTTTTAAAACCAAACAAAAGGTTTGGCGTCTTGATATTTGATTTGTTAATTTAATAAGAATATATTGTATGTTTTGCTTAACCAAACAGAAGGTTTGATCTCTTGATATTTGAGGAATATTTTTGTTTGTCTGATGTTGTTTGTAAACAAATTTTATTATAATTAGGACTAGAATTGTTTTGATTTTAATAAACATTGGATTCCGATGTTTGTTTTTATTATTTACTACATTTACTAAAAGGGTGTGGTTATTTTATATATTTATTGCAGGTAAATGTGATTCAGAATCAGAATCAGAAACTCATTTATTCATTTAGGGTGACAGGCACCTCTTATGACACGTCAAAAAACAAACAAAATAAATTAAAGTGAACAACAATTGATACATGTCACACAAGATAAAATATATATGTAAAGTCAAGAATATCACTAAGATAAAACTAAATGTAATAAAGTAATGTATTCGATAGTTTTTACTACCTTTACCACGAGCACTGGTAATTATGCATAGTTTCCGGTAATTATACATAATAACCACACTATCTACATTTACCGTAACATATACCGGGACCACGGAAGCTGAAAAGCGACCGAAACATCGGGTTGATTTTAAAAATAATTTTAGTTTAATATACGCAAGATAAATCCGTAAAAATAGTTTTATTTCAATATTTGGATAGTGTTATGATGGAGAGTAAGGCCTCTAACTCACTAGGACGCCATGGCTACGTCCCCGGCTACGTATCCAAGCTGCTGGAATGGAAACACATGATACCTAACTGATGAACTGATGATACCACCTGGCCACGTTGTAACAACGTCTCCACACCATACTACGTACATACCGGTGGTAGAACTCCAGTGACGGAGCTCGCGGGCGTAGGCACCACCGCATTACTTAATATACTTGCCGCTAAATGGTAGTGTTCAGCACTATCGTGTTCCGGTAAAGTGGTAATGTACGCCTGTAATTTCCGGCACAGAGGCATAACACTTAATGCCTCAGGAGTGGCAGCGCATCTGTATTTTGACCTCTGGTTATTGTGTGGGTGTCTATAGGCTGCAGTTATCACTTATCATCAATGTGAACTGCACTGCACTTGTTTGCTACTTTTACTACATAAAAAAAACCTAACTGATACCATCTGGCTACGTTGTGGCGATGTGTCCATACCATACTAATTGCTTGGATACGTAGCCGGCCACGTCGTCATGGCGTCCTAGTGAGTCAGAGCCCTAATAGATGGATAGTAATGGACAGTTCGACCTGGGCATCGAACCCAGGATCCGGCGTAGTAGTCGTACCCTGCTACCACTAGGCTACTGAGGCAGTTAACTTGCACTTATATCCAAAAACTGTTGATTATTTTGTATCTACACTAGGTTTTGCCCGCAACTTCGTCCGCGTGTACTTTTAATCATGACAAATTGTAGACTATATATTATTCCAATGTATAACTTATATTACTGTAAAGTTTCATACAAATCCGTCCAGCAGTTTTTTCGTGAAAGAGTAACAAACATCCATAGTCACAGACTTTTTATTACGCATTTATAATATTAGTAAATTAATAGGATATGGCTTTGGTGCATAAAATTAGTAGACTTGATATAATGTTTTTTTTTTTTTTATGTTATGGAAGTGGCAAACAGGCATGCAGTTCACATTGATGTTAAGTGATGACTGCAGCCTAAAGACACCCACACAAAGACCGAGGTCAAAATGCAGATGCGTTACCACTCCTGAGGCCTAAGGTGTTATGCCTCTGTGCCGGAAATTACAGGGCCGTACATTTAGTAGACTTGATATAATGATTTACCACCAACAAACATGCAGCTCTCATTGATGGTAAGTGAATACTACAGCCTATTTGACATCTACACAAAAATTGCCTATTTGTGCTTCTGTGATAGTTGTTACGAGGTCATACTTTATCATATGACCGGAACACGATAGTCCGGAACATTAACATTTAAAGATAAGATAATGATGTGTCGCCTACGCACTCGAGCTCTGACATTGGAACTCTACCAGTTAAAAAAAACGTAACTTCACGCCCGTAACCCCCGAAGGGGTAAGCAAAGGTAAATGTATGCATTCAAGCATACATGCAAACACCCACGATTCGCTGGTTACGTTTTTGGCCCATGTAACAGGTGGCTAGCCTGTTGACATCTCCGGGCACATTACCAAACTTCGAGGTATTGAGAAATTTCCAGTAAATGGAATCCCAATAGAACCAGAGATAAAGGACTTTACACCATTATCTCTGATAACCCCCTACCCGGGAATCGAACCCAGGACCTCAGCGTAGTAGTAGTGGCCGGCTACCACTAGGCTACCGAGGCAGTCAAACCAAACCAAAAAAAAACAGTTAGTGTTTTAAATATTCGTCCAATCCAAATCGATCGTTCAATATGGAAATAATTCATTATTGATAACCATTTCAGGCTCTACCCTCATAATCCTAATACAAATAAGCCCACATAATTCGGCGAAACTCGGCTAGCTATAAAATAAAAAATTCCAACCCTAACGCAAGGTTAAATCACCCCTGGGAAATCATCACCAAATACCTATTTACGCAAATCGTGTATTAAAATATATAGATTTTCAATAAATACATCGACAGCGATTTATTAAGGTCGGGAAAAGGACCTCGTTTCTTTCATTTTTTACGCACTGGGAACATAGAGGATATGTTGCAATTTGCAGTGGTACAGTCCTTTTTATATTCAATTTTATGCAGAGAACGAACTTCACGCCTGTAGTCCTTGAAGGAGAAAGCAGAGGCATTCAAGCATACATGCAAAGACCTAATATTAGCCAGTCACGTTTGTTCTATGAGGTGAAGAGGCTATTGACATCTTCGGGCACATTACTAAACTCCGAGGTTATAAATTACACCAAGTTATATTACTTAACTTTTTGGTAACTGGATACTGGCAAATAGGGCTCCCAACACAAAACTGCGCAT
This sequence comes from Macrosoma leucophasiata, assembly GCA_036365455.1. Lineage (NCBI taxonomy): Eukaryota > Metazoa > Arthropoda > Insecta > Lepidoptera > Hedylidae > Macrosoma > Macrosoma leucophasiata. The sequence continues at coordinate 22,688,618 of JAWQUS010000007.1, read as the reverse complement.
TCGCATCGCATCGCAAATCTGCGAGCTCGCACGATTGCATCGCCTGCGATGCGGCGTCGCGTCTGCACCGCAGTTTTGTGTGGCCGCCCATAAGCATGCAGTTGATATGGATGATAGGTAATTAAATACAGCATATTTGTAAATCATCGGCGATAGTGAAGCTGTGTTGTGTCGTCGATATTGTCAATAATCCAGAGTTACCTTTTTTTTTTTTTTTTTTTTTATTCACATTGATGTTAAGTGATGACTGCAGCCTATGCCCACACAATGACCAGAGGTCAAAATGCAGATGCGCTGCCACTCCTGAGGCCTAAGGTGTTATGGCCTCTGTGCCTGAAATTACAGGGCCGTACATTACCATTACTCAGGTCTCAGTTGATTTGCCACTGCGATATTTTAAATGCTTTGAGAGAGAGTAGTTTCATAAAAACCGATGACGTTCATAATTTTAGCAGGAAAGAAGCTTAAGAGACTCATTAATATTAATCGGATTTCATACTTAACAAAGAATACATAATTAGTTTAGTTGTGTGTCATGAATATGTAAATGGGATAAGTTTGTCAAGATAAGTGACCCCAAACTTTCCATCTGATCCGTGTCCGGCAACCATTACCATCTGGAGGGCTTCAAATAGACGCAAAACTATAAAAAGTCCTTACCATACATTGTAGAAATTATATTTGCGGATTTTCTCGCGTATTTAATAACATCCTAAGTAGACTATTACGCTGGGTTCGATTCCCGGGTCGAGGGCTATCAAAAATAACGGAGTGAAATCCTTTATCTCTGGTTCTACTGGGATTTTTCCATTTTCTGGAAGTTTCTCAGTACCTCAGAATTTTGTAATGTGCCCGGAGATGTCAAGAAGCTCGCCACCTGTTACATGGGCCAAAACGTAACCGACGAATCGAGGGTATTTGCTTGTATGCTTGTATGCATGCACTTACCTGTACCAAAGAGGCAAAGTATGGCCCCTTAATAACTATCACAGAGGCAAAAGATCATAAAAGGCTATTTACAAGACACGGTATTCAGTGTCCGACAGAAAGGGTGGGCGTGGCCTCGCGCCGGGTTGCCGCTTATTACACTATCCGGTCGACAGTGCCGTAACTCAATCACAGTACAAATACACGGGCCGCTCCGGTCGCCCTATTTAAGGCCCTAACCGTTATTACACTACCCTACCCTAAATGTTATTACACTACCCTGACCCTTGCTATCGTACCCTGAATACCGTGCCGTGTAATAAGTCCTTTAGTCCTCAGGGGTGGCAACGCATCTGCACTTTGACTTCTGGTTATTGTGTAGTCGATCCACTTATAAGATGAACTTGGGAAACAGAACGAGCTCCATCACTGTAGCTCTAACACCAGTTAAAAGGTTTATGTTACCAAAGAAGCAAGACATGTAAAATATCGAAAGAAGCAAGACTCAAACTTAAACTTATTCCGTCGGGATAAAAAGAGTATTTTTTGAAATATTTTAAGTAGAAACATAAATTCCAGACGGTGACCAATTAGGGGTTGAGAATAACACCGCTCAAATCCGCCATGTTTAACTGGGAAATACTAATAGGGTCACCATTAATAGTCAAAATTAATAGGATGTTACGTTAAATCGTTTCAATAGACTAGTGGTACAGGCTACTACTACTAAGCTAGGGTCCTGGGTTCGATTCCTAGATTCGGGGGCTATCAGAGGTAACCACAGAATAGATAAATAATAATGTTTCCCAGTACCTCGGCGTTTGGTTATGTGCCCGCAGATGTCACACAGATACTAAAACATGTTCGTTTTCTTTAGACTGTGCTAATATTATGTAGAGGTAAAGTTTGTAACATTGATTTGTTGAACTGTATAAGCTGTAAGTGTTTAAAAGGCTATTACACGACACGGTATTCAAGGGTGAGCGTGGCCTCGCGCTGGGTTGCCGCTTATTACACTATCCGGTCTACAGGGCCCTAACTCAGTCACAGTACAAATATGAACAGTATGGAAACTACGTACAAAACGTTGAAACGGCGCAATCACACAAACATGCGCATCAACGAGGCCCCTAAGCGGTGCTCGCGGTGCTGCAGCTCCGAGTCACTTGCTACTCGAGCGTCGATGCGCATGTTTGTGTGAGTGTGCCTTTTTGACAGTTTTTTGTACGTTGTTTCCATACTGTTCATATTTGTACTGTGTGTAGTTAGGGCGTTAGGCTGAACGGGTCGCTCCGGTCGCCCTAATTAGGGCCCTAACTCCCTAAATGTTATTACATACCCTGACCCTTGCAATCGTACCCTGAATACCGTGTCGTGTAATAAGGCCATTACCACTTCATGAATGGAAAAAAAAGAGTTCATAGGTGGTTAGTTATCAGTGACATTCACAGTGAATTGCAGTCGACCTTGTCCAACACGCAACGAATGGCAGCAAGTTATATTTAATACCAATCGTTTTATTCTATTTTATTTTTCGTAATAATAAATGCGAGTGAAATATTTTTATACAAGAATGGTAATAAAAAATTGACAGACGGGACATGAACTCGACCACTGGGATCTCGAGTCCGGCCGCTCTCCCAACTGAGCTACCGAAGTAGAGAGACTGCCTGCAAGAGGTGATGCGCTAATTAAAATTAATCTATACATATTACTTACTAATACTTATTACTCGTATAAAGCTGAAAAGTTTGTTTGTTTGAACGCGGTAATTTCAGAAACTACGGGTCCGATTTAAAAAAATATTACATGGTTAGATAGCCCATATAACGAGGAAGGCTTTAGGCTATATAACATCACGCTAAAATGAATAGGCGAGGGTAGGTAACATTTCAACCGCGCGAAGCCGGGGCGGGCCGCTAGTCCTGTATATTATCATAGATTTTGAGTATGGGCGAACGCTAGTCCGAAGAAATCTATGCTTATAGCCACCCTGACTAAACTTGTTAAACGTGAAAATCATTCCACAAATACGAATGACTACTCGTTAACTTTTCTTAATGAAGGCCTCTTGCAGCGGCCAAAGAAATGCTTTTGCTTTTGAAAGAAAATGCTAAATGACTTAGTCCGAACACTTATTTATATTTCTTGTTATATTTACCGAATCACGACACGTTGACACGTCAGAATGATGCATTAATTAATGCCTATCAATTTTTAAATCATCATTTGGTTGGTGTCTTGCCAAATTTTAAATTCATTGACTGATTCGTTCATCACTTTTCTTTGTTGTTTCTATACGTCCGGTTGCCTTTTTTAATATAATTTAACTCACACCAGCCAATCGCGTTGTTCACATCGATGATAACTCACTGGATTTTTATAATATAAAGACCATTAAGCGAGGCTTAAACATTGATGCAAGAAAAGTCTTAAAGATTAACCCCCTTATTCATAAACTTATTATAGCTAAAGTGTTGCTAATCTCTCCTTTGTCTTTTTCTATCCTGCACATTTGACAATGTAACTGACAAAGACAAAGCATTCTATATCTAAAACGTCTCTAATGTACGTTTATGAATAAAGAGGTGATTGTTTAACATAACAACTTATGCCGGGTCAGCTAGTCTATAAATACCTATAAAAATCAATTGCTGTTCACTCGAGAACGGCTTTACCATTTGGCTAATATTGGTTTTGAATGATTTTTGGAAGTCCAGGGAAGGTTTTAAAGGAAAGGAAATATGAATAAATTGAAGGGCAATTGTAAAAACTACAATTTTATTTTCCCATACAAATAGTCCGTATCTGTTAAACCTTTGACACATTATTTCATTCTTAGACAACACGAAGTTTTTCGAATTCGTATATCAGCGTAGTCCAAATTATAGTGGGCACAATTAAAATTGTTCCATCTAGAATTCTCTTCAAACTGTTTAATTCACGGTAATTCCGTTTCTAGCGAGTATTTAACTTTTTCATTTTTTTCCACATCCACGGGATGAGATCGACAGCTACAGCTACCTCATTTTAATTTGGAGAACCGCACAGATGAATTTAAATATTAATATTCGTTCTGCATTTCCACTACATTCGTGTCTACTTAGGTACTAGAGTTACTTTAATTTAATTAAACTGGTCCTGTGGTAGAGCTCCTGAATGACTGAGCTCACTATAGATATAAATGTACAGCACCCACCAAGTAACATTGCACATCAAGCATAACAAAGAGACAATCGGCTAGTTTCCACTTTGTAAAGTGTTATCTCTGTGGCACATTGCATACGTAAGCACTGATCATAGAGCAACATGAGCCACCGGCCGCCGCGGCGGACCGGAGGGGAGTAGCCATAGCGTTTATTACCAACGCAAAACAGTCTGGGTTTTTACGGGGGGAACTACGTGTGATACACACACACACACACTGCAAAAAACGTCTATTACTATGTAACTCACACCTTGACTTTATCAAAATACAAAAACAATTTCACGCACACATTTAAACATCTGGGCGACAGGCGTAGGACTATTTGGGCTTGTACTTTGACAGAGGGGAAAGCCTGCATGTGGCTACTCCCCTCCGGTCCGCCGCGGCGGCCGGTGGCCCGTGTTCCTCTATGGCACTGATAGTACGGTATTAGCCGGGTCTACACAGAGCGAGCAGCCTCGCGAGGCATTTGCTGCGCGAGGCAGCTCACTCTGTGTGGACTGGACGTGCTTCGGTTAGCACGCGCAAAGTCCATGTGCAGTCAATTTTTAGTGACTACAATTAAAATAGTTCTTGTACTTATAATAAGTAAACAACATAGTATAATAATAATAATGGCAACCCATTATACGTCTCACTGCTGTCTCACCCCTTTTTTGGGGGGAGGCGTGAAGCTTGCTCCGCCACACTGATCCAATTCGGGTTATTGGCCAACTCACTGTCGGATGATTTCAAACCACCCATAAGGCCTCCGACAAGGTTTAATGACTGCTATTTATCAATAGAAACCGGGACCGACAGCTTAACGTGCCCTCCGAAGCACGGAAACGCGCATTTTAATTTGCCACTAGCGATCACCCATCACACACCCGATCGCGCCCGTATCGCTTAACCGAGTAGATAGCTTACGATCTACACCAGCCGCGGGGCCATGCGCGCTTCTATTATGCGGATTTATTTATCTTGCTTATATTAAGCTTAAATGATTCTTTTGTTTCCGTCGCTTTTCAGCTTCCGTGTTCTCGGGCAGACTGTCCGAATATAATATTCAATAACAAAACACATGCAAATATAGAAGAACCAACCAGAAGACTCATAATAAAATCTCCTCAATTTTAAAGATCAATTTAGAGGAAACTGGGGTATAAACAAAAAATTGTAAGTAACATTTTAATATTCACCCGCAAAATCAAAGCATGAGCCAGACTTTTTAACGATTGTCGTAAATTCCGCAAAATATACGAAGTTAATAAAATCGAGGCATAAAATGGTACGTCACAGGAGTGATCTGGGGCGTACATAAAATATGGCGCATTAAGTCACTGTAGAATGGTGGTAGAGACAATTTGGACAATGATAGAACTCGTGAAATTGTATAAGACCGTACTGACGAAGTAATTAAAAGTTTTCATTTCAAAACAAATTGTATTTAACAGATATTATAAAGTAAAGTCCGCCTATTTTGTCTGTATGTATGCGCTAATCTTGGAAGGTTGCCCTTGCGAAGTCGGGGCGGGACGCTAATAATAATATATTTAATCAGCAGTTGTAAGCGGTGCATGGGGGAATCACTGAACGAGAGAAAAGTATTATGTCCAAAAAAAGAGGGGGAAAAAAGTAAAAAAAAAAATACATACATAACAAACAAAATGGCTAAAAAGCTATAAAAAAAATATTTATATATATAGGCCACATTACTTTTTTAAATTCTTTTTCCATAGTGAGTTTCTTTGCGTACCAGTATCCCCTTCCATAGATCATGTCCCCGACGCTTCGGGGGCAGATAGGCCCGGGGAACGTGGACTTTCTCGACCTCCGAACCATCCTCTTCCTCTGTTACGCTTCACGATGGGGATGCTGATTATTCAATATATTTAATGAAACTACGATCCGTGGGATTCGTAAGATCTACTAGGTAGTCATCCGTACAAGAAGAAAATGTATCTATTACATAATTAACATTATTTTGTCGGACTATTTTGTCGATTGCCATCTTCTATTTCAGTTTGCCCTTTTCTGAAAAACATCACAAGGGCGTAACAGCAATTATAGCAAAACACCGGCTATAAAAATACTATCGAAACATATTCAGCATATTTATTGGTATAAGTAGTTCAGTTTCTTGGCAGAGATTTGTCCAGATTTCTTCCGTTTTCTTCCATCTCAATTTTTTCAAATTATTTTATGTGTGTATTGCGTTGATATATATTTTTTGTCCGGTCACTAAAAATATGTGTACTAGGTCGCACAAAGCAACAAAATTTACCACGAATAGCCGGAAGACATTTATTTGTAAATACAATAAATTAATTACATAAAAGCAATCCGAATATCGCAAACAATCCTTATAATTAAATTAAACGTGATATTGCGGCTCGAAAAATGGGGAAAACATTAATTAAATTACACTTACCGTAATCACAGCCTTTGACGTCAGGAACCTTAGTTCACGGTCTATTTTAACGGTAATTAACGTTAAAAGAGATTCAACGCCAGTTCAAACCCGACATTGTTTGCTTAGCAAATGATCCGTTTACATCCGTGTTAACAGCTGAGATTTTGAAATAAATTGTCCGTGAACTCGAGCTTAGTCGTCACACCAGCTTTAACTTTAAGTCTTTTGTCTCAATACTAATACGTTCTTAAGACTGAGCTTATACTATGTACTTGCTTAGTATAATACCGTAATTGTGGTAGACTTCCAGTGGTGGTCGAGAGTGGTACCACCGCATTATCTAATTTATGTTTATTCAGTTTATTCATTTATTTCATATAATTAGGCTCCTGGAGAGCACTTTTACATCGTCCTTTTTTTTAAACTAACCTTGAGTGATTAACCGCTAATAATAATCAAAAACACATAATAAATTAAACAGAAACGGAACAATTTTGTATAATGTGGAGAGCATCAATCATTTACAAATTTCTCTATATCCCCATTTCAAAAGAAACTGAGAAAGAATGAATTTGGTCGTCATAATAAAGGTTATTCACTTTGCAGAATTCCAAGGGCAGTCAATACTGAGAAGAACTCCGCAATTGAAGAAACTCAGTACATCTCTTTGGAATTTAAACTTAAATCTAATACAGTCTGTAAATTCAAAGTACAGGTTTTCGAAATAGCGATCGCTTCAATCCCATGGTGTAGTGACATTAAGACACCATTGTACCACTACATGGTAATATTCAGCACTATCTTTTTTCGCTGTGGTGTTTCAGTTGGATGGTAATGTATCAGACCTCATATTAAATAACGCAGGGCTAATAGAAAAACGCTTCAGAGGCGGCAACGCTTTGGAATTGACTTTTAGTTTTTGTAAAGATGTGTAGAGGCTGAAGACGGCGACCTCACAGTTCACACGGAAATGTGGTTCTGCGGGTAGTGATTTTTTGTAAGGCCGCAGCAATGCAGTAACGTGACAGTATCGTGTACACACGAGCATACGATGCTTGTAAAAACACATATTTCACAAAACCAGATCCCACAGGGAACCCAAATAGTATGTAATTGTGTTAGAGTGCTGTAAATATTGCAAATCGTTATAGTCAACTGAAAATCGCCCGAAAAGATTCAACTACTCCTTTTTTAATTTTATGATTAAAGCAACTTTCACACCATATTCGTATTTATCATTAAACTATATGTAAAATGTGTGGTGGCCCTATCATAAAATTGCTCATATCATAATATATTCGATCATTTCATGAAATGCCACCAATGATTAGATCGTTCAATCGTATACGTTTAATGATGATGTTGTTTAATGATGTAGACAGACAACGGTGTTCACGTGTGCTACAATATAATTTTGAATTAAAAACCAGGTACGTAGGCCGCCATTTTGACCCATAAACAGCGCCTCTGTTACCTAGCCTATGCAAATGGTACGTACGTCAGCTCAGTACGTTTCGGGTTGATGGTAATATATTTTAGGCCTCTAACGGAAGCAAAACAACTGTACGTCATGTTTACCTTTGTACCCAGTTGTGGATTAGCAGCAAATTGACGGTATCGAAGTTAATTCGGTCCGATACTCCGCAAGATTAGTCCGATTAGGCGGATTCTGACCCGAATTGTTATTTGTTTATGTTTTTCAATATCCGGGAGACCTTTGCTATATGTTTGCTGGTTTTCTTTGTGCTAATAGTACAAAAAAAGCTTGTGGGTGGCGCTGAACAAGCCATAATTAAGAACTTTGATTCGGTAAAATATTAAAAATGAAGACAGATAGAACCCCTTTTCCATTATTCAATTTTTTTTTTATGTAATTAGGTAGACAGACAAGCAGACGTGGCAAAGTGGTGGAAAGTGGTCACCGTCGCCTATGCAAAATTTGTAACACCAGGGGAGTTGCCAACGCGCTGCCAGCCCTGAAGGACTCTTTTGACACCATTTTTGAAGAACTTTATATTGTAGCACCTAGGGAACACCTCAGAGGGAAGTTCGTTCGACAATTTAGGTACACGTTCTGGCGCTTCTGAGCAGGAACGCGTGAGAGCCGCACCGTGGAGCACTGCCAGGTCCAGTCGGTGAGGGTGGAACTTCTCTCTTCGGCGGGTAGTATGGTGTAGGAAAAGAGACTAACGAATTTACTAACATCGAAACTTGAAAATGATAATGGTCGTATAAAAATCGTTATTGATGTTCAAATGAACGGAACTGTTTTTTTTTTTTATGTAATAAAAGTGGCAAACAAGCATGCAGTTCACATTCATGTTAAGTGAAGACTGCAGCCTATAGACACCCACACAATGACCAGAGTCAAAATGCAGATGCGCTGCCACTCCTGAGGCATTAGGTGTTATGCCTCTGTGCCGGAAATTACAGGGCCGTACATTACCACCTGACCGGAACACGATAGTGCTGAACACTACCATTTAGCGGCAAGTATATTAGGTAATGCGGTGGTGCCTACGCCCGCGAGCTCCGTCACTGGAGCTCTACCACCAGTAAACTAACCGAACCCTACCGAGTAACTAACCGAAAATTCTGGAATTCATTGGACACATTGGAATAAAAGCACCTCTAATTTATGACATACCCAACGACAAGCACAATCGCCTATAACAATGGAATATTTAATTTAGGTACCTTTAGGTAAATGTAGTCCTTTATCGAATATGAAATTGTACATCGTTTTATTATCTGCTATCCTGGCGAACTACGTTTTGCCGTGGCGGTATAAATAAATATGAATGTCAACCCAAATAATCATAAAATCAGTTATGCCGTTTCGGAGGAGTTTGGTGACAATCACTGGCGCACCACTAGCGCCTTTTTATCTAATAAAGGTGGCAAGCAAGCATGCAGTTCACATTGATGTTAAGTAATGATTGCAGCCTGTAGACACCCACACAAAGACCAGAGGTCAAAATGCAGATGAGTTGCCGCCCCTGAGACCTTAATTGTTATATCTCTGATAGTTACGGGGCCAAAGTAAAAGCCTGAAGCCTGAGCAAGTAAGCGCCTGAAAATAAAATAACTTAAATAGCCTCAATACTTTATTGCACTCCATACAAGGGTAGGTAGTGTTACATTATTAAGGCATCATTATGGACCCTGTATCAGGTCTCACACCTCTGGCTTGCCTTCATTGGCTGGTCAGAGTGGGGCGCTAGAGGTATGGAATTGCAGAAATTTGGATAATAGGCTGTTGTCTAAATTTCTGCAAGAGCCATACACGCGGGGGTGAAAGTGTCTAAAGGCATAATAGCTAAAAAATAGGGGAAGCCCGCTCCAAGCTCGAGATTACTCGCTCGTGATGGTGAAACCGGGGCCTCACCTCTCAAAACCCCCAGCCTCTCTCAACAGTGTTGCCCCCCGTCGATCATCGGGTTGGCTGTTTGGGGGGCCCATCAAGGAGAGGCGAGTCACCTGCCTAAAGTAGGATTCAATAATGTGAGATGTTGAATATAGACAGGTGCCGGATCTCACTCCATAGGCCCAGCCAGCTAGTTCCCCCAGTTTACCCACATAGCCCAAAGTTTGGCAAGTCATTTTTCATTACAATAGTCCCATGTATTCTGCGGGGTCTCTCTGTGTCTGTATTAACTATTGATGCAGTCAGAGAGAGGTCCCGCCGAATATAACCCATTACAAAGTAGATCAAAATTCTCGAAAGGGTCTCTACGTGTTGGACCCTCCATGTCCCCGCGCAAGCCTGACAAAGGTCCGGGGTTCAAATTGGACCCCGTGCTGACGAGAGACATAATAATGGCAACCCATTTATACGTCCCCGTCGTATTTCAAACCGCCCATTAGGTCCCCGACAAGATTTAACGACTGCTGTCTATCGATAGCAACCGGGACCGACGGCTTAACGTGCCCTCCGAAGCACGGAAACGCGCATTAAATTTGCCACTAGCGGTCACCCATCACACACCCGACCGCGCCCGTATCGCTTAACCGAATAGATCGCTTACGATCTACACCAGCCGCGGGGCCATGCGCGCTTCATCAAATGCGAACAGCCTTTATCAAATGTTAAATGAGACATCTTTCAAGAAGTCTATTCAACATTCACTTCACAAAAATAAAACAACATTTCAAAACGTAAATTCAAACCTTTCATCAAGTTTCAAAGTTACTCGTACGTACGAAAAGGTTTCTTATTCGAACTGTCAAGAGAGCATTGTCTAATTCTGCACATAACTTCGTCAAAGGGTTTCCGATATTCTCAGACCCGGGTTAACCAACAGCCGGCGACGCTGGATGTCGTATAATTAGAATTGTTGAATATTCAAGACATGTCAATCCCATATTGGCGTAGAATATTACTTTGTTTACTCCAACGAATCTTAGAGCAATCTCTATATGACACAAAATTATACGAGTATGTTGCACGTGTTTATTACTGCAGGCGAGTTTTGGCGGGCATCTTGAAAGAGGCGTATGGTGCTCATATTTTATTTCATTTTCTTGGTGTATTTTTAAGTTATATTAAATAAAGTTGATGGCATTTTGTTTATTAAAGGTTTAGTACAGTGCCCGTGTATAGTGAAATAGAATAACAGGTTGCCTCCAGAACTTCATTGTAAATGTTCTAGTAAAGTAGCCATCGCTTTACTTGATTGACCTGTAACTTACTTGACTGATATATTTAATAAATAATTGACTGACTATAATATTATACTAACTTACGATATAACTTATAATACGAATACGAAATATCGTTTTACTCGACACTGGCAATATGCGTAAAAACGATACCATAATTTTAAAAAAAAAGTACTGCAGGCGTCTTTCTTGATATTTGTCATAGGTACGGGGACTTCGAAACTATCCTAACATTTGACATGTCAAATCACTGATAGAGTAGCTGGCATCTTAGGAGTGCATTTTACCAAGAGAGTTAAAGAGTGATAGAGCTAAAGTGACAGAGTTCTAGGGAGTGAGTTGGTCTTCTATCCCGGATGGATATTATGAGCTACAAACTTGGGTGCACTTGTAGCTAAATTTATGCCTTTTACAGGTAAGGAAATATCTTCTTTTAATGAATCCATAGGTTTGTGATATTTTGTAAGCCGAATGAATCGGATACTATGGGGTTTTAGTAACTAGGAGACTTCTCTAGCTATCCTTTGTCTGCTTACACAGAGAGTAGGTGAATATGCAGGATAAGGTTTACCCAATCTTGCAGAGATACAAAAGAAAGTATCGAAGGGAGTTGTGATAAATTTGGGCACACGTGAAGTTAATAAAACGTTACTTCACGCCTGTAATCCCCAAAGGGGTAGGCACAGGCAAATGTATGCATGCATTCACCCACGATTCGCCGGTTACGTTTTGGCCCATGTAACAGGTGGCGAGCTTATTGACATCTCCGGGCACAATACCAAACTTCGAGCTACTGGGATACTTCCAGAAAATGAAAAATCCCAATAGAACCAGAAATAAAGGATTTTAAACCGTTATCTCTAATATCCCCGACCCGGGAATCGAATCCAGGACGCCAGCGTAGTAGTAGTGGTGGTGGTGAAGTTAATCATATTAGCATGCTGGGAACAATGAGTGGAGGCCCCGGACTTGACTTAGCATAAGTAGTTATTTTTTAGTATTGTGACTCTTTAAATGTATTTTAATTTAAGTATACTATGTTGAATGTGTCGTTATTAATTGAGTTTATGATTTACTAGCTGTGCCCGCAACTTTGTTTGCTTGGAATAATAGTTTTGGGACTTTGGGCAGCGCTTTAGGATATACATTTTGGTTAATTTTGGATCATAAACACTTTTGGGTAGCTTCAAAAATCTACTTTGCAGTAATGCTTCTCTGTACACGATATTAGACGTATGGCCATCGGGTATAAAAGCACACAGCCTGCTAGGATTGCGAAAAATTGCTAATTATGTGTTTAAACGCGCATCCATCCTATGTTGAACCGTATTTTCGAAAAGGCCATTTTAAACTTCTATGCATAGGTACCATATATTTTTTTATAGAAAATTATTATAAGGTTTTCTAAAGTTTCGGTCAATTAGTACTTCTAATAGAGAATGAAAGATAAAAGATAGATCTATGCATAATAAAGGCACTCCGTAAGAGCCGGCAGAAGAGAACAATTGAATGTGAACGTTGTGCATTTTTACCCACTAATACCACCAACACCACTACCACCATTGTCAACACCACCATCGTCACTACCAATACCATCACCACCACTACTGTCACCACTACCACCTCCACGACCGCCACCACTACAATCGCCACCAACGCCATCAACGCCACCACCATCATCAAACACCAATGACACAAACGCCACCAAAACCACCACCACCACAACCAATGCCACCAACGCCTCCAAAACTACCAACAACACCGGCAACGTCACCAACGCTACCAATGCTTCCATCGCCTCTTAAAACCACCGCCAGCACCACCAACGCTACCAACACCACCACCAGAGTCACCAATAACACCTACGCCACCAACGACATCAACGAAATCCGAAAGACGTCCATCCGTCTCCGCTGGACAAAGCCTTTCCCGAAGATGCTCCTAAAAGTGTTCTGCGTCATAAGGAAAGGATATGTCTGAATTGCCACGCTTGGCATGCTGAATGGTGATCATAGCGGCGATTGTTCTATGCCAGGACGCTGCTATGCTGTATGCTTAATGTTACTAACAGAGAAAAAAACAGGCCAAGTGCGAGTCGACCTCGTGCACGAAGGGTTCCGTACAAAAATGGCATAAAAAATACGTTTGTTAGAAGGTAATATACAACATAAGACCTAAAAATTCGGTGAAAAATTTTAGCTTTCTAGCTATTACTGTTTATGAGATACAGCCTGGTGACAGACAGATGGATGGACGGGCAGACAGACAGACAGCGGAGGTTTAGTAATAGGGTCCGTTTTTACCTTTTAGATACGGTACCCTAAAAAAGACAGAAGATAGATACAGAATAGTTTTAAAATATTCGATAATAGGTACCTACATGATTCTTTAAATTGTCGTAACTTTTTTATTTCTGAACCGATTAACATGAAATAAACACGAAATGTTAAGTGAAACTTACCACAATATATTACTGAAAACTGCAAATCAAATAAGCCGTTTCTGAAATTAGCGTGCACAATCACACAGACAAACAGACATTTTGCCGGGATAAAAAGTACCCAGTGTTGTGCGCCAAAAGTTAAAGTATAATCATACCAAGTTTCATTATAATCGGACCGGTAGTTTTTATGTGATGCTTGAACAAACAGACAGACAGACAGACAAAAAATTTTCTAATCAAATATTTGTGTTCGGTTTCGATCTAGTAACATCCCCTGGTATTTATTTTTTCAATATTTTCAATGTACAGAATTTACACTTCTACAGATTTATTATAAGTATAAATAATTAATGCAGTGTCAGTATTTTTAAGACAATGTTACAAAACTATGTTGACTATGTGTAATATGTATCTATGAAAAGTAATAAAGTTCCTATTAAAATCTCGATTTGAACTATCATGTTTATAAATCTGACTGAGACTTACACTGCATCTTATTAATGTTTTAAAACATATTTCGGCGCCGGCAATTTGTCAAATTGGACATACGGTAGCAAAAAACTACATGAATGTCGTCTTGAAAGCCTGAATGCATCCTTGGAGACGTTAACGAGCCGCATTCACCGCCAGCCTTTGAATATCGAGTGACGTCATCACACCGCCACAGGATGCGGCTTTCATGTTCGTCTAGTGTGAACATTATGAACTACAAACTTGGGTGCACTTGTATCTATAGTTGTGTTATAGTAGTGGCTTACAATTTCCATACGTTCTTAGGGATTTCACGAAAGTTTCTTATTATATACAGGGTTATTTTTAACTGTAATGGAAGTGGGAAACAAGCATGCAGTTCACATGGATGTTAAGTGATGACTGCAGCCTATAGACACCCACACAAAGACCTAGGTCGAAATTCAGATGCGTTACCACTCCTGAGGCCTAAGGTGTTATGCCTCCGTGCCGGAAATTACAGGGCCGTTCATTACCACCTGACCGGAACATGATAGTGCTGAATACTACCATTTAGCGGCAAGTATATTAGGTAATGCGGTGGTGCCTACGCCCGCGAGCTCCGTCGCTAGAGCTCTACCACCAGTAGGTATGAGTGTTCTCGTGACTCCGTAGCTTATAGAATCGGACATAACTACCAAACCGAAACAGAAAAGATCCTTTTGTGTACCGAATATCCATATTTATGTGGAAGAAGATCGGCTTATATCACGCTACAATACGGAGCCAACGTGAGGTCCGCCTATTTTATTCAGGGTTAGAACAATTAATAAAATAAGTGGACCGTGACCCCAATCTAGTATCGTTGATCATTTTGGTGATAGAAAAAATATTAAATAAATAAAACTACGTTAAGAAAAACCGACTTCAAAACTGAAAAGCAAAAAATAATGCTTTAATTGTAATTATGTACTACCTATTATTTATATGTGCTATTTACTAATAGGTTTGAAGTAGGTGCCAAACTTCACGCTTGTTATCATCGAAGGGGTAGGCAGAGGTTCATCTATTAAATTTGTAAAATCTGAATCTTTTAGCTTTGTGACAATTAGGTACCTAATTTAAATTGTTTAGGTGTGTCGATACAAAACTATTACACGACTATACGAAATCAATGAAAAAATGTTATCCACGTAAGGTGTAAATAAGCTGTGTTGTGTCGTCGACGAGTAAATGTGTCATTGTCACTTGTTGTCATGCGCATTAGGACTATCTAGGACGTCAGTGGACTCAACGCACTGTATGACAACTCGCCGTCTATTCTTATTCCTTTAGTCTGAGGTGAAAGTAAGTAAAAAAATGCTCATAAAATAAAAACTACAGGAATCAAATTTTTATGGGACCAATTCGAAACTATTCCGCATCAAACAAAAGAAGAATTACGTAAATCGGTCCAGAAATCTCGGCAAAATTCGCGAACATACATAAAAAAATATACCGGCCGAATTGAGAACCTTTTCGTTTTTTGAACTCGGTAAAAAAATAAGCACAGCTACTGAAAACTCTATAATTTATAGTATAGCGGCAACAGCCTAGACCTCAGGTGTGGCAACGCATCTCTACTTTGACATATCTGGTTTATAGGCATTATTTATAGGTATTCACATACGATAAGTGTAAACTGTATGCATATTTACTAGAAGACTAAACGGATGTACCGCAAAAAGGTTTATAATAGTTTTGGTTCAATTAAAAACTTATTCGACGTAAACCGTGCACATAATTGTTTTATCGGTGTTAAATAAATATTTATTTTGTGATGCAAACAACATGACATTTTATTGTTCACGTTAGTACATGTTTGCGAATTACTGTTGATTGAAATAATTAAGTTTAGTTGGTAGTTTTTGTGTTTTTGCCGCAAACCGATATTTGTTATGGAAATTGTTATGTGGACACTGCGCCAATCAGCGGAATATAGTAGATTAATATTTTATTTATTCGCAAATTGGATTTTGATTCAAGTTATTATAAACACTATAGTAATATGATAAGTGAACATAACCTCAAATGTCTTTGGAACTCTGCCGGTGAATGACAAAGAATGACTCTTTTTATTTATTTTTTACTTTTTGTTATCAGTTTGTAAAAGGGAAATGAGACATTCTACTGCTATACTTTTTACATTAGTATATATTTAGTTTTATCTTAGTGATATTTTTGACTATACATATGTACTTACATGTATTTTTTATCTTGTTTCATGACATGTATATCAATTGTTATTCACTTTAATTTATTTTGTTTTATGAGTCTTATGAGGTGCCTGTCACCCTAAATGAATAAATGAGTTTCTAATTCTGATTCTGAATGAAGTAGCGTAACTTTTAAGTAAAGCTACTGTTTTCGCTTGTTTACCAACATTAATTGCCATATTTATGTCATAGATAATGAAAACCTCGGTTCACTAATGTTTCACCGGCAAACGTTACGCAAATCTTCATTTCAAAACCAACGTTTTGTACACTATTAATTCCGCAAATGTACAATTTCGCAACTCAACCATTCGTATACTAATTATTTCTTAAACATTTGATTAAGTAAATGTATAACATCACAACATTTTACTTCGCATATAATTTATCTATACAAATAAATAAAATTGGAGTGTCTGTTTGTAATAGTATTAAAATAACTGCTTTTTACTAAATGCATATAGGTATGTATACACGGTACATATACCAAAACAACATTTTTACAATTTTTGTCTGTCTGTCTGTCTGTTTGGCGGGGCTAATCTTGGGAACGGCTGGACCGATTTTGACGGGACTTTCACTGGTAGATAGCTGATGTGATAAGGAGTAACTTAGGCTACTATTATCTCCATACATAGGTACATACATACAAAGAAATATAATTGGAGTGTCGTCGATTTTGAAGGAACTGTCGTAAAATAAAACGTTAACGTGCTTATGTTAGCACCGGTTAGTGGCGGTGGTGGCATTGGTGGCGTTGATGACATGGTGACATTGATGTTGGTGTTGGTGGCGTTTGTGGCGTTGGTGGTATTGGTGGCTTCGGTGGCTTTAGTCTTATATCGTGTACAGATAAGTATTCATGAAAACCAGATTTCTTAACTACCCATACGCGTTTGTGTATAATCCAAAATTAACCAAAAGTTATATCCAAAAAATGCTGCATAAGTCACTATTCCACGCGAACGAAGTCGTCGCGGGCACAGATAGTTCATAAATATATTTTTTCATGGCCTCTAAAGTTAATTACTTTAACTTGTAAAATGACAGCATTTCGAAGTCTAACCTAATCTAAACGACAGTGTTGTTTGTGGTGGTGATGAGTACTATGCAATATGAATTATTTTAGAAGTGATGAGTTATGAAATGAATAGTTTTGTAATAATCTATTTGCCAAGTGAATTATTTATGTAGTGATGTAGTTGTGGAAAGTTGAGATGTGAAACGCAATCGTTGCGAAACGTTGGTTTTGTAATGAAGAGTTTTGAAACGTCTGTCGGTAAATTGAACGGGAACCGAAAACCTTACTAATCAACCTTTTTCAGAATCGTGAACATTTATAAATATAACAAACACATTGGAAATTTTCATCAGAAATATTTCGGTTACGGTAATTATCCATTGGTGGATAATGGTCCATAAACACTATGTGTAGCATTATTGGTCATACCACGAGTCCACGAGGGAATAATACCGAATGATACACAATAAAATATACCAGTTCCATTAACTTTATTGCATATCTGAATACCTATTAATGCATATTCATCTACCATTTGAACATTAATTGACGGAAGCTTTCACTGAACTTTATTTCGTACTGTATTTTAGTATATTTCATTTGTATGATGACGACGGTGTCGATAAATTAATAAATTTATAGAGTGTAAGCTAAGCTTTATATTCACGATGGTAAGGACAGACTTGAACGATGTTGGCGTTTGTAATGTTTTCGGTCGATAAAAAATTATCAACGAAAATAATCATTGTTTAAATGTCACGAGCTAACAGTACGCGCAAAAATTAAATGCTACTGAGTGAAGCTGCCTGCATAAACTTTGGGCCAGTCTCTTAGCTCGCGATGACGGCGCAGTTGAGATAGAGAGCAGATTTCGCTGTTGGCCTGATGAAAGCTAACTACTGTCATATTTGCCCTGTATCCCTTACCTGCACCATAAAATCACCTTCGCGGGTACTTGTATCGAACTTCACTACTTAACGCTTTTAAATTTTTCGCGAATTGTTCTACATCAACAGTGGATCTAAGGAGGTTGGGCCAAAAGTGCCCAAAACTGCTCTCTTTAAAATCACCAAAAACAAACAGTTATTTTAATTTTTACCATAATAAACATAGATCTCATTACAGTCCAATTCCTAAACCATCATTATGAACTTACCACCTCTGCTCTGCTATAAAGCCTGATTTGAACTCCTTGCCCTTAGCTCGCGTTAACGTTAGCGGTTATCGTAGTAAGCACAAATATGTCTATTAGTAGGAGAACCTGAATGAATGAATGAAATGAACCGGAACGGAAGCCGTATAAGCCTAGAATTTTATGTGGTAATGAGTCATAGCATGCTAAGTACGAAAACCATCGCCTGGTAAGGACCAGCCCTGCACGTCACCAACCCGTATATTTTTGAAAGTGTACATAAAATTAAAAAAAAAAAAACTTGTCGCTGTGCCAGGCGAACTGAAAGTTGTTATTTAATAAATAAAATAAACTTTATTCTGTAAAGTTGAAATTTATTTAAGTGTTTGTCTAAAATATTTGAAGTAAGTATGTGCAATGACAGGCAGTTCTGGCAATAACAAGTATAAAACCTTGCCAGGTGCGGATAAAAGTGCTATGGGAGTGTGAGTAAGAGCCGGAGCATGAACACTCATATCATTGACGCAAAGTACATTATGTAAAAATATAAATAATGAACACACCTAAAATATGACGTGACGTTTCTATATTCGGCAGTTTAGCGGGGTGAACGAGGTTCACCCTATACATGACAAGCGCTGTAGACACGTGTAATTTTCTAAGCAATATAGGAATTGAAGAACGTGAATGTTGATCCCAAAATATTTCCACGATAAAAAATATATTTTCCGGAATGGTTCGGAATTCCACGTGAAAAATCAAGTCAATTTGAATAATGAAGCGATTCCCGTCAATTTCATTCACGCGAATGGATGAATGGAGCCGAATGTTAGGATGAAATGTAATTGGACGATAAACGTCAAGCGGTGACAATTACGTTATTGATACGAATGTATTACAGAAAATTAGGTAATAAGGTTCTTCTTTATATTAATTCAAAGTTCAATCATTTCAATTTATCTTTTGCTATCGGGATTAATCCAAAATGTGTCTGTTACGCTATCTCAAGAAACCGGGGCGAAATGAATAGTCGCACAAATCATTTCGGTCTTGGTGATCCTTTACGTGCAAAAATGAATTAATTATTTTTTGATGGCCGGTAGTCAGTTTGTGCTTAATAGAGCGAATTTTATGCGAGCATCAATTTGATTATTTATACTGTAATGCCTGTATAAACAAACG
This sequence comes from Macrosoma leucophasiata, assembly GCA_036365455.1. NCBI lineage: Eukaryota > Metazoa > Arthropoda > Insecta > Lepidoptera > Hedylidae > Macrosoma > Macrosoma leucophasiata. The sequence goes on along the minus strand of JAWQUS010000007.1, from coordinate 22,668,943 downwards.
AAATGGTAACGATAATAAGTATTATGATAGCTGTGCCCGCGACTTCGTTCGCTAGGAATATTGACTTTGGGCAGCGTTTTTTGGATATAACTTTTGGTTAATTTCGGATCATAAACAGTATAGACACATATGGATAGCTAAAAAAATCAAGTGTAGGTTACATTGTACATTAATACTTCTCTGTACACGTTATTAGACTTATATGACATGTCCATCTATTGTATTTTAAGCGTACCTACTATTTTCTCACAAGATGTTACGATAACTGAACAATCTGCGTAATTTAGCTAAATAAGGCTTTATGAACAGTTTATTCGATAGTTAGAAGATCGTTGTCCCCGGCGCCCTTCGCTACTCCATACTAGGGTTGCCAAAATTTCTATATAATAAAATAGTAGGATACTATACCTACTGTTCTAGGTGTTGTAGTGTCCACTACATAAAGGCGCTAACTAGTGTCAAAGAGTGACAAAGAATGTCCCATATTTTTTTGTTTAGTCTTATCTTTTTTATTTACTGGTGGTAGAGCTCCAGTGACGGAGCTCGCGGGCGTAGGCACCACCGCATTGCCTAATATACTTGCCGCTAAATGGTAGTGTTCAACACTATCGTGTTCCGGTCAGGTGGTAATGTACGGCCCTGTAATTTCCGGCACAGAGGCATAAGACCTTAGGCCTCAGGAGTGGTAACGCATCTGCATTTTGACCTTGGTCTTTGTGTGGGTGTCTATAGGCTGCAGTCATCACTTAACATCAATGTGAACTGCATGTTTGTTTACCACTTCCATTACATAAAAAAAAAAAAAAAAAAAAAAAATCTTGCCGTTTGTAAAAGAGAGTATGGAACATTCTGTTTGATACCTATTTTTATTATTAAGTATTTTTGAACCATTATTTATTTAATTTTGTTTACAAAATTAATAAACGTATCAGTTGTTATTCGCTTTAATTTTATATGTGTAATTTGACAAGCAAATTCTATTATTTCCAAGTGATTAAATATATTTATGAGTTTGAGTTTGAGTGAAACACAGACGAAACCCTAAAAGTACTTGTCCAGTACGGTAGATAGCGTGTCAATCGAATTACATCGCAACGAAGATTTCTCAAGAGTTGGCATATAGACAACTTCCCAGCGTCAATCCTTGGGCCGCGGCCCACCAGGTGCTACCACCTCGCCTGGTCGGAGGATCCTCCCTATTCGTCGGAGGAACATTTCTACCCGTTCCTCTACAGTTGAGAAATCTTCGTATGTGCGATGTAATTCGATTGACACGCCATCTAACGTACTAGACAAGTACTTTTAGGGTTTCGCCTGTGTCCCACTAGTTGGTGCCTTAATGTAGTGGACGCTAAAGTGTCATTTTTCATTAAAAAAATATGTTATAGTATACAAAACTACTTAATTTTACGAGAAAATGCTCTTCCTAAAAACTTCTAATCAATTGTCATATTTTTCTGGCGGCCTAAGGCCTTAAATGATTTCCTAGTATCTAAAACGATAAAACCACAGTAAAAATATTTATTTCAGAAATATTATATACTAGCATTTTTAATGTATTATTTTTTAAATTACTCTATACTCTTTTTTGTTTATGTATACAGTTACAAACTGAAAAAGTGTTATATTAAAAAGTTGGCAACCCTATCCCGCACATATCTTTTGGGAATCCTAACACAAAATGTTCTTGACCTCTGCTATTACAGAAAACAGATGATCATTTACTTGTTACAATTTATTGCAAAGGTCAAGTGTTTCGTATTTTAATTCACAGAGTTACGACTCAAATTTTATAAAGGTTGACTGGGGTCAAACATTACGTTTTAAAGATAAGTTTTTAGGATTCAAGGACCTTCAAGGAAGTTGTTTCTTTGAAATTGTGCTGCTATTATAGAATATACATTTATTAATAAACAGGTGTACCTATAACACGGAAATAATAACTGTCGCAATAAGCAATCACATTAGGAAAATTAATCAGCTTAATGGAGGGTAGGCATCAAGGGAAAAAATCGTTAATAAAATTAAGGATGCCTGGTACAGATGGCCGCCGGTGGTTATTGTTAATAATATATTTTACATGTTCCATAACTTTGGCATGACTCTTTCAGTCACTTTCTATGTTCGTAATTACTGATTGGTATCAGATTTTCTACACATTTAGGCGTAATGTGACGGGGTCCGAGTAATAATAATAATAATAACGACCAACATCTCAAGAGGCTCTCGCTAGGTGGATGGATCAAGGGTCTGATACAGAAAGCAGTACTCCTCGGCACGGCACGCATAGTGAGGAGGTTCCTGTCTCTGTGTCCCTAACCACCGGCAGTTTGGACCCTGCTCCCGCTGCCGGCGGCACACTATTTATTATTTTTTTATATATATTTGTTGTTTTTCTATACATATATATGTAAACAAATAGTTAATAAGTTTCATGAATAAATAAGTGGAATAATAATTAAAAAAATATATATATTTATTAGTTAAAAAAATAATAAGTGGAATAATAATAAAGGCAACCCATTATACGTCCCACTGCTGGACACGAGTCTCTACCCTCTTTGGGGAGAGGCCTGGAGCTTACTCCACCACGCCAATGCGGATTGGTGGAGATACGGGTTAGTGGCCAACCCGGTGTCGGATGTTTTCAAACCGCCCATAAGGCCTCCGACAAGGTTTAACGACTGCTATCTATCGATAGCAACCGGGACCGACGGCTTAACGTGCCCTCCGAAGCACGGAAACGCGCATTTAATTTGCCACTAGCGATCACCCATCTCACTACCCGACCGCGCCCGTAGTGCTTAACCGAGTAGATCGCTTACGATCAACACCAGCCGCCGGGCCATACGCGCTTCCCTTTCGGGGTCCAAGTAATTAGTTGGAATGTATGTAACGTAAAAGGTATACCATAATATACCTATAAGTATCACAACAAATTTTAATGTCGAATGATTGAATGACTAAACAGATAGACAGTGCGAATGTGGATGGTTGCAGAGGCACAGGAAGACCAAGACTGACCTACCATGACCGAATAGGTCGAGTACTGTTTGAGGGTGGAGTCAATAGTCTTAGGTATCGGTGTGCATCTATGAAGAGAATGATGAATGTAGAAGAAGCACAGTCAGGACCGGGATATCTGGCGCACCACACTTTCTGCCTACCCCGTGAGGGACGGCGTGAAGATACATACATACATACAAAACAACTGACAGCGTTTTCACACAGCCAAATGCCGTTTCGGTGAAATACAATCCTCAAGTTTATCTATTAATAGGTAATAATGATAAAAGATTATAATAGAATTGTTATAAAAGAACGTGAACCGAAGATCTACATCTTCATATTCAGTTCACGCACCTTTTGTACATACAAATTGCATTCATTTTAGATACAAAGCAGTCCAAAGTGACGGACTTAAATTGTGAATAGGTTTTTTAGGCGGCCATTTTACTTAATAAAACTGGTGACATAATAGGAGCAATAAAAATATTTATAGTAAACCTGCCAAAGAGTTACCTGCGGCCGGTTACAAGCGTGTCAAAATACCATTCGCGTCAAATAACTTAGAACGAATTGCTGGAAGACCTGTCATGTTCATTTGCGATGAAGCTCTGATTAGTTAGCATACGTTTGGATATAGATTTTCCATACATTTGAAAAGAGATTTTAAACTGATTAGTTAGACTTTAGATTAGAACTAATCAGCTTATTTCTATAGCTAAACTTATGATTTAGGGAAATGGTACTACTAAAGTAGCAGTATCTTTAAGCCAAATACTTCACGGGGTAGGCAGAGAGGGTGGAGCGCTAGATAACCACCAGGATATCCAGAGATCAAGAATAATGAATGTATAAGAAGCGAGGCAGGTGTATGAGGACCGCCTTTTCATACATGCACGCCGATTCCTCAGACTTTTGATTCCACCAAATATGGATTTAGATCGAAGATTCGGATCCGCCGTAAAACTTTGTTGTGTCCGAATCGTTGGCCACAAGCGGCAGAATCATGATAACAGTTTCTTATTACATTACCCACCGATACACTCATTGTACACCAACCCTAATCGAGGTGAGAGTCGAATGTAAAAACAAAGCAAAGCCTGAATATTTGTTCGCCTTTAATTAGAAGTAATGCGTTCGCTTTATTTTTATAAAGATTTCGTTGTTTATTTTATTTTACTTTTATATATTTTGTTATCTTCTCTGAGGTCATATTTATGTAGGCTAAACACTTGAAACAGACAAAAGGACTAAGAAATTGTTTATTACATCATCAGATTGTGTTCGTTCACTTCGGGATGGAATCTTTCGTTATATATACACTATAAAACGTGTAACAGAATTAAATGTACAACCCGAAACTAGTTTGTTCAGAATCGATAACCGAATCGATTTCAGACGTTTTTGATATAGGTAATATTTGGTCCCAAAATTATTTACAATTAAGTAAATTATGGTCACCCATTTGGTGAACAGTCAATATAAACGAAAATGAGACTAACGTCTATCCAAAAGAAAATGCTAGTCTCAACCATTTAATTAGAACTTGTTGAGACGTCTTTTTATTATAAACAATAATTCAAGAAATAGTGGAAATTAATCTATTACTAGCGATGGTTAAATAACGGTACACAGGTTACGCTACATCATATTGCAAGTATTGCAACAGTGTGCGTGTGTGAGTAGATTTGGGCTTTTATGTGCGGCCGTAGGTAGAGGTAGGGTATGCATAGGCTGTGCATACTGTTCGTACAATTTGAGGTCATTACAAGCTTCCCGTATTTAACACCACAGAGGCAAGTTCGATCCACAATTTATACGAAAACCGAACCGTTGAGTACTGCCAAGCGACCAGTCTGTGTGGGTGGAACCTCCCTCTTTGGTGGGTAGTGCGGTGTAGGAAATGATACAGTGGCACCATATCAGACAGTTCAGCAGATCGTTGTTGATTAAATATTTTATTTATACGATGGTTGATACATTTTTAAGAATGCTTCTAGATTATATGATAAGATTTTTCAATCTGACCAGCAGTTTCAGAAACTCCATTATGCTTTTCTATCAATAAAGTAAACAAAAAACTCTTTGAAATGAGGAGATACTGATAAATATATAGGAACTCGTTTTAAAAGTCTTAATGATCTTATGTTTTCTTCAATTGTATGTTAGGACGTGTTAAAACCTGTCGATTCAGCAATAAATAATAAGTCTTTGCTCCGTCAAAGAATAATTCATATATTTAACTAATTATATGATTAAAATTTCATGATCAGATTTCTTATGCCCTTATTTACTCACATTAACTTTTTACTTCGAAAAACTCAAATATAAACAAGTCAACTGACCAAACAAAGAACGCGAGCGAAAGGGGAAAAGGGTGTTCGTGTTATTTGAGTAAGGAAGTACCAACAAAAACCACTTTTCCTGCATTATCATGGAACTTAGGCAACTCGAGAATCGGCAATAATCGGCTTTTATCGACCTTCAGGCCGGACGGTTAAAGCCAATTTGAGAGTCAACCCCCATTGTTTTCAATTTGCAACTAATTCTGGGTCCGCCTAAATAATCGTTGTAATTAATATAAAGTCCAAGGTTCAGCGTACCGTGAAGTTGTTTCGAATTTTTTCGCGTCGCGACAATCTTTTATTTAAGTTTAGGCGTCTGTTTGTCGCCTCTTGAAAGCGATAAGATGGCAGCGATAACAGTCTGTAGCTTTTTTTTTTTTTTTTTATATACCAAAAGTGGCAAACAAGCATGCAGTTCACATTGATGTTAAGTGATGACTGCAGCCTATAGACACCCACACAATGACCAGAGGTCAAAATGCAGATGCGCTGCCACTCCTGAGGCATTAGGTGTTATGCCTCTGTGCCGGAAATTACAGGGCCGTACATTACCACCTGACCGGAACACGATAGTGCTGAACACTACCATTTAGCGGCAAGTATATTAGGTAATGCGGTGGTGCTTACGCCCGCGAGCTCCGTCACTGGAGCTCTACCACCAGTAAAAAGCTGGATTTAAGTTAAAGATATCATTATATCGTCAAAAACGCTTACGATAGCAATCCTAATATCGAAGAACCCTATATATTTCATTAGGTTGTCTCTGTTAGGAACCCGATTTTAAGGGATTTATACATAACTTCACGCCTTTAATACCCGAAGGAGTAGGAAGAGGTTAATGCATGCATTCAATCATACATGCAAACACCTGCGATTCACCGGTTACGTTTTGGCCCTTGTAACAGGTGGCGAGCCTGTTGACATCTCCGGGCACATCACCAAACTCTGAGGTACTGAGAAACTTTCAGAAAATGGAATAATCATCAATAAAAGCAGACGTAAAGGATTTTACACTGTGATTTCTCATCCCCGACACGGAAATCGAACCCAGGTACCCAGGGCAGTAGTAGTGGCCTGCTACCACTAGGCTACTGAGGAAGTTTAGGGATTTATACCAAAGCAAAAACAAAATTGTCGACTCTACATTCAGTACCTGAAAGCTCAAGTTAGAATGCATGTTATTATTTTCAGAACACTATCTTATTTTAAGGTGTTATTTGGGGGTAATCGTTCTTTTGGAAGACCAACACAGTTGCGGTACTGCCGTAAGCTCGTTAAACTTGAGCTTGGCTCACTTCTACTTGCTTTTAAGCAAGTGGTTAAATGTTATTCGAATAAAAAAGTATTAACAAAAGTCATGGCAGAGATAAAATTTTGTAGTTGGTAGCTTTAGCAAGAACCTATCTTTGTATCGTCAACCACTCACAGCGTTCTTAGATATTAAAAATGTTTACCCTATAAATAACCTGATTTTCGCTAATACACGACAAACTCCTAACTACGTTCTTTTTCAAGGGCCTGAAGTCCCAGAAAACTGCTTGACTTTTCATTGAACGTCATTAATATCGAAAATTTCGACCTAGTTAGATCTAGTCGAAAGGAGATGTTGCGAGCTCGGCTCTGGTTCGTAAACGTCCTCAAAAAATGGGTAAATTAAAGAAGAATCCGAAAAAAATACAATTAATTTATTCAATAATATATTTTGGAGTTACAACCACATTTAATTAAAACGATTTTATCATTTTCAACGTTGTTAAACATGGCAGCGATACAGCCGACGCTTGGGATCAATCGATTTTGATAGTTATTAGAAAATATTACTTTTTCTCCAAGTACCATATAATCAAAATACAATTTAAAAAATAAAAATGCCAAAATGACATCGCCCGCCATATTCGCCATGTTGGTTTTGAGTTGCAATTCTAACTGCAAATAATATTTTGTAACTGCAAACAAAGCTAAATAAGTGAAAATATGCAGTTTAAAACGTTTTCATATTGATTTTGCCTGTTTAATGATATTGTGTACAATACATGGCCGGAGGTCCATACATTTTTGCAACATCTCCTTTGTTTTTAATTCTTCTTTCGCACGGACATACGGTTCATACGGGCATGTCGTCATAATTATGTCTTATGTATATATATGGAAGAGCACGTTAAGCCGTCGGTCCCGGTTGCTATCGATAGATTGCATTCGTTAAGCCTTGTCGGAGGCTTTATGGGCGGTTTGAAAACATCCAACAGCGGGTTGGCCACTAACCCGTATCTCCACCAATCCGCATTGGAGCAACGTGGTGGAGTAAGCTCCAGGCCTCCCCCTAAAGACTCGTGCCCAGCAGTGGGACGTATAATGGGTTGCCATTGTTATTTTATTATTATCCCCCTAGAATGCCCTAACCCGAGGATCGATTTCACAACAGAAACTCACCAAAACTATACGATACTAATAATATCGCTACTCGCTCACAATTTAACACCATCCACTATATTTAAACGGGGCAAGAAGAAAAATTTGATACGCACCGTTGGTCCGACCCACTTTTTCCCTCATTAAAAAGACCCTAAGCTGAGCTTTAATTTTACAAATGGCCTGCTATTTTATGTTTGGAACGTTACACGTAAACGTGGAGTCCATAAAGCCATACGCTTACAACTGTAATTAAGATTTTCAGGGATGCTTCATTAAAAAATGTATTTTAATATTCTGCGGTGTCTCTACAATAGAAAAACTGGTATAAATCCATAATATAGATTAACTCATTCATAAACGTACATTAGATACGTTTGGCTATAGAATGCTTTGTCTTTGTCAATTGCATTGTCAAATGTGCAGGATAGAAAAAGACAAAGGTGAGACTTTTACACTTTAGCTAAAATACGTTATATGAATAAGGGGGTATGTGTAAACCAATTAGAAGTCAATGGTACTTTTTTAAAGTAATGAAAGTGGCCAACAAGCATGAAGTTCACATTGATGTTAAGTGATGACTGCAGCCTAGACGACACCCACACAAAGACTCAGTGCGCAACGCGGACACTCCGCCAAAATTCCATACAAACGCTTAATTTGGTCTCTATTACACAGACATCAATCAGTGACGTGTATTTACACGTGCACCTGTGTGCGTAGCACGTCGAAAATACCAACCGTCGCCCATAAGAGGGGAGGAGGTTGGGTGATGCGGGGAAATCGGGCGGGACGTCGAAGTGTCCATTCTACACTTATTCTACTTATTATTACTTAAACGCCCATTTTAATTTGCCATTAGCGGTCACCCATCACAAACCTGACCGCGCCCGTATCGCTTAACCGTGTAGATCGCTTCCGATCTACACCAGCCGCGGGGCCAAGCGCGCTTCACATTTTATGTTATCTATACTTACTAATATTATAAAGCTGAAGAGTTTGTTTGTTTGTTTGCTTGAACGCGCTAATCTCAGGAACTACGCTCCCGATTTGAATAATTCTTTCACTGTTAGATAGCCCATTTATCGAGGAAAGTTTTAGCTATAACATCACGCTAAAACGAATAGGAGAGGGTAGGTAACATTGCAACCGCGCGAAGCCGGGGCGGGCCGCTAGTAATTACATAAGTACAGTGCTCATCATGAAATATTGAACATCAAGCTTAGGAAAGAGACAAGCGGCTAGTTTCAAGTTCGTAGAGCGTTTTATGCTGTGTTGGAAATCACTCGACGGGGAACGGGTTTCCGTCGGCCGCACAATGCAGGGTTTAAGTTATCACGCAGCGGCCAGCTGCAGCTTATGCTGCATAAACAGCGGACAGCTTCTTAGGGATATTTTCTAGGTTAACACTTTATTAAAATATTGTGTTTACGAAACTAAATTTCGTGCCAACTCTGACGACACAACGAATGCACTATCTGGATTTTAGTAGGTAGTATATCATTAATATTCTTTAGATATTTAAATCGACTTGAAATAAGTTCAAAATGAAAATTAATATTTAAAAGATTGTGGTATCACACTGACACTATTTATTTATAATGTATGTATGTATGTATGTATCTTCACGCCAGGTCCCTAACGGGGTAGGCAGAGAGTGTAGAGCGCCAGATATCCCGGTTCAGACAAACCTCTCGTGCCTCGTCTACCTTCACCATTCTCTTCATACATGCACGCCGATTCCTAAGACTTTTGACCCCACCATCAGACAGAACTCGACCTATTTGGTCATGGTAGGTAAGCCTTGGTTTTCCTGGGCCTCTGCAACCATCCACATTCGCATTGTATATCTGTTTAGTCATTCGCTCATTCGACATTCTTTCTATATGCCCGAACCATCGGAGCATGCCTTTTTTCATTACATAATGTATTATTATTATATTACAGTTACTAATTATGCCGTCGAGCGGCGGGCTTGCGTCGTCCGCACAATGGCGGGTTTAGCTTATCTCGCAGCGGACAGCACTGCTTGTGCTGTATAAGCAGCAAATAGATTTTTTGGCAAATTTTCTAGGTCAAAATAAAAATATTGTGTTTGCGAAACTAAATTTTGTGTCAACACAACGAATGTGATGGTGGGGTCAAAAGTCTTAGGAATCGGCGTGCATTTATGAAGAGAATGTTTTTTTTTATGTTATGGAAAGCATGCAGTTCACATTGATGTTAAGTGATGACTGCAGCCTATAGGCACAAAGACGACAGGTCAAAATGTAGATGCGTTAGCACTTCTGAGGCCTAAGGTGTACCTATACCTTTGTGCCGGAAATCACAGGGCTACCTATTCCTACGCGTAATTGGTATTTCCCCACATTATTTACTCCAGTAGCATCCGTTTCCGAGAGGACGTCTTTGTTTCTTCATTAATTAATTAAAGCCCGTGCATCAGCTGCAGACATGGGATTGGGTCCGAGCACGATTAGCTACGGTTGTAATCTGTGGACAATTTATGGTTAGGCGAGCATCTGGTTATGTCTTTCTTGAGACATTTATTCAGAATTGATGATCGTACATATATTATGACAAATTGGATGATGATTTAAATATCATATTTGGGAAATTAAGTATGTGCTTGCATAAGTAATAAGTAATAATATGCGGGTTCTAAATCCCTACTAATATTATAAATGCAAAAGTAACTCTATCTGTCTGTCTGTCGCCTTTTCACGTCCAAACGACTAAACCGATTTTATTGAAGTTTGGTCTGTACCAAAAGTCAGTCTGTTTCTCAAAGTCAGCTCTATCTCTGTAGATAGAGCTGACTTTGAGAAAGAACATAGGCTACTTAGTTATTTATAAAACGACATCCACGCGGGCGAAGCCGCGGGCAACAGATAGTATAATAATAAATCTGATATGATGCGAGGACATTATTACGTTTTTGGACAAATTAAGTTTCTGGAAATAAATGTACTTAAATTCATACTTTCAAACTCTATACATTTTTTCTCCGATCACTCTGCCGGTGAGTGACAAAGAATGACTTTTTCTATTCTTTTTACTGTTTGTTATCAGTTTGTAAAATGGGAAATCAGACATTCCAATGACAAACTTATTTATATTTAGTTTTATCTAATTGATATTCTTTAAATATATTTTTTAGCTTGTTTGACATGTATAACAATTGTTATTCACTTTAATTTATTTTGTTTGTTTTTGACGTGTCATAAGAGGTGCCTGTCACCCTAAATGAATATATGAATTACTGATTCTGATTCTATATTTATGTACCATTTATGGTAACGCGAGCATCTTGTTATGTCTTACTTGAGACATTTATTCGCAATCATAAATATGTTTCATTTGATTACAGTAAAATTTCACCAAATGTTGACTTTGGGAGAATTGAATTGAGAATTGAGAATTATACTTATACTACTACTATACTATATATATATCATTCTCTGACTCGATAAATATATCATTCGACAGATATATTATTATCATTCTCTGACTCATTGTCTGACTCGATAAAACTTGAGACATTAGGCTTCGTATGTTTGCTATCACAAGGCATGCAATACCAGATTTATTTTTAAAAAGAGCATTATTTACATAAAATATAAGCCAAACAATGAGAGCAGAGATCAAAATCGGCAGCATGTGCAATTATTTACAGCAAATAAAACATTTGAGCACTTTTTACTATAAACCAGAGTAAGAGTGCTCCAACAATAGAGCTCTCACGAACATTTGATGGCGGTTGTTCAAAAAGAATACAAGTAAGGGTGAGATCACTTGAAAAACGTAAGTGGATTTTTACACCCGACGATACGACAATGGTACCTACTAAATACCTATAGGTACTAGAAAATATTATCTTGTTAAATTGTGTCTCTCAGAGGACAATAATGTAAGCGAAAAAGTATACAGAATAATCTTTACATATTGTAAAACATAGTCGCTCCTGCCTATCTGTTCAGGATAAACGCGAAGCACGGATTTTCATGTGATTTTCAGTAATAGATAGAGTGATTCTTGAGGAAAGTTTGCTATCGTTAATAGTCGTAACACACGTCCGGATTTGGTACGGAGCGGACAAACGCATACGGTACGCTCCGAACCAAATCTGACTGTGTGTAGAGGTTCCGGCGGACAGAATTATTATTAATCAAGTCCGATGTGGTGCGCTCGCGCGGGTTCGGTCGGATTTGGTCCGCCGACCAAATCCGGTTACTACTATAACGTTAGCAAACTTTCCTCAAGAATCACTATCTATTACTGAAAATATCATGAAAATCCGTGCTTCGAGACCAGAATGTGACTGCGGTGCTCCAAAGCAGGATATGATACATCTGCTCTCCTGCCCACTGTGCCCCAACAGTTGCGCAAGAAGAGACCTAATGGAGGCTACGGATGCCGCTGTGAAATTGTCAAATTTTTTGTCCGCTAGAGTATGACTATGACAGGCCATTGACACGAGTAGAAGAAGACTATAACGTTTATTTAGGCTGAGAGCGCCCTCTGTGGTCGCCGATTGCCTGAAATAGACTAGTGCCGTCTCTAGGCAAGCCGTCTAGATGAGCCCATAGAAAACAAAACTATTTGTAAGGAGCGGTAGACACTCGTAGACACACTGTTCATGACACTCGTAGATATTCGGCCCCGTAGCACAAGCTACGTAGCGTAGCCAATCGTAGAACATTGGCAGAGAATATTAAGAATATATAATTTATGTATATATATTACATAAATCTATATAAATAAAAATTAATTGCTGTTCGTTAGTTCTCAGTCTCTTTTCACTAGTGGTAGAGCTCCAGTGATGGAGCTCGCGGGCGTAGGCACTACCGCATTACCTAATATACTTGCCACTAAATGGTAGTGATCAGCACTATCGTGTTCCGGTAAGGTGGTAATGTGCGGCCCTGTAATTTTTCGGCACAGAGGCATAACACCTTAGGCCTCAGGAGTGGTAACGCATCTGCATTTTGACCTTGGTCTTTGTGTGGGTGTCTATAGGCTGCAGTCATCACTTACCTTTGCTACCTTCATCACATTAAAAAAAGAATTGTTATCATGTGAACTGAATGTGTCTTTGCTACCATAATGACACAAAAAATACATAAGAAAATCTATGTATACAAATATTAAAAAGCTGAAGAGTTTGTTTGCTAGAACGCGCTAATTAATCTGTTCCGATTTAAAAAAATATTTCAGTGTTAGATAGTCCATTTATCGAGAAAGGCTTTAAGCTATATGAAATTACGCTAAGATGAATAGGAGAGGGTAGGTTACATTGCAAACGCGCGAAGCCGGAGCGGGGCGCTAGTCGAAAAATAAATACGAACGATATAAATACACAGCAATCGGAACCCTATGCTTATAAATTCCGCCTCGAAATCACGATACGAAATTCAATTCCGAAACTATCGGTTTCGAGTGAACTTTGCGCGACGACTGTAATTTCCTTGCCTCTGTTACAGTTAAAGATATTCCGTAATTGAATTCACTGAACCTGTTGCTACAATTTACTGTAGGCTTCGTTTTTAGCTTTGCCTAGAGTTTCGTATGCCTGTGATAGTATAATTTTAACTACGCTGGAGGTCGTGGGTTGGATTCCCGGGTCGGAGGCTATCAGAGATAACGGTTTAAAAACCTTTATCTCTGGTTCTATTGGGATTTTTGGTAATATGCCCGGAGATGGCAAACAGGCTCGCCACCTGTTACATGGGGTAAAACGTAACCGGCGAATCGTGGGTGTTTGCATGTATGCTTGAATGCATGCATTTAGCTCTGCCTACGGGGATTACAGGCGTGAAGTTACGTTTTTTTTTATCTCTCTATACAAAAAAAATATACACATTCTTTTGAATGAGATTTTTATTATGTAACGAAGGTGGCAAACAAACCTGCAGTTCACATGGATGTTTTTTTTTTTTTTTTGGTCGGTCTTTATGTGTGTGGCCTGTCTCGAGACGGCACTAGTCTACTTCACCGGGCAATCGGCGAGCACAGAAGGCGCTCCAGCCTAAGCAAAAAAGTTAGCGCAACTGCCTAAGGGTGACCCATGCGGGTCCGTGCCTCGGCTTAGGAGAGCGAGATAACAATACAATTTAAGCAAGTGAGAGTGGGATACCAAATGAGATGATATTTTGTTACTTATTCCGTTGCGCCTATATATTTGTAAAACGAATAATTTAAGAGAGTTTTTCGTTTGCATTATTTTGCTTTTATGAGCCGAGTTGTTTGTTTCGGACTTTCGCCTCAGTAGATCTTTGACGCAATGTGCCAAATGTTCGAAATGATGCATACAAAGATTCGGAACAGTTTAGTGTTTCAGACGCTAATGTTCCAATCACATATGCCTAATATTTGCCAACTCAAGAGAAATCTTCGTATGTGCGATGTAATTTGATTGACACGCCATCTACCGTACTACTGTGAGGTTTCGTCTGTGTTCTACTAGTTGGCGCCTTAATGTAGTGGACGCTACATCAGATAATGCAGTCCACGCACGTGTGCACGCTTTGGTGTCCCTACACTGAAACTCCACCACTAGTGAAAGATAAACTAAAAAAACTAAGTAAGATAATATATTTCGATTTAATGCTTATCCAAACGCAATAAGGGTGAAGTAATATGAAACTAGTGTAGTAGCTAGTGGTGGTAGAGCTCCAGTGACCGAACTCGCGAGCATAGTCACCACCGCATTACCTAATATACTTGCCGCTAAATGGTAGTGTTCAGCACTATCGTGTTCCGGTCAGGTGGTAATGTACGGCCCTATAATTGCCGGCACAGAGGCATAACACCTAATGCCTCAGGAGTGGCAGCGCATCTGCATTTTGACCTCTGGTCATTGTGTGGGTGTCTATAGGCTGCAGACATCTGTCATCAGTCATCATATGGCTCTGTGATAGTTATTACGGGGCCATACTTACTTCAAAATATACTTTCACTACTCCTCTAATCAGTACATCCTATCTTAACTATATTATAAATTCAAAAGTTTGTGAGTATGGAGGGATGGATGGATGTTTATAATTAGGAGCAAAATGTTTTAATTAAATAGGCGGTACGAAACGGACAATAGAACGTCCTAAACGAAAGCATTTCAGTTAGGCGGTCGGTCCCTGTTTTAGAATCGAATCTCAAATTCGTAACTTTACATAAAATATCAGGCGTTAAAATATCTAGTCAGTGTTTCACCAGTCTCAAGAGGTGTGAACGCAGTCATACAGTGTGCGGCACGCAACTTGGCAAGAGTCGTTAGATCGTTAGTTAGAACTTCATGAATTCGTCCCTACCCTTCTTTATCTTCTTAAAAAATAAATGATTGCAATTACTCAATAATAAAAATAAAAGTGACCACTTTTTTCCATTAGGTGCACGATGCGCGAACTAGCCCCCCAATACGCCGAAACCTTGCCAAGTTAACGTGCCGACGACTATACAAGTGCATTCGGTATTCACGACTAACCGAATCTTGGCAAAGCTGACATTGTCGCCGTCAAAGGTGTGTCGATTCAGTTACCGTTGCACAAACATAGGCCAGCCAGTCTGGTTCACTGTTATGGGCACTAACGCAGTCCGAAAACCTTTTACCTTTTTTATTTTTATTTGGGCTATTTATCAAGATTGATCCTTGACAACACAAACCTGGAAGACGTATACCATATTTTGGTTGAATGTGTTCGAGGTGAGGCTCATCGCAGGGCTTCATTAGAACTAGGACATTGCAACAGTGTCCTGGCAGATCCTACTACGGATGACGCCAGAATACTGTTGCAACTATATCAATTGTCAATGAGTTAATGTTGTTTAATTATTTTTTTTTAATGAAGAATGTAATTCATGTGAACGTATAGAGCGTCATGGTCTTTGACCAAGTTCTTTAAATGGAAAATAAAAAAAAAAAAACACAAACCTAGTGAGAAGACTTAAGAGAACTAAACCTTTTAGAGTTAGTGTAGTGTTAAAACAATATTAGTGTCAGTGACTTATTTTGCATAATAACACGAACAAACTGACTTCGCCTTAAGACATACTTAGAAAGTGCCAGTGGACATTTACTTAGAAATAATTTTATTTGAAGTTTAAGTTAACATAAAATTGCTTATTAATCTTTTAGGCTAGATTGTATATTTAATAAGGTTCAAAATTAGGACGTTAGGTCTAAAAAAAAAAATTATCAAGATTTATGCAAAGTCGTAGAAAAATAGGATGTTTGAGTTTTATTTTGGCGGGAACCTTGAAAGATGCGTGTTGGTGTATACCAAGAAAATGAAATAAAATAAGAGCCCAAGAGATATGCTACCTTAGGACTCAAGGGTGGCAACCAATCTGCATTTTGTCCTCTGGTATTTCTGTAGATGTTTATAGGCTGCAGTCATCACTAAACATCAATGTGAGCTGCATGCTTGTTAGCCACCTTCCATACATAAAAAACGCCACTTAAAGCATTAGCTTTTTTCATATAATATTCTACATTTTTTAAAGGATAATGTACTCACATTATAACTTAATAAAGGATAACAAAGTTATAATTTCAGTCTGACGATGTTATGTTTGAACAAACTTGAGATTGAGACAAATGGTAGCATGTTGCTCCTCGCGAACATTTCTGATTTAATTAGATAAACAATTAATAAAGATAATTAATCTTTTATAACTGCCCCAGTAATCCAGTGGTAGTGAGTCACTACAGCTTCTTATAGTAATAATAATGACAACCCTTGACATGACCCACTGCAAGGCATGAGTCTCTCCCCTTCTAGGCAGGAGGCCTGGAGCTTACTGGTGGATATACGGAGATTCGGGTTAGTGGCCAATACCGACATACCGACCATAAGGTTTAATGACTGCTATCTATCGATAGCAACCGGGACCGTCGGCTTATCGTGCCTGCCGAAGCACGGTAATGCGCATTTTAATTTGCCTCTAGTGGTCACCCATCACACACCCGACCGCGCCCGTATCGCACAACCGAGCAGATCGCCTATGATCTACACCAGCCGCGGGCGGGGCTATGCTTCACACAGCTTCTTGTTGTATGAATGAATGAATGAATTAATGAAATAACTTTATTGAAGCAGTCCTGAGACATGCCCATAAAAAATTAACCTAAAAATAAATGGAATTAAATTGTCTAGTTGTCTACACTTTAAAATTAACCTAAAAATATTATTCTACATGTTTTTTTTTCAATTGTTCATTATCCTAAAAAGCCCGATTAAATCACGTTTGAAGTTGATAGGTTCAGTTTATTTTTTACTTTTAGTTTATACTTTGACAGTAAACTGAAGGTTAATGTATTAAATATTTGTATCACAAAATCACATACAAGGGGTAAAGTAATTTATTTTTAATCACATTGTTTGTGTCCAAGAAATCAGATCAAATCACCTTTGAAGTTTGTTTCATCTTAAGTAGTTCTTTAGATAAATAAATTAGTTTATACTTTGATAAAACGCTAAACTTTTTTACTGGTGGTAGAGCTTCAGTGACGGAGCTCGCTGGCGTAGGCACCACCGTATTACCTAATATACATGCCGCTAAATGGTAGTGTTCAGCGCTATCGTGTTCCGGTCAGGTGGTAATGTAGGGCCCTGTAATTTCCGGCACAGAGGCATAACGCCATAGGCCTCAGGAGTGGTAACGAACGCATCTGTATTTTGACCTTGGTCTTTGTGTGTGTGTCCATAGGCTGCAGTCATCACTTAACATCAATGTGAACTGCATGCTTGTTTGCCACTTACATGACATAAAAAATAAGAGTTGAAAATGAAAATGAAAAATCGCATATTATGTACCTTTTGTCGCTTTTCTCTGATATAGGTTGTTTAAAACAACAATAATTCATGACCGAACCAATTTTCAGATTTACGAGCAAACCAGACATCCCTTTGTTCTCAGTTCGCAATTAACGGTTTTTTTCACAACTCAACAGCTCCCTGTTTGGGTGTAATGTATTGTGTGTGGATTTTAATTTGATAGATGGTCCGACGTGTCGACTGATGAGATTCTGTTACCATTCAACGTGTTAAAATAAAAGACCCAGAGGGAATGAGCTGCTGAAATTATTTTCGTGTTTTTTATTTCTGTGTTTGGTCTGTAGAAGGGTTGATAGCCACTGGAGCAGACTTGTGCTTGAATGGAGACCACGTCTAGGTAAACGTAGTGTAGGACGACCGGTTACCCGTTGGAGTGACGACTTAGGAAAAGTGGCTGGAGTCGGTTGGGTGCGAGCTGCTCTGGGTCGGGACAGTTGGCGTGCTCAAGGAGAGGCTTACGTCCAGTAGTGGAAGGCTATAGGCTGATTAGTTAGTATTTGGTCCATCATTATGACGTTTCGAAGTGAAACAAAGTAAGCAGAGAGCAAAAAGTTAGTTTAAGTTAGTTAGTTAGTTAGTAAGAAAGAACGAAAACACGTTTAGTTGGCACGTAGCTTGAAACACACACATATTATATTCAAAAGAAAAAACTAAACACTAGTTAATTAGAGGTATATACTAAACTCAGAAAAAATCTCTATATAAATTGTAAAACATTTTGTGCCGAAAAAATAAGTTCCACTTACACAGACAGGACACGTGGCAGTGCTCAGCGGTTCGGTGTTTGTGTAAATTGTGTAACGAATTAACCTCTTGATGGTCCCTTGGCAATACAATATGGAGTTCCTCGGAAATGGCATCATACGAGCACATAATGACCAGAGGTCAAAATGCAGATGCGTTGCCACTCCTGTGAAATTACAGGGCCATACATTACCACCTGACCGGAACACGATAGTGCTGAACACTACCATGTAGCGGCAGGTATATTAGGTAATGCGGTGGTGCCAACGCCTGCGAGCTCCGTCACTGCAGCTCTACCGCCAGTACAAAGTTGCAAATGTTCATAGGCGACGGTGATCACTTCCCATCATGTGGTCCGTCTTCTTGTCTGTCAATAATATTACATTAAAAAAAAATATACCGGCCGAATTGAGAACCTTCTCGTTTTTTTGAACTCGGTTAAAAATAACAAACGCTGCTAAACTAATCCTAACTTCTAATATTATATTATTCAACTAGCTGTGCCCGCGACTTCGTCCACGTGAGAAAAAATATGATTGTTCAGTATCTACCCGGACGAAGTCGTGGGCGCAGCTAGTATGAAAGTAGCCTAAGTTACTCCTTATCACATCAGCTATCTGCCAGTGAAAGTCCCGTCAAATTCTTTATAGCCTTTCCCAAGATTAGCCCCGCCAAACAGACAGACAGACAGGCAGACAAAAATAGTAAAAAATGTTGTTTTGGTATATGTACCGTGTATACATGCATTAAGTAAAAAGCGGTTATTTTAATATTACAAACAGACACTCCAATTGTGTACATAATTTGTGTCTGAATTTTCTGCAACAAAACAGACAGACCGATCAAAGATCACCTTGAAGGCACATCCATTTTTGACGCGAGGTAGTCTACAAAGCTTCATCAATATTAGAACTTAGGCTAAGAATTTTTTGAGGAAAAATTTGTTGCAGAAAATTCAGACACAAATTATGTACACTAAAGCGTCCACCATTCGCTAAAAGAAATACTGTGGATACAATTATACAAAACCATTGACTATTAAACAATGGGCTAACAAACACTTAATTGCTCGTGGAAACATCTATACAAATACGAGTAAATACAATTGGAGTGTCTGTTTGTAATATTAAAATAACCGCTTTTTACTTAATGCATATGTAATGTATATATATATATAGAGAATCAAGATCTCGGAAACGGCTCCAACGATTTTCTTGAAACTTACAGATTAGGGGTTTTTCGGGTCAAGAAATTGATTTATTTAGGTTCCAGATCCAAGAAAAGCTCGGTTCCAAGTTGATAATACATTTTCTTCATAACCGACGACTAACGCCATCTATTGATGAATAGAAGAACCATTAGTCTACTAACGTTAGTCGTATTTTTAGCAAAGAAGAAGTGTTTGATTTGAGGTTAGACCAAAAACATCAATTGTTTTTATTCGTATTTCTTCAGTATGCAATTCATACTAAATATAATTTTCAAAAATCGCTACGGAGCGAAGCTCGGTCAACCAGGTACTGAGCTTTAATTTGCAACAGCGGCGTTGACACAAAGCAGTATATAAAGTGCCATTCAAGGCGTAATTAATCTTCCGTAAACGCAAGTATAACGTTCTTTTTGTAGACGGTTTTGTGATTAATGCGCGGTAGATTATCAAGTCGGGACTGTTCGTCGGAGTTATTGTCGGCCATCTTAGAAGTGACGGTGCCGTTACTAAACGGAGAACGTCGAGGGGACTGAATAGTGATAAAATTTGAATTCCTTTCCATTTTTATGGATGTTCTTTTAATAGACTTCAGCATGAGTACCTTTATAAATATGCAGAGGCGCCTCTGTTACAAAACACGTGGCATACTCATCCTAGGTAGTTTCCGTATTAAGAAATTTTTCCAAAAGAGTTTGTTAAAAACCAATTTTTCAATAAACAATTTAATTTTCATTTTCATTGTCTGAAGGTAGCGCCAATAACCTTAGGAATCAACGTGCATGTGAATGATAAATGTAGGCGAAGCAGGGAAGGTTTGTTAGGACCGGAATATTTGGCGATTCACACTCTGCCTACCTCGTAAGGAGCGTGAAGATAAATGCAAGAGTGAAAGAATTTTGTGTAATTCTATTTACAGCATGTCTTTTGGAGAATGGTGGACGCATTAATGTATGATACTGTGTCTGTACTATCTACAACAGAACAGACAGTGACAGATCAACTCAGATCAACTTGAAGGCACATCAATGTTTTAGGCTAGATAGCAGTCTCTCCGATGTTGATAAAGGTTTGCACCTTTATCAACATCGGAGCTCAGGCTTGGAATTTTTCGAAGGTCGGACATTAGCGTTAATTTCCAGCATATTTCCAACAACTTTTAACTTGTCACGGCGGCGTTGACACGAAGCAGTATATAAAGTGTCATGGCGTAATTAATCTTGCGTAAACGCAAGTTATCAAATGATCTTTGTCTAGAAGGTTTTGTGATTAATGCGCGGTAGATTATCAAGTCAGGATTGTTCGTCGGAGTTATTGTCGGCCATCTTAGAAGTGACGGCGCCGTTACTAAACGGGAAACGTCGAGGGGACTGAGTGGTGACAACATTTGAACTCCTTTCAATTTTTTATGGATGTTCTTTTAATAGACTTTTAGTGTGAGATGAGCGCAAAAGCTACTCGTATTTTGCGAAGATGGATGTCGACTGCGCTGTGTGATAATGACTGACATACGGCTTGCGTATAAATATTGCACATCGAGCTTAAGAAGGAGACTTCGGCTTATTTCGGTTCTGTTCAGATAACGCTCTAAACAACAATCTCTTTCGCACCGTACCTATTTGACGTTTGTCGACCTTTTTGATCAAGTTTTGACCAATACCGGATTGTCTGTGCTAACGTAAGCAGTGTGCAACAGAGATAACGCTCTACGAAGCCGAAGGCCGAAACGAGCCGATCGTCTCTCTCGCATGCTCGATGTGCAATATTAATTGTTGTATCGTAAACGTATCTTTTTGATGTGATGAAGGGACAAACTAGCAATTCATAAATACGTTCTTCAGACTGTGCTAGCTACAGTCTACAATCATCATCATCATCACTCAAGCCGAATGACGTCCACTGCTGGATAAAGCCTTCCCCAATGACGCCCACAACACTGTCGTGAGTCATTAGGGGAGAATATGCCATAATCGCTACGCTTGGTAGGCGGATTGGCGATCGTAGTGACGATAATTTTATCGTGGGACGCTGCTGGCCATCTCGCGTTGTTAAATTTACTACCGTCCTATTGGAATGGTTTGATCGTTATTGTTCGGTTGACTGATTGCACTTGCGGAAGAATTCTTCCAGTAGAAAAAAAGTAGTGGTCATTACGTTCTATAAGTTCAATATAAATAATAATAATACAGTTCACATTGATGGTAAGTAATACTGGCAGTGTTCAACGGTGCGGTTCTCACTCGCATTCTCTCTCATTTTGTTTCTTTTGTCTCGTTTTCTTTTTCTTCTTTTGTTTTCTTTCTTTTTTGTTTTCTTTCTTTTCTTTCTCTTCTTTATTTTCTTTCTTTTTCTTTTCTTTATTTTCTTTCTTTTCTTTCTATTCTTTATTTTCTTTTTCTTTCTTTTCTTTCTTTTCTTTCTTTTCTTTCTTCTCTTTCTTCTCTTTCTTTTCTTTCTTTTCTTTATTTTTTTACTTTAGTACATATGGATCAATGATTAGGAAGAATTATTTGTGTACCACTATAGTTTTTAAAGCGCTCACTTTATTGCCATTTTCGTAACTTATAAACTACAGGTGGATGTAGATACGTAAAATACTGAAGAGTGGAAGAATGTCATCTATTTTTTTAAAATTTTAAATCACTATTATTGCGTCTCACGCCATTTTGATAAATATAATAATATAGGCTGGTTTTTCTACCGCTACATTTTCTTCAGTGCTTTTTAAAACCTTCCATCTGTTTCAATTAGCCGTAACTTCCAATCCTAAAATCGATAGCGTTAATAGATCGGAAAATCTGTTATGCAAAACCCTTTTGGACCCTTACGGTATCCCAAAACGCGATTAACGATGTCAAAGGAAGTAATCTGACCGATTGCCGTTCTATTACTGTTCACCTGTGTAACGCGATTACATTGATTGTTCCGGAGCTTTTAGGAACATGACAGACATATATTTTCTGTAAAGTAGGTAGAGTAAGAAATCTGATGTTCTCTTTTTTCTTATTTTTATTGGCTTAATGTAGGCGGCTCCTCTCAAGACAGAGGGCGCAAAAGGCCCTCAGCCATAAATAAATTTTCATAACTACATATAAGAGAGACTCTTATGGGTCTGATCGTAGGCTTAGGGCGTAGTAGTAACACATTAGACATATGCGATTAGGGGCGATGCAAGTTTTGCTCTAGGCAAACTTTATACTTGTAGCGTCCATTACATTAAGGCGCCAACTAGTGGAACACAGGCGAAACCTCACAGTACTTGTCTAATACGATAGATGGCGTGTCATTCGAATAACATCGCTCGTACGAAGATTTCTCAAGAGTTGGCATATATACAACTTCCCGACATCGATCGTTGGGTGCACCGCCCATAATCGCATATGTCTCATATGTCTCTCCGCAACGTCCTAAGCCGAGGCACGGACCCGCATGGGGTCACCCTTAGGCAGCTGCGCTAACTTTTTCTTTAGGCTGGAGCGCCTTCTGCGCTCTTCGATTGCCCGGTGAAGTAGACTAGTGCCGTCTCGAGACAGGCCGAATACAAAAAGCAGGAAAAAAAAAAACGATTGTTGGGCCGCGGCCCGCCAGACAGTGTTACCAACAAAGCAGGGCCTAATGTCGCCATTTTTTCCAGCCTGAGTAGCCTAATGTAGCCGAAATTCTGTTTAGGTAGCCTAAAGTGGCTACTTTAGGTAATCTAAACAGAATGACGTCAAAATAACACAATTAAATTAAACAAAGCGCTTTTAAAATGAACTTATTTATCTATAGGTACTATATAATATTATAAAGAGGTGAAGTTAACTTTGTTAGCCTAGCCTAACCTGGGGAGTAGCCTAAAAGGCGACCAGTCGCCTTTCGTATTTTTTCGTCGCCGATTTATGTTTCGAGTAGCCTAAATGACGATAAATCGCCGACGTTGGCCACACTGCCGTCAGGCGCTAACACCTCGCCTGACCGGCGGATCTTCCCTTTTCGTCGGAGGATACCTACTCACTCGCATGAGTCGCATGTGTTGTTGCGGAAAATTAAATTATGAAAATAAAAGGTTAGGTGACATATAGACGGATATCACGCATATGGCAATAGGGGGAGGTATCGTAGATGGTAGGACAGGCTTTGTCCTGCATTGGATGTCTTTCTGGTAAACTAAAATTGATCGATTTACCTGGTTCGCAACAAATAAATTAACAGTGACGAAGGCCATGGCCGTAGCCACGGAGAGGGGCGCTTGCCCCACCCTGACTCTGATCTGTAAGGTAGCTAATCAAACCTATAAAACTTAATCATCTAGATACTGACTACAATACTTCATATCCATAAGAAAGTTCACACTCGACAGTCGTCAGTTGGATTATATACGGATACAGGGTGCTGTGGGGTGTGGGTGTAACCTTTTGCATGAAAAAAATAACTGGAGTAAGACCACGGGTATAATTTGCTAATTTTTTTTTTAATTATTATTATTATGGCATCGCTATTACGCATATTGCCAGTGTCAAGTAAAACGATATTTCGTATTTATTTAAGCAGCGTCAAAGTTAGTATAATATCAAGTATAATAGGTAAGTATCAAGTATATAAGTTATCAAGTATAATATGTCAGTCAAGTGAGTTACAGTCAAGTTATTCGAGTAAAGCGATGGCTACTTTACCAGAAGTCAGAACATTTACAATGAAGTTTTGGAGGCACCCTGAAAGGTCGTGTTTTCGCATTGTTATTCTATTTCACTATACACGGGCACTGTAATAAACCTACATCAAACAAAATGCCACCAACTTTATTCAATATAACTTAAAAATACACCAAGAAAATGAAATAAAATAAGAGCACCATACGCCTCTTTCAAGGTTCCCGCCAAAACTCCAGTTTGCTAATTACATATTATTTTAGATTGCTGCCACACCATGAATTCATGGCTGGCTACACAAGACGAGGGCCGTTATTGCTAGGCTTGTTATTACATGTTTATAACAACAAATAAAACAGGCTCTGAGAGTGAAAGAGGTCCTCACACGTCCCTCGACACAAGTTTCACAAGAACATGGCCGTAGCTATTTAGCTGCCCGGCATATATGTGTGTGTCTGGTCCACTACTACGTGTCGTTTTGAATTTAGAATCTTTAAACGTAACGTGCGGCAAGTCAACCCAACAATGGCCGTCAAACCATTCCAATATGGTGGTAGTAAAAGTGACAACGGGGGATGGAACAGCGTCCTGCGATATTACTACCGCCACTGAGATCGCCAATCCGCTTGCCAAGCGTACCGATTATGGCATTTTTTTTCTATACTGTTGTGAGAGTCATTTGGGAAGGCTTTGTCCAACAGTGGAGCTCTTTCGGCTGGAGAGATGAAATTTAACGTGGGAGATATAATAAAGAAAAAAAAAATGTTTATTTGTCACCAACACATATTGTTGGTACTTACAGTTTAGTAGGTTTTAAGCAGTATGATGTATAAAAAATCGTATCGTTTAAAAGTTATTTTTTGTTACATTATTGAGACGGCTTGACCGATAATTATCCGAGACGGCTTGACCGGTCATTATAAAACTTTGTGTGTGTATAGTACAGTAGCAGAAAAATAATTTTGTAATATTGGAAAAACTTATATTTTAAAAACCATTTTTTAGAAGTCGTAGAACAAATGTTGTTGCGATTGATGTAGAGAGGCTGCCTGCAAAATGCACTAATTTCAATTAACCCTGTATAAGGTGATACGAAGTCGAAGTCGTCGGTAGCTAGTTCTTTATAAATTTTGAAACTGGTGGTAGGGCCAGGAACGTAGACTGGAAATCTCGTACGGAGCTGCGGCGAGCCAGATAGCGTAAAGTTTATTGTAGCAAGTTCCAAGCGCTCCAGGTACCGCCGCCTCAGCTATTCATGTCTTTGGTTTCACAAGTATACATGTATAATAATAATAATAATAAGGGGGCAGAGCAGCTTGTGGCGAGCTGTTGGTGAGTAGCGACACCACCCCCTACCATCATCTCGAGTTCCTCCGAGAGAACTGGGCTCCGCCTCGTCCGCCACACAGAGGTACGGCCGGACAGAGCATCAGGTTTCTCACCTCTGGCTTGCCTTCATTGGCCGGTCCGAGTGGGGCGCTAGAGGTATGGCATTTGCAGAAATTTAGATAAAAGGCTGTTGTCTAAATTTCTGCAAGAGCCATACACTCGGGGGTGGAAGTGTCTAAAGGCATAATAGCGGGGAAGCCCGCTCCGAGCTCGAGATTACTCGCTCGTGATGGTGAAACCGGGGCCACACCTCTCGACACCCCCAGCCTCTCTCAACAGTGTTGCCCCCCGTCGACCATCGGGTTGGCTGTTTGGGGGGCCCACCAAGGAGAGGCGAGTCACCACCTGCCTAAAGTAGGATTCGATAATGTGAGATGTTGAATATAGGCAGGTGCCGGATCTCACTCCATAGGCCCAGCCAGCTAGTCCCCCCAGTTCACCCCCATAGCCCAAAGTTTGGCGAATCACTTATCATTACAATAGTCCCATTATATTCTGCGGGGTCTGTCTGTGCCTGTATTAACTATTGATGCAGTCAGAGAGAGGTCCCGCCGAATATAACCCATTACAAAGTAGATCAAAATTCTCGAAAGGGCCTCTACGTGTTGGACCCCCCATGTCCCCGCGCAAGCCTGACAAAGGTCCGGGGTTCAAATTGGACCCCGTGCTGACGAGAGACATAATAATAATAAAACACGAGCCAGAGCAAGGGAAAAAGCACACCCACCACCACCGGACTCATCGCTTAGCTCCGCCTCGCAACCGCCGGAAAATGTTAGAGACGTGAGCCCTGCGCGCACTACGACGCCGGCCGTTGCAGCCGCGTTGAGCTCGAGTGATGAGAGTCGCCCCCCGACGCCGCCACCACCACCTCCGCGACGACGAGGAAGACCCCGGCTGCCGGCAAGCTTAGGACCCCGGGATCCACCGATCCCGAACAGAGCCCCCGCTGTCGGTGGTAATGTGCCGCGCATGCGATGGACACGCCCTTTAAATGAAAGTGTCATGCGCGCGTACTATGGGGCCATAGAGGGAGGAATAAATCTCACGGCGTACCGAAACAGGATGTTGTCTCTGTTCCAGGTGCTTGAACCAGCTGTCCAAGTTTCGGCCCAACGACTGTCGGATCAAGTGCGTGTCATTGTAGTGTAATGAAACGCTTGGGTCTGGTTAACAACTGATTTATTATTTAACTACCCACGACATCTTCCCCTTAAAAAGAAACAACAGTAGTAGGTACATACATTAGAGTTTACACACTTATAAATATCTTTTTTTTAAATTACATGTTTCACTTCAAATTAGCATCAGTCCATCCTTTTGAATCTTCTGCGAGTAAGAGGAGGCGAATATGAAACTAGCGAGTTTTCACTTAGTTCTCTGCTCGGTTCATACTCGTCCGCTTCTTCCCCAGACACAAATACATCTGAATCATCATCCGATGTAGGAACAGTACAACAAGTTTTTTCGTTACTTTTATTTTGTTCTGATTGATCAGTATCTGCAACTGTCTTTATTAAATGTCGACGATTACGACGATAAATACCTTTTTTATTTTTCACTAGATAGGAACGCGGAGTTGACGCCTTACCTACAACAGTACCGCGAATTCGTCCATGGTTTTCTAACATTATGACGTCCTCGCCGACATTTAATTCAGATGAAGATTTACTACCTCTGTCGTAATACATTTTATTTTTACGCTGCTTTTCTAATAAACAACCATGTTGTGCTTCCATATTACAATTATTCTGTGCTAATAAATCTGGGTGAACTGGTAGCCTACATTTTAATCGACGTCCCATTAAAAGTTGCGCAGGAGAATTCAAATTTTCTCGTGGAGTATTCCTATAACTTAATAAATTTAAATGAAAATCCGTTTTACTATCTATTGACTTTTTAAGCATTTTTTTAATAGTTTGAACTGATCGCTCACTCTTCCCATTTGATTGAGCATAATAGGGCGATGAAGTAACATGATTAAAACCCCATTCATTAGCGAATTTATTAAAATCACGACCAGAAAACTGCGGGCCATTGTCGCTAATAACCGTCTCCGGTATTCCATATCTAGCAAAATTTTCTTTCATTACATTCACTACTGAGTTTGTGCTTATATCTTTTAAGCAAGCTACTTCTATAAAACCCGAAAAATAATCTACTAAAATTAAATATTTTTTTCTTCCATACTCAAATATATCGGTTCCAATTTTATTCCATGGTAAATTTGGTATGGGAATGGGAATCATCGGTTCTTTACAAGGTTTATTTAAATTCTCCTGACATACTTTACATTTTTTAACATAATTTTCTATGTCATTTCCGATACCTGGCCAAAATAATACTTCGCGCGCGCGTCTTTTACAGCGATCGATACCTAAATGTCCATCGTGTATTATTTTTAACATTTCATATCTCAAAGAATTGGGGATCAATACTTGGTTATTTTTAAAAACAACATTATCAACACAGTACAATTCATCTCTCATAGACCAAAAATATTTTAATTCATTTCGTAAATTATATTTATGATCGGGCCAACCTTGATTAATATATACACATAACTGTTTTAACATTTCATCTTTAACTGTCTCTTTTTTAATAGTAGTTAGCTTATTTTGAGACATGGGTATATTACCAATAACCATCTGAAGTTGATACAATACAGCCCTGCTGATGTCATCACTATATAAATCCGGAAGAGGCGCGCGCGACAATGTGTCAGGTATGTACATAAACTTCCCTGGTTTATAAATAATTGACAAATCGTATCCTTG
Source organism: Macrosoma leucophasiata (assembly GCA_036365455.1). NCBI lineage: Eukaryota > Metazoa > Arthropoda > Insecta > Lepidoptera > Hedylidae > Macrosoma > Macrosoma leucophasiata. The sequence continues at coordinate 22,640,602 of JAWQUS010000007.1, read as the reverse complement.
TATTTTTAGTAACATGCGTTGTAAGCGTGCTGGGACTGAATCTAATGGTTTTTTAAAAATACTTTCAAGCGGTTTGTGGTCCGACTCAATAATTACTGCCTTTTTACCATAAATATACTGGTGGAATTTTTCACACGCAAAAACAATAGCCAACATTTCTTTTTCGATCTGAGCGTACCTAGTCTGTGTATCGGTGAGAGTGCGCGACGCGTATTCTACCGGGCGGCCCTGCTGCATGAGCACCGCGCCCAGGGCGACACTGCTCGCGTCCACTGATAACAGTACCGGCTTATGAACGTCATACAATGACAAGACCGGTGCCTTACTAATGAGATTTTTCAATTTTTCAAACGCACATTTATGACCGTGTTCCCAACTGAAAGTGACATCTTTTTTCAATAATCTCGTCAAAGGTAAAATATTATCTGAATATTGTGGAATGAACTTTGAAAGATAGTTAGTGGCGCCTAAAAATCTCTCTAAACTTTTTCGGTCAGTCGGTTCTGGCATTTCAATAATCGCTTTGACTTTATCATAGTCCACTTGCATGCCGTCTTTATTAAAAATGTGCCCTAAATACCTAACTTCTTTTACATTTATTCTGCACTTATTTTTATTAAATTTTAAATTAATTTCCCGCGCTCTCTGAAATAATGCTTTAAGTCGGTTATCATGCTCCTTTTTAGTACTCCCCCAACAAATAATATCATCAATAAACGATTCTACCCCTTCCAAGCCTTCTAATAGTTGCTTGATTTTCGCATGAAAAACTTCAGGTGCGCAGTTTAACCCGAACGGTAATCTCAAAAACTGATATCTCCCGAACGGTGTGTTAAAAGTACAGAGGTCGGCACTCTCAGCGTCTAATTTTATAGACCAAAACCCTGAATTTGCGTCTAAAACTGAATAATATTTAGCCCCATTTAATTTAGTGGCTAATTCCTTTATTGTTGGCAATTGATAATGCGCGCGTCTTATGGCTTTGTTAAGCGGCCTCGGATCCAAGCAAACACGTAATTGGCCATTTTTTTTACCTACAACAACTAATGAATTAACCCACGGCGTCGGGTGAGTCACCTTTCTAATAACACCTAACTGCATCATCCTATCCAATTCACTTTGCAATCTATCACGTAGGGCTAAAGGTATTTTTCGCGGAGCACAAACAACCGGCATTACATTTTCATCGACAACAATATGGAATTCACCCGGTAAACATCCTAGCCCATGAAATAAATCTTCGTCAGAATTTAAGTTATGGATCCTTTGCACTAGGCCTAAATTTAAACACGCTTGTAGTCCCAACACACTTTGACATTCAATGTTCGCGATAGCAAATTTTAATTCATGCTGCACCGATTTATGCCACCATTTTAGGTAGCACGTTCCTAATAAAGGAATAAAATCCCCACTGTAGGATTGCAGCTTGACATTATTATTAACATTAATATTTTTAATATCGTAACCTAATTCTAAAAAACGCCTACGCGACAATACGTTAATGTCCGCACCGGTATCTAACTTAAACTTTTCCGTAGAATATTCTCCCCGGAGTGACTCATACCAGTCGATGTCGTTCGCGGTGTTAACCTCGGCGTCATTAAAAAGAATAGATATGAAAAAAGACTCACAGTTCTCTCCCTCGTCCGATTTCACTTCACTAACATCAATGTTATGTAGCTTTTTCACATTTTTTTGTAACTTACACATTCGAGCAAAATGCCCGTAGTTTTCACACACATAACACTGCACATATACAGCAGGACATTCGTTAGGTACGGGGCACCGACCCCCGCACCGCACGCAAGAACTGCTGCGCACCGGCGCATTTGAAACAGCTGGGTGCGCCGACGCCGCTCTGTGCGTGCCGGCTGCGGCGGCCCCGGGCCGGCCGCGGCCACGCCGCCCGCGCCAGGGCCCCCGGCCGCCGGCGCCGCGCGTGCCGATCGCATCCACACGAGCCGCTCCTGCACTCGCGCCCCGCGTCTCCAATACCCGACTACTGTCGTTCGATATTTCGTCCACTTGACAAATTTTTATGGCTTTGTCCAACGTTAAGTCCTCCGTTCTCAACAATCGATCGCGGACGACCGTACTTTGAATGCCGCAAACCACTCGATCTCTTATTAATTCTTCTTCCAAGTTTTTGAAGTCGCAAATTTTACTCAATAATTTCAATGCGATGACGTATTGATTAATCGATTCGCCGATTTCTTGATTTCTCATAAAGAAATTATACCTCGCTAAAGTTATATTCGGCTTTACTCCGAAGTAATCGTCAAATTTTTTCAATAGTAACATGACGTCATCACGTTCACTTTCTTTTTTAAATGTAAAGGTTTCATACACATCGAACCCCTCGGACCCGATCAGATTAATTAGCAAGCTGGCCTGCACGCTTGCTTCTTCTTTATGCACCCCGGATGCTTTTACAAATAGGTTGAATTGCGTTTTCCAACGCTTCCACGCGTCAGCCCGGCTGACGGAGCTGCCTTCCAGACTTAATTCTGACGGTGGTCGAGCGTGTTCCATTCTAAAATATTGTAAAATATTCTTCCCACAACACAATAGCACGATAAAACACTCGCGAAAAGTTATTTAAACTACTTTTATTTAATTTACGCACCGCTGTCACCATGTAGTGTAATGAAACGCTTGGGTCTGGTTAACAACTGATTTATTATTTAACTACCCACGACAGTCATACTGCGTGGCAACATGCTGGATGCCGCTGCGCTTGATCGGCTACGCACCGACTCGCAGGGTAATCGCGCCCCGCCGGACTCGCCTAGGAATACTGCACCACCGCCATTGTCATCGGCGGACATGCAACACTCCGAATGCGAGGAAGACGATGACGCGATTATAACCGTGAGTACCCACTGCAGTGATACATTAAGGAGCGCTTTGGAATATGCGCTTTCTGAGTATCGACCCATACAGATACACCTCAGACCGCGGTTACCCCGTTTGCCCATGCATAAACGTAATATAGGGTTAGTATGTGCCCTGGATTCACAGTTGTCAAACTACTTTGATGACTGTGAAGATCTCAGCGCTACTCACTTGATTCTATATTGTGCTGCTGTAGCTGTGTGTCGCGTAGCTCGTGTTATGTTTCCGAACACTGAAACAACTACGCGGCCGAGACCTACCAAACCAACCTGGCAGTGCAGAATAGAACGACGTATCGTTGAGACCAGGGTACTTATTGGCAAACTATCTAGCTTTGGGATGGGCAAGACGCGCCCAAGGGTGATGCGCTTTGTGAAGCGGGCCTTTGCGGGAACAAATATCAACCCCCATGACTACACTGCCCGTGTCACAGAGCGCATCGACTATTTTAAACAAAAGGTATATGCATGGGCAAACCGAATACGTCGATATAGGGAACGTCAGGACCGATACAACGGAAACCGCATGTTCCAAAAAGATCAAAGATGGATATACAGAGAATGAAGATATACAGAGAAAAGAAGATAATAATAATAAATAATAATAATGGCAACCCATTATACGTCCCACTGCTGGGCACGAGTCTCTCCCCTTTGGGGGGAGGCCTGGAGCTTACTCCACCACGCTGCTCCAATGCGGATTGGTGGAGGTGGGTGGTGGGTTAGTGGCCAACCCACTGTCAGATGTTTTCAAACCGCCCATAAGGCCTCCGACAAGGTTTAACGACTGCTATCCATCGATAGCAACTGGGACCGACGGCTTAACGTGCCCTCCGAAGCACGGAAACGCGCATTTAATTTGCCACTAGCGGTCACCCATCACACTACCCAACCGCGCCCGTAGTGCTTAACCGAGCAGATCGCTTACGATCTACACGAGCCGCTGGGCCATGCGCGCTTCGAGCAAGTAACAAAATACATGTCTGCCATGTCCAAGAGTGAACAATCAATATTTAATCGGAACAAAGGCAAATTTAATACTGAATGGATAACTCTCAAATAATTAAACATTGAAACAAAAAAGTAGAAACAAATTTTTATTGGATTTGGGCGCAGAATTTTTTATAGCATAATAATATACATATATTTTTAGTTTGCCAGTTTCAAATTTTTCGCAACTTGTGTTTTGTTCATTGTGTAGCCTAGCCGAATCATAAGTTATGGTGAAATATTATTTACTGGTAGTAGAGCTCCAGTGACGGAGCTCGCGGGCGAAATCACCACAGCATTACTTAATATACCTTGGTATTGTGCCTTGGCACAGAGGCACAATTATCTTAGACCTCAAAAATGGCAACGCATCTACATTGACACCTCTAGCACAGTAGATAGTTCGTTCTATCTCTGTGCCTCTAGTCTCATGTAGATGTTTATAGACTACAGTTTTATTAATCATCAATGTAAACTGAATGCTTATTTGCCATTTCATTACTAAAAAAAAAAGTTGCAGCAACATAGAAAGTGCTTAATGATTTTTTTGATTGCTTAATAATTTATTTGATTGCTGTAAAAAAACTTAAGAGATTACTTAAGAAAGAACCATTGTTAACAGCACGTTAATTCAAAAGTGACACTTATTAATTGTTTTATATTATTTCGCATTAACACATGCTTGTGAAATATATTTTATTGTAAAGAAAAATGAAAAGAAAAATTTTTTTTTTTTGATTTCCGGCGAGACTCAAACTCGCGGCCTACTGGGAATCTAGTCCAGCCGCTCTTCCAATTGAGCTGAAGTCCTGCCCGATTTGTCAAATCTTTCCTTCACATTTATTGCATTGCTTTATGGTAGCAGCAGCGCCATCTATTGCCATTTTTTTTTCTTTAAAATAAAATATATTTCACAAGCATGTGTTAATGCGAAATAATATAAAACAATTATTAAGGGTAAAAGCGACTTCTTTACGATATTCAATAAACTGCAAAGTCTATTATATCGGTTGCCTAACTAGCATAGTTGGCAATAGATGGCGCTGCTGCTACCATAAAGCAATGCAATAAATGTGAAGGAAAGATTTGACAAATCGGGCAGGACTTCAGTAGCTCAATTGGAAGAGCGGCTCGACTAGATTCCCAGTAGGCCGCGAGTTCGAGTCTCGCCTGAAGTCAAATTTCACTTTCCATTTTTCATTAAAATAAAATATATTTCACAAGCATGTGTTAATGCGAAATAATATAAAACAATTATTAAGGGTAAAAGCGACTTCTTTACGATATTCAATAAACTGCAAAGTCTATTATATCGGTTGCCTAACTAGCATAGTTGGCAATAGATGGCGCTGCTGCTACCATAAAGCAATGCAATAAATGTGAAGGAAAGATTTGACAAATCGGGCAGGACTTCAGTAGCTCAATTGGAAGAGCGGCTGGACTAGATTCCCAGTAGGCCGCGAGTTCGAGTCTCGCCTGAAGTCAAATTATTCTTTCCATTTTTCTTTAAAATAAAGTAATAAATTTACAGAATTATTGTACGGTTAACTACACTGGTGATTAGTTGACCAAGCTGACTGCGACCAGACCGTGGCCAAAAGTTTAAATTAACTGGTAATATAGTTTAATATTTAAACCAATGCGGGGCATGCAGTATTTTTCTCTGCCATTGCATTTTTGCTTCAAGACGTATGTTACACCGAACGTTTCGTGTTTGTTTGTCGGAAACAAACGAAAAATCTTACTGTTCACCTTTTGCCTTGTTTAATGCCTTTTATTTATTATTCTTAATTTTTTTACATCCCTCAAGCACAAATTAAAAGTGCTCGAAAGGATTTTGTAATTTTAATACGTAGATCGAAATTACAAAAACAGTTTTTCAGATTAAAGCATCAAAAATCTTAAAATGGATAGCTTACTACTTACTACCAATTTTCAAATAGACATTTATTAAAACACCGCGTCTATTTTTTATATCAGACGAACAAGTTTTGAGTCTACATGAAATCTTAATGAAATCATGAATAAAAAAAACAAACTCAACCACATTGTTTGTCTCGTTTTTTTCCTAGTGGTAGCAGGCCACTACTACTACGCTGAGGTCCTGGGTTCGATTCCCGGGTAGGGGGTTATCAGAGATAATGGTGAAAAAGCCTTTATCACTGGTTCTATTGGGATTTTTCCATTTTCTGGAAATTTCCCAGTACCTCAAAGTTTGGTAATGTGCCCGGAGATGTCAACAGGCTCGCCACCTGTTACATGGGCCAAAACGTAAACGGCGAATCGTGGGTGTTTGCATGTATGCTTGAATGCATGCATTTACCTCTGCCTACCCCTTCGGGGATTACAGGCGTGAAGTTACGTTACGTTTTTTTCAATGAGGCGTTGTTATAATCATTTTAAAAACAAAATCACGATTCTGATTCATTTTAGAAACACTATTAAAAAGTATTACTAAAAATCTAGGTAACATTTACTGGTGGTAGAGCTCCGTGTAGGAGCTCGAGGGCGTAGACACCACCACATTACCTTATTAATCTGCCACCAACTGGTAATGTTCCGCAATGTTAATGTTCAGCACTCGTGTTTTGATTAGATGGTCGCTAATGTATGGCTTCAGCTACACCGGACCTTCATTACCTACAGAAAAAAGGCATTGTATGGCTCCGTAATTTTCAGCACAGCAGTATAAGATCTTTCACTTAATCTGTCACGTTACTATGTAAATTAATTAAAGAAGTCCATTTACCACACGTAAATGGACTTCTGAAAACCAGATCCGTGTTACCAAGGGGAGTGTACTGTACTGGACAGTACACTCTCAGTACTTATGTACGTATAGGTAAATGATCGTGTGCTTATTTTAATTTCATAACCTAAAAAATAAATAAGCAACTTATTGTTATTTATTATGTAAAAGCTTAATATTTTCCAGTCACCAACTCATTTACTAATTCAGGGTTTTGGCGTGCACCCCGCTGGTGTAATAGCCGTTGTTTTTAATAAAGTCGAAATATAGCTAACACGCGCTTAGCCTATGTGAATATTCTTTATTAGGCTCCGCTGTGCCAAACGGTGTAAATGAAGTTATGATGCTTTTACGTTTTAATAACTCTAAGAATTATTAAGGGGTGTTTTATTATACTTAATTTGGTCGTGTTGTTTTACATAGTGATCGGAAAATGTGTACTGTGCAACAATCGGGACTTGGATATTTTGGATTTTCACCTGGTTGCAAGCGCGCAGGCCCCAGGCTCTCGATCTTGATAATAGTAATATAATTATGGAATTATGGAATGGATGCTACAAGATTCACGATTTTTCAATAAAACATTTATTTTGTTCTATTTTTGCGCGATTTTTTTTTAATGTAATGGAAGTGGCAAACAATCATGCAGTTCAAATTGATGTGAAGTGATGACTGCAGCCTATATACACCCACACAAGGACCAAGGTCAAGATGCAGATGCGTTACCACTCCTGAGGCCTAAGGTGTTGTGCCTCTGTGCCGGAAATTACAGGGCCGTACATTACCACCTGACCGGAACACGATAGTGCTGATCACTACCATTTAGCGGCAAGTATATTAGGTAATGCGGTGGTGCCTACGCCCTTGAGCTCCGTCACTGGAGCTCTACCATCAGTTAAAAAATATACGGCGATATCCGTCCTGTGACCCTCCTACTGATGGCGGACGAGTCGGGACATCGAGAGTTTTTTAGTGGGTAGACGGGAAAGTTTTCCCACAGGGATACAATTCACAGATAAATCTTTTAATATGAACGCTCACTTCATTGGATAATAATGAAATACCTTTATTGCAGTAACAATAACGTATCAAAATGGTAGCCGGCTCCCCCGAGAGCGGTCCGCGCATCCCTGAATTAGTGATATTGTCAATTTAACTTGCGAAATGGACCACTGCACCCGTGGGGGCAGGATGCCTTTTACCGACATTGGTTATAAAATGCATATTTCACTTTTAAACTCGACAATAAAGTTTCATTTCGTCGCTGGCTATTTGAATTTCTGAAAAATAAGGTTCTATTTATTATTCCTGCCCAGATAGTAAGTGGTGGACCATGAGAGATATTGGACTTTTATAACAATGGATTTTTACTGGTGGTAGAGTTCCAGTGCAGGAGCTCGAGGGCGTAGGCACCATCGCATTACCTAATATATTTGCTGCTAAATGGTAGTGTTCAGCACTATCGTGTTCCGGTTAGGTGGTAATGTACGGCCCTGTAATTTCCGGCACAGAGGCATAACACCTAATACTTCAGGAGTGGCAGCGTATCTGCATTTTAACCTCTGGTCATTGTGTAAGTGTCTATAGGCTGCAGTAATCACTTAACATCAATGTGAACTGCATGCTTGTTTGCCACTTTTATTACGTTACCACTCCTGAGGGCTAAGGGCTAAGGTGTTATGCCTCTGTGCCGGAAATTACAGGGCCGTACCACCTCACCAGAACACGATAGTACTGAACACGAGCATTTAGCGGCAAATATATTAGGTTCACACACACACACACACACACACACACACACACGAAACATGTAATATGTATTACATTTGCTACTTATTCAGTCAGCTAATCTGCTTACAATCTTATCTTTTATGTGATTTATAAGTATTTAAAAAAAAACAATGAATATGATGAAATATGTTTGGAGGCGGGCGTTGGTATCTGCGACACAATTTATGCTACTGCAGGTATCATCGTTTCCTTTGTTAATGTATCGCCTTTCTGTTATTGATTCCAAATAAAGATTATATTATTATATTATTATTATTAATGCGGTGGTGCCAGAACACGATAGTACTGAACACGAGCATTTAGCGGCAAATATATTAGGTAATGCGGTGGTGCCAGAACACGACAGTACTGAACACAACACAAGCATTTAGCGGTAAATATATTGGGTAATGCGGTGTTGCATACGCCCGTGAGCTCCGTCACTGGACTACTGGCTCTACCACTTGTAGAAAATGCTTCTTATTAATACGAGTATGTTGGCGCTACTCCCCCGAGAGCGGTCCGCGCATCCCTGAATTAATGATATCATCAATTAAACTTGTGAAATGGACCACTGCACCCGTGGGGGCAGGATGCCTTTTACCGAAATTGGTTATATAATGCATATTTCGCTTTTAAATCCGAAAATGAAGCGTTGCAGGCTAGTTATATAATTTTAGTAAAATAAGCTGCTATTTATTGTAATTACTACGATGGTTTGGGTGATAGATTGCTACGGCTATACCTGAGGTTGCAGATCGATCATGAGATATGTTGGGATTTTAAAACAATGAATGAGATATCCAGTGGTTTACAGGGATTCAATAAATCAATCGAAGGCTTAACGGCTTAATTAGAAGGGGCAACGTGTCTAATTCGAGATTACGAAGTTGATATTTTTATATATTGTAGTATACCTATATCATTCGTCCGTTGGTTCTGTAAGTCTCCAATACCAAAGATAAAACACCATGTAGTACAATAACACTTTTATTGTTTCTCCACGCTTTTATAGAATTACTTTCTTTTTTAAATAAGTTACTTTAGGACAATGACCGTGCTACCGAGTCCACCGACCAACATGGTTTTTCTCTTCTTTTGTTTTTTTTCATTTTTTAGTCGCCTGGCAACCAACTGTGAAAACTGTGTAATTTAATTGGTTAATCAACGACCAATCACGAGCACGCCTCGATACTCGATCGCTATTTGAAATTGACAGGAATACGGTCTCGAACATAGATTTATAATACTATCTATGGTCTCGAATGATATTAATTATTTTAATTGTATTATTGATGACTCAAAATATCTTCGTAAATGATTAGTTGCCTTTAATTAATATACAAATAATAACGAACCCTAACAATATATACCAAGAACTTTTAAAGTAAACACTTTAATTACATACTAATTGGGTTTTAAAAACATGTGTTGTAGTTTGTTGAGTTGTCTGAGTTTGTGTAAAAATTGACGCCAGTCATTTGTGCTTCCTGAAATTTTAATAACATACTTAACCTCAAATTTGTCTTGTTTCCCTGGAAGAGATCGCTTTCTTAGCAATAATGCCACCAAATGCATATATCTTTTGTTTTATATACTAACGATTTTGTTCTTCATTGTTTTTTCCAAACTGGTGTACAATAAGGTATATTGTTGTTATTATAAGATTGTGAGTAGGTACGCCTGTGTCTACAACACGCAACTTTAGGTTAGAAACAGGATAACCCTGTGGAATGTTTCGAAGATTAATAGAGAAGATATTTCCGCTATCGCAAATTGAATTAAACTTGATATCGCGACGCTTGCGACTATTAATTGTAAACTGTGTTGTAACAAAGTCCAGTAAATCGCAAACTTGTGGCCACGCAAACAGGTTCGTGGGGTTGTTAGGCATTTAGATTGTGACCATGACGAAGATGTCTTTTAAAAAGGTATATTTCAAGTACTGGAAACCGATATCGAAGGAGCTGGAATACTTTTCAGCGTGAAGAGAGTTTCTAACGGATGTAAGGATTACACAAAAATAATACAATCTTTTGTTTCTCTTATAACGTAACTTCACGCCTGTAATCCCCGAAGGGGTAGGCAGAGGTAAATGCATGCATTCAATCATACATGCAAACACCCACGACTCGCCGGTTACGTTTTGGCCCATGTAACAGGTGGCGAACCTGTTGCCATCTCCGGGCACATTACCAAACTCCGGGGTACTGGGAAACTTCCAGAAAATGGAAATATCTTAATACAAGCAGAGATAAAGGATTTTAAACCGTTATCTCTGATAGTCCCCGACCCGGGAATCGAACCCAGGACCTCCAGCATAATAGTAGTGGCCTGCTACCACTACGCTACTGAGGCAGTTTTTTTTTTCTCTTATACACGGTTAATTTGTTGGTAATCTTTTTTTTTTTCGTGTCAAAATGATCATTAACTTGGTAATACAATCGGTCTATACTAGGTATTATTATTATTTTAATTTGAAAAATAGTTACGTCTAGTGAATAACTAAAATTCATTTTTGAGGTAAGGTTATTTTTTAAGTACTTTTTTTTATTAGAAAATATTTATCTTATATTACATTAATACTTTTCATTAAAGAAAAATTTGACTTCAGGCGAGACACGAACTCTCGGCCTACTGGGAATCTAGTCCAGCCGCTCTTCCAATTGAGCTACTGAAGTCCTGTCCGATTTGTCAAATCTTTCCTTCACATTTATTGCCTTGCTTTATGTAGCAGTAGCGCCATCTATTGCCAACCATGCTCGTTAGGCAACCGATATAATAGATCGATTCGAAATCGACAATTTGGTGTTTACGGCCGCCTTCCTCGGACTCCCCAACTTTCATTTCCGCTGTTCACCCCGCGTTGTTCATATTTATAATATACAAGTTTTAAGATATTAGCGATTGGTTTTTCGTAAATAAATACAATGTACAGACACGCGAATTTAACTGTTTTAGTATATGTCTATATGTCATTAAGATTTCATGTAGACTCAAAACTTGTTCGTCTGATATAGAAAATAGACGCGGTGTTTTAATAAATATCTATTTTAAAATTGGTAGTAAGCTATCGATTTTAAGATTTATGATGCTTTAATCTGAAAACGTTTTTATAATTTCGATCTACGTATTAAAATTACAAAATCCTTTCTAGTGCATTAAATTTGTGATTGAGGAATGTAAAAAAAATAAGAATAATAAATAAAAAGCATTAAATAAGACAAAAGTTGAACAGTAAGATATTTCGTTTGTTTCCGACAAACAAACACGAAACGTTCGGTGTAACATACATCTTAAAGCAAAAATGTAATGGCGAAGAAAAATACTGCATGCCCCGCATTGGTTTAAATATTAAACTTTATTACCAGTTAATTTAAACTTTTGGCCACGGTCTGGTCGCAATCAGCTTGGTCAACTAATCAGTTGTAGTGTAGTTAACCGTACAGTAATCCTGTTAATTTACAACTGCATCGTAAGTGTCACTTTTGAATTAACGTGCAGTTAACAAAAATATTTATTGTATGTATGTATCTTCACGCCAGGTCCCTAACGGTCTGGCGCTCTACACTCTCTGCCTACAAGAGAGTGTAGAGCGCCAGATAACCCGGTTCTGACAAACCTCTCGTGCCTCGTCTACATTCATCATTCTCTTCATACATGCACGCCGATTCCTAAGACTTTTGATCCCACCATTTATTGTAAGTATATATATTTTTACATTGTATTAATAATGTATGTATATATATATTTATTTAAAACACGTCTATAATATGAACATTTTGTTATTGTTCTGTAAAATGGCTAGTTTAATTGTCCAACCTGCTTGACATTCGTGGAACACAGGATCCCAGATGAAAATCAGCGTCAGTTCGATTGATGTTATCGACCTGACATGAAGCTGATCTGGGCTCCCATTTGGACCAGCCGTGAGACTTAATCTCTATTTTGTTAACTTTTATTGTGTTTTTTTTTTCTCCCTGTCCAATTAATTGATTGTAATGTAATAATTTCGCTTTTTTGTGTCCCTGTGCTGTCCAAATAAATGTTTTCTTACTTTCTTTCTTTCTAACAATGGTTGCAGTATCTCGTAAGTATTTTCACAGCAATCAAATAAATTATTAAGCAGTTTCTATCTTGCTGCAACTTTTTTATGTTATAAAATGGCAAATAAGCGTACAGCTTACATTGATGATAAATAAAACTGTAGCCTATAAACATTTACATGAGACTAGAGGTGTCAATGTAGATGCGTTGCCATTTCTGAGGTCTAAGGTATTGTGCCTCTGTGCCAAGGCACAATACCAAGGTATATTAGGTAATGCTGTGGTGATTTCGCCCGCGAGCTCCGTCACTGGAGCTCTACCACCAGTAAAAAATATTCCACTTTAACTTATGATTCGGCTACACAATGAACAAAACACAAGTTGCGAAAAATTTGAAACTGGCAAACTAAAAATATATTATGCTATAAAAAATCCTGCGCCCAAATCCAATAAAAATTTGTTTCTACTTTTTTGTTTCAATGTTTAATTATTTGAGAGTTATCCATTCAGTATTAAATTTGCCTTTGTTCCGATTAAATATTGATTGTTCACTCTTTGACATGGCATACATGTTTTTTGTTACTTGCTTTTTAAAAATACAAACACATCTATATATCATCTTCTATACAAATAAATAAAATTGGAGTGTCTGTTTGAAATATATAAAAATAACTGCTTTTTATTATTGCATATGTATATTTGCACGGTACATATTCCAAAACAATATTTCTTACAACTTTTGTCTGTCTGTCTGTCTGTTTATTGGGGTTAATCTCGGGACTGGAGCGATTTCGACGAGCAGACGGGCCAATATCACTAGCAGAGAGCTTATGGGGATATAATAAGGAGTTACTTTGGCTACTTTTATACTAGCTGCGCCCACGACTTCGTCCGGGTAGATATTGAACAATCATAAATTTTTATGCGGACGAATTCGCGGGCACAGCTAGTATAAAATATAATCCCTTTACCTTTTTTGACGTTATAATGTCTTATAAATCGATGAACGCCGGCTACACGCACGGAAAAGTGTCACGTTCCGCCTGAGCCGAGCGTGCCAGCGAGAGCGCGGTACAAGCGATAGAGAGACACAATTGGCCTAAGCGTTCGGCTTGTATTTTCTTATGTAATCAAGTACAATTATCATTTGTAAACCGACTTTAGAGACAACATTTTTTATGTAACGCCTTTACCTATAATTTTTTTTTTTTATAAACGGCTTGTATTGCTATTTGCACTCCAGGAGTGCCGGAGAAGTGAAAACTTGAATATTAACACAGTGCATTTTTTGTTTTGTTGCACCACCAAAACCACCAAGACCACCGACACCACCAACGCCACCAACGCCACCAACGCCACCAACGCCACCAACGCCACCAACACCACCAACACCACCAACACCACCAACACCACCAGCGCCACCAACACCACCACCATGACAGCTGTCATTCTGCCCCCAAAAAGAAGTTAATAGTTATCAAAGTGAAACTTCTGTGAGGATGTTGAAAATCAAGAAGAAAACTTTTTTAACAAACTCTTTAAAAATAAAGATTGAAAACAAAATAAAAATGTCTTTTCCACCCTTGCTTTTTTTACGTTTTAATTAAATTTTAAACTAACTGAAAATTTTTAACGCGAAAATATTATATTTCTTTGTGTTGCCTAATCCGTCTGCTTATTTATTTATCTTATAGTTTTTTTCATTTATTATATTGTCATTAGACACACAATATATTTATATATTTATTAGACCTTTGATATCCGTTTGTACAAGCGGATCACGGTGGAGTTGTGGAATTAAACTCAAGCGGACTGTAACATTTTGTAATTAGAACTATATCACAATTTAACCGTTACTACGTACAGACAAATAATTAAGAGATAAGAAATATGCGCGAGCGCGGCCGTGCGCTAAGACGATGCGTGGCCGACAAGTGGCGGGAACAGTCGACAGCCAATGACAGCTCCAGTGTCCCCGCGCCTCTCAGTCCACCCCCGGCAGCCTGGTTGAGTGTACAACTCAACACCGTGACCATGCATCCAATGGTTCCAGTTGAAAACCAGCATCAGGTACCTATATATTTATATATATTAGGTACCTGACATTATGTTGAACTGGATACCTTTTTGGCGCAGCCGTGCGACGCTTATACCTAGTCACTATTATAAATTGAATATAGGTAATTTAGATGTAATTACTCTTTTAGTTCATGATTTCCTTACTTTGTTGCTAGTTTTTATTAAATCTTGTTATTTTTTTTTAATTGTAGACATAGATAGGTACTGTATGTGTCCTGGCTCAGAGCCAAATAAAATTTTCATTTTCATTTTTTTTATTTTCACCCGCTTTTGCGTATCCTTTGCACCACCGCCAGATTGACTTCACACTGATAACTAGATCTCCGCAACGGATATGACATTTTTTTTTTCACGGGAACGACAACAATTTGATTGATGACGATTTGATTGAGATCGTTTTTTTAGTAATGGCGTCGTTCTGATTAACTCCAGCTTGGTTCAATTTCCGACTCTTTGAAAGTTGAGGGAAATTTGAATAGGTCGGTGACAATGGTTTTTTCGTGACCCATAATACTCTAGTTTGGTTTCGTTTTAGGATTCCTTGAAGGATTCAAAGGATGAAAATAGTAAATGTGAACATGTACTTGTATCATGAACAGTAAGTAGATTGACTTTTTATCTGTGTAATCTTATTTGTGAAGTAGGTACATATTATGAAGTACGTATATTGATGAAGTAACAAACATATACGCAAAAATAAAATAACTGCAATATTAATAAAATATAATGTATTGGAGTTAAGCTGCAATTCCGTGCATCGGGATCGATCGCGGCCGCGAGCGGCCGACGACTGTCGTGAGCTGCGCGCAACCGTGCGTATATTGACATCAGAAACATCATGGATTTCATGGCGCCAACAAAACGAACCTCTATGGTGGAACCATTTTACCACTGGCTAGTTACACAGAACATATAATATGTGAACTATTATTGTATTGTCGAATGCATGGTAACGAGTGTTCGAAATTTTCAAGACAGAGCCGCGCGCGGCTCACGACATTTGTTGGCCGCGCGCGTCTGTCGCGGGCCTCGACGACACGATTGCGGGCCACGGTAGCGGTGCCATACATTTTCATACTGTGTCTATTGTCGCGACGACGACCCGACGACAGTCGTAGGCCGCGCGGCGGCGATCGATCGCGATGCACGGAATTGTACCTTTAGAGTTACAAAGATGAAGCTTCACGGTGTAGTCCACTGCGTTACGTTACCTACTTGCCGCAAACAAAACAATGTATGGTGGAATATTTTCTCTTTGGTAGATCTACAAAAAAGTCTGTGATGGCTTAAATATCTATTTTTATTGGACAGACATGATAACTTCAAAAAAATTGGTAAGTTATATATATTTAGACCAATACAGTATTAATTCTTATCAGATTAAATACTTTAGTTACCTTAAGTATATCATGCACATTAATATTTTATATGACACCAAACAATGAAATACAATATCTTAAAAGTTGTCGCAAAAAGTAGCGCGTATGAAAATAAATTTGATTCAATGCTCATGCAATAATATGTGTTTTTTTTTTAATTTTCTATACGGCTAACAAAAAAAAAATTGTATGGCAGAACGACATTTGCCGTCCAGCCAGTATTTTTACAAATATTTTTTACATAAAATAATACCACGAGGTACTCCCAAAAACTGTGACGTGTCGATGCAGAATATTCACAATAACTTTGGAAAAGTAAAATAACACACATATGGCTCGTAACTCCGGAAGCGTTGACAGCGAGCCAACAAGCGACATCTGGCGCGTGAGTACAGTTGGGGAAATCTGATGCGAAAAAAATCCTGATTGGAAAATAACAGGTAGTATTCAAATATGAATAATAATGAATGTTAGCTTCATTCTCTACTCTAACTCTTATATCACATGAAAAATCATATGATCATCATCATTTATCTTTGCCTGAGACTAGCTTTTTAGGGTTCCGTAGTAAACAAGGAATCCTAATAGTTTCGCCATGTCTGTCTGTCTGTCTGTTTGTCTGTCTGTCCGTCCTCGGTTTAGCGCAAAATCTATTGGTACTAGAGGCTTGAAATTGGGCACAAGTATACAACTTAATCAGGCCGACAGATTTGTGTACGCTCTCAGGAGATTAACTAAAACTACTTCTAAAACCATATCTACGCTAGGGTATCACGGATATGTCGCATCGCTTTTACGATATGGACACAGAAAGCATTTATAGTTAAAAAAAGGTGTATACGTGCAATATGTAATGTTCGACCATATGATACATGTAGGTCACTTTTTATAAATTTGGGAGTATTAACACTACCATCCATGTACATACGAGAAGTATGCTGTTTTGTGAAATCGAATGGACATTTATTCACTAGAGCTAAAGAAATAAATCCTAGGAACACTCGAAAACCAGAAAGACTTGTTTTTAATAAAGCACCTAGAACTGCCATGTATATGAAAAACACTTATTGTATGTGTATCAGCATCTTCAACAAGCTACCTGATTTCAAAAAAAAAATTGCCAGAAAGGAAATTCAAAACAGTATTGAATTAGTTTTTAATTGAGAATGTATTTTATAGCGTTTAGGAATACTTGGACCAAAAAATATAAGTTTGCAGGTTTATGTTTTATGTACCAATTCGATTTTATTGAAGGTTTTCATTATATTGCATGCTTCATAATATAGATTTAAGCTAGTTATAAAAAACTATCATTGTTATGTCTATTATTTGTCATCCGATGTACCTAACTAATGTAATAAAGAAATTAAATTGAATTGAATTGACAAAGTGGTAGTATTTTTTGTGGTAGTACTTTAACAAACTTTAAGTTAGAGAAGGATGTTAAATGTTACAATATCTTTAACTTTAACTCAGGCTAAGAGCGCAAGCGTGCGCGTATAATGTGTTCTGAGTCTGATTTAACTTCGACTTTAACTTTAACAAATATCGTGGTGCAACCCAAGCTTATGGCCGAATACTCAAACGTCACTTAGTTTTAAGTAACCCTCAAATATACACTATTTCTGTCGTTTGAACGTGTTTTATAGAGACAGAAGACTTATAAGTCCCACATAGATTTGAGTGACGTTTCAATATTTGGGAGTTAGTCTGGTAAAAAACTTTGACAAAACGTCTCATTTGGACTGTGTTAATATCAGAATACCTATATCTGAAAATGCTTTAGAATTTGGTTACGTTTACCGATAGATAATACGGATATTCAGTAGGTCCGATTACGGTGCTCAAGAACATCCCTATTTGCTACTGACTTCACTTATGCCTTTCCTTCATATATGTCAATTTACACGTTCCTCACTCTAAAAGAGTAGCCAGCAGATAGTCACAATACATTCGTATTTTATGTACGGATTATAAAAGAACAACTTACCTAATACTTACTTAAGTCTATCTCTACGATCTAAAATTATCCAAGAGGTCAACTGGCTGTGGTCGTAAGGCACTTACTGCGGGCAACATTACATACAAGCAATGCCACACATTTGAATACTACCCACTGTTTTATCACTGAATAGTGCTGAATAAACCTTGTTGTATACCAAAGCTACTCTCAACTCTATTCCATTCAATCAAGGTTGGGATTAGACTGATTTTTTTTAGGAATGGCAAAACAATTTCGCTGTAATTGGCCCAACACGGTGGAGTGTTAAAGTACGTTAGGTTTCCTTTGTCTGTAGAGCATAAGTTTTTTTGAATGCCCAACGGCTTTACTTAGTGTTTTTAGAGGGAACGAGAACTATGTTAGAAGTTTAAGCTAAAAGGTTGTACGTGTGACTGCTTTTTCAATAGTGTATTTCGCCTTCTATTCAATCGATCTTCCGTTGGCTTACAGCAGTTCGAAAAATAAACATACGTTTTGGCCTTGGTAAATAGGAAATATTTTTAATTTACAACAAGAGCTACGATCGTGTCAAATAAATGTAAAAAGGTTACTTTACGCCTGTATTCCCTGAAGGGGCAGGTAGAGTGTAAATGCATGAATTCAAGCATACATGCAAACATCCACGATTCGCCGGTTTCGTTTTTAGTCCATGTAACAGGTGGCGAGCCTATTGTAAGCTCCGGGCACATTACCAGGAGGCCCTGGAAAATTTCTAGAAAATGTAAAAAACTTAGTAGTACCGGGTATAAAGTATAATATACCATAGCTTTAATAGTCCCTGACTCGGGTATCGAACCCTGAATTCCAGTGTCAGCGCCTCCGTATACGCCTATGGAGAACGGTATGCACATATTTAGGTATGTATCTAATGATAAGTTGTTTCCCGCAATATCGTCCGTGAGTTATTTGGTTTAGGAAAATAGTAGCCTTTGTCCTTTCTTGGGCTTAAACTGTCTCTACGCAGAGTTTCGTCCCGATCAGCTCAGCAGCTTGATGAAAAGACAAAGAGTTACCCACATTCATACTTATGGTGGGAAGTATGGATACAAACGTTATTTAATTTCATCTTCAGTTACCACTAAACTATGATCCTTTGTTAGCTTAACAAATAATATTATTGAAATTCTAGAACTTTTAATGCAGCGGCGAAATTCCATTTTAACTGTTCCAAATTACCCGGACACTTTTTATATCGGAGCCGTTCATTGGCTGTTCCATTAGCTAATTGCGATGGGTTGCCCACAATCCGCTGACACGTTCGAATGGGGTTCGAATTTTAAATCAAATTTTAATTTAAAATGATAACGGTTGCAGTTTTAGCGGCCAATGTTTGCTTGCCGTTTTGCCAAATTTTATATTAAGTTAAAAGGTTTTGAGTATTATATACCAACTAAAAACTGTACTATGGGTACGATTTACTGGTTGTAAATTTCCACCAGTAGGTATATTGTACCTGTGCTTACCCTTGTACGGAATACAGTCATACAGTTTTTCTTCTGTGTTTTTCTAGCTATGACGGAGCTCGCGGGCGTAGGCACCACCGCATTACCTAATATACATGCCGCTAAATGGTAGTGTTCAGCACTATCGTGTTCCGGTTAGGTGGTAATGTACAGTCCAGTAATTTCCGGCACAGAGCCATAACACTTTATGCCTCAGAAGTGGTAACGCATCTGCATTTTGACTTTTGGTCTTTGTGTGAGTGGCTATAGGCTGCAGTCATCACTTAACATCAATGTGAACTGCATGCTTCTTGCCACTTTCATTACATAAAAAAGTTACGTTTTTAATTACAATTTAGAAAAGCCTAACTTTTGTTCGACCTTCATAAATTTCGATGGAACAAATTTTTATGCTTCGGCTATTATATTCCAACAATTTATGGAGTTTTATTGCTGTCCGCCGTAAAATATGCATATCATCGGATTAGGTTGGAATAACTTCTTTCTGCCTAGTGACGGCAGAATACAATCAATTCGTATAACGTCAAGTAACTTTACGACTGCTTCCCGAAAGGGGGAGGCAGATGCACATCGCGGACACTCCACCCAAAATTCCATACAAACGCTTAATTTGGTCTCTATTACACAGACATCAAATCAGTGACGTGTATTTACACGTGTGCGTAGCATGTAGAAAATACCAACCGTCGCCGCCCATAAGAGGGGAGGAGGTTGGTTGATGCGGGGAAATCGGGCGGGACGTCGAAGTGTCCATTCTATACGTAGTATTATTACATATTCTTTGGCAAAGGTATACTTACTCTGTCAGACCTGATTTTTACGGAACCGGATCATGTATCATCATTGACATCGGCGTGGTAACAAATTAGTTCAGCCGTTATTATATCCAAGGAGGACATACAGACAGAAAAACATACACGTTTTTGCATTTATAATATTATAGTAGGGAAGTAGTCTATCATATCGGTTGTATAGCTTTAATTATTAGTTATCAATGCATGTCGTTCATCGACCCTAAGTCGGTTAAAAATCAAAAAGGGAAAGCAAAATTTAACGCGTCGGTGTGGGACTTCAATAGCTTAGTGGTAAAGCGGCTGGACTAGTTATCCTGAGATCGCAGGTTCAATTCCTGCCCGAAGTTAAATTTTTCTTTCCTTCTTTTCTTTAATTTTTAAAGTTCACTCGCATGTATTATTGCGAAAAATTAATGTTACAAGTAGGGATTAGTTAGCACGATTACCTACGCCCGCGTAGATGTGTGCTACGCAGTTGTAACAGTGTACCTCTTTGGTTACTAAGAGTCTAAGACATTATTGGCCGAATCTCAAACGTCACTCAATTTTAAGCAAAGCTCAAATGTGCGCTCTACCTCTATCGTTTGAACGTGTTTTATAAAGACAGAAGACTTTTAAGTCCCACTTAAATTTAAGTGACGTTTGAGTATTTGGCCGTATGAAGGTGAGAATCATAGGCCGCACTCAGACTGTACTTTGAATAAAAGTACAACTTAAAATAATTGTATTTTATAAAGTGGCAAAATGGTTCTTCTTCTTCTTTATACATATATCGGCAGGAGAGCTTCTCCAGTCAGGACATCTAGGTAGTGTTGTGGGCGTGTCTTTTCCATAAGCCGGCATGTTATTCGTATCTGTGGGCATCTGTAGGTGGGTACTCGAGCGGATGATGAAATAAAGTACAGGTTGGCAGAAGAAAATCGTATATTACCAAAGATCCGCCCATTCGATTCGATTACTTCCGGCAGGGAAGAACGGGCAAGAAACCCTTCGGACCGGGAATGCACATTTACCGGGATAAGATACTACTACTACCACTAGTCTTCTGCCAATTTAATTCAGTACTACCCGTTTTATATCACTTTAATATCACTGACGTTCACTGTTCTAACTGGCAGCATAACTGCCCTACAATAATTCCATTAAACTGTATGACTGTGAATAACTGTCTGTGTCATGAACTAATAGCTAGCCTTTATAAACCCGATATCGGTAAGTAACTATCCCCTCTAGGGTAACAAATCAAAATACCTAAGCCGTCCGTGGCGCCACCTAGTATTCTATTACTTTTTTTCTATTAAACAATCTACCTTAGTCATAATTAGGTCACGTCTCCGACAAACTAGATGGCGCTAGTGGTCACATTTAGGTTAATCTCCGACACATGTCATATCGCATTGATGGTATTTGTATTTTTGTTACGACTTCCACCCGGACGAAGTGAAGCCTATAATTTCAATTGATAGAATTTATTAAATTGTCTCTGTCTTTAAGAATGTTTTTAGAAACATACTTAGTTACTTTACTTACAATCGAAAAATTTTTTTCAGACAATTATCAAAACTGCAATTTTTAAGTTTTATTTCCCAAAATGTTGATTTTTGTAGCTAGAGGTAGCCAGAGACGGAGCTCGTAACCGTAATTCATAATTTCCCGCACAGAGATATAATACCCTAGGCCTCAGGAGTGGCAACGCATCTACATCATCTCTAGTTTCTTGTAGATGTTTATAGGCTGCATTACTTACCATCAAGTTGACCTGTATACTTGTTTGCCACTTCATAAAAAATAGGCTTTTAATTTATTATCGTATACAAAGTAAGCAGTTGATAACATCGGGGAGAGCTTCAAATCCTAATAAATTAAACGTACCTATACCAAAACGGAACAACAAAACTACTTCAAGGTGAAGTGTGTCATTTCGTAATTTCATAATCTAGATTGGCGTGAGTATTAGAATAAAACCACTTTATTGCCCTGAGTAGAAATATCCATCGACTTAAACGCAATAAAATAGTGTAATAAAAGTTCGTATAATATTTCCATTGCGGCCAATTGCTAATATTCGTAACTTTACATCATATTGAAGGTTGTAAATGCTTTGGAAATTACCTATACGTGCGTTTTAGGCATATTTTGATACTATTATGAGGTAGTGGTTTTCTTCTCGCGACTTCGTTAAAAATTTCCAAAAAAAATATAATATGTTTTTCCAATATGTAACCTATATTACTGTAAGCTTTCATCCAAATCCGTCCAGTAGTTTTTTTTGTGCGAGAGTAACTAGCATCCATCCACTTACTGGTGGTAAAGCTCCAGTGACGAAGCTGGCAGGCGTAGGTGGTGCCTACGCCTGCCATAATTATAATATTAGTAGGATAGGTTGATTAGTAGTAAAATAACCAAATGGTAGTGTTCAGCACTATAGTGTTCCAGATAGATGGTAATGTACGGATATGTCTCAGAGGATAAAGTGTCAGGAGTGGCAACGTATCTGTATTTTGGCCTCTGATTTTTGTGCAGATTTCTAGGCTGAAAAAAGAAAAAAAAAGTTTTATGTTTACCTCGTGATAGAATAGATACACGTTTGCTAGTGTAAATGAAGAGTCCATGGCACATGGCGACGCCTTATAGTGAAAACCTCGGGCATGCATTTGTGCTATTTCGTTTTTTATTGCATCTACAGGAAGTATGCCTTGAAAGGGCACACCCTTATCTCACCAATTTGTCAATTTGATACCTTTAACGCTCTCTATGGCAGTAATTGAAAACCTCGTAAACGCAGTGTTTACGCGGTCAGTTAGCCGTGAATAACTTTCAAGGAACGTATTATTCCGTGTTCAATCATACCGAATGTAACAGTTCTGGATATAAAAGCGGGCTAAATTTTCACATAAATGAATAAAACAACATAAACGATCCCATACGAAATATTTTCATTACAATTACGAGGTTTTGATTATAGGGCGTCGATGGTTAAAAATTAAATCGTCTATAAAGTGGTTGTTTTTCTATTTCTTTTTAATTTGATTTTACACTTCACTTTATTTCGGATCGCACTGTATAAATATTTTAAACACATTGCCGCCCTCTATGAATCATACAATGAAAGCCAAGGCTTTCACCACGGACCTCTGCAACCCCTTTTCATTCGACAGGTTCATAGCCACAGCCTGGCACCTGTTAACTAACGGCACAGCATGCCCCTGTAGCAATAGGGCTTGCATAATTGACTCCTTAACTTGTTTATTAGCAAAATTAAATTTGACTGGAATCCGCTTTTACATAACAAAAATGTTTGTCTATTTACAAATTTAAGAAATACATGTGTTCACGTAACAAAAAACCTATACGATATTTGCATATCCCGGAGTAGCAATGCATCAATTCATGAGCATAATAGTATAGTATGTATCATGTATGTATCTTCACGATAAGTCCCTTACGGGGCAGGCAAATAGTGTGAAAAACATTTCTCATGTGTCTTTCTTTTCAATGTACCTATTTATTGGAAGTTTTTGTTATAAAGCCGTAATTGATTGACATTTAAGACGAATGTAAGTACCTTGACAAACCTATTCGAGGTTTTATAGTGCTTTTTGTTTTATACTGTATGTACTCCTTACAATACAATTACAATTACAATTTCTGTTTTGTTTTTTAAAGATTGTCTCTGCTACTTACTAAAACCTATAGAACATATCGGAGTTTGTTAATTCCTTTTTCATATCAAAATGACAATCCGTAAAGCCCTATTCAGACATGCGCGTTACTTGCTACCGAAGTGGGGAGCGGAATTAACGAGCAGGTTTCGCTCGGGTATTTTGTATGAAGTTCCGCGACTAAAGCGGATCAGTCAGCGGAGTTGTCGGTACAGCGGTATACCGCATCTCCACGTGGTATCCACTCTGTAGGCGGTAGCGAATAACATTTAGGTCTGAATAACCTGTAGATATTTAGTGCTGTACCTGAATATAAATCTGCGTTGAATCGATATTTAGTCGGCTCATGTCACTTCCGCAACTGTATTGAAATGCTGCATGCTGTTCGGCTCCAGGATCGGACAAATTGTGTCCCAATCGGTGTCACTCAGACGGAATACGACTAATAAATTTTACGTCCAAACCGAATATCTGCATTATTTACTATAACTTCCTTATTAGGTACACTACGCTTTCTGCTTACTCCATTAGGGAACTGGCGTGAAGATACAAACATAAATACTTCCTTATTGGTCATGATTATAATTTATCATGCATTGAATATTAAAACACCGATATCTTAAAAATACGAATACTATAAACATTAATGTAAGATCATACCCGTATAAACCCCTTTTTATTGCGGCAGCTATTGTTAAAACACTTGTTTATGATACATAATTTACTTATGAGCTTATCAGTTAATATAATACTTTACGAGCTTGTAGTGGAAGGAGTCTATTTATGGGCGAGAGCCCTCATCGGCGGGCATTCTGTTCTAAGCAAGCAAAGCGAAAGGTTATCACAATATTCGTTTGTAAGTAAAGTAGAGTTTGATTCAAACAAAATCCTTTAAAAGATCTGGAAGCTTACATGAATAATACTACGCGCTCGCATTACAATCTTCATTTTCAAAGTCATGAATACACAAGACAAATGAAACTCGGTAAACCGGTATTTAGTGATATAGGTACATGTATGTTCATTTGTGAGTCAGTTCATATTATTTAGTCGACTCACGTCACCTCCGCGATCGCATTGAAATGCCGCGTGGTGTTCGGCTCCGGGTTCAGACGACAAATCATCGTCACAACCCTCGTCATTTTGACGGATCCTGCCAACTAACGCCCAAAGCGAGTATTTGTGTTATTATAATGACTCCATGATTTTCTTATTGAATTTTATATGTATCCGGCGTAAAACTTGTACTGCAGAAATAATTGGCAAAACTCTGAAATGAAAGCATAAATTCGTTGTGGATTGGTGCAAAACGTTTGTGAGCGAGTACTGGTAACAACTAGTCATCATGACGTCACACACATAGTTTAATTATTGATCTATATAATATAAGCTTATCAGATCTATTGCCAACTATGCTAGTTAGGCAACTGATATTTTTTATTTTTAATTATTGTTTAAAAATTAGTTTTAGTGATTGTTATTAGTATTAATAGTGTAATATTCAAGAATTATATATAATTTAAATGGACAAATGTTGGCGAGGTGATCTGCGGCTAAATCATTAAGAAAGACGACTTCGAAATAGCTGACGTCGACCCAACGGTCAGATTTGAAAAATCGCTGTAAAACCTGGGGAGTATTGCCTATTTACTATAAAATACATGAATTAATCATGTATTTTATAGTAAATCCCTACATATAACAGTATTCATTACATTGCTCACTTAGTGAGCTTCGTACTCATAGGCTCTGTTTAATACTCATTTTACTTGACAATATGTGAAAGTAAAATTGATGAACTAACAATAGCCGCAGACAATAAAACCCTTCAATAATTTTAGTTTATTAAGTATTTTGTTATACTATACATTGTTCTACTTGCCATTTATACTGCTCATTTTGTGAGCTACGTCAAATACCTACATACAGGCACAGTTTATTCTCTTTTCACTAGACTATGTAGTGGAAGTGAAATAGATGAGAAACATTAGCCACAGACACTCATCCCACTACATTTATACACAACTTATGTACTAAACAAATTATACAAATACTATTACCTGATTTGTTGTCCTGTGTAATTAAGATTGAGCATTAATCAATATAAAGATTGATAAGTTAAAGATAGGTTATAGTATACAATTAATTATTAAATATAACACTTCTTGCTGTGTTCTTTTTGTCTCATTTTTGTCTAAAGGTTAACTTATTAAATATAAAATATAACACTACTTTCTTGCTATGTTCTTTTTCTTTTTTGTATGAGTTTCCATCTGTATTCTAACATACTCTGTCTTTTTTCTAGTATTATTAGTCATTTACTTACTATATCCCTATTGTATCCCTTTTGTCTCTTGAAACCTTTTATTAAGCTTCTGTAAATAATATTTCAGGTGTTATTACACGAAATAACATGTCTAGAATATGATGACACGTAGAGCGACCACCCGTGAAATGGAGGACAAACTGAGAACTACGCTGAAAGAACTTGAGTCAGCAAAATTACTCTGCAAACAACTACTACAGGAACGGGAAGATAGTGAAGTGGAATTGAAACAATTAATTGACAAAAATACCTGACTGAAAAATGAGTTGGCAGAAAATCATATTAAATATGTAGACTTACTCGACCAAGTTCAACAATTTCAAATGGTTATTTCAACCTTTCAACAGTGTGGTGAAACATATGAACAAGCCTTGCAACGTATTTCAGAACTGGAAAGTGGAGTTTGTGATGCTCATAAGACAATTGCAAATATAGAAGAAGCTAAAATTCATGAACAATCGTTTTATACCCATAGTTTGTACAATGAGTTGGTTGGTACCACTTCGAATCTCAGTGAAATACATAACAAGCAATCGTTAACAATAGACTTGACTGGTGATGATACCATTAAGCAGTGTCCAATTTTGAGTAGTAGGAATAAATTCAAAAGTATAGACGCCTGAATAAAAATATTGAAAGGAAACTGAAATCATTAAATTCATTAAAATGTGCTGTTAAATCAAAAAATAAACTAAGGGAACAGCGATCAAATTTAATAAAAAGTTAGATTCTTTCTGTGTTGAATTAGAACTTTCCAGGCACTCACATGATACTGACTCACGAGACTTTACACGACAATTACTCCAAAAAGATCAAGAAATTAAGGCAATCTTTAATAACTATAAAGCATCACAAGTTCAACTATCTCAACGTTTACAAGAGGCTAGTGAACTTGTTGACTTAGTCACATACAATGCAGAGAGATATGAATCATTGACTAAGAACAATTTAATTACTTGTTCTCACTGTCCAAAAACTTCTGTGCCTACAATCATTACTCCGAACATATCTGCAAATACTCATATTGATGGCACATATAAAACATTGCTATTTTCAGATAGATTGGGATCAGGTTTTGGATCCTTATTAAAGGATCATTTGACAAGCAATATAATTAATAATTGTTACCCTGACCAATCATATAAACAAATAATTCATAAAATTAAGAATGCAAAAATTGACAGTGATTCAACTTTAATAATAATGTTGGGAAATAGCTCAGGTCTCAAAAAAAAGGACATTATTGATGGTGTTGACACCTTATTAAATCTGAATGTTAAAAATATAATGGTTTGTGCATTTCCCTACTCAGAATCATTGACACAAAGGGAAAATAATTGTATTTATTATTTTTACAATGTAATTCATACATTGACTTGTCGTCATAGTGACAAATTATTGTATTTTGACACTAATAAGTTTATTAGTGGATTTAAATTGACACGGGAAACTATTTATCTTCCCAAAAAATATAGAATATTACTGGCTACGCTGATAGCCTATAATATTAACAATGTTATATGTAATATAGCAAATGCTATTAGTAGTTTAGAGAGTAACATAAGTGTTACCAACAATTTTATGAATGACGTAGAGTGTAATAGGATCCAACCCCTGATGACATCTGCCAACACCAGGGACTCTGAGTATTCTCTGGCACAGGGGGGAAATACAAACTGTACATCCTCGCTGACTGGTGTTGGCGGAGGCGTCATGGGTTGCACTCTCAATTATTTAAACTAGATTCTAAGACAGAAGAAGTTACCAATATTGAACACACTAATAAACCGGTATCTTCTGATATTTGCACTTTTAATAAAGTCAACAGTTTGGTAGTATTACACCAAAATATTCAAGGGGTGCATTCCAAGTTATTGGAATTAGAACTAGTTCTGGAGAAATTCCAGTATGACATTGTTTGTTTATCTGAACATTGGTTAAAAGAAAACCAAATCTTGATTAATTATAAGAATTATTCTGTTGTTAGTTGTTACAATCGAAAAGTTATGCAACATGGTGGCACTTTAATTTTGATAAAAAACTCAATTAAATCCAGGGAACGTAAAGAAATAGTTGAGTTATCGATTGAACATATTGTAGAAGTTTCTTGTGTTGAGCTGGATAAGCATATAATAGTGTGCGTTTATAGACCACCAAATTATCAGAATTTGAATGTGTTTGAGGCCACTATGGAAGATTTGTTAAAAAAACTATGTTCAGGTAGAAAGTCTGTAATTGTATGCGGTGATTTTAACATCAATATTTTAGAAAATAATTCAAACAGCAATAGATTACTGCATCTATTTAAATCATTCAACTTATGTAATGTTTTTTTGGAACCCACCCGAGTGAGCCTAACCTCGGCTACTTGTATAGATAATATCTTTTGTGAATGTAATTATATATCTACAAATATTGTTAACTATTTTCCATCTGACCATAGCGGCCAGACAATTACTTTTGACGTAGATAAACCTTCCAGAAAAATTGAAAAAAACACATAGACCAGTAACATCTGTTAGATTGAATAACTTCAATAATATTTTAAAAGAAAAATTATATTTTCAAAATTTTGACATAAGTAGTGCAAATGATTTTTATGCACAATTTTTTGATACTATTAATACACATTTTAATAATATTTTTAAAATTAGAACAAGAACCGCAAAGTGTAAATTTAGTTTTTGTGACTGGGCAACTGATGGCATTCGAAGAAGTAAGGAACGATTATTTGAACTTTATGGTCTTAAAACTTATATGCAAAATCCAAATTTTAACAAGTATGTCGCTACATATTCCTAAATTTTTTAAAGAGTTTGTAAAAACGCAAAGTCAATTTATATAAGCAATAAATTTAAAAATGCAGACGATAAAATTAAGGCGACCTGGAAAATAATAAATAGTGAAACAGGCAAAAACAAGCGGTCTGAAACTCGTGTCCTTTTGGAGACACCCCCTGTGGTGTCTCCAAAAGGATTATTAGGCTCAGATTTAGACATTGCTACACACTTTGAAGATTACTTTGCTAATATTCCATTCAAAATTACGGCACCTTTAAATTCTTCTACTGGAATATCGATTGACATTCTTAAAAGGAACGTAGAGCCTTGTCATATGATTCATATTAGTCCACAAAAAATCATATCCACATTGAATCAGCTCAAAAACAAATCTACTGAGGATATTTATGGTATGTCTGTTAAAGTGTATTAATCGATTCTTCTGAATAAACTAGAAAGATTAGGAGTGAGAGATATTCAGTTAAAATTGTTTGAAAATTACTTAAGTAGTCGAGTTCAGTGCGTAAAAATTGGCGAATATCAAAGTAATGATCTACCTATTAGCTACGGCGTGCCACAGGGTAGTATTTTGGGACCATCTTTATTTCTAGTATTCATAAACGATCTCTGTCAGGTTCCTCTAAATGACTTTGGCGGAAAGATAATAACCTTTGCCGATGATACTGTCTTAACATTCCAAGCTGATACGTGGGATGAGGCATTTTCGAATGCACAAAAGGGTCTAAACGTAGTATTAACCTGGCTAAGAAACAACTTACTAACGATAAATAACGATAAAACAAAATACATCACTTTTAGTCTCCGTAAATGGACGAGGCCTGATAACCTTCATTTAGTTGCCCATGCTGATAATTTACATGCCGACAATGATTGCTCTTGTCCATGCCTGGAAAATGATTCAAAAGTGAAATATCTCGGTATTACCTTGGACGAAAATTTAAACTTTCAGAGTCATATAAGTCACTTGACAGCTCGAACAAGAAAATTAATTTATATTTTTAAATCCATTAGACATATAGCTGGTATAGATATTATAAAAATGGTTTATTACGCAATTTGCCAGAGTATTTTTTCATATGGAATTACGGTTTGGGGGGGAGCTTATAAAACAACTATAAAAAAATTAGAAATAGCTCAAAGAGCTATTTTAAAAGTTTCAACATTCAAACCATATTATTTCCCCACGGACGAACTTTTTGCGAACTTTGAAGTGTTATCTATAAGAAAACTATTCGTACTTTACTCTATCCTTAAGAAACATTCTTCTTTAGCCTTCAACCCAGCGTTCTGTAGTCAGAAGCGGCGCAGTGATATTGTGTGTTCAAATAAGTCAATCAGAACTACTTTTGCATCTCGCTTCTTTAATTTCTTAGGTAATCGCTTGTATAACCAATGCAATAAGACAAATAACATTTACCCACTGAACAGAAATAATTGTAAAAGGAAAATAAGGGAGTGGCTATTCAAGTTAAATTACGACCTAACTGAAAAATTGTTAGAGACCGCTATTTGAAAATTTAGTTTAATATAAATTATCACTTATACACAATTATTATTGAATATATAAATATAGGTATACATTTTCCTTTTTTAATAAATACAGGTACTTAATTCATAAACAGCAAGCAAATCGAAAGAATTAACTATTTACTAATACCAAGTATCGCAATATTTTATTTTTGTTAGCGTGAATATACGTTAGATATAACATAGATATACAATTATTTTTTCCTTCTTTTTAAATTGTTTTAGAGTATTTTTTTTAAGTTTCTATTTTCATAAATTTTGATGATGTGCACAAATTATATAATTTCCAACATATCATTTTATCCGGAGGTGGGGACCTGGAGTCCTGAAATACAGGGTATCCTAGTTTAGGCTCCAGACTCCACTAAACTTTTATGACACAATTGATGTACTATAGTAAGTAAGATTCAAAGTTTGTGGAGTAAATAATTTTTTTAATTAATATTATTATTATTATATTTTTTACTTTCTCCCTCAGTTGGGGGCTTATTACCACTTTACGGGTTTTTACCAAGTAAAGTGGTTTATGGTTTCTTCATGAGGAAATGGTAGACGTCGTTAAGAATTTTCGCACAATTCGACACGTGTTTAGTATGGCGGCTTTTTGGAGAAGGCTAATTAAGTATGACGGAATATTGAGTGTAGTGAGGCTATTGCGAAGGTTTTTGTGAATTACTCCAGTTGATGATAATACAATTGGTATTATGTGTACAGTTGTTGCTTTCCATTGCGTCTTGATCTCTATAGCTAAATCCTGATACTTGGACAGTTTGTCTGATATTGTACTTTGTATGTTATGTGTATTAGGTATGGCTATGTCAATTATATATACTGTTTTGCTGCATTTTTTGTTTTCCAGTACTATTTCAGGTTTATATTTATAGTAGGGTTGTTTGTGCGTTACAAAATCATTTGTTATCGCCAAATGTTGATGTATGATGGATGCAACCTGATCGTGTCTGTGCTTATAGTCATTTTGGACTAAACATTTACATGCCCCTGTGATGTGTTGTATTGTTTCTGGTGCGCTGTAACATTGCCTGCAGGTATCAGATTGATGTACTAGTTCTTTGGTTATATGTTTTCTATAGTTGCGGGTGGGAATGACTTGATCTTGGATAGCTAATAAAAATCCTTCAGTTTCGGGAAAGAGTTCACCGCGTCTGAGCCATGTGTTTGATGCATCTTTGTCGGTATGAGTCATACACAAATCAGCGCGGTGTCTGCCATGCATTGACTTTTGGGCCCACCCTTCTATCATTTGGCGTTTCGATATAATTTCTTCATTCAATTGTGGGTGAAGATCTTGAAGATTTAGGGGCGTGAGTTTACGGTCGATCTGCATGACACAGCTATGTAGCGGAGATTTAACTGCTTTAGTATGGAAAAAGTCTCTTAGTGTTGCTATCTGTTTATTATGTAAATTTCGGATATGTATAAATCCTCTACCACCGTCTTTCCGTGGGAGTGTCATTCTCTCTATGCATGATTTTGGGTGATGTTTTCTATATTTAGTTAGGCTAGTGTTTATTAAACGTTGCATTTGTAGTAACTCTGTTTGAGACCAGCTTATAATTCCAAAGGAGTATGTTAGTAATGGAATAGCGTAAGTATTTATTGCCTTTACCATGTTTCGTGCATTTAGTTGTGTCTTCATAATCAAGTGTAATCTATTTTTAAATTTATTTTTTAAATCGGTTTTCGTGTCTTTATGGTGAATTTGCTTAGATTGTCGATAACCCAAATATTTGTACGCTGTTGAGTCATCAATTGGTTCTATTTTATCTCCCGATTCTAATGTATATGTGATGTGTTGTGGCTTGCCTTTTACTGTAGCATTAATTTTGCACTTATCAATCCCGAATTGCATTTTTATATCTGCAGAAAATTTTTCGGTAATATCAGCAATCTCAAAAAGTTCCGACTTATTACATCCGTAAAGTTTAATATCGTCCATGTACATCAAGTGCGATAGTGTATAGTGTAAACTGTTACATTTAAGATGGTAGCCAGCATTGGATGTATTCAATAAATGTGATAGTGGATTCAAGGCTATGCAGAACCAGAGTGGACTAAGAGCATCTCCTTGGAAAATGCCTCTCTGAATTTTGATGGGCGCCGTGTTTACCATTTTGTCGTCCCGTTTGATACTTATGTTTGTTTGCCAATTCTTCATTACATTATCTAAGAAATTTATTATTGTAGGATGGATTTTATAAATTTTCAGAACTTCTATTAGCCAGCTGTGTGGTACAGAATCGAATGCTTTCCTATAATCGATATACATTGTGTAAATACTTTTTTTTGTCTTTAAGGCTTGGTTCATTATTACGGCATCTATTGTAAGTTGTTCTTTACAACCCTGGCTATTTTTTCTACAGCCTTTTTGCTGTTCGGCTAGTATGTTGTGGTCTGCTAGGTAATTATAGATTGCTTGACTTATGCATGAGGTAATGATTTTATATATAGTTGTTAAGCATGTTATTGGTCTATAATTGGCTGGATTTTTTGTGTCACTGTCTTTCGGTATCATGAAAGTTTTTCCGTGTGTGATATACTTTGGTACAGTATGTGGTAGTTCAATAAACTGGTTAATATGTCGGTGTATATATGTATGAGTGCTTGTTAATTTTTTATACCAGAAATTATGGATGTTGTCTGGGCCGGGCGTTTTCCAATTGTGAGTATTATTAATGACTTCTATAAGTGTGTCTATCGGAATTTCTTCAAAGTGCATATTACAGTTTTCTATAGTAGTTTCAATATTTTCTATCCATGATGCCTCTTGATTGTGATGAATTGGGTTTTCCCAAATGTTTGCCCAGTAGTTATGCAGGCTTTCAGGCGTAGGTAGATTACTTTCGCTTGATGAGTCTTGCTTATCCTCTTTCCTGCACAGATTTCTATAAAATCCGCTCTCATTATTAAGAAAGGTGGCATTTTGTACTTTACGGTTTGTGCATGTTAAATATCTTTTTAGCCTACTAGCGGTAGTATTTAATTTTTGTTTAAGTGTGTCCAAGTAATGATCTACTTTAGTGTTAACATCTTCGTATTGTGCGTGTGTTTGGTATCTTTTTTGTATGTCT
Organism: Macrosoma leucophasiata; assembly: GCA_036365455.1. Classification (NCBI taxonomy): domain Eukaryota; kingdom Metazoa; phylum Arthropoda; class Insecta; order Lepidoptera; family Hedylidae; genus Macrosoma; species Macrosoma leucophasiata. Next base: position 22,607,031 of record JAWQUS010000007.1, on the reverse strand, counting down.
TCTACTGCTCTAATGACACTGAAACTTCTAATTCCGTTTTTGAAATGTGTAAGACGGCTTATGTCTCCTCTGAGCGTTTGAACTCTTAATTCAAGTCTTTTTTGCCATTTTGGTTTTTTTTGTTGATTAGATGGAGGTTGTTTATTATTTCTGTCTTTTACAATTTTAGATCCATTACATATTGCTGTTGTGTAAGCTGAAACGTATATAAGAGTATGTAACATATTGAAATCTTGACCTTCGTTTAAATGGGTGGGGAGTATTTTGGTATTAATATAATCTACAATTGCAAACAATTTTTGTGATGCTTTTTGCTTGGGAATGTATGGTCTGCAAGTTGGCTCAGTGTCTCTAAATTGTTGATATGCTACTTCAAATTGTTTCTCTATAGATGTATGGTCGATATGAATATTGCTGCTCAGCATTACCTCTATGACAGCCTCATCATCATCGTGAGTTTGTTCTTCAGTATTAGTAATTCTTCTTTCTTCTGTGTGATTTATATCGTATTGTTGTATATCGTTAGTTTCGAGTGTACTCATTTGTGTTATTTCTGTCGGCTCATATCTCTGAATCTCTAGTTTAATTTGCTGTTTGATCTCTTCTATTCTGTTTTGTGTTATCATTTTGTTGTGAATTATTGTCCTTCTTTGGTCTGCGACCCGTTGTTCCGATATGTGTGATAATTGTGGATAACATTCTATGAATTTGGTATAAAGTTTTTGTCTGTAAGCAGTCATATTGTTTTCCAAGTCAGTCACTTGAAAATAGCATCTCATCAAAGTTTCATTCATCTCATCCGTCCATTTCAGTCTAGACTTGCTTAGTGTATTAACTGAGTGTTGTGAGTTGCTGTCATTTTGAGAAAATTGTGAAGATTGGTGTGTTTCTGTTGTTGTTTGTAAATAACGAGTAACTTCGGTTTTGATATCGTCTAATGTGCTTTGGGGCAGGAGTTTATTTCTAATAATAGCCCTACATTGATCACCTAACCGTTGCTTGGAAGCTTGCATGTCAGGGTAGTTTATTGAGAATTCATGGTGCAATGGGTCTAGATAACCTCTTTTTTTTCGATTCAAGTTTAGTCACAATAAGATAGGTGCGCCAGATGAATTCATTAATATCTGTAGTCCATCTGCGTCTCGCACTGTTTGAGCCAGTGGTGGGTGCAGGTTTTTTAGCATTTGCTGCCCGCACAACATCCTCTGGCGTTGTTAATTCGGTAAAGTTAAGTATCTCACGTGATGAGTTATTTGACAAGCCTTCGTTTGAGAGAACAATAGTCTCACTTGAAATATCGCAGGATGTTATTGGCGTAGGAAGGCTATCTCGGTCGGCTGTTACATTTTCGGGTTCATACCCAGCGAGGGTCCGCCTGTTCAACACCTCGCCACCAACGGTTCGCATGCTGCTACACCCAGCGTCGGCTCCAGGTGTGCCCCGACGACCTCCGGGAAGCGGCCGTAAATAGTATCTCGTACGTTGCATGTTCATAGGATTTGGTTTGGGACCGTTAGTTTGGGAAGGTTGTTAAGATGTTATCGCTATTTCTGTTCCGTTGCTTTGGTGATCCTCCCCGTAAGCCCCCCCACCACGACAAGGTGGTCCCATGGGGGGGTTATTATTATTATTATTATTACTCCTTGAAAGAATTATTCAAGTAAATAAATATAATGACGGTCCCTTGCCAATATATTTATGAAAATATATTGTATGCTAGGAAAAACATGCACTTATTTAAGAAAATTAATGACATACATACTTATAATACCAGAAATAAAAATAAATTAGTAGTTCCAAGTTTTCGCCCATCGAAAACACATAAATGTTTCTTAACATGTTGTATACAGTTTTAATTCTTGAACTTACAGATAATAAATTCAAGTCATGTATTAAACGCACACTATGTAAAAATGCGTACTATAGACTCGATGACTATCTAAAGGATAGAGATGCCTGGACAAATGCTGGTCTAGCTCCACAAGACTAAACAATAATTTTGTGAAATGAATGTGCATTGTACTTGATATTGTAAAACATAGTTATAAGTGTCATATTGTGAAAATAGTTTTAAGGAACATATTTTGAAAAGACCCTACTGAGTTTTGTTTTGGCAGGTTTTTTCTCAGTAATGTGGGCTTTGGAACTCTGCCAGTGAATGACAAAGAATGTCCCATATTTTTTTGTTTAGTCTTATCTTGCCGTTTATAAAAGAAAGTATGGAACATTCTGTTGATACTTATTTTTATCATTAAGTATTTTTGGACTATTATATATTTTATTTTGTTTACTTTGACATATTAATCGACGTATCAGTTGTTATTCGCTTTAATTTTATATTTGTAATTTGACCTATCACAAGCAAATTCTATTATTTCCAAGTGATTAAATGAATTTTGAGATTTTTTTTAAAGAATTTTTTGAATGTTCTTCATAATAATTATAATAAATAAATAGAATATTAGTTTAGATCAAACCTAATAATATGATTATTACATTTAATATGATTTTTTAATGTGATTTGATATATTTCGAAATGATATATAAGACGGTAGGAATGATTTTTGACACACAAAATTAATATTATTGTACGAGACTGTAACGCTGCCGAAATTATAGAAGAATACTAGTGAAAGTGCGATTATTATTCCATAAAATCCTGCTCGACGTTAATAATCCTTCACTACACTAGAAACATTGAGTATGTTTATGCAGGCAAAATATGAATCTTCGAGGTATCGTCACTCACACAAAGTAGCATTTTTTTTTTTTTTAATGTAATTAAAGTGGCAAACAAGCATGCAGTTCACATTGATGTTAAGTGATGACTGCAGCCTATAGACACCCACACAAAGACTAAGGTCAAAATGCAAATGCGTTACCACTCCTGAGGCCTAAGGTGTTATGCCTCTGTGCCGGAAATTACAGGGCCGTACATTACCACCTGACCGGAACACGATAGTGCTGAACACTACCATTTAGCGGCAAGTAAATCAGGTAATGCGGTGGTGCCTACGCCCGCGAGCTCCGTCACTGGAGCTCTACCACCAGTAGAAATTTTGAATGCGTGTCCTACAAACCAACTCTAAGCCTTGGTTACACCAAGATGTTAGTTAAATTTTAAGTCAGTGTAACATCTCACATCCTGCTCTAACTTAAAGAAATCTGTTAAAGTTAGAGACGGATATAAAATGTTACAGTAACATTAACAAATATCGTGGTGCAACCCAGGCTAAGCGATGTACCGTCCCTACAATAAATATTACACATCGACCTTACAAAAAAGAATTCGGCTATTTTCGGCTCTGTAGAGCGTTGTCTCTTTCGCATTCTACCTATGTCACGTTGGTCAACCATTTTGATCAAATCTAGATCAAATTATCGCACTATTCAGAGCTTATGTATGCAGCGCGCAACAGAGATAACGCTCTACGAAGTCGAAACGAGCCGATCGTCTCTTTCGCAGGCTTGATGTGCAATATTAATTGTTGAGTACTGTGGCCTAGTAGGGCCATAAATGACTATCTAACCGGAACACGATAGTGCTAAACACTACCACTACCTACGTCCCCGAAATCTTACACTGGAACTCTACCACCAGTAAAAAACTACACTACACAAATACTGACTGGTCGTAGAGCTACAGTGACGGAGCTCGCGGGCGTAGGCACCACCGTATTACCTAATATACTTGTCGCTAAATGGTAGTGTTCAGCACTATCGTGTTCCGGTCAGGTGGTTTTGTACGGCTCTGTGATTTCCGGCACAGAGGCATAACACCTAATGCCTCAGGAGTGGCAGCTGGCAGCGCATCTGCATTTTGACCTCTGGTCATTGTGTGGGTGTCTACAGGCTGCAGTCATCACTTAATCAATGTGAACTGCACGCTTGTTTGCCACTTTTATTAATTAAAAATAATCTGTAAAAAACATTTGCAATGAAACAAAATATGTTAATGATGAATTTTATTCTAATTTAAATTTAAGTGGAAACATGAATTATTATAACACGAATCTAAAGAAGGAAACGCTATTATACCTCTTAATTACGAAATACTTATATAACATAACAAAAATGTCTTTCATTTTTCGTTCAAATTAATGATAAATATCATTAAAACTGTACGTAATACGCCATTATGGCACCAATATTCGGTAATGATAAACAAGTAAACGAACAATCATTAAAAATAACGTCGTAAATAATGCAAAGTATAGTTACTATGTTTTATACGCGAAGTTGTGCCTAAAACGTGTTTTTATTGTGACTAGAGGAAGCATCAAAAAGTATTTTTTGAAAATATAAAAATCCCGCTACCGGAGGCACATTGTTATAATACGTATGGAATTTTCAGAAATTTTTGTGTTGGATATATTTTGAAATATTTGTGAAGAATTCGATGTTTTTAAAAATACATTTCTATTTTACAAAAAGTGTCAAAACAGTTTTTTTTTGTCTTTTATAATGCGTCAGTGTTTCTTTATTTTTTTTATATAAAAAATAAAACAAAATTTTCTTCTGCTTCACCTAATCACAGTTAACAGTTGACAAAACTCGTCAGTGCCCATTCCTACTTTTAACTTTTTACCGTGTAACAATTACAAATAACTGTAATGAGAAACATACTTTTACATTATCTTTAACTTTTTTTCATTTATTTTGAGAAGGCACATGAAACTCTTATAAATAAATGAAGAAACCAAGAGCTATAACGTTGGAAGAAGCTAAACAAAGTCAATGCTGAATAAAAGATAATCAGCTGGTGACAATGTCACATTTTCAAAGCCACAAAATAGGCTCTGTCAACAAGGATTACAACTGAAATATATAGATCGCTCACCACGAACATCGCACACCGAAGATTTTTAATAAATGTAAACATACTGAACATGTTTTATCAATTTTGTAACTTTTAACATTTTGTACAGTTTACGATATTCGCAGTAAGTAAACTCAGTCGCGTACAATCGATACAATACACACGACTACACGGAATAAGCTGGCCATATGCAAAAATCCCATTGACAGCACTCATCGCACTGATTTTTTTGTCACGCTGACTGTCAGAGCTGATATTGTTCCTAGGCGCTGAGTGATGAATATGTATTTCGACGAAACATTTCCGTACAAAACTGACATCTCAGCGAATTCGTCATCAGCACTATCCATTTACTTCATTTATTATGATTAGAGCTGATTCCTTTTTAATGCAGCTGACCAGCCAGCGCCGACGATCAGCGTGAGACGAAAACCAGTCTAAATAAAATTGGGGCAGTTTCACAGATAAAGCCAGCCGATTTCGCATAACTCTATTACATAGAACGACTTACACACTATATAAAAATACAACAATATTTTTGAATCTCGTCCGATTTCGATTCATCTAACAAGTTCCAGGATTAGGTGATATGCCACAGATTATTTAACCTTATTTGCACACGCTGCAGGGATCATTTTAGAAAGAAACTTATTGTTTTTTTTTATCGATACGACCGTGCCAATCATGTACAAGGACTCCAACAGCATATAGATGCGTAATTGTCAAAAAATAACATAGTCTAAAAATATAACTTGAAGTCTTTCTATGAGGGTGATTGAGAAAAAGATATTATGCTTTACGACGTTCTGTTAACAAAAAATAAATCAATAAAAACTGAGATATAATAACTGTACCGTGCGCCTGAGAAAGCGTAATAATATGTCGAACTCTATAGGTACGTACTATGATTCTAGGAAAGTGTCAAAAAGGTCTCCTGTTGTGAAGCGCATAAGTACAAAATTCTATTTCGTGAGACTTTTAAGATTCAGACTTTGTCAATGTTACGGAATATGCAGTCCGAATGCCGTTCCATATCATCGCATAGAGGAGTGCATTTGGAAATTTATCTTTACTGAAATTTGTTCCACTACATAGAAAGACTTCAATATAAAATACACAAACACACGGTCGTACCTCTGTCTAACAAAAGCATATACGTCATTTTCATTTATACCAAGCCCGTCCATTAATTTACTTATCCATGATTACTTACGATTTGTTCCCCGAATAACATTATATCGCGACCAAAACTGTAACTACAGGCAAGATAACAGCATATATACAGTGTAACTAAACGATTGGAGTGTTCATTTACTTTGAAAATTAAAAGCACCCTTTAAGGGCTTGGGCACACATACTTACATGATTAAATTGATACGTAATTGAAAATATGTTAATAAAAGTAAATGTATCAACAGATTGTATCCCGTTGTTCTAAAACCTATTTCCTATAATTGTCATATACGAAAAATTTTAAAGAAATATGTCCTATGAAAATTTGATATACTCTTGGCCTCATAGCCAAGTTACAATAGTCTCGTATTTAATGTACATCTAAATCATTAAAGTTACAAAGCGATAGAATAGATGGAATTGATTTCAAATGAAATAAAAATAAGGTTCTGTAATGTTCGATTCTGTATTTGATTGTGAACGCCTTATTAGATATTATTAGTTGTAGCTGTAGTGGAGGCCAATGCGGCCAATCAATAACCTTACCCCTAGTTTGCACTAAAAATATTAAACATGATGATGTTTCGCAACTCGTCGCATAAAGTATGTATTGCGATGAATGTCTTGTTGGTGCTAGCGTTCGCAGTTCGCACTGCTGTCAATCTATCATTTTAACATGTTTCTCTGTGAATGTTTCACCAATGCAAACTCACGGTTATATCATACCTTATATAGACTTGTCGTTAATGATTTTGAGTGAAATAAATTACATAAGTACGAAACTTTTAATTTTAATTTCTACTATCTTCACTCGCATTTGTAATTGTGAAAACTAAAAAAAATTGCAAAAAAAAAGGTTTTTGCAAAACTTGTAATTTATACTGGGCGTATTTTTTTTTCTGAAAACATTCTATTACCATAAAGATCGCTTATTGATTGTTTAGATTTTCTTTCCTATTGTTTTTATAAAGATTTTTATTTTTTTTTCATAGTAAACGCTCACTTCAATCGTATGCGGGATACATAAAACAAATAATATATACATATTAATTACACACACTAAGACTACAATAGAAGTAAGAAAAATATATAATTTCCATAGAACTAATTTATGAAAGCTCGTGAAAATATTTTTTTTTTTCATTAGAGTCACAAGATGTCTTTTATTATAATACTCACTAATTCTAAAAGAAAAATTGATACAATTGTAACGCTCGTAAAGAAACAATCCCAATGAATCCCCATTGTATTTACGTTTGTGAATACTATGTTCATTATATGAAACTGTAACGTAAAAGCGACAGTTGCATTAAGCCAGGTGTACATAGTCCGATTTAGATGCTAAAATAACGTATGATTTGTACTGACTAAATGTTCTTATTTGATCAGTTTCGCATAAATTTATAAGATTTTGAGAGGGGATGAGATTAGTATAGAGGTATAATATAGATAGGGGTATAATATAATAATACCTATTATATTACACCCCTAATAATAAAAATCTTTTTCGCTGACGGCTTCGCTTTACGTGACAAGAATGTTAGAGATGTAATGTCAGTAGTAGGTTAATGTCAATAGGCTCATCTGCATAAGACATAAAAACTGAGAAAATAGCTGCATTCGAGGCTGTAAATGCAGCCGATATATACCGTTTTCAAATAAATAAATAAACAAAATTGAAATATTTTTTTAAGTAAAATATCTGACTTCATTCAAGTAATGAATAATTTTGAAACAATTTTTTTTTATAATCGGACGATGCAACCTTTAGATGTATTTCGCAACTCGGGGTACAGATATTAACTAAACATACAAACTTATCAATGAAATAACAAACAAAAATCTTATCCATGTCTTTCATCTGCTGCTTCCGACTGCGAACCCATGACCTTGACATTACATAAAACTTATTGTCTTTGGAGGAAAATCTATAAGGCTAGGATAACACGTGTTGTCACATGGTGGTTTTGTTTTAAAGTTTACAAAAAATTTTGCTGCTGAGAAGGAAAAAAATACATTTATTTTCTAAAGGCTATTGCAAAAAAAAAAAACAAGTACAAGATTGGTAAATATTATCAAGAGTGTAGTAATGCCAAAATGACACAACAAATGTAAAGCCTGCCGTACTTTGGTGTTAATAAAATTGTCTTTTGAAAATAGAATCGAAGTCAAAATGAAACACCATAAATGCATATCCCAAATTGGCCCGAATGATGTGAGAGAAAGTGTGAACAATAACGAAAAAAGAGACGAGTGATTAAGAGCCTAATACTCTAGCGACGATCTTCAATATTTAAAATGGTTGTGTGAACAATTTTAAGAGTTCCATTTTTCTCAAAATAATTTTAAAATGATTTTAACACTCCTAAGTATTTAAATGTAAGTAACAAAATACATTTTTTCAGAACAATATAAATTTAGTTATAGATGTATTCCATTTAGAACTTCAATTGTATTCAGTGCAACCATTTTGAACATCAATGTCGATCAATTGTATGTAAAGTACAAAAATCTCAAGAACCACTAAAATACATTAAAAATATCACTACTCAAAGACTATGGAAGCCAATGCGACGATGAGGCTAAAACATCGCCTAAAAACGCGACATTTGTCCCGTAAGATACCTATGCATACGCGATTTTATTCAGAGATAGCTTTTCTATAATATTAAAACCGTGGTCCTATTTTAATTCCAAGATATTACCAAAATATAGCAGTGGTCCGATATTTTTAAATAGAAATAGAATGACTAAGGTCCTCTTGTAAACGTAACAAAGTAAAAGAGATCAAAAAACGATTATGACTATTGTCATGATTTAACGAGCTTATTAATATGTCAATTTCAGACAATATTGTCAAATTGTCATGTATTATGCGTGTGAGGACCGTTGTGTTTTTTCGACTGATTCAGTATTGTCTCGCAATCGTCACAATTTTCGATAATTATAATAAAAATAATCGTTTGTATAAAATCAATTTAGGATCTGCTTATTTTTTTTTTGCTTATGTTCATGAGTGGGATTATAATATTTTAATGCTTTATCTAATAAGGTCCCTTTTTCTTTACTGAAATATCCTGGACATGGGTCCATATGTAATTTAATTTAGGTCTACATTATGGTGTTAAAAAGCCATTGAATTTGATAGTCTTAAAATCTGACAACGATTGCGATGACTTTATGCAGTTAAACTTCGTTCCAATATTTATTTAAATTAGCAAATAGAAGAGCTATCTCATTTAAACTGTTTAAAAATGATCTTTTTTTTTAATATTTATTTATGATTGTGGATCAAACCCTGCCTTGTTAAAGCGATATATCTATTTTAATGGTACTGATATATTTTACAAAATCATTACATACTTAACGCTAAACTACGAAGCGTCACGAAACATTCTAGGCCGATAGGAACTGAAAAATTGTTAAAATTACAAATCTAAGAAAAAATACACGCTACTCAAAATTAAATAGAAACCCAATCATGTGCTACAAAAAACTAAAAAATTTAGAAAAAAAAGTAATATTTAAAACATTCCCACCAGTATCCTGTACTTAAAATAAAGAATCATTCATTCTGTCAGCAAAACTGATGGGCAATGCAAAAAAAAGGAAAATAAAAATATCAAAAGTGCAATCAATGCAATACGTATATATACTAACCTTAACACCTAATTTTTATTTATAAAACTTACCTCAGCACTGTAAGATTTAACAGCCAAGTGATTAGTTTCATTTTGGGTTTTTTGGGCCTCAAACCCTTCAGCGCCTCGCTCAATATTTTTACCAACAACATTCATAATGTGATATCATTACAATCGTAATATTGAATTGTGTACCTTATTCCTATCATTAATTATATCTATCATTACAAAATCGCCATTTCCATCATTGAACAATCCATTAAAAACGTATTTATTACGATCAGTCCTAGGTCTATCATTAAGATTTGCTTTTTCATCTAAAACTATACAATTTATAGTCTTACAAACGTTCATTTGACCGGTCTGTTTGAGATGTATAGGGATGTCGCGAGGCGCCGCCGCAATGGTGTTATTTCTTGTAACTATGAGTTGTCTGGCTCTTCCCAGTCGACGCTCGCCCACTGTGGAAGCTCCGTCTCATATTCCCAGCCGGGGCCCTGGATAGCAAAGAGTTATTTTTAACTAAAAGGTAGTAGGTATTCGATAAAACTGTCAAAGGATACTCTCGTTCTATAAATTGATCTTTCTTCATCTGTTTTTGGCAGGCAGTCTATAAGATTTGGTAATTATGAACATTCTTTAGAGCTTAAAGTTGCTACTTCAGAATCAGAAATTTATTATTATAATTATTTAGGATGACAAGCACTTATGAAACGTCTAAAACAAATAAGTGGAAGCGAATAATCCCTACTTAATATTATAAATGCGAAAGTAACTTAGTCAGGTAAGTAGGAAGATGTTTGCTACGGTTGGGTCGTTAAGGAGATTACAGTACTTTTTACCTGCTAAAGTTGCACTAGCACGATCACTTCTCTTTCCTATATTAGATTATGCTGACATATGTTACCCTGATCTTACGCAAGAGCAATTGAACAAACTTGAGCGCCTTCAAAGTCTTTGTATCCGGTTCGTATTTGGTCTTCGCAAATACGACCATGTTTCAGAATTTCGCGAACAACTCAAGTGGTTACCAATCCGTCTGCGCAGGAATACACGTATTCTGTCGTTTCTTTACTGTCTGCTATTTCATCCACAGTCCCCTCCTTACTTGAAAGAACGGTTCCATTATCTAAGCCAGACTCATCCTCGCTTCCTTTGCTCATCCGAAAACCTCCTTCTAAAAACTCCTTCTCATAATTCATCTTTTGTGTCCAACTCCTATACGGTGGAGGCCATTCGCTTATGGAACTCTTTATCTTTGCCTATTCGACAAGACGTCGGGATGTGACGACCCCATCGCCCGCTAGCGGAAGAATTATCTTCTACTGGAAGGGAATTCTTCCTCTAGTGCAGTCAGTCAACCGAACAATGGCGGTCAAACCATGGCGGTAGGAGTATCCGGGATGGGCAGCAGCGTACCGTGATAAAATTGCCGCCACTGCGATCGCCAACCCGCATGCCAAGCGTAGCGATTATGGCAAATCACCCCAAATGCTTCACAACAAAACACAACGGCCCCTAGTCCCCGGTTGCTCCGCTATTCCTGACCATGGTGGTACCGGTCATGGTAACGGCGGGGCAGGGGGTGCTAAGAATCACCGGGAGATGCCAGGGTACTACACCCGACGACAACTGGCCCTGGCAACATACAACTTGGTCTTCGCAAATACGACCATGTTTCAGAATTTCGCGAACAACTCAAGTGGTTACCAATCCGTCTGCGCAGGAATACACGTATTCTGTCGTTTCTTTACTGTCTGCTATTTCATCCACAGTCCCCTCCTTACTTGAAAGAACGGTTCCATTATCTAAGCCACTCATCCTCGCTTCCTTTGCTCATCCGAAAACCTCCTTCTAAAAACTCCTTCTCATAATTCATCTTTTGTGTCCAACTCCTATACGGTGGAGGCCATTCGCTTATGGAACTCTTTACCTTTGCCTATTCGACAAGGCGTCGGGATGTGACGACCCCATCGCCCGCTAGCGGAAGAATTATCTTCTACTGGAAGGGAATTCTTCCTCTAGTGCAGTCAGTTAACCGAACAATGGCGGTCAAACCATGGCGGTAGGAGTATTCGGGATGGGCAGCAGCGTACCGTGATAAAATTGCCGCCACTGCGATCGCCAACCCGCATGCCAAGCGTAGCGATTATGGCAAATCACCCCAAATGCTTCACAACAAAACACAACGGCCCCTAGTCCCCGGTTGCTCCGCTATTCCTGACCATGGTGGTACCGGTCATGGTAACGGCGGGGCAGGGGGTGCTAAGAATCACCGGGAGATGCCAGGGTACTACACCCGACGACAACTGGCCCTGGCAACATACAACGTACGGATCGAAAGATCCCGACTAATGAAGTCTACGCTCCGCCCAGCACCTGCCCAAATCCAAAACCCCGAGAGCTTTCAACTCGAGCTACAAAATCGCTTTGAATGCCTGAGTGAGTGCGTAGATGTGGACGATTACAATAACAGGTTCGTGGAAACTGTCCGCACAGCGGGGTCTAAGTATTTCAAGACCCGCCCCAAGAATAAAACCAAAAAGATCTCCAGCCCAACTCTGAAGCTCATGGGAGAGAGGCGCGGTATGGTTCTGAAGACCTCTGAAGATGCTTTAGTGTGCAGGCGGCTCAACAGACAGATCTCCAAGTCATTGACTCGCGACCTTCGGCACTTTAATACTGATAGTATTAAAGCAGCCATAGAGCGGCACAAGGGCTCTAAAGTGTTCGCCAAAGATCTGTCCTTAGGGCAAAGCCGTCTCACTAAGCTGAAGACAGAGGACAACAGAATCGTATCGTCGAAACCTGAGCTTGCAGAAGAGATCGAACGGTTTTACGGACAGTTATACAAGACAGTGCGACCACCTTTTAACAGTCCGGCAGTAGATCCTAGAGCCGGACTGACCCGACACTACACCGAAGATATCCCGGACGTCAGTCTAGACGAGATTAGTACGGCTCTCAAACAGCTCAAAAACAAGAGGCGCCGGGTGATGACGGAATCACTGCTGATCTCCTGAAAGCGGGCAGAAGGCCAGTATTAGAAGCTCTTCAGTCGATGTTTAATTCCGTCATATCCGAGGGCAGAACGCCACAGGCGTGGCACAGAAGTGTAGTGGTACTGTTCTTTAAGAAGGACGACAATACCCTTCTTAAAAATTATAGGCCCATCGCACTTCTAAGTCACGTCTATAAGCTGTTTTCAAGAGTGCAGACTCGACGACTTCCAGCCTCCCGAACAAGCCGGGTTCCGAAAAGGTTTTAGCACCATAGACCACATACACGCGCTGCGGCAGGTTATACAGAAGACAGAAGAGTATAACCAGCCCCTATGTCTAGCGTTTGTGGACTATGAGAAAGCCTTCGATTCGGTCGAGATTTGGGCTGTGCTACAGTCTCTCCAGAGGTGCCAAGTCGACTAAAGTCGGGGAAATCGAACGGGTCGTCGAAGTGTCCATTCTATACGTATGTGGAGGAACGGGTGGAAGTGTTCCTCCGACGAAAAGGGAGGATCCTCCGACCAGGCGAGGTGGTAGCGCCTGGCGGGCCGCGGCCCAACGGTTGACGTTGGGAAGTTGTATATATGCCAACTCTTGAGAAATCTTCGTATGTGCGATGTAATTCGATTGCACGTCATCTTACGTACTAGACGAGTACTGTAAGGTTTTTCATTGTGTTCCACTAGGTGGCGCCTTAATGTAGTGGACGCTACATCACTCCCCTCCAAGACCGGAGGTTGATATGATCGAGACAGCTGTCAGAGCTTCTCGCGGAGCTGTGCCAATGCCATATAGTCCCATGCCGCAAGTCCCAGTGAGTCGGGTGCGAAGGTCCTCAGTGAGTCGAGGTAGTCGCTGTTGCGGTGATGCGAAAGTCCCCTTTGAGTCGAGGTAGTCGCTGCGTAGTAGCTACTGCGTCCGTCCACGCAGTACTGACGCTGATGTGGCTGCAGGGTAGTCCAGGCATGCGCGGTCGCTGCAGGCGTGTGGAGTATCCCTGATGAAGCCGAGGGTGCTGGCTGGCGTGACTTGGTTACCGCTCGATCAGGTGCTGGTGATATGAGGGATGACGTCGTCGAAGGTGCTGCAGAGAGTGGCTGGTGAGAAGGTTGCTTCCAATCACGTCGGGGGTCACCACTGTGGAGGAACGGGTGGAAGTGTTCCTCCGGCGAAAAGGGAGGATCCTCCGACCAGGCGAGGTGGTAGCGCCTGGCGGGCCGCGGCCCAACGGTTGACGTTGGGAAGTTGTATATATGCCAACTCTTGAGAAATCTTCGTATGTGCGATGTAATTCGATTGCACGCCATCTTACGTACTAGACGAGTACTGTAAGGTTTTTCATTGTGTTCCACTAGTTGGCGCCTTAGTGTAGTGGACGTGTAGCACGTAGTATAATTACATATTCTCTGACAGTGGTTTGTAGTTGAATTTAGAGAAAAAGCGGTTTGTTACCTTGTACTTCCAAGCGTGCAGATACATGACGAGGTCCCTGGGACGGGGGTCGCGGTACCGGACGCGGCACTCGTAGCAGTGGGGGTCAGGGGACAGCGCGTCTGTACCGGTAGAACTGCTACTAGCTACCCCACTCGGTCGGGTCGCGGTCGCCGCACAACCCGTCTGCGTTGCCACTGTCACTTTGTCCGACTGTGGACAATATTTTTTGTTGAAATATGCCTTATAAAATGTTCATTCATTAATTATCCACAAGCACCTGTACTGGTGGTAGAAATCCGGCCTCGACTCTGGAGCTCGAGTGCGTAGGTACCGCCATATTACGTTATCAATCTATCTGCAGCCAAATGGTACTGTTCAGCACTATAGTGTTTCGGTTCGAAAGTGATGTATTTACAATCACAGAGGCAAGGTAACCTAAGCCTTCACGGGTGATAACGCTTCTGTATTATGACCTCTGGTTTGAGCTTTGAGCTTCTGTATTATGACTTCTGGAACTGTACTTGCTATCATAATATACAAAAAAGTTTTCTCAGTCGTCTCTTACTACAGAGTCAATTGAAAAAAAGTGAGGAAGGAAGGAGTCAAAAGAAAGAAAGAAGAGTGTGTTTAAAGGCACAGTCCGACCCTGAGTAAGGCTACAATGGAAAAAAAAAGTGTGCAATACACAATCGAACTCTAAGTTAGGCGCTACAATGAAAAAAAGGGTGCGCAAAATCATAACAGACTCTGTATAATGCTTCCTATCTCACATTCTCCTGCGTTAAATCTTACGAATTTGTGTCTGTCTCTTTTCACTGTTGCTTTTTCGTTTCATCGACTCTCAAATTACAACGCTGCTATTGAGAATTTTGAAGTTTTCACTTCCAAATAACAGATTGAATCACGGTATGTTGTTAGGTTTACTCACGAGCTACACTCATTGAAATAAAACTAGTTTTCAGTTTTATCTCTAAAATCGAACCCGACGTTTCGGTCGTTTTTCAGCTTCCGTGGTCTCGGGCAGACTGAGGTGACATGTGTCTGACAGCAGTTTGAAAAAATATTATGTGCAGCTACCTCTATCTAATACGCAAACGTCTTGCATAGCGTTCAGGATTAACACAAAAGTTACTAATTGTATCTTGACGTCTTACAGACTGTTGCGCTTTAATTCTACTGCAGTTTACATTGATGTTAAGTGATGACTGCAGACTATAGACACCCACACAAAGATCAAAGTCAAAATGCAGGTGCGTTACCATTCCTGAGGCCTAAGGTGTTATGCCTATGTGCCGGAAATTACAGGTCTGTACATTACCACCTGACCGGAACACGATAGTGCTGAACACTATCATTTAACGGCAAGTATATTAGGTGATGCGGTGGTGCCTACGCCCGCGAGCTCCGTCACTGGAGCTCTACCACCAGTAGATGTTTTATTAATCTCCATAGCCTCGCGAACCATTATTGAAATTATAATTAAAAATTAATTAAAATACGCTTACACTCACAGCCCCACAGTAGGTATAAAACTCGTGGGTGCCGTTGTACACATACAACACATACACAAACACCCAGACCCGAAACAAATATCTGTAAGCCATACAAATATTTGTCCCGTTGCGGGGATCGAACCCGCGACCCTTCGAATCAAACGGTCATCTCACACCGCTGGACTAACCGGGTCGTCAAAATTGGTCAGATTAAATCACCTTAGCATCATTAGAATCGTCGTTGAGCGCCGGCGAAGCCACAGGCGAGGGTGCAAGAGGCCGTGACGCCTCCATCGGTGCCTCCGCCCCGCCAGACGGACTGGGGAGGGTTGCTGTAACAAATACAACAGTTTTAATATTTCGATACGAAATTTTAATACAGATACATACATTGTGAAGCATACGCCACGCACGATCCGATATAAGTTTTCCTTGAGTAGACATTTATCGCAGTGTTTATAGGGTAAGGTCTTGGAAAGACGAACCATAGGCAGGCTCTGCACGAGATGGACCGAGGACCTGGTGGTGGTTGCGGGCATCTTTGGGAGAGGCTTTTGCCCAGCAGCGTTATTCAGCGAAAATGATGATGGTGATGGATCACAATGAATATAAACGTCCACAACTCGCAATATCTGGATAAATCACTTCACTAATGTTCAACCGACAAACGTTACGCATATCTTCATTTCACAACCAACGTTTTGTATACTGTTAATTCTACAAATATTATAATTCCGCAAATGTATCATTGAGCAACTCAACCATTCGTATACTTATTATTTCGCAAACATTTGATTACGTAAATGTGTAAAATAATAATTAATACTGTCAGCAAAATACCTAACACCGAACGGTGCGGCATGCTTCGACCTACCCTGACTATGTCGTAAAATTTGGGAATATTTTCTTCAACTAAATTATTTATGAAGTGATGAGTTATGAAATGAATAGCTTTGTAATAATCTGTTTGTTAAGTGAATTATTTAAGTAGTGATCTAGTTGTGGAAAGTTGAGATGTGAAACGAAATCGTTGCGAAACGTTGGTTTTGCAGTGAAGAGTTTTGGAAACGTTTGTAAGTAAAATGAACGGGTACCGGATAAATGAATTATTTTATTCAGTAAACTACCTCCCTCCTAAATTTTAAATTTTACAATATATATTTTTATTTTAATTGTACATTACTGTATTGATATCCTGCTAGATTAAATTTGATTTGATTAAAATACTTCAGTCTACAATATTAAAAAGTTATTGAGGCAACGCCGGCTACATGCTAAATAAATTATTTTTAAATTTTACGATTACAATATCTTTAATCTCTGAACCATCCACTATCTATTTATAAATAACCATACGAGAAATTTCAATATACATACGGGTCATAACAGTAGATGGGGTAAGACCGGGCGCGGGCGATTCCAGCCGCGGTGATGACTCCCGCGACGCCGGACCCGTGTCGCACTCGTCCTCCACTGTGGGAATATACACAATAAATACACTCTTCATGGTACAAAGTTGGGTGTGGTGTTGTAGTGCGAGTATGTGTTTTAGTTTTCTCAATTGCGACGTCCCTCGTCTGTGAAAAATGTACGATAACCTTCGCACATTATGAGAGTAAACCAACTACGGACATATTTGGTATACAAATTGAGTTAGTATGTATCTTCACGCCAGGTCCCTAACGGGGTAGGCAGAGAGTGCAGAGCGCCAGATATTCCTGACATACCTCTCGTGCCTCGTCTACCTTCATCATTCTCTTCATACATGCACGCCGATTCCTAAGACTTTTGACCTGGTGTGAAGATACATACATACATACATAAATTGAGTTAGCAGCGCAATTTTAAAAGAGAGAGAATTTTAAAAATGTGCAATAAATACACTTCTACACCCGTGAAATTAAATACACGTGCCACAAACTCGCTTGTTTTATAAATTTAATACGAAAATTTCGAATGAAACAGACAAAGTATATTTTGAAAATGAATTATGCATTTAGGGGTATGTAGTCTATATAGATAGAGACAGTATGCATCAAATAATGCAAACCATTAACATGTTTAAAGACTATACGTATATAGTCAAGGAAATTAGCCCACGAAAATCTTTATGAACAATACCTATACGGTTAGAGTTAAAAATATCCAAAAACAACTATTTATGTCGACAAATAATACAACTTCTGAAGATAACATTTAAAAATTGCTTAAAATGTAATATTTAGCAAATATTAAATCAAATAGTCTGAAATGAAGTAAAATGGAATAATAAAAACGTGTGTGCAATGCAATTAAAAAAAAATCTTCACAAATTTTAATGAGAGACACTGTATAATGCTTCCAATCTCATTTTGTCCTACGTTAAATCTTAAGAATGTATGTGTCTGTCTCTTTTTACTGTTGCTTTTTCGTTTCATGGACTTTCAAATCACTTTTTTTTATGAAAGGAAGTGGCAATCAAACATGCAATTCACAATGTAACATCAGTATGTTAAGTGATGACTGCAGCCTATAGACACCCACACAAAGACCAAGGTCAAAATGTAGATGCATTACTACTCCTGAGGCCTAAGGATATTACATAGCCGTACATTTACACCTGACCGGAACACGATATTGCTGAACACTACCATTTAGCGGCCAGTATATTAATGTAATGCGGTGGTGCCTACGTCCCGCGAGCTCCGTCATTGTAGCTCTACCACCAGTAATCTATACCATATACTATTTACTAACATTTTAATATTAAAAAGCTGAAAAGTTTGTGCGTTTGTTTGTTTGTTTGTTTGAACGCGCTAATCTCAGGAACTACAGGTCCGATTTCAAAAAATATTTCAGTGTTAGATAGCCCGTTTATCGAGGAAGGCTTTAGGCTAAGACTAAGACTTTAGGCTAAGACCAATAGGAGAGGGTAGGTAACATTGCATGCACCCGCGCAAAGCCTGGGCGGTCCGCTAATATTAAATACTCTTGCACGTCAAAATAAATTTAAACACGCAAAACAATCACTGCAAAAGAACGTGGCAAGTTTAAAAAACATCCGACTTTTAATCACATGCGTGTTTCACACTGTTAAAAGGCTTAACGTCTTGTAGACGCCGCTAATGCGTTCTTTAATCCGATAACAGCGGCTTACACGGTGGAAATATTGCGAACGCTCGCCAACTGTATCCAATTAATACGAAAACCCTGAAAAGGCATTTTTCTCTCCTTTCTAAATACTTCCGCGTTCGTAATATTTTTATACCTTTGAGAAATAAAGGAATACTTATCATCAATTTTTTTAACTTTGTTAATGTTATGATAATGCTTTTCTGTAATACATTGTTATTGAATCATAGGTCACAATGTAATCTAGGTACGTTATCTTTACATGTAGCATTAATAACGACAAGGATTGACAAAGTCTAATGCGATGGGATGTTGTACCTATTCGCTTTATAAAAACTTTGGTATTACTATAAGTAATATTAACCCTACAAGGAACGTAAAGCCGCCGGCGGCTAGACAATTGAAAATCAATTGTCATATTTTTCTTGTGCCTTGACGGGTGAAATCAATACCTCTTTTAGAACCACTCTCCTCTAGTAGAACTGTGCATATTTCTGAATGTAACATGAGTTAGGACCGAGTCAGATAGTAGACTAGTTCTAGGTAGGCTTCAATTTCTTGGCCAAATTTGTGTGGACGACGGTCGCGCAAATTTCTCAGTAAATCTACGCAATCACCATGTACAATGGTAGCTACTGCGCTCATCCAGACAATATACTGTTGTTTCAATAATATCATACTAAAATAAAGCTATACAGATATGAAAACCAAAAATTTATAGGACGACCCAGACACACGACCAGGTGGGACGACCGGTTGATTGGATAAATATTTGTATACGGGTATTTATTTCGGGTCTCGCAGTTTGTGTGTGTGTTGTTTATGTACATCGACACAGGTTATACCTAGTGTAGAGTATGAGTGTAAGTGTGTTTAATTTTCTAAGGGAACATATATATATATATATATATATATATATATATATATATATATATATATATATATATATATATATATATATATATATATATATATTTATGTCAAAGGATTGACAGACAAGCAGACGGGCCACCTGATGGAAAGTGGTTACCGCCGCCTATGAACATTTGCAACATCAGGGGAGTTGCCAACGCGCTGCCAGCCATGAAGGACTCTTTTGACGCCTGTTTTGAAGAACCTCATATTGTAGCGCCGGGGGAACACCTCAGAGGGAAGTTCGTTCCACAATTTGCACGTTCTGGGCAGGAATGAACGCGCGAATCGGGCTGTTGAGCACTGCCAAGTGTCCAATCTGTGCGGGTGAAACTTCTCTCTTCGGCGGGTTGTAAGATGAAGGAATGGAGACGATGGCACCAGATCGAACAGTTCATCAGAGCATTCACTATTGTAAAGGCGGTAGAAGATGCATAGACAACCGATGTCTCTGCGCAGACTCAGTCATCTTCGAGTCGATCTGTGATTCCTGGGTCGTTGACGATTCGAATGGCACGTTTTTGAATGGAGTCAAGGGGACCGAGCTGGTATTTAGGGGCTCCCGCCCAAAGATGAGAGCAGTATTCCAAATGGGGCCTCACTTGAGCTTTATATAGCTGTAGAAGTTGCCCCGGTGTGAAATACTGCCTCGCCTTGTTTAGCACCCCGAGCTTCTTGGATGCCAGCTTGGTCTTACCCTCTATATGACCCCGAAACTGCACTTCATTCGAAATGTCAACACCCAGGATACCTACAATTTTACTAATGTTCTGAAACTGTGGCGCTACAATGAATGGGGATTTTTTAGCGGTAAACGCGCAGACTTGTGTCTTTGTGGGGTTGAACTGGACTAGATTTAATCTTCTCCAATCAGAGACTCGCTCCAGAGAGTTCTCGACTTCATACACAAGTCTAGTTCTAATCTCCTCGATAAGCGCCCGAGAAGCATTTGCGCGGCTTGTATAGTGTGCATCTCCCGTACTGTCATCAGCATTACAATGATAGTTAAGGTTCTGTTCCAACATGTCATTGATATGTAGTAAGAAAAGTGTGGGAGATAACACAGAGCCCTGCGGTACACCAGCGTTTATTGGTAAAGTGTCAGAGCTTTGTCCATCGACTAGAACTTTGATGAAACGCTCTGACAGAAAGCTGGCTGTCCAATGGCATAGCTTCTCAGGGAGACCGTACGATGGTAACTTCGCGAGAAGAGACCTGTGCCAGACCCGGTCAAAAGCCTTTACGATGTCTAGGCTCACAGCTAATGCTTCCCCACTGTTGTCTAAGGTCTGAGCCCATCGGTGCGTGAGGTACACTAGAAGATCACCAGCCGATCTGTCATACCGAAAGCCATATTGGCGATCGCTGATCAGCTGGTGATCCTCCAAGTATTTCAGCAGCTGCGTGTTTATTACACGCTCCATGACCTTAGAAAGAAGGGAAGTAATCGCAATGGGTCTGTAGTTTACCGGATCACTACGATACGTATTATATTGAAATACCCCGATATAGATACCTAGTGTAGAGTGTGAGTGTAGTAAGCGTATTTAATTTATTAAGGGAATATATTATTATGTTTAAATACGCCTTTATTCTAGGTGAAAGTTACACCAACGCAGGAAGGTAGTGTAGAGCGCGTATTTCATTTAATAAGGGAATATACTCGTATGTTGAAAGACGCCTTTATTCTAGGTGATAGTTCTATTGCTTACCTTTATCATCAGATGCTGGCTTAGAAAACAGCAGGTCATCGTCAGCTGCGTCCACGCCGAGCCAGTTTTCAGCGTTGTGGATGGCTATCAGGTCCCTCACCAGCTGTTCATCAGTCTTGCCCCCCGTATCGCCCCCTTTGCCCCGGAGTGGACCGAAAACGGGGTGGTTGTATAGAGGATCGTTTACTACTGGGTAACCTGTGAGATTAAAAAACATTGTTTGACGGATTTATTTCGTCTATAGCAAACTAAAGCGAAGCGCGCATGGCCCCGCTTCTGGTGTAGATCGGAAGCGATTTACTCGGTTAAGCGGTCGGGTGTGTGATGGGTGACTAGTGGCAAATTTAAAAAAATATGCGTTTCCGTGCTTCGGAGGGCACGTTAAGCCGTCGCTATCGATAGACAGCAGTCGTTAAACCTTGTCGGAGGCCTTATGGGCGGTTTGAAAACATCCGTGAGCGGATTGGCCACTATCCCTTATCGCCACCAACTCGCATTGGAGCGCGTGGTGGAGTAAGGTCCAGGCCTCCTCCCAAGAAGGAGAGAGACTCGTGCCCTGCAGTGGGACGTATCAAGGAAGTATTTCCAACATTTAAATACATTACTAGAGGAAGAAACTGATTCACATGTTCTGTTAACTAAAATTTTAAAATATATTTGGAGTTTAAGTGGCGATGAATGATGAAATTGAAAGAAGACAAAAAATATCGTACAAAGAATAGATTTATTGAGAATCAGAAGTGGTATACGTTTTCGCAGGTTTTCACGAGCTTCAGACATTGTAAAACTTATAAAGCTCGCACAACGTCGGCTAAGGAAGTTTGTAGTATTGTACACGTGACAAAATCCGCAAAAATAATTTTAAAGTGTTAAATTATGCTAGTTCGATTGGTAGTAGTAGTAATAGTCCGCAGAAGATGATTGGTATCAACAGAAACATCACTAATTTAAATTTTAAATTAGCGATAAGATAATCTTCGCTCTTCGGAAAATCTTACCCTAGCCATTCCTTCTCACAACACTAGCTTTGTTTCCCATTCATTCACTGTTTCGGAAATAAAACTTTGGAACGCGCTTCCCGTGGCTATCAGAAAATCAACTTGTAAATTATCTTTCAAACGTAAAGTACGTCAACATTTTTTTAATTTGCTGTCTCAGAATAAATGTCTGTCATTCATCGTGATTATTCCCAATTCGTATCTTTAATATTTATTAATATTTGTACTTAATATAGATATATAATAAATATACATCTTTGTACCTTTCATATTTATATATTTACATTATATTTATATATATATATCTTAATATATATAAATCTCGTGTCACAATGTTTGTCCTCAATGGACTCCTAAACCACTTAACCGATTATAATAAAATTCGCACACCATGTGCAGTTCGATCCAACTTGAGAGATAGGATAGTTTAAATCTCAAATTATAGTCGCAATTTTAATTTATTGCTAATTATTTGTCTGTTATTATTTGACAGTCACAATTATCTGTTAACTCCAAATGATTCTAACAGATGTCGATACCTTTCGATTGGGTTGAGTAAGTAATCAATAGATGGCGCTGCTATGGTAAATCTACAAACGTGTCATACATTTTAACAGCATAATTACCACGTGTTGTTGACGCTATATAATTAATTAAATTTATTTTGTAGTGAACGAAATACCGTATAATTAAATTATTACCACATTTTAATGTTTTTTGGTGTTAGCATAGCCGGCCACGTGTTACATAGACTGAAGTGTAAATTGAATTCATATTATAATGAATGAAGATAATACAGTGAAATTAATCCTGTTTTTTACTTATCATATTTTACTTTCATTGATCAAAACATTATAATTTAATTTGAATATATGTATGTAAGTATTATCATATATGTATATAAATCAATTGCTGTTCGTTTGTCTCGCTTAAACTCGAGAACGGCTGGACCTATTCGGCTAATTTTGGTTTTGAATGATTTTTGGAAGTCCAAAGAAGGTTGAAAAGGTAAGAAAATATTGAGAAATTGAAGGGAAATAGTAAAAACCACAATTTCATTTTCCCACACAAATAGTCCGTATCTATCAGACCTTTGACACATTATTTCATAGTGAGGCAATACGAAGTTTGCCGGGTCAGCTAGTATATATATATATCTGTATAATATATATAATATTTATTATTGATATACTTATCTATAATATGTTATAATTATAATCATCCAAATTTGTTTCATTTATTATAATGTCTACTTTTAACCAGCGTTGCACCTACATCGTTGATTTCTACACAACTCAATGGTTGACTGGTAGAAAACGCCTAGTGGCGTTAAGTCCGCCTTATGTATATTTTATGTGCATAAAAGTATAAATAAATAAATAAATAAGATATGGTCTTTTGTCGAAAAACTCACCTAAATACTGCAAATGCACTCGAATTTGGTGCATCCTGCCGGTTTTGGGGCGGCAGAGCACGACGCTCGTGTTCGTACCAAGATTGAACCCGAGACGTTTGAACACTGTCGAACAATCCTTGCCCTTCGGCGATACTTTGCACACGCCAATCTTGTAGCTGACCACTTCGATCGGCTCTTGACATTCGATTTCTTCTCTGTGGTCAAAAAATACTTTGTTATAATCTGATGACTGCCCTACTCTAAATTTGGTCTCGTATTATATTATCGATACTATCTTACACGCATACAAAATCCCTTCTAATTTTATAAACGCCAATGTAAGTTTGTTTGTTACACTTTCACGCGAAAACTACTTAACCAATCATCATGAAACTCGTACACATATTCTTAAAGGTATTAGTCTATACTATGTTAACAAATTATTATAAAGAGGAAAAAATTGTGTTTTTGTATGAATGTTTGTAACGTTTTCATACAAGAACTACTGCAACGATTTCAAAAATACTTTCACTATAAGAAAGCTGCATCTTGACAGAGTGACAAAGGCTATATTACATTCATTGTATCCGTGCGAAGCCGGGGCGAGTTACTAGTATTTTATATAAATGAAGAAGTGCATAAGCCGTCTTCAAAATAATGTTCTTCGATAATTATCAATATATTCACTCATTTGAAATTAGCATTAACCATGATCGGGTTACCACCATACATGCCATCATACGTATCAAAATCCAGAAAATTAAATTAACTACTCACTCAGGAAACTCGCCGTCGACCCTGCAAACGTATTCCTTTTGCACCTGTCGGTTTCTTATTTGGTGTTCCATTTGTCTCGCTTTCTTTGGACTCCTCCCGAATAGCAAAAGACCTGGTCAAAAAGATAAGACTTTAGAATTCAACTAATTACTGCCTTTCCAATCATAAAATCAAATAGTCTATCTAAATGATCTGAAGAAAGAAATGAAAGAAATGAAGAAATGAAAGAATCTGTGTTGACGAAAATTAGACGAGTATATTCAGTAAACTGCACCTTACAATTCTCAAGTCCATTTAACTTTCAAACTAGAAAAGGTAATGCTCACCTGACGTCAACCTGTCGAGCCGGTGGATGGTCCTCAAGTTTTTCAAGTTGTACTCCTTTGCGAGTATGAAAACGACCGTGTTGTGTCGGTATCGACCGCAAGGGTGTACCTGTTGAATATACTTGCTCTTTCAAACTTGGCTCAAAGAATATGCAGCTACACATTTTAAGAATGAAATCGACAATTGACTCATTGTTATTCAATCTTTCGATTTAGAAATGTGATTTATTTATTTTGTATATAAAATGATCAAACAAATGATGATGATTTAAGCAATGATGGCAGTTACGTGACATGTAAAAGCGATTACACAATATGTCCAAAAAAGCCAAAACCTCTCTCACTTGTATTCGATGTTAGGAGACGTATAACGATTTATTGAGCGCAGATATCCATTTTAGCAGTATTTCCCTGAGTTAAAATCAAGTGTGTAAAAATATACTGCTAGAATCTCGAAATCTTTCATCGAAAATTTTTGGTAAAATCTCGTAGCGCACAAATATCGACGCTCTAAAATCGCTGCCGTATTTGCCTCAAAAGTGAGAAAGTAAACACGTAAGTGCTACATGCAACATTCGTGAAATATTGTAGAAGAATATAGGTAGTTATTTTATTTTCATTTCAATTCTCTCTTCAAAAATTGTACTTTTGCACAGACTACTCAAATTATTGTATTTATTGTAGATTGCTTATTGAAATTCACCTTTAATTACGATTATTTGAGATTTTCTTGTTATATTAGTTTTATTAATCGAGAATTGCTTATTCACAAGTGCAATTTTAAGTTCAGACAAAATTATCAGATAAACCGCATCTATTAAGTTTTCATAACTAGCTGTCTGAACTCTGCAGTATTTTTTTGCTCAGTAACATTGCAAATCTTCTGATAATCTGTTTGGAGCCACTTGTTGCTGTTTGAACATTGCCAACTCTATCTGATGTTAGTTTCAAAAAGGCAATATGTGGACATATATAAATAAATAGACATTTTATTTATAGTGGCAATAGTTGCCAACATAACACATTTAACCTGATAAGGATATAGTTTAAAGCATTATTAAAATCCAACATTTTTGTGACGATGTTAAAATTATTACTGTATTGTGTATTTTGAAGCAATTATGTACGTAGTTAGTTATTCTGTATAAGAAGTATCGATTCTATATTAGAAATAACGGAAATAGTCGTACGAGCAATTTAGCTTTCCGTAACATGAAATAATGAACACAATAATATGTTCGTACGATCAGATCACATACTAAAACGTTTTATGATCTCCTTTATGTACATAACATTAAAACAAGAACAGTTGAAGAGAGAATTATCGTAAGTAACAGTAGAAAGGTCGCCTGCGTTAATAAGGAATGATGCGGTACTCGGGCTCGCCCCGGTATTGCCACTTATAAGTGGGATTCTAAGTCTTAAGTATTCACAGTATCAAACCTGTGCAGTTCACAAATATGTCAGACTCTGATAGGGAAAGTTTTAACAGGAACGGAGGCGAGGATCTAATATTTCTAGGTAACAGAATAATCTAGTTTCATTCGGACTGGCTGCCGGCGCTGCTTAAATTAGATTTTTCGCGACATTTACCGACGTGTGGTATAAATTTTACGGTTGAATTTTGAAAAAGGTTTTTATCAATTTTAGATGTTAAAAGATAAGTTAAAAAGGCGATCTGAACTAGAATTTTATTTCGATTGAATAAATGTTATATAGTCACTTAGCTCTCAGGCAGAAAGGAAATGCAAGTTCACTTTAAAAGCTGAGTGATAACGAAGTGCTTCGAAGAGCTACCTTTATAGACGGTAATATATATTTTAAGACAGGTGAGAACTAAAAGATTGATAAACTTAAACTTCTTTTAACATTTGTTTGTTTTGAATAATATTCGAGTATGTATTTTTTTGGTAAGTTTCTGAATTGAGTAAGCTAAAGAAGATAATGTAAGTACTCAGCAACCTTCAGCATTTTTAGTGTAAAAAATACAAAAGTCTACCGCTTCGGCCGGAATTAGCACAGACAGCATAAATGCACCTAGGTTGCAGGCATATTTTATTAAGCCTAGCCGAGTGCCCATGAATAAAACAGAATATTTTAAAGCAAAGCTATAAAATCTGGAAATTTAACTCTTGTGATAATAAATGTTTAAATTGTTTATAATAAAACGCAACAACGTTTTCAAGTTCACTTTAAAAAAAGGGTTGAGATTAAGTTAAATAATAGTTTAATTATGAAATTTGATTTTGTAATCGAGTAAAATCGTCTTTAGTAACATTAATCCCTATTATTAAGTGAAAAAATAATATTGACTAGAAAGCTAGTAAAATTAAGATGAGTATTATATTCCTTATGATAATTAAATTTAAATTTTTCTCTCCAAATGATTTCAAGTTGAATTTGGTGTCAATGAGCAATGGCACCACACATATTTGTATATGCACTCTGATATACACTGCGAATCTTACTAACGTCAACTGAATGAATGAACACAGAAATCTAAATACATATTATTCATGTTTCTGTCAATGAACAGTATGTTGCGTTTAAAGCGTTGAATTTCATAATGTGTGGTTGATTGACTAGGAAGTTCTATGTTTCGTTATCATCTAATGGCAAGAGCTAAAACTATAGCCTTTAAGGATCATAATGCAATGGAGGAAGGAAGGTAATCGAAAGAATCGCTGACAAAGGATAAAGGAGTCCCAAAGGACGCTATCAGGGTCTGACACCAACAAAACGGTCCCAACGCTGACTCACCGGCAACGAGCAAGGCTTGTCTAGCACGAGTAGCTCCTCATCCACGTGTAGTATGCGCAAGGGAGAAGCGAGCACTGGAGTTTCGTGCCTGGCCCATCACGGACAAAATTATCATTACGGGCGTCCTTGTATGATGTTGTTGCTTTTGGGGATATGACGGGATACACGGGCACCCATATTTTATTAGGGTATACGTTGAACACTTTATACAATAGCTTGACAATGTCTTTTAACGTTTTTATGAATTGATGTGAAAATTTAATTTTACTAACAATAAGACCATTATTGTCTCAAATATTCGGATAATTTCCGAAATCGTTTTCTTCATCTATATAATTTTAATTTGTTCTTTGAGTATTTTTTTCACATTTGTTTCACTCAAGTACAGCTATTAGCAAACAAGTTGAGCAAAGAGTGCATTTGACCGGGAGTATGGATCGAGTACAATTAGAACTTTCTGGCAACCTAAAAATTTAATTCTGTGCAGTCTCGGCAATAGATGTAACTTCTAACACGTAAACAGACATTTATATTATAAGTTAGTAAACCAATATAATAATTCTAAGGAATATGAAGACATATCATTATAAATCTCTCTTAAAATCATCCCCAAATGCCATAACAACACCATAGAGTTAACAATGATTTAACCCACGTTGTTTAGTAAGTGTGCTTAGTAAGTACTAAACTACTTATTTGATTAAAACTATTGATCTAGTCTGTTATAGGATCAAATCCACTCAGGAATCAGCGGTTTTGTATGTAAATCATGTAGGCGAAACAGAATGAACAACACTTAAAATAAACATTTCAATTTTGTTTAACGATGTACCTGTTATGTGTATGAGGCATGACTCAACGTAATGCCAAGTGTATGTAGTTAAAGCAGTACTTTTTTATGTAATGAAGGTGGCACAAAAAATGCAGTTCACATAGATGTTAAGTGATGACTGCAGCTTAAAGACAATTACACAAAAACTAGAGGTCTAAATGCAGATGCGTTGCCACCTCTGAGATCTTGATTGTTATGTCGCTGTGATAGTTATTACGGAGATGGCCCCGAATGTTTGTTTGTCACATTCATTAATAAAAAAAAAATAAGTAAAGCCAAAACACGTTTTGCTTATCACTTAGAATCTTGAGTCACTTGGTTTCAATACTATTCTAATCAACACTACACTATAATTTTAATAAAATATAGCGTCCGCTGCCGCTGGTGAAACTAATAGTAATATCCTAAACTCATTATAGTATGGGAGCCCAAGAGGGGATTTTTGAATTTACTCCAGCGCGTCAGATTAAGTTATAGGAGATACCTTGCACCCAATTCAGTACCTCCACCAAATCTAAGATTTCCATAAAAGGCCGAACCCTTAGGGATTCCGCCACGAGCTTGCCTCGCATCCAAATTGTCAGAATTTTGGATGGGAGCTTTGATGGGGTTCACTTTAGATCCTCTCTGAGTATCTGACATTCTTGAGTAATTTTTCACCTTCATTTTTGAACGAATCAAATGTTTTTGAAGAGGACGCGGCATCAACGTCTTGGGTCAAGAGCGTGTCAGATATTCTGTGAGGGTTTAAAATGTGGCCAAACAATGCTTCTATCCAAAATTCAGACAATTCGGACGATGAGTAAGATCGTAGCGACATTTATAATTTTTTTTAAGACTATTCTTCGGCCGCGTCTTTATATACGAACCTTAGATTTAGTGGAGATAACCAGCGGGGTTCAAGGAATCTCCCATATCTTTATCTGACGCGCTCGAGTAAATCCAAAAATAGCATCCTGGGCTCCCCTACTATTACTTACCATCATAATTATTCCTACACATTATCAATTAGATCGTATCCAGTTATCATTATCATCTTAGAATTTAAATGGAACCATTTCTAAGATTGCTAAATCAGACTGAAATAGATCAAGCTTTACGTATGAGTACTTAATGTCATTGCTATCGAGGCTAATTTGCAATGTCTTTATAGTTTAATTAGTTTTATTAGTTGTCGACTGTGGGTAGTTTCTCATTAACAGTGTGACCCAATAATCGATCTCAATCTATTTTTGATGACATTCGATCGATACTTCGATTCGTTTGTTAAAAAAGGCATCCCAATAAAAAATCTACAGATGAATTTGCTGTTCGTTGCTATTAGGCTGCTGACAGCGGATCGATCAAAAGATCGTTTGCAATACAGATTGGTGCGATCCGCAATAGAAGGTTCAATATTGAAGCTGGTAAAAAAATACATTTAGGAAATGTTATTGAAATAATCTAGCATAGCGACATATCGCAGTTTTATTTCTTTGATTATAATATTGATTTCTCAACGGAATTTTCCCGATATGTGTAACAAAAACCAGTTGTAAAAATACATTTAATAAATATTCATACACAATTAATCTAATTTTAGTAACTCATTGTTTACTTTTGGTAGAGCTCCAGTAATGGACTTCCATGCTAATGCCACATTACCTAAGTACCGCTAAATGGCAATGAGCGCTATCGTGTTCCTGTTAGGCGGTAGAAAATGTATGACCAAAAAGTGAAAAGACCATACGCATCAAGCTGCGTCTTTAGTATTCGTGTAGATTTTTCCGCATTCTTCATCAGTGAATGCATTGTATGTACGACTCTTATTATATGAAGAAGAACATTAATTTCTTTAATGTTTTTCTTAAATCACTCACACAATCACAAGTCAATCATTGTAATGTACAATACAATACGCTTATACTCACAGCCCCACAGTACGTATAAACCTGTGTCGTGGGTGCCGTTGTACACATACAACACATATACAAACACCCAGACCCGAAACAAATATCTGTAGCCCATATACATATTTGTCCCGGTGCGGGGATCGAACCCGCGTCCCTTCGAATCAAACGGTCACCTCACACCGCTGGACTAACCAGGTCGTCATCAAATGTGCGCGGTCACTCATTTGGCCTTATGTGGGAGTATGTTACATTCAGGAAATTGAGCTGTACTCTTACAAAATTTATTATAGCATGTATCTTCACGTCAGGTCCCTTACGGGGCACGCTGACAGTGTGGCGCGCCAAATAAAGCAAAGTTCTTTTCGATAATTGTGAGATAGTGTCTAAAGTTCTTTCTTACCCCTAGTTTGCACTAATAACATTAAACATGATGATGTTTCGCAACTCGTCGCATAAAATATGTATTGCGACATGTCATGTTTGTGCTTGCGTTCGCACTGCTGTCAAACCTATCATTTTAGTAAAACATCTCAAGATTTGTTGTTATCTGTGTTTGCATTGTCATAAAACATGTCTTTTATTCATGTTTGTCTAAGTTGATGTTTACATAGTCTTACAATTTGTACCAAAACGTGTTTTAAAGTTTTTTAATTGTTTTATAAGTGAGTCGGTAAACATGAAACATGGTGTGAACAAGATCATGTTGTGATCATCACCATCACAACATGTAAAGAAACTTGTCGTGAAATTCGTCTTGTTCTTGATTGTGTCAAACATGTACCTATTGACATAACATTTTGGTTGACAATGCAAACGATTTTATGAAAACAGCGATACACGGTTACGCTGATGTATGTATGTATGTATGTATCTTCACGCCAGGTCCCTAACGGGGTAGGCAGAGAGTGAAGAGCGCCAGACATCCCGGTTCAGACAAACCTCTCGTGCCTCGTCTACCTTCATCATTCTCTTCATACATGCACGCCGATTCCTAAGACTTTTGACCCCACCATCAGACAGAATGTCATATGGTGGGGTCATATGTACGCTGATGTCATATGGTGCAAATATGTTTAAAAGGGAAAATTGTTTACTATCACCAAAAACATTCATTACATATATATATTACACAATTTGCTGTAGTTTTGAGGTTAGAATTTTCAATATTTACTTGCATTTCGTGTAACTAAGTAATCATTCTAACGGAAAAATCCATACAACGTTGAAATTTTCAATATTTTGCTCTAGATATTTCAACGTTCTTTTAGATTCTCCTATTGCCGTAATCCTCCTACCGATGCTGCTTGTATTCGGATTCTAAAACTATTTGGTTTGCACGAAATAAGGATGAGACGAAGTATTTCTTAGTTTGGGTTTACTAAAAATCAATCAAATCGAGTTACTTTTTGGATCAACAATACAAAAAAAAGAAAAGATTATGACGCTGATGCCATGTGATGCAATATGTTTAAATGCAAAAGTTATTCACTATCGCTAACTAAGGAACATTTGTTGCAGGCTAGAATTAAAATATTCCTAATACGAGCGGTGGCTCATCCATGTATTTTCAACATTCAGTTGCATTCCATATAACTAAATAATAAATCTGACGGAAGAACGATACAAAATGTATTTCCTAGGAAACATACACCTAAAAGGAAAGCCGGTCCTAACTCTTTTTACCATAAACTTTAGACCTTTGCAATTACCGTAATGAGAGGGACCGTTTCAGTCCGAGGCATATGCCGGGTTAACAAATTGTGAGACCCTTAGTTGGGGGCAGGTAAAACTAATCTGAATAACACTGAAAACAAGAAACTTCCAACCCTAATTTACAACTTTGACGAATCTACTTCGACGAAGTGCTTGAACCTACGATACGGGTAGTGAATTCTGTTTCTAACTATACAAACGTATTTAAACTATCCTCTGATATGTTATGCATGTAGTTAATACCACCATGACGTGCTGTTGGAGATTTGGGCCTGTACCATGACGTCTTATTGCGATTCAGTTTTTCACGCGTACGAGTATGTGTTATTGCCAAATAATGTTTTTATAGCCAAAATTCGAAATATTCTAAGTATGAAGTGCATTGTATTTGAAATTACAGACTGTAATTAGTATTTTTTTATCTTTTAATGTAATTTCACTGTCATCCCCTAAGGGGTAGGCAGAGGTAAATGCATGCATTCAAGCAAAGATGACATGAAACATGCAAACACCCACGATTCGCCAGTTACGTTTTGGCTCACGTAACAGGTGGCGAGCCTGTTGACGTCTCCGGGCACATTACCAATCTCCAAGGTACTTCTCCGTCTCAGGAATCGAACTCAGGACACCAGCGTAGTAGTAGTGGCCTGCTACGAGTACCACTAGGCTACTGACCTTTTAATGTTGCAAACATTTGGTTTTTTGAAGTTTTTTCCCTATTTTCTTGCGATCGTTAGGGCTACCGTGGCCTGCAGCGTGATGGGAGCCATTACAGACGATTTACCGGAGTGTTATTTTTCCTGTTCCGTGTTTATGGAGACATACGACACCGTTAGTCTTTCTTATCAATTAATTGCTGTTCTCATTAGGCTTGATATGGCGAGTTAGAAAATCAGCGCAAAGGTCTTATGAATGTTTGTTGATTGGTTATATTAACTTTAGCGTATTACTTTATTAAGTTCTACCAACATGGCCGACGTACAAACAATATTCTAGGCCACAATCAGACAATATGAAGAAAATGTTTGTATTAGGAATAAAAATCACTCTGAAGCTTTTGACCTTTTGTTTAAGTTATAGATTTAATGCGTGTATCCCCTTAATTTAATAAAACTGGAAAACAAGCGTTTCATACCCAATACAAATACTGGATCAACTCCACTGGTGGGCGGTGAGTCCAGTCCACGAGCCATTTGATCTAGCGGTGTTTTTTTTGAAGTTATATTTGGCGCGACCAGAAAAAAATATGACAGTGAATGAATTTTTACGATGCGCGCGCACTTCAACAGATAAAAGTGACGTAACTTCGTAACTTCACGCCTGTAATCCCCGAAGGGGTAGGCAGAGGTAAATGCATGCATTCAAGCATACATGCAAACACCCACGATTCGCCGGTTACGTTTTGGCCCATGTAACAGGTGGCGAGCCTGTTGACATCTCCGGGCACATTACCAAACTTTGAGGTACTGGGAAATTTCCAGAAAATGGAAAAATCCCAATAGAACCAGAGATAAAGGCTTTTTCACCATTATCTCTGATAACCCCCTACCCGGGAATCGAACCCAGGACCTCAGCGTAGTAGTAGTGGCCTGCTTCCACTAGGCTACCGAGGCAGTTAAAAGTGACATTCTGAAGTAAGTTGCTAAACAAACAACAAACAGTCTGAAGTTAGCAACAGCAACTGTACCAAGCAGTTTTTGGTTACTTTGGTTACTGTCTCATAGTAACGTATAACTTCAGTAAAGTATAACTTACGTTCGTACATAAGCAATGTAGATTTTTTTTCCGGTCGGACTTATTTTGTTGGCACGTCTCGAGATGGCATTAGTCTACGGCAATCATAGAGCCACACGGGCTACCGGTTGCGGCAGACCGGAGGAAAGTAGCCATATGCGGGCTTTCTCCTCTGTCAAAGTACAAGCTTCAATGGATTTACGCCTGTCGTCCATATGTTTAAACGTGTGCGGGAAATTGGGCAATCGGCGAGCGCAGAAGGCGCTCCAGCCTATACCTATCTAGCGGTGTGAGACGTGCCCGTGACAGGACAAAAAATTGTATTGCCCACAAATATTTCTTTCGGGTCTGGGTGTTTGTATATGTGTACAACTGTATTTTAGAGCGTATTTTTTATATGTTACATAAATTACATCACAATTACTTATTAACTTATTAAGTTGTGATGTGATTTTTATTTGCTAAGTCAATGACATCAAATCACGATTTACACATTTGAAGAGAGGTTCAACTTTTCACGATCGTCTCGAAAATTTTCGAAAATTAATTTGCGATATGACTTGCATTTCTGTAGTTTCCATATCAATCGGGCATCAGTCTCAAACATCAAGAGCAGATGCCTCCGGAAAGTGGTACTCTGTTATATTAGAAGAGGGGGGTCTATTATAATGTAATTCTCTACATTATAATTTAATATTTTATTTTCTACGTCAATGAAATAAAATCACAATTTCCACATTGGAAAAGAAGTTCAACTGTTCTCTATAGAAGTAAACTAAAA
Source organism: Macrosoma leucophasiata (assembly GCA_036365455.1). NCBI lineage: Eukaryota > Metazoa > Arthropoda > Insecta > Lepidoptera > Hedylidae > Macrosoma > Macrosoma leucophasiata. The sequence goes on along the minus strand of JAWQUS010000007.1, from coordinate 22,572,525 downwards.
TTGCGAAATGACTTGCATTTCCGTAGTTTCAATATCAATCGGGCATCAGTCTCAAACATCAAGAGCAGATGCCTCCGGAAAGTGGTACTCTGTTATATTAGACGAGGGGGTCTATTCTAATGTTTTTTTATGTTATGAAAGTGGCAAACAAGCATGCAGTTCACATTGAAGTTAAGTGATGACTGCAGCCTATAGACACACACAATGACCAGAGGTCAAAATGCAGATGCGTTGCCACTCCTGAGGCCAAAGGTGTTATGTCTCTGTGTCGGAAATTACAGGGCCGTACATTACCACCTGACCGGAACACGATAGCGCTAAACACTACCATTTAGTGGCAAGTATATAAGGTAATTCGGTGGTGCCTACACCTCTACGCCCGCGAACTTCGTCACTGGAGCTCTACCACAATAGTATGTAATTCTTTTCTTAACGAGATGTAATTACTTACTTAAGATACTTATTTCTTTACAGTTTTCTATGGCATGAAGTGACAGGCAATCACAAAGTTCGCGTAGATGGTGAAATAATAAATACTGTAGCCCTTAAATTTCTACACATTTTCTATCGCATTGGGCAAAACCTGTAATGGTAGATTTAAGTTCAATAAATAAATAACTTAAAAAAATAATAATAATAATGAATAAATGAGTGGAATGAAATAATAAAAAAAAAATAAACAAAAACTTGTTACTGTCAATGTCAAGCCCTTAGCAACGAGCTGCAATGCCACTTAGCACTGTGCTTTGTGTGAGAGTAACCCACAACTCCATAGTCAAAATACTCGTATATTATAAAACTTATTGGTTGGTATATAATAACTACCATTTACCAAGAACAGCTTGAACTTAAAATACGATTGTGGATTCTTAATCTGTTTATCTTACGATTTGAAAAGTAGCATTAGCAACTACTACAATTTACCTATTTATTACGCATGAATTGTTAAAATGTAAAGTTCACAAATCGACAGCGAATATTTAAAATATCACTAAAAGATATGCGATACTTTTCCCGGTTTATTTTGGAGAATTGAACCCTCCCTGGCCCATCGCGACGGCATATTTCCTTGCAAAGGAACCGCTTTACGTAACCACCAAAGGACTTTGAGGGGCTTTTACGCCGAGCGGATTTCTGAGGTGTATGTAGCGTTCGTTATGAATCCGAAATAATTCTGAGACATCAATGGAATTCCTATAAATTTTTACTTAACTTTGATACGGGTCACAGTAAATAGAAACAATAATTTGTGAAAGACTTTATGGAAAAACAATAGAAAATGATCAATTTAATATTATGGTACATACTAAAAGCTTTTAAGCCCTTTTGCACCATGACCAAATTAGAGCAAGATTTACAGATGGCACCATGGCTTAAATTTGATTTAGAGTCTAATTTTGAATGTAATAATTTTTGTAATGATTATGTCTTTTTTATGTAGGAAAGGTGGCAAACTACGGTGGAGTTCTTAATATAGATGTTAAGTGATGACTGAAACCTATAAACATCTACCCAAAAACCAGACGTCAAAATGAAAACGCGTTGCCACCCCTGAGACCTTACTTGTTCTGTCTCTGTGATAGTTATTACGGGGGTATACATAACCTACTCTAACTGGAACACGATAGATTCGGACAGCACCATTTGGCGGTAAGAAGATTAGGTAATGAGCTCCTACACTTGGAACTCTACCACCAGCAAAGTATGTTTCGCGGACGCGTCAAAACTCTTATCCTAACAAGCGAAGCACATGTAAGAGTAGTATCATAACTAATTGAAGAATAAGTTAAATAAAGTAAAATAAGATAAAACACTATTTGTTAATTAATAGTAGCTTAGTTTCATAATACACAATTCTTATTGAATTTGTTGCTGTTGTGCCGACTTTAAATGTTTATTTCAAAAAACTTCGAATGAAAAATGAAATATGCTTTGTTATCTGTTTCTGTATAAATGAGCGGATGTTTATCCGGTTCACTCCGCGGTAACTTTCGTTGGTTTGAATTAGCAATAAAACAGATGTTAAAGATGAGATATTTTCCCTTATTTTACTAGCTAGATTAGATTGATTTGAACAGTTCGTTCTATTTATAAAATGGTGAATAATCAGATCTTCCATTAAACCCTTTTATTTCACAACTTTATTATTATTATTGTGTTAACGCCAAAGTTGCTGCAAAAGAAATACATTACTTACCTTTGATTGCAAGTTGATGAAACTGATGAACTAAATCTACCCAACACCTTGTAGAAAAAACATCAAACCATTTACTGCCAAATACCTGTCCACAACAAGAAAAGCCAGGAGGTGAAGAAGAAAAATAATAATCAATATTTTGTCGAACATTTTCAGCTATTAATATTTTAGCAAGGTTGATTTATTGATTGCATTCCATGATTATCATCTGCCGCGAAAAAATGAAACTATTAATGATCAGATAATGTCATTGCCAACACGCCTATATGGAATTTATCATGGTCATCAAAATTGCTAAATACTTTAAGATTCATCTCCTAACTTTTTGCACCGAACAAAATATAAAACAGCTAATCTACATAGATGATATACTAAACTAGGAAGGAATATAAGGGTACATGCGGCAGGAAAAACATATTTAATGATAAGCGTTCACATAACATGGCTGTCTCAATTGCCACTTACGGGGATAGAGGCTGGTTTGTTGACAACCACAATGTCCTCGTCGATATGAACGAGGGTGATCGGTTGGCTGGTCACCGGTACTTCGTGCCTGCAACGATACACACGTCAGGCTCCTGCCGATTCAGACGCTGAGCAAATACGCGAAGTTCACATGTGTTATATGCAGTCCAGTTTTGTAATGGATGCCTATGGAACAATTGGTATTATATGGGCATTTGTGTTTGGGACTATCAATCTTTATTGAGTCAGTAACTTGAAATGAAGATCGAAATTAAAGGTTGGCAAAGTTAGGGAAATTGAATTTGACTTTTCAAGACAATATTACGCAAAGTGTAGAATACTGACGAAGTATCGTGATTAAATAGTAAACAAACCACGATACAAGGTACAAGATTATTCAACGAGACAAAAGGATTTTAAATGGGAGACGCTTTGTTGTGGTTACACAATGCAAACGACAGGACTTTAACGGGCTTGGCGCAATGGGATTTGGGGAGCTTTAACACAAAGACTTCTGATACAGTATAACTGTGTATTGAAACTATTGACATGTCGTATCGTGTGTTGAGTGACAAAGCGTTGATCCACTTGCTTGAACTATTAATCATTCCCTGCAAACAAAATTGGGAGGAGGTGCAGTTACAAAAGTTGTTTTTTTTTTCTATTTTTCGCCGGCTATAGTGTCCATCACTTTGATAGTAGCCATAAATCAGGTGGCACGTTAGTGCGTTACAAATATATTGCTCAGTATCCGTTGTACATCGATGTATGAAATACAGATAAGACGAGAGACAACAACAAATGAACATGCGTGAGCGAAGGTAGTACGTGGGTGATGGCCATACAAGAGGAGACACAGTGAAGCGGATGAAAAAAATCATGTTAGATATTAGAACACCTGTGTCTCCATTTGTAAGCTCAGTGCACTCGCATGCCCATCCGGTGCTTGAGAATATTTTAGAAGATCCATTATATTACATTATCTAAACGCCTGTATATACAAACAAGCTTAAACAAATACAAAACTTAGAAATTTGCATGGAAATAGTTAGGGACCATGAAATTGTCTAAGTTATTCCACACCGGTTCTGAGTAAGTTTGGAGACTTAGTGATAGAAGAAAGCAATAGAAGAGAATCGTTAACGTTATATTATCCTCAAATCCTAATGACGGCAGTGTTTAACGTAGTCTCAATATCTGGATACTTAATAGTAAGCTATCTACATAATATAAAAGATAATCTAAAAAATAGATGAATACCTATGGACAACGTTGGCTAGGAGATCGTTGTGTTTGAGCCTGTAGTCAGGGTCGACTCTTTCGTAGTTGACTGTGAGGGTACCAGCCCTGATGCACCTTTCGTACTCGGCGGCAGGGTGCGCCCTGAACTCTCTGGCGAACACGTCGAGGATCTTCTCGCCGACCCATCTTCCTTTAGTGAACGTGGTGAATGTAAAGTAATACGGGTACACTTTCCTGAGACCTGTAATATAAAGTTATATAATGAATCCATTATTTCACAGGAGGCTTCACATGAAACTGATGAAAATTTCAAATGACTGCAGATGGAATTAATATTTTACGCCGTTTTCACACATACTCCCCATTTCTAAATTAAATCTATACATACATCTATACAAATTAATAAAATTGGAGTGTCTGTTTGTAATATAAAATAACCGCTTTTTACTAAATGCATATGTATGTATACTCTGTCCCGGAAATTACAGGGCCGTACATTACCACCTGAACGGAACACGATAGTGCTGAACACTACCATTTAGCGGCAAGTATATTAGGTAATGCGGTGGTGCCTACGCCCGCGCATCCGTTACTCGAGCTCTATTAAGAGTAAAAAAAATGTTGATGAAGCTAAAGATTAAGTATGTGTGCTCACTAACTATGTTTACATTCTAAAAGCTTACCTAAACCCTATTCGCACTATCCTAATTTATGAAAATACTAAAATAGTGAAACAAATCACTATCTTCCGTATTACCCTTTAAATTTTCATCAATTCCTAAAGTTATGTGATTTGATAATAGAGGTAATAGTTTCCCTTTACGATCCATTGGTTTTGTATACACACGTAGATATAAAAGTAAGATGGACCAGCAAGATAAAGTTATCATTTCGCAACGCGTAAGTTAGGACTATCATAAAATATCAGAAGTGTTCTTACGTAAAATTTTACGGTTTTTATACGACTGCCTACGAGAGATACGAAACTATGGAATGCCTCTGCAAAAACTATAAATTTCATAGTCCGGAATATTTATACACTAGCGGCCTGTCCCGCTTTTGCATGGCCGCAATGTTACCTACATTCCAGCTACTTATATGGTACTAATTTATATAGAAGGTGTAACATAAAGGTTCAACAATATTTCAACAGTCCATGCCAATACCGATATTGACTTTATCCCTCAAGGTCTTTTTCTCCTGAGAATGTAAAACCATCAGTCAGTATTACGAGTCTAACTTTGATTCAAATTTTATGCGTTTCAACCCTAATAAGAACAGCTGAAGCGCGCATGGCCCGGCGGCTGGAGTAGATCGTAAACGATCTACTCGGTTAAGCAATACGGGCGCGGTCGGGTAGTGTGATGGGTGACCGCTAGTGGCAAATTGAATGCGCGTTTCCGTGCTTCGGAGGGCACGTTAAGCCGTCGGTTCCGGTTGCTATCGATAGATAGCAGTCGTTAAACCTTGTCGGAGGCCTTATGGGCGGTTTGAAAACATCCGACAGCGGGTTGGCCACTAACCCCAACACCTCCACCAATCCGCATTGGAGCAGCGTGGCGGAGTAAGCTCCAGGCCTCCCCCCAAAAAAGGGGAGAGACTCGTGCCCAGCAGTGGGACGTATAATGGGTTGCCATTATTATTATATTATTATTAAGAACAGCTGACAACGTAACAGTCGAAAGCGAACGCTACGTGTATGTGCGTAGGTATGAATTGCTGAGATGCTGCATTTCATACGCACACACGCGTACTGTTCGCCTCACCGTCACCACGCACGGTATTTCTGTGTGAAATGCTGAGCGTTTTCATTGACGACTTGTTAGGGTTGTAAAATAAAATAACAAATAATTAAATTTTAAAATTTTATGAAAAAAAAAGTTGTGATTTCTTTCTTATTTTTTTACGTAAAGTGATTTGAAATTTGATATAGATGAGCACCCTTCAATATTGTTGGACTTTTCGGTGACACCTTGTATAGGGTTGCGAAAGCGATTATTTTTCATAAACCGACCCTCTGCTGTATCTGTTTTGTACACATTAACCCTTTCCGACACAATAAAAGTTTTATTGTTATAACGTCTGTAGACGTTTACGGTCCGTGAAATTGTAACAACCCCAAAAACACACACTTAGGGGTTGAATTTCGCAAAAGCCTGTCTTAGGTACACGCTTAAAAGAATCCCTATCCAAAATTTAGTACTCCTAGTACTTTTAGTAACGAAATTTCATACAAACTATCAACCCCAAAAACAAACCCTTAGGTTTCGAATTTCGCAAAATCCCATCTTCGTGAGCAACTTCGCCCTAAAAAAACCCCCCATGCAACATTTTACACTGCTAACACTTGTTTCATGAGATTTCGTCATGACCTTTCGCTTGTGTATATAAATAGACATAATAATATGTAGTAAAACACAACAAATGGAGGTCATAAAAATAAGTTTCAGTTCAAGGTATCGTGGGTGTAAGTGCCAGCACTTTATATCTTGTACCCTACTGTGTTCCATTTAGGCGGTAAGGTGTTAAAATCACTCAAATAACTTAACATGATAGCACGAGACTAAGTCATAACGACGCTTCTGTATTGTAGCTGAAGAATCTCAGCATTTTGAAAAACAAATGACAAAACTCGGGCAGATTTTAGAACGAAACGTATTTTTATACAGAACCTTTTTTTCTTCAAGGGTTCACATACCGCTGTATACATTTTTGAACATCATTTATCCCAACACACATAGCTATGATTTTCCGATTCTGATTTTATTTTGGTGCCTATAGATTTTCATTGTTAAAGCTATTGTGTTTAAAATGGGACAGGGAGTGGGTTAAGAGTGTACCATAGAGAATATCAAGACTCCAAACGTAGAAAATTCAATACCACAAATTTTCCGAATTCGGAAATCGAACCCTTTTTTTGCTGCCGAGGTTATTACGTAACTTCACGCCTGTAATCCCCGAAGGGGTAGGCAGAGGTAAATGCATGCATTCAAGCATACATGCAAACACCCACGATTCGCCGGTTACGTTTTGGCCCATGTAACAGGTGGCGAGCCTGTTGACATCTCCGGGCACATTACCAAACTTCAAGGTACTGGGAAATTTCCAGAAAATGGAAAAATCCCAATAGAACCAGAGATAATGGACTTTACACCATCATCTCTGATAACCCCTACCCGGGAATCGAACCCAGGACCTCAGCGTAGTAGTAGTGGCCTGCTACCACTAGGCTACCGAGGTTATTAAGGCATTCAAAGTTGTTTCATATTTTTTTAATCTCAGAGCTTCCAAGGGCGCGATAATGCCTTTGTTAAGGTTTTGGTTTGAGAATCAACGATAATTGTAAAAAATGGTTATCTTCAAATAGGAACACAAAATGCTTTTCAAGAATCCTCATAAGTATTTTGTTCTCAAGCGCAAGTTTGAAAATGTGTAAAAAAAGGACAAATTATACTTGCGGACAAATTTTGATTGGCAACCTGGTAGATATATATTCTCTAGGTTATAAATATGCATAAAAATATGGTTATAATAGGTTGGGGAAAAAGTCTTTTCGCATTATAGTATGTATGAACTTGTAATAAAATCTCTATCGCTGTAATATTTGTATCTGGCTGGTTTTGGTATCATTGAAAGTTAACATTTTAAAGAACATAATTCCAAATTCAAATTAGGCAAATGCGTGATTTTCATTTGTTTTTCATACTGTCAAGATGAGTGAATCTAATGAAGAAATTCGATGCATTTTAAAATTTTACTACAAAAAAGGTAAAAATGCAACGCAAGCAGCGAAAAAAAATTGCGATATTTATGGACCTAGTGCAGTGTCTGTGAGAGTAGCACAAATTTGGTTTAAGCGTTTTCAATCCGGAAATTTTGATGTCAAAGATGCACCTCGCTCTGGTCGCCCTATTACGGATAAAATGGATTCCATTTTTGAAAAAGTGGAGCAAGATCGACATATCAGTAGTTACGACGTAGCTGAAGAACTGAGAATTGATCACAAAACAGTTTTGGCGCATTTGAAAAAAGCTGAGTACAAAAAAAAGCTCGATATTTCGGTACCTCACGAGCTCACTGAAAGAAACCTAATGAACCGTGTACTCATTTGTGATTCTTTATTACGACGTAATGAAACCGAATCATTTTTGAAGAAGCTGATAACTGGTGATGAAAAGTGGATCACGTACGACAAGAACGTGCGAAAAAGGTCGTGGTCAAATGCCGGTCAGGCTTCACAGACTGTGGCGAAACCCGGGTTAACTCGCAATAAGGTGATGTTGTGTGTGTGGTGGAATTGGAAGGGCATTATTCATTATGAGCTATTACCACCAGGCAGGACTATCGATTCTGAACTCTACTGCGAACAACTGATGAGATTAAAGCAAGAAGTTGAGAGAAAGCGGCCGGAATTGATCAACAGAAGGGGTGTGGTGTTTCATCATGATAACGCTAGACCTCACACATCTATAGCCACTCAGCAAAAATTAAGAGAGTTTGGCTGGGAGGTGTTAATGCATCCGCCGTATAGTCCTGACCTTGCACCTTCAGATTTCCACCTGTTTCGGTCTCTTCAGAATTCTTTATGCAATGTTAGGTTAACATCACGAGAGGACTGCCAAATCCACTTGTCACGGTATTTTGATGAGAAGTCTCAAAAATTTTATAGCAATGGGATCATATCCCTACCTACAAGATAGCAAAAGGTTATCGAACAAAATGGTACATACATACTTTAGTTAAATTTAAATAAAATATATTAAAAAATGTTTTGAATTATCTTAAAAAATGCGAAGAAACTTTTTCCCCAACCTATATATGCATATAATTTCTTTATGCGGTGGGATCCTAATCTATTATACTACCTCCATCGATTTCCTTAACTCCATGCGTAGCGTTCACGATAAACGTATTTTGAGGTCTTGAAGACTGGAAAATAATTTTTGTTTATACGCGAAATTAATCTGTAAAAATAGTTTTATTTCAATGAGTTCTTACTGGTGATTGAGTTCCAGTGTAGGAGCTATAGGACGTAGGCACCACCGCATTACCTAATCTATGTGCCGCCAAATGGTAGTGTTCAGCACTATTGTGTTCTGGTTAGATGGTAATGTACGGCCCCGTAATAACTTATCACAGAGACATAACAACTAAGATCTCAGAGTGATAACGCATCTGCATTTAAACCCCTGGTCTAGTGTGCGTGTCTCTAGGCTGCAGTCATCACTTAACATCAATGTGAATTGCATGTTTATTTGCCACCTTAATTACATACAAAAAAATGAGTGCAGTTCGCAAAAACCTAATATCACATTTTTAATATAGCTGACTAGCTGATGGACAATAATGTCTATCCAAACAATTTACCACATCCAATGCAGTTGTGAATTCTAACAATTTTCTGTGTAAATTACAACAGTAATGATCAAGCAAAGAACGAATGAAAAATGAACATCAAATGCAAGAAAAAAATTAAGCTTTGCAACGTTGAAATGAAAAACTCAAGCCAACTACAGCAATGCGGCAAGATGACTATGCTATTAGCTATTTACCTATTTACAGCGCGAATGGGAGTTAATTTATATTGAAAAACTCTATTGTCGACCCTTATGAGTCAGCGGATTCAATAAGTCACGACTGACCTCATTTTAACGCTATTAGTCAACGGTGTAGCGGTAAGTATTCTCTTTAGGAATTTTGGGTTCAATATTGTATTCCCTTTTATCATCATTATTAGAGTATCGGTATCCTGGGCGTTGACATATCGAACGAAGTGCAATTCGGGAGTCACATTGAGTGTAAGACCAAGTTGGCATCCAAAAAGTTGGGGGTGCTTAACAAAGCGAGGCAGTATTTCACATCGGGGCAGCTACTATAGCTTTATAAGGCCCAAGTGCCATCTGGAATAATGCTCTCATTTGTGGGCGGGAGCCCCAAAATACCAGCTTGGTTCACTTGACTCCCTACAAAAACGCGCCGTTCGTATTGTTAACGATCCAGTACTTACTGACAGGCTCGAACATCTGAGCCTGCGCAGAGACATTGGGAGTCTGTGCGTGTTGTACCGTCACTACAATAGTGAGTGCTCTGCTGAACTGTCCACCACCACCATCTCTTTTCCTACACCGTACTACCCGCCGAAGAGAGAAGTTCCACTCACACCGACTGGACACTTGGCAGTGCTCAACGGTGCGGTTTCCGTTCGTTCGTTCCTGCCCAGAACGTGTAAATTGTGGAACGAACTTCCCTCTGAGGTGTTCCCTAGGTGCTACAATATGGGGTTCTTCAAAAATGGCGTCAAAAGAGTCCTTCAGGGCTGGCAGCGCGTTGGCAACTCCCCTGGTGTTGCAAATGTTCCTAGGCGACGGTGACCACTTTCCATCAGGTGGCCCGATTGCTTGTCTGACTGACATAATACTTTATATTCTAACCCCCTTATTCATAAACGTATTTTAGCTAAAGTGTTGCTAATCACTCCTTTGTCTTTTTCTATCCTGCACTTTTGACAATGCAATTGATGCAATTGACAAAGACAAAGCATTCTATAGCTAAAACGTATCTAATGTACGTTATGAATGAATAAGGGGGTACGGGGTGGAGAAACGGGTTAGTGGCCAACCCGGTGTCGGATGTTTTCAAACCGCCCATAAGGCCTGCGACAAGGTTTAACGACTGCTATCTATCGATAGCAACCGGGACCGACGGCTTAACGTGCCCTCCGAAGCACGGAAACGCGCATTTAATTTGTCACTAGCGGTCACCCATCACACTACCCGACCGCGCCCGTAGTGCTTAACCGAGTAGATCGCTTACAATCTACACCAGCCGCCGGGCCATGTGCGTTTCGAATTCTTCTGCGAAACTTCCAATATCAAACGTTAGAAATAATATAGAAGATCATGGAAATAGATAAAATCCAATAACAGAGCGTGTCAAGTCGGTTCTCATTTTACGGAACCCAAATGGATTATGGGCGGCTATTGAAAACAAATCTGGAAGCCTCATAACTTCAACCATTGAGTCCACTTTGATATTTTATTTAATTTGATATGGGTCAAGTGGGCGGTCTGTTTTAGATGAAAGCATTTGGAATTGCTCTTGGAGATGGAAATTGCGTAATTCTCGGGCTAGAGTAAAGATGGCTACTGTGTGTTGAGAGCGTTAAATTATAAGGCCTATTATTCTATTACTAGCTGTCCCAGCAAACTTCGTATTGCCTCAGAATGAAATAATTTATCAAAGGTTTGATAGATACGGATATAGTAAAAACCACTTTCATTTTCATTTTCCCATAGAAATGAAAATGAAAATGAAAGTGGTTTTTACTATTTCCCTATTTTTTATATTTTCTTACCTTTTAAACCTTCCCTGGATTTCCAGAAATATTTCAAAGCTAAAATTAACCAAATCGGTCCAGCCGTTCTCGTGTTTTAGCGGGACTAACGAACAGCAATTGATTTTTATATAAATACTCGTAGATTATCGTCTTTGTTTTTTTTATGTAATGAAAGTGGCAAACAAGCTTGCTGTTCTCATTGATGTTAAGTGACGACTGCAGCCTATAGACACTTACACAAAGACCCGAGGTCAAAATGAAAATGCGTTACCACTTCTGAGTCCTAAGGTGTTATGCCTCTGTGCCAGAAATTACAGAGCGGTACATTACCACGTGACCGGAACACGATAGTGCTGAACACTACCATTTAGCGGCAAGTATATAAGGTAATGCGGTGGTGCCTACGCCCGCGAACTCCGTCACTGGAGTTCTACCACCAGTAAATAAAGTGGCTTTGTGTTTGTAATATTCTTAAAAAGTAAAGTATTTCTCTATATCTACTCCTATCAAGATGGATAATTGTCTTAGAAAGAGGCCAGGCCACTTTTTTAGAAGTTGAAGAAACTTTTGCCTTCTTTGTATTTCTTTTCTCATTCTACTTATTTTTTGTTCATTCTACGTAATTGCTTGCTTAGGACTTTGATTGTGAAAATTTTCAATTATAGTATATTATAGATGTAGTAAAAAAGTCTGTCAGTCAGTAAGATTTTGCTTATTATTGTAAAAGATCTACATAGAAACATTATAGGTAAAGTGATTATATTTCCATCAAAATCTTTTCCCTGACGTATTAAAATATCTCACAGATTACACTAGCAGGTATAATATAAAAATTCATTTACAAACAAAATCTGTATTAAAGCCCGTAGAATCCGAGAGCTTTTCACCTTATTCACGGAATTCGTGAACAATCCCGCAGAGTGATATTACCTCACGACAACGTTGTTTTAAAAGGTCTTTGTTCTACGATACCAATTCTTGTGTTTTTAACGATTTTTTGTTAAAATGTTGCATACTGACTGAACTTCGATGGGCTTACGTATTACTTAATTGAAGGTAATTTATTTACTCAATTACCATGCTATGGATTGATTGCACTTTCCATACTCGCTGTGAATTATTCGAAGGTATGATGTCAGTATTTATAATACTTAACATATATAACACATAAATATATAATACAAATATATAGCAATAAAAAATAATTAAAATCATCAACTGCCTCGGTAGCCTAGTGGTAGCAGGCCACTACTACTACGCTGAGGTCCTGGGTTCGATTCCCGGGTAGGGGGTTATCAGAGATAATGGTGAAAAAGCCTTTATCTCTGGTTCTATTGGGATTTTTCCATTTTCTGGAAATTTCCCAGTACCTCAAAGTTTGGTAATGTGCCCGGAGATGTCAAAACAGGCTCGCCACCTGTTACATGGGCCAAAAACGTAACCGGCGAATCGTGGGTGTTTGCATGTATGCTTGAATGCATGCATTTACCTCTGCCTACCCCTTCGGGGATTACAGACGTGAAGTTACGTTTTTTTTTTTTTTTTTTTAAATCATCACAGTGATTATTTTGAAATTAATTTCCAAACAAAAACTATACTGAAAATTCCTTTGGTTTGTAAAAAAAAGAAGAACACATTTGTCTATATTTTTCTGTACTCTACATTTTTCTTATATTTTTATTTATTATACGCTTACATTCGCCGTTCTCAATAGTGTGAATCTTGCCATATATCTACAAATATTTTATACTGCATGGTGAATCAAATCAAACATGTTTTTATGATTCTGCTAGCTGACCCGGCAAACTCGTATTGTCTCAGAATGAAATAATGTGACAAAGGTTTGATAAATACGGACTATTTGTATGGGAAAATAAAATTGTGGTTTTTACTATTTGCCTTCAATTCCTTCATATTTTTTTACCTTTTAAACCTTCCCTGGACTTCCAAAAATCATTCAAAACCAAATTTAGCCAAATCGGTAAAGCCGTTCTCGAGTTTTAGTGAGACTAACGAACAGCAATTGATTTTTATGTACATAGATTAGTCACCAAACAATATTCTGCTCGTTCAATCTACATTAACTGAACAAATAATTCCAACAAGATATCTTCGAATGTTAGCTATACTATCACATATAAATTAAATCCTTAATTCTCGTTGCTTTACTAAGATAAAATTAAGAGTATAAAAAGCCCGAACATTTGGCAATTCGTATGATTGTGTGTGTCGTTTAAAATAAACAAGAATCTGATATTCAAGATTTATACCATCACGATAATGGAAAATCCAATTCCAAACAAAGAAAAATGGAATTCCATTTTTCTTTAAAAATTAAATATATTTCACAAGCATGTGTTAATGCAAAATAATATAAAACAATTATTAAGGGTAAAAGCGACTTCTTTACGATATTCAATAAACTGAAAAGTCTATTATATCGGTTGCCTAACTAGCATAGTTGGTAATAGATGGCGCTGCTGCTACCATAAAGCAATGCAATAGATGTGAAGGAAAGATTTGACAAATCGGGCAGGGCTTCAGTAGCTCAATTGGAAGAGCGGCTGGACTAGATTCCCAGTAGGTCGCGAGTTCGAGTCTCGCCTGAAGTCAATTTTTTCTTTCCATTTTTCTTTAAAAATAAAATATATTGCACAAGCATGTGTTAATGCAAAATAATATAAAACAATCAGTCAAACATGTTTATAAGAATGCCGGATGTTGGAAAAACACCTATCTCCTAAGGGGTCGTTCATAAATTACGTAAGAGGTTTTGAGGGCTAATTTGACCCCCTCTCCCCCTACTGTAAGACATCATAAGATTACGACTAGTCCCCCCTGCCCCTTAATAAGAAATTTTCGTAAGAAAAGATTTTTGTAAGATTCAATATCAAGTTAAAGAGATGAAGTACAGATGGCGCTATTCAATAATGCCAATTTTTAGCGCGAAAGTGGTAGAATTTTCAATTTCAAATCTTACGTAATTTTAGATTCTCTGCCCCCCTTACCTATAGTAAGAAGTTATAATATTCAGTCAACACCCCCCCTCCCCTAAACGCCTTACATAATTTATGAACGACCCCTAAGTAGATATATGATTGTATTTATATCGTCGCAGTCGCCATACGGCGAGCGGGGCGGAAGGTCAAGTACCTGAGTAACTCTTTATTGGACAAAAAAAAAAAATAACAGAATTAACTGACACATAAAGACATAGTACAATTAGGCGGTCTTATTGCTTAAAACAATTTCTTCTAGACAACTTAGCTTTTTTTAGAGAAAGTCGAAGAAAATAGCGATTGGAAGGGTGTACACGGTGTGAACGTTAGTGCGATGTTACGATAATAATAATAATAATTTTTTTTTTTTTTATATTATTGAAGTGGCAAACAAGCATGCAGTTCACATTGATGTTAAGTGATGACTGCAGCCTATAGACACCCACACAAAGACCAAGGTCAAAATTCAGATGCGTTGTCACTCCTGAGGCCTAAGGTGTTATGCCTCTGTGCCGGAAATTACAGGGCCGTACATTACCACTTGACCGGAACACGATAGTGCTGAACACTACCGTTTAGCGGCAAGTATATTAGGTAATGCGGTGGTGCCTAAGCCCTGGCTCCGTCACTGGAGCTTTACCACTAGTGAATTTCTCACATCAACTTGTGAGAAATTTACAGCTGGCACATTTTTTAAATGTTTTATAATTGGCCAAGCATACGATGGTAAGCGGACAATTAAACTGAACTAAATCCAGAAATACCAAATCAAATGCGTGACATTGTGAGATCTTAATTGTTGTTGACTTTGTTAAAGAAGTAGCGGGGTAGCACCGTCTATAGGTATAACCTTAACGGAATATAATGGTTCTAAACACGATTATTTTGCGGTAGGTAGACTAAATAATGCAGTGGTGCATAGATCTTAGAGCTGTCACTGAAGCTCCACCAGTAAAATGTTTAAGGTTTTTTTTTATTCATGGCATACGTATTAAGAATATTGCCAGTGACAAGAAAAACGATATATCGTATTCGTAACAAGCAACGTAAAAGTCAGAGTCACTGTTATTAATTCAAGGAATAGCCATGGCTACTTTACCAAAACATTGGTTACTGGTGGTAGAGCTCCAGTGACGGAGCTCGCGGGCGTAGGCACCACCGCATTACCTAATATACTTGCCGCTAAATGGTAGTGTTCAGCACTATCGTGTTCCGATCAGGTACGGCCCTGTAATTTCCGGCACAGAGGCATAACACCTTATGCCTCAGGAGTGACAACGCATCTGCATTTTGACCTTGGTCTTTGTGTGGGTGTCTATAGGCTTAAGTTTTGGCGGTAACCTGAAAAGCCGTGTTGTCGCACTGTTATTCTATGCCGCGATACACGGGCACTGTAATAAACCTATATCAAACAAAACGCCACCAACTTTATTTAATACTAGCTGTGCCCGCGACTTCGTCCGCGTGAGATTTTATGATTGTTCAGTATCTACCCGGACGAAGTCGTAGGCGTAGCTAGTATAAAAGTAGCCTAAGTTACTCCTTATTACTTAAGCTATCTGCCAGTGAAAGTCCCGTATGCATTTAGTAAAAAGCGGTTATTTTTATATTACAAACAGACACTCCAATTTTATTTATTTGTATAGATAACTCAAAAATACACCAAGATTTTTTTTTTTTATGTATTTGAAGTGGTAAACAAGCATGCAGTTCACGTTGATGTTAAGTGATGACTGCAGCCTATAGACACCCACACAAAGACCAAGGTCAAAATACAGATGCGTTACCACTCCTGAGGCCTAAGGTGTTACGCTTCTGTGCCGGAAATCACAGGGCCGTACATTACCACCTGACCGGAACACGATAGTGCTTAACACTACCATTTAGCGGCAAGTATATTAGGTAATGCGGTGGTGCCTACGCCCGCGAGCTCCGTCACTGGAGCTCTACCACCAGTGAAAATGAAATAAAATGAGAGCACCACACGCCTCCTTCAAGGTACCCGCCAAAACCCCGAAAAAATATTTAAGTTGACAACGCAACGCTCCCGCCCGTACCGCTGTCTGTGTGACGTAAGCATTAAGCTGTGTACTCACCATTTTCAATGTAGTACGAGGTTTCGTTGTACCGGTCATCGGTGAAGCCTGGCCTTTTCGCTTTCAGCGCTTTCGTTTCTAATTTTGCCTGTAACAAGATTTCATGGATTAGTATTTTGTGCTACTTTCATTCATTCAGTCTTATTCACGACCAAATTATATTTTATTCAATAGAGTTTCGTGGAAATTGTTGTGCGAACTTTTAAGATCTAAAAAAAGATTTGAATGAGATAATTAATGAAATATACTTGGAAGATTAAAGCAGCGAGTAAATAAACCTAACTATGTGAACTCTAAAACGAAACAAAGTTATGGGAGTATACATATATTTATGCAAAAGTACTTGCAACGAAGTTTCGCAAGCAATCACTTTTATACGAATGTAGCTTGTTCTTTATAACTTTATTTTTCATAAATGGCCTCCCCCATATAAGTGATGATCGTGACTGGCATGACTTAACTTAAAAGATCGAATGGAAATCCTACTCAATCACACATAAAACCCTGCTTTTACTATTAAAATTATACACCTTTGTATAATTTTAGTCGGTAAAAACTCATTTCATTAAACATAAATGCTAGCGGCCCCGGCTTCGCGCGGTTTCAATGTTACTTACCCTCTCCTATTCATCTTAGCGTGATATTATATAGTCTGAAATGATAAAAGTTTTTTATACGTAACAATACCGCATTATGGAACGTACTTGATACTAGATTAACCACTTGATGAGGTACATGTGTAACCGAGTCAGGAGTCAGTTTTTTATTTACTGAAAGTATTACTTTATTAAATTCTGTATGAAATTGCATACATAAATGCGTAGTCCAATGCTCGCGCACGAATATATTCCATAACATATTGACACTTTCGCACGGAACTGTACTCGCTTGTGAAGTTCGCGCGGCCGACTGAAATGAGAAAAGTTTTTTATACGTAACAATACCGCATAATGGAACGTACTAGATACTGGTTTAGCGTTAACGGGAACGCATTTGAAATAATGACGCGGTTTATAACTTTACTGAGTACCTAAGCTTATTCTTTTCGTTTTTAATGTACTCATAGTTGCACACAAGCATACCTATAGTTTACAATGATGGCAAGTGAATACAGCAGACTTTTACTGCTATGGCCAGAAATAAGCTAAGAATAAGGAATTGTCTTCACTTTTTATTTTTTACCATCGATAATCGACTGGCATTTTGTGTTCGGCTGCTGTTAACTTGATCAAAATCCCATTTCCCCACGAATCCGCAAAAGGAAAATGTATACAACACTGAACGCGGCGATTCGATTCGAAGTTCAACAGATGTGTACCCGGCTTAGTGTCAATTGTTCCTCGAACAAATATTGTTAGGCGGGGTACACAATACTTTTATAGTGTTCATAATGTACCTAACGTAGTGGTACGTCCGCTGGTTATCCTTGTTACTAAAGCTCTACTACCAGTAGGTTCAATAATCAAACTCAAATCTAGAAATTTAGTATTGAAATCGCGAAAAATATAACTTTGTTTGTTATCCACCAATTTTATTTTTTCAGCTTTCATAATCGACTGGCATTTAGTGTTGGGCGACTGCTAACTTCATCTAATGCCCATTTCACCGCGAATTCAGAAAAGAAAACGGTAAATTGTATACAATACTGAACGTGGCGATTAAATTCGAAGATCAACAGATGTGTACCCGGCTTAGTGTCGATTGTTCCTCGAACAAACATTGTTAGGCGGGGTACACAATACTTTTATAATGTTCAAACTCGTCTGGTTGAGTTTAAAGTTTGTACAGTGTATCTTATTATAGAACACACACTGTATACAAAACAATTGGTAAACACAAATTGGTTTTTAGACAGTGTGTGTTCTATTTAAATCAAGGGTTAAATCAATATTAATTAAATTTATTCGTATGTATTTTAAGTGGTGCTACACTATGGAATAGATTTAGAAGAAAGATATAACCGTACTTATAATAATATGACCGAACACATAAGCCATTCTAATTCACACTTTTTTATGTACTGTAGGTGGCAAACTAGCATGCAGTTAACATTGATGTTAAGTGAATGTAATAAGTGATGATAATGATGATGATAATAACTAAGTCAGTGGTCTCAGGGGAGGCAACGCATCTGCATTTTGACCTCTGGCCTTTATGGGGAGTCTATAGGCTGCAGTTATTACTTAACATCAATGTATGTATGTATGTATGTATCTTCACGCCAGGTCCCTAACGGGGTAGGCAGAGAGTGTAGAGCGCCAGATATCCATCAATGTACATAGTTTATTAAATAGATAAGGGACTGAATTATCAATAACAGGGATTAATAGACACTTTTACCGGCAAATGACGTCCATACGGACAAAATCACGGGAAGAAACTTACAAAAGCGTCATTTGAAATTATTTTCAACAGACAGTGGCGTACAGTGTTTTACAGCGGTAAAACGAGTCGGTGGTTGAAAAATTTTTACGGCACGAACAAAGGCTGTCCTATTAGACACGTTTCCATGGAAACGACAATGGTAAGTGATTACAAACAAATAGAACAGAAGATTCAGCTACCGTACAATGGCTGTTTTCGATGTTATTTCGATAGTAAACATGAAAATAATATCTGTTTCATGCAATAAGAATCAGAGGTATCCAACTATCACATTTCACACTAATATAATTAATGTGAAAGTTTCTTTGTTTGGATGTTTGTCCCTACCCTAAATTAAAAAAGCATATTTTTATTCTACCAATTTGTTGGCGTAATAATGATGTATACTTGTGCCAAATCTCAAGTCTCTAGTGCTAATAGTTTTTGCGCTAAGCCGCGGACGGACAGACAGACAGACAGACAGGCAGACGGACATGGTGACACTATAAAGGTTCCTTGTTTACTACGGAACCCTAAAAACGTAGCTAGTTATCAACTACAATTGCTGCCAGCTCATACTTTCCGCAATTAAATAATACAGACGTTTCTCCATGGAACAAAACGTATTTCATAGAAAAATCATTATAAACAATTTGGGCCATTACGAAACACGATTGTTCTAGAAAGTTCGCGAAGCCTTTGATACGAACAAAGGGCGCTATCAGACACGCGTTGCCCTGGCAACGGCTAAGTGATGACAAACAGCTGTAGAACCTGTAGAACAATGAAGATTCGGGCGTACAAGTACCTACGTTAACTGTTTTGGGCGCTGGTTCGACTAGTAGCGGTGAAGATCACAACTATTTTTGTCAATTAAACTTAAATTCACGAAACTGTACACGAAAGTAAATATATGCGTGTAAATACGTGATTTATTTCTTTTTCTTACCTTTTAAACTTTCCCTGGACTTCCAAAAATCATTCAAAACCAAAATAAGCCAAATCGGTAAAGCCGTTCTCGAGTTTAGAACAGCAATTGATTTTTATATATATAGATACACATGTCATGTCAGTCTACACAAAATATTATTATGACAATTGATAATCAAGAAAAATAATAAACCTATGTATATCAATACAATCTCTAATTTCTTCTTCAGATAACAAAGAATTTAGAAAAAGAAAAAGAGATTTCCTTTGTCATTCACTGGCAGGGTGATAGGAAATGCAATGGGCGGGATGGGCCTTACGCGAGAAGTATTACTAGCCATAATGTGAACAGTACGTTTGTTTGCCACTTCGCGATAAAACTACCGCCACTGTGGTTGCCAAGCCGCATGCCAAGCGTGGCGATTATGGTATATCCCCTTTATGGAGAAGCTATTATCCAGGCTACTATCAACACACACGCACACAAACACAGATATGAAATTTAATTTTGTTTCTGTATTTTTTTGTAAATTATTAAGTAGTTATTTTATTAAGGTTTTATATGTTTAATGGAAATAGGCTGTGTAGTTAGAAGTACTCTCGTGAGACGGTAGGTAGGTATATTATACAGCTACTTATACAAATGTCATGGTTTCCACTCGTTCTTTGTATTACTCTGTATTACGTTCCAAATAAATACATTTTGGACGTCTTTCGACTTAAATGTTGATAATGAAAGAAACTCTGTTTGTCTGGTCGCGAGAAACATATTTATCGTTCGTTATTTTTTTTCAAACTGATCCTTTTCTACTAATACCTACTGCATTCTAAATGAATTCTAGTAGGATTTATGTAGATGAAGCGCGCATGGCCCAGCGGCTGGTGTAGATCGTAAGCGATCTGCTCGGTTAAGCACTACGGGCGCGGTCGGGTAGTGTGATGGGTGACCGCTAGTGGCAAATTAAATGCGCGTTTCCGTGCTTCGGAGGGCACGTTAAGCCGTCGGTCCCGGTTGCTATCGATAGATAGCAGTCGTTAAACCTTGTCGGAGGCCTTATGAGCGGTTTGAAAACATCCGACAGCGGGTTGGTCACTAACCCACCCACCTCCACCAATCCGCATTGGAGCAGCGTGGTGGAGTAAGCTCCAGGCCTCCCCCCAAAAAGGGGAGAGACTCGTGCCCAGCAGTGGGACGTATAATGGGTTGCCATTATTATTATTATTATATTATGTAGATGGAAGACTTGTAGTTACAGTCCTCAGATATCTTTTACTGGTGCTAGAGCTCCAGTGACGGTGCTCGCGAGCGTATGCACGCCCGCATTACCTAATATACTTGCCGCTAAATGGTAGTGTTCAGCACTATCGTGTTCCGGTCAGGTGGTAATGTACGGCCCTGTAATTTTCGGCACAGAGGCATAACACCTTAGTCCTCAGGAGTGGTAACGCATCTGCATTTTGACCTTGGTTTTTTTGTCGGTGTCTATAGGCTGCAGTCATCTCTAAACATCAATGTGAACTGCATGCTTGTTTGCCACTTCCATAACTTAAGAAAAAAAATCTTATCACCATTTAAAACAAGGTATTTCGAGGACACTAATTTTGAATTTTTCGAATTTCTGTTTTAAGAAATATCTTTACAAACTTTTAAAGCTATATTTTATTTTAATTAAAAGATGTAACAGATATTAAATGAACTGACGAACGTACTAAATTAATGAAGTGAAAAAAAAACCGCAATAAGGGAGATAATGACTCATTAGGGTTTTGATAAGGCAGACTTATTACTTTATCTTCGTAATGATTTAATAAACCCGAAATAAACAGGACAAAAATGTGATTAGTTAATTAAATTTGTTAGAATTAAGAATTTAATTTGAACTTAGTTTTTTTTTTTTTTTTTTTTAAGATAATAATAAGAATTTATATATTTTTTATTTAGTTTATAGTATACTTAAAGATAATATAGCGGGTGGCTTTTTTTTTAGAACAATTTTCACAATTTTTTTAAATTTTGAGTAGAAAATACAAAATATATATTCTTGGTAAAGGTCAAGGTAAAGTTCTTGGTAAGTATCAAGAAGAAACATTTTGTACTTTCCTTATGAGCCGAAAGGGTTTGTCAAAATAGTTTAAGCCCAAGAAGTTGGTAGGTGAAAAGGGAAACGACACGCCGAACTTATTTGAAGAAATATTTTTTTTAAAGCATAAGTAAATCTTAACAACTATATTATTATTTTAGTCGGTTAATGGTGGCAGAGCTCCAGTGACGGAGCTCGTGGGCGTAGGCACCACCGCATTACCTTATTTTCTTGCCGCTAAATGGTAGTGTTCAGCACTATCGTGTTCCGGTCAGGTGGTAATGTACGGCCCTGTAATTTCCGGCACAGTGGCATAACACCATAGGCCTCAGGAGTGGTAACGCATCTGCATTATGACCTTGGGGCCTCAGGAGTGTTAACGCATCTGCATTTTGACCTTGGTCTTTGTGTAGGTGTCTATAGGCTGCAGTCATCACTTAATATCAATGTGAACTGCATGCTTGTTTGCCACTTCCATTACATGAAAAAATAATATTTTTGACACTCATGCTCTACGTCTGTTATCTACAGCTGTTTTACCCTGTGTAAATCCAGCTTTATTTCAACTTACTACCGCAAAGTTTATCGCTCTCTGTCATACCCTGTAACAAAAGACACCGTAGCTCTTTCAAGACACGTAATGTATTTAAATTAGGGTGGAGTGCACGACGCCCCTCGTAAATTAGGCGACCTCCACACTACGCGACGTTTTGTTGAGATAAGAAAACAAAATGCCCAAATCCATGGAGGGTTTTGGGAATTTGCAGTTTTAAATGTAGATTTTGGTAATTTGTGTTTTGAAGTTTACACCATAGATACAAATCTTAATTCTTAAGTTTTAGAAAAGTTATTTTTCCTGATTTTTCCTGAAATAAATAAATTAAATAAAACACGTTTACACTCACAGCTCCACACTAGGTATAGACCTGTATCGTGGGTGCCGTTGTACACATACAATGTATACACAAACACCTACGAATAAGTAATTCTATAGAAGTGTTATCATACACAAAAAGTGGCACTACAAGTTTGACAGGCAACATACCTAAAAGTAAAGTTATTTCTAGTATTAGTATTAATCGTCAATGTTAAGCCCATAGCAACGAGCCATGGTGCCAATTTTTTATCATGCTTCGTTTGAGAGTTCTTTACACTTCTAAAGAAACATTTAATAATAAATAATAATGGCAATCCTTGATACATCCCACTGCTGGACACAAGTCTCTCCCCTTTTATGGGGGAGGCCTGGAGCTTACTCCACCACGCTGCTCCAATTCGGGTTGGTGGAGATAAGGGTTTGTGGCCAACCTGCTGTCGGATGTTTTCAAACATATCCATCGTTAGCAACCGGGACCGACGGCTTAACGTGCCCTCCGAAGCACGGAAACGCATATTTTATTTTGCCACTAGCAGTCACCCATCACACACCCGACCGCGCCCGTATCGCTTAACCGAGTAGATCGCTTGCAAATCTTGCAATCTACACCAGCCGCGGGGCCATGCGCGCTCCATAGAAATACTTATTCGTAGACAAACACCTAGACCTGAAACGAATATCTGTAGGTCATACAAATATTTGTACATCAATTTAAACACAAATTTCCTAATGCACATGTACAGCAATCAACAAACCATTTCGAATTACATTTTTAACTATTCGCCCCACTGTAGATAACAGGCGAGGCTAAAAAACCTAACATCGTAACATTAAATTTAGGTACTGGCACGAAAAAAGTGTTTGCAAAGTCTAACAACATTTTAATTATTCACTCGAGAGTCTGGTGACGTCAAAGTGGAAGCCCAAAAAAACCTATTATCATGACACATTTATTACATGCGACAGGTACAAGTGAGAAGAAATGTATACCGGTTTATACCGGTTATACCAGAGGTTCCCAAACTATTTTTTCTTGTTCCTTTCAATTTTTTTCTGGTTTCCGTGGTTCCTCCCCCTCCTTGCTACATTCCGATATTTCCAAATTTTATTCACGCCTACGTAGACCCATATCGAGTCCCATGGACCTCAGGGGGTCTATATGGACCACTTTGGGAATCACTGGGTTACACGATAAGGAATAATTATTACGTATTGACAGGTTTGTATTATTATTCATTGGTTTGTATGTTGAAATGAGAATGATTTGATTTTCATAAACAAAACGTAGATTAACTTAGCACATTTATTATGAAATAACATAATTTGTATTAAATTCGATATAAAAATGAAAACAAATTAAAAAATAATAACAGTTGAATCTGATGACTTTGTATATAGATAATTTTTGTATTAAATTTTGCAATATAATAATATATTATATAAACGTAGACAGTATTCATTGTTTAATACAGTAGTGAACGTCATGCAGAGCTGTGGGTGTAATTTCTGTATAATATCACAGAGAATAAAAAAAATAAGATTTTCTGAACTCACAACAACTAAATGAACTAACCAAATTCAATCGTTAGTATATTAGAGGCGTACATTTTTTTGGTGCGAGAGCTCTTACTTACTTACCGTATTATGTCAATTTTAAATTCAATTTATATTTATATTCGTTTTAGAGGCACTTTATTGGCACTTGCACTGGTCTCAAGAAAATTTACACTTCCAATCTAATTTTCATCTTGTTTTTATTTTATTTGTTTTTAATCATTTTTCGCCACTTACTTTTTAATTTGAAAAATATTTTCTTCAACGACAAGGATTGTTATAAACATTTGGAACATTTAAGAAATAAAATAAGCTACCATAAAATATCTCGCAATTGAACTAAAAGGGATATATTTCATGTAATGATACTGGCAAACTAGCATGGAGTTTATAGTTTTAATGTTGGCCATAGACATTTACACAAACACCGATGGTCAAAATGCAGATGCAATGTCGCGCCTGAGACTTAAATTGTGTTGCCTTTGAGATCGACAGTATTTAAGGGGTCATATAATTTTACGACGATAAGCATACATGTGCACAGTTTATATTTCTGCCTATTTTTGTCAAATAATTATTGATATTAAGGCAACGACGAGATAGCGTGACGAGCCCACATTTGCGCTTAACGCTCGTAATGTATTTTATTTCGATTCCATTTTTAAATCGTTCAGTAGGTTTTTTATGTATGATGTTGGGTTAGCAGATCCTTGAAGTCCACATAAAAAAAATATATCACCCACTTTTAGTTATGACAGTTATTAGTAGAAGAACTACAAAGAGAATCGTACCACTGCTTTTGTATCAATTCATCAGTAGCATTTTAGTAACATTCAACTGGTTGGCTGTAGTTTTCAATTACTAATAATTTGAAATTCACGTGAGTTTGCTATGTTTTATCATATTTTTTGCTTATTTAAAAAAACACTTCCTATTTAAACATTTTCGAGCACGTAAATTTTTAAATAAGTGGCAATGAAGCCTGTCGCCTGTTAGAAGTAATTTCACGCATGCCCGGTATCCGCAACAGCAAGCAATATATATTTCTGTCTATTTCTGCCAAGTAATTGATGTTAGGGCCCAACGATAGATCGCGTGTTGAGCGCACATTTGCGCTTAACGCTCGTAATGTTATCGAGCGTGATGTCTTCATTGCGTAGGTCGCTGCTTTATTTGAATTCGCTTTTCGTGTAACGTTATTTTTTGCAACTACGATACATAAGCAACGATACCAACTACTACATTCTGAATTATATAATTTACAAATGGTAGAGCTCCAGTGACGGAGTTCGAGAGATTATGTGTCACTGGATTACCTAATGTACCTGCTATCAAATGGTAATAAAACACTTAGTGCTATCGTGTTTCGGTTAGATAGTAAATTAATCCCCCGTAATTTGTGGCATACAGGAAATATAGCTCAATTATGCGTATTGACGTGACAACGTCTTAAATTAGGTTGCGGCTCGGAGTCACTCATGAAAAAGTGTAACGCCCGGTAACGTAACGATGAGTCACCGAACGAGAGAGAGGCCTGCCGGACCGGCGAATGCCTTTCTACCGAGATAAAGACGTTGTCACGTAAAATCTTCGCCCGTAAAACCGACTTTACAGGCAACCAGTTTTTTTAGTACAAAAAATATATATACGGAGCAAACCTCGCCCGGCTACAACTATAACCGGTTTTGCTATGTTTAATGTAATGATGCATTCTCGAACATACACCTACAAGTTACCATCTTAATATATATAAATCTCGTGTCACAATGTTTGTCCTCAATGGACTTCTAAACCACTTAACCGATTATAATAAAATTCGCACACCATGTGCAGTTTGATCCAACTTGAGAGATAGGATTGTTTAAATCTCAATTCATAGTCGTAATATTATGTAAGTACGTAATATGCAACCGTGCGAAGCCGGTACGGGCCACTAGTTTTATTATAAGAGTGTCTAGTACTAGCACAAACCTCGTAAGTTAGGTTTATTAGTACTATTTAGTTAAGCCCGTATTGAATTTTTATTTGAAATATATAAAATTTTAATAAATATATTTAAAAAAAAAACTTTTGTGCCGCGAGTGTACTCTTAAAAAAATGGCTAATAACAGTGGTTATCGAATGTTCAACGTTTGAAAAAAATTTTGGCGTAAAAAGAAGGAACTAGTTAGAGATACTTGATAATCGTTTTTTTATTATGATTATTAGTATGATATTCTAGCAACAGATTAACAGACAACCTACAGCCTAGGCCTTGACTCAATTCATGTAAAAATTCATAATTTCGCAATTTGCGAAGGCATGATGTTGATGAGTATTAAAATTTTTGGAAGTTCGTCCCAAAGGGTTAAAATATCTAGACTGGCTAGTCAAACAACCCAAGTATCAATTATTTTTTTATGTTCAAAGATAAAATTAATAGTAATCCATAACTGCCTCGGTAGCCTAGTGGTAGCAGGCCACTACTACTACGCTGAGGTCCTGGGTTCGATTCCCGGGTAGGGGGTTATCAGAGATAATGGTGAAAAAGCCTTTGTCTCTGGTTCTATTGGGATTTTTCCATTTTCTGGAAATTTCCCAGTACCTCAAAGTTTGGTAATGTGCCCGGAGATGTCAACAGGCTCGCCACCTGTTACATGGGCCAAAACGTAACCGGCGAATCGTGGGTGTTTGCATGTATGCTTGAATGCATGCATTTACCTCTGCCTACCCCTTCGGGGATTACAGGCGTGAAGTTACGTTTAATCCATAAGATGCTATTTTCACGACAGGAAAGTGTCAAACAAGTAACTGCAGTGTAACATCTAGTTGAAACTCTGAGGTCTATCCGGCATTCTATGTATTAATGCTACTAATTATTATTTTGATAATACGTTTAACTTACTTATTTAGGCGATTGACACACGGGACCGCGCGTCGCCGCGGATTGCGGTGGAGGGTAGTCCGCGCGGTCGGGCGGTGCAGTGTGAACGTTATCAACGTATTCAATAGCAGAGAATATGTAATAATACTACGTATAGAATGGACACTTCGACGTCCAGCCGATTTCCCCGCCTCAACCAACCTCCTCTCTTTTTATGGGTATTCGTTTGGTATTCTCTGCACATGTAAATACACGTCACTGATTGATGTCTGTGTAGGTAATAGAGACCAAATGAAGTGTTTGTATGGAATTTTGGCGGAGTGTCCGCGGTGTGTTAATAGAGAGACCAAGCGACATGAAATCCGCTTCCTACCGCAAAGGCGCGCGGTCCCGTGAATGAAACGCTGTATGTGAAGCTTTTTTGAAAAAAAAAAGCTTTTGTTTTACATGTTTGCAGCAAACTCCTACATATTATCATCAACGAATGAATAATAGATGAAACTAACCTTTTTTAAATCCTTGTTTACGTCTGTGTCGTCGGCTTTTCTCTTTTCACAGGAAAGAATGCAGTTTTTTCCGCTGTCCTTATCGCCCTGTAACAAGAAGGGATAAACATTTTAATATTTTAGTACTTACTTTAAACTGCCTCGGTAGTTCATTGGTAGCAGGCCACTACTACTACGCTGAGGTCCTGGATTCGATTCCCGGGTGGTGGGTTATCAGAAATAATGGTGTAAAGTCCTTGATCTCTGTTTCTATTGGGATTTTTACATTTTCTGGGAATTGCCCAGTACCTCGAAGTTTGGTAATGTGCCCGGAGATGCCAACAGGCTAGCCACCTGTTACATGGGCCAAAACGTAACCGGCGAATCGTGGGTGTTTGCATGTATGCTTGAATGCATGCATTTACCTCTGCCTACCCCTTCGGGGATTACAGGCGTGAAGTTACGTTTTAATATTTTAGTATGGTATAGAAGTTGTGGCAAAACTACCTTTATTATTATATAAATAATAGGTACATACTTTCAAAGAAAAAATTGATTCGGGATTTGAATCCGCGACTTCTAGCCCAGGTTAACTGCGGAACCGAAGTCCACATCCGACAGTTGAATTTATGTATCGCCTTGTTAGCGGCCGTAATTAATGCATATGTATGTAAGCACGGTACATATACCAAAACAATTTTTTTTTACAATTTTGTCTGTCTGTCTGTCTGTTTGTTTGGCGGGGCTAATCTTGGGAACGACTGGACCGATTTTGACGGGACTTTAACTGGCAGATAGTTGATGTAATAAAGAGTAACTAAGGCTACTCTTATACTAGCTGCGCCCACGACTTCGTCTGGGTAGATACTGAACAATCATAAATTCTCACGCGGGCGAAGTCGCGGGCACAGCTAGTCATATAATAATATCTGAACTGCATGCTTGTTTGCCACCTTCGATACATTTATGTAGTGAAAGTGGCAAACAAGTATGCAGATCACATTGATGTTAAATGATAACTGCAGTCTATAGACACCCACACAAAGACCAAAGGTCAATGTAGATGCATTATCACTCCTGAGGCCTAAGGTGTTATGCCTCTGTGCCGGGAATTACAGGGCCGTACATTACCACCTGACCGGAACTCTATAGTGCTGAACTACCATTTAGCAGCAAGTATATTAAGTAATGCGGTGGTGCCTACGCCCGCTCCGTCACTAGAGCTCTACCACCAGTAAAAGCCTACCTACCTATCAAATATACACAGAAAGTTTTATATTGATAGGGTAAGCCGTTGCGGAGGAGTATTGTGACACGAGCATGTTATATATTAGAATACAGAAAACCAAAAAACAAAATAAAAAAATAACCAGTCAAGTGCGTACCGGACCACGCGCAGTGTAGGGTTCCGTGGTTCTTAGGTTTGATTAATGTAATGAAAAAAAATTAGATATTTTCTATGGAGATGTTAAAAAAAAACGAGTTTACATTTGGTCGACTATTACCTACTCGGAAACTTGTAAAGCCAACTTAGGTGTGATAGTTTTCCTTGTAATTTCGTTATATGTAGCTACTATTGCCGTTACGTTTGGATTTCTAACAACAATCCTTGAGTTGGTAGAGGCGGGATACTTGACTCTAACGAAAATTGGCACTTTAAAGCTTAATAAGTCACGAACAGTAAACTAAATCGAAAAATGACAACATTTTTGAAAGACCTAACAATATCCCAAGAAAACAAAAAATATATATATCCGCGCGTTGCATGTAGGGGAAGTACCCTAAATAATTTTATTTTTCATGTTTTTATTCTACCACTTTGTCGGCGTGATTAATGTGTATACTTGTGCCAAATTTCAAGTCTCTAGTACCAATAGTTTTTGCGCTAAACCGCGGACGGACAGGCAGACAGACAGACGGACATGGCGAAACTATAAGGGTTCCTTGTTTACTACGGAACCTTAAAAATGGATGTCCACTTCTGCTTCTTGAAACATACAAATTCCTTGTAACCCTAACCTAATATTTTTGTATCATATATAGCAAAACTGTAATAACAATCCCACACGGACATCATACATCGAAGAGACTTTCATTAAAATATGGGGCATCTTGCCAGTGGCATTCCCCAGGGACTGTCAAAATGTACCATTATTAGTAACGTGATACCAGTCCGTACGGGTATTGTTTAACCCCAAACACGATGTATTGAAACAGCGAAAATGTATGTTTGTATCAACTAAATGTTTCAATTGTTTTATATTATTTCGCATTAACACATGCTTGTGAAATATATTTTATTTTAAAGAAAAATGGAATTTTTTTTTCTTTAAAATAAAATATATTTCACAAGCATGTGTTAATGCGAAATAATATAAAACAATTATTAAGGGTAAAAGCGACTTCTTTACGATATTCAATAAACTGCAAAGTCTATTATATCGGTTGCCTAACTGACATAGTTGGCAATAGATGGAGCTGCTGCAATAAATGTGAAGGAAAGATTTGACAAATCGGGCAGGACTTCAGTAGCTCAATTGGAAGAGCGGCTGGACTAGATTCCCAGTAGGCCGCGAGTTCAAGTCTCGCCTGAAGTCAAATTTTTCTTTCCATTTTTCTTTAAAATAAAATAAATGTTTCAACTTAAATTACACACACTAATGTGTAATTTAAGTACTTTACTTAATTTACTGGGCTATTAGTTCTATTTTTTTATGTTATGAAGTGTCAAACAAGTATGCAGTTTATGTTTAATACTGCAAACTATATAATAGTAATAATAATGAGGTAGGAGGTTCCTGTCTCTGTGTCCCTAACCACCGGCAGCTTGGACCCTGCTCCCGCTGCCGGCAGCACACTATTTTTTAATTTTTAATTTATATTTGTTGTTTTTTTTTGTACATGTATATGTAAAAAAATATTAAAAAAGTTATATGAATAAATACGTGGAATAATAATAACGGCAACCCATTATACGTCCCACTGCTGGGCACGAGTCTCTACCCTTTTCGGGGGAGGCCTGGAGATTACTCCACCACGATGCTCCAATGCGGATTGGTGGAGGTGGGTGGATTAGTGGCCAACCCGTTGTCAGATGTTTTCAAACCGGGCGGTTTAATAATACGGCCTCCGACAAGATTTAACGACTGCTATCGATAGCAACCGGGACCGACGGCTTAACGTGCCCTCCGAAGCACGGAAATGCGCATTTTAATTTGCCACTAGCGGTCACACATCACCCTACCCGACCGCGCCCGTAGTGTTTGACCGAGTAGATCGCTTATGATCTACACCAGCCGGGCTTTGCGCACTTCAGCGTAAACTATATACATCTACATAAAACCAGAGATTTCAATGTAGATGTGTTTCCACTCCTGAAACCTAAAGTATTATGCCTCTGTGCTGGAAATAATAGGACCGTACATTACGACCTGGCGGAACACGATAGTGCTGATCACTACAATTTTAAAATGGTATCTATTGTTCAGCACTATTTATTTATTTATTTAACTTCTATGTACATATAAAAGGTACATAAGGAGGATTTTTTTTTTATGTAATGGAACTGGCAAACAAGCATGCAGTTCACATTGATGTTAAGTGATGACTGCAGCCTATAGACACCCACACGAAGACCAAGGTCAAAATGCAGATGCGTTACCACTACTGAGGCCTCTGTGCCGGAAATTACAGGGCCGTACATTAAATTAAAATCAACTCACTATCGTGTGTTCAAAACTGCTCGTGTGTAGATGATACAAATTTTTAGGTTTTGCCATCACTATGTAAAACAATGAACCATTTCGAAAGAGTCTGTTGAAAATATAACACAGACATGTTCTATAATTAATTTAAATCGTGCATCAAAGCAATAATTCACGTTAATGGTCCACAAAAATTAAAGAAAAAAAAAAGAATTAAATTGTAGGTAATTACAATAAATTATTCAGTTTGGAAGAGTTCCATTTTCTCAATTACAGAGTCCATTATATCCTATTTTTGAAAAAACAATACAATTAATGTTCTATTCAGTAGAATTCCCGACACCTACGTTAACAATAGATTTATATGAACAAGAAAATGCTGTTAGACAGCAAAAATGATGCTGATAAATGTTTATTTGATGAATATTATCCTCATTTTATAATACGTTTTAAGCATTAACATACTGTGAACAAACTACCGAGATTTTTTGAACAAAGACAGCAAAGAAAAAAATAAAACATAGTGAAAATTTTAGAAAGGACGATTTCGTTCACGAACATTGAAAATAAATATTGCAGGCAAATATTATAGATATCTACAGTTCTCGGTCAATAATCAAACCTAAAAACAACCGTAACCGTACACTGCGCGTGGCCCGACACGCACTTGATCGGTTTTTATGTCCCTAATGAAGGTGGCAAACTAACATGCAGTTCACATTGATGACTGCAGCCTATAGACACCCACACGAAGACCAGAGCTCAAAATGCAGATACGGTGCCAACTCTGAGACTGTAGTTGTTAAATTTTTGTGATAATTATTAATTTGA
This sequence comes from Macrosoma leucophasiata, assembly GCA_036365455.1. Taxonomy (NCBI): domain Eukaryota; kingdom Metazoa; phylum Arthropoda; class Insecta; order Lepidoptera; family Hedylidae; genus Macrosoma; species Macrosoma leucophasiata. The sequence goes on along the minus strand of JAWQUS010000007.1, from coordinate 22,540,501 downwards.
TGTTTCATTATGTTTTTTTTATTATGTAATGGAAGTGGCAAACAAGCATGCAGTTCACGTTGATGTTAAGTGATAACTGCAGCCTATAAGCACTCAGAAAAAGACCAAGGTGAAAATCCAGATGCGTTACCACTCCTGAGGCCTAAGGTGTTACGCCTCTGTGCCGGAAATTACAGGGCCGTACATTACCACCTGACCGGAATACGATAGTGCTGAACACTACCATTTAGCGGCAAGTATATTAGGTAATGCGGTGGTGCCTACGCTCGCGAGCTCCGTCACTCGAGCACTACCACCAGTAGATCGTAGTTGTTATATTTTTTGTGATAATTATTAATTTGATGTTTCATTACGTATTTTATTTAATTTTAATTTTTAATTCTAAGATTTACTGTGTATTTATTTTAATTGTGAATCAAATGGTCTGAAATAAATGAACTGAATTGAATTACAGGACATTTGGCCATGGACCATTTGGCGGCGAGATTGATTAGGTAATGCGGTGGTGCTTACGCCCTCAAAAAATCTAATTTTTGCGCAACTATCAATTTTTATGGTTGCGTACCTTAAAAGGAAAAAGGAACCCTTATAGGATCACTCGTGCGTCTGTCTGTCTGTCTGTTCGTCTGTCACAGCCAATTTGCTCCGAAACTACTCGACCGATTGAGTTGAAATTTGAGTTGAAATTAATATATGTAAATTGGTGACCCAAAGATGAACACGTCAAGTAAAATAATAAATTTTAAACAGGGGGGCACTTTTGGGGGGTAAATCAGAAAATTAAAAAAAAATAATCGTAAACTGTGTTGTGTGACATATCAAATGAAAGAAGTTGTTGTCAGCATCTCAGATATATAACTTTTTAAAAATTTTGCATAAATAAATTTGAAGTTATTTAAGAAAAACGACGAAACTTGACCATTCCCCCCCCTATCTTCGAAACTACTGAACTTAAAGGTTTGAAAAAAATGTGGAAAATAGTTCTTTGCCTATAGATTACTAGAAAACCTATAAGAAGTTTGAGTATTCAAATTAAATCGAAAATTCTTAATAATATAACCCCCCTGCCGGTACCAAGGTAACCGCTCTGTCCTTGCATTTTAAATCTGTAATATTTTCGAAAATATTTATTTAAATTACATAACCCTCACCACGCGAGTCAAACTCGCACTTGTCCGTTTTTTTTTTGTTTTTCATTCATACAACCCTTCTCCAGGCATAAATACAACACAAAAAGCATTTGCGAAATCAGTAAAGCCGTTCTCAAGTTATACGCTTAGCAACACGTTTAGAGTGTCATTTATATTTATATAAATTAGATAACAACGTTATTCAATATACCTAATGTATCGTTAAGTCTGGCAAAAGATTTATTTACTTGAAAAACTCTAAGTTAGTCTTTAATCTTGCGATTACGTTGGCAAAACTTTTTCATTACGGCCTCCAGGCGGACGAGCCAACTTTTGTATTAAGCTTGAGATACTCGATATTGATTAGGTTTGTGTTTTCTAACGAATAGGTACTTACTCAATTAAAAAAAAAAATTGACGTAATGCGGTGTGTGTTAAAATCATAACGCATTTAGTTTATATATTTAACTTTTTTAACAATAGAGGCTTAAAAAAATGTAATAAAAGATGATTAAAAAAAAATTATTATACCGATATTTTACTGGTGGTGGAGTTCTCCTCCCACCCACTGCATTACCTTATCTATCTGCTACCATATGGTAGTGTTCATTACTATCGCGTTCCGATTAAATGGTGATGGCGCCGTAATAATATATTTTATGTCTAGAAATATCTAGTTTTTTGTAGAAGCTAAAGTATTAGCTCACCATCAATGTGAACCATATGCTTGTTTGCCTTTTTATGACATGAAAAATTTATTACATATATTACAAACTGTATCTTATAAGATGTACTTCATTTAAGCTTCGCCAAATATATTATTACCTACTTACATTTTTCTACTAAACTGAATTTCGCGTGCGTGCACTGCAGTCCCGGCCATGATTTATTGCCACGTCGGCGGCATGTGGCTTTTGGGTCCACGGGGTTTTTACGAATATAACTTTGAATGCCACTCGATTTTCGATGATTTCTCTAGCGTGGATAATGGGTTTCATGAGATGGAAGGTCGAGTTTGATTTGTCGTCTTTGGATTTTAAATGTTTTTCTTTCCAATCTTGTTATGACTGAAAATGAGTCACACGTTACAGTTTTTGTTTATTACGAAGATGGCAAATAAGTATGTTTACATGGATGTTAAGTGATGACTGCAGCCTATAGACATCTAGATACACAAAAATCAGAGGTCAGAATGCAGATCGCACTCGAATTTGCCTGATGGTAGAGCTCCAGTGACGGAGCTCGTGGGTGTAGGCACCACCGCATTACCTAATATACTTGCCGCTAAATGGTAGTGTTCAGCACTATCGTGTTCCGGTCAGGTGGTAATGTACGGCCCTGTAATTTCCGGCACAGAGGCATAACAGCTTAGGCCTCAGTAGAAAACACGTATGACTGCGAAGGCACATTTGTCAACAAGACGGATAGTCCGCCATCAGTCATCGCTGACCGGTATTGATGCGAATGATCTCCAATGTTAAGAGATTGTTGAATACAAAATGCTTTTGGGATATTGATGATAGTATTAAATGCACGAGAACTTATAATGGAAGCATAACATGTTTTAGGTATATTATGATGCGTTCTAAGGCTTTTCATCATTGTATACTCTTTATTATGAAGCGCGCATGGCCCAGCGGCTGGTGTAGATCGTAAGCGATCTGCTCGGTTAAGCACTACGGGCGCGGTCGAGTAGTGTGATGGGTGACCGCTAGTGGCAAATTAAATGCGCGTTTCCGTGCTTCGGAGGGCACGTTAAGCCGTCGGTCCCGGATGCTATCGATGGATAGCAGTCGTTAAACCTTGTCGGAGGCCTTATGGGCGGTTTGAAAAACATCCGACAGTGGGTTAGCCACTAACCCACCCACCTCCACCAATCCGCATTGGAGCAGCGTGGTGGAGTTAGTTCCAGGCCTCCCCCCAAAAACCCAAAAAAAGGGAGAGACTCGTGCCCAGCAGTGGGACGTATAATGGGTTGCCATTATTATATTATTATTATACTCTTTATTGTTTTTTTACTTATCCATTTATTTTATAGTCTTCCCGGGACCACGAAAACTGTAGAGCGACCGCAACGTAGGGTTGATATTAAAAATAGTTTTAACTTAATATACGCGAGACACATCGGTAAAAATAGTTTTATTTCAATGTTTTATGTAAATAAAAGGAAAACGTCTGACTTAATCCCTACTTCCCAACTAATATTATAATAGCGAAAGTAACTCTGTCTGTCTGTCTGTTACCTTTTCAATCCAAACGACTGAACCGATTTTAATGAAATTTGGTACCGAGATAGAGCTGACTTTGAGGAAGAACTGGGATACTTAGTTAATTATAAAATTACATCCACGCGGGCGAAGCCGCGGGCAACAACTAGTAATAAATAATAATGGCAACACTTGATACGTCCCACTGCTGGGCACGAGTCTCTCCCCTTTTTGGGAGGAGGTCTGGAGTTTATTCCAGCACGCTGCTCCAATGCGGGTTGGTGGAATAAATAAATAAGGATAAGTGTCCCCGTTGTCGGATGTTTTAAAACCGCCCATAAGGCCTCCCACAAGATTTAACGACTGCTGTCTATCGATAGCAACCGGGACCGACGGCTTAGCGTGCCCTCCGAAGCACGGAAACGCGCATTTAATTTGCCACTAGCGGTCACCCATCACACTACCCGAATATATCGCTTTAGATCATACAATACAATACAATACAATTTTTTATTAATAACTTCTAAGTTACAGGTCATAGGTACAATTAGAAGACGAGATACTAGAATATGAAGTTTCTCAAATAGAGAAATCGTTTAGTTATATAAAATTAAAATAATCATTTAGTATGATATTAACTTAATTAATTAATGCGGTATAATAATTAGTATAATATAACAGTTATGTCAATTTACAATGTCATTGGCATACTCAAATCTTCTAAAATAAAAGGTATTCCCGAGCAGCCAAATTTGTAGTCTCGTTTTAAATGCTATAATGGAAGGTGCATTCCTTATACGATCCAGTAGCCGATTGTACACTTCGGGGCCGAACACGAGTGCACTATTCTTTAGTTTTGCTAGTTTATGTGATCTAATCTACACCAGCCGCCGGGCTATGCGCGCTTCGTTAAACACGTTAAAATAGTTTTCTTCCATGTTTTTTTATTTTAAAGAAAAATGGAAAGAAAAATTTGACTTCCGGCGAGACTCGAACTCGCGGCCTACTGGGAATCTAGTCCAGCCGCTCTTCCAATTGAGCTACTGAAGTCCTGCCCGATTTGTCAAATCTTTCCTTCACATTTTATTGCATTGCTTTATAGTAGCAGCAGCGCAATCTATTACCAACTATGCTAGTTAGGCAACCGATATAATAGACTTTGCAGTTTATTGAATATCGTAAAGAAGTCGCTTTTACCCTTAATAATTGTTTTATATTATTTCGCATTAACACATTCTTGTGAAATATATTTTATTTTAAAGAAAAAATTTTTGGAAAGGAAGATTTTTTCTAATTAAAAAAAAAATCTTCTATGTTGTATGTAATAAGAAGGAAAACGTCTGACTTACTTCGGTTCAAAGATCTTTAATTCTCTGACATCACTTATACTTACTTTAATTTCATCACTTACATGAGAACAACAAATTTTAGAGGAGTTTTGGCGGGAACCTTGAAAGTGGCGTTTGGTGCTCTTATTTAATTTCATTTTCTTAGTGTATTTTTAAGTTATATTGAATAAAGTTGATAGTATTTTGTTTGATATAGGTTTATTACAGTGCCCGTGTATAGTGAAATAGAATAACAGTGCAAAAGCACGACCTTTCAGGTTGCCTCCAAAACTCCATTGTAAATTTTCTGGTAAAGTAGCCATCGCTTTACTCGAATAACTGACTGTAACTCACCTGACTGATATACTTATTAATACTTAATAAATAATTGATTGACTATGTTATACTAACTTTTACGCTACTTTAAGAATATGAAATATCGTTTTACTTGACACTGGCAATATGCGTAATAGCGATGCCATAATAACTAAAAAAAAAAAAATAAACAAATTTTAAATAGTAAACATAATCACGATGTGGGTAGTATTACAAATTCAATGTCTTTAGACAACACGCGTTCTGAGGTGCGAGTTCGCTGCATTTTTCAATTCAACGACTTACTTTAACTAAATAACTACGATATTTAAATGTCTGTAAATTCGATTTCAACTATAATAATATTTTTGGTGGTAGACCTACAGTGACGGAGCTCGCAGGAGTTAAGGATAGTCCCCCTAGCGAAATACGCTTCATCAGCCCAAAGTAAGTGCTAACAGGTTGAATCACACGCTGAGCGGGCTGATGCAGCGTATAACATGGGAAGTAATTTAATATAAGTTTATTGTATAAAATTATGAACTAGGATTTAATAATAAGAGGGATCACTCTATATTTAGCCGCTAACGATACCACATGTATTATTATATCCAAATAAACATTGTTTTAAATTTAATAAAGGTTTTTTTTGGATTAAATATTGGTGGATAACTTGACTGGCGCAGCCGGTAGTTACCCTGTCCGTTAGCTACAACGCTCATGATCAATTTTCGGGGGCGGAGTTCAAGCTAACGTACCGTATCAACGGTTTAACGGGTGGACCTAACAAACAAATTAGTCAAGGAGTCAGGCACGGCAGAGCAGAGTCACCTGGAGTACGAGAGACTGGTGAAGCTGCGGGAATGTGAGTTGATCTTTTTCACTTCCTTTACAGTTTTTCCTTTTGTGTCCTTGTATTTTTATGTGTACCGTATAGCATAAGGGTTAGGATTAACGCTTTAGTTATACGATATTTTTTTAGATAAGTGTTTAAGTGATATCCTTTTCACGTAATTTAATAAGTATATTGTTCAAAATACATTCCTTGTTTTTACGTTAACTTAATTAAATAAATATTAAAAATGGACTCACAAATCACAGCCATACCCCAGGAAATATTAAAGCTTATTCCAGTATTTGGGGGCGACGCAAGGCTGTTACCTTTGTTTATTAAAAAATGTGAATATGTGATAACTAGTTTTCAAGGAAACCATGTACAAAATGAATACCTTTTTCACGAAATTACAAGTAAATTGGTAGGAGATGCCGCGGCTTTAGTCGGCGAAAGAGATCAAATAGAGACGTGGGCAGAATTAAAAGAATTATTACGGGAGAATTTTGGCGATCCAAGGACAGAGGATTGCCTTGTTCTTGAATTAGAGGCTTTAAAAATAAATAGAGGCGATAGTTATTTGGATTTTTGCCGCAGAATTCAGCAGTTAAGAAGCATTTTAATTGCGAAAGTTAACGAAACTAGCCGGGATAATGCGACCAAATTAGCCAAACAAAATATTTATACAAATACTTCGTTGAATGTATTTTTATATAATTTACCGCCTTATTTAGTTAGGTCAGTGAGAATTAAAGATGTAACGACCCTGGAAGCAGCATTAAAAATTGTTTTAGCAGAACAGAATTTCAAAGAAGTGTACGATCAAAAACATACACCACATTTTAATAATAACTTCCAGAGACGTAACGTTTTTCACCAACCTAACGCTCGGTTACCTACAAATTCGGGTTATAACCCAGGTAATTTAGCATGGCAAGCAGTCCTGGTGTACCTGGCACTAGTGGAGTCGGCAAGCAGTATAAACCTTCAGGATCTGACTCAGAATCCCGGTATAGCGCCGATACGTACAAGTACAGCAGTGATTCGGAGTAGTCATTGGACAATTTTTAAAACCTTAGATTTAGATAACATTAGTAAATATTTAGAGAAAAATATAGATCAGTACTTTAGATTAAGAGATTTAGTGTATACCGAAAATGAGTCGCGTCGTGAACTGGTAGGATTAATATTACAAATAGATTCTTTCATGGAATTAACCAATGACAGATTAAAACAAATTATACCTAGCAACATAAGGCATAAGCGGGGAATCATAAACCCCTTAGGCTCTATCATTAAACTCATCTCAGGTAACTTAGACCATGAGGACGCGTTAAAATATAACGCAGAAATAAATAAGCTTAATAATAATCAGCATTCGGTAGAAAATAAGGTTTCATTAATGCAAAAAGCATTTGATAGGCTGGTAAATATATCAGAAGATATAAAATATAATTTAATTCACTTGAACGTCAGAACTACGCAGTTACAAATGCTTCAAAACAACCAGTCAAAAATTCATATTATAATTAGTCAAATGAATGTACTATACCAAGTTTTGAATAACTTTCGCACTATTTATAGTATAATACAGGAAACAGAAACAGCTATAGCTTTTAGTAGATTACATGTTTTACATCAATCGATAATTAACTCAACAGAATTATTAAATGTCTTACAAGAAATTGAGAAACATAATAGGCTAACTTATATAGTAAATAGGCTTAACCTTACCAAAATAGAAAATAGCATAGTTTTAAAATCGTATTCAGATAATTACAAAGTTGTGTTTATTTTAGAGGTACCTTTGCTAGATACGGTTACATATAATTATTACAAAATAATTCCCATTCCCATATATAATCCTTCTACATTGAAAACCACTATCATCATTCCTAAGTACCCATACCTTATAGTGAATGGATTGAAGTACAGACCCGTAGTTAGTCCGTGTAAGCAGATGGAAGATAATAGAGTCATGTGCAAGGAGGATGATATTATGCAGTATGCAGAACCAACATGTATCGAGCAAATTATGCTTCTTAAAAACTATTCCAATTGCCATCAGACCTTTATCCAGATTGAGGACTTGAGAATTCATATGGTAGCCGAAGGAACGTGGCTTTTATTCACTAAGGAAAACACAATTCTTACGGAGTCCTGCAACTCGGAGATAATTAAATATAATATCAAAGGAACTTTCTTAGTAACTCCTAATAATAACTGCGAAACTAAAATTGGCGAGCGGTTGATCAGCAAGCCGCTTTCAATGGGGATGCCGGTGATGAAGCTGCAGCTGAAAACGGTCACTATGCCGGAGCTTCAGACAGCAATCCAGCAGGACGATAACCAGGTGGATCTTCGCGGCGTGGACCTCACAGATATTAAGGATATTTTGGACAGTGCGAAATACGCCAGTGAAAGTGAGAGTGAAGTAGTTATAACAAAGGACATAAGTGTATGGACTATAGTTTTAATGACTGTTTGTATTTTTATTGCTATAGGGTTCTTAATTTCTAAATGTAAGATGTTTAACCGTGTAGTTGTTTTCAGAGGAAATCATCTGGAGCCAAAAAATTCCTCTCCACCTGATTTCTCTCTTGGGGAGGGAGGAGTTAAGGATAGTCCCCCTAGCGAAATACGCTTCATCAGCCCAAAGTAAGTGCTAACAGGTTGAATCACACGCTGAGCGGGCTGATGCAGCGTATAACATGGGAAGTAATTTAATATAAGTTTATTGTATAAAATTATGAACTAGGATTTAATAATAAGAGGGATCACTCTATATTTAGCCGCTAACGATACCACATGTATTATTATATCCAAATAAACATTGTTTTAAATTTAATAAAGGTTTTTTTTGGATTAAATATTGGTGGATAACTTGACTCAGGCGTAGGCACCACCGCATTACTTAATATACTTGTCCCTAAATATGTAGCAGGTTCAGCACTATCGTGTTCCGGTCAGGTGGTAATGTACGGCCCTGTAATTTCCGGCACAGAGGCATAACACCTTAGGCCTCAGGAGTGGTAACGCAACTGCATTTTGACCTTGATCTTTGTGTGGGTGTCTATAGGCTGCAGTCATCACTTAACATCAATGTGAACTGCATGCTTGTTTAACACTTCCATTAAATTAAAAAACATATTGTTTTTATGTAGATGTCTATCTATAGGCTGTAGTTTACTTAGCATCTATATATATATATATATATATATATATATATATATATACGCTTACACTCACAGCCCCACAGTAGGTATAAACCTGTGTCGTGGGTGTCGTTGTACACAAACAACACATACACAAACACCCAGACCCGAAACAAATATCTGTAGGCCATACAAATATTTGTCCCGGTGCGGGGATCGAACCCGCGACCCTTCGAAACAAACATCCCGAACACACAAAGAGAAAAAACACACCGAAACACCCATCATCTCACACCGCTGGACTAACCGGGTCGTCATTGTATATCTATGTATATGAAATTCTTGTTTGTTTACCACTATCATTAGGAACCGATCCGTACCAATCCGCATGCCAAGCGAAGCGATTATGGCATAATATATTCCTTATTACTATGGCTTTGGTCCAGCAGTGGACATCTTTCGGCTGAAACGATGCAGATGGTAATCATTAGGTACAAAAACACGACTATAAAAAAACACAAACAAAATCGGCTATATCATATTATTGACAAAGAAATGCCGGTGAATGACAAAGAATTACTCTTTTTCTTTTCTTTTTACTCTTTGTTATCAGTTTGTAAAGGGGAAATGAGACATTCTACTGATATACTTTTCACATTAGTTTAATACATTTAGTTTTATCTTAGTGATATTCTTGACTTTACATATATTTTTAATCTTGTTTGACATGTATATCAATTGTTGTTCACTTTAATTTATTTTGTTTGTTTTTTGACGTGTCATAAGAGGTGCCTGTCACCCTAAATGAATAAATGAGTTTCTGATTCTGATTCTGATTTTGACACTACCTGGCCGTTGGTGTATAAAAGTAGGTCAACACGAAAATTCTTCCCCATACAATTATGTGCATTCAAAACGATTTATAAAACCCGTAATTTGTTAAAGGAAATGGGTTTTACCAGTCCGTAAAGCCATATTTTATGTTTTAATGACCCTCTTTCGACCACTGCGGTGGGAACAATAAATCAAACGTGAAAAATACGATGGAATCAATCTCTGGACTCAATTATGGTATGTTCAGACGTTGGAAATGCTTTTCAGAACAAATTGGGGCAGTATAAAACGAACTGGGGAGGTAAAAAATGTTTAGACTAGGTTGACTAATGGTGTTCACCCACCTAGACGTATTGGGTAACATGAAGGTATGGTGGTCTTTGCGTCTTCCAGGACTTGATTGTTTTTATAGTAATACTAGCGGCCCGTTCCGGCTTCGCGCGGGTGCAATGTTACCTATCCTCTCCTATTCATCTTAGCGCGTGATTATTATTATTATTATTATAAGCCCAAAGCCTTCGTCGATAAATGGGTTATCAAACACTGAAATAATTTTTCAAATCGGATTAGTAGTTCCTGAGATTGGCCCGTTCAAGTAAACAAACAAACTCTTTAGCTTTATAGTATAAAGTACAGATTGGAATATTTAGTTTTATTTACGTCATTCGAATGTTAGTAATCCTAACGTCAACAAGTAACGCTATTTAGTCGCAAGAATCGCCATAGTGTGGCTAGTGGCCACTATTGCTGGTTTGCAACAGACCATTAATTTAGTCTAAGGCCCATACCACTATCTCTTATAGCAAAGTTTTTTTAGGTCACCTATGCTTTCAATGTGCTGTGATTCACGATTAACCAATGTAACCGTCTATTTAGTGAATTTTAGTGTATGAAAACATGTGATAAATTGAGATTTTCAGTCGCGAGTCTACAACAGTTGGTTGCTAATCGCATGACTTGCAATGGTGTGACGTAGTAGATGTATCGCCTATTAAATGAATGTTACGACTATAGCTCTTATTTTTTTGGTAAGTACGGTGGCAAACAGCATGCAACTCACATTGATGTTAAGTAATGACTGTAGTCTAAAGACATATTTACCAAATCCAGAGGTCAAAATGCAAATTCGTTGCCTTGCCTGAGACCTAAGTGGTTATGTCTCTGTGATAGATATTACCTGACCATAAATCTTCTATACCGTGTTCCCGAATCTCCATGCCACAAAATGGTAGTGTTCAGTACACACGTGTTCCAGTTAGATTGTAATGCCCCGTAATATATGGTAAGAATAAAAATGTACGGCCCTATAATTTCCGCCACAGTGGCATAAAACCTTAGGCCTCAGGAGTGGTAACGCATCTGCATTTTGACCTTGGTCTTTGAGTAAGTGTCTATAGGCTGCAGTCATCACTTACCATCGATGTGAACTGCATGCTTGTTTGTCACTAACATTACATAAAAAAAACTTTCACAAAGGCAAAACAACTTAGGTTTTAGGCATGGCGACGCATGTACATTTTGCTCTTCGGTTTTTGATGAAGTTTATAAGCTATGACTACGGTAGTCATTTATCAGCAAAGTAAGCCGCGTGCTTGTTTGCAATCATCATGACATAAAAAATGAGTCGCGCGATTCGCCATGGTGTGATATGTCTACCAACTAGCTTAGTTGGCGATCCATCACTCGGTGCCTTATAACTCACCCGCACCGTGTGCAGCACTGATAAGGCCACGGGTTCCGTGTTTCACAAACTTTAATTTATACTTGTCTGGGTGTGTGTGTGTGTGTGTATTAAGTACCTGCGGAAGTTAAGCCTTCCTCATTAAAATTCATTGCGTTACAATATAACACGTGATTAGGTGGAGTATCAAAGCACAGTATTGTAGTGTTAAGTATACAAAATTGTGCATATTCGCATTTTTATTCATGATGTTTTTCCATGATTACCATGATACCATGACCAAATAGGTCGAGTTCTGTCTGATGGCGGGGTCAAAAGTCTTAGGAATCGGCGTGCATGTATAAAGAGAATGATGAAGGTAGATGAGGCACGAGAGGTATGTCAGGACCGCGACATCTGGCGCTCTACACTCTCTGCCTACCTCGTTAGGGGCCTGGCGTGAAGATACATACATATGTTTTTCTGGTAAACTAAGAATGTTTATAGGCTGTCATTATTTAACATTCATGTGAACTGCATGATTGTATGCCACCTTCGTTACATAATTTACATAATTCTAGTTGGTGGTAGAGCTTCAGTGACGAAGATCGCGGGCGTAGGCACCACTGCATTGCCTAATATACTTGCCGCTAAATGGTAGTGTTCAGCACTATCGCGTTCCGGTCAGGTGGTAATGTACGGCCTTGTGATTGCCGCCACAGAGTCATAACACCTTAGACCTCAGGAGTGGTAACGCATCTGCATTTTGACCTTGGTCTTTGTGTGGGTGTCTATAGGCTGAAGTCATCACTTAACATCGATGTGAGCTGCGGCTTGTTTGACAGTTCCATAACATAAAAAAATATTTACAAGGAAGCACAATATTTGTATAGAACACTTTAATAATAATTCATCAATATCGTTAAGAAAGGATTTCCTTCGAAATATTGGAATTCGTCGCGCGATTTCGAAATTACACTTCCAAGGCACGTGCGTACTTTCATTCAAGAAAGAATTGCGTAACTCGAAAAATCGCATCAAAATACACGCAATCGGAAAATCAACAATGAAAAATCCGTTGAAAAAGAAACGCTTGAATACAGGCGCGTAGCCTTGTAGCGATCAATATGCTACGGGCTACGACATGCCCTTAGGCCTAGCTACGAGCGTAGCACTACGCCGATTTCGTAACGCCCCTTGGGTCCAAGCGCTCTAGTTTTTCTTTTTCAGCTCTAGAACTATACGTTTAAATTATATATAATAATACTAGGTGTGCCCGCGACTTCGCTCGCGTGAGAATTTATGATTGTTCAGTATCTACCCGGACGAAGTCGTGGACGCAGCTAGTATAAAAGTAGCCTACGTGACTCCTAATTACCTCAGCTATCTGCTAGTGAAAGTCACGTCAAAATCGTTAAAGCCGTTCCCAAGATTAGCCACGCCAAAAAGACAGACCGACAAAAATTAAAAAAAAAATGTTGTTTTGGTATACATACGCATTTAGTAAAAAGCGGTTATTTTTATAATTATTACAAAGAAACACTCCATTTTTTGTATTTGTATAGATGTATAGATGTATATCACCTCGTGACATACATATGTTTATAAATATAAAACTAAGCTGAGGAAAAAAAATAAGTTGTTAAGTTAACATTATACATTAGCTTGATGTTAACGTAACTTCACGCCTGTAATCACCGAAGGGGTAGGCAGAGGTAAATGCATGCATTCAATCATACATGCAAACACCCACGACTCGCCGGTTACGTTTTGGCCCATGTAACAGGTGGCGAACCTGTTGCCATCTCCGGGCACATTACCAAACTCCGGGGTACTGGGAAACTTCCAGAAAATGGAAAAATCCCAATAGAAGCAGAGATAAAGGATTTCAAACCGTTATCTCTGATAGTCCCCGACCCGGGAATCGAACCCAGGACCTCCAGCGTAATAGTAGTGGCCTGCTACCACTACGCTACTGAGGCAGTTAAAGCTTGCTGTTAGATTGTATATTAGATATAGCTTTGCTATATAAAGAATGGACGATACTATAATAAAAACCCACCCAAAATGCCAAGTTTGCCTGCCAAAAGGCAAAAAGAAAAATATTTCATAACATTTCGTTACAAAACGCTTTTGTTGATAACTTACACTACAGTTTGTCAATTGTTTTTGTTTCATATGAGATACGAAGTTGGCATCATTCTAAATATCACATTTTTACTTCGAATTGATTGTTGTATCAGTTTAAATAAGCAAAAGTGTTTTGTGGCTTAAGCTAACGTGAATTTTGTGGAAAACTTCTCAAATTTATCTTAGAAAACTCAAAAATATATATTAAAATTATTTTGATTGTATTACGATGTTTTTGACCGGTATTTTAATTTCAGTTTTTGGAAGTTGCAAACAAGCATGTAGTTCACATTGATGTTAGTGATGACTGCAGCCTATAGACACCCACACAAAGACCAAGGTCAAAGTGCGGATGCGTTACCACTCCTGAGGCCTAAGGTGTTACGCCTCTGTGCCGGAAATTACAGGGCCGTACATTACCATCTGACCGGAACACGATAGTGCTGAACACTGTCATTTAGCGGCAAGTATATTAGGTAATGCGGTGGTGCCTACGCCCGCGAGCTCCGTCACTGGAGCTCTACCACCAGTAAATGCAGTTCATGCAGTCATACGACAATACTTTCATATCCACTTTGTAAATTATGTAATGAGGTGGGGCCTGCGCCCTACACTCCATTCTGAAACCACCATTAATCATGTGATAATAATCTTGATCGTACGCATAATTTAAATGGGTATAATAAAGTATGCAATTAGGATTTGATGTTGTTTTACGGTTTTTTACAAATATACGGATTATATTTACATTCATAATTTTTTTATTACTCCAGCTGACATGTCCACTGTTGGACAAAGCCTTCCCCTAAGACGCTCACAACAGTGATGTGTGTCATTAGGGGAGAATATGCCATGATCGCCACGCTTGGCACGGGGATTGGCGCAGTGGCGGTAGATATATCGCGGGACGCTGCTGCGCATGTCGTATTATTATATTTACTACCGTTTTTATGTAATAAAAGTGTCAAACAAGCATGTAGTTCACATTAATGTTAAGTGATGACTGTAGCCTTTAGACACCCACACAAAGACCAAGGTCAAAATGCAGATGCGTTACCACTCCTGATGCCTAAGGTGTTATGCCTCTGTGCCCGAAATTACAGAGCCGTACAGTACCACCTGACCGGAACACGATAGTGCTGAACACTACCATTTAGCGGCGAGTATATTAGGCAATGCGGTGGTGCCTACGCCCGCGAGCTCCGTCACTGGAGCTCTACCAGTAGAAAAATGTAATGTAATTTCTTTAGGAAAGCATTGTTATTTATATAATTTCTACAAAAACTGAATTGAAAATAAAATTATATTTCTCAAGTCGAGCAATGCGCCCGGGACTTTAAGAAGAGCACTATTACTACTAAGCGACCGCGTCGTGAAAATATAGTCCAAAAATAACAACCCCAAATCCCATCAAACGAAAACCAAAAGCGCCTTCAAAACAATGTTACACAACAGTGCGGGCGTAACTTGTTGGTATCGTTTTATGAACAGGCGCTGCGTAATACAAATGTATAAATCACGCTACAATATTTTGGCCTACGAAAGCCAGGGCAAGTGAAGTAAATTATTTGAATTAATTTCTTATAGACACTTTAATTTCGTTAAGTGGTTCAATTTATTTGCGACTTCAGACGCTGTAAACTAAATGAAACAGTTGGATGGTACGTTAAGTCTGATAAATTGTATGGAACGACGTATAAATGCCACTTTTTAATAACGTCGATGTATAAAGCTCCAACTAATGGTATCTTAGTCGTATAAGGCCGGTATTGCTAGGATTTGTAGGCATTGAAATGAAGAAGACTTTCATTGAATGTATAACTCATAACTTCAACAGTAGGACATCGTTTTCTATCGTATAACGATGTTCTAATCCTACCATATACAGAGAATATGTAATAATATTACGTATAGAATGGACACTTCGACGTCCCGCCCGATTTGCCCGCATCACTCAACCCCTTCCCCACTTATGGGCGACGGTTGGTATTTTGTACGTGCTACGCACACAGGTGCGCGTGTAAATACACGTCATTTTGATTGATGTCTGTATAATAGAAACCAAATTAAGCGTTTGTGTGCCTTAAATTAGAAAGAGAGGGTCAGATCACAAATATGAAAGTGGATAGTTTTATGTAACTTCATTAAGGTTTTTGGAGTGTGGTCTCAATTTTTACCTCACCTGCCTCTTTTTTTTAATTTTTTTTTCCGTCTTGTACCTCTGACATAATCAGAGTTTCTTAGGGAATGCGGCCATGAAGTCACGTTTACTGTACCCATCTCTTGTAAAACAATATTTTATTAATTTTTGTTCCGAAATTTATGTAAAGTATTATGTGAATTTATGTAAAATAGGCATAGGCATTTTTGGACACTAATACTAGGTACACGACAAAGAGGAATATTACGAAATTTCTTTCCAACTCCCCGTCACTAAAACGATATGACAAATGAAATTAAAGTCAGCAGGGGGTGGCAAAGTGGCTTGTTCACTGGGGTGCACAAACGAAAATTGAATATTGAAATTATAAATCTACCAAAAGACACGATATGAATCTTAAGTGCGCGGTAAAAATTGAAATATTTCTGATTATATTCCCTATTCTATTTATAATTGTTTTTCTGGTAAGTTACGCACAAAACTAATCTAGTATAAAGAAGTCACTTCACGACTATATTCCTCAAAGGTAAAGGCAGAGCTAAATGCGCCCTCGGTTCGCATTTTTTTCTTTCCACCTTTTATTTTTAATCTTTTAATAACGTACGTTATTGTACTATTTTTTTTCGCAATAATACTTGCGAGTGAACTTTAGGAATTAAAGAAAAATGGAAATAAAAATTTAGATTTCCCTACCCGAAGTCAAATTTATCTTTCCGTTTTTTCTTTAATTTCTACGTCAAATCTTATGCAAGAAGGGAAAATTCTGTTAACATAATTCCGAGATATATATAAGAACCATTGTCTCTTTGAACTCTCTGTCGTATCCAATTAAACGTGAGTGTAATTGAAAGACGAACCCGTCTGTCATCGCGACTAGACGTATACATTGGCTGAGAATACATATTTACAATGACGAATACCCCGTTAGGGACCTTGCGTGAAGATACATACATACATACATACAATGACGAATATCTCTCGTCGACTCCACGACCTCGACCAACGTTTTATATATTACGTCGTCGGCGGCTCTTCAAATCGGTCGTGTATTTATGTAACGAAGCTTTTCATTGAATATTTATAATACATTTTCTTAAGGCATAAAAGAGGTTTTAAAAACGTTTCGTGTCGGAACGCTGCAGCGCAGACACAAAACGCCTAAATTGAAAGAGCCCTTACTGTTGGGGTCAGGAACCTTTTTATAAGTTACCCTGAATATGGCACAGTTAAATTCTTCGTTAAATAGAACAAAAGATAATAATATTACGATAACACTGATATCCCCATGCCAGGTTTTTTTTATGCAAGGAAGGTGACAAACAACCATGCAGCTTACAACGACTGCAGCCTATAGACATCTACACAATAACAGAGGTCAAACTGCAGATGCGTTGCCACCCCTGAGGACTAAGATCTTTTGCCTCTGTGATAGTTATTACGGGGCCATACACGTTTGCACGTCCCGACGCCATATAAGACTCCCGTAATTTACAGACTATTCACTCCTTGACTCTTATACCTTAGGATCAATAAACATTTCAAAATATTCAATTGTGCCGTTGAATGAATTTGAAAGCAAGTTTATCGCCAATAAAAGTTATTACAGCGCAAATTGTGTGCGTTTGGAAAATAATTCCGGTGACTTTATGGCCGATTAAGTGTTCGGTGTGATTTACGGGGATAGTAAACTAGGAGGTCCGCCCACACTTCTCTGACCTCTGAAATTAGAAATGTTATAAGTAATTTTAATCTTCCGCCGCCTTCAGTTATTCGCTCACTACTAAGCATTGAAGCGTGCATGGCCCTGCGGCTAGTGTAGACCGTAAGCGATCTACTTAGTTAAGCGATACGGGCGTGCTCGGGTGTGTGAAGGATGGCTAGTGGCAAATTAAAATGCGCGTTTCCGTGTTTCGGCGGGCACGTTAAGCCGTCGGTCCCGGTTGCTATCGATAGATAGCAGTCGTTAAACCTTGTCGGAGGCCTTATGGGCGGTTTGGAAACAGACAGCGGGTTTGCCACTAACCCGTATCTCCACCAATCCGCATTGGGCAGCGTGGTGGAGTAAGCTCCAGGTCTCCCCCCAAAAAAGGGGAGAGACTCGTGCCTAGCAGTGGGACGTATAATATAATGCATACTTAACATATATTTTTTATCTTGTTTGACATGTATATCAATTGTTATTCGCTTTAATTTATTTTGTTTGTTTTTGACGTGTCATAAGAGGTGCCTGTCACCCTAAATGAATAAATGAGTTTCTGATTCTGATTCTGATTCTGAATGGGTTGCCATTGTTGTTATGGCCGATTAAGTGTTCGGTGTGATTTACGGGGATAGTAAACTACGAAGGTCCGCCCACACTTCTCTAACCTCTGTAATTAGAAATGTTATGAGTAATTTTAATTTTCCGCCGCCTTCAGTTATTCACTCACTGCTGAGCTTTGTGATGGTTTAGATGGCGATTTGTTTTCTCCTGGATTAGCTGTGGTCGTAATGATAACTATTTATATATTGAGGTGTATTATCTTGGTTTCTATAAAAAAAATCGTGAATTATGATATAGTATATCTATACTTATATTATAAAGAGGAAAAGTTTGTTACTTTATTCGTTGTTTGTAGGGGTTAATCTTCGCAAATACTGAACTGATCACGAAAATTCTTTCACAAACAAAAAGCTACACTGTCACAATAAAATGTAGCCTTTATCACTCCTATTTTTATATTGTAAACGGGACTTAATCGCGTACTATTTTAATCGAAGTATTTACCTCGACACTCGACGTTTCGGCTGTAATGCGACGGCCGTGGTCACGAGTAGACTGCTGCTCCATGGTGTCATCGTCTCGTACCCGCGCCAGTTCTTCGAACTACCCGCGGTTGGTCGTCATTATTTTCGCGTTATTTTTGGTCGCGATTAAGTCCCGTTTACAATATAAAAATATGAATACAAATCGTGAAAGTTTAAAATAATTATATCACTCCTTATCAGGAGTAGTATTGTAGAACATTGCACCCGTACGAAACCGGGGCGGGCCGCTAGTTAAGTATACAAAAGAACTAACCTGACCTAATTCTTTTTCAATTTTGTTTTGTTGTACCATTTTGACAAGCAACTTTTCTATATTTACCCAAAACTTAATCTAAGCATAACTTCGATTAACAACAAGAAGTAAACAAGGATATTTTTATTATAAATTTACAAATTCACATTATTATCCATTAGTTTGGTTTTACCCTAATATAATGCAAAATTGGAAAGCGCTAAAGGCCCATAACTCATACTTGTCAAATAAAAGAGTAGTAATTTGCTGTAAGCCCATTAGTTTTATGATCAGCAACCATTCAGAGGAATGGTTTCAATAACAAGGTTTGCCCATAAATTATAAAACTACTATTTTACATCCCATATAACATTATACAACGTACATTCATAAGATCATTTTAGACGAAATATATTTTTAAAACAAGCATGCAGCTCATATGGATGTAAAGTGACGACTGCAGCCTATAGACAACTACACAATAACCAGAGGTCAAGGAGCAGATGAAGCGAAGCGTTGTTTTTGCCTCTGTGTCGGAAATTACAGAGCCATACATTACCACCTAACCGGAACACGATAGTGCTGAACACTACCATTTAGCGCCAAGTATATTAGGTAAAACGGTGGTGCCATCCGTTACTGGAGATCTACTACCAGTAAAACAACCGCATAACTCTCATTCGGTACTCTGTAGCAAAAACGAGTCAATTCCGATGCGTCCAAATCGGTCTTATATCAAGATCTAGACGAAATCCAACGACACGATACCGAAACACTGAGCCTCAATTAATCACAACAACCGTTATTGAATAGGAGGGAGGAAAGGTATTACAAAAAAAAAGGTACGGTACGTTCGGCAGACGATTTTTCTTGAGCAGATAAATTGCAGCCAGGGAAAGGTCCCCGAGTTTTTGTTGCTCTTGTTTGCTCGATTTAATATTGTGGTTTTTCGAACGGAGAAATACGGGAAAAATAATAAAGAATCGGCCAAGTGCGTGTCGCGTTTATGTAGTGAAGGTGGTAAACAAGCATGCATTTCACATTGATGATAAGTGATGACTGCAGCCTATCTTATCCACACAAAGACCAGAGGACAAAATGCAGATGCGTTGCCACCCTTGAGACCTTATTATGTCTCTGTGATAGTTATTACGGGACCATACATTACCATCTACCCACGATAGTGCAGCCCACTACTATTTGGCGCCAGATAACTTAGGTAATGCGGTGGTGCCTATGCCCTCACGGTCCTTCACTGGAACTACCACCAGTAAATAAATAAATAAATAAAATAAAATACGCTTACACTCACAGCCCCACAGTAGGTATAAACCTGTGTCGTGGGTGCCGTTGTACACATACAACATATACACAAACACCCAAACCCGAAACAAATATCTGTAGGCTATACAAATATTTGTCCTGGTGCGGGGATCGAACCCGCGAACCTGCGAATCAAACGGTCATCTCACACCGCTGGACTCACCGGGTCGTCAAGTAGAACCACCAGTAGAACATAGAATAAATCCTTTTTTCCAAATACATTTTATAAGTAAGGTAGAATTTATAAGTAGGTACGGGTCCACGGAAGCTAAAAAGAGGCTAAACGTCGGGTTGATTTAAAAAAAAAATAGTTTTAGAGGTTCCTTGTTACATGAATTACACGTGAGCATTTACATTATTTAAACTATTATGTTTAAAATAGGACAGGGAATGGGTAATATACGTATAATAGATTTATTACACCAGTACAAAGACCAGAGGTCAAAATGCAGATGCGTTGTCATTCCTGAGGCCTATGGTATTATGGTTGGTGGTCTATGCCTCTGTGCCGGTAATTAGAGGGCCGTACATTACCACTTGACCGGAATACTATACTTACTGCTGAACACTACCATTTAGCGGCAAGTAGATTAGGTAATGCAGTGGTGCCTACGCCCGCGAGCTCCGTCACTGGAGTTCTAACACCAGTAAAGATACCTTACTGATCTTCAGCAAGGAACTAATTCAAAACTTTATATTCATATATTTGTGACCTTTATGACAAATGTAAGATAACTCATCGACAATTTTTTAATCGAATAGACTAGATTTAGTCGCCGCGAAAAAAAGACAAAATTAAATGTTAGGTATAACAATCAAATCGATTGGTTTTCTTGATGTACGTCAGACTGTTAGGTTTACAAATACAATATTGACTGATCACTGTAATGGATTTTGGGACGTCGTCTCATTGTCTATATCAATACCATGAATAGTAGACAAATATTTTTGTATGCTTAACCAATTGTATACATAAAAGGAATATAATTTAGTATGATCTTAGGTTTTCGCGAGCTGCACTCATTGAAATAAAACTAGTCTTCGGATTTATCTCGCGTATATTAAACTAAAATGATTATTTAATAATATAATTTACAAGAAAATATTTCGTTTAAAAAATAAAAATTGTAATGCTGTATAGCGCCATCTGTTGAACAGTTAAAGAAAAACTTTTGCTATGATATTGAGAGGTGCCGTTCAAAATACTAACATTGCTAAAACAATAAATATTGCAATATAATATTGCACATCGAGCCAAGGAAGGATACGGCTTATTTCGGGTCTGTAAAGAGTAATCTCTTTCGCATCGTACCTATTTTTTGTCGACCATTTTGATCAAGTTTTGACCAATACTGGACTGTCAGTGCTTACGTAGGCAGTGTGCAGCAGAGATAATGCTCTACGAAGAAACGAGCCGATCGTCTCTTTCGTAGGCTCGATGTGCAATATTAATCGTTTGGTACTGTACTTCAGTTTTCGATAAAAAAGAGAGCTAGTCTAACGATTTGTATGGCCGCGTATAACGTTGCTACCTCTGAGACCTAAGTTGTTAACTTAGGTCTCAGAGGTAGCAACGCATTTTGACCCCTGATTTTTGTGTTGATGTCTATAGGCTGTAGTCATCACTTAACACAATGTGAGCTGCAAGCTTCTTTGCCAACATCGTTACATAAAAAGATACATGGTCAATACATTTTTTTATTTTTTTAATTTTATAAAAGTGGCAAACAAGCGTGCAGTTCACATTGATGTTAAGTGATGACTGCAGCCTATAGACACCCACACAATGACCAGAGGTCAAGATGCAAATGCGCTGCCACTCCTGAGGCATTAGGTGTTATGCCTCTGTGCCGGAAATTACAGACCCGTACATTACCACCTGACCGGAACACGATAGTGCTGAACACTACCATTTAGCGGCAAGTATATTAGGTAATGCGGTGGTGCCTACGCCCGCGAGCTCCGTCACTGGAGCTCTACCACCAGTAAAATTTTTAGCATTTTTTCAGCACTATCGTGTTCCGGTCAGGTGGTAATGTACGACTCTGTAATTTCCGGCACAGAGGCATAACACCCTTAGGCCTCAGGAGTGGTAACGCATCTGCATTTTGACCTTGGTCTTTGTGTGGGTGTCTATAGGCTGCAGTCATCACTTAACATCAATGTGAACTGCATGCTTGTTTGCCACTTCCATAACATAAAAAAAAAAAAAAAATATAATAATTGCAACCCATTATACGTCCCACTGCTGGGCACGAGTCTCTTTCCTTTTTGGGAGGAGGCCTAGAGCTTACTTCACCACGCTGCTCCAATGCGTATTGGTGAAGGTAGGAATTTTGGATTATTATTATAAGTCATTTCTATAGGTAGCTTATAACCCGACAATGCAAAAGTGTCATTGTAGACTTAACGTGCCCTCCGAAACACGGAAACGCGCATTTAATTTGCGACTAGCGGTCACCCATCACACTACCCGACCGCGCCCGTAGTGCTTAACCGAGTAGATCGCTTACGATCTACAGCAGCCGCTGGGCCATGCGCTCTTCATGGTCAATTACTGGTGTAAAAACATACAATTTTGGCAATGAAGCCGGATCGACTTGGTGTAATAGCGAAAAAACCATAAAGTAAAGTTCAAAGACACGTGAACACACAAAATCGCGTGTCTCTGTACATTTAAGTGAGGATATCAAAAACCTTTATAGGAGTTTTAAGTAACGAGAGACAGCAAATAATATGTCGATATTATTGATGATTAGTAAGATTTCTTTGCTGAAATTGTTTAGCTGAAACTGACGACTTAAATTGATAATCACGGGACGCTGCTGCCCAACCTACATTATTATATTTACTTACCGCCCTATTGGAATAGTTTGACCGCCATTGTTCGGTTGACTGATTGCACTAGTGGACGAATTCGCCACTATTATAGGGCGATAGTTTCGCAATGTCTTGACCCCTAGTTACAAAATACATGTAGAATTTATTTACATAAATCGCCCACGCCCCTCACTTGCACCACACACCAAGACAATCGTGATGATCGCTCATTAACTTCAAAAAGAGGCAATCTGACATCCGATACGAGCAATTTGGACATTCGAGCAATTCGAACTCATCGGCTCATAGCGCAGAGCTTCGAGGCGATTGCTATCATCGGGATCATTGTTGATTTTGTTGCAGCTCGTTAAATACACAGTTGAGGAACAGATCTGAGACGCGTTAAGTATCTCTCGTCAAACTTTGAGATCCTGTATTAAGTCAGTTTTGATGTACTGTTACTCTGAGATCCCAAGGCTTCCGGGCGCTTCGGGGATAAGTTCTATATATTTCACAAATTTTTTTTTTCAACTACTAGGCACACAAGGTATAAGCCTGTGTCATGGATTTCGTTGTACACACACAACACATACACAAACTCCAGGCCCGAAACAAATATCTATAGGCCGTACAAATATTTGTCCTGGTGCGGGGATCGAAGCCGCGACCCTTCGAATAAAACAATCGTCTCACACCGCTGAACTAACGGTCGTATAATAATGCCAACCTCCTCCCCACTGAAACCGTACAAGTAAAAATAAATGTGCAAAAAATTATCAACTATGCAAAGTTTGAGAAGTTCTGCCTATGAAGTTGTACAAATTTCCCCCAGGAACATGATCCGGGAGGATGAAAAAGTTTAGAACTCTCACAGTCTATTGAAGAGCCGATCGTCATCGATTTTGTGTGGGAGGACTTTTTTTATTCCGACCCAGCTTCGGTGTGTGACACACCGAGTGTAGATGACAGAATTATAATTTATTTACAGTATCCAACAAGAAATACACATCGACCTCAGGAAGGAGATTTCGGCTTATTTCGGGTCTGTAGAGCGTTATCTTTTTCGCACCTTACCAATATGACGTTTGTCCACTATTTTGATCAAGTTTTGACCAATACCGGGCTATCAGTGCTTACGTAGACAGAGTGCAGCAGAGATAACAGTCTCCGAAGTTGATACCCACATCTGAGGCTGCAGCCATCACTTATCATCCATGTGAACTTGCTTGCTTGATGAAGGTGGCAAACAAGCATGCAGTTCACATTGATGTAAAGTGATGACTGCAGCTTAAAGACACCCACACAAAGACCAAGGTCAAAATGCAGATGCGTTACCACTCCTGAGGCCTAAGGTGTTATACCTTCCTTACGTTAAAAAAACTCATAACTCCCGAACTTCAGGTACAAAAATAAAGTCGCTAATAAAATGGCCGACGAATATTAATCAGTACAGTGCGAACGGAATAATGTCTACCCGTTGTGTTATAGGCCGAGGAAATATAGTAAGCCATTTCAAAAGTCACAATGTTTATTTCAACAGATACAATATCCAGATATTTCCTGAGGTTTTATTTATTTCTTTGTCACGTTTCTATTGCTGGGTGCCCGAGCGTGAACAATAATAGCTTTTTAATTGTCTATCCCTTTTAAAATTCCGCCGGCCCGCCAAACAATTCGGAATCGTGGCGGTAGGATTCTATGCCAGCAATCAATCCAGCATTTTTCGTTGTATTGATTCCATTTAGATGTATTCTCATTGTTTCCGCGTTTTAAAAAAGGCGTGAGCCCGGGTGTTCTACTTAATTCAAGGTATTGTGTTTTACATCAAATTTACCAAGTGTGTGTCAAATTCGAAATTTTACCAAGTGTGAGTCAGTTGCGATAATTTTGCCACTGTATTTATCAACGTTTTGTTTATAACATACTAGCTGCGTACAGTGTGTCCCCCTGCGCGCGTTACTACGCCACCAACTAAAAAATGACAGTGGCGCCATCTGTCGAATTTGCCAACTCAGAAACCTTCGTGGGCTCATGCACAACAACTTTGCTAAAGATTATCACATGACATGACAAACATTCATTTTATAATTGATTTTCATATACTGATCATAATAATTACTCCAGTGACGGAGGTCGCGGGCGTAGGCACCACCGCATTGCATAATCAACTTGCCATTAAATGGTAGTGTACAGCACTGTTCTTAATGATACTCAATTCAGGATTTTTATGGCATTTGATATTATGTGACATTAAGCCTGGGTTGCACCAAGATGTTTGTTAAAGTTTAAGTTATTGTAACATTTCACATCCTTCTCTAACTTTAACATATTTCTTTAAGTAAGAGAAGGATGTGAAATGTTACAATAACACAAGTTCTCATTCGGAAAAATGTTGATTAAGACAAAAAAACGTTATGGTAGGTATTTTAAATCATGACAAAAAAGTTAGGTTATACAATAGAGAATTATTATGTACATGTCATACCATTTCTAAAAAAAAAAAATGTTGGGTGTACGTTGATAAATGAACGATGACCCAAACAATTCTAATTTAACTCTTATCGCAACAAATACAAAATTCTTACAAATGCAAAAAGCATACAAATGAAATGCATATTTAAAAAAATACCAGAACACATTACAACGAATTTATTCCTCCATCTATTTGTTGTATTTGGAACAAAGGATCCATAGTCAGCATCTAAGAATGTGACCTATAGGTTTGGGATGCTGCCAGGCATTCTAATTAATTACTTTACATTTTATTATTCGTTCGCAACAGGTAACTAATGGGACGGAATCCAGTCGGTGGTTGGATTTTGAAAAAGCAGATGAAATATCTCGAATGTTTGGATCGTCGTGGCATCTACTACACTTACCTACATTCAAATGGATATTGTTTACAAGTGGCAAATATGTATATACAGTTAACATTGATTGTAAGTAATAACTATAAACATTTATAAAAACCAGAGATTTCAATGTAGATTAATTTGCCGCTAAATGGTAGTGTTCAGCACTATCGTGTTCCAGTCAGGTGGTAATGTACAGCCCTGTAATTTCGGGTTAGTTCATTAGGCACTAGGCTCAGGAGTGGTAACGCATCTGCATTTTGACCTTGGTCTTTGTGTGGGTGTCTACAGGTGGCATCACTTAATATCAATGTTAACTGCATGCTTATTTACCACTTTCATTTCGTAAAAAAATATATATAATATATTGCCATTCCTGACGCCTAAGTTCTTATGGCTGTGTGCCGGAAACGACGGGGTAGAACGATTTTAGAAATGTTTTTAGAATACGTTTTTCACAAGAAATTTTATTAATGTGCCATTAGCGGTCACCCGTCACACACCCGACCGTGCCCGTAATGCTTAACCGAGTAGATCGCTTACGATCTACACCAGCTGCGGGGCCATGCGCGCTTCTGATTTGTGTGGGTGTTTATAGGCTACAGTCATCACTTAACATCAATGTGAACTGCATGCTTGTTTGCCACTTACATTACATAAAAAAAAAACCGCATGATTGGCGATGACAGTGGCAGTAGTTTTATCGCAAGAAGCTGCCGCCCATCTTGAAGAAGAAGAAAGGCGTTTTTTTGGCGCTTAGCCGAGAAACACACAAAGGCAATACAGGTTGAAAAACATAAGCAATTAATTTTAAAACAGAAACAGCACAAACAATAATAATAGTAGGTACACAAAAAAAAGAAAAGGAGACAGAAAAAAAACCAAAGTAATTATTGTTTTATATTATTTCGCATTAACACATGCTTGTGAAATATTTTTTAAAGAAAAATGGAAAGAAAAATTTGACTTCAGGCGAGACTCGAACTCGCGACCTACTGGGAATCTAGTCCAGCCGCTCTTCCAATTGAGTTACTGAAGCCCTGCCCGATTTGTCAAATCTTTCCTTCACATCTATGGCATTGCTTTATGGTAGCAGCAGCGCCATCTATTACCAACTATGCTAGTTAGGCTAGATTCCCAGTAGGTCGCGAGTTCGAGTCTCTCCTGAAATCAAATTTTTCTTTCCATTTTTCTTTAAAAAAAACAAAGTAATTACCTACTTAGTTATAATAGTAATTATGTGTCGCACGGCTGCGCCAAAATGGTCTCCAATTCAGCATAAAAGTCAGGCGTAACGCCTGACGCTGCGTTATTGCATTCACTACTACCCCATTGGGATGGTTTAACCGTCATTGTTCGGTTGGGTGACTGCTCTAGCGGAAGAATTTTCTTCCAGTAGAAGAAAATGCTTCTACTAGTGGGCGGTGGGATCGTCACAACCCTACGCCGGCAAATATATATTAATCAATCATAATAGTATGTATAATAAATTGCAAATATGTATGATTTAAGACAGGACAGGACATACGTTCAAGGAACAATGTGATGTTAAACAGAATTCATTACTTCGACAGTTCGCGGTTAACAAAACACAATGAGTATTTCGGTTGGTGGTACTAATGTTCGCGAACTCGCTTTGAAATCATCTCCAATTTTTTGAGATTGCTTCGAGACAATATTTTGTATAATGTAATTAAATTGACAAACGTGCATGTGGTTCTCGTGGATGGTAAGTAAATACTGACGTATGCTTTTCGCTACTTATAAATATTCTATATGTGGCGACTTATAAATGACTAATTGATTAAGCGAATTTCATACCACCTTAGAATTAAATTAAATTAATTGTCCGATATTTGACAGGTATAAAATTTTTGTATGGAAAAATGAAATTGATTTTAACAATTATCTTTAAATTACGGCACTATACTGAACCTTGAATATCCATTCCAAACCTTAAAATTTATTTGTTGGTAGCGACTTGTAACTAACTTCACCGACGCCTCGAACTTTCCACGAAAGAAAAAACAAACACAGAAGTCTGGAAGCTAGATTTCTATTGCGTATAAAACCAACGTCTATTTAGCTTTTTCATTAAATGTTAGAGATCGAGTTCGACAAATCTACACGTTTCTTACCAATGGTACCACACCAGCGCACAACAAAAGGCGATAACTCAAAGAGACCGAGAAATCAGTTTTTACGTTTTAGCGAGAAAAAGAGTTACGACGCATTAAAAAAATTAAAACGATAACTCAAAATTTACGAGGGGCCTTCGTTCATTTCAGTATATGGGATATTGTGTGGAATGCCGACTGACGAAGTATGTTTTATTGTCGGTTTCCTCGAAAAGTACTTGTGTTGGGCCGAAAATAAGAGAAAAATAAGTTACAATCTTTTGTTACACGTTTTTATTGTCCCGAAAGTGGCCTCTGTCTGCGAAGGTTGTTGTTCTGCGGTTAAAAAGTATATGGAAGAGTTTTTTTTGAGGGTAGATTGATGTTTTAGAATAGAATAGAATAGAATAGAATAGAAAATCTTTATCATTGTGTGGGTTTTAAGTGTTTGGACATTGAAAATGCTGACCTTTCACCTCTAAATAGGGGTTGGGTTTATTGTGCCCTGGAAATGAGTGGGAAGTAAAATAGCAAACGAGAAAGCAATTGTTTCTTTGTAGCTTTCAGTGTATATACAAGCCAACTTTTGAAATACGGTTCTGAGTCGTACATTTTTATTGTAATTGAATAGTTAAGCGACCGAAATTGTAACCAACTACTGGTTATGTTATTAAACGTTGTAGAGGATTTTTTTTTTTTTTTATGTTATAAAAGTGGCAAACAAGCGTGCAGTTCACATTGATGTTAAGTGATGATTGCAGCCTATAGACACCCACACAATCACCAGAGGTCAAAATGTAAATGCGCTGCCACTCCTGAGGCATAAGGTGTTATGCCTCTGTGCCGGAAATTACAGAGCCGTACATTACCACCTGACCGGAACACGATAGTGCTGAACACTACCATTTAACGGCAAGTATATTAGATAATGCGGTGGTGCCTACGCCCACGAGCTCCGTCACTGGAGCTCTACCACCAGTAAAAACATAATAGATATTACATAATAGATATGATTAAAAAACGAACAATAACAAAAAAAAATTCATATAATTATTATGTATCTTCACGCCAGGTCAATAACGGGGTAGGCAGAGAGTGTAGAGCGCCAGATATCCCGGTCCCGACACACCTCGTGCCTCATCTACCTTCATCATGCTCTTCATACGTGCACGCCGATTACTAAGACTTGGGACCGCACCATCAGACACAACTTGACCTAAAATCTCAAATACTTTATACTTTACATATGTACACCAGTTCCATTTACGTATTTACTATAGATGTAAATCTTGCGCTCTAGATAAGGTGTATCATGCAATAAAACAATATACCAGCAAGAGAAAATGTACATTAAAATTAGGAAAAAGTTAATCGGCTGGTTTCGACTTTGTTTTATGTTATCTCTGCTGCACACTGCTTACGTAAGCACTGATAGTCCGGTATTAGTCAAAACTTGATCAAAATGATCGACCTACGTCACACAGGTAAGGTGCGAAAGAGATCACGCTCTACAGACCCGAAATAACCCGCAGTCTCCTTCCTAAGTTCGATGTGCAATATTTCTATACGAGACATGTAAATGTTGCGCACATGGCCCCGCGGCTGGTGTAGATCGGAAGTGATCTTTTTTTTTTTTTCGAAATGTAATGGAAGTGGCATACAAGCATGCAGTTCACATTGATGTTAAGTGATGACTGCAGCCTATAGACACCCACACAATGATCAAGGTCAAAATGCAGATGCGGTACCACTCCTGAGGCCTAAAGTGTTATGCCTCTGTGCCGGAAATTACAGGGCCGTACATTGCCACCTGACCGGAACACGATAGTGCTGAACACTACCATTAAGCGGCAAGTATGTTAGGTAATGCGGTGGTGCCTACGCCCGCGAGCTCCGTCACTGGAGCTCTACCACCAGTAAGGCTGGAGCTCTACCACCAGTAATCTACAGTAGATCTACTCGGTTAAGCGATTCGGCCGCGGTCGGGTCTGTGATGGGTGACCGCTAGTGGAAAATTAAAATGCGCGTTTCCGTGCTTCCGAGGGCATGTTAAGGCGTCGGTCCCCGGTTGTTGTTGATAGTTAGCAGTCGTTAAACCTTTTCGGAGGCCTTATGGGGGATAATTGAAAACATTCGACAGCGGGTTGGCCACTAACCCCATATCTCCACCAACCCGCATTGGGGCAGCGTGGTGGAGTAAGCTCAAGGCCTCCCCTCAAAAACGGGAGAGACTCGTGCCCTGCAGTGGGACGTATAATGGGTTGCCATTATTACTATTATTTACTAATATATTATTTTTATTGCGATCATGATACTTGTGACACCAAAACAATGGGCTAATTGTTTTGGTGTCACAAGTATCATGTTCGTATCGTATCTATTTGTGTGGTGATAGGTTATGTGATAGCCATTACATAACCTATCACTACACAAATAGATACGAGCTTTCTCGGCAGGAAATCATTTTGTGATAGATGTTTTGTTAGGATATTCGGATTCCAGTTGCGCTGTAATTGAGGAATCGTTCGTCTTATTGTTTGTTTAGATTGTAATTACGTCAGAATACATATCTATTGTTGGTATCGGCACAGACTATAAATAGACGACATATCAACGACGCTCTATGGTGATAAAGTAAACAAGCACGCAGTTGATACTGCAGCCTATAGACATCTGCAGAACAATCAAATATCGAAATGTTCAAAATCAAACGCGTTGTCGTTAGTGGATTACCTTTGTGAAACTGATTACGGAGCCATACATTACCAGTGGACTGGAGCCTAGGAGGGGAGTCTAGGATATGCGAAACCGCATTTTTACTGGTGGTAAAGCTCCAGTGACGGAGATCGCGGGCGTAGGCTCCACCGCATTACCGCTAAATGGTAGTGTTCAGCGCTATCGTGTTCCGATCAGGTGACGGCCCTGTGATTTCTGGTACAGAGGCATAACAGTTTAGGCCTCAGGAGTGGTAACGCATCTGCATTCTGACCTCTGGTCTTTGTGTTAGTGTCTATAGACTGCAGTAATCACTTAACATCGATGTAAACTGCATGCTTGTTCTTCTTGCCACTTTCATTACATAAAAAAACCTCGTAGCGAACTGATAGAATCGGTAGTGTTAGAATCGGTAGTTTCGCTTCTGTTTCGCTAGTCGGTAAGAAGTCCAAACCCTTTCTATGTTTATACCTTTCATTAATATGTAATACGCACAACAGCATTTAAAATAAATATCCTGAATTGTTACAAAAACGATCCAACTCAGGATTTCTCCGAAATAGCCGGCTGTCTTTGTACTGAGGTATTTTATCTAAAGACGTGCCTCATAGTGGGCGATACGCTTTATGGTATGGATACATGACATGCTTGTACAACCAATAAAGACACAACAACGACACTTGCACAAGTATATCTTGTATTTTATTATTATTTTTAAATATAATGATGGTGGTAAGTATGCACTTCACAATGATGGTAAGTGAATACTGTAGCTTATAGACATCTACACAAAAACGAATTATTAAAATGCAAATGCTGTTACCTCTAAGGCCTAAGTTGTTTAGCCTAGTTATTACGGGGACATAGAATACCATCTAACCGGAATACGACAGTTGTACTGAACACTACAATATGGCAGCTGATAAATTAGGTAACGCGGTGGAGCCTACGCCCTCGGGATCCGAAAGTCCCCTACACTGTCACTCGTCCATCGGAGGTCTCGCTTCGCCTCGAAACCTACCCGAAAAAAGAGAGAATCCGAGACTGAACATCGCAGATTACCATACTGCATATGAACATTAACGGGTAGTAGGGTTATCCATAAAATCAATACATTTACAGCAATCTCAACTATTGGTTTTTTACCGATGCGTACAAATCAATTACCATTAACACGGCCCATGGTGCTGACACCCGAAAAGCTGCCAAAAATACACTGGCACTCACACAAAATTGTCACGAGTTCGTTGGAACCATTGCTTCGTTAACAAAGTTTAAATTGAAAACACTGGTGATAGATTTCAGGTGTGCGCACTAGCAAGCACTTTCTGATGACATAATCGGATGTTGAACCTATCGGGTTTATAGCGGAAGTTCCTGTGCTACTAGTTTTGGTAGTGATATGTTTCCTGCGTGGGAACTTGAAGGCACAGATACCTATATTTGTGAGCGTATTACCCAGTCCTCTTATTGGTGCTAAAGTATCCGAGTGTAATATTAGAAAGAAAAAAACGTATATTTGTAACAATGTACATGAACAACCCAGTTTTTTTTGGACAGCATGTAAGAAACATTAAAATTTGTTACAAATTGGCCTTACTCAGCGTGTGCTGGTTGAGTGACAACCAGCGCTGGTCTTCCGTAAGGGCCCTTTTGTTCGTCATAGACATCATAAGCGACAATAAAAAAAATATGAACAAATACTATTATCTATTTATATTAGTAAAAGAAAAAAGAAGATTTTTTCATTACAATCATATCTATGTCGATGTAAATCGATTTCGATTTGAAGAAACATAGATATAATACCTTAATCTGAGCAACAACAGCGTATGTGCATTAAATTGCTACTGTCACATAACGTAACTTTACGCCTGTAATTCTCGAAGGGGTAGGCAGAGGTACATGCATGCATTCAAGCATACATGCAAACACCCACGATACGCCGGTTACGTTTAGGCCCATGTATCAGGTGGCGAGCCTGTTGACATCTCCGAGCACAATATTAAATTTCGAGGTACTGGAAAATTTCCAGAAAATGGAAAAAATGACTTAACCCCCTACCTGAGAATCGAACCCAGGATGTCAGCGTAGTAGTAGTGGCCTGCTACCACTAGGCTACCGAGGCAGTTGTCACATAGCCAAAACAATTCAGGCCTTCGGGGAAAGAATGCATCTATTGAAATAAAACTATTTTTACGGATTTATCTCGCGTATATTAAACTAAAATGATTTTTTAGCCTTCTTAGATACTTTATTAATTAGAAAAACCAATAACACACTCAGTCACACTGTGTTTAGGAAGTCTACCCGTACTGATAGGTACCTTAATGGTGATTCACATCATCACCCGGCACATTTATCTGCCGTTGGCTCATCTCTATTTCAGAGAGCACGAGGCATCTGTGACGACCACCATCTTCAGGGGGAGCTGAAGCATCTACGCCAGGTGCTACATAACAACAAGCTCCATGTACCACCCGTCCGTCACAGAGGCCGCGTGAAGCTACCTACAGTAGAACGACAACCAGCTAAACTGCCTTACGTTAAGGGTGTCACAGATAAAATCAGCAACATTTTAAAAAAGAATTCCATTAAAACAGTTTTCAAACCATATAAAAAGATTCATCAGTATTTAAGACCCATTGAAAGTAATATTCCGTTACACAATTCTGGCATTTATAAATTAGATTGTAGTTGTGGACTGTCATAATTGGTGAAACGAAGAGAGCTGTATCCACCCGTGTTAAAGAGCACATTGCTGATGTCAAAAACCGAAGAACAGGGAGGGCTGCAGTCTGTGAACACATAGCGGATAAGCCGAACCATTACATCCGGTTTGATATAATTCAAATACTCGCTAGAGAACACAAACCCATTCCACGAATGGTACGCGAGGCTATTGAAATTAAAAAAACACCCAAATTTCAATAGAGAAGATGGATGGCGATTATCAACATCATGGGATCCCATACTTAGCAAGATCAAATCCCAGCCGCAGCAGTCTGCAAGACCTCAAGATACCATAAGTAAATATTGTGTTAATCCTGAACGCTACGCAAGGCGTTTACGAAATCGATGGAGGTAGCTACATATAATTTTTTCAAACTTCTGTCAGACAAATGTCACCTCAGTCTGCCCGGGACCACGGAAGCTGAAAAGCGACCAAAGCGTCGGGTTGATTTTAAAAATCATTTTAGTTTAATATACGCGAGATACATCCGTAAAAACAGTTTTATTTCAATGAGTGTAGCTCGCGAAAACCTAAGAACATATCAACAATGCATCTATATTTTGATGTCTGGATTTTGTCTGATTTCTGTATGTAAACTGCATATCACTTATCATCAACGTGAATTGCATGCTTATTTGCCATCTTCATTACATGAGAAAAACCTGTTGGCATTTGTGTTCATAGACTGACTTGCTTTACTTGATTTAATTCATAGTCAAGCTCTGCTTGGCATAGGCGTCCCACCATAAACAAAACAGCTGGTTTCTGTAACTTATGGTTATACTAGCTGTTGCCCGCGGCTCCGCCCGCGTGTAGGTCGCTTTTCGCGTAACCTATGGAAACTCATCAAATCATCCCATGGCACCCCACAGGG
Source organism: Macrosoma leucophasiata (assembly GCA_036365455.1). Taxonomy (NCBI): domain Eukaryota; kingdom Metazoa; phylum Arthropoda; class Insecta; order Lepidoptera; family Hedylidae; genus Macrosoma; species Macrosoma leucophasiata. Next base: position 22,506,274 of record JAWQUS010000007.1, on the reverse strand, counting down.
ACATTTTTTCGGGATAAAAAGTATCCTATAATCTAAGTCAGCTAAGCCCTATCTGTATAACAAATTTTATTAAAATCCGTTCAGGAGTTTCGGCGTGATTGACGAACAAACATCCACACAAAGAAACATTCACATTTATAATATTGGTGTGATACGTAAGTAAGTTTACAGTAAGCCTTCAGCTCAATATGCTTTCAATATTTTTAAAGCTTATTAAATACACAATTTCCGCTCCCCGCTATTTAAGGCGCATCACCAAAGCGTACTGTGTGCAGCAACCTTTAATTTCATTCCAAGCGTCACAGTTTAGCATTGTTGGCCTTTTTTCGGCCGTCTTCGTTAGCGGAATATACTTTTACGTTTTGCCGGCCACTCGGCTCCGTGCAGGTTTTCGGCGAAGGTTTTTTTCCGGATTTTTTTTGACCGTGTGTAATGGTGAGAGCCTGTCTCGGATTTCTGTTTTTAGCGTTCCGTGGGGAAATTAACGAGGCTGCAGTTTTCATAATCGAGCTATAAGTCGTAGACGTGACTTATTTAGTACTGCAGTGACTTAGTAACAGTGCCCGCGACTTCGTCCGCGTGAGAATTTATGATTGTTCAGTATCTACCTGGACGAAGTCGTAGGCGCAGCTAGTATAAAAGCCTAAGTTACTGCTTAATTCATAAGCTATCTGCCAGTGAAATCGGTAAAGCTGTTCCCGAGATTAGCCCAACAAACAGACAGACAGACAGACAGGGTCGGGGACTATCAAAGATAACGGTTTAAAAATCCTTTATCTCTGGTTCTATTAGGATTTTTCCATTTTCTGGAAGTTTCCCAGTATCTCGGAGTTTGGTGATGTGCCCGGAGATGGCAACAGGTTCGCCACCTGTTACATTCTCGTTAAATATTAATTATGTGTAAATAAGTAGTGTCCCTTAGAAAAATCGGCACATAAATTAGTGAAAATAGTACTCTCAATAAGTGTTGTTAGCGGCAACCTAATAAAATATTACTATGCTTTTTGCCCTGTAATTTTCGGCACAGAGGCATAACACCTTAGGCCTCAGGAATGGTAACGCATCTGCATTTTGACCACTGATCTTTGTGTGGGTGTGTATAGGCTGCAGTCATCACTTAACATCAATGTGAACTGCATGCTTGTTTGCCACTTCCATTACATAAAAGTAAAACTGTAACACAAATAATAATTTGGACAGTTTAAAGTACCTATATTTACACAATATTTCAAAATTCATTTCTACCCAATGTTTTGTCTTAAGCAATGTCATATTTGTAATCGCTTTCTAGACCTGAAAATAAAAACCCACGAAACCTAAATTTTAATGTCTAACCTTTGAAAGTAAATTTAAATGTTTTACTGTAATACCTACATTTAAGATTTAAAAAAAATGTTGCCCACCCACAATCAAACTGACACTGCGTGTAATCGAATTTGAATTATTCGACATAACAAATCTAAGCACGCTAACAAAAACATGCGCACGCGCACTTCACCCAATGTTGTCACGCGCGGCGCCTGCACTTCCGAGAAGTCAACGAGCGGATTGATTGGGGGACATCGAATAATCAGAATCGATTTGTATCGATAACTGACTTTTTGTTTGAGACAACCAAACATTTTCATTTTTTTCCCTTTTCACCTTTAATGTTTTTTTGAGTTTTAGGCTCGGCGCAAGCGAGCTTACGGCTACAAGTCAATGATTCGTTTTAGTACACTTCGTAAAAATATAGTATACTGGCGGCCCGCCCCAGGTTTGCGTGGGTTCAATGTTACCTACCCTCTCCTATTCGTCCTATGTTATAAGTGTATATATACACTTACACAAAGACCAAGGTCAAAATGCAGACGGGTTACCACTCCTGAGGCCTAAGGTATTATGCCTCTGTGCCGTAAATTACAGGGCCGTACCACCTGACCGGAACACGATAGTGTTGAACACTACCATTTAGCGGCAAGTATTAGGTAATGCGGTGGTGCCTACGTCCGCAAGCTCCATCACTGGAGTTCTACCACCAGCAAAAGTTATGTCAGGTAGCAGTAACCACTTACAATCCAACTTCCACCTTTAAAATGTAAAAACAAAGTCTACCAGTAGCCACAAAATCTAGCAAAACAGGTTAACACTAACTAGCGTAGGTGTAACAAAATTAAAACTTTGTGAGCTCAACGAGTCTTATTTAAAACATTATTTTGTACAACAACTTAACTTTTCATCAAAGCGTAACTAGCTAAGTTTCGTTTTCGAGTTTCGCGCCAACTTTTTGCGGTCGGCCATTTTGCGTAAGCGCGCACAAAAAAGATGGCGGATCGTTGTTTTCAGCGAACTGAGACATAATTTAAACCTTCGATATTTTTTACTTTTTATTAAAAACGTAACTTCACGTCTGTAATCCCCGAAAGGGTAGACAGAGGAAAATGCATGCATTCAAGCATACATGTAAACACCCACGATTTGTTGGTAACGTATTCATGAATTGTTTAAATTGTCAAACAAGCATACCGTTCACCGTTATGGTAAATAAATTAAGTAGCCTAGAAAAATCCACATAGAAATCTGAGATTTCAATGTAGCGTTGCCACTCCTGAGTGACTGAAGCTCTACTACCAGAAGAAAGTCTACTGTGACGTCTTGTAACTGTGTACTGCACCTATGCTGAATCATAATCTTCAAAGATCTTTATATATGTTTATTTTAAAGCGTAATCGTTTGATCTGTACCTCGGAGAGCACGTAAAGCCGTCGGTCTTGCATCCGATCTCTCTCCGGTCGTGTCGGATTGCTGTCCCATCGGGCTATGAGAGTGAGGGAATAGAGAGTGCACCTGTGTTTGCGCATACACTTGTGCACTATATATCTCCCACACAGTTGGGTAGTGTCCGTTGAGATTGGCCGCCGTCATAGAGCAACACGGGCCACCGGCCGCCATATGCAGCCTTTGAAAGAGGGGCCTTTCCCCTCTTTCAAAGTACAAGCACAAGTGTTCCTACGCCTGTTATGTAAAAGTCGGGCGGGTTCCAACAATATAATAAATGCTACCCGTGCGAAGCCGGGGCGGGTCGCTAGTTATAGATATAAACCTTACTCAGAAAACCCTCTTTCCAACATTTCAAATAGGAACGAAATCTGTTCACTACTGTCCGAGATAGCCAGTGCCGGATTAGCCATATAGCAGGAGTAGCAAATGCTACGGGCCCCGCGCCATTGGGGGCCCCGTGCCTGTGCCCAAAAAAAACACAAATATGTAATACACCTTAGCTATTCTCAAAGGGAGCGTTGTCCACTAATTATATTGTGGTATTGCAAATTGGCAATACCACAGTACTTACAGGGGGAATCCCCTAAATTTGTTTTCGATTCCTTTTCGTAAATATTGTTTTATTTACATCCTAAATTTCAGTAGGCAATGTAACTCTAGGGCCCCATGGTCACATTTGCTACGGGCCCCGCACCGGCTTTATCCGGCACTGGAGATAGCTACTTAGATTAGCGATTGGCGCATACATACAGACAGAGAAAATAGGGGGACTTTACTTTATAATACGTAGTGATTTAAAATCGGTGTCATTATTATTATTGTTGCGACGTGGTATTCGATACGAAGTCGATTAAGCGCTCGTCATTTGTCAGTTTGTGTTATTGTCTTGTCTTGCATGTTACGAATTGCGATAAACGATTGATAACAATCGATATGGACGGGATTTCAAGGCGGCATGCCGTCCGCGTTGACTGACTAGTGAAGGCCAGGCACATTTGCAAAAAAGCTAAAAGCCTCGGTGCCGACATGGCAACGATGCTCCGTATCAAGATGGTATTTTTGAGTAAAAAATATGGGTGATTACCCGTGCACCCACTGGCTTTACTCACCGGTGGGTGCAGGGTTCATTCCTAATTACCCGTGCACCCACTGCATCAAGGTTGGAACCTGGGCCTACCGTCGGTACCTATCAAAGGTCATCTACTATCGTGGCTTGGGTTATTTCGACAACGTTTATCGATATTTAATTCCAATTTTGATGCAGTGGGTGCACGGGTAAATAGGAATTACCCCTCTACCCACCAGTGGGTGAAGCCAATGGGTTCATAATCATCATAATCCAAAAATGACTATTTAGAAATTAAAGAAAAAATCGAAAGAAGAATTTTACTTCAATTAGGTGTCTCATTTGAAACTAGTCCTACGGAACCGAAAATCGTAATGCAATCAGTAAGTATATGAGTAGGTATGTGCATAAAACCGGTGTTCCATACCAGCTTCGAATACGGTACGCAACCATAACTGTACCAAAATCATTAATGTACCAAGTATTTCGACAAAATCGAGAACTCGATTTTAAACGAAACATTTTATATAATTTATGAACGGGCAGGATAATCGCATTGATAAAGTTTGAAATTTCAATATGGCGCGTGCGGCAGGGCTTTGTTTAGTTACGTGATGAACATTGATATACAAAAAATCCAAGATGCACACTCAACGTCTCAAAACCGTCCGCTCGCAACTAGCGCTAAAATGAAACTTTGACAACGATTGAATTTAATCTAAACTCAATACTCTAGCTCTAACCATCAATATAAACTGTGTATTTTTTGCAACAGTATTTCTAAAAAGAAACAAAGAGTGGTCAAAGTTTGCTCTGAAATAATCACAAACACAATCGTATGAAAATTATCGACTTGTAAAGCAAAAAAATCCAACCCTCTATCATTGGCTTCACCGCATCACCGCACAAATACCCGCAAAACTCAACAGGTAACCCGTCCGATGCGATCGCGCCTCGCGATCACAAAATTTAATGCTAGGGGTCCCATTTACCCCAACCTGTCTGGTACTTACATAACGCATAAATACGCTCTATTTGTCCGTGAGCTACTTACATTTCAATATGAAAAGGATCCGGAAATTGGTTTCCAGGTTCTGTGAACATTTCCAATGATTTGTATCGGCGACAATGGCAGTTTTGCAGTCGCCGTGAGCCGGTCGTAACCGGTTTTCAACCCTAAAACGCTGGCATTACGGCACGTTAAGCCCCCGTCGCGCGGAGATGTAAACTTGTAGGGAGTGGGAGCGTAGGGTCAACGTACAATGTGGTATAATGAAGGATTTATTAGTGAATTATTCACATTTGGTCGAGCGTAAACCCGATGTATCGAGGATGCGGTGTGGCTCATTAAAATAACAAAATGGATTCAACGGCGTCAGATAACACTGATGCTTTTTTTATGAAACGAGTATTTCACAAATAATATTATACTTGTATGCAATTATCGCGTTCTTATGCTTCAACTAACACTTATTGAAGTTTTAATGTATCTGTAGAGACACTTACCATTTTTAGTGCTGTTTTTAGCATTTAATCTGGACCTCTTCAAACAGAAAAATGAACTTCAAAATCTCATGGGGCCACACTTTGTGTTCGATCTAGCAAAAAATTACAGGGTTGAATTAATTTTTGTGTTTTATTCTGTTATAAATTACGATTTAATTTGTCAAACTGTTATTGTAAGAATTTTAGTGACAACTATGCGTGCAGTTTAAATCCAAGGATAAGAACCATCGTATGCAATAACCCGGACCTCTTCAAATAGAAAAAAACGCTTAAAAGCTATTTAAAAGCACATAAGATACACTTTATATTTAATCCAGAGAAAATTTACTAGTTTAAATTTTATTTTTGGGTTGAATTCTGTTATGAGCATTACTTTGGACAATTCTATTTGAGCATCTGTTTTTGGTAGAGTGTCGGTGACGACTATCTGGTCCGAGCAGACGCAGTTTAAGTCCACGGAGAGGACAATACATGTCATATTTAGAATACACAATAGACATTTCGACCCCAGGCTCCGAGCGTGTGTGGTTGTGAGCGTGTCTGTCTCGTATAACTGCACAAATGTATTGTTAATGTCAGCAAGTAACAATGTGTTAAAAAAATAAATATTTAACAAATAAACAAATTCCGAAGATTTTAATTTATACCTGAAGCGGTTAGGCACAGGTAAATGTCTAAAAATAGCCACGAATCGTTAAGTTTTGTTGTATTTCATGATGAGCAAGAATTAAACCAGTAACCCTTGTACCAAGCCCTCGTTTGTTTGCTTTTAGGGTACGTTCTTGAGGAGTATACTGTAGAGTTTTTGAAGTATCATCGCAGTTCCTCAGTCTAAATGTTTCAATAAAGAAGCTAAATGTTATGCCATTTTAATGGAGAGGCTATAGCAGCATCCAGCAGTGAATCTTTTTCGGCTGAAATGGTGATGAATACCCCAAACTAAAAAAATAATAATAAAACCCAACGCGACGCTTCGTTTGCTTTTCAGCTGTTTCTTCCGGGCAGACAAAAATGACATTTTATTATAGCAATTTGAAAAATATTTGTAGCTACCGCTAGCAATTTCGTCAACATTTTGCGTAGCGTTCAGGATTTCACAAGATATAAAATATACGACTACTTACTTGACTTTATGTCGACATATACGCACATTTTAAATAAAGTCAAGTGCGGTCAAGTGCGTGTCGGGCCACGCGCAGTGTAGGGTTCCGTAGTTTTTAGATTTGTATAATGTAATGAAAAATAAATAAATATTTTCTATGGAGTTCTTCAAAATTTTCGATTCAAATACATTTGGTCGATTATTACTCGCAAACTTGTAAAGCCAATTTAGGTGTGATAGTTTTCCTTATAAATTCGTTATATGTAGCTACTATTGCCGTAAAGTTTGAATTTCTCACAATAACCGTTTAGTTGGTAGTGGGGGGGAGGGACACTTGACTCTATCGAAACTAGGCACTGTAAAGCTTAAAAAGTCAGTTAACTAAATCGAAAAATGATATTTGCACATTCTTAATATATTTGAAAGATCTATCTAACGTCATCCCACACTATACAGAAAACGAAAAATCCACGCGGTACATGTAGGGGAGGTACCCTAAATATATTTTATTTCACGTTTTTATTCAATCACTTTGTCAACGTGATTAAGATGTATACTTGTGCCAAATTTCAAGTCTCTAGTACTAATAGTTTTTTCGCTAAACCGCGTACGGACAGACAGACGGACATGGCGAAACTATAAGGGTTCCTTGTTTACAGAACCCTAAAAACCATAGCAAAGTAATCCTAGAACTCTCTTCCAAGTTCACTCGCCTTGCGGGGATATCCCTCATAACTATTCATGGCTAAAAATATATTTTTCACATCGACCGTGTAATTTATGCTATAAATAACTCGAACATTTTCCGTGAAACCCGCAATATATTTCCATCGACATATTTTTATTATATTAAAAGGATATCGGCTTAAATATTGAATGAATACATTAGGATATTACATACATTACAATAACTTGTTATTTGAAACGCGGAGGGTGAAGGGTTCGATATTTGTCGCGCACACGTTGTCTTAAATAAATAGCTTTTAATGCAAATGTTTTACAGTCGCCAATTTGTTTTTTTTTATGTAATGGAAGTGGCAAACAAGCATGCAGTTCACATTGATGTTAAGACATTATGACTGCAGCCTATAGACACCCACACAAAGACCAAGGTCAAAATGCAGATGCGTTACCACTCCTGAGGCCTAAGGTGTTATGCCTCTGTGCCGGAAATTACAGGGCCGTACATTACCACCTGAACGAAACACGATAATGCTGAATACAACCATTTAGCGGCAAGTATATTAGGTAATGCGGTGGCGGTAATCCCGTGAGTTCCGTCACTTGAGCTCTACCACCAGTAAAATATTGCACATCGAGCCTAGGACGGAGACTTCGGCTTATATCGGGTCAGTAGAGCGTTATCTCTTTCGCACCGTACCTATTTGACATTTGTCGACCATTGTGATCAACTTGTGACCAATTACGGACTGTCAGTGCTCACGTAGGCAGTGTGTAACAGAGATAACGCTTTACGAAGTCGAAGGGAGCCGATCGTCTCTTTCACAGGCTCGATGTGCAATATTAATTTTTGAGTACTGTACGTCTTGTGGCTGGCTACGTAATAAATGGGGGATGAAATAAAACGCCGTTAATAATAATAATAATGGCAACCCATTAAACGTCCCACTGCTGGGCACGAGTCTCTCCCCTTTTTTGGGGGGAGGCCTGGAGCTTACTCCACCACGCTGCTCCAATGCGGATTGGTGGAGGTGGGTAGGATAGTGTCCAACCCGCTGTCGGATATACAAACCGCCTATAAAGCCTCCGACAAGGTTTAACGACTGCTATCCATCGATAGCAACCGAGACCGACGGCTTAACGTGCCCTCCGAAGCACGGAAACGCGCATTTAATTTGCCACTAGCGGTCACCCATCACACTACCCGACCGCGCCCGTAGTGCTTAACCGAGCAGATCGCTTACGATCTACACCAGCCGCAGGGCCATGCGCGCTTCAACGCGCTTTAACCATGAATTAATACTTCCTTTATTATTATTATTATTTATTTACCACTGCCATACCTCTTTAAAACAGACGTGAAGTTATACATATTCTTCATATTAATTTACGAGTCACACGTGTACCCTCAAAATCGATTGTCACTTAATTTTCGATAGCTAAGCCAGAGCTGAGCGGCTTAATAAAATTCTGGTGGAATATTTACCTTGCGACAAAGCCTCTTAGCGGCACATTTTGATCCGTTTTGCACGTGTAAATTGTGTAGGTATGTAACACGTATTAAGCTTGTATTTTTAGGTTTAGAACTGTTTCAATGGCCTTTGTAGTCCACTGTTTCTAGAGAATATTATGGTTTAGGTATGTTTATGTTTGTTTATGTATGTATGTTTATATGTTTGTTATATGGGTGTATGTTTATATGTTTTTGACGACCCAATTAGTCCTGCGGTGTGAGATGACCGTTTGTTTCGAAGGGTCGCGGGTTCGATCCCCGCAACAGGACAAATATTTGTATAGCCTACAGATATTTCTTTCGGGTCTGGTATTAAGTGTATGTGTTGTATGTATACAACAGCATCCACGATACATGTCTATATCTAGTGGGGGGCTGTGAGTGTAAGCATATTTATTTATTAATATGTAAAAATACTGAAAATAGAAGTGTAGATAAGTCTTTCCCATAACTTTTTTTACTGGTTACATGGTTTAAAAGAATATCGAATAAGCAAATGACTAAACAAATATACAATGCAAGTGTGGATGGTTGCAGACGCCCAGGAAGACTAACCTACCATGACCAAAAGGGTCGAGTTATATCTGAGGGTCGGGTCAAAAATCTTAGGAATCGGCGTGCATGAATGTAGAGAATGATAAAAGTAAAAGAAGCACGGGAGGTGTGTCAGGACACTCTCTGCCTACCCCTAAGGGACTTGGCGTGAAGATACATACAATAATTTACCTGGTGGATGAGTACTAATGTAGGAGCTCGAGGGCGTAGGCGCTTCCGCATTACCTAATCTATTAACCACCAAATGGTAGTGTTCAGCAATATCGTATGAAGGTAATACATATAAAATAAGATTGTAGCTAGCTAGAAAATAATAACACTCACTGTAAACCGAAACCACCCAAACCTTGCGTCGGAATCCAATAGACGAATATCTCGAACATAAACTCTGGCACAAGTAACATTTAAACAAATGATCTTGTCTAATCAATAAATAAACTCGATTTCAAGCAATACAGTGGTAGGTGAGCAGTAAACAAAATACATTTCATTGTTGGCGGTACGCCAGCACCATCTGATATTCCAACAAACATGAATGGAACGTTACTGTTGCTATGCGAAGCCTCTCGGCCGCACGGACCGATTCTTTAGTTATAAAATTATATAGCATACTAGCGGCCCGCCCCGGCTTCGCCCGCGCTGCTCTGCTCCTATTAGTCATAGCGTAATGTAAGCTATCCTATCTCTCAAGTTGGATCAAACTGCACATGGTGTGCGAATTTTATTATAATCGGTTAAGTGGTTTAGGAGTCCATTGAGGACAAACATTGTGACACGAGATTTATATATATTAAGATTGTGTAATTTGCTTGTATCGCGGTTACGCAGTGCCACTGGTCGTAGTGCTCCAGTGACGGAGCTCGGAGGCGTAGGCACCACCGCATTACCTAATATACTTGCCGCTAAATGGTAGTGTTCAGCACTATCGTGTTCCGGTCAGGTGGTAATGAACGGCCCTGTAATTTCCGGCACAGAGGCGTAACACCTTAGGCCTCAGGAGTGGTAACGCATCTGCATTTTGACCTTGATCTTTATGTAAGTGTCTATAGGCTGCAGTCATTACTTAACATCAATGTGAACTGCATGCTTGTTTGTCACTACCATTACATAAAAAAAAACATATTGCAGTGGGATTCTAACCTATAAAACAGGCTCGCAATAAAACTGTTGCCACAACAATCGCCAATCTGCGCGCCAAGCGTTGCATACATCTTTGATTAAGGCTTTCGTCTAGCGGTGGAGCTGGGAGTCTGTTTGGTCTCTTTGGGCTGAAGATAAAATGATTCTGAAAGAACAAATTAAGTGACAACGCATGTTAATTTTGACCACCAGCTGTTTTTGGGTAGACTTATGATTAATTTAACAATACAAAAAAAAATATTCCAAGATTCTACTCTAAGCGCTCTATCAAGTAGACGATGACTCTAAGATGACTCTTTCCTCTATTTTATGGACACATTTTACCCGATCTACGAATAATAGCACCTGATATGGGAATCAATATTTGTTAGTGTTTTTTTAGACCCACCACAATCTCCGTCCGTTTTATTCATAAAACTGGACTTAATGAAAGTATAAAGTGCATACGAGTAAAAAAATGAAAAGCAATAATATACTTTGATAATATATTCACGGATGATATGGACGCAAACCGTCAATATTAAATTCTCACATCGCTCAAAATAAGGGCTTCGTTATTTATAATTCGACACACGGCTAGGGTTGAACAATTAAACGTGTTTTTTTTTAAACTTGATCAAACAAAATATGTGGTCACTGTATTGTATCACAGGGAATATTCGATTAAAAAAATAGTAAGTCATTTTAAAAGTCCTTTAAAATTATTGAGGCATTTTAAACTTTTGGAACGCAAACCAACATTTTTTTTAATATGATAAAATATCTTCACAATAGTTAATTTTTTAATGCAACTTTAAAACAGCGGTCTTAAAGATGCATTTTCATTTCTATAAAACAAAAAAAATAGCTATGGTCCAGTGGGCTTACCCCACTATACTTACCTTGATATATAAATGTAAATTCACAATACAAATATATATATAGGTACATACATATCAATCTTCATAATAAGTAGATAATACATACACACATACACACACACATACATATATATATATACACACAAATACATACATAAGCACATACATGCATACATAATTACATTAAATATAATATGTTTAAATATCACTAGTCATTATGCACTTACCAAATTTAATGTCGCGCGACGCTGTTGCCGTGCACAATGGAAGCGAACTATAACATGCATTGTATCGTTATCATCGTGTGACGTCACGTCGCCTGCCGTAGCTCATCGAGCTCCGACCGGCGCACGCGCACCAGTCGTGTTCACTGCATCATACAACTAACCCGCGTCGCTCAGTGTCGAGTCCGCACACGGCTTTCACTTACGCGTAGTGATATTTGTTGCTAGTGCAACAAATTGCTAAGCTTACCTCTTCCGTGTTATTCTGCTATTCTGTGCTTACTTTTCTTCTTGAAACTGTATACTCTTCCGTCTATTGTGGTGCTTGTTATCCTTCTGAATTGTGTAGTGTGTTGGTGTACAGACAATAAATCTTTGTTCTTGCAAGTTCACGGACTTGTTTATTTACCACTCAAGATAACATACTCCTATTTTTCACCGTCGGCATGATAAGAATATTATGCACTATCAGAATAGTTCAATGCGATTTTTGTACGAACAATCCACCACAATTGTAATGTATATTTGTCGGAGTGTAACCTAAATGTGACTACTAGCGCCATCTAGTTTGTCGAAGACGTAACCTAATTATGACTAGGGTAGATTGTTTTATAGAGAATTCTAGGTGGCGCCACGGTCGACTTAGGTACATGGATTTGTTACCTTGGAGGGGATAGTTACTTGCCGTTATCGGGTTTATAAAGGCTAGCAAATAGTTCATGACGGTCAGTTATAGAGTAACGATCATTCAGTCACAGTCACGCAGTTGAATCGAATTATTGTAGGGCAGTAATGCTGCCCGTTAGAACAGTGAACGTCAGTGATATTAAAGTGATATAACGCGGGTAGTTCTGAACCAAATGGGCAGAAGACTAATGATAGTAGTAGTATCGTATCCTGATAAATATGGTTTCCCGGTCCGAAGGGTTTCTTGCCCGTTCTTCCCTGCCGGAAGTAATCGAATGGGCGGATCTATGGCAATATACGACTTTCTTCTGCCAACCTGTGCTTTATTTCATCATCCGCTCGAGTACCCACCTACAGATGCCCACAAACACGAGTAACATATCGGCTTATGGAAAGACACGCCCGCAACACTACCTAGATAATAATAATAATAATAATATACTTTATTGTACACCGAAATCAGATAAAACATTATAGAAAACAAGAAATACAGTTCACAAAAGGCGGTCTTATCACTAAACAGTGATCTCTTCCAGACAACCTTAGGGTTTAGGAATGATTACAAAAATGGATAACAATAGGGGTGTACTATTCTATGTAAAAATACTAACAGCAACAAGAACAGCAACAGGCAACTTAGTAGTGATCAGGAGTTAGGAAAGGGTTTGGGAAATGTAGTGGTCATACAGACGTTTTTTAAACGTTTCAACTGTTTGAACTTTCCGGATATCCACCGGAAGAGAATTCCAAAGTCGGATTCCCTCAACAGTAAATGATTTGGCGTAAAAAGTAGACGAATGTACTGGAACCGTTAGAAGGAGGTTGTCGGAAGAACGAAGGGACAAGGGATGGATAGAGCTAAGAAAAGGAAAACGTTCTTTCAGATAAGTTGGGGTGTGTGGATTGAATAAGAGACAGTACAGAAAAGAAAGAATATGAGTATCCCTGCGTGAACGAATGGGTAGCCACTTGAGCTGTTTGCGAAAATCGGAGACGTGATCATATTTGCGTAATCCAAATATGAATCGTATGCATAAGTTTTGAAGCCGCTCAAGCTTATTTAGTTGCTCCTGAGATAAATCTGGATAGGATATGTCGGCGTAATCTAAAATCGGTAGAAGAAGAGATCGAGCTAGTGTAATTTTAGTGGGTGTGGGCAAGAAATTTTGGAGTCTTCGCAGGGAGCCAACGGCTGCAAACATTTTCCGGCTTACCTCAGTGATTTGTGGCTTCCAAGTTAGACAATTGTCAAGAATTATACCCAAGTTTTTGACTTTATCGCAATATTCAATACATGTTCCATTAAGAACTATCGACGGAAGCTGTGACATATTTAGCTTAGAGACCATACGAGAGCTACCAATAATGATGGCTTGGCTTTTGGAAGCATTAACTTGCAGACCAAAAGCTTCACACCAAAGAGAAATTTGTTTAAGATCATCATTGACAGTCTGTATGGCCTCTGGCAGATGAACGAGACTACCCTGACAATAAATTTGAAGATCATCTGCATAAAGGTGGTAGAGAGAAGCTAAATTCTGAGTTATTAAGTTTATGAAAATAGTAAAAAGGAACGGAGACAACACGCCGCCTTGTGGTACACCGGCAGAGACATTGCACCAAGAAGAAAAGGTGTCATCGACTCGTATCCGTTGCCGGCGACCATATAAATAACTACGAAACCAATCAATTACTGTCGGAGATATGTTAAGAGAACGGAGAATCGCGAGCAAGATATCAAAGTCAACATTGTTAAATGCATTGCTAAAGTCAAGTAAAGTGAGGACTGTAAGCTCTTGATTCTCCATGCCATGCCTGATATCATCCGTTACCTTGACAAGAACGCTAGCCGTACTGTGACCCTTTCGAAAGCCGGATTGGTAGGTATTGAGTAAACTATATTTTGATAAAAAGGTATTTAGCTGCTGATGTACCAACCGTTCCAGGACTTTGGATAGAAACGGGAGAATAGATATAGGACGAAAATCGGAAAAGGATTTGGGACAGGATTTTTTAGGTAAAGGTATAAGTTGAGCATCCTTCCAAGTTGAAGGAAAGGAAGCGCTTGCTATAGAATAGTTGAGGATAGAGGTAATGATGGGAATGAGGGTATCAATTATAGGGAGAATCATTTTACGGCTAACGTTATCACTGCCAACAGCATCGGAGTCAATGGAATGAATATTCTTCTTAACATCACGATCAGAGAATTGTTCAAATGAAAAAAGAGGACAGTCAGGGGTTGGAAACGTTGAAAGAAGGTGTAACGTGTCAAGTTTTTTGATGCCATCGATGAAGGCAGACGATGAGAAATGCAGATTAAGCTGATTAAAATCTATATTGTTTTGAAGTAGAAAATTGGAATCAAAATTGGATTTCCCAACTCCTATAGACTTTAAAAATTTCCATACCTTAGCTGGATCACCATTTGAAACTGATTTATAGATGTGGCGTCGTTGTGCATCTCTACACACCTTATTGCAGTGATTTCTAAGTAAAACATAGTTTTGGCGATTCCTATCATTCGTATTCTTTTTAAATTTACTTTTTGCCTTATTCTTTTTCATGATTAACGCCCTGATATCGTCTGTAAGCCAAGGAGCCGGAAGATGTCTTACACGGACTGGTCGAACTGGGGCATGTACATCAAACAGTTGCATAATAAAGGAATTAAATAAATTAATTTTATCAGTTACATCATCCTTAGTGTCAATTATCGACCAATCGATTTTAATTGCATCCTCTCGAAGTTTCTCCACGTCCATACCACTAAAATTACGTAGCAAGAGAATTTTAGCCTTTGCTTTAGGGGGTCGGATTCGATAAGACACATATAGTAGGTCATGATACGAAAAAGCATCGGCTGAGCATTGGCCATGCTTAACAACATGGTCAATTGAAGATACAATGGCTAAGTCCAAAAGAGAAGGAGAGCAATTTGGAAAAAAATGTGTGGCGGATGACGGAAGTAAATGCATATTAGCAGAGTTAAGTAAGGATTTAAGACGAGAAGACCTTGTGTCATTTTTAAGGAGACATGTATTGAAGTCACCTAAAATAATGGAGTGACTGTAACGAGGCAGGAGCTCCTCTAAGGTTTCCTCAAAGGAGGAAAAATAATTAATGGTTGACGATGGGCTATAAAAAACACCAAGAAGACATTTGGTGGTAGAGAGATTAATTTCAATAAATAAATACTCGGCGGTATCATTCAACTGAGGAGAAATATTTATAACAGTGAATGGTATATGGGAACGCAGATATATCGCAACGCCACCACCCGTTCTATTTATTCGATCATTCCTAATTAAATTAAATCCTGGCAGAGAATATGAACTAGATGGCAGACACGACTTGAGCCATGTTTCGGATACCAAAATGGCGTGAATATTTTTATTATCGAAAGATGCCAACATATCTGGATAATGTGCAGGGATACTTTGGGCATTGATATGGATAATATTGAAATTTTTCGTCATATCTGAGAAAGATGCACTAAGGGTTTCAAAGAGAGAGGGGATACTTGCAAAGCTGTCACTACTCAATCCACTCTGAGAAGAAGACAAGGAGCAAAAATCATCATCCTGATCACTATTATTGCAGCTCATAGTTACTTAAGTAATATAATAAATCGGTTACTTTAGTTTTAACTAATAAAAATATACAGCTATTAATATTATTCTATTCAGATTCTAAAATACTAAAATTATACCTAATTACGATTTTCGCTAACCTAAGATTCCTTTTAAACCCACCAGCTATCTGTTTACATTGTAAGTATAACACCAAACACACAAAATAAAAAAAAAGAAAAGAAAATAATAATAAATATGGACAGTTAACAATAGAAAGCATCGCCAAGATAGCAAACAATAGATAAAGATTACAAGCAAAAGCGTCAATCAATATGCAGAACAACTACTTACATAGTTTAATACAAAAATTCATTAGCACATTAGTCTGTGATAGCCCTAATTTAATGAAGAAGCACAAAGTTATTTAATTAGTCGAAAACATAGGCAAAAACAGAAGACAAAGAAGAGAAAAAAAAAATAATAATAATAAGAAATAAAAATATTAATAATACATAATTAATAAGCTGTGACCTGTGCCAATAATATTGCAAGTAATCCAAACACAAAATACGTAGTCTGTGACACAAAGCAACAATTAATGTCATTAGTAGTCTGTGGGTGGATAGAAGGATAAAAGTAAAAGTGACAGATTGACAGATGACAGGTTACATAGAATTGAAATTAGAAAAATTATGATTGATATTAGAAAAACTGGCAATTAATGGTCTGTGCAAAAAGTATACAAATATTGCGGTCTGTGTTAGTAAAATTATCTAATTGTTAAGTTGTTTACCTTCTTGGACTACGAAAGAAAAAGTAGACAAACACAAACAAAAACACTTAGAGGGAGTGACATCAATCATCTTACTTCTTAGATGCAACGCGCTTCACCCGAGTATATAGATATCCGAACTGGAGAGGCCTCCTGCCTCGTAAAAGCAACCCCTCCTCTTACATATTTTTTATTCATAATTTCTTTCTAATATCCACACATTTCCTTTGATCAAGTTAAAAAAAACAACATTTTTATCCTAAAACGAAAATGTGTTTTGATTTCATGTACATGGAAGTTTTGTAAAAAAAAAAAGTACCTACGAAACATTTTTACAGCAATAGAACGATATGAGCGTGTGTCACATCAGCCTACGTAAACAATAAGACTTATTAGATTAGGTACAAATACAAGTGTGAAATGTATGTGAAAAATGACGTCGAATGACGCGATTTAAATGAAAAGTGGTTTTTAGTCACGCTATCCAACAAAATTTGTATGTTAAACATGAAAACTTTTTTAGGCGTCAATTCTAGAAGAATCATGTGTTTCGAGGGTGTGTACGGTGAACATGACTGAGTTATTCATTTCGAACGCCTGGTATCTTTAATGATTTGATTTTTTTTTTTGTGTAATGAAGGTGGCAAACAAGCATGTAGTCCACATTGATGTTGAGTGATGACTGCAGCGTATAAATACCCACACAAAGACCAGCAAGAGGCATTCATTTGACTCAACCTGTAAAAGATGATCGGAAAAAAAACTTAGTTAAAAAATTGTGTCATTTTCAATTTAATTATTTTAAACACTTAACATAAAATGCCAACCTTAAATTACCCCAACGTTTGCGTTCATTTTCGTATCGAATATTGGGCGCGGTTAAATCGATAATCGTTTTAATTGTCGATTTATAGCGATTGTGCGAATTATTCGGTGCATATCAAATGCGATGCTGATGATCGTGTGATTTTATGTTACGAAGCAGCATCAATATTTATTCCCATGGCTTAAGCTTTTCTCGTATTGCATTTTGTTTGGCCAATGTTTGTGAACATTTAGACAGTGTGTACTGTGACTGTGTAGACAGTGTTGCTGTTAGAAGTGAACTGTATGTTTGTACGGTTAATGGTGGTAGATCTGTAGAGTCTGAGCTCGCGGGCGTCACCAACGCATTCGTCATCTATCTGCCGTTAAATGGTACGGGCGTGTAATTTCCGAAATAAAGGCATTAATTATAACCAAGGCCTCAGGAGTGGCAACGCATCGTATCACTTCGGTTTTAACTTACCACGAATGGTAAAAGCATTTATTTATATTTATTATAACCGACTTCAAACTTCGTGACGCAACGGACCCCATCCCGCACACTAGCGGACAAAATTTTCTTCTAGTGGAAGAATATTTCAGTCTGTCAACCCAATAAAGTCGGTCAAACTATTCCAATGGGCAGTAGTAAGTGCAATAACGCAAGATGTGCACCAGCGTCCTGCGAAAAAACTACCGCCACTGCGATCGCCAATCCGCAAGCTAAGCGTGGCGATTATATCCCCCTTTCGCTTTAATGATTTAATGATTAAGCTGATATGATGCTGAGTTTGGATAAGACGTTGGTGTTGGCCTTCGAGTTTTTTTTTATGTTATGGGAGTGGCAAACAAGCATGCAGTTCACATTGATGTTAAGCGATGACTGCAGCCTATAGACGCCCACACAAAGACCAAGGTCAAAATGCAGATGCGTTACCACTCCTGAGGCCTAAGGTGTTATGCCTTTGTGCCGAAAATTTCAGGGCCATACATTACCACCTGACCGGAACACGATAGTGCTGAACACTACCATTTAGCGGCAAGTATATTAGGGCATGCGGTGGTGCTTACGCCCACGAGCTCCGTCACTGGAGCTCTACCTACTAAGCTCATCCTTAACATACTGTAAGACAAAAAAATCCAATAGATTCACAATCTTGTTGCAATAAAAGAATAATGAATTTGATTTGATATCAATTGTCCATTTGAATTGACCGAGACCGAATTGTAATTCAGATTTCCATTTTGGCTGCATTGACATTGACAGATTGGTTCACAGATTAAATTAATGGGGGGTCCAATCAACGTGTGAATATGATTAGCTTGCTGCCTCTGACTTTGTCATTTGTTTTGTAATTGATTTCATATAATTTCATTTTTTTGTGGATGGTTGCAGAGGCCCAGGAAGACCAAGGCTGACCTACCATGACCAAATAGGTCGAGTTCTGTCTGATGGTGGGGTCAAAAGTCTTAGGAATCGGCGTGCATGTATGAAGAGAATGATGAAGGTAGACGAGGCACGAGAGGTTTGTCAGAACCGGGATGTCTGGCGCTCTACACTCTCTGCCTACCCCGTTAGGGACCTGGCGTGAAGATACATACATACATTCATATAATTTTGTGGAGGTGCCATTTTCTCAATGGGTAAAAACGGGACTCTGTTACTAAGACTCCGCTGTCCGTCGGTCGATCTTATCTTACCGTTTGCAAAAGAGAGTATGGAACATTCTGTTCTTACCTATTTTATTAAGTACTAGCTGTCTCCGCGACTTTGTCCGCGTGAGAATTTATTATTGTTCAGTATCTACCCGGACGAAGTCGTGGGCGAAGCTTGTATAAAAGAAGCCTAAGTTACAACTTATTACATAAGCTATCTGCCAGTGAAAGTCCCGTCGAAATCCGTCCAGCCGTTCCCGAGATTAGCCGGAACAAACAGACAAACAGACAGACAGACAGACAGATAAAAATTGTGAGAAATGTTGTTTTGGTATATGTACCTTGTAAACATATGCATTTAGTAAAAAGCGGTTATTTTTATATTACAAACAGACACTCCAATTTTATTTATTTGTAATAGATTTTTTGCACCATTATTAATTATTATATTTTGTTTACTTTGATTTATTAATAAACGTATCAGTTGTTATTCGCTTTAATTTTGTATTTGTAATTTGTCCTATCACAAGCAAATTCTATTATTTCCAAGTGATACATTTTTGTCTGTCTGTCTGTCCGTCTGTCACCAGGCTGTAGGTATGATATGAAAATTTTTTCACAAATGATCTATTTTTGTTGCTATATTTTTGTTAACAACCAATACAAAAACAGAATGAAATAAATATTTAAGGGGGCTCCCATACAACAAACGAGTTTTTTTAAAAATATTCACATAACATTTAGTTATACCTATATTAACTTGAAAAATAAACTAAAATAAACATTTGATGTAGATACCTAACATTGCACCCATGCGAACCCGTGTAGATACAGCGCCACCCCGGAGGCTTAAGTAATTTTATTTATTTATTTATTTAACTTCAATGCACACGAATAATAGGCACATAAGGCGGACTTAATGCAACCAGGGCATTATCAAACCAGTCAACCTTCGGGTTGTAATGAAAAAGGAAGAATAGGTGCTGAGAGGTTACAATATATCCATATTAAGTACGTAGAGAATAAATACATATTATAAATAATAAAATAAATGAATAGAAAATAAACTGAATTCATAGATATGTAATATATAAGTATGTATATAACTATAAGAATATATATACATATATATAAAAATATAAAAAATTATAAATATAAAAAATACATAGATATATACGATGTACACGTCATAGATTAAATAGTTTGTTTACTTTTAAATTACCAACAAACATTAACTAGCAGATTTTAAAAAGAAGTCGCGAAGTTTACGTTTGAATGTAAATTTACTCGGAGCTTTCGGAGCTTGTAATTTTGCCACATCATTTTCAAAATAGTTTTATTTTAATGAGTGTAGATCGCGAAAACCTAAGAACATATCATATTTTGCCTCTGTTATACTTACAAGTATTACCCCACTATACATTACCATTAAACTGGAACACGACTAACAAGTATCATTGGGACTCTGCCACCACTGACACTGGAATTCCATCTCCTAGCACTGTTGCTCTACACTATAATATTTTCAAGAACGTATTATGAAAAGCGTCTCAATTATGGAAGTCCAGTTTAACGTAAGACCACTTTCTCGATACAGCCGATTGAAACTTTGATCGTAAAAACTTGAATAATCCCGTTCAAGTATATAAAAAGAGCGCTTACTGTGGGAATCTAACTTGTAAGACATAGCAATAAATATGAATTGATGATAATGCCTTATTAAGATTGCACGCAAGCTTAGCAAACGAAGGGCCGACGCTTTGTGACCTTTGCAACTTCAGAGGTCGCAAATCTGAAGCCCACCTCAAATTTTTGTTTTAATTTTTTCTGCTAATAAAACGCATGTTTTTATGGTCATAAAAATCTAATTCGTAATTTTTTTAAAATAGTTTTGCGTTAAAAGTATTCGCAGACGGTTAAAATATCGAGAAGATTTCAATTTACGTAAACATCAAGCCAATTTGCAATAATGATTGTTTAAAAAAGTAAAAATACTGCATATTTAGTGACATAAACAGGAATGTGTTAATACTGGTGTAAACTGGCTACATTAAACGCAATTTTTTAAATACAATGTTAAAAACCGGACGAAGTATGGGTTGACTATCTTTACAAGTATGTCGCTACATATTCAAAAATTTTAAAAAGAGTTTGTAAAAACGCAAAGTCAATTTATATAAGCAATAAAATTAAAAATGCAGACGATAAAATGAAGGCGACCTGGAAAATAATAAATAGTGAAACAGGCAAAAACAAGCGGTTTGAAACTCGTGTCCTTTTGGAGACACCACAGGGTATTTTAGGCTCAGATTTAGACATTGCTACACACTTTGAAGATTACTTTGCTAATATTCCATTCAAAATTACGGCACCTTTAAATTCTTCTACTGGAATATCGATTGACATTCTTAAAAGGAACGTAGAGCCTTGTCATTTTCAACTAACTTTTAATCATATTAGTCCACAAACAATCATATCCACATTTAATCAGCTCAAAAACAAAGCTACTGAAGATATTTATGGTATGTCTGTTAAAGTGTGTAAATCGATTATTAGTACTGTAGCGCCTTATTTATCTTCAATTTTTTTATATATGTATTGAGCAGGGAATCTTTCCGGATTTGTTAAAACTGAGCAAAGTCGTACCATTATTTAAATCAGGGGATAGTAAAGACCCGAATAATTATAGGCCGGTATCTGTTCTTCCCGTTATTAGTAAAGTTTTCGAGAAAGTGATACTTAATCAATGCTGCAGCACTTTAATAAAAATAAGATCTTACACCACCAACAATTTGGTTTCATAAAAGGTTGTAATACAATTGATGCCGGTGTTGCTTTACTTAAACATATTTATGAAGCTTGGGTAGATTCGTAGGATGCTATAGGAATCTTTTGCGACCTCTCTAAAGCATTTGACTGCGTGGACCATAATACGTTAATGTGCAAACTTGAGCACTATGGCCTTGGATATAAAGCCCTTCAACTTTATTATTAAATCGTATCTAGAAAACCGGGAACAGAAAATACAAGTTAACGGAGTAAAATCAACAGGCTCTAAAGTAGAAATGAGTGTACCACAGGGCTCGATATTAGGTCCATTTCTGTTTTTAGTATATATAAATGATTTGCTCCATTTGATGCCCATCAGTGAGCCTAAAACAATTTTGTTTGCCGATGATACCTCGCTGGTCTTTAAAGTAAATAGAAAAGAACCAAATTATGATACTATTAATAAAGCCATACAAGAAGTACATTTTTTTTTCAGGTTTACAGTAAATAATCTTGCATTAAATAGTAAAAAAACTAAATGTATTCGTTTTACTCTTCCAAATGTCAAAAGTAAAGAAGGGGAAATATTCTTCAACAATAATAAAACACAATTTGTTAGTGAAGCTGTCTTCTTGGGTATAACGCTTGATTCAAAATTGCAATGGGGTCCTCATATTAAACTGTTAGGAAAACGTCTAAGTTCTGCTGCTTATGCCGTCAGGAAGATTAGACAGTTAACGGATGTCGACACTGCAAGACTCGTTTATTTCAGCTACTTTCACAGTGTCATGTCCTACGGTATTTTGTTGTGGGGTTGGGCAGCTGAAATTGATTCTATATTTATATTACAAAAGAGAGCTATAAGAGACTTAAATAGTCGTGACTCCTTGAAAGAATTATTCAAGCAAATAAATATTAGGACGGTCTCTTGCCAATATATTTATGAAAATATATTGTATGTTGGAAAAAATTGCACTTATTTAAGAAAATTAATGACATACATACTTATAATACCAGAAATAAAAATAAATTAGTAGTTCCAAGTTTTCGCCTATCGAAAACACATAAATGTTTCTTAACATGTTGTATACAGTTTTATAACCAAATTCCGTCCAACATTATAGAACTAACAGATAATAAATTCAAGTCATGTATTTAACGCATACTATGTAAAAATGCGTACTATAGACTCGATGACTATCTAAAGGATAGAATCCAAGTGATTAAATGAATTTTTGAGTTTTTTTTTTGAGTTCTACAATGAATTCCGCAGGTTGAACGATGTTACAGGCATTGAAAATATTATTTATCTCAAGAATAAATTTTAAACAAATAAATTAGATCGTTTAAATGTCACTTAAGTAGTGTTTTTTTTAATACGCAACTTAGAGTTGAGTGGTAAAATTTACAAACTATTTTGTACTACAAGGAATTTTACTGTCCGGCATTCCGATTTTTAACGATGGCATGAAGAAACGATGAATTGGAAAAAGTGAAATTTCGGACAGTAAAATTACGTATAGTGCATAAGCTAGTATTTAGATTAATGGCGTGCCACGCCGGGCTGTAAAAAGTCGGAATGCCGGACAGTAAAATTCCTTGTAGTGCGCAAACGCCCATATTCTGATAAACAAATACTCAGACAAAAATCAAATTATGGGGATAAAATACATGATAAATATTACCATTCGACCATTGATCCCTAAAATCCGCTCTCACGCTCACTACCAATTCAACAACACCCTGAACCTGAATCCATTGCATTGACATCGGAGTCTATTAATAAAAAAACCACTATATGGCTGCAACAGTGTTGCAGTATTAATGAGCTAATAATAAACCCGTGTGTGACAACCAGATGGAATGGACTTGTGGCATTGGCGGCGGGTAGCGGGACATACCTTGAGCGTCATAGACATGAACGAATTGAGTTTGTCGATGACTAGTAAATTAATCGATAAATAAAAAATATGAGATACTAGTTGACCCGGCAAACTTCGTATTGCCTCAGAATGAAATAATGTGTCAAAGGTTTGATAGATACGGACTATTTGTATGGAAAAATTAAATTATGTTTTTTACTATTCTCCTTCAATTTCTTCATATTTTCTTACCTTTTAAACCTTCCCTGGGCTTCCAGAAATAATTCCAAACTAAAATTAACCAAATCGGTGTAAGCCTTCCTCGAGTTTTGGCGAGACTGACGAACAGAAATTGATTTTTATATATACAGATCTTATTCACAAAGTTTACAGAGTACCATTCACTTCAGAATTTTCTTATGTAACCTTACATGCCAAAAACTCTTAAAAGTGAAAAAAACCTTATATAACGAAGGTGGCAAACGATCGTGCAGTTCTCATGAATGTTAAGTGATGACTGCAGCCTATAGACATCTACACAATGTCAAACTACAAATATGTTGCCACATATGTGTTACATTATTTTGATTTTGCTTAAATATTACTACGAAGTTACTCTTTTACACTTTTTCCCCAAATTCGGGCAAAAGTTTTAAATGCTGTCAACACTGCAATATTGTCGTGTCTGTGTGTACAAACTGTTATTTCATATTTGACTTGGTTGAAGAGAGTATCGAAATATCTTGTTGCAACGCAGCGAAGACCCATTTTCATCTATTTAAGTTTTATACAAAATTTTCTTAACCATTTCGAATGCCAATTATGCAAAACTAAAAATACTCAGCCTAAAAAAATGCATAACTTATTTTAAAATTATTTATGAATACCTACATTCATAATTCTTTTTCAATCTGTGCAAATATTTGATATCTTCAAAATCGAGCACCAAAAACTTTACGAAATAAAGCCCAACATACTACTCGTATAAATTCGTGGTCAGCGATTTAGTATGATAAATATTTCAAATTCTGTGGGTGGATACAATGGACATTTTGTATAATTTATTAATGACTTAATCACACGTGCTCGTTTTGTGAGCGTTTATAGCGGTCAAGTGAGCACCTAAATTATGCGGATAATGGTTCTGTACATATTTTTTTCCATGCAATAAAATTGGCACAAAAACTTGACTCCAGTTCATTTTTACGTACAACGAGAGTTCACTCACTCAATCACTCATCACGAAACGCATATAGTATGTGTATGTGTGTACGCAGATCTTTTTTTGTTAATGTAATGAAAGTGGCAAACAAGCATGCAGTTCACATTGATGTTAAGTGATGACTGTAGCCTATAGACACCCACACAAAGACCAGAGGTTAAAATGCAGATGCGTTACCACTCCTGAGGCCTAAGGTGTTATGACTCTGTGTCGTAAATTATAGGGCAGTACATTACCACTTGACCGGAACACGATAGTGCTGAACACTACCATTTTGCGGCAAGTATATTAGGTAATGCAGTGGTGCCTACGCCCGCGAGCTCCGTCGCTGGAGCTCTACCACTCAGCTCATTAACAAAAGGACTTAATGTTATAATTTCTACTCGATGCCCGATGCCTAAGAGTATCTACCCTCTCTCTCTAACCTCTAAAATAAAGACACTATGTGAAATAGTCATCGATTCGTGGGACGTGACGACCCCACAGCCCACTAATGGAGAAGAAATCTTCCGCTTATGCAGTCAATCAACCGAACAATGGCGGTCAAAACATTCCAATAGGGCGGCAGTAAATTTTAATGCAATAAGATGGGTAGTGGAGTCACGCGATACAAGTAACGCCACTGGGGTCACCAACTCGCTTGCCAAGCGTGGCAGCGTGGCGTATGGTATATTCTCCCCAAACATCACACACAATATTGTAGACATTTTTGGGGAAAAATTTTGTCCAGCATTGGACGTCTTTTGGCTAAATTGATGATGATGATAATGTGTCTTTATTTTTGAGGTAAATAACTACAGATCCCTAAAAATCTGTTGATTCGAACGCCTCAGGTTCTAATTTGCAGGGCGAGTTAGCAAATGATAGCAGGCGCATCACTACAATTACACCATGATTTATACCATAAATGCGACCATTAAAAGTGTATGGGAGTCCACTATTGATCGAGTAACAAGTTAATTTTCGTATGGACCGATTCAATTTCGGTTGCGGTCGTATTGAAATCGGAGATATGGTTTGTTGTAGGGAGATATTATCTGTTTCAACGGAAATATATTTTAGATTCTTTTTATGTAATGAAGGTGGCAAATACTCATACAGTACACATGGGCTGTCAATACTGCAAGTTATAGATATCTACACAAAACGAGAGATTAAGAAATGCAGATGTATCAGTACAAAAAAATATTAAGGCGGCAGCTTTATTTTCAAAACTTTGAAGTGTACGTATATTCAAACAATTGTGGAAAAATGAAGCTATTTCAGTTTAGCAAATACGAATTTTGTAAATATTTTATAGTTTTGCTTACTGGTATTTGTCGTATTACTGGGAGAGGCGCAGAATATAATAGAAGACATAATTTATTAAACATGAAAGAAGTCCGCGGCATGGGCTTCAAAATAATTATTTTACTTGAGTAGAGCTCCAATAACGGAGTTCGAGAGAGTAGACCGCCGCATAATCTTATCTACTTGCCACTAAATACTAGTGATAAGCGTCATCGTCCGGTTGGGACAATGTATGGCCTTAATTGAAACCTATTTTTTATTCTAGGAATTAAAAAATGTGTGTAATATAAATATGTCTAAAAACTTTGAATTTAGGTCAACAATTCTTGATAAAAGATTTTATGTTATTTTCATGCTAGTTGCAAACTAGCACGCAGTTCACATTGATGATAAGTGAATACTGCAACGACTAGGACCCAGATTTACTTCAAATTCAGTCAAAGTTTAATATTAATATTTCTATTACACAAATTATTACGAGATATCTTAGAATAGTTTCGCTCCTCCACGGGTGACATGAACTTAATAAGATCGCATCTCATCTGCGAATAGAACATGAATTATAGCTACCAGATTAAAGGCTCTCTAAATAAGACCTGAATAAGCTTCTGTCTAGATAATATTGCTAACAAATTGATGCCCTATTAAATTTGTCCTGCGCACTATTTACTGCACGCGTGCACAAACGTGATAAATAATATCTAACGAATTGTACAGTTGTCGACATAAATATGTTAAAGTACCTACCTGAATCTATGCTAATATTATATTTTGACGATCCGGTTAGTCCAGCGGTGTGAGATGACAGTGATGACTGAAGAGATGGTTACGGGTTCGATCCCCGCAACGGGACAAATATTTGTATGGCCTACAGATATTAGTTTCGGGTCTAGGTGTCTGTGTATATGTTGTATGTGTACAACGGCACCCATGACACAGGTTTATACCTACTGTGGGGCTGTGGGGAGTGTAATCGCATTTTATTATTATTTTTTATTACGTACAACATTTAATATTTAAAATCATCATTTTTTTGTTAAGAAGGTGAAAACAGGCATGTATTTATAGTTCACTAGCAGAGGTAAATGCAACACCCTCGTTTCGCTAGTTAGGATATTATAACATTTGTTTTATTTATTTTAATATACTTGCCGCTAAATGGCAGTGTTCAGCACTATCGTGTTCCGGTCAGGTGGTAATGTACGGCCCTGTAATTTCCGGCACAGAGGCATAACACCTTAGGCTTTAGGAGTGGTAAAGCATCTGCATTTTGACCTTGGTCTCTGTGTGGGTGTCTAAAGGCTGCATCATCACTTAAAATCAATTTAAACTGCATGCTTTTTTTCCACTTTTGTTACATAAAAAAAACTATGTTATTGTTCATTGCAGTTATGCACTGTAGATAATACAAAAAAAATCGACAATTCGAAAACATCCGAAAATTATAACATGACAAAAAAAATCTTTCTGTCTTTCTATTTTCGCAACGAAATGTACTGGATACTTCCGCTAACGCTACTTCATGTCGAGCAGTTTCTAAATCACTGTGAAGATAAGAAAACTTCACCATGCGAACTTTCTGACAAGATAGAGCATGTGGCAAGTGTGTATGACTCTTGATTTATTTGCATGTAAACGCTTCCGTGTGCGCCAGTCGCCATGTCTCAAATTCGTAGCGTATCGCATTATTTTAACGCGTACAAGTAAAAGCTTAGCTTCTTTTACTGGTGGTAGAGCTCAAGTGACGGAGCTCGCGGGCGTAGGCACCACCGCATTACCTCTATCTAGCGCCAAATGGTAGTGTTCAGCACTATCGTGTTCCGGTTAGATGGTAATGTATGGCCGCGTAAT
This sequence comes from Macrosoma leucophasiata, assembly GCA_036365455.1. Taxonomy (NCBI): domain Eukaryota; kingdom Metazoa; phylum Arthropoda; class Insecta; order Lepidoptera; family Hedylidae; genus Macrosoma; species Macrosoma leucophasiata. The sequence goes on along the minus strand of JAWQUS010000007.1, from coordinate 22,478,379 downwards.
AACTATCACAGAGACAGCAACTTAGGTCTCAGAGGTGGTAACGCATCTGCATTTTGACCTCTGGTTTTGTGTCTATTAGCCTGCAGTCATCACTTAACATCAATGTGAGCTGCATGCTTGTTTGTATGCTACCACTCATTACGTAAAAAAAGCTCAACATAAAACGATAATGGCTACAATAGGCGGCCATTGACAAAGAAAAAGATATCAAAAAAACGTTTCAAAGAAAATCCGGCCGTCAACTATAATAAGAGTACATTCAAGTGAGTGTAATCCAAACAAAGAACAATCTGCTGGACTTAAAGAGCAACAAACAGCGTTAATCCGATCACATGATCGTAGAACTATTAAACGGGTAGTTTGAGCCGACTGGAATCAATTATATGTGGTCGAAGGCAAAGGCTGAAGCGATTCCTTAACGTGAGGTAAAGTTAAAGGATCGGTTGCAACAAAATCTTTGTTAAAGATAAAGCTATTGTAAAATTTTACATCCTCCTCTAACTTTAACGAATTTGTTAAAGTAAGAAAGGGATGTAAAATTTTAGTTCAGGTAGAGCTCCAGTGTTAGAGTTTGGGCTCGTATTAATCTTTATGTCGACATGTTGTTGTTGAGCCTATGCTTGCGTGTATTTATATTTATATGCTATGGAAGGTTACATTATCTTAGAACAAAATTATTTGAAATCTAATTTAAGTATTTAAGATTCAAGAATTATGACAATAAGAGCAATACACAGAATTTGTTCGGTAGCGGAGTTCTTCTCAGTAGTGCCTGCACTTGGAATTCTGTTAAGTGAATGATTGTGATAATGACGAACAGATTTTACTTTTTCTACTATCCGTTAAATTTTGTTTATAAATTGGTTATTATTAATACCTATTGAATTATTATTGTAAGTCATTCAATACAGGTAGCTTGTAATCTGACAATGCAAAAGTGTCCTTGTAGACCAGTTTGAAATTGAATTTTGATGGCGTTATCTATTGTATTGGACCACACACACACACGTACACGTGTGTACACGTTTGACAAGTTTCACTGATAGCCCTACATTATTAATAACCGGGATAAATCAACGTTTCTAATCATAACAGGCTTCAAAGCGCCCTTTTAGAAACGCCAGGCTGGTGAGGAGATTAGGATTTTAACAAACGTAATATGTTCATAATAAAAATATGTTTTCTGCTACTTGAGATATTTTAGAACTTCATTCAGGTTTCCTTTTTATATTATGATGGTGGCAAACAAGAATTCAGTTCACATTGATGATAATTATATACTGGCTACTGCAGCCTACAGATATCTACACAAAAACTGCCCATTCAAGGGGGGGAGGCCATAACCACCAAAACTGCTGGACCTAAGATTTCGAAAAAAAATCAGAAATTTGTTTTAGCTACAGAATTCAGGAAAACATATAAATATGCTATGGTACTAAAGAAAATGACCAAATAGGTCGAGTTCTGTCTGATGGTGGGGTCAAAAGTCTTAGGAATCGGCGTGCATGTATGAAGAGAATGATGAAGGTAGACGAGGCACGAGAGGTTTGTCAGAACCGGGATATCTGGCGCTCTACACTCTCTGCCTACCCCGTTAGGGACCTGGCGTGAAGATACATACATACATACATACTAAAGAAAACTGTGACGATATGACTCCTGCAAACGCGAGTCCAACTCGCACTTGGCTTCTTCTTTTTCAAACTTGCCATTATTCTTTCGTTACAATTTCTTGTAGCACAAAACGTTTTCCGAGCAAGAGAACTAAATTTTAATGCGCAACTTATAAATATAGAAGTCTTTTTATCCAGACCAAAAATATCTAAAATCCCTTTATACTCCATTGCAAAACAATTCAAATCTAACCCTTTCGGCCTAAGCTCGAATGTCTACCTACGTTTTTACCTTAACCCTTCTCAAGTGACTTTTTTCCTATTATCGTGAACAAAGCTGAAATTGTTTGGCTGGTTCAGTAACTATTTGGAACGCGAAATGACTTAGACTTAGAGGATAATAATATGTTGTGAACGCTTTTATACCGTATTTACGTGGGCGTTGTCATAAAGTTGTCATAAGGTAAGTGCAGATTAAAAGACGTAATCGTAACGTATCTGGCGTCGGGACGTGAGGACCCACCGCCCACGAGTGGAAGAATTTTCTTCCATTCGAAGTGAGTTCTTCAACTAGTGTAGGCAGTCAACCGAACAATGGCGGTTAAACCATTCGAATGGGGCGGTAGTAAGTGCAATTACGCAAGATGGGCTGTAGCAGCCTGCGATAAGACTACTGCCACTGCGATCGCCAATCCGCATGCCAAGCGTGGCGATTATGGCGTATCCCCCTTATTTGGTCCAGCAGTGGACATCTTTGGTCCAGCAGTGGACAACTTTCAGCTAAAATTATGATTATGATGATGAATCGTAAATACTTACTAGATCAAAGGTTGTAGAATTGTTAAGAGGATTTTTAAGTGTTAGCTAGAAAGCACTGCCGCATTTATGTTTGAGAGAGCACTTTTTTAAGTGCATCGAGCATGGTTTTTTATCACGTACGAATTACGCTCTAACGCCTGATATTCAAATTCTGCAGCTGCTATTTTACAATTGAGACGAATTTAAGCGGAGTTCATAAGTTTCCCGCTTCAGCCTTCTAGACGTATAGTATGAAGGTTATTCCAGACCCTAATTAAACTTTTGCTCACAAATATTTCTAATAGTCCAAAAGTATTTTCTCGATCCGAAATGATCAGAGATACAAAAATCTTGGCATCGATCTGTCCAAGCATCTAAACTATAGATGCTTAGACGGATTCTAGATTCTAGAAGGAGAAGACAACAGTTAATTACCAAAGCTTGCCTATTAATCGTTCTTAACTAAATATATATTAAGCAAGAAGACAAGTCCTCCAAATCGTCCTATTGTCACTGTTTCTCATTCCTCACCTTCCGGCCAGTCTGATGCGGCAACGGCGGCCCGATGAGCCGCAGAGGCGGCGGCGCCGGCGGCAGTGCAGCCAGCAGAGGCGGCACCAGCGGCACCACGCCCCCCATCGGCAGTGCTACCGCGAACTTCTGCACCCCCATAGTCCACGGCACGAACCAGCCGCCCCCCGCCTGCATCCCCCCGCCCGCCCCGTACCACGCCAGCTCGATCACCTAGTGCACCGCATCCACACAACACTAACACTATCGACACAGCCGTGTTGGCATCGGCGACATTTGTTTTCACCACACTAGTACCTGTGGACAAGAGAGAGTTTTTGTTAGTTTTTATTTTTAGGAAACTTATTTTAGTGCAGTCATTCAACCGAACAATGGCAGTCAAACCATTCCAATAGGGCAGTAGCAAATATAACAACGTGGGAGAGGTAGCAGGGTCCCACGATAAAACTACCGTCCCTGCGATCGCCAATCCGCCTGCCAAGCGTAGCGTTTATGGCATTTTCTCCCCTAATGACGAGTGACACTGTTGTGGGCGTGTTTGGGGAAGGCTTTGTCCAGCAGAGTACGTCATCCGACTGGAGAGATGATGATGAGTTTTAGTTTAGATAACCTGCTTCCAGAATGAAGAGAGAAAATAGAAAAACGAGAAGTCTACAAAGTCACAATGGTGTCCTTCATACTGTCTAGTATGGTTCTTACCGTGAAATTATAGGTACAAAAAGACGCGTACATCTCCATATACACCCTATGTAAATAAGTAATTATTTCTGGTAATAGTGTACAACAAGTAATAAATAAATATACATAGGCTATTTTGGTTTGAGCAAGTTTGTGAAATGATTATTATCAAAATGAAATGCAAGCAAAACTTTTCTAAATAAATTCACGTGTAATATTCTATTTAAATACAGGAAAATCGTTAAAAATTAAAACTAACATTTAAAAATAATTTACGACTAATAAATGTGTCATCAAGAACTCTATCCCGAAGCAATTTGGATAGTTGTCGACAAAGAACTACTAGAAAACGTTGAGCTATTAAAAATATTCAATAAAATCTATTCTGTGAACAAACAACTTTGAAACAGAAGAAACACAAGCCGTCTGAACAAAATTGAAGCTCAGTATTACTCAGGTCACGCAACACGGGCCACCGTTCGCGGCGGACCAGAGGGTAATAGAGTCCAGAGTCATAATATTATACAGGCATTCCCCTCTGTCAAAGTACAGGCACAAGTGTTCCTATGCCTGTCGCCTAGATGTTTAAATGTGTGCGTGAAATTGTTTATGTATTTTGTTAAAGTCAAGGTGCGAGTTTCGTAGTAAAAGACGATTTTTGTAGTGTGTGTGTGTGTGTCACACATATTTCCCCTGCAAAAAGTGACAGACTGTTTTGCATCGGTAATAAACGCTATTCCCCTTCGGTCCGCCGCGGCCGGTGGCCCGTGTTGCTCTATCGCTCAGGTAGAGGATAATATAAAACGTGGTGAAAAATGCCTTTGTTACAACGTAGTGCTTTGTAGACAACAGACAAACTGACATCTCTGGTATTACGTTCAAGTTATGTACATACCTATTCGAAATGAGAGAATGAACGTCATGTTCTCAAAGAGTCTCTAAAATATTACATGGTTATGGAAACATGTTTTTGTTTCTACACACGTACGTTTAGCATCGATTTGTGTTTTTATCTTTACGAAATATAGTAGATAAGTATCTACAATTTATAGTATTATAGAGAATTCGTTGTAGATGACAAGCTCAGGAGCTTCTCATAAACCGAAATCTCTAAATAAGTATTCGAGTGTAAATCGTCCAATACAGCGATTTCATTTTCAACATCAAGTTACATAGTATCCATCTCTTACGCCAAAGAATAAACAATATTACTATTCTTATAAATGTGAAAGTATGGATGTTTGTTTGTTACTCAATCACGCTAGTATGAAAGATAAATTAAATGTTTGAAGTGTTACGCTTGCGCCAAGGAATAAGCAATTGTAATATAAATAAATGTCAAGATTTAATAGACTCCAAGATTTTGTTATAAACCAAAAATTGCACCAATTACAGATCCACACAGAATCTTTTGTACTGTCTGATTTGTTGAAACATTTCGTGAAATTTACGACGAGTTTCGTGTAGCAGGTAAATTTGGAGCATTACGATCGCACTTATTTTAGAACGAACATCAAATGACATGAAGGAGGAGAATACATTTCCCGTGTGTCGATGTTCGCACGCTAATTTCCCATGACATGTCATGTGTTTGGATGAAAGAAAATGCATGGTAAATTTTTCGTGATCAGTATTTCATTACGTTAAAACTTTGAAATACCTGTTGTCATGTCATTAATTATATAACAACAAACTAATTTAATTCGTAAACGCATTTTCTTTGACATCCCAGTTAGTTCAGCGGTGTGTGACTACTGTTTGATTCGAAGGGTCGCGGCGTCGATCCCCGCATCGGGACAGATATTTGTATGGCATACAGATATTTAAGGTCTATTAAAAGTTTAAGGGGTGGGAACGCATCGGCATTTTGACCTTAGGACTTTGTATCGGTGTCAACAAGCTACACTCATCACTTAACATCAATGTCAGTTAGCTGTACGCTTGTTTCCCACCTTTCCTGCATAAAATACAACAACCTCTGAGAGACAAGTTAAGACGAGTAACAGTCACACAAAAATTGCACTTAAATGAGGTTCATAATTTAAATCAACTAATAGCCATTTATCTTGAAATATCTTCAATGAAACAAACTGTCCTTGTAAAACCACAAATTGTGCTGAATATATGACAGTATTAAAAAAAATGTAACTACTTGGCAATTACTTCATTCATATTTTTTCCGTCGCATCTGATATAAATAACAGGAACAAAGATAATACTGTTGCAGTTAATAATTTACAGCGAGTTATAGAAATCAACATCTCTTAAATATTCTGGTTGCACAAAATAATTTACATCTTGCACATCTGCCAAAAGATGTGAAATGTCTTATTATATTACACTTTATGTAGGAAATTTATGAAGAAAGAACATTGCTAATATTATTGAAGCAAAATTCTCTTTCGAATGTTGTTCTTTTCGAAAAATCATAGTAGTAAACCTTTCAATAATCATTTGCTGTACAGATTCATAGTGAAAAAACTTTGATATACATAACTTTGGAAGAAATACGAGTGTGAATACAGTTATATCCTCAGAAATATTAATAATATTAGTTATTTTATATTATTGAGATATCTGTGGTTGTATCACATAATGTGCCATCCTACCTATTTTAAAACTTAACACATACTCGTACAATAAATATGTAGTATTTTTGTTGCTTTTTGTTGTTAAACAAGCAGGTTTAATGAAGTCTTCCAATTAAGTTTCACCATCTAAGGAAAACTAACAGAAGGCAAACAAGATGTTGAACATCGTTTGCATTATTATAGCAGTCAACAACTTTAATTCACAAATACCAATTTAGATTCCAAAGTAACTAATTGGGAAAACATAAACCACGGAGATGTTAACAATAAAAACTCCAAAATATTTGATAAATTTGATTAAGTGACCAAAACAAAATAGATTATTTATGATACGCGAATGCGCCGAATGCGTGCAACGATCAAAACAGGAACTGACCCAACAAAGCTGCATGTGAATACGCCGATCGTAAAACACATCATTATCACGTAGATCAAAGCGTTCACTGTTGCGTAAGCACCAAGCCGAGTGGAAAGAAGACCTGAACTCATCCTGGCGACGCGTGATACCGTGAAATTGGCGTTTTTTCAAACGTGTCGTTTCACTGCTAATTTTAATTATCTGCCGGTGGATAGTTGGATTCGCACTGATTTTCAGGGAATTGGACAAATTATCGGCATATCGAGGCTCCAATTATGGTCTACTTCAAAAGTGATGTGAGAAAAAGTAATTGTGTACCTAGTTGTGATTGAATTTTATTAAGGCAATTGGTGTTTATTGTTTACGTTACTCAATATATTTCCCGTAGTGTATGTTTCCCGGTCCTGACATATCTCTAGTGCCTCATCTAACTTCATCATTCTCTTCACGCACGCCGATTCCTAAGACTTTTGACCCCACCATCAGACAGAACTCGACCTATTTGGTCATGGTAGGTCAGTCTTGGTCTTCCTGGGCCTCTGCAGCCATCCACATTCGCATTGTATATCTGTTTAGTCATTTGCTCATTCGACATTCGTGTAATGTAATGTTCGATACTACTCGAAAGAATACAAATAGTATTAATTCTCATTACAGTATTGCGTCACCATATCCCGGGCCTTTCCATAACCGGGGACCAATGCGTAGGCGTCAATTCAATGACTACAGCACACGCAACCCATTTAGATGTGACAAGAGATTTGAGGGCTGGTTTGTTAAGTATTTTAGTAACCTTTAACGCTTGTTAATTCGAAGGATTCAGGGATAAGCAGTGTAAGTACGTTAACACTGTTTGGTCGTCGCTTTTTAAACAGAGGAAGATGAGCTAAATAATTTTGTAGCTAAATTTCTTAATCGGAATATAAAAATTAAACAATTAAAGTTTTTATATAAGTACAACTAGCTGATTCCGCAAACTTCACACCGCTATCCCAGATTTTGATAGGTTTTTTTTGTTATGTAATAAAGGTGACCAACAAGCATGCAGTTCACGTTGATGTTAAGTGATGACTGCAGCCTATAGACACTCACACAAAGACAAGCGATCAAAATGCAGATGCGTTGCCACCCCTAAGACCTTTGTTGTTATATCTCTGTGATTCATCCAATTTGGTGCAGTCGTTTGGAAGTTCTAAGCGAACATAACATTTCAGTGATTCTCTTTAATTTCTGTAGATTTAATTTAGAAATTATCAATACTTTGAATCATTATGATAAAGTAAATCGTGACGATGATAATCAATCCGTTTCAGAAAAAGCGCGGTCGTTTTAAACAACTTAATGATTTGACAAGGTCAACGTAGGAACATTAATGTAGGAACGTTGTATAAAATCAACGTAACAATTTCAACGATACAATAAAGCAAACAATTTAGAAACCAGATCAAAAGCTAATATTTAATCTACTCTTAGTAGGTGCCAACAAATTACTTCGCACAAACAGAAATGTTCCGGTAAAATAACACCGATTTTTGCCAAAAGATATTACGAAACAGAACAACTCAGAACTCATCTTAACCATTGTTTCATAAGTCTTCATAAGATTGAAATCGACGATGCGGGAACGATTAAGGAAGCAGCTTTTAAGATGAATGCATCCGTAATATCGAGGATCAGAAATACAATAAATATAGTTAAAGAATTTTTGATCGCCAACTTGAGTGAAAATGCGGATAATAAATACAAAACTTTTAGGGTTCGGTAGCCTATAAGGAAACCTTATAATATCGCAACGTCCGTCCGTCCGTCCGTAGACTGCGTTAACGGTCCTGTAATTTCCGGCACAGAGGCATAACATCTTAGGCCTCAGGAGTGGTAACGCATCTGCATTTTGACCTTGGTCTTAGTGTGGGTGTCAATAGGCTGCAGTCATCACATAACATCAATGTGAACTGCATGCATGTTTGTCACTTCCATTAATTAAAAAAAAAAAAACGTACGGACGGACTGATATGGCGAAACTCGTGGACTATTTGTACTAGAAAGCTGTTATTTGGTATAAATGTAATAAATGAATATGATACATGTAATATTTTATTCACAAATAATCGCATCGTGTTTGATATCGTTGGATACGTAGAAATTCAATTTAGATTTCAAACACATTCGTCACGGTTAGTAAAATTAAATCTTCAGAAAATAATACTCTATTCTGCTGGTTTGTACTTTACACAAAACAGTAGCTTACATTATGTGTATTGTGTACAATGAAGTTAGTAGAATAGGAGGTAAATTTAGTATTTTGCAACGACTTCTTTTTTTATTTTTCCAATACAGATACAAATTTGTGGAACTTATAAAAGTTTGAGCTAAATCCACAAAACTCATTCATTCCGAACCAATTTAACGAAGCTGTCGTTGTTATATCGTGTGTCACCCGAATATTTTACGCAACTAGATTATTTTTACAGGGTTTGAAGCGAGATTGAGGTTTTGAGTCGTGTCCAAGATTCTAACAAAGAAAATTAGACTAACCGTCTGTCCGTCTGTGTTGTTACCGAAGACGATCATGTTACAGTACGTCTAAATCTAGATTGTTAAAGGTCTCGTTATTATTCATATTTAATACTGGCTTCAATATTGTTTCATATTTCTCATAGGTTTACTGGTGGTTGAGCTCTAGTGACGGAGCTCGCGGGCGTAGGCACCACCGCATTACTGCTGAAGTATAGTGCTGAAAACTAGCATTAAGCGGCAGATAAATTAGGTAATGCGGTGGCGCCTACGCCCTCGAGCTAGGAGCTCGAACTGGAACTCTACCACCAGTGAAACTCTACCACCATCTAACCTATACTCTTGGTGCGAACGTGCATAATTTCTATTCTTACTATTTCTGAATACAAATTGCTCCTCAGATTATCATCCATCACCAAAATTCGTAAAGATATCAAAAGTTCATTGACCATCTAAATTATGGCCATTCCGTCGATTCTCCGTTTTTAGCTTCAAGTTATAAATCTCTAAATAATGGTTCCCTTAAGAGTAATCAGTTACAAATAACATCTTATCTCGGAGTTCAATAATAATTTAGCTATTTGACAGATTTTGTACAAAGATTCCTAATTATATTACGCAGGCCACAAAAAGTTATTTAAGAGGCCTGAGAGGGATCCAAGCTTTGGTTATTCAGGACATTTTTTTTTTTTTTTTTTACAAGCTTGCAGTTCACATTGGTGTTAAGTGATGATTGCAGCCTATAGACACTAACACAATGACCAGACGTCAAAATGGAGATGCGCTGCCACTCCTGAGGCATTAGGTGTTATGCCTCTGTGCCGGAAATTACAGAGCCGTACATTACCACCTGACCAGAACACGATAGTGCTGAACACTACCATTTAGCGGCAAGTATATTAGGTAATGCGGTGGTGCCTACGCCCTCGAGCTCCGTCACTGGAGCTCTACCACCAGTATAAAACAATGAGATATATTTAACGTAATTTCACGCCTGTAATCCCCGCAGGGGTAAGCAGAGGTAAATACATGCATTCAAGCATAACTTGCAAACACCCACTATTCGCCGGTTACGTTTTTGGCCCATGTAACAGGTGGCGAGCCTGTTGACATCTTCGGGCACATTACCAAACTTCGAGGTACTGGGAAATTTCCAGAAAATGGAAAAATCCCAATAGAACCAGAGAGAAAGGACGTTACACCATTATCTCTGATAACCCCCGACCCGGGAATCGAACCCAGGACCTCAGCGTAGTAGTAGTGGTATGTATGTATGTATGTATCTTCACGCCAGGTCCCTAACGGGGTAGGCAGAGAGTGTAGACGAGTGTAAACTATAGGCTTATTGTCAATTAAAAGAAAATATTAGAAAATTGTAAAATTATCCGCTGTCCGTCGCTTATAACTATTTTCAATAATAATGAAAAATATTTTTTTTTAATTTTTTTTTTATGTTATTGAAGTGGCAAACAAGCATGCAGTTCACATTGATGTTAAGTGATGACTGCAGCCTATAGACACCCACACAAAGACCAAGGTCAAAATGCAAATGCGTTACTACTCCTGAGGCCTAAGGTGTTATGCCTCTTTGTCGGAAATTACAGGGCCGTACATTACCACCTGACCGGAATACGATAGTGCTGAATACTACCATTTAGCGGCAAGTAAATCAGGTAATGTGGTGGTAGAGCTCCGTCACTGGAGCTCTACCACCAGTGACGGATACCATATATCCCACAAATCACGTTAATAAGTAAAATACCATCAAGAAGCCTGAGGTATGTTAGTAAATAAATACGAAAACGAAAAAAGTCCCACATAAATCATAGAGCGTCGCCATTACGAATCATGTAATATATAGCAGCAACATGTCTCTATAGAAAAATGGAGGTAACATATTTCGTCTCGGAGCTGATGAGCTTCAGTTTTATTCACGTTTGGCTTTCTGAATACATAATATTTTCCACATACTCGTATTTCAGATTAGGAGTGAGATATATTGAAGGAACAATTTTTTACTTGATTCATATTTTAACCCCCATAATCATAAACGTATTTAAGCTAAAGTGTTGCTAACCTCTCCTTTGTCTTTTTCTATCCTGCACATTTGACAATGCAACTGACAAAGACAAATAATTCTAAAGCTAAAACGTTTCTAATGTACGTTTATGAATAAGGGGGTAAGACTGTAAAACATGTAGGTTTGAAATCAATGAAGAGGTATCGTTGTATATAATAACATAGATTTTAAATTAAAACAAAGAATATTAAAATTCTTGACTACTTTGTAGAGGTGTATTCAGCCGAAATTAGCAAATTTTTGTGTCAGCTTATCTTACTAGCGGACCGTATTTCATAACAATAGCACTTACTTCCGTTTCAAGCTCAATTTCCTGGTCTGAGACCTAAAAGTAGCCTACCAACACTAAGCTCCTGAAGCAGTAGCCTTAAAATATTCTGTAAACAAAAAACAACCAAAAATATCGCAAAAAGGAGTCATCTTTTATATATCCGCCCGCTGGAAATTCGTTTCGATTCGTATATTATCACATCATTACACCGAGTTTGGATTCGAATAAACAACATCGTATTCATCGGATATCGAATTATCGATGCACATATATCTCGACTCCAACCTTTGTTCGCAAAAAATGAAATTATGGGAGCCAAAGGTTTACTCAGTTAAGCTTCGGTTTTAGCAATGCGATTTGGGAAATCAAAAAATAACTATTTAAACTGCCAACCGCGTCGTGTTGTTGACTGGCTTTATTCGGACTCAGTTTTTTTAATTTTGTGGGAACGATTGCAAATTTTGTCAAGTTTAAAAAATAATAACAGGTTGTATAAAAAAAAATCTAATGAATTATGATAACTCTGTTTTATGCATTAAATTCACTCTGTTACCTACACACCACGAAAACTATACTTAAAAACGTAACTTCACGCCTGTAATCCCTGAAGGGGTAGGCAGAGGTAAATGCATGCATTCAAGCATACATGCAAACACCCACGATTCGCCGGTTACGTTTTGGCCCATGTAATAGGTGGCGAGCCTGTTGACATCTCCGGGCACATCACCAAACTTTGAGGTACTGGGAAATTTCCAGAAAATGGAAAAATCCGAATAGAACCAGCGATAAAGGCTTTTTCACCATTGTCTCTGATAACCCCCTACCCGGGAATCGAACCCAGGACCTCAGCGTAGTAGTAGTGGCCTGCTACCACTAGGCTACCGAGGCAGTTGACTATACTTACGTACGAAATAATTTATAATATGTGAACGATACGAGAAAATTGCCGATACTAGAAAATTTCTAATCGGCCATTCCGATCGAAAATAAATAGTCGCGTGGGCGAGACCCACTTTTTATCAATACACGATACAAAATCGGAGCGACATTATTTGTCGCTGATTCGTAAATCAATTCCGTCTCAAAATTTGCGGTATTTTGTCGGCATGTTTTATTTCTTATTTAGAGAACGCTTCTACTATAAAAATTGTATGAAAGGGATTCTTTGAAATATTATTGTAGGTAATAACAGGTATTAAAAATAAAACAAACGCCTTTCAATAACACGCTTATTTTCTCAGTAATTAGTTGTGGTTGATCTGGTGTAAGCTTGAGGGCGTACGCTAAACACGTATAAGTAATCCGTCTCGCGTTAGTAGATAGTATTAAACAACACTATTGTAATTGTTTTTATATTATTTCGCATTAACACATGCTTGTGTGTAGATGTCGCTACTGCTACCATAAAGCAAGGCAATAAATGTGAAGGAAAGATTTGACAAATCGGGCAGGACTTCAGTAGCTCAATTGGAAGAGCGGCTGGACTAGATTCCCAGTAGGCCGCGAGTTCGAGTCTCGCCTGAAGTCAAATTTTTCTTTCCATTTTTCTTTAAAATAATAACTCTATTGTACTTTTCCAGTGATGAGGTTCGAGGACGTAAATATCATCGCATTATCTAACAATAATAATAAAAAAAAACAAAAAAACATGAATGCATGATATACATAAGCAATTTTTTGTCTCGTAGACTATAAAATGGGAGTGACATTATTATTTTGTCATTGATTCGTAAATTTTGAATGATAATTAACTTTTCTTTTTACTTTTTTCGATACGAAACGACTTGACGTCTCTCTCTCTCTTTGTTGTATCCATAGAAAGGGACAAAATAGTGTTTTTTGTTTGAAAACACATGAATGCATGCAAAATATTATTATGTATTACTGAACTTCATCTCAAAACATTTTGCAAGTGCTGAGTGCTCGCAAATTGTACTAATCTTATCACTATAATAGTATAGACGTTTGTTGCTCACTCACGTTGAAACGTAAAATTTTTCTTTCCGTTTTTTCTTTAATTTCCACGTTGAAACAGCTGGATGGATTTCGATAAAATTTTGTACACAGGTAAAGTTTAAATAGATATAACACATAGGCTACTTTTTATTAAGTTAATATACTTGTCGATAAATGATAGTGTTCAGCACTATCGTGTTCCGGTCAGGTGGTAATGTACGGGCCTGTAATTCCCGGCACAGAGGCATAGCACCTTAAGCCTCAGGAGTGGTAACGCATCTGCATTTTGACCTCTGGTTTATCTGTGGGTGTCTATAGGCTGCAGTCGTCACTTAACATCAATGAGAGCTGCATGCTTGTTTGCCACTTTCATAACATAAAAAAATGTCAAAGTATGGATGTTTGTTGCTCAATCACGTTGAAACGGCAAGATGGATTTTGATAAAATTTTGTACACAGGTAGAGTATATATAGTTAAAACACACAGGCTACTTCTTATTTAGGTAAGTAATGAAAGAATATTTATTAGCCCGTGCGAAGCCGAAACGGACCTAAAAATATTAGTCGGTACAAATAATAAAAACGTTACAACCATATATACGACTGTTTGATCTGTCCCCCATTTAACGACGGTTATTGAAACTAAAAAACGACACTAAAATATATGGCCTTTTATAGAGTGTTTTACGACCGAACATAATAAAATGTACAGCGATAATACTCTCGTACGTGATCATAATGTCACTATAGTGATATTGCAACTTTGAACAATATTGCTCTTAGGACTCCTATGTAGACTTAATAATTATTTATAAGTTTATACAAAATAAAAAAAGTAACTTCACGTCTGTAATCCCCGAAGGGGTAGGCAGAGGTAAATGCATGCATTCAAGCATACATGCAAACACCCACGATTCTCCGGTTACGTTTTGGCCCATGTAACAGGTGGCGTGCCTGTTGACATCTCCGGGCACATTACTAAACTTCGAGGTACTGGGCAACTTCCAGAAAATGGAAAAATCCCAATAGAACTAGAGGTAAAGGACTTTACACCATTATCTCTGATAACCCGTGAATCGAACCCAGGATAATAATATAGAAGTTTATAAAAATATTTTTGCTTTTTAATGTAGTAGAAAGTGTAAATAAGCGTATAGTCTTAGTCAACATGTGCCTTTTTCGACTAAGGAAGGCTGATTCTTTTCGAGGTCTGAGCTTTTTGGGTAAAATTTTTATTTATTTATTTATTTAAACTTTAATGCACATTTAGGTACATTAGGCGGACTTAATGCCATAAGGCATTCTCTACCAGTCGACCTAGTGGTAGTGGATCCATATTGTGGGGGTGCAATATAAAAAAAAATAAAAATAAAAAACCATAGAGAAACAGAAATCATAGGAAAATAAAAAAAAATAACAAACAAATTACTTAATGGGAGCTTACAGACAAATTACATAAAGACATACACAAACATATATATATATATATATATATATATAAATATAAACATAGTTCATACATAGGAATAAAATATACACATAAATAGATAAGATTGAATAAATACAGTAGTATGAATATATAAGCAAATATATACTTGAATAAATAAATAATAATAAACGACGACTATTAAAACCACCTACATCAATAATTTCAGGTAATGACTACCAAGCTTCCGTTTAAATGAGAATTTAGATGGAGATTTGCGAATGTCTAGGGGCAGCATGTTCCAGAGTTTAATTGCAGATATTGCAAAGGAATTCGACATGAAACCAGAACGGTGTGAAGGAATAGCAAGGGACATATTTTCCGAAGAACGGAGAGATAAATTATGAGAGGCGCTCAGAAAATTAAATTTAGTTTTAAGGTAACAGGGGTAACAAGGATCGTTAATAATAGAAAAGAGTAAACAGAGCATCCGTAAGGACCTTCTCTGACGGATAGGGAGCCATTTGAGCTTAGAACGGTAAAGAGAGATGTGGTCAAATTTACGCAAGCCAAAAATAAAACGAATACAGTTATTGAGCAATCGATCCAATTTGTTGAGAAGTTCCTGAGTGATATCTGAAAAACAAACATCCGCATAATCAAGAATGGGCAGTATAAGAGCTTGGACCAGAAGAATTTTCGTGCTGGGTGGTAAAAAGTTCTTAAATCTATAAAGGGAGCGCAGTGACGCAGTGACGTTTTGACTAATTTTGTTAATATGGTAATTCCAATTTAATGTAGAGTCAATGTGCAGACCAAGATCTTTAACATGATTTGCAAATGGTAGGATCGAGTTATTAAATAAAACAGGTGGCAGAATGCTAAGGTCAAGATTGTGAATAAAGTATGTACTACCAATTACAATGGCTTGGCACTTGGAAGTATTAACATAAATACCAAACCTAGATGACCACTCAGATATCGCTTGCAGGTCATAATTAATTTTAGCGATGGCAAGATCAAGACTAGAAACATCAGATTGGGTATATATCTGAAGATCGTCGGCATAGAGATGGTAAGAGCAACGAAGATGAGATGTGATTTGATCAATAAATAATGAGAAAAGGAGGGGAGAAAGTATACCGCCTTGTGGAACGCCAGCAGTAAGACTGCACCAATCAGATATCTCCTGATCAGCGCGCACCGCCTGTTGTCGACCACGGAGATACGAAGAAAACCATTCCCGCACCAGAGACGAGGCCCCAATATACTTAAGTATGCTGAGGAGAATGTCATGATCGACAGTATTAAAGGCGTTGGAGAAATCGATTAGGACCAGAACTGTCACTTGAGAATGCTCCATATTAAGTCGGATATCCTCAGTAACTTTTACAAGAGTAGAAGAAGTACTATGTCCCTTTCGGAACCCAGATTGATATTGGGATAGGAGATTGTTATTAAAGACAAATTCAGAAAACTGATTATGGACAACAGCTTCTAAGACCTTAGAAAGAAATGGGAGGATAGAAATAGGCCTAAAGTGACAAGGGAGAGAAGGACCAGGAGTTTTAGGGCAAGGGATGATAAAGGCTTTACGCCAGGCTGACGGGAAAGTACCAGTCAGCAGCGAAGAGTTGATAACGTGAGTAAAGATTGGCAGTAAACAGTCAAGTAAGAGAAAAACCATTTTTCTACTCACACCATCAACACCAATGGCGTTGGATTTTAGCGAGATTAGTATTTTGTGGACTTCATCTATGGTGACGGGAGAAAAAGTAAATATATCACGGGATAAAATGGGCATGGAAGCAAGATTAAGTATAGTAGCAAACTTAATATTGACATCAAACGGAGGAGTGGTGGAGAAATGTTCATTAAGGTTGTTCAAAGTACAATTCAAGGAATTTGCATTAAAACTAGGCTTAGAGAAACCAAGAGACTTGTACCTTTTTGTATATTCTCCGAGAATTACAATCCAGGTGTCATTCGATTCGAAATAACGTGTAGAAAGTTTTGAGGAGAAGAAAAGGGCCGATGAAAATTGCTAAAGTTATAAACAATAAAAGAAAAAAAAGTAGGGGTTTGGTTCTTTTTAATATCTTAAAAATTATCAAAGATATTGAAAATTAAAAATATGATAGTTATTGAGATAGTAAAAAAAATCACTATCGTACACTAACATGACAATTTATAACTACATCTTTTATAAAAAAATTAACACTTCAGAACTATTAAAATTATTTTATATTAATGTAGCAGCTATAACACAAACACACAAGCAGACTCACATTTGCGCAGACGCACATTTGTGCAAGTGTCCGGTGCCACCTAAACGAAACAGTTGGAGCAGGCATACATTTTCGCCGCGCTGTAGAACTAGAGGGGGATACTTCCTCTTCTACACTGCACCGGCGCGGCAGTCTACTCTCCCTCCGTCCTACAGATTTTAGACCAGGTCACGTGTCCTGACGCGTGTTTAACATTTTTTACCCATGACCAAAAGTGTACAACCTTCACTTCTAAATTTAATTACCTCTGAGTACACCATAATCAATATAGACGTGACGCACAATAACTAATACATTTTTGTCTTTTTTTATGTCACGAAAGTGGCAAACAAGCATGCATTTCACATTGATGTTAAGTGATGACTGCAGTTTATAGACACCCACACAAAGACCAGAGGTCAAAATGCAGATGCGTTACCACTTCTGAGGCCTAAGGTGTTATGCCTTTGTGCCGAAAATTTCAGGGCCATACATTACCACCTGACCGGAAAACGATAGTGCTGAACACTACCATTTAGCGGCAAGTATATTAGGTGATACGGTGCCTATGCCAGCGAGCTCCGTCACTGGAGCTCTACCACCAGTAAAAAAGTTGTTATCTAAATAATCTATATGTATGTATCTTCACGCCAGGTCCCTAACGGGGTAGGCAGAGAGTGTAGAGCGCCAGATATCCCGGTCCTGACAAACCTCTCGTGCCCCGTCTACTTTCATCATTCTCTTCATACATGCACGCCGATTCTTAAGACTTAAATCTATATCTGGTATCTAAATCGCATAATCATTGTTATATAATCGATCTGCATAAAGTGAACTACGACCGATTTAATAAAGCCACGTTTTTCCTTGAGCTATTGTTGGTGTTTTTTGTGGGCATTGTAACTTTATTCATTATCGAGTTATTATGTTAGCTTTTTTGTGATGTCATGAATTCAATGACTGTCAATAATACGATGGTTAATGGCGATGACGTATGTCAGTCACAGTCAGCGAACTCTCTGATCTACCAAAAACGTAAAAAAAAATTACATCACACCTGAACACGCGTTACCAATCCTGAGGCCTAAAGTGTTATGCCTCTGTGCCGGAAATAACAGGGCCGTACATTACCACCTGACCGGAACACGATAGTGCTGAACACTGCCATTTAGCGGCAAGTATATTAGGTAATGCAGTGGTGCCTACGCCCGCGACTGGAGCTATACCACCAGTGGATTATGGTAGTCACGGAAAATTTCGAGGCGCGTCAGTTGAAACTCCGGAGGGATGATTCGACATTCACGATCAAACTTTAGTTTAACGTCAGTTCAACTGACGCGAAAAACTGACCGTCAATTCCCAGCTTTATCGATTTATTTTTATTTATATACGTACCTTAAAACTGAAAATGCTAATAAATAGATCGCACCATTGAATTAGTGAACAAAACCTATTGAAGCTATAAAACATGATATCAAACGTTCGAAAACCATGTAATCGTTCAAATGCCCTTATCGAATTGTATCGAACTAATTACCATAACATTCTCACGATAAGAATACAAGTACATACGATCCAACGAAATACCATTGTTAATGGGGGATCGGTCAGGAAACCATAAATTCCTATACAATGGTCATTATAAATATCGATCAATTAAGTGTCGATATCGCTCCGTCTCGCTCAGATCAAAGCGGGTGCTATGTCGCTGTTCGTTTCCCACAACGCTGTTAGTGGGTCACTAGTAGTGGTTGCGATACGTCTGTCAGTGTCAACGCGTTTGTTAAGCGCATTCGATTTCTGTTTCGTAATTGTCATAGAGCAACACGGGCCACAATAAAACAAATTGTTTAAAATAAAACCGCCAGCAACTCAACTCGGTATGGATATCTCGAAAGATCTTACTGGTGGTAGAGCTCCAGTGACGGAGCTCGCGGGCGTAGGCACCACCGCATTACCTAATATACTTGCCGCTAAATGGTAATGTTCAGCGCTATTGTGTTCCGGTCAGGTGGTAATGTACGGCCCTGTAATTTACGGCACAGAGGCATAACACCTAATGCCTCAGGAGTGGCAGCGCATCTGCATTTTGACCTCTGGTCATTGTTTAGGTATCTATAGGCTGCAGTCATCACTTAACATCAATGTGAACTGCATGCTTGTTTGCCACTTTTATTACATAAAAAAAAAAAAAAAAAAGATCAAATCGAGTATCGTCAACATAAAGCAACATGGGCCACCGGCCGCGACGGTTTGGAGGGGAGTAGCCATTACGTTTATTACCGATGCAAGACAGTCTGTCATTTTTTGGGGGGGGAATTGCGTGTGACACACACACACTACAAAAATTCGTCTATTACTACGAAACTTACACTCACACCTTAACTTTAACAAAATACATAAACAATTTCAAGCACTCATTTAAAAATCTAGGCGACAGGCAATAAGGTCACTTGTGCTTGTACATTGACAGAGGGGAAAGTCTGCATAGGGCTACTCCCCTCCGGTCCACCGCGGCCGGTGGCACGCGCTGCTCTATGTTGACGATTATCGATTTGATCTTTCGAGATATTGATACCGAGTTGAGTTACTGCTGTTTTTTTTATTAAATGTGTATTAAGAGAGAGTAATCAAGCCTTGTTAAAAAGTGTGACGTATATATGACGAAAGTATAAGGTTTTGATATTTATTTTGCTGGTATGTACAATATTTTTAGAGGGTTAAGGTCGAAGGCAACTTCAGTCAGAAACCTAGTAATTCCGGTTAGATGGTAATGTATAGCCCCGTAATAACTATCACAGAGACGTAACAACTAAGGTCTCAGGGGAGGCAACAGATTTCTATTTTGATCTCTGGTTTTGTATAAGTCTAGGTATAGGCTGCAGTCATCACTTAACATCCATGTGAACTGCATGCATGTTTGACAACTTCATTACTAAAAAAAAAATTAAGATACAAAGGAAATTCTAGTCTCGAATACGTTCTTAAAAGGTACTTCTTATATTTAAAGAAAAAAACATCTGCAACCTTATTGCACTGCATTCATTCGCCAATCAAAAACGCCAAGAATAGATTCAAGTCGCTCACAGTCGCTCATTCGATATCCATTTCCCATAACCAATATCGATTATAGTCGATTAAACCATTCGATTAACAGAATAGTTGATAACAATGGCCTTTTGGCAATCCGGACAATGTGACCTAAATGCTCTGTCGGATTACTTCAATGCCTGCATTTAGAGATATTAAGGATCTTTCAGATATTCTTACTTACATAGTGAAATGAACAACTGCTGGTAGAGCTCCAGTGACGGAGTTCGCGGGCGTAGGCACCACCACATTACCTAATATACTTGCCACTAAATGGTAGTGTTCAGCACTATCGTGTTCCGGTCAGGTGGTAATGTACGGCCCTGTAATTTCCGGCACAGAGGCATAACACCTTGAGCCTCAGGAGTGGTAACGCATTTGCATTTTGACCTCGGTCTTTGTGTGGGTGTCTATAGGCTGCAGTCATCACTTAACATCAATGTGAACTGCATGCTTGTTTGCCACTTCCATAACATAAAAAACTGCCTATTATTAGCCTTCATGTTAGGAAGGACTTTACATATAAAACATAACTTCACGCCTGTAACCCCCGAAGCAGTTGGCATGCATTGCAGGTAAATGCATGCATTCAAGCAAACAACCACGGTTAGCCGGTTACGTTTTGGCTCGGGCACATTACTGAAGAAACTTCCAGAAAATAGAACAATCCCAATAGTTCCAGAGATAAAGGCTTTTTCACCATTATCTCTGATTGACCCCGACCCGAGAATCGGACCCAGGGCCCCAGCGTATTAGTAGTGGCCTGCTATCACTAGGCTACCGAGGCAGTTTAATTGTTTTCAGATTATCTATTTACAAATAAATAAAATTGGAGTGTCTGTTTGCAATATTAAAATAACCGCTTTTTACTGAATGCATATGTATGTTTACACGGTAAATATACCAAAACAACATTTTTCACAATTTTTGTCTGTATGTATGTCCGTTCGTCCGTCCGTCCGTCCGTCCGTCCATCCGTCCGTCCGTCCGCCTGTTTGTCCGTCTGTTTGGCGGGGCTAATCTCGGGAACGGCTTAACGGATTTCGATGGGACTTTCACTGGCAGATAGCTTATGTAATAAGGAGTAACTTAGGCTACTTTTATACTAGCTGCGCCCACGACTCCGTCCAGGTAGATACTGAACAATCATAAATTCTCACGCGGACGATGTCGCGGGCACAGCTAGTCTACAATATATCTCAATTCCAATATTATCTTCTGTACCTACTATACGCATATTATTTAACATAATCGCTGATCAACAACTCCATTGATATATTCAATTCGTTCACTCGATATCCATTGCCCGATTATATTCGATTAAGCCATTCGATTAACAGAATAGTTGATAACAATGGTCCTTTGGCAATCCGGACAATGTAAATGGTCTGTCGGATTACTTGAATCCCTGCATTTAGAGCTACCTATTAGGGACTTTTACGTATGTATGGCATATATACTTATATCTATACTGCATCGAGACGTGCCGATCACACCGCCCATTCGCTGATGAATTTTCTTCTACTGGAAGATAATTCTTTCATTAGTGCAGTCAGTTAACCGAACAATGGCGGTCAAACCATTGCAATGGGGTAGTAAGTGCAGTAACGCAAGATGGGCAGCGTCTTGCCAAGTTTGGCAATTATGGCCTATAGACCACGATGTCCACAGCTGGACTAAAGCCTCCCCATAAGGTGAATACACCTTCACCTTCTTTAGCAGTGGACATCGTTTTGCTATAATGATGATGATGATGAAGAAGAAGTTGGTTTGTACACATGGATACTTACCTAAAGCAAACATCAAAGGCAACAGGTAACAAAACCAATATTTATTTGTTTTTTCTTAAGAACGGACTGTTTTTTGAAAACAAAACCAGTTAAAGGCAACCAAAAATCACCACACAATCGCAAAACAACCGCTTATCACGGATAATCGACACGGAATTAAAAAAAAAATATGACAGACAATAAAAGTACCACTATACGTAACGCGTCTTCAAAACTCTTATCTCATAATTTTTATTTAATTACTCGGAAATAATAGAATTTGCTAGTGATAGGTCAAATAACAAATATATAAAATTAAAGCAAATAACAACCGATACGTTGATTAATATGTGAAAGTAAACAAAAATAAAATGAATAATGGTCCAAAAATACTGAGTAATTAAAATAAATAAATATTAAAAGAGTCATGTTCGAATTAAAAAAAAAACCGAAAAAACAGAGAGCATTCAACCAAGATTTTTTATTCAACAAATTCACCTTCGATACCATGTCACCCTATTATACAAAACACGCGCTCAAATTAAATTCACACCTTTCTTAGTTATAAAGTGCCTTTCACATTGGCAGAATAACGTGGCGTCGTAAATTGACGAACGAATTGCACGAATATTTTTTCTTTTGATCATGTTGGCCAACGCATTTTTAAATTAAGCGTCGGTTTCCTCGGTACGATAGATGGAACTTTATGTCAATAATAGATGACCAATTATGACAATAAATAATTTCTTTTGAACAAGTTTTAAGTACCATTGCTCAATCCCTACTAATATTATAAATGCGAAAGTAACTCTGTCTGTCTGTCTGTCTGTCTATCTGTCTATCTGTTACCTTTTTTCGTTGTAACCTCCAAATGACTGAACCGTTTTAATGAAATTTGGTACAGAGATAGAGCTGATTTTGAGAAAGAACGTTGGCTACTTAATTATTTCTAAAACGACATACACGCGGGCGAAGCCGGGGGTATCAGCTAGTTTTTTTTATGTTATGCAAGTGGCAAAGAAGCTTGCAGTTCACATTGATGTTAAGTGATGACTGCAGCCTATAGACACCCACACAAAGACCAAGGTCAAAATGCAGCTGCGTTACCACTCCTGAGGCCTAAGGTGTTATGCCTCTGTGCCGGAAATTACAGGGCCGTACATGTAATTTTCGGCACAGAGTGTAGTGTTTTTTTAATTTAACCGAATCGGTCGCGTTGGCGTAGCCTCACTCAAGTTTCGAATACAATAAATTACAATAAGATACTCGTGAATCTTTGAAGCACTGACGTTCAGTTTTCGGGTGGCAGCCCGACGGCGTGTATGCATCTTTCATTGAATAAATTTGCAATGTTATTAGGGTGTATTTTTTGTTTAATCGCTTTATTCCTTTGAATGTTAAGTAGTGTTTACATTGCTGTACACTTTAGCGATTTTTGTTATACTGATATGTCGTTGAGTATTTATTTTAAGTCTCAATTTGAGAAGTTATGATACAAAATATTAATTTACTCTTTAAAGCGGCAGATGGAGGTTAACTGCCTCAGTAGCGTAGTGGTAGCAGGCCACTACTATTACGCTGGAGGTCCTGGGTTCGATTCCCGGGTTGGGGACTATCAGAGATAACGGTTTAAAATCCTTTATCTCTGCTTCTATTGGGATTTTTCCATTTTCTGGAAGTTTCCCAGTACCTCGGAGTTTGGTAATGTGCCTGGAAATGGCAACAGGTTCGCCACCTGTTACATGGGCCGAAACGTAACCGGCGAGTCGTGGGTGTTTGCATGTATGATTGAATGCATGCATTTACCTCTGCCTACCCCTTCGGGGATTACAGGCGTGAAGTTACGTATGGAGGTTAACACATTTAATACGAGTACACATATTTACGCTAACACACATACTGATGGTACAACTTCAGTGTTCGAAGGCGTAGGCACCACCTCATTACCTAACAGATTAGGTCACCAAATTATAGTGTTCTAATATCGTTACCTGCCTACTATTTACTGGTGGTAGAGCTCGAGTGACGGAGCTCGGGGGCGTAGGCACCACCGCATTACCTAACAGATTAGGTCACCAAATGAGAGTATTCTAATATCGTTATCTACCTACTATTTACTGGCGGAAGAGCTCCAGTGACAGAGCTCGCGGGCGTAGGCACATACTTGCCGCTAAATGGTAGTGCTCAGCACTATCGTGTTCCGGTCAGGTGGTAATGTACGACCCCGAAATTTTCGGCACAGAGGCATAATACCTTAGGCCTCAGAAGTGGTAACGCATCTGTATTTTGACCTCTGGTCTTTGTGTAAGTGTCTATAGGCTGCAGTCATCACTTAACATCAATGTGAACTGCATGCCTGTTTGCCACTTACATTACCTACATTTAATGAAAAATCGTCTTCAGGTCAGATTCCGTCAGATAGGAATGTATGGGCCTGTTGTATATCACAGAAGTATAGGCATGATGATGAGATGGCAACGCATCTGCATTTTAAACTACAGTCTTTGTATTGATGTCTATAGGCCGCAGTATTCACGTACAATCAATGCGAACTTATTTGCCATCATTGTTACAAAAAAAAACATGATATCATCAAGCAAAAAGATGCAGTTACGATTTCTTTCATCAGGTAGTCAATCGATAAAGACCTCCAGGCACATTACCAAACTCCGTGACACTGGGCATCTTAATTTCCAATGTACCTCAGTTTTTTAGCATAATCGGTACTTTAACAAATTTATTAAAGCTGTCAATTATGTAACCCAGCATTCAAGTAATCTTATTCACAGTAGTTTAAGATCATAGAGCAACACCAGAGGGGAGTAGCCATATGCAGGCTTTCCCCTCTGTCAAAGTACAAGCCCAAATAGGCCTATACCTGTCGCCTAGATGTTTTAATGAGTGCGTGAAATTGTTTCTGAATTTGTTAAAGTCAAGGTGTGAGTTTCGTAGTAATAGACGATTTTTGTAGTATGCGTGTGTGTCGCACGCATTTCCCCCCGCAAAAAATGACAGACTGTTTTGCATCGGCAATAAACGCTATGGCTACTCCCCTCCAGTCCGCCGCGGCCGGTGGCCCGTATTGCTCTATGTTTAAGACTAAGTAAACAATGTGCCAACGAAAGCCAAGGTAAAGAAATTGAATGTTCTAATTAAAGGACCTTTCCACGTAAAATGTAGGAGCTGAGCGGTTCTGACAAGTTAATTGAATTAAGCAATTATTTCCGTTTTCAGAAAGGAATTAGTATCGACGATGAGCTATATTTAAATACAGTGTGAATATCATTCCAAACGTTAACAGTAAGTTTACAATTGGGAAAGGCGCTATATTAAGGACAACAGATATTATAATCTTTGTTAATATAAGCGATAATAAAATGAAAGCTCATCCAGTCATCACGAAATAATACAACGGATATAAAGACTGGTGAAACATATACCCCCTTATTCATAAACGTACATTAGATAGGTTTTGGCTATAGAATGCTTTGTCTTTGTCAGTTGCATTGTCAAATGTACAGGATAAAAAAGACAAAGGAGAGATTAGTAACATTTTAGCTAAAATATTACGTTTATGAATAAGTGGGTTAATTTCTGATCACAGTGTGGTAAGTATTTATAAAAAAGCAATTTTTTTTGGAACGACTTTCCTTATCTCGCGGTACT
Source organism: Macrosoma leucophasiata (assembly GCA_036365455.1). Classification (NCBI taxonomy): domain Eukaryota; kingdom Metazoa; phylum Arthropoda; class Insecta; order Lepidoptera; family Hedylidae; genus Macrosoma; species Macrosoma leucophasiata. Next base: position 22,452,771 of record JAWQUS010000007.1, on the reverse strand, counting down.
CTGGCTAAGGGGGCTAGGCGAGCGTCACAAAAAATCCTCACGACACATTTGCTATAGTGCGTAGCGCGCTCGGAGAGGGGGCAAGCCGAGTATAGGATTCGACTTATTCGTTCTCTCTCCCTCTCGAAGTTAAAGAGGAACTTCGTTCCAATCGGGTGTCCCACATGTGACACCTCAAACAGTTTTTTAAACAACCTAGGTGACAAACAGGCATGCAGTTCATATGGATGTTAAGTGATGACTGCAGCCTATAGACATCTACACAAAAACAACAGGTCAATTTTTGAAGAACCCTATATTGTGGCACCGAGAGAACACCACAGAGGGAAGTTCGTTCCATTATTTGTTCGTTCATGGCAGACTAAATGACTACCTACTGCTAATATTAATGACTACTGCTTATTAATGAATCTTCATATTTTTCAAGAGTACCGTTTTATACCATACATCCACGCGGTCGAAGTCGCGGGTGAAAACATGTATATAAAGATATCTCAACAATTTAATAGCCTCCTTTTTAAATCCATTCAAAAAGACGATTGCTTCCTTTTGTTTTCTTTGTATGTTTGTCTTATCCATTCTACACTCTCCCTTACAAAGCCGCTAATGATATTCTGATTAGATGAGCATAAATTTCGACTCGCGCCGATGAAAATATTCGAACCCTTTGCGAGAGGTTCAAAATAAAAATGGTGGACAATTTTTTTTTAACGGATTGAATATTCAGATGCGGGCCAATTGAATTTGGCCGCGGTTTGAAATTCGAACTCGAAATGTTTGCTTGGGACGGGTTAAATAATTTAAATATTTTGTTACAAACTATAAAATGGAACGAGAAAGCGATCGTGGAGTGTTGAATCGTCAATGTTCGTTATGATGATTACAATTAAGTTCTTGTGGTTATAGAATAACATTTTGGAACATTGTAACTTCACGCCTGTAATCCCCGAAGGGGTAGGCAGAGGTAAATGCATGCATTCAATCATACATGCAAACACCCACGACTCGCCGGTTACGTTTTTGGCCCATGTGACAGGTGGCGAACCTGTTGCCATCTCCGGGCACATTACCAAACTCCGGCGTACTGGGAAACTTCCAGAAAATGGAAAAATCCCAATAGAAGCAGAGATAAAGGATTTTAACCCGTTATCTCTAATAGTCCCCGACCCGGTAATCGAACCCAGGACCTCCAGCGCAATAGTAGTGGCCTGCTACCACTACGCTACTGAGGCAGTGGAACATTGTCATAAGTAAATAGTATCTAGTATCAGTGAGATAGAGAGAGCGTAGATATAAACGACTTGAAAAACGATGTCTTAGTTTCTTAGAAATCTTTCGCCTCCGGATATATTTTGGCTCCGTGGGTTATAAAGTAACTGAGAGAACGACAAGATATGTCAAATACCTAATCACCTTTTTTTATTTAACGAAGGTGGCAAACTAGCAAACACTTCACATGGATGTTAAACGATGACTGCAGCCTACAGACATCTACATAAAGACCAAAAGTCAAATGCAGATGCGTTTCCACCTCTTAGACCTTAGTTTGTATGTCTTACTATTTTTGTTAGTGGTAGAATGTCAGCGCCGAAGCTTGAGGGCGTCAGCAGCATCATTTAATTTACTACAGTAATTTCTATCGCAAGCAACAGATCACAGTAGCATCTGCATTTTAGTCTTTGTGTAGATCTCAACAGACTGCAGCATAACATCCAAGTAAACAGCCGGTTTTCTGGCGACCATCGTAACAAAAATGTTGGTAATGGTGTGCACACTTTATTTTCGTGCAAAAAATATTTTAAATGTTTAATAAATTTTCATTATAAATAAAAAAGAAAGCAGAAATAAATCATCTCTAAAATCCGCACAATATTTCATACAAAGTCAGGCGTTATAGGCGTTATTAAAACAAATGCAAGCACAATCATACATTATTAATGCGACTTGCAGTAAAAAAAAAAGGATTTTTCTTCTGCGGTAACCTCAGAACAAGGTGTGTGTTCCAAAATGAAAAAAAAATATATATATTGACACAGCAAAACGGTCACGTGCCTCTTTGATAGCCATACAGAATAATTAAGCTACACTAATGATACTTGCTGGAGGAAATGAATTTTAAAACTCAACGACACACATTTTATATATTACTAGCTGTGCCCGCGACTTCGTTCGCATGATAATTTATGACTTTTTTTTTTTTTTTTTATGTAATTGAAGTGGCAAACAAGCATGCAGTTGATGTTAAGTGATGACTGCAGCCTATAGACACCCACACAAAGACCAAGGTCAAAATGCAAATGCGTTACCACTCCTGAGGCCTAAGGTGTTATGCCTCTGTGCCGGAAATTACGGGGCCGTACATTACCACCTGACCGGAACACGATAGTGCTGAACACTACCATTTAGCGGCAAGTAAATCAGGTAATGCGGTGGTGCCTACGCCCGCGAGCTCCGTCACTGGAGCTCTATCACTAGTAAAATGATTGTTCAGTATCTATCTACTCGGACGAAGTCGTGGGCGCAGCTAGTATAAAAGTAGCCTAAGTTACTCCTTATTACATAAGCTGTCTGCCAGTGAAAGTCCTGTCAAAATCAGTCCAGCCGTTCCCAAGATAAGCGCGAACAAACAGACAGACAGACAGACAAAAGTTGTAAAAAATGTTGTTTTGGTATACGTACCGTGTATACATTGTATATGCATTTAGTTAAAAGCTGTTATTTTTATATTACAAACAGACACTCCAATTTTATTTATTTATGTGTATGTACAGATTATATCATAAAAAATCATGAACTCTGTAACTGTATAATTATGAATTTAATTTAATAAAGTGTTTCAGTATTGAAAGGAATAGATCAATCGAATTGCAAAATTCAAGTTGAAGTCAAAAAGTTAAGTTTAAATAACCATATTTGTGGACATAATTTCTAGTTCCATCGTGGTCTATGATCCGAACCCAGGTCGACCTTCACCCGTCCCCACGATTTACCTAAGGTACGCGTTTTGACAACGCTCCTAATTATATGTAATCGACCTGTGAAAACCGCGTTCAAATCTAATGAGTTTTGAAGTTATAACGTACCAGACAGACAAACAGACAGATTAAAATTACAAAAAAATTTTTTTTTTTTGAAAAATATTTAATCAATCAGACATTTGTTTTTACGGTCTTATTATATGTATTGATTATCAAAATCATATTTATTGATTTGATATTTCACATAAATACCTAATTAGGCTCCTGGAGAGCATTTTCACATGGTAATTTTTGAGTTTTGAAGTTATAACGTACCAAACAGACAAACAGACAGATTAAAATTACAAAAAATTTTTTTTTTTTAAATTTTAATCAGTTAGACATTTGTTTTTTACGGTCTTATTATATGTATTGATTATCAAAATCATATCTATTGATTTGATATTTCACATAGGTACCTAATTAGGCTCCTGGAGAGCATTTTCACATGGTAATTTTTGAGTTTTGAAGTTATAACGTACCAGACAGACTAACAGACAGATTAAAATTACAAAAAATTTTTTTTTTTAAATTTTAATCAATCAGACATTTGTTTTTTACGGTCTTATTATATGTATTGATTATCAAAATCATATTTATTGATTTGATATTTCACATAGGTACCTAATTAGGCTCCTGGAGAGCATTTTCACATGGTAATTTTTGAGTTTTGAAGTTATAACGTACCAGACAGACTAACAGACAGATTAAAATTACAAAAAAATTTTTTTTTTTAAATTTTAATCAATCAGACATTTGTTTTTTACGGTCTTATTATATGTATTGATTATCAAAATCATATTTATTGATTTGATATTTCACATAGGTACCTAATTAGGCTCCTGGAGAGCATTTTCACATGGTAATTTTTATATTATTATGTATTCATTAAAATCATTTGTTGTTGTAAAAGATCGATCAAGACTTCAATTTCGGCAAAGTCTTCCATACAAAAACAGCCGCTACTCGAAAACCAACGAATCATCAATTTCTTTTATATCCCATACGGCAAGATAAAACAATCAATCAGTGAAGGGGAAAAAAAATTACACGCGACGTCGATACAATTACATAGCAATTACACGTCTACCTTCGACACGTGATATTTGCCTTGTGTGCGCCAAAAAAGAACTATAATATAAGTTATCTTCGGCAAAAGTAACGCTTCAGACAGGTTAGCGACTTTTTGTCGTCGGTTCTGTTAATTATTTTTTTTAATGTTGGGTAATTATATATCCGGCAATAATAATATTTAAAAAATTTAACACGTATTGAAAAAAAAAGTTTAGTTTTGAAACAGCAATTGGTAGAAAGAAACATAATAATAATCGTAAATTGTGAGACTTTATATTTATTTAGATTGTTTCAACCTATCAACAAGATAGGTTATTTAATTTTTCAGATGCTCTTATCCTGCAATTTTTGTTTTAAAAACGACTAAAATATCTAAACAAATATGAGCGTACAGTAAATTTATTAAATATGCTCGTACTTCCATCGTAAAATATAAATAAATGTGCTAAAAGTTGCGAGTTTTAATTATAGCTAAACTTACGAACTTTGCTTCATATTAATTTCACAAGTATGCTAGTCTCAAATGTTACTTTGGTGCAAAGTAATCACATTTACAAATATAAGTGAAGAAAACTAGTATACATTAACTTCCGAACACGAGACCAGGCACTTTTGCGTAGATTATATTTGCTGATTTTTACTACGCTTTTAATGTGTTCACCGAACAATGGTGGTCAAACCATTCCAATAGGAGTCAGTAAATACAAAAACGCGGGCTGGGCAGTAGCACCCCATAACAAAAATTCCCGTCTCTGCGATTGCCAATCCGCACGCCAAGCGTGGCATAGCATATCAGGGAAGCTTTGTCTAGCAGTGGACGTCTTTCAGCTGAGATGGTGATGATAATATAATGTGTACGTGGTTATAGTGACTGAAAGACTGGTTCATAAGCCCTTCAGCACGGTAGCTAGAAAGCAATCGAAATGTCGCATGGTGGTATTGTACACGAGGGAAGAATTCGTAAATATTATATTCTACTCAATAAATAAAATCATTCTAATTTCAGTCGTAAAATCGCACGTATGATCGCAGCCTTACCCACAACATAAGTACAAGTATTCAATTATCAGACACGGGACTCGGTAATGAGGGGCAATCAACGCGTCCCATACGATGACGTCACTGAACGGACGGACGGACAAAAGAATTTTTGTTCCATACACGTTGATAATGAATAATGTACAGCCCTAATAGGTTTACAATTGGAGTTTTGATGTGTCGAGAAAGTTGATGAAATATCTATTCAAAGGTTATATTATTAAAAGTTCTTTAATATTCTTTGTTTGTTGGGTGGAGTTGCGTGTTGTGTTTAAAGTCAGCAGTAGTTAGTTCCCTGGTGGTAGAGCTCCAGTGACGAAGCTCGCGGGCATAGGCACCACCGCATTACCTAATATACTAGCTACCGCTAAATGGTAGTGTTCAGCACTACCGTGTTCCGGTCAGGTGGTAATTAATGTACGGCCCTGTAATTTTCGGCACAGAGGCATCACACCTTAGGCCTCAATGTGGTAACGCATCTGCATTTTGACCTTTGTCTTTATGTGGATGTCTATAGGCTGCAGTCATCACTTAACATCAATGTAAACTACATGCTTGTTCGCCACTTCCAAAAGATAAAAAAAAACAGATGCGTGTGATATTTACATCAAAATACGGAGCCATACATTACAATCTAAACAGGAGTTGATAATGCTGAACACTATCGTATTATACTGCAGTGGTGCTTACACCATTTTCGAGTATCGAGCCTAGAACTCTACCATTAATAAAAACTTTTTTTTTATGTAAGTAAGGTGGCAAACAAGCATGCAGCTCACATTGATGTTAAGTGATGACTGCAGCCTATACACGTCTACACAAAAACCAGAGGTCAAATTGTTGTGTTGAACACACAGATCGCGAAACCGATTGTATATCATTAAACCGGCCGTGTCGTAAGATCTGTTCGTAACCAACTCTATATATCCCTGATAAAGGCCAACTTTCCATAATTTAAAGAAAAAAAAAAAATACTGGCGAATCGTTGTCGTTACATCTAAGTACCTATATGATTTAGCATATACCATAATCAATTTAGAAGCGCTTATTGCAAACAATAGATCGAGGTCACATCCACGACATAATAATATAAGTATTACGACCATAAGTGACTATTAATAATATATTATGTCTCATACAGAAGCAACGGTTAAAATTTCATCAAAGGAGATGTTGCAAAAATGTATGGACCTCCGGCCATGTATTGTACACAATATCATTAACAGGCAAAATCAATATTAAACCATTTCTTACTGCATATTTTCACTTCTTTAGCTTTGTTTGCAGTTACAAAACATTATTTGCAGTTAGAATTGCAACTCAAAACCAATATGGCGGATAATGTCATTTTGACAAATTCCACTAATAGTCGATTTCCAATTTAAAGAAATTCGTCGGCACTTCTTTAAATTGATCGATTTGATACATAGTCTTTTTGTTAATATGTGATGCACTAGTAAGATACAAATAGCATTGGTTTTGTTTTGTCTACATAGGTAGGTACTGTCCTAGGTACATAATCTAAGATCCCAAGCGTAGGCTGTATCGCCGCCATGTTGAACATGGTTGAAAATGAAAAAACGGTTGAATTAAATGTGGTTGTAACTCTAAAATATATTCTTGAATAAATTAATTGTATTTGTTTCGGATTCTTCTTTAATTTACACATTTTTTGAGGTTTAGTGTACGAACCAGAGCCGAGCTCGCACCATCTCCTTTCGAAAAAATATGATTCTAGCAAACCTATTTCCGTTAGGATAGATAGAAGTTTAAAATTATCGTCTCCAAGTTTAACTAGAGAACTTAACTTGTATTGCAGGTCTTTTAACAAGAATGAATTATAAATCGTAATAATACACTGCTTACAATAAAACGTTCCAGAGAAATGTTGCGAGACATACGTTTATTATCAACACTACCGATTGTACCTAGTCCGTAAAAAATAAAGTCTTGCGACCGTCTGCCGTACTAAAACGTGTATACTAATAGTAATACTATGATATTATAATAATTTATCCTCATCATTGGGCTGTAGGTCGTCAACGGAATATAATGGCGGCGGTACTTAGCGATACAGCTCTAGGTGAATGGGTTGCTTCATACGAGCTACGGTGGATACGCCCGAAAAATCGACTGCAGAAATTAACATAGTCGGAACTACATTTTGGCCAATTTTATTTTATTGCAATAGAAGTCTTAGAGTGTCCATATTATGGACATTGGCCAATTTTGTTTTATTGTATTAGAAGTCTTAGAATGTGCATAGTATGGTCATTCTGACACTTCTAATGCAATAAAACAAAATTGGCCAAAATGTAGTTCCGACTATGTTAATTGCTGCAGTCGAAATAGTCTGCGATTTTGATTATTTAATATCTTACACTTACGCCCGTGTTAATAGATAGATCTGTTCTTGAGATGATCTTAAGATCTCATTTTTCCGTACTAAACTGGATCTTTATGTCGTATTCTGGGACTGATGTCTATCAATTGATATGGACCTTAATTACTTAAAGCGACAGACTTAAGCAATACATAAGTCAGTAAGTAGTCATAGTTGAGTTATGTTTTTTGCTTAGAAGTATCCAAAATGGAATAAAATATTATAGAACGTCATTATCAAACAGCATCGAGCGCTGTATGCTAAATATAAAAATATTATATAGAAAATAAAAATGCGTATTTAAACTTCCGATATCACTTCCAAAGTGAAAACTTTGGTTGACTCGGTGAAAAATACTTTCTGTTTCTTGCTTGAACAATAAGTTCTACGTGAAAAAAAAAACATTTGAGAATGTTTTCAAGCTTTAATAGAAATATGAAAGACTAGCTGACCCGGCAAACTTCGTATTGCCTCAGAATAAAATAATGTGTCAAAGATTTGATATAGGATACGAACTATTTGTATGGAAAAATTAAATCGTTTTTTTTTAACTATTTCCCTTCAATTTCTTCATATTTTCTTACCTTTTAAACCTTCCCTGGACTTCCAAAAATCATCCAAAACCAAAATTAGCCAAATCGGTCCAGTTGTTCTGGAGTTTTAGCGAGACTAACGAACAGCAATTGATTTATATATATATATATATATATATATATATATATATATATATATAGATACTTATCATATCTTTATGACGCAGCAGGTCTATATGACTTTTAACAAATTTATGTTCTGCAATACAAATGAGAATCTCCATTCAGACAGTTGACTGCAGTAAAAACTTGAATATTCTCAATTTATAAAGACTGCAACAAGTAAACCAATATTAAATTTCAATCCCGCACACGCGTGACGTAAAACAATCGTATCCAGATGTAGATATGACGTTGACAATAAGAAAAAACTGCCACAATACAAGTAAAGTATGACTATGAACAATGGTATTCTTTTAAAAAAAAACCGCGCCGTACCGAACGCTCTCCCTCTGAGGTCGATAAACATTGCCGATTACTCTGAATGGTATTTACAAATAGCTGGATTTTAAGGGATCAAATTTCATAAATGGTTTTCGTTTAGCACAAAACGAGCGAAATATTAACGCAGGCCGTGCGAATGCAAATTTAATTTTTAATAGACGACTCGGTGCGTTTATACTGCAATTTATTGGCAATTAAAGTTAAATGTTAGCTTCTGGCGTACTTTTGAAAATGTGCTGGGTATACAGGTAAAATAGAGATATTAACTCTTGATAAATTATGTAAAATACGATTTTGGCAGAGTTCTAGGGCAGCATCTCGAGGGCGTAGGCACCATTGCATCATCTATCTGCCGCCAAATGGTAGTGGTAAGCACTATCAGGTTCCGGTTAGATGGTAATGTATGGCCCCGTAATTAACATCTTACAGCGTTACATAACAACTTGGGTCTCAGAGGTGGCGACTTATCTGCATTTTGACGTGTGGGTTTTGTATAGATGCCTATAGGCTGCAGTCATCATTTAACATCCATGTGAACTGCCTGCTTGCTTGCTACTTTTGTAACATTAAAAAAATCTGTGTTTTTGTAGCTATTTTTTACGGATTTATCTCGCGTATATTAAACTAAAATGATTTTTAAAATCTATTAAAATTAAGGCTATTGAAATTAAAAAACACCCAAATTTCAATAGAGAAGATGGATGGCGATTATCAACATCATGGGATCCCATACTTAGCAAGATTAAATCCCAGCCGCAGCAGTCTGCAAGACCTCAAGATACCATAAGTAATTATTGTGTTAATCCTGAACGCTACGCAAGGCGTTTACGAAATCGATGGAGGTAGCTACATAAAATTTTTTCAAACTTCTGTCAGACAAATGTCACCTCAGTCTGCCCGGGAACAGGGAAGCTGAAAAGCGACCGAAACGTCGGGTTGATTTTAAAAATCATTTTAGTTTAATATACGCGAGATAAATCCGTAAAAAATAGTTTTATTTCAATGAGTGTAGCTCGCGAAAACCTAAGAACGTATCATTTTTGTAGCTAGTTCAAGTCTTTTAGTCTACAATCTGAAATATTTGCCGAACAGCATTACTGAGAGCCGATTAAAGCTCTTATTTCATCACACGTAGTTTAACATAAACCCGCATCCGAGTAACCACAAGTGGTAACCGAAATTTCCATGATTATACATAATATACATATGAACATCTTGAATCAGCATTGAATTGCTGACAAGGTGAATAAACCTGCGCAGTATAATATGTATTGCAATCCATGGTTTACGGTAATTGTTGCTGCAAGAGTTAATGCCACGATAATGTACTGGTAGATTTCCAATAATGGAGCATCAGTGTGTAGATTTCGATTCGTTGCTTATAGTGTTCCGCTCAGGTAGGTGGTTATGTCATTGTATGGATGTATGTGTCGTTCGTTCGATTGCGAAGAACCGTCTCAATACTGATCCATCGACACGGATCATACAGAACTGTTCGTTCGACCCGTTCAATAGATTAATTGGTTCATTGATTTAGGGATTGGAAAAAGTCGTTCACTAAATCTGGTTCTATGAAATGGATTTGCTCCTCGTTCGATCGATACAGATCATTCATTTGATAAATAAATAAAATAAATAAATAAATACGCTTACACTCTCAGCCCCACACTAGGTATAAACCTGTATCGTGGATGCCGTTGTACACACACAAGCCATACACAAACACCCAGACCCGAAACAAATATCTGTAGGTCATACAAATATTTCTCCCGGTGCGGGAATCGAACCCGCGACCCTTCGAATTAAACGGTGGTTTCACACCGCTGGACTAACCGGGAAATATCTGCCAAGAACCGATTTTATGGTACAGAAAGGTTACGCGAGGGGAAAACTTCTCCCTACTTTCTGGAAGTTGCCAAAACGTAGTTTATTTCAACATTTTAATATGATATTTCAATACATCTTAAATTAATATTGAATAATCCACAAATTGCTAAATCTTGCTAAATTCATATTCTACGCGCTGCAATAGTATCCACTGTAGTAGCAGCAGGAGTCAATATAACATGCATTGTTCGTGTATTGTTATCATCTATTCAGCATGTACTGTATTAATACAATACGAACATCTACATAATATACGAGATGATTCATGTAGAATACGCCGCAATTTGTGTTTCCCATTATACATTATCTCATTACACATCGCATTGTAAGACACGTTTGACCCAAAAACGTTTAACTTCAGTTCAAGTACATGCGTGATTTGCTTTAGATGTTATTTTATTTTGAACTAGATGCGCTCGCGACTTCGTCCACGTGAGAAAAAATACGATTGTTCAGTATCTACCCGGACGAAGTCGTGGGCCCATCTAGTATAAAAGTAGCCTAAGTTACTCCTTGTTACATCAACTATCTGCCAGTGAAAGTCCCGTCAAAATCGGTCCATCCGTTCCCAAGATTAGCCCCGCCAAACAGACAGACAGACAAAAAACGACATTGGCAATGAACCAGGTCATTATTTCAGACAAAAGCCTCGCCTAGAGGTGCTCGAAACGGACGGTCCTGGGCTACCCTAATCCAGCAATTACCCGTGAGTTTCAACAGGTCGTCGCTTCAACTCATGGGAGACTTGGCCATGCCCACACTTCGTCGTTTTGTACGCGGTTGCCAATCGAGAACCCTTTTACTCTAACGGCTATCGCATCGGTTTTCGAGGTATATGGCCTGTCCACTGCCAACTTAGTTTCTTTATTTGACGGCCTATGTCAGCTACGTTGCTCTCATCATCGTAATAAACAAGGTATCATGGCAACAGTTATTCAATACATTAACGTACAACAGAAGCGCGCATGGCCCAGCGGCTGGTGTAGATCGTAAGCGATCTGCTCGGTTAAGCACTACGGGCGCGGTCGGGTAGTGTGATGGGTGACCGCTAGTGGCAAATTAAATGCGCGTTTCCGTGCTTCGGAGGGCACGTTAAGCCGTCGGTCCCGGTTGCTATCGACAGATAGCAGTCGTTAAACCTTGTCGGAGGCCTTATGGGCGGTTTGAAAACATCCGACAGCTAACCCACCCACCTCCACCAATTAGCATTGGAGCAGCGTGGTGGAGTAAGCTCCAGGCCTCCCCCCAAAAAAGGGGAGAGACTCGTGCCCAGCAGTGGGACGTATAATGGGTTGCCATTATTATTATTATATAACGTACAACCTCGTACAATGCGGGTGTTGTTTTAGGCACCCATAAAGAGTCAGTAATACCATTTTTTAGATTCCAATAGGAGCTGGGTCTTTTGGCATTCTTCCTGCATTCAAAGTCGGGGACTATAATTGAGAATCTTATAAATAAATAATTTTATATCTGTACTTCCCTGGAGGCAAGATAAGATATATATTTTATACACTAGTTGACTCAGCAAATGTGAATGAAATAATGTGTCAAAGGTTTGATAGATTTTTTTTTAATGTTTTAAAAGTGGCAAACAAGCATACAGTTCACATTGATGTTAAGTGATGACTGCGGCCTATAGACACCCACACAATGACCAGAGGTAAAAATGGAGATGCGTTACCACTCCTGAGGCCTAAGGTGTTATGCCTCTGTGCCGGAAATTACAGGGCCATACATTATACGGACTATTTGTATGGGAAAATGAAATTGTAGTTTTAACTATTTCCCTTCAATTTTTTTTTTATTTCAAAGGATTGACAGACAAGCAGACGGGCCACCTGATGGAAAGTGGTCACCGTCGCCTATGAACATTTGCAACACCAGGCGAGTCGCCAACGCGCTGCCAGCCCTGAAGGACTCTTTTGACGCCATTTTTGAAGAACCCCATATTGTAGCACCGACGGAACAACTCAGAGGGAAGTGCATTCCACAATTTACACGTTCTGGGCAAAAACGAACGTGAGAACCGCACCGTTGAACATTGCCAAGTGTCCAGTCGGTGAGGGTGGAACTTCTCTCTTCGGCGGGTAGTGCGGTTTGGAATAGAGACGGTGGCACCATGTCGAACAGTTCGACAGAGCACTCGCCATTGTAGAGACGGCATAAAACGCATAGACTCCCAACGTCTCTGCGCAGGCTCAGATGTTCGAGCCTGTCAGTAAGTCGTGGGTCGTTAACAATACGAACGGCGCGTCTTAGTAGGGAGTCGAGTGGACCAAGTTGATATTTGGGGGCTCCCGCCCACAAATGAGAGCAGTATTCCAGATGGGCCGCACTTGGGCCTTATAAAGCTGTAATAGCTGCCCCGATGTGAAATACTGCCTCGCTTTGTTAAGCACCCCTAGTTTTTTGGATGCCAACTTGGTCTTACACTCAATGTGACTCCCAAATTGCACTTCGTTCGATATATCAACGCCCAGGATACCGATACTCTTACCACCGGCGAGCGGAGTGCCCTGGAACTGTGGTGCTACAACGAATGGGGTTTTTTTGCGGTGAACGCGCAGACTTGTGTCTTCGAGGGGTTGAACTGCACTAAGTTGAGTCGACCCCAGTCCGAGACCCGCTCCAGAGAGTGCTCGACTTCAGACACAAGTCTAGTCCTGCTTTCCTCGATAAGTGTCCGAGAGGCATTTGCACGGCCAGCGTAGTGTGCATCTCCCGTACTATCATCGGCATAGCAATGAAAATTGGAGTTTTGTTCCAACGTTTCATTGATATGCAGAAGAAAAAGCACAGAGCCTTGCGGTACACAAGCGTTGATAGGTAGTCTATCTGAGCGCTGACCGTCAACTAAGACTGTATATAACGCTCAGATAGAAAGCTGGCTGTCCAGTTGCATAGCCTCTCGGGAAGACCGTAGGATGGATTTATTCATATTTCCTTACCTTTTAACCTTCTCTGGACTTCCAAAAATCATTCAAAACCAAAATTAGCCAAATCGGTCCACCCGTTTTCAAGTTTTAGCGAGACTAACGAACAGCAATTGATTTTTATATATTTAGATTTCCGTCATGCTGATGCTCATGATTCGTGAGTTATACTTTTTGAGTTAACTATAATAGGTGGCACTTCACATTATATAGGTTTTTTTTTTCACTTATAAGATTCAGGGATCAAACTGGTTAACTCAAGTCATTCAACACCACTAAACCTCCAAGTCCATTAACGCGATAATTCAAACGTAATTCACACACGAATTAACACACCGGCCAGAATGTCATGGCTTTCAACATTCTCACTGGTCATATAGGGCAACAGTTGAGTATTGAGGATAGCCAAAAATGATTGATCTTGCGCGTGACGGAATGTGATAAATTAATATGGCTTTTGAAGGTAGGTGTAGGATTCTTTAGTAATACTTAGCTTTTAGTTGTGATATAGTTTCAAAAGAAAAACTTTTCGCCTTTATTTTTGTCATCAATTATAATAACATTGTTAGGTGATAAGACAGTTAATGTAATTAAAAGTTCAATTATTCAAAGCTAAAAACTGTTGTATAAGGCATTTAAATAGTGTTATAACATAATAAGATAGTTTCCAGTTGAGTATATATTTACAAGTGACAATACACAACGTTGCTATGTTACACATATCGTCATCTTATTCTAAGTTTAATAATAAGAAGGTAATATACCATGTAGGTACTATACTACAAAAACCATAAACTTAACCTATCAATAGTGTAATTCTATATCATTACTACGTTTTCTATATACATAATATTATATAGACGCGAACCTTGCGATGCCCCTACCGGGTGTTACATGTAATAGCTTCTAAGATTTACATTTAAGACCTCTATGTAACCATGTAACAAGAAAAATAAATAAATAAATAATTAGCTTGTTTGTCACCATCAAAAGTACTGAGTCTTTTTTGGACGGGATTTTTCTCAATTTATATCGGCCTTTTGAACCCTGCCAGTGAATGACAAAGTAAAAAAAACTACTTTTCTTTTTCAAAACTCTATGTTATCGGTTTGTAAGAGAGGAAATGAGATATACTACTGATAATAAAATATGTACATAAGGACAGTGCTTGTCAATAAATATTGCACATCGAGCCTACGAAAGAGACAATCGGCTAGTTTCGACTTCGTAAAGCGTTATCTCTGCTGCACACTGCACACTGAAAGTACCGGACTTTGTAGCGGTACCGGATTGGTCAAAACTTGGACAAGTTCATTTCAATTATTATACAATAATTTAAGTCATAAGTGCGTTGCAATCAACCGGTACTTAAATAGAGAATATTCAAGTATGTATGTATGTATCTTCACGCCAGGTCCCTAACGAGGTAGGCAGAGTGTAGAGCGCCAGATATCCCGGTCCTGACACACCTCTCGTGCCTCGTCTACCTTCATCATTCTCTTCATGCATGCACGTGATGATATGAATATTCAAGTGATGTCATAATATTACAACTTAAGTGTAAACACGTGTTGCATCATTGGGTAGCACATGTTTTGTAAACTGGATGCGTTTCTTTAGAATATCGTGTCCATTATGTTCATACAGAGGTGTTATGTAAATATTTCTACTTGAATTATGATAACTGTCATTATCTACTTTTAACCAGTGTTGCACCCAACCCAACGGTTGACTGATAGAAAACGCCTAGTGGCGTTAATTCCGCTATATGTATGTTTTATGTGCATTAAAGGAAAAAAAACTAATGCTGTTTGATATTATCAAATAAAAAAATTGGTTGCACAAAGTGCAGAAGTGCAAAGTTGATTTTTTTTTATGTCATGGAAGTGGCAAACAAGCATGCAGTTCACATTGATGTTAAGTGATGACTGCAGCCTATAGACACTCACACGAAGATCAAGGTCAAAATGTAGATGCGTTACCACCCCTGAGGCCTAAGGTGTTATTCCTCTGTACCGGAAATTACAGGGCCAGAATTACCATATGACTAAAAATTAGGTAAATTAGGTAACGCGGTGGTGCCTACGCCCGCGAGCTCCGTCACTGGAGCTCTACCACCAGTTGAATATAAGCGTTGTGCATTTAAAACTGTCGAAACCGAATAAATCACCTAAAAATAGTAACTACGAATTGCAGCAATACACGAGTCAACTTTGATTACAAACGGAAGCAATGTAGGAAGCTTCGGAAACAAAAACCTTACCTTCAAACCAATCTCGAAGTAAACCTTAAGATCCGCCTCTTTTCAAGTACTTTACAAAGCGAAACATTAAACAAAAGTTTACACCATTGGAAAAAATGTTTTACAGCAATTAAAAGTTGGAGCCGTTATTATGAAACACCTCGAAACAATTTAGATAAAAGTCCGTTTAATTAGCGTGGAACAAAACGTTTGTATTTTTTTTATTATTGTTCAACTCTAATAAAGTTGATGGTATCTTTGAAAAAAATTACACGATTATTTCTCTGTAGCATACAAAGACGCACAGAAGTTTTTGATTTATGTCAACATAGAATATGGTCGGTTTAGTGTAAGCAGGCTGCCCTTGGTTGAACTGTGCTTTATAATGATTTAAAATTAACCTGGCGTTTCGGTTGCTTCTCAATTCAGTCTTTAGATATTTTTTGTCAGACCTTACATAATGATTTTAGTTTATCATACTCGTCACAAATCCGTGAAAATTGTTTAAAATTTAAAGGTAGCGTAGGCCGCGAAAACTAAAGAAAACTGGGAGTCCAAATCTGTAAACATTTACAAGGAAATAAAGTCAATCGGTCACTTTATAATAGTGTTAAATAAACCTGTTACTAAAGCAATAATGAAGCCTGATATTTACACTAATAGGTTGTTGAGCTTCAGCCAAAACCGATTTTAGGTACATTGTAGTAAATTGCGCCAGGTGACCTCAAGACGAAGTAAATCTAGAATATTGTGAGTCTAATGACCTCAGAATCTATGATAGCGATAGGACCCAGCGGGACTTCCCTGGAGGTCACATCATGAAGTGCTGCTTCTAGCGAACATATTGCTTTTCACATAGAGAGCAGCTTGAACGATGCGTTTCGCAATTTGGTAGAAGACGACCAAACGAGCCAAAGGAACACTGTGGACGCCCTTTGCCCCATCTACGGGACATAGGACATAAGTAAAGATGTTGTTCTGATAGGGTAAGTAAATACTACACATAAAAATACCGCATTATCTAAACTTTTTGCCGACAAATCGTAGTGTTTATCTAATTCTAAGCAAATGTTAATAATGTATGTCGTTGTAGTCTCTATCCTATCTATATATATAAAACGACAAAAAATGTTTAGCAACTAACTTCAGACTGTTGCTTGTATCTGTTCAGCAACAAACTTCAGATTGTTGCTTTAATCTGTCAGTGTGTATGCGCATCATAAAAATTCACTCATATATTTTTTTCCAATCACGCTAAAAGAAGTATAACTACAACAAGCCCTCAGAGGGTGGGCACATCAGTAGCTACTGGTGGTAGAGCTCCAGTAACGGAGCTCGCGGGCGTATGCACCACTGCATTAGCTAATATACTTGCCGCTAAATGGTGGTGTTCAGCACTACCGTGTTCCGGTCAGGTGGTAATGTACGGCCCTGTAATTTCCGACACAGAGACATAATACCTTAGGCCTCAGGAGTGGTAACGCATCTGCATTTTGACCTTGGTCTTTGTGTGGGTGTCTATAGGCTGCAGTCATCACTAACATCAGTGTAAACTGCAAGCTTGTTTGCCACCATCATTACATAAAAAGCACAAAAACAATAGGACATTAAAACCGTCTAACATCTGGCAAGACTTTAACCTCACCGCATGACGTCACAAATAGGTATCCATTGATTTGTGGCGCTACAGCGCTTCACCGCTTCGCAAACACGCTGTCGTCTATCAATTCATTCTGATTTAATGTTTATTTTGTTAATTAGCAGCTATTTATGATCTTGTTTGCTATGCAGGCGTGAACTGATTTGTGATAGAGCATCATTGAAATATCGTATTGAATTAATGCATACAATTCGGATGAATATGTGTGATAATGAATCATTGAAAATCGTGAACGTGTTAACGCAAATCTTCACAGATTATACACAATCTTTGTTAAAGTTAAAGTTAGTGTAACATTTCACATCCCTCTTTATCTTTAACAGATTTCCGTAAGTTAGAGAAGGATGTATGCAATGTAACAATTTTTTTTATACGCTTACACTAACAGACCCACAGTAGGTATAATACCTGTGTCGTGGGTACCGTTGTACACATACAACACATACACAAACACCCAGACCCGAAACAAATATCTGTAAGCCATACAAATATTTTTTATTTTAAAGAAAAATGGAAAGAAAAATTTGACTTCAGGCGAGGCTCGAACTCGCGACCTACTGGGAATCTAGTCCAGCCGCTCTTCCAATTGAGCTACTGAAGCCCTGCCCGATTTGTCAAATCTTTCCTTCACATCTATTGCATTGCTTTATGGTAGCAGTAGCGCCATCTATTACCAACTATGCTAGTTAGGCAACCGATATAATAGACTTTTCAGTTTATTGAATATCGTAAAGAAGTCGCTTTAACCCTTAATAACTGTTTTATATTATTTCGCATTAACACATGCTTGTGAAATATATTTTATTTTAAAGAAAAATGGAAAGAAAAATTTGACTTCAAGCGAGGCTCGAACTCGCGACCTACTGGGAATGCGGCTGGACTAGATTCCCAGTAGGTCGCGAGTTCGAGCCTCGCCTGAAGTCAAATTTTTCTTTCCATTTTTCTTTAAAATAAAATATATTTCACAAGCATGTGTTAATGCGAAATAATATAAAACACATACAAATATTTGTTCCGGTGCGGGGATCGAACCCGCGATCTTTCGAATCAAACAGTCATCTCACACCGCTGGACTAACCGGGTCGTCAAAATGGTCTAGACAATAACTTTAATTTTAACAAAGATCGTGGTGCAATCCAGGCTAAATAATTATGGATATTAAATGTTACTAGAATCAGTTATTTTATCTCTTACTAGACTGTATTGAGGCTGACGGCAGTTGTAAATTTATACAATGATGCGAGATTAGCAGCAGCGTCCCGCGATAAAACTACCAACCCTGCAATCCCCAATTCGCATGCGGAGTTTTTTTTTATATGTAATGGAAGTGGCAATTAACCTTGCAGTTCACATGGATGTTAAGTGCTGACTGCAGCCTATAGCCACCCACATAAAGGTCAAGATCAAAATGCAGATTACCACTCCTGAGGCCTAAGGTGTTATGCCTCTGTGCCGGAAATTACAGGGCCAGGGCCGCATGCGGTAATTGTGGCTTTTCCCTCCTCTTTATTTTAAAATGTCTATCAATCCAATTCAAAAACAGAACCGGCTGTTTGTTTCCGGTAGTCGATATATTAACCTCGTTGTAGGCAAAAATAATTCATTCTCTGTGTACTACCGTGCGTTACTACCGTGCCGATCAAATCCGCGCGAACAAAGCGCATCGGACTTGATTGAAAATAATTATGTCCGCCGGACTCATCTACACTCGACCAGATCGCTGTCCGCTCCGTACCAAACCCGCACGTGTGTTACTACTATTAATACACTGACATTCTACTACAAATAATTATTATAAAAACTATATTAGAGTATGCTACGTATACTTATTCGAATTCATTCTATGAATACACCTGTATAACAATTCATAGAAAACAAATTACAGCACCATTACATTTAAAGATCCATTTGTGAATAAACAAAAAAACTGCACTTGTTCATTTTAACATATAAAATGATTCACAACCGTATAACATTCGCAATAGAGTCCAAATTTATCCGTAAATATCTACCATCATTAATGGCTCGTTGAGTGAACAATGGCGTATTTCGATTTTGCATTAAAGTAATTAATGTATGGAAAAAAAATGTCGGTAATGTTTGTTTGGGATCCGGGATGACGCCACATGTTTTGCATTATGTGGGTACATGGTTAGATTAGATTTCCTTATTATCGCAGACGAACACCGGAGGGGAGTAGCCATATGCAGGCTTTCCCCTCTGTCAAGGTACAAGCCCAAATGGGCCTATACCAGTCGCCTAGATGCTTAAATGTGAGCGTGAAATTGTTTTTTGTATTTTGTTAAAGTCAAGGTGTGAGTTTCGTAGTAATAGACGATTTTTGTAGTGTGCGTGTGTGTAGCACGCATTTCCCCTCGCAAAAAATTATAGACATTTTTTGATCGGTAATAAACGCTATGGCTACTCCCCTCCGGTCCGCCGCGACCGGTGGGCCGAGTTGTTCTATGGCAGGTACTAGTACTAAGAACCTACATTGTATTAGCATGCACGACTATAGGGTGATTCATCATTTCAGACCTCAACCTATACGATTCCGTGATACGTAACTTCACGCCTGTAATCAAAGAAGGGGTAGGCGGAGGTAAATGCATGCATTCAAGCATAAATGAAAACACCCACGATTCGCCAGTTACGTTTTGGCCCATGTAACAGGTGGCGAGCCTATTGACATCTCCGGGCACATTACCAAACTCCGAGGTACTGGGAAACTTCTAGATGGAAAATAGAATGGAAAAATCCCAATAAACCTGAGATAAAGTATTTTAAACCCTTATCTCTAATAGACCCCGACTTAAAGTTACTTACATTATTAAAACGGTAATAATGTATACTTTTAAACAAAAATTCGAGCAATAAATAACTTGAAGTTAACTATTGAGACTACGCAAGTAAAAAAATATGATTTTGTCATCATTTGAGTTTGTTGACCACATAGGGTTGCGAAAGCGGTTATTGCCCTTAAAAACCTACGCTGCTGTATCTGTTCCATACCTACTATCAACCCTATAAACAACCTCTTAGGGATCGAATTTCGCAAAATCATCTTAGTGAGTAGGTACCTACGTTCCAAAAAGAACCGAAATGAAATTTTTAAACTCTAACCACGTGTAGTGTTTGAAATTTCGTGATGTGCGTAAATGAAAACTTTAGCTTTACTTTATAAAAATAATGCCATTTGGTATTAAACTCTCTGAATTGAAGGTACTCAAGCGTAATAATAAGTGGTATGTTACGTTTTAACCATAAAGCCAATTTAATTAAAAACAATTCATAATTGTAGACAACCCTACAGGCCGCGCTAAAAACAAAGGAACACTTTCAAGTCGAACGTACGTGATGATCATTAAGTAACCGAAGCCTTTGGATCAGTGATTGACTGCCGAAGGTTCCGGGTTCAATTATGGTATAATTTAGTACTTATGTAATTAATTTAAGGTGGTCCTGATAGATATTCAAGCCTTGAGCCTATAATTATAGGGTCTCGGACGTGGTATTCGAATACAGCAGCGGTATGAGCACATTATAGTAATACTCGTACATTTTACAATCGATTATGTAATGGCTTTACTGTTTTTTTTTATTTAATGGAAGTGGCAAACAAGCATGCTGTTCACATTGGTGTTAAGTGATGACTGCAGCATAAAGACACCCACACAAAGACCAAGGTCAAGATGCAGATGCGTTAGCACGCCTGAAGCCTAAAGTGTTATGCGTCTGTGCCGTAAATTACAGGGCCGTACATTACCACCTGAACGACACACAATAGCGCTGAACACTACCATATAGCGGCAAGTATATTAGGCAATGCGGTGCTGCCTACGCCCGCGAGCTTCATCACTGGAGCTCTACCACCAGTAAAAAAGTGGTACAGCTCTAGTTATACTGGCGGTAGAGCTCCAGCGAACGACTTTTAGGGCGTAGGTACAACAGTATTACCTAATTTACTTAATTATATATTACTTAATTATTATAATTCTAGTACAGAGGTATATTAGCTTAGACCTTAGCGGTAACAGCTTAGATCTTAGTAGTGGCAACGCATGTGCATTTAATATTTTAACTGGTGGTAGAGCTCTAGTGACAGAGCTCGCGGGTGTAGGTACCACCGCATTATATAATATACTTTGCCGCTAAATGGTAGTGTTCAGCATTATCGTGTTCCAGTCAGGTGGTAAAAAATAAAATACTAGTTTTGTATAGATGTCTTAAACTGAAGAAGTCACTATCTATGTGAACTGCATGCTTATTTGCCCATTCTATGGCGAAATCTAACCACTTGACAAGCAACGAATGTGGTAGTGCCTACGCTTTGTAGTTCTGAGAGTCATGTTATATAACATATCCAGACCAAATAAGAATGTAAGTTGTGTGTTCCCATTGAATTATCTGGCACTTTTTGTAAATTCGTTTGAGTCGTAATTTCTTGCACAGTTTGAGCTATGCTTAAAGTATTTTTGAGATATTTTATAAATAAAATTGGTTTGTTATTATACAAGGTGTCACCAAAAGGTCCCAAAATATTGAAAAGTGTTTAACTATATTAAGTTTCAAATCACTTTACGTAAACAATAAGAATGAAATCACAACTTTTTTTTATCATACAAAGTATAAGATTTAAGTATTTGTTATTTTATTTGACAACCCTAACAAGTCGTCAATGAAAACGCTCAGTATTTCACACGCAATTACCGTGCGTGGTGACAGTGTGGCGAACGGTACGCGTGTGTACGTTTGAAATGCAGCATCTCAGCAATTCATACCTACGCATATACGCGTAGCGTTTGCCTTCGACTGATACGCTGTCAGCTATTGTTATCAGGGTTAAAACGCATAAAAATTGAATCAAAGTTTGACTCATACATAATATCTGATGATTTTACATTCTCATGAGAAAAAGACCTTGAGGGATAAAGTCAACATCAGGATAGGCATGGACTGTTGAAATATTGTTGGACCTTTCCGTTACACCTTGTATACGTATTTATTTAAAGAGAAAATCGTTTTATTTCGTTAATATGATGACATCAATATTCTCACCAACCTTGTGATAAAACATGTTTTTTTTTTATCGAAAGAAAACTCTCTATTATATTATTATCGAAAATGTTTACATACCTACAAATAAGGCAACTGCATAAAATTTATTTTTTTAAAACATGCGAATCTTTTGAGTAGATGATTGGAATAATAAGTTGAATTTGAATATGCCATAATCGCCACGCTTGGCAGGTGATTGGCGATCGTAGTGGCGGTAGTTTAATTGTAAGACGCTGCTGTCTATCCCACGTTATTCTATTAATGTTTTTTTTATGTAATGGAAGTGGCAAACAAGCATGCAGTTATGCGAATTGATGTTAAGTGATGACTGCAGCCTAAAGACACCCACACAAAGATCAAGGTCAAAATGCAGATGCGTTACCACTCCTAAGGCCTAAGGTGTTAGCCTCTGTGCCGGAAATTACAGGGCCGTACATTACCACCCGACCGGAAAACGATAGTGCTGAACACTACCATTTAGCGGCAAGTATATTAAGTAATGCGGTGGTACCTAAGCCCGCGAGCTCCGTCACTGTAGTTCTCCCACCAGTAAAAAATATACCGCTTGTATGTACCGCCCTATTAGACTGGTTTGACTGCAATTGTTCGGTCGACAAATTTTCTATATGATATGCGTTATACATTTGATAAGGATGACGGCGGTGAAACTGCGGGTGCAATTAATACAAAGTAAATTATATAATTTACTAGATACCTATGCATAATTGAAACTTGACGCTCAATCTCCATAATTAAGTCGTATGCTCGTTCGATAACTGAGCATAACATGATTGGAGACCAGTTCATTACTAAGGTATAATGAAATTAACACGAAACCTGGAGTGATGTATCTAATAAAATTAATTGTACTTACTCCCATCATTGGTAATTATTAACAAAAATCATTAAGTGTTAAGCTATTGATGATTTTTGAAGAGTTTCTGTGATAGTTATTACGGGGCCATACTAATCGGTACACGATAGCGCTGAACACTACTATTTGGCAGATAGATTAAGAAATGCGGTGGTGCCTACGCCTTCGAGCTTCTACACTAAAACTCTACTACCAGTATAACTCATTGGAACTGGTATCAAAATGAAATGAAAATTATTTCGTATATATTCGTATAATAAAAAAAATACTCTCAGTGCCAACCCTAACCGACTTCAACACACTTAAATAACAGCACTTGTGCAGCACTAATTAGTGGCAGCCCTTAACGAGTCCTTTAATTGGAACTGGAATCAAATAAACATATTAAAATAGTTTCGTCATGAGAAAACGATACACCCATATAAAAGCCTACTTTTTTCTCCTTCAACTAATGGGACGTGTTAACTATAGACGCCCTGCAGTTATAAACTGTTCGTAATGTATGAAATCCAGACGTTTTGCATTAAATAAGTTTTAATCTATGTATTTAACGGATATTTTTATAAAGGTGTAAGTGAAGGAAATAAACAACAATAATGATAGGTTCAAACTGCACTAAATAACACTCGTGTGGCTCAAGGAGGCTCTCACTTAATACGCATTTCAAATTTGAGGCGAATACGAAATAAAATTGTTAACGTATTATTCGATGGGAAAAGTAAGAGATTTTATGTGAGTCAGAGTAGTACTTTTGTCATACATACAAACATACAATGATACAATAAAGCGTTTTTTAGGGATCCGTAGCCTACAAGTGAGGAGGGGTTGTAATTTTACTCAAGAATTTTTGTTTTGCTTTTAACTTTTATTTAAATTTGTCTCACGATATAACACAATATATTTTGCTTCTTTTATTCTCCAAAAGTGGCTCCTATGTTGCAAATTAATATGGTTTTATTACACGTTCCTATTTGGGTTACCGATTTAAAAAAAGAGAGAAAGAAAAAAATATTCAGAAAGCAAACAAATATATTAAAGCAATGGATAAGAACAATAGTGATACAAATATTTACTTCAAACCAAGAGGTAATCAGTTTTTTTTTTTTTAATTTCATGTGTGTACTTACCAAATTGCAACTCAATCGGAACTTTCAGAAAAAGGCTGTAACAGGCGAAAAAAAATTAAGAGAAAAAAGTATTTCTTTTATAAAAAAAAATAAATAAGGTACCATAAAAAAAACAGGTCTGTAATAGATGTGTCGCAGCCGATCCAAAAAGTCCAGTCACCAGTTCAGCATGATGTCAGTTACCGACGAACCCGAGTTAATGATGTAAGGGTTTTGTTCTTCCTTCTGTGGTACGAAAGCATTGAGAGCTGGACTTCCATTCAAAGTAAGTCCTAAGTGTAGCCTCGTCCTTAGTCTAGGCTCGCTTAATCGAACGTGGTAAAGGCAAAGAAGCTGCCATAGCCGCAAGTAAAAGGCGCGTGATTAATTACTGCACGGCCATTAATCTATTATCCATTAGCCAAGGTCGTGGTGATATTAAAGGGAAAGCTTTGTTGGTATTTTGTATAATGTAAGCGATTGAATTTGTATTGAAGAAGCAGTTAGGAGTTTATACGTGAATAAACATGTTCTTAAGGTATTTATGATCATTCAAACATAAAGTTGATTATAATTTTAAGTCATAATCTAGAAGCTTTTTCTATCCCTTTATATTTTCTACCATACTAATTTATTAAAGGAGATGTTGCAAAAAAGTATGGACCTCCGGCCATGTATTGTACACAATATCATTAACTGGCAAAATCAATATAAAAACGTTTTTTACTGCATATTTTCACTTATTTAGCTTCGTTTGCAGTTACGAAATATTATTTGCAGTTAGAGTTGCAACTCAAATCAACATGGCGAATATGGCGGGCGATGTCATTTTGAAATTTAATTTTTTAAATTGTTTTTTGATTATATAGAACTTGGAGAAAAAAGTAATATTTTCTGAATACTATCGAAATCGATTTCATGTGTTAATACTAAGAACTTAAACTAATCGATTTCCAATTTAAAGAAGCGTCGGCTGTGTCGCCGCCATGTTGAATATGGTTGAAAATGATAAAATCGTTTGAATTAAATGTGGCAGTAACTCTAAAATATATACTTGAATAAAAAATTTTCTTTTTTTTCGGATTCTTCTTAAATTTACCCATTTTTTGAGGATGTGTACGATCTAGAGCCGAGCTCGCAACATCTCCTTTCATACCTTATTATCTTGAAAAAATTCTACAAAATTTAGTAAACCTATTTTTGTTTTTCCAAAAAATCTTAGAGCATCACGGCCACGGGCTGTCGTACCGGAGAGGAGTAGCCATATGCAGGCTTTCCACTCTGTCAAAGTACAAGTTTTTCTACGTCTGTCACCCAGATGTTTAAAAGTGTGCGTGAAATTGTTCATTTTGTTAAAGTCAAGGTGTGAGTTTCGTAGAGCTTTCGTAATAGACGATTTTTATAATGTGAGAAGAAGAAGAAAGAAGAAAAAACATTTATTGGCGCAGCTGATCAAGTACTGCATAGAAAAGCAATAGAAAAAAAAATAAACATTTAAAATATAAGTAGGTTGGTACGACAAAAAAAAACAACATTTATGAAATCATTGACATTAAAACACAAAAAAAAGAAAGAACACTGTTAATATAAAAAGAAATAGGTACCTTGTAACAGTAGAAAAATAAAACAAGATCTCACGGCTGCACCAAATAGTTCCCAGTTCAGCATAATATCAAGCCAGAGCCTGACGCTGGTTTTCAACTGGAAACTACTCGGTGGGACACGGATATCAGTCCTAAAAGTCTATATCAATATAATAAATACTTACTAGGAATAAACCGATACATAAGTGCAAATAAATTATATTATATTTATTATATAAGTAGATAAAACTAGTAGTAGATAAAACTAAAATGTGTGTGTGTATCACACGTAGTTCCTCACTTAAAAAATGACAAGACTGTTTTGCATTGGTAATAAATGCTATGGCTGCTCCCCTCCGGTCCGCCGCAACCTGTGTTGCTCTATGCAAAATAAATGTTTTGCGACTCGACTTCTTACACTCATATTCTCATACCAATGATGTTCCAAGTTCCCATCCTTCACGATTCGTTTTCAAAATCACCATTTTAAAGAGCATTCACCTCACCAAATGAACGAAGCCTTCATTTTTTTTCGAGGTTCGAATGCATCATTTTTATTACCACTGGTATAGTTAAAAAATTGGTAACAACGCATTTCAAAGCTATAAAATTTAACAGCGTTGAATCAAAGATGTCTGATATCGACTTAATGGAAGCATTGACATCAAAAGATGATAATGATCATGAAATAGTACTCATTTTCATCATCAATTATGGTTTTTGATAAATGAGTTTTGAGAAAATGCTCTTGTTTTATTTTCGAACTCTAGTCTATACTTATAATAAATCTGTAGAAGTGTAAATTCTGTACATTAAAAATATTGAAAAAATAAATACCAGGGGATGTTATTAGATCGATACCGAACACAAATATGTGATTAGAAAATTTTTTGTCTGTCTGTCTGTTTGTTCAAGCATCACATAAAAACTACCGGGCCGATTACAATGAAACTTGGTATGATTAAACTATAATCTTTGGCGCACAACAATGGATACTTTTTATCCCGGAAAAATGTCTGTTTGTCTGTGTGTTTGTGCACGCTAATGTCAGAAACGGCTTATTCGATTTGCGGTTTCCACTAATATATTGTGGTAAGTTTCACTTAAGATTTAGTGTTTGTTCCATGTGAATCGGTTCAGAAATATAAAAGTTATGTCAATTTAAAGAATCGTATCGAATATTTTTAAGCTATTCTGTATCTTAGTTCTATATTTTAGGGAGTTTCTTACCTAATACGGATACGATACGGATAACTAATCCTCCGCTGTTTGTCTGTCTGTCTGTCCGTCCGTCCGTCCACTATTTATGAGATACAGTCTGTCACCAGGCTGTATCTCATAAATAGTGATAGCTAGAAAGGTACTCGTAACATTTTCACAAATTATGTATTTCTGTTACCGCTATAATGTAGACGTTTAAAATTTTCACAGAATTTTTCGGTCTTATGTTGTATTGTACATAATAACTTTAACAAATATCTTGGTGCAAACCCAGGCTTAGTTAAAGTAATTGTTACCTTTCATATCCTTCTCTAACTTAAAGAAATCTGTTAAAGTTAGAGAAGGATGAGAAATGTAACAATTACTCCTGAGGCCTGTGTTATGCCTCTGTGCCGGAAATTACAGGGCCGTACATTACCACCTGACCGGAACACGATAGTGCTGAACACTACCATTTAGCGGCAAGTATATAAGGTAATGCGGTGGTGCCTACGCCCGCGAGCTCCGTCACTGGTGCTCTACCACCAGTGACGGAGCTCGCGGTAATATTTTAATAGTGTTGTAACATAGCAAACATGCGGTTCTACGGTTAGCTGCACGCTTAAAAACCATAATACGACCTAACTAGGGGTGAAAAAATGATTATCTAACATTCAGCTATCTCTTCAATAAGCACATACTTTAATGGAACCTTTAGACCCAATCCCCGTTCATCTTAATCAACGGAATAGTCCATTTACAGATATATTGGACCTTCATGACCCCTATTTTCTATTGACTAAAAAGCCAGTGGTATCATTCCGAGTCATTTAACCCTCTAACATTCTCATTTTCACCTCTTCATTGCAAATTAAGGGTCTGACATTATAGGACGAGATACGGCTTTAGAAATATACCCTCATCTATTACTTAAGTAAAATGATAATAACATTATGTTATAAAACATGTAAGTTGATACTTGCAAATGGGTTGCCTAGCGAAACCACGGGTCAATGCAGCTAATTATCCAACATAAAATTGAAAACTAGGCAAAATGTATGACCTTCATTTTCGTTAGTAAATAAGATAACATTTGTGCCTAGCAAATTCATATTTGTATTAAAGGAAAAATACAGTATCTGTATATTTCTTACCCTCTCGTCTAATGTTCGTCATCTACCAAAAAAAAGAAGATAAGTTGATTAAAAAAAATATAAGAACACTCCGGAGCATTGGCTCTTGATTTAGCTAGGCAAATAATTCACTATTTAAGAAGAATGAACGGAGATAGAAGAACGAGTATACGTTAAAATAAATAATGAAACTCTTTCGTGACAGACAACGCGTAGCTGAAACTACCGGTAGTAGAAAGTTGAAATCTCTCCTGTAGGTTCTTTTGAAATGGGGTTGTGTCCCGAAATGCCTACGAGAATAGGATTTTTATCGTACTTTTTTATCTAAGAAATATTATCTGTGCTTTTTTATTTTGTATATGTGTGATTTATTAATTCTTAAAAACATTTGATTTTGTATCGTGGGTCCGGCGCCGAATAAATAATTTCCTTTTTTCTTTCATACGAAGTCACTAAATCTTAGTCATCAAATTACCGATGTGAATATATTTCTAATGCCGTCTCTTACACTATAAGCACCCCCATTCCGGCCGACCCCATTACTACGCGAAGCAGGCAATTTCAACACGGCTTTCCCAATCGGGTGTACGTTTTACAAATAACACGGTGGACTTGGTCGTCCGGTCACGATGCGTTTGCACAACGTTATTGCATATTGAATATGATGGACCGCGTTGTCAAGGTTGACGTATGGGGTAATGTTGCAGCCATGCGAACACTAATATATTTGCAGTTTGTTGGTGAACATTTTTCAGTAAGTGTAAGCCTGAATGCCACGGCATGAATAAAGAATTAAAAGATTCGCCACAAAACTAAAGTAGCCGATAGGTATATCTTCTCGTTACTAACGTGAACAATATTCAAGTGCAGTGAGCAGTCAAATCAAAAAAGTGACGGCAGTTGGGGTTTTTTGAGTGGTTACCGCATACGAAGCTAGGACAGGGGTGCGACCGCCTATCGACATTGCTATTGTCGTTGTCACGGCTGTCAATTTTTCATGTCAATGTGTAGCTCTTTTAAAAGTAGTGATAATCTGATCGTTATTCTTGCTTTCGTAGGTGGGAAACAAGCGATAATGGTAGATTATTTCGATTCTTGTTATTTAGTTAAAGCAAAAATCGACATGAAAATTTGACAGCAATGACAACGACAATAACAATGTCGATAGGCGGTCGCACCCCAGGCCGGGCACGAGGTGGACCGACGAAGCACAGAATGTGAGCTGAGTGCCTAGTGCGAGAGTTCCGATCGCGATCGAAAATCGCGATCGGAACTCAGATTTGTATGGAATTGAAGGAGCGTCATCGATTCACCGCTAGATGACGCTCCTTCAATTCCATACAAATCTGCGTATACTCTTACGCGATCGAATTCGCGTAAGAGTAAATAAAATCTCGCACTAGGCACTCAGATTGTGGGTAATAAGTGGACTTTGTCCATGCCGGCACGGACGGGGTGCATTTGTGTGGTGAAATCGACATTTGTGTCGTCAAGCACCTGTGTACGCGGGTTTTTTTGTGTTGGGAAAACTGTATGGGATTATACTGTGTAATCTGTGTATCAATGATATGATGATCTTTTATCACAAAAAAATAAAGACCGTAAAAGGGCATAATTTTAAGGCATACAGAAATGAAAGTACAAAATTACTCCGGGCTGGAATCGAACAAGGGACTTAAGATAACCAGTCCAGCCGCTTTATCACTAAGGTACCGAAGGCTTAGGCAATTTTTAGAAAAAGTAATGTGCGAAAAAAAAAATTATACAATTTTAAAGGAATGGTTAAGGAAAAGATCATGAAATTATTGCCGATTCTGTGTGCACGATTCGTTCGTGTTACGACGCGACGGTGTCTATAAACATGGAAAAGGCCGTGAATAACACTCGTACGGGCCTCGTTTTTATTATTATTTCACATGCCACTTAAGATATTACATTACTAGCGACGCGCCGCGGCTTCGCATGGGGATTCTATCACGTTTATGCAACATTTTGCAATGACGCTCCGCTCTTATTGTCGGAGCGTGATGTTATATAGCTTATAGCCCCCCTCGATAAATGGACTATCAAACGCAAACGTATTATTCGAACCTTCGAATATAATATTAATACCTATAGATTAAGAAAGAAAAAAAATATCCGCGTCGTCAAGAAAACATTTTCAAGTCAGGTCTCAAATAGTATGCAAAAATCCAATTCGATTATGCTGATTTTTTTTTTTTCATGTAATGGAAGTGGTAAACAAGCATGCAGTTCACATTGATGTTAAGTGACGACTGCAGCCTATAGAAACCCACACAAAGACCAAGGTCAAAATGCAGATGCGTTACCACTCCTGAGGCCTAAGGTGTTATGCCTCTGTGCCGGAAATTACAGGGCCGTACATTACCACCTGACCGGAACACGATAGTGTTGAACACTACCATTTAGGGGCAAGTATATTAGGTAATGCGGTGGTGCCTACGCCCGCGAGCTCCGTCACTGGAGCTCTACCACCAGTAGAAAATTCTCAACATTAAATTCATTTATATTAAAAAATTCGTTGAAATTTGTAAAATTTCGACGGCCAGGGAAACGAAAAAATATTCTTATTCGTGTAAGTATATCTCCGTGTGGATCATACAGGTTTTCAATTACTTCAACTCCCTATAAATTTCAGCCATTAGATAAAAAATGAACTGTTTTCACTGACACCTCATTTCCCTAATTGTCTGCAAAGAATGCAAAATAATTTTATTATCATTAAATTTAAAACCAGGTCACGGCAATTGATAATTATTTTCCTCTATAACCAGGCATCGAAGTCAGTTTGCTTTTGTCAGCTTATGTTTATTCATTATTGGCGGCGTTTTCGATAAGTCAACTTACACCTAACATCTCTCTCTCTCTCTCTCTCTCTCTCTCAGAGAGAGAAAGAGAGATGTCTCTCTCTCTCTCTCTCTTTAGCAAAAGTCTCTAATGGAATACTAAAAAAGCCAAACTTAAATGTTTAAAACACCTTTGAGGTGTTATCAAAATATTTAGGATGAATCATTTTGTACTGGTGGTAGAGCTCTAGTGACGGAGCTCGCGGGCGTAGGCACCACCGCATTACCTAATTTACTTGCCTCTAAATGGTAGTGTTCAGCACTATCGTGTTCCGGTCAGGTGGTAATGTATGGTAATATATGTAATTTCCGGAACAGAGGCATAACACCTTAGGCCTCAGGAGTGGTAACGCATCTGCATTTTGACCTCGGTCTTTATGTGGGTGTCTATAGGCTGCAGTCATCACTTAACATCAATGTGAACTGCGATTTATTTCTATTAGTTTAATGCGATCTATGAGATTTCTGATACATAAAGATATGATTGTAACTCATTCATTGGTATTTGTTTGTCTGTGTGACTATTAACACAACACAAACATTTAAAAAATGGAACGCGATCCACATTTGTTTTCATAATTGGAAATCGAGTTGGACGTCGATAATGTTTCCAGTTCACTACCCATACAGGTATTACATACAGACATCAATACGTTATTGTATGTATTATATCGTTGTTGCGATAACAGCAGTCATTATATGCAATAATTATTTCAATGACTTGTTCAATATTGTAAAGTTTTTTTATCATGAACGTTTCTTTTTAAGGTAAATGATGCAGACTCTAGATGATTCAAGAATTTACCGAGCAACGAATAATTAGGTATTGTTAGATACCGAGTCTGGTGAAACTATATACAAAATAGTAAGAATAGTGCGGCTCAGAACAATACCAACCTGACAGAAATAAGTAAAATAACTGTCACGAACATCAACATGATTAATTTAGCACAGTATAACCCAAACTCTCGGCTGGGCAGCGTTCGCGAAGTCAAGAAGCGTTTTCTCGTCAAACATCCCGCAGTCCTTGAAGACAAAAGTCTTTAATCAGTGCGTTTTACCGGTGATGACTTACGGTGCCGAGACGTGGTCTCTCACTTTGGGTCTCGTACGAAAGCTCCAAGTCCATCGGCGGTCAATGGAAAGGGCTATACTCGCAGTTTCCCACTGGATCGAATCAGAAATGAGGAGATCCGTAGGCGAACGAAAGTCGCTGACATAGCCAAGCAGATTTCCAAGCTGAAGTGGCAATGGGCAGGCATATGTGCCTGCCTATTGCTCGGAGAACCGATAGCCGCTGGTGCAGAAAGGTTCTCGAGTGGAGACCACGTATCGGCAAGCGCAGTGTAGGACGTCCACCTGCAAGATGGACCGACGACTTAATCAAGGCTGCAGGTATCCGCTGGACGCACGTCGCTTCCGATCGGTCGGCATAGAGGTCATTGGGGGAGGCCTATGTTCAGCAGTGGACGTCCTATGGCTGATATGATGATGATGAACCTAAACCCGCACTTTACGCACGCTCTGCTGTGAGATAATCCGGATCTCCTAGCCGTGCAGTAATAGGCTACTTAAGTCACGCGTATCGTAATGTACTATTATAAATTATAACATAGAGAAAACAGCAAGTAAACGAAGAATTCGAAACCAAAACATGACATAAATAGAATTTAATTCAATGAAATAGAACATCTTTGAAGTTATCGTAACAGTTTTGAAACTCATTGATGTAGATATCAAAACTTCACATGTACTGACATTGAAAGTGGTTACCACCAGTTTAGAGTAGGTTCATTATTAACTCATCGCGTAATGAGAGTGTTTCACAACTTAACGGGTGTACGCAGGAACTTGTAACGGATGCAATTATATCTTGGAAATAAGACGGTATTCGTGATTTTCATATTACGCGCGTATCGAGCTTTAAGGCGGTTTCAGACTGGGCTTTCGTTTCGCTTATGCGAGTGATACAAATTGAATAAATATTGTGCAAATATCTCGAAATGGTATACCCGCTCAAGCGTGAAGCGTGCCGGGACACTAAGCCATTTTTGAAATATGTCTGACGTTTTCCTTATATTATTGTGGTGTTCTATTTTATAGCTTTTTTAGATAGACGCGTTTTTTACAAGAGATTTACTGGCTAGATTTATTTTGAACTTTCATCTAAGTACACAATATTGTACGGTCGAAAGTTTTCACTCCATGAATATATAGGCACTGTAATAGTACTTAAGTTAGTAGTAAACTGCCTCGGTAGCCTAGTGGTAGCAGGCCACTACTACTACGCTGAGGTCCTGGGTTCGATTCCCGGGTAGGGGGTTATCAGAGATAATGATGAAAAAGCCTTTATCTCTGGTTCTATGGGGGCTTTTTCCATTTTCTGGAAATTTCCCAGTACCTCAAAGTTTGGTAATGTGCCCGGAGATGTCAACAGGCTCGCCACCTGTTACATGGGCCAAAACGTAACCGGCGAATCGTGGGTGTTTGCATGTGTGCTTGAATGCATGCATTTACCTCTGCCTACCCCTTCAGGGATTACAGGCGTGAAGTTACGTTTTTTTTTTAATAGTACTTTCATGTCGCGGTCAATGTAATAGCATAATCCATGAATGATTGAACCTTATTTGCATTACTGTTAGTGGCGTACCGATTATTTAGCATAATTATTGAGCGACGAATGATAAAATAGGTCGAGTTCTGTCTGATGGTGGGGTCAAAAGTCTTAGGAATCGGCGTGCATGTATGAAGAGAATGATGAAGGTAGACGAGGCACGAGAGGTTTGTCAGAACCGGGATATCTGGCGCTCTACACTCTCTGCCTACCCCGTTAGGGACCTGGCGTGAAGATACATACATACGAATGATAAAGTTAGACACGGCACGGGAAGTGTTACATATTGTTATAACTATTAGTCTGCAGAATAGGCACTAAATTTATTTCCACCAAAATCAATAATCGATATCGATACGATATCGATTATTACTACGAGTGAGATAGAGAAAAATATTTTTTTTTTTGCTTTTCAAAGTTTGCTATCCTTTTTTGCCATAAAAAATTATAATCAACATTTGGTTCTTATACAACCTTATT
Source organism: Macrosoma leucophasiata (assembly GCA_036365455.1). NCBI lineage: Eukaryota > Metazoa > Arthropoda > Insecta > Lepidoptera > Hedylidae > Macrosoma > Macrosoma leucophasiata. Next base: position 22,418,582 of record JAWQUS010000007.1, on the reverse strand, counting down.
ATAACAAAATGTTCATAGCCAAGCGACGCAATGTACAGAACAGCAGAATCATTTTTCGCGATTTCAGCGTTTTGGACCTATTGTAAAAGTTGTTTATAATGAATAAAATGACCCCATACAATATTTATAGTGACTAAATAATTATTTATACTAAATAGTACAAATTTAAAATAAATGATTTTTACAAAAGAAATAAATTGGAGTGTCTGTTTGTAATACAATAATAACCGCTTTTTGCTGCTCACTAGCTGCGCCCACGACTTCGTCCGGGTAGATACTGAACAATCATACATTCTCACGCGGATAAAGTCGCGGGCACAGCTAGTGTATCATATAACATACTCAAACATCTAGTGTTGTGTATTCTGAAGCTACCTTTACTATCAGCGACCCGGTTATTAACGGTCGGCGCTGCACTCATAAGTAGAGATGTCATGATTGTTGAGAATTTTTTTTTTTGCAAATATTACACGAGAATGCAACTGAGTGCTGTTACGCGTTTCATGTGGGGCAAGAACTGTAATCTACATTCATATTACTATGCAAAATAACAAATGCAAATCAGATGGTAAAAATATGAAGTAACTTTTAGTTACTGACAATTTAGATTACTGTATTGAAATTCATATAGAGAACTAGCTGTTGCCCGCGATTTCGCCCGCGTGGATGTCGTTTTATATATATTTTTCCTGAATTTTCTTTGCTATAAACCTCACGGATCCTGAGACCTTTCCAACGAATGCAAAACCGTGGAAATCTGTTCGTGCGTTCTGGAGTTATAGCGTCAGGAAGGAAAACCCGACTTATATTTATATTTAGATAAAATAAAATATTTTAAAGTAAAATTATTTTTAATAACTTATTTTTTGTGTGACAGCACTCGGGTTCGTCGAATTTGTCGGGTTCATTGGGTTGATTTTAAAAATATTTTAAGTATAATTTCGGCGAAGTAAATTAATAAAAAAAAATTTTTTTTTTCTACGATTTGCACGAAAATCGAAGAACACATAATAAGTTTTCTTTTTATATTTTTTTTTGAAGCGCGCATGGCCCAGCGGCTGGTGTAGATCGTATACGATCTACTCGGTTAAGCATTACGGGCGCGGTCGGGTAGTATGATGGGTGACCGCTAGTAACAAATTAAATCCGCGTTTCCGTGCTTCGGAGGGCACGTTAAGCCGTCGGTCCTGGTTGCAATCGATGGATAGCAGTCGTTAAACCTTGTCGGAGGCCTAATGGGCGGTTTGAAAACATCCGACAGCGGGTTGGCCACTAACCCACCCACCTCCACCAATCCGCATTGGAGCAGCGTGGTGGAGTAAGCTCTAGGCCTCCCCCCAAAAAAAGGGGAGAGACTCGTGCCCAGCAGTGGGACGTATAATGGGTTGCCATTATTATTATTTATTATAAGTATTTTTTATACATTTTTAATGAAGGACTCATCGGACTCATCTATTCCGATAACCTAACTTACACGTTTAAACATCTATTTCTAATCCTATATTCAGTCTTAGGTTAATTTTTGTTATCCTTTTTCACAGTTTAAAAACAATGACGTATTTTAAGAATGGTTTAATTCATACTACAGAAAACAGAAGAAATTTATTATCAACACTTGTCAGGTCGGAACAGCCATGATAATGATAATCTTCAAGCCTAATCCCGAAAAAGCTATAGACTTGATAACAGCAAAAACATCTCTCAAAAACAGGATTATACGAGTATCTTCTTAATTTAATGACATAAATTGTAATTCTTCATTTAATGAGCAAATATTTCTAATCAAAATTTGTTTACACAATTCTTTGTTCAACGGAAATAAAAAATATTCGTAAATTTATCGCTAAGAAGATAATCCTATTAAGAGGCCGAGATTTCAAAGTAAACGTTAACAATAAAAACAAAATGAATCTGAGAACAGAAGGCTTGTAAGCTTATTAAAATACTTATCAGCTTAAATACTCTTCGCATTCTGTATAGTTTTGATGCATGCTCTAGATATCGAAGGCACGGCCGATGTTGATTTTCATAATCCAAGACTGAAACAATGACATTTAAAATTTTAATTTGTACTCGTAAAGCCGTGGAACCTTTTGTTGCTTTCGCTCGCATTAATACTTTTTATGATGTACGCATACAATTATAATTATCAAACGAAATTAACATTTTGATTTGCATATTATAATATTAACGTTCGCATTTTATTCGAGACAATGGCGTGACAAAATTTCTAATTACATAGATTACGACTGCTAATAGCTTGCTTACGTATAGTTAAAACCTTCGTTTATAAAATGTTTTCTCTTTTTACGTTTACACAAAATATGGAATGCTGAGAAACAAAAAAATATGAATATCGAAGTAAATAATAAAAATTATGCTCGCAAAAAATTATAACGACATATTTAAATGGTCACAGTTTACATGAATTTGCAGTAATACAAGTCTCTGCCATCATTATATACACACTCGTTAAAAACAAACAAGTACATGAGATACCTATCAGACATTGCGCTAGCGCATTAAACGAATATGATAAAAAAGTTAAAATGGAACTAGAACTCGATTAAGTTTTTATAGTACCAGACGATAATCATGTAACAAGAGTATTAAAAAGTACTAAAGGAACTGATGATCTAAATTTAAAAGAAAGGAAGGAAACTACTAACGATCACATACTTCTTGAACTAATTGTTTCATGAATAATAAAACTGATAACAGTGTAAAATAAGTAGGTGAATAGACTTTAGCAAGTGCTATTATTATTGCTCTCTCGTCAGCACGGGGTCCAATTTGAACCCCGGACCTTTGTCAGGCTTGCGCGGGGACATTGGGAGTCCAACACGTAGAGGCCCTTTCGAGAATTTTGATCTACTTTGTAATGGGTTATATTCGGCGGGACCTCTCTCTGACTGCATCAATAGTTAATACAGACACAGACCCCGCAGAATATAATGGGACTATTGTAATGATAAGTGATTCGCCAAACTTTGGGCTATGTGGGTGAACTGGGGGGACTAGCTGGCTGGGCCTATGGAGTGAGATCCGGCACCTGCCTATATTCAACATCTCACATTATCGAATCCTACTTTAGGCAGGTGGTGCCCAAACAGCCAACCCGATGGTCGACGGGGGGAAACACTGTTGAGAGAGGCTGGGGGTGTCGAGAGGTGTGGCCCCGGTTTCACCATCACGAGCGAGTAATCTCGAGCTCGGAGCGGGCTTCCCCGCTATTATGCCTTTAGACACTTCCACCCCCGAGTGTATGGCTCTTGCAAAAATTTAGACAACAGCCTATTATCTAAATTTCTGCAAATGCCATACCAAATTATTGCTCTTATTATTATGCTATTGCTGACTGACTGTCTAGCTTCCATTTTTATTTTTAAATCCGTTAAGGTCTTCTGTTATTTCACGCCTTAAGCCTGTTGACATATCCGGGCACATTAGCAAACTAAGAGGTACTGGGAAACTTCCAGGAAATGGGAAAATCCTAATGGAACCAGAGATTCAGGCTTTTACAGCTCTACTACTTACTGATGCAGTCAGGTCGTCTGTATGCCAATTATTTCTATTCTCATGGAAAGCATAGATAAAATATATTATTTTTATGGTTAATATGATTGGTGTGAACACTACATCTTCAGCCAGATAATAAGGCCCATATAGGTTAGGATCCCACTGCAGAATCATTTCGTTTATCCAGATATGCTGCAAACCAATTTTTTACGAATATTTATAATCTAGAGAATATATTATTATATCCACTAGGTTGCCAATCAAAACTTTGCAGCAAGTATTTTTAATTACATTACTTTATCTTTAACAGCCAATAACTGTGAATTGCGGCCGATTTATTTGACTCCCGTGTAACAAAATAATGAGAAAAAAAATAGCTTTAACTTGATATATATATATAAATAATACATGTACGTAATGGACGTAAAAAGTTATCGGGATGGAACGAAAATAGGTGGGGGCGGCCAACACGTGCGCAACGGCAGACGTGATTTTACAGAGTTTTTATTCATAATGCCATGAAATGGATGATAATTTACTCAAAAAATAACTATCAAAAAAAAAAAAAAACATGCGGCCATATTTTGATAGACAACCTAGTAGATATATATTCTCTACATTATAAATATGCGTAGAAATTAGATTTACAGCATATCTGGATGAATAAACTGATTCTGCAGTTTTTCTTTTCTTTTTTTTTAAGGTCGGGCTTTGTGTAGGCGGCCTGTCTTGAGACGGAACTAGTCTACTTCACCGGGCAATCGGCGAAGGCAGAAAGCGCTCCAGCCTAACGATTCTGCAGTGGGATCCTAACCTAATAGCTCCCATGGGAGCTTGGCCAAGATAGAAAGAAAGAAAGAAAACATTTACATAGCGGTGGTGCTCCGGTGCTGTGCCTAGCGGTCGCATTGTAATGCCCCCAGGGGAGTAATTTCTCATGTACAGTCAAAGAACTCTCTACTTATCCAAAAATCAATATAATAAGGCTTTTATTACCACTGCATAAGGTGCCCATATAGTCTAGTCACCAGTTCCCTGATAGTACATACATGTATCCATAGACTGTAATTTTTTATTGTCACCCACAAAAAGTGCACATAATTATTGTTATTGTACTTCGTAGTACTCACGTAAATAAACTGATCAGCTGTATTCTGGATTCTCTTACCTGAAAAATAAAACTTAATTTATACAAACATCGAATAGATGTGAAATACTAAATCAATAACTAAGTTATTTAAAGTAGTCTAGTAAAAATACTTAAAAATACGGTTTTAGCATGGGGGTTGCTATACATAAAATATGTTTATTTGGAGATTTTTTTGTGTATTACTCCCATTCGTTTTTTTTTATTTAATGAAAGTGCCAAACAAGCATGCTGTTCACATTGATGTTAAGTGATGACTGCAGCCTATAGACATCCACACAAAGGCTATAGGTCAAAATGCAGATGATGTTGGGTTCCTGTCAAGTGGTAAATTACCACTTGACCGGAACCCGATAATGCTGAACACTATCATTTAGCGGCAAGTATATAAGGTAAAGCGGTGGTGCCTACACCTGCGAGCTTTGTCACTGGAGCTCTACCACCAGCAAATTAGTAATTTCTGGTTAATATTAAACCATTTTCTAGTTCCATAACATAATAAATATGTTTGATAATTTTATACCACCGCCATTTTTGTACTTTATCTCAACGATTTATTCTCCTTAGTAGCAAAACACGCAAATTTCATTAGAAGGACATTAAATATCAACTTAATTACGGGCTTCTATCTTTACTAAGATTAAACTACTGCACACCATTACACCGTTCTCGGGCGATGTCATAAAGAAAATAGGTGTATCAGCATTAATGCAAGTATTCGTGTTGTAACCAATCATTCAATTTTATATTATAATACGAGGAATAAGAACAAGTTGTCTCTGCCAAGTTTTCGACTGACGAAAACTAATACATCTTTCCTAAAATGTAGTGTAGAATTTTATAACAAGATCCCATCCGGGATTGCTGAACTCACCGATGGTAAATTCAAAGCATTAATTAAACGCACTCTATGTAAAAAGGCTTACTATAAACTCGAGGACTATCACAAGGATAGAAATGTTTGGCTAAATGCTGATCTAGCTCCACAAAGGTGTTAAATGTAATAATCAAAGTGTAATGTTGATATTATATTGTTAATTTTAAGCTTGTTTAAATTATGGAAAATTGTAAAAATGTGCCTAAGAGATATTTTTAAAAGAGCCGACTGAGTTTTTTCCGGCAAGTTTTTCTCAGATCATATTGGCCTTAGGAACTTTGCCGGTGAATGACAAAGAATGACTCTTTTTCTTTTCTTTTTACTCTTTGTTATCAGTTTGTAAAGGGGAAAAGAGACATTCTACTGATATACTTTTACATTAGTTTATTACATTTAGTTTTATCTTAGTGATATTCTTGACTTTACATATATTTTTTATCTTGTTTGACATGTATATCAATTGTTATTCGCTTTAATTTATTTTGTTTGTTTTTGACGTGTCATAAGAGGTGCCTGTCACCCTAAATGAATAAATGAGTTTCTGATTCTGATAATACTAACTAATGATATCCGGTATTGTATGTAATCTTACTACTGTTGTAGATAGATAACTGATAAAGAAATGGTTATCAGACTTCAAACTAGACGTAAGGATTTGAATAATGTTATACAACCAAGGCTGGAAGTAGTTAAGCATTGTAGTCGCTATCAATCGGTCAAACTTTTTAATAGACTTTTACTGGTGGTAGAGCTCCAGTGACGGAGCTCGCGGGCGTAGGCACCACCGCATTACCTAATATACTTGCCGCTAAATGGTAGTGTTCAGTACTATCGTGTTCCGGTCAGGTGGTAATGTACGGCCCTGTAATTTCAGGCACAGAGGCCATAACACCTTAGGCCTCAGGAGTGGCAGCGCATCTGCATTTTGACCTCTGGTCATTGTGTGGGTGTCTATAGGCTGCAGTCATCACTTAACATCAATGTGAACTGCATGCTTGTTTGCCAATTTTATTACATAAAAAAAAAAAAAAAAAATAGACTGCCTTTAGAGCTTAAGACTGTAACAAAAGTAAATACATTCAGAAATAAATTGAAACAGTACCTTTTGGAAACGTGTTGTTAGTCTTGCAGATTTTTGAGGAGAAGTATGGATTATAAATGTGTTTTTGTATGTATTTTAATGTTTGTGTAGGCATTGTTGTCATATTTTGTTAACATTATTTGAATTTCTTAATTTTTGTTATTGTGTATGTTTAATACGTATAATTGTGTAATACCTTTTTTTTGTATCTTGTGCTTAGTTCGAACACAATGTAATATTGTTTACGAATAAATGAATAATAATAATAATATACATGTGAAAGTATGGATGTTTTTTGTTTGTTGCTCATTGACGCTAAAGCGTTTTACTGGTGGTAGAGCTCCAGTGACGGAGCTCGCGGGCGTAGGCACCACCGCATTACCTAATATACTTGCCGCTAAATGGTAGTGTTCAGCACTATCGTGTTCCGGTCAGGTGGTAATGTACGGCCCTGTAATTTTCGGCATAGAGGTATAACATCTTAGGCCTCAGGAGTGGTGACGCATCTGCATTTTGACCTTGGTCTTTGTGTGGGTGTCTATAGGCTGCAGTCATCACTTAACATCAATGTGAACTGCATGCTTGTTTACCAATTCCATAACATAAAAAAAGGGGTTGGACGGATAATATAATAAAGAGAGAACATTTGTAAACGTAACGTCACGCCTGTAATCCCCAAAGTGGTAGGCAGAGGTAAATGCATGCATTCAAGCAGACATGCAAACACCCACGATTCGCCGGTTACGTTTTTGGGCCATGTAACAGGTGGCGATTCGATTCCCGGGTCAGGGGCTATTAGATATAAAGGTTTAAAATCCTTTACCTCTAGTTCTATTGGGATTTTGCCATTTTCTGGAAGTTTCCCAGTACCTCGGAGTTTGGTAATGTGCACGGAGATGGCAACAGACTCGCCACCTGTTACATGGGCCAAAAATGTAACCGGCGAATTGTGAGTGTTTGCATGTACCTATGCTTGAATGCATGCATTAACCTCTGCCTACCCCTTTAGGGATTACAGGCGTGAAGTTACGTTTTTTTTTCGAATTACGGATGGTTTAAAACATAAAATTTTTCACTTATAAGTTTTTGTTTGTGGTGAGTGATGTCGTCATACAAGGTAACTGGTGAATCATGGGACATTGCAGTCTCATTATGGCCACGGTACGATACCCACACAAAGATCTGAGGTCAAAATGCAGATGCGACCCCTGAGACCTTAGCCACAGTACAAATATGAACAGTATGGAAACTACGTATAAAAGGTTCGAAACGGCGCACATACACAAACATGGGCATCGACGCTCGAGTAGCGTGCGTTTCACTACTGCAGCACCGCGAGAACCGCTTAAGGGCCTCGTCGATGCGCATGTTTGCATTGTCCCGTTTCAACGTTTTGAACGTTGTTTCCATACTGTTCATATTGGTACTGTGCCTTACTTAATATGTTTCTGTGATAACATATTACGGGGACGTACATTACCATCTAACCGGAACACGATAGTGCTGAACACTACCATTTGGCGGCAGATAGATTAGGTAATGTAGTGCCTACGCCCTCGAGCTCCTACACTGGAATTCCACCATCAGTAAAAAGTTACAGTTAAAGTAGCTACATTTCCACCTTATAATCGAATCGCGCATTGAAAATTGTGTCAATTTTCCACATTTCACAAACAACACACAACGTAGGCGTAACAATCAATAAACTCGCACAAGTGGAACACAGCGGGATATAAAAGCCGGAGCAATAAAACCTTTGGCCAACCAAACGTAAAGATAACATTATTATCTACTTAATGTGGCTTCGTGTAGTGCATCGGACCTTTCGTCCTTACAATACGATGTAATGACAATAGAAATATACGAGATTGCTATATAAAAATAATATTTTAGAAGGATTATGAGAAAACTTGTATGTTGCATTTAAAGTTATCACACTATCACATCACACTCACACTAAAATGATAAATTTGAAAGTTTTTTTGTATGGATGTTTTGCCCGTCAATCACGCCGAAACTACTGATGAAATCTGTTATACAGATAGGGTATTTATTAGCTAACTTAGATTATAGGATACTTTGCATCCCGAATAAAAATGTTCCTGTGGGATGCCGTGGGATGATTTGATGAGTTTCCACAGGTAAAACGCAAAGAGACCTACACGAGGGAAAAGCCGCGGGCAACAGCTAGTGTTATTATAAATACAGAAAAAAACATCTTACACTGGTAGTAGAGTTCCTGTGACAAGCTCGCGGGCGTAGGCACCACCGCATTACCTAATATACTTGCCGCTAAGTGGTAGTGTTCAGCACTATCGTGTTCCGGTCAGGGGGTAATGTACGGTCCTGAAATTTCCGGCACAAAGGCATAACACCTTAGGCCTCAGGAGTGGTAACGCATCTGCATTTTGACCGTTGTGTGGGTATCTTATAGGCTGCAGTCATCACTTAACATCAATGTGAACTGCATGCTTATATGCCACTTCCATCACATAAAATAAAAAACATCAAAATCCTAGCAGTACCAAAATCATTACTGAAAGAAAATCACATCCACTACCCATATCAAGTAGCCATATAAGATCAAGAAGATCTCATTAAAACAAATCCAAAAGTGAACACAGATAAAAAACAACAGGATAACCATAAACAGTTAAAGATTTACAAACCCAGTGTATTTAATTGTGCCAGCTGCAAAAGAAACGCTCTCACGGCAATAGTAAAAAACAGTAACACGCAGACTTACAAGAAATATCCTTGTATCAAGATCTCATTCTATTTTTATAAGCGCTCGTGACCCCAATAGATGCCCAAGATGATTTTATTGTTCGCAACTACTGCGCCTCAATTGGAGAATTGATCTTGCTTAGATCATGTATGAATGTATGATGGACTTCCACAGAGCAATTTATATTGCCTTTCGTATGTGTTAATATAAATGTTTGTGTTGTGTTGCCAAAATTTATGAATATCGCTATTAAACATCAAACTTATTACAAGAAACGCATTGATGTTCAATTTAAGATTTACTTAACATTTCAATCGATTGTATAAGCTGACTGGGATGGAGAATTGTAGATTGGTAGAATGATTGACAGTTTCAAACTTGCAGCAGGCAAATTGAGAATTAAATTGAAATGTGCAATAGTCAATGATCTTTTTACAGAATAAATAATTACAATGAAATTATCTAATGAGAAAATATCAAACAATATTATAGCAAAGGTTATAGAAATAGAAATAGAAAATATTTTTATTTCGAATAGATCTTTACAGATACTTTCAAAACGTCAATAAATCATTAACTACATAGAGTGAATCACCATTACATATAGTAAAAGAAAAATCATATATTAATAGTAAATTAAAAATAAGAATTTAAACTACTTGGTTAAAACATAATAATCACAAAATTTTTCAATACCTTCAATGATGATAAATGAAGAAAAAGAAAAACTTATTCGTCAAGATCAGATAAGGTACAGTATCCAACAAGAAATATTGCACATCGACCTTAAGAAGGAGACTTCGGTTTTTTTTCGGTACTGTAGAGCGTTATCTCTTTTGCACCTTACCTGTTTGACATTTGTCGACCATTTTGATCAAGGTATGACCAATACCAGACTATCAGTGCTTACGTAGGCAGTGTGCAGCAGAGATAACGCTCTACGAAGACGAAACTAGCCGATTGTGTCTTTCCTAAGTTCGTTGTGCAATATTTATTGATGAGCACTGTAACATATATACTTACCTATATTTTCGATCAATGAACTCCTGATTGACGTAGTGACAATATAGCAAACCGGTACGAAGAGGAAAATAATTAATGATATAGATTATTCTGATGCAATTTTCAGTGTCATTTATTCAAACAGACTTGACCTTTTGTATGAAGTTAACATTTATTCAATAGGATGTGATTAAAAATTAGAACAGTGTCTCAGGTGAACTATGGATGTAGCCTTGATATTAATCAAAAGCAATACTAATGAAAAGTATCAATTTAACATTAATGCTTGCTGAATACATTAACACACTTATTAAAATAATTAAAGCAAATTAATTATGAATTAGCTAAATTCATTATCAAATTCATAGTATGAATTAGCTACTTAACTCAGTCGTTTTTTTTGCAAAATATTATAATGAACAGCACATTAAATATTTATGCAGAATTTAAAAGGTAATGTAGAAATGTCACACATAAAAATGATATAAAAATTCTTAAACTTGCAAAAAATAAAATTTTCAAAATAAAAAATAGGTTTTACTGGTGGTAGCGAGCCAGTGACGGAGCTCGCGGGTGCAGGCACCACCGCATTACCTAATTTAATTGCCGCTAAATGGTAGTGTTCAGCACTATCGTGTTCCGGTCAGGTGGTAATGTACGGCCCTGTACTTTCCGGCACAGAGGCATAACACCTTAGGCCTCAAGAGTGGTAACGCATCTGCATTTTGACATTGGTATTTGTGTAAGTTGTGTCTTTAGGCTGCAGTCATCACTTAACATCAACGTGAACTGCATGCTTGTTTGCCACTTCCATTATATAAAAAAATAGGGTTATCATTCGTTGGATCAATATTCTGGCAACTTGTTTTGCCATCAACACCGAAATAACTCATAAACTTTCCCCCGTGGACACAGCAAAAACTGAACCCAGGCCGGCAGGTGCAAGACGCTTTATAAGTAAAACTCGTATCCTAAGAAAAAGTCACTCGTAACACGTTCTTGCTGCATTCATCATTGACCATTTAACAGCGTTCGTCTATTTCTACCAGACTGACCTACAAAACAGGATCTGCACGACTTATTGGTCTAGGAATGCAATGAAAACGTCCAAATAGCGTAAAATTGCAATTTCAACAGTAGTGAGATCTATTTTTATACACATATTACATAAATATACTTTTTCAACTACATTGCTGAATTAATTGATCTTACTAACTTACTTAATAAAAAATATATTTAAACAGATCGTATTATATGATGATATAAATTAAATTGTTATTTTTATGTTTTATGGGATGGAAGTGGAAAACAAACGTGCTGTTCACATTGATGTTAAGTGATGACTGCAGCCTATAGATACCCACACAAAGACCAAGGTCAAAATGCAGATGGACTTCGGTAACTTAGTGGTAAAGCGGCTGGACTGGTTATCCTGAGGTCGCAGGTTCGATTCCTGCCCGAAGACAAATTTTTCTTTCCATTGTTTCTTGAATTTCTAAAATGCAGATGCGTCACCACTCCTGAGGCCTAAGGTGTTATGCTTATGTGCCGGAATCTACAGGGCCGTACAGTACCACCTGACCGGAAAACGATAGTGCTGAACACTACCATTTAGCGGCAAGTATATTATTGATATTGATTAGTGATTAATTCATCTTTCTCACTCAAAAGGAAATTTGAATTACAGATATTATGTAAAAAAAATATAATACGACAAAAAATTACTAATAAACTGAATCTGATGATAGAGACTAAAATAATCTTCTGTAGGAAGTCAAACACAAGCAAATTAAATGTAAATCAAATAAAGAAATCGACTTACGACATACAAACGCAAAACAAATTGGATGAAGAAGATAAAAATACTGTTAAGTAAACGAAATAAAAACTAAATAACAATTTAGACAATGATTTAGAGACGACATACGTAAACAGCAATACACGCTTGGTTAGTGCATATCGTCAAATCTTGTTCAAGGCAAGAATTAGTATATTTACAACACTATTTGGTACGATTCCAACAATGCTATCTCATTTCTAAGCCGTCTGTAAAATAATAGACGTGTCTGCCAGTATCCGACTGTGATATGCAGCTATTTATTGATGATGTATGTACAATCGGGGAACTCTCTACTTATAGAAAATTAATCAAATATAGCTTTTATTACCATAGGATAAGATGCCCGTGTGATCAAACGGCAATTTCCCTCTGACGTTGAGTATTCCATAACAAACAGGAAATGTTACATCTTCAATAATAAATTCAAATGAGTATTCATTGTTCATTAACTGCTGCTGCTTTAGGCACTAATCTTTAGTGCCTAAAGCCCAGCATTTTTAACAAACAGCGAAAATGTTGGATCAGACGTAGAAACAGCAACAAGTAAGCGTGATCAGTATTTACACGCTTTATTTTTAAGCATTAGACGATAGGCGATAGTTTGAATGTCGGTTTTATCGACCCATCAAGGGATTTTAGCGCGTTGTTTAACGTGTTAAAGTGCGGCAGCTGCAATTAACGCGATACTCATCGCGTTGCGCGGCATTGACATAAACATACAGCAACACGGGCCACCGGCCGCCGCGGCGGACCGGAGGGGAGTAGCCATCGCGTTTATTACCGATGCAAAACAGTCTGTCATTTTTTGCGGGGGGAAATGCGTGCGACATACACGCACACTACAAAAATCGTCTATTACTACGAAACTCACACCTTGACTTTAACAAAATACAGAAACAATTTCACGCACACGTTTAAACATCTAGGCGACAGGTATAGGCCCATTTGGGCTTGTACTTTGATAGAGGGGAAATCCTTCATATGGCTACTTCCCTCCGGTGTTGCTCTATGGACATAAACAACGTTGACTAGTGTAGCCCCAGCACATGTCATAAAAAAATTGCATATTCGCAACAACTCGAAATAAACTTTTTATATTGTGAAGAAGGTATATTATTATGCAAAATTAACCTAACAATCATTCATGTTTAGTTAGCGTGCCAACAATGTGACGAGATTTTTTATTGTGTGATTGACTTATGTTCAAGCTATTGTGCAATTATTATGACCCACAAATTCGTACTTCATACGTAACATCTACCTTCCACCATTATTTTCGTCTATTCAGTTTGAGCAGTCAGCAAGAACAATATTTTCAAAATCAATCCTTAAAGACTGAATGGACGATGTTGCGGTAAAAGTTTGTCCGAAATAAATGTAAATATAATAGGTACATATTTTTATTTTATACTCGTTCATTCAATAAATATATTGGATACTGATTTAGTAAATATCCTTCGAAACAACAACGTAATTTAAAAAAACGTAACTACACGCCTGTAATCTCCGCAGGGGTAGGCAGAGGGAAATGCATGCATTCAAGCATACATGCAAATACCCGGTTACGTTTTGGCCCATGTAACAGGTGGCGAGCCTGTTTACATCTCCGGGCACATTACCAAACATCGAGGTACTGGGAAACATCCAGAAAATGGAAAGATCCCAATAGAACCAGAGATAAAGGACTTTACACCATCTTCTCTGACAACCCCCTACCCGGGAATCGAACCCAGGACGAAGGTAATTTAAAACGTTTTATGTTCTGAATTAGTTTTGTTACTTATGCATGCAACATACCAACTCGTAAATATTGCACATCCGCTAATTTCGAATAACAAAATGGCCGCGACGACGATCTCGAAGCCGAAATCACTGTTAAATATTCATAAATAACTTCAAACGATTGTCAGTTAAGTGATACCAAAGAGGTCGACGCACGTATTTTTAACCTCCGAAATAAAACCAGATCCATGCCAATTAGCTTTTTTTTCCTGAGCAAAGAAAGTCGGCGATTGGTGAATCATTGTTTTTTTTCTTAAAGTTAATGGAAGCAATAATTTAAACATTTAGACATGTTAGATAACTTCTTTTTTTAGGTCAATGCCACCGCAACGTTCAAGTTCCGAAGGAAACGACCAATATATTTTTATAATAACTGGTATTTTGTCGCTTGAATAATATTCACCGTTTCTATAATACCCACGGGTAAGAACTTTAATAAGATGTAATTTCTCATAATTCTATAAAGAATCCTCCGAATAAAGTATAGAAAAAAAAATGAGAAAAAAAAGGAGATCGCGGCCATAATTCACGGGGATAATGAAATTAAGGGAATATTCAAATTTTCCTTGTTCGCAAAAATGAGGGTATTAGCATGTTTTCGCAATTGATTTAATAATATCTTAATACAACGTTTTCGCGAAGATTTTCTTTGTGAAACATATTAAGAATGCTCATACATACTGCTTAGTTTGGAAGATAAAATCTGTGTGCGTGCGTTAGCAGTCAAATTTTATTAAGTAAAATGAGCTAACATTTTAAGCTAATTACAATAATTTTATTCCACAATTCTTTTCTTCTGAAAATATATTGTCCATAAACTAAATTGAAGTTGATAACGTTTGTCATTGAACGAAAATACTTGTTTTTATGAATTGGCGATCGATAGATTAGGTAAAGCGGAGGAGCCTACGTCCTCTAGTTCCTAGCCTGGAACTCCACCACCAGCTTTGTGAATGAATGAATCTTATTCAGTTTACAGTTTTGAGGTATGACGAAGTTCTTCGGAAGGGCAGATTGATCAGATAGGTCGCGGGTTTAATCACCACACCACAAAATCCTTAAGGGCCTGATTCTTATAACATAATGAGACGTAATTGCAATTGGATTGCGATTGAATAGTTCCATTAAATTAGTTTCCATTTAATAGCGCCAAAGGCTCGACGCCTTTGGCGCAGTTAAAGCAAAACAACGAAGCGATTCTATACGACTATTTTAGTTTAGTTATTAAGCAGTTTTTACGTTAAAAGAATTAGGCCCATGTGTGACATAATAATATTCTCTCTTAAATTACGCACAACCTTGTTGTGGGCATCAGAGAAGAAATTTGTACAGCAGTGGACTTCTTACGCCTTCAGTGACAATGATTTGATGATGAATTTTTTAAATCTGTGTATTTGTGTGTGTGTTTGTGTGCGTGCGTGCGTGCGTGCGTGTGTGAGTGCGTGCGTGCGTTCGTGCGTGCGAGCGTGCGTGCGTGCGAGCGTCCGTGCGTGCGTGAGTGCGTGCGTGCATGTGTGCATATATGCGTGCAAGTGTGCGTGCGTACGTGCGTGCGTACATGTATGCATGTATGCGTGCAAGCGTGCGTGCGTGCGGTGCAAGCTTTGAGTTTGTCCATTGCCCGGTCTCTCAGTCTAAGTAAAAGACTCTGAGTATGTTCTTGTGTTGTGTCATTTATTGCTTGTCTTTGAAACCTGCTGCTACTTCTCTTTATAATCTTTAACGAAAAGTCGATAAAATGTATTTCAACCAGATACGAGTACTGCATGCAAGTCATCCCAGAAATTATACATTTATAAAACTTTCAAGGTACCTCGGACCACCCATACCGCTTTCGATTACAAAGAAGAAGAAATCTTAATTAATTAATACGCACTTTTGTCCGTATGTATCCTTTGGGGTGGCACCATGTTATTATTGTAATAAGACCCACCCACAATACGTGGCAATAAAACTTCCTTGATATAATAATTGTATTGGATTTGTTTGGAGGAATCGTTGTCTGTGATCGTAGTGCATAATAAATACATCTCGCGATATTTTAATATCGTTATAGTCATAGAGCAACACCGGAGGGGAGTAGCCATATGCAGGCTTTCCCCTCTGTCAAAGTACAAGCCCAAATGGGCCTATACCTGTCGCCTAAATGTTTAAATGTGTACGTGAAATTGTTTCTGTATTTTGTTAAAGTCAAGGTGTGAGTTTCGTAGCAATAGACGATTTTTGTAGTGTGCTTGTGTGCCGCACGCATTTCCGTCCGCAAATAATGACAGACTGTTTTGCATCGGTAATAAACGCTATGGCTACTCCCCTCCAGTCCGGTCGGTGGCCCGTGTTGCTCTATGGTTATAGTTAACAATTTGCTAAATCTACTTTTATGAACGTACTTCATTGTACATACACATCTAGATACCTTAATAATGGTCTCAATACAGACGCTTTGCCTCTTTTGCGATAAAAGATTTTTGCAATATTTTCGGAATATTTTTTTGGTCAAGGAAGGTGCCAAACAAGCATTAGGTAATCCGGTGGTGCCTACGCCCTCGAGCTCTTACATTGGAACTCTACCATCAGAAAATTGATATAATAATTGTATTGGATTTTAACTTTTAAAACACTCGCGTTTAACACTCATTTCACTTTTACAAACCGGGTCGTGACGCGATATAGATATTGGGTAAAAACACTTTTTACCTTTATTCCGACGTTTCGACTCGGTTGCACAAGCCGTGGTCGCGGACAGACTGACCAGACTGTATTGGATTTGTTAGCAGGCACAGTTGTCTGTGGTTGTATTGAAGTATGTATGTATGTATTTTCACGCTAGGTCCCTAACAGGGTAGGCCGAGTGTGGACCGCCAGATATTCCGGTCCTGACACAGCACCCGTGCCTCATCTACCTTCATCATTCTTTTCATACACGCACACCGATTCCTAACCCCCTTATTCATAAACATATTTTAGCTAAAGTGTTGCTAATCTCTCCTTTGTCTTTTTATATGCTGCACATTTGACCATGCAACTGACAAAGACAAAGCATTCTATAGCTCAAACGTATCTAATGTACATTTATGAATAAGGGGGTAAGACTTTAGACCCCCCCATCACTCAGAACTCGTTAAAAAAGTGACTAACTTGGTGACTAAAGTGGTTAACTTGTAAAAAAAGTATCGCGACATTTGACCTAAACACCGCAGCGTGACTAAAAAGTCACGCTTGTATATAACAAAGTGTACCTAATTGAGACAAGCTTCTGATACACTTTACAATCATAATATTTTGTGTTACTTTATACTATAATTTCAATTACTCCGCACAAATAAATGAAATTTATTCACGTCCAATTAAATTCAGAACGGATCTTCGACGTTAACACGGGTGAACGCAAGTATCAAGAATTTTATTGTGGCTTTCAATTATTTTGACATTCGATGTAATTGTTTTGGCAAGGACTTGGATGAACAATAATTCCTGTAATTCATTGTACTTTTTATTCAAGAATAAAAGTACATTAAGTATTGATTATTTACTCGCTTTGGAATGATTATTTGTATAGTTTTATCAACACTTTATTATTTCCAGACCAGATTAAAAAAAAACAACGTCACTTCACGCCTGTAATCCCCGAAGGGGTAGGCAGAGGTAAATGCATGCATTCAAGCATACATGCAAGCACCCACGATTCGCCGGTTACCTTTTGGCCCATGTAACAGGTGGCGAGCCTGTTGGCCAAACTTCGAGGTACTGGAAAATTTCCAGAAAATGGAAAAACCATTATCTCTGATAACCCCCTATCCGGAAATCGAACCCAGGCCCTCAGCGTAGTAGTAGTGGCATGCTACCACTAGGCTACCGAGACAGACAAACAGACATCTTACCAGATTTCAATGTTACATATTGCCTTAACCCTTTTGACATGTAACTAATCTATCAAATATGTATTTGTACACTTTAACATTACAGTATGTTGGTATGTTTATTGGAGAACCACACAAAAAAATGGTCTTAAAAGAAATTTGGTGACAGATCATTTACGACTTGCCTTGCAACTTATATGAACATATCTATATGATATGTTAATGTAAGTTGTCTATCTTATCATCTATATGATAATTTTTATATTGATGAAGCCCACACCAAAGGCGACAAGAGCAGAACCAGGTTTTACTGGTGGTAGAGCTCCAGTGACGGAGCTCGCGGGCATAGGCACCACCGCATTACCTAATATACTTTCCGCTAAAGGGTAGTGTTCAGCATTATCGTGTTCCGGTCAGGTGGTAATGTACGGCCCTGTAATTTCCGGCACAGAAGCATAACACCTTAGGCCTCAGGAGTGGTAACGCATCTGCCTTTTGACCTTGGTCTTTGTGTGGATGTCTATAGGCTGCAGTCATCACTTTACATCAATGTGAACTGCATGCTTGTTTGCCACTCCCGTAACAAAAAAAAAGAACGATAAATGCATTATTACTGATCACCTTGTCATGGAAGGGGAACACCGGCGAAGCCAATAGAAATCTAATGAGGGAGCGGTTTAGCGTGGCTCTTTGAAATAAAACTATTTTTACGGATTTATCTCGCGTATATTAAACTAAAATGATTTTTTAAATCAACCCGACGTTTCGGTCGCTTTTCAGCTTCCGTGGTCCCGGGCAGACTGAGGTGACATTTGTCTGACAGAAGTTTGAAAAAATTATATGTAGCTACCTCCATCGATTTTGTAAACGCCTTGCGTAGCGTTCAGGATTAACACAATAATTACTTATGGTATCTTGAGGTCTTGCAGACTGCTGCGGCTGGGATTTAATCTTGCTAAGTATGGGATCCCATGATGTTGATAAAGCGTGGCTCTGCCCGCTCGCTGCTATGAGGAGACTGTCGGAGAAGAGGTGTGCGGGTATTTTGTTGGCCCTGCACCCTATCCCTAGCCGCCTAGCCGTAGACCCGCCGCGTCTACGAGTCGAACTCCTTTGACGCTCCCGCTCCCTCGAGGCCGAACTTATACCACCAGGCATACAGACATCTGGGCAGGGACCTCCGGGCGTCGGACTAGGGCATGTCCGGCGCCCGAACATAGAAAGGTTCTAAGCTGGCTGGCGTGCATGTGTTCCGCACGCCACTGGTGTTGTTTGAAGCCAAAGGGCTAAAACTGTAAAGGGCTCGAAAATGAGCAGCCGCCGATGGTGGACAAGTCGGAACACCATCTGATTTTAGTAAGTACGAGTCTCACACAACGCGTCGGCTACTCTAGAGTGCGCATAGAGAGATGCCCATGACAGGATCCTATAGAAAATTAAATGAAAATGGTTCGTTCTCATGAATTCGAATTTCTCATGACCGAAGTCGTTACCAATGCATTGAGACGCAGCTCAGCAACCTTAACGACTGTTCTTACTACAATATTAACATGTGAAAGTTCTTCGTTGTTGGTGATTTGCCTGATGGGTGGAATCAGAACTCTATGGTTTGAATCAATTTAGCAACATTTGTTCTCTTCAATTTATGGTTTCGACTTAGCACATATTCAAGTCATTTGCGCACTGTGGTTAATCCCTACTTCCATACTTATATTATAAATGTACGAATAATGTGTGTTACGAAAGTAACTCTGTCTGTCTGTCTGTTACCTTTTCACGTCCAAACGACTGAACTGATTTTAATGGAATTTGGTACAGAGATAGAGCTGACTTTGAGAAAAACCAAAGGCTACTTAGTTATTTATAGAACGACATCCAAGCGGGCGAAGCCGCGGGCAACAGCTAGTTTGATATATAGGAAAGGAAATTGTCCCTTAAAATAAAACTATTTTATGGATTCAACCCGCGTATATCGATTTTTTAAAGTGTTTTTGTGATATGTAATTTATAACGGACACATATTAATCACTCAAATACTTTTAATATTATCTACAAATAATATTAGGGTATTTTTGGAGTACAGCTAAGTTGACATTCACGTGATAGACATTGTGCAGTATATTGCTGCTTTGACATAACGTGATAATTACTATAAGTTAAGGATAATAGCAATGTACTGTATAGCCTCTATCAAATTGAATTTAACTGAGTGCCATAATAGACTCGCTGGGAATCCAATCTGAGATCTCAATATTACCACACGCCTGCTGTCATACCTACAATAAGCCTTGAATTATTCCCGAATTATCTTATTATAATCGTTTAAAATAATAGGTTGGGGAAAAAGTCTTTTCGCATTATAGTATGTATGAACATGTAATAAAATCTCTTTGGCTGTAGTATTTGTATCTAGCTGGTTTTGGTATCATTGAAAGTTAAAATTTTAAAGAACATAATTCCAAATTCAATTTAGGCAAATGTGTAATTTTCATTTGTTTTTCGTACTGTCAAGATGAGTGAATCTAATAAGGTCAAGATGAGTGAATCTAATAAAAAGAAGAAATTCGATACATTTTAAAATTTTACTACAAAAAAGGTAAAATGCAACGCAAGCCGCGAAAAAAATTTGCGATGTTTATGGACCTAGTGCAGTGTCTGTGAGAGTAGCACAAATTTGGTTTAAGCGTTTTCAATCCGGAAATTTTGATGTCAAAGATGCACCTCGCTCTGGTCGCCCTATTACGGATAAAATAGATGCCATTTTTGAAAAAGTGGAGCAAGATCGACATATCAGTAGTTACGACGTAGCTGAAGAACTGAGAATTGATCACAAAACAGTTTTGGCGCATTTGAAAAAAGCTGGGTACCTCACGAGCTCACTGAAAGAAACCTAATGAACCATGTACTCATTTGTGATTCTTTACTACGACGTAAAGAAATCGAATCATTTTTTAAGAAGCTGATAACTGGTGATGAAAAGTGGATCACGTACGACAAGAACGTGCGAAAAAGGTCGTGGTCAAAGGCCGGTCAGGCTTCACAGACTGTGGCGAAACCCGGGTTAACTCGCAATAAGGTGATGTTGTATGTGTGGTGGGATTGGAAGGGCATTATTCATTATGAGCTATTACCACCAGCAGGACTATTGATTCTGAACTCTACTGCGAATAACTGATGAAATTAAAGCAAGAAGTTGAGAGAAAGCGGCCGGAATTGATCAACAGAAGGGGTGTGGTGTTTCATCATGATAACGCTAGACCTCTTTAAATTGAAATGATCAGAAAAATTGCATATCTTGGTCTAATTCATGTCCTTATAGTCAGGCTTCACAGACTGTGGCGAAACCCGGGTTAACTCGCAATAAGGTGATGTTGTATGTGTGGTGGGATTGGAAGTGCATTATTCATTATGAGCTATTACCACCAGCAGGACTATCGATTCTGAACTCTACTGCGAATAACTGATGAAATTAAAGCAAGAAGTTGAGAGAAAGTGGCCGGAATTGATCAACAGAAGGGGTGTGGTGTTTCATCATGATAACGCTAGACCTCACACATCTATAGCCACTCAGCCACTTGTCGCGGTATTTTGATGAGAAGTCCCAAATTTTTTATAGCAATGGGATCATGTCCCTACCTACAAGATGGCAAAAGGTTATCGAACAAAATGGTACATACATACTTTAGTTAAATTTAAATAAACTATATTAAAAAATGTTTTAAATTATCTTAAAAAATGCGAAGAAACTTTTTCCCCAACCTTATCTATATGAATAACCCGTAGTGCGAAAGCGGCAAATCCATTAACATGAAACGGGTATGCCAAATCAAGAAATCGTGGCTTTCATATAAGACTGAGTAAACACAGGGTATCGGTAACATGCAGTGATATATAGCTAGCTGCGCTTGCGCACAGAAATATACGGAGTACGAATTATACGCACGAATACAGTTTGTCTTTTTCACATACTTGTATCGTGATTATATATTTTAAACTTAATATGTATGATGATATTTGAAGAAATACGTAAACAAATAAAACTTTTTTTACTAATATAATTAGTTATCTGGAAATTATACAAATGACGGAGATGATAGCGCATAAAGTGCATAATGATTTGACCGATGAAGACCCGGTTAGTCCAGCAGTGTAAGATGACCGTTTGATTTTTTTTTATGTAATGGAAGTGGCAAGCAAGCATGCAGTTCACATTGGTGTTAAGTGATGACTGCAGCCTATAGACATTTACACAAATACCAGAGGTCAAAATGCAGATGCGTTATCACTCCTGAGGCCTAAAGTGTTATGCCTCTGTGCCGGAAATTACAGGGCCGTACATTACCACCTGACCGGATCACGATAGTGCTAAGCACTACCATTTAGCGGCAAGTATATTAGGTAATGCGGTGGTGCCTACGCCCGCTGTCTGGATTCTTTCTCTGTTCTGTCACTGGAGCTCTACCACCAGTGAAAATTTGATTTGATTGATTCGAAGGGTCGCGGGGTTTGATCCCCGCACCGGAACAAATATTTGTATAGCCTACAGATATTTGTCAGATATTGTTGGGTATGGGTGTATGTATGTGTACAACAGCATCCACGACATGTTTGTACCTAGTGTGAGGCTGTGAGTGTAAGCGTATTTATTCATTTATTATTTTTACTGATTTAGTAAATAAAATAACTGTCTACAATGTACCATCAACGATTTATTGACCACTTTACATACTTCTTAAATAAGCCTATATTAGCGCTCCGGAGACTTCAAACCGTTTTAATATATATGTTTCAGACTGTCGATTACCCGCAATTTTAACCTGCAATACGAACATAAGCATAATACGCGTTTTGAACTCAAGGCTGAAACGTTTAACTCAAATATAGGTTTTACAATGCTTGAGGTCGTATTAAGCGTCGGTGCAACTTGAAAACACTTCGTAATCTCAATTTGAGTTGAAGTCCTAAATCTGTCTTTACATGATGCATGTGTTGTGAAAAATGAAATACTCGTAGTGTGGCTGGGTTTATTGTGCGCTATTCTATTGTTTGAGCTAGAGAAAAACTGAGGGCCGCTGGGGCCGAAGAGTTCTTGAATGGCAAGCGCGTACCGGAAGACGAAGCATAGACAGGTCTCCCACAAGGTAGACCGATGAACTGGTGAAAGCTGCGCGTAATCGCTGGATGAAGGCGTCATGGCCTCCAGTGGACGTGTTTCGGGTGAAGTGATCATGATGATTCTATACTTTTATGTCAAAATGTTGACAGACGAGCGGATGGGAAACCTAATGGAAAGCGGTCACTCTCGCCTATGGCGATTTGCAACACCAAGGAGAGTTATCAACGCAATGCTCGCTCTAAAGAAAAAAAACCCTTTTGACACCAGTGTTGAAGAACGTGAAGATTAACTGATAACTGATTTGGCATAGTTGAATAAAATTGTTTTTAATATAACGGTCAATCAATCCTCCATGCGAATAACCAAAACAGTTAGAGCTAGGCTTTTGATCAGACTTACGTAAGCGGTTCGTCTCAAGACGCTAGTCTTCTTCACCGGGCAATTGGCAAGAACACAGGGGCTCGCGGCCTAAATGAATTTACACAAATGCCTATAGGGGACCCCTGAGAGCAAAACTAGTAGGATTTACCGGATCATTCATCATCATCAATCTGTCCGGGTTTGGATACATTGCCTATATATAAGCACGATAAGCACGATACTATCTGACCGGTACTATCCGAAGGGTTTGTTGGGTCGATAGTTGTTTTTGTCGAGGTGTTCGCATCTGTAAACTCTGAATCTCCACTTATATGGAGCAAAGAATGCTGGCGTTTATGATACACTCGGCTGCTGCCTGCTTTTTGCAGCCTTTAACTATATGATTGCTGCCTAGACATTTAAAACAAATGCTATTATTGGCAACAAAATCACGTCTGACCTGTATGACCTGGTTTGCAAATCATCATCATCAATCATCGGTTGGTGGCGCTTTGCTTACGAGGGTTTGAAGATCTTTGAAGACACGCTGGTGTTGCCATTGGAGCGCGGTCATTTTGACAAACGTCCGTCAAATTTACTACTACAACGCGCGCTCAATGCAACGCTAGACGCCTAATTAATTGGTGGTAGAGCTCCAGTGACGGAGCTCGCAGGGGTAGATACCACCGCATTACCTAATATACTTGCCGCTAAATGCTAGTGTTCAGCTATATCGTGTTCCGGTCAGGTGGCCCTGTACGGCCCAGTACAGCCCTGTAATTTTCGGCACAGAGACATAACACCTTAGACCTCAGGAGTGGTAACGCATCTGCATTTTGACCTTGGTCTTAGTGTGGGTGTCTATAGGCTGCAGTCATCACTTAACATCAATGTGAACTGCATGCTTGTTTGCTACTTCCATTACATAAAAGAAATGTGTAACTCTGAATCGCTGTTGTTTTTACATCTGACCTTCTTGTTCTGAATTAGGACGGCGTGATTATCGCTATCGCACGTAGCAACGCATCTACTGAAAACTTTGGTTGCATGTAGATGTTTATAGGCATGATATACCATCAATTTAAACTGTATGCTTATTTGCTACTTAATAACAAAAAAGGCCTGAGCCCAGGGATGCGACCGCCTATCAACATTGCTGTCGTCTTTGTAATTTCTGTCAAATTTTTAAAATCGATTTTTACTTCAACTAAATAACAAAAATCGAAATAATAAATATATTAAAAAAAAAATACGCTTACACTCACAGCCCCACAGTAGGTATAAACCTGTGTCGTGGGTGCCGTTGTACACATACAACACCTACACAAACACCCAGACCTGAAACAAATATCTGTAGGCCATACAAATATTTGTCCCGGTGCGGGCATCGAACCCGCGACCCTTCGAATCAAACGGTCATCTCACACCCCTGGACTAACCGGGACGTCAATAATCTGCCATTATCGCTTGTTTTTCACCTATGAAAGCGAGAACATCAATCAGATTATCACGACTACTTTTAAAGGAGCTACAAATCGACATGAAAATTTGATAGCAATGACAATGCCAACAGCAGTTTCGATTGGCGGTCGCATCCCTGTTCTGCTCAGTAATAAGA
Organism: Macrosoma leucophasiata; assembly: GCA_036365455.1. Taxonomy (NCBI): domain Eukaryota; kingdom Metazoa; phylum Arthropoda; class Insecta; order Lepidoptera; family Hedylidae; genus Macrosoma; species Macrosoma leucophasiata. The sequence continues at coordinate 22,393,655 of JAWQUS010000007.1, read as the reverse complement.
TGACATAGGCTCAAAACCTCGGTAATCGTGGCGAATTGCGTAGGCGATTACATTTAATTGTTCATTGCGTACCATGCTTTAATGATCGTCACGTTTTGTGGAAACAAAACATTTATTGAGTAAACATTAAATTTAAAATTGTCAGCTATTATTATGCGGTTGTGGTCTGCGAGCGGAAAAAACATGAAAAACATCTGGCAACATTTTAATAGTAATTGTGTAATTTTTATGGATACGATTTTCCTAGAACACTCAGAAATGTTGGAATGAATATGTAATATAAGAGATTTTTCCCCAAGCCTTTTTGAGGAAAACACTGACGTCTAACTGATTTGTTTAATTAGATATCTCGTTAAAATTGTTTAATTTTGTCCGTCTTCCTATTTCACAAAAAGCAATGAATGGAAGAATTTATAATACAATGGAGTTGTGATACGTTAACATATTATGAATTACTAAGTTCTGCCCTCGACTTCGTCCGTGTTTAATTTTAATCATTACAAATTGTAGCCTTTATGTTATTCTAATCCATAACCTTTATTACTGTAAGGTTTCATCCAAATCCGTCGAGCAGTTTTTTCGTGAAAGCGTAGCAAACATCCATACTCATAAACTTTCGCATTTAAAATATATTTAGTAGGATTTTTATAGAAAGCACGTGGAAAGCATACATCGCATACGCATGAAAGTACAACCTGCATCATATTTCATACTGCGCAAACCAGGTTTCAAATGTATGTTTATATGTATCTTCACACCAAAACGGGGTTAACAGGGAAGGCAGGAAACATGGAGCGCCAACATTGCGGTTCGTACACCTTTTCTACCTATATGTTTTAAACCATATAAATGTAACACACGCTATCAGCTGTCAGCCTGTCTTTTACCATTGAATTCAATAGAATGGAACGAAAAGTAAAATTGAGCTGTATGTAATCGTCTTCAAATATCACTCATTACATATAATAATTTAATAAGCTGGTCATTGGTCTCATACATGTAATTTCAAACCGGTTCACATGTGCCAATAGACAAACACCGGCAAATCAAAGATTATATTTCTGCATATATTTACATAAACACAGTGATATATAACACGAAGACTTTAAGGCAAATACTTTAAGGAAAATGCATTTTTTTATGTATGGAACCCACACAAATACCAAGGTCAAAATGCAGATGCGTTAGCACTCCTGAGGCCTAAGGTGTTAAGCCTCTGTGCCGGAAATTACAGGGCCGTACATTACCATCTGACCGGAACACGATAGTGCTGAACACTACCATTTAGCGGCAAGTTTATGGGTACAAATAACAAATACGATAAAAATTCTACTGTATTTTTACCTTGGTCTTTGTGTGGGTATCTATAGGCAGCAGTCATCACTTAACATCAATGTTAACTGCATGCTTGTTTGCCACTTCCATTAAAAAAAATAATAATTTAAAAAATACTGTCGAGCAGCTTAGCGCGATTACCGCCACTGTGATCCAATCCGCGTGCCAAGCGTGGCAATTACGGCATAACAAAATAATAATAATAATAATGGCAACCCATTATACGTCCCACTGCTGGGCACGAGTCTCTCCCCTTTTCGGGGGGAGGCCTGGAGCTTACTCCACCACGCTGCTCCAATGCGGATTGGTGGAGGTGGGTGGGTTAGTGGCCAACCCGCTGTCGGATATTTTCAAACCGCCCATAAGGCCTCCGACAAGGTTTAGCGACTGCTATCCATCGATAGCAACCGGGACCGACGGCTTAATGTGCCCTCCGAAGCACGGAAACGCGCATTTAATTTGCCACTAGCGGTCACCCATCACACTACCCGACCGCGCCCGTAGTGCTTAATCGAGTAGATCGCTTACGATCTACTTATCTACATCTACAGCCGATGGGCCAGGCGCGCTTCAATTACGGCATATTCACCCCAATATATCGCAGAATCCAATTGGGTTTTTGAAAAAAAAAAAATATGCAATAAATAGAAAGATTATATATAAGTTTTATAACAAAACCATTTTTAAAATTATTGTTTTGCAATAATTCATAAGTTATATCAAAATAAAAATAAGTTTTTGAATCCAGTACCGAAGACACGCCGACAGCTCCCGAACTAACCCGAGTGCATGTGACGTCATAATGTTAGCTTCCACTCATAGCAGTTGATACAGAGACAATACGTACAGTGTTTAGATCTAATTTATTCTGTTGACATTGTTATAAAAACACAAATTTATATTGAAAATGTCGAATCTTAAAAGTTATCGTTCTTGTTTTGTACCATTAATACTACAAAAACAATTCCTGGTAAAAAGTTTTTAAATGTTTCCCAAGATGAAAAACGTCGAAATAAATGGTTTCAAGCAGTGCACCATGATAATCCAAAAACAAAATCGATTAATTTTTGTTGTGAAGATCATTTCGATGTAAGTACGAGTATTTCATAACACTATTTTTATTACTTACTAGGTATGCCCGCGACTTCGTCCACGTGAGAAAAATATGATTGTTCAGTATCTACCTGGACGAAGTCGTGGCCGCAACTAGCATAAAAGTAGCCTAAGTTACTCCTTATTACATCAGCTATCTGCCAGTGAAAGTCCCGTCAACATCGGATACACTCCAATTCTACTTATTTGTATGTAGGTATGTCTGTATGTATGGATGTATGGAGATAAAAGTAGCGTAAGTTACTCCTTATCGCATCAGCTATCTGCCAGTGAAAGTCTCGTCAAAATCGGTCCAGCCGTTCCCAAGATTAGCCCCGCCAAACACAAACAGACAGGCAGACAAAAATAGTAAAAAATGTTGTTTTGGTATATGTACCGTGTATACATACATATGCATTTAGTAAAAAGCGGTAATTTTAATATTACAAACAGACACTCCAACTTTATTTATTTGTATAGATGTATAGAATTAACTTACTTACTTTCGAACTTCAGCAGAATTGAACCGAACATCATTTGTCACATAATTGGTTATCATAAACATCAGGAATATTATCAGACTTTGCCTTTATAAATCCTTTGTAACACATAGCTACACGGAATACACTAATAATTTTTTTAGCAATAAATTTTCGATATTATTGTCAAGTCACATGTTATCGCCGTAAACGCTGTACTATTCTTGAACAGCTATAACATTATGACGTCACAATTAGGGGTAACCAATCGTGGCGCGTTCATAGTCACGTGATTTTTATTTAAATTTTATCAACTTTTAATTGCGTATAATAAATAAAAAATAAAAAAATCTGTTTTTCGCATGACACATCAATACAATTTATAACAAAGTTTTATAAAACATAAAAAAAATCAATTCATTTTTTATTTTCAAATTCCCAATTGTAAACTAATTCGGGAAGAGTTTTCTCCAGCAGTAGACGTGACGATGATGATTATAAATAAAGGTGACCATGGTCACCATCGAAATCACGTATTAAAACATGTTTTCTGTTCAAATTTAACTGCCTCAGTAGCCTAGAGGTAGCAGGCTACTACTACTACGTTGGGGTCCTGGGTTCGATTCTCTGGTCGGGGGATATTAGAGATAATGATCTATTAGGATCATTCCATTTTCTGGCAGTATCCCAGTACGTTGAAGTTCGGTAATGTGCCCGGAGATGTCAATAGGCTTGCCACCTGTTGCATGGGCCAAAACTTAAGCGGTAAATCGTGAGTGTTTGCATGTATGACTGAATGCATGCATTTATTTCTGCCTACCCCTGCCTATTCAAAATGTTCATCGGAGCACGAGAAAATGTTTCCAGTGACTGATATTTTAGATTTCTTATTTGTTTCGCTTTGTGTTCGCTTTAAAAATCACCTTGTTTAAATCAACAAGCAATGTACTCGTAAATCAAAATCTTAGACGTTACAATCCGCTGCGAACCGCTCAAATGTCAGTTGGCGCTGCTAGTGTAACAAAAAAAAAAAAAACAAAAAAAACGTGACGCATGTAAAAGTTTGAGAATTTCGGCGCTGGCCTTGAATTTATGGATGCAGATGAAGTGCCCATAAAATGTTTATTTGCGATGGTCATTTTTATAAATTTGATTATTTGGCGAGTGGATGTTGTAATAAAGTGCGGAGTTTAAAACGTTCGCATTAGTATTATTAGAGGTTTTTGATAATTTGAGCTTGATTGTGATTGTAAGGGATTTAAAATGTCTCGTTTGTACAATAACATCAAGATGTCGTTTTACAGTTAATCCGAATTACGATCTGGGCAGTCATATGAGGACTTGTTGTTTTTGGACTTTGGAATATTATCAGAATCTGGATTGCTAAAAAAAATATTTATACGACGTCGTCTTTATAGTATCATTTTAGTGAGATACGAGTATATATGTATGTATCTTCACGCCAGGTCCCTAACGGGGTAGGCAGAGAGTGTAGAGCGCCAGACATCCCGGTTCTGACAAACCTCTCGTGCCTCGTCTACCTTCATCATTCTCTTCATACATGCACGCCGATTCCTAAGACTTTTGACCCCACCATCAGACAGAACTCGACCTATTTGGTCATGGTAGGTCAGCCTTGGTCTTCCTGGGCCTCTCCTGATACGAGTAACTCCGCGAAAAACTAAGAACGTACTACCTATGCACCTAAGGGAGCTCTTTCTTCATCAAATCTAACACAACAACTGCATTGTTAAATTACGTGTGAAAAATTTTCTTAGGTACAATAAAATCAACGTCACAAGATATATGCACTCTTTAATTTACATACTACGAGCTTTTGCCAGAAACGTGTATATACGTTTGTAAACATTATGGAATAATTTACGATACGATTATATTTTACGAGGGGAATGTTTGAAAAATTAAGGTAACCAATGTTATGGACGAACGTAAAATGAAGTTTACTATTGTTAAGCCACCCATTTCCATAATGTGAGCTAAGCGCAACACGCAATGAAATCCTGCACGTGACTTATATTTTTGCTTTCACTGGAGGACTAATACAAAACGACGTATCATTCGATCTAAATGAGCATATCCATGATGCTAACATCAACAGTCTGTTTATACGAATAAATAGTTTTCCCTTGATATATTATATTTTGTACTAGCTGAGTCGATAAATTACGTATTGTCTCAGAATTAAATTATGTGTCAAATGTATGATAAGTACAACCTTTTTGTATGGCAAAATGAAATTGTTGTTTTTACTATTTTCTTTACAATTTTTTAATATTTACTCACCTTTTAAACGTTCCCTAGACTTCCAAAAATAATTCAAAATTAGCTGATTCAGTAGAGTCGTTCTCGAGTTTCAGCGAGACTAACGAACAGCAATTGATTTTTATACATATAGACTATTATTAAGTGTAAATTGAAAACACCAATTGCATCATTATATCACACGTGAGATATTTCCGTACAACAAAGTCAACGTCACAAGATATACGCACTCTTTAATTCACAAACTACGAGATTTTGCCAGAAACGTGTATATACGTTTGTAAACATTATGGAATAATTTACGATACGATCATATTTTACGAGGGAAATGTTTGAAAAATTAAGGTCACGGATGACAAGAATGAACCTTTAAATTATTTTTTGACAGCAATAATCCATTACGTCGTTTCTTCACTGGAACACTGACGTAGTTTTAGGTCACTTCACACTATAAAGAGTTGCCTAATGAGTGTGAGTATTTAACAGTTGACAGCCGTTGCCGTTGTCTAAAAGTAAAAAAAAGAGTGGGAAATAATGATTATTTTATGTTATTTTAAGATACATTTTATATCAATATTGGTGTCAAATAAATACTAAAATTTATGTTACTTGTTAGTTTTAATACCTATAAAAGATTAATTTGATTTTTTTCCATCCCGCACCTTTGACAATGCCACTGACAAAGACAAAGCATTCTATAGCTAAAACGTATCTAATGTACGTTTATGAATAAGGGTTAGTCTTTAAATGAATATACGTGTACATATTTCCAGCACAGTTTTTTTTAAGTCATGAATCATAAATATATAATTGTTATGTGAATTATAAAATACATTTTTAATTAAAATTAAATTTTATAAATATTTGTCAAAGCAAGGTTATTCTAATTACGGACATGTTTAGATAAAACTATGTACAGCAAAAATAGTAGATATATATACTGAATAATTATTAAAATCCATTGTTATATGTTATAGCTGCTTCTTAATTTAATACATCTTGAAATTTTTATAATTCTGGAATATCCGATCTTTTTTATAAGGCAAAGAAGTGATTATAGCAATCAATAACAGATATACTATTAATCTGAAATGATGCACTCGTCAACTACACTTAGTCTGGGTTGCACCACGATATCTGTTAAAGTTAGTGTAAAATTTCACATCCTTCTCTAACTCAAACAGATTTCTTAAGTTAGAGAAGGATGTGAAATGTTACAATAATAAAAATAAGTCGGGTTTTCTTTCCTGACGCTATAACTCCAGAATTCACGAACCGATTTCCACGGTTTTGCATTCGTTGGAAAGGTCTCGGGCTCCGTAAGGTTTATAGCAAGAAAATTCAGGAAAAAAAAAATTATAAAACGACATCCACGCGGGCGACGCCGCGGGCGACAGCTAGTGTTACAATAACTTTTACATTAACAAAGGGTCGCGGGTACGATCTCTGCACCAGGACAAATATTTGTATGGCCTGCAGATATTTGTTTCGGGTCTGGGTGTTTGTGTATGTGTTGTATGTGTACAACGGCACCCACGACAAAGATTTATACCTAATGTGGGACTGTGAGTGTAAGCGTATTTTATTTTATTTTAATATTCTATATTGGTCTAATATTTAACTATATCAATTTCTCTTTTGCAAATAAATCTACCATAGATACAGACATTTCGATCAGAAGGTTCAATTACCTTGATAGATACATCTTTGTCACACACAAACAAAAGGGTACTGATGAATGGTTTCTTTGTCCCATAATGGGGTAATAATAGGCAATTAGAAAGACGAGATGACAAAACCAAAACGTTAACGATTGATTTATTTGGACAATTAAACTGTGATCCTAGGTTCGCGACGTATTAAGAGAGATAACTGATGGGGTATTGTCTACACAAGTGGATTGAGTCGCGCAGTTATATTTCACAAATACGCGAAGTAGTAAGTGATTACAATTTCAGTTAATTGTTTGTTTTTTGTAATGGAAGTGGCAAACAAGCAAACAGTTCACATTGATGTTAAGTGATGACTGCAGCCTATAGACAGCCACACAGAGAACAAGGTTAATATGCAGATGCGATACCACTCCTGAGGCCTAAGTTGTTATGCCTCTGTGCCGGAAATTACAGAGCCGTACATTACCACCTTACCGGAACCCGATAGTGCTGAACACTACCGTTTAGCGGCAAGTTTATTAGGTAATGTCTTCGCCCGCGAGCTCCGTCACTGGAGCTCTACCACCAGTAAGTTTTAAATCAAAATGACGTTGTACGCTTATTATAAACCACTAAAGGAAGTTAACGTCCGCAAGCAGATAAATGACCCAAGTTTAATGATTTCCAAAGAGGTATTATTGATTTATCAAAAGGAAGGCTGTCATCAATTCACCAATTCATGATGTAACTAGATTAATCATATTATTAAACAAAAAGTCTGTATTTTAATGTTTGATCGATAAAGTCATTACTTATATTACTTTTAAAACACATAATAAGAATAAATATATATATACATTTTAACATTTCTTTTAAACAGTTATTCGTAGAATCGTATCGTTTTACCACCCGTAGTGTGGAGGTTGCCCCCGAAGACAACTCGCTAAGCAGTTCAAATAAACAATTACAGTCGTAATTTAATTTATTGTAATAATTAATGTTAAAAAAATAAATACAACAGGTCCACAATATTCAAATATTTGAGATTTAATTGCTACAATACTTTCGAATACAATAGGAAAATTAATTACATTTATTTGGAATAAGCTTTTTCAATATCGGTCAAAGCTGGTCAACAGTTAAATCCAGTCCCACCAATTATAGGGCAATTAGACTGCAACACGTAAGGCCTGTAACACACTATCGGATATTACTTATGACATCATTTTACGTCACTACGTTATCAATGTGTTCTGTGTGTTAGCCATGTCTAACTGTCCATATCTGACTGCAGCCTATAGACACCCTCATACAGACCAGAGGTCAAAATGCAGATGCGTTGCCACCCCTGCGATACGTTTATTCATTACTCTATTATATATTATCTTAAACGTGACACAATTTTTATGTCACATTCGGGAAATCATTATCACTGGACAACCATACTGTGAAGATTGCGTAATTTTTTTTCCTTTTTGATTCTAGAAAATACTTCCCATTAATCGGCCCCGAGGCTGATATAGATTGTAAGCGATCGACTCGGTTAAGCGATACGGGCGCGGTCGGGTGTGTGATGGGTGACCGCTAGTGGAAAATTAAAATGCGAGTTTCCGTGCTTCGGAGGACACGTTTAGCCGTCGGTTCCGGTTGTCATCGATAGATAGCAGTCGTCATCGGAGGCCTTATAAGCAGTTTGAAAACATCCGACAGCGGGTTGACCACTAACCCGTATCTCCACCAACCCGCATTGGAGGAGCGTGGTGGAGTAAGCTCCAGGCCTCTCCCAAAAAGGGAAGAGACTCGTGCCCAGCGTTGGGACGTATAATGGGTTGCCAATAATGGCAACCCATCATACTTAAAGATATTACGCATAATTTCTGGATTGAATCCGCGCCGTTTCCCCACTACCGTGCGAATATTCCGCCCGATGACATCTCGCGCCCGATGACATCTCGCAGGTTCGCATTTCAAACCAACAATTATGGGGTAAACCGACAGTAATTTAATTTACCGTAGTAATGAATGGGCCAATTATAAAAGTAATGGGCCCACAATGGTCAGAGCTTTGATATTTATTTGCTATAGTGTTTAGCAAAACAATGAGAATAAATTGACTGACGACCCGGTTAGTCCAGCGGTGAGAAACCACCGTTTGATTCGAAGGGTCGCGGGTTCGATCCCCGCACCGGGACAAATATTTGTATAATCTACAGATATTTGTTTCGGGTCTGGAAGTTTGTGTATGTTTTGTGTGTGTATAACGGCACCCACGATACAGGTTTATACCTAGTGTGGGGCTGTGAGTGTAAGCGTATTTATTTATTTATTTATAATTATATGTTTAGTTTTATGGTATGGAATATGCCTTAATATACGTCAGTGGCGGCCAACAAGTCAATCGCAACCAAGTATAGTATGGCAATTAAAAAGTAAAGCTTGAAGCATACTATCTCACGCAACTTGTATTATCGCTGAAGATCAATACTTTTTGCTCAAGTTGCTTAAGGACTGTATGTCCATATTTATTGATAGGTATTGATACTGAACTGCGTTCTATAGATGTCTATATCAAAACACAAGACGAAGAAAACTCCGATGCGTTGCTCATTTTGGAGGTACATTTTTTATATCTGTTTCAATTATAAGGCGGTATTAATGTGACATTTTACACGGTTTCATGGTCCATGAACTGAACAGCTCGGTAGAATTAGTTTAATGTAATAAATAAACGTTCCATATTTGGTACACCCATACATCTTCTGAGAAGTGTGTTCCAGCAGTGGAACATTTTATTGTGGAAGCTCTCTACTGTTGTAATGATTTGATGCTCTTTGTGTTTTAACGATGTTCATTCCTAAGAGGATATCAAAACGTAGTTTTCTTTTGTGTATTAACATATTCCACATAAAACATTACTAATGAAAGGAGTGTGCCAGTCATGGAACGTTTATTAACAAAACAACACAATTATTCTATTAGGGGTTGCGTTCATCGGAATTATTTGTCATTTCAACCATTTATAATACGCACTTAGTCCGATATTTCATGTCAGAGCAAGATGTGCCTTACTCTCTACGACGTTCTATCAAATGTTGTCAACAACTGCATACACGCGCCTTGGATGACACTTAGGTAATGATTCATCGACATCACGAGCGCGTGCGCATTGCCTAATGACCCTTATTATCCGTCTCTGCCGTCTTAATGATTTATGTTTCGCTTTGCGTTTGTAATGATCTTAAAGTTCTTGGGGAGGATAATATAATGAACTAACTTGATACCTTCTTGTCTGCAAAAACTGTTAAAAAAGATACAGAATATTTTTGTATTAAATTCATCATGCCGTTTGTTTTTCGAAAATGTAGTGGTACTTTTTATCAATGGTAGGAATTTTGATGCTGCTAGGAAGGTCCCGAATTCGTTCTAGATAGGATATTAGTAACAAAACCCGGCATCAAATAATCAATAAATTCGACAACAGTTTAAAAAAAATTTGAGACTGATCAAAATTAACCAGATCTTTCTTTGTATACCTACAGACAACATTAGGCTATTTACAATTGTTGTTTTTTGCGTACCATTACGTAATCAGTTACCTTTGTTTTTTAACCATATAGTAAGAACACACTACCGCCGACTTAACCCCCCGCGGGTGGACCGCATCGGAGTTCATTAATAATAATTCTGTCCGCCCGACTCCTCTACACACGTACTTACAGATTAGGTTCGGCGCGTACCGAATCTGCTATCCCCTCCGTACCAAATCCAGTTACGTCTAATACGTTTCTTTGACATTTTCATGAACGAAAACACTATATTAAATAACAGAACCAAAATGAACGCGTCAGTTGCGGATCAAAGTTGGTGGGAGAAAGTTTTGACATTGTTCACCGGTGTTCCCAAAATAAGTTTGGATTTTGTCCGAAATTCACCCGATTTATCCCCGGACTCATTTGGTTCACCAACGTTTGACAAATTGAGACACGTTTGGACAGACTTTTTTTACCCAAAACAAGTTTGGGACTCATGAAAGCTTTGTTGAATTGGGATTTTTTTTTTGTGTGTGGGTGTTTATCTATAGGCTGCAGTCATCACTTTTTTATGTAATGGAGGAAGTGGCAAACAAGCATGCAGTTCACATTGGTGTTAAGTGATGACTGCAGCCTATAGATACCCACACAAAGACCAAGGTTAAAATGTATATGCGTTACCACTCCTGAGGCCTAAGGTGTTACGCCTCTATGTCGGAAGTTACAGCTCCGTATATTACCACCTGACCGGAACACGATATCTATACTGTGACGATAGTGCTGAACACTACCATTTAGCGGCAAGTTTATAAGGTAATGCGGTGGTGCCTACACCCGCGAGCTCCGTCACTGGAGCTCTACCACCAGTAAAGAAGTTAACATCAATGTGAACTGCATGCTTGTTTGCCACCTTAATTAGATAAAAAAGCTACTATACATATAGCCCATTATTGATGGGCTATCACCTTTACTACTATTTCACAGCAATAGGCAGCAGGGTGGCGACTCATCTGTCTTTTAAACGCCGGTTTTCGTGATTACATATAATTATATATGCTACAATATTGTACATACTCGTTTTCCACCAACATAACATTAAAAAAAAGAAAATGTTACTCCAAACATTCCGGCCACACATTTCAATTGTTGTGATCACCAGACCCAATAAATCTTTTGAAATCATCAGGCTCTATTTGCTTCGTTGGTATAAATCTATACAAATAAATAAAATTGGAGTGTCTGTTTGTAATAAAAAAAACCGCTTTTTATTAAATGCATATGTATGTATACACGGTAGATATACCAAAATAACATTTTTTACAATTTTTGTCTCTCTGTTTGGCGGAGCTAATCTTGGGAACGGCTGGACCGATTTTGACAGGACTTTCACTGGCAGATAGCTGATGTAATAAGAAATAATGTTATAAATGGAACGCAATCTAATTAGTTCTTTTTGTTCTTTTGCCACTTCCTAAGTTGGCAACACTCTCTTCGCCTACCGATCTCATGTGCCGTGCGTGTATAAGAATTGTTCTTATAATTAAAACAAATAATCACGCTATAAACGCTCCTTTTATTTGCAAAATCCTACAAATAACTTAGGTTACTTTTATACTAGCTGCGCCCACGACTTCGTCCGGGTAGATACTGAACAATCACAAATTGTCACGCGGGCGAAGTCGCGGGCACAGCTAGACAGAAATATGTTTGTTCAAATACTTGCTCTTTATATTTTTGGCCAAGGGCAACGCTCCCATGTTTCCGAAGTTCGATTTCTGTATTCGTTATCTAAGAAGCACTTGATATTCGAGGAGACTTAATTAAACAAACCCTTTTATAAGATATTTTGTTGAAAATGTTTGGTAAACATCATTTAGATAGCTACATAACGAGTTGTTCGAGAGATGCGAGCGTTCCCTTTTACTTTATGAAACTTAAGTTTATTTTTAAACCGGTTGGTTTTTAAATTGTGATAGGTATTAATTAACGCTTAAATAACGTAATAACTTTGGAACCATTTGGTGGCAACTCATCTGCATTTGACCTCCGGTTTTGTGTAGATGTCTATAGGCTGAAATAATTGTTCAATGTGTAACGGTAGGCTTGTGTGCTAGCACCATAAAATTAAAAAATCGAAACACCATTCAACTGTGCCATACATACAAATATATTACTGTGGATTTTTCTATTCCAGTCTGCCGCAACCCGTTCGTCCCGTCCATCAGGTTTGGTGCAAGAAACTTACCTGCAAAAAAAAACATAGCATGTGAACGCAATAGTGATGTCAACATAAAGGCGTAATTATAATCAATATTTGATAGTAAAGATTTTAATAACATCGAAACGACTGTCTCCATAATAAAAAAGAAATATATTAAAATAGGTAAATGTGTTGCTATGCGTAAAACTTGTCAACAGCGAGACCGATTACGCTAATTCTTTTTGGATGTATTTTTAACTGTCCGGAGAAGGTTTCATTAGGTACCAGTAACAACATAATACATTGTAGGGGAACCTACAATAGCCCGGGTGAGGTTGCTAGTTTGTAAATAAAATGATAAACAAAAAACAATATTAATAAAAAGAAATATAATTTCCTCTGCTTTTTAAGAGACAAACTGTATATCTGATTTTCAAACATTAACCCCCTTATTCATAAACGTACATTAGATACGTTTTAGCTTTAGAATGCTTTGTCTTTGTCAGTTGCAGAGCCAAATTTGCAGGATAGAAAAAGACAAAGGAGAGATTAGCAACACTTTAGCTAAAATACGTTTATGAATAAGGGGGTTAGGCTTTAAACAGACAGCCTGTATGCCGACTGCACACCTACTGCAATTGGGCTGCGCCTTAAAGTACACACGTCCGGATTTGGTACGGAGCGGACAGCGGATTCTGTACGCTCCGAACCAAATCTGGCCGTGTGTATAGGAGTCCGGCGGACATAATTAAAATTAATCAAGTCTGATGCAGTCCGCCGTACCGAATCCGGACGTGTGTTACTACTATGTCCAGTCATTGAAACTGCACGCCAATTGCAAATCTACTGTACATTTGCAGTCGAATGCTGAAATGCTTAGAAGCCTTGTAACAGAAATAAGACTAACAATGACATTTTTAAAAGGAAAAGTTTTCTCTTTACTAGCTCTCAAATAAGACGCGAAGCGAAAACTAGTTTATATTAAGAGGTTATTTTTTTATGTAGATGCAGGTTCACTCATCACTTTTTAAAATTGTACTATTTATTTTTCGCAATAACACATGCAAGTAAACTTTAGAAATGAAAGAAAAAAGGACAGAAAAAAATCGGCTGGACTGGTTATCCTGAGGTCGCAGGTTCGATGCTTGCCGGAAGTAAATTTTTCTTTCCGTCTTTTCTTTATTTTATTAACTTTTTAAAATGTCTATGCTTGACCTTTGAAAATTTAAAAGCCATGAATAACTTAATACTTCAAGGAATAAATTAAATATATTTTTAACATAACGTCTTTATAACATTTATTCTCAAAAAGACATCAAAGTCACTTACTTGAGAATCATAGTTGCTAATTTATGTCATTACAATTCGTCTAGTACGGAAAAAAAACGAATAATCCAAGGTTAACAGAAAAAAAAATCAGTAGATTAAATGTGGGTAGTACAGTTAAGAACAAAAATGTATTTATAAACACTTAAATGAGAACTATCCGAATGACACAGAGACATTGTCGATCCGTATCCGAATACAACATCCCTAAATATCCTAGAAACCTATAGACCGTCTACCTATTACAGAACAGTGGACACATGTTACGCTTCTCACACTCTTGTCACACACATTCATTCGTAAAGGCCAGCGCACACTAGACGTCTGCAGTGTAGAGTTAAACAAAAAAATAAACATTTTTGAGAAGTGGCAAATATTTTTGAAATATAATTTGAATTGGTTCTACCATGTTTCATTTTAATTGATAACATTTATGTATGTATGTATCTTCACGCCGGGTCCCTAACGGGGTAGGCAGAGAGTGTAGAGCAATATTGATAACATTTGACGACGCAATTTTGGGTTCAAATTAAATTAATTTACAACTTGGTAAAATTTTAACTCAGATCCATTGATCTGCATGTACTGAAGTACTGAAAACGTGCTAATCACGTTTTTAGGTTTGATTAATGTAATGAAAAAATATCTATATATTATTTCGAGTAGGTATTATATTTGGTCGACTATTAATCGCAAACTTGTAAAGCCAACTTAGGTGTGATAGTTTTCCTTTCAATTTCCTTTTAAAAGTTGTATGTAGCTACTATTGCCATAACGTTTGAATTTCAAACAACAACCGTTTAGTTGGTAGAGAGGGGGGGGGGGACACTTGACTCGTAACGAAAATTGGCACTTTAAAGTTTAATAAGTCACGAACAATAAACTAAATCAAAAAGTGATTATAGCACATCCCTCACATTTTTGAAAGACCTATTTAACGATATCTTACACTATATAGAAAACGAAAAATAAAAAACTATTCTCGCGTTATAAGAAGGGAGAGGAACCCTAAATAAAAAAAAATAACATGTTTTTATTTTACCACTTTGTCGGCGTAATAAAGATGTATCCTTGTGTAATTTCAAGTCTCTAGTACCAATAGTTTTTGCGCTAAGCCGCGGACGGACAGACAGACGGAGAGACAGACAGACAGACGGTCAGACAGACAGACGGTTATGGCGAAACTATAAAGGTTCCTTCTTAACTACGGAACCCTAAAAACGACAAAGTTATATGGCAACATTCCATAAAATGTACACAAGATTTTACCTATAAAAGAAAATAAAAGCCTATAGAAAACAATAAATTTCATGTTTTTTTATGCTGAATCACGGATAAGACCGGCCAAAGTACGGCCCTGTCTAATAGACGTCGAGCTTAAAAACAAGATGGATGACATTCCAGTGAGCTATTAAATATGAAGCACCGATTAATAAAAAAGCGAGTCTCACGGTAAATTAAACGCCTCTTGTGCACTTAGAAATAAACACTTAAAAAAGCTTAGAAAGTTTTCTGGAGCAAGGGG
This sequence comes from Macrosoma leucophasiata, assembly GCA_036365455.1. Taxonomy (NCBI): domain Eukaryota; kingdom Metazoa; phylum Arthropoda; class Insecta; order Lepidoptera; family Hedylidae; genus Macrosoma; species Macrosoma leucophasiata. The sequence continues at coordinate 22,378,233 of JAWQUS010000007.1, read as the reverse complement.
AAAGAAAAAAAACACTGTTAACATATAAAAAGTGGGTGACACAAAAACTCAACAGGGTGACATTAAAAATATTACACTGGCATTTCCTTGCGAATCTGAGTTGATGAACAATAAAATATGACGCAAATACAAACCAACAAAAAGGCACACCGATTCGTCTTTTTCTATTTTTACCAAAGTGGCTAACAAGCATGCAGTTCACATGGTTGTTAAGTGATGACTGCAGCGTATAGACATCTATCTCATCCAGCAATTAAAATACAGATACGTTGCTAACTGAGACCTTTGTTATGTCTCTGAGATAGTTATTAAAGAGCTATATTTACAGATAAAAATTTTGTGGCAAAGTGGCAAACAAACATGCAGTTCACATTGATGTAAAGTGATGACTGCAGCCTATAGACACCCACATGAAGACCAAGGCCAAAATGCAGATGCGTTACCACTCCTGAGGCCTAAGGTATTATGCCTCTGTGCCGGAAATTACAGGGCCACCTCCACCAATCCGCATTGGAGCAGCGTGGTGGAGCAAGCTCCAGGCCTCCCTCCCCCAAAAAAAGGGGAGAGACTTGTGCCCAGCAGTGGGACGTATAATGGGTTGCCATTATTATATCAGCAGGTCAGGTCGAGTCAAGCTCGCTAGTGCTGCGGGTCACGAAACGCGGTGTCTAACCCAGCTACCTCGCCGTCGTCCCGGGTGCTAATCTATCTGCCGCCAAATGATAATGTTCAGCACTCTCGTGTTCCGGTTAGATGGTAATCTATGGCCCCGTAAGAAGGAGGTTCCCTCCTGGGGCGCGGCGACAAGCCCAGCTAGAGCCAGGGCAATGGTTGCGCCGTATAACTGTAGGCATCGTCATCTTGGTGGGGACGCCTGCCACTCCTTGTTGTTGCCAGCCGAGTGCCGAAGAAGCCCGCTACAACCATCGGGAAAAGTGAAGAGGATGAGAACGCAACAGGACCTGGATGCCAATACCATGGTGACATGAGTCCATGGTGCCCACCTCCTCGACCATAGCCCCCGAGGGGGTGCCAAACGCCGTCCTGCAGCCGCAGGGCAGAAGAAGCTGCAGCAGGGGGGGATGCCCCGGTGCTGTTTCCGCGTCGCGCGAATGTTGCGCGTGAAGACCAGTGATGGATGGCAGATAGATTAGGTAATGCGGTGGTGCCTACGCCTTCGAGTCTCTACATAGAAACTTTATCAGTACACTAATAAAACAATGCAGTAACTCTGTCTCACTATATACAGAAACACTTAAATGGCCAGTTTCGTCGGTATTAATATTCGATATTGGTTTTTATTTTTACATCAACATTTAAATACGTACTCAATATAAAATAGGATTCTTATTTTATTTCACAATAGCAAGGCCTTCAATATATAGCATAAAATGAAATTTAGTTATTCCATCGTCGTAAAATCCTCGCTAGACAGTGCATAAACCGAGATCGGCTTTGAGAAAATAGAAGAATAGATATTATTTTTACAATAAACCATTCCGAGTAGATTTCAATATTATCCAAAACAAAATACATTTTCTCATCTTGTAGCTAATGGAAAAACAGTTCACTCTAGGTACTTACATCTAGGGGAAGTATTGTTGCATCAATTATCTAAAGGGAGAGGTAGAGAGCCAAATACCTACATAAATTTGAAAAATTTGATGATTGTTGTCTCAATATATTATACTGATGGTAGAGCTCCAGTGACGGAGCTCGCGGGTTTAGGCACCACCGCATTACCTAATATACTTGCCGCAAAATGGTAATGTTCAGCACTATCGTGTTCCGGTTAGGTGGTATTATACGGCCCTGTAATTTCCGGCAGAGGCATCACCTTAGGCCTCAAAGCATCTGCATTTTGACCTCTGATCTTTGTGTGGGTGCCTATAGGGTGCAGTTATCACTTAACATCAATGTGAACTGCATGCTTGTTTCGCACTTTCTTAATATTTATTGAATGATTATTGCAATATTTGTTATTGATAAGGTTAACATTTTGCAAATTTATGTGTGGTTCATAATGATGTTGAAAACTGACAATCAATATAGGAGTAGTTGATTTTTGTTAGTGTAATTTTCAATTAAGTTCCAATTCTTGGTCCGAAAGTCCAGGAAGTGGAATGTTTATTGGTTGATTATTTAACTTTGTACAAAGGTATGTCTACTAATCGACCAGAAATTTCATCATCATTTCAGCCAAAAGACGTCCACTGCTGGACAAAGACCTCCGCCGAAGATTGCCTCAACCAGAGGTTTAATAATGGCAACCCTTGATACGTCCCACTGCTGGGCACGAGTCTCTCCCCTCCTTGGGAGGAGGCCTGGAGCTTACTCCAACACACTGCTCCAATGCGGGTTGGTGGAGATAAGGCTTAGTGGCCTACCCGTTGGATATATATAAGGCCTCCGACAAGGTTTAACGACTGCTATCCATCGATAGCAACCGGGACCGACGGCTTAACGTGCCTTCCGAAGCACGGAAACGCGCATTTCAATTTGCCACTAGCGGTCACCCATCACACACCTGACCGCGCCCCTATCGCATAATCGTGGTTTAAATCAAGGTATTAAACCGGAGGTTTAATCTTAATAAATAATATAGCACAGTTACATACAATTTTTTTTCGAAATCGATGGATATTCCGAGAAACTTTTATTATGATGCTAATTTCTCATCAGTAAATACATAATACCTTTAACATAATCAATAACGTTCTATGGCATAAAATATTTTTTAAAATAAAATACTAAAAACACATCGAAAAGGTATAATTTATTATTAAATTTTATAGTAAAGAATCGTTTTATTTGCCCCTCACAAACGCATACGACGATGCGAAGTATAATATTTGTGCAAAATATGACTTGATTAAATATTTTCCGGACGGTGTCTGGACTCATTTGTGTACCTACAAATGTATGAGTATTATTTAAAACTATACTTGAATTCGCCGAAGTGGTAGGTAGAGAGAAGAACAACACCACAGTACAAATATGAACAGTATGCAAACTACGTACAAAACGTTCGAAACGGCACAATCACACAAACATGCGCATCAATGACGACCCTAATCGGTTCTCGCGGTGCTGCAGTAGCGAGTCACTCGCTACTCGAGCGTCAATGCGCATGTTTGTGTGAGTGTGCCGTTTTGAACGTTTCGTACGTCGTTTCCTTACTGCTAATATTTGTACTGGGACAACACATTACGTTTTATCCTTGAAGTAGGGAACACTAACACAATTTTGTTCCCTCTATGTAGGACACACCGTACGTTAATCTTTTATTGAAATCTCTCATATCCGTTAAACTTGGCCCCGCGGTCGGTTGATGAGGGAACAAAATTGTGTAAGTGTGTATTTACTTCCTATGTTTAAATGGAAAATGAAAATCCGGATAGCAAATTTAAAAAAGACATTCGTCATCACTCGATGATCTGGGGTAAACGAATTACGTTACGTTACAAATTCGTTCGGTTTGATTGTTAAATCGACCAGAGTGTTGGTACACGCTACACAAGTTAAACATCTGCCCATAGTAATTTTTTGTAATACCATTATATTTCAAATCTTTTCTAGATAGAAATAACTCATTTCAATTTTAATTCATTTCTGGCTAGAGTACCCAGTCACCGTCTGCCGACGTTTGTCAAGGAGGAGTTCTGGCCGCAAGGAGTGTTCCGTAGATTCCGTGGACAACTGCCTGCAGAGAAGCCGCGCATTCACGTCGCCGATAAGACTTTACGTGATAAATAGTGTTATTTTTTATATATATGTTAGTGTATAAGGTGTGTATTTGTATGGACTTTTGTGGCCTGAATAAATAAATAAAAAAAATTACACGTGTCGCAATAGTATAACCCATCTCTTTTCCTCATATCAACGAAAATACAAAACGCAACGTAAAATACATACGCTTAACTCCGATACGATCATTAACATTTAGCACCATTCCGCGCGGTCACTGTGTGACAAAGTTATGGCTATTTAATGGACACTTTCTGGAGCATTGCCGTTTACAAGAGTTTTTAAGCGTTTGCAAGGATCGTGTGGAAAACGTAATTGTCGGTGCTCCTTCACTCACTGCATCTTGAAATATGACTCGCAATGAGACAAGATGTCTACTTAAAATGGTGACAAGGTTGAAGAAGACTGTAGTGTAATGAAACGCTTGGGTCTGGTTAACAACTGATTTATTATTTAACTACCCACGACATCTTCCCCTTAAAAAGAAACAACAGTAGTAGGTACATACATTAGAGTTTACACACTTATAAATATCTTTTTTTTAAATTACATTTTTCACTTCAAATTAGCATCAGTCCATCCTTTTGAATCTTCTGCGAGTAAGAGGAGGCGAATATGAAACTAGCGAGTTTTCACTTAGTTCTCTGCTCGGTTCATACTCGTCCGCTTCTTCCCCAGACACAAATACATCTGAATCATCATCCGATGTAGGAACAGTACAACTTTTTTCGTTACTTTTATTTTGTTCTGATTGATCAGTATCTGCAACTGTCTTTATTAAATGTCGACGATTACGACGATAAATACCTTTTTTATTTTTCACTAGATAGGAACGCGGAGTTGACGCCTTACCTACAACAGTACCGCGAATTCGTCCATGGTTTTCTAACATTATGACGTCCTCGCCGACATTTAATTCAGATGAAGATTTACTACCTCTGTCGTAATACATTTTATTTTTACGCTGCTTTTCTAATAAACAACCATGTTGTGCTTCCATATTACAATTATTCTGTGCTAATAAATCTGGGTGAACTGGTAGCCTACATTTTAATCGACGTCCCATTAAAAGTTGCGCAGGAGAATTCAAATTTTCTCGTGGAGTATTCCTATAACTTAATAAATTTAAATGAAAATCCGTTTTACTATCTATTGACTTTTTAAGCATTTTTTTAATAGTTTGAACTGATCGCTCACTCTTCCCATTTGATTGAGCATAATAGGGCGATGAAGTAACATGATTAAAACCCCATTCATTAGCGAATTTATTAAAATCACGACCAGAAAACTGCGGGCCATTGTCGCTAATAACCGTCTCCGGTATTCCATACCTAGCAAAATTTTCTTTCATTACATTCACTACTGAGTTTGTGCTTATATCTTTTAAGCAAGCTACTTCTATAAAACCCGAAAAATAATCTACTAAAATTAAATATTTTTTTCTTCCATACTCAAATATATCGGTTCCAATTTTATTCCATGGTAAATTTGGTATGGGAATGGGAATCATCGGTTCTTTACAAGGTTTATTTAAATTCTCCTGACATACTTTACATTTTTTAACATAATTTTCTATGTCATTTCCGATACCTGGCCAAAATAATACTTCGCGCGCGCGTCTTTTACAGCGATCGATACCTAAATGTCCATCGTGTATTATTTTTAACATTTCATATCTCAACGAATTGGGGATCAATACTTGGTTATTTTTAAAAACAACATTATCAACACAGTACAATTCATCTCTCATAGACCAAAAATATTTTAATTCATTTCGTAAATTATATTTATGATCGGGCCAACCTTGATTAATATATACACATAACTGTTTTAACATTTCATCTTTAACTGTCTCTTTTTTAATAGTAGTTAGCTTATTTTGAGACATGGGTATATTACCAATAACCATCTGAAGTTGATACAATACAGCCCTGCTGATGTCATCACTATATAAATCCGGAAGAGGCGCGCGCGACAATGTGTCAGGTATGTACATAAACTTCCCAGGCTTATAAATAATTGACAAATCGTATCCTTGTATTTTTAGTAACATGCGTTGTAAGCGTGCTGGGACTGAATCTAATGGTTTTTTAAAAATACTTTCAAGCGGTTTGTGGTCCGACTCAATAATTACTGCCTTTTTACCATAAATATACTGGTGGAATTTTTCACACGCAAAAACAATAGCCAACATTTCTTTTTCGATCTGAGCGTACCTAGTCTGTGTATCGGTGAGAGTGCGCGACGCGTATTCTACCGGGCGGCCCTGCTGCATGAGCACCGCGCCCAGGGCGACACTGCTCGCGTCCACTGATAACAGTACCGGCTTATGAACGTCATACAATGACAAGACCGGTGCCTTACTAATGAGATTTTTCAATTTTTCAAACGCACATTTATGACCGTGTTCCCAACTGAAAGTGACATCTTTTTTCAATAATCTCGTCAAAGGTAAAATATTATCTGAATATTGTGGAATGAACTTTGAAAGATAGTTAATGGCGCCTAAAAATCTCTCTAAACTTTTTCGGTCAGTCGGTTCTGGCATTTCAATAATCGCTTTGACTTTATCATAGTCCACTTGCATGCCGTCTTTATTAAAAATGTGCCCTAAATACCTAACTTCTTTTACATTTATTCTGCACTTATTTTTATTAAATTTTAAATTAATTTCCCGCGCTCTCTGAAATAATGCTTTAAGTCGGTTATCATGCTCCTTTTTAGTACTCCCCCAACAAATAATATCATCAATAAACGATTCTACCCCTTCCAAGCCTTCTAATAGTTGCTTGATTTTCGCATGAAAAACTTCAGGTGCGCAGTTTAACCCGAACGGTAATCTCAAAAACTGATATCTCCCGAACGGTGTGTTAAAAGTACAGAGGTCGGCACTCTCAGCGTCTAATTTTATAGACCAAAACCCTGAATTTGCGTCTAAAACTGAATAATATTTAGCCCCATTTAATTTAGTGGCTAATTCCTTTATTGTTGGCAATTGATAATGCGCGGGTCTTATGGCTTTGTTAAGCGGCCTCGGATCCAAGCAAACACGTAATTGGCCATTTTTTTTACCTACAACAACTAATGAATTAACCCACGGCGTCGGGTGAGTCACCTTTCTAATAACACCTAACTGCATCATCCTATCCAATTCACTTTGCAATCTATCACGTAGGGCTAAAGGTATTTTTCGCGGAGCACAAACAACCGGCATTACATTTTCATCGACAACAATATGGAATTCACCCGGTAAACATCCTAGCCCATGAAATAAATCTTCGTCAGAATTTAAGTTATGGATCCTTTGCACTAGGCCTAAATTTAAACACGCTTGTAGTCCCAACACACTTTGACATTCAATGTTCGCGATAGCAAATTTTAATTCATGCTGCACCGATTTATGCCACCATTTTAGGTAGCACGTTCCTAATAAAGGAATAAAATCCCCACTGTAGGATTGCAGCTTGACATTATTATTAACATTAATAATTTTAGTATCGTAACCTAATTCTAAAAAGCGCCTACGCGACAATACGTTAATGTCCGCACCGGTATCTAACTTAAACTTTTCCGTAGAATATTCTCCCCGGAGTGACTCATACCAGTCGATGTCGTTCGCGGTGTTAACCTCGGCGACATTAAAAAGAATAGATATGAAAAAAGACTCACAGTTCTCTCCCTCGTCCGATTTCACTTCACTAACATCAATGTTATGTAGCTTTTTCACATTTTTTTGTAACTTACACATTCGAGCAAAATGCCCGTAGTTTTCACACACATAACACTGCACATATACAGCAGGACATTCGTTAGGTACGGGGCACCGACCCCCGCACCGCACGCAAGAACTGCTGCGCACCGGCGCATTTGAAACAGCTGGGTGCGCCGACGCCGCTCTGTGCGTGCCGGCTGCGGCGGCCCCGGGCCGGCCGCGGCCACGCCGCCCGCGCCAGGGCCCCCGGCCGCCGGCGCCGCGCGTGCCGATCGCATCCACACGAGCCGCTCCTGCACTCGCGCCCCGCGTCTCCAATACCCGACTACTGTCGTTCGATATTTCGTCCACTTGACAAATTTTTATGGCTTTGTCCAACGTTAAGTCCTCCGTTCTCAACAATCGATCGCGGACGACCGTACTTTGAATGCCGCAAACCACTCGATCTCTTATTAATTCTTCTTCCAAGTTTTTGAAGTCGCAAATTTTACTCAATAATTTCAATGCGATGACGTATTGATTAATCGATTCGCCGATTTCTTGATTTCTCATAAAGAAATTATACCTCGCTAAAGTTATATTCGGCTTTACTCCGAAGTAATCGTCAAATTTTTTCAATAGTAACATGACGTCATCACGTTCACTTTCTTTTTTAAATGTAAAGGTTTCATACACATCGAACCCCTCGGACCCGATCAGATTAATTAGCAAGCTGGCCTGCACGCTTGCTTCTTCTTTATGCACCCCGGATGCTTTTACAAATAGGTTGAATTGCGTTTTCCAACGCTTCCACGCGTCAGCCCGGCTGACGGAGCTGCCTTCCAGACTTAATTCTGACGGTGGTCGAGCGTGTTCCATTCTAAAATATTGTAAAATATTCTTCCCACAACACAATAGCACGATAAAACACTCGCGAAAAGTTATTTAAACTACTTTTATTTAATTTACGCACCGCTGTCACCATGTAGTGTAATGAAACGCTTGGGTCTGGTTAACAACTGATTTATTATTTAACTACCCACGACAAAGACTAGACACTTAAAAAAACTTCTAAGAAAATCTTGATAATAGGTATTATATAAACCTGCGTCGTAGATGCCGTTGTTACACACACAACACATACACAAACACCCAGACCCGAAACAAATATCTGTAGGCCATACAAATATTTGTTCCGGTGCGGGGATCGAACCCGCGACCCTTCGAATCAAACTGTGGTTTCGCAACGCTGGACTAACCGGGTCGTCAAAAGTCCGTGTGTGTTAGTTCCGGCACAGAGGCATAACACCTTAGGCCTCAGGAGTGGCAACGCATCTGCGTTTTGACCTCTGGTCATTGTGTGGGTGTCTATAGGCTGCAGTCCGACAAGGTTTTAACGACTGCTATCTATCGATAGCAACAAGGACCGACGGCTTAACGTGCCCTCCGAAGCACGGAAACGCGCATTTAATTTGTCACTAGCGGTCACCCATCACACTATCCGACCGCGCTCGTAGTGCTTAACCGAGTTGATCGCTTACGATCTATACCAGCAGCGGGGCCATGCGCGCTTCCAACGCGTTCAACTATAAACGCAACTTAAAATGCACGTACCCTTAACTCCGATACGACCATTAAGATTTAACACCGTTCCGCGCGGTCACTGTGTGGCAAAGTTATGGCTATTTAATGGACACTTTCTCAAGCAATGCCTTACAAGACATTTTAAACGTTTGCAAGGGTCGCTTGGAAAATAAAATTGTTAGAGTTGTTGCTCAAACTGCACCTTTCAATTAGCAATAAGATACAGTCTTACATTGTAATTATTGTAAGTACCTAATTTGTCTATTCTATTCTATTCTATTCTATTGTCTGAATAAAAACGTCGAGTTTGTGTCTAAATAAAAACGCAACAAGAATACGTACTTTGTATTTAAAAGTTAAACATATTTTTTGTTACTTCATTTCAATTACATAAAACACATTAAAGTTTTAAAGTCCTATTCAGACCTGCGTGTTATTTGCTACCGACGTAAAAAGCAGCATTATATACAAAATAATTCCTACTCACAATCCATGAACTTTGTGTGAGTGACTTTGTTTTGAGGTTTTTTTTTATGTAATGGAAGTGGCAAACAAGCATGCAGTTCACATTGATGTTAAGTGATGACTGCAGCCTATAGACACCCACACAAACGCCAAGGCAGACCAAGGTCAAAATGCAGATGCGTTACCACTCCTGAGGCCTGAGGTGTTATGCCTCTGTGCCGGAAATTACAGGGCCGTACATTACCACCTGATCGGAACACGATAGTACTGAACACTACCATTTAGCGGTACCAGTATATTAGGTAATGCGATGGTGCCTACGCCCGCGAGCTCCGTCACTGGAGCACTAAAACCAGTAAAAACTGTTCTTTTATCACTCACAGCCCCTACCTTGCATTGAAAATCAAGTTTTCACTTTGAAATCCTACTTCTCTATCCTCATAATATTATATATGTGAAAGTTTGTGAGTATGGATGGATGTTTGTTACTCATTAACGGAAAAAATACTGAACATATTTGGATGAAAACAGTTATATAGGTTACACATTGACATAACATAGAGGCTACAATTTGCAATGATTAAAAGTACACGACTCGGACGAAATTGGCAAAACCTAGTTTTAAATAAATACATATCAGCGGTTTCCATAAAAAAACTGTATGTTACTATAATATCAGTAAGTACAGCCGACTACAACTTTCGACATCGAAATTGAAACTAAGCAACAGAATAATAAACACATCAGATCGCATATAAAAGGAATTGATAAATCGAGATATCGAATTGATAATCACTCCACCCTTCACATTTCGAATAAGGCTGTACCAGAGAATCCCAGAATGGTGATAAAATTAACAACCGACATAATAGCTATCGAGAAGGCCGGATTCGTCATACAACAATTACAATATCAAGCCAGAGAACCGTGCATTGGGAATAAAAGCCTTTCGATCAAGGATGAGGTCATTGTAAGAGCTATACGATATGATTAATAGCATTCATTAAAGTAGGTCTTCTATCATCAACCTACGCCTTTACAGATACTGGTAGCAATGTAATCAAAGTTTTCAAAAAATCTACATACCCACTTAAGTATTTTCCTTTACCTAGATTACAAATATAGATTGAAGCGCGCAGGGCCCCGCGGCTGGTGTAGATCGGGTGTGTGATGGGTGAGCGCTAGCGGCAAATTAAAAATGCGCGTTTCCGTGCTTCGGAGGGCACGTTAAGCCGTCGGTCCCGGTTGCTAGCGATAGATAGCAGTCGTTTAACCTTGTCGGAGGCCTTATGGGCGGTTTGAAAACATCCGACAGTAACGTAGTAAAATAACGACGATTAACGTTATAGACCTTTTGCGATGAAACTGTAAAATTCACGACTAATCCACCTGTCCAGCTGAAAGACGTTAACTGCTGGACAAAGCCTTCCCTAAAGCGGCCCACAACAATGTTACGTTTGCCAGGCGGACTGGCAATTGCAAAAGCAGTAGTTTTATTGTAGGACGCTGCTGCCGCGTCTGAAGCGTTAAGTTTAACAAAATACACAAACAATTTCACACATACATTCAATCGTCTCGGCGACAGGCATAGGACCACTTGCACTTGTACTTTGACAGAGGGGAAAGCCTGCATATGACTACTTCCCTCCGATTCGCCGCGGCCGGTGGCCCGTGTTGCTCTATGCTTAGGAAATATAAATTAAACTAACAAAAAACTAACTATCGAATGAACAACACAATATAACTATAGAATCGAAAAAAGAAGAACATACCCAAAACAAGAAAAGAAGAGGAACGTAAAATACAGAAATGTGTCTTATAATAATTTATTAACACATAAAATATTTTATGGGTTTACAATACCTATAAAGCGTTTGACTAATAAACTTATAACGAACCCATAAATGCAATGAAGCTATAATTACTAACACTGGCAGACGACACGCCGTCAACCATTCGTGTTTTCTACATTAGTTTTATATAACTTGTGGAGGAACGGGTGGAAGTGTTCCTCCGACGAAAAGGGAGAATCTTCCGACCAGGCGAGGTGATAGTGCCTGGCGGGCCGCGGCCGAACGATTTACGTAGGGAAGTTGTATATATGCCAACTCTTGAGAAATCTTCGTATGTGCGATGTAATTTCATTGCACGCCATCTATCGTACTAGACAAGTACTGTAAGGTTTCATTGTATTCCACTAGTTGTCACCTTAATGTAGTGGACGCTACAAACTAAATAAAGTCCAATTAATAGCTCAATAATACTGATCAGGTCAGATTGCGGCTACGAAAAATTGGGCTCCTAATTTATAGATCTATATTTATACATCTATTAATGGCCTTCAAATTGAGCTAAAAGTAAACAAATCTTACTTTTGAAAGGACAATACCTGGGGATCGTCACTTGTCAAAATCGTGGTGTCACTTCTTATGATTAAACTTCTATAATAATAAAAATAATATTGGCAACCCATTATACGTCCCACTGCTGGGCACGAGTCTCTCCCCTTTTTGGGAGGCCTGGAGCTTACTCCACCACGCTGCTCCAATGCGGAGTGGTGGAGGTGGGTGGATTAGTGGCCAACCCGCTGTCGGATGTTTTCAAACCGCCTATAAGGCCTCCGACAAGGTTTAACGACTGCTATCTATCGATAGCAACCGGGACCGACGGCTTAACGTGCCCTCCGAACCACGGAAACGCGCATTTAATTTGCCACTAGCGGTCACCCATCACACTGCCACACACCGCGCCCGTAGTGCTTAACCGAGTAGATCGCTAACGATCCACACCAGCCGCCGGGCCATAAATTAACCTTCTATATAATTACTTATTCGTAAACTTCTATGGAACAATTAAACTTTTGTCACAATACCAGTATTACGATTACGAAAATAGAACAAGTAATGATAATGCATCTATATAGTATACAAAACAATTGCTGTTCGTTTGTCTCGCTAAAACTCGAGAACGACTGGACCGATTTGGCTAATTTTGGTTTTGAATGATTTTTGGAAGTCCAGGGAAGGTTTAAGATGTTTAAGAGAAAATATGACAAAATTGAAGAGGAATAGTAAAAAACACAATTTCATTTTCCCATACAAATAGTCCGTACTGTATATCAAAACTTTTACACATTATTTCTTTCTGAGCCAATACGAAGTTTGCCGGGTCAGCTAGTTTTACAGTAAAAACGTTGACATGATATCATCTCAATGTCAATTTAGGCGAGACACGAACGCTTCCGTTAATGAACAGTATAACCTATTTTCGCGAAAATCTTTACCAAGGTGAAGGTTCGTGTATTTTAGGATGCAAGTGTTATAGCGGACTTTATTTTAAGATTAAAGTATTTCCGTAATTAGGTTTTTTTGTTGATCCATAAATAGCTTTTGGCAGTTTTGGATCATTTATCGCATGATAAAACAGTCGAAAGCGTCGCTACGTGACGACCCCTTCGTCTTCAAGTGGAGGAAAATTCTCCCAATTGAGCAATGTATCTTCACGCCAGGCCCTTAACGGGGTAGGCAGAAAGTGTAGAGCCGCTAGTGCAATCAGTGAAATTAACAATGGTAATGTTCAACGGTGAAACCATTCTAATAGGGCGGTAAATACAATACAGTGGGTTATTGTTGTTACCTTCTTATTCCCAAAATAAAAATTATTAAAAAAAGACGCTTATACTCACAGCCCCACACTAGGTATAAACCTGTGTCGTGGGTGCACACACACAAAACATACACAAACACCTAGATCGGAAAAAAATATCTGTAAGGCCACACAAATATTTGTCTCGGTGCGGGCATCGAACCCGCGACCCTTTGAATCAAAAGGTCGTCTCACACTGCTGGACTAACCGGGTTGTGGGCATCGTTGGGGAAGGTTTTTTTCCAGCACTGGACGTCTTTCGGTTGAAATGACGATCATATCATCTATTAAAAACGTAACTTCACGCCTGTAATTCCCGAAGGGGTAGGCAGAGGTAAATGCATGCATTCAAGCATACATGCAAACACCCACGATTCGCCGGTTACGTTTTTTTTTGGCCCATGTAACAGGTGGCGAGTCTGTTGACATCTCCGGGCACATTACCAAACTTCGAGGTACTGGGAAATTTCCAGAAAATTGAAAAAATCCCAATAGAACCAGAGATAAAGTACTTTACACCATTATCTCTGATAACCCCTACCCGGGAATCGAACCCAGGACCTCAGTAGTAGTGGCCTGCTACCACTAGGTTACCGAGGCAGATCATGTATATCATCTATAACCTTTATAATACTTAATCAACTTCTGTTCAGCGGTAATATCTTAAGTAATACAAGTTGATTAAACTTTAAAAGATTCCCAGGAATATTTTAATCTTCGTCCATAGATTAAGTAGCGAACAAGAACCGCATCTGCTAATTGCTACGTTAACATTCTTGATTAGTTGCGTGATAAATGTGAGCAATTTCGATGAAAAATATTGCTACTTGTTGTTAAATACAAGTTATATTTTAAACCATTAACATAGAAGTTACTTTGAGTTAAATAAAATGTATTTGATATTGGATAATAGCTGCATACAGAGGAATTATGAGGCATGTATGTATGTATGTATCTTCACGCCAGGTCCCTAACGGGGTAGGCAGAGAGTGTAGAGTGTAGAGTGTAGATCCCGGTTCTGACAAACCTCTCGTGCCTCGTCTACCTTCATCATTCTCTTCATACATGCACGCCGATTCCTAAGACTTTTGACACCACCATCAGACAGAACTCGACCTATTTGGTCATGGTAGGTCAGCCTTGGTCTTCCTGGGCCTCTGCAACCATCCACATTCGCATTGTATATCTGTTTAGTCATTCGCTCATTCGACATTCTTTCTATATGCCCGAACCATCGGAGCATGCCTTTTTTCATTTTTACACCGATACTATCATTCACACAAGGGAGAGAATTATGAGGCATTGCCGCTAAATGGTAAAGCACTACCGTGTTCCGGTCAGGCGGTAATGTACTTGGTAAATAGAATACCGGGAACTTGACATTATGGGAATTTGTGATTGCGGGAACATGACATTTTGAAACCGCTTGACATTTCGGGAATTCGACTTTCTGGATTGAAACGTCAAAATCTTATCAATAAGTTTATTAGACTTAAAAATTAGTAAAATTATTTAAAAGGAAAATTATTTTACTACCTACTTGAAATAATTTAGGTATACATACACATACATAAGGTATACGTGTCCTTGTTTACATTCCTTGTTTTACGTGTCTGGTAAACAGTATCTTTATGATTTTACACTAAGCTATTATCAGTTGTCTCTGAAATAGTTCGTCAGGTCAATTTTTTTTTAAAAATAACTTTTATGTATGTATGTATCTTCACGCCAGGTCCCTAACGGGGTAGGCAGAGAGTGTAGAGCGCCAGATATCCCGGTCCTGACATACCTCTAACTTCAACATTCTCTTCATATATGCACGCCGACTCCTAAGACGAAAATAACGTTTAAGCTCATCAATATGCATTGTAATTTCAAAGTAATCGTCATAAATAAATTTCAATTATGTAGGTACGTATAACGTTAAAAAAACGAATTGCAGATATTGAGTTCAAGTATATAAATACTAGCTGTTGCCCGCGGCTTCGCCTGCGTGGATGTCGTTTTATAAATATCTATGTAGCCTATGTTCTTTCTCAAAGTCAGCTCTATCTCTGTACCAAATTTCATTTAAATCGGTAAAGTCGTTTGAACGTGAAAAGGTAACAGATATACATAGTAGGTATAAAAACACTTTCGACTTTTTTTTATGGTATTCCCCTGTTACAAAGTCTAGTCAAAAACGATAATCTAGTTATGTGTGTCTTTAGATCTCTAAAATTATTTCTATGTAAATATAACTTATTATTTAAATACTAGCTGACCCGGCAAATTTCGTATTGCTTCACAATGAAATAATGTGTCAAAGGTTTGTGAGATACGGACTATTTGTATGAGTAAATGCAATTGTGGTTTTTGCTATTTCCCTTCAATTTCTTCATATTTTCTCATCTTTTAAACCTTCCCTGGACTTCCAAAACTCATTCAAAACCAAAATTAGCCCAATCGGCCCAGCCGTTCTCGAGTTTTAGCGAGACTCACGTACAGAAATTATTTTTTATATAAGTACCTATACAGATTACAGGCGTCAAGTTACTGATAACCTCTTACATACACAAACCAGCAAAACAAGAAAAAGTCAATTTCAGAAAGCGTTACCTGTAAAACCTTTATTAAAAGCAATACTCCTTGAATAACAACATTAAAGTGTTTATGACACGACCAAAATCAAAATATCCCAAGTATGTAGGACTCGCACACGGATTTCCAGACATTACGATTCGTCGGCTTAAATATTCAGAAAGCCTAGTGCGATTTTATTCGAATACGATCGCGTAAGTGTAAACTCAGATTTGTATGGAATTGAAGGAGCGTCATCTAGCGGTGAATATATGACGATCCTTCAATTCCATACAAATCTGCGTATACTCTTACGCGATCGTATTCGAATAAAATCTCGGAGAACTCGCACTAGGCACT
This sequence comes from Macrosoma leucophasiata, assembly GCA_036365455.1. Taxonomy (NCBI): domain Eukaryota; kingdom Metazoa; phylum Arthropoda; class Insecta; order Lepidoptera; family Hedylidae; genus Macrosoma; species Macrosoma leucophasiata. The sequence continues at coordinate 22,362,182 of JAWQUS010000007.1, read as the reverse complement.
CTGAATTGGATATTTGAGTGTTCATTTGGATATTTTTATGAGGACCGGCAATATCTTATATATCCGCTGTAAAATTTTAGTTGAAATTGTTGTGTATCCGAGGTGATCGATAAAATAATTTATAATGACGATAAAATTTGTTAGTGATCGTTAATATTCTAAACTTTAAACTTTAGATCATCAGGCGTTTTCATTTTATTATCATAATAAAACTGGTAATTCAGTTTATTGCACTTAATATTATTAATTTTAATCTTGTATCTTCACGCCAGGTCCCTAACGGGGTAGGCAGAGAGTGTAGAGCGTGTGTGTCACAAATTTCCCCCCGCAAAAAATGACAGACTGTTTTGCATCGGTAATAAACGCTATGGCTTCTCCCCTCCGTTCGGCCGGTGTTAATTATTAATTTTAATACTCACTTTTTTTACTTTATCTGCAGAGGTATAATAGTTCAAGGAGCACATAGTAGAACATGCGTTACGTCTAGAAAATTCAATCATTTTTAAAAATTTTTTTTTTTTAATTTTACCCCCTTATTCATAACCGTACATTAGATACGTTTTAGCTATAGAATGCTTTGTCCTTGTCAGTTGCATTTTCAAATATACAGGATAGAAAAAGACAAAGGAGAGATTAGCAACACTTTAGCTAAAATACTATCTCCCTTATTCATAAACGTATTTTAGCTAAAGTATTGCTAATCTCTTCTTTGTCTTTTTCTATCCTGCACATTTGACAATGCAACTGACAAAGACAAAGCATTCTATAGCTAAAACGTATCTAATTTACGTTTATGAATAAGGGGGGTATGTATATAGAATAAGGGGGTATATTTGTTTTATATTATTTCGCATTAACACATGCTTGTGAAATATATTTTATATTAAAAAAGCGACTTCTTTACGATATTCAATAAACTGAAAAGTCTATTATATCGGTTGCCTAACTAGCATAGTTGGTAATAGATGGCGCTGCTGCTACCATAAAGCAATGCAATAGATGTGAAGGAAAGATTTGACAAATCGGGCAGGGCTTCAGTAGCTCAATTGGAAGAGCGGCTGGACTAGATTCCCAGTAGGTCGCGAGTTCGAGTCTCGCCTGAAGTCAAATTTTTCTTTCCATTTTTCTTTAAAAATAAAATAAGGGGGTATATGTTTATCGTTCTGTCGCGGAAAAAAGCCCACACTATTTCACCGTGTATAACGCGATACTTTTGACTCGTATTGATGGAGCAGAGACTAATAATCTTTTTTTATGTTACGAAAATAAAAAACAAATACGTAGTTATGATATAAAGTATAAGTTTTTACTGGTGGTAGAGCTCCAGTGGCGGAGCTAGCGGGCGTAGGCAAGTGTTCGGCACTATCGTGTTCCGGTCAGGTGGTAATGTACGGCCCTGTAATTTCCGGCACAGAGGCATAACACCTTCAACCTCAGGAGTGGTAACGCATCTGCATTTTGACCCTGGTCTTTGTGTGGGTGTCTATAGGCTGCAGTCATCACTTAACATCAATGTGAACTGCATGCTTGTTTGCCACTTCCATTACATAAAAAAAAGTATAAAAACAGCGAATATTATTACATTTTAAAAGCAATTTAGCTCGTTTGCCTTGCGATATGGCATAACTATTAAAAAAAGAATATTATAGATCAATTATACCTACTAATGCATTTCATAGGTATACGTAATAACACATCATACGTATGAGTAATGATATGATGACACAATTATTAAAACGTAATTAACAATTTTACCAAATGAAAAAAAAAAAACATTTTTCAAGGTCCATTTGCTTTAGCTTAATGGCATATAAATTACTATACGTAGTGATTACTAGCACACGCCTGCCATTGACCTACAAAATTATTAAATTAGGCTACTATTGTTAATCGGTCAACTAATTATTAGGTGAGGCTATTAATTGTATCAAGTATAACGATGTAGTTAATTCTGAAGCAGCTGACCGTTTACCTCAATACAGAAATAAAAGCCTAGCTGATGCTACACATAGAATTCTCAAACGTCCGTATTGAATAAACATCGAAAATACCGCAATAAATAAATATAAACTGCGACTAGAAGCCATTAAATTATCGCTTGATAATTGCTCGCTTCGGAATTAAAATTTCCTCCGTCTGCGATACAATCATGAGATCTTGTTCCTTATATAAAATTGACCACAATTATCCATAAGCGACTAACGCAAGGAGCCCGATGTTGAAAAAGTGAATAAAATAAAAATAAAAATGGACGATAGGGATCGAAAAAAAAAAGAAAATACGAGTGACACTGGAGATGCTGGCGCTAGAAAGGTAGCTTATTACGTGCTATGGTTGCGGAGCATGTCTATTGATAGACGATAATTCGATGCAAGCTAACGGAGAGTAAACACCACAAATGCGGGACCGGTCGCGTATCTTACAAGAAACTGGTCCCAGAACATTGTTAGACACGTATGAGTATTGAAAATAGAAAAGGAATGATGTTTTGAAAGTATAATAAAGTGTTTGATGGACAAGTAAAATCAATTATTTTTATACTTATACGCTGTTACTGATTTCAGTCTTGTATTGAAATAAAACAATGATTAAAGTTTTATAAATGCCAAAGAAAAGCTTGTCGAGCCTTCTATTATACCAACATTTTGGATGAAAATGGGCAAAGAGATGCCATTCCTCATATTTTGAGTAGAAAAGGGTAACTCTAATTTCGTACCAAAATGAAAGACAAAAGAAAATGAAATTTTCGTCAATGGAACCTTTAAGTTTCAAAATAACAATCATCATGAGATAAGTGTTAAAAACGATTCTTCTAAAGCACACTACAATAAAAACTATAACCGCATCGACCGCAGTAAAATTTAAAGACTATGATGTTAAATCTTAGATGTCGACGTTCAACCTTTGAACAAATTGTTCTAATAGATTTTACTATTGACTCGCTTTAATATGCACTCACGGGAAACCACTAACAGCCAACGTAAACAGTACAGACAGATGTTCTGTGACGCAAGCTGGCTCGTGATGGCGCCGGAACACAAGTTGCAGCGCAAGAATAGTTTTGGAACGGTATTATATACACAATGCATTACAACATGTGATGCATTATTATTTAACGGAGCGAGTAGATTCGTGCTTTTTATGAGGATCGTGTCAGTTTTATTTATGTCACTTGATTTGCCTAAAAAGTGGTCAAGTGAGAGTTGGAGACGCGTGTAGAGGGTTTGGTACAATTAAGAGATTTCCTTTGTAACTTAAGAATTTCATACAGGTTTTGCTGTAATCTTTAATACCTATCGATGAGTAAATCACTATTGTACATGGAAAAAAAAGTTATTTTAGAAAATAAACACATTCCCTCTCCCGCCTTTGTTCGCTAAACTTCGGTAGGTAGTTTAAGGAATAAAGGCGAAGAGAGAAAATTATAACAATCAGTCCTGTCGTTTTAAGGAAAATTAGCTGTGAAAGACAGACCGACAGACAGACAGTGAAATTGAATCACTGATTGAGTCTATAAATATGTCCGTCAGTTTCAGTTGTCATAGTTCCTTTTTCTTTTTGAGGTATGGAACCCTAAGAACAGCTTCGTCGGTGTTAATCGCAGCATGACATACAAAGATCTATCCAAGTATTGTCCTTCGGTTTGAAAATTAGTTTACACAAATAATATTAATAATTGTATTTACGAGCAGTTGAAAGAAAATAGCATGGAAAGTTAAACTTAAAAGCCATAAAAACTATCGACATCACATCACTATCACTATCATCCGCCATGTCTGTTTCATACGCAAAAAATTTGCATGCTAGACACAAATGAAATGGAGATTAGCATAATATCAAACTAGTTTTATACTCGGCTGCCGACTAATCGTTCCATAATCGGTGTAATGTTTACGCCACACAGTCGACATAACGCGTTGGGACGTGAGTGTGACGTTGTTATACTGAAACATCGGTACTACTTATTGGTAGAAGAGTTTCAATGTCGAAGCCCGAGGGCGTAGGACACGACTGCACTATCTAATCTATCTACCGCCAAGCGGTAGTGTTCAGCACTATTGTGTTTTGGCCATATAATAATGTATGGCACCGAAATTTTTGTCACTGAGGCAAAACAACTTAGGATACAATACATTTTGACCTCTGTTTTTCTGTTGATCTCTATACGCTGCAGTATTCATATGAACTGCATACTTGTTAACTACTAAAAAACTTTTTGTGTTTCGCGTCAGACGCTGTTTTTTAGTATGGCAACTTCGCCCTGACGTCCCATCCCGTTCGATGTGTGAAGCAAACATTATTTTTCTTGAAGTAATTTAGCAGACGGCTTAAAAAAACCTCGTGTAATTGATTTGTATGCATCAATGCGATGGTAATTATTAATCATTTATTCAAGAGAGTTGAATAACATTATATGGATAAGTGACACCAATTTAACTATTGATATTTGAAGTTGAATTTACGAGTGTTTAATCCATTTAAATACATTCGTATTAATAATAAATATCGTATAATTTCACACATTTTGTTACTAAGCTTAGTCGATGAACGTTTCAATAACATTTTACATGTACATAAAATTCAATTTTCTATTTATCTATAGGATATTGAATTATATTAATTAGATGAGTTATTAATTTTACCGTCCCTAATTTTTTCAGCAAGATTTACGAGGTACTAAAATCTCATCAATAGATTAGCAGGCGTATGAATCACGGTTGACGTCGTCTCGATAGCCACTTTGCAGTACATATCAGTTTTGGCGTAACGTTATTATTGCCATAATTTTGGGAAATCAGCAATGTACTTTACAAAGTGGTTTTCAAAATGATGACCGCCCGCGCCGAGTTACAGAATACGTCATCAGAACTAACACGGCTGGGAAAAATGGTGGTAACATTTTTCAAATTTAAGTAACTATAAGTAACACTGAATTGTTTATAATGTTTTTTTATGCTGCAGTTTGTTATAGGACGCGCCACGTAAAAAGAACGCTGGAAGAAAGTAGAAGGGATGTGTTCGCGCATCGGTACACTCGCGCACGAAAGTACTAGCCCTATTGGTTTATTTTTGATCTAGCTTTCGCTTGCGGTTTCGTGTATTGGTAGGCAGATTGAAAACGCCGCACCTCATACTACCAAAAAGATCGATAAATCGTCTACTGCGCAGCTTGACCGGCCGCGTTCTTTTTACCTGGCGCGACCTATATTTTCATTTGACGCGCTAATTTCAGGAAGTAGGAGATCGAATAAAAACATATTTTTATTTTTTAATAGTCTATTTATTAAGGAAGGCTATAAGTCATGTAACATCACGCTACGATAAATAGGAGCAGAGCATTAAAAATATGATGCCGAAACTAGGAAAAGGCTCTGTGAAGCCTGGGCGGGTTAGTATTCTATACAAAAAAAACACCGACGATACAACGCCGCTAAAAATATATATATTTTTGCGTCTTCTACAAAAAAGTTTGTACATTTAGCATAGAACAATTATTATTAAACCTGGGGTACAAATATCTTGTTTTGAATAATTTACAAATAAAATTACCCAAAACGAAATAATACGGGTAATTTGAATATCTTATTTGTCCTACAATTTTTGTTGCAAATTAATGCATGCCAAGCGTGGCGATTATAATGACGTACAACACTGTTGAGGGTGTCTTGAGGGAAGGCTTCGTCGAGCAATTTTGATGTATACTATACACGACGTAAAAACTGTTATAAACACGTGTAAACATCACTACATTCGCAAATTCCTGGTGGTAGAGCTCCAGTAACGAAGTTCGCGGGCGTAGGCACCACTGCATTACCTAATATACTTGCCGCTAAATGGTAGTGTTCAGCACTATCGTGTTCCGGTCAGGTGGTAATGTAATTTCCGGCATAGAGGCATAACACCTAATGCCTCATGAGTGGCAGCGCATCTGCATTTTGACCTCTGGTCATTGTGTGGGTGTCTACAGGCTGCAGTCATCACTGAACATCAATGTGAACTGCATGCTTGTTTGCCACTTTTATTACATAAAAAATCTATTTAACATCTATATGCTTGCATTGTTTCGCATGTTTTATCGCAATAACATTATCATAATCCAAGCGTTTTGTCAACGAAGATGTGAGCCTTGCATTATGACCCAGGATAATCCAACATTCTTATCCAATCTGACGTCACAGGCGGCCAATCTCTCCATCTCGTTCCTACCGAATTAGGATCATGTACGAGGTCAGTTTCCAGTTAGCGTAAGATACGGTATTAGAAATATAAAAGGTCAGATATTATTTTTCTTGAATGAACTTATGTAGTCGACTCGTCTTGAGATGGCACTAGTCTACTTCACTGAGCAATTGGCAAGCGCAAAGGTCTCTCAGCCAGAGAATATGTAATAATACTACGTATAGAATGGACACTTCGACGTGCCGCCCGATTTCTTGATTTTCTACGTGCTACGCACACAGGTGCACGTGTAAATACACGTCACTGATTGATGTCTGTGTGATAGAGACCAAATTAAGCGTTTGTATGGAATTTTGGCGGAGTGTCCGCGGTGTGTCTCAGCCTCAGTGTCATGACGGTGGCAAGCAAGCAAGCAAGCAGTTCACATGTGACTTTAGATTTAGAGATGACTGCAGCCCATAAACATCTATTCAAAAACTGGAGGTCAAATTGCAGATGTAACCTCTGAGGTCTTAGTTATGTATCTTCGATAGTTATAACGGGGTCATATAAACGGAACACGATAATGCTGAATTATTATCTATACAAATAAATAAAATTGGAGTGTCTGTTTGTAATATAAAAATAACCGCTTTTTACTCAATGCAAATGTATGTATACACGGTACATATTATATACCAAAACAACATTTTTTAAAATTTTTGTCTGTCTGTCTGTTTGTTTCGGCTAATCTTGGGAACGGCTGGACCAATTTTAACGGGACTTTCACTGGCAGATAGCTTATGTAATAAGGCGTAACTAAAGCCACTTTTATACTAGCTACGCCCATGACTTCGTCCGGATAAGTACTGAACAATCATACATTCTCACGGGGACGAAGTCGCGGGCACACCTTATACATAAAGTCTTTGGAATCGGTATGCATGTATGAAGAATGTAGAAGAAGCACGGGAGGTGTGTCAAGACCGGGGTATCTGGCGCTTTACACTCACTGCTTACCCCGTAAGGGACTTCTCTTTTTTTATGTAATGGAAGTGGCAAATAAGCATGCAGTTCACGTTGATGTTAAGTGATGACTGCAGCCTATATATAGACACCCACACAAATACCAAGGTCAAAATGCAGATGCGTTACCACTCCTGAGGCCTAAGGTGTTATGCCTCTGTGCCAGAAACAGGGCCGTACATTACCACCTGACCGGAACACGATAGTGCTGAACACTACCATTTAGCGGCAAGTATATTAGATAATGCGGTGGAACCTACGCCCGCGAGCTCCGCCACTGGAGCTCTACCACCACTTGGCGTGAAGATACATACATAGTATTAAACATTTGGCGGCAGATAGATTAGGTAATGCGGTAGTGCCTACGCCCTCAAGCCTCCCAAAAACAGAAGACAGTTCATAGTAATTTCTAATACCGCATCTCGGACTACCTCATTATGCTGTTGCAGATTACATGCAATCGATCTACGCCATGTCAGTTTCGTTTTTCCTCTTCCGATGTTTTTTATTTTGTCCCGTCACACAGCGCTTTAACGTGTTGTTATTTCGGTCCATTTTCAACAGGCATTTAGGTTGTTGAAATATGGCTATTTTCAGTTCGCCTCGAAATAAACATTTCTTCTTCACATCGAAATGAGGCCTAGGAAAAACATTAATGTTATATTTTGTATATTTCGTGTAAAGCCCTACTTCGTAGAAGTTGTTTTTAATTTAGAAACTAACTTAACGAATTATTTTACGTGTACATTTTATGAATATTTAATCAAATGTAATCAATCATCTACGAGTATTTATGGATCCAAATCAAAATTGAACAACAAAATTTATAAAATATTTTAACTGCCTAAGTAGTTCTTGGTTTTTATATCCGGATCTTGTGCTATTTTTATTTTTTCATGTTTCGGAAGCTTTCAGAGTTTGGTAACGTGCCCGTGCATTGAAGGTGGCAATAAACGCCACTTATGATATGAGACAAAACGTAACTAGTGAAAAGTGGGAGATTGCATGTAAGTATGCTTTAATACACGAATACTTCTTCCTACCACTTTCGTGAAAATCTTAACTGATTTCTAATCATCATCATCATCATCATCATCATCATCATCATCATCATCATCATCATCATCATCATCATCATCATCATCATCATCACCATCATCATCATCATCATATCAAAAAAATGCCCACTGCTGGACCAAATTTGAAATGGTCTGACCGCCATTGTTCGATTGAATGACTGCATTAGTCGAATATAAAAGAAAAAAGAAATCCGCTAGTGGGTGGTGGATCGTTACGTCCCAACGCCAGCTAGTTATTATAAGTAGTTGTTTTTTAACCGACTCGAAAAAGAGGAGAAAGTTCTCAATTCGTCCGGATCTTTTTTTATTTTTATTTATGTTCAGCGATAATTTGAAAACGCCTGTACCGATTTGGTTATATTTTTTTAATTGATCAGGAAATAAATCCATTCATAATTAACACATTCGAACATACTTTTGGTCTGAGATGAGAAACATCAAAACCAAAACCTCATAAAACATTTCATTCAAACTCAATACTAATACACGAAGGCCCACTGTATAAATGACGCTAAGTAACCTTAATATATCACGCAAATTATCCCCATCACGATATGAATAACAAAGTCGTGAATTATAATAATTATAATGGCGGATGATTATGTAAAACTAAACAAGGTTAGGAGGTGAAATGCACGATCTGAGTATTATGCTAACAATTGTATTAAATGCCAAGCCAATAATTAGTAATCGACATCCATTGGGGATGTCGTTCACCGATCCCGAATCGGTTGAATCAAAAAACGGAAAGATGAATCGACGCTCTGATGTGAACTTTAGCTTAGTGGTAATGCCGATGCGTACGATAATTATGGTGGCGTACGATAATTTAGACCACGGGACGATGTACGACAGTGGATTTCTAAACGTACGACAATTTTTAATCTTAAAAGTTTAACTAAATTTAAGAGGTTTTTAGAGGTCACGAAGGGAACGTAGGCGATTTTTTTGTCTGCGCGTTCTTTTGATTTGTATTTTTTTATGCTAATTGTCCGTGCCTACGATAATTTTACGACAAAATAATTATTTTGACTTTAGGAGTTGACAACCCTGATTGTAGCGCATCTCTAAATTTTATACTACTTTTACTTTGGCGGCTCAACAAATTATTTTGCGAATCAATACGCGATCAAACTTAAGTAGTAGACGCATCCTAAGTCTAAGGGAGTAGATTGAATCAAAGCTGGTCGATTATCGAACTACTTCACGTAAACAATAATTTGGTTCGCGCTACAGGGCTGTACAAATATGCTCACTCACGTAACATACTTGCTCGTTTATCCAATACAATCAATTACAGTCGGTTGCTATTTGTGCTTCTATTTCAGGAATTTATCACAAGTTTGGTTTGATTACCTAGTTTTTAAAGTATAAAGTATTAAAAATTCAAAGATCATTCAGTGATTTCTTCTTTAATGTCTTCTTTTCAAATTCCTTAAACTAGGATCAGGCTACAATAGTCAATTGTCTCACTCCAGTGACGAAGCTCGCGGGCGTCGGCACCACCGTATTACCTTATATACTTGCCGCTAAATGGTAGTGTTCAGCACTATCGTGTTCCGGTCAGGTGGTAATGTACGGCCCTGTAATTTCCGGCACAGAGGCATAACACCTTAGGCCTCAGGAGTGGTAACGCATCTGCATTTTGACCTTGGTCTTTGTGTGGGTGTTTATAGGCTGCAGTCATCACTTTGCATCAATGTGAACTGCATGATTGTTTGCCACTTCCATTACGTTAAAAAAAGTTAAGAGGAATTGCTATGATTGGCATGTTTGGCAAAAAGGTTAAAAGCTCTCAACCCATGTTTACAAAATTATGTTGCCTTCCCTTTATATGCTGAACAAACTATACAGACTTTTGCAAAACAAACAGGTGTACTAGTAGATTCATCTAAGCCTAAAAGAGAAAACTGGATCAAAGCTGATAATGTTACGGAGGACATATCGATCGAACTAGTTAATGTAAACAATCACTTGGATCGCACAGGGCTGTACAAATGTAATCACTCACGAAACACATTTGCTCATTTACCCGATACAATCAATCACTGTACGGTTGCTATTTGTACTTCTAATTCAGGAATTCATCACCAGTTTGATTTGATTACCTAATTTTGTGTACATGTACTGAAATTTAAAAGAATACAATGTACAGTAAGAATGTTATAATAGTACTTTTCATTCTTAGACTATGTTAATAACCATCACAGTTTAGTACATTGCGGACTTTTCTCTTATAAAAAATATGGCAAGGTTTAGAATATTACATTTTAACATAAATATCTAGGATAAAATTAAACCATGACTTAAGCAAGCAATTCAAATAAAAAGAGCGAGCTATTAAGATGGATAGTAAGTGCAGTTCAAGGACATAGCAGTAAAAATTATTACAAAAAACTAGATGATCAACTTTTCACAATCAGATATTATTATATATATTTATTTTATATATTTTATATTCATTGCGAAAATACGTAGACAAACTAGATTGGGTGCTAAAGGTCAATAGTCGATTGCCAGAGGCAAATGATACGCTAGTAAATCAATATATTAAACATCTGCAAAATTTACGCTTGATGCCTTCATTGTTTTCACCGTTCTTCAATGATAAAGTACCTTTATGACCGAATACTCAAACGTCACTCAATTTTAAGCAACCTTCAAACGTACGCTACCTATATCATTTGAATGTGTTTCATATAATCCGAAAAATTCAAAGTCCCACTTCGATTTAAGTGATGTTTGAGTATTTGACCGTTTGACAGTTACTGTCCTTCCACTCAACGTAATCAAATCTACAAGAATCAGACAGGTCAAAATACAGATACACAGCCACCACTAAGGGCGGGCTTGAATCATTAATTTTGCATGTAAAATTTATGATTCAAATTCGATAACTAATTTCTTAAAAATATCACATACCAAGTTTTATAGATAATACGACTTATTTTTACGATGTAACGTACCTGAAACAATAAAATGATAATTAATATAAGAAAAAAATATAATTCTACACTGTGAGTTGGAAAAGAACCAAGACAAATAATGTACACCTATAATTAATTGAACCAAATATCAATGAGTAATGTTATTTTAGTACCAATATAATGGTTTTACCATGTTCACAGAAGTCTGTAGGTGTTGATGTAGGATGGAATAGAATTACAGAAGCGCGTGACATTCTCGTTCTAATATTCAGCATCAGTAATATTCCAATGACCTCCCCAAATATTTTCGCAGGAATCATCTGACTCTACGTCGAATTTCGTGAATATGAGTGTCGGAATTTTGCCACATTTTCGTATCAATCGGGTTTTAGCAAGTTTTGATTATAATGCGATTGTCGATTCATTAAAAGTTGAAAAAAAAGATTCGGACGAATTGAGAACCTCCTTCTTTTTTGAAATAGGTTAAATTAACCCACGCGATACTCGAACTCGTAATTTATAAGAGAATCAGTAATTTACTTAAAGAATACCCTATTTGTTTCATTCCCCAAAATGTAGCTTATTAAAATTTATAGCAAATTCATCAAATGATACTTAACGATGAACGGTTTAAAGATGCCTACACACAAGACATTGCAATAAAAAAAAATGCAATATCTATATATGTAAAAATCAATTGCTGTTCGTTAGTCTCGCTAAAGCTCGAGAACAGCTGGCCGGTTTTAACTAATTTTGGTTTTGAATGATTTTTGGAAGTCAAGGGAAGGTTTAAAAGGTAAGAAAATAATAATATGAAGAAATGGAATGGAAAAAGCAAAAACCACAATTTCATTTTCTCATATAAATAATCCTTATATACCAAACCTTTGACACATTATTTCATTCTGAGGCAATACGAAGTTTGCCGGTCAACTAGTATGAGATGAAAAGATTAGGCGAAGTATTTACTTCTATATTTCAGATCACTAAGTAAAAATATTGAAATCATCTAAATAAAAACACGGATCGAAATTAACAAAAAAAAAAAAAAAATCGACGTTTTTTCCATCAAAGTCGTTCCTTGACAAATTCACGATTAGGACAGGTTCAGCATTGAATATAAATAACCAGCATCATTTGTATATTCATGTTTCACGCAACCTGCTCGCTACACACATAAACATATCGTAGGCATTATTTATATTGCATCCGTTTCACATTTACCGACATTACATTCAAGAATAACTTGGACTGAATAAACATTTTTCATGTCTTTGTCCGTTAGCAGGTGCATAGTCACCTTATTGACCTTAAGATCTTTAAGAAAGAAAGTATTTTCAATAACTGCAACTTTTAAAATTACTATCTTAAGGTCCTTTATTTCGCAAAATATGTTGAGTTTTGCAATGTGTAATGGCGAATGAAAAAAGTAACCGACAGCTTAAAAACAGCAGTTGGTATTGTTTATCGCTTCTTCATCAGTTCGTTGATTTTTTAAATACGTTTTTTGTTGCATAAAAAATACCCCTATCGAGTATATATCGGCTTTAGAAATCAAATTGATACAGTCGAATGATAGTTGAAGAGTGAATCAGAAAAGGTGTTTTATAAGTGCTAGAGTCTTTTACATTTTTGAGGCTCTAAAGTACGGAATTTTCTTTATTTAACTTTATGTATTGGTAGGTTCCTCACCGCCTTATAAAATAAAAGAGTTTTTTTTTCTACATGGATGATAACAAATAAGTCTTTGATTGACTTACATTTTTTGTAGATAATACCTAGTGTCTAATGAACTGATTTATACTGAATCAACAATATTTTTTCTTGTTTATATGTCTGCGTCGATTTGAATAACTTTGATGCACACGAAAAGGTACGTAAGGTGGACTTAATGCTACTCATCATCATCATTTCAGCCAAAAGACGTCCACTGCTGAACAAAGGCCTCTCCCAAAGATTGCCACAACAAACGGTCCTCGGCCGCCCTCATCCAGCGATTGCTTGCGACCTTCACCAGGTCATCGGTCCCTGCCTATGTTACTACATGGCATTATTTAATCGATATAATCGATATGATCTTAGCTAACCATTTGCGAAATAAAGAAGGTTCACTCTCATTCATTGTTCGTACCACTCTTTTAAACTCTTTAGAACGACCTTCCATAGAAAGTGCTTACCGCTTCAATATCAGGTTCTTCGGAATTGACATTAAACAAGTTCTTCAAGGATGGCAGTACGTTTGTAACTTCTCCGATGTTACAAATGTTCATCGACGAAGGTAACTTTCCATAAAGTGGTCCGTCTGTCAAAATTTTGATGTAAAACATACGGCCATGAAACCAAGGCAAGCACAGTAGTTCTGTATAATAAAGAACTGATTTTTTACTTACCGTTTCATTAATTTTAAAGTACTGTGTTTTTGTGTTGAACACATTTAACATGAATCGTATTCGTAGGATTTTTTGTTGGGTCTTAATCCGTCTATTTCGTTTAGGTAAAATAGCTCAAAGTGCAAGTCAAACGGGCAAATACCCGCCGCACTAAATTGCAAAAAGCTAGACATTCGGCTTATACCTGAGATTAGTGCTGGCTTATAACTTCAAAAGAACCCACTTTTTTATTACAACATACACATTTTAAACTGGAAATTATACAATGAAGTGAAGAAATGCAAAAGTTTGAACCTCAGGTTTGAACATGTTATTGATAGATACTATTCATTTATGAAGATAACACTTGAAAATTATGAAAATTAATATAACTGGTGACGTAACATAAAGTTAATACCAATAATTTGTCTCCGGATGTATAAATCACGATAACTAACGGTAAGTATGTGATAGAAATCAAAATGCAAAGGATGGATAAAGCTAATATTAATGTTGGTACTGTACCAACAGAGACTGAGGTGAATGTGTTTAATCCTTTCTTAAATTTTATTCGTAATTTATAAATGCTAGGGGACGAACCCGTTCACTAAAAGACAGACAATGTATTTTTGTGGTATCATTGGATATACACATTATACACCTGATTCAATAGAATATTTTTTTATTGATTTAAGACATTAGTTTGCTCAAATATCTATTATTTAATGTAGGTATCATTGAACTGCGACTTAATCCGCTGATGGGTAAAAACGTTATTGTATGCTAAGAAAGTGACAAACATACTGATTTTCTTTGATGATGCGTGAACTCTAAAGGCTACCTTTAGATATCTACATTTACATTGAAGGTTCCATTACATTTTTTTTATGTCATTCAAGTGGCAAACAAGCATGCAGTTCACATTGATGTTAAGTGATGACTGCAGCCTGTAGACACTTACAAAAAGACCAAGGACAAAATGCAGATGTGTTGCCACTCCTGAGGCCTAAGGTGTTATGCACTCTATGCCGGAAATTACGAAACATTACCACCTGACCGGACACGATAGTGCTGATCACTACCATTTAGCGGCAAGTATATTATGTAATGCGGTGCTGCCTACGCCAGCGAGCTCCATCACTGGAGCTCTACCACCAGTAACTTATGGCATATCTGCCTTTGCTGACTATGATATGATGACTCAAGTGACAAGTAGATTAGATAAGGTACTTTCATTTGAACGTGCTGATTTAAACTAGTCGTTTAATCATGAGTCATACCTATGACGACAATTATAAAAGTTTTTGGGGAAGTCACAAGTCTGTCAAGTTGAATATGTGAGACACGTTAATGAACAAGTCCATTTTGATTGTGTTCACGTGCCAGCGATAAGAAAGAATCACACATAATGACCTTGTTCATCATCTAGCTATGAGTAATACGAATGTTAACCTTATTTTAACAGACTTCATTAATAAAAGAGATAATATATTATTATTACTCTGATCGTTTTCGTAAGTGTTTGCTCCCGATTTCGCTAAGTTTTTTTTTATGTGATAGTTGACAGACAAGAAAACGGGCCTCCTGATGGAAAGTGGTCACCGTAGCCTATGAACATTTGCAACACCAGGAGAGTTCAACGTGAGGCCAGCCCTGAAGGACTCTATTGACGCCATTTTTGAAGAACCCTATATTGTAGCACCGAGGGAACCTCAGAGGTAAGTTCGGTTCATGGGTTTTATAAGTCCTAAATATTTTGAGATAAAAATGATACATAATATGACACACTTCTCATCAAGAAACATTGCTCAGCCTATGAAAATGACAATCAAACGAGTTTCGACTTCATACAGCGATCTCTGCTGCAGCACTGATAGCCCGGTATTGGTTAAAACTTGGTGAAAATGGTGGGAAAACGTCACATAAGTGTGGTGCGAAAGAGATAATGTTCTACAGAACCGAAATAAGCCGAGTCACCTTAGGAAGGATCCTATGGTTGATGTGAAATATTCCTTGTTGAATACTGTACCTTTCATTTCGGTCGTCACTTAATAGCCTATAAAATCTTATTAGTTACTAGCTGACTCGGCCAACTTCGTATTGCCTCAGAATGAAATAATGTGTCAAAGGTTTGATATATATGGACTATATGTACGGGAAAATGAAATTGTAGTTTTTACTATTCCTATTCAATTTCTTCATATTTTTTTACCTTTTAAACCTTCCCTGGACTTTCAAAAATCATTCAAAACCAAAATTAATTAGCCAAGTCGATCAAGCCGTTCTCAAGTTTTAGCGAGACTAACGAACAGCAATTGATTTTTATATACGAGTATATAGATAATTACATCATAATTTTCTATTGGTAAAATATACATCTGTTCAATTGAAACCGAACTAGATGGCCTTGACATAATTTAAATCATCAACATGCTCTATTATTAATATATTACTACTGGTGGTAGAGCTCCAGTGATGGAGCTCGCGGGCGTAGGCACCACCGCATTACCTAATATACTTGCCGCTAAATGGTAGTGTTCAGCACTATCGTGTTCCGGTCAGGTGGTAATGTACGGCCCTGTAATTTCCGGCACAGAGGCATATAACACCTTAGGCCTCAGGAGTGGTAACGCATCTGCATTTTTACCTCTGGTCATTGTGTGGGTGTTTATAGGCTGCAGTCATCACTTAACATCAATGTGAACTGTATGCTTGTTTGCCACTTTAAAAACATAAAAAAATATAAAAATATACCGATGCCTGGGGCTTAGCTGGCTTTGTGGCTGTCCTTTAGCCCCATGTTACAGATGACAGACATGCCTACATCATCACTTACCACCAATGTGAACTGTATAGTTCTTTGACACTATCATGATATGGGCAAGGTGAATTACTTATTACGAAATATTTGACAACATTGAAGTATTATTCTAGCTCTCGGCCTAATCAACAGAGGTCTTCAATTGAGTCCAATAGGTCACTTGAATACCTCTATTGATCTATTATTTTTCTACATCGATTATCTGCATCAGTATGCAGATTTACAATAATTTAACGTAACGTTACTTCACGCCTGTAATCCCAGAAGGGGTAGGCAGAGGTAAATGCATGCATTCAAGCATACATGCAAACACCCACGATTCGCCGGTTACGTTTTGGCCCATGTTAACAGGTGGCGAGCCTGTTGACATCTCCGGGCACATTACCAAACTTTGAGGTACTGGGAAATTTCCAGAAAATGGAAAAATCCCAATAGAACCAGAGACAAAGGCTTTTTCACCATTATCTCTGATAACCCCCTACCCGGGAATCGAACCCAGGACCTCAGCGTAGTAGTAGTGGCCTGCTACCACTAGGCTACCGAGGCAGTTTACAATAATTTAATAGTAAGTATACATAAGCAAAACAACAAACTATGGATTTCGCAATATCCGAACCTAGGAGCCGTCGCGCCGATGACACCTGCTCATTACAACTGCCATTACCAGCCAGTTGGCCTCGACCGTTTCTTTACTTTAAGGTAACAAGTGCCTTTCATTAATGAATATCGTAAAAAATACTGGGACACAATTAAACCAACAAAAATAAATGTTCTCATCGCGTGAAAAACTATAAGTCGTATGTAATCTGGTGTGAAAGTTGTTTTTCGGACTTTTTGTTGGAGATGGTGTGATTTTAAAATAACAGTTGGCTGGGACTTCATTCGCATGAAGTACTTTCAAAATTTATTGGAGTGTGTTCAATGTTCTAATGAGTGTGTGAATTAGTCAATGTTCTAAACTCGATTATAAGAACGAAGCTAATCGAAATTAAACTAACAAACATTTCTTTCAGATAAAATTAAATCTGTAATATAAAAATAAAAGATCAGCTCAGCTATCAACGCTCAGCTTTAACCAAAAAGCTGAAAATATGAATATATTCTATCGCGACAATGTAGATGACGAATAAGAAAAGGCTTTTATATTCATCCCCTAAGATGGTGAAATAAGGAAGTGAAAAAAAAACACCGATTCCTGGAAAAAATTCAAGTACACTTAATTATAAATAATGTTACATGTACTTCAGCTTGTTTGAATATTCAATGCCTTAAAAATGGTATATGAAAATTAATATTACGATTTACACGCCGACGAAATCATGGGCCAAAATTAATACGAAACATAATTTATATGCTTTACAATCCCTCTCATTAACACAGACAAACAAAGTCGGTCGATCGGAATCACTAGGCCACTGGCCAGTCGGATTGCGTGACGACAACGACCGTGTGTCACTGGAAGAGCTTTGTATTGTTTGTAAACAAACGTGACGCGATGTGACGTGGCATTGTTGTAACATGCACAAATGTGAGGTGAAAACGCGTGGTCCGAAAGACACGATAAGACTCAATGGCGAAACGTCTCATGACTAAGCTCTATAAGCGTATACTTATCTATTTTCCACGAAACTATAGTACAGTACTTATTATACGTAGGGAAATAAGAATAAATCTAAATCAACTCGGTCAATATTTGTCACAGATGCAAAATCCCAAATTACCAATAACAGAACCCTGTAATTAACTTATCAAACAAATTGTGGGCCCAACAACTTAGGGCAGCATAGCTATTGCCTGCTGTATTTAGGTCCAATTTTAGTTTATGTATACGTCTATGATCCTTGTGAAACGGATGCTTATTTGCCACCACCATAACATTAAAAAAGAACATTATTCGCTTCAAGAGTGAGATCTGAAATAAGTCTATTAGGTACAAACTGCAGTATAGTACCAACAGGGTGGATTAAATACTTGTTAAACTACGTAGAGAAAACAAAAAGTTTCTAGACAAACATTTTAGTATCCCTGGACATTATCGTCGTTCGCTCATTTCCTTCGTTCATTGTAATCACGATCGAAAAATGTTTGTAATCACGATCGAAAAATGTACGTTGGATGCATTTCTAATAAGCTAATAAGCTCTGGTGAACATCGAACAGTGAACAGCTTTAATAGCATTAACTTTATTGCAGCAACCAAAGTTCTTAAAACACATACAATTAATCCGATCATAAAGAAAACAGCGAGAAAACCATTACAAAAGTCCATCGAAAACGGAAAGTGCTACGCCACTTCCAGCGCAACGAAAGTGACGTCGCAAGGTCACGGCGCGGCGGGGAGGGAGAGGGGTATGCGTACGCGCAGACGTTTGCGTAACGTAATAACTTGCGCTGACATTGACTTTAATAAGACCGCCCCGTTATAAAGTTTGTGATATAACTTTTATTTCACATGCCGACGTAGTTGTTTTATTATTTTTTTTTAAATAAAATATTAATAGTTTTAGCTGGAGTAAAAGTAAAGCTTTTTACATGCAATTAAAGTTGGACGCTTGGAAAAAGGAAAGAAGGGCTGAAGACGATCGTTTGTTCGGAAACAAATTACCTATATAATCCAATTACTTACGCTTTCTTCTTAACTCTTATGTGTGTTGTCGCTAGTTTCTGTAGCTGTCTCTTATCTGTACTTATATGCGTGCGCGCAGACGTTTTCGTAACCTACCTTATCATTGCGTTGACATCAGCTTTAATAAGACCGCTCCGTCATAAAGTGGCGACTTATAACTTACCGACGTGAAATACGTTTCAATAAAGTTGAGAGTTTTGATATATTTTCAGGGAATAAATTTAAAATTATTACAAAAATTCTATATAACAAAACAGACAAAATGTTATGTTGCTTAAAATGCTTACTGAGGAAGTAGGTATCTAATTCAAATCAAATTATTTAATCACAGCAGTTTTTTGGCAATTCTTCTGCCTAACAAAAGGAAGAATTTCTAGTAGTCAGATTATTTTATTGTATTATAATAAGTAGGTAGGTAAATGGGAAGAAGTGTCGCCCATAAAAAGTTTACCTAAATTTTACAAAGTTAAAGTTATAAACCTTTTTTCATATTATCTGTACAAATCAAGGTACGAAACTTGCCACGATTCTTGCTAGAATGGGAACTATGTAATTTAAACTGGTGGTGTAGTTCCAGTATCAGAGCTCAAGGACGCCTACGTCCTTGAGCCCCACCGCATTACTTAATTTATCTGCCGCCATACAGTAGTTTCAGCACTATCGGCTATCATGTTCCAGTTCGATGGTAATGTATGGCCCCGTAATAACTATCACAGAGACATCAACTTAGGTGTCAGGGGTGGCAACGCATCTGAATTCCACAGGCTGCAGTTGTCATGTAACATCCATGTGAGATACATGCTTGGTTGCTTTGTGTTTTAAAAAATCTAGTAAGAGTTAGGATTATGCGTCTAAGTATAAAGTCTATTTATATTAAGTATAATTAATCTATATGCAAATCGTTACAAAAAGCTGCCAACGAAGACGGCAGGTAACTGTTAGATCTGTTCTTTTTTCCGATCTACCGATCTCGTATCGTGTTATTATCGATGAACACGAATAGACGATTTAATCGATTTAGGTTAACTCGGTTTTGGGATTCAAGTGGATCCAATCGGATGAACGTAAATAGAAGTACTCATGTATGTTCAATCGATTCTATTTAAGTAACACTTATGTAAATAGATTCATTATATGATTCAATTGGACTTAATTTGTGATTCAGATTAGTGATCGGTTTCGTTTGCACAATCATTTTGATGACATGTTATCGTTTTAATTTTTTTTCATGTAATGGACTTGGCAAACAAGTATGCATTCACATTGATGTTAAGTGATGACTGCAGCCTATAGACACATACACAAAGACCAAAGTCAAAATGCAGATGCGTTACCACTCCTGAGGCCTAAGGTGTTATGCCTCTGTGCCGGAAATAAGAAGGCCGTACATTACCACCTGACTGGAACACGATAGTGCTGAACACTAGATACCATTTAACGGCAAATGTATTAGGTAATGCAGTGGTGCCTACGCCCGCGAGCTCCGTCACTGAAGCTCTACCACCAGTAAAACACGTGTTACACACACTCACACTGCAAACATCGTCTATTGCTACGAATCGCACACCTTGACTTTAACAAAATACATAAACAATTTCACGCACACATTTAAATATCTGGGCGACAGGCATAGGACCATTTGGTCTTGTACTTTGACAGAGGGGAAAGTCTGCATATGGCTACTCCCCGTGGTGGCTCGTGTTGCTCTATGGGCCATAATCATCACGCTTGGCAGGCAGATTGGCGATTGGGATATGTGTTTGTCAACGCATCTGAATTTAACTTTTATGTGTAAATGTAGATGTCGAAAGACTGCTGTGTGCATTTATCATCAATGTAAGCCGTATGCTTCTTTGCAATGTTTGCTACCGCACGACGATGTAGGGAGGGAACATTTTTTTAAAATGCGTTTTTTTTAAGTTGATCGACCATTACTCGTAAAGTTATTGAGACCGTAATGACCGTGATAGTTTTCTTTTTAAATTCATTATAGGTATATCTTATGACAGTGCTTTTTTTCAACCGGCCAATTACCACAGCTTAGCTGGCGAACTACGACTTTAATCGAAAATCCATCTTCTCAAGCCCGAAATATTTTTAAAGACCTATCCAACGATACTCCACGCCATGGGATACGTGTAAAAAGTGCATCTCCACTTAACGTGTAGGGGATCCAAAAAAATTACAGCTTTCTAGTACTAAGAGTCTCTGAGCTTAGCTATGGTCAAAGGAATGGACATGGTAAAACTATAAGGATTCTTTATAGGCTACGAAATACTTAAAAGAAAACTAGAATAGTTTTATATATTATTTCGCATTAACACATGCTTGTGAAAATATATTTTTATTTTTAAAGGAAAATGGAAAGAAAAATTCGACTTCAGGCGAGACTCGAACTCGCGGCCTACTGGGAATCCAGTCCAGCCGCTCTTCCAATTGATTTCAAAGGACTTCAGTAGCTCAATTGGAAGAGCGGCTGGACTGGATTCCCAGTAGGCCGCGAGTTCGAGTCTCGCCTGAAGTCAAATTTTTCTTTCCATTTTTCTTTAAAAATAAAAATATATTTTCACAAAACTAGAATAAACGATTTTTTAAACCAAATCCCAGCATACATTACCAAGATCCACAAAACTTTACTCCAAACGGACCACTTACACAACGGGAAGTGAAACTCACAAAAGGTCCACTCGGCCGGCGGTGGGCCAAGAATAGCATCGGCTTTGGCAGATCACCAGATATTCGCAGACGATTCCACTGACAATAGTATAGGACAGTATTGTTGTATTTGTCGTGTGGATTTATTTAAATGTTACTGCTGAACGTATAAATTAAACTGAGTCTTGTAATTCGCACGATTACGGTGACACGTTTAAGAAAATAGAATTTGTATTGTGTCTGTGATTTTGGAATTAATATGGGATATTCTTCGTATTGTTCTTATTCTTGACAAGTCGACGATCGTTTTAACCGAAGATCACGAATTCGATTCCCGTACCGGAACAAATATTTAATGGCCTACAGATATTTGTTTCAGGTCTGCGTGTTTGTGTATGTGTTATGTGTTTACAACGGCACAGTTATAGACTACTTGTACCCCCTCATGTGGGCTGTGAATGTAAGCGTATTATTATTCTTAAATTGTATAATAATATGTATGTATAAATAGGAATTGTCAACATATTGCTCAGGTAAAAATGTATTTCATTCTGAGGCAATACGAAGTTTGCCGGGTCAACTAGTTTAAAATATAGTTCATTTTCAATAGTGAGATTTACATGATTAAAATGAAACATTAATTGCCCAGGATTTACGGAGTTCCACATGAGGAACTGAATCGTATAGACTATTTTATTTATTGTACGAGTTACTGATGCTAAATAATGATAAATTTATGCTATTATGAATGATATTTTTTTTTATTTTTTTTTATTTATTTAAAAACATACAATAATTAGGTGAATACAATAACAGTAAGACGCAACATAAACTCGTTCGAGTTTTACCGCGCGTCAGTGTCATATACTTATTACCTTCCTACTTCTACCTACCTTTTGTGTGTACCTAAGTAAACAGACAGTTACGTATTTAATTTCAATTAAACTTCAGCACAAGACATATTGAATACATTAAATTATTTTTACTCTAAAAATGGGTCGTAGATTGATAACTCTGCCTATTCCTATTTTTCCATGCGCTTATTCCAGTGAAACCCGCTGGAATAATGTACAGTGACCAGAAGAATAACTGTTAGTAATGTATAACTTTCAACAATAGTAAGCACCGGGCTTCATTAGTTTTGCATTCGCCCACAATATTCGCAACTTTCGGACAACGCGGACTATATTTAGTGTCAACAGTTTCCTAACTAATTATGAATGCAAACGTGACTATGTTTGCTTGAGTTTGTCTGTTCAAACCAATGCAACGCGTGGTCTGATTATAGTTCCATAATTAGCACACGTCTATTATTGTTTGTATCACAAAGTCTGTCGTACACTTTGATGTGAGTCTGTATTGTTCGAAGTGTTCCAAGCGACGACATCCCATTTCTTGTTTAGTATACTTTTCCAGCCCATTACAGCATCGTTCAATCAATATTAGTTACTAAAAGTTTTCTTTTTAACCGAATTCAAAAAAGGAGATGATTTTCATTACGTCGAATACTTTTATAAAAGATAAGGTGATTTATTGTCACCCTACTTTACAAAATGTTTGAAAAATTTTTTTTTTTTAATTTCGACCATTGTTTTGAGTGTAATAATAATAAAGGCAACCCTTGAAACGTCCCACTGCTGGGCACAAGGGTCTCCCCTTTTTTTTTGGGTGGAGGCCTGGAACTTACTCCACCACTCTGTTTCAATGTGGGTTGTTGGAGGTTAAACGCATACTAATATTATAATGAAGAAGCATTTGTGTTTTTGTTACATACAAAAATACAACATTTGTGTAACGTTTTCAAATAAAAACTACGAGACCGATTTCGAAAATTCTTTCACTATTAGAAAGATGCATCTTCACATAGGCTACATTACATTAATAGCACCCAGGCGAAGCTGGGGCGAGCGACTAGTTTTATTTAATAGTATATAAGAAGTATGTACCTCAATTTCGCTGAAATCGTAATATATTTTACTTCAACCCATAATCGTGTTATGTATTGCATAACACAAGATTATGGGTCGAACTTAACTAAAACGCACGTATAACAAAAATATTTTAAACAATAAAGCATAAAGAATCGTGCCACAAAAAAGGATTAATCAAAAGGTAATTGACTCGATACAAACAAACTTCTACAAAGACTTCCAAGAATAATATTAAAAGCAATTTTATACCCGAACTAATACCCAAGATCTTGAGATTAAACTCTGTAAGTCTATTTTTTGTCGAAATTTTAATTTCAAATCTATGAAATTACTTTTCGGGCCAATGGGTCTGGCGGCTAACTTGCAAATTAAGGTCCATCGAAGGTTTAAGACAAATGCTTAAAATATGAAAAACTAAAAATTATAACGGGAATAAAGGCTACATTGATATTTATATTTTACTGTATTTTTAAAATAAAGATGTGAATGAAAATGTTACAAAGGTCTTTCAAGAAAAAAATAGAGAGAAAGATTTGGATCTACCATAATCTGGAATACAGTCACAACAAAATGTGAAGGAGAAATTTGACATTCGGGTATGGTACTTCTGTAGGTCTGCGGCAAAGCGACATTGGTTAGAGATCCAGAGGTCGCGAGTTCAATTCCCGCCCCAATTTAACATTACTGAAAAGATCTTTTTAAAATCAAATTGTAGGTACTTTCCATTTTCCTTTTAAACTACTTATCGCAGCATAACTACCAACGTAGTTGATAGGGAATTATTGTAAGGTGTGATACCTTTGTACGTATTTTGACTCTTTTCATCATCATCAGCCATCGATCGTCCACTGCTGGACATAGGCCTTTCCCAATTTTCGCCACCACACTCGATCTTCGGCTTTTCGGACCCATCCGCTTCCTGCCAACCTCTTTAGGTCGTCAGTCCATCTGGCAGGGGGCCGTCCCACCGGGCGTTTTGTACGGGGTCTCCACTCTAACACACGTCTGCCCCAGCGGCCGTCGGCTCTACGACAAATATGCCCCGCCCACTGCCACTTCAGCCTAGCAATTCTTTGAGCTATGTCGGTCACTCTGGTTCTCCTTCGGATTTCCTCGTTTCGGATTCTATCTTTCAGAGATACACCGAGCATAGCCCGTTCCATAGCTCGCTGAGCCACTTGGAATTTGTGGACGAGGCCTTTCGTAAGAGTCCATGTCTCCGCCCCGTACGTTATTACCGGAAGGACGCACTGGTCGAATACCCGAGATTTTAGGCATTGAGGCAGTGGCGAATCGAAGACTTGACGAAGTTTTCCGTATGCTGCCCAGCCCAATCGTATTCTTCTGTCAGCCTCTTTGTCGAAGTTGTTCCTACCCAGTTGTATAGTCTGGCCTAGGTAGATGTATTCCTGAACAACTTCGATGCTAACATCATCGACGATTATAGGCCGTGGGTCTACGAATGAATTGAGCATGACCTTAGTCTTATCCAAGTTCATTCCCAGGCCCACCCGTCTGGAAGAAACGCTTAGGCTTTGCAGCATCTCTGATAACTCATGCAGCGATTCGGCCATTATAACTATATCGTCAGCAAATCGAAGGTGTGAAATGTATTCGCCGTTGATATTGATACCCTGTCCACTCCAGTCCAGTGTTTTGAAGACATCCTCTAAAGCGTTAGTAAATAGTTTTGGAGATATTGCATCTCCCTGTCTTACTCCTCGCTTTAGAGGGATTGGTCTTGTCTGGACGTTCTGGATTTGGACAGTCATCGAAGCGGCTTTATATAAACATTTCAGCACCTCGATATACCGCCAATCGACTTGACATCGCTGCAGAGAATTGAGAACAGCCCAGGTTTCGATGGAGTCGAAGGCTTTTTCGTAGTCCACAAACGCGAGACACAGAGGACGATTATATTCTTCGGTCTTCTGTATGACCTGTCGTAGCGTGTGGATGTGATCTACGGTACTGTAGCCTTTTCGAAACCCGGCCTGTTCAGGAGGTTGAAAATCGTCAAATCTTCGGGCAAGCCGATTTGTGATGACTCTTGAGAACAGTTTATAGACATGGCTCAGAAGTGCTATCGGTCTGTAGTTCTTGAGGCGCGTTCTATCACCTTTTTTAAAGAACAAAATGACCACACTTCTAGACCATGCCTCCGGCGTTGTACCTTTGTTTAAGACGGTATTAAATAACTTTCGAAGCTGCTCCAGGACAATACGTCCCCCAGCTCTTAAGAGTTCCGTGGTAATACCGTCTTCCCCAGGTGCCTTGTTGTTTTTGAGTTGCTCAAGAGCCATCCCAATTTCGGCAATCTCGATGTCCGGTAGCTCATCCGTGAAGTGACGGGTTAATTTGGCACGTTTGTCATCCGCGTCTTCATTGGTGGGTTTGGGTGCATGAGAGGAGTATAGTCTTGCATAGAAAGTCTCGGCTTCTAAGAGTAGATCTGGTTTCGACTTAATTACTCGACCATCAGATGTCGTCAGCTTCGCCAAATGACTCCTTCCCAATTGCTTAGCAAATACTCGCGATCCTCTATTTCGCTCTATAGCATCTTCGATTGCTCGAAGATTGCTTTTGCGGAGGTCGAAACGTATTTGTTTCTTTACCCGCTTATTGAGAAGGCTGAAATTTGGCGAATCCGCAGATATCTCCCGTCTCTGTCTCATCAGATCCACTGTTTCAGCCGAGAACTTGAATGATCTGCTCCTCTGTCTTCGTTGGCAAAAAGCCTCTCCCACCTCCCGCATAACATTCGTGAACTGATTGGCACATTGGTCAACGTCCTCCGTGGTTTCCAGCAGTTTGAATCGGTTTTGGAGTTCCAGCTGGAACTCATCTGATCTAGCACCGATATGGCGCTGTGACGGTCGGAGCGTAGACTTTATCAGGCGATTTCTCTCAAGTCGGAAATTTATATTCAAAGTCCCTCGTACAAGTCGGTGATCACTTCCGGTATTAAACCTGTTAATCACTGAGACATCTTTGAATATAAACCTGCTATTCGTCATGATAAAGTCGATCTCATTTTTTGTCACGCCGTCCGGGCTTCGCCATGTCCACTTCCTCTGAGGCTTTTTCTGGAAAAAAGAATTCATCAGAAAGAGCCTCTGAGATTCGAGGAAGTTAACTAGCATTTGGCCCCTCGGATTTCTGCTACCAATACCGTGTGATCCAATAACCGATTCTCCGCGTTCTTGTACTCCCACTTTGGCATTGAAGTCCCCCATAACAACAGTGAAGTGGGTCTTGGTGGTGCTGTGTAAGGCTCTTGTTATATCGTCATAGACGGCCTCGACCTCATCGTCAGAGTGTGTCGACGTGGGAGCATAAACCTGTATCACTTTCAGAGAATATCTCCTAGTGAGTCTGAATATGAGGTATGCTACCCGAGTGGACACACTGCTGACTTCCATCACGTTGTTAGAGAGAGCTTTGTTAACCAATATGCCAACCCCGCCTTGTGACGTCTTATCGCCTTCTCGATAGTAGAGTAGGTGGCCCGACTCCAGGGTTATCGTGTCCTCTCCCTGTCTTCGGACTTCTGATAACCCTAGGATGTGCCAATTTACGTGTCCTAACTCCGACTCGAGCTCAGCGAGATAGACGTCTTCCTTCAACGAACGAGCATTATAAGTAGCCAAATGTAGTCGTTGGTATGTGTGGCGACCGGATCCCTCCCGGAGATTCTTCGCACCCTCTGCCCCGCCGTAACCACGATCGTCACCACGATGGTCGGGAATAGCAGGGCCACCGGGAACTGAGGGCCGTTTCTTTCGGTGTATTGGCATGGGAAGTGTTGCCCATACTCGCCACGCTGGGCAAGGACTCTTTTGTGTCCTGGAATATATTCCTGTATTATTTTCTCTATTTCCTTCAGTCATATCTTATGACTGAACTCAGCAGGATTCCCATATGACTCTCTTCACTTGCTTCGCGTGCAAAAAACTTATACTTACATTTTAATGCTATTTTAAAAGTTAACTTTTAATGCTATAGCGACACTGGCATCTTAGGTATATTTGGTGCTGTAGTGTAGAGCACGCAGACGTAGTCGCGGACAGCAGCTAGTAAAGTAATATATTGCAATATAATAATATTTTTACGCTACAATATTATAACGTGAGACAATGGTTAGTACCTATTTCGCGGTAACCAAACATCACTTTGGCATGATATAAACGCGACGTTATGTACGAGCAATAAATGTCAGACAAAATCGCATTCAATAGTTTTATGTATTGGACAATAAGTGATTTAGTACATTCAACAAAGGCAGGCATTGAGTTTTCTGTGTCCAAACAAGCAATACCACAATTAGATGTGTTGATAATGTTGTATGCAATAAAACTAAGTTGTATCAACGTGTATCATATATGATACATCATTGACTTTGTGAAGGACACGGCCATTGCCAACGTTTGCATATTTTCTGTGTTTGATACATGCAGGATTTAATTTTTATGTCATTCATTAAGTAGGTAAAGTACTTTTTATGAAATGTTTGCTCGGTCACGTCGAAGTCTTTATTCGTGTGACGATAAAGTCTAATTTGTGCCCAATAATGTTTTGGATGACCGGCAACATCTTAATCAAATGTGTATTTAATTTTCTAAAGTCTATTATGAACCCTATCATAGGCAAAGTTAATAAGAAGTCCTTAAAAATATCCCTTGTCCTTGTTCGTATGTTTGCTACAGCGATAGTCCGAATGCATCTAACAGTTCGCTTAAGCAAAAGTCTGTTTGTTGTTAGTAATATAATACGACCTTTTGTTTGCGCAATAAATGTCAGAACAAGTAGCATTTAATAGCTTTATGTACGGGACTTGATTTATTACACTTAACAAAGGCCTTTAAAATTTCTTAATTCAAACATGTATGTATGTGGTGTTATGTTATACTGGTGGTTGAGCTCCAGTGACGGAGCTCGCGGGCGTAGGCACCATCGCATTACCTAATATACTTGCCGCTAAATGGTAGTGTTCGTCTATCGTGTTCCGGTCAGGTGGTAATGTACGGCCCTGTAATTTCCGGCACAGAGGCATAATACCTTAGGCCTCAGGAGTGGTCTGCATTTTGACCCTTAGTCTTTGTGTGGGTGTCTATAGGCTGCAGTCATCAAATACCTAACATCAATGTGAACTGCATGCTTGTTTGCCACTTCCATTACATAAAAAAATGTATCTTCTCACCAAGACTCCCACGGGGTAGGCATAGTGTGAGGCGCCTAATATACCGGTCCTGACACACCTCACGTGCTTCCTCTACATTCATCATTCTCTTCAAACATTGAAATAAAACTATTTTTACGGATTTATCTCGCGTATATTAAACTAAAATGATTTTTAAAATCAACCCGACGTTTCGGTCGCTTTTCAGCTTCCGTGGTCCCGGGCAGACTGAGGTGACATTTGTCTGACAGAAGTTCGAAAAAATTATATGTAGCTACCTCCATCGATTTCGTAAACGCCTTGCGTAGCGTTCAGGATTAACACAATAATTACTTATGGTATCTTGAGGTCTTGCAGACTGCTGCGGCTGGGATTTAATCTTGCTAAGTATGGGATCCCATGATGTTGATAATCGCCATCCATCTTCTCTATTGAAATTTGGGTGTTTTTTAATTTCAATAGCCTCGCGTACCATTCGTGGAATGGGTTTGTGTTCTCTAGCGAGTATTTGAATTTTATCAAACCGGATGTAATGGTTCGGCTTATCCGCTATGTGTTCACAGACTGCAGACCTCCCTGTTCTTCGGTTTTTGACATCAGCAATGTGCTCTTTAACGCGGGTGGATACAGCTCTCTTCGTTTGACCAATATATGAGAGTCCACAATCACAATCTAATTTATAAATGCCAGAATTTTGTAATGGAATATTACTTTTAATGGGTCTTAAATACTGATGAATCTTTTTATATGGTTTGAAAACTGTTTTAATGGAATTCTTTTTTAAAATGTTGCTGATTTTATCTGTGACACCCTTAACGTAAGGTAGTATAGCTGGTTGTCGTTCTACTGTAGGTGGTTTCACGCGGCCTCTGTGACGGACGGGTGGTACATGGAGCTTGTTGTTATGTAGCACCTGGCGTAGGTGCTTCAGCTCCCCCTGAAGATGGTGGTCGTCACAGATGCCTCGTGCTCTCTGAAATAGAGATGAGCCAACGGCAGATAAATGTGCCGGGTGATGGTGTGATTCACCATTAAGGTACCTATCAGTATGGGTAGACTTCCTAAACACAGTGTGACTGAGTGTGTTATTGGTTTTTCTAATTAATAAAGTATCTAAGAAGTAATAAGAAGAATAAAGTATCAATGTCAACGTCAAAGCAGTTGTCAATCTATCAAAACAAACTTTGGATGATTCGACTATTGGGGTGCTGGAAAAGGGTTTAAACTTTGCACCAGCTCCATCGAGGATACCGTACGAAGAGATTATCAGTTATGTCGAGGACTGCGTCATTAGGAATCAAGTTCCAAAGGAGACAGCCGAGGAAATCCGACAGGACGTATCGTCTGCGTTACGACACTGCCGGCCACCAAAACCTAATCTGTCTCGTGAAGAACTCCGCTCACTGACGACGTTGAGACGATCAGAAGACATCATCGTCCTCCGTGCTGATAAAGGAAACGCTACGGTTGTGATGGACACGTCAGACTACAATGATAAAATCTTATCGCTGTTATCGGATGAAAGCACATATAAAAAGGTAAACAAAGACCCCACCTCTAGTATATTAAAAAAGACTACCGATTTATTGCATAAATATTCATATTCATTGGATCTTGACGTACCAAAACTTTTACCTGCTTGTCCAAAGCCACCCAAACTGTATGGGCTCCCTAAAATACATAAGACTGGCGCTCCCCTTCGTCCCATAGTTAGTCAAATTGACACTCCAACTTACAAATTGGCAAAACATGTGGCACAGATACTTTCACCACTGCGGGGACACACTAGAGCGTATGTCAAAGACTCTTACAGTTTCATTGCTGAAGTCAAACATCTACAACTATCAGCAAATGAAACAATGGTCAGCTTCGATGTTGAATCCTTATTTACATGTTTACCGGTTAAGGATTGTGTCGAGGTTGTTAAAAGAAAGCTAATTGCTCACAATATGCCCCGTCAATATGCAGAACTACTTGAATGGTGCCTGACATCTGGCTATCTAATGTGGAATGGGGAATTCTACCTACAAATAGACGGAGTTGCCATGGGCTCCCCAGTTTCTCCCATAGTCGCCGATATATTCATGGAGGACTTTGAGGAGAGAGCCCTGAGCACTACAACCATAACACCTCGCATTTATAAACGATATGTAGATGACACATTCACCATATTGGATAGCAATAATGTTTCTGTTTTTCTTTCACATCTCAATTCCATACACCATAAAATCAAATTCACTATGGAATTGGAACAGGACAATAAATTAGCCTTCTTAGATACTTTATTAATTAGAAAAACCAATAACACACTCAGTCACACTGTGTTTAGGAAGTCTACCCATACTGATAGGTACCTTAATGGTGAATCACACCATCACCCGGCACATTTATCTGCCGTTGGCTCATCTCTATTTCAGAGAGCACGAGGCATCTGTGACGACCACCATCTTCAGGGGGAGCTGAAGCACCTACGCCAGGTGCTACATAACAACAAGCTCCATGTACCACCCGTCCGTCACAGAGGCCGCGTGAAACCACCTACAGTAGAACGACAACCAGCTATACTACCTTACGTTAAGGGTGTCACAGATAAAATCAGCAACATTTTAAAAAAGAATTCCATTAAAACAGTTTTCAAACCATATAAAAAGATTCATCAGTATTTAAGACCCATTAAAAGTAATATTCCATTACAAAATTCTGGCATTTATAAATTAGATTGTGATTGTGGACTCTCATATATTGGTCAAACGAAGAGAGCTGTATCCACCCGCGTTAAAGAGCACATTGCTGATGTCAAAAACCGAAGAACAGGGAGGTCTGCAGTCTGTGAACACATAGCGGATAAGCCGAACCATTACATCCGGTTTGATAAAATTCAAATACTCGCTAGAGAACACAAACCCATTCCACGAATGGTACGCGAGGCTATTGAAATTAAAAAACACCCAAATTTCAATAGAGAAGATGGATGGCGATTATCAACATCATGGGATCCCATACTTAGCAAGATTAAATCCCAGCCGCAGCAGTCTGCAAGACCTCAAGATACCATAAGTAATTATTGTGTTAATCCTGAACGCTACGCAAGGCGTTTACGAAATCGATGGAGGTAGCTACATATAATTTTTTCGAACTTCTGTCAGACAAATGTCACCTCAGTCTGCCCGGGACCACGGAAGCTGAAAAGCGACCGAAACGTCGGGTTGATTTTAAAAATCATTTTAGTTTAATATACGCGAGATAAATCCGTAAAAATAGTTTTATTTCAATGAGTGTAGCTCGCGAAAACCTAAGAACATATCTCTTCAAACATGCACGCCATTTTCTAACCCCCTTCTTAACCATCTTTCTTTTGTCTTTTTCTATCCTGCATATTTGACAATGCAACTGACAAAGAGAAAGCATTCTATAGCTAAAACGTATCTAATGTACGTTTATGAATAAGGAGGGGGGGGGGAGGACTCTAGACCCCACCTTCAGACAGTAGGACGTCTGCAAACATCTACATTCGCATTGTATATCTATTCTGTAAAGTCGTTCGCTCATTTGCCATTATTTCTACACGTCCGAACCATACCTTTTTTAATTTTATTCTATCCAAACTCTATTCCAATGTTTCGAAAATTTTACATAATACGTTCAACAATGTTTCTGTGCATTGCACACACACAGCATTGACCAACAGTTGTACCTGTGAGTTGTACCTATATTTCCTAAGAGATGCGTGTTTTCGTAGCATGGTAAATGTTTTTCTGTCAAATTCTCTTAACAAATTGATGATACATGTAAATTTCTAATTTAAATGAAAGAATTTGACAAAATAATGCAATTGATGTAACTTTAACACAGGATACGCAATCTCGACATTTTAAACTCTTTTTTCTTTCGATAATAATGCACATATAGTACACAATAGTTGTTTTGCAGATGTATGGTGCGTCACTAGATGTCAAGGTCATTTGCTTCGTGTTAAGTATTCAAGTACAAACGCTCATAAGAAGCGCACAGAAAACAATGATGTTAAAAGAAATAAGAAAAATATGCTGGTTTACCAATTTTAAATACTTAATTATATTTTCTTTACCTGAACGCCAAACCTTAAATTAAATACACACTCTGTATTTCGTAAAAAAATTATCAGTTTGCTATGTCGCTTATAACTGTTTTTTTTATATATTCACACATGTAAGGGAATAATCAAAAAGATACAAAATTTACACTAGATTACAGCGGCATCTGTTGGGCTCAATTACAAACGTTAACCATCCTTGCACTTACTCTAAAGTACACAATTGTACTCGAAAATCATAGATATCAGTCAAGTCACTTTCGATTTATCAAGAGATTAATGCAAGGTGATTGAAGATCTATTGTTGTACATTGGTGTTAGCAGGGTAGACTATTTAACCGACTATATTATTTTTATACATCACCGCAAAGCCGAAGTAGTCAAAACGAAACAGAAAGCTAGGGAGCGGGGCTGCATTATGTAAAAAGGCAAGGTGCACAATAGGCCATACACAAACGTACTCATAAATCACATATATCAGTCAAGACACTCTCGATTTTTCAAGAGATTAATGCAAGGTGATTGTAGAACTATTGTTGTACATTGGTGTTAGCAGGGTAGACTATTTAGCCGACAATATTATTTTTATACATCACCGCAAAGCCGAAGTAGTCAAAACGTAACGGAAAGCTAGGGAGCGGGGCTGCATTATGTAAAAAGGCAAGGTGCACAATAGGCCCATCAGTGACGTCACTGTGCCAGTGACCCAAATTGAGGCAATGGCGCGAAATGGCCTTCTGAGATTAGGAGATTATACGTGGTTAGTATAATATTTCATGACTAAAATGTTATTAACTGCTTCAGTGATCTATTAGTAGTTTACAACTGGACTGGGGTCCTGGGTTCCTGATGCATGCCTTTAGCTCTGCCAGCCTCTACTGGGAAAAGATTCGTGAAGTTGCGTGCAAGTAAGCAAAAAGACTGACAACACATTAAAGATAAAGGAAGACGTGTTCCTAAGAGGCAATTTAAAGCCCCAAAAATAATGTCGGTCAGACTTAGAGGCAATCTGCATTAAAATCATTAGACGAATCGACAGAGACCGTTTCATAATTTCAATACAATATTGCAACTTCAATATTCTACATCATCTACTTGCTGAGACTCTAGATAAAACAACCATTATCAACAGCTAAATAACAGGGAGGTTAAATTAATGTCATATAGGTAGTCTTCTTTCAAGTTGTCATAAACGTGCATGTAGTTTACAACAATTCTTCAAAGACACAAAAACTACATTTCAAAATAAAAAAAATATTTTATGCGGTATAATATATTATTTTGTACAAAATATATCCACGCGGAGCATACCATGAAAACAAACGTGACATCACATTGAATTAGATAATTTGTAGACGAATTATTTGTACAAAACGAATTTGCAAACATCAAACACATGTATTACGTTAGTATTATATTCCTTCTCATAAAACTTTTTACAAACAAACATTGAACGTAGTATATATTTTTAACATACGTTGTCTGGTAATGTTCACTACATTACCAGACAACGTATGTTAAAAATATATTAGTACATAAATATTCCTACGGTGGCATATTATTTATGAAATAGTAAAATAATAAAAAAAAACTTTGAGACGTTTTTAGGAAGCAATGAAAAGCAGAATGTGGATTTGAAGTTAATAAACATAATTAGCCTGTTAGACCGTGAAATAAAAAAGTTTAATTAGAATATTTAATTAATTAATATATTAAAAAATTTGAAACAGTCGCTTATTTATTAAGCATCTACATATTTACATTAATTTCAAAAGCCTATCATTTTACCTACTTGAGTTGCCTTGTGATTTTAATACTCATTATAATTTGTTTAAATTTTAAATACAACATTTAATAAGTGCAAATATTTATTAGACAAAAAAATCCAAAACGTATTGATAATATTGTCAGAAAAAAGTAATCATGGAATTTATATTAAATATGGCATAGAAACGGAAGCTGATTCACGTTCCAAATACATTAAATCGAATCACTGCCACGAAATAAAACAAGATATAGTACATCTCAAGTTACTAGTATACGACACAAATAACATAATGGTGTTTACGTTGGTGTTTTCAATTTATGTAAAAGAAAATTTCTTATTTGTATCTACTGAAAGAACATTCAGTCAAATTTTATTATTAGCTTTAATTAGGGAGTTCATGATTATCAGATCAAGAAAGACGAATATGTCACCGAGTATAAAAAAATCTTGCGTTAAATTCTTGAGGGTTATTTAAGTAAAAAAAAAAAAATTAGTGATAACTGACATACTCTAGATTTTTAACCTGACATACAAGTAGTTTAAAGTAAATCCGTGTATCTCTCATAGATAGTTTCTGATGTTGTATCTTTTTCATTCTTCTACAAACTATTATCTACAGTCCCACTAGCAATAGAGTTGTTATTGGCAAATCAAATCCCTATCTTTATCTATGTTTCAACCACAACGCGATAAACTGATGAAACTACGGCACGATTTTCACCATTGTGAATATGTTTTAGGTGCATTCACTAAAGATTTTTAAAATTTAGCTGAAGTATCACAATGACAGTAATCTTTTTCGTTAAAAAATATCATATCAACAGGGAAGCTTCACTTGCGCGTTTTTATGTATACGGAGGACGGAAATATTCCTTTTAAGCAGATTTATATTTTAGCAGTTATATGCAATCCGTGCAAAACCGGAACGAGTTTCTATTGATATAAATGCAAATCTTAAAACAATATCTCCAACTCTATCCAATTTTATATCTCAATTCACTTTATTGTCTCGGGTTTCCCATTCGACTGGTTGAGCTTATTTCCGAGCGAGGCCGTGTTTAACATTCATAACGTACGAGCACAATTTAAATTGATTGGAAAGAGCATCCATCTGCAGATGTTTATTCATTGATTGATATGAATACGTCGATTACAGCTGATACAACGGGGCATATGGCGGTTGCTACTGGAATTCAAACTGATCATCGCAAGGCCAAAGGGTTTACTTAAATAAAAATACAATTTTATAGTTATAATTCAATTCACTTCTGAAGCACGGAAAGAATTAAAAGTAGCAGCTTTTATCAGTATAATAATAAATAGTTTAAATAAGGTTCTGTAAGATTGTAATAAAATTTCTTCTGAAATTTAGGAAAACCGCAATTGATGGCAACTCACTGCGATAATACGACATTCATTAAAAAACATAGATAAATTATTAGCTTACAAAGTACCAAATAATAAGAGGTGGGAAACGGTTTGATAGGGCGCTATATCAACCTCCAAGGTAGATGCACAATGAAATGTAAAAATCTGATCATCACTTATTCTAAAACTAAAACCCAAGGATGAACCCGAAGTCCTGAAGCGTACTGTTAATGGTCCGCTATCGCTATGTCGAGACAGACAAAAAACTAGTAATCATTAATAAGAATCATCCAACGTTTAACTCAAACAAAGCTTATAGAAGTGAACAAAATAAAATAATTCATTGCCAACGATTGAAGAATTCGCATAAATAATACAACGTTCAAAACAAAGGAACAGAAAATCTCTTGAAATATAACGGCGTCA
Source organism: Macrosoma leucophasiata (assembly GCA_036365455.1). NCBI lineage: Eukaryota > Metazoa > Arthropoda > Insecta > Lepidoptera > Hedylidae > Macrosoma > Macrosoma leucophasiata. The sequence goes on along the minus strand of JAWQUS010000007.1, from coordinate 22,325,777 downwards.
ATCAGAGCGAAATAATAAAAAGTTGGCCGCTTCCGAAAACGCGATGGAAGCGTTGTCACGAATCCGTTTTCTATTAGTGGTGGAGTAAAAATAACGCAGTCACGCCTTGTGAATCGGGCGGCCCTTGTACTGCATTTAGGGATACCGGAATCGTGGTATAGGAGGCCGATAACTAAGTTTTTACAGAAAAACAGCATGCGAGTTGGACTCGCCTGCTTAGGGAATTGCCTATGTTATCATAAACACTATAGACGTCCTGTGATTTAAGATAATTCAATTTTGTTTTTAATGTGAGGCTCATTAGTGTCGTAGATAATATTGTATTGTTTTAATGTTGTACTTGAGTTAAAATTATCCAAAAATATCTTTGAGATCACAGTACAGGCAACGGATATCTAGCATGTATTTTGCAAGATCACGGGTGTTGTCTTGTACTTTTTAATGTCATAAAGTGGCAAACAAGCATACAGTATTTACCGTGATTGAGCAACAAACAAACATCCATACTTTACATATAAAATAGTAGTAAGATACTTATTCCAGAAACGATGTACCATCTAAACAGGAACACGACAAAAATCGAATAATTATAATAGTGGCAATATCTTTTTCAATCTATCGTAGTTTTTTTTTAAATTGTAGCCATTAAACCTTAATGTAAGTGACATTAAAGTTTAATGGCTACAATTTAAAAAAAAACTACGATTATACCAGAAACTGTTCGGTGGGATACAACATCATATTATTATCAAGACAATGACTCATGCAAATTTTCAATTGCGTAATGGTCATGCCGGAAAATATTTTAATGCGTTTGGTTAAGAAGAAATAGCTGTAAAACACGCGATGGACATGATCACTGCTAATGGAGTACATGCAAAAAATAATAGCTTTAACGAAAATGGTACAATAAAGGCTATAATCGTACAGCATGGAAGCTATTATATCTACTATAAATAATTATATACATTGGTTTTCCTGTATTGGAACATAATATAGAAACCATTATAAGTAACTAGCTGCTTTCTGTGACTTCTTGCGTAGTTTCCAGGAAGGTAGGAAATGAAAATTAACGTATTTACAGTCAAAGAACTCTCTTCCAAAATCAATCAAATATAGCTGTTATTATCACCGCATAAGGTGTCCGCCTGGTCAAGAGGTAAGTTGCTTGACAGTACCTTTATGAAACAATATAAATTAATATAAAAGCATAATTAAGAAAACCGAGTAACGTTGATATTCTCATTCGTAATATAATACGGAAACGATATCGTGTTAGAGTTAAATGTTAACCGTTAACTTTTCGAAGCACTACGGGCAGAAATGATAAAATAATTAAAAAAAATTTGAAGTAAATTCAAATTGTAATATTTATTTTTCGCAAAAACACATGCGACTACTGGACTGGTTGTCCTGAGGTCGCAAGTTCGATTCCTGCCCGAAGTCAAATTTTTCTTTCTGTTTTTTTCTTTAATTTCCAAATTCAAATGGACCCTCCGTAGCGTCGCCATAGCATGAGATAATTTTAAATAAAAAAAAAAATAGACACCCATATTATTGATTCTGACATTGGATGCTAAATCCATATTCCATTACTGGAAAATGTCACAGAAAGCCTTGGCCTCGCAGTGGAACACGAGAACAAGGTAACAGAAAAAAAAATCGGATCGAGTAAACGAATTTGGATGAAAGACGGCACGTGACCCAAATTATGTGCGGACACGCCTGTCACAAGTAATTACCATCATTAAGTTTATGGTTTCTGCTATTATTAAACATACTAAATATACAAACATCGAGCCATTGTAAAATGTAGGGTGTGGTGGCGGAAAATCGTAATTTCCCGCACTAAAGATTTGAAGAAATGAAGACCTAATTAAAAATTAACGTAAACCCAAAAACGGGTCTTGGGGCGTTTCGGCCCGCTCGTGTTTCGTCCCGCGGACCAAAACGCCTATAACCATTTTTTTCATGGGGATATTCGGCCCACAAATAGAAAGTGGACCGAATCGCCCAAGAGTTCTTCTTAAATGGGTAGATTCGGTCCAATTATATTGTCATGTACAGTCGAATACAAAAAAAAATACTTTCGTTCACCAATTATTTGAGTTTTTTTTAAGTGATTGATAATATACTACATATGATTAATGTTCTGTGTGTGTGTGTGTGTGTGTGTGTGTGTGTAAAAGATATTTAATTTGATTTATGTGATTTATTTGTTTAAGTTTATTTTTGTGTAGGTAAATATACATTTTATCTATATGTACTATACATTGCATTTTATTTATTTCTCAATTTTTTGTAACCACAGTTGGTTACAAAAAATTGAGAAATAAATGAAACTTAAAAGGTTAGGCAGAGGTAAATGCATAACTTCAAGCATACACCCACGATTCGCTGGTTACGTTTTGGCCCATGTAACAGGTGGCGAGCCAGTTGACATCTCCGGGCACATAACCAAACTTTGAGATACTGGGAAATTTCCAGAAAATGGAAAAATCTCAATAGAACCAGAGATAAAGGACTTAACACTATTATCTGATAACCTACCCTACCCGGGAATCGAATCCAGGACCTCAGCGTAGTAGTAGTGGTCTGCTACCATTAGGCTAACGAGGCAGTTAAAATTTATATTGATCTATTCATGCAATATAACTTTTAAAACACTCGCGTTTAACACTAATTTCACTCATTTTACGAACCGGGTCGTGACGCGATATAGATATTGGGTAAAAACACTTTTTACCTTTATTCCGACGTTTCGACTCGGTTGCACAAGTCGTGGTCGCGGACAGACTGTTGTAACAGCAAAATGTCAATTTGCGGGTGGCTTGATGTTCTTCTACCTACAAGTTGCGTGATTATTGTGGAGGCCGGCACACAACGCTCACTGTATCCGACGATAGGTCCGATGTTACATCGCGCGATCCTAAATTGTTTATGACCGGTGTCCAGGTCGGAGACAATTTATATCCATCTTCACGATTGAAATTGTTTTTGTACTTATATATTTCAATCGCCTCTCGTATTATCCTGGGATAATAATAACGTTCAATGGAGAGGACTTTTGGATTGTGAAGATTGATCCAATGATTAGTCTCCGAGGTTAAAAGGTGTTCCGCGATCGCCGATTTTTGCATCTGTCGGTTTTTTAGAGCTGCGATGTGTTCTTTGATCCTTTCCTGGACGCTGCGTTTTGTCTGTCCAATGTACACCTTACCACAACTGCACTGTACTTTATACACCCCTGGATTCTGATACGGAATCACGTCTTTCGGGCTGCGTAGATGTGTAACTAATTTGGATAACGGAGTGTAGACAGTCTTAATCGAGTTCCTTCTCAACACCGTGCCTATTTTGTCTGTTACCCCTTTCACATATGGTAAGAAAGCTAATTGTCGGCTAACATCTGGACGCTTTTCCGTATTCGATTTTCGCAGCTGTCTTGTTGGCTTATATCCATTGCGTACAAGTACCTTTTTTACGTGTGATAGCTCAGATTCAATATGGTCAGAATCGCATAGGTCATAAGCTCTGTTCTCTAAGGAGGCTACCACCGAGTACAGGTGACGAGGGTGATGGTGGGATGACGCGTGCAGGTACCTATCAGTGTGTGTGGGTTTCCTGTAAACAGTGTGTGACAAGGAACCGTCTGCCTTCACCATCACTTTGACATCCAGAAAAGCTAGAGCTCTGTCACGTTCCATCTCACTAGTAAACCTGACCTTTGGATGAATGGAATTTAGGTAGTCAAGGTATTGTTCTACAGCAACCGTACCTCCGTTAATGACACTGAACACATCGTCAACGTATCTCTTCCAGAGTTTGACTGGTGCAGGACCGCCCTTTAAGGCCAAACTTTCAAAGTTCTCCATCCAGATATTGGCAATTACGGGCGCTATTGGACTTCCCATTGCCACACCATCGATTTGGAGAAAATATTGACCCAATATCTATATCGCGTCACGACCCGGTTCGTAAAATGAGTGAAACTATTCATGCAATAAAAATATTTTGAAAGATATTTCAGATATTTGTTTTGGATCTCGGTGTTTGTGTATGTGTTGTGTGTAAACAACGGCATCCACGACACAGGTTCATACCTACCTAGTGTGGGGCTGTGAGTGTAAGCGTATGTATGAATGTTTGTATATATGTATGTATGTATGTATCCCGAAACAACACAATTCTGATATGATTTTATCCTATTCAGAATATTATCCAAAAGTTAACGTCATCAAAAAAAACTAAACAATATTTCGCTGTCTGCATAAACAAAAAAATAGGTAATTTAATTTATCAAAACGAATATAAAAACGCCCCTTATTCATACGTAACAAGATAACACCGCGAATATAAATGCGGTTTATAGCACGATAAACAAATTTCGATGTACCGTTACGTTTCTTATTTATGGATGACTAAGGCTGGACGTAAAAAGAAAATTTAAAAGTAAAATTTACATGACACGATATTGAATTTACGGTTGGTATAAATATACCATATATATATATATATATGGCATATATTTTTTTATGTATTGGAAGTTGTAAACAAGCATGCAGTTCACATTGATGTTAAGTGATGACTGCAGCCTATAGACACCCACACAAAGACCAAGGTCAAAATGCAGATGCGTTACCACTCCTGAGGCCTAAGGTCTTATGCCTCTGTGCCGGAAATTACACGGCCGTACATTACCACCTGACCGGAACACGATAGTGTTGAACACTACCATTTAGCGGCAAGTATATTAGGTAATGCGGTGGTGCCTACGCCCGCGAGCTCCGTCACTGGAGCTCTAAAGTTGTTATTATTACGGATATTGGTACCATTTGTTTTCTTTGCTATTTTTGTGTAATAATATTCTAAGACCGAAAGAAGGTACCTATTAGAGAACGATAAATGTAGACGAAGCAAGGCAGGTGTGTAAGGATGGTATTTCATCCTTCAGATATTTCTGACAACCCGGTTAGTCCAGCGGTGTGAGATGACCGTTTGGTTCGATCCCCGCACCGGGACAAATATTTGTATGGCCTACAGATATTTGTTTAGGGGCTGGGTGTTTGTGTATGTGGTGTATGTGTACAACGGCACCCACGACACAGGTTTATACCAAATGTGGGGCTGTGAGTGTAAGCGTATTTCTTTTCAATCTTAAAGCCTATCTAGTTAGGGACTTGGCTTGAAGATACAGATATAAATTGTGATATATTTTGATTTTTCGAGATAACACATGCGAGTGAAGTTTAGAATACAGATAGGTACTGATTATTGAAATTAAATATTCATGCGGTCTTTTAGCAAAGTAAGCGGACTAACTAACGCTAACTTTATTATACAGTTTGCATTTGCTACATAGAGTGTAGATAGAAGCTTTATGTTAATAAGGTCTCAAAAAGGAAATACGAAAAAAATCTGCTCCCGTTTTGAAAAGCGTCTACTAAGCCGTGATAATTTTCCTTTATTTGTGTTCAAAGTGTTTTATTTTCAAACGTCAAAATTTTACTGTTTAGCTAGCAGGGGGATGCAGATTAGACTTTAACTAAAATTTGCACTTTAAAGCTTATTATTTCACAAATTAATTATTTATTAGAAAGATGATGCTCTCAAACCCCGAATATTTTTAAAGACCTATCCAACCAAAACCTACACGATGGGATGCGAGTAAAAAATGCATCTCCAGTTTACGTGTGCAAACGGAAACAAAAATTTTTTTTAAAAGATTTTATAGCATCACTTTTATTGGCATAACTCATATGTACTCGTATTGATATCAGCTTACAGCTTTATAGTAATAAATAGCCCACATTGACGGTCAATTTTTCGTAAAACTTTTGTCATAAAACTGTGGCGTCACTCCAAACGATTTACGCCAACTAGATTTCCCCATTCACGAACTGAAGCTAATGTCAAATTGAACTGATGCTAAATTTAAGGTAATTGACTCTAATAGAGGGCCGGGTTTTCGGAAATCCTTGTAAATTAATTATGGTGTGCTAATTTGTTTAAAGTAAAAATATTTGAATCGGAATCAGAATCAGGATTTATTACAATTTATAATTATGTCAATATTGTACAAAAACAAGACACCGATGGCCTGTTACTTACAAAAAAAAGTTCTTTGAAATCAGTTTGACATCATTCTTTCTGTTATTAATATTGAGCAACAATACTGAACAATACAAATTTTTAAACTGGTGGCAGAGCTCCAGTGACGGAGCTCGCGGGCGTAGGCACCACCACATTACCTAATCTACTTGCCGCTGAATGGTAGTGTTCAGCACTATCGTGCTCCGGTCAGGTGGTAATGTACGGCCTTGTAATTTCCGGCCCACAGGCATAATACCTTGGACCTCAGGAGTGGCAACGCATTTGCATTGAAACCTACAGTCTCATGTAGATGTTTAAAGGCTACAGTATTATTTACCATCAATGTAAACTGTATGCTTGTTTGCCACTTCTTAACATACAAAAATACAAAATAAACTTGTTTATTGTATGGGCACCCATCCCCCTTAATATTTTTATTTTTTGAATTTGTTGTTATAGTGGCATAGAGCAACACGGTCCACCGGCCGACCGGAGGGAAGACGCCATAGCGTTTCTTACCGATGCAAAACAGTCTGTAATTTTTTGCGGGGGGGAATTTGTTTTTGGGGGAATTGACGCACACACGCACAACAAAAATCGTCTATCATTACGAAACTCACAACTTGTCTTTAACAAAATACATAAACAATTTCACACACATTTAAACATATCGGAGACAGCGGCTTCTCGGAAACAAACTCGGATCAGTCGCTCGACCGATCCGCGTATCGTATATGGTACATTTATCAGTCTGTGTTGTCAAAACAACACGAGCGATATTATCGTATTTTTGAGTTTTCAAGAATAAAATAATAATTTTGTGAATAAAATTTACATTTGAAAGGTAAAGGTAAGGTTTTACAGCAAAGAAACAGAGCAAAGCATTATTTAGGACGTAAGTTCAGTCACACAGCTAGATTTAGTCTAATGAGCAGTCTGGCTGCAACTAGTTTTTATGATACGCATATGACCATTTGGGCTTGCAAAGCCTGCATATGGCTACTCCCCTCCGGTCGTGGCCGGTGGCCCGTGCATCTGTGTATCTGCTCTATGTAAAGCGGCAACGGAAATACATAATTTGTGAAAATTTCAGCTTTCTAGCTATCACGGTTTATGAGATACTGGCTAGTGACATACAGACAGACAAACTGACGGACGGACAGACTGACAGACAGAGAAACAGCAGAGGCTTAGTAATAGGATCCCGTTTTAACCTTTTAGGTACGGAATCCTAAAAAAGTGACTGACATCAAAAAGTTGGAACTATCATACAGTTTATGGATTTTTATAACACGATTTATTCTTGACCGACTACAGTTACAGAAGAGATTGAAGAGTTGTAAACACTATTTTTGTATGTTTTTTTTTTAATAAAAAAGGAAAGTGAGATAAATCAAAATAGGTTACTATGTATACATATTTTCATTTATTACTGCTAGACACATTTTTTCCAGAACGAATTTAAAAATAACATAATATAAATGTCCATCTTTATTGTGAAAACAACAAAATTATGTCTACATAAATGTTTTCAATGTCCGTTTAACTTAAAAAACTGTTTTGTCTGTCCTGCTAAGTTAATTCAATGTGACTTATGTTGTTTTTGAAATAATCAATTCAAATATTAAAATCAAGAAATTTGAAAACGTGGACGATATTAGCCGTACCTACCTTAGTTGACGCCTGACCTTGACCGTAGGATTTAGTGTGATTCAGTGTTGGCAACAGTTATGTTAGCTCTTCCCCATATTCACCTTATAAAATCACCAGAAAACCACTAAACGGCTAGGCAAAAAATAGCAAAACGTTGTAACGAGTTATCGATAAATAGTTATCGATAACTCGTTACAACGTTATGCTTTTTTTTGGCTATAATGTATTAGTTTGGTATAATATATTGCCAATTTACCGATAAAATATATGGGCCAAAAACGTAACCGGCGAATCGTGGGTTGGTGAGTGGTGGTTTGCATGTATGCTTGAATGCATGCATTTACCTCTGCCTACCCCTATGGGGATTACAGGCGTGAAGTTACGTTACGTTTTTATGTATATAATAAATAGTTATATATATTACTTGTTTTTACTTAATAGTTCTCTTGTAATATATTAGTATAATGTGATATAAAATATATTACTTTGTTTTGTTAGATTCCGTCGTATTCAGATTATTTTTGAACGTACAATAAGTAGGTACAAAAATCGCGTCCCTACGGTCCTTTGGGACGTAGACATTTTTTGATAGCTTTCAAATGGACCATGGACACTTCCATGTCCTGTCCATGGTCCATTCGACCGTAATCAAATACCCGTTATATAACGCTCAACCAAATGAAGCTATTTATTAGTACAAACTGATATGCACTGATACGTGTTGTACGGCACCATAATTTCCGGCACAGAGTCATAATACCTTAGACCCCAGGAGTGGCAACGCATCTACATTTAAATCTCTGGTTTCGTGTTGTTGTTTATAGGCTATAGGCTTACGTACCGTCAATATAAACTGTATGCTTGTTTTCCACTTCATATCATATGAAAAGTTTTTTTCAGCTAATAAAATATCTGACGCGTAATACTCGTATTATTAGCCGATCAAAATAATGGGCGATTGAAACCACCAACTTTAGTGGAAAATCCACTAAATTGGCAACACTGGTTGGATTATGAAATGTACGGAAAAATTCCGGGCGCGTCTTCAGTTAAGACTGTGGATTTATGATTCGCCATTGACGATCAAATTTTAGTTTAACTGATCGTCAGTGAGAGCTAAAGAGCTCAGTTGCGGACCGACGAACAGATGGACGGACGCGACGGACGGACATGGCGAAACTATAAGGGTTCCTTGTAGATATCCTAAAAATTTCTATAGAATCCTAATAAAAATCTTTATAGAATCCTAAAAAGATTCAATCGAGGCTGAGAATCAGATGTTATGTATATCAACCAATATCAACCAAGCAGATCACACGTGATATTCATTGAGGATTCAATAGTCTGCGAAATAGCAAAAGCGTATGATGAATGGAAATAATGATTAATGTATAAGTAGCAAGTGAGTATGATAAATATATTTGGCAGACCACACTCAACGTGGGGTGTGTGGAGAGTACAAATTGATGTGGAGGGCGTGATAACGTGAACTTTCAAACATAAATCGTGTTAGACGCGAACATCATGATATCCGTATCCGTACCGTACATCAATGTTAATCATTCACATATTGAAATTTTTAAATAATGTATTAAGGAGATATTGAACAATTTGTTTATTTTTAGAGGAAGAGGCAGAGGCATTACTGCATTTACGTCATCTACTTGCCGCTAAATCTGCGATCTTCTAAAACAGGACCTATCAGAATATCAGAGTTAGCAGCACTTTTACTGGTAGTAGAGCTCCAGTGACGGAGTTCGAGGGCGTAGGCACCACCGCATTACCTAATATACTTGCCGCTAAATGGTAGTGTTCAGCACTATCGTGTCCCGGTCAGGTGGGAATGTACGGCTCTGTTATTTTCGGCACAGGGGCATAACTCCTTAGGCCTCAGGGGTGGTAACGCATCTACATTCTGACCTTGGTCTTTGAATGGGTGTCTATAGGCTGCACTCATCACTTAACATCAATGTGAACTGCATGCTTGTTTGCCACTTCCATTACATAAAAAAAACTCTTGCTGCAACAAACAGCTGAAAGGGGTGCCTTTTTTTGGCTTCACATAACCATACTTTCCATTTTAGTTTCTCTCCTTCCTCTCTTTATATGTATGAAATGCTTAAGGTACGTAACTAAAGTATTTAAATTGATAAGGATTTATAGGTTACAGTAACAATTTACTATCAATGTCAACTGTATGCTTGTTGACCACTTTCATGACATAAAAAATAAAAAGAATCTGTCAGTCAGCTTTGAAAAAAAAAACGGGATTGAAAAGTCAATTATTGATGAAGGTTTAAGGCGGACGGCACAGCGTGCAGGATATTTGAACAGCTGACAGTGTTCGAAGCAGTCTCGAATCTATAGATCGCTTTTTCGGACTGCACATAGATTAGATCGTTGTAGGCACGTCAAGATTGAGCACACTGTACGTAAATAGTAAATGAACCACTTGGCATATACTGTGAATTCTTGGTAGACTTTGTTATGTAAGCTGGGTTGAGATGCGTGTGTGAAATTGAGTCATCTCATGACTGCAAAAAGATTAAAAGAACGTTAAAGTAAAGCTTCGATTATTTGTCTGTTTTTTAAAGGATTCGATTAAAAATTAAGAAAAGATGAGAAGTGTTGAAATTCTTGATGAAACTCTTATTTAAATAGACGAGATATGGTGACCGCACTAAGACTACGCTCTGGACACCTACCGGGTAATAAATTTTTGAATCTAATGGCAAAGAATTCGTGAATTGTGATTATTGCGTTAGTTGTATAGATGGTTAGATTTTCACTGGTGGTAGAGCTCCAGTGACGGAGCTCGCGGGCGTAGGCACCACCGCATTACCTAATATACTTGCCGCTAAATGGTAGTGTTCAGCACTATCGTGTTCCGGTCAGGTGGTAATGTACGGCCCTGTTATTTTATGGCACAGAGGCATAACACCTTAGGCGTCAGATGTGGTAACGCATATGCATTTTGACCTCTGGTCTTTGTGTGGGTGTCTATAGGCTGCAGTAATCGCTTAACATCAATGTGAACTGCATGCTTGTTTGCCACTTTCATTACATAAAAAAAGATGTTTGTATATCATTGAAGTCATATATAAGTCACCAGTTCGTGACGCAATAAAAATTCACCCCGCATCGTTAGAGTAAATTAAAAGGTGCTCACACGAGCGAGATATTAAAATATCCTGTCGTGCAATGCTACCGTTTACCGGGCTATATTTTTTCGGGAAATGTATTGTTTGTGTCGGAATACATTTTCTGGTATATGAATTCGTGACTCTATTTTGCAATGGGTAGATAATAACATGGCATCGCTGGCACCATCTTTCATTACAACAAACCTTCCGATCAGGGATTCTCAAACAAAAAGCGTGTTTTATTGAACCATCACGGGTTTCGAAGGAATTACAGTGCTCAACAATAAATATTGCACGTCGAGCCTAGGAACGAGACTTCGCCTTATTTCGGGTCTGTAGAGCGTTATCGCATTCGCACCGTACCTATTTGACGTTTGTCGACCATTTTGATCAAGTTTTGACCAATACCGGACGGTCAGAGCTTACGTAGGCAGTGTGCAACAGAGATAACGCTCTACGAAGTCGAAACGAGCCGATCGTCTCTTTCGCAGGCTCGATGTGCAATATTAACTGTTGAGTACTTCACGATAATTCTGTAAGTCAATTACGAGTATATTAATCATAATTACACATTTTATTAAAAGTAAGATCTCTAGATTTTAACTGAATAACATAATGTTTTTCAAGAAAATTTCGGATTCTATTATTTTTTTATGTAATGGAAGTGGCAAACAAGCATGCAGTTCACATTGATGCTAAGTGATGACTGCAGCCAGATACCCACACAAAGACCAAAGTCAAAATGCAGATGCGTTACCACTCCTGAGACTTAAGGTGTTATGCCTCTATGCCGGAAATTACAGGGCCGTACATTACCACCTGACCAGAACACGATAGTGCTGAACACTACCATTTAGCGGCAAGTACATTAGGTAATGCGGTGGTGCCTACGCCCGCGAGCTCCGTTACTGGAGCTCTACCACCAGTAGAACGTCACGTTTATGGGACTGAGACCAATCTATTGTATTAATGAGGGCCTCAGATAGTCATTTTCATCATTGTCCTCACACTTATTTTAATAATAATGACAACCCATTATACGTCCCACTGCTGGGTCTCTCCCCTTTTTGGGGGGAGGCCTGGAGTTTACTCCACCACGCTGCTCCAATGCGGGTTGGTGGAGATACGGGTTAGTAGTCAACACTTATTTTATTGGGCCTTAACTGATCAAGCGTATCCCTCCACCGTTGTCTATACTTCCAACTCGCTGCACATCCCTGGAAGATCTTATATCCCGTCAGTTATAAATAATTGAACAGATATCTAAGTCGCCAGTGAGTGCCTCAATAAAAATGCACCCCGCATCGTTAGCGTAAACTAAACGGCTCTTACACGGCCGAGATAGTAAAATATCGTGTCGTGTAATGGCGCTCTGTTTTTCGGATCGAACACTTTTGTACGGGAAATAATATTTTTGTGGGAATAAGAGTGTTTTTATCGCAATGTATGTCATTCAAGATGGTGGATTGTTGACATCGAAGTACGGATAAGGTTTTTGAAATGTTAATATCTTGAAGCGGTACCTTACACTGTGATGGGTAAAAAAAATAAAAATACCTAAAAATGTACGTTAAAGCAACGAAAATTTGAACTTTTAAAAATAATAAATTTGAGGCAAGCCACCTAACCCTGATCGAAAATGCGTGGTGGTGGTTAAAAAAAAATAGTCCGTATCTATCAAACCTTTAGCACATTATTTCATTCTGAGCCAATACGACGTTTGCTGGGTCAGCTAGTTCTTAATAATATAAGAGTATGTGTCCATTTTATGATATTTCACTCACTATCTACTTACGTTCTAAAAGCATTTTATTTTGCTTGCCCTCTTGCAGTTAAGAACACTTTTTATTTCTTAGGGTGCTTTTGCACCAGAGATGTGCTGTGCACCTATGCTGCCTCCCTATGCTATAAAAAAAACATATCTTAGCTGAATCCCTTTCCACTAGTGCTAAGCTATGTGCTAAGCTATGTGCACCAATGAATATGATTGGTGGATTTCAAAAGCATCTATAGCAACGTAACATAGTATATTTCTGGTGGAAAAGCACCCTTACACTAAGAACTGTATAAATTGACAGATCTCAGATCTCATGATCTTAAGAAATATCTTAAGACAAAACTCTATCGGCCAAATACTCAAACGTCACTTAAATCTAAGTAGGACTTAAAAGTCTTCTGTCTTTATAAAACACGTTAAAACGACACAAATCTCCGCATTTGAGCGTTGCTTAAAATTGGGTGTGGTTTGAGTATTCGGCCATAAATCTCTAAACAATAGTTTAGAAAGATTTTGGTAAATCTTGTGAAATCAAAATCATGCTCAATTGTAACATGATTTTCCAAATCAACTTTTTTCGTTATAGGAATTCGCTAAGTAAATTTACTTGATAAAAAAAACTTGCTGTCCCTGATAACTTTGTGAATAGTTTTTCGATTTCATTTCGCAAGTTTCCACGGAAAAATACGACAGGGATTCAACTTAGTCAATCAGTTGCTGAGATTTCTAAATTTGTCGAGTTATTTCGATATCTCTACGAACGTGTTTCATTTTACGTTCATCAACTTCAGCCGACTCACTTCACTACTACTGATCTGGGGTTCGGGGTTCGATTTCCAGGTCGGGGGATATTAGAGATAACGGTGTAAAATCCTTTATGTCTGGTTCTTTTGGAATTCTTTCATTTTCTGGAAGTTTCGCAGTACCTCGAAGTTTGGTAATGTGTCCAGAAATGTCAATAGGCTCCTGTTACATGGGCCAAAACGTAACCGGCGAATCGTGTTTGCATGTATGATTGAATGCATGCATTTACCTCTGCCTACCTCTTCGGGGATTACAGGCGTGAAGTTACGTTTTACTTTAGCCGAAAGAAATCCACTGCTGGACAAATGCCTTGTCCAACGATGAACAAGATATTGGGTTATTTTTAATCACTGGCCTTCGTGAGCACCATTCGCGACGCGGATACAGCACAGGGGCATTCCCCTCTGCTGCAGCTTCTTGTGTCCTATTTTCTGGCGGCGTTTGGCATCCTCTTCTTCGAGGCAGTGGAGGTGTGTACCGTGGACTTTCATCACGATGTTAGCATCCAGGTCCTGATGCGCTCTCGTGCTCTTTTCTATTACCGATGATTGCAGCGGGTTCCTTCGGCACTCAGCTGCATCAACAAAGGGTAGCGGTCGTTCCCAAAATAACGACGCCCACAGTTATACGGCGCAACCCTAGCTCTAGCTGGGGCCCACAAATGAGCCCACAAATGAGAGCAGTATTCCAGGTGGCAGGTGGCCGCACTTGGGCCTTATAAAGCTGTAATAGCTGCCCCGATGTGAAATATTGCCACGCTTTGTTAAGCACCCCCAGTTTTTTGGATGCCAACTTGGTCTACACTCACTGTGACACTCAATGTGACTCCCAAATTGCACTTCATTCGATATGTCAACGCCCAGGATACCGATACTCTTACCAACGGCAAGCGGAGTGCCCTGGAACTGCGGTGCTACAACGAATGGGGTTTTTTTAGCGGTGAACGCGCAAACTTGTGTCTTCGAGGGGTTGAACTGCACTAAGTTGAGTCGACCCCAGTCCGAGACCCGCTCCAGAGAGTGCTCGACTTCAGGCACAAGTCTAGTCCAGCTTTCCTCGATAAGTGTCCGAGAGGCATTTGCACGGCCAGTAAAGTGTGCATCTCCCGTACTATCATCGGCATAGCAATGAAAATCAGAGTTTTGCTCCAACATTTCATTGATATGCAGAAGAAAAAGCGTGGGAGATAGCACAGAGCCTTGCGGCACACCAGCGTTGATAGGTAGTCTGTCTGAGCGCTGACCGTCAACTAAGACCTGTATATAACGCTCAGACAGAAAGCTGGCTGTCCAGTTGCATAGCCTCTCGGAAAGACCGTAGGATGGAAGTTTCGCGAGAAGTGCCCTGTGCCAGACCCAGTCAAAGGCCTTAGCAATATCTAGGCTTACAGCCAATGCCTCCCCACTCTTCTCCAACGCGTGAGACCAACGATGCGTGAGATATACTAGAAGATCACCAGCAGATCTGCCGTGACGGAATCCATATTGGCGGTCACTAATCAACTGGTAATCCTCTAGATACTGCAGCAGTTGTGTGTTGATCACACGCTCCATGACTTTGCAGAGTAGAGACGTTATTGCTATAGGCCTGTAATTGGCCGGGTCACTGCGATCCCCTTTTTTGGTTATCGGGTGCACGAGGGCTTTCTTCCACGCAGACGGTACCTTTCCACCACTGCAGGGACGGAGTCCGGCCCACTCGACTTCTTGATGTCAAGGGACAAAAGTTCCCTTCGATAGCTTTGGCAAGAGACCAATAGGCACGGCTCCCGGGAGGATGCCTCATTAGTTTCTTGCCAACTCTACCGACATGCTTGGACTTTGCTTTGGCTATCCGCAGCTTCGTGGACCTGGAGGCAGCGTTAAGTACTCTCTTCAGGCCGGAGGCATTGAGATCCTTGCAAGCGTGAGCTACAGTCCAGGTTCTGTAAGTCTCCTGGTTATGGTTAGATGCCATAGCACAATACTTATCGAACCAGGGCTGATACCGACCACCAATGGATACCACAGAGTACGGGATGAAACATTTCATACCCTGGTGTATCACATCGGTTACAGCTTCAGCGCACGTGCCCGAATCTTCCGACGAGAAACAAAGCTGCTTCCATGGGTAGGACGATAGGAACTCCCTCAGTCCATCCCAATCTGCTGACCTGTAGTGCCACACTTGCCGGGTGGAAGAGGGCTGCAGAGGCGCCCGAACCGACAAGGGGGTTTTCGTGCGTACCAGGCAGTGATCTGTGGATCCTAAAGGAGCCTCGACCACCACCTGATAATTGACAGAATGTGAGGTCAGCAGAAGATCCAGCAAAGAGGCGATGTGGCTCTCGACATCTGGTACCCGGGTGAACCCGGATACGACTTGTGTGAGTCCATTAGCCAGCGCAAAGACATATGCAGTCCTTCCAGCGAAGTCAGTGATTCGAGAGCTCAACCATTCCGTATGGTGTGCGTTAAGGTCGCCAAGAATCACCAACTCCGCAGAAGGATATTGCGCAAGCACCGTGTCGACCACCTGTTGGATATGCTCGAACAAGCGAGCTGTCTCCCCGTCTCCGCTATAGGACCTGTACACGCACGCGTAGATTCGGGTAGAACCACCGTAGTCCACGCGCGTCCACAATAACGATAGGTCCTTGTCTTCAAAATGGTCAAGACGCCGACAACTGACATCCTCTCGGACATACAGACATACCCCGGCGCGGCGAATGAAAGTGTTCTCCAGAGTATAGCCGGGGTAAGTAAGGTACGCAGTGTCAAGAGGAGAGGATATTTGTGTCTCCGTCAGAAAGAGTAGGGCTGGCTTAGCCGTTTCAAGGTGATGATGGACGGCGTTTAGGTTGGTATGTAAACCCCTGATGTTGCACATGTCCACAGTAAATGTAGGAGGGGTGTCCGCTGTGTGAAACTCATACTGCTTCTTTTGTTTAACTATTTAATATTACCCACTTGCTACAAAAGAACCCTTTATGGCCGAATCCGCCTCGCACTTGGCCGCTTTTTCTCAAGACTTTCAAACTGTTGTAACTTTGAGACGAGTTGGGAGCTCGCGTGCTGTCATGGTTATAAATGTTTAAGTAGGCAATTAAAATAATTGTAGAGGAGTTAAAACGTTACTTACGTTCTTTGTCTGATTTCCATTAAGTCAGTTATGTAATGACTTCACGGAATCTAGTAGATCTCCTCGCAAAGGGACGCGTGGTTGTGATTCAATTTGATATCTACTCGTATATACAGGGTTATTTATACCTAATTAGAGGATCACCTTTTGCAAACAGACTCTCTACATCAGACCCAAAAACATTTGTTCTAGGACTTTTAAAAATTCATATTTTTTAATTTAAATTTTCTTATACGAAATTATTTTTTTGCCTCTAAACTGGCATTAGGTCTTAGTGTAGGTATGCCACGCACCTTTGCCTTGGTAAAATATCGCTACGTGCAGCGGAGGGGATTACGGGCGGCAGCGGCGGCGATGCTCTTTAAAACTTTTGAAAACATTTTATGGTTATGTTTTTATTAAGGGGATATAAATGAAGAGTTTGTCACACTTATAATAAACGAAATCAACAAATCAACTTGAAGTCGTTTAAATGACCTGTCGTCCGTTATCCAAAATAAATTAAAATTATTATAAAAGTGGAAATTTCCACTAACATAAAACCGAAGCAGATGTATCTAAAACTGTATCTACAAAATAGTATCAAGCAACTATCCGATTAATCAGTCCCTAACTTTCAAAACATTTCCAAACAAACCCCTCATATTCGGGTAGATAAACCAAATATTTCGCCGGAGTTTCGCGTCGGCCATAAATAAACGACAGACCAGACGATGCACGATAACAGTCACAAAATCAATGCCGCTCCTGATCTTGGAACCGAATTCCCTGATTAATTATCTACACATGGGTTACACGACGGCCGTGACTAGGTTTATTTTGTATTCTTTGCGAACGCTTAAATAAAGATTGTCTCTACGCAGGGCTCGGTCACGTACCGAATTGTAAACACGGTGTAAACATCGTGACAATGTATTGAATATGTTTTTTAATGTACACTAGGACTCGATTGAAGGTTTATACGTTGACAAGCTTTTACTTACGACTTTGCTGACCTGGATTTAAATGAGGGCCTGATCTTGGAATCAAATTCCCTGATTAATTATTTACACCAGTACAGTTCACAAGTTGTCTGCGTCAACTTAACAGGGTATGTTAAGACGACTTGTAAGCTGGACAAGAAAATAATATTTACAGCGCAATCTGTGGAAAGGGTGAAAACTGGACAGCTGGGTTAGGTGAAACCTTGAAACAAAAGAAGGAAACTAGACACGACATACCTATTTTTAGCATTCCAGCATCAAAGGGTGACCAATTTTTATCCCAACATTCAACCCCATTATCCTATTAGAGATTCAATAAAGTTGAAACAAAGAAGTTTTCGTCATAAAGTTAAATTTTTCCAGATCCTTTGTTAATGTTCATTTACACTGAACTCAAAATCCAAAAATTACGTACCCCTATTTTATTTGTCTTTGAAGTTGCAAAGTGGCTCTAAATCTCTATATAGTAGTCTTAAGTCGTCTCAGAAAATAACTACGAACGATTGTTGAACGATGTTGTTGAAAATGAACTTATTATGTAATATTAAAACGAAAAACACAATATGACCTCACTCAAATTATTGGTCTGTGTTTCAGTTAGAATATCATACCGGATTCCGATTCTTTTCCAGTATTCACTACGTTGATAAGCAAACGAAATGTAGAGGCAATAAAATATGGAAATAAACGCGGGATAAAGTCGTAAAACAGTTTTCACTGTGACCTAAAACGAGTTTATTTCATTCACTTTCGAGTAGCGGGTCGCACGATAGTTCTATTACATTACACATACATTTATTGAATGTACTGCTTTATGGGGCATGTAACCTTAAATTGAAATAAGTTGTATCTGATAATCAAATAGGTTTGGGTCCGGACACAATCCCCGGGAGGAACAATAATGTATATCGACGCCTACACTATAGTGTAGACCTCGTAAGTGTAAAATAAGTAACTTCGCAGTGAACAATTTTCGTACGGGATCGTTTATGTTGTTTTATTAATTTATGTGAAAATTTAACCCTTTTAAGCTTTTACATTCTGTAAGATTGAACACGGAACACTACGTTCCTTTCAAGGTATTTACGGCTAACTGACAGATGCGAGTGTTTACGAGGTTCTCAATTACTGTCATAGAGAGCACTAAAGGTATTAAATTGACAAATTAGTGAGATAAGGGTGTGCCTTTCAAGATATTCTTCCTATAAGTATAAATAATATGTAAATGCAATTAAAAAAATTGAGCAAAAATGCATTCCCGAGGTTTTCACTATAAGGCGTCGATATGTAGCCTACAGACCTTCCCCCGTAGAAATGGCTCTGCATTGCAGTATGTAACATATGATTATCCTTTCCATTCCCTGAGATAATCATAACCAGATCTTTGGTCACATTTGGTTTCATCGTAAGTATATGCTTGGTGTATACATTTCAAATTTCTTTTCAGAATTTTGCAGCGTATGGTGAATGCTTTGTGTACGAAAGGAGAAGATTTAGAAATATTTATTCACGAGATGGTCCTCAAATACAAATCCAGGTACACTCGTACTTTTGAAATTTGAAAAATGACATAGTTAAAATAAGCTATTTTTTTCAAGTGCCAAATATTTTTCTTTCTCCACATATGATGTAAGTCACAAAGTAATTTCATCAATAAGAAAGATTTTTATAGCTCTAGGTTGTCATGGCAAATAAAGATGAAAGAATACAAAGAACAAGCGAAGGCATCATAGTCACTTTTGAACATCAGGGCAGTAGGCCTGGCCTGGTATATATAGTAATAATATAGTATATAAAGTATATAAATATAATATATATATAAAGTTAAAAAAAGACGTCAAAAGAGTTCTTGAGTGTTGCTTGTTGCTGCCAGAGTGTTGGCAACTTCCCTGACGATACAAACGTTACGAATATTCCAAGGCGTGACCCAACTACTTCTCTGTCTTCTTCTTTTTATGTGTAAACTTATGTATATTAATGTGTAAAAATATGATAACAATATCTGAAGCAAGCAACAAAACACCAAGATCTTAGCTTCTTTGCACATCTTAATACGCCAAGTGCACCAGTAATTGAAAAAGTCGACCAGCGAAAAAAGTCACCAGCTCAAGTGCTCACAATGTACAATATTCGACAGGCGGCATGTGAAAAGTGGTCGGAATTTCCCCTCGAAGCACTTAATGAGATAGCACTGGGAAAATATTTCGAGAATCGGGCTCAGGGAAGTCATCGCTTGATTTATACGAAGTAAGGGAATAATTCGAGTTTACGCAATGTTGCTTGAAATGCCATAGCAAGTCTAGAATTTACAGAGACGTTGTTAATTAAAGAGCTATTTCTTTAGTGCATACTTTGTAAACTCACGGTAATAGACAATTTCCTAAATAACACGTGAATGTATACACAGTTATTCTTTATAAAGATGCATTTACATTGCACGATAATATTTCAGTTCGTATTCATTGATCGATTAAGCTTAGGAGCAAATACAGTGGTGAATGGATAATGATAGTCGCGTTGTTGAATAGTGTTGGATACCTCGATAACTCTGTGACTTAGACAAAGGATTAAATTCTTGGGCTCTGAAGAACTTACCCCATCACGTTGTTTTCATTCGTCCTGGTTGTCCCGGGACGCCTGAACTTCAGTTATTCGACTTTTGTACTTGACAAATCTTCTGATGTGTTTTTAAAATGTGTGATCACAACACTGCGCAATTATTTTGCTGTTTTACTATTTATTTCGAATTTTCTTTGTGGAGACGAACCATCACCGGTGATGGTTTGTAAGAAAGAGAACGCCATCTTGCGGGCGCCGGGCGAAGTTTTGTTTACGTCAATTTGTCTGACGTATTTTGTGGCGGGAATCATAATATACGAGAAAAAAAAATTGGTTATGTTGTAGATGTGCCACACTCTGAACACTCTGCTAAAATTCCATACAAACGCTTATTCTGATTACCTTTTACACAGACATTAATCAGTGACATGTCTTTAACACGCGCACACATAAATGTAGTACGTAGGGTTATGCCCTATAACAATCGTGAAATAAGTCGTCGCACTGACTACATGACCAAATTAACTAAAAATGCAACCTCACTGTTGAAGTTTATCCAACTGCCTCTCAAGGGCGTTATGGATGAGGATGGAAATCAGACGGGACTTCGAAGTATCCATTCTATACGTAGTATTATTACATATTCTCTGGTTGTAGTGTGCAGCATTAAAATTGACTTTGGCATATTCTCCGCTCATGACGTACAACACTGTTGTGAGCGTCTTTGTGGAAGACTTTATGAAGCAATGGACGTCTGCCGGCTGGAGTGATGATGATAATAATGTCCTCCAGACCGAATCACGGTGGCTTATCTCGATGGAGACGTATGCGCAAACACAGGTGCACTCTCTATTCCTTCACTCTGATAGTCTGATGGGACGGCAATCCAACACAATCAGAGAGCGATCGGGCGTAGGACCGACGGCTTTACATGTTCTCCGAGGTACGGGTACTAGACTCAGAGCTGCTACTGGGAATTTCCTCACAGAAAAAACCCAATAACAGGATTTCCGACCTGAGGATCAAACCCGGGACCTCAAGCTTCATCGTCGCGATTGCGACCATTGGGCCAATGAGCCAGTCATTGAAGATGATAATTAATGGGTTGAAAATCCAAATAAACAAAAAACGACGTATCTTTTCTGCCTGCCAAGCGCCAGGTCGTATATCATTGAAAGTTCCTCGGTCATCCATCGCCACTAACTAAGTAACAATTAAACAAAACACATTTGTTTCGCAACACAAATGCAAACCTAATTTATTAACATCGGTCCTTGTCACTTGCGAGAGCTAAAGTCAACATGAAACATTTGCCTTCCTGTCCGCAAATCGGATCGAACAGCTGTACCCACAGCTGGTTTTTAGCTGGATATTTATAAACTGGGTCGCCGTTACAATATCTTACTATTTTTTTTTATATATCTTTGACTGCCGCTATTTATTGATAGCTATGAGTTTGGGAAACAGACATCACTTTTCTTTGTGAATTTTTGTTTTGTTGGTGGTTTGCAAGACACGCAAATTCCTATAATCACAGGCACGTAGTATCTATTTGAGTTTCGCTAGCAAAGTCAGTTTTCGGTATTACAGCCTAATGACACTTTTTATTGCCTTCAGAATATTACTTACGTGGTATTATATTTTAGATCAGGAAGTATATTCGGCCCCATAATTTCAACTACAAAATAACCTTGCCCTAAATAGCGACACCGCATCAGCATGAAGACCTTAAGTTGTCTTCAAGGTGTATAAGTGTACTTCACAGTAATTGCGAAATTCCATGGTTTTTATTTACACCTGTGTATTGCCGTATGACTAAAGAATTGATCTTTCAGGATGTAGTGAACTACATGGACTTATAATCAAGTATAACCCAGTAAGAAGTTTTTTTTATGTCATGAAAGTGGCAAACAAGTATGTAGTTCACATTGATGTTAAGTGATGACTGCAGTCTAAAGACACCCACACAAAGACCAGAGGTCAAAATGCAAATGCGTTGCCACCCCTGAGACCTTATTTGATATGTGTCTGTGTATAGTTATTACAAGATATTTACGGCCCTGTAATTTCCGGCACAGAGGCATAACACCTTAGACCTGAGAAGTGGAAATGCATTTGCATTTTGACCTCTGGTCTTTGTGTGGGTGTCTTTAGACTGCAGTCATCACTTAACATCAATGTGAACTGCATGCTTGATTGCCACCTCCAATACATAAAAAAAAAACACATTTTACATATGAAAGTGCTGAATCTCAACTTATGATTAGATCCATCGTAACAAATTAAAATTTCCTTGCCATGAAGTAAATCTTCTTCACTGACACGCAAAACTACAGAAACCGACACAAACACGTATCCATTCCCAACTATCACTAACAATTTGATGTGTGAAAAATTAGACGATAATCGATTGGCGTGTAACCGCGAACAAGAATACAATGAAAACAAATAGGCATATTAGCAATTACACAGTCGCAAACACATAGAGCTACACGGACCACCGTCCACGGCGGGCCGGAGAGGAGTCGCCATAGCCTTTACTAGCGATGCAAAACAGTCTGATGATTCCCTGCTTTAAGATTCGGTTGCACCAAAATTTTTGTTAACTTTAACAAATTTCTTTAAGTTAAAGACATAAAGCAACTAGGCCCACCGTTCGCGGCGGATTGGAGGGGAATCGCCACAATCTTTATTACCGATGCAAAACAGTTTATACACACAGTCCAAAAATCGTCTATTATTACGAAACTCACACCTTAACTTTAACAAAATACCTAAACAATTCACGCACACATTTAAACATCTAGGCGACAGGCACAGGCACAGTTGTGCTGTATTTTGAAAGAGGGAAAGCCTGCATATGGCTACTCCCTTCGGGCCCGTCGCGGCCGGTGGCCCGTGTTGCTCTATGTCGCAAACATGTTTCTGTAACTGGGCAAGGCCGCGTCAGCTGTCATCGGATGCTGATATCTCAAAATCAAGAGGTTATTTTTTTGAACGTAATAGGAAACGTGATGCTATTAATGATATGAGAATTACTATGTGCAAACTTTGAGTACGTGTATAATGATGCAGTTGTTCTCTACAGATAAATACGGCAAAGTACGAATCGGCAGTACACAGGGTTCCGTAGAATTGAGAAGTATGTTTTCGCAAGCTACACTCATTGAAATAAAACTTTTTAACGGATTTATTTCGTATATAAATAAATTAAAACATTTTTTTAAAGACCAATTCGACGTATACGTCGCTTTTCAGTTAGGACGGCGTAGGCACCATCGCATTACCTAATACCGCTAAATGGCAGTGTTCAGCACTATCGTGTTCCGGTCAGGTGGTGATGTACGGCCCCGTAATTTCCGGCCCAGAGGCATAACACCTTAAGCCTCAAGAGTGGTAACGCATCTGCATTTTGACCTTGGTCTTTTTGTGGGTGTCTCTAAGCTGCAGCCATCACTTAACATCACTGTGAACTGCATGCTTGTTTGCCACTTCCATTACATAAAAAAAAATAAGTTAAATGCTAGGTTAAAGTTAGTTTTCTAGAGAAGAGCAAGGAAACATATAGAGCGCTTGAGCCAAAATTCTCACTGGAACGGAAATTATAGGCATGCTTACGAAGGTAAAAGCTGGCTTAATGGGATATTTTGAAGCTCGGCTTAAAGACAGGATCTTCTTCGTTCATAGTGCTTGAGAACGTGGTACGTGCATTCCTGATCTTTTAAACTCTACCTTTAAATTAATTTAAGGTTTATTCGTTTTTTTTAAATATGCTACTTGGTTGAAGGTATAGTTTTCTTTTGAATAAATCTCAATTAATTTTTATATTTTACATCCTATGTTTGTGTCCAGAGAAACGCATATCTCTAAAGCTCAAATTAAGGTCTAAACAAAATATCAAATGCATCAATCATGATTTCATAATATTACTTTATAATTAGAATAACTATACGTACAGAGGTCATCCTTGAAGTTAATAATCTTAATGAATATTTGAACGTAACTACCTAAAATCCAGTAGCAGACGCAAACGTACAAAAAAACAGTTTTTATGTATCCGTCTGTGAGCACAACAAAAACTTGTTATTTCCACAGCATCTAATTGCTTCATAAAGGATTACGTATGCATATTTTTGTATTTGAAGGTGGTTAAATTGGGCACCTTCAATATGCAATACACACGAAGAATGACGAAGAATGTTAGATATACCTACTGTATACAGGAGTACATAGAGCAACACGGGACACCGACCGCGGCGGGCCGGAGGGGAGTAGCCATTTGCAGGCTTTCCCCTCCGTCAAAGTACAAGCCCAAATGATCCTACGCCTGTCGCCTAGATGTTTAACTGTATGCGTGAAATTGTCTATGTACTTTGTTAAAGTCAAGGTGTGTGTTTCGTAGTAATAGACGTTTTTTGTAGTGTGTGCGTGTGTGTCACACGTATTTCCCCCCGCAAAAATGACAGACTGTTTTGCATCGGTAATAAACGCTATGGCTACTCTCCTCCGTATTGCTCTATGATAGGAGTAGGTATATACGACCCGGTTAGTCCAGCGGTGCGAAACCACCGTTTGATTCGAAGGGTCGCGGGTTCGATCCCCGCACCGGAACAAATATTTGTATGGCCTACAGATATTTGTTTCGGGTCTGGGTGTTTGTGTGCGTTGTAACGGCACCCACGACACAGGTTTATACCTACTGTGGGGCTGTGAGTGTAAGCGTATTTTATTGATTTTATTGATTTATATATTTGGCGTCAATATACCTAATATTGATGCTAAATATATGCAAATTACCATAAAATACGACGGTCGAAAAATAAGATATTTTCATCTATAATCCTATCTATGCACTAGTAATCATAACAATAATGTTCACCTTAATGTATTTGCCTTCGGCGACGTCGTGTGACGGGTTGCTCACTTTTCTTCAAAATGGTCGAGGAGAGCAATGGCTGCCACATGCGTCATACTCGTGAACGGGCGCTGATTGTGGGGACTGGTCTGTTATGATTTGCGGGTGTTATTTTCTATCACGATATCAAGCTGTTGTTGCGTATGTGTTTATATGCAAATATTTATATGCCATGGACGTTCACATTATCCTTATTCGATTTCAATTCTATTTAATAATATTTGTATAAAATCTAAGGTTTTGACAAAAGAGCAACACGCTGAGTTTGTTGGGTAGCGGAGTTCTTCTCAGTAGTGCCTGCACTTGGAACTCTGCTAAGTGAATGACTATGATTATGACGAACAGATTTTTCTTTTTCTTCTATGAAGGAATTGAATAATTTGATGATTTCCATATCTGTTAAATATTATTATTAAATTGGTATTTATATTATATATGTAATATATATATATATATATATATATATATATATATATATAATACCTATTGGATTATTATTAAAAGTCATTCTCTCTAGGTAGCTTATAACCCGACAATGCAAAAGTGTCCTTGTAGACCAATTTGAAATAAATGATTTGAATTTTAAAATTTTAAGTTTTGGATGTTTGTTTGTTTGTTGCTCAATCAGTCCAAGGTGGCTGGATGAATTTTGATGAAATTTTGTATGTACCTATATAGGTAGAGTATAATGATAATTATATAGCTGTAAGACATAGGATACTTTTTATTTAAGTAAGTAATGTAGGTAACATTTCACCGTGCTAGTCTGAAATAATGCCAAAAATGCCAGAATGACTGGCTAAAATTTTAATGATTGTTTTCCTGCAGTAACATATGGTTTTTTTACCCGACTTCGAAAAAAAGAGGAAGTTATGAATGTAATGGAAATGGCAAACATTTAACGTTCATGTTAAGTGATGACTGCAGCCTATTGACACCCACATAAAGATCAAGGTCAAAATGCAGATGCGTTACCACTCCTGAGGCCTAAGGTGTTATGCCTCTGTGCCGCAAATTACAGGGCCGTACATTGTCACCTGACCGGAACACGATAGTGCTCAACACTACCATTTAGCGGCAAGTATATAAGGTAATGCGGTGGTGCCTACGCCCGCGAGCTCCGTCACTGGAGCTCTACCACCAGTATAAGCATATTTTTATAACTTATTTATTTTTTATTTAAAAAATCGTCTATGAGAGACGGACAGACAGATGGACGAGTTTTAATTTTATGGAGCAATGGTGACAAACAAGCATATAGTTCAGATAGATGTTAAGTGATGACTGCATCACATCATCTACACAGAAACCAGAGGTCAAACTGCAGAGGCGTTGCCACCCCTGAGATCTTAGTTGTTATTCTCTGTGATACTTATTACGGGGCCATACATTACCATCTATCTGGAATACGAAAGTTCTGAACACTACCTTTTGGCGGCAGATAGACTAGGTAATGCAGTGGTGCCCATAGAGCAACTCGGCGTACCGGTCGCGGCGTACCGGTCGCGGCGTACTGGTCGCGGCGTACCGGTCGCGGCGTACCGGAGGGGAATAACAATAGCGTATATTATATTACCGATGATTATTAGTTATTAATGTAATTTTAAGTATTTTATTTCGATTGATTATGTATATAAAATAAAACAAATTTAGTAAAATTAAATAAGTATAATGATATTATTGTAAAAAAAACAGTACTAAATGAAATGTAAAAATATATGTATGTTTTTAATAATATGACGCAATGAGTAGGATTTTTTTTATTATTAGTAAAATCATTAACTGAATTCAAACATGTCAATAATACCTATATACTTCCAATAATCCTAAGCACAACAATTATAGTAGAATAAAGGCTATTTTTATCTATTTTTATAATACCGATGCAAAACAGTCTGTCATTTTTTGCGAAGCGAAATACGTGTGACATACACTCACACTACAAAAATCGTCTATTACAACGAAACTCACACCTTGATTTTAACAAAATAAATCAACAATTTCACGCACACATTTAAATATCTGGACGACATGTATAGGACCAATTGGTCTCGTACTTTGACAGAGGGGAAAGCCTGCATATTGCTACTCCGCTCCGGTCCGCCGCGGCCGTGTTGCTCTATGGGTGGTGCTTAAGCCCTCAAGCTCCTTTGGAACTCTACCACTGTTTTTTTCTCACAATGCCCTATAACTCTCCAATTTTTCTAAAAGTTTAGGACCTTATATAAACACCAAAAAATACTTCGCATTCAGTATATACCGCATAATTTATAAACATAAACACAAGCGTAAAAAAACATTCATACGTTTTCTAGAAAAACCGGTAATACATCCAGTTTGGACGTGGTCAAAAGCTAAACACGCGATATGTTGGCTGCGAGATAAATATAAACAAACAAGTATGAGGTGGCTTAGAAAAATAATCACAAACTGAACGGATAAACAAACCATTTTAGTAAAGTAGCGCAAGTAAATTATTACTGCTACCTATCGGTATTATTGATATAAATATTTAGATTTAAAATAATTTATTAGTTTACATGCGATCGTAATAATTAACAAGCGGTGATTTAATTAATAAACATAATAATAATGCTGGCAGCCAATTATCCTTTTGTGATTTTAGAATCATCATGATGTTAAAAAAATGATAATAAGGCCCATAAGGCCCCTCGATGGCTTAACGAGTCCTCCGAAGAACGGAAACGCGCATTTTAATTTGCCACTAGCGGTCACCCATGACACACCCGACCGCGGCCGTATCGCTTAACCGAGTAGATCGCTTCCGATCTACACCGACCGCGGGGCCATGCGCGCATCGCCTTACCTAATCTAATCTACTTTTCGTTAAATGATAGCGCTATCGTGTTCCGGTCAGGTACGTACGGCTCCATAATTTCAGACATAAGGCATTAGACGGCGGCTTAGACCTTAGGAATCGTAACACATCTATCACTGAAACCTTTGATTTTTATATAGATATTCATATGCTACAGTAGCCACGTCTCATCAACGTTTACTAGAATGCTTGTTTGCTACTTTATGACATAAAACAATAACAGATTTAGAAGCCCTTGACCCCTATCAATGTACCTCTGTCAATAAATCAAAAACTCTACTAATAAATCTCTCATTTTGAAAAGTCCATCCTAGTACTCGTATATTTCCGAACATTTACCTGCCGTTTAACGTCTGCAATATATTACATTTGAATATTTTAAAATGAAAACAAGAAGCATATATATCAAACTGAAAAAAACTACACAGGTAGGAGCAATAACAATAAATCTGGACGACCGGCAACAGGCGAGAAAAAAGCGTGAAAAATCGTGTGAAAACACACAAAACACAACATTGACAACTAATAATCCATAGGTGTCAATGAGATAATAATTTCAGCAGCTGCCGGTTACTAAATCAACGAAAACAAATACGCTACTGTTGCCAATTTTTTCCATTAGTATTCAGTTGAAACTGTTGAATAATAGTCTAGCTTATAGCATACTAGTTGCCCCGATGAACTTCGTATCGCCATAGAGGTATAAAAAATTAACTGTACAAACAATCGAAAAAATATATTTGTGGAGAATTAGCTTCACCTTTTAGGGATATAAAAAATAGATTACAACCATTCTCATACCTACCAAATATACACACAAAATTTCATAATGATCAGTCCAGCCGTTTCGGAGGAGTATTGTTACAAACACTGTGACATGAGAATTTAATTTATTAGGTTGATTCGGCGTTTATATCTTTTGAAGTGTGAACTCCTTTAGCGGCGCCTTGCACTTTTAGTAATGGGTAAAAATGTTAAACTCGCGTCAGAACACGTTACGATATATATATCGTAACGTGTTATATGTCTTATATATGACATATATATAAGACGGATACGTGACCAGAATTGGGTCCGCCTACTTATCGGAGACCAGATGACAACTGTCATGGTGGTGGTGGTGATGGTGATAAAAAATGCACAACTGGTGATATTCAAGTTTTCACTTTCACCGGCACTACGTTAGCTTTTTTTTTCTTTTTTGAAGTACAGATTTGACGACCCCACAAAGACAAGTTGTCAAATACATTTAAGAAGGATTGAGGATACTAATCTATTTTTATAAGCTCACGTACCTACAATACTAGCCCGTTGTAGCCCTTGGCAGCCGGCTAAAAATGTCCGAAACACCGACTTGATTTGTGAAATCGCTTTATTGAACAGACGCGTGATAAATCTGTCAATTTAATGGGTGTAGCTAGTGAAAATTAAAAGAAAAACAAGATTGATAATATGTTTGTAGCGTTAAGGTTCAAAATACATGTTAATAATGTTTTTTCAATACATCATAATCAAGTACCTACACAAACGTGCCGATCGCATTGTTAACGATCCAGGACTTACTGACAGGTTCGAACAACTGAGCCTGCGCAGACATTGGGGGTCTTTGCGTGTTGTACAGACTCTACAATGGTGAGTGCTCTGCTGAACTGGTGCTACCGTCTCTTTTCCTACACCGTACCCCCCGCCGAAGAGAGAAGTTCCACCCTCACCGACTGGACACCTGGCAGTGCTCAACGGTGCGGTTTTCGCGTTCGTTCCTGCCCAGAATGTGTAAATTGTGGAACGAATTTCCCTCTGAGGCACCACTTCAAAAACTTCTGGACTTCAAAAATAGCGTCAAAAGAGTCCTTCAGTTGGCTATTCACCTGGTGTTGCAAATGTTCATAGGCGACGGTGACCACTATCCATCAGGTAGGTGGCCCGTTTGCTTGTCTGTCAACCTTTAGTCAAAAAAAAAATGCATATTCTGTATATTCGTTTTTTATGTCATGAAGTGGAAAAAATACAGTTAACTTTGATGGTAAGTAATGCCTTTAAATGAAACCAGAGATTTCGATTTAGATGCATTGTCGCTCCTGTCTGTCCTGCCTGAAATAACAGGGCCGTACATTACCAGACCGGAACACGATAGTGTTGAACACTACCATTTAGCGGCAAGTATAGTAGTAGTAAGTAGGTAATGCGGTGGTGCCTACGCCCGCGAGCTCCGTCACTAGAGCTCTACCACCAGTAAAGACATGTACATATCCGCATGTATATCTGTCACACTATTTATCTGTCGGAACCACGTGGTGATCACGCCGGTCTAGTCCAATATCTTGGCACCGACCGTTCTTTTTTTATCCGACATCATTGAAACAAAAGGTGCGAGTGGAGAAAAGAATGTCTTTTTTAAAAATAAAATACGGAAAGTTCGCCGGTCGCCAACAATCTGTCTCCGTTCGGCGCGAACGGTTGACTGGGACGGAAATAGACGAGATATCTTCGTTAGGTAGCCAACGCTATCGGTGAAATGCAGTTGAAATTCTTAAAACAGCAGTTGTTACATCGGATATTGGATTTGTTTCGTAATAAGTTAAAATCCCACTGCAGAATCATTTCGTTCATCCAGATATGCTGCAAACCTAAATTTTACGCATATTTATAATCTAGAGAATATATTCACTAGGTTGCCTATGAAAATTTGACAGCATTTCCTAACCTATAAAATTATAAGTGCGAAAATATGTGTTTGACTGCCCAAGCCGGGCAATGTTACGCTTTCACGTCGAAACGGCTGAACCGATTTTAATGAAACTTGGAACGAGATAGTTCTATGCTCTGAGAAGGATAGAGGCTACTTATTTTTCAATAGAAAACCCTCATAATATTTAAAATGTGTATGAAAAATTATATTAATTTTAGTAACGAATTCCATGCGGACGATACGCGGCTAAAAGCTAGTCTAAAATATTGGTAATCATGGGTTAGTATCCAGCACTATCAATGAAATGCATTTTTAATTTTAAACAGTAGTTGTTATATCGGATGTTGGATTTGTTACATAAGATGTTTCTTGTGTTCGATTAGCCTGAGCGCGAAGCTCGAAACTTGAATGTTAGTAATTTTGAAGTGATATGGTTCTAGTCCATTGAATTAAATTATGTGGATGTAATATTTAATGATAGAAGAAAATATAGAGGTAACAAGGTAAAAGATCCAAATATAATAATTTTCTAATAAGAGCCTTTAAAGTATTTGTTTGAACTCAACTGGACTCACTTTTTTAAGGTAAAATAATTACGAATCTACTGAGTTTTGACGGGATTGGTATTTTATCGTTTATTCAACAAAGCTGTGACAAGATTTCGATAAATTAAATGCGAATGATGAAGTGTTTCCTTGAAATCCTTGAACTGATCAATTGACATTTAATATAATTGTTTAGTGTAGAATTTATTACTTCGTGGAACAGGATAGTACAGTTATATATTTTTGTTATTTTGCGTTCACGAGTCATTGGTTTTCCCTGCAGTATAAATAAATAATAATAATGGCAACCCAATAAAAGTCCCACTGCTGGGCACGAGTCTCTCCCCTTTTTTGGGGGGAGGCCTGGAGCTTACTCCACCACGCTGCTCCAATGCGGATTGGTAGAGGTGGGTGGGTTAGTGGCCAACCCACTGTCGGATGTTTTCAAACCGCCCATAAGGCCTCCGACAAGGTTTAACGACTGCTATCCATCGATAGCAACCGGGACCGACGGCTTAACGTGCCCTCCGAAGCACGGAAACGCGCAATTAATTTGCCACTAGCGGTCACCCATCACACTACCCGACCGCGCCCGTAGTGCTTAACCGAACAGATCGCTCACGATCTACACCAGCCACTGGGCCATGCGCGCTTCAGTAAGAAAAAGTAATTTTAAATTTCAATACTACCTACTGGATAAAAATTTAAAAGACGGCATACATATTTATTTCATTCTACGAATTAAGATGATAAAGGTTTTAATAATGTTGTAATCTTTTTATGTTTTATTTAAAGTTTAAATTAATATCTTTCGTTCAACTATAATTTTTACATTCCCTTTTTCATTAATTCCACCAAACATTAACATATTTTAGTAGGTACCTATAATGATAAAAGAAAATTTGTTAAAGGTCACATTTATTAATTAGACTTCTATCAGATATTTCACAGTTGGTTAGGTTATTTAGTTGTTTTGTTGGTTTTAATATCTGTGTTTTTTAATAGCAAAGGCCTCCTTCAACTGACTCCACATTTCTCTAAGGTAATAATATATAATAATAAATAATGTAACAGGGTTCAATTTCTCAATTGCACCGATCCTTCGACTCGCACTTGGCCGATTTTTGTTGCTTTTATATAATAATGATAGAACAACAGAAGCGCGCATGGTCCAGCGGCTGGTGTAGATCGTAAGCGATCTGCTCGGTTAAGCACTACGGGCGCGGTCGGGTAGTGTGATGGGTGACCGCTAGTGGCAAATTAAATGCGCGTTTCTGTGCTTCGGAGGGCATGTTAAGCCGTCGGTCCCGGTTGCTACCAATGGATAGCAGTCGTTAAACCTTGTCGGAGGCCTTAAGGGCGGTTTGAAAAACATCCGACAGTGGGTTGGCCACTCACCCACCCACCTCCACCAATCCGCATTGGAGCAGCGTGGTGGAGTAAGCTCCAGGCCTCCCCCCAATAAGGGGAGAGACTCGTGCCCAGCAGTGGGACGTATAATGGGTTGCCATTATTATATATTATTATTATATGTATATATTATTTTAATAAAATATAACAGTGGCAACGAGCATACAGTGGCGTAAATAAGTGAATGAGAGCTTTTTAGATAGATTTAAGCCTAAATCTATTAAAAAATATATATATATATATTTAAACCCAAATGTATATATGTAAATATATACAGGTACGCCTGTCATAGGCGGACAGACAGACGCATGAGTAATCCTATAAGGTTTTTGTTTTCTTATTAGGGAACGGAAACTTAAAAAAGTCAAGTTAATAAACAGCCACTGTAGACCGTGTTCCGATTAGACTGTTTGATACGCAACATATTAAGGGGCAGCCGTCTAACGCCGAACAAGTTAACAAGCATAGAAGTCGATGCTAATCTGCATGATCTTCATGCGAACGTTAATTGCTACAAACATGGACATATCCTAGAATTAATTATGTTTTCTTACATTATTACAGGATGTGGTGTTATTACTGAGGTCTAGGTTGGTTGTAAATATAACAAAAGGCTAAATTACAATGACTAGATTACAGTTTGAATGCGGTTCAGTATAGTATAATAGCATTTCCACTGAGTAGAAACCTAAGTTCTTTTTTTATGTAATGGAAGTGATAAATAAGCATGCAGTTTACATTGATGTTAAGTGATGACTGCAGCCTATAGACCCACACAAAGACCAAGGTCAAAATGCAGATGCGTTACCACTCCTGAGGCCTAAGGTGTTATGCCTCTGTGCCGGAAATTACAAAGCCGTACATTACCACCTGACCGGAACACGATAGTGCTGAACACTACTATTTAGCGGCAAGTATATTAGGTAAAACGGTGGTGTCTATGCCCGTGAGCTTCGTCACTGGAGCTCTACCATCAGTAAAATTCGAAATAGTCATGCGTTTTACTTTAGTTTTTTAACTGTTTATGAAAACGTGATTATTTAGAGCGTAAACATATTATAGGTAGTCTTTATTTAGACACACACTGTTCGATTTCCTTGAAAATAAAAATAATATAAAAATAAAATAAAGGCTCAACAAATATGATGATATTAATTGCAAAATTTTGTAATTTATGATAGTTGTTTTTTTTATTTTTAACATTTAATTTTTTTACGGTTCGTTGGTTTGTAAAAAAGCAACACTGCACTCGTGGAATATTTTATGGATGTGTAAAACATATTTATATTCGCGAACCATCGTTGAAAATTTTAATAATTTATGTAATTATGTGTTTTACTACATTCATACATTTTCAGTAATATAATATGTACCAGAACTAGGACGTAGTAATTTGCAGTAAATTAAGATAACTATAAAATATAATTGTTTTATATTATTTCGCATTAACACATGCTTGTGAAATATATTTTATTTAAAGAAAAATGGAAAGAAAAATTTGACTTCAACTTTGAATTTGGCTGGACTACGTCTAGATGTGATTGGTTTTGTTAAATAGAATAATATAATATAATGCCTTCATTATTTTATCATTGCGTCCTATCAAAAATCAAAGAAATACATTATCATAGCTGCTTGGTTTGTTTTTACATACCGGATGGGGCAATAAAACAAAAAAAAAATAGGTATTAGCATTTGCATTTTGCAAATTTTCAACGATCAATTTCGGGTTGAAATCAGAATAAAATACCGTGTTGAATATTTTCATTAATTTTAAATAAAGGTCTCGACGTAATTATGTAACTTTTTATGTGTTTATGACTAACTCTAGACAAATAAATAGAGTTCAATAGATAATAGAGCACTCCGTTACAGGAAAATAACTTATAATTTTGTTCAAAATCGACTTCTTCCTAATTACTTACAAGTCTATATTAAACAAATTTCTAATCATTTTAAGATTTATGCTATTGATTAATTCATGATATTTGTATAAAAAGTTTCTGTCAAACATTTAATTACCAAAATTTAAAAAAAAACGGTTTTGACCCAGATATCACGCATACAGTTTAATACACGGAATGAAAATTGTAACCGCCATGGCATCAAAATAATGAAGATAAGAAGATGGTATAGCAAAGATAAAGCTGTTGGGCGATAAATTGACAGAAGGTACCAAAACTTCGGGACCCTTGTTTGGGTATCAGTCTTGTGTAAAACGTTAATATTTCAAGAGGTAAAGTTCTGGGGGTTTATAAATATTCTATTCATTTCCTTGGCATTCAATATTTTGCGTACCGTGTTCAAAATTATAGGCAGAAGTTTTCTATTCGAGTTCTTGAGAAAATAGGTATCTATATATATATATAAAAATCTATTGCTGTTCGTTAGTCTCGCTAATACTCGATAACGGTTGAACTGATTTGGCTCATTTTGGTTTTGAATGATTTTTTAAAGTCCAGGAAAGGTTTAAAAGGTGCGTAATTGTGATGAAAACATAAGGGCCAAAGTAAAGCAACATTTTAATTCTCCCATATAAAAAGTTTGTAATGTCAAATCTTTGAAAAAATACATAATAATATTAATTCAAAATCGTTACAAAGTTCGACGGATGATCGTAATAGTAATTTATAAAGCTTTACTTTGGACACTTAATTACTACATTATCCTCATTCACTAATGTGAAAAAAAGATAGTCGATATCTATCGACTATCTTTTCTTATTTTCCATAGTATACCATCAGCCGAGTATATTTATTTGCCACTATAATAATTACTCATTACATGACATCATGATTTACGCGTAAGTGGGGCTGCTACCCGTTCGGGTTTTCCCGGATTTGCCCTAGTTTGAAGGGAGTCCGGCTGACATCCGGAAGGGTTTTTTGAAAAGTTAAAACATCGGAGCACTATTTGAGCGCAGAAGAACACTTTATCTTGAGTTAAATATATTTAATTGGTGGTACAAATTGTCATATTTTGCATTTTCATCAGATTTTTTTTTTTTTTTTTTTTTTTTTTTTTTTTTTTTTTTTTTTTTTTTTTTCAGTTCGCTCGACATAGCTAGCCGCGCTGCACGCGTATCGCTGCGCTGAGTGCATTTGTCCGCTATTGACGCATTATTTTGCCGTGCCGGCCGAGCGTCCGTATCGAATGAATCACAGTTGATATCGCTGTTCGAGTACCTACATGCGCGCGTAGTACGACAGTGAAACGGCGTACACGATAGTGTACCCTATTCACTATGGCAGAAGATACAGTACAAGAGGCAATTAGTGATTGTAATAATAGCATAATTATGGAAGCAAGCGAAGGCGATTTGTCTTGCGTATTAGAAAATAATGCTCAGCAGGAGGAAGAAATGATGGATGAGACGAGTTCGGGGCGTATTCGTAGTAAGAGAAGTCGAGAAATAGATGAAGAAGAACTGTGGATAACGGTGGGCAGAAACGGAAAAAGGTTGAATCAAAAAATTGACATACATGTTAGTAATTCTGAAAAATTTCCGAAACAGTTCGCGCTCGCCAAGTTATTAAAGTCCAATAATATTAGTAACATAAGTCGCGTCAAATATATTAATCCATATAAAGTTTTGATACAGTTTGAAAATGTTGAAAGTGCCGAAGAGATGATGAAATGTAAAACTTTAATAGAATTGGGATGGAGATGCAAAAAACCATTAGAAGTTGATATATCGTATGGAGTTATTAAGAACGTGGAATTGGACTTAAGTGAAGAAGATATGTTAAAAGTTATATCCAGTGACTATGAACTGGTAGCAGTTAAACGTTTAAAGCGTAGAAATAAGGAGGGTAACGGATGGGAAGAATGCGAATCAGTAAGGTTGGGATTCGAGGGCTCCTCTTTGCCAGCGTATGTTTACATCTACGATTTGAAAATAAACGTGGAGCCGTACGTATTTCCGGTCACCCAGTGTTCCAGATGCTGGAGATTCGGACACTCCTTGCGCGCCTGTCCAGGAAAGAAAGTTGTATGTCCCAAGTGTGGTAAAAACCACGCCAACTGTGAGACTATCGCATTCAGATGTGTTAACTGCAAGGGCGATCATTTTACCCTTGATAGGTCTTGTCCAGCTTTTAAAAAAGAAAAACGCTTACGGGAATTGATGGCAGAGTTTAATTGCTCTTATAGGAAGGCTATACACATTTATGTTCCACCGGAAATTGATCTAGGACAGTCTGTAGTACATGTAGATCATTCAACTTGTGAGACAGAAATACCCAATTCTGCACTTATCTCTACACAGTCCCAAGATGTACATCAGAGGTCTTACGCAACCGTAGTTCAGACGGTACAAGGAAATAGCACCAGACAACAAACACAAGCATCGCAATCAAATTCAACAAGTGCTTGTCAGCCGATAAATGAAAGCCGTAAGAAAAAGGGGAAGAACAATAAACAAAGTAAAAATCAAGAGTTTAACTGGGATCTATCTTCGGTATCAGGTTTTGTTAATAATGATGCTGTCGATGAGTCAGAAAATGAAAGTGATTTGAGAAACCAGCGGAAGGAGAACAAAGAGAAGGCTAGAGCTAAATTGAATTGGAAACAGTTGCTTACTAAATTATTTAAAATAATTTCGAATTCACAAGAAAGTTTACAAAGTAAAATTATTAAAGGAGTGTCACTATGTATTGAATGGTTGGTATCGACAGTTGGACAATATTTATGCGATATGCCTTTTAAAAATTTATTTGAACAATTATGGAGTGTAGAATAAACATTCTTCAATGGAATTCCCAAAGTGTAAAACCAAAATATATTGAATTAGAACAGTTGTTATGCAGTGAGAGAATTCATGTGGCAGCATTATGTGAGACATGGTTAAATAGTGAAATTAGCTTTAGGATGAATGGATACAATGTTTTCCGTCGTGATCGAGAGGACTCATATGGGGGCGTAGCTATTATTACACATAAATCTATCAAAGCTCAATTAATACCAGTGCATTATTCAAATTCTCTGATAGAAGTAGTTTGTGTTAAAATTTATAATTGTAAATCCATTGAATATATTATGTCTTTATATTGTCCGCCAACCATACGGGTCTCTCAGAGTGACTGGAACGAGATTTTTTCTTTTAAAACTAATAAAACTCTTATTCTAGGTGATTTCAACGGCCACCATGCTAGCTGGTCATGTAAGACTGATCTGAGAGGTAACAAAATATTTGACGCTCTGTTAGAAAATAATTTTGTATCACTGAATGACGGACGAGCTACGAGAGTTAAATGGGTAAACGGCACCTTACAAGAGTCTTCTCCAGATATTTCTGCGGCATCATCGGATATAGCACTTCTCCTAGATTGGTTGGTAACAAATGAATCACTGGGCAGCGATCATTTAATTATTAAGATTAGTATGTCATATAGGCACGACAATTCGCAAATTATTCAAAAAAGGAATTATAAAAAGGCGGACTGGGATGGCTATCGCAAACATATTGAAGAAAGTTTTTTAAATTTTATATTATTTAATAAGGATCCCCAAAAAAGTTACGATTTATTTCTTAGTACAATAAATGAAGCCGCAGATGCTTACATTCCTTGTTATAGAATATGTCAAAATCCTTCACAACAGTTTATCCCCAAACGTTATTGGAGTCCCGATCTTTCGAGAATGGTTGCAGAAAGGCGCCTAGCTCTATCTTGTTTTAGAAAGAATCCTACACCTAATAATTTGGATAAGTTAAATGATAAAATCAGTGCTGCGCAAAGATTAATGAGACAGGCAAAAAAGAAGTCCTTCTGCAATTTTTGTTCTTCTATAGACGAGACAACTTCAGTTACTGAAATGTGGGGCAAGATGAAGTGGTGGAAGGGGTATAGATCAACTAATTATTGTATAGATGAAGTAACATCGAATAAACTCCTACATGACTTAGCTCCAGATTTTGTTTGCCCAAGAGATCCCAATTTCTCGTCCCATAATACCAAGCTTGAATCCCCATTTACCTTAATAGAATTAAGAAGGTGTATAAAATCAAAAGATACGGCACCTGGAGTAGATAAAATTTCGTATTCAATGATTAAACAGTTGCCGCATAACGCTATTAGTATCTTATTAGATATGTATAATCTGTTCTTTTCTCTAAGTTTCGTTCCCTGTCAATGGCGCGAAGTGCGTGTAATACCTATACCTAAGCCAGGCCGCGAATGCTCTACAGCGGGTGGATTAAGACCTATATCTTTAATGTCTTGTTTAAGTAAAATCTTACATTCTATGCTCAAAAATAGATTAGAGTGGTTTATGGAAAAAAGAAATCTTTTTCACGAAGAGACAACAGGGTTCCGGAAAACTAGGTCGTGTCTTGATAATCTTAGTAATTTGGTTTCTAGGATCCAGTTAGGCTTCTCAAAAGACCAATTTACGTTAGGAGTTTTCGTCGATATTGAAAATGCCTATAACAATATAGATATCACAGTCTTGCTTAAAGGTTTAGATCAATTAGGTGCTGGTTCAAAAATTTGTAAATACCTTTGGAGGTTTCTAAAGGAGCGTCATTTAAGTGTTAACATTGATAATAAAATAATCAGTAGATTTACCGGTCGCGGCTTGGCTCAAGGGGATTCACTTTCGCCAATATTATTCAATATTGCTACCCTGCACGTTTGTTACCAACTTACTAATGTTATGGTCTCTCAGTATGCTGATGATTACGCAGTGTATCTGACTAGTAAAAGTATTAACGATGCAACAGAAGAACTGCAATTAGCTTTAAATAAAATGTACCACATGCTTGTGGAATTGGGCCTAGACATTTCACCAACTAAGACAAAAGTCTGTATGTTTAAGAAAGGCGTCAATAGACAACCAATTTATATTACAATTAATAACAGTGTTATAGAAGTAGTAGATGTTGTAAAATATCTGGGTATGTGGCTGGACCGGTCTTTAAAATGGAGTAAACACATTAATGAGTTGGTACATAAAACAACAAAATACTTAAATATTTTTAAAATTTTGGCTGGATCAGGCTGGGGAATACATCCAAAGCATCTAAGAAGGTTATATATTGCTATTATTAGAAGTAGACTTGATTACGGTAGTTTTTTGTACGACAATAGTTTCCAGAAATATACAAGTAAGATAGATAAAGTTCAAAATCAAGCGTTAAGGGTGATTGGAGGCTTTATTAAAACTACCCCTATACATGCAATGGAAAGTGAAGTCAGTCTCTGTCCATTGCATGTACGGAGGTCTTATCTAGGGGGGAAATTTATTCTGAAAGCTTTGTCAGTGGAGAATAATATTACAATTAAGTTATTACGGGATTTATTAACATTTAAAAACAAAATATATTGGAGAAATAAAAAGAAACCTCTATTGATGACAATGTTTGAAAGGTTAGCACAAATTCGTACCTATTCCAGTTCTCAATTAGAAATGTTTTCTATGGATACATGGGTTACAGATATAGATTTAAGTGATGTCATTCAATGTACTATACCAAATTTACAGAACGCCAAAAAAACTTATAATAATTTTAATTTAAAAAATATTTGTTTAGATTTTATTTACCAAAATTATGAAAACCATTATTTATTATTTACTGATGGTTCTAAACATAGCTGTGGG
Source organism: Macrosoma leucophasiata (assembly GCA_036365455.1). Taxonomy (NCBI): domain Eukaryota; kingdom Metazoa; phylum Arthropoda; class Insecta; order Lepidoptera; family Hedylidae; genus Macrosoma; species Macrosoma leucophasiata. The sequence continues at coordinate 22,285,648 of JAWQUS010000007.1, read as the reverse complement.
ATTGGTTCAGCATTTTATGATCCCCAATGCGACATAAGTCTGCAATTAAAAATTGATTGTGACCTTATATGCATTATGGAGGTAGAGCTTATCGCGATCTGTGAGGCCTTATCTTACGCCTTATCTTTACAACAGGATAATATTGTCATATTCACAGATTCGAGGAGCGCACTCCAACATTTGGCTCGATGCACCTCGGGTCTCCGAGGTACACCGACAGCCTACTTAATTTTGGATTGTATTCTAAAACTGAAATCCAATTCTAAGTATATCAAATTGCAATGGATTCCGTCACACTGTGGACTGGAATTTAATGATCGGGTCGATATTTTAGCAAAACAGGCTGGCACTGAGGGAATTGAGTATAATAGACTTCCCTACTATACAGATTGCATTTGGTTTGTTAAAAAACTATGCTATAACTTATGGAAAGAATATTTTGATTTACGTTCTAAAGAAAAAGGGATATGGTATAAAACGGTCCAGCCACAGCCACTCGAATCTCCGTGGATTAATAATCATATATTATCCAGGAAGCAAGCAGTAGTCATTATGCGGATGCGTTCCGGACATATTCCATCTAGGAAATTCGCATTCCTGATGGGAAAGGTACCATCTCCGAACTGTGAGCGGTGCGGAGTCCCAGAGGACTTGCTGCATGTCTTGATGGAGTGTGTCCGCAATGATTCATATCGGACAGCTATGTGTAAAAATGTTTTAAAAGGTTCTGCTGATTGTAACGCTATCCTTTGTAATCCTCACTCAAACGAGACAAAGTTATTGTGTATGTTGTATGACATATTTTTCTCTTCAGAACAGTCTTCTTAATAATTATGTACATACTAACTCTATTGAGTTGATAATATTTTGTTTCAATATACCTACTTTAAGATACTTTGTATAGAGCGACATAATCGCACTGTGATTAAGCTCTTTAAATAAAGAATTAAAAAAAAAAAAAAAAAAAAATCAGATTTTTTATTTTCTTTTATTTTCATCCCGTTAGTAATTAGGATTTTTACATAAAAGTTATTACATCTCAAAAATAGTTCGGTAGCGGCTGGACTGGCTATCCTGAGGTCGCAGGTTCAATTCCTGCCCGAAGTCAAATAGGTATTTCTTTTCGTTTTTCTTTAATTTCTAGAAATCTCTAAATTAGTTATTTATCACTAATATAGCTATATTTTGTGAAGTAAGTAATTAACGTAATTCGCCAAAAAATCGACCTATTAGCGAATCAACTATATAAATTCATTTTAATTTTTTTTTATAACACTGCGTCGTAAAATATTTTTTAGATTCATTTTTGAGAAATAAAACTAATTACGAGACCAAGGGTCCGAGTAATTTTACTTGAAAAATTCAATTCACTTAGAATTCGGAACGACTAAATAAATTCGACAATGGTTCCTTTCAACCAAACTAAAAATAGCAAAGGAAAATATCTTTAAAAAAATACAAAATAAACACTTACGTTTTAATTATCAGGCAAATGAAAACAATCCTCAAACCTGCACCGCTTCAGTGCAGGATAAAATATCACAAAAATCTCTCAATAAACACGTTCAGAAATACACATCAACAAAATGTCACACATAAACAAAGACAGAACGCAACGTATTCTCTACGCGAGCAATAATAAAATAGAAAAATGTATCTCAATAGGAAAATTGATACGTAAATTTTCGCGGGAAACGCTACGAGACCGAACGCGACCCACCCACACGATGGCTAGTGTACAACTAAAGAGTGGATTCACCTGCAATGCGTGCGCTCATCGGCTGGGCAAAAACGAGACGACGTTATTTATATCTCAATACAACAAACAGGGACAGGAGACACACGTGCTCGCGCCCCCCCTCGGGGATAAAGCCGGTTTCAGGGTAGGGGCGCGTTATTACAAAGCTACGAATGAAAAGGTATGTATTTTGCATTATGAAGCATCGGACAATGGTTTCAGTTTATGCCTTTTGTTGGCTGAAAATTCGACGCGACATTCAGTAGGCGCGCTATCTTTCTTCGTTAATGAAGCTCTTTGGTAACCAAATTATAATTTATGGCTGTTTAAATGTGGACCCGGTTGGGCAACGACGTATTATTTACAATTGTCAGTTCGATTAAAATATAGGTCGTCGGGGACAACAAAATGTAGCTCTGTTGTTTAGTTCTACTAATATTTAACTTGTTCTTTTTCTTTAGACTGTGCTGAAATGGTACACAAATAGTAGCATAATAGAAAGGTTCCACCAACATTTATATTATGATGTAAGGATCACTTAATTGGTCGGTTTTGACCCATATGCAGCCAATGATTTTTCCGCAATCGCCCTGTAGATGGAAATCAATTTATTTTTATTTGTTCTTTGGTTTTCTCTCAAAGTATTAAAATTATTATTATTATGTTGTTTTTTTTTCATTCTGTACGAAAGTTGATGTAACGAGAAAAGTTACTAGTTTTTGAAAGAAAGATATATATATGTTTTTACTTAAATTGTACCAATAAATAAAAAAGACAGTTCCGCTTAGTCATTTCACACTCATTACCCTTTTGCAATTAAAAATGAACTTTACAACTATTTAACAACAATGATACTGTCAAAAACACCTTACAACAGAATCGTGCCTCAGTACCATATTGATGTCATACGCAATTCCATGCACAATTCAAGTAAACATAAATAATTAATGGCATTTAAAACCGATGGAAGGGAAGCTCGCGGAACACGACTTGTGAACGTGAGTCGTGGATTGATGGTGTAAATGCATTAAATAATAAAGCATTGAGATAAGAATATGACCTCATGTATGATGTGCTTTGTATTGTAATTGTAGTCCGGTCAAATAAGACCAAAACATAAGAGTGAAGCTACATTAATTCACTATCAGCTGAATAATTGTTCAAAACGCAATTAAAAACATTATTTTTATTTTTTTTTACTGGTGGTAGAGCTCCAGGACGGAGCTCGCGGGCGTAGGCACCGATACCATTTTAATACAGAATTATATTATGATCTACTAATAATAATTATGATGTACTTACAATTTGTATTAACGTCAATTTTACGATAAAACCTTTTTAGGGTTCCGTACCTTAAAAGGAAAAAAGGAACCCTTATAGGATCACTCGTGCGTCTGTCTGTCTGTCTGTCTGTCTGTCTGTCCGTCCTTCACAGCCAATTTGCTTCGAAACTACTCGACCGATTGAGGTGAAATTTTATGGATATATGTAAATTGGTGACCCAAAGATGAACACGTCAAGTAAAATAATAAATTTTGACTAGGGGGGCCACTATCGGGGAGGGGGGGTAAATCAGAAAATTAAAAAAAAAATCGTAAACTGTGTTGTGTGACATATCAAATGAAAGAGGTTGTTGTCAGCATCTCAGATATATTTTTTTTATAATTTTTGCATAAGCAAATTTGAAGTTATTTAAGAATAACGACAAAAATTGACCATTCGGAGCTAGGCCCCCCTAGCTCCGAAACTACTGAACTTAAAATTTTGAAAAAAATGTGGAGAATAGTTCTTTGCTTACAGATTACTGGAAAACCTATAAGAAGTTTTTCATTACATTTCTTACTCTGTAAATGCACTAAATACGGAACCCTACACCGCGCGTGGCCCGACACGCACTTGACCGGTTTTTTTAAAACCGCAAGTAATTTTGAAATGTTTAAAAAAATGTTTTTTAACAATTTTTCTTATTTTTAGCTGATAGCGAATTAATTATCTTTGAATGTCTAATTTGACAGGACTATAGATAATGCTACTAAAAACTATAGCCCGGTTTCCACTCCAAGCGGGATAGACTCATTGACTCCGTTCCAGTCGCAAAAGTAAATGGCTTACTTGTGTTTCCATATACTAACAATAAAAAGAGGCTAGCGGCACGGACCAATATAGCAGAAAGGGTTGAAATAAGCTCGCGTAGTGAGCGGAGCGGAGTCATTAAGGAGTCCGTTCCACGAACAATGACAATTTTTAACCTTTCAACAGACAGAAACAGAGGTTAGCGAGGCGGACCGAAAGAGTAAAAAATGACTGAAAAGGAAACCCACCTCCATGTTTGTTTACCACTTTCATTTCACACATAAATAAATATACAATGAAAAACAGGAAATATTGCAGAAATGTAAATACAATAAGCATGGTAAGAGGAAAATGATGTTAATAATATATTAAAATAATACATACCTACTGTTCAACATTTCATTTAAGTAAGTAGGTATTATTATGTGCTGATTGTGATGATATTAACGTGCATGATTGTATGATTGGAATATTATTATTATATGATTAACAACGACTTTAATAAACTTTCCTCCGAACTTCATATCGCCTAAGTTGTCGTTATTCCCTTTATGGGTTAAATATTAAAACATCTCTTATTCACTCTTTCCCTGCTATCATAATTTCAGCTCTCTAAGTTCAAAGGTTTGGTACTATAAAGGGCTCTTAAAAATTTTTAGTTACCGCATGGTGCATTTTGTATGAAAACAAATGACCACCCAACCGTACACCATACGGTGTCGTACACCATACGACAAACGCACCGCTTCGGCACTGCAGCGGTCCGACACAAAACGCATAAATTGAAAGAGCCCTAATGTACATCGATAGTTAGATCAATTAGTCACTTTTTGCTTTTATTGTATAAAAACTAAGACTAACTTTATAGTTAGTATTATTACAATTCAAAACTGCCGATAAATATTGCGACGCGATATGACCAACGAAGACATTGTAGCGTCTACTACATAAAGCGCCATCTAGTGGAAAATTTGGAAACTAAGAATGCGCACCGCTAGTACTTGACTAAAGACGCGCTGAATCGCACTTACGCAATTTTCATATGATTTGCCCAACTTGTCAATGTTAATCATTGGCGATCACTTATAACACAGTATAAACATCCGATCTATGCACCGGCGTCATTGCGTACATCGCGCCCGTCCCCAGCCTCAACACTTGCACGACCCGCGTGTCTGTTCCGGTAGCCACCAACCGATGACTAGAGCGAAAGTTGCACGCTCCTCAGTGACGGAGCTCGTGGACGTAGGCACCACCGCATTACCTAATATACTTGCCGCTAAATGGTAGTGTTCAGCATTATCGTGTTTCGGTCAGATGGTAATGTACGGCCCTGTAATTTCCGGCACAGAGGCATAACACCTTAGGCCTCAGGAGAGGTAACGCATCTGCATTTTGATCTCTGGTCTTTTTGTGGGTGTCTATAGGCTGCAGTCATCACTTAACATCAATGTGAACTGCATGCTTGTAAAGTAGCAAACTTTCATAACATTAAAAAAATCTTATGTGTCTCCCAGTACCGCCCTTATCCGAAGATCAAATCCAGAGTCTCCTTTCGGCAGTTGTGTAATTTGATTTAAGCTAAGAGGCCTTTGCGAATGTCAGTTGCCTAGTTAATCATACTAGTGCCGCCCTGGGTGTCTACACACGTCCAATAAAAAAACGTTGGCCCGTGGCCCGCCAGGCGCTTTCACGTCGCCCGGTTTAGGATCCGCCTTTTTCGTCAAAGAAAAATGACATTCCGTTCTTGCACTTTATCTTTACATTTACAATGATTCACAATTCTCAATGCTTATTAATCGAGTGAATTTGATGCTCGTGTATTGTGTGGATCCCTAGTTTGAACACAACTGTACCTGAAAATTGGCACTGTGATCACGTCCCACTGTAGGAAGTGTAGGCAGTGTATTTTCGAAGCTTGTTTCTTCTAATCCAAATTCAAATACAAATCAGTACCCAGTTTTTTCCTCCTCTTCTTCAGGATATAGGGAAAATCTTATTTGAATTTCAAATAGACCAATTTATTAAGATTTCCTTATCAATGTGATATATTTAAAAAAATAAAAAACTTTCTGTTTTTTTAAGGCATTAAGAATTTCTTCATTTTAATCTACTAATAAATATCCTTAAAATAAAACAGTATAATATTTTAAGTATTGGGTGAATCATGGAACTTATTAAAATTAATTTTGTTATTTTTCGAGAAAATTTACTGCCTCGGTAGCCTAGTGGTAGCAGGCCACTCCTACTACGCTGAGGTCCTGGGTTCGATTTCCGGGTAGAGGATTATCAGTGATAATAGTGTAAAGTCCGTTATCTCTGGTTCTATTGGGATTTCACCATTTTCTGGAAATTTCCTAGGACCTCGAAGTTTGGTAATGTGCCCGGAGGTGTCAACAGGCTCGCCATCTGTTACATGGGCCAAAACATCACCAGCGAATCGTGGGTGTTTGCTTGTATGTTTGAATACATGAATTTAACTCCGCCTACTCCTTCGGGGACTATAGGCGTGAAGTTGTGTATTTTTTAGTTTGGTTACATATTTTGGATGAGAATAGTGTACGTACCAGTGTCATCTTGCATAAGATTAAACGTTTCATGTTCTAGATACAATCTGCAGCTAAGGAAAACACAAATAATTTCTACCAATAGAGAAGATTTTAGTTCCACCTACTCTCGAAGTTAAAATAAATAGCCTTCAATACCTCACTGTCAGTAAGAGCGCTCCTTTTTACACATATTAAAATTTTGAAAAATAAATGGTAAAACAATGCTGTAAGTACTATAGAAAGAAAGAAAGAAAGAAGAAAAAAATGTCTATTCGGACAGGCCGTTCCACACTTAAAATAACAAAGTATAAAAGAACATTTATTTTTGTGATGAAAAAAAATAAGCAAATAGGAAAAAAAATAAACAAGAAAAACAAAAAAACATACATATAATACATATTTACTGGTGGTAGAGCTCCAGTGACGGAGCTCGCGGGCGTAGGTACCACCGCATTACCTAATATACTTGCCGCTAAATGGTAGTGTTCAGCACTATCGTGTTCCGGTCAGGTGGTAATGGTACGGCCCTGTAATTTCCGGAACAGAGGCATAACACCCTTAGGCCTCAGGAGTGGTAACGCATCTGCATTTTGACCTTGGTCTTTATGTGGGTGTCTATAGGCTGCAGTCATCACTTAACATCAATGTGAACTGCATGCTTGTTTGCCACTTCCATAACATAAAAAAAAAATAATAATAACTATACATCCATGAATGTATAAATGCACATGTTTTTCAGATAATAATTGAAAAACGTTTAAAAGCCTTTAAACTACTGTTTTTCAAACAATAAGTTATTATCAAGTTCCAAGCCCACCTCTAGGCTTCTTTCCAACAAGGCCACAGTAAACCAACAAATTGCTTAACGACTGCGGGTTTTCGACACTCAGACCCTCAAATTTGCGTATCCTCAATAAGAAGGTCGTATCATAAAAACAAATGAAGATTTGTGATAAAAAAACGGAAGCACTTAACCTGATTACCATCTGTTTTGGTATTATACTTCACAACACAACACAATTCAGACCTATTCTACACTAACTTGTGGTTGTGGCGTTGTTTGCGTTAACTTATAATTTTATTTATTAGAAAAAAAACAATTATATTATTAGCCGCGTCTTCACCGGGCGAATGGGCTCGCGAGCCCAATTCGGGCGAGTGGCACGGCCGAGGCTGGCTCGCGGCGCAGCCTCATAGTTCACCGGAAACATCGAGGCGGGGCTCGCGAGGCAAGTCGGCCTAGGCACCGTGCGCCCGCTTCACCCAAGGCACGTCCACACCGACCGAGCACATCGCTCACGAGGCTGCCTCGCCGGAGCATGAGTCCGGTGGAGACGCGGATATTATCTAGCGCCACTGTGATTGCGAATCCGAATGCCAAGCGTGGCAATTATGGTATATTCTCCTTTAATGACACATTCTCCTTTAAAGACACACATCACTGTTGGGGAAAGCTTTTGTACGGCAGTGGACCTCATTCGGCAGAAGTGATGATGACTATGATGATGAAGAAACAAGAGCTACTTCTCAACAAGAGCACGGAATCCGGGGCTTCAAGCTTATCAACAGTAGGTAATCATGTACAACTTAGCCATGAGTCAAATTGCAATTTATTATATATTTTATCAGAATCAATTTAAACATTCACTGAAAAAGCAGATGAAAAACGAATTAATGAACAATTAAGATTAAATCCAAGCGATAAATTGATCGTATGCTTTGATTCAACTGCTAATAGCAACACAATTAAAGATGACGCGCAATTCCGAACGCTATGTTGATAGTATTCGTGTAATTATAAATAAAAGCCAGAGGAAAAACCGTGGCCATAACTAACTAAGTGAGCTCGGCATTACAACTGTTAGGGCTGGCGTTTATTGAAGGCGCAGCACGGTACGGCGCGCTTAAGAATTTTTAGAGTGGATAAAAGATTTTGGTTAACTGCCTCAGTAGCCTAGTGGTATCAGGCCACTACTACTACGCTGGAGTTTCTATCAGAGACAACGGTTTAAAATCCTTTATCTCTGGTTCTAACGGGGTTTTTCATTTTCTGGAAGTTTCCCAGTACCTCGGAGTTTGATAATATACCCGGAGATGGCAACAGGCTCGCCACCTGTTATATGGGCCAAAAACGTGGGCTAATCGTGTGTGTGTGCATGTATGCTTGAATGCATTCATTTACCTCTGCCTACCCCTTCGGGAATTACGGGCGTGAAGTAACGTTAAAACATTTTACCGATTTTATTTAAATTACTTTAGCAATAACTTCAAAATTTTATTAGAAATAGGCCGCAATGTCGCGCACGAAGATGCGACTTACCGCGACATGCCGAGGCACACTGCTCCCTTGGATACTGGGACAAGTCGTATCATTCCACAAGCTGCCACGGCACGCCATTAACACTGACGGCAATCTCATTGGCTAGCGTGAATGACGGTACGTGTCGAGTTCGTCTACCTTCGTGGAACACGATCCTGTAGCATGCCGCGTGAGACTTCTTGATGATTCGGCAAACCGAAGCGCGTCGTCCCGTGACACGCCGTGAGTGGGCGCCGGGCTTTAAACATTAGTATGTACGCCTGACGTAATGATTTCAAAGAACCATTGTACCGGCTGACCTAATACAGAAACGATCATACGGCCCCTTCACACACCACTGTTTACATGACCTTTTAATGGATCCGTGTTTGTTTTGCTGAGAACTGAAAACAAAATACACACTAACACTATGGTGGCATGATTGGTAACATTACCGCGCCTTGGTGTTTAGAGCTACCTAGCAAAAGCCTAGAAACACCGAAACCAAAAACAATAGGATTAGGATGATTAGAGTGGAAGGGAGGGTTGGTGGCAGAGTGAGTGAGAGGAAAATAGCTGGATACATATTAATGGATGCGTCACCAAGTTCATACCCAGTGAGATATCCTCCATACAACTGTAGACATTTCTTTTTGTTTATTTTACGAAGATCGCAAACAAGCATGCAGTTCACATTTACTTTAAGCGATGAGTGCAGCTTATAGGTCTAGCTCTAGCAAAATCCAAGTCAAAATGCAGATACGTTGCCACCCCTGAGACCTAAGTTGTTATGTTTCTGTGATAGTTATTACGGGGCCATACATTACCATCTAATCGGATCACGATGCTGAACAACACTATTTGCCTATGCCCTGGACTAGAACTTGAGCAGAAACTGTATCAGAAAGGTTTTTTTAGGTTCTCAAAACACTTCAAAAGACGTTTTACTTAGGATCTTTTGGTACAAATCTTACTAAGATCCCTTAGAACAATGAGACTTTTGCCTCGGAATATGGATACCGATAATATATCTCCACGGAACCCTAATAACACGGCAGTTGGTTGAAGATGACCATGCGGTTAGTGAAGGCCAATTATGTGGTTACGGTCTTACGTTTGCAATTAGCTACTGGTGTTAAATCATCCAATATTTCGTACCATCACGCCCTTCGTGTGTATTTGTGGAAGGTCGACTCTGTAATTAGTTATGGAATATGATTTATGTGGGTAAAGGAATATGTCCATAATGATATCAATTGACGATTATTGTCAAGCGTGAAAGGGAATCATTCGAGAGCCTTGCAGTGAGCAAAGCGATTGATTATGATGATTTATTACTCTAGTAGGCATAGATGCAATAGATAATAACATACACAGGAGCACCACGGAAAAGGAGTAGCCATATGCAGGCTTTCCCCTCTGTCAAAGTTCAAGTACAAGTGTACCTACGCCTGTCGCCTAGATGTTTAAATGTGTGCGTGAAATTGTTAATGTATTTTGTTAAAGTCAAGGTGTGAGTTTCGTACTAATAGACGATTTTTGAAGTGGGTGTGTGTCACACTCATTGCCCCCCGCAAAAAATTACAGACTGTTTTGCATAGGTAATAAAATTAAACGTTATGGCTACTCCCCACCGGTCCGCTGCGGCCGGTGGGCCGAGTTGCTCAATGTGACGATTATGACTTATGATGACGAACTGTTTTTTTTACTGGAAATGGAAATCCTATGGTCTTGGGTAAGTACAGATTTTTTTTATGTAATGGAAGTGGCAAACAAGCATGCAGTTCACATTCATGTTAAGTGATGACTGCAGCCTATAGACACCCACACAAAGACCAAGGTCAAAATGCAGATGCGTTACAACTCCTGAGGCTTAATCAGAGGTAATGGTGTAAAGTACTTTATCTCTGGTTCTATTGGAATTTTTCAATTTTCTGGAAATTTCCCAGTACCTAAGTTTGGTAATGTGCCCGGAAATGTCAACAGACTCACCACCTAATACATGGACCAATAACGTAACCGGCGAATCGTGGGTGTTTGCATGTATGCATTTACCTCTCCCTACCCCTTCCGGGATTACAGGCGTGAAGTTTCGTTACGTATGTATTTTAAGATCGATTTTGTTCTTGGTAATTATTACCAACACAAAGCAATGTTTTTTCGAGTTTGGTAAATAATTTTCTTTTAATTCTGGTTTTCGTGTTCCGTTCGTCGTTCCACGCCCATAGACTACAGCTACAGCAAAACACATTATCAAAATAAATGCTTCTTTTTTTTTTTTATGTCTGAAGATTGACAGACAAGCAAACGGGCCACCTGATGGAAAGTGGTCACCGTCGCCTATGAACTTTTGCAACACCAGGGGAGTTGCCAACGCGCTGCCAGCCCTGAAGGACTCTTTTGACGCCATTTTTGAAGAACCCCATATTGTAGCACCTAGGGAACACCTCAGAGGGAAGTTCGTTCCACAATTTACACGTTCTGGGCAGGAACGAACGTGAAAACCGCACCGTTGAGCACTGCCAGGTGTCCAGTCGGTGTGGGTGGAACTTCTCTCTTCGGCGGGTAGTACGGTGTAGGAAAAGAGACGGTGGCACCATGTCAAACAGTTCCGCAGAGCACTCACCATTGTAGAGACGGTACAACACGCACAGACTCCCAATGTCTCTGCGCAGGCTCAGATGTTCGAGCCTGTCGGTAAGTCCTGGATCGTTAACAATACGAACGGCGCGTTTTTGTAGGGAGTCAAGTGGACCAAGCTGGTATTTGGGGGCTCCCGCCCACAAATGAGAGCAGTATTCCAGATGGGGCCGCACTTGGGCCTTATAAAGCTGTAGTAGCTGCCCCGATGTGAAATACTGCCTCGCTTTGTTAAGCACCCCCAACTTTTTGGATGCCAACTTGGTCTTACACTCAATGTGACTCCCGAATTGCACTTCGTTCGATATGTCAACGCCCAGGATACCGATACTCTTACCAATGGCAAGCGGAGTGCCCTGGAACTGTGGTGCTACAATAAATGGGGTTTTTTTAGCGGTGAACGCGCAGACTTGTGTCTTCGAGGGGTTGAACTGTACTAAATTGAGTCGACCCCAATCTGAGACCCGCTCCAGAGAGTGCTCGACTTCAGACACAAGTCTAGTCCTGCTTTCTTCGATAAGTGTCCGAGAGGCATTTTCACGGCTTGTATAGTGTGCATCTCCCGTGCTATCATCCGCATAGCAATGAAAATTGGAGTTTTGCTCCAACATTTCATTGATATGCAGAAGAAAAAGCGTGGGAGATAGCACAGAGCCTTGCGGCACACCAGCGTTGATAGGTAGTCTGTCTGAGCGCTGACCGTCAACTAAGACTTGTATATAACGCTCAGACAGAAAGCTGGCTGTCCAGTTGCATAGCCTCTCGGGAAGACCGTAGGATGGAAGTTTCGCGAGGAGTGCCCTGTGCCAGACCCGGTCAAAGGCCTTAGCAATGTCCAGGCTTACAGCCAATGCCTCCCCACTCTTGTCCAAGGCGTGGGACCAATGGTGCGTAAGATATACTAGAAGATCACCAGCAGATCTGCCATGACGAAATCCATATTGGCGGTCACTGATCAGCTGATGATCCTGTAGATACTGCAGCAGTTGAGTATTGATCACACGCTCCATGACTTTACAGAGTAGGGAGGTTATTGCTATGGGCCTATAATTGGCCGGGTCACTGCGATCCCCTTTTTTGGGTATCGGGTGCACGAGGGCGGTCTTCCACGCAGACGGTACGGTTCTTTGATCGTAGGAAAGCGAGAACAGGCGCGTCAGAACGGGGGTCAGCTCGGGAGCGCACATCTTCAACACCACCGCAGGCCCACTCGACTTCTTGACGTCAAGGGATAAAAGAGCTCGCCTGACGTTCTTCTGAGTGAATTTGACGTCAGGCATAGAGCTTTCACAGCGCGGGATGGTAGGCGCTGTGATACCCATGTCGTCAAGAGTCGAGTTTGAGGCAAAGAGGCTGCCCAGAAGGTCAGCTTTCTCTTTTGCCGTGTGGGCCAGGCTATCGTCAATTTTACGCAGTGGTGGGAAAGATGACCGACAAAAATTCCCTTCGATAGCTTTGGCAAGAGACCAATAGGCACGGCTCCCGGGAGGGTGCCTCATTAGTTTCCTGCCAACTCTACCGATGTGCTTCGACTTCGCTTTGGCCATGCGCCGCTTAGTGGACCTGGATGCAGCGTTGAGTGCTCTCTTAAGGCCGGAGGCATTAGGATCCTTACAAGCGTGAGCCGCAGTCCAGGTTCTGTAAGCCTCCTGCTTGTGACTAGAAGCCACAGCACAGGACTTATCGAACCAGGGCTGGTACTGTCCGCCAATGGATACCACAGAGTACGGAATGTAACATTCCATTCCCTGGTGTATCACATCGGTTACAGCATCGGCACACGTGCTCGGATCTTCCGACGAGAAACAAAGCTGCCTCCATGGGTAGGACGTCAGGAACTCCCTCAGTCCATCCCAGTCTGCCGACCTGTAATGCCACACTTGTCGAGTTGCCGAGGGCCGCAGCGGCGCTCGAACCGACAACGAGGTTTTTGTGCGTACCAGACAGTGGTCCGAGGATCCTAAGGGAGCCTCGACCACCACCTGATAGTTGGCAGGATGTGAGGTCAGCAGAAGATCCAGCAAAGAGGCAGTGTGACCCTCGACATCTGGTATCCGGGTAAACCCGGTTACAACTTGTGAAAGTCCATTAGCCAACGCGAAATCGTGTGCAGATCTTCCAGCGAAGTTCGTGATCCGGGAACTCAACCACTCCGTATGGTGTGCGTTAAAGTCACCAAGAATCACCAACTCCGCAGAAGGATACTGCACAAGCACTGTGTCGACCACCTGTTGGATGTGCTCGAATAAGCGGGCTGTCTCCCCGTCTCCGCTATAGGACCTGTACACGCACGCGTATATTCGGGTAGATCCACCGTAATCCACGCGTGCCCACAATAGCGACAGGTCCTTGTCTTCAAAATGGTCAAGACGGCGACAACAGACATCCTCTCGGACATACAGACATACCCCGGCGCGGCGAACGAAAGTGTTCTCCAGAGTATAGCCGGGGTAAGTAAGCCTTCTTTGTTCTATCACAGTATAAAAAACTCAAGTCATATCATGCTCTAATATGCAAAAAAGTATACTGTATATTTTTACCGTATGAAGGAAACTAGAAAAAAATTGTTACTTTATTTCGCAGTAGGTAAACAGTCTATATCAAGGCAACCAGTTGTCACCGTAACTTCTTCAAGATTTATATCACCAGAAGTGTATTGCGCTTTACAAAAACCAAACGCCTTGCGTGTTTCGTCCACTTTATGGTATGCGCAATCTAATTTATTGACCTGATGCTCGCTTAGACTGAGGTCTGAGGATTTATTGAGCTGCAGATGATCGTGGGCGTCGATTCTTGCCGATCTTCAATTTTGAGGGCAGGTGAAAGATTTTAATGAAGACGATATACTATGGGAATGTGAAGGGTTGTACGGGAGACTAACACCCATATTTTAGGTCGTAATCTCGACCTTACTTCAACCTTACTCAATGGATTGGTATTCTTAGTTGTAACCTTTTTACTGGTGGTAGAGCTCCAGTGACGGAGCTCGCGGCCGTAGGCACCACCGCATTACCTATAAACTTGCCGCTAAATGGTAGTGTTCAGCACTATCATGTTCTGGTCAGGTGGTAATGTACGGTCCTGTAATTGCCGGCACAGAGGCATAACACCTTAGGCCTCAGGAGTGGCCTTTTTGTGTGGATGTCTATAGGCAGCAGTCATCACTTAACATCAATGTGAACTGCAAGCTTGTTTGCCACTTCCATAACATAAAAAAAAAACTTCAACTCGACATTCTGCCTCCGTTTGAGGTAAGAAAGCAATTTTCAAACTCCAAGGTACCCCACGACCTACCTTGAAGTTTCGAGGAGTATTTCCATTTACGCCATATTCTTGGCTCAATAAGTTTTTCGTGTTCGAAACTGTCTGGAATTATAATAAAATACTATATTTTTCTTTAAAAACAGATTTTCAAGACTTTGTGAATAATTTATATGATAATCCGTACACACGAGTTACTGTCAAAATACAATTAAGAATATGGATTTCGAAGTGTCCTCATAAAATATCTCAAGCTGAGTGTCAAGGAATGTTTCGAGTAACGTCTTAGAATATGGGTGTAAAACTAGGCTAAATTGACCAATTTTAAAGTCGTTAAGTCGACTTTAAAATTGGGTTCAGAAACAAAGTCAGAGCATGGGGATCAGAAATCAACTCTGTTATGTCTAAATAAAAATTAATCGTTTCACAAGATTTGAGGTAGATATACATAATCTACATATTTTGGAACTCGACATGAAGATACATATTAATATGTATATACTTAATAACTCTTACCAGAAAACAACTTCGGCCTCCGAGTGGCAATGCATAATAATATGCATTTCGTCCTCTGGTTTTTGTGTAGATGTCTATAGGCTGCAGTATTTATTACCATCCACGTAACCTGCATTCTTGATTGCCACTATCATTACATAAAAAACCCTAGATTAAAAAGATTCAAAACAGCCATAAATATTCACGATCAAATTGTGATACAAGTTACCAACTAAAAGTATTTCAACGTTAGCTGACGTGAAATGTAGTGTTAATGATTCATTTGTCATTAAAAGATCGTAACACAGTGCCCACTTAACCTTATTCTGAACAGCAAACCATCACCGAGTATGATGAAGCTATAAATATAATATAAACGTGTTCAACACCCTGATTCTGTGCAATTTCACCAGCAACGAGTTCTTATTTTGTAAGCGGGGCTCGCTCGCATACACGGTGACGGTTGAAAAGCTATGCATTTTGAAAAGCACGGAAAATTTAAAAGCAAATGAAATGATATCTTGTCAATAAAAGAATAAGGGCTCCGTTCATGTTTCATATTACGTTCATCTAACGTTACACGAAACTTGCACGGTGCATTAAGCAGTGAAGTAATTTTATTTATTTAAGATTTTTGCACATTAATGGTACATAAGGCGGACTTAATACCGAGTGGGATTCTCTCCGAGTCAACCTTAATTGAATTTTGTGGAGGGCTGCCCATTTCGTGAGTAATGTAATAAAGTCTGAAAAATAATATTACAACGACGATACATCTGCGGTTCGCCAAAGAGATAGGCATAGTCGTTACGTTTCCTTGATAAATTATACAAGAGATATTTTTTACATGAACGCGGTGTATTAAGCAGAGTAGTTATTTTGGTGGAGAGCTGTCTATTTCAAAACAGAAATGTAATAAAGTCATTTTTTTTTTTTTTATGTATTAAAAGTGGCAAACAAGCATGCAGTTCACATTGATGTTAAGTGATGACTACAGCCTATAGACACCCACACAATGACCAAGAGGTCAAAATGCAGATGCGCTGCCACTCCTGAGGCATTAGGTGATATGCCTCTGTGCCTGAAATTACAGGGCCGTACATTACCACCTGACCGGAACACGATAGTGCTAAACTCTACCATTTAGCGGCAAGTATATTAGGTAATGCGGTGGTAACTACGCCCGCGAGCTCCGTCACTGGAGCTCTACCACCAGTAAAAATATACTACAACTACGTTACATCTGTGATTTACCAAAATTTTAGGCATAGTCTTTGTATTGCCTCCTTAAATACAACCAACAGCATCTTTGAATGCACCTGTTAATATTGATTGCATTAATCCGAGTTGCCTTCATTATAATAGGTTGGGGAAAAAATCTTTTCGCACTATAGTATGTATGAACTTGTAATAAAATCTCTTTGGTTGTAGTATTTGTATCTGGCTGGTTTTGCTATCATTGAAAGTTAAAATTTTAAAGAACATAATTCCAAATTCAAATTAGGCAAATGTGTGATTTTCATTTGTTTTTCGTACTGTCAAGATGAGTGAATCTATTTAAGAAATTCGATACATTTTAAAATTTTACTACAAAAAAGGTAAAAATGCAACGCAAGCCGCGAAAACAATTTGCGATGTTTATGGACCTAGTGCAGTGTCTGTGAGAGTAGCACAAATTTGGTTTAAGCGTTTTCAAACCGGAAATTTTGATGTCAAACATGCACCTCGCTCTGGTCGCCCTATTACGGATAAAATGGATGCAATTTTTGAAAAAGTGGAGCAAGATCGACATATCAGTAGTTACGACGTAGCTGAAGAACTGAGAATTGATCACAAAACAGTTTTGGCGCATTTGAAAAAAGCTGGTACAAAAAAAAGGTCGATATTTGGGTACCTCACGAGCTCACTGAAAGAAACCTAATGAACCGTGTACTCATTTGTGATTCTTTATTACGACGTAATGAAACCGAATCATTTTTGAAGAAGCTGATAACTGGTGATGAAAAGTGGATCACGTACGACAAGAACGTGCGAAAAAGGTCGTGGTCAAAGGCCGGTCAGGCTTCACAGACTGTGGCGAAACCTGGGTTAACTCGCAATAAGGTGATGTTGTGTGTGTGGTGGCATTGGAAGGGCATTATTCATTATGAGCTATTACCACTGGGCAGGACTATCGATTCTGAACTCTACTGCGAACAACTGATGAGATTAAAGCAAGAAGTTGAGAGAAAGCGGCCGGAATTGATCAACAGAAGGGGTGTGGTGTTTCATCATGATAACGCTAGACCTCACACATCTATAGCCACTCAGCAAAAATTAAGAGAGTTTGGCTGGGAGGTGTAAATGCATCCGCCGTATAGTCCTGACCTTGCACCTTCAGATTTCCACCTGTTTCGGTCTCTTCAGAATTCTTTATGCAATGTTAGGTTAACATCACGAGAGGACTGCCAAATCCACTTGTCGCGGTATTTTGATGAGAAGTCCCAAAATTTTTATAGCAATGGGATCATGTCCCTACCTACAAGATGGCAAAAGGTTATCGATCAAAATGGTACATACATACTTTAGTTGAATTTAAATAAACTATATTAAAAAATGTTTTTAATTATCTTAAAAATGCGATGAAAATTTTTCCCCAACCTAATAATTTGAGCCCGAAACCTCAGATCAAGTGTGATTGGTTTCTCGTTACCAACTATTTGTGTGTTACAACCTGAGTATGCAATAGTCAGTCCTTGTCAGTTGAACCATATGTTCAACTCTATTATGGTCCAAGAGCTAGTGAACCCTTCGAGTATCGAAACGCCTGTAGACCTAGAAATTTTTGTAGGGATGAGTCATAATATGCTAAGTACGATAACCATCGCCTGGCAAGGATCAGCCCGTCACGTCATCTGAATTTCTGATGAGAAAAGTTTCATCCATATTTTAGACCTGGCAGCCTAGTTTTGCGACCCCATAATTGTTGCGTCTTATTTATATTTGTAGTGGTGTTTCCATGACAACGGAAATGTGTTTCCATGACGATGAAATTGTTAGGACGAATTCAATAAATTATGTATCGAGCATATAATGTAATGTACATTTTACATCTATTATCCTGCTATTGATATACGATTGAGTCGCTCATTTACAGTAAACAAATCGTGATTTTCTTTAAATATCCGAACACACAAGAATTAAACTTTAAGACGCAATAGAAATGGTCGCAGTCGAGCCAGATCTAAAATATGGAAGTAACTTTTCTCATCAGAAATGCAGATGACGTGACGGGTTAATCCTTGCCAGGCGATGGTTTTCGTACTTAGCGTGTTATTCACTCCTACAAAACAATTCTAGCCTAACAGGGCCAACGGTACTCGAAGGGTTCAGTATCTCTCCTACTATTAGGTATGTATCATTCAATAATATTGACTTAGCGAAAGGCAGATCAGTATTGCACAATTTTGACGACCCGGTTAGTCCAGCGGTGTGAGATGACCGTTTGATTCGAAGGGTTGCGGGTTTGATCCCCGCACCGGGACAAATATTTGTATAGCCTACAGATATTTGTTTCGGGTCTGGGTGTTTGTGTATGTGTTGTATGTGTACAACGGCACCCACGACACAGGTTTATACCTACTGTGGGGCTGTGAGTGTAAGCGTATTTTATTTTTATTTTTTTTCTGTCGTTTACGACACTACTGCTTTAGGTTAATTATTAAATAAAACTCAAAAATTTACTCGAACATGCAGATTGAAATGGTGGACAGATTTCGATAAGTTGCTTGTGACGAAAATTATGCGGTTCACTAATAAATACCTAAATGCCTAGGATGAGCAAGGTCTAAACGGGTCAAGGTTTAACTATTGTTCTCGTGACGTTGCTTTTTCATCAATTTTACTGTGCCAAGGTCACCGCTAATGAATATTTGCTCAAAAAATCGAGGCGCATCGATTGTGTAAGGACAAGTACGGATGCAACTGACAGATTCAGTTTTTAAAAGGAGATGTTGCGAGTTCGGCTCTAGTTCGTACATGTCCTCAAAAAATGGGTAAATCAAAGAAAAATCCGAAAAAAATACAATTAATTTATTCATGAATACATTTTAGGGTTACAACCACATTTAATTCAAACGATTTTATCATTTTCAGCCATGATCAACATGGCGGCGATACAGCCGACGCTTGGGATAGTACTTAAGTAGATAAAACAAAACTAATGCTATCTGTATCTTACTTGTGCACCACATATTATAAAACAGAAACAATGTATCGAATCGATCAATTTAAAGAAGTTCAGAGGATTTTTTTAAAATTTGAAATCGATTACTATTGTATTAACACATTAAATGCATTTCGACAGTATTTACAAAATATTACTTTTTTCTCCAAGTACTATACAATAAAAAAAAAACATTAAAAATGAAAATGTCAAAATGACATCGCCCGCCATATTCGCCATGTTGGTTTTGAGTTGCAATTCTAACTGCGAATAATGTTTTGTAACTTCAAACAAAGCTAAATAAGTGAAAATAAGCAGTAAAAAACGTTTTTATCATGATTTTGCCTGTTAATAATGGCCGTTAATAATAACAAATACATGGCCGGAGGTCTATACATTTTTGCAACATCTCCTTTTACGTATTAATGCTAGCCTCAAATCTTTTTCATCAAATACTGTGAACTACAGCATTAAGAGTCTACTTACTCATATCAATTCTTATGATGGAATTTTGTCTCTACAGGCATTCGACTGAGTAAGAAAGAATATATTATACTCGTAAATGGCAGCCATACAATACAACCTAACCATTCTTTGAAAAAAAAAAAAAAAAATAGCACAGTATGAAAATTTATTTTCTTTTCTCTTCTTTCTTTTTCTATATACGTTTCAATATTGTTTTTTATTTAATAGAAGTGGCAAACATGTATGCAGTTCACATTGATTTTAACACTCGTATCTATAAACAAGTAACTACTTGTTACTTAGTAATTACTTAGTCAAGCAATTACTTAAGTAAACTTTTAATTAGTAAACTGTTCTATTCTATAGTGAAGTAATGTACATTACTTACTTGAGAAAAGATCGAAGTAATACTTAACACTCACGATGATTTTGCATAAGCAATAATTGCCTATCCTAACGTATTTGTGTACTATTACATTTTATAATATCAATAAATATGGGTTTTTAATCGTTTAGATTGATCTAAAGTTAATAAAAATAAACAGTTAAGTTTCTATTTATTCAATGGTGTGCGTGATGTAGACGAGAGTCAAGCGGCAGCAAGCAGATACCTATGCAAAAAAAATCTCGGCCAGGCGATGAGACGATTGTCAAGCGAGTTGAACATAGCCTCAATTATCGCGACATCTAAAAATTACCACTTCCTTATTTGCTATTTAATACAATACTGTACTGTATTACAGTATTAATCCTTACCAAAATAAATGCTTTTGTACAATAAGTAGGTATTTTGGTATACTACACTATATTAGTAAAATGTATATATATCTGAGAATGTGTCGTGAGAAATAGTAGATACGCATGAAAATAAATTTAATTCAAACGCGTTGCTCACACCGACGATGGCACCCGACTGTTTCTTATTTTTATGTTTTTGTGCCGCAATGGCTGCAACATTTATGGTACCTACGGCAGAACGACGTTTGCCGGGTGATTGGATTTGCTTGATGATTTTTTTTTGCTTGATTAATTTTTGGTAAGGTATAAAAACTGATGTAGAATACTTTTTTTTTAAAAGAAAAAAAAAAATAAAAAAATGCGAGCGAAGACGGGAGTAATAGCTATATACGTTCCATGATGTTAATAAAAAGGTATGTTCTATTAACTCCGTGACCAACACAATCAGAAAACAAAACACGCGACAATTTAAAATGTATTGAATTAACGTTTACTTGAGAGACAAGATTTTACTTAAGTAATGAAATCCATGACTATTACTTCGCGGAGAATTCTAACTTTTAACAGTTCTTACTTCGATCAAATTCTTGTCTATTGCATAAAAATGGGTGCTTGAGTAATTACTTCTACTCAAGTAATTACTTTGACTTGACTATAGATACGAGTGTAAGTGATGACTGCAGCCTATAGATTCCCACACAAAGACCAAGGTCAAAATGCAGATGCGTTACCACTCCTGAGGCCTAAGGTGTTATGCCTCTGTGCTGGGAAATACACGGCCGTACATTACCACCTGATCAGAACACGATAGCGCTAAACAATACCATTTAACGGCAAGTAGCAATCTACTTGATACAGGCAATACGGTGATACCTACGCCCGCGATCTCCATCACTGGAGCTGTATTACTAGTAAAAATAGAAAAGAGAGAGATAGATTAAGATTTGTTTAAGTTAAAGAAGGATGTGAAATTAATGTTACAATAACTTTAACCTTAACAAATATCTTGGTGCAACCTAGACTTAGTATTAAACAAGTATGTATGTATGTATGTATCTTCACGCCAGGTCCCTAACGGGGTAGGCAGAGAGTGTAGAGCGCCAGACATCCCGGTTCTGACAAACCTCTCGTGCCTCGTCTACCTTCATCATTCTCTTCATACATGCACGCCGATTCCTAAGACTTTTGACACCACCATCAGACAGAACTCGACCTATTTGGTCATGGTAGGTCAGCCTTGGTCTTCCTGGGCCTCTGCAACCATCCACATTCGCATTGTATATCTGTTTAGTCATTCGCTCATTCGACATTCTTTCTATATGCCCGAACCATCGGAGCATGCCTTTTTTCATTTTTACACCGATACTATCATTCACACAAGTGATTCATACTATTATTAAACAAGTGAAGTCCAAAAGTATGCATATGATAATACTTTTTAATGGACATTAAACAAAATATAAACAGTTGTTTTAAACGTACTTGGCGATTGTTCAGAACGTATTGCAAGTCTAAACATTTACCGCGTACTTTACAAACCATCCGGAATTACGTACAAAGTCCATTTATTACGTTGCAATGTAATATAGATAATTTTTTAAAGATTATTAGAGTCCATTTTCGGTTTTTAGAGGAAAAAACGGAATCTTTTCAAGAACTCATGCGTCTGTCTGTCTGTCCGGCTGTCACAAGCCTGATTGCAAGCATGCCTTAAAGAATAAATAAACAAATAATGCATGAAATACACGTCTCTCTGACTACCGTTCTTGAAAGAAAACCGCAAAGAGTCAGCAGTATCAATATCGGAAGATTTTTATCGTTATGTCAGTTTTAGTTCAATTGTTCTAGAAATTAAATTGAAAAAAATTAACAATCAATAAAACATCAAATCGTGACTATTAAAGATAATGGATAAGATTATCGGTCATTATCGGCCTTGTTACCAAATATTTACAACATGTATTTGTTCTTAATATGCTTGTATGAGATAATAATATTATGTTTTATTTTATAAATGACTCGTTTTTACCCGCAACTCCGTCCGCGTGGACTTCAGGTGTAAATAACCGTAGTCTTGAAACATAAAAAAATAATTAATAAGCAGTAGTCATTTACAGGTAAGTTCTGCTGCTGTTTTTTTTATTATGGCATCGCTGTCACGCATATTGCCAGTGTCAAATAAAACGATATTTCGTTATTATTTTTTTTTTTATGTAATAAAAGTGGCAAACAAGCGTGCAGTTCACATTAATGTTAAGTGATGACTGCAGCCTATAGACACCCACACAATGACCAGAGGTCAAAATGCAAATGCGCTGCCACTCCTGAGGCATTAGGTGTTATGCCTCTGTGCCGGAAATTACAGAGCCGTACATTACCACCTGACCGAAACATGATAGTGCTGAACACTATCATTTAACGGCAAGTATATTAGGTAATGCGGTGGTGCCTACGCCCGCGAGCTCCATCACTGGAGCTCTACCACCAGTAAAAACGTGTAACAGGATTGAATGTACAACCACGAAAATGAGACTAACGTCTATCCAAAATAAAATGCTAGTCTCAACAAGTTAATTAGAACTCGTTGAGACGTGCATTTCATTATTTATAATAATTTAAGAAATAAAACAGTGAAAATTAATCTTATTAATAGCGAGTGTTAAATAGGGGTACGCAGGTTACGCTACATCACATTGCGACAGTGTACGTGTGTGAGTTGGTTTGTGTTTTATGTGCGGTCGTATGTAGAGGTAGGGTAAGTATGCATAAGATGTGCATACTGTTCAGACAAATTCAGGAGAACTTGTTTCTTAAATAAAAAATATTAAATACATAAACGTGTAATTTCAGTTAATGTATTATGATTATATTTTGATTTCGATTTTTTAGTGTGGATTATTCCCGTTACATGTTATATATCTATCTCCCCAGATAAGTATCAAGTGAATGAAAGATGACGCAGATCAAACAATTCGGTTTTAATTGCTATCACGTCCTCAGAATTGTTTTTGCTAAACACGAATGAGATCAGCAAAACAAAGCAAGGCCCCACCTTGACACAACAATGGCGATTCAATATCGGGAATGTGAGAAAATTACTAAATTGATGAACAGAAATGGATTTAATTAGAGATTGTGAACGTTTTAGGTTCATTCTGATCGTCTATTGAATGAATTATGCGATGAAGGTTGTTAGGGTACCATAGTCGAGGCAGAGAATATGTAACAATACTACGTATAGAATGGACACTTCGACGTCCCGCCCGATTTCTCCGCATCACCCAACCTCCTCCCCTCTTATGGGCGACTGTTGGTATTTTGTATGTGCTACGCACACAGGTGCACAGGTAAATACACGTCACTGATTGATGTCTGTATAATAGACACCAAATTAAGCGTTTGTATGGAATTTTGGCGGAGTGTCCGCGGTGTGATCGAGGGGCAAAAAACGGAACCTTTATAGATTTGTCATATCTGTCCATCCTTCCGTATGTCACAGGCACTTTACTCTTTGAAACTTTTAAAATAAAAAAAATGGTATATTATTATTCCAGAAACATTTTGAATATTTATATTTTGACATTACAACTGACATTTTACGAGTATTTTGATTTTACCTTATAGAACATTTTTAATCATAATGGTATTATTTTAATATGTCTTTTCTTGTGTGGGTGTAATTTACCTGAATAAATAAATTATTCATTCATTAAGACTGCATGCTTGAAACTCAGTAGGTAGATTGTTCTGTAAATCGCTTTTAGTTTTTTTTTATGTCACGAAGGTGGAAAGCAAGCATGCAGTTCACACGGATGTTATGTGATAACTGCAGCCTATAGACAGTCACAAAAACCAGAGGTCAAAATGCAGATGCTTTGCCATTCCTGAGACCTTAATTGTTATCTCTGTGAGAGGTACTACGGGGCCACACATTACCATCTAACCGGAACACGATGGTGCTGAACATTACCATTTGGCCGCAGATAGATTTGGTAATGCGGTGGTGCCTACGCCCTCGACAGCCTACATTGAAACTACATTTTAATGTTATGAAGGTGACAAACAAGCATGCAGTTCACATTGATGTTAAGTGATGACTGCAGCCTATAGACACCGTCACAAAGTCCAGAGGTCAAAATGCAGAAGCGTTGCCACTCCTGAGACCTCACTTATTATGTCTCTGTGATACACTGGAGTACATACAATACTGATAGTTATTACCATACATTACCATCTAACTGGAACAGGATATTGGTGAACACAATCATTTAGCGGCAGATAAACTAGGTAATGCGGTGGTGCCTACGCCCTCAAGTTCCTCTACACTGGAAGTAGAATAGCTACCTAGGTTCCAGTATAATCATATATAAAGTCCTATATTTATAGGTATGAGTCCTATTTTTTTTGTTTTTGACGAAAGTTGTATCAATGGTGTTTATTTGTTCTTTTTCTTCCATTTTCACCAGTTCCAGTAAATATTGACCTATTATGAAATTGGTTCTTTTTCCTTATATTCTTTGAAGATTGTTGTCTGGCTCAGCACCGAATAAATGTTTTCCTTTCTCTACTTTAGGGTGATTGTATTGATAGGGGGATGTTGTAATATAATTTTCAATTGTTTTCGTATTGGATTGCCAGCTGCATGAATTACGCTGTATTTTTTATGGTAGGTGTCAATAACAATGTCCACTCTGTGCCTTTTTCTGTTCATCAAGGGTATGCAACAGTCAACTTCTCAGTGAGGCATACCTTTTAAGGCGCGGGCCAAACAAGACGCATGCTGTGCACGGACACGCGGCGCATTTTAGCTGCGTGTATTAATTTATTTGACAACGTGGGTCAAAGTTTCCACTGGAGTACATGAAGACCCACGAATAAAGTAAAGCGTGGCTTGGTACGGCGCACGGAGGCTACGCACGTCCCATTGCAATCCAAGGATAGATAAGCGAGCTGTACATAGTCGTGGCCCATATTCGTGTACTCCCACGTGTTGGGAGTTTCCCACTTCCCCTGTGTTTCCCAGTGGAAACGTAGACGCATGTTGATAGCGTTGAGCTATGTAACCGCCTATACCTCAGGAGTGGCAGCGCATCTGCATTTGGACCTCTGGTCATTGTGTGGGTGTCTATAGGCTGCAGTCATCACTTAACATTAATGTAAACTGCATGCTTGTTTGCCACTCCCATTACATAAAAAAATAAATATTATCTGACAGTGGTAATCGTTGACTTCAATCGTGACATTGTCTTACTCTACTTACTGGGCGGTAGTTTACTAAATGAGAATATAAAGTGCATGCTTGTTTGGCAGGTTTATACCGCGATAAAACTGCTGCCATTGCGAGCATCAATCAACTGCACTGGCGGAAGAATTATCTCCCAGAAGAAATGTTTTCCGGGTCGTCACTTCCCGATGCCAGCACCAGGGTAATTCACAATTATTTCCACAAGATAAACTGTAAATAATCGAAACCTCCAGAATTATCCCACCCTCTAAATCGAGTAGCGTAGCGAAAAATACGTCGACGTGTCGTAAAACAACTTTAGATTAATGGTTATACTATGCTAATAAACCCTTACCTACAGAATGCCAGCTTTCGAATACAATATTTATACACAATTGACCTATTTATTACGCAATGAAAGTGGCAAGAAAGCATAAAGTTCACAATGATTGATAAGCGAATAACTGCAGGCTATATCAATATCTATCGATCTATAATAATAGATATCTATATCTACAAAAAGATAAGAAAACTCAATGAAGATGAGGATTCTGGGATTTCTGATTCTTTATGTAATAATCCTACAGACCGAATTTCCGCCACGGCAACCAATGTCAACGGAGACTAGCCAACTGCGCGGGAGATATTATAGTGCACAGCTGAATGCGCAAACACAGGTGCACTCTCTATTCCCTCACTCTCATAGCCCGATGGGACGGCAATCCGACACGACCGGAGAGAGATCGGGCGCAGGACCGACGGTTTTACGTGCTCTCCGAGGCAGGGGTACCAGACTCCGGGCTACAACTAGGAATTTCCTCACAGAAAAACCCAACAACAGATTTTCCCGACCCCGGAATCGAACCCGGGACAGCAGGCTTCACCATCGCGATTGCGACTATCGGGCCAACGAGGCGAGGCAGTCGTTTTTTGATGTAAAAAGTATACAGTTCGCATCACATTTGGCAAGTGAGTACTGAATTGATATCTACACAACCGATGATCAAAATGAAGATTCGTTGTTACTCTTGAGACCTTTAAGTTGTTTTGTGTCTGTGATAATTATTACGAGCTATACATCTATGAAGCCCGCATGGCCCAGCGGCTGGTGTAGATCATAGGCGATCTACTCGGTCAAGCACTACGGGCGCGGTCGGGTAGTGTGATGGGTGACCGCTAGTGGCAAATTAAATGCGCGTTTCCGTGCTTCGGAGGGCACGTTAAGCCGTCGGTCCCGGTTGCTATCGATAGATAGCTGTCGTTAAGCCTTGTCGGAGGCCTTATGGACGGTTTGAAAACATCTGACAGCGGGTTGGCTACTAACCCACCCACCTCCACCAATCCACATTGGAGCAGCGTGGTGGAGTAAGCTCCAGGCCTCACCCCAAAAAGGGGAGAGACTCGTGCCCAGCAGTGGGACGTATTATTTATTATTATACCCGATAATGCGGAACACTACCGTTTGACAGCATTATATATAAGAATAATATAACGAGGATTCCAAAAAATTACCTCTATCTACCCCTTCGGAGATAACAGGCGTCATATCTACATACAAATAAATAAAATTGGAGTGTCTGTTTGTATAAAAATAACCGCTTTTTCTAAATGCATATGTATTATACACGGTACATATTTTACAAGTTTTGGCTGTCTGTCTGTCTGTTTGTTCCCACTAATCTCGGGAACGGCTGGACCGATTTTGACGTGACCTTCACTGGCAGAGAGCTTATGTAATAAGGAGAAACTTAGGCTTTTATACTAGCTGCGCACACTACTTTGTCTGAGTAGATACTGAACAATCATTAATTCTCACCCGGACGAAGTCGCGGGCGCATATAGTTTAACATAAGTATTAAAGTTATGTTATGGACTTAAAAATAAATCAAACACGAATCCAATAGCCCAACTCATCTGACATGACCTATTTCCAAAGAATTCATGACACAAGGAAAAATTTCGAAACATAGGTACGGTGGGTGGTTTTTAAAAGGAATTTCACGTAGAAACGTTGTAATCAAGGCTTGGTATTTCGTAACGGCAGATATTAGCATAGCACCATTAATCAACGGGTGTGTTCCACGACATGTCGACGAATTTTTCGCTACGCTGGTCGACGCGGAGGGCGGGAATCCCGGGGATTTTGATGGAGTGCTTTTTAAGGTACACTTCCAGTCTAGACTATTGCGGGATTCCATCGGGATTAGCTACAATAACACAGACGCGCGCTTTGTTACGAGCGTTTGATGATCTATGAGGTCTCTGGAAGGTTTTACACGTTACACGTTAACTGGTGGTAGAGCTCCAGTGACGGAGCTCGCGTAGGCACACCTAATATACTTGCCGCTAAGTGGTAGCGTTCAGCACTATCGTGTTCCGGTCAGGTGGTAATGTACGGCTCTGTAATTTCCGGCACAGAGGCATAACACCTAATGCCTCAGGAGTGGCAGGGCATTTGCATTTTGACATCTGGTCATTGTGTGGGTGTCTATAGGCTGCAGGCATCACTTAACATCAATGTGAACTGCACGCTTGTTTGCCACGTTTATTACATAAAAAAAATTAGAGCGAGAGTTTTTTGACAATTAATATTGACTTTCACTTGTCACATATTTTTTTTTAAGCGGGGAAATCCGTCATGTGCTTTCGCAGTATCGGGCCATAGACGCGGTGGTTAGAAGCTATTGTGTACTTCTGTGACTCCGTCCAAAGCCGCACACACCCGAGTTCAGCTCTAGTGGCTACATCTTCGAACATCAACTAATGGAGTGCGGAACACTATCAAGAATATATCCAAAGTTTGTAAGTCTCTAGTAATTTGCCTAAGGCTGAGGCATTACGCAAATTGAAGCTAAATTTACATAGATATATCGGAATTGTATTTGAAATATAATTTGTAATACTAACGTAATATACCAATTTATATTGGATGTCCTTACTGCTCAAAAATATATTCTATTTTCATTTTGAATGCTGAATTGACACATACCTGAAACAAAAAAAATATGTATATTAGCAAACACATACTCAAAATACCTACGTTTTATTATCACTTGTACGTGTCTCAAAATATACAGACAGACACGAAGCGTGCATGGCCCCGCGGTTGGTGTAGATCGGAAGCGATCTAGTCGCGTTAAGCGATACGGACGCGGTCGGGTGTGTGATGGTTGACCGCTAGTGGAAAAATAAAATGCGCGTTTTCGTGCTTCGGAGGCCACGTGAAGCCGTCGGTCCCGGTTGCTATCGATAGCTAGCAGTCGTTAAACCTTGTCGGAGGCCTTATGGACGTTGAAATCATCAGACAGCGGTTGGCCACTAACCCGTATCTCCACCAACCCGCATTGGAGCATCGTGGTGGAGTAAGCTCCAGGCCTCCTCGTGCCCAGCAGAGGGACACATAAAATCTAAAAGCCTCACGTTTTTTGCCATTCGGCTACGGAGCCCTAAAGAAAAATGGTTTTCAGAGACGTCTGACGATTTACACCTCGACGCTTTCCGCATACCTATCCATTTTCGAAACTTATCGTGAAGACTCGTGACATATGCTTCGATCATAGAGCAACATGGGCCACCGGCCGCCGAGGCGGACCGGACGGGAGTAGCACTTATTACCGATGCAAAAAAGTCTGTCATTTTTTGCGGAAGGAGTTACGTGTGATACCTACACACACACTATAAATATCGTCTATTACTACGGAACTCACACCTTGACTTTAAGAAAATACATAAACAATCTCACGCACACATTTAGACATCTGGGCGACAGGCGCAGGATCATTTGGGCTTGTACTTTGACATAGGGGAAAGCCTGCATATGGCTACTCCCCTCCGGTCCGACGCGGCCGGGGACCCGTGTTGCTCTATGGCTTCGATTCATAAAATAATTCTGTTCGCAGTATTTAATCTAAGTACCTTAATACCTCACCTATTTTCGTAAGTAACCGTTATAAATAATTCATTTGTCGGCAAAGAAAGAGTATCGTTTATCTTTATTACGCAAAATTAATGTCTTTACTGTATTCGATAACCTTTATCTTTGGTTCGGTTTTATTGTTGTCTGGGTGAATGTTGATAAAGAGGGATAAGGATGTGTGTGTGTGTATCTAATCCATATTATTTTTTCGTAAGCCATGTAACTGGTGGTAGAGTTCCAGTGACGGAACACGCCGGCGTAGGCTCCACCGCATTACCTAATATACTTGCCGCTAAACGGTAGTGTTCAGCACTATCGTGTTTTGGTCAGTTGGTAATGTACGGCCCTGAAATTTCCGGCACAGAGGCATAACATCTAAGGCCTCAGGAGTGGTAACGCATCTGAATTTTGATCTTGGTCTTCGTGTGGGTGTGTATAGGCTACAGTCATCACTTAACATCTGCATGCTTGTTTGCCACTTTCATTACATAAAAAAAACTGGCGAACATGAATGTATTACATTGATGGTCATTGGATACTGTATCCTCTGTTATTGAAATAAAAATACCTACCTACTTTTATTGTGCTACGAAATCAAAATACATTTCAAACATGATTTAAAATAATAAAAATCAAATTTTTTTTGAATAACTAAACAAGATGTTAGTGCCTATTTGAGGAGTTTTATGTTTTCCAACAAAAAACCAAATGCAGGTACATCCTGATGAAAGGCTTCTCACAAAATGGCGCGTTCTTTTACATAAATAAGCCAATCACATTTCCCATCATGAATGTCGTCATTAGCTTTGAAGTGTCTGCCTTTGGAGTCAGTCAAGGGCAGACATAAAACTGGATTCGATTCTTGACGCAGTATTATTAATTTACCCTTTTTAGGGTTCCGTAGTAAACAAGGAACCCTTATAGTTTCGCCATGTCCGTCTGTCTGTCTGTCTGTCTGTCTGTCCGTCTGTCTGTCTGTCCGTCCGCGGCTTAGCGCAAAAACGATTGGTACTGGAGACTTGAAATTTGGCACAAGTATACTCGTACACCTGAATCACCCCGACAGTGGTAGAATAAAACCAAGAAAAATATAATTATTTAGGGTACATGTAACTATTATTTTTTTATATAAAGTTGATTAAAAAAATATACATTTTCGTTTTCTATATAGTGTGAGATATCGTTGTATAGGTCTTTCAAAAATCACGCCTCACGGGTGTGCTAAAATCATTTTTCGATTTAGTTAACTGTTCGTGACTTATTAAGCTTTAAAGTGCCAATTTTCGTAAGAGTTAAATGTGTCCTCCTCTAACAATTAAACAGTTTTTGTTAGAAATTCAAACGTTATGGCAATATATATGTATGTAATATATGTAGGTCCCTAACGGGGTAGGCAGAGAGTGTAGAGCGCCAGATATCCCGGTTCTGACAAACCTCTCGTGCCTCGTCTACTTTCATCATTCTTTTCATACATGCACGCCGATTCCTAAGACTTTTGATCCCACCATCATACAGAACTCGACCTATTTGGTCATGGTAGGTCAGTCAGCAGTGGTTATGGCAATAGTAGCTTCATATTACAAAATTAAAGGAAAACTGTCACACTTAAGTTGGCTTTACTAGATTGCGAGTAATAGTCGACCAAATGTGATTCTCAAATTTTTTCAACAACTTCATAGAATATATATATTTGATTTTTCATTGCATTTATTAAACCTAAAAGCTACGGGACCCTGCTGCGTGTGTCTCGACACGCACTTGACCGGTTTTATTAAGTAAACATTTCTTTAGCGCATTGTGCACATTTCGTGATGGGTAAAAATGTTAAAATCGCGTCAGGACACGTGTCCTGATCGAAACTTCGTAAATTCTTAAATTCAAAAATTAAATTTAACACATATTCTTAACAACAACGAAATGAAAACGTTTTATACCCGTCTAATTTTATCAACAGTTTATTGAGTACAATCTAAAATTAAGCGACGACCGAATTTGAAACAATTTAGTGAAAATTATAAAAGTCGAACATTTAACCAAGTTCGCCTTTAATGAGTAAAGACGGGAATCGTGAAAATAATATAATAATTGCAAAATATAATTGGTAACTGACAGCAACGTATAATTGCAACCGGCTTTGATATCGCCTTACCCGCGTGGGCGCGTGTCGCAAGTCATAAGCGGAAGCGGAATCCCGAACTTCTGCCCTTTTAATCTGTATAAATATACACGACAGCTATCATGGTGAAGGATATACGAATAAATAGACATTGATAATATACTATGAAATAAAACAACACCACCGTTCTAGGTACATTTTTATGTTGATCGGCTATTACTCGTAAACATGAAGAGCCTACTCAGCTGTGCATAGCATAGTTTTCCGTTTAACTTCGTCATGTATATGTTTTCACGCATCCAAATACAATCATTAAGCTGGCCAGGGTGTGGGACAAGCCTCTAACTAAAATTTAACGTAACTTCACGCCTGTAATACCCGAAGGGGTAGGCAGAGGTAAATGCATGCATTCAATCATACATGCAAACACCCACGACTCGCCGGTTACGTTTTGGCCCATGTAACAGGTGGCCAAAACAAATGCCTCCAGAGGGTGAAGTTGATGGATGTGGGAGTGCGTATGGGTGACTTAGTGGTGAACTGTCTGCTTTACGCAGATGATGCGGTAATTGTTAGCTCTACACCATCTGGGCTACAAGCACTAGTCACAGTCATGAAAGAGGATTGTATGGAGAAAGGCTTACAATTGAATGTGGATAAAACTAAAGTATTAGTATTTGAAAGAGATGAACAGAGAACAAATGCAAGGGTAGTAGTAGATGATGCAGTGTTAGAACAGGTTGATGAAATTGTATATCTTGGATGTGCTTTCAGCAAGGATGGTAGGTACACCACTGACATAGAAAGAAGAGTGCTTGCTGGGAATTGCGTGAATGGAGCGTTGGGTAAGCTGCTAGAATCTAAACATCTCAGCCAGCGGGCTCGACTAGCCGTACATAATGCTGTACTTACTCCAACGCTTTTATATGGAAGCGAGAGCTGGGTATGCAGGAAAGAGCATGAAAGTAAGTTGAACGCGGTCGAGATGAGATCTTTGCGCAAGATCTGCGGTGTATCACTCACCGATCGCGTTCGTAATGAAGATGTAAGAAAGAGACTTTGTGAAATAAAATTATTTTTACGGATTTATCTCGCGTATATTAAACTAAAATGATTTTTAAAATCAACCTGACGTTCATTCCATTAAAACAGTTTTCAAACCATATAAAAAGATTCATCAGTATTTAAGACCCATTAAAAGTAATATTCCATTACAAAATTCTGGCATTTATAAATTAGATTGTGATTGTGGACTCTCATATATTGGTCAAACGAAGAGAGCTGTATCCACCCGCGTTAAAGAGCACATTGCTGATGTCAAAAACCGAAGAACAGGGAGGTCTGCAGTCTGTGAACACATAGCGGATAAGCCGAATCATTACATCCGGTTTGATAAAATTCAAATACTCGCTAGAGAACACAAACCCATTCCACGAATGGTACGCGAGGCTATTGAAATTAAAAAACACCCAAATTTCAATAGAAAAGATGGATGGCGATTATCAACATCATGGGATCCCATACTTATCAAGATTAAATCCCAGCCGCAGCAGTCTGCAAGACCTCAAGATACTATAAGTAATTATTGTGTTAATCCTGAACGCTACGCAAGGCGTTTACGAAATCGATGGAGGTAGCTACATATAATTTTTTCAAACTTCTGTCAGACAAATGTCACCTCAGTCTGCCCGGGACCACGGAAGCTGAAAAGCGACCGAAACGTCGGGTTGATTTTAAAAATCATTTTAGTTTAATATACGCGAGATAAATCCGTAAAAACAGTTTTATTTCAATGAGTGTAGCTCGCGAAAACCTAAGAACATATCAAGAGACTTTGTGTGAATGATAGTATCGGTGTAAAAATGAAAAAAGGCATGCTCCGATGGTTTGAACATATAGAAAGAATGTCAAATGAGGGATTGACTAAACAGATATACAATGCGAATGTGGATGGTTGCAGAGGCCCAGGAAGACCAAGGCTGACCTACCATGACCAAATAGGTCGAGTACTGTCTGATGGTGGGGTCAAAAGTCTTAGGAATCGGCGTGCATGTATGAAGAGAATGATGAAGGTAGACGAGGCACGAGAAGTTTGTCAGAACCGGGATGTCTGGCGCTCTACACTCTCTGCCTACCCTGTTAGAGACCTGGCGTGAAGATACATACATAACAGGTGGCGAACCTGTTGCCATCTCCGCGCGCATTTCCAAAATTAAAGGAAAACTGTCACACTTAAGTTGGCTTTACTAGATTGCGAGTAATAGTCGACCAAATGTGATTCTCAAATTTTTTCAACAACTTCATAGAATATATATATTTGATTTTTCATTGCATTTATTAAACCTAAAAGCTACGGGACCCTGCTGCGTGTGTCTCGACACGCACTTGACCGGTTTTATTAAGTAAACATTTCTTTAGCGCATTGTGCACATTTCGTGATGGGTAAAAATGTTAAAATCGCGTCAGGACACGTGTCCTGATCGAAACTTCGTAAATTCTTAAATTCAAAAATTAAATTTAACACATATTCTTAACAACAACGAAATGAAAACGTTTTATACCCGTCTAATTTTATCAACAGTTTATTGAGTACAATCTAAAATTAAGCGACGACCGAATTTGAAACAATTTAGTGAAAATTATAAAAGTCGAACATTTAACCAAGTTCGCCTTTAATGAGTAAAGACGGGAATCGTGAAAATAATATAATAATTGCAAAATATAATTGGTAACTGACAGCAACGTATAATTGCAACCGGCTTTGATATCGCCTTACCCGCGTGGGCGCGTGTCGCAAGTCATAAGCGGAAGCGGAATCCCGAACTTCTGCCCTTTTAATCTGTATAAATATACACGACAGCTATCATGGTGAAGGATATACGAATAAATAGACATTGATAATATACTATGAAATAAAACAACACCACCGTTCTAGGTACATTTTTATGTTGATCGGCTATTACTCGTAAACATGAAGAGCCTACTCAGCTGTGCATAGCATAGTTTTCCGTTTAACTTCGTCATGTAT
The DNA here is from genome assembly GCA_036365455.1 of Macrosoma leucophasiata. Lineage (NCBI taxonomy): Eukaryota > Metazoa > Arthropoda > Insecta > Lepidoptera > Hedylidae > Macrosoma > Macrosoma leucophasiata. The sequence continues at coordinate 22,250,902 of JAWQUS010000007.1, read as the reverse complement.
ATGTTTTCACGCATCCAAATACAATCATTAAGCTGGCCAGGGTGTGGGACAAGCCTCTAACTAAAATTTAACGTAACTTCACGCCTGTAATACCCGAAGGGGTAGGCAGAGGTAAATGCATGCATTCAATCATACATGCAAACACCCACGACTCGCCGGTTACGTTTTGGCCCATGTAACAGGTGGCCAAAACAAATGCCTCCAGAGGGTGAAGTTGATGGATGTGGGAGTGCGTATGGGTGACTTAGTGGTGAACTGTCTGCTTTACGCAGATGATGCGGTAATTGTTAGCTCTACACCATCTGGGCTACAAGCACTAGTCACAGTCATGAAAGAGGATTGTATGGAGAAAGGCTTACAATTGAATGTGGATAAAACTAAAGTATTAGTATTTGAAAGAGATGAACAGAGAACAAATGCAAGGGTAGTAGTAGATGATGCAGTGTTAGAACAGGTTGATGAAATTGTATATCTTGGATGTGCTTTCAGCAAGGATGGTAGGTACACCACTGACATAGAAAGAAGAGTGCTTGCTGGGAATTGCGTGAATGGAGCGTTGGGTAAGCTGCTAGAATCTAAACATCTCAGCCAGCGGGCTCGACTAGCCGTACATAATGCTGTACTTACTCCAACGCTTTTATATGGAAGCGAGAGCTGGGTATGCAGGAAAGAGCATGAAAGTAAGTTGAACGCGGTCGAGATGAGATCTTTGCGCAAGATCTGCGGTGTATCACTCACCGATCGCGTTCGTAATGAAGATGTAAGAAAGAGACTTTGTGAAATAAAACTATTTTTACGGATTTATCTCGCGTATATTAAACTAAAATGATTTTTAAAATCAACCTGACGTTCATTCCATTAAAACAGTTTTCAAACCATATAAAAAGATTCATCAGTATTTAAGACCCATTAAAAGTAATATTCCATTACAAAATTCTGGCATTTATAAATTAGATTGTGATTGTGGACTCTCATATATTGGTCAAACGAAGAGAGCTGTATCCACCCGCGTTAAAGAGCACATTGCTGATGTCAAAAACCGAAGAACAGGGAGGTCTGCAGTCTGTGAACACATAGCGGATAAGCCGAATCATTACATCCGGTTTGATAAAATTCAAATACTCGCTAGAGAACACAAACCCATTCCACGAATGGTACGCGAGGCTATTGAAATTAAAAAACACCCAAATTTCAATAGAAAAGATGGATGGCGATTATCAACATCATGGGATCCCATACTTATCAAGATTAAATCCCAGCCGCAGCAGTCTGCAAGACCTCAAGATACTATAAGTAATTATTGTGTTAATCCTGAACGCTACGCAAGGCGTTTACGAAATCGATGGAGGTAGCTACATATAATTTTTTCAAACTTCTGTCAGACAAATGTCACCTCAGTCTGCCCGGGACCACGGAAGCTGAAAAGCGACCGAAACGTCGGGTTGATTTTAAAAATCATTTTAGTTTAATATACGCGAGATAAATCCGTAAAAACAGTTTTATTTCAATGAGTGTAGCTCGCGAAAACCTAAGAACATATCAAGAGACTTTGTGTGAATGATAGTATCGGTGTAAAAATGAAAAAAGGCATGCTCCGATGGTTCGGGCATATAGAAAGAATGTCGAATGAGCGAATGACTAAACAGATATACAATGCGAATGTGGATGGTTGCAGAGGCCCAGGAAGACCAAGGCTGACCTACCATGACCAAATAGGTCGAGTACTGTCTGATGGTGGGGTCAAAAGTCTTAGGAATCGGCGTGCATGTATGAAGAGAATGATGAAGGTAGACGAGGCACGAGAAGTTTGTCAGAACCGGGATGTCTGGCGCTCTACACTCTCTGCCTACCCTGTTAGAGACCTGGCGTGAAGATACATACATAACAGGTGGCGAACCTGTTGCCATCTCCGCGCGCATTTCCAAAATTAAAGGAAAACTGTCACACTTAAGTTGGCTTTACTAGATTGCGAGTAATAGTCGACCAAATGTGATTCTCAAATTTTTTCAACAACTTCATAGAATATATATATTTGATTTTTCATTGCATTTATTAAACCTAAAAGCTACGGGACCCTGCTGCGTGTGTCTCGACACGCACTTGACCGGTTTTATTAAGTAAACATTTCTTTAGCGCATTGTGCACATTTCGTGATGGGTAAAAATGTTAAAATCGCGTCAGGACACGTGTCCTGATCGAAACTTCGTAAATTCTTAAATTCAAAAATTAAATTTAACACATATTCTTAACAACAACGAAATGAAAACGTTTTATACCCGTCTAATTTTATCAACAGTTTATTGAGTACAATCTAAAATTAAGCGACGACCGAATTTGAAACAATTTAGTGAAAATTATAAAAGTCGAACATTTAACCAAGTTCGCCTTTAATGAGTAAAGACGGGAATCGTGAAAATAATATAATAATTGCAAAATATAATTGGTAACTGACAGCAACGTATAATTGCAACCGGCTTTGATATCGCCTTACCCGCGTGGGCGCGTGTCGCAAGTCATAAGCGGAAGCGGAATCCCGAACTTCTGCCCTTTTAATCTGTATAAATATACACGACAGCTATCATGGTGAAGGATATACGAATAAATAGACATTGATAATATACTATGAAATAAAACAACACCACCGTTCTAGGTACATTTTTATGTTGATCGGCTATTACTCGTAAACATGAAGAGCCTACTCAGCTGTGCATAGCATAGTTTTCCGTTTAACTTCGTCATGTATATGTTTTCACGCATCCAAATACAATCATTAAGCTGGCCAGGGTGTGGGACAAGCCTCTAACTAAAATTTAACGTAACTTCACGCCTGTAATACCCGAAGGGGTAGGCAGAGGTAAATGCATGCATTCAATCATACATGCAAACACCCACGACTCGCCGGTTACGTTTTGGCCCATGTAACAGGTGGCCAAAACAAATGCCTCCAGAGGGTGAAGTTGATGGATGTGGGAGTGCGTATGGGTGACTTAGTGGTGAACTGTCTGCTTTACGCAGATGATGCGGTAATTGTTAGCTCTACACCATCTGGGCTACAAGCACTAGTCACAGTCATGAAAGAGGATTGTATGGAGAAAGGCTTACAATTGAATGTGGATAAAACTAAAGTATTAGTATTTGAAAGAGATGAACAGAGAACAAATGCAAGGGTAGTAGTAGATGATGCAGTGTTAGAACAGGTTGATGAAATTGTATATCTTGGATGTGCTTTCAGCAAGGATGGTAGGTACACCACTGACATAGAAAGAAGAGTGCTTGCTGGGAATTGCGTGAATGGAGCGTTGGGTAAGCTGCTAGAATCTAAACATCTCAGCCAGCGGGCTCGACTAGCCGTACATAATGCTGTACTTACTCCAACGCTTTTATATGGAAGCGAGAGCTGGGTATGCAGGAAAGAGCATGAAAGTAAGTTGAACGCGGTCGAGATGAGATCTTTGCGCAAGATCTGCGGTGTATCACTCACCGATCGCGTTCGTAATGAAGATGTAAGAAAGAGACTTTGTGAAATAAAACTATTTTTACGGATTTATCTCGCGTATATTAAACTAAAATGATTTTTAAAATCAACCTGACGTTCATTCCATTAAAACAGTTTTCAAACCATATAAAAAGATTCATCAGTATTTAAGACCCATTAAAAGTAATATTCCATTACAAAATTCTGGCATTTATAAATTAGATTGTGATTGTGGACTCTCATATATTGGTCAAACGAAGAGAGCTGTATCCACCCGCGTTAAAGAGCACATTGCTGATGTCAAAAACCGAAGAACAGGGAGGTCTGCAGTCTGTGAACACATAGCGGATAAGCCGAATCATTACATCCGGTTTGATAAAATTCAAATACTCGCTAGAGAACACAAACCCATTCCACGAATGGTACGCGAGGCTATTGAAATTAAAAAACACCCAAATTTCAATAGAAAAGATGGATGGCGATTATCAACATCATGGGATCCCATACTTATCAAGATTAAATCCCAGCCGCAGCAGTCTGCAAGACCTCAAGATACTATAAGTAATTATTGTGTTAATCCTGAACGCTACGCAAGGCGTTTACGAAATCGATGGAGGTAGCTACATATAATTTTTTCAAACTTCTGTCAGACAAATGTCACCTCAGTCTGCCCGGGACCACGGAAGCTGAAAAGCGACCGAAACGTCGGGTTGATTTTAAAAATCATTTTAGTTTAATATACGCGAGATAAATCCGTAAAAACAGTTTTATTTCAATGAGTGTAGCTCGCGAAAACCTAAGAACATATCAAGAGACTTTGTGTGAATGATAGTATCGGTGTAAAAATGAAAAAAGGCATGCTCCGATGGTTCGGGCATATAGAAAGAATGTCGAATGAGCGAATGACTAAACAGATATACAATGCGAATGTGGATGGTTGCAGAGGCCCAGGAAGACCAAGGCTGACCTACCATGACCAAATAGGTCGAGTACTGTCTGATGGTGGGGTCAAAAGTCTTAGGAATCGGCGTGCATGTATGAAGAGAATGATGAAGGTAGACGAGGCACGAGAAGTTTGTCAGAACCGGGATGTCTGGCGCTCTACACTCTCTGCCTACCCTGTTAGAGACCTGGCGTGAAGATACATACATAACAGGTGGCGAACCTGTTGCCATCTCCGCGCGCATTTCCAAAATTCGGGGTACTGGGAAACTTCCAGAAAATGCAGAAATCCCAATAGAACCAGAGATAAAGGATTTTAAACCGTTATCTCTAATATCCCCCAACCCGGGAATCGAACCCAGCACCTCCAGCGTAATAGTAGTGGCCTGCTACCACTACGCTACTGAGGCAGTAACTAAAATTTCATTAACGAACCGAAAACCGGTTTGGTTGTCATAATAGTTTACACCTATCTTACGATACGTCACACCATGGCCTAAGTAATAAAATAATATTACGTAAAGAAAAAACCCTAAAAATGTTTTTATTTCAGATTAACTACGTGGATATATACCAGGGGTAACAAAGTATCTCGTATTGATGGAAGTGCAAATTTCAAACATAATGTAGATACGTTGTTACAATTCGAAAAAAATATTTTACGGAACACTCTAACCTATTAGTGATTCATAAATGAAGCGAAAAGGACAAAGACCAACAATCCACCTTACTTCTATCAGTGATAAAAAACTTATTTTGTCACAAACGAGTATACGCTTAATTGTTTTTTTTATATGAGTCACAAAATCAATGACATATCTTAAACTTTTTCGCTTTATGTAAAATAAATAACTATTCAAAATCATTAAAAATATAATGATACTCACATATCACCCAACAACACTTGTTTCTCCAAAACGCTATCTATTTTAGAAAACAAGGTTACAAACATGCCTACTAAAAACTATAAAACACAAATCGGAGCACATTGACACAAAGAACACCATCCAAAAAAAACATGGATATATTCAAGGTTACTACAGATTTGATTACAAAATTCCTAAATTAAGAATATGAAGATGTTTTATACAACACTTAGTTTCTTTTAATAGCATGCGTAGTAGAGTTTGTGTACTAAATTTATTCAGGTGAAACTACCATTTTTAAGAATTGTTATAAAAATAGGTTAAATTACTACATTTAAATACGTAAGCTAAAAACTCTGTGAGTATTTCTTTCAATTTGCTTGATTAAATGAAAAATATAATATGAGATTTAGTATAAAAATAAGTAAAAATTAAAAAATCTCGAAATTAAAAATTTATACGTATTTATTTAGCTTGTGTGAAAGAAGGCACTAATGACCATCGAGTCCTAGAAGACTGTTAAGAGTTTATTTTTTTAAATAAAAAAAAAATTATACTCCGTGAAAACAGTGTAAAAAATAATTATGGTTGATATTCAACAACTACTGGTAAGAAATTATTAGCAATAAGATTGTCGTGGTAGGATTGTATTTAAATCATTGATTTACATAAAGATAAGCATGTTTTGATTTGTGTCGAGTACGCTTTAATGGGAGCATTATGACTGATTTACACTTAATTAAATTAAGTAACGACTGAACTCAGCAATTTAACAAATAAAGCTAGTAATTTTTTTATTCAAACAAAAACAAAATGAACTTTAAGAAACCGCTAGCCTTTCTATATTATACACATAGTACCGATGATTAAATTAATAATATTCCGTCATCCGTCATCGTTTTTCAATCTAAATAGCATCTTTTTCAAAAATTTCTTCGCCAATTTAATTCTACTCGATTTAATCTCTATTCAATTTTACACGTGACACAGATTTCTGATGTCCACAAATCTGTTTTTATCCAGTATCCAATTCGCCAAATAAAAAAAAAAACTAATTTATCTCCCTATTTATTTCAGACCATAATTACAAATTAAATTCAGCCACAACTTCGACCGTAACATAAACATTATTTGTTCTTCTTAACAGGGATAAGTAATAAAAAAAATACAAAACCTCTCATGCCTTAAACCACACCTGATCCGTCGGACTGTAATTATTAAAGAAGTTTCGACTATCGACGTGGAAGGTAACTGGATTCAATTAAAAGTTGAACACGAGCGTCTATCGTATAGTTTTATTTGATTTGGAATCTCAATAATAAACTTTTGGAATCCATCGAGGCACGGAATTTCTTTTTCGAAACTGTCTCATAGTTTTGCAAATTGATGTAATTATAGCCGACTATTGTACATCATTAAAATTTCGGAGCTTCATTTAAGTTTTTTAGTTTTTAACGACGCTGTCATATAGAAATAGAGGATATTTAATTTTCAGTTTGTTTTTAGTAACCTATTACAATTTGAATTTCACTCAGCTTGTCTCAAATATCAATAAAGTTTGTACATCGTCAAACAACAAAGCGCAATGAAAAATAGTTCTATCAGCTCCTTGTCAGAACAAGATAACAATTGTAAGTGTATTGCGACTTCCTGACACAAATGACATAATTAGCGCGCTACGTTTTTGGAACAATACTTATTTCAGAAATAGTAGTTTGTAATAAATTGGTACTGAGTATGCTCCATACCAATTTATTACAAAGTGTGTAGCAATGTCTAAATCTGAGCCTAAAATACCCTGTGGTGTCTCCAAAAGGACACGAGTTTCAGACCGCTTGTTTTTGCCTGTTTCACTATTTATTATTTTCCAGGTCGTCTTCATTTTATCGTCTGCATTTTGAATTTTATTGCTTATATAAATTGACTTTGCGCTTTTACAAACTCTTTTAAAAGTTTTTGAATATGTAGCGACATACTTGTTAAAATTTGGATTTTGCATGTAAGTTTTAAGACCATAAAGTTCAAATAATCGTTCCCTACTTCTTCGAATGCCATCAGTTGCCCAGTCACAAAAACTAAATTTACACTTTGCGGTTCTTGTTCTAATTTTAAAGATATTATTAAAATGTGTATTAATAGTATCAAAAAATTGTGCATAAAAATCATTTGCACTACTTATGTCAAAATTTTGAAAATACAATTTTTCTTTTAAAATATTATTGAAGTTATTCAATCTAACAGATGTTACTGGTCTATGTGTTTTTTCAATTTTGCTGGAAGGTTTATCTACGACAAAAGTAATTGTCTGGCCGCTATGATCAGATAGCAAATAGTTAATAATATTTGTAGATATATATTTACATTCACAAAAGATATTATCTATACAAGTAGCCGAGGTTGAGCTCACTCGGGTGGGTTCCAAAAAAACATTGGATAAGTTGAATGATTTAAATAGATTCAGTAATCTATTGCTGTTTGAATTATTTTCTAAAATATCAATGTTAAAATCACTACATACAAATACAGTCTTTCTACGTGAACATAGTTTTTTTAACAAATCTTCCATAGTGGACTCAAACACATTCAAATTCTGATCATTTGGTGGTCTATAAACGCACACTATTATATGCTTATCCAGCTCAACACAAGAAACTTCTACAATATGTTCAATCGATAACTCAACTATGTCTTTACGTTCCCTGGATTTAATTGAGTTTTTTATCAAAATTAAAGACGAATTTACAATCGAAAAGTTATGCAACATGGTGGCAACCATGTTGCATAACTTTTCGATTGTAACAACTTACAACAGAATAATTCTTATAATTAATCAAGATTTGGTTTTCTTTTAACCAATGTTCAGATAAACAAACAATGTCATACTGGAATTTCTCCAGAACTAGTTCTAATTCCAATAACTTGGAATGCAACCCTTGAATATTTTGGTGTAATGCTACCAAACTGTTGACTTTATTAAAAGTGCGAATGCCAGAAGATACCGGTTTATTAGTATGTTCAATATTGGTAACTTCTTCTGTCTTAGAATCTAGTTTAAATAATTGAGAGTGCAACCCATGACGCCTCCGCCAACACCAGTCAGCGAGGATGTACAGTTTGTATTTCCCCCCTGTGCCAGAGAATACTCAGAGTCCCTGGTGTTGGCAGATGACATCAGGGGTTGGATGCTATTACACTCTACGTCATTCATAAAATTATTGGTAACACTTATGTTACTCTCTAAACTACTAATAGTGTTTGCTATATTACATATAACATTGTTAATATTATAGGCTATCAGCGTAGCCAGTAATTCCTATATGTTTTGGGAAGATACATAGTTTCCCGTGTCAATTTAAATCCACTAATAAACTTATTAGTGTCAAAATACAATAATTTGTCACTATGACGACAAGTCAATGTATGAATTACATTGTTCAAATAATAAATACAATTATTTTCCCTTGGTGTCAATGATTCTGAGTAGGGAAATGCACAAACCATTATATTTTTAATATTCAGATTTAATAAGGTGTCAACACCATCAACAATGTCCTTTTTTTTGAGACCTAAGCTATTTCCCAACATTATTATTAAAATAGAATCACTGTCAATTTTTGTATTCTTAATTTTATTAATTATTTCTTTATATGATTGGTCAGGGTAACAATGATTAATTATATTACTTGTCAAATGATCCTTTAATAAGGATCCAAAACCTGATCCCAATCTATCTGAAAATAGCAATGTTTTATATGTGCCATCAATCTGAGTATTTGCCGATGTGATGAGTATTTGCTTTTGGACAGTGAGAACAAGTAATTAAATTGTTCTTAGTCAATGATTCATATCTCTCTGCATTGTATGCGACTAAGTCAACAAGTTCACTAGCCTCTTGTAAACGTTGAGATAGTTGAACTTGTGATGCTTTATATTTATTAAAGATTGCCTTAATTTCTTGATCTTTTTGGAGTAATTGTCGTGTAAAGTCTCGTGAGTCAGTATCATGTGAGTGCCTGGACAGCTCTAATTTGACACAGAAAGCATCTAGCTTTTTTATTAAATTTGATCGCTGTTCCCTTAGTTTATTTTTTTATTTAACAGCACATTTTAATGAATTTAAGGATTTCAGTTTCCTTTTAATATTTTTATTCAGGCGTCTATACTTTTTGAATTTATTCCTACTACTCAAAATTGGACACTGCTTAATGGTATCATCACCAGTCAAGTCTATTGTTAACGATTGCTTGTTATGTATTTCACTGAGATTCGAAGTGGTACCAACCAACTCATTGTATAATGGGTATAAAACGATTGTTCATGAATTTTAGCTTCTTCCATATTTGCAATTGTCTTATGAGCATCACAAACTTCACTTTCCAGTTCTGAAATACGTTGCAAGGCTTATTCATATGTTTCACCACACTGTTGAAAGGATGAAATAACCATTTAAAATTGTTGAACTTGGTCGAGTAAGTCTACATATTTAATATGATTTTCTGCCAACTCATTTTTCAGTGAGGTATTTTTGTCAATTAATTGTTTCAATTCCACATCACTATCTTCCCGTTCCTGTAGTAGTTGTTTGCAGAGTAATTTTGCTGGCTCAAGTTCTTTCAGCGTAGTTTTCAGTTTGTCTTCCATTTCACGGGTGGTCGCTCTACGTGTCATCATATTCTAGACATGTTATTTCGTGTAATAACACCTGAAATATTATTTACAGAAGCTTAATAAAAGGTTTCAAGAGACAAAAGGGATACAATAGGGATATAGTAAGTAAATGACTAATAATACTAGAAAAAAAAGAGAGTATGCTAGAATACAGATGGAAACTCATACAAAAAAGAAAAAGAACATAGCAAGAAAGTAGTGTTATATTTTATATTAAATAAGTTACCTTTTAGACAAAAATGACACAAAAAGAACACAGCAAGAAGTGTTATATTTAATAATTATTTGTATACTATAACCTATCTATAACTTATCAATCTTTATATTGATTAATGCTCAATCTTAATTACACAGGACAACAAATCAGGTAATACTATTTTTATGATTTGTTTAGTACATAAGTTGTGTATAAATGTAGTGGGATGAGTGTCTGTGGCTAATGTTTCTCATCTATTTCACTTCCACTACATAGTCAAGTGAAAAGATAATAAACTGTGCCTGTACGTAGGTATTTGACGTAGCTCACAAAATGAGCAGTATAAATGGCAAGTAGAACAATGTATAGTGTAACAAAATACTTAATAAACTAAAATTATTGAAGGGTTTTATTGTCTGCGGCTATTGTTAGTTCATCAATTTTACTTCCACATATTGTCAAGTAAAATGAGTATTAAACAAAGCCTATGAGTACTGGACGAAGCTCACTAAGTGAGCAGTGTAATGAATACTGTTATATATAGGGATTTACTATAAAATACATGAATTAAAGGCAATACTTTTTACTGGTTTTTACTGGTGGTAGAGCTCCAGTGACGGAGCTCGCGGGCGTAGGCACCACCGCATTACCTAATATACTTGCCGCTAAATGGTAGTGTTCAGCACTGTCGTGTTCCGGTCAGGTGGTAATGTACGGCCCTGTAATTTCCGGCACAGAGGCGTAATACCTTAGGCCTCAGGAGTGGTAACGCATCTGCATTTTGACCTTGGTCTTTGTGTGGGTGTCTATAGGCTGCAGTCATCACTTAACATCAATGTGATCTGCATGCTTGTTTGCCACTTCGGTTACATAAAAAAAAAAAAAAAAAAAAAATACTCCCCAGGTTTTACAGCGATTTTTCAAATCTGACCGTTGGGTCGACGTCAGCTATTTCGAAGTCGTCTTTCTTAATGATTTAGCCGCAGATCACATCGCCAACATTTTTCCGTTTAAATTATATATAATTCTTCAATATTCCACTATTAATGTATATTACACTACTAAGTTCGATTCCCGGGTAGGGGGTTATCAGAGATAATGGTGTAAAGTCCTTTATCTCTGGTTCTATTGCGATTTTTCCATTTTTTGGAAATTTCCCAGAACCTCGAAGTTTCGTTATGTGCCTGGAGATGTCAACAGGCTCGCCTGTTACATGGGCCAAAAACCTGACCGGCGAATCGTGGGTGTTTGCATGTATGCTTGAATGCATGCATTTACCTCTGCCTACCCCTTCGAGGATTACAGGCGTGAAGTTATGTTAGAATAGAATTCTTCCGCTAGTGGGTTGGGTGTTGGGCTCGTTCACTTGTTGAGTGTTGTACAAGACTGTATAAAATTGTGATTTGAGACTTAACTCTGAGATATTACTTCGATTAGAATTTTGCAGGCACACTTTAAATTCTGCAAAATCTTATTAGGATAATAACTGTCCCATTTATTGTCCATCTTGAATACTAGATACTACATATATCTCTTTAGCTGATGTCATTGATGAAATAGCTTTTGATCATTCAATTTATATCCAGACAAAACAAACCTCGCAACTTCGAGAAACGGCTAACATTGATTTAACTACCTTTTGTTTTAGTTTTGGCGATTTGAATAGGTTAAGCTAATCAAAATTCTCTAGAATACCAAGGAAGAACTTCGCAACAATAATGGATTCAATATCTGGAGTTAAATTTTTAGTATCGTTGCTGAGTTTTTATATTTTTGCATTTATTGAAACATACTTAAACTATTGTTCAATTTGAACTACATCAAAAAGCCTGAAGAGGTTTGTGCTGATGCAGGTATTCGTTCAACATGTAAAATTCATAACAAGTAGGTACAGTATTCTTATCAACGGATACAATGTTAAGCAAATGTCTTAATATTTACGTGTTATTATACATAACAATGTATACAACGTAGTACGAGTACGTATTTGCGTTTACAATCAAGGTATTCATTTGGTACCATTAAGTCAAAGTGAAGGTGAATGTATGAATCTTTCAATGGTGGTAGAGCGACAGAGCTCGCGGGCGCAGACAACACCGCATTACTTAATCTACTTGCCGCTAAGAGGTAGCGTACAGCGCTATCGTCAAACTTTCAGAGCAACCATTTTTTTATAAGAGCATACTTAAATGTTGTTTGTAGGGTTCCGTACTTTAAAAGTAAAAAAGGAACAACCAATTTGCTCCGAAACTACTTGACCGATTGAGTTGAAATTTGATGAATATATGTAAATTGGTGACCCAAAGATGAACACGTCAAGAAAAATAATACTTTTTAAACAGGGGCCACTTTCGAAGGGTAAATCAGAAAATGAAAAAAAAAAATCGTCAACTGTGTCGTGTAACATATCAAATGAAAGAGGTTCTTGTCAGCATCTCAGATATATATTTTAGTTAGACAGATTATAATTTTTGCATAAACACAATTTGAAGTTATTTAAGAAAAACGACGAAATTTTTTCCCCGAAATTCCCCCCTCCCCTCTATCTCCGAAACTACTGAACTTAACATTTTGAAAAAAATGTGGAAAATAGTTTTTTGCCTATAGATTACTGGAAAACCTATGATAAGTTTGAGTATTCAAATTAAATCGAAAATTCTTAATAATATAACCCCTTTTGCCGGTACCACCGTAACCGCTATGTCCCTGCATTTTAAATCTGTAATATTTTCAAAAATATTTATTTAAATCACGGAACCCTCACCACGCGAGTCGAACTCGCACTTGTCCGGTTTTTTCAGTTTTTAGTTTTTGATATGTTTTGTTTTGTTATTTAAGTACTTAACTGATTTTTTACGTATAATGTATTCCAAATATGATTAATGATATTATTGTTTGTCTGATTAGATATGGGCTATATTAATTTTGCCCGTCTATCGAATTCATTTTGTCTGACCTTCATTGGTTGATTGTACTTTTTGCATTTTTTTCATTTTAGAAGAGAGTGTCAATTAAAATTAAACTGCTTCTATGACGCCAAAGCCATCAAATATACTTAAAAAATATTAGTTTTTAGGCATGCCGTAGCACTACCTGTCATCCCGTGCGACAATAGGGATGATGACTATTTTTTTTAAATTGTAATTTCTAAAAGTATAGGATAAATAAATAAATATTGTCTTTGAAACGTCTACTCAATAGCTAATAATTTTAAAGATATACCGATTCAAAACGTTGCGAGTTGTGAAACGACTCAAAACGGCTCATACAAAATGATACTCTATTCTGACGTCACGTTAGAGTTAAAACTTGTGAATTGGTTGGTGAAATCAAAACATTTTTAAATATCTTCGTCAATACTGCGTTTTTGTAAAAACATTCTTATTAAAATTTGTTGGACATTATTTTAATTTAAACTTAACTTTTATGTTCACGAATTTTCGACACTTTTAAGTTTTTCTATCTCATACGATTCAACTCGAATTTTCATAATTTTTGTATCATTATATCTCATTTGCAAGTCGCTTATAAGTGATATGATACAAAGTAGTTGATTTATACCTAGTCATCATCCCTATTGGACCTCTTCGTATTTTATTAATGTACCTAATGTTATTGCTAACGACACTGAAATAAGGTCGAAAATCATTTGATTGATCGGTGTTGTTGTTCTGCGCCATGCCGTCTCACGCCGTCGGCCCAATATTAAGGAGGTTGTGCGAAAGTTAAAATCACAGCGCCACGAAGGGAAAACTACACAAATTCAATATATTTAGATAGGACGGCAGTAAATTTCAGTTTAGCTATCATAAAGCATCGTCAACAATTTCGATACACAAACAGAGCACATAGATTTACGCTAGCGCTGGTTTATTTATTACTAAACTGGCTGTATCATACTGCTTCGTCTGAGTGGTACATAAGTTTGGTATATCGGCTTGGTGGTGGTTTGGTCGTGAAAGCTGAAAAAAGATATTTGAAAGTATGTCTGTGATAGACATACAGACAGAGTTATTTTCAAATGTATAATATTAGTTTGAATAATTGCATTTAGTTGAACTGTGTAGTCGTACAAAATTTGGGACTGTCGCCTTTATACGAGTAAATGTTTTTTTTTGTGGCTAACAATCATGTTTCAGCAGCTTACATTGATCCAAGTGATGACTGCATCCTAAGGCATCTACAGAAAAACCAGAGGTCAAAATGCAGATGCGTTGCCACCCCTGATGTTGTTGTCTCAATGACAGTTATTAGATATGGATACATCTAACGCATTTACATTTTGGTTTTTATGTAAATATCTATAGGCTGCATCACTTAACATCCACGTAAATGCCTACTTAAGTTAAATAAAAAAACAAAAAATATCATTTTTACTTCACTATAAGCAAATTAGCTGTGCAGCGTGCAGATAGTCTCTTTTTTTTCCCAAATCGAGTTCGAATAAAAGTAACTCCAAGTTCTATGAAAAACGACGAAATATACTTTCAAAGTTTGATATATTTAAATAGGCCGTCAGCATATTTTGATCTAAACAACGATCATAAAGCTTCGTCAACACTTTCGACACAAAACGGACGAATATGCAAATATATTTGCGCTAGCGTAGGATTTTCATCTGAGTCGAGATCGGAACCTCTTTACCTTTAAGTTGAGTGTTGCTTCGCTAACAATTTGATGAAGTGCCGATTCGGTAATACTGGAGGGTGCTAGAGTAAGCACATAGTTTTCTAATCCTTTGTTAAAGTTGAGTTTTCAAGGGTTGTATTAATAATAGGAAATACAGAGTACCTTTACATGAGAATTTCGGTTTAGTTCCTCTATACGGATTATGTAAATTAGGAAGTCTTTGTCTATCTTTGAGAACGTTGAACGACTCTATATATATTAGTTGTAGAGTATATTTAGTTTATCTCAATGTATGTAATAAATATAAGCTTCCAAACAACACATTTATTATGTACGTATTGTGAAACCCATGTCCAATCAAGGACTAGCCTATTAGCCACTAGACACGTCTGCGAATCGCACAGAGAATCATCCTTATAGAAAAATCTATTTTGACCAACCGAACGAATCTCCAGAACGTAACAGAAGTGGTGGTGGCAATTACTTTATTTTTTGTATCAAAAAAGGGTAAAAATACACAGTTCACATTATTGGTAAGTGAATACTGAAGCCTACAAACATCTACATACAACCAAAGTCCAGTCCTAAGGGTTTAAGCTAGTAATGTCGTGCATTTGTGTGGGAAATCGCGTACCATAACCGGTATAAACGACAGAATAAGTAACTGTAGTGCTGATTATCACCATTTTGCTCTATCACAAGTATTGAATAATTCGCATACGACAACGCGACGTGACGTGTTGGTGTCCCCACGACGTTAGCGCGTGATACGTTTATACGATACGTGAAAAGTCGTTGGAAACAATCCACGGCGCGGCAGACTTTTTAAATTGCTATAAATCATGGCCGCCGTGACGTCACTCTTCCATTCAGGTCGGTGAATCCACTACCGTGGGTTCTCGAATCTTATTTTTTTAATATCAAAGTGGCAAACAAGTAGACAGTCACATTCATGGTAAATAATACTGTAGTTTATAAACAAAATTAGAAATTTCAATGCAGATGCGTTGCCACTCTAGGGGCCTAAGTTCTTATGCCTCTGTGCTGAAAGATATGGCACCATACATTACCTACTGATATGACCACGATTGAGCTAAAAACTACCATTTAGCGCCAAGTTGATGAGGTAATGACTGCATTGCTCTTGACATTGGAGTTCAAACACAAGTAGAAATGTTTTTGAGATTAAATTTAGATAGATGCGCCAAGCGTACGAAAGCTCCAAGTCACTCAGCGGTCAATGGAAAGGGCTATGCTCGGCGTTTCCCTACTGGATCGAATCAGAAATGAGGAGTTCCGTAGGCGAACGAAAGTCGCTGACATAGCCAAGCAGATTTCCAAGCTGAAGTGGCAATATAGGGCAGGGCACATAGCTCGGAGAACCGATAGCCGCTGGGGCAGAAAGGTTCTCGAGTGGAGAGCACGTATTGGCAAACGCAGCGTAGGACGTCCACCTGCAAGATGGACCGACGACCTGATCAAGGCTGCAGGTACCCGCTGGATGCACGTCGCTTCCGATCGGTCGGCATGGAGATCCTTGGGGGAGGCCTATGTTCAGCAGTGGACGTCTTATGGCTGATATGATGATGATGATGAGATGCGCCAAGTGGACTGAAGGTACCATTACTAGTTCTTCTCCGTGGGCGGAATGGTAGTTGAAGGCACTGGACTGGATACACTTTGATAGTGCAGAATAGTGTTACCTTTGCAGTTTTTCATTATTTGATTAATGTTGATTTTACTATGTATCTTCACGCCAGGTCCCTAACGGGGTAGGCAGAGAGTGTAGAGCGCCAGACATCCCGGTTCTGACAAACCTCTTGTGCCTCGTCTACCTTCATCATTCTCTTCATACATGCACGCCGATTCCTAAGACTTTTGACCCCACCATCAGACAGAACTCGACCTATTTGGTCATGGTAGGTCAGCCTTGGTCTTCCTGGGCCTCTGCAACCATCCACATTCGCATTGTATATCTGTTTAGTCATTCGCTCATTCGACATTCTTTCTATATGCCCGAACCATCGGAGCATGCCTTTTTTCATTTTTACACCGATACTATCATTCACACAAAGTCTCTTTCTTACATCTTCATTACGAACGCGATCGGTGAGTGATACAGTATTGTGATTTTAGTATTTATAAGTAACAGTGTAGATAGTAATAATGATGATAATTTATTGAGATTTTTTAAAGAAAACTTTTATTTTTAATTAGAAAATGTAATGCAAAGTCATAAGCATTATATATTCTTAAAAATAAAGTTACGTGAAGTTACGTTTCACTCACAATGTAAAAATTGTTTTTTTTTTTTTGTTTATTTATTTATTGACAAAACATTTTACATTTAATTGACATATTGACTCCATAGGTTCCCGAACTAGTATTCACTGTATTTTGGGAATCAGTGGCTTCTCCTTATTGTAGCCTAAATTAGTCAAATAAATTCAACATACAACAAGTAAGGTATCTTAGGATCTATTTCTTATTTTACTAAAATCTCTTTTGTAGGTAACTAGTGAATATTTTTACAACCAAAAGATGGGAGCATCAAAATCTGTGTTTTTTGAAACGGTTAAACAAATTATTGCTCTTCTAGGGACACAATAAAGCAAGATAATCTAAATTTTCCTGTGTAATTTAAATATCAACTCTCGATTCTCACTCGTAGCATTTTCTCACACATCAGTAGTAAGGGCCATCAATTCTGGTTACGTTTATATGAAATAAAATATTGGTTTTGACATGTTTATGGATGATTTCACCACACCAACGTCATGCTCGCGTCTGTTCCTCGGGAATACGATAGGAATACCAGGGTCTGTGGCCTGTTCCATGATATCTCAATGGGTTTCAATTTAGGCACTGCCAAACCTTTGTTTCATTTGTCTTACATATGTTATGAATGAAAAAACGAGACAAAAATACAAGCGATTCAAACAAGACAACAAATATAAAAGCGATTCTATGTAGATTGACAATAGAAATCATGGTACGACCACGTTTACGTAAAAGGTGGGGCACCGCTCTCACAAAAGTGCCGACGCCTACCGGGAATCGAACCCAATACCCCATTTGTAGTCTACCACTAGAGTAAGCCATTGGTAGTAGATTCGTGCCAGATTATAGAAGTACGAAGAGCCTCTGAGTTAAGCTGACAGGCGGACGGATGGGTGGACGGACATGGCGAAACAAGGGTTTTTTGTAGGCTAGACGTCTATAGGCTGAAGTCATCGCTTAACAACAATGTGAGCTGCAAGCTCAGTATTCGTCAAAAGTTCATCACAATGGTCAACAGTACACACCAGTTCAATGGTCATTATACGCTACAAAGGATTTGGGTCTGGGTGTTTGTGTATGTGTTGCGTGTGTACAACGACACCCAAGGCAAAAGTTTTATACTAAGTGTGGGGCTGTGATTCTAAGCGATTTAAAAAATCAAATTTATACAATGACTAAATTGATTTTACTTTAGAATCAATAAAAACCCATCAAACAAATCCCTCAGCCGCGACGCGACGTCTGCGGGGTTCGCGCCACGGCATTGTTCGGTTTAATGTCGACATATCTGAAAGGTTTGGCTGAATGCGGGATTAGTGGTACTTAAAAGAAGGATTTCCGTTCCTGTCGACCCGCATAGCGGCCGGGATTAGCGAGATTTCAGTTTTTTAACACGTCTCGAGATTTTTACCTGGTTTATACGTAACTTAATGCCTGTAATCCCCAAAGGGGTAGGCAGAGGGAAATGCATGCATTTAAGCATACATGCAAACATCCACGACTAGCCGGTTACGTTTTGGCCCATGTAATAGGTGGCGAACTTGTTGCCATCTCCGGGCACATTACCAAACTCCGAGGTAGTGGGAAACTTCCAGAAAATGGAAAAATCCCAATAGAACTAGAGATGAAGGATTTTAAACCGTTATTTCTGTTAGCTCCCGACCCGGGAATCGAACCTAGGACCTCCAGCGTAGTAGTAATGGCCTGCTACCGCTACGCTACTGAGGCAGTTAAAGTAAAGTAAGTAGTACTCGTTTTTAGGGTTCCGTACCTTAAAAGGAAAAAAGGAACACTTATAGGATCACCCGTGCGTCTGTCTGTCTGTCTGTCTGTCCGTCTGTCACAGCCAATTTGCTCCGAAACTACTCGACCGATTGAGTAGAAATTTGATGAATATATGTAAATTGGTGACCCAAAGATGAACACGTCAAGTAAAATAATAAATTTTAAACAGGGGGGCCACTTTCGGGAGGTAAATCAGAAAATTAAAAAAAAAACTGTATTGTGTGACATATCAAATGAAAGAGATTTTTTTTTATAATTTTTGCATAAACAAATTTGAAGTTATTTAAGAAAAATGACGATTGACCATTCCCCCCTATCTCCGAAACTACTGAACTTAAAATTTTGAAAATAATGTGGAAAATAGTTCTTTGCCTATATATTACTGGAAAACCTATACGAAGTTTGAGTCTGTTAAGTCTTGAGATCTGTAATATTTTCGAAAATATTTATTTAAATTACGGAACCCTCACCACGCGGGTCGAACTCGCACTTGTCCGGTTTTTAAGTAGGTAGATATGAGTATGTCTAGCTAGCGTTAATCAAACAACCCGCGAATCTTGAACGCTTTTTTACTAGTCAGGTTTATACATACTTAATTTCTTTAAAGATTTGAATGGCAAAATGTAGATGAAATAAATATAGAAAAAGTATAATATCAAAGGAAATAAACTATACATCTATATGCTTCTGCTTCAAAACAATTCGACATAATATTAAAAACCCATAGAGCAAAATCCCTCAGCCGCCATAACTACATTGTTATGAATCACACAACGACAGCGGGATTCGCGCCCGCGCGTAGTGCCGCGGCATTGTTCGGTTTAATGTCGACATATCTGAAAGGTTGGGCTGAGAGCGGGATTAATACTATTTAAAAGAATTTCCTTTTCTCGTCGACCCAAATAGCAGCCGGGATTTGCGGGATTCCAATTTTTTAGCACGTGTCAAGATTTTTTCTTTGCTTTCACGTATGCTTTTGTTGGCATTAATTAAACAAAGCTTTAACGTTTTTTAACGGGCAAACAAAGTGGTTATAATTTACTGGTACACTGATAAAATACCGCAAAATATTTAGACATTAATTTACTAGTGGTAGAGCTCCAGTGACAGAGTTCGCGAGCGTAGGCACCACCGCATTATTTAATTTACTATTAATATATGATTTTGCTTTTACTATATGTAATGGTTATTCACTCTAGGTAGTTTACGATTTATTGACGTTTTGAAAGTATCTGTAAAGATCTATTCGAAATAAAAATATTTTCTATTTCTATTTCTAATATACTTGCCGCTAAATGGTAGTGTTTAGCACTATCGTGTTCCGGTCAGGTATTATTGTACGGCCCTGTAATTCCCGGCACAGAGGCATAACACCTTAGGCCTCAGGAGTGGTAGCGCACCTGCATTTTGACCTATGATCTTTGTGTAAGTGTCTATAGGCTGCCATCATCACTTATTATCAATGTGAACTGCATGCTTGTTTGCCACTTTTATTACATAAAATAACCTGTATTACACAAAAATAAAAATCCATGCTCACTGACAGCAACGCTCAGACCTATTACCCTTCGACCAAGGATACTGCAATTTGTCACGTAGGTTGATATACACGCAGAACAAGAGATGATTTTTCTAAATTCAGCCCACAAGATGGTGAATTATAGAAATAGAACATAAAAATATAACTGGTGATAGAACTCCAGTGACGGAGCTCGCGGGCGAAGGCAACACCGCATTACCTAATTTACTTAAGGTTTTATGCCCCTGTGCCGGAAATTACAGGGCCGTACATTACCACCTGACCGGAACACGATAATGCTGAACACTACCATTTAGCGGCAAGTATATTAGGTAATGCGGTGGTGCCTACGCCCGCGAGCTCCGTCACTGGAGCTCTATCACCAGTAATTGTAAAAATATGTCATATGGCGTCGTAATAACTGCTACAGAGACATTACAGCGTAAGTCAGAGGGGTGGCAACGTATCTATATTTTGAACTCTGGCTTAAGTGTAGATATCTATACTATAGGCCTCAGTCATTATTCAATATCCATGATATGTTAGGATCCCACTGCAGAATCATTTCGTTCATCCAGATATGCTTCAAACCTATTCTGTATGCATATTTATAGTCTAGAGAATATATATCCACTAGGTTGCCTATCATAATTTGGTCGCAAGTATTTTTAATTAAATTTTTTTATCTTTAACAGTCAGAAACTCATAACTTTAAAATGAGCTTTAATTTGGTATATAAATAATATATATACGTTGGACGTAAAAAGTTATCGGGGCGGAACGAAAATATGTAGGGACGGCCAAGTCCGCAACGGCAGCCGTGATTTTTCAGAGTTTTTATACATATTGCCGTGAAATGGACGATGTTTTATTGAAAAAACCAGTAGAAAAATAGCTTTCCCTAAAAAATAAATAATTAAACTTGTGGCCCTTTTTTTGACGGGCAACCTAGTGGACATAAACAAAAAATGAAAATTATGAACTTATTTTTATAGATTTTCCTGCAACCTAGCACAATAAAATGATACTTAATAATGGCAACCCTTGAATACGTCCCACTGCTGCGCACGATTCTTTCCCCTTCTTGGGAGGAGGCTTGGAACTTACTTTACCGCTCTGTTCCAATGCGGGTTGGTGGAGATAAGGGTTAGTGGCCAACCCGTTGTCGGATGTTTTTAAACTCATAAGGCCTTTGACAAAGATTAACGACTGCTACCTATTGATAGCAACCAAGATCGACGGCTTAACGTGCCCTCCTTAGCTCAGAAACGCATTTTAATTTGCCACTAGCGGTCACCCATCACACAAAGCACCGAGCCCGTATCGCTTAACCTAAATAAAAATATACTTACCTAATTGTAAATAATGAGTCATGTTTTTCGGCTATATCGAATATTAACCCCCTTATTCATAAACTTCTTTTAGCTAAAGTGTTGCTAATGTCTCCTTTGTCCTTTTCTATCCTGCACATTTGACAATGCAACTGACAAGACAAAGCATTCTATAGCTAAAACGTATCTAATGAACGTTTATGAATTAACGACGAAAAATAGGAGATGCTAGTCTGTATAAAACTGTACGCGGACAAAGATACGGGTAAAAGCTTGTCAAGAGTAGAATGGAATGTACTGAAACTTCTGATCTTTCGTAAACAACTGGGCTATAACTGCTTCATATTTGATAGACACGACCGTTTGCCCAATCACTCAAATAAAAAACGCGTAACACCGATACAAGTCATTCTTAAACCAAATTACGCGCCTGATCGGGCCTAAAAACCAATTCGATCCAAGAAAGCGAAGATGACAGAGGGATATCAAAAAAAATAGTGAAAGACACCACTCATAAAAGCTGTTTATTTGAAAAGGGTCTCGACGAGACCTTCGTAAAGGGAATCTCGGCTTAATATCTTAAAAGGGATGCGACCTTTAAGCATGGGCTCTGTTTGGACAACGGTCAACTTTGTCGTGAACTCGTATAGGGATATCGATCTTATAAGTCGGCGTTAAGGTTAATATCTGATTGGTGGATTAGCGAAACGTAACAGTTAAGTACGGTATTTATTTTACTATATAACAAAGTTTTACAATTTCGATATTTTAGAGTTGAACGGTATCGTCCATAAAGCGTTGTAATTCATGCTAAAATAAATGACAATATCTGTTTGTTTTTTCACTAAGCTATAATTATAGAAAAAAAAAAAGAATTATATACGTCACCAGTGAGATGGATTGGTGAATTTCATCGTTAAGCAATATTAATTGATTAAAAAGGACTAATAAAATTCGTATAAATATTGCCAATAGAAAAGGTCGATTTTATTTATTTATTGAAACTTTAATGCACCTAGTACATAAGGCGGACTTAATGCCATAGGGCATTCGATACCAGTCAACCTTGAGGTAGTGGGATACTAATAGTAGGGGTGCAATAATAAAAACTATATGTATGTATGTATGTATCTTCACGCCAGGTCCCTAACGGGGTAGGCAGAGAGTGTAGAGCGCCAGACATCCCGGTTCTGACAAACCTCTCGTGCCTCGTCTACCTTCATCATTCTCTTCATACATGCACGCCGATTCCTAAGACTTTTGACCCCACCATCAGATAGAACTCGACCTATTTGGTCATGGTAGGTCAGCCTTGGTCTTCCTGGGCCTCTGCAACCATCCACATTCGCATTGTATATCTGTTTAGTCATTCGCTCATTCGACATTCTTTCTATATGCCCGAACCATCGGAAAAAACTATATGGACAGTAAGAAATAGGTACTGTTTAGAAACAAAACCATTATAAATTGTATTTAACAATCAATAAAAAGATAAAAATATATTAGATATAAATATTATATTTACGTATCATAAGTAATATATACATAACTTATACAGTATAAAGATAATATATACAATAATATATTATAAATATATATGCATAGGACGACAGAAAGTTAAAACTAAGGCATCGATTCCAGGAAGTGACTATAGAGCTATCGTTTGAATGAAAACTTAGAGGGAGACTTACGAATGTCAAGGGGCAGCGTGTTCCAGAGCTTAATCGCAGATATTACCAAAGATTTTGATGTTTTTCATCATGTTTATGATTTTTTTTCTACAAAATTATAATCGATCTCAATAATATAACGCGGTGTTATTGTTGGTAGACCTATTGAGCGTCTGAGTTTTTTTTAGTGTTGCTTAGTGTAGCGCATTTTATAATATTTTGAAAACCGTAAGGCCCTTTTCTCGCGTTTTCAGGGACGGCCCCCTTAAGTTTCAATAAATATGTATCACTACTATATTTATATTTATAGCTATATATTTATAGCAATACAAGATGGCAAAAGGTTATCGAACAAAATGGTACATACATACTTTAGTTAAATTTAAATAAACAATATTAAGAAATGTTTTGATGGATGGATGTATCTTCACGCCAGGTCCCTAACGGGGTACGCAGAGAGTGTAGAGCGCCAGACATCCCGGTTCTGACAAACCTCTCGTGCCTCGTCTACCTTCATCATTCTCTTCATACATGCACGCCGATTCCTAAGACTTTTGACCCCACCATCAGACAGAACTCGACCTATTTGGTCATGGTAGGTCAGCTTTGAATGTCATGTTTTGAATTATCTTAAAAAATGCAAAGAAACTTTTTCCCCAACCTATACTCGTATATAGGTAACTAAGGCTACTCTAATCGTGGCTACATGGATGCAAGCATGAATGGTTGTAGCTTAATGCACGTAAATAAAAAAAATGGTAGCCTTTAAAATCAGTTTATGGACTACAATTTTTTGTGATAATAAGAGATATTGAAATATTTATTTTTCGCTATAACACATGCAATTCACTTGCATGTGTTATAGCGAGCCTTAGAAATTAAAGAAAAAACTGAAAGAAAAATTTGACTTCGGGCAGGAATCGAACCTGCGACCTCAGGATAACCAGTCCAGCCGCTTTACCATTAAGCTACCGAAGTAGTTTTTTTTTTTTTTTTTTTTTTTTTTTTTTTTTAGGTCGGACTTGTGTAGGCGGCCTGTCTCGAGACGGCACTAGTCTACTTCACCGGGCAATCGGCGAGCGCAGAGGGCGCTCCAGCCTAAAATTTTAGCGCAACTGCCTAAGGGTGACCCATGCGGGTCCGTGCCTCGGCTTAGGACGTTGCGGAGAGACATATGAGACATATGCGATTATGGGCGTTGCAACTTTCGCTCTACTCCATTCGGTTGGCGATAACCGGAATGTCATCGGCCTCGCGGGGCCGGAGATAGGGTCGGGATCAGGGGCGGGCGCGGCGCGAAACGCGTCGGCGCGTTGTATTATTAGCGGTTTGTGCAGTGTGATTCTGTAATCGATTGTTCATTGCGGCGATGGCCAACGTGGTCTCATCGTCCGGATCTTTTAAGACGTGCCTTGGACGTCTCCTTTTGGCGCGATCAAAAGGAGTGTATATCGCGGCCGCTCTGACCAGCGGATTCGGGTGGTGACTCGCCCGATCGAAATAGCGAGCTGAAGCTCGCTTCATAAACTGCTGGATGGTAGGCAGATTTGCGTCAATATGCAAGTTTTTATTACGTACGTACCAAGGCGCGCCTACGGCTCTACGTAAGAATCGGTTCTGCAAGGTTTGGAGTTTGCGAAGTATTGTCTTTTTCGCGTGGGCGAATACCGGGGACGCGTAACATAAAATGGGCCTTATGCAGGACGTATAGGCACGGAGTTTGTTCCGGGCCGATAGCTTGCTCTTTTTGTTTAAGAGACAATGTAGTTGGGACAACACGAATGCAGCCTTTGCGCGCGCTGCTTTTACATGTGCAGCGAAGGACAGATGCCGATCAAGCGTCACTCCTAAGTATTTGATTTTGTCCGTCCATGGGATGGGCTCGTCAAACATAAGGACTGGGGCTACGTTGGGTCTGGGAGCGCGGTCCCTTATGAAGAGTATGGCAGCGCTCTTGCTAGGATTTACCTCTATACGCCAGCGGCGGAACCAAGACTCAAGGTCTTTGGCCGCCGCTTGCAGGGCTTTCCTTATGATCTCTGGCTTTCTGCCAGAGACGTAAATAGCGGTGTCGTCAGCGTACATTGCCACCTGAACGCCGTGGCGGACAGGGATATCGCTAGTGTATAGCGTGAACAAGAGGGGGGAGAGTACGGATCCTTGGGGAACACCGGCTGTTATGGTGTGACGGTTCGAGAGGGTACCCTCGACTCGATATCGAAAGCCTCTGTCCGACAGAAAGTCTCGAATGATGTGCACGATTTGGGTGGGCACTCCGAGAGTGTACAGCTTATATAATAAGCCGTTGTGCCACACGCGGTCGAACGCTTTAGCGATATCGAAGAAGAGGGCTCCCGTCATAATCTTTCTATCGAATTTACTGAGTATATGCTCGGTGATTCGATGTACTTGATGGACACAGGAGTGACGAGCACGGAACCCGAACTGTTCGTCCGGGATCAAGTGCCGCACTCGGGTGAAATCTAAGAGTCGAGCGTACACGACGCGCTCGTAAATTTTACTTAGAGAACTGAGCAGACTTATCGGCCTGTATGACGAGGCCTGGTTGCTCGGCTTACCGGGCTTTTTGAACCCGATAATTGTGGCCTCTTTCCACGCGGGTGGAAACATACTATTTTTAAACGCTGCGTTGAGTATCGCAGCCAAAAGGGCAATGAGCAAAGGGGGGAAGTTTCTAACTGTGCGATTGGAAATGCCGTCCGCACCCGGCGCTTTCCGCACTTTTAGACGCTTGATCAGGTCTGTCACCTCTGCGACTGTCACAGGTCTGAGAGGATCATCATTATTTTCGCTATTACCGTTAGCGGTTTCATCGACTGGCGTGTCGGGAATGGGACCGGTTTCGCGCGGGGGGGTTGGCGGTCTCGCGTTCCTACTTTCGACTTCTAAGTTGATCTTGTCTAAATGATCGGCAGCTATCGGCATCGTACTTGGAGAGCATTGAATCTCGAGTTCGTTCGCCAGGCATTCGGACTTTTCGAAGTCATCGAAGGCTGGCGGTTGGTTAGGGCGAATTAGGGGAGGCATGGATGCCTCCATAGGGGATTTGAAGCATTTGAAAAGCCTCCAGTACTCTGTATGAGAGGGATCAAGGTCAATGAGCTTTTGCTCCCAGCGGTCGTTATAGACTTCCACCTTGCATTTCTTGGCCTGACGTTGCCAGTATCGCATGGTGGATTTTCTATCGGCCGTTGGGGCAGAGTAGTAAGCTCTGGTAGTTGCATTCCTTTCCCTCACTATCTCCCGTACGTGCTCAGGGATAACGGCGTGACTGGGTACAGTCGCGGGTTTTTCCTCTGAGCATCCGTCTACGACAGATTGTACGTGATTAGTGAGAGCAAGGATCGCACTATTGACTTCGTCAGTGGTCTCTATCAGGGAGGGGATCGTATCTAAGTCTGCGGATGTGGTGGCGGCCAACTTGGATCTCACTTGAGACCAGTCGGTCACCACTCTCATCGGGATGTCGCTACGACCTGTATCAGTGGGACCGCTATGGGGGATAAATTCTATAATAACAGGTCTATGGTCAGAGTCTAACTCGTGTAGCACTCGTATAGAGTGCAAACGCAGGTTTACATTCTTTACTAGCGCTAGATCGAGTATGTCGGGTCGTCCCATGTTGTCGTCATAACAATAGTGGGTGGGTTCGAGTGGCACTAGAATGTCTATAGGTGCTCTGTCAAGATAACGTTCAAGAACTGTCCCTCGTGCATTAGACGAGTTACAGCTCCACATTATGTGTTTGGCGTTGAGATCTCCTGCCACTATGACGGAGTCGCCAAGCTTAAATAGACGATCTAGGTCGCCTACTAAGAGATCGCGTTGGGGAGATAGATACGCCGACACTATAGTGATCGGCTGATGACCGGTCATCGCTAATAGGCAAACTGAGACTTCAATGTTCTCCAGGTCGTCGGGGGGGGATAGAGGCGTGCAATGCAGCGTCCTCTTGTAATATATAAGGGTGCCTCCGAAGGCACCGTCTGTACGATCGTTTCGTACTAACCTATAATTGGCCAAGCTTGGGTTACGGCGGGCGGGTTTTAAAAATGT
This sequence comes from Macrosoma leucophasiata, assembly GCA_036365455.1. NCBI lineage: Eukaryota > Metazoa > Arthropoda > Insecta > Lepidoptera > Hedylidae > Macrosoma > Macrosoma leucophasiata. Next base: position 22,223,464 of record JAWQUS010000007.1, on the reverse strand, counting down.
CTCCTGGATGAGGAAGACATCAATATTTTTATCGCGGAGAAATTCTCCCAGCTCATCGCGGAGGCCTGACATGCCATTGGCGTTAAAAAACCCTATTCTAAGTGAATAGGGTTTTATCCTGCTAGATAAATTAGTTAAGGGCCGTATGTTCATTTTGGGTTTACCGGGGGGTGTTGTTTATCAGCCGGTTGACGTCGGCTGCGGCCAGGACCATTTCTACCCTGGCGTTGGGAAGGTGGGGATTTGCTTTAAAGTAGCAGTATCTGTCCAGCAGGGGCTGGAGTATGCTCATGTCAAACATGAGCGAAAAAGAGAGTACCTCGCTGATGAGGTCGAGTGGCGCCTGAGGGGGGCCGGGGGCGGGAGCCTGAAGGGCCATGGGTTGAGCCTGAGGGGCCTGGGTGGGTTTGTGGCGTGGTGTGGCCGTAGCGGCCAGCGGGGGCCTGATGGGAGTTGGCACGGGGGCCGGAGCGGGGGCCGGAGCCGGGGCCGGGGCGGGAGCCGGGGCCGGGGCTGGGGCTGGGACCGATTTTGGAGCGGCCTGAGGGGCCTTCGCGGGTGCCCGAGCGACCGGGGTGGTCGTGGGCGGCGGGATCACTCCTTTAAGAAGGGGGAAGTGGGTGGTGCTCATGAGGGAGGGCGGCGGACCGGTCCTCCATGCGGGGGCCAAGATGGGGTTGGGGGTCCTCTCGAATTGAGGGGCCGCTCTGGGTGGGATTGGGCGACGACCCCTGGTGGGGATTCGTGCCGCTTTGGGAGCCTCTTTGCATCCCCTATAATTGGCGGGGTGGCCTGCCTGCCCGCAGAGTATACAGCTCGGGGGCTCCGAGCATGCAGCTCTGTCCTTGGGGCGTGTGCAATCGGCCGTGCCGTGGTCTTCCAGGCACTTTACGCACCTGGGGCGCATTTTGCACCGACCTGAGGCATGTCCGTATCGTTGGCAGTTATGACACTGCCCTATGTTTCCCCTTTTGTTAGGGGGCTCGACACGGATGCCACCGAGTCCCGCAACATCTTTGATGTTGAAGATTGCGGTGGCTTCCTTGGTGTTGTCAAGAATGACTAGCACCATTTCAAGGTGCCCGTTTTGGCCCCTGTGCCCGCGGTGCATCCTATGCACTTGCTGCACGGGGAGGGCTTTGACCTCTTTGAGGTCGGTCATAATCTCCTCGGGTGTGAGGAAAATGGGGAGGTTGCGTATGACAACGCGACGCCGTTTCTCCTCTGGGAGAGCGTAAGTAAAATACTGTAAGCCTCTCTCGTCAAAGAGCGAGGTGGCTGTACGGTGGTGGGAGGAGGACTCCAGTTGGATGGTGTAACAACCATCCTTGGGATTCCACCTGGTATGGAGGGGGACGACCCCTTTGACCTTCAGCGATGCTGAGAGGTCGGTCCAAGTGAATTTGTCGGACCCTAGGAGTTTGAGTGGGGGGGGACGTTTGGATTTAGGCGCTCCTGGGGCGCTAGCCTGCGATCTCGCTGAGGGCGAGCTGGCTTGGGATTGGTGCGCGGGAGATGCGCTACCTCGAGAGGTTATCTTGGGGGTGGGGGGGAGGCTGTGATTCTCACAGCTTTGGCGGGAACGGAGGGCTCCTCGGCCTGGGTTTTGCGGGTTTTCCGCTTTCGCTTGCCTCCTTTGACGAGCGTGAAGTCGTCTGTGTCGGAGGCGGACTCCTCATTGGACGCCTGTCCTACGGACATTGCGTCTGAGTCCGTAGAGCGTTCCTGGCCGGGAGTGGGGGAGGGGGTGGCGGACTCTGCTTGGTCCAAGAGTGGGGGGGCTGCGGACTGGGATGTGTCCGGAGAACAAACGGACTCTGAATGGTCCGAGACAGAGCGGCTCTGAGTGGGCGATTGAGAGCGCGGGGAGCATGAGCGGGGCTTTGAGAGTCTTGCACCCTCACAAATGGATTCCAAGAATCCGTCGGGCAGGGGGTCCGGTAACTCCTGCATAATGCGGGCGAATTTGGAACTGATTTTACTGCTTTTCAGCAGGATGGCAAAAGCTGCCTCATGCTTCCTTTTCTCCTCAGACATGTTGTCTGGGGAGAAAAGGATTTCAGCGAAAGGGGGAAATGGACGTTTGCGGACTTGGTGGTTTTTATCCCTATCTCGACCTAAAAACGCACGAAACAGGAGGGTTCGGTTATCGAACACGTTCCCCGGGAAGAACCCACAACAAACCCGGGGCAATCGTGTGTTTAAACGCGCCTATAAATTAAACGCGGGGTATTTATCCCTACCTCCCGGGTGGGACAACCCGGGAGTGTGTGAGGTGTAATTACCTCCTCGCCGGGATAGGCGAGGAGGGTGTGTCCTACTGGTGAGCCCTAAGCTTGTATCGCCCTCGGCCAATCTTAATGTGCCGAGGGGCCCTAAGGTAACGTCTGTCTGTCAGTACTTGTACGGCAGAGACTATGGGGTCACTCCAAATGCCTCTGTTCTAACCGTACACTTCCGATTTCGCTTTAGCCTGAAGGGCGCAGCAACGTCACGGGTCTTCGTTTAGTCGGTTTCGTTGGCACTGTTAAGTTTCAGCCGACTTGCCCTGAGGGGGCCAACTTGATTTGATTGCACGTCGGTATAGACCGAAACAGGATAAACCCCAATTCCTCGAAACACGGCGGTCGGTCAAAAGACTGACTGTCGTTATCGGCAATTAGGACTTAAACCCAATTCCACGAAACAACGATTAGTCAAGGACTAATCGTCGTTATCGGTAATTAGGGCTTAAACCCCAATTCCACGAAACGGGCGGTCGGTCAAGGACTAACCGTCGTTATCGCAGATTAGGGCGGCGATAAGCCGAAACTCGCGAACAATACACTCGCGATAGCGCTCTACCAGAAGGGAGAGCGAGAACAATGGAAGCGTGCGTTCAGGACGAGCGCACGAACCGGAATGTACCGAAGTAGTAGTGTTACCGCCAAATTTATACACCGCATTAACCGCGCGCGCGCATCGCATTGTCGCCTGCCTTCCCCCTGCCCTCTGCCTTCCGCCCTTCCTTCGTCCTTACTCCTGTGACGGTGGAGGTGAGACGGAGAGGCCAGCGCGCGCACGACACAAGCCTGTTGAACGCGAACGCGCGCGCACGACACACCGCAACGCTACCGCTAGCCCGCGACCGCTGTACAGCGGCTGCAGTAGCAGCCCACCGCGCAGTTCAGTGCCGAGGAGACATCCACCATCGTCAAGGTACCCCAACATCCCGTCTTTTTCCTCTCACTAGCAATCTTCGGTATTCTAAACCGCTTAAAAAACCGCACCACCATAAGTGGTCCGAACGAGCCGGATCATATTTATTTCGATGTTCTTTCTGTACCTCGCCCTTTAAGGAATACCTTTAAATAATTTATCTACACGCTTAGTATATAAAATATAACACGCATACCTATATACACGCATTCATATACGCATTTTATATCATATATCATTAAACAACCGCTATATACAGTCCACTTGCTAATCATTATTCATAGTTCTATTCTATACACATACATGCGTTAGGATATTATCTAGAATCGTGATTTTATACCGCTTGCCGCTCTTATTACGTAATACTAATTACGTATCGCTGACCGCCATTTTGTGCATATTCTGCAGTGTCAATCGTAACGAGTTTTTCGTATTAATATTTCGTAGGCATATATTTAATTCGCATTTTTTTGTCGTTTATTCTGAACTTATTTAATTTAATATGTCTAAGAAAATGCAAGACGTCGCTGTTGAGATCGATAGGAAGTTATTGCTGTTGGAAAACAAACGTAATTGTCTGTTCGAATGTCTACAACAAATTTATGATTTGTCAATTAACGCTAAAACAAACGATTTAATAAAAGAGGAATTTTTGGATTCCTGTAGTAACATTGAAACGCTTCGTACTGAATTTCATCAGGTAGTAGACGATTATAACGAACGATTGATGGATTTAGATTCAAAAAAGATGCCTGATTTTAAATACCTTAGTTCTTTCGAAAGATTATTTAGTAAAGTGAAACGACTAAATAATATTCTTTGTTCTTCAAATAATGGGAAAAATAACGACAGTGGTGATTCAGTGAAGAAAGTTTTTTCCCGATTACCGCCAATAGAATTGATATCGTTTAACGGAAATATTAAGGAGTGGCCGTTATTTTTTGCGAGTTTTAAATCTAACGTACATGATAATCCGTCCCTTACCGACGCGGAGAAATTATATTATTTGCTCGGTAAACTACAAGGAAAGGCTAGTAATTTTTGTTCGCGAATCACGCCTTCACCAGAAAATTATTCGTTAATTATTGATTCTTTAATAAATAAATTTGAAGATAAACGTACACTTGCTGCTGCATATATTGATCAAATATTGCAGTTTAAGGCAGTAACACAAGGTTCCGTAGATGGTTTCGAGTCGTTTTTGGACGGATTTGTAGGCGCTTACCGTGCATTAAAAAATATTAACATAGAAAATTTATTGGATTTATTCGTTTTACATATCGCTCTCAAGGGGCTTGATATGAATACAGTGAGCTCCTTTGAGATGAGTAGGGATAACGATGAAATACCTACTTTCGATAATCTTGTTAATTTCGTAACGAAGCAGCTTAAAATATTGCAACAAACTACAACTACCGCCGTAAAAAATGTTAACGTGGCTAAAAGAAGTTTGCCTTCGCGCTCTAGCAATGCAGCCCCTAAGTACCAATCATATGTTACTAGTGCTATGAACAATAATAATTTTCAACGCAAGAATTGTCTTTGTAAAGGGCAAGTCCATAGTGCTTTATATTTGTGTCAATGCTATATCGATGCCTCTCATGAGGAACGCTTTCGTAAAATTAGAGAATTAAACGCCTGCACTAATTGCCTCAGTATTCATCATAATTCGTCTAAATGTCGTTCCATGTCGCATTGTAAAATATGCAATGGACGCCATCATACATCTTTGCATCATGAGCGGCCACGAGGCCGATTAGATAATGTAACTAAAACGCCACCTATTGCTTGTAATACCGCAGCACCCTCACTACCAATGCAGGGTAATCCGCACGAAAATGTGGCGTTGTGCTCCTACCTTCACAACAACGAGATGCGCTCGCGTAGTAAGTTAGCTACGAGCGCTACGACCTGTTTGTTAGCTACAGCGCAGGTTCTCGCGTATGATGGTGACAATTCATTAGTTAACATTCGAGTATTGCTGGATTCGGCAAGCCAGTCTCATTTCATTACGACAAATTGCTGCGAGCGTTTAAATATTAAACCGCATTATATAGAACGAACGCTTGTAAAAGGATTTGGGGGTTCGGAAAAAATTGTTAAGGGTTCTGCACATTTAAAATTTACTTCCCGCTTTAATACGCAACTTAATTACAATATCAACGCTTTAATTGTCGATCAAATCACGGATACTCTTCCATCCGTAGTTGTCGACAGATCCGCTTTATCATATTCAAATGAATTACCGCTTGCAGACTTGACATTTGATACGCCTGGTCCAATAGACGTTTTAATAGGTGCTTCTTTGTTTCCGCATTTGCTACTACCGAACGTAGTTCGGGGGGGTGACACGCGTTTGCCTCCAGCAATTGAAACTGTACTAGGCTATGTAATTATGGGATCCGTTCCCATCGCTTTCGATTATAACGCTACCTCGTCGACTTGTTGTACTGTAGTTGAACCTCAGTCGTCGATCGACGGTTTCATTAAAAAATTCTGGGAGCTTGAGGAAGTTCCTAGCGCGCCTACGCAACATCGCGATGATGTTGAATGCGAAGAATTATATCGTGCCACCACTGTACGTGATCCCGTCAGTGGGCGATATGAAGTAGCATTACCTTTTCGGGGTGATGTTTTTACGTTAGGTAGTTCATACGATATAGCTCGTAAACGATTTTTGAGTTTAGAAAGAAAACTTGAGGCTTCGACCGCTTTAAGAACTGCTTACGATGAAGTATTTAGAGATTACATACGTAACGGATATCTCTCTATCGTTCATAGCAATGAACATAGTAACTTTAATAATCCGCATTACGTAATTCCGCATCACGGTGTTATTCGTGAAGACAAATCCACTAGTAAAGTCCGTCCTGTTCTCGATGCAAGTTGTCAAACAACTTCTGGTACCTCGCTTAATGACATTTTACATAGTGGACCTAATTTACAGGGAGATCTCTTTGAAATAATTTGTAATTTTCGTTTATATAACGTTGCAATGACAGCCGATTGCAAACAGATGTTTTTTGCAATTGCCATAACAAAAGACCATCGCCGCTACCAACGTATTTTATATCGATTCAACCCACAACAACCGCTGGTCATTTATGAATTTAATCGAGTATGTTTCGGAATTAAATCGAGTCCGTATCACGCTTTGCGTACTGTACAACAACTAAGTAAAGATGATGGGCATAAATATCCGCGAGCTCGTGATATTGTCGCAACATCTATTTTTATGGATGATATCGCGTTCTCAGTGCGCTGCGAGGCTGAGGCCACTTTGGCCGCTAAAGAACTTATTAATTTTTTCAAGGGTGCTCAATGGGACTTAGTCAAATTTAATAGTAACTCGCAAACTGTTTTAGATAGCATTCCACCTAGTCACAGATTACCTAAAGAGATTGAATTCGATAAGACAGTGTCGCATAAAATATTAGGTTTACACTGGTCAACTGAATCGGATGAATTTTATTTTAAAATTTCACTTTCAGATGACGGTTGTACCAAACGCATTATATTATCAACGATAGCTCGTTTGTGGGATTTGATGGGATTCGTTGCACCTACGGTTTTATATGCTAAATTACTTATAAAAGAACTTTGGCAACTCAAAATTGATTGGGATGAAATACCTCCCAAGCATATCGTAAAGGCATGGAAAATATTCTGTGCTGAGCTTCCGCTTTTAAATTATTATCGCATACCACGTTATTTAGGTGTAACCGCTGATTGTAAGGTAACGCTGATCGGTTTCGCCGATGCCAGCGAAAAGGCTTACGGAGGTGTGATATATTTACGCGTCAGCTCACCTGTAGGTACTAGCGTCCAACTCGTGTGTGAAAAATCTAAGGTAGCACCTAACGCTGCACATACCATTGCACGATTGGAACTCTGCGCGGCTATGTTATTATCAAATTTACTCCGTATTGTACGGAATAGTTACAGTTCGCGTTTCGTAGTCGACGTATATGCCTTTACAGACTCAAAGGTGGCATTGTATTGGATAAAGGGTTCCCCTCATCGCTGGCAAGCATTTGTTGCGAATCGAGTTATTAAAATAATTGAGAATATCGCAGCAGAGCATTTCCATCACGTTTCAGGGTTAGAAAATCCCGCTGACTGTTTATCGCGTGGTATAACGCCATCTAAGTTAATAGCGCATCCGCTATGGCTACACGGGCCCCCATGGCTAGCCATGGAGCCTAGTCAATGGCCTATTTACGCCCTGGACGAACTACCAACAGAAAGTATACCCGAACAAAAGGTGATCGTACAGGTAGCCGTCACACCTACAGTAGAATGTGTTCTCTACGATCTCGCGCTACGCAAATCTTCGTGGAATAGATTACTACGCGCGATTGTATATGTTTTCAGATTTTGTAAGTTATTACCACGTAATGAAGAACCGACTATAACCGCTAAAGATTTAGAATTCGCAGAATTAAAATTGCTTCAAATTTTACAACGCAAATATTTTTCGCAGGAGCTCATTCAATTACAAAATAATGAATCATGCTCCAATGTTTTTAATAAGCTTCGTGCTTTTTTAGACCGCGACGGTTTAATCAGAGTAGGAGGCCGGTTAGGTAATTCTGATTTATCATATGATCAGAAACACCCAATAATTTTACCACGGAATGATCATATAGTCTCTTTATTAATTGATCATTATCATCGCATAAATATGCACGCTGGACCAGAATATTTAATGTCGCTTTTGAGACAAAATTACTGGATTTTGTCCGCTCGTAGAATTGTACGTCAGCGTGTACACCTCTGTTACCGCTGCTATCGTATGAAACCGCGTTCTGTTTGTCCAATAATGTCAGATCTGCCGGATAGCAGATCTGTCGCCGCTGTTAAAGCATTTATGCATACCGGTTGCGATTATGCCGGTCCTATCGCTTACACCCCCATACGTGGCAGGGGTGTTAGAAGTAGAAAAGCATATATATGTGTATTCACTTGCTTAACAACACGCGCTGTTCATATTGAACTAGCTACTGATTTAAGTACACCCAGTTTCTTGGCTGCGTTAAAGAGATTTTTGTCGCGTCGCGGTCCCGTTCAAGTTATGTATTCTGACAACGGGACTAATTTTAAGGGTGCAAATTCATACCTAAGAGATCTGTATAAGTTTCTGAATGAGGATTACAAATCACGTTTCGAAGAACAGTTATCTGAAAGTCAGATTGAATGGCGATTTAATTGCCCCGCTGCACCGCATTTCGGTGGTTGCTGGGAAAGTATGGTGAAGGTTATAAAAAATCACCTTTTCAAGGTCATTGGTCAGCAACTGCTTTCCTACGAGGAATTAAATACGGTTTTAATTCAAGTAGAGTGTTTGTTAAATTCGCGTCCGCTCACTGTCCTCAGTTCAGATCCAGCAGAACCTTCGGTTCTAACCCCTAGTCATTTTTTACATACCGCACCATTGGGGTCTTTGCCCGCACCTGAAATACAAGATGGCGCAACGCTTCGCGAAAGACACGCACTTCAGGATAAAATAGTGCAATCGTTTTGGGCTAGATGGAAGCTGGAATACTTAAGTAACTTACAGATTAGGAGTAAGTGGAATAAAGCATCCGCTCCTATTGCACCAGGAACAATTGTTGTTATAATGACTAACAGTACTCCGCCATTGTCCTGGCCATTAGGTATTATAGAGAAAACTTGTCCTAGTAATGATGGTTCAGTACGAGTTGTTTCTGTGCGAACTGCGACTGGCGTATACCTACGTCCGGTTGTACGTGTATGTCCTATACCACAGCATTAATTTCTTGTCCATCCACGCTAAACGAATCACTATTCTATATATTTATTATAATATAACTTATTTACTTTATTTATTTTTTTTTCTTTTTCTCACACACGCATTATTTTAAAGGTGAACCTTTAAGGGGGGGTGGAAATGTTACCGCCAAATTTATACACCGCATTAACCGCGCGCGCGCATCGCATTGTCGCCTGCCTTCCCCCTGCCCTCTGCCTTCCGCCCTTCCTTCGTCCTTACTCCTGTGACGGTGGAGGTGAGACGGAGAGGCCAGCGCGCGCACGACACAAGCCTGTTGAACGCGAACGCGCGCGCACGACACACCGCAACGCTACCGCTAGCCCGCGACCGCTGTACAGCGGCTGCAGTAGCAGCCCACCGCGCAGTTCAGTGCCGAGGAGACATCCACCATCGTCAAGGTACCCCAACATCCCGTCTTTTTCCTCTCACTAGCAATCTTCGGTATTCTAAACCGCTTAAAAAACCGCACCACCAAGTAGCTAGTGGCTTCGGTACCTAAGTGGTAAAGCGGCTGGGCGTATATTGGGTATTTAGTCTGAACGGACCAAAAAGAATGGACCGTAGTCCGATGCGTCACAATCTCGACAAAAAAGACCCGCCAAAATCGAAGACACTCAAATTCTATTTATTTGTATGTAGGTATGTATGTATGTGTGATTGTATGGTGATAAAAGTAGCCTAAGTTACTCCTTATCACATCAGCTATCTGCCACTGAAAGTCTCGTCAAAATCGGAGTCATTCGAATTATATTTGTTTGTATGTAGGTATGTATGTATGTATGGATGTATGGAGATAAAAATAGTCTAACTTACTCCTTATTACATCAGCTACCTACTCGTGAAAGTCCCGTCAAAGTCGGATACACTCCAATTCTACTTATTTGTATGTAGGTATGCATGTATGTATGGGTGTATGGAGATAAAAGTAGCCTAAGTTACTCCTTATTACATCAGCTGCCTACCCTTGGAAGTCCCGTCAAAGTCAGATACACTTCAATTCTACTTATTTGTATGTAGGTATGTATGTATGTATGGATGTATGGAGATAAAAGTAGCCTAAGTTACTCCTTATCACATCAGCATCAGCTTTTTACTGGTGGTAGAGCTCCAGTGACGGAGCTCGCGGGCGTAGGCACCACCGCATTACCTGATTTACTTGCCGCTAAATGGTAGTGTTCAGCACTATCGTGTTCCGGTCAGGTGGTAATGTACGGCCCTGCAATTTCCGGCACAGAGGCATAACACCTTAGGCCTCAGGAGTGGTAACGCATTTGCATTTTGACCTTGATCTTTGTGTGTAGGTATGTATGTATGTACGGATGTATGGAGATAAAAATAGCCTAAGTTACTCCTTGTCACATCAGCTATCTGCCAGTGAAAGTCCCGTCAAAATTGGTCCAGCCGTTCCCAAGATTAGCCCCGCCAAACAGACAGACAGACAGACAAAAATTGAAAAAAAAAATTGTTTTGGTATATGTATCGTGTATACATACATATGCATTTAGTAAAAAGCGGTTATTTTAATATTACAAACAGACACTCCAATTTTATTTATTTGTATATAAGTAGATTAGCTATAAACTATTTGAAATGTATTCTAGTGTCATGAAGTTCGTCAGAACAAACTGTTGAATCACGTTGTAGGAGTTAAGTCAACAATTAGATAACATCATTTAATTAAAACTTGGTCCATCACAAACACTTGCGGGTTGAAATGAAAAACACTATTTAATTTTCATTTTATATAAATATTTGTTTTTACCCTTTCACCCTTTGAAGATAATACTGAGCTCAAACACCTCTATTCACTCAGTGACGTAAACACAGAAAACTTATGTTTGAATAGAATTACGGAGCATTCTTCAAACGAACCGTAGACTGAAGTTTTGCTCGCATGTTTTGAATGTCTATAGTCTAGATATCGAGTTATGGAAGTTATTCAATATGAAGATAAATAAGACTCTTTTGAATGGTATAACACAATCATGCCTGTATTTTCATGCTAGTATGAATGCTTATACAGTTTTGACGTGACAACGTCTTATAAATCGATGAACGTCGGCTGCACGCACGAAAAAGTGTCACGTTTCGACTGAGCCGACTATGCAAGCGAGTCGATCTCCATACACCCATACATACATACCTACATACAAATAAGTAGAATTGGAGTGTATCCAACTTCGACGGGACTTTCACGAGTGGGTAGCTGATGAAATAAGGAGTAACTTAGACTATTTTTATCTCCACACATCCATACATACATACCTACATACAAACAAATATAATTCGAATGACTCCGATTTTGACGAGACTTTCAGTGGCAGATAGCTGATGTGATAAGGAGTAACTTATGCTTGTTTGATATTATTTCGCATTAACACATGCTTGTGAAATATATTTTATTTTTAAAGAAAAATGGAAAGAAAAATTTGACTTCAGGCGAGGCTCGAACTCGCGACCTACTGGGAATCTAGTCCAGCCGCTCTTCCAATTGAGCTACTGAAGCCCTGCCCGATTTGTCAAATCTTTCCTTCACATCTATTGCATTGCTTTATGGTAGCAGTAGCGCCATCTATTACCAACTATGCTAGTTAGGCAACCGATATAATAGACTTTTCAGTTTATTGAATATCGTAAAGAAATCGCTTTTACCCTTAATAATTGTTTGATATTATTTCGCATTAACACATGCTTGTGAAATATATTTTATTTTTAATGAAAAATGGAAAGAAAAATTTGACTTCAGGCGAGGCTCGAACTCGCGACCTACTGGGAATCTAGTCCAGCCGCTCTTCCAATTGAGCTACTGAAGCCCTGCCCGATTTGTCAAATCTTTCCTTCACATCTATTGCATTGCTTTATGGTAGCAGTAGCGCCATCTATTACCAACTATGCTAGTTAGGCTAGTCGGTTGCCTCGCGAGTTCGAGCCTCGCCTGAAGTCAAATTTTTCTTTCCATTTTTCTTTAAAAATAAAGTAACTTATGCTACTTTTATCACCATACAATCACACATACATACATACCTACATACAAATAAATAGAATTTGAGTGTCTCCGATTTTGATGGGTCTTTCACTGGCAGATAGCTGATGTAATAATAGCTCCCACTGACGATCAGTTAAACTGATCAGTTCAACTGACGTAAAACTAAAATTTGATCGTCAATGGCGAATCATAAATCCACAATTTTTACCGAAGACGCGCCCGGAAATTTTCCTTACATTTCATAATCCAACCAGTTTTACCAATTTAGTAGATTTTTCACTTAAATGGTTGTTTCAATCGCCCATTTTTGGTCGGCTAATATATTATGCGTTAGATATTTTATTAGATGAAAAAAAAAACTGGTTGCCTGTAAAGTCGGTTTTACGGGCGAAGATTTTACGTAACAACGTCTTTTTCTCGGTAGAAAGGCATGCGCCGGTCCGGCAGGCCTCTCTCTCGTTCGGTGACTCATCGTTACGTTACCGGGCGTTACACTTTTTCATGAGTGACTCCGAGCCGCAACCTAATTTAAGACGTTGTCACGTCAAAAAATTTTTTATGTAATGAAGTGGAAAACAAGCATACAGTTCATACAGCAAGCATCTCACATGTTTTCTGTTTGTGTATAGGTACTATGAGGGAACTTGCCGTTTAACCATCATGGATACCTAATGTAGGGATAATAAGTACTATGCAAATTTGCTTTTGGGCTGGCAAAGTGTTCCCTTATAGTACTTAGTTCTCTTTATTGCTCTCATGAGCTATAACTTAAATTGTACTAGTAAATAAGTGGACAAAATCCTGAGGCGGAGACCAGGAGACTCATAGCACAGGGTTTACCTAGTTTGAGCGCTCCTGTCTCCACAATACCCTGAGAAAAATGTTTAAAAAAATAATACAGTATAAATTTTAAAAATAAAATAAGTTTCATATGATGTATTTACCATAAGAAAACATTGTGGAGAAAATATATAAATTCTTATCTTATCTAATTCTTAAAGGACCGTCGGGACGAAATTTTTTGTACCTACTTATTGTACGTTCAAAAATAATCTGAATACGACTGTCTAACAAAACAAAGTAATATATTTTATATCACATTATACTAATATATTACAAGAAAACTATTAAATACAAGTAATATATATATAACTATTAATTATATACATAAAAACGTAACGTAACTTCACGCCTTACCACCCCATAGGGGTAGGCAGAGGTAAATGCATGCATTCAAGCATACATGCAAACACCCACTATTGAACCGGGTGAAAGAACATATAGCCGATGTCAAACACCAACGAACCGGAAAGTCTGCAGTTTGTGAACATCTAACGGACAAACCCAACCACTACATTCGTTTTGATAAGGTTCAGATAATATCAAAAGAAAATCGTCCTATCCCACGGATGGTCAGGGAGGCTATTGAGATTAAAAAGCATCCAAATTTCAATAGAGAGGATGGTTGGCGTTTGTCGACGAATTGGGATCCAATTATATCCAAATTGAAATCCCAAACTAGTAAATCTGCAAAACCACGAGATACGGTTAGTAATTTTTGCGTGAATCCGGACCGTTATGCCAGACATCTCAGAAACAGGTGGCGCTAGCATGACATGGCAACGTAGTTTTCAGTAATTTCTCGATAGATGGCGCCACTAGTAGTTTACATCGCATTAGGGTTGTGTTCCGTCTCAGCTATATAAGACCAGGCTGAACATCGTCGAATTTCTAGGCTGAAGCGCCTTCTGCGCTCGCCGATTGCCCGGTGAAGTAGACTAGTGCCGTCTCGAGACAGGCCGCCTACACAAAGCCCGACATAAAAAAAAAAAAAAAAATCGTCGAATTAGTCTGCTCTGCACGGTAGCTGGAAAGCTACCGTGGTCACGAGCAGACTAATGAAAGTTTGGGAGTGTTGTATACGCGAGAAAATCCGCAGGAGTAACTTTGGCTACTGTTATACTAGCTGCGTCCACGACTTCGTCCGGGTAAATACTGAACAATTATATTTTTTCTCACGTGGACGAAGTCGCGGGCACAGCTAGTATATAAATAAAAATGAATTGCTGAATGTGTTGCGAAGCATAAAACAATGTTACAATAGCTAATTGAAGACGTCAAATATGCTACCATTGAGCGACATAGGTAAGGTGATTCATCGCATAATTTATCGATATCGTGTGCCAATTATTTATCAGAAGATCACGGGGTCGGTCCCCAATCAGATGGACTGACCTTATTAAAACCACAACTGGCTCCTCCATCACAGAGTGTACCCGCAGTGCCACACATAGAGACCGGTGGAGAGCAATCGCGAAGGCTGCGGTCAACACTGAGAGACCATAATCACGACCACTCTGCCAAGAGTGAACGACTGAGAAGAGAAGAAGTGCTAATTAACATTAAGTCTCATTAGGTAGAAAGACGACCTGGAGAAGGTCGCGGGGATGGAAGGAGAGAGCCTCGGACCTTTTTTGTATGTTATGAAAGTGGCGTGGCAAACAAGCATGCAGTTCACATTGATCCCCGGCTTCGCGGTCGCAATGTTACCTATCCTCTCCTATTCATCTTACCGTGATGTTATAATCCCTCCTATTAAAGCCTTCCTCAATAAATAGGCTATCTAACACTGACAGAATTTTTTAAATCGGATGAGTAGTTCCTGGGATTAGCGCATTCAAGCAAACAAACAAAAATGCTGCAGCATCTACGCCAGGTACTGCATAACAACAAGCTCCGGGCACCGCCTGCTCGTCACAGAAACCGTGTGAAGCCACACCTACAGTTGAACGACAACCGACATATGTTAAGGGGGCTACAGACAAAATAGCAAACATATTAAGAAAATCATCTTTAAAAACGGTTTTTCAACCTCACAAGATAATACACCAGTTTTTAAGACCCATTAAAAGTAGCATTCCCTTACAAAATTCCGGTATTTACAAACTCGATTGTGTTTGTGGACTCTCTTATTTAGGCCAAACAAAGAGAGCGGTTTCCACCAGAATTAAAGAACATATTGCTGATGTCAAACACCGTACAGCAGGGAAGTCTGCAGTCTGTGATCACATAGCGGACAAACCAACTCATTATATTCGGTTTGACCAAACTCGAATACTCGCCACAGAACACAGACCGATTCCAAGAATGGTTCGCGAGGCTATTGAGATAAAACATCCAAATTTCAATAGAGAAGATGGTTGGCGATTGTCACCAACATGGGATCCAATACTCAGTAGAATAAAAATCCAACCGCAACAGTCTGTAAGACCTCAAGATACAATTAGTAACTTTTGTGTTAATTCTGAACGCAAGACGTTTGCGAAATAAATGGAGGTAGCTGTACATAATAATTTTTCAAACTGCTGTCAGACGATTACCACCTCAGTCTGCCCGAGACCACGGACGCTGAAAAGCGAAAAAAGAAATTTTAAATAATTATTTTAGTTTATTATACAAGAAATAAATCCGAAAACTAGTTTTATTTCAATGAGTGCAGCTCGCAAAAACCTAAGAACATACTAAACTCTTCAGTTTTATAATATTAGTATAGATAATTAATATCTTGTAAGTTACATGAAAAATATCAGTGGAAAATCACATCATAACTGTCTACTCCTTTGTACATACACATCTGTGATGTTTGTATTATAAAAACAAAATAGAAATATCATTAAATAAAACCAAGCTCAAAGGTTTCAACTAAAACTAATTTCCCTTTTTACTACCGACATGCTTCGAAAGCATACATATTCACGAAAAATCACGACCTACCTTCACGCATCACCGATCCCGAAAGTCGATACAGGTGCAACAACCTTAAAATTGGAAAGCAAATAAAGGCAATAAAAGTATTAACGGAATATGTACCGGTCACTGTGTAGACATTTTAAAAATAAAATTGCAGTTCGAATTTCAAAATGTCGGAGCGATTTCATGCACAATTTGCGGGTTGCAACGGTGAACGTATTAGTTTACGTCGCGCATTCGTCTCATGAATTCGTGTTGAAAACTACTTCGTTCTACATTTAACAATATTATCATTCGATTATTGGAAATTTTAAAGCTTATCAAAAAATGTAAAGTAAATGTGAGTCAAGATGTTGAAAGGTTTGTTTGTTATATACCTGTGAAAAGAAATAAATAAATTGAAAAAAACTGAAAACTTAAAATTGAAGATCACTCATACTTTTATAGGCTCATTTACCAGTAGCTCTATGGTTGTCAAAAAATATGACTGGAAAACTATGAGTTTATCTCACTCTGTTGCGTGTTCTGTGATCTGTCGACTTCTTCGAAAATACACAGGTGTGATGTTTGTACTATAAATACAAAGCAATAATAACATAAAATAACGCCGAAGTTAAAGAATTTTTCTAAAACGATTTTCTCTTGTCCACGAAAAATCACAAACCACCTTTACGCATCGCCGATCGCGAAAGTCGATACAGATGCAACAACCCTAAAATTGGAAATCAAATAAAAGCAATAAAAAGTATCAACGGAATTTGTACCGGTCACTGTGTAGACATTTTAAAAATAAAATTTCAGTTCGAATTTCAAAATGTCAGAGCGATTTCATGCACAATTTGTGGGTTGCAACGACGGAATATATCGCAATTTTCATAAAAGATAAGCAAAAGAGTTCGCTCTGTGCTCACATTTCGACTTAAATTATCAAGAGGTTCGTTTTAATGAAATAAAAATGTCACACAAGCATGCATCCATGAGGCCACACATTAATCTAATTGGAACAGACATAATTAAAGACAAAATCCTTTCTCCGAAATGCTTACAACGACAGGTCCTAGGTTACTCCCATCCAGCGATTCCCCTTGACCTTCTCCAGGTCGTATTTCTACCTTATGAGATTTAACGCTAATTGGCACACAATATCATTAAATGAAACGATAAATATACCTAACCTATGCCGCCAAAATGGTAGCGTATTTGACAGCATAAACAGTGTAACGTTCCATCGTTAGAATTCTACCACCAATGAATAGTCGGTCGGAAGAATTTTAATTTACCGCCAGGTTAAAGATTTTTAACGATTTTTATAGTTAAAGGTTTTTTTTTGTAAGAGATTCCTTCACGTTCCTTTAACCATTTACCTACATACTTGTTTGTCATTAGCCTACATGACTGCAAGCATATAAGTTAATGGTTTTTGATCCTATAATAATTCTATCGAGTCTATAGGATTTACTGGTAGTGTAGTATATACTAGCCCAACACATATGTTGTCGACTGTACTGTACCTGTTGCACAACTGTTCTAGTTGCGACACACATGAATTTGATGAAATATGCATTAACGCTATCTTATGTACAACTGTGTTTACTGTGTATAATTGTAAACTGTAATAAGCAAATAAATACATTATTATTATTTTTTTTATTATTATAACTTAAGCCCCAGATAATGCTGCATTTGTTTTTGAATTAAATCCCCTTGTCATTCTGATCACGCCCGAAGCAATCGCTGAATACATTTTCGTCGATTGAATTTCGATATCGCTTCAGTTCTATGAATCAATTGTGGGTATAAAATTAACATTTTCCACGAACAAGCAGAGAATAACGAGATAGGCAACAGTGCAAATAAAATTGTTTATGCTATTTATTTTCGCAATTATTATACTAAGGCCTCGTTCACATTAGGTCGGACCGACAGTATTATCGGAAGGACAAAGGTGGCGAATTCATGACAAGCATATAAGGTTAGGATCCCACTGCAGAATCATTTCGTTTATCCAGATATGCTGCAAACCTAATTTTTATCCATATTTATAATCTAGATAATATGTATTTACTAGGTTGCTAATCAAAATTTGGCCGTAAGTATTTTTAATCAAATTATTTTATTTTTAACAGCCAGTAACTCTTATTTGCGATCGATATGATTTGGCTCCCATATACCATAAAATGAGAAAAATAGCTTTAATTTGATATATAATATAAATAATACATGTATGTTGTGAATGTAAAAAGTTATCGGGGCGGAAAGAAAATATGTGGGGGCGGCCAAGTGCGCAACAGCAGCCGTGATTTTTGAGTCTTTATACATATTGCCGTGAGGTGGACGATATTTTATTGAAAAAAAAAGGAAAAAAAAAAATCTTAAAAAAAAACAAGCGATACAAACGCGCGTAGAAATGAGCGGAGTAGGGGCAGAGAGAAGACGCGAATGCGCTTTTTTTCTTTTTAAAAGAAGTACTAAAGTCAGCGTAAGCAGTGTTGTCTCAACTGACGCCATTGTACAACTGGTGAAAGGAGTCTCTGATCAAAACGCAAAGGCTACAAGCGACTACAGCGCGTATAAGCGCAGTAGAAGCGCGTATGCGCGCAGAAGAAGCGCGTTTCACGATCGCCTCGTGTGCTTAGGTTACAAGGTTGCGTTCAAATCTCGTATGAAATGAAACGCGTCATCTGCGCGTCGCCTGCGCGTATAAAATACGCCGTGTGCTATGGGCTTTAAACAAATGAAAAGTATAGAAAATTCAATCTTTTCCCAACGTTTAAAGAAAATGTTATTTAACTTCGCAGATTTTATATTAATATTATATTATACGAGTATCTTCAATATAACATATTGTATTAAATTAGTTACGGTCTGCCAAACATATCAATAAATTTATCTACATATGATTTGCTGTCTAGACATCAATTTAGAAATTGAAAAGAAACGATTGAACCTTTGTTAATGTGCAGCGCACTTTCTTTTAACTATCGACTTTTCTGTTTTCAAATAGTGTTTATTTGACTCATATTAATATGTCGATGGACCAATTTATTCAATGTGTGTTATTTGACCGGGAACATGATTTGAAATTATTCCGCGAAGTGTTAGGCCACCATAACATGGATTCATGCAAACATGCACGGTTCGCTAGTTTCGTTTTGTCCCATATAACAGAAGGAATCCAATAAACTCCGAGAGTAGCATTGCGATAAATAAATAAATAATAATCTATTGATATAAAAATCAATTGCTGTTCGTTAGTCTCGCTAAAACTCTAGAATGGCTGGACCGATTTGGAAAATTTTGGTTTTTAACCTAATTGCGCGAAAATTAGACATTTTAAGAAACTTAACGTCCATATAGGACGACCCGGTTAGTCCAGCGGTGTGAAACCATCGTTTGATTCGAAGGGTCGCGGGTTCGATCCCCGCACTGGGACAAATATTTGTATGGCCTACAGATATTTGTTTCGGGTCTGGGTGTTTGTGTATGTGTTGTATTTGTACAACGGCACCCACGACACAGGTTTATACCTACTGTGGGGCTGTGAGTGTAAGCGTATTTTATTTTTTTATTTTTGTATTTTATATCTTTTCTAATGTAAACCCTATCGCGCTTGACATAACAGTCAGTCGTCATGAATGAAAATGGCATCAAATTACCAGTAACATCGTTGTTACGGCTGTTCGTTAGTCTCGCTATAACTCAAGAACGGCTGGACCGTTTTGCCTAATTTACATTCAAACCCAATTTGAATGTTTTAAGGAAGTCCAGGGAAGGTTTAAAAGGTAAGAAAATATGAAGAAATTGAAGGGAAATGGTAAAAGCCACTTTTTTTTCCATACAAATAGTCCGTATCTATCAAACCTTTGACACATAAGGTATTTCATTCTGAGGCAATAAGAAGTTTGCTGGGTCAGCTAGTTTAAATATAAAAAGTCACAAAAATGTAAGAGTCACAAAAATGTTATTTTCGGCGATTACTATCACAAAAAAAATTCGAGCTCTGTAAATTTCACACACCATTTAGTGGCCACCGCTTCGGTTGAAATATTTTTCGTTTGATGTCCTAAACATTGTTATTAACCGTGTAACGATGTGTAAAAAAAAATTGGAGATTCCGTTTGTGTATATTTAATTGAATGTCACTTTTGATGACAGATGTCTATTTAGTGCCAAGACGTTTTACATCGCTTAGGCCCGCAGAATCATATTAAGTTTTAAACTAGCCGACAAACTTCGTATCGCCTTAAAAAAAGGCTAAAAATTCGAAAAAAAAAATTGTCGTGAAACAACCAATAATTGGCTGAGCGAGAAAAAAAATTTGACGTGAAACACCCAATTATTGGCTTAGCGAAAATATTATTATGTTTTAAACGAGCTGACAAGCTTCATATTGCCTTAAATAAATCGAAAATAAAAAATTTTCGTGCATCACCCAAAATTATTGGCTGAGCGACGGACACGGACCGCTCGAGCTATCGGTTGATTTTCTACCGCAGTCGAGTCATGGATTCTAACGAGGAAACACTGCTTTTTTTGCTTCTGCTCCAACGGAGACGACAAAAGAGAAAATTAGAGTTTTCTTCAACTATTTTAGGTCTTCGTTTGTTGATATTGAATTCAATGATATTGAAATCCAATATGAATAATATTCCAGTGGGAAAATATATGTATGTTTAATTACTTCTTTGATACAAATAATATTCCGTTTCCTTTTTTATGTCATTGAGTGTCGATAAATATGGTGGTCACCATTCATAAGCCTTCAATGTAGACCATAAACTAATTAGTGACATAATACACAAAAACACACTGAATTTTAATGCAGCTTAAGTACCAATTAGTGAAATTATCACAATACTAATTGACAATTTTATTGAATTTGAAAACTGAAATGGCAATTCCATATTATTTTATTCAAGAGAGATCCATATCAAAAACACATTTCAAATAATGACAGTTAATATTGAATAATGGACAGATAGGTGATATTGGAACCCAGGAAAGCTAAGTCAAGTCATTTGCATTATGCGTAGTGTTCATTCGGAATTTTCTTCGGAAGTCTTGGCCGATACTCTAGAGACCTACGACTTCACTGTCAAAAATTGCTGATTTTCTACCGCCGACATAATCCAACATCGATTCAACGAGAAACGGAGCCGCCAACTAACCCGCCAATACTAACCGCTTGAATGTGTCGGCGGTGAATTAAAACACATTTCATGTGACTCCTTTAGCGGCTACGACAATGAGCTACGAAAAACCTCCTCCTCGTAGCATTTTTCGTAGCCACCGTATAGCATGCGTAGTACAGGTTATTTGCCCTGAATAGTTTTCTTTACATTAAATCTCTACGTTTACTTTAAGGCGCGGAACACACTGCATCGCGTCCCACGCGGGGCGACAGATCTTAACAATGTATGCTAATATGTCGATTTGTATAGAAAACACGCCTAGGGTAACACATTGCCAACACAGTAATGCAAGAGACGGCAGACGGCAGTAGCAGTGAAAAAATCTGCGTCCTACGCCTAAATTGTACTTTACTTATTATCTTCATGAAGAAGAAAGCTTGATGGATAATTCTACATAAAATATTTTTTAACGTATGTATCTTCACGGCAACGCCCTTACGGATTAGGCAGAGAGTGTGAAACGCCTATATTCCGGCCCTGACACATCTCTCGTGCTTTTTCTAAATTCATCATATTCTTAAATCATTATGGTATTAAGTACGAGAAGGAAACACATCATTTACCTTTCATGACGATTGCGCGGACGAAGGGCTATAAAATTTGGTACAATAACAAGACAATAGAAGTGCCACGATCGCGTGAACCTGTCGACACAAATTGGTATCGCTTCTGCAGTATTCGACACCGATCCAGTGCTTTGTCAAATCTTGTCATATACTCGTACACAAATAGCGAAACGCAACAGTACAGTCTAGAGAACGTTTCTATGAATTATCTAATTCACGAACGCATTTGCGGTTCAATTTTTATTTTCTTAATATCGTTTTTATCGTGCCAATCCGTGTACGTAGTTATTATCCGTGTATAAAATCAATACACAAATCGGCGACCTGCTTTTCTGACCATTTTTAATAACATGCCATTTCTCTTGTCTTGTCATTTAGATTTCTATGTTATAGAAAAAAAATCCCGAAAGTTAATATATTTTTATAAATAAACAAAGCATTAATAAAAAATAATTTAAATCATTTAACTGTCCTCCAAATAATAATAAAAAACTAATATTTAGTGTAGTCACAAACACTTAATAAACAAACAAAATTAAATCAAAAGTAAGTACATATTCAGGTCGAATTTCGACGGGCTATCATCAGTATGTATTTTTTTTAATTTATCATTAGTATTCTTAAATCCATAAAGAAGACTAAGTGCATAAATGAAAATAAAGTACATAATTCAGATCGTTTCTACACCAGTGCCTGGCGTGAACACTTAGTCAAGAAAATGAACTTTTCAAAAGACCGCCGTCAGCTGTTCCCTCGCCCGCGGATTACTTCACGGATGAGTGCGTCACAGCCTTTTCATAGATTCCACCCACCTAACATACACGACTATGTTCAATAAAAATAACGTATTATAACGCCTGTATACTTCGAATAGGTAGGCGTAACTTCACGCCTGTAATCCCCGAAGATGTAGTATAGAGACCCACAATTAGTCGGGTACGTTTTGGCCCATATCACAGGTGGCCAGCCAGTGGAAATCTCCGAGCACATTACCAAGCTCCGAGGTAGGTACTGGAAAACCGCCAAAAAGTCGAAATCGAACAACAGAACCAGGTATAAAGGATTTTACACCGTTATTTCCTATAGCAGCCGACCCGGGAATCGACCCAAGAACCCAGGACCTGGGGTCCGTAGTAGTAGTAGCCTGCTACCTAATGGCAGGCTGTAGTTATTTAGGCTACTGAAGCAGTTAATGGGTAACTTGATTGCACATGAAAACATCGATTCGACAATTAGATTTTGAAGGATTTGGATGAGCCTATTGACATCACCGGACACATTTCCAAATATGAAATACTTTTTAGGATCCCATATAAGGAACGCTTTCATATTCACCATGTCCTACAAAATTGTACTTTTGCAACATTATTTTGATTAAGGGTAATATTCAGCTTTAAAGTACCAATTTTTGTAAGACTCGACCCTCTCTATTAGCTAAACGGTAGAGTGAGGCATGTCAAAATCAAAAAATATATATAAGTGTTTAGCACTATCGGTCCGGTGGTAATGTACAGCTCTGTAACTGCCGGCACCTTAGGCCTCAGGAGTGGCCACACATCTTTATTGACATCTCTGATATCATTTAGATGTTTATTGGCTACAGTTTTACCACAGTCTAAAGAAAACGAACATGTGGTTTTACTACTCTACTGGTGGTAGAGCTCCAGTGACGGAGCTCGCGGGCGAAGGCACCACCGCATTACCTTTTTGCCGCTAAATGGTAGTGTTCAGCACTATCGTGTTCCGGTCAGTTGGTAATGCATGGCCCTGTGATTTCCGGCACAGAGGTATAACACCTTAGGCCTCAGGAGTGGCAATAAATCTGCATTTTGACCTCTGGTCTTTGTGCGGGTGTCAAAAGGCAGTAGTCATCACTTAACATCAATGTGAATTGCGTGCTTGTTTGCCACTCTAAAGGTATCAAATTGACAAATTAGTGAGATAAGGGTGTGCCTTTCAAGGTATTCTTCCTGTAAACGCAATTAAAAAAATTTGAGCAAATATGCATTCCCGAGGTTTTCACTATAAGGCATCGACATGTGGTTTTACTTACCATCAATGTAAACTATATCTTTGCAAACCAAACCAAACTAGCATGCAGTTCACAGTGATGACTGCAGTCTATAGAGGCCTAAGGTGTTATACCTATGTGCCGAAAATTACAGGGCCGTACATTAGCACCTGACCGGAACACGATAGTGAACACTACCATTAAGCGGCAAGTATATTAGGTAATGCGGTGGTGCCTACCCCCACGAGCTCCGTCACTGGAGCTCTACCACCTTATCTACTTGCCGCTTAATGATAGTATGTATGTATCTTCACGCCAGGTCACTAGCGGGGTATACAGAGAGTGTGGAGCGCCAGATAGCCCGGTCCTGACACACCTCCCTCATCTAGGGACAGTGTTTAGCAGTATCGTATTCCATTCAAGGTGGTAATGTACCCGCCTGTTGTTCCAGTACAGAGGCACTACAACGAAGACCTCGTGAGTGGTAACGCAAGTACATTTTAATCTCTGTAGTTTAAATGTAGATGTTTATAGGGTACAGTATTCACTTACCATCAATGTGATCTGTTTGCTTGTTTGCTACTCAACATTAAAAAAGATGCGAAATTACGGGGCTCTTCCACCTAAATAGATCCCGGCAACTAACCTCTAAACACATGTCGTCAAGTCGATTAGGTAAGGTACTTACACATTCGAGCTCTACCACTGGGGCTCAGCCACCAGTAACACAATTTATGAATACGTTTTTTCTGCTCATTAATCCTAAAATATACACTTCATTCCTCATTTAGCAGCGTTATAAACACACCGCCATTACAATACTAAGTTGTTTTGACATCCGCTCCAGTTCTGAGAGTACTGCACATTATTTACGGCGCTTGTTTATATTTTAACTGTTTCTATATCCATCCATTAGGTAATGAAATAGTTTTAAATACTGTGATTTCTCACTATGGGGCATAAGATGGCTCAAGGTCACTCAGAGAGCAATAAAAAGAGCTTTTCTCGGACCGTAGGAAGGAGACTTCGGCTTATTTCGGGTCTGTAGAGCGTTATCTCTTTCACAACTTATCGACGTGATCATTTTGATACCGTTATCTCTTTCGCGCCTACATAAGTGACGTTTGTCGACCCGATTTTAACCAATACCAGTCATTGCTTATGTTTGCAATGTTTTTTTTTATATAATGGAAGTGGCAAACAAGCATGCAGTTCACATTGATGTTAAGTGATGACTGCAGCTTACAGAGACTTACGCAAAGACCAAGGTCAAAATGCAGATGTGTTACCACTCCTGAGGCCTATGTGTTACCACTCCTTATGCCTCTGTGCCGGAAATAACTGGGCCGTACATTAGCACCTGACCGGAACACGATAACACTACCATTTAGCGGCAAGTATATAAGGTAATGCGGTGGTGCCTACGCCCACGAGCTCCGTCACTGGAGCTCTACCACTAGTAGAAAGCAGTCCAGTAGAAATATTGCAAATCGAGCCTATGAAAATGACAATCGGCTGGTTTCGACTTCTTAGAGCATTATCTCTATTGCACACTGCCTGGTGCTGGTCCGGTCATTTCGGTATTGGTCAAAACTTAATCAAAATGACTGCTGCCTGCCTCGCAGGCTAACTGCCTCGGTAGCCTAGTGGTAGCAGGCCACTACTACTACTGAGGTCCTGGGTTCGATTCCCGGGTAGAGAGTTATCTGAGATAATGGTGTAAAGTCCTTTATCTCTGGTTCTAATGGGATATTTCCATTTTCTGCAAATTTCCCAGTACCTCGAAGTTTGGTAATGTGCCCGGAGATGTCAACAGGCTCGCCACCTGTTACATGGGCCAAAACGTAACAGGCGAATCGTGGGTGTTTGCATGTATGCTTGAATGCATGCATTTACCTCCGCCTACCCCTTCGGGGATTACAGGCGTGAAGTTACGTTTTAATCAAAATGGTCGACAAACGTCACATAGGTTAGGTGCGAAAGAAATAACGTTCTACAGACCTGAAATAAGCCGAAATCTGCATCCTAAGGTCGATTAGCAATATTGACCGTCGGATAATGTATATTACTGAAGCGCGCATGACCCAGCGGCTGGTGTTGATCGTAAGCGATCTACTCGGTTAAGCACTACGGGCGCGGTCGGGTAGTGTGATGGGTGACCGATAGTGGCAAATTAAATGCGCGTTTCGGTGCTTCGGAGGGCACGTTCAGCCGTCGGTCCCGGTTGCTATTGATAGATAGCAGTCGTTAAACCTTGTCGGAGCCCTTATGGGCGGTTTGAAAACATCCGACAGCAGGTTTGCCACTAACCCACTACCAATCCGCATTGGAGCAGCGTGGTGGAGTAAGCTCCAGGCCTCCCCCCAAAAAGGGGAGACTCGTTTCCAGCAGTGGGAGGTATAATGGGTTGCCATTATTATTATACTGTACATTATGCACCTTTTTTTTGTATCAACAAAACAAGAGAATTATGGTGGAAAGTGCCATTTCGAAACTTACGATGTTATTCGTGCGATTTCAACATTTCCATAGTAGTCATGCGACAAAAGTTTTCAAACTACCGTTTTTTAACGTCTTTGTGGTCGAGCTGCTTCTTGTGTTTGAAGAATCGATTTAAACTTAACTTCGCTCCGCTTCAGAACCAATGGAAGCACGAATTCGTAATTTCACTGAATTACTTTATTTTTAGTTTAATTTTTTTTCGGTGGAGTTGTGAGATGATGGAATTTCAATATTTCGCTTTATTGATTACAGCGAAGTTGAATAAACTGCCTCTGAGCATAGTGGTAGCAGGCCACTACTACTATGCTGGGGATCCTGGGTTCGATTCCCGGGTCGGGGACTATCAGATACAACGGTTTAAAATCTTTTATCTCTGGTTTTATTGGGAATTTCCCATTTTCTGGAAATTTCCCAGTACCTCATAGTTTGGTTATGTTCCCGGAGATGGCAACAGGTTCGTAACCTGTTACATGGGCCAAAACGTAACCGGAGAGTCGTGGGTGCTTGTATGTATGCTTGAACGCATGCATTTACCTCTGCCTACCCCTTCGGGGATTACAGGCGTGAAGTTACGTTGAATTGAAAATAACAACATATTGGACCAGATACTCGGCCCTATCGGGGTCAACCAGGAAAAACAAGATCTAGTGATTGAGTACACGGGAGTAGGCACCACCGCATTACCTCATCTCTTTGCTGCTATATGGTAATGTTCTGTACTATCGTGTTTCTGTCAGGTGTAATGTACGGCCCTGTAATTTTCGGCACAGAGGCATAATACCTTAGGCCTCAGGAGTATTCAGCGAGCATCCAACGTAGCAACGCATCGACACTGAAATTTCTGATCTCATGTAGATGTATATAGGCTACAGTATTACTTACCATCAATGTGAACTGTACGCTTGATTTAAACTTCATGACACAAAAAAAAATTAAGCCCAAAATTACATTTATAGGCAATACGCCTGCTATAGCTTGGACCACCCTAAAACTGAACGTTCAGTCGGCAACTGCAACACGACAATTATAAAAGAGTAGACGAATGGCGACTTTACTGAAATTTAATTGAAATAGTTCATACTTGTTTGGAATATTTCTTAGCAAGATCTATTCGATTGCTTCCTTTGAATTTGCTGAAGGAATTCGATTAAAGGTGAGTTTAAATTAATAGAGTTGGTGAACATTGACCTTTGAAACTAATCAAGGTGATAGTCCACAGGAATCATTATTAAACGTGATAATGCTACTTAGGCTAAGCTTTAGGTTGTGTTAGATTTAGAATATTGATTTGGGAGAGACTCGACCAAGAATTTATATTTATTGATTTCTTTATTGTCACAATACACATACAATATTGTTACAAATGGCAAACTTAACGCTAAGAGCGTTCTCAACCAGTTCAATTATTTTAGAGGAAGAGGAAGAGGATTTGGATGAGTTTTTAAGCAAAGGCAGAAAACTTTGAAACAGTGAATGCGGTTTACATAGGCGTTAGTGGCGTTGGTGGCATTTGTGGCGTTGGTGGCTTTTGTGGCGTTGGTGGCATTTGTGGCATTGGTGGCACTGGTGGCTTTGATGGCGATAGTGACATTGGTGGCGTTGCTGACGTTGGTGTCGTTAGCGGCTTTGATGATATTATTGGCGTTGCTGGTGTTGTAGTGGTGGTGTTGGTGGTGGCGATTGTGGCGTTAGTGACGTAAGTGGCGTTGCTGGTAATTCCTAAATTTCTTGACGACCCGGTTAGTCCAGCGGTGTGAGATGACCGTTTGATTCGAAGGGTCGCGGGTTCGATCCCCGCACCGGGACAAATATTTGTATGGCCTACAGATATTTGTTTCGGGTTTGGGTGTTTGTGTATGTGTTGTATGTGTACAACGGCACCCACGACACAGGTTTATACCTACTGTGGGGCTGTGAGTGTAAGCGTATTTTGTATTTTAATTTCTATCACAGAGGGGAAACATCTTAGTCCTCAGGGGTGGCAACGCACCACCATTTTGACCTCTGGTTTATGTGCATATGTCTATAACGCTGCAGACGTCACTTAATTCATATGAACTGCATCCTTATTTGTCACCTATTATTACATAAAAAATCATATTATAGCATGCAGTTCACATTGATGCTAAGAGTTTTTAAGCAAAGGCAGAAAACTTTGAAACAGTGAATGCGGTTTACATAGGCGTTAGTGGCGTTGGTGGCATTTGTGGCGTTGGTGGCTTTTGTGGCGTTGGTGGCATTTGTGGCGTTGGTGGCACTGGTGGCTTTGATGGCGATAGTGACATTGGTGGCGTTGCTGACGTTGGTGTCGTTAGCGGCTTTGATGATATTATTGGCGTTGCTGGTGTTGTAGTGGTGGTGTTGGTGGTGGCGATTGTGGCGTTAGTGACGTAAGTGGCGTTGCTGGTAATTCCTAAATTTCTTGACGACCCGGTTAGTCCAGCGGTGTGAGATGACCGTTTGATTCGAAGGGTCGCGGGTTCGATCCCCGCACCGGGACAAATATTTGTATGGCCTACAGATATTTGTTTCGGGTTTGGGTGTTTGTGTATGTGTTGTATGTATACAACGGCACCCACGACACAGGTTTATACCTACTGTGGGGCTGTGAGTGTAAGCGTATTTTGTATTTTAATTTCTATCACAGAGGGGAAACATCTTAGTCCTCAGGGGTGGCAACGCACCACCATTTTGACCTCTGGTTTATGTGCATATGTCTATAACGCTGCAGACGTCACTTAATTCATATGAACTGCATCCTTATTTGTCACCTATTATTACATAAAAAATCATATTATAGCATGCAGTTCACATTGATGCTAAGTGATGACTTACTTGCCGCTAAATGGTAGTGTCCAGCACTATCGTGTTCCGGTCAGGTGGTAATGTAGGGCCATGTAATTTCCGGCACAGAGGCATAACACCTTAGGCCTCAGGAGTGGTAACGCATCTGCATTTTGAGCTTGGTTTTTGTGCGAGTGTCTATAGGCTGCAGTCATCACTTAACATCGACGTGGACTGCATGCTTGTTTGCCACTTCCATAACATAAAAAAAAATTTAAAAATCACTGAAACAAAAAATATAAAGTGCACAACATTTTATACAAACTTGTTTACTGACGAACTGTTATTGAACGGTGTTACCCAAGCGTACAAACATGTCCGCCAATCAGGCGGATTTATGTACATTTATTGGTTGACTTTAAAACAACGGACCAAGTTTTACAATGGGCGAAGGAAAAACAAAGGTATTTTAACTTGAATGCTCGCTGAATAAATAAAAGTTGAGTAAAACGACTGTCTAGCCGAACGGTGCACAATAGCTGGTATGAGTTTTCAAAGATATGCTAGGACAAGCTGTCAAATACACCAACTCAAAAGATTATATTTCCTAGTGATTGCATGCTTGTTTGCTACGTCCATTACATAAAAAAAAAGTTCATGATGGTTATCAATTTACAAAATACTAGATGACCCGGCAAACTTCGTATTGCCTGAGAATTAAATAAAGGTTTGTTTGTATGGGAAAATGAAATTGTGGTTTTTACTATTTCCCTTCAATTCATATTTTATTACCTTTTAAACCTTCCCTGGACTTCCAAAATTCATTCAACACCAAAATTAGGAGAATCGGTCAAGCCGTTCTCGAGTTTTAGCGAGACTAACGAACAGCAATTGACTTATATGTATATATAGATTAGCAATCCGCACCGGCTTTGCACGGGTGCAATTAACATTCTTTTTTTTATGTAATGGAAGTGGCAAGCAAGCATGCAGTTTACATTGATGTTAAGTGATGACTTCAGCCTTTAAGTCAAAAGTCAGATGTCAAGGTCAAAATGCAGATGTTACCACTACTGAGGTCTAAGGTATTATGCCTTTGTGCCGAAAATTACAGAACCGTACATTACCACGTGACCAGAACACGATAATGCTGAACACTACCATTTACCGGCAGGTATTAGGTAATGCGGTGAAGCCTACGCCCGCGAGCTCCGTCACTGGAACTCTACCACCAGTAAAACTGTACTAACATAATATTGCGACTATAAATTGAGATGTATGCTATCCTATCTTTCAAGCTCGATCATATTGCATACTATTACGATGTGCAAAGTTTTATTAAAATCGGTCAAGCAGCCCAGGAGTCCATCGCGGACAAACAATGTGAAATAAATGAAAATAATGATGATGAAATAAAATAGTACAAGCGTGCAAATGACATGAATGGTAAGTCTATAAGTATACCTATACTGCAATCTATAGACATGTACACAAAGCCCGAAGATCGAAACTTTTTTTTTTTAATGTAATGGAAGTGGTAAACAAGCATGCAGTTCACATTGATGTTAAGTGATGACTGCAGCCTATAGACACCCACACAAAGACCAAGGTCAAAATGCAGATGCGTTACCACTCCTGAGGCCTAAGGTCTTATGCCTCTGTGCCGGAAATTACAGGGCCGTACATTACCACCTGACCGGAACACGATAGTGTTGAACACTACCATTTAGCGGCAAGTATATTAGGTAATGCGGTGGTGCCTACGCCCGCGAGCTCCGTCACTGGAGCTCTACCACCAGTAGATGATATAAATATCAGACCCGAAACTAATGTCTGAAGGCCATACACATATGTAACGGAAATTGAGGAGCTGGCATGATTATTCTACTAAGAGGGGAGAAGCGTGGGTAGAGGCGAGGAGAGGGAAGGTGTGGCGTGGTGAGGTGTGATGTGATTTAGAGCGGTGAGGAGAGGAGAGGAGAGGAGAGCAAAGAGATAATGTACTTTTGGAGGAGAGTTGTTTTTAAGAAAGATGTGGTTGACGTTAGGATGTCATTATTTTTTTAAATATTGGAACGGACAAACCAATATATTTTTCATACTATTTTAAAATCGTGGTTTAATTATCATAATCCTGCATTTCATTATACATATTTGTTCCGGTGTGAGAATCGTACCCGCGACCCTTCGAATCAAACGGTCGTCTGACACCGCTGAACCGGGTCGTCACATGTCATAGCATCAATAGGTCTTTAGAAATAAAAGCAAAAACGGAAAGAAAAAATTGACTTCGGGCAGGAACCTGCGACCTAGACTTTGCAGTTTATACAATATTGCTAAGCAGAGCTCTGCCAAGTCTATCATATTGGTTGTAAAGCTACTAATTAGATATCAATGGATGTCGTTCACCGACCCTGAATCGGTTAAAAATAAAAAAGGGAAAGCAAAATTTGACGCATCGGTGTGGGATTTCGTCAGCTTAGTGGTAAAGCGGCTGGACTGGTTATCCTGAGGTCAAACTTTTCTTTCCGGTTTTTCTTTAATTTCTAAAGTTCACTCGCATGTGTTATTGCGAAAAATGACTCAGTTAGTCTTCGCCAATACAATGTAGATTGTTAGGGATGGCTAGCTGCCGAAGCCGAGCGTAGATTTCTCTATCCTGGTTACTGGTTATCCTGATGTCACAGGTGTGATACCTGTTCGAAGTCAATCTTTTCTTTCCATTATTAATTAATTTCTAAATCAAAATTCCGAAAAACAAGGAAATTCTTGTATGTTTTCTAACATTTGTACTGGTGTTAGAGCTCCGTGGAGCTAGCGGGTGTAGGCACAACCGCATTACCTAATATACTTGCCGCTAAATGGTAGTGTTAAGCACTATCGTGATTCCTAATCCGTGGTCCGATTAGGTGGTAATGTACGGCTCTGTCATTTTCGGCACAGAGGCATAACACCTTAAGCCTCAGGAGTGGTAACGCATCTGCATTTTGACCTCAGTCTTTGTGTGCGGCCTATAGACACCCGTCTATAGGCCGCAGTCATCACTTAACATTAATGTGAACCGCATGCTTGTTTG
Source organism: Macrosoma leucophasiata (assembly GCA_036365455.1). Classification (NCBI taxonomy): domain Eukaryota; kingdom Metazoa; phylum Arthropoda; class Insecta; order Lepidoptera; family Hedylidae; genus Macrosoma; species Macrosoma leucophasiata. The sequence continues at coordinate 22,191,605 of JAWQUS010000007.1, read as the reverse complement.
CCACTTCCATTACATAAAAAAAAAACATATTCATATCAGAGTTTTGAATACCAACTGATTGATCAACACGGGCCATTTCATATTTGATTTGCTAAAGAACTTTGTTCTTCGGTTACTCAGGAACCCGCATTGAGGTTGAAAATGAATCGAATCGATTCGTAACATCGTCTCTGAACGTTTCTAGTAATTTAAGTAATTAAACCACCCTGCATTCGTCCGTGTGTCAATATGGTAGCGTCCACTGCAAATGGAATGCTTGCACTCACGGTCAAATAGCTGAGATGAGTGCCTTTTCCATTTCAATAAGAATATAGCACCAAATACGCTTGCACAACTTTACAAAATTACATCGAAATAGACATGGTCGTTAAACCTTGTCGGAGGCCTTATGGGCGGTTTGAAAACATCCGATGGCGGGTTGGCCACTTACCCACCCACCTCCACCAATCCGCATTGGAGCAGCGTGGTGGAGTAAGCTCCAGGCCTCCCCCCAAAAAAGGGGAGAGACTTGTGACCGTATAATGGGTTGCATTACTATAAAACCAATTTGAGCATGTTGTTAACCGGGCGTATCGTAGGAAACGATGTTTTTCTATGAAAAAAAAACAGAACTCAACAGACATAATATGAGAAGTTTTTTTTTAATGTCACGAAATGGCAAAAGCGTACAGTTCACATTGATGGTAATTAATTCATTGCAGTTCGTTAGTCTCGCTATAACTCGTGAACGGCATGACCGATTTGGCTAATTTTGGTTTTGAATGATTTTTGGAAGTCTAGGGAAGGTTTAAAAGGTAAAAAAATATGAAGAAATTGAAGGGAAATAGTAAAAACCACAATTTCATTTTCCGATACAAATAGTCCTTTTCTATCAAACCTTTGACACATTATTTCATTCTGAGGCAATACGAAGTTTACCGTGTCAGATAGTTCTAAATAATTACAACTTATTAACTCTATGGTTATTATAAGTTATTGACGTAATTGATTATAACTATGGTTATACATATAATAGCTATATCTAGGTGCAGACAATGGTAGGCTCTGAAAATATAATTAAACCTTGCTAAAGCACTTGTCTGAGTGTTAATATGGTGAAGTCGAATGCAAATGGAATACTGGCAGCCATTGTTATAAGCGTGAGCAAGCTATTGTACTGGCCTGAGTCTTGACAAGACGTGTTCTTTGAAATATTCATTTAGTTCAAGAAGTATTTTTAATAATGTCAAATGACAATTTTTTACCTAAGTTGTCATAATTGATTTAAAACCATTACATTATACATAGCTTCGTATTGCCTCAGAATGAAATAACGTGTCAAAGGTTTGATAGAAATTGACTATTTGTATCGGAAAATGAAATCGTGGTTTTTACTATTTCCCATCAATTTCTTCATATTTTCTTACCTTTTAAACCATCCCTAGACTTCCAAAAATCATTCAAAAACAAATTTAGTAAAATTGGTCCAGCCGTTCTCGAGTTTTAGCGAGACTAACAAACAGCAATCGTTTTTCATATATATAGATTATTATTAAGCTGAAATTTATTTGTTTATTTGATAGAACCCGCTTATGTCAGTAAGTTCTGACGTTAAAATTAGAAAAAATACTGTGTTTGATAGCACATTTATCGAGGAAGGCTATAGGCTGCATAATGCTATAACCAATAGAAGTGAAGCATCAATGTAAAATGTTCAAAACATTTATTAAAAAAATAAAAAAATGTTTTCTACGCGGATGACGTCGCGGGCACAAGTAGTCATATAATGTTATATTAGACACTATACTCTCCTCTCCGGTGATCAAAAGCGCCATTAAACAAACTTATCTTCGCATAAGCTATCGTTGCCAACATTTGCCTTTACAAATTCCATTAACCCAATATCTGGAGAGAATCCAAGACAACAATTGGTGGTGCTCATCAATAACGCAGCTCGCTTCAATATCAAGGATGGCGGGTCATGAAGAACAACTTAAAATCTTCAAAAATTTGTATATAGAAACATCAAGAATTAATTAATGACGCAAAAAAGTTGTATAACTTTTTATGAAAATGTCGACGGCATGAAAGGAGATGTTGCGAGCTCGGCCCTGATTCGTACATGTCCTCAAAAAATGGGTATATTAAAGAAGAATCAAAAAAAAAATACAATTAATTTATTCAAGAATATATTTTAGAGTTACAACCACATTTAATTCAAACGATTTTATCATTTTCAACTATGTTAAACATGGCGGCGATACAGCCGACACTTGAGATCAATCTATATTATCTATAATATTACTTTTTTCTCCAAGTTCTATAATCAAAACACAATTTAAAAAATGAAAATGTCAAAATGACATCGCCCGCCATATTCCCCATGTTAGTTTTCAGTTGCAATTCTAACTGCAAATTATGTTTTGTCACTGCAAACAAAGCTAAATAAGAGAAAATACGCAGTAAAAAACGTTTTTATATTGATTTTGCCTGTTTAATGATATTGTGTAGAATACATGGCCGGAGGTCCATACATTCTTGCAACATCTCCTTTAGCAGTTATAGTTTATTTTTTTTTTAACGTAATGTAAGTGGTAAACAACCGTACAGTTCACATTGTCGTTAAGTGATGACTGCAGCCTATAGACACCCACACAAAGACCAATACTTAACCAAACTTCCTTCTTTTTGCAGTCAGTTAACAATGAATATGAACTGCTGCATGTATGCTTGAATGCATGCTCTGCCTACCCCTTAGGGGATTACAGGCGTGAAGTTACATTTTATAAAATCAATATCACGGTTTATTTTGCAGCAATGAAACAATACTACGAAGTCTACGAACTCAAAATAATTCGCGAGTGATTTAAATCTACGTTGCGTCTACAAAGTTGAGACTACTGAAGAAGAACCCTTTTGAAAGTCAGCCTCGCTTTCGAGTCAAGCCGACTGAGGCTAATTTATAGTTAGAGTCACTTGACTTTTGAGAAAACGACTAAAGAAGTTTTAAATAAGTAGTTGCAATATTTAGTAGAGATACTTAGGTAACTTTACTATCTCGATGATTTTGTGATGGGACGCCACTAAAAAAGGGTTCGAGTGTTTGAAAAACTGGTTAAATTTCATTTTTTATGTACAATCGGGGAACTCTCCGATTATGCAAAATCATTGAAATATAGCTTTAGTACAACTTAATAAGGTACCCGGGTGATTAAGCGGCCAGTTCCCTGATAGTACCTATATAATTTTAACCGGAACGCGATAGCATTTAACACTGTTACTTAATAGCAGGTAGATTAAACGATGAGGTGGTGGTGTTCGAGCTCCGTCATTGGTTCTTTGGACTCAAACGAACGACACATACTTAGTGGCTACCCGCCTCTCTACCACCATGCCTGCCTTAGCGCCTGTGATTGTGTGGCGGTTACAATCACAGGCGGTTGCATATCAAACTGTAAAAGCGGAGAGCCGCGCGGCTGCCCGCTCCCGCGGCTAACCGCTAGTGTGTTAAGGCGTTTAGGCTCTAGCCTGGTTGTGACTGCGTGGTGACGCACGCAGTGTGTTCGATCTGATTAACAAATTTCACTGATTTTACGAACCGGGTCGTGACGCGATATAAATATTAGGTAAAATCAGTAAAATTAGTGTTCAACTCGAGTGTTTCAATGTTACACTGATAAACGAATTACAACATTATTAACTAAGAATTAAATATTATATATACTCAATACATATGAAAGGCCAATAATACAAAAGAGAAAAATAACTACATTTAAAGAATTATGACACTTAAAGTTGTTAACGTTAAAAATAAGAACCATTTACCTCAAACTTACAAAGTTAAATGTCGAACATACATTAAAAAATATTCTTCATAATTCACAGCTAGCGGCAATTTACCTAGTTCTTACAACTTGCCTTTACCAGGTGTAATTAAAGATATCCTTTGATATTAAAATCGTGGTTTACCTGGAACAGAGAAAAAAACGTATTACGATATAATGTGCTTATATTTTTTAAGTGTTTTACAGTTAAACATTTTAATGAAACGCATATATCATTTCGTAGTATCTATATACAACACTAGCTTTTACCCGCGGCTTCGCTCGCATTTTTATCTTACTCTCTACATAAAAAATATATTTTTAACATCACAGAGATCTGATAACATTATAATAAAATAATGAATGGTTGGTCAATCATGATTAATTCACAAAATAATGCCAAGAGTATGCATTAACCAATAAAATAAAACCAAAGCGTAAAGTATTGTGTGACTTATCAAAAAACGTCTAATTACGATTCCAAATTTAAAACTAAACAATTTAAAACTATCTATCGTGTCCCGGTTAGATGAATGAATATATAACCCCGTAATAACTATCACAGAGACAACAACTAAGGTCTCAGGGGTGGCAATGCATTTTGACCTCTGGTCCTTGTGTGGGTGTCATGTTTGTAATGATTTAAAACAATATGAAAATGTATTAATGGACTAGCTGACCCGGCAAACTTCGTATTGCCTCAGAATGAAATAATGTGTCAAAGGTTTGATAGATACGGACTATTTGTATTGGAAAATAAAATTGTGGTTTTTACTGTTTCCCTTCAATTTCTTCATATTTCCTTACCTTTTAAACCATCCCTGGACTTCCAGATATCATTCAAAACCAAAATTAGCCAAATCGGTCTATCCGATCTCGAGTTTTAGCGGGACTAACGAACAGCAATTGATTTTTATATATATAAAAGATAGATTACAGAAAAGCTATGAGAAGTCAATAGTATTTATGGTAGTAAAACAAATCTCTTGTTTATACGCAACCATGTAAACTCCAAAGTTCAACTCGCACTTAGCCGGTTTTCAAATATATAACAACTCGACGAAAACCGGGCAATAGATGCACGAGCGGAATGTTTAGCGTTCAACTAACTAACCATATGATTTACGATCGTGTGTAGCGCAATTGAAACGATGCAATTAGGTGAAAATGCGGCGCTTTGATTAATCTTCTATGTAAATATAGATATTGTTGGCAGTGACGGTTAATCAACCGTTAATTAGCGTGTATTGGTCTGGTCTGTGTGTATTTTATTAATAATCTTAATATATATAAATCTCGTGTCACAATGTTTGTCCTCGATGGACTCCTAAACCACTTAACCGATTATAATAAAATTCGCACACCATGTGCAGTTCGATCCAACTTGAGAGATAGGATAGCTTACATTACGCTATGACTAATAGGAGCAGAGCAGCGCGGGCGAAGCCGGGGCGGGCCGCTAGTAATCTATATTTTGAAGATAGCTGCCCCACGAACTTCGCATCGCCTTGTAAAGTTAACAACCAATACCACATTTAAAAATACATTTAGGGTTAAACAATATGTATTTTTTCATGCCACATTTTAAAAAAATAGCGAAGCGAATTCCATCAAAAGCAAATGAAATGCAACCTATAATAATGTAAGCATAAAAAAACAATCAAAAACAATTTCCAAGTAAATCCTTATGCCATATAAAACAAATTGCACGCTTCAAAGGCGGAGGAAGCCATTTCATTCGGAACGAGATTAGATTGATCCACAATAAGAGCAATAAATAAAGATTTAATTATAATTGAGGAGCATCTGGCCGTGAATCAGACAATGAAGAATGTATGAAGCGGAAAAATTTAATTACTTTCAGTATTGAAATAAAACTAGTTTTCGGATTCATCTCGGGTCATAGAGCAACACCGGCCGCGGCGGACTGGAGGGGTAGCCATATCGTTTATTACCGATGCAAAACAGTCTGTAATTTTTTGCGGGGGAAATGCGTGCGATACACACGCACACTACAAAAATACGTCTATTACTACGAAACTCACACCTTGACTTGATTTATACATCTAGGCGACAGGTATAGGCCCATTTGGGCTTGTACTTTGAAAGAGGGGAAAGCCGCGTATATTAAAATAAAATGACACTTTCAGTATTCTTTTACTCTGTGTCATGGAATACGTCTCAAAAGAATTCAGAAATAGTAACGTCTTCACAGGTTCTTGCGAGCTTTTTAGGGTTCCGTAGTAAACAAGGAACCCTTATAGTTTCGCTATGTCCGTCTGTCTGTCCGTCCGCGGTTTAGCGCAAAAACTATTGTTACTAGAGACTTGAAATTTGGCTCAAGTATACACCTTAATCACGTCAACAAAGTATGGTATGTATGTATCTTCACGCCAGGTCCCTAACGGGGTAGGCAGAGAGTGTAGAGCGCCAGACATCCCGGTTCTGACAAACCTCTCGTGCCTCGTCTACCTTCATCATTCTCTTCATACATGCACGCCGATTCCTAAGACTTTTGACCCCACCATCAGACAGAACTCGACCTATTTGGTCATGGTAGGTCAGCCTTGGTCTTCCTGGGCCTCTGCAACCATCCACATTCGCATTGTATATCTGTTTAGTCATTCGCTCATTCGACATTCTTTCTATATGCCCGAACCATCGGAGCATGCCTTTTTTCATTTTTACACCGATACTATCATTCACACAAAGTCTCTTTCTTACATCTTCATTACGAACGCGATCGGTGAGTGATACACCGCAGATCTTGCGCAAAGATCTCATCTCGACCGCGTTCAACTTACTTTCATGCTCTTTCCTGCATACCCAGCTCTCGTCGACAAAGTGATGGGATAAAACCGTGAAAAATAAAATTATTTAGGGTACCTCCCCTACATGTAATGCGCGGATAATATTTTTATTTTTCGTTATCTATATAGTGTGGGATATTGTTGGATAGGTCTTTCAAAACTGTTAGGGGTGTGCAAACATCATTTCGATTTATTCAACTGTTCGTGACTTAATAAGCTTTAAAGTGACAATTTTCGTTAGACTCAAGTGTCCCCCCACTACCAACTAAACGGTTATTGTGAGAAATTCAAACGTTACGGAAATAGTAGCTACATATAACGAAATTAAAAGGAAAACTATCATACTTAAGTTGGCTTTACTAGTTTGCGAGTAATAGTCGACCAAATGGAATACTCGAAATTTTTTAACAACTCCATAGTAAATATGTTTTTTTTTCATTGTATTAATCAAACCTAAAAACGATTGAAACCTACACTACGCGTGGCCCGACACGCACTTGACCGGTTTTTAATGTAATGAAGGTGGCAAACACGCACGCAGTTCACATTAATGTTCAGTGATGACTGCGATGAGATGCGTTGCCTGCCCTCCCCTGAGGCCTTTGTTGTTATGTCTCTGTGATATTCATTACAGGGTCATAAATGTTAGAAATTGTAGAAATCGTACTTGCGGATTCACTAGCGTATACTTACTACTACTACCAGCTTCCTATTTAACCCGACGTTTTGATCGCTTTCTATACGTAACGTAAAACGTAACGTAACTTCACGCCTGTAATCCCCGAAGGGGTAGGCAGAGGTAAATGCATGCATTCAAGCATACATGCAAACACCCACGATTCGCCGGTTACGTTTTGGCCCATGTAACAAGTGGCGAGCCTGTTGACATCTCCGGGCACATTACCAAACTTTGAGGTACTGGGAAATATCCAGAAAATGGAAAAATCCCAATAGAACCAGAGATAAAGGCTTTTTCACCATTATCTCTGATAACCCCCTACCCGGGAATCGAACCCAGGACCTCAGCGTAGTAGTAGTGGCCTGCTACCACTAGGCTACCGAGGCAGTTTCTATAGATCTCAGAAATAGTACCATCCATTTATTGTGAACAGCAAACTTGTTTTCATCAACGTAAACATAACTTCACACCTGTAATTCCCGAAAGGGTAGGCAGAGATGAATGCATGCATTCAAGTATACATGCAAACACTCACGATTCGCCGGTTACGTTTTAGCTCATGTACAGGTGGCGAGAATGTTGACATTTTCGGGCACATTACCAAACTCCGTGTTGACATCTTCGGCCACATAACTCCGAGGTACTGGGAAAGTTCTAAAAAATTGAAAAATCCCAATACAACCTGACAGAGATATGCGATTTAACACTTTTTGTTTCTGGTAGTCTCGACGCGGGAAACGAACTCAGTGCAGCAATACCGGCCTGCTACCACCCGACTACTAAGGCAGTTAGAACCATTAGAAAATAATTACGTATAATATGCCCTGCAACTGAGCGTCTGTGACATAATGAATGGAGGGATGGAAAATAAGTTTCACGTTTGCTGACTGATGATTAAGCAAGCAATTTTCCATCAAACTGACCAATACAAGGCAAATACGAATCGCCGAACTCGAATTCAGAACAAACGGCACAGGTCAATGACGTACACTAATAATAAATCACTGCGGGAACCGACGTATTTCTAGTTACGATGCCATATATCAAATAGTGTTTAGACATTCGCGGAGTAAGGGGTTTATCAGATACCAATGTTAATGTAGGTTTGAATAAATAGAATGAGATGTTTGAAAGGTGAATTTGTCTCAATTGATAGTTTACTAGCAAATGCTTTAATATCGCACATTCATCAACGATTGTATAAATACGTGGTGAAACGTTCCAGACCCAAAGGAGAATGACCAAAGTCGCCCTGATTGGCGTCTTAACAACTTGTATGTAGAAAATTGTTTTTTGAATTTAGATTTCACACACATTTTTTTCACGTTAAAACGAATGGGGATTTACAAGATATTTTTTAAAAGTTAATAAATTATTTTGCAGTGAACTGCCAATCACACACCAATAACCAAGCTGCCAATGTCAACACCATTGCATTATTTACTTTTTTTCGTTGGACACTGATCATTTTAGGACCTTTATAACTTTGTCGAAATAAAATCGATTTCAACGATCGATTGCTTTATTATCGATATTCAACGGAAAAGATTATTCATGTCTACTATTTGTCTTGTATAATCACTAGGTATCGAGTGGATATAATTTGAACAGTACCTTAGTCTTGACTTAGCTCAAATTCATCATATTTAAATGTCTCACTTTTTATTATCATGAAGCGGCAAATAGAAAAACAGTGTACATTGATGGTAAGTGAATATATAGCATAAAAACACCCACATGAAAACCAGATATTTATTAATTAATTGTTAAGTATTTATTATTTGTCTGGTATTACTACCTGGAGAAGAATCATGACTACGCCATGCGGTTAAACCATTACTTTACATTACAACACCTACTTAATTTAAGTAAAACAGTTAAGATGCTACACAATACTTTAAAATAGTCTTCGCTTATTTTGGTAACCTCTGGCAGGTACAGCACACAAAACTTAACCTCAAAATAACCAAAAGTTCGTAATGCACTTTTTTAAAAACTCCTATTGATACCTTTTTTCATTTTTGCGCATGCATTTCTTAAGATATTGCCTATATTTTGCGAGGAATCCCGTCGAGACGCAAGAAGGGCGAACTCCCATACAAAATTGGTCATTCTCCTCTGTCAACTCAATACTCACCAAGAAAACAATTGAAATACGCAGTTGGAAATAGTATTTTTATGTGTAAATGTTTTAGCAGCGCCTTGCACTTTTTGTGATGGGTAAAAAATGTTAAACTCGCGTCATGACACGTGACCCTGATCGAAAATGCGTATGACGGACACGTGACCAGAATTGCGCCCGCTGCCATTGACAGCTGTCATGGTAGTGATAGTTAATATTCAATTTTCACTTCTGACGACACTCCCGGAGTGCAACCCGTCGTATATTTTTTATATTTAAGAGTTCCTTTTTTTTACTTTCGGACTTCCGGTGTCAAGTCTACCTTGACACCGGCTATAGGGATTATCTAATCTATCTACCACCAAATGGTAGCATACAATTTTATCTATATACTAGCTGACCCGGCAAACTTCGTATTGCCTGAGAATGACATAAAGTATCAAAGGTTTGATAGATACGGACCATTTGTATGGGAAAATGAAATTGTGGTTTTTACTATTTCCCTTCAACTTCTTCATATTTTCTTACCTTTTAAACCTTCCCTGGACTTCCAAAAATCATTCAAAACCAATATTACCCAAATCGGTCCCGCCGTTCTCGAGTTTTAGCGAGACTTACGAACAGCAATTGATTTTTATAATTATATATAGATATGTACGTTTCGTTATATACGTACGTTCGATATGTAAAATTGGTAATACCAAAGCCGAATTTTCACAACTCAATTAGCATGCTAAAAATGGGTTCTGACCATTGGTTACGAAACGTACATATCTATACATATAAAAATCAATTGCTGTTCGTAAGTCTCGCTAAAACTCGAGAAAGGCGGGACCGATTTGGGTAATATTGGTTTTGAATGATTTTTGGAAGTCCAGGGAAGATTTAAAAGGTAAGAAAATATGAAGAAATTGAAGGGAAATAGTGTTGGTCTGAGTTTATATTATTAATATATCAAATCAAATTTCACTTAAAAATATCAAAATTATTATCGTCATCAGCATCAGCTTGTTTATACTTCTATACTTAATAATTTAAGGAGAAAACATTTGTGATGTGTGTTTATAACGTTTTCACACAAAAACTACTTAATCGTAACTTCACGCCTGTAATTCCCGAAGGGGTAGGCAGAGGTAAATGCATGCATTCAAGCATACATGCAAATACCCACGACTCGCCGGTTACGTTTTGGCCCATGTAACAGGTGGCGAACCTGTTGCCATCTCTGGGCACATTACCAAACTCCGAGGTACTGGGAATCTTCCAGAAAATGGAAAAAACCCAATAGAACCATAACCAGAGATAAAGGACCCGGGAATCGAACCTAGGACCCCCAGCGCAGTAGTAGTGGCCTGCTACCACTACTGAGGCAGTTAGTAACTACTTTATGGATTTTAAAAATTCTTTCACCATTAGAAAGCTGCGTCTTCACTGAGTGTCATAGGCTATATTACGAGTACATTCATTGCACCCGTGCGAAGCCGGGGTGAGCCGTTAGTCTAATACAAAACTCCACAATAAACGTATGATTTTAATTCAACGAATTGACGACTAGAGCTTGCTAAAATAGATTAAAAGCTATTAAGGCTGAGTTAATGTACGCCTGTCTAATATCTATTAATTATTCAAAAACGAACGAATACGCTGAGTTCGTTTACCGGATCGTGAGCTGAAAATTAAATTTGTCATTCGTACTGGTCTTTATTCAAACTGTTGTCCCAGGTCTTGGAAGTTGCGGTCAGGTGGTAATGTACGGCCCTGTAATTTCCGGCACAGAGGCATAACACCTTAGGTCTCAGGAGTGGTAACGCATCTGCATTTTGACCTTGGTCTATGTGTAAGTGTGTATAGGCTGCAGTCAAGACAAAGACCAAGGTCAAAATGCAGATGCATTACCACTCCTGAAGCCTAAGGTGTTATGCTTCTGTGCCGAAAATGACAGGGCTGTACATTCCCACCTAACCGGAACACGATATTGCTGAACACTACCATTTAGCGGCAAGTATATTAGGTAATGCGGTGGTGCCTACGCCCGCGAGCTCCATCACTGGAGCTCTAGGGAATCGTATCTGCATTTCGAACTCTGGCTTTAGTGTGGGTGTCTAGGTGTAGGCTGCAGTCATCACTTTAAATCTTCTGAACTTCATGCTTGTTTGCCACATTCATTACATAAAATAAACCTAAGTCTATGTTAAAACTTCAGTCTTAGGTTACACGAAGAAAGTGCCAGGTTTGATAAAGCCGCTCTAATAAGCTGCTTGAAGTTTCGCAGGTCTGTGAGACATGAAACCGCCAAACAAGTACCCATAGTTCACATTGACGGTAATAAAACATTGCCATTTCTAAACATCTACTTAATGTACTTAGTTACTAAAGATTTGAAGGCATATATCGTTGATTCTCTTGAATTTTAAGCTGTATTTTTATGTAATAAAAAAATGGCAAACAAGCATGCAGTCCACGTTGATGTTAAGTGATGACTGCAGCCTATAGACGCCCACACAATGACCAGAGGTCAAAATGGAGATGCGTCACCACTCGTGACGCCTAAAGTGTTATGCCTCTGTGCCGGCAATTACAGGGCCGTACATTACCACCTGACCGGAACACGATAGTGCTGAACATTACCATTTAGCGGCAAGTAGGTATATTAGGTACTGTGGTGGTGCCTACGCCCGCGAGCTCCGTCACTGGAGCTCTACTACCATTAAAAGTTTATTTTGTTTACGTATCACAAATCAAAGGGGTATTTTTCTCTTTAGAGGCCGATTAACAAGATTGTGAGAGACTAAGCTACTTACCCTTGTAATAAAAATTCTATCATCCGAAAAATAAAACAAAAACTAATAAATATTTCGTCGGTTATATCGCAATGACGTGTAATTAGTAAATGCTAGAAAGAATGTCTCTTATTGGAACACGGCTGAGATTAACACTGATATGCTTTGAGGCTCTTCTATACGAATTTTAATATCGGTGAAAACTTTAAAATTAAAAAATTATTAAATTTACTATATATAAACGCCTCAAAGTGGTAATCAATCTCGTCCCTCTTAATATTACTTACGTCCACGTATTCAATATTTACCCTCCGTTAAGGATATAGTTACGTTATAGAAGATTGTGGAAACCTTAATTTTACTAGATATAGGTACTACACACTAGAGATAAGGGATTTATAAAATCATATGATGTACGCGAAGCCTCAGGTAGCCCGCAGCCCGCAGCCCGCAGCCCGCTGGGATATCAAAAATCGGACGTTAACCCTTCCATATCTTATAAGTAAGATTTTCACTCAGTACTATTTCAACTCAATTCGCTAATGGATTGAAGTGGGTACATTGTTTCATAAGAGTATGCTGAAATTATAGTATAAAAGTTTAACATTGACATTTCAATTCGTCGGTGTATCATTATGATAATGACAATAATTGGTCGGATCAACCGATTTCTACACTGTCCAATTTTACATCAACCCGATTACAACAACGATAGTCGGCGGTTGGATCCAACCGAATAGAAGTGGTGTAAATGGTAGACCAAAAAAGATCACCGATTTATAGAAAGTGAATAATTCTGTTTAGAAACGTTAAAAAAACATAGCTTCTATCAAACATTATCGTTAGGACGAAGATCCTCACCCGAAGACTCCAAAAAAAACAACCCGCCAACTCTAAGGATGTTGGTTTGGGACTGTTTTCCCAAGGCGGGCCAATGGCCGCCACAAAAAAAGGTAAATTACGGAATATCCGAAGGCTCCACAAACATATGATGAGCTCAGTTCATCTTCATTTAGGGCGGATAGGCGCATCGTGACGTAATATTAATAAAGATTTTTGCAACTATGCAACTAATATTGCAGATGATTCTTCAAATTGAGGTAAGTACTCGTATTTTAATTTTGGATAGAAATGTAATGTATGATAATTAAACGATAATTTGATCTAACTATTAAGGCGAAGAAGTATAATTCTTTTACTCTCAATGCGCACCAACAATAGAAATATTGTATACCAATTTATAGGAAGAATATTTTTTTTTTGGGAAACGTTATAAACATGTCTTTTACTTAACACGATTGAAAGGGATTCTTTGGATTGCGATGCTTTGGTTTTATTTTATAGTAAAACAGAGTTTACTGAGCAAATTAACGATACTAAAATTTAATTTAGTTATCTTGTAAATCTTGGTGTTCTGTGCATCTATAATTCTAATCCTTAACAAATTTCCTCACACCATGTGGGATCAGTATTATTTTATAATACGCAACGATGAGGAATGCGAATCAATGAATACCAATTTATAGGACGCGGTAATTTTGGTTTGGAAATATTAAAAAAACATGGCTGCCATCAAACATTATCGTTAGCTCGATGATCCTCACGCGAAGAGGCCAAAAAAAACATTCCGCCAACTCTTAGCATGTTGGTTTGGGACTGTTTCCCCAAGGCGGGCCGATGGCCGCCACGAAATAGGTAAATTACGGGATGTCCGGAGGCTCCACAAACTCATGATGAGCTCGATTCATTTAGCGTCGGATCGTCGTTTCGTGATGTAAATCTTTTAAGAGATTTTTGCAACTCCTATACGACTGTAAACGAATCTCCGGATTGCGACACTGATGCTTTACTTTTTACTTTTTCACGAAAGATTAAACCAGTCTTAGTCAACCTTTTTCCTACAAGAACCGCTAAGACGTTTAAGCTTTGGTGGAATGGCCCTTAACATGAATGTACATAAAAATAAAGTTGAGTATAGCGTGTTAAATTAAACCGGAATTAAAAAATTAACGGAAATATAATTGTAAAAAACAAAATATTAAAAATAATTAGAATTTTTAAAGCGTAGAATCATACATCTTTGAGTCTCCGAAGTCAAATCGTATCATCTTATTCTTAATTTTTTTTTATAAGTTAAATTCGCCACATCATTTTATTTTACAGCACGCTACTAGAACGAAATATTAAATATCAATTTGCAATATAAAATTCGTCTCGGAAACGTTAAAAAACATGGCTTCCATCAAACATTATCGTTAGCTCGATGATCCTCACCCAAAGAGTCCAAAATAAACATTCCGCCAACTCTTAGCATGTTGGTTTGGGACTATTTTCCCAAGGCGGGCCGATGGCCGCCACGAAAAAGGTAAATTACGGCATGTCCGGAGGCTCCAGAAACACATGATGAGCTCGATTCATCTTCATTTAGCGTCGGATCGTCGTTTCGTGATGTAAATCTTTTAAGAGATATTTGCAGCTCCTATACTGAAAATGAATCTCCTTGCGACACTGATGTTTTACTTTTAAAACACAATTCCACGACAGTTTAATCCTTGTAGGTTGACTTCAACCTTCTCCTTGCGTCGTTTTCTCTACTACTGAGGGTCGTGACCCTCGGATCACTTTTTATCAGATGATAGTGCGCCATCTGGTACGGTTTCCGTCAGTATGTATGCCCTCGTGCATCTTGCTGTCGAGTGTGGTACGGATTTGATCCGACCATCGCATCGGGCTGCGCCCGCGTGGTCTCTTCCCCTGGACCTTGCCTGTGATGATAAGCTTCTCAAGGTTGCCTTCGTCTTTTCGGGCAATGTGCCCGAAGCATTCCAGTACTCGCTTTAAACAGATGGATGACAGTCTTGTAGTCACTTTAGAGTTCCTTGAGAATTTAAACATTAGTACGTTTTGCAGTCCAGGGTATATGACTTCAACCTACAAGGGCCGAAAAAACGTGTCAGCCGGCATGGGTCGGAACATGAATTTATTTTAGGTAAAAATAAAGTTAAGGCAAACCGCTGGTTGAAAATCGCGGGTTAGTAGATAACATTACAGCCGTACGGGCGATCGGCGGCTAGTTTATACATAAAGAACTATTGTATTTCACAAAACACAATCCCGTAGCACGGAAGATGGGAAGATACTGCAATGTATGCCGGCATCTATTATACTCGAAACGGTTTACGATTATGATGCGTTTGGAAACTACGAGTATAACGACTGTACGCGGCGTGTAAATCGTAGGTATGTTTTGATATTCCAATATTAATATATTTCCGAAAACACTTAATAGATTAGTGTGAATACGAGTAAGTACCAATAACAATATAACAATTTTTCGAATTTGTTTTTTTATGCAGGCAAATTTAAATGCATATAAATGCTTTGTCCGCGTCGAAGTCGTATCAGAAATGATGAACTTCCATACAAACTTCCATTCCCTATTCAATTTCTCACGGATCTCCTGATCCGTTAGGCCAATAGAAGCGTGTCAGATTAAGCTATAGGAGATACCTTCCACCCTGGTCAGTACCGCCACCAAATCTAAGATTTCCATAAGGGCCGAACGCTAAGAGCTTGCCTCGCATTCAAATCGTCAGAATTTTGGATGGGAGCTTTGATTGGGTTCACTTTACATCCTCTCGGAGTCTGTCAGATGACGGACGTACAAAAATAAGGTGGATCAGCCCGGTAATTGTTAATAATAATCACGAGAGGTGGATCACAACTAGGTGGATCACAACTAGGTGGATCACGACTAGATAGATCACGACTAGGTGGGTCACGACTAGGTGGATCACGACTAGGTGGATCAGACCGGAATAACTCCTTTTTTTGCTTAGCCGGCACTTTAACATTTTTTTTAAACGAAAATAATTTGATCCACCCCTGTCTAAATATTCAACGCATTAATCAGCCATCACTATAAGAGCAAAATTATAGCCAAGCCATCACAAATACGTATCGACCACTGCAATTAAAGGTCGAGAAGCAATTAAACCAGTTATTTACGTACCGAACGGCTGGTTGAAGCGCCAAACAATTTGGCGTCAAATGTCAATTGTCAATGCTGATTAATAGTAGGTGGGTATTGTCGTACATCACTGTCGGTGGCATTTTCAGATCTGTGAACTGAATCTGAAATTCTTATGATAACGAACATATTGGTGTTTTTAAAAAAAACTCTTTTTGTAATGTAATCATAGCCGCATGTTCGATCCACGCACCAGAACGATTATTTGTATGGTTTGTATGGTATTTATATATTTGTTTCGGGTCTAAGTGTACATCTGTGTTGTGGTAGTATAGGGATTGTGGATGTAAGCGTTTTTTAGGGTTCCGTAGTGTTCAGGATCCCGAGATATCCTCCCAAATGTAAACAACGTTCTCACAGCGAAAGACAATTTATTGGAACCAAACACATATACTTATGTAGAGCTTAAAGAATCTCTACAGCGTAATGCAAAATTTCAGTGAAATGGTACAGCGCCATCTAGATTTACATAGCTGAACCACACTATTGAGAATCTTTTATACAAGACTTAACATTCCGCCCACCATGGACAGCCTAAAGTGTCCATAATACATAAGTTCTTCACATTTAACACAATCTAAGTTAGCCGCCCACCGTGAGGGAATGTGAAACAATTTACAGCATAGTAAATAGCTATAGACAAGTACATATTAACAACAGAACAATGGACTGTATAGTTTAATTTACACAAAAACAAAGGTTGTACAATGTAACTCAAAACACAATACTATACAAAATCATATAGAAAACAACAAAAACACACTACATCTTATGATTTTTCCACAGGCAGTACAATAAGTTTTGATACAGGTCGTTTTATGATAGAATTTTTACAACGCAACGAAACTACACGTGTCAAACTATCCAGACCACAATGCTTTTCGGTAACAATACCATATAACCATCTAGCTGGTGGGAGATCATTCTCCTTAACTAAAACTATATCACCTACATTTGGTTCTGGAGTTTGATGAGACCATTTATACCTATGATAAAACTGCGTCAAATATTCATGTGACCATCTACGCCAAAATTCTTGTACTAAACGCTGAGAAAGATGCCATCTCTTTAAACTACCTATATTTGAATTTTCAAAATTACTGTCCGGAAGAAGCACTAAGGGTTCTCCAACTAAAAAATGTCCCGGTGTCAATGGAAACGGGTCGTCAGGGTTAGTACTGATTTGAGAAAGGGGTCGAGAGTTTAGACAGGCCTCAATTTGTGCGAGGACTGTCGTCATCTCCTCAAAGGTCAACGTGTGGTTACCAATTACTCGTTTGAGGTGGTGTTTGGTGGACTTCACGCCCGCCTCCCACAACCCTCCAAAATTTGGAGAATGAGGAGGTATGAAATGCCAGTTGGTGCCATTGTTACTTAACCAGTCTGCTATGTCTGCACCTATCGTAGACCTTTCTTGGCTGAATAAACCTCTTAACTCTCTGTCAGCTCCGACGAAGGTGGTGCCGTTATCGCTCCAAAGATCGACGCAATGACCTCGTCTGGCCGTAAAACGCTTGAAAGCTGCCAGAAACGCTTGTGACGTCATGTCACTGACAACCTCCAAGTGGATAGCTCGTGTGGCCATACAGACGAAAACACAAATATAGCCCTTGATAGAGCGATAACCTCGACCCTTCGACGGTCTGATGCCAATAGGGCCAGCATAATCCACCCCACTCCTTGCGAAAGGCCTGCAAGCATTTGCTCTTGCCTCCGGTAATTGA
This sequence comes from Macrosoma leucophasiata, assembly GCA_036365455.1. Taxonomy (NCBI): domain Eukaryota; kingdom Metazoa; phylum Arthropoda; class Insecta; order Lepidoptera; family Hedylidae; genus Macrosoma; species Macrosoma leucophasiata. The sequence continues at coordinate 22,173,657 of JAWQUS010000007.1, read as the reverse complement.
CCCATAAGCTGCTGAATAGGTTGCCCCGAATAACGCACACAAACTACGCACTTCCTCACAAATTGCCTCACCAGACCCTTTGCGTTAACGATCCAATACTTGGTTCTCAAATAATTGAGCATTAATTGTGGGCCCCCGTGCATTGTGCGGGCATGGGCGTGTGCTATAATTAGTTCCGTAAAATGCGACCTATGAGGAATGAGGATAGGATTCCTCATTGTATCGGATATGTTAGCATGACGCAGTCGACCGTCTACCCTAAGGATTCCATCCTGGTCCAAGTAAGGATTTAAAGAAGTAAGTTTGCTTTTCTTTTTTGCTTTTCCTAATATCTTTAGTGAATCTATATCCTCTTTAAAACATTGATTTTGACACCTTTTAATACAAACATTTAATGCTTCATTTATTTCCCACGAATTTAGCCAACTAGTTTTAACTTTATTTTCAGAACTCAATCGCAGAAACCTTCTACAATACGCAACGACTCTGGTAAGTTTAGTAAGAGAAGAAAATTTGACAAGAATGTCGTCGGAGTTACAGGTAAGTACATTACTACTGATCTTTACCTTTCGTTCTTCTAAATCTGTTTCCTTTATTTTACCTTTACTATAGTTTATCTCTTTCTCTTTTAGCCATTTAGGACCTGACCTCCAGAGCTTCAAATCACTTAATTCAGATGGAAGAACGCCTCGAGAGGCACAGTCAGCAGGATTGTCATTGGATTGGACGTGTGACCATTGGTGAGTATCGGTGTGTGTAAGTATCTCAGACACCCTATTTGCCACGAACGTTTTCCACCTGCTCGGATGACTTCTGAGCCACGACAAAACTACGGACGAGTCAGTCCATGCATGGACGTTTTCCTTGGCAACTTGTAAAGTGTCAGCGACCTCACACAACAATCTAACAAGTAATACCGCCCCACACAACTCAAGTCGTGGGATACTCACCTGCTTAACGGGACACACCTTTGTCTTCGAAGACACCAGACTCACTCGAACGACGCCGTCTTTATCTAGAAGTCTTGTATACACAACGGCTGCATATGCATCATCAGACGCATCGCAAAACCCCTGCAGTTCGAGAGTCGAATCCTTGTAACACCCTAACCAACGAGGGATGCGAAAATTAGTAAGTTCGCAAAGATGACTACGGAAGTTTTTCCACTCGTGGAAAAGATGAGAAGGAAGCTCACTGTCCCATGAAATTCCAGCTAACCAAATTTTCCTAATTAATATCTTAGCTGTAATAATGACAGGAGCGATCCATCCCAATGGATCGTACAACTTAGCTATATCAGAAATCACTTGACGCTTGGTCACGGGTGCTTCCAACGGAGGAAGTTTAACTGTGTATACAAACTCATCTGTATCTCTTACCCATGTTAAACCTAAAATTTTTAGAATTTCGTCTGTTCTGATTGCTAAGCTATCCTTTATTTCTTCCTGTCCTTTCTGAATTTCTTCTAACAACTTATTATTATTGCTAGACCACTTCTGAAGTGGAAAGCCTCCGCGATCAAGCATTTTGTTCATACTGTAGTAAATTTCTAGGCCTTCAGCAATGGACTCGCATCCAGTCATGAGATCATCCATGTAGAAATCTTGTAGCACGCGCTCTGATACTAAAGGAAACTCGCTACCCTCATCATGCGCTACCTGTTGCAAAGCCTTAACTGCTAAGTAAGGCGCTGAAGATGTACCAAAGGTCAACCGAACTAAACGCAGATGTTTTATGTCGGCGTCCGGACCCTCCCGCCACAGAAGGCGTTGATATTCAGCGTCTTCTGGAAAAACTTTAACCTGTCTGTACATTTTAATGATGTCTGCAACCAGCGAAATTGGATGACGACGCCATCGCATAACAATGTGCCGCAGATCAGGTTGAAGAGAAGGGCCTACTAATAAATCATCATTTAATGATATGCCATTATAACCTGGACAAGACGCATCGAACACGACCCTTAACTTAGTTGTAGCCCTTTCGTTCCTTAGAACGGCATGATGCGGTAGGTAGACGACCCCAGGATTAGCAATTTCGTTAATAGGAATATATTCCATATGACCCAATTCAATATATTCTTTTATTACATTTGAATATTCAGCTCTCAATTCTGGATTGCGACTTAACTTTCGCTCCATAGCCATAAGACGCTTGCGAGCTATGTTTTCGGAACCACCATATCGGCACTGAGGATCTTCCGACTTAAAAGGTAATCTGACTACATAACGTCCGAAAGAGTCCCTTGCAGTAGTGTCCGAAAATATCTTCTCGCACCTTTCCTCCTCGTCGGTCAAATATTTCCGACGCTGAATGGAGTCCGATTCCAATTCCCAGAACCTTTTGAGCAACTGATTATCATCGTCATGATTAATTTGAACATGCAAACCAACAATGGCACAATGGCATTTCTCAGCAACGGCATGATTTGGTCCGTGTATGCTACCAGATAGGATCCACCCGAGTGTGGTACGCTGCGCAACGGGTGTCCCGGGGGGACCCTTGATTAAACCTTCCAATAAAATCTGGCTATACACGGCAGTCCCTAAAATCATGTCGATTTTATTTGGCACTCCATAAGATGGATCTGCCAATTCGGTTGCTGAGAGTGTTAATGGAATATGAAAAACTTTCCTTTCAGGAAGCAGCGACGTAAGTTTGCTCAAAACATACGCCCTGGTAGACAATGCAATAGAATGGTTAAGACGAGAGTGAAATTTAACTGTGACCATTGCCTTAGAGGGTAAAGTACCACTCTCCTCGTCGCCTAACCTTGATATATCAGCTTTTATCGGAACCTTTCTCAAACCTAACAACTGGACGGCTGACTCCGTAATAAAAGAAGCCTGAGAACCCTGATCAAGTAAGGCTCTTAATACTATAGTTGCCCCAGATGTAGCTTCGACCTTAATTAAGGCCGTGGCCAATAACGATTGGCTTTCAATATCCGAAAAGCATGATATGACTTTAGCGGTCTCACACTGTGCATTGGACGTCGTCGCAACGGTGTCGACATCGTCGGTCTGTTCACTATTATTGACCGATGTTTGAATACATTTGGGATGTAAAAGACTGTGATGTTTTTTATTGCAGATACGGCATCTCGTAGACTGGCGGCATGAATATACGGCGTGATTAGCTCCTAAACAATTGTAACAAAGTCGATTTTCCTTTACAAAGTTACGACGCGTATCGACGTTTTGATTTGCAAAAGTTTTACAATTACATAACTTGTGAAATTCTGAGCAATATAAGCAAGATTGAGTGGCAACGTGAAGCGTTTTAACATTTTTTGAAGAAAACTTTACTGTCTTGGTATCTAGGAATTCGAGGGCTCTAAACCGTTGTTCTAAGAATTCACGCAAATCATCTAAAGAAGGCAGTGTATCTGAAAATTCACTAATTTTAACTTCCCACAATTTCCTAGATTCCGTATCCAATTTTAAAGTTGTAATGTAAATGACGACTATATCCCAATTACTAATATCAATACCTAAATTTTTTAAAGCATGCAAACATTCATTTGTGTTATCTAATAGTTCTTTTAAACCTGCTGAAGATTCAGTTTTCAGAGAAATTTGACCAAACAAGCGCTTTAATATACAGTTACAAAGATGTTTTTTATTATTAAACCTTTTTTCGATTTGATCCCAACACTGTTTATAATTAGCTGATGTTATAGGCATTTGTCGTATCAATTGCTCCGCCTCACCGGTTAAATATCCCTTTAAGTAATGTAATTTTTGTACCTCATCCAGCGACTCATTTGAATGCACTAGAGAAACAAATAGATCTCTAAACGTAGGCCATTCATTGTAGTTTCCTGAGAAAGTAGGTATAGTTATTTTCGGCAATTTAATCGACGTATGAGATGATGATGATGATTTACTGTCGACCTTTACTTGTGTCTTTGGAGATTCTAACAAGTGTAGGTGTGACTTCAATTCAGCCTTATAATCAGTATATTTTTCTTCAGCATTATCATAATCGCCATCACGCATATAAGATGATTTTTGCAGATCTTGCTCTACAAGATTACTGATGATGAATTCATGATTGCATGTAAACTTGACCCAAAGTTGTTCTAAGGTTTCTAATCTTGTCTCTAAATAAGAAACATTTATACGTTCCTTTGGGGACTTTTTGAAATTAGTAAATGCATTTGTAATCCGTAGAAGTAAATCTCTTTGAACTTTAAATTTCGCTTCCATGTTACCGCTGTTATTCAACTATTTCGAATATTGCTACTAAAGTTGAAGTTGAAATTTCACAAGTGTCTAAGATGAACGGAGAAAATTACAAGTTCCAAACTGACCCAAAATATTACAAGTCCAAGAATTTTTCTAAGTGTTTAAGAGCTCAATATTTTCTATGTAAAATTGGGCATAGGTTCCCCGTCTTTCTGTTTTTTCGTAAATTATTCTAAGTCTTTGACACTTTACTTTTCACTGAACTAATCACTTCACTATTTTTCTAAGTCTTTGAAATATACGTAAAGTTACTCACAGTTTGTCCGCAGTCCAACACTTACACTACTTGTACCAGTATCCACACTTTATTCCTCGATACGTTCCATCCGGCTCGAAGGACCATGTTCAGGATCCCGAGATATCCTCCCAAATGTAAACAACGTTCTCACAGCGAAAGACAATTTATTGGAACCAAACACATATACTTATGTAGAGCTTAAAGAATCTCTACAGCGTAATGCAAAATTTCAGTGAAATGGTACAGCGCCATCTAGATTTACATAGCTGAACCACACTATTGAGAATCTTTTATACAAGACTTAACACGTAGTAAAAAAGTTTAACTGCCTCAGTAGCGTATTGGTAGCAGGCCACTACTATTGCGCTGGAGGTCCTGGGTTCGATTCCCGGGTCGGGGACTATCAGAGATAACGGGTTAAAATCCTTTATCTCTGCTTCTATTGGGATTTTTCCATTTTCTCGAAGTTTCCCAGTACCCCGGAGTTTGGTAATGTGCCCGGAGATGGCAACAGGTTCGCCACCTGTTACATGGGCCAAAAACGTAACCGGCGAGTCGTGGGTGTTTGCATGTATGATTGAATGCATGCATTTACCTCTGCCTACCCCTTCGGGGATTACAGGCGTGAAGTTACGAAGTTACGTAGTAAAAAAGGAAGCCTTATTGTTTCGCCATGTTCTGTCTGTCTGACCGTCCGCGGTTTAGTGCAAAAACTATTGGTACTCGAGACTTGAAATTGACTTGAAATCACGCCGACAAAGTGGTAGAATAAAAACATGAAAAAAATAATTATTTAGGGTACCTCCCCTACATATAACGCGAGGATATATATATTTTTTTTGTTTTCTGTATAGTGTGGGATATCGTTGGATAAGTCTTTTAAATTTTGGGATGTGCTAGTATCATTTTTCGATTTAGTTAACTGTTCGTGACTTATTAAGCTTTAATGCCAATTTTCGTTAGATTCAAGTGTCCTCCCCTTCTACCAACTGAACGGTTGTTGTTAGAAATTCAAACGTTACGGCAATAGCAGCTACTTACGAAATTAAAAGGAATACTATCACACTGAAGTTGGCTTTACAAGTGTGTGAGTAATAGTCGACCAAATATATTTTACTCGCAAATTTGAACAACTCCGTAGAAATTATTTATTATTTTTTAAATTACATTATTCAAACCTAAAAATTACGAAACCCTACACTGCGCGTGCCTCGACACGCATTTGATCGTTTTTTTTATTTATTTATCAGCGTTCAAATCGACTATCGTATTCGATCTTCTTACGTATCTATCCATGAAGAACTTCAATGAATGCAACATCATATTTTTGATTCTTATTATTGTAACTTTCTAGGATATTGTAGCTTTCGTTTGAAAGAAACAAGATGGGATATATTACAAAGAAACAACCAAAACATACACACAAAAAAACATCCAGGCGAATTGAAAACTATTTACTTTTTGAAGTCGGTTTTAAAAAACTAGAAAAATCATGAAATCTGAAACAGCAAATTACGTTTTTTTATTGGAATCAAAGTAGCCAAAAGTTAAAAAAGTATTCAGAATAACTTATTGCAACGTCTGCAAAAAACTTCCCTTAACGTTGACCAGAGAAAACACTATCTTTAAAAGTTCATAAACTTGCGGATCCACGTTTTTATTGAATTTCTTTCTCCAGCACCATTAATCTTCGTCACAAGACACCATTCGACGGCTTCGCAATATACATCTTACACGCAAACATGAAAATTAGCAACGTTTGTGTAAATGTACGCGTCCTTAATTCTAGAAATAAATAAGATTTTAAGGCCGTTTTCTCAAGTGGCAGTTTGACTGCGTAATATTATTACCCGGAACTTTTACAAAAAAATAAACACGTTGAAAAATAAACTACATCAATAAAAATCAAAATTAAAAATAATTGGAAAAACCCACCACGGCATTTTTCATCATTGTTGTTGAAAAAGAATGGAAATAATATTTTTGGAAATCCTCGACTCAAAAACACTAAGAACGTATTATATTAAAAATCTAAGTAAAACCGTCGGTGACTGTCAGCTTTGCCAAGCATTTGCCTATTCAAAATATTTTCCATTTATATTTTAATACCTAATTTATTTGTAATATTGCCTATCGAATGGTACTAATTGTTCTTGGCCCCGATAGAATTATTTAGAATAATTCGATTTTAAATATACTTATTATGTTCTTTGACAATAATCCTTGACAATTTTTTGATGATACTATTTCTAACATATAGTTTAATCAATTAACCTTAAGTTAATTAATATAACCTTATCTTCTATAATGAAATCAAAGTCATTACTTTGCTAATAGCAAGTGAACTCTTTACAAATACACAAAACTATTACAAATACTCAAACTAATTTCACAGCCGCAAAAACGCGCGTCCAAACCGTCATGCTCAAATCAGCCTAACTAAATCCGCTTCTTCCATACATACCAAAACAGAATATGTCTCCAAGTAAATATTGACGCCGCCTGAATCTTGGGCCGTATTATGCGAGCGTACGGCCGTTCGACGTATAATAATAAATTTACCGTGCCATGTACATCTGTGATGCCATATTTTTATGGATGTATGTTTGAACGTGTATCATAAAAGTATGATATCGTTTTCTTGAAACTGGATGTGAGCTTGCCGTTGCATAATAATATGATGTAGTAGTAATAGTAAGTTCCTACCTACGATTTTATGTTGGTAGTATTTAAACTACCCATACCATAATTATCTAATAAATTAATGGCTACATTGAGGATACTACAAGGTATTATGTAGATACAAGATATGTGGTAATGTTTAGTGCTTTCATATGCGAGTTCAATGGAAAAGCATAGCTCCGTAACTGTCTGCAATCAGGCAAAAGATTTTAGGTTCGCATTTTTTTGACTATGCTTTCTTGCCTGCACTGAAACCTCAATTTTTTATCTATAATATAAAAATAAGTCGGGTTTTCCTTCCAGACGCTATAACTTCAGAAAGCACGAAAATTAGGAGGACATTTATAAAACGACATCCGGCGGGCGAAGCCGCGGGCAACAGCTAGTCTATAATATAAAAATAAGTCGGGTTTTCCTTCCTGACGCTATAACTCCAGAAAGCACGAACCGATTCCCACGGTTTTGCATTCGTTGGAAAGGTCTCGGGCTCCGTGAGGTTTATAGCAAGAGCAAGCAAGACAATTCAGGATAATAAAACGACATCCACGCAGGCGAAGCCGCGGGCAACAGCTAGTTTTGTTATATAGAGACGGTAGCGTTACATGTATCGTCAAGTTTATCTGATTATTCTTGTACAAAAATTAAGACAAATCAAGGAATACAAAAGCGCGTCTAAGCCGCCGCACGCAAACTCGCCTACTAAATCCTCGCCTTTCATATATGCCAACATAATATGTCTCCGAGTAAATATTGACACCGCTTGAATCTTAGGCCGTATTATGCGAGCGTACGGCCGTTCGACGTATAATAATAATTTATCGTTCCCTGTACATCTGAGATGCCATATTTTTATACATACACATACACTTTACCACTTTCATGGATAATAATTTGATGCAACACTCCAAAATGATGATTTTATATATTATATGCATGATGATTTTATTATTTTACAAAGTGCGTGATAATAGGTATTCTGAAAAATAATATTAAGTGCCATAGTGAGGATGCTTAATCGTGGTGTAAAAACAAGTTGCAATTTTTTTTTTTTTGCAAATCGTTATACTTGGGAATCGTTTACCGTCCTGTGAACATTTGCGCATCTTGCGAGTTGCCGACGCGCTACGAGGCCTAAAAGTGTAGGTACATCTTTGTGTGCCATATTACTATGGATACACCCACATGCATCCTCGAAAGTGTGCTGCTTGTTGGTATATAACGCGATTATCAATGAATGATGACTTTATTTTAAACTGATTTAATATTTGTAAACAAAGTGGCAATCATTTTCATGATTCATGTACACGATCACGAATCAGGGATAATTAGATTTTATAAGATGTTAGAGACATTCGTACCGTTGGTAAGACTTCAACGGTAGAAATCTGGCTTTCTGGGCCAGGGCATCAGTACGGTCTCGTAACAACAATTTTCTGATATGTGTTTTATAACGTTAAATAAAGATATAGCTGTTAGTATGTCGAGAAAGAAGTTTTATTGTTCCAATACTAAAAATTATGTGAAGATGCTATCAGTCGATAGAAGTCGGGCATATAGATGAACTGGTGTTTATTGAATGAGCCTTCCATAAAAATTAAATTAGTTATCGATTCATCGCAACATTCCTTCATTTTGAATTCGTACGCAATTTTCAAAACGCACGACTGCAATCGCCCTAAACCCAGACGTAAAGCGTTATGACAACGTTCTGTATTGAATTGATGTTTTACATCCGGCTCGTCTCGTGAGAATCGTCAACTGGCTTTTATACAAATGATTCTGTTGAAGGTTTACCGGTACAACATGAAATGAAACAATTAAAAACAAAAATGGTACTATTGTTGTTCTTTTTTTTATGAAAGGGACTATAAACACTATCATACTTTTACTGGTGGTAGAGCTCCAGTGACGGAGTTCGCGGGCGTAGGCACCACCGCATTACCTAATACACTTGCCGCTAAATGGTAGTGTTCTGCACTATCGTGTTCCGGTCAGGTGGTAATGTACGGCCCTGTTATTTCCGGCACCGAGGCATAACACCTTAGGCCTTAGGAGTGGTAACGCATCTGCATTTTGAACTTGGTCTTTGTGTGGGTGTCTATAGGCTACAGTCATCACTTAACATCAATGTGAACTGCATGTTTGTTTATCACTTCCATTACATAATAAAAAAAATAAAAAAAATCATACCCGTGTATCTTTCATATTCAAACTATGTTTATTGTACCGTTTTATCAAAATCTGATATCAATGTCCACATTGATACAAGTTAATACTTACTAGACACTTAGCCTGGGTTGCAAAACGACTTTCGTTAAAGTTATTGTAACATTTCACATCCTTTTCAAACATAAAGGAATCTGTTAAAGTTAGAGAAGGATGTGAAATGTTACAGTAACCTTAACTATAACAAAAGTCGTGGTGCAACATAGGCTTATTGTCAGACTCCGACCTCAATAGTTTTAATTTCATACCCACTTATAATGTATCGTTGTAGAAATTAAACTTGCGGATTTTCTCGCGTATACAACACTCCCAAACTTCTTACACCCGACGTTTCGGTCGCTTTAAGTTTAATTTCTACAATGTATGAAGCTCGCGAAAACCTACGAAAACATTATAATGTATCTTCATGCCAAGTTTCTTAAGGAGTAAGTTGAGATTCTGGCGTATCTGAATTAATTTACATAAACCAATAACTCAATACAAATTCTATGGAGGAATATTTTTTGACAGTAACGGACTGTGTCTCGACACGCTTTATGTCTGTAGGTATGAAACAACCTTTAAGGAGATTTCATGTCACAACGTAAACGTAACTTCACGTCTGTAATCCCCGAAGGGGTGGGCAGAGGTAAATGCATGCATTCAAGCATACATGCAAACACCCACGGCTCGCGGGCTACGTTTTGGCCCATCTAACAGATGGCAAACCTGTTGCCATCTCCGGGCACATTATCAAACTCCGAGGTACTGGGAAACTTCCAGAAAAAAGGAAAAACCCCAAAAGAATCAGAGATAAAGGCTTTTCATATCACAGATATTCACTAATACCTGAGGATTTGGCAGCTTCGTGGTAAAGCGGCTGGACTGGTTCCATCAGGTCCGATCCTTGCCCGAATTCGAGTGTTGCTTTGCATTTTTGCTTTTATTTCGCATGTGTGATCGTAAAAGAATGAAACATTACGACATTTACAAAGTTCGAAAGATTTTGTGTTACCAAACTAAAATTTAAAGTTACACCGAAATATCAATTCATTATCTCAGTAGATAGTCAGTTCCTTTTGATCCTAAAAGAATCTCTAAACCAAAAACAACCCTAAAATGTCCATAAACTCTTAGTACGCGGTTATAAAACGCAAGACTGCAATCACCCTAAACGCAGACGTGAAGACGTTACGACAACGTTCCGTATTGAATTGACGTTTTATACGCGGCGCGTGTCGTGCGAACCGTCAACTGGCTTTTATATCGATGAATTTGTTGAAGGTTTGGTCCAAAAACGGTGATCGGGAAAATGAAAATAAGGAAATTTGTAAGGATATTGGTCCATATTTAGATACTCAGCAAAATATTTACAGGCACTTTTGCCTTTCTAAAGATTTGACAGGTACACTCTTGGAGTTATTGTATGTTATTTGTACCACAAGTTTCATGCGAGCAGTTTGAAAATAAGTGGTTATCAATTTGATGTCAAAATAGGCATCGAAGTTAACACCATTCCACTAAGCACCCCACGCACTAGTGGTTAGCCGCTTTTACAGTTTATTATGCAACCACCTGTTATTATACGCACTATACATAACAGACAGTTGCAATTGTAAAATCGGTAAGCCGCGCGGCGACCAGCCCCCGCGGCGACCCGCCCCCGCGGCGACCCGCTCCTGCGGCTAACCGCTAGTGCGTTAGGATACTAAATGTGACATACAATTGTAAAACTATGTACGAATCAAAATCAGAAACTCATTTATTCATTTAGGGTGACAGGCACCTCTTATGACACGTCAAAAACAAACAAAATAAATTAAAGTGAATAACAATTGATATACATGTCAAACAAGATAAAAAATATATGTATAATATTGCATGGTGTCAATAAAAGAGCTTGGGAAACTAACTCTATCGAATAATATTATTTACCACTAAAAGTACTTTACTCCCAAAAATTGCACGCTTTTACAGTGAGGTAACAAATTGTACCGGCAAACCTTCTATCGCTTAAGCGGTATAAAAAATATTTCTTTGGGATATAAAAAATAGTTTACGACCTACCGAATACACAAAATGTCAGTCAAGTTGTGTCGGAAAAATTTGACCGGAACACGATAGTGCTGAACACTACCATTTGGCGGCAGATAGATGTAATGCAACGAAGTTTACGTCCACGAGCTCCGTCACCAGAGCTCTATCACCAGTAAAAAATATAAATATATGTATCTTGAGACTCAGAGTCACTTCTAAACTCATAAATGTCCCTGCTATTTTAAAGCGTTATCATTGGCTTTGCCTATGGGTTTTTTTTTCATTATAAATCTGGGTCCCCTTGGGAAATACTTAGCAAAGCTCTGTTTGTATCAACGTTATGAGACTCTCAGCTTTTTAAATTAAAAATATCGCGCAATTTCTAGAATGATCAGTAATTTCATTACATGTTTTATCCGGCTAATGTACCTTACGTGTTGATTTACTGTAATTCAAAAAAAAACATATTGGCTTTTTCATTGAGGACATTTTCAGTGTAACACCAGAGTAGAAATATTTTTCGAAATACTGCAATAAGCTTTTCCGAGATGGGATAATAAAGGTCAGAATAATATACAATCTTCACAACTCTGTTGATCCATTATTATTTATTGTTCGAGTAAAATCGGTAAACAAACCATCACCACATATTGATAGGAGTGTAAAACAGGCTTTGTCGTCCACGGCATCGACATTCATTGAGGAATAATAAAACAACCATGAATAATATAACGTGATGGTGTTTGGAAAACTTTTATGTTTCTATTTCAATAGGGATTGTATGTTTTTTTTTACTGTATATGAATCAAATTCACTCGGCGGCTACATGGATCTCTAATGCTATTTTAAAAATTCCTGCTGCGATAATATTATCGGATTGATGATAGATAAATATTGTATATTTGTATGCAATTAAATTGGAGAACAAGTATGCAGATCATATGGATGGTAAGGGAAATGAAGCCAGTAGACACCTAAACAAAAATAATTTTAGTTTATTATACGCGACATAAATCCGTTAATAAAACTGCCTCGGTAGCCTAGTGGTAGCAGGCCACTACTACTACGCTGAGGTCCTGGGTTCGATTCCCGGGTAGGGGGTTATCAGAGATAATGGTGAAAAAGCCTTTGTCTCTGGTTCTATTGGGATTTTTCCATTTTCTGGTAATTTCCCAGTACCTCAAAGTTTGGTAATGTGCCCGGAGATGTCAACAGGCTCGCCACCTGTTACATGGGCCAAAACGTAACCGGCGAATCGTGGGTGTTTGCATGTATGCTTGAATGCATGCATTTACCTCTGCCTACCCCTTCGGGGATTACAGGCGTGAAGTTACGTTTACGTTATAAATCCGTTAAACTAGTGTTAACTCAATAACGAAAATTATGGAGCCATACATAATTGGAACTGTTTTGAAACAAAAAATGTTTTCTACGCCATGATCTCTAATTAGAAAAAAACATCAACACTGACAAGAAATAAGAAACTCAGAGAAAAAAACAAGAAACAATCATAAAAAAAAAATAAAAAACACAGACAAACCAACAACTCATTATTGAATAACATTTGAAATCAGTCACTCTCAGTGACTGCCTCATGAATAAGAACATCTGTTGCGAATGATGAATGGTTCAACGTTTTTCCTTCAGCATATACAACTGCTTCTTTAGCATTGTAACAAGTGGTCAATTCACTTGAGTTGAATGTATGTTTTTCAAGTTATTTTTTACGTTTGTTAAGTTCCAAGCAAGCTTTCATTTCTTTATGTAACTAACGTTTCTAACAAATGGACTGTTAACAATGACGGAAAGTTAATATTAAAACTCTATAGACAATTGAATAAAAACCATGGCTTTAAATGTACATGCATTTCGATTCTTGAAACACGAGCTATATCTGGACTATATCTGAACCTTATCACATGCCAGCCGGTTTATTTGTAATGGTGCCAAAGACTTCGAGTCCTCTATTTGAGCGCTACTGATTGTAATTGTTTTGAAGGTCATTTTTAATTTTGAAGACGTGGACAGTGAAAAGTAAAACCAGGAATTTTAATCTAAATAAGGATATCAACCGTACCACAGCCGTCTCCTGCTATATTTCCAGTAGCTATAAACGTTTTGCCCACAATTGCAAGAACATACATCCTGCTTTTGTTAAATGGTCCTCAAATCGTATTTGGTCTGCTTAAGATGGATATTAAGGGCTGATACATGGGTCGTTGTTTTTGTCCAGGAGGGATTTTGAAGAATACATGCACACTCACTTTAATTACCCTTACAGTCTCAATTATTACAAGTGGAATAACCTTACAGTGACAATTCACATAGTAACCTTCTAGAGCGATGGGTGGCCTAGGCTTTAGGGAAGAATCAGCTAAAGTAACTAACCGGAACCCGATAGTGATTAACACTACCATTTGAAGGCAGATAGATTAGGCAATGCGTTGGTGCCTACACCCTCGAACTTCGACTCTTGAACTATACCACCAGCTCTTAGGTTAGGATCCCACTGCAGAATTATTTCGTTCATCCAGATATGCCACCTACCATGACCAAATAGGTCGAGTTCTGTCTGATGGTGGGGTCAAAAGTCTTAGGAATTGGCGTGCATGTATGAAGAGAATGATGAAGGTAGACGAGGCACGAGAGGTTTGTCAGGACCGGGATATCTGGTGCTCTACACTCTCTGTCTACCCCGTTAGGGACTTGGCGTGAAGATACATACATACAGATATGCCGCAAGGCTCATTTTTACGCATATTTATAATCTAGAAAATATGAGTTTTTTTTTGTGTTATTGAAGTGGAACACAAGCATGCAGTTCACATTGATGTTAAGTGATGACTCCAGCCTATAGACACCCACACAAAGACCAAGTTCAAAATGCAGATGAATTACCACTCCTGAGGCCCAAGATGTTATGCCTCTGCGCCGGTAATTACGGGGCCGTACATTACCACCTGACCGGAACACGATAGTGCTGAACAGTACCATTTTGCGGCAAGTATATGAACAGTACCATTTTGCGGCAAGTATATTAGGTAATGCGGTGGTGCCTACACCCGCGAGCTCCGTCACTGGAGCTCTACCACCAGTAAAAGATTAGGCAATGCGTTGGTGCCTACACCCTCGAACTTCGACTCTTGAACTATATCACCAGCTCTTAGGTTAGGATCCCACTGCAGAATCATTTAGTTCATCCAGATATGCCGCAAAGCTCATTTTTACGCATATTTATAATCTAGAGAATACGAGCATATAGAGAATATACTAGATTGGATGATTTAGATCCAAATGGCCGCAAGCTCGATGTGCAATATTTTTTGATGGCCACTGTACATAAACATTCTACACACAATATTGTAGAACACACCTAAAGTCTTCTGTCGTCGTTATTCCATCACAACAACCACTGTTATGTGCATTCCTCTGTCATTTTATTTAATTGCACCCAATAAACGTATCAGTTTATTGCAGCCCAGATGCGCGACGATAAATCAAGTAAATTTTTCGCTGCAAACAAGTTTACGGCTCCGATGTCATTCGCAATACAATGTAAGTTTATTGCGTCATTGCGAACGTACTTGCGTACGGCGAACATGTTCCGGGCGATGATTTATTTGACAGTCCCGTTCGTGTTCCAGGGATTTCTGAAGCTTATCACTTTTTTATGTAATGGATATGGCAAACAAGCATACAGTTAACATTGATTTTAAGTGATGACTGCAGTCTATAGACACTTACACGAAAACCAAGGTCAAAATGCAGATGCGTTACCAGGCCTAAGGTGTTATGCCTCTGTGCCGGAAATTACAGGGCCGTACATTACCACCTGACCGGAACACGATAGTGCTGAACACTACCTTTTAGCGGCTAGTAAATTAGCTAGTACGGTGGTGCCTACGCCCACTGGAGCACTACCACTTAGGTTTTTATTTAACTCCAATCCAGGATCGAACCGGAAACCTCAGCGTATCAGTGGTCTGGGGTGCTACCGCCTATCTGTATTGCTGCTGACATTGTCATTGCTGTCAAATTTTCATGTCGATTTGTAGCTCCTTTAAAAGTAGTATTGATAATCTGATTGATGTACTCGTTTTCGTAGGAGATAAACAAGCGATAATGGTAGACTATTTCGATTATTGTTATTGAATTAAAGCAAAAATCGACTTTAAAATTTGACAGCAATGACAATGTCAGGAGCAATACAGATAGGCGGTAGCACCCCTGGTCTGATACCACTAGTCTTCTCAAGCAGGTAGCACTAGGATCAATCCACAGCAACAAATTAAGTAAATGCGTTACAGTCTACGTCAATCAGCTTCCTCGCTGGAACAACGCCAATTAAAATAATTCATATCCCAACTACAAACTTAACATATTTCTCAACACATACACAGTTCATCCATCCATTGTTGTGAGCATTCCACTCAATAAAGTTACATTGTAATTTGTCCAGCATTCGGCGCAGTATGCCAAATATTCGCGAATGACAAAGGCCACTTCGTTATTGTGGAATTCCCTTTTGAAATGTCTGTAATTGTTCGCTGCAGGTACACTGGGAGTTTGATGAAGTACTCATCTCGCTTGCAAATTGATACTGGCTGCTAAAAGGCTTCAGAGAGGTTTGCTTATAGTGAATGATTTTACTATCCCTCCGTATAATACTGTAGAGTAGAAAAGATGAAGAGATAGATTGTTTAGGGGATTATAACGTGACGGAGCTCGCGGGCATAGGCACCACCGCATTACCTAATAGGTATAATAATAATGGCAACCCATTATACGTCCCACTGCTGGGCACGAGTCTCTCCCTTTTTTAGGGATCTCCACCACTCTGCTCCAATGCGGATTGGTGGAGATACGGGTTAGTGGCCAATTAGCTGTCTGATGTTTTCAAACCGTCCATAAGGCCTCCGACAAGGTTTAACGACTGCTATCTATCGATAGCAACCGGGACCGACGGCTTAACATGCTCTCCGAAGCACAGAAACGCGCATTTTTTTTAATTTGTCACTGGAAGTCACCCATCACACACCCGACCGCGCCCGTATCGCTTAACCGAATAGATTGCTTCCGATCTACACCAGCCGCGGGACCATACGCGCTTTCATTACCTAATATACTTGCCGCTAAATGGTAGTGTTCATCATTATTGTGTTTCGGTCAGGTGGTAATGTATGGCCCTGTAATTTCCGGCACAGAGGCATAACACCTTAAGCCTCAGTAGTGGTGGTAGTGGTGTGGTGTGTGTGTGTGTTTGTGTGTGTGTGTGTGTGTGTGTGTGTGTTCCTGTTTACGTACGTGAGATACCTAAAGCACTGAATGTTTTAGCAGATTTTCAGTATCACTATAAGATTTGGTCATGAGCCATTTTTTACTGTGTTCACAGTAGGTACCTTCATTCAAATAATCACAACTCATCCAAACCATTACACCCGCATACTGACGCTAAAAAATCCAAAGTCAAATGCCAAATAAAACAGCCTTGTATACATTTCAAGAACTTCCCGTTTGACTGTCGACGCGTGACTCGAGTTCAACGAAGACAATTTGCTATCGTTGAACTCGGTTTCCTGAGTATCGCGCTCCATTTTACATTTCACTTTTAGCTTCTATGAAGACATGAGTGAAGTGCATGATATGATATCTTTAAACAAATTCAATATTTGGGTATGGCTTAAAATTTTCATATAATTATTTAGTTATAAATTAAATAAGAGGCTAGCGACATGACTTCTAAACTGTACAATATATAATTCAATCTAATTTTAACGTGCAGTCAATTAGAGACATCATTGAGACAGCAAATGAAGATGATAGCATTTCACTTTCCCGAATATTCGAGTGACACGATGCCTGTAGCTGAGAAATTGAACAATGTTCTCGAAAAAAACAAACAATTGCACACGTCATTTCAAAAACCATTACACCCACGTCCTGACGCAAAACTACCAACGTTAAATGCAACTGTTTTGTAAATAAACGATAAGGCAAAATAACGCAAAATCTTTTTTTATTGTAATTCGTATTTTAGTCAAATCTTTTTTGCAAAATCATTATCATCTAACACATAACGTTAAATGTAAGGTAATCTGATTTTACTACAATATTGTTATAACAAGATGAAATCAGCAAATTGTTACAGCAATACTACTACTATAGAAATTTGATTACAACTTCATAAAAAACCAAGAAAAACTTTCTTGCGCTCAAATTAAAATACTTTATTAAACCGAAACAAAAACAAGAAAATGAGATCAATTAATTATGCTATGTACATAAATCTGTAAACCAAATATTGTAAATGAAATCCCAACAACCATTTCTTTGTTTTCTAGATTTACAAAATGAGGAGCATTTAAATTCTGTCCAAGTTTCTAGTAAATATAGATCCGTCGGGACTGCCTGAGATTTATTGCTGAAGTCCAATTTGTTATCGTCCTAAACCACAATATGTGTTTTGATGAAAGAACCCAAGAATCAATACACTTGTCCAACCTGTGTTCACTGCCCATTGTCAAGATGACCGCAAATCCTGATCAGACACGTGGGAACAATGGAGACAATAATAAAACAGTTTCCGCATCTCGAAAACCCTTACTGTGTCATTTGATGTGAAAATAGATAAAGAAGCTCCAAGATATAAAATATTGCTGCTTCAGCAACATTTTATAAAAACAAGCTTAAGAAGACCAACAATAATGGAAACTATGAAGAAATTGCTGTTTCAAACAAAGAAAAAGAGTTTCATACAATCAATTTTACTAACGTCCAGTTAATTACAGTTTGTTTTATATTATTTCGCATTAACACATGCTTGTGAAATATATTTTATTTTGAAAGATAAATGGAAAGAAAAATTTGAACTCGCGGCCTACTGGGAATCTAGTCCAGCCGCTCTTCCAATTGAGCTACTGAAGTCCTGCCCGATTTGTCAAATCTTTCCTTCACATTTATTGCATTGCTTTATGGTAGCAGCAGCGCCACCTATTACCAACTAGTTTGAGTCTCGCCTGAAGTCAAATTTTTCTTTCCATTTTTCTTTAAAAATAATATAATTACAGTTTAACTAAAGTAAGAAGACGATGAATCTGAAAGTTAACTTGTTAGTTCTTAAATTATTTTCACTCATAGCAGACAAAATAGTGGAACATTTACGATACATTAACTGCCATAACTGCGTATTACAAACTCCGAATGGGGTCATATAATAGTTTGTTCGAAACAAAGCACCTTGAGCGAAAACGAGGTAAGAACCCTGTATAACATGGCCATTTCATCTTGACCCGTTTCGTTTGACCCACAATTGGTCCTGCTGAGGAACTATGGGCACGTGAAGGGGACGAGAGAGGTCTTGCTACGATGGTGAATGTTTATACTTTGTTGAATAAGGTAATGAACTAATTTGTCTTCGCCATAATGGTGTACTCAAATCTGGCCTCCACAGCCAAATGGCACCAGAGTAAATATAATCACTGAACGTATATTTAGCGTGAGATTTCTCGAGTGTAACTATGAAGGCAAGTTTCCGGTCATGAAGCACGTGGGTTTCAAACGACTGTGGATACCGAATTTTCATTTTTATTTTTAACTAGCTACGCCCGCGACTTCGTCCACGTGAGAATTTATAGTTGTTCAGTATCTACCCAGACGAAGGGTCGTGGACGCAGCTACTATAAAAGTAGCCTAAGTTACTCCTTATTACATAAGCTATCTGCCAGTGAAAGTCCCGTCAAAATCGGTCCAGCCGTTCCCGAGATTAGCGTGAACAGACAGTCAGAAAGACAGAGAAAAATTGTAAAAAAAATGTTTTGGTATATGTACCGTGTATACATACATATGCATTTAGTAAAAAGCGGTTATTTTTATATTACAAACAGACACTTCAATTTTATTTATTTGTATAGATTTATAGATTTTTTTTATGAAATGGGAGTGGCAAACAAGCACGCAGTTCAAATTGATGTTAAGTAATTACTGCAGTCTGTAGACAACCACATAAAGACCAAGGTCGAAACGCAGATGCGTTACCACTCCTGAGGCCTATGGTGTTATGCCTTTGTGCCGGAAATTACAGGGCCGTACAATCTGACCGGAACACGACAGTGCTGAACACTACCATTTAGCGGCAAGTATATTAAATGCGGTTGTCCCTACGCCTGCGAGCTCCGTCACTGGAGCTCTTCCACCAGTCATACATTTTAGTTAGGAATATTATTATCCTTTTTGCTTTGTTCTTGGCTCACATGCTGAGAAAATGAATTTAATATTTTCGAATCGTTACCACACGCTTTTAAAAGTAAAATGTAACTGTATAGGTGTTATTTTATCAAAAAAAAAAAGAAATATGCAGTATTTTAGACAGCAGTAATATCTAAAGCCCGGAGTATGATTTTATGGTTATGAATCGCCGTTAGTTTTGTTAACTTTGATAATTAGATTTTTCAGTAGCCATTATTAGTCCAATTAATGTCAATAGAACCAATTTATTCAGGAACGTACAATTAAATATATATAATATTTGTTACAATTATTTTGTGTTTCTGAAATCATCAAAGCAAATAACATGAACACAAACATCAATATTTTAACACAAACATCAAATTTTTAACTGGTGGTAGAGCTCCAGTGACGGTGCTCGCGGGCGTAGGCACCACCGCATTACCTAATATACTTGCCGTTAAATGGTAGTGTTCAGCACTATCGTGTTCCGGTCAGGTGGTAATGTACGGCTCTGTAATTTCCGGCACAGAGGCATAACACCTAATGCCTCAGGAGTGGCAGCGCATTTGCATTTTGACCTCTGGTCATTGTGTGGGTGTCTATCGGCTGCAGTCATCACTTAACATCAATGTGAACTGCACGCTTATTTGCCACTTTTATTACATAAAAAAAAAAATATTATATATCGTTCATCTAAAAATAGTCTACGCATTACTTTTCGTGGAAAATGGGTGAAATATGGAAAATTATTCATATTCTAACCTTAACACATCAAAGAACATTCTACAGAACTTTGTACACATTTCTTGAAATAATATTGATATTCTAATACATTAATTAGCATACGAAAATACCTTATAAAAGTTTTCACAGTGAATTTTATTATGTGTCTCAACAGGCTGCGTAATCTGAACGTCTGAAGGTTGTTTTTGAAAAGCAATGCCAAAGACTCACTAAGCAAGTTTAAAAAAATGTTTTCACACATGATAATCTAACCCTGCGGTATACTCGCAAAGATCTACGACAAACTGTTTAAAAAAAAAAATAATGGGAATAATTTGTCGTGTCAAATCTCTATTTAAGTGACGTCGAATATATAAATTCAACATCAATTAACTGTTACATCGATAGTTGTATCTAGATAGTCTGTTTAATGTTATCGATTAGTAGGACTTTTTCAGTTACAGCTTTTCTACAAATAATGTCTCAGATTTACCACCCACATTTTAATACATGCATGGCGGTTCATCGTAAGGGGAGAGGATTAAATCCTGAAGAGAATGTCTGCAAACATACCCTGAGGGCGTCAGAGGACATTTATGAATATTTTACGGCGCTCACAGAGCATGCAGCTTTTAGATAAGGTGTGGATATTAACACATGGTTTTTTTTCGCAGCAAGCTCAACGTTATAGTGAATTTGAAAGTGAACAGGTAAAAGGGAATTTCCATTCGTGCGGTATGTTCTTTTTAGGGTTCCGTAGTAAACAAGGAATCCTTATAGTTTCGCCATGTCCGTCTGTCTGTCTCTCTGTCTGTCCGTCCGCGGTTTAGCGCAAAAACTATTAGTACTAGAGACTTGAAATTTAGCACAAGTATACACCTTAATTACGCCGACAAAGTGGTAGAATAAAAACGTGAAAAAAAAATTTTTAAGGGTAACCTCCTAATATTAATAATTAATAATAAGGTAATTTCGATTTTCATATAGTGTGGGGTATTGTTGGATAGGTCTTTTAAAAATATTATGGGTGTGCGAACATCATTTTTCGATTTAGTAAGCTGTTCGTGACTTATGAAGCTATAAAGTGCAAATTTTCGTTAGACTCAAGTGTCCCCTCCCCCCTACAGACTAAACGGTTGTTGTTAGAAATTCAAACGTTACGGCGATAGTAGCTACATATAACGAAATTAAAAGGAAAACTATCACACTTAAGTTGGCCCTGCCAGTTTGCGAGTAATAGTCGACCAAATGTATTTTACTAGAAAATTTCGAACAACTCTATATAGAAAATATTGATTTATTTTTTTCATAACATTTCTTACTCTGTAACTACGGAACCCTACACTGCGCGTGGCCCGACACGCACTTGACCGGTTATTTTTTCATTATACGCTTAAATTCACAGCCCCACATTAGGTATAAACCTGTGTCGTGGGTGCCGTTGTACACATACAACACATACACAAACACCCAGACCCGAAACAAATATCTGTAGGCCATACAAATATTTGTCCCCGCGCGGGGATCGAACCCGCGATCCTTCGAATCAAACTGTCGTCTTACACCGCTGGACCAACTGGCTCGTCAACTTGTTCTACCTTGAAATGTCCTGAAACAACTTCGCGCCTGTATTTTCTGGAAAGAATAGGCAGAGATAAACATTTACAGTTGTGTCTATGCGTACGGTTCATCGGTTATTTTTATTTGAACGTCATGTAAAAGGCGCCGCGCCGCGTCCATTGACGTCATTGCATTCGAAAGAAAAATTCTGACGCCTGTATTCCCATAAAGGGGTTGAAAGAGTGAAAAATTGTATGCATTCATGTAAAAAATAGGTAAGATTCCCCAGTTACGTTTCCTGAGTCCTGTGTGGAGACGAACAAGGAACGAGTATGAACCTCCTTCATTTAAAAATCCGACGAATGCGCCGCGGTCTGCCGCGCTGCGCCACGCTGAAAGTTGCACTGGCCCTAATCACATATGTCTCATGTGTTCCTGCACAACATCCTATGCCGAGAACCGGACCTGCAGAGGTCCGGTTCTCGACTATATCTTCTTCTTAATATATATAAATCTCGTGTCACAATGTTTGTCCTCAATGGACTCCTAAACCACTTAACCGATTATAATAAAATTCGCACACCATGGGCAGTTCGATCCAACTTGAGAGATAGGATAGCTTACATTACGCTATGACTAATAGGATCAGAGCAGCGCGGGCGAAGCCGGGGCGGGCCGCTAGTATTATTATAATAGAGCTGAGAGCCCTTTGCGCTCTACAATTGCCCGATGAAATACGACTAGTCTTGAGACAAACAGCCTACGCAAGTCCATTAAAAAAACTGCAATATTAGGTATATATTATAAGTACGAGTATGATATTCATTTATATTGCAGTTTTTATATTAAAATGGTTTTCTTTATTTAATTAGTAGTTAAGTAATACAATATGATATTTATACACAACATGCGAATCACCGATCCGTCTATCAAAACCAACACCTCAGGCCAAAAGTAATCACTAAGCCACTGCAGTTAAAATGTCTTGACCGTAAATCTGAGACAATAGTAACAAAACCAAGAACCCAAAAGCACGAATCCAAGATTTACCAAGATATAGAACGTCCAGGATTACAAAAAGCAGATTTATTTACACGACAGCACTTTTTATTACCTTTGCAGACTAATGTTTTGTTTGGCTGGGTGAAGAGGGGAGTAAGTGGGATGGGGTTCATTAAGCCCCCCAGGTAGGGATGGTAGCGGTACGTCGATGTTTTTTAATATCATGAAAGTGACAAAGAAGCATACAGTTGACATGGTTTTATTTTATTTATTTAATCAATTGGCAAACAAGCATTCAGTTCACATTGATGTTAAGTGATGACTGCAGCCTATAGACACCCACACAAAGACCAAGGTCAAAATGCAGATGCGTTACCACTCCTGAGGCCAAAGGTGTTATGCCTCTGTGCCAGAAATAACAGGGCCGTACATTACCACCTGACCGGAACACGGTAGTGCTGAACACTACCATTTAGCGGCAAGTATATTAGGTAATGCGGTGGAGCCTACGCCCGCGAGCTCCGTCACTGGAGCTCTTCCACCAGTAAAAAATGTATGTATGGATAGTAAGAGAATAAATACCAGAAGACTTTTCAGAGGTCAATTTACTATACTTTTACATAGTAACATGACAGATGATGTGGAGACGTCTCACATCAGTCAAATCATTTTAAAAACGGAACCGGCTGTTAGTTCCCGTTGTTTTCTCTGTATAGATCAACAAGGGCCACCGGCTGCGGCGGACCGGAGGGGAGTAGCCACATGCAGGCTTTCCCCTCAGTCAAAGTACAAGACCAAATGGTCCTATGCCTGTCGCCCAGATATTTAAATGTGTGCATGAAATTGTTTACGTATTTTGTTAAAGTCAAGGTATGACTTTCGAAGTAATAGACGATCTTTGCAGTGTGTGTGTGCGTCACACGAATTCTCTACCGCAAAAAATGACAGTCTGTTTTGCATCGGTACTAAACTCTATGGCTACTCCCCTCCGGTCCGCCGCGACAGGTGGACCGAGTTGCTCTATGTCTTCTCTGTGTAATACTGCGCTTTGGAAAAAAATCTCACGATACCATTAAATAAATTTTCAAAATTTATTTTTGGTACAAAATTAATTAAGGCGGCTGGACTAGTTTTCTAATTTCTAATCGCAGGTTCAATTCCTGCCCGAAGACAATTTTTTTTGTCCCATTTTTCTTTATTTTGGCTGCAGAAGCGGAATGCTTACACCCTATTTAAACCTCGTTGATTTGAAATGTAGATTCGTTGCTACCGCTGAGGAAGTTGTTTGTAAAAACGGTTAAACTGCCTCAGTAGCCTAGTGGTAGCAGTCCACTACCACTACGCTGGAGGCCCCCGACCCGGGAATCGAACCTCCTGGGTTCGATTCCCGGGTCTAGGGCTATCAGAAATAACGATTTAAAATCCTTTAGGTATCCCTGGTTCTATTGGGATATTTCCATTTTCTGGAAGCTCCCAGTACCTCGGAGTTTGATAATGTGCCCGGTGATGGCTACAGGCTCGCCACCTGTTACATGGACCAAAAAACGTAACCGGCGAATCGTGGGTGTTTGCATGTATGCTTGAATGCAGGCATTTACCTCTGCCTACCCCTTCGGGGATTACAGGCGTGAAGGTACGCTACAGCGACAACAGAATATGGGTTGAGATATCGATGGTACGTTACGTTTACGTTAGTATATAAATTGATGAGACTGTGTTTATAGAGGTTAGGATGAGAACATAGGTATTTATAGATGTTTCAGATAAAATACCGATGAATCGATATATATCTATTACAATGTTTGCATCCCTACCTAGAAGAGCAAGTTGAGACCTTTTGAATAGAACTAGCACACAACTAAGGTTTAACTGGTGTTAGAGCTCTAGTGACCGAGCTCGCGGGTGTAGACAACGCATTATCTAATATACTTGCCGCTGTAGTAATGGTAGTGTTCAGCACTACCGTATTCCGGTCAGGTGGTAATGTATGGCATTGTAATTTCCACCTTCAGCCTCAGGAGTGGTAACGCATCTGCGTTTTGATCTTGATCTTTGAGGGTATCTATAGGCTGCAGTCATCACTTAACATCAACGTGAAGTGCATGCTTGTTTTCCATTACATAAAAAAAAGCATTCCAAGCGTCGAGATTATGTCATTATCTCGTCTAATAATGAACGACACTGTTGCGAGCATTTTTAATGCTTTCAACCGGCAGTAAACATCTTTCCACTGAGAGGATCATAATTTATCAGTACCGCCTGCCACAGCATCAAACCCTTCTGAGTAAACACAGTAAGTAAGAATTGAAATGAACCCCGTCGCTGAAACTAGCGCGTAAAGCGAAACGGCCCATTGCTCTGAAAATTATATGTGAGACGTTGGAAAGAAAATCGTGCTTGTTAACTTTAAGCGCTGAAGCGTACCTAACGTCCACTGAATGGGCTTTTAATGTTTGGTGCAAGTTTAAAGAGAGGGCGACCGTAAAAGTCATGGCCAGGATTAAAAAATGTTAATTGCTAGGCTCGCGACTTATTCAATTTTGGTGCAAAAAAGTTCTTAGCGTCTATGATACAGGATTAAATTTTGTACATCGTCTGAGATACAGGATACAATTTTGTACATTTTTGCTTCAAAAAAGGAGGTTATGTTCGATGTATAATTATGATATTTTTATGCTTGTTTACCGATTACTTCGTTAAATTTTAGGGTTTCGTAGACTACAAGGAACCCTCCTCAGTTTTGTTAGATTCAAGTGTCGTCCTTCTACTACCAGCTAAACGGTGGTAATTGAATGTGTGAGAAAAAACATGGTGATAAGACTCTACAAGTTGACGAATAAAAGTCGAGGCAATCGCTGGATGAGGACGGCCTAGGACCGTTCGTTATGGCAATTTTAGAATAGAATGAGAATGAGAACGAGTAGACCTTTGTCCAGCACTGGACATCTTTCGTCTGAAATAATGATGATGATAATGAACGAAATAATATTAAGCTTTTCATTGAAAAATAAAAAATATTTTATACAGCTTCTTCATTATTAATTTAACTTTGGTCGTTCGTATTTTTTTCTTGTGCCTTACTAAACACTTGCCCCCTTATTCAAAAAGCATTTTAGCTGATGTCTTGCTTATCTCTCGTTTGTTTTTTTCTATCCTACACAATTGACAATGCAAATGATAAAAACAAAGCATATTTTATCTAAAACGTATCTAATGTACGTTTATGAATAAGGGGGTTGAAATTTAGTCACTTGAAACTCTCACACGCTTGATCCGATGACTTGCGGCAGCAATGTAAGGGATCCTTAGAGAAAGCCTCCTTCACAAAGCGCGGGTGTTTTAATGAAGCAGAGTTACTGAATGTGCCTTTGATACAATTAAGGACGAATTTTAAACAAAAACTTTACACTTTTCACATTAACAAATTACTGGGAACCACCAATTTACTAAGTGTTGATTCGATGAAATTTCCCGTTAACCTCAACATATGTATACCCTGAACAACTGTTATTTGATTTCATTATAAGAGCACTCCCAAATGATAGAAATTTTAATGGGAAAAGCGGTGAAGTATATGTCGAGCCACGCGCAATGTGGAGTTTCGCTTCTCCAAATATTTTTTTTTTAGTTTTTCTACTATAACTCATAAACTTGTAAAGCCTACTTTTTTCCGTAGTTATGAGTTCCAGAAGAGTTAGTTTAAGTTTGGATGTTGGAATAGTTTTATTTTTTATTTGCAAAAAAATTAAAAAAAAAAAAAATGTTTTTGAACGTTTGGAATTTATAAAAAGCGAATAAAGTAAATATCTCACTCCATGCATGTCTCGTACGCCACGAAATTTTTTCATATCGTGCCGTAAAAATGTCACCCGCGCGGGCCACTTGATGTGTATTAAGTCGGGTGTTTGAAAATTCCATCGGCGTATTACGAGATGTGCGGACGTAGTTATATACGTATATTCTATAGGCAGGATATGATTTTTTATACAATGTGGATTCGTAGAAAATACAATGCGATATGTGCAGCAGAAAGTAAACGAAATGAAAATTAAATATTTTTTTTTCATATACCGTGTGTACATACATACATATACATACATACATAGTGTTTTAGCGCCATAAATGTTATTTCTTCCCCAAAAACTTCAAAATATCATTTCTTATTGCACTTATTATAGAAAAAAGATTGTTAATATGTACAAATGATTAAAAGCGAATAAATTTTACTCCATACACGTCTAACGTACGCCGCGATAATTTTTCATATCGTGCCGTAAAATGTCACCCGCGCAGGCCACGTGATGTGTATTATGTCGGACGTTTGAAAATTCCACCGGCGTATTACGAGATATACGGACGTTTATTCTACAGGAAGGCTACCATTTTTTACAATGTGGGGTGGTAGAAAACATATTTCAATGCGATATGTGCAGCAGAAAGTAAATGAAATAGAAATGAAAATATTTATTTTCCATAAAAAGTGCTTTGGCGCCGGAAATGTTATTTCTTCCCCAAATACTTGGAAGTTATTATTTCTGATTGAATTAAATACAAAAAAAAGTCCATCAACTAGAACAATTTATTAAAAACGAATGAATTTCTATGCATACACGTCTAACGTACGCCGCGACAATTTTTCATATCGTGCCGTTAAAATGTCAGCCGCGCACCACGTGATGAGTATTATGTCGGCTGCTTGAAAATTCCACCGGCGTATTACGAGATGTGCGGACGTATATTCTATAGGAAGGATATATTTTGTTTGCGAATATTGGTTACATACAATTTTGAAACGGTTGGGAAGATCTCATTGGACAATTTTCTTATTCTGTGTTAACCTACTATCATCATAACTAAGTTTTACAAGCCTATAGCATAGTCATATAGATTACATATCCCCATGTCACAGTGTTTTAGGGTAGCATACAAAGAGCTCTTATAGTTTTGTCATGTCTGCCCGTCCTTCTATCCACAGCTAAGTAGTACTAGAAAGCTGTGTGTAATTTAGAATTGATGTATATAAGTCACGCCGATGAAACCGAGCAACTAAATTTATATTATTTTTTAGAGTACCGCTCCTAGACTTATTCCCACTTTGTAGTGGGGATTCAGGTGTATTTCATAAAGTGTGTAAGGTGTAGTTCATATAATTGGATAGGTATTAAAAAAAATTGAGGTTTGATTGGATAGTTTGAATGGATTTTACAATTAGAAACTGCTGTTGGACAAATTTCAATCTGCCCGAGACCACGGAAGCTGAAAAGCGACCGAAATGTCGGATCGATTTTAAATAATCATTAGTTTGATATACGCGAGATAAATCAGAAAACTAGTGAGAAAAAAAAATCAACCACCACACGGCTGGTGTAGATCGTAAGCGATCTACTGGGTTAAGCGATCCGGACGCGGTCGGGTGTGTGATGGGTGACCGCTAGTGGCAAATTATAATGCGCGTTGCCGTGCTTCAAGTTAAGCCGATAGATAGCAGTCGTTAAACCTCATCGGAGGCCTTATGGGCGGTTTAAGAACATCCGACAACGCGCTGGCCACTTACCCGTATCTCCACCAACCCGCATTGGAGCAGCGTGGTGTAGTAAGCTCCAGGTCTCCCCTAAAAAGGGGGAGAGACTCGTGCTCAGCCGTGGGACGTATGCCATTATTATATCGTCTACAATAAAATAAAAAAAAATATAAAAAATGTTTATTTGTCACCAATACATATTGTTGGTGCTTACAGTTTAGTAGGTTTTAAGCAGTATGATATATAAAAAACAGTTCACTGTGGTGATCACTAGCATCTAAACTAGGCCGAGCCTGTATCTTAGATGCTAGTTCCTTCCTGTGATACACAATCTTTGATACACAATATAGAAATACAGAACATTTTGATTTTGTTAAGCAAAACCACACTTAGGATACTTACTTTAACACATTATTACATAATTAACTTTAGGTTAGGTAATAACCATAGATATTTATTTATACTGAAAATGGTTCACCATAAAGCGAATGGTATACCTGTATATTATCTTATAGTATATTTCAAAATCTGTGTCTAAGCCGACATTGCCTAAGTTTCACGATTTCACGATTTTGTCAACGACCTGTATATGCTCAACGATGGCAGCGTTTCTGTGATTAAAAAACCGCCAGATACGAGTCGAAATTCATGTTTGCGTAGATGTCTATTAGTCACGAAAAAGATTCTTGACAAAGCATCTTTATTAAAATTTTCTTACTTATGTATTCTATGTAAATAAGATACAATACACTCTTCACAATATTACTAACACGTACGTTTTCTTTAGACTGTGATATTACTATCCTATTTATTAACACGACGGTGTGATAACGATTAATGAACTTATAACAATCTATATTAACATTATAAAGCTGAACAGTTTTGTTTGTTTGCTTGAACGGGCTAATCTCAACACTAATGGTCCGATTTGAAAAATTATTTCAGTGTTAGATAGCCCATTTATCGAGAAAGGCTTTAAGCTTATAACATCACGCTACGATGAATAAGAAAGGGTAGGTTAACATTGCAACCGCGCGAACCCGGGGCGGGCCGCTAGTTATTTATAAAACAACATCCACGCGGGCGAAGCCGCGGGCAACAGCTAGTCATATTATATTTTAAATCGAAAAACTGCAGGATTATGAATGAATAGCAAAATAACAACAAATATAAATAGATTCAAGAAATAAAAATAAAAATAAAACAGCCGATATGACGGTGACATTGGAAAGTTTCAATTTACGTATTTTTATAAATGTCTTTATGAATTGAATGAATTTAAAATTTCCATTCGGATGATAGATAAAATATTTACCGAAGATGAATTTAAAGGATATTGTTTTTCAGAACTCATCAAATATATGAAATTGATCAGGTGTTTCAGGCTATTTACGAAAAACATTTCATGTTTTTTTTATGTAATGATGGTGCTAAACAAGTATGTTCATTAATGGTAAATGAATACTAGTAGCCTAGACATCTACACAAAAACCAGAGGTCAAAATATCTAACAACGCATTTATTGCCACACTTGAGGCGCACGAGTAAGGTGTTTTATCTCTGTGATGGTCATAACGGGTCACTACCATTTAATTGGAATACAATAATAATGCACACTACCCTTTGGCCACCACTCGCAACGGCTCCATAGCACGGATACAAAAAACATATCTTAGTTGAATCCGTTTCCACCAGTGCTATGATTGCTATGATATGTTCACCAATGAATATGATTGTTGAATATCGAACGCATCCATAGCAACGTAGCATAGAACATCTCCCTCAAAAGCACCCTTAAACATTGCACAGTGCATGAACCAGTATAAAGTTTTTCATGATCAATTTTAAAGACTAATTTACGACTTTTTATAAACAAAATATAGCATGAATTTTAGAACTTTCAAGTATCTGTTACAAAAAACACATACAACGTATTTGACAACTTAATAAAGTAGTTACTCTGTTAGGCTATGGCTAAATAGCAAGGGCCTTTAAGACCCTTATTGCAGACATGTCATGGATTGAGTACGAAACCCAATAACAACGACAGCGATATTCCATCAACATTGTTACATCCAGCTAGCATCATAATTGAGACCCTTATTAATTAAACGAGAGAACATAACAAAGTGGTCAAAGCACCCATTTTCGACGTATACGGTTGACATGGAACCTTCAAACGCCTTTGTGCGCAATAAACAAGTGAAACCATGAAATTGTCGGCGTAAGTTTATAACCCTTACTTGACGCTATTAACAATGTTGGGAGACAAGACGCGTGTAGCTCTGATGAGTAAATGTAAACATCTAACTTTGAACAATCTTGGGCAGAATATGTTAAGGAACAAGGATGTAACTAAATGAGGCCGAAGTTATATTGGTTTTATTCGTAGCAAGCATATTGAAATTTACTGGGCCCATTACCAAGCTCCGATCATGGTATCTTCTAAAATGTAAAACCCCAAAAGAACTTATCCGCTCCGCTCTCCGGAATCTGGGACCTCAATAGTCAACAGTACTGGTGTGCTACCACCACGAAACTCTAAATAATTGACCGCAACATTTCTTCAGCGTTGTATAATTTGAAATTTAATTGACGAAGTGCCTATTGTGCCGGTGACCGGATGAATAATATATGATTATTTGTCCAGCTAAAATCTTTTTGTTATCACGTACTACGTACTGTTCTATTAAAAGATTTACGAGTGACTACCATGGCGTCTCCTACAGAAAAATTGTGTAGATTAGATCGTGTATATAAAAAAGCATCAGGGCCGTACGTTTGTTTAACGTTTGTTTAATAAATACCAGCTACTACTAATTTTTTGTCATGCACATTTATTACTGGAGTAATGAAAATATTTAATTAATTCGGTTACTGGCCGAATAGACTTAGCTTTTCTATTAATAAATAATAACTGGATTAACAATAATATATAATTACATAATATACCTACTAATATAACCTTACCAATTTTTCTGTAAGAAACTCCATGGTAGTCTCGTAAATCTTTTGTTAGTACGTGAAACTGATTCGAGGTGACATCTTGCAGTCCAGATCGTCTTCACGTACTAACAAAAGATTCTAGCTGGACAAATCATTATAATAATACATTATTCATCCGGTAACTCGCGGAATAGACTCAACTATTAATTGAGTCCCTATTTAGTCACGGAAATATATAGAAAAGTAGTCGAAGCACCAATTTTCGAAACCTAGACATACGGTTGATATGGGACTTTCAACCGCCTTTGTGCGCAACAAACAAGTGAAACCATGAAATTGTCAGGCGTACGTTTATAACCTAACCCTTGTTTGATGCTATTAACAATGTTGGGAGACAAGACGTGTGTCGCTCCGAGTAAATGTAAACATCTAACTTCTAACAATCTTGGGCAGATTCTGTTAAGGAGCAAGGCTCAAACTAGATGGGCCGAAGTTAGATTGGCTTTATTCCGCGTAACCTGCAGTATCTTGGGAGAAATAGCGATGGATTAATAAAATAAGTTTCTAATACTATCTAGCATGTTGCTTGCTTCTTTATGGTTCCTTTTTATGCAATGATAGTAGCAAACAAGCTGCTGTTGTTGATGTGTGTGTGCACGTGGATGGTAAGTAAATACAGTACCCTTCCTAAACAAAAAAAAAACTTAATAGTTTAATCAGGGTGCTCAGAACTCCATTTTTCGACATTTTAATATTTATTGGAGCAATATTGTATATATATATATATTTCTTGCATCTATGTATTTTTGTTTATGATAATTCCTCTGTACATCACTGATTTTTACCGAAACGATAGAATCCACATACTTTGACGATTTTGTTTGTTCTATTTGATACTTGGATCACTTAGCTTCATTTTGAGCCGAGAGATGGTGAATCTCATATTTTGGTAGGAATACGTCTGTCGGGCCCTTCCGCTAGTATCATCTTAGAGCATCTAAAGTCTGTCTTATTATAAAGGAAACACAATATATCTGATTTATTGGACAGATATTTTTTTATGTAATGAATGTGGCAAACAAGTATGCAGTTCCCATTGATGTTAAGTGATGACTGCAGCCTATTGACACCTACTCAAAGACCAGAAGTCAAAATGCAGATGCGTTACCACTCATGAGGACTAACGTGTTATGCCTCTGTGCCGGAAATTACAGAGCCGTACATTACCACCTGACAGGAACACGATAGTGCTGAACACTACCATTTAGCGGCAAGTATATGTATTAGGTAATGCGGTGGTAACGCGAGCTTCGTCACTGGAGCTCTACCACCACTAAAATGATGAGATGAGATAATAATGACACTTGTTCAGAAACCGTGGTCTCGTAGTGTAAGTTTATCATGCAAATATTGCAAATAGGCACCTATACAAAATATGTGTACAAAATGTGTGTAAAATACGTACTTAAATTAAATTTCTTAAAATCAATAAACTCATTTCATTAAAAAGGTGTTCTTGTAAATAGTTACAATATATGTAAATTTTATTTTCACTTAATATATTTTTTAAAGTCTTATAACCTTATCCAGTCGCCTTAGCTCTTGGGTGTGTCTGCTTGAATTAAGATTAAGAGTGAGTTTGGGATCCTGCGTGGTCGTTACAAGCGATGCAGTATGCATTATGTATGTTACTGATATAGTGTGCCATCATCATATGCACACTGAAGCGACGGGTTGGAAACTACTGTGACGGCATTCTCATTTAATTTTAACGCTAATCCCTACTTAATATTATAAACGCGAAAGTAACTCTGTCTGTCTGTCTGTTTGTTTGTCTGTCTGTTACCTTTTGACGTCCAAACGACTGAACCAATTTTAATGAAAGGTACAGAGATAGAGCTGACTTTGAGAAAGAACATAGGCTACTTATGGCCGAAAACTCAAACGTCACTCACTTATAAGCAACCCTCAAATGTGCGCTATCTCTATCGTTTAAACGTGTTTTATAAAGTGTAAGGGTATCGTTGGATAGGTCTTTTAAAAATATTATGGGTGTTTGCACATCATTTTTCGATTTAGTTAACTGTTCGTAACTTATTAAGCTTTAAAGTGCAAATTTTCGTTAGACTCAAGTGTTCCCCCCCTACAGACTAAACGGTTGTTGTTAGAAATTCAAACGTTACGGCAATAGTAGCTACATATAACGAAATTAAAAGAAAAACTATCATACTTAAGTTGGCCTTACAAGTTTGCGACCAAATGTATTTTACTCGAAAATTTGGGATAAGTCCATAAAACATTTTTTTTTTCATCACCTACATCTCTTACTCTGTAACTATGAAACCCTACACTGCGCGTGGCCCGACACGCACTCGACCGGTTTTTATTGACACAATTTAGGAAATATGAAGAAAGAATGCGAATGGCAAAGTTTCACAAATCCACAAATACACAAATTACTCAAAACACCCATTCATTTTCAATCTTAACGTCATTAAAATGAAACGATGATAATATGAAATATAAATTCATAAAATTACACGCATCATTAATGTCTGAGATGGGATCCCTGCGCGCTAGACGGTTACGTCTCAATTTAACTTCGTCTCCCCGCTACCTAATATTGCACTAGTACAAGAACAGTTAGTCGGTTCTGATAAATATGTAAACCATATTCCCAATGTTCATAGTGGAATTGTTTTGTGTGTGACGCGAAACTTTTCGTCATTCTGGATTTTTAACGCAACGGAACTTCCCAATTAAATACCCAAAAGCAAAAATAAGTACATGCATTTATGCAAAAACTCATGATACGTTAACAACTTTATTGAGTCACATGTTATAGGTGGCCAGAAAATTAATATCCATCGGGCATTACCAGACTTCAAGGGTAGTCGAAATATTTTGCTTGGATAGAAAATTTCAATAACTTGCTCCCCGACCTTGGGTTGGGAAGCAAGTCGCTCTCAAACTCGCAGCGTAGCGTATAAATACTAATATCTATTTAAATTAAAGTATATACGTATAATAAAATCTAGGATTGGGGTCAAGAGTCCTAGGAATCGACGTGCATGTATGAAGAGAATGACGAATGTAGAAGAAGCACGGGAGGTGTGTCAGGACCGGGATATCTGGCGCTTCACACTCTTTGTATCCTGTGAGGATATACTACACACACACAAACTTATAATAAAATATAACAGATGAAAATACTTACTTGTAGCTCAAAAAACTAAATAGACAAAACACGCTTAAAAATGAAAAATAAACTCCATTACATAATTCCATTTTTAGTGAATAAAAACACGTAACCTAATAATTATAATAAGACAATTACTTTAATATAGGCTACGTACATACCTACTCAAAGGTTTTTTTTTTTTATGTAATTGAAGTGGCAAACAAGCATGCAGTTCACATTGATGTTAAGTGATGACTGCAGCCTATAGACACCCACACAAAGACCAAGGTCAAAATGCAAATGCGTTACCACTCCTGAGGCCTAAGGTGTTATGCCTCTGTGCCGGAAATTACAGGACCGTATGTTACTGTAGCGTCCACTACATTAAGGCGCCAACTAGTGGAACACATATGAAACCTCACAGTATTTGTCTAGTACGATAGATGGCGTGCAATCGAATTACATCGCACATGCGAAGATTTCTCAAGAGTTGGCATATATACAACTTCCCAACGTCAAGCAATGGGCCGCGGCCCGCCAGGCGCTAACACCTCGCTTGGTCGATGGAATCCTCCCTTTTCGCCGGAGGAACACTTCCACCCGTTCCTCCGCATTACCACCTCACCGGAACACGATTGCGCTGTACACTACCATTTAGCGGCAAGTATATTAGGTAATGCGGTGGTGCCTACGCCCGCGAACTCCGTCACTGGAGTTCTAACAAATATAAAATTTTTCAACGTTACACTTACATTGCCAGCAAGAGAAAGCAGTAGTAAATAAGTATACGCTTTCATATATTTCCGAGTCCCCTCTTAAAAATTGACGAAGTTATTGACATCTTAAGACACATTACAAAGACAAAAACTGGCATTGGGGAACTTCGGAAAAATTGGAAACCCCAATGAGGTCAATTTTTAAATAGACTTGACAGATATTTAGATGTCATGTTTCTATGGGACAGTGTAGTTAATTGTAGGCAAAAAATACAACCATGTTATCAAGAGGAACGTCCTGTTCAGTACTTAAGTACATACAAGACAATGGGAAATCCCCTATTTCACACTTTACTCACTTTACTCATGACCAGAGGTCGAATCCTTACCCCAATTTAGCATAATTGGCCTACTGCTACTGGACTACTGAGGCAATTTAACTTATGTGTTATTTACTTCAAGACACAAATATATCCATTGAACTATTTGAAAATGACTAGGAACTTCTACTACAAAACTATTGTTAAAAAACAGAAACCTTTCCAGACTCAACAAGTGTGAACGAATGAATCTCTAAAGTAAACAGCGACGCAGCAAAAACGCTGATCGACAATTGTGGGAACACTGCCATTTCGGAAACAAAGGCTTTGTTATACTGTGATGATTGCAATGTTTCTTATATTTGTTATAAGGTTGAGAGGCAAGATAGTAATTTGGAAAGACTTTTTGTTATGAGAAAATTACAATTAATCGAATTGAAACGTTGAGTTTGTGTTTTGACGTAGGCATTGTGTTTTGCATCCTAGTCTATTTTTCATTTAGTTATAAGTTCTAAGAAGGTACAAACATGGCCTTCAGTGTTCTTTCATTGATGCCTTCCATGACCAAATAGATCAAGTAGCTACTGTCTGAGGGTGGGTCTAAACTCTTAGGAATCGGCGTCCATGTATGAAGAGAATGATGAAAGTAGAAGAAGCACGGGAGGTGTGTCAGAACCGGGATATCTGGCGCTCCACACTCTCTGCATACCCCGTTAGGGACTTTGCGTGATGATACATACTACAGTTTTTGGACAAAGCGTTGTATTATCTCGAAATACTAGAAAGTAAACTTTAGTACAAAACTATTGTTGAAACAGAAACCATTGCCGACTCAACAAGTGCGAACGTATAACCGAGTAGCAACAATAAATCTCTAAAGTAAACAGCGACGCAGCAAAAACGCCGATCGACAATTGTGGGAACGCTGCCATTCCGGAAACAAAGGCTTTGTTATACTGTGATGATTGCGATGTTTCTTATGTTTGTGATGAGCCTGAGAGATGAAATGGAAGGGTGACAAGATTGTAATTTGGAAAGCCCTTTTGTTATATTCATTTTAAATCATGAGAAAATAAATGATTGAATTGAATTGCTGAGTTTGTGTTTTCACTTTGCCATTGTGTTTGTTTGCCTATGATTTTGGAGATAATTCATCTTAGTAACTGTTAACTTTGAGCAACTTAAAATGTTTGACATGGTCTGACGTTATAGAGACCTAAGTTAATTTTTCTCTGTGATAGTTATTAAGTATTACGGGGCCATACATCTTGCTGTCAGATTATTCTCTTGAGGCAACGTCATATGACTAACGTCCCTTTCACGATGATTTGTGAGAGAAGGCTGCTATACAGTCTGATATAAAAAGGCAGATTTGATTATTTATTAATGGGTAAAAATATTTATGCGACCAAGCGTCACTCGGCTAGATTAAATAGAACTAAAATTAATCCATCTAAAAACTACCATTAATCATATTATTTTCCTTCGTTTGATCATTTATCATGGCTCACAATAATATTTGCATTACTTTTTAACCGGGAATCTTTATCGAATCAATGTGCCTTTGGTTACCTCAATATATTTGACACAGTTTTAGCTCAAGGCTAAGGTCACTCGAAGTCTCTGGTTTCTGTTAAAAATAATTACATCGACTTACGAACGGAGTTTTAAAGTAAATTTAGAAAGTTTTAAAATATCTGTTTACGGGGCAAAAGTAAGAAAACAAGCATGCAGTTCACATTGATGTTAAATGATGACTGCAGCCTATAGACACCCACACAAAGACCAAGGTCAAAATGCAGATGCGTTACCACTCCTGAGGCCTAAGGTGTTATGCCTATGTGTCGGAAATTACAGGGCCGTACATTACCACCTGACCGGAACACGATGGTGCCGAACACTACCATTTTTAGCGGCAAATAAATTAGGTAATGCGGTGGTACCTACGCCCGCAATCTCCGTCACTGGAGCTCTACCACCAGAAAAACTTGTCTGTTATGACGGTGTTTAATTAAAAATTTCGATATTTTCACATTTTACAGTTACTTCTTCGTTATCCTTTTGCTCCATCAAAAGTCGGGATTAGATTTTTCTATCGAGGAATCTTCCTATTATTTATTTATATTAAGTTCCCAGAGACATAAGAGTTAGACGACGTGATCGATGAATATGTATCATCATCGCCATCTTCATTTCTTTCTACTCCAAAGAAGGCCTATTGAAGTTTGTCGCAATGGCCAGACTATCGCCTAGCATGCGGGTCGGCGATCACAATTGCGCGAGTTTTGTTGCGGAACTGTGAAGTGCTGCCCGCCCCGAGATTGCATAAAGTACCGCCTTTTTGAATTGATTTACCACCATTTTTCGGTAGACTAACTGAACTAATGGAAGATTTCTCCTCCACTATCGGACAGTGTAGTCGTTAAGTACCGACGCCTGAATGAACACATAAATATATTCCAAGAAAAGTCGATTAACTCACAATTATTATTATAAGTTGAGATTTTAAACTCTTAACTCTGTTAATAGAAATAATAATAACACTTTCTTTTTTATCAAATAACGATTACGATGTAGGAAGGTTGTATTAAACTTTTCTCTTTCGTGTAACCATGTGATGCCGACAGCAAATTTCATGTATTTGTTGATAAGAAAACGTATAAGGAATATCGGTCCGATTTTGGAAAATATAAAAAAAAAAAGGTTTTGGAAAATTTTCATTTCAAAATGACCTCAAGACATGTTGAAATGAAAATTTTCCAAAACCTTTGGCTATGAATTGAAGAAGAAAAGAAGAGATGCACCCAAAAATAGGGCTTGCATTTCAAAAGATTTCAAACTCTTACAATCAAACGAACAATTTTAAACACGTTCTCTGTATACATGTTCTACCAAGTTGCGCATATACCGAAGCTGCATACACTGCAGTACTGGCTGAGCAACTAAAGTTTCTCACTAACAAACTTTTGCCTAGGCTAAGTTACCGTTGAATAGTTATCCCGTTATGTATTTTGCAAGGTTATTTTGTATGTATGTATCTTCACGCCAGGTCCCTAACGGGGTAGGCAGAGAGTGTAGAGCGCCAGATATCCCGGTTCTGACAAACCTCTCGTGCCTCGTCTACCTTCATCATTCTCTTCATACATGCACGCCGATTCCTAAGACTTTTGACCCCACCATCAGACAGAACTCGACCTATTTGGTCATGGTAGGTCAGTCTTGGTCTTCCTGGGCCTCTGCAACCATCCACATTCGCATTGTATATCTGTTTAGTCATTCGCTCATTCGACATTCTTTCTATATGTCCGAACCATCGGAGCATGCCTTTTTTCATTTTTACACCGATACTATCATTCACACAAAGTCTCTTTCTTACATCTTCATTACGAACGCGATCGGTGAGTGATACACCGCAGATCTTGCGCAAAGATCTCATCTCGACCGCGATCAACTTACTTTCATGCTCTTTCCTGCAGGTTATTTTGTAATAAACATTAATATTAGCGACGAATGTTTTGTATTATATCGGCGTTCCAAAATACCTTTGCAAGAATGTTACACTATTCATGTAACAAGCTTCTCTTCAATGAAAGGCTAGATGCTTAAATAAATTTTTTTTTATGTAAAAAGGTGGCAATCAAGCATGCAGATCACAGCCAACAAAAATCAAGGTTTAAGTCATTTATTTCTCTTAAAAGATTAGAAACGAATCACTTACCAGAGAAATATAGCTTTACAACAAACACTGCACATAGCATCACGGAAATCGTTTACTTCCGTACATTATTAATATTAAATTTTAACACAAAATATTACATAATTAATAAATCCATGCGAATTAATTGCATGAGTAGATATGTTTAACCAAAGGTTAAAACGTAGCTGCGGTGCCACCCCTGAGACCCAAGCTGTTAGTCTCTGTAATAGTTATTGGGCCAAACATTACTATTTAATTGTTTTATATTATTTCGCATTAACACATGCTTGTGAAATATATTTTATTTTTATAGAAAAATGGAAAGAAAATTTTTTTTTTTTGACTTCAGGCGAGACTCGAACTCGCGGCCTACTGGGAATCTAGGCCAGCCGCTCTTCCAATTGAGCTACTAAAGTCCTGCCCGATTTGTCAAATCTTTCCTTCACATCTATTGCATTGCTTTATGGTAGCAGCAGCGCCATCTATTGCCAACTATGCTAGTTAGCAATAGATGGCGCTGCCATCTAACTGGAACGCGACAGTGCTTAACACATTTGGCAGCAGATTGACGAGGTAATGGAGTGGTGCCTAGGCCCTCGAGCTCCTGTACGGGCACTCCACCACCAGTTAAATTCACCGCAATCAAATTTCAAGAACAATAGCTACAGATGTGTGTGTGTGTGTCTGTGGCATGTGTGCGTACCCACACCCTCGAGTTCCTAAATCAATTAGCAAAAAAAATTCAATCCTCCAAATACCAACTTCTTATGACTCTTAAAAATCAAAACATGTTATCAAATCAATTCAGGCCGCCCGTATCCCTAAGCGAGGAACTGATTTGATGGAAACAACAAAATACCGCTCTGAACAAAACACGCTCAGAGTGGAATAAAAAAAACCCCTAGAATTCTACTTTTACCGTCAGGAAACTTTACTATAGGTATACCAGTTAAACTGTAGGTATATATATAAAAGACTAAAATGTAATCTATAAAATTATAAGAAATAAACAATGTTGTTGCTATGTAACCAAATAATTATATTTGTTACTAGCGGCCCGCCCCGGCTTCGCCCGCGCTGCTCTGCTCCTATTAGTCATAGCGTAATATAAGCTATTCTATCTCTCAATTTGGATCGAACTGCACATGGTGTGCGAATTTTATTATAATCGGTTTAGTGGTTTAGGAGTCCATTGAGGACAAACATTGTGACACGAGATTCATATATATTAAGATTTAACTACAGTTTTATCTCTACTTAAACGCTATTTAATATTATCTATAACTAACGCTCATCTGTAACCAAAGAAACAACTTATAGACACTTTATTTCTGCCCAATATCATCTATAAATTATGTTTTCATATTTTTACTACATTACAATAGAATCTTCAAATTAATTCTATTCTTCAAGTAATAAATTCATGACACACCATTATTTGACAAGTCATAAATAATAGGTAGGGGAAAAAGTCTTTTCGCATTATAGTATGTATGTACTTGTAATAAAATCTCTTTGACTTTAGTATTTGTATCTGGCTGGTTTTGGTATCATTGAAAGTTAAAATTTTAAAGAACATAATTCCAAATTCAAATTAGGCCAATGTGTGATTTTCATTTGTTTTTCGTACTGTCAAGATAAGTGAATCTAATGAAGAAATTCGATACATTTTAAAATGTTACTACATTAAAGGTAAAAATGCACCGCAAGCCGCGAAAAAAATTTGCGATGTTTATGGACCTAGTGCAGTGTCTGTGAAAGTAGCACAAATTTGGTTTAAGCGTTTTCAATCCGGAAATTTTGATGTCAAAGATGCACCTCGCTCTGGTCGCCCTATTACGGATAAAGCGAAGAAATTTTCCCCAACCTTATATATTACAGCCAGTCAAATGAAAAAGATTGTAATACTTCTTAAGAAATAGGTCGGATTTGTTTACATATGATGGTTTAACATTTTCATTACATAAAAGCCGCGAGAAAAACATTTTTTTTCTACCAACGAATTAAATCTTCCCTGTTACCGGAGACAGCTTACGAGGTACACACATCATTTTCATTACTCATCATATAAAAACGTCTCTAGTCTACACTAAAAATATTTAACGTTAAGTTGTTATCGTAAAGATTTTTACCGTGATATTATGGATGAGGTGTCACTGGGCACTAATCATTTATAATTTTATTTAGGTAATGTTGAAAACTATATTTCTTGCTTCTCTCTTCTTGTGACCACACTGATATTCTTAATTTTCCTGTACGGTGCTGAGACTTGGACATTGAAAAAGGATTATCGACGCCGAATTGATGCTTTCAAGATGTGATGCTGGAGAAAAATGCTCGGAATACAATGGACGGAGCATCGCACCAATAGAAAATAGAATAGAATAGAAAATATTTTTATTTCGAATAGATCTTTACAGATACTTCGAAAACGTCAAGAAATCATAAAATACCTAGAGTGAATAACCATTACATATAGTAAAAGCAAAAACATATAATAATAGTAAATTAAAAATAGGAATTTAAACTACTTAGTTAAAACATAACAATCACAAAAATTTTCAATTACTTCGAAGATGATAAATGAAGAAAAAGAAAAACTTATTCGTCAAGATCAAAGTTATTCACTTAGCAGAGTTCCAAGTGCAGTCACTACTGAGAAAAACTCCACTAGCCAACAAACTCGGTAAGATCTCTTTTAAATGAGAGCTTAAATCTAGTACAGATTGTCGTGAAAAATCAAATAAAGTGAACGTCCATAGCATAGATGCAATGTATCGATTGTCAAATATCTCAGAATATCTATGAGACTCACCACCATACGCCTGCGAAGAAGCTTTGAATTCTTTGGTGATATTGCCAGAAAGAGCGGTGACAACTTTGATAAGACGCTGCTTACTGGGAAAGCAGTAGAAGCCCACTACGATGGTACGATCAAATTCGCTCCAGGTTAGAAGCCACAGTTTGCCAAGCCATCCACATCGCCGAGGATAGGACGACATGGCGTAATATTATCCAGACGAAAGTTATTCGTCGAGGTCACGACCCTCAGCATTGAGGGCACAAGACGCAAGGAGGAGGATATTTCTTGCTATACCTACTACATACCATATAACTTTTCTTTAGACTGTGATATAACTATATATCATAACACTTTATGATATAAAAATATTAAACAGCATACAGATCACATTAATGATAAGTAAATACTGTAGCCTATAAACATTTACCTAAAAACTCATCGGTGGTAGAGATCCAGACGGAACTCGCGGGCGTAAGCACCACCGCATTACCTAATATACGTCTCGCTTGAAGTCAAATTTTTCTTTCCATTTCTCTTTAAAAAATGCGATGGTGCCTACGCCTGCTATACTACCAGTAAAACATTGAATTACTTTTAATAAAATAATTTCGGTTCAATTCATAAAATGTGATTTAATCTTTAAGACATTATATCGACTATGGTAGAGCACCAGTGCTCCGTAACTGGTGGTAGAGCACCAGTGACGGA
This sequence comes from Macrosoma leucophasiata, assembly GCA_036365455.1. Classification (NCBI taxonomy): domain Eukaryota; kingdom Metazoa; phylum Arthropoda; class Insecta; order Lepidoptera; family Hedylidae; genus Macrosoma; species Macrosoma leucophasiata. Next base: position 22,130,842 of record JAWQUS010000007.1, on the reverse strand, counting down.
GCTCGCGGGCGTAGGCACCACCGCATTACCTAATATACTTGCCGCTAAATGGTAGTGTTCAGCACTATCGTGTTCCGGTCAGGTGGTAATGTACGGCCCTGTAATTTCCGGCACAGAGGCATAACACCTTAGGCCTCAGGAGTGGTAATGCATCTGCATTTTGACCTCGGTCTTTGTGTGGGTGTCTATAGGCTGCAGTCATCACTTAACAGCAATGTGAACTGCATGCTTGTTTGCCAATTCCATAACATGAAAAAAAAAAAAAGACTATGTGTACCCAATAAGTTTGGGTCCAAAACATAATTTCTTTAAGGTATGTATAAATTGCCCTGGCAACTCCGGCACCGTCCGAGAAACAATGTATCTATTACTTACCCCACCGACACTCTGCAGATTAATAAATAACCTGTAATCTGTTTTGACGCAGCCACCATATTGCAACTACAGCTAACCAAACTTGATGATCTATCCAACGTTAGTTACATCTTACGACCCGGTCAAACCACTTGGGACCCTACAACGATGATTTAAGGCCGTAAATTGAATGGGCCGGTTGACACAGATTAAATAAATAGTGGTCGGTACAGAATAAATACATATTGAAGCGTTGCTGGGGCTAATATACGAATATTAATGATGTCTGGTAGCCGTAAGGTATTACAACCGAGATGGCGACATGCCAAACGGGTCGGTTTCTTTTGATATTGAATTTTGAGAATTGATTTTAATTGTGTTCACTAAGCGGTGAAGCCAGGTGTTTAAATGTCGCAAAGATTGATATACTTTGAACGTAATTAACAAAATAGTGGTGATTTAATAAAGATAAAAAGCACATCAAGGTTTTTGTTTTCCTTATTCATTTTTTATTCATTTTGATGGAATCATGAATAAAAAATAATAATAGCAAAATAATTTTAACAATCATACAAAACGTGCATTTTGAAGAAGTTTAGTTTATAATGATGGATGAGAGTTGTGTCATGGTGGAATTCTAGATCCCCCCCGAGGGTTTCCGCCTTGTCGTGGCGGGGGGGGCTCAGTACCCGGTGGTCATCCTCACACCGGCGAAGCCAAGAGGAACCCAGAGAGGGGGCGGCGTTTGGCGTGGCTCAGCCCGCCACTCGCTGCCGTGGAGAGGAGACGGCTAGGGAGGAGGTGTACGGGTATTTCGTTGGCCCTGCACCCTATCCCCAGCCGCCTAACGGTGGTCCCGCCGTCAGATGGGGACGTGGTGGGGCCGTGGGGGGGCGGACGAGGGAACCAAAATTTCTTCGACGCTCCCCCAGGGCCGGACTGTGTACCCCTGGACCCCTCCACCCGGGCGTCTTGGGACGCCTGGTGTTGTGAGTGGTCAGGGCAGGGACCTTCGGGCGACGGACTAGGGGAAGTTCATCGCCCGACTGGAGAGTAACCCACCCCTCTCCCCAAGGGTGGGTATGCGTAACGCATTTTCCCCTGGTAATAAAAGAAAAGAAAAAAATGGTGGAATTCTAGATCCCAGATAAAAGTTTAGGTCTAAGGAGTGGCAAATTATCTAAATGACTGTAAATGAATACTAGTATCTATTAAAACGAAGATTTATGTTCTAAGCGACATTAACGTTACCTTTTTTACAATTACGTTATTCACATATCTAAATAAATAGTGGTCGGTACAGAATAAATAATACTTAAACGCTAGTTTACCAATTTTATGGCATATAAGGTCCGTATGGAATATAAAAAGGTGTTAATACATCTAGTCCTCAACTTATTCAAAACTTGAAGAACATGAATGGAAAAAAAAATCATCAAAAATCGTACTTTTGACCACTTCGATGACCTTATCATCGAAGTAGTATTAAAATATTTTTTATTTTCATAACTCGATACTATACGGTTCCTTTGTATTTTTTTAAATTCCACAGACCAAGCTACTCAAAATCTAATTAAAAACCATCAAAAAATTGAAAAACTTTAAGAAATTCCATCACTAACGCTCACAAACTACACTACTGTAGGTCTATCAGTAATAAATTCTTCAAATTTGCACTGTTTACATGTTGACAACGTCTTGCTTTTACATCTCCTACTTCCAGTGACTGATCTAACTGTCGTTTTACTGCGCTTACAATGTCTTAATCTAGATAAAGTCGTAGTGTTTATCTTTTAACATCTTAACGTAGTTTATGACGGAAACTGTTAAATTTATCGATCCGATTACGCGAAATATTTCATTCGGAATGTAGTCATAACAGACTATTTTTGGCAGGAATCAGCAGAAATGTATTTACTAGAATCTTCATGCTGAACATAACATGTATAATTACTATGCTCCGATGTGGATCTTTGGAATATTTAAGATGTCGATGTAAATAATCTGATATAGGTATAAAATGTACGGCCCCGTAATTTCCGGCACAGAGGCATAACACCTTAGGCCTCAGGAGTGGTAACGCATATACATTTTGACCTTGGTCTTTGTGTGAGTGTCTATAGGCTGCAATCATCACTTAACACCAATGTGAACTGCATGCTTGTTTGCCACTTCCATTACATTAAAAAAAAAAACTGTCTAAGGGAGACCCCTGCAGGACTGATCCTCGGCTTAGGGCATTTTGGAGACACATTAGACATATGCGATTAGGGGCGTTGCAACTTTTGCTCTAGTCTAGTGATTGAGTCTCTAGATTGTGATATTCTCGTCGCATCATTAAAACAATACTGTTATTATTTCTAGTAATGCCCAGTGTTTACACATGTTTTGAAGATCACTGCAATAATGACTTCTCCAAACTCATCTCACTGTCATTTAAGATCACTTACATTGTCTCAATCTAGATCACATCCAACAATAATCGTTGTGTTTATCTTTTAACATCGCCATCGTGTGTTTTATGGCGGAAACCGTTCAATCCCCAGATTCTATTGGCGAAATATTCAATTTGAAATTAATGTTAGGGTTGTCAGTGAAAATATATGTTTTATTATCTTGCTTAAATTTATAGCACGTTTTGTGGTCACACGGATGATGAATAATATAAGTAAAAATTATCTTTACCTAGATGGGCTTCATGTCAACTGAAACGTGGGATCCAAATTGCGTCCATAACTTACTAGGTACTACCTTATTGAGATGACGAACTTTCGTGATAATAACTCTTAATTAATAATATGTATGAATTAGAAGATGTTATAAATATTTCTTACCTGGATTAAGTACAATTTAGTTTATTATTTTTCCATCCGTCATAAATACATTTTCGCACTATGATATGTAATTACCTGAAACAGAATAAAACATGTAATGTACTAATGAACGAAACAATGACACAAAACAATTAAAAACTATTTAGAAGGCCAGTTTAAGTTACTTTCTTAAAGCCTAATTCTCGTTACAAGACAGTCCTTGAATCGATTCGCTGTCTTGCTTTGCAATGCGCGCGGGCTATGTAAGAGCAAGACAGCGAATCGATTTAAATGCGATTCAATCACTGTTTTACAATATTTAGGCCTCTGCCTACATGTCAAAAATGCTTAATTAATATGAATCTCGATGGTCTAAGTGCCAACCCTACAATAGGGCCTTAAATAGTACCCAGTGTATGGCGGCCAAGATGTAAATAAAACGTTAGGCGAACATCAGTACACGTTTCCGTTATATTCTTCTTCCGTTCGCGAAGCGTTAGTCGTGAACATTTGACGTGGATTAATGCAATGGGATATGTAACACAATTTTTCTTAAAGTGGAAAAAACTTTTTACAAAATTATATGCCAATTTCAAAATCATGTAATCGCAGAGCTCAAAAATAAGAAAAAAACAAAAATTTTTTTTGCAATGACAATTTTTTTTTTGTTAAGGTAAACAAGCATTTACTAGTAAGTACCACCTTCCGCTGTGCCGGAAATTACAGGGCCGTACAAAATGCATAACACCTTAGGCCTCAGGAGTGGCAACGCATCTGCATTTTGACCTCTGGTCATTGTGTCGGTGTTTATAGGCTGTAGTCGTCATCATCAATGTGAACTGCATACTTGTTTGCCACTTCCATTACATAAAAAAAAGCATGACATTTAGATTCATCTCAGCCAGCGGGCTCGACTAGCCGTACATAATGCTGTACTTACTCCAACGCTTTTATATGGAAGCGAGAGCTGGGTATGCAGGAAAGAGCATGAAAGTAAGTTGAACGCGGTCGAGATGAGATCTTTGCGCAAGATCTGCGGTGTATCACTCACCGATCGCGTTCGTAATGACGATGTAAGAAAGAGACTTTGTGTGAATGATAGTATCGGTGTAAAAATGAAAAAAGGCATGCTCCAATGGTTCGGGCATATAGAAAGAATGTCGAATGAGCGAATGACTAAACAGATATACAATGCGAATGTGGATGGTTGCAGAGGCCCAGGAAGACCAAGACTGACCTACCATGACCAAATAGGTCGAGTTCTGTCTGATGGTGGGGTCAAAAGTCTTAGGAATCGGCGTGCATGTATGAAGAGAATGATGAAGGTAGACGAGGCACGAGAGGTTTGTCAGAACCGGGATATCTGGCGCTCTACACTCTCTGCCTACCCCGTTAGGGACCTGGCGTGAAGATACATATATATATATATATATATATATATATATACATTTAGATTGATGACTGCCGCCTATAGTCACCCACACAAAGACCAGAAGTCAAAATACAGAAGTGGTGACACTCCTGAGACTTCAGTTGTTATGTATCTGTGGTAGTTGAGTAGACGTAGACGACCTTTGACGTGCTAGTGGACATCTCCTTTTTTTTAAGTCTAGAACATTTAGTTCACCCAAATGCCCTGATGACACACCGCCAACCCTAAATAGTGTTTGAACCCAACGATCACGTTTGAACAAGTGATACCGAACAGTATTTAGAGGCCAAGATGTAAATAGAACGTTTGGTGAACATCAGTGTACATTTCCTTCCGTTCGCAAAACGTATCTCGTCCAGACGCGGCACAGATTAATGTTATGCGTTATTCATTTTGTGTTGGACTGATGGTGGAATACGTTGACGTAAGAAAGTATTAGATCGTGATTTCAAATTGCTACCCGTTTATTATTACAAATACTCAAACTTGGTAATAGATGGCGCTGCTGCTACCATAACGCAATGCAATAGATGTGAAGGAAAGATTTGACAAATCGGGCAGGGCTTCAGTAGCTTAATTGGAAGAGCGGCTGGACTAGATTCCCAGTAGGTCGCGAGTTCGAGCCTCGCCTGAAGTCAAATTTTTCTTTCCATTTTTCTTTAAAAATAAAATATATTTCACAAGCATGTGTTAATGCGAAATAATATAAAACAAATACTCAAACGTCATTTAATTGTAAGTGGGACTTAAAAGTCTTCTGTCTTTATAAAACACGTTCAAACGATAGAGATAGCGTACATTTCAGGGTTGCTTAAAATTAAGTGACGTTTCAGTATTCAGCCATAAGACAAACAGATTATTTAAAGGCCAATAAAAAGTCCTGTGATCTTTCACACACGAATGTCATTATAATATAGCAGTAAGAACAACCTCTTAACACCACAACTAAATACTCTAACAATTACGTAGAACGTTAAACCATCAGCTGGGTCGTTATCTTATATTTATAGTAAAAATAAAACACTGGGACGCGCCGTTTAAGTAACATTTGGTTGTCTTACTGTATTTAATGGAGTGTGTATAATCTTTTAAGCGCGATATGTCAGAGTTTCATTTGTTTAAGTAATAATTTGTACAGGGTGAAATTTTTGTAGTTGTTTTCCCGCGGCAGGTCGATTTTTTTTCAGTAGAATTATCGAAACATAAGCTTTACAATTTAAATTAAAAAACTTCTTTTTCCATTTAGTGGAAGTTTCCCAGTACCTCGGAGTTTCGTTATGTGCCCGGAGATGTCAACAAGATCGCCACCTATTTGTTACTTTTGAATTTCTAACACCGTTTAGTTGGTAGTCCCCTACAGGAGGGGAGGACACTTGACTCTAACAAAAATTGGCACTTTTAAGCTTAATAAGTCACGAACAGTTAACTAAATCGAAAAATGAAATTAGGACATCCATAACATTCTTGAAAGACCTATCCAACGATAACACTATACAGAAAACGAAAAATAAAAAATATATCCACGCGTTACATGTAGGGGACGTACCCTAAATAATTTTATTTTTCATGTTTTTTTCTATCACTTTGTCGCCGTGATTAAGGTGTATACTTCTGACAAATTTAAAGTATGTAGTACCAACAGTTTTTGCGCTAAACTTTAGACGGACGGTTAGACAGACAGACAGACGGACATGGCGTAACTATAAGTCCTGACGCCTTCTGACTGATCTATCACATCACCCTCTATGATATAGTCTTCATCTTATCTGACAACCATTCAAAACAATTGAGAGTTAAAGTAAACAGAAATCAAGTGTACATTCTATCAACCAGATGGAGCGGTAGCTGCGGTAGGAATTTCAATTAAAAGTTATCGAGTATTTCTTTCTGTTTACCGGATCGTTGATGTAATGAATGTTGGTATCTGAGCGAGTTTACCATTAGTAACTCGATACTCGGATTGTTTGTGTTCTTAATTTAGACTTGGCAGTTATTGGTAACCTATTTTACTTGCCACGCTTATCTATACATATAATAAGAAAAGTCCACCGCCACGTCTGTCTGTTTATTCGCGATAAACTCAAAGACTACTCAGATTTTCATGATTTTTTTTACGTAATGGAAGTAGCAAACAAGCATGCAGTTCACAGTGATGGTAAGTGATGACTGCAGCCTATAGACGGTAAGAGTCTGTCTGTTCGCGATAAACTCCCACTGGTGGTAGAGCTCCAATGACGGAGCTCGCGGGCGTAGGCACCACCGCATTACCTAATATACTTGCCGCTAAATGGTAGTGTTCAGCACTATCGTGTTCCGGTCAGGTGGTAATGTACGGCCCTGTAATTTCCGGCACAGAGGCATAACACCTTAGGACTCAGAAGTGGTAACGCATCTGCATTTTGACCTCTGGTCTTTGTGTATTTGTCTGTAGGCTGCAGTCATCACTTAACATCAATTTGAACTGCATGCTTGTTTGCCACTATCATGACATGAAAAAAAATCATCAGTAAAAACTGGGACAAAACGTCGTATTTGGACTCAGATTTTGTCCGAATTCATATTTGAATTGAGATTCGGTTACGGTTTCGCAAAGATAAATATTTCGGATATCCGGTGGTTACGGCAACAGAGCTGCGTACATCAAAACCAACAGTTGTCTCAACAGACCGAAGTAGAATTTCCTATCATCTTAAATGAAGGTATATCACCATAATTTCATCAATAGCATTTACAATGCCCTTTGAGCATCAAACTTTCTATTGGACACAGTAACTATTTGCTTCCATTTCTCAACTTTGAAGTTGGCATTTTGCCAAATAATCGATACGTTTTGGCATCGTGCCAGACCATCTGCCGGTGGAACAAAAAAAGAGGGAAAACACTATTTGCGTACGTAATATGTGTGACGTACTGTTGGTTGGTCACGCAGTTCTATTGTTGTTCTGACTGTCACATTTCAAGAAACGTTGACCCCTTTTTTTATAACGCATTTTGTCTTTGGAATTTTCCACTATCAGCTGTTTGATCAGGAAAATTTAACTGAATCATACCAGCCGAAAGATGTTCACAGCTGAACTAAATCCTTCGAATAAGGGGGATATGCCATAATCGCTACGCTTGGCATGCGGATTAACGAACGCCGTGGCGGTAGTTTTATCATAGGCTACTGTTGCCCATCTTGCGTTATTGTACTTACTACCGTCGCCCCATTGGAATGGTCTGACCGCCACTGTTCGGCTGACTGACTGCGCTGGTGGAGGAATACTTTTCCAGTAGAAGAAAATTATTACTGATCAGTAGGTACGTAACCATGGGTTTGGCCTTTCCTTTCTCTTTCTAGGAAGTCTTTTTTTATGTTGGTAATGAAAGTGGCAAACAAGCATGCAGTTCACATTGATGTTAAATGACACAATGACCAGAGGTCAAATTGCAGATGCGCTGCCACTCCTAAGGCATTAGGTGTTATGCCTCTGTGCCGGAAATCACAGGGCCGTACACCTGACCGGAACACGATAGTGCTGAACACCACCATTTAGCGGTAAAGTAGGTAATGCGGTGGTGCCTACGCCCGCGAGCTCCGTCACTGGAGCTCTACCACCAGTAAAAAAGGTATGTCAGGATCGGGAGATATCCCGGTCCTGATATGGCGCTCTATACTCTTTGACTACCCCGTTAGGGACCTGGCGTGAAGATATAATATTGACAGACAACCAAATCTTTTTTTGTTCAAATTTAAATCCACCATCGAATCCCATGATCGCACGTATCGATATGAAAACGATAATCGACACAAAACCAAGCGTGTGCAAGGAGCGAATGGAATCACCCAGTGTGTTTTGATCTCGTAAATTCATATTTATTTGACCAGTTAATTGAATTTGTTATCTGTGGTTGCATGGTAACGACAACCGTGAAGCAATATCAGTTAAATGTGGTTCAAAATGTTGCAATTTTTTAATTGTATTTATGTAATTATATTTTTTTTTCTGTACAATGGCATGATCTGTACTAGCAGTGATGCTAGTACAGATCCAGTGTCGGAGCTCAAGGCGTTTGGTACCTCCGTGATTATTTAACGTACCAACCGCTGAATGGTAGTGTTCAGTACGATCGTGTTCCGGTTAGTGAGTAATTTATAGACCCGTAATAACTATCACAAAAGTATAACATCTTAGGCGTCCTGCAATAAAACTACCGCCACTGCGATCGCCAATCCGCATGCCAAGCTTGGCGATTATGGCATATTCTCTCCTAATGGCGTAAAACACTGTTGTGAGCGTCTTTGGGAAAGCCTTTGCCCGGCAAACAAGCATGCAGCTCACATTGATGTTAAACGATGACTGCAGCCCATAGACGTCTACACAAACACCAGAGGTCAAAATGCAGATGCGTTTCCACCTCTGATACCAAAGTTATTATATGTCTGTGATAGTCATTATGGGGCCGTACAAGAATTAGACGTCTTTCCGCTGAAGTGATGGATCTTATACGCGTGAGCCGGCCAAGCACTTAGCCGGTTTATCTTTTAACGCACGGAGCCCTAAAAATATATATCGCCTACATTCCCAAAGAATGGGAAACACCCGTACTAAAGCAGCAATTTTGCCGATAAAAATGAGTTATATTCCTTTCTAATTACCCAACATGTTTACATTTTCCGCTGATGTTTAAATATTAATATAGACGACGGTGGTCGCGTGGTGGACTTCCATTAATGTATTCAGGTAAAAACCCTGAATTAATTCATTTAATATTTGATTCACGGCATAATTAAGCAACACCTAAATAACAAAATATTTCAGAAGTTAATGAAGTCAGTGAGTTGAAAATATCTTTACAGTCTTTTAAGGAACATTTTTTAACTTTTTTTTATGTAATGGAAGTGGCAAACGAGGCACATTGATGTTAAGTGATGACTGCAGCTTATAGACACCCACACAAAGACCAAGGTCAAAATGCAGATGCGTTACCACTCCTGAGACCTAAGGTATTATGCCTCTGTGCCGGAAATTACAGAGCCTTCTTTACAGAACTTTCTTTTATTATGCAAACAATAAGTGAACTGCCAAATGCAATACCTAAGTACTCCTAACTCCTGCAAATGTGGATGGTTGAAGAGGCCCGGGAAGACCAAATCTGACCTACCTTGAGTATGAGAATAATGAAAGACGATGCGAATAACCTCAGACGTTCTAACTCTCAGATATAGTGCCAATGCAGTGAAATTCGAAGTAATCTGTATAGCAAGACAAATATAAAATCGATCTCCATTTCTATTTACGAATCAAGTTTTATTGTTCTACTAGTTGATCGGTCACAGCTGACTGCAATATGTCGCGTCGCTGTGTCACCGTCCGAGATTATCGCAGTGTTATAGCTCTAGATACGGTAATAAATAAACCCACCCTCATCTTTTATTTTATGATGACTAATACTACACGTTATACAACATCTACAGTGACAAATTGCTTGCTTATCAGCTGCAGAGGGCGGCTAAGTGAATATCTACCAATTTGAAAAAATGAACTGAAAATCCATACTCACTCAGCATCATATTATTACAAATGTGAAAGTAACCACTTACGGATATTGGCCCATGAATAATCACGGCTTTTCAACCCATTTGCTATTCATTAATGAATAGCAAAGTTTCTGAGTTTGCGAGTTATGCTTCCCGATGTAAAAATATTCTAAAAATAGTTTTAGTTCTTATTATATACGTATCTTATATTATTATTATAAGAACTAAAATGATTTTTAGACAATATGCAGGCCAGGTACTTCGGCTATTTTCGGCTCTATAGAGCATTTTCTCTTTCGCACACTACCTATGTGTCCATGTACCATTTGTCATTCATTTTGATCAAATTTTGGCCACAGCCGCACCATAAGTACGGTATAGGTACAGTGTTTCAATATACTTGCCGCTAAATGGTAGTGTTCAGCACTATCGTGTTCCGGTCAGGTGGTAATGTACGGCCCTGTAATTTCCGGCACAGAGGCATAACACCTTAGGCCTCAGGAGTGGCAACGCATCTGCATTTTGACCTTGGTCTTTGTGTGGGTGTCTATAGGCTGCAGTCATCACTTAACATCTATGTGAACTGCATGCTTGTTTGCCAATTCCATAACATATAAAAAAAAAAAAGTGTGCAGCTGAGATAACGCTCTACGAATTAAAAACTAGCCGATTGTCTCTTTTCTAAGCTCTAAGTACAATATTTCTTGGCAGGTACATTCTATGACAATGAGACAGGGTATGTATGTCAAATATCGTATCTTAGACTATAATATTATGCGACTATTTTAATTATTGTCAGTCCATTCGACGAGACAACACGCAACACGGGTACAAATTGCGAACGCGCCCGCTTATGGGTCAGGGTAAAATGAAAAAAAAAAAAACACTGTCAATAGAAATCCTAAGTAATGACCTTTAATTTCGATTGAATTCAATTTGTCGTATCTTGATGAATTGATTAATGTTTTTCACTTGGCGTGATCAATTAGAGTTTATTTGCTTTCGTGTTAATGAAAACATGACATTAGAAATTGATAAATATTAATAGCATGATTCTGATTAATTAAAACAGAATGATTGTAGGTGACAAGATGAGACATTAAATAATATAGATGGGAATGCAAACCGTAAGGTATTGCTGGTGGTAGAGCTCAAGTAACAGACCTCGCGGGTGTAGGCACCACCGCATTACCTCTATCTGCCGCCAAATGGTAGTGTCAGAGAATATATAATAATACTACGTATAGAATGGACACTTCGACGTCCCGCCCGATTTGCCCCCATCACTCAACCCTTTCCCCTTTTATGGGCGACAGTTGGTATTTTGTATGTGCTACGCACACAGGTGCGCGTATAAATGCAACACGTCACTGATTGATGTCTGTGTAATAGAAACAAAATTAAGCGTTTGTATGGAATTTTGGCGGAGTGTACGCGGTGTGGTAGTGTTCAGCACTATCGTGTTCCGGTTAGATGGTAATGTAAGGCGCAGTTATAACTATCACAGAGACATAAGATCTTAGGTTTCAGGGGTGGCAACGCATCTGCATTATGACCTCTGGTTTTAATGTAGATTTCTATAGCAGTCATCACTTAACATCAATGTGAGCTGCATGAAAAGGCTCAAGGTCACTCAGAGAGCAATGGAGAGGGCTATGCTCGGAGTTTCTCTGCGAGATCGAATCAGAAACGAGAAGATCCGCATGAGAACCAAAGTAACCGACATAGCCCACCGAATAGCGAAACTCAAGTGGCAGTGGGCAGGGCACATATGTAGCTCGCAGAACTGACGGCAACGGGCAGAAGAGTTCTGGAGTGGCGACCGCGTACCGGAAGACGAAGCGTAGGCAGGCCCCCCACGAGGTGAACCGACGACCTGGTGAAGGTCGCGGGCAATCGTTGGATGAGGGCGGCCCAGGACCGTTCGTTGTGGCATTCTTTGGGCCTTTGTTCAGCAGTGGACGTCTTTCGGCTGAAATGATGATGATGATTATGATGAGCTGCATGCTTGTTTGCCACCTAACTTACATAAAAAAAGGTATGTAAAAAAATTGTTAGAGCACCAGTGACGGGGTTTGCGTAGGTTAAGAATTTAAGGATCAATAGGTTTGAAAATAAAAGGCGGAGGATGATGCATTGTTGCCTATTTTCTGAAATAACAAAAAAAATATATACATAAATATGTCTAACGTTTGTAAACTATGAGCAGTTACAAGTTTACCATAAGTACTATAAACATTTATTTATAATTACGTTACGTAGGTACTAAATATTTGGGGTACTTTTATGTTGTAGAAATTAAACTTGCGGATTTTCTCGCGTATACAACACTCCCAAACTTCTTACACCCGACGTTTCGGTCGCTTTCCAGCTACCGTGGTCACGGGCAGACTCAGGGCCGAAGCGTCGGGTGTAAGAAGTTTGGGAGTGTTGTATACGCGAGAAAAGCCGCAAGTTTAATTTCTACAATGTATGAAGCTCGCGAAAACCTACGAAAACGTACTTTTATGTACCAAATTTAAACTCAATCGGCATTTACTACGTCACATTGGTAAAAATATTCATATTTTTGTCCATTTTGTTTGACGGAAATTGAGTGATAGATACACAGACAGAAGGAAAATTGTCTCTATAAGAGTTCCGTTTATAATTTTTTAATACGAACCCAAAAAATATCGAAGCGCATACCTAGGATTCACAGATAGGTAATTAAACACAATCCACACAACTTTACGAGTAAAATAGAAGTCATCTCGTCAACGCGTCAAGGCCATCTGACTCACCTATAAAACTCTCTAAAACAAAAGATGTATTTAACACACTCATTAAAACAATACAAAAAGGAACAGCTGACAGCAATAATTTGTGAACGACCGCTACTTGTCCTGTTGCCAATTAATTATGGTTAATTTGAGTGTCAGATAGTCTTAGGGATAGATACGGTGTTGTGAATGTGGTTTGTTATTTTTAATCTAACATTGCTATATGAAACGTGTTCAAAATAATAGTAATATTTTTTTTCCGCAATGACAAATGCGAGTGAACTTAAAAAATAGAGAAGTTTTTTTTGCATGGTTTAAATTACAGGGCCTAACATTACGGGATACAAGAGCACTGAACACTACTATTTAAAGGATATTAGATTAGGCATACAGTGCTACCTACCCTCTCGAGCTCCATCACTGAAGCTCCACCACCAGTTAAAATAAATTAATATGACACGTAATTACCATTGCGTTGTAGTTGGATTTAATTTTTAAATTCAATAAATTTTTTTTGGATCAAATTTTTACTTCCCATTTTTTTTTTATTAAAAAAAAATTAAATTAAACTACTACGCAATGCTAATTACGTGTCATATTAATTTATTTTAACTGGTGGTGGAGCTTCAGTGACGGAGCTCGGGGGAGGGGGGGGTAGGGTAATACAAGAGCACTGAACACTAGCATTTAGCGGCTAGTAGATTAGGCATACAGTGGTAACTGTATGCCTAATCTACTAGCCGCTAAATGCTAGTGTTCAGTGCTCTTGTATTCCTGTAATGTTCGGCCCTGTAATTAAAATCATGCCAAAAAAATACAACAGAAATTATATTTACATTACCAGGTAAAAAAAAAACATCCAAATCGGTACAGGCGTTTTCAAATTATCGCTGAACATAAATAAATAAAAAGAACATCCGGACGAATTGAGAACCTTCTCCTTTATTCGAAGTCGGTTAAAAATGGAATAAATTACGAAATTTTCGATCTCTTGACAGAGTATTTCAATAAAACTCAATACTTAGTCAATTTTAAAAAAGTAAAAATTTACGCCGTAGTCTAATATGTATAAATGCAATAAGAGGATTCAGGATTAGATATAATGCAGATGAAAATGGATATGAAATATAAGTCAATAATAAAATTGAATACCTTTTCAAGATATTTTTCAAAATTCACATCAATCATTCTCATTCTAGGATTCTATATCAATAATCTAATCCCAATTTTCAATTCTTTTTTTTTATTTAACGTTCAACGTAATAATTAAATAAATGATAATGACAAAATAATATGTACTAAGATTTACAACTAACATAAAATGAAATCATTATTTTGATGGAGTGTTTAAATGATTAAAACTAGAGAGAAAATAATAATTTTAATAAATTAAAAAGAAAACTGGAACATGTAGACCGGATTTCTTGTCACATCATTTTTCAGGACAGACTGACACTGACTATCAACTTTTGACGGGTAATATTGGGGTCCAATACTAAAGCGAGAGCGGTTGTAACATCGTCTTTTTTTTACTCGTTTGTTTCCGATGTCATCAACCGAAAACATTTTGGTTTTTCTTCAGCGGATTAAATAAAAATTATGTGTTTTCAGGTCAAATCCCTTACAGGGATCGCGGTGAAAAGTCATCAAATGACTAGGCGGCAATAAGGTGATTATTCTTCAATATCCGCAAGGAAACTCGGATTTACCTGGAAGGCCGCTTTCATAATTATGTTCTCTACGCTTGAAGTAAAATTTTATGAACCACGAATTCTATACAATCACTAGGTCTAACATTTAAGAGAGTCCATTTCTCGATATAAAAGAAATGCTCCTGAATTTTGTCGATAAAACTCACGTTGTCCTAAGAACAATGTACCACCGTGACTTACGTTGATCATTTTTTTTATGTGATGTAAGTGACAAACACGCTAGCAGTTCAAATGGATGGTAAGTGACTGACAACTGACAGCTTGGACATCTACATTTAAACAGTGGTCAAAATGCGGAATCGTTACCACTTCCGAGGCCCAAGTCTATTTGCCTCTGTAACGTTAATTACGATAAGTGTATTTTACCAATGTGGCTCATGTGGGTAATTAACTTGATATAATAGATGGATATCATGAAGCGTTAAAAAAAATGATTCATTCATTCTGCATATAAAAAGGAAAATGGTTAGATTCCTCCATTAGACAAGTATTCATTAACTCTTTCTAACAAATACCAAAAAGAGTTAAAAGTGGTTATTTATTGCAAAAGATGCGATGTACAATCATATAAATATAATTGTAAACTGCTAGTTTGTACCTATAGAATTCATGCAGAAAGTACAAATATTAAGCATATAAATCCACAAAAAGCAATTCAAGAAAATTAATTCAGCAATCCGCATATAAAACACAAGTAAATTATTTCAATACTAACAACATGTTTATTTGCAAATAAAGTAAAGCAGTTAGACATGTTTAATTCATATTGATAAAACACACGTGAACCGAATTGAATATTTCAAGAGTTTCATAGGGTTCACTTAATTGAAACACCGATTTGGTTAATATTGGTGGCGTAAGCTATGAACGGAGACTTGTTTCTAGTATACTCACACGTTATACTCGTAAAACACAACTCTTTCAATTGCTTTCATTTCAGATTATTTTGGGGGAAATAAAAAATCTAAATGTTTAAATGATAATGTCTATTTCAAGTGTGATTTCGTAAATTCTAAGCCTGGGTTGCACCACGACTTTTGTTAAAGTTTAAGTTATTGTAACATTTCACATCCTTTTCTAACTTAAAGGAATCTGTTAAAAGTAGAGCCTGCTCTAAGTTTGCTGTAACATGTCACATCCTGATGTGACATGTTACATTAAATTTAACTTTAACAAAAGTCGTGGCGCAACCCAGGCTAAGTAATCGAAAGTATTGGTATTCAGTATATCAATAGTTTATTAGCTCTTAATTATTGGGGTGTCACAGTCAAAACAATTCACAAATTCAAATTATGTTTCCGTATAAAATTAACACATAAATACCCGGAATTGATCATTAATGTCTATTAGATATGTTTAGTCATAATATGCTTTATCTTTTTGTCAGTTGCATTGTCAATTGAGTAAATTAGAATATGACAAAATAAAAAACACTTTGGTTAAAATACATTTATGTATAAGGATATTGAGTGAATGTTTTCAGATAAATCTGTGAATATGACATTCTGGGCTCTGCCATTTTATAGCTATTTTAATTCAAATCTAAAGGAGAAATAAGTAATAGTAACTAGCTGAAATCGCGTTACATCAAAACACCAATAGTAAATTATAGTCCTAAGTAATGAATTCAACCTTACCCAGCCGAATGAAGGCGGCCATTTATTTTATTTCGGGCTTAATTATAGTAATGGATTAAAATCATTTCTAGAGAGTGCCTGCCGTGGCACGCTAATATAATTATTATTGCGTACATGATAATTAAGATAATGTTCAACTCATTTATCATAATGCTATTTATTGTTGTGCCGAACAAATCCTATTAAAGATATCAGAGACATATTTCACAAGTTTGGAAGACACTAGACTACACTGTTCTAGACCAACCCCACAATGATATTGGGTGTACAATTTCGAAGTAAGGTAATTTACAAACAAACAAACAATTAAAACTTAAATCACATTTTTATACACTTTTTAGTACTGTACTTTCTGTTCTTTGTAGTTATTTCTATGATGTAGCATGTAGGTAAGTTCTTATACTATATGCTTTCTATACTTTCAACACAGCACATACACATATATTAAAATGCTAGAAAATTATATATAATTTCATCGACAAGCATGTTAAAATTCACTGATAATTTATACCGATGTATGAAATGGTAGTTATTGAGCATTATGACATTTTATTATTGTTACTAAAACAATTATTACAATGATTAAATAAGAACATTACTTTAAAAATTTTGTAAATTTATTGCATTAGAACTAAAAAGCGACACAAGATTTTTTAATGTTAGTAGTTAAATACTGCTTACAATATTTTTTGCTATACATACTGTACATAGAGTGGGTGCAGACCCCATACATTTCTAAAACTATTTCTTTTGTATGTATTAATTATTATGAACTAAAATTATTATCACGCAAAAATATCAAAAATAAATATTAATTTCAACAATCGCTTACAACTTGGACCATCGGCAGCATCGGTAAAGCCGTCAGAAAGTTTAGAAGATTGCTCAAGCGGCCGCATATAGAACTTCGCGACGAGTTTTAATTATAAAACGACACGCTTTGTCTCGTTTTGAGGGTATTCCTGTTACAATAGAGACAACGTTGATGTTTGAAGGCTATTTTTCGTGGACAGTGACTGGCAACAAATAAAAGAATCAAGTCGCGCGTTATTTTCACACGGAGTTCAAAAGGAAAACTAATTATGTTATGATATCACATCTTCCGGTTTTGAGGTGGAATATATTAACTAGTAGTAGTAGTACTGGTTGTGGATTCGAATTCCAAGCCGCAAAAATATATTTATTTAGTGACAGAGTTCTAGCAAAGGCACACCGCGGACACTCCGCCGAAATTCCATACAAACGCTTAATTTGGTCTCTATTACACAGACATCAATCAGTGACGTGTATTTACACGTGCACCTGTGTGCGTAGCATGTAGAGAATACCAAACGGCGCCCATAAGAAGGGAGAATCGAGAAATGGCTCGATGTACCTCGACATTTCGAGGAACACCGATAGCCTACACTATTTTAAAAATAATTTCTAAACTACAATCCCAAGGAAGGCTAATAGTTTTACAGTGGATACCATCACATGTGGGCCTGGTGGGCAATGATACAGCTGATCTGTTAGCAAAGGAAGCCGTGTCGGATGGCATGCCTATTATCATTTCTCCTTTCTTCACTAATTTCATTCCTAAAATTAAATTAGACTGCTATAATCTCTAGAAAGAATACTTCGATGAAAGGTCGCGAGAAAAAGGTATTTGGTACAGAACGATACAACCGCATCCCTTGAGGTCCCCGTGGATAGATAACTCTTATTTAAATAGACGAGATATGGTGACCGCACTAAGACTTGGCTCTGGACACCTACCGGGTAATAAATTTCTGTATCTCATGGCAAAGAGTTCGTCCCCAAATTGTGATTATTGCGTTAGTTGTATAGATGATGTCTACCATGTATTAATGGAATGTAGATATAACAGTGAACATAGAAGTAAGATAGCAAGCAAGATTTGTGAATTAGGCTTTTGTAACAGTGCTCTAGCTGAACCGCTATCCGACTCAGCTAGAACACTTTACAAACTTGTTAATTTAAGACAAAGTTAAAGTTATTGTTTAGTTTGTTTACCTAACCAGGGCGACATAATCGCATGTGCGATAAAGCCCTTTAATTTAGAATAAAAAAAAATAAAAAAAAAGAAGGTTGGGTGAAGCGGGGAAATCGGGCGGGACGTTGAAGTGTCCATTCTATAGGTAGTATTATTACATATTCTATGGCACAGGTTCTTGTGTCGGGGTTCAAAGGCGTAGGCACCACTGCATTAGTGGAACACGATAGTGCTAAATACTACCGTTTAACACTAAACTATGGACCGCTGAATAGTAGTGCTAGAGTTCCGGTTAGATGGTAATGTACAACCCCGCAATAACAATCACAGAGGCAAAATAACTTTGGCCTCAAGAGTAGCAACACATCTGCATATTAACCTCTTGGTTTTTGTGTAGGTAGCTGTCTTTATCACCCCCGCATTCTATCCATGTGAATTGCATGATAGTTTGCCACCATCATTACATAAAAAAACAGGGTATTTTTAATGTAAGCAATATTCTCGGTGATACCCTGGTGTTAAGAAACGCTATCGACAAAATACGAAAAAGAATTTACAAAGATGAAAAGGATATGTTGATATGTGCAGTAGGTACATACTCCAGGGGAAAATACCTGTATGAAGTGAGAATTATTCAATTCCGATCGGGATGTCATGTCCGTCCAAATATGTTGTATTCACTGGTGGTAGAGCTCCAGTGACGGAGCTCGCGGGCGTAGGCACCACCGCTTTACCTAATATACTTACCGCTAAATGGTAGTGTTCAGCACTATCGTGTTCCGATCAGGTGGTAATGTACGGCCCTGTAATTTTCGGCACAGAGGCATAACACCTAATGCCTCAGGAGTGGCAGATCATCTGCATTTTGACCTCTGGTCATTGTGTGGGTGTCTATAGGCTGCAGTCATCACTTAACATCAATGTGAACTGCATGCTTGTTTGCCACATTTATTACATAAAAAAAAATGTTATAGTCGTTAAGTCTGCACACTTACTCGTAAATATTTGGACAGACATGCCTTCCCGTCCATTTCGGCTTTTTGTTTGTATGAATAACAAATCGCGCGCAGTACTTTTTTTGTTTTGTGTGTATGAGTTTGTTGTTGTTTTATCCAAAAGGCATAATTCCACCTAAAAGACCTAAAAGACGCGAAATGACATTAAGATGATCAAAAAAAGCTAATGTCCTCCGGATTTTTTTCTGAGTCCGGGTTCTCGGAGTCAGGCCTTTTTATTTTAGCAGATGGCAAACTGAATTAAGATAATCTAATATCACTTACCCCGCGATCAATACTTCAAACAATAATAGCCCAAATACTTAACATTCGATACTGACTTTTTACGGATAGGAGAAGGTCGAATAAAAGCCAACCTTACCTGAAACAATAAAGAAAATTCAGACTTCAAGAAGCACCATAACACCTACGCGTTCAGATTATTTTATTATTAACGCATTAGAGATAGATCGTGTTTCAATAACACATTAGTTAGGTTCAATGTATCATCCACTAGGCAGAAGCTCTATGCAGGCAATAGGTTTTTCGTGATTTAATACTGAGTTGCTTAATACTATGCTCTATTACCGGAGCACTACCCCTGCTAAAAAGAATAAAAGGGAATAAAATGAGGATATATAGCACTGGTGGTAGAGTTCCAGTGTAGGAGTTCGAGGGCAAAGGTACCACCGCATTTCCTAATCTATCTGCCTACCATTTGGTAGTGTTTAGCACTATTGTATTCCGGTTGGATGGTAATGTACGGCCCTGTAACTTATCAGAGACATAACAACTAAGGTCTAAGGGGTGGCTAACGCATCCGCATTTTGATCTCTGGTTTTTGTGTGGGTGTCTATATGCTGCAGTCTTCACTTAACATCAATGTGAACTGCATGTTTGCCACCTTCATTATATTATATTAAGAAAATGATTTTTCACATTATTTAAACGATTTTAATAATTAAAAACGCGGCACAATATTGTTCTTTTCAGCAACTAAACCCTTCAAACAACGTAATTTGAGGTTTTCACATAAAAAAACTGCAGAGAAATAATTAAGAGGCGAGAGAACGTTCCTAACGGAATACTTTATTAAAACCGTGAACCGACGAGCTTAGCATTGAATTAGTCTTCATTTTGCAACGTTTTAAATTTCTTATTGTAGCGCAACCAGTTAAGCAGTTTGCGGTGGACAGTACTTAGAGGTAAATTGACAAGGTACTAGCATAATAATAATAATAATAAGGGGGCAGAGCAGCTTGTGGCGAGCTGTTGGTGAGTAGCGACACCACCTCCTACCATCATCTCGAGTTCCTCCGAGAGAACTGGGCTCCGCCTCGTCCGCCACACAGAGGTACGGCCGGACGGAGCATCAGGTCTCTCACCTCTGACTTGCCTTCATTGGCCGGTCAGAGTGGGGCGCTAGAAGTATAGCATTTGCAGAAATTTAGGTAATAGGCTGTTACCTAAATTTCTGAAAGAGCCATACACTCGGGGGTGGAAGTGTCTAAAGGCATAATAGCGGGGAAGCCCGCTCCGAGCTCGAGATTACTCGCTCATGATGGTGAAACCGGGGCCACACCTCTGGACACCCTCAGCCTCTCTCAACAGTGTTGCCCCCTATCGACCATCGGGTTGGCTGTTTGGGGGGCCCACCAAGAAGAGGCGAGTCACCACCTGCCTAAAGTAGGATTCGATAATGTGAGATGTTGAATATAAGCAGGTACCGGATCTCACTCCATAGTCCCAGCCAGCTAGTCCCCCCAGTTCACTCACATAGCCCAAAGTTTGGAAAATCAGTTTTCATTATAATAGTCCCATTATATTCTAAGGGATCTGTCTGTGTCTGTATTAAATATTGATGCAGTCAAAGAGAGGTCCCGCCGAATATAACCCATTACAAAGTAGATCAAAATTCTCGAAACGGCCTCTACGTGTTGGACCTCCCATGTCCCCGCGCAAGCCTGACAAAGGTCCAAGGTTCAAATTGGACCCCGTGCTGACGAGAGACATAATAATAATGGCAACCCATTATACGTCCCACTGCTGGGCACGGTCTCTCCCCTTTTTGGGAGTAGGCCGGAGCTTACTCCACCACGCTGCTCCAATGCGGATTGGTGGAGTTGGGTGGCTTAGTGGCTAACCCGCTGTCGGATGTTTGCAAACCGCCCATAAGGCCTCCGACAAGGTTTAACGACTACTATCTATCGATAGCCACCGGGACCGACGGCTTAACGTGCCCTTCGAAGCACGGAAACGCGCATTTAATTTGCCACTAGCGGTCACCTATCACTCTGCCCGACCGCGTCCTTAGTGATTATCCGAGTAGATCGCTTATGATCTACACCAGCCGCGGGGCCATGCGCACTTCTGGGTACTAGCATAACTTCATACTTTACATGCAATTTATCCAGCGGTGTGAGGTGACCGTTTGATTCGAAGGGTCGCGGGTTCAATCCCCGCACCCGGACTAATATTTGTATGGCCTACTGATATTTGCTTCGGGTTTGGGTGTTTGTGTATGTGGTGTGTGTATACAACGGTACCCACGATACAGATTTATAACTAGTGTAGGGCTGTGAGTGTAAGCGTATTTATTTAAATCATTATTTTGTGCATGTGTATTGCATTGAACTAAAACGGTTAGGATTGTTACAATTGAATCAAAAGATTTTGAAATTTCGCATTGAAGAAGTGCGTAGATATAGACGTCTGTCGGGTCGTAATCAGATAGTGTAATGTAAGCCTTTAAATATTATATACCATGAGTTTAATTACAGGACATAAATTACACTTATGTACCGTATTTTTATGAAAAAATATTGGAAAGTAAAAAACTGTCGATTTTCTTTTTATAAATCATCAAATCAATCTCCCTAACAGGAAGGTGTGTCGGACCGGGATATCTGGCGCTCTATACTCCCTACCTACCCTGTTAGGGACTTGGTGTGAAGATACATATCCGTGTGTGTAAGTAAGAGTGGAAATTGTTAATCTCAGACTCAAAGTGACACGCCGTCGCAACTCCGACGGTGATAAATTAATCATAAATATTATAATTTACGTATAGTTTTTTTACAACACAAAACAGATCTACTCAACTGCCACAAGTTGAGAAGCAGTTACGTTTAGAATTACTTGTAATAATAA
This sequence comes from Macrosoma leucophasiata, assembly GCA_036365455.1. Lineage (NCBI taxonomy): Eukaryota > Metazoa > Arthropoda > Insecta > Lepidoptera > Hedylidae > Macrosoma > Macrosoma leucophasiata. The sequence continues at coordinate 22,108,470 of JAWQUS010000007.1, read as the reverse complement.
TACAACAAAAACTATGAAAAGCTTGAATTATGACATTTTAAAATTTTCACAAATTTATTTTGGTTCAAATATTGAAATAAACACACTAAATTACACAATCATAATTAAGAAATATTAGTACCAGACAATAACTAATCAATGTCCACATTTGTTAACCCCGATAGCGCGTACGCATATAATTACAAGACAGATCACGACCTAAAATATTACAATGGCTGCATGGCTGCCACAGATTGGTCATTGTCTCACGCCCACTCTTCGCCTAGAGCGCCACGCCTCCGGGTAAATGCCAAGGCAGAGTATGGCAGGCAGCCAAACGATTTTTAATGATGCTTAGGTTTGTTCGATTTTCACGATCATTATTGGCGATAATGACATCTTTACGCAAAATATCCAATGGCTTACTAATGACGATCTAAATATAGTAAGAAATGAGCTTTGAGTGAACAAGAGTCGGAAAAACAGTGAAAAAAGATATGCTCGAGTGGTTGGTACGTATGAAAAGAACGTCAGAGAAACGAATGACGAAATGGATGTTTAATGCTACTGTAAAGAGAATTGTAAGGCTGAAAGACCAACTATTGGATTTAATTTCTCTTGGGCTTCCCCCCTTCTATTTAATAAAATAGTTGGGGTACCTAGCAAGGGATTTTCGAATTTACTCCAGCGCGTCAAATTAAGATATAGGAGACACCTTGCACCCAGTTCAGTACCTCCAACAAATCTAAGATTTCCTTACCCCTAAGGGACTCAAGATTAAGGTTTTATCTTTGACCTTTTACTCAAAATTCTACCCGCAATAACGATTGTTGAAACCATTTTAAACAAGGAACATTCAACTTCTCAATACATCCAACACTTCTATCCACTTCTTTGGCAACACATGTTAAAATGCATTATATTTCGAAAGAAAGGTCTTGAATAAGAAAAACACTACCAAATATTCAATTCTATACAAAAACAGCAAGCAGTTTATGACTGACACACTGACCCAGTGTACCTTAGGTCACAGTATTTTTAATTAAAAAAAAAATTATATATAATTAATAAGTATTGTAAAAGAATTTTGAAATATGTGAAAATTATTTTATGTTCTTAGGTTTTCGCGAGCTACACTCATTGAAATAAAACTATTTTTACGGATTTATCTCGCGTATATTAAACTAAAATGATTTTTAGTTGAAAGTTAAATGTTTTATTTTAATTGAAAGTAAATTTAATTTATTGTATCTTGGTAAATAGATTAGGCCCAGTAAATAGATTGTATCTATTTACTGTGCTTAAGTGAAGCTGCAGACGGTGCAGTTTTTATACGTCAGCTGGCCGCCAGCCAACGTCTCACCTGTTGCGTACATTATCGGCCACTGACGCAGCATCAGGAAATCATTGTGTCAAATCGTTACAATTTCGATAGTTTTGTTTTTGCGCCTATTTATGGGATTCCTCGTATTGTTTGAAATTAGCTCGACTAGAATTTGGAATGTATTGTCGTTGGTATTAAGAAACCGTTTAATTGTCAGATCAACAACGATAGCTTTTTGAAAAATAACGAGTGTTTGTGAGAGTTCTCATATCATCCTCATTAAATTTTAGAAGTTTTTTATTTATGCTACAGTTACACATGCTCATTACAAGCACGAAAGCATGCCACTTTTGAGCAATTGCTCAGTAGTAGCATGTGTGTCGAGACATTGCTAATAATAAGCGCGCTTGCTTCGTCGCGTATTAAATAAATAAATAAATAAGTCTGTAGCATTAGTCTTGCATCAAATTCATAGTTTCAATTGATGCTTGTATTCTGACAACAATGATGATTATATCATAACATCCGTAATTTCCATCCACTTTTTTGAGATCTCTAAACAACAGACCTGAAAAGGCTTAGGAAATCAGTGTAATATACGCGAAATAAATCCGTAAAAATATATGATTGAAATAATAGTTTTATTTCAATCATACTCCAAAGTATTAGGTACATTGCAAAAGAAAGGTCATGGTAGAGCAAATTAAGACCAGACTCGAAAAATTATCATTTGAGTGAAATATCATTGCACAAGAAGAAAACATCACCAAATATTCCATTATATACAAAAACAGCAAACAATTTATGACTGGCACACTGACCCAGTGTACCTGAGGTGAGGTTGCAGACAGTGCAGTATTTATACGTCTGCTGGCGACCAGCCAGCGCCTCACCTGTTGCAAATATTATCGGTCACTGACGTCGCGTCAGGAAACTATTGTATCAAATAATTGCAATTTCAATATTTTATTTTCGCTACTTTTAACGGAAGCCTAATTTTGCAACTTCTCTTTATTCTTATTCTAGTTTCAGAGATTTCGACGACTAGGTACATCGTCGTCAGCTGCCGGTTATCAACAATCTTCTCGGTTTTTGTTTTCGGGTATTTGAATTGTTGTCTTTTCGACACAGTCTTCATATTTACTCACAAATTCAAACTCAAATATGTCTCTTACGTTTTGTCATAAAAGATTATTGGTGCGTGTTACATTTCATCTACGACGAACAACATCAGCTAAACAGTCGTGTCAAAAATAAAATACAAACTTCACAAAACTACCATACCAAATATTTCACCCGGATCACAATTCAACAGTAAAATATTCTTCAATCTGCATTTTATCACCGAAGGCAAAGTGTGAACCGCTACAAGTAATACTGTATTCTACAAGGACTCGAGTTGCAAATGAAAAAGAAAAATATTTTCGCGGTTGCTTCAGCAAAACCCTTGTTACTGGTGTAACTTTTAACAAGAGAACTAAATCTTAACTAGTGCAGATCGCTTCATGTACTTTATACAACTGCAATAATTGGTTATTAAAATTTAGCATCAGTTTTATTCTTAAATTCAACATGAACGCCAGGAATTTCCGAGTTGGCATACTTTGCTAACTTGAATTTAAATGTAGAATTATTCTAAGTGATGCATAAACTCTAAAAATTCGATATCTTTTAAAGTACGAGTATACTCATATGAATATCTCATATCTACAAAATAATTTTTATTCAATTTGAAGAGGCATTCTGAAACATGAATTCTGATATGTATCATCGAAGAAATGTCCAGTGTCCAAAGTCCTCATTTGTGTCGCGATTTAGTCTAATTTGCAATGGTTTTGGATCATCGGAAACTTCTTCAATTTTATCAACATAAATAGATCCTTGAAAACAACAAGCCATGCCGTAGTTTTTAAAGAAAACTTTCAACTCATTTTAAACAAGATATTTAGAAACAGTTTTTGAAATATGACTTATTTTCAAAAAATGCAAAAAGAAATTCTTGAAACATATTATTTGCTCCTCATTACGTTACCCCTTCATTGTCGAATCTGACTTGCCTTAGCCATTTTTTCCTTTCAAGGCACACAACCCTAAGAAGGATCGTACTAAACAGACAGTTCAAGTGACCAGCTGCTCCAAAATTCTCTCACGTCTACCGCATAAATCTACCAAAGCCTTCGGGATGCGCAGTGATCAACGATATGACACGGTATTAAACGGATTTATGACGTGTTTGTGATGATTTATTCATTAGATTAGTTGCATGATCTACTACACAATATTTCATAAACAAAATGTTTTATTAGTACTTAGTTAAATTACTATTTAAATTGTCTGAGACATTAGGTATGCCATGGCAGTGGTGTCGTCTGCGAAATTCATTCCTTTTCATTATGGAAATTAGATTTGTCTAGGTAATTCAAGTCGTTTTATTGAGTAGGAATTCATTAGAATTCGTATACGAATAATCCCTACTTCCCTACTAATATCATAAATGCGAGAGTAACTCTGTCTGTCTGTCTGTTTGTCTGTTAGTTTTTCACGTCCAAATGACTGAACCGATTTGAATGAAATTTGGTACAGAGATAGATATGACTTTGGGAAAGAACATAGGAACTACTTAGTTACTCGTATTTATAAAACGACATCTACGCGGGCGAAGCCGCGGGCAACAGTAAGTAATGTATATATGTAAATGTAACTCTTATTCAATCATCGCTTCAATTTTGGTTCCATTTACGCAATCAAACTAATTGCAATCATAACAAACACTCACACAATGCTGGCATTTGATTGGTCGCGATAAGGTCATTTCGCTGAGCGGAAAGGAAACTTCCAATAGCTTGATGCGCTGCGGTGGACCATATTTGAGCTCCGCCCATAGTGCACCACATTACGTGAAACTATTTTTTTGGCTTAGTTACACTACCTTACATTAGTATTTGAAGTAATTCATGAAGATATTATGTGATTTGTATTTGATAAATTATCGATTCTTCCTGTTAATCTGTGGGCCAATAAAATAATGGTACCGATGCAGGGATTAAGCCCGCGACCCTCGATCAAGCGTCACACACCGCTGGATCTGAACCAGGGCGTCAGACATTACGATGAATTCTAACAAGGAAGCATTTAATCATATATATATATATATATATATATATATATATATATATATATATATATATATATATATATATATAAATCAATTGCTGTTCGTTAGTCTCGCTAAAACTCGAGACTAGACCTAGAGACTAGACCAATTTGGCTAATTTTGATTTTGAATGATTTTTGGAAGTCCAGATAAGGTTTAAAAGGTAAGAAAATTGAAGGAAAATAGTAAAAACCACAATTTTATTTTCCCATACAAATAGTCCGTATCTATCAAACGTTTCACACATTATTTTATTCTGAGGCAATACGAAGTTTGTGTGGTCAGCTAGTTGATACTAAAAGCAGATAATATGTAATAATACTACGTATAGAATGGACACTTCGACGTCCCGACTGATTTCCCCGCTTCACCCAACCTCCTCCCCTCTTAAGGGAAAGTTTGGTATTCTCTACGTGCTACGCACACAGTTGCACGTGTAAATACACGTCACTGATTAGAGTGTAATAGAGACCAAATAAAGCGTTTGTATGGAATTTTGGCAGAATGTCCGCGGTGTGCTAATAGCATAGAGCAACACGGGCCACCGGCCGCGTCGGACTGGAGGGGAGTAGCCATAGCGTTTATTACCGATGCAAAACAGACTGTTATTTTTTGCGGAGGGAAATGCGTGCGACACACACGCACACTACAAAAATCGTCTATTACTACGAAACTCACACCTTGACTTTAACAAAATACAGAAACAATTTCACGCACACATTTAAACATCTAGGCGACAGGTATAGGCCCATTTGGGCTTGTACTTTGACAGAAGGGAAAGCCTGCATATGGCTACTCCCCTCCGGTGTTGCTCTATGGCTAAAAGTATCGAGCCGCAATCCACATTACAAAAATATTTTAAACGATAAAATCCAAGTGTTCAAGCAGTATAAAGATCTACCGCATAAAATCCTACGTCCATAAAGCATGTTCCTACCCGACCCGGTCCTTTCAATTTCTATTATTCAGCGGGCGAGACAAAACCCGCTGACGTGCACAAACATTGGACCTTATTGCCGATGGAATAAAGGCGATGCAATTTTATACTGTGCATCGTCTATTTATACGTTGTAGAATTGGATACTGGATGGAGAGGTTTCATTCTGCGACGGCTAAGGAACAAAAATATGCAATATCGGTACAGTTCTATGTATTTGTATGGAAGCTGTTCTTTCGAGCACACGTTAAAAACAGAAAATAGAGTTATTAAATCAAAATTAGTAAAAAAAATATTAGCAACTTTCACCCATTTGTTAACCAATTAAATATTTTTGAAACTAAAATTTTAAAACATATAAAATACGTCTGTAAGGTATTGCCCAAGTATTTATGTTCATGACTAGGTGGACTAGGTGGACTTTGGCAAGGAGGTGTAAACAGGTAAGTAAATATATTATAAGTGACTGCACCGATCTGTTACCAATAAACCTCAAACACCTATTTTATATGTTTAAAACTTTTTGTTTCAAATACATTTGGTTGGTTAACAAATACAAAAAAAAACTTGCTTAAAAAATGGATACATATAATGTTTCATTTGGTGAACAGATAGGTGAAGGTCGACCTAGATTCGTCTCCCCTACTAGAAGGACGAGTCATTGTTCATAAAATTTACTAATAATAATTGACATTCTACTCGTATAATATTTAAGAAACTTGTCTGGTCAAAGTCTCACATCTTAGATCAGTATGACGAACATTAAATATCTGGGTTGATCCAATAATCTCTGAGAGATTATTGGATCAACCCAGAATTTCCTTTTTTCACTTCTGTTCCTCAAAAGCCAATGACAAACCTTCCTCTGTAAATCCACTTTCCTCCTTATACTCATGAGATTCTCTCGGCTTTCTGTCTATGACGTGCTGCTCCACCGACAAAAAAACGGACGTGGGCGTTGAGTCGGTCACAAAATTGGACCGATTATCGGTCCTACAAAACGTAGGACGTGGGCGGGAGCCCTTAAGCTAAGTTTGAAGAACTTGGAACTTTACGTGTTTGTTTAGTAAGTTATGTCTTATAGATAGATACAAATGCGAAATGTCCACTAAAATTAAAAAAAAAAAATTAACAAAATAAGTGTACAGTTCATATACGGGTAACCTAGTGTTGCTAATGTCTCTTTTATCGCTTCCTATCTATACTAATATTACAAAGCTGAAGAGTTTGTTTGTTTGCTTGAACGCGCTAATCTCAGGAACTTCTTACTGGTCTGATTTGAAAAATTCTTTCAGTGTTAGATAGCCTATTTATCGAGGAAGGCTTTAGGCTATATAACATCACGCTAAGATGAATACGACAGGGTAGGTAACATAGCAACCACGCGAAGGCGGGGCGGACCGCTAGTCTTACATAATTGACAATGCTAGTGGCAAAGACAAAGTTTATTGTAAGACTTTAAAGTAGGTACATTTATGAATGAGAAGGTTAGATAGAGTATAGTCATCGACATGAAAAAGGAAGAATCGTTTTTTCATTGAATCTCATAGACATGTCACCCCTACTCAACTTTAAGATAAACATGAATGAGTTTTTAAACCGGAAAAAATGGTGGCAGATACCACTTTAATAATTCCAAAAATAAGACGTATGAAATACCTATACCTTATACTTAAGTTCAGGAAATATCAAAAACCCGAGACTAGTAATGGCATTGTATGGTAAACGAGACAAAGTCCTTGTTTTCCGTACAAGTGTTCTTGTTCTCGCCACATTTATTAGATCCGTCAACACTGGCCACATCGAGGATATCCGAGGATATCATATTTCAATACATCAGATTGTCATCGCAGTCACATGATACATGTAAGCCGTGGAAAAAGATTTGCAAGGATTTTTGGACTTGGAGACAATGACGTCTATAGTGTACATTTTTACTGGTGGTAGAGCTCCAGTGACGGAGCTCGCGGGCGTAGGCACCACCGCATTACCTAATATACTTGCCGCTAAATGGTAGTGTTCAGCACTATCGTGTTCCGGTCAGGTGGTAATGTACGGCCCTGTAATTTCCGGCACAGAGGCATAACAGCTTAAGCCTCAGGAGTGGTAACGCATCTGCATTTTGACCTTGGTCTTTGTGTGGGTGTCTATAGGCTGCAGTCATCACTTAACATCAATGTGAACTGCATGCTTGTTTGCCACTTCCATTACATAAAAAAAAACATAGAGCAACTCGGCCCACCGGTCGAGGCGGACCGGGCGGGAGGAGCCATAGCGTTTATTACCGTTCCAAAACAATCTGTAATTTTTTGCGGAGGGATATACGTATGACACACACTCACACTACAAAAATCGTCTGTTACTACGAAACTCACACCTTGACTTTAACAAAATACATAAACAATTACACGCACACATTTAAATATCTGGGCGACAGGCATAGGACCATTTGGTCTTCTACTTTGACAGAGAGGAAAGCCTGCATATGGCTACTCCCCTCCGGTCTGCCGTGGCTGGTGGCCCGTGTTGCTCTATGATAGTGGTTACGTTAAACGAAGAAAACGTGGTACCGGAGGAGAACGTAAAACGTTTTCTGACGTTTATCTTGTTACAGCTATGGCTAGAGACTTCAAAACTCAAAAATCAAAATGTTTATTATCACTAGCGGCTCTATCCAGCTCGCCCCAACTTAGCACAGGTGCAATGTTACCTACCCTCTCCTATTCATCTTAGCGTGATGTTATATATCTTAAAACCTTCCTTGATAAATGGGCTACCTAACACAGAAATAACTTTCAAGTCGTACCAGAATTTCCTGAGATAAGCGCGTTCAAGCAAACAAACAAATTCTTCAGCTTTATAATATTAGCAGGTATAGATTAAGGGTTTCAAAAACCACTTATTATATGTCAGAAATAATAACTATGTTAAACTAAGATGAATAATATATATACATGTCATGACTGTTTGCAACTGTAAAAATTGACGATCAAGAATGTCACTGCGATTAAATATATACCTACGAGTATACACACTTATCAGTAGAATGTCTCATTTCCTCTTTTACAAACTGATAACAAAGAGTTGAGGGACAGAAAACTTGACAGATTTCACGAACTTACTGCTTACAACAATTGGAAGAAAATTCTGCCGCTAGTCCAGACCTGTCAACCGGAATGGCAGTAAAAACTACTGCTAACGCGAGAGTAGCAGCGTTCCGCAACAAAACCATGTAGGTACTATAACACTGCGATTGCTAATTGGCATGTCGAGCCTGGAAATTACGGCATATCCCTTCATACGATGCACAACTGTCAGCATCTTTGGGCGAAGCTTTAGTCCAGCAATGGGCATCTAACGGCTGACGTGATCTCATGGAAAAATCTAGAAGGACGAGTCGCATCATAATATATATTTGCCTTTGTAAAACGGTAATAGCTAAATGTATGTGGAGCATAGATTTAGAAGTCTTCTTGTCCTGCGCTTTCATGTCCTCCCAGCGCTCGACCACCTACCTGTATCGCATTTATTCCCATTAACATCTTTACTTTTTCTTGTACTTTCGTGGCGTTCGTAAGAGGAAAATAAAAGAAAATCGATAGGTAATCTGACTATCGCTAACGCTTAATAAAAGCCCTCTTTTAGTTCTGCTTTACGGCGTAACTACTTCACAACAAAAGGCAACGTAATACTGAAAAAATGACTGCGGAATAGGTAATAATATTGACTTAGGTGACAACTCATCCGCAAATGTATCTTATCCGCGGATGAAATGTCTCTCTTTACAAAAAAGAAGGCGTCGATTCATGCGAAGTGGTGTTGTTATTCAGAGGAGTCGACACCCAGGTAACTAATATTACTAGTAGTGTTTTCATCCAAAGTTGGGTAACACCTATATAGTTATACCTATCCAAGATGGCGGCTGCATAAATTTGTCAACTTTTTCGTCATGGATGTCGTTTTCATGGTTCATGATTAGCTGCATACCATTACAATTGAATAAACCATAAACCATAAACCACTTCCACTGCATAGGTACAACTCATAAAATAAAACAATCCTCTGGAATAATAAAGCAAACCGATATAATTTCGCTCACATTTTGAGATTCATCGGGATAAAATCATATTGTACATATATTGGAGTCAACTGACGTGCGGACGTTCTTGCCATGATTCGATAGCCAGGCGGCTATTATCAGGCAAAACTGAATAAAATTCCACAAGAAAAATTATGAGATGCATCATATTTATTTATTAAATACGTGGAGAGAAAATTCTGTGGTTTGTTTCCAACATGATATATGTTGTATAGCACTTTGGCATTGGCTTTGTAGTGAACATGGAGGTTTGGTATAAGCAAAGTTAAAGTTTGTAAACTTCCATTTGCCCGCGACTGCGTTCTCGTTGAAATCGTAATAAATAATTTATCATCCTCTGTTCACCGATCGAATATTTAAAAAAGTTGGAACATATTATTACGTATCATTATTTATTAATACATCTATACAAATAAATCAAATTGGAGTGTATGTTTGTAATATTAAAATAACCGCTTTTTACTAAATACATATGTGGCTATACACGGTATACACGGTATACACGGCTATACACGGTACACATATACCAAAACAACATTTTTTACTATTTTTTGTCTGTCTGTCTGTCTGTTTCTTCTGGCTAATCTTGGGAACGGCTGGACCGATTTTGACGGGACTTTCACTGCCAGATAGCTGATCCGTCCGTCCGCGTGACAATTTATGATTGTTCAGTACTACCTGGACGAATACCTAAATTTTAGTCTATTGTATGATATAATTATAGGTATGTCAATAAATAATGTGTTCTCGAACTTCTCGTAAACCGAACACTAACAGAGCGGAGACAGTAGCTGACGACTCGGATACAAATTATTCGGACACTTGTCCGAGTTGACACATTTTAATATTATTAGTTTTTTCACTGACGATTCGGCCACCATTAAAATATAGAAGCGTAAGTATGGGTATTACTGTACAAAATAATAATGTGTGGAAGTAAGTTCAGCAGCTACTTGTTTTTAAGGACACGTTTCCAAACTACCTATCATTCCAAATTTAACGACACGTTTACCTGCAACGTATTTAAATCAAACGAAAGTCCTCAATTTAACAATAACATTGCCTGAAATGAACACCCTTTATCAAGTGCCAAAGTAAATATGGTCCCGATATTATTAGATACTAGGCTGTGCCCGCGACTTCGCCCGCGTTAGAATTTATGATTTGTTAAGTATCTACCCTGACCAATTCGTGGGCGCAGCTAGTATTAAAGTAGCCTTAGTTACTCTTAACTACATAAGCTATCGGCCAGTGAAAGTCCCGTCGAAATCGGTCCAGCCGTTCCCAAGATTATCCCCAACAAACAGACAAAAATTGAATAAAATGTTGTTTTAGTATAGGTATGTACTGTGTATACATACACATGCATTTAGTAAAAAGCGGTTATTTTTATATTACAAACAGACACTCCAATTTTATTTATTTGTATAGATATACATGAATAGATGGATAATAAGAGATGAAAATCGTCGATCGAAATTGTAACTCCATCAGTAAGTACAAGAATGCGGACGAGAGGAGGGAGTATCGAATAGCTTTGTTTGAAATTAAATAGTAAATGAAAATTGTTTAAAACAACAAATACGATCTCTTTGATGTTTGAAATTGTGAAAATTACAATGGAGGATTTCAATGTATATTAGGTATCCTGTTGTCTGCGGAATCAAATATATAATGTCAGAAAAACAGACATAGGTCACGTTGACATGCGATTGTAGAGATGATAAAGATTTGCAATAATTAATAACATCTGGACGAATTGAGAACCTCCTCCTTTTTTGAAGCCGGGTAAAAATTTAAGGTTGCAGTAAAAACTAGGTTTTGCTAGCGACTTTATCGTAGAATTTATAATATAAACATTTTCATCGTCTAATTTTCTTCACTTATGGATCGAATAATCATAAAAAAATAACCATTTGTTTCATTATTCATCATTACTGGCGATGATTTTTTAACTGGTTCCAGTTATGATTTAAATATATTATTTTATACCAGCATGTATACTTCAGGACTGACTAATTTTTAAAGACACTTTTCCTAACCAACCGTTATTCTTATTTAACGAAACATTTAGAAACACCTGGGATATTTTTGTATCAAACGGATGCGCCTTATATTTTACAATAACATTGTCTGAAATTAACACCTTTAATCGACTGCCAAAGCAAATATGGTGCCGATATTAATAGATCCAGATAATAAGAAATTAAAATCGTCGAACGAAATTGTACCTCAATCTGTAAGTACAACAATGTGGACGAGAGAAGGCAATAAAGAAAGGCTTTGTTTGAAATTAAAAAGTAAATGAAAATTATATTTTATTTTAAAGAAAAATTTTTCTTTCCACTTCAGTAGCTCAATTGGACGAGCGGCTGGACTAGATTCCCCGTTGGCCGCGAGTTCGACTGAAGTCAAATTTTTCTTTCCAATTTTCTTTAAATAAAAATATATTTCACAAGCATGTGTTAATGCGAAATAATATAAAACAATTATTAAGGGTAAGAGCGACTTCTTTACGATATTCAATAAACTGAAAAGTCTATTATATCGGTTGCATAACTAGCATAGTTGGCAATAGATGGCGCTGCTGCTACCATAAAGCAATGCAATAAATGTGAAGGAAAGATTTGACAAATCGGGCAGGACTTCAGTAGCTCAATTGGAAGAGCGGCTGGACTAGATTCCCAGTAGGCCGCAAGTTCGAGTCTCGCCTCAAGTCATTTTTTTTTCCATTTTTCTTTAAAATAAAATATATTTCACAAGCATGTGTTACTGCGAAATAATATAAAACAATTAAATGAAAATTGTTTAAAACAACAATCACGATCTCTTTGATGTTTGGAATTTTGGAATCGTGAAAATTACGACGGAAGATTTGAATATTGTGTAATTTTTTTTTAATTTAGTATTGGTAAATCAAAATACAATTTTACTGCTGGTGCATAGGGATGGTTATACATGTACATGTAATATTATAATAATACAAAAATAAACAATCATACAGCAACACATGCCACCGGCCGCCGCGTCGGACCGGACGGGAGTAGCCATAGCGCTTATTGCCGATGCAAAACAGTCTGTTATTTTTGCGGGGGAACTACGTGTGATACACACACACACTACAAAAATCGTCTATTACAAAACAAAATACATAAACAATTTCACGCACACATTTAAACATAGGGGGAAAAAGCGTAGAACCATTTGGGTTTGTACTTTGACAGAGGGGAAAGCGTGCATATGGCTACTCTCCTCCAGTCCGCCGTGGCCGGTGGCCCGTGTTGCTCTATGTAAACAATTATATTTGTAACAAGAAAGTGTAAATTCTATTACGCAATCAGGCATATTTTATGTTCCCAATAAAGCCTACGCCCTCAAGCTCCGAGACTGGAACTCTACCAGTAAGCTAAGTACCTAATTCATTGGACATTTTTTAATGCAACTTTACCTATTTAACAAGAAAAAAGGTGAATCCTCATCAGCTCATCTCTCTTACGTCATCAGCCATAATTTGTGTTCCCAATAAAGGCAAGCACACAGTCTGGTAGTAACGTCAATATTGCGTCAGAGCTGATTCCTCGAGATTGGTTTCGTTATTTAAATTGCGAACATCCGGACAATGTGTGCTCAGAGATGAATTTTATTATTACATGTACTTTAAATATATAGATAGATATAAGAGATTGAAACAGGATATTGATTTTCGGAGATTAATTTTAGATATGTGATTGAAATACGGTACGTTCTGGATATCTCGATCAAGATTTTGGATATTGAATCAATTAAAATTAATTGAATTTCTTAATTGGATGTCAGTAAAATATTTTTGATACTATGTTCTTGAATAAAAAAATATCTGTGGTACATCTTTAGTCGTTTAGATTCATCATTCTTTTCGATGAGTAGGTTCGAATGAGAATCTTAATTTATACACGTTATAATAAACGCCTTCGCTGCGTCTTGTCTGTCTGTTGGTTCGCGACAAGCTTTGTGTAAATTGGTTGGGATATAAAAAATGTTGGTGGTGTCTTAAAAAATCAAGCTAACTAGGAGTTTTTATCGAAAACGCTTTCTAAGCCCATAAAAATTACACTGTACTATTGCAATAGCATTGAACTAGTTGCAAAAAAAATAGCGGACATGAAAACAAATTTAATTCAATCCAAAGATGGATAATTGTTTTGGGAGAGAAGCTGTATTGTGTCGTCGATGGCCTCGTCTGATGTGTTTTTTTTTTAAATTATTTGTGCGGCAATGGCTTTTATATTTATTGTAATAGTATGGCAGCATGCCTTTAGCCGGGTCAGCAGTCATACATAAATGCAACGGAGAACCACTGCGATCATTTCCAAAAATCACTTGAAAATTCGAAACACGCTCAACTAAAATATCAGCCGTCTGAATGCTCAGAGGTATCATGGCTGACCTTATCTAATGTAGGTACACTGTATATTGGAGCGGACTGGGTATTCGAGAAAATCTCCCAGTTAGTCTGGAGCAGCTACGATATGCAAATACGCTCTATAGAAGTAGTTCCGGGAAGGTTCGTTAGTATTATGAAACTGAATAATACCAACTGCCTCGGTAGCCTAGTGGTAGCGGGCCACTACTACTACGCTGAGGTCCTGGGTTCGATTCCCGGGTAGGGGGTTATCAGAGATAATCGTGTGAAGTCCTTTATCTCTGGTTCTATTGGGATTTTTCCATTTTCTGGAAATTTCCCAGTACCTCGAAGTTTGGTAATGTGCCCGGAGATGTCAACAGGCTCCCCACCTGTTACATGGGCCAAAACGTAACCGGCGAATCGTGGGTGTTTGCATGTATACTTGAATGCATGCATTTACCTCTGCCTACCCCTTCGGGCATTACAGGCGTGAAGTTACGTTGACTAATACCACTTATTTCACAAATTAAGTTGCCTATCTAGTATTAGGATTCAGTTAGTTTAAGGGTTGAATCTATGTAAATTCTTATATTTTTCATATGTAATGGCGGATGACGAACGAGAGAAAGTAGTTCCTATCAATGTGTATAATCCAACCTAAGTGCTACGTTAATTATTTATTGCTAAAAGAAAACATTTGAATGAATATCAAACAGATTTGAATATCATTGAACCTGTGCATTGAACTGTACACTCTCCGGCAATGTCTATAATCGGCTCATCGCGCCAACAATAGTTATGGCGAACGCACAACCAGTTACATTATCCCTCGGCTTATAAACAATCTACTCTCAGAATTATGCAATGAATTATCAACAAAATCATACAAATTAAGTTAAAACAATACTTTCTAAATTTCCTTTTGACGCATCCCAATTTTAAATGTCAAATATTGGATTGGGAAATAGTATATGTTGGGGGAAAGCGAGTTGCGAGTTAACCCGGGTTTCGCCACAGTCTGTGAAGCCTGACCGGGCTTTGACCACGACCTTTTTTCGCACGTTCTTGTCGTACGTGATCCACTTTTCATCACCAGTTATCAGCTTCATCAAAAATGATTCGGTTTCATTACGTCGTAATAAAGAATCACAAATGAGTACACGGTTCATTAGGTTTCTTTCAGTGAGCTCGTGAGGTACCCAAATATTGAGCTTTTTTTTGTACCCAGCTTTTTTCAAATGCGCCAAAACTGTTTTGTGATCAATTCTCAGTTTTTCAGCTACGTCGTAATTACTGATATGTCGATCTTGCTCCACTTTTTCAAAAATGGCATCCATTTTATACGTAATAGGGCGACCAGAGCGAGGTGCATCTTTGACATCAAAATTTCCGGATTGAAAACGCTTAAACCAAATTTGTGCTACTCTCACAGACACTGCACTAGGTCCATAAACATCGCAAATTTTTTTCGCGGCTTGCGTTGCATTTTTACCTTTTTTGTAGTAAAATTCTAAAATGTATCGAATTTCTTCATTAGATTCACTCATCTTGACAGTACGAAAAACAAATGAAATCACACAATTGCCTAATTTGAATTTGGAATTATGTTCTTTAAAATTTTAACTTTCAATGATACCAAAACCAGCCAGATACAAATACTACAGCCAAAGAGATTTTATTACAAGTTCATACATACTATAATGCGAAAAGACTTTTTCCCAAACCTATTATTATTATGTCAAAATGGTGTCCACGAACTGTACCTAGTTCGACCAAACAAAAGATTTACATACAGGTACTTAATAATATGCAGGTAATAAATATATAAAACGTATTAAGAAATTTTATAGCTAAGTCCATTACAGGGTAGGCAGAGAGTGTGGAGCGCCAGATATCCCGGTCCTGACACACCTGCCGTGCTTCTTCTCTATTCATCATTTTGTTTCATACATGCACGCCGATTCCTAAGACACGACCCACTCTCAGACATCCTAGGAATCGACCTATTTGGTCAAGATAGGTTTAATAATGTGCTTAGTTAAGTGGTGAGGGATTGTAGTAAAAACAACTTTTAAATGTGATTGGTATTTAAATCACAGGATTAGATTTTTTTTTCATGTTTTGAAGGTGGCAAACTCGCATCCAGTTTACATATATGTTAAGGGATGACTGCAGCCTATAGACACCCACATAAAGACCAAGGTCAAAGTGCAGATGCGTTACCACGCCTGAGGCTTAAGGTGTTACGCCTCTGTGCCGGAAATTACAGGGCCGTACATTACCACCTGACCGTAACACGATAGTGCAGAACACTACCTTTTAGCGGCAAGTATATTAGGTAATGCGGTGGTGCCTACGTCCGCGAGCTCCGTCACTGGAGCTCTACCACCAGTAAAAAAAATAAAATAGCGTTATCCCAAATAAATAATAGGGGGAAGTAAAATTTCGCGAATTATGAATATAACAGATTCAAGAGTTAAGAGACAAAATTTTCCATTCTGAATTACATAAAACATAAAAAAGAAGTTAAATAAAAAAATCAATGAAATATTTAATACTTAAGGGTGACTGATTCCTGAAATTCCTTTCTACCCAAAATTAATCACTTGGAATCAGACGAGTTGAGTTGTTGTATTTACAACTAGGTGTATAAAATTTCAATCACAAATAGCGTGGCTCTGAACAAAATTGAACTGTTTGTAACGATAATTGAGAGCAGTCCGTACTGGTTTTATTTTAAAATCCGATACAGAACTTGAATTAATTTGTAGACTGTATAGCGGCATAATAATTGGTTGATCGATCGATTGATACGTATGTGTGTTGAAGTTTAAATATTTCGGAACATGGTTTACCAATTTATTGGATTGTATCAAATTTCATATTCCTATCAAATTTTTATTTTTATGTTACTGGTGGTAGAGCTCCAGTGACGGAGCTCGCGGGCGTAGGCACCACCGCATTACCTAATATACTTTCCGCTAAATGGTAGTGTTCAACACTATCGTGTTCCGGTCAGGTGGTAATGTACGGCCCTGTAATTTCCGGCACAGAGGCATAAGACCTAAGGCCTCAGGAGTGGTAACGCATCTGCATTTTGACCTTGGTCTTTGTGTGGGTGTCTATAGGCTGCAGTCATCACTTAACATCAATGTGAACTGCATGCTTGTTTGCCACTCCTGAGGCCTTAGGTTTTATGCCTCTGTGCCGGAAATTACAGAGGCCGTGCATTACCACCTGACCGGAACACGATAGTGCTGAACACTACCATTTAGCGGCAAGTTTATAGGTAATACGGTGGTGCCTACGCCCGCGAGCTCCGTCACTGGAGCTCTACCACCAGTAAAAGTGTCATGTCTCTGTGATAGTTTTTAAGGGGCTATGCATCACGTACCCTGTTCCAAACACAGGTAAAGACAAGACAGACAAACAAACCGATTTTCATTGTATCTACGTGATAGGAACCAGTTGCAATAACTTTGTTAAATCTTAATCGATATAACATGTCCATTGAAATTAGATGCGAATATGTCATTTGACGCAATCCAATAAATTGGACAACCATGTATGAGCTGTATGAAGCTGAAGTACTGAAATATCTATACAACCACATATACGTGTCAATCCATCGACCGACCAATTATAATGCTTTTATTATACAGTCTGCAAATTAATTTATGTTCAGTATCCGATTTTAAAATAAAACCAGTACGGGTCGGTCTCAATTTTCGTTACAAACAATTTCATTTATTTGAGAGTTACGTATTTGTGATTGGGATTTCATATAGTTGTAATTACAACTCAACTCATCTGATACCGACTGGTTGATTTTGTATAGAACGGAAATTCAGTAGCCCGTGTGTTTTATTGAATTTCCCTTTTTCATTTACGTGATTTAGGGTGGCGAATTCCGATTTGTTTTTTTTTTATGTAACGTAAGCAAACAAGCGTGCAATTCACATTGATGTTAAGTGATGACTACTACAGACATCTACACAAAAAGGACGGGTTAAAATTCAAATGCGTTGGCACCCTTGAGGACTTAGATGTTATGTCTTTATGATAGTTATTACGTGGACATACATTATCATCTAAACACGATAGTGCTGAACACTACCATTTGACAGATATATTAGGCAATGCGGTGGTGCCTACGCCCTACGCAGAGTTCCTACACTGCAACTCTACTACCAGTAAATTTGGTATTTGTGAGCATTATATAGCAATATTTCACTTGAACCTATTCATTTGCGATGACGTTAAATTGGACAAAATATACAAAGATTAAGGTTTCGACACCTGTTGTTATCTTTTCCACGTTATTTTAGGTAGGGTTGGAGATTAAACTGGTCCCCGATTCGATGCTTGTTCTAAATTAAAAATTAAATCGTTTTGCGCGAAGTCATCAGTATCAAGTAGAGATCAGTGACGGTGATGGCGGCTGCATGAATTTGACAACTATTTCGCCATGGGTGTATTCATTTTGACACCACTATCGAATTCAACACCCTCAAGAACCCTAAAAACGACACCCATGAGGAATAAGTTGACAACTTCATGCAGCTGCCATCTTGGATAGGTATAATATAGGTGTTGCTCAACTTTGGATGAAAGGACCACTAGTAATTTACCTAGGTGGCGACTGCTCCGAATAACAACAAAACTTCGGATGAGTCGACCCCTACTGTTTTTAACGAGTGACATTTCATCCGCGGATAAGATACATTTGCGGATGAATTGTCACCTAAGTCGGCAAAACAGGGCTTTTAATTAAAAGTTTTGAGAAAAACTTTGACTTCGAGTTTCTCCTAAACTATAATCTTATCAATTGCGTAATTAGAACATCTATAATATATAAAACACTATGGTGTTCATCATTATGATAGTCGCTCATCGATCGCGTTCGTAATGAAGGTGTAAGAAAGAGGCTTTGTGAGAATGAGAGTATTGGTGTAAGAATGAAAAAGGCATGCTCCGATGGTTTGAACATATAGAAAGAATGTCAAATGAGGGAGTGACTGAACAGATATACAATGGTCCACAATGTGGATGGTTGCAGAGGCCCAGGAAGACCAAGATTGACCTACCATGACCAAATATTTCGAGTACTATCTGAGGGTGGAGTCAAAAGTCTTAGGAATCGGCGTGTATGTATGAAGAGAATGATGAATGTAGAAGAAGTACGGGAGGTGTGTCAGGACCGGGATATCTGTCGCTCCACACTGTCTGCCTACCCCGTAAAACACTTGGCGTGAAGATAAATAACTACATACTATGCTATATATCCTTCAAAATTTATTTCTTCATTATTTTACATGTTGTTTAGTTTCTACGAAGTCCCAATAAAAACAATCCCTATCTGAATCGGGACCATCGACGCGACATAAGCGGAGTCCAATGAATAGCTCTTCCAGGAGCGGAAGTTGTTTGTCGTCACGTCCGTTCTCCCGACACGTTTCCGTCGACTGTGACGTTTTTTCTTCATCAGGACTACAACTGTTTTTTTTTGTCACTTCAAACGCGGGTTTCGATGAATTTCGGTTGATTGGTATTGCTTGGTTAACCCAATTAAATGAAAATTTCAAAAGTTTCAGGAAACTTAAATTTATTACTTTTATTTATTAGAAGACGTAGATTTTCAACTGTATAAGGATTTAGCCCTGAACCAACAGTAGATTATATTTTTTCGAATCGCAGTGCAAGTTTTTTACTGGGGTAATCGTATTACTAACTTAGCTAGGTTACCCTTACTTGGTGACACATTAATATACTCTAGTCTACTATAGAATACTCTAGTCTAGTTTAGTATACTCTAGCATCTCCATTAACTACCATTACTTGAATTTAGGCGTTATGACCTATACTATAAGCCTAATCAGAAATCATCAATAATTATTTGTCTCTCAGGAGTCTCAGGTATGTTGATAAGAATAAAATCACAACTAAGTTCATGCTGATGATTTATAAGACTGCTCAACAAAATCCACCCGCAAAGACTGCCACAACGAATGGTTCTGCCCGGACTCATCCAGCGATTGCCCGAGAAATGAATCACACCAAACTTATATGAGAAGAAACATAAAAAAAATATTTTTGTGGGTGAATTGTAAGTTCATATCAAAATGATTTCCAATCTATCCAAAAAGTACATGTCTATAAAAAAGTTTTTTTAAACAAGCGGAAAAACTCATTTTAGTAAATCACTGCTCCCAAGACTACACCAATGACGAAATAGACAGCGAGATGAAATACAGTGTGTCTCATTAACTTAATTATAGTACCTTAAAACTGAGCGTTCTTCAAAAATTCATCCCGTGCACAGGCAACTCGTTGTCTTAAGCCCAGAGCTATAAATGTGTTTATCGCGTGACGCTACCAAGCAATTTCGGGTGTCCCAACCTAGTTAGGAAAAAAAATTAAGAGGTAGCAGTACCATCGTGATATTTTTGTGTTAAATTTAAGGGACAATGATTTTATCGTTGCTCGCTGATTCGGAACAGTTTGAGAGTTGAAACGCAATCCCTTGTATATGGACCATGCGCTATTTGCTGGAGCTAAGAAGCAATTTGTTTTGGTCGCTGACTTTATACCGCCGTCTATGGAGCGAGACCCCATTGTGCGTAAATGTTGTTTGTTTAATGTCAGATCATCTACTTCAAAGACTATTAAAGATTTTTTTCTCGAAATTTGAAAGAAAAAAGAAGAATAATAATTATTTATTTTTTGCAAGTACTCCAATCCCAAACTAGTTAGGGAAAAAAAATAAGAGGTAGCCACCGAACGTGACATTAAGGCCATGTTTGGGAGGTGCAGTACTATTGTTATATATTTTGTGTTAAATTTAAGGGACAATGATTTTATCGTTGCTCGCCGATTCGGAACAGTTTGAGAGTTGAAACGCAATCCCTTGGATATGGACCATGCGCTATTTGCTAGAGCTAAGAAGCAATTAGAAGCACGCATGGCCCAGCGGCTGGTGTAGATCGTAAGCGATCTGCTCGGTTAAGCACTATGGGCGCGGTCGGGTAGTGTGATGGGTGACCGCTAGTGGCAAATCAAATGCGCGTTTCCGTGCTTCGGAGGGCACGTTAAGGCGTCGGTCCCGGTTGCTATCGATGGATAGCAGTCGTTAAACCTTGTCGGAGGCCCAATGGGCGGTTTGACACCGCCGTCTATGGAGCGAGACCCCATTGTGCGTAAATGTTATGTTTGTTTAATGTCAGATCATCTACTTCAAAGACTATTAAAGATTTTTTTCTCGAAATTTGAAATAAAAAAGAAGAATAATAATTATTTATTTTTTGCAAGTACTCCAATCCCAAACTAGTTAGGGAAAAAAAATAAGAGGTAGCCACCGAACGTGACATTAAGGCCATGTTTGGGAGGGGCAGTACTATTGTGATATTTTTTGTGTTAAATTTAAGGGACAATGATTTTATCGTTGCTCGCCGATTTGGAACAGTTTGAGAGTTGAAACGCAATCCCTTGGATATGGACCATGCGCTATTTGCTAGAGCTAAGAAGCAATTAGAAGCGCGCATGGCTCAGCGGCTGGTGTAGATCGTAAGCGATCTGCTCGGTTAAGCACTATGGGCGCGGTCGGGTAGTGTGATGGGTGACCGCTAGTGGCAAATCAAATGCGCGTTTCCGTGCTTCGGAGGGCACGTTAAGCCGTCGGTCCCGGTTGCTATCGATGGATAGCAGTCGTTAAACCTTGTCGGAGAGGCCTTATGGGCGGTTTGAAAACATCCGAGAGTGGGTTGGCCACTAACCCACCCACCTCCACCAATCCGCATTGGAACAGCGTGGTGGAGTAAGCTCCAGGCCTCCCCGCAAAAAGAGGAGAGACTCGTGCCCAGCAGTGGGACGTATAATGGGTTGCCATTGTTATTATTATTATAAGAAGCAATTTGTTTTGGTCGCTGACTTTATACCGCCGTCTATGGAGCGAGACCCTATTGTGTTTAAATGTTATGTTTGTTTAATGTCAGATCATCTACTTCAAAGACTGTTTCAGATTTTTTTCTCAAACCGGGACATCTGGCGCTCCATACTCTCTGCCTGCGACCTGGCGTGAAGATAAATACATACATATTAGAATGTTTACATTAAATAACATTCCTAGTGTACCATCTAACCGGAACACGATAGTGCTTAACACTACCATTTGGCGGCAGATAGATTAGGTAATGCATACACCCTCGAGGTCCTACACTGGAATGCTACAAGCAAAAAGGTTATTGTATTTTTTTTATGTCTTGGAAGTGGTAAACAAGCATGCAGTTCACATTGATGTTAAGTGATGACTGCAGCTTATAGACACCCCCACAAAGACCAAGGTCAATGTGTAGAGCGGAAATTACAGGGACATTACCACCTGACCGGAACACGACAGTGCTAAACACTACCATTAAGCGGCAAGTATATTAGGTAATGCGGAGGTGCCTACGCCCGCGAGCTCCATCACTGGAGCTCTACCACCAGTAACTGCTCAGAACGAGATCATACATCTAACCAGAAAACGATAGTGTCTCATGATACCGTTTGTCGTTCTCAAGCCAACACTATAATTTATACAATGCATTAAAAAAACCGAAAACTTAACAATGTAAACAAAAAATATTCTCAACAAAGTCTTAACTCTTCACCTATCACTTCAATCCGTTCTACATTCAGTGTTTGTATACATATGAATAAAATATCCGAGCCTAGCGTAAATTGCAAGCTACCTACTTTATAACACTATTGCGTCCATTTACCATTTACGCTGGCCTCAAATTTACATCTGACTACATTTCCAACCAGGTTAACACCAAAAACTGTAACACCCGTCTCCCGGATAGGGTTGCAATTGCAAACATCGATATATCGATACCTGAAAAAATATCGATGGTAAATTATATTTTATTTATTTTTTATATTACGAATTGGCTAACAAGCATAAGTTCACATTGATGGTAAGTAAATACTAATTAAATAACACAAAATTTTAATAAATTATATACACAAACCTTACCCATGAATCAATCACTCTATCTATTGGTGGAAACCGCACGGCAATCCGTGCCTACTGCACGAATTATCTTTGAGATTATCGAGAACAGAACAGACAGACAGACAGACAGATGTGGGGAGACTTTATTTTATAATAAGTATCGATATCTATCAATACTTATAAACCGACTTAGTAACCGATATAATAGGAAGAAGTATTCTAACAAAATTTCACTTATTCGATATTCACACCCATTAATTTTAAAACTCGATAAAAAAAACTCCAGACTGGCGTGAACTGCAAGCTGCTTACCTTATAACACTATTGCGTCCATTTACACTGACCTGAAATGTACATCTGACTACATTCGCAACCAGGTTAACACCGAAAACTGAAGCGGTAACATCCATCCCTCTCCCGACTAGGGATGTAATCATCATCAATTTAAACTCGGTGTATCGATACCAGACAAAAATATCGTCTTCAAAAAATTTGATTAAGTATGTACCTATATTGGTAGCATTTTTAATATTTCATTACTAGCTGTGCCCGCGACAACGTCCACGTGAGAAAAAATATGATTGTTCAGTATCTACCCGGACGAAGTCGTGAGCGCAGCTAGTATAAAAGTAGCCTAAGTTACTCCTTATTACATCAGCTATCTGCCAGTGAAAGTCCCGTCGAAATCGGAGACACTCAAATTCCACTTATTTGTATGTAGGTATGTATGTATGTATGGATGTATGGAGATAAAAGTAGCCTAATATACTCCTTATTACATCAGCTACCTACCCGTGGAAGTCTCGTCAAAGTCGATTCTAATTCGAATTCTACGTATTTGTATGTAGGTATGTGTATGGATGTATGGAGATAAAAGCCTAAGTTACTCCTTATCACATCAGCTATCGGCCAGTGAAAGGCCCGTCAAAATCGGTCCAGCCGTTCCCAAGATTAGCCCCGCCAAACAGACAGACAGACAGACAAATAGACAAAAATTGTAAGAACAGTTGTTTTGGTATATATACCGTGTTACACACACATATGCATTTAGTAAAAAACGGTTTTTTTAATATTACAAACAGACACTCCAGTTTTATTTATTTGTATAGAGTATGAATTTATTATGGATTTAATATACAACACATGACCTAAAATTTGTGTGGAAATTTTAAGCGTCTACTTGCTGCACTTATTATCGAGCAAAAAATATACGAAAAAAAAAACACAACACTTCTACAGTTTTATTATAAGTATAGATGAGATTGTGAAAACTTAATATACCTGTCACAGACACAAAAGGTATGTATATGTTTAATTTTTATTGAAATCTGTAGTTTTTATATATTTGTAGGATTACCAATAGAATAGATAAAAATTTGTTTACCACTCATATTTGAAAAAGAGAATGAAATTATGTACTTTCTTAGCTACTGTACTTCTGTAAGCGACGGTTAAATAATATCATTTATTGACATTACAAGCGTTCTTCTACTATATTGGTATTAAAATATCAATGGAAAATACTTAATTTATAATAACATCGATAAATCGTCGATTCGCAACAATGAAAACAAAAGGCAAATGTTCAAGAAACATCGATGTGCCGTTTGCATCCCTACTCCCAGCGAAATAAACTATTTGAATATGTATTCAATGGACCATCTCATACATATTTATCAGGCAGGTACAGTGTGCAAATCAATGGATTCCTTCTGCCGGTGTGGGAGCGGGATTATTGAAATTGTCATATTGTGATTTGCTTACGTAAACAAGGTCGATCAATGTATTGGCAACTGATTTTATGTTAGTCTGGTAGCTAAAGACATATGGGACAACTTCAAAATTACAAGTATAAATTAATTATCTTATTTGTTACTAGCTCTGCCCGCGACTTCGTCCGCGTGAGAATTTATGATTGTTCAGTATTTTCCCGGAGGAAGTTGTGGGCGCAGCTAGTATAAAAGTAGCCTAAGTTACTCCTTATTACATCAGCTATCTGCCCGTGAAAGTCCCGTCGAAATCGGTACAGCCGTTCCCAAGATTAGCCCCGCCAAACAGACAGATAAAAATTGAAAAAAATGTTGTTTTGGTATATGTACCGTGTATACATACTCGTACATATGCATTTAGTAAAAAGCAGTTATTTTTATACAAACAGACACCCCAAATTTATATGTTTGTATAGATTTCTGAATTTTAAGTAACTCTGTAGCCTAGTGGGCTCAAGTAGCCTGTATCCGAAAACGCATCATGCTCGCCCAACGGCGGGTTCGACAAGTATGATCAAAATCGATATCAAAATTCGCTTTTTTCGTAACTTTAACATATCTACAGGTCGTTTGAGCTTTAGTAGGTAAATTAAGAGTATAATCATTGTATTAATACTTTAAGGAAAAACTTCGTATCCCTTTTCAAAACGCGACGATTGTTGATATCATCAAATATAACATACCTACATAAAACCTGATTAAATTATCTTATTCACAGCATCAATCACCAATATTTGAAGGAATGATTGCACGCCGTTGAAATATCCAAACAATCTTATTTGTTTGATTACTTTATATCTGTATGATTCCAATATTTATCCACTATATTCGATTGATTTTGCTTTTGCTAAATTGGGTAAATAATAAGAACAAACAGTATCTCTTTCATGTATTTGTATTGAACGGTGAAAATTTGTTATAAGGACGCAATGAGTTCAATGCCTATAGAGTACAGTATCCAAACAAAAATAATGCACATCGACCTCAGGAAGAGACGTCGGCTTAATTCGGATCTGTAGAGCGTTATCTCTTTCGCACCTTATCTATTTGACGTTTGTCGACCATTTTGATCAAGTTTTGCCCAATACCGGACTACGGATGGTTACGTAGGCAGTGTGCAGCATATTAGGTATTTAGTGGCATTTAGCGGCAAGTATATTAGGTAATGCGGTGGTGCCTACGCCCGCGAGCTCCGTCATAGCTCTACCAGTAAAATAGGATGCTAAACTATAGGATATCTATAAATATGAACTGAGGTTTTTGTAGACTAGCAGTTTTTTTTGCCACGCTGTCTGGTACGTTCTTTACAAGACATCAACAAGACATTAGCATAAAAAGTAAAGAGAAGTTCCATGGATTACAATAAAATGTTAAGCAGATGACATCGAACGGAACTTAAAAAATAATAGGTATATCTAGTCATCTACATAAAAAAGTCAAAACGCAAGGGAAGCCGTGAGACAATCCTTGTTAACAATTTAAAAATAATCTTTCTCCATTCATAACAAAAACACTAGTTACCATTTTTAAGACCACATAAATCTCGTCAAAACAAGCTAGTTAATATTTTATTTAAAACAAGACGTTTCATGCGCACACGCAGATGCTTGTGACGTGTGACAAGACGTGACAGCGTCATTCCAGCCGCGGGGCAGCCATTGATGGATGTGTGGCGAACCTTCTATCTATGGCATGCCTAAATATAGAAAGAATATCGACAGTGCAAAAACTTATAAGGATTGAATTATTCACTATGTGTGAACGCAAAAAGAAGATCGCGTCTGTTTGTTTGCTGATCTTGAGAAAGCTTGACATATTTTTAGTCATCAAATTTATATCATTGTATTTATTGATGATGTAATTAGGCATAGTCTTTAAGGAATGGTTATAGTCCCCCAAATTTGAACACGAAAATTTTGAAATCTTGTAGGAACCTATCTAACGAATAAATCCTACAAAAAAGTCTACAGACTTACCCCCTTATTAATAAACGTATTTTAGCTAAAGTGTTGCTAATCTCTCCTTTGTCTTTTTCTATCCCGCACAATTGACAATGCAACTGACAAAGACAAAGCATTCTATAGCTAAAACGTATCTCTAAATCGTATCGTAAATTAATTGCAAGCTGTTTTCAAATGTTTCATTTAAAAAATAAACATAATTAGAAAGACGAGCTATATATACTTCAGCGATTCCATTTTAAGCACGCACATATCTCTTATGTTCGAAATCATTCGGTGATATTATCTAATCAAATGACAAGCCGCTAAAGACCCTAACCGACATTAATTTATCCTACAAAATTAGATTCACGCTTGAAATAATAAACTCGTGGTTAATTACAAAATGTGACGTCACCATGTGTAGCGAACGAGAATCTGTGTTTGACTTATAATGAGAGATTAAAGAGATTATGTCATCGCGTCACAACATTAATGGGGGATGGGGGATGGGGATGTTTAATATTTTTATATTTTGGCCTGATACTGGCTCGTAATAAATTATATCTAAGATAAAAAAGGTCTTTTGGAAGTTAACTCTCACTGGTGGTAGAGCTCCAGTGACGAATCTCGCGGGCGTAGGAACCACCGCATTACCTAATATACTTGCCGCTAAATGGTAATGTTCAGCACTATCGTGTTCTGGTCAGGTGGTAAATGTACGGTCCAGTAATATCCGGCACAGAGGCATAACACCTTAGGCCTCAGGAGTGGCAGCGCATCTGCATTTTAACCTCTGGTCATTGTGTGTGTGTGTGTGTATAGGCTGCAGACGTCGCTTACCATCAATGTGAACTGCATGCTTGTATGCTACTTTTATTACATATAAAAAAGTGAACTTCGTAAATGTGTCTTTTGTAGGATGGTCTATGAAGTGGGTGGATATGATGGATATTAGTTAGCCAGGTTTGATGAAATATGGAACAAAGGATCCCCATTATTATACCTGAATATTTAATATTTACTTAATATTTACAAAATCGACATAGACTTGTACCAAAATTAGCCAGTAGTGTGACAGTAGCTCGAAATTTTACATCAATAAAACTGGTTCACTAGTGATACAGTTCCACTGTAGGAGCTTGAGGGCGTAGGCACCACAGTAGAACCTAATTTATCTGCCGCTAAATCGTAGCGTTCAATACTATCGTGTTCCGATTAGATGGTAATGGCCCTGTGATTTCCGGCACAGAGGCACACATTAGGCCTCAGGAGTGATAAGTTATCAGAGCTGCAGTTATCAGTTAACATCAATGTGAACTGCATGCTCATTTGCCACCTTTGTAACATAAAAAAAAGCTTGAGAACGACTTTCACACTTTCACAGAACTATTCCAAGAAAATTTATTTCAAGTCCTTCCCTAGAGTGATCATACGCTCGGTCCAGTTTTCGCCGCAAATGTACAAAGCGACGTCTTATCAGCTTTATTAAGTTAGATAGTTGAAGGTCATTAGCGTTTGAAAAGTTACCATTAGCTGCGGCAGTATCATTAGTACCCTTTTTGCAGGAAATGTGTGGCACGAAAATGTTAAAATGTCTTGATGAGTCTTGGAAAGTCAGACTGGAAAGGAAATAGAGTCTTGGAGTCTGGTAGAATAAGACAAGATTTATCTGTATCTAGCTGAGGCTAATACACAACACACGTAATTGCCGGCACAGAGGCATAATACCTTAGGCCTCAGGAGTGGCAACGCATCTGCGTTTTGACCTTAGTCATTTTGTGGGTGTCTATAGGCTGCAGTCGTCACTTTACATCAATGAGAACTGCATGCTTGTTTGCCATTTCCATAACATAAAAAGTTCAAATTCGGTAAGGTGGACCGAATCTACCGAACAAATCAGCGCGAGCGGACCGCATCGGATTTGATTAATGATAATTATGTCCGCCGCACTCCTCTACACACGGCCAGACTTGGTTCGGAGCGTACTGAATCTGCGCTCCGCTCCGTACCAAATCCGGACGTGTGTTACTACTAAAGAATAGAAAACGCAAAAAACAAATGTAACATAAATAGCGAAATAACAATTAATGATAACCAAAACAACAAATTAAATGCCAAAATATTGATTATTACGTTTCGTAAGTTTGTTCATCAAGGTTGTTATAGGTCGCGCCACGTAAAAAGAACGCTGGAAGAAAGTAGAAGGGATGTGTTCGCGCATCGGTACACTCGCGCACGAAAGTACTAGGCCTATTGGTTTATTTTTTATCTAGCTTTCGCTTGCGGTTTCGTGTATTGGTAGGCAGATTGAAAACTATGTTACATAGAATAACATAAAATGAAATAAAAACACATGACGCGCAGCGTGACCGCCAGCGTTATTTTTACCTGGCGCGACCTATAATATAATCCATCTTTTGTTTTAATTAGATAGTAATGTATGATCCCGTAATAACTATAATGGAGACATAACAAATAACGTCGCAGGGGTGGCAACACAACTGTATTTTGACCTCTGGTTTTAATGTCGATGTCTATAGGCTGCAGTCCTCACTTAACATCCACGTAAACAACATACTTAGGGCAAACAAACACACTTTCGTTATATTTTTTTACGCTTACCCTCACAGTCCCATAGTTGTACACATACACAAACACCCAGACTAGAAGTAAATATTGGTAGGCCATACAAATATTTGTCCCGGTGCGGGATCGAACCCGCGACTCTTCGAATCAAACGGTCATCTCACCCCGCTGGACGAACCGCGTCGTCAAACATTAAAGAAATGGTCGTATATAGGTATTTTATTTAATGTAATGGAAGTGGCAAACAAGCATGCAGTTCGAATTGATGTCAAGTGACCAAGTTTCAAGACCAAGGTCAAAATGCAGATGCATTACCACTCCTCAGGCCTAAGGTGTTATGCCTCTGTACTGGAAATTACAAGGCCATACATTACCACTTGACCGGAACACGACAGTGCAGAACACTACCATTTAGCGGCAAGTATATTAGGTAATGCTGCGGTGCCTACATCCGCCAGCTCTGTCACTGGAAATCTGCCACCAGTAAAAATGTCCTGATAGTTCGGATACTTAGGTATGATAATTAAGGTAGCGATCAATCTGCATTTAAGATTTTCGCTTGTTTGTATCTTTGAATCTTTTGGTGGTTCAATAATTCATGTAATTATTAATGAGCAGTAAGTGGATACTCTTTCTTTATCAAAGTTTTTTTTTTTTAATATGCGTTTAAAGTCCATTCAGGACATTAAAGCGAAATAATAAACACAAGACCAATTCTTTTTATAATAGGTAGACGTGACGGAAACGGTTATAATGGTTAAATTTTTACTGGTGGTAGAGCTCCAGTGACGGAGCTCGCGGGCGTAGGCACCACCGCATTACCTGATTTACTTGCCGCTAAATGGTAGTGTTCAGCACTATCGTGTTCCGGTCAGGTGGTAATGTACGGCCCTGTAATTTCCGGCACAGAGGCATAACACCTTAGGCCTCAGGAGTGTTAACGCATTTGCATTTTGACCTTGGTCTTTGTGTGGGTGTCTATAGGCTGCAGTCATCACTTAACATCAATGTGAACTGCATGCTTGTTTGCCACTACTATTACATAAAAAAAAAAAAATTACTTCCTTGAAAGTTGCGAAAATTGCAACTATGAGATAATTTGGTTCTAGGAATCGATTTGTTATGGCTTCCTTTCAGTTTTTTATTTAGTGATTGTCTGTTTCATAGTGGTATATTTTTAATGTTCTCTAAAAAGTGTTATCATATTATTACTTGATTTCTGAATGCAGTCTAAAATAAAATATTAGGATTAATTATTCTTTGGAATTAAAATAGAAAAGTCTTAATTAAATTTTGATTAGATATATTATTTGGTATTCATTTTTAAGCAAATAAGGAGTCACAGTAATGAAAATTTTAAAACGGAGTAAACTCCTTTGAACTTTTTAAATTGAATTTATATAGTCACAACATTTTTTTTTATGAAATGTCGGTGGCAAACAAACACTCAGTTTACATGAGTGTTAACCATTCATAAAATTATTAAGGTATTTGAAACTTCATAGGTTTTTATTTAATTCATGCGTAACTAAAAGTTGCCTACCCTAAACAGATTCATAACTTTGCATTTGAAGCGAAAAGGATACCAAACATTATATGTCTGGTAAAATTGAAATCTACGTATATTTATAGCCCTGTATCTCTGCCTCAAGCCATCAGCCCGCCGAATATTGATATGAATATAAATATTAATTTTCACGGATTATGCCATATGATTTGGCATGATCCGTCTTCGCTCCATTTTGATTGCTTTTTTACAAAGTAACCGTCAGATCTCTACCAATATAAAAAAATCTATACAATTATTTCATAGATAAATTTTAACGGTAAGTACATGTTAGATAAGTATAGAATTTTAAGTATAGAATTAAACAATTACGCTGAATAAATCGTCGATGTAATTTATAACGTTCATTGCAAGTTACTCATAACCAGTGCACTGCAATTATAATTAATGCATCAACGGTTGGGAATTGATGGGAAATATTGCAATGTGATACCCTTTGTTCCCATTCCCATTGATACCGCCCGTATTGATCGTACGTCGTTGTCTGTTTTAAGGTCGCGATGGAAATTTTAATGATTTAGGAATCAGATTCGATGTGATAAACGTTTTTGTATATAATTGAAATGATTTAATTTGTATTGTATTTTCAAAATACGTTAGAATAGAATCCATTCGAGGATGTACGTTAAGCGACATAGCATATATTACTTGGTTCCGCGTTTTTTAACCTGTCTTTACTACTTTTGACATGCATCTGTACTTCCTCTGCAAGGTGAATACTAATTCCGTGAAAATGCATTTATATAATAAAAACTGGTTGCCTGTAAAGTCGGTTTTACGGGCGAAGATTTTACGTGACAACGTCTTTTTCTCGGTAGAAAGGCATTCGCCGGTCCGGCAGGCCTCTCTCTCGTTCGGTGACTCATCGTTACGTTACCGGGCGTTACACTTTTTCATGAGTGACTCCGAGCCGCAACTTAATTTAAGACGTTGTCACGTCAAAAGTAATTTACAGAAAAAAAAACCGGACAAGTTCGTGTCGGGCAACGCGCAATGTAGGGTTCCGTTTTTAAAGTAAATTTTATAAGAAGATCGTTAATTACTCGTAAAGTTGTAAAATCTACTAATCTGTGACAGTTTTTTTAAGCTGACAGACCGACTGATGGACATAGCGAAACTATAAATGTTCCTTCTAGGCTGTGGAACTTGCCTTGACAATAGTTTTTTTAAAACAACAAATTTTACATCATGACCTCACAACTGGAGACGGGTTTCAGTATAAATACTAATTAATAATACTATTTCTATTTAAAGAAAAATGGAAAGAAAAATTTGACTTCAGGCGAGACTCGAACTCGCGGCCTACTGGAAATCTAGTCCAGCCGCTCTTCCATATGAGCTACTGAAGTCCTGCCCGATTTGTCAAATCTTTCCTTCACATTTATTGCATTGCTTTATGGTAGCAGCAGCGCCATCTATTGCCAACTATGCTAGTTAGGCAACCGATATAATAGACTTTGCAGTTAATTGAGTTCAGTTGAGTTTCAGTAGCTCAATTGGAAGAGCGGCTGGACTAGATTCTCAGTAGGCCGCGAGTTCGAGTCTCGCCTGAAGTCAAACTTTTCTTTCCATTTTTCTTTAAATAAAAATATATTTCACAAGCATGTTTTAATGCAAAATAATATAAAAAAACAATTATTAAGGGTAAAAGCGACTTGTTTACGATATTCAATAAACTGCAAAGTCTATTATATCGGTTGCCTAACTAGCATAGTTGGCAATAGATGGCGCTGCTACCATAAAGCAATGCAGTAAATGTGAAGGAAAGATTTGACAAATCGGGCAGGACTTCAGTAGCTCAATTGGAAGAGCGGCTGGACTAGATTCCCAGTAGGCCGCGAGTTCGAGTCTCGCCTGAAGTCAAATTTTTCTTTCCATTTTTTTTTAAATAAAATGCTAATGAAATTCACCCAAATAATATTTTAATTATGTTTTCTGGTTATAGTTGATTAATATTTAATTTATAATTATTTAAATTTTGTTTGTATACAAATTAAAACTTTTAATAAATTATGTAATCAAAATATGCGTGGTATGGAATACATTGATAATGTTGTCTTAGTACGGCTGTGATGAACTAGATGGCGTTATGACCATTTTCAGACCAGACCACACAATACAACGTTACAATGTTCATGATGGCAACGCCTAAACCTACATTTTTACTTCCGGTTTTTGTGCAAAAAACTAAAGGCCGCAGTATTTCGCTTATCATCCAAGTAAACTATACGTTTAAAAAAAAATACGCTTACACTCACAACCCCACAGTTGGTATAAACCTGTGTCGTGGGTGCCGTTGTATACAAACAACACATACACAAACGCCCTGACCCGAAACAAATATCTGTAGGCCATACAAATATTTATCCCGGTGCAGGGATCGAACCTGCGACCCTTCGAATCAAACGGTCAACTCACACCGCTGGACCAAGCAGGTCGTTTGTTTGCAATATTCATAATAAAGTAGATTAAGTAAAAAAAAGGGATCTCCGCCAACCCGCATTGGAGCAGCGTGTCGGACTGTCGGAGTACCCTCCAGCCCTCATCCCAAAAAGGGAAGAGACTAGTGCCCAGCAGTGGGAAGCATCAAGGGTCGCCATGATTATCATTTCACTCATTTATTTTTAATTTTTTGATAGAGAAATAAGTGAGTTACAGTGGGAACAGGAATTATTATTATTATTAACTAATGTGGTATAATCTTTCAGTACATGCAGCTCACATTGATGTTATGTGATGACTGCAGCCTATAGATACGCACAGAAAAACAAGAGGTCAAAATATAGATGCGTTACTACTCCGGAAGCCTAAGGTGTTATGCCTCTGTGCCGGGAATTACAAGGCTGAACACTACCATTTAGCGCCAAGTATATTAGGTAATGCGGTGGTGCCTATGCCCGCGTGCTCCGTCACTGTAGCTCTACCACCAGTCAAAATGTCACTTATGATGATAATAATAAAAAAATGTACACCCCTAATTACAACCCAAAACAAACTCGTACTTAAAATGTGTTACAGTTGTCTGCCTGCCAACTTTTGTTTGTCCAATTCAGAATCATATCTCACCCGATCACGAAAGTTACACCAAAGCCCACTTCGCGCGATAAAACCAAATAACAATAGAGAATAATCTAATTGATCTTCGAAATTATTACGATGGTGAGATCTGAGATGTGCACTCGTTTTATATGGGGTCACCATGCGGTGCAAGTCATAGGATAGAACGAACTGTTTAAAAATCTATCTTTTCTTAGTTTAATTTGTTAAATTATGTGTTCTTAGGTTTTCGCGAGCTCACTCATTGACATAAAACTTTTATTGCGGACTTATCTCGCGTGTAATTAACTTTTTTTAAATTTCTGTCCGAAAAATGTCTCCTTAGTCTGCCTGGGACCGTTTAAGCTGAAAAGCGACCGAAAGGTCGGGTTGATTAAAAATAATTTTAGTTTTATACACACGAATATAAATTAAATCCTCAATATAAATTAAAGAGTAAAATAGTTTCAATTAATATATAACGTTAATCTTGAGACTGAAATGGAACTCTCAGTCTAAATTTTAAAGCAACTGATCCCTGTGAGTCCGTATCTCAAAACCTCAGCAGCACCTCAAACCTTGCAAGAACGCAACACAATAAGCCAAGGTTTATTTGCGTCTCAGTAGTTTTTAAAAGGAGCCTTCGAAATAACTCTATTCTTAGACTAATAGGTATACCAAATTCAGAAATTAAATATACATACATAGATAGTATATGTTATACTATATTTAAATGATAATACTAACAAGTAGAGAGAGTAAATATATCACCGTTGTAAACCATTAAAGTGTTAGAGTTCCGTTCGATATTGTTTTGTTAATATAATAAATAATAATGGCAACCCATTATACGTCCCACTGCTGGGCACGAGTCTCTCCCCTTTTTGGGAGGAGGACTGGAGCTTACTCCACCACGCTGCTCCAATGCGGATTGGTGGAGGTGGCTGGGTTAGTGGCCAACCCACTGTCGGATGTTTTCAAACCGCCCATAAGGCCTCCGACAAGGTTTAACGACTGCTTTCCATCGATAGCAACCGGGACCGACGGCTTAACGTGCCTTCCAAAGCACGGAAACGCGCATTTAATTTGCCACTAGCGGTCACCCATCACACTACCCGACCGCGCCCGTAGTGCTTAACCGAGCAGATCGCTTACGATCCACACCAGCCGCTGGGCCATGCGCGCTTCATATGCTTGTTTTGTTAACTTAAGAAATAACCTTACCTCTACACCGAAACCCGACAGTTCTCTCTACGCCTGCGTCGGAGCATAAAGCAGTACCTGTAAGAATAAAAAAATATCACTAATGTGAACAGTGATCATGCGAATGATCATAATACCCCACATCATTCTGAATTGTGTACTAGCCCGAGGGTAATATAAAATATAATGTGGTGCAAGTCATAGGAAGAGGACTCTAAAAATAAAAGACTGTTGAAAAAATAGTTAAGTCCGATTTCACCGTCGTAATAAAATCCTTTTTACGTTCTTAAACGAGTTCAATAACACAAGGTGTATGGATTTCACCGACGAAAATAAAATTGTTCGTGATAAGGTTCAAATTGGATGAATATTTTAAGCTAAAACGCGATTTATCAAACTCATATCTCAGAGCAAACAGAAAAAACTTAACGTAACTTCACGCCTGTAATCCCCGAAGGGGTAGGCAGAGGTAAATGCATGCATTCAAGCATACATGGAAACACCCACGATTCGCCGGTTACGTTTGTGGCCCATGTAACAGGTGGCGAGCCTGTTCGCCGGGCACATTTCCAAGCTTCGAGGTACTGGGAAATTTCCAGAAAATGGAAAAATCCCAATAGAACCAGAGATAAAGGACTTAACATTATCTCTGATAACCCCCTACCCGGGCATCGAACCCAGGACCTCAGCGTAGTAGTAGTGGCCTGCTGCCACTAGGCTACCGAGGCAGTTCTAAGGGAAAATTTAGGTTCGAAGTATCCATACTCTTATCGTATCATTTCTGTCTTCTACTATGAATAGAATCCACGTTATTCTAGCTCTATCAAGCTGTAGTAAAATTGGAGATTATGAGTCTCTACCGGATAGGTAAGAATGGAGCTATGTTCCAACTATAACTTTCTGCAATTGGTTGTATTCCGTGGCGATCCAAAACTGAATGTCAGTGTATTTTCTTCAGACACATAAAAAGCAGCGAAAGAAAACCAACCGATTCCACGTTTAATCTTATGAAGACAATAAACAATCAAGGTACTCATATTAATGTCTCACAGTTGTTAGTTGTTGTGTGTGTAAGTCACAACAACTACTAACAACTGCACCAGAACCGCTCGAATATTACAAATTGTTACTGAAACCGCCAGTGCCGGATAAAGCCGGTGCGGGGCCCGTAGCAAATGTGACCATGGGGCCCTAGAGTTACATTGCCTACTGAAATTTAGGATGTAAATAAAACAACATTTACGAAAAGGAATCTGTTGGAATATGTTAGTATTTAAGTATTTACTTGATAAAACTAGGAAATTAAATAATAACACGAACTAAGCAAATCGACGGAATAATGTATATTGTAAAGTGACAAGGCAATAGATTACAGAGTAAGGTTGCCAACAGTAAAAGTTTGTGAACAGATACAAAATATAAACTATGGATGGCGTTCAGTGTTGCAATTAATCATTTCAACATCCTCTTCTTAATTGCAAACCCATAGCCATGGAACAGTCATCAGTCTTCTTCGGAGAAATTGGTTTTGTAAGTATGTCGGCAACCATATCTTGAGTCCCAACATAGCAGAGTTGAATTTCCTTATCAGCAACTCTTTCTCGGAGGAAATGATGTCTCAGATCAATATGTTTGCTGCGAGCACAGTAAGAATCATTACCTGCAAATTTGATAGCGCTTTGATTATCACAATAAATTATGGTGGGCACATCTGTAAGCTTCCAATTTAGTTTCGACTCTAAATGCCTTAGCCACATAGCCTCTTGTGTGGCCGTAGCTAGTGCCATATATTCAGCCTCCATGGTTGATAAGGCAACTGTGTTCTGTCGTTTAGAACACCATGAGACTGAAGCACCCTGAAACAAAAAAATGTAGCCCGAGCATGATCTCCGGCTGTTAATGTCGGAAGCCCAATCTGAATCACAGTAGCCAAACACTCCTCTTTCATCTCTATCTTGGCAAAATTTTAATTTATAATCCTTAGTTCCTTTTAAGTAGCGTAGCACTCTTTTTACTGCCAACCAGTGTTGTGATTCTGGTTTGTTGTTGAAACTACTCAATTTGTTTACAACAAAACAAATATCTGGTCTTGTTCCTTGTGATAAGTAAAGTAAACTTCCAATAGCTTCTTGATAAGGTGCATTACTAATAATATTATTTTCATCTCCTGTGCTGATCAATTTGGAACTAAGATCACAGGGCGAATGGACTGGATTACAATCTGTCATATTGAATCTCTGTAGGATTTTTTCTATATAAGCAGTCTGATCAATATAAATTTGGTCTCTGGCCGCGTTTTGACTTATCCTCCAGCCAATAAAATAATTGACAGGTCCAAGTGATTTCATTTCAAATTTACTTTTAAGTTGTAGCTTGATCTCTTTACCTTTTTCTTCATTATTATAAAAAATTAATAAATCATCAACATAGATCAATATAAAGATGATGTTTCCATTATCATTTTTGTAGAAAATACATGGATCAACAGATGTACTTTCCAATCCTAACTGTTTGAGAACAGAAGTAAGTTTCAAATTCCATTGGCGGCTCGCCTGTTTTAAGCCATAAATAGACTTATTTAATCTGCAAACTTCTTTTCCGTGTTCATAGCCAGGTGGTTGATTCATATATATTTCAGCATCTATGTCTCCCTGCAGAAATGCTGTAACTGCATCCATTTGATCTATATATAAATTTTCTTTTACAGCTAGTGCAAACAAATATCTTATTGAAGTGTGCCGTACTACGGGAGCAAAAATTTCATTATATTCAGTTCCTTTCCTCTGTCTGAATCCTTTTATTACTAATCTTGCTTTGTATCGTACAACTTCACCATTTGCATCTATTTTCATTTTATAAACCCATTTGCAAGGGATTATTCTTTTGTCTTCAGGTAGAGTTACCAACGTCCATGTATTATTCTGAAGAAGCGATTCATACTCGCTATCCATAGCTTCTTTCCACTCTTTTGCTTTTGGGCTTGATAGAGCGTCTTCCACAGTCTCTGGTTCCTTTAATAATGCTGATGAACATGTTGATTTCTCTTCATAACAAAAATAAGTAGTAGGTTTGGGTTTGATATTCCTTGGCCTCAGAGTTATATTTCTTAATGGTATAGAATCGTCATCATGTCTTTCCGGTGTGTAATCTGGGTCATTACCTCTTTCTGAATTTGACATATCACTGCTGGCATCATACAATTGTTCCTCTTCTGAACTTTCACTTACTAAAGTATCGGTATCAGATTCTTGTTTGGCTGTTGTTTCCTGTTCTTGCAAAGAAGTAAGTGGCATAATTACACAATTATTCCTAGCTGTGTGTTCCAAGAAAACAACATCTCTACTCTTGTATATTTGTTTTTTACTCTCATCATACAATCTGTAGCCTTTACTATATTCGCAATAACCCACAAATATCATCTTAGTAGCTTTTGAATCCCATTTTCGTCTGCTTTCTTTTGGTACATGAACCATTGCGTGACAACCAAATATTTTCATGTTATTTAAGTTTGGTCTTTTACCTGTCCACAATTCATATGGCGTCTTGTAGTCCAAAGCTTTTGTTGGTGAACGATTTGTTATATATGCCGCTGTTGAGACCGCTTCAGCCCAAAATATTTTCTGTAATCTGGAATTCAAAATTAGGCATTTAGCTCTCTCTACTAATGTGCGATTCATACGCTCTGCCATACCGTTTTGCTGCGGTGTATATGGATTACTTGTTTGATGCTGGATACCAGATTTACACAAAAACAATTTAAAATCATTGTTTACATATTCTTTTCCATTATCTGTGCGTAACGTTTTTATTTTCTTATTGGTTTCATTTTCTACTAAATTTTTAAATTCTTTAAACTTATCTAAAGTTTCAGACTTGCTCTTCATGAAATAGACGGATACTTTCCTACTATAATCATCAATGAACGTAACATAATATCTGGCACCTCCAATAGAACTTGTCTCCATCGGACCACATAAATCTGAGTGAATTAATTGGAGCAATTCTGAAGCCCTAGTACCAGTATTTTTAAATGGTTGTCTACTCATTTTTCCCCATGTATTGTCCGTATTAAGCCATCTGAGTCTCTAATCTGAAAATCCACCTTGCCACTGCCTTTTACTGCTACTGTTTTATTGTCTGCAACCTTAATATTGTTGATAGTTGATGGGGATACATCATACATCCAATTCTTGTTATTGCACATGTAATAAAACTCCCAAGGTACTCAGTACTCCATTTATTTAGCACTCCTTATTGTAATAAAACTCCCAAGGTACGTAGCACTCCATATATTTTAGCACTCCTTATAATACCGACACTTGCACCAATATACAATTCTTCAGCACAGACACAGTACCATCAATACCGAGTATTAATATTTTCGCTAAGCCACTTTAAGCACAACCTTTCGGTTCGACGGTCCGTAATCAAGTGAGCGCGTTTTGCTTTCGGCCACGTTTTTAAGCTACCACTGACAGCTGTCACTCGTGACTATGTTTCCGTCAGTTGGCAATTCGAAAACAAAGTGAAGTTTGAACAACAGTGTTGCCAGTATCATAAATAATTATTAAAAAGAAATAATTAAATTAATTAAAATAACCTAACACTATGTTTCCGTCAGTTGGCAATTCGAAAACAAAGTGAAGTTTGAACAACAGTGTTGCCAGTATCATAAATAATTATTAAAAAGAAATAATTAAATTAATTAAAATAACCTAACATTCGTCCATCCTGATCGCGTGTATGTCCTCATACACGTCATAATTTAAACCTAACATTCGGTCAGTTGTGCGATCAGCACCTACTAAGATCATTAAAAATCATAAAAACAAAGCTATAAGTACAATAACAACGAGAAAAGAAAAGAAATAACATTCATTAAATCTTATTTCTAACTTATGCTTTTATTTTACACAATCTTAAATCATCACGCTATGCAAAATCCCTCTAGGGATTTAGCAGAGAAATTAAACAAATTAATTGCAATTACAGTAGCAATGAAGTAGTTCTAAACATCACTTCAATTTATGTTTAAGAAATCAGGATTGCGGCATAGATCTTATTGTAAACCCATCCATTTCTTGCAATAAGATGTATTCCGTCTATACGCACAGAGCATGAGACACTCGCTGGCCTGGCAACGAACCCATCCATTCTCGAAGCCAAGACAGCAAATCGACAACCCTGTGAACCCATCCATTCTCACAGTGAGTTGTCAATGCCACATGCCTAGTTTGTATCCATATAAATAATGTCTATCAATTCTGACACAACAATAATAACATGATTAGTCTTATTTGTAAACCCATCCATTCTTACAATAAGACAGCAAATCGACAATACTGTGAACCCATCCATTCTCACAGTAATTGTCAATGTCTCACGCTTAGTTTGTAACCAACATCAATCATTTCAATCCATAAATTCTGACACACTCTTAACCACGTATTTAAGACCCATTTATTAACACATCTTCACTACAATAGAACTCATCACGATATTTTGTAAGACTATATTACTGGTCACTCGTAACCTAAACTACAAATCGACAAAACATGAGCTTATCTTTTCTTAAACTAACTTGTATAATCACCAATCATGAGTTTCAATATTTTATACATCCACTAATACAATATTATACTAATACAATAATTTACCATTACTCCTCGTTATCAGTTATACGAGTATCATCATCAGTTTCAGATTCATGAACCTCTAACGCGGCTACATGAACCCAAGGCAGCATTCGGTCCGCGGCTACAGTGGTTTGTCTTTTGTTTTTGGTTCCAGTCAATCCCGGAATGGCTGCTAACCTATACCTATCATTGCCTAATACAGACTCTACGCGGTACGGTCCTACATACGAGGGAAGTAGTTTCTTGCTCTTGCCGTCGTTATTAAAATCTGTTTTTGTTATTTTAACTAGTTCTCCTTCAGCATAAAGTCGCGAAGGACGTCTCCCTTTATTATAATATTGTTTCTGTTTATCTTGCTGTACATTAATAGAGTCTTTGACCTGTTCCCTAATTGTAGTAAGATCATTACTTCCGCAAGTGTTTTGTCGCAGTTCGTTTAATTTCGGATCGATCTCGGAAAGAACGCTCGAGCCAAACATTACTTCAGCCGGTGTTTTGCCCGTAGTCTTCTGGGTAGTGTTATTTAAACCCCATTGTACTTTACCTACTGCAATATCCCAATCTTTTTCATCCTGGTTTAAATTCTGAGTCGAGAGTGAATTGAGGATAGTACGGTTGTATCTTTCGACTTGTCCGTTTGACCGCGGACTTGCCACAGCGTTAAGAACGTGTCTTATGCCTTTATCCAAACAAAATCTTTTAAAGGCATGAGATGTAAAACATGTTCCTCGATCGCTGATGATACGATCAGGAACGCGGAATGTATAGAAAATATCTTCCAAAACTCTTATCGCGCTCTGAGTTTTCGTGTTTCGTACTGGTTTTGTGAATACGAATTTTGTGAAGCCGTCAACTATGACCAAAAGATGACTATTACCCCGTTTTGACCTGACGAAAGGCCCAAGGTGGTCAATATGAAGAGTATGGAAGGGAATTTCGACCTTTTCAATCGGATGCAAATAGCCCTCTTTAGCAGAGTTACTATTCTTTTTGGCGTAAGCACACTCAATACAAGCACCTACGTATTTTTTTACAAAAGAAGACATCTTTGAAAACCAATATGATCTCTTCAGGCGTTCTAAAGTCTTTTCAATTCCAAAATGACCTATTTCGTCGTGATTAATGCGACAAAGTTGCCACCTTGCACCTTTGGGTACCACCCAACGTATGTTTGTTCGATCCCCGTCTAAATAGCGATACAATCTGTTATCTTTAACTAAGAAATTGTCTCTAATGTACTTTAGTCCATCTGCATCTATACCTGAAACAAGAATATCGCGAATTCTACAGAGCTCAGAGTCACCTAGCTGCAATGTTTGTAACCAATCGTCGTTAGAAATAGTCATTACCGTAGGGTATTGTTCTAAAATGTTCGACGTTTCGTTATCATTTACAGGGTTTCTAGATAAAGCATCGACATGCATCATTTTTGTTGCTGGACGATACTCGACGGAGAACTGAAATTCCTGCATAAGCAACCACCAACGTGCTACTCGGGGAAGAATGTCTCGTTTTGTGAAAGTTGATCGGAGAGCGCTGCAGTCTGTAACAATTTTAAAGTCCTTTCCCAACAAATACACTCTAAACTTTTTCAATGCACAAACCACAGCAAGTGTCTCCAACTCATAAGCATGAAAGTTTTTCTCTTCCGGGGATGTCATGCGACTGTAATAACAAACTGGTCTAAAAGAATCACCATCTGATCTCTGCAATAAAACACCTCCAACTCCTAACTTACTAGCATCAGTGTGAAGTTCGTGCTCAGCTGCTGGATCATAAATTACCAAAATGGGTCTATCGACCAGCATTGCCTTGAGACTGGAAAATGCCTTCTCTTGATCAGACGTCCAAAGCCAACTGGCATTCTTACGGAGTAGCTTTGTTAACGAATCTGCCAATGAGGCGAAATTTCGGATAAATTTTCGAAAATACCCTACTAGGCCAAGGAACTGCCTCACTGTATGTTGGTTCGTTGGGCAAGGAAAATCTAGTACACATTGAATTTTCTTACTACCTGGACGTACTCCGGCCGCGCTTATCTCGTAACCTAAATAATCTATTTGACTCATTAAAAACTCGCATTTGGATAGGTTAAGAGTTAAATTGGCTTTCTCCAATATTTGAAAGACATTTTCTAGTCTTGATAAACACTCGTCAACATTCCTACCGTAAATCAAAACGTCATCAATGTATGCTGTTGCACCATCGTAGCGCGCTTGTCCTAATACACGGTTCATCAT
This sequence comes from Macrosoma leucophasiata, assembly GCA_036365455.1. Taxonomy (NCBI): domain Eukaryota; kingdom Metazoa; phylum Arthropoda; class Insecta; order Lepidoptera; family Hedylidae; genus Macrosoma; species Macrosoma leucophasiata. The sequence goes on along the minus strand of JAWQUS010000007.1, from coordinate 22,065,618 downwards.
ACGTTGGAACACAGCTGGGGCATTCGCTAAGCCAAATGGCATACGATTAAACTCGTATTGGCCATCTGGCGTAACGAACGATGTAAGTGGTCGCGATTGTTCCGAGATAGGGACTTGATAGTACCCAGAAGTTAAATCGAGAGTGACAAAATAAGCCTGGCCAGATAAACGGGCAATTTCATCATCGATATTCGGCATAGGATATCTTTCTTTTATGGTTACAGAATTCAGCATTCTATAATCTACACACATACGTAGCTTACCATCTTTCTTTCGGACTAGAATTATTGGACTTGCGTACTCAGAAACCGATTCTCTAACTATCCCGGCTTCCAACATTTCAGCGATCATATCTCGTACGTTACTTCGCTCTTTATGAGAAAGTCTATATGGTCTATAAACAACTGGTTTCTTATTATTAAGTTCAATTGTCATTTCCGTGACGTTAGTACAACCTAACTCCTTCAATGAAGACGCGAAGCAATGACAATACTTATCCAACAATTCCAAAAGCCTACATCGTTGGGTTTGATCTAAACCGTCTCCTATTTGGATCTTGTCCCTATCTAGTAAACCCTTAGAGTTACCTGAAAATTGCGCGACTATACTATTTACTTCCTTAACATCTGAACCTCTACCTATAACCATACCTTCCCTTAGGCGACTACTTATAGAAACTGGTAGCACAGTTACATAGACGACATTATTCCGAACTGGATAAACGCTACCCGACACACAAACTTGCTCATCTAGTTTACCAACAACCTTACTTTCTAACAAAAGATAACCGTGTTTTTGTGAAACCGCAACAGCCTTAATGCTTGATGGTCCATACAGACGCGTTTCACTAGCAACCACAATCTTAACCGGGATGTTACTCTGTATCTCAGTGTCTGAGAATGGTAGTTCGCGATGAATATTGAAGAAATCGAGTTTGTCTGGAGTCTTATACACAGCTACATGAGATTGCTCCGTGAACGCCTGACCAATTAACGCTGGCTGTTCTAGATAATAATCATCGACCACTTGACAAATAACGTTCGCATCTACTCCATCGATGGACAAATCTACTGAAACATTACCAATGGTGCGAACAATATCGTTCCCAAATCCCCTTAAAGTCGTCGAACGATTATCGTGCGACAATCCTAAACTAGATGCAGTTGATCGCCTTAATAAGCATACTTCACTACCAAAATCTACAAATCCTCTCATTGGAACCTTGTTTATTAGAACTTTTTTATAAAATTTAGAACTAGGGTTTGAATCAGATATGCACATCGTTTTAAGTACGGTCTCGCCTTTATTGTCATTATTATTAGAAAAACAACTCTCTGTCTTATGTCCCATTTTATGGCATTTACCACATTTGACGAGGGGCTTGGGGCATTTCATAAATGGGTGACCTTTCTCTCTACAATTGTAGCAAAATATGTTATTATTGCTACTTTGCCTATAATTTGATTTACCGCTCATCTTATTAGTGTAACTATTATTTACTACAGTAAGTTCCGTACCCGTTTTAGATTTATAATTATTTCGTTCGACAAATTGAGAGGATTCCTTGCAACTCATAAAGAATTGCAGCAACTGTTCCGGGTTTGAACAACGCAATGTAGTAGCGCTTGATTTCATTGTTCTATCTGTCAGTCCGTGTATAATACATTCAACCGCACGCTTACCCTCAATGCTGCATTGGTTCAGTAACGCCAGTTTTTCATAATAATATACCTCAATAGGCTCGTTATATCTACTTTTGCGTTTCAACATATCTTCTAGAGTTTGGCCATAGTTTTGTTCACATGGGAACGCACTCACTAATTTTTCCTGCCACTCACTCCAATTGAAAAGAATCGAGGGCAAACTCTCATACCAAACCTTGGCCAAACCCTGAAGCTTTTGCATTGCAAAATGAATTGTCGTTTTATCATCCCAGCCATAGACGGTCGCACATTCATTCACCTTTTTGAGCCATACATCTATACGCTGGTTCTTTGAAGATGGGTCAAAATCAGGCAAAATATTTTTGTGATTAGAGGAATGAAGAGCAACTGATGTCGATGGCTGTGACTGTAGATTTTTAAGAGAACTTAAAATACCAACGACATCTTTAGTGGAAAATAAAGGACTTGTAGACTTCTTTGACTGTTGTTTCTTTTCATACCGGCCCCTTTGTCTCGCAGGGCCTTCATTATCCACACTAGCACTTCTCTCTCTCCTTTGAGGACAAATGTTACCCTCACGAGAAGATCTACGTTGATTATGATCTTGAAAACTACTCACAGTACGCCTTTTTCGACTACGCGCCCTGTCCAGATCATTCTGGAGGTCCCGAAGACGTTCCCGTTCTCGCTCCATTCGTTGTTCTATTGCCTGTAACCTGACGTCATCCCGAGTGCTGCTCCGATTGCCTCCACGGGAGCGGCGATACTCGGACACGCTATTGCGGCGAGAACGGCTGCGACTATCTCTCGCTCTATTAGTCGCACGATCTGGAGTCACCAGACGTCGCGGCTGCGATCTACTGTTATTCTCCATTTTTATCTGTAACTTAGAAACGAGAACAACTATGTATTCGCTCAATACAAGTTATACGTTGTTTTATTTTGGAGTTTTTCTCGAAAAAGGTGCCTTGTAGGTCAAAACTGGTTAAATTTTTCACCCCCTTGTACCCACAGGATCCCTGGCACCTTGTAATTACCAAAATTACAAACTCTATTAAGTAAGAAAGTACTACCCACATAATATGAAAATAAAATATTCCCAAAAATTGAGCTATTACTTTTAAATGCGATAAAAGACAACGTAAATTATGTGACCGACTATACACCACCCATCATCTATATTTTACTTTAATTGGCGTAACCATAGGGTTTAAATATCTCTCATGAGCATACAATATGTGAAGAAGTATGATGGCGTAAATTTAATAATTTAACACAATTACGGTCGTTATATAAGCGTTGCTTATAACATTCGAGTTGAACAAAACAAGGTTATTACGTCCATGGCTTTTTATGCCCGTCCGTAACAAAATAACTGTTAAGTAAATGTGAAAACTTTTTTTTTTTTTTTACAATTTATCCACACATTATATAGGTTAGAAACGTTAACATTGATGTGAACGGTTAAATATTTAAAAATAAAAAAAAATGTAAGGTACATACCACTTCTGAAATGTAATAAAACTCCCAAGGTACTCAGTACTCCATTTATTTAGCACTCCTTATTGTAATAAAACTCCCAAGGTACGTAGCACTCCATATATTTTAGCACTCCTTATAATACCGACACTTGCACCAATATACAATTCTTCAGCACAGACACAGTACCATCAATACCGAGTATTAATATTTTCGCTAAGCCACTTTAAGCACAACCTTTCGGTTCGACGGTCCGTAATCAAGTGAGCGCGTTTTGCTTTCGGCCACGTTTTTAAGCTACCACTGACAGCTGTCACTCGTGACTATGTTTCCGTCAGTTGGCAATTCGAAAACAAAGTGAAGTTTGAACAACAGTGTTGCCAGTATCATAAATAATTATTAAAAAGAAATAATTAAATTAATTAAAATAACCTAACACTATGTTTCCGTCAGTTGGCAATTCGAAAACAAAGTGAAGTTTGAACAACAGTGTTGCCAGTATCATAAATAATTATTAAAAAGAAATAATTAAATTAATTAAAATAACCTAACACACATATGCAGTGATGCTCCGGAATCGACATACCAGCAACTCCCATCCAATGCAGCAGCAGCTGAAAAAGCAGCATAATAACCATTATTTGAATTGTCATTGTTTGACAGAACCTTTTTTTTGTCTTTAAAGTAGCAATCCCTACTCATGTGACCATACTTGTTACATACAAAGCACCGTGGCCCTTTGGATTGCCCTTTTTTCTGAAATTGGTTATTAGGATTTTTTTGCTTTGACATACTTTGCTTATTATATGACTTGGCATAGTAAGCAGCTGAATCTGATACCTTAACTTCTTGTAGCAACTTAGTTTTTACATAATCTGCAGTAATATTCACACCGGAGCTCTCCAAAGCCATTATCATAGGCTTGTAGTAATCTGGGAGACCAGCGAGCAGCAACGTACCCAGCCACTCGTCACCTACTACAAAATTGATATTTCTCAACTTGTGAGCTGTTGACATTACCTTATTGACATATTCTTCGACACTCGAACAATTGTCCAAGCTAGTGGTGATCAAATCTCTCAATAAACCTACTTTTCTGCTAAGCCCTGAGTCATCAAACACTTTTTCTAATTTAGTCCAAACCTGTTTCGCTGTTACAGCCTCTTGTACATGGACGTAATTAACTGGGTCCACCAACAGTATTATTTTCGATTTTGCTTTTATATTTTTCTTGCTATCAGATATATAGGCTGGATCAGGTTCAATCTCTTGCCACAATTCTTCATGTTCGAGGTAGTTTTTTACGGCAAACTTCCAACTTTGGTAATTTTCTCTTCCAATTAGTTTCTCAATAGTACCCATTGTTATTTGTGATGCCATTTTATGTACTTTTCTCAAAAAATAAGCTGAAATTGCTGGGAGAAAAAAAAAATTAAGCACGCCGGCAATGGCCGATTTTGATTTGAATTTTTAGGTTAACTAACTTTAATCTAATTGAATCACAGCGTTTATATTTTGAAATAATTCCCTAATATACTATCGGACATATATTGCCCATAACCTGTTGGAATATGTTAGTATTTAAGTATTTACTTGATAAAACTAGGAAATTAAATAATAACACGAACTAAGCAAATCGACGGAATAATGTATATTGTAAAGTGACAAGGCAATAGATTACAGAGTAAGGTTGCCAACAGTAAAAGTTTGTGAACAGATACAAAATATAAACTATGGATGGCGTTCAGTGTTGCAATTAATCATTTCAACAGAATCGAAAAAAAAATTTAGGGGATTTAGGGGAAGTATTGTGGTATTGCCAACTTGCAACATAATAATATAGGTACCTATATAATTAGTGAGCATCGCTCCCTTTGAGAATAGCTAAGGTGTATTACATATTTGTGTTTTTTTTTTGGGCACAGGCACGGGGCCCCCAATGGCGCGGGGCCCGTAGCATTTGCTACGCCTGCTATATGGCTAATCCGGCACTGGAAACCGCTCGTAGCATATTAGAACTTTAATCTTCGATAAGATCTGAGATATCTAGGTAGATTAAGCGCCACGTAACATGATATAAGATCTCGCAGTTTTCACAGTGTGCTTAACTGGTGGTAGAAGTCCATGTGTACGAGCTCGAGGGCGTAGGCACCAGCACATTACCTGATCTATCTGCCGCTATAGGGTAGTGTTTACTATCGTGTTCCGGTTCGATGGTAGTGTGTGGTCCCATAATAACCATCACAGAGACATAACATCTTATGCCTCAGGGGTGGCAACGCATCTGCATTTTGATCTCTGGTTTTTGTGTAGCTGCGTATAGGCTACAGTCATCACTTAACATCGATGTGAACTGCGCACTTGTTTGTTACTTTCATTACATTAAAAAGCAATGAATTTTTCAGTGCTGAACGCAGTTGTCTCAGACACTTGCTCTTGGCCTATTACCAGAGAATATCTAATAATACAGAATGGACTCTTCGACGTCCCGCCCGATTTCCCCGCCTCACCCAATCTCCTCCCCTCTTATGGGCGACATTTGGTATTCTCTACGTGCAACGCACACAGGTGCACGTGTAAATACTCGTGATTGATGTCTGCGTAATAGAGACCAAATTAAGCATTTGTATGGAATTTTGGCGGAGTGTCCCCGGTGTGGCCATACATCACCATAGTACCGTGACACGTATGTTTTATTTTAATGTTATTTGATAGTTAGTTTGTTGAATAGGCTAGTTTACTATTTTTCAAACAAGCCTCAAGTCGTTTAATATAAATGAAGATGAAAATGAAAATTTTATTTAGCGCTTAGCCAGGACACATATGTACAGTATGTATAGTATGTATACACAGCAAAATTAAATTTAAAAAAGATTAAAGATTAAATAGAGAATAGAAACAAAGTAAGTACCTAAATAATTACCGAAAATAATAATTTTATGTTAATTAACCACCTATATTAAATTTGCAATAATAATAAGGCATAGGTATGTGTCGCACGGCTGCGCCAAAAAGGTATCCAGTTCAGCATGATGTCAGGTACCTATAAGGTATAAGTACCTGACGCTGGTTTTCGACTGGAACCATTGGATGCATGGTCACGGATGTCAAAGGTCTAATAAATATATAAATAGGTGGTGTGTCTAAACACCACATGGTGTGTCTAATGATAATAAGTGAATAAATAATATAATATGGTTTTTGCTCCCATGTGAAATTGTATTTCACCGTTATCAATTTATAGAGCTCCACTACTGGTGGTAGAGCTCCAGTGACGGAGCTGGCGGGCGTAGGCACCACCTCATTACCTAATATACTTGCCGCTAAATGGTAGTGTTCAGCACTATCGCGTTCCGGTCAGGTGGTAATGTACCGCTCTGTAATTCCGGCACAGAGGCATAACACCTTAGGCCTCAGGGGTGGTAACGCATCTGCACTTCGACCTTGGTCTTGTCTATAGGCTGCAGTCATCACTTAACATCAATGTGAACTGCATGCTTGTTAAGCACTTCCATTACAAAAAACTGGTTGCCTGTAAAGTCGGTTTTACGGGCGAAGATTTTACGTGACAACGTCTTTTTCTCGGTAGAAAGGCATTCGCCGGTCCGGCAGGCCTCTCTCTCGTTCGGTGACTCATCGTTACGTTACCGGGCGTTACACTTTTACATGAGTGACTCCGAGCCGCAACCAAATTTAAGACGTTGTCACGTCAAAAAAAAAAAACGTTACGCAACATTCTCCAACGTAATATAACTGCTTTATTGGAGCACCCTAACATACCCATTTGTATTAAGAAGCTAAATTAAAAGCATTTCCAGTACACAAGTCACTGACTTACGTACGGTCCCCGGAGTATAGGATTTGTGGTAGAAAAACTTTACCCATTAAGTCGGCCCGGTCAACGCTTTAGTTCTATTTATTTACTTATTTTTATTCCCCTCCGCTCGCCGTCTTGTAACTTAATGTCGATTGTTTTTATTAACTAGTTAAAGTACGGCTAACATAATCTGCTTGGATTACATTACTTGTTTTTTTTTTAGATAGTAGAAGAAAATTTTTCGACTGGTGGTAGAGCACCAGTGACGGAGCTCGCGGGCGTAGGCACCACCGCATTACCTAATATACTTGCCGCTAAATGGTAGTGTTCAGCACTATCGTGTTCCGGTCAGGTGGTAATGTACGGCCCTGTAATTTCCGGAACAGAGGCATAACACCTTAGGCCTCAGGAGTGGTAACGCATCTGCATTTTGACCTCGGTCTTTGTGTGGGTGTCTATAGGCTGCAGTCATCACTTAAAATCAATGTGAACTGCATGCTTGTTTGCCACTTCCATAACATAAAAAAAAAAAAAAATAAGAATCGATTTTGAGAAAACTGTCTATACTTTTTTTATGTTATTGAAATGGCAAACAAGCATGCAGTTCACATTGATGTTAAGTGATCACTGCAGCCTATAGTCACCGACACAAAGACCAAGGTCAAAATGCAGATGCGTTGCCACTGCTGAGGCCTAAGGTGTTATGCCTCTGTGCCGGAAATTACAGGGCCGTAGAAATACTAGTATTATTTTAGTATACATGACATTCCGGTCGCTTTACGAAGTACCGAGAGTCATCATTTTACTGTTGGTAGAGCTCTAGAGACAGAGCTCGTGGGCGTAGGCACCACAGCATTACCTCTATCGGCTGCCAAATTGTAGTAGGCATACAGCACTATTGTGTATCGGTTAGATGGCTTATAATAATAATAATAATAAGGGGGCAGAGCAGCTTGTGGCGAGCTGTTGGTGAGTAGCGACACCACCCCCTACCATCATCTCGAGTTCCTCCGAGAGAACTGGGCTCCGCCTCGTCCGCCACACAGAGGTACGGCCGGACAGAGCATCAGGTCTCTCACCTCTGGCTTGCCTTCATTGGCCGGTCCGAGTGGGGCGCTAGAGGTATGGCATTTGCAGAAATTTAGATAATAGGCTGTTGTCTAAATTTCTGCAAGAGCCATACACTCGGGGGTGGAAGTGTCTAAAGGCATAATAGCGGGGAAGCCCGCTCCGAGCTCGAGATTACTCGCTCGTGATGGTGAAACCGGGGCCACACCTCTCGACACCCCCAGCCTCTCTCAACAGTGTTGCCCCCCGTCGACCATCGGGTTGGCTGTTTGGGGGGCCCACCAAGGAGAGGCGAGTCACCACCTGCCTAAAGTAGGATTCGATAATGTGAGATGTTGAATATAGGCAGGTGCCGGATCTCACTCCATAGGCCCAGCCAGCTAGTCCCCCCAGTTCACCCACATAGCCCAAAGTTTGGCGAATCACTTATCATTACAATAGTCCCATTATATTCTGCGGGGTCTGTCTGTGCCTGTATTAACTATTGATGCAGTCAGAGAGAGGTCCCGCCGAATATAACCCATTACAAAGTAGATCAAAATTCTCGAAAGGGCCTCTACGTGTTGGACCCCCCATGTCCCCGCGCAAGCCTGACAAAGGTCCGGGGTTCAAATTGGACCCCGTGCTGACGAGAGACATAATAATAATAATGGCAACCCATTGTACGTCCCACTGCTGGGCACGAGTCTCTCCCCTTTGGGGGGAGGCCTGGAGCTTACTCCACCACGCTGCTCCAATGCGGATTGGTGGAGGTGGGTGGGTTAGTGGCCAACCCACTGTCGGATGTTTTCAAACCGCCCATAAGGCCTCCGACAAGGTTTTAACGACTGCTAACCGGGACCGACGGCTTAACGTGCCCTCCGAAGCACGGAAACGCGCATTTAATTTGCCACTAGCGATCACCCATCACACTACCCAACCGCGCCCGTAGTGCTTAACCGAGCAGATCGCTTACGATCTACACCAGCCGCTGGGCCATGCGCGCTTCAGAGATGGCTTAGTAATAACTATCTCAGAGACATGACAACATAGGTCTCAGGGGTCAGCATCTACATTTTGATCTCTGTATTTTTGTCTGTCCTCTATGTAGATGTCTATAGGCTGCAGTTTTTTTTTTTATGTAATGGAAGTGGTAAACAAGCATGTAGTTCACATTGATGTTAAGTGATGACTGCAGTCTATAGACACCCACACAAAGACCAAGGTCAAAATGCAGATGCGTTACCACTCCTAAGGCCTAAGGTCTTATGCCTCTGTGCCGGAAATTACAGGGCCGTACATTACCACCTGACCGGAACACGATAGTGTTGAACATTACCATTTAGCGGCAAGTATATTAGGTAATGCGGTGGTGCCTACGCCCGCGAGCTCCGTCACTGGAGCTCTACCACCAGTAAAATCAAGTCGTCAATTAACATCAATGTAAGCTGCAAGCTTGTTTACCATCATCCTGACATAAAAAAAAATCATCATCATCATCACTCTAGCCGAAAGACCTTCAGTGATAAAACAAAGCCTTTCTACCAATGAAACACCAGGGTCCCAGATGAAAATCAGCGTCAAGTCGATTGATGTGCTCGACTTGACATGAAGCTGATCTGGGCTCCCATTTGGACCAGCCGTGAGACTTAATCTCTTTTTTTTTTCTTTTTTTTTTTTTTTTTTTTATGTTATAAAAGTGGCAAACAAGCATGCAGTTCACATTGATGTTAAGTGATGACTGCAGCCTATAGACACCCACACAATGACCAGAGGTCAAAATGCAGATGCGCTGCCACTCCTGAGGCCTAAGGTGATATGGCCTCTGTGCCTGAAATTACAGGGCCGTACATTACCACCTGACCGGAACACGATAGTGCTGAACACTACCATTTAGCGGCAAGTATATTAGGTAATGCGGTGGTGCCTACGCCCGCGAGCTCCGTCACTGGAGCTCTACCACCAGTTAAATTGTTATTGTTTTTGCTTTTTGTTTAATTGTACCAATTTGTATCGTCATGTCTCTGTGCTGTCCAAATAAATGTTTTCTTTTCTTTTTTTCTTTTTACCACACAACCTCTCCACTGAACACCTACGATTCGTCGGCTACGATTAAGCCGATGTAACGGGTGGCGAGCCTATTTCGAGGTACTGGGCAACTTAAATTAAACCAGAAATTAAAGATAACACCGTCATCTCTGATATCCCCCCCGTCCAGAAATCGAACCCGGGACTTCAGTGTAGGATTAGTGGCCTGCTACCACTAGGTTACAGAGGCAGTTGATGAAAACAACAAAACATTTTTCGACGACCTGGTTCCAGCGGTGTGAGATGACCGTTTGATTCGAAGGGTCGCGGGTTCGATCCCCGCACCGGGACAAATATATGTATGGCCTACAGATATTTGTTTCGGGTCTGGGTGTTTGTGCATGTGTTGTTTGTATACAACGGCATCCACGATACAGGCTTATACCTACTGTGGGGCTGTGAGTGTAAGCGTATTTTATTATTTTTATTATTATTATTTATTTATTCCACTCACAAAAGATCTATTATACAATTCACAAAATTCAAATACGGTTTGAAATCACCCCAAAAACAGACATCGATCTGGGCAGCAGTGCTTGTTAAATTAGTATCAACACGACCGGACAAGCGCCTTTTGTTCGAGTCATTTCCAAGTCAAATCACCCGGCTTTGTATAGTCGACGCCGCTTCCACTGAAGGCGAACTTTAATAATACATATATAGCACGGAGTGCGATTTAGTGGACTATCAAACACTGTTTTCAACCGAAATGAGCCTGGGTTGCACCAAGATATTCGTTAAAGTTATTGTAACATTTCATATCCTTCTCTAACTCAAAGAAATCTGGTAAAGTTAAGAAGTATGTGAAATGTTTCACTGGTGGTAGAGCTCCAGTGACGGAGCTCGCGGGCGTAGGCACCACCGCATTACCTAATATACTTGCCGTTAAATGGTAGTGTTCAGCACTATCGTGTTCCGGTCAGGTGGTAATGTACGGCTCTGTAATTTCCGGCACAGAGGCATAACACCTAATGCCTCAGGAGTGGCAGCGCATTTGCATTTTGACCTCTGGTCATTGTGTGGGTGTCTATAGGCTGCAGTCATCACTTAACATCAATATGAACTGCACGCTTGTTTGCCACTTTAATAACATAAAAAAAAAAAAAAAAATGTTACAATAGCTTTAACTTTAACGAATTTCTTGGAGCAATTCAGGCTAAGCTTATATGTTTTTATCAGTTTGATGAACCATATTTTTTTTTTTTTTTCATCCCTTTCGAATCCTAGTGCGTTCCCGAAGAGGCATATATTTTGGTTATACACAACAAAGTTCTCGCGAATGTAGGGCAACTTTATTGTTCTTTTTTTGATCTGGTTGCGCGTATTCCCTTTTTTTTAACTTTATGTTTGATTAAACTGTTTAAGTGTACTTATGATGAATTTGGTGAAGTTGTTGAACGATGTGCATGTGCTTTCTTTTGTAACTATTTCATTGAGGTCGAATGGGCTTATGTTTACCACGGTGCAGATTGTGAAATGGTCGTTGCGTTCCTAGCTGAATATTTTTAATTGATGATCGTTAATTTGTGACAGAATTGCACTATTTAACTGGTGGTAGAGCTCCAGTGACGGAGCTCGCGGGCGTAGGCACCACCGCATTACCTAATATACTTGCCGCTAAATGGTAGTGTTCAGCACTATCGTGTTCCGGTCAGGTGGTAATGTACGGCCCTGTAATTTCAGGCACAGAGGCCATAACACCTTAGGCCTCAGGAGTGGCAGCGTATCTGCATTTTGACCTCTGGTCATTGTGTGGGTGTCTATAGGCTGCAGTCATCACTTAACATCAATGTGAACTGCATGCTTGTTTGCCACTTTTATTACATAAAAAAAAAAAAAAAAAAAACTATTTCGCTAAAGGCGAGCAAAAAATGGCACAGACGTATTTCCTTGAAGCGGTCAGTTTTTAATTCCATGTTACTTTATTGTAGCTAATAATCCGAAATATTCCGCAATCAAGACAAGTACCTAAAGAACATTTCGTTGATTTCTAAATAGTTATTTGATTCAGTAGTTTTTATTTTCAAATAGAAAGTGTTACTATTAGCCAAATGCCTCTACAGTGTAACCGGACTTGAGAGGCGCAAAGCTGCTATAAAGCTTGGCCCGGATTAACGAAGTTTCAAAATTATTCATAATTAAAGTCACTTGATGTTATCATTGAAACGTTTCTTATATGTTAGTGCGAGATAAAAGTTTTTTGTCTCTACAAAACACGTGCAAACGACAGAGATGGCTTATAATTGAGGGTTGCTTAAAGTTAAGTGACGCATGAGTATTCGACCGTTAGATTTTTTTTTAATTTAATTACCTTACTCATAGCAGTTAGGGTAACCTGTCAGATAGGGAAACTTTTCAGATAGGGCAACCTTTTAATAGTTAGTTTAGAAAATAAATAGTAAATTTAGAAGTAATGTCTTAGTAAGGCACGATATTTGCACCCCGGAGGCGCTTTTCAGGGCGTTGTATCCCTTTGAATAAAAAGTGCATTTACAGAAAACTCAGAAGGTTAATGAAAAAAAAATATTTCTTAAAAGGACCCTCGGGGTTCAAAACAAATTTTGTGAGAAGGAAATGTAAAAATAAAAAAGATAGCAGACAACTGAACTTAAAAGATCAGAACAACATAAAATACATGAACATGATCCAATGATAATACAACGTAAACGTAACTTCACGCCTGTGATTCCCGAAGGGGCAGGCAGAGGTAAATGCATGCATTCAAGCATACATGCAAACACCCACGATTCGCCGGTTACGTTTTGGCCCATGTAACAGGTGGCGAGCCTGTTGACATCTCCGGGCACATTAACAAACTTCGAGGTACTGGGAAATTTCGAGAAAATGGAAAAATCTCAATAAAACCAGAGATAAAAGACTTTACACCATTATCTCTGATAACCTCCTACCCGGGAATCGCACCCAGGACCTCACCGTAGTAGTAGTGGCCTGCTACCACTAGGCTACCGAGGCAGTTCATTGATCATAATACAAAAACCACAAAATCAATCAAAAGATCAAATAATTACAGCAATTTACAACTAAAAACATATCGATACTCATGTTTCGAAATGTATCTAACATGAGTCACACTAGGTTTAATGAAAGCATTAAAATAATTTAAAAATAAACTATTTACAACATCATAATTATTATGACCACTTAAGTTTTGATGAACAAAACATACAACAACATTTAAATATACCTCCCGTGAATACGAAACATATACCGAACTAATGCGGTAATTAAATTATACACAGCAATATAGCAGACACGTCATAGCGAGGCAATAAATCTTTTGAGTAATAACGCTTAATAGAAATTGATAATCAGCTTAATCTACGAATAATTTGTAATATACAGTGGTTTAGTAAGACGTTAATTATAGTCACGTTGATTTAGGATTTAACGTTCGATGGATGTGCACAAGGCAAGTAAGAAAAGATAACATTTTAGGTACTTAGTGTTAAGTGTCTGATTCTTTTTCCAAAAACTAGATAAGATGATGATTTTGTTGAATAAAAAATTATTCGTCAAAATCTAATCCTAAATTATTCTGCACTTAGCAGAGTTCCAAGTGCAGTCACTACTGAGAATAACTCCGCGACCGAACAGACTCATTAGGAACTCTTTTAAACTTTTAATTGATGTGTACAGATAGTCTTTCAAATCTAATACTGTAAACGGCCATAGCATATAACAACTATCCAGTATGATGAAATGTAGAACCAGCAGAGCGGAACAGACCAGTCCCAACCATCAGCACCCGTTCACGAGTATGTCGCATGTGGCAACCATTGCTCTCCTCGACCGTTTTAGAGGGTAATGAGCAAAACGTCACACGACAACCGGTAGTGTCATTCCGAAAGAGGGATACTTAACACAAACGTATAACTTATGTGATTGAAAGGTTTTTGAAAATCAACATCTCTGAGTTCTCTGACAAACAATCTCGAAAGTCTATAAAGCCAAAGGACTCTGTCCACTACACCGTATCATAGCATGACCGAGCTAGGACCGTTTCAAGCGCGGCAATTATTACGACACCTACTACTATGTCTACTAGAAAGTATCAACAGCGTATCATACTTACATGCGTTACGGTTTGTGACCGGAGCATGTATTGGCACCGGCAAAATATTCTCTATGATAATTCTTGACGCTCCGTGCACGGCACGCAACGTTGTCGGTCGCTGACGGAACGGTCTTGGACATGGTCTACTTTTCAATACAAAGAATATTTTTTGCCTGACACGCTCCTACCACGGTCATGGTATGTTACGGTGTAGTGGGCAGAATCCTAAAATGGTGAATCCTTTAATCTTTTAGTCGGACGTGATGAATCTCTGAAACTGTTTCATGAGCAGCATAATAAAGTTAATGAACCAACCCGGTCCAAAATTAGAATACGTTAGTAAATTATACGTTTTCTTTTAGTAGCGAACCCAAGAGATTAACATTTTTGTAACAAAAACGGACAAAAGCGTCTCAAGTTTAGCTTCAATGTAGGTAACATTGATTTATATTAGGTTATACTGGTGGTAGAGCTCTAGCGACAGAGGTCGCGGGCGTAGGCACCACCGTATTACCTCTATCTGCCGCCAAATGGTAGTGTTCAGCACTATCGTGTTCCGGTTAGATGGTAATGTATGGTAACAACTATTTCAGAGACATAACAACAGGGGTAGTAACGCATCTGCATTTTGACCTCTGGATTTATGTAGATGTCTATAGGCTGCAGTCATCACTTAACATCAATGTGAGCTACATGCTTGTTTGCCACCTTCATTACATTAAAAAAACCGATTGATACTTGTAACAATTGAATCATGGAGAGTAACTTGATCACTGCCTAAAGTTGAACTGTGCTTAAAGGTAATATTTATTGTTAACTTAAGATCTTAATCGATCTCTAATTTGAATAATTATGGAAGTCTATTTCGAGTAAGAAGACTAAAGTATATTTTAAGCCATTACTAATAGTTGAAACTTTTCTTAAACAAATCTAGTTGTCTTCGAGTAAATTTCACTTCTTAGTTCAAAGGATAAATATATTTACTTAGTTTGAAGTGTAGAATTTCAGGAATGACGATTCATTTTACTCGTAGCCAGTTATATAAATTTACAAAAGAATCGATTTAAGCAAGATGCATAAACATTAACCCCCTTATTCATAAACGTACATTAGATACGTTTTAGCTTTAGAATGCTTTGTCCTTGTCAGTTGCATTGTCAAATGTGCAGGATAGAAAAAGACAAAGGAGAGATTAGCAACACTTTAGCTAAAATACGTTTACGAATAAGGGGGTAATTATTTACCTATAAAAAAATAAAAATGAAAGGAAGTCCAGTTAAGACAAATTCAACAAATTTGAGAATATACCGCCCCATTTCATTTTAAGAGATCAGTAAAAATACCAGTACACAAATTCCATTTCTATCTAATAAATGTAACAACAGAACTTTTTCTATACCGAACTTTGGGGTACAAATTTGACGAAACTTTAAATAAAACGGGCAAGAAAAATCTTAATACAGAAGGTAGTAAGCAAGAGGGTTTTACGCGAAAGCTTTTTTATGTAATCATTATATTTTTCTGCATTACACCCAAATCTACTCAAATCTTAATAACTATGTTTAAAGCCTGTCAACTCAAAAGACCATAAGTTCAACTAATTATCAGAATTGATTAAACTGGGGAGTTTATAAATAAATAATTTATTTTTTGCTTTTCAGTGGTGTGACTATTATTAATATTAAGTATACTATTATTAGTATTATTACAGTAAAAGTAGGTATTTCAACTAAGAAGGTACCATACATAGTCTTCATCATCAGTTCCACTTCATCAAATTATTATAAAAACTATCTAAATCCTTTCAAGTGTGCTATGATTTTTGATGAGTTCCCTCAATTTCTCCAGGATCCCATCATCACATCTTGTCATGGTGACAATGGGCCCATCTGTGAGGTATACGGTCACAAGGGACGGAACATTATTATTACAAAAAATATCGAAAATCTTTCAAGTGTGCTATGAAATTTGAAGAGTTCCTAGATTTCTCCAGGATCCCATCATCACATATTGACATGGTTACAATGGGACTAACTGTGAGGCAGACCCTTTCAAACAAAAATAATTATCCAAATCGGTACAGGCGTTTTCGAATTATCGGGGAACATATATATAAAAAAAAAGATCCGCACGAATTGAGAACCTCCTCCTTTTTTCTAAGTCGGTTAAACTAGCGACCCCTGCCGGTTTCGCACGGTTGCAAAACGGCACGCGCCGGCTTCCCGGCCGGCACCACCGTAACCGCTATGTCCCTGCATTTTAAATCCGTAATGTCTTGGAAAATATTCATATAAAATACATGCTATAAAAGGCCATATTGATCTATATGAAATGTTCAATGTATTTCCCTATACTTCAGCGGATAGGGATTATTGCTGTATTGCTTAAAATCGCTTCGTAAATAAGCTATTATTTCTCGTAAAAAGTAAAGAATAATAATTGGTCATTGCGGGTTATCCCTAAAAGATAGACATAATCTATCGCGCACTTTTTGTATATTTTATTCAGGTGTACAATACTGAAGTGCACTATTTTTATCTATCTCGTCAGTCAGCTTATGCAATGCAAAAAGCAAAAAGCTTATGCAAAAAGTGCAAAATAAATGTTTATTTCCAACATCACGTTAGGAACTTCTAAAATTATTTTAGTTCTCTACTACATTATGCATGCATACATAGAGACCTTTATCTTGAATCACTGTATGTATTTAAAAAAAACACATCAAAACCCTTTGCGTAGTTTTAAACACTAACATTTTTTTTTAAGATACACAGAGACAGACAGACGAATAGAACAATAACAAAAAAGTTAGAATTCACTGTTACATTTTTTTATTAGATACACAATCTGAATTTGTACACGTTAACAGCACATTGAATTTCCTCAATTTCACCTTTCACCAAATTATTCGTTACAAAATGAAACACAGGATAGGATTCAATATAAAATTCAAGACTCGTTTCATTATAATCCATTATTCCCGACCTCAAAACTTCAAATATTCCACGTTCGTTAAAATTCTCAGCAAACAAAGAGCAATAATAAGATTTGCTTTCAAACGTACAATTTGTTGAGTTCACAAAATTCAACGTCTATTTATTTGCAAAACATTGAATGTAATAACAGACTTTGTTTAACACGAAGTTTGATAACTTCCAATTATTATTTTGCTGAAACTGATGGCAACTAACTAATTGTAATAGGCCTTATGGCATGCCCAGATTGAGACTAGTGAATATTAGGGATGCGCTGATTCGAGTTCGTATCAGGTAAAAGTCATCAAATGGAAGGTGAAAATCGTGAAATGAGTATTCTTCAGATGATTCCCCAGTGCTTAGTTATGGATATCCTCAAAGGTCATTTGTTTATAAAAATATAATTATATAGTTGACCACAAAGATAAAGCATTCTATAGCTAAAACGTATCTAATGTACGTTCATGAATAAGGGGGTAAATGTTCACGATAATTTTAAGCTAACAAACTTATAAAATACCTAATAATAACAACATTAGATGCCAGATCCACAGAACAGATCGAATAAGCATTGTATAAAGAATTAAAACGTAATCTATGTAGTACTTAAGTTGTATTCAGCTGCTACTGTTCTCAACAATGCAAATGCCTAATTTAGCAAAGTGCTCGCAAGTTCCGTACCGTTCCCCCGTGTCAGCGCAATTTAATTGTGTTTCTAAGAATTAAGTTTGCACTGATTCTAGTGGTGGACGGAGATTAAGAGATAATCTTTTAACTATAGCATATTCAGGTTGAATTTCTCCAGTAGTGACTGCCTCAGTAGCGTAGAGGTAGCAGGCCACTACTATTACGCTGGAGGTCCTGGGTTCGATTCCCGGGTCGGGGACTATCAGAGATAACGGTTTAAAATTCTTTATCTCTGCTTCTATTGGGATTTTTCCATTTTCTGGAAGTTTCCCAGTACCTCGGAGTTTGGTTATGTGCCCGGAGATGGCAACAGGTTCGCCACCTGTTACATGGGCCAAAACGTAACCGGCGAGTCGTGGGTGTTTGCATGTATCATTGAATGCATGCATTTACCTCTGCCTACCCCTTCGGGGATTACAGGCGTGAAGTTACGTTTAATTTCTCCAGAATATTTGAAAATAATAAATTTGCCAAACTAGGTTCTGTCCAAGGATCAGAAATTTATGTTTTACTTTTATATTCAGAAACACTATATACCTTTAAAGATCATTGTCATAATGAGTGGATAGAATATTTTAATAAAACGTCAAAAACCAAAGGTAAATGGTACAAAGTATTACAACATCAGTCTCCTCGTTTACCTTGGTTTGCTCATAATAGTTTAAGTCGTAAATTATTAGTTAAAGCTCATAAGATTCGTTCTGGACACATGCCATTGAAGACCTTTGGTTTCTTAATGAAAATGTTAAGTTCACCAAATTGCGAAATTTGCCAAAAAGTAGAAAATGTGCAACACTTTTTAATGGAGTGTGTCAAGAATCAATCACAAAGTGATGTGATAATACAAACCTGTAAAATTAATAAGTTAGATGTAGGTGTTTTTCATTGTACGAGTATGCTAGCTAAACCTTACCACCTAAGATGTAACTTGCGTGTCACAAAAATAAAAAGGCTTTCTTCCTTTCTCAAATTTTACAACATTAGATTTACCCACGTTACACCACTATCCGTCGGCCTCTGCATGGAGTTTTTAACTATCGTATTTCATTCCTAAACGCCATTGTTAATTCCGAGTCTTGGAAATTAGTTGGCGAAAACTTTTTACCCCTCGTAACACAGCATGCCTCCGTTCGTGTTCCCTCCACCTTCCAAAGTTGTTTTATGATAACCGCTAAATCAGCACTTTCTTTGAGGTAAAATGAACAAAATATTTTCGTGCAGTTACTGAAGGTAGGCAAAATGTATCTTGCAAATTACAGCTTGTGACGAATATTTGTTTGCTGCATAACTTTGTGTGTTTTGGAACTAAGCGTAATGAAAGATTTAGATTACTTGATACTTAGCATAAGCATGATAAAGAAGAAGCAAAACAAGTTTGGAAAGCAAGCCCTGTTTAATTTTACTTAACTTTACTATATTGTCGGAGTAAATGATATGACGATTTCAGTACAACCTGGAGATAGGTAACATGTCACTTTATAATATTTTGTAATAACTAGTGCTAGTGAATTTAAGAATAAAAGAAAAAAAGAAGCCGCTTCATTACAAAGCTACCAAAGATACGATAGTTAAAATTTTCTTTCTACGTATTTTTATTTTTTAAGTTGTTACTTTCTTTGGTGTAAAAATAGTTCGAATTCAATTATTATGTTTTTCTACCATATTTTTTTAAGTGTGTGTATATCTTCACGCCTAGTACGCCCTTATGGAGTAGGCAAAGTGTGTAAATCGCCAGATATCTATATACACCTCCCGTGCTTCTTCTACATTCATCATTCTCTTCAAACATGCACGCCCATTCATAAGACCTTACCCTCAGAGAGTACTCGACCTATTTGTTCAAGGCAGATCAGTCTTGGTCTTCCTAAACCTCTGCAATCATCCACATTCGCATTGCATGTCTGTTTAGTCATTCGCTTATTCGACATACCTTCATATTTTTTTTAAATACCTGCGCTAGAGCAGAACTCCCACTCAATTTACAATCATTCAAAATTTATAAGTGAAGCCCAGACAAGTCTATGAAGAAGAATCGAAATATTATGTGAATTAATAAAGAAAGCAGACTTGAAATCGATGTTAAAGCAAATTAAACATAAAATTAAGTAAAATAATCCAATTTTTTCCCTTTTTTTGGTCATTATATCCAATCAACTTTTAAATTAACAGCTGTCAATCCCAAATCGTCCATTTACAACACTGTTTGGAGGAAAATTAATAGATTATTTTTGGAAATTATTTTTTGGAGTTTAATCATAATATTTGATTTAGATTTTTAAACAGCAAATATATAGAACACTAGCTATAAAAAAAACCTTTGAACCTTCCACGAATGGTTCGCTTCGTTAATTGAAAAACGAATAACCTCGTCAAATATTTAATTGCTTTTGATCTATCGCGCGATAATTTTTCCTTGAATGACAAATAAATGAAAATCAACCCAATCGATCGTTCCATTTTCCATTAGCTTTTCCCTGTATCTTGGTCCACGTGGACTTGATATTATAATGAACTAGCGGCCTGTCCCGGTTTCGCACGGCTGTAATGTTACCTACTACTAATACGGTACTAATGTATGGCGATGCGAAAGCGATTATATTACCTTAAACCGACCCTGCTGTGTCTGTTTCTTATTTTTAAGTGATGACTGCGGCCTATCGACACCACACAAAGACCAAGGTCAAAATGCAGATGAACCCAAAAACAACCGCTTAGTGGTACCAACAATTTGGAAAAAATCTCGCACTTTTGGCCGAATACTCAAACGTCACTCAATTTTAAGCAGCCCTCAAATATGCGCTATCTCTATCGTTTGAACGTGTTATATAAAGAGAAGACTTATAAGTCCCATTTAGATTTAAGTGACGTTTGAGTATTTGGCCGTTTGTTTATTAAATATTTAACAAACGGTTCCCCTGATCGAGAAAGTATCTGCTCAAACTAACAATATTTTTTAAAGACTTATCCAACGATACCCCAATTTTATATGTAAGGGAGATGTCAAACAAGCATGCAGCTCACATTGATGCTAAGCGATGACTGTAGCTTATAGACGTCTACACATACACCAGAGGTCAAAATCCAGATGCGTTGCCATTCCTGAGACGAATTTATTATGTCTCCGTGAAAGTTATTACGGGTCACCACATACCATCTAACCGGAACACGATAGTGCTGAACACTACCATTTGGCGGCAGATAGAGGGAATACGGTGGTGCCTGCGCCCGTGAGCTCCGTCACTAGAGCTCTACCACCAGTTAAAAATCCCATCCCACATCATGGGTGCGTGAAGAAAATGACAGCCTCACTTTACGTTTAGAGGAGGTAACCTTAAAAAAATATTTTTCAAGATTTTATTACGCTACTTTCTCGGAATAACTAGGGTTTTTTGTGGGCTTCAGAACCCAAAAAAGATCCTAGAGCCATGGAAATTACCACCAGTAAGTAAAACAATATCTAAGCAAAGAAATCCACGAATAAACTAAAAGCTGATGAAAATAAAATTTAATGGAACAAAGGGATACAAATAGTCATGGCCGACTTAAAGGTTATATTTTCCGATCTAAAAGTAGCGAACGGTTCATGAGACATTTCAAGTTTGATAAATACGTTAGTTCGGCTATCAATCATTCGGTGAGCAAGGGAGCTGACAAAAAGCTGTGTCAACGTTGTGGAGCCCACAAATAGATCGTGAAATGTACACTTAAAAACAGAATATGGTACAAAATTTACGTGGCAAGAATCGTATGAAATCAAATATTTTTAATGTAAAATTAGTTGACCAGGCAAACTCCGTACTGCCTCAGAATTATGTAATTACGTACTATTTGTATGGGAAAAAATGAAATTGTGGTTTTTACTATTTCCCTCCAATTTCTTCATATTTGTTTTATATTATTTCGCATTAACACATGCTTGTGAAATATATTTTATTTTAAAGAAAAATGGAAAGAAAAAAATGACTTTAGGCGAGACTCGAACTCGCGGCCTACTGGGAATCTAGTCCAGCCGCTCTTCCAATTGAGCTACTGAAGTCCTGCCCGATTTGTCAAATCTTTCCTTCACATTTATTGCATTGCTTTATGGTAGCAGCAGCGCCATCTATTGCCAACTATGCTAGTTAGGCCACCAATATAATAGACTTTGCAGCTTATTGAATATCGTAAAGAAGTCGCTTTTACCCTTAATAATTGTTTTATATTATTTCGCATTAACACATGCTTGTGAAATATATTTTATTTTAAACAAAAAGTCGAGTCGAGTGAGTTCGAGTCTCGCCTGAACTCAAATTTTTCTTTCCATTTTTCTTCTGTTCATACACACGCGCACGCACGCACGCACACACTCACACACACACACACACACACACACACACACACACACACTCACACACACACATTTTCACCTACCTTTTCTTTCTTGTAATCATTGAATTTTAATACTAAATTATCTTTAAGTTACTATCAGGCCTGTTTTTTTTTTGTTTGTTTTGTTTCAAAATTACAATAAATAACGTTGCTAGGTACTTGAAACATACATATTTTTTGTTTAATGTACATTTATATTCTTTGTATTTTTTTTTATTTGTATACTGATAATTAAGTTCTATTTTTAAATGTATGTACAATAATTTGGGACATTCTATGACATAAAATCATGTTATCAACAGGAGAAGCCATTGATTTCCGAAATACAGTGAAAACTAGTTCGGGAATCTATGGATTCAACATATAAATTGATGTAACTATCTTTTTGTCAATAAACAAATTTATTATTATTATTATATCGGTTGCCTAACTAGCATAGTTGGCAATAAATGGCGCTGCTGCTACCATAAAAATGTGTGTGTGTGTGTGTGTGTGTGTGTGTGTGTGTGTGTGTGTGTGTGTGTGTGTGTGTGTGTGTGTGTGAGTGTGTGCGTGCGTGCGTGCGCGTGTGTATGAACAGAAGAAAAATGGAAAGAAAAAATTGACTTCAGGCGAGACTCGAACTCACTCGACTCGACTTTTTCTTTAAAATAAAATATATTTCACAAGCATGTGTTAAAACGAAATAATATAAAACAATTATTAAGGGTGAAAACGACTTCTTTACGATATTCAATAAACTGCAAGGTCTATTATATCGGTTGCCTAACAAGCATAGTTGGCAATAGATGGCGCTGCTGCTACCATAAGGCAATGCAATAAATGTGAAGGAAAGATTTGACAAATCGGGCAGGACTTCAGTAGCTCAATTGGAAGAGCGGCTGGACTAGATTCCCAGTAGGCCGCGAGTTCGAGTCTCGCCGTAAGTCAAATTTTTTTTTCTTCATATTTTCCCTTTTATTTTACCTTTTGAACCCTTGAATTATTTTTGGAAGTCCAGGGGACTTTCAAAACCCGCAGAACTATTTATTTTGCTTGAATTGGGAACACAAAAAATAAATATAGGTATCTTTGAGTTCTAACAATAATGGGCCAACAACATATATTATATAGTAGTGTTGGTGGCATTGGTGGCGTTAGTTGCTTTGGTGGTTCAGCATAAGATGGATCTTTGCAGGTTGTACAAGACTGCGCTTTTATATAATATTTTCGCACAGTCAGTTACATGTGACTCTGTCACGTGTTCGCAACATATGCCATAATCGCCTTGCTTGTCATGCGAATTGGCGTTCGCAGTGGCGGTAGCTTAATCGCATAACGCGGCTGCCCATCTTGCGTTATTGCACTTTCTACCACCCGATTGGAGTAGTTTTACTGTCATTGTTCGGTTGATTGACTGACTGAGTGGAAGATAATTCTTCCGCCAGTGAGCGCTGGGATCATCAGGTCCCGACGTCGAGTTATAAAATTGTAATGTGTATGAACGGCAATACACACTACAATTTTATAACTCGTAATTTGGAACCACTATTATTATTAACAAAAACGTAACTTCACGCCGCGGGGATTACCCCGAAGGGGTAGGCAGAGGTAAATGCATGCATTCAAGCATACCTACATGCAAACACCCTCGATTCGCCGATTACGTTTTTGGCCCATGTAACAGGTGGTGCGCCTGTTGACATATCCGAGCACATTACCAAACTTCGAGGTACTGGGCAATATCCAGAAAATTGAAAAATCTCAAATGAATTAGATATAAAGGACTGTACCTACCCGGGAATTGAACCCAGGACCTCAGCGTAGTAGTAGTGGCCCGCTACCACTAGGCTACCGAGGCAGTTATTAACACTTTATTATTCACTATTATAGTTAACATCCCTACAATATTAATCGAAAAAAAAAGCGAAGTGATGGTATTTAAGGCGGCTGATGGTAAATGTCCTGCAAGTGTGCCGGCTATTCGGCTTTATGATTATGAGCTTAAATGAGTAGATAAGTTTAAATATCTAGGGCATATAGTTACCGACAGCCTTAATGATTTACCCGACATAGATAGGGAGCGTAGAGCGTTGGCGGTTCGATGCAACATGATGGCGCGTAGGTTTGCACGGTGTAGTGAACAAGTCAAAATCACATTGTTTAAAGCCTACTGCCAAGTTTTCTACACGTGCAGCCTGTGGGTTAATTACACGCAGCGGGCCTACAGCGCTTTACGGGTTCAATATAATAATGGTTTTAGGATCATGTTGGGGCTGCATCGTTTCTGCAGTGCTTCAGGAATGTTTGCACAGGCGCATACATATGATTTTTTCGCCATCCTACGTAAGAGATCTGCTGCCTTACTAAGCAGAGTGCGAGCCAGCACCAACACCACCCTAAAGTTAATTGCAGAGAGTTATGATTCTACCATTATTAATAAATGTATCGGTTTGCTTATAACACATAGACATATCACATCAAAATAGTAAAATTACTATTCTATATTGACATTTAATTTACATCTACCTTTTTAATATTGACATTTAATTTACATTTTAATAAATACAAATTTGACAAATTTCAATATAAATTATACCAATACTTAATTAACTATTAAAACATTATTATTATTTTACAGTTTGACATAGAAATTGCGCGCAATTTATGCGAAATTGAATAATAATTAAATTTTTAATTTTATTTATAATTATACTACGTAGGTACTGCCCGACTGTCTGGGTGATAGAATCAATTGATGCATTTATTAATGAATTATGTAATTCAAAAAAATTTACTAAGCAGGTACTTATATAACTACTACTAACATAGACCATAAGTTTTTATATATTACTAACAATGAACTGTGAATTCTTTGCAATAAAATCTAATCTAATCTAATTAATCTGTAATAACGATAGAACACAAAGAAAGGAAAGTAAAAGACTTCAAAGTATCATCACTGTTCCTTCCATCTAATGACCACTTAGATATTTATACAGGTTGATTTATTCAAACACCGTTCGCGGTTTTATACAATATTGCGTTTTGTTTGTATTTTGCAATTCTCAACCGGTAAGGTTTGTTATTGCGGGCATAGTACGCGGTTATTGGAAACACGGATTGTTTATTTTCTTTGGGGAAATTGATGCGGCAAAGAGTTGGCCTGTCTAATTGTATCCGTTATAGTCGTTTGCCTGCCGCGGTGTTCTTTGATGTGAGCATATGTGGATACGGTGATATGAAGGACAGTGTCGAATAGGCATAGAACCGGTTGAACCGGTTGGTGTTTAGACCGAAGGTGGTTCGTAGCTAATCATTGGTCAGTTTTGGACATTAATCTGAGAGCACCTTATTTAAAATCATTTAGAGCGGAGCTCACCGGCATAGGCAACACCGCATTACCAAATATACTTGCCGCTAAATGGTAGTGTTCAGCACTATCGTGTTCCGGTCAGGTGGTAATGTACGACCCTGTAATTTCCGGCACAGGAGCATAACACCTTAGGCCTCAAAAGTGGTAACGCATCTGCATTTTGGCCTTGGTCTTTGTGTAAGTGTCTATAGGCTGCAGTCATCACTTAATATCAATGTGAACTGCATGCTGGTTTACCACTTCCATAACATAAAAAAAACTCAAATATGCATCAGAATCAGAATCAGTAATTCATTTAGGGTGACAGGCTCATGACCAGGGGCGGATTTCCCTATAGGCCGAGTAGGCCCGGGCCTATGGCGACAAAATTTGGTCGTTTTTTTAGGGTTCCGTAGTAAACAAGGAACCCTTATAGTTTCGCCAAGTCCGTCTGTCTGTCTGTCTGTCTGTCCGTTCTCGGTTTAGCGCAAAAACTGTTAGTACTAGAGACTTTAAATTTGGCACAAGTATACATCTTTACTACGCCGACAAAGTGGTAGAATTAAAACATTATTTTTATTTTATTTAGGGTACCTCCCCTACATGCAACGTGCATACTTTATGACATAAAAAAATACATACATATTTACACACTAGCTGACCCGGCAAACTTCTAATCTGTCAAAGGTTTGATAGATACGGACTATTTGTATTAGAAAATTAAATTGTTTTTTTTATTATTCCCCTTCAATTTCTTCATGTTTTCTTACCTTTTAAACCTTCCCTGAACTTCCAAAAATCATTCAAAACCAAAATTAACCAAATCGGCTTAGCCGTTCACGAGTTTCAGCGAGACTAACGAACAGCAATTGATTTTTATATACACTTATATAAGATAAGATGTAAGATAAGATATACTGTGAAATTAGTAACCAATGACCAAAGGAAAGAACAAACTCAACTCCACCTATTTATTCCGCTTGATAAAGTATAAGATCTGAAGAAGCACTCATATTATGAGGGGAACCTTTTTATCTAAAAAGTTGTCCTAACTCCAACCTTTGCCGAAAGTTCCGAATTAATCTAAGAGCCTCTTATTTGAAATCACTTCGATCAATCAGTTTATGTGAATACTAGCTTTGCCCGTAGTTTCTATACTACGTCAATAAACTCGTATCCCAAGAACTCCCGTGTTTCGGTGGTTTAGAATGGTCACTGCTCGGCTCCTATGGGCAATAGTATGATGTAAGTAGAGTATACTTTCATATGATAGTCGCTAACATTCACAAACAGTTTTTTGTGTATAACTGTTTTTTTTTATACAAGATGTTTATCTATATCAAGTTTCAAATATTTTTAGGCAAACAATAATAATTACGTTTTTTTATACAAAGTTTAAACATCAACTATTTGTTATTTTATTTGACAACCCTAACAAGTCGTCAATGAAAACGCTCAGCATTTCACACACAAATACCGTGCATGGTGACGGTAAGGCAAACGGTACGCGTGTGCGTGTATGAAATACAGCATCTCAGCAATTAATACCTACGCCTTCGACTGTCAGCTGTTGTTATCAGGGTTGAAACGCATAAAATTTAAATCAAAGTTTGACTCGTAATAATCAGTTATTACGAGAAAACTTTGATTTTATATATGATTTTATATTCTCAGGCGAAAAAGACCTTGGGAGATGAAGCCAACATCAGTTTAGGCATGGACTGTTGAAATATTGTTGGACCTTTCCGTTACACCTTGTATAACCACAAGGCAAACAAGCTTACAGCTCTCATAGATGTTAAGTGATGACTGCAACCTCTTGCATTCATCACTTAAAAGCTTTAAGCATTTTATAGAGGTCAAAATGCTGATGCGTTGCCACGCCTGAGACCTAAGTGGTTATGTCTATCTAGTGAGCTAAGCTACAGACGGCCAGACAAACATGGCGAATATATTTATAAAGGCTTCTCCTAGAAACGGATAGTTATATGTATACATCAAAAGTTAGTTAGATACATGACACTTGTCACGGCACAATTATCTCGCGTATAATCCGAAAACTAGTTTTATTTCAACGAGTGCAGTTCGCGAAAACCAAAGAACATACTAACACGTATTGCTAAATTAATAATCCTTCCTATGATATTACAGCAGACATCATCAAAGGAAAGTGCAAACACACTGTATTTATTCCGGCTGATAAAGTGTAAACACTGAAGGACCACTCACATGAGGAGAGCCTTTTAATTTAAAAAGTTACCCTAACTCCAATGAGCTTTGGTGGAAGTTAGGAAAAAGGTTTGAAATAAATATTCGTAACGAAGCCAACTTGGATTGTTGGGGGCGAGATTAAGTATACATTGCGTTCTTTATTCAAATGGTGGCGATGTGACGTCACGTGTAAACATTTCAGCTCAAAACATGAGATTGAATATTCGTTCATTCATTCGGTTTTAATAACGGGCTCGTAACAGTAATAAAAATATATGGAAAGGTGGATTTAAGACTTAATTAGCTTACGTTTAGGTACATATAATTTTACGTTTTAATTGTAATGTACGTTTGGTGTGTAATTTTAATTGAAATTGGGTTAAATATGCATTCATTTCATGTTGACGTGATGACGTATTATAAATCTATGAACGCCGACAGCACGCACGAAAATGTGTCACGTTCCGCCCGAGTTGTGCGTGCAATTGAGAGCGCAGAACAAGCGATAGAGAGCCACGATCGGAGTATGCTTTATGACGGTAGCACGTAAAATTATCGTCCATAAACCGATATCACAGACAACCAATTTAACATCATGAAATGAAATGGCAAACAAATATAGAGTTCACATTGATGGTAAGTAATACTGTAGCCTATAAACATCTACATGAAATCACAGATTTAAATGCAGTTGTATAGCCACTCCTGAACGCAAAGGTGGGAGCAAGATTAAGCTTCAGTTGCAACACATTTTTTAAGTTAAGGATAATGAAAAAATATGCGTCCTTCTCTAACTGTTTTAACTACAATTTTGTAGAGGTTAGAGAAGGATGCAAAATTTTACATTAACTTAAACAAATATTTTGGTTAAACTGAATCTTAGTACACATTACGTTCTTTATTCAAATGATGACGAAGTGACGTCACGTGTAAACATTTCAGTTCAAAACATTTATTCAATTTATTACATTTATTCAAAACAACGAACGATTATTCAATCTCATTGAATAATCGTTCATTATGTTCATTCGGTTTTAATAACGCGCTCGTAACGGTAATGAAAATGTATGGACTGTTGAATGGTGGATTTTAAACTTAATTAACTTACGTTTACATTTACGTATTAATGGAAGTCGTGGATTACTGGTGTGTAATTTCAATTGAAATTGGGTTACATATGAATTTATATTTTAATGTAATGGAGGTGATACTAAGTGGTCACATTGATAATAAGTGGTGACTGCAGACTATAGACATCTACACAAAGACTAGTGGTCAATATGCAGATGAGATGCCACCACTGAGGCCTAAGTTGTTGTCTCTGTGATTGTTATAGCACGATAGCCTCAGCAGACAGGCTCTCGATGGCAGCACCTCCACCTTACCTATCTGCCGCTATATGATAGTGTTCGGCACTTTCGTATTCCGGTTACATGGTAATGTATGGCCCCGTAATAACTATCACAGAGACATGACACCTTATGTCTTAGGGTGGCAACGCATCTACATTTAAAATGGTTTCTTAGATGTCTATTGGCTGCTATTATCACTTAACATCAATGTGATCTGCATGCTCGTTTACTTATAATAATAATAATGTCCTCCAGACCGAATTTCGGTCACGCGCCAATCTCAACGGAGACTAGCCAAGAGCGGGAGATATTATAGTGCACAAGTGTATGCGCAAACACAGGTGCACTCTCTATTCCTTCACTCCCATAGCCCTATGGGACGGCAATCCGACACGACCGGAGAGAGATCGGGCGCAGGACCGACGGCTTTATGTGCTCTCCGAGGCACGACCAGACTCCGGGCTACTACTGGGAATTTCCTTACAGAAAAACCCAATAACAGATTTCCCCGACCTGGGGATCGAACCCAGGACCTCAGGCTTTACCATCGCGATTGCGACCACTGAGCCTGACTGATTGTTTACTTATAGTTACATTATGAAACGCGTAAAATTACTACATCTAGAAGGCTTCGCCCCCGTTCAGTAATTGGCACCATTATTACGCATCTTCAATTTGATTTAAGTATGATATAAACTTGAACAACAATTAAGCGATTGTTGGAAGTAAGGTACGAATTTTAGCAATTAAATTTAAGTGGCTAGATAGAATCTTTCCGTTGTATTTTATTAACTGATATATCTTTCACCGGCCCGATATATGTTAATTAGGACGAAATTTTACGGCCCTGTGATTGCCGGCACAGAGGCATAACACCTAATGCCTCAGGAGTGGCAGCGCATCTGCATTTTGACTTCTGGTCATTGTGTGAGTGTTTATAGGCTGCAGTCATCACTTAACATCAATGTGAACTGCACGCTTGCTTGCCACTTTTATTACATAAAAAAAACGCCGTCGCTGATAACACGTTCGTCGATTTTTCAACCATTTCTTATAAAACCGTCTCCACGTGGTGGTATAAATTTAAAAGTGTTCGTGAATAAGTCAGTCATAATCAAAACTCGAATATAATAGTCGTAACACACGTCCGGACTTGGTACAGAGCGGACAGCGGATTCGGTACGCTTCGAACCAAATCTGGCCGTGTGAAGTGACAGCGGATTTGGTCCGATGCGGTCCGCTCGCGCGGGTTTGATCGTCGGAGTCGGTCCGCCGAACCGAATCCCATCGTGTGTAGCAACACCGAATTTGGTCAATGATTAGGTCCGGCGGACCTAATCCTGTCGTGTGTTACTACTATAAGCACGTTCAAACAAATAAAGAAGACATTAGACAAATATACTGGCGGCAGAGGTCCAGTAACGGAGCTCGCTGGCATAGGCACTAGCTAGCACCACATAATAATTTGTAGTGTTCAGCACTATCTTGTTCCGGTCAGATGGTACGGCCTTACAATTTCCGGCACAGAGGCATGATACCTTAGGCCTAAGGAGTGGTAATGCATCTACATTAAAATCTCTGGTTTCATGTAGAAGTTTTTTTTATGTAATGGATGTGGCAAACAAGCATGCAGTTCACATTGATGTCAAGTGATGACTGCAGGCTATAGACACTCACGCAAATACCAAGGTCAAAATGCAGACACGTTACCACTCCTGAGGCCTAAGGTGTTAGGCCTCTGTGCCGGAATTTACAGGGCCGTACATAACTACCTGACCGGAACACGATAATGCTGAACACTACCATTTAGCGGCAAGTATATATACCACCAGTATTATAGTTTATAGGCTACAGTAATACTTATCATCAATCTGAGATGTTTGTTTGTTTGTTTGTCTCTTCATGAGACAAAAACAAACTCTTCAGCTCATATGAAATTATGAGAGTTTGTTTGTATCTTTCTTTATACTAGTTTATACAAACAAAGACATCAAGGAAACAGTTTAATCATATAGAAGTACTTTTTCGCGTCGTCCGTCTTATTCTAAGTGAACCAACATATTCCGCTGCACTATAAAAGTTACTCGCATATGGTAATGCAGAAACTAAATAATAATAAAGTTTGTTGAAATACTCCGGCAAGTGCCCTCTTTGATACACGTTCCCGTATTTTCTTTTATTGGGTTTGTTAATATTACCGTTATTCTACTGGGCAAGTCTGGAGTGCCTACTTCAGCTAGGGAATGGGGAATGATCTCTTATTGGTTTTCCTATTTTTTTTATGTAATAAAAGTGGCAAACAAGCGTGCAGTTCACATTGATGTTAAGTGATGACTGCTGCCTATATACACAATGACCAAAGGTGAATGCGGAAATGCAGATGCGCTGCGACTCCTGAGGCATTAGATGTTATGCCTCTGTAGCCGTACATAACCACCAGACCGGAACACGATAGTGCAGAACACTACCATTTAGCGGCAAGTATATTAGGTAATGTGGTGGTGCCTACGCCTGCGAGCTCCATCACTGGAGCTCTACCGACAGTAAAAATATCAGATTTTTATGCTTATAAGCTTAGGTCCTGTATCAGTGCTGTCACACGACATAACAGTAGCAACACACGACCGGATTCGATACGGCGGACCGAATACGCCGTCCAAACCCGCGCGAGCAGATCACATCGGACTTGATTAATAATTATTATGTCCGCCGGACTCTACACACGGCCAGATATGGTTCGGAGCGTACAATACCCGCTGTCCGCTCCGTACCAAATCCGGACGTGTATCCAATATAAGATTACTTGGCCGTTAAGTTAATACAAGAATTGTTGTATAACAAACTATAAAAGTAATGTAAAGGTAATGTACAGTGGACACATTTTACACCTTACGCCATGTTAGCGTAGCAAAAGAGCCAAACTACACATTTTGACTAGGTGTGTAGGTCGCGCCACGTAAAAAGAACGCTGGAAGAAAGTAGAAGGGATGTGTTCGCGCATCGGTACACTCGCGCACGAAAGTACTAGCCCTATTGGTTTATTTTTGATCTAGCTTTCGCTTGCGGTTTCGTGTATTGGTAGGCAGATTGAAAACGCCGCACCTCATACCACCAAATAGATCGATAAATCGTCTACTGCGCAGCTTGACCGCCAGCGTCCTTTTTACCTGGCGCGACCTATAGAGCAGTTTGGGCAGTCAGGCCTGTAGTATTAAAAAATTGTCTCTATAAGAGATTTGATAATTTTGACAGTGTTAAGTTGTATTGGCCGTCTTGACAATATTTTACAAGATTTAATTTAATGGGATAATATAGTTACATTATAGTAAGTTATTAATATTTAAAATAAAACTTAACAGAAAAAAAAGTTAGTCTTTGCCGAATAATTGAAACTTTAACCTAAATTGGTGAAGATCAAATGTGAAAATTATTTCAACTACTTAAAATACAATTTTACTCAAATTATCGGAGGTAAATATATAAATAAGAGCGTGGCACTCTCAAGACCAAAATAAATATTATGTTGCGAGTTCTCAGGTGAGTTTATCAAATTCAGCGCGTCTAATTCGGACCCCAGATCTTATGTAGGTATTTATTTATTGTTATTTATTTTAAAAAATTGTTCTTCGGATCTCCGGCTTGCGGATAGATATGTAGAGTCCATTGACCCTTTCATTCGAACACTATTTACATTATTATTATATGCGTTTACGTGGTACACTCACCACAAGGGACTAGCCGGACGCGCCACCCGACCCGACAGGTATAAATTGTAGCTACGTGTTTCAGTACAAATAACATTGCTCTTTAGCAATTAGGTATATCTTTACGTATAAAATACTGTAAGGTTTTATATATATATACATAAAGATGGTGGTAGAGCTTCAGGGATGGAGCTCAGGGAGCAATTACTTGAAAATGTTTGGATAGATATACAAGTATAGTATAATATACTTATCGACATTTACACTAAAATTTTAAATAAATTGAAAACTAAATAATACGTAACTTCACGCCTGTAATCCCCGAAGGGGTAGGCAGAGGCAAATGCATGCATTCAATCATACATGCAAACACCCACGACTCGCCGGTTACGTATTGGCCCATGTAACAGGTGGCGAACCTGTTGCCATCTCCGGGCACATTACCAAACTCCGGGGTACTGGGAAACTTCCAGAAAATGGAAAAATCCCAATAGAAGCAGAGATAAAGGATTTTAAACCGTTATCTCTAATATCCCCCGACCCGGGAATCGAACCCAGGACCTCCAGCGTAATAGTAGTGGCCTGCTACCACTACGCTACTGAGGCAGTTAAACTAAATAATAATACCTATATATACCGATAATTGCAACACCAAATAGTAAATAATAACAGAATACACACGGAAATCAACAGAGCAATGAACGAAGAATTATTAATTTATACCTAATACTATATACCTAAACTTGCCGCTAAATGTTAGTGTTCAGCACTATCGTGTTTCGGTCAGGTGGTAATGTACGGCCCTGTAATTTCCGGCAGAGAGGCAAAACACCTTAGGCCTCCGGAGTGGTAACGCATCTGCATTTTGACCTTAGTCTTTGTGTGGGTGCAGTCATCACTTAACATCAATGTGAACTGCATGCTTGTTTGCCACTTCCATTACATAAAAAAAAAAACTTTTATGTTAGAGGTCGAGTCATAGATCTTCAGTTCGTGTAATTGGCGGCCCAACTTCTAAATTACAAGTATAAAATTAAATAAAATAACGTGCTTACATCACGTCTTTACGTACCCCAAAAACAGTTTAGATAACCCTAACGAGTCCACTACATAAATACATAGTAGTAAATGGGTTCCGATTGAAAATCAGCGCTAGGCTCACGCCTGGCATATTGCTGAATCGGCCACCTTTTTGCTGCTAAAAGGAGACACACATTCAGAGCAGATCTATGTACCTAGTATGTATAATATTTTGCTATTTTAAGTGCTTTAGTTTTCTCTTTTTCTCTGTAACCAACCCGTGTTTGCTTTCTGCACCAAATAAAGTTTTACTATTACCACAGTCTAAAGAAAACGAACGTTTTATTGCTATTACTATTTTACTATTATATAATAATAATAATAATGGCAACCCATTATACGTCCCACTGCTGGGCACGAGTCTCTCCCCTTTTTGGGGGGAGGCCTGGAGCTTACTCCACCACGCTGCTCCAATGCGGATTGGTGGAGGTAGGTGGGTTAGTGGCCAACCCACTGTCGGATGTTTTCAAACCGCCCATAAGGCCTCCGACAAGGTTTAACGACTGCTATCCATCGATAGCAACCGGGACCGACGGCTTAACGTGCCCTCCGAAGCACGGAAACGCGCATTTAATTTGCCACTAGCGGTCACCCATCACACTACCCGACCGCGCCCGTAGTGCTTAACCGAGCAGATCGCTTACGATCTACACCAGCCGCTGGGCCATGCGCGCTTCGCTTACTATTACTATTTTACTATTACTATAAATATTTCGTTGTAATCCCTAGGCAATGCAAGGGACATTAACAATCTTGTTTACAAGACTGAACTAAGTTGAAGCGAACTAAATTGCAGTGGCTGTTCTTTCATTTATTAGTAGGGATGTTTCGTGACATATTTTTAACCGACTTCACAATCGGCGGAGGATGTTCGACACGTATGTATGTTTTGTTATGTATGCTCACTGATTGCTCCGAAAGTGTTAACCTATTTTATATGTTCAGTTGATGGTGACAGTGCACAAAGTCGGGATCTGATGATGTCATCCTTGGGAAATCGTGGGGAACCCATAAAGTGTTTTCTTAATTTACTCGTATTTACGTATTTGCATAGGAAAATCATTATTTCACAGGATTGAAACCACCGTTAGGAGAGTCGAGAGCAATTACTCGACAATGTTTGGATAGACGTGGAAGTGTAAGTTACGTATCAACATTTACAGTAAATATTGAAAAACTATAAACCGTTTACAAAAAAATACCATTGCAACACAAACTGAAATTACGACGATATACGTTGTAACTAACAGAACAATGCACGAAGATTTTTTAACTTATAGTTTAGAGGTGACATATTTTTTAACCGACTTCACAATCGGAGGAGGATGTTCGACAGGTATGTATGTTTTGTTATGTATGCTCACTGATTTCTCTGAAAGTGTTAACCTATTTTATATGTTCAGTTGATGGTGAGATCTTAGATCTTTAGTTAATGTAATTGGCAATTCGACGTCTAAATTACAAGAATAAATAAAACAACATGCTTACATCACGTCTTTACTATATAGTTCCATTCCGTCTTCACTAAAACAACCCAGTAAACAGTTAAACAACCCTAACGAGTCCTACAAAAATACGTAGTAGTAAATATTGCGTTGTAACCCCTAGGGAATGCAAGAGACATTTACAATCTTGTTTACAAGACATCTGAACGAAGTTGAAGAGACACTACTGCACTTTCATTTATTTTTTTATGTAATGGAAGAGGCAAACAAACATGCAGATCACATTGATTTTAAGTGATGACTGCAGCTTACAGACATCCAGACAAAGACGTTGCCACACCTGAGACCTTAGTTGTGATGTCTCTGTGGTAATTATTACGGGGCCATACATTACCATCTAACCGGAACACAATAGTGCTAAACACTACCATTTAGCGGCAAAATTTTACTGGTGGTAGAGCTCCAGTGACGGAGCTCGCGGGCGTAGGCACCACCGCATTACCTAATATACTTGCCGCTAAATGGTAGTGTTCAGCACTATCGTGTTCCGGTCAGGTGGTAATGTACGGCCCTGTAATTTCAGGCACAGAGGCCATAACACCTTAGGCCTCAGGAGCGGCAGCGCATCTGCATTTTGACCTCTGGTCATTGTGTGGGTGTCTATAGGCTGCAGTCATCACTTAACATCAATGTGAACTGCATGCTTGTTTGCCACTTTTATTACATAAAAAAAAAAAAAAAAACCATCACCAAAACAACACCAATCACAAATATGTGTCACTGATTTCTAAAATATCATCACATGCGTTAACTTAGACGTCACTTAGGGCAGATATCACCATCTTTGAATCTTCCAAATTGAATGTTCAACAGAATCAGAATCAGAATCAGAAACTCATTTATTCATTTAGGGTGACAGGCACCATGCTTCTGAGTTCAACTAGTGTCAAGCACTTCAATTGCATTCATCATACTTGATTGGTGGAGGCGGGCTCCACCAACGCCGTGTCGTCGAATCGTCAAGCGCGACGACACCGACGTCGCTGATGGCGACGACCAACCACGAAGAGGTGGTTCAATCATTCGGTCAATCAAGTCTCAATTTCTGTACTTGAAAAAAAATGTAACTTCACGCCTGTAATCCCCGAAGGCGTAGGCAGAGGTAAATATATATTTTATTAACTTACATTTTCACCTTGGCTGCTTTCACTCAAAGACCTCTTGTAAAACTAGTGTACCTATTACCCAGTGTAACTTTACATTACCTTTTTATTTAAAGTACGTCTCCTATAAATATACAGTCCACTAAATACCACATCAAACGCGTTAAAAATTCTGAACGGCCGATAAATGCTCGTTTGATGAATTTAAACGCGTTCAAGAACTTTCACTGACAAATACGATTGTTTTGACTTTGTCATAGACTAAGACACATTTTCGACAGATTTTTGTATTTAGGTTTTTATTGGGTGTTTAGAGTTAGAGAGACTTTATGGAGTGCAAACAATTTCGGCATATTACTGTACTCTGTCAAGTTAGGTATAGGTTATTTGTGGTAATTCACAAATGCATGTGTCTATAATTGTCTGCTGGTCTTATTAAACGATATCTCAAGAACATCAACTAAATGAGATTAAAGTTAGGTATAGGTTATTTGTGGTAATTCACAAATGCATGTGGTGAATTCAGTTCAAATTTTGTTTTACTTAACTCTGTTCATAGAGTAAGGGGTGAAATCCGCTCTTAAACAAATTTCTGACAGCTTTTCGTGTTTTACTTTTTTTGATGAAGTGCAAAACAGTTTCAACCCGTCACTGTACTCTATGGTTTTTATATATCTACGATTATCTCCCGGTTTGACTGAACGAGAAATTAACAACACCGGTGAAATCGGATTGCAGTTTAAAACCGCAATGTTTTCAACTCATCCGAACTAAAACTAGTTCTATTGAAGTCGGTTCACTGGAAATCCCTTAAACGTCCATTCTTCACTCACCTTATGAAGTTGAACGATACACTAACACGTCACTCGCGGTCGATACTGGGGCGTGCGGCGGTGCCGGCGGCGGGTTGGTGACTGGGCGGGCGGGAGCGACACGGAATAAGGCTATCATGGATACGGCACCTCCAGACTGAACCCAGACGAGTGGGCATTGGGAATTAACGTAAGTGTGGGCGATGGGAAAGGAATAAACCTTATTCTTTTCCCATCTTATTTAATAGTTATAGGTGAGAGTAAAGATGTTATAAAATGTTATTAGAAGACTGTTGACTGGTGCAAGAGCTCCACTGACGGAGGTCGCGGGCGTACGCAACACCGCATTATAAGAATAAATCAAAATGGTAACCCATTATACGTCCCACTGCTGGGCACGACTCTCTCATGTTTTTGGGAGGAGGCCTGGAGCTTACTCCACCACGCTGCTCCAATGCGGGTTGGAGATACGGGTTAGTGGGCAGCCCGCTGTCTGATGTTTTCAAACCACCTATAAGGCGTAAGGCGCATTTTAATTTGGCACCAGCGGTCACCCATCACACTCCCGACCGCGCCCGTAACGCTTAACAGAGTTGATCCACAATACCACACCGCATAACTTGCCGCTCAATTGTAGTGATCAGCACTATCGTATATCGGTCAGACGGTAATGTACGACTCTGTAATTTTTCGGCGCAGAGGCATAATACCTTGAGCCTCAGGAGTGGCAACGCATCTGCATTTAAATTTCTAGTTTCATGTAGATGTTTATAGGCTACAGTATTACATACCATCAATGTAAACTGTATATGTTTGTTTGCCACTTTATAACATAAAAAAAGACAAAATATTATCTGTTGCTACGGAATTTGTAATGATGTAAACAAAACAAGCATAAAGTTTACAATGGTAGCAAGTGGATATTGTATTCGAAATCAAAGAAAAAATGGATAGAAAAAATTGACTTCGGGCAGGAATCCGAAGCTTCGGTAGCTTAGTGGTAAAGCATCTGGACTGGTTACCCTGAGGTCACAGGCACGATTTCTCAAAAGTGGCATTCTGTATCTCTAACTCTAGATTTTTTTGTAGATATCTACAGACTGCAGAGTTCGCTTATCATTCCTGTGAATTGCATGTTTGCTAGCCACCATTATTGCATAAAGAAGATTCAAATTCATACAATATTTATAGCATAATACTAAGAAGACTGGTGATAGAGCTCCAGTGACGGATCTCGCGGGCATAGGCACCACCGCATTACCTAATATACTTGCCGCTAAAGGATAGTGTTCAGCACTATCGTGTTCCGGTCAGGTGGTAATGTACGGACCTGTAATTTCCGGCACAGAGGCATTACACCTTAGGCCTCAGGAGTGGTAACGCATCTACATTTAGACCTTGGTCTTTGTGTGGGTCTCTATAGGCTGCAGTAATCACTTAACATCAATGTAAACTGCATGCTTCTTTACCACTTCAATTACATAAAAAAGACCAGAAATATTTTCATACCCCCTTATACATAAACGTATATTAGATACGTTTAAGCTGTATAATGCTTTGTCTTTGTCAGTTGCATTGTCAAATGTGCAGGATAGAAAGAGACAAAGCAGATATTAACAACACTTTAGCTCAAATACGTTTATGAATAAGGGGGTTTAAAACGAGTTTAAAACGAGATAGGGATACATCTCAAAAACGGATTAAAGAGATTCAAGTATTTACCTTACCGTGTTCCACTGTGAAACTACGTACATTTGATAAAGTGTTATTAGACCGTTCAACTATTTACACAGGCCGAAGGATCTGGGGAGGTATTCTTTGGGATGAAAATAGAACTGGCATTGTAGTCTGTGAGCATGACGAACGATTTGTAGTAAATTATCCCCTAAAAAGATTATATCTGTTACTTTGTGATAGTCTTACATAGAGTAGAATAGTAATATTAGACAGGTTGTTTCAGCTAAACCATTTTCTATCAGTTGCTAACATTTTTAGGGTCATTAAATTGTTAATTTAAATTAAACTGCCTCGGTAGCCTAGTGGTAGCAGGCCACTACTACTACGCTGGGGTCCTGGGTTCGATTCCCGGGTAGGGGGTTATCAGAGATAATGGTGAAAAAGCCTTTATCTCTGGTTCTATTGGGATTTTTCCATTTTCTGGAAATTTCCCAGTACCTCAAAGTTTGGTAATGTGCCCGGAGATGTCAACAGGCTCGCCACCTGTTACATGGGCCAAAACGTAACCGGCGAATCGTGGGTGTTTGCATGTATGCTTGAATGCATGCGTTTACCTCTGCCTACCCCTTCGGGGATTACAGGCGTGAAGTTACGTTTACGTTTATTAAATTGTTATCTCTTTGGCATCTATACTCGAGGTATTTCTTTGGGATGAAAATAGTACATAATATTCCACATAATTGAAAAGCACTAGACTAGACCCTCCACATCAATTTGACATCAGTGCATTATCAAAACAGGTTCTATTCAAATTAGCGCCAGATTCGCGAATGGCATAAGCTATAACGGAAACCTTATTGACGTAAGAAGTTATCGTTAGTTGGCTATCATGTTCCGGATAGCTGGTAATGTATCGTCCTTTAATCTTTGGTAGAAATATAAAAGATCTTACCATTCCACCTTCCAAATACAGCGCATTTTCCCAGGCTGTCAAACTGCGCAAATATAATAATTTTTCAGGCTTTGTCTAGCAGTGGACGTCTTCCGGCCTGAGTAATAAGGTCAGCCTTGGTCTACCTGGGCCTCCGGATCCATCCAAATTCGCATTGCATCTTTTTAGTAATTGGCTCATTTGACCTTCTTTTTGTATGGCCGAACAATCGGAGCATCAATATGACCTATAATACTTACCTAAATAAAAAGTATCCTGTGTGTTACAGCCTTATTATGTATACCCTACCCGTGTACAACATATCATCTAAATTCGCCTAGTCGCTTGAGCGTG
Organism: Macrosoma leucophasiata; assembly: GCA_036365455.1. Classification (NCBI taxonomy): domain Eukaryota; kingdom Metazoa; phylum Arthropoda; class Insecta; order Lepidoptera; family Hedylidae; genus Macrosoma; species Macrosoma leucophasiata. The sequence goes on along the minus strand of JAWQUS010000007.1, from coordinate 22,025,355 downwards.
ATTGAGCGACAAACAAACAAACAAACATCCATACTTTCAGATTTATAATTGTTGTAAGATGACGACCAGACAAAAGTATTTCCCAAAGATGCTCACAGGGAACGGTTCTAGGCTGCCCTCATCCATAAAATTTCACCACGACTTTCACCGGTACACCCTCGTGGCGGGCCTGGCCATGCTTTTTCTGTTCAGTAATTAGTACAATTTATTCCAGTAATATTATGCATGCATAAAAGACGATAATATTTCACAGCAAAATCTTTTGGCATAAATTATCTAAATTTTGGAAAACCACGTCAATATGCATAGAAATGAAAACATTTTCAGAACTCACCTCTTATCGCTTAAATTACGCGCGTGAGAGTAGTTTGAATAGACGATGTGCATAAAAGTACTTCAGAGCAATCTTTTGAAAATATTTAAAGGTATAAGATTATCTTAAGGAAAGTGAGTCTTCTATTGCTAAGATTTTTTTTTGTCACGAAGTGGCAACAAGCATACAGTTTAGGTTTGGCGCAAACCGGTCGTAGCTGTCGCGCGCATCTGCCACTTTTGTAACAGTATCAGAAGCGGCGACGGCGGCGACTAGCGACAGCCACCGGAGTTTTGAAGCCGCTACATTTTTAACCCGCTCCCTGCTGCGCAGTCTTACAATGAACGGACACAGAGTGTTTGCTCGCCCTATTGTAAATAAGACGACGTAGACAACGCCGTCGGCGCTCATATTGGGGTACACCCGATTTAAACTGGTCCCTAAGTAAAACATAACTTTCATTTAATTTACAACATTAAAAAAGTTTTATAATATTTTCGAATGATTTTGCACTACATTTTAAGAACTGATTCACAAATTCGTTCGCGATTTTCTGTCGGACAGAGGCTTTCGATATCGAGTCGAGGGTACCCTCTCGAACCGTCACACCATAACAGCCGGTGTTCCCCAAGGATCCGTACTCTCCCCCCTCTTGTTCACGCTATACACTAGCGATATCCCTGTCCGCCACGGCGTTCAGGTGGCAATGTACGCTGACGACACCGCTATTTACGTCTCTGGCAGAAAGCCAGAGATCATAAGGAAAGCCCTGCAAGCGGCGGCCAAAGACCTTGAGTCTTGGTTCCGCCGCTGGCGTATAGAGGTAAATCCTAGCAAGAGCGCTGCCATACTCTTCATACGGGACCGCGCTCCCAGACCCAACGTAGCCCCAGTCCTTATGTTTGACGAGCCCATCCCATGGACGGACAAAATCAAATACTTAGGAGTGACGCTTGATCGGCATCTGTCCTTCGCTGCACATGTAAAAGCAGCGCGCGCAAAGGCTGCATTCGTGTTGTCCCAACTACATTGTCTCTTAAACAAAAAGAGCAAGCTATCGGCCCGGAACAAACTCCGTGCCTATACGTCCTGCATAAGGCCCATTTTATGTTACGCGTCCCCAGTATTCGCCCACGCGAAAAAGACAATATTACGAAAACTTCAAACCTTGCAGAACCGATTCTTACGTAGAGCCGTAGGCGCGCCTTGGTACGTACGTAATAAAAACTTGCACATTGATGCTAACCTGCCTACCATCCGGCAGTTTATGAAGCGAGCTTCAGCTCGCTATTTCGATCGGGCGAGTCACCACCCGAATCCGCTGGTCAGAGCGGCCGCGATATACACTCCTTTTGATCGCGCCAAAAGGAGACGTCCAAGGCACGTCTTAAAAGATCCGGACGATGAGACCACGTTGGCCATCGCCGCAATGAACAATCGATTACAGAATCACACTGCACAAACCGCTAATAATACAACGCGCCGACGCGTTTCGCGCCGCGCCCGCCCCTGATCCCGACCCTATCTCCGGCCCCGCGAGGCCGATGACATTCCGGTTATCGCCAACCGAATGGAGTAGAGCGAAAGTTGCAACGCCCATAATCGCATATGTCTCATATGTCTCTCCGCAACGTCCTAAGCCGAGGCACGGACCCGCATGGGTCACCCTTAGGCAGTTGCGCTAAAATTTTAGGCTGGAGCGCCCTCTGCGCTCGCCGATTGCCCGGTGAAGTAGACTAGTGCCGTCTCGAGACAGGCCGCCTACACAAAGTCCGACCTAAAAAAAAAAAAAAAAAAAAAAAAAAAAAAAAAAAAAAAAAAAAAACAGCAAAATCTTTTGGCATAAATTATCTAAATTTTGGAAAACCACGTCAATATGCATAGAAATGAAAACATTTTCAGAACTCACCTCTTATCGCTTAAATTACGCGCGTGAGAGTAGTTTGAATAGACGATGTGCATAAAAGTACTTCAGAGCAATCTTTTGAAAATATTTAAAGGTATAAGATTATCTTAAGGAAAGTGAGTCTTCTATTGCTAAGATTTTTTTTTGTCACGAAGTGGCAACAAGCATACAGTTTAGGTTTGGCGCAAACCGGTCGTAGCTGTCGCGCGCATCTGCCACTTTTGTAACAGTATCAGAAGCGGCGACGGCGGCGACTAGCGACAGCCACCGGAGTTTTGAAGCCGCTACATTTTTAACCCGCTCCCTGCTGCGCAGTCTTACAATGAACGGACACAGAGTGTTTGCTCGCCCTATTGTAAATAAGACGACGTAGACAACGCCGTCGGCGCTCATATTGGGGTACACCCGATTTAAACTGGTCCCTAAGTAAAACATAACTTTCATTTAATTTACAACATTAAAAAAGTTTTATAATATTTTCGAATGATTTTGCACTACATTTTAAGAACTGATTCACAAATCTCTTCCTAGGCTTTTACTTTCTCATTTCTATTACTATATAAATTAGAATGTAGATCCCAAATAGTAGGACGTAAGTGGATTTATAATATGAATGTATCAATATCCATTGAAGCTTCGTGCTCCATGATGACCCGTGCGAAAATTAGAACGTCCAACGTGGATCCCAAAGTAGGCGTGAATGAAAATGGAATGAATGAAAGAATGGAAATATGGGAACGTGATATAAATTTAGCAAGGAGGGTACACCGAAATAAAAAAAAATGGGAACCTCTGATTTAATCCAATCATAATATTGACGTCAAGTTATTAAACATTTGCACATAAACAGATTCCAGTAACAGAATACGTCAACGAAGTCACACACGTAATCACTAGCTTCCCAGTTACCCATAAACATAACGGAGTACACCGGCGCTAACGTATTTCACACAAGACCACTAGCAGGCAACTTGAACTTTAATTGCGATCGTACATCAATTTTTATTACAGACTCGCGTGCCACGATAAAATCAGGAGTTCCGAGGGCCGTAAGTAAATAACGCATCGGATTGAGTAATGTTATGCGCAGCGCCCACTGTGTCGCGACGATTTGCCAGTGAAAACCTTATTTGATACACAACGGATGGGACTAGCCATCAGCGCGATTTTTTTTTAATTTTATGGAAGTGGTAAACCAGCATGCAGTTCATATTGATGTTAAGTGATGACTGTAGCCCATAGACACCCACAAAAAGACCAAGCTCAAAATGAAGATGCGTCACCACTCCTCGAGGCCTAAAGTGTTATGCCTCTGTGCCGGAAATTACAGGGCCACCTGACCGAAACACGATAGTGCTGAACACTACAATTTAGCGGCAAGTATATTAGGTAATGCCTACGCCCGCGAGCTCCGTCACTGGAGCTCTAACACCAGTAAAACCCACCAGCGATGGAATCAAACTCAAATATCCTTTCGACCCAGATAAAGACGAGGTGTTCAAATTTACAAAAGAAGTCCCCTGGGTTTTTTATGTCTCAAGGATATACAATCAGATGAGCCATATAATGGATAATGGTTACCGTCGCGTATGAACATTTGCATCACCAGGGGAACTGTCAATGCGCTGCCAACCCTGAAGGGTCTTTTGACGCCAGTTAAGAAGAACTAAGAAATGATGTGGCGCCGGGAGATTGTATGTACGAGCACTGGATGTGACAGAGGCTAAATTGTAATGTAAATTTTCTGTAAATTTGCAATCTACCTATTGTACGTTCAGACTTATGGCAAGGTGTACCTATGCTAAATTACATGTCTTATCTTATAGGTGGGCGAAGCTCCTTATACCTAAGTTGCAAAGTGTATTAAAGAGGAAATGGCTTTCCATTTTTGTCAGACAAGTTCAGTGCAAGGGGATTTTTGCGCATCATTTACTGTCTGCCCCGTCGACGCGGTAAACAAAGTATTCCATTGAAATCAATGCCAGGGGACTGATACAGAATGCTATTCAATTTTGAGTATCGCTTGTTACACATTCATTTTATAGAATTATTGCTTCGTCATCCATTTTATAACGCATGTGCTGGCTCGCTCTTTACAGAGGTAATGACATGCATTGCAGGATACATGTAAACACCTCTTCGCCGGTTACGTTTTGACCCATGTTACAGGTGGCGAGCCTATTGATATCTCCGGGCACATTACCAAATTTTAAGGTACTGGGAAACTTCTAGAAAATTAAAAAATAGCAATAGAACCAGAGGTAAAGGATTTCACACCGTTATCTCTGATATCCCCCGAACTAGGAATCCAACCCAGGTGGAGTAGTAGTGGCCTGCTACCAGTAGGCTACTCAGGCAGTTACATCAGTATGTATTCTTTTAATAATCCATTCAGAACAAGGTAATATCGTTTTAGTTTGAATTATGCTGAATTTTGAACTTTAATCATCAGCACCAGCAATATCCGATTTTTTTTAATGTAATGGAAGTGGCAAGTTCACATTGATGTTAGGTGGCCTATAGACACCCACACAAATACCAAGGTCAAAATGAGGATGAGTTACCACTCCTGAGGCCTAAGGTGTTATGCCTCTGTGCCGGAAATTACAGTGCCGTACTGATTTTGTCAGGTTTTTGTCACTAAATAAGGCTGCACGCTACCAGTTCGCTATCTATTTGACACTGGCTTAAGCGTGTGTAATAGAAGCTGATTTGGAATAATTTTAAATTAATTTGTAATCTAATTTGCTTTTACATTAACGTTGTGGATTTTTTTCTAGTCCGTCATTTATTTCATAATCCACACTTTATTATCTGACTTAGCATGACCAAATAGGTCGAGTATAGTCTGAGAGTTGTGTCAAAAGTCTTAGAAATCGGCGTGCATGTATGAAAAGAATGATGAATGTAGAAGAAGCAGGTGTGTCAGGACTGGGATATCTGGAGCTCCACTTTAGCTGCCTACCCCGTAAGGGACTTGGCGTAAAGATACATACACATTTATTTCATAATCCACACTTTATTATCTGACTTAGCATGACCAAATAGGTCGAGTATAGTCTGAGAGTTGTATCAAAAGTCTTAGGAATCGGCGTGCATGTATGAAAAGAATGATGAATGTAGAAGAAGCAGGTGTGTCAGGACTGGGATATCTGGAGCTCCACTTTAGCTGCCTACCCCGTAAGGGACTTGGCGTAAAGATACATACACATTTATTTCATAATCCACACTTTATTATCTGACTTAGCATGACCAAATAGGTCGAGTATAGTCTGAGAGTTGTATCAAAAGTCTTAGGAATCGGCGTGCATGTATGAAAAAAATTATGAATGTAGAAGAAGCAGGAGGTGTGTCAGGACTGGGATATCTGGAGCTCCACTTTAGCTGCCTACCCCGTAAGGGACTTGCATGACATACACATTTATTTCATAATCCATTCATTGTGACGTTATACGTAAACATTTCGTGGTATTTCCCTATAAAGCCGTCTTTAAGTCCAAGTAAACTGCCTCGGTAGCCTAGTGGTAGCAAGTCGAACCCAGGACCTCGGCGTAGTAGTAGTCTACTACGCCGAGGTCCTGGGTTCGATTCCCGGGTAGGTGGTTATCAGAGATAATGGTGTAAAGTCCTTTATCTCTGGTTCTATTGGGATTTTTCCATTTTCTGGAAATTTCCCAGTAAGTACCTCGAAGTTCGGTAATGTGCCCGGAGATGTCAACAGGCTCGCCACCTGTTACATGGGCCAAAACGTAACCGGCGAATCGTGGGTGTTTGCATGTATGATTGAATTCATGCATTTATCTATTTTTACTTTGTGGATGCAATAAATAATTTATGATTTAAAAATCTCTGCCTACCCCTTCGGGGATTACAGTCGTGAAGTTACGTTAAAATTCGTCCTGGTATAACCGTAAACCGACAACCACAGGATAACTTATTTACCCACTCCATTTCCACAGAACGACGTTATTTAAGCATTTTATTCGCACGGAGCTCACTAGTTGACACAAAATCTAGACCCAGGAATCCCGCGGGTCGTAGAAAGTCCAGATTATGTTAGAAATTCCTACAGAGTTATCATTTTGGAACGATATGTGTCTATAGTTGCTGGGTTAATTAAATTTCTCAGGCAGTGACATTTAGTTCTTGAGTATTCTATCTTCACGCCTATATTTTCGGTACAGGTAGGCGGAGATAAATATATTCCGTATCGTATAAATATCATAAATGCGAAAGTTTATGTTTGTTTGTGTTACTCCTTCACGCAAAAACTGCTGAACCGATTTTCATGAAATTTGGCACACACATAGAGGGTAACTTGGATTATCACATAGAATAGTTTTTATGCAATTGGGATGATTTGATGCGTTTCCACATGATACGCGAAAAGCGACATACACGCGGGCGGAGCCGCGGGGAACAGCTAGTTTAAGCATATTTGCAGGCACCTGTGATTTACTAGTTGCCTCTTGTCCTACGCCATACATGGTAAATAATAATGGCAACCTATTATACGTCCCACTGCTGGGCACGAATCTCTCCCCTTTTTTTTTGGGGGGGAGGCCTGGAGCTTACTCCACCACGCTGCTCCAATGCGGATTGGTGGAGGTGGCTGGGTTAGTGGCCAACCCACTGTCGGATGTTTTCAAACCGCCCGTAAGGCCTCCGACAAGGTTTAACGACTGCTATCTATCGATAGCAATCAGGACCGACGGCTTAACGTGCCCTCCGAAGCACGGAAACGCGCATTTAATTTGCCACTAGCGGTCACCCATCACACTACCCGACCGCGCCCGTAGTGCTTAACCGAGCAGATCGCTTACGATCTACACCAGCCGCTGGGCCATGCGCGCTTCTATGCGGTGGTATATCTAAGCCTATAATTGTTGCCAATAGGTTTCGAGCACATTACCAAACTACAAGAGAGAAATTAGGAAATCCGCTTAGCACCTTTCTTCCGACTTTACATTTAGCCGACTTTTGATAACATCGCATCGGCGGTAGTAACACCGAAACACGACAAATACTGTCTCTTAATAGGAATCATTTCAGCCACAAGACGTCCACTGCTGAACAAAGGACTCCCCCAAAGAATGCCGAAACGAAAGCCCGGGCCGCCCTCATCTAGCGATTGCCCGCGACCTACACCAGGTCGTCGGTCCACCTCGTGGGAAGCCTCTCCATTCCTCTCTGAGTGACCTTGAGCCTTCTTATGAGGTTCATAGTGAGCGACCACGTTTCGGTTCCGTATGTCATCCCTGGCAACACACACTGGGAAAATATACACACCGAAATCCCCTAAGTGAGTTATAACAAGTTCCGTTTACAAACGAAAAACCAAACGTAAACTAATAAGAAAGTGGATGCCAAACATTCTTCAAGAGACTACGGAATGGTGAAAAAGGATAAAAGTTCAGTTCACAAGTTTGCAAAGGATTCCGTTTGGGATTTAAATTGCATTGATCTTCGTTTCATTCTTGAGCTGTGTGAAGTGTGGGTTTGCGTGGATTACCACGTTTTGATAGAAAGTGGTCATCTTGTGGACATCTGCAAGATTAGGAGTAATGCCTAGACGTTTGAATTGTTTAACGCCTGGAGCATAATAATTATTTGAATAATTGTGTAGTTAGAGCAGATATGTGGATAAAAAAGATGCACTAGAGCAGTGTTTCCCAAACATTGTTCTGCCATGGCCCCTTCTTGACCCGCTTAATATTTTTATACCAAAGCTGGTTCCATAAGGTAAACTAATTCACATTTATTAGGCAAATTTACAATGCGTGGATCGATAGTAGCTAATATTTTCTAAAACAATGTGGGAATGCTGCGACCTGGTAGTATAAACCTTTTATTTTGATGGCCCGGTACCGGGTCATCGTGACCCGGCAAATGGGAAACGCTGCACTAGACCTTCATAATCATAACACTCAATGCCCACCCAATAAAAAATTGCGGAGATATACATAGGTAAGTAGGTATTATCACATTTGACTTTAAAAAAAGGAAACTCTCATTCCACAAGTGAGACTTAAAGCAAGTTTGGTTTACAAACGAAAAACCAAATGTAATAAGAAAGTCGACGACAAACATTCTTCAAGAGACTGCTACGGTAAAGTGAAAAGGGATAAAAGTTCAGTTCATAAGTTTGCAAGGGATTCTGTTTGGGATTTAAATTGTTGATCATCGTTACATTCCTGAGCCGTGTGAATTATGGGTGCGAATATTCATCCTAAATTTAAGCTTTCAAGTACTAATATTATCTGCAATAAGCTGCGGCCAGGCGGGGGACGGATATGGCGAAACTATGAGGGATCTTAAGATCCTCATAGTTTCGCCATATCCGTCCCGCAGATCAAAAAGCACGACGAATGAGATACGCGAAAAAAAATGTATTCCCTCTTTATCGACGGGGTAGTAACTACCCTTATACATATATAAATATTTTCAAAATGTTATTTTGTTACCTTGTCGGTGTAACTTATACGAGTATGTATGTTCATCCCAAATGCTCAGACTTAATGAAATTACAGCTTTGTACTACGACTATCAGCGATAAGCGGCCAGACGAACAAACAATTATAAGGGTTCCTCTTCTCAAAGCCGTGATTATTTGACAGAATTTTTACGGTAATACAAGTTAGTATTTCGTGAATCCACGTAACCTTCAACAGATAAAATAGCACGATGAATTAGCAAAGCAGGAGGATGCTTACAATGGCAGAGATAAAAGATAAGATCCTCGACCTTTCCCTTTATCTCGAGGGACCGACTCGTTCAGCACGCCCTGCCGCTTTTTATCTTTTTACAGACCTCTGCGAACAATTCGAGTTTAGGACATTGGAAGAACAATTCATTCTTATAATGGTTGAGGCGAGAAATCTTAAGTTTGGAAATTATTTCCTAAAAGTCTAATACTAATTGAAGGTTTTAGTGTTTCTCTTGATTTATAAAGTTCTATTTTTTATTTTCTTACCAGTGGCGATTCCTGGTGTTTATAATTGGGGTGGCTCCAGCTTTTGTTATAAATAGTGTAGTGTTAAGTGCGCAAAACCTGAAAACCGTTTTTTCTGACGATCAATCTGAACAACTAACAGTTTTTAATTAAGGAACGTACTTCGTAAAAAAGAAATTTCGTACAATTTAACATTTTCATTGTCGTATGAAATAGATGATATTTTTTCGCGATTTTAGGGTTTAATTACTAAAAAAAGTCAATCAAATCAATAGAAAGATAGAAAACGTAATAAACACTATCACAAATCTACACTAACACGAAAAACATGCGAAAAATCGTGTTAGGTAGTGCGCCATTCGCAGCGCCAAACCCGCGCTTCAAACTCCGTGAGTAATACTAGGCGACTGAGGGGGCGGGGCGCGGGCGGCGAACGACTTTGTATGAACCCGCATGCGCTGGCAGAAGCGCATCGCTCGCCTCGCTCAGCCGCGTTCAGCGCCGACCGAATGCGACGAAGACGACAATCGCGAGTTGCGTTCGTGGTAGAAGACCGCAGCGCTCGCAAAACTCATTTGTTTATTGTACCTAGGCCTAAGTAATTAGGTTGTTAATATGACTATTTACATTTTAATGCTTAAAAAATATGGTATGGCGGCGCCATACGCGCCATCTTAGAGAAATCGCCACTGGTTCTTACATATTATGTACAACGAATTGCCAAAGGAGATGTTGCGAGTTCGGCCGTGGTTCGTACACATCCTCAAAAAATGGGTAAATTAAAGAAGAATCCAAAAAAATACAATTAATTTATTCAAGAATATATTTTAGAGTTACTACCACATTTAATTCAAACGATTTTATCATTTTCAACTATGTTAAACATGGCGGCGATACAGCTGACACTTGGGATTAATCGATTTTGATAAGTATTTAGAAAACATTACTTTTTTCTCCAAGTTCTTTAATCAAAATACAATTTAAAAAATGAAAATGTCAAAATGACATCGCCCGCCATATTCGCCATGTTAGTTTTGAGTTGCAATTCTAACTGCAAATTATGTTTTGTAACTGCAAACAAAGCTAAATAAGTGAAAATTTGCAGTAAAAAATCTTTTTATATTGATTTTGCCTGTTTAATGATATTGTGTTCAATACATGGCCGGAGGTCCATACATTTTTGCAACATCTTCTTTAAGTTGTGGGCAGGGTGCAAGCTTGAAGAACCTACAATCGTTGCGGTACTTTTACCATTGTGAAGAACCCTTTGGTTCTTGATAGCCTAGCCTAAATGTAGGGGCAGACGCAAACAAACAGACGAGCCTGGATAAAAGACCTGATTTACTTGCCGCTGAATGGTAATGTTTAGCACTATCGTGTTACGATCAGGAGATAAAATACAGCCCTATTATTTCCGACACAGGGGTATACCTTAGGCTTCAGGTGTGACAACGCATCTATATTAAAATCTACATTAAAATCTCTAGTTTCACGTAGACTTTTATAGGCTACAGTATTACATACATATTACATGCCTTCAATGTTAACTGTATACTTGCTTGTTACTTCATGACAAAAAGAGATTTATTCAAGAATAGTTATTTCCCGCTGCTTCGCTCGCATAAGAATTTTCCGTGGGAATGAGTGATTTTCCCGCCGTCAAAAGCATTAATAAGTAATAAGTCTTAATGTTGGCCAGGCTTAGTATCTATACACCACAAAAAGTTTCATTCGAATCCGTCCAGCAGTTTCGGAGATTAGAATGGACAAACAGACAAACGGACAAACAGACAGACAAAAAAATTAAATAACATTGAAAAGTGTTCTATAATACTATTTAACATCGCCCACAATTCGTTTTTCGTAAATATATTTTAATGTACAGACACACGGCATTTACTGTTTTATTATATGTATAGACTACGAGGAGTAGTTTACACACAACGTTAAAGATTCCGGTTAAAGTACACTACTGTCCTGGTCGCTGTTATGAAGTCGTTAGCGAGGGTGCGGTATATTTCACTTTGTGATCTGCGGATTGAAATGAGAACCTTAAGTGTAGCAGAGCAGGTTTTCTACGACTGCCATCAACATAGAGCAACACGGGCCACCGGCGGACTGGAGGGGAGTAGCCATAGCGTTTATTACCGATGCAAAACAGTGTATCATTTTTTGCGGGGGGAATGCGTGCAACACACACGCACACTACAAAAATCGTCTATTACTACGAAACTCACATCATGACTTTAAGAAAATACAGAAACAATTCCACGCACACATTTAAACATGTAGGCGACAGGTATAGGCCCATTTGGGCTTGTACTTTGACATTATGGCTACTCGTCTTCGGTGTTACTCTATGGCCATCAATCACGACATCTTTGATGATCATTGCTCGACAGAATCGCTTTTATTCTCGTTCACGTCTTTGATTTTTCGTGCCTTTTCGTAGCACCTATAAGAGCAATATCGATAACCTGAATGTTATTTTGACATAAAACATCGTGTTGTATATCGTATAAACATAATAAATGCGAAAGTTTGTATCTTTGTTTGTTTGTTTGTTACTCCTTCACGCAAAAACTGCGGAACCGATTTATATGAAATTTGGCACACACATAGAGGGTAACTTGGATTAAGACATATAGTTTTATCAAGAAAAAATGTGCCTGTGGGATGCCATGGGATGATTTGATGAGTTTCCACAGGTTACGCGAAAAGCGACCTACACGCGAGCAGAGCTGCGGGCAACAGCTAGTTAGGTATAATCAGATTGTCACTTCATACTTCCTAGACACCAACAATTTCCTATTCCAATGTGGTTTCTGCACTTTTATTCTTGATGATAGTCTTAGATGGTAAATGGACTATAACGAAACAGGTAGATGAGGCACGAGAGGTATGTCAGGACCTGGGATATCTGGCCCTCTATACTTTCTGCCGACCCCGTTAGGGACCTGGCATAAAAATACATACATATAACAAAACAAAATATTTTTTCATTCTAACCAGCAGTCCTTGAGATGAACGTTCAATAAAACAAAAAAAAACAGATACACAATATTAGTTCATTGGTAATCATAACAATTTACTCAAACGATAAATGAAAAATAACCAATAGATTTTTGATTACAAGCTCACACTATAATCTACATAATGCAATATCGGGTATCGCAAAAATGTATATTGGAAAAGGTCAGAATAAACCTTACTTTTATGGTGCGACCTATCCAAGAGTAATCCCTTATAAAGGATCTTAAGAAGTTGAACGAAATCTTTTATTGTACGTTTCATGGAACGATCACTTTGACTTCAGTGTTGTAATTAACACGGTGAACGGTTCTTAGGGTCGTAACTCACTACAGCCACCCGGCACCCGAACAGCACCGCCTCATTTTACGGTGTCCACTCATTGTCGACGGGTGGTTGACGGGTGGTCCACGGGTGAACGACGCGATATTACTTGTGAACCACTCGCGCACGAGTTGGCAATGCAAAGTCAACGCTAGTGGTCTCACCGTCCGCGCGTGGTCCACCCACCGTCCGCGCGTGGTCCAGTCATCGTCCGCGCGTGGACCGCACGCCACCCACGTGTAACGGCTTGCGGTCGAGGCGATACGGAGCGGAGTTGATGTAATAATGTCGGGCGCTGGTCGGGTGCCGGGTGGCTCTAGTGAGCTATGACCCTTACTGTGTTGATTTTATTGTAACTAGATGGCGGTCTTAGCATATAAATTTTATCGTTGTAGCTATTGCTTTGATACCTATACAAACACAATTACTTGAATACTATAATTTTATTTTATATAAATGGCAAAACATGCATTTTATATTAATAATATTATCATCAGCGGGTGTAACATATCCATTTATTGCGATTCCAATTTCGCTTTGCCTCATTTTCTCATACACACTGCCCTATAGATAAACGAAACAAAATTTTGCCATGCAAACACCCAGGATTCGCCGGTTACGTTTATGACCCAGGTGGCGAACCTGTTGCCATCTCCGGGCACATTAACAAAGGTACCTATACCTATATACTATATATACCTATATCCAATAGCAAATCAGTCAATATAGATCGATAACGGGCTGAATTTGGAAAAAAAGAAAAAAGTAGTCTATCTTATATCATCGAATGGTCCCGAACGAATGCAATGGACATTAATTGAAATTACGATGTCGTCGAGTAGATCTGGGTCTGAATTTAATGGAAACTCCTCTTCGGTACGTACTTCAATTCTGAATAAATTAGGATAATGATCCTTAAAAAAGTTGTAGTTGAGTTTTGTGACATAAGAATTGAGTTAAAATACTGACATGAGCATGCTCTGCATCTGCTCACATTCGTTAGTGAAAAGCATATTAGTTTTGGGCATTTAAATTATAAAATCGATAGTTAATAGATACAGATTCTAGAAATTAGTATTGTCATAAGTAAACCTGTTCAGGGGCGCTGGAAGCACAACCTTCAGGAAGCATGCTAAGTTTTGCAAAACAGTAGATTTTTTAATGTTCAAAATAAGCATGCTCATTACTAGCAATGTTTTAGACACACAATAAGAAAATGAGAAAGTAAACAACAAAAATACAATTCATAAGAAAAGTGGTCAACGTCTAAACAAAGTCAACTACCAAAACGAAGTTCAAGCCCTCGCTGCTACGAGGGCAGAAGATGTAATGATGGGCCCCGGGACCTCTGGCTGGATCGGTTGCTTACTTCAAAGTGTAGGTTCGAATGACGCATGATGTTTTATATGAAATTTTGAGTCATAAGTCTTGGGTCCCCGGGGCATTCATCATTACCAGGAAATTTTCTGCCCTCCAGCGAGATCTTTCATATGAAGCGTAGACGCATACATACGTGACGCATTAATATAAATCAGTACAGTGGGTTAAGAGCCATTTAAATGGAGAGAGTTTCTCGTACGTTTGGTTCGAGAAAATCGTACGCTACTGGCAGGAGCAATAATCGCCATAACATAATCGTGTCAAAATGCTTACACACAGGCGAGAACTAAAATCTCGCGTACGATTATGTCATACGAGATTCGCCAGGACATATCGCCAGGCGATAATTGCCTATGTTTGTTTACACGACGAAATTATGGTAAGCTGATTCTTGCTTAAGAGAATCTCGGCTTGTCTAAACACGTATGACATATTTTGAATGACATATTTTCAAGATCATACGAGTATCGTACAAATCAGTTTGAACCGAATTCAGTGCGAGATATGTCATCTTTGAAATTCTGTTTACACGGACACAATAATATTCCGTTGCGAGGCGATTATCGCTCATGGCAACGAGCGAGAAGAGCGAGCGTTTAGACGAAGAAGAATGAAACTTGGTATGATTATACTTTAACCTTTGGCGCACAACACTGGGTACTTTTTATCCCGGAAAAATGTCTGTTTGTCTGTGTGTTGTGCACGCTAATTTTAGAAACAGCCTATCCGATTTGAGGTTTTTACTTATATATTGTGGTAAGTTTTACAATAGCATTCAGTGTTTATTTCAAGTCAATCGGTTCAGAAATAAAAAAGTTGTATCTATCTTCTAGATATCTTTTAGATCGGCCTTTTTTAGGGTTCCCGTACCTAAAAGGTAAAGACGGACCCATTACTAATCCTCCGCTGTCTGTCTATCCGTCCGTCTGTCTCTCATCAGGCTGCATCTCATAAACAGCGATAGCTAGAAAGCTATTTTTTTTCACAAATTATGTATTTCTGTTACCGCTATAACAACGAAATTAAATACTAAAATATCGAGCAAAAACAATACGAAAAAAAAACACGTTTATTGTATGCTTTTATATTTTCTTCTTTCAAGTAGACGCTTAAAATTGCGAAAGTGTCCGTTTGTAATATAAAAATAACCGCTTTTTACTAAATGCATATGTAGGTATGTATACACGGTATATATACCAAAACAACATATTTTACAATTTTTGTCTGCCTGTCTGTCTGTTTGGCGGGGCTAATCTTGGGAACGGCGGGGCCGATTTTGACGGGACTTTCACTGGCAGATAGCTGATGTAATAAGGAGTAACTTAGGCTACTTTTATACTAGCTGCGCCCCCGACTTCGTCCGGGTAGATACTGAACAATCATAAATTCGCACGCTGGCGAAGTCGCGGGCATAGCTAGTCTATAATTTAAAAATAAGTCGGGTTTTCCTTCCTGATGCTGTAACTCTAGAACGCACAAACCGATTTCCACGGTTTTGCATTCGTTCGAAAGGTCTCGAGTTCCGTGAGGCTTATAGCAAAGAAATCCAGGAAAAGTTATTTATAAAACGACATCCATGCGGGCGAATCCGCGGGCTAGTATTTTAATATGTATGTATGTATCTTCACGCCAGGTCCCTAACAGGGTAGGCAGAGAGTGTGGAGCGCCAGAGAGCGCCAGATATTCCGGTCCTGACACACCTCCCGTGCCTCATCTATATTCATCATTCTTTTCATACATGCATGCTGATTCCTAAGACTTTTGACCTCACCATCAGACAGAAGACAGAATCATGCACATTCGCATTGTAAACAGATAGATAGTTTAGTCATTCGCTTATTCGACATTCTTTCTATATGCCCGAACCATCGGAGCATACCTTTGCCTATATTTTAATATCTTTCGAATATTCTTCGATCACCAACGAAGTGATCACAAAGGCATTGCTTCGTATATTAAGACATTAATATATTGATAACACCATCCAGTCCATTTATAAACATTAATCAGATCCGGCTCGAAGGACCAGACTTCAATCGCAGACTAAACAATTAACAATTAATCGAATAGTGACACTATCTAAATGTGAACACTACGCAAGCGTACAAAGACTTCCTTGTGCTATTATAAATACGTCTGGTGTGAGAAGAAAAAAAGCATTAGAATTCCTTGGAAGCTTGACTGATCGTTAAAGATGTCAACTATTGGACGGCGCTTCCCTAAATGCTGGAGATAAAAACTGTGAATGCTTTCTTCTGTTTTTTACGTGACACGAAAAGATTGATTCATTTATTTTAGGAAATTGACTAGTATTTATAATGTGGGTACATTTTTGTTTCATTTTTTATAGAAATAGAGGAGCTTGGAATCTAATAATCAAAAGTCAATAGGGTCATCTATTATTTTAATGGAATACTGAGACAAACATGCGTGCACAAATACGGAGTTTAAAATGCAGAGGCGTTGCTTACCCCTAAGGCCTAAGTTATTTAGATGGCATGTTAAAGAAGCAAGGTACGTTTAAATCAAACATGCACGTTCAATATAATCGAAATAAATCGAATTGCAGTGTACTAGCGCTGCCAAGTTCTAATTATAACAACATTTGTGTGGATGTCCCGCGAGTGTAATGGGCGAGACTGGTGGCCGCAATGAGATTGATCGATTATGTCATTAACTATCTAATCAGTATTCAGTTTTAGATGCACATTATTATTTTATTAGCCGAAAGATAAAATTAATTACGTATTTTTATTACGTGGTGAAGTTTTTCTTTTTATTTCTGAAGGTTGACACTTTCCGTCAGGTGGCCCGTTTGCCTGTCTGCAAACAGGCCACCTGATGGAAAATGGTCACCGTCGCCTATGAACATTTGCAACATCAGGGGAGTGTCCAACGTGCTGCCAGCCCTGAAGGACTCTTTTGGCGCCATTTCTGAAGAACCCCATATTGTTAGCATAGTCCTAGGGTGTACTTCTCGATTGCTGCATCAGGATGTATGCAAATGATATTAGGAGTTTTTCATACTCCCCGATAGAGAGGATTGGCCCAGTAATAACTGCTCCAGATGCCGCGTATCTAAATTATGAATTTCGGTTTTTGTGTAAATGTCTATCGGCTGCATTCATTACTTACCACCAGACCCAAGGGTTATCGAGTCCTCCCTCTGTCTTCGGATTTCAGATAATCCTATAATGTGCCATCGTAACCCATTCAATTCTTCCTCTAGTTCCGCCACTTCTGGCATCTTCTGGCAATTCTTCGCACCCTCTGCTCCGTCGTTTTCATGGCCAGTACCACCATGGTCAGGAATAGCAGATCCGCCGGGGACTTGGGACCGTTTTTTCAAGTTGTCTACCATAAGGGAGAGATGCCATAATCGCCACGCTTTGCATGCGGGTTGGCGATCGCAGTGGCGGCAATTTTAACGCGGGACGCTGCTGCCCATCCCGCGTTCTTATACTGCCATGGTTTGTCCGCCATTGTTCGGTTGACTGACTGTGCTAGCGGAAGCGTCTTCATCCATTAGTGGGCGATGGGATCGTCAGGTCCCTACGTCTACCCCTCGGTGACAGTGACCAATTTTTTTTTAATGTAATGGAAGTGGAAAACAAGCATGCAGTTCACATAGATGTTAAGTGATGACTGCAGCCTATAGACACCCACAGAAAGACAAAGGTCAAAATGCAGATGCATTACCACTCCTGAGGCCTAGGGTGTTAGACCTCTGTGCCGGAAATTACAGGGACATACATTACCACCTGACCAGAACACGCTAGTGCTGAACACTACCATTTAGCGGCAAGTACCTTAGGTGATGCGGTGGTGCCTATGCCGTCACTGCAGCTCTACCACTAGTAAAATTATTTATTATTACCACAGAGGCTAATGTCACACAACAATGTTCAGCACTCGTCAAGATAAAAAAGCATAAATTCTACATTTCGCTATATTCCCCTACTCAAACGCACTCCAGTGTTTTCAAACGAATCCGGGACAGTTTTTAAAACTCTTTTTACCAAAGGCCTTTATTTGCACTGCCGGCGTTAGTCTTGTTTACCTTGTTATTTGTATCCGTTATACAAATAAAACAGACAAAGCGTCAAGCAAACGTTGCTTTACATGTTCTACATTTGTTTTTGTACTAAATTGAAGGTGCGTTTCCACTGCTGACGCGGAACGGAGAGCTGTTTCTAGATGTCCGCTCTGTATTTAAATTATTCATAAGCTTTGGACGTCGTAAATGTTCACTATAAAGATTAGCATATTTTAACTACAACTTTTAACTTAGGCTACTTTTTTACTAGCTGCGCCCACGACTTTGTCCGGGTAGATATTGAACAATCATAAATTCTCACGCGGGCGAAGTCGCGGGCACATTTATTAAAATATATAATGCAGATGCGTTACGCCTCTGTGCCGGAAATCACAGGACCATACAATTTTCGTAGTTACATACTTTTTATTTCTTTTTAACCTTCGTTTTCATTTTCATTCCACATTTTTTACAGTTTTACTATAAAAAATTATAACGTAGAGTGTCACAATGTCACGTATTATATTTAAACGAGATATTATGTGACATTGTGACATTGATACGATTAAATTCAATTGAATGACAATAATCGTGTAAAATTCTAACATGTATTTTTCTGTAGTGGAAACACACCCTAACAATTCCGCGAGTGGCATGGTGTGAAAAAACCTAAAATAGGCTTCAATTACCTTACATTTTAATTAAAATGCTTTTGAACTGTGGTATTATGTATTGTCCATTTAAAAAAAAATGTTTTATTACTGTTGATAATTTGTTTAAAAATCCTAGTTAGGTATCGCTTCAGTGTCTTTTTGTGTACCTAGTATGTTTGTGTAGAGGAAATGGAATGGAAATCATATCAACACTTAAACATAGTGTTTATTTAGACGATTTTCTTCATATTTTTCAATTTTAGAAGACTTATCTTCAAACCAAGTCTACTTCGGGGTGCGCCCCAATATAACTGAATATAACGACGACTAGCAGTCGCAATTACAGTTCAGTTGTCGCAATCGAATGTTTTTTTTTAATGTAATGAAAGTGGCAAACAAGCATGCAGTTCACATTGATGTTAAGTTATGACTGCAGCCTATAGACACCCACACAAAGACCAGAGGTCAAAATGCAGATGCGTTACCACTCCTGAGGCCTAAGGTGTTATGCCTCTGTGCCGGAAATTACAAGGCCGTACATTACCACCTGACCGGAACACGATAGTGCTGAACAATACCATTTAGCGGCAAGTATATTAGGTAATGCGGTGGTGCGCACGCCCACGAGCTCCGTCACTGTAGCTCTACCATCAGTAAAAATAAAGTTGCGGAGGACCCGTGTTTTATCCTCCGGTAGGGCTGATATTGGGTTTTTTTCCCCAGCCCGGATAACTCGGAGTAACAGTACACTGGAGAGCACATAAAGGTTCTGCGCACGATCTCTCTCCGGTCGTATTGGATTGCTGTCCCATCGTACTATGAAGGTGAGGGAATAGAAAGTACACCTGCATACAATTTTTACTAAAATTGTCTGTTGCGCAGTGGACTAGTCTCAGTGACAGAAATTCAGTTTAGAGGACATACATGTTCACGCTGTGAACAGATATCCTAAATACAATTTAAGACTGGCTAAGCCTCTGCATTGAATTGAATCTTAGATACATTTTTAGACGTTCCCCATAAATGTTGCCTGATTTGCGCCAGTCTTCAACTTTATGTACCTGCAACAAAAAAGAAATTAACATTAATATTTTATTTGTATTGATACAGGCGGTCAAATAAATTATACGGCGCTAGGAGGATGAGTTCCCATGGGTTCTGAACCCAAAGGAAAAAAACCGTCCGTCCGTCCATCCGTCTGTCTGTCTGTCTTTGTACCTGTCACCAGACTCTATATGAATAAGTAAGGTATATGATCAAGTTAGTTTGAAGGTTTCATAAAGTGAGCCCGCGTTTAACTGACAATATCAACGAACGATTTCTCCTCATTGTTCTGACCAATGCCATGACGCTGCTAATCGACAGTGATCATTTCATGAAATTCCCATACATTTCATAATATGTGCAATTTAACGATACGGCTACGACACATACATATTTCTGGTTGATTTATAAATTAGGATCTCAAAAAAACAAATGACGACAGCCACATAGTTGCAAATTATAAAAATTGTGTAAAATAAATGCATTTTTAACACTTCAAGAGCACTAGAAATTAATTACAGCGCCACCGTAAAATAAAACGTAGAAGAAGAGGATAAAAACAGTTAAAAAGTTTAGAGCGCTTAATTAAGAGAAGTTTCAAGTCTCTTTTAGTCAAAAATGTGATGTCCTAATTTCACTACCGCTGCGACGGAGAATTTAAAATTTTAATTCGTTTAAGGACCAGGCGTACATAATTTTGAAAATTAAATTGGATGCCTCGGTGGTTTAATGGTTTACGTAAGGTAGTTATTGGACTCGGGTTCCATAACAAAATCAGAGCACACCGCGGACACTCCGCCAAAATTCCATACAAACGCTTAATTTGGTCTCTATTACACAGACATCAATCAGTGTCATGTTTTTACACGTGCACCTGTGTGCGTAGCACGTACAAAATACCAAGCGTCGCCCATAAGAGGGGAAGAGGTTAGGTGATTCGGGGAAATCGGGCGGGACGTCGAAGTGTCCATTCTATACGTGTTATTATTTATTACATATTCTTTGGTTTTAGATAGAGCGACATGTTTCCGTTTCGGACGCCGTACTTGAAAGGACAAAATCGAAACCCTAATCCTTAACCGTGTAGATCGCCTATGATCTACACCAGCCGCGGGGCCATGCGCGTATTACTTATACAGGTACTTATTTAAGCGTTAAAAACAACAAATTAGATATAAACTATAAACCACATAACCACGAACAAGATTTCCTTTGCCTATTGTCTTGGGATGAGCCACAAGTTGTAGTTGAACTTGTTGCCGTGACACGTGTGATGCATTAAGTTTTCCTACCAAGGGACCTGCTGAACGCATGTTGTGCATCTACGACTGATCATGTATAGAAAAGTTACTCTCATACAACATCGCTTTGATTTAAGTTCCATTTACTTACTTGCTGGGGTCGGGCCGTGACCACCCACTGTCCAATATCGGAAGAATTTTGTTCTACCGGAAGAGAATTCAGTCCAGTCAGTCAACCGAAGAATGGTGGTCAAACCATTTCGATAGGGCGATAAAAAAATAACAACGCGGGATGGGCAGGAGCGTCCCGTGATTATAGTACCGTTTTGCGATCGCCAATCCGCCTGCCAAGCGAGGGGAAGTCTTTGTGCAGCAGTGGACGTCATTCGGCTGGAGTGATGATGATAATGACTGTTTTTTATGTTATGAAAGTGGTAAACAAGCACGCAGTTCACATTGATGTTATGTGATGACTGCAGCTTATAGACATCCACACAAAGACCAAGGTCAAAATGCAGATGCGTTACCGCTCTTGAGGCCTAAGGTGTTATGCCTTTGTGCCGGAAATTACAGGGCCGTACATTAACACCTGACCGGAACACGATAGTGCTGAACACTACCATTTAGCGGCAAGTATATTAGGTAGAGCGCGCATGGCTCCGTGGCTGATGTAGATCATAAGCGATCTACTTGGTTAAGCACTACGGGCGCGGTTGGGTGTGCGATGGGTGACCGCTAGTGGCAAATTAAAATGCGCGTTTCCGTGCTTCGGAGGGCACCTTAAGCAGTCGGTCCCGGTTGCTATCGATAGACAGCAGTCGTTAAACCTTGTGGGAGGCCTTATGGGGGTTTGAAAACATCCGACAGGGGGTTGGCCACTAACCCCGTATCTCTCACCAATCCGCATTGGAGCAGCGTGGTGGAGTAAGCTCCAGGTCTTCCCCCAAAAAGGGGAGAGAATCGTGTCCAGGAGTGGGACGTATAATGGGTTGCCATTATTATATCAGGTAATGCGGTAGTGCCTACGCCCGCGAGCCCCGTCACTAGAGTTGTACCACCAGTAGAACTAGACTTACTGCAATCATGACTAAAACTCACACTATCATCATAGATTTGATTGGTCCCGACAAGGTCATACGTCGAGCAGCAACGAAACGAGAAATAACCTGACGCGCTGCGGTGTATACTGTTAAGAACTAAACTAGCACTAGCAGCACTTCATTCCACGGTGACAACCACAATTCAACTGATCCCCTCTTACCATTGACAAGCCCATTTATACCATTAACAAGCTAATTTCTACCCCCATTACTCGACTTCGTAAACAACATTCGAGTCGCTATCTTTAGAATAGCTAGCAGGTGTGTTTCAAAATGTAAACAACCTTATTCCAATTAGGCACCTGTTATGGCATAAACACCGCCTGCTTTTGGACAAACACCACCTGATTTGGCACAAACACCACCTGTTTCACCTTAAATGATGCCTACTATATTTAAGGCACTAACAATACTTATTATGCCCCACCCACAGGGTGTCTTTTTATGTGGAATCATTTTTATAGCTTAGTTACACTTATTTACGTTACCTATTATTCGTAGCATGCCCAGCTAACACACGAAAATACGTAGTTATTTAACTAAGCAAAAAAATTACATTAATGTTCGATCGGTTTGTAATGCTTGGAGTTTCCAAGCATTACAAACCGATCGAACATTCCCCCAAGCATCCACAAACGTCCCCGAGTATCACAGTCGAAGTCAATCAGCGGATATAATTTTGAAATCGGTGCGCATCCCGTCGAATTACGATCGCACGTCGCCAGATTAACAACCTTAACGCGTCGACTTACAGCTCAATATACCGACACTGATTACACTCTCACATCGCCTTCCAGCAAATTAATTGCGTCTAATGAGACACGCGAAGCTGTCGACGTGGGCTTGATTTCAGTGAATGGTGACGCTTTATCGCAAGCCGTTAAGGTGCGTATTTGCGCGAACTTTTGGATATATACCATTTCTCGGGCGTTTGAAGCGTATAGAGTATATAACTTGAGTTTCTGGTTGAAATGGAAGTGTATATCATGTGTGAAATAGGTTTTGTCATTGCAATTATAGGAGAAATGATACTGCCATGTTTTCACATGATGTTTGAATATCACAACAAAGCCTTTATTTCTAAAAAGTAACCTTGATTCTTCATATGAGTTTTTGTCTAGATTGCCATATTTCAGAGAATGTATTTTTTTATGTAATGGAGGTGGCAAACAAGCATGCAGTTCACATTGATGTTAAGTGATGACTGCAGCATATAGACACCCACACGAAGACCAACGTCAAAATGCAGATGCGTTACCACTTCTAAGGCCTAAGGTTAATATGCCTCTATGCCGGAAATTACAGGGCCGTACATTACCACCTGACCGGAACACGACAGTGCTGAACACTACCATTTAGCGGTAAGTAAATTAGGTAATGTGGTGGTGTCACTGGAACTCTACCACCAGTAAAATGTACGGAAAATATTCGTTATGGTTCTGCTATACTCAGAATTAACGAATGAAAATACTCAAGAAAAGATTATTAATATGGCTGATCTGGGCTTCTGGAATCACACTCAAAATCTTGGATTAAAAAGTCACTAAAGCCTATCATCATCATCATAATTTCTGCCAATAGACGTCCACTGCTGAACAAAGGCCTCCCCCAAAGAGTGCCACAACGAACGGTCCTGGGCCGCCCTCATCCAGCGATTGCCCACGACCTTCACCAGATCGTCGGTCCATCTTGTGGGGGGCCTTGACCTTGAGCCTTCTTATGAGGCCCATAGTGACCGACCACGTTTCTGTCCCATAAGTGATCACTGGAAACACACACTGATCAAAGACCTTTTTCTTGAGACACTGCGGTAAGTCGGACGAGAAGATGTATTGTTGCTTCCCGAACGCTGCCCAACCGAGTTGGATTCGGCGATTGACCTCTTTCTCGAAGTTGGACCGACCTAACTGGACAGTTTGTCCCAGGTATACATAATCATCAACAACTTCGAGTGTAGTACCCTCGACCATAACAGGAGTGGGTGTAACATGGACATTTGACATGATCTTCGTTTTGTCCATGTTCATTTTAAGGCCCACTCGTTTGGAGGCCCTATCGAGGTCATTGAGAATTGTGCTAAGGTCTTCCAGGGTCTCAGCCATGACTACGATGTCATCTGCAAATCGAAGGTGGGAGATGTACTCGCCGTTAACATTGATGCCGAATCCTTTCCAGTTCAGAAGCTTGAAGACGTCTTCCAATGCAGCGGTGAACAGTTTCGGAGATATAACATCTTCCTGTCTCACACCTCGCTGCAGTTGGATAGGTTTCGAGTTCTGATCCTGAAGCCAGACCGACATAGTGACCTTTCATACAAGCTCCTCAGCACCTCGATGTATCAGTAGTCAACTTGGCACCTCTGGAGTGACTGTAGCACTGCCCAAATCTCGACCAAATCGAAGGCTTTCTCATAGTCCACGAACGCTAGACATAGGGGCTATACTCTTCCGTCTTCTATATAACCTGCCGCAGCGTGTGAATGTGGTCTATGGTGCTAAAGCCTTTACGGAAACCGGCTTGTTCGGGAGGCTGGAAGTCGTCGAGTCTGCGAGATAGACGGTTCGTGATCACTCTCGAAAACAGCTAATAGACGTGACTTAGAAGTGCGATGGGCCTATAGTTTTTAAGAAGGGTATTATCGCCTTACTTAAAGAACAGTACCACCATACTTCTGTGCCACGTCTGTGGCGTTTTGCCCTCGGATATGAATTGAACATCGACTGAAGAGCTTCTAATACTGGCCTTCCGCCTGCTTTCAGGAGTTCAGCAGTGATTCCGTCATTACCCAGCGCCCTGTTGTCTTTGAGCTGTTTGAGAGCCGTACTAATCTCGTCTACACTGACGTCCGGGATATCTTCGGTGTAGTGTCAAAATGCAGATGCGTTACCACTTCTAAGGCCTAAGGTTAATATGCCTCTATGCCGGAAATTACAGGGCCGTACATTACCACCTGACCGGAACACGACAGTGCTGAACACTACCATTTAGCGGTAAGTAAATTAGGTAATGTGGTGGTGTCACTGGAACTCTACCACCAGTAAAATGTACGGAAAATATTCGTTATGGTTCTGCTATACTCAGAATTAACGAATGAAAATACTCAAGAAAAGATTATTAATATGGCTGATCTGGGCTTCTGGAATCACACTCAAAATCTTGGATTAAAAAGTCACTAAAGCCTATCATCATCATCATAATTTCTGCCAATAGACGTCCACTGCTGAACAAAGGCCTCCCCCAAAGAGTGCCACAACGAACGGTCCTGGGCCGCCCTCATCCAGCGATTGCCCACGACCTTCACCAGATCGTCGGTCCATCTTGTGGGGGGCCTTGACCTTGAGCCTTCTTATGAGGCCCATAGTGACCGACCACGTTTCTGTCCCATAAGTGATCACTGGAAACACACACTGATCAAAGACCTTTTTCTTGAGACACTGCGGTAAGTCGGACGAGAAGATGTATTGTTGCTTCCCGAACGCTGCCCAACCGAGTTGGATTCGGCGATTGACCTCTTTCTCGAAGTTGGACCGACCTAACTGGACAGTTTGTCCCAGGTATACATAATCATCAACAACTTCGAGTGTAGTACCCTCGACCATAACAGGAGTGGGTGTAACATGGACATTTGACATGATCTTCGTTTTGTCCATGTTCATTTTAAGGCCCACTCGTTTGGAGGCCCTATCGAGGTCATTGAGAATTGTGCTAAGGTCTTCCAGGGTCTCAGCCATGACTACGATGTCATCTGCAAATCGAAGGTGGGAGATGTACTCGCCGTTAACATTGATGCCGAATCCTTTCCAGTTCAGAAGCTTGAAGACGTCTTCCAATGCAGCGGTGAACAGTTTCGGAGATATAACATCTTCCTGTCTCACACCTCGCTGCAGTTGGATAGGTTTCGAGTTCTGATCCTGAAGCCAGACCGACATAGTGACCTTTCATACAAGCTCCTCAGCACCTCGATGTATCAGTAGTCAACTTGGCACCTCTGGAGTGACTGTAGCACTGCCCAAATCTCGACCAAATCGAAGGCTTTCTCATAGTCCACGAACGCTAGACATAGGGGCTATACTCTTCCGTCTTCTATATAACCTGCCGCAGCGTGTGAATGTGGTCTATGGTGCTAAAGCCTTTACGGAAACCGGCTTGTTCGGGAGGCTGGAAGTCGTCGAGTCTGCGAGATAGACGGTTCGTGATCACTCTCGAAAACAGCTAATAAACGTGACTTAGAAGTGCGATGGGCCTATAGTTTTTAAGAAGGGTATTATCGCCTTACTTAAAGAACAGTACCACCATACTTCTGTGCCACGTCTGTGGCGTTTTGCCCTCGGATATGAATTGAACATCGACTGAAGAGCTTCTAATACTGGCCTTCCGCCTGCTTTCAGGAGTTCAGCAGTGATTCCGTCATTACCCAGCGCCCTGTTGTCTTTGAGCTGTTTGAGAGCCGTACTAATCTCGTCTACACTGACGTCCGGGATATCTTCGGTGTAGTGTCGGGTCAGTCCGGCTCTAGGATCTGCTGCCGGACTGTTAACAGGTGGTCGTACTGACGTGTATAACTGTCCGTAAAACCGTTCGATCTCCTCTGCAAGCTCAGGTTTTGACGATACTATTCTGTCGTCCTCTGTCTTCAGCTTAGTGAGACGGCTTTTCCCTAAGGACAGATCTTTGGCGAACACTTTAGAGCCCTGATTCCGCTCTATGGCTGCTTTAATACTATTGGTATTAAAGTGCCGAAGATCGCGAGTCAATGACTTGGAGATCTGTCTGTTGAGCCGCCTGTACGCTAAAGCATCTTCAGAGGACTTCAGAACCATACCGCGTCTCTCCTCCATGAGCTTGAGAGTTGGGCTGGAGATCTTTTTGGTCTTATTCGTGGGGCGGGTCTTGAAAAACTTAGACCCCGCCGTGCGGACAGTTTCCACGAACCTGTTATTATAATCGTCCACGTCTGCGCACTCACTCAGGCATTCAAAGCGATTTTGTAGCTCGAGTTGAAAGCTCTCGGGGTTTTGGATTTGGGCAGGTGCTGGGCGGAGCGTAGACTTCATTAGTCGGGATCTTTCGATCTTCACATTTATATTCAATGTGCCTCTTACCATTCGGTCATACTAAAGCCTAACCATGCATGTAATATGTAGGCAAGATTCTTAGCCAAAAATGCCTAAGCTTAAATACCCTTAGTTCACAAAGTCAGTATCTTCTATAAAATATGCGATACGAACTTGTCTCGAGAATAGTTCGGCAACCGATTGATATTAATTTCAAAATAGTTATCGTTTACCGACTTGGGATCAACAATTTTCGCTTTTCAATCCATTAAATGTATTGGTTATTTAAAGAAATTAGAAAAAGGTAATGTAGTATTCTAAAAATCACGGATAGTGAAGTTTATATTCTATGATTGCTACCAAATTGCGTTTTTTCAGTAGACTTTACTTGCAGTATCGCTTGATGTTGAAGGAAAATTAACTGTTTCATTAATACCACGTATAAAAGTCCATGAACTATAAAAGTTACCTAATTGCACTCAAAAAACAACGGAATGTCGCACAATACCAAACATAATCTCGCAATGTACCGGTACTTTGGTTAGAATAGACGCTATCAAAGCGAATCCAAAGCCGGTTGAAACGCAATCAAAAGCGTGCTCGATCATGAAGACGCATCCGATGCTTTCACGAATCGTGTCGACTCACTTTTACATAATGGCCGCATGTCAACGGTGCTTGCAGTTCACCCACCTGTGGACGCTCATTATGTTACGTTTGACACTGTTATAAATATGGATTTTGAAATGCGGCTTGAATTGAGATGATCTTTGTTTAGTAGGGATTTAGTTGCAATTTGAACATGAGAATGTCGAAATATTTTATTTTTCGCAATAACACATGCGGGTGAATTTTGGAAATTAAAGAAAAAGGGAATGAAAAATTTTATTTCGGGCGGGAGTCAAACCCACGAACTCAGGATAACCAGTCCACCCTCTTTACCAATAAGCTACCGAAGTTGAAAATGTCGTGCGATTTGCAGAAGGCTCGATTCATATTGCTTTCAAGGCATAGTTTCATGATTATAATAATATGATAATTTGCAACACCTGGGTGGCTAGCGCTTATTAGTATTGAATAGGTTACAGCCTCATGTTGTCAATGACGATAACCAAGGAGCCAAATAAAATACTTGCATTTAAATCACTAATTTAAGAGTCTACGTGCTTTGCCAACCATCAAGCAAATAAAAATTACAGAAGACCGCACAAAGCCTAACATAATCTCGGAATGTACCGATACTTTGATTAGAATAGACGCTATCAAAGCGAATTCAAAGCCGGTTGAAACGCAATCAAACGTGTGCTCGATCATGCGGACGCATCCGATGCTTTCACGAATCGTGTCGACTCGCGTTTACATAATGGCCGCATGTCAACATTGCTCGCAGCTCACCCGTGGACGTTCATTATGTTGCGTTTGACACTGTTTCATGGATTTTGAAGAGCGAATTTAGTTTTAAATGAAAGCGAGAGGCAATTTGAGCTTCAATGCATCGTTCAATTAGTATAGATATCAATACATCTATACTAATATTATAAAGCTGAAGGGTTTGTTTGTTTGACTTGAACGCGCTAATCTCAGGAACTACTAATCCGATTTGAAAAAATCTTTCAGTATTAGATAGCTCATTTATCGAGGAAGGCTGAAATTGAAATGAAATGAAACACAATCGCTAAGATAAATAGAAGAGGGTAGGTAATATTGCAACCGCGCGAAGTTGGGGCGGGCCGCTAGTCATTCATATTCACACAAATCTGTTGATAAATCCCGTACCCACTTAAACAAACGATTGTAATATAGAAGCGTTAATGCTAAGTATCCTGTTTGCGTCTTAAATATCAATTAAACTGTCATTGTTTGGAACATGACATGACGAATTAATTATTAGTTGGGGATATTGTATACACTTGCCTCCCCTGTATCCAAGTTGGACGGATATGATATGACCAAAGGAGATGACAAGAACATAACTTTGTTATAAGTAATTCAAAGTCAAGTGAGACACGAGAGCGCTGTAATCATGTTCATAAGCACAGCTTAACGCAATTATTAGGTAGTCTTGATAGACGGGAAACGATTTCTGAGACGCATATCTGTGTGATCTACTAATATTATAAAGAGAAAAGAGTTGTATGTATGTTTAGAGAGCCGATTTTGAAAAATTCTTTCACCACTTGAAAACTACATTCCGACTGATAAATACAGGCTTTATTACATTAAAAAAAAGAGGGATCCCTAATAAAAATACAATGATGCAACCCAAGGTGTGAAAAATTTTGTCAATAACGCGTGCGCTGCGGAAGCTATTGATGATGGAACGAAAAAATATTCTACAGTATTATAGAATAGTATCCATATCTACAAAAAAGTCAGGGATACCATATTTTTTTATTTTTATTTATTTATTTATTACAGGCAACAAAATTGATTAAAATTAAACAACAGGCCCATAGAAATATATACCTTATGTATTGTGAGGGCCCGGTTTCACTCGGTTGGCGTCTCACAAACAGGGACTCCCACAAGGGAGAACGGTCTAATAGGTCGTCTGACTAACCTGCGGTTCCAGCTTTCGGCATTTATGTTGTCTTGATCCTGTGGTCTTCGAGTTCTTTCTTGGTTTTCACTCCCGGCCGGGGTGTCGAGTCACGGGTGGCCCTGGACCAGCCACAAAACGCGCGCGTTCGGGATCACGAATTTCAAGCGTCTCGTTTCCCGTTGCAAGTTCGATTCGCTACAGGTAGTGGCGAGTGGTGACGTCAGTGACGTCTTGTCAGAATCGACCAATGACCGTGAAGAGTGCCAAGGAGTGCCAACCTAAGTGTAAGCTTGAGAATTGTATACCAACTTTGAAATAATATGATGACGGTACATTTCCGCCCACCAAAATACGTTATAGGTATTTTCTAAAACTAGCGAATAACTAACCTACGAAAAGACTTAATTACGACTAAAGCTAATAATTAACGAGTTACGGATTAATCTAGGTTAGGTAACGGACATAGCTTAGCCAACGGTCGAGTTAAGCACGAACCATCGACTGTACGAACCGTTGCGATACGAACTATTCCGTCCGGACTAGGGTGCAATTTCTCGACCCGAGCCAGAGGCCAATGTAACGGAAGAGAAGTTTCGGTTTTCAGAATTACCACGGATCCCACGATTAGCGGCTTAGAATGTTTAGTCCACTTTGCCCGTTGAGTCAAAGTATGGAGGTATTCGCACTTCCAACGATTCCAAAAATCCTGTTGGAAACGTTGAATGAGCTGCCAACGACTAAGTCGATCAATATTAACTGACGTTAAGTCCTCATCGGGAACGGTAGTTAGAGGCTCCAAGGTTAAGAAGTGGCCCGGTGTCAGTACAACCAAGTCATTGGGGTCTGAACTCAACGGACAAAGGGGTCGCGAATTGAGTATCGCCTCAATTTGCACGAAGACCGTACTTAGTTCTTCGAACGTTAAGACTTGATCACCGATAATTCGATAAAGGTGCGATTTTACTGCTTTAATTTGAATTTCCCAAACTCCTCCAAAGTGAGGACTCGAAGGCGGGTTAAAACGAAACTCAATCTGTTCGGTTTGAGCGGCAGATTGCATGAGAGACTGAAGCTGATTATTCGCGCCTACGTAATTTGTACCGCAATCGGATTGGATGACGTTGACCCTACCGCGACGACCGACAAATCTACGAAGAGCGGCAAGGAATGCGTCCGATGAAAGATCCGAAACAGTTTCGAGATGCACTGCTTTGGTACTTAAGCATACGAACAAACAGAGATAAGCCTTACCGATTTTCGCACCGCGATGTTTTGCGAGTTTGATGCGGAAAGGACCACCGTAATCCGTTCCCACAACAGAAAAAGGCTTAACCTGATTGACGCGAGTAGCAGGTAGATCGCTCATAAACGGTTCAAGAGGAGTCGGGTTCGTTTTATAACACTGAACACACTTCGAAAAGCAATGACGAATTGCCCGTTTGGGTGAAAGGATCCAAAATTGTTGTGTTAGAAGGTATTGCATCGTGTTAACGCCAGCGTGACAATTTTCACGATGAAACGCTTCGATGATTAAATAGGTAAGCTTCGATTCGCGAGGGAGTAGAGCGGGGTGTTTATGCTCAAATTCGAGCCCCGATCTGGCCAATCGGCCACCCACCCTGAGAGTTCCCTTAGCGTCGAGAAACGGATTTAACTTACGCATTTGTTTCGAAAGAAGAGTATTGTCTAGCAAGTGACTTATCTCTGATGCAAAATGATGTGATTGAACGTACCTCACAATAATCATAAGGGCATTATGTAGTTCTACCCGAGTCGATATGGGATCAGAACAGCGAGTGCGTTTACAACGAATGAATGCAATGAATTTTATCCATACACACAAAAGGCGTTGGATTTTACGAATCGACGAATAGCGATCCAACAGAGTGTCTATAAACGGACTAGGAACGTCACCATGAGTAAGGAACGAGCGAGGAGCCTTTTCTTCTGCAGCTAGAATGTCTGAGTCTGGAATACCATCAGAACTTGGCCAATATGAAAGCGGTTGAGAGAGCCACGACGGACCCGCCCACCATAAGCGATTAGTGACAAGAGCTGATGGAAGCTGTCCACGGGAGACTACATCCGCTGGATTATCCTCAGAGGCCACGTGACCCCATCGAGCCCCAGGGATGACATCAAGAATGTGCCCTACGCGATTCGCAACGAAAGTCTTCCAACGTGAAGGGTGAGAGCGAAGCCACGCAAGCACAACGGTAGAATCAGACCACGCGAAAAGACTACTGCATGGAAGAACAGGTGAGTATATGTCCTTTACGAATTTCAGTAGATCAGCGAGCAAGACTGCAGCACACAATTCGAGACGAGGCAGCGACGTCGATTTTGTCGGAACGACACGACCTTTGGAGCATACGAAAAACACCTTGACATCGCCGTCTGCAGCAACTGTCCGTACGTATACTACAGCCCCATACCCAGTTTCTGAACTATCGGCAAATCCGTGTATATCACACGATTTAAGCTTCTCTACAGATACCCAACGAGGGATCTTCAATGATTGCAATAGCGGTAACTGCTCTAGGTAGCGGTTCCAGAAGTTGACAACGTCCTCTGGAGGATCTTCGTCCCAATTTATACCGAGAATCCAGAGACGCTGAACCAATGCTTTTGCGATGATTGTTAACGGCGAAAGAAAGCCTAAGGGGTCGTATACGCGAGCGAGCTCACTGAGAATATTTCTCTTTGTACATTTCCTTTGTTGCGGAGTTACGGCAAAAAAGAAGCAGTCACTGCGAGGATCCCATTTCAGGCCTAAGACCTTGAGCGTCGGATTATCTTTGGCATCCAAGGTAACTGGAACGGTGAGACAATGTTCAGGGTCGATATCAGTCAAAATCTCTGGCACATTGCTTGCCCATTTACGAAGTTCTATTTTTCCTTGCTGTAGCAGTTCGATGGTCTCAGCCTTGGCTTTAACAGCTTCCTCAACACTATCGAACCCGGTGACGATATCGTCAATATACAGGTCAGAATTCAGAACCTTACTACCGAGCGGGAAACCTTTACCCTCATCGGCAACGAGCTGCTTGATTGTACGGCATGCGAGATATGGAGCAGACGATACGCCATACGTCACGGTATTCAGTTCATACTCTTGGATGGGTTGATCGGGTTGGAAACGCCAGAAGATACGCTGGAATTTAAGATCAGCATTATCAACGATTATCATCCGATACATTTGCCGCATATCAGCGGTAAAGACCACGCAGTGAACGCGAAAGTTCAGAAGAATTTCAGCAATGTTTGATTGGAGTTTGGGACCGACGAGCAGAGTGTCGTTTAACGATACGCCCCTAGCATCTTTAGCTGAAGCGTTAAACACCACACGGAGTTTCGTTGTGGCGGACTCGGGACGCAGAACGCAGTGATGAGGGATGTAATACTTTCCCTCTGTAAGTTTGTTTACAGGGACAAGACTCATGTGACCACTATCGAGATAGTCTTTCATGAAGTCGTTGTACTGGTGATGCAACTCTGGATTTCTCCTGAGTTTTCGTTCGACTGAGTGAAAAAAACGCAAAGCGATGTCACGAGATCCAGGAAAAGAACGATCCTGCTCTTCTTCCTTGAAAGGCAGAGTGACCACGTATCTGCCAACCGAATCACGGGTATGATGAGTTGCGAAGATTTCTTCACAGCGAGTTTCCTCAGGGGTTAGATGTCGAGGTGACGGAAATGATTCCAACTCCCAGAAGCGCTTGACTTCCTCATGAAGCAGATCATCGTCTTGGCTGAAAAACGATTGAACTTCGTCCTGACAGCCGGCACCACCCAGTAAGAGCCAGCCAAACACTGAATTCAGAGCTGAGGGTCGATTTGGACCTCCATCCACACGGCCAGGAAGGAGAAGAGAAGTAAACACCTCAGCGCCGAGAAGCAGATCTACAGAACCAGGCTTGTCGAAGTTAGGGTCAGCCAAGGCAAGATCCTTGATATGATGCCACGACGATTTATTAATACGAGTTGAAGGTATCCTACCACAAATGCTAGGCAACGTGAGCGCGTCGATAGAAAAGAGGCTGTTGCTGTTAGCACCAACCTCAAGGCGAACTGCACCTGATATAGACGAAGATGCTTGTCCCAAACCACGAACACGACGAGAAGTAAGTGTGCGGGCGACACCTAAGATGGTGGCAGCACGTTCACTGATGAAGTGAGCCTGGCTACCCGAATCTATGAGAGCACGAAACGATTGGAAGTTGCCTGAGGAATCACGAAGTTGCACAGTGGCTGTTGATAACAGCACCACAGAATTATCACCTATGCTCGTAAGTACTCTTACAGGTTGCTCTGGACTACTGCTCGAATCGGCTTGACTTGATGAAGCAGATAAATTAGCATCATCATCTTGATGAAGCAGGGTGTGATGACGTTGACGACACTTTTGGCAACTAAAAAATGATCTACAATTCTTTAAACTGTGCGATGGTTTTAAGCAGTTGAAACACCGACGGTTGGTTTTAGCGAATTCAATCCGTTCCGCAACAGAAAGCTTTGTGAACCGTTCACAATAACTGATCGAATGATTTTCTGAACAGAAGGAGCACTTGACAATTGGTGTTGTGACTGATGCTTCAGATGCCGTAATCGTTCGAATTTTAGGTTTATCAGCAGTAGATTTAGTGTTGCTAGTGCTGGAAAGGAATACCGTAGTCGGTTTCGATTTAAACGATTTATTACTTGGTGGTATTTTAGGTAAAGATTTATCGTGTGCACGGTTGGTAGTAGAGTGGCTACGCTCTTGTGACAAAAAATGTGTATCTCGAACAAGGGCCTCGCATGTCATATTTAAAAATTTATACAAATCTCTAAATTCGGGAAGTTCGGCAGTTGAATGACTTCGTTCAAATGCACAGCGAGTCTTAGAATCGAGTTTCGATAATATGTGATAACACAGAATAAAGCTCCATTGATCCGTAGGTAAATCAAGACTTTTCAAAATATTTAAATTTTCACTAATTAAATCAAGTACACGACGGAATTCTGAAGGAGAACTCGATTTAAAATTAATATTTAATATTTCTTTCCAGCACGTAAAAGCCAACTCACGCTTATCACGATACCTAGTGAGCAAGGCTTGGTAGGCTTCGCTATAGAAAGTACCCTTAACTGGGTACGTACGAATAAGACCAAGTGCGTCACCTGACAAACTTGATATAAGATAATGCATACGTTCAGTGTCTGACAATGTTTCGTTATTATGGATCAACGAATTAAAAACATCATAGAATTCAGGCCACTCTTTAATAGCTCCTGAAAACGTTGGAATTTTGATTTTTGGTAATTTAACATTACAGACGCTCGAGCGATCACGTTCAGTACGTTGTTCATCGTTACTAGGAATAAGTTCCCTATAAATAGTAGCAATTTTAATGTAAATGTCATCAAATTGTTCGCGTATTAAATCTTCTTTCTCTTCCGATGTGCCATCAATAATGCCAAGAATGTCCGTATGAGCCTGCTCAAAACTTTCACAAAGTCGCGGCATGACAGCATGATGAGAAAGAAACGTGTTCAGAAGAGATCTATCATCTTGAGCTAGCTCAGCTGCCTCCAAAGTTTTTTCAAGACGTCGCAGAGCTAGTGTACGCTTCCTCCGTAAAACCGGTAAGTCTTGCATAGTTAATTCGGAAGTAGCATGTGAGCCACGCCTCGATGTTGTGTCGTGCTTAGAACGTCGCCGAGTTGCGTACATCGTTGTGAGAGACTAGTACAAACGAAATACGACAAAGCAGTGTACACAAGCTACGGCTTAGCACGCGCAATGCTAAAAAACGTGAAAAATAATTTAATTAAAAGAATTGAAGAACCATTTATCTATTAAAACGATTTAGTGTTACGATATCCCGCGAGTCAGGTTCCCAACCGAACTCGTCCTCTTATAATTACGAGGGGATGTGGAACTATACGAGAATAATTAAAAGTTAAACAATAGAATACCTAGGTAAACGATATGTAGGTATAGCACGGTCCAGTTTTTACGAGAGCGATCGAGCACTATTATTATAATAATAATGGTGCTTCACGATAGGTACCTATCACTTTAGAGTACCTAATGAGCTAAGTTACGTAAACACGATTGTTATTGTTTGCAGTTGAATAATTTCGCTTATGGTAAGTCACTCGATGAATAGGACGTCAGAATTATTTACGAGCCATTTATAATAGGTAAGTAAATTACGATAAAAAACGACCTAACTACGATAGTTGCATACTTACCTACCTACACCACTAAAAAGAATCAGATAAACAAGTGCGAGAACCAGCGATGTTATACCGCGATATAAATAGAATGTATAAACAACGCTAGGCAACGATAAATTGCAACTTGAATACCTATCCACTTTTACATAGTGTAGGTCTATGAGATAAGCGACGAATTTTAGGTACCTACGTAATTAAGGCAAACCTGTGTCAACAAACAACAATAGAATGCTGCTCCTCTTTACGATAGGTTTTTACCAAAGCGAATAAGTGAAAGGCGCAAGCAATTGTATTATTGTGTTGTACGTAGGTATGTACCTAGGAGCGAAGAACAATTATTTACTTAAAAAAAAACTTAAATACGCGTATGATACGATATTATAAACAACAGTTAGACGAATAGGATTTTACCGGGTTTGTGTATATTCACGTAAAACGTACCTACCTATATCCAAACCGCTAAACGTTGAATATTGAAAACGATTTGTAAACTAGGTAGCTACACACAATAATTATGCCGAACGGAACACTTGGTATTTGCAACGGTTGTACCTTCGGATTACTAGATCACACTAGGTAGGTATGTTACTCCTGGTGACCTAAAAATTTTTACATAGAAATCGAATTTATTAATTTATTCAGAATCGTTCATTTATAGAAATCGAAATCGAAAAATATATATATATATGGATGCGTAAGATGAGGATATCTTTCCAATGTTAACGATCGATCAACACGTTAATTGAATATAATTGTTACGTGTACAGGGCAGAATCTCCCAACTTTCCCGAAATTAGGGAGTTCAAAAAAGTCGGTAGGAAGAAAAATTGTACGTGTATGGTTTTACGAAAGTTAATGAAAAATGGATAATTCCCGGGTTTCGGCACCAAAATGTATTGTGAGGGCCCGGTTTCACTCGGTTGGCGTCTCACAAACAGGGACTCCCACAAGGGAGAACGGTCTAATAGGTCGTCTGACTAACCTGCGGTTCCAGCTTTCGGCATTTATGTTGTCTTGATCCTGTGGTCTTCGAGTTCTTTCTTGGTTTTCACTCCCGGCCGGGGTGTCGAGTCACGGGTGGCCCTGGACCAGCCACAAAACGCGCGCGTTCGGGATCACGAATTTCAAGCGTCTCGTTTCCCGTTGCAAGTTCGATTCGCTACAGGTAGTGGCGAGTGGTGACGTCAGTGACGTCTTGTCAGAATCGACCAATGACCGTGAAGAGTGCCAAGGAGTGCCAACCTAAGTGTAAGCTTGAGAATTGTATACCAACTTTGAAATAATATGATGACGGTACACCTTATAAACTAACATACATATTAATATATATTATAGTGTTAGTACATAAATCTTAATACTATGTTAGTACACTTCACTTGCACTGTGTCATTGTGAGTTCGAGTGGCACTTGTCCCCGGAAGCGACGGAACACCACATCTTGCGGCCAAAAGCTTTCCTCCATGACAAGGTGCAGCAGGAATGTCGGCACACGCACCACGAATGACTTGAAGTTGACGTTGCGGCGCGACTCCAACAGCTGCACTCTCAGCGTGTATCTCAGCTTTCGACGAAGAAACTCCACGACGTCCTCTGCCTCAGCGGTGTAGTGGAGGCGGGAGATGTACACCGGGGTATTCGGTTTAGCTGCGTGTAAACCTATATTGGGCTCCACGGGAGCCTTATCATCAGCCCGGTTCGTGGCCTTTTTCGGCCCGGGCTTCGCAGGGAGCGTCGCAAAGACGCTCTCAGTGACCATACGGTCTAGTCGTGTAGGAGGTCGTGCAGCGCGGGGAGGGGCTGCGGGGACGGGAGCGGGAGTGCGGGGCGCGCGGGCAGCGCATCATACCGCAGGCACAGCACTCGGCGCCGGCGACAATACCGCTGACGCGAAACTTGCAGGCGATGCATCGAGGGGGCAAGCACCTCGCACGGTGTTGATGTTATTAGACACCGGCGGTGACCTAGTTACTGCCACAGTATTACGCAACTCATTTACTTGGTTGCGCAAATCAACGACGGTAACTTGGGAGGCGTCTAATTTTTTCTGCACCTCTGCTAAACTTGCCTTCAAAGATACGATGTCTCTCAAAAAGCAACTCACGTCCACGTGATCAAAGGTTACCGGAGGCAACTTATTTAGATCCTTGGCCACAAACGTCGGCACCTCGTCAGGATCCACCTCCTTCAGCAGGGTAATTATATCCTGCAGACTCTTCTTAGTCCCGTCACGCCTGCGGGACACCATCTGGTCGCTTCTGTTCAGCAACTTAAACAGCAACAGCTTGGCATTTGCTATTTCTTGTTCGCTGAAACTCGTTGAACATATTTGGATGGCGGACATCTCGTCCATCACATCCAATTTCTGTTGCAAGAAAGCCAACAGCTCGTTCGCCACCAGTGTATCACTCGTGGCAACCAAAGTTTCAAGCGACGGCTAGTGCCGCGCTAAACGATAATAATTGAGTAGGCAGCTCGTCCGATTCGGAGCGCGGCACACGCACGACTGTCCAACTACTATAGTTATGCCACAATGGCCAGCCGGCACTTTCATTATACAACACTAGCTGACCCGGCAAACTTCGTATTGCCTCAGAATGAAATAATATGTCAAAGGTTTGATAGATACGGACTATTTGCATAAAAAAATAAATTGTGGTTTTTACTATTTCCCTTCGATTACTTCATATTTTCTTACCTTTTAAACCTATCACCTTTTAAATTAAATCATTCAAAACCAAAATTAGTTAAATCGGTAAAGCCGTTCTCGAGTTTTAGAGACTAACGGACAGCAATTGATTTTTATATAATTATAGATAATGTATAATAAAAGTGCCGACAATAATCAAACCATATTATTGATACCGCTGTATTGATTTTTATCCCTATTACATTATATTTTATTATGGTCAGATGTTGTGGTGAAAGATGACCTAAAAATATTTTTATTGCATTGTAAAATGTATAGTTTAAGTCTCATTTAACACAATAGAGCCTAAACAAAACATTACCATTAAGTATTTTACAAAATAATTCTCTTGCTTAAATTAATTTAAAATGCAAAAACACAAAATCTGGTATTCAAAAAATACAGAAGAAGCTTGCATTTAAATCAAGGGTTTTAATTAACAAATGTTACTGATTATACTAAACAGAAGCGGAAAAACAGTAAATAAATCTGTTGATACAACGCACTTAAATGTTACAGGATGCTAGGATTTTATTGGGAATTTATTATTCCAATGGCATGATACATATATTACATACATATATATTACTTCACGTCTGTAGGTTACTAATATGTCATCATCATAATTTTAACCGAAAGACGTCCATTATTGCACAAATGCCTAAAAGCCTCCCTGAAGATTACCACAAGGTACAGTACTGAACCACCTATATCAAGCGAATGCCCAAGATCTTCACCAGATTGGCGGTCCACCTCGTGGGGGACCTATCTAGGCTTCGTCTTCCAGTACACGGTCACCACTTAGTACACGCGTCGGTTCGAGCTATCGCGTTGATCTCGCAGGAAAACCCCGAGTATATGTTGAATTCAGTTTTGAGTTAATCCTTAACCACATGCAAGATGTTTGCGAAATCGAAGGAGGGGTATACTTATAATCTACTGGCAGACAAATGCCAACTCAGTCTGCACAGTGCCCCAGTCCACACAGAAACTCAAGAGACTCAAACTTTCAATATATTTATAAAACGTTTTTCATTTACTTTAGGTATGCAAGATAACTTCAAAAAAATGCTTTACTTTAAGAAGTGTAAAGCACGTATAAAAGGGTGATAGTATAAAAATAAAAGAAGTCTTTCTTAGAGTTCCTTCTCTCCTTTGGAATGTTTTCTTCGTTTAACATATTGTGAATTTAACATTTATAACCTCCCAGATTAGATAAGCAACAGCGTGATAACATTATTCGTTATGTATATGTGGTCATCACATTCGCTTTGATTAAACCAGACGTAGCGTGGTTGTGTTCAGGATGACAGTCCAAATTACAGGCCATTGTGCGGCGAAAGTACATATGCACTGTCTGTTGATTATTGTCAGTAACTTGTACAAAAATAAATCTGTGAATGTGTATTCTGTTTTCGAATTTATTTCGCATATATATAAAACACATTTTCACGTTAATTCTGAACCTCTTTTCATTATTGGCGAAAACGAAGGAAGCGAATAACAATAATTTTAGTCAATCAATTCATCCGGTAACACGGAAACTAAGAACAATACTTTCAGTAGATTTTGAAAATGTTTGTCATTTAGTATATGCGATATATATCTCTAAAATATGATTTTCAGAAATGAAACTCCAGAAAAACTAAAAATTTGTTATTATAAATACATTAAATTAGGTTTTTGTTAACAAATGACGTAACGTAGTATTTCCATCATCCTGATTTGCCAGTTAAAAACTCCCAGATTAATTATCCTTAATGGTTTGTCCTCACAACAACATAACATGATTCGGTACGTATATGTGTCCATCACATTCGCTTTAATTAAACTAGACGTAGAGTGGTTGTGTTCAGGATAACTGCCCATGTGCGGCGAATCTACATGTGCACTGTCCGTTAATTATTGGCCGTAACTTTTTTTAAATAAGTCTGTACAGCTATTTTGTACGAGTAACTAACAAGCCCGTATTCCCCGAACGGGTAGGTAGAGGTAAATTGAAGCAAAAATGCAAACAACCACGATTCGCTGGTTACGTTTTGGTCCACATAACAGGTGGTGAGTCTATTCCGATCCCCAGACACATTAACTCCGAGAGTGGCACTGAGAAAATTCCATAAAATTGAAAAATACCAATAGCACGAGGGATGAAATATACATCTTTATTATACTTTTGTAGACACCTTGAGAGACCCTGAGCCGGGCATCGAACGCAGGACCACTAGCACTAGTGGGCTGACCATTAAAATCCGTTATCTTTGATTCTATTGGGATATTTCCATTTTCCAGAAGTTGCCCAGTACCTCGAAGTTTGGTTATGTATAATTTTGCGTGTAAATGTCAACAGGCTCACCATCTGCTATATGGACCAAAACGTTACCGGTGAATCATGGGTGTTTGCATGTATACTTGAATGCATGCAAACACCCATGGAGACACACTGAGAGGATTTCAGGCGTGAAGTTTTTCTTTTTTAACCGACTACCAAAAAAAGGAGGAGGTTCTCAATTCGTCCGGATCTTTTTTTTATTTTTTATGTATGTTCACCGATAATTTGAAAACGCCTTCACCGATTTGGATAATTTTGGTTTTGTTTGAA
Organism: Macrosoma leucophasiata; assembly: GCA_036365455.1. NCBI lineage: Eukaryota > Metazoa > Arthropoda > Insecta > Lepidoptera > Hedylidae > Macrosoma > Macrosoma leucophasiata. The sequence continues at coordinate 21,984,270 of JAWQUS010000007.1, read as the reverse complement.
AGGGTGTGCCTCACAGTTGGTCCCATTGTAACCATGTCAATGTGAGATGATGGGATCCTGGAGAAATCGAGGGAACTCTTCAAATTTCATAGCACACTTGAAAGGTTTTCGATATTATATAATGTTCCTTTCGGAAGGCACAATTTGATGAAGTGGAACTGGTGATGAAGACTATCTATGGTACCTTTTTAGTTGAAATACCTGCTTTTACTGTAATAATACTGATAATAGTTACACGTTTGTTAAAAACATTGTTATTATAAACCGCGATTGTTCGAAAACGCCTGAACCAATTTGGACATTTCTTTTGTTTGAAGGGGTATACTTCACAGGTGGTCCCATTGCCACCATGTCAAGATGTGATGATGGGATTCTGGAAAGATCGAGGGAACTACTCAAATTTCATAGCACACTTGAAAGGAGATGATGATAGAGGTGATAATGATGGAGGTGATGATGACCGTGGTGATGATGATGGTGGTGATGATGACGGTGATGATGGTGGTGGTGATGGTGGTGATAACGATGGAGGTGAAGATGATGGAGGTGATGTTAAAGATGATTATGATGGAGGGTATGATGGTGGAGGCGATGATGAGAGATGATGATGGAGGAGATGATGATGGAGGTGATGATGATGGAAGGGATGATGATGTATGTGATGATGATAGAGGTGATGATGATAATGGAGGTGATTATGATAAAGATGATGATGATAGAGATGATGATGAAAGTGATGACGATAAAGGAGATGTTCATATTATTATGCGTGTCATGATCATAATCACCGTCATCATCATCATCATCTTCATCATCAACATCACCATCATCACCATGTCTATCGTCAATCCCATCATCTTCATCACCACCTCTATCAACATCATCACCACCACACAATGATGTCCACAACAGTGTTGTGCGTCATAAAGGAAGAGCCACAGTTCCTATTGAAACAATCTATCACTACAGTAGCGGTTAGCGAGTTTTTTAAACATTAAAAAACGACCTATCTAAATAGCGGGTTTTATCACTACACTTTGAATTAGCCTTTTGCTTGTCTGCCTAACAACCAGCTAATGGAATAGATAGTTTTCGAAATCGCTATTAGAATTCAAAAGTTAGTTTCGTTTCGTTGCCATTCCAGAAAAGCCGATATTACACACCTCTAGAACTGATGATAAAGACTATAGATAGTAGTAGTAGTAGTTAAAATACCTACCTACTTTTACTGTAGTACTTAATACTAATAATAGTTACACCACTAAAATAGCCAATAGTGCGGCCCGCGCGTCAGAACTAATGTTGTGTTGTTGCAGTGTTAACAAATGCGTCTAAATGAATCGCAGTGAAATAGGCTCTAAATTTTTTTAATTCAACTTGGCACCGACTTCAAACCTATGAGTAGGTAGGTACATAGCCCATATTAAGGTAATTGTCTTATTATAATTAATAGGTTACGTGTTTATTCCCTTAAAACGAAATTATCTAATTGAGTTTATTGATCGCTTTTTAGTGTTTTGTCTATTCAGTTTTTAATTTTTTTTGAAGGCGGTTTTTTTTAATTTTAAAATACTTTTTACGATAGTTTATATAGTATTAACAATTCGCCAAATCGCCGGCAAAAGCAAGTACAAAATGTCTCCAAAACTAAAATCCTCTTTCTTAGGTCAGCAACGAAAGGAAAAAGTAACATTTCACTGCCAAGTTTGGAATTTTAATTATGTTTACATTCTTTTCGCGTATAATATTTAGCAATTTTCACGGCGCGGCTGCAAGATGCAATTTACTTGTTTTATTTAATGGAGTCCGTACATTTTTCAAGTGCAATCTTTTTATTTTGTCGACTTTTGCTAAGTTTTCACGGAGTCTTGCCTTTTTCTAGTAGTTGCGAATGGATTCAGCTATTTTTGAATGAAAGCAACCAATTATGTACTTTATTGGAGACAGGTATTTTAGAAACATTTTCATCTTTAAGGCTCAGTTTGTATTTGTACTATGATTTGTAATATGATCCATACAAAAAAACCACTTCCCATTAGATGGCCCGTTTGTTTGTCTGTGAACCTTTTAACAAAGGTGGTAATATATGCCCCCATGATTTCGGCACAAAGACATAACTTCATCACTCCAGGCGATAAACATCCACTGCTGAACATAGCCTTCCCCAAAGATGTTCACAACAGTGTTGGGCGGCATTAGGGGAGAATATGCCATAGTCGCTACGCTTGGCAGGCTGATAGGCCATCGCACTGGCGGTAGTTTTATCGTGGGATGCTGCTCCCCATCCGCGTAGTTATTTTTACTACTATTGGAATGGTTTGACCGCCATTGTTCGGTTGGCTGACTGCACTAGTGGAAGAGTTCTCTTCCAGTAGAAAAAAAATCTTCGCAAGTGGGCGGTGGGGTCGTTACGTCCCGATGCCAGAACAACAGCTGGGCAACATTGAAATTTCTGGTGAATAGGCGCGTCCTCACAGAGCGAACAGCCTCGAGAGGCATTTGCCGCGCGAGGCAGGTCTCTCTGTGTGGACACGTCTATTAAGTTAATGTCCATGGGCTTCCAGTGCACTGTTTGTCATTTTCATCAAATAAAAAACCCCAATTAAAACTGCGACTAGTAGCTGATTTGACCTTAACCATAAATGACACCTGCAATCCATCTGGATTGCAGTAATCAGGTGTAAAATCCACAAGATCAGAAGAGTTGCGAACTTTTCTCATAAAACAGCGCAAACTCTCAAACCGTACCCCATATCCCTTTCAAATTCAAATGAGGATGCTGTACCACATGCAGCCATCGTATGCGATGCATTCGCTTAATTAAGACGCACGTAGATTACAACATTTAGTCGGCCACACACGACACGAATATTGTCAATGGAGACGGATAATTTTTTATGTAACTACGTAACTTCACGCCTGTAATCCCCGAAGGAGTAGGCAGAGGTAAATGCATGCATTCAAGCATACATGCAAACACCCACGATTCGCCGGTTACGTTTTTGGCCCATGTAACAGGTGACGAGCCTCTTGACATCTCCGGGCACATTACTAAACTTCGAGGTACTGGGAAATTTCCAGAAAATGGAAAAATCCCAATAGAACCAGAGATAAAGGACTTTACACCATTATCTCTGATAACCTCCTACCCGAAAATCAAACCCAGGACCATAGCGTAGTAGTAGTGGCCTGCTACCACTAGGCTACCGAGGCAGTTAAATTAATTCATAATGTGATTTTGTAAAATGTACTTACCAGTATTATCAGCCAAATACTCAAACGTCACTTAAATCTAAGTGGGACTTAAAAATTTTCTGTCTTTATAAAACACGTTCAAACGATAGAGGTAGCGCACATTTGAGGGTTGCTTAAAATTGAGTGACGTTTGAGTATTCGGCCATAAGAGATTTTATTATATTTATAAATGTATGTAGTCGTATCTTCGCGTCTCTAGTCCCTGAAGGCGCATGCAAAGGTAAATGCATGCATACATGCAAATACCATCGATTACGTTTACGTTTTCGCCTATGTGGGTGTGGTCGCCTGTGTGTGTGTTTGTTGACATTTCCGGGCACATTACTAAACTTCGAGGTACTGGCAAACTTCCAGCAAATGGAAAAAGCCCAATACAACCAGAGATAAAGGATTTTACTCCGTTATCTCTGATTACCCTCGAATCAGGAATCAAATCCAGGACCTCAAGCGTAGTAGAAAAGCGCGCATGGCTCAGTGGCTGGTGTAGATCGGAAGCGATCTACTCGGTTAAGCAACAGGGGCGCGGTCGGGTGTGTGATGAGTGACCGCTAGTGGCAAATTCAAAAATGCGCGTTTCCGTGCTTCGGAGGGCCCGTTAAGCCGTCGGTTCCGGTTGCTATCGGTAGGTAGCAGTCGTTAAACCTTGTCGGAGGCCTTATAGGCGGTTTGAAAATATCCGACAACGGGTTGGCCACTAACCCTTATCTCCACCAACCCGCATTGGAGCAGCGTGGTGGAGTAAGCTCCAGGCCTCCCCCCAAAAAGGGAAGAGACTCGTGCCTAGCAGTGGGACGTATAATGGGTCGCCGTTATTATAAGCGTAGTAGTAGTGGCCTGGTAGTACCACTGAAAAACTGAGGCAATTCAATTAAAATTACTGACGAGAATCAGCTTGCTTCCAAATTAAGGTATTACCATACCACCAGGTACTCGTATGAAGCTAATAAAAGAGTTTTAATAAACGCTAAATTGCCTGAAGCCCAGACAAAACGAGCAGATTGTGGGCGGCTTTAGGCTTCACGACATACGTATAGGCGGAGTAATTGCATTCATTCCGCTTTGGATTTCCCCTTTTGAAACATTTCAATTCAATCTCAGCTAATTGGAAGAGCAGACAAGACTAGCGGGTATAAAACAATGTGGATGAAAAATACCAATCTCGGGGGGTTTGATACAGGAATATTTATAAGGATCTCAGTGACTGGTGGCAGAGCTGCAGTGACGGAGTTCGCGGGCGTAGGCACCACCGCATTACCTAATATACTTGCCGCTAAGTGGTAGTGTTCAGCACTATCGTGTTCCGGTCAGGTGGTAAGTACGGCCCTATAATTTCCGGCACAGGCATAACACCTTAGGCCTCGGGAGTGGTAACGCATCTGAATTTTGACCTTAGTCTTTGTGCGGGTGTCTATAGGTTGTGTCTATAGTCTATAGGCTGCAGTCATAGTGGTAAACAAGCATGCAGTTCACATTGCTGTTAAGTGTAACAGCAATGTGAACTGCATGCTTGTTTACCACTCCCACACCATAAAAAAAAAAGAATTATCAGGTTGATTTACGTGTAATATTGACTGAATAGTAAGCTTTAGAAATTATTATGTTTAACACCGTGACAAAACAATGGGTTAACTTTATCGATGGATAGCTAGGAAAGCTCAATTTTTTCCGCCCTACATTCATGTATGAAAAAACTAATCGATTTAATATTCGTAATTACTACAGCAGTTTATATGTGTTCGTAGAACTCACCTGCCTTAAGAATTCCAGTTATCAATTTTACTCGGAAATCACGACTTATAATTCCTGAGTAAAATGGTTTTGTGATAAAACGAACGAAGTTGTAGACCTTTAAATGTTATACAATATCTATACATACAGCGTCATTACAAGAGTTTTGTAATTTATGCATGTAATGGGAATATGTAACATTATTAACAAAAAAAAAGTATATTGTTTTATTAAAAAGAAAACGAGTAAAAATGTATGCAAGGTGCGATATGTACTCATATAAAATATTTTGTTTTATGTCATAAGTGGCAATCAAGCATACAGCTTACATTAAAGGTAAGCAATACCGATAAACATCAAATGCTGTTATGTATCTGTGCTGCAAATTACAGGGCTATACATTACCACCTGACCGGAACACGATAGTTCTGAACACTACCATTAGGCTGCAAATAGATTAGGTAATGCAATACAATACAATACAATATCTTTATTAGTAACACCAAGTTACAAGTCATTTTTAGTAGGTACAATATATTAACAATATATTGATTAAATTTAATATTCGATATTACCTATATTTAAATAGCAATTAAATTAATTTAATTAGTTAAATTATCATACAATTTCATTGTAAATTATAAAAATATAAAATAGGAATAATATCAGTAAATTGGTACATTTATTAACTTACTGGCAATTCATAGAATTCTTCTATTGAATAGAAGGCACACCGGTTTAACCATTGGTGTCTACGCCCGCGAGCACCACCAGTAAAATCATTATGCTTTTTTGAAATTCAACTACCTACTTGTACAGGATACAAAATAACAACTTAAAAAAAGATAAATCGCGATCAGCAAGCTAACATTGAAATGAAATCGTCGCGTTAAACATGAAGTTTTTTTTTTTCAAGTAGACCGTTAGAAAAGCAAATACGCCGATGATCAAATTGAAACAACTCAATTCCGAAACGCCATCGTCAGTTGGTACGTTTTTGCCCAACTGTAATCTCGAGATGATTGGCGTGCCGTCGACTTGGCCGCAGTTTTGAACCAATTTTATTGGATTACACATCGACGCAAGTTGAAATCGTATATACGATATCAACTTGCAAGTTGTCCTACAATATGTTCTTAAATTAGTGAATTAATGAAAACAAAGAATACGCATTTTGAGATCTAATTTATTAATTACATATCGCGGAGGAAGTAATGGCCCTGTAACATATTTAAATACCAAAAGAGAGCCTTATAGAACGAGGTTCAAAAAACAACACAGCGACTAATATATGGATGGCGAAGTTTTACCAATTGCCGTTCGTATTATCGAGATAGATATTTAAATAAATTTTAATACATAAACCATAAATAACATTAGGTCTATACGAAAAATCTAAGCATGTGATCAGCGTTCTAATGAAATCGTTAAGCAAAAGTACTATCTACCGTAAAAAAAAACAAGCACATGTAGCTACGTCGATGATCCGCAAATTGAAACTACACAAATTCGGTTGGATCTCGAAACGCCGACGTCAGTTGGTCCGACATTAATTAATCAAACGATGCACCCGCAGCTTTGATGTGCATCTGTGTTCGCCCAAGTGTAATATCTATGATTAGCGTGCCGTCGACTTGGCCTCAGTTTTGAACCAATATGATTGGTTTAGATCTAGTTTCTATTTACGTACGTTCATTGGCTGATATGTAAGATTTGAACGGAATACTGTTTCATAAACTTTATCAAGATAAATTGGTTTTCTCAATTTCGACCTCACCGTAGTATCTACCTATATACACTTTTTTACTGATGGTTTTTTACGACGGACGAAGTTCGCGAGCGGAGTCACCACCGCATTAAATAATCTACTTGTCATCAAATGACAGTGATCAGAAGTATCGCGTTCCGGTCAGATGATAATTTACAGCCCTGTAATTTCCGGCAGAGGCCTAACACCTTAGGCCTCAGGAGTGGCAACGCATCGACATTGAATTCTGTGGTTTCATATAAATGTTGATAGGCCTGGAGCCTATTACCATCAATGTAAAGGGGATGCTTGTTTGGCATTAAAAACATTGTATCAGAATATCTACGTCTAAATAACAAAATACTTATTATTTGACAAAAATTGGGAATCAACAATTTCATCATATCAAATTCTCGATAACATAATAATCATAGAGCAACACGGACCACCGGGCGACCGGAGGGGAGTAGCCGTAGCGTTTATTACCGATGCAAAACAGTCTGCCATTTTTTGCGGGGAGAATTTGTGTGACACACACACGCACACAACAAAAATAGTCTATTACATGCCTACTATTATATGCCTACTCCCCTCCGGTCCGCCTCGGCCGGTGGCCCGTGTAATATGTGTGCTCTATGGTAATAATCAACGGTTTCAAAACTTACTCGTGTTTTGGTCACTAATTAAATTTTACACTTCGACTAGCTGTTATAGTGGGTAAGCAAGACTACATTTTTACACAGCTGGTATATCTGAAGAACATTAAACAGGACTGTCTACAACAATAACAGTATATATATATTTATGGAAGTGGCAAACAAGCATGCAATTCACATTGATGTTAAGTGATAACTGCAGCCTATAGATATCCACACAAATACCAAGGTCAAAATGAAGATGCGTTATCACTCCTGAGGCCTAAGGTGTTATGCCTCTGTGTCGGAAATTACAGGGCTGTTCCAAATATTCCAAGACAACAGTTTCATTTTAGTGATCTACCCTGGCAGGTAGCACAGGGAATATGTCAAACAGCCTCAACAATAAATCTTGTTTATGTCAGTCTGTATGTAAATATACGGCTAGCTGAACTGTAAAAGTTGACGCGCCCAACTTAAGTGTTATAGGTTTGGTGACCATATCTTTCGTATCTATAAAGGAAAATATAAATATTGTATAAATAAAAAAACATAGATTTTTCCAGAGAATCCTATCATCATGCTTGCTCGCACGGCATCATAGCAATTAATTATTTATTTCTTTGGACGTATCCTTTCATATTTTCCAAGTTTGACAGGAAATTATCATGAAGGTAAAAACATTACAAGTCTTTTGATTGAAACAAAAACAGAATTATTTGTAAGCCTTGATGATTTTATACTCCTTGGACAGAAAAGTTTCCATAGCCTTATTTGTATAGATATGGTTGGAGTGTTATAGAATTTGTTTGCTTTACATTTTAGTCACTTTATAATCGTCACGGTACAACTCAATGTAATATATAAAAAAACAGCTCACGCCTTAGGAGTGGTAATGCGTCTGCACCAGAACCTCTTGAATGTAGGTTACAATATTTACTTACTTTGTCACTTTTTTCTAAATGCATCCAATAACACTTCATGGTACGTGTACAAATTCATTAATATCCCTAAAGCATGTCCACCCTAAAAGGAGACACAAGTTTTGACACTTACTTTGTCATTGGAACTTTTCTGATTTATGTACACATGTCCGCGTTGTTTGAACGCCGTGAAAAGCAACTACAGGTGACACATTCATATAATGGATGGCTCTTCTTCTGACTTTTATTCGGTTATGAAATAAAAATCAAGAGCTGGGTAATGGTGTTTTGTAAATTGAAATTGAATCTTGATTAACGACAGTTATAGGGTCAACATTTATGGAGAAGACGTACAAGCGTTTTTTGGGAAGAATATGCCATAATTGACACGCTTGCCAGACGAAACTGTATTTGCTTTTCACGGCGTTCAAACACCGTGGACCAGTGTACGTATAAGATTAGATTAACTTAGCAAAATAAACACTTGTGCTCAACACTCATGCGAATGACAAAGACAAAGCAAATTATGGATAAAACTTACCTATCTAATGTAGGTTTATAACTTGAGGGGTCAGCTTATAATTATTTATTAATCTACGTCTACATACTTATTAACTGATTGTTTTCATTTAAATCGTTCATACTTTTTCGATAAATGTGGAACAATATCATTCATCAACAAATAATATTTAAGACCTTATATTTTGGGGCCGGTGAGGTTTCCGGCATTAAAATATCAGACTGTGTATAATATATACCATCTTCAAAACCGAAGCTTTAATGCACAAAACTTGCAAACTGCCTTATAACCGAAACAATAATTCTTCGCCAAATCGAAAGCTCCATTAAAAGCTCAACGGGAGCTTTACCGAAAACCGTGTTCGAGCTTTTACCCCCATAATGCGTTTTCTTTCGGACTCGCCGTTGACGGGGATGACGTGATCTGCATCATTATTGGAACCGTTTATTTTGACTTTTGATTTATTCACGGATTTTAGTATTAAGATTTTTTGTAGGAGGTTGTTTTTCGCTGACAGATTATTCTTGTGAAATTATTCTCACCTTCGTTTTACCTCTCCTAGTTTTTAGTTCCACCTTTGTTCGCAAGTTCAACCCGTCTATGGTCTAGTACAGAGGTTCCCAAACTATTTTTCTTGTAGACCCCTTTCAATTTTTTTCTGGTTTCGGTGGACCCCCTGACATTTATATCACTTTCTCATATATTCCATTTTTATTTACGCATATACATACGTAGACCCCATCGAGTCTCCCATAGACCCCAGGGGGTATATATAGACCACTTTGGGAATCACTGGTCTAGTGTCACAAATTAACACCTCCAAAAAAAGGGCTTGATTGAATGCAAATAAAGATACACCACACCGTAACAATTCAGCGGTGAACAATGCATAATAGTATTGGCTATTTATTTCTATTCGCCGATACATGGTGACTCGCAAACTATTGGGGAAGCGTTCACGCGTCACATCTGTTACAATACTGTACTAATACTGGTATGGTCTAATATCCAATAGTAGTGATGAGTTAGGATAAGTGCTAGATTGGACCGCATTAACCAGTTCCAGCTGAAATTATTGTTTGTTTTTTTATGTAATAAAAGTGGCAAGTAAGCGTACAGTTCACATTGATGTTAAGTGATGACTGCAGCCTATAGACACACAATGACCAGATGTCAAAATGCAGATGCGCTGCCACTCCTGAGGCATTAGGTGTTATGCCTCTGTGCCGGAAATTACAGGTCCGTACATTACCACCTGACCGGCACACGATAGTGCCGAGCACTACCATTTAGCGGCAAGTATATTATAGGTAATGCGGTGGTGCCTACGCCCGCGAGCTCCATCACTGGAGCTCTACCACCAGTCAAACGTTTGATACGTTTATTAATCATTACTTTAGCCGAAAACCCATTGTTGGGCCAAAACCTCGCCATAATACGCATATGCCATAATCGCCACGCTTCTGGCGATTGTAGTGGCGGTAGTTTTATCGAATAGAGCAACTCGGCCCACCGGTCGCGGCGGACCGGAGGGGAGTAGCCATAGCGTTTATTACCGATTTACCGATGCAAAATACTGTGATCTGTAATTTTTTGCGGGGAGAAATGCGTGTGTGACACGTATAATTATAATATAGGTATAATTATACTTTAACCTTTGGCGCACAACACTGGGTACTTTTTATCCCGGAAAAGTTTGTCGGTGTGTTTGTGCACGCTAATTTCAGAAATGGCTTATCCGATTTGCAGTTTCACTAATATATTGTGGTATGTTTAACTAAACACCCCACTAGGCCCACTTGGGCTTGTACTTTGACAGAGGGGAAAGCCTGCATATGGCTACTCCCCTGCGGTCCACCGCGGCCGGTGACCCGTGTTGCTCTATGTTTTATCGCAAGACGTTGCTGCCCATCTTGCATTATTGCACTTATTACTGCCCCAATGGAATGATTTGACCGCCATTGTTCGGCTGACTGACTGCACTAGCGCTAGTGGGGTCATCACGTCCCGACACGTAAATCAATAGTCAACCAAAATTTCTTCTCACTTAAGAAATTCTCAAAAACCCAAGTCCTAAAGCACACCGTGGACACTCCGCCAAACCATACAAACGCTTAATTTGGTCTCTATTACACAGACATCAATCAGTGACGTGTATTTACACGTGCACCTGTGTGCGTAGCACGTAGGAAATACCAACCATCGCCCATAAGAGGGGAGGAGGTTGGTGATGTGGGGAAATCGGGCGGGACGTCGAAGTGTCAATTCCATAGGTAGTATTATTACATATTCTCTGCCTAGTAAGTAAATAGAGTTCGATCATAGAAACTTACACAGTCCGAACATCTGAATATGGCGGGGGAACTATAAACTTCTCCGTAGCCACTACGTACGAACAATAAAAAGCTTTCATACAAATCCTCTTTGAATGGATCCCTTACATTTACAATTCATTTCAAATACGAAACGAACGGCGCTTTGTAAAACAAAAAAGGAACGAGGCGAGTTCCATGAAAACTATTCAACTCTTTTTTTTTACTGTTTGTATTTTACACTTTTTATTGTTTTTCGATGTTATTCGCCCGCGGGCTCGAGTGCTTTGTATGATTTCTACGTCTTTTCTTATTACTTTGAGAATCAATCCAAACTTGGTTGTCAAGGAAATGAGAACGCTTTTTGTTTCCTATGTTTACCACCGGAGAAACTTGTGAGTTTTTGTTTTAGACCTCGGAGAGTGCTTGGGTAGTAGCAGTATACTAAGTTAGGAGATAATATAAAGGATTTATAAAAAATATTTAGAAATTTACGTCCTCAAAGGCCACCCAAAACCACGACCTAGGCCATCCACAATTACGAGCCTCAAGTTATGAATAATAGTGTAGGTGATTTTTTATTCAAATGAGGCTCTGTTGAAGCAGTTTTAACTGGCATCTCTTGGGTGATTATTCAAATACCTAATTTACTTAGTATTTGACCACTATGTTTTATCGTTTTAATGAAATAGTCCGCAAGTCACATGAAAGTCACGTAGATATAAAACTTATTGAAATCATAATTGTATCGGAGGGAAAAGTTTCAAAATTACAAAAAAATTTGAAAAAATGACCTTCAGTTAAAACTAATTTAACTATTACTACATTAAATTTACAAAATATTTACAGATCCCCATTATCCATAGTAATAATAAAACTGTATAAGTGTGAATTCTGTACATTAAAAATATAAAAAAAATAAATACCAGAGGATGTTGTTTCTGCGCTACTTAAAGTATTAGAGGATGTCAGATCGAATATGGAGGACTCTCAAGTTACAGTTTTGGTTCTAATCGACTTCTCTAACGCTTTCAACACTGTTGACCATGACATCCTCATCAGCTCGCTGAAACACGTCGGCGTCTCATCACTGGTTCAGGATTGGTTCTCTTCGTATCTTCACGGTCGCCAGCAGGCTGTGCGCGCCGATCAGGAGTTATCAGACTGGTGCAATCTAGTTTCTGGTGTACCTCAAGGCGGAATCCTCTCTCCACTTCTATTTTCTTTGTTTATTGATCTCAACACTTCTTTCCTTCAGTACTCTTACCATCTGTATGCTGATGACTTACAGATATACACCCGATCTGATATCTCAACTATAAATTTCGCCATCGCTAAAATCAATAGGGATCTCCAGGCTATATTTGAGTGGTCACAAAGGTTTGTGAACCCTACTAAGTGCCAAGCTATTGTTATTGGAAGCACTTCTTTTATCAAGAAACTTGACTTTAGCCATCTACCTCCAATTTTATTTGATAACTTAATAATTCCATTTGTTGACCGCGTTAAGGACTTAGGGCTCCACGTCGACTCCACCTTAACATGGAAAAAGCAGGTTAGTAAATGTAGTCAGAACGCAATTGCCACACTGCGGTCTCTTTATAGATTTAAGAACTTTTTACCACCTAGCACGAAAATTCTTCTTGTACAGTCTCTTATTTACTTACCCATTATATATTATGCAGATGTTTGTTCTTCAGATATTTCTCAGAAACTTCTTAACAAGTTGGATTGTCTACTCAACAATAATATATTATACTTTAACCTTTGGCGCACAACACTGGGTACTTTTTATCCCGATTAATGTCTGTTTGTCTGTGTGTTTGTGCACGCTAATTTCAGAAATGGCTTACCCGATTTGCAGTTTCACTAATATATTGTGGTAAGTTTAACTAAACATTTAGTGTTTGTTTCGTGTCAATCGGTTCAGAAATAAAAAAGTTATGATAATTTAAAGAATCATATCGAATATTTTTAACTTTTCTGTATCTATCTTCTATCTTAAAGAGGGTTTCGTACCTAAAAGGTAAAAACGGACCCTACGGATTACTAATTCTCCGCGTCAGCCCAGCGTCCCGACGCCCAGCATCCCGACGCCGAGCGTCCCGACGTCGAGCATTCCGACGCCGAGCGTCCCGACGTCGATCGTCTCGATGCCCAGCGTCCCGACGCCCAGCGTCCCGACGTCGAGCGTCTCGACGCCCCGCGTCCCGACGCCCAGCGTCCCGACGTCGAGCGTCTCGACGCCCAGCGTGTTGTTTTTGTATGATCCAAAATTAACGAAAAGTTATATCCAAAAATTCTGCCCAAAGCCACTATTCCACGCGAACGAAGTTGCGGGCACAGCAAGTTAACAAATATATTTAATGAAATAAACATGAATTTTCGTAGATAATAATAATGTAGTAGGTATGGGTATACCAGTCATTTATTCTTCATCTTATTTAGTATTTTTTTACATACATATGTTAAAAAAAAACAAATATATATAAAAAAATAAAAAATAGTGCGCCGCCGGCAGCGGGAACAGGGTCCAAGCTGTCGGTGGTTAGGGTCACAGAGACAGGAACCTCCTCACTATACGTACCGTGCCGAGAAGTGCCGCCTTCTGTATCAGACCCTTGATCCAACTTCCTAAATAATGTAGTAGGTATGGGTATAACTACTACATTATTATTCGATAATAATTCAAACTACTCATTTAAACCACATTACATTTCCAAGTAACATTTCCAAGCCACACGTTAACTTAATATCCAAACGTCAATATCGGTGCAGGTGCAAACTTCGGTGCAAACTTCCATCCTTCTAATATCCAATATGGCTGACGCATGCCCGTGGAACAAAATTGGTACCATGTTTCCATTGATCTATAGGCAGTCCAGTTAACGAAATGAATTCTGCAACTGAATAACTGATTTTGAAAAGTGGTTATCTACGAGTATTACCCTTTTTGAACATTTTTTTATAGAGGTACCTACCACAATTCATGTGGTAACCAGTGTGGTATATTATTAACTCATATTTCATCGATATTAAATGTCTTTGCCTTTGGCGGCGTCGTGTGGCGGGTTGCTCACTTCCCTCTAAAATGGTCGAGGAGGGCAATGGCTGTCACATGCGTCATACTCGTGAACGGGTGCTGTTGGTGGGGACTGGTCTGTTCTGGTTTGCAGGGGCTACATCACATTTAGTAGATAGCAGTTTATTTGCATCTATGCTATAGACGTTGACATTATTTGATTTTTCACGATAATCTGTACTAGATTTAAGCTCTCATTTAAAAGAGCTCTTACTGAGTTTGTTGGGTAGCGGAGTTCTTCTCAGTAGTGACTGCACGTGGAACTCTGCTAAGTGAATAACATTGATCTTGACGAATAAGTTTTTCTTTTTCTTCATTTATTATTATTGAAGGAATTGAAAAATTTTATGATTATTATGTTTTAACCAAATAGTTTAAAATTTATTCGCTCTAGGTAGTTTATGATTTATTGACGTTTTGAAAGTATCTGTAAAGATCTATTCGAAATAAAAATATTTTCTATTTCTATTTCTATTAATTGAAATTACTCATTACAACCAAATTAACATTCCCATTCCGCATGTAATCTTAATATCCAAATGTCAATATCGGTACAGGTCCAACTTCCATCCCTCTAATATCCAATATGGCCGACGTTTTCACTGTGAATAGTGTGATACAATACGTAATTCACTCACATTATTCGATAATAATTAAAATAACTCATTTCAACCAAAATACCATTGCAAAGCCACATGTGAACTCAAAATCCAAAAGTCAATATCAGTGCAGGTTCAACTTCCATCCCTCTAATATCGGGACGAAAGTGGTCGCCCGTTGCCGTTGCCACGTTGATATATAGGCAGTATGGCTAATGATTTTAGTTTTTCAGCCTCAGGCGTGGCAACGGATCTATATAGAAATTTCTGGTTTCATGTAGATGTTTATAGGCTACAGTAATACTTACCATCATTGTGAAGTGTATCCTTTTTTTTTTCTATCGTAATATTATATGATATGATATATATACGAGCTGTGCCCGCGACTTCGTCCGCATGAGAATTTATGATTGTTCAGTATCTACCCGGAAGTCGTGGGCGCAGCTAGTATAAAAATATCCTTAGTTACTCCTTATCAGCTATCTGCCAGTGAAAGTCCCGTCACAATCGGTCCAGCCGTTCCCAAGATTAGCCCCGCCAAACAGACAGACAGACAGACAAAAATTGTAAAAAATGTTGTTTTGGTATATGTCCCGTGTATACATACAAATGCATTTAGTAAAAAGCGGTTATTTTAATATTACAAACAAACACTCCAATTTGTATAGATATAACATATTATATATAATATGTTCGTATCCTTGCCTTCTGTCATACTACTGATATAAAATAGTATATAACATAATATATTTATTTATTTTATTTATTATTTTGTGCACAAATTGATGTACATAAGGCGTGCTTAATACCTAGTGGTATTCTATGACTATTTGGTAATATAGTATATGACATGTGAGCAAATCGCAGATATTTAAGAGGAAAATGATTTTTTTTATAGGTAACGAAGCGTGCAGTTCACTAGGATGTTAAGTAATGACCGCAGCCTATAGACCCACACATAGACCAGAGGTCAAATTTTGTATTACATTATATTTTATTACCTTACCTAATATACTTGCCGCTGAATGGTAGTGTTCAGCACTATCGTGTGCCGGTCAGGTGGTAATGTACGGCTCTGTATTTTCCGGCACAGAGGCATAACACCTTAGGCCTCAGGAGTGGTAACGCAACTGCATTTTGACCTTGGTCTTGTGTGGGTATCTATAGTCTGCAGTCATCACTTAACATCAATGTGAACTGCAGGCTTGTTGACCACTTCCATTACATGAAAAAAACCCTAAGACCTAAATAGTTAAGCTAAGGTCTCTGTGATAGTTATTACGGGTGTATGAATGTTAGGCACATTACCCATCTCTACTATGACTGGATATCTAACTGGAAAACACGGTAGTGCTGAATACTACCATTTGGCGGCAGAAAGATTAGGTTCACACTCTCGAGCCCTCACGAGCTAGGACCTAAGGGTTCCTACACTGGAACTATAGGTACCACCAGTAAAATTTTATAACACTATGTGTTTGTTTTTTTTAAAGAAAATGGAAAGAAAAATTTGACTTCAGGCGAGACTCGAACTCGCGGCCACTGGGAATCTAGTCCAGCCGCTTCAGTAGCTTAGATAGAAGAGACAGTTCCACTTTTCTTAAAAAAAATATTTCACTAGCATGTGTTATTGCGAAAATATATAAAAACAATTATAGCTAATAGAGTAGAAAAGGGTAGATAACAAGCAGTATGTTATGTGAAACTAAGCGACAATGTTTACATTCGGCATCGTATAAGCTGTGTTACGTATATCCATTAACTACCCAAGGCTGCAGAATTAAGCAAATGTTTGTATTAATGTAATAACGTTGGAAACCGGAGGTTTATTACTATTATGTATTCTGTAGCACACATATTAACAAACGTGGCAATAATTTAATTCGGCGCGGCAGGTTCTATTGGATTTATATCAGTCATTAAACGGTGAATGTTCGGGAGAATTGAGTACGATATTCGATTTGGGCGTTACTGCAATGAAACAATTGAATTTCGGTACAATTACACGTTTATTTGCTGGATATATTAAAGGGTTTCGAGTACCTATGAATGTTGTTTTGTCTACAACAAACTTAATTTGGTATAAATACTTTAAAGGTGCAATAACGTTTTCGCAGGTTTACGCGAGCTTCATACATCGTAGAAATTAAACTTGCGGATTTTCTCGCGTATACAACACTCCCAAACTTCTTCTTACACCCGACGTTTCGGTCGCTTTCCAGCTACCGTGGTCACGGGCAGACTAATTCGACGATAAGGAAAGCGACCGAAACGTCGGGTGTAAGAAGAAGTTTGGAAATGTTGTAAACGCGAGAAAATCCGCAAGTTTAATTTCTACAATTTAAAGATGCAGTTTTTTTAATTCGGCTCTGAAACTTTGATAACGATTATAAAGAGACTAATGTCATAAAACCATTTGTTAAGTATTGAAGCTGATTAAGAAGACGACAATGAAAAAAAAACACAGCAGCAACTCACTTTTTTACTGGTGGTAGAGCTCCAGTGACGGAGTTCGCGGGCGTAGGCACCACCGCATTACCTAATATCCTCCTTAGTCGTTCACTCTTGACAGAGTGGTAGTGTCTGGCGATGATGTATTTTCTGCATTTACTGCTTGCTCGCTAAATGGTAGTGTTCATCACTATCGTGTTCCGGTCAGGTGGTAGTGTACAGTCCTGTAATTTCCGGCACAGAGGCATAACACTTAAGGCCTCAGAAGCGGTAACGCATTTGCATTTTGCTCTCTGATCTTTGTGGGGGTGTCTATAGGCTGCAGTCATCACTTAACATCAATGTGAACTGCATGCTTGCTTGCCACTTACATTACATAAAAAAAATGAAAAAATAAAGTACCAGAAACAACTCACATCTACGCTAAAATAAATGTAACTCGAGAACGTAGCGAAAGAAATAAGAATTTATAGCGTAACTAGCGGCCCGCCCCGGCTTCGCCCGCGCTGCTCTGCTCCTATTAGTCATAGAGTAATGTAAGCTATCCTATCTCTCAAGTTGGATCGAACTGCACATGGTGTGCGAATTTTATTATAATCGGTTAAGTGGTTTAGGAGTCCATTGACGACAAACATTGTGACACGAGATTTATATATATTAAGAAGATTAGCACGAAGCGTTCGTAAGTGACTGTTGACCTTTCTCTTATGATGCCAAAGAATGAGCAAAAACATTTTTCCTGCAAGCAAACGTATTCAAATTCAACATAGGCCGAAGTCCTTCAAATGTTGTGGCTGCTTTAAAAGGTATTAAGGTTACTGATGTAGCCGTCAACTTCTTTTATCATATTTTAGGGCCCTTGGAGCTGCAACAAAAGATTCTTATCTACCCCTCCATTGTCTTATTCAAAGAACAGATTTTTTTCCCATCGAGGTCTAAGTGAGACAGACAGGAGTACAAAGACGTGATGTGACTTACGATTGAATCAGATAAAGTCGTTGGCAAACTTTGGAGACGTCACGAACAAACCTCGGCCATATTTTCAAGGTTATCATTGTGAAACAAAAGAACTAGATATTGTTAAAGTCGTTTCGTAGCGTTGAGAAGCTAAATCGTCAAATTATCACGCAATTAAAAAGTTTCGTAATGCACGCGATAAATAATCATTGTAATGGCCTTGTGCCTAGTTTTTTTATTTTGTGTCAAATTTTGTTTTTTTTTTATGTATTGGAAGTGGCAAACAAGAATGCAGTTTACATTGATCTTAAGTGATGACTGCAGCCTATAGACACTTACACAAAGACCAAGGTCAAGATCCAGATGCGTTACCACTCCTGAGGCCTAAGGTGTTATGCCTCTGTGCCGGAAATTACGTATGTGG
The DNA here is from genome assembly GCA_036365455.1 of Macrosoma leucophasiata. Taxonomy (NCBI): domain Eukaryota; kingdom Metazoa; phylum Arthropoda; class Insecta; order Lepidoptera; family Hedylidae; genus Macrosoma; species Macrosoma leucophasiata. The sequence goes on along the minus strand of JAWQUS010000007.1, from coordinate 21,965,637 downwards.
GTGTCTTTTGGGAAGGCTTCGTCCAGCAGTGGACGTGTTTCAGCTGGAGTGATGTATCCTCTGATCCTTCCATCTCAAGAAAAAAACCAGTTTTTCTTATAAGACGGAAAAAGACAATTCCATCCATTTTTATGATTGCAAAAAAAAATGTTCCCCGTACGCGTAACTATGTTACGTAAACTGGACTTACAAACAGTAGCCAATCTACAGGTCGTTTTATCTTAAGGCTCAGTAAAGTATTTCTATGTATATATGTATCTTCACGCCAGGTCCCTAACGGGGTAGGCAGAGTGTAGAGCGCCAGATATCTCGGTCCTGTCATGCCTCTCGTACCTCATCTACCTTCATCATTCTCTTCATACACGCACGCCGATTCCTAAGAATTTTGACCACACCATCAGTAATATATTTGATTTTACAAAAATGTTCCGTTTAGAGAAATAGATGCACCAGAAACATACATATATCAATAACCTGACTCACGCAAACCACTAGCTCACATTCACACTTCCAAGTCAAGGTAATGGAAACACCGAAAGATCCGCGTTCAGCTTTTGATCTAAATCAACCATAAAGCAACACCGAAGGGGAGAAGCCATATGCAGGCTTTCCCCTCTGTCAAAGTACAAGCCCAAATGGGCCTATACCTATCGCCTAGATGTTTAAATGTGTGCGTGAAATTGTTTCTGTATTTCGATAAAGTCAAGGTGTGAGTTTCGCAGTAATAAACGATTTTAGTAGTGTGCGTGTTTGTCGCACGCATTCACACATTTCCCCCCGCAAAAATGGCAGACTGCTTTGCATCGGTAATAAACGCTATGGCTACTCCCCTCCAGTCCGCCGCGGCCGGTGGCCGGAGTTGGTCTATGAAATCAACCGATGAATATACATTGATACTCGTATTACATTGATAAGAAACCTCGACTGCAACACAGCAAAATCAATGTCAAACAATAAGCCAGAAATATCCGTAACTGTAAACTGAAATGAGAATAACTTAAGCAAATAGCTTACTAGTAAAACCCCAGCATAAAACATTTCTCACTGATAAACCCCATGAAACAATGTTCACCCCTATTCAAAAAGATAAAACCGGTATTTCACTGGCGGCGCTTATCGATAAAAATAAAATATGTAAACAGCGTAGAATAAGCTATTCACTGCCGACACGACAATGCATGAGATTTACATAAGAAATTTGCACATTTTAAACTAGCTGCAAAACTAAAACACTACAAGGCGGCGTAAAGTTTCACTGACGTCACCCCTACTATTGTTACTTACCTGAGAACGGGTTTCAGTATTTAATCACGTAAGTAATGAGTGACTGAATAATATACGTTTGTGTTTATCATAAAGTTGAAAGTAAACAGCATAATTATATAAGAAACGTTCTCCAATTTATTTAAATTATTGTTTTTTTTTTTTTACATTATTTCGCATTAACACATGCCTGTGAATATGCATTGTGAATATGAATTATGCATTAATTAAATTATTGAATGATGATTCAGAAAACTTAACCTCGATTATTTTATTTTATTGCAAAGAGATGGATAAAGTGTAGTGTGTCTGAATTATTTTGTTTCTTAGAAACCACGCAAAAACGAAAACGTGTCTTAAATAATAGATTTCATGTACCACCATGGAATATATCTTTCTACAAGGAAAATGGCAAATTAATCGTTAAAAAGCTCAAGAAATGAAAGAAAAAACGGAAAGAAAAATTTGACTTCGGGCAGAAATCGAATGTTATTGCAAAAAATAAATAGTACAATTAAAAAAACTCTGTTTGTTTGTTTGTTCCGTCTAATGTCTGGAACTGCTGGACCGGGATTTAAACTAGCAAATAGTGACGTTACTTACGTTTTTTTTGACGTGACGTTAAACGTGGGAATTTTAATAGGAAAACAATCACAGGTAAGTGTAATCTTAGCTCTATAACGTAACGAGTAATAGTTGGCCAACTTAAAAACTTAAAGAACGGTACCCTACGATGGGAATGGCCCGACACGCACTTGGCAGATTGTTAAATTAATACAGCAAAAATTGAGCATCCAAAGCCTGTGTCGAAGTACAAATACTAAGGTGAAGTGAATGTGAATCCAGTTCGAAAACAAATTGTAACTCGACTCGGAGTTTCCGTTCGGAATGAGTGAAGTTTAATTTCGGGCTGCAAGGAACGGTTGTAGTGCATCAAGTATTTTGTGCAAACCTCGCATCCACACGATCCGCTTTCGATTTGCGGCAGCTTATTTCACTTTAAATGGTGAATTTTGACTTCCCCAAGTTTGAGATAGGACAAGAGTTATGTAGTTGGAGTGTTTTTAGTATTTATAAGTTTTTGTTAATTGACACACGATATCAATTTCACGTTGTAGTCAACATATTTGCATTGGAATTTCTAGCCGTAGAACAACACGGGTCACCAGCCGACCGGAGGGGAGTAGCCATAGCGTTTATTACCGATGCAACAGTGTGTCATTTTTTGCGAAGGGAAATTTTTAAGTTATTGCATAGCTTCTATCGCGGGCCTTGAGCGCGGGGGCCGAATTCAGAAATTCCGTAACGAAAAAACCTGACTCTCCGGATTACAAATTTTAAACTCACGTAAAGAAAGTCATGTATGATTTCGCCGTCCGACCTCGTGGGTAGCGTGGCCGATCTAAGGCGCTGGTTTAAGGCACCAGTCTCTTCGGAGGCGTGGGTTCGAATCCCACCGCTGCCAAGATTGTTTTTGTTCATTTTTTTTTATTGTTCGTTTTTCCATTCAATATTTAAAAAGTGGTAAATATTAATAGAAAATTATTGTTTCATTTTTTTTTCTTTTATTTGCATTTTATTAAGTTCTGCATAATTATAGATAATTATGTAAATGCAATAGCTTTACCGCGGCAGTCCCCGAGTGCCACACGTCTTTTTGTGACACACACACACACACACAACAAAAATGGTCTATTACTACGCAACTCACACTTTGACATTAACAAAATACATAAACAATTTCAGACATTTAAAAATCTCGGCGACATGCATACTTTAACAGAGGGAAAAGCCTGCATATGGCTTCTCCCCTCCGATCCGCCGTAGCCGGTGGCCCGTGTCGCTCTGTTTCTAGCATATTAATAGATATTGATACATCATTGATTACAGAGGTTGCAGCATTCACTGTTATTTCCATACCCTAATTTGAAAAAAACTGAAGACCGGTTTTATATCGGAAAAATAGTCAAGGTCTTGAATCGTTCAACTTGAACTTTGAAGCTCGTCTCTACTGATAATTTTATTTGGTAGGTATATATCGCTGTGGCACACTGGCGTACTGGCTACTAGAGAACCATGGGTGTTTATATGCTTATCCCCGAAAACCCTTTCGCAGGCAGATTTAAGGTTTATACGAGTATTTCTCAATCATATTTTTGTACATGCTTTTAACTCCGTCTTCCCCTTTGGAGAATACAGGCATGATTTTATGTGAGAGTGACGTGTATTTATACCGGATTTATTTTAGATATTCATGCATAATGTATATGTAATATTGGCATCTGAAACACTGCCGATTTATGGCTTTTTGCATAACAAATTCGTAATTTTATGTTTTGCCGCAGCTTCTATTTTGTGGTCAAGTTCATGTATATTTGATTCGTACTTACATATCTCATTTATTACGTGTCACGTTTCAAAGTACGTATACGTTTTAAACGTACACCAATTATTAGTTTCCTGCAGTTTAGTCAGAAAACTTATCTGATTCATGAGTTTTACAATAATAATCCTATAATAAACTGATAATAATCCAAGGAAGCAAGAATAACCGAAGCGCGCGGCGGCTGGTGTAGATTATGAGCGATCTACTCGGTTAAGCACTACGGGCGCGGTTGGGTAGTGTGATGGGTGACCGCTAGTAGCAAATTAAATACGCGTTTCCGTGCTTCGGAGGGCACGTTAAGCTGTCGGTCCCGGTTGCTATCGATAGATAGCAGTCTTTAAACCTTGTCGGAGGCCTTATAAACATATATAGGAAAACATCCGACAGCGGGTTGGCCACTAACCCATTTCTAAACCAATACGCATTGGAGCAGCGTGTTGGAGTAAGCTCCAGGCCTCCTCCCAAAGAGGGGAGTAACTCGTACCCAGCAGTGGGACGTATAATGGGTTGCCATTATTAATCGAAGGAAATTTGCGTAAAACTTTATCATGTACCTACAGGCAAAATAAATGTTCCGTCTAATCTTTCAAAATTCCGAGCACACATATAGTCTAAGGAGCGTCAAACATGTATATTTTCACGCCTTTACTATAGATATCCGTCTATATTCGTTTAAGTCTAGTCCGTGCCTTGGTTGTTTACAGAAAAACATCGGCCAGCAAGACATCTCTTTCAATTGCAAATTGGATCCGTGAATCTGTAAGTGACATCGCGTGTATGGTAGCTATTTGTCAAGGGCCTTCTGGATTTAACTATTCATGTGCCTGAAGTATTGGTATCACCTTTGGTGATGGTACTCGTAGTATAATTGTTGTAATAATGTGGTCGATAAGTAAAGTTTTGGTTTGCCGTTTCCTTCACAAGGTCAGTTTGGAGTTGGTGTCTTTGATGGTTTCTTTTTTAATCATTAAGCCTGGGTTACACCACATCATTTATTGAAGTTAAAGTAATTGTTACATTGCACATCCTTCTGTAACTTAAGGAAATCTGTTAAATTTAGAGCAGGATGTGAAATGTTACAATAACTTGAACAAAAGTCGTGGTGCAACCCAGGCTCAGGTTTTTTAGGTATAGAACCATGTAGGCGTACGTCTTGAGACGGGACTAGTCTACTTCAGCGGGCAATCGGCGAGCCTAGAGAGCGTTCTCAGCTGTAATTCCATAGAAAAATACATATCTTACCCCAAGAGTATCTATGCGTACATTTTTTCGCTTTAGCCGTATCACGCTACAACGGTAGATATCCATTGATATTTCACAAGTGTATGCGCAAACACAGGTGCACTCTCACTCACCTTCACTCTCATAGCCCGATGGGGCAGCAATCCGATGCGACCGGAGAGAGATCGGGCGCAGGACGGCTTTGCGTGCTCTCCGAGGCGCGACCAGACTACTGCTGGGCATTTCCTCACAAACAAAAACCCAATAACAGATTTTCCCGACCTGGGGATTCAACCCAGGCTTCACCATCACGATTGTGACCACTGAGTCAACGAGGCAGTCTAACCAAATAGAGAAAAATAAGAATACGGCCTCTGATCCGTGTTCGGGTTGTTTATATATAAACATCGGCCAGCAAGACAACTCTTTCAATTGCAAATTGGATCCGTGAATTCACAAGTGACGTCGCGTGTACGGTGGCCATTCGTCAAGGGTCTTCCGGGCTAAACTATTCATGAGCCTGAAGTACGAGTATCGGGATTTGCACCTTTGACGATATTTGCTGTTTCACCTAGTCGATACGTAAATTTCTGTAGTGCTGTTTCTTTTACGGAGTCAGTTTCTGGTTGATGTGATTAATTATAATTTGAAATTGTGAAATTTAAATAATAATTAACGTTTTCATATATGTACTGGTGGTAGAGTGACGGAGTTCGCGGGCGTAGGCACCACCGCATTACATAATATACTTGGCTCTAAATGGTAGTGTTCAGCACTATCGTGTTCCGGTCAGGTGGTAATGTACGGCCCTGTAATTTCCGGCACAGAGGCACAACACCTTAGGCCTCAGGAGTGGTAACGCATCTGCATTTTGACCTTGGTCTTTGTGTAAGTATCTATAGGCTGCAGTCGTCACTTAACATCAATGTGAACTGCATGCTTGTTTGCCACTTCCATTTCATTTAAAAAAACCAGATTCGTTCCTTTTTTCAGCACACAGCAATAAATATTGCAAATCGAGCCTACGAGAATACAGGAGACAATCGGCTAGTTTCGACTTCGTAGAGCGTTATCTCTGTTGCACACCGCCTACGTAAGCACTGATAGTGTGGTATTGGTCAAAACTTGATCAAAATGGTCGACAAACGTCACATAGATAAGGTGCGAAAGAGATAGAGCTCTACAAAACCGAAATAATCCGAAGTCTCTTCCTAATGTCGTTGTGAAAACTTTCATTTCCATATACATTAATATACATTTTAGAATTTTAGAATACATTTTGGGTTTTAATTAGTGGTTATTCACTCTAGATAGTTTAAAATAATTACGATGTAAAAATACTGTCTAGGAGCCTAATTATATGAAACTAGCCGCCTGCCCCGCCTAGGCTTGGCGCGGTTGCACTGTTACCTACCATCTTCTATTCATCTTAGCGTGATGTTATATAATCTAAAGCTTTCGCGGATAAATGGGCTATCTAACACTGATTTTTTTGACATCAGAGCAGTAGTTCCTGAAATTAGCGCGATCACGCAAAAAAACAAATAAACTGCTTTGCTGAACTGTTTGACATGGTGCCACCGTCTCTTTTCCTACACCGTACTACCCGCCGAAGAGAGAAGTTCCACCCTCACCGACTGGACACCTGGCAGTGCTCAATGGTGCGGTTTTCACGTTTGTTCCTGCCCAGAACGTGTAAATTGTGGAACGAACTGCCCTCTGAGGTGTTCCCTAGGTGCTACAATATGGGGTTCTTCAAAAATGGCGTCAAAAGAGTCCTTCAGGGCTGGCAGCGCGTTGGCAACTCCCCTGGTGTTGCAAATGTTCATAGGCGACGGTGACCACTTTCCATATCAGGTGGCCCGTTTGCTTGTCTGTCAACTTTCAGACATAAAAAAAAACAAACTCTTAAGCCTAATAATATTAGTATACATATATAGAGGAAACATTTGTGTTTTTGTATGTATGTTTGTAAAGTTTTCACACAAAAGCTACTGAACCGATTTCAAAAAATCTTTCACCATTAGAAAGGCGCATCTGCACTGACATAGACATGATATATTATGTTCATACAGTGGAAAGCCGGGACGAGCCGCTAGTTAGGAATAATTTAAAGAAATACATTTCATAAAAGAAATATGATATAACCACTATTTAGTATCATAATTCCAATTCATTAAAAAAAAATACACTCAAGACAACTCTTTATATTCACATTCTAAATATTATTTTCCTTGCAACATTCGCCAAATTGGCCAAACATGCCGCAATAAAAAAGCAAATATAAAACCATTGCGATAACGTGCATCGAATAACAGAAAATGGTGTTGAAAAGCCAAAACATCGTATTTCTACTTTCGCATAATGATAGCAGGATCGTGTTGCAATTCAGACAAAATAATAACGTATAAATTTAAGGTTTGGCAAGTCTCTGATTCTTGTAACAGTTGGCAAGTTTCGTTTGTAATTTGCAATTTAAATTTTTCATTACAATCAGAAATTGCAGAAATAGATTAGATGTTAGAAAGTAAATGTATATTTAAAATACAACTAAATACAACTCTGCCAGTGAATGACAAAGAATGTCCCATATTCTTTTGTTTAGTCTTATCTTGCCGTTTGTAAAAGAGAGTATGGAACATTCTGTTGATATCTATTTTTATTATTAAGTATTTTTGGACCATTATTTATTTTATTTTTGTTTACTTTGACATATTAATCAACGTATCAGTTGTTATTCGCTTTAATTTTATATTTGTAATTTGACGTATCACAAGCAAATTCTATTATTTCCAAGTGATTCATACATAAATTTTTGAGTTTGAGTTTTTTATACAATGTTCCTGTGACATATGGATATCAGATATAATCTTTACGTATTTCCTAAATCAGTGCAGTAGTACCTTCTCACATTATGTGGATAATTCACTTAATAAAAATAGAAGCGAATTAGGGTGGTATAGGTGAAAAAACTATTTTATTTCAATAGCGAAATATGAAAGGCCCCGTAATAACTTTCACAGAGACATAACAACTAAGGTCTCAGGGGTGGCAACGTGACGCAATTTGACCTCTGGTTTTTGCGAAGATATCAATTGGCTGCAGTCATCACTTAAACTTAACATCAATGTGAACTGCATGCTTGTTTACCACCTTCATTACATAAAAGACAGAGGTCAGTTAAGGGTGAAATGCTTTTATTTAGTCAATCAATTCAACGTTAAATATAATGTTGATTACGAAGGTCCCTAGAGAGCAATGTTTAATTGGAGATTAAAGATTAAGTGAACAACTTACTTATTAGAACTTTGTAAAGTCTCTAGTCTTATAATCAAGTTTGTGTAGAAGTTGTATAAATAAAGTGATGTGACTACTGTTCGCAAAAGCGTTAGGTGGCTTGAATCTTCAGTCGAGTGAGTCAAGTGTTATTGGAGATATGACACCATGCTCAAGTGTAATACATTGAAGATGCGCGACGCTTACAAATACTTTACATTGTATTAGGGAGTCTACTTACAAAAAAATAACGATATATGGGCATAATTTTCGTATCGAAATCTATTCTGTATTCACTATCTCATGGCTATTGAGAGTTAATTGAAGTCGTATTCACTTACTTAAACGAATTCGCAAACAAGTAAATAAATGTAATATTTATATTTTTCACAATATCACATGCGAGTGAATTCACAATTATACCTAATGGAAACCCTTGACACAATTCGGGTTGGTGGAGATACGGGTTAGTGGCCAGCCCACTGTTGGACGTTTTTAAACCCTCCGATAAGGCCTCCGACAAGGTTCAACGACTACTATCTCTCAGTAGCAACCGGGACCAACGGCACTCAGAAGTACGAAAGCTTCCGATCTATACCAGCCGAGAGAGCCCATGCACGCTTCGAATTCATACAGGTAAAGAAAAAACATGGAATCAACATTTGACTTGCGGCAGGGATCAAACCTGCAGTCTCAGATAACCAATCCAGGCGCTCTAACTCGCTATGGAAGCCCTTTCGAAAGGACTTTTGGAATAGGGATTCCAAAAGATAGGCAGGGGCCTAAAGTCAAATTTTCTTTCCATTTTTCTTTGATACTGAAATTGACCCTTCAAATTTAATAATAATTCGGCAACTCGAATTCTTTGCATATTTAACATTGAAAAAAAAAAATCTTTCGGTTGTACCTGAAACACTCACTGCCCAGCCATAATTCGACAGGGTAGCGACGGTGTTTTAATTACCTTCAGCGATGCAGGACCACATGCACCAAGCGTGACGTCATTCACAAGGAAATAGATATTCTGGAAAAGTTGTCGTTTTAGGGCTCTACAAGGAACCCTGACAGTTTTTCCATGTGCCTCCGTCCGTCCGTCTATCTGCAGTTTAGCTCAGAGACTGTTCAGTAAGGGTCCCTGATTACATAATATTTATAATATTTACGAAAATTTTTACTACTTTCCCTGCATATTAATTCATGCCAAATTACAGCTTTCTAGTACTCTAGAAAGTTGTAATTTTTTCTCACGCACTCCATAGTTTGGGCTGTCGTTGAATATGTCTTTAGTATATAGTGAGTTAGTCTAAAACATATTTGATAAAGGATCAGTTTGTGCTGCACTGCCCACGCATGCGCTTTGTCGTTTTTTGGTAATGAAGGTGGAAAAACGCATCATTTAGCGAAAGATGTTAATTTATTTATACGATAGTCTCGAAGATATAAATAGCAATGATAAGTTAATATTACTGCTTATTACTAACAGAGCTGCCGCAAAATCATATGCAAACTTAAAAAAGTAAGCGGCCTATCTGCATGGCACAACACATTATAGAATGCCTGTTCCAGCACCACAACAATCGTTGGCGGGCGCAGACGATGCGTGTCGGTTATCTCGGGTGACCACATTGTCAGCACGTAGTTCGCTTACTGACTAAACTGTCAAACGAAAAATTTTAACTTGGACCTTTAAAATTACGGAAAATAGTAATATGAAATAGTAATATTAAATTAATGTAAGGCATCATTTATACACAAACGGCGTAAGATGTAGGAGCGGCGCAGGCGCAGCGCAGGCGTGTATCACTTTAAAACGTTTTCACGTTTTGGTGACACATACACTGAAGCGACGTGCCTGCTGCCTGCACTTCACCTTTGTACAATTTTTATGAAAACGAACACATAAAAGAGATTACATTTCTTAAGAAAATTCCATACGTCATCATTGTTTAAAAAATTGATAGCACGTTTAACAAGCTATGAGAGTGGCAAATTACTCTACTCTGAAAGAGTTTGCCGTGTTGTAGATTCTTGTTGGATATCTATAGAACTCTTAGCTACAAATTGATTGGGATCCGCTTTCAGGATTCGCCCCTGGATAAATACTTACTATGATACTAATGGTAGGTAAGTTAGCCGCCGCCTACACTTCCCCTTTTTACCTTTTGGTATACAGGACTAACTTCTATGCATTTCTGGAACTCCCTACAAGTTTCTAAGTTTAATTTATACTTATTTCGTTATCTTTCCTCCGCAAAGGGCATTGTTATAACAAAAACATACAGAAAACTTCGGTGCGGAATACTAACGATAAGAAAACATCACAGCTTCTTCAATTGGTAACGGATTATAATATACCGTGGAACGTTTGCTCTAGCAATAAAATCGTTTTTATGTATAGTCCACAATACGAGTCTGAAGATTGTTTTATATTATTTCGCATTAACACATGCTTGTGAAATATATTTTATTTTTAAAGAAAAATGGAAAGAAAAATTTGACTTCAGGCGAGGCTCGAACTCGCGACCTACTGGGAATCTAGTCCAGCCGCTCTTCCAATTGAGCTACTGAAGCCCTTCAGTAGCTCAATTGGAGCCTTTCGAGCCTCGCCTGAAGTCAAATTTTTCTTTCCATTTTTCTTTAAAAATAGAGTCTGAAGATTTTGAAAAGCCAACTAATAAGTCAAAAGCCTGTGTTTTAAATAGAAATGTAGATATTATCACAATAGTTTTATAATATTTCTAGATATATCTTTTTGAATTATGCGGAGATAAATTTATTGTATTATGTCTCTCGTCAGCACGGGGTCCAATTTGAACCCCGGACCTTTGTCAGGCTTGCGCGGGGACATGGGGGGTCCAACACGTAGAGGCCCTTTCGAGAATTTTGATCTACTTTGTAATGAGTTATATTCAGCGGGACCTCTCTCTGACTGCATCAATAGTTAATACAGACACAGACAGACCCCGCAGAATATAATGGGACTATTGTAATGAAAAGTGATTTGCCAAACTTTGGGCTATGTGGGTGAACTGGGGGGACTAGCTGGCTGGGCCTATGGAGTGAGATCCGGCACCTGCCTATATTCAACATCTCACATTATCGAATCCAACTTTAGGCAGGTGGTGACTCGCCTCTCCTTGGTGGGCCCCCCAAACAGCCAACCCGATGGTCGACAGGGGGCAACACTGTTGAGAGAGGCTGGGGGTGTCGAGAGGTGTGGCCCCGGTTTCACCATCACGAGCGAGTAATCTCGAGCTCGGAGCGGGCTTCCCCGCTATTATGCCTTTAGACACTTCCACCCCCGAGTGTATGGCTCTTTCAGAAATTTAGACAACAGCCTATTATCTAAATTTCTGCAAATGCCATTGTATTATATTATTATTGTCCTTAATAACAGAGATTACCCCATATCAACAAATTTGCTCCAAGTCACCCCTAGTCTCCAGGGAATTATCGGTTTACCGCAAAGTTCTGGTCTGCTGATTGTTAATGGGGTTTCTGAAAACATACTATGTCTACTCACACCCTGTATAACGAATGTGGGTCGATGAGGAGTGTAACGTTCCAGTGTGTTATTATTCTGTCAGTATTTAATAAAAAAAATATGTTAATAAAAATGAATCGCTAAATGTGTTGGTAAGCGCAAAACTCGAGAACGGCTGAACCGATTTCTGTTTTTTTTTTATTTGTAATTGTCCGGAGAAGGTTCTTATGAAAAAAAACCAAAGCAACCAATGCAACCAGGGATAAAGGGCTTTGCACCATTATCTCTGATAACCCCCTACCTCAGCGTAGTAGAAGTGGCCTGCTACCACTAGGCTACCGAGGCAGTTAGCCTTAAAGACTTAAAGGAAAACGTAACATTACCAAAATGATGTAAGAGTAGAATGGAATGGAAATCTACAGTAAATCAAAAGCATATTCGGGCCAAATACGGTTAAAATGTAGCGCGTAGTCAAATTGTGGGTTGTGGCAGTTGTAGTACTATAGTAGTGGATGTATGCGTCAGCGTTCCCGTAACCCCGCCACTGATAGTTTCAGTAAGGCAGTTTCAGTGATAGCGGACGAGTCGGAACACCGCGGGGTTTTACTGAGAACAAGTCTCACTGAGAAGGAACTTCTCACTAAACCCCGGGAACACTCACAATTTTTTATAAATGTTAAGGAAGTGGCAAACAAGCATGCAGTTCACATTGGTTACCACACCTGAGACCTAAGTTGTTATGCCTGTGTACCGGATATTACAGGGCCGCACATTACCATCTGACCGGAATAGTGCTGAACACTAACATTTAGCGGCAAGTATATTAAAACTACCCGCCGTCTGTTCCCCTAGACGGCGGGTGCCCATGAGAGTATCCTCGCGTAAAAAAAGTTGTAGTACGGTAAACGTTACTCTTCACCTGTATTCTTATGAAGGCAAAACACAGGTTATTGTACATTTAATTCGTCTGTTTCATTCGTTGATGCATGTCGACGCCAGTGTTCACTAGCATTCCTTAATTAAGTTTTTTTTTTTTCATAAATTTTTAATTTGGCATGATAATTTTTGGGTTATGTCCTACGGACTGAAAACTATAGTTAGCAAACAACATACAGTGCTCATTAAGAAATATTGCACATCGAGCGTAGGAAAGAGACAATCGGCTAGTTTCGCCTTCGTAGAGCGTTATCTCTGCTGCACATTGGATACGTAAGCACTGATAGTGCTTACTTCAGATAACCTCCAAAAGATACCGCATTCAGGGCAACCGACACTCACAACACATTAGTGCATTTTGCTAGCATAGAACGCAATGCTCGAAATCGCGACGCTGCCTGACATCCAATCACAGCGCTTTAGTTACGTCTCCCGCAACCCCCGCGTACCTCAAAGAACGGTGAACACGGATCCGAACAAATATTCATTCATGCGGTATCTAGTGGTGCTTACGGTGGGTGCGAAAGAGATAACGCTCTACAGACTCGAATTAAGCCGAAGTCTCCTTCGTAAGGTCGATGTGCAATATTTTTTGTTGCATACTGAGTCAGTCTAAGTCAGAATATTTATTAATTTAACGTCAACATGAACTGGAACAGTTCGCAAGGCTATGACGTCACACGCGCTCGTAGTGTGTATGTTTATTGCAGTAGTGTCGGCGGCGACAACATATTGCTGTGTAATAGCAATTTATAGACCAGTTATCTGCTGGTGCGGCACATTCATTTCGCTGTGCGATAGGCCTCGCTTGTTTTTGCTGCGTGGAAACTTGGATTATTTTGTAACGGCAGGCAATTTAATTTATTTTCGTATTTTTAAAACAAATACTCATTTTTAATTAAATCATCAAAACTTTTTTTTTTCTATGATCTAGTTGATGCGAGAGTGGTTTGAGGCGACCGCTTAACCAGAGGGTCGCAGGTTCTATAGATATTAGTTTCGGGTCTGGGTGTTGGTGTGTGTATTATATGTGTACAGTGGCACGTAGGACACACGATAAATCTTGTGTCCGGATAAGATTAGAGGCATAGATCCATTCATTCATTAAAATTGGGCCTTGAATTATAACAGTTAACAGGACAGTTTATGTCTTTAAACAATTGATTTGCAAGGTTATGAAGTCACACACGCTCGTAGTGTGTATGTTTATTGCAGTAGATTCGGCGGCGACAAAATATTGCTGTGTAATAGTAATTTATAGACCAGTTATCTGCTGGTGCGGCACATGCATTTCACTGTGCGATAGGCGTAGAATGACACGCTTGTGTTAGCTGCGTGGGAACTCGGTTTATTTTATAACAGCAAGAAATACATTTTTATTTATATATATTATTATATGTATGTATCTTCACGCCAAGTGACTAACGAGGTAGGCAGAGAGTATGGAGCGCTAGATATCCCGGTCCTGACGGGGTGTCTCGTGCTTCTTCTACATTCATCATTTTTATATTTTTAAAACCAATAGCTAATTATATTTAATCAACAAAAACAACATTTTTTTCTATAGTACAGCGCTAAAATTAATTAATATAGTAAATAATAAAGATTTTCTAATAAATTTTGCGTCTATATTCCAAATGTCAGACTGTAAGGCCCATAGCACACAACGTATTTTATGCGCGCGGGCGACGCGCGTACTAGAAACGCGTCTTCGGCGCCGTAGACGCTGATTGTTGCGTTTGTATTAATGATACAAGCGCGCGGATGAAGCGCGTATACGCGAGTTTGAAGCGATACAAACGCGCGTACAAAGGAGCTGATTAGGGGCAGAGAGGGGAGAGAGGAAGCTGCTGCTACGCACTGTAGTCGCTCGTAGCCTTTGCGTTTTGCAAAGGCTATGAGCGACTACAGCGCATGTACGTGCAGTAAAAGCGCGTATGCGCGCAGTAGAGCCGCGTTTCACGATCGCCTCGTGTGCTTAGGTTACAAGGATGCGTTCAAATCTCGTATGAAGTGCGTATACGAGCGTCATCTGCACGTCGCCTGAGCGTATAAAATACGCCGTGTGCTATGATCCTAATACTTTTCCGCATAAGCATAAAGAAAACAAGAAAACACGGAAGAAAGAAAGAAATATCTGTCACAGCAGCAAAGCAATGAACCAGAAACCAAATACGGGCACAATGCATTACCAACGCAATCATCAGTCTTTACTGATGGAGATTTTGCTGTCGCTTGCAAGCAAGAGACAGTAATCATACTTTTGCTTAATACACCACACATTACTGATTCACTTTTTTATGTTTGACAGAGTATAAATCAAATTCAGCAATGAAATCCATGTAATGCGATGTTGTAGAGATATAAAGTATATCAAGGAAAAGGTGGCTTGTACCAAAATGCAGGGCGCACGGAAAATTGACAACTTCTAATACTTATTGCGGTAAAAGTTTCTGGGAAACATGCTTGGTACACACGGTTGAAGGTTTCACAAAGTTGAACATATGACAGTTATGTTTATATCAGCGTGAAATACTTCAATCGCTTAGCGATTACAGATAACTTCTCATGGACTTGAAGTTAGATTACCTACTGAAAAGGCTTTTATAGCAAACATTATTTATAATCAAATAAATGAATTTATATTTTAAATATATTTTTTTAATATACCTACCGATTTATGGTCGAAAGATTGAGTTTTTGTTTTAAAATATTTTGTATCATAATAATAAATAATAATAATGGCAACCCATTATACGTCACACTCCTGGGCACGAGTCTCTCCCCTTTTTGGGGGGAGGCCTGGAGCTTACTCCACCACCGCTGTCGAATGTTTTCAAACCGCCCATAAGGCCTCCGACAAGGTTTAACGACTGCTATCCATCGATAGCAACCGGGACCGACGGCTTAACGTGCCCTCCGAAGCACGGAAACGCGCATTTAATTTGCCACTAGCGGTCACCCATCACACTACCCGACCGCGCCCGTAGTGCTTAACCGATCTACACCAGCCGCTGGGCCATGCGCGCTTCGCGCTTTTGTATCATGATAGAGGTTTATTTTAAGAAGTTTTTAGACTTTTGTTATGTCATGGAAGTAGCAAATAAGCATGCAGTTCACATTGATGCTAAGTGATGCCTGCAGCCTATAGACACCCACACAGACCAATGTCAAAATGCAGATGCGTTATCACTCCTGAGGCTTATGGTGTTATGCCTCTGTGCCGGAAATTACAGAGCCGTACATGTGTGTGCCACCTAACCGGAACACGATAGTGCTGAACACTACCATTTAGCGACAACTATATTAGGTAATGCGGTGGTGCCTACACCCGCGAGCTCCGTCACTGGAGCTCTACCACCAGTAAAAACTTCTCTCGCGAGAAGCAGGTACTTACGAGTTATAACTTTATTAGGTACATGTATCAAAGATTTTAGAAGAGCCTTTGACTCGTATAGTCAGCATTTATGTTGAAGTCGCGTAGGTTAAGTATTTTTATACAAAATATGCAGTTTGCAATTTAGATCGGCATCGCGAAGATTTTACATTTACCAACAGGTCCGATTATATCAGTATATCGATTATCATACGTTATATTGTGTTATAGAGATATGAAAGACGCTCGACGTCGGGACGCTGGGCGTCGGGACGCTGGGCGTCGGGAAACTGGGCGTCGGGACGCTGGGCGTCGGGACGCTGAGCGTCGAGACGCTGGAATAGTGGCTTTGTGACATTGGGCAGCGCTTTTCGATACACATTTTCGTTAATTTCGAAAGACGCTCGACGTCGGGACGCTGGGCGTCGGAACGCTTGACGTCGGGACGCTGGGCGTCGAGACACTCGACGTCGGGACGCTGGGCGTTGGGACGCTGGCCGTCGAGACGCTCGGCGTTGGGACGCTGGGCGTCGAGACGCTCGGCGTCCAGACGCTCGGCGTCAAGACGCTCGACGTCGGGACGCTCGGCGTCAAGACGCTCGACGTCGGGACGCAGGGCACTGGTACGCTGGGCGGCGGGACGCTGGGCGTCGGGACGCTGGGCGTCGGGACGCTGGGCGTCGGGACGCTGGGCGTCGGGACGCTGGGCGTCGAGACGCTCGACGTCGCGACGCTGGGCGTCGGGACGCTGAGCGTCGGGACGCTGGGTGTCGGGACGCTGGGCGTTGGGACGCTGGGCGTCGGTACGCTGGGCGTCGGGACGCCGGGCGTCGGGACACTGGGCGTCGAGACGCTCGACGTCGCGACACTGGGCGTCGAGACGCTCGACGTCGCGACGCTGGGCGTCGGGACGCCGGGCATCGGGACGCTGGGCGTCAGGACGCTGGGCGTCGGGACGCTGGGCGTCGGAACGCCGGGCATCGGCACGCTGTGCGTCGGGACGCTGGGCATCGGGACGCTCGACGTCGCGACGCTCGGCGGCGTCGGGACGCCGGGCGTTGGGACGCTGGGCGTCGTGACGCTCGGCGTCGGGACGCTCGGCGTCGGGACGCTCGGCGTCGGGACGCTCGGCGTCGGGACGCTGGGCGTCGGGACGCTGGGCGTCGAGACGCTCGACGTCGCGACGCTGGGCGTCGGGACGCTCGACGTCGCGACGGGCATAGGGACGCTGTGCGTCGGGACGCTGGGCGTCGGGACGCTAGGCGTCGGGACGCTGGGCGTCGGGACGCTCGGCGTCGGGACGCTGGGCGTCGGGACGCTGGGCGTCGGGACGCTTGGCGTCGGGACGCTGGGCGTCGGGACGCTGGGCGTCGGGACGCTGGGCGTCGGGACGCTGGGCGTCGGGACGCTGGCATCGGGACGCTGGGCGTCGGGACGTCGAGACGCTCGTCGTCGGAACGCTGGGCGTCGAGACGCTCGACGTCGGGACGCTGGGCGTCGGGACGCTGGGCGTCGGGACGCTGGGCGTCGGGACGCTGGGCGTCGGGACGCTACGCAAGACGTTTGCGAAATAGATAGACGTAGCTGCACATAATAATTTTTCAAACTACTATCAGACAATTACCACCTCAGTCTGCCCGAGACCACGGAAACTGAAAATCGTCCGAAACGTCGGTTTCGATTTTAAATAATCATTTTAGTTATATACGCGAGATAAATCCGAAAACTAGTTTTATTTCACTAAATGTTTAGTTAAACTTACCACAATATATTAGTGAAACTGCAAATCGGATAAGCCATTTCTGAAATTAGCGTGCACAAACACACAGACAAACAGACATTTTTCCGGCATAAAAAGTACCCAGTGTTGTGCGCCAAAGGTTAAAGTATAATTATATCAAGTTTCATCGTAATCAGACCGGTAGATTTTGTGTGATGCTTTAACAAACAGAGAGACAGACAGACAGACAAAAAAAAATCTAATCACATATTTGTGTTCGGTATCGATCTAATAACATGCCCTGGTATTTTTTTTTTATATTTTTAATGTACAGAATTCACACTTCTACAGTTTTATTATAAGTAGGTATAGATTAGAAAATACACGACATTATATATATTAATATATATACATATATAGTAATTAATACATAAACATAATTATAAATAACTACATAAACATAATACAAATACAATAATATACATATATTAATGGGGATTATTTTTTAGAGTTATGTATTTTATGTATGGACATTATGTATAGGGATAACAAACTTTGCCGTACAATATGTAAGAGAATATTCTTCATAGACAACAAGCATCGACTCGACTCTCAATCGGTAAAGTAAATCAATACCCAAACACATTTAACTCCACACTCTTACTCCTTTTACCTCCAAGAAAACAAGGGAAGCTGACTGCGAAATCACGTACGTGCGTGTTTTACGTAAACAATACGTGATACAAGCTGACATGATACCTTCAATTCTTATTAATGTGGTCTCTTGACCTATATTCTGTATCCTGTTGTTTATGTGCGCCTGGTACTTGTTCATTGAAAATGTATTCAAAATATTTCAATATTGACGAAAGTGGTAGAGCTCCAGTGACGGAGCTCGCGGGCTAGGCTAATGACAGTGCCACCGCCGGCGATCACGTTCATAGAAAATGTATGAAATAATAATTATCACGGTGGCGGTACTGCGCTGGAACTGTGACTGGACGGATGTGTGTGAATCAGCCTTATGGGTTCTTTGTAGGCTACCTTAAAATACTACAAAGACTACAAAAGCTTCATACTCGTATGTTTTATTAGATTGTAATAAAACCTTCCACCTCTAATGTACGTAGAATATATTTATTGATGCAGCCTTCCTAGGATCCTATTACTGACATTGATGGATGGAATATTCCATTGTTACATTAAACAAAAGAATCCATTTAACATGGAAAAAACCTCACCATTATAAAAGAAAACTAACTTGATCTTTTTCGACGGAGTTAAAACAGGAGAGCTCATGAATATACTGTTCAACGTCTTATTACTTAGAAATCTTTTCATCAATATTCGTGAATTAAAATATTAAAAATATATTTCGTCCTCGGTTTTGTTCTTGGTTATATTTTGATCGTGAATTTTTAAAAATCGTCTTTGGTATTGGTCGTATTTTGAAGAATTACAATACTTTTCTGTTTTTTCTTTCTTCACTTCACAGCCAGCGAGTTGATGATTAGAAAAAATTATATTAACCTTCTGTTTATAATATTCTCTTCTATATATCTTCTCTGTATACATATACGAGTATACAAAATTATCGTGTCACAATGTTAGCTAACGTACTGCTCCATAACGGCTGGACTGATTCTCATGAAATTTTGTGTACCCATTTGGTAGGTCTGAGAATCGGTCAACATCTATTTTTCACATCCCAAAATGATAAGAGTGATTCTCTCATTACTAACAATTTTTATTTCGATTTTGTTGGACATTGTTTTTAAGGTGCTATAAAAATAATATATCTAGTATAATATCAAGTCAAAAATAAAACAGTGGTCTATGAACGTTTTTGTTAACTGCCTCAGCGGGTAATCAAGTAGCCCGGGGTTCTGGGTTTGATCACCAGGTTTTTTTTTTATGTCATAGGATTGACAGACAAGCAGACGGGCCACCTGATGGAAAGTGGTTACCGTCGCCTATGAACATTTGCAACATCAGGGGAGTTGCCAACGCGCTGCCAGCCATGAAGGACTCTTTTGACGCCTGTTTTGAAGAACCCCATATTGTAGCGCCGATATAACGATTCAACACAAATGGTTTTTTTGGCAGTCAAACTAAAGGAGATGTTGCGAGCTCGGCTCTGGTTTGTACACTACCTAAAATAATGGGTAAATTAAAGAAGAATCCAAAAAAATACAATTAATTTATTCAAGAATATGTTTTAGAGTTACAGTCACATTTAATTCAAACGATTTTATAATTTTCAGCCATGTTCAACATGGCGGCGATACAGCCTTGGGATAGTACCTATGTAGATAAAACAAAACTAATGCTATCTGTATCTTACAAGTGCATCAAATATTAACAAATAAACGATGTATCGAATCGATCAATTTAAAAAAGTGCCGAAAAATTTATAGTAACGATTATTAGTGGAATTTGTCAAAATGAAATTGCCCGCCATATTCGCCTTGTTGGTTTTGAGTTGCAATTCTAACTGCAAATAATGTTTTGTAACTGCAAACAAAGATAAAAAAGTGAAAATATGCAATAAAAAACGTTTTATATTGATTTCCCTGTTAATGATATTGTGTACAATACATGGCCGGAAGTCCATACATTTTTGCAACAACTCCTTTACGCTGAAATAATAATACATTTCAGTAAGTGTTCTGTCAATACCAACTGTAGAATAGTAAATTTACGCAGATGATGCGGTAATTATTAGCTCTACAGTAGTTGTAAGCTCTACATCGTATATGTATTAATTTTAGAAATTGTGTTATCCTTTCTTTGTTATCTACGTTTTATGCCTGTTTTATGTGTCTCGCTGTGTGTCAAAAATTAATGTTTCTTTCTTTCTTTCTTTCTTTCTTACAAAGAAGATCAAAATTATCGAAAGGGCCTCCACGTGTTGGATCCATGTCCCCGCGCAAGCCTAACAAAGCTTCGAGGTTCAAATTGTACCACGTGATGACGAGAGACATGATATAAAAAAAAGAGCACGTTCTAAATTTTGGATAAAGAAGACAAAAAGAAACACTCCGTTTCGAAACAAATTACAGATTTTTGTTACAGCAAAAATATTTTTGATGATTTTTGTTATCTAAAAATATGTTATTCCTCCCGAATCGGACGGTAATTTCGAGTAATTTTAGGTTGGGTGGGTTACAAATATTTGGCGATCCAGGTTACCTACTCCCTAGGAAACATGGCAGGGAGAAATATGCATTTCAACTATATATAGAATAAGAAATAACTCCCATGTTTTCACTGGTGGTAGAGCTCCAGTGACGGAGCTCGCGGCGTAGGCACCACCGCATTAACTAATATACTTGCCGCTAAAAGGTAGTGTTCAGCACTATCGTGTTGCGGTCAGGTGGTAATGTACGGCTCTGTAATTTCTGGCACAGAGGTATAACACTTAATGCCTCAGGAGTGGCAGCGCATCTGCATTTTGACCTCTGGTCATCGTGTGGGAGTCTATACGCTGCAGTCATTACTTAACATCAATGTGAACTGCACGCTTGTTTGCCACTGTTATTACATAAAAAAATGTCATTGTGTTATTGCGAAAAATATTATCCTACCTATTACATTGATAATAGTAGGTAAGTCAAAAGTAATACAGTAGACATTCTTGTGTATACGGATCCACTAATTGTTTAAGTGTAGATAAAGATACGTAATGGTACGATGGAGGTCTGAAGGGCTATTGTTTAGGTAATGAATAGTAATTGGCCCTTCAACCACTTCTTTTATCAGAGGGGTGAGTATTCTGTAAATAGATTGGTTAGGTGCGGGAAATACACAAGTAAGGGTGGTAGATTTTTTCTTTAATTTCTAAAGTATTGTCTTGTCCTCTTTGAATATCGAATATCAAGAGTTTTGGTTTGAGGTAAGTTTTTTAATGAAACCATTTGTTAAAAAATATCTGTTTCCAATAAAACGGACATTTAACAAATTAACATCGCAGATTATATCTGCTGAAATGTGTTGTGGTACTTTTTATACTCAACACCTTCATTATACTTAGCCTGGGTTGCATCACAATATTTGTTTAAGTTAAAGTTATTGTAACATTTCACATCCTTCTCTATCTTTAACAGATTTCTTTAAGTTAAAAAGGATGTGAAATGTTACAACAACTTTAACAAATATCGTGGTGCAACCCAGGCTTAATTTATGAAAAGTTAGGCAGCACTATAGTTATTGTCTTTATATAATTTCGCATTAACACTCTTTACGATATTCAATAAACTGCAAAGTATATTATATCGGTTGCCTAACTAGCATAGTTGGCAACCGATATAATAGACTTTGTCAATCATCATCGTTCAACAACAATCATTGACAATCAGTTCACATTGATGTTAAGTAATGACTGCAGCCTATAGACACCCACACAATGACCAGAGGTCAAAATGCAAATGCGCTGCCACTCCTGAGGCATTAGGTGTTATGCCTCTGTGCCGGAAATTACAGATCCGTACATTACCGCCTGACCAAAACACGATAGTGCTGAACACTATCATTTAACGGCAAGTATATTAGGTAATGCGGTGGTGCCTACGCCCGCAATTTGGTGATTATATACAATATCTTAGAACAACGTTCCGTATTAAATAAAGGACTTGTAATGACTGAAGCGCGCATGGCCCGGCGGCTGTTGTAGATCATAAGCGATCTACTCGGTTAAGCACTACGGGCGCGGTCGGGTAATGTGATGGGTGACCGCTAGTGACAAATTAAATGCGCGTTTTCGTGCTTCGAAGGGCACGTTAAGCCGTCGGTCCCGGTTGTTATCGATAGATAGCAGTCGTTAAACCTTGTCGGAGGCCTTATGGGCGGTTTGAAAACATCCGACAAGGGTTGGCCACTAACCCACCCACCTCCACCAAACCCGCATTGGAGCAGCGTGGTAAAGTAAGCTCCAGGCCTCCCCCCAAAAAGGGGAGAGACTCGTGCCCAGCAGTGGGACGTATAATGGGTTGCCATTAATAATGACTTTTTACAAAATCACTCCAGAGGGTGAAGTTGATGGATGTGGGAGTGCATATGGGTGACTTAGTGGTGAACTGTCTGCTTTACGCAGATGATGCGGTAATTGTTAGCTCTACACCATCTGGGCTACAAGCACTAGTCACAGTCATGAAAGGCTTACAATTGAATGTGGATAAAACTAAAGTATTAGTATTTGAAAGAGATGAACAGAGAACAAATGCAAGGGTAGTAGTAGATGATGCAGTGTTAGAACAGGTTGATGAAATTGTATATCTTGGATGTGCTTTTAGCAAGGACGGTAGGTACACCACTGACATAGAAAGAAGAGTGCTTGCTGGGAATTGCGTGAATGGAGCGTTGGGTAAGCTGCTAGAATCTAAACATCTCAGCCAGCGGGCTCGACTAGCCGTACATAATGCTGTACTTACTCCAACGCTTTTATATGGAAGCGAGAGCTGGGTATGCAGGAAAGAGCATGAAAGTAAGTTGAACGCGGTCGAGATGAGATCTTTGCGCAAGATCTGCGGTGTATCACTCACCGATCGCGTTCGTAATGAAGATGTAAGAAAGAGACTTTGTGTGAATGATAGTATCGGTGTAAAAATGAAAAAAGGCATGCTCCGATGGTTCGGGCATATAGAAAGAATGTCGAATGAGCGAATGACTAAACAGATATACAATGCGAATGTGGATGGTTGCAGAGGCCCAGGAAGACCAAGGCTGACCTACCATGACCAAATAGGTCGAGTTCTGTCTGATGGTGGGGTCAAAAGTCTTAGGAATCGGCGTGCATGTATGAAGAAAATGATGTAGGTAGACGAGGCACGAGAGGTTTGTCAGAACCGGGATGTCTGGCGCTCTACACTCTCTGCCTACCCCGTTAGGGACCTGGCGTGAAGATACATACATACATACAAAATCACTTGTACCCGCCATATTGGTTTTCTATAGTATAAAAGACGGAACATCGTCCTAGCGGACCATTGTTATACAAGTCGCTATCGCAGAGGCCGTTACTCTGCTCTTCGTTGGTAATAAGTTGAGATTACCGCTTATTAAAGACCTACCTAATTTCTGTATCAACGGGCGTCATTACAGATGAGTATTTTTTGCTGTATTGTTTTAATCAAATAGAATATTAAATACGGTGTAAAATATAATATTGATAGAATATCTATTAAATATTTACGGGATATTCTGTTCTTTTATTTATTATCTACAACCTAATACACCCGTGCCAGACCGCGGACACTCCGCCAAAATTCCATACAAACGCTTAATTTGGTCTCTATTACACAGACCTCAATCAGTGACGTGCATTTTACGCGTGCACTTGTGTGCGTAGCACGTAAAGAATACCAACCGTCGCCCATAAGAGGGGAGGAGGTTGGGTGAGGCGGGGAAATCGGCGGGACGTCGAAGTGTCCATTCTATACGTACTATTATTACATATTCTCTGCCCGTGCGAAGCCGGTGCGGGCCGCTAGTTAACTATGAAATTAAAAACGTTTTCAAGGCCGATCTATATACGATAGCAATCGTAATAGAGCAAACAATAAGCAGTATAGACTTATGAAAGCTATCGTGAAATTTTCAATTTATATGCTAATGCGTAATAAAAGGCGTGTTGCTCAGTGATAATTGTTTGAAAAACAGTTGAATATTCACAGAAGGTCTCCAGTTTTTTTTTTTTAATTGATAATAAAGGTGTACAAGATATTTTTTTTTATCTGATGAAGGTTGCAAACTAGCATGCAGTTCACATTGTTGTTAAGTGATAACTGCAGCCTATAGACACCTACACAAAGACCAGAGGTAAAAATGCAGATGCGTTGCCACCCCTGAAACCTAAGTTGTTTTGTCTCTGTGATAGTTATTACGTGGCCATACATTACCATCTAACCGAAACACGATTTTTTTTATGTAATGGAAGTGGCAAACAAGCATGCAGTTCACATTGATGTTAAGTGATGACTGCAGCCTATAGACACCCACACAAAGACCAAGGTCAAAATGCAGATGCGTTACCACTCCTGAGGCCTAAGGGTGTTATGCCTCTGTGTCGGAAATTACAGGGCCGTACATTACCACCTGACCGGAACACGATAGTGCTGAACACTACCATTTAGCGGCAAGTATATTATCACAGTATAAGTACATAACACGTTCGTTTTCTTTTGACTGTGATATTATGTAGTAAATAGACCAATTTACGTTCTATGTACGATTTACATTCGCCTTGAACTTCGGCTACGATAGTAATATAATTTAATCGATTTTCCAGTCAGTGAACTATTATCAAAACGATCATTTAATCCGAACATAGTCGCGAGCACAGCCTGTATCGAATAATATCGAGACCGCTAAATCGATATTGGCCGACATCCACTATGCAGCTCTATGCACCTTCGCTCGCGTGTCACACGCTATGCCGACCTGTCATTACCGAATGCGTTACTACCCTCACAAACCTCACAAATCTTGAACCTACCCGCATTGAGCTAAAGTCGAAATCAGCTTGCAGTGTCAATAAGATACGATGTTTAAAATTATATAGTGGAACTCTTATCAAGTTACTCGTACAATTCGCAGGTCTCGAAGGTGAATAGAACCTCATCGCTGAGTCACCAGATATTGAAGTAATTTCTATTTCTATTTGTTCGCAAATCAATGGTTGCCTGATAAGTTTTATCGTATTCCTTGTAACTTTATAAACTGTTTCTCAGTGAATTGAACTGTTGTAATACTTAATTTATTGATGACAATACATTCGGTACCCTAAATTAGTATATTTCTTTGTTATACTTTACAGTCTTCTCAGAACGATGATATAGCTAAGCGCAATAAACGTAACTTCACGCCTGTAATCTCCGAAGGGGTAGGCAGAGGCAAATGCACACCCACGATACGCCGGTTACGGTTTGGCCTATGTACCTAACAGGTAGCCTGTTGCTATCTCCGGGCACATTACCGAACGAGGTACTAGGAAACTTCCAGAAAGTGGAAAAATCCCAATAGAACCAGAGATAAAGGATTTCAAGCCGTTATCTCTGATAGCCCTCGACCCGGGAATCGAACCCAGGACCTCCAGCGTAGTAGTAGTGGCCTGCTACCACTAGGCTACTGAGACAGATAAGCGCAATAGTAACTTATATGTTAGTGGTGGTAGAGTTGCAGTGTAGGAACTCGAGAGCGTAGGCATCACCGCATCACCTAATCTATCTACCGCCAAATAGTAGTGTATGGGACATACATGCATTTTTATGATGCATCGGCACTTTGCCGCTGCGCATCTATTTACGTATAATGCAATAGTCAGTTCACGTGCAGTCACCTTAAACGCCGGTTCTCATTTACCAATTTACCATTTTACCAGTTTGCGTCGAGTTACCATTCCACGCGTACTATCTTACCATCTATTACAATTACCATTCAAGTTAACGTTCGGCTACCATTACCGAGTGTGTTCCCGTATTTATTTCGGCTACTTAATTGTACCATTTGCACCATCATTGTAATAAGTTACCAGTAATAAACCATACCTTATCTAATCCTAATCTACGTCTTTATATTTCTCCTTCAACAACCTATACAAGTAGTATTCAGCACTATCGTGTTCCGATTTGATGGTAAAATAATGGAGGTCCGTAAAAATCAGTCCGTTTGTCTTTTTTTGACAAGAGTTTATTAAAGAAATACAAATGTATCTATAATTGATCATTACTTTTTATTTCCAGCGGACCGATTCCGCCGACCAAACCCGCGCGAGCAGATCACATCGGACTAGATTAATAATAATTCCGTCCGCCGGACTCCTCTACACACGGCCAGATTTGGTTCGGTGCGTACAGAATCCGCGGTCCGATCCGTACCAAATCTGGACGTGTTTGTTTTATATTATTTCGCATTAACACATGCTTGTGAAATATATTTTATTTTAAAGAAAAATGGAAAGAAAAATTTTGACTTCAGGCGAGACTCGAACACGCGGCCTTCTGGGAATCTAGTCCAGCCGCTCTTCCAATTGAGCTACTGAAGTCCTGCCCGATTTGTCAAATCTTTCCTTCACATTTATTGCATTGCTTTATGGTAGCAGCAGCGCCATCTATTGCCAAATATGCTAGTTAGGCAACCGATATAATAGACTTTGCAGTTTATTGAATATCGTAAAGAAGTCGCTTTTACCCTTAATAATTGTTTTATATTATTTCGCATTTTTTCGTTCATTCTGGACGTGTTACTACTATTAATATACGCGAGATAAATCCGAAGACAAGTTATATTTCAATGAGTATGGCTCGCGAAAAACCTAACCCCTTATTCATAACGGTACTTTAGGTACGTTTTAGCTCTCTCCTTTGTCTTTTTCTATCCTGCACATTTGACAATGCGACTGACAAAGATAAAGCATTCTGTATGTATGCTTTATCTTTGTCAGTCGCATTGTCAAATGTGCAGGATAGAAAAAGACAAAGGAGAGATTAGCAACACTTTAGCTAAAATACGTTTATGAATAAGGGGGTAAGAATATACTAAAACTATTTCAATATCTGAACTTTTCACATTCTATTAAAAAAAACATCCTCAAATGTACGCATTAGGTAGGCAATCTGAATTTTTGGCAAGAATTCTAATAGAACCAACCCAAGAAACACCAAATACAGAATCCAGCCAATCAAGTCAGAAGTACGTTTTAACTTCGCTACTAACACTTCACACAAATTGGTCGACGCGGATCTCCATTAGGCAAATTCAATTTGTTAGAATCGTCGGCCCATCAGGTGAGCATGAATTCGTTACTTTCAACGGACTATCGCTTTCATTCGATTGTAATGAAAGTTTATATTTAGGACGGCCATCTGAAACTCTCTCTCAAGAGTTTACTTTTGGGTAGTACGCACTAAGATCTTTGATAAAGTTTTCTTCGCAGCCGCTTAGGACGTTGTTGTTTCATGACACTAAAATTTCATGTTTAGTCGTTCAAATTAATTACTAATTGCGAATACAGTAAGTGCGTTGGGTTTGATCAGAGTTTGAGAAGATAAGGAGCTGACATTTTATTTTCTGTACACACCTAATAACTTTTTTTTAAGCTATTGCATAGCTTCTATCGAGGGCTTAGAGCGCGGGGACCGAATCCAGAAATCCCGTTACGACAAAACCTCACGCTCCTCACTCCGACGGGCACGGAGGTGTGGCTTGAAGGCCGTGCATTGTCTAACGTCGTTTCTTTTCGGCAGTCTTCGCCACGGTGTTTGTGTGCTTGCAACTAGACGTATTGTACGACTCTACGAAGCTCGCACGAATGGAGACGAGCTGCTCCAAAATCGGACTAATACATAAGCAGCTGTTTATAAGTATTATAAAATAATAAAAATATTTCAAACAATATTAACTTTTTGTTTAATAAAAGAAAAAAATAACGTTTTCGTAGGTTTTCGCGAGCTTCATACATTGTAGAAATTAAACTTGCGGATTTCCTCGCGTATACAACAAGGGTTGTGTTCTGTCTCAGCTATATAAGACCAGGCTGAACATCGTCGAATTAGTCAGCCCGTGACCACGGTAGCTGGAAAGCGACCGAAACGTCGGGTGTATGAAGAAGTTTGGGAGTGTTGTATACGCGAGAAAATCCGCAAGTTTAATTTCTACAAAAGAAAAAAAAATGTTTTCTTATCGGTCACCACGCTCAATAAGTGTAACTTGAATTAATATCAAAGAAAAGAAGAAACACTGCATAAATAAAATAAAGAAATAATCATAGTTGCATAAGTTGATACAAAATGCTATGCAATAGCTTTACCGCGGCAGTCCCCGAGTGCCACACGTCGATTTTTTTTTCTATTAATGTAAACGGGATCAACATCATTTGGCTTTATGCGCAATTGAAAATTTATGGACATTTTGCCTTATTATACATAACTTCACGCTTATATAAGGGGAGTATATACTCCGTAAGGGTATGTAGTAGTAAATACATTCATTCAAGCATACCAATATACAAACACCCAAGATTCACCATTTTATGTTTTCGTCCAACGTAACATGGTGGCGAGACCATTGATATCTCCAGGCACATTACCAAACTGAATTTGGCTTTATGCGCAATTGAAAATTTATGGACATTTTCCCTTATTATACATAACTTCACGCTTATATAAGGGGAGTATATACTCCGTAAGGGTATGTAGTAGTAAATGCATTCATTCAAGTATACCAATATACAAACACTCAAGATTCACCATTTTATGTTTACGTCCAACGTAATATGGTGGCGAGAACATTGATATCTCAAGGCATATTACCAAACTGAAGGTGGCACTGAGAAACTTCCGAAAATGGAAAAATCTCAATATATTATTAACTGGTGGTAGACCTCCAGTTACGGAGCTCGCGGGCGTAGGCACCACCGCATTACCTAATATACTTGCCGCTTAATAGTAGTGTGCAGCACTATCGTGTTCCGATCAGGTGCTAATGTACGGTCCTGTAATTTCCGGCACAGAGGCATAACACCTCAGGCCTCGGGAGTGGTAACGCATCTGCATTTTGACCTCGGTATTTGTGTGGGTGTCTATAGGCTGCAGTCATCACTTAACATCAATGTGAACTGCATGATTGTTTACTACATATTGCCATTACATAATAAAAAAAAATCAGGCTGCTGAGGCACTTTGCTTTTCTCAAAAACTGTAACTCAGATATGCAACGCACTGCTATATGGCAACGCTTTCAAATTAATCACTGGCATCCTTTTACCAGTAAAAAAATCCTAAAAAGTTTCAAAGTAATAGAATCTTTGTAGAAGGACCAAGTTTTTATATCTAACGCCTCAGACTCAATCAGTGAAACATACGGAAGCCTTCGTAACTGCGCGCCTGATATCTAATCTCATTTATATGTATGTAGAGATATCAGATTATGGACTCCACATCGTATGTACACAATAGAGGCAATATTCCATCCAGAAATACAAATCACGTACGCGCAAATGTTATAAGGAAAATTTAGCTCATGTTAAGGAAAACCCAATATCCCTATCCCCTTAAATAGAACATATCTTTTATTCAAATCCGCGTTTCAAATATTGCAGAACTTGCCGAGATTCAATGTGACTGCCTCCCTTAAGTATTATTCATTAAATTTCAACTTGCAAAAGTAAAGTAAAGCCCGAACGCCGCTAAATTCGCTCATTTAACTCTTATTTATCTTTATTAGCTTTGGATATGATTGAAACTAAGATTCGGCTCATATAATTACTGATATTGATGACTTTTTAAAATTCTAAGAACAGTATGCGCATATTTGAATGCGTCCGTGGCGTAAGTTACAAGTCGCTGCGCTGCGAATAAGGTAATACTACGAAAATGTGGCTGTGTGTGTGTGTGTGTGTGTGTTTCATCAATCTAATATTGAAACTCAGAACAGACTTCAACTTTGCGCAGACAACTTCAATTAGTGGCATTCACGTTTTCCATGTACTTTATTTACACACAGGTGCACTTACACAGCAAACAAGCATGCAGTTCACATTGATGTCAGGTGCACTCACACTATGACCTTGAAGTCTTAGTATTAATTTAAGCGCATGATTATGCCAAAGCTCTATTTATCAGCTGTGAGTTGGCAAGAAATTATGATGTTTCCTAGCCCTGACTTACACTTAATAATAAAGCATGTTTCCTGGCATTTCCTGAATTTGGTTCCCGAAATTGCTAATGAAAAGGCTCATGAAATTTTATTACCAGTTTCAGAAAAATCTACACCACGTTTCAAATACACATAAAATTTTAAAACCGTGAACTTGAACTAAGAAATCTGCAGAAAAAAAGGCAAAAGCAAAATAGAACAACCTAGAATATTCGATTTTACGAGGCCAAGCTAGAGGAAATGCACAAACACCCCCATTACAGGTTCGATTTGGAAAATCTCACGGCACAATGCCATTTCGTAGAGAACACTATTTGGTTATTTTATAGAAGACGGAACAGACACATTCGCGACTTTACGACGGTTTTACTGCTAACTGAAAGTAAGACATGTTTCCATTGATTTCTAAATTGTAGTTGAATTCAAATTCGGTTTTTTTTTTGTAATGGAATTGGCAAACAAGCATGCAGTTCACATTGATGTTAAGTGATGAATTGATGTTAAGTGACTGCAGCCTAGAGACACCCACATAAAGACCAAGGTCAAAATGAAGATGCGTTACCACTCCTGAGGCCTAAGGTGTTATGCCTCTGTGCCGGAAATTACAGGGCCGTACATTACCACCTGACCGGAACACGATAGTGCTGAACACTACCATTTAGCGGCAAGTAAATCAGGTAATGCCGCGGTGCCTACGCCCGCGAGCTCCGTCACTGGAGCTCTACCACCAATAAAAACTCCAACTACTCGAACATAATTCCTTGGGCGGCATTTATCTTTGGAAATACTAACGAATTACCTTGAGAACGACCGCTCGGGAGTTCATTGTATCGAAATTAAAGTTAGCCAGTTATTTAGATGTTTTATGCCCAGGTGGGACGATTGCTGAAATTGGATGAGTTTTATGGCAGTGAAAAGAATAACCGAAGGGCATTTAGACTGTCTGTGAAAATTCCGTCTGTAATTACACAGTATATTTTAGGTATTTTTTAACTGCCTTAGTGGCGCAGTTGTAGCAGGCCACGACTATTACGCTGGAGGTCCTGGGTTCGAAACCCGGGTCGGGGGCTATCAGATAATGGTTAAAAATCCTTTATCTCTGGTTCTATTGGGATTTTTCCATTTTCTGGAAGTTTCCCAGTACCTTGGAGTTTGGTAATGTGCCCGGAGATGGCAACAGGTTCGCCACCTGTTACATGGGCCAAAAACGTAACCGGCGAGTCGTGGTTGTTTGCATGTATGCTTGAATGCATGCATTTACCTCTGCCTACTCCTTCGGGGATTACAGGCGTGAAGTTACGTTTTTTTTAATTGTCAAGGCAAAACAGCCTGTTCGATAGCGGTGTGATGTTAGAACTTTGCGGATGTGTGCTCAAAATATGAGCACACATCTTGATAAAAGTAACAGTCTGAAGTTAGTTGCTTAACAGATAAATGAACACTTTATTTAAACTAACATAGACATAGATGCGTTCCTACTTTAACAGTTTTTATTTCTCGATGAGGTAGGTACAGATAACTACAGACAACAATACAGGTTTTAACTATACTAAACTAGCGAGGTAGGTCCTATTTAACGTACTGTTAATCGTGCTCCGGGCATGGTTTTGTACAATTTGTATTGAACCTATTGTATAATAAGTTAAATAGTTCATTAAAATTTACATTTCTTGTCTATCTTTCGAGATTTTTTAATACTTACTTACTTACTTATCCAACAACGATACTGTAAATGACTTGGGGCAGTTTCAAAGCTGGATTAACGGGATGAAAGCACAAAGTTAATATAAACAATACCTTTAATTCAATCCGGGGCTGTTTAAGATTAAGCCAACCATTGATAATACAAAGTTTTCTAATGTTAATTTCAAATACTTCATAACTGCCTCCGTAGCCTAGTGGTAGCAGGCCACTACTATTACGCTGAGGTCCTGGGTTCGATTCCCGGGTAGGGGGTTATCAGAGATAATGGTGTAAAGTCCTTTATCTCTGGTTCTATTGGGATTTTTCCATTTTCTGGCAATTTCCCAGTACCTCAAAGTTTGGTAATGTGCCCGGAGATGTCAACAGGCTCGTCACCTATTTATTACATGGGCCAAAACGTAACCCGCGAATCGTGGGTGTTTGCATGTATGCTTGAATGCATTTATCTCTGCCTACCTACCCCTTCGGGGATTACAGGCGTGAAGTTACTTCATACCTTTCGTAAGAAAACAATGACGTATTTTCGAACGAAGAAAACAAGTTTGATACCCGCACCGGGACAAATATTTGTATGGCCTACAGATATTTGTTTCGAGTCTGGGTGTTTAATGTGTTATGTGTGTACAAGTACACCCACGACACATTTTTATACCTAGTGTGGGGCTGTGAGTGTAATTGTATTTATTTAATTACTATTAAGCAAAATTGCTGAGAGAGATTGGATACAAAAGGGAGTGGACAGAGAAAAGTGGAAAAAGGAGGAAGAGGCCTTTCCCCACCATGGAATTCATATCCAATATAAAAAAAATATAAATACATTACTTTTTATACTGTTTATTTACATAAATAACTAACTCTTGGTATGAGTAAAACTAACATTAAAATTGTAGTAAGGATATGAAGAGAAAAATAAAAGGCTTATTTTTATTACGTATATTATTATTATTATATTTACTATCAAAGTGAACGACATGGTTGCAGCATAATGAGAGTTTCGTGTATACAAGACACAAGCAGAATAAAAAACCAAATAAAATGGCCGTACCGAGAATCGAACCAATTCCTCAAGCCGAATACCGACTATCAATAAACCAATGATCCAGTTAACATCTGTTGTTTTAAAATTAAATACATAGATGCTCGAACGCTGTGTTCTGGTCATTCTATTCCACATTCAAAATACGATCGGAAACTTCGAGAATTTTCAATAGGAATAACTTTGAAGCGCAAGTTCAAATTGTTTTCATAATACACACAAACTATTAAAGCATTTACAATACGTCCGAAGTTAGGCCAACATGTGCTTTTTATGGCTGAAAGTCTACTTCTTTTGCGATTAAAGGTAGCAGCACACTATGTACATGAGTCTTAATTTTAACAAGTATTAAACGATTGCCGATATCATACAACATTACCCTCAAAGATCACGAAAAAATCATAATATTCTTGTCTTATTGTAATGTCAGTCACCTCACTGACATTTTATCAGATCTCTTCTAATTGGTCGAACGAATTGAAAGCTTTCATTATTTAATTGAATTGCTCAATTATGTTAGTACTAAAGCCGCGAGCACACGGGTGTGACAGAACATCGACTGGGCGTGGACGAGTGTCAACGTGCTAGTGCCTAACTAGCATAGTTGGTAATAGATGGCGCTACTGCTACCATAAAGCAATGCAATAGATGTGAAGGAAAAATTCGACAAATCGGGCAGGGCTTCAGTAGCTCAATTGGAAGAGCGGCTGGACTAGATTCCCAGTAGGTCGCGAGTTCGAGCCTCGCCTGAAGTCTAATTTTTCTTTCCATTTTTCTTTAAAAATAAAATATATTTCACAAGCATGTGTTAATGCGAAATAATATAAAACGAGTGTCAACGTGTTTTAAAATATTGAATTCAATGAGACGATGCATATACTTACAACTTCCATCATACTTACAGCAACATCCAACCGCCACACCATATTTAGCAAATAATTTGTGTGAATAATAATATTTAAAAAAGACAAACATTTGTATCATTAAAACATTAACGATTTAAATCACTCTTATGTGTTATTGCGAAAAATACTTAAGATAAGAGAAAAAAGAAATATGAAAAAATATATTTATATTTTACTGGTGGTAGAGCTCCAGTGACGGAGCTCGCGGGCGTAGGCACCACCGCATTACCTAATATACTAGCCGCTAAATGGTAGTGTTCAACACTATCGTGTTCCGATCAGGTGGTAATGTACGGCCCTGTAATTTCCGGCACAGAGGCATAAGACCTTAGGACTCAGGAGTGGTAACGCATCTGCATTTAGACCTTGGTCTTTGTGTGGGTGTCTATAGACTGCAGTCATCACTTAACATCAATGTGAACTGCATGCTTGTTTACCACTTCCATTACATATCAAAATATATACTTCAAACCTATTAGTAAATAGCACATATAAATAATAAAAGTATATAATTACAATATATATATGTGTATATATATATATATATATATATACATATATATATATATTAAGGATTTAATTGTAATTATATACTTTCATTATTTATATGTGCTATTTACTAATAGGTTTGAAGTCGGTGCCAAGCCTTAAACAAACAATTATATTTGAATCCCTTAAATATGAATACGAGCAAATTAATACACTGAACAAAACGTAACTAGCAAATCGTGGGTGTTTGCATGTATGCTTGAATTCATGCATTTACCTCTGCCTACCCCTTCGGGGATTACAGGCGTGAAGCATGAAATGCCTACTTTAGTGATTTTGGCTTGGCAGCAACTAAGAATAAACCTGTGTCGCGGGTGCCGTTAAACACACACAACACAAACACAAACATCCAGAACCGAAACAAATATCTGTAGGGTAAACAAGTATCACAACTGAAAGCAATCGTTGTCACCATTCACAAGACAAAATGTTATCGAGAACACTTCCCGTTGTGCGACAAAAACTATTGGCTATTTACATGTGTCCCGAAAAATACGTGTACCTTGTTTCCCTCTCACCTCACCGACCAAGCAAGTAGGTATGGTAGAAGCACAAATGGCCGTTGCGGTCGAAATAAATAACTTATTGGGCGCACCAGGAGAAATATGGCTTAATAAAATGCTCACGTGTGACCCGCAGCGGCAATATCACTTGGCTGGATATTCTCGACATCAAATTAAATCTATTAGTTTTCTAGCGATGTTAAGCACTTCTTCATTTCCAATATTTTTTTATTTGAAGCGTCAGGTGATATATTAAAACTCAGGACCAGGATATTTTGTTTTATTTAAATAATCTATAGTGATATTAATTGATCGCAAAGTTTATTTTCATAAAGTTAATAGTTAAGTCGAAATACACAACTAGCAATTCAAGATTGCCGTTGCGCTTACCTGCTGTTAGCCGTTTCAACGTGTATGTGTTCTATGTGTAGGTAGAATGTATTGTAATAGTGCGCGTGCTTTACGCAGCGGCTAGTCGCGTGTGTGAACCTACTTGCAAACACGTGTTTCAACGTGTTAACCACTCCCAGAGAATATGTAATAATAATACGTATAGAATGGACACTTCGACGTCCCGCCCGATTTGCACACATACACAACCCCTTCCTCTCTTATGGGCGACGGTTGGTATTTTGTACGTGCTACGCACACAGGTACGCGTGTAAATACACGTCACTGATGGATAGAAACCAAAATAAGCGTTTTTATGGAATTTTGGCGGAGTGTCCGCGGTGTGCCACTACCAAGCGTAAACCGCGCTCGTGAATTCCCAAGCGTCCATATATGTATACCTAAATAAGTAATGGTACGGGTAGATTGTTACTGTTGATAGCGATAGCCAACAGTCACAAAATCCATCTCTGCACCCAAAACAGTTTCTTTGTTTGATTTCTATCAATTACCTACGCTTTTGGTATTTTACTTGTCATGTGCATGTTCACCGATCAAACGCCAACGCCAGAAAACAATGTAAAGAACTAGAACATAAATTTATAATAAGTAAATCCGTATTTCCAGCAAAAGATTCCGATATTACCGAACATGGAAATTGAATAGTCAGATTAAAATATTACTAGAACGACCACGAAATAATTCAAATAAAACAAACAAACCCCGTCAACATCACATGGGACGAAAACATAAAGTAAATTACAAGGCCTAAAATCCAACTGATATCAGCTATATCACCATGAAAAAAATACGATGATTGGATTGGAACATTTGGCAGAAAGCCTATTAAAGTGCGCCCAGAATAGTCCAGACCTATAAAACATGCATTAAGCTAATGCTAATTGAAGGGCACTAATTTCATAGCGGTTAAAAATGCTAATGGACGCAGCACGTGGAAATTCGTGACCGATCCGATAGTTCTTGTTGAATAGGCCATTTTCTTTACGTAGCCTTTTATAGCTAATTCAGGGCCGTAACTGATTTACAAGTTAAAGATTATACGGTCAAGAACAACATCACCCACCGCGGCAGTAGAACAACAACCTTTTGTACTGGTGGCATCCACAGTTGATTCGGTCTAAACGGTAGGTAATATTTGTAAAACAAGGCGTCAATGAAACTTTAGTAATAAATTATGTGGGTAAAGGCGACATCTTTGTCTCACTTCATTGAACTTTCCACAATTTGCTTACTTGGTAAACTCGGTATATAGATAAAGGAAATGGATTGCACAATCCCTTGTTTTTTTATAAAGAAAAAACGGTCAAGAACGTGTCGGGCCACGCGCAGTTTAGGGTTCCGTAGATATTAGAACATCCCTAATATTTTTGAAAGACCTATCCAACGATATCCCACACTATATAGAAAACAAAAAATAAAAAAAATATCCTATACATGTAGGGGAGGCTCCCTAAAAATTTTTTTTTCGCATGTTTTTATTCTACCATTTTGTCGGCGTAATTAAGATGTATACTTGTGCCAGATCTCAAGTCTCTAGTACCAATAGTTTTTGCGCTAAACCGCGGACGGACAGACAGACAGACAGACGGACGGACATGGCGAAACTATAAGGGTTCCTTGTTTACTACGGAACCCTAAAAATGGAATAGTCTAGCTAGTTGCTACAGAAGTAGCTCGGTAGCTCAGTTGGGAGAGCGGTTGGATAAGAGATCCCAATGCGGGTTCAAGTCCACGTTAGGAAAAGTTTTCATTCCCATTCAATTAAAAAAAATATTTCACTTGCATGTGTTATTGTGAAAATCCTATAAAATAAAAACAATCCGCTATGAATTTATTTTATTTGAATTACTAGAGTTTTTTTTTTATCTTTATTTATTACTTTAATCCAACAGTAATAAGTTTGCCATCTATTTCCTCTTTCTCTCGTACAAAACCGTGGCGGTCGTCACCGCAATGAGGATCTGTATGTTCCCACATTTCACCATAATGAGCACCGACGTAATATCGCGATTACAATCCACTCGTATTAACGTGTCCCAAAAACATGAAATGGCTCTTGTTAAAGCAATAAATTGTATAATGGAATAAATATATTGTACATACCTACACCAAAATTTTATTAGCCAAAAAATTACTGTTGTATTTACGCGCTATATAATTGTAATGTATTTTCAACATGGTAACTTTTCTGGCTTAATTTTATGCATGTATTATTATAAATAAGCCGGGTGTAGCTCAAAGAGAGAATAGAAAATAGAAGTTGAGATTATGTTTTATTGTATTTTATCATTTTGTTGCCGTGAGTAACGTGTATTCGGGCTAAATTACTACTTTCTAATACTGAGAGTATAGGTCGCGCCACGTAAAAAGAACGCTGGCGGTCAAGCTGCGCGTCATGTGTTTTTATTTCATTTTATGTTATTCTATGTAATATAGTTTTCAATCTGCCTACCAATACACGAAACCGCAAGCGAAAGCTAGATCAAAAATAAACCAATAGGGCTAGTACTTTCGTGCGCGAGTGTACCGATGCGCGAACACATCCCTTCTACTTTCTTCCAGCGTTCTTTTTACGTGGCGCGACCTATATCTGAGATAAGCTGATGAAAATAAAATTAATTCAAACCGATGATGAAACATGAGATTCGATTGTTTTTTTTTTTAATTGTTTTTTAACATTTATTGCAGGTATGGCAAAACAACGGTTGCCGGGTCAGCTAGTTTATTATAATCCCTACTAATATTAAAAATGCGAAAGTAACTCTGTCTGTCTGTTACCTTTTCACGTCCAAACGACTGAACCGATTTTAATGAAATTTGGTACAGAGATAGAGCTGACTTTGAGAAAGAATACAGGCTACCTAGTTATTTATAAAACGAAATCCACGCGGGCGAAGCTAGTATACTATATTTCACAAAAAAAATATTATAATATTACCAATTTTATGAAATATTTGCATGCATTTTAATAGCTAAATATGATGCGATGGTGATACGTGCGTGTATAAAGAGAATTATGAAAGTAGAAGAAGTACGGGGGATATATCAGGACCGGAATATCTGGCGCTCCACACACTCCGCCTACCGGACCTGGCGTGAAGATACGTACATACCTGCATACATACTATTTGTGTTTTTTCATTATTACAGTAGGTACCCTATTTAAAGCATTTTTTGAAACCAATTACAACGGGGATAAAGTCACATGATAGTAATATAATATTTGCGTATGATGCGATGGGTAACCAACTTTGAAAGCGTCATTGATCGCTGGTCTTTACTTTCACGAAACTTACAGAACTGTTTACAACGCACCGAAGGGTACACCGTATCTCGTCGGTGCGGTCATCGGAAAGCAATTAGCCGATGTTCGATAATTACTCGAATCGACTGTATGCCGCTCGTTGTAGTTTCATCTGATATTCGTAGAGGTGTATTTATCTAGTAAAATAGCTTTATTTAACTTTAGCATTATTCATTTTACAGGTGAATATGTCGTTCTGGATCTACAAACGCTGAATCGACATCGATAGAAAGAACCAATATGTAAAACTGTATTTAATGGTTTGAGTTTTTTCACTAGGTATGTAATTATTTTAACAGTGATACGACTATGTAAACAGTGCTATAGGGTTGCGGGAATAAATTTAAATAATTACTTTTACTTACCATTACTATTTCTCAAATATATACAATTCAAACGTACGCAGAAGTAAATCAATCAGCTGTGTTATTTTTTAATAGAAGCCACCGTAAAGCCGTGAAAATTATGTACTACAGTTTGAACATTGTAAGGGACTATTAGCCGACTGGCTACCCTACATAGTGTTTCAGTAATACCACTTAGTCGAATGACTCCATTCGTGTCCCGATTAATGTTTCAACCTCGACTTGTAACTCTCTTGTAAAAACCGGACGATACGTTGTGGTAATTCGATTTCACGATCGAGGTAATGGTGCGA
Source organism: Macrosoma leucophasiata (assembly GCA_036365455.1). NCBI lineage: Eukaryota > Metazoa > Arthropoda > Insecta > Lepidoptera > Hedylidae > Macrosoma > Macrosoma leucophasiata. The sequence continues at coordinate 21,926,254 of JAWQUS010000007.1, read as the reverse complement.
AAATCGATTAACTCGTAAAGAAATACAAATTTAAGAGCATTTTTAAAGGCGGAGATAAGTTGCCCACATTCAAAACAAAAATTGCCCACTATAGGTATATTAATCGTTATAGATCGTCCGAGCACATATACTCCTTTTACCACGCAAGAAGAGTAGTTCACGAACGTTTCCAGCGCGTTCCGCGTGCATTGCGCAAAAATCGCAAGTGTTTTGCCCTTTACAAGTTAGGCAGAGCGCAGGGGATGCGTGACGACGGCGTGCGAAAATAACGTGGCGTACATGGACCCTAAATACTTTACAGTCGATCGACGACCTGGTGAAGGTCGCGGGCAATCGCTGGGTGAGGGCGGCCCGGGACCGTTCGTTGTGGCATTCTTTTGGGGAGGCCTTTGTTCAACAGTGGACGTCTTTTGGCTGAAATGATGAAGATGATAATGACAACAGAAAGCTCCAGAAAAGTGCCATATAAACATCAATTATTTTTAACAAAGGCCACCGTAAATCGTGAAACTTTAGTATTATAGTTTGGATATTGTTAAGGTTCATTAGCCAACTGGCTACCGTACGTTGTGTTTAAGTATAGCCACTCAGTCGAATGACTCCATTTGTGTCCCGATTAATGTTTCAGCCTCGACTTGTTACTTGCCAGTGTAAACCAAATGATTGTAGTAATTCGATTTCACGATCGAGATAGTGGTACGAAAATCACTTCGCTCGTAAAACCTTAAGAGTTTCTTGAAGTAAGATTTTAAGAAGCATTTTGCAATGGACCACCACCAACATTAAGTTTACTTTAAGGATTTCTTGCATACCGTACACTTACAGTATGCTACCTCGTACATGATGTAATAATCACTTTAATCGTTTTGGGCCAGAAAATTCAGAATTCCGTATCACGTATTTTACTGGTGGTAGGGCTCTGGTGACGAAGCTCGCGGGAGTAGGCACCACTGCATTACATAAAAAAGGGAAAATGTTTTTTTTTTTACCTAAGTCAAGAATTGTTATTTATATTTCTTCGTCTATTTATAAATGCTGTGACTTCGTAAATAACGAAATTGAAACCAATTTTAATAATTTTAGTTTGTTTGTCATTATAAATATATAAATAAAAAAAAACAATTTAGGAGTGCTTTGTTATAGAAGCTACCTTAAAGTCATGAAACTTTAGTATTATAGTTTGAACATTGTTCGGACCCATTAGCCGACTGGCTACCGTACATAGTATTTAAGTACCGCGCTACTCAGTCGAATGACTCCATTTGTGTCCCGATTAATGTATCAACCCCAACTTGTTACTTTCCTGTGTAAACCGAATGGGTGCGGTAATTCGATTTCACTATCGAGATAATGGTGCGAAAATCGATTCGCTCGTAAAACCCTAGTGTGTTTTCTTGTAAGAACTTTATAGAATATTGTTTAGTGGATCCTGTTATAATTTGGTAAGGTTTCCGCTAGCCCTCAACGTCATCAACAATCATTTTGAGTCGAAAGACGTCCACAGCTGGACAAAAGTTCTATATCTGGAGGGATATTATCACTAGGCTGTGATTTGGTGATCGCAGTAGCGGTAGTTTTATTGCGGAAAGTTGCTCCCAATCTGCCGTTATTAGAATGGTTTAACCGCCATTGTTCGGTTAACTCACTGCCCTACACTACTAATTCTCATACATAAGGGAGTGGTAGGGTGACTACCCTACCGACGTGACTACGTCTCAACTCCATTATAGTAGGTAATTTTAAATAATTTTTTAACTGGTACATCTCGGTCGTAATAAACCGAAATTACTTTTTTGATCAACGTGACGTTTTGACCCCTTTTCATCTCATAATTTTATATGAAAACAATTTGTGGAACACCTCAGGTCAAGTAGTAATATTGTTACGTTGAGTCACAATGCTTAACCTACTGCCGATTATTCGGTGTCCAAACATCTTAAACTAGTAATCGATATAAAATACGATTGGAAAATCCATTAAAAACACAATATGCTTTTTTTGAAATTCCAGTTCACAATTCTCCTCTTTTAAGTAAATATGAATATATCAAGGGCTAATCGTGACCAAATGCAAGTACGTACAGGTACATGTATGTTTACCGATTCTCAAAAATATAGGCATACAGTTTTTTTACAAGAGCATTATAATAAAACAAACAGAAAAACACGTGCTTACACCCAATTTATTAAAATAATTTAACGTCTTTCCACTAAGATGAAGTTTACACCACTTATAATTGAAAAACAAACACGCGAACTGGCTTGAGAGTTGAGAGGTATTAATAACGTAGTCATAATAAACTCATTTCTCCTGTTTTTATGCCAGGTCAGAGAATATGTAATAATACTACGTATAGAATGGGCACTTCGACGTCCCGCCCGATTTGCCCGCATCACTCAATCCCTTCCCCTCTTATGGGCGACGGTTGGTATTTTGTACGTGCTACGCACATAGGTGCGCGTGTAAATACACGTCACTGATTGATGTCTGAACAACCGACTCCAGCATCTCTTCTTAAGTTGACTCCAGCATCTCTTCTTAAGTCGTGACTCCAACGCGCAACAGGTCGTCCTATACGTTTACCTAGACGTGGTCTCCATTCAAGCATAAGTCTGCTCCAGCGGCTGTTAGCCTTTCTACAGACATGACCGGCCCATTGCCACTTCAACTTACTTATCCTGCGAGCAATGTCGGCCTACTTAGTTATTTGACGGATAACCTCATTTCGTATCTTATCTACCAAAGAAACACCCAACATAGCTCGCTCCAGCGCCCGTTGTGCGACGTTGAACTTATGGACAAGTCTTGCGGTCAGAGTCCACATCTCGGCTCCTTATGTTAAAACGGGTAAGATACATGGGTTGAATGCCTTTGTTATATTTTATTATATTATTATTATTTTATTATATAACTTAGTGGGATCGACGACTTCAATATAAGACTTATCTTCCTATATGCTGCCTAGCCTAAGCGAAAATAAATATATTCGCGAAAATGTGCAGTATCCAGCACGAAATATTGCAGATCGAGCGTAGCAAAAACATAATCGGCTAATTTCGACTTCGTAGAGTTGCTCTGTTGCACGCTGCCAACGTAACTACTGATAGTGCGGTATCGGTCAAAATTCGATCAAAACGGTCGCCGGTCGACACATACATACCCCCTAATTCATAAACGTATTTTAGCTAAAGTGATCCTAATCTTTGTCATTTTCTATCCTGCACATTTGGAAATGGAACAGACAAAGACAAAGTATTCTATAGCGAAAACGTATCTAATGTACGTTTATGAATAAGGGGGTTAGTGTGCACGAGAGATAACGACCTACAGAGCAGAAATTAGCCGAAATTAGCCGAAATCTCTTTCCTCAAGTCGATGTACAATATTTTTGGTGAGGACTGTATGTGCCTTTTCATATTTAAAGTGGAAAGTTTTCTTTCAACATTCACTGCAAATATTATAATATTTATATTAAAAAACTAGAGATCTAATAAACTAAAAAAAGACAAAATCCTTCTAGTACAGCGATAAATCAGTAATTAAACCTCTTTATATGAATATCAATACATAAAACCGTGCGTATCTACTGAAAATGTACACCTAGATACGTTAAAAAGCTGTTCCTCAAATCCTTACTGGTAACTTATTATAAGGTTAATCAGTAAGGAAACTTAAACGTGAACGTTGTATATTAAGCGTGAAAGCGTAAACCTCTGATCGGAATGAGATGCAAGTAGTTTGAACCGTCGCTTTAAAGGATAAAGTTAGGCTACTTTAGAGCCAAAACCAAACCAGCTAATATTATATTCATTGACTAGCTGTGCCCGCAACTTCGTGCGCGTGAGAATTTATGATTGATCAGTATTTACCCGGACGAAGTCGTGGGCGCAGCTATTATTAAAGTAGCCTCAGTTCCTCCTTATTACATCAGCTATCTGCCAGTGAAAGTCCCGTCAAAATCGGTCCAGCTGTTCCTAAGATTTGCCCCGTCAAACAGACAAACAGACAAAAATTGTGAAAAATGTTGTTTTGGTATATGTACCGTGTATACATACATATGCATTTAGTAAAAAGCGGATATTTTAATATTACAAACAGACACTTCAATTTTATAAGTATAGGTTTCAATGCATTCACATTTTAAAGGCTTTAAACTAGCTGTAAAGAAAACTCCTTTCGTATACGAGTATAATAGGTTTTTACTGATGGCATAATACCACGAGTACGAAATTGAGAGCGCAGGCACGACGACACTTTCCAATCTATCATCGCCAAATGATAGTTCAGCACTATCGTTTCCCGGTTAGATGGTAATGTATGGTTCCGTAATAACTTTTTAGAGGCAACATCTAGCTTAGTTTTAGAGGAGATGTCTATAGGCAGCAATATTCACTTACCATCAATGTACACTGCATGCTTGTTTACCACCACCTACCACCACCATTTACATGTAAAAAAACTATGCACATGTTACATTACACACACCAACACGGAGACCCCGAAACTGAAATCTCCATAGGGTATACCGAAGCTTTCATGTGTATTAAATTAGATTACGATATCAAAAGGGTAAATATTCCCAAAACATATTTAGGGCAATTCAAATTAACTTCATACATCAAATTCCCATAAAATCGCTCTTTGGAGACAGTTTTAAAGGGCGCCAAACTTAATTACGCCTGCTCTGTCATATTGCAGCAAAATGAATTATTTTGGTATTCTAATAAGAAGAGGGACGGTTATTTATGGACGCAAAGTGAAGGAAATGCCATGTTTTAGATTGAGTTTGTTTTAGTAAAGGGAGTTAAAAAGCGAATGCAGATGTTTGCAAAGGGCTATGGAAATTTACCTTATCTAGACTTACCCAGGTACCTCGACCAAATTGATTGTGAACTTACAGACCGAAGATGGAGTTCCTGAATTATTTTGGTATTCTAATAAGAAGAGGGACGGTTATTTATGGACGCAAAGTGACGGAAATTCCATGTTTCAGATTGAGTTTGTTTTAGTAAAGGGAGTTAAAAAGCGAATGCAGATGTTTGCAAAGGGCTATGGAAATTTACCTTATCTAGACTTACCCAGGTACCTCGACCAAATTGATCGTGAACTTACAGACCGAAGATGGAGTTCCTCAATTATTTTGGTATTCTAATAAGAAGAGGGACGGTTATCTATGGACGCAAAGTGACGGAAATGCCTTGTTTTAGATTGAATTTGTTTTAGTAAAGGGAGTTAAAAAGCGAATGCAGATGTTTGCAAAGGGCTATGGAAATTTACCTTATCTAGACTTACCCAGGTTGATTGGATGGACCAAATTGATCGTGAACTTACTGACCGAAGATGGAGTTCCAGGTTGTTTGTTTCGTGTATTTCGTCTGATTGTATTGTCGTTCTTGCTAGCAGGATAAGGCGTTGAAAATTATAACATGTTGCGAATTTACAAAACGTATAATTCTCTTGTTAACACAAGAGAATTATACGTTTTGTATACCATTAGGAAAACGTGTAGATATATCGTATATGGGTTTTTAACGAGTGAGCGATTCATACGCAATTTCGAAATTGGTCGTTCATTGGTCGGCGCGAACGGAGACCGGCGACCGAGGAACCATTCGGACATCGTTCATTCCTATAGTCGCGGTAATACAGTCTTTGAAAACGGTGCGCATATTTAATGATATATGTAAAGAAAGTGACGATTGTACAAGAGATACAGATTTGGCGCTCTTCATTCGCTGCCTACACACAAAGCAGTTAAAAGCATTTATTACGCTGCGTACTAACGTCGTTTATAAGGTATAATAAAATATACAATATTGAAATTAGCTAAAAAGCTTTTACGTCAATGAATTACTGATCTTTTAATATTATCCATACAGATTTTAGCAGATGTTAAGGTACTTTTAGCAAGTCTTGAGATAAGTCTATTGTGTCATAATTTTGCGATATTAAGGACTTCGCACATTTATCTATAGCAATCCCGACCACGATTGCTTACGACTTGGAGTCAGATTCACAGAAGACTCTAGGACTTGACTTTGAATTATAAAAAATATAATACACTGAAAATTATCAAAACATTTTTAAAGACGTGTCAAAATTCCATTTTTACTACGTTAGTCAAAAAAGGGGTCTTTTATTCTTTACACATCTGACTCGTATAACTATGCAGTACAGTCTGTGAATCTCGTCTATAAGTGCCGATAAGACAAAAACAAACTTTTTCGTTCGATTGAGTCACCCCATGAAGACAAAAAAAAGTAAGTATATTACTAATAATTTAGGTGACTCGAAGCGCTTTATTCAAATCATTTATTCGCGACAACAAGGAAACTTTGATTGGAAAAGACACTTGGTCTTGGCCATATTTGAACCGTTCATGTACGCCTACAATTGTTAAACAAATACTTAGTGGGTATCTATTGTATCAAATCAAATAAATTCTGAATACAAATTTATTTTCAATTTTATACGAAATATTGGTAATTTTTTTTAATATATTGGACAAAATAGCGAATCACGAAGTCCATGACAGTTGCTACTACACGTGTACACAATCGAGCGCAAATGATAAATGAGCGACAACCCTTATTATTGTAATGGAATCAGTCCAGGCTTTGCAAGTTGAAACTCTTATTCTGCGAAGTTTCGTCGTAAACTCCATTTTTCTCTAGAATAAAGTTACGAAGAAAAAAATTGAACTTTCGACGAGACATTGCGATCTGATTGAGCATTATAGATTCAAGAATGTTCGGGAACATTTTCGGGTCGTGTTTAATGAATGCCGACGGAATGTTTCCAATATCTTCATTTATTACTATGACATTTTCATATTACATCATTTTCAGTGGGATATTTTAAAGTGGGCAAGATATTTTATTTTACTATTTCGTGTTTCTCTTGCGGGTTAAGTCTGAGTTTACCAGTTTGGTACTAATAATATGCTCACAAATGTTAACATGTTAACCCTTTCGTTAAGTTTGGAAGTCGCCAACGACTTCTAATTATTATAATCAATTAATGTCGCTTACTACATTATTTAATTACCAAACTGGTAAACTAACCCCCTTATTCATAAACGTATTTGAGCTAAAGTGTTGTTAATCTATCCTTTGTCTTTTTCTATCTTGTACATTTTTACAATGCAACTGACTATATAGCTTAAACGTATCTAATGTACGTTTATGAATAAGGGGGTTAGACTTTACCCGCAAGAGAAACACGAAAATATAAAATACTTGTAAAAATAACAAAAATTGCACTCTAATGAATTAAAAAGATTATTTAGGAAGCCAACAATCACAGTGAACATTCCCTTTAATTGTCACAGATTAATTGAGTCCACAAACGCAGCTGTTACTACAGATAATGACCCGGGTGGAAAAAGCTAACAACCCTAGTTTCTGTCGTGAATTAACTGCGTCTGGACCTTGTAAGCGACGTTATCTTGTAAAATTTTAAAAATTCAACTGCAATTTCATTTTGGTGGAATATAGTGCAGGACAAACAGTTTATTAAGACAGTAAAATAGATTTGACCCATTATTACAAACGCGGCAATTAAAGGAAAAAAACAGAACAGAGCATTTTCTCGCAGAAAAGGCAGGTATGTGTGTATAAACAAATCATCATCGTGATCACCTCACGAGGTACATGTCGAGCAATAACCACAATAAACATAACCCCGTTAATTGTCACAGACTAATTGAGTTCACGAACTCAGCTGTTGCTCCAGATAATAACCCGGATGGAAAAAGCTAACAACCCTTAGTTTCTGTCGTAAATTCACTGCGTCTGGATGTAGTGAAAGACATCCCATTGTAAAAAAATTACAAAATAAATTCAACTGCAAATTTTTTTACTACATTTTGAACAAATCGAGTGCAAGACAAGTAGTTAATTTTATTTGGTTAAAATAGAAATGAGCCATTATTACAAACGCGGCAATTTAAAGGAAAAAAAACAGAACAGAGGATTTCCGGGACGAAAAGGCATAGTTATGTGTATAAACAAATTATCAACAGAATCAACTCACGAGGTACATGTAGAGCAACAATCAAAATAAACATAACCCCGTTAATTGTCAGACTAATTGAGTTCACGAACGCAGATGTGTGTTGCAGAGAGTGTGTTGCTCGAGATAATGACCCGGGTGGAAAAAGCAAACAACCGCTACTTCTGTCGTGAATTAACTGCATCCGGTTTTTTGTCATGATTATGGCAAACAAGCATGCAGTTCACATTGATGTTAAGTGATGACTGCAACCTATAAAATAAAATAAAAAAAATTTAAAAAAAGCCTTTATTGTCTTGCATAATCTAACAGCCTATAGACATGCACACAAAGACCAGAGGTCAAAATGCAGATGCGTTGCCACCCCTGAGATCTTAGTTGATATGTCTCTGTGATAAGTTATTACGGGCCCGTACATTACCATCTAACAGGAACACGATAGTCCTTAACACTACCATTTAGCGGCAGATTGATTACGTAATGCGGTTGTGCCTGCGCCCTCGAACTCCTACACTGGACCAGTAAATTTGGTAGAGTTCCAATTTTAGTGGCCGACCTTCTAATATAAAAACTTAAATCTTGCTTAATAAATTTCACTGGAACTTCAAACTTTAAAAAATTGAGTAACAGGCCTTAAATGATATTATAGACACTAAAATACATTTTACCCATATTTATAAGCCCAGCAAATAAAAAAAAACACAAAGACGGGGGCTTTACTTTTTCTAAAACCACACCGCGGACATTCCGCCAAAATTCCATACAAACGCTGAATTTGGTCTCTATTACACAGACATCAATCAGTAACGTATATTTACACGTGCACCTGTGTGCGTAGCACGTAGAGAACACCAAGCGTCGCCCATAAGAGGGGGGGAGGTTGGGTGAAGTATGGTAATCGGGCGGGACGACGAAGTGTCCATTCTATACGTAGTATTATTACATATTTTCTGCTAAAACTAAGTAATTATTTTTAAGTACAGTAAACAATCGTATGTTTTCCTGCAAGAGGGCACTGAAGTAAAACATGCTAGTAAAAGTTCATACAAACAACACCCTAATCATCTCATATTTGAGGTACTTATGTAGCAACAAAAACAGCGATTTAATTTCACGTAATGAAAGAAAAACTAACGCTTAGAATTTTGTGAGCATTATTTACTATTATTTTTCACATATTCCATTTTATTCCACAGTGACAAAATGCTTGTACAAATAAATACAAAGTAACACCTTAATAACCTCACGAAGTACTTGTGAGGCAACAATCAGAGCGAAAACGCCCCTTAATTGTCACAGACTCATTGAGTTCACGAACGCAGCTGTTGCTCCAGATAATGACCCGGGTGGAAAAAGCTAACAGCCCCTAGTTTCTGTCGCAAATTAACTGTGTCTGGTTTCTGTGGGCAACCTACTTTTATATAAACCGAAATTTTTCAGTTTTAGTTTAAGAAGAGATCTGGGGTTATATTTTTTTGCCATGTGTACCGTTTAGGATCAACGCAAAATTGACTTATCTTATCTTGAGGTCTTGCAGACTGATGCGACTGAGATTTAATTTTATAAAGTAGGTACAGGAAGCTGACCATCTTCCCTTTTAAAATTTGTCTGATTTTTAATTTCAACAGCGTCAAGTACCATTCCTGGAATGGGTTTATGCTTTAGCGAGTATCGTATGAAAGAGATGAGCCAACGGCAGATAAATGAGCCGGATGATCTTGTGTTTTACTTTTAAGATACCAATCAGGATGGGGTAAATAAATAAATCAAATAAAATACGCATACACTCACAGCCCCACAGTGGGTATAAACCTGTATGGTGGGTGCCGTTGTATACAAACACCACATGCACAAACTCCCAGACACGAAACAAAAACACGACTCTGGACCAACCGAGTCGTCAAAAATCCATGACTATAGTTTTATTTCAATGAGTGTAGCTCGCACAAACCTAAGAACACACCAGTACAGATATAAAATCAGGCCATCACGATCTTCTAGATTTTTTAATAAAATCGACGTCACTTTACATACCTCCAGCATAAATTTGAATAAGTTAATAAGCCCGTTCGATCTTAACCAGCTCGATTAAATCGGCAACAGGTCCAACCCCAGTATTCCAAGCACATCGACAATTTTCGGCTCACGAAGACAGCCGTAGCGATGTCATCTCTCATTACTCCTTACCCGCCGACAGGCAGTTCCGAAATTTTGGATTTAATTAAACTCCACTGCCTGCATAGTCTTCTGGTAGCAGAATACTTATATAAGCCGGGATCTCAAGTTCAATTACTGGGCTAGTGATATTACATTTTTAATTGTAAATATTTTTAGGCACTTTTGGAATTTGCACATAACATCAATGACGTGTATCTGCAGAATGTGAGTAAGTTTGCTTCCTTTCAGTTCTTTTTATTTTTTATTCTATGAACATAACTGCCTCAGTAGCCTAGTGGTAGCAGGCCACTACTACTACGCTGGAGGTCCTGGGTTCGATTCCCGAGTCAGGGGCTATCAGAGATAACGGTTTAGAATCCTTTATCTCTGGTTCAATTGGGATTTTTCCGTTTTCTGGAAGTTTCCCAGTACCTCGGAGTTTAGTAATGTGCCCGGAGATGTCAACAGGGCCAAAAACGTAACCGGCGAATCATAAGTGTTTGCATGTATGCTTGAATGCATGCATTTACCTCTGCCTACCCCTTCGGGGATTACAGGCGTGAAGTTACGAACATACCTATTTTGGTAGGCAATACATGCAAGACGTATTTGTTTATGAATGAAATTTGATAAAAACAATTCAATTCATTCGGTAAACAGATGTTATGGGTGAAGGTCGACCTAGATTCGGATCTTACAATATTAAATGGAGCAAAATAAATAAGAAATTAGTAGGGATGCATTTGAACCCTACAAACATTTACAATAAAACCAAAGATTTATGCCTACCAATATAAATGCCTATATCTAAACTGTGATAACTCTAAGGTGGAAATACGCCTACAATTGTTAAACAAATACTTAGTGGGTATCTATTGTATCAAATCAAATAAATTCTGAATACAAATTTATTTTCAATTTTATACGAAATATTGGTAATTTTTTTTAATATATTGGACAAAATAGCGAATCACGAAGTCCATGACAGTTGCTACTACACGTGTACACAATCGAGCGCAAATGATAAATGAGCGACAACCCTTATTATTGTAATGGAATCAGTCCAGGCTTTGCAAGTTGAAACTCTTATTCTGCGAAGTTTCGTCGTAAACTCCATTTTTCTCTAGAATAAAGTTACGAAGAAAAAAATTGAACTTTCGACGAGACATTGCGATCTGATTGAGCATTATAGATTCAAGAATGTTCGGGAACATTTTCGGGTCGTGTTTAATGAATGCCGACGGAATGTTTCCAATATCTTCATTTATTACTATGACATTTTCATATTACATCATTTTCAGTGGGATATTTTAAAGTGGGCAAGATATTTTATTTTACTATTTCGTGTTTCTCTTGCGGGTTAAGTCTGAGTTTACCAGTTTGGTACTAATAATATGCTCACAAATGTTAACATGTTAACCCTTTCGTTAAGTTTGGAAGTCGCCAACGACTTCTAATTATTATAATCAATTAATGTCGCTTACTACATTATTTAATTACCAAACTGGTAAACTAACCCCCTTATTCATAAACGTATTTGAGCTAAAGTGTTGTTAATCTATCCTTTGTCTTTTTCTATCTTGTACATTTTTACAATGCAACTGACTATATAGCTTAAACGTATCTAATGTACGTTTATGAATAAGGGGGTTAGACTTTACCCGCAAGAGAAACACGAAAATATAAAATACTTGTAAAAATAACAAAAATTGCACTCTAATGAATTAAAAAGATTATTTAGGAAGCCAACAATCACAGTGAACATTCCCTTTAATTGTCACAGATTAATTGAGTCCACAAACGCAGCTGTTACTACAGATAATGACCCGGGTGGAAAAAGCTAACAACCCTAGTTTCTGTCGTGAATTAACTGCGTCTGGACCTTGTAAGCGACGTTATCTTGTAAAATTTTAAAAATTCAACTGCAATTTCATTTTGGTGGAATATAGTGCAGGACAAACAGTTTATTAAGACAGTAAAATAGATTTGACCCATTATTACAAACGCGGCAATTAAAGGAAAAAAACAGAACAGAGCATTTTCTCGCAGAAAAGGCAGGTATGTGTGTATAAACAAATCATCATCGTGATCACCTCACGAGGTACATGTCGAGCAATAACCACAATAAACATAACCCCGTTAATTGTCACAGACTAATTGAGTTCACGAACTCAGCTGTTGCTCCAGATAATAACCCGGATGGAAAAAGCTAACAACCCTTAGTTTCTGTCGTAAATTCACTGCGTCTGGATGTAGTGAAAGACATCCCATTGTAAAAAAATTACAAAATAAATTCAACTGCAAATTTTTTTACTACATTTTGAACAAATCGAGTGCAAGACAAGTAGTTAATTTTATTTGGTTAAAATAGAAATGAGCCATTATTACAAACGCGGCAATTTAAAGGAAAAAAAACAGAACAGAGGATTTCCGGGACGAAAAGGCATAGTTATGTGTATAAACAAATTATCAACAGAATCAACTCACGAGGTACATGTAGAGCAACAATCAAAATAAACATAACCCCGTTAATTGTCAGACTAATTGAGTTCACGAACGCAGATGTGTGTTGCAGAGAGTGTGTTGCTCGAGATAATGACCCGGGTGGAAAAAGCAAACAACCGCTACTTCTGTCGTGAATTAACTGCATCCGGTTTTTTGTCATGATTATGGCAAACAAGCATGCAGTTCACATTGATGTTAAGTGATGACTGCAACCTATAAAATAAAATAAAAAAAATTTAAAAAAAGCCTTTATTGTCTTGCATAATCTAACAGCCTATAGACATGCACACAAAGACCAGAGGTCAAAATGCAGATGCGTTGCCACCCCTGAGATCTTAGTTGATATGTCTCTGTGATAAGTTATTACGGGCCCGTACATTACCATCTAACAGGAACACGATAGTCCTTAACACTACCATTTAGCGGCAGATTGATTACGTAATGCGGTTGTGCCTGCGCCCTCGAACTCCTACACTGGACCAGTAAATTTGGTAGAGTTCCAATTTTAGTGGCCGACCTTCTAATATAAAAACTTAAATCTTGCTTAATAAATTTCACTGGAACTTCAAACTTTAAAAAATTGAGTAACAGGCCTTAAATGATATTATAGACACTAAAATACATTTTACCCATATTTATAAGCCCAGCAAATAAAAAAAAACACAAAGACGGGGGCTTTACTTTTTCTAAAACCACACCGCGGACATTCCGCCAAAATTCCATACAAACGCTGAATTTGGTCTCTATTACACAGACATCAATCAGTAACGTATATTTACACGTGCACCTGTGTGCGTAGCACGTAGAGAACACCAAGCGTCGCCCATAAGAGGGGGGGAGGTTGGGTGAAGTATGGTAATCGGGCGGGACGACGAAGTGTCCATTCTATACGTAGTATTATTACATATTTTCTGCTAAAACTAAGTAATTATTTTTAAGTACAGTAAACAATCGTATGTTTTCCTGCAAGAGGGCACTGAAGTAAAACATGCTAGTAAAAGTTCATACAAACAACACCCTAATCATCTCATATTTGAGGTACTTATGTAGCAACAAAAACAGCGATTTAATTTCACGTAATGAAAGAAAAACTAACGCTTAGAATTTTGTGAGCATTATTTACTATTATTTTTCACATATTCCATTTTATTCCACAGTGACAAAATGCTTGTACAAATAAATACAAAGTAACACCTTAATAACCTCACGAAGTACTTGTGAGGCAACAATCAGAGCGAAAACGCCCCTTAATTGTCACAGACTCATTGAGTTCACGAACGCAGCTGTTGCTCCAGATAATGACCCGGGTGGAAAAAGCTAACAGCCCCTAGTTTCTGTCGCAAATTAACTGTGTCTGGTTTCTGTGGGCAACCTACTTTTATATAAACCGAAATTTTTCAGTTTTAGTTTAAGAAGAGATCTGGGGTTATATTTTTTTGCCATGTGTACCGTTTAGGATCAACGCAAAATTGACTTATCTTATCTTGAGGTCTTGCAGACTGATGCGACTGAGATTTAATTTTATAAAGTAGGTACAGGAAGCTGACCATCTTCCCTTTTAAAATTTGTCTGATTTTTAATTTCAACAGCGTCAAGTACCATTCCTGGAATGGGTTTATGCTTTAGCGAGTATCGTATGAAAGAGATGAGCCAACGGCAGATAAATGAGCCGGATGATCTTGTGTTTTACTTTTAAGATACCAATCAGGATGGGGTAAATAAATAAATCAAATAAAATACGCATACACTCACAGCCCCACAGTGGGTATAAACCTGTATGGTGGGTGCCGTTGTATACAAACACCACATGCACAAACTCCCAGACACGAAACAAAAACACGACTCTGGACCAACCGAGTCGTCAAAAATCCATGACTATAGTTTTATTTCAATGAGTGTAGCTCGCACAAACCTAAGAACACACCAGTACAGATATAAAATCAGGCCATCACGATCTTCTAGATTTTTTAATAAAATCGACGTCACTTTACATACCTCCAGCATAAATTTGAATAAGTTAATAAGCCCGTTCGATCTTAACCAGCTCGATTAAATCGGCAACAGGTCCAACCCCAGTATTCCAAGCACATCGACAATTTTCGGCTCACGAAGACAGCCGTAGCGATGTCATCTCTCATTACTCCTTACCCGCCGACAGGCAGTTCCGAAATTTTGGATTTAATTAAACTCCACTGCCTGCATAGTCTTCTGGTAGCAGAATACTTATATAAGCCGGGATCTCAAGTTCAATTACTGGGCTAGTGATATTACATTTTTAATTGTAAATATTTTTAGGCACTTTTGGAATTTGCACATAACATCAATGACGTGTATCTGCAGAATGTGAGTAAGTTTGCTTCCTTTCAGTTCTTTTTATTTTTTATTCTATGAACATAACTGCCTCAGTAGCCTAGTGGTAGCAGGCCACTACTACTACGCTGGAGGTCCTGGGTTCGATTCCCGAGTCAGGGGCTATCAGAGATAACGGTTTAGAATCCTTTATCTCTGGTTCAATTGGGATTTTTCCGTTTTCTGGAAGTTTCCCAGTACCTCGGAGTTTAGTAATGTGCCCGGAGATGTCAACAGGGCCAAAAACGTAACCGGCGAATCATAAGTGTTTGCATGTATGCTTGAATGCATGCATTTACCTCTGCCTACCCCTTCGGGGATTACAGGCGTGAAGTTACGAACATACCTATTTTGGTAGGCAATACATGCAAGACGTATTTGTTTATGAATGAAATTTGATAAAAACAATTCAATTCATTCGGTAAACAGATGTTATGGGTGAAGGTCGACCTAGATTCGGATCTTACAATATTAAATGGAGCAAAATAAATAAGAAATTAGTAGGGATGCATTTGAACCCTACAAACATTTACAATAAAACCAAAGATTTATGCCTACCAATATAAATGCCTATATCTAAACTGTGATAACTCTAAGGTGGAAATGATGAGGCCATCCAAAACCGTCGCTCCGAAATACGATGGCGCTGAATACTAACATTTAGCGGCAAGTAAATTAGGTTATAGGGTAGCCTATGCCCCGGACCGAAATCACTCGATGTCTACCACCAGTAAAAACCTCTTGTTCCCTACTGTTTGGCCTCTGTCCCATATATTTAGGGGCTGGATATCCTTAAAAAAATAACATTAATGTGGGGTGGGGTCTGAATAAAAAGGCAGTTTTGTACCAAAATAACAGCTTAATTTATTCTTCTTTTACTAACACAATAATTTGCGTGCACTCACAATGGTGTCGTCTTTAAAAGAGAATCAATCCCTACTTCCTCATTCGGTCATCCCTTTCACATTCACCTTACGTTCCAAAATCCGAATCATGCGCTCCGTTCATACTTCAACATTTAAATAAAATAATTCACTCTCTGACACTCTAATAGCACGCACGAAAACACACACACACACACATACACACGCGCACGCACGCACGCACACACACACACACACACACACACACACACACACACACACACACACACATTTTTACCTATCCTTTTTTTTTTTTGTAATCATTGAATCTTAATACTAAATTATCTTTAAGTTACTTTCAGGCCTGTTTTTTTTTTTGTTTCAAAATTACAATAATTAACGTTGTACCTAGTACTTGAAACATATATATATTTTTTGTTTAATGTACATTTATATTCTTTGCATTTTTTTTTATTGTATACTGATAATTAAGTTCTATTTTTAAACGTATGTACAATTATTTGGGACATTGTATGACATAAAATCGTGTTATAAACAGGAGAAGCCACTGATTCCCGAAATACAGTGAAAACTAGTTCGGGAATCTATGGATTCAACATATAAATTGATGTAACTATCTTTTTGTCAAATAAACAAATTTATTATTAAAAAAAAAAAAAATTACCTACTATAATCTATTCCTTTTTTTTCTATATTAATAAGAATCCTACATTAATATGGCTCAAGTTTGTTTACACCCAAATAAATGTCGTTTTAAAGACATGGTCATACCAGGCCCAGTGCAAACGGAAGAAAGTTGTTAAACCAATGAATGCAATTAACACCAGCAACAGGTCTTCTTTTGTATTCAAAACACATCGTTCGGTTCACCAAAGTTGAATTTGCACTTTCATGCGATTCAGATGACAGTTGAAAAAACTACGTGCGATTTATTTTTTTTCTAATTTACATAACTTCACGGCTGTATTGACCGAATTGGTAATCAGAGGGAAATACATGCATTCAAGTATACCACCAGCATATTGATTATTCGGGGCACATTACTAATCTCTCTGAATTCTTATGAGATCATCTGTATCATAAATATATGTATACAAAACAAATCTTGAAATTCGGGTGAAAGTGCAGAATATGTTTTATTTTTTTTTGTTTTCACTGGTGGTTGGCACCACCGCATTACCTAAGATACTTGCCGTTAAATGGTAGTGTTCAGCACTATCGCGTTCCGGTCAGGTACGGCCCTGTAATTTCCGGCACAGAGGCATAACACCCTCGGCCCCAGAAGTGGTAACGCATCTGCATTTTGCCCTTGGTCTTTGTGGGTGTCTATAGGCTGCAATCATCGCCTAACATCAATGTGAACTGCATGCTTGTTTGTCACTGCTATTACATAAAAAGAATAAACAGATAGTTCTGACTCTCTTTTGGTTTTTGAAGTACAAAAGGCCTGACAGCCTTCATCTATGTCAATTTTTATCACGATCGAGTCACTATTTTGTTTTTGCAGAGTGATGCATAATTTTGATCCAAAAGTCATCAAAGTCGTTGTTTATTCAGCCCACAGACATCAAAGAAGCCTACCACCTAATAGTGTACTTTCATGTATAACTGCCGCAGCTCGTACAAGATGGAAACTTAAATGTTTAAAAATAATCTTTGGTGAGCGTACAATACCACGTAATGAACAATTATTTTGTGGACAAATGTAGGTATAATGTTATTCATACCCCCAATTTCATATTAAACAAGCTGTGCCCTAATATAATTCATGAATAAAAGTAGCCTAAGTACTTACTCCTTATTACATTTGCTATCTATCTGCCAAAATCTAATAAAACCAAAAAAAATCGGTACAACCGTTCCCGAGATAAGTCGGGACAAACAGACAGACAGACAGACAGATAGAAAGAGAGACAGACAAATATTGTAAAAAAAAATGTTTTGGTACCTTTGGTGATTATGTACCGTGTATAGGTACATACATATGCATTTATAATAGTAAAAAGCGGTTTTTTATATATTATAAACCGACACTCCAATTTTATTTATTTGTATAAATTTGAGAAATTGATTCCCGGACACGCTCATAATATTATGTCGCTTACCTTGTCCACGTTATACACTAACGCAAAAGCAAAATAGTTTAAAACCTAAGAATGACCCAAAGCCGTCGTATATTCAGCTCACAGTCATCAAAGAAGCTTACCAACTAATGGTATACTTTCATAAATAACTGTTTACGGCGCTACCTAAATCATGCTCGAACAGAAAATTCCCTTTAAATTGCCATACACTCAATACTTAGCGATGCGAAGTTAATTTCCCATATAATATATTTGCTTTTAGCTTTCAGTGTTTGCGTGACTGGTATAATGGATTTTGCCGATGCGATCGGCTTTTTAAAAGTTCGCAAAATCGTTTTTTTTTTGTAAGTATACCATACGTGGAACTGCAATAAAGGAAACAGTGAATGTGAGGCCATTTCCGTAACTATAAAGGTGAATAGTTTTGAAATTCATTTGGCATTCAATTCCAAAGTGACCTAATATGTGTTAAAGGTTTATACAATAGTTTTCTTTTTATTTTATGTAATGGAAGTGGCAAACAAGCATGCAGTTCACATTGATGTTAAGTGATGACTGCAGCCTATAGACACCTACAAAGACCAAGGTCAAAATGCAGATGCTCGGAAATTACAGGGCCGTATATCACCACCTGACCGGAACACGATAGTGCTGAACAGTACCATTTAGCGGTAAGCATATTAGGTAATACGGTGATGCTGACGCCCGCGAGCTCCGTCACTGGAGCTCTACCACCAGTAAAAGATTTCATTACAAAGATACTATTCTTTTACTTAATATTATTTTGGCATAGATCAATTCAAGCACGTGATTATTGTAATGATAATTATTACTTTACACGCTCACTGACATATTGTGTTATACATAGAGCAACGCGGCCCACCAGTCGCGGCGGACTGGAGGGGAGTAGCCATAGCGTGTTTTACTGATGCAAAACAGTCTGTCATTTTTTGCGGGGGTAATGCGTGCGACACTCACACCTTGACTTTAACAAAATACAGAAACAATTTCACGCACACATTTAAACATCTAGGCGACAGGTATAGACCCATTAGGCTTGTACTTTGACAGAGGGGAAAGCCTGCATATGGCTACTCCCCTCCGGTGTTGCTCTATGGTGTTATATAGCACTGAAAGTCGAATAAGACAAAGCAACAATGTTGGACAATGCCCAAATCTAACATATAATTACCATACCATTTAGATCTCTGATAGCAACAACAGCAGGTGGGTACCATACCATACCCATTACAAACAGTCCCTGTTTCATTAACTTGCGGTTTTATTATTTTGAACTTTCTGTATCAAGGATCTGGCCACTTGACCGCATCGGCACCTTAAACTGTGGTAATAAAGCTTATATTTGATTGATTTTTCATAAGCGGAGCGTTCCCTGACTGAACATGTAGGTGGTAATAAAAGCTATATTTGTTTGATTTTGGATAAACGGAACGTTCCCTGACTCTACATACAGACACACCCACCAAAAATATTATTCACCTGATAGTTTTTAGTCACGAAAACTCAGAAAGGCACGGGTTGTGGCGGATCTCAGTGGCAATTAAATTCTCCAGTGATGATGGATTCCAGTTGAACTTTTTTTTTATGTAATGGAAGTGGTAAACAATCATGCAGTTCACATTGATGTTAAGTGATGACTGCAGCCTATAGACACCCACACAAAGACCAAGGTCAAAATGCAGATGCGTTACCACTCCTGAAGCCTAAGGTGTTATGCCTCAATGCCGGAAAAACAGGGCCGTACATTACCATCTGACCGGAACACGATAGTGCTGAACACTACCATTTAGCGGCAAGTATATTAGGTAATGCGGTGGTACCTACGCCCGCGAGCTCAGTCACTGGAGCTCTACCACCAGTAGAACTATCTGAATTCGGTTGTATCCGAGATTTTTACAGGTATCACAGGGGCATAACACCTTAGGCCTCAGGAGTGGTAACGCATCTGCATTTTAACCTTGGTCTTTGTATAGGTGTCTGTAGGCTGCAGGCATCACTTAAAATCAATGTAAACTGCATGCATGTTTGCACTTTCATAAAATTATTAAAAAAAAAACTGATTTCTCCGTCTCCCGTGTTATAGGTACTGTAACAATCTATTTACCATTGAGTGCCCCATATCTAATACAGTGAAGTTCAAGTAATTTTCTTTAATTGACTTTAATATTCGCGCTATCCTCGACATTACACCTATTATATTTAATGATCATTATTTCCTGAAGTTCGCGGAACATTTACTTTAAAACCGGCGTAAGGGAGTAACTGATATTTTAATACCAGGAAGCATCAAAGTTTCTGTAACTTGAAGATCCATCGTAAATCCATCATCGTGCCAACATGCCAAACATTGTAACATTAATAAATTCCTCAAATAATCTCGCCATGACGGACGCATCGCGTAATTCAATATTGAGTTGGAAGCTAATTGAAATAACTGACGGTTAATACTTCCCGATCGCCTATCATTTGATTTGTGTTGATCGGCTTGTTGCATTATCTATACCAGTGATTCCCAAAGTGGTCCATATGCGTCCGTAGTCGTGAATAAAATTTGGAAACATGGGAATGTGATATAAATGTCGCAAGGAGGGGGTCCACGGAAACCAGAAAAAAATTGAAAGGGGTCTACAAGAAAAAATAGTTTGGGAACCTCTGATCTACACTGATCTAGCGATCTTACACGAAAGAGTTTCAAAATGGAGATGATTGGCTTTTCACCATCAATATTTTATATTCGTTCCCTTATAGTATTTAATTGTCGTATTACTCTCATGAGTTATAACTAAAACTGTACAAGTAAATTAAGTGGACAAAATCCTGAGGCGGAGACCAGGAGACTCATAGCACAGGATTCACCGAGTTTGAGTGCTCCTATCTTCACAATACCCTGAGTTAAATGTAAAAAAAAAACGTAACTTCACGCCTGTAATCCCCGAAGGGGTAGGCAGAGGTAAATGCACGCATGCAAGCATACACCCAATCTTTATGCAAACACCCACGATTCGCTGGTTACTTTTTGACCCATGTAGTAGTGGCCTGCAACCATTAGGCTACCGAGGCAGATAAAAAGAAAAAAAAATTTAATAAGAATCATATCATGTACCATACTAATCATAAGAAAACATTGTGGAGAAAATAAATAAATCTTCATCTTATCTTATCTTTATGCAATTACTAATTATGTTACTGATTCTTTTGGAATGTGAGTTTTTTTTATTCATACTAGTGAGAACTTTTACACTTGCTAATTTAAAATGTCGCTGAAGGTATTATTATGGTAAAAGACAACCAAGGAAACTCTTCACTGATTTACAGCAACTTCGTGTTTGAGTTTATTCGATTGATGTCATGTATGTGAAAAAAAAACAATATTGAAAAAAAAATAAAACATTAAGAACTCTCCGATACTGGTGCAGAGTTCGCCAGGTCAGCTATTTTGAAATAAAAATTATCAGTGTTACTAAGCAAATTTAAATTCAAATTCATCAGATTTATAAAACAGAGGTTTCTCAGACCGCAAAGAATTGTAAAGCAAAAATCAGTTCTGGGCAAAAACAATTCCGCAAAACACTAGCAATCATTCGCCTAGTTCGGTCGAACATATCACGTTCGATATTTGAACAGTATCAACTCGAATAATCGACAATTACTAACGATGACGTCCTTGTCATCAGAATCCAGGTCTCAGTTGGATTAATTGAATTGCCGCAGCGTTGGCCCATAGGCATTGAAATTAATTACATGAAACATTGATTGAGCCACAATACATTGTGAACTTCGAGCCAAGAGGGTAATGGTATTTTTATGTTAGTCGATTTCAGTATTAGCTACATTATAAGGAAGGCAAAACTTTCAAAGTAACATACAAAGGAAATTTAGTAAAATACTAGTACTGCGATAAAAGTAGAAACCTTTTTTTATGTCTCAAAATTAGGCAAATATATTTGTCTGATCTTTAGTTGAAGTTAAAACCATCTTTTTTTAAAAAGCCTGTCATGCGTGTCTGTCAGAGGATATGGGAAGTGAGGATAATTGAAGTAATTTAATTCGGATTTAGTATAGTTCGATCGTGCAATGGAGAGGTGGTAAAAACACAATCCTATTTTCCTTCAACCGAACAATGGCGGTCAACCTATTAAAATAGGGCGGTAGTAAATATTATAACGGGGGATAGACAGCATCCCGTAATAATACTACCGCCACTGCGATCTCCAATCCGCCTGCCAAGCGTGGCGATTATGGCGTACAACACTGTTATGGGCGTTCATGGCTTTGTCCATCAGTGAACGTCACAAGAGACACAATTTCAAGTAAATTACCCATACAATACAGAATAAGCAATGCCAAACAAAAGGAGGCACGTTGAAGAAAGAAACATCTAATTTATAACCCACACATTCCCTAACAATCAGAGGAAATCAGTGGAAATAACACGGTCTCCCGAGTACGCGGTAGCTCGTTCTAGATATATTTTGAGATAAACCTTTACAATATAATAAAAAATGTAACGCGAGTAATGGATTTTCGTGAGATACGTTTCGCGGGAACATGTCGGTATCAAGTATTCAGGACGAAAAGAGCAACTCACTAAGCTGCTTAGGCACGCTAATCATATTTGGGACATAAGGTCCTATTAAAGTAAATACAGGGTTTATTTACTTAAACCAGGCAAGCAACCTCTCTAGATCAATCTCAACAACATTTGTCCCAAAAATGCACTAATTTCAATTAACCCTGTATTAAAATATGTAAAGATATGTGTACTCGTATATTTATTATTATTTTTTATGTCAAGGGATTGACAGACAAGCAGACGGGCCACCTGATGGAAAGTAGTCACCGTCGCCTATGAACACTTGCAACACCAGGGGCGTTGCCAACGCACTGCCAGCCCTGAAGGACTCTCTTGACGCCATTTTTGAAGAAAGCCATATTGTAGCACCGAGGGAACACCTCAGAGGGAAGCTCATTGAACAATCTACACGTTCTGGCCAAAAACGAACGTAAGAACCGCACCGTTGAACATTGCCAGATGTCCAGTCGGTGAGGGTGGAACTTCTCTCTTCGGCGGGTAGTATAGTGTAGGAAAAGAGACGGTGGCACCATGTCGAACAGTTCAACAGAGCACTCGGCATTGTAAAGACGGTAAAAACGCAAAGACTCGCAGGCTCAGATAGGCCTGTCAGTAAGTCCTGGGTCGTTGACAATACAAATGGCGCGTCTTTGTAGGGAGTCAAGTGGACCAAGTTGGCATTTGGGGGCTCCCGCCCACATATGAGAGCAGTATTCCAGATGCTCCTCTATCCAAATTACCGAGTACATTCTTATCAATTTACCTGGCAAATTAAAACTCTGAGCAACATATTACGTAGCAGATAGATTAGGCAATTCATTGACCAACATCCTAGGGGTACTCTCTGGGGCTATCTCACATAATAAGAGATAACCCTAAGTTATATCTGTAAATTTTATATACGGGACTAACACAATAACAACGGGGTCATTGGTCCCGTAATAACTATCACAAAAGCAAAACAACTTTAGAAAACCACTTTTTACTGGTGGTAGAGCTCCAGTGACGGAGCTTGCGGGCGTAGGCACCACCACATTACCTAATATACTTGCCGCTAAATGGTAGTGTTCAGCACTATCGTATTCCGGTCAGGTGGTAATGTACGGCCCTGTAATTTCCAGCACAGAGGCATAACACCTTAGGTCTCAGGAGGGGTAACGCATCTGCATTTTGACATTGGTCTTCGTGTGGGTGTCTTTAGGCTGCAGTCATCACTTAACATGTGAACTGCATGCTTGTTTGCCACTTTCATTGCATAAAAAAAAACTTTAGGCGTCAGGGGTGGTTCATCTGCATTTGTTCCGGTTGTGTATAGATATCTTATAGATATCTACAGGATACAATATTCACTTACCATCCATGTGAACTGCAGTCTTGTTCGCCAATATCATGACACACAAAAACATTCGAAACTGCCTCAGGACATATCGGAAAGGAGTAATTAGAGTGGAAAAATCATGAATCCCGTATGAGAATTACAGAAAACTACGAACACATGTATTTTTCTCGCAACAAACGTTTCGATCCTGAATAACAGATGTAAAATAGAAATAACAGTACGAAATAATCGCGAAGGTTTAATATCGTAAATTGCAGTGAACTTTATAACTTTTTTAAGACTTAGGCCTAAGTTAAGGCCGCATTGGCGCAGAATTAACTCGCTTTACGATTGAGTTTCATATAAAAAAGTTATTTTCTTGCCATTATAATGAAATAGGTACAATGTAAAATAAAATGTTAAGTATTATTATTACGATGTCAATAAAGTAATGTTAGTATGTATAATAGCTTCCAGTTGAAAATCAGCGTCGGGCTTCGGCCTGACTTATGCTGAACTGGAATCTATTTGATGCAGGCGTGAGACGCTGTTTAGTAACGTAGGTATTATAGGACTTCAGTAGCTCAATTGGAAGAGCGGCTGGACTAGATTCCCAGTAGGCCGCGAGTTCATGTCTCGCCTGAAGTCGATTTTTTCTAGGACTTCAGTAGCTCAATTGGAAGATCGGCTGGACTAGATTCCCAGTAGGCCGCGAGTTCGAGTCTCGCCTGAAGTCAATTTTTTCTTTCCATTTTTCTTTAAATAAAATACGTAGGTATTATGTATATATATTTGTATATATATTTTTATATATATATATTTGGCAATCGTTATACTCGTATGTTTAAAATTGTTTTTATTTTTCTCTTTTTGTTTCATCTATACATCTATAAAAATAAATAAAATTAGAGTGTTTGTTTGGAATACAAAAATAACCGCTTTTTACTAAATGCATATGTATGTTTACACGGTACATATACGAAAACAACATTTATTACAATTTTTGTCCGTCTGTCTGTCTGTCTGTCTGTTTGTTCCCGCTCATCTCGGGAACGGCAGGACCGATTTTGACGGAACTTTCACTGGCAGATAGCTTATGTAATAAGGAGTAACTTAGGCTAATTTTATACTAGCTGGGCGCACTACTTCATCCGGGTGAACAATGATAAACTCTCACGCGGACGAAGTCGCGGGCACAGATAGTTCCTAATATATGTAGAAGTTATAAGTTTGTCTTTACTCTGTAATAAGCATGTCTCGCGACTACACTAATAAAGGATTATTTCTTTCTTTGTTTCTTTGTGTTGTGATATTTGGAAAAATATACAATCGGTTGATGTAATCACTTCAGCCAAAAGTCGACCACTGCTGGACAAATGCCTTCCCTAAAGATGTTTACAACATAGTTCTGCATCATTTGAGGAGTACATGGAATAATCACCACGTTTGGCTTACAGATAGGCAATCGATTTTCGTAATAGAAAAGAAAAATTTACATTTTATTTTAAAGAAAAATGGGAATAAAAATTTGACTTCAGGCGAGACCCGAACTCGCGGCCTACTGGGAATCTAGTCCAGCCACTCTTCCAATTGAGCTACTGAAGTCCTGCCCGATTTGTCAAATCTTTCCTTCACATTTATTGCATTGCTTTATGGTAGCAGCAGCGCCATCTATTACCAACTATGCTAGTCAGGCAACCGATATAATAGACTTTGCAGTTTATTGAATATCGTAAAGAAGTCGCTTTTACACTTAATAATTGTTAAGGGTAAAAGCGACTTCTTTACGGACTAGATTCCCAGGCCGCGAGTTCGAGTCTCGCCTGAAGTCAAATTTTTCTTTCCATTTTTCTTTATAATAAAATATATTTCACAAGCATGTGTTAATGCGAAATAATATAAAACAAAGAAAAATATACGTTTATTCTGATGTAGACAACAGATTTTTTTTACATACCTACGTGCTGTACGGCCCCGTAATTTCCGGCACAGAGGCATAACACCTTAGGCTTCAGGAGTGGTAACGCATCTGCATTTTAACCTCGGTCTTTGTGTGGGTGTCTATAGGCTGCAGTCATCACTTAACATCAATGTGAACTGCATGCTTGTTTGCCACTTCCATAACATAAAAAAAAAATTGTCGAAAGTTTTGCCGTCTAAAACAGTCGGGAGGCAGTGATGATTTTCTAGCAATATTGACACCGAACTGAGATTTTTCGACAAATACTTATAATATTATATCAATAGTATCCAGACTGAATATATGTATAGGTATAAAAAGGAATACTTCAGAAAAACGTGACGCGATTAATAAATATAATAATTGCAAAATGTTTGAAAGTGAATTCGCAATATGGTGGCAAGACTTCGTGAAAACCTCGCAAAAGTCAATAAAAAAAAGGCTGCTTGAAAAACGTACGGACTCCATTAAATTAAACCGTCCAGTTGCAACCTGCAGCCGATGGCCGCTGTGAAAAATTGCTAAATACTATGTTCTGCACGAAAAGAATGTGAACATAATTAAAACCTAGGGTTGGCAGTCTAAGTTAC
The DNA here is from genome assembly GCA_036365455.1 of Macrosoma leucophasiata. Lineage (NCBI taxonomy): Eukaryota > Metazoa > Arthropoda > Insecta > Lepidoptera > Hedylidae > Macrosoma > Macrosoma leucophasiata. The sequence continues at coordinate 21,899,800 of JAWQUS010000007.1, read as the reverse complement.
ACATTTGTTTAGATATGAAAGGTATAAAATACGAGTGGAATACAGATTTACAGCTTTGTTGAGAATATATATTTTTTTTATTTTACCTCAAAAAACAGTTGGTTTTTGTAGTTGACAGTTTTTAATTCACTTTAAAGTAGGTAGGTAAGAAAATAATTGTACGTGATAAAATTTCGTTCATAATTAATTAATTCGTCAAGTTGCAACTTGCAGTGGACGGCCGCTGTGAAAAATTGCTAAATACTATGTTCCATACGAAAAGAATGTAAAAACAATTAAAACCCAGGGTTGGGAGAAGATAGTTCTGTATTCGCTTATATATTAAGCGTTTGAACCAAGTTTTTTTGTTGTCTTGAAAAGATAAGAAAAAAATTTACGTGACACAAGCTCGTTCGATGTTCTGATAATAGCTCCACATATGTATTCTCTTTTTAACCGACTTTAACAATAAAAAAGGAAGTTATTAGTTTCACACGTATATATATGATATTGTTTTTTTTTATCCCTTTCGGATCCTAGTGCGTTCCCGAAGAGGCATATTTTTGGTTATACACAACAAAGTTCTCGCGAGTGTATACGGGCAACTTTTTTTTTTTTTTTTTATCTGTTTGCGCGTAAGTAATCCTTTTTTTTCCGATTTATGTTTGATTAAACTGTTTGAGTGTACTTATGATGAATTTGGTGAAGTTGTTGAACGATGTGCATGTGCTTTCTTTTGTGGCTATTTCATTGAGGTCGAATGGGCTTATGTTTACCACGGTGCAGATTGTGAAATGGTCGTTGCGTTCCTTGCTGTATCTTATACAATCTCTGAGTAGATGATCAATGGTTTGGGTAGTGGTATTATCGCATAGGCATGTGTCGGTGGGCGTAATGTTGAAACGATGTAGATACTGTTTGTGATATCCGTGGCCAGTTAAAATTTGTGTTAAATGGAAACTTGGGTAATTTAGAGAATTTAAGATGTCAAAACGTTCTCTCTTTTTCTTAATCTTTCGACAATTTTTTTTTTATGTTATGGCAGTGGTAATGTGCCCGGAGATGGCAACAGGTTCGCCACCTGTTACATGGGCCAAAACGTAACCGGCGAGTCGTGGGTGTTTGCATGTATGATTAAATGCATGCATTTACCTCTGCCTACCCCTTCGGGGATTACAGGCGTGAAGTTACGTAAAACGTTCTATCCTACCACTGGCGCGTGTGGCTACCTTGAGTTGAGGTCGTGTAGAAATCTGAGATGTCTTGCATATATTTATTGCGAATCGTTTTCTTTGCGTAACTGATCGGGAAAAGGGAGAAGTCGTAGGCGCGGTGGGATATAGCCGCTGCTTTAGCCAGTTGGTCGGCTGCCTCATTGCCTACTATACCGGTGTGGGCTTTTGTCCATATGAACTGTATATGAATCGGTGAGTTTATTATGTGTTGTTGAATTGATGTAACGATGGTGTTGGCAGAGTCCATGTTGTTTATTTCCCGTAGTGATGAGTATTTAGATTTAGATATCCAGGTGACGCCATGGTTTATAGCTAGGAGTTCAGCTTGGAACACCGAACAGCAGGGATGGAGGTTAAACTTCTTGGTAATAGGTAGTTGGTCTGGTTGGTAAATGATAAGAGCGGCTCCCACTTTATCGTCACTCTGCTTACTACCGTCAGTGTATATCAGAGTAGTTGTTTGATCGCATATTTCGTCTATCTCAGTCTGGTTTGTAGCTGAGTATATTTTAATCAGTCATTGTTTCGCTGGGTGGACGTGTTCATTAAGCGGTGTTTATGCAGGGTTATGTCATCTGGTAGATCGGGAATTGTAGAATTAATTCTAGTAAGTTCTATTTCTGCTATTTCCTTTGTTTTTATATTGAGTAGAGAAATTGATGCTACCGTGGAGATGGTTCTAAAGCCCTTTATTATTTTTATTGCAAACTTACGCTGTAGAGATAGGAGGGATTTGTTAACATATTTAAATTTAAGGGCTGAGTACCAAACGAAAGCGGCATATGTTATCACTAGCTCTATAACATGTTTATATATTATTTTTATATTTTCGCCTTGTATGCCCCAAGTTGGTCTTATTAAAATTGTAAGTTTATTGTATATTTTCAGTGCTATGGACAAACGTTAACTGAACCTCCGAACTTGATTGAAATTTGTACACAAGCGGAAGAAAATGAAGTACTTTCAGCGAGTGATACTTGTCAAACTTCCAGATCTCTTTCATTGGACACACCACGGAAAAGAAAACTAAAATCCGATCTTTTAGAATGTAGAAAAAAAAATAAAGTTTACGAAGTTGATAATAAAACGGGCAAACATCAAAGAGATACAGCACATACACAAACACCCAGACCCGAAACAAATATCTGTAGGCCATACAAATATTTGTCCCGGAGCGGGGATCGAACCCGCGACCCTTCGAATCAAACGGTCATCTCACACCGCTGGACTTACCGGCTCGTCATGATGATCTATTTAGGCGTCCAAACACACGAGCTAAATTTTATAAGTGTATGTATGTTTGTATCTTTGAATGTTTGTCTACTAATTTCTCAGAAACCATACGTCATGCTGAGGAAAGAGAAATGTGACGCTCGGATGTGGCTTCAGTATATTGGTAACTCAAACTCAAACTCAAAACTCAAAAATTTATTTAAGCACTTGGAAATAATAGAATGTGCTTGTGATAGGTCAAATTACACATTATAAAATTAAAGCGAATCAACTGATACGTTGATTAATATGTCAAAGTAAACAACTAGCGGATGAACTAGTTATTCTGAGGTTGCAGGTAAAATCCCTGTCCGAAGTAAATTTTTCTTTATCATCTGTGGTAAACTATTCGGTTGGTCATCTTACAAAAATCCATGAAATAAAAGTCAGCATCGAAAAACCATACGAAACCCTTTTCATAAAGCGGTCGTGGTCGTATTGTATCGGACAACCACGATGGCAAATAGCTAAGTACAATGTTCTGCACGAAAAGAATGCAAACACAATTAAAAACTAGACGTGGCAAGCGAAAGTTATATTTATCGTACCCGTATTGAGCGTTAGAATTGCTGTTTTGGATTGGAATAGTAGAAAAAAATGCACAATTTTATGATTTTCCAGACGGTAAAGTTCTTTTTTTATATACGCTCAATTCATTTGATGGAGCTCGAGGATGACCTTATCAATCTTTATTTCGCTAACATGTTTTTTACTGGTGGTAGAGTTCGAGTGACGGAGCTAGCGGGGGTGAGCACTACCGTATAAGGGTCATAGCTCACTACAGCCACCCGGCCAGCACCGCCTCGTTTTACGGCGTCCACTTGTTGTCGATGGGTGTTCCACGGGTGATCGATGCGATGTTACTTGCGAACCACTTGCGGACAGCGCGTGGTTCACTTGGTAACAGCGCGTTGGCAATGCAAAGTCAACGGCAAGACAAGCTAGTGGTAACCGAGTGGTCCACTCGTCATCCGCGCGCCGCCCGCGAGTCTTGCGTTCGAGGCAATCCAGCGTCGATACGGAGCGGAGTTGATGTAATAACCGCAGACCGCTCGAGGTAGTCAGGCACTGGTCTGCTATGTGTGGTAGAGTGGCTCTAGTGAGCTATGACCCCTAATCTACTTGCCGCTAGTGTTCAACACTATCGTGCACTGGTCGAGTTCTGTCTGATGGAGGGATCAAAAGTCTTAGGAATCGGCGTGCATGTATGAAGAGAATGATGAAGGTAGATGAGGCACTGGAGGTGTGTCAGGACCGGCATATCTTGCGCTCCACACTCTCTGCCTATCCTGTTAGGAACCTGGCGTAAAGATACATATTAAGTTTGTATGTATTTTGACAAAAAAAAAACAAAAATTGTATGTATGTATGTATGTATGTATGTATCTTCACGCCAGGTCCCTAACGGGGTAGGCAGAGAGTGTAGAGCGCCAGACATCCCGGTTCTGACAAACCTCTCGTGCCTCGTCTACCTACAAAAATTGTATCAATTTATAATTATTTTTTTCAATTAAAAAATTTTAAAATTTATTTATTTAGATTTATTTGATAAATATATTTTTTTATTGTTTTTTTAGAGTATAATATTGAAGATATTAGGGTGATTAATATTTTATTGTTTGTTACCTGACTCTTAATAAGAAAGTTAATATCAAAATAGCCTCTAACTCATTCTTTGCTAAAAGCATCAACTAATAGGGGATATACTCGTATAATAGGCATATCAATTTATTAATTGTTTTATATTATTTCGCATTAACACACGCTTGTGAAATATATTTTATTTAAAGAAAAATGGAAAGAAAAATCAAATCAATCGCCTGAAGTCCAATTTTTCTTTCCATTTTTCTTTAAATAAAATATATCAATTTATTTTCTGTATTAACCATACCTATACGAAATATATAAATTCATGTTCCAATAAACCGTTCACTGTCTGTTAATACAGTCTTCCATCTAGTTTCAAATAAGAATTAAGCTATCAGCAAAATCCCTTGACACCGCAGATTTGCAACTGTAATGTAACTTCGCTGTTGAATAAAACTTTCATTTCAACGTCTTCGAATGAATCTCGATCCGTTCTTGATTGCCATTAGACGGCGCGTAATGACTCTTTATTAATGAGAACTCTTTGTTGACGGTTTTTATGAGCTGTGACGTCAGCGGGTAATTAAAATGGTTGGCGTATTTTGGTTAGTGAAAAAATGGGAACAGCTAGTGATTGGAACATGTAAGGAAAAATGTATAACGAGCGACTGGTGATACAGATACAGATATCTATCCGTAGGGCCTACTAACATTGATATTTTTCTACTAAATAATCAATAATTAAAAGGCTTATTTAAAATCCATCCGACGTTTCGCTCGCTTTTCAGCTTCCCTGGTCTCGGAATCTTGCTAATATTGCGTGATACTTTAATGTTTGAAACATAGTGAAGATTAGGGTAAAAAACCGAACAAGCACTAACAGCACTTCATTACACAGTGACGATCACAATTCAACTGATCCCCTCTTACCATTGACAAGCCCCTTTATACCCCCAATTACTCGACTTCGTAAACAACATTCGAGTCGTTAACTTTACAATAGCCAACAGGTGTGATTCAAAATGTAAAGAATTTAATTCCAATAAGGCACCTGTTTTGGCATAAACACTACCTGATTTGGCACAAACACCATCTGCTTTTTCACAAAAACCACCTGATTTGGCACAAACACCACCTGTTTCACCTTAAATGATACCTTTTATATTTTAGGCACAAACATTAGTTACATATTAAATTGTTTTTGATTCATATATTTTAAGAGTATTTAATATGTTTATTATACCTTCGGATTTATTCAATGACAGTATTTTTTTTAAGGAAAATATTTTAATATAATTTTATGGTGCTCTACGCTGCTATAGAAAAAATCTAATGTTTCACAATAAATTCACAAACATTCACGAGTTTAATTTCGCTTGGATCTAATAGGTTAGGATCCCACTGCAGAATCATTTCGTTCATCCAGATATGCTGCAAACCTAATTTTTACGCATATTTATAATCTAGAGAATATATTATTATATTCACTAGGTTGCCTATCAAGATTTGGCCGCAAGTATTTTTAATTAAATTATTTTATTTTTAACAGCCAGCAACTCTTATTCTCGGACGATTTAATTTAGCACCCGTCCATCATAATAATGAGAAAAAAATAGCTTTAATTTGATATATTATAACTGCCTCGGTAGCCTAGTGGTAGCAGGCCACTACTACTACGCTGAGGTCCTGGGTTCGATTCCCGGGTAGGGGGTTATCAGAGATAATGGTGAAAAAGCATTTATCTCTGGTTCTATTGGGATTTTTCCATTTTCTGGAAATTTCCCAGTACCTCAAAGTTTGGTAATGTGCCCGGAGACGTCAACAGGCTCGCCACCTGTTACATGGGCCAAAACGTAACCGGCGAATCGTGGGTGTTTGCATGTATGCTTGAATGCATGCATTTACCTCTGCCTACCCCTTCGGGGATTACAGGCGTGAAGTTACGTATAAATAATACATGTACGTTATGGATGTAAAAAGTTATCGGAACGAAAATATGTAGGGGACGTCAAGTCCGCAGCGGGAGCCGGGAATTTTTAGTCTTTATACATATTGCCGTGAAGTGGACAATGTTTTATTGAAAAACAAAGAAAAACAAAATTCTTTCCCAAAAAAAAATATTTAAAAAATACTTTTAACCATTTTTTGATAGGCAACCTAGTGGATAAATATTCTCTAGATTATAAATATGCGTACAAAAATAGGTTTACAGGATATCTAGATCAACGAAATGATTCTGCAATGGAATCCTAACCTATAACCCGGACTGGAAATAAAAAGAGTATGGCTTAACGCTCATAATTAAAGCGTGGTAACAATGAGAAATCGTTCCAGTAAGATTTCAATATACCCATTAAAACTTCATTCGTAGAAATGTGCCCATTTCATATTAATCTCTACTGTATAACCTATTTTTTACTGATGGTAGAGCTCTAGTGACGGAGCTCGCGGGCGTAGACACCACCGCATTACCTAATATACTTGCCGCTAAACAGTAGTGTTCAGCACTATCGTGTTCCGGTCAGGTGGTAATGTACGGCCCTGTAATTTCCGACACAGAGGCATAACACCTTAGGCCTCAGGAGTGGTAACGCATCTGCATTTCGACCTTGATCTTTGTGTAAGTGTCTATAGGCTGCAGTCATCACTTAACATCAATGTAAACTGCATGTTTGTTTTCTACTTACATTACATAAAAAAATAACATCAACCCCACCGCCCACTAGGTCAAGAAATTTCTTCTACTGGAAGGGAATTCTTCCACTAGTGCAGTCAGTCCATCGAACATAGGCGGTCAAACCATTAAAATGGGGCGATAGTAAGTACAAAAACGCATAGTGGGCAGTAGCGTCCTGCGATAAAACTACCGCCACTGCGATCGCCAATCTGCTTGCCAAGCGTGGTGATTATATCCCCCTTATGTGGGAGGCTTTGGTCCAGCAGTGGACATCTTTCGACTGAAATGATGTTGATATAACCAATTTTCTTCGTCTACTAAATCTAATATTCCAAAGCTGAAGAGTTTGTTTGTTTGTTTGAACGCGCTAATCTCAGGAACTAAAGGTCCGATTCGTAAAGTTTTTTTAGTGTTAGTGTGAGTGTTTCAGTAGCCCATTTATCGAGGAAGGCTATAGGCTTTAGCCTTCCTCGATAAATAGTAGTACATATCATCACGCTATGAATAATAGGAACGGAGCAGCGCGGGCGAAGCCGGGGCGGGCCGCTAGTAACCAATAATACTACTAGCTTCGTATATCAACAAATAAAAATTTGACGCATCGGTGTGGGACTTCAGTAGCTTAGTGGTAAAGCGGCTGGACTGGTTATCCTGAGTTCGCAGGTTCGATTCCTGCCCGAAATCAAATTATTCTTTCCGTTTTTTCTTTGATTTCTAAAGTTCACTCGCATTTGTAATTGCGAAAAATAAATATAACAATTATTAAGAGAACAGCGACATCTTAACGATATTGTATTAACTGGAAAGTCTATCATATCGGTTGAATAGCTATTTATTAGTTATCAAGGGATGTCGTTCACCGACCCTAAATCGGTTAAAAATCGCAAACGGAAAGCAAAGGTTGACGCATCGGTATAGGACTTCGGTAGCTTAGTGGTAAAGCGGCTGGACTGGTTATCCTGAGGACGGAGGTTCGATTCCTGCCCGAAGTCAATTTTTCTTTCCGTTTTTTTCTAAAATTTCTAAAATACAAATATCATCAAAATATCGCAAGATGAGTTCACAAACAATCAAGTTCTTTTTTCGCTGGGTTCTGCAAATCTAAAGTGTATGGCTTAACGCTCCTAATTAAAGACACAAACAGAGAAACAGAACCAAGTAAATTACAACATTAATGTATTCACTTTCCTCATATTCAAATACTAAGAATGAATAAAAATGGCTGACTGAAAATATTCAGGTTAAAGAGATATTTTGACGTGACAACGTCTTAAATTAGGTTGCGGCTCGGAGTCACTCATGAAAAAGTGTAACGCCCGGTAACGTAACGATGAGTCACCGAACGAGAGAGAGGCCTGCCGGACCGGCGAATGCCTTTCTACCGAGAAAAAGACGTTGTCACGTAAAATTTTCGCCCGTAAAACCGACTTTACAGGCAACCAGTTTTTCCTGAACTTTTTAGACACAAACCTATTCAAGACGACCGCATCTCATACATTATTATTATCATCGTTACGGTTCACTACACAAATTCCGGTCCAGTGTGCAAGGGTTCCGTATCGTTATAAAACGATATTATGATATGGATCGAGCCTAAATCTCGCACGATATTGCGCAAGTATAAGAATAATATTTTTAAACTTTAAGAGGAAGTATTTTCTATTTGGACACAGATAATATGCAATGATCGCTATGTCCTATTTATTTTTATGTAATAGAAGTGGGAAACAAGCATGCAGTTCACATTAATGTTAAGTGATGACTGCAGCTTATAGACACTTACACGAAGACCAAGGTCAAAATGCAGATGCGTTACCACTCCTGAGGCCTTAGGTGTTATGCCTCTGTGGCAGAAATTACAGGGCCGTACAAATTTACCTTCACACCAAGTCCCTTACGGAGTAGGCAGAGAGTATGGAACGCCAGATATTCCAGTCCTGACATACCGTGCTTCTTCCACATTCATCATTCTCTTCATACACGCAGGCCGATACCTAAGACTTTTGACCCCACCCTCAGACAGTCACTTGGTGACCACTAGCTTATCTTGCGTTGACTTTGCATTACTGTCCGTGAGTGGTTCACAAGTAACATAGCATCGTTCACCCGTGAACCACCCGTCCCCAACGATAGGACTCCGTAAAACGAGGCGGTGCTGATCGGATGTCGGGTGGCTGTAGTGAGCTATGACCCTTATCCTCAAAGTGGATGATACTGGTTATTTATTGCCTACCTCTAAACTAAAAAAAACTGATGAACCTAAAGTTAAAAATCAAGGCACAATTTATGAATAACTTTTGGAGAAAGTTGAACCATACGACTATTAGTTTGAACCATCGCAAACATAATAACATTTGAATAGGATAGTTTGCCAGTATTAACCGGAACACACCCGTTAAATAGTTGAAACTTGAAACCTTAAAACATTACGTGCCAACGGCGTCCCTGGCCAAGTTACGTACATTTCTATTTTATGGCTCAGTTTGCCTACGATATGACAATTAAAGTTAAGCTAATGATACATTTGCGGGTAAAGATTATCTTAGAATAGCTCGCGCCGTCGTGATGAGTATTCAAAATCACTTAAAAAAATAATGAACCATTATTGTTGCATGTATTATGCAAAGGAAAATCTGTTGACCCCTTTATACGACCATTGGGTGGACGAAAGAGTATGAAGTTTGGCAAAGTTCAATTTAACATGGAAAAGGAGTACAGAAAGTTCGTATTTATATATATTTGCTAAAGAAATACATCAAAAACGGCCGAAGACAGAAACGTCACCCAAATCTAAGTGGAACTTAAAAGTCTTTTATCCCTGTAAAACTTTTGCAAACGACAGAGATAGCTAGTATTTGAAGCCTGCTTAAAATTAAGTGATGTTTGAGTATTTGGCCATAAGTAACTTAAAAGAAATATTACACACAATACCATGCGTCACAAACACAATAAATTAAGTTGACTGTGTTAATGATAAAATGTCAAAATATAATTGTAACAAAGCAAAGTGCAGATTATCACATATACATATACATTAGATGTATTACGATCGAATTTCGACCATTGGGCGTTTCTAGTGAACTTCATAATTGTGCAAGTTCCAAGGAAATTGGTAATCTATGCAGCGACAACGCATCTGCATTTTGTGTAGATGTCTATAGGTTGCAGTCTACACCTAACATCCATGTGAACTACGCGATGGTTTGCCACCTTCGTTACAAAAAAAAAAGCCGTCAAAGAAGAGCTCTGAAACTTGACGAAAGTTGAAGCCAGGCGTGAAATTTCAAGGGTCATTCGAGACAACGTTCAGGGTACAACAAATTGTCTTTTATCCAATACCTTCCACTTGAATCGCACAGTGCGCTGAACATTGTATGACGCTGTAGATGATATAGACATCTATTCTATGTATTTCTCTATCCAAGTTAGGAATCTGTTGTCATTTGACAAATCCGGTAAAAATATTAAAAAGTTTTTTTTAATGAAGGTGGCAAACAAGCATGTAGTTCACATTGATGTTAAGTGATGACTGCAGCCTATAGACACATACACAAAGACCAGAGGTCAAAATGCAGATGCGTTGCTACTCCTAAGACCTTAGGTGTTGTGTCTGTGATAGTACTTAAAAAAACGTAACTTTACGCCTGTAATCCCCGAAGGGGTAGGCAGAGGTAAATGCATGCATTCAAGCATACATGCAAACACCCACGATTCGCCGGTTACGTTTTTTCGCCATGTAACAGATGTCGAGCCTGTTGCCATCTCCGGGCACATTACCAAACTCCGAGGAACTGGGAAACTTCCAGAAAATGGAAAAATCCCAATAGAACCATAGATAAAGGCTTTCAAACCGTTATCTCTGATCGCCCCCGACCCGGGAATCGAACCCAGGACCTCCAGCGTAGTAGTAGTGGCCTGCTAGCACTAGGCTACTGATGGTCATTACGGGACATACATTACCATCTAACCGGAACACGACAGTGGTGAACATTACCATTTGGCGGCAGATAGGTTAGGAAATGCGGTGGTGCCTACGCTGTCGAGCTCCTACACTGGAACTCTACCACCAGTGAATATAAATTAATATTAATTATGAATAAAAAATATATGTTAGCCGCTTATATTGTATGAATGTATTACAACCTTAAAATGGTTATTAAAGTTTTCATATTCAACGGGTTATACTTTTCTTTGTTCATGCTAATTAGTTCAGTGATTGTTTTGATCACTTGTTTTAATTGTTGTTTCCTTGTTTAAGTTGATATTATTTTTAAAAAAGGCACATCTTCAATTAATGCTTACACACAATATAAATCTATCCCTACTAATATAATAAATGCGAAGTAACTGTCTCCCTGTCTGTCTGTTTGTTACCTTTTCACGTCTAAACGACAGAACCGATTTCAATGAATTTGGGAACAGACATAGAGTTGACTTTGAAAAAAAACATAGGCTACTTTTTAAACGACATCCATGCGGGCGATGCCGCGGGCAACAGCTAGTATAAAAATAAAAACAAATGACCGCATTATTATGTTTGTGAGAACATAACTTCCAAACGATTGCACCAAATTGGATTATTCTTACTTCTATTATTTTATATATATATATACTATTTTATATGTCCGTTATAGTCAGGAGAAGTTGATGTGATTGACGTTCGCAGTAGCGGTAATTTTATGGCAGGACGCCAATGCACATCTTGCGTTATTGCACGTACTACGGCCTCATCGGAATAGTTTGACCGCCATTGTCCGGTTGACTGACTGCACTAGTGGAAATTTCTGTTCCATTAGAAGAAAACTCTTTTGAAATTCCGTTGATATCACATGGTTTTTAGGTCATGAGAAAAAACAAAAATATAGCCACTTCAAACTAACCAACTGCGCAGTTTTTTTCAAAGTAAAAACTTTCAGTTTTATCTAAACAGTAGCACAGTTGCAGTTTTGATAACGATTTGCAACAATTTACGTAAAATTTACTTCTGTAACCCACTTTATGATCCTGAGCCGTTGCTTAGAGAGAGAATCTCGTTAGATTCTTGCTTCTGGACACAGGTATCCATAGCATAAATTTCTTACCGTTTTATTCTTATTCTAATTTTCTTTTGTGGCGTTTACCAACTTGTGGGGTTCTTTCCGTTCAATTCGCAGTAAGTGAATTGTACGGTGGGATCATATCCTGTCGTCGACAGCATAATGAAACATTATCTTCATTATAAGACTTTTCCCCCTACTTAAATCTATTGTCTCAATATTATGAGATGTTATCTAAGCCACGCACAACACGACGCCATAAAACGTTGATACCATAAAATTACATACGAAACTACTACACGAAACAACATATTAAACCGTAGCCGTGTATGCTATCGTAAATTTCATTACATTTAAACATGTACGCGTAAATAATGTAGTGCATTCATTTCGTACGTAATATCACACCCTGTAATTACTCCGTACAAGTGATATGTTGAGAGCGATCGTGATATTGCGATATTTTAGTTTTTTGCAATAACACAAAATTACTAAGATACAGATAAATTCGACGCTATGAATGGTGGGGTTCGGTAGCTTAGAGGTTTTTTGTTGGTTGTTGAGGACCTTGAGGGTGTAGGCAACACCGCATTACCATATCTACTTGTCGCTAAGTAGTGGTGTTCAGCACCATCGCGTTTCGGTCAGAGGGTAATATAGCTGATTATTTCCGACACAGATAAGCCTCTGCCTAGGCCTTACTAGTGGCAACGTCTAGATTGCTGTGGTGATTTGGAAGATATTTATAGGCAACTGTATTTATTTACCATCAATATGAGCTATATGCTTGTCTGCTACATTTATGACATAAAAAATACTACCATAACTACCCTGCAATTTCTGCCCAGAGACACAATATCACGGCCTTTCTTATTAATTACGTAAATGCCTATAGGTTCTGATATACTCGTATATGAATCAAGCTCGTTTTTTTTAATGTAATGGTAGTGGCAGTGGCATGCAGTTCACATTGATGTTTAGTGATGACTGCAGCCTATAGACACCCACACTAAGACCAAGGTCAAAATGCAGATGCGTTACCACTCCTGAGGCCTAAGGTGTTATGCCTCTGTGCCGGGAATTACAGGACCTTACATTACCACCTGACCGGAACACGATAGTGCTGAACACTACCATTTAGCGGCAAGTATATAAGGTAATGCGGTGCCTACGCCCGTGAGCTCCGTCACTGGAGCTCTACCACCAGTAGTAGTTTGCCACTTTAGCGACATACAAGATAAGAATGGAAATACAGCATCGTATTTCCATAAAAACACATTACCGCCACACGCTCGTCACTTGCACCACACAACGAAATGAACCGTGCTAAAACACAGACTTCTAGTAATAGCCGAGCGGTACACAAACTGAAATAACGCGCGGCCATAAAGCGGAGGGCTTAACAAATTTCATGCTAATTAAGCAGGCCGGTCAGCAGATTTTTTGCTATTAAAGTTGAGGTATGGCACTTTTTGTTGCAGTTTAGTTTTTACCTGCAATAACGAGACATATTTCTATTACCAAACCTCGTCTCTCAAACAATTCTCTCAAACACTCTGTTGTTATACACTGCGTTGTAACTCTGGGATCCGCTGCAGTTTTAAAGTACCTGGAACAACAGAATACATAATTTCAGTCCACAACCAGTCAAACAGCAAACATTTAATTTATGGTTGACTCGACGACCCGATTAGTCGTGCGGTGCGAAACCACCGTTTGATTCGAAGGGTCGTGGGTTCGATCCCCGCACCGGAACAAATATTAGTATGGCCTACAGAGATTTGTTTAGAGTCTGGGTGTTTGTGTATGTGTTGTATGTGTACAACGGCATCTACGACACAGGTTTATATAATACCTAATGTGGTGGCAAATTTGTGATGGTCAAAATACAGATGCATTGCCACCCCTGAGCTCTACCGCCAGTAAAACTAGTGGAAGCGGCCCCACCAACGTCGAGTTATCGCATTATTGAGCGAGACGACAGCCACCACAGAGGAGCCTTCAATCGCCTAATTCATTTAGTACACCAATTTTACTTTTGCTTACTTACATTCTCACGGCTGCCTCTTTCTTTTCCCTTGCAATACATCATGATGATACTTAAAATAACCTTTCACTTGAAGAGCCCCATAATAATACAGTCTACGCTTACCACCCGTTACAAATGCCTTATAACATTAACACTTATATTTGAATCTCAGCACTCAACACCAGCAATAAGAATATTCACATTAAATTAGTTCGTTGTTCCAAGCACACTTTGCAAATATCATTACTCATAATTTACTCTTCCACCAGAGAACGTTATGGCAATCAGCCTAATTCTATTACCCGTGTTTCGGAACAAATTGTCGCCTAAGTGAATACAATTTGTTTCATAACATGGCAACATTACTATATTATATAAATAATAATGGCAACCCATTATACGTCCCACTGCTGGGCACGAGTCTCTCCCCTTTTTGGGGGGAGGCCTGGAGCTTACTCCACCACGCTGCTCCAATGCGGATTGGTGGAGGTGGGTGGGTTAGTGGCCAACCCACTGTCGGATGTTTTCAAACCGCCCATAAGGCCTCCGACAAGGTTTAACGACTGCTATCCATCGATAGCAACCGGGACCGACGGCTTAACGTGCCCTCCGAAGCACGGAAACGCGCATTTAATATGCCACTAGCGGTCACCCATCACACTACCCGACCGCGCCCGTAGTGCTTAACCGAGCAGATCGCTTACGATCTACACCAGCCGCTGGGCCATGCGCGCTTCCTATACTTACTATATTTGTTTTACATTATTTCGCATTAACACATGCTTGTGAAATATATTTTATTTTTAAAGAAAAATGGAAAGAAAAATTTGACTTCAGGCGAGACTCGAACTCGCGGCCTACTGGGAATCTAGTCCAGCCGCTCTTCCAATTGAGCTACTGAAGTCCTGCCTGATTTGTCAAATCTTTCCTTCACATCTATTGCATTGCTTTATGGTAGCAGCAGCGCCATCTATTACCAACTATGCTAGTTAGGCAACTATTACTATATTTTGTGGTCATAGATGAAGATAATATTATCTTTATGTTTGTGCATATATCTACAATGGTTATGATCATAGAGCAACACGGGCCATCAGCCGCGGCGGCCCGAAGGGTAGTAGCCACATGAAGGCCTTCCCTCTGTCAAAGTACAAGGACAAGTGAGCCTATATGCTTGTCGCCGAGATGTTAAAATGTGAAATTGTTTATGTATTTTGTTAAAGTAGAGGTGTGAGTTTCGTACTAATAAATTTTCCCCCGCAAAAAATTACACGTATGTTTTGATGGCTACTCCCCTCCGGTCGGCCCGTGCCGTACTCTATGTTTACGATAGTTTGTATGTTTTTTTTTTAATTCACGCCCTTGAATTTTTCGAACAAACGCTACCATGTATTATGCTTTCAATTTTGAAAATAAGTAACGTGCATTTTAGCAGTGTTTGTGTCATTTTTTTTTAAATGATGTTGCTTTCTATAAGGCCTCTTTTTATGTTCTTCGTGAGTACATTGCACTCCGCAAATACAAGTCTTAAAAGGCGATGTTCCCCCTAAACAAATTTTGCAATGCATCCATTAAAATGTTATTTAGAACACGTTCCACATGTGAACTATACCTGGAAATTCTTGATAAAGCAATTGAACATTTCAACCGGCGCTACGTTCGACGAACACGAAATATGGCAGCCGCGTAATGGGCGCAAACTTGAAAAATAATCGCGCATCGCTCGTAAACTCACCGACCGACGTTCACGCGAAGAGTTCATAATCTGTGAAGCTCTTGTAGATTTGGAAAAAATATCCTTACGGGACCGAACACAGAGACCGAAATAAACTTTGGAATGTTCTATTAAACCAACCATTAAACATAAATTTCCATGTTCATTAGGAAGAACAAAAAAAATATATATACATTTTTCTTATGCGATGGAAGTGGCAAACAAGCATGCAGCTCACATTGATGTAAAGTGATGACATGATAAGTGATGCAGCCTATAGACACTAACACAAAGACCAGGGTCAAAATGCAGATGCGTTACTACTCCTGAAGCCTAAGGTGTTATGCCTCTGTGCCGAAAATTACAGGGCCGTACATTACCACCTGACCGGAACACGTTAGTGCTGAACACTACCATTTAGCGGCAAGTATATAAGGTAATGCGGTGGTGCCTACCCCCGCGAGCTCCGTCACTGGAGCTCTACCACCAGTAAGTATATATTCGTTGACATAATTTTCAATAAACACAACAGTATATTCCCGCTATATCAAACGCAAACTAAAAAGGGCAAAAGCTTAATCAAAACAACATCGAACAAAAAGGGACAACAAAAAGACATGCCCAAAAAAACACGAAACACAACAAAAGCTCATCCACTTGACACAAAAGCGTACCTTGAGGAAGAAACGTGATTTAATCAGCAAACATATTTCAACCATTATTTAACGCGTTCGTGTTAGGGGGTAGTTGCAAACGTTTTTACGAGACGCGTCCCTCTGAATTTTTATATTCGTGAATGCAAACGCGGAGTGTTTTATGTGGAGTCATTAAGACTGTTTACCTGTTTTGTTGGAGCTTGAAACTCGACGAAGTTGATAACATTTTGGAGAGGAGATTTGCTCTTGTCATAACAAAATGACACAATACGCACCTTCAGACATTTTACTAAAATTTGTATTTAGTACAAACAGAATAATATTTTTAAAGTTTTTACCTCAATTGTGTAGTAAAGAAACACCAATGAGCTTAGCCACTTTTTAATGTCAAGAAGTGGGAAACAAGCATTGACCAACAGAGTGTACATCAATAAAGAGATTTCAATCTTGATGCGTTGCCACTCCTGCCTATAGTTGTCCTCCTGCATATACCTAAGTTGTTATACCTCTGTGCCGGCAACTACGGGAACGTAACTTACTACCTGACCGTAATCCAATAATTCTGAACACTGCTATTTAGCGGCAAGTAGATTAAGTAATGCGGCGGTGCCTACGCCCTACGACACAGAGGTCTCTCCTATTCAGTAGCGTAAATATATACACCCGCCATTTGCGCTCGCCACCTACCCGGTGAAGTAGACAAACGCCGTTTCGAAATTAGTAGTGTACATAATAAATCTTGACTATATAATACTCTACTATATACTCAAGATTTATATACATATATTATATATACGTATATATATAAATGTATGTACGAAAACGACCTGAATGGTTTCATGGCAGCAAGTTATATGGACTACATGTTCACTACTATCAATTAAAAAAATAATTAGGCGCTTTGCACATGGAGCAACATAAGTTGAGGCAACTATCAACATTTAAAGAGTTGTTTTTATATTATTTCACATTAACACATGCTTGTGAAATATATTTTATTTAAAGAAAAATGGAAAGAAAAATTTGAATTCAGGCGAGACTCGAACTCGCGGCCTACTGGGAATTTAGTCTCGCCTGGAGGACTTCAGTAGCTCAATTGGAAGAGCGGCTGGACTAGATTCCCAGTAGGCCGCGAGTTCGAATCTCACCTGAAGTCAAATTTTTCTTTCCATTTTTCTTTAAATAAAATATTTAAAGAGTTGCCTGAAAAAAGTTGATAGTAGCTATAACGTCTACTGTTACTACACTTTAAAGGGCAATCTATGAGCTTTTTTAAATCTGGCATTTCCGGGCACAGCAAGGGGGAGAGAGGGTGTGGAATCGGAAGCGTTGCGATTGACAGTTGCGGCAACCGGCAACTTCAAAAACTGGTATAATTTTTAACAGTTACTAGTTGCGGCAATTAGGAACTATCCTAGTCATCGGTTACAGCAACTGAAGACTTTTGACGATCACCGGCACTCGAAACTGTTGCTTTGTGTGCGCAGTCCACTTGAAATTTAAGTAAACAGCTAGTTGGCAGATAGTTGCCAGTTGCTGTAATAGTTGCTCCATATGCAAAGCGCCTATGCCTAGCGCCATTTTTTGGGTTCAATTTTAAGTGGGAACATTGAATTGTGTGGAGGACTTTTTTGTATAAAATCATAAAGCAGTTCATAAAATACGAACCAAGTGTGAACTATGTAGTCTTAAGAGTTTTGTAACAAAATTGCTGTGTTATTATTGTCTGGTCGTTCGTCCTAAATGGACAAACAGACAGATTTTTTTTTTTTTTTTTTTTTTTTTTTTTTTATGTAATGCAAGTGGTAAACAAGCATGCAGTTCACATTGATGTTAAGTGATGACTACAGCCTATAGACACCCACACAAAGACCAAGGTCAAAATGCAGATGCGTTACCACTCCTGAGGCCTAAGGTCTTATGCCTCTGTGCCGGAAATTACAGGGCCGTACATTACCACCTGACCGGAACACGATAGTGTTGAACACTACCATTTAGCGGCAAGTATATTAGGTAATGCGGTGATGCCTACGCCCGCGAGCTCCGTCACTGGAGCTCTACCACCAGTAAAAAGATATAACGAATTTATAAGGCCGTAATTAAACGTTTCGCATCGCAATTAAGGCGTTTATTTTCCATTTGGCTACGGTATCCTAAAAACAAAATTGACGTTGAAACACAAGCGATTTGCGAAGTATTAGTTCACGAGTACATTCTAGAAAACTAATATGTGTCCTACCATTACCTCACGTAAATTTTTCTTGTGCCGCCTCAGACGCAATATAGTTTAATATTGCTTCTCGTATACAGCATGTTTATAAAAGTTTATTACTCCCTTAGACTAGCCCTTAAAGCTAAGTGCTTCAGCATGACTAAAACAATATATTGTGAAAAAATTTCTTGATTTTCTGATGACCATTTTGTATACACATTAATAAATTGTACATAACAAAAAAATGTGGACCATAGTGTAACAATAGGCTAGGATATGGCGGGAGTGGCCATCCTTAATTTAAAAAATAATGTATGTATGTATATAGGTACGAAAAGTATTTAATGAAATTTGTAATACGAAACGTAACTTCACGCAATCCCCAATAGAACCAGAGATAGAGGATTGTACACCATAATCTCTGATAGCTCCCTACCCAGGAATCGAATCCAGGACCTCAGCGTAGTAGTAGTGGCCTGCTATAACTAGGCTACTGAGGCAGTTTAATGTACCCAAACAGGTATTCCTAATGAATATTGTGCGTAATGTTGTTGGAAAAGGTGAAACGTCCTGGATAGCAAAGCGAGCTAATACTGTCGCAATAAACTGCAGAGAGAGAGCTATGCTCGAAGTTTCTCTGCAAGATCGAATCAGAAATTAGGAGATCCGCATGAGAACCAAAGTATAGCCCACTGAATAGCGAAACTGAAGTGGCAGTGGGCAGGGCACACAGCTCGCAGAACTGACGGCCGTTGGAGCAGAAGAGTTCTACAGTGGCGACCGCGTACCGGAAGACGAAGCGTAGGCAGTCCCCCCACGAGGTAGACCGACGACCTAGTGAAGGTAGCGGGCAATCGCTGGATGAGGGTGGCCCGGGACCGTTCGTTGTGGCATTCTTTGGGGGAGGCCCAAAGAATGCCACAACGAACGGTCCTCCTTTGTTCAGTTTTCAGTTCCGGCGTTTGTTCAGCAGTGGACGTCTTTTGGCTGAAATTATGATGATGATGATGAAATTGCAGAGTTTGTTATCCGAATCGATTTTTTGCATTATATTAACCTCTGCATACACCATCGAATAATATAGGCGTGAAGCAACGTCCCTAATTATGTTTATTTAGAACACGCTTACTTTTTCTAACATATTGCAACACGATGTCAAAGTGGAAACTTACCTGTTATTTCGCAACTAATAAGTGTTGGTAAGTCAAAGACTACGGCGTAGCATCTCAAAGGCTACGATTGCTACGGCATTTTTGTAGCAGTCTACGAAACAGCTTTTCTACAGCACCGTGCCACGTTTGCAACGCAATAGAATTCTCGAGAAATTTCTTTGAAATAAATATAAAAGATCCGTAGTTTTGTGCAGCGACTAGGAGTCGTCTTAATTGAACATGAAAAACGCTAGTTCGTACTATATTAAGGGATTTAAAGCGTCGGGACGTAACGATCTCACCGCCCACTAGCGGAAGTATTTTCTTCCACCGGAAGAGAATTCTTCCAATAGTGCAGTCAGTCAAAAAAAATGGCGGTCAAACCACTCCAATGGGGCGGTAGTAAGTACAATAATGGAAGATGGGCAGCAGCGTCTTGCGATAATACTACCCTGCAGCGATAGCCAATCCGCATGCCAAGCGTGGCAACTATGCCATATATGGCTCCCCTTATGGGGAGACTTTGCTCCAGCAGTGGATATTTTTCAGCTGATATGATGATGAAAAGGATTTAATTGTAATAAACAAGATTTAAAATAAATAATACTATTTTGGTGTTTGCTCTTAGTTGTTAATTAATGTTGTGTCTACATTATATATTCGATTTACTAACGGATAAATTACAAGTTAACTCTATTCAAGGTAGTATATGTTCAATACCTAAACTGAATTTATTTTTGGTAAGCAAAAATAATATATATATATTTTATATATTATTTTAGTATTTTTTCTAATAATTTTATTGTTTGTAATACAAAATATTTGACCAAATAGGTCGAGTTCTGTCTGATGGTGGTGTCAAAAGTCTTAGGAATCGGCGTGCATGTATGAAGAGAATGATGAAGGTAGACGAGGCACGAGAGGTTTGTCAGAACCGGGATGTCTGGCGCTCTACACTCTCTGCCTACCCCGTTAGGGACCTGGCGTGAAGATAAATAACATAACAAAATATTTTTTCTTTAATGTAACAAGCGTCAAAAAATAACACATAACATAACGAATTATGCAGCGGCTTTCGATATTAACCGGCGGTTAATAATTACACTTAGGTTCAGCTATTCCAGATGAGGTCCAAATTATTTGTTAAGGTTATTGTTAATATAAAATTTTACATCCTTCTCTAATACTCAACAATGTTACAAAAAAAAATACAAATATTTTGGTGCACCCGAACCTAACTTGTAAATCCCAACTTCCCTACTAATATTATAAATGCGAAAGTAACTCTGTCTGTCTCTCTGTCTGTCTGTTACCTTTTCACGTCCAAACGACTGAACCGATTTTACTGAAATTTGGTACAGAGATAGAGCTGACTTTTAGAAAGAATATAATCTACTTAGTTATTTATAAAACGACATCCACGCGGGCGAAGCCGCGGGCAACAGCTAGTATTACATATTTCTATATATAGAATCAAGATTATTTGCTTTTTATAATAATACGAGTATGTTATGGCAAACGACGTTCTAGATTTACATATTACACCTACAAACATACTTTTTCACCCAATAAACAACATAATTATACGAGTATATCACTAGAAAATAACTCACTTCATACTCACTCACAGAAAATGGGTAGTAGGGCCCGACAATATAAAACCAGAAGCAAGTGAAATGCCACCGAAAAGGACATTACCGGTCGGCGGGGGATTCAATTTGCTATATTTAGTCATATTACCTGCCAGCTTTGCCGCCGCAATGTCATTACAGTAACATATGTATATCGCATAGAGTAATATCACTTGGGATATGTTACTGACTCTTTGTTTCTGGGATATAATTTTGAAATTGTAAAGTTTGTTAACAGACATTCATATACTAAACTAGTCATATAAAGGTTCCTTTCTAATTTAGGAGTCTCTGAATAAAGAATACTTTGTCACAGTTGGTTTTTTTTTTCTTTTTTTTTTTTTATGTAATGGAAGTGGTAAACAAGCATGCAGTTCACATTGATGTTAAGTCATGACTGCAGCCTATAGACACCCACACAAAGACCAAGGTCAAAATGCAGATGCGTTACCACTCCTGAGGCCTAAGGTCTTATGCCTCTGTGCCGGAAATTACAGGGCCGTACATTACCACATGACCGGAACACGATAGTGTTGAACACTACCATTTAGCGGCAAGTATATTAGGTAATGCGGTGGTGCCTACGCCCGCGAGCTCCGTCACTGGAGCTCTACCACCAGTAAACCAGCCGCGACCAATCAATGTATTGGAACAACAGTTTTTTTAACTGCAAACTTAAGTTTGTTTATTCCATTCTTACGTGAGCCCGGTCGCAGGCTCAAACACTAGGTCATTTACGTAAACAAATTATACCACATCTTTAAAAAACAAAAGGATTAAGCCGATCTTTTCGTTCGCATTAATACTGCATGCCCAAAAACTTGATAATGTGGTACAGTCAGCGTTTTCAAGTCGAGCTAATAAAACGATGTATACATTGTTTAAAATACTAACAGGTGAACTAGAATTATTGTTGATCATAAAACATCAGTCATATCAACAGCGGTATAAAAATCTACATATATGTTATATGTTGTACAAGATATGTTAAAGCGAAAAACACAAATAATGTAAAATATAAATAAACATAAATGAAACTGAACAAGATCAAATGGAAAACCAAATAAACAAAACAAATAAGCTAACATAGCTCACATTTTATAAACACTCCATAAACAACATCGAGATTATAGTAAACAATCCAACATTCGCTGCGTGAGTGGCCAGATTTATTTGCATTTGGAATATTGCCAGGCGCCATTTTTAAATATTATGACATTTATGAGTGAAATTTAATGAAACGTCCGTCAGCGAAACATTGGACAATGAAACGGAAAAGCGATATATTATGAAAACGTTGTTTGCATATTTTATGTTTGTGTTTCAGATTTTTGTATTTATCGTTCCAAATTTTTGTCTTTCAGTAAAGCTGCAGTAGCGGAACGAACTTAAGGAAGGCTTAATTTTTTATTGAGCTGTAAATATTGATGATAATTTGTAATCCTGTGGCCCTGTTATTTCCGGCACACAGGTATAACACCTAATGCCTCAGGAGTGGCAGCGCATCTGCATTTTGACCTCTGGTCATTGTGTGGGTGTCTAAAGGCTGCAGTCTTCACTTAACATGAATGTGAACTGCATGCTTGTTTGCCACTTTTATTACATAAAAAAAAAAAAAAAAAACCACCCATATAGTAAAAGGCACTGTTACTGACTACAGTCAGAGTAACTTTTACTCCCTACATCACTCCAATAATCTTATTCCTTTTGTATTTAATGATCGATTTCAAGGATATTGTCGCAAATCCGTAGGTTACTTTCAAGTGACTTCATAAAACAAAGGAGATGTTGCAAAAATGTATGGACCTCCGGCCATGTATTGTACACAATATCATTAAACAGGCAAAATCAATATAAAAACGTTTTTTACTACATCTTTTCACTTATTTAGCTTTGTTTGCAGTTACAAAACGTTATTTGCAGTTAGAATTGCAACTCAAAACCAAAATGGCGAATATGGCGGGCGATGTCATTTTGATATTTTGATTTATTGAATTGTTTTTTGATTATATAGTACTTGAAGAAAAAAAGTAATATTTTCTAAATACTATCGAAATCGATTGATCACAAGCGTCGGCTGTATCGCCGCCATGTTGAACATAGTTGAAAATGATAAAATCGCTTGAATTAAATGTGGTTGTAACTCTAAAATATATTCTTAAATAAATAAATTGTATTTTTTTCGGATTCTTCTTTAATTTACCCATTTTTTGAGGTCGTGTACGAACCAGAGCCGAGCTCGCAACATCTCCTTTACAATAATGTAAGTAGGTATACAATTCACATTCAATTATTACCTACTATATTTTCACCCGTGTTTTTCCCAAATGGTACGCCATATATAGAACGCGTTGATAAAAAAACGTAAAAATTACTCCCGATATGTATAACAATGTTACATGGACTCATCATCAGGTTTGCTAAATTTGTTATTGTTTTCGTTCATTTTATTACAAGTTTGTATGCATCTTCACGCCAAATCCCTTACGGGGTAGGCAGAGAAAGTAAAGCGCCAGATATCCCGGTCCTGACACACCTCCCGTGCTTCTTCTACATTATTTTTAAAGAAAAATGGAAAGAAAAATTTGACTTCAGGCGAGACTCGAACTCGCGGCCACTGGGAATCTAGTCCAACCGCTCTTCCAACTGAGCTACCGAAGTCCTGCCCGATTTGTCAAATCTTTCCTTCACATTTATTGCATTGCCTTATGGTGGCAGCAGCATTTTCTTCTATATTACATTCATCATTCTCTTCATACATGCACGCCGATTCCTAAGACTTTTGATATTTTTTATTACAAGCTCCATTCATAATAGTAATCATATATTTCCTGCTTTATGTTAGACTTAACAGTAACTAGCTGACCCGGAAAACTTCGTATTCCCTCAGAATTAAATAATGTATCAAAGGTTTGATAGATACGGACTATTTGCATGGGAAAATGAAATTATGGTTTTCCCTTCAATTTCTTCTTATTTTCTTACCTTTTGAACCTTCCCCGGTCTTACAAAAATCATTCAAAACCAAAATTAGCCAAATCGGTCCAACCGTTCTCGAGTTTTAGCGAGATTAACGAACAGCAATTGATTTTTATATATATAGATTAGCAAGCGAAGGCTAAAAGTTTAAGCTAGCAAAAGACAACGTGAGAATACTTTATTCAAACCACGTACTATCACGTTCTACATTATAACAATCTTAATCCACTGTTTAGAATATAGTTGAAGTTCCTTGAAAATTAACAGTGTGATAATACCAGCAAGATTATAACTTTAAATGTACAGGAAGGTTGTTTACAAAAGCCATAAGTTTCAGTATAGAGAGTATCCACTTTGCACAAGCATTGTACTTAATAATAGCACTAATTGTCATAAGTAAGAAACCCGTTTAGTCATAAGTGTCCAATACATACAGGAAAAATATATGAGTAAGCCAACGCTCAACACAGAAAAAAATTATTTAAATCATTGATCTAGATGTACTAAATTACTAGACAGGACATTCCTCTTGGTACCTAGTTATAGTTCCAGTTTTTTGCATTAAATTAACTACACTTTTACGATAGTAACATGACATGAAAACGTCTTACTAAATATTTGTCAAATCAATTTAAAGACGGAACCGGCTGGTTGTGTCCGGTGTCTATGTACGCTATATTGACCTCATTGATTTAGCTGATGGTGGAGTTTGTGTGTTGGAACTTGAAGGTGAAGACACCACCGCAATATTTTATCTCTTCACTATAATCTTTTCAACCAAAATTCATCCACTGCTGAACAAATATATATGCGAAAGATGCCCATAACAACTGGTCCAGGGCCGCCCTCATCCAGTGATATTCCACGAGCTTCACTGCTACTCCGACCTGCTTGACGACCCGGTTACTCCAGCGGTGTGTGGTGACCGTTTGATTCGGAGGGTCGCGGGTTCGATCCCCGCACCGGTACAATTATTTGTATGGCCTACAGATATTTGTTTCGGGTCTGGGTGTTTGTGTATGTGTTGTATGTGTACAACGGCACCCACGACACAGGTTTATACCTACTGTGGGCTGTGAGTGTAAGTGCATTTTATTTATTTTTGTTTTTACTTCGGTTTACCTCGTAGGATACCTGCCAACATTTCATCTTACAATACGTGGTCGCCAAACGTGAATCCTTTTACCACACGGGCCGTCGGTTCTTCGACGTGACGCATTGCATTCTGACCTCTGTTTTTGTGTAGATGTTTATAATAGGGTGCAGTCGTCAATTAACACCCCTAAACTGCTTGTTTGTCACCGTCACAACATAAAAAGAAACCCATTTCCCAATTGGTGAGCATTATCTAATATTAAATGGTAGTGTTCAGCAGTATTGTTTTCCGGTTAGATGGTATCATATGGCTTCGTGATTTCTGTCACATAGGCCTCGCTGTCACCAAGCGCATCTACAATTCAACCTATCGTCTATTGTTTTTTTTTTATGTTATGAACATTGATTTTAAGTGATGACTGTAGCCTAAATACACAATGACCAGAGGTCAAAATGCATATGCGTCGCCACTTCTGAGGCCTAAGGTGTTATGCCTCTGTGCCGGCAATTACAGTGCCTATTATATCTATGGACGTCTTAAGGCTGCACTTAGCACGCATGTGAAATGTATGCTTTTTGACATAACAATGTAACTTTACGAATGTGGATGGTTGCAGAGGCCCAGGTAGAACAAGACTGACCTACCATGACCAATGGTGCGGTCAAAAGTCTTAGGAATCGGCGTACATGTATGAAGAGAATGTTGAAGGTAAATGAGGCACGAGAGGTATGTCAGGACCGGGATATCTGGCACTCTACACACTCTGCCTACCCCGTTAAGGACCTGGCGTGAAGATACATAATGTATTTTATTTAGTTGTAATTTAGTTGCGTTAATAGTTTCAACAATTAAGTGTGTATTGAGGTAAGCTATTTATTATATTTAATTGACAAGTACAAAGCATAAGTTGTTTAGCTGGTGCAAACGAGGCAGAATTCTCATTATATTTTGTAGGTCTATATCATTACCCTTCAACAATTTGTCTGAGAAGAAAAGCCAAACTTTCCGCTTGGGCGAGTTATCAAGGGCCCTTCTTGTTTCGAACCTTTGAAAGTTATAGATTCAGTTATCAAGTTTTAAAGCTGAATAGTTATTAAAGCGTATAATTTTCCAGAAATTAGTTAGCAATTCCGAGGTACAAAAAGTCGAGTTTTGTGTCAACTCATATTATTCATTACCGCATACTAAGATAAAGAAAAATGCTTTTATGACGTTCATATATGGAATTGGAACATACTTTTGAATACTTATAGTATACGAAATAGTAAAATTGATGCACGCACGAATACCTACCTACGTATACGATCTCCATCAGTATTCCGAAAACTATACCTTTATGTCATGGAAGTGACAAACAAGCATGCAGTTCACATTTATGTTAAATGATGATTGCAGCCAATAGACACCCACAAAATGCAGATGCGTTACCACTCCCGAGGCCTTAGGTGTTATGCCTCTGTGCCGGAAATCACTAGGCCGTACATTACCACCTGACCGGAACACGATAGTGCTAACAATACCATTTAGCGCCAAGTATACACGGTAATGTGGTGGTGCCTACGCCGGCGAGCCCCGTCACTGGAGCTCTACCACCAGTAAAAAACTATAAACCTTAAACTATATTCCAATCATAGAGCAACACGGGCCACCGGCCGCGGCGGACCGGAGGGGAGTAGCCGTATGCAGGCTTTCCCCTCAGTCAAAGTACAAAACCAAATGGTCCTATGCCTGTAGCCCAGATATTTAAATGTGTGCGTGATATTGTTTATGTATTTTGTAAAAATCAAGGTGTGAGTTTCGTAGTAATAGACGATTTTTGTAGTCTGAGTGTATGTCACACGTATTTCCCCCTGTTAAAAATGGCAGACTGTTTGAACGCTATGGCTACTCCCCTCCGGTCCGCCGCAAACGGTGGGCCGAGTTGCTCTATGATTCCAATGAATAAATTAACGTAACTTCACGCCTGTAATCCTCAAAGGGGTAGGCAGAGGTAAATGCATGCATTCAAGCATACATGCAAACACCCAGGACTCGCCGGTTATGTTTTGGCCCATGTAACAGGTGGCGAACCTGTTGCCATCTCCGGGCACATTACCAAGCTCCGAGGTACTGGGAAACTTCCAGAAAATGGAAAAATCCCAATAGAACCAGAGATAAAGGCTTTTAAGCCGTTATCTCTGATAGCCCCCGACCCGGGAATCGAACCCAGGACCTCCAGCGTAATAGTAGTAAATGAATAAATTAATAATTACATTAGGTACGCTCAATTCTCAATACTCTTGATCCTATTGTTTTTTTATGGTGGCAAACAAACGTGTAGGTCACATGGACGTTGAATTATATCTGCAGCCTATAGACATCTACACAAAAAGCAGAGGTCGAAATACAGATGCGTTGCCACCCAGACCTCAGTTGTTACGTCTCTGTGACAGTTATTACGGGGCCATACATTACGATCTAACCGGAACACGATAGTGCTGAACACTACTATTTGGCAGCAGCGAGATCAAGTAATGCGATTCCTACGCCTTCGAGTCCTTACATTGGAACTAACACCAATAAAATTTACTGATGGTGTAACGTTGCATTTTTTGGTTTTCTTTCCCATAGGGAGAATAGCGACACCTAGTGTTATTTCACCCAACTATGTCGAAGGCTACTCAGGTCGATTAGATGAAGTAGACAGGCACGCCATCTAGTAGTTTGCTGAGGGACTTCGTTGACATAATCAATAGGTACATTATGTATGTAATTAATTTAATATATAAAAATAATAAGAATTAATTCATACACCTACTATAAATATTTAAAGAAATATAATAAAGTTTAAATTAATAAATAATAACACTACTTGGGAAAGTTCATCTTGAACATTATGGTAGTATAGAATTGTGTGTTTATGGTCGTGCTAAGGAACCTTCGAGAACGAAGGACGACAGAGTAGGTCATAGTCATAGGACTAGAGGTCATGGGCCCGTGCCGACAGACAGTGCGTTGTTTCAAGGCAAAGCCTTAATTTTCTAGGCCATCATGGCCAATAGTTTGTAAAAAGTCTTAAATGTGTTAAATTGAGGTGAGTTTCTAGTAATTGGTGTTCATATTTTTCGGATTCGATGATCGATTGTTTAATGGCGTGATAAAAAACATGGTTGGTTTTTGTTACAGCATGTTTCCCTAAAACCGGGAGGAGCTGGGATGCTGAGGCCTTTTATTTATATATAGCAATGATTATTTAGCTAAAAGTCCTCGTAAGTAGTTTTTTCACCACTTTCCATTGTTGGATTTATGTTGAGTTGGTCCTGGACTCAACATGGAGCAAACCGGGAATGTGATATTAATAAGTGTCTGCATTTCGTCTCAGATGCGGGTTTTTATTTTATATTGGTTTTACTGTGATATATTTCCTTAAAACATAATGTTTTTATAGTTTACTTTTTTCTTTCGGTAACTTACAAATTTCTGAAGACCTGCTTATCTTATGGAGCTTGAATGATGACGATGCACAGGATGACGATACCCGTGATGATGATGATACCCGGAAGACGGTTGAGGAAGATCGAGGAGTCCTTACACCCCACTCACCGTAAGCGGTTTGATAAGGTACGAGGTCATCGAGTTACCAGTTTAGGGTTACCTGCGTTGCCATCATAATACAGCTTAAGTTAATAAAGTTATTTTTTTTATTTTTTTTTTCTTGTTATGCAAGTGGCAAACAAGCATGCAGTTCACATTGATGTTAAGTGATGACTGCAGCCTATAGACACCCACACAAAGACCGAGGTCAAAATGCAGATGCGTTACCACTCCTGAGGCCTAAGGTGTTATGCCTCTGTGCCGGAAATTACAGGGCCGTACATTACCACCTGACCGGAACACGATAGTGCTGAACACTACCATTTAGCGGCAAGTATATTAGGTAATGTGGTGGTGCTTACGCCCGCGAGCTCCGTCGCTGGAGCTCTACCACCAGTAATAAAGTTATAAAGTTATTTGATATTAATTAGTAAAGGAGCAGTAATCTTCACCACTCGAACCCAAATTCAAAGACACGACCCTGTATTATGGGGTTTGGTACCACTTCATAGAATCTTTGTTAAAATTATGATAATTAGTATAATTAAAAACCAAAGTTTCAATAACATTAAATATTAGTGTGCCAAACTCTGTAGTTTTATTTATTCGAAAAAGTCATGACTGGGTTTCAGTAATATATAAATATTCTGCTAGCCAGGTAACCCTCCGGCTTTCAGTGGTAGAGCTCTAGTGACGGAGCTCGCGGGCGAAGGCACAACCGCATTACCTATATATACTTGCCGCTAAATGGTAGTGTTAGCACTATCGTGTTCCGGTCAGGTGATAATGTACGGCCCTGTAATTTCCGGCACGGAAGCATAACACCACACCAGGAGTGTTAACGCATCTGCATTTTGACCTTGATCTTTGTGTGGGTGTCTATAGGCTGAAATCATCACTTAATATCAATGTAAACTGAATGCTTGTTTGCCACTTCCATTACATAAAAAAAAAAGTTAATACTTCAACGTACCACATAATGGTAATCAATTATACAAAGTAGAAATAAAACCAGTAAACACGATTCTTTCGTACAACGATCATAACTCCTTTATGAAGGCTCACCCATGTCCCAGATTATGTCATGCCGTTGAATACCTAAATCTGATTACAAATAAAGATTAGCAAAGATTCAACAAACGTTTCGGAGATTAGCTCATGCGGCATTCGCAAATGAACGACTCTGTTGGCTGAGCAAAGCCGATTTGTTACGGCGCCGTTTTGTTTTACTTACGTAAACGTAACGTAACTTCACGCCTGTAATCCCCGAAGGGGTAGGCAGAGGTAAATGCATGCATTCAATCATACATGCAAACACCCACGACTCGCCGGTTACGTTTTGGCCCATGTAACAGGTGACGAACCTGTTGCCATCTCCGGGCACATTACCAAACTCCGGGGTACTGGGAAACTTCCATAAAATGGAAAAATCCCAATAGAAGCAGAGATAAAGGATTTTAAACCGTTATCTCTGATAGTCCCCGACCCGGGAATCGAACCCAGGACCTCCAGCATAATAGTAGTGGCCTGCTACCACTACGCTACTGAGGCAGTTGTTGTACTTACTCTATTGAAAAGCCACAATAATGACGGTACAAGTTTTCGAAAGCCGGGACAGCTTGGAAATTATTTTGACTTATCGAGACTCAAAAGTAATACCAACGATGTAACTTTAACTAGAACATTTATTTTTGTTAAAGTTACATCGTTTAGTTCGGCATTAGTTAATAAAAGTATAATCTGCATGACATCTAAGATCTATAATAAATTACGAGTGGTTATCTGTGGCATTAATAATATTCAGGACTTCAAACATAAATTACGTAAAATATTAGTAGAAAAGGTGTACTACAGTTTAAAAGAATACTTCGAAGACAAAAATTTGACTATAACATAAACATTATTTCTATGATATATTACTTGTTTGACATTATTTAATCAATTAAATGACAAATGTATGAATATTTTAATGTAATTGGACTTCATCACAGTAATTAAATGATATGTATCTATAAGTACTTGTAACATTTGCATGCCTATATTAAGGTGGAATTTGGAGGAACTCATTATGTTATTTTAACATCTTCATTATGTACCCATATTCGCAAATAAATAAATTGAATTGAATTGAATTGTTGCAACATATTTTTTATGTTATAACAGTGGGTAGTTTTATGCCTATAAGCAGTTGACGTAGTTGGTAGGTGCAATAATACTGCATTAAATACACAAATTATTTGGCGGCATGGTAGAGCCTCCTTTAAGGACACCTACCTTTTCTCGAAACGCTGCATAGTTTTGTTTTAACCCACGTAACTTGGAATTAAGGTTTTCGGATTATTATAATAGTAGATTTGCGGATTTTCTCGCGTGTACAACACTCCCAAACTTCTTCTCATACCCGACGTTTCGGACTAACTTTTTTTTAATGTAATGGTAGTGGTAAACAAGCATTCAGTTTACATTGATGTTAAGTGATGACTGCAGCCCATAGAGACCCACACAAAGACCAAGGTCAAAATGCAGATGCGTTACCACTCCTGAGGCCTAAGGTGTTATGCCTCTGGGCCGGAAATTACACGGCCGTACATTACCACCTGACCGGAACACGATAGTGCTGAACACTACCATTTAGCGGCAAGTATATTAGGTAATGCGGTAGTGCCTACGCCCGCGAGCTCCGTCACTAGAGCTCTACCACCAGTCTGTCCGCAGACTGTCTGCCCGTGACCACGCTGGAAAGCGACCGAAACGTCAGGTATGAGAAGAAGTTTGGGAGTGTTGTATACGCGAGAAAATCCGCAAATTTAATATCTACACATAACTTGGGTTTGTACAATAGTAGAATCATTTTGTATATGATGTCAATAGTAGACTAATATTAATATGTTTGATTTCTTCAGATAGGTAATTAATATGTTCGTTTTCTTTAGACTGTGCTAATAGTATGTACAAAGTGTAAATTATATGACTAAAATGCTTTAAATTTTATTGATTAAAAAAAGCGATTCCGTCAGTCACTTACGAAACAAATTTCTTTAACACAGGTACCACACTACACTACTAGTAATTTAACCTCAGATGTCCCACTGCAAGTCTTCATAAGAATGATTACATAAAAGGACGCACCTCCTAAAGTAGTTTTCGTGGAAGAAAAAGGAAGGATAAATATATTTTTAGACCACTCAATATTGTCCCCATTTTATAAGACCTTCTCAGGCTCACTCAATTCACAAGGGTCAGCTGTGCATGGTTTTGTTATGGCATTTCCATCCAATTTTGTGATAAAAAATAGACAGCGAGATAACAAGGGCGTAAGGCTGCCTATACATGTAAAATAAATAAATACAAATTCATAATAATATGTATTGCGACATTGTGTTATCATTGAGCATGCTATTATGTAACAGAAAAATATTTTTTTAAGCAGATACGATCAGAATTCGGTTTTATTTCACAAGTCAATTTAAAAACTTTAACAATTTTATTTTCCGATTTCAAGTACCTGTTTCTTTTAGTAAGTGGTAGATCAAACTTAAAATAAATAATTTCGATAATTGTTTGATAACGCTCATAAAACGATTTATTTACGTTTTTGCCCACCCCGATAGGTGTTAGGCGTATTAAACGATGAGAGCACGTCGGCGGGCTCTTAGGAGATCATCTAAGTACATATAACTCTATATGCTAATAGAGTTATATGTATCTTTTATTATATTTTTTGGAAGGTATATGCAATGTATTCCACATTCAATTGGACTGTCGCAAATTTTAGTCGACAAGTCTACTTCGTCGGCCCAACGGGAATGCAATAAACAAGACGAATTAGTTGAACAGCCGACACACATGGGGCCCGCTACATCCATTACCAAACTTTCGCAAAGATAGCGCGCCTAAATACAAAATAACTTAATATTTAACTTACCCTAAGACACTTACCTAGGAAAATTGTGTTTTCATCGATTGAGTTACAAATTACGTAAGATGGAAATAGGCATAACACATCATAAGCCCATAAATAGGTCGTACTTTGTAGATAAGTATTCTGATATTACCTAAAAAAAATATATGACCTAAGTCAGTAAAATACGTTATTAAATTTACTCGTAAGCAGCGCAGTTATATTACTTATTTCACAGTTTATTACTTACTGTCTTTTAATATTAATTTACTGGTTGCAACTTTCAGTAGCTAAGTCTGCGTCGGTCCTACGGGGACGCAATACACAAGACGGTCTGAATTAGTTGAACAGCTAACACACATGGGGCTCGCGGCATCCATTACCGAATTGCCGCGATGACAGCGCGCCTAAATACATAATTTGTGTGTCGCTATACCAAACACTGACATCCTTTAGATTCCCAATTGTGACGATAATATTACGGAAGTCACTCAAGTTTATAGTTAGTTAACTTACTGATATATTGGTTTGAAGTGATCGTTCACATTTTTTTTTATTTGGTGATGTGGCAAATGAGCGTGCATTTCACATGTTATCTATGTGAATATTGCAGCTTATGACATGTTCGCTAAAACAGATAGTCAATATTCAGTAGACTTAGTGAACCACTCTTACCATTACTGGTGGTAGAGCTCCAGCGACGGAGCTCGCGGGCGTAGATACCACCGCATTACCTAATATACTTGCCGCTAGGTGGTAATGTACGGCTCTGAAATTTCCGGCACAGAGGCGTAACACCTAATGCCTCAGGAGTGGCAGCGCACCTGCATTTTGACCTCTGGTCATTGTGTGGGTGTCTATAGGCTGTAGTCATCACTTAACATCAATGTGAACTGCACGCTTGTTTGCCACTTTTATTACATAAGGAAAAAAACAAGAAAAAGACTTAAGTGCTTTTACCTTTCTGATAATCATCACGAGGCAAAGAGCAACACGGGCTACCGACCGCGGCGGACCCGAGGGGAGTAGCCATATGCAGGTATTCTTCTCTGTCAAAGTACAAGCACAAGTGTTCCTATGCCTGACGTCAAGATGTTTTAAAAGTGTACGTGAAATTGTTTCTGTATTTTGTTAAAGTCAAGGTGTGAGTTTCGTAGCAATAGACGATTTTTGTAGTGTGCTTGTGTGCCGCACGCATTTCCCCCCGCAAAAAATGACAGACTGTTTTGCATCGGTAATAAACGCTATGGCTACTCCCCTCCAGTCGGCCGATGGCCCGTGTTGCTCTATAACACGAGGCGATCAAATTACTTTGGCGATTCATAGATTAGGTAATACGACGGTGCATATAATGTTAAAATGTTAAAGCTAGTTCAGTTAACATTCACATGCAACTACCATCATGGAAACAGAACCAATATACGGTACAAGGTACAAGCCAATCATATTGTCCCGTGAACATATCCCACCGGAGTATTTGTTCTGCATTAGTATGGCATGTCCGACACGAACAGCCGAATTAATTATGTGTACAGATGCTGACTCGACTGGTTTACGTATTTCCTGTGTCTGTCGCTCAAAATAGGTGTCGGAACGTGACGTACCTACACGTGGGATAGGCAGCAGCATCTCACATTAAAACTACTAAAACGTCAATCGCCTAACCGCCGATAGCGATTATGGCATATTTTCCCCTAATGACGCACAACACGGTTGTAGGCGTCTTTGGGGAAGGCTTAGTCCAGCAGTGGACGTATTTTTCCTGGAGTGATGATGATGTCATAAAATAAAGCCTTATTATAAACTAGCTGTGCCCGGTACTTCGTCCGCATGATAATTTGTGATTGTTCTGTATCTACCCGGACGAAGTCGGGGGCGCAGCTAGTATACAAGTAGCCTAAGTTACTCCGTATTACATAAGCTATCGGCTAGTGAAAGTCCCGTCAAAATCGGGAGAGCCGTTCCCGAGATTAGCCGGTACAAACAGACAGACAGACAAAAATTGTAAAAATGTTGTTTTGGTATATTACCGTGTATAGATGGATGTATTTAGTAAAAAGCGGTTATTTTTATATTACAAACAGACACTCCAATTTTATTTATTTTTATAGATGTATAGATGAAGCGCTAAAACATCTGTGGTTCTAATTTCAAAGACTGATCAGAATAAAAAAATATCTCGACTATTGTGCTCCATTACTGGTGTACAGAATGGGGAAGAATATTGTGTTGCCCACTTAAAAGTTTTGTGTTTTATTTGCATATGCAGGGCTGCCTCGCTTCTTCATACAATTGTATGTCTGTTGTCAGTACTTGAAAAGCTATGAAAATAAAAAATTAAAAGTAATATACTACCATGTATAGATTTCGTTTACAGAATGAGCTGTTCTCGACTTTCGGGCATCTCATAAATTTATCCAAAATTGTATGACCCTGTAATAACTATCACAATGATGTTAAGAGATGACTGCAGCCTACAGAAGACCGAGATCAAAATGCAGAGGCGTTACCACTCCTGAGGCCTTTGCCTCTGTGCCGGAAATTACAGGGCTTTACATTACCACCTGACCGGAGTGTGCTAGCGCTGAACACTACCATTTAGCGGCAAGTAAATTAGGTAATTCGGTTGTGCCTTCGCCCGCGAGCTCCGTCACTGGAGCGCTACCAC
This sequence comes from Macrosoma leucophasiata, assembly GCA_036365455.1. Taxonomy (NCBI): domain Eukaryota; kingdom Metazoa; phylum Arthropoda; class Insecta; order Lepidoptera; family Hedylidae; genus Macrosoma; species Macrosoma leucophasiata. Next base: position 21,864,404 of record JAWQUS010000007.1, on the reverse strand, counting down.
TTGTATACCCGTAAACGGATTGTGGCTGACCACAAAATAGGATTAACACTTCAGTTCCATGTCCTCATAACCGCATGACCCGTGTCAGTTCATATTTCAATAGATCGACAAACACGCTGACAGGATACCTGATACTTTATGTTTTACCGTCACCTATTAACTGCATGGTCGTCTACATTTAGCGTCAGTCGGTGGAACTTTTTACGACGTTAGTCCAGCAGTATAAGACAACCGTTTGATTCGTAGGGTCGCGGGTTCGATCCCCGTACCGGGACAAATATTTGTATGGAACACAGATATTTGTTTCGGGTCTGTTTGTTTGTGTGTGTGTTGTGTGTGTACAACGGCACCCACGACATGGGTGTATACCTAGTTTGGGGCTGTTGGTGGAACCGTATTTAATTTAAGAAAAACATCGTTTAAAGATTTTATGTATGTATCTTTACGCCAGGTCCCTAACGGGGTAGGCAGAGAGTGTAGAGCGCCAGATATCCCGGTTCTGACAAACCTCTCGTGCCTCGTCTACCTTCATCATTATCTTCATACATGCACGCCGATTCCTAAGACTTTTGACCCCACCATCAGACAGAACTCGACCTATTTGGTCATGGTAGGTCAGTCTTGGTCTTCCTGGGCCTCTGCAACCATCCACATTCGCATTGTATATCTGTTTAGTCATTCGCTCATGCGGTTTAAAGATTTTGTAGGTTTTAATTGTGTAATGTATAAGACTGCTGTGTTCCTCGTTGTCATACATTGATGGTATTGCTTATCATCAATGTAAACTGTATGCATGTTTACCACTTCATGACAATGAGGAACACATCAGTCTTAATCATAACAAAATTAAAACCTACAATAAATAAGCCTATAAGCATCTCCATGGATCAAGATATTCCAATCTAAATGCGTCGCCACTCCTGAGGGATAAGGTAACCTTGCCTGTATACCTCTGATCCGGAAACGACAAACCCGACCATATCTGTTATGAGGTTTCAATTTGAAACCTTTCACAGATATGTTCGGCTCCAAACAGTTTTCCTACACTCGTAACTTTTTAGGCATCGGGGCGTTGTGACCGTTCGCAGTAAGCAGAAGAATTTTCCTCCAATAGTGCGCCCACTAGTCAGTCAACCGAACGGTTGGGCTAACCGAACCGAAGAGTAAATACAATAATGCGGGATGGGACACCTCCCCCGATAAAAACTATCACCAGTGCGATCATCAATACGCTTGCAAATCGTGGCGATTATGGCATACTAGCTGTTGCTCGCGGCTCCGCCCGCGTGTAGGTCGCTGTTCGCGTAACTTGTGGAAACTCATCAAATCATGCCATAGCACCCCACAGGATCATTTTTTCGGGAAAAAAGTTTCAACAGTAAAAGTATATACAGTAGTAAGTATATTTCATCAAAATCAGTTCAGTAATTTCGGCGTGATTGACGGACAAACATCCAAACAAAGATACTTTCACATTTATAATATTAGTGTGATAGCATATAATAAGACAAGACTCTTTTGTCGGAATCTTTAGAGATCGGCCAATTATTTTGTTTTCGTTGAAAAAAACCTTTTTTAACGGATTTATATCGCGCATACTTACTTAATCGTACATTTTTTTAGTTTCAATGAGTGTATAGCTCGTAAGAACCTACATTTTTTTTTCGTTATATTGAAAATTATATTATAATATTATACATCATAATTTAAGTGGCAACCCTAACATAACTAACAGCGGACTGAGAATGTTCTAAATTGCGACGGCGCGGCGATGCAAAAGGAACAAGAATAGAATTACTTTTATGGTGAACTTCGTCGGAAAGAGAACTTTTTTAAAACACTAGGACATGCGATGATTAAATTCCTGGGCCAAAATTAAAAATCAACATAGTGCTCAGATTATACATGTACCGTCATAATTTGTTGTATAGCTTTATTAAGAAGCTTCGTCAACATTATTAATTATTAAGTGCACTGATTGCATACCGTGACACATGGGCGTCGTCGGCGTCGGTTTTTCAAGGTCAATAAAAGCTTGAAGTCAGTTGAGAAACAAATAGGGTTGTTACAAAATAGCTATTATTATAAGTTCTTTTATCGAATTATGTATGTATACGACGCATCGTCACATCGAGTTCCTCACGGAGTAAACAGATAGTGTAAAGCGCCAGATAATCCGGTCCTGACACACCTTCCTCGCTTCTTCCACATTCATCATTCTCTTCACACATCACACATAGCTCTTCACTCCACACTCGAAAGTACTCAACCTTTTTGGTCAAGTTAGGTCGGTCTTGGGGCCTCTTGAGGTCTGGGGGTCTTCCTGGGCCTCTGCAACCATCCACATGCGCAATGTACATCTGCTTAGTGATTCGCTCATTTGAAACTCTTTCTACACGCCCGAACCATAAACCGAACTAAGATCCTCGTGGCAATAACAACACTATGCTGAAATAATACAAACAGTGACCGGCATTTACCTTAGAGACTGGTGCATACAATTCCATAAAAACAAATACAAAGGTAACGGTGCAAAATTAAACGAAAATATATGACGGTCACAAGAGACTGAAATATAGAGGGAAACATCCAACTTCAAAAAATTAGCATAATAATATGAAGAACTGAGCATGACGAAGCTCCTGATTCAAGCTTACGTAGCTCGAAAATGATCAGATGCAAATTATCCATATGTGATTGATGGTCTTTGAAACGGCCGATTGGATGTTTTGTAAACAAATCGAAAGCTTATTCGATTGACACTACGTTATTGATTACGATGGTGGTTAGAAGGATTTTTTTTTTTTATGTAATAAAAGTGGCAAACAAGCATGCAGTTCACATTGATGTTAAGTGATGACTGCAGCCTATAGACACCCACACAATGACCAGAGGTCAAAATGCAGATGCGCTGCCACTCCTGAGGCATTAGGTGATATGCCTCTGTGCCTGAAATTACAGGGCCGTACATTACCACCTGACCGGAACACGATAGTGCTGAACACTACCATTTAGCGGCAAGTATATTAGGTAATGCGGTGGTGCCTACGCCCGCGAGCTCCGTCACTGGAACTCTACCACCAGTAAAAGAATGAGAGGGTAGCATCATATTTTCTATTCGATTTATGATTGACCTATGATTCAAACAACACTTAAGCTGGGTTTACGTATTCTTACTTTAACTTTAACAAATTGTTTAGGTTACGGTTAGGTAAAAAAAATTGCAACATAGTTAAATGACCTGAATTACTTTAACTGCTAACTGTAAGCGGCCAAGAGGCGGTGGTTAAGGTTATTGTTATTGTCAAATATTGTTAATATTGAACATCGATCATAGGAAAGAGAGTCGGCTAGTTTCGGCTTCGTAGAACATTAGCTCTGTCGCACACTATACTTCACTTACCGCCCTGGTAACTTTGATGAGTCAAAATGAGTTGTTTCAACGCATTTTGAAGTATTAGAACCTAGACCTGCAACTTTTATACTAATTAATCTTCAAATTTCAGCAAACTTTTACATAAAAAGGATTAAATATGCGGTAAAATAAAAAAACACACTATACTACATGGTATATTTATATAATTCAAAACCACGCAAAACAGCAAAAGGTTGCCAGTATTAAATAAACGTGTAAATACTAGCAACTTGAATATTTTCAAGTGTTTTTCCAGAGCGACTGCTTTATGTTCAAACTGGCTGTATGAAGGGCGGAAAAAACATAATTCCTTTCATATCGCGAGGTAAAGTACACACAGGTTTTTTCTGGTACGCGTAATGAACAGGGCATTGGTCCAAGTGATACGACAAAGCAATAAGTTTGTTTCGTTAGGTGAATAATGAGATGTTTGGCGCTTATTCTCTCTGCCTAACACAGAACGAACTTGGCATGTAAATTTTAATGTTTCACTGTTTCTTTTTTTATTATAAAGTCTGTAAAAAAACAGCAATCCCTTATAGCTCAAACTGATTTTGGAATCAATGCGTATTTAACCACTGCTTGCAACTTGCTGGTGGTAGAGCTCCAGTGATGGAGCTCGCGGGCGTAGGTACCACCGCATTCCCTAATATACTTGCCGCTAAATGGTAGTGTTCAGCACTATCGTGTTCCGGTCAGGTGGTAATGTACAGCTCTCTTTTTCCGGCACAGAAGCATAACACCTTAGGCGTCAGGAGTGGTAACACATCTGTATTTTGACCTTGGTCTTTGTGTGGGTGCCTATATATAATATATAGGCACCCACACAAAGACCAAGGTCAAAATACAGATGTGCCTATAGGCTGCAGTCATCACTTAACATCAATGTTAACTGCATGCTTGTTTACCACTTCCATTACATAAAAAAAAACAGTTTCTTGTAGTAAGCATGACAAATCAACATAAAAAGAAACGCTGGGTAAAAAATAAATCCCTATCTAAGGTTAACTGGGCAGCACTAATGGAAAGTAATAAATCAGATTTATAAAAACAAAATTGCAAAGTATATTGTGTAACATAACAAATAAAACGTCTCATTGTGAGCATGTCACATGTATTATATAAACACTTTTATATGGACATAACTTTGAAGTTATTTAAGAAAAAAGGCAAAATAAACCATCCTTTTTATAAAACTGCTGAGCCTAAACAATGATACAGCATAAGTACAGTTCTTATTTAATTATACTATTGGGTATGTAAAGAAAAGCCTATGAGAAGTCAATGGTATTTAAGTTAGTTAGGGTAATATCTCAATATTATAAACCATGTGAAAATAAGTTATACGCACTAGGTGTTTTTAGAAAGAACAATGTTAGTCCATAAGATTTTGACTTGGAACACAGCCAAAAAGTTTACAGACGTCCTTCCAAGAACAAGACTTGGATGTTAGCTTACAAGTTTGTCGTACGACTGTACTATGAAACAAAAATATAACATGTTCAACATGTTTGATATTGTATATGATCATGTTTTTGCAACGGATAGCGAAACAAATTGTAACGAATCAAAAAAAAATATGTTACAATTTATTTTACTCTTTTTTTCTACTTTCAAAGAATCGACTGCGTGACCGGCCACATTTTCCTTTTAACTTCCTTTCGTTTTCATGACGGCGAAAATTGTCACTTTAAAACTTAATATTTCAATACCTTTTATTTTAAAGAAAAATGGAAAGAAAAATTTGACTTCAGGCGAGACTCGAACTCGCGGCCACTGGGAATCTAGTCCAGCCGCTCTTCCAACTGAGCTACCGAAGTCCTGCCCGATTTGTCAAATCTTTCCTTCACATTTATTGCATTGCCCCATGGTGGCAGCAGCGCCATCCATTGCCAGACCATGCTAGTTAGGCAACCGATATAATAGACTTTGCAGTTTATTCAATATCGTACAGAAGTCGCTTTTACCCTTAATAATTTGACATTGAATTTCCCGATTTGAGAAATCGGGCTGGACTTCGGTAGTTCAGTTGGAAGAGCGGCTGGACTAGATTCCCAGTGGCCGCGAGTTCGAGTCTCGCCTGAGGTCAAATTTTTCTTTCCATTTTTCTTTAAAATAAAATATATTTCACAAGCATGTGTTAATGCGAAATACTTTAATAAACAATTTTTAAGGGTATAAGCGATTTCTGTACGATATTCAATAAACTGAAAAGTCTATTATATCGGTTGCCTAACTAGCATGGTCTGGCAATGGATGGCGCTGCTGCCACCTTGTGGCAATGCAATAAATGTGAAGGAAAGATTTGACAAATCGGGCAGGACTTCGGTAGCTCAGTTGGAAGAGCGGCTGGACTAGATTCCCAGTGGCCGCGAATTCGAGTCTCGCCTGAAGTCAAATTTTTCTTTCCATTTTTCTTTAAAATAAAATATATTTCACAAGCATGTGTTAATGCGAAATAATATAATAAACAATTTCAATACCTTATTCAAAAATATGTTTTACTTAAGCCCACAATATTGTTTAAAAGACCTTTCCAACAACACCCTGCACCATGGGTACGCAGGACCAGAAACGGTTTTTATGTTAAAAAATTATACATATTTAGATAACAAGCCGTTTCTGAAATTTGCGTGCACAAACACACAGACAAACAGACATTTTTTCGGGATAAAAAGTGTTGTGCGCCAAACGTTAAAGTATAATTATACCAAGTTTCATAGTAATCGGACCGGTAGTTTTTATGTGATGCTCGAACAAACAGACAGACAGACAAAATTTTTTCTAATCACATATTTGGGTTCGGTATCGATCTAGTAACATCCCCTGGTATTTATTTTATTAATAGTTTTAACGTACAGAATTAACACTTCTACAGTTTTATAATATGTTTAGATTTTTATTTATGTTGTTTATATTCATGAAATAAAATGGTAACTTATCGAGTTTCTAGAATATTTTCAACAAAAACACCAAATAAATGTTTCTATCCCCAATACCAAAAACTAAGAAAACAAATCATACACTCTGCTCTCCGCTTTTGACACATGTGCGTAACAAACTATGGCTATCAATCGTAGTCCAGCCAAAGTGAGTTGCTGAACCAGCAACATATTACGGTTTGATCCCAATAATAATTCGGTGGGAAATGTACACGAACATGAATTATTACTTTGACGCGTGCTGGCAAGGTGTAGCTGTGATGGTAGATAGATTTTTTTCTGGTTTTCGCCGACAAACTTGCAATTTATTTTCGTATGACTTAAAAGTGGGAAACAAACACAGTTGACGACCCGGTCATCGAGGAAGGCTATGGGCTATATAACATCACGCAACGCGGACGAAATCTTGGGCACAGGTAGTAATGAATAAAATTTCTCCCTAAAATTTGGATAAATAATAATAAAATAATGGCAACCCATTATACGTCCCACTGCTGGGCACGAGTCTTTCCCCTTTTTGGGGAGGCCTGGAGCTTACTCCACCACGCTGCTCCAATGCGGATTGGTGGAGGTGGGTGGGTTAGTGGCCAACCCGCTGTCGGATGTTTTCCAACCGCCCATTGGGCCTCCGACAAGGTTTAACGACTGCTATCCATCGATAGCAACCGGGACCGAAGGCTTAACGTGTCCTCCGAAGCACGGAAACGCGCATTTTATTTGCCACTAGCAGTCACCCATCATACTACCCGACCACGCCCCTAGTGCTTAACCGAGTAGATCGTTTACGATCTACATCAGCCGCTGGGTCATGCTCGCTTCTTTGGATAGCGACTAAAAAATCACCATTTATAAAACCTCAAGGTTAAAAATTTCTTCGAAAGTTTTGTCCATCATTGTTTGAGTCTCGAACTTCGTTTCATGTTTTACGATGTTGTCGTCACTAATTTATGTTTTCGGGAGGCATTATATAGTTTATCGCGCATGAAACGCGGTTTATGGAGCGTTCGGAGTGCGTAAGCGGAACTGTTTAGAGTTTACTACTTACAATTTGTTGACTGTCCCTTTGCCTCGCGACAAATGTTATACAATGTGTCCCCGGTACTCACTTATGTCACTTATGCCCGGCGTTCTTAGAATATTTGTACAAAATTATCGATAATTACTCTTATATATATGGGTCCTACCGGCTTTGGATGTTTTAACGATTTTTTTAAATTTCTTAGTAAATACGCGTGACGTGCTGCAATTTTTTTTTACGATATTTCCTAAGTTTTTACATCTTTCTTCATTCTTTTTTGTTTATTGACTAGCCGACATCATAAATTATCAATCAAACATAGCTAAAATGTCATAAAAATTATTTTAAAAAAACCAAAGTCGGTAGGACCCATATATTATATATATAAGAGTATTTATACTTAATTTTGTACAAATATTCGAAAAACGCCGGGCGGTCACTTATACCCTACACACATACACATTGTATATAATGTTTCCTTCGAAACATTTTTAAAATCAACATATTTGTTACAATAATAATATGTTGAAAAATAAAGGTGAAGCATGCCTTATTTATTTTTTTAAGGGTAACGTCAAAATAAGAAGCGCACATGGCCCCGCGGCTGGTGTAGATCGGAAGCGATCTATTCGGTTATGCGACCCGGGCGCGTTTTGGTGTGTGGTGGGTGACCGCTAGTGGCAAATTAAAATGTGCGTTTCCGTGCTTCGGAGGGCACGTTGAGCCGTCGGTCCTGGTTGCTATCGATAGATAGCAGTCGTTAAACCTTGTCGGAGGCCTTATAAACATATATAGGAAAACACCCGACAGCGGGTTGGCCACTAAACCCGAATCTCCACCAACCCGCATTGGAGCAGCGTGGTGAAGTAAGCTCCAGGCCTCCCCCCAAAAAGAGAGACTCGTGCCCAGCAGTGGGATGTATCAAGAGTTGCCATTATTTAATGTCAAAATTTATAGTTATGTTTTATGAATGGACGAGTTTTAGAGCGAAGACTATCTTGTCGTACTTATACCTATCTGTCTGACGCACCGTTGAGCTGCAGGCTTTGAAAAGAATTTATCATCGGTTGTAAGCCTGGATATTACTACTAGCACAGGGCACTTCTCGCGAAACTCACATTTATAAAATTACTTATTTTCCGACCCAGGGACTGAACCGAGACTTGAGCCTATTTTTCAGTCATATTATGGTATTAGGTCACTACTGCTATGACTGTAGGTATGCTATCCTGGTTTCGATTTCCGTGTTCAGGGATAGTTTTTTTTTCTCTTTTTTTATGTAATGGAAGTGGCAAACAAGCATGCAGTTCACATTGATGTTAAGTGATGACTGCAGCCTATAGACACTTACACAAAGACCAAGGTCAAAGTGCAGATGCATTACCACTCCTGAGGCCTAAGATGTTATGTCTGTGCCGGAAATTGCAGGGCCGTACATTACCACCTGACCGGAATACGATAGTGCTGAAGACTACCATTTAGCGGCAAGTATATTAGGTAATGCGGTGGTGCCTACGCCCGCGAGCTCCGTCACTGGACCTCTACCACCAGTATGTTGGGTTTGTTTCCACTCTGTTTACCCTCTCGGAGAATACGCGTGAAGTTATATTTTCATATTATTAATCCGAGATAAAACCTACTACACCTACAGCAAAATAAATAAATTTCGCAACATTCAAGGTGATATTGGCAATATTTGATATTTACAATGATATATTTATTTACGCAGAAAAAACAATTTGATACGACTCCATCAAACGTAAGCCTAAATATTGTCAAATATTGATATTTTGATAGAAATAATATTGGTTGTTTGCCGATGGATTCTAATTTGTAGAGAGTTAGGATGACTACGAACCCCAGCAATCAATTTATTAACCATCACGTTATATGAACCCTGACAGGAGTAAGCTCTTTTGAAAGGCAATTTCTAGAAAATTGGTTTCTACCGGAGATATTCTTTCAGTGTTACTAGGGCTAGACCCTAGACTGTTGTCTCTTAGATCGGTCTTTATTCTAAAAAGACGAATCTTAGCAATGATTTGAAATTTGAAGATAGATTGCGTTCTGGTAATAAACATAGTATGAAATACGATACGTAGCCATGTAGGTTTGTATAGTCACTTTATTATTGCTACAATTTGTTAATTGAAGTATGTAGTGAAACTATTTTTTTTTATTTTATACCTTATTACTTTATGTTATCATCAATTTACAATGTAACCGACGACACTGATGCACGGTAAAACTCTAGTAAGTTTATGTTTGCATCATATTATGTTTGTAACTACATGTTTCTTTTTATAAATAAGTAAATAAATAAATAAAAAAATGATAGAAAGGTAATTAGATTCGTATTCCTTCGCCAAGAGGATAATTAAACGCCAAAGTATACGTCGATTTGGATCGGAACAATCGATTTGGTGACGTCCTATTTTTAAAGGCATAAACGTGATAATTGGCAACGATTGGTAAAATCTTTACGTCCATCAACAGAAATGCAGTTGATAGACTGCAACAAGATAAAAAAGGCGAAGGTTCGTAGTATCTGAGGTCAGTACGGCCTCGTAAATAAATTAGAGTTGATACTCTAAGCAAGCATACCTACTTTAAATTTTACTATTATCTACGTAGTAAAGAAGTATTAAAATGGTAAAAAAACTTATTTTTTCGTAGATCGTGTCTTAGACTAAGTATAATTTAAAGACGGATTTAAATGAAATGAAATGAAAATACTTTATTCCTTGGCTTACACATCAAGAACAAAATAAATAAATAAAATAATAAAGATGAATACTCATTAACTACAATGACATAGTTATATGGTAGCTATGCAGATGTGCTCAATGTGTGAAGCCAAAAAAATGGAACCCATCTCAGCATTATGCTGTAGCCGAGACTACAGCGCTGGTATTCTGATGGGCCCGACAAAGGTATGATTACGAACCCCAAGAATGGTGCTAATAAAAAAATAAAATAAAAAAAGTCACAAATGTTGTATTTATAATTGACCGGAGAAGGTTAGTATGAAACAAAAAAAAAATAAAAAATATATATATACTATATATTATATTACAAATTTCAAGAAATCTTGACGACCATATTAACTTTTTAACTGAGACAACAGTCAGTCGTCAGTTATCGTTTTAAACAGTTGGATCAGTAGGAATTGATGATTGAAAATGGCATCAAATTACCAGCAACAATCCACATTGCACCCGCGCGAAGCCGGGGCGGGTCGCTAGTTAATAATAAATATAATATTATATATAATAAATCTTTGTAAGTAGGTACAGGTTTATCGCTAAAAACAAGGGAATTTACTTTATAATCATACCTACTATTTGTACCAAGAAAATTAGTAAATGTCGTAAGTATTTATTTTTGTAACAATTTACTAGCATAATTATAACGCAGCAAGAAGGTATTATTCCATGAATCAGATGGATACCGACAGACAGCAAATAATTAAATATAATAATAATAATAATAAGGGGGCAGAGCAGCTTGTGGCGAGCTGTTGGTGAGTAGCGACACCACCCCCTACCATCATCTCGAGTTCCTCCGAGAGAACTGGGCTCCGCCTCGTCCGCCACACAGAGGTACGGCCGGACAGAGCATCAGGTCTCTCACCTCTGGCTTGCCTTCATTGGCCGGTCAGAGTGGGGCGCTAGAGGTATGGCATTTGCAGAAATTTAGATAATAGGCTGTTGTCTAAATTTCTGAAAGAGCCATACACTCGGGGGTGGAAGTGTCTAAAGGCATAATAGCGGGGAAGCCCGCTCCGAGCTCGAGATTACTCGCTCGTGATGGTGAAACCGGGGCCACACCTCTCGACACCCCCAGCCTCTCTCAACAGTGTTGCCCCCTGTCGACCATCGGGTTGGCTGTTTGGGGGGCCCACCAAGGAGAGGCGAGTCACCACCTGCCTAAAGTAGGATTCGATAATGTGAGATGTTGAATATAGGCAGGTGCCGGATCTCACTCCATAGGCCCAGCCAGCTAGTCCCCCCAGTTCACCCACATAGCCCAAAGTTTGGCAAATCACTTTTCATTACAATAGTCCCATTATATTCTGCGGGGTCTGTCTGTGTCTGTATTAACTATTGATGCAATCAGAGAGAGGTCCCGCCGAATATAACCCATTACAAAGTAGATCGAAATTCTCGAAAGGGCCTCTACGTGTTGGACCCCCCATGTCCCCGCGCAAGCCTGACAAAGGTCCGGGGTTCAAATTGGACTCCGTGCTGACGAGAGACATAATAATAATAATAAATACCCTTTATTGTACACATAAGAACAACAATTTGCAAAATATACTTAAATATACTTAAATATACTTAGTTTATTAATAACAATGAAATGATAGTTGTAAATAGATAACATTTTTAACTTTGTATTATATTTTATACTTAATATTTTTTGATTTGTAATAATAATAAATAATATGACATGTGTTATTATAGGTATCTGTAGTATGCATAAATTTATCCCTTCAGGTAGTGAAGGTAATTATTTAAGTATTATATGTATATATTATTATATAGTTAAGTTGTGTAGAATTATAATATGTTTTTCTGTAAGTAGCTGTGTAAGTGTAAATGAAAAGATGGTGAAAATAAATAAAAAAAAAAAAATATATATAGAAAAAAAAAATGACGATTAGCTTCACACATTCTTCACATATGCATGCTACTATCAGAAGAAAAAATACGCTCAATGTCATTAGCTGAAAGAATCCTATAAGTTTTGTTCCCATCTGTTTTCTTAGTTAGTATGCGACCCTGTTTGGCCCACACATACTTCCAATTGACCTTACCAGCAGCCTCTCGCGCTAGATATAACAATTGTTTATTTGCCCTAGTCAACCTCTCATTAACGTAGAAACGACGTGGAGGGCTAGTGAGTCCAATCCCCTCAGAAGTGGTACCTCGACGGAGCCGCGCGCTTTTCAGGAATTCCTCTCTTAGTCCACGTCTCACAAGTCGGACAACGATACGCCTCTCCCTCGTCGGTTTGGTGTCACCTGAACGCTCAGTATAAGGCCCTATGCGCTCCGCAAACACAATGTCTTGCGGCGCCAGGGTCACTCCAAGCTTATTTGCAATAATGGAAACAGTATGAAAAACATTTTCGCCCTTTTCTTCAGGTATGTTGGCTATTTCGATGTCCGTGGAAAATGTCTCCTGCTCCCTGTTGTTAAGCTCCAGTTTGAGCTGCGCCACTGTGCTTTCCAGCCTAGAGACTTCGCTCTCAGAAGGGCTAAGAACCTGGCGGTTCTCGAGTACCTCTAGTCTAGTCTCCACGTTCTCAACACGCATGTTGAAGGCCTCCATGGACGAACGGAGATCTAACATTTCTCGACGGAACTCGCGAACTTCGTCTATAATCTGACGCATTTCACTCCTGAGACATCTTATCTCTCGAACCAGGTCTGCTGTGGAATTTTGCTGAGATGGGGAAGGTGGACTGAGCAGATCGTCATTATCCAGGAAACCACCGTGGGCGTCCTCGTCCTGTTTATTGATGCCAGGGGTCTTTACAGGGGGCTTATTGTTATGGCCCAGTAGGTTATTACAGTCCGCGCATTTCCACTTAGGACTTAAAACTCCCGCGGTTGGTAGCGCCATACACGCCCGGTGAAACGACGTCTTACATTTTGCGCATTTAGCGGCATCTGTTGCGGAAATGAATTTGCCGCAGATACCGCAATGCAACGATACCTTGTTTGCCGCCGCACGCGCGCCTTTCATTGTGTTAGTGTATGCGATGCGGATGAAGATGGCGCTGTTATTATATATTCAGTTGTAGTTTTTATTTTGATTTTATCAATAAATGAAGTAGCAAAGTCCGTACGAAATCACACACCACAAATTTAAAAACTATTAACTGTTCTCAGCAAAGATTTCACACCACAATTTTATATTTTTTTAATAAATTTATGCTTAGGGTAGATAAGACCGGACTGTTGTTCTAATTTTTATTTTTGTCGTTTAATGTTTATTTTAGTTCACTAGTGCACTTTATTATTTATTTTAAATGTTATATTCACTGCTGTTAACACTTTTGCGATAAATGTACGTACATAATGGCAAAACTAGTATTTTATTTATAAGATCAAAGCAGAACGCAACCGACTACTTGAAGTTCGTAATCGTACCGTATAATTTACGTTGCGTCACGTCAAAAAATCCACATTATCTGTCTCAATCACACGAAAGCATAATTTTTCATACCACTGAGCCGATCAAAGGAGTGTTGCGAACGCAATCACGTATTGTTTATACGATACCGATAAGGTTCGTGCGTAATCGGATCAATCGACGCTCATCCTTGTACAAATTACCTTATGATGGTGTTTGTTCGCGCGATGTGATTGAGCGTTTATGACGAGTGGGATTGCAAGATTATTTATGTTACAGTATTGTTTTTTCTTAAATTATTAAAAGTAGCCAATAGGTGAAACTGAATCTAAATCAAAATCAGTTAACAAATCAAACCAAGATTATCCATCTCTGTCACACGCAAAAATATTTTTTTGGAACTAAACAGACCAAAAGAGCGTTACAATAACAATCATGTATTGTGGTGGTAGGTAGAGCTCTAGTGATGGAGCTCGCGGGCCTAGGCACCACCGCATTACCTAATATACTTGCCGCAAAATGGTAGTGTTCACCACTATCGTGTTCCGGTCAGGTGGTAATGTACGGGCCTGTAATTTCCAGCAAAGAGACATAACACCTAAGGCTTCAGGAGTGGTAACGTATCTGCATTTTGACCTTGGTATTTGTGTAGGTGTCTATAGGCTGCAGTCATCACTTAACATCAATGTGAACTGCATGCTTGTTTGCCACTTCCAACACATAAAAAAAAATTGTTAATACAATGAAAAGTTTCATGCTTAATCAGTTATGTATGTCGCGCAACGTGATTGGACGTTTATGACGAGCCGGATTGAAGGTTTTTTTTAATATTTGTGTCACTAACGTGAAAATAAATGTCAATTTACATTAGATGCATCTGATCGCGAAAGTTATGCACTGACGGAATATGGGGAACTGGCCGTCTGTCAGATAGCAAAAATCAATATAAATACAATTCGATACTTCATCTGCACTCACTTCGAAGTACATCGGGTGTCCAGTTTGTGAACCGAAATCTTCATCAGATTGCAAACAAATCCTGATTCAACTGTCTCTGTGTCACAGGTAAACATGATTTTCATACGACTGTGCCGAACAAAAGAGCGGTGCAAAGTAATCACGTATTGTTTATACGACGCCAATAAGGTTCGTGCGTAATCGGATCTACTGACGCTCATCCTGCTACAAATTGCCATTGATGGTGTTTGTTCGCCCGACATGATTTGAGCGTTTATGACGAGGCGGATTGAAGAATTTTTCTTATATGCTGACCCGGCAAACTTTGTATTGCCTCACAATGACATAATGTGTCAAAGGTTTGATAGATACGGACTATTTGTATGGGAAAATAAAATTGTGGTTTTTACTATTTCTCTTCAATTTTTTTTTACATTTTGAACCTTTCCTGGACTTTAAAAAATCATTCAAAACCAAAATTAGCCAAATCGGTAGAGCCGTTCTCGAGTTTTAGCGAGATTAACGAACAGCAATTGATTTTATATACTTATATACATAGATATATAGATATAGTGCGATCGTTATAGTAGAGTTTGGGTCGCCAACACGTTTAAAATGATTACAGGTGTCCCGTTGGGGAAACTGAATCTACATTAAAATACCTAAGTTTCTTTTTATCAAGAAAGTGGCAAACTACTTCACATTGATAAGTGAATACTTAAACATATAAACATCTACATAAAAATCAACTGTCTCTGTCACACGCCAAACATTATTTTCATACGACTGAGCCGATCAACTCGCGGCCACTGGAAATCTAATCCAGCCGCTCTTCCAACAGAGCTACCGAAGTCCTGCCCAATTTGTCAAATCTTTTCTTCACATTTATTGAATTGCCTTATGGTGGCAGTAGCGACATCTATTGCCAACAACGCTAGTTTGCTAGTTAGGCAACCGATTTAATAAACTTTGCAGTTTATTAAATATCGTAAGCAAGTCGCTTTTACCCTCAATAATTATAATCGCCTGAAGTAGAATTTTTCTTTCCATTTTTCTATAAAAAAATATATTTTACTAGCATGTGTTATTGCGAAATAATATTAAAACAACGATCAAAAGAGCGTTGCAAAAGCAATCACGTATTGTTTACACGACGCCGATAAGGTTCGTGCGTAATCGGAGGTATCGACGCTCATCCTCCTACAAATTACCTTTTGATTGTGTTTGTTCGCGCGACGTGATAGAGCGTTTATGACGAGTCTGATTGAAAGATTTTTTATTTCTGTCATTTTTTTCTATAGAATCGTTGTCTATTATATTTAAGTTTGAAGTGATAATAAAATGAGAGCCATATTATTTCGTCACGAATAAGAAAACAACAAAGATAATAAGGACAACTTTACTGTAATATTTGCAGCAGGCATGCAATTACAGTAGGTAGGTATTACTAGACCGCCGAGGGCGGAATGGTACCCGTCTTTGTGCGGGTAGGTTTTTTTTATGCCGTGGAAATGGTAAACAAAACAAGCATGCAGTTCACATTGATGCTAAGTGATGACCGCAGCCTATAGACACTCACACAAAGACCAAGGTCAAAATGTAGATGCGTTACCACTCCTGAGGCCTAAGGTGTTATGCCTCTGTGCCGGAAATTATAGGGCCGTACATTACCGCCCTTTTTTATGGAATGGAAGTGGCAAACAAGCATGCAGTTCACATTGATGTTAAGTGATGACTGCAGCCTATAGACACTTACACAAAGACCAAGGTCAAAATGCAGTGGTAATGCGGTGGTGCCTACGCCCGCGAGCTCCGTCACTGGAGCTCTACCACCAGTAAAACGTAACCTGACCGGAACACGATAGTGCTGAACACTGCTATTTAGCGGCAAGGCAATGCGGTGGTGCCTACGCCCGTGAGCTCCGTCACTGGAGCTCTTAGCGCACCGCATTACCTCTATCTGCCGCCAAATGGTAGTGTTCATCACTATCGTGTTCCGGTTAAATGGTACCTAATGTATGGCCCCGTAATAACTATCAAAGAGACATAACAAATTAGGTCTCAGGGGTGGCAACGCATCTGCATTTTGATCTCTGGTTTTTGTGTAGACGTCTATAGACTGCAGTCATCACTTAACACCAATGTGAACTGTAAGCTTGTTTGCCATCATCCATACATAAAAAAAAATCTGAATATTACTTATAATTTTATAATATTTACCAAGACTGACTTACCATGACCAAATAGGTCGAGTTCTGTCTGATAGTGGGGTCAAGTCTTAGGAATCGGCGTGCATGTATGAAGAGAATGATGAAGGTAGACGAGGCACGAGAGGTATGTCAGGACCGGGATATCTTGCGCTCTACACTCTCTGCCTACCCCGTTAGGGATCTGGCGTGAAGATACATAATAATATATATGTTTTATATATTATACTCATATATATTTCAGAATATCATTGCAAATATTTAAAGCATCACGTATCATATTTTCAATCACGACGCCTCATTATGTGTATCATGAAAGAAATTTTCGAATATCATTCATGGGTTAAATGAAGCGTCATAGGCATAAAAGATGACCGGAAATTCAATCTTTCAAAGGGGTGTAAAGAGGGATGAACACCGGGTGGAAGGTAGGCAAGCTTTTATAAATATTACAGCACTGTGGCATACAAAACAAAAATACAATTTCTTTAAAATTTTAAAACGTATTCGGTTATTCACACATCGTAGAATCAGAATCAGAAACTCATTTATTCATTTAGGGTGACAGGCACCTCTTATGAAATGGTATTCGATGATATTGGAGTAACATGGAACTATGATAAAAAAATACAAATTTTTTTTTGGAATTTCAATTCCATACAAACGCTTAATTTGGTTTCTATTACACAGGCATCAATCAGTGATGTGTATTTACACGTGCACCTGTGTGCGTAGCACGTAGAGATTACCAACCGTCGCCCATAAGAGGAGAGGAGGTTGGGTGATGCGGGGAAATGGACAGGGCAGGGTAGGACGTCGAAGTGTCCATTCTATACGTAGTAATATTACATATTCTCTGCCTATAGTGTATCCCCGTTATTCATAAACGAACATTAGATACGTTTTAGCAATAGAATGCCTTGTCTTTGTCAGTTGCATTGTCAAATGTGCAGGATAGAAAAAGACAAAGAAGAGATTAGCAACACTTTAGCTAAACTAGGTTTATGAATAAAGGGGTTAATTTTTAATAATTTAAATGACCGCGTTTCTTCATAAAATTTGTATTAAAAAATTATATTAAATACCTGTAGCTGGTAGAACTCGGTATTGTCTCGGTGGCATGGGGGTTGCAGATTACTGTTACACTTGCGCTACCGAGTTTGGTTCCTGAGTCACGGTATTGGAATTTGGCAACTTCGGGGTTAATACTTAGTGTTCCCGAATATCATTCACGGGTAAAATGAAGCGTCATAGATGTAAAAGATTACCGGAAATTCAATCCTTCAAAGAGGTCCAAAAGAAGAATGAACCTCGGGAAGGTTGGGAAGGTTGGGAAGCTTTTATAAATATTGGAGCACACTGTGGCATACAAAACAAAAATAGCGAATTCATTTCAATTTTTAAAACGTGTTCGGATATTTATACATGGAATTGATATTCGGGAATATGAGATACGTGGGCACAATCATTAAATAAATACGAATGACTTTTTCAGATCAATGTATAGTGCATGTTTTTATTGATTTAAACGCTCGCGTCAACGTTTGCTTCCTCCCAAATTTTATTTAAAAAATACATTTAAATACATACAAAATAGTTTCATTAAAAAATATAATAGTAATAAATATAAGCGATCTACTCGGTTAAACGATACGGGCGCGGTCAGGTGGGTGATGGGTGACCGCTAGTGGAAAATTAAAATGCACGTTTCCGTGCTTCGGAGGGCACGTGAAGCCATCGGTCACGGTTGCTATCGATAGATAGCAGTCGTCAAACCTTGTCGGAGGCCTTATGGGCGGTTTGAAAACATCCTACGGCGGGTTGACCAGTATCCTGTATATCTACCAACCCGCACTGGAGCAGCGTAGTGGCGTAAGCTCCAGGCCTCCCCCCGTAAAAGGGGAGAGACTCATGCCCGTGAGAATTTAGCAACAGTGGGAAGTTTCAAGGGTTGCCATTATTATTACCTGCTAATACTATACATGCATGAACTGCCTCAGTAGCGTAGTGGTAGCAGGCCACTACTATTACACTGGAGGTCCTGGGTTAGATTCCCCGGTCGGGGACTATCAGAGATAACGGTTTAAAATCCTTTATCTTTGCTTCTATTGGGATTTTTCCATTTTCTGGAAGTTTCCCAGTACCCCGGAGTAAGGTAATGTACCCGGAGATGGCAACAGGTTCGCCACCTGTTACATGGGCCAAAAACGTAACCGGCGAGTCGTGGGTGTTTGCATGTATGATTGAATGCATGCATTTACCTCTGCCTACCCCTCCGGGGATTACAGGCGTGAAGTTACGTTACGTTAATACTATACATTGGTAGCAAAGACCTATTATGATAATAGATGTAATGCCGTTAGCAGGCCATTACTCTGAGATCGATCCTTGAGTCGAGAAGTTATTATTGCATTTATGAAGAAAGTGTTAAATGAAGAAGATCCACGAAAGTGGATATAGATAGAGCTCCAGTGACGGAGTTCGCGGGCGTAGGCACCACTGCATTACCTAATATACTTGCCGCTAAATCATAGTGATCAGCACTATCCTGTTCCGGTCATGTACGCCCATGTAATTTCCGGCGCAGAGGCATTACACCTCAGGCCTCAGAAGTGGTAACCCATCTGTATTTTGACCTCTGGTCCTAGTGTGGGTGTCTATAGGCAGCAGTCATCACTTAACATCAATGTGAACTGCATGCTTGTTTGCCACTTTCATTACATAAAAAAGGCAGCATAGGTACTGAATATACCATTATTTAATCGTAATTAGATCTATTATAATATTGTTTTTATGTTTTGGTCGGTATTCGTACTTCCCGGTTTGTAATCAAGCCATTTCATTTGCCTATGTATGTCAAATTCCTCTAAGCAAAATTTGACATAAGTAAAGTTTTCACCACAAAAAAACTTTCTTTATTTCTTGTTTTTATATTATTTCGCATTAACACATGCTTGTGAAATATATTTTTAAAGAAAAATGGAAAGAAAAATTTGACTTCAGGCGAGACTCGAACTCGCGACCTACTGGGAATCTAGTCCAGCCGCTCTTCCAATTGAGCTACTGAAGCCCTGCCCGATTTGTCAAATCTTTCCTTCACATCTATTGCATTGCTTTATGGTAGCAGCAGCGCCATCTATTACCAACTATGCTAGTTAGGCAAGACTAGATTCCCAGTAGGTCGCGAGTTCGAGTCTCGCCTGATGTCAAATTTTTCTTTCCATTTTTCGTTCTTTATTTCGTTACTCGCAATAAATTACTAACACTGTAAGCCACACATGATTCTGAGAAGAAAAGCCATCAGTCCAATTTAGTTCCAAATCTATCCCTTAGTGGATACCTTGTTACTCTGTTAATGCCATGTAATGATGAGATACAGTGAACCTCCATTAGGGCAGATCTTCGCTAATTGTTAACTGTACATTCATTATTATCTGTATGTTGCTATTGAAGTTTAGTGTGCGTGTAAGTCTTATATGATTGACTTTATTTCGTACTAGTTGATAACCGTGCGTGTTCTATTTTGTATATATATATATATGCTTTTGATGAAGCTCTTTGGCTTCTATGGAAAGTGTTCTGAACGTGAGTTTAGATGAGTCCCAGTGGATTCAGGCGTCTCTTCCGGTGAGACATGGCGGCTTGGGGGTAAGGAAAATGCAGGATGTTGGACTGCCGGCTTTTCTGGCGTCGGTCAATGGGGTGGTAGACCTTGTTACTAAAATACTATCTTTAGATGGTGATATGGTCTCCATTCCATTTGCCACCGACGCTCATGAGGAGTGGAAGGTAGTAAACTTGGGTGCTCAACCCCCAATAATTTTACGATCGCAACGCTCGTGGGATGAAGTTGGGACCAAGAAAACTTACGCTCATCTTCTAAGTGTGGCAACCACTGTGGACAAGGCAAGATTAAGGGCCGTAGCGAGACCAGAATCTGGGGCGTGGTTACATGCGTTACCATCCCCGCATTTGGGTACCCTCCTGGACAACGACTCTGCGGGTGGCTGTAGCCCTTCGTTTAGGATGCAAGGTGTGTGAGCTTCATGAATGCACATGCGGGGCTACCGTGGAAGCGAATGGCCACCATGCTTTGGTTTGTTGCCGATGTACCGGGAGGTTCCCTCATCACCACGCCCTTAATGACGTAATTCGTAGAGCCCTTGTTTCTGCGAACGTCCCTTGTGTCCTAGAACCTCCGGGTTTGAGCCGTATGGACGGAAAGAGACCAGACGGGCTCACACTTGTGCCTTGGCAGAGGGGCAGATGCCTGCTATGGGATGCGACTTGTGTGTGCACTTTCGCCGCTTCTCATTTAGGTCGCACATCTAGGGATGCTGCTGCAGCGGCTGAGGTGGCTGCCGCGAAGAAGCGGGAAAAATACGCAGCTCTGTTGTCGAGTTACCTCTTTGTCCCGTTTGCGGTAGAAACAGCTGGGAATTGGCCACCGTCTTAAACATAGGGGCTTGGACTTCCGTTCCGGGTCATTCCTGGTGCAAAGGCTAGCCATTGCCATTCAAAGGGGAAATGCTGCTAGTATTTTGGGCTCTTTTGCACCGGGGATGACCAGGGGCGGTTTGTTTGACTGACTATGGAGACATAGTCATCATTATAGGAACATAGGTATTGAAATATGTATTAATTTTTATTTAATTTTGTTTTAATTTATATTTTGATTCAAATTTTATTTAGTTTTGATTTGGTTTTAATTTTGGTATAATTTGATTTTAATTTAACTTAATTTTGATTTAATTTAAAGTTATTATAAACTGTAATTTAATTATTTAATTCTACAATGTATGAAGTACATATAATATATATATCGTAACAAACAGAAAGAGCTACTTGCAGATAACCTTTTTTTATCTATTTTTAATATATTTAGGACTAGCTGTTCCGGCAAACTTTGTATTGCCTGAGAATGAAATGTGTCAAAGGTTTGATATATATATATACGGACTATTTGTATGGGAAAATGAAATTGTGTTTTTTACTATTTCCCAATTTCTTCATATTTTCTTACCTTTTAAACCTTCCATAAGCTTCCAAAAATCATTCAAAACCAAAATTAGCCAAATCGGTTAAGCCATTCTCGAGTTTTAGCGAGACTAACGAACAGCAATTGATTTATATACATATAGATAACAAACAATTAACTAGGAAAGTAACATTAACAATCACCAGGTATGTGAAATTACAAGGAGCGTAATCAGTCCCACTGCCCACAAATTAACAAACATTTTTTTTTCTTATATTCAAAAACATACAATATCTAAGTGAACACAGAACAGTAAGAAGCTTCATAAACTCGAGTTTTACCGCTACTACATTACCGTTACTACGAAATGTTCCCGTATTACTAAAATATTAGTGTGATTTTTTTTGAGCCTGCGTTTCTGTGTATTGTAATGTGTTTGTTAACTGTTATTTCATGACACTGCATTTAATTAAATACAGTACAGTCAGAGGATATATCACGGTACCTACCATCCTAAATCGTGATAAAATTGATTACAGCACTTGTTTGTATAGGGACAATCTCTTGTAGGTTGAACCGTCAACTTTATTGACGTAAAAGTTATGCAACAGTTGCTCACGTTAATCTACTCATACGGCCAAATACTGGAACGTCACTTAAATCTAAGTGGGACTTTTAAAGGCTTTTGTCTCTATAGAACACGTGCAAACGATAGAAATAGCTCATTGAGGGTTGAATAAAATTAAATGACGTTTGAGTATTCGGCCGATAGGAATGCAGAATAATGTTAGCAACTTTTTGCACAATAGGATTTTATTAACTACTAGCTGCCCGCCCCGGCTACAATGTTACCTACCCTCTCCTATTCGTCTTAGCGAGATGATTATAGATATAGCCTAAAGCTTTCCTCGACATGTTTTATAGTTTAGGCAGTATACGCAAAATAAGTAACTTTTCTGGTTGATTTTTTACACCTTGTGTCCGAAAAACCTATTTATTCCAAAATAAAATATTGCCTATGTTACTCGTGGATAATGTAGCTTTCGAAAAGTGAAAGAATTTTTAAAATCGGTACAGTAGTTTTTGAGCATATTTAAATTACAACCAAACAAACAAAGTTTTCCTCTTTATAATATTAGTGTAGATAAACAGTAACCAATGTAAATAGGAACACGGCAGCCATTCGAACCAATTCAATTTCCACAATCCAATATAGAACGGTGTTGGCGTATCGCGAGTTAAGCGGCTCAATAAATATGCAATGAGCCGGTCGGCGATCAATCCACGCCAAGGACTGCTAACTGTTTATCATAATCACGGTGGTGCATAAAAATTGTATATTAGAACTGTGGGTCAATTTTGTTCATTGAATATGGTTAAGTAATATTTAGGTGAATCTTGAAATCCAAAATATTTGTTTGGATTGGCTCGAACCCGCGGAAGGTGCTCAACGGTGCGGTTCCCGCGTTAATTTCTGACTAGAACGTGTAAATTGTGGAACGTACTTCCCTGTGATGTGTTCCTTCGGTGCTACAATATGGGGTAATCTTCAAAAATGGCGCCAAAAGAGTCTTTCAGGGCTGACATAGCATTGGTAACTCCCCGCTATTGGAAATTCTCAACCAACCACTTTCTATCAGGTGGTGCTAGTCTTTTTGACAAGAAAAATGTACGCTGTATTAAGGTTAACATTCAAATACAAAAAAAAAGGTTTGTTACGGTTGAACTGGTGGTAGAGCTCCAGTGACGGAGCAGGCGGGCGTAGGCACCACCGCATTACCTAATATACTTGCCGCTAAATGGTAGTGTTCAGCACTATCGTGTTCCGGTCAGGTGGTAACGTAATTTCCGGCACAGAGGCATAACACCTTAGGCCTCAGGAGTGGTAACGCATCTGCATTTTGTCCTTGGTCTTTGTGTGGGTGTCTATAGGCTGCAGTCATCACTTAACATCAATGTGAACTGCATGCTTGTTTGCCAATTCCATTACATAAAAAAAACTGGGCTTGGACGATTGGAGAGAGGAGGATGTGATCCCCTAAGATCTCCTTTAATTTCAATACTGACACAGATCACGGGCCACCCAAAAATTTGTGGATTCGTCTCCGCTGCTCGTCTCAAAACCGTAAAAATATAACCAAACCAAACTGAGTGAACAAAAATAACCCTCAGTTCTAATGTACAATTTTGAAGTGGCACCGTGATTATAATAATTGAGAGTTAGCAGTCCTTGGCATGGATTGATCGCCGACCGGCTCATTGTATATTTATTGCGCCGCTCAACTCGCGATACGCCAACACCGTTCTATACTGGATTGTAGAAATTGTATTTGTTCCCACGGTTGCCGTACCTTAATTTACTCACTTGAATATTTTTATTTTTATTTATCGCTTATATCCAAATGTAGGCAAAAAATTTAAATCAAAGCTCAAATCCCCAAACGGACCAAAAATCAATTTTCACGCACATCCTACCCATAAATTCTGATTAAAACCAAAAAAAATGAGTTATTAGTCATGCAAAATAAAGTTATGTGCGATGATAAATTCATTACGTAAAGTCGACGGCCGGTCCCGTATTAATTTACAGCCGCTTTGTTCGCTCGGTAATTAGAAGGGCCCGAAAAGAAATGTTGGGATCACAAGGATACTCTCATTAGCGTCCACAAACACTGCGTGTATGACGTGGCTAAGGGTGAGTACAAATGAACGACCAAGGTTGAGCGATTATAGGCTTTTTTACAGACGGCGAGCGTCCTGAGACGCGCCACCTACATAGGTACATCCAAAAAACACAAACAATTTTAGTTGTGCAAACGGAAAAAATATATTTATCAAATGGTTAATATTTTTGGTAAAAATGACGTTAAGTGTGGTATCCACTAGCTTAAAAAGTGCGCAACACAAGTAGTGTCACTTGCAATCCAAATCCAACATTGTTGGTGGACAAACGTGTCTGTTGAGTACTTACTGATATAATTATTAAACCGATAAACCGATCTATTATGAATGGATACAAAAATGATAAACTTTCCAGTGTGTTCATCAAAAACAAAATATATTTTTTGTTTTCAATATCTGATAGTCACTCAACCGATTGTTTTAGTAAATAAGCATTTGTTTTATGTCATGCAGTCATCTCAAGTAACCGCTTGTAAATGAAAACACTGAGTTATACTAAATTAAAGTATAGTTTGTTTAATTGACGTGAATTCTTCAAACTAAAACAGTGTAAAAAATTGCTACGATTACTAATAGTATTAGTATAAACACAGCTCTAAGTATCCTGAAGTGTATAGAAAATCGCAAGTCTACAAGAGCGCTATTGATAAAACCACACAAACTTTGTTTTATATTTCTATAGTATTGAAGGCATAATTATACATTTTCAATAGGTAGGTACAAGCTGTACAATTATCTCAATTAACTGTCAGAAAAATCTATACTTATATTATAAAGCTGAAGAGTTTGTTTGTTTGTTTGCTAGAACGCGCTAATCTCGGGAACTACTGGTCCGATTTGAAAAATTCTTTCAGTGTTAGAAAGCCCATTTATCGAGGAAGGCTTTAGGCTATATGACATCACGCTAAGATGAATAGGAGAGGATAGGTAACATTGCAACCGCGCGAAGCCGGAGCGGGCCGCTAGTACTCAATTTAAGTGCAATACACCATACCGGTAATTACCCTAACGATGATGAATAGTCAGGTTTTCCATGCGAACACTTCATTCGCGGCACCTTCATTAAAATCGTATTTCATTCAAGTCTTTATTATTAATGAGTGCGATTTCCGAATTAACTTCATTACATTCAATTCATTAATTCTCATTTCAGGCAGAATCGCGCGAATTATGTGAGGTCGCAGTAGGCGATATAAAAAATTTAATTTAAAAATTATATGATTTATATAAATGGAAACTTAGTTTCAATAGTTCTATAGAAGGAATTGAATGATCCTTTATCTGTTAAAGGAGATGTTACAAATATGTATGGACCTCCGGCCATGTATTGTACACAATATCATTAACAGGCAAAATCAATATAAAAACGTTTTTTACTGCATATATTCACTTATTTAGCTTTGTTTGCAGTTACAAAACTCAAAACCAACATGGCGAATATGACGGGGGATGTCATTTTGACAAATTCCACTAATAATCGGATTCCACTAATATTTTTTTCGGATTCTTATTTAATTTACCCATTTTTTGAGGTAGTGTACCAGAGCCGAGCTCACAACGTCTCCTTTTATTTATTAATTGGTTATGATTACTATTTAATTATTTATATAAGTCACTATAGGTAACTTGTAACTTGACAATGCAAGTCTTTGTAGACATATCTATACGTATAGTAAATAAAAATGAATCGCCAAATGGGTTGCTAAACGCGAAACTCGAGAACCGACCGATGGACCGATTTCACTAAATATTTTTGTGTTATACCTATTTATAATTGTCAGGAGAAGGTTTTTTATGCAAGAAAAAAATGGATAATTGCGCAAAAAATCTGAAATTTTTAAATTACTTAACCATCATACTAACTTTTCCAATGTAAACCTTATGGCTGATGACATAAGGGACACTCGATAATTATCGTTTTAAATAAATCGGTAAGAATTTATGATTGAAAAGGCATCAAATTATAAAAACCAATCTACATTGAAACCGCGCGAAGCCGGGAGGGTCGCTAGTTAGATACAAATATTAGAAGTTTGAAGTTTACGTCGCAGTACCAGTGAATTGTCGCGAGCACTTCACTTCGCCTCAATTTAATATGATTCTATTGAATTCTCATCGGAATACGAACACCGGGAACGATTTCAGTCAATAAAGTTAGAGATATTGATAGACAGATTGCAATATTTCGCTCGTTTGTTCCTAGCAATGAAATATTGGAGGTTCTAGAATAGGTATTTTCCAAAAGTCATCGAGAAATAAAATTTTAACCGACGTTGTACTCCTTTATTCAAAAACGTACATAAGACACGTTTTAGTTATAATATGCTTTGTCTTTGTCAATTGCATTGTCAATGTCGAAGATTAGAAAAAGGAATAAATATAACTACGTTAAGAAAAACCGACTTCAAAACTGAAAAGTAAAAAATAATAAAGTTTTAATTGTAATTATATACTACCTATTATTTATGTGCTATTTACTAATAGGTTTGAAGTCGATGCCAAGCCTTAAACAAATTATTATATTTTAATCACTTTAATATGAATACGAGCAAATTAATACACTGCACAAAACGTAACCGGCGAATCGTGGGTGTCTGCATGTATGCTTGAATTCATGCATTTACCTCTGCCTACCCCTTCGGGGATTACAGGCGTGAAGTTACGTTTTAATACAATGAAATGCTTACTTTAGTGATTTTGGCTTGGCACCGACTCGAAACTATTCCGCATTAAATAAAAAAAGAATTACGTAAATCGGTCCAGAAATCTGGGCGAAATTCATACATAAAAAATATATATATATACCACCCGAATTGAGAACCTTCTCGTTTTTTGAACTCGGTTAAAGATTAGCAAAGGAGAGATTAGTAAAACTTTAGCAAAAATCCGTATATCAACAAGGGGATGAGGCTTTTGGGCGTGGCAACGCATCTGTACTAAATTGACATTGAGACTGCATTTCTTTTTAATATATCGTACCTATTGACATCAATTCAATGTAGCTCATTGAGCAATTAAGTCAACGACATTACACGAACTCAACAAATCCTGAAGAAATATGTCCTTGATGTTTTACAACAAATTATTATACTGACGCGAATGTTTAAACTATTTTCCATTAAAAAGTTCGATAGTAAATTAACGGATGAAACATGCAAACCCGTCATTAAACCTTAGCAAAAGTTAATCTATAAATAAGGCAGGTCTATAATTCATTAACGCAAGTTGGCCGAGAAAAAGCGAAGTTCGGATATTTGTTGTTATTAATTATTGTTTTTTTGTTAAACGAAGTTATTCATGAAATATGTTACAAAATTGACAGAGTTAAGATGTGTTAGTTTTGATGAGATATTTACGTTTTTTTATATAAGAAGGGTGGCAAACAAGCCTGCAGCTCACATTATTGTTAAGTAATGATAGATTAGGTCAAGTGGTGATGACTACGCGAGAGACCCGCGAGCTCCGTCACCAGAGCTCTACCACCGTCTACTACTCTACACCGTCGTATAGTCGTATAGTATATCAACGGCATTCGGCACTGTGTGCGGTGGCAGGGACGCACCGCACCTCGTTAGTTGTTACAACCATGGTTCAGTTTTTATCTTGATATGAACCGCGATTGTTTTTTCTCCATTCATCGACTTAGTAATTGGACGAAAATAAAACGTCTTTCGCGATCCATATCAAGACCAAAACTAAACCATAGACGGTCGTGCCGACTCCACACGGCGGACGGTGCCGCACCGAAGACATGGGGACACGCCCTAAGTTTCAGAAATATTCCGAGTGGTTATCAACTCCATGTTGCAATCACAAAAATAAATTAAAAAGCTTTTTAATAAATTTTCTAAAGATTTTTTTCCCCACACAATTTCGGCCACGTTTTGCCGAAATATTAAAACGATGTGAATTATTTTCATTAAATATTTATTAAGAAACGTCATTAAAATGTCAGTATCTCGGAAAATGATGGGTCTAATTAAAAATCCATGAATCCACGTATATTTAACCTAACTGTAACAAGCAATTTGCTGCCCAACGAACCTTTTTCGCCCATACCAACTTTGTCGCCGGAATTTTAATTATTCACAACGTCTCAACTTCCACGGTGGATCCATCAATGTCAAGCTATTAATACTTGAGTTTCGCTTGTGATCCTTAATAAAAGATATTTAAATCAAATCTTTTGCCTTGGGATTGCCCGAGGGAGTATGGGAGGCTATAAAATTGACATAAAATTGACATTTATTTGCACTTATGTATCGGTTTATTCCTAGTAAGTATTTATTATATTGATATAGACTTTTGGGACTGATATCCGTGTCCCACCGAGTAGTCTCCAGTTGAAAACCAGCGTCAGGCTCCGGCTTGACATTATGCTGAACTGGGAACTATTTGGTGCAGCCGTGAGATCTTGTTTTTTTTTTCTACTGTTACAAGGTACCTATTTTTTTTATATTAACAGTGTTCTTTCTTTTTTTTGTGTTATAATGTCAATGCGTTCATAAATGTTGTTTTTTTTTTGTCGTACCAACCTACTTGTATTTTAAATGTTTAATTTTTTTTTCTATTGTTTTTCTATGCAGTATTTGATCGGCTGCGCCAATAAATGTCTTTTCTTCTTTTTTTTTCTTCTACATAGTCAATTACCTAGAACCTAGTGTTCCATTAGGCTCAGAGCACACGGCGTATTTTATACGCGCAGGCGACGCGCGTACTAGGTACGCACGTCTTCGTTGCGTTTGTATTGATAATACATGCGCGCGCATAAAGCGCATATACGCGCGTTTGAAGCGATACAAACGCGCGTACAAAGGGGCGGAGTAGGGGCAGAGAGGGGAGGCGGGAAGCTCGTAGCCTTTTCGTTTTTCAAAGGCTACAAGCCTCCCGCCTCCCACAGCGCTTCTACAAGTAGAAGCGCGTCTCACGATCGCCTCGTGTGCTTAGGTTACAAGGTTGCGTTCAAATCTCGTATGAAGTACGTATACGCGCGTCATCTGCGCGTCGCCGCAAATATGCCGTGTGCTATGGGCCTTAGTTTAAGAGATTTGTATTGACCAATTCTATGTAAATAGAATAGAAGACTGGGAGGGCGGAATATCGATTGGTGGGATGAAAATCACAAATCTGCGCTATGCCGACGACACTACACATAAAACCAAGAAAAATCTTGTGACCACGCTGATATTCTCAATTTTCCTGTTCGGTGCTGAGACTTACGACACTGAAAAAGGATGATCGACGCCGAATTGATGCTTTCGAGATGTGGTGCTGGAGGAAAATGCTCAGAATACATTGGACGGAGCATTGCACTAATGTGTCTATCATCAAATATCTCAGAATACCTATGAGACTCACCACCATATGCCTGCGAAGAAGCTTTGAATTCTTTGGTCACATTGCCAGAAAGAGAGGTGACAACTTTGAAAAGACGCTCCTAACTGGGAAAGCACCGGGGAAAAGACCCAGGGGCAGAAGCCCACAACGATGGTCCAACCAAATTCGCTCCACGTTAGAAACCACAGTTTGCCAAGCCATCCACATCGCCGAGGATAGGACGACATGGCGTAACATCGTCCAATCAAGAGTTATTCGTCGAGGTCACGACCCTCAGCATTGAGGACACACAACGCAAGAAGGGAGGATGTAAATAGATGGTCCCTAAGATAACAAAATCTATTCAGGATCAGAAGCAATATTTCTTGTTTAATAAACATACCTACCTGCTTCACAAAAAAGTTTAATTAGGGAAAATATTCTGTCCTTTTGGTCGATTTAGTTTTTAATTCCGAACCATGAGCTCTACATAGAACAAGTTACTATTTCTGCCAACGCAGTAGTTTGCTTTCGTTGAAATAAAAATATATACACATGATGGATATGATACATCATAAGCTAAATATGAACGTTTTCTCAGGTTTTCGCGAGCTTCATACATTGTAGAAATTAAATTCGCGGATTTTCTCGAGTATACAACATTACCAAACTTCTTATACCCGACGTTTCGGTCACTTTCCAGCTACCGTGGTCACAAGCAGACTGTCCGACTAAGGACATCCGCAAACTTAATTTCTTCAAAGCTATATACATTACTTAAAAAACTTGTATCTCTAATTTCGTAAAGATCGACCAAAATCGACAAAGATTTTGGTCTAGTTTCACCCTCTTTCGGAATTCCAATCCCGCATCATACCGTATATTACTAACACACTTCAATCACATTTTTCTCCAAAAATATTCCATCGCCAAAAAATCATGCGGAAACAGGAAATAAATGACCCAATTAAAATTCTCTAAAACGTTTGTACGAACGCCAGTAATTCATGAGGCGTGCAACACGGGAAACTTCAGTTTTTCTATCTTTACACCACTCCTGGGAGTTGAACTGAGCGCCTAACAGCATTAATATTAATGTGGTAACTCACTATATTATATTTCGGGGCAACTCCGAGGAGGTTCCATTATCGTGTCTTACAAGTCCCAAATGAATTTCATTTGTGTAGTTGCCCCGAACAATTTGTATTATTGTGTTTGTAAGTATAGATAATCTTTCCACTGTAGCAATTTCTTACGCACGTTCACCCCCATTCGCGCCTATTTGCTTTGATTCCGGCAAATTATAGCCAATCACCGGAATGATTTGGGGATTTTCTTGGGTGTTTCGATTTGTTAGAAAATTACCGAATTAAACGTATGGAAATTTGTGCGATCGTTTGGATAACTAGCCGTCAATTTTCAAAAAACGTAATTGACTTTAACGATGAATAATGTTGAGTTTGAAGTTGTGATTTCGGTAGATATTATGGGTTGAATATGATCGAATAAAAATTGTATAAAAAATCTTTATTACAAGAAGCTTTTACTGAGGACCTATCCTAACTAGGTTTTTTTAATTCCTAAGTTCGGTTAACCTCACACTGATAGGCACTTTGCCAAAACTGACTGTTTTCCTAAATTGTTGATAATTATCATGTTACGTCAAAGTACTAATAATTGTAAGCATAATCCTCATCAAATACGTGTCAGCTGTGTTACATAGTACGAGTAGGTCAGATGATTTATGCGATTCAGTGCCGAAGTTCCAGGATAGCACCACATTCTGAATCTATCTGCCGCCAAAAGTATCAGTTACCTACTTAACATCAATATAATCTGTTTAATTGTATTTGTTAGCATTAATGAGTTATGCAGCCGGTGACAAAAATATTAATAAGGCAATTGGTATACTACAGGAGGAGTTTGACCTTTTATGTAAATGGTCCCATGATGCAGGACTAGTTTTAAATGCACAAAAAACTAAGCTCATGCATATTTGTTCCAGTCACAATCGAACTTCTCAATATATAAAATTAATAGCACATAGCCATCAGTGTTTGCATGATCCGAACTGTGTTGTACGTGGTTGTGAATTAATTGAGCAGGTACAGCGGTACACATATTTGGGATTGATAATTGACCATAGATTTACTTGGAGGCTACACATAGAAGCGGCATGTGCAAAGTTGAGAGCAATTATGGCAAAATTAAAAATAGTAAAAAACAGAGTCCCTTATAATATATAGCTTCAACTGTGTAAAGCATTGGCGGAAAGTATAATTGCTTATGGTCTTAGCAGCTACGGTCGAACGTTCAAGTCATATATCGATCAAATATTTAGACTACAAGTAAGAATATTGAAAGTAATTTTACCAAATAAAATAAAAACAAATTTAATTAATTATGAAATAGGAATATTTAAATGCTGTATTGTTATGCCAATACATAAGAAAGTTGAACAAATGCTAATTATTGAAAATTATCTCAAGTATAAAGATAACAAAATTATAAACCATAATATATATAATCGGCAAATAAAAAAAGAGCTCCTGCAAAAAATATCAGCAGCAAATTTTTATGGAGAACGCACCACAGCTTTTTTATTGCCGAGATTAATAAACAAACTGCCCCCCGACCTTAAAAATAAACTAAACCAGAAAAAATTTAAAAACGTAATTAAACAACACTACTTTTCTACACTATACATTCAGAAAAATTATGAGAAAAAAAAAATAAGTGCCGTAAAATTGGAACAGCCTGTAGGTGCAAGTCCGATAACTTGTTTCTTTTGTCTGCTCGGCACCGAGTCACCGATTGCTTACCTACTGAGTTGTTTACGCATTAGATTAATTATTTCAAATAACCCGCGTGTGATTCACATTTTGTTAAACAAACATGTTCTGCTTATTCTTGTATAACGTATCTATTACTAATAATAAGTTTAATGAGGAATTGCAACTTCCGTACAAACCATCTCTGGTTTAAGGGAGTGAAGCTGATCGGCAAATATGTATTTTACTGTGTATTCATAAATAAATAATAATAAATGTTGCAGCTTTTGCCAATACGTATAATAATAAAAATACTTATATTGATAAAGTTCTGGAATTTCAGGATTGAAAACAATAAAATCTCGAAAAAGTTGACTTGAGAAGAACCCCAGTAAATAAGCTCGGGAGCATACCTATGAAGTGGACATAACTTAATCAACAGCAAATCAAATTGCATTCCATTCAAAATATGCTTATGTTTGAAAGAAACAACAACTTCGTCATTCCCTGGAGCGACATCTTACAAACACCTTACAAACTGGTGGTAGAGCTCCAGTGAAGGAAGCCTGCGGGCGTAGGCACCACCGCATTACCTAATATACTTGCCGCTAAATGGTAGTGTTCAGCACTATCGTGTTCCGGTCAGGTGGTAATGTACGGCCCCGTAATTCCCGCACAGAGGCATAACACCTTCGGCCTCAGGAGTGGTAACGCATCTGCATTTTGACCTTGGTCTTTGTGTGGGTGTCTATAGGCTGCAGTCATCACTTAACATCAATGTGAACTGCACGCTTGTTTGCCACTCCCATAAAATAAAGCAAAAAAACACAGATGTAAACATCGTAACTTTTTACTACAATACGTTCAATATTCAATCTAGCCCACAGTTCAGACAGCTACAAAGATCAAACATGCTAATGTCTTCGTCAATACAATAAAGCCTAAACAGGCATCTGATTGACGTCAAATTTATATCGTATTGGCAGAATATTGTGAGCAATTGGTCCGATGATTGATGCCTTAGGAACGAAGAGGGCAGACTGATGGACATGATATATTGTATTATTTAGTAAAGAAAATTTCCTTATTGCACATTGGGGTGATTGATTTGGGAATCACGAAGGTATTATGGGGAAATTAACGCATTAGATTCTGGCAATAGTTTGATATACGGAAAGGAAGTTTCTGTATTATTGGATGTAGTAATAAGCCATCATTCTCTGCAGGTTAACCCAAAGGTTGACTGGCAGATAATGATTCAATGCAGAAAAAAGTTATACAATTTATCAAAAGTATTTTTCAATTCCTTGACCTAAGATTCTAATTCTAATTGGACTTACTTATGCAACAAGGAACCAACATGTCAAAATCGAATGATGTATAGGTAGCTATCTTAAAATATTAGGGTTAAGGTCTTAACTCGAACTTGGGATGTCGGTGGATGGTTACTTGTTGCAAAAGTAGGTCCAATTAAGTTCAAGGGTGTTGTTGACATAGTGGTCGAAAAATTTCGACTAATATATATTTCGTTGATATCGTATCCATACAGTGACTCATTACAAATCGCATTCAAGTGTCCTTGTCGTCCGATTGTCAAATGCAACTGTTACAAATTAATGAATTACCCTCGAAAACTAATTAAAATGCCAATGAACAATGTCATTATCTCCGTTGTAATATCGCAGCAGTTGTGAGTACATCCCCTTTTAATAAGGCAAGATTTACGACGGAGGTCCATCGGTTAATTGGCCTCACTTGTAAGAAGCGCACCTCATTTAACAATTTGGTCTCTAGTATCGCCAGCTCATTAATATCATTCTGGGCCTCGGGTTTTTTTTTATGTAGTTTGCGGCTAATTCGTTGTGGTGGATGAGGAATTAGAATTGAGTTCGTAGTATGTTGAATTTGCGATTTGAGTTAGTAAGCACTTGCACAGATTTTTGCAATTTTTCAAAAGTTTTTTTTAATTCCTTGGTCTAAGGCTAACTAATTTATTTCAGGTCCATACCTTCGTTGTTGATATAGTGGTCGAAATATTTCGACAAATCGCATTCACGTGTGCATGTCGTTCGGTTAATGAATTACACTCGAAAATTAATTAAAATACCAATGAACAATGTCATTATCCTCGTTGTAATATCGCAGCAGTTGTGAGTACATCCCCTTTTAATAAAGCAAGATTTACGAAGGAGGTCCATCGGTTAATTGGTCTCATTTGTAAGAAGCGCACCTCATTTAACAATTTTTCTCGTAGTCTCGTCAGCTCATTAATATCATTCTGGGCCTCGGGTTTTTTTTATGTAGTTTGCAGCTAATTCGTTGTGGTGGATGAGGAATTAGAATTGAGCTCGTAATATGTTAAATTTGCGATTCGAGTTAGTAAGCACTTGCACAGATTTTTGCAATTTTTCAAAAGTTTTTTTTAATTCCTTGGTCTAAGGCTAACTAATTTATTTCGGGTCCATACCTTCGTTGTTGATATAGTGGTCGAAATAATTCGACCAACTGACTGTCCTAGTATACTAGATTAATTTAAATTTTATTGATATTGCATCAATACACTGACTCATTACTCAAGTGTCCTTGTCGTCCAATCGTCAAATGCAACTGTTACAAATTAATGAATTACCCTCGAAAATTAATTAAAATACCAATGAACAACGTCATTAGTATCCCCGTTGTAATATCGCAGCAGTTGTGACTACATCCCCTTTTAATAAGGCAAGATTTACGAAGGAGGTCTATCGGTTAATTGGCCTCATTTGTAAGAAGCGCACCTCATTTAACAATTTGGTCTCGTAGTCTCGTCAGCTCATTAATATCATTCCGGGGCCGCGGTTTTTTATAATTTCCTTTGCAGCTAATTGATTGTGGTTGGAGAGGAATTAGAATTGAGCTTGTAATGTGTTGAACCTGCATTATTAATATGTAAATAATTATAGTATATTCATAGGTTTTACTACTAAAAAAACTACAAACTTCAAGTGCGCCCCGCACCTCACTCTAACAAAAAATTGCACATTAAAGCTAAATATTTTGCAACACTGCTCCAATGCGGGTTGGTGGAGATACGGGTTAGTGGCCAACCCGCTGTCGGATATTGTCAAACCGCCCATAAGGCCTCCGACAAGGTTTATCGACTGCTATCTATCGATAGCAACCGGGAGCCATTGGAGCAGCGTGGTGGAGTAAGCTCCAGGCCTCCGCCCAAGAAAGGGAGACTCATGCCCAGCAGTGGGACGTATCAAAGGTTGCCATTATTATAATGTATTATACTTTTAACGGTCACATGCAAGTCGTGGGTGTATGTGTATGCATGTACTCGTATGTATACACATACACCCGTGTACACACATACGTATATCGTATGTTCGACGGCCCGGTTAGTCCAGCGGTGTGAGATGACCGTTTGATTCGAAGGGTCGCGGGTTCGATCCCCGCACCGGGACAAATGTTTGTATGGCCTACAGATATTTGTTTCGGGTCTGGGTGTTTGTGTATGTGTTGTATGTGTACAACAGCACCCACGACACAGGTTTATACCTACTGTGGGGCTGTGAGTGTAAGCGTATTTTATTTATTATTTATTATTTTATACGAGATTTCAAAGTCAGTTTTTTTCCTATGCGTTTAGGATTTGCAAGATTGTCTGGTAAAATCAATCGGGAAGTTTTTTTTTGACAAATTCAGCCTGTATACACATTATACAGCTCTATAAATATTTTTTCGTATTCGACAGTAATAATGGCCGAAAACAATTGACAAAAAATGGAAAACAGAGATGTTTCTTTGAAGCTGTTACCATTAAAGCTTAATTTAAAACATTAAACTGAGCTGACGTCAAAATTGGGAAAGTTTGTAAAATGTTGTCTATTAACATTTTCTTCGACCATTTTGCAACTTTGTATATTAGTTAATTACGACTTAAATCACTTTTTTTTTCAATTTAAAAGTCTCGTTATTATCTTCTTTATCTAATAAGGGTTTTTAGAGGTTTTTTCTTTCATCTCGTCATGAGCATTTTGGTCGGTCGCGATTGTAAATATTTTTCAAAAGCCGAATCTCTAACACGTTTCTCGTGTGGTATTGCCACTTTACATAATTAAGTCTTAAAGACGTGCCAATTGTTGTTTTCAGTGCTAAAAAGTAAATAAAAACCTAATTTATAAGCAAAACATTTCTTCGCCACAATATTCCTCTTTAGATCGTCACTTTGGACTCAAATGATGAAAATGCTTTGTAATTGACTATTTATGTAAGGTTTTATAAATAGAAACCGGCCTAGTGCGTGTCGGGCGATACACAATGTAGAGTTCCATTTTTCCAAGTACATTTTATAAGTTAATCGACAATCATCAATCAAGTTGCAGGTTGATGATCAAGTGGTAGGCTTAGCTGTGATAATTTTACTTTTACTTACTTACTTTTACTGCGTCAGTAGCCTCTTGGTAGCAGGCAGTGGTACTGCGCTGGGGTCCTGGATTCGATTCCCATTCGGGGTCTATTGGAGATAAGGGTGTAAAATCCTTTATCTTTGATTCTACTGGGATTTTTCCATTTTCTGGAAGTTTCCCAGTACCTCGGAGTCTGGTAATGTGCCCGGAGATGTCAATAGGCTCGCTACTTGGGCCAAAACATAACCGGCGAATTGTGGGTGTTTGCATGTATGCATGCATCTTCTTCTACCTACCCTTTCGGGGTTTACAGGCGTGAAGTTACGAAGTTGCGTACGTAAGAATTAGAATAAAGACAATATTGATTTTAATATCTCAAGCCATGTCTGCAGATATTTTAGAAGTTAAAAATAAACGCAAACAATCTTTCTTTATTACTTCATCTTACGAGCCCCTAAAAATGATCTTGAATCTCTCAAGGTAAGCTAGATAAAAGAAAATTGGAATGAAATATTTCTATTGAAAAGGGGCGACTGCAATGGCGTTACCGTAATGTATTGGGCGTTGAATTCACTTTGAACCAAATAATAAAGATTTTACAATCTAGTCATTCTTTATGTGTCAGCGGACGGCGAAACCTTGTTTTTTTTTTTTGTAATGAAAGTGGCAAACAAGCATGCAGTTCACATTCATGTTAAGTGATGACTGCAGCCTATAAACACCCACACAAAGACCAGAGGTCAAAATGGAGATGTGTTACGACTTCTGAGGCCTAAGTTATTGTGCCTCTGTACCGGAAATTACAGGGCCGTACATTACCACCTGATTCTTTTGTATTAAAGTTTCGTATATACCGGTCATCCGCTTGTTTCACCGGTCAAAATCGCTTTATTACTGTGCCTCTCTAAACACTGGATACTGGCAGAATTACCCTTTCGCCCGGGTAGAGGTTAATAAATAAAAAAAAAAGTAACTGTGATACCGAAATTTGGTTGGACAAAGGATTGTGAAGTAATTTTTCAATATTCAAATTAGTTTTTTTTTTAATTCTATAATTTATTTGCATTCTGCAATGGTAGTGTTGTTTGACAATAAAATAATATTTTCTGTATCACATTACAGACCCGATTGGGCACAGCAAAATTATATAATAATAGGAGAGGAGAGGCTGTTCTTTGTTGAATTTACTTAATAAAAGTAGGTACCTTTATTTTAACCTTTATAGGCACCTTTACCTGTCTGATGGTGGGGTCAAAAGTCTTAGGAATCGGCGTGAACGTATGAAGAGAATGATGAAGGTAGACGAGGCACGAGAGGTATGTCAGGACCAGCCACTTTGCAGGCATTGTTTTTATGTTAAGTGATAATGGCACACATTTTAGGATAACAGCAATGTCTGGCGCTCTACACTCTCTGCCTACCCCGTTGGGGACCTGGCGTGAAGATACATACATACCTTTATTTTATTTGGTCATGTTATTGTTTGTTTACTTAATTTTAAGGGTTCTGTAGTTAAACGGTAAATAACGGAATCCTTATAGATCTGTCTGTCTATCTGTTCATCCGTCAAATCTTTGACACAATATTCAATTTTAATAGTAGTAACAAACGACCGTATTTGGTCCGGCGGATCGAATACGCCGACCAACTCGCGCTAGCGGACCGCATCGGCCATCTATTACCAACTATGCTGCTGGACTAGATTCCCAGTAGGTCGCGAGTTCGAGTCTCGCCTGAAGTCATATTTTTCTTTCCATTTTTCTTTAAAAATAAAATATATTTCACAAGCATGTGTTAATGCGAAATAATATAAAACAATCTGATATCACTTTATCTTTATGGTCCGAAAAGGCAACAGCAATTTTATTGAAAAGCGTGAACCTACTATGAAATTGATTGTCCCTTGCCACTTCTGTTTGTCTGTCTGTTCGCGATAAACTCAGACTATACAGTAGTCTGAGTTTATCGCGATTATCATGCGATTTTCACCAAAATATAGATAATTCGTAAAGAATGCTGTCATTATGTTGTGTTTATTAGCAGCGGTTATGTTGATTTTTGTATTATCCAAGCAAGTAAGTAAAAGTAAAAAATAATAAAAAATATTCTGTCCAGATTTTTATTTACAAACCCATATTTTATAATACAGGTACCTACTAAATTTATTATAAAATATGTTTCATTCTATTATCAGCTCGCTGAATGTCGACTCTGGGTCTTAGACTATAAATAAATATAAACGTAGCCATCCAATGAAAGTCTGATTGAAAGAAATTGTCCGTCGATTACACAGACGAAAGCGTTGCAGTTCGAGGCGTCAGTTGTGCAACCCATCGAATTGAATCCGACAATATTCTGTGAATTGAAAATTCACTTCAAAAGATGTTTTATTACTCAAGAAAACCGCCAAGTAAAACTGCAATATTTGTAGGGATCCGTACATTAATACACTTCAAATCTTGGTCAATACTGCTACACTGAAGCCACTTTCGGAGTTTGGTAGCCAATTGGCTCGCCAGCTCGCCACCTATCACATTAACTGGCTGGAACGATACGTAACTGGCTAATGGGTAGCGATGGGCGAACCGAGCAAAAAAACCCGCCTGGCTCGAGCTTGTCAGCCAACCCGCTTGTTCGAGTTGTTCTTTGTGTTCAAGCGGGCTGACTCGCTACGCTATCAGGCTATCAGTCTCACGCGGTCGTCGTCACCGCCACAGAACAATATTCTCTCGGGCCGCGCAGCCCGCGTAGTCGCGTACTCGCCGCGCGGCGCGCGCTTACCGAGTTATCCGTATTGTACGTACGGGTTGTGCGAATGAGAAAGGTTAATTGTTTAATTAGGTAATAGAACGAGAGAGAAGTTACACGGGTTGACGTGACAGGTTGTGTTATATAGTGTGTAAATGAGAAAGGCACAATAGGCAAATGATTTCAGTAGGTGATAGAATGAGAGAAATCAGGCAGCAAATGAATGTAATATAATGCATACGGTTTGACGGTATGTGCTCTGCCCGTCTGCCCGTCATGGCCGCCATTCGACAGTATTATATATTAGTCTATGCACTCGACGTTAAGATGGATGGATAGGTATATGAGGAAAATGTTTCTTGCGATTGAGACATTTTTTTTTTGGAATACTAAGCCTCAAAGGTCTAAATTAAGAATGTGTTACATCATACACTATGGCTAACATGTAGAATAATAATAGGTATTACAAATTTGTAATGATTAATTGAGAATTAACCTTAATTCTGAATGTATCTATCATCAGGTAGATGAGGCATGAGAGGTACCTATGTCGTGACCGGGATATCTATCGCTCTACACTCTCTGCCTACCCCGTTAGGGATCTGGCGTGAAGATACATACATACATATATTTTACTACGAAACCCTAAAAATGATTCTTTAAAATCCGTATGTTAACATCAAGGTAAACATCCTCAGGCATATCAATGCTCTAGTGGTCATTATTGCGTGCCATCTAATCTAAGTGAAATAAAGAGTTTTTTGGCGGGAACCTTGAAAGCGCATGCGCTCTAATATAGTCCAGTGCGCATGCGCGCTAATAGAGTCCAGTGCGCATGCACGCTAATATGCTATGACGCGGAGCGCAGCTAGGGATGGCAATTCTTTCTGAAAAAGATCGATCTTTGAATCGATTATTATTTATTAAAATTTATATTTATATATTTCCATTTAATCAATTTATATTCGATTTGTATTATGTAATACAAACTAGATTGAGTTCTTAACTCAATCAAGGATAAGAAATGAGCCAAAAATAAGGTATCTGTCATTATATGGCTTCCTGTCTTATTTTCTCTGATTCTGTGCTGTGGATCGATTTAAATAATCTATTTTTTGGTCCGAATGATTGATCTGCCGATTAATTGATCATTGATTAGATCGCCATCCCTAAACGGAGCGCGCATGCGCGTGAGCGTTCTAGTCTTACTTTGTTGCTTGGGTATTTTGGCGGGCTTTTATTAGTTTTATTTCGTAAAGCGTGCGACCACGGATACGAGTGTAGGAAAGTGATTTATTGTAGTAAAATGTGACTTGTCGTGTTGTTTTCAATACACCATAAAAAGTTTCTAGTAAAATCCCCATCACTTTACTGGACTCATCTTATCATATTAATTATTTCTTATGGAACTATCTAATCATCGTCATCTTCCTAATGGACATTGGACGTTCAATAAGAAAAAAGGACGCGGTGTTGAATTTGGTATACCTACCTATATTTTATCTCTTACTCACACTACGTCATAGAGTAAGAGCCAGTAAGAGGTAACGCGTTATAATATTTGAAGTAAGTACATTACGAATATAGCGCGCTCTTACAATGTCATGTTTTGATTTTTTTTAATGGAGTGATGGTGGTAAACTAAGCAAACATGCATGTAGTTTACACGGATGTCATGTGATGATTGCAGCCTATAGATTTCTACAAAACCAGAGTAAAATTCAGCTTTTCTGTATAGGTATGGTTACGAGGGTTCATTGTTGACATGTGAACTAATGTGAACTTAGCTCAAACAATGAAGGCATTGCAAAGCAAGTAATTTCTCATACTAGGTACTTCTTATTTATATTTCAACCCGAGTCAAACCGAGTTTCAACCCGGTCTAGCGTCTATATTAATTCGGGTTGCCCGGGTCGATAAAATTGCGACCCGTCCCACCGCTACTAATGGGTGTTTGATTTGGAAATCGTAAGCAGGTAGGTACTTTTATAAAAAATACTTTAAACCTAAAAATATTTTAAGAAGATTGTTTTTGGTTTTATAGTGTGGAGGAACGGGTGGAAGTGTTCCTCCGGCGAAAAGGGAGGATCCTCCGACCAGGCGAGATGATAGTGCCTGGCGGGCCGCGGCCCAACGATTGACGTTGGGAAGTTGTATATATGCCAACTCTTATGAAATCTTCGTATGTGCGATGTAATTTGACTGCACGCCATCTATCGTACTAGACAAGTACTGTAAGGTTTCATTGTATTCCACTAGTTGGCGCCTTAATGTAGTGGACGCTAAATGGTAGGTAGGTACATACCAAAGTTACGGATACCAATTGTTGAATCCATTATACCTATGGGTCAGTAATTGTTTTGTGTTGGTATATTGGGTGAATTGTTGGCAATGAAAATAGTTTTATTCGCTTGGGTACTTTTTTTTTTATGACGTACTACCTACGCGTCGGCTGACCACAGCGCAGCGCACCACGCGACCTATTAATTAATAATTAGCTCCTCGGCTTTCGTTCGGAAAAGTCGATTGGGAAACGGCTCGGGTGAAGTCGGGGGAGGTCGCGTGGTGAACAGATATGCCAAAGAGAGATGGAGATCATGCCGCGTGCTTGACGCTCTCGGCGTTTTTTGTATGCGTCCGTATATTTTACAAGTTTATTATTATTTATATTTTTATACATGCATACTTATATGCTTACACTTTTTTGTACTTACGTTTATTGTATATTATTTACTATGTAATTTGCTGTTATTCAAGTACTTATATATATATA
Organism: Macrosoma leucophasiata; assembly: GCA_036365455.1. Taxonomy (NCBI): domain Eukaryota; kingdom Metazoa; phylum Arthropoda; class Insecta; order Lepidoptera; family Hedylidae; genus Macrosoma; species Macrosoma leucophasiata. The sequence goes on along the minus strand of JAWQUS010000007.1, from coordinate 21,822,060 downwards.
TATATATATTTTATTTGTGTTTAGTTAAACATATTTGCACTTATATAGGTTTTATAGTAAGTATTTATTATATCGACTTTTAGGACTGATATCCGTGTCCCACCGAGTAGTTTCCAGTTGGAAACCAGCGTCGGGCTTCGGCTTGACATAATGCTGAACTGGGTGCAGCCGTGGGATCTTGTTTCTTATTTTCTGCTTTAACTAGGTACTCTTATAAATAGGTCTAAGTAATTTTTTTTTGTCAACTCTTTTTAAATGTGTTTTTTGTGTAATAAATAAAATAAATAAATAAAATATATATTTATTGACAAAAATCTCTTTTACATTATCGTGGTTGAGACTTCCCAGTAAGTTATCAAAGATACTTGAGTTGGGAATGTCTCGCTACTTCCCAAGTGGGTAACAATAGATTTTTCTATTTAAAACTATGTTATATAATAATAATAATATATGTAATATATAAATAAATACAAGTTAACGTAGATATGATAAGTTAAGGTTTTTTTAGTTTAAGGTATTTAGTGTGTGTGTGTGTGTGTGTGTGTGTGTGTGTGTGTGTGTGTGTGTGTGTGTGTGTGTATGTGTGGTGTGCGCGTGGTGTTTTTTTGGTGTTGATAATATTCTCCAACTTTGTACAGGTTTATTTTGATTTTAGTACTACTTTAACCGGATTAACAAACTTTCAATTTCCTCGTATGACATTTTCATTAGCCAATCCGTCAGTATTGTTTTACATTTATACAGTGTCATGGGGTAAATTTTCAGCACACGATTGATTTTATTATATAAGAAAACAGCCTGGGAATCGTACTGACGCCTGGCAAACTCAGTGCGGATGGGGCAAGTAGTGGCTACAGCGTACTTCCGCCTTTTGTGTAAGAAGTCTTGATCATATTTTAACGAACCATGATACTTAAGAATAAGACCAAGAATATAAAGTTTTCTCACCGACAGCAAGCCGCTGTCTTTATATAATGTTTCAGTGGGAAACCTATATGGCTTGGAGTGCATTACTTTTACAAGTGATCTTTGAGCCCTCTCAATATTAAGAAAGCTAGTTTTGGAGGCCCCACCCCAGACTGGAATGCAATAGTTTATAACTGACTGTGCGAGGGCAGTGTACGTTCTATTTATTAGTTCCTTAGTCATGACATGCTTAAGCGTTTTGAAGATCCACATTAGCTTCCTTGTCCGGTTAAGTGTCATATCGATGTGGGCGTGCCAATTGAGATGTTGGTCTACTATAACGCCTAGGTATTTTATGGTATTTACTTTTAGCAATAGTGAGCAGTTACAGATTAGAGGATCCTCAAATGAGCAAGTGTGTAGCTTTATATGGAAACTTGCATCAGGCTGAGACGCGACATTCGGAGTAAAACATATGTAGTTCGTTTTAATTGTATTCAAAGTGAGAAGACTCGTACTTAGCCAGCTGAAAACCCTTCTTAAACCCTTCTCAGTCCTAGTTTTGACGTCATTCCAAGTTTCACCAGTAGAAACAATAGCAGTGTCATCAGCATAGGAGACTATCTTCCCTCCAGTATCCAGGCTACAAAGCTCATTTATGTATATCAAAAAGAGCGTTGGAGCAAGGACACTCCCCTGTGAGACGCCAAAAGTAACATTCTCGGTAGCACTGATGAAGTTATCAATTTTTACCGCTTGAGATCTGTCAGTCAGATAGCTTTTGAAGAGATTAAGGGCTGTGTCGCGTATCCCGATGTTTTCTAACCTATGCACAAGGGAGGAGACACATACCGTGTCAAAAGCCTTTTTAAGGTCTAAAAAGACCACTAGACATTTATTACCTTTGTCTACGCATTTGGCTATAAAATATGTAAGATCCAGTATGGCATCTTGCGTTGAGAGTCCTTTTCTAAATCCGTATTGGGAGTTAGATAAGATTTTGTATTTTGTTAGATAACCGACTAGCCTGACATTTATTAATTTTTCAATCACCTTGGAGATGGAATTCAACACAGAGATTGGTCTGAAGTTATTAATATTGCTCATGTCCCCTCCCTTGTACACGGGCGTTACAATGGAGTGCTTAAGGGGCTTAGGAAAGATACCTGTTGAAAAACTAAGGTTACATAAAGTAGTGATTATTGGAACAAGGTAAGCTGCTGCCAATTTTATAAACTTAATTGGTATCCCATCCCAACCAGAAGCACTATCTGATGCCAAGCTCATAACTATATTATTGACCTCGTCAGAATCAGTGTCTAACAGAACGAAAGATGAGGAATGACTGATTGAAGTGCTTCCGTTCCCTACAATTAAAAATAATTGACTTTGTTCCTTCATAATGGTTTCTGCTAAGTTGTGTCCGATATTTGCAAAAAAGTGATTGACTAAATTAGTGGCTGATTGCGGAGACGTACATAAATTTAGTAATTTTAAGTTTGAAGTTTTCGGTGGCTTATATTGTGTGATACTGTTGTTGTAATGTATTTGTATTGTAAATGTTTATATTTTTTTTGTTCTACTGTTTTTTTTATTAATGCAGTACCTGATATTGGTATGGGGGCTGCACCAATAAATGTTTTTTTCTTCTTCTTTCTTCTTTTTCTTTACTACTGTTATGAATTTTTCATAACCTCATCTTCAAACTGCGCCAGTTACGATCTTTTTCTCTATCTCTATGGACGGATAAATTTATCAACCTTGTCGAAGTACCTATGATGACATCCACCATAAATAACAAAGTAAAGAAAAAAAAAATTTCATAGTAAAGGAGATGTTGCAAAAATGTATGGACCTCCGGCCATGTATTGTACACAATATCGTTAACAGGCAAAATCTATATAAAAACGTTATTTACTGCATATTTTGCACTTTGTTTGCAGTTACAAAACATTATTTGCAATTAGAATTGCAACTCAAAACCAACATGGCGAATATGGCGGGCGACGTCATTTTGACAGTTTCATTTTGTAATTTTTTTTTTTTATTATATAGTACTTGGAGAAAAAAGGAATATTTTCTAAATACTATCGAAAACGATTTCATGTGTTAATATTATACTAATCGATTTCCAATTTTAAAACTACGGAACTACTTTAAATTGATCGATTCGATACATCGTTTTTTTATTATATGTGATAAGTATACTAGTAACATACAGTTAGCATTAGTTTTGTTTTATCTTCATAAATACTTTCCCAAGTGTCGGCTGTATTGCCGCCATGTTGAACATGGTTAAAAATGATAAAATCGTTTGAGTTAAATGTGGATTTAAAGTTATTTGAGGACATTAGAGTTACAAACTCTAAAATATATTCTTGAATAAATGAATTGTATTTTTTTCAGATTCTACTTTAATTTACCCATTTTTTGAGAACGTGTACGAACCAGAGCCGAGCTCGCAACATCTCCTTTGCACCACCGCAAGAAATCCGTAGGCGAACGAAAGTCGCTGACATAGCCAAGCAGATCTCCAAGCTGAAGTGGTAATGGGCAGGGCACATAGCTCGGAGAACGGATAGCCGCTGGGGCAGAAAGGTTCTCGAGTGGAGACCACGTATCGGCAAGCGCAGCGTAGGGCGTCCACCTGCAAGATGGACCGACGACCTAGTGAAGGCTGCAGGTACCCGCTGGATGCACGTCGCTTCCGATCGGTCGGCATGGAGGTCATTGGGGAGGCCTATGTTCAGCAGTGGACGTCCTATGGCTGATATGATGAAGTTACGTTATTGATGTATGTTTATTGCTTGGATCAAATACCTTACAAGTGAACATAGAGTTTTTTTTTCTACATTCCTATAACGAGGTATGTAATCATTATCCTATCAATTTGATATTAAAATCTAAAGAAATAGATATTGATTTTATTTACAAACGGGGATTTCTATAAACGATTCCGTTTCCTTCCCTCATAACGATTTTGGGGCAATCCTTTCGGGGAGCAAAGGGTGCATTTCCCTTTGCTCCCCGAGGAACATGATATATTGCTTTCGTGTTGTTGTCTTCGGTGACTCAGATTGTTTACGGGTTAGTCAGTGAACAATATAATATACAAAATCCGGACAAGCGCGTATCGGACCACACATTGTTCAGGGTCCCTATGATACATGAGAATTTAAGGTACAATATTTTTTATGTAATGGAAGTGGTAAACAAGCATGCAGTTCACATTGATATTAAGTGATGACTGCAGCCTATAGACACCCACATAAAGACCAATGTCAAAATGCAGATGCGTTATCACTCCTCAAGCCTAAGGTGTTATGCCTCTGTGCCGGAATTAACAGGGACATACATTACCACCAGGCCGGAACACGATAGTGCTGAAAACTACCATTTAGCGGCAGGTATATTAGGTAATGCGGTGGCGACTACGCCCGCGAGCTCCGTCACTGGAGCTCTATGTTCACGCCTGTATTCCTCAAGTAGACAGAGAAAAAATGCATACATTCAAGCAAATATTCACACCTACACACAACCAAACTACACATGTGACACAAGAAGCTTGCGCAAATGGAGTAGAATTTACTTTCCCCTCCTGAGCCAGGGACAGATCACGAAATCATAGTGAAACGATAGTGGCCGATAGTGATCGATTGGCATTCATACGGTTTTTCAAATTCAGCACGGAACCCTAAAAAACTGAAGCTCATCGAACGGATTCAGACGGAACCGACGATGTCGTAGGGAAATGTAAATTGATGGAGTCTCTTAAGAGACAATTTAGATTCAACGCGCGTTCGCAATAAAACTACTGGTGTACGTATAAGGGAAACTGTTGTTTGTCGAGATTGACAGATAATGTTGGATGTACAATGGAAAACTGCATAGTAATTGAAAATCTTCACAACCCATCTATACAAATAAATAAAATTGGAGTGTCTGTTTGTAATATAAAAATAACCGCTTTTTACTAAATGCATATGTATGTATACACGGTACATATACCAAAACATTTTTTTTTACAATTTTTGTCTATCTGTCTGTCTGTTTGTTCCCGCTAATCTCGGGAACGGCTGGACTGATTTCAACGGGACTTTCGATGGCAGATGGCTTATGTAATAAGGAGTAACTTAGGCTGCTTTTTTACTAGCTGCGCCCCCGATTTCGTCCGGGTAGATACTGAACAATCATAAATTCTCACGCGGACGGAGTCGCGGGCACAACTAGTTTTAAATGATAAAGACTGGCGTCGGGTCGCGATAACCCCACCGCCCACTAACGGAAGAATGTTCTTCTACTAGAAAGGAATTCTTCCACTAGTGCAGTCAGGTTATTCCTATGGGACAGTAGTAAGTTTTACTGGTGGTAGAACTCTAGTGTAGGAGCTCGCGGGCGTAGGCACCACCGCATTACCTTAATAACATAATACTTGCTGCTAAATGGTAGTGTTCACCACTATCGTGATCCGGTCAGTAACGTACGGCCTTGTAATTTCCTGCACAGAGGCACAACACCTTAGGCCTCAGGAATAGTAACGGATCTGCAATTTGATCTTGGTCTTTGTGTGGGTGTCTATAGGCTGCAGTCATCACTTAACATCAATGAGAACTGCATGCTTGCTTGCCATTTCCATTAACTAAAAAAAACACGAAATAATGCAAGATGGGCAGCAGCATCCTGCAATAACCGGACCGGCCGGTTGGGAGTAGCCATATCACACCGCGGACACTCCGCCAAAATTCCATACAAACGCTTATTTTAGTTACATGTTACACAGACATCAATCAGTGACGTGTAGTCACACGTGCACGCACACAGCGTAGCACGTAGGGTAATGAGGTTATGACTTTAGGCCTCGGACCGACAATATAGAAATTAGAATCACAATCAGAATCAGAATCAGAAACTCATTTATTCATTTAGGGTGACAGGCACCTCTTATGACACGTCAAAAACAAACAAAATAAATTAAAGCGAATAACAATTGATATACATGTCAAACAAGATAAAAAATATATGTAAAGTCAAGAATATCACTAAGATAAGACTAAATGTCATAAACTAATGTAAAAAGTATATCAGTAGAATGTCTCTTTTCCCCTTTACAAACTGATAACAAAGAGTAAAAAGAAAAGAAAAAGAGTCATTCTTTGTCATTCACCGGCAAAGTAAATAATACTATGTACCTACATAGATATTTATTTCTTTCTTTCTATTCCTTGAACCGGTTTACACTGTGCACCCCGTCAGGCCACGAGAAAAAAAATGAATGAAGCAAAATGTAAAAACTTAGGAAATATCGTAAATAAACTGCAAAACGTCACGCGTATTTACAGCAAACCTAAACAAACCATTAAAAAGAAACCAAAGCAGGTAAGTCCCATAAATATATGAGTAGTTAAATTATCCTTAATTTTGTCCAAGTATTCGAAAAACACCGGGCGGTCACTTATCCCTGGGACACATTGTATATAGATATCGGTAGGTACCCACAGATTACGAGAATCACCCTTCATATTATAACCACAGCGGGCTTAGCGAAGCCCCATTAAAGAAACGCCATTAATATCATACACGAACGTCCTTCTGTCCATTTATTAAAGACGTTAAGCTGGGCTCAGGGCTTGTAGGTAATACGCATTAAGGTAATGGTTTGACAAAAGCAGTGTTAGTCAGGATTAAGGTGTGCTTGTTTAGTTAGTTATTTAGTATTACTTATTCATAACACTCGTGTTTCAAAAGGGTAGATTGAATAATCTGAATGTTTACTGGTGGTAGAGCTCCAGTGACGGAGCTCGCGGGCGTAGGCACCACCGCATTACCTAATATACTTGCCGCTAAATGGTAGTGTTCAACACTATCGTGTTCCGGTCAGGTGGTAATGTACGGCCCTGTAATTTCCGGCACAGAGGCATAAGACCTTAGGCCTCAGGAGTGGTAACGCATCTGCATTTTGACCTTGGTCTTTGTGTGGGTGTCTATAGGCTGCAGTCATCACTTAACATCAATGTGAACTGCATGCTTGTTTACCACTTCCATTACATGAAAAAAAAAATGCACATAACTGCCTCGGTAGCCTAGTGGTAGCCGGCCACTACTACGCCGAGGTCTTGGGTTCGATTCCGGGTAGGGGGTTATCAGAGATAATGGTGTAAAGTCCTTTATTTCTGGTTCTATTGGGATTTTTCAATTGTCTGGAAATTTTCCAGTACCTCGAAGTTTGGTAATGTGCCCGGAGATGTCAACAGACTCGCCACCATGTTACATGGGCCAAAACGTAACCGGCGAATCGTGGGTGTTTGCATGTATGCTTGAATGCATGCATTTACCTCTGCCTACCCCTTTGGGGATTACAAGCGTGAAAATGCGTTTTTTTTTATGTACATGAACCCATGCATACCTTCCGCAGAAATCTAAATAATAGATAGTAGAAATGCCTCAGTAGTCTACTGCTACACTGGAGTCCTGGGTTCGATCCCTGGCAATCAGAGATAAAGGTGTCGCTAACCATCTGACACATGGGGCAACACCTAACCGCAACCGGCGAATCGATGGTGTTTCAGCGCATGCATTTTACTTCTGCCAACCCCTTCGAGGAATACAGGCGTGAAGTTAGGTTTTTCTATGTTATTCAAAATGACAGTATATTTAATATTATACTAGCTGTACCCTGCGCGCGACAAATGACAGTGGCGCCATCTGTCGAATTTGCCAACACCTTCGTGGGCTCATGCACAACAACATTGCGAAAGATCATGACATGATCAAATGTGTAGTTTACGATTCTATAAAGAAAATACAGACAAACATGCATTTAATTTCTTAAATTTAAGAAGAAGAAGATGAACGCGAATTTTAAAGATTATAAGTAGTAACAATGCAGGAAAGAGCATGAAAGTAAGTTAAACGCGGTCGAGATGAGATCTTTGCGCAAGATCTGCGGTATATCACTCACCGATCGCGTTCGTAATGAAGATGTAAGAAAGAGGCTTTGTGCGAATGATAGTATCGGTATAAAAATGAAAAAAGGCATGCTCCGATGGTTCGGGCATATAGAAAGAATGTCGAATGAGCGAATGAATAAACAGATATACAATGCGAATGTAAATGGTTGCAGAGGCACAGGAAGACCAAGACTGACCTACCATGACCAAATAGGTCGAGTTTTGTCTGACGGTGGGTCAAAAGTCTTAGGAATCGGCGTGCACGTATGAAGAGAATGATGAAGGTAGACGAGGCACGAGAGGTATGTCAGGACCGAGATATCTGGCGCTCTACACTCTCTGCCTACCCCGTTAGGGACCTGGCGTGAAGATACATACATTATAAGTAGTACAGAATAATATGTATCATTCGGCTAGAGATAAATTAGGTAACGCAGTGTTGCCTACGCTCTCGAGCGCAAGCAACACCGCATTTCTAAAGATATCTACCACCAATTAAAAGACAGAGTTATGACAATTTGCAATGAAATTATGTAGGTATGATTTTTTATCCCGTGAATCTGCTGATACTGTCGTACCATAGAGCAACAAGGGCCACCGGCCGCCGCGGCGGACCGGGGGGGAGTAACCATGTGCAGGCTTTCCCCTCTGTCAAAGTACAAGCCCAAATGGTCCTACGCCTGTCGCCCAAATGTTTAAATGCGTGCGTGAAATTGTATATTGTTAAAGTCAAGGTGTGAGTTTCGTAGTAATAGACGATTTTTGTAGGGTATGTGTGTATCGCATCGAAAATTAACGTTATGGCTACTCCCTCCGGTCCGCCGCGGCGGGCGGTGGGTCGATGTTGCTCTATTGGCCGAATACTTAAACGTCACTTAATTTTGAGCAACGCTCAAATGTGCGCTATCTCTATCGTTTGAACGTGTTTTATAAAGACAGAAGACTTTTAAGTCCCACTTAGATTTAAGTGACGTTTGAGTATTTGGCCGTATGTGTCGTACTTATCTACTTATTCACTGCCGTAGCAGTACAGCTACACGTAACTCCTACGAACACTACGGACGTAGCGGCCTAAACTAAGGTTTCTTGAATGTTATTTTTACTGGTGGTAGAGCTCCAGTGACGGAGCTCGCGGGCGGAGGCACTCCCGCATTACCTTATATACTTGCCGCTAAATGGTAGTTTTCAGCACTATTGTCTTCCGGTCAGGTAATGTACGGCCCCCTAATTGCCGGCACAGAGGCATTACACCTTAGGCCTCAGATGTGGTAACGCATCTGCATTTTGACCTTGGTCTTTGTGTGGGTGTCTATAGGCTGCAGTCATCACTTAACATCAATGTGAACTGCATGCTTGTTTGCCACTTCCAATAATTAAATAAAAAATGTGACATCACGAAATTTGTACAGTAATAATATTATATTACCAATGTGTTTCACTAACAATTTTTTTTTTTAATTATTGATACTTTTAAAATTTGAGTTTTTTTCATCCATAGTACTTAGTAAGCACCGCATCTGCATTCTGACATTTGGTTTTTGAAGATATCTATAGTCTGCAGTCAACACATAACATCCATGTGAAATGTACGCTTGTTTGCCACCTTCGTTGCACAAAAAAGCGTCTGAAACCGAATATAAGTCCGTCTCGTGTTATATTTGTGCATAAAAATATATAACGACGACGAGGCACGAGAGGTTTGTCAGAACCGGGATGTCTGGCGCTCTACACTCTCTGCCTACCCCGTTAGGGACCTGGCGTGAAGATACACACATACACACAAAAATATATAGAATACGAGTAACTATTTCGCATTATTGGTAAAAGGTTCCGTTTATTTAATGGAACCGTAATGTTTTCTGCACATTATTAAGTCACAGCGTGCTTTTACCGTTTTACTGAGAGCTGCCGCACACTTATTTATTGAACTGTGTCCGTGGACTGAGTGCTTTTCACGTATTGTGGCATAAGTGTACCTAAACCAAAGTAAACAAATGTTCATATGTGTGGTTTCTGAGTTTTTATTACATACTATTTGTGCCGGCAACTTCGTCCGCGTAAGAATTTATAATTGTTCAGTATCTACCTGGAGCCGAAGTTACTCCTTAATACATAAGCCATCTGCCAGTGAAAGTCCCGTCAAAATCGGTCCAGCCGTTCCCAAGATTAGCCCCAACAAACAGACAGGCAGACAAAAATTGTAAAAAATTGGTATATGTACCGTGTATACATACATGTGTATACATATGCATTTAGTAAAAAGCTGTTATTTTTATATTATAAACAGACACTCCAATTTTATTTATTTGTATGTAAAGATTTGTATGGTTTGAAGGTGGCAAATAAACATGCAGTTCACATTCAGTGATGTGCAGATAAAATTCATGTTAAGTGATGCTGATGCTACAGCATATAGGCACACCGCGGTCACTCCGCCAAAATTCCATACAAACGCTTAATTTGATCTCTATTACACAAACATCAATCAGTGACGTGTATTTACACGCGCACCTGTGTGCGTAGCACGTAGAAAATACCAACCGTCGCCCATAAGAGGGGAGGAGGTTGGGTGTTTTTTTTTTCTTTTTTAAGTTTTCGAAGTGGCAAACAAGCATGCAGTTCACATTGATGTTAAGTGATGACTGCAGCCTATAGACACCCACACAAAGACCAAAGTCAAAATGCAGATGCGTTACCACTCCTAAGGCCTAAGGTGGTATGCCTCTGTGCCGGAAATTACAGGGCCGTACATTACCACCTGACCGGAACACGATAGTGCTGAACACTACAATTTAGCGGTAAGTAAATTAGGTAATGCGGTGGTGCCTATGCCCGTGAGCTCCGTCACTCACCGCTCTACCACCAGTGATGCGGGGAAATCGGGCCGGGACGTTGAAGTGTCCATTCTATTACATATTCTCTGCTATAGGTTTCTATACAATAACCAGAGTGAAAATGCAGATGCGTTACCACCTCTGAGACCTTAGTTATTATAAACGTAACTTCACGCCTGTAATCCCCGAAGGTGTGGGCAGAGGTAAATGCATGCATTCAAGCATACATGCAAGCACCCACCATTCGTCGGTTACGTTTTTGGCCCATGTAACAGGTGGCGAGCTTGTCGATATCTCCGGGCACCTTACCAAACTTCGAGGTTCTGGGAAATTTCCAGAAAATGGAAAAATCCCAATAGAACCAGAGATAAAGGACTTTACACCATTATCTTTGATAACCCCCTACCCGGGAATCGAACCCTGGACCTCAGCGTTGTAGTAGTGGCAATAGTAGTTAGTTATTATGTCTCTGTGATAGTTAATACGGGGCCATAATAGCGCTGAACACTACTTTATTTGGCGGCAAATAGTGATGAGGATGATGATGATGATGCGGTGGTGCCTACGCACTCGAGCTCCTACAGTGGAGCTCTACCACCAGTAGAATATTAGTCCACGGTAGATGAGAATAACATCATCATATCGATAATAACTACCTAAGTACGATGCGGTGGTAAGTCTAAGTGGTAAGTAGCTAACTAGTTTGGTAGGTATTCACTGAGATACCTAGTCATTTTATGACAAGCACAAAGTATGTAAGTACGTAATTACTTTAAACCAGAGGTTCCCAATCTATTTCTTTTTTTTATTTTTTTATGTAATGGAAGTGGTAAACAAGCATGCAGTTCACATTGATGTTAAGTGATGACTGCAGCCTATAGACACCCACACAAAGACCAAGGTCAAAATGCAGATGCGTTACCACTCCTGAGGAGGCCTAAGGTCTTATGCCTCTGTGCCGGAAATTACAGGGCCGTACATTACCACCTGACCGGAACACGATAGTGTTGAACACTACCATTTAGCGGCAAGTATGTTAGGTCGGTCTTGTAGGCAGACCACTTTAAATTTTTTTTCTAGTTTCCGTGGACCCCGTCCTTGCTACATTTATATCACATTCCCATATTTCCAACGTTTACGTAGACCCTCATCGAGTCCCATGGCCCCCAGGGGGTCTATATGGACCACTTTGGGAATCACTGCTTTAAACTAACGGACCTTTTTGATGAAATGGTAAAATGCGGCTTTTTATTTTATATTTACACTAGCTGTCCCAGCGAAATCCGTATCACCTAAACGGTCTAAAAAATAGTTTTCTCAGCTCTACCGCATATTGATACCTACTTCATAAAAATCGGTCGGCAGTTTCAAAGAAACAATAACTGGGACACGAGAATTTTCTGTAAATAACAAAATAAATTAAAATCACATCTGTGTTACAAATAATATAGAGGCGTAAAAAATTGCTGGTATAAATTCATTTGAAAATGACAATGAATTGCAGTGCCATCTAGTGGTATAGTAAATAACTACAAAGAGAGTAGTTAGACACATCATTGCACAAGGCACGTTGTTACACAGCACAGTACTAGATGTCACTGTATCGCCATAAAGATGAAGTAAAAATCAACCACTGATTACAATCTATTTTTTACGATCATTTGATTCATTAACTTATAATGATTAATTTCAGCCTTAAAGCCATTTATAATTTTAAATTAGGTATTTATTAAGAAGAATAAAATTAATTGCTCTTAACAATTCACGTAGCACCGCCATCTATGAGATACTCACGGAAACGGCACAACTGATAACTTCGCAGTAACAGTTATAGTTCTATGATATTTTAAGAGATGGCGCTATTAATTATTTAAATAATCATTTACATTATATACATACGTTTATAAAAATGATGTAAGAACAGATTTACGACATACGTCTCACAATATTATTTATGAAAAAGTTTTCATAATAATTTATAAGTAATAAGTTACCTGATAATCATCGATGTTCATGAAGCTCGCCTCCCAGAAGTCCTCGATGTTCTCCGGAAAGTTACACTCATTTGTTGGATCGGGACTTACACAAGGGTCCCTAGTTTTGAACACCAATATCATGCCACCGTCTTCTTCCTCAGGCCTCCAGGACCCGCACATGGTAGCCACAGTTCTTGTTAATGTTCCAGTGTCCATTTTCACTTTTTTAACGGGACTGTGCTCTAATTTCAAATCGCTTTTAATTTTAGAAGAAGAGGTTGCCATATCTATGAGCCTACTATTCTTTATATTTACAGGTAGGTAGCAATTTATTTTTTTTATTTTAGAATTCAAAATACTTGACAAATATTTAAGCATGTGAAGCAGTTATTTTCGTATTATATGTCTCCAAATTACAAAGCACTAAAATATACTAAATTTTCATGTAGTAAATTAGGGTAATAACATGATTAAGATAGGAAACTATATATTTTTTAACATATACGAAGAACCAAAACAATAAACTATATTAATACACAAATTCAATCCTGCGAGCTTTCGAATTGAAACAGTTTAATAAAGATACTTTTAAGATATTACTCAATAAGAAATAACAAGTATTAAATCAGAATTTAAGTGATTTAATGCTATTGTTTATGATTAATCGATGCGTTAATAATACACGAGAAATATCAATATATATGACACTTTATACACTCAGTAGACAGTTATTCACATATTCACTTTATTTAATTGTTTATAAGAATATGTTCCACACAAAAATAAATAAAATTCGTAGGAAAACACAGTAAAACCAATTCCGAGAGGTTATTTCGCCGCTCGTGTTTATCAGCTGTTATCCGAAATGTCTGTTGTCAAAATGTCAAGTGTCAATGTCACGTTAGTTTTTTTTTTTTTGTAATTGCCCTATGAAGCGCCAAGAATAGTATGTGGAAATGTGTAATAATTGTTAAGTTAATTTAACTTTATTCTACAGTTACCAAATCCACTTAGGTATTCCGTATATTATTTAACTGCGCGCGAACGTTAACTTATTACGATACAAATAAGGCGTTCACTGTTCACACATGCCAGCGTTGTTCAATCCCTTATGTGACCACTTTACATGGCAGTCCACGGTAGATTATCAGTCAGTGACAGTACCTATATAGTGATCTGTAAATGGTTTTAAGTTAAATCTTTCTTGTTGTAAACACTGTTTGTCTGATATGTACTGTTTGTCTTCCGAATAAAATAAAATAAAAAAAATCTGTGGTCAGTCAGTCAGTCACAGCCGTGACTGTGACAAAAGCCTACAGCAAAACCTATTATTTATATTATGCGCTTTGTTTAAGCGACTGAATACCTACGAGTCGGACTCGCCTATCAAGGGTTTCGTATTAGCAAGTAATATTTGTATAAATGTTCACCACTATAATTTTTATCAAAACCGCAAACATAACTTTGTCATTTATCCAAAACAGAATACTTAAATTATTATGAATTGCAGTTTTTTATAATATAGGTTATATTAGTAGGTATCTCAAAAATCTTAAGAATGTCTTGTTCAAACCGAAAGAACTACAGTAAGTACCACCATCACTGGTCAGAATAAGATAGAATGAACATTGCTATAGTACGGCGAATATAATACGAGTATATTAAGTAGGTACATTGAAGTGTTGCGTAGTTTGCCTACACCGTCGAGCTCCAACACTGGATTATCACCGGTAATCAGCTATGACGACATTCGTTTTAATTATGTCTGTCAAGTGAGTCACAGTCAATAATTCGAGTACCTAAAGGGATGCTTACCTTACCAGAACATTTACAATGAAGTTTTGGAGGCAACCTGAAAGGCCGTGTTTTCGCTCTGTTGATTCTATTTCACTATACACGGGCACTGTAATAAACATATCCAAACAAAATGTCACCGACTTTATTCAATACTAGTTGTGCCCGCAACATCGTCCGCGTGAGAATTTATGATTTTTTCTTTAAAATAAAATATATTTCACAAGCATGTGTTAATGCGAAATAATATAAAAACAAGAATTTATGATTGTTCAGTATTTATCCGGACGAAGTCGTGGGCGCCGCTAGTATTAGTAGCCTAAGTTACTCCTCAATACATCAGCTATCTGCCAGTGAAAGTCCCGGTCAAAATCGGTCCAGCCGTTATCAAGATTAGCCCTGCCAAACAGAAAGACAGACAGACAGACAGACAAAAATTGTAAAAAATGTTGTTTTGGTATTTGTACCTTGTATAGTATACATATTACAAACAGACACTCCAATTTTATATATTTGTATAGATTTTCAGAACTTTTTGTACCCTAGTTTGATTATTCAGCTACAACGGGTTATTAATTTTCAAATTCTCTGTGTTAAATTCATCAAAATCTAATCCACAGAGGAATTTACAACTCAAAGTACAGTTGCCTGAACACACTTTGTGGCAAAAACAAAATTGTTTCAAAACAATGACTCGTCTGTAAAAAGCTTTCGCTACAAAAACACACAAGCGTTTATACAGAAAATACACAAAGAATCGGCAGTAGACATGCTGCCTATTTACATCTAAAAAGGGGTTAGGGGGAAAAAAGAATGTGTTATACACACAGAAAATTTGAATTGAAAAGCTTTCCTTTGGGCTGTGAGTTTTAGGGGATCGTTTGACAAGTAATGAAGGTACAGAAAATAGAGTAGGTACCTTCCGAGTCATTTATAAATGACAGAGTATAAAAATACATATCCACCTTCATAGAGTCGCGGAAAACATAACTCTTCCCTTGTGACCAGCAATAAATTGATGGACAATTAGAGAGAATTACAATGAGGTGATTTCTAAAACTCTTTACCGTAAAATGAGTATTTTACCTAACTTAAGGCCAACTTTCTGAAAACAGATGCGGGACTTTTTGTGGATAGCTAAGGCATGGTGAAAGCGAAGTACGAAGTTATGTCAGTATACGTAACAAAATTACATCAAAACACATTAGAGTGACACTTTTTTAAAGAATTCAAAATGGAACAAACTGATCACATACACACACACGCAAACAAATTTCAATTGAATTCACACAATGCGTGTTGATATACGTAGATGCTCCGCTGTTGTTTGCATGCGGTGTAGTGTAGTGTATGTTTTATGTATGAGTATGACTGTGTTGTTATGTAGTAGCTTGAAAAAAATAGGCATGGTACGTCAATACATCGAATGCGGGACATGCGGGACGCATCCAACGTTTTGCGGGACTATTTTTCTTAAATGCGGGATTACATCCAGCATTATGAGACGGTCCCGCAGAATCCGGGACGGTTGGCCGCCTTATTTTAACTTGTATTGGTACTTTGCTTGTTGTAGAGTCCCAGTGACAGCACTCCAGGGCGTAGCTACCACTACTGATGTAGTAGACAGATAGGTTTTTTTTAACCTCATGCAATTATTTTTCACCAGGGATCTTATGTTATAGAAGGGATTGACATAGGTCCTCGCTGTTTTACAGCGGCCAAAATCAGGTTTAATAAAATCATGGCGAGATTTGTTTGCGATACGGTTTAGGGAATACAGATAGGTTAGGTCATCCTCATGATAGTGTTCAGCACACTATCGTGTTCTGGTTAGATGGTTATGTATGGCCCCGTAATAACTATGATAGACGCAAAACAATATAGCCCTCAGGGATGGCAACGCATTTACATATTTCCTCTAGTTCTTCTGTAAATGTGTATGTATGTATGTATGTATCTTCACGCCAGGTCCCTAACGGGGTAGGCAGAGAGTGTAGAGCGCCAGATATCCCGGTTCAGACAAACCTCTCGTGCCTCGTCTACTTTCATCATTCTCTTCATACATGCACGCCGATTCTTAAGACTTTTGACCCCACCATCAGACAGAACTCGACCTATTTGGTCATGGTAGGTCAGCCTTGGTCTTCCTGGGCCTCTGCAACCATCCATATTCGCATTGTATATCTGTTTAGTCATTCGCTCATTCGACATTCTTTCTATATGCCCGAACCATCGGAGCATGCCTTTTTTCAGTTTTACACCGATACTATCATTCACACAAAGCCTCTTTCTTACATCTTCATTACGAACGCGATCGGTGAGTGATACAGCGCAGATCTTGCGCAAAGATCTCATCTCGACCGCGTTCAACTTACTTTCATGCTCTTTCCTGCATACCCAGCTCTCGCTTCCATATAAAAGCGTTGGAGTAAGTACAGCATTATGTACGGCTAGTCGAGCCCGCTGGCTGAGATGTTTAG
The DNA here is from genome assembly GCA_036365455.1 of Macrosoma leucophasiata. Lineage (NCBI taxonomy): Eukaryota > Metazoa > Arthropoda > Insecta > Lepidoptera > Hedylidae > Macrosoma > Macrosoma leucophasiata. The sequence continues at coordinate 21,805,123 of JAWQUS010000007.1, read as the reverse complement.
ATTCTAGTAGCTTACCCAACGCTCCATTCACCCAATTCCCAGCAAGCACTCTTCTTTCTATGTCAGTGGTGTACCTACCATCCTTGCTAAAAGCACATCCAAGATATACAATTTCATCAACCTGTTCTAACACTGCATCATCTACTACTACCCTTGCATTTGTTCTCTGTTCATCTCTTTCAAATACTAATACTTTAGTTTTATCCACATTCAATTGTAAGCCTTTCTCCATACAATCTCTTTCATGACTGTGACTAGTGCTTGTAGCCCAGATGGTGTAGAGCTAACAATTACCGCATCATCTGCGTAAATGTGTATAGGCTGCATATTTACTTACCATTGATGTGAAGTGCGTGTATCTTTGCTGCCATCATTATAGAAGAAAAGTAACTTATATAAGTAAGTACTTATTTGTCACCTGCATGAAAAATTGCAATACAATAAACATTCCAGAAACCAATAAAATTTATCTGTGAAATGCTACAAATTTTTAATACATTCCTTTCACCTTCAGGTATTTGAGTAATCCTAAACTTCTAACAAATAACTCAATTATTTTTAAAATACAAAAAATAAATATGTGGTATATAAGGGACTCTCTTCCGACAAATAAATCAAAAGTGTAACGTATACAAGTTAGGCAACACACAAAATGATTCTAAAATGGTTATTTCTTTCATTATGTATCAATTATTTTATTGATAAAATAAGCGGTGTGAATATAACAAGGTTATTACACAATCCACAAAAAGAGCATTTCAATATCAAAGAAGCCTCTGAACTATTCCAAGATTATGTTCAAACATTTAATAAGAAATACGAAAACGACGAATATCAACGCAGATACGAAATATTTGTTCGTAATTTGAAAGAGATAAATAAAAGGAATGATAGAAGCGAGACAATTTATGGTTTAACCAACTTTATGGATGTGTCTTGGAATGAATATAAAGGGATGTTCCACGAATTGGGATATTCTAATGGAAGTGCTGTGAAATTGGCTCTGAGAGATGTTTCGGCTCCTGAACAGTTGGATTGGCGTAAATCAGGTGTTGTAGGTCCAATTAAAAATCAGGGAAGTTGCTTCTCTTGTTGGGCTTTCAGTGCTGTTGGTAAGAATATTTCATTTATCACTTGGCATTTGTAACACTCCTAAGCTTATCCAATATCAGGTAATGCAAAATTATTGTTTGAAATTGTTAATATTGGTTTAAAAATCGTTTATGATTTGTGTAAGTTAATTTATTATGAACTGTAATTATAAGGGTGACATGTTCAGTATTGAACAAACACTTGACAAAAAAAAAACAACCAGGCAACTCAAACTCAATAATGTATTTAATCACTTCGAAGTAATAGAATTTGCTTGTGATATGTCAAATTACAAATACAAAATTAAAGCGAATAATAACTGATACACTGATTAATATGTCAAAGTAAACAAAATAAAATTAATAATGGTCCAAAAATACTTAATAATAAACATAGGTATCAACAGAATGTTGCATACTCTCTTTTACAAACGGCAAGATAAGACCAAACAAAAAAATATGGGACATTCTTTGTCATTCACTGGCAGGGTTCCAAAGCCCACATTACTGAGAAAAAGGAGGAGGTTACTTTAACGAGGAGAGGACACGGGGATCAAACATTTCCATAGTCGGTTCCATTATTAATTGATTTGACAGATATTTATGTAGATGTTTACTGGTTGTAGAGCTCCAGTGACGGAGCTCGCGGGTATGCCTATACCCGCGTTCATCACTATCGTGTTCCGGTCAGGTGGTAATGTACGGCCCTGTAATTTCCGGCACAGAGGCATAACACCTAATGCCTCAGGAGTGGCAGCGCATCTGCATTTTGACCTCTGGTCATTGTGTAAGTGTCTATAGGCCACAGTCATCACTTAACATCAATGTGAACTGCATGCCTGTTTGCCAATTTATTACTTAAATAAAAACTGGTTGCCTGTAAAGTCGGTTTTACGGGCGAAGATTTTACGTGACAACGTCTTTTTCTCGGTAGAATATTTATTGACATGAATATTATTAAATTGCACAATAGGAACAAGGAATTGAATGAAAATAAGAATTGCACAAATTTTAACTATAGAAATATATTTTGTTTAGACAATATATATTTTGTTGAGAAAGACAGAGACAGAGACACAAGCACGCGCCGATTCAATGCGCCTAATTCTCTAGTGCTGCGCGCGCGGCGGACCGATCATAGTTGAGTGGGAGAGAGACGCAAGGCATTCGCCGGTCCGGCAGGCCTCTCTCTCGTTCGGTGACTCATCGTTACATTACCGGGCGTTACACTTTTTCATGAGTGACTCCGAGCCGCAACCTAATTTAAGACGTTGTCACGTCAAAATGTAGTAACGTTATGTGGGTGACAAACAAGCATGCAGTTCACATTGATGTAGTGATGATTGCAGTCTATAGACACTTACATAAAAGGCAGGGATAGACAGGTCAAAATGGAAATGTAGTTGTTATATCTCGGTGATAGTAACTGTTATTACGTGGCCATACTTACATTACTATCGAACCGGAACACGATAATGCTGGAAACAACCGTTTGGCGGCAGATAGATTAGGTAATGCGGTGGTGCCAACGAACACGAGCTCCTACACAGGAACGCTACGACAAGTGAAAGTACTGGGAATCTTCCAAAAAACTTTAACTGCCTCGGTAGCCTAGTGGTAGCAGGCCACTACTACTACGCTGAGGTCCTGGGTTCGATTCCCGGGTTATCAGAGATAATGGTGTAAAGTCCTTTATCTCTGGTTCTATTGGGATTTTTCCATTTTCTGGAATTTCGCAGTACCTCGAAGTTTGGTATGTGCCCGAAGATGTCAACAGGCTCGCCACCTGTTACATGGGCCAAAACGTAACCGGCGAATCGTGGGTGTTTGCATGTATGCTTGAATGCATGCATTTACCTCTGCCTACCCCTTCGGGGATTACAGGCGTGAAGTTACGTTATAAAGGATTTTACACCTGTACCTATCCCTGGAAGCCTCCGAACCAGGAATGGAAACCAGCTCCTCTGCGTAGTGGCCTGCTACGAGTAGACTACTGAGGCAGTCTAATTCGTGAGATAAATCCAGTTATCAGTTTTATTTTGATTTACATATCTAATATTTTCCTGGAAGCTTGCGTAGAAAGTCAATACGCCATGAAATATAAGAAAATGATATCGCTATCGGAGCAACAGCTGGTAGATTGCTACAAGGCGGGTGGAGGATGTAGGACTGGAAATTATCCACACAATGGTATGAGGTAAGACTAACTTCTTTTATTTGAAAGAAAAATGGAAAGAAAAATTTGACTTCAGGCGAGACTCGAACTCGCGGCCTACTGGGAATCTAGTCCAGCCGCTCTTCCAATTGAGCTACTGAAGTCCTGCCCGATTTGTCAAATCTTTCCTTCACATTTATTGCCTTGCTTTATGGTAGCAGTAGCGCCATCTATTGTCAACCATGCTAGTTAGGCAACCGATATAATAGACTTTTCAGTTTATTGAATATCGTAAAGAAGTCGCTTTTACCCTTAATAAAGTAGCTCAATTGGAAGAGCGGCTGGACTAGATTCCCAGTAGGCCGCGAGTTCGAATCTCGCCTGAAGTCAAATTTTTCTTTCCATTTTTCTTTAAAATAAAATATATTTCACAAGCATGTGTTAATGCGAAATAATATAAAAACGACTAACTTCTTGTTAACATTTGGTTAACATCTTATCAAGACATCGGCACGCGACCACCCCATTGCCTTCAAGTGGAGGGGAATTCTTCCGCTAAAGCTGTCAGTCAACCGAACAATGGTGGTCAAACCATTCCAACAGTATAGTTTTTTTATGTAATGGAAGTGATAAACAAGCATGCAGTTCACATTGATCTTAAGTGATGACTGCAGCTTAAAGACACCCACACGAAGACCAACGTCAAAATGCAGATGCGTTACCACTCCTGAGGCTTAAGGTATTATGCTTCTATGACGGAAATTACAGGGCCGTGCATTACCACCTGACCGGAACACGATAGTGCCGAACACTACAATTTAGCGGCAAGTATATTAGGCGGTAGTGCCTACGCCCGCGAGCTCTGTCACTGGAGCTCTACCACCAGTAAAAAGGCACATAAAGGATCTTTGGTGATTTATTATTTAACAGAGCTGCAGCACAAATGGGTGGATTCGTGGCCAGTAAAGATTATCCATACCAATATCGACAAGGTGTGTGCCAGTTCAATAGGAATAAAGTGGCGGTGAAATTGTCCGGTGGCAAGCAAGTGAATATCAGAAGCGAGGAAGAACTAAAGAAGCTAGTTGCTGATTATGGACCTGTTTCGATTGGTAAGGCTTTGGTTCTTGTTTTATATTATTAATGAAAAATAGAAAGAAAAATCGGATTCGGGTGGGATTTGAGCCCACCACCCGAAGGCGATGCAATAAATGTGAAAGTAAATTCGACACTCGCGAGTAGACTTCGGTAGCTCAGTAGGAAGACCGACTGGGCTAGTGATAGTGATCCAGTGGCCGCGGGTTCAAGTCCCGCCTGAAGTCAGAAAATCAGAATCAGAAACTCATTTATTCATTTAGGGTTTAGGGTGACAGGCACCTCTTATGACACGTCAAAAACAAACAAAATAAATTAAAGTGAATAACTATTGATATACATGTCAAACAAGATAAAAAATATTTGTAAAGTCAAGAATATCACTAAGATAAAACTAAATGTAATATACTAATGTAAAAAGTATATCAGTAGAATGTCTCATTTCCCCTATACAAACTGATAACAAAGAGTAAAAAGAAAAGAAAAAGAGTAATTCTTTGTCATTCACCGGCAAAGTTCCAAGGGCCAATATGATCTGAGAAAAACTTTTCAGTCAAATTTCCTTGCCATTTTTTGCTTAAAATGTATTTCCTTTTGAAGTTTATCATCTGTAGAAGAGGATAAACTTCAAAAGGTTTTCCAATAAGGAGCTTAATAGGAAATAATGTCCGAATTGTTACCAGCAACAGACAGGGCATCTGGTGGAAAATGGTTTAGGATCCCTACCGCTGAGTGTCTAACGACGCCCGGTTTAAACTACTGGTCGTAGAAGGCTGATACTTCGCAAGTTCCTTGGGGAATGGAGAGGAGCACAAACACAAATTTCCGAAACGCACATACGAAGGGGGCCAGTGATAAGCTAGTAAAAACACACCTTTATTTGGTAATGAAGCGGAGGCTAACCAATATTCTGTGGATACAAACACACAATCCACACAAATTTAAAAAATCTGAAGAGTTTGTTTAATGGCAAGCCATAATCTTAGGCACTGCTAGTTTCATTACAATATATTTTTGTGTTGAATAGCCCATTATTGAGGGAGACTGACTATAAAATATAATATCACACTTCGACCAATAGGAGCGAAGCGTCCGTGAAAAAGGTTGCTAAAATGGGGGGTTTACGGGCTAAATATTGTTGTGTTTTCAGGGATACATGCTAGTGGTCGTGGATTTCAAATTTACAGAGGCAGTATATTCCACCCTACGCCAATGGATTGTCCGACTGGAAGAGGCGCTGATCATGCTGTTCTTGTTGTGGGCTACGGAATTGGTGAGTTTCTCAAATTCAAGAACTATAAGCGCTTTTCTAGTGTTTTTTGTAACAGACTATCTCACCCGGCAAACGTGGTTCCGATCTAAATTTTAAGGCTATTGTCGTACAGAACATAAAAAAAACGAGAGAAAATATCAAGCGAGACCAATCATCGATGTGAGCAACGCGTGTGAATAAAATTTATTTTCATGCGCGCAACTTTTAAATTCTGAGGTATTCTTAAAGGGTGATATAAAAATATTTTGAAATAATGTGCATGAAATGCTTAGGATATCTAAAATATTTCAATACAGTACTTATTGCACATCGAGCCTGCGAAAGAGATGATCGGCTCGTTTCGACTTCGTAGAGCGTTACCTCTGTTGCACACTGCTTACGTAGGTACGTAAGCACTGACAGCAGGTATTGGTCAAAACTTGATCAAATTGGTCAAATAGGTACGGTGCAAAAGAGATAACGCTCTACAGACCCGAAATAAGCCGAAGTCTGTTACTGAAGAATAAGACGAATACTGTTATTTATTGGAAGTTGTAATTGGTATAGTAAGCTATCCTGAAAAGACAAATATCTTTATGCTGCAGTATTAATTTTATTGCAAGTTTTTTGGTACTATCATAACATGATGAACACGTCAAGTAAAATAATAAATTTTAAACAGAGGAGCCACTTTCGGGGGAAAAATCAGAAAAAAAAATTGTCAGCATGTCAGATATTTTTTTTTATAATTTTTGCATAAACAAATTTGAAGTTATTTAAGAAAAACGACAAAAATTGACCATTCCCCCCCCCCCTATCTCCGAAACTACTGAACTTAAAATTTTGAAAAAAAAGTGGAAAATAGTTCTTTGGCTATTGGGATTGGATTACTGGAAAACCTATAAGAAGTTTGAGTATTCAAAAAAACACATTAAATTTACATTGTGTACGGAACACTCACCACGCGAGTCGAACTCGCACTTTTACTATTATAATTTAATTTTATTATTTTCCTCAGAAAACTCAGTACCTTACTGGATCATAAAGAACTCTGCTTCGGAAATTTGGGGAGAGGGAGGGTACATGCGGCTGGTGAGAGGCAAGAACGCCTGTTCTATCCTGCAGTATGCTGCGATCGCTGATGGAGTCATATGAAAAATCTGTCCAATTGTATACCTATAGGTACCTTATTGTTGAAATACAACTTGAATTTTGTCCTAAAATTTTTTTTTATATATTGCAACTTCAGGTTCTTGTAGGATCCTGCTTAGTGACATTCATGTCTATCCATACTAATACTAATTTACTAATTACTAATTAATATTCTTAATGTGAAAGTGTGTTTGTTTGTCCGTCGTTCACGTCAAAACGGAGCAACGGATAGGTGTGATTTTCTTATGTAGAGACTAGAGATATTTTAAGAGGTGGAGAGTGACATAGGCAAGAGAATACCCGAAACAAGGTCATAATTCAAAAAATATTTTGTTTCCTTATATTTCCCTTATATTATATTATATTGTAAATGTGTATGAAGCATTCCACAATTTTCAAGGTAGAAAGTTAAAACAAGCAATATGTCGTGCATCATTATTTTTGGTAGTTTCCAAGTTAAGGACTTGAAAAGTGATTCTTTCTGTTAGGTTTAAAAAAAAACGTTCTTCAGTATTTTGTCAAAATTGCCTCTTAACTTTTATATATAAGGGGTTAAAATGGAATAGAGATTTAAAGTCATAGACGTGAATAATAATACTATTAGTACTCCAGATAGGTAGTAGGTACTCGACGGGAAATTTGATTAGAACATTTCCACGGGATCGTAAAATTTTAATTGTTTATGAAACGACATCGACGCGCGCGAAGCTGCGGGCAACAGCAAGTATACATAAAAACGTAGATTTATTTTAATGTCAGGAAAGAAAGAAGGAAAAAGAAACTATTTATTTAGACAGACAGCACGGGGACATAAGCAAACAAAATAAAATAAATGGAAACAAACGAAGCAAACAAACATACAATTTATATTGATGGTTAGTGAATGCTGTGTCTATAGACATTTACATAAAAATATGAGATTTCAACTACCATACCATTTTTATACTTAATGTGGGGCTGTGAGTGTAAGTATAAAAAAAAATCTAAGTTAACGCATCTACATGTAAATCTCTAGTTTTATGTAAATGGTAATAGGCTACAGTATTCACTTATCATCAATGTGAACTGTAACAACAAAGGTAACTATGCTTTTTACCCACTTCATGACATAAAAAATAAAGTGAATGTATTCTTAAGGCTCTATATTAAACTTCTGCACAAGTGAAAGGAACCAACAATCAATCTTCAAATATTGTCGTTTTGAATTTGCTAATCAGCTTGACTCGTTCATCCATAGCGGACCTACAAAGTTTTTTATGCCACTAAAATCTATTTCATCCGAAACAAGGTAATAATTCCATCAGCCAATGAAATATAGTCATAGTGTCCACTCACTCGATTGGATCTGTCAGCATAATCGCCCGACTGTCGCCACCATCTGTAAGGTATCATCTAAATGATACGTTGACGCTGACAAATGGTGATGTACCTTAATAGTGTCCCGTAGATCTTTGGATCAGGCCACTAAATAAGCGATTGCGTGGATTTTGATTCAAAGATAAAACAAATTCTACGCACTTATATAAAATTTTTAATAAATTAACCTGACGTTTTAGTTGTTTTTTTAGCTTTTGTGGTCGCGACAGACAACAAAAAATACATCCGTGGTCCAGGGAAGCTGAAAAGCGACCGGAATAATTAGTTTCATTTTTAAATATGCGAGATAAATGCGTGAATATTGTTTTTGTGTCTGTCTTTTAGAGGACCTACACGCTATCGTAAGTAGGTTTTCTGACAATTGAGACAAAGTTTTGGATGCTAAAATAAAAGTATACTATAGTCTTTCTGTCTTTCATTTTCAATGCAACAGAATGTATGTCGATAATTCCGCAATAACAACAACATATGTTTATGCCTTAAAAATGGCAATAAAAAAGACAGTTCACATTGAAGGTCGAAGTAAATAACAGAAGCCTATAAATTAAACTCTACATACACACCATTTCTATCTCTCCTCTGGTGAACTTCAGTGAACAGTACAAATTACTAAATTGGTATTTCTGAATATTGCCTGCTTCATGGCCCTACATATAAGAAACGCGTGCTCGCTAAGACAGTGGGCAAGTGTATTAGCGGTGGTTTTTCCCGACCATACGTCATACACAATCCTTGTCGGCGCGACGTTGTCCAGACTGTTTCATTGTTTATTTGGAATTATCTTTTTATTTGTTGGACATATCATACACACATATCTTTTCGTTGGTTGAAATACGGTGAAATGTACCGAGACGTTTTTATAATTCCGCAAAAATCGTGAACAAGCGAAGACTACATTAGTAAAGGCTCCAACCTATAGATTTTGTTTTTGAACCACAATTTTTTTTCTCCTTTAAGTCCCCGGTGGTTAACTGGAAAAGAGCGCTTTTATCATTAAGTTATCATTCGTCAATGTCATGTTTGTTAAAGTTATTATATACCTGTATATAATATCTTTGTATGTTTATTCCCGCCAGGTACCTAACGGAGTATGTAGAGAGTGTGGAGCGCCAGATATTCTGGTCCTGACACGCCTCCCGTGCCTCATCTACATTCATCATTCTCCTCATGCATGCACGCTGATTCCTAAGACTGTTGACCCCATTATCAGACAGTACTCGACCTACTGGGTCATGGCAGATCTTGGTTTTCCTGAGCGTCTTAACCATTCTTATTATATGACCTGTATGGATAGATTGTATGACCTGTATGGAGAAAAGTCACATAATCACACAAATTCGTTTAAAAATCATGTTAAATTATATTCGAAAATATTCAAGAAAGTGTGTTTTGCAGCCAAGGCACTTCACATTAAAAATAAAATTAAAAATTCAAATAACTAAATTAAAGCGACTTGGAATGTAATTAATAGTGAAACTGGGAAACAAGCTGAACGCAACTCTGATTTTAAATTAATAATTGACAATAAACATGTTACTACTGACGAAGAAGTTGCTTTAGTATTTGAAACATTCTTTGCTAATATTCCAGTTTCTTTGACTGGAGACCTCATTTCATCGCCTACCGTCGCCGAATCATTATTGAAAAAAAATGTACATCAAAGTAAAACTATATTTAATTATAAGTTAGTTAATACTGCGGATGTTATACATGCCTTGAAGTCTATTAATATTAAGAACACAACTGATTTATGGGGCTTATCTGTAAAAGTTGCATATGAAATAATGGATGTGATTGCACCTTACCTAGCGGCAATGTTTAATAATAGTATTGTAAGTGGTATATTTCCTGACTTAATGAAACATAGTAAAGTGATTCCTCTTTTTAAATCTGGTAGTACAAGTGACCCCACAAATTTTAGACCAATTTCTGTACTACCTGTCTTAAGTAAAATTTTTGAAAAACTTATTTTAATTCAACTACTTGCACACTTTAACCATCATAAACTTTTACATTGTCGACAGTTTGGATTTACTAGGGGTCGTTCGTGTTGAACTTGTCAAACACATTTTTGAAGCTTGGGAAAAATCACATAATGCACTAGGGGTATTCTGTGACTTATCTAAAGCATTTGATTGCGTTCAGCATGAAACATTGGTCAGAAAGTTATATCACTACGGCCTTCGAGATACCGCTCTCGAGCTTATGACTTCATATTTAAACAATAGAAATATGTGTGTTGATGTAAATGGGACAAGATCTCCCGGGACTTCAATGGATATGGGGGTCCCACAGGGCTCTATTTTAGGGCCATTTCTTTTCTTAGTCTATATTAATGACTTACCCTACATTATCAATGATGGCCAAGAGATGGTATTGTTTGCTGATGATACTTCTTTAGTGTTCAAAATAAAATTAAAAGACAGGAGGTAGATTTTGACTGTGTAAACAATACTCTCTCTAATATAGTACATTGGTTTAGCGCCAATAACCTTTCGTTAAATAGCAGTAAGACAAAATGTATTAAATTTACTACTCCTAACGTAAAACAGGTTGAAACCAATGTTAAGATAAATGAGGAAGTATTGGAGATCGTAGAGTCCACGGTATTTCTGGGCATTACCGTGGATGCTAAATTGCAATGGGGTCCCCATATTGCCAAATTAGCTAATAGACTTAGCTCGGCAGCATTTGCTGTGAAAAAGATTAGACTATTAACAGACGTCGAGACGGCTCGCCTTGTTTATTTTAGTTATTTTCACAGTATAATGTCCTATGGCATTTTGCTATGGGGAAATTCCGCCGACGTCAACACTATTTTTGTACTGCAAAAGAGAGCTGTCCGGGCTATCTACGGGTTGAGTCCGAGGGTATCTCTTAGAGATAAATTTAAAGAAATAAATATTCTGACTGTAGCTTCGCAATACATTTATGAAAATGTATTATATGTCCGTAAAAACATTAATGAGTTTCCTACAATAGGTAACAATCACAGTATACATACTAGGAACAAATACAAGTTGTCCATGCATGCAACGCGGCTGAATAGGGTCAGTAATTCTTTTAGAGGTCAATGTATACGGTTCTTTAATCAAATCCCCAAAAACGTTCAAAGTCTATCGATCAATAAATTTAAGAAAGTAATGAAAGAACGTTTATATAAATGTAATTACTATAAGACCAGTGATTATCTTAATGATAATACGTCTTGGGATTATAGCGATCGCTGCCAGGCTATTTCATGATCCTGTGATTTCGTGTATTCAGTAATTAGTATCTACTATTGTTAAGGGTTGAATAATGTGAATACCCTGGCTGAAAATGAATTCCATCTTTTATTTTGCCGTATGCATATCCGGAACAGTCATGCACGCTTAAATGTCTTTGCCTTTGGCGGCGTCGTGTGGCGGGTTGCTCACTTCCCTCTAAAATGGTCGCTGTCACATGCGTCATACTCGTGAACGGGTGCTGTTGGTGGGGACTGGTCTGTTCTGGTTTGCAGGGGCTACATCACATTTAGTAGATAGCAGTTTATTTGCATCTATGCTATGGACGTTGACATTATTTGATTTTTCACGATAATCTGTACTAGATTTAAGCTCTCATTTAAAAGAGCTCTTACTGAGTTTGTTGGGTAGCGGAGTTCTTCTCAGTAGTGACTGCACTTGGAACTCTGCTAAGTGAATAACATTGATCTTGACGAATAAGTTTTTCTTTTTCTTCATTTATTATCATTGAAGGAATTGAAAAAATTTATGATTATTATGTTTTAACCAAATAATTTAAATTTAAATTTTTAATTTACTATTAATATATGATTTTGCTTTTACTATATGTAATGGTTATTCGCTCTAGGTAGTTTATAATTTATTGACGTTTTGAAAGTATCTGTAAAGATCTATTCGAAATAAAAATATTTTCTATTCTATTCTATTCTATTCTATTCCCATTGTAGGTATATCTATTTAGTCATTCGCTCATTCGACATTTTTTCTGTATGCCCGAACCATCGGAGCATGCCTTTTTAAATTTAATTTTAATACTTTATTGCCACATATATTATGGAAATAAAGTATTAAGTAAATAAATAGATTTTTTAATGAAAACAAAGATCTCAACAATCCTCTCTCAGAATTATTAATGACATAGGTACATAGTAAGTAGGTAAATATATATTATACTTATTTTTCGCAAAAAAATTCAATAATAGAAAAAATAACGAATATCCTTTTAACCACACGACTGAAGTTAAACTTCATGAGCTTCCATCCCTCTCTATGTACACTGACTTATATCTCTCTCAACTTCCGTTTGCCTCGTCCGATAACACTTTTCGTAACGCTCTCGTCACGCATCCACCAGCTTATTCCCCAAGTTAAGCGTGGGTAAAGAAAATTGACTTCAAAAATCGAAGAATAATTTGAATTTGGGTTGGATTTCAACCTGCGAACTCTGCATTGGTAACTATCGTTTTACCACTAGGCTACCAAAGCCCCGACCGAGCGTCGAATAAGCGTGTAGCTAATAACATAAAGGTTTAATAACTGTATCAAAAATTCTACATTTGTGATAGTCCTCAGTGATCATCACATAAAACAACAACTTTTCAATATAGCCCAAATTGCAACGTGCACAAAAAACATTGACAAGCCGCACTAACGTTGTTTATAAACGGTCAGTGAACTAGAGCAATGGCACGGCACCAGAATTTACCGTGTCCGCCGGAATTAGCGTCCAGCATTAACTATCGGGCCGGGAGCTCACCTCAACCATAAATTAGATGCTTGAGCGCTACAAGGGTTGTGCACGTTTTCGCTGCCGGACGTCATGATTATGGAAATGTTTTAAATGTCCCAAAATATAACGTCAATGGACTGAACCATACCATTGAAAAATACCACATAAATTATCCTTTTCCTTACGCGGGCATTTGATTCTGCGGGTAATATTTTTTTGCTAGATAAGACAAAACTTGTGCGGCAATACTGCAATTGTATGCTCGTGTGGTGTGAAGTGTCCGTATCAAAACATATAATATGCCACTAAGATACTGAAAAAAAGAGAAACGTTATATCTCTGTGTGAAAACGTTGTGACTCATGTTTCCCGGAAAATTTATCTGTATGTGTATGTGTGTGTGTGTATGTAAACAAAAAAGATCCCAAAATATTTATAGTCCAGTTGGACTGACTACCTCTAAAAACAGTGAAGTTTTGGCTTTAGTTTATCAGAAAAGATTCATTAATAGAAAATGAGGAGACAAACTGTGACAACCCTAACCTACTTATTTATTTTTAAATGAAAAACTCAAAAATTATACCAGTTTTTGTTATATTTCATTCCATGTAGGTACTCAGCCACTCTTCTTACTAATCTCATACTACTAAATTCATGTGCCTAATACCAAAGACCACAATGACGTGCGACAATGGAAACTGGATATAAAGCATGGGTCATAGACTTTTAATCAATCTGCACGAGCGTTACGGGAGTGCAAAAATGGCGGCAGGTTAGTGCGGAGCGGTGCGGCCTTAATTAAAACCATAAGGAAAATTGTTCGCCACTGACCGGACGGTTTTTTGTTTTTGGCAATGCATTTGTTTTTGGGATTAGTTTGATATGGATTTGTGTAACGGCACTTACGGCCAAATACTGAAACGTCAAATTCCCTTTTATCTCTCTCTCTATACACGTGCAAACGACAGAGTGATTTTATTGTATGTTATGAAAGTGGCAAACAAGTATGCAGTTCACATTGATGTTAAGTGATGACTGCAGCCTATAGACACCCACACAAAGACCTAGGTCAAAATGCAGATTGCGTTAGCACTCCTTAGGCCTAAGGTGTTATGCCTCTGTGCCGAAAATTACAGGGCCGTACATTGCCACCTGACCGAAACACGATAGTGCTGAACACTACCATTTAGCTGCAAGTATATTAGGTAATGCGGTGGTGCCTTTGCCCGCGAGCTCCGTCACTAGAGCTCTAACACCAGTTGTTATTTTTACCTTGTTATAGGAATGGTTTGACCACCATTGTTCGACTTACTGACTGCACTAGCGGCAGAATTCTTCTCCAATTAAGAGGGATGGAGTCGTCAGGAACTTCCTTAAAAAAATAAAAAGGAACCCTAGAGCAGGGACTGCAGTCTGTGATCACATAGCGGACAAACTAACTCATTATATTCGGTTTGAGAAAACTCGAATACTCGCTACAGAATACAGACCAATTCCATGAATGGTTCGCGAGGCTATTGAGATTAAAATATCCAAATTTCAATAGAGAAGATGGTTGGCGATTGTCACCAACATGGGATCCAATACTCAGTAGAATTAAAGCCCAACCGCAACAATCTGTAAGACCTCAAGATACAATTAGTAACTTTTGTGTTAATCCTGATTAATCCTGAACGCTACGCAAGACGTTTGCGAAATAGATGGAGGTAGCTGCACATAATAATTTTTCCAACTGCTCTCAGACAAATGTCACCTCAGTCTGTCCGAGACCACGGAAGCTGAAAAGCGACCGAAACGTCAGGTTCTATTTTTAATAACCAAAAATTAGTTTTATTTCAATAAAAAGGACCCTTTAAGACTTTTCAAAACAAGATCCCGTCTACTTACGGTTGTATAAACTAAAATACAAATATATTTATTCATAAATGCATCAATCATCAGTTTAATCTTGAACAAATCCTGTACGGGGAAGTATTCAGATATTTTATGGTAATGTTATTCTGCTGCGGACAAAGGTTAATCGGTTTGTATGTGTATCTTGCAGTGCCTAGCGTGTGGTGTGGTACTTTTTTTTATATTATGGAAGTGGCAAACAAGCACGCAGTTCACATTGATGTTAAGTGATGACTGCAGCCTATAGACACTTACACAAAGACCAAAGTCAAAATGCAGATGCGTTACCACTCCTGAGGCCTAACGTGATATGCCTCTGTGCCGGAAATTACAGGGCCGTACATTACCACCTGACCGGAACACGATAGTGCTGAACACTACCATTTAGCGGCAAGGATATAAAAACTTACTACTGGTACTGTTGGGTCACTGTTGGGTACTGTTGGGTACCCTGTTATTGCTGTCTCTTCTGGATATACACTACCGCCTTTTTATGGTTTGACTAAAAGAGCAACACTCTGAGGGCTGAATACTCAAACGTCACTCAATTTTAAGCAACCCTCAAATGTGCGCTATCTCTATCGTTTGAACGTGTTTTATAAAGACAGAAGACTTTTAAGTCCCACTTAGATTTAAGTGACGTTTGAGTATTTGGCCGTAAGTTTGTTCAGTAGCGGAGTTCTTCTCAGTAGTGCCTGCCCTTGGAACTCTGCTGAGTGAATGACTATGTTTATGACGAATAGATTTTTCTTTTTCTTCTATGAAGGAATTGAAATATTTCTTGTGTATACAATCGGTTAAATTTTATTTAATATGAAAATCCTGTATCAAAGCATTCTCCTAAGATGCTTACAATATTCCTAACATATTGGGGAATTGGGGGAGAATATGCCAGAATCTCCTCACCTGGCTTAAAGATTGGCGATCGCAATGACGGTTTTATCACTTATCTGCCGCTAAACGGTAGTATGTATGTATGTATGTATCTTCACGCCAGGTCCCTAACGGGGTAGGCAGAGAGTGTAGAGCGCCAGACATCCCGGTTCTGACAAACCTCTCGTGCCTCGTCTACCGGTAGTGTTCAGCACTATCGTGTTCCGGTAAGATGGTAATATACGGCCCCGTAACATTAACACAGAGACATATCAACTAAGGTCTCAGGGGTGGCAACGCATATGCATTTTGACTGGTCTTTGTGTAAGTGTCTATAGGCTGCAGTAAACTGCATGCTTGTTTGCCATAAATAAAATGGACGCTGTTCCATGTCATTCTTTTTACCGCCTGTATTGACTGCACTTGCGGAAGAATTCTCCTACACTAGAGGCGGTTGGGGTCGTCACATCCCGACGCCAAGTGACAGCGTACAACATATATGTATGTATCTTCAGGCCAGGTCCCTAACGGGGTAGGCAGATAATGTAGAGCGCCAGATATCCCGGTCCTGACATACCTTTCGTGCCTCATCTATTTTCATCATTGTCTTCATACATGCACGCCAATTCCTAAGACTTTTTACCGCACCATCCGACAGAACTCGACCTATTTGGTCATGATAAGTTAGTCTTCGTCTTCTTGGGCCTCTGCAACCATCCACATTCGCATTGTATATCTGTTTAATCATTCGCTCATTCGACATTCTTTCTATATGCCCGAAACATCGGAGCATGGTTTTTTTCATTTTTACACAGATACCCTCATTCACAAGAAGTCTCTTTCTTACATCTTCATTACGAACGCGATCAGTGAGCGATACGTACAAGACTACTAAATAACCGCAACCATAGTGACTTAGTACCCTGACAATTTCAATTCCCTCTGTAGAATGGTACACGCACACATTACGTGTATTATGTGGTTTGAATTAAATATGGGCACTGACTCAACTCACACGATTGCGTGTTGTTGTTGTATAAACAAGATTCTGTTTTCAAGAGCTAGGAACACATGTAGAGCCTTCGATTCTAGTGCGTGAAAGACTCGTATGGAACTATGGAGGTTTGTAAAATCATGATCATCATATCAACCGAAAGACGTCCACGGCTATTCCAAGCCACCTTATAGGGGGATATCCCATAATCGCCACGCATGGCATGTCGATTGGCGACTCAGGGGGATAGTTTTATCGTAGGACGCAACTGTCCATCTCGTGTTATAGTACTTACTACTGTCGCATTGGAATAATTTGACGGCCATTTTTCGGTTAACTGATTTTTTTTCCACTAAAACATCGGTTCCAATAATTCCGTCCAATACGCCAGTGAAATCATGATCATCATCATCAAATTAAGATGAAGTTAATTCCGTAGCCTATAAATATTAAAAAAAAAAAACTAAAGATTTCAGTGTAGATGCGTTGACATTCCTGAGGTTGGTAAGCTGTTATGCCTCGGCGCCCGAAACAACGAGGCCGTCTATTGTTCGGATCACGATGACGCTACACACTATCATTAAAAAGGAAGAAGCTTCGGTAATTCTGTGGTGCCTTAGCTCTCACACTTCGTCACCGGAGCTTTACTAAAACCGGAGGTCATACATGCAGATGAGTTGCCAGTAAGGCCAAAGTTGTTTTCCTCTGTGATTGTTGTTTCGAGGCCATACATTAACATCTAACCGGAACACGATAGTGCTGAACAGTACTATAAGCACCGACACTGTAACTCGAAGACTACTGAATAAAATTTCCAAAACTCAATTTTTTATATTTTACCATCGAACTTCAAAAAGTCCACACTTTTCACAGGCGCTTCCAAAATTTAATCCAACTCAGAAAAATGCTGATATAATCATAGGTGTCTAATATATTCGTTTCTACTCAGATATGCTGCCATATTCGAAACAATCCACGAATTGAACCGATCCACTGTCCCCTGGGTTCTTTTTTTACATTTTTCTTATTTTGCTTAAAGTAGGTAACCTATCTGTGCTACTAGAACACACATGTGACCATTTTTTTTAATATATTGTAAGTGGCAAACAAACATGCAGTTCACATTGATGTTAAGTGATGACTGCAGCCTATAGACCAAGAAGAAGACCAAGGTCATAATGCAGATGCGTTACCACTCCTAAGGCCTAAGGAGTTATGGCTCTATGCAGGAAATTACAGGGCCATACAAATTGACCATGCACATGTAGTAACTTTAATAATAATAGATTAATAATAGGTTAGGTAGGTTTAATAATAAAGACTGTATAATACCGTTTGAAGAATAATGTAAGATAGCAACTTAGTTACTTAACCTATTATCTTAATTAATAGATGTTAAGTATTATTTACCAGATATTAGGTAAATTAAAATATGAGCTACTAATCTAAGTACGTACATATTTATTTCACATACGTTAAAACCAATTCAATATCTCCTGAATGTAATTTTACTTTATTCGGGGATTAAAGGCATGAAGTGGGGTTCTTCAAAAATGGAGTCAAAAGAGTCCTTCAGAGCTGGCAGCGCGTTGGCAACTCCCCTGGTGTTGCAAATGTTCATAGGCGACGGATACCACTTTTCACCAGGTGGCCCGTTTGCCTAAAGGTAACAGGCCACGTACGAAACCTATCCCAAAATTTAATCTAACCCGATCCAATTTAGGCGGCGTGTCCAATCTATTCGTTTTTACTCTCGCGCCGCCATATTCGGAACAATACACGGATATAACCGATTCACTGTCCCCCGGGTGCCGTGTACCCGGGTTTACTTTTTCACATTATTCCCGGTGAAGCGGTGCATGCGATTTACATTGGCTAAGTGTTTATTTTTATGAGCGTTGTGTGGTGTGCCTGACGTGGGCTTGTGCTTCATTTTTATTAAGTTTGAGAAACGGTGTCGTTTATGTACAGAGTGTTTTTGGAAGTCACTGTTAGGTATTGGATGTTTCATTTATATACAGCGTGGTTTTGCAAGTAGATATTTCTGTAAAAGAAATGAAAATATATGATAAAATGAATGCATATATGTGTAGATAGAGCAGAGTAGATATGTAGGTATTGTACGACTACGTAGGTATATATAAAGAATGGAAAGGAAGAAAACATTTATTTAAACAGCACAGAGACACGAAATTTCCATAAATTTACAAACAATTTTAGAATAAAAAAATATTAATTCTCACGGCTAATCGAAATGGGAGACCAGATCAGCTTCATGTCAAGTCGATAAAATCAATCTACCTAACGTTGATTTTTATCTATGACCCTAGTTACGTGTTCACGGATGTCAAGCAGGTTAAACAATTAAATGAGAGAATTTATATTTTTTTCAGATGATCTTTTACTATTATCTAGTACTTACTTACCTACCTATTATTCGTACACTTGTAAAGTCTGCTTAGCTGTAATATTTTTTGTAATACTTTTAGGTTCACTAAATATATTACTACCCTGATTTTTTTCAGTCGTATAGATTGCGAAACATGAAACCATAAAACATAAAACTTAGGACCTACATTTTGCTATTTGATTTAGATTCACTATGTTTTGTCATACGGTAAGATAAAATAAAAGTAATTCATGTCGATCAAAAAGTAGATTTATATGAAACGGCAGATAGGTATATAGAGAACTGAAGCGTCATAAGATCCAAGACTCCTTTGAAATCCAACCGGCTGCCTTTTAACAACATTTGTGCCGATTTGAATCTCAAAGATTTTGAATTTAAGTTTCGGAACGCCCCCAGCGTTAGGGGTTGGTCTAAAATAATCAAAATTGTGACGTGCGGTAGCGTTTCTATCTAAAATTGGTAAAACTGAGAAAAGTTAAGATAATGAATTCGAAGTGTAAGTAGTTAAGTACCTACTTCAGCTGAACACGACGGACAAGCGAAGAAATCTTATTTATACAAGACTAGAGAAAGAGTGCTTACGACTTTTTACTTGAACTAAACTAATGTAAGTTAACTATGTAAGTCCTGATTCAAGTTTGTATATTACTAGCTGTTGCCCGCGGCTTCGCCCGCGTGTATGTCGTTTTATAAATAACGAAGTAGCCTATGTTATTTCACAAAGTCAGCTCTATCTCTGTACCAAATTTCATTAAAATCGGTTAAGTCGTTTGGACGTGAAAAGGACAGACAGACAGAGTTACTTTCGTGTTTATAATATTAGTAGGGATTGTTTAGAAGCGCGCATGGCCCCGCGGCTAGTGTAGATCGTAAGCGATCTACTCGGTTAAGCATTACGGGCGCGGTCGGGTGTGTGATGGGTGACCGCTAGTGGCAAATTAAAATGCGCGTTTCCGTGCTTCGTAGGGCACGTTAAGCCGTCCGTCCCGGTTGCTATCGATAGATAGCAGTCGTTAAACCTTATCGGAGGCCTTATGGGCGGTTTGAAAACATCCGAGAGCGGGTTGGCCACTAACCCGTATCTCCACCAATCCGCATTAGAGCAGCGTGGTGGAGTAAGCTCCAGGTCTCCCCCCAAAAAGGGAAGAGACTCGTGCCAGCCAGTGGGCCGCACTTTCATAATTTGAAATATATTTAGGTACATATACGCACGCGCAGGTGTAAAAGTAATGATGCATGAAATTTTAATAGCCCTAAAAATTTGGATGCCCCATGAGTCTAATGGTAGCAGCTCTCTACTGTTACTCTGAGGTCCTCCAAGAGGTGCTGGTTCGATCCCCAGGTCAGGGAAAAGTGCTATTGGATTGTTTTATATTATTTCGCATTAACACATGCTTGTGAAATATATTTTATTTAAAAAAAAAAATGGAAAGAAAAATTTGACTTCAGGCGAGACTCGAACTCGCGACCTACTGGGAATCTAGTCCAGCCGCTCTTAAAATTTAATATATATAAATATATAAAATATATTTCACAAGCATGTGTTAATGCGAAATAATATAAAACAATTATTAAGGGTAAAAGCGACTTCTTTACGATATTCAATAAACTGAAAAGTCTATTATATCGGTTGCCTAACTAGCATAGTTGGTAATAGATGGCGCTACTGCTACCATAAAGCAATGCAATAGATGTGCTATTGGATTGTTTAAATTTTTTGGAAATTTCCCTGTATCATCCTCTAAAAAACAGTCGCGGGCCGCATATTAGATACTGGTGATAGAACTTCATGTGGTAGAACCAACAGCACGCCAGAATTACCTTATATACTTGCCGCTAAATGGTAGTGTTCAGCACTATCGTGTTCCGGTCAGGTGGCCCTGTAATTACCGGCACAGAGACATAACACCTTAGGCCTCAGGAGTGGTAACGCATCTGTATTTTGACCTCGGTCTTTGTGTGGGTGTCTATAGGTTGCAGTCATCACTTAACATCAATGTGAACTGCATGCATGTTTGCCACATCCATTACATAAAAAAATATATACTATGTCTATAATACCATCAAGGGCCGCATGGAGCCTGCGGGCCATGGGTTGCCGATCACTGCTCTAAAGGAACCTGTTAATACTTTACATGCTTCAGCTCTTTATGATCAGTATAGGCAGAATCATTTCGTCCATCTAGATATGCTGCAAATCTATTTTTCATGCATATTTATAATCTAGAGAATAAATATCCACTAGGTTGCCTATCAAAAAATGGCCGCAAGTATTTTTTATATTTTTTTTGGGAAAGAATTTTATTTTTGGTTAATCATTAAAATGTTGCCCACTTTACGGCAATATATAAAGACTCTGAAAAATCACATCCGCCGTTGCGCACTTGGCCGCCCTTACGTATTTTACGTTCCGCCCCGATTACTTTTTACGTCCATAACGTACATGTATTATTTATATATCAAATTAAAGCTATTTTATTTCTCATTATTATGGTATACGGGAGCCAAATTAAATCGGCCGCAAATATAAAGTTTTTTAAAGATAAAATAATTTAATTAAAAATACTTGTATAATTTAATTAATATTCTCTAGATTACTATAACGTTGCGTAAAAATTGATGATTATAGGCTTGCAGCATATCTGGATGAACGAAATGATTCTGCAGTGGGATCATAAACTATATCCGTCAGTCACCGCCTGTATTCTATGACTTACACCCATCTCGTCTTCTTCGCTATATTCAGTTTCGATACCCTTTGAAACATTGACTTTGTACATCACTCAATCTGCCTTTTAGCATCTGAATGCATAATGTCTGGAACTTTTGACCTCATATTCCTTATTTTCAATTATTTTTTCCTAAATAAGTTTATAATAAGGTTTTAGAACACAATGAGCCCGTATTAGGTAATTTTAGATTTCACTTTTTTAATGTGATACTGCCTTACTAATATAGTGGAAGTAGGCCACCACTGCTGGGGTTCTGATTTCGATTTCCGGTTCGGAGGCTATCAGAGTTAAACAGAGCTTAGGTTTGGGTACAGAGACACTCTTTATCTCTTCTGCTATTGGGAGTTTTCAATTATCTTGTAGTTTCCTAGTACCACCCCTGGATATGCTGACGACCCGGTTAGTCCAGCGGTGTGAGAAGACCGTTTGATTCAAAGGGTCGCGGGTTCGATCCCCGCACCGGAACAATTATTTGTATGGCTTACAGATATTTGTTTCGGGTCTGGGTGTTTGTGTATGTGTTGTATGTGTACAACGGCACCCGCGACACAGGTTTATACCTAATGTGGGGCTGTGAGTGTAAGCGTATTTCATTTTATTTATTTATTTATATTATTAGTAATGTGCCTTTGTGTCAATACGCTCGCATACTCGATTTACCACGGCCTATCCCTTACGGGATTATCGTCGTAAAGTTACATATGCAAGTGGCAAACAAGCGTACAGTTCAAGTCGATAGTAAGTGAATACTATAGCCTATCAGCATAAAAAATAACGATTTCAATGTATATGCGTTGCTATTCAAATGAATAGCATTTTCTAATTGGTTATTCTAATATGTTTGATTATTCTTATTATTTTATTTTATATATTATATAATATACTATTTAGGATTAGGAATACCGTTATGAACTTTGGAGTTACCCTACAATACCCGCACTGGGTGCCACCCATGCTAGTCTCACTCAATCTAGTCTAGCACAGTAAAATAAACGCGATTAAATGTAATCCAAAAAAAAACAAGATTTTTAAATAAGAAAATGGTTGTTGTGCCTCACTCAACACGACATAGATAGGTGTAGTGTGTCCCGGACTTTTTCATAGATATTTATAAGATCTACAATTAATTAAAACATTTTATGGTTCTATCTTTTATAGTTTAGGCACCGTATGCAAAATTAGTAACTTTTCTGGTAGATTTTTTACACCTTTTGTCCGAAAAACCCAAATATCTTACGGAACCCTGTTTTTTTTTAAATAAAATATAGCCGATTTTTCTTGTGGATAATGTAGCTTTCGGATGGTGAAAAAAATTTTAAAATCGGTCTAGTAGTTTTTGAGCCTGTTCAATACAACCAAACAAAGTTTTCCTCTTTATAATATTAGTATAGAAGTATAGATATATAATTAGATAATATATAGTATAGATTTATTTAGACGTGATCAGATAAGAGACATCGATAGCAGACAAGAAATGTTCTTGAATTTGCTTTGAGACATTCAATCATTTGTTTTATTTATCATTCTATACCATAGAGCAACGCGGACCGGAGGGGTAAAGCCAATGGCTACTTTGCATCGGTAATAAGCGCTACACTAACAGTCTATCATTTTTTGCGGGGGAAACTACGTGTGATACACACTCACACTACAAAAATTGTCTATTACTATGAAATCCACACCTTTAATTTATAGACTTTAACAAAATACATAAACAATTTGGGCTTTGACGGAGGGGAAAGCTTGCATATGGCTACTCCCCTCCGGTCCGATGAGGTGGCCCATGTTGCTCTATGTTCTATACAATTTATGTATGTAATAATAATAAGTATTGTTAATTAAATTTATTATAATGTTTAACTTTAGGTACGTAACTTCACGCCTGTAATCCCCAAAGGGGTAGGCAGAGGTAAATGCATGCATTCAAGCATACATGCAAACACCCAGGATTCGCCGGTTACGTTTTGGCCCATGTAACAGGTGGCGAGCCTGTTGACATCTCCGGGCACATTACCAAACTTTGAGGTACTGGGAAACTTCCAGAAAATGGAAAATCCCAATAGAACCAGAGATAAAGGCTTTTTCACCATTATCTCTGATAACCCCCTACCCGGGAATCGAACCCAGGACCTCAGCGTAGTAGTAGTGGACTTTAGGTAACTTTGCTTTTTTGTTTTTCACCATTCTAAGCCTTTAATATTGCAGAAAAATATATCACTCTTTTATCCTGAAAAAATCCACTTCACAAATTTGTCCATAGTTGACTAGATTGGGTGCCAGGTGTGCCGGAGTTTAGTGATTTCAAGTAATCGACAGACGTAAGTGATCGAGTCGGGAGCAATTTCTTAGCCGGGCTTTACTGTCGTCAGGTGCTTTTAATACTTTTATTGCCTGTTTTTGTTTCTTAGCTGGGCTTTACTGTGAATAGATGCTTCTGATACTCAGGTACCTATGTTGGCTATGTTCCTCGTCAAATATGCCTAACGAGTTGGATAATCTTGTACGTTGTGTAAAGCTCGCGGGCGTAGGCACCACTGCATTACCTAATATACTTGCCGTTATATGGTAGTGTTTAGCACTATCGTGTTCCGGTCAGGTGGTAATGTACGGCCCTGTAATTTTCGACACAAAGTCATAACACTTTAGGCCTCAGCAGTGGTAACGCATCTGCATTTTGACCTAAGGTCTTTGTATGGGTATAGTTTTAGGCTGCTATAATAATATAATAATATTAATAGGCTGCAGTCATCACTTAACATCAATGTGAACTGCATGCTTATTTGCCACTTCCATTACATAAAAAAAAACAAAAAAACTTAGGTAAGTACTTCTTTTTTCTCGTGTTAAGTTCGAAGCCGTGGGCTATCACCATACCACCACATTATGTAAATTATGTCTATCGAGTGTTTGATCATGTAATTTTTAGCACTCAAGTGTAGCAACGGATTCAATCCTCTGTTTATCTATTAAGTACCTGCAGTATTCACTTACCATCAATGTGATTTGCTTCTTTACCGTAATCGTTAAACAACGATTTTAGCAATCATCAAAGCCTTTTACCATTGAATCATTATATCTTAGTAAAACAAGTCACTCTTTTGTTCTCGAAAAAGCCACTTCAATTTGTCCATCGTCGACTAGATTGGGTGTCAGGTGTGCCAGTTTAGTGATTTCAAGTAATCGATAGACGTAAGTGATCGAGTCGGGAGCAATTTCTTAGCCGGGCTTTACTGTCGACAGATGCTTTTGATACTTTAATTGTCTACGTTCGTCGTCAAATGCAATCATCTATTTGTAGAATAACTACTGGGTGAAGAATTAAAGGGTGAATATTTTTTAACTAATCTAATCTATTTATATGTATAAAAAGCAATTGCTGTTCGGTACTCTCGCTAAAACTCAAGAGCGGCTGGACCGATTCGGCTAATTTTGGTTTTGAATGATTTTTGGAAGTCCAGGGAAGGTTTAAGAGGTAAGGAAATATGAAGAAATTGAACGGAAATAGTAAAAACCCCAATTTCATTTTCCCATACAAATAGTCCGTATCTATCAAATTTTGACACATTATTTCATTGTGAGGTAAAACGAAGTTTGCCGGGACAGCTAGTACTAGATAATATTACAGGCGTCGGGACGTGACGACCCCACCGCCCACTAGCGTAAGAATTTTCTTCTACTGGAAGAGAATTCTTCCACTAGTTCAATCAGTCAACCGAACAATGGCGGTCAAACCATTACAATAGGGCGGTAGTAAGAATAACAACACGGGATGGGCAGTAGCGTCTCGGGATAACACTACCTACTGCCACTGCGTTCGCCAATCCACCTGCGATTCCAAGCGTGGCAGTTATGGTATAATAATATTAATGGCAACCCATTGTACGTCCCACTGCGCCGCACTAGTTACTCCCCTTTGGGGGGGGGGGGCTGTATCTTCCTCCACCACGCTTCTCCAATGATATTTCAAACCGCCCATAAGGCCTCCGACAAGGCTTAACGACTGCTATCTATCGATAGCAATCGGGACCGACGGCTTAACGTGCCCTCCGAAGCACGGAAACGTGCAATTTAATTTGCTACTAGCGGTCACCCATTACACAACCGACCACGCCCCGTAACGCTTAACCGAGTAGATCGCTTATGATCTACACCAGCCGCGGGGCCATGCGCGCTTCTTTTATGGTATGTTCTCCCCTAATGGCGCGCAATACCTACTGGTCTGAGCATCTATGGGGAAGGATTTGTCCAGCTCTCGTTTCTCGGCTGGAGTGATGAATCTAATACTTGAAAGATTCTCAAGCTGGCAAATTATATATAAATATTTTCTTTTTTTTTTGTTTATGTAATCGAAGTGGCAAACAAGCATGCAGTTCACATTGATGTTAAGTGATGACTGCAGCCTATAGAAAATAAAAATAAATAAAGCAGTTATGTACATGCACCAAAAAAATCCATGTACATCGCCGTCGTACTGCGGCAAAGTTCCCAGAAAGCTGGCAGCATTGCCACATTTGCCACGTTGAATGGCAATGCTTATTGTGATCGACTTGACATGAAGCTGATCTGGGCTCCCACTTGGACCAGCCGTGAGACTTAATCTCTTTTTTTTTCTTTTTTAATTGTTATTGTTTTTGCTTTTTGTTTAATTGTACCTGTGTATCAATCGTCTGGCAATATGCATCGTCATGTCTCTGTGCTGTCCAAATAAATGTTTTCTTTTCTTTTCTTTTTTTTCTTTTTTATTCTCTGACCGAAATATTGGTCACAGGAAGTGTCGACCAATCGCTTATTATAATTGATATAATATATAGATATATCAATGTCGACTTTTGCCACTGTATCCCTCGCATCGCAAACATACCGATTACATCAGTGTATCGGCAACGATAATTGTCGGTTGTCCTCGCGTCCTGATAATGGGCGCTTCCCGGGGATTTGTTACGAGCGCGTTAATTGTCCACATCCCGGTCGAGGTTCGTTCCTTCCTCATTTATGCAATGGGTGATGCGACGTCATTCACCGATACTTGGCTTCTAAGAAACGATTTGTGCAAATCCTATTTTATAGCATCGCTCGATTTGAATTCTATCTCGAGCTTTTTTACGTAAGGATGGTGGCATACAAGCATGTAGCTCACATTGATGTTAAGTGATGATTGCAGCCTATAGGCCCAGGGGCCGACCGCCTATTTCGTTTAGTTTTCGATTATGACATCATCTTGTCACTCGTCAGTTTCGTACCATCTAATTTTTTCCTAAAAGTGTTTTCGTCCGCAGGTATATTTTTAAGAGTCTCTATGATAGTTAGTTAAGGGGCCATACATATACCTACAGAGGCGGATTTCCCTATAGGCCGAGTAGGCCCGGGCCTAGAGCGGCAAAATTTAGGGAGCGGCAAAATTTAATCGTTTATTTTTTTAAGTAGTTGCCTACGCGCATACGTGTAAAATCTCAAAATTCACCAAGAAAATGTAATATAATAAGAGCACCATACGCCTCTTTCAAGGTTCCCGCCAAAACCCCCAATACGAGACTTAAAAACAAACAACTGCATTGATCAAATAAAACGATACTCTTTCTTTATTTTTATAATTTATTCATGAATCAAAAAGTAGATGAAAACAAAGGAAGTATAAAGCGAGATAGATTTACACGATTTACACGATAGATTTACATTTTATATTCACATTAGAGATAGTAGAGTGAGATAAGGAAAGAGAAGTTCACTCAACTGTAGCTGTAGCTACGTAACTACCGATACCACAGGTACCTTTCCCTCTTGCCATTTTGAAGTAGCCGCCGTCACCCCACGTAGCACTCCACGAGTTCTTGATCAGCCAATAGGGTTGTGGATCTTTAAAACATGCAAGTTTTTTTAATGTAATGGAAGTGGTAAACAAGCGTGCAGCTCACATTGATATTAAGTGATGACTGCAGCCTATAGACACTTACACAAAGACCAAGGTCAAAATGAAGATGCGTTACCACTTCTGAAGCCTAAGGTGTTATGATTCTGTGCCGGAAATTACTGGGCCGTACATTACCACCTGACCGGAACACGATAATGCTGAACACTACCATTTAGCGGCAAGCATAAAAGGTAATGCGAGGGTGCCTACGCCCGCGAGCTCCGTCTTTAGAGCTCTACCACCAGTAGTCAAATTAACATATCATTTTGATCTTTCAAAATTTTTAAATTATGTCCTAAACCCCCATCTTGAATACTGCTCTTGTGGGCGGGAGCCCCCAAATACCAGCTTGGTCCACTTGACTACCTACAAAAACGCGCCGTTCGTATTGTTTACGATCCAGGACTTACTGACAGGCTCGAACATCAGAGCCTGCGCAGAGACATTGGGAGTCAGTGCGTGTTGTACCGTCTCTACAATGGTGAGTGCTCTGCTGAACTGTTTGACACGGTACCACCGTCTCTTTTCCTACACCGTACTACCCGCCGAAGAGAGAAGTTCCACCCTCACCGACTGGACACCTGGCAGTGCTCAGCGGTGCGGTTTTCACGTTCGTTCCTGCCCAGAATGTGTAAATTGTGGAACGAACTTCCCTCTGAGGTGTTCCCTAGGTGCTACAATATGAAGTTCTTCAAAAATTGCGTCAAAAGTCTTCCCAAATGTAGCCGACAACAGTGTGTAATCGCCAGTTTTGGCATATGAATTGTGGCGTAAATAATTATATAAAAAAATGCAGATACAAAACATACGAGTGATCCTATAAGTATTTAGTTTTTTAATGAAATCAAAAATATCCTACCTGTCCCATATCCGACCAGTAAAACTGCATGCTTCCCATCGTTACACGAAGGGGGGTCGTAAATCATTCCGGCGCTATAGGTCTGCAACTCAGGGCTTGTTTGCATAGCTGGAATAAAGAACATCATTAGAAGCCTTTCGTAAAAGCGATGGGCAGGCAAATGTATCTTTAATTAATTTAATTACTTGCGCCAAGAGATGGCGATCTGAGTTCAATCCTTCAGGCAGCACGAAAAATATGATGATTGATTTCTTATTGTTCTTGGACCATATAGGGTGCATCTGCTGCTTTAAGGATTCATGGTAAAATCATTTTTGGACCAAAAATATTAATTACTTAAACTAGTCCTTAGTACTTTATCCAGTGTCTTACTGTGTCCTTAGTACCTCACCCTTCATTAACGTTGGGTAAAAAAATGACGTGGTGTTGACACTTGAAAAATCTTGGAACGCGGAGGAGGGTAATGTGTTCATACTGTTCATCAGTATGTTTGTTTTTTTGTCATGTTCTAGAATCAGAACGCCAATTTTCATGATGTTGATCAATCGATTAGTCTTGAGCTCATGAGGGTCAACAAAGATAAAATAATTATCAATATTTATAATGGGTCACCATTGTTAACCGGTTGAAAATAAGTCAACTAACCTTGTCATGTGGAGTATCATTGAATAGGTATTTGAAAATGAATATAGTTTTCTTATTCCAATTTTTCTTAAATGAACCATGTGGACTTGGAAGAATGCTTTGAGTCGTTGTGGTGAAAGAATTAGTTATATTGCTCCAATACCCCCTTCTGTGAGGAAGTCTCGGAGCTGTATATCCAGGGCGCGCCGGATGACCATTTTTGTTTGTCATGTTCACCGCTCGGGGAGGCTTCTCTCATGCACCCCAAAATGCAGGGAAAATCTGGCTAAGTGGGGTTTCTCAGCCAATACGATGTGCGACTGTGGAGAATCCGTTCAGACGATGGCTCATCTGATGGTTTGCCCTCTGTGTCCCACTAGCTGCACCACAAGCAACCTTAGCGGAGCTACGGATAATGCAGTGACCATTGAAAAGTTTTGGGTCAAGATTCTTTAACACTTAACCCATTCCATGTCCCATGTACCACATGTGTCCATTTGCATTGTTTTAACTATTGTGTCTGCTTGAGGACAGTGAACGTGTTAATTCATTTCGCTTTGGAGTCGTTGACACAAAGAAGATTCCAATTTTTTCAATCCAAATAAAAAAATAGGGTATACAATGATTTAAAGTTGGACATCAACTATTTTCGCTTTGATATTCTAGGTAAGTATATATTCGTAGGCTTGTATCGTCGGTAAGACCCGCAAGTTGGGTCTTCAAGAAGCGCCGCATGTTTCACAACCTGAGTCGGAGACTGGAGTCATTCAGCTAGCGAATTACGATTAGGTGACGATAAGCTTAAACAACACTGATACCTCTGCTTGCAATGTACTGTCATGGGTTCGTCGCTACACTTCAACCAGTGAAAGCGAAAGTGAATTTTTTTCCAGCAGCGCAGCGTTTTACGTGTAAGTATATCTATTGTCTACTGTCTATGGGAGTTAGTTCGTAGTGTGCAAACGCATAGCAGCCCTGAAATTTATG
The DNA here is from genome assembly GCA_036365455.1 of Macrosoma leucophasiata. Lineage (NCBI taxonomy): Eukaryota > Metazoa > Arthropoda > Insecta > Lepidoptera > Hedylidae > Macrosoma > Macrosoma leucophasiata. The sequence goes on along the minus strand of JAWQUS010000007.1, from coordinate 21,774,985 downwards.
TGTTTATGATTGTAGACGTGGTGTTTCATTTGTGTTATGAATGAAATAGAGAGAGTCAAACGGCGACACTTGTCCCAACATAACACTGAAGCAAATACCTGAAGGTTGGAAACCTTATCTAATCCGTATAAAAAAGTGGTTAACTTACCAATGGATAGAGGTCCTGTGGTATACAAAGAATTCTTTAAAGTGTCTTCATCGTTAACACCGAGTTGACTCCCCCCAGTGACTACCACAGCAATTTTACTTTTATCTGTACGGCACTGTCCTTGCGCTGTTTGGTATGGATAATCTTCTTCTCTCATAGCGCCTCCCTCTTGAGCTAAGGCCCTTTTAACAAATATAGTTTTAGCTGTATCGATGGCTTAGTAAGAGAACTAAGCCAGTCATACGTCTGTCAAGACTATTTCATAAATTTAATATTCAATATTCATTCATAATACTCATAAAAAAGAGTTTGTCTATCACATCATATCAACGGGAAATGGTTTCACCTCGAGAAACCACGCATATAACATGATGGATTCGTGCAGCAACCCCGACTGAGCCATGCTTGAAGAACCCCCCTCGTGGGTACACGGATGTCTTTTCCTCCTCCTACATAACCCACCCCATGCATAACGTATGGTGGGTATGCGTAACCCTAGTAAAAAATGCCGGAAGGATTCCTCCAAATTACAGCTTTTTTCGGACTAAGAGTTTCTGAGCTCAGCTTAGCTGCGGACTAATGGATGGACGGACATGGTGAAACTGTAAGACTTGTAGGCTATGGAACCCTAAAACAACTAGTTTATACTTACTGCATAACATGATCTGGGTACCCACCCTTGCATCCATAGTCAACATTGTCACAGTCCAAACCTTGTTGGTCAGAAAGCGAAATTAACTGCCCATTTTTCTTGGCGTACTGGCCTTCAATGTTACCTGAAATTATTAAAAAAAAACTGTTTTTATGTCATTATCATTTTTATATTAAACAAGCATATCATTCACATTGAAGGTAAGTGAATACTGTAGCCTGTAAACATCTACATAAAAACTAAAGATTGTAGTGAAAATGCGTAACTACTCCTGAGGCCTATCACAGAAAAAAAAACAATTTATGTATGAAATTATTTATTTCGTTTAACGTCCATTTTTGGATCACTGATTTTCATGTGTCAAAATTCATCTCAATCGGCCCAGTACTATCGAAGTCAATTAGTTGGGACAGACGGACAGACAGACGCATGAGTTCATAAAAGAGTTCTGTTCCTTTGAGGTATGGAACCCAAAAATAAAAGATACTCTCAAATAGCGCTAAAGCACAACTTACAGTTTTCCTAATTTTTCACTTCGGTGAGATAGGTACTGTCTCTCCAGTCTAAAGTTTCAGGGCTATCTTCGACTACCTGATACACCACAACGATTCTGAGGTGCAGATCTCAAAAGGAAAGAGATACTCACTAATAACGCTGAAGCGATAACACATCTCACAGTTTCCCTGACTCTTCGCTTCGGTGACATAGGAATAGTCTCTCCAGTCTAAAGTTTCAGGGCTCCGACTACCTGATAAACCATAACGTTTTTGATGTGTGGAACTAAAAGGGAAGAGATACTTACCGAAGCGATAACATGACCCACAGCTTCCCTGATTCTTCACTTCGGTGACATAGGTACTGTCTCTCTAGTATTAAGTATCAGGGCTATCTCCGACTACCTGTTATACTACGTTTCTGACGTGTGGAACTAAAAGGGAAGAGATACTTACCAATAGCGCTGAAGCAATAACACGACCCACAGGATCCCTGATCTTTCACGGCGGTGACATAGTTATTGTCTCTCCAGTCTAAAGTATCAGGGCTATCTCCGACTACCTTATACACCACAACGTTTTTGCGATCAACGGTAAAATTTGAAAAACCATAGTGAGTTTCGGAAAATTCTTCGTAACTAAGATCCGAGAAGAGATTGATTTTGTAAGCAACCGAATTTGGTTTCAAATCGCGGTTCCATTTGTTTATTTGTCTCAGATTATCTTTAAAAACTTCATATCTTAGACTATATTCCTGGTCGTTCTTATAATTTTTCCCATATTCTATTACGAAATTTTTGAAAAGATCCGCAGCGTTGTTTAGATCATAAAAACTTGTACTTGATTGGCCGGTAATCACCACCAGTAATGAAAGAAAAACGAAGCAAAAAAGACTCATCTCAAGATCTATTAATCCATGTAATTTCACCTTTCTTTTTATATAAGTATACTTATCATGATGTATTCTAGTTATTTGTCACAATAAAACTTGTAATACATAATCTAAATTATGTTCGCTATTTGGAATTTTAGAATGTCAGTATTATCATAGACGAAGAAAGGAGTAATAAAATCAAGTGACACGAGGATGATTTCAAGGCTAAAGCGTGGAGGAACTTAACTTCACACCTTTATATTTAGAAAGGGGTAGGTATAGATAAATTATAGAAGCAGTTTACATTGCTGGTAAGTAATATTGTAACCTTTAAGCATCTACATGAAACCAAAAATTTACCTTTTCCATTTCTGTACAAAATAATGTATAGAACTTTCAAAGATTCTTTATTTATAATACTAGCGGACCCGACAGACTTCGTCCTGTCAAAAGGATTAATAATTTGGCAGTTTTTTGTTCCTACCTATTTTATAGTCGGGTCAAAAAATTCTCCTGAACAGAACCGTAACCCTGGTGGATAGGGCATTGTGGATAAAAAATAATTAAATGCGCAAATTGACTCTTTGACGTTAGGAACACACCTACATTGCTTAGACAACAATGAGTGCTTGCAATTTAATATGAACCTTAAACAATAGCAATAAAACTCAAATTGACTCTACGTTTTAGTTAAAAAACGTTTGTATGGGAAAAGAAAAGGGCTGTTTTTAGGATTTTTCCGGCAATTCTTCGGATTTTTCTCGCCGTAAAAACCATCCTTGAAATATCCTTCAACGAACATTAAAAAAAAAGAATTGGCCAAATTGGTCTAGGTTGTTGACTTATGCGCTTACCAACACATTTTTTGAGATTCATTTTTATATTATAGAGATTACTGTGAATACACGATATAGAAAGTTTAAAATTGGAATCATGATACAAATTAGAAAAACAAATCAATAAATTGTTTACGATAACTTAAACAAATAAGATTTACTTAGTTTGAAAGAAACATCAGGCAAATTGCAATTGTCCGAATAACATGCCGCTGGATAAACTGGTCTGAAATGAAACGGAGTTACTCTTGCAACAGATAAGTGAAGCAGAATTGAATTACGTCCAGCATGTGACATACGGGTGGATATTGCACACAGCACCGCACCGCTTAAAACATTGTAAGTGTCTAGGGGCACTTCCTGGCCCTATTTATTTATTTATTATTTTTTAAGTGCTGATATATCAGCCTATAGACATCTACACAAAAACAAGACGTCAAAATATAGATGCGTTAACATCCCTGAGCCCTTGTTGGCTTGTTTGCCACCACAGTTGCATAAAAAAAATCAATATTGAGGGCACTTCCCATAAATGGTACACTGTAGGCAGGAGGTATTCAGTCACGTTAATTGTTATCATCAATGTGAACTGAGACTATCTATTACTTATTTGCCACTTTCATATAACATAAATCGTCATTACTGTTCGTCGAGAATATTTTTTCATGTCCTCGAATAATATTATCAGCGTCTAAATTTGCAACACGATCCCGTATGTTTACTTGCTAGGCGAAAAACAAAGCGGTCAGTTTTAAAATTTTGTCCAATTTCGTAGAAACAGTTGTCTGTGGTAAACATTTGGGTATTTGGTTTGTTAGTACACCCGAGGTAAACGAAAATGTTAGGTATCATAAAGTTGTTTGTATGTGTACCAAAGTACTAACTCATTACTTGCTACTACACTACTGATTAAGGTATAGAGGCTCTTTAAAACTATACTTCAAATGAATGTCAATAAATAGTGGTGGTATATTGGTAGCTACTAGGTAATGCTACGCTGAAGTCCGGGGTTCGACCCCTGGGTCGAGTATTATGTGTGTTATTGAGTTTTTTTGGAACTGACGAACCTTAATGATGTGCTGAATTAATATCACCAACTGTTAATAGGATAAACGAAATTGATTAAAAACGTAACTGGTCTAATCGTGGGTAGTTATGAAAAGAAAGAAACAAATTTAAAAAAAACCGGTCAAGTGCGTGCCGGACCACACACACTGTAGGATGCCGTAGTTTTTAGGTTTGAATAATGTAATGAAAAAAAATATATATTTTCCATGGAGTTATGGTCGAATATTACTCGCAAACTTGTAAAGCTAACTTAAGTGTGATAGTTTTCCCATTAATTTCGTTATATCGTATTATTTTTTAACAACAAGCGTTTATTTGGTAAAGGACCCCCCTTAGGAATACTTGACTCTATCGAAAATTGGCACTTTATAGCTTAATAGGTCACGAATAGTGATCTAAACCAAAAAATGATGCTTCCACACCCCTAAACATTTTTGAAAGAGCTATCCAACGATACCCCACGCTATACAGAAGACGAAAAGGAAAAAAATATGCGCGCGTTACATGTAGGAGAGGTACACTATTTTTTTTTGTATGCTTATATTCTACCACTTTGTTGGCGTGATTAAGGTGTATACTTGTACCAAATTTCAAGTCTCTTATACCAATAGTTTTTGCGCTAAACCGCGGACAGACAGACAGACAGACAGACATGGCGAAACTATAAGGGTTCCTTGTTTACCACGGAACAAAAACAATATAAAAAGGAAGGAAAATTACCATTAAGCATTAAATACCTTTCCAAAATACATCCAATCTGTCACATCACACACCCCATACGGGCGCTCTTCCAAACATAAAAATCGGTAGTTTATTTGCTAACGTTATTAAGTCATAATAGTAAACTAATTTTGGATGTACAACCGTTATAAAAAACACTAATCATCGCACGCCCGTCATGTTTATAACAATTTAATAATACGTCCTTCAATCTCCAGATCGATTAATGCCTTGGATTACAGTTCTTATTGCTAGGAGATAAAGTTCATTTTAACTGCAGGTGCGGTTTAGATTCGGGAACAATTGACTATGACCGGGATTTCTCGATGAGGCAGGGATTCATCAGGGTAATAGGTATAAAATATTTGTAAAGAAATACTATTTCTTTCTTCGCACTCTGTGTGTTTATTTACCATGAAGTTTGGTTATAGTTTTTAACTTTTTAATTGTCTGATTTTAAAGAAGAAATGAATTCAGAATGTCAGATGACAGATTTAAATACGAGTTGATTGACAATTGGATAATCAATGAAAATTTTAATATTATATTATTTTATGTTTTAAAAGTGAAAGAATAAACTTTCATTGTCGTTTCTTCTTTACAGGTTTGAGTTCATATTGTTTTATATTACCTAAATAAAATAGTCTCTGTATAAAAAAAACTAACAATAAATCTTCTTTACAGCAACACAAGGTTTATTTCTTTCATGTAGTAAAACAATCTTATAAAACGACAATTTTGTTTATAAAAAGATGCAAATGGAGCAGTTACGTTTTGAATTCACGATTTTACCGGCGAATGATGGAAAATCTAATATTTGTTGTGTAACCTCAATCACAACTAAAGATGAAAAAAAATTTGCTATACCAGAGGAATTACAGTCTGTTGGATTTCACGAAGAATTAATTGAGACAGCTGTGTACAACAAAGTAAAAAATAGTTTAAAGAAAAGACATCAGACACGAAGAGTTTGGATAACTATGACAGATAAATTACGAGAAATTTACATAGATGCTGATGGTAACTTACAATTTGGAGAACAATATCTGGAGGAAATTGAACATAACCGAGCATCTGAAGAACAAATTAGAGATTCGAATTTATTGGAAGAAATGTTTACAAAGTTAATAGAAAATACTCATGATTTAAAAAAACAGAATCTGAAATATGTCGCAGAGAAGTTTGTGATTGAGAAATTTACGAGCAAAAACTCGAATGCAAGGCAATGGATTGACATTTTTGAGAGAGAATGTTCTCGCTTCGGTATTATGAAAGATGAACAAAAAATTGAGATTCTCCGACTATTTATGGATAAAAGTTGTGTTGATTGGTACAGCTCAATGATTATAAAATTAACACTCAACTCAGAGTGGATATTATGGAAGGAAAAGTTTTGTGAGTCATTTGCAAACCAAAACTGGAACCAAGTGACCTATGCATTGTTATTTAAATATAAGGATGGTTCATTAGTGGACTATGCCATTAAAAAGGAAAAACTTTTATTGGACATGAGAAATTCAATTGATACAGGTACACTGGTGGATCTGATAGCGGTAGGTTTGCCAGGTTTTGTATTAGAGAAGATAAATAGAGAAGCAATGAACGATATAGTATGTTTATTCAATGAGGTGAGAAAGTATGAACATTTGGTAAATAAAAATAGGAATGGAACGTACAGAAAGTATGAAAATCAAAGGATAAATATTACAAATGAAGGACGTTATCCATGCAAAATATGCGTAAAATTAAATAAAGGGGTTCGCTATCATTCCGAAGCTGCATGCTGGTTTAGAGTTAGAGAAGATGATAAGTTAAATAAAAGATATATTAAACATGTAAATAATTCAGTGATTGAAACAGAGTTAAATGAAACAGAACAAAAAAACTAGTAGTGACACCATTAATTAAGATCAAACTACTGTTAAATAATAAATTAGAAATTTATGGAGTATACGATTCAGGTTCAAATGTATCTCTAATTAATTCCAAATTACTAAAACTAAATACAAAAGGACATAATTCTAATGAAGAAAATATAGTAACAATTAATGGTGTCCAAAAAACAAGTGGTTTGACAAATTTAAAAATAAAAATTTTTGAAATAGAAGAAAATGTGGATGTGTACATCATTGACGAACACAAATTCAGATATGATTTCTTAATAGGATTAGATATGATAAAGAAATACAAGCTAGTACAAAATGAGGAGTTAAAAATAACTCAGAAACAATACTTACATGAAAAAAATAGTAAAAAAATGGAGAAAAAGATAGACGAAGGTGAAAATGAAGGTAATAAATATGAAAACGAAAACAAAATTAATTTTAATGAACATATCAAAGAGGAGGCTTATAGAAGAATCTTATAGTCCATTCGCAGCACCAGTAACTTTGACATTTAAAAAGGAAGAAAATAAAAAATCAAGGCTCTGTATAGACTTCAGGGATTTAAATAAAATTGTAGTTCCTCAGGCTCAACCCTTCCCATTAATTGACGATTTAATGACAAAAACAAGAAATTGCAAATTTTTTACAAGCTTAGACGTTAATTCAGCTTTTTGGTCTATACCTCTACGAGTAGAGGACAGGAAGAAGACAGGGTTTGTAACTCAAGAGGGACACTTTCAATGGACTTGCCTACCATTTGGTTTGAAGACTGCTCCAGCAATATTTCAAAGAATATTGTGTAACATACTTAGAAAATATAAACTAACCGATTTTGCTGTCAATTATATAGATGATATCCTGATATTTTCAAACTCATTTGATGAACACATAAGTCACTTGAAACAGTTACTAGAAGCAATTCAAATGGAAGGATTTCGACTAAAATTTATAAAATGTACATTTGCATCAGATTCGGTAAAATACCTGGGACATATCATTCAATATAATTCTATCCAACCACTGAAGGACAATCTCATTTCGATAAAAGAATTTCCAGTACCAAAAACACAGAAGAATATTCGACAATTTTTGGGAAAAGTAAATTTTTACCATAAATATATACCAAGGAGCGCAATAATTCTTGACCCATTACATAATTTGCTACGAAAAAATCAAAAGTTTGTTTGGTCTGAAGAATGTCAAAATGCGTTTGAAAAAATAAAGAGTCTCTTGTGTTCACAGCCAATACTAGAAATTTATGATCAAAATCTACCAATAAATATTTATACTGATGGTTCTCTGCTGGGTGTTGGAGCAATTTTAAAACAAGTACAACTAGATGGTAAAGAAAAACCAGTAGCCTATTTTTCAAAAAAACTGAATGGAGCGCAAAAGAAGAAAAAGGCAATATATTTAGAATGCTTAGCTATTAAAGAAGCACTAAGATATTGGCAGTACTGGCTGATAGGTAAATCGTTTACAGTCTACACAGACTATAAACCATTAGAAAACATGAACTTAAAAGCTAGAACAGACGAAGAACTAGGTGATTTGACTTATTACCTTTCACAATATGATTTTAAAATCAAATATTCCCCTGGAAAAGATAATTTAGAAGCGGACTGTTTAAGTCGGAATCCTATATTAGAACCAGAGGATAATCTAGAAGAACAACTGAAAGTTGTGAACTTAATTACATTAGAAGATATTGTAATAGATCAGAATCAAAATAAAGAAATACAGAGAAACAATAATAAAATAATCAAAAAACACAATTTATACTTCAAAAGAATTAGGAACAAAGAGAAAATAATAATAACAGAAGAATTCAGTATTAAATTTATAAAGCGAATACATGAAGATCTATGTCACATTGGAGTGGGACAAATGCTAACGACTATTAGTTCACTGTACGCAACAAAAAATTTAACGAAAAATATTAAAAATGTTTGTAGGAATTGTGAAATTTGCATAAAAAACAAAACAAGAGGACAACACAAATACGGGTTAATGTCATATTTAGGCCCAGCGACAAGACCCTTTGAAATAGTATCAATAGACACAATTGGAGGTTTTGGTGGTTCTAGATCAACCAAGAAATACATACATCTTTTAGTGGACCACTTCACTAGATATGCATTTATTATAACATCAAAAACCCAGGGTGCACATGACTTTATAAAGCTAATAAATAAGGTCGCTGAAACCGAAGAGATTGGGATGCTCCTTACCGACCAGTATCCAGGAATAAACTCTAAAGAATTCAAGAAGTTCCTTACTGACAAACAAATAACAATAATTTTTACAGCAGTGAATGCACCGTTTTCTAATGGCCTAAATGAAAGGTTGAATCAAACGATAGTTAACAAAATTAGATGCAAAATCAATGAAGATGGAGAAAACAGAGCGTGGACTACAATAGCACATGAATGTGTAGAAAAATACAATCAGACTAACCACTCAGTAACTGGCTATGCACCATGTTATTTGCTATACGGAACAGATGTTAAGGTTTTACCAAAAGAACTACAACAAGGAGGTATAAATAGTGACTGGATCGGAGATAAGAAAACAGCGCTTAATAATACCTTGAAATCACATTACTATAACAAAATGAGGTATGATAGGAATAGAAAACAAAGAGAATTCAGTGTGGGAGATCTAGTATATATAGAAAATGGGAATAAACTAAATAGGAAAAAGCTAGATGAATTGAGAATTGGACCATATAAAATAATTAAAAAGAAATCTAATACAATTTACGAGATAGATACAGGACATAGAAAAACAGAGTCAAATCTTTTTCATATCACAAAACTAATTCCAGTACAGATAACAGAGGATGAGAATGTGCAAGTATCAAATGGAGAACTGGAGTGAAAATTCACGGGTGAATTTTCTTCCCCATGGGGGGAGATGTAAAGAAATACTATTTCTTTCTTCGCACTCTGTGTGTTTATTTACCATGAAGTTTGGTTATAGTTTTTAACTTTTTAATTGTCTGATTTTAAAGAAGAAATGAATTCAGAATGTCAGATGACAGATTTAAATACGAGTTGATTGACAATTGGATAATCAATGAAAATTTTAATATTATATTATTTTATGTTTTAAAAGTGAAAGAATAAACTTTCATTGTCGTTTCTTCTTTACAGGTTTGAGTTCATATTGTTTTATATTACCTAAATAAAATAGTCTCTGTATAAAAAAAACTAACAATAAATCTTCTTTACAGCAACACAAGGTTTATTTCTTTCATGTAGTAAAACAATCTTATATATTTATTTTGATGTTTTATCTCGCATATCGTCTGTTAGATTTCCGCCTCGCTTTTCATTGTTTTCCAAGTATTAGTAAGTTGATTATTCTGTAAATTTAAGACCCAGAAAGACCTAACTACGTCTTCAGTTTCTTCTGCAGCGACCGCTATTATTTAACCATTTTGATATATTTTTAAAATAAAGGTATAAACTCGTCATACACTGACGTATTGAATATATTGAAAAAACATATATTTTTAAATATTTAGTTATTTTGTTTTTTTATACGTTATGGAAGTGGCAAACAAGCATGCAGCTCACATCGATGTTAAGTGATGACTGCAACCTTTAGACACCTACACAAAGACCAAGGTCAAAATACAGATGCGTTACCACTCCTGAGGCCTAAGGTGTTATGCCCCTGTGCCGGAAATTACAGGGCCGTACAATTACCACCTGACCGGAACACGATAGTGCTGAACACTACCATTTAGCGGCAAGTATATTAGGTAATGCGGTGGTGCCTACGCCCGCGAGCTCCGTCACTGGAGCTCTATCACCAGTAAAACCATTGTACCATGATTTTAACTTTAAAAATACCTGATGCATCCCTGACATGCCTAAACAGCTCTATAATTGTTTTCCATAAGCAATCATGTCTAATGACGTCATTCATAGCACTTTCAGAATTAAAATGATAAACGTTGCTATCGAATATGGAAATCTCCCAATTTATTATACGATAGCTCGTTATTCTATTAGGCAAACAAAATTTGGGAGGGTTAATAGAGTCATCTAGGTTATTACGCATAATGGTCGGTTGTCACTGCTTGTTTTTGATGATTAGTGAGGGTCGTTTAGGCCCGGTAGATGAATGTATGTCAATTTAGGTGCGAGTTTTAATGTAAGTAATCGTGGATTCTTGGTGACCAAATATTGTACGGTATATTTTAAACTTTATTTATGTATTTTCCTGTAGAATAGGGTTGCCCCTGTTTACTCAACCTTTTGTAAACTTTACATTAACATATTCGGTAGCTTAGTGGTAAAACTGGACTGATTATCCTGAAATCGCAGGTTCGATTCCTGCCCGTAATCATTTTTTTTCCGTTTTTTCTTTAATTTCTAAAGTTTACTCGCATGTGTTAGGTATTGCGAAAAATAAATATTACAATTACATTAACGTGTAATTATTCACTTGCAGGTTATTCCAAAAATATAATTTTAAAATCCAAAACTTTATTTTTTATTTTAAAGAAAAATGGAAAGAAAAATTTGACTTCAGGCAAGACTCGAACTCGCGGCCTACTGGGAATCTAGTCCAGCCGCTCTTCCAATTGAGCTACTGAAGTCCTGCCCGATTTGTCAAATCTTTCCTTCACATTTATTGCATTGCTTTATGGTAGCAGCAGCGCCATCTATTGCCAACTATGCTAGTTAGGCAACCGATATAATAGACTTTGCAGTTTATTGAATATTGTAAAGAAGTCGCTTTTACCCTTAATAATTGTTTTAAGCATGTGTTAATGCGAAATAATATAAAACAAAACCTTAATGTACTTGTATATCTAATCCATCTACGACATCCAAACGGTCCATTTCACAAACTCCGAAAGCAGCACTAAAAATCACCAGAATTTGAAAAAAAAAATAACTACCATGTCATTTAACTACCTGACCATGAATCTCGGTTACGAAATATTGCACAATAGTTATATTTTAAACATTATTTCCTTACTGATGTTTCTGTATTTTCCAGAAGGATAGGGCTACCCCTGTTTACTAAGACTTAGGTGACAGCTCATCCGCAATTTTTTTTTTTTTATGTTATGGAAGTGGCAAACAAGCATGCAGTTCACATTGATGTTAAGTGATGACTGCAGCCTATAGACACCCACACAAAGACCAAGGTCAAAATGCAGATGCGTTGCCACTCCTGAGGCCTAAGGTGTTATGCCTCTGTGCCGGAAATTACAGGGCCGTACATTACCACCTGACCGGAACACGATAGTGCTGAACACTACCATTTAGCGGCAAGTATATTAGGTAATGCGGTGGTGCCTACGCCCGCGAGCTCCGTCACTGGAGCTCTACCACCAGTGAAATTGTATCTAATCCGCGGATGAAATGTCACTCTTTACAAATAGTAGGCGTCGACTCATCCGAAGTGGTGTTGTTATTCGGAGGAGTCGCCGCCTAGTTAAAATTACTAGTAGTCTTTTCATCCAAAGTTGAGTAACACATATATAGTTTTAAAAAGTATATTACTACTTGCCCCTTCGTAATCATTATATCAACATGTACCTAGGTATAAGTTGCTGACAAGAATATCTGCATACTTTTTTTTAATGTAATGATGATGCTACACTGCAACTCCAACAACAGTGATTGCACAATATATTTAAATTTTCTGACTAACCTGTAATCTGACTTATCTGAATATACGGACTCTTTTTTCCTCACTTTATGATCGGAACATAGTAATATACCTAATAGTGTTTAAATAATAGTATTTTACACTGGGGTAGGTATATGTTCTTCGTGAATTAACGCTTAGTTGTGTCATGCTAACAGCCGCACAACATATCCAACCCGGCATTGGTAAGTGACGATCCCCCACCAGCGGAATAGAATTATTCCCTTAATACCATCAGACCATTCAAACAGGGCGGTAGTAAGTGTAACGCGGAATGGGCAGCAGCTTCCTACGATAATACTGTCGTAACTGCGCCAAGCGACACGCCAAGCTTGGCGATTATGCCATATTCTTCCCTTTTGAAGCATCTTAGGGGAAGGCTTATTTTACATGTTGCCGTTTCCGAAATGACGTTTTCACACGATCCATTCGGGTTCATTGGTTTTCAAACAAAAACTGGTAGAATTAGCTCATAAAAGGTGCGCGTGTCGCGAAACTAACCAATCATTAATTGTATTATTTACAGCAACAACAGTGCAACGGGCCTTAACGATGTTCATTAAAAAATCTAAACACAAACACGGTACTATTTGCTATCGGTTGGAATATGTAGGAGAGTTTCTTTCGAGTTGTTGATCGTGAAAACTCGAAATAAACTCGTCCTCAATTTTTTAAATACAGATAATAATGGTATTCTTTAAGGGCTATGAAAATGAAACCATGTATAATATTAAACAATATTGTTGTTCCACAACTTTTTCGAATTCGTTAGCCTTTTTCTCCCATACAAAACTAAAAACATTATTAACTATTGAAATCTTTTGCCAGAAAGATGAAGTAGACGAATTCGCCACTAATGGCACATTGCGTAGTATTAGTAAGTATTAAAAAATCGAATAATGCATATTTAAATCTCTGTGAATGTAGGTATCACTCCTCGTTTATCAGTGTTTGCCGTAAAAATGTGTGGAAGAATAAATGCATTTGTAAAATCAGGTAGGTAAGTTCAATGAAATCTAAAATAAAATAAAACTTTATCGCAATTATTCATCCTACGTTTCGCAGTCAACAATATCATGCTACTCAACGAAAATCTATGTTTATTATTTAGTGATTGTAAATGAAAATCATGAAATACCTGTCAACTATTTTTAAAATTCAACTGAACGTCCGGCATTCAATTACTCAGGTCCGTACGTGGTACGTGATGACAAACTCGACCACTATAATAAAGCTTTCGCATTTCGAAATTGTCAAAACATTCATTCTAGCTTTCATTTTTCTGTGTAGTGATAAACTTTCCACATAAAGATAGCCAGAATTCGCCAATCATTGACTTTTATCAAGGTTACGGAACGTGACGACCACAGAACAGTAAAAAAAACCCTCTATTGGAGGAGAATTCTTTGTAACCGAACAATAGCGATCAAAAAAATCTGTTAACAACTTTACGAGATTAGCGCATACATACAGACAGAGACAATAGGGAAACTTTATTTTATAATATGTAGTGAGTCTCGTCTAATGACACACAACACTATATGGACGTTCTTAGGGAAGGTTTCGTCCAGCAATGGACGTCTTTCGACGGGAGCGACGATGATTCACATTTAACGTACAAAATTAAAAGTGAGAACCAACAGTAACGCCACAAACTCGCATACAAAAGTAAAGCTTAAACGGTAACTCACCCGCCAGTGTAAACATTTGCGCCCGATTTTTAAAGCGAAACCCACATGAAACCGTCCGCTGTCTGTTATTACGGACGATATATCAAAATATGGCAGTCGTAATTCCACCCCTGTTTACTCGAGAATGACTAAATAGTAATAGCCATGTGAGTTACATGTTATGGGTCAATTTGTTAAGGGTTTTTTTATTATGAAAGCGGTATGATAGCGATAAATACTACAGCTTTTATATATGAACATATTAAAGCTGTAGTATTAAAAAAACACACTAGTATATAAGAAAAACCCTTAACAAATTGACCCATAACTTGTAACTCACACGGCTATTACTATATAGTCATTCATGCATGTTGGCACTATATACTCCAGCTTCTTTTAATGCAACGTTTCCACTTTTATAACATAAGGCCTTTTGCATCTGAGCCAGAAATAACTGGACGCTATCGCCGAATCAAGGTCATGCTGAAAACTACTGTTCAGTGGAAAATAGATAAGGAACCTCTGCGTGTTGAATTCCACCATACAATCAATGATTTTTTTTCCCACTCAGATTGACAACAATATTCCACCTAGAACTCTAGTCTCATTTTTTACGAACCTCGGTCTTAAACAAAGGTTTCAGTAAAAAGGCAAATAATTTAATCAACCTTCAAAAATAATTATTGATATAATTATACCTACTTAGATGTAGGTATACAAGCTGTCCAAGTTAATTGCGTGTCGCTTTAACGGTAAAAAAAAATACGACCCTTTCTCAGACCTTCTGAATTAACACAGTAATCATAAAATCGGTAAAGTTGTTTCGGAGAAATTTGATTTCAAACAATGCGACATAAGAATTTTATTTAATACATTTCACAAAAATACATACGACTGACTACAGAGGCAGGCAGAGAATATGTCATTGTAATAATGCTACGTATAGAATGAATATTTCGACGTCCCGCCCGATTTCCCCGCCTCACCCAACCTCCTCCCTTCTTATGGGCAACGTTTGGTATTATCTACGTGCTACTACACAGGTGCACGTGTAAATACACGTCACTGATTGATGTCTGTGTAATAGAGGCCAATGAAATTTTGGCAGAGTGTCCGCGGTGTGCTGTAAGCATAGAGCAACACGGGCCACCAGCCGCGGCGGACTGGAGGGGAGTAGCCATGGCGTTTATTACCGATGCAAAACAGGCTGTAATTTTTTGCGGGGGGAAATGCGTGCGACACACACGCACACTACAAAAATCGTCTATTTCCAGGAAACTCACACCTTGACTTTAACAAAATACATAAACAATTTCACGCACACATTTAAACATCTAGGCGACAGGTATAGGCCCATTTGGGCTTGTATTTTGACAGAAGGGAAAGTCTGCAAATGGCTACTGCCCTCCGGTATTGCTCTATAGCTGTAAGGGAGTAACTTCAAAGATGGTAACACATTAAACTGGACTGTAAGCAACACCGTATTACCCCATCTACTTTTTACTTGTGGCAGAGTTCCAGTGTAGGAGCTCGAGGGCACAGGCACCACCGCATTACCTAATCTATCTGCCCCCAAATAGTAGTGTTCACTATCGTATTCTGGTAATGTATGGCCCCGTAATAAATATCACGGAGACAAAACAACTATTGTCTCAGGGGTGGCAACGCATGTGGGTTATAGGCTGCAGTCACCACTTAACATCAATGTGAACTGCACGCTTGTTTGCCACCTTCATTACATAAAAAAACTTGCTACTAAATGGTTGCGTACACCGCTATAGTAATCCGGTCTGGTGGTAACGTACGGCGTGCGGTCCACGTGTATAGTGAGGGAAGCCTAAGGAGGTTTTTTGTATTTACTCGAGCTATTTAAATGGTAGTAGAGCTCCAGTGACGGAGCTCGCGGGCGTAGGCGCCACCGCATTGCCTAATTTACTTGCCGCTAAATGGTAGTGTTCAGCACTATCGTGTTCCGGTTACGTGGTAATGAACGGCTCCGTAATTTCCGGCACAGAAGTATAATAACTTAGGCCTCAGGAGTGGTAACGCATCTGCATTTTGACCTTAGTTTTTGTGTAAGTGTCTATAGGCTGCAGTCATCACTTAACACAGTGGAAAACAAGCATGCAGTTGACATTGATGTCAACTGCATGCTTGTTCTCCGCTTCCATAACATAAAAAAGATTTTTTTTGTATTTACTTGAGCTAGTTTGCCATCATAATGCCAAAAAAAATATTGAATCAATACTGAATTCTGAATTTTCTGGCTTACAACGAATTATTTTTCACTTAACTTATGCTGCATGAAAAAAAAAAACTCAATAGAGGGTAAGGATAATCGAATGCGTTGTGTAGCAAAAACGTGTGATTATAAAAAAATCAAGTAAAACAGGACACACCTTAATAAGAACACATGGGAATTGGAAAACATGACGTACTCAAAAGAAGTGAAGCACGAGCAAATCAAACGGTAGCGTTCCGTACAAAATAATCTTTCTCTTTGATTTTGTTTTACAGGAATTCTGTAGAGGTATAAACTCGAAACAGCTTTTTAGTAGTGGAGCCCTAGAGGGTTATTTTTTTGGAATTACTCGAGCGGGTCAGGTTAACACATGGAAGATACATTACACCCTGTTGGAAACCTACACTAAATTAAGGGTCTCTATACATGGTTTATTTAAATTAGTGCATCACCTCTCGCAGCTTCTCTGCGTCAACGTCAAACCCAACAACAGATGTTCCACGACTTTTTACAAATCTAGATATATAACCCAAAAAAAAAAGTTTTCAAAAGTTCAAACGAGCATTGCCGCCGCTGCGTTTCCCCGCTGCTCGTGGCGATATTTTGTCTAGGCAAGGTGCCATACCTACGCTTAGAGTAAATGCTAGTTGAGAGGCAAAAAACATAATTTAGTAGGTATATTAATTTTAAAAAGTTGTAGAACTAATGTTGTTAAGATTGATGTAGAGAGCCTGCCTGCAAAAGATGATGCGTTAATTTCAAGTAACTCTATATATAGGGCACCACCCTAAGGGCTGCCACCACGAGCCATAATTCCATTTCGTCAAATATGGCCCGTATGGGCGTGGCCTTATATAAAAACCTTAGATGTGGTGGACATAATCAAGACGGTGTAAGGCATCTCCCATATCTTAATCTGACGCAGCAGACCAAGAAAACCTATAAAAAACATACTTAAGAAGGTTTCTGAGTCGGCGAATTAGACAGATGGCGCCACTGTGATTTTTTAATTGATGGCGTAGCAAGCAACGGGCTCAGGATACTGATAGTACGAAATACAATCTTTTAAAAAAAATTTGTGGCCGATAGAAAATGTTTTTCTTTTTCGAACTGTATATTATGTTTGGGTACGTAACGTTTGAAATATCTTTAAAAAATGTTAAATAATTACCCAGGGGAACCCTAAAAACTTCATTAAGCGCGAACTAGGTTGGAGTGACAGGCTCTGGGGACTAGTAAAGTTAACAAATCAACTAAAAATGGGGTTATGGTTTGATAGTTCAGGTGGGGTAACCTAATTTGCTAGTAAAAATGACTTGCAGGTGTCGGCAAAAAAAAGAGAATTCAAAGTTAAATGGTACTTATGTACGTATACGAAGCGTATACTTATGCGGCGCGTGTTCACTCCTAACACAAAAAAAAAATCCTCCTAAGATTGGTAACAAGAGTAAAAAAATAAATGTGGACTTCGGAAGTCTTGTGGTAAAGCGGCTGGACTGTTTATACTGAGGTCGCAGGTCCAACTCCTGTTCCAAGTATTTTTTTTCTTTTTATTTTTTTAATCTCTCTAGTTTGTAGTTACCATCGATGTGAACTGCGTACTTTTTTGTCAACCAAAACTACAAAAAATCGTGTAAATTGAAAAATACATAAATAAATAATACTAGCTGTCCCGGCTAACTTCGTATCGCCCTAGAAAATAAAAAAAAAATGTTATGAAAAATAGATGTTGGCCGATTCTCAGACCTACCCAATATGCTCACAAAATTTCACGAGAATCTGTCCAGCCGTTTCGGAGGAGTATGGCAACGAAAACTGTGACACGAGAATTTTATAAATATATTAGATTAGATAATCAGTTCTTTATCATAATAGTTATTTAAGCTTCATTCCAATCTCAAAAGACCAGACACTAAAATTTTACGCATTAATTAATACAAAGAGGGGTCGTTAAATTCATATATTTTTTACGATAGCAACACTAACAAATAACCACAAAACACAATCAATTCGCAATAAAATGCCGGACGCGGCGGACGTCTATGAAAATAAAACGCAATAATCGTTTTTTGGGTCCCGTATTATAGCCCCTAGTTTCGCCACATATTTTTCGAACTCTATAATATGTGTTGGATATCGTTCGATAGATCTTAAAAAAATGTTACAAGTTAATAAAACAATTACCTATTCGATTTTGGGTCATTTTTGCGGAATATTAAGCTTTCAATTGTTAGAATCTAATAATTTTTAAAAGTGATCGTTTATTATATTATTATTTTAAAGTAGTAATAGTTTACATAGCGAAATTAAAAAGAAACTTCTTAATTTTAATCTCCAGCAAGAAATGTGCAATATTTCTTTCATGAGATCGACTTTAGGAAAAAGACTTCAGCTAATTTAGGCTCTATAGAGCGTTATCTCTTTCACACATTACTGAGGTGACGTTTGTCGACCTTTTATTCAAATATACCAATACCGTATTTTTAATACTTACGTAGGCAGTGTGCAACATAGTTATATAATGCTGTACGAAGTCGAAACTAGCCGATTATCTCTTTACTAAGCTCGATGGGCAATATTCTTGTATTTTTTTATGTCAAAGGATTGACAAACTAGCAGACGGGCCATCGAATGATGGAAAGTGGTTACCGTGAATTATGGCCTATGAACATTTGCAGCATCGGGAGAAATGCCAACGCACTGCCAGCCTTGAAGGACTCTTTTGACGCCTCTTTTGAAGAACCCCATATTGTAGCGCCGGGGGAACACCTCAGATGGAAGTTCGGTTCACAATTTGCACGTTCTGGGCAGGAATGAACGCGCGAATCGGGGTGTTGAGCACTGCTAAGTGTCCAATCTGTGCGGGTGGAAATAGGATTCTAAGTTTACGTGTAGTAATCGAGTAGCCTATGTAATGTACAAGGAGGGATGGAACCCGACATTACGCGTGGCCCGACTCGCACTTGGTCGGTTTTAGTTGATTTCAGTCAGTTAACTCTAATCAAGGGGCTGTAAAATTAATTATCGGTTCTATTTTCGGTAGGAAATTTAACAAAAAAAAAGTAAACACCCGTAGCAATTGGTTCAGAACAATGCGGCAATGGGTTGCTGATTGAAAAAAATGAGTTTGGTATGTTTGAACGGACGACAGATTATGTGGGCTGTTTACACTTTACTACTTTTTTAATGTTATTGATCATTATTTAACTGTCGTTTTAGATTTTAATGCTCCGGTTTTATCCTTTTTGTGATGTTTTCAAGTGATTTTAAACATGAGATTATTATTCGACTCGATCTGATGTGTGTAAATTTATATTTTACCAAATCTTTGAACGTTTAGGAGACTTATATGGTACGTGTCAAATTTGGGTCAAAGGTGGCAATCAAGCGTGCAGTTCACATTTTTTGTATGGAATGAAAGTGGCAAACAAGCATGCAGTTCACATTGATGTTAAGTGATGACTGCAGCCTATAGACACCCACACAAAGACCAGAGGTCAAAATGCAGATGCGTTACCATTTCTGAGGCCTAAGGTGTTATGCCTCTGTGCCAGAAATTACAGGGCCGTATATAACCACCTGACCGAAACACGATAGTGCTAAACACTAATTTTTAGCGGCAAGTATATTAGATAATGCGGTGGTGCCTAAGCCTACGGGCTCCGCCACTGGAGCTCTACCGCCAGTATATGATGTTAAGTTATGACTACAGCCTGTGGACATCAACACGAAAACCAGCGGCCATAATGCAGATGCGTTGCCACCCCTGAGGACTTAGTTCTTTGTCTCTGTGTTAGTTATAGCATCTGCATTTTGGTCTTTGTGTGGGTGTCTATAGGCAGTAGTCATTTAACATCAATGTGAACAGCATCCTTGTTTTCCACCTTCATTACATTAAAAAAACAATTTTCTTTCTCAATATGAAAAGTCGTCAAGCAGTCGTAACATATAAAATATCTACTGAACCGATAGCTCTGAGTCACTCATTAGAGCCAAGCTGTGCTTTAATCAGTGAGAATAACAAGTAATTAGTTGATCTAGAGTCGAGTTGACTCAACTTTCCCATCGGCACCGCTTTGTCTTGTTATGACGATAGACTGTAATAATTGTACTATTTATACTGGGAAGAAAAATTGGATCTCAGGCGGGATCTGGGGACTGGGATCTTTATTCCAGCCGCTCTCACAACTGTGCGACCGAAGTCCACATCTGATTGTCGAATTTTTCCTTTACATTTATTTAATTGCTGGACTACAATGGCACCCACGACACAGGTTTATACCTACTGTGGGGCTGTGAGTGTAAGCGTATTTTATTTTAATTTTTTTTTATTTATTTATTTAATTTGCCTTGGTGGCAATAACGACATCTATTACTAACAAATACTAGTTAGGCAACCGATACAGCAAACTTTTTACTTTAAGTACGTAGCTCTACCGCCAGCGGCCGTATCACGACCTTTTATTGTCAACCTAAACTGAATTGCTAGTTAAAGCATCTGCATTTTAACCTCTGGTCTTTGTGTGGGTGTCAATAGGCTGTAGTCATCACTTGTGAACATCATGCGAACGGCATGCTTGTTTGCCACCTTCATTATATAAAAAAAACTATTTTGAATTGCTATAAGCTATTTCAAGTTTCTTCACACGCTCTATCACATGAGACAAACAAAACAAAATTTTGTCAGCGCCGATATTTAACAACAAAATGCGCACAGATAGTTGGCTATGATAGTTACCTATTATGTAAACTGTATGCTTGTATCTACACACATCGACAAAAAAACCCACTACTACTACTGCGCTGGAGGTCCTGGGTTTGATTCCCGGGTCGAGGGCTATCAGAGATAACGGTTTAAAATCCTTTATCTCTGGTTCTATTGGGATTTTCCATCTTCGGGAAGTTTCCCAGCATCTCGCAGTTTAGTAATGTGCCCGGAGATGGCAACAGGCTCGCCCCCTTTTCTTTTTTTTTTTTTTACATTCTTCTAACGTAATTAGAGACATTGTTTTCTTAGTTCGCATATTTATATATATTTTGTATAACTATTAGGTAAATAATTTTACGGTCAATTTACTTTACTTCCTTTTCTTTTTATTGCAGATACATAATTCTATATTATTTATTAATTTTTAGTTAATATGTAATGCTTTCCAATTTTCTGTTATTTATGATCTAAACTTATTACCAATATACTTAAATTTATCAGGTATCCTATATTGTATTTATCTTTTTTAAATGCTGTAAACGTAACCGGCGAATCGTGGGTGTTTGCATGTATGCTTGAATGCATGCATTTACCTCTGCCTACCCCTTCGGGGATTACAGGCGTGAAGTTACGTTACGTTACGTTATGCTGTCTGCTTCTTTATGCTATTGCTATATATAGGTTGCGGAAAAAGTTTCTTCGCATTTTTTAAGATAATTCAAAACATTTTTTAATATAGTTTATTTAAATTTAACTAAAGTATGTATGTACCATTTTGTTCGATAACCTTTTTCCATCTTGTAGGTAGGGACATGATCCCATTGCTATAAAAATTTTGGGACTTCTCATCAAAATACCGCGACAAGTGGATTTCTGAAGAGACCGAAACAGGTGGAAATCTGAAGGTGCAAGGTCAGGACTATACGGCGGATGCATTAACACCTCCCAGCCAAACTCTCTTAATTTTTGCTGAGTGGCTATAGATGTGTGTCTCGCAACTTCTTGCTTTAATCTCATCAGTTGTTCGCAGTAGAGTTCAGAATCGATAGTCCTGCCTGGTGGTAATAGCTCATAATGAATAATGCCCTTCCAATCCCACCACACACACAACATCACCTTATCACTTATTGTTAACCCGGGTTTCGCCACAGTCTGTGAAGCCTGACCGGCCTTTGACCACGACCTTTTTGTGCGAAAAAGGTTCTTGTCGTACGTGATCCACTTTTCATCACCAGTTATCAGCTTCTTCAAAAATGATTCGGTTTCATTACGTCGTAATTAAGAATCACAAATGAGTACACGGTTCATTAGGTTTCTTTCAGTGAGCTCGTGAGGTACCCAAATATCGAGCTTTTTTTGTACCCAGCTTTTTTCAAATGCGCCAAAACTGTTTTGTGATCAATTCTCAGTTCTTCAGCTACGTCGTAACTACTGATATGTCGATCTTGCTCCACTTTTTCAAAAATGGCATCCATTTTATCCGTAATAGGGCGACCAGAGCAAGGTGCATCTTTGACATCAAAATTTCCGGATTGAAAACGCTTAAACCAAATTTGTGCTACTCTCACAGACACTGCACTAGGTCCATAAATATCGCAAATTTTTTTCGCGGCTTGCTTTGCATTTTTACATTGTTTGTAGTAAAATTGTAAAATGTATCGAATTTCTTCATTAGATTCACTCATCTTGACAGTACGAAAAACAAATGAAAATCACACATCTGCCTAATTTGAATTTGGAATTATGTTCTTTAAAAGCACTTGCCCAAATCCAAAACCCCGAGAGCTTTCAACTCGAGCTACAAAATCGCTTTGAATGCCTGAGTGAGTGCGCAGATGTGGACGATTATAATAACAGGTTCGTGGAAACTGTCCTCACGGTGGGGTCTAAGTTTTTCAGAACCCGCCCTAACAATAAGACCAAAAAGATCTCCAGCCCAACTCTCAAGCTCATGGAGGAGAGGCGCGGTATGGTTCTGAAGTCCTCTGAAGATGCTTTAGTGTACAGGCGGCTTAACAGACAGATCTCCAAGTCATTGACTCGCAACTTTCGGCGTTTTAATACCGATAGTATTAAAACAGCCATAAAGCGGAACCAGGGCTCTAAAGTGTTCGCCAAAGATCTGTCATTAGGGCAAAGCCGTCTCACTAAGCTGAAGACAGAGGACGACAGAATCGTATCGTCGAAGCCTGAGCTTGCAGAGGAGATCGAACGGTTTTACGGAAAGTTATACACGTCAGCACGACCACCTGTTAACAGTCCGGCAGCAGATCCTAGAGCCGGACTGACCCGAGAAAGAAAGGCGATAATACCCTTCTTAAAAACTATAGGCCCATCGCACTTCTAAGTCACGTCTATAAGCAGTTTTCGAGAGTGATCACGAACCGTCTATCTCGCAGACTCGACGACTTCCAGCCTCATAAGAAGGCTCAAGGTCACTCAGAGAGCAATGGAGAGAGCTATGCTTGGAGTTTCTCTGCGAGATCGAAATGAGGAGATCCGCATGAGAACCAAAGTTACCGACATAGCTCACCGAATAGCGAGACTTAAGTGGCAGTGGGCAGAGCACATAGCTCGACGAACTGACGGCCGTTGGGGCAGAGCAGTTCTCGAGTGGTGACCGCGTACCGGAAAGCGAAGTGTGGCAGGCCTCCCACAAGATGGACCGACGACGTGGTGAAGGTCGCGGGCAATCGCTGGATGAGGGCCGCCCAGGACCGTTCGTTGTGGCATTCGGAGGCCTTTGTTCAGCAGTGGACATCTTTTGGCTGAAATGATGATGATGACCTACCCCTTTGGGGATTACAGGCGTGAAGTTACGCTTTTTATAAAAAAAAATAGTGTTAGGAATAAAACGAACACGATGGATTCGTTGATATATGCGGATAGAGTTGGAGTTTCATTCAACAGCGATTCTATCATTTTTAATATGGTATCAATCATCGGTTCATTTTTTCTACCACAACCACGGGGGTCAATCTTACCGTAATAAATCTGAGGACACAGTTGTGCTTCAGCCAAGTCGAGTTTTTCAGGTCTTAGATCAAAATTAATGTTTTTAATATTCTTTAAAATTACCTATAACTATATTTGTTAACGTGTAGCAAGTAACATAAAATGACTTATTTTTATTTTTAGATTTAACACATCTGAGTGAAATAAGAAATTGAAGGAAAAATGGAAAGAACATTTTGAACTTCAGGGAGGTATTGATACTGCGACCTCTGGATTACGTGTCCAACGGTGAAGCGGCTTTTTAATTGTTTTATATTATTTCGCATTAACACATACTTGTGAAATAAATTTTATTTTTAAAGAAAAATGGAAAGAAAAAATTGACTTCAGCCGAGACTCGAACTCGCGACCTACTGGAAATCTAGTCCAGCCGCTCTTCCAATTGAGCTACTGAAGCCCTGCCCGATTTGTCAAATCTTTCCTTCACATCTATTGCATTGCTTTATGGTAGCAGCAGCGCCATCTATTACCAACTATGCTAGTTAGGCTTTTTAATTTCTAAAAGTAATAAACACTTGGTAGAAGTCAAAACATGTGGTTACATGTACCTATATCTACTCCCGCAATCTATAAGTCTCCGATGCCTTTGAGTCTCGTATAGTAGCAGAGTATTTATATTTTTTTATTAATTTTCGATTAAGCGGGACGTTGAAAATCTTTCCGTTCAAACATCTTTTTTTTTTCAATTCCAGGATCGTCAATAAAACCTCACACCTATCTTTTTCTTCTTGTTATATGCTATAGCATAAGTCCTACATTTATCAACCAACTATAATTATACCCACAGAATTTCCGGGATTATACCACTATAGGTAGGTACTTATGTCATCTTCATCATATCAGCCGAAAGATGTCCACAGCTGGACCAAATACAATTTATGTCTCAGGGGTGCCACTCACCTGCATTTTGCCTTCAGTTTTTGTATCCATAGTGTACAGTATTAATTTACTAAATATGCTGCAAGCATTTCCGCCTTAAATAAAAAAAATGCCAACGGACATTCATGTGACATTTTTTTTTTGTGATTGAATGAAACTTGGCTACTTTTTTACGTGTATGTTTCCATAGTCTCAAAAAACAAAAGGGTGAATGTTCGTTTAACAAAAAGACAAACACCCGCATGTCATTATATCACTTAACTGATTATATCGTTAATTATTGTGACGCGACAGATTCGAGTGATAGAGTTATTTTAATGTTCAGCTTAATAAGTCATTAAGGACATCTTCGCTGGAAGGGTTTAAAACTAAGAGTCATGGTAAATTGTGATTTAGTTCAGTTAAGCATGTTACTTTATTTAACTACCTTAAAGCACACTTAAAAAATGTTTTTTATTTCTCTCTTTATTTTGACAAGCTTAGCCGAATGAATATTGTGACGCTTCGTAATAATCTTAATATATATAAATCTCGTGTCACAATGTTTGTCCTCAATGGACTCCTAAACCACTTAACCGATTATAATAAAATTCGCACACCATGTGCAGTTCGATCCAACTTGAGAGATAGGATAGCTTACATTACGCTATGACTAATAGGAGCAGAGCAGCGCGGGCGAAGCCGGGGCGGGCCGCTAGTAACACAATAAAATAAAAGTGTAACGATTGTTTTCTTTTATCTACTAGATCACCTTTAATATCTCTAGGAATATAATTATAAACCAGGACATAGTCATACGTACTATCTTACCTCGTTTTGGTTGCGACCATGGGCGCCCCGGACTTAGCCAGGTTAGGTCGTAGGGAGCTTCGTTCGGTGTAAGGATTTTTTTTTCCTGACAGTACTAATATTGTGTTTGTTCAGAGCGATGAGGATAAAAAATCGTCATCAAATCAAGCCCAGCCGAGTTCTAAATTTAAATTACCATAAAAACAATCGCGTAGTGATCCGCCACAACTTTAACGATTTATTAATTAGCCACGTTCATCGGAGCGCATCCTGGACCGGACAAAGAATAACGCATAGAGCGGTCCATTCACTTAAAGTTTCAAAATTTATTTTTGGGACATAGATAATTACTACACATTTTTTTATGTAAGGAAGGTGGCAAACAAGCATGCAGCTCACATTGATGTTAAGTGATGACTGCAGCCAATAAACATTTACACAAAGACCAGAGGTCAAAATTCAAATGCGTTTCCACCCCTGAGACCTTACTTGTTTTGTCTCTGTGATAGTTATAACGGGATCATACATAAGAAGGATCAAAATAGATTAAATAAATTTTTACTTTTGTCGCATCTAAATAATAATTAATCTGTGTAAGTTGCGTGCGCGCACATGCGGGCACCAACAGTTATCTGTTCCGATCTGCTGTCGACGGACAATTGGTAAAAACGACCCCAGTAACTAAAATTTAACGTAAATTGCTAAAACGGTCTGATTGACCGGCACACGAAGATTTTGTTAGAGATTGCTCTTTTACAATGCGGGTTGGATTTTTTCACCGTTATTTTGTTTCCGATTAACGGTATGGTGGTAACATCTGTAAATAACTGATATTATCGATATGGTGAGGGCTTAATAAATTAATATGTTATGATAAACGTGTCCCACCAATTATATCAGGTTCAATCTTAAGGTGTTGAAATTAATGGTAATAATATTAAAAGAGTATTTCACTTAACACGCCAAATTATTTAATTGATTATCATGCATAAGTGATAAGTACATTTATCACCAAAAGTACTATAAACAAATTAAAGTTATTCTAAAAATTAAATGTTATTTAAAGAACTACATTTATTATAACGCCTGCCATTATACCTTTTGTGTATTTCAATACCACAAAATGTTTAAAATGTACATGATCATTTGATTGAGCTATCTTTATCAAATAATATTACTCAATTATGGATAATTGAGGAAGTATTAATGGTGTTGTGTACGTGAAAGAAATCCGCAAACTAAATTTTTCACAATATAATGTTACTTGATAAGAAATATTTTCTTAATTTTTTAAAATGTCTTACATAAATAAATATTGGACCTATGGTGATTAACAAACGTAACATAAAATTATTATTACTCTGTATAAAATTTCCCGATCCGAGACAAGATAATAATTATGCCAATTCTATAGTGATTAATATTCTATGTTGATATTAGTGATCCAGCAAAAACTCTGTTAACAGATAGATTACACTTTAGTTCAGGTTTAAACTCGGTGTAGATATTTGAACTCCACCCTAAAACGAAACTGAAAAGAAGATTGAAATGCGTATGTTACGTTAAAACAAATTCATTGAAAGGCCCATCAATAAGCAATGATACGATCAACCCTTCGCGGCCGGCACAAATTAGACGAGAAAAAATAGTAACCCTCGAGCACCGATCGGCAATATCATTGACATTTAACCCTAAACATAATCGAGTTGGAATCGAAACTACCTTGGGGACATCGGGGCCTGTTGTACCCGTAAAATTGCAGAGTATTTTTTGCAATAAAATTCACCCCGGTTTAAAATGGGGTCCATGGCCGGAGGGCTCTCTGTTGACGGTTTTGGAAACTGCTTTTTGTACGCTAGAATGTGTGGCCCGCGTAATTTTTTGTATGATCTTTAGCATTTATTTTTAAAGTACTTAAATCGATTTGAACTGCCTGATTTTGTTTGAATGCATTTTTGAGATAAGGCAAGTATTTCAGTTATACAAAAATATTTCACGAGGAATTCAGGTACATCTATACAAATAAATAAAATTGGAGTGTATGTTTGTAATATAAAAATAACCGCTTTTTGCTAAATGCATAAGTATGTATACACGGTACATGTATATGTTGTTTTGGTATCAAAACAACATTTTTTACAATTTGTGTCTGTTTGTCTGTCTGTCTGTTTATTCCCGCTAATCTCGAGAACGGCTGAACCGATTTTGACGGGACTTTCACTGGCAGATAGCTTATGCAATAAGGAGTAACTTAGGCTACTTTTATACAAGCTGCGCCCACGCCTTCGTCCGGGTAGATACTGAACAATCGCGGGCACAGCTAGTTCTTAATATGTGTTACATTCGTTTTTATACTTTTCTAGCGTTTCCTTTGCAATTTAATCTTGGTACTTGGATTTTTCCCAAGCCGCGGGCACAGCTAGTCTATGTATATACATAGACTAGCTGTGCCCGCGACTTCGTTCCCGTGAGAATTTATGATTGTTCAGTACTTACCCCTGAGAAGTCGTGGGCTCAGCTAGTATGAAAGTAGCCTTAGTTACTCCTTATTGCATAAGCTATCTGCCAGTGAAAGTCTCGTCAAAATCGGTCCAGCCGTTCTCGAGATTAGCGGGAACAAACAGACAGACAGACAGACAGACAAAAATTGTAAAAAATGTTGTTTTGGTATATGTACCGTGTATACATACTTATGCATTTAGTAAAAAGCGGTTATTTTAATATTACAAACAGACACTCCAATTTTATTTATTTATATAGATGGATATATGTATAGACATGTTTCATGTCAAAACCTATCTATACCAATCAAATTTCTAAAAATCAAACATAATTCATGAATATTTGATTTTGCGTTAAGGTTTGACAAATATTATATAATAATTATTATCCTTCTTTATCGCAATACAATTGATATTTATTAATTGTTAAGTGAAACACTAATCAAAACATCAATCAATTCATATTCACTTTCAGCTTCTTAAAAAGTTCAACGTCTTTACCAAAACTAAGGTACATTTTCAATATTGAGAATAATATTCAAAAACATTACATAAGAAGCTTTCACAGTACCCACAAAACCCCACTGAAACGTGTTAACCCTTGCGCCGCCGCGACATATTTCCCGCCCCGACAGCCCCGCGTGTCGCCTAAACGACCCCGTAATTGATAAGTAAAGGAAAAGAAGAGTACCGCCTTATACATATTTATGAGATACCCAAAATTGCTACGGGACCATGCGAACGGGAGCACTTGTTCCCATTGCCGTCTCATTATGTTTTAGGGTTACTTTGTTATTCTCGCTTTGATCTTCCGTTATGTTGAAATCGGCAAAAGGATTTCCTTTTAGTTTTGACAGTTGTTGCGATTGTGATGACTTATATTTTGGTTCAATGTGGTTTTGTTATTTTGATTACGTTTTAGATATTTATTATTTTAATAGTATTGGGCGATCAGAGGAATTCATCATCTGAAAAGTTGTTTGTATTGACATTTAAATTTATTCAGATAAAGGAATAACTTTACAGATCAACCACAAGAGTGTTATCGAGATGTGTATTATGTTCTTAGGTTTTCGCGAGCTACACTCATTGAAGCTGAAAAGCGACCAAAACGTCGGGTTTGATTTTAACCTCCTGGGTACATCTGTACTTTCCATAGTACGTAAGAAGTAAAAAAATATTGTGTACGTATTGGTTTTTGAACGAGTGAAATATTCTACTTGCGACATTTATTGGCCTATCGAGATAATGTTCTAGAGTTCAAATGTCAAAAACAATCTGTTTGTTTTTTAAAAATGGCGGTGGAAGGCAGATTTGCTAGCGTGCGTCCCCGCAGACGTAAGTTAATCTGTATTTATCTTATTATTTTACAATAAAATATATAATTATTTGTGTTAATTTACTATGTTTTAGTTCAATCTCGAAGTTTAGTGTGCTATTTCTTACTCAAAACGGTTAATTACCCAGAAACGTTGCGTTTCATTCCTATGTACTTTATAGTATTAATTTATATTTTTTTACGTCTGTGTCCTCCTTTACTTTATATAGTACATAGTACGTTTTTCTTTTGATTTTAGCACTGAGGGAGGCTGACATCATCTAGACCTTAATAAAATCCAAGTTTGATTATTCTGGAGATGATTTCCAAAAAGAGCCGGCGTTTATTCCAATCCGTATTGGCAGGGCACTAATATATTAAGCACCTAGAAAAAATATTATTATGCACTAATTTAAAGGACAATACATTGTGTGACGTCATATCATCGCGATCAAAACATGAATATTAAATTGTTATAATCGTCTGTTACTAAGTCAACACTCCAGCTCACGTCGGGAGACAAGACGGCGTAAGCGCGGGGCTATCAGCGGGATCGGGTATCTTGTGAATACTTAGTTTTGCTGACCAATACAAACAGGACATTGACCTAATTAAACACAATGAGAATCATTAACTTTCACTGGTAAAATCCAAAATGTATTCCAAGAAGTATCTTTTCACGACATACACCAGTATTCTGCAATTTATGTCGTGTAAGCGATTGTATTGATTCTTGGAGCTGTTAATACGTCGGATTTGCTACAAGAAGCTTTCTCAACATCCGGTGGTAAGGGAGATGCAAGCCAGCTCCCTTCCCCTTCGTCGAGTGTTTAGAGTGTGGGCGCGTTCGGAATATCGTAACACTAACATTTATTTTATAAAAATTACAAAGATTCATCAGGTGAATAAGTGCACTACCCCAAAATTGCGACAGCCAAATTCGTACAGAGAATCGTTAGATTTCTTGATTTGTTGGCATTGCAATGGCTTCATCTTGTTACTCATGATAACCACATCTATCACACACGTTTCGCCCTCGTCAGCATGTACTGTGCAATTGTATCATTATACACATCAAGAATTTTTACCTGACGCGCGGTATTTTATATCATTTAATTGATATTCTTTTATATATTTCGTAATTCAAGACAGTTCGCGTATTACTATCAAGAACTCCGCACGTGCTCTCAAATCATAAATAATTCATTAATCAAGTTAAATTATTAAAGTGCATTACAATACACTACACTAGTTTGAGTTATTACTCAAACTAGTGTATTGTTTCAATCAATTGCCATTTATTATGTGCTAGCTACCAAGAGTTTTTACTGGTGGTAGAGCTCCAGTGACGGAGCTCGCGGGCGTAGGCACCACCGCATTACCTAATATACTTGCCGCTAAATGGTAGTGTTCAACACTATCGTGTTCCGGTCAGGTGGTAATGTACGGCCCTGTAATTTCCGGCACAGAGGCATAAGACCTTAGGCCTCAGGAGTGGTAACGCATCTGCATTTTGACCTTGGTCTTTGTGTGGGTGTCTATAGGCTGCAGTCATCACTTAACATCAACGTGAACTGCATGCTTGTTTACCACTTCCATTACATAAAAAAAAAAAAAAAAAAAAAAGTATATTTTAGTTGATTTTAAAGAGTATTTTAATAAAATGATAATGAAAACAGAACTTAACTTCCTATAATTTATTGTAAAATGTCTTAAAATCCCCACAATCTGAACAAAAATATTTTATGTGCTGTACAAAGGACAACTCGATTCGATTCCGTTGTCCTTTGTAAATGACGTAGTGAAAATCCAGATTTTTACTATTTTTCCTGTACTAAGTCTTCCATAAGTAACATAATAAAAAAGACTCAATAAAAATCTCGAAAAAAAGTTACTCTCGTATATTATACTAAAATACGCGAGATAAATCCGAAAACTAGTTTTATTTCCACAAGAAGTTTATTTTATTTCCCAGCTGTGTTGATTTTTTTTTTCAATTTTGTTTTTAATTTTTTCTAATCTTAATATATATAAATCTCGTGTCACAATGTTTGTCCTCAATGGACTCCTAAACCACTTAACCGATTATAATAAAATTCGCACGTGCAGTTCGATCCAACTTGAGAGATAGGATAGCTTACATTACGCTATGACTAATAGGAGCAGAGCAGCGCGGGCGAAGCCGGGGCGGGCCGCTATATTAATATAAGTATTAACGAGGTAGGCCCGGTAGGCCGTATAACTGTAAATTCAGTGTTATTTAGAGATGTTTACCAAAACTATCGTATAACCTCATGTAAGTTATAGTTTTGGAAAACATTAAATAGTATCATATACACTTTTCTCGAACCGTACATCGTACATAACGTACTATTACAAAAGCTCGCGATTCTAAATGTCGTGCAAAGCGCGACGTCGAAAAACACAATAAACGCAAAGTTTATCGCCGCGAGCAGTCGAGCACCGCCATTACACATCTCTTTACGACAATAATCCGGTACTGAACGTTTTATAAATTTTATTCTCGGCATCGTTTAATCCGGCCGCTGTTTTTCAAAGTGTTAAATTAAATGCAAAACTTTTATTTTATTTTGAATAATTTTCCCTGTTGAATAAAATTAAAGGTAGGTTACAATTACATAGGATCAATGTTGAGCAACCTCCTATGGGGTGGTTATACTTTTTTTACATGAATGGCAGACCACTTTGGCCCGTATTTAGAGACCTGATGGAAAGTGTTCATCGTCGCCCATGAACATTTGCAGCACCAGAGGAGTTGCCAGCGCGCTGCCAGCCTAGAAGAACTCTCTTGATACCACTTTTGAAGAAACCCATATATTTATAGATATAAAGTAGAAAAAAGACAGTAGGTTTATCCATTTACCTTTCGGAAATAATATTTAAACAACACACAGAACAATTTGCGAGAGTCGGTTAATTAGCAACAAGAGGCGATGAATGAAATCATAATTAATTCGCGTGAGAGGACGCCATGCCACATGCTCAATGATTGACTTCCGGCGAGTTTTTTTTTAACTCCACATCCGACATACTATGATTTGTTAGTTGGTTGGTTTAGACTATTTTATTGGTTTCAATTACAACGTGGTCTCCCGCTAAGTTTGAATGAATATCATGGTCTGGTTTGTAAGGATATTTAGATGTGTTTGTAACAAATGCGCTGCTGAGTTGGGAACCTACTTGGATCTTATTTATGTCTTTGTTTTATTCATCTGATTTTTAATTTTGTTGAGTCGATCTTTTTTGTGCTAATTGCTGTATGAGTAATTTATATTTTCATAATTTTGCTTAGCCAATGACAAATATATAAAAAGTTCAGAGTACAAAAATGTGGATATCATTTTTTTTTTAATTTAATGAATGTGGCAATCGAACTTGCAGTTTACATTGATGTTAAGTGATGACTGCAGCCTATAGACACTTACACAAAGACCAAGGTGGAAATGCAGATGCGTTACCACTCCTGAGGCCTAAGGAGTTATGCCTTTGTGCCGGAAATTACAGGGTCATTTCACAGGGTCAGGGTCACATTACCATCTAACCGGAACACGATACTGCTGAACTCCTACACTGGAACTCTACCACCCAAAAATATAGTTTAATGATTTTTTTTATTCTAATGGCCACGTTCTGGCATTTGTATCAGATCATTATTATATGCTGACTGAAGTTTCGGCTCCAAAATAAATACAATCTTGAATTAAAATAATATTCACATGCCAATTCTAAACAATAATAAAGTTTGCGCAATTGTTATTGCCACATGTGAACGGGATGCGAATCGGTTACGTAAGATACGAATTTATGAATTAACCAGTTTTTTTTTGTCCAGATGTGGTCGCTGTAATTCAGTTTTATTAACATCATTTAGATTATAGTAAACAGTCTGATGAATGCGAAGATATTTATGAAAATGAGTTATGGGGGTAATAAGTATACATAGAGCAACGCGGCCCACCGGTCGCGGCGGACAGAAGGGAGTAGCCATAGCGTGTATTACCGATGCAAAACAGTCTGTCATTTTTTGCGGGGGGAAATGCGTGCGACACACACGCACACTACAAAAATCGTCCATTAATACGAAACTCACACCTTGACTCTAACAAAATACAGGAACAATTTCGCGCACACATTTAAACGTCTAGGCGACAGGTATAGTCCCATTTGGGCTTGTACTTTGACAAAGTGAGAAGCCTGCATATGGCTACTTTCCTCCGGTGTTGCTCTATTTAATTATACTAAGAACATAATATATCAGTCGAAAGATGTCCACTGCTGGACCAAAGCCTACCCATAAGGGGGATATAATCGCCATGCTTGGCATGCGGATTGGCGATCGCAGTGGCAGTAGTTTTATCGCAGGATGCTGCTGCCAATATTGCGTTATTGCCAGTGGCGATTTCTCTAAGATGGCGATTAAGCATCCAAAATGTAAATAATCATATATTTCCAACCTAATTATTTAGACCTAGGTACATTATATAAATGCATTTTACAATCGTATAAATCAATCGTATGCTGCGGTCATCTATTACCAACGCAACTCGCGATAGTCGTCGCGCCAAACGCGGCCGAGGCGAGCGATGCGCTTCTGCCAGCGCATGCGGAGTCCATACAAAGTCGTTCGCCGCCCGCGCCCGACCCCCTCAATCGCCTAGTAATACTCACGGAGTTTGAAGCGCGGGTCTGGCGCTGTGAATGGCGCACTGCCTTACGATTTGTCGCATGTTTTTCGTGATAGTGTAGATTTGTGATAGTGTTTGATACGTTTTATATCTTACTATTCAATTGACTTTTTCTTTAGTAATTAAACACTAAAACCGAGAAAAAATATCAGCTATTTCATACAAAAATAAAAAATTTAAATTGCATGAAATTTCTTTTTTGCAAAGTAGGTTCCTTGATTAAAGACTGCAAGTTGTTCAGATTGACCGTCTGAAAAAACGGTTTTCAGGTTTTGAGCACTTAACACTACACCAAAACACTACAACCACTAGAACAAAAGCTGGAGCCACCACAATTACCCGCATAAACACCAGGAATCGCCATTGGTATTGCACTGACTACCGCCCCACTGGAATGGTTTGACTGCCATTGTTCGGTTGACTGACTGCACCAGTGGAAGCATTCTCTTTCAGTAGAAGAGTTTACTGGTGACGGAGCTTGCGGGCGTAGGCATTACCTAATATACTTGCCGCTAAATGGTAGTGTTCAGCACTATCGTGTTCCGGTCAGGTGGTAACGTACGGCCCTGTAATTCGCGAATTACAGGCTGTGCCGGGGCACAGAGGCATAACACCTTAGGCCTCAGAAGTGGCAACGCTAACACAAAATAATATTTTCGAAAATGCTTTTCCTGAATGCCTAAAATGGCGGATGCATTGGCGAATGAACCCATTTTTCGTTAATTAGGTACGCTTTTAGTCATCCGTATCTGCAAAGGAAAACTGCACCTATTGCCATGTTTCCTAGATTCGGGGTATTAACTGGTGGTAGAGTACCAGTCTAGGTAGTCAAGAGCGTAGGTACCACATTACCTAATCTATCTGCCGCGTAATGGTAGTTCAGCACTATCATGTCGAAGTTATAGGGTTTTATGGCTCCGTAATATGTTTACACAGAGACATAACAACTTTTTTTTATGTAATAGAAGTGGCAAACAAGCATGCAGTTCACATTATTTCTATAGACATCTACATGAAATATTTTTTGTAGTGGGTGACTATAGCTATTAATTTTAAGATAATAAGTATAGTTACTATTCAACACTACAACTTTTTTTAGCAAATGTTGAAAAAAAATCTAAAATTAAAATGTCAAATTAATTATGACCGTTACGCAAGTTTATACAATTAAATATGTACAGCTTTTTGTAACATTTGTTTTAAAAAACGAACAATTCCTTCTTAATCCATTATTTATGCATCTGTTCAGTGTCATGTCAGGGCAGATGATAGTATGTCGGAGGAAAATAAATAATAGCAAAATGCTAAGACAGTAACAGGAAATGAGATGGTTGTCATGTGTAGCGTTTGGTTCATTCACCCTAGCAGCTAGACTTTCAGTAATTACTAGACGCGGCTGTCTTTTTACAATTACTATCATTCCTATTTATTATAACCTATGGTATATTTCCTTAAATTGTTTTAATACTTATGAGTACTTTTATAAATGCTAGTGATTTCAACATCTTTTCTTTCTACATTCGTATTAAATTCGTACAAAATAAGTAATACAGAAAAAGTAATATTGTGTTCGGATAAAAGAAACCTACTTTTTAATAATATCTATCGATTTTATCGTGGCTATATTTTCGATTCGTAAAATCACTTACCGATAGTAAAATTTATAGGTTGAATTCTCCATGAGATGGCCAAGCTTATTCAAATTAGCTTGGCCGCGTGAAAATAAATTTCATATAGATGCGTTTTTTTTGCGGCAATGGCTTCAACGTTTATGGTATGACAGAACCACGTTTGCTTGGTCAACTTGCTTATAACGATGATAGGACTCGCTTGATGTTTTTGTTTTTTTTTGTGAAGCAATGGCTTTAACGTTTAAGGTATGGCAGAAAGACGTTTGCCGGGTCAGCTAGGCTATAATATAAAAATCATACTTTGTCATTTTGTTTTTTTTTTGTCAAATGATTTATTTGATTAAATGTAATAATTTATTCCACATCCTTTTTCTTATGTGGGCAATTTAACAATATTGCCACAACTCAATGACAAATTGGTTCGAAACATCAACAGTTTGTATGTGAAGAAAGTAAGATAAAATAAAAGCTATTCAGTTTAGATTCGTAATAATATTGGATATGGTACAGCAGCAGATATCATTATAAATACGAAATTTTTTTTTTGAGAAAATGTTATTAGTATAAAATAAAAAAAATCCTCTCTATGTATTTTTTTGTTACAAGGCTATGAGAAAGTTAGAAAATATAATTTCTATTACAAATTTAAAGATCCTTTTCGGGCCATAAAATCCAAGATAAAAAAACCAAATCCTATAATATCCCGCTTAACCCTAACGTAGAATGGACCTCAATTAGACCGAATAAAAATTAAAGCGTCCACAATCCTTTAATTTCAACGGTCGCTCCAAAAAATATAACAGCTAAGGTAACATCTAGATGCAAATTGTTGCGTCCGTTTATTGTTACTGTAATTTTATACCGGGGGTCTTTACTTGCAGGGTTGTAAATGGTAGCTGAAAACCTTTTATTGAAGTATGTGTTCAGTGGCCCAAAGAAAAAAAATCTTTATTACAACTGCACTTTGCAAGCCTTTGTTTGCCATACTAATTAATTGGCATTTTGAAATAGTTCTTTTAAAACTAAAAAAACACAAAAGAAATATAAACATACTATTATCAAATATTTTAGTTGGGACGCGACTATCACACTGCCCACTAGAGGATTTTTTTTTTCAGTAAGAGCATTCTTTTACTCTTGCAGTCAGTTAATCGAACAATGACGTTCAAATCATTCCAATGGGGCGATAGTAAGTGCAATAACGAAAATCGATAGCAGCGTCTTGTGATAAATCTATCGCCACTGTGATCGCCAATCCGCATGCCAAGCGTGGCAATTATAGCATACCCTCCTTATAGGGAGGCATTGGTCCAGTAGTGGACATCTTTCGTTTGATGTGATAATCATTATTATCACATCAACCAAAAGTTGGGTTATATTAAAAACGGAAATAATAATTTTAGCTGATATTAAAACAAATATTTTTTTTATTTATTCATTTGATTCAGACATTACATCCATAATTTGTTAGTAAAGTTGAAAAAGCACAACGCAGTGTTTTAGTAAAAACATATTCCTGTATTTTTTCCTCCTCCGATTCATCATTAAAACCATACAAATAAAGCAAATTAAAAAAAAAACTACAGATTAAATTTAAACAATTTTTTTTAATTCCCTGATAAAGAAAATCGAAAGAGTAAACCTTTATCTCTGATCGCAATTATTTAAAAAATAATCAAAAACATCAACTGCTAGCAAGACTTACAAATTACGTTTTAACATAAAGCAATTTAACTTCCCAAGTCTGTGTACCTAAAGCTACGCTTTCCGCTTAAAACAGAAGGGCAAATAAAATTTAGGATTAAAAGTAAACATCGCGGGGTAATTGTATAAAGGACCTTTGGTACGCAACTCCAAATGATTTTTGATAGAACTACTTACCTGCTTGTAGTTAAGCTTTTAGAACGGAGTTGAGGCCAGTAAAACAGCGGACTTTAAGCCTTTTTTTTTATGTAATAAAAAGGCATTTCAAAAGCAAGCATTTAAATTTATTTTGCATTAAAGGCAAACAAGCATGCAGTTCATATTGATGACTGCAGCCTACAGGGACCCCACACAAAGACCAGAGGTCAAAATGCAATTGCGTTGCCACCCCTGAGACCTTAGTTGTTATGTCTCTGTTTCAGGTTGAGTATTTTTGTGATATAAAGTGGGAAACAAGTATGCAATTCACATTGATGGTAAGTAATACCTATAAACATCACATAAAACCAGAGATTTCGAAGTGTTGCCACTTCTTAGGCCTATGTTTCATCGTATATGTTTGGATCGTACATTATCACCTGGCTGGAATATGATAGCGCTGCATACTATCACTAAGGGGCGAGTAGATTAGCTAATATAGTGCCGCCTGCGCTCTCCAGCTCCGTTACTGAAGGTCGACTACCAGTTATAATATTTAGTATTTAAATACGTTAATACTGCCAATAAATAGTAATCTAATGATGTCGTATTTTATTTTTCCTCTGTGTGAGACCTTTTTTGATTCATCATGTATTATTACAAGAACCATTAGGCGAGACTAGGCAATATGCAATTTGAAGTTATTTTGATTTGAAAACGTTGCGTGATTTAGATGTGAATAAGTCAAGTGGTCCTGACGGCATCCCAGCAATAGTGCTGAAGAACTGTGCACCTGAACTGTCTCCTGTGTTAACTCGCCTGT
Source organism: Macrosoma leucophasiata (assembly GCA_036365455.1). Classification (NCBI taxonomy): domain Eukaryota; kingdom Metazoa; phylum Arthropoda; class Insecta; order Lepidoptera; family Hedylidae; genus Macrosoma; species Macrosoma leucophasiata. The sequence continues at coordinate 21,736,507 of JAWQUS010000007.1, read as the reverse complement.
TCTACCTTTCCATTAAAATGGGGCTTGTTCCAAAATGCTGGAAGTTTGCGAATGTCCAGCCAGTTCATAAGAAGAAGAAGATAAGAAGAGGGAAGTCGTGCCGACCCATCAAACTATCGGCCTATTTCAGTTACCTCTATCCTCTCTAAAACCATGGAGCGTGTTCTTAATAGAAAACTCTTGGCGTACCTCGAAGACAACGATGTTCTCAGTGATCAACAATACGGATTTCGCCGTAGTCGATCAACTGGGATCTTCTTGCGTATACCTCACACATCTTGGGTGAATCTATTGAGAAACACGGTGAAGCCTTTTGTGTGGTTTTTCATGGCTGCTCATCTGATCAAATGGCTATAAATACTGGTGTACCTCAAGGATCAGTACTCTCTGCAACTCTGTTTCTGCTGCACATCAACGACTTGCTCGCACCCGGCATTCTTGGCTACGCCGATGACACTACAGTTGTGGTGGGGTACGAATCCAGTCCTCGAGCTGGCCCAGCGGAAATTCAGGCGCTGAGAGAGGACATGCTTGAGCGTATGAACTTAGCACTGACAACCGTGTCAGAATGGGGTGAAATCAATTTGGTAAAGTTTAACATCCAAAAAACTCAGGCATGCCTTTAACGCTAAATAATGAGCCTATACCTTTGGCAGACCATTTCGCTCTATTAGGTGTAACTTAAACACCCATGCTGATTTTCGACATTTACCTTGATAGCAAGGCTAAATTAGCTGGTATGAAAGTTGGGGTCCTGAATAAGGTTAGGAGGTACTTCACACCACGTCAGCTGCTTAATTTGTATCAAGCACAAGTTCGGTCTTGTATTGAGTATTGTTGCCACCTTATGGACGGGTCGGCCAAATACCAGCTCGAAGCCCTGGAGTCGGTTGATCGGCGTACTGCGAGAATAATTGAAGACACAAAGCTAGTAAACACGAAACTGCTCAGTCTTGAACATCGCCGTAAAGTGGCGTGTCTCTCAATTTTCTATAGGATCCATTTCGGCGAATGTGCGAACAATCTACACAATCTAATTCCCTCTTCACTTTTTTACAATAGGACAACTAGGCGAATGGCGAAATATCATCCCTACACAGTGAACATACCACAAATTAGAACGAAGCGTTTCGGCTCTACATTTATTATACGTACAGCTAAGGTATGGAATACTTTGCCGGGTTCTTTTTTCCAAAAAACTACAACCTGGGCAAAATCTAGAGTGAATAGATACTTTCTAGACCAACGTGCTTCATCTTCGGCTACATCTTCACTTTCCATCAGGTGAGTCGTTGGTCAGGTGAGTCGAGGTCAAACGTTGGTCAATACATATTAAAAAAAAAAAATTAACAGACTAATAATCTTTCTCCTCCTCCAAAATCCTTAGCAATTTAATTTTTTTGCATGTTTTTTTATGTATTTGAAGTGGCAAACAAGTATGCAGTTCACACTGATGTTAAGTGATGACTGCAGCCTATAAACACCCACACAAAGACCAAGGTCAAAATGCGGATGCGTTACCGCTCCTGAGGCCTAATATTATATAATTTACAATGTAAAATACAACGTAAAACAAACGCTCCTTCTATGGCCCTCATCTTAATGTTTTGTATTAATTAACTCTGTATAATTAAAGTGCAAAATACTGGCCGGGCTGTACCTTCATCTGTTTTTATGGTACACCGGCTACACTGTGAGACACAATGTAATAAAATCATATTATTTTACAGGAAAGTATAAAATACAACGCTTTAATTTGGAAGATTAATTATTGCTATGTGTACCTACATGAAATACAGCGGATATTGTTTTGCTTTTATCGCATTTTAACACACTTTGATTATTAATAATAATAAGAGGGCAGAGCAGCGTGTTTCAAGCGGGGTGAGTAGCGACACCACCCTCTCGAGTTTTTTCGAGAAAACTGGTCTCTGAGAGAACTGGGCTCAGACTCGTCTGTACGGCTAGACCGAGCATTATGTTTCTCGCCTCTGGCTTGCCTTTATGGGCCGGTCAGAGCGGGGTGCTAGAGGTATGACACCTGCAGAAATCAGAATAAGAGGCTGTTATCCAAATTTCTATAAGAGCTACATTCTAATACACTCGCGAGTGGAAGTGTCTAGTGGTGTGATAGCAGGGAAGTTACCACCACGACCATCACGAGACCATCACGAGCGAGTAATCTCAACTTCGTAGTAACAAGGTTGAGATTACTCGCTCGTGATAGTGAAAGCTGTGCCGCACACTCGACACCCCAGCTTCTCACGCTTCTCTCCCTTACCTCTCGTCAACCATCAATTGAGTGCTTAGGAGGCCCGTCTAGGAGAGACGTTTCACCACCGATCTAACTTAGGATACAATAATGTACTATGTTGGAGGAGTGAGCGGCATCTGCGTAGGATGCCGCTATATCCCGAAGCATAAAGACAACGTTCCAGACGGTCGGAGCCAACCAAAGACGTAGCTTGTCGCGAGGGATGCGCTCACGACCAAGGCCGTTGACTTCAACCACAATTGGTTGGGTCAACTGATTTCTACACTGTCCATTTTTACATCAATTCAACCAAGGACACGACGGTCGGCGGTTGGATCCGACCGTACTTGTTTTGAGCGCGATAAAACCCCTTCGGTTTTATCGTGCCCAAAACAAGGAAAAATATAAAAAAACTGCGAACTAATTAAACTAATTAGATTTCTACTGGTACTAGTAGTCACTACCGCATTACGTAATCTATCTGCCGTCAAAGCCAGTGTTCAGCACTATCGTGTTCCGGTAAGATGGTATGGTGTGACCACGTAATAACTTCTATAGAGACATAACAACTTATGCCTCAGGGGTTGCAACGCATCTATATTTTGATCTCTAGTTTTTGTGTAGATGTCTATAGGTTGCAGTCATCACTTAACATCCATGTGAACTGCACGCTTGTATGCCACCTTCCTTGCATTAAAAAATACTGGTAAAGTTGTAATGTGCAGATCAGATGCCACCGTATTACGCAGTCTATTTGTTGGAAAATTTGGCGAGAGACAGATGGATAATACCGAAACTGAATGAACTCTATAGTATTCTAGTTGGCTAGTAACTGATCTATGGTTCTGTAATTTCTATTTAAAAATAACTTAAGCGTCAGTTGTGGTGACGTGTCTCCGTTGGAATGTTAGGTTTTGTGTAGACGTACTATCAGAGAACTGGCCGCGTAACCACATGGACACCTTATGCGGTGGTAACACATTCTATATTTGACGGATTTTGGTTAAGAGGAGTGGTTCTTGACTGTACCTAAAAAGCCAGCCTGTAGAGGCGGCTGTCACTTAGCATCTATGTAGCATGTTGGTTACATGCTTGCAACTTTCATGGCATAAAAAATAAGGGCTTATACTAAAACAGCCACTACATTATTTCAAAACGTCCCTAATTTATTCCTCACTCAAATGTTGTGCCCGTTTGCGTACAAATAACTTTTGATCTCGCAAAATGTAAAGGTCATTAAAACGAAGGATTGAGTGAAAGGGTTGATGAGTTTTAGGTGATTATTTTATATTGTTGCTTGATAGCTTACCTACCTTCTGTAGAAATCATATTTACGGAGATTCTCGCGTAAGTTTACCACTACACCCGATTTCGAGTACTACATTTTTAATTACTTTTAGTCGTACTTATGATTTTTAGAAGTTAACACCTCTTCATCGTTCAGGGGAAAACGTATGCTGGACTCCTCCAAAGATTGCCACACCAAACCTGGGCCGTCCTTATCCAGCGATTGCCTGCAACTTTCACCAAGTCGTCGGTTCACCTCGTGGGGCCTGCCTGCGTCAAATATCGACTCACAAATATTAGAACTCTATGACTTACTTACTTTATTATATATACCACGAATAGTAATGCGGCCGAATACCGAATATTCGGCTATGCTCTAATAGCACCAAAGCGTAAATATTCGGTAGGGATGTGCGAAAACTAAACGCGAACGAAAACTACTTTTAATATTTGGTATTCCAATTCGCCGAACATCGATTTTTAAAGTGATCGAATATGCCGAATAAAAAAATGTATTTAATCACTTGAAAATAATAGAATTTCCTTACCGAATAGTTGCCCAATATATACGTGGCATCTCTAATATTTATGATAACGTAGGCAATTAATTAATCATCTGGAACCTAATGAAATAAATGAATGAATGCGAGACGGACTCGAAATTAGTCGCTTTAAAAAAACCATTCAACATAACATAGGTATTATGTCGCTTTAAAAATCTGTTTTCAGATCATTACAAATGAATGAGACCCGAAAAAAACAACCTAAAATGTTAATTATTGCCAACAAAGATCAACTGAACGAATGAGGCCGAATCGAAATAATGGGATTTGTAGCGAGATTATACTCGGATTATTTTACGCTGAGCACCTACTATTTTTTTTCCGTATGTCAACTACATTCGAACAATATTCACTCTTAATCCCAGGGTATAAGGATGACAATTGCACGGAATGGTGGTGCGATCCGAGCGAATTTCAGTTCTGTTGCTAAAGTAGAAAGGTGATTGCGCGTTTGCGAGCGAAAATTTCATTTTGTCCCGAATAAAAATATCCTATACGACGGCTTTGCTTTATCATTGCGAAGTGGGGTGTAATTAGTTTTCGGAAAGCATGCCGATGTCCTTATTCTGGTTGGTAAGATAAAATTATAAGATTTATATTGGAAATGGAGGTAGAAAACATTCACTTATTTCATCTATACATCTATACAAATAAATAAAATTGGAATGTCTGTTTGTAATATAAAAATAACCGCTTTTTACTAAATTCGTATGTATGTTTACACGGTACATATGCCAAAACAACATTTTTTACAATTTTTGTCTGTCTGTCTGTTTGGCGGGGCTAATCTTGGAACCTGGGAACGGCTCTACCGATTTTGATGGGACTTTCACTGGCAGATAGCTTATGTATTAAGGAGTAACTTAGGCTACTTTTATACTAGCTGTGCCCACGACTTCGTCCGGTTAGATACTGAACAATCATAAATTTTCAGGCCTCAGGAGTAGTAACGCATAAGCATTTTCACTTTGGTCTTTGGTCACATCAATGTGAACTGCACACTTGTTTGCCACTTCCATTACATAGAAATAAGGTATTTAATAAATGTTATCAAAGGTTGTGACTATTTTTTCCAGGGAACCGTGCTGCAATCACTAGCACTGGCTCCCGAGTCCGTTGGTTTAGTAATAGAACCCCGACAGATATGTTTTTCGGATCTAGGTGTTTGTGTATGTGTTGTTTGTGAACCACGGAATAGATAAAAAAGGACGGAAAGGCCTTTGCTTCAATTTAGTATTAGAACCAGTGTCGCCGCTTTTCTCCCACCATGCAATTCCTTACAAAAATGTAACACCATCTTGACAATCACTCACACACAAACCCACAGGGCAGCTATTCGTTTGCGTAAGTTTGCATACTAAGACAACGCCCGTAGACAATAAGCACTCGCACGCACACAACAATATACTCACAAGGAGCTCGTACGTCAGTAGTCGGAAGTGTAGCGGACGCATAACATACTGTACATTGCAAGCGGAGACAGTAATAGCGTTAATTGAGCGAGTGCATAGCGAGCAATGAATTGCAAGCAGTAACGTTTAAATAATGCAGTTTATGTTCGAATATTCATATTCCTTTGTATGTTTTTATGTTTTTTACAATTAATATAACAATAAATGTTATTTGTGACTTACCGATGGAAAGATAGACCTCCTCGCTTTATACTTGAGGTATGACATTTCATATTACATGTTAAAATTGGCACTACACGGTATTTTACCAAGAGATGCTTCGTTCGAAGCAGTCTACACGACACTACGAGCGGTGAACGAATGGTTCGGCCGAACTGTGTTTGTTCATACATATTTGTGGCACGCTTGCCACGCCCACATTACCATTCCATCTTTATTTATCTATTCCGTGGTGTGAACATCGGCACCCATGACGCTGGTTTATACCTGACGAGGAGCTGTGAGTGTAAGCGTATTTTTTATTTTCAGTGACAGCTACGAACGGCTCGTAGCTTAAACCGCTACGAGGCGGCTATCTACGAAAAAGAAGAGTCGTGTTTTAGAATTGAGTCAATGGAATTTTTTATTGTTTCAATGCGCGATGATTGGACCAAATGTTATGATACACGAGCTGTGCCTGCGACTTCGTCCGCGTGAGAATTTATGATTGTTCAATCTCTACCCAGACAAAGTCGTGGGCGCAGCTAGTATAAAATTAGCCTAAGTTACTCCTTAATACATAAGCTATCTGCTAGTGAAAGTTCCATCAAAATCGGTCTGGCCGTTCTCGACATTAGCGGGAATAAACAGACAGACAGACAGACAGACATACAAAAATTGTAAAAAATGTTGTTTTGGTATATGTACCGTGTACTTAAGCATTTAGTAAAAAAACGGTTATTTTTATATTACAAAAAGACACTCCAATTTTATTTATTTGTATGTATGTGCCTATAGATATACCTACATGAATATTAAAGGATTATGTCCATTAAAAGACCATTTATTAACATCAATGAAAAAACGTACCAATAAGGTGAAAAAGTATAAGTTTTGGTGATAAGTACATGAAACAATAATTTGGGGGTCATGCCAGAAGGGTGCACGTCGCGATCCCTGCCAGTCCTTTAGGGCTGAAATTCTGGCACGAAGGCGTACCGCAGTGCGGGTTAGGGCGTCCCCCCGAGGCGACGCGTACCGACCCATCCCCGTTGGTCGAAGCTAATGAAAAGGTAATTTTGTGTGGTGATTTGAATGGATGGGTCGGGACCAGGCGGCCAGGATACGAGGCCGTTCTAGGCCCATATGGTGATAGAAGAGTAAATGATGCTAGTAAGCTGATACTTGACTTATGCTTGGAACGAAGTCTCCTTGTGTCTAACACAGAATTCCGTCATAAGGATATTCACACGTATACATGGGGGAGGAATGAACAAAAAAGTATGATTGATTTGATCATGGTTGATAGTCGTCTTCGGAAGAGCCTGATGGACACTAGAGCCTACAGAGGTCCCACTCTTGATACAGATCACTACTTGGTAATAAGCCGGTTTAGGGGTCTGTTTAAGAAGTGGTGACATTGGCGTGTCTGTGTGCCTTTCGGAGGACTTGAAAGAATAAAGAGTGAAAAGTTACAAGACATTAGTGCAAGGAGAGTGTATGAACGTCAAGTCCGTGAAAAGTTAGACAAGGTTTGTCTTACGGACTTGAACGTGGATGAATGTTGGCAAGTTATGAAAGATAGTATGGTGGAAGTTGCGAAAGAAGTATGTGGTTATGCAAAGATACGCAAATCCTTGAAAGGGGATGCGTGGTGGGACAAGGAGGTGCAAGACTCCGTTGAAAGAAAGAAGAAAGCATGGCTGGATTATGTAGCATCTTTGCAAATGAATAATGGTATGAGAGATGAGAAAAGAGAAATTTACCGTGGGCTCAAGAATGACACCAAAGATTTTAGTGAAAGAAAAGCGTGAGAGAGATAAAGTGGAAGCTGATGAGAGACTGGCGAAGAGCTTTGAGACTAACATCAAACTCTATTGGAAGGAGGTGAAAAAGTCTAGAAGCTCTTCTCCAGTTTCTGGCTCGTTTAGGCTGTTTATCATATATCTGGACAAATGCCTCCAGAGGATGAAATTGATGGATGTGGGAGTGCGTATGGGTGACTTAGTGGTGAACTGTCTGCTTTACGCAGATGATGCGGTAATTGTTAGCTCTACACCATCTGGGCTACAAGCACTAGTCACAGTCATGAAAGAGGATTGTATGGAGAAAGGCTTACAATTGAATGTGGATAAAACTAAAGTATTAGTATTTGAAAGAGATGAGCAGAGAACAAATGCAAGGGTAGTAGTAGATGATGCAGTGTTAGAACAGGTGGATGAAATTGTATATCTTGGATGTGCTTTTAGCAAGGATGGTAGGTACACCACTGACATAGAAAGAAGAGTGCTTGCTGGGAATTGCGTGAATGGAGCGTTGGGTAAGCTGCTAGAATCTAAACATCTCAGCCAGCGGGCGCGACTAGCCGTACATAATGCTGTACCTACTCCAACGCTTTTATATGGAAGCGAGAGCTGGGTATGCAGGAAAGAGCATGAAAGTAAGTTGAACGCGGTGGAGATGAGATCATTGCGCAAGATCTGCGGTGTATCACTCACCGATCGCGTTCGTAATGAAGATGTAAGAAAGAGGCTTTGTGTGAATTATAGTATCGGTGTAAAAATGAAAAAAGGCATGCTCCGATGGTTCGGGCATATAGAAAGAATCTCGAATGAGCGAATGACTAAACAGATATACAATGCGAATGTGGATGGTTGCAGAGGCCTAGGAAGACCAAGACTGACCTACCATGACCAAATAGGTAGAGTTCTGTCTGATGGTGGGATCAAAAGTCTTAGGAATCGGCGTGCATGTATGAAGAGAATGATGAAGGTAGACGAGGCACGAGAGGTTTGTCAGAACCGGGATATCTGGCGCTCTACACTCTCTGCCTACCCCGTTAGGGACCTGGCGTGAAGATACATACATACATACAATAATCAGTATGTTTTAAATTAATATTACAAATTTGAATATCAGAATAAGGGTGTCGAGTGGATTAGCGGGCTGTAGCGAACGGTGCGGGTTGAAAAATTGAGGCGTTCATTGTTTTTAATGTCGGCGCGTGACGGTGTCGCCGGTTATTTGCCGGACGTCATGTTTGACTGGTCATTCGGATTATACAAAATACGTTTTTATTGTATGCCATATTTTGAAAGCTTTTTTGTAATAATATAAAACATAATATTTTTATTGGTGGTAGAGCTCCAGTGACGAAGCTCGTGGGCGTAGGTACCACCGCATTACCTAATTGCCACTAAATGGTAGTGTTCAGCACTATCGTGTTCCGGTCAGGTGGTAATGTACGGCCCTGTAATTTCCGGCACAGAGGCATAACACCTTAGGCCTCAGGCTTAGTAACGCATCTGCATTTTGGCCTTGGTCTTTGTGTGGGTGTCGATAGGCTGTAGTCATCACTTAACATCAATGTGAACTGCAGGCTTGTTTACCACTTACAGTACATTAAAAGAACATAAAATATACTTATTTACCCAGTAGGTTTAAAAAAATATTAATTATTAAATAACAAAGCATTTTCAAATGAGAGATTCCATAATCCTGGACTTAGGTAACTCCTCATATTAGTTTCCTTATATATTAGTTAGCAGAATAACAGGCAATTATTTACCAAAATATTGAATTACATACCTATGCAATTATTTAGGTTGATTGTATAAAACCCACGAAAAACATAAATGTTAACAGGTTAGCCAAGTTCAACGTTCATTCAAAGTTCAAACAAACATCGTTCAAAGTTCGCCGCAAAAGGAGATCTAAATGAGTGCGAAGTTCTTTGCAAAATCAAAGTAGGTAGTATTAACCTCAATTTCCTTGCGTTATTGGATACCTAAAACAATTGCTGTTATTTAAGAAAGTGAGATTTTAAAGTAGTTAAACTTAACTTGGCCAGTTTTCATTACATCAGTCATTTTATAAAGTTATTCGACGTATTTTTAATATAGTTAGTTAAATAAGTGTTTTTTTAATTCTGATAAAAACTGGCCAAGTCAAATCTTACCTACTTTAAGATCTCACTTTTTTAAATAACAGTAATTGCAAAAAAACTAAAAATAAAAAAAGTTAAAAAATAAGGCATACAATTCTTTTTTACATTTTTGGAATCGTTAAATAGTATATATTTGAACACTACACGTTCAAAACTTAACTTTTTTTATTTTTAGATTTTTTCCTACGGTTATTCACAATTAGCGAGCTGCATTCCAAATTTCATATTTCTAGGTCGTCAGGAAGGGTTAGGTTTTTGATCTATAAGTCAGTCAGTCAGTGGAAAATTGAGAACTATTGGATCGTCATATCTTTATAACCGTTTAAGGTAGCTTGATGAAATTTGGGATTCTGGTAGTTTTTATGGATAACACAAGTCTCGTAGTTTCAAGTGTTTTAGGTTTGTGTCACATAGGTTTTCAATTATGGAGGGGTCAAAAGTGGCACCAGAGTTTTTTACTGGTGTTAGAGCTCCAGTTACGGAGCTGGCGGGCGTAGGCACCACCTCATTACCTAATATACTTGCCGCTAAATGGTAGTGTTCAGCACTATCGTGTTCCGGTCAGGTGGTAATGTACGGCCCTGTAATTTCGGCACAAAGGCGTAACACCTTAGACCTCAGGAGTGGTAACGCATCTGCACTTTGACCTTGGTCTTCGTGTGGGTGTCTATAGGATGTAGTCATCACTTAACATCAATGTGAACTGCATGCTTGTTTGCCACTTTCATAATATAAAAATATATTAGGTACACTCGGCGCTGGCCAGCCCGTTCCTTTGCTTGAACTTGACTACTACTAAAATACGCTTACACTGATAGTGTGGGGCACACTAGGAAAAAATCTAGCCTGACACTAGATATAAACCTGTGTCGTGGGTGCCGTTGTACACATACAAAATATACACCCAGACCCGAAACAAATATCTGTAGGTCATACAAATATTTGTTCCGGTGCGGGGATCAAACACGGGACCCTTCGAAACAAACGGTCTTCTCACACCGCTGGACTAGCCGGGTCGTCAGTCAATGTTGGATTTTGACCGCTTAAATATCTGAGTTATAGGTAAAATTCACAATGGGTAACCTAATTAGTAAAACAAAGATTATTTTATTCTCAAAATGGGGTAATAGAAACTATAGGGTTGTCACTTGTAAAAAACTCACTACTAATCACTTACATGCTTCCGATCAAAGTAGGTATTGATGATATTAAGTATGTGTCTACCTTTACCTATTAGTAAGTATAACTTCATGTAAAAAAGGAACGGTTATGTCACAGTGTTTGTAAAAAAACTCCTCCGAAACAGCTGTACCGATTTTAAGGATTTTTTTTTTATTTTTGGTAGGATAGGTTATAAACTAGTTTTGAAACCGCTAAGGCGATAGATATGATTTTTGCCAAGACAGCCAGTATTTTACAAGAAGGTTTGTAAAATACTGGCTGTCTAAAAATCTGTTTCTGTTTAAAAATCTTAAATATGTAATTTCGTAAACAGAGAGATTTTCGATGTTAAACTATCTCTGCAAATCCTGTAAGGAATATGCATATATGTCGCATCCATATCGTAATATTGCCCAAATCATGAAATGATGTTGTTTTTCATGAAATGTTCACTGTCTATAAGCCACATCATGATTTGCCTTTGTTAGATAAATTATAAGAAATCGTTCGTCGATGTAGCCGGTTACACGCTCGCCCACTTCATGAAATGGTTTAGTTATTTCATCATATTTATTTATTTTCTTGAAATCAAGGGTTTGTGTGAAATAAATTGTGACGTACAAGATAATATAAATATAGTAAAGAACTATTAAAAAGCAATGAATGATTAAACTAACAATTCAATCAATAAATGAATTAAATACAATGTTTACACATTATATCGCTTACAACGCCTCTGTCGGTAGTTAATGCAAGCACATTAACTACCGACAGAGGCGTTGTAAGCGTTTTGTTTATGAGTCAAAATGGCGGCCTTTGACAGATGAGTAGAGTAACCACGGGAAAAAAATTGATGGACTATCTACCTATTACTGGCAATGAAAACATGACGTTATGAAACTGCGCGTGAGGAGTATGTAATATTCAAGAGAAAAAATATCTGTTATATTATGTGTTATTTGGCATGTTCGCTTTGCTTGCTCAGCTCGTGGGTTGTATGTCAATCACTGTTTTAACTTTTTTTTAGCAGGAGAAAGGTTGTTTAGTTACATCATTAAACATATAGGTAGGTACGATTGAACGATTTGGTCAAATTTACCAATATAAACATGAAATAGTCGCATTTCATGAAGTTATTGAATATATCATGATATGAGCAATTTTACGAAAGGGTCATGACATACCATTAAATAAGATACCCCAACCCTATTGTACGTTTAAAGTCTACTGAGCTAATAAAAAATATGGTGATCAAGATATTTTAAAAACTTACTGATCTGAAGCAAAAAAATTATATTGCGCAAAACATTCAACATTCTTACTATTCATATCAATTTAGCAACCCACAAACATCAACCATACAATCATACATTCAATACAAAAACAATAACCCTTGCACTACACAATAAAGCCGCTCCCAAACTATCGCCAAGAAAAAACTAATACAGAGACATTTTTATGAAATTGCTCGCAAATAAATGCAACGATGGAACAATAAAATCTATCAAGAATCATATTATTTTGTTACCTATACAAAGTGATTGTCACGCGTAGCACATGGCGGCGAGAGACGCCCGAGGCGGGGCCTGTGAAACCACGCCTACCGTAGACCGATAAGGTCGAAATCACTATACGTAACCCAGAGATTTTCGGCTCTACCGAACAGAAAGCGAAGCCGAACTGAGTGTGAGCCCATCTTAATACATACCCGCGCCTCGTGCCGTACGCACGCTCCGCGGCACCAAAATCCGTTCGGAATTCAAAATTTCTATCTTTTTCGAATCGGTTATCGCGTATAAAGACTTTTTTTTTCAGTGGTTATGCGTTGGAACTCTTTTCGGTTTTGATTTTTGTTTTTTTTTTAATTGACAATGGAAGTTAGTGAGATGCCGCCTATGCCTTTGGACTTTTCTATGGTGAGGACAGGAAATGGTTCGCCAAGCAGACTAAGAGAAGGTTCTCCGAGGCAGAATAGCAGCGCTTTTAGAGTGGTAACCCCCAAAGGTAAGTTTAGATTTGGATTTTTTTACGTCTCTCATGAATTCATTTGATATGAAATTTGCTGTAAAAATATTGTACTAACATGTAAATAACCTGTTTTGTGTACACATAATTATAAAATTATTTTAGGTAATTGAAGGATGTAGAGCGAATAGTAGAGCAAAATAAATATTAAGTATCTAGTACTTCACATAGCTAATACAAAGTAAGTTAATAAGTAGGTACATACCTATTTAAGGACATTCTTAGAGAAACACTTAGATACAGTAAAATTCAGTCAGGATTGTGATATTTGTTTCATTATTCGATGACTTACCTACCACAAAAATATTTTCAAAAACCCGCTCTGAGATAAAACCGTCTGTCAAATGTCATCATAACAGGTAGGTAAAAGCCCACTGTGTTTATTTACACATATTCTAAATATACCTGTTTGTAGGTATTAGGTTAAAACTAAGTACATAATTATGTACAATGGATAGAAAATTTTTTTTTTTTTTACAAAAATTTTTGTTTTTAACTGTTTGTTGGTTTAAAGTAGCTTAGTGCTGTGGATCGAGTATAAAGCTTTTTTTTTACTTTAGTCTTTCCCCGAGGACGAAATCAAGATTTTTTGCAAATTGTTGATTTTTAAATTGAAATATATTTATGTTTACAATTAAAGGATCATATATTTTTAATTCTCCGGAATAAATAGTTTGAAATTGAACTTTAGTATGGAGTGCTTTTACTGTTGTTAGGAAAGACGATTTTTATTCCGGTGATTTAAAAATATTTCAAATACCATAAAATGTTCTTTAAGTTACCTAGATAATATTTCTAATCCGTTTTACCTTGTACTTTTTTCTAACTTTTTTTGTACAAATCAATGTATGAAACTTGCCATGATTCTTTGTTTGAAATATAAAGAAGTAAGTATATGTCTCACTTATCAATACATTTCCGAGACTACATAAGGTAGGTATTTAAAGGTAAGTTGGGTATTTACGGCATAACAAATTTATTATTTATTTTATTATTTAATTTAACTGCCTCGGTAGCCTAGTGGTAGCAGGCCACTACTACTACGCTGAGGTCCTGGGTTCGATTCCCGGGTAGGGGGTTATCAGAGATAATGGTGAAAAAGCCTTTATCTTTGGTTCTATTGGGATTTTTCCATTTTCTGGAAATTTCCCAGTACCTCAAAGTTTGGTAATGTGCCCGGAGATGTCAACAGGCTCGCCACCTGTTACATGGGCCAAAACGTAACCGGCGAATCGTGGGTGTTTGCATGTATGCTTGAATGCATGCATTTACCTCTGCCTACCCCTTCGGGGATTACAGGTGTGAAGTTACGTTAAGTATATGTCTCACTTACCAATACATTTCCGAGACTACATAAGGTAGGTATTTAAAGGTAAGTTGGGTATTTACGGCATAACAAATTTATCAGTTTTTTAATTTTACAATTACCACAGTAATTGTACCTTTTAAAAGTATCCCAAAATCAACGACCACACCACAAAGTTGTCGTTATAATTTCATATTACGAAACCTATTTAGGTAAGTTTATGTACAGCAGATAGGTATAGTAAATAGATTTTGTATGAACGTGGCAAACAAGCATTCAGCTCACATTGATGTTAAGTGATGACTGCAGCCTATAGACACACGCAGCTGCAGCCTACAGACGACAACACACCTGCAGCCTATAGGCACCCACACAGAGGTCAAAATGCAAATGCATTGTTAACCCTGAAAACTTAGCAGTTATGTCTCTGTGATAATTATTGCTGGGCCATAGGTACATTACCGTCTAACAGGAACACGATAGTGCTGAACACTACCATTTGGCGGCAGATAGATTAGGTAATGCGGTGGTGCCTACGCCCTCGAGCTCCTACACTGGAAGTCTACCACTAGTGAAAAACATTTACGGCCAAACTGATTTTTGCGGAAATAGCTTGTAATTCTTCGTAGTATTTTTCGGATGCGTTCGTACCACAGTAATTTTAACTTTTTAGGGTTCCGTAGTAAACAAGGAACCCTTATAGTTTCGTCATGTCCGTCTGTCTGTCTGTATGTCCGCGCTTTAGTGCAAAAATTATTGGTACTAGAGACTTGAAATTTGGCACAAGTATGGTGTATACTTTTGCCAAATTTCAAGTTAATCACGCCAAAAAAGGACTAAAATAAAAACTTGAAAAAAAAAAATATGGTACTTTCCCTACATGTAACTTACGTATAATTATTTTTTTTCGTTTTTTATAAAGTGTTGGGTATTGTTGGATAGATCTTTCAAAAATGTTACGGATTTGTGAACATCGTTTTTGATTTAGTTAACTATTCGTGACATAATAAGCCTTTAAAGTGCCGTTAGAGTAAAGTGTTCCCCCCCCCCCTCTACCAACTAAACGGTTGTTGTTATAAATTCAAACGTGACGGCAATAGTAGCTACATATAACGAAATTAAAAGGAAAACTATAACACTTAAGTTGGCTTTACAAGTTTGCGAGTAGAGTAATATGGCCGAATACTCAAATGTCACTCAATTTTAAGCAACGCTCAAATGTGTGGCTATCTCTATTGTTTGAACGTGTTTTATAAACACAGAATACTTTTAAGTTCCTCTTAGATTTAAGTGACGTTTTAGTATTTGGCCGACAGTCGACCAAATGTATTTTACTAGAAAATTTTGAAGAACTCTATAGAAAATATTATTTTTCATTAAGTTGTGAAAATAAACTACGAAACCCTACAATGCGCGTGGCCCGACACGCACTTGACCGGTTTTCTTTTATTTATTCACATTTACGTACAAAATAAAACTTAAAATAAAAAAACTACTGCTAAACCAAACAAATGAGGAGATTTTGATTTTGGGATACCTTTTAACGTATATCCCAAAATCAAAGACCCCGCCACAAAGTAGTGGTTTAACAACGTCATATTACGAAACCTACTTAAGTTTATATGCCAGAAATACAGTAAATAGATATAAATAATAAAATTAATTGTAAATAATGATTTTCCTTATAATAATTGTCCAAATTATTAGCTTTATTTAGAGTTAATAGTTTCAGATTTAATGTCCTCTATTTGGTAAACAAGTCAATCGCCTACAACTTGTTATGAGTAGGTATTTGCCTAATAATATGTTATTTAATATTAAAAAATAGGTAAGTAATAATAAAAAAATCTTTTTACTTTGAAATATAAGAGTCCTCTTTTATTTAAGACTAGGAAAGACCAAGTAGTAATTACTAGATAGCGTATTGGACATACAAATATGACACATATTCACCTGATAACGAAATAAGATAAAAACAAATGCAAATGTGGACTCGAATTGACTGTTTTACATCTATTAGTAGATTGCACAGCTTTCAGTAATGAAAAACAGAAATGTCAACTACCTAACAGTTTAAAGGAATGCTTAAATGAAGATGGATGCACAAGAACTTTAAGTTTTTTAAAATTGATTGATATGTACAAATTAATTTAAGATATTATAGTTTTGCCGTGGTCGCTAATGACCTAAGATGTTAAAAAGCGACCTTAAATAAATTAAAAAAAAAATAGTAGACGCTATCACAAATTTAAGTTTATATTTTTTTTACTTAGGTAGGTACGTAGGTATTACTATTTTTCTACTGCGCATGACATTTATCTAATAATATCCCTTTCATCGTTAGGTAATTACATCTAGATTAAAATATGAAGGGTAACCTATTAACGGGAATAATATAATTTAAAAGATATATACCTATTTAATTGCATACCTTTTTTATGTAATGGTGGTGGCAAACAAGCGTCACATGGATGTTAAGTGACAACTGCAGCCTATAGACACCCACACAAAGACCAAGGTCAAAATGCAGATGCGATACCACTCCTGAGACCTAAGATGTTATGCCTCTGTGCCGAAAACTACAGGGCCGTACTACCACCTGATCGGAACACGATAATGCTGCATGAAAATGAATGAACACTACCATTTAACGGCAAGTATATTAGGTAATGCGGTGGTGCCTACGTCCGCGAGCTCCGTCACTAGAGCTCTACCACCAGTAAAAAAATCTTGCGTTATTGCTCTTACTACCGTCCTACTGGAATGGTGTGACCGCCATTGTTCGATTGACTGGCTGTACTAATCTAAAAATTCTCTTCCAGCAGAAGATTCTTCCGCTAGTGAGCGGTGGGGTCGGACTTATTATATTTGAAACTAATAAAGTATCAAAATCCAATATCGAATAAGGTATTGTCAATTTCGGCAATCTGAACGAAGGGGACGATCATTTCATAAATATCACTGTCATACAACATTTAATTGGATGTAGATCTAATGATCTATGATACTGATATTACATTTTATGAAAGAGCATCTTAAATGTTATTTTATTTATTTATTTATTTATTATCAGTATAGCACACAAAACAGATAACAATTTTATTTAACATTCAGGCGTTTGTATAAGAGTAATGATCTAAATTGTAATCCAAAACATGCATGCCTATAAGCTACATAAATTAATATTTAATTTTTATGATTTTTTTTTTTCGTTACATTTTTTTAAAGTTTTCTGTGTTCCAATCATTTATGAGAAAATTTACAAATAATTTAAATACAATTTGGAAAAACAGTATAAAAATACAATTATTATCTCTCTCGTCAGCACGGAGTCCAATTTGAACGCCGGACCTTTGTCAGGCTTGCGCGGGGACATGGGGGGGTCCAACACGTAGAGGCCCTTTCGAGAATTTTGATCTACATTGTAATGGGTTATATTCGGCGGGATCTCTCTCTGACTGCATCAATAGTTAATACAGGCACAGACAGACCACGCAGAATATAATGGGACTATTGTAATGATAAGTGATTCGCCAAACTTTGGGCTATGTGGGTGAACTGGGAGGACTCGCTGGCTGGGCCTATGGAGTGAGATCCGGCACCTGCCTGTATTCAACATCTCACATTATCGAATCCTACTTTAGGCAGGTGGTGACTCGCCTCTCCTTGGTGGCCCCCCCAAACAGCCAACCCGATGGTCGACGGGGGGCAACACTGTTGAGAGAGGCTGGGGGTGTCGAGAGGTGTGGCCCCGGTTTCACCATCACGAGCGAGTAATCTCGAGCTCGGAACGGGCTTCCCCGCTATTATGCCTTTAGACACTTCCACCCCCGAGTGTATGGCTCTTGCAGAAATTTAGACAACAGCCTATTATCCAAATTTCTGCAAATGCCATACCTCTAGCGCCCCACTCTGACCAGCCAATGAAGGCAAGCCAGAGGTGAGAGACCTGATGCTCTGTCCGGCCGTACCTCTATGTGGCGGACGAGGCGGAGCCCAGTTCTCTCGGAGGAACTCGAGATGATGGTAGGGGGTGGTGTCGCTACTCACCAACAGCTCGCCACAAGCTGCTCTGCCCCCCAATTATTATTATTATTAATTATTGAACATATTGAAATATAAATATAGTTATTACATTTCATTAATATAATATCCAAACCCACATTCTTCACTCAGATGATTTTTTATTTGCCTCTGGAATTGGTGCAAGTTAAGGTGGAAGATGTCAATGTCTCTGTTAGAGACAAGAATTTTATTGTAGTGGCGACACATTCTTACTATGGGATTGAAATAGGAGATATTATTTTTAAACACTTGCATATTAAAGTTACGATTCCGAGATCTAAATCTGGTATTTATATTTATTTGAATAAGGAGCGATGGCGACTCAAAAGAGAGTAATATCTTGTGAAGGAGACTAAGATACTAATATATTCTTCGGTTTTCAAGGGAAACAATATGAAAATGTTCCAATCATTCTTTGTAAGAATTGAGCCTGTGACCCATGCCACATCTGTAGCTAACAATTCTAAGCAACCGTTTCTGAATACTCTCAATTCTGTCACTGTGATTTTTATAGAACGGTGACCAGATGGAGGAATTAAATTCAAATATAGTGCGTATTAGCGTATAATAAAGATATATAAAACTTTTCGGTCTCTTAAAATGTATTGTGCTTCTTGAAATAAAACCTAGTAGCCTAGAGCTTCGTTCCACGATACAATTATAATGACTGTGAAACGTAAGAGAATCATCAAAGATTATACCCAAATCCTTCACCGAATGATTTCGTTGAAGAGATTTATCATTTATTTTGTAATCGAAGATGATTTTTTGTTTTTTCTTAGTGAAGCTAATAATTAGACATTTGCTTACATTCAATTGCATTTTGTTTAGGTGACACCAGGCCGTTAAAGAATTCAAATCTCTTTGTACTTTAACTGCATCTTCATTACTGTCAACAACAGTAAATATCTTTAGATCATTAGCGTAAAGGACAAGGACAAGACAGGCAGTCAACTAGGTCATTGATAAAAAGCGCAAACAGCAAGGGCCCTAAATGACTGCCTTGTGGCACCCCAGATGGGATCGTCACTGGCTGGGAAAGATAGCCTTTCAATGCTACTAGTTATGTTTTCTCTTAATAGGTATTTGAATTGAAACTTTACTTTTTAATCTTTGCTTTTGATTAGCTACACTATGACATATTCATCAGCGATAGAAGGTACAATGCAATAGGTATTAAATCGATATCTGATTTAAAAATCTGTTATTCGAAAATTGTAAACCAGAGACATTGATTAATTAATTTTATATAGGGAGATAATACCTACAGTCATCCCACATACCCTGATTTATAAATTATCTATGTCCAATAATAACTTTTGGAGCCTATAAATAATTGGGCATATAACCAAACAGCAGAGATGCCAATGAGAATCTTTTAAATTAGAAAAAATCTTTTAAATTAGAAAAAAAACCCATTTCCTCCAAAATCGTTCTCACATCTCTATTTTTTTTGCAATGGATGGTACCCGATTCAAATATACTTGGGAGTAAGTACAGTGACTACTAAACAATGAAGCAGAGGAATAAGGATTTTTCTAAAGGTTTAAATTAAAAAAAAACAAGAAAAGGAAGTAATTATGTGATACATCTTCGTTATCGTATTTACAGACTGATAATTTACCCTTTAACTAAAACAAAAAGATCCTTGGAATAAGCGCTCTACTATGAATAGAAGCTATGCAATAGCTTAAAAATATTTTGCTAAATATAAAAACACGTCTTTTGCAAAAATATATTTCTTAAGTTAAATTAACAAAAATTACAAAATCTGAAAAAAATTGGACAAATAGCAGAATATGTAAGTACTAGAAAACATTTGAAAATATTATAAAATGATGAAAAGTATCTACTTGCCACTAAAAATAGATTTTATTTCGGAGTTCAGTCCAAGAAAAAGACAATCAATAAAAATTGATTAAAAACGTTTCGGTAACTTATTTGTTTTCTATACGTTACCAACCAAAAGTACTCGTATGGGCTGGAAGGACCTCTTTTTTTTAAAAATAATATGTAGCAGATAAGGCGGTGGCACCTTCTATGAATGTTTAAATATCAATCAAAGCAATGATAGAAAAAATAAATTAGAATAATAATATCGTGAGTGATAATTAACCCTAAAACTTACATTCATAAATACCACTAGGAACACCGCCATCTTTTTCCAATATTCTTCAATAACTGGTAATGTCCGAATTCTGATTGGTCAAAGGAATCGTTAGCTACGATACAAAGGAGGCTGTGTTGCTAGTGAAATATTAATTTCCAATTTCCATTTCCTGAATTTTTACTTTTTTACCGCTCCTTTGTGGATTATCTGGAGTAAGCTGTAATTGCTGTTGGATTTCTCTCGGCTCTTTAGGATCTAATGAGAGATTTTATGATTTGAATGATTATTAAGTAAGTAACGTTTAATGATATTTGTGGGAAAGCAACTTGTTTTATGTAGACTCATTAAATTATTATCACTCAGAAAATTAGGCTCATTTTTGCAAAACGTATTAAGTTTTATTCTCATAACTAAAACGAAGTGAGTTTTCTTAATGTTTAAGAACATATGGACATTTAGACCAGAAATTATTTCTACGTTGTAGGTACTTAATTCTACCAACCCACACTGACTAAGCACAATTTTTTCAATATTTGATATAAATAAATAGTAACTTTACATAGACTAGTGAACCGATAGCAGTAATATAAAATGTAGTATCTATAATTATAACAACAGCACAAAAAATGTCTTCAAGTTTCGTTATTTTATATTTTCCTGGAAATCGTAACATTAAACATCGTATTTAAAAAAAAGTACCAGTAGAAGCAGAGATTCAGGTTCATTCACATCTCAAAAGTACCTTATCTACGAAAAATCTGAACTGAGAAGCTCGGAGTAGGCTTCCTGTTATTACGCCCTTAGTCACTTCCACCCCCAAGTGTAAAGCTCTTGCATAAATTTAGACAAGAGCCTATTATCTACATCTACATCTATATCTACATTTCTTTTAAAGCCATACCTCTAGCACCCCTGAAAGCAAGCCAAAGGGGATGCTCGGTCCGGCTCAGTGCGACTGTACGGCGGACGAGGCCAGTTCTCTGGGAGGAACTCGAGATGATGGTGGAAGAGTGTCGCTATTCACCAACAGCTCGCCTCCAGTTGCTCTGCCCTATTGGTATTATATTCATTTATTTTCATTCCATTTAAATTTTTTACGTATAAATTACAAAGGAATAAACAACCTATAATTATATAAACTGTATAAAAATAAAAAAAGGTGACTGCTGGTAGCGAGAGTAGGGTCCAAACTGTCGGCGGTTAGGGGCTCAGAGAGAAGAACCTCCTCACAATGCGTGCAATGTCGAGAAGTACTTTCTGCACCAAGCCCAATGATTCAACTTTCCTGTGAGAGCCTCCTAAGGTGGTGGTCGGGGCTGTGTTAGGTATGAGTCCGTTTATCGTGACGACTCCGGGAAAAGACATCCGTTTACCCACAAAAATAAAACCTGGGTGTTCCGACTCGTCCGCCATAAGTGGCGGGGTCACGGGAACGCTATCGCACACATCCACAACCCCGCCGGTGGTATGAGGAACCTAACCTAAATATAATTAAGATACATAAAAAACGTAGGTACTTATTAGATACCTACGATAAAAAGACAAAAAAGATTCCCAAAACAATAAACGTATACAGATGAGCAAATACAACTAGATATCTAAACAAAATCCTGTCAAATGAGAATATAAATAATAACTCGCAAACAATCACTTGCATCGTCTAATCCATGACATAAAATATTTGTGCTCGGCTCAAAAAGTTTAAATTTAATCAACAGCAGATTGGCGTTCAAAAAAACAGCTAGTCCAATCAACCATGGACCGTAAGGGTCGCCCTCACCACGGGAGAGTAATCCACCGTCCCCAACACATAGATTTGACGAATTACCGCCTTTTACTGCTGGTTTAACAAACAACTTGGTATTTTTTTGATTACGAGAATATTACAAGGGAACATAAGTTTGCTTGAGAGAGCATATAAAGAAACTACACTTGCGAGCTTTATACTGGAATCATATAAACGTGGGTTATTCAATCATGTGTTATTATCGTTTTATTTATATTTTACCCCAGTTTATGTAATTCCAGTTTAAAGCTCGCAAGTGTAGATAAAACTAATAGCGGTCCGGTTAAAGTTCAGGATATTAGGTCTTTGTCCAACATGCTGGCCATAGGTTGAAAAAAAGAATCATGACATCATACTAAGTCTGGGTTGCACCAAGATATTTGTTAGCTCAAAATTTATCAGTCATCATCATCACTCGGTCACTAGCATGGAGCATGAGGCGATCATTGTTCTGTACGAAGAAACACGATCAGTGACATCACAAAGACATTAAAATTAGAATACAATTCCAGTCACTAATCATCCGTTGAAATACGTAAATTTCACTCTTCCACTAGAAAATAATTCTTCCGCTAGTGCAGTCGACCGCACAATGGCTGTCGAGGCGATAGTAAGTCCAATAACATGAGATGGACAGCACAGTCTTGTGATTATGTCATATCCCCCCTATCTATTAGTCCAGCAGTCGATGTTTTTCGACTAGCGACGAATATTTTAAAAGAACATTATTTTTAAAACTTCGATATCCTCATAAGAAGTAAACAAGAAAATCTCATACAGATCACATATCAATTAATATTAAAAGAGATACGGTAGTAATCCGGATTGCTAATAATTTTTCCGTACGCCAGCGAGACATCTGATCCCGTACATAATCCGATTTTGCTGATCGAACGCCGTCCGTTATTCAATTTGTCCATTTTTGTACGCGACTACCCGGAGACATTGATTTTTAATGATATTGCATAGGTTTTTCCCTGTTTTTAGGTTTCCAGGACATTACCGATCAGCAAAATATAATAATATTATATGTTTCCCTTTAAAAATACCAGGTTACATAAATTTGATGAAGTGACAATCATCTTTAATACCAAAATGTCTTCATTTAGGTATAATTCTACCATAAGTAAGTTAGTTACCACAACTTCAACGTTGTAGTTAAAATGGTAATATTTAAATGCGAGGAATTAATTACTATTTATAGGTATATCAGTTGAAATTCCAACTGATTTCTACATCTTGAAATCAATCATAGTTGATACTTTTTCAACATTTGACCACTGACAACCGATTTAACATATTTTAAAATGAAAAACGTCATCTTTTGTCCTAAAAGTTTTTACAAAACATTCTTGAAATATCTTCATAATATTCGGTGATTCGATTATCTTTAGACGAAATCGAAATATCTACTGTGTCACAAATTCATAGGGTGCGATCTAGACCCTATAAATATATTAACTATAATCATAATATAATCATTAACGTATAAGCGCGACCTGTTTCTCTGAAACAAATTTTCAAATATTAAGCTAAAAAGAAAAATTTAAAAAGAAGAGAGTAATTGAAAGTCCCTGCTTCACCAAAATATTTTACGTATTTTACGTAAAAATCGTAATCCGGTGTGGTGGATTTCTCGAAATTCGCACGTTCCTGATTTGGAGCGTCGTTCATCCATCATCACAGATGGAAATCTAATTTGTCCGCATTCGGCAACTAGACGTCACCCCTAAATGAATTACCGACGACACGCGCCTGCTATTATTGGTCTAACCGATTTATTTCCACCGTACCCTTGTTGCGCAACTGTTTCAATCCCGGATTTGGTAGATTTTTGTAGAATATCTGTTATATTTTTATCAGCTGCAGGTACTTCTTCTGTAGCATCATTTGTCTGAACTTTCTTTTCCGGAAGCTTCAATAACTTATAATATGAATGGAGTCAAAGTATATCATTATTGTGCTTTTTGTAAAATTTCATTGAATCTCTGATAAGCCATTTTAAATTCAATACATGACGGAGTAAACAAAAAATGTGTGCAAATAATATGTACCTATGTCTTTTCAAATCTGCCCTGGATCCTCTTTTTGCCTTTACCATTGTAGGTCTCTTGAAACCTACATTGGTTTATTTGCTGTAGGTTATATAAATCTCTCTGATCTGTCTGATTAAAGAATTGCTATGTTTAAGAAAATCTATAATCAGAGACCGATCTTTTTCTTTATGGATTACTGACGTGCCTTTTATTCGGCCTAATTGATTTTTTCCATCGTATCCTAGTTGTGCAACTGTTTCAAACCCAGATATTATTATGGTAGATTTTCGTAGAATATCTGTTAAATTGTTATCAGCGAATAGGTAGGTACTAAGTATTTGGGGGGATAATTTGTCTGAACTTTCTTTTTGACAAACTTCCATAGTTTAGATTTTTTGAATGCTAGATACTATTAGGCACCTACCTCTTAAAGAAGATGTGTAGCCACTCTAGAAGTGTTTTCCTTCTGTAGTAGAACTTACTGAACAGTATAATAATCATCTCATCTTAATACGAAGGAAGATTAACATTGAGCATCAGATTCATTAAAAATGATGATCAAGCTCTACGCCTGAAAATAAAATTAATTAGGTATGTAAAATTATGCACTTAAGTTCCTTCACCAAGGCTAGTTTATATGAATATAGTAACACCAACTTTTAATTTAATAGAAAATACCGATTTAATTTTCTTCAATCAACAAGTCATCCATTCACACCGCAGCGTAAATAAAGCATAACACCAGACGAACATGTGTAGCCCGCGACAAAACGACGACACTGAAATCGCGCGTCCTTGGCAACATCCTACATCCGCTTCTCACACGAACCACACGTAAATCTTAACCCGTAATAAAAATTAAGCCCATTACTCGGATGGATGTCACACCGATGTGTGATTCTTAAGTTTTGCATGGGAATGTTTTGATGGAAGCGATTCTTATTTAATCATTGAAGTGATGTGGTAATAACGTGGGTATTGTGTAACTATGAGTGTATATACTCGCATACTTTGCTCGGACACTTTAATAAGACAGTGCGATGATATGCCATAGCGACGCACTCTTATAAAACTCCCAGTTATAAATTATACCTATTTTGAAACTTTATCCTGAAGTACTAGAGATAGAGATAGTAGATCAATTAATGAAAAGTGCACAAAAACAGCCGTTTTATTAAAACATTAGTCGAAATGTAGTAAAAGCGTCGAGTATTAGGTGGATATATTATTATTTGAGATTTCTAATTATGCACTTCCTTTTATATACGATTGCGTTACTTTCAACTTATTTCAAACTCATCTTTAAGGTAATTCTACTAATTTCCAAAGAGCATTTTTAGCTCAAAAAAAATGTATTCGAGCTATAGGCGGTATTCTACCTTGGGAATCTAGTAAACCATTATTTAGAAAATTTAAAATCTTGACCTTACCCTGCATGTATATTCTGGAAGCAGCGAAATTTGTTAAACTGCACCCCCAAT
Source organism: Macrosoma leucophasiata (assembly GCA_036365455.1). Taxonomy (NCBI): domain Eukaryota; kingdom Metazoa; phylum Arthropoda; class Insecta; order Lepidoptera; family Hedylidae; genus Macrosoma; species Macrosoma leucophasiata. The sequence continues at coordinate 21,710,877 of JAWQUS010000007.1, read as the reverse complement.
CATTCAAGACAGCCAAAGAAATGTTTCCAAGAGCTAAAAGAAACTTAGATCGAATTGTCTTACCTAAAGTGCCTCGTACAGCTATGTATACGAATAGTTGTATTGTTATGTGTGGTGTCATTTATAATTCCATTCCAAATAAGTTCAAAATTTTACCTTTTAATAGATTTGTGATAAAAACGAAATTATGGCAAATAGAAAAATGTTTTTATTCAATATCAGAATTTATTGCAAATTAATTTACAGTAAAGTTTAATATTTGGGACTTAATTAAATTTTGAAATTTGTTTTTGACCTATAATTGACATTAGAAATGTGATTAATCCATTTAGTCTGTAAAGCCATTTGTTTGACATAAAGTTTTGACCAGTAATTGACATTGGAAACGTACTTTATATGACAAATTAAATTGTATCAGTTCTTAAATTCATAAAAATATTTTTTGATATTAAATTGAAATTGGTTTGACATTAAATTTTGGCAATATGATTGAAACTTGAACTTTAAATTGTTTTAATAATCATATTGTGTTAATCTAGTAATGTAACTGTATCTAAGTAATGAATGTTTTATGAACTGACATTAAATTAAAATTTGCACGTCGCTAATGCGATAAAAAGTATACGGACACTTTTTATAAACTTCCAACATTGTGACCTACATTTTTAAGCAAATAAATGATTATGATTATGATTAAAAAGGAGTAGGTCAACATACCCTGCATCATTATATCATTATATCTCGAACGTCTTACTGAATCACTTTTGTCTTCGTTTACGTCTTAGATTTTTCTTGTCCCATCGTACCACGTATGAGAACTATTATAATTTGACTGTTATTATGGCCTGTACCTACTAGTACTCGATTAGTATTTCAAAAAAATCTTTTGATTTTTTTTTAAATAATTATTTTAGTAATCTTGATTAAACCGAGAATATTAGACATAAAATAGGAACAAGAGCGGTCCCAGAACGTCATAGACATTACACGAGACAGTAAATCCACATCAGGTGTCGTCTTAAAATTTTTTGGTAATCTAATCATCTTGGAGGCACCGCATCTTCAAATCATAAAATTTTACACGATATTGAAGCAAATACTCTTTTGACAGTTTTAGTAAGTAATTGGATTTATTTTAATGGTAAGGTTTCATGGCATAAAACGGACTATTCAACTCTCGGAACGCATGTTAAAAATGCCCGATTTGCGGCAATATCCTATCTTACAATTAGAGAAGGCTGTCTTCATATAACTAGACTTTGGTTATAGATACTCAAAAAGTAAATTAAAATCCACTTTTTAGGATACATAGATGAAACCATTTAATATTAACAAAGCAGAAGACATAAAATAGGAACACGAACGGTCCCAGAACGTCACACAGGCATGACACCACACAGCGAATCCACATCAAGTGTGAACTCGTCTAAAAATCGTGGGTAATCAACTAATCATCTCCTTGTTGGCCACCGCAACTTCAAAGGGCCCATTAATAATGAATTTAGGCAGTAAATCGCCTTTTATGCGACGAAGGGATTTGGCGGGCCGCCACGTGTGCGCCATTAGCCTAATGGGTAGAATCTTTACGAGATATACGAGTAGTTGTGGGATTGCTTTAGTTTAAAATGTTAGAAATGTTATCAAAAATTTTCTGTACATCATATTAAGGACAAATAAATTTATCCAGTTTAAATAATAAGATTCTTACTAGATTAAGATGTAGTAGCTGTAGTAGCTGCAACACTAGTAGGAAGTATCGAGAGTGTCTTTCAAAAATTTGTATCTATCGATTCGGATTCTATAGTTCTACTTCTTATCATAGCTATAACGAGATTCCATCATATATACGTATTAGTGTTGAAAATGTTTAGATAGAGTCCCGAGACAGCTTCATAGTCTACTTTTCCGGGCAAGCATAAATGACTCTCATTCCAAATAACCTTTGCTTGGTGGATACTACCAAAAATGTCGTGAAGAATGGGAATGAAAAAAAGGACAATATTCTTTTTCTCGCACATGGCAACCAAGCTGCCTCTAGGCATTCCCGGGCTTAGTTTGCATGTCGGTCGGATATCATCGGGTATTAATCGGAAATTCTTGTTACCACTATCACCACATTTTACTATATCGCCTGAGTTCGTAAATCGGTAGGCGGCAGACATGGTAAAGGTATAAATTCTAAGTACGGCTACTATAAGGGCCAAAACATTTAGGCTACAAAATAGACAACAGCGCTCAGTGATGCGGGCAGTGAGGCTGTTCTCGACACTAACGATGGATAATTTTCCCTTTGTCGCTATATCTGCCATAAGTAACATGAAAAGAATTAAGAATCAATGACAAAACTAATTTAGGCGGGCGAATCACAGTGCCGATCCTAGTACGACCCACGAATCGTTATGACTAGAACAATAGTTCCACGACCCTAATCGCTTTTCAACGTCCTTAGCCGAGGTTCTGGATAACAAAACTCAGAACCTTCGATACTAACTTATTGCTTAAGAAGTTCACAGTCCTACAGACCAGGGGGTTTTAATTCATACCAAGACTGAATCGCTTTTAGCATTGTGTCCTTTCTTCATAAGCGCTGTCATGTACACATACACATACACAAATGACACAAGAATCAAAATTTTGGCAGATCCTAAATTGACTTTATAAAGGTTTTCATGCATTAAAGGGAAATAAATATTTTCTTTTTTTTGATGTGAATAAGAGCTACGTTTTTCCATTTGAAATACGGTGCCTAAAATCGCTCCACTCTGCGGTCGCTTAGCTTACCGCTTTGCAGTCTTCATTCATTTCATGAATCATATTTTTATTCTTCATTGAACTAAACCAACAACAGCAAGAACGTCTCATGAAATAGCTTCAATCAATCCCATCGGTTATGATTCACGTCGAGTCATTGGTCAGAGGCTCGCCGACATTTGATGTCGGCCGAACATTTCACAACCCAATTCGTCGACAGGAAGATTCTAATAGGGTTAAGATTTAGAACCGCCGGGTCAAATGAGCCTAGCGGTTTTCTATGTGCTCTGAGCTCTGTTTTTATTGGCGTGTTTACGTCTCTTTTCGTTATGGATGGGTTTTGTAATATTATGGATCACCTATCCATCAATTCTAAGAGTCAATTTTTTTTTATCGTTGTGATGATGACAAATAATTAAACAGTTTACTTAGTTGGTAAGTGAATACGGCAACCTATAGATAGACATCTACTTAAAAATTGGTGGTCAAATTGCAGATGCGTTGTCACACCAAGGCCTATGTTTTTTTGTCCCCGTATTAGTTATTACCTATTCGCGGTCGGGGTGTGTGATGGGTGACCGCTACTGGCAAATTAAAATGCGCGTTTCCGTGCTTCGGAGGGCACGTTAAGCCGTCGGTCCCGCTTGCTATCGTTAAGCTCGTAGGAGGCCTTATGGTTTGAAAATATCCGACAGCGGGTTGGCCACTAACCCCGTATGTCCACCAACCCGCATTGGAGCAGCGTGATGGAGTAAGCTTCAGGCCTCCCCCCAAAAAGGGCAGAGACTCGTGCCCAGCAGTGAGACGTATAATGGGTTGCCATTATTATATTATTATTAATAGTTATTGGATCTAAAATTAGAACTGGAACACGTAAGTGTGGAAGACTACCATTTGGCCGCAGATAAATTAAGTAATGCGACGGTGCCTATGCCCTCAAACTCCGACCCTGGAACTATATCAACAAATAAATTATAAGCACGATCAATACTACTGTAGTAGCCGGCAAGTGGGGCTTAGGTAGCTTAGTGGAACAGCGGCTGGATTGGTTATCACAAAGTAGCAGATTCGATTAAAAAAATCAAAATAAAATCCAATTTTAGTTTATTTTCTTAGCCTACTAAAATCGAAAATCCTTAAATCTCTGTTGATTTTTGTTGAAGCTGTTGGAGAACATAATTTTTAACCTAAATTAACGATAAAAGAAGAAACAAATTCTACTCCTTCAATTACCTATATTGAAAATACATATCTTATTAAATAAAATCGATATGATGTTTTTTTTTATTTTTTTTATGTCATTAAGTTAACAGACAAGCAGACGGGCCACCTGATGGTAAGTGGTCACCGTCGCCTATGGACATTTGCAACACCAGGGGAGTTGCCAACGCGCTGCCAGCCCTTGTTCTTGGCACTTGCAATTTATATTAGAAGTCCAGTCCGCGCACGCCAAATTTTTTTTTCTTTTCAAAATAGCAAATATTAGCACTAAATTTCAAGTCAATTGAAATATCAACAGCTCATCCTCGTCCGTTTATTGGTGGCTTGTAAAGAGCTAAACCGAATGTAGGTAACGCAGTGCGCGTTATGGCTTTGACCTCAATTCATACTCTCACGGGATTCAGTTTCAGATATGATTTTATTATTGGTCCAATTAGCTTACAACAATGTCTTATCTGTTCTTTTCTACATGTCCCTTCTGAAAAATTGTTTGTTCTATGTTCTCGGATGATTAAGATTCTGTAACTTAATAAGTTGGTTTCTTTTTTTTATTATTTAATTTGTATATTTTTTTTATTTATATATTTCTTTTAATTTATATTCAACGTTAAATTTTCGATTACATTTTTTTAATTTCATTTCAAATCCCATGAATATAATGGAATTTGAAGTAATTAAGGAAATTATTCAAAATATACTCATTATATAAGATATGTATCTACATTGGGTAAATATTTGTTGAAGAGGAAAATCACGAAATTAAATCTATGTTCAGTCATATACCATCTTGTAATGATTTATTATATTTAGGTACACTAGCTGAACGTTCTGCCATACAACAAAATTAAATGTTAAAGCCATTGCCATACAAAAATAAAAAAAATATCAAGCGAATCTGATTTTCATGCGCGCTATTTCTCGCAACAACTTCTAAGAAATTAATTTTAAATGGCAATTAAATCAATGCGCCAAAATAATCTTGTTACATTCAAAGCGCACGCACAAAATTTGTTCGCGACATCAAAGACATTGACAAACACACATCAAACATCTAGAAATTTAATTAAATAATAATAATAAATCAACAAGCCATTTACTTCCATTATCAATCATTTGCATTTCAAATATTAATATCAAAAGTTTGTAATTACCTCAGTCATTGTAATTATCGGGATTATTAAATAAATTTTGACATCAAAATAAATAAATAGTAGGTATGCATTTCCGTCTCTCCCTATGTATTTCCCTTTATTTCTTGTAGTTGAAGCAAATAAACAATGTGTTATTAGTCACCTTGTGGGGCATATTGATACAGGCTCAATAATCGATTCTCGTCCAAAATATGTAATAACATTATATATATATTTAAATTTAGAGCGAATTTTCCAAAAAATACAAAATTTTGTATATTCTCAGGAGCGCGCCCCACACGATGTTATCGGTATGCGGCTATAAGTACAACGCTACGGCTGGTTAAAAAAGTGTTTATGAAATTGATTTTTTTTAATAAAGTGTTATATTTTGTACATTTTAAATATTTTGGAGATTAAAATAATTAAAAAATAAATGTGGAAATAAAGGGAGGAGAAATGTGATATTGCACCTTAAATAAATTTAAAGGTGTTTAGTAAAAATAACCATGAGGTTCCACAATAAGGCCTGTTTTACGACCACGCAATAAAGCAAAACTTTTCTTTTTCAATTCACTAATTTATCCACTCGGTCAGAAATAAGAGAAACCCACTCTCTTATATTCGTTTGAGTCACAAATTTACATCTCATTTCAATTCATCCGTAGTTTTGAAACAAATTGAATGTAACAGACAGACTGACCCACCAGTAAATTTATAAATAATACCAATGGTTCCGTTTTTAGGGTTCCGTAGTAAACAAGGAACCCTTATAGTTTCGCCATGTCCGTCTGTCTGTCCGTCCGCGGTTTAGCGCAAAAACTATTGGTACCTACTAGAGACTTGAAATTTGGCACAAGTATACATACACCTTAATCACGCCGACAAAGTGGTAGAATAAAAACATGAAAAAAACAATATTTAGGGTACCTCCCCTACATGTATTTTTTTTTTATTCGTTTCTATATAGTGTAAGTTATCGATGGATAGTTACATGAATGAAAACTTAAAAACTACGGAACCCTACGCGTGGCCTGACACGCACTTGACCGGTTTTTCCTTTCTAGGTACGGATCCCTAAAAATACGCAGACAAACAATTGCGTCCAATTGAAATTCTGCCCTGAGAAAACATTCAATCTCGCACAATTAACACCTCTTAACCCGTCCCGTCGTTCGCACGACAATCAAGCCACTGGAGCACAATTTAAGCGCTATTCCTAAAAGTTCTTCGTAAACTTCGTCTTCGAAAATGATGACAATGGTGAATCAAGAATTATTTGAGGTTGGTCCCGAATTTTCGTTCGACTTGACTCTGAAAGACAGTACCTACTTTTCAAGGTTCACTTAAAGAGTAAAATTTGTTACTTGGATGATTTGGTGGAGGTTCCTTGACTCCCTCTTGATCTGCTACTCCATACGGTAGAAAAATCTTAAGTAAGTTTTTGGTAGTAATTTTTTTATGTACTTAATGGAAGTGGCAAACAAGCATGCAGTTCACATTGATGTGATGACTGCAGCCTATAGACACCTACACAAAGACCATGGTCAAAATGCGTTACCACTGAGGCGTAAGGTGTTGTGTGTGCCGGAAATTACAGGGCTGTACATTACCACCTAACCGGAACACGATAGTGCTGAACACTAGCATTTAGCGGCAAGTATATTAGGTAATGCGGTGGTGACTACGCCCGCGAGCTGGAGCAGGCGAATTGATATACCATTTACATGACATGATACGCTCGATACATAATTTATTGAAATTGTCATGGAAGCACCACTACAAATATAAATGAGACGCAACAATTATGGTCGCAAAACTATTCCTGCCCGATCAAAAACGTGGAAGTAACTTTTCTCATCAGAAATCCAGATGACGTGCAGGGCTGATCCTTGCCAGGCGATGATTAATGTACTTAGCATATTTTGACTCACCCCTACAAACATTTCTAGGCTTACAGGCGTTCCGATAATCGAAGGGTTCAGTAGCTCTTGGACCATTTATTGGTTAACATGCCTCAGGGCTCCAATAAACATATTTTTATTCTATTCTTTCAAATCAAAACTAAAGATAGAAATATGAATCACCATGAAAAAATAGACGACCGAACATTGATGAACCTCGATTTAATTTACAACTATATGTCTTAGATCAATTAAAGGAGCAGATGACAAACAGTGACTAAGAGCACGCGTAGGAGTCGTGAGTCCGTGGGAACTGTTCTAGTTCAGACTCTTGATTGAGACGTGGGCTAGACGGATGGACTTTGTTGCGACATTTGGAGTCATTTGAAAATCGAATCTATGCTAAATTGAAACGGCAATACCCGCTTTAGGCTTTGGCGAGAACCTTGAAAGAGTCGTATGGTGCTCTTATTTTATTTCATTTTCTTGTTGTATTTTTGAGTTATCTATACAAATTTATAAAAATAAATAAAATTGGAGTATAAATATTAACTATGAAAATAACCGCTTTTCAGTAAATGCATATGACATTTTTGCAATTTTTGTCTGTCTGTCTGTTTGTTGGGGCTAATCTCGGGAATGGTAGGACCGATTTCAACGGGACTTTCACTGACAGATAGCTTATGTAATAAGGAGTAACTTATGCTACTTTTATACTAGCTGCGCCCACGACTTCGTCCGGGTAAATACCGGACAATCATAAATGTTCACGCAGACGAAATGGCGGGCACAGCTAGTCTATAATATAAAGATGAATCGCAAAATGTGTTGGTATAACTCAACAATTTAACAATAGGACCAATTTGGCCAATTCTTTTTTTAAATGTTCGTTGAATTTCAAGGATAGTATTTACGGTGAGAAAAAATCGATTAATGGCCGGAAAAACCCTAAAAACAGCTCTTTTCTTTTTCCCATACAAACGTTTTCTAACTAAAACGTAGAGTCAATTTGAGCTTTATTGCTATTGTATAAAGTTCATATTAAATTACAAGCACTCACTGTTGTTTAAGCAATGTAGGTGTGTTCCTAATGTCAAAGAGTCAATTTCCCCTAACGTCAAAGTCCCCCAAACCCCCAAAAATGGGTAGGGAAATTGGTATGGGACTTTCCGCAATTATCAAGGTGGAATATTAATGAACAGTCTTTTTCAATACAACAAATATTAATACTCTTGGGAAAAGATAAGTACTCACGAAAGTGATCTGGGCTCGCATTTGGATGTTAATTTTTGTTGTTTTTTTTTTCTTGTTGATATCGTGATTAGATTTTTTTTTGTCTGTCTGTCTGTCTGTCTGTTTGTTCAAGCATCACACAAAATCTACCGGTCCGATTACGATGAAACTTGGTATAATAATACTTCAATTTTTGGCGCACAACACTGTGTACTTTTTATCCCGAAAAAATGTATTTTTGTCTGTGTGTTTGTGCACGCTAATTTCAGAAACAGCTTATCCGATTTGCAGTTTCCACTCATATGTTGTGATAAGTTTCACTTAATATTAAGTGTTTGTTTCATGTCAATCGGTTCAGAAATAAAGAAGTTACGTCAATTTAAAGAATAATTTCGAATATTTTTAAACTATTCTTTAACTATATCTATCTTCTATCTTTCTAGGGGTCCGTACCTAAAAGGTAAAAACGAACCCTACTACTGTCTGTCTGTCCATCCGTCCGTCCGTCTGTCACCAGGCTGTATATCATAAACAGTGGTAAATTTTCACAAATAATATATTTCTGTTACCGCTATAACGACAAAATTAAATTCTAAAAATAAGAAAATGAAAATATTGAGGGTGGACCCCTTAAGGGGCATACAATAAAAGTTTTTTTTTTTTCGTAATTTTTTTGCTTGATATTAATAACGCCTAAGTAATGGGATAGATGCCTCTAAGGGCTTAATCCCCACCCAAACGAAGGCGTCTATCCGTTTTGTACGGGATAGATGCCTTTTAATGCATAATCGTGTTGTTGTTGGTGAGTCTGGTGGTGGTGGTGGTTTTTAGTGGCGATGGAGGCATTGGTGGCGTTGGTGAATTTGGTGGTGGTGTTGTTAGTTTTGGAGGCGTTGGTGGCATTGGTTGTGGTGGTGATGGTGGCTTTGATGGCGTTGGTGTCATTGGTGGCGTAGGTGTTTGGTGATGTTAGTGTTGGTGATGGCGTTGATGGCGTTGGTGGCGTTTGTTGTGGTGGCGGTGGTGGAGGTAGTAGTGGTGACAGTGGTAGTGGTGGTGATGGTGGTGGTGGTGTTGGTGGTGTTGGTGGCATTAGTGGTTAAATATGCACAACGTTAATATTCAATTTTTCACTTCTGCCGGCTCTTACGGAGTGCATTTATTTATTATGTATAGATATATCTTTCATCTTTCATTCTCTGTTAGTTGCACTAATTGACTGAAACTTTACAAAACATAGAAGTTCAAAATGGCCTTTTCGAAAATACGGTTCAGCATACGATGGACGATTGTAGGTTGTAGGTACTTACATGACTGCGCGTTTAAACACTTAATTAGTATATTTTCGTAATTCTAGCAGCCTATGTGCTTTTATCCCCGATGGCCATAATATCGTGTACAGAGAAGCATTACTGTCAAAAGGCTTTTTTTAGCTACTCACAAGTCTATAAGATCCAAAATTATCCAAAATTTATATCCAAAAGCGCTTCCAAAAGTCCCAAAGTCACTATTTCACGCGAACGAAGTCGCGGGCACAGCTAGTCTTCTAATAATTAATCGCTGTTTTGTGTCTGTGCTGTCTAAATAAATGTTTTCTTTCTTTCTAGTTGTTCTTTCTAGTTGACAATAACGTGATAATTATTTATTTATTCAAGAATGCAGAACGCAAGTGACGTGAATATGCCAGAATAATAATATTATTGTGTAGGACTATTACTATGCTGGAGGTCCTGGGTTCGATTCCCGGGTCGAGGGCTATCAGAGATAACGGTTAAAAATCCTTTATCTCTGGTTCGATTGGGATTTTTCCATTTTCAGGAAGATTCCCAGTACCTCGGAGTTTGGTAATGTGCCCGGAGATGGCAACAGGCTCGCCACCTGTTACATGGGCCAAAACGTAACCGGCGAATCGTGGGTGCATGTATGCTTGAATGCATGCATTTACCTCTGCCTACCCCTTCGGGGATTACAGGCGTGAAGTTACGTTACGTTATTATGTAGGTACGAGTACTTATAGCAAACGTCATAGTAATACGATATCCACGATATCTGTGGAACATCATTCCTTCTATCAACGTTCAAAACATACAAAAATGCCCTATGAAAAACAGATCCAGACCTAAATTTAAAAATAAGAAAAATATGTTCATGGAGTTATTTACGTGACAACGTCTTAAATTAGGTTGCGGCTCGGAGTCACTCATGAAAAAGTGTAACGCCCGGTAACGTAACGATGAGTCACCGAACGAGAGAGAGGCCTGCCGGACCGGCGAATGCCTTTCTACCGAGAAAAAGACGTTGTCACGTAAAATCTTCGCCCGTAAAACCGACTTTACAGGCAACCAGTTTTTTTTTTTAATAATTCCAAGTAAGTAAGTACTTTGCTCTTACAAATCAATTCTGACGTAACCACAAATATGAATCCATATTTTATCCTGAATACGGCAAAACATTGGTTATTTGGTTACTAATTAGATGTAATTAAAAGCTTCCTGCAAGAGCGATTGTATTCACAGAATAGATTAGACCACAGAAGTGAGTTTTAATTAAATTAACTTTGTTACTACAAATATAAAAAAAAAACTATAATCCAAAGGAAGGAGCGACCTATCTGACCCTTGTGCTGATGTTAAAAATGAATAGGACCATTCAAATAAATGACTACTCAGTGTTTTTAAAAGATAAGTTCACCAGACTGCATGTCACCAAGTTGATAAGAGTCATCGTTAACTGCAATCTATTATAATCTTTATTTTAATTGCAGCTACATCTATAGTAGCATGTTCATCTTCTTATATAGAGATTGTTGTTCTTAAATAATGGACTGAATTCAAAAACTGTGTCACCTCACCTTCATTTAAAATATTGCTTTTGTTGATCTTAAGTATATCGTATTTATGCAAGTGAAATAACAAACTGGTAATCCGTTTTACCTTAGTAATTAAATGGACAGTGTTTGTTTTACTGGTGGTAGAGCTCCAGTGACGGAGCTCGCGGGCGTAGGCACCGCATACTTGCCGCTAAATGGTAGTATTCAGCACTATCGTGTTCCGGTCAGGTGGTAATGCCTCAGGAGTGGTAACGCATCTGCATTTTGACCTCGGTCTTTGTGTGGGTGTCTATAGGCTGCAGTCCTCACTTAACATCAATGTGAACTGCATGCTTGTTTGCCACTTCCATAACATAAAAAAAAATCAAACCTTAAGACAAAGATTAAAGAATGGTGTAAAATCTGGATAGGTCACAACTAAAGAAGGGATGTCTACCTAAAATAATAAAAGATCTAACAGTGCTTCCGCACAGCATACTGTTTTGCTCACGTCATAGAGCAACAAGGGAGGGGAGTAGCCATATGCAGGCTTTCCCCTCTGTCAAAGTACAAGCTCAAATGGGCCTATACCTGTCACCTAGATGTTTAAATGTGTGCGTGAAATCGTGTCTCTCTAAAGGCGGATTCTCTGGCACATTCCCATACACAAAGCATTAGTTTTTATACAAACACTAGCTGACCCGGCAAACTTCGTATTGACTCACAATGAACTTCGTATTGAAGCAATGTGTCAAAGACTTGGAATAATTTGGATACGGACTATTTGTATGGTAAAATGAAATTGTGGTTTTACTATTTCCCTTCAATTTCTTCATATTTTCTTACCTTTCAAACCTTCCCTGGACTTCCAAAAATCATTCAAAACCAAAATTACCCAGTTCGGTCCAGCCGTTCTCAAGTTTTAGCGGGACTAACGAACAGCAATAGATTTTTATATATCTCGTATAGTTAGATAGAACGTAAATCCTTGTTTCAGACTTTATCAAACCTGCCATTAAACTTTATCTGAGATCAAACTAAATTTCAACAGCATTTGCGCTATTATTGATACAGATGAGAATCAAGAAAGGGTGATATGATTATGAAAGACAGCATTACAAGCTTCCGTTCGAATAATCTAGATTGTTCAGTCAGTGCGTCGATTGTGACCAATAAATAAAGTACTATACATCGTGACCACCCAGGCATCGTGTAATGCAACACCAGGATTAGGCATAGAAATGCATGGAGACGCTTTAATTAAAATTTATTTTAAGATATGATATGTATTAAATTGTAGAAGGATACAGAGGTAGCAGTGGTTAGTGAAAAGGTACACATAATATTGTAAACGGTGATTTGTATTTCATAATAAAAGATTTCACTGGTGGTAGAGCTCCAGTGACGGAGCTCGTGGGCGTAGGCACCACCGCATTACCTAATATACTTGCCGCTAAATGGTAGTGTTCAACATTATCGTGTTCCGGTCAGGTGGTAATGTACGGCCCTGTAATTTCTGGCACAGAGGCATAACAGCTGAGGCCTCAGGAGTGATAACGCATTTGCATTTTGACCTTGGTCTTTGTGTGGGTGTCGATAGACTGCAGTTATCACTTAACATCAATGTGAACTGCATGATTGTTTACCACTTCCATTTCATAAAAAAAATCTAATAAAGAAGAAACATTGGTTGTCTGTACCTAAAGTCGGTTAAGGGATGACAATTTAACGTGATAATGTCTTAAGAAGACATGTGTGTCAAGCCGAACGCTTAAGGTAAGCGTCCCCTTATCGGTATCGTACGCATCGGACGCTTCGCACGCAACGGATCGTAGTATTCTTTGTAGAGAAACTCATTTATGTGCGTCCACCTGTCCGCACCGTACGCATCGCACATCGGCAATGCCGACACCGTTGCTCCGAGAGACAACTTTTGCGATGCGTGCGGATGACGTCATACGGAGTGCCGATTAGTGGACGCACCCCGCGCGCTCGCTCTGCATCGTCGGCCATTTGCATTTTGGCGTTTGTCGTGTCATCCTCCATTCTCACAGAGTGCACGTGTGGACTCTGTGAGAACTACGAAAATCCCAATGAACTGGCATCGTCAATCCGTATGCTGGTAGGTACTCACCGTCGGTAATCCGTACGCTGCCAATACAGTAAACGCACTGTGAAAAATTTATCCGTTTGATGCGATGCGTCCGAAGCGTGCGATACCGACAAGTGGCCGTTTACCTTTAGGCCGAACGTGCTCTCTATCGCTTGATCCGCAGTCTCACTTGCACGCTCGGCGCAGGCGCAACGTGACACTTTTTCATGCGTGCAGAATGTAACAGCGTCTTAGGCAGGTATTACAAAATTGTGCCTTATGCCAAGGAATCAATCATCGATATTTATAAGTTTAGTAGCAGTTTGTTATGCTTTTCAGCTCAGGAGTTCTAAAACACGTTTATTTAAATTGTGACTATGAATCACAATAGGGAAGTAGACAGAGATCTGCAATCCTTTTTTGTATGTTTAATAGTAGGTGTCGAATAGATAACGTTATCTGTCGTTAAGAATCATGACAAGATGAAAATTTAATGAAGCGATCTACTAACAAATACTTAATTTTGAGTGATGTAGCGGAATTCTTATCGCATTCGTTATTTGTTCCTCGGTTTTATCTATATTGTTGCAATCACCCATAGATTTATTTTTGGGTTCCGTAAAAAATTAACCCCTAATAATGGACATGCTATTATATAAATATAAAACATGTTAAATACTTTACAATTTTAAAAAGTTTTTCATGAAAATGGGCGAACATAGAACATTCCTCCCCTCTACCTCTTTTGTAAATAATATAGAAAATAGTTAGCTACCTGCAAACTACAGGAAAATCTGTAAATAATCTAAGATATATAGGACAATATTATTGAAAATCTCCCATTTGAACAGAACAACGTCCATACGAATCCAACTCGCAATCCGCAATCAACCGGTTCATTACTAAGACGACTCCACCCATCTTTGTTCAATCATCGAACGATTTGATGCAGTCCAGAAAGTGTCCTGCAGTTATCAGCACACGATTAACGGCCTTCGTGGGTCGATATAGACAATAAATTTGCATGCATTTAAAAATACATCTATAATGGAGTGGTAATAATAATTGAACGATGAATGGACCGAAGCCATTGATGAATGGATGATTGTTTGACAACTAGGGCTAATTGATAATGTGCGGCTCACTTTGATATCGATACCGGTGGCATTTGCTTTATCAGTGACGTAGCGGTAGCTCAGCCTAGAATCGATAACGCGTGTATGAAATCATGGTTATAACATTCTTATAATAATCGGGCTTAGAAGCGAATAAAATAATATTTGGTTAAAAATAAATTACGATCGAATGCAACGTCATTTTTTATGTAACATAGTAAAGATTGTAAGACTTTTGTGCCTCAAAATAGTGACATTCCATTTGGCTCACAGATATTTGACGTTTAACAATGTAAACGTCACGATATGTATCTAAGAGATGTTAAAAAAAATATTTACCTACTTCTAATTTTTCTCGAAAGATGTGCCGTGCCATGACCTTTTATAGTCAACCTAATGGTCCCCATGGACGATCAAATTTTGGTTTTACGTCAGTCCAACTGATCTTCAATGGGCACAGTAAGTGTGTTTTAATTCAAGTCCCGCATGCACTCTTTTCAGATTAATACAACCTATAAAATTACTTTTCACATTACTAGATACATTTAAGAAATATCAAAGTACTGAGCAATTGCAAAATATGCGCAATGAATCTATATTCTCAGAATATTATCGTGCCGGAAGCAACGACTGTTATCGAAAAATAATAAAATTAGGTTAAATCTAAAAAAACAACGACTTGGTGCCTACAGTATCTGATTGTTAAACATTATATGTACAATGAATAATACGTTTGTGGGTTGTAAATGTATATTTACTTTGGTTTTGGACATTGCTAAAACAAAAAATATATTATATCAGAGGACCTTTTCAGGTACCCTCAAATTTTTCCAAATTTGGGAAATTTGTTCCCAAAATATTCCAAAAGCATGGCCAACAAAATAATAAAATAAACTTTAGCTAAAGGAGATGTTGCGAGCTTGGCCCTAGTTCGTACACGTCCTCAAAAAATGGGTAAATTAAAGAAGAATCCGAAAAAAATACAATTAATTTATTCAAGAATATATTTTAGAGTTACTACCACATTTAATTCAAACGATTTTATCATTTTCAACCATATTTAACATGGCGGCGATACAGCCGACGCTTCTTTAAATTGGAAATCGATTAGTTTAAGTTCTTAGTATTAACACATGAAATCGATTTCGATAGTATTTATAAAATAAGACTTTTTTCTCCAAATACTATATAATCAAAAAAACAATTAAAAAACGAAAATGTCAAAATGACATCGCCTGCCATATTCGCCATGTTGGTTTGAGTTGCAACTCTAACTGCAAATCATGTTTTGTTACTGCAAACAAAGCTAAATAAGTGAAAATATGCAGTAAAAAACGTTTTTATATTGATTTTGCCCGATAATGATATTGTGAACAATACATGGCCGGAGGTCTATACATTTTTGCAACATCTCCTTTCTAGGCTACCTACATCCCGTACACGTAATATGAGAATGCGAGGAACCATTAAAAAATAAAAAATATTTCTAGGTTGAGTCAACCATTTCTCGAATAAATCCGTTCCGTTTGGGAAATAATGAGCTTTAAAATGTCCCATCTCTACTAGCTAAACGGTGGTATGAACATTTTAAAAAAAGTACGGTAATAGAATATATACACCGTTAACGAATTTACTTTTTGAGACAACAAAATTTTAAGGGCCAATTTAGGGACATTTTCTTGTGATTCCTAAGTCGGCCAATTAGGTATATTCAATGACATCTTTATGTCTCAAAATCACCTAGTATATGCTTCGCAAATAGGTACTTGATGTAAGACATGAAAGTAATTGATCGCTGCATGTGTCCGGGAGCGGTTTGCCGGCGCCTGATGATCATTTGTGGATCGGTGTCATAACACCCGATCATTTGATATTATTGTCGATTTTGTTACTTTTACTTATAGGCTAGTCTTTTCTTTGTTATCAAAGTAGCGCCTTAAGTCACATTGGTACTAGTAAATTGTAGTCTATAATATAAATATAAGTCGGGTTTTTCTTCCTGACGCTATAACTCCAGAACGCACGAACCGATTTCCACGGTTTTGCATTCGTTGGAAAGGTCTCAGGCTCCGTGAGGTTTAAAGCAAAGAAAATTCAGGATTATAAAACGACATCCACGCGGACGAAGCCGCGGGCAACAGCTAGTATATTGATATATAAAAACTAGATGATATTTTTTTTTGTTTTGATTATAAGTGACAACTGCAACCTATAGACACACACCTATACAAAAACTGGAGGTCAAAATGCATATGCGTTGCCACTGAGGTTTCATTACCATGTAACGGGAACATGACTGGATGATTGTGCTCAATACTTCGGTTTGGCGGCAGATTAGGTTATCTGGTGGTGCCTACGACCTCGAGCTCCGACACTGGAACTCTAGAACTAGATTCAATGAAACAAAACTGTTATTTAGAGTCTATGTGCTAGTTTTATAGTGCAATAAATATATGCCACAGCGCTGAAAATAGATTAGAAACATCGTTACCAATATCGCCCTCAAACACTAAAAAAATGTGTATTTTTTGAGTATACATATTTTTTTATTTTTACGATTGCGGTACAGCAGCAATAATAATAATATAATAATAATGACAACCCATTATACGTCCCACAGCTGGGCACGAGTCTCTCCCCTTTTTGGGGGGAGCCCTGGAGCCTACTCCACCACGCTGCTCCAATGCGGGTTGATGGAGATACGGGTTAGTGGCCAACCCGCTGACGGATGTTTTCAAACCGCCCATAAGGCCTCCGACAAGATTTAACGACTGCTATCTATCGACAGCAACCGGGACCGATGGCTTAACGTGCCCTCCGAAGCACGGAAATGCATTTTAATTTGCCACTAGCGGTCCCCATCACACAACCGACTGCGCCCGTAATGCTTAACCGAGTAGATCGCTTACGATCTACACCAGCCGCAGGGCCATGCGCGCTTTTAGCAGCAACAAAAGGTAAGATTTTTATGTAAGGAAGGTGGCAAACAAGCAATGGATGTTAAGTGTAGTGATGACGGCATCCTACAGACATCTTCACAAAAACCAGAGGTCGAATGCAGATGCGTTGCTGCTACCCTTGAGACCTTAGTTGTAATGTCTTTGTAATAGATAATAAATCCAATAAAACAATAATAAAATTATGAGTGGACAAGTAAAAGACACACACAATCTTAGATATCCTGTATCCTAATTGAAGATGACAGGCATCTTTAGATGCCATTGGAGACCACGAGCGGACCCTAGTACCGGTTCAATTTTCGGCAAACTAGCGCACGCGACAATTGCCGTTTGGTATACGTGACTACATATAGCGATTTGCATACAGAAGTTACGATTATTCAATAAGAAGTCTAGTTCCAATGGTAGAACAAAACTTAGATGCCATAGCGTTACATACCTGCCTCTATCTATTCCCGGGCTTCTTTAATACGGACGTACGATTCTGCGCGTAACGGTTTTTTGTTACCCCATTAAGCTGAAGCGGTGATACCACAAAAAGTAAATTGTATTCGTTTTAAATTGAACAAATATTATATTTCATTCAAATACTGAAAAATAAATATTGAAACCCAAAGTACTATTCAGTTCAATCAGGACTGCAGGTGATCTTCAATTTCATTCGCTAAACGTCTCGTTCTATTGAGACCAGCTTATGGTGGGTCCAACCCAAAGTTCAATCACCCCCAGTTCAATCAGGACTGCAGGTGGTCTTCAAGTTCATTCGCTAAACGCCTCGTTCTATTAAGACCAGCTTCAGGTTCCGTCAATCTGATTGACGACCTACTATCGATACTTCCAACCTTTTGTCAAAAACGTCATCTCCACCAATCTGATGGATCGACCGAGAGATAGTATCCTACCTAACTTGGCGTGATCCGAAAACGAATGTACAATATTAGGTTTTTGGGATCGGGGACCGCCACCAGGCCGTCACTTACACCGTCACGCAACACAGGAAGCGACGCTGGTGACGCTACAATTGGTGTTGTCAGCGACAAATTAGCCGCCGGCCGCACTCCGGACTCCGGACGCCGGTCATTGATTCTTGAACGGTGTTGGCGCCATCGCTTTGTTTTTAAGCTTTGTACAAATTGGTGCGACTGGTGCGACTAACAGACCACCACACTAAAAAACATCAAACTCTAGAGCTACACTCACTGAAATAAAACTATTTTTATTTTTATTTTTTTAAGTATTTATATCGCGTATATTTTAATATATGCGATATAATTACGAGTATATTAAATCATTTTACTTTAGTAAAATGATTTTTAAAACCAAATTGACGTCGCTTTTTAGCTTCCGTGGGGACCACGGAAGCTAAAAACGACGGGCAGACGATATGATCTGATTAGTTTGCGCCACTTTTTTATTCTTATCCCTAGTGATGGGTTTTATACAGCCCCTTAGTTTCCAGCACAGAGATTATGTACATTTAACTTCAGAAGTAGTAGTATTTATGTAATTGTTCATGGGTTACAGTATTTACTATCATTATTGTAAAATGTATGCTGGTTAGCTACTTTCATGATATACGATGGATATAAGGCTCCAGGAATGGCAACGCATTAGCATTTAAAATCTTTAATTTGTTTTTGTCGGACTGCATGCTTATTTGTTATTCCAGGACATGAAAACAAAACTGCAAATTATATAAAAGCATTAATCGAAGTCGATTTTGTAGCCTAAAAATATTAATAGTATCTGAAAAATTTTAAGCTTCTTTCCATATAGTGAAGTCTATGCTCACGATCAGTGACCGTGTAAGTTTGTCCGAAACCTTAATTTTTCAAGCGCGTGATTCATAACTCTAATTTTTATTAGTGTGAATCATAGATGCATGCCTAGTTAGAAGGTCGTGTGGCTGTTTCGCTACAAATAGGATTGCATGATTTAGAAGTGAATGGTGTGAATTTTGTATGAAATACGTAAAAAAGGATATTTGTATATGATACGTAAATTCGCGTTTGTTATAGGTAGGCAAGGATAAATATATGCATTCAAGCATATATGCAAACACGCACGCTTTACCAATTACGTTTAGTCTCATCTATCTCATCAATAGGTTGCGAACCTATTGACATGAAATCTCAATGACTCAAGGACACTATACCAAACTCCGAGAGTGGGATTGGGAAACTTCCTGAAAATGGAAAATTCCGGATAGCAGTTACCTTCACTAGGCTTGAGGACAAAACCCAGCAGAGAGAGTGGCCTGCTACCAATAGACTAGAAAGCAGCAGAGGCAGTTTTTTATGTGATTAGCAGTTCACATGGATGGTAAGTGAGTCTATTGATGTCTACACAAAAACCAGAAATCGAAAAGCAGATGCATTAATACACCTGACACCAAACAATAGGGTGTTACTAAAAGACAAACAATTTTAAAACACCTTTATTTGAACTCTGTCCTCAACCTTCGAATTCAAAGCAAGGAAGCGCGGACGTTTGAAAACAGGATAAGGACCATAAGAGGCAAGGACAATCAGTGCATCCCGAAGGAAGCGAGCGATTCGGTGGCGCCAGCTCGAGAGTCGACTTTTAGACGGATTTGTTCAATGAACGCTAAGGACTTGCTGTTTTACTAGCTCTTAGTGAAAATCCTTAATAAAAAATGGAATATTTCGTTTGCTCCCAGATACAATCAAACTTGGGCATCATTAATAGCATATCACTGAGGTTGTTCTGGACTTTTAAACGATTTTTCATCCAAAATTCCGATTAGCAGCTTAGACTTAGCAAGGAAAACGATGGAGAGAATCTTTTTTTGAGATGTAACTTACACTCTTACTAAGAATTAATAATAAAATAGACAAATACTTGAAAAGCGATTTGAAGCAAGGACAATCAGTGCATCCCGAAGGAAGCGAGCGATTCGGTGGCACCAGCTCGACAGCCGACTGTTCGACGGCTTTGTTTAATGAACGCAAAGGACTTGGTGGTTTACTAGCTCTTAGAACACGTTCGTTTTCTTTAGACAGTGCTCTTAGTATTGTCTTAAATAAAATGGAACATTTCATTTACTACCAGAAACAATCGAATTTGGACATCATTAATGGCATATCACTAGGGTTTTTTTTGGGCCAATAACCGATTTTTTATCGATAATTCCGATTAGTAACGTAGACTTAGCAAGGAAAACAATTGAGAGAGCCCATCTTTTGAAAGAAATAGCAAAAAAGATATCATTAACGATAAATACTTAAAAACAGGATGAGAGCGATAAGAGGCAAGGACAATCAGTGCATCCCGAAGGAAGCAAGTGATTCCGTGGCGCCAGACCGGCCAGTCGTGTAGGACGGATTTGTTCAATGAACGCAAAGGGTTTGCTGTTTTATTGCTTTTTGATGAGACTATGCTGGCTTTATGTGTTTGAACGATTTTTTTTTATATTATCTCCCTTATTCATAAACGTATTTTGGCTAAAGTGTTGCTAATCTCTCCTTTGTCTTTTTCTATCCTGCACATTTGACAATGCAACTGACAAAGACAAAGCATTCTATAGCTAAAATGTATCTAATGTACGTTTATGAATAAAGGGGTAAGATTTTTGTTACCTAATAAGTAGCGTAAAAATGGGTTTGTGGATCGTAAAAGTTCAACACATGAAATAGAGACTGTATTTAGCTAGTGGTAGAATTCCAGTGCAGGGAGTCGAGGACGTAGACACTACCGCATTACCTAATCTATATGCTGCAAAATGGTAGTATTCAGCACTATAGTGTATTATTCAGCACTATCCGGTTAGGTGATAATGACCTTGGAATAACTCACACACACAAATAATCACAGGGACATAACAACTGAGCTCTAAGGGGTGGTAACTGATTTGCATTTCGCACCTCTGGTTTTTGTGTACATGACTGCAGTCATCATCGTAAAAAAAAATCTCATTAGGTAAAGTACAAGCAAGGACCTTAAGTACAAGACAGATTTTTTCTTCCAATCGAATGAATACCAAGCTATGAATCAGACATTGATGGGCAAAATTCGATTTGGCTGACAGTATCCTATCAAATACAACACGTATTACACGCAATTACAAGCGATAAATGTAATTACATGATGTTATCTGCCATCTTTCGCCGTGATTACCTAAATGTTCGGTTGATAATTCGTTTTTATCGATGAATGTTTGATCTACTTGAGTGTTGTTTGTAATTTAGGACATTAAAATTCTTCAAAGGTATTGTGAACGTTTCGATTTGCCTAATAAATTTAAATAGTCCAGCGGCAGCGGTATGCCACATGCAGGTACGCAAAAAAAAATCTGGGCGTGAGGGGTCTTCCTACTTTGTTTCATGAGTAGTACACCTACTACTAAGATGCGCATGTTTGTGTGAGTGTGACGTTTCAACGTTTTGAACGTGGTTTCCATACTGTTCATATTTGTACTGTGCCATGGGTTATTTGCACTAGCGGAGGAATTCACCTCTATCAGAGAGCAACTGGGTCGTCACGTCCCGCAGCCGACACTCTTTATACATTCATAACATTTTATTTATGTATAATTGATAAACAAACTTTACTGGTGGCAGAGCTCCAGTGACGGAGCTCGCAGGAGTAGGCACCACCGCATTACCTAATATACATGCCGCTAAACGGTAGTGTTCAGTACTATCGTGTTCCGGTCAGATTTCCGGCACAGAGGCATAACAAACACCTTAGGCCTCAGGAGTGATAACGCATCTGCATTTTGACCTTGTTCTTTGTGTGGGTGTCTATAGGCTGCAGTCATCACTTAATATGAAAGTGAGCGTTTGCCACTTTGAACACAAAAAAAAACAAACACTTCACTATTACAATTTTAATAAACGTAAACTAATTCATGTATTGCCTTTATGAATTACTTTAAACGGATTTTAATGAGCAGTGTATGATCACAGAATCATGCCTGACAGTTCGTTGATAGAATAATTGGTGACTTTGTTAGTCGCCCTCGCTTATTATTGTATTTTTACTGGCTGATTATAATTGGTCGGTTTTTGATTGAGATTTAACGATATTACCTATCATTCGAAGTGCACTTCTTGTAACGTCCAATTATTCTGTTTTTTTTTATGTGATGGTGGTAGCAAACAAGCTTGCAGTTCACATGGATGATAAGTGATGACTACAGCCTATAGACATCTACACAATAACCAGAGGTCAAAGTGCAGATGCGTTACCACCCCTGAGGACTAAGATCTTTTGCCTCTGTGATACTTAGAAATTAAAGAAAAAACGGAAAGAAAACTCTGCAAAAAATCTGTGATAGTTATAACGGGGCCATACATTAATATTTAACCGGAACACGATAGTGCTGAACACTACCATTTAGCGGCAGATAAATTAGGTAATGCGGTAGTGGCTACGCCTTCGTACTGCCCTGGAACTCTACCACCAGCAAAATTTTCAAACTTCCTTTATGTACCTACTTTATTTTTCACCTATACTGTCTTTGAAGTGTTGTTATAGATGTGTGAATGCAGGTGGTAGAGCTCCAGTGACGGAGCCCGCGGGCGTAGGCATCACCGCATTACTTAATCTACTTGTCGTTGAATGGTAGTGTTCAGTACTATCGTGTTCCGGTCAGGTAGCAATGAACGGCCTGCTCATTTCCGGCACTAAGGCATAACACCTCAGGCCTCACAAGTGGCAACGCATCTACATTAAAATTTATCTCTGGATGTCATGTAGATGTTTTCAGCTACAGAATTCACTTACCTCGTACCATGTCAACTTTGAACTTGCTTTTTTGTAACTCAATGACATAAAAAGGCACTTTGCAGTACATTGCTGTTTTCTTAAGTATGACGGTAATTATCACGTTAAGTCTAATGAGCAGTGTGCTACATAATGCGTACAAAATTGACGTTAACTGAGTTACATAATAGACCCTTATAATTAGTTTACCTATTACTAATATTTGCTCGCGATTATATTTTTAAAAAATATTTAAAAATTGTTTAGTTGCTATCAAACAAAATCTAAAGAACCAGACAATTGATATTTTTGCAGTATCTATTTACGAGGCTTGATCTATGAAAGTAATCGGAAGCATGTGTAACAAATAGGTAAATAAAATAACCTAAAAACAAAATAAAAATATTGATTACGTACATTATCAATGTCGACACAGACATAACATGAAATAGGTACACGTAATAGATAAAGATAGGCAAGGAATGATACAGATATTTAATAATTCTCAAAGATTATGTTACATTTTTATGTCATGAAATAATACAAGCATAAAGTTCACATTGATGGTAAATGAATCGTGATGTATCTTCGCGGTAGGTCCTTTACGGGGTAGGCAGAGAGTGTGGAGAAGGGAATGATGAATGTAAAAGAAGCACGGGAGGTATGTCAGGACCGGGATATCTGGCGATTAAAATATCCATATACTGACATGAATATACTATACATACATACATACAAATCTATTGGATTTAATTCAGATTCAGTTTATTCATTTATTTCATATAATTGGGCTCCTGGAGAGCACTCTTAAATAGTAATTTTTTTTTAACTTAAACTAACCTAGGTTGAATATTCAATGACCTACTAAACATTTTACTTACATGATTATATGCTGATTAAATTTGTAAAAAGCTAACAGCTATACAACATAGTAATCAGAAAACATAGCCAGTCGTAAAACTTAGCGTGAATCCATCGTTATTTTATTTTGATTGACTATGCTTTTTATGTGATTTTTTTATGTTGAAGGTTTTCAATTCGGCCGGTATATATATATATATATTATAATAATATGTAAACCATTTTTAATTTCGAGATTTCAATGTAAAATATTATAATTTTCAATTTCAATATGGAAGGAAAGGAAATGACCTCATATAAATGATTTTTTTAATGTTTGTTACAGGTACATTTATTATCATAACTTTACCAACTACTAGTACAAGTACTTTAACAAATATTTTGGAGCAACCGAACCTGAAAGATTTTGTTATACAATCAATTCTTCTTCAGCGACTAACAGAAACTGTCTTCTTATATAAGTGCGTACAAACAAACAAACCGACGACTTATAGACGAGACGAATAGAAGTATAGATTACTACAGATATGCCTTTGTTTCCAGGCGTGTCAGCCAGCGAGGCGCTACGCAGCGGGCTATGCCAGTCGTTATGGGGGGCGCCTACCACTAGACCAGAACAAAGATTGCCTTCACCGCCGCGGAACCATGATTCTTATTCACCTAGAGGTAAGAGTCTATTCTTATTCCTAGTCTAGTCTAAGTCTAGTCTAGTCTGAGGTGAAAGTAAGTAAAAAATGCTCATAAAATAAAAACTGATGGGCCTATCTGAATCAAATATTTATGGGACCAATTCGAAACTATTCCGCATCAAACAAAAAAAATATGTATATACGGGCCGAATTGAGAACCTTCTCGTTTTTTGAACTCGGTTAAAAAATTATCCCCACGTTACATGTTGGGGTACTCTAAATAATTTTATTTTTTATGTTTTTATTCTACATGTATGTCGGCGTCATTAAGGTGTATAGTTGTGCCACAGACGGACATGGCGAAAATTTATGGGTTCCTTGTTTATTACGGAAAAAGTGAAATCACGAATAGATTTGCACTTACAGGAAACCGGAGATAGCTATCTATGGTAAAAGTGTACCCACCGCGGAAACCGTTACCACACACACGTGGGGAACGTGGGTACGTCGGGAACACCAACTGGACATTGGCTTCTATTAACCCCACCGCACCCTCAAATGTCACAAATTTCGTGACCGTCCACGTAACAAAAATTCCAATAACACACAAATCCCACGGCTTCAGATTTCGGTGACATATCTTATCTGTTGCTTTGCTTATCTTTGGCGAAATTACGTTTGTTTTATGGCTCTGATTTGGTGGCGGCTTCGACAAAAGGTATATCGGTTGATATCGTATCGCATGTTTGAACGTACCATGTTATGATGGCTGTAATTCATGTACTGGATACAAAATTTCGATATCAGTGATAAGGTAAGGTGGGGAAAATAATTGGTCGTTAATTTTAAATTTTATTTATGTAACGAATTTTGCAAATAAGCATGCATTCTACAGGGATGTTGAACGACTATTAATCCATCCGACTATCCAACACATACAAGTACACACAGCATATACATTTAAGTTCAATATCCCCCTGCATAAGTCTTTTTTTTTAATGTAATGAAAGTTGCAATCAAGCATGCAGTTCACATTGATGTTAAGTGATGACTGCAGCCCATACAAAAACCAGAGGTCATAATGCAGATGCGTTACCACTTCTGAGGCCTAAGGTGTTATGCCTCTGTGAAGGAAATTACAGGGCCGTACATTACCACCTGACCGGAACACGATGAAGCTGAACACTACCATTTAGCGGCAAGTATATTAGGTAAATGCGGTGGTGCCTACGCCCGCGAGCTCCGTCACTGGAGCTCTACCACCAGTAAGCTTGATCCACTTATATCGATCACAATTAAAATATTTCTGCGGACTCTACCGATACCGTGTCTTGTAAATCCGATTTGGACATGTGTACCCTTGTTAGCAAACATTTGATACAAGATAACGTTTTGTCGAACCTATTTGTGGTGTATGGATTCGTTTTCAATATCAACGGTTATTCCTGTTTCATAATTAACTACGTACATTTTATTTGAAGCGCGCATGGCCCGGCGGCTGGTGTAGATCGTAAGCGATCTCCTCGGTTAAGCACTACGGGCGCGGTCGGGTAGTATGATGGTGACCGCTAGTGGCAAATTAAATGCGCGTTTCCATGCTTCGGAGGGCACGTTAAGCCGTCGGTCCTGGTTGCTATCGATAGATAGCAGGCGGTTTAAAAACATCCGACAGCGGGTTGGCCACTAACCCACTCACCTCCACCAATCCGCATTGGAGCAGCGTGGTGGAGTAAGCTCCAAGCCTCCCCTCACAAAGGGGAGAGACTCGTGCCCAGCAGTGGGACGTATAATGGGTTGCAATTATTATTTATTATTATTTTATTTACTAGCTATTGGAAAGGGCGTATGGGTTAGATTAGTGCAAGGTCCGACTGCAAGGTGTTAATGTACGTCGTGGGACAAAACCGCTTTAAAAAAATAATTAAAAAAAAATGTAAATGTAATTTGAATTGATTTCGGAAAAAAAATGAATTGGATTGTTCAGAGAAAAAAGATAGATATAAATTACATCCAATAAGATGTTGTAAGACTTAGTAAGATCTTACAAATTCGTCCGAAAGACAAATTATGTAATAAATTGTGCTTACCCGATTACAAAATTTTGCAAAATCTAAGATTTTTTGAACACTGCCAATGTAAATTGAAAATACTGCTATTTTTTAATAGCAACCTAGGCGAATCATGGTCCCCTGTTTGTAATACACACATATATAAAATCTTGCAAGCGAATCTTACCAGATGGATTATCAAACCAGATGGATTATCTTTACGGCCCCATATTAAGTTCAGTCAGAAACAAAGTATACTATACCTTAAAAGTGAGACATCAAGTCTCACTTTTTGAGCTTTTTCAGTTGTGAAAAAAAATCTTAATTATTACTGGCACAAACTCGCTTGTCAAACTTTTTACTTTACTTTTTTTGCATTTTGACCCTGGTCTTTTTGTGGGTGTCTATAGGCTGCAGTCATCACTTAACATCAATGTGGACTGGATGCTTGTTTGCCACTTCCATTACCTACATAAAAAAGGACGCATACCAAAAATGAAAATTTATACCATTTGTGTTTCAACAAATGCTACATAACATCACATAAGTAATCTTGTCAATAAATTCCAACATTCTTAATGTTAAAAAAATAACAAGTCATGAACTGTTGGCACTTTCATATCATAAAAAAAATGTTGCATTTACATCATCGTCCCAGCTTTTCTGCGCAGTCGAAATCGATAATATGTCGCACGCAATTAAAATCCATCATTGGTGCACAAAAAGTTACATGAATGGAAAATGATTATAACATTTTCAGTTCTGTGCATGCCTGTATACATACATTTTTCAGTATAATCATGACGAAAAGCGTTTATCTTCATAGATAATTCTGTGAACGCTCACAATAAAAACCCAATATATTTACAGAAATTTACAATCGCGTAGACATTTTAAACTAAAGTGAGCGACGATCAATCAAAGGGTAACAATCGCGCACGCCAAGTCCGAGTAAATATTTGCCAAGTGGCCGCACCGTCACGACATCGCTTGGTTATTTACCCTATTATTCACATTGTTTGGCCAAGTACGGCCAAGTGAGCCAAGTCACATTATAACCTTATGTTTAAAGTTTGCGTGACTTGCCGCCATGACAATTGAATTTTGTTTTGTCTACTCTTGAATTGTTAAGGGCTTTTTGATTGCTAGGGACTTTAAGGGATTTTCCATCTGTCTAATTTTGAAATTGGTTGTTGGTGTAATTTTATCGTGTAGAGCCACAATCTGATAGAGAACTTTAGATTTAATAGCAATTCGGCTGTATCAATCATTTTGTATTAGGCTAATACTTAATTTTAAAATAAGTACATTTTGAATCAGCTGACGCAGTAAAATTGATTCTTCGCTGCAAGTCAAAGTCATCTTTGCTACTTTTGCAATATGAATAATATCAGTAGCTAACGCTAGACGCCTCATGTTTCTCTTATATTGAATGTAACTTTACGGATCTTATAAAAGAGGCACAGGGTGATTTTCACAAACTTAATATTTGGTGTCAAAGCAACTTATTAACGACTAGCTGTGCCCGCGACTTCATCCACGTGAGAAAAAATATGATTGTTCAGTATCTACCTGGACGAAGTCGTGGGCGCAGCTAGTATAAAAATAGCCTATGTTACTTCTTATTACATCAGCTATCTGCCATTGAAAGTCCCGTCAAAGTCGGATACACTCCAATTCTACTTATTTGTATGTAGGTATATATGTATGTATGGATGGATGTATGGAGACAAAAGTAGCCTAAGTTACTCCTTATCATATCAGCTATTTGCCAGTGAAATTACCGTCAAAATCGGTCCAGCCGTTCCCAAGATTAGCCCCGCCAAACAGACAGACAGACAGACAAAAATTGGAAAAAATGTGTACCGTGTATACATACGTATGCATTTAGTAAAAAGCTGATATTTTAATATCACAAACAGACACTCCAATTTTATTTATTTGTATAGATTTATTAAGGAAAGGTAATACCTATACAACATAAGACCTAAAAATTCTGTATTAATAAAAATTATTATCTAGCAAAAAATGACAAAAAAAAAATGGATGCCCCCTTGGACCCCTTAACATTTTCATTTTTTTATTTTTAGTAATTAATGTTGTCTTTATAGCGGTATCAGAAATACATAATTTGTGAAAATGTTAGCTTTCTAGCTATCACTATTTATGAGATACAGGCTGGTGACAGACAGACGGACGGACGGACGGACAGACAGACGGACAGACAGCGGAGGATTAGTAATCCGTGGGGACCGTTTTTACCTTTTAATTACGAAACCCCCTAAAAGATAGAAATAAGATTCAGAATAGCTTAAAAATATTTGATATGATTCTTTAAATTGATATAACTTTTTTATTTCTGAACCGATTCACATGAAACAAACACTAAATGTTAAGTGAGACTTACCACAATAATAATAAATAAGTAAATCGAATAAGCCGTTTCTGATATTAGCGTGCACAAATACACAGACAAACAGACATTTTTCCGGGATAAAAAGTACCCAGTTTTGTGCGCCAAAGGATAAAGTATAATATATATATATATAAGTTTCATTGTAATCGGACCGGTAGTTTTTCTGTGATGCTTGAACAATCAGACAGACAGACAGACAGACAAAAAAAAAATCTAATCACATATTTGTGTTCAGTATCGATCTAGTAACATCCCCTGGTATTTATTTTTTTCAATATTTTAATGTACAGAATTTTTACTTCTACAGTTTTATTATAAGGATAGATAAACAACAAAAAAAACCTGATTCTTATTTTTTTTAGGGGGTAGAGCTCCAGTGAAGGAACTCGCGGGCGTAGGCACCATCGCATTACCTAATATACTTGTAGTGTTCAGCACTATCGTGTTCCGGTCAGGTGGTAATGTACGACTGTAATTTTCGGCACAGAGGCAATCTGCATTTTGACCTCTGGTCTTTGTGTAAGTGTCTAAAGGCAGCAGTCATCGTAATAGCAGGCTTGTTTGCCACTTTCATGTCATAAAAAAAAACATAGCAAAAATATAAAAAATACCAAAATACACTCCATTAACTGTAAATGGTACAACAATGCAACGCTCACACCATGAAACATATCGGGGGATTTATTTTGACGATAAAATTGTAAGACCTCATCAGCTTAAATCTAGCAAGTGTATCGTTAGGCACATATTTTATCGTTTCTTGTTCAGTTTTTAAGTATTTACACAAGCGATGCATTAAACTACTTGACTTTAGAAGAAAAAGAAAGTTCTTTTATTAATAACGCTTAATTCAATTACCTTATGTATTTAACATAAGGTAATTGGATTTTATTTCATTTACGTGGTCTACGATGTAATGATAACCAGTTAAACTAAGGTTCAGTATAGGTATAGTTTAATTATTTCAATAATTATGTATAAGACACATTAATAGATTGTAAGACCGCCACAGATGACGTCTTTGTATTATTTATCGGAGGATGTCGGTTAATTGTATTGTTTATGTTACAATATGATTTTACCATTGTTTGGTTTATCAAATATATAACATTCACAAATATTCACAGTGTTTACAAACAAACTCCTCCGAAACAGTTTTGATGATTTAATTTTGTAGATATATTCGGCAGAATAGGTCGTATCGTAATCTGCTTTCTTAAGGCACCGCGCGCTGTAGCAATACGTTGTTTGTTAGACTTTTTCTTATGAGGTCCTTCATTTCTGAGGATCTGGTTACGGGACCCCTTTAAGTGGACCATATATTTTCTATAAGCACCTCTGAAACGATACGTTGTTCGCTAGGACTTTATTTTTTATTTTTTTATCGATCCTTCATTAACTGAGGATCTGGTAACTGGACCTCATTAAGTGGACCATCTGTCTCTTCGACACCTATCTATGGTTGCCGTTACTGTCTGGTGGAATTTGCTTGAAGAGATAGCTTAACGTGGTAAGACCATAGTGTTTTCTATCGAACCCGGGATCTCTTGCCTTCGATGTTGCCGTCCTTAGGTAGTTTCAGTTCTATTTGCAAAATGTGGCCAAATTACTTCAGGATTTTTGAGTCTAAATCATTTAATGTAGAAGACAATTAAAATGAACTGGTTGTAGAGCTCCAGTGACGGAGCTCGTGGGCGCAGGCACCACCACATTACCTAATATACCTACTTGCCGCTAAATGGTCGTGTTCAGCACTATCGTGTTGCGGTCAGGTGGTAATGAAGGGCCCTGTAATTTCCGGCACAGAGGCATAACACCTTAGGCCTCAGGAGTAGTAAAGCATCTGCATTTTTGACCTTGGTGTTTTTGTGGGTGTCTATAGGCTGCAGTCATCACTTAACATCAATGTGAACTGCATGCTTGTTTGCCACTTCCAATACATAAAAAAAAAGAAATCTTAAATTAAATTTTGTAACTGCCTTAGTACTACCACTACCACTCAGCGGCAAGTATATTAGGTAATACGGTGGTGCCTACGCCCGCGAGCTCCGTCACTGGAGCTCTACTACCAGTGAACAGTGACTTCCGAGCACAGTTTTGTCAACGATTATTTTCAACAACTTTGGAGTTTCCCTGACTTGCATTTTAATGAGGAAACCTCAGGTATACATGGAAATATGCAGAAATTTAATAAAAATAAATAAATTCCTATGTATGAACATGAACGTGCATAAACAACATAATCGGGAAGGAAAGCTACCTGCGGCACACCACATGAGATATTTAAAGAATGCAATTGACGTATAACTGACTTGCGTACAGTCAACGGCAAAAGTACGAGTATATGATCAAAATAAATAGTAATGATCGTAATTTTCGTCAATAAAGTGTAGCGGTGTAGTGTTTCTGAAGTGCTAGATTGTGAATTGTACCATTTTTAAACTTATTGCTCAATATCGATGATCATTCATATACCTACCCAAAATCTCTGAACTTATTTAGCGTTAGGCGTCAGAACAAAGAAATGTAAATTATTAATATTTTTTTACATTTCTTACATTTCTTACAGAACTATTCTTTTTAATTTCTTAGTTCTGATGCTTATTACGAGTATGTTTAGAGATTCTGAATATATGAACGATCATCGATATTGATCTGTATTATTATTTTGAGGCAAATTACGATCATTAATATTGAATGTCCAATTTTGATTATCTACTTATGCCGTCGACTGTACTACCTAATTACCGAGTATACGCACGACGCCACTGCATCCGCGTTTCTAGATTGCAGATCTAAAACATGGAAGTAACTTTTCTCTTCAGAAATCCAGATGACGTAACGGGCTTATCCTTGCCAGGCGATGGTTATCGTACTTAGCATATTAAGACTCATCCCTACAAAATTTTCTAGGCTTACAGTCGTTCCGGTACTCGAAGGGTTTACTAGCTCTTGGACCATTAAGTAAAAATGACATTAAATAGATACCTCACACCTATAACTGCCTCAGTAGCCTGCTGGTACCAGGCCACTACTACTATGCTGGAGGTCCTGGGTTCGATTCCCGGGTCGGAGACTATCAAAGATAACGGTTTAAAATACTTAATCTCTGTTTCTATTGGATTTTTCCATTTTCTGGAAGTTTCCCAGTACCTCGGAGTTTGGTAATGTGCCCGAAGATGGCAACAGGCTCGGCACCTGTTACATCAGCCAAAAACGTAACCGGCGCGCCGTGGGTGTTTGCATGTACGCTTGAATGCATGCATTTACCTCTGCCTACCCCTTCAGGGATTACAGGCGTAAAGTTACGTAAATAGATACCTTTATGAGGAAAAGTCTTGAAGAATGTTATTGTCGTAACGGCCATGATCGCTCAGCAAACAGCCGTAATCACAAATCTAGGAGTACTTTGAATAGAAATTATCAAAGCAGAATTTAATCTCAAAGATGCCGACACATTTCGTCAATGTTTACTATCTTGCAAACTTTAATTTAGTGGTGGTTGCCACAATTTTCGCCTTTACTGCTTAGTGTTAAGATCGTTCCGTCAGTTTCCGGAATGCTTGTCGTTTGGGCAGGGGACTCAAACATAGAGCGCTATTGTTTCAGCAAATAATTCGTGGAAACATCGGGAGAAATCGGGGCAAGTACAAAGGCGCCGCAAGATAATATAAAGATTCTGACTGCCTGTGATTATGTTGATTATGTAGACTTGTGGCGAGTTACACTGAAATTGGAAATTGGCATTGGGGGTTCTGGTGGACTTATTTTTAAGTAATGGAAGTGGCAAACAAGCATGCAGTTCATCTTGATGTTAAGTGATGACTGCAGCCTATAGCAACCCACACAAAGACCAAGGTCAAAATAAAGATGCGTTTCTACTCCTGAGGTCTAAGGTGTTATGTCTCTGTGCCGGAAATTACAGGGCCGTATATTACCATCTGACCGGAACACGATAATGCTGAACACTACCATTTAGCGGCAAGTAAATTAGGTAATGCGGTGGTGCCTCCGCCCGCGAGCTCCGTGACTGGAGCTCTACCATCAGTGCACGTCCGGTCAAAATTAACGGGATCCGGCTTTAATTAGGCTTTTTACATTTCCCAAACAAACGAGCGCCGAGCGTGGCCAAGCACTGCTGTCGCGGGTGTCCGACCAAACTAGCTAGACTGTCCGGCTATTAGGTTTGGTGACCTGGCAATCCTAAACTACGTCATATGTTATTATGGAAGCAACAGAAGCATGTAATTCACGTGGATATAATATGGTATTTAAAAACCAGGTAAACTTCCACCTTTTTTTAAGCCGACATACGCCTGACCATTTTGTTTATATTTCTAGACTCACTGGCATCTGTGACTGTGACGTATGTTGACTCTATTTACATTTTCTGGGAAACACGACAATGCTGCAATATTGTGGTATGGCTTCCCTTCAATAATAACTATATATTTTCCATAATATTTTAAACCGCGTATATTTTATTTTCATTAAAGGATGCCGGAGATATCTTTGAGAAAAAGGTAAATAGAAGTTTGCTTAGTTTTATATTGCCAATGTTCAGTTTAATTACTAGGTACCTAATTTAATTGTTTAAACGAGCGTGTTTGTCACGTCAAATTATTATTATCAATTATTATAAACAATCTACCCACAAAGAATAATCACTTATCATTGTATTATTACAGAATTTATAATACAAAAAAGAAAATTATTTCTTGTATAAAAAGTTCATTTTCACATCAATTTATTAAACTAAAATGATTTTTAAAACGTCTGATTGTGTTTGAAGATCATTTTTAGGGTGCCGTATCTTAAAAGGAAAAAAGGAACCCTTACAGGATCACTCGTGCGTCTGTCTGTCTGTCTGTCCGTCTGTCACAGCCAATTTGCTCCGAAACTACTCGACCGATTGAGTTGAAATTTGATGAATATATGTAAATTGGTGACCCAAAGATGAACACGTCAAGTAAAATAATAAATTTTAAACAGGGGGGCCACAATAGGGCGGTAAATCAGACAATTAAAAAAAGACGTAAACTGTGTCGTGTGACATATCAAATGAAAGCGGTTGTTGTCAGCATCTCAGATATATATTTTTTAATTTTTGCATAAACAAATTTGAAGTCATTTAAGAATAACGACGAAAATTTACCAAAATATTTATTTAAATTACGGAACCCTCACCACGCGAGTCGAACTCGCACTTGTCCGGTTGTTTTTGTTTGATATACCCATAGAGCAACGCGGCCCACCGGTCGCGGCGGACTGGAGGGGAGTAGCCATAGCGCGTATTACCGACGCAAAATAGTCTGTCATTTTTTGCGGGGGGAAATGCGTGCGACACACACGCACACTACAAAAATCGTCTATTACTACGAAACTCACACCTTGACTTTAACAAAATACAGAAACAATTTCACGCACACATTTAAACATCTAGGCGACAGGCGTTAGACCATTTGGTCTTGTACTTTGACAGAGGGGAAAGCCTGCATATGGCTACTCCCCTCCGTGTTGCTTTATGGATATACCCAAGATAAATCCGTAAAAATAGTTTTATTTTAGTGAGTGTAGCTCGCGAAGAGCTTAGAACACATTATGTTAGAATAAGTATAGTTGGAAGAAAATCTTAAAAGTGTTCGGTTTTTTCCTTTTGAAGATACAGAAGTATCAATCAGCTCCCGTTCACGAGCTTGAGTGATGTGGCAGCCATTTCACTCCTGGACCATTTTAAAACACTGAAACTTTAGAAAAAAATAAGCAAAAGATTTCATTAAGCCATTTTGTTACATTAGTGCTATCTGTTTCCTGTGTCTTACAATTTTCTTAAATGATTGATCGATCACCTATCGATGATTTTTTTTCAAAGATACAATTCAATATCAATGGCGTATTGACAGGACCTAGAATGACGTTGGGCGTGGAAAGCATAAGCCTTCGATATCTGGCACCGTCAGATGTTACCGCAATAAAACCCTGATTTATCAAGCTTATCTTAGGCAAGAACTTGTCAAAACTAATACACACTCGAAGCGGATGTGACGAAAAGATTACGTAGTGTTTACGTGCGCGCTCGCATTCCCATTGTTGACAATACTTAGAGAAAGGAAATCTCAATTTATTTATGTTAAACGAAACATCGTAACGTATTCTGTAGTCTGTAATCTAATGGACATCAATTTGAAATACATTTTGCAGCAGGTATATTGCTATTTTCCGAAAATTATCACGTTACGCCAAAACAGTAATGTACTCGAAATAATGTCAACTGAGAAATACGCCTTCTAATAGTTCTAGTGTGGTTTTTGTACCAGTTGTAAAAAATGAAACTAAAATTTCAAAAGATTTTCAATAATTGAAATCTTTGGATTCTTTTCTATTTCAATTAAAAAAAAAAACAATTAAAATTCTTTAAAAAAATCTTAAATTCATATTTTTACTTTTCGGCGAAAATATGAATAAACGAAAGTTTTTTTCTTACTTTGATTATGAAAATAATATTATTTCTTCTATTATTTCTATTAAGAAGAATGCAAGGTACTAGGGTTGCCAACTTTCTTTTACAAAAAATAAAGTGTATTTAGGTCTGAGAAGAATATTAAACAGTATTTTAGAAAAAATAACAACATTTTATTTATTTATTGTTTAAAATACCTGCATATATTTTAGAGCTTCTGGCATAACTTATTAATTTACTAAAATCTTAATTAAGCATGTTTACTTTTTACTTCATTTTTGTTCAACAATAAAAAGTATATTATAGACAAAACAGTATAATACTGTTTTTAAGAGTGAAGTTGGCTACCCTAAAGGTATCCCATTGACTCCCTCGCTAAAAACTCAACTCCACACAAAATTCTTCAACACAAAGATTAAATAATTGAATCGACAATCAATATACGAGATAAGGTCGCTGACGAAGATGCACAGTCACGTTGGTATCGTCAATCAGGATTAGAGGTTCTAATAAAATGTTTAATAATGCTCTAAACTTATGTGGGGTGCGTAACTAATTGCTGTTATAATAAACTCGGTTTTCGTACTTGACAGTTTAGGGTTGATTCGTGAACACAAGTGAGGATATGCGGGAATTGAGGTATATCTATAATAATGCTAGCTTTTACTTTTTGTTCATATTTTGTTCATATTTCCTCTTCCTTTACATTTTAAACCTTCCCTGGACTTCCAAAAATAATTCAAAACCTAAATTGGGCAAATTTTAAAAACCTTAATTGGCCAAATCGGTCCAGCCGTCCTCGAGTAGGTACAAGTACAGTACCTAATTGATTTTTGTATACATATCTAGATTGTAAGTACAATATGTACAGTAAATGGACAATCGTGGATTATGATAACTCTGTTATGAAGTTGTACAAGGTGTAACGGCAAGGTCCAACAATATTGAGAGATGTTCATCTATATCAAGTCTCAAATCATTTAACGTAAACAATAACGATGAAATCACAAGTTTTTTTTGGTACAAAGTTTAAAAATTAATTATTTGTTATTTTATTTAACAACCCTAACACCTCAATGACAACGCTCAGCATTTCACACACACATACCACAGTAGATAGATGCACACTATATACTGTGCATATACCGTGCGTGGTGACGTGACGGTGAGGCGAACGGTACGCGTGTTCCCCGAGTGTGCGTATGAAATGCAACATCTCCGCAATTCATACCTACGCAGTAGGTACTACGCACACACGCGTAGCGTTCGCATTCGACTGATATATGCTATGAGCTGTTCTTGTCAGAGTTGAAACTCTTAAAATTTGTATCAAAGTTTGACTAGTAGTAACTGATGATTTTACATTCTCTGGAGAAAAAGACCTCGAAGAATGAAGTCATCATCAGTATAGGCATGGACTGTTGAAATATTGTTGAACCTTGCGGTTACACCTTGTATATCAAAACTTTGTATTCTTTATTAAATTACATTTGAGTTAAAATTCGTTCACGCAAACACAATTAATGTAATAAATCGAAATAATAAATACCTACGTATAAATCAAATGTTATCATTCACTTTTAATGTCTTTTATCAGTCGCAATAATTTTATTAATCCCATTTATCGGCATGGATTACCCAAATCTTGAACTGTAAATGACGAAAATATGGTAAAATAATCTCATTGTTTTTGTGTTGTATCACAACGAATCACTCACACATAGTTTTGGGGCTTCTGATTGGTGACACGTGACATCTAGCGTTCCCTTCTACCCGCTCCACTCCCAATAGCTCGTCGTAGTGTTGAAAAATCATTTGAACTTATCACAAACCTCGGGCTTAATCATACTGGATTTATTCACTGTAATCCATGTTACGGGGCATTAATATAATCAAAGTTGTATTTTGAAGGTCTTAAACGCGATGAGTTAGTACATGATAAGATTCAAATTCTATCGATTTATCGACGCATGTTGAGCCTTTTATCGTTATGGTACGCGTTTGGTGCTCACGTAATATGTCGATGTTTTAAAAGTATAAATCCTATCATCAGTAGTATAAAATGATGTAACAATAATAGGCTATTATATGCATATATACTCGTAGCACTGTACCCTATGAGTAATCTATACAAATTAATAAAATTGGAGTGTCTGTTTGTAATATTAAAATAACCGCTTTTTACTAAATGCATATGTATGTATACACGGTACATGTACCAAAACAACATTTTTTACAATTTTTATCTGTCAGTCTGTCTGTCTGTCTGTTTGGCGGTGCTAATCTTGGGAACCGATTACCGCTTGATTCATTTTGACGGGACGTTCACTGGCAGATAGCTTATGTAATAAGGAGTAACTTAGGCTTACTTTTATACTAGCTGCGCCCACGACTTCGTCTGGGTAGATACTGAACAATCGCTACGTCGAGCGTCAATGCACGTTTTTGTGTTAGTGTTCCGTTTCGAACGTTTTGTACGTAGTTTCCATACTGTTCATATTTGTCCTGTGCTCGTAGCCTTAATTTAGATCTAATTAACCGTAACTGTCATTGACAAATTATTCGTTAACAATTAAAAACATTGAAAACATAATTGTTTTTAATGACCTTCGTAAGTGTCCGAATGTAGCCCCAATAAATGAATTCCTTTGAATTTTTAATCGAACTCGGAACTTCAAAATAGCAGATTACTGCTAGCCAATGAAGCAAGACACTATGCTTATATACAATTATACTCCTAAGGAATTAATTTACGGAATTACAAATTATGATCATAGACTAAAAGATGATTCATCTCGATTCCATGTCATTTTTAGTTTTGAACTACAACGAAAAAAAACACATGTTGCCAGCAACCCTAATAAAAGGAACACATTACGATGATCAAAACTGTCAAGGTAAACACGTAGCTCTTTGATTATATACGTAGCATCAGATAAAACATTAATCATTTTTTACGAGCTTAACTGCTATGCTAACCCGCGAATGCATGCAACCAAATTTTGCAGCTACACGTATTTTTAATTTGTTAAAAGCCCTCTGAAAAATAATCTGGATGCACGGCAATTTGCGGTGCGCCACGCCTCTTATAATTAAAATTGCATTAGCCCGGCAAATAGCCCGACGTTAATGACTCTAATGCAATGTTTGGCTAAAAATGCACCGGCTGTAATAGGGTTAACTGGAAAACGTTATAACTCAAGTTGGAATGGACTTGTGTTTGGGAGAATGTATGGTGGTGTCACTAATACATATCGGATTGCATGTATTGGTAAAACATAATAATTAAAAACTCTACAATGGTAAGTGCGGTGCTGAACTGTTTGATATTCATTCTAAAATTAGGTTACACCTACCAATGTCTCCTTTTCTACTGCCACTAGCGGTCAACCATCACACACTCGACCGCGCCCGTATCGCTTAACCAAGCAGATCGCTTAACCAAGCAGATCGCTTAACCAAGCAGATCGCTTAACCAAGCAGATCGCTTAACCAAGCAGATCGCTTAACCAAGCAGATCGCTTAACCAAGCAGATCGCTTAACCAAGCAGATCGCTTAACCAAGCAGATCGCTTAACCAAGCAGATCGCTTAACCAAGCAGATCGCTTATCAGCGATCTACACCAGCCGCGGGGACATGCGCGCTGATTAGTATACGTATGCCGCGATACTTAGCAATTTGGCACCCCAGTCAGCCTAGCCTAATTGCTGCAACTAAACGACTAAGAAAAAAGGTCGTTCCCGAACTGAAATTTGTTCTCCATTTTTTCTTTATTACATATCTCTCGCATTTCACGAAAACTTTCGTAAAATAATGCAATTGATCAACTTCCCTAAATAAATAGTTTGTAAGTACCAATAATTACTGTCAATCGAAGAAACAAGAAGAAATATTATTGGGATTTCCATTCTATAGATTTGATAAGATGATCTTCGTTTATCTAGAATCTTGAAAAATGACACGCAATACGTGCAATCTTTGACGTACGACGAAATTGTGAACTTCAATACAAACACATCAAACACTTTTGCGGTACTATGACCTTTTATTGTCAACCTAAACTGAAACGCTTTGTCTCGTTTCTTCATACGCGCTTTCACATAAGACAAATGAAATAAAATTTTGGCAGCGCCTAAATTGAGTCGCAACAAGACGCCTAATAAGTAAGTAATACTGTAGCCTATAAACATCTACATAAGACAATGCAGATGCGTTGCCACTCCTGAGGTCTAAGGTATTATACCTCTGTGCCGGAAATTACAGGGCCGTATATTACCACCTGAACGGAACTTTTACGATGCGCGCGCACACCGACAGATAAAAGCGACAGTGTGAAGTTAGTTGCTAATCAGATACCTAAAAGCAACAGTCTGAAATTAGTTGCTAAACTTTTTTGTCGTTTTTTTTGTATTTCTGTTAGGTATATTGGACTGTTACGCTAAAAAACCACGCACGACTGTGTAGATATTTGTAATGTCTGCATTGTCCTATGAGGACTGGTTGTTGGTGAGGTCTATGACAAAAAAAGAAAATTACTGTAATAGCAAACTTAACCTAATATTAGAATGAATATCAACTTGTCAAGACAACAAAAGTTTAAATTACCCTCATTATCTTATAACACTGCACATACAATAGCACAATATCTGTCTTTACGTTCACCCCATTACTCCATAGAATATTTTGCGAGCCCATGAATTCGAGCATACTGTCGGGGCGGAACAATGAAGCTAAATAACCATTAATATGTAATAAATACTATGGGGTAATAAAACTTCGTCGCAGGGAACAAATAAACAAGTGTACGGACTCAACCCCCTTAATATCGGCTATTGAGGAAAGCGTGAAATTTTGTATGGGGCCAAAATCGCCGACTTCGGCCGAATCCTCCGAAGTTCACCGATCCTGTCCGAAACTGGCCGATTGGTTCCGCTCGGGATAGGAACAGCTGCTGCATTTCAGATATGGGGTCCGCTCTTCATTAGTGTAACTTGTCTCGACTAGATGGATGTTTGTTTTTGGACAGCGTGAGCCTTGGCTGATGGTTTCTTGATGATCTATGAACTTTATTGGAGGGTCTCTTGACGTTTCTGTTAATTAAAATTGAACTAAGAAGTCTGAACATGACTTGTCATTTTATATTGTAATACCCATTCATAACTGGATTGTCTTTATGCATTTAACAAAGTAGGCGATGATGATGATCATCGTATCAACCGAAAGACGTCCACTGCTGGACCAAACCCTTCCCATAAGGGGAATGTGCCATAATCGCCACGCTTGGCGATCGCAGCGACGGTAGTTTTATCGCAGGACGACGTAGCCCATCTTGCATTATAGCACTTACTACCGGCCCTATTGGCATGGTTTGACTGCCATTGTTCGGTTGACTGATTGCACTAGTGGAAAAATTCTCTTCCAGTACCTACTTAGAAGAAAGTTCTTCAGCTAGTAGTCGATGGAGTCGTTACGTCTCGTCACCAGCGATGCTATCATTTTAAGTATAAAATATATTATATATGCCTACGAAGCGAGTAAGTGACGAAAAACATCGTTAAGATAATGTAACGTATACATACATACATAATGTAACGTATACGTACATAAAATAAATTGATCCAGAAATGTGTTACAAATAATAAAACGTAGTGAATTACCAATTACAGAGACAACTTTTTACTGTGACTAATATTTTATATAAATTATGGTAATCTTTTTGTTTAAAAGACAAAATATAAATTTAAACGAAACCATATTCTACAGAAATAGAAATAGAAATAGAAAATATTTTTATTTCGAATAGATCTTTACAGATACTTTCAAAACGTCAATAAATCATAAACTACCTAGAGCGAATAACCATTACATATAGTAAAGAAAAATCATATATTAATAGTAAATTAAAAATTAAAATTAAAACTATTTGGTTAAAACATAATAATCATAAAATTTTTCAATTCCTTCAATGATAATAATTGAAGAAAAAGAAAAACTTATTCGTCAAGATCAATGTTATTCACTTAGCAGAGTTCCAAGTGCAGTCACTACTGAGAAGAACTCCGCTACCCAACAAACTCAGTAAGAGCTCTTTTAAATGAAAGCTTAAATCTAGTACAGATTGTCGTGAAAAATCAAATAATGTCAACGTCCATAGCATAGATATATGCAGCATTCATTAATATTTTTTGAACAATAACGTTTCATTGTTTCCAATAAAACAAACAAAGCTAAACAAACAATCACATATTCCAAACGTACCAGAAATGGCAGATCGAATGCATAAACACACTTAAACAACACATGTAACCTAAATACCGTTTCTTCCACACCCCACGAGCAAACACAAGTAACAATAGAATCAAGAACCAAGCCAAACAAAACTGAGCATCGGGCAAGTTTAGTCGCGCCCGTGGATTAGTGAATTGTAAAAAAGAGATTGGGGTCCCTCCGACCCGACGTGTTAATTATTGGGGTTGGGCGAGGGTTAGAACAGATGAAAGTCAATTTGCTGCTGCGACATGATACGGCTCATTTCATCGGGAGCGACAAGTGTGGCACCTGCGCTTTTTCTCTGGCCCGGGGGCGTTCATTGTCCTTTGCCAAACAATTGCCAAATGCATTTGTCCATTTTATGGGTGACGAATTCTGAGGATCAATAATTGTGCGTTTGTTGAACGAATCATTGAAATAGGAATTTCTTGTAAAGATGTTTTTATTTATGTAACGAAGGTGGCAAACAAGCTCGCAATTCTCATTGATGTTAATTGATAAATGCAGCCTAGGTGTAGGCTAAACAGTCCTTACAGTCACCCTTGAGACCCTAGTTATTAAGTATATCTCTGTGATAGTTAATACGGGGCCATACATGAATTTCCAAATTCCTTCCTTTCTTATGTACACACATAATTATAAAAAATATGTATTATCTTTGACACTATTTCGGTACTTCGGATACATTCTAATTGCCACGGCGGACACAAGAAGTATTAACTACTTATGAGTGTGTGCAACAGAACAGTAAATACCTAAATAAATATCTACGGTTTAGAGCTTTCTCGAAACCGTATGTGACTATTAAAATATTAATAAACAATATTCAATACATTTTTTGTTTGTTGCAGATGAAATAAAATTCGGTATTAATCGACTAGTTGGTGAGCGTACAGATGAAGAAGAAGAAGAATCCCACCACAATGAAACGATGCGAGCTGAGGATGTTTCACCCACCTCTCGATGTGGTAGTCCATGCTGGGCACCCTCGCCTCAATCCCCAAGATCAGTCCGCTCGACATCCCCTGAACTTGAAGTGGATTCCCCGCCGTCATCTCCACGAAGACCTCCCGACTCTTCCCCACCGTTGAAGCGTTCTGAAGCGTTTTCAGTCAGTGCTCTTCTCAGACCAGATGCACCAAGAATGCAACCGCAAAGGCCATTCCTATACCCGCCGCTACCCTTTGCGGAGTTTCTCCGAGATGCTGGCAGTCTTGGCCTCCCTGGGTGGGGCGGTTACAGCAATCTATATTTACAAGCAGTTCATGTTCAAGCAGCTGGACCTGAATTATTAAGACTGCGGGCAGCTGTCTTGGGCACACCCAGCCCTTTGTCCAGACCATTGCAAATAGGAGACGTGTATTCTTGCGTCAAATGTGAGAAAATGTTCAGCACCCCACACGGCTTAGAAGTCCATGCCAGAAGATCACATAATGGAAAACGGCCGTTTGCTTGTGAACTGTGTAGTAAGACATTTGGACATGAGATCAGTCTTAGTCAACATAGGTGAGTCTTATATATTTATTATATTTTGACCTAATAGTGCCTAACCTAACTCTGACTTCGAAGTCAGAGTTAGGAAATAATAATATGGTGTAATATTCATTGAAGTCTTGAACACTCACTCTGAAGCGATTTTTACCCCAAAATATATTTTAGACTGTCAATCAAAAAAAAAGTAGACCGTCCCTTCAGCTCTCTCCCTGTTCCAGGGCCGTCCACAGCGTCGAGAAGGTGTTTGAGTGCAAGCAATGTGGGAAAACATTCAAGCGGTCCAGTACCCTCTCAACCCACCTGCTGATCCACTCCGACACCAGACCGTACCCTTGCCAATATTGCGGGAAACGGT
This sequence comes from Macrosoma leucophasiata, assembly GCA_036365455.1. Classification (NCBI taxonomy): domain Eukaryota; kingdom Metazoa; phylum Arthropoda; class Insecta; order Lepidoptera; family Hedylidae; genus Macrosoma; species Macrosoma leucophasiata. The sequence continues at coordinate 21,667,401 of JAWQUS010000007.1, read as the reverse complement.
TCCACCAGAAAAGTGATATGAAGAAGCATACTTATATACACACTGGTAAGTGGAATGCTAATTCTTAAACCCTTCAGCCGATACGCATCAAACATGCTCGCACTTGCGATTGCGAAATTCGTATCAATCGCGATGATGCAAATTCCGCAATTTTTACAAAGTATTAGGTATTACCTACATATTCTAAAGTAATTTAAATAAAATAAGCATTCCGTATGTATGTATGTATCTTCACGCCAGGTCCCTAACGGGGTAGGCAGAGAGTGTAGAGCGCCAGATATCCCGGTCCTGACAAACCTTTCGTGCCTCGTCTACCTTCATCATTCTCTTCATACATGCACGCCGATTCCTAAGACTTTTCTCTGACCCCACCATCAGACAGAACTCGACCTATTTGGTCATGGTAGGTCAGTCTTGGTCTTCCTGGGACTCTGCAACCATCCACATTCGCATTGTATATCTGTTTAGTCATTCGCTCATTCGACATTCTTTTTATATGCCCGAACCAACGGAGCATGCCTTTTATCATTTTTTCAATGAAAGGCAATCCGTTCCTTGTATAAATACTTTTAATGCGGTAGCTGACCAAAGTCACGGACAAAACTTTTCTTAATATAGAATCACATATTAATGGAAAACAAATGTGTTATCTGAATCACAACTTCAGTGTACTTTAGGGTTAAACAGAATCTTATCTACCAAAGTTAAATGTTAGTGAGACGACTTAGACCACAACATCTTATATTCATGAAGGGACTACGACGAAACATACAGACCTAAAGGTTATACAACGAAATAATAATAAAATTTAACTTGTTCTTATTGAAATATTTATTGTATAGCATCAATGGTAGTATAAACTTTGAACCGAAAATATAATGTTTTGTAATGTAACATGTTTTACTATTACGTATAATGCATAGTAATGAAGTTAATTAAGTAGAGATTAGATACTACAAGAAGATTGTAATCCCAATATGCGTCAAAGTTCATTAGCTTCGTCCGCTTTGTCCACGATAATAAGTTATTTAGTACATTCGGTTCGGTTTAAAGACATATATTTCCCAGAAAGACAAACACGTCACTTATCGAGAAACATGCAACAATGTTATAATACAAAATGTAGGTAGTCGCCGTTCTTAGATTAGGTAAGTAGTTATAGTTACATTATAAATATTGATTATTAAATTAAAGTAACAGTAAAAATGAAGGTACCATCGAAGGAAGATCGGTAGGTCATGAAGGTTTATGGGATGGTTTGACAAAATATTTGGATGACGGTAATCTTCCTCGATAATACCTACTCCCGTTTAACAATAAGGCTAAATGCTATAAACGAGCACCTGCTGAGTAATATAAGTAGATTTATATATAAGACTACACACGATACACATAAATATATCAAGTCTGAAAAAAAAATTACACGTTACGCAACTACACATGAAGATTAAATTCGGAAATTATCGATTCGAATAAATATCAAACATACTACAAGTAATTTCGTAGCACTAAATTTAATATTTAACATACTGAACCAAGTTGAGTTTGGTACCTATAAAAATAAACTCTCGAAAGTCGTGGAACAAAGATTGTTTAATGAAGTGCTGACGTTTTGTTGCTGGAATTTTACCATAGTCGCCGTATTCTAAGTATTTCTCATACAATACTCAACATAATATTGTACATTATAGGGATATAATGCTTTCCAAACGCAATGCCCGTGTGTTACGTTAACACAATCACCCCATAATATACCGCAAACATCTCTAAGCTTGTCTTCTGCGATTATTATAAAACGCACCTACATCTTAGGTGTTAATGTACATTAATTATGTGGAGGGGAACCCCTCTTAAGATGTTTTGACAGCCACCATTTTGAATTACGCTGCCTCTAAATGGACTCCTAAATTTATCGTCTCAGTCTCAACTTTGTTTAAAATCTTTGATACATTGTTTATTATTGCTGTGTTAATTATATTCATATGTTTCATTTATATTATGATGGATGGATCGTTTAAAACAAACTTAGGACTTATTTTGGCAGATTTAATAGCTTCATAAGAACACTATTGTTCGGAGTGAGGTTTGGGTTCTGATACCCGCGTTGGGAAATTAGTTGTATCGAATATGCAATGTTTGAAAATTTAAAGAGGCAAACAAGTAGTTCACATGACATTTCACAAAGTTTTTATATTTTCATGTAGGTACTTATTAACAATACTAAAAGTAAGTTCCTTCTCACCGTACTGGCTTTTTATCCAACTCTTTCGCCGTCACAGCTATCAAGCTCTGGAACACGCTTCCCGCCTCCATCAAAAAAGCTCCGAGCAAGTTGTCATTCAAGCGTAATCTACGTAACTTTTATTTAAAAACATCATCATAGACAATCATAATATCTATTCTTGCTATCATTATATTATTTGCCGTTTTCTTCTCAATCATATCGATATATATTTATAATATGTATGTTTGTATATTATGTATTTATTTATGTATATTATATGTATAGATATATATTTTATATAGTGTAATATTTATTCGTAGGTTATTTCCTTATTTTATAATTAACTATTTAATTTATAAGTTTTACGCGCCTTTCATTGTTTTCTATTTACCCAAAGGTTGACTGGTAGACAATGCCTTTTAGTAGCATTAAGTCCGCCTTTTGTACAACATTTCTGTGTTTGCGATAAAGTTAAATAAATAAATAAATAAATAAGTTACAATCAGGACAATACTTTGAAGCAAGATAACACTTGCAACAAGAAAGCATTGTGCTTTTATTCGCAAAGAATTCTCAACGCACCAATAGTAATCTGAGGGAATTTGGTCTTGTAACAAATAGATATGTTGGTGCCAAACGGTTTACTTAAAGCGGGGCGTATTCCAATGAATAATTCAGTATCCAGACCCTTGTTCTGTTAATAATGACATCGGTTGATAAGGGATCACTTACTATTAACATTGCTTTGTGAAGTCGTGAACTTGTTGATGTAGTTCAGAAAATTCTGAGGTTATACTCATGCTGTATAAGTTAGATTACATCATAAATCTGAGGTAAGAAAGAGGCTTTGTGTGAATGATAGTATCGGTGTAAGAATGAAAAAAGGTATGCTCCGATGGTTCGGGCATATAGAAAGAATGTCGAATGAGCGAATGACTAAACAGATATACAATGCGAATGTTAATGTTTGCAGAGGCCCAGGAAGACCAAGACTGACTACCAAATAGGTCGAGTTCTGTCTGATGGTGGGGTCAAAAGTCTTAGGAATCGACATGCATGTCTGAAGAGAATGATGAAGGTAGACGAGGCACGAGAGGTTTGTCAGGACCGGGATTTCTGCCTACCCCGTTAGGGATCTGGCGTGAAGATACCTACATACATATATAAAAATCTGAGGCAACATTGGCGTAAAGACATACATGTCTTATAAGCAGAAAAGATATTTATAGACGTAATAATACTTTCTCATGTAAAAAAAAGGAACGATACGTTAAAGCTATGTTGCTCAATTGTTTTATTCCTAATTCGATAATTGCTGGTGGTAGAGCTCTAGTGACGGAGCTCGCGGGCGTAGGCACCACCGCATCACGTAATATACTTGCCGCTAAATGGTAGTGTTCAGCACTATCGTGTTCCGGTCAGGTGGTAATGTACGGCCCTGTAATTTCCGGCACAGAGGCATAACACCTAACGTCTCGAGAGCGCATCTGCATTTTGACCTCTGGTCATTGTGTGGGTGTCTAAAGGCTGCAGTCATCACTTAACATCAATGTGAACTGCATGCTTGTTTTCCACTTTCAAGAAATAAAATAAAATGGGTTAGACGTTTTGAAAAAAAAACCTCGAAGAAATTCTGTGGTAAATAATTACTGAAGATAGAACACCAACGACAGAGCTCGGGGCGTAGGAACTAGTGCATTAAAAGAAAGAAAGAAATAAATAAAGAAATAAAATATTTTAATTTCGAAGATCTTTACAGATACTCTCAAAACGTCAATAAATCATAAATTACCTAGAGTGAATAACCATTACATATAGTAAAAGCAAGAATATGTATTAATAGTAAATTAAAATTGAAAGAACTTAGTTAAAATATAATTATCACAAAAAAAATATTCCTTCGATGATGATAAATGAAGAAAACTTATTCGTCAAGATTAAAGTTATTCACTTAGCAGAGTTCCAAGTGCAAACACTACTGAAATGAACTCCGTAACACAACAAACTCAGTAAGACCTCTTTTAAATGAAAGCTTAAATCTAATACAAATTATCATGATAATCAAATAATGTGAACGTCCATAGCATATATGCAAATAAACTGCTATCTCCTAAATGAGATGTAGCTCCTGCAAACCAGAACAGACCAGTCCCCACCAACAGCACCCGTTCACGAGTATGACGCATGTGACAGCCATTGTCCTCCTCGACCATTTTAGAGGGAAGTGAGTAACCTGCCACACGACGCCGCCAAAGCACGCCAAAGGCAAAGACATTTAAGCGTACATGACTGCTCCGGATATGCGTAGGGCAAGATAAAATTGTAAATGCAGAGAAGCTTAACCCTCAAACATGACTATACATTTAAAATATTCATAAGCCTCTGCATTATTGATAATAGGTAGCATCAATGTGAACTGTATGCATATTGGCTACTTTTTAACATAAAAAAATATTTAATAATGTTCCCACCATTATTGGAAATTTCTAAACTTTAACCGAAAATACCTATATAATATTCTGAAAACCAATTATCTACACTGATAACGTGAATAATATACATCAATAGATTCGTATTGTTGAAATAAATGACTCCTATTTATTCTCTCTATCGACTATTTTCCTTCGTTTCGTACTGTATCTATAAATCTGTATAGCACTAAAACATGTGCCTCAATAGCCAACCCAACCCTTAAATCGGCTGTCCTTGTCACGCTTAAAGCCAATAGTTTCCCCGTCTCACTTACACTTACTGTGAAAGCAGTGAGAACGGCGAATCTATGCGTCTGAATCACAGACGTTAGAGCCCCCACCCTTATCTTAAATGAACTGGGGAGCGAAGTAGGTATTTTGATAAGTATGGCTGGTACCGTTCCTTGGATCGCTGAAATAACTTGTCGTTACATAAAAAGATTTTCTCTCGAACCAATCTGTTTTGATATAGATGATCTCAGTTTATAAATAGGATTTGGGTGAAACGAAATGATAATAGTGTAAGATAACTATAACTATTATAATTGCATTGCATTATAATAACCACGCAATTTATAGCGATAACTTTGTCGCTATAAAATGCGTGGTTGATAAGTATAAGTAATATATTTTTATATAAAATCAGACGTACGTTTTTTTTAAAGTAATGAAGGTGGCAAACAAGCTTGCAGTTCATATTGATGTAAAGTGATCACTGCAGTCTAACAAAAACACCCACACAAAGACCAGAGGTCAAAATGCAGATGCGTTGCCACCCCTGAGACATTATTTATTTCAAGGGTGGGTCTTTGTGATAGTTATTACGGGTACATAACGATATCTTAGTAAATTGGTGAAGATTTCTATTTTAAGCACAGGTAGGTATGTAAGGATTAAGATTTTTGGTGTTTCCCTTTCTGTATACGTAGTAAGGTTACGTATTAAAGATATGTAAGAGCTTTATGAGATAATAAGTTATTACGTTACATCATTCTATTCAAAATTCAAGCAAGTTCTACGTTACACAGACTTACCTGCCTCATCTCCACGTGAAAATTATAAACAATATCAACTCAGCAAATAGTTGCGCGAACAGCATTTTAATCAGTGTCCCAACTTCTTGATTAATGCGCCCCTAGACAATTTATCGTCGAAATTTTATTTATAATTGCGCTACCTAAATTAAATGGCGGGCGATTAGTCAACGTCAAGACGTAGGACCGCGACCCACGATTTGTCACCTCTCCCAAACCGGTTTAATTCGACGCTAATTGAGCCAGGAAGTTTGTTACGCTAACTCTACCTGTTACCACCGCAATTTCTGGCATCGCAACATCAAGTAGTTCCAAGAGTAATTAGTTGGCCCTTTGAATTATTCATCTAGCACTAACAGTGTTTTAATTATCTAAACAAATTACAATACGGTATACAAAGTAATGTATTGGGCTCAAAATGTACCCCTGCAGAATACCAGTGAAAAAAGAAACAGTTTTCGTTAAAAAATTTAAACAGCCATTTGGTGGGGTGGAAGAAAATGTAAATTAAAAAAGGAAATGATCATTCGGACGTAAACTGATATGAATGTTTGATCATCCAAATGTCTGTTAAGGTTTTTTAAAAACTCTTCCTGCTCTTAATTAGTCAGGGAATAAACAAGTGGCACATTAGCTCTCGGAATAATTACAACGGCTGTATTCCGACCTCGGTTCGTTTTTTTATCTTTTTCCACCATTACTTTCCGGACGCGGTTTGTGGTGAAGAATTTAAAAGCATTCACGAAATTGGTTTGCATTGTAATGCAATTAGGGGATTATGTAATTTTGCAATGGTTTTAATTGCGTGCTACGGCTTTATGGAGATACTTTATACGTAGTTAACGTATATCAAGACCAAAAGAAGAAAATTTTAAACTGAAAAAGTTATGTAGTAGTACTACATTAACTACAATTTTTTTAATGTTATACTTACTTTGCTTTGTATCAAGTTTAAAAACCAGAAGCATTAATTAAAGCATAGGCTGTACCATAAATGAGAATCGAACAATTTGCATAGGATAAAGATTGCTTAGAACAAAATTAAAAGTATAAAACACTTCATAATTGCGATTCTCGTGCCAAATGTTCTCAACTTTCATTCGCAGACCCTCTGATTACTTTTTAAAGCCTTTTCCAGTGTTAAAAATAGCAAAAAGACATCCCAAGACTTTTTAAAGGCCACTTGTAATTGTGTAATTGGGTCCGTAAGGCGCAATTTTCTTTGAGAATGGCAGCAACATGCAAATGAGGCCTAAAAGGAAACTCTTCGAAAGATTTTCGTAGATTTTCTATTTAATGAAACACGCTAGTGGCATAGTGAACATTTGTAGTCTCAAAATTGGAATAACTTCATTTGATAAAGATGTGACAATTGATTGTTTTGCTTTATAATACAAACCTTGGTGAAATACTATGTACATAACTCAAGCAAAAACTAAAATGACAATGATGGAAGACAAAAATAAAACTTATTGTCCAATCTCTCAAAACCAATTCTTCGTACAAGATTCGTGTCTTAAAGTATTCCATCCACACAACCTACGGGGTGGAAATCTAAGCCGTCCATAAGGAAGGGGGGTCCAAGAGGGAGGTCCGCCCTCGGGGGGACTGAATCAAGGAGCGCTACGTGCTCCGAGTTTAATTAAGGACTCTGGAGAGTCTTGAGATACTTCGATTTTAGTGGCGTTTTCTTTTAATTCCTTAAACACACTTTCATAGACATGGATTACTTATAGTCTGAGCTTTTTCGCTTTGACATAGCGTTTGGGAATTAAATAAATGTCTTTTAGATTGTATATAATTATGCATAAATAAATGGAATTTGGCTATGAGTGTATTTTATTATTATTTAAATATGTTTCTTTGAGGTCATTTTGAGAAAGGCAGAAAACATAGAGCATTACAAGAAATAATAGACAATTAAAATATATTGAAATTACATTGTTTACTGTTGTCGTGATTTATCTTGGTTATAGACGGGTGCTGCGTATAAGTACCTAATATGTTATGTATGTAACAGTATGGCTCCGTAATAACTATCATAGAAAAAACAGAAAAATTAGGCCTCAGATGTCTATAGACTGCAGTTTTCACTTAATATCAATGTGAACTGTATGGTTGTTTGCCACAATCATAAATTATAAATAACTTTACGAAATTGTGAAGAAAACTAGAAGATATTAATCATCTCTTTTGCAGTTTTTACTGGTGGTAGAGCTCCAGTGACGGAGCTCGCGGGCGTAAGCACCACCGCATTACCTAATATACTTGCCTACTAAATGGGAGTGTTCAGCACTATCGTGTTCCGGTCAGGTGGTATGTACGGCCCTGTAATTTCCGGCACAGAGGCATAACACCTTAGGCTTTAGGAGTGGTAACGCATCTGCATTTTGCCCTTGTTCTTTGTGTGTCTATAGGCTGCAGTCATCAACACCAATGTGAAATGCACGCTTGTTTGCCACTTACATTACATAAAAAAAACTGATAAGTGCTATAGGTTAAACTTCGATCCGAAACACTGTACAGGGATCAAACTCTGAAGCGCAAAAGAAATTGCCTCTAACCCTCAAACGCACACTCTTGTTTTATTTACGAGTATATTCCAAAAAATATTTTATTGTGTATAAAACAATCCCACTGTGGAATCTGACGTCGCCAGATTTTTATAGACATGTAACAAGATACATCGCACTGGGACAGAAGAAAAATCTGTTTCGAGATTTTGTTCTCACGCGAAAAATGTGACATTTGAATTTGTATGCCGGTCGGTCCTCCCGTACAATATTAGGAGGTCCCAGGGGAGAGGGATAATTAAATTAATGTCGTCAACCCTCCTCGAGCTTCCAGTAACCCGACACCTGCAGTGTTTTCCCCGGAAACTCTCGTTTCTTTTATATTTTGTACAGTTTTGTAAATATATATATATATATAGTGAAAACTGCCTCGGTAGCCTAGTGGTAGCAGGCCACTACTACTATGCTGAGCTCCTGGGTTCGATTCCCGGGTAGGGGGTTATCAGAAATAATGGTATAAAGTCCTTTATCTCTGGTTCTATTGGGATATTTCCATTTTCTGGAAATTTCCCAGTACCTCGAAGTTTGGTAATGTGCCCGGAGATGTCAACAGGCTCGCCACCTGTTACATGGGCCAAAACGTAACAGGTGAATCGTGGGTGTTTGCATGTATGCTTGAATGCATGCATTTACCTCTGCCTACCCCTCCGGGGGTTACAGGCGTAAAGTTACTTTGTAAATATATATCCATGTTATAGTAGAATAATATTTAAGAGAGTAATTCTTCTATTCCCTGAAAGAGTAGATAGGATAATTCTTACGGGCAAAATAAGACCTTGGTTTTTGAGAAAGTCTAGTAGTGGTACACAGAATCATAAAAAGTATTAATTACGCGCACGTTGTTTGATGGACTTCTAAACTACTTAACCGACTTTAATCAAACTCTGCACGCCGTGTGCAGTTTGATCCAACTTGAAAGATAGGGTAGCTTACATCTCAATTTATAGTCGCAATATTATGTTCAGACCCGTGCGAAGCCGGTGCGAGCCGATAGTACTAATTTTATATTTTTCATTCTACACCAATAAGGGGTTCCTCAAAACTGGCGTCAAAAGAATCCCTCAGGGCTGGCAGCGCGTTGGCAACTCCCCTGATGTTGCAAATGTTCATAGGCGACGGTAGGTAACCATCAGGTGGTATGTCTACATGTCTATCAATCCTTTGACATAAAAAATTTCCTTCTTCAAAGCGGCTTGTAACTAACTTCACGGAGACGAGTTTAAGTTTTTTGTCCATCGAAAAAAAAAACAAAAAAATGTGTAATCCTCATGATAGAAATATATCATAACTGCACATCAATATCCTTAACCCTAAAGCCGGTCAATTTGAATACTATGATTAACTGAAAATCTGACGGGTCCTTCGGGAGTGCTTCGCCTGCGCCCGGCCATTTTCGGCCCGGCATGGGCTCAATGGCTAATCGTGATAATGTGTTTATTGAATTAGACGGCGCGTGCGTCTACCGCGGTGGAGTAAAGTGGTAACGCTTGTTAGGGGTGATCTATGTCCTTTTGTACCCGATGCCGGCATTCTAACGGTTGGATTACATTTGGTATGATTGAGTTATGTTTGAGTAAAATTTTAAAAACTCAAATTGCTACTGATAAAATTAAATATCCATGATCTGAAGCGCGCATGGCCCCGCGGCTGGTGTAGATCGGAAGCGATCTGCTCGGTTAAGCACTACGGGCGCGGTCGGGTAGTGTGATGGGTGACCGCTAGTGGCAAATTAAATGCGCGTTTCCGTGCTTCGGAGGGCACGTTAAGCCGTTGGTCCCGGTTGCTATCGATAGATAGCAGTCGTTAAACCTTGTCGGAGGCCTTATGGGTGGTTTGAAAACATCCGACAGCGGGTTGGCCACTAACCCACCCAACTCCACCAATCCGCATTGGAGCAGCGTGGTGGAGTAAGCTCCAGGCCTCCCCCTAAAAAGGGGAGAGACTCGTGCCCAGCAGTGGGACGTATAATGGGTTGCCATTATTATTATTATTATTATCCATGATTATGCATATATACCTAAAAACATAACACAATAAAGAGCGTTATTCATAGAAACAAAGTTGCATGAAAGTATTTGTTTTATCTCGCAGCGCATTTCCGATTCCAGTAATCGCAACATTACCTACCTATAATTTCAAACAATGTCACTGAATATGAAGGAGATTATTACCTACATCGGTTTTTTTTATATTATGTTATATTATAGTGTGATTTTTTGTGTTTACGTCTTTGTCGAACCTTTATAGGTAGGACTTAGGAGCCCACTGCAGAATTATTTCGTTCGTCAAGCAAGATATGCTGAAAACCAATTATTTTTACCCATATTTATGACCTAGAGTCTAGAGAATTACCTATTATGTCCACTAGGTTGCCTATCATTTTTTGGAATAAATCACTTTATTGTTAACTGCATGCTTATTTGCCACATTCATAAGATTAAAAAAAGATAGCAAATATGTTATAAAAGAATCCATAGTCATTATTACCATCGATACATTGGCGGTACGGTTACTCTATAAAAAACTAATTTATTAATCTTTTAAAGAAACCCCTACCTAAATATACCGCAAACAATTTTACGCTTTTTACCGTTAACTTTAGAGATGAAATTGTAATAACTGCAATAACACCAAATATGATCGGTGGAACAGAAAAGCTTGACCTTTGGTTTGGAGTATTATAGGCCACATCACGGACCAGAAGATTTGGTCGTTTATTAGGGCCACGTGTCTGCGCGTGCCAAGTAACAGGACGTGAGTGATTATTTAAACAATAAATTCAATTGTTAATCTAGTATCGTGACATCTGGATGCAACTGGTATACTTTTTAAACGTTGACATTTTAACCAATATGCCATTACAAAAATTACTGAAACATCGCGGAAAAAGCTGAGGAAAAAACTACGAGGTCCATACAAACGTTTAACTTTATCCCCTGTTTCAATCGTTTAGGGGTTAATTTTTGAAAAAAGTTAATTATGTTTGACCCCGGCACTTAAACTATTTTTATTGAAAAATTTCATCTAACTCGGTGCTGTGATTTATTCCCGCAAGCGACACTCACAGACATAATAATATCGACTTTCGCATTAAAAGGAGAAGTTCCACGTTAGACCCGCACCTTGTACACTATATCAAAAGATAGAGAAAAATTCGTAGAATCATGGTAAAATACTCAAAAAATAATTTGAATTGTTGTTTTTTTGTCGGAAATATTTATTTTAAGTAATTTTTGTATGACAGCAATATGTCACCATATCGCTACTATGACATTCTTGTTTTCTAAATATGCTTACGACAATTAATTGAAGATTCAATTAACGATTTGAATAGCTGAAAATGATTTAGTATTTTATGCTTCATCTTTCAATATAGTGTACATGGTGCGGGCCCTAAGCTCAATACATTTTGGAACATCTCCTTTGTAATATGAGTATGGATTTGGATTATTATTTTTTCGTGAAGGACGCTTTAGTATTAACCGTATGAAAGTCTAAACTCAGGCAGACAATATGTAATAATACTACGTATAGAATGGACACTTCGACGTCCCGCTCGATTTCCCCGCATCACCCAACCTCCTCCCCTCTTATGGGCTACGGATGGTGTTTTGAACGTGCTACGCACACAGGTGCACGTATTAATACACGTCACTGATTGATGTCTGTGTAATAGAGACCAAATTAAGCGTTTGTACGGAATTTTGGCGCGGAGTGTCCACGGTCTGACTCACGATTTCACTTTATCACTATAAAATCTTACAATTGTTTTGCAACACTACATAGATCAGTATTTCACAAATTGACACACTTACATAATTTTAGAAACGTTTACTGACGTACAGTCTACGTAACATAACATAGATCATTTGAAAAGCCACACATAGTGGAAAATTCGCTCTAAAATAGGAATTACGGCCCTGTAATTTCCGGCACAGAGACATAACACCTTAGGCCTCAGGAGTGGTAACGCAACTGCATTTTGACCTTGGTCTTTGTGTAAGTGTCTATAGGCTGCAGTCATCAATTAACATCAATGTGAACTGCATGCTTGTTTGTCACTTCCATTACCTACATAAAAAAAACAGATTTATTTGTACATACGTACGTTAAATCAAAGCTAATAACCCTACTAGACCGGCGGCCATGACGGAAGGTCACCCAATAACCTACTCACTAACCCCCTCGAGCTCCTGCACTGGAACTCCCCCACCAGTAAAAGTGGAATACCAGATGATAGTACCATCCCTGGTGGTGGGCAATGGTTTTTTTTGCCATTTGGTATCTTCACGCCAGGTCCCTAACGGGGTAGGCAGAGAGTGAAGAGCGCCAGATATCCCGGTCCTGACATACCTCTCGTGCTTCATCTACCTTCATCATTCTCTTCATACATGCACTCCGATTTCTAAGACTTTTGACCGCACTATCAGACAGAACTCGACCTATTTGGAGGATGATATGTCAAATCTAATGGTAGGTCAATCTTGGTCATCATGGGCCTCTGCAACCATCTACATTCGCATTGTATCTCTGTCTAGTCATTCGCTCATTCAACATTCTTTCTTCAAGCCATTTGGTTTTTTTTTATGTTATGGAAGTGGTAAAGAAGCATGCGGTTCACGTTGATGTTAAGTGATGACTGCAGCCTATATACACCCACACAAAAACCAAGGTCAAAATGCAGATGCGTTACCACTCCTGAGGCCTAAGGTGTTACGCCTCTGTGCCGGAAATTACAGGGCCGTACATTACCACCTGACCGGAACACGATAGTGCTGAACACTACCATTTAGCGGCAAGTATATTAGGTAATGCGGTGGTGCCTACGCCCGCGAGCTCCGTCACTGGAGCTCTACCACCAGTAAAATTGGTGGCAGATTAATTATATTAGTAATGATCGGCCTAAAGTACCATCACTGAAATTTGACCACCAATCAAGGAAACGTATAGTACTCGAAATCTGGATTTTTTGACCGTGTTTGATGCACTATCAAAAAAAACAGATTTCAACACTCCTATCACAGTAAGGAATAAAAAATAATTTGTAATTTTATTTCCTTGTAATAATTGATACAGAAACAAAAAAACTTAAGTCTCAAGCAACTAATCTACATTTCTACCTACGGATTAATTATTGTGGTGGGTCTGTCGGTGTTTTATTATCTATAGGCAGTGTTTACCATCTATATGAACTGCATATTTATTTGCCACCATCTTTACCTTTTTTATGTTATGAAGTGGCAAACAAGCATACAGTTTATATTGATGGTAAGTCATAATATAGCCTATACACATGGTACATGAAACTAGAGATTTCAATGTAGATGCGTTGCCACTCCTGAGGCCTAAGGTATTAACACTACCATTTTACTGGTGGTAGAGCTCCAGTGACGGAGCTCGCGGGCGTAGGCACCACCGCATTACCTAATATACTTGCCGCTAAATGGTAGTGTTCAGCACTATCGTGTTCCGGTCAGGTGGTAATGTACGGCCCTGTAATTTCCGGCACAGAGGCATAACACCTAATGCCTCAGGAGTGGCAGCTCATCTGCATTTTGACCTCTGGTCATTGTGTGGGTGTCTATAGGCTGCAGTCTTCACTTAACATGAATGTGAACTGCATGCTTGATTGCCACTTTTATTACATAAAAAAAAAAAAAAAAAAAATTAGCGGCAAATAAATTAGGTATAATGCGATGGGGCCTACGCCCTCGAGGTCCTGCACTGGAGCTCGACCACTAGTAAAATAAAATTCTTTTAGTCTCCATATTTTCGCCTTCAACCATACAAATATTGGTTTCTGCCCTCTATTATGACGAATAGTGTCAATTGATGCAATCCACTGATTGCCCGGAGCCGCGCCACGCGACGGTCACGTGTCGTCCACGTCCCGTCTCTTTTTAGCAATCACGGGATTACAGACGCAATTTACATTAGGTTATCAGTTTAATTGGATTTAAATGGGTTCGTCCGATTGTTAAGATTGGATGTCATGGGAAATGTTTTTGGGGTGATCACCAGTAATAGTATGGGAGCCCAAGAGGGGATTTTTGAATTTACTCCAGCGCGTCAGATTAAGTTATAGGAGATACCTTGCACCCAATTCAGTACCTCCACCAAATCTAAGATTTCCATAAAAGGCCGAACCCTTAGGGCTTCCGCCACGAGCTTGCCTTGCATCCAAATTGTCAGAATTTTGGATGGGAGCTTTGATGGGGTTCACTTTAGATCCTCTCTGAGTATCTGACATTCTTGAGTAATTTATCACCTTCATTTTTGAACGAATCAAATGTTTTTGAAGGGGACGCGGCATCAACGTCTTGGGTCAAGAGCGTGTCAGATATTCTGTGAGGGTTTAAAATGTGGCCAAACAATGCTCCTATCCAAAATTCAGACAATTCGGAAGATGAGTAAGATCGTAGCGACATTTATAATTTTTTTTAAGACTATTCTTCGGCCGCGTCTTTATATACGAACCTTAGATTTAGTGGAGATAACCAGCGGGGTTCAAGGAATCTCCCATATCTTTATCTGACGCGCTCGAGGAAATCCAAAAATAGCATCCTGGGCTCCCCTACTATAAGGAGCTGCTGTGTGGATCAATAAGGTCATTAGATACCTATTTGTGGTCCCTCTGTCAGAGATCGAGTACTCAGGTGCTAGTGAAACCATTACCTTTTTTTGTGTAAAGAAGGAAGCTTGCAGTTCACATGGATGTTAAATGATGATGGCAGCCTATAAACATCTATTTTTTTTTTCCTGGTGGTAGAGCTCCCGTGACGGAGCTCGCGGGCGTAGGCACCACCGCATTACCTAATATACTTGCCGCTAAATGGTAGTGTTCAGCACTATCGTGTTCCGGTCAGGTAGTAATGTACGGCCCTGTAATTTCCGGCACAGAGGCATAACACCTTAGGCCTCAGGGGTGGTAACGCATCTGCATTTCGACCTTGGTCTTTGTTTGGGTGACAATGTCAACAATGTCAACATCAATGTGAACTGCATGCTTGTTTGCCACTTCCAAAACATAAAAAAAAAAATCTACACAAAACCAGTGGTCAACATGCAGATGCGTTGCCTGCATAGGCTGCAGTCATCACTTAACATCAATGTGAACTGCATGCTCGTTTACCACTTCCGCTTGGTACATAAAAAGAAAATAGCAACGCTTTCCATATAAGTAGACTTCTGACTTTTCTGTGGTCTATAGGCTGCAATAGTCACTTAGTAGTTAAAATATAAATAATCAGGTAAAACAGTTCTACAGTTAACGACCCAGTTAGTCCAGTGGTGTGAGACGAACGATTGATTGGAAGGGTCGCGGGTTCGATACCCTGTTACCATTTTGTCGGCGGTAAAATGTAATTATGATAATTACATAAGCAAGTCTAAACAGAAAAATGGAAAGAAAAATTTGACTTCAGGCGAGGCTCGAACTCGCGACCTACTGGGAATCTAGTCCAGCCGCTCTTCCTATTGAAGCCTCAATTGGAAGAGCGGCTGGACTAGATTCCCAGTAGGTCGCGAGTTCGAGCCTCGCCTGAAGTCAAATTTTTCTTTCCTTTTTTCTTTAAAAATAAAATATATTTCACAAGCATGTGTTAATGCGAAATAATATAAAAACAAGTCTAAACAGATTACTTTGAGGTGACAGGGCCAACATTATTGCTACTTTACGCCACCATGGGCGCTGCGATCGATTACGTTACCCCCACCTAGTACTTTGCACGGTCCCTTTAAAATAACCTCGTTGCATGAAAAATTTAAAACTTCCTAAAGCAATAGAACATACGAGAAACCAACGCTTGGGTCGGACTCACGAAATAAGTCATAAATTGTTCAAGTACATTTTTATTTTAATCAGTAAGCATCACATATTATTAAATTTACACATAACGACAGGAAAATATTAAATAACACGCCAGCATTTTCTCGAGATTTCCCGAGCATAATTCCGAGCACTCATTTCAAAAGCGTTCGATAATCAAATTACCAATGTTTTGATTGGCCGACGCGCGCTACCGGAGTGTTTTGATTCGTCGATGCGACAATGGTGGCAGTTGTCGAGTGTTTTCTCAAACCGACTCTTTGTCTGGTATCAACTGAAGCTTTTGGAATTTAGACTTTAATTCTAGGGAACTTTAAGTTCAGCTTTGGATGGTCGAGCAACGGTCAGATGTGCAGTGCGATGTGGAGTGCAAGAACAACAAAGAACAAATGTGATCGTGCATTTGTTAGAATCACAACTTGATGCATTAGATTTTGGTGTTGTGTTTTATCTGCTGTCGTTTATGGACGGCTGTGATAATTAGCATAAAGTTGACATACTTCGCTGTTAAATAAAATAATACCTAAATAAACTTGGTATTATATATCCCCTAACGGATGGCCCCGTCATAACTATCACTGAGACATAACAATTAAGGTCTCAGGAGGGCCAACGCATTTGCATTTTGATCTCTGGTTTTTGTGTAGATGACCATAGGCTTTACTCATCACTTAACATCCATGTGAACTGCATGTTTGTTTGCCACTTTCGTTACAACACCGATGATTTTCACTGTGGCGAACTAATGAGATGGATTGGTCACATTACGAACCAAACTCCATTAGGATATCTGTAAATCTGCTCCATTGGCATCTTCTAATATTACTTACCTTCTACTTCTTTTAAGTTATAGTTTAAGATAACTTGTAATATTCTTGTGGCAAGAAATAAATGATTTGATTTGAATTGAATACTTCTCGGTAAGTTCCCGCCTAGAAGATCATACCTAAAAGACCAGGCCTGTATTGTGAGTGGTCCGACACCCAATTGCCCAGTTTTTTATACTACACAAAATAAAAGATAGAACGATGAATTATTTTTGGATTACATTGATTGAAATCATTATAACACAAAAAGGCTATCCAATACTCATTACCATCCAATATATTTACGCATATGTTCAGCCCAACTGTGATAAATGTTTCGAATTTCGTTTCAATAATCTCCGAAATGTATGCAAAACCGCAGCATCACGTTGTAATCTGGTGACAACCCCTTCATGCTGTCGAGTTTGATTTATCTAGCCGTATTTAATAGACCTGCGTGATGTGATATACGTTTTTTTGTGTTCCGTACTTCGAACGGAAAAACCATAACCCTTATAGGATCACTTTGTTGTCTGTCCGTCCGTCCATCCGTCTGTCTGTCAAGACCCTTTTTCACAGGAACGCGTAGAGGTATTAAGCTGAAATTTATAACAAATACGCAAATCTACTGTCTCCTAGAGCTGTAAAAAAATCAAATTTCTATGCCAATGCAGTTAAAGGATACAACCGTTTATGCCTCAAATGACCGCAAATTTTCGAAACTCGCAAGGGAATCAAAAGCTACAGCGTATGTACTTCCCGTGAACACAGAACCCTGAAATTTGGTACGAAGCAACACCTTATACCTAACACGGATAAAGGAAAAATTACGAAAACCGTAAATTTTTGGTTACTTTAAGTAATAAAAATATTTTTACTATTATACTTACAGGTCTGTATGGAACCCTCAGTGCGCGGGTCCGACTCGCACTTGGCTGGTTTTTTCATTTGGAAAGTGATTTTAAGAGGATAAAAAGTAGTTTATGTGTTTTTGTCGTTTTGAAAATTGCGCGAACGCGACTAAAGTGTTAGATAATACGCAATATCCCAAATCCGTTTTAGCCTCCGATTTCAAATTTGGTAAAAAAAACCCTTAGAGCCTCCTTGAATCTCCCATTTTTGAAGAGTCTGGCCCCTCTTTTGTAGAGGAATAACTCAGACTCGAATTTGACCTGCTTTTTTAAAAATAATTCGAGGCATGATTTTGAGTCCACGATATAAATTATTAACCTCTTTTACAAAAGAATTTTGCGCAGATCCTATAACGGCACGGTGGGTGTTATAATCCACTGAAAGAGCGTCCAACCCTTGCCAATACTGACTTAAAGTGACTGAGTGGCAATTTATATCATCATCATTTTTATATTGGACTTGATACGTGATTATGTGGTGTTGGAGATTAAGAGATGGGGTGGCGAGTTGATTCAATATAGCATTTCGGTATCAATAATGAGGTGATGTTTTATATTATTTCGCATTAACACATGCTTGTGAAATATATTTTTATTTATAAAGAAAAATGGAAAGAAAAATTTTTGACTTCAGGCGAGACTCGAACTCGCGGCCTACTGGGAATCTAGTCCAGCCGCTCTTCCAATTGAGCTACTGAAGTCCTGTCCGAATTGTCAAATCTTTCCTTCACGTTTATTGCATTGCTTTATGGTAGCAGCAGCGCCATCTATTGCCAACTATGCTAGTTAGGCAACCGATATAATAGACTTTGCAGTTTATTGAATATCTATTTTGTCCTCAGGGGTGGCAACGCATCTGCACTTTAACCTTTGGTTATTGTGTAGATGTCTATAGAATGAAGTCGTCACTTAATATCCATGTGAACTGCATGCCTGTTTGCTACCACCATCACATAAAAAATAGCCTTCACACATCAATCCTTAGCCCTTAAATTGTTTTTTTTTTTGCTATTTTTTTTGTAATATTTTCTTTTTTCTTTAATACAAAAAATAAAGGTTTAATTCCAAAATCATGCGCAGCCCCCGTACAGTTGGACAGTCAGATTGCAAATAACTTTGAAACGGGGCAGTTACGCTACAAACATCAATTGTCACCAAGCAATAAGGGAGGTGACTGCACATTCCTCGCGAGTCTGCTCCGACGAACTACGATTGTGTGGAGAGGGCAGTTTGAGTTCTTTAACAAATATTTATTTATACGTACATACGTAAGAGTATAATAATATTTGCTTTAAAATATTTTTGTATTCTCAATATCTGAGTAGAGGAGCTCCTCTAATCTTATGATCTTCTTGTTGTTAACAATGGCAAGTTTAATTATCCAACCTGCTTTAATTATCAAACCTGCTTTAATTATCCAACCTGCTTTAATTATCCAACCTGCTTTAATTATCCAACCTGCTTTAATTCCGTGGAACACAGAGTCCCAGATGAAAATCAGCGTCAGGTCGATTGATGTTATCGACCTGACATGAAGCTGATCTGGGCTCCCATTTGGACCAGCTCTGAGACTTAATCTCTTTTTTTGTTAACTTTTATTGTGTTTTTTGTACAATTGTTTGTAATCTTCTAATAACTTTGCTGTTTTGTGTCTCTGTGCTGTCCAAATAAATGTTTTCTTTCTTTCTGATCTCAAATTAAGTACCTCCAATTTTAAAGTTTAGGTACTTATATCAACACATGTTCAAAATTTCATTTACACTGTAAATATAAGTAAATATTTAATTTTACTACAACTAAAGGTTGTATTCAAATATGTTTAAAAGTCTATGAATAACTAATTGACGTAACCGGCTAATCGTGGGTGTATGCATGTATACTTGAATGCATGCATTTTTTTAATGAGATTACCGACATTAGAGTTCGACGACATGTTGACGTATTTCTTAAACGAGACAGCCTAACCACAAATTGCCGAATTCAGACTCCACGAGACAGCCTCATTACTGCAAGCACAATAAAACTTAATGCACGTTGCAATATATCTAACTTTTACAAACACTACGCCCAACCCAGTTGAAAGTCCGAAAATCCCGAATTCCAGCATATAACGGTCACAAATACATCGCAATAAGCGACGTGACGCGACATTCGGGAACATTCCAGAATTGTTCGGAACAATCCCGTCGAGGGACAATCTGCCGCATACCTTGACCGTTTTATGTTACGACTATCACTACAAAGTTGATTATGGGGTGTGAACGTTCTGCTTTCAGTGTGGATATAGCTGATAATTATTGCTGCCTATTTACTTAAATTATTTAGTAGCAATGATTTAGATGAAAATGATGATTTATTTCTCAAAACATGCTATGGTGCCTGTCTTTTATAAGAGGTCTAACTGTGAACGTGCGATATGTGTGTACGTTAATATGATTGATGATACTTAAAGTGAAGAAATAATAAATGATACAAATGAAGGAAAGAATTACAAATATCTAGTTACTGAAGCTTTTGAAAAAAGTCTGATACAAAATTAAATAAAAAAAGTTAAATTAATAACAGTTAGTGACGACGTTAACATAATAATATTAAACGAAAGAAAAAGGTCGAATTTAATAAAAGGAATAAAAATGCAGAGTGCTTTGATTACATACCGCAGAGTGCTGGCAATATTAAATTTCTAAAATACGATAACATTCATGAAACATCAACAAAAGTTTACACAGTACATCAATTAACCGACAAAACAATTTTATACACCAAAGTACAAAACCTTGACGTTTAACTCTCGACAACCCCACATTTCTGACTCACGAATACTTGCAAAAATTCGCCGTCATCTCTCCCCGTCTCGACAGACTCAGAATTAAAGTATTTGTCAAGTGTCGAGCACGGGTGTTATTACTTTTTCTGCTGTAGATGCGATGACGTTCGTACAATCTGGTTCTACGGGGAAATAAGACGTTACACCCATTTTCTACGGGCTCCTTAGCTAAACCTTTATTTAGAAATTATAGCGTAATTTATTAGATGTTATAGAAAAATTATAGTTTATATTACTCGTATAATGTCTTTGTATGTTTTATATTTTTGGACATTTTATTACACGCCTCTCGTAGGTATTATACTCTTCCGCTGGACACTTCCTATAAGTGTTCAGCGGAAGAGTAAAAAGATTGTTGTATTTAAAAGATTGCCATTTATTGCTATAGTTTGTTTGAATTCTAATAAGTATTTTAAGGGCGAATACAAGAGGGTTTCAAGTTTATGTAGGTACCTATCCTATTTTCAACGAAAAAAATCGTACCTTATTCGATGGACCGATTTCCAGCTTTTGAAGTTCCTTGTGTTTTGCACTTCTCAATGGTTATTACCTATTTACGGTTTACATAGATGGTCAAATGGTCTGGTAATAGATCATACCTAGATCAAAATCAGGATTACACAAAAGTGAATTCAGATAAAGTTTTGATAGGTCAGATATTTTACGGATATTATAAAGTAAGCAAATGAAGTGAATACTGCGTTAAGAACCTCTTTAACATAATTAAAGTTTATGCATTTCAAAGTAGAATTAAATCTCATTCGCCATAAGGCTGACATTACACAAACAACTACGAAAACCTGTAATACTAAAAAACCTAAGGCAGTCACGTAAAAAAGTCGTATCTCAGCTGATATACGAGGGCACGGCTAGAGCGAGGCGTATGTATGGAACACACGATAAATCTTCGGGCTAAGTGGCATTTACACAACACATATCTTTTCCGAGTAAGAAGCAAATCGTAAACGTCCGACGTTAGAGGACCCGAGAATTTTGTGACCCGTAAGAGGGATTTGGATGGTGAGGATGCTGTAACCAATTTTAATTAATGGATGCTATCAAAATTTATGGAATTAGAAAGCTTGGTATTTGGGGCGGGTTAGGTCTTAGGTCTTACAATTGGATTATAAATCACTGAATTACTTCTACGATTTCGCGCATCCGTGTGGTCTGTGGAGTATGTTTAACTTGCAGATGAACAATGAGACCAATAAAAAATTATATTCCATCTCTTTGACGACCCGGTAAGTCCAGCGGTGCGAAACCACTGTTTGATTCGAAAGGTTGCGGGTTCGATCCCCGCACTGGATCAAATATTTGTATCATATATATATATGGCCTACAGATATTTGTTTCGGGTCTGGGTGTTTGTTTATTTATTTATTTTATTTATTTAATCTTCTATGCACTAAAACGATACATAAGGCGAACTTAATGCCACTAGGCATTAAGTTCGCTTATTAAGTTTTAGGTTTATGTGAAGTATGTGTAAAAAAGTGTACTGTTTTTGAGGTATTTTTGAAAAAAGACGTATTATGAATCTCTACATTACGCTGAACATCGTCTCTATTAGGTTACCGAAAGGGATACCCAATATAGTCTAGCATCTGCTAGTTAAAAAGTTATCTAATTTTTTCGACTATATGATTTTATAAAACCAGTTGAGCTCAGAATAAAAATCACCAATATCAAAATGTCAAGTTCCAAAACGAAGCATGATCCCATTAACCACAGTGTACTTACTTTCAGAGAACATTTCCACTTGTTTTCCAAACGCCAGTGTTTGCGGAGCTCTCAAGACAAGATTGTGCGACAATTTCCATTAGCATCTTGTTGATAGTAGCAGGATTGGGTGTTTGGTAATGGTTTGTTTTTGTCTCTGTGCTTTGTTTACTCTGTTGAATTACATGATTGAGTCCAAATTGTTGTTCTGATCGATACTTGAAGAAATCTCGACCTATTTCTCGTCGTATGGACGTCTTTTTGAAAAAAAAAACATCAAGTACCTAATTGGTATAAATGTGGAAAACGGAATTCCAGACAAAACAGCTTTAAGATTTTTTTACTGTGGAGTTATTCCAAATAAATAAATAGCCATAACAATAAAATTGTGCTCTAATTAGTACAGCAATTGTTATAATAAGTATTCGTGATACTGTCTACATCTTCATGTATTAATAAGTATTCGTGATACTGTCTACATCTCCATGTATAAATGAGTATTCGTGATATTGTCTACATCTCCATGTATAAATACTAAAATCAAAGTTGTTACCTTTAAAATTTTACCTTTTTATATTAAATTCATCCTGACTTTATTACATTTTGCCAAAATCATTGCTCTTAAGATGTAACATTCAAGATCATTCCCGATTTCAGACAGAGTGTGTTACAGTCTGCCTACCCTAACAGAGCGCGTGACGTATCAATCCTTACAAACTTCTCGTAAATTTTCAACATTGGTCACTTTATTCAGTTCTTGTTCCGACATTTTATTTGAAGTCCGCGGTGCAATTATAAACTTCCAAATTGTTATATGTCTGGTAAAATAAATACGAGTAGATATAGGTACCTATTAAGTACTGCAAATTCTTCGTTATATTATCTAATAATGTGATTGAAAATAGTTTTTACTTACTTCTAATTCTTAAATTAAATAAGAATAAATAAGAGTTATAATCAAAATATCATACATAAGTTATTTACAATAAAAAATATACACTACATTAAAGCATAGTCCCGTGCCCCCAATCCGTATCCCAATAAAGTCCAGCCTAGATTCTATCAGCTAGTAACTTGAGTATAAAACGGACCATTATAATTCCAGTCCACGTATCCACCCTGGGTAGGGGGGGGTGGGTCGTAAACCGGGATTCTCGAGAAATCCGGTGTACCGTCGACCCCCGAATCACGCCCGAGGATTTGTTGAAACGTATATGTATGTTAGAATTCGTGCTGTCTCTATAAAAATTCCTTTTGTACAGTTCTGCGTTGAAATGTTAGATATTGCGTTGTTGACCCTGTTATTAGGATTCAAATTATGTTCAAATGCGTCTTTGGGATTTTGAAACAATTATAAGATTGAGTTGAGAATGGCTTAAATCAGTAGTAATTTAAGGATTTTTGATACAAAGAGCCTGATTAAAGTTCTCGAAGAGAAAAAGTTTTGTACTATGATTGACTCAATTGATTGATTAGTTAATTTCGTAGTCTCAATTGTACCTACAGTGGTGGAGAACAGCAGGTCATGTTACTGTGAAAACTTACTGAGAAAACATCTCTCTTATAGATTTAATGTAAAACCCGCATCTCTATCTTCACCATTTATTAAATTTTAAAGCTTTTGTGTAAAGTGACAATAGTGGTGAGACAATAGGACGAATATCGCTACGCGCTATATTATCTAGAGAATCAAGTATTAAGCAAAATCGGTAAGACAAGAGGTTTAATATCATATCATTTTAAATTTATTACCAGCAAGAATGATAATCTACATGATTAAACAAAATCAGTCTTCAAGAAACCTTGAGGAATCTGCTCAGACATTAACAAGCAAGTTTATATGCTTCTCAGAGGTTAGTGCTCTCATACCTATTGTACCTTAATGACTGCACTCTTAATCCAGCACCTGCGACTAAGTGCACTCTCTGGATGCAAGCTTGTCTATGTAAACGTTACGGGTACATTATTTTGTTGCTCAGATGGCTAAGGTTAAATTTTTTTTTTTTTTTTTATGTAACCGAATTGGCAAACAAGCATGCAGATCACATTGATGTTAAGTGATGACTGCAGCCTATAGACACCCACACAAAGACCAAGGTCAAAATGCAGATGCGTTACCACTCCTGAGGCCTAAGGTATTACGCCTCTGTGCCGGAAATTACAGGGCCGTACATTACCACCTGACCGGAACACGATAGTGCTGAACACTATCATTTAGCGGCAAGTATATTAGGTAATGCGGTGGTGCCTACGCCCGCGAGCTCCGTCACTGGAGCTCTACCACCAGTATAAATGACAATATTTAGGTTTCATCGTTTGAAATTAAGCGTTTAAATAATAACCCCTTTATTAAACGTATTTTAGCTAAAGTGTTGCTAATCTTGTGTTGCTCTCTTTTGTCCTTTTCTAACCTGCACATTTGACTGCAACTGACAAAGACAAAGCATTCTATAGCTCAAACGTATCTTATGTACGTTTATGAATAAGGGGGTACTCTACATTATTCAAATCTCCAATGAAAGATTTTGTTTCTTTAAGTACCTACTTTCTTCAGTTTTATTTATATGAGAGACATCAAATTGTTCTTTCTTTAAAGATGAGGAAGATTATTAGTAGCACCCCTGGAATTAGGTCATGTGCATGATAAACGTCTAGTCCTTTAAATGGCTTACACAACTGACAAAGCTTACCGGCTACCGTATATAAGGCTACCGTGTGTGTTGTTATCATCACTTGAAATGGTTTAAACGTATGCAATTGTACATCTACTACATAATATTCCTTCCATTTGTATAGTCCATTAAGCAAATCAAATTTTTGTTTGATTTGTCTTCTTGAAAATAATAGTTCATTAAAAGCGTTGCTCCAGCACTTTTTGTGCATCAATTTATATCTTATATCTACCCAAAACTGAAGCTATAGTTCCAGTATGCTTGTTTGTCCCCATCATAACATAAAAAAACTTACCTGAAATGTAGAATATGTATCAACGTGCAAATGCGAAAACCCACCCCAACATGTTTTTTAGTATGCTCTAAATTATTAACAGTAGCGGAGTCTGTTAAATTTATTATTATGGCTTCTTGGGCCCATTTGGGGGCGACTTGATTTTCAATTCCCGCGTTTTTATAGCCTAAATACTGTGGATGATGATCATTATTAAGATGGAATTATATTACTATACCCCGTGAGGAACTTTGTGTGACGATACGGCATTCCCAAAAATTCTGTGCCTTATTAACTCTTCTTGTCAAACATCACTCATTCTATAATCCCATCCCATAGTTACCTAGTATTTATTTTGCTACAAGCATTATCTTTTCTTATTAATAAATAAAAATTTACTTTATAAGGTCGTGAGCAATTGCTCAGCTGTGGACGGCTTTTGATTTAAATACCTAATGATGTTGATTATCTTGTCTATGCTAGAATTCCTCCTGGATGCGTTGGGTTTAAAGAATCTTTATTTCTCATAAGACATACATTGGTCACTTAAAATGAGAAACTTATGAAACTTACTAAACAGATATTTTTTTTTTGTGTCCGGCAGAACTGTGCGTAAGTGTGTAGGTAAGGTACGTGTGCTAATTTGTTGATACATTTTGATTTGCTTCCCTTAAGATTAATAACAATATTAGATTCCTTGTATAAATTACAACAAATTTTACTAAGCAAACTATTCACAAAAACGCAATATTAAGGAAGATATTGTAAGATTTCTTGAATTCATCACTGATTTCGTAGGTACAACATAAGTGATCTAATAATAACGCTTTACAATACACAAACATACAACAATATTTTTAATATTTACGAGCCCTATAATAAGGTATATGTGCATAAACGAATACTTTTGCAACATAAAAGGCCAAAGTGTTCTTGAATGGCGAACTCATACTAGAAGACGATGCGTGAGCAAGCTCCCTACGTGGTGGATCGACGACTGGGTAAAGGTCGTGTGTAATTTCTAAATGCAGACAGTCCAGAACGGATCGATGTGGGCATCTCAGGGGCAGACTTGGTCCAACAGTGGGTGTCCTTGGCCTGGAATTATAAAGGAAATAACTTAAAAATGAACTATGTTTTATGGTCAAGTATATTGATTCACGTGCTTCGGAGGGCACGTTAAGGCGTCGGTCCCGGTTGCTATCGATGGATAGCAGTCGTTAAACCTTGTCGGAGGCCTTATGGGCGATCTGAAAACATCCGACAATGGGTAGGCCACTAACCCACCCACCTCCACCAATCCGCATTGGAGCAGCGTGGTGGAGTAAGCTCCAGGCCTCCCCCCCAAAAAGGGGAGAGACTCGTGTTCAGCAGTGGGACGTATAATGGGTTGCCATTATTATATTATTATATTGATTCAACGCCTAATTCATTGTTATTGTACACCTTAATACGATTTTTATTTGTCACATTACAAAAACCAGGTAAAAGGATAAAATTAAAAATAGAGTCTATAACCATTATTACTGTAGTCGTCTATTGTTTTTAATAAAGAAAGTTAAACCGAAAACACAAAACACACTCATCAAGTACTCTAAAGGCAAGCTCTTCCATATTTCGTGAAATCTTGCCACGGAAGCACTTTAAGTTGGGCCCGTCGTATATTTAATTCAGCACCGCCTAAAGTACGTCCCCATAAAAATCCGACACAGTGATACTGTGCAGATGAGCCACCCAGGGCTGGATTTTGGTGCTATAATTTAATTGTATTAATGTCTGTTTTATTGCGAATCCCGTTTTAGTGCTCCGATAATGGGTGGTAATGATTTCTCGGTTCCGAGAGATTATTTCCTCTTTTGGGTTGGCGTAGTAATGAGTTTTGGTTTAGTAATGGCTAGCGTTGGGGTTAGAAAATTATTTTAGGTTATTTTTTAGATTATTTCATTTGTTATAAGACGCTGCAGAACTAACATGTGTAGTTCAAAAGATAAACTTACTACAAAGCTTGATATTCAAATATTTTCTCGCAAGATATTTACTTTGAATAATCCTTCAATATTTGGGGAAAAAATATGAACCTATGCATCTTCACGCCGAGTAGGCAGAGTGACAAGTGCCAAACCATGGAAAAAATGTCACGAACTTTAAATATCAATATAATATCCTAAAGAAAAACATAAATTTGAAGACTGAAACACATACATGAATGCCCTTGAAGTCTCATTTAAAAATCCTAATATAATTACTTGTAATTTAACTGTCACACGATATAAAACTCAACGTGTTTCTGACTCATACAATCAACTTTCTCAGACTCATTAAAAGCACCGCACCGTTACGTTGCGTCTAAAAATGTGAAATATGGCAAATACCTAAGCGTATTCCTAGTATATTTTACAACAGTATCATTGAGAAAGTCACAAGTGTTTCGTTTCCCGTTATCCTTACAAGAAAGCTTACTTGATATGAAAGCAAAATCTTGCAAACCCCGCATCCGGGCCTGGATCCCGCTTATCCAAGACACCCGGGATTTACGGTTATCGCTCACCGGGATACGCTCAATCACAACCCGCCAACTTAATACGTAACGCTCGTCTCATATTTTTGAGTGTTCGATAGTAAATACTTTAGGTATATTTTAGTATTGATAGCAACGCAAACGTGCTGATATTGTCCTTGCTTTTATAATAGTGGAAACTTTTACTAAAGTCTGATAAATACTCTCTCTTTATGGCAGTTACTTATCCGAAATCTTTTATTTAATTTACTTAATAACTGTTTTATAAGAGGAGCACAAATCCATGATAATTGAAAAGTTAAGACTTATTATAATTCATACTTATAACACAGTTATAAATAGCGTTTCGCAAGGATGCATAGTGGGACCTTGGTTATTTTTATTATACATCACCTATATCTAATACGTGACATGGACATTGGTGTTAGTGTAAATTCTTACTTCAGTTCATTCATAAATCTACATTATACCTATAATAAAGTATTTACCGGTTTGTTATTTGAAGCTCTCGTATTGTTTTTGCCTTCGAAAAATCACTGCAGGGTGAAATAAACATGAAACCAATACTTAGCACAGCCTCAACTGACCTACAGCAAATCTCTGTTGTAAATATGCGACAAACGTAAAAGATGACTGTTACTATCCCTTTTACACTGGAATAAGGTCTGAAGGAGGCAAGAAATTTAATGTTATAAAAAAATCAGTGAACTCTTACGCGAGTTATAGCAGATGCCTTAGTTTACACGGTCGTAACCCGGACTGCCGAGCTGAAACGACCCGGAGTGATTCGCGGACTTGGATTTCGAGATTTTGTATTGCTTTAGATCAATAATACTGTTGTTTACGTATCTTAGTATACTTTCTTTATTATATTTCATTATTATTGATCATCACTTCATTAGAACGTTTCACAGGTTTTGGCGCATAGTGAAAATAATCCTCAAAAATCGTGATCAGTCACTGTTGGTGGGATTGTTTATTTACCACAATAAGATTTGTTTTATGTAATGGAAGTGGCAAACAATCATGCATTTCACATTGATGTTAAGCGATGACTGCAGCCGATAGACACCCACACAAAGACCAAAATCAAAATGCAGATGCGTTACCACTCCTGAGGCCTAGGGAGTTATGCCCCTATGGCGGAAATCACAGGGCCGTACGAAAATGAAAACGATCAATGATCTAATGAAATCTAAGAAGTTCCGTTTCACCCTCTTGTACTTACGAAATTAAAGAAAAAACATAAAGAAAAATTTGACTCCGGGCCCTGCCCGATCGAACCTGCGACCTCAGGATAACCAATCCAGCCGCTTTACCACTAAGCTACCGAAGGTACTTACATTATTATCATCATAAACTTTGTAAGTGCGTTTAAATTAGATCACATTAAAATACATTTTGGACAGATTACTGCGATGAAGGAGCTTACAGGAAAAAACTGTTTTACTGACGAATGTTTAACCTTCGTTAACTTTCTAAAGTCTTTTTAATTCCATTGATTTACCAATGATAACTTTTACACTTTAATACCTCCCAATCAGTTTCAGTCAGCACTTGAACTTCAATCAATATGAGACTCCTTCCAAGAACAATTAAAGACTTTACTCAACGGTAGAAGGTATAATTACTGTTCGCAAGGAAGATTTTAGGCACGTCGTGGATTTTGAAAGAGGCTTGTAATTTTCTTTTGTGAATTGTCTTACACTTATTTCATTAATTTGTCTGGTCGTCACATTTGTTGAATTGAGAGTTAGGTTTCGACATTTTAAATTAAGTAAATATTTTTTTTATTATTAAAATTACAAATTGTTTGCAGAATTCAATTTATATTATAGGTATCTAATGACAAATTAAACCTGCCCAATTGAAATAGTTTTTTTTTTATTTTGTTAGCTACTTGAATTATTAATAGGTAGGTAGATATCTTCGTCTCCGTTTGGGAGCAATTATCTAAGGCTTTGAATTACTGTAATTAGGTAGGTATTCATAGATTTTGTCAGTGGATAACAATAATCTGTACCTAATTATGTTTTTTTTTGTGATGTTAATACTTTAAATGTTGTTAAGGTCCTAAAGAATAATAATAAAAGCTAATAAAATGCTATTCATTTTTTATCTTAAATATAACGTAACTTCACGCCTGTAATCCCCGAAGGGGTAGGCAGAGGTAAATGCATGCATTCAAGCATACATGCAAACACCCACGATTCGCCAGTTACGTTTTGGCCCATGTACGTAACTTCACGCCTGTAATCCCCGAAGGGGTAGGCAGAGGTAAATGCATGCATTCAATCATACATGCAAACACCCACGACTCGCCGGTTACGTTTTGGCCCATGTAACAGGTGGCGAACCTGTTGCCATCTCCGGGCACATTACCAAACTCCGGGGTACTGGGAAACTTCCAGAAAATGGCAAAATCCCAATAAAAGCAGAGATAAAGGATTTTAAACCGTTATCCCTGATAGTCCCCGACCCGGGAATCGAACCCAGGACCTCCAGCGTAATAGTTTTGGCCCATGTAAACCTTAAATATACCTATATTATTTTCTTGATTTTCGTACTCAACTAAGCTAATTACCTACCTACTCATTTTTATGGAAATAACCTTAGAGGATTCTCCTTCATACCTAATTTATAGCTAATAACCTTAAATAGGGTAGGTACCTATACCTAATGTGTTGGTAGTTATAATAAATTATTTAAGAATACAATGACACACCAATCACATACCTAGGTAGGTACCTACATGCAATGCTTGAGAGTTCACAAAAAATCTGTCGGTAACGACCGCTCTCTGATTTCCAATTCAAAGGAAAACTGCGATCCATAACCGGTGGGGGAGGTGGGGGGAACCCCCCGTTGCTATGCGACGCGGGGAGGAGCCCGCAATCACGGCCCAATGGCACGACGGATATAAATTGCTCCGGCATCGCGACACTGATGAGAGCGGGAGGTCCGATCCGCCGTCTCGCTCCCGCTAATGAAGTCGCCACTCCACGGGCCCCTTGATTGACGGATACCGCCGGCCCTTTTTCGAAACTGTATACCTAATTGTTAGGTATCGCACCGTGATTTTGTATTGGACGGTGCTGCAATATCTATAAGGATACTCGTTTAGGTATATTGCTTTTTGAATGTAGGTAGGTACCTACCTACTGTGTTTGTGCGTTTCGATACTAAAAATTATTGTCTGATTGTCCTTGTCTGAGTTCGGTTGCCTTGTTACAAATATCTGTTACTTACCTAATTTTTAATCCAGTTAGGTACTACTTAACTGAATACCTACCTACAGAACATCAAGTGTAGGTAGGTAAAATGAATAATTTTTAATATTTAAGAATATTTTAATAGAGAAATCTATAGACATAATTACCTACTAAAGCAGTCAATTAGGTAATACCTACCTACTAAAGGAAACAACTAGGTAGGCACCTACCTATAATAGGTAGGTGCCTACCTAGGTATATCAAGTACCTACTTATTTTTTATGTAAGGTAATCGGTTTCTGAATACGTTTAAAAACATAAATTTATTTTTAAAGAAAAATGGAAAGAAAAATTAACTTCAGGCGATACTCGAACTCGCGGCCACTGGGAATCTAGTCCAGCCGCTCTTCCAACTGAGCTACCGAAGTCCTGCTCGATTTGTCAAATCTTTCCTTCACATTTATTCCATTGCCTTATGGTGGCAGTAGCGCCATCTATTGCCACACTATGCTAGTTAGGCACATATATGAAAACATAAAGTAAAAATCGGATGATTTTTTTAAAAAATATTAATTAAAAAAATAATAGAATCACGCACTCATTAAAATTAAGTACAGGGCCAGCTTTAGGGTGAAAAGATGATACGTAAGTTCAATAATGAACTAAAATGACTAAAACAAAGGGCTTTCCCTTTGTTTCAGATCTTGCGATCATTTAGGTATAAACAGATATTAAGAGCTTGGCGTGCTCTAATATTAACGGACCTCATAAATAAACCACAAACAAAAGTCAATGGAACCGCTGAATCGTGCAAATGAAAAGAAAATTCCAGAACAAAAATGGCGGTTGATAACTAAAGAGGTTATTAAATTCCCGACGCTGGAATCTCGATACGCTAACGTCAATGCTAGTGTTACGTTATCGGCTATAAATTTTTGTAAGTCCGTAAAGGGCGCGAGGCGAATCCGTAATGTGGTCTGGGCCGGACTTGGCAGAGATTACGCGGACGTGTATTAATACAGGCACGTGTTAAATCCGCATATTCAGGGTTGGCACTGAGAATATTTGAAAAAGAATGCGTTAATGACGGAGGTTAAGATTCAAAAAGGATTTAAGTGGTTATTTCCAGGGGTGGCTCTAGCTCGTGTAGCACTCGTGTGCAATGCAACCATGGCGCCCCCTAGGCCTGACCCTCCCCTCCTCCCGCGGCTATAACTATTAACTTTACCGTCATTTGACACCGCCGTACTACCGGCACCGGCTTAACTGTAAATACGTGAAATAAGGTTTATTTCAAGTTGAAAAAAACTGTTCGAAAAATGCTACAAAATACCTAAATGCAATGCACACCCTGCACTATAGGCTAAGCCGCCCCTGGTTGTTTCACACAAGTTAAAAGCAAAGTCATGGTACTTATTTATGAAAAAACGCTAGGTAATCAAAACTGATATAGCTTATAGCTGCCTTTATATCAGTACTCCACTGGCTGTACTGGCATACTGATTTACCGAACATCAGTGATCAAATTCAGGATCACTGTTCTGGTAAATTGAATTCTGTTTTAATTAAAATTTCAATAAAAAAAGCAATTGAAATTGAACATAAAACATCGCAAACAAAGACAATCGATAAATCAAATACGTAATGGAGCGAAAAAAATTTGTGAACTAATTCGTTTACCGTTGAAGTCAACATTTAACACGAACTCAAAGAAGATATTAGATTAGACATAGATTACAAAAAAAAATATTTAGTAAATTATTCTAATAAAATCTATTAGGTAGGTTAATTCAGAAATGCAATGGATTATGGCTAGACGAGTACAAAAACAACGTAAAAAGTGCATAACATCATAAAAAATCCACAAGTTTTTGTGCGTTTTTTGAGACGTAATATTGGTGGACAAGCGCCAGCCCTAACTTACGGCGGGTCGTGTCTGTGCGGATCGATAGCCGGTGAGCAGAATATTTTGAACCCGAATCCGGCTCTGTTCGATTGCATCTGCTATGTCTGAGGTGTTTCAGTATATTTCTGTATGTAGGAATATGTTGTTAGTCAGGCAGATTTCTTCTTTCATAACCCATGATTCGTAGATGCTGATAAAAAGAATTTGACATTTTAACAAGAATAAAGCCTGGGTTGCACCAATATTTGTTAAAATTAAAATTATTGTAACATTTCACATCCTTCTCTAACTTTAACAGATTTCTTTATTTTAGAGAAGGATGTGAGATGTTACAATAACTTAAACAAATATTGTGGTGCAGTAGGTATTGTGTTAATATCTACGATATTAATATCAGCACATTACATTTGTAACGTACCTACTTTTTTTAGGTAGTAAAAGTGGCAAAAAAGCGTGCAGTTCACATTGATGTTAAATGATGACTGCAGCCTATAGACACCCACACAATGACCAGAGGTCAAAATGTAGATGCGCTGCCACTCCTGAGGCATTAGGTGTTATGCCTCTGTGCCGGAAATTACAGAGCCTTACATTACCACCTGACCGGAACACGATAGTGCTGATCACTACCATTTAGCGGCAAGTGTATTAGGTAATGCGGTGGTGCCTACGCCCGCGAGCTCCGTCACTGGAGCTCTACCACCAGTGTACTTATTAATAAAATATTATTTTTTATTAACCATCCATACCTATACCTACATGTAATTATTGAATATTTATCTATTCAACGCTAATAAACGTATGTCTCTGTGTAATCTATTAGCTCAGTTTAGGTTTTTTGTGTAGGTGTCTATTATAGGCGGCAGTAATAACTTAACATCAATGTGAGCTGTGAATTTTTGTCTGTCTGTTTGTCCCGAAGACCGCCTGGACAGATTTTAACGGGACTTTTACTAGCTGATGTAATAAGGAGTATGAGGCTACTTTTAGGTATTTAAAATCCTACAAGCTTTGCCCGTGACCCAATAATGTGTTAAATTCTACGGACGAAGTCATGGGCACAGCTAGTTATCTATGTATAGGTACCAAACGCACAATCTCTACTTCTCTACTATATAAATGCGAATGTAACTCTGTCCGTCTGTCTGTCTGTTACCTTTTCACGACCAAACGACTTAACCGATTTTAATGAAATTTGGTACAGAGATAGAGCTGACTTTGAGAAAGAACATTGGCTACTTAGTTATTTATAAAACGACATCCAACCGGGCGAAGCCGCGGGCAACAGCTAGTCTGATATAATTTCTCACTCTGTCGCAACCATCACCGCTCTTACTATTACACTCCTGCCTACAGAAATAATAAAGTCAAAACATTCTCTTGTCACCAGGCGAGAAACCTCACAAGTGCCAAGTATGCGGCAAAGCGTTCAGCCAGAGCTCGAACCTGATAACCCACTCCCGCAAGCACACCGGCTTCAAGCCCTTCGCGTGTGAACTGTGTGGACGCGCCTTCCAGCGGAAGGTGGACCTCCGGAGGCACAGAGAGACGCAGCATGCGGACCTGAGGGCGCCCCAACCGCATATGCCGGCACCGCACACTGATGTGCATATGCACACCCCGGAGATGCACGTGGATCATCGAATAGGTAAATTGAAATCTTTTCTTTGACATTCTGCTAAATAGTGACGAAGTTTGAGGATGTGGATTTTTTTTTATGTACCGGAAGTAGAAATCAAACATGCAGTTCACATTGATGTTAAGTGATGACTGCAGCCTATAGACACCCACACAAATACCAAGGTCAAAATGCAGATGCGTTACCACTCCTGAGGCCTAAGGTGTTACGCCTCTGTGCCGGAAATTACAGGGCTGTACATTACCACCTGACCGGAACACGATTGTGCTGAACACTATCATTTAGCGGCAAGTATATTAGGTAATGTGGTGGTGCCTACGCCCGCGAGCTCCGTCACTGGAGCTCTACCACCAGTAAAAGTGGATGGTGGTGTCTTCCTCTGGTACGGCGTGGTGACGCATCTCCATTGAAATAAGATAGTATAACATTTTACATCCTTTTCTAACTTTAACAAATTTGGTACAGTTAGAGAAGAATGCAAAATTTTACATTAACTTTAACTTTAACAAATATTTTGGTGCAACCGAACCTGTCTTTTGTTGAATTTATTTCCTTAATAATTTTATTTTTAATTGAAATTGTTTTTTGATTATGAATTATGGAATGACAGTAATTTTGTAAATAAAAATGACCTATTACATTTAAAATAAAATTGTCTTAAATCTTAAAAAAAAAAAAAAATTGTGACAGCTCTTGAGTAAAATGATTACGAAGATCCGGTATTTTTGGCGATTTTGCGTAAGATGGGTATTAAACATACTGTTTATTTCAGATCTCCGCCCCCCTCACCCGGACTTGAGGCCGCAGCCGGACTTCAGGAGCATGAGCACCGCCGTGCCTCCCCTCCAGCCTCTCCCCTCCTGAACCTCGGCCGCCTTCGCGCCCCCCACTTGGCGCTGAGGCTGTTGGTCCCACCAGACAAGTTTAGATACCAAAGAAGAGCTGGTTTTTGATGCGATCATATTTGATTTGGACTTATTTTGGTGATTTTTTCGAAGAAATCAGTGGGTATGAATGTTAAGTCGGACATTTTGTGTAACTAAACCAAGGATAGTAATTGTCAATAAACCGGGAACATATTAAAAAGTTCATGCGAAATTAGTTATCGGGCAGTTATTCAATAATGTGCTTAGCCTACTTTCATCATTTAGCTACCTTAACCGAAAACTCTGAGTTAAAAGTTCCATTTAGGTACTATTTTTCCATAGGTATAGCATCGCATCAAGTGTTAAACCGGCTTTAGTTAAAATTGTATAGTCAAAATTAGCAATCACATAATGTTACCGATAGAATAGGTATGAAAAGCTTCCTGTGAGTATTTGATCTCAATATAAAAACAGGCTGTTTTGTTTTATTATTATAAACATGGTGTCTGTAATGGGAACATTATAATATGAATTTACTTTATTAAAAGTGTTACTCATTAATTTCATATACTTTATATATTTACTCATAATCCTAATCCGCCAGATGCCATGCTTAAGTAAATTATCTAAAAATATGTAATATTATAGGAGGAAAATTTCTGAGTTTAAATGTAAAATATTGAACGTATTTTAAAGTGGACTGAGCCATTCATTCCATTCCACTCGTTTAGATTAAAGACAATTATCGGATGTTGATCCTTTAGTAAACAAATTGAAATTCCATAGCATCATTCCAAAATTAATTATCAATTAATCATATGTTCGTATTGTAGTGATTTAAATTCCATTAGACATATTTGCAATGGACGGATTATTTTGTTCATATTTCGTTGTTTATAAAAGTTACAAAGATATGAAGTTATTTAGTATGTATAATTAAGTGATGTAAAGTGCGTTTTTTAACCCTACTTAATGCCACGTAACAGGCAGTGCTGATGATACTCGTTAGTAGATATATTTTTTGCAACTGCAATTAATTGCTAGCGTAATAATGACAAAAATAAAACAAACCTTTTTTTTATTTGCGTACCTAAACATAAAAACCGAAATCACCGAAAATCGTAACATATCAATTAATTCATTTTAGTTCATAAAAATTGATACATTTAGTTAGGAAACTGTAAATAAATCGATATGTACCTACCTAAACGAAGAATAATGATATAAAATAAAGAACAAAAAGGTATAGAAGCAGAATAAAATAGTCAATAATACAATAGATTGTGAAATTGTAATCTGAATTTTACCATGTATTTATATTTTGTTTCATTTACGAACAGAATTAATTACGTATAATTTTATAATACCATATTTTAGTTCCATCATAGAATACATTGTGTGATTCAGGTTTATTCCACATAACGATGTGAAATCCATTATGCCAAAGATATACTTTTACAATGTAAATAAATCAACAATCACACAATATTGTCATTTCCAAGTATCTACACATATTCTATAAGTATTATCATAATATTAATATTAAGTGTCAACTTTGTTGTGTTGTTTGATATGTGCCATTATTATAACTATTGTTTTATTGTACAAATATTGATAATTATTAATCTGTATTGAAGCTTTTTATGTGCGCACAGATTTTTAAATCACTATCAACACTTTTTCCGCTAATAGTGGTAGGTATAGTGTAAAATGCAAATTATTTAAAAACATTTCATTTATTTATATAATATTTCACAAATGATTCGAAAATAATTTCAGTGCAGTTATATTAATGTTGAAAACATTGAAAAGGAAAATAGTGATCCGTTAACAATTTTATTGGCTTCTCTTGTGTTTTTCCAATTGTTTACGTATTTTATTACTTTGACAAGGAAAACAGGCAACATGTAAAATGTAAGTGGTTAATATAAAAGAAAATATGTAAATTTGTAAGTAGACTAGAGAAAAACCATTAAAAAAATAACTTTATCTGTAATCGCGCAAGTCATTTCTTAATTAGTTAAAAAATATAATTATATCGCATTGTTCTAAGCTAAGATGTATATTTTTATGTAAATTATAAAACTTATTACCCACTTAATGTCTTGAGATTTCGAAATTAGTACAATGTTATTTTAATTCTGTAAATAATGTAAAAAATATGTGTTTAGTCATTATAAACGAATCCAAAGACAAACGTGCAATCCTTATGTCATTTACGAGTTATATTATTATAAGCAATTGTCACTTCAATAAAATGATGATGTAATGAATTCGATTTTTATTTCTATCTTTCTAGAATCTTTAGATTGTAGTAGGTAATCTCATTTTAATAACTACCTCCGTAGCCTAGTGGTAGCAGGCCACTACTACTACGCTGGAGGTTCTGGGTTCGATTCCCGGGTCGGGGGCTTAACACAGATAACGGTTTAAAATCCTTTATCTCTGGTTCGGTCTGGTCTGGTCTGGTTTATTAGGTTTTTTCCATTTTCTGGAAGTTTCCCAGTACCTCGGAGTTTGTTAATGTGCCCGGAGATAGCAACGGGCTCGCCACCTGTAGTACATGGGCCAAAAACGTAACCGGCGAATCGTGGGTATGGGTATCATGTATGATTGAATGCATGCATTTACCTCTGCTTACCGCTTCGGAGATTACAGGAGTGAAGTTACGTAATCACATTGTCACCGCAGGATCCTAATATCGTTGACAGATAATTTAAGATCTACACTATCTGGCTCTAGTAGATAGGAATATGTTGGC
This sequence comes from Macrosoma leucophasiata, assembly GCA_036365455.1. Taxonomy (NCBI): domain Eukaryota; kingdom Metazoa; phylum Arthropoda; class Insecta; order Lepidoptera; family Hedylidae; genus Macrosoma; species Macrosoma leucophasiata. The sequence continues at coordinate 21,629,157 of JAWQUS010000007.1, read as the reverse complement.
GTAATTGGCATAATCATTTTCATTTTCATGAAATTGACTTTCAAGCAAACAACTCCCATTGATGGTAAGTACATACTGTAACCTTGTACATAAAATAATATTACATTGCCACTTCGAAGGCCTAAGCTGTCAAGCCTCATTGGCGAAAATTACGCGATCGTACACATGCAATAGTAACTACTTATATGTATATGAGAAACTGTATATCAAGTACATAGTTGGTAAGTACGAAACTTATCTCCAGAGTCCCACAAACATCTACGATTCGACATTTTGGTATCGTCTTATAGACCCATATAATGATAGGTAGGGTATCTATTGACATTACTAGAAGGTAGCGATCAAGTGACGTAGCACTCGTAGCTCGAAGGCGTTAACACCACCGCATGCCTCTATTCGGTAGTGTTCTACATCCCAGCGTAGTACTGTAGTAGTAGCCTGCTCCCACTAGACTACTGAGGCAGTTTAGATCTAAGGCAGTTCTAATATTTATCATATTTAAATTTACACTAAAAGCAAGCTTGTCTATAAGCAACGAAAGGTTTCAAACGTAGAGCAACTCGGCCCTCCGGAGACGGAGGACCGGAGAGGAGTAGCCATAGCGTTTATTACCGATACAAAACAGTCTGATATTTTTTGCGGGGTGAAATGCGTGCGACATACACGCACACTACAAAAATCGTCTATTACTACGAAACTCACTTTAACCAAATACAGAAACAATTTCACGCACACATTTAAACATCTAGGCGACAGGTATAGGCCCATTTGGTCTTGTACTTTGACAGAGGGGAAAGCCTGCATATGGTTACTCCCCTTCAGTGTTGCTCTATGGTTTCAAATAATAAAATACACTAGGTATAAACCTGTATCATAGGTACCGTTGTACTCAACACATACACAAACACCCAGACCTGAAACAAATATCAGTAGATCATACAAATATTTGTCCCGGTGCAGGGATCGAACTCGCGACCCTTCGAATCAAACAGTCGTCCGCTAGACTAGCCGGGTCTTCAATCTAAGGCAGTTCCAATTTTTAATCTTAAATTTTCACTAACTGCATGAAAGAGCATAAAAGTAAATTAAGCGCGGTCGAGATGAATTTTTTGTGTGTCGCTCACCGAACGCGTTCGTAATGAAGATGTAAGAAAGAGGCTTTGTGTGAATGAGAGTATCGGTGTAAAAATGAAAAAAGGCATGCTCCTATGGCTCGGACATACTGGAAAGAATTGAGCGAATGACTAAACAGATATACAATGCGAATGTTGATGATTGCAGAGGCCCGGGAAGACCAAGACCAACCTACCATGACCAAATAGGTCGAGTTCTGTCTGATGGTGCGGTCAAAAGTCTTAGGAATCGGCGTGCATGTATGAAGAGAATGATGAAGGTAGATGAGGCACAAGAGGTATGTTAGGGCCGGGATGTCTGGCGCACTCTCTGCCTACCCCGTTAGGGACCTGGCGTGAAGATACATAGATATAATTTTCTATAAAGCAACGAAAGGTCTCAAATGAAAAACAATATCATAGATGAAGCTATTAAGAAATCAGCATTATCGTAATCAGAAGTGAAAAGATACCGATCATAATTCAATTCTCACTCGGTGTAAAGCGATTTGTGCTGAGTGACTTCTCCGGTTACTGGGGGCATGGGACAAGGGGTGGGGTGTTTAAGGGTAATTCAGATTATGTTTCTACATATTATAGGCGCGAGGAAGTGTTCCCAAATTGAATCAAAATTTTAAGGGTCTTTTCTGTAAGCTCTTAAACCTCTGCTGTTAAAAGAGTTTCACATCTAATTTTAAGGTATCTTCTTTAGAATTTTTTTTTTAACCAAGGCGGCCAAGAAGCATCTATTTTAATGATGACTGCAGCATCTACACAAAAACCAGAGCATTTTTTTTTATTTATGTAATGGAAGAGGTAAACAAGCAGGCAGTTCACTTTGATGTTCACGTCTCTTTGTGTTATTAGTTAATCTTTTTTACCATTTTTATACCCGATGTCTTTTTTTTTAAACTTTAACTTCGATGTATTTTTACATTTGTTAACTTCTCTTTGCATTGATGTTTACACCTATAACTGAGGTGTCACTAAGCATGATTTGTTTTTTTTTTATGTTTGTCTTATTAATATTAATATTAATATGTACCAGTGATCTTGTCGTGCCTTGTTGGTGAGACAAATAAATAAATTTATTGTTAAGTGATGACTGCAGCCTAAAGACACCCACACAAAGACCAAGGTCAAAATGCAGATGCGTTACCACTCCTGAGGCCTAAGGTGTTATGCCTCTGTGCCGGAAATTACAGGGCCGTACTACAACCTGACCGGAACACAATAGTACTGAACACTACCATTTGTCGGCAGATAGATTAGGTAATGTGGTGGTGACATTCAGTCAGGCCGGGGCCTGACTCTGGTTTTCAACTGGAAGCTTTTTAGTAATGCACGGATTTCAGTTGTACCTAATTGACATTTACGTTTGTTTTTGACCTAGGTATCGTCAAACGTCAAAATGAGGACACTTTATGGCTATTAGACTTCATTCCAGATTAGCACCTGTAAAGTAAGTAAGAGCAAAGTGTGTTTCAGTGATTTGCAGTAACCATTAACCATACCACAACTGCAATCATAAGAATGTATTACATCCATGAAGATAAAGATGGGGATACTGGTAGTAGAGCTCCAAAAAATGGAAAAAAATAAAGCCCACCACAAAGCACAAATTAAAAGCTCAGTAGGTACGCATTTTTTTTTTAGATTGTCTTTCAAAACTCCTTTTTTCGTATACCGTAAGTCGTAAGACAGGCGTAGGTATCATAGACTGCCATAGAGCAACACGGGCCACCGGCCGCGGCGGACTGGAGGGCCACAGAGTTCTATAATACATACTGAGGAGTAGCCATAGCGTTTATTATCGATGCAAAACAGTCTGTCATTTTTTGCGGGGGGAAATGCGTTTGACACACAAACTAGAAAAATCGTCTATGGCTATATTATACGAAACTCACACCTTGACTTAAACAAAATACATAAACAATTTCACGCTCACACTTAAACATCTAGGCGACAGCCATAGGCCTATTTGGCCTTGTACTTCGACAGAGGGGAAAGCCTGCATATGACTCCCCTCTGGTGTTGCTTTAAGTCAAATACAGACCGATCTTATAAAAGAGGTACAAAATAAATGTAATATGGCAATACCCATTTAAAAACCCGTAAAAAGTAGCCAAGGAACTAAAACAACATCATATTGAAACCACCGCTAATTTGTATGAGGACCGTTAGCACATAAAAAAATTAATCCAATAAGCTTCTAATGTTTCCATCCATCAATACTGTTTGTGCAACCATGATCGATTAGTCATCAAGTTAATAGGAAAGTGTTTACTTACAAACAGGTTGATTGGATACGATTCTCCGTTGAAATTAAATCTTAATTGGTTTTAACCGGTCAAATAATATTTACGTAACTTCACGCCTGTTATCCCAGAAAAGGTAGGCAGAGGTAAATGCATGCTTTGAAGCATTGACCATTCGCAGGCTTCGTTTTGGCCCATGTACCTAATAGGTGGCGAGTCTGTTGACATCTCCGGGCATATTACCAAGCTCTGAGGTACTGGGAAACTGCAAAAAAATTGAAAAATCCCAGTAGAACCAGAAATAAAGGATTAGGTATACACCGTTATCTCTGATAGCCTCGAACCAGGAATCGAACCCAGGACCCCAGCGTAGTACCTAGAAGTGATCTACAATTACTCTACTGAGGCAGAATTATAGACTACTAGCTGTTGCCCGCGGCTCAGCCCGCGTGTAGAACGCTGTTCGCGTAACCTGTGGCAACTCATCAAATTGTCCCATGGCATCCCACAGGAACATTTTTTCGGGATAAAAAGTATCCTATAATCTAAGTCAGCTAATACAGACAGAACAAACCTACCTACCTACCTGCCTACCTACCTGTATAACAAATTTCATCAAAATCCGTTTGGTAGTTTCGGCGTGATTGAGGGACAAACGTCCAAACAAAGAAACTTTCACACTCATATTATTAGTGTGATTAGTGTGAAGTGTGATTATTTAGCCTTGTTTATTGGTAGCTAGTATAAAGCACTAAAATTTGTTTTGTCAGCAAAAATAAGATTAAGTTTTTACTTGATTAATGGCAGAGAGTTGATATTTTTAGAACATAGAAGCCTGTTTATATGAACGATTTCAAGGTTATCTTTAATCCTGAAATACCAAATGAAGAAACCTCAGTCTGACCCAGCCCTATATTTCCATAAAAAAACATGTTATATTCGTGCGCAGAAAATGTAGAGCAATCCATAAAAGTACAATATTTTTTTACTCCTTAATACCTTTAAATATTCACACAAGTCTTGATTACAGAGCTAGACTAGGGTAACAAAACATTGTTAGATTTGGGAGCGAAGCGCGTGATCTCCGGGGACCACGCTGGTCGCTAAACGGCTGTTAACACGCACTAGGGCTGTGAGCTGTCCACGGCAGCACAGAGTCGGATTGGATACTATTTTAACTGCTTTTTATTTTTCTACAATTGAACAAAATGACTCGTGGTAGTAGGCCACTTCTGATATGTCCTAGGATCTAAGTGAGATTCACAGACCGCACTACAACTTAATATAATAATAATGGCAACTCTTGATACGTCCCACTGCTGGGCACGAGTCCCTCCCCTTCTCGAGAGGAGGCCTGGAGCTTACTCCATCACGCTGCTCCAAGGCGGGTTGGTGGAGATACGGGTTAGTGGCTAACCCGCTGTCGGATGTTTTCAAACCGCCCATAAGGCCTCCGACAAGGTTTAATGACTGCTATCTATTAGCAACCGCGACCGACGGCTTAACGTGCCTTTAGAAGCACGGAAACGCGTTTTTGAATTTGCCACTAGCGGTCACCCATCACACACCTGACAGCGCCCGTATCGCTTCCGATCTACACCTGCCGCGGGGCCATGCGCGCTTCAACTACGACTTTACTTACAGCAAAGTAGGAATGCTTAGGACTGTCAGTAAATAATGAGTTTTGTCAGTTCTAAGCGTACTTTGCCGAAAGTAAAGTGGTAGTGCCGTCTCTGATGCTCACCCTAAGAGTAATTCTAGGAGCTCTGATACTGTAATTCTCACCAGTTATAAGTAATTGAAATAAATGGTCTCAATTTATAGAAGGAGACAGGGGAATGAAGGGGATTTAGATAACGGAACGTGATGACTACGCCCACTATTGTAGGAGAATTCTTCCGATAATTTGGTCCTGTAGTCCAGCAGTAAACATCTTTCGGCTGAAGTGATGATAATTTATGATCCTTCTTATGTTTGATAATTATTTCATAGCTCGTCGATCCCTAATATTTGAGGTAGGTATGTCGCGACCGTCACAACTTCGCAAAACGGAACTACATAGCGCCTTTTTATAAGGGTTTCGTAGTTAAATAGAATTGACCTACTACCTGACTTGCCTACTCCCTTGGTATCAAATTGACCTCAATCGAAGCGGTAGTGCTTGCCACTGAAAAAAAAAATAGAAGACACAGTCAATCATATACAAAGATCAGGGTCGGTTTCTGTAACCGGTATGTGAAATCTCTACTCACATGACAGGCGTCTTAAGTAACTTGCCTGTATCCGCCTGTAATCCCCGAAGGGGTAGGCAGAGGTAAAAGCATGCATTTAAGCACACATACAAACACCCATGATTCGCCGGTTACGTTTGGGCCATGGCTAACAGATGGCAAGCCTGTTGACATCTCTGGGCGCATTATCAAACTCCGAGGTACTAGAAAACTTCCATAAAATGGAAAAATCCCAATATAGATCACAAATCTGATAAAACCCCGACCCAGGGATCGGACCCAGAACCCCAGCGTTGTATTAGTGACCTGCCACTAGGCTACTGAGGCAGCTTACACGCGTCCTAAACTAACTTAAATTTAAATGAGTTGCTGGAACAAGTTCAAGTCAAATGAATTTTGCGATGTGTTCCAGACATTGGCCGTCATGGTCAATAAAGAATACTAAAAAAATAGACATCTATTCTCATTTTTTTTCTGAAATCCAAGTCCATCCCGCCCATTGTCCGAGCCACCCCGCATATATTATTCACGGACATCCACGTGCGTCTCGGACGCAATCAGTATTGTGAATAATAGATGCGCGCTCGATGATTGCGCGCCCCGCGAGATTGCACGAAGATTGCCGATGTGGATTTATCCCGTCATCATTGGTTTACTGCCAATTGTTTATATACTCTGTGTACATGTACCGTTGCTTAACTGCAAATTTTCTATATAACTACTGTGTACATACATACTCGTATAATACAACCATTCTTTTACTAACTGTCATCGAAGACTTAACAAGCCTGGGTTGCACTAAGATATTTGTTAAAGTTGTTGTAACATTTTACATCCTTCTCTTACTTTAACAGATTTCGTTAAGTAAGAAAAGGATGTGAATTATGTGAAATGTTACAATAACTTGAACAAATACTTTACTTGTTGCAACCCAGGCTTAGGTTGGGTATAAAAAATTACATTTTCTCTTTGGGGGTTTTATTTAGGATCAGATCTGATCAATAGTTAAAAATACAAGCATGGCTAATTACTAATCAGCATTCATTTTATATGTGAACAAGTAGAATAAGTCCTCATATCAAGATCTTTCTTTTGCGATTTCCCAAGAACGTGTTTTTTAAATTAGGACAGTATCCTATAATGCATACGTATAAGGCCAAGACGCTTTAATAGGTAAATCAAATTTAGTTAATTTTAACACCAGAATGTTACTTTTAATTAGATTCCCATATTAATAAAATAAATATTATTTTCAATGATTTTTTGCTATTCCTTCAATTATTAGCTAATATCGGAGTGAATTTAATGCATTTTTTTATTTGTGTTGGTAACGTTTCCACGTAAACTATAAATGTATGTATGACTAGCTGTGCCCGCGACTTCGTCCACGTGAGAAAAAATATGAAGTATCTAACCGGACGAAGTCGTGGGCGCAGCTAGTATAAAAGTTGCCTAAGTTACTCCTTAATACATCAGCTATCTGCCAGTGAAAGACACGTCAAAATCGGAGACACTCAAATTCTATTTATTTGTATGTAGGTATGTACATACATATGTATGGTTGTATGAAGATAAAATAGCCTAATTTACTCCTTGTCACATCAGCTATCTGCCAGTGAAAGTCCCATCAAAATCGGTCCAGCCGTTCCCAAGATTAGCCCCGCCAAAGAGACAGACATTAACATGGACGTTAACCAAAGCAATTTACAAACATTGCTCATAAATAAGAAGTCCAGATCATATCTGGAAGCGTTCATAATAATAGTCGTTGAGATAGCCAATTTATATATATATGTAATAAAAATAGAAATAGTGAGAAAATAAAATATTACCTTATATAGTTTAATTATATAATTGATAACATTTAATCATTTACGTACCAACATTACCCAACAGCCGTAGTATGATGGAAAAAAAAATAATAATAAATAAACATTAAGTGTATTCTCCTTTTAAAGTCGGGCGTTAGACCTGATCTTGACAACATGAGATTGCTCAGGAATTTTTAACAAAATAAGGTCTCTGATCACGTCAGAGGATGCTATTTTATAAAATATAAAAAAAAAGACAGACAGACAAAAATTGTAAAAAATGTTGTTTTGGTATATGTACCGTGTAAATATATACACACATATGCATTTAGTAAAAAGCGGTTATTTTAATATTACAAACAGACACTCCAATTTTATTTATTTGTATAGATTCTGAAAACGTGCTAACTTGATTTCAGCTGACATTGACCGTGCAACCTAGGGGAATAGTTTTTCTAGTAAGTACTTAGTAGATCATATAGGTCAATGGCAGATTCATGTTTTGTTTTTATTTTAGCAGATGGCAACCCTGTGTGTCCCTGCATGCTATGATTAAATATATACTTACCACTGTCTACCCCGTTTTTAGAATAGAGGCGTGAAATACCTACCTACTTCGTTTTTTTTTATACGTCTCAGGGACAATGCTTTATATTATGTAGTGCAAACGAAGTGATGGGCGAAATCGAATCATTGTAAGAATCAAAATTAAATAAGTATCGATAAGATTATAATATTACAATAATCAATTGTTTACGTAGGTATATTAATACAATCCAAACACTTATTGCCCAACATTTATTGAGAATCTGCCTTTCACTAATATTGTGACACCACAAGTGAATGACCTTCAGAGAAAGGCATTAACATACTATTATATGTACGTATTTGTAAATTTCAACTTTTGTAAGCACGGTTCCATGGTGTAATGGTTAGCACTCTGGACTTTGAATCCAGCGATCCGAGTTCAAATCTCGGTGGAACCTTACAATTTTTATAAAATGGAAATAAAAAAATAATAAGTTTATTTGTATGAAAACTAGGGCCATCTGGAAATAGGAGAGGTGTGTTTGACGTATTTTTTTATTATTTTTTACTTACTATACATAATATTACGCATTTTTTAAGATAATTCAAAACATTTTTTAATATAGTTTATTTAAATTTAACTAAAGTATGTATGTACCATTTTTTTCGATAACCTTTTGCCATCTTGTAGGTAGGGACATGACCCCATTGCTATAAACATTTTGGGACTTCTCATCAAAATACCGCGACAAGTGGATTTGGCAGTCCTCTCGTGATGTTAACCTAACATTGGATAAAGAATTCTGAAGAGACCGAAACAGGTGGAAATCTGAAGGTGCAAGGTCAGGACTATACGGCGGATGCATTAACACCTCCCAGCCAAACTCTCTTAATTTTTGCTGAGTGGCTATAGATGTGTGAGGTCTAGCGTTATCATGATGAAACACCACACCCCTTCTGTTGATCGATTCCGGCCGCTTTCTCTCAACTTCTTGCTTTAATCTCATCAGTTGTTCGCAGTAGAGTTCAGAATCGATAGTCCTGCCTGGTGGTAATAGCTCATAATGAATAATGCCCTTCCAATCCCACCACACACACAACATCACCTTATTGCGAGTTAACCCGGGTTTGGCCACAGTCTGTGAAGCCTGACCAGCCTTTGACCACGACCTTTTTCGCACATTCTTGTCGTACGTGATTCACTTTTTATCACCAGTTATCAGCTTCTTCAAAAATGATTCGGTTTCATTACGTCGTAATAAAGAATCACAAATGAGTACACGGTTCATTAGGTTTCTTTCAGTGAGCTCGTGAGGTACCCAAATATCGAGCTTTTTTTTGTACCAAGCTTTTTTCAAATGCGCTAAAACTGTTTTGTGATCAATTCTCAGTTCTTCAGCTACGTCGTAACTACTGATATGTCGATCTTGCTCCACTTTTCACTTCCAAAATGGCATCCTTTTTATCCGTAATAGGGCGACCAGAGCAAGGTGCATCTTTGACATCAAAATTTCCGGATTGAAAACGCTTAAACCAAATTTGTGCTACTCTCACAGACACTGCACTAGGTCCATAAACATCGCAATTTTTTTCGCGGCCTGCGTTACATTTTTACCTTTTTTGTAGTAAAATTTTAAAATGTATCGAATTTCTTCATTAGATTCACTCATCTTGACAGTACGAAAAACAAATGAAAATCACACATTTGCCTAATTTGAATTTGGAATTATGTTCTTTAAAATTTTAACTTTCAATGATACCAAAACCAGCCAGATACAAATACTACAGTCAAAGAGATTTTATTAAAAGTTCATACATACTATAATATGAAAAGACTTTTTCTCCAACCTATTCGTACCTAATATACCTAATTATTCCGTAAAATTAAGAAAGTAAAATTGAGTAAAAAGAAGGAAGGAAGTAAGAATTTGACTTCAGACGAGACTGGAATCTAATTCCAGAGGTCACAGGTTTGTCACACTCCACACAAATCTAATTATACCTAATTTTTCTTTGTTCTTGCGCAACATCGTGGTGTATCACTCACCGATCGCGTTCGTAACGAAGATGTAAGAAAGAGGCTTTGTGTGAATTATAGTATCGGTGTAAAAATGAAAAAAGGCATGCTCCGATGGTTCGGGCATATAGAAAGAATGTCGAATGAGCGAATGACTAAACAGATATACAATGCGAATGTGGATGGTTGCAGAGGCCCAGGAAGACCAAGACTGACCTACCATGACCAAATAGGTCGAGTTCTGTCTGATGGTGGGATCAAAAGTCTTAGGAATCGGCGTGTATATATGAAGAGAATGATGAAGGTAGACGAGGCACGAGAGGTATGTCAGGACCGGGATATCTGGCGCTCTACACTCTCTGCCTACCCCGTTAGGGACCTGGCGTGAAGATACACACATACATTTTTCGCCAACGCATTTCTGATTGATGATAAAGTCGTAAGTAGTAAAAACTACATTTGATGAGATCTTGGCGCAAGATCTGCGGTGTATCGCTCACCGATGAGAGTATCGGTATAAAAATTTTAAAAAAACGTGCTCCAATGTTGGCGTAAAACATTACCATTAAGCGGCAGATTAGCTAATGAGGAGGTAATTAACATAGGCTATCGAGCTCATACCGTGGAGCAATATCACAAAATTTTATATGACATGAAAGATACTTATAAACAAGCTAACGTACACATTGGTTTATAAGCCTAAATATCTATTCCCCAAGGGGTAAAAGCATGCATGCTAAATTGGACTATTCGCCAGTTACCTACGTATTGACACATGTAGGTAGGTGGCGAGCCTATTGACATCTCCGGTCACATTACCAGGCTCACTGGCACTGGGAAGACTTCCAAAAAAGCGGAATATCTCAGTAGCTCCAAAAACAAAGGATAATATACTTTTATTTCTGGAAGACCTCGATCCAGGAATCGAAAAAAAATAATATCGTTAGTAATAACTAGAATAGCCTGTTGGTGAAAATGTTTCGCCCACAATTAAAAAAAACTGCTCTTGAATCTTAACTCAGACAGTCGATCAAAATATAGATAATATATTGTCATCATCATCAATAGATCGATACATAATCATTCTATGATCATAGATCATAGATCATCATTGATTATAAATCATTGAATGAACCTATATCGATAATTTTTTCCGTTACATCAATAGCTTAAATAGAATGGGATGGAGAACCATAGTTGGCCCAAGCACGTGTGTTTTAATAATATCAACACGTTCGTTTTCTTTAAACTGTGATAATCAAACACCGATATGAAATTATTGTTACCTACGACAATCACTCATAACAAAAGTTCAGGTTCCACCGAGATTTGAACTCGGATCGCTGGATTCAAAGTCCAGAGTGCTAACCATTACACCATGGAACCAGTGATGGACACCTCGAATGTATTGTATCAATTCTTTACCATCTATTAACCTTTGACTTTAAACCTTTCACTATCTGTTTATACCTACCACGTCAATAACACGCGCTTGTAGCTATATCTAGGTCAGTGCCGATAAGTTTGATACCAAAAAAAAATTAATTAGAACGGGACGTCCAATTAAATTCAATTAGAAAAGTAAGATTGGATTATAGGGATTTAAAATAAATGCTAACAGTGTTTTCCATTGGAAATGTTTATAAGGTAAAGTTTGAGGTTAAGTAGTTATGTGAAAAAAATGTAAACACTCACAAACATATTCGACAAGATCATCATCATCATCATTTCAGCCATTAGCCATAGCCACAACCATAGCCACAACGAACAGTCCTGGACCGCCCTCATTAATTGCCCGCAACCTTCACTAGTTCGTCGGTCCACCTCGTGACGGACTTGCCTACGCAACCGTTACGCGATCGCCATTCGACAACTCGACATTTTACCCAAATAAAGTCCACATATTAATATGATAATATGAGCATCATAACAATAAAACAAGTTCAATTCGACTAGAAGGCTTAGTAATCCGCAAGTCGTGCCCAATTTCATCACGAGTATCACTTTCCGATATCATCTCACCCTTCCACAATGGATGCCGCTGACGCTATCAAATTTATTCAAATTGTACCGTGTCGCCGCCGCATTTCTGTCGCACCTGCTTTACATAAACATAACCCCAAACACAACCTAAAGATCCAAGTAATAGCGTCCAAAATCAACTAGCACTATCCAGCAGCAATACTGAACATTGCAATATATGATTATGGATAGAAATTCTTATTCCACTCAAAATAACATCCGTTTCCTCTTAGCAGAGGTTCACTTGTTCTACAGGATGTTTTACGTTGGATTCTGAGCTGTAGCTGCTGGTTTTAAAGTTCAATTTGGTTCAAGAAACTGAGGGTTGGAAGACATCAGCCTGGAGAAAGCAAATGGAAACAGCCACGTCGAAATGTCCACAGAGCCTTTTGTATCAACGCGCTAAAAGCCAGCCGACGTGATCTTTTGTCGAGAACTTGAGAACAAAAACTTAGACGCATTTGGCGAATGCAGGCATTAGGAATTATGAACAAAGTTTTTTACATAGACTAATTCTACGCAAAATTTCCTGAGTTCTTTTACAATAATGGTAAACGATAATACAATGCGCCTGCCAAGCGTGGCGATTATGGCATATTCTCTTCTAATGACGTACTACAATGTTTTGTGGCTTTGTCTAGCAATGGATGACTTTCGGCTGGAATGATGATGATGATTATAAATACATCAGTCTTACATTACAATCTTAGCACCCTAAATCTAATGCCAGCAATATAATCAATAACCTCAAAGTCGTCGGCTGATTTGTCAAGTACAAGCACCACATTACGTAAGCACATAACATATCGACAAGAGACGCCCCCGACAAATCAACTTATACATGGTTTCCTTGGCACATTGAAAAAACCGTCACGCCGCCAATAAGATGAAATTCCGAAGCACTCCTCGCTGCCAACGTGTATTTACAGTTCTAAGAGAGTGTAACTCGAATTTTCCTAGTCTAATTTTTGTTTCGTCGCTCGCAAAGTTATCCTGGCTGGCATTTACATAAAGATAGCACCGTGGAGTTTGACGCATCAGAATCGAGTTAAGGGGAGGAGCTACTTTAAAACTGTCGCTTAGTTGAGACACCGAATCCGTTTAGAGTTTTCGTGAGTTTTGAATGCGGGTAGGGTTGGGATTGGGATGTATCGGAGGATATCGATTTATAATGAAAATTTACTCATCGTAGAGTTCTATTGTCTGAAATCGATGGTATAGATAGTGTCGTATCATCTAATTTACATACAGTTAAATGGTAGTTCATCAATAGGTATTATGTACCGATCAGATGGTAATGTACGACTCTATAATTTCTGACATAGAGGCTTAACAGCTTGAACCTTTGCAGTAACAATGCATCCACATTGTCATGTCCGTTTTTATTAAGTTTAATTTTGACATGAAATGCCAAACGAGCATACAATTAACATTGATAGTAAGTGAATACTGTAGCCAATAATTATCTACATAAAACATAGATTTCAATTTAGATGCGTTACCAGTCCATGGTTTCTTCTCAAATCCGCAAAGGTTGAACCAAGTTTGGGGTGGCGTCACCTTCCGTGCCCCAACACGCCTTTTGTAAACACGGCAGAGTCACTTTTGATGCGGCTGGTCGATCAGAGGATAAAAAAATACGCTTATACTCACAGCCCCACACAAGGCATATGCTTGTGTCGTGGATGTCGTTGTACACACACACACAACACATACACAAACAACTAGACCCGAAACAAATATCTATAGGCCATACAAAAGTCAAATATTGTCCCGGTGCGGGGATCGAACCCGCGACCCTTCGAATCAAACGATCATCTCACACCGCTGGACTAACCGGGTTGTCAAATGATGCGTTGCCACTCGTGATATCTAAGTCGTTATTACCTCTGTTCTAAAAATGAAAGGACTACAGGTTGAATCTAGAGACTCGCCATATGTCAAAATAATCAACCTTCACATAAGACTATTTCAATAAAAAGCCAAGAAGGGATTCGGTGTCCGTGGAATCAGCATAAGTAGCTAATTGGTAAAGTAATAAGTGTCTTTTTTGGGGATAAAAGATAAAAATGGTGATTTTTTTTCTCCGTTTTCTTGTATTTTATTTCTTCATAAAACTCACCAAAATGTCGATAACACATACCATTGCACAACACTACGAGCTACTAGGGGTGTCCAAGTTACGTATTGAGTTACGGGCCCTTACGACGGTCCAATCGCATCAAAGGCCATTATAACCTCTTCGAGACGAAGTAATCTCAATATTTACATAATAGGATCCCCGTGTCATGTTCTGTTGCTTTTGGTGGGTACTCTTTATGAGTCGAAAGTTTGGAACGATGATTATAATTTCGCTTTAAATTTTTCGTAAAACGTAACTTCACGCCTGTAATCCCCGAAGGGGTAGGCAGAGGTAAATGCATGCATTCAATCATACATACAAACAACCACGATTCGCCGGTTACATTTGGCCCATGTAACAAGTGGCGAGCCCATTGACATTTGGCCCATGTAACAAGTGGCGAGCATCTCCAGGCACATTACCAAACTTCGAGGTACTGGGAAACTTCCAAAAAATGGAAAAATCCCAATAGAACCAGAGATAAAGGACTTTACACCATTATTTCTGTTAACCCTACCTGGGAATCGAACGCAGGACTTCAGCGTAGAAGTAGTGGCCTGCTACCACTAGGCTACAGAGGCAGTTAAAACATAAATAAGTTTTTCGTAATCTTCACATTCTTTCATTCTTCACATTCACATCTTCATAGTCTCAGACCAATCGCATTGTTCTGAAGTCCACAATTCACATAACATTCGTTTTTGTATATGTTAATAAGTACGAGTATATAGACAGGTAAAAATGTCAATATCAAAACTACTAGATCAAAAGATTAGCCTCTTTGTCTTTACAAACACAAATTTGACTTGCCTTGACGACCCCGTTGGTTCAGAAGTGATTTTGGAGGATCACTTGATCCGGGATGTAGTTTTTGGACTCGCATCAGGACGAACATCTATAAAGCTTACAGATACTTAAGCAACTGAGAGTGTAAGATTTCTTTTTACATAGGTTCTAAGAATAAAGCTAGTTTCACTATTAGTCCTGGATCATTATTGATAACTCGAATTATTACTTATATGAAATTAACACAGGCTGCTATTATTTACAGGCTCCCAAATGTAAGACGTATCAAGGCCTCCCAGCATTCTACTGGGACCTACAAAAAAGTCAATTGAAACTTACCATCTCACAAGTTCATTGCCTTTTCTTAAAAGACCATTTCCAATAATTGTTCCGATTTGATTTCCACAGCAGTTATCTCTCACTTATATCAATTTAATCGTACCTATTGAAATTCAAAGAGCTAACCGACGAATCAATTACGGTCCCGCATTCAAATAACCACCCGACGCCCCCCAATGCCACCCCAAACGTCCCCAGATAGAATTGTTATTGAAGAATGTGCGTGTGATAGAATGCGCACCAATATACTTGCTTTTTAACTTCTGCTGTCAAGGAGGTACTCGTTTGGTGAGTTGGCGGAATTGTCTGTGTTACCTGAAATTAAATTTTGATTTCTAATAAAAATGGAAATGGACAAAGACGTCATATTAATTATTATTGTTAATTATTAGATACAGTTAATTATGAATCAATACATTGTCTTTCACACAGGCATTCGGTTCTCCGTTTTAAGTTTTTTTGCTAGATTTAACTGCCGCCTCGATATCGATACGTCAATAGTAACATTCATGTGAACGGCTCATATGGCTCTTAAGGCAATCCTGCATGGAACCGACACGGTATGTGGCTGTGTAAAAGCGCTATTACGCTCGAGATCTAGACAAAGAAGAAGTCTGTTTATTCCTGGAGCCATGCTGTTTCTACAGCTTTTAGACCTAACTGTTAGGCTCAATTATCATCCATCTAACAACAAGAAGCTTTCGCACTTTATAAATGGCCTATAGCTTAGACAATAGCTGGCTAAGCATTTTATACATCACTCATGATTATGTCGAAGTTTTCCAAAGAAAAAGAAGTGTCGGATGCGTGTCCTAAACAAGTTGTTTCAATTTGATAAGTGTACTCATTTTTGTAGCTAAATCTTTATCCTAATCATATGTATAAAGATTATCATCATCTTCTTCATTTCAGTCAAAAGACGTCCATTGCTGAACAAAGGCCTTCCCCAAAGATTGTCACAACGAACGGTCCTGGGCCGCCCTCATCCAGCGATTTCTCGCAACCTCCACCAGGTCGTCGGTACATCTTGTGGGGGCTTGCCTACGGTTCGTTTTCCAGTACGCGGTCGCATAATCATCCAGTACCTAACAGCTGCATTGGATAGCTTGAAGGGTGGCAGCGTGTTGACGACTCCATACTCCATGATAGTAGACGGTAACCATCTGTTATGAGGTGACCAGTATTCCTTTATGCTTAACCGTCTATCGACATGAAAATTAAGACGTTAGTTTAAGAATAACCTTCTATGCCAATGCACAGAAAACGATTCTTAAGGACATTAGGTATGTGATTCTGAGATAGATATTTAAAGATAGATTAATTCCGGTATACAGCAATATTTACCGGAAATAACCTATTTTATTGTTTGTTTTTTTTGGTGTCTCTTGTATAAGAATCTCATCAATATTTTTTGCAAAAAAATTGCAAAAGTTATAATATAAACACCCTGAACAAAATATCAAACGCGAATGTTACCTTATGTCCAAACAAAAAATTCAATATGCGAATGTTATATCTCATGAAATGTGATTACTGCTATAAAAACCGGATCACATAGGGTTTTATACGGGACCATAAATACGACAAACCTTGCAACATTTACGACTGGCAATTTGTTGTTAAGTGATAGGACGATAAAATTTCATCTTGCGCGTCAAAAGTAATTCTAATATGCATATCAATCTAATGGAAGTCGCATAAAATATCCAATAACTTGAAATATGTCGGAGAATACAAGGTTGTTCGATATCGACTTGAGGATCTTCTATTCCAGTGATTCCCAAAGTGGTCTATATCAACCCCTGGGGGTCTATGACAAACTGAAAGGAAGGAAAAAAAAATTGGGGGTCCATGAAATGTAAATGGGAGTCCACGATAATGGATCTCAACACATACACTGATAGCACCAATTTACTTTCATCATACCACTGATTCACAAAGTGGTCCATGGGAGACTCGATGGCGGTCTACGTAGGCGTGAATAAAAATGGGATATATGGGAATGTGATATAAATGTAGCAAGGACGGGGGTCCACGGAAACCAGAAAAAATTGTAAAGGGTCTACTAGAAAAAATAGTTTGGGAACCTCTGTTCTATTCCAATGGTTGGGTTTCAATGCACAATCTAATAGTTGCACTAGCAAAGTCTAGTTCACTCATACACCGCTAGCTGTGTGATGAGTGATTTCAGTGAAAATTATTAATACTTTTTTGTATCGCATTACAGATTATAGTGTGTTATAGTGTTGAGCAGCTTTTGATATGCCTAAAAGCTATGAGAACACCGGTCACATATTTTTAAATTGAAGAAGAAAAAACAAACTAGTGCGAGTTGGACTCCGTTCCAAGGGGTTCCGTTCAAAACTGTAGGTATATAAATAAATTTAAGTATTTCGGAATTTTCTCTTAATATCTATAGCCAAATTTCAAGATTCTTGCGAGTAATTTGGATCAATTTTTCTAATCATTTCCATTATCAATAAATATATTTCGTATTGGTGGTAGAGCTCCAGTGACGGAGCTCGCGGGCATAGGCACTACCGCATTGGCTAATATACTTGCCGCTAAATGGCAGTGTTCAACACTATCGTGTTCCGGTCAGGTGGTAATGTATGGCCCTGTAATTTCCGGCACAGAGGCATAACACCTTAGGCCTCAGGAGTGGTAACGCATCTGCATTTTAACCTTGGTCTTTGTGTGGGTGTCTATAAGCTGCTGTCATCACTTAACATCAATGTGAACTGCATGCTTGTTTGCCACTTCCATTACACAAAAAAATCATTTCAGCTGAAAAACGTCCACTGCTGGTCAAAAGCCTTGGCAAAAAGATTACACACACATAGACCAGAGATGCGTTGCCACCCCCGAAACCTCAGTTGCTGTCTCTGTGACAGTTATTATGGCACCAACTTCATATTAAAAAAGCATCATAATTTTAATAGAGAATTCTCACGTCAAAATAGGTATACACTTTTTTTTAATCGGTGCTGGATTCTGTCTAGACTTTATGATGATATAAAATATAGGTACAATTATGCCCGTTTTCACCATCGACTTCTAACTTTAGAGAGTCCGTAAGTAGCGGATTTATTTTTTACCATTATATATCTTACTTAAGTGGTCCTTCTAAAATTAGGGGTCTGATATTTGGCTAAGTTAGCGCTAAGTGACTGAAGTTCGTTCGAAGTTGTCATAAAGGAGATATTGTGAGATCGGCTCTGGTTCGTACACGTCCTCAAAAAATGGGTAAATTAAAGAAGAATCCGAAAAAAATACAATTAATTTATTCAAGAATATATTTTAGAGTTACAACCACATTTAATTCAAACGATTTTATCATTTTCAACTACGTTCAACATGGCGGCGATACAGCCGACGCTTGTGATCAATCGACTCCGATAGTATTTAGAAAATATTACTTTTTTTTCTCGAAGTACTATGTAATAAAAAAACAATTAAAAAATGAAAATGTCAAAATGACATCGCCCGACATATTCGCCATGTTTGTTTTGAGTTGCAATTCTAACTGCAAAGAATGTTTTGTAACTGCAAACAAAGCTAAATAAATGAAAGCATGCAGTAAAAAACGTTTTTATATTGATTTTGCCTGCTTAATGTTATTGTGTACAATACATGGCCGGAGGTCCATACATTTTTGACAAACAATGTTGACAAACTATTGCATTTTACAAATTGAAATTTATAAAAAAATTTGTCACCTATGTATGTGGTCCCATAATAGGTTTCACTTAGCTTGGTGAAAACCAATTAAAACAAGGAACCGATTTAGGAGCCTTTTTAGCTTAGGGGACCCTTAGATAGGAGACGTTTGTAGGTTCGGTGGTGAAAACGGGCATAAAAGTAACGTATGATAATCCATGTCTTTTTAACATCAGATCTGGTGTGTAGATTGCCTTTTCTAGACGCACTGTACGGTATAACATATATATTAAGGTATTTCTGGTGAAACTTACAATCTAGGTTATGATACGTACATTTATAAATCGTCATAGATATGTATGTAGTTTACCACTTTCAAGGCATCAAAAAATAGCGAAACATTTTATGTAAATTAGAAAAAAATATGACGGCCTATCTCGAATAACGCACGCCACGACGGCCACCATAAAGGGACATAACACCCTTGAGAATCAAGGTGCGTGGCACCAGAAAATTATGCAAAGAGCTCGGACCGTAAGCTTTTATGTCGCATCAATATTTTATATCGATACTGAATCAATCATTCGAAATATTTTATATTGGGACGATATGACAATCCGTCGCTTTTTATACGCCTTAAATATGTAATATGAACGGATAACTCAATCCGATTGGTGGAAAGATGTTTTTTGCTCGTATCTTGAAGCGAGTAAGAAGTCTGCAAAGTACTTCCGAAGAATTTAACTGTGCACTAGCGACCCGCTGCGGCTTGACGCGGGTACAATGTAATTTTCAATTATCAGGACTTTCGATTCATCCGTTTAAAACTATCAATCGGCTGGCTGTTATGTCAAGTGCATAAGGTTTTCATTAGAAAAGTTAATATTTGTGTACGTTAATTAAGTTACGTTTTCTTAAATTTTTCCGCGTTATTTCCTTTTTTTTCTTTCATTTCCGGACGCTTATGAACGTCATTATACTTAGAAACAATAAGAAAGGTAATGAACAATCCGTCAATTGCAGTAAAGGTTAGTTGGTTTCACAGATTGTTCATGGTAGAGCGATGAGAAAAGAAACCAGGAAACAAACTTACCACCACTCCTATCG
The DNA here is from genome assembly GCA_036365455.1 of Macrosoma leucophasiata. Lineage (NCBI taxonomy): Eukaryota > Metazoa > Arthropoda > Insecta > Lepidoptera > Hedylidae > Macrosoma > Macrosoma leucophasiata. The sequence goes on along the minus strand of JAWQUS010000007.1, from coordinate 21,609,164 downwards.
GTTCTTTACTTCTGAACTAAAACGACTCTACTTGTCAAGTCGATGTAGGCAAATGTAATCAATATGAACTGTGTGCTTGTTTAGCTGTTTGTTAAGTTACATAAAAACCTTCACAAAAATGAATTTTATTCTCATTAGAAGCTATGGATATATCTGTAGCCTCAGTAATTAGCTGGCTACATTATAGTCTCTATAAACCTTCTGAAAACGTTCAGGGGCTGTAACAATTATTCATCAATCTTTATCATTAGTATATCCGTTTGATTCATCACTGAAAAATGTGGATATTGTAAACTAGGTAAATCAAACATCGCGTGCTCAGACTCCATGACCATCCCCCACGGAGTACGCGAACATCAATTATTCCACTAACTGAACCCCACCAGCCACCGGTTCATGCTGTTTCATTGGCTCTATATGTTTCAATTTACACCCAATAATACATTACGGAATTAAGATAAACTTACATCAAAGTCTTCACTTACGTTAGAGCTTAAGATAAAAAACAGGAAATTTGTATGAGGGTGGGGTCGAAAGACTTAGGAATCAGTCAATGAATGTAGAAAAAGCACGGGAGGTATGTATCTCAACAGCACAGGGTCCAATTAAAACCCCGGATCTTTGTCAGGCTTGGACATGCGTCCACAATGTTTCGAGAATTTTAATCTACTTTTTAATGGGTTGCATTGAGCGGGACCTCTCTCTGATTGCATCAATAGTTAATACAGATACCGGCAGGCCCCGCAGTATACATAGGACTATTGTTATGAGAATTGACTTACCTAACTTTGGGCTATCTGGGTGAATTGGGGGGACTAGCTGGCTGGGCCCATGGAAAGAGAGCAGGTGGTGACTCGCTTCTCCAGTGGAGGTGTCGAGAGGTGTGGCACCGGTTTCACCATCGTGAGCGAATAATCAAAGCACGGATTGGGCTTCCCCGCTATTGCGCCATTAGTTACTTCCACCCTGAGTGTATGGCTCTTGCAGAGATTCAGACTATTATCTAAATTTCTGCAAGTGACATACCTCTAGTACCCCACTCCGGCCAATGAAGGCAAGCCAGAGGTGAGAGGCCTCGTCCGCGCCTCGACGAGGCAGAGACCCTTTTCTCTCGGAATAACGCGAGGTGATGGTGAAGGGTGGTGTCGGTACTCACCGACAACTCGCCGCAAGCTACTCTGCCCGCTTATTATTGTAAATACTTAGAAAAATATATATATTCATCATAATCAAACTCATTCAATTAGCAGAGTGACTGCAGACTACTAAGAAGAGTTCGGTTATGAAAAAAACCTAATTGGACTCTTTTGAAAATAAATTCAAAATAAGTATTATATAGATGTTCAATAAAAGTTCAGATATTGTGAACGTCCATAGCTTAGCATTTACATCAAACAATATTAAGTACCAAATAAAATAGCTTCGCCAGGAAAACTACAGCATCGCGTGATGAGAGCCATCTCACGGGAGGTAACGAAGATTTACAGATGGCGGGAAATTAGTGGCCAGACAATTTGCCACGTTGATTTGTTGTGAGTCTAATGCCATTTTATTGCCGGTTAAACTTTACCGAATAATTAAATGAAATGGGAAGTTAAGAACGAAAATCGAACCTCTTAGTGCTGAAGCAATTAAAGCGACGTGCGTATTTAAAAGGGGTTCCCTACTTTACTGCGAAATACGTTTCATCGAAAAATCATTGGCCGACAACTATACATCGAAGACTTTATTGAGCGATGCTTTATTTTGCCGAAAATTTATAAATTGAAGTTTTGTTTGGCCGATGCTACATTTCATCGAAAATTTTATTTCGAAGCTTTTTTGATCAAGGTCTTGTTTCAGCGAAAACTATGGAATCCTCGATACTTCTTTGGTAGATGTTCTTTTTCTTTTCTTACTGTCCAGCATGCATGACTGTGATGTGTAGTGCTCTATATGGAATTTTGTTTGTTTGTATGTTTGAACGCGCTAATCTCAGAAACTACTTTACCGATTTTAAAAATTCTTACACTATTCGAAAGCTACATTATCCACGGGTAACATAAGCTACCATACAATTGAGTTTATTTTTCGCTTTTTAGTGTTTTTTGTCTATTTTTTACAGTTTTGTATTTTTTTAAGGCGGTTTTTTTATTTAAAAATAATTTATTTTTTTTCTTTTTAGTGGTGTAACTATTATTAGTATTAAGTATTACAGTAATAGTAGGTAGGTATTTCAACTACGAAGGTACTATCTATAGACTCTTTATCATCAGTTCTAGAGGTGTATAATAGCGGCTTTTCTGGAACGGCAACGAAACGAAAACTAGCTATTGAACTCTAATAGAGGTTACGAAAACTATCTAGGTATTCCAGTAGCTGGTTTTTAGGCAGTCAAGCAAAAGACTAATTCAAAGTCTAGTGATAAAATCCGCTATTAAGATAGATAGTTTTGTAATGTTTAAAAAACTCGCTAACCGCTTCTGTAGTGATAGATTGTTTCAATAGGAACTATGGCTCTTCCTTTATGACGCACAACACTGTTGTGGACATCTTCTAGGAAGGCTTTATCCAGCTGTGGACATCTTTCGGCTGGAGTGATGTTGATGATGGTGATGGTGGTGGTGGTGATGATGTTGATAGAGGTGGTGATGAAGATGGAGATGATGATGGGGTTGATGATAGACATGGTGATGATGGTGATGTTGATGGAGGTGATAATGAAAGATGATGATGATGATCATGACACGCATAATAATATGAACATCTCCTTTATCATCATCACTTTCATCATCATCACCTCAATCAACGTCATCTCCATCATCATCTTTATTATCATCATCATATCCATCATCATCACATCCATCATCATCCCCTCCATCATCATCTTCTCCATCATCATCACTTCCATCATCATCACTTCCATCATCATCATCACTTCCTTCACCATCACCTCCATTATCATCACCTCCATCATCATCATCACCTCCATCATCACCTCCATCATCATCACATCCATCATCATCACCTCTATCATCATCACTTCTATCATCATAACCTCCAACATCATCACCTCCATCAACATCACCTCCATCGTGATCACCACCATCATCATCACGATCATCACCTGCTATAAAAATGTCTAAATACTTTCAAGTGTGCTATGAAATTTGAGTAGTTCCCTCAATTTCTCCAGGATCCCGTCATCACATCTTGACATGGTGACAATGGGACCGCCTGTGAGGTATATGGACACATGGCACGGAATATTATTACAAATATATCTGAATCATTTCAAGTGTACTATGAAATTTAAGTAGTTCCCTCGATTTCTCCAGGATCCTATCATCACATCTTGACATGGTAACAATGGGACCACCTGTAAGGTATACGCACACATGGCAGGGAACATTATTACAATAATATCTAAATCCTTTCAAGTGTGCTATGCAATTTGAGTAGTTTCCTCGATTTCTCCAGGATCTCATCATCACATCTTGACATGATAACAATAGTACCACCTGTGCGGTATACCCCTTCAAACAAACAAAAAATGTCGAAATTAATACAGGTACAGTTTATAATTACAATATTTAAACAAACGTGCAACTATTATTACAGTAAAAGTAGGTATTTCAATTACGAAGGTACCATATATGGTCTTCATCATCAGTTCCACTTCCACTTCATCAAATTGTGCTTTTTGATGAAGGAACTCTTCAAATTTCACACCATACTTGGTACCCTCGATTTCTCCAGGATCCCATCATCACATCTTGATATGGTGACAATGGGACTACATGTGAGGTATACGGCCACAAGGCACGGAAGGTTATTATTATAAAAAAAATCGAAAATCTTTCAAGTGTGCTATTAAAATTTGAAGAGTTCCCTCGATTTCTCCAAGATCCCATCATCACATATTGACATGGTTACAATGGGACCAACTGTGCAATATACCCTTTCAAACAAAAAAAAAATCATCCAAATCGGTGCAGGCGTTATCAAATTATCGGTGAACAAACATAAAAAAAAAAAAAAGATCCGGACGAATTGAGAACCTCCTCCTTTTTTCGAAGTCGTTTAAAAAACCTTCGATCAAAAAAGCATCGACGAAACAAGGTATCGGTGAATCGTTTTCGATCAAACGTACGAGTACATCGAGCAATGAAGCTTCGGCGAAATAAAGCATCGCTCAATGAAGTCTTCGATGTATAGTTGTCGGCCAATGATTTTTCGATGAAACGTATTTCGCAGTAAAGTAGGGAACCCATTTAAAATTATTCGCTAATAGTTCAAAGATAGAGTAAAACGCAATCGCATGATTTAAATATTTTATATATTATAACCTCCCAGCTGACCCGACAAACGTTTTGCTATACAATAAACGTTAAAGCTATTGCCTTACAAAAATATATTAAGAGACGCGCGTTTGAAAGAATAGTTTTCATCTTTAGAAAAATTTAAAGTGGGCGAAAACGTTAACATCAACGTTTATTAATGAACTACGTATAATACAACAGTGGGACATAAATTTAGCAAATGTATTTGAATATATCGATAGAACCAAAACGAAAGCAATTCGAGTAATGGCCATCCAAGTTTACCGCTCGGTAACAAATAAAAATAAATTTACATCGCGTTTAACGTGTCCCATCTCGTGTCGGCGTCGTCGCGTGCGCAGTACGCCCCCGGGTGTCGTCAACGTCTATATAGACGATAATTATCGAACGGTTATCGCGTTACGTTGACAGGAAACTTTTAGGGTGTACGACACGATGACGATGCGACCGCGAGCTTATTTGACTACCTTAAATGTTGATAACTGAATTAAACATCTTCTGAAGACCTTCTAATACTGGCCTGACCTGCTTTCCAGAGTTCAGAAGTGATTTCGTAGTAACCCGGAGCCATGTTATTCTTGAACTATTTTAGAACCTTACTAATTTTGTCCGACGTCCGGGATATCTTAGGACCGTTGATAGTTCCTCGAGTGGTGACCGCGTAATAGAAGACGAAGCTTGAGAAGATCCGCCACAAGGTGGGCCGACAATCTGATGACAAGTGACCAATCTATTCTCTCTTGGATTGTTTGTTTCGGCCTTTTTGTCAGAATCAGTTGATAGGTGAATTATACGAATTACAACTTCTTTTTATGTAAGGGGCAAAAAAGCATGCAGTTCACATTTTGTTAAGTTGCCTATAGACATTTACACAAAGACCAAGGTCATAATGCAGATGCGTTACCACTCCTGAGGCCTAAGGTGTTATGCCTCTGTGCCGGAAATTACAGGGCCGTACAATACCACCTGACCGGAACACGATAGTGCTTAACACTACCATTTAGCGGCAAGTATATTAGGTAATGCGGTGGTGCCTATGCCCGAGAGCTCCATCACTGGAGCTCTATCACCAGAAGTGCACGAGAACAACAACTTAATGAAACATTTAGCTACAAATGGAACAATCGCAATAAAACTCGCGACCTCAGGTTAACCAGTCCAGCCGCTTCACCACTAAGCAACCGAAGTCCCACACCGATGCGTCAAATTTTGCTTACACTTTTTTTGATTTTTTAACCGATTTAGGATCGGTGAATACCGACTGTTTTTTTTTCTTTAATTTCTGAAGTTTACTCGCATGTGTTATTGCGAAAAATAAATATTACAATGAATTACTACAGCCCAAAGCCTCGACAATGCGACGATTCTTAACGGCGATCTTCAGAAAGTGGAAACTAGATAATCTTATTGTTTTATTAATTTTATGTTCAATACATTGTATCAGTGATTAGGTGAACAAGACTTAAACTTTATTTTTGTCCTTTTAAAATCGCGTAGAATTCAATCAAACTCAACATTTTCTTATTAGTAATCTGATCGTGCGATATAAAACGGCCGACGTTAGGCGTAGGCCAGCGTCGTAAACTTGCGCGTTAACGTTATTGCCCATAAGGTTTAGTGGTTGTTTGCATAACAGGTACGATGCAGTGCTCGCCACAATTATATTGGTTTTATGCAGTTCGTCAGTTAATCACCAGCGAGCCGCTGGTGTTGCTGAAGATCTTGACATTTCTCATTCATATCTGATGCATGTGGAATTACTTCAATCGTCGTAGAGTACAATTGTTTATGTCATGAAGGGGCAAATATCTAAGCATACAGATCACATCGATGGTAAGTAAATGAATACCTATAAACATTAAACATAACGTAAAACCATAGATTTCCATGTAGATGCATTACCATCCCTGAGGTCGAAGCTGTTACGCTGTTCTAAGCTGTAGGTACATTACCACCTGACCGAACACGATAGCGCTGAATACTACCATTTAGCGGCAAGTAGGTAAGCTGATGCGGTGGTGCCTACACCCGCGATCTCCATCACTATTAGAGCTCTACCACCAGTTATACATATACAGGGTTATTTATACCTAGCGCATAATTCTTAAATTTCTCTCGCTTTGGCTCATCAAGAGCTACACTTTTTAAATACAACTTTTTCTAATTCAATATTTTTTTGTACCATACAAACAATTATAAATAGAATTTGCAGTTCTAATACTTCTTAACTTCACGTTACGTAAACAGCTGACGTCTGTACCTATGTAAAAATTATACCTATGAAACGTAGTGCTAACAATTGATAGAAGTCCCATTTGAAACGATTTTATTTCCTATCATGTGATGTACTGCGTTTTGGCAAAAGTCATAGAACAAAAGTTGTTAGTCTTAACGTACCTAACTCATCTTTGATGATTTATGCGTTAGATATATTTAACCCTGTATAGTAAGTTCGAAGACACTTGTTGGTACCAAAGCATTACTTGATTTATTTTCCGCTAAACGGTAGCGTCCTGATTATTTCAACATAATCTCAGTAGTTTTATCAGTTGAAATACTTACTGGGAATCAGTTAGATGCAATGGGATGTCATTGGGAGGCTTTTGTCCAGGAGTGGACGTCTTTCACCCGAATTTATGATAATATGACTCATACGTAGTGTTGCCAGGTGTCCCGATTTGCGCGGGACGTCCAGATTTTTAGGACTCTGGGGTCTCATCCCGATTAACACCTGATTGATACGTTAAATGTCCCGATAACTCGATCATCATCATAACCTCAACCGAAAGACTTTTTTGCTGCACTGCCAGACAAAAGCCTCTCTAAAGATCAATCATCTTTGGGGCCCGAGGATTTTGATATATCAATAAATTAATTAATCTTTAGGCTTTCCTTTTTTTTACTGTCCCGATTTTACCTCTGGGTCCCGGTTTATTTTACCTACTGTCCCGATTTAAAACAAATCGGACCTGGCAACACTACTCATACGGAAGCTACGTTGAGTTAATAAAACTATTTAATGAGGTGACAATAATGAACATATTGTTCCTACTACGTGAACATACTCGCAAACATTTACCATTCAACAAACAACTTTGCCATTTCATTGACCATTCGAAAACAATATTTGAACAAGCACCCCAAATAAAGAAACAATAATCTTGTTACTAATAACGCACAATGACCTTCAATAAATAAAATTCACTCAAAATGCACACCCCTGTTCATTGAATTAACAACAGCAACATAAGATCGCATGTGCGAATATTCGAGCAAATTAAATTCAACCTTATCTTCGTATCGATGAGCTTTCTATTTGCAATAAATATTTTTATGGCCACTTTTTTTAAACTCTTACTTCAGCTTCATTTCTCTCTCATCTTTTTTAATTGAAAATTAACTCTATTGTTTAAATAGTAAGGTTGAAAAACAGTTGATTGGTGTACCCCAGGAATATACTAGGGGTTTGTAAAGCCGTAGGCCTATTTGTGTCGGTTTCACACTTACAACAATAGTGTCATGATTCTTGATCCGGGATTATCCCGGTACAAAACCGGGATTAGGTTGCGTTGCGGCAAACAAATGGTTGGTGTAACTAGCAAGTGCTTGTAAGCTTGTAAGAGACTCCATTACAAATTGTATTTACCTAATTGGTACATGGTGATATGGTTTTATCTTAGATAGTGAATAGTTAAGCTACTAGAACTGCCTAAGTAGTCCAGTGGTGGGACACTGCTACTCTGGAGTCAGTGCGATCCGATGAGGGTCATTGGGTTTTATCCATTTTTTGGAAGTTTCCCAATGTCATCCTTAGCAAAGTGGATGTTAAGAATTTAATTCAAGGTAATTCACCTAACAGGTGTAAAAGACATGTAACCAGCAAATCGTGGATATTTGGTAATTTATTCTGGTGGTAGAGCTCCAGTGACGGTGCTCGCGGGCGTAGGCGTACGGCCCTGTAATTTCCGGTACAGAGGCACAACACCTTAGGCCTCAGGTGTGGTAACGCATCTGCATTTTGACCTCGGTCTTGTTTGACACTTTCATTACATAAAAAAGAAGAAAAAACATAACTAACTATAAATATTATAATGCCAACGAGTTACTGAATAGTGTTAATAGAAGTCGCCGCTACGGCTTAGGCCTCTACGCTAACTAAACCTCTCCACCTCTCTTTGCCATATAAATCAATGAGATTCACAACGATAGGTGAAAAATCGTATCTCCATCTTTTATTTAGACTGTTTTTTTCTTTCTGTAACTTGGCACCAACTCTGTCGGAAGTAACGTCCATCTGTTATTTATATAGAAATTCAACCTACAAATATTAACCATTCAAAGATTCAAAGACTCGAAGATTCAAAGATTTATTTGCCAAAAGTATGGTAAGTACATGTCAGGTCTTAAAAACTAAGCAATGGTTTCACATACTTTGCCAGTAAAAATTAGCATGTAAATTCAAACTGCCTGACAGACAGATGACTGCACCATGATTCATTGATAAGTTACCTGTTAATCCCGAGAGTTATACCGGACTTTGAAAAGTGTAACACCGAATACCACGTCCCCGTAAGTTCGCGCAGAGACATTGGGAGTCTGGGCGTGTTTTACTGTCTCTGCAATGGTGAGTGCTCTGCTGAACTGTTTGACATGGTGCCACCGTCTCTTTTCCTACACCGTACAAGAGTGAAGTGTGTGTGTGTGTGTGTGTGTGTAGTTCACCGGCCGAAAAGAGAAGTTCCACCCTCACCGACTGGACACCTGGCATTGCTCAACGGTGCGGTTTTTCGCGTTCGTTCCTGCCCAGAACGTTTAAATTGTGGAACGAACTTCCCTCTGAGGTGTTATAGGTGGATAGGTGCTACAATATGAGGTTCTTTAAAAATGGCGTCAAAAGAGTTGGGGGCCTTCAGGGCTGGCAGCGCGTTGGTAACTCCCCTGGTTTTGCAAATGTTACCGCGATAGTCGATGGTGACCACTTTCCATCAGGTGGCCCGTTTGCTTGTCTGTCAACCTTCAGAAATAAAAAAAAAGTTACACTAATACGAATCTTGGTCGTGGTCTTTAACCTGTTGTTATAAAGTACCCCTTCAGAGAAGTAGGTACTTACAGACTTGAAGCTCCAGTCTGCTCCAGGTTGTGTGACTGTGTAGGTAGGTATCTACGTATTCAACGATTTCAAGATTGGCTTTAGTAAAACTCGTTCATAATGATTAACATACTTACTGACATTAATTAAGTACCAATAACTTTGAGTTTTTATGAATCTGATTTTTTTATGTAACGAATGCGGGAAACAAGCATGCAGTTCACATTGATGTTAAGTGATGACTGCAGCCTATAGACAACCACACATAGACAAAGGCAACCACACATAGATCAAAATGCAGATGAGTTACCATTTCTGAGGTCTAGGTTGTTATGCCTCTGTGTTGATAGTTATAAATTATGGATTGATAGTCCATAACTGATAAAACTTGAAGATTTCGAGTCCAGAACGACTTAAATGTCAACTTCCATACCATAACATACAGTATTTTCTAATCTAATACAAACGCTAATATGTTGAATACACCTTTTAGGTTAATTTACATTCCATACATTACCAAATCACACTATTAATATTTTCAAACGCTACAAAGTTCACAACTAATCAACAAACATTTCACTGGAACTGTGTCATTAGCACTTTAATTGTCCCCCACTTGTCTCCGCAAAGTCCCCCACCAGCGTATCTTGGCCCGCGTGGACGAAGTAACCCAACGTATAATACACCCTCGACGGATCTGATTATGGTGGTCCTTCAAGCATTGTTCAGAGGTAATTAATCAGAGAGATACACCGTCGACACAATGGGATTATAAGCTATTGTGGCATTAAATACAGCATGAATAGGTACTTACATAATTTAGAAGCTTAGGTGCTTGTGGTGCTAGTTGCCAACACAGATCACCTCGAGTTGCCAATGATTACGTGGCCGAAAGGATAAAACATTAGAAATTATTTTGCACATTTTACAAATAATGTTGCATTTCGTTTTCGTTATATTTGCTTAAGTTTTTTTTCTCCGTGCTTCCAGAATAATTGGCAAAACAGGAATGGAAGACACCAAAATTTCTAGGTTAGATAAATCTATAGGTTTCGTTGCGATCACGATCTACACCAGTGATTCCCAAAGTGGTCCATATAGACCCCCTGGGGTTTATGGGAGATTCGATGGGGTCTACATATACCTATGCGTAAATAAAAATGGGATATATGGAAAAGTGATATAAATGTTAGCAAGGGGGTCCACCGAAACCAGAAAAAAATTGAAAGGGGTCTATAAGAAAAAATAGTTTGGGAACCTCTGATCTACACAATCTAAATCACTCTTGACTATTTTACAATTGAACAACTAGGAGAACGGGTAAGTATCATCCATATACAGTAGGTAAATATTCGAAAACCCGCACCAAGCGTTTCGACTCTACATTTACGCCTACGGACAACTAACCTGGCAACTAAAGAGCAGGTAGCCCTTTTAACAACGTATTTCGTAACGTAACGTAGTCGTTTCTTAACAAATGACTTCCATCAAATGACCGAATGTTGGTCTTTTTTATTGAACAAACAATCAAGCTGTCTAAGCATAAGCGATAATGTAACATGTAACATGAAACCCTCCTAACAGACGGAGGGATGCTGCTGGACAAAGCCTTTCCCAAAGAGATGAGCGTCTTTAGGGGAGAATATGCAATAATCGCTATACTTTGCAGTCGGATTGGCGATTGCAGTCGCAGTAGTGAAATTGGAATGGTTTGACCGCCATAGTTCGGTTGACTGACTACACTTGGCGATGAGGTCGTCACGCCCCGGCGAATTAGTTCTTTACCTTTGATATAACGTATTTTTTTATGTAATGGAAGTGATAAACAAGCATGCAGTTTCATTGATGTTAAGTGATAACTGCAGCCTATAGAACACGAAGACCAAGGTCAAAATGCAGATCCACTCCTGAGGCCGAAGGTATTATGCCTCTGTGCCTAAAAATTATAGGGCCGTACAAAATTATGTAGAAATTCAGGCTTAATATCACCCTAAAGTTATGTCGAGACTTCAAATATAAGAAGGATTAACCTTTGAGATATCAGACAAAACGAAATTACCTAGTTAGCAGTGCTCAATGTGTCATCACGCTTTTTTTCTACTCAGAACGTGCAAATTGTGGAACGAAATTCCCTCTGGAAGTATTCTCTCAGAACTACAATATAAAGTTCTTCGAAACTGGCGTCAAAAGAGTCCTTCGGGGCTGGTAGCGCGTCGATTACTTCTCTGGTGTTGCAAATGTTCATAGGAGATGGTAACTTAAAGCTGAAAAAAAAGGAATAAGCGCAACCAGATCTAAAAAATAACAATAAAGTTGCCCGTTTAAGCTCGCGAGACCTTTGTTGTGTATAACCAAAAAATATGCCTCTTCGGAAAGGCACTAGAATCCGAAAGGGTTAAAAAAAATAGGAGACGGTAACCACTTACCATCAGGTGGTCTGTCTGCTTGTCTGTAAACCTTTTGACATAATAACATGATTTCACGTACCTAAGTAAAAATAAAAACATAAATTCCAACTCAATGATAACGACCTAAGAACCGAAACGAAAACAAAGCTAACCTCAATGAATTACCGCCAAAAATCACCGAGAACTTCTTTAACATGCCCGTAATGGAAAACCGCCGATCTGGGCGCAAAAACAAACCCCACTCCTATTTACTAACACCAAAAAGAACCCAGCAAATAAATTCGGATCGCCGATTTTCCATTACGGTCTGTCTGCTCAAACCGCTAACGATCCCGGGGTTCTCTGCCCCGTCCTTTTCTAACGTTCACGAATACGTATACCCGTGTCTCATTCCCCCTCTAGTGTGAAATCAGTCCGACAAATTAAATCCCGCCTCAGATTATTACATAGCTCAGTGACTGTTCATAAATAACCCAGAGGGAGGAACGCAGTGGAAACTGAACGCGGCCGTACCCGCGCCAGCAATTTGAATTTAGAATAGAAAATTTTTATTCCATTGCCCCGTATGTTCATAAAAAAAGGTTTATATGACTTTATTTCCTGGTTTTATTACGTGCCAGGTGTTTAATGTTTACAACAAATATGTAGGTATTTAAAATTAAGTCCTGCTCTAAGTCTTTGTAGTAAAAAACATAGCGCTAATTGCATTTCAAAAGACAGATGTGCGATTAGATACTTTTTTCCACTCCAACTGCTATTTTAATAATGGCTACTCTTGAAACGTCCCACTGCTGACGCGAGTCTTTCCCCTTTTTGGGAGAAGGCCTGGAGCTTACTCCATCACGCTACTCCAATGCAGATTGGTAGAGATACGTGTTAGTGGCCAACCCGCTGTCGGATGTTTTCAAACCGCTCATAAGGTCCCCGACAAGGTTTAACGACTGCTATCTATTGATGACCGAGGGACCGACGGCTGCACGTGCCCTCCGAAGCACGGAAACACACATTTTAATTTTGCCACTAGCGGTCACCCATCACACACCCGACCGCGCCCATAGCGCACAACTCGGTGGTGCCTATTTTACTTCCATTAAAACCTGGAATTTAAATGTACGTAGCCACATCTGAAGTCTAAGTTGTTATAGCATCAAAAATACCACAAGATTGCGGAATATAAGCTATTAAATGGCACAATAAAATGTATACTCGCTTAAAAAATTGTACAATTTTTAGGGATCCCGTAGCCTACAAACATCCCGTATAGTTTCGCCATGTCCGTGGATTTTTTTTTTTTATGTTATAATAGTGGCAAACAAGCGTGCAGTTCACATTGATGTTAAGTGATGACTGCAGCCTATAGACACCCACACAATGACCAGAGGTCAAAATGCAAATGCGCTGCCACTCCTGAGGCATTAGGTGTTATGCCTCTGTGCCGGAAATTACAGAGCCGTACATTACCACCTGACCGAAACACGATAGTGCTGAACACTACCATTTAACGGCAAGTATATTAGGTAATGCGGTGGTGCCTACGCCCGCGAGCTCCGTCACTGGAGCTCTACCACCAGTAAAAATTCTAACAGATTTGACATACCTACCTAATTACAGTATCCAACAAGAAATAATGCACATCGACCTCAGGAAGAGACGTCGGCTTATTTCGGATCTGTAGAGCGTTATCTCTTTCGTACCTTACCTATTTGAGGTTTGTCGACCATTTTGATCAAGTTTTGACCATTACCGGACTACGGATGCTTACGTAGGCAGTGTGCAGCAGAGATAGCGCTCTATAAAGCCGAAACTATCCGATTGTCACTTTCATAGGCTCGATGTGCATTATTTCTTGATGAGCACTGTAATTTTGTAAGACAAGTCGTGCCACAGTTCTAAATAATTTGTGGTAATCCGTGTATCGTGCTCATAAACTTTCTCTACATATGTACAGTACCCATCGAGAAACATTGCACATCGAGTTTAGGAAAAAGACAATCGGCTATTTTCGAGTTCGTAGAGCGTTATCTCTGCCACACACTGCTTACGTAAGCAGCATTAGTCAGGTATTGGTGGAAACTTGATAAAAATGGTCGACAAATGTCACATAGGTTGTGTGTGAAAGAGATAACGCTCTGCAGAAATGACATTATCCGATAACTTTCTCCTGAGGTCGATTTGCAATACATCTTGCTGCGTACTGTCTCTTCACGCCAAGTCCCTTACGGTAGGCAGAGAGTGTAGAGCGCCAGTGTAAGGGTCCTTATTCCTTACACACCTCCCGAGCTTCTAAGGTTATTCCGGATTAATATTAGAATAAGAATAACATTTTTGAACTAGAGCAATAATAATAATAATAATAATAATAAAACTCTTTATTGTACACCAAAACAATTAGGACATTCACGATACATAAAACATTTTGCACAATTGGCGGTCTTATCGCTAAAAGCGATCTCTTCCAGACAACCAGGTGGAGGAAATGAATTGTATAAATAAGATGGGGGTGTACGGGGAATAAGTAAATAAATGAATAGTAATTCTAAAAGAGAAATATAATACAAGTATAAAATATATATAAATATATACTTTTATTTAAATATATATACAGGTATATATACACATTAATACGTACGTATGCATGTTAATTGAATGGAGAAATGAGAAAGAATAATAACATAATGAAACGATAACAAGAAAAAAAAAAAAAAGACTATTGTTGTGAGGAAAGGTAAAATTCAAACAGATATTTCTTAAAGGTTTCAAGAGTTTGCAGCTGCCGAATATTATTGGGTAACCCATTCCATAGACGGACAGCTACATTAGAAAAAGAGTTAGAGTAAAAGGAAGAGGTATGTGAAGGAGTCAGGAGTTGAAGATTATTAGAGGAACGTAGAAAGTGGGAGTTAGAGAGACTAAGGTAGTGGAAACGTTCTTTGAGATAAAGAGGATAGTGGGGATAGAATAGTACACAGTAAAGAAGTGAAAGAATATGAGTATTCCTGCGAAGGCGGATGGGCAGCCACTTGAGTTGGACGCGAAATTCGGAGACATGGTCGTATTTGCGTAAACCAAATACGAACCTTATACAGAGATTTTGTAGACGCTCAAGTTTATTTAGCTGCGTTTGAGTTAAATCAATATAGCATATGTCAGCATAATCTAAGATAGGAAATAGGATTGATCGAGCAAGTGTAATCTTAGTGGCAATTGGTAAGAAATTATGCAATCTCCTTAAAGAGCCAACTGCGGCAAACATCTTCCTACTCACCTCACTAACCTGCGGAGCCCAAGTCATACAACTATCCATAGTAACACCCAGATTTTTAACAGTTTTGCAATAATTAATTACAGACCCATCAAGCAATATAGGAGGAAGTTTATTAAAATCAATTTTGCATATCAACCGAGAGCTACCAAGAATTATAGCTTGACTTTTAACTGGATTAACATGAAGACCATACGCTTTACTCCAGTTAGAAATTTTGGTGAGGTTACAGTTCATATTTTGTATGGCTTCATGTAAGCCGTCAAAACCAGATTGTGTATAAAGCTGCAGGTCGTCTGCATATAAGTGGTAGAGAGAAGTTAAATTATTGCTGATAGAATTAATGAAAATGGAAAAAAGGAAAGGGGACAACACGCCACCTTGTGGTACGCCAGCAGCGACATTGCGCCAGGTAGAAAATTGATCATCTGCACGTACGCGCTGCCGGCGACCAAACAAGTAATTACGAAACCAATCAATTACCGTCGGAGATATGTTGAGAGAACGAAGTATAGCCAGCATGATATCGAAATCAACCGTGTTAAAAGCGTTGCTAAAGTCCAAAAGAGTCATTACAGTAAGCTGTTGATTATCCATACCCTGCCGAATATCCTCAGTAATCTTGACCAGGGCAGTCGCCGTACTATGACCAGACCGGAAACCAGATTGGAAAGGATTAAATAGGTTGTTCTTAGATAAAAATGTACTCAGTTGCTGGTGGACAAGACGCTCAAGGACCTTAGACAGGAATGGGAGTATAGAAATAGGGCGGTAATCATGGACGGATTTAGGATTAGGTTTTTTAGGAATTGGGATAATATCGGCGTCTTTCCACACAGCAGGGAAAGTGCCGTGGTCAATACAATAATTAAATATATTGGAAATTATAGGGGTTACAGAATCAATCACAGGAATTATCATTCTCCGGCTGATCATATCACTTCCGACCGCGTCTGAATCAATATTCAGGATGGTCCTCTTAACATCACGATCAGAAAATTGTTCGAAGATAAATGGTGGATAGTCAGGAGTAGGGATACTGGAAAGAGATTGTAATGTATGTAATTTATTGATTCCATCTATTATAGGACTCGACGAAAAATGCAGATTAAATATATCAATATGAATACCACAGGAGAGTGGATCGAAAGTTTTACAAGATTTACCTACTCCAAGTGACTTCAGAAATTTCCACACTTTTGCTGGGTCTTCATTAGATACAGATGCATGAATATGGCGTCGTTGTGCATCTCTACACACTTTATTGCAGCGATTTCTTAAGAGTACATACTTTTCACGGTTGATATCAGTCGGATTATATTTAAATTTACGTTTAGCGTTGTTTCTTTTTGTCATGAGATTCCTGATGTCCTCAGTAAGCCAGGGAGCAGGAAGATGCTTAATACGAACCGGACGGAGAGGTGCATGTAAGTCAAAGAGTTGCGTAAGAAGAGAGTTAAATAGTTTGACTTTCTCATCAACATCACATGCACCGTCTATGATTGACCAATCAATTTTGGCGATATCTTCCAACAATAGTTTATTATCAATGTCACCAAAATTACGTTGCAAGAGAATTTTAGCTTTGACTTTGGGAGGGCGTAATTTATACGATACGAAGATAAGGTCATGGTATGAGAAAGCCTCGGCAGAGCATTGACCATGTTTTGCAACATGGTCAACAGAAGATATTAAAATTAATTAAAAGCAATCTGCGGCCTTCATATTTAGATATGGAAGTTGGTAAAAATTATTGGTGAAATTCCAGCAGTGAATCTCGAAAAGGCAGCCTTAAGCCTTTTCTGTTTGCTGCTAAACTTGAATCGGTAATCGTGTCCTGGTAAGACGATAACGTAAGTATTGACGGAAGAGGCAAAATACTTTGTCTGCTTCTAGTTGCAAGCGAAGCGTTGCGGTTTAATTTTCCGCAGGCGTTTGGTTTGGTACGCCCTTTAGAGCAGAACCCAATATTCTATCTCAATCCGTTTTTAGTAACCTTCGATTAATACCGTATATCAATAACGGTGTCCCAATAACAAATCTACAGATGGATTTGCGACCCGTTGTTATTGCAATACTGAGAGCGGATCGATCAAAGGGTTGTTTGCAATTTAGATTAGTGCAATCCGCGATCGAAGGTTCAATATTGGATCATATCGGTCTAGTAATGAAAATTTTTTTTACATCTCTACCACCATTATTTAATTGACTTATACAAACCCATTTCTACTCTACCATTACGCAAGAAGTTAACGATACTACATTATAAACAATACTGGCCGAACCAATAAAGCGTCCGAAATTCAAATTTGGAACCCCTGGATTTGGGCGTGCATTCCCGACGACGGCTAGCAGTTATATTATGTCTGTGATTTATTGCATCGAATTCCCTCTCGGTAATTAGTGCGTGCCGCTGCGGAGTTGCCAGTCGGAAAATTTAATCTTAAATTGGTAATTGTTTTCCCTACTTTTGGAAGTTAAAACGGAAATAATAATTGAGATAGGTGACATTGTTATTAATATCTTTTTTCTTCGTTTGAAGAGGTTGGAAAGTAATGTTGTTTCTTAACTCTATCTAAAGAGTAACTACAAATTCGTTGCAACTGTTTGCGTGACAGGTTTTGATACAACCATGACTAATTCATTTAGTGACATGTTTACCCGAATACCCTAAAGTTAAATAAAGCGTAGTGGCAAACAGGTATCCATTTCCTGAATTAAAACTATCATGTATGATTGTTTTTCAATAACAAATACAAATGCAAAAATATATATATTTCCCTTTGTGCAGTTTCTAGAGATTAAAAAAATAACATTAAAATCGTAATGTAGCATCATTAGGAACAAATTTAATTTAATAGGCTGAAATCATTTTATTGTGGCAGATGTCCCATATTAATGTTCTAGGGCTTTCGCCTTACCTGATCTCCAAATGGTAGTGTTCAGCACTATTGTCTAACTTATTTAACATCCATCTCTCACAGAGGCAAACGCAAGCCTTAAGAACGGCAAGCATCTGAATTTAGGTTTTTTTGTTTTTCTGAAGATTTCTACAGGCGTATTTCCTCACTGTCCATATGAACCGCATACTTAATTCACACCTGAATAACAACTAAAAAATTATCTATCTCTCTGATTTTCTAATAAAAATGTTTAATAGTACATTATCATCGAATTGGTAGCCGAGTGGTAGCAGGCCACTCCTACTACGCTGAGGTCCTGGGCTTGATTCCCGGTTACGGGGTTTTCAGAAATAATGGTGTAAACTCCTTTATCTCCGGTTCTATTGGGATTTTTACATTTTCTGGAAATCTCCCAATTCCTCGAAGTTTGGTAATGTGCCCGGAGATGTCAACAGGCTCGCCATCTGTACATGGGCCAAAAACGTAACCGGCGAATCGTGGGTGTTTGCATGTATGCTTGAATGCATGCATTTACCTCTGCCTACCCCTTCTGGGATTACAGGCGTGAAGTTACGAAGCAATTATAACCGAATAAGAAATAAACCCTGATCACTAATAATCAGCCGTGGCACCGGCCCTACAGGATTACCGGAGATTGAGTTTAATCGCGCTCCCGGCACGTCCCATTAATAACCCTGCCCCGTTAATTGAACTCCTAGTTGCCGCCATATTTCAAATATAGAACCGGTTAACGGTTGTCGCGTAATTAATCGCGCGGTTAACTGATGATGGTGCCACTGTTTTATTTGTACAATTTAATTTATATGAAACTATATTTAATTAAAGTAATTCGCCACAATTATTGTTAAAATGTGCATGCCATATGCGTGGACTGAATAAAAATGGTATAGAGATATTAAATCCACTTTTTTCCTGAAACTACGGGAAATAAAAGAATTACTTACTTTTGTAACTGCCTCAGTAGCGTAGTGGTAGCAGGCCACTACTATTACGCTGGAGGTCCTGGGTTCGATTCCCGGGTCGAGGGGAGTATCAGAGATAACGGTTTAAAATCCTTTATCTCTGCTTCTATTGGGATTTTTCCATTTTCTGGAAGTTTCCCAGTACCCCGGAGTTTGGTAATGTGCCCGGAGATGGCAACAGGTTCGCCACCTGTTACATGGGCCTAAAACGTAACCGGCGAGTCGTGGGTGTTTGTATGTATGATTGAATGCATGCATTTACCTCTGCCTACCCCTTCGGGAATTACAGGCGTGAAGTTACTTACTTTTGTTTTTTTTGACGTGACAACGTCTTAAATTAGGTTGCGGCTCGGAGTCACTCATGAAAAAGTGTAACGCCCGGTAACGTAACGATGAGTCACCGAACGAGAGAGAGGCCTGCCGGACCGGCGAATGCCTTTCTACCGAGAAAAAGACGTTGTCACGTAAAATCTTCGCCCGTAAAACCGACTTTACAGGCAACCAGTTTTTTTATTCGAAAACATCTGCAAAATTATCTAGCAGACAATTATGCATTTGACGCATTACTCTTATTTTACTGTAGAGTTCTTCTTTCGGAGTTCTACAGTCTCCAAAGCATTAGTTAATCTATCTGCCACTAAATGGCGGAACATTGCCATTTAGTGACAGATAGATACAAGAGTGTTATGGTTAATGTAATGTATGGACCCGTAATTACTATCACAGAGATAACACAAATTAGGCCTCAGGGGTAGCCACGCAGGTGGGCTCCAGAATTACTGTACTATTTATTTTTCGCAATAACACATACGACTGAACTTTAGAAATTAAAGAAAAAACGGAACGAAAATTTTGACTTCAGGCTGAGTGGGACTTCGGTATCTTAGTGGTAAAGCGGCTGGACTGGTTATCCTGAGGTCGCAGGTTCGATTCCTGCCCGAAGTCAATTTTTTCTTTCCGTTTTTTCTTTAATTTCTATAGTATTACTTATCATAAATGTCAATTCTACGCGTATAGTTTGTGACTTCATGACATAAAAAAGTATGAGTATCGCCTAAACGATATTTTTTACAAGGACAAGACATTTTTTAGGATACAAACTGACAGAATAGTTATTCGAGTGCCTATATGCCGTCAATATTCAGCAATTCTACGACCAGTAATCTTCCTAAAGTTTGGATAGAAAAAGGGAGTCTACTTACGATGGAATGTAGAAAAAATCCTTTCCTCGACGCCACCAAAACATAATGTGATTGCGCTCAGGTGTGTACATGTTGAGTGTATTGCGGACAGAGTTGGGCCGCTAAAATGCTGCTTCACGACGTTTTGATATAAGACGAAATACTTTTCCAGGCGAGTATTTAGGATAAATAGTATGAATTTCAACCAGATCCTTACCATTCGTTTTTAAATGGAATTTGGTAGTGCGCTCGAGTTTAGTTTTTGCTGTTCAATACTACTTTAAGTGAGGTCCATTGAAATTAATTTTGTGCCAAGACATTCAATCACTCGAGTCTCTAGGTAAAATTTATCTTGACACGGATGTAATCGACGACATCCTCAACTTCCGTCAACCAGTGCAGTCCAGACATCGATGGTACAGTTGTACATAACAAGTTTGGTGTAAATTATTGGATCTAAAGTTGATAAAACTTGAATTTGTATAGCAACAAGTGCTGTCACTATGCACCAT
Organism: Macrosoma leucophasiata; assembly: GCA_036365455.1. Classification (NCBI taxonomy): domain Eukaryota; kingdom Metazoa; phylum Arthropoda; class Insecta; order Lepidoptera; family Hedylidae; genus Macrosoma; species Macrosoma leucophasiata. Next base: position 21,588,504 of record JAWQUS010000007.1, on the reverse strand, counting down.
AACCCATTTTTTATTTAAATCGCTATCATTTACATCATCACTTTATGTCACTGTATATCAGATGCTGACAGTTAAGTAGGTAATTGCTGCGTTCAGGCACAATGTAGGTTCAGGGGACTTCTTTCGTGGAAACCACTCTAAGCTAACTTCAGAAATTTGACGGTCTGTTGTATATTTGTAAAGAAATACTATTTCTTTCTTCGCACTCTGTGTGTTTATTTACCATGAAGTTTGGTTATAGTTTTTAACTTTTTAATTATCTGATTTTAAAGAAGAAACGAATTCAGAATGTCAGAGACAGATTCAAATACGAGTTGATTGTCAATTGCATAATCAATGAAAATTTTAATATTATATTATTTTATGTTTTAAAAGTGAAAGAATAAACTTTCATTGTCGTTTCTTCTTTTCAGGTTTGAGTTCACATTGTTTTATATTACCTAAATAAAATAGTCTCTGTTTAAAAAAAACTAACAATAAAACTTCTTTTCAGCAACACAAGGTTTATTTCTTTCATGTAGTAAAACAGACTTATATATTTATTATATTATTATTATACTGTGAACTGTGAACCCATATTAAATGGGTTCACAGTTCACAGAGAGCATGAAATATGTCAGGGCTTAATATTACGTCTTGTTATTATTTTAAACCAATACTAACATGTTTCATCAACATACATACCTACCAAATATTTATCGGCACATATCTTACAACCGATTCTGCTCCGGCCATCCACAGCAGCATCTTAGCCACCCTGATCAGCAGATCGCTTCCCTGTATAAATCATTCGCTGTCGCCCCGTATTGGATTAAGATTTCGTACCGATGTATTGGATGGAGGTTCATCTTGCAGAGTGACGGCGTGTTCCGATATCAATACGAATTTCCCCCGAGACAACACTTTTGCAACGCTGTTTTGTTAAGGAAATAGTTGATTATCAGTTATATAATCGATTACTTATAGAGTTTTATGTGATGATAAAGACAATCCTTTTTTTATGGCTGATGGTTCACAGTCAAGAGACGGGCCACCTGATGGAAAGGGGTCATCGTCGCCTATGAACATTTGCAACACCAGGGGAGTTGCCAACAGTGCGTTGGCAGCCCTGGAGGACTCTTTTGACGCCATTTTTGAAGGACCCTATATTGTTGCACCTAGGGAACACCTCAGAGGGAAGTTCGTTCCACAATTTACACGTTAATTGCAAGAACGAACGTGAAACCCGCACCGTTGAACACTACCCGGTGTCCGGACGGTGAGGGTCGCTCTTCGGCGGGTAGTACGGTGTAGGAAAAGAGACGGTGGCACCATATCGAACAGTTCAGCAGAGCACTTACCATTGTAGAGACGGTACAACACACACAGACTCTCAATGTCTCTGCGCAGTCTCAGATGTTCGAGTCTGTCAGTAAGTCCTGGATCGTTAACAATACGGACGGCGCGTTTTTGTAAAGAGTCAAGTGGACTATGCCATTGCAGGCAGATTGGCGATCGCTGTGGCGCAGGTGCTCCCCATCCCGCATTGTTATTTTCACTACCGCCCTATTGGAATGGGTAGACCGCCATTGTTCAGTTGAATGACTGCTCTAGCGGAATTCTCCTCCAATAGAGGGCGATGGGATTGTCATGTGTAGACGTCTTGTTTCTTTTCTTTACTATTCTTTATTAACTGTCCCTTAAAACCGCCTACAGTGCAAGTTGAGTAATTATTTTTAGAGTTAAAATAATAGTCACGGTTGTACCTTACCCACTACTACAAAATTCACTATTGATTGCATATAAATTATAACTGTAATACCTAGTTAAGAATTACGTAAACACGTATATATCTAGACTACTTACTCGTATAAGTGATATTAAGCAGTAGGTAAGCTGATTTTGCCGATCGTGATGATCCAACCATTGTGATCAGAGATTGAGCGTGGACCTTAAGGACTGTTCGTGTTATGTACTAATCATAATCATTCACTAAGCAGAGTTCCGATTGCAATCACTACTGAGAAGAGTCCTGCTAATAAAGAAACTGAGTGTTTTGCTCTTTTGAATGATAACTAAAATCTAATACAGATTAGAATTTAATGTATGGATAATTTGAACATCCATAGTAATCAATTAATCTACAGTACACACATGAAATCATGTTCTCAACTCACTCAACATTGCAATGATTAGGTACAATAAAATTTTATTTTAAAGATTAATCATGCCCAGCACATATTGACATGGTTAATAGGTACTCTCATAACCCTTAACAAATTACGTCACTACAAATATTACACAAACTGTCTCTTTGCTTTCCTTGTTACAGACTCAATTTCAGTGTACAATGAATATTTTATTAACATTGCAAGTTTGGCGGCACCATCAGTCTTGCGAGCAATATAGTGTCGCGCGCGACGGCAGGACAAATCGTTGCGACGTACCGCGAATTGCTCGGTCGAGGACTGGTCTGACAGCTGGGGACATGAATCCTGCTGATTTTGTTCTAAACTCTTAAGTAAAATAAACATTGTACTAATGAGTCTCGAAACCAAAACACGTTATGGAACAAAAGCCTTAATGAATAACGGATTGGCATAGGTTACAAGTAGGTACAAAGTAGTACCTAGAATGACATCTTTGCAATAAATTAAATCCGCAAAGGTCAAACACATCACAAGTGGAGTTTCAAAAACGAGAGTAGAATTAAATACATGTTCGAGTACTGGTTGGAGTAATACTTTTCCTTACCTTTTTTTTCCAACTGAGTATGACAGTCTTTACAAATCTGCGGCATTAAAAATTGTCCTGTCGTTCCGCATCGTAATCCAAAGTCTCAATTTCAGTGCAAAGTGAATATTTTATTAAAAGGGCAACCTTAGTGACACTATCAGTCTTGCGAGCATTATAGTGTCGCGCTCGACGGCAGGACAGATTCGGGACTGGTTTGACAGCTGGGGACATGAATCCTGGGGATTTTTTTTTGTAAAGAAAAATGTTGTGTTATCAATTTTCTACGTAAAGGAACAAAAGATTAAAATCCTAAATTTACTCCACCATAACCTTTTGTTTCGTTTTCAACTGATATATCTCATGTCTCTTCTACATTCATCAGTCTTTTGCACGCCGATCGGAAGACTTTTGACTTTAGTCAATAAGACCACAGACATGTTTTACTTTACAAATATTAAATTATCATATCCCCAAAATCGCAAACAGCGTACGCACCTGATGCAGATTCTCATAAACAAAAGAGGAACAGAAAAAAATAAACTGAACAAAATGAAGAACGCAGTCATGTCCGAACGCCATTTGTCGTCCGTCGTAGATTACGTTTGAAATGAAAAGTGGGTAGTTGAACTTTTTTCATCGCGCCAACTCGTAAATTCTCGCCGACCCCGCGCGTCAACCCTTGACTGATTTGCATCGGACGAGAAACTATTGACTGTTGTTATTTTTACAGAAAAAAATGCACCGACTGTTTGTAAATAAAAAAATTGGGACGTGTGACAAATGGTACGCTTAATGAGGGGTTAGAAGGCGTAAGAAGTTAAGAAAGGCTTAGTTTTTAAGTTGCAATGTTTGTTGTTTGTTGGAGTTCAATCTTGCAAACAGAATTAAAGCCGTGCTCCTTGATGCATATATGATGAATATATTAGTATTTTTTATGTAGATTTATATAGACTATTTATATAAACATTTATTTATCTTCAGATAAGAATTTTACCATGTTTCATGATATGCTCCATGACATTCATTCCTTGTCGTCGAAAATTCATCAAGCTCAGACTTTTTAGTCGATAAAAAGCTCAACGAGTAGGTATTATACCCAAAGATAGTATTGTCATGCAGCATTCCTTGAATAGTTAAGTTAACTAACTTACACATCCAGGTCAATCCAGACAACAACCATGTTGCGTAGGTATAACAAATGTCGTTGCGTACCTACTTATACCAGTACAACCCAGGCTTAGTGAAGGTGTCAATAGGCTGCAGTCGTCACTTAACATCAATATGAACTACATTTTTTTTAACACCTTCGTTACTTGAAAAAACACAATACATATTTTTAACGATCTATCCACTCCACACAAAATGGGAGTACGAGACAAAAAAATATTTTTATTTTCTAAATGTGAGTCAGTACATTTTAAATATTTTTTTTATTATATTTTGAAAACTATTAATCAGAGACACGTGGTTTGGTATTTAACCAATGTCTTAAAACCGGACAAGTGCGAGTTCGACTCGCGTGGTGAGGGTTCCGTAATTTAAATAAATATTTTCGAAACTATTACAGATTTAAAATGCAGGGACATAGCGGTTACGGTGGTACCGGCAGGGACCCCCCCTGCCGGTACCAGTAAATTATATTATTAAGAATTTTCGATTTAATTTGAATACTCAAACTTCTTATAGGTTTTCCGGTAATCTATAGGCTATTCTATAGGAACTATTTTCCAATTTTTTTCAAAATCAGTAGTTTCGGAGATAAAGGGGGAATGGTCAATTTTCGTCGTTTTTCTTAAATAATTTCAGATTTGTGTAAGCAAAAATTATAAAAAAAATATATCTGAGATGCTGACAACAACCTCTTTCATTTGATATGTCACACGACACAGTTTTTTTTTAATTTTCTGATTTACCCCCCGAAAGTAGCCCCCGTGTTTAAAATTTATTATTTTACTTGACGTGTTCATCTTTGGGTCACCAATTTACATATATTCATCAAATTTCAACTCACTCGGTCGAGTAGTTTCGGAGCAAATTGGCTGTGACAAACGGACAGACAGACAGACAGACAGACGCACGAGTGATCCTATAAGGGTTCCTTTTTTCCTTTTAAGGTACGGAACCCTAAAAACCAATTACACTTTTGACACATAACATTCGAAATTTGAGCACAACCTTTCCACTTGCTATATTATAATTCAAAGAAAACATCATGCTCCTGTCACGCCAGGTTGACCCATCTCAAGAGTTCCTAAAGAGTTGCCATGAAATATACAACATATCAATCAATATTTGACTCGTGTGTAGCGTTTTCATATTTCATATTGCCACCTAACCACTTTACGTAGACCAGGAGCTGGTGATCGAAATTTATTAAAATACTTATGTAATCTACTAAACATTTTATACTTATTATAAAGACGTAATTTTTTATTCTTTTTATATATTCGATTTTATGTATCTTTACGAGATGTCTTTCATAAGTAATTAACAAAATGTTTGGCCTAATAGGTATTATAGTTGTTGCTTGACCTAATAATATAATTAGACGACCCGGTTAGTCCAGCGGTGCGAAACCACCGTTTGATTCGAAGGGTCGCGGGTTCGATCCCCGCACCGGAACAAATATTTGTATGGCCTACAGATATTTGTTTCGGGTCTGGGTGTTTGTGTATGTGTTGTATGTGTACAACGGCACCCACGACACAGGTTTATACCTACTGTGGGGCTGTGAGTGTAAGCGTATTTTATTTTTTATTTTTTTTTTTAATTATTCTTTATTTTTCATTGTTTCACATACCTCCACGAATAACATCTAACACAAAGAAACAACAAGAAAAAGTCAATTGAATAGAAATATAACAGTTCGGTGGTTTTCTATTACTGCACCAACTGTTTGGGTAACTTTTACATTCAATGTTTTCAGTATTAATAATATCTCTAAAAGTTTAGTGTTAGTCAAAGACATATTTATATATACTATGTTTTGTTAGGCAATATTTGCCTTGAATTTGTGTGCCTTTTGGAAATATAATACAAATAAAGTTCCGTTTATTCCATGACAAAGCATAATGACACTTCTTACAAAATATTCGAAATTTGAACACAACCTTTAAATGGGTCGTAATAGAAATCAAAGAAATAAATAAATCAATATCAATGTGCGAAAGAACCTGTCATAATCCGTCCGTTATCCATGTTATTAATCCTTACCATTACAAGACCATCAAGATACGGCCGGTCTCGTGTCATATAAATAATGATTATTTATTTATTTATTCTTTTATGCACAGAAATTATACATAAGGCGGACAACAGTCAACCTTTGGGTAGTGAGGATATCGGTAGATTCCTAGGAGATTAATGTATTTCGATACAAAAAATTGCTTTAAACTATAAACTATTAAACGTGATTTTGAAAATAAAACGCATAAATAAATATTTATCTGGCTGAATACTAGTGCGCTATTGCTCCATTTTTGTTGGAATGTTAACAAATGACATTTATGACAACTTCGAACAAACTAAACAGTCACTTAGCCCCTAATTAAGGGCCACTTAAAGAAAATACGTAATGATGAAAACGAAATCCGCTACTTAACTTTGTTAAGGGACTCTCTAAAGTTACGAGTCGATGGTGAAAACGGGCATTAGACTTTTTTACATGAACGGACTTGATAATTCACCGCCTCTTGGCCTATTTTCCCGATGCTACTGTCCGGATATCGGCAAAAAACAATATTTTATACCGGCCGCTAAGCGTCCGCTTCGAAATGTATGCTCGAGGATGTGAGGACCACTCGGTAAATACGCGCAACCTATTCCAGGATAGATATGAAGATAATGTAAGATCTTGTTTCGTTTAAAATTTCTATCGGATCCTGTTAAGCAGAAAATCTCCAGACAACATATCACATAAATGTAGACTGGATCTTTTCTGCTTAACAGTGTCCATTATTTAATAATTACATAATAAGTATTACACAATAAGTATCCATGTAAAGAAATGGAGGTAGGAATATATGTATCTTCAAGTCCCTTACGGGGTATGCAGAGAGTGTAGAGCGCCAGATACACCTTCCTTGCTTTTTCTACAGAAATGGAGGTGTTCTTGAATATTATTTTTGTATACCACTATAACTTCATAATATTAAAAAGTAGGTATTTCTCATACCAAAGATGGCAAATAATGTCCAAATTGCCTTATGTCCTGATTATTTTTCTTTTTGTATTTTTCTTCAGATTAATAAAATTATTTTATTATTGATATGGTTATTTCTTATTTGTCAGCTTTATTATAAATCTGTTGAGATCCAAGATGTGGTAAAATATCATAAAACTATGTGTTAATAATGAGACTAAAGGTTTAACTTACCTACTTATTTACAACATTCCTATATCTTCAACTTATCTTAATTCACCTTATTGACATCTGAGTTTCCTTCCTTTATAGTTCGTCAATTATAATAATATTATAGCAATATATAGGTATATTCACGTAGATTACGCCCTGAGTCCGATTTACATAATTTATAATATCTGTGAGCATTAAAAAAATATTTGAAAGCAATGCTCGAAGTGTAATTACTCCTACGTTCCGTACCGCAATATAGGAAGATTGAGACCTTGTGCTTATTCTAAGCAGATCCATATTTTTTTGTACCTTAGATTCTTCTTGAACAGTCAAAATAATTAAAAAGCTTATTACAAATGATGTGAAATGCAGTTTATTGGATAATGTGTGTAATATTGTAGGTTTTTTATTCTCGACTTAATTATCTGATACTTAGTTTAATTTACTGTTTATTTATCATTATTGCTATAATCGTATCGTATCTTCGGTTATTAAACTCCTATAAGTCTGGATTACATGAACTTATCTTCGAATCTATCTTTTGATTATACGCCGCAGACAACCGCCATCTTTCCGAGCATCACATTAAATATTGAAAAAATAAAAATGTAAAATGGCGGACACATTACGACGTCGTCTAACCGCCAAGGAGCTATTCCATTTTCGAATGTTCTCCGCCAATAAATATCTTATCGAGTTACAATGAGGGATAAAATAGTCTGCCTTGGGAATTCGGAAAAAATATGCTTGACAGTGTGTGGTCAACAGTTTGACAGTTTGGGATCTGCTGCTTTGAATGGAGATTTGATGGAAAAGCGAATCCTATATAGTATAAAAGTTTTCTAAAATGTTTTGTCACATTATGAAATTCTTATAAACAAACAATTGGATATTATTCGAGCGCTTGGAGTCTCGCCACAAAGTGAATTTTAATTCATTTCTGGTTAGAGTACCCAGTCACCATCTGCCGACGTTTGTCAAGGAGGAGTTCTGGCCGCAGGGAGTCGTATTCCGTAGATTCCGTGGACAACTGCCTACACAGATGCCGCGCATTCACGTCGCCGATAAGAATTTACGTGATAAATAGTGTTATTTTTTTATATATATGTTAGTGTATAAGGTATGTATTTAAATGGGCTTTTGTTGCCTGAGTTAAATAAATAAATAAACAAAAAAAATATTCTGATCAGATTCTTTCATGTTATACGAGTACATAATACTTATAAATTCTTCATTCACATCGAAGAGGAAGGTCGGATTTTTGGATTTACTACTCCAAATTACGAGTTTGTTGTAGGAACAAAACATTTTTATTCGAATAGGTAAATTTGTACAGTAGGTCGCGAGTTCGAGTCTCGCCTGAAGTCAAATTTTTCTTTCCATTTTTCTTTAAAAATAAAATATATTTCACAAGCATGTGTTAATGCGAAATAATATAAAACAATTATTAAGGGTAAAAGCGACTTCTTTACGATATTCAATAAACTGAAAAGTCTATTATATCGGTTGCCTAACTAGCATAGTTGGTAATAGATGGCGCTGCTGCTACCATAAAGCAATGCAATAGATGTGAAGGAAAAATTTGACAAATCGGGCAGGGCTTCAGTAGCTCAATTGGAAGAGCGGCTGGACTAGATTCCCAGTAGGTCGCGAGTTCGAGTCTCGCCTGAAGTCAAATTTTTCTTTCCATTTTTCTTTAAAAATAAAATATATTTCACAAGCATGTGTTAATGCGAAATAATATAAAACAATTAAATTTGTACAGACGTTTCCGAAACATCGTTAAAAGTTACCTGCAATGAATGACCACAAAGTAAAAAAATACAAGTAAAAGTTCAAAGATACAAAGATATTTATTTGCTTCAAGTAGGTAAGTATGGTATTACAGTTCGTAATATGTTAATCGTTTCACATACTTTGCCAAACATAATTTAGCATGCAAATTCTTAAATTTTAATAATAATAATATTAGCAAGCTCTACATATAAGTTAGCTCTACATAATATATAAACAATAACAATTAACAAACGTACTGTAATCCCCGAAGGGGTAGGCAGAGGTAAATGCATACATTCAAGCATACATAATCCCTACTTCCCTACTAATATAATAAATGCGAAAGTAACTCTGTCTGTCTTTCTGTCTGTTACCTTTTCACGTCCAAACGACTGAACCGATTTTAATTAAATTTGTTACATAGATAGACTTTGAGAAAGAATATAGGCTACTTAGTTATTTATAAAACGACATCCACGCGGGTGAAGCCGCGGGCAACAGCTAGTAATTAATATTTGTTAATATTAGTTCATAAAAAAGTTCCATCCAGTTGCGGGAGATACCTTGCACCCGGCTGAGTATCTCCGCCAAATCTATAGCCTCTATAGGTGTACCTTCATACGTGCATACCTACTTGATCTACGTTAATCAGTAAGTAGGTAAGTAAATGTATCACCACTGGTGGTAGAGCTACAGTGACGGAGCTCGCGGGCGTAGGCACCACCGCATTACCTAATATACTTGCCGCTAAATGGTAGTGTTCGGCACTATCGTGTTCCGGTAAAGTGGTCATGTACGGCCCTGTAATTTCCGGCACAGAGACATAACAGCTTAGGCCGCAGGAGTGGCAACGCATCTGCATTTTGACCTAGGTCTTTGTGTGGGTGTCTATAGGCTGCAGTCATCACTTAACATCAATGTGAACTGCATGCTTGTTTGCCACTTCCATAATATAAAAAAAAAAAAACCATCGTACCTAATTTAGATTTTATATTTTGTTTGTTAGAGATTTATATAATTACTAGCTGTGCCCGCGACTTCGTCCCCGTGAGAATTTATGATTGTTCAGGAAGTCGGACGAAGTCGTAGGCGCAGCTAGTATAAAAGTAGCCTAAGTTACACCTTATTACATAAGCTATCTGACAGTGAAGGTCCCGACAAAATCGGTCCAGCCGTTCCCGAGAATAGTCGGAACAATTCGAAACAAACAGACAGACAGACAGACAAAAATTGTAAAAATGTTGTTTTAGTACATGTACCGTGTATTTGCATTTATTTTGCAACATTTGCATTTAGTAAAAAGCGATTATTTTTATATTACAAACAGACACTCCAATTTTAATTATTTGTATAGATATTTGAGTGTATATCAAATTTTGAGCTAGTAAGTATCTAAATATAGATAGATACGTCTTGTCTAATATGCTGCGGCACTCACTGACAATCAACGTGAACTTTTTATTGCCACTTTCACTAGGTACTAGGTACCTACTTTAGAAAAATAACAGGCAACGATAACTTTAAGCACAACATTCAAATATAGCTCCTATTACCGTGGAATAAAATGCATGCATAATTTTGTTGTCGACTGTACTTTTAAATTCGGATTCCATGCAGATACGTGAAAGCTATTTTCGTCAAACCATTTAAGCGGTTCCATGGTGTAATGGTTAGCACTCTGGACTCTGAATCCAGCGATCCGAGTTCAAATCTCGGTGGAACCTGATTTTTTAAGGTTTGTTATTAAAAACTTTTGCTTCTTACTTTTTAAATTTTATATTCGACTAGCTAACCCGGCAAACTTTTTGTTCTGCCATACAATAAAATGTTAAGGCTATTGCCGCTCAAAACATGCAAAACGCGTCTGTCCCAACGGACGATTAAAAAATTCGAAATTTGATGATTTTAAAGTTTACAATTAAAAAAAAATGTATCTTCACGCCAAGTCCCTTCGAAGGGTAGGCAAAATATCCTTAAAATTATTTTCATCTCTAGTTTCCATATCTTTATATCGGCTCAAGAGAGGGGAAGGAGATCTACGGCCTTCGCAAGTTTAGATTTTATGAGTTACTACTCGTAAACTCTAACTGTAGATGTCTATGCGCTGTAGTCATCACTTAACACCTATGTGAACTGCATGCTTGTTTGCCAGCTTGGTTACATAAAAAAAAATAACTTGACCAAAACAAAATTCACAAATCCCTAATGTGTAAGAGTTATTTTATGTAAAAACCACGTAAAGGCGTATTCCAAGCCGCGCCTCTGTATTAACTGATTAATTTAATTAAATGCAACTCTTTCGTCGACAGCGTCATGGGATTTCGTGGCGTGTTTGTGGAAATCTATTATGGCCCGGTAACACCAGATTAAACAATGATTAAAGTTTTTTTTTATGCTACGAAGCAAGGACTCGCAAGGATGTTAAGTGATGACTGCAGCCTTTAAACATCGATACAAAAACCAGAGGTCGAAACGCAAATGCGTTGCCACCTCTGAGACCTCAGTTGTCATGTCTCTGTGATAGTTATTACGGGATCATACTTTACCATCTTAACAGAACACGGTAGTGCTGAACACTACCATTTGGCGGCAGATAAATTAGGTATGCGGTGGTGCCACCCTCGAGCTCCTACACAGCAATTGCCACCAGTAAAATAGAGGTCAATAGACCACCAGTCTTTTTATATAGGGTGGACAAGACAATACGAAAATAATTTAAACTGATTATCTATAGGTACAGTATGTTTTACGGGAGGTAGAATTAGTTAATAAAGTAAGCACTTATTAATTAGGTAATGCCTAATGCATTACCTAATTAATCCGCCTATTTATTAAATATTGACCGCTATTGATGCGAATGTAGATGGTTGCAAAGGCCCATGAAGACCAAGACTGATCTACCATGACCAAATAGGTCGAGTTCTGTTTGATGGTGCGGTCAAAAGTCTTAGGAATCGGTGTGCATGTATGAAGAAATTGATGAAGGTAGATGAGGCACAAGAGGTATGTCAGTACCGGGATATCTGGCGCTCTACACTTTCTGCCTACCCCGTTAGGGACCTGGCGTGAAGATGCATATAATAATAATAATAATAATAAGGGGGCAGAGCAGCTTGTGGCGAGCTGTTGGTGAGTAGCGACACCACCCCCTACCATCATCTCGAGTTCCTCCGAGAGAACTGGGCTCCGCCTCGTCCGCCACACAGAGGTATGGCCGGACAGAGCATCAGGTCTCTCACCTCTGGCTTGCCTTCATTGGCCGGTCAGAGTGGGGCGCTAGAGGTATGGCATTTGCAGAAATTTAGATAATAGGCTGTTGTCTAAATTTCTGCAAGAGCCATACACTCGGGGGTGGAAGTGTCTAAAGGCATAATAGCGGGGAAGCCCGCTCCGAGCTCGAGATTACTCGCTCGTGATGGTGAAACCGGGGCCACACCTCTCGACACCCCCAGCCTCTCTCAACAGTGTTGCCCCCCGTCGACCATCGGGTTGGCTGTTTGGGGGGCCCACCAAGGAGAGGCGAGTCACCACCTGCCTTAAGTAGGATTCGATAATGTGAGATGTTGAATATAGGCAGGTGCCGGATCTCACTCCATAAGCCCAGCCAGCTAGTCCCCCCAGTTCACCCACATAGCCCAAAGTTTGGCGAATCACTTATCATTACAATAGCCCCATTATATTCTGCGGGGTCTGTCTGTGCCTGTATTAACTATTGATGCAGTCAGAGAGAGGTCCCGCCGAATATAACCCATTACAAAGTAGATCAAAATTCTCGAAAGGGCCTCTACGTGTTGGACCCCCCATGTCCCCGCGCAAGCCTGACAAAGGTCCGGGGTTCAAATTGGACCCCGTGCTGACGAGAGACATAATAATAATAATAATAATGGCAACCCATTATACGTCCCACTGCTGGGCACGAGTCTCTCCCCTTTTTTGGGGGGAGGCCTGGAACTTACTCCACCACGCTGCTCCAATGCGGATTGGTGGAGGTGAGTGGGTTAGTGGCCAACCCGCTGTCGGATGTTTTCAAACCGCCCATAAGGCCTCCGACAAGGTTTAACGACTGCTATCTATCGATAGCAACCGGGACCGACGGCTTAACGTGCCCTCCGAAGCACGGAAACGCGCATTTAATTTTCCACTAGCGGTCACCCATCACACTACCCGACCGCGCCCGTAGTGCTTAACCGAGCAGATCGCTTACGATCTACACCAGCCGCTGGGCCATGCGCGCTTCCATGAAGATGCATACATACCTTTTATACCACTACTTAAAAATCTAGTTATTACTAGTTGACATTTTTATGTGCTAAAACAGTTTAAGTACATTTTTCTAGACATCATTATATATCGAATGATATCACACGTGTAATTGACAAAATAAAACACGAACAAAAACTGCTACTAGAATTAAACTCTAGTTAAAGCGGAACTGTGTAACTGGCCGCTTAACCCTTTCGATAACAATACTTATCAGATCCACTTTGACACGGTGAACATTACCTGTGAATTATTATTTCTGATTAATAAATTGTGACTCCCAGCAGACTTGACTGGGGCGGGTCTTGTCAATTATGGAATTTGATGCTTTTTTCATTAAACCCTGACGGGACCCTTGAGACCGCGCGGCCTTTGGTTACTGAGCAGGTGAGGGCGAGGTTCTTGACAGCTCGCTCACATAGCAAAATATTTTTTTAATTTATTACGACGTGTACCTACAGCGGTAGACATTATTTAAAACTGATCTTCGTTTATAAAACCTGCTAGTTTAAAAATATTAAAAAAAAACAAAACCAAAAACCTAATATAAATTGAAAAATTACCGGAACAAAATCATAGAAAAATATAATTTGTACTTAAGCTTTGAAAAGATAGTTGATGTAAAATTATTGCCAGGTTCCACCGAGATTTGAACTCGGATCGCTGGATTCAAAGTCCAGAGTGCTAACCATTACACCATGGAACCATTTGAACTGGTCTACGGGGCGCGAAATTTGTAATGAATTGCGCCAAGTCTTACAAATCTACTTTAATTTGATGATGGATATGTATTTATTATAATGAAGAAAGATAAAGATGTATAATATAACGCTATAACATTCTTTATCTAATAATAAACACAAGAAAGCGATTATTATTTAGATTGGTATCGTATTCGTTCATTTACCTATTAAAATAAAATTCCTGTATGCTTTTTTTTACCTTTCTTATTCGTTTACCATGTCTTTTTGCCCCAACCTTAGCATGATGATTTGCCGGTTATCACGAGATTTTTTGAGGAGACGGACTTCTATATTACTTAATTAGTTATGCATTTTTCAAAAAGTTTTTTGTAAAAAGTCGATTTTGTAACTGCTTTTGCTTTACAAAATGCTCTTGATTTTCCTTTGAAAATTCAGATGTCCTGAAAATTAAGTAGTCCGTAAAATTATTCCCGAGCGTTACAAGTTTAGGGAGGCATTTTTGTATTTTCGTTTGCAAATCATCTCTACGTGCAATTGCTTTTAACTTTTCATCAGGCGCTAATATTTATAAAATTAAATATTATTTGAATTAAATATAGACAATACCAACATTTATAAAATTTTGAAACCAAGAATTCTCTGTTTCATAATTAAAATAAAAACTGTTTAATAGCTAAAATATTATTGGAGCTATGAAATTAACATTCATATATATATATATATATATATATATATATATATTTTTAGATGGTGGTGGTGGCAAACAAGCTTGCAGCCTATAGACATCTACACAATAACCAGAGGTCATAGTGGAGATGTGTTGCCATCCCGAGGACTAGTATATATGTATATAGGTATATATATATATATATTATTAAGTAGGTCTTAGGAAGGAATTTATAAATAGTATTGAATGGTATTAAATATTAAATAATTGCTTATTTTTTTATTTACAAATGTGGCAAACAAGCATGCAGTTCACATTAATATTAAGTGATAACCGCAGCCTATAGACCCACAGAAAGACCAGAGGTCAAAATGCAGATGCGTTGCCACCCCTGAGACCTAAGCTGTTGTGTCACTGTGATAGCTATTACGGGACCATACATTACCATCAAACCGGAACACGATAGTGCTGTACACTACCATTTAGCGGCAGATAAATTAGGTAATGCGGTAGTGCCTACGCCCTCGAGCTCCTACACTGGAACCCTACCACCAGTGCGATATTCTAATATTTATACTTTTTTAATCAAATTGTTACCTGGAACAGGAACTGAAACTTAATACTTATTATCAGGTTTTTATCGCGAATTAATTGGGTAATCGATTTAACTCGTGGTGCAATTATCATTCACATAGAAGGTATTGTTTACTGCAGAAATTGGTGTTAATACCTATAAAATATTTTTATTAACCCATTAAACAAAAAAAATGTGTTTATAATCACTTTACCTGTAAGATAAATATTTCTTTTTACAGAGAAGAGATTTATATATCTTTAGTTTTAGTATTATTACTTAATAAAGCTTTTCAGAGATATTTTTTTTCAAATAGATTTGCTTTTATAAAAAAAGTAGGTACATACCTACTTTTATTTTATTTGGAATCAATAACCGGTTGTGCTTTTCTGTTCTGTACAATAAATAAAGCCCTTGAGTTGCTCCGAGTCCTTCCTTACACTGGGACTCTACCACCAGTAAAAACACCACATTTAAAGATTATAACAAAATATTCAAAGCTTAACCTGAGTACTTCACCCATTAAGCTAATAACTGCCCAAACAAGTAGTTTAGGGTGACCACATCTCTGATTTATTTATTGTGATTTTGTTTTGGCACCGACTTCAAACCTATTAGTAAATAGCACATATGAATAATAGGTAGTATATAATTACAATTAAATCTTTATTATTTTTCACTTTTCAGTTTTGAAGTCGGTTTTTCTTAACGTAGTTATATTTATTTATTTGTATAGATATCTATCTACTCTAATCTTTTGAAGATGACATACAGTAGCAGACGTCAGAATCAGAATCAGAAACTCATTTATTCATTTAGGGTGACAGGCACCTCTTATGACACGTCAAAAACAAACAAAATAAATTAAAGTGAATAACAATTGATATACATGTCAAACAAGATAAAAACGTCGCTATTCAGTTATACAACAGTTATTCTGTTAATCTCGTTTCCCACTGCATTCCTATGAAATAGCCCACAGCGCAGGTTGTGCATGCAGCTGTTTTATTATAAAAAACCGGTCAAGTGCGTGTCGGGCCACGCGCAGTGTAGGGTTCCGAAGTTACAGAGTAAGAGATGTAATGAAAAAATATATAAATATTTTCTATGGAGTTGTTCGAAATTTTCTAGTAAAATACACTTGGTCGACTATTACTCGCAAACTTGCAGGGTCAACTTAGGTGTGATAGTTTTTTTTTTAATTTCGTTGAATGTAGCTACTATCGCCGTTTGAATTTCTAACAATAACTGTTTAGTCTGTAGGGGGGGGACTCTTGAGTCTAACGAAAATTTTCACTTTAAAGCTTAATAAGTCACGAACAGTTAACTAAATCGAAAAATGATGTTGGCATACCCATAATATTTTTAAAAGATCTATCCAACGATACCCCACATTATATGATAATCAAAAATAAAAAAAAATATCCGCGCGTTACTAGTAGATTATCCTAATATTTTTTTTTTACATTTTTATTCTACCAATTTGTCGGTGTAATTAAGGTGTATACTTGTGCCAAATTTCAAGTCTCTAGTACCAATAGTTTTTGCGCTATACCGCGGACGGACAGACAGACAGACAGACAGACAGACAGACAGACAGACAGACGGACATGGCGAAACTATAAGGGTTCCTTGTTTACTACGTAATCCTAAAAAGTCGATCATACCTTTACCTTACGTCACATTGTTATCTCACATTGCGTTTATCTCAACAAAAACAAACTTCATTTGATGACACACAGTTAAAGAATTAAGAGTCATCGATAAAATATCTAAACTATACGGTAATGGTAACCTTTGAACATAATTGTAATAACATTTTATAATATGTGCATCAGAAATAGAAATATAAAGTGAAATAGTTGCTTTTTATAAACGTAAAAACCTCTGGTATTCGTTTGAAATACTAGGTCACGTCATACTGTAAGCCGATGGAAAGAAATAATTAAAATAGTAAAAGGTAATGTATAATCGAATCATCCATCGATTAAGCTTGATATTTAGATCATAATTTTAGTCGTTAACTGCTTATTTAACTTGCTATTTCTAAATTAGGATCAAGTTCACGTTAAGATAAAGGGTTAATTCCCATGATTAAACTTCAGAGTTTTTTGTTAGGGACAAAACGTTAGCATTTACAGCCCTCAATTATTACGGGTACCGTTATATACAATGCGATTATGCTGAATATAGAGTTCAACCGTGTTTCTATCACTGGGCTACTAATTTTGAACCGTAATTATATTTATTTCTTATACATTACAAATAATAAAAATTAAAAATTATAGGTACTCTGAAATTTTCACTGCTAATACTTTGACATGCTCCTGGCTTTATCCAGTTCGAGTATTTTTTTACTTGAAATCACTCGTGACACACATAGATTTAGGCCGGATTTCACAATCGTAATTAAACGTGATCAATTCTAAAAAATGCGTTTTACGTTCTTCAACGTTTCCAATATTATTATTTGGAATTACGAAAACCTACGAAAATTAATCGTGATTATCCTAAACTTGCATTCAAGTTTTAAACTCAGTTAAGCTAAAACGTTGTTTTATTAAACTCAGTTCTCAGAACAAACGGTGAAATCCGACCTTGGTGTGTTAAGCTTGTGTTTCTGTCACTTTCTGCTTTACACACTTATTATATCTTAGTAACAAACACCAAACAAGGCAGCGTTTATTCAATACTAGCTGTTGCCCGCAGCTTCGCTCGCGTGGTTGTCGTTTTGTAAATAACTAAGTAGCCTATGTTCTTTCTCAAAGTCAGCTCTATCTCTGTACCAAATTTTATTAAAATCGGTTCAGTCGTTTGGACGTGAAAAGGTAACAGACAGACAGACAGACAGTTACTAGTTAATAAGTTCGAAAAATATTAGTTGATAGGTATCTTAATCTGCAGTGAAGGCTGTAAATACATCTAAGAAACAATATCAACCGTAGCTCGGGAATTTACCGTTACCTACATCACTGTGGACTGATGTGGATTGTTTCTATTAGCTACTAGGTCGCACAAAAGTAAATGATACGTTTAATATGTAAACTTAAATAAGATAGCTTGTTATAGTTGTTATCAATCAATCTGGTTATCGGTATAGTTATCTTTTTACTGGTGGTAGAGCTCCAGTGACGGAGCTCGCGGGCGTAGGCACCACCGCATTACCTAATATACTTGCCGCTAAATGGTAGTGTTCAGCACTATCGTGTTCCGGTCAGGTGGTAATGTACGGCCCTGTAATTTCCGGCACAGAGGCATAACACCTTAGGCCTCAGGAGTGGTAACGCATCTGCATTTTTACCTCTGGTCATTGTGTGGGTGTCTATAGGCTGCAGTCATCACTTAACATCAATGTGAACTGTATGCTTGTTTGCCACTTTTAAAACATTAAAAAAAAAATCTGAAAATGTTATGTTAATTCATAATCTGTTCAGAGATTGATATTAAATTTTATGAGGTGCCTACACAATGCCAGCGAAAGTTTTATAACACGTGTTTATTTATCTCTGTCATAATTTAACTAACTACGATACATGTACAATAAAAATGAGCAAGTAATTGTTCCGTTGGTCTATTGTCTTCATGATCAACACACGCGCTGTACTGATTGTTATGAGTTCTTGGAGTTAGGTTCTTGTGTCAAAATTGGTCGACTCGGTTAGTCCAGCGGTGTGAAACCATCGTTTGATTCGAAGGGTCGCGGGTTCGATCCCCGCACCGGGACAAATATTTGTATGGCCTACAGATATTTGTTTCGGGTCTGGGTGTTTGTGTTTGTGTTGTTTGTACGGTACCCACGACACAGGTTTTATACCTACTGTGGGGATGTAAATGTATGCGTGTTTAAAAAAAAAATCGGACAATGTCGTCACTGGAAACAACAAGTGATAGTTTTAGGCGTAACCTACCTAATTGCTTTTAAGTAGGTACATAATATTATACTGAATGTTTATCCATGAGGTGATCAATTTAAGATGATTAAATATTTAATATTGGCAACCAACAGTACGATATCCAAATACATAAATATCTGATAATTCTGATATCTAGTTTGATAGAAAAACATTTCCATTACATTTGAAATGGATTACTCAATAGACATCATTATTGAAAAATCTTTACCATGAAAAATTAAACTTAAGAAAATATAGACTTCTTTCTTTTATCTTTATTTAATAAATCAGTATCAATTTAAATTTGTAATATAATTTTAGGTCGTCTCTGCGCCATTCTGTCTCATTGCGCCATACATACTTACATACATTTACCTACTTTTGAGTCACCCAAAAATTAGCTCATGTTATGTATGACCAGATAATATGTTATAATACTACGTATAACTGAGTACCTCTATAAACATAGTTATAGAGATATTAATTCATCCTATTTCGATTAGCATTCCTTCGCATTTTTCTTGGCCTAATTTCAACCAATAAAAAATATAAACTACACATTATAAAGAACCACCTAACCCGGCAAACTTCGTACTGCCTCATCATTGAATAATATGTTAATAGGTACGGACTGGTTTGATAGGTACAGACTAGGTATTTGTATGGGAAAATAAAAAATCTTGTTTTAACTATTTCACTTACAATTTCTTCATATTTTTCCACCTTTTGAACCTTCCCTGGACTTCCTAAAATAATTCAAAACCAAAATTAGCCAAATCGGTGTAGCTGTTCTCGAGCTTTAGCGAGACTAACTATCAATTTAGTCTGTATAAGAGTATAATGAAATTGAACAAAAATCGACGTTCCAAATTTAATTTTACTAAAAAATCTCTTCGCGTCTATAAGATCTATAATGACAGAATACAGTTGCTACGACACTTCCGTTCAAACGTGTATTGGCTTATCTTTTGAGAATTTCTTAGAAGTCTTTATGCACACATATAAAAATATTTATGGTGCTGTATCTTATCACCAAAATTCGCAATTCATTTGTTTATTCGGTTACCTAACAACTTATTTGCAGTGTGTGACTAACCCAAAGCTTGAATTATAATAACAATTCATAAGAACAAAACAATCATTGATTTGTACAGAACACAGGTACCTACAAAGTCGGCTTTTGAAATATTTATTTTATTTTAAAAATCTTTACCACCACCGGAATGAAAATGGTATTTCCTACCAAAAGTACCTAGTGGTAGCCATTTACATTAAACTTAAATTTTAAACTTTTTATTACGGAGAGATCAAAATGTTTTAAACATCAGAAAAAAATATTTGGGTTCTCAAAGTAACATTTTAATTTTATAATACTGTTTCACCCTTCATACGTCATAACTTCTCTTAACGGCCTTAGTTACCAGTAGATTACATACTGCTTCGGTAGATTTAACATTTCCGTTTACCGTGAATAAGTCCTTTATTTGTGTAGTGTGATGAAATCAAAAAACAATAATAATATGAGACTCACGACCTATTTCTTATCTTTGTAAAATGAAAAAGAAACATTCAATAATTTGCGTCAAACTTGTACGGTTATTTTCTCCATTATATTCTATTCCTCCGTTATATTCTACCAAATAAATTATGAGTGTAAGTATGTTCTACTTATGTTAGCGGAACCTGGCCGTACCACCTTTAAAAGTTTATTATGATTAAGTAAAAAAAATACATTAGTTGTATGGGGACCCCCTTAATATTTTCATTTTGTGTATTTTTTGTTATAGCGGCAACGTGAATACATAATTTGTGAATAATTCAGCTTTCCAGCTATCACGGTTGATGAGATACAGTCTGGAGACAGACAGACACACTGACGGACAGAAAGATAGCGGAGGCTTCGTAATAGGGTCCCGGTTTTAACCGACTTCGAAAAAAGGAGAAGGTTCTCAATTCGTCCTAATCTTTTTTTTCCCCTTTAGATACGGAACTCTAATTATCAAAAATATTTCAAACATAATTGCATAATCACCTATCCCAGCTAACACCTTCAACATGGTCACCCGACAATAACATTTGTCACTCCATAATAACCGCGTGAAAAGAACACGATAACTACTGTTAGTCACGTGAACAATATCTGCGATGCGTTACGTTGTTATATTACGATACAATCTGCCACGACATACTTAGTAATTTGGAGCCGTGGTCGAATTTCAACCAATTACGCTCGAACGTATCTTCACTCCAAAAACAGCCCAACATTCTTTTATGTCCTGGGGGCCGTCCGCCTATCGAAATAGCTGTCGTTATTGTCATTAGAAGCATTTCCTTAACAAGCCGTTGTGATAATCTGACTGAAGTTTTTTTTATGTAATAAAAGTGGCAAACAAGCATGTAGATGTTAAGTGATGACTGCAGCCTATAGACACCCGTCATTGTGTAATGACCAGGTCAAAATGCAGATATGCTGCCACTCCTGAGGCATAAGGTGTTATGCCTCAGTGCCGGAAATTACAGGGCCTTACATTACCACCTGACCGGAACACGATAGTGCTGAACACTACCATTTAGCGGCAGGTACCTATATTAAGGTTATGCCTACGGTGGTGCCTACGCCCGCGAGCTCCGTCACTGGAGCTCTACCACCAGTGTTCTTGCTTTAATAGGTAATAATCAAACGATAATGGTAGATTATTTTGATATTTTTAATGGTGGTAAAGTTCCAGTGACGAAGCTCGCGGGCGTAGGCACCACTGCATTACCTAATCTACTTGCCGCTAATGGTAGTGTTCAGCACTATCGTATTCCAGTTAGATGGTTATATAATAAAATAATAATGGCAACCCATTATACGTCCCACTGCTGGGCACGAGTCTCTCCCCTTTTTGGGGGGAGGCCTGGAGCTTACTCCACCACGCTGCTCCAATGCGGATTGGTGGAGGTGGGTGGGTTAGTGGCCAACCCACTGTCGGATGTTTTCAAACCGCCCATTAGGCCTCCGACAAGGTTTAACGACTGCTATCCATCGATAGCAACCGGGACCGACGGCTTAACGTGCCCTCCGAAGCACGGAAACGCGCATTTAATTTGCCACTAGCGGTCACCCATCACACTACCCGACCGCGCCCGTAGTGCTTAACCGAGCAGATCGCTTACGATCTACACCAGCCGCTGGGCCATGCGCGCTTCTGATGATGAGATGGTTATAGCCCCGTAATAACTTTCACAGAGACATAACAACTTAGGTGTGGCAACGGCAACGCATCTGCATTTCGACCTCTGGTTTTGTGTGTAGGTTGCAGTCATCTCTTCATCCATGTAAGCTGTATGCTTATCTATCTATACAAATAAATAAAAT
Organism: Macrosoma leucophasiata; assembly: GCA_036365455.1. Classification (NCBI taxonomy): domain Eukaryota; kingdom Metazoa; phylum Arthropoda; class Insecta; order Lepidoptera; family Hedylidae; genus Macrosoma; species Macrosoma leucophasiata. The sequence continues at coordinate 21,566,200 of JAWQUS010000007.1, read as the reverse complement.
TGGAGAGTCTGTTTGTAATATAAAAATATCAGTTTTGTTACTTAGTGCATATGTATGTATACACGGTACATATAACAAAACAACATTTTTCAATTTTTGTCTGACAGTCTGTCTGTCTGTCTGTTTGTTCCTAAATTTCGCTAATCTCGGGAACGGCTGGACCGATTATGACGGGACTTTCACTAGCAGATAGCTTATGTGATAAGGAGTAACTTAGGCTACTTTTATACTAGCTGCGCCCACGACTTTGTCTGGGTAGAGACTGAACAATCATATTATTCTCACGCAGACGAAGTCGCGAGCACAGCTCGTACATTAATAAAATACTTCAGTAAGTAGGTATCTGCCTATTAAAATCAATAAAGTATTGCATAAGTTTTGATTGAACGTTTATTTAATCATACCTACCTATCACATGAAATGTAAGCATTATCTATCATTATTCAAACGTTCGAGTTCATTAATAGCTGTAAAAAAACATACAGGCGAATTGAGAACCTCCTCCTTCTTGAAGTCGGTTAATAATACATGAGGTCAAAGAAACAAAATGAATCAATTGCGTGGTTCGCGGGGAATAACATAGTTGAATATCAAACCTCAGAAAAATCACGCACACAATAAATTTTAGCCTTGTCGTCATGAAAATAAGGAAGGAAATCATTTGTTTAGAATAAAATGCGAACTAAACACAAATAAAAGGTACAACAAACATTTAAAAAGTAAAAAAAACATTTATTGACACTTCGAGAAAAACATCACGACTATCACTTTCACGGAGTTCCCAAAAAAAGCACCGTCATGGACTTTCTTTTAACAGTTCCTCACGGAGAATTTATAACACCAGTTGTAGGCACAGCACTAATCTTCATCGCATGACGAAGCTGAAGATGGACTCGATGACGTCATCCAGGTCTTTGCTGAACGGGGAGAGTTGGGCTTCGTAGGACGGCATCGGCTTTTCTTTGCCGTCCACTATCAAATGGCAGTTGGGGCCCACTAGTGTCACTTTGTCGCCTCGCCACCGTTTGCTGATCGTCACCATGCCACCGCTGCCGACCAAATTTATGGTCCCGTAGTTGTTAACTATCTCCAAACGGCAGTCGTTGCCGATCACCTCGACATCACCCTGATTATTCTGAACGCGAACAATGCAGTTGTTGCCGACCACTTTCAATCGGGTGCAGTTCGTCTCCATCGTCACTTTCTTCTTGTTACCGAGAACTGAGTACTTCTTCATTCTTAATTTATTATGGTTATATAAGCTTGAGATGTGTAGAGCACGAGCGCTTTGGCACGAATGAATTGAATTTAGAACGCACGTCGTATTTATTGAGGCGCGCGCGCAGCTCCGATAAGGGACTCCCCATAGAGGTGCGTCACTCATTGATGAAACGAATCTGCCCGTGATTAGTGTGATTACTTTTATCATAATGAAAACTATACCGTTTCGTAGTTCTTCCCCCCAAATTTTGACGAAATGTTATTTATGAATAACTATACCTTTGATAAAACTAAAGCAATATCTTTCATCGTATTTGTAAGGACGTATAGAATTTTAATGAGGATAATAGGAACTTTTTTTTTTTATCAATGGAGACTTTAATGAATGCAGCCATGGTTAAAATAGGTAATGTACAAAGTAACTTTTGATAAAAGTCTATGGACTTTAAAGATCGAATGTTTATGAACACTCAAGATTGCAATAAAAATGTTTGATAATTATTCGTGCCATGTCGTTTAATCAAATGAGTTTGTGAATTTTGATCTAGGTCATCTAACGTAACTATAGCTATCTACCTACTGTCAATTATTGAATTAAATACTTAATTGACATTCTTAGATCTGTTGTGAGGTGTTCACTATGTAGTAGGTAGGTACATATTTTTATTTATTCGCTTCGGAAGAGGTTTTACATACCTACATAACCTTAATTATACACCTGAGTAAAGTGTTACTTATTTACATGTTAAATAAATATATCAGGTAATTAATACTTTGGAACCTTTTAGAATATTTTATTATAAAGAAAAATGGAAGGAAAAATTTGACTTCTGGCGAGACTCGAACTCGCGGCCTACTGGGAATCTAGTCCAGCCGCTCTTCCAATTGAGCTACTTCAGTAGCTCAATTGGAAGAGCGGCCGGAGTCAAATTTTTCTTTCCATTTTTCTTTAAAATAAAATATATTTCACAAGCATGTGTTAATGCGAAATAATATAAAACACCTTTTAGAATGTCTACACAGGAACAAGAATGGTTTTCGGGTGGTTTTTTTTCCTTTTTTTTATGTAAGTATGGTGGCAAGCAAGCATGCAGTTCTCATTGATGTTAAGTGATGACTGCAGTCTATACATAGACATCTACACAAAAACCGGAAGTCAAACTAGAAAAGCTGGACTAGATTCCCAGTAGACCGCGAATTCGAGTCTCGCCTGAAGTCAAATTTTTCTTTCCATTATTCTTTAAATAAAATAATTTAATAATCATATTAAGTAATTATTACCTAGGTTGTCATATGCGATAATATGTAGTCATTATGATTACATACACAGCATCAAAAAGAAAATACCCGTAATCAGTGATATGTAACTGTATCATAATATTTTATAATACATGATAGATATTTTATCATCCAAAGTGATATTAAAATTTATTTAATTAATCATGATATAACACTACGACTGCAGAAACGTTTTCTGAGCTAATAGACTTTGTTTAAGTATCGTATATAAATACTATAAATGCGCAAGTTTGTATGTTTGTTTGTTACTCCATCACGCAAACCCTGGTTGAAAGTCATCATCTTAAAGTCTTTTTTGATGTAACGAAGGTGACAAAGCCGGCGACGACGCCAGCTTTGACGACCTGGTTAGTCCAGCGGTGCGAAACCACCGTTTGATTCGAAGGGTCGCGGGTTCGATCCCCGTACCGGGACAAATATTTGTATGACCTACAGATATTTGTTTCGGGGCTGGGTGTTTGTGTATGTGATGTGTGTGTACAACGGCACCCACACGATACATATACCTAGTGTGGGGTTGTGAGTTTAAGGGTATTTATTTAAAGAAGCATACAGTTAACATGGATGTAAAGTGATGACTGCAGCCTATAGACATGTACACAAAAAACTGGTTGCCTGTAAAGTCGGTTTTACGGGCGAAGATTTTACGTGACAACATCTTTTTCTCGGTAGAAAGGCATTCGCCGGTCCGGCAGGCCTCTCTCTCGTTCAGTGACTCATCGTTACGTTACCGGGCGTTACACTTTTTCATGAGTGACTCCGAGCCGCAACCTAATTTAAGACGTTGTCACGTCAAAAACCAGAGGTCAAAATGCAGATGTGTTTTCACCCCTGGGAGCTTAGCTGTTATGTCTCTGTGATATTTATTAGTAGGCCAAACATTAGCATCTAACCGGAACACGATAGCGCTGAACACTGCCATTTTGCGGTGGATAGATTAAGTTATGCTATACCGTATGAGAACAAAAGTGACCGACATAGCTCATCGAATAGTGAAACTCAATTGGGCAGTGGCAGAGAATATGTTATAATAATACGCAGTGGGCAGGGCACATAGCTCGGAGAACTGACGGCCGTTGGGGCAGAAGAGTTCTAGAGTGGCGACGAAGCGTAGGCAGGCTCCCACGAGGTGGAATGACGACCTGGTGAAGGTTGCGGGCAATCGCTGGATGAGGGCGGCCCAGGACCGTTCGTAGTGACAAACTTTGTGGGAGACCTTTGTCCAGCAGTGGACGTTTTTTGGCTGAAATTATGAGATTAAGTTAAATATTCCTTAAATAACTCTTATTATTTAATCGCTCCGCTTATGACTTGATAACTACCTAAAGCCAGGCTCTAATCAACAAATCGATTTTCCACATTGCACAAATCATGAGTGGATTATAATCTATTGTTATCAATCAGTCACTCTTGGAACTTTTCAGTCGGGACTGAATCGGTATAAAACGTTCGGCTTACTTCACACTGAGTAATTCTTATAATTACCTACTAGTCTATATACGAGTATATAAAAATCAATTGCTGTTCGTTAGTCTCGCTAAAACTCAAGAACGGCTGGACCGATTTCGCTAATTTTGATTTTGAATGATTTTTGGAAAATATGAAGCAATTGAAGGGAAATGTTTAATGTGAATGCAACGTTACGGTTCAGTACCTGGTTATGAAGACCGGTTTCTGAGATCAAAATGACCTTGGAAATAGGATTTAACATTGAGAGCAGTATGTCAGGTCTCGGATTACGTGACACCAAGGAAAGCTGTTCCGGACTTCCTCAGCATTCTGATATTTTTCCTTAACGCAACGTGTCGTAAGTCGTAATACTCGTAGTAAATGAATACCTACTCAGAATGTGTAAAGATAAAAATCGGTTACAAAATATTTTTTTTATATTTTTCTTTACAAAAAAAATACTAGGTAGGTATTTTTTTCACATTCTGAGTAGGTATTCATTTACTACGAGTATTACGACTAACGACACGTTGCGTTAAGGAAAAATATCAGAATGCCGAGGAAGAATAATAGTAAACAAATAATAAGATTACCTAATCAAAAAATAAAAAATAGTAACAACAAACTTTTAATTCGGGTTGATTACCTATATTTTTATTCTAATTGTGAATGTATACCAAATATAAAATACCATATATAAATATAATAAACTATATCACCATATGATTAAAACTAGTGATGCGCCGAATAGTGGTTTCACCGAATAACCAAATACCGAATATTATTCGGTTTAACCTATACATGCAGTGGACATTGATGTTAAATGATAATAGTTATCACTTAACATCAATGTCCACTGCATGCTTGTTTGTCACTTCCATGACATAAAAAAATAAACGGGTCGGCCCCCAGGTCAGCTAATGTATGTATGTCTGTATTTTCACGCCAGGTCCCTAACAGGGTAAGAAAGGAAGAAAGAAAGAAGAAAGAAACATGGTAGGCAAAGAGTGTAGAGCGCCAGATATCCCGGTCCTGACATAAGCTCAGTCGGTCAGCTAATGAATAGGTGTGAACATGAATTTCATGAATACAGTCATGTACCTACCTCCAGCGGCTGGTGTAGGTCGTAAGCGATCTACTCGGTTAAGCACTACGGGCGCGGTCGGGTAGTGTGATGAGTGACCGCTAGTGGCAAATTAAATGCGCGTTTCCGTGCTTCGGAGGGCACGTTAAGCCGTCAATCTCGGTTGCTATCGATGGATAGCAGTCGTTAAACCTTGTCGGAGGCCTTATGGGCGGTTTGAAAACATTCGACAGCGGGTTGGCCACTAACCCACCCATCTCCACCAGTCCGCATTGGAGCAGCGTGGTGGAGTAAGCTCCAGGCCTCCCCCCAAAAAGGGGAGAGACTCGTGCCCAGCAGTGGGACGTATAATGGATTGCCATTATTATAGTCATGTACCTATTAGGTAGGTAGTACGAGTACATAAAAAGTGTCAAAAACTAATTTAGCTTATAAATTCCATCTGTAATACAAAATTGTGGTCTCTCTCACATACCTATCAGTAACATTGCAGGTACCTATGTGGTTCCCGCAACTAAATTACGAAACAAGTTTCCGATCATTTTTTGCTCCCAATTCAAAGGACAACATTTTTACGTAACACAGGTCGTTGACATTGAAATGTCTTTCGTAATGACCTCTCTTGAAGTGTCTTGATAAAGAAATCCCCGAGATATGGTCGCGACAGAACAGTAAATTAATAAAATAATAACTGTTTAAACAAATTACTCACATAGGTAGGTTTTTTTATGTCATGAAATGGCTAACAATTATACCTACAGTTTACATTGATTTTTTTTTATGTAATGGAAGTGGCAAACAAGCATGCAGCTCACAATGATGTTAAGTGATGACTGCAGCCTATAGACACCCACACAAAGACCAAGGTCAAAATGCAGATGTGTTACTACTCCTGAGGATTAAGGTGTTATTCCTCTGTGCCGGAGATTACAGGGCCGTACATAACCACCTGACCGGAACACGATAGTGCTGAAGACTACCATTTAGCGGCAAGTATATTAGGTAATGCGGTGGTGCCTACGCCCGCGAGCTCCGACACTGCAGCTCTACCACCAGTGAAATGGTACCTAAGTAAAACTGTAGCAGTGGTTTTCAAAGTGTACACCGTGTAGCTCTGGGGCTACGCGAAGCATTTGTCGGGGCTCCACAGTCATATCGGCCATATTCAAATAAAATTCAGATAAACCTATTTTATTTAAAGAAAAATGGAAAGAAAAATTTGACTTCAGGCGAGACTCGAACTCGCGGCCGACTGGGAATCTAGTCCAGCCGCTCTTCCAATTGAGCTACTGAAGTCCTGCCCGATTTGTCAAATCTTTCCTTCACATTAATTGCATTGCTTTATGGTAGCAGCAGCGCCATCTATTGCCAACTATGCTAGTTAGGCAACCGATATAATAGACTTTGTAGTTTATTGAATATCGTAAAGAAGGCGCTTTTACCCTTAATAATTGTTTTATATTATTTCGCATTAACACATGCTTGTGAAATATATTTCATAAGCATGTGTTCGGGCAGGACTTCAGTAGCTCAATTGGAAGAGCGGCTGGACTAGATTCAGATAAACCTACTTCGAAATCTCGAATAATAATCTAATTCCATGTTCCTCTTACAAGTCTTACATTTTATTTTAAATTATGCGTGCTGCTCTACTACCATACGAGCTAGGTATGTTTAAGAGATGACTGCAGCCTAGAGACTTCTACACAATGCCTAAAGTTCAAAATGATCTGCATTTTGGCTTTTGGTTTTTGGCTTTCGTTGCCACTCTTGAGGCGTTAGTTGTTTTGCCTCTGTGATATTTATGCGTGATAGTTATGCGGGTTGCAGATCGAAAGCTAAGCTAAATTAGTTTAGTTAAGCTCGCATAGGTGACGGAGTTTTTCGTAGGTACCTACTAATTTGCATAGTTTGCTGTCTGCACACAAGTAGGTACAAAAAACTGCATGAGCTACACTATCTAAAAAAAACGTAACTTCACGCCTGTAATCCCCGAAGGGGTAGGCAGACGTAAATGCATGCATTCAAGCATACATGCAAACACCCACGATTCGCCGGTTACCATTTTGGCCCATGTAACAGGTGGCGAGCCTGTTGCCATCTCCGGGCACATAACCAAACTCCGAGATACTGGGAAACTTCCAGAAAATGAAAAAATCCCAATAGAACCAGCGATAAAGGATTTTAAACCGTTATCTCTGATAGCCTCCGACCCGAGAATCCAACACCCCCTCCAGCGTAGTAGTAGTGGACTAGCTAAGCTAGCTAAGCTAACTAACTACACTTGCTATCATTTCAGCCAAAAGACGTCCACTGCTGGACAAAGGCCTCCTCCAAAGAATGCCACAACGAACGGTCCTGGGCCGCCCTCATCCAACGATTGCCCGCGACCTTCACCAGGTCGTCGGTCCACCTCGTGGGGGGCCTGCCTACGCTTCGTCTTCCGGTACGCGGTCGCCACTCCAGAACTCTTCTGCCCCAACGGCCGTCAGTTCTGCGAGCTATGTGCCCTGCCCACTACCACTTGAGTTTCGCTATTCGATGGGCTATGTCGGTTACTTTGGTCCTCATGCGGATCTCCTCATTTCTGATTCGATCTCGCAGAGTAACTCCGAGCATAGCCCTCTCCATTGCTCTCTGAGTGACCTTGAACCTTCTTATGAGGCCCATAGTGAGCGACCACGTTTCTGTTCCGTATGTCATTACTGGCAACACACACTGGTCAAAGACCTTCTTCTTCAGACACTGCGGAAAATTGGACGAGAAGATCGGGAAGCTGCGTTATGCAGCTTCCCGAACGCTGCCCATCCGTTGGATTCGGCGATTGACCTCTTTCTCGAAGTTGGACCTACCTAACTGGACCGTTTGTCCCAGGTATACGTAATCGTCAACAACTTCGAGTGTAGTACCCTCGACCATAACAGGAGTGGGCGTAACAAGGACATTCTACATAATCTTCGTCTTGTCCATATTCATTTTAAGGCCCACTCGTTGGGAGGCCCTACTGAGGCCATTGAGTATTGTGCCAAGGTCTCCCAGGGTCTCAGCCATGACTACGATATCATCCGCAAATCGGAGGTGGGAGATGTACTCGCCGTTAATGTTGATGCCGAGTCCGTTCCAGTCCAGAAGCTTGAAGACAGACATCTTCCAATGCAGCGGTGAACAGTTTCGGAGATATGACATCTCCCTGTCTCACACCTCGCTGCAGTTGGATAGGTTTCGAGTTCTGGTCCTGAAGGCAAACCGACATAGTGGCGTTTTCGTACAAGCTCCCTAGCACCTCGATGTATCGGTAGTCGACTTGGCACCTCTGGAGTGACTGTAGCACAGCCCAAATCTCGACCGAATCGAAGGCTTTCTCATAGTCCACAAACGCTAGACAGAGGGGCTGGTTATATTCTTGTGTCTTCTGTATAACCTGCCGCAGCGTGTGTATGTGGTCTATGGTGCTAAAACCTTTACGGAACCCGGCTTGTTCGGGAGGCTGGAAGTCGTCGAGTCTGCGAGATAGACGGTTCGTAACCACTCTCGAAAACAGCTTATAGACGTGACTTAGAAGTGCGATGGGCCTACAATTTTTAAGAAGGGTATTGTCGCCTTTCTTAAATAACAGTACCACCACACTTCTGTGCCACGCCTGTGGCGTTTTACCCTCGGATATAACGGAATTGAACATCAACTGAAGAGCTTCTAATACTGGCCTTCCGCCCGCTTTCAGGAGTTCAGCAGGGATTCCGTCATCACCCGGCGCCCTGTTGTTTTTGAGCTGTTTGAGAGCCATGCTAATCTCGTCTAGACTGACGTCCGGGATATCTTCGGTGTAGTGTCGGGTCAGTCCGGCTCTAGGATCTGCTGCCGGACTGTTAACAGGTGGTCGTGCTGTATAACTGTCCGTAAAACCGTTCGATCTCTTCTGCAAGCTCAGGTTTCGACGATACGATTCTGTTGTCCTCTGTCTTCAGCTTAGTGAGACGGCTTTACCCTAAGGACAGATCTTTGGCGAACACTTTAGAGCCCTTGTGCTGCTCTATGGCTGCTTTAATACTATCATTATTAAAGTGCCGAAGGTCGCGAGTCAATGACTTCGAAATCTGTCTGTTGAGCCGCCTGTACACTAAAGCATCTTCAGAGGACTTCAGAACCATACCGCGCCTCTCCTCCATGAGCTTGAGAGTTGGGCTGGAGATCTTTTTGGTTTTATTCGTAGGGCGGGTCTTGAAAAACTTAGAACCCGCCGTACGGACAGTTCAATGAACTGCATGCTTGTTTGCCACCATCATTACCTACATAAACTTTATGTGCTGTGTATATTTTGTCACTGTATAACTGTATAATAGAAAAAAATGTTTTCATTGTCACCTAAGAATTATCGCGGAAATTCTTACTTAGATAGATAGGTTATAGTTAGTTACCCGGTTACTTCCTCATATCCTCCAATGATGAGGTGAATGGTACCAGGAAGGTAATTGTATTGTAAATCGTATTCAAACACAAGCAAACAAACAACTGGTAGGGGAAGTACGTCCAAAATGACATATACGGACAAAACGACATATTCGTGATATTTTAAAAACTACGCGGTATAAACTGTCAAAAGTTAGGCAATCAAGAAGCACCTACACCGGAAATATACCATTGGACTTTTAAGAGCCGTTTAAAATACAGAACAGACGCCATGTTGACATTTGTGTTTCGGGGTTGGAAATAAATTTGTTAGTGGTCATTTGATTTTTGTTTTTCGGTAAGTTTTCTTATGTTATTTTACTGTCCCATAATTTTATATTTCGAAGCATATTGTGTTTGAGGTTATCGCGTAGAATTTAAACCATTATTGTCACTGCAACAAGATTATTCTTCGAATCGTAATATTTTTTGAGGCTATGTACAAAATGACATACAACCACTATGGACAAAACGACATAATGTGTCATTTTGTCCGTAGAGAAGGTGGTAAGATTTTTTAAGTAAATCTTTTTAATTTACAGAATGACAATATGCCCCGAAATTATAAGAGGATCAGTAATCGGAAATCATGGAGTCAAGAAGCGATGAAAAAAGCAATTGGAGCTGTTAAAGAGAAAAAATGGGTTGGCTTTTGGCTTCTAGAACCCTCAAAGTGCCACAACCTACACTAAAGCGGCATGCTTTGGAACAAAAGAAAACAGTTGCACCTGCAGCAAAAGGTTTAGGCCGATTTCAGCTAACATTTCCTCTTGAAATTGAGAGACAATTGTTTGAGCACATCAAGCTACTTGAAACTCGCATGTTTGGATTAACGCGTATCATGGTCCAAGAACTCGCTTTTCGAAGATGATTGTGCCAAAGTGTACCAAAAAAGTGTTTGCGAATTGTGCAATTAGTTTTTATGGTTATGTCTTATTTTATCATTTTTGTTATGTTGATGGCGGTGTATGTTATTTAGTCCATACGACTCGTGTAGTTTTTTTGTCCATAAGGTATGGACAAAACGGATTTTTCTTGATCTTCATTTAATACTAAATATTTTTGTAAGTGTTGATTTTTCTGACAAAATCTATATTATTCCTGTTAACCAATTAATATAAGCAAAGTTCTAAGAAAAAAATATGTTTCTATTATAAATAATATTAAAGTTAATGCTGATTAATAAAACTATACGTCATTTTGGACGTACTTCCCCTAGGTGTAATGAAAACAGTAAACAAATATTTCTTTACTTTCAATTTTACAGATACGCAACTAGTTAAGTTTTTGTGTCAACTAAGTCGAGTACTGTCTGATGGTGGGATCAAAAGTCTTAGGAATCGGCGTGCATGTATGAAGATAAATAATAATGTTACTGGTGGTAGAGCTCCAGTGACGGAGCTCGCGGGTATAGGCACCACCGCATTACCTATAAACTTGCCACTAAATGGTAGTGTTCAGTACTATCGTGTTCCGGTCAGGTGGTAATGTACATCCCTGTAATTTCCGGCACAGAGGCATAACACCATAAGCCTCAGGAGTGTTAACGCATCTGCATTTTGACCTTGGTCTTTGTGTGGGTGTCTATAGGCTGCAGTTATCACTTAACATCAATGTGAACTGCAAGCTTGTTTGCCACTTCCATAACATAAAAAAAATGTTGAAGAAGCACAGGAGGTGTGTCAGGACCGAGATATCTGGCGTTCTCGCTAGGCTCACTTCCCGCTCACTCACTACATACCTACCCCGTCAGGGACTCGGAGAGAATATACATATACCTACATACTACATACATACATACTAGTTAAGTTTTAGTTACACGAAGTCAACACGAAATTACTAAATAAAATCAAAAAACTATCTACGTATGGCCTTGTAATAACTATCAAATAGGCAAAACAACATAGTTAAATCCCAGGGGTGGCAACGCATCAACATTTTGACCTTTGAGTTTTGTGTGTATAGGCTTCATTTTTTTTAATGTAATGGAAGTGGTAAACATGTTTATTTGTGTACCTTAAATAATTTTATTTTTCATGTTTTATTCTACCAGTTTGTCGGCGTGATTGAGGTGTATGTGACAAATCTCAAGCCTCTAGTACCTACCAAAAGTTTTTGCGCTAAACCGCGGACGGTCAGACAGACAGACAGACAGACCGAGAGACGGACACGGCGAAACTATAAGGGTTATTTGTTTACTACGGAACCCTAAAAAGCCAAGTGGAGACAAAAGTCGTAAGGTGACCAGCAAGTTACCGAAGCGTTTAGTGAATTAGGTAGGTACCTACTTAAACAATTTCCTTATACCGATCACATTTCTACATTTCTCCTTCCGGTTGCATATTCACAAAACAAATGTTCTAAGTAAATGACACACATTCGTATCATATTATGTTGGTAACGTGAAAAAATACTGTTTTGCTCTAATCGCTGTAACCGATGACTCACAGGTTGCTCTTACCAAATTGATGTAATCGTCAGCCCTACGAGAAATGCCGTGAGTCATACCGGGCGTCTCCGTCTGGAGCGATCGCAAAGATTAAACACTCAGAGACGTTCAACCTCAATCAATGTGTCATCCCATCAATCCCAATATCGTACTTTCGATACAAAATGATCTCTCGATCGATCCATTATCAGAGTCCAAAAACAACGGATAACAAATCCATCTGTGGGTTTAAAATTAAGGTCGTTAAAAATGGTTACTTACTACTACTTACTAATGGGACTTTGGGACTCGATAATAAGCTTGTACGTAACTATTTGACGTGAAGATCTGTAGTACCAAAAGTTTTTGCGCTAAACCGCGGACGGACAGACAGACAGACAGACAGACGGACATGGCGAAACAATAAGGGTCCATTGTCTACTACGGAACCCTAAAAAGGGGGTAGCTTTTTAATATCGGCAAAAGTTCTTTCATAAACAATCGTGGTCATCACAGATACAAGCCAACGAAGCGTATCAATCGCGATCCATTGACAATTGCGAATATGAATAGTTGTATGTAAAATGTTAATACGAATGTTTGCAGAATTAGGCCCAAGGTCGGTCAACACAATCTGTTAAATAGATAGGTTGTATCCACTATTCTATAACTAATCGTTTTTTAGATATCACCATCCAATAGTCGTTGTAATGCTGTAATGGCTAGTAGGTTTCGTAGCATGCACCTACGAAACAATGACGAATTCTAAAAATCTTCAAATACCTACGAGTAGGTATGTTGAGTTTTTGTAAATAGTTTGTATGATAAAAGTTGTTGGGATATGTTCAAAGAATCATTATTATAAATAATTACAAATTATTTTTAAACCTCATCTATTTTTCACATTTTGCTATTTATTTTTGGTACTTGTCTATCTTATTCAGTAATCCACCGATTTTAATAAGTTTTACGTACATTTCATTTCCATTTTACTTTCGGACTCTTTACACTTTGTCCAATACCTTATTGTCTCAAACATAAATGTAGATAATACGAAACTGAAATAAATTCATTACCTAATATTTATTTTATACAAAACATAGAGCAACACCGGAGGGGAGTATCCGGCTTTCCCCTCTATCAAAGTACAAGCCCAAATGAGCCTATACCTGTCGCCTAGATGTTTAAATGTGTGCGTGAAATTGTTTCTGTATTTCGTTAAAGTCAAGGTGTGAGTTTCGTAGTAATAGACGATTTTTGTAGTTTGCGTGTGTGTCGCACGTATTTTCCCCCGCAAAAAATGACAGACTGTTTTGCATCGGTAATACACGCTATGGCTACTCCCCTCTGGTCCGCCGCGACCGGTGGGCCGCGTTGCTCTATGATACACAACTTTTGTTTCACAGCTAAGTAGGTAACATTTTAATTCATTTTAATTGTGTCCCCACCAGATGTTTTAACGATGTTTTAATGAGTTTCATAACATAACAGTGTCGTTGATGAAAAAATACAATTCCGGGGAATCACCGTGTATAAAAATAAGTATGACCATGACCATGTAGTTCATAGGTACCTATTTTTATAATTTTATACTACAGCGGTAAATGTGTTAATACAAATTTACCTTGTAAACTGTTGCTGGTAAGTACCTAATTAAGAACTCAGATTAACTCGATGGGGTCTACGTATATGCGTATAAATAAAAATGGGATAAATGGGCAAGTGATATAAATATTAGCAAGGGGGTCCACCGAAGCTGAAAAAAATTGAAAGGGGTCTACAAGAAAAATAGTTTGGGAACCTCTGATATAGATCCTACATAGGACAGCAGAAAATACCTAACGCATTTGCCAGTTCTTTTGGAAATTTCATCTCATGTTCAAAATATATTGAAAGGTTACTTTTCCCAAGACGTACGTAATGTAACTTCACTCCTGTAATCCCCGAAGGGTTAGGCAGAGTAAATGCATGCATTCAAGCATACATGCAAGCACCCACGATCGCTGGTCACGTATTGGTCCATGTAACAGGTAGCGAGAATATTGACATCTCCGGGTACATCACCAAACTCCGAGGTACCAACAAAAGACAGTCACAATGGTCGACAAATAGGTTGCGAAAGAGATAACGCTCTACAGACTCGAAATAAGCCGAAGTCTCCTTCCTAGGCTCAATGTGCAATATTTATTGTTGAGCACTGTACTTACTTTAAAATATAGATCAGTGATCAAAGTGGTCCATATAGACCCCCTGGGGTCTATGGGAGACTCGATGGGGTCTACGTATATGCGTAAATAAAAATGGGATAAATGGACAAGTGATATAAATGTTAGCAAGGGGGTCCACCGAAACCTGAAAAAAATTGAAAGGGGTCTACAAGAAAAATAGTTTGGGAACCTCTGATATAGATCCTACATAGGACTGCAGAAAATACCATATCAAGAAAATAAATATAGGTACCTACATTATGTACTTAATTTCAAAACGGTTTCAAGCTTTAACCCTCATCGATATCTTATCGAAGCTCTTAATGATAATGGTTCTTTCCATTTAGATGCAAGCCCGGGAAATCCCTGTATACTGTGATTATTACCTATATAGGTACATGATTATAATTTTATTTGTCTGCTTACGAACTGAGATTCGTCCAGACTTCCAGGGGGCATCAGAATCTTATCATTCCTTTTTAAAGTTCCGTAGTAAACAAGGAACCCTTATAGTTTCGCCATGTCCGTCTGTCTGCCTGTACATCTGTCCGCGGTTTAGCGCAAAAACTATTAGTACTAGAGACTTGAATTTTGGCTCAAGTATGCACCTCAATCACGTCGACAAAGTGGTTGAATAAAAACATGAAAAAATAATTATTTAGGGTACCTCCCCTCTACATGTAAAGCGCGGATATTTTTTTTTATTTTTCGTTTTCTATGTAGTGTGGGATATTCTTGGATAGGTCTTTCAAAAATGTTAACTGTTCGTGACTTATTAAGCTTTAAAGAATAACAAGAAGCGTTGTTCAAAACTTGTCATCGTGACGAATTGGCTCGTAAATCACAATTTGTCACAAAACACGTTAACAGTGTCCAACAAAGGTAACTAATTCTTAAAATATTTACTTGTAAGTGTATCTAAATGAATTGGCTATTCACAATCTTAATCTTTGACCGTCACACTCATTCAATAGTGTGCGTCCGCTCACATGACTCATGCGTAAGCGCATGCCACTCGAGTTTATCAACCTGTTGGAAGAAATGCAAAAAAATGAGGAAAGTCTGGTTCCCACAATGCATTATTTTTACTCGTTACGCTTCAGATAAATTCATAGACATGACAGAGATAAAGGTATTTATCTCAGGCCATGACGAAGTCGCAATTCCTTGAATAATGTTTTTAATTCGAAGTGACTCTTTTGGGACACGATAAAATAAACTGTGTTGTTTATTCATTATTGATAATGCATTTAATACAACCATGTAGACAAGACATCTAATATCTATTTTTTTATGTAATGGAAGTGGGTACACAAGCATACAGTTCACACTGATGTGAAGTAATGACTGCAGCCTATAGACACCCCACACAAAGACCAAGGACAAAATGCAGGTGCGTTACCACTCCTGAGGCCTAAACTATGCCTCTGTGCCGGAAATTACAGAGCTGTACATTACCACCTGACCGGAACTAGGCTTCATTTAGCGGCAAGTACAGTATTCAATAAGACATAATGCACATCGACCTCTGGAAGAGACGTAGGCTTATTTCGGATCTATAGAAAGTTATCTTTTTCGCACCTTATCTATTTGACGTTTGTCGACCATTTGGATCAAGTCTTGACCAATACCGGACTACGGAAGCTTACGTAGGCTGTGTGCAACAGAGATAATGGTCTATGAAGCCGAAACTAGCCAATTGTCACTTTCATAGGCTCGATGTGCATTATTTGTTGATGAGAACTGTATATTAGGCAATGCGGTGGTGCCTACGCCCGCAAGCTCCGTCACTGGAGCTCTACCACCAGTATAAACTGACTGGTAGGTAACACATGAAAATATGAAAATCACTTTTCTAAAAGTATCAGTAATTCAGTGACGCTGTGATTATAAGGCGCGTTTGAGATATGAATGTAGCATTCCCGGTAATGTTGTGATAAAAATTAAAGATTAAACTAATATCTGATTACGCGAATACCGGATATCCGGCCAACAAATCGGCTGGCCAGCCGGATATCTGACGATTAAACGGATCGGTGAAATTGTTTGCAGTCATCTGGGAACAGGCAACTGCACTTAGTACCATTTAAGCTTTGTGCGTACTTTAAGTAGATGCGCAATGTTCCAAATAGTAATAGTAAAACTATAATTGGTGCAGAAAGCAAACACGGGTTGGTTACAGAGAAAAAGAGAACATTAAATCACTACAAAAAATAGCGCAATATTATACATACTAGGTACATAGATCTGCAATGAATGTGTGCCTCATTTAACTCATTCCATGTCCCATGTACCACATGTGTCCATTTGCATTGTTTTAACTATTGTGTCTGCTTGAGGGTAGTGAACGTGTTAAGCACCAAAAAGGCGTCCGATTCAGCAATATGCTAGGCGTGAGCCTGGCGCTCATTTTCAATCGGAACCCATTCGATAACGCACGGATGTCAATTACCTACCATGTAAAGCCAAATTAAGTTCTCATAAACAAAAATAAATAACAAAATAAAGGTATCGCGAAAAAAGAAATTAAATACACATCACTACTCGAGATCTCTTTAGTCTCAATCTCGCAATGATTCGTCACTTTCAACTATGGCTCTTTAGCTATCTAAACAAAATTCACGGTGATGAACAAATATAATATAAGCAGGTAAATAAAGCGTGTCACTCATTATTCACGAATTTGTCACGTAAGGAATTCCCAAATATGAGATAAAGAACTCCAAGATAACGGGGCGCCTTGGGTGATGTGACTCAATATTGAGTAATCATACCTAAAATTGTTGATATATGTAATACATTACAAAGGAAATAATTATAGCAATACTAGCTGACCCGGCAAACTTCGTATTGCCTCAGAATTAAAACATTCTGTGGGTTTGATAGATACAAACTATTTGTGGGAAAATTAAATTGTTGCTTTTACTGTTTCCCTTCAATTTCTTCATATTTTCTTACCTTTAAAACCTTTCCTGGAAATCCAAAAATGATTCAAAACTAAAATTAGCCAAATTGGTCCAGCCGTTATCAAGTTTTAACGAGACTAACGAACAGCAATTGATTTTTATATATTATTTAGATGTATAGATGTGCACCTAAATGGTGTATAGCTTTAACTATTATATTTGTATGCAGTTATATTTTCACTGTCTGCTTTCCAAAAATAATAAAATAAAATAAAATACTCATCCAATGGGAAAGCATGATGGATTAGCAAATTATGAATTTATAAGTGATACACTGTTTTTTTTATGTAATGGAAGTGGTAAACAAGCATGCAGTTCACATTGATGTTAAGTGATGACTGCAGCCTACAGACACCCACACAAAGACCATGGTCAAAATGCAGATGCGTTACCACTCCTGAGGCCTAAGGTGTTATGCCTTTGTGCCGGAAATTACAGGGCCGTACATTACCACCTGACTGGAACACGATAGTGCTGAACACTACCATATAGCGGCAAGTATAGTACATTGTAAGTATATTGACAAGCCAAGTTAGTCCAGCGGTGATACCTAAAGTGACCATACGTCCCGTTTTCATGCAGCTCGTCCCGGTGTCCCAGGAAAACTTTTGGGAAGCGAAAATGTCCCGTTATTGGTAATCTCAGAAAAAATGTGTAGAAAACTAACGCACCCGCTCAAAGCTAGCTCAAAGGTCTCTGCCAACGCATTTGTAATTTGACCACTGGTCTTTGTGTGGGTATCTTTAGGCTGCAGTTATCACTTAACAACAATGTGAACTGCATGCTTGTTTGCCACCTTCATTACATAAAAAAACAACAGTTGAAGTACGTTCACCTTCACCTTCATTACGTTTTGGTAGACGAGAGCAATTGATGCAATAAAAAAAATTGTCCCCTCCGCCTCACAGTTTAGCTCTAGGGGAAACCCTAACCCTAGAGCCAAACTGTCCTCGTCTATATCGTCGGCTGGCGAAGCAAGAGCGCCTCCCTGAGGCCCGGGGAACCGTAACACGGTATCGCTGACCACTACTATTTAGCGGTATATAAGTAAGGATGACGAGGTAGTGCGGTAGTGGTTAGCGATAGTGGTTACAGCCCTCAGAATCCCACAGGACCTCAACCAATAAAACATTCAATGACAAAAAGTGGTTCAAATAAAATAACTATGTGTATACAGTACAAAAAGTGTATATTTAATAAATATGACAATACCATCATAAGCTAAATGTAATACCTAGCTACTTAAAATTAATTTACAGCCAAGTCACAATTCATTAAATACTAGATATCAGCTAGGTGCCTATAATTAATTTGTTAAAACATATCTATGAAATAAAAACCTTGGCTATACCTTTATGCATTAAGCTACAATAAAATCTAAATAAGCTACAATAGAGCCAGAATTTAAACATACCGCTGGTAAATATTATGTGTTCTTATTTGAACAAAATGAAAGGTGAAAAAGATGACAGTTTTTTACATCTAACTGTTTTTAAGATGTGTATATGGAGTATATATCACATGTATGGCAAAATTAAGGACTGATTAAATAACGTAAATATTACAGTTGAGTAAAAAAATGTTATAATACGTTAATAACTTTCAATAACCGAAATAAAACATTTTTTTTTTCAGTTTTTTCTCTTAATACTAAACTTAATTAATATCACTGATATTTGAACTACAAAGCCCTACAAAATAAGACACACGTTACTTTATCTTTTATTATAATTATTCATTCTACGATCGATTAATAATAATAGTGAAAACTGGCAACTAACAAAAATATCCTACAAATTTAAAAGGTAAGAAAATAGAATACAAGGAATTGTTGTGTCAGCGTTTTTCAATATTAAGTGAGATGGATAAACTACGTCGTACGTATTGTGGATCTATAAACCTCTCAATGAGAATCTTTTCGCTTAGTTTAAGCCTTAAACTAATACCTGCACCTTAAACTTTAGGGTACAGATACTAGTATAAGGCTTAAACTAAGCGAAAAGATTGTCATCCGACGTTAATAGATGGCGTTGTACGAGTAAATAATATTTTGCAACATAGGAGTCTCAAATGGTGGTTGATTACAGATTTTAAATAGCGAAATAATTTTGCAGCTCTCAAGACACTTGTTTACGCAGATCACCTAGTTTGTCATTCCCCAGGCGAGTTTTTGCCGTTTGATAGTAAAAAAATGCGATTTAGATAATGTAAAACAAAGTTTAAATATTAAATATAATAGCCAGCGACTGCAGCCGTTCAAAGAACTAACTCGCAATCAATATTAAAATAACACAAAATTCTTAGGTGGACATTTTTTTACAGAGTATCTTTACAGATGCATTTCATGCCTAATGCCAATGAGAGCAAGTAAAAATTGTAAATACATTTAAGACAAACATTCAATGTAAATACCTATTTAAATCAGATCTTAAGTTTTAGCAATTGTGTAAAACAATTCTAAAATAAGACGTAAAAAAATGGCAAATACAAAATATTGCAATAATAATGATATTATTTTGCGCGAACCTCATAATATACATATCAGACTATTAGTTTAAATTGTCACTACTTATCCTAATGTTTTATCTAATATTTTGGTAGTGTTTTGGCTTCATAGGAAAGCTTAATATACAAAATAACTTAAATTTAAATTGAGATTACTGTTCATCCGACCAAAGTTGAGCATTATCAGTTTTTTGCTTATTTTTATGTTCCTAAATTACATGGTTTGTAGCTTTTTGTTCTGTAGCTTAATTAGTTTTGGCGCGCAAAAAAGTAAGGTTATGTTTTTGTATCATTATTCTTGCTACCATAACAAACATACAGTGCTCAACAATAAAATATTGCACATTGACCTTAGGAAGGAGGCTTCGGCTTATTTCGGGTCTGCAGAGCGTTATCTCTGTCGCACCGTACTTAATTGACGTTTGTCGACCATTTTGATCAAGTTTTGACCAATACCGGACTGTCAGTGCTTACGTAGGCAGTGTGCAGCAGAGATGACGCTGTACGAAGTCGAAACGAGCCGATCGTCACTCTCGTAGGCCCGATGTGCAATATTAATTGTTGAGTACTATAGTTTTGTGCTGGTTTATTAAAACAAAATCGAAACGACACCTCGGTTATACAATTTACGTTTTAACGAATATGCGTATTTATATAGCAAGTCTATTGTCACTTCAGCCGAACGAGGCCCACGGCTGGACAAAAACCTTGCCCAAAGATGGCCATAACATTATTTATTTACACTTTAATGCACAGTACATGAGGCGGGCTTAATGCCACAAGGCATTCTCTGACAGCCAACCTTTGGGTAGAAGAACAGCGTTGTGGAAGGTGCAAATGGATAATCTTAAATACAAAATGTAGTACATAGTTTATCGTTTACAAAAAATATATATATATCATACATTACATACCAATAATACTCATATATATAAATATATATTAAAAAAACGTAACTTCACGCCTGTAATCCCCGAAGGGGTAGGCAGAGGTAAATGCATGCATTCAATCATACATGCAAACACCCACGACTCGCCGGTTACGTTTTGGCCCATGTAACAGGTGGCGAACCTGTTGCCATCTCCGGGCACATTACCAAACTCCGAGGTACTGGAAAACTTCCAGAAAATGGAAAAATCCCAATAGAAGCAGAGATAAAGGATTTTAAACCGTTATCTCTGATAGTCCCCGACCCGGGAATCGAACCCAGGACCTCCAGCATAATAGTAGTGGCCTGCTACCACTACGCTACTGAGGCAGTTCTTATCATTATTGTGCGTAATTAGGGGAGAATATGTCTATGCTTGGCAGGCAGATTGGCGATCACAGTGGTGGTAGTTTTGTAGCCGCTGATGTAAACCTCAATGGTTAAAATAGCGAGTCGAAAAATAAATCTGACTTCAGGCGACAGCTGCCAGAAAATATTTGAAAATAAATCATTCTAGTTTTTGGGTGTATCTTGCTATGCCGATTAATTGAAAATCATTATGTTACTGTTCATAGTCGTATTGTTTTTGTGTTATTTTATTTGTCTCTTTACATCCCTAATATAAAGTAATTCAGTTATAGTTAATCCAAAGTCTACTATAAGACGTCTGTAAATATTGTAACGTACTGTAAATGGTTGGTAACGCGTAGCCAACCCAATCACTTCAGTTTTATGACGGGACGCTGCCTATCCCGCATAATTATATTTTACTATTGCAATGGTTTTACCACCGGTTACTCCAGTGCACATAAATAATTATATTTGTGTGCATTCACTTCGCAGCTTTAAGGGACAATAGACCTGAGTTTTGATATAAATTTTAGCTTAAAACCTCCACGCGTTCTTGAGAAAAAGGTTCTTGACAGACAGACGGACAACAAAGTGATCCTATAAGGGTTCCGTTCTTTTCTTTCAAGGTTCAGAACCCTAAAAACCCTCTTTAGTCTAAATAAGGCAGTAGGCAATCGTCAACGATGCTCACATTCATGTGCCAGTTGAAATGGTTTACTCCGGGGACGGTCACGATATGCAACCTGCCGCTCTCGTCCAAAGCTCGGAGCCCTATACGGTCTTCCGTGTATATGTCCTGTCCCTTCATCTCGACCACTGTCTCGTTCACGCCGTAATACCCGAATTGGCTGAAAATTGACAGTGGATTATTAAATTATTGGAAAAACAATATTTTCCGGAGTTAAGATGAACTAGCAATATTTTTATGACCAGCCCGTCGTTTTTAATCGGACCACCAAATACTGACAATAGTTATAATTCAATAATGCTTTGTTGCACCAAGATATTTGTTAAAGTTAAAGTTATTGTAACAGACATTTGTAGAATCGGTCATTTTTAGAATCATTCCTTTGTAGAATCGGTCATTTTTAGAATCATTCCTTTGTAGAATCGGTAATTTTTAGAATCAGTCAGAACACTGCAAGAATCGGTCAATCTTTGACTATGTAGTAATTTCGCGAATCAGTCATTCCTAGACTAAACCTAACATTTCGTGCTACATTTCTATGTGCACGTGTACTGATTGATCTTTGTGAAATAGGTAACCAGAATAAGCGTTTGTATAGCATTTTAGCCGAGTGTCTGGGGTGTGACTAGGTGCTGCCTAACAACAAACTTCGGGCATCACCTGCTCGTCATGTGAAGCTTACCCACAGTTGAACAACAGAAAAAAAAAACAAAATAAAAAATTTTAAACCGCACAAATACGTACATCAGTTTTTAAAACTCATGAAAGTACCATTCTCATACAAAATTCCGATATTTATAAACAAGATTGTGATTCCTCTTATACAGGCCAGATAAAAAGAGTGGTATCAACCACAATTAAAGAACACATTATTGATGTCAAAAACCGTAGAACAGGAAGGTCTGCAGTCTGTGATCACATAGCCGACAAACCAATTCACTATATTCGGTTTGACAAATTCGAATACTTGCTACAGAACACAGACCAATTCCAAGAATAGTTCGTGAGGTAATTGCGATTAAAAGACGTCCTAATCTCAGTAGAGGAGACGGATAGCGATCACCATGGGATCCAATACTTAGGAGAATTAAATCCGAACCCCAACAGTTTGTAAACTGTAAACCTCAATCTGTCAGACTCTGAGAATCTGTAAGACCTCAAGATACAATTAAGTACTAACTTTTGTGTTCCATCCTGAATGGTTTATAAGACATTTGCGAAATAGATGGAGGTAGCTGCAAATAATAATGTTCAAACTGCTGTCAGAGTTATCAGATTAGTGTCACCTCAGTCTGCACGAAACCACGGAAGCTGAAAAGCGACCGAAACGTCGGATTGATTTTAAATAAGCATTGTAGTTTAATATACGCCAAATAAACCCGAAAACTAGTTTTATTTCAATAAGTACCTACAGTAATTGTTAGGGGTCTCCCCTTTTACCCAGAAGTGGGACAATACAGATGAACAAGATACCTGCTCTGCCACGGTGTTATGACCTGGTCGTCCGGACCTCCGATCAGTACCAGCCGTTTTACACGGAGAAGGTTCGCCTTGAAGTCTGTAGACTTAGCTGACCTGAAAGCATATTAATATCAATCTATTATTAACATTTTAATATTTTTTTAAATAACACGTAATAATATGTCGCTACACACTACTAAATGTATGTATATTGTATTTACATATTATATGGAATTTATAGAGAATATTTAATTGTTTACAATATAAATAAGCGGCGCATTAAAATATTAGATTACAAAAAAAAATGTTATCAAGTTCTGACGTCAATGAACTATCGATACGACCTTGTAATAAATCTACAAACGCACGATGAGATAAAAACAAACATTACTTCCGCAATGGAAAAAAAACATTTTGATAGAAAAAAAGACATAATTCACCATAAAAATAAGAAACAAATCAATAAATAATTTCTAAATTCAGAAACAAAAAGTTAGGTTCCACCGAGATTTGAACTCGGATCGCTGGATTCAGAGTCCAGAGTGCTAACCATTACACCATGGAACCGCTTGACAGCTCACTCGAATTTAAGGTACAGAAGCCTGAAACTAGTTTTATTATAATATTACACTGCGTAAATAATAAAATTAAAACATGGATGCGCAAAAAGCTAAAATTAAAGAGGCAAGATGTGGCTATGGGAACTCCATTTCTAATTTTATCAGAAAATCGGCATTTAATATAGGTAGTCCGATTATTGATTTTGATATTCAAATAACATTTCAGTAATTCTTGTAATGAAATACAAGAATTGTACCTACCTTGTACCTACTTTATATCATTATACATAAATGCATTTGAAATAAAAATAAATTGATATTTTTAATGCGTCTAATATTATATAAAATATATGAAATAAAATATGATAAATAAATAACAACATCACAATGAAAAT
This sequence comes from Macrosoma leucophasiata, assembly GCA_036365455.1. Taxonomy (NCBI): domain Eukaryota; kingdom Metazoa; phylum Arthropoda; class Insecta; order Lepidoptera; family Hedylidae; genus Macrosoma; species Macrosoma leucophasiata. The sequence continues at coordinate 21,542,212 of JAWQUS010000007.1, read as the reverse complement.
TACAGTATGTAGTTAAATAAAAAAGCGGCCAAGTGCGAGTCGGACTCGCGCACGAAGGGTTCCGTACCATCATTCATAAAAGAAAATCACGGTTGTTATAGTCAAGTTTCTACCTTTAAATTAACATAAAGTAAAAAATTACTATAAAATTGTTTATTGTATGGGGACTCCCCCTAATAGTTTCATTTGTATATTTTTAGAATTTTGTTATAGCGGCAACAAAAATACATAATTTGTGAAAAAAAAATCAGCTTCTAGCTACCACGGTTCGTGAGATACAGCGTGGCGACAGTCAGACAGACACACAGACAGCGGAGGCTTAGTAATAGGGTCCCGTTTTAACCTTTTAGGTAAGGAACCCTAAAGATCATAAACAAATACATCATCAACAATGTCAAATACAATTTAATTTTATTCGACGTTAATTGACTTGATATGATTACATACTTATAAAGTAAGTGGTTGACCTTGCGAATGATCTTATACCTGAGTACTTCTTATTTAGCCGCTGCCCACATTTCATTCATTCATTTTTAACAATAAACATTCTTTACCTACATTTAATAATAATATAAAAAAATTTTGGACTGCTGAGACTGTTCCTGAGATATATCCAGAAAAGTGTTCTGAACAGGAACAAGCTGAAGGTATTTTCAAGCAATCAGTAACTTTACAAAACAATAGATTCTCAGTTGCCTTACCATTAAAGCAACAAATCACAGAGATCTATCTCGGTGAATAATTTTCAGCTGCTTTACAGCGTTTTTATAATCTTGAGCGCAGATGGTTAAAAGATAATAAACCTTATCAAATGTATAAAGATTTTATAAATGAATATATAGCTCTGGGCCATGCCGAGCCATATGATATTTCTAAATATGATTTGGATAAACATAGTGTGTTTTTTCTTCCTCACCATCCAGTTTTTAATGAAAACAGTCAAACAACAAAAATGAGAACTGTTTTTGATGGAAGTTTAAAGACAAAAAATAATGTCAGTTCAAATTATGTTCTATTAAATGGACCTATAGTCCAGAACGAACTGTTCGATATACTTATTTTGTTTCGTTTGCCAAAATATATTCTACTATGTGATATTAAGCAAATGTTCAGACAAATCTTAATTGACCCTCAATATAGGCCTTTGCAGAATATTCTTTGGAGATAATCTATTAATGACCCAGTGCAGTGCTTGCAACTAAAAAATAACTTACGGGTTAAAATCATATCTGGCTACAGGATGCTTGAAGGAGTTGGCTGAACGTTTTAAAAATCAATATGATTTGGCTCATTATGTGTTGCTTTCACAAACATATGTTGACGATGTGCTCACAGGGCATAATGATATAAATATATTAAAAGAAATAAAGAAGCAGTTGATAGAATTGTTGAGCCTGGGAGGCTTTCAGTTGCATAAATGGGGCTCAAATAATGCTATGCTTTTGGATGATGTTCCCTCAAGTCAACCTCCCATCAAAGATGTCGATATGAGTAAAGATAATGACTTTATAAGAACTCTAGGTTTGCGCTATAACGTTAAGTCAGATGTATTTTACATCAGCTGTTCAGAAAATAAAGTGAACAGTATTAATACTAAAAGGCAGGTTTTGTCATTTATTAGTAAGATTTATGATCCTCTGGGCCTTGTAAGGCCTATTGTAATTTTCAGCTAAGCTTTTAATGCAAAATATGTATAATGCTAAGATAGGTTGGGATGAGGAACTGCCTATTGAATTATATAACCAGTGGATAAATCTTGCCAATGGTTTAAGTGAAATGTCATGTATTAAAACAAAAAAGCATATTAATGTAGAGGGTGCTAAGCAGATAGAGTTAGTCGGATTTGCTGATGCTTCGTCCAAGGGCTAGGGTTGTTGTTTGTATATCAGAGCCATTTATGCTGACGGTACAATTAATGTAAATTTGCTTTGTTCCAAATCAAGAGCAAATTCGACTAACAATGATTTGACCACACCGCGCAAGGAATTAAATAGTGTCTTATTATTGTCCAAACTTACTAAAACAGTGTACAATACATTAATAACACAGTGTGATACACATGTTTATCTATTATATCTTGATTCGCAGATCGTGTTGGCGTGGCTTAACATGGAACCAGTAAAATTAATGCCGTATGTTGCAAACAGAGTAATAAAAATAAAAGATCATACTAAAGGCTGGTCTTGGTTCTATGTTAAGACCGCGGAAAATCCTGCGGACTGCTTATCAAGAGGTATAGGGCCTCGGGTCTTGCAAAATTATGATTTATGGTGGTGTGGCCCACGCTTTTTGCATGAGCGGCAATTTCACATCCTATTATTTATATTACATTAACTCATAATATAAGATTTTCAGACAATATTCTGACATAAATAAATTGAAGCGAGTTATAGCTTATGTAATTAGGTTCATAAAAAATAGTAAAACAAAGGATATCACTTGCAGATACTCTGGTGAGTTGATGCCAGATGAATTAGAAACTGCTTTGATTTCAATAGTTAAATATGATCAAAAAAGGCAATATGCTAATGATATCAACTGTCTAAAATTTAATAAACCCATAAAAGGGTCACTTTCACATTTAAGTCCATTCTTGGATGGTGAAGGTGTATTGAGGGTTGGCGGTAGGCTTCAGAATTCAGATCTCTCATATTCACAAAAACATCCAATTATTCTTGGTAAAGCGACTCATATAACCCATCTAATTATTTGGAATGAGCATAAGGATCTGATGCATGCCGGTCCAAAATTGTTACTTTCTTCATTAAATCAAAGATTTTGGCTTATTAATGCTGTCAATCAAATAAAAAATGTTATTCATAAATGCTTAATATGTTTTAGGTTGAAGGCCAAGGCAGCATCCCAGTTGATGGGCTCCTTGCCGTCACTAAGAGTCCGTATATCGAGACCATTTGAGAAGGTGGGCATAGACTATGCTGGCCCCTTTAATATTAAATTAGCACGAGTATGGAAACCTTTAATTTTAAAAGCTTATGTTTTGATTTTTGTGTGCTTTGTCACAAAGGCGATTCATGTCGAGCTTGCTTCAGACATGACCACAGATACATTTTTAAATTGCTTAAAAAGATTTGTGGCACGAAGAAATAAACCTTCTCAAGTGTTCTGTGATAATGCGGCCACATTTAGGTGTGCTAATTCTAATTTACAAGAATTGTATAAACTACAGTCTTCCGCATCCCATCAAAATGCGGTAACAAAGTTTGCAGCAAACCAAGGTATAGCCTTTAAATTTATTCCAGCATATAGTCCAATATTTGGAGGGTTGTGGGAGGCTGGTGTAAAGAGTTTAAAGTACCATAGAAGTAGAATAGAAGAGGGTCATTGGTACTAGTGTAATAATAATAATAATAAGGGGGCAGAGCAGCTTGTGGCGAGCTGTTGGTGAGTAGCGACACCACCCCCTACCATCATCTCGAGTTCTTCCGAGAGAACTGGGCTCCGCCTCGTCCGCCACACAGAGGTACGGCCGGACAGAGCATCAGGTCTCTCACCTCTGGCTTGCCTTCATTGGCCGGTCAGAGTGGGGCGCTAGAGGTATGGCATTTGCAGAAATTTAGATAATACGCTGTTGTCTAAATTTCTGGAAGAGCCATACACTCGGGGGTGGAAGTGTCTAAAGGCATAATAGCGGGGAAGCCCGCTCCGAGCTCGAGATTACTCGCTCATGATGGTGAAACCTGGGCCACACCTTGACACCCCCAGCCTCTCTCAACAGTGTTGTGTCGACCATCGGGTTGGCTGTTTGGGGGGCCCACCAAGGAGAGGCGAGTCACCACCTGCCTAAAGTAGGATTCGATAATGTGAGATGTTGAATATAGGCAGGTGCCGGATCTCACTCCATAGGCCCAGCCAGCTAGTCCCCCCAGTTCACCCACATAGCCCAAAGTTTGGCGAATCACTTATCATTACAATAGTCCAATTATATTCTGCGGGGTCTGTCTGTGTCTGTATAAATTATTTCATTCTGAGGCAATACGAAGTTTGCCGGGTCAGCTAGTTTGTAATTATTATATTAATATCTGGCAACTTACTGCTTTTCAATAGTCTTTTTAGTTTTGACTTTGATCTTGACGTATAAGTTTTTCTTTTTCTTCATTTATCATTATTGTAGGAATTGAAAAATTTTGTGATTATTGTTTTAACTAAGGACCTACTTCAAATTCTAATTTTAATTTACTATTTGTTTTTGCTTTTACAATATGTAATGGTTATTCACTCTAGGTAATTTATGATTTCTTGACGTTTTGAAAGTATCTGTAAAGATCTATCCGAAATAAAAATATTTTCTTTCTTTCTCTCTTTCAATTTATTGTGGCGTGTTCCTGCTGTTGTTAGGAAAGACCATTTTTATTCCAGTGGATAAAAATGTTTTAAATTCTAGAAAAAGTTTTACTGGTGGTAGAGTTTCAGTGTAGGAGCTCGTGGGCGTAGGCACCACCGCATTACCTAATCTATCTGCCGCTAAATGGTAGTGTTCAGCACTATCGTGTTCCGGTTAGATGGTAATGTATGGCCTCGTAATAACTATCACAGAAACAATAACTAAGGGGTGGCAACACATCTGCATTTTGACCTCTGGTCTTTGTGTGGGTGTCTATAGGCTGCAATCATCACTTAACATCAATGTGAATTGCGTGCTAGTTTGCCACCTTATTACATAAAAAAAGTTATTTTTATTTATTTGATAATATTTCAAAGCTGTTTTACCGTGAATTTTTTATTTTATTTTTTCCATTGAGCAACACAGATCACCGGCCGTGGCGGACCGGAGGGAAATAGCCATATGCGTTTCCCCTCTGTCAAAGTACAAGCCCAAATGGTCCTACGCCTGTCGCCCAGATGTTTAAATGTGTGCGTGAAATTGGTTATGTATTTTGTTGAGGTCAAGGTGTGAGTTTCGAAGTAATAGACTAGTAGTAATAGACGAAGTAATTTTTGTAGTGTGCGTGTGTATCACACGTAGTTCCCCCCGCAAAAAAGGACAGACTGTTTTGCATCGGTAATAAGGGCTATGGCTACTCCCCTCCGATCCGCCGCGGTCGATGGGCCGAGTTGCTCTATGATTTTTTCTATACAAATATTACTATGATCATTAGTACTTACTGACATATTTATATATATTTTTTGTGATTTGAAATAAATGAATTATTATTAACATACTTACGTGATATGATTGTTGATATAAGGCAGGTACACACTGTAGGTCTCATAAAGGTTCTGATGATAGGGGTCCTTCCAGTAGTTGCCGACGGATGTGTGCTGACCGACGCGCGAGTAGAACAGCTCGTACGCCGTCTCTTTCACCAGCCCCGGGAACACCACGTGGAGGAATCCGGCTGAAAGGCATGAAGACCATTTAATTCAAACCATTCAAACGCGTTGCTCACACTTTTTTTTGTAAGGGAATGGCTTTAATATTTATTTTATGGCGGAGCGACGTATGCCGGGTCAGCTAGTCACTATATATTATAAAGTCCCCCTATTTCCTCTGTTTATATGTATGCGCTAATCTCGAAAAGTTGTTGACGGATTTTGTTCCTGTCTGAAATGTTGGAAAGAGGGTTTTCTGATGACGGTTTATATCTAAATATTATATCACTATGGTGCTTATATTTACCGAGATATCACTGTTTTTGTCAAAGAAGTCAGCGCAGGGACGCGCTGATAATAATAATAAATTCTACCCGTGCGAAGCCGGGGCGGGTCACTAGTTTAATTTATTTTTGACATCATTCGCCTAGCCTTTGGCTCATTTGGTAACTTTCGAGCAATATCCGGAACTAAAACAAAGTTCAAATCTTACCTCCATATTGGCCAGCCTGAGGAGAGCTCAATGATATAAATGTGCTGACCGACACATTGGGAAAGGTTTGAACAATGCCGCGCGCTATCAGACCGCCTTGAGAATAACCTGAAAATGTGAAGTAAACCTTTACGTCGCATGTTTTTTGACGTTTCTATTGATGTTTTTTTTTAATTTATTTAATGGAAGTGATAAACAAGCATGCATTTCACATTGATGTTAAGTGGTGACTGCAGCCTATAGACACCCACACAAAGACCAAGATCAAAATGCAGATGCGTTACCACTCCTGAGGCCTAAGGTGTTATGCCTCTTTGCCTCTGTGCCGGAAATTACAGGGCCGTACATTACCACCTGACCAGAACACGATAGTGCTGAACACTACCATTTAGCTGCAAGTATATTAGGTAATGCGGTGCTGCCTACGTCCGCGAGCTCTGTCACTGGAGCTCTACCACCAGTAAAAGTAGAGCTCCAGTAACGGAGCTCGCGGGCGTAGGCACAACCGCATTACTATATTTAAGTTTATGCCGCTAAATGGTAGTGTTCAGCACTATCTTGTTTCGGTTAGATGGTAATGCACTACTACTACCATAATAATTTATCGCGGAGACATATCAGCTAATTTAATAAGTTGGAAATGCATCTGCATTTTGAAATCTGGTCTTTGTGTAAGTGTTTATAGGCTGCAGTCATCACTTAACATCAATGTGAACTGAATGTTTGTTTGCCACTTTCATTAAATAGAAATCAATGAAGTGAACAGAAGGTGCACCTCACTAATTTTTCAACCTCTTTAATGTTCGAATGAGTTTCAATTTTCGCCGAGTAACTTGTAACTTCATACGGAAAAATATGGTGTGGTACTACATACCAACAAGGTTGATTCCCTCTGGATGTAGGCTGGATATGTTTGCAACATCCAGACCAATCTCGAGAACTTGGTGCCACATTGTCTCTAAACTAGACCAGCTTTCGAATCTATTTACGTTGTACACTTTTGTGCCCGGATGTTTCTGGAATTAAATGCAAAATAAATTCATTATTAATTGTTTTGTTGACAATCATAGGCATTACGTAATGAAAACCTTGAGGTTCAAGGAAAATAAGAAATCAATTGTCATATTTTTCTGGTGGCCTAAGGGAGGGGGTAAATAAAATATGATAAAAATGCAACTTTGGCCAACTTAGAAAAGCCAACTTTAATAAGATTGAATATAAGTAAGTCGCCCTATATAAAAAAAAAATAATGGAAGTGGCAAACATGCAGTTTAAAGCACTTCCATTGCTGGCTGACAACGCACAGCTGAATGGTTGTAGAAAGCTTACAAGATTGTAGGGGAACACTATGAGTATTCCCAGGGGTGGATCTACCTAAGGGTTTCTTGAGTTTTAGCCCAGGGCCCCGTAGAAACAAAGGGCCCCCAGCCCCCTTAAATATAATAGACAAATGGTAATTTAAGAAGTTACGAAAAAAAAAACGTAGTTCCTTCCCCTCCCCCGAGTATTATAGGCCCAGAGCCCCACAGTCAAGATCCGCCCCTGAATAGAGTCCCCATAACTCCTCTGCGAACTGCCAACGAAGTCGCGAGACAAAAGCGTATTACTTAAGCGGCACATCTAGTACTGGGTAGTTCAAGGTTATCTAACAGCTGATTGAAAATCAAGGTCTTTGTTTACCTCTTGAATGCGATGCGATATCACGTCCATACTCCCGCTGCCAGTCATTATCCCATGAATTAAAACCACCGGCTTATAACACAAGTTACATTTTATAAGCAACGCAATTACGATTATGAAGATGTTATTCTTCATTTTCTAAATTTTAAACCACACTGGGAACAAAGACTTTATTGCGAGTCTGATTGTAAAATTTATAAATATCACCGAAGTTTGATTTTGTGTTAACTTAGTTAAATATATAATAAATTTTATATGAAAAGAAAGGACAACGAGATATTGGGTGTCGTATGTATACAAAAAATGTGCAAAAAATACAAAAATAATTCAATGGACCCATCGACTAAGGAACCAAGGCTGATTGGTCAGTGAATGGACCATTCCATTGACAATAGCTGCAACTAGTGTTGTTGCAATAGTAATAGTCTATCGATAGTATTGTGAACTATCGTGACCTCGAAAAAATAGTCGATAGAGCGATAGTACTATCGAAAATATCGCCATGCTGCAATACTATCGATACTAGCTAGTATCGATACTAGCTTCGATAGTATCGATACCATCGATACTATTGACCTTATTGACTATTGTTTATAACAATACTATCGATACTATCGATACTATTGATCCTTGGCAATAGTATTGTTTATTTTCAACTATCAATACTATCGATAGTATTGCAGCATGGCGATATTTTCGATAGAACTATCGCGCTATCGACTATTTTTCGAGGTCAACTATCGATAGTTTAGCAACACTGGCTACAACAAAGTTGAATGTCATCTGTGATTACAGACTACTAATCAAATAAGTTACTCTATGCCAAGAAGCTTGAGGTTAAAAATGGAGTTTACACTCCAAACAAAAGTTTGAGTCAAATACCTACATAGCTCTATCCTCCTCTTATGGGGCCGACCTCTCTTTTTAGTGTGATCTGTGGTATTGCTATCTTTTTATTTATATCTCCTACGAAACTTTGTGAAAGAAACACCACAGTTACAGTATTACATGAAAAACATTACTGCATAATTTATTTACAACTTATTAAATGTATTAATTAAACTGTTTTAAAAATTATTAATAACATATCTCACATTGACTATTTTGAGTTTAGTGTCAGTTGAAATATGTATGTAATATGATACACCGACTTCTATGGACTGGTCGGAAATAATAATAATAATAATAAATACTCTTTATTGTACACATAAGAACAATAATTTGCAAAAACAATTTTACATATATGCACAATAGGCGGCCTTATCGCTTAAAGCGATCTCTTCCAGGCGACCTAAATAGAAAGAGAGATATCAAACAATAACAAGAACAAGGGGTGTACAAACTTAAGAAATAATAACTATTACAATTCAATATAAATTATTAATATAGCACATACATACATATTTATATACATATAATGTATATATATATACATATATATACATAAAACATAAATATATATATATATACAAGATATATATTATATAAATAAAATACCTACCAGACAATACATAATTTAATACTTACTTTAAATATTACTATAAGTTATTGTATTCTTACCATCGGATGACTCATTATATTTCCAAGCTTAAATAATAATTATTTAGACGATTCTTAAACGACGCCAATGTCTGAGCTTGGCGTATAGTCAGTGGCAAAGCGTTCCACAGCTTGACTGCAACGACAGTAAAAGATTTAGCACAGAAGGAAGAGGAGTGAGGAGGCATCATAAGACGAAGGTTGTTAGAGGATCGAAGAAAGAGGGAGTTTGATTGAGAAAGGTATTGGAATCGTTTTTTAAGATATAGAGGATAATGCGGGTAAAATAGCAGGCAGTATAGTAAAGAGAGGATGTGTGTATTCCTGCGAAGGTGGATTGGAAGCCACTTGAGCTGTTTACGAAATTCAGAGATATGGTCATATTTACGTAAACCGAATATGAACCGGATGCAAAGATTTTGAAGTCGCTCAAGTCTACTTAACTGCTCCTGTGTTAAGTCAAGATAAGATATGTCAGCGTAATCTAAGATAGGAAAAAGAATGGATTTAGCAAGCATAACTTTAGTGGCAGTGGGCAAGAAGTTCCTGATCCTACGGAGTGAACTGACAGCGGCGAACATCTTCCTACTGACATTACAAATTTGTGTAGACCATGACATATTACTATCCATATGAACTCCTAAATTTTTCACTGTGTCGCAATAATCTATAAATGTTCCATCAAAGACGATAGGTGGCAAATTGGAAAAATCGATACGTTTTAATAACCAAGAGCTACCAAATATTATAGCTTGGCTTTTAAGTGGATTAACTTGTAGACCAAATGTTTTACTCCACTGATAAATTTTAACAAGATCTTCATTAATAAGTTGTATCGCTTTTGGTAATTCATCAAGCTTAGTTTGGCAATATATTTGTAAATCGTCTGCATAAAGGTGATAGAGAGAAGTGAGATGAAGGCTAACAGAATGAATAAAAATGGAGAAGAGAAATGGAGACAGCACGCCACCTTGTGGAACGCCAGCAACAACATCGCACCAGGCAGAGAACTTATCGTCGAGACGAATGCGTTGTCGGCGTCCAAACAAGTAACTATGAAACCAAGCAATAACTGTCGGAGATATGTTGAGAGATCGCAGAATGGCCAGCATGATATCAAAATCGACAGTGTTAAAGGCATTACTGAAATCAAGCAGGACCATCACCGTCACCTGTCGATTTTCCATACCATGCCGGATGTCATCGGTAATTTTGACTAAGGCAGTGGCAGTGCTATGTCCCGGTCGAAACCCGGATTGAAAAGGATTAAGGAGGAAAGGAATGAATTAAGTTGTTGATGGATAAGTCGTTCGAGTACTTTGGATAAAAAAGGAAGAATGGAAATAGGACGATACTCATTAAAGGATTTCGGGTTAGGTTTTTTAGGCACTGGTATGACAAGAGCATCTTTCCAGGCCGATGGAAAAGTACTACTTGAGAGAGAATAGTTAAGGACAGAGGTTATGATAGGACTCACAATATTCAAAACCGGAAGGATCATTTTTCGGCTAATCATATCACTACCAACTGCGTCAGAGTCAATAGCAAGAATATTTCTCTCAACATCACGAGCAGTAAATTGTTCAAAGAAAAAAAGGGGACAGTCAGGAGTAGCGGCACGATACAAAGAAAGTAATGTATGTGATTTGATGGTCCCATCTATAGCAGAGGATACCGAAAAATGTGTATTGAGTGAGTTGAGATCTAAAGTCTGCGACATAGTTTCGGAAGTGTTTCGACTTTTGCCAACTCCTAGTGACTTTAAGAATCTCCACACCTTAGCAGGATCTTCGTCAGAAACAGAATTATGGACATGGCGTCGCTGAGCATCCCTACACACCTTATTGCAGCGATTTCGTATGGATACATATTTTTCCCGGTTCGTGTCACTGGGGTTATGTTTATACTTACATTTAGCGTTATTCTTTTTATTAATCAATGCCTTAATATCGTTAGTCAACCATGGGGCAGGAAGATGCTTGACGCGGACAGGACGCATGGGTGCATGAATATCAAAAAGATGCGTGAGCAAGGAATTAAATAGATTTATTTTCTTGTCGATATCACGCGCATTATCTACAACTGTCCAATCAATTTTGGACGCATCTTCTCGCAAGCGATCTTTATCAATGCCACCAAAATTACGCTGCATGAAGATTTTGGGCTTAAGCTTAGGGGGACGAATTTTATAGGACACATAAATTAGGTCGTGATATGAAAATGCATCAGGTGAACATTGGCCATACTTTGCCACATGATCAAGCGAAGAAACGAAAATTAAGTCTAAAAGCAAAGGAGCACAGTTAGGGAAAAAATGGGTGGCAGAGAGAGGGAGTAAATGCATATTTGCAGAACGTATTAAAGATTTTAGACGATTTGACCGTGTGTCATTTTTAATCAGGCAGGTATTAAAATCACCCATAATAATTGAGTGATCATATTGGGGTACCAGGATTTCAAGATTTTTTTCAAGGGAAGAAAAATAATCAGTCGCAAGAGAAGGACTGTAGAACACACCCAGTAGAAGTTTAGTGTTAGAGAAGATAACTTCTATAAAAAGGTTTTCTGCACTATCGCTGGGTTGTGGTGACATATGGATTATAGTGAAGGGAATATGCGCCCGTATGTATATTGCTACACCACCTCCTCCACGAGGGGTGCGATCATTCCTAATCAGATGAAAACCTGGTAATGCGTAATGTGCAGATGCATACAAAATACATAGCACGGCAACATTGAATCTGCTTATCAGTAATGTCAAAACCAGATGAGTCTAATATGGTGGATGTTTATTATTCAGTTTTTATGTTTTCGTAGTGTTTTCGATTGTAATTCGTTAAAGTTTGTAGCAATATTAAATAATTGCATAGTTGGAGGTTGTGCTAGCTTATGGCATCCAGGGAGTGACCAAAGATTTCACGTGAACATGTGTTTGAATAGTAATTTTTGTGTCAAATCTTTGTAGACATATTCTTGTTATATTTTCGCTTAATATCTTCCATAAATTATAAGTCAGTGTTTTAAACAAATTAATGAATGATAACTTTAGTAATTTTTAATAGTCTTACATTGAATTACATTGATTTATGACATTTAAAATAAGATTGTTTTTATCATATCGTTAGCAGTAGTGTTGAAGTAGTGTGACAATAAAACTTTATTAATTGGGAATATTTTATTGAATCGACTTTTTTTGAAAATACGAACTAACACATATTATTTTCAATCGAACTAAATAAACTATGCCCGGGTAAGTATATAGTTTCTAAGGGTATATAATTTTCTCGTTGCTTGAGAGGCTAACCCGAGGGTGAAGTTACAAGTTGTATTTCATCCATTGATTTAAGTAGATAATAAATCTATGATTTCATCCACAAAATTTTAGAGCAATAATTTTATGTAGTATGTATTAATAATTCAATAATGCAAGACGTTTGCAGACAAAAAATTATGAATATGTTTCACTTTAATATATACATTAAAATCTAAACTTACATTATAAAGTACTATAAACTTTGTTAATAAGTTGATTATAATGGCTGTAGTCCATTTTATTTTATCCCTATTTTCTTTAAGCTCAATTTAAAATCATGCTGTGTCTGTCTTTGGAACTCATTTCGCTATGGATTTCTGCAAAAATAATCAACTATAAAATCGAAATGTTTTATTGACAATTTGTATCATCACTACACCCTTATAGTATCTACACTACACATAGTATAATACCATGGAATATTTCAGATTTAATGTTTAATTATTTCAAGTTTCAAATTTCAAGTCATGTGTTCTGCAGGCTTGTTTGCCGCTTCGATTACATAAAAAAAAAATCACACTGAAACTCTTAGTTTTATTTAACTATTATTTACACGCAAATATTGAATGCCTTACCCGATACAGCAATCGTTCTGATAAACTAATTATAAGATCGCGGCCAAAGAAATAATACCCTGTAGATGATGTTCTAGAGTGCGAGCTGTGAATAATCTAGAACCTAGATTATTCACAGCTCGCAAGCAAAATGTATAGAATTAATTGAATGGTACATGTTTTAATTCATCATTCAATCAATTCGTTACAATTCAACTAATCTGAATAAAAGTAAAATGCTTAGGAATGTTTAAATTAAAAACTTGCCGAATTATAGTAAATGATTAGGAAGAAAATTGGGAAACTTTATTTACTAGCAACACTCATGATTTCATATGGCTGTGAGTTTTGGCGGGAACGCGGAAAAGAGCTGTGTCGCTGCGTGACATTATTTTCGAAATTTGTGTATAGTCCCGTTTTTATGTGTAAAAATGGTGGGATTTTTATCATAAAGCATTCGATAATGTTCACAAGTGTATGAAAGTGATATTATGAAGTGAAAAGTGATTTTTCGTATTGCCTCCAAAACTTCGTAAATACTCCTAGTAAAGTCCCCATCGCTTTACTGGAGCCATCCCATCATCTCATCATATTCCTCATGGAAGCATTTAATCATCGTCATCTTTCATATGGATATTCATTAATTTAAAAAAATGTGAAATTCAATATGTATACGACTGAAAGACTCTGTACATATGGTCAAAAAAAAATTAAAAAAAAATAAAACCATATGGCTGTCTCATGAGCGGCCACACGCTGGGCACGCTGGCTACATCTTTAAGTACTTAATCTAAGGTCATGTCTTAGGAAAATTGTAACTTTATGGTCACCCTACTTAGAAAGAGACGACCTGCCCCCGGAGAGAGAGATAGCTATATTTAGGTTTGCTTCAAATAGGTATGGCTAGTGTGGTCTCTATTTTTGCCAATTTTTACCTTCAAGATTCTTGGTTGTGAATGTTGACTTGACATCATAGATTATACATTAATACTGACACTTGACATGTTGTGTTCTGTTCTAACCAAGAGATTATAAAAATAACCTAACTTTACCTATCCTTACCATAAAAATGCGTGTATACTCATATACCGCATGTTGTAAATGAAAATTAATTGTCAAATATATATATTTTACATCGTTTCGTGTGGTTAGTGAATTTCTCATTCAGAATATCACATTATTTAAACTATATTAAACACGCACCTGTATGGTTTCAGGTTAGTAATTTAGTATTCTAGACCAGTTACCATGGCAGCTACAGCGTTAGCTGAGCAACTGAAAAAACTATCAGTTCCTCAAACATCTCTCTATGAAGATGACAAGAAAAAGACATCGCTGCTCTTCGACCCAAAGGAAGCAGCACTCAAAGACAGGAACACCTTTTATGAAATAGGTTTGAGCGGTTTGAAAGAACTTATAGCTGTATACGAAGGTTTTAGAGTATACGAAGAGACTTTATTCAGTGCTTCGTCGAAGAATTTTGAAAGAGCTGTGCAAAGCAAAGAGATCAACAGCAACTTAGATAAAACCATTGAGAAGTTCTTATTACAGCTATCGCCATATTTTTTGCTGCAATCATCACACAAAGCATTGGAATGGCTTGTAAACAGGTACCACATACATGAGTACAACCAGGATGCCATTATAGCTCTCATCTTGCCATACCATGAAACAAAAATATTTATCCGCTTCGTTCAAATACTCAATATAAAATCTAACTCAAGCAGATGGAGTTGGCTGCGGCCGATCCAGAAACATGGTGTTCCGTTATCAAAGCAAGTTCTTTATAATCATTGTGCGTCAGATATATCAACCCTACAATTTATAGCTAAAACAACATCTTTGTATGTTACGGAATATGGGGAAAGAGCTACCCAGTTAAATACAGTTTATGCATTCTTCTGTGCAACTGCAATCGGTGCTATGAACAGCACTAAACATGTTCACGAGCCAATGACAACTGTCTTATTGCCAACTCTTTTGCAAGCATTGGAGTCACCGATAATAGATTTTCAATCCTCATCTTACGTCATATTAGCGTTCATGTCAACAAAGGCAACATTCAAACGAAAATTACTCATTGATATTATATCCAGAATACTCACAACGGAGTTTGATTTGTCCCATGATATGGTGTTGCTTATAAATTTGATATTTACGAACCAACAGAATCTTACCAAAATGAATGAGTCACTGCTGAACAATATTTCCGTGGACATCATGAATACTCTTTGCTTGCATCTAAAGAAATTGGTTGAGAAGAAAATTAACATTCAAGCATTTGCACTGGCATTTTTTTCTGGTGTATTGCCAATAATGCAACGAAATATGGAGCAGTTCCGAGTGTTCTGTCAATTGCCTCAAATATTAATTGATGAAGTTAATTTTAAGCAGCAACAACCTGAAAAGATTGTAAAGTGAGTATTATGTTAATTATACAGAAGTAAAACATCATGTTATTGTATTATTATATGTGTATAACTAAAGGCATGTATGGCTCGGTAATAACTATCACAAAGGCAAAACAGACCTCAAAGATAGCAATGCATCTGTGTTTTGCAATCTGGTTTTTGCGAAGATGTCTGCTGCAGTATTCTTACCATTAACATGAACTGTGTGTGATTGCCACCATCATAACTTTTTGTTATTATGGTGTCAAAGAAGCATGCAGTTACTTGTAAGAGTTATAGAATATTTTTTAAAATGTATGAAACATTTATAATATGGACATTGGGTTTTAATAATATAGCCATAGTCAAGTCATAAAATAATAAACGTACGTAACTTCATTCCTGTAATCCCCAAAGGGGTATGCAGAGGTAAATGCATGCATTCAAGCATACATGCAAACACCCCAGGCGTAGTAGTAGTGGCAACAGCTAGTTTATTATATATTAAAATAGAGTATTAATTTACTGGTGGTAGAGCTCCAGTGATTGAGCTCGCGGGCGTAGACACCACCGCATTACCTAATATACATGCCGCTAAATGGTATGGTGTTCTGGTCAGGTGGTAATGTTCAACATAACACCTTAGGCCTCTGGTCTTAGTGTGGGTGTCTATAGGCTGCAGTCTTCACTTAACATCAATGTGAACTGCATGCTAGTTTACCACTTCCTATAATAAAAAAAAATGTAATTTCAGTTCATGTATTATAACTCTATTTTCTAACTGGAGTGTTTGAGAGTGCATTATTCCCGTTACACATTGTATAGTGTTAAATACTACGTAGTGATCCAAACCCCTTTTTGTGCCTCTGCTCTTCTATGGAACTTATAATTTAGTACACCAAATAAAAATTACATACATTTTATCACAATTTTCCTGGATATTATTAAATTTTTACTACTTACAAAATTACAGATGTATCCTGAAAGCATATCGACCAAAAAGTGACAAATCTGATGAAGCTGAAGAAAATGAGAGTGATTTAGAAATTATTGATGATGCAGATGACTTCTCTGTGAAAATTTTAGAATGGTATTCGTTGTTCTTGAAGAATGTTGAACAAAAGTATCCAGAAGAATTTGATAAGGTGATCAAGAAAGAGATGAGTTCTGATAATCAAATAACAGCGAAAAGGAGATCTCAACTGTCCAAAGTATTGGGTTTTAAGCCAGCAGTGGCCCATAAAGTTGGTGATGCTTATCTCTTTGAGAATTTAAATCATGTGAATCCAAAACTAAGAGTTGAAGCTGTTAATTATATTGCAAAAGAGTTTCAATCTCTGAAGTCTGAAAACTTAGATTTTGTGAAAGATTCTATAATCAACAGATTTAATGATGATGAAGCTGAAGTGGTTGATGCAGCTTTGGATATTCCAAATGATTGTCTGCTGGAAGTTCTCAATGAAATAGAATTGACCAATGCATTTTCAACAATTCTTTCTAAAGAATCTAAAAAATGGAAGTCTATTACTAAAAAGGCGATAGCTAAATTCTGTTCCCTGGATATTCTTCCTGTAAATCAGCAAATTGTACTAGCATTGCTGCCACATCTTTTCCCGCAAAATATAAAAACTGCAGCAGTAACATGGCAAATTTTATCATCCCCATGGGGACAAAAGTTTGGTTTAATTAAAAAGCTATCTGGAATAGATGAAACAAACAAAACTGATTATAACATTTTAAGTCAAGAAGTATTTAAAGTATTTTTTGTTGATAGATCATTAAATTTAAGTGAAATTCTTGATATTACTCAGATTAACAAAAGAAGCACAGTTGAAGTTTGTTCTTATATGCTTCTAAGATCATGTTGTTTAGATAAAGCAAATATTGAACAAATAACAGAGTTACTTAACCTATTGCTAGAAACTGTTGAGAATGATGTTGTAATAACGGGTTCAGAAGAATCTAGCTTTTCGTGTGAAATGATTCCAGAATTTATTAAAAATTCTAGGCAGAACAAAATTCTGTTTGAAGTTATGGAATACATTTTCCGAAGGATAACTCAAGACATGAAAATTAAGGATGTGACCACACCATGGTGTGATATTTGTAAAACACCACAAACTGTCCTTGTTAAGAGGCTGTATGAAATATTTATTACTGGATGTTGGATTCCAACTTATGGTGATAATTATGCTAAATTGCTCCAGATATTGCTAGCCAAACTATTTAAAACTCCAAAAAAAAAGTTTGAATTCATAGCCAATGTTGCTTTTGGACATATACTGTATGCAACAGATCCAAAAGATGTGATTGGTCCAGAATTACAGTTGAGAAGTTTAAAATTGCTGTCCAACTTTCTTGCTATTCAAGAAGATTGTAAATGGATCTATGATTCAGATGTTTTAATTTTAACAATTCTATTTGATTTAAACAATCCTATTGAATCTATAAGACAGTGTGTATTTGAATTGATTAACAATATTTTGAGGGAAGAACCAGACAAAAACCTCATCTATGTACAATTATTAAAGGAACTTCTGAACCACAAAGAGGAATTGATAATAGACCATGAGCAAATATTACATGTTTTAAAAACTATTTTAAGTTCACAATCCTCACAAACACCTGCAAAAAAATTGTTCAAGAAAAATTGCTTGATGAAACTTACAGCTATTTTGATAGCAGATACACCTGCTTATGTTAAGTGTGCTTTAGTAAAACTTCTTGCTGGTATCAACAACGCTAACACATTTACACATCTAGTGCCGTCTTTGAATGATTTAGAAAAAGTTCTAAAACAAAACCAGGTAAACAAAAAGTTTACCTTTGATATATATGACTCCAATTTAATGAAGTCTATATATAGTCAGATAAATGAAGTAACAGTTTCTACTTTTTCCAAAGAGGAAGTTTGGGCTTCTATTGAAGCAGGTCTAAGAGAATATAGAGAGTGTGTGTTGGAGGAGGATCACTCATTCACAAGTCCTTGTGTGCTAATATTGAAAGAGATTGAAGAGGATGTATTTGCAAAGGTATCGGAAGAAAAAGCTAAAAATTTGGTGTATCTAATTGCGTGTGCTGGTGCTTTTAGTAACAATCCGACTATATCAAGTGCAGCTTCAAAGGTTATGAAAAAGATTCACCTGCAATTTAGTGATTTTAAACCTATTTTGGAGGAAATGTTGAATGCCGTGGATCCAGTCGTAAATGTACCGAAAAAAAAGAAGGTGACTGCTGTATCTATGTTATCCTATCAATTAGCTGAAACAACGGAATGGCGTCTAGGTGTCACTTTACTAGAATACGTTCAGAGTAAAAAGAAAATGACGGTGGATAACTCTTTTGTGTCTCTTTTATTTCCACTACTTAACAAATGTCTTAGATTCGAGGAGCAATCTTACGTAGAGTATACAAAACAACTTATTATGTCATCGCTATGGTACTACTGCAAAAAATTCGTAAATGACAGAGATGAAGACCAATTGAAATCATTGAAAAGTATATTTGATGTGGAGTTAGTTGTTCAATGCATTAGAGGTACACAGAATCCCCAAACTCAACATCATGCTCTTATTCTTCTATCGCATGCTGCATATATGTTACCTGAACAAGTTCTTCATCACACTATGGAGATATTCACATTCATGGGTTCTTCAGTACTTAGGCACGACGATGCATACAGTTTCCAAATCATTACAAAAATCATAGAAACACTTATCCCGATTTTGGTGAAACTCGACAAGAATGTTGAAGATTACAGTGAAAAGGAATTGCAAATGCTTCAAAATCGTGTTGTTCCAGTTTTGCGTATATTCGCAGATGTTGTTTTACATGTACCAGAACACAGGAGATTACCTTTGTATAAAAAGTTGATTGAAACACTTGGACCAAGTCAGTTTCTTTGGGTATTCCTAGCTCTGTTACTGGAAACTCATATTGCACATTTCAATGACAGTAAGCAGTATGATAGTAAGAAGAAAGATAAAAGAACCCAGAGAACATTAGCAGATCAAGAATCACCTGTAAATAGACTAGATTTTGGACAAAGTATCTTATTAGAATTTTCTTCAGAGATTGTTTTAGAAAATTTAATTAAACTTATAGTATACATAAAATCATTGCCAATGCAAAAAGATGACGGCTCAATGGAGACAGACGTGGATCCAGGAGAGATTTTCAGTATCAACGGACACACGCCGATACAGCTTCGGCATTATAAGTATGTTATAATAACCTTTATGAATACTTGTCTGGCATCTTCAAGATTTATTCAACATAGCAGTCAAGCAACTGATGTAAAACTAATGGAAAGCCATTACAAGACTTTCATTATAAATATATTGACATTTATCCAAAGCATATCTAAAGTCAGTGATGAGAAAACTGCAAAATATTGGCGTGTTATGATGCATCATAGTTATGATCTGTTAGACCATACAAATAGTTTACTATCAGCACCAATGTTCCTATCTGTCATCAGAGGTCTTTTAAGACATACAATGCAAACAGTACGAAGAAAGGCTATGGAGTTATTGAATTCTAAAATACAATTCAGTCCAGAAATGTTTCAGGATGTAGAAAAAGACTTACTGTTTTCGTTATTACCGGTATTACTGGACATAGTTAAAACAATTGAAGTCAAAGAAACAAATCTGAGTGAAATTGCCGCGCAGGAAATCGAAATGAATCAGCAAACAGCACTTTTATCTCTCAAATTGCTTACTAAAATGTTGGCATCTGAAAACCCAGAGCCATTCAAACCGGTTTTGGAATCTGTGACAGACTACACTTGTTATCAAGACATAAATGGTAATGTGATGGCTTCAGTTGTTCTTTGCTTAGCTGAACTATGCGGGAATCTTAAAGCTCACGCTCTAGCAAGCCTTCGGAAGTTTATGCCTGCTCTCATAAAAGTGCTAAAGAAGCAACGTAAGTCTGATACTCCGGAATTAGTTTTGCTTAGCACAGTAACAGCCATATCGAAGATTGTGGAAAGTCTGCCTCTATTCTTGAGTCCATATTTACAGAAAATCCTATATGAATACTCAATCATGTTGGCCAAATGGCAGAGTTGTGATCAGGAATGCAGCAAAGTATCGGCTATAGTATCAAAGCTTGCAAATATCAAGAAGAAGATTGCCAGCTCCATACCTCCTAGGGTCTTGATACCTGTTGTGAATGAGACGCACCAAATGATATTAGATAAAGAGAAATATCATGCAGTTGGTCCTGTTATGTCTGTACTGGCTGATTGTTTCACTAATGTCACAACAGCTGATTTTACAGCATTGCAACAGGATTTGACTGCGTTTTTCTTATCTGCTCTCCAGTTAAGAAGCGATGCTACCGAAAAGTATGTAGATGTCGCTACTATTGATACAGCGGAAGACGAAGTCGTGAATGCGCTCGTTTCTTTAGTACTCAAATTGTCAGAGACTAGCTTCAGACCTTTCTACTTCAAGATTTACGATTGGGCCATACGAACAAACATTGATGGACAAAGAGAGAGGACAATCACATTCTACAGGTAGGATTTTTTGTTTAATATTGCTTCTTAATTTACATATAATAATTTGACCACTGGTCTTTGTGTGGGTGTCTATAGGCTGCAGTCAGCACTTAACATCAATGTGAACTGCATGCTTGATTGCCATTACATTAAAAAAAATGTGTTCTCAGGTTGTGGCGAGCTACACTCATTGCAATAAAACTAGTTTTACGGATTTATCTCGCGTATATTAAACTAAAATGGTTTTTCAAATCAACTCGACGTTTCGGGTCGCTTTTCAGCGTCTGCAGTCTGCCCGGAACTACGAAAGCTGAAAACCCACCGAAACATTGGGTTAATTTTAATAGTTTTAATTTGAGAAATATCACAGTGGCTGATTAAGCTTGGGAATGTGTCTGATAGATAATATGAATATGCACAACACAATACCCTTATGATAATATGAAATTAGATAAAAAATTACTGGCAAATGGGCGTCGTGTACGTATATTTATATGCCTGAATGTGTTCTTACATCTCTGTTTAACCTTTCGGAAAAATAAGTTTGGTTAAAATCTGGGTACCCGTTCATTTTACCGACATACGTTTCAAAACTCTTCATTACAAAATCAACATTTCGCAACGATTTCGTTTCACATCTCAACTTTCCACAACTACATCACTACATAAATATTTCACTTGGCAAACAGATTATTACGAAACTATTCATTTCATAACTCATCACTTCATAAATCTTTGGCCTATTAATTATTTGTCATTATTTATAAATGAGTTTTTTAAATATAGAGAACCGGACCGTGAGCGTCCCTAATTTTGCCAGAGGTGCGACCGCCTATCGAAATTGCTGTCGTCATTGTCATTGCTGTCAAATTTTCATGTCGATTTGTAGCTCCTATAAAAGCAGTAGTGATAATCTGATTGATGTTCTTGCTTTCGTAAGTGATAAACAAGCGATAATGTTAGATTTTTTAGATTTATTTTATTTTGTTAAAGTAGAAATTGACATGAAAATTTGACAGCAATGACAATGACGATAGCAATGTCGATAGGCGGTCGTACCAGGTTAGGTCGAAAGGGGCGGCGCGCCGCACCGTTCGGTGTTAGTTTTTTTTTGCTGACAGTACAAACTTTTTTTGTATTTTGTAATGATGCATTTATTATTATGACTTTTGCTATTTTAAAATGTTGTGGTGTTATACATTTACGTAATCAAATGATTGCAAAATAATTAGTATACGAATCGTTGAGTTCCAAAATCATACATTTGCCGAATTATATATTTGTAGAATGAATAGTGAACAAAACGTTGGTTTTGAAATGAAGATTTGCGTAACGTTTGTCGGTGAAACAATAGTGTACCAAAATATATCGTAATATGAACAAGGTACTATTACAATTTTTATTACTCTTATCTTATTACAGACTCAGCGCTGCGATAGCCGACAAACTCAAAGGTCTATTCGTGCTTTTCGCTGGCCATTTCATCAAGAATGCATCAGATTTACTCGATGCCTGCAACACTAGCAAATCTGAAGAATTATACTTCGCCGAAGAAGACAAATGCATCATGCTCGTGGACTACATCATCAAGACATTGCACATTGTATTCCTTTATGACAGCCAGAGCTTCGTGAATAAGGACCGGTTTGAAACACTAATGCAACCGGTGGTTGATCAGCTAGAGAACACTTTGGGCGGGATTGTGAATCTTAGGACTAGAGCAGCAGAGTCCCTTATTCCTTGTATTGCGCAGTTCGCTGTGGCAACGGCGGACGATTCGCTGTGGAAACTACTAAATTATCAGATCCTGTTAAAGTCTAGGCATAACGATGCTGAAATTAGGTGAGATTTATTTCAATATTCGAATTACAGTACCCACCAAGAAATATTGCACATCGGGCCTACGAAAGAGACAATCGGCTAGTTTCGGCTTCGTAGAGCGTTATCTCTTCTGCACACTGCCTACGTAAGCACTGGTTGGCCGGTATTGGGCAAAACTTGATCAAAATGGTCGACAAACGTCAAATAGGTGAAGTTGCGGAAGAGATAATCATATCATATCATATTAATATTATACATGCGAATGTTTATGTTTGAATGTTTGTTTGTTTGTTACTCCTTCACGCAAAAATTGCTGAGCCGATTTTCATGAGATTAGACACACATAGAGGGTAATTTGGATTAATACATAGGATAGTTTTTATCCCGAAAAAATGTTCCTGTGGGATGCCATGGGATGATTTGATAAGTTTCCACAGGTTACGCAAAAAGCGACGTACACGCGGACGGAGCCGCGAGCAACAGCTAGTGCTTTATAGACCCGAAATAAGCCGAAGTCTCCGTCCTAAATTCGATGGTGCAATATTTCTAGATTAGACTGAATAAACATTTTCTTGAACACGCTTAATTTGTTACAAATAAATGCGTAGGTAATTGACAATTCCAGTGGAAAGTGTTGTACAGAATTTATATTTTTTCACATTGATTGTAAATGGGCGATGTATACAATGTGATCCAGGGACGAAATTAAGGGTAAGGTCAGGTTTCGAGGTTTCCTTTATGTGGTGCGTATCTTTGTCGAGCGCCTTCATCGTGGGCGTTGTCTTCTAGAAACACGACAAAATAATAAGGCTGCTAGTTAGTTCTTTCCCTAATTTAATTGTTACGACGCTTAAATCATGGACTTATAATGAGATTACAATAATATCTTACTATACAGAACAAATAGGTTTTCGAGTGACAATAATGTACGACCGCTCTTCAAAAAGTGAGTGACGTTCGCTCAGTATCAATAGTGTACTCTTTGTTTTATATTATTTCGCATTAACACATGCTTGTGAAATATATTTTATTTTTAAAGAAAAATGGAAAGAAAAATTTGACTTCAGGCGAGACTCGAACTCGCGGCCTACTGGGAATCTAGTCCAGCCGCTCTTCCAATTGAGCTACTGAAGTCCTGCCCGATTTGCTGCTACCATAAAGCAATGCAATAGATGTGAAGGAAAGATTTGACAAATCGGGCAGGACTTCAGTAGCTCAATTGGAAGAGCGGCTGGACTAGATTCCCAGTAGGCCGCGAGTTCGAGTCTCGCCTGAAGTCAAATTTTTCTTTCCATTTTTCTTTAAAAATAAAGTGTACTCTTTGGTTCGCCCGTTATTCCAGCCAGGCTCCATTCGGTAATCTCCCGCCTTTATATATATATGGGACTTACCGACTTTGTTTTTTTTAACGATTTTTTAGTAAACACGCGTGACGTGCTGCAATTATTTACGATATTTCCTAAGTTTTTACATCTTTCTTCATTCATTTTTTTTAATGACCAGCCGAAATCATAGTTTATCAATTAAAATTATCAAACTTAACTAAAATGTAATAAAACACTTTTTAGAGTGAAAATAAGTGAAAAAAGAGCTTTATTTTCTATGAATTTTTTTTTTTTTTTTTTTATAAATTATTTACAATAATTAATTATTTTATAACATTTATTATTTTTATTACATTTTAGGTATGTTTGATAATTTTAATTGATAAACTATGATTTCGGCAACAACAACAATACACTTTATTGTACACCAGACATAACATTAAAAGAAATACATAAAAGAGAACTTAACACGGTACAATAGGCGGCCTTATCGCTATATGAGCGATTTCTACCAGACAACCTTTGGGTAGAGGAAAAGGTGTGATAGAAAATGGATAGGGGTGTACATACTGAAAAATATACGTTAGAAATAAAAATTACATATTATATTATAAAGGCTAGTTAATTATTAAATAATAATTATAATTACTATGACGGCAATGTCAATATCATGTAGATTTTGTTATGCCACCACTGAAGTCTCATGAGGTATCGGCTCTGTGATAGAAATTACGGGGCCATACATTGCCGTCAAACCAGAACACCATAGTGCTGAACACTGCCATTTGGCGGTAGATAGGTAATGCGGTGGTGCCCAATCGAAAATAATGTACGTGTTCTAACGGTTTAGGGTCATAGCTCACTAGAATCTGACCAGTGCCTGACTGCCTCGAGCGGTCTGCGCTCATTACATCAACTCCGCTCCGTATCGACACCGGATTGCTTCGACCGCAAGCCGTCAACGGGCGGGCCGCGCGCGCTCCACGCTCGGACGGCATGTGGACCACTCTGTAACCTTGTCTTGCGTTGACTTTGCATTGCCAACGCGCTGTTTCCAAGTGGACCGCGCGCTGTCCGCGAGTGGTTCACAAGTAACAGCGCGTCGTTCACCCGTGGACCACCCGTCGACAACGAGTGTACGTCGTAAAACGAGACGGTGCTGATCGGGTGGCTGTAGTGAGCTATGACCCTTAATGTGGTCACAAAAATTAAGATTAGATTAGGCCTAAGATACTTTACCTCTGTGTGTAGTTACGGAGTCAAATATTACCATCTCATCGACACACTAGTGCCGAAAATTAAATTACCACTTGGCGGCAGATAGATTAGGTAATGCAGTGGTGCCTACGATATCGAGCTCGGAAACTACCACCAGTTTTTTTTTATGTAATAAAAGTGGCAAACAAGCGTGCAGTTCACATTGATGTTAAGTGATGCCTGCAGCCTATAGACACCCACACAATGACCAGAGGCCAAAATGCAGATGCGCTGCCACTCCTGAGGCATTAGGTGTTATGCCTCTGTGTCGGAAATTACAGAGCCGTACATTACCACCTGACCGGAACACGATAGTGCTGAACACTACCATTTAGCGGCAAGTATATTAGGTAAT
Organism: Macrosoma leucophasiata; assembly: GCA_036365455.1. Classification (NCBI taxonomy): domain Eukaryota; kingdom Metazoa; phylum Arthropoda; class Insecta; order Lepidoptera; family Hedylidae; genus Macrosoma; species Macrosoma leucophasiata. The sequence goes on along the minus strand of JAWQUS010000007.1, from coordinate 21,516,645 downwards.
GAGGTGGTGCCCGCCGTGGTGTACGCCCGCGAGCTCCGTCACTGGAGCTCTTCCACCAGTAAGACAACAATAAAATAGTAACAAAGTGAATACAAAAAACTTGATTATAAAATATATTACGTAATTTTCTCAATCTTGTTTATTCCTTTTTTACAGACTAACAGCGCTAGACTGTTTGGTCGCCATGGCAACGCAGTTGGGTAGTAACTGGTTACCACTTTTAGCGGAAAGTGTGCCCTTCTTGGCGGAACTTCTAGAAGATGGCGATCAGAAGATAGAGAGCGCTACCAAGGACGCTATACGGAAACTTGAACAAATATTAGGAGAGCCGCTTGAGAAATACTTTTGAATAGTTTATTGTAGTTGATAAGGATAAAACGTATATTCGATTATTATGATGTTTTAATTATTTTCTTTGTAACTGCTATGTCGAATCAAGGTAAGTAGCCCATATTTACTAGAATTTCGCTTGCCATTTCAGGATTAGAGAGTAAGTAATAGTGGGGTTTTTATATTATGTAATTATACTAATTATGGTAACATACTAGCGTGTATTTCATATGGTTGGTTTTTATGTCTGAAGGCTGACAGACATGCAAATGGGCCACCTGATTGAAAGTGGTCACCGTCGCCTATCAACATTTGCAACACCAGTGCATTTGCGAACGCGCTACCAGCCCTGAAAGACTCTTTTCACGCCATTTTTAAAGAATCCCATATACCGAGGGAATACTTGAAGGGGAAGTTCGTTCCACATTACGTTACACATTCCGGGCAAAAATTAACTTGAAAATCGCACCGTTGAACACTGCCAAGTGTCCAGGCGGTGAGGTTGGAATTTCTCTCTTCGGCGGGTAGTGCGATGCACGGAATAGATAAATAAGGATAGAAAGGCCTTTGCTTCAATTAAGTATTAGAACCAGTGTCGCCGCTTTTCTCCCATCATGCAATTTCTTACACAAATGTAACACCATCTCGACAATCACCCACATATTAATCCTCAGGCACCTATTCGTTTGCGTAAGTTTGCATACTAACATGTAACGCCCGTAGGCAATAAACACTCGCACGCACACAACAATATACTCACCAATAAACTAGTTGAAGTGTAGCGGACGCATTACATGCTATACATTGCAAGCGGAGACAGTAATAGCGTTAATTGAGCGAGTGCTTAACGAGAAATGTATTCGCTAGCAGTAACGTTTAAATAATGCAGTTTAAGTTCGAATATTCATATTTCTTTGTATATTTATATGTTTTTTACAAGTATTATAACAATAAATGTTATTTGTGACTTACCGATGAAAAGATATACCTGCACGCTGTAAATGTCAGACCTCAAGTATTGGGGTCTGACATTTCATATTACATGTTAAAATTGGCACTACATGGTATTTTACCAAGAGATGCATCGTTCGAAGCAGTCTACATGACACTACGAGCGGCGAACGAATGGATCTGCCGAACTGTGTGTGTTCACGCATAGTTGCCGTACGCTTGCCACACCCACATTACCATTCCATCTGTATTTATCTATTCTGTGGTGCGATGTAAGAAACCAGACGGTGGCCCGATATCGAAAAGTTCAACAGAGCACTCACCATTTTACCCGCTCACAAATGAGAGCAGTATTCCAGATAAAAGGATAAAACTGTAGTAGCTGCCAAGAAGTGAAATACTGTCTCGCTTTGCTAAGCACCCCTAGTTTTTGGATGCCAACTTGGTCTTGCACTCAATGTGAAATTGCACTTTGTAAGCGAATACTGCAACCTATAGACATCTAAACGAATGTTTCTGGTTTCTCGCCTCACTTTTTTTCTCGAGTTTCGAGAATTCTCGACTCTAATTTCTCGAGTTGTCTGGACTCTCGAGTCTTGAAAGAAATTGTAAATGAAACTGAAAATAAAATAAAAAACTATCAAAAAATCGGAATTCTTTTATTGTAATGTACTTTGCACTACAAGTTAGAAATACAAAACGTAAGTAACTTAAATCCTCTACCCTGAATTGATTCTCTTATAAATTCACTTCTAGTGATTTGTCGAATGGTGAGATCATCTTTTGCAGCTAAACCTGATACAATTTCCCCGAGGAACTCGTGGCGTTGTGCAAAGTTTAAAGTTTGTTGAGTTATTGGCTTAGATTTCTTTAATTTCGGAGGCTGTTCATCTCCATTATCAGCGGTTGAACTGGTTGAAGCAGTCTGTGACTCAGTTTTCAAAATAATTTTATGAACGCTTTGCAGGTGTCGGACTAATCCACTTGTATTAGAGCTTTTCAATTAGGCACATTTTTTGGTGCACTTACTACATTGTGAGACTACATTGTAAGATATAGTGAGAAGTCCGCTGCACGTGTTTGTAGTGCGCGGGTGACGTTTTCATTGGTAAAAGCGGCAAAATGGCGAGCCTGACTTTAGTCCTTATTTCGTGTTCGCCGGAACTCGAGAGTCTCGAGAGTCGGCTATTTATTTCTCGTCTCGAATGGAGGCGAAACTCTCGAGTTGTCTCGAGTTCGAGAGGTCTCGAGTTCGAGAGGTCTCGAGTTCGAGAGGTCTCGAGCAGAAACTCTAATCTAAACGAACCACCAGACCGTGCAGTCAAGGGGAATGTCTTGTGTAGTACCTACTTTAGTGCATATAGCAAGTCAATGGGGAAGGACATACCTAATGCAGATGCGTTTCCAGAGGACTAAGTTGTTTTGCCGCAGACAAATTATGGAGCCTTTAATTTTCTGGTGGTAGAGAGAGATTGAGCTCCGACACTAAACTACCACTAGTATCTATCACATAGGTATTTTTGTACTATGACATATTAATATACTACGGCGAGTAGATATACAAAAACATCTAAGCTCCGCATAAGCTTAATGTGAGTGCGGCTTGTAGTAATAATTAAAATTTATCATGTATGATGTTAAGCATCAGATAGCAGGTCAGATGCAATCCAATTTCATAGAGCAAGCGCATTGTTATTACGGGAGAAGGTTCACAAAGGTGATATACGGCTCTGTTGGACAGCAAGCTTCTAAAAATATTGATATTGATTTTATGTTCAATGAAATTTGAAATGAGCTTTTACTTATCTTATTAGGGTTCTATACCTAAATGGAAAAACGGGACCCTATTTTTTATATTATGGATGTGGCAATCAAACATGCAGTTCACATTGATGTTAAGTGATGACTGCAGCCTGTAGACACTTACACAAAGACCAAGGTCAAAATACAGATGCGTTACCACTCCTAAGGCCTAAGGTGTTATGCCTCTGTGTCGGAAATGACAGGGCCGTACCGTTATGGAAAGTTTCTCATTCCTGAACTAAACAGTATAAAAATTGGTATACAGGCTCATGATTAGGAAAAGTAAAAATGATCTGTTTATGTGAAATGGACAAAATTTCCCCCTAAATGAAAAATGGAAGAGTACTGTATGTATGGAATTGAGGTTAAAATTTGTTTGGGATTTTTGGTAGTTTCTAAGTTAGAGATTTGAAATGTAATGTTCCAGTCTTTCTGTTAGGAATAAAAAATAGGTACGTGTATCAGTATTTTTTCAAAATCACCCCTAAATATAAGGGGTTAAAATTAAATAGAGATTTTTGAAGTTATAGACGTGATTAAGTACTTTACATATAGGTAACATAAAAAAAAGGTACGCGACGGGAAACTTGATTAGGACATTTCCATGGGATTGTAAAATTTAAATTATTTATAAAACGACATCCACGCGGGCGAAGCCGCGGGCAACAGCTAGTAAATAAATAAATAAATAATGCGGTGGTGCCTACGCCCGCGAGCTCCGACACTGGAGCTCTACCACCAGTAAAAAACTATTACTAACACTCCGCTGTACGTCCGTCTGTCTATCAGTGCGTCCGTCTATCCATCTATCCAGCTATCCGTCTATCCGTTCGTCCAACAGACTATTGAAATCTCTGGTTTGTATATGTAGATGTTGATAGGCTACAGCACCACTTAATAATAATGTGAACTGTCTCGTATGTCTACTTCATGATGTAAAAGGTTTTTACTAGTGGTAGAGTTTCAGTGCAGGGACGCGAGGGCGTAGGCACCACCGCATTAGTTAACCTACCTGCCGCCAAATGGTAGTGTTCAGAACTATCGTGTTTCGATTACATGGTAATGTATGTATGTAACTATCACCGAGACATGACAATCAAGTTCTCAGGTGTGGCAACACATCTACATTTTGATCTTTGGTTTTTGTGTAGATGTCTAAAGGCTGTAGTCATCACATAACATCCGTGTGGGTTACATTCTGGTGGTAGAGACGAGAGGTAGAGAGAGAGTGACGGAGCTCGCGGGCGTAGGCACCAGCGCATTATCTAATATACTTACCGCTAAATGGTAGTGTAAAGCAGGTCAGGTGGTGATTTACGGCCCTGTAATTTCCGGCACAGAGACATAACACCTTAGGCCTCACGAGTGGTAACGCATCTGCATTTTGACCTTGGTCTTTGTGTGGGTGTCTATAGGCTGCAGTCATCACTTATCATCGATGTGAGTAGCATGCTTGTATGCCACTTCCATGACACAAAAAAAATGTGTGCATGTTAGCCATCTTCGTTACATAAAAAAGTACAAAGTTTCAGGTAGGTGTGTGAATGTATCTACCTGTGTGTCACAATGCTGGATGAACCCCTTTGATTGACGATGCACGACTATTTGCTTTGTCTTGAACACGCAGTCGTGTAGGCTTGAAATCTTTTTATTTTATTAAGTAACTTCACGGCTGTAATTCCCGAAATGGTAGGCAGAGATAAGTGCACGCATTCAAGCATACATCATGCAAACACCCAGGATTCGCCGATTACGTTTTGGCCCATGTAACAACCCATGTTTGGTGGCAAGCTTGTTGACATCTGCAGGCACATTACCGGCGAGGTATTGGGAAACTTTCAGAAAATAGAAAAATAGCAATAGAACCAGAGGTAATGGATTTCACATTTTTAATTTTAATTTTAAAATGAAATTAGGTTCGTCGTGATTCGTCGCGCGCGCTAGCGCGCGGCGCGGTATAGGATTCGAGGCACGTGCCCCTTTTCCTCGGCATCTTCTGCTCCCATAGTAATGGGAGCGGCGTCTTGTCTGGGTGGCGCAGTGGTAAGCGCCGCGTCGCCGATTAGGGCGCAGCGACGGAGTAGGCGCCTCCCAAGTGTGGTGGTGCCGTGATGACAGCGGTGCCGCGGCGGTTGGTATTGCGGCGGCGGGGGTGTCGTCACGGCGCGAAGTGGCGTCGCTGCGGCGGCTTCCGTCGCCCAGCGTCGAGTTTTGGGAAGCCAACAGGGGCGAGCATCCACCACTCCAGTGGCAACGCCCGCAGATATTGCGCGGTCGTAGCCCGGACCGTAGTCGGACCCGCGACCGCATCCCCGATGAAAGCCCCCACGTCCGGGAATCGAACCCGGGTCGGGCAGGTTGCGTGACATCGTCACAGAGCTCTGCATCTAATGGCGAGCCCGGCCGAGCTTGGCTCACTAACGTATCGGATCACGATTCGGGATCGGGGCTCGGACATACGTCGGCGTCCCGGGGTGTCCGGGTTGATACCACGGAGAGGATTTCGCGCGGGAGTGCCCTCCCGTCAGGCGGCCTGCTATGTAGTGGGGCAAATCCGTGGAGGTGTCCGTGAGGTCCGTTTTCCGCACGATAGTACATACCGCGCGCGAGACGGACCACGAACTCCTGAACGGATTCTACACGCAGGTCCCGTGAGATGACGTCATTTCTGACGTACCTCCCCGCGTTGGTTATCAAGCGTAGACACACGTTTTGCTGTACCTGTAGGCGACGTCGCTGCGTAGTGGAGCACAAGGCGTACCACGCTGGTGCAGCGTACGTCAACCTAGTTCGAATGTAGGTGTTGTAGATCCGCAGCTTGGTGCTCAACGGCAGCCTCGACTGCAGTACCGGACGTAGCATCGCTCGAGCAGCCGCCGCCTGGCGCACCGCGTTATCCACGGTGGGCACCATGCGCAGCGCTCTGTCGATGGTACACCCAAGGTACTTGACCGACGGCTGCCATAGAACATCTTGGCCGCGGAGCCGTAGTGGTGGTAGTCGGTAGCGGAGTGTTCGCGTTGCGAAAGCGGCCGTCTTACCCACATTGACGGCCATCCGCCACTTATCGAACCACTCCGGCAATCTATTCAGCAAACGTTGCATTTGCTCGTATGCAAAATGCAACCGGGGCGCCGACGTAAAGTAAGCGCTGTCGTCGGCAAACAGGGACAGCATTACATCCCTTTCTCCTTCGCGCAGATGTTCGCGCAAGGTGGGGATGTCGTCTGTATACGCCGCATATAGCGACGGCGACAAACAGCTGCCCTGTGGTACTCCTGCACGGATCGGATGGTGTGGCGATTCCTCCCCATCAATCGAGACGTAGAACCGCCTGCCCTCCAGGAAGCTAGCCACCACCCTGTGTAAGGCGGGATGCAGTGTATCTAATTTCGCCAAGAGTCCAACATGCCACACCCGGTCGAAGGCTTTCTCGATATCGAGAAATACTCCAACCGAGTACTGACGATTGTTGAACTCATTGGCGAGATAGTGTAGTACCCTCACCAGCTGGAGCGTCGTGGAGTGTCCCGCGCGGAAGCCAAACTGCTCCTCCCTACATGGAAGGTGTGGCCTCAGCCTCCGCAGCAGAAGACGCTCGAACAGCTTGGCGAGGTGTGAGAGCAGCGTGATAGGGCGGTAGCTAGATGGATAGCGGCGGTCCTTGCCCGGCTTGGGGAGAACTATAACTTTCCCGAGTTTCCACTCGTTGGGAAAATGACCCGTGCGGAGTATGCCGTTGAATAGTCTGGTAAGGGATACCAGGCTACCCCACGGCAGATGCTGCAGCGCGGCGTTAGGGATCCCATCCGGTCCTGGTGCCTTCTTGACATTCAGCCGGTAAACGGCCCTCCGCAGTTCAGACGGGGAGATAAAATCATCCCCTCGGAGTGGCGGGAGCGGTGTCGACAGTAATTCCCTTACGCGGCGCTCGCAGTCATCATGATGCGCGACGACAACGGGGTCCGTAGAGGGTGGGTGGGGGGTAAAGACGTCCTCCAGATGAGTGGCCAGTATTTCGGCCCGGTCTCTGGCCCCGTAGCATCGTTTACCTGAATTATCAAGTAACGGATATATCGGGGCCGGCTCGCGGGTCAGCGTGCGAGTGAGCATATATAAATTGGTGTCTCGGTCAGCCGCCCGGTCTATGGTTTCTTCCCAGGCAGCCCCACGAAATACGCTCATCGCTGCACTGACCTTATCCACGAGGCGATTAAGGTCACGCTTGACTGTCGGACATCGCGTGCGCGCCCACAGCTGACGGAGGCTGCGCTTTCTGCGCAGCATTACTTGGAGTGCGGCGGGCAGGGCGGCCCTGCGCTGTGTTGCTGGCATCGTTGTGGTGGCCGCTGCGTTGGCGGACTGGATTTCGCGTGAGAGGCGGCAGGCTGCCGCCTCGACATCCTCTGCTGTAGTCAGGGCGCCCATCGGCTCCACCTCACTCATAGCGCGTTCAAAAGTGCGCCAGTCTGTGCGTCTGCGGAGTGGGCACGCGATCGTGAAATTCGTCGACAGTGCAAGAGTGACTAGTATTGGGAGGTGCTGCGTATTCAAATCATACAGCACCTCCACATGGACCGGGCATGGCACATCTTTGACGATGGCGACGTCCAGGACATCCGGCAAACAGTTCGGGTTAGTTGGAACGTGTGTCGGTGCATCCGGCCCAACCACGTCATACCCCTGTCGCTGGCTGTCCTCGAAGAGTTTCCTTCCGGCCGGTGTGATTAAACGGGAACCCCAGGCAGTGTGCTTAGCGTTCATATCACCCACGACTAGTGTAGGTCCCTCCCCGAGGACAGTGTGAATGTCCCGGGCGCGGAAATCGTCTCCTGGAGGTCTATATCCCGCGAATACGCGTAGCTCGCTGCCCTCCGCATAGACGCGCACTCCCTTAGTACGCGTCATTTCAAAGGGCAGTGTGTCCAACTCGTCGTGCACTACGTCCCGCCGAACCAGCGCCGCAGTTCCCCTATAAGCGGGGCCCCGCGGCGATACCTCGTCGTGGCGGTACACGAAGTAATTGGGCACACGGAGCTCGCGTTCGGGTCGTAATTTGGTCTCGCCCAGTAGGATAATATGAATATCCTGAGCCTGGGCGAGTTCCCGGAGATCCCGAATGTGACCCGTGATCCCGCCTGGATTCCAATATAGGATTCTCAGCCTACACGGGATCACTGTAACGAGTTAGTTCGGCCAGTCCCGACAGTAGTGCAGGCATTATATCCTGCCCGGCGTTGTATGCCGCCAATATTCCAGTCAGTGTGTTAATAAATACACCCACTAACTGGGACATCGTCGGCTCCACTAAGTGTCCTGAGGGAGTGGAAACCCTCCCCCGGGACACGGTCGCTGGTACGGCTTGCGAGTTTGAATGAGCCGGCCCAGAACTTACCACGTGCGCTTGTGAATACGCGTCTGCTGGCGTTGCCCCCAGAGCGGCAAAGCTCACTACCATCGGCTCCACACGTCGATCGATTGATGCAGCGATGCAGTGACTAGCGGCCGGGGCACGACCGTTCGTATCGGCCGCCCGAGGCGCACTGGAAGGCGGCACCTCTGCCGGGACGGCGCGGGGAGCGTGCGCGGCGCGGGGCGCGCAGCTCACCTGCACGGTGAGAGGTGCGGGAGGCGGCGCAGGGGACGCTTGCCTTGGCGGGGAGGCGTGTTGGAGGCGTGGCACTACGGTGAAAGTAGGTCGCGTAGTGGGCGGGGCTTGCGGCCCGCTCATTGGTTCGGTTACAGGCTCGACGGGCTGGATCAATTCTGCCGCGACCGGGAACGGGGTCGACGTCGCGATTGGTACGTTACGTTTCCGCGGACGTCCAGTACGGCGTTTTTTCCGTGATGGTTGATTGGCCGGCGTTACTGGTTGATTGGCCGGCGTTGCTAGTGTTGTGCCGGCCACTGCGTGTAGTACCTTAGGTGGCGGTTGTGCCACCGGTGCGGGGGCCGCGGCCATCGGTACTCGCCGTGCCCCAGATCCTGGTGCTTGTTGAGTAGGTAGCGGTGGGGGCACCTTTTCCTGCCTCTTCCGTGCTTCCTTCATAAAACTGGGGCACCTCCGATCGTTAGCAGTGTGGGCCCCGGCGCAATTGGCGCACGTAGGCGGTTAGTCACGTGGACGCGGACATTCACTCCCCGGATGGTTCTCGGCGCACCGGACGCACTTTTGCGGCCTGTGGCAATTTGCAGAAGCGTGCCCGAATCGCTGGCACCGGTGGCATTGAGGCGGGCCATCTCTAGGTCTCCATGCCTGAATCTCCACGCCACGGAGGTGAAGGAGTTCGTTTATGGCGTACAGTCGAGCCAGTTCTTCTTTGTTTAAATGGCCTAGCTGTATAAAATAGACCGCCCCTGGCCGTTCTCTTTTGGGATAAATAGGGCGGGCTGTAGTGGCTGGAAAACCTCTTGCTTTTAGAGCCTCCACGATATCCTGAGGATCTGTACCGCGTGGCAAACCCCTCAAGCCTACCTTCAGTGGGCGTTCCGCTTCCGGGGCGAAGCAGTACCATTCTACCGATGGATCTTCGGTGGAGGCGGCAATCAAGTACGCTTGGACTGCTCGATATTCGTCCGGTGATTTAGGGGTAAATCGGACCCCGGCGCCGGTGGAACGCGCGTTCGGGGCGTACCCCAATTTGTCAGATATGGCCGCTAGGTGTCGCGGCCAATTGGGTAACTGCTCCACAATGAGTGGAGGGTAACTGCACCGCATCGGTTTGGGCTCCTGCAGTGGAGTGACCACGGGACGCGAGCTGGAAGGCGCGGCAGCTACTGCCGCGTAGGATGTCGCCGGTGGCGATGTAGGCGCATGCGGTAGCGATAATGACGATCGCATTTCGTTATCCGTGTTTAGAGCCACTGGTCGACGCGGACTCTCGATGGCCGCGTAGCTGGTGGATGGACTGGTTGGTGTAGTAGTGCGAGGCTCGCTCTCTTCTGCCTGCACGTACTCCTCCTCTTCGTCTGATGCTTGGGAGGGAGCCTGGCAGAGTCGCTTCTCCGCCTGGTCCTCCTCTGAAGACGTGGTGACGTCCCCGCGCCGCCTCTTGACGTTCTCGGCGCCAGCCGCAATATCAATTGCGGGCGCAGGAGAGTGCTGGGTGGCGGCCGCGGGAAGCAATGGTGGTGAAGGCGATGGCATTGGAGATGCAGCCGGCGATGGCGGCGCTGTGCACCTCGTTTTCTCGTAGGCTGCTGCAGCGGCAGGCGCCGCGGCTGTGCCAGGTTGCGGGGACGAGGATCGGGCGGGCGCCACAGAGTGGGCCCCTGTTAAAATGTTGCGGCGCACCACCTCGCGCACCGGGATGCTCGTGCGAGTTGATCGGCGCGGCCGCAGTTCCCGGGGGGGAGGGTCCCCCTCGGACATAACGCAGGTTGCTGTTGGCCTACCAGCTGGCTAGGTGTGGAGGCGCCTGCAGGCCACTTTCCTCGTGGAATGAGTTTGCACTACGAAAGCGACCTGAGTTCACTCGCGCACTTTACCACTAGGCGTCCTCTCGCACTGGTAATTACACTAATAGGTAGTTGGTAAACACTATCACTTCCGCGGAGTACACACACAACCCACGGAGGGTTTTCCCTGCCTGTAAATAGCAGGCGGTACCGGCTCACCGTGAGCGGGGTACCCACTACGACGCGGACGATGGCTATCGCGTATAACTGGGCGCGCGAAACTATCCGATCGCAGACATTTTGCTCCGTTTAGTTTCGCAACGTGCGTCGCGCTCGGTGTGCGCGACGGTACTGGATTTACTGAAATTAGGTAAGTACCTACTAGATACCCAGCTACACAGATTTTCGTAATTTTTAAAATCTTCTTTCTGTTACTGTTATTCTCCAATTTCCATATATTTTGTAGTATTTTGTTCCATTTACATTTAAATAACATAGGAAACAATAAAAAGTAGTCATTTCACACGTATTCAACCCTATTACAGAGTAAAGTGCACTGAGATCCATTTCAATACAGCTCGAATTTCTTGTCCGCTTTGATTTCCAATATTTAATTTAACAATGGATGTCATAGCCATATTCGATTTGAAGTTCGCTTTGATTCCTTTTTAAGGTGGACTAGAAAAAGTACAAAAGCGCAGACGACAGTGACAACACTAGTGGGGCCTACAGTACTTCACGTACACCCTCCTCGAGCAGAAGCGTCGGCGCGTAGTAATACGCAACATCCCCATCTTCCTCTCTCCCGAGGAAATTATGGCCGACCTTAAAGAGGTCAAAGCCCTCCCAGTTTTGCAGGTGCACAGGATGCACCGAGGGCATAAGGGTCAGAACGGTCACCTAAACATGATGTTAGTCGTGCTCGAGCACACCAAAGAGGCCAACGGCGTCTTTAACCCATTGACTGCCGAAGTTTAGCGTCAAATCGAAATCGGTGGCCACCATACAAATGCTTTACTACGCAATATTACGTATCTGGCACCAACATCAAAAAATACCCCATGGGTGCCAACCTTCGCAATACTACGTATTCGTAATATTGCGTAGTCCGGCACCAACTACAACCCTTTCATCGAATGATGCCGTTCCACGCAATACTGCGTAAACGTAATATTGCGTTTATTGGCATCTGTGTCTATTTTTTTATTTGATCTATTTTATATTTCTGAATGATAACAATACCTCTGCGCTCGCGCTACCCTTTCCACCAAATTATGGAAATTATTGTCGCCTATCGACTAACGGAGCTTTTTTTATGCAGTGAAGGTGGCAAACAAGCGTGCAGTTCACATTGATCTTAAGTGATGACTGCAGCCTACCCACACAAAGACCAGGTCAAAATGCAGATAGGTTGCTACCCTTGAGGCCTAGGTTGTTATATCTCTGTGATACGGGGCCATACATTGCCATCTAACCGGTACACGATAGTGCTGAACACTACCATTTCGCGACAGATAGATTAGGTAATGCGGTGGTGCCTACGCCCTCGATGGAACTATATTCGTGGCATGTTGTACTCGACTTCCTTCAAAAGAGCCGAAAATGCTCTTTGAAATTCCATCGGCTGTCGAGGACCCTGAATAACCTACCCTATGTTTATTGTATTTATTTCTTTTTTAAATTAAAAAAAGGTCATTAAGATTTACCATACAGACCTTCGTTTTACATAGCATATTTATGTTATGTTATATTATTCATTATTTTTTTTTCATAAGAAGTAAAATAAGGTTGGGGAAAAGTCTTTTCGCATTATAGTATGTATGAACTTGTAATAAAATCTCTTTGGCTGTAGTATTTGTATCTGGCTGGTTTTGGTATCATTGAAAGTTAAAATTTTAAAGAACATAATTTCAAATTCAAATTAGGCAAATGTGTGATTTTCATTTGTTTTTCGTATTGTCAAGATGAGTGAATCTAATGAAGAAATTCGATACATTTTAAAATTTTACCACAAAAAAAGTAAAAGTGCAACGAAAGCCGCGAAAAAAATTTGCGATGTTTATGGACCTAGTGCAGTGTCTGTGAGAGTAGCACAACTTTGATTTAAGCGCGCACCTCGCTCTGGTCGCCCTATTACGGATAAAATGGATGCCATTTTTGAAAGCAAAAGCTCATTGACCTTGATCCCTCTCATACAGAGTACTGGATGCTATTCAAATGCTTCAAATCCCCTAACGAGACATCTATGCCTCCCCTCATTCGTCCTAACCAACCGCCAGCCTTCGATGACTTCGAAAAGTCCGAATGCCTGGCGAGCGAACTCGAGATTCAATGCTCTCCAAGTACGATGCCGATAGCTTCCGATCATTTAGATAAGATTAACTCTGAAGTCGAAAGTAGGAACGCGAGACCGCCAACCCCTCCGCGCGAAACCGGTCCCATTCCCGACACGCAAGTCGATGAAAACGCTAACGGTAATAGCGAAAATAATGATGATCCTCCCAGACCTGTGACAGTCGCAGAGGTGTCAGACCTGATCAAGCGTCTAAAAGTGCGGAAAGCGCCGGGTGCGGACGGGATTTCCAATCGCACAGTTAGAAACTTTAACCCCCTATGCTCATTGCCCTTTTGGCTGCGATACTCAACGCAGCGTTTAAAAATAATATGTTTCCACTCGCGTGGAAAGAGGCCACAGTTATCGGGTTTAAAAAACCCGGTAAGCCGAGCAACCAGGCCTCGTCATACAGGCCGATAAGTCTGCTCAGTTCTCTAAGTAAACTTTACGAGCGCGTCGTGTACGCTCGACTCTTAGATTTCACCCGAGTGCGGCACTTGATCCCGGATTGTGTCCATCAAGTACATCGAATCACTGAGCATATACTCAGTAAATTCGATAGAAAGATTATGACGGGAGCCCTCTTCTTCGATATCGCTAAAGCGTTCGACCGCATGTGGCACAACGGTTTATTAAATAAGCTGTACACTCTCGGACCACCCACCCAAATCGTGCACATCATTCGCGATTTTCTGACGGACAGAGGCTTTCGATATCGAGTCGAGGGTACCCTTTCGAACCGTCACACTATAACAACCGGTGTTCCCCAAGGATCCGTACTCTCCCCCCTCCTGTTCACGCTATACACTAGCGATATCCCTGTCCGCAACGACGTTCAGGTGGCAATGTACGCTGACGACACTGCTATTTACGTCTCTGGCAGAAAGCCAGAGATCATAAGGAAAGCCCTGCAAGCGGCAGCCAAAGACCTTGAGTCTTGGTTCCGCCGCTGGCGTATAGAGGAAAATCCTAGCAAGAGCGCTGCCATACTCCTTATACGGGACCGCGCTCCCAGACCTAACGTAGCCCCCGTCCAAATGTTTGACGAGCCCATCCCCTGGATGGACAAAATCAAATACTTAGGAGTGACGCTTGATCGGCATCTGACCTTCGCTGCACATGTAAAAGCAGCGTACGCAAAGGCTCGTGTTGTCCCAACTACATTGTTTATTAACCAAAAAGAGCAAGCTATCGGCCCGGAACAAACTCCGTGCCTATACGTCCTGCATAAGGCCCATATTATGTTTCGCGTCCCCGGTATTCGCCCACGCGAAAAACACAACGTTACGCAAACTTCAAACCTTGCAAAACCGATTCCTACGTAAATCCATAGGCGCGCCTTGGTACGTACGTAATAAAAACCTGCACATTGATGCAAACCCGCCTACCATCCGGCAGTTTATGAAGCGAGCCTCAGCTCACTATTTCGATCGGGCGAGTCACCACCCGAATCCGCTGGTCAGAGCGGCCGCGATTTACACTCCTTTTGATCGTGCCAAAAGGAGACGTCCAAGGCACGTCTTAAAAGATCCGGACGATGAGACCACGTTGGCCATCGCCGCAATGAACAATCATTTACAGAATAACACTGCACAATCCGCCAATACAACGCGCCGACGCGTTTCGCGCCGCGCCCGCCCCTGATCCCGACCCTATCTCCGGCCCCGCGAGGCCGATGACATTCCGGTTATCACCAACCGAATGGAGTAGAGCGAAAGTTGCACCGCGCATAATCGCATATGTCTCATATGTCTCTCCGCAACGCCCTAAGCCGAGGCACGGACCCGCATGGGTCACCCTTAGGCAGTTGCGCTAACTTTAGGCTGGAGCGCCTTCTGCGCTCGCCGATTGCCCGGTGAAGTAGACTAGTGCCGTCTCGAGACAGGCCGCTTACACAAAGCCCGACCTAAAAAAAAATAAAAAAAATCAAGGCAATCGACGAGTGTAGAGGGCTCTTAGCATAGGCTCTTAGCCTAAATAAAGATAATACAACTGCTTAAATCGTTTTGTAGAATGTTGCCCACAGCCATTAAAAAGTATTTGTATTGACGCATGTTACATTTACCTAAACGTTAGTAGATAGGTATATTGAGTCAAAAGAATCGACTCGACAGGCTCTATTCAAATTCTGTTGTTTTTTTTAATCAGAAATATGCATCATTAGTCTGGGTTGCACCAAGATATTTGTTTAAGTCAAAGTTATTGTAACATTTCACGTCCTTCTCTAGCTTTAACAAAGGAGATGTTGCAAAAATGTATGGACCTCCGGCCATGTATCATCAAACAGGCAAAATCAATAGAAAAGCGTTTTTTACTGCATATTTTCACTAATTTAGCTTTGTTTGCAGTTACAAAACATTATTTGCAGTTAGAAGTGCAACTCAAAACCAACATGGCGAATATGACGGGCGATGACATTTTGACATTTCATTTTTTAAATTGTTTTTTGATTTTAAAGTTCTTAAAGAAAAAAAGTAACATTTTCTAAATACTATTGAATCGATTGAATATATATGAAATCGATTGATCCCAAGCGTCGGCTGTATCGCCGCCATGTTGAACATAGTTGAAAATGATAAAATCGTTTGAATTATATGTAATTGTAACTCTAAAATATATTCTTGTATAAACAAATTGTATTTTTTTCGGATTCTTCTTTAATTTACCCATTTTTTGAGGTAATGTACGAACCAGAGCCGAGCTCACAACATCTCCTTTCTTTGAGTTAGAGAAGGATGTGAAATGTTACAATAACTTTAATTTTAACAAATACCTTGGTGTAACCCAGGCTTAACGTAACACTTAAGAAATTAAAGAAAAAACGGAAAGAAAAACATGATTTCCCTTTTTGATTTTAACCGATTCACCCTAAAACGGTTAAAATAAAAAGGGAAAGCAAAATTTCGGTTTTCGGTAGCTTAGTGGTAAAGCGGCTGGACTGGATATCCTGAGGTCGTAGATTCGATTCCTGGCCAAGTCAATTTTTTTTTTCCGTTTTTTCTATAATTTCTTTAGTTCACTCGCGTGTGTTATTGCGAAAAATAAATAGTACAATTATTGTAACATTTTACCACCTTCTCTAACTTAAAGAAATCTGTTAAAGTTAGAGAAGGATGTGAAATGTTACAATATTAACAAATATCTTGGAGCAACCCAGGCTTAGAATTCTGCCCGGAATTTAATTTTTCTGATCTGAAAATCCTATCTCCACACAATCAAGAGATCCACAGTCGCGGAACTAAATATCAATAAGCGGAAGTGACGTGCACCCAGTTCCGTTCTCATACCTTTCAATGCAGCCTGAATTTCTGATTCCCTTTGATTACCGATATTCGACATTACAAAGGATGTCTGTGTGCTTTAAGACATGTTCTGTGTGTGATATTTGGATGATTAGGTGTTTGTGAAAGCTTTTGAATCTGAGCATGTTATTTTTGTACAATGGAGGATGAGAAAAACAAAATTTGGCAACGGAATAACTAACTGAGAAGACTGAATTTTTATGTCAAGAACTGGCAAACAAGCATACAGTTTACATTGATGGTAAGTAATATAAGCCTATAAACATCTACATGATACCAGAGAATTCAATGTAGATGCGAAGCCATCCTGAGGCCTAAGGTATTGATTGTCTCTGTGCCAAACATTACGGGGCCGTACATTACCACCTGACCCGAACACGGTAGTGCTGAGCCACTTAGCGGCAAGTCGTTTGGGTAATTCGGTGATGCCTACGCCCTCGAGCTCCGTCACTGGAGTTCTATTACCAGATCGGAATATTAATAATATTATTATTATACCTACAAAAGTAGCCTGTGGAAAGGCATCTATCGGCGCTTAGTTTATTACTGAGTAGATAGGTACGTCTATCTGCTAATTAATTTATTCATATTACCATTCCTCATACTTTGCAATGTCGCTACACCTTTCGTAAGCAATTAACGAAATGTAGAGCATTGCGGCGCTTGCGCATACCGTGGCGAATTTGCGAGTGAAAGTTACCAAAATAACTTTGTTATTTTCGTCAATCTGATATCTGCTCCGGTAGCCGTGATCGTCTAGTGGTTAGGACCCTACGTTGTGGCCGTAGTAACCCAGGTTCGAATCCTGGTCACGGCAGCGTTAACGCTGTTACGGTGGAGCATTTTTTTTTTCAATAAGTCTGTACCTTGAAGGAGATCTTGTGAGTTCGGCTCTGGTTCGTACACGTCCTGAAAAAATGGGTAAATTAAAGAAGAATCCGAAAAAAATACAATTAATTTATTCAAGAATATATTTTAGAGTTACAACCATATTTAAATCAAACGATTTTATCATTTTCAACATTGTTTTCAACCATGTTCAACATTGCGGCGATACAGCCGACGCTTGGGATCAATCGATTTCGATAGTATTTAGAAAATGTTACTTTTTTTCTCCAAGTAATATATAATCAAAAAATGAAAATGTCAAAATGACATCACCCGTCATATTCGCCATGTTGGTTTTGAGTTGCAATTCTAACTGCAAATAATGTTTTGTAACTGCAAACAAAGCTAAACAAGTGAAAACATGCAGTAAAAAACGTTTTTATATTGTTTTTGCCTGTTTAATGGTATTGTGTACAATACATGGCCTGAGGTCCATACATTTTTGCAACATCACCTTTGGAATTTTTGCTAGTCAAGGATCACTCATTAGCATGCTTCCTAAGGCCAACTACCAGTTCACCATGGGGTACCTAATATTGAAAACCGGCCAGGTGCATGTTGACTTGTGCTCGTTTTTCGAAGCGTGGAAGCGAAATTTCCACAAATAAAAAACATATAAAAATATTTACCTGTTCAGTCTAGGTGGTTACTGAACTAAAAATTATACAAAATACAAAACACAATTATACAAAACTGATGTATGGAGCCCGATTTAATTTTGTTATAAAATTAGCTGTTGATATTGTGCTTGTGTTTTCGAATGCGTACTGTTGCGTAAATGTACTACTGCTGCCACCATAAGGCAATGCAATAAATGTGAAGGAAAGATTTGACAAATCGGGCAGGACTTCGGTAGCTCAGTTGGAAGAGCGGCTGGACTAGATTCCCAGTGGCCGCGAGTTCGAGTCTCGCCTGAAGTCAAATTTTACATTCCATTTTTCTTTAAAATAAATATATTTCACAAGCATGCTTAATGCGAAATAATATAAAACAAATAAATTTAAAATAAAATTTTAGAAACGACTTCGAATAAAACGATGTTATATTTATCTGAAATAGATTTATACATAAAACTATTTAAAAATCGATCGTACACTATCAAAGAGGATTCCGACGCGAAAAGAATAGCGCTCTTCTACACCACACCACCGAGCTAAACAGATTATTTATCTAACCCTTTATCCCAATTGTGGCAAAAATCGTGTTATGTGATAATTATACCTATTGACAATTATTGTATGTTATAAGAAGAAGTTATAATAAGCCAAATGCTTTTGTGATACTGTTGATTCTATTTATATTTTGATTACAGCTATCGTACAATGAGAAGATAAATATTATCAAACTTTATATTTAAAAGGATTAAAAAATTACTATAAAACAGAAAAAATCTTGTGCTATTGATACCTATTACTACCACAGTTACCGAACTCAGACTCGGAAACATAAGTATTGAATTATGTATCGAAAGTCTTGTATAACATTTTTTTTGAATATTTTGATTTGACAACCAATAAGAATAAAAATCGTAATCTGTGATAATTATATTGACAATTGTTGTAATGTTATAAGAAGTAGGTAGTTATATAAGCCAAATGCTTTTGTGATATTGTTGATTGTATTTTGTACTTTTGTTTACATTTTTATAGGCACATTCTTTTGTGATATTGTTGATTCTATTATATATTATTTATTACATCTTTTAATATAAATATGTATATAAAATTATGATATAATAAGATTTTGTTTTATTTTAAAGTCCAACCATAAAATATTAAACGTTTTAAAAAAGATTTTTGTAGTTGACTGTACACAGTCCCCTCGCAATTTTAACGTCGGGCGAGTTGACGACAGAAATATTATTAAAATTTAAAAGGGGGCCAAGTCGCCCGATCGGCCGCGTCTTTGTCGGGCGAGATGACGAATAACCCGCCAATAAATGAATACGGGGTCACATTTAGGGGATTATATCGATCATCATCATCATAATTTCAGCCGAATGATGTCCACTGCTGCACCAAAGCGCTTTGGGATAATAATGCTGGTAGAGCTCCAGTGACGGAGCTCTCGGGCGTAGACACCACCGCATTACCTAATATACTTGCCGCTTAATGGTAGTGGTCAGCACCATCGTGTCCCGGTCAGGTGGTAATGTACGGCCCTATAATTTCCGGCACAGAGGCATAACACCTTAGGCCTCAGGAGTAGTAACGTGTCTGCATTTTGACCTTGGCCTTTGTGTAAGTGTGTATAGGCTGCAGTCATCACTTAACACGAATGTGAACTGCATGCTTGCAAGATAAGCCATAATCGCCACGCATGCATGGATTGGTGATTGCCGTGCCGGTAGTTTCAACGTAGGACGCTGCTGCCCATCTTGCGTTATTGCACTTGCGGCCCATTGGAATCGTTCGATGGTCATTGTTCGTTGGTTTGATTGACTGACTGCACTAGAAGGGTAGAAGAAAATTCTTCCGATAGTGGGATTGTCACGACCCGACGCAAGCCATTAATTTGATACTAAAAGCAAAAGGATTTGCTAATAATAATGACAACCCTTGATACGTCCCAGTGCTGGGCACGAGTCTTGGGAGAAGGTCTGGAGCTAACTCCACCACGCTGCTCCAGTGCGGGTTGGTGGAGATAAGGATTAGTGGCCAACCCGTTGTCGGATGTTTTCAAACCGCCCATTTAGGCCTCCTACAGGGTTTAACGACTGCTATCTATCGATAGCAACCGGAACCGATGGCTTCACGTGCCCTCCGAAGCACGGCGACGCGCATTTTAATTTGCTACTAGCGGTCACCCATCACACACACCAACCGCGCCCGTATTGCTTGCATCAGCCGCGGGGCCATGCGCGCTTCTAATAATATCGTGTAAAAGATTATTAGCGTAAGAAACTCATCAATTATTATCCCTAATCCTAGGTATTTAGGCTATGATACGAGTACGAACTACTGAAACAAAGGACTGGTAAGTTAGGCAGACGTTAACCTAGATAAAGGGTGATGTGGTTTGCTTAAGGATAGGCAGTACCGAGAAGACTTTAATTAAACAACTTAGATGTAGGGCGGGCGATATTTTGTTGTCTCCCGGCTAATGACGTTTTCGTAGGTTTTCGCGAGCTTCGTACATTGTAGAAATTAAAAAGCATCCAAATTTCAATAGAGAGGATGGTTGGCGTTTGTCGACGAATTGGGATCCTATTATATCCAAATTGAAATCCCAAACTAGTAAATCTGCAAAACCACGAGATACGGTTAGTAACTTTTGCGTGAATCCGGACCGTTATGCCAGACGTCTCAGAAACAGGTGGCGCTAGCATGACATGGCAACGTAGTTTTCAGTAATTTATCGATAGATGGCGCCACTAGTAGTTTACATCGCACTAGGGTTGTGTTCTGTCTCAGCTATATAAGACCAGGCTGAACATCGTTGAATTAGTAAGCCCGTGACCACGGTAGCTGGAAAGCGACCGAAACGTCGGGTGTATGAAGAAGTTTGGGAGTGTTGTATACGCGAGAAAATCCGCAAGTTTAATTTCTACAATCCCGGCTGTCAACTGTCTACAACGTGTAGGTATAATGTTGTAGTAAATGTGGATCATATTACATAGCATGTATGTTGTATCTATCTTCAAGCCAATTCCTCTACGGGGTAGGCAGAAAGGGTAGAGTATCTAATGTACTGGTTTCTACACACCTCCCGAGGCGATGACTTTTGACCCAATCTTCAACAGTATATTTTGTTTAATGTCACTGAAGTGGCAAACAAGCATGCAGTTCACATTGATGTTATGATGTTAAGTGATGACTAGAGCCTATAGACACCCACACAAAGACCAAGGTCAAAATGCAGATGCGTTACCACCCCTGAGGCCTAATATAAAAAAAGAAAATATAACTGAGATATTGCAATGTCAATCACTGCATATATGTATATTATGCAGATAGGTATAGGTACATAAAACTTTTCTGACTAAATTATGACGGTATTCGTGAATTAACGAATATCTATATTTCTGAAAGCAGCAATATTCAGTTCCATATAAAATCCTTTAACGGGAAAACAGTACACCAACAGAATTAATCTAGACTTTAGAGACATGTTGCTCGCAAAAGCTCCCATGTTTGGGAAATTGAACATTTTGATGAAGCTACAGGCTTCATCAAAATTTTACGAGGTTTGTTATAATTATCATCATATCGTCCACATTTGGTACATCAGCCCATGTTTGGCTCGTTTTCTTATAACGTAGTTACTGAACTAGTAATTGCTTGGGAGTCTTTCTGTCTAGCTGGTTGAAGTCTCACCGTCTTATAATTTAGTTATTTATCTAGTGCCTCCTTGTTTAGCATTGTGCAGTGCGGTTCAAGGAGAGTAAAGAATACGCTGTACTCTGCATAATGCTTAGGCACTATTAATACTACATTTTTTTTTTTTTTTATGTAATCGAAGTGGCAAACAAGCATGCAGTTCACATTGATGTTAAGTGATGACTGCAGCCTATAGACACCCACACAAAGACCACGATCAAAATGCAGATGCGTTACCACTCCTGAGGCCTAAGGTGTTATGCCTCTGTGCCGGAAATTACAGGGCCGTACATTACCACCTGACCGGAACACGATAGTGCTGAACACTACCATTTAGCGGCAAGTATATTAGGTAATGCGGTGGTGCCTACGCCCGCGAGCTCCGTCACTGGAGCTCTACCACCAGTAAGTACATAATAATATATTGTTATTTGTATGTGGGTAATGGATTCAAATTTGACAAACCTAATATTAATGTGAAGGAAAAAATTCGACAGTAAGTGCAGAGCAGATTAAAAATTCCATGAAGTCAAAATTATCTTTTTAATTCCATTTTTTGTTAAAAATATGTCGCATGTGTTTATTGCGAAAAAAAAACAAGCATAATATTGTTAATAACATTTATCAAAAGTTTATATTGTGTGAGATTTGTGTAATAAGATACACAAAATTAAATTTGATATCCTTCAATTAACTTCAACAGCAACATGGTAAAACCAGTAGAATTAATCTATTAATATCTTATTTTTTTCTATTCTTTAGTGAACGCCACAAATTAAGTGCCTATTACCGGAGTAATATAAACATAATGTATATATAGGTCGCGCCACGTAAAAAGAACGCTGGCGGTCAAGCTGCGCATCATGTGTTTTTATTTCATTTTATGTTATTCTATGTAATATAGTTTTCAATCTGCCTACCAATACACGAAACCGCAAGCGAAAGCTAGATCAAGAATAAACCAATAGGGCTAGTACTTTCGTGCGCTAGTGTACCGATGCGCGAACACATCCCTTCTACTTTTTTCCAGCGTTCTTTTTACGTGGCGCGACCTATACTTTGGCTAACATGTGTTGGTATAATAAGCAGCTAAAGTGAGTTTACGCGGCTAATTCGAACGTTTGAATTCAGTTTTGAACTTTAGCTTTCACTGTGAAGTATTTCTTTTATGATCGCATGTACCTATAGATACCTACTTTTTCGCCGCTCAAACTTCGGAAGCAACGAATTTCCACTGAAACTTTATACGTGTGTCTATTTTATATATCATCTAGTGACAAATTATTGCGTTGCTAGTTAGTCATTTGCAGGTTACCACCATCGCAGACAGTACGCTTGTTTATTTTTAACATACAATAAAATACAGTGAACGTGAACTTAGTCTGTATTCTTTAGGCCCTTCCGTGGGTAACACGGGAGAGTTATTAAAAGTATAGGTACATGCGTTCATAAAATTACATCACAGTGAAAGATAAAGTACAAAACTGAGTTGAAACGTTCGAATCAGCCGTGTGAACTCACTTTAGCTACCTAATTACACTAACACATGTTAGCCAAAGTTGAAACTCCGGTAAAAGGCACCTAATTTGTGGCGGACTTCACTAAGGCCCGCGAATTCCGAAACTAGTTGCGGCTCTGTTAGTTTTTGACGCTTGTCGACGTCTCTTAGATTTGTAAGAAAGTAATGAGGGCTGAGAGTTTGTCCTGACTTTGTAAAAAGAACTACAATTACGACCGTCTCGAGCCGAGTCGCCTACATATGTGAAATAAGCCCTAACACCTTAATTTTGACATATATATTATAACTTGTTTGACATGTATATCAATTGTTTTTATTTTGTTTGTATTTGACGTGTCATAAGAGGTGTCTGTCACCCTAAATCATAGAGCAACGCGGGCCACCGGTCGCGGCGGACCGGAGGGGAGTAGCCATACGCAGGCTTTTCCCTCTGTCAAAGTACAAGATTAAATGCTTTAAAAAATCCTGTGCGTATAATAAAACTAGTTGCAGCTGGACTGCTCATTAGACTAAATCTAGTTGTGCGACTGAACGGACGTCCATAAAAATGCTGATTTGCTGTGTTGTTTACTGTAAAAAGAGATCTAACATATCAAGCTTAAGGTATAAAATGCCATAATATCGGTCGTGTTGTTTCGGACTGATATAAACAACACAGTCGGGCGCAATGATTGGTATGCCTTATACGATACGGGGATCGTTTTCCGTTATTTTGCAATAGTTTTACATTAAACAGGATCACAACTGACCCGTGGAGTAGGCACTACTGGGGAAACCACATTAAAAAAAAAAACGCGCTAAGTACACTACCTCATAGGTGGCGTGGAAACGTGTGCATATTATGACAATAACAACTTTTATAACTTTTTGAATCGTTATATCTCAGAAACGGAACGGAAGAAAAAATATTGATACATTTTTTTATAGATAATTTTATGATCTACAATTTTTCCTTGGAGTACTTTCATGATAAAACTTACCGTTTTGCTGAAAATCGCGAAAAACCTCATTTTTTTAAACTTTGACCTTGAATATTCTTTTTTCCATACACGGGAATGATGGGGAACTTATAGACATTGTTTATAATTATGATTTGAACAATTTCACTAAAACTTCAACTTGTTGGGACTTTATGTAACTTCACTCTATTTTTTTGGTCTTAATTGACCGGACTATACGTGCGCATAACGCGACAAGATTATTTGTTAAATTGGTAGTACATAATAAATAAAGTCCATCTTTATAATAATACAAAGTGTATTTCATTTAAACCTTATTTCCCAGAGTTGAGTAATTTATCGATAAAATTTATCGACACTTGTCGCAACTATGATTTTTAGGACTTGTCGATGTAGTTGCATCATTCTTTACACTATTATGACACGGAATGATTACATGTATGTGTGAAATTGTTGATGTGTTTTGTTAAAGTCAAGGTGTGAGTTTCGTAGTAATAGACGATTTTTGTTGTGTGTGAATTTAAGAAAGTGTGTGTTCCCCCCCGCAAAAAATGGCAGACTATTTTGCTTCGGTAAAACGCGCTATGGCTACTCCCTTCCGGTCCCCTAAATGAATAAATGAGTTTCTGATTCTGATTCTTTTGAAGCGATTTTCAACGAGGAGTATCAATATAAATTTCAGAGAAAAATTCAGTCATGTATATGCAACATAAGCCTACCCATGGTGAGGGTCGGGTCGTTTTAAACCTACCTATAATAATAACGAATACAAAACTTATTTCATTAGAGACTTTATAAAGCCGGTGTTTATATTTAAAAAAAAACTGACTTCATATTTTGTTGACATACCGCTCCGATACCGGTGGGTTTTATTAATAAAAAGAAACTTTTTCTGCCGACCGGCTTATCTTGGTTTTATACTACGGACAGTACGGAAACCATATTTCACGTAAATGGCGGGGTAAAATCTGCTTTTTTGTTTTTTTTATCCCTCCAAAATTTGAACATTTGTTATCGATATTTAATCTTTATAATCGTTGAGCTTTTGCATTTTAATATAGTAATGTTAAGTGCATAGAAAAAAGATTTATACTATTTTGTTTTATTCTAATTTAAACAAGCTTGACAGTACAATTTTTGATACTACACGCTCTCTAAACGACTTTCAATTTAGGTTTCAGACCACCTTTTAACGAATTTGATGAACGATTGTTTGAGCAAGGTACCTAAACTCTTGGTTTTCAATTTGTTTAATTTTTTATGTCCCATGTACATAAGATAGGTACATCCATTGCTAATTTTGTGATTAGCAGGTTCGCCTTGATAAATCAGTACATAATTAAAATTTCTTGTTCCGTTTAAACCTCATAGTGTACTCACCCTAGTCATGAAACAAAGTTTCACCGTGAGTTGTTTAGGGTCTTCGTTGTTCACAAAATATGATACGAAGGGTTGAAGATAGCTCGTTCAGGTCAAATTTAGTCTAAGACTTTTAGACTTACTTTTCACCATATAAGTTTTCATGAATATGGAAATGTATCTAGTTCAGGGGTGGCGAAACTTTGTATTGAAGTAATTTCTAACGAGGCCATAAGTTATTTAAACTTCGTTATCAGGAATTATTAATCGGCGTCGGGACGTTTCGGCGTCGGTGATGATCTCACCGCCTACTAGTGCAGTACAATTCTTACTCAAGTCATAGAATTAAAAAAATATATATATATATACCGGCCGAATTGAGAACCTTTTCGTTTTTTGAACTCGGTTAAAAAAGGTATAGAAGTCAATCTACATCACAGATATCTACATACAAAGCGCGCTCGAGCAACGCACACATAGACACTGCTCACCGACACGGTATCTCGGTCGGAATCACTGTCATTTTGTAAGGAAAATTCACGCCACCAAATATTACAAAAGATGAAAACATTATTTTTTGTTTGTGTAGATTATGTAAATTGTGTTGTCTTTAATCTCATTTGGTAGGTTTTAGTCTAAAACGTATAGGACAAAATAAATTGCGTAAATAAGGTAATTTTACTGGTGGTAGAACTCCAGTGACGGAGTTTGCGGGCGTAGGCACCACCGCATTACCTAATATACTTGCCGCTAAATGGTAGTGTTTAGCACTATCGTGTTCTTGTCAGAAACACTTACAGAAACACCTTAGGCCCCAGGAGTGGTAACGCATGTGCATTTTGACTGTGGTCTTTCTGTAAGTGTCTATAAGCTGCAGTCATCACTTAACATCAATGTGAACTGCATGCTTGTTTGCCATTTTCATAATATAAAAAAATACATTAAGTAGATACTATCTTAAATATTCCTAATTCGTAGTTGTTTCATAAAATTAATCATGTACTTAGCTTTAGTCTGTAAACTTGTAAATCAACATTAACAAAAGCGTGTAAGTCCAAATTAAATTAAGATTTATGTAACTTAACAGAACTTATAACTCTGTTTAATTACAAGTCAGAGATAACACTAATCTACACAAATATTAGACGTTAATCTAGGCATCAAGTAAACATATTATACTACAAATTAAACACATGTTTCTGTTCTAGTCTCTAGACGATCTATTACGAACGCTAGACTGAACTTGTAGCGGCGTGTGCACACTATCGCTACTGTTAATTGTTTAATCTATATTTTTATGCATAGATTAAACAATTGATTATAAGATCACGGACACCTCATAGTTTTATTAATATTGGAGACTGGTCGCAAAATAAACGACCTACTAATCTTATCACTATCATCACTACTCATCACTATCACTTTACTATCACTTCATCACTTCACTATCACTTCATCACTTCAGTATCACTACATATTATAAAGTGAAGCATGCTTATTTTCTAACTATCCGCTAATCTCGGAAAGTTTTAAATGGATTTTGTTCCTGTTTGAAATGTTATGAAAGTGGCAAACAAGCTTGCAGTTCACATTGATGTTAAGTGATGACTGCAGCCTATAGACACCTACACAAAGACCAGAGGTCAAAATGCAGATGCGTTACCACTTCTTAGGCCTAAGGTTTTATGCCCCTGTGCCGGAAATTACAGGGCCGTACATTACCGTCTGAACGGAACACGATAGTGCTGAACACTACCATTTAGCGGCAAGAATATTAGGTAATGCGGTGGTGCCTACGCCCGCGAACTCCGTCACTGGAGTTCTACCACCAGTAAATCTATATTTATCAATGTCGTACTCATATTTACCAAGATATCACGGTTTGTGTCAAATAAGTTGGACGCGTCCCCACAAGATAGGTTATAAATGCTACTCGTGCGAAGCCGGGGCGGGTTGCTAGTATAAAATAATTAAGAATAATATACCTACAGTCTAATTTAACAAAGTGTGGTAAATTACAAACTAAAGTTCTCGGATCCAACATCTTTTCCAAATACCGCTATGTGAGAATAATTTCACTGCCTCAACGAACTGATTTGTAAAACTTTCAATGAATTACCAAATAATTATGTTCTGATATTTTTAGCTCTTCGCTGCGTAATTTTAAACATGGTTTAATTAATATTCATAACTAGCTTTAGCCCGCGACTTCGGTCACGTGTACTAAAAATTCCCTATGGGACCTCTGCACAGAATAAATATAATCCTATATGTTACAGCCATATATACTCTACCTTTGTACAAAATTACATCGAAATCGTTTCAGCCGCTTTCGCGTGATTGAACCATAAACAAAAAACAAACAAAACATGCATACTTTCAGATTTATAATAGTAGTAATGTATGTATGTATAAAATTTTAATGAAATATCTAAATATGTATGAAATAATCTAAAGCCAGTATTTTATAATGAGACTGTACAAAGTTTGTCCGATAGTGTGCAAGAAGCATGATAAATTAATTTGCCCGCGCGCGGATCAACGGAGTCTTCGTTGCCTGTTTTCTGTTGGTCTTTAGATAAGGAAACAATTATAGTTTCGATTCAAGTTTGTTCAGTTCTACGACTGAGCTTGGTTTGCTTTAATTTGTGCTATGCAGATGGAGTTTAGATCTTATAATTGCGAAGCTAAAAGTAGGTTTTACTATGTTATTTATTTTTGGAGACTACTCCTTATTCTCAATTTGAATTTCAAGGTCCGGTACGGAACTTTCATGAGGAGTAAAATCAATTGGAACACGAAAGTTGAAGTCTTATGCGCGAGCGCTGCGACCATAGAGCAACTCGGCCCACCGGTCGCGGCGGACCGGAGGGGAGTAGCCATAGCGTTTATTACCGATGCAAAACAGTCTATCAATTTTTGCGCGGGGAAATACGTGTGACACACACTCACACTACAAAAATCGTCTATTACAGTAGGTAATAAATAACGAAACTCACACCTTGACAAAATTCATAAGCAATTTCACGCACACATTTAAATATCTGGGCGACATATATTCATAGGGCTATTTGGTCTTGTACTTTGACAGAGGAGCAAGCCTGCATATGGCTACTCCCCTCCGGTATTGCGGCCGGTGGCCCGTGTGCTAGGGATGACGATTCTCTCTGAAAAATATCGATCTTTGAATCGATTCGAATTGAAGAGTAAAAAATCGACCCTCGATTGTATCGACGCGACGTTTAAAAAATAGATGTCCGATTAATCGATCTGTTTTCAATTTGGTTCGATTCAAAATTAAGCATTTGTATGGAATTTTGGCGGAGTGTCCGCGGTGTGCTTCGGCACCGGAGCAGTACGGTTGCCGTACCGCAAACGAAGAGTTGACTTTTTCCTACATGTGAAGTAACACAACTGCGGCCCGACGGCAGTATGTAAAAGAGCGTGACTAGTAACTGATACCGGTCACCGAGCCGATATCGATTTCCCTTTTACACGTGAACCTAATGAAGTCGTTTCTATAACGACAAAGATGCTTTTAATCGCTTAGTTCAACTATTTTTGCCATTCAGTTTATTTGTCGTTCAGTTTAAACGCTACTTGCTACAATATTTTGCTGTGGCGGATCGTAAAATGATCTTCTGATACTCAATATTCCACTCAGTAAAATAACTTATCAAAAAGAGGGAACATTTTTATCGTCATAAACGTACTCGTAGACTTCTACGAGTCGATAAAATACACACTTAGGCACGTGTATTTTATCGACAATGTAATTTACAGATATCGCATCACCTGTTGAAGTAAAGTTATAGTAAACCGACTTCAAAGTGGAGGAAGTTATAAATTTGGCCAGCTAGTTTCAGTGTGAATTTAAATAAAATATCTTCGAATCGGTACTCTATAAAAATAATGCTGTTGAAAAATTGTGACACACGATTTGTGTTTTCTGAACTACTTTAATAACTGTCTGTGGACATGAAGGTATGTTGGATACTCTGGATTGACATGCTTCGATGAAAGAGTAAGTACAACTCGTCATATATAATTTGAAAAATCTTTCAAGTGTGCTATGAAATTTGAAGAGTTCCCTCGATTTCTCCAGGATCCCATCATCACATATAGACATGGCCACAATGGGACCAACTGTTACAAAATTATCCAAATCGTTACTGGCGTTTTCGAATTATCGGTGAACATACATAAAAAAGTGAACATACATAATGAAGCGCGCATGACCCAGCGGCTGGTGTAGATCCGAAGCGATCTGCTCGGTTAAGCACTACGGGCGCGGTCGGGTAGTGTGATGGGTGACCGCTAGTGGCAAATTAAATGCGCGTTTCCGTGCTTCGGAGGGCACGTTAAGCCGTCGGTCTCGGTTGCTATCGATGGATAGCAGTCGTTAAACCTTGTCGGAGGCCTCATGGGCGGTTTGAAAACATCCGACAGTGGGTTGGCCACTAACCCACCCACCTCCACCAATCCGCATTGGAGCAGCGTGGTGGAGTAAGCTCCAGGCCTCCCCCAAACAGGGGAGAGACTCGTGCCCAGCAGTGGGACGTATAATGGGTTGCCATTATTATTATTATTTCACTCATTTATTCATAATCTCATTATATATTTTTTTACATATACATGTATATAAAGGAAAAAAAAAAACAACGTATATATAAAAAATACAAAATGGTTACCGCCGGTAGCGGGAGCAGGGTCCAAGCTGTCGGCGGTTAGGGGCTCAGAGAGAGGAACCTCCTCACAATACGTGCCGTGTCGAGAAGAACCGCTTTCTGCACCAAGCCTTTGATCCAACTTCCCAGCGAGAGCCTCTTAAGGTGGTGGTCGAGGCTCTTCGCCATGAGTCCGTTTACCGTGACGACTATCGGTACAATTACAGTCGAGTCCACATCCCACATGGCGACAATCTCGTGAGACAAGTCGAGATACTTAATTTGTTTCTTATTATTATTATTATTATACATAAAAAAAAAAGAAAAAAAAAAAGAACCGAACGAATTGAGAACCTCCTCCTTTTTTCGAATTCGGTTAAAAATGGAAATGAAAGTAAAAATACTAGTGTAATCATATCTTACCATCGACGATATAACCTTCCGTGTCTTACGTACTTTCTGCTTCTAAATTCTGTTGCCATTTTAAAAATTAATTTCAAAGCAATTCCGTTCCAATACGGCTTTTTTCGTAATTGTATCTTAAAATTGTATCACAGTAAATTAAACTTTAACAAACAAGACATCATGAGCACCAACATCGTATTGGAAATTTTCTCTCATCTTCCAAACAATGATTTATGGATGTCTTAACTTTTAAACATAAACGATTGAACATTAATGATACTTTAAGCGTCTTCTTTGGAAGTATATGCTAATGCCTCGACCATGATTAAGCGAGTAAAGCGACTGTAATCAAAGGTCCCAGTTTAATAAGTTTCAGATGGTTTCTACTTATTTTCTTTTTTTTTTCAATAACTGCACCATAGATGGCACTCTATCTCACTTTGTCGTACCTACATGATAGAAGGAGAGCCTGTTGAATGAAATTCATGGAGTAGATTTCTAAGTTCTCCCATAATTTGGCGAAAATTGTGGAAGAACACCAGTATCATTTACCTACCTTATATTAACCCGGGAATCGAATCCAACCCACGAAGAAAAAGTAATAGAGTTTTACTACTTTTTCTCCTAGTAGTATTCAGCACTATCGTGTTCCGGTCAGGTGGTAATGTACGGCCCTGTAATTTCCGGCTCAGAGACATATTAACACCTTAGGCCTCAGGAGTGGTAATAAAAAATAAAGCGCTGGTCGCGCCACTACTAATTACTATAGCGCTGAATGATAGACCATAGTGTATCACTCACTCGGCCGCCAGTCCGGCCGCTATTTTGGTAGCTTACGGATACCACGGCGGTGCGACTGGTTGCGCCGCCTGAAATATAGCCCTGAGGCAAGTTAGCTCACTCCACTTAACATCTGTCACTGACATATCACTACGAGTTTACTCGCAAATTCTCAATCGAAACAGTCACTCAGATGTGTCAGTACCCTAAACGTAAGCACAAAACATCCGACGACCGTGTAACCGAAAATATGTCTTCACGTAAACAAATAGGTGACGATTTGCTTTAACAAGTAACATACCGAGAACAACTTATTTTACAGTCTGCAACCGACAAGCGGATATCGAGAGCTGAAATGAAGTCGTTTGCGCTGTCCCACTCGATTTCAAGCTTTATTTTCATTAGCCCTATAATTTTATTCTCAATAAGTAATGAAAAAGGGCGTATTCAAATACGGTCGAGTAATTGTTCCAAGATTGTAGCCGCAGTTTGTGGGTTTCTTTTGATGTTTCAATAAATAGACTATGGGGCTTTTCGTTTTCAATTAAATTCAGACTATTTATAACGCTTACATTGTGTGTAGCTGTTAGTTTCACTATGGATTAGTTTATTATTTAGGGCCTTGTGGTTTCAATGACATTCATAAATGCCTCAGTAGTCTAGTGGTAGGTACCACTACTAAAACGTCCTGAGATCGATTCCTGGTTCGGGGGCTATCAGAGATTACGTTGTTAAATCCTTTATCTCTGGTCTATCGGGATTTTTCCATTTTCTGGAAGTCTGGTAATGTGCCCGGTTCGACACTTGTTACATGAAAAAAAAAAAAACGTATGAATCGAGTATGTTTCATGTATGTATTTACCTGCCTATCCCTTCGGAGATTACAGGCGTGTAGTTACGTTTATTAAACAAACAAGCAAGTAGTGTTCAATAATATGAAAATGGTAGTCTCGATGTAAATAAGTTACCAAGTCTGAGGCTTTAGTTGTGTCAAAAACACTCAGCTAGAAATTATGAGTTGTGTTAACTCGTCAGTTAACGTCTGAATCTGAAAAATACAAATTACACGCGTGCTTTAACAAACACTTTACGTAGCTTCTAAGAATCTCTTACATTTGGTTAAAATACAACAGAAGAACAAGTGAGCAAAAAAAATTTCCCTGCGTGTCCTCCAAAAATCTCTTAAATTTGGTTAAAATGTATGATTTGAATACTATCGTACGTTTCCGTATACTACTAGATATTATACTCGTAGATAATATAGTACATTCATTCATTATCGAAGTCTATATTATCCGGTTGGCAACACTGAATATTGTGCAGGGTATCTAGTAAATTTAACATCACTAGTTGTTTATAGTTTTGCACAGGGATAAACTTTTCAAATAAACCAATGGCAACTTACAACAGAAGTTCTGAAGTCACTCGTCTCTTGACATCGCGTTTCTCTCAGGCCTGATTTATGTTTTCCAAAAATAGCGACAAAAGAGCCTCAATTTTGCCGAAAGGTTAGACATAAATATATGTACTATCCGGGCACTGGCCGCTTAACCACCTTATCAAATGGTAATAAATGTTAAATTTTGAATAAACGGAGAGTTTTCTGATTGTAGCTGCATGCATTTTCCTCTTTCTCTTTCGCTAGTTATGACATCATGAAGCATGGATGAACTGATTCTGGCCAATTTCTACTTATGGTAAACATCACCGCATTACCTATCAATTTACGCAGTTATTTTACAGGAGGTAGAGTTTCAGCGGCGGAGCTTAAGGGCACAGGCTCTACCGCTTCACCTAATCTATATATCACTTAGTTTGCCACCTTCGTTAGATGAAAAAATGTTTTTATTTGTTTATTTAATTGAAAGTTGCATCAACAAAGTCTCCACTATACATTTACAGAAATATAAAAGAAAAGAATACTGTTTAGTGCCTCAATTACAATGCAATTTGCATGCGTAAGCAAAAGAAACCAACCCACAAAAAAACATTTAAACAAAAACTCATTTTCTTAATTAAAAAACATGCATTATTTTTGTACCATTTTCAGTAACCACACTAACCAGGTTCGATTGACCGAAATCAAAATTTTCTTTCCCTTTTTTCTTGAATTTCTAAAGTTCACAACACATGTGAATGTGTTATTGCGAAAAATAAAAATATTACAACCACACTAACCACCCATGTAAAATTGTAAAATTTATGTAAGCTTGTTGGCCACTAAGTATATAAAAACATAAAAAGAACCTTACCTACGTATCTGTCATTCCGCATATCATTAAATTATTCCGAGCTTTATTGTTACATAGTATACATTTAGATGAAAGAGGTTGACATCCCTAATGTGTACCGTGTATAAATTTCTGGTGAAGTATACCTAAACAACAGTCGTTTGTTTATTGATGCGTAGCTAGGGATGAACTTTTCAAATAAGAAGGACCGATGACAACTTACAACGAAAGTTCTGAAGTCAACCAGCTCTTGAGATCACGTATTTCTGAGTTGGATAAGAATATAATGGAGAAAAAATAATACAAGATCAACATCGTCAAGTTCAAAATATACCTGACATCCTTCAATTTTATCCAGCAGGCTGGTTAAACAGAAACTTTGCTCATTAAAAACTAATTATAATAGACGTTTTGGAGGCGTTGCCTTCTACATCATCCGCTATTATAAGGCTTCACGAATAATTGTTTAAACTTTGTACTTGAAAAGTTATTTCTGGTAGCGTCGTCATTAATTAGAGCTGCATGTTCTTGCTATGTAGGTTTTTGTGTGTCGTTAGTAGGGTTGTGGAATGACATTTTGATACAGGAAAACTTTAACAAGAATTCTATAGAAGAGGGTTTACTGGTTGTAGAGTCCCAAGTGTAGGAGCTCGAGGGCGGAGGCACCACCGCATTGCCTAACCCAGCATTTCTCAAAGTGTGTTCCGCGGAGCCCGGAGCCAAAGCCTTTGTGGAGGCTCTGCGAGAATACTAGATATAATGAGAAAAAATTAACTTCTATCCATCAGTGTTCTGATTCAGAGTTTTTTATGAATTCGATTACGAACCCAATATAAGAACTTCGACTCTCTTCGACCAAACCTAATGTCAACCAATTGATGAAAAATAAGAAACAGTTTCATACATCCCATTCGATTTTTTTTCTTTTATAAACAACTAGCGACAAAAGTTACAAAACTACGTTATCTGTCAGTCACTCAGTAACGTAACAGTTTTATATTGATTATAATAGGTACCTTTACACTAATTGTTTTTATATTATTTCGCATTAACACATGCTTGTGAAATATATTTTATTTTTTAAAGAAAAATGGAAAGAAAAATTTGACTTCAGGCGAGGCTCGAACTCGCGACCTACTGGGAATCTAGTCCAGCCGCTCTTCCAATTGAGCTACTGAAGCCCTGCCCGATTTGTCAAATCTTTCCTTCACATCTATTGCATTGCTTTATGGTAGCAGTAGCGCCATCTATTACCAACTATGCTAGTTAGGCAACCGATATAATAGACTTTTCAGTTTATTGAATATCGTAAAGAAGTCGCTTTTACCCTTAATAATTGTTTTTATATTATTTCGCATTAACACATGCTTGTGAAATATATTTTATTTTTTATTTTTTAAAGAAAAATGGAAAGAAAAATTTGACTTCAGGCGAGGCTCGAACTCGCGACCTACTGGGAATCTAGTCCAGCCGCTCTTCCAATTGAGCTACTGAAGCCCTGCCCGATTTGTCAAATCTTTCCTTCACATCTATTGCATTGCTTTATGGTAGCAGTAGCGCCATCTATTACCAACTATGCTAGTTAGGCAACCGATATAATAGACTTTTCAGTTTATTGAATATCGTAAAGAAGTCGCTTTTACCCTTAATAATTGTTTTTATATTATTTCGCATTAACACATGCTTGTGAAATATATTTTATTTTTTAAAGAAAAATGGAAAGAAAAATTTTTTATATATACATAGTTGGTAATAGATGGCGCTACTGCTACCATAAAGCAATGCAATAGATGTGAAGGAAAGATTTGACAAATCGGGCAGGGCTTCAGTAGCTCAATTGGAAGAGCGGCTGGACTAGATTCCCAGTAGGTCGCGAGTTCGAGCCTCGCCTGAAGTCAAATTTTTCTTTCCATTTTTCTTTAAAAAATAAAATATATTTCACAAGCATGTGTTAATGCGAAATAATATAAAAACAATTATTAAGGGTAAAAGCGACTTCTTTACGATATTCAATAAACTGAAAAGTCTATTATATCGGTTGCCTAACTAGCATAGTTGGTAATAGATGGC
Source organism: Macrosoma leucophasiata (assembly GCA_036365455.1). NCBI lineage: Eukaryota > Metazoa > Arthropoda > Insecta > Lepidoptera > Hedylidae > Macrosoma > Macrosoma leucophasiata. The sequence continues at coordinate 21,481,329 of JAWQUS010000007.1, read as the reverse complement.
GCTACTGCTACCATAAAGCAATGCAATAGATGTGAAGGAAAGATTTGACAAATCGGGCAGGGCTTCAGTAGCTCAATTGGAAGAGCGGCTGGACTAGATTCCCAGTAGGTCGCGAGTTCGAGCCTCGCCTGAAGTCAAATTTTTCTTTCCATTTTTCTTTAAAAAATAAAATATATTTCACAAGCATGTGTTAATGCGAAATAATATAAAAACAATTATTAAGGGTAAAAGCGACTTCTTTACGATATTCAATAAACTGAAAAGTCTATTATATCGGTTGCCTAACTAGCATAGTTGGTAATAGATGGCGCTACTGCTACCATAAAGCAATGCAATAGATGTGAAGGAAAGATTTGACAAATCGGGCAGGGCTTCAGTAGCTCAATTGGAAGAGCGGCTGGACTAGATTCCCAGTAGGTCGCGAGTTCGAGCCTCGCCTGAAGTCAAATTTTTCTTTCCATTTTTCTTTAAAAAATAAAATATATTTCACAAGCATGTGTTAATGCGAAATAATATAAAAACAATTATTAAGGGTAAAAGCGACTTCTTTACGATATTCAATAAACTGAAAAGTCTATTATATCGGTTGCCTAACTAGCATAGTTGGTAATAGATGGCGCTACTGCTACCATAAAGCAATGCAATAGATGTGAAGGAAAGATTTGACAAATCGGGCAGGGCTTCAGTAGCTCAATTGGAAGAGCGGCTGGACTAGATTCCCAGTAGGTCGCGAGTTCGAGCCTCGCCTGAAGTCAAATTTTTCTTTCCATTTTTCTTTAAAAAATAAAATATATTTTACAAGCATGTGTTAATGCGAAATAATATAAAAACAATTATTAAGGGTAAAAGCGACTTCTTTACGATATTCAATAAACTGAAAAGTCTATTATATCGGTTGCCTAACCTTTACACTAACATTGTAATGTTATTAATTATTATTAATCTTTAATAATAATAATTAAAGAATGTTATTAACGTTTTCTTTTATTTTGGGGTTCCGTCAAAAAATACGCTTTTCAGAAGGGTTCCACCACCAAAAAAGTTTGACAAACGCTGCCCTAGTGCGTGCCGTTGTGTTCCGTTTAGTTAGATGGTAATGTATGGTCCTGTATTAACTATCACAGAGACATGACACCTCAGGTCTCAGGGGTGGCAACGCATTTGCATTTTGACCCGTGGTTTTTATGTAGATGTCTATAGGCTGCAGTCAACACTTAACATCAATGTGAGCTGCATGTTTGTTTGCCACCTTCTTGACATTAAAAAGAAGGGAACGTGCCTTTACAGTAGGTCGGTATTTAAAAAATACGCATTTAGACATTATGAACGGACTTTTTTTGTTTTTGAATTGAATTGTTTGCCACTTTCATTACATAAAAAATATGAATTTGTATACGGGCGTGCGTTATTTGATATCTTCACTATTTAAAGTCAACATTACCTGCTGCAAGTAAACATGAGAATTATTTCAAATGGTTCATAAAAATTCCTAGTCAGTACAAAAGTAGCCCCTATTCCAGTTCACGAAGTATTTCAAAGCCTTTGAGCAACAAAAACCTTTGAGAAAGTATCTTTCCTTGGAAATAAAGAAAATATCTTGTTACAACTAAGTAAGTAGGCTCTAAGTATACTTTTATATTAAGCTCCGATCACACCCAATATCTCAGAAATATCTCAGGTACCATATTTCATAAAAATCCATTGAGCTGGTAAAATATTGACTACAAAATACGCAACTTTTATTGTAAGAAGTACATACCTACTAGGTAGCATATTTTTGTGAACATTCTGTAGTTCAGATACGCTCAAATTTGCCGTTAGGGAGGGCGGTAAAGATTTAGGCGGGATTTCGGGGGTTTAAAAAAATATTACTAAAATAAATATTAATAAAATATTAGCTTATGAGATCTGTTGGATAGAAACTATTTTGGTTGTTCGAGATACCTACTAAGTAGTTGAACTTATGCAAACGTTTAAAAATAAATGGAGCCATTCAATGAGAGTTCTGTTGTTAGTTCATGCAGAATGGAAGGTGATGAAATAGATCAAAATTTCATCTTCAACACCATACAAATCAATTTCCGTTTTCATTTTCGCTGATATATATAGTTGTGGAACTCTTTCATATTTTCATAATATAAGAGGCAATAAGAGCTAATAAAAACCATTTCTTCGGTAAAATCTTTAGAAGATAAAAGGCCCATCTGTCAATAAAACGGTATAACAAATAATGTCACGCGATGAAATATTTTTTTTCAACTTTTACCATAAAAATCTATTTCCGTTTTCATTTCACTGAGATTCCATAATCGTAACACTCTTTTACGCTTACATATAATGTAAAAGTCATTACTCTGGTAAAATCTTTGGAAGGAAAAAACCCAACCTGTCATTATAACAAATGTCAAATAATGAATTATGCCTTTCCTAATTGACTGATTATTTTATTAGAATTATCAAAGGGTTTCCTTATAATTTTGCGGTTTATTGAACAGTGAAGTAAAACTATGAAGTATTACTAGCTGATCCTGTTGCCTCGTTTATCTAATAAGAGATTCGAAGTTATAACGTACCAGACAGACCGACAGACAAAATTTCCAAAATTGTTTTTTCGATTTCTGTTGGTGTTCTTTAATCACCTCCTATCAGTTTTTAGGAAAAATATTTAATGTAACAGACACTCGACTTTTACTGTCTTATAAATATTCGTCTTTTTTTATTCTGTTTTTTAAAGGGGTTTTGTCCCACGACGTGTCAACCCCATTGTACCCAATACTAACTTAAACCATTACTGATAATAATATAAAGAAATAGAAAGGAAAATGTAACTGGCTAGGAATTAACTTACATAATTATTTTGCGATTTTTGCATTTGGATTAGCTAAAATTTCCTGGAGTAGGCCAAAATTCATTAAATTTAACTTCAGTTCCAGCACTAGCAACATTCTCTCATTCCTGTTCCGTACCACTCCACACTACAAATATGTCTTGTGTATGGAGATTGTACTCGTACTATCAATATGTGTGATATTTAGGTACCCTTGAATTGTCTTTATATTTAATAGCTTTAAATATTGACGACCCGGTTAGTCCAGCGGTGCGAAACCACCGTTTGATTCGAAGGGTCGCGGGTTCGATCCCCGCACCGGAACAAATATTTGTATGGCCTACAGATATATGTTTCGGGTCTGGGTGTTTGTGTATGTGTTGTATGTGTACAACGGCACCCACGACACAGGTTTATACCTACTGTGGGGCTGTGAGTGTAAGCGTATTTTATTTTTATTTTTTATTTTTATATTTATTAACGCTATTGTTTTTAAAGGAGGTACAAATTGACACGAAAAATTGACAGCAATATGAATTCCGGTGGGCGCTAACCCAGGATATAAAAGCGTGAGCAGGCGCGCCACTGGGTGGACCAACGACTGATGAATGTGGCAGCCTAATACCGTTTGTTGTAAGCTTCGTCCATCTTTGCAGGAAGCTTTTGTCCAGCTGTGGACAAAATGTCTTTGGATAAAATGATGATAAACAACCAATATTCGCTTACTATATTTGCACGATCTTTCTTCTTAAAAGGTTTTTACAATACCACATTTCTGCAGAAAATTGAATTTGTATACGTTGATACTTAAATAAATCGATATTAAATTTGATGTGTTCTTCGAATATCTATACAAATAAATTAAAATTTAAGTGTCTGTTTGTAATATAAAAATACTAACCGCTTTTTACTAAATGCATTTGTATGTATACACGGTACATATACCAAAACAACAGTTTTTTCAATTTTTGTCTGTCTGTCTGTTTGTTGATTTTGTCGTGACTTTTACTGGCAGAGAGCTTATGTAATAAGGAGTAAGTAACTTAGGCTACTTTTATACTAGTTGCGCCCACGACTTCGTCTGGGTAGATACTGAGCAATCATAAATTATCACGTGGACGAAGTCGCGGGCACAGCTAGTTATATTAATATTATCATAACGTACCTTGTAATATGACGATATAAAAAACGTAATATGCGAGTTGCCTGACGAGATCGACAAACTGTTTCGCGCTGGATGTGATGTGAAAATCATGACTCATCATTTTAACATTTCACTGAAATTACAGGCTTTTTGTGGAACAACATTCGTCGTATATTTACTTTAAACCTAAATGGCTTTAGTCACGATTTTTAGCCGAAGAACGAAAAATACAGTTAAAAAAAAACGATGTAGGTATGTATGTATCTTCACGCCAAGTCCCTTATGGGGTAGGCAGAGAATGTGGAGCGTCAGATATCCCGGTCCTGACACACCTTCAGCAGAGAATATGTAATAATATGCCTTCAGTGCTTCTTTATCATTCTCTTCACACATGAGTAAATGGCAGTGTTCAGCACTGTCGTGTTCCGGTCAAGTGTTTTTTTTTTATGTAATGGAAGTGGTAAACAAGCATGCAGTTCACATTGATGTTAAGTGATGACTGCAGCCTATAGACACCTATACAAAGTCCAAGGTCAAAATGCAGATGCGTTACCACTCCTGAGGCCTAAGGTGTTATGCCTCTGTGCCGGAAATTACAGGGCCGTACATTACCACCTGACCGGAACACGATAGTGCTGAACACCACCATTTAGCGGCAAGTATATGGTAACGCATCTACAATTTGACCTTGGTCTTCGTGGGGGTGTCTATTATTGTCTATAGGCTGCAGTCTTTTCTTGACATCAATGTGAACTGCATGATAGCTTGCCACATCCTTTACACAAAAAAAAACATGACACTTCTCACAGAAAAAAAGTCTACAGCTTGCATTTGCCTTAAATGTAAAAATACTGCTATAATCGACCCTACCGTATTTATACCAACCCTTCAGGGCATATTTTATTATTCCCACTTTAGTATTCGACTCGCAATATAAAAAACAGGCTAATAACAATAATGGAGTTAAAAAATCCATTAATGTTATAGTATCGGGCGCCCAAGTTTCAAACTACAAAACTTTCTCAATCAATTTTATGACCAGTCTCGTCGGTTTGTTCTTTAAGAATCATAATAAGTTTACAAACATCATTTTATGGATGCTACAGAAATTAAAAAGTATTAAGGTGTTTTTTATGAAGCCATAAATATGTTTTATTTTTTTTCCAATATTTAACATATAAAGTTTTAAAAGCCTTTAAAATCGTGGGATCTAAAATTGTAAGTACACTCAAAATCATAATCATAATTTGTCCTTCGGTTTTTAAGAAGATGTCTACAGGCTGCATTATTCACTTACCATCAATATGAACTGCATTCTTGTTTGTCACCATCATACTATTAAAAAAATGTTTTACCTCTAGTTACGTTTTGCCGCCAGTCAGCTTTTAAATCGCGTTTTTTTGGCACTTAAATGTAGTTTTTAAAAACATTTTCAACAGGCTCGCCACCTGTTACATGGGCCTAACACGTAACCGTCGAATTGTGTTTGAATGCATGCACATGCATTCAAGCATACATGCAATGTAAAAATATTTTACCTCTAGTTATGTTTTGACTGGCGGAAAAACGTAACTTCACGCCCGTAGGGGTAGGCAGAGGTATTTACCTCTTCCAAAATATAATATTGAAAGATGTTTATTGTTACAAGAGCAGAATCAGATTGAATATTAATAATATATAATACAGAAACACTGTGTGAAATATGAAACTCTGTCCACTTCCCATGCAGCGCCTCACGGTGTCAGCGCTGCAACGTGAGCGGGATCGGAGTTTAGCCTCTGAAGCTACGTTGTAGTGATCACATTGTTAGTTTGGAAACCAAAATAATTTCAGCCGAAAGACGTCCACCGCTGGACAAAATCCTCCACCAGAGATTGTTACGACAATCGGTCCTGGGCTGCCTTCAACCAGGTCGCCGGTCTACCTCGTATGGGGCCTACCTACACTCTTCTTAATGTGCCCTACCTACACTCTTCTTAATGTGCCATGCCCATTGGCACTTGAGTTTCTTTAGTTTTTATGCGGGTCTCATTTCGGCTTCGTTTTCGCAAGGAGTCACCGAGCATAGCTCTCTATGTCACCTTCTTAGGAGGCCCATAGTGAGCTAAGACGTATCACAGTAGTCATATTCCGTATATCCTCATTGACTACTGTTTAGCAGTTATGATCTAATCAGTAAACGGGCGTTATACGCTATCATTTATAGACAGATAGATCTTAAAATGTTGTGGTGCCCCCGGCTTCCAACTCTGCTTTTTAAGTCAGTAAGAACGTGGTCGTACTTTGTCATGTTTTGGCCATTTTTTCTTCAGTTGTTGTAGTGGCTCATACAGCGATGAGTTTCTTTTCAAATTGTCTTACTTACCCCCTTTGGCCGTCATTTAGAGGGAAGTGACATTAGGACAGGGGGACATATACCTTTTTTTTACGAGGTGGAAATACCTTTGCATTCAACGGACTCTTTGGGGGAAGAGTCGGGATATGAGAGTCTTGGACCCTCTAAAACCACCTCGGTGCCGATTTCAGTGCAGAAAGGGGGGGGGGTGGATCAGGGTATACTATAAACACTGCTCCAGTTCCCCCCTCTCGCACCTCGGCTCCCTCCAAGGCTCGTCCACGGGGGCTTTGTGAGTCCCCCCATCGTCACTTGCCAAGATGACCTGCGGCTACCTCGGACACCGTCCTCACGGAGCCGCGAGTGCTGAGCGACCAGAGCCCCCACTCTTGCCCCGCGGCTCATATCCCCTTTTAGTCGCCTTTTACGACAGGCAGAGGATACCTCAGTCCTATTCTTATGGCCCGAAACTGCAGGGCCAGGGGGGGAGGACATATACCTAGCTTTATGTTATGTGCCTGGTACCCAACTTTGAAGTTTCGATTCATCGATCACCAACAAGCTATAATTCAAAATTTAATTTGTTTGTTTAGTAATTATAACTTTACTGAATTATAACGACCCATTGAGAATTTGATTGGAGTTGTAAATGTTCAGAGTTCGCTCATTATTTGTTAATAACTTTCCGCTGTAACATTCGATCTGAGAAACATGGGTATTGTATCCTTGAATTAGGTTCGAAATTTAAAACAAGCTTGCCTCATGGCCCTTCCCTGATAAGTTGTTTGTAACTAATCTTAATTCATCTGAACAAGAACCGTTGAAATAACCCTTCTTTTGCACGGGCGTTGGATCTGTGGGTAATAGTTTTTTTCTAGACCCACTAAAGTGCCGTGGTGCTATATATCACCCGCCAGTGAACGTGCGCATAAAACACATACGCCACTAAAAATGATACTGTACGAAATCGAAACAGTATGCGGCTGTGTAACAGCGCTATAAAATATATTGACATACTAGAAGGATCTTGACTGTGTTAGGGCATCATGGCGTTTACGTGATAGAGATGAAGCGTGATGATGAAGGATAGCTTTTCTAGTATTTGAAAATTAATTAATTATTTAAATTAGTAAAACGTAACTTCTTGCCTATTTTTGCTAAGGGGTATATACCTATATGCAAGTAGGTGTATATGAATAGTAATCTAAAGAAGTGTAACTAAGCCACAAAAAATGTTCTAGGTAATTTGGAGGACCTTGGGTGGGGCTAAATATGGTCCACCGCTGCGCGTCATGCTATTGGACGTTTCCTCCGCCGCTCAGCGAAATTACCTTGTCGCGACTAATCGAATGCCAGGATTGTCCATTTGGAAAGTGCGAGGGTTTGTTATGATTGCTGTTAGTTTGTTTGCGTAAATGGAACCAGAATCGAAGCGATTATTGTATCAGAGTTACATTTCCATACATAGTATACGTATTCGTAGGTGTACATACAAACACCCACGTTTCGATAGTTACGTTTTTCCTCGTGTTATATTTATTAAAAAAGGCACCTGTCAAACATAAAATTTAACGTAACGTAATTGAAATTTATCGGACATAACTATTTGCACTTAAAAAGTGCCAATCCATATATTCCTAGTGTTTGAAAAATGGAACGGTATATTATTTTATTTTTTTTTCTTATTAGAACGAACACACCCATTTTTTTTTTTTGGTTTGCTCTACTGACCCCACAAGCTATCAGTAGCAATATTTGACACTTTGGAAAAGCGTGAAAGTTTGTAAAGAAATAAAGATTGTTGCAATATATTTTTACGGAAAATGGAGCGACGGAAGATGTAAGTATTTGGTTTTTATTTATTTATTATTGTGTTGAGATTTGTGAAAATTTATTTGCTGTAGTACTGTAATTGATACTGCAAATAAAACTTTTTCAATACATAACGCAGTTAGTGTGATACAAGTAATTTTATATAGTGTTCCAATATTGGAACAGTAGGAAGATACAACAATGTAACATGTTGAGTCATTATGCTATTTATTATTTGTATTTTTATTTTTTTGGTTGCAGTTTGTCGGTAATATGATGAATTATGAGATTATAAGAAGAAAACTTAACTGGAAGAAGATGACGATGTTCAGTCCGCAGACAATTACATCACACCTCCTAGCGGCTATAGAAGTGATGAAGATACTGGTAATGAAGAATCTGGCAATAAAAAATTGTCTAAAAACCAACTACTAAAAGAAGCCAACCCCCACCTGATTTTTTTGAAAATTGAAAACCCTGTTCAATTTTTCAAAATGTTTACTATGACGAAGTTATGTGTAAGCAATGCTTTCCAGCTACGTATATATAGACTTTCACCGGTTTGGAAAACCTGAGCCCTGAAATCCTGAAATGATTACTAGACTTCACTGGTGGTAGAGTTCCAAGTGCAGGAGCTCGAGGGCGTAGGCTCCACCGCATTACCTAACCTATAAGACGCTAATTGGTAGTGTTCGGCACTATCGTGTTCCGGTTAGATGGTAATGTATGGTCCCATTATAACTATCACAGAGGCATGACACCTTAGGTCCCAGGGGTGGCAACGCATCTACATTTTGTCCTCTGGTTTTTATGTAGATGTCTATAGGCTGCAGTCATCACTTGACATCAATGTGAGCTTCATGCTTGTTTGTCACCTTCCTTACATAAAATAAATAAAAAGATTGATAAATATTGAATCGTCATATTTTTTCGTGAAAGAAAGTTACAACTCGACTTCCATCTCAAATGCCATATTTCATGCCTCGTTCATAAAGCGAGAGTCTGATCACATTCAATTAGATGGCAAAGAACACCACCACATTGTATCACAAGATAAACAAACTCGATGTGATTTGTGCAACGCACAAAGTGCATTTATTGCATTACACATGAAATGTACCGTTACATTGCACACAAAATAACTATGAGTGGTACATAATTACTCTATAATTGTTGTTTTTTACTTTTAATATGTTAAATAATTCATTTATGTGTGTTTATGGCTCTGTAATTTCCGGCACAGAGGCATAACACCTAATGCCTCAGGAGTGGCAGCGCATTTACATTTTGACCTCTGGTCATTGTGTAAGTGTCTATAGGCTGCAGTCATCACTTAACATCAATGTGAACTGCACGCTTGTTTGCCACTTTTATAACATAAAAAAAAAAAATATATATAAATAAAAAAGAAACATAGAACGACTTGTTATTTCATATAAACCTTCCATAGTCCAATAGTAAATGTCCATGCTAGTAAGTTCCTACTGTTCCACTTTCGGAACGGTTTGATTCCACAAAAACTAAAGTTCATAATTGATTTTTGGTTATTTACCTATTATTACTAATCTATCGTTGTCATATATACCGAAATTAATCAAATTGCGACGCGTTTTTAGTATATTGGGATGATATGGGTTAAAAATAACGTAATTTATTAAAAAAGGAGCATAATTACTTTCTTCTTAGCATCTCTGGCTTAGCATTAATATACAACTAAGCTGCAGAAGCCGTATAGACATGAAGTTATTCTCAGGAAATCTGGAATTTCCTGCAATGAATCCTACGTAAACCTAAGAAATAAAGGCTGTTCCACAAACTTTCATTCCGCCAACTTTTAACACGCCTCGATGAACTTACACCGAGTTTTTGTTTCGACTCCGAATCGAATCGAAGTTAAATTGAAAGTTGCCGAAGTGGAAGCAAGCTTCTCTTTTGCGGTATCTTACAAGAATTAAGCTGTCTGGAAGTATTGGTCCAACATCTGAGAAAGTAGGTCTTAAAAAACAGTACCGCCACTGCATCTCTAATAACGGCTATGGTTCATTAGCACTAATGAAATTGGTATAAGTATACAGTTAGTAAATGTATTTGTTTTTTTAGGCCTACTTTCCCAGACTTCCAACAAGCTGCTTCTGATTGCTCGCTTGCTTGAATAAACCGAGCATCCACCGCTACAGTGGAGACATTCGCAGTTATTGTGCGGACTGAGTGGACCGTAGTTGGACCCGCGACCGCGTCCTTGATTAAGGTCCCCTCATCCGGGAATCGCACCCGGCCCGGCCGGCTCTGCAACAAGTAACAAGTTCAGGTAAGTCTGGCTCGCTTGTGTATCCGATCGTAATACGCGGCCACCGTAGTCGTAAATAAAACCTTGGTAGGTATACAACCAAAACAGGATGTCAAAATACAAATGCGCTACGTCAGGTTTACCTAAGTTTTTAAACCTCTGTGATAGTTAATACGGGGCCATATATTACCATCTAACCGAAAAAAGATAGTGCTGGCAATAGATTTGGTAATGGGATGACACTTCGCATTCCTCCCTACGCCTTCGAGCTCCGACACTGTAACTCTACCACTAGTAAAACCAGTAAACTAGGTGATCTGAGACGCGGATTACATATTAAATCAAAATGTATGGCTGCTGACGCAGATAACGCCTAATTCAAAATTTGCAGCGCCACGAATGAACATATCTTTTTATTTCATAATCCTCTTTTGATTAACGTTGATCCCGCATTCCAATTTGGAAGATTAAAATGTTTTTTTTTTCGCCAAAGTTTTTACAGCGTCAAGGGAAATATACGATCAGCCTCTTGTACTGATATCTGATATCTTATTAAGGTAAACGAGGTAGATAATGCTTTGGGGAGTAACTGATTTATATTCTTCAATTGGAAAGATTTCTCAGTGGCATTCCATGGTTTTTGTGCAGATGCCTATTGGTCGTAGTAATCAATTAACATCCATGTGAGCTGCAAGCTTTTTTGCCACATTCGTTGCATAAAGAAAATCTAAGGTAGTAGGTAGGTATATCCATAGTAAGGCGGCCAACTTTCTAAGAATAGCATGCGGGACTTTTTGTGGATAGATAGGGTATGGTGATACGAAGTACGATTATGAAGTTTGGTCAGTATACGTACCAAAATTACATAAAAACACAAAACTTACATACTGAAGTCATTTATTTTTACAATTGTATTTATCACTAGAGTTTTTACAAGAATGCAAAATGGAACAAAGCGATCACATACACACACGCGAATGTACGTAGATGCTCCGCTGTTGTTTGCATGCGTGTGTGGGTGTAGTGTGGTGTGTGTTTTATGTATATGTGTGACTGTGTGGTTAAGTAGTAGCAGAGAATAATACTACGTATAGAATGGACACTTCGACTTTCCGCCCGATTTCCCCGCCTCACCCAACCTCCCCCCTTCTAATGGGCGACGTTTGGTGTTCTCTACGTGCTACGCACATAGCAGCACGTGTCAATGATTGATGTCTGTGTAATAGAGACCAAATTAAGCGTTTGTATGGAATTTTGGCGGAGTGTCCGGCAAAATAAAATAGGCATGGTGCGTCAATACATCGAATGCGGGACATCCGGGACGCATCCAACATTTTGCGGGATTATTGTATTAATTCTTGCAAAGCGGGATTACATCTATCATTACGGGACGGTCCCGTAGAATCCGGGACGGTTAGCCGCCTTAATCTATAGCCTGTATTCACATATAATTATTAGGGTTGTTGAGGATTCCTCTTCCTCTTCCTCATAATGAGGAAGTTCCGCAATATTTTGGGTTCCTCAACCGTTACCGCATCCTCATGAATAAAAAAAAATCCTCTTCCGCTATAGCTTCCTCATAATATAAGAGGAATATATGAGGAATTTCATTGCGCGTCGCGTATTCATGGCAACGCACACACACGCCGCAGCGCGATGCCGGACCGAAGAAGCGAGCGAGACCTCCCTGCCCGCTACCGGCGCTGTTCCTTGCTTGTTTGTTTTAATTTTATTGACAGGTTGGGGAAAAAGTCTTTGCGCATTATAGTATGTATGAACTTGTAATAAAATCTCTTTGGCTATTTGTATCTGGCTGGTTTTGGTATAATTGAAAGTTAAAATTTTAAAGAACATAATTCCAAATTCAAATTAGGCAAATGTGTGATTTTCATTTGTTTTTCGTACTGTCAAGATGAGTGAATCTAATGAAGAAATTCGATACATTTTAAAATTTTACTACAAAAAAGGTAAAAATGCAACGCAAGCCGCGAAAAAAATTTGCGATGTTTATGGACCTAGTGCAGTGTCTGTGAGAGTAGCACAAATTTGGTTTAAGCGTTTTCAATCCGGAAATTTTGATGTCAAAGATGCACCTTGCTCTGGTCGCCCTATTACGGATAAAATGGATGCCATTTTGAAAAAGTGGAGCAAGATCGACATATCAGTAGTTACGACGTAGCTGAAGAACTGAGAATTGATCACAAAACAGTTTTGGCGCATTTGAAAAAAGCGGGGTACAAAAAAAGCTCGATTTTTGGGTACCTCACGAGCTCACTGAAAGAAACCTAATGAACCGTGTATTCATTTGTGATTCTTTATTACGACGTAATGAAACCGAATCATTTTTGAAGAAGCTGATAACTGGTGATGAAAAGTGGATCACGTACGACAAGAACGTGCGAAAAAGGTCGTGGCCAAAGGCCGGTCAGGCTTCACAGACTGTGGCGAAACCCGGGTTAACTCGCAATAAGGTGATGTTGTGTGTGTGGTGGGATTGGAAGGGCATTATTCATTATGAGCTATTACCACCAGGCAGGACTATCGATTCTGAACTCTACTGCGAACAACTGATGAGATTAAAGCAAGAAGTTGAGAGAAGGCGGCCGGAATTGATCAACAGAAGGGGTGTGGTGTTTCATCATGATAACACTAGACCTCACACATCTATAGCCACTCATCAAAAATTAAGAGAGTTTGGCTGGGAGGTGTTAATGCATCCGCCGTATAGTCCTGACCTTGCACCTTCAGATTTCCACCTGTTTCGGTCTCTTCAGAATTCTTTATGCAATGTTAGGTTAACATCACGATAGGACTGCCAAATCCACTTGTCGCGGTATTTTGATGAGAAGTCCCAAAATTTTTATAGCAATGGGATCATGTCCCTACCTACAAGATGGCAAAAGGTTATCGAACAAAACGGAACATACATACTTAAGTTAAATTTAAATAAACTGTATTATAAAATGTTTTGAATTATCTTAAAAAATGCGAAGAAACTTTTTCCCCAACCTATACATTACATAAAATACTATGTTTATACGCGTACGCCTCTAAAAAATTTGAAATATTCGGGGTTTTGCGGAACTGTATCTATGGTAATACCTATCTTCTCTTCCATCAAATGTCCCAGCGAACGACTTTTTAGCAATGCTGGATTGGTATATTAATATGTATGTATGTATGTATCTTCACGCCAGGTCCCTAACGGGGTAGGCAGAGAGTGTAGAGCGCCAGACATCCCGGTTCTGACAAACCTCTCGTGCCTCGTCTACCTTCATCATTCTCTTCATACATGCACGCCGATTCCTAAGACTTTTGACCCCACCATCAGACAGAACTCGACCTATTTGGTCATGGTAGGTCAGCCTTGGTCTTCCTGGGCCTCTGAAACCATCCACATTCGCATTTTTCGTATATTAATATGATGAGCTAAAAAACCGGTTGTCCCTGTAATTAATTTTGATCAATAGTAAAACTATTTTTACGGATTTATCTCGCGTTTATTAAACTAAAATGATTTTTAATATACGCGAGATAAATCCGTAAAAATAGTTTTATTTCAATGAGTGTAGCATGCGAAAACCTAGGAACATATCATGATAAATAGTATTCATAGAGCAACACGGACCACCGGCCGCGGCGGACTGGAGGGGAGTAGCCTTGGAGTAGCCATAGCGTTTAGTACCGATGCAAAACAGTCTGCCATTTTTTGCGGGAGGAAATGCGTGCGACACACACGCACACTACAAAAATCGTCTATTACTACGAAACTCACACCTTGACTAACAAAGTATAGAAACAATTTCAAGCATACATAAACATCTAGTCGACAGGTATAGGCCTGGGCCTGCATATGGCTACTCCCCTCCGGTGTTGCTCTATGATAGTATTCAATTCTTTTATTTTGATTAATAATATTCGACTTAAGTACCTAATTAACAAAGAAATAAAGACTGCATTCTTATATTCATTTCAATTTCTAAATTAAATTGTGTCATTTACTCATCTTTTTTTGTGTGCGTATGTTGTGTAGATATTTCACTGAACTCGTCCTTAACTGCTGGACCGATTTTGATGATTCATTATTGTGTGTGTTTTGAGAATGGTTTAGATTCATAGTTTGGTCCACTGGAAAATGACCTCTTTGATTAAGCTATACGGGTGCGGTCGCGATCGGGTACGTGACGGGTGACGGGTGACCACTAGTGGAAAAAAAAGGCGCGTTTCCGTGCTTTGGAGAGCAAGTTAAGCCGACGGTCCCGGTTGCTTTAGATAAATAGCAGTCGTTAAACCTTGTCGCAGGCCATATGTATGGCCGGTTTGAAAACATCCGACAGCGGGTTGGCCACTAACCCTTATCTCCACCAACCCGCATTGGAGCAGCGTGGTGGAGTAAGCTCCAGGCCTCCCTTCAAGAAGGGGAGAGACTCGTGCCCATCAGTGGGACGTTTCAACGGTTGCCATTATTATTATTATGTTTCTCGTCAGCACGGGGTCTAATTTGAACCCCGGACCTTTGTCAGGCTTGCGCGGAGACATGGGGAGTCCAACACGTAGAGGCGCTTTCGAGAATTTCGATCTACTTTGTAATGGGTTGTATTCGGCAGGACCTCTCTCTGACTGCATCAATAGTTAATACAGGCACAGACAGACCCTGCAGAATATAATGGGACTATAATGATAAGTGATTCGCCAAACTTTGGGCTATGTAGATGAACTGGGGGGCCTAGCTGGCTGGGCCTATGGAGTGAGATCCGGCACCTGCCTATATTCAACATCTGACATGATCGAATCCTACTTTAGGCAGGTGGTGACTCGCCTCTCCTTGGTGGGCCCCCCAAACAGCCAACGCGATGGCCGACGGGGGGCAACACTGTTGATAGAGGCTGGGGGTGTCGAGAGGTGTGGCCCCGGATTCACCATCACGAGCGAGTAATCTCGAGCTCGGAGTGGGCTTCCCCGCTATTATGCCTTTAGACACTTCCACCCAAGAGTGTACAGCTCTTGCAGAAATTTAGACAACAGCCTATTAACAAAATTTCTGCAAATGCCATACCTCTAGCCCCCCACTCTGACCGGCCAATGAAGGCAAGCCAGAGGTGAGAGACCTGATGCTCTGTCCGGCCGTACCTCTGTGTGGGGGACGAGGCGGAGCCCAGTTCTCTCGGAGGAACTCGAGATGATGGTAGGGGGTGGTGTCGCTACTCACCAACAGCTTGCCACAAGCTGCTCTGCCCCCTCTCTTATTATTATTATTATTATATCATTAACTGCCTCAGTAGCGTAGTGGTAGCAGGCCACTACTACTACGCTGGGGGTCCTTGGTTCGATTTCCGGGTCGGGGTCTATCTGAGATAACGGTTAAAAATCCTTTATCTCTGGTTCTATAATCCTAATACCTGATTCTATGGATCTGATTTTTCCATTTTCTGGAAGTTTCACTTGGGAGTTTGGCAATGTGCCGTGAGATGGCAACAGGTTCGCCACCTGTTACATGGGCCAAAACGTAACCGGCGAGTCGTGGGTGTTTGCATGTATGCTTGAATCGGGGATTACAGGCGTGAAGTAACGTACGTTCTTCCTCTTCCTCATCCGCATCCTCTTCCTCATAAAATATCCTCTTCCTTATCCGCATCCTCTAAATTTGCGCTTCACAATTCCTCTTCCTCCTCCTCTTCCTCATAATCACTTCCTCAACAACCCTAATAATTATTAGTGTGAAATGTTAATTTACCATCTCCAGTACATACAACATGGATACATTACCGTATTATAAGAAAGGTATCTGTATTAATGAGAACATCCTAAATACACCTTCAAACGGACTGGGGCTGATGAAAATCATAAGGTATTCATGACGTAAGATTACGGCTGTTATTATATTTATATTAATAAATACAGATATTGTATTATGCAAATACAATGAATAATGCCTTGGAAAGAAGGTCTTTGATTTTCGTAATTATATTTTTATGTAAATTTTCTTATACTTACTGTGGCTTTTTCTTTGGACATGTATCGCGGCGCAACAATGACTCCATAGAACGTCTAGTAGTGCAGGGAAAATTGGAAGGTACCAGACCGCGAGGCAGATCCCCGTTAAGATGGACAGATCAAATCAAGGCGGCAACAATCTACCCAGTTCATGAGTGTACCAGAAAGGCTGCGGTCCGACAAGAATGGCGCCGTATCACTTGTCACTCAGCATGTTCCTGACTGACGACCACGACCATGCCAAGAGTGAAACGACAAAGAAGATACTGTGGCTTTGGGTCGAAATTTATTCTATACTAGCTGTTGCCACGCGGCTCCGCCCGCGCGTAAGTCGTTTTTCGCGTAACCTGTGCAAATTCATCAAATCATCCCATGGCATCCCACAGGAACATTTTTTCGAGATAAAAAGTATCCAATAATCTAAGTCAGCTAATACCTTATCTGTATAACAAATTTCATCAAAATCCGTTCAGTAGTTTCGGCGTGATTGACGGACAAACATCCAAACAAAGAAACTTTCACATATTAATATAGTGTGATCCATCATTGTCTTGAAACCTGCGCACTGATTTTGAAGACTCTTGTTTTCGTGTTTGGGCTGTTGATATCCGATATGGAACCGTAAGTAAGCGAGTCAAACTCGCACCTGATCGATTCACGTTTGTCAAAGAGAAATTTATTCAAAGATTCTTCAAGCTGTTTATTATTCATTTAAATTGAACTCAAACCAATTCCAATCTCGTTCACTGAAAGAGACCAACTCGATATGCGGATGTCTGAGTGTTCCGGATGCGGCTACATTTCAATGCATCGCCTCTCTCTAATTATTTTAAAATAATTCTGTATTTTATGTACCTCTAGTCTTTTGAGCGCAATTCGATTGAATTGATTTTATAATAAAGTGGTACCTTACAACTTAATGGAGTCCCCTGTATTTTTTATAAAAGCTAGGTAAATACACCTCTGATTCGCAAGCTTTTGTACGGCCCTGTATTTTCCGGCACGGAGGCATAACACCTTAGGCCTCAGGAGTGGCAACGCATCTGCATTTTGACCTCTGGTCATTATGTGGGCGTCTATAGGCTGCAGTCATCAACAAAAAGAAACAAGCATTTCTTTCTGGAAATTACAGGGCTGGCAGTGCTGAACACTACCATTTAGCGACAAGTATATTAGGTATAGTGGTGTTGACTACGCCCGCGAGTTCCGTCTCCACTGGAGCTCTACCACCAGTAAAAAACTCTATCCTTTCAAATTAATTGAGAAACGTATTCATTTCGTCCCTTGACCGCGTTCCAGCTTATGTAAATATCTAAAATAATATTAAGAATCAAGAAAGAGCAAGAATGTTAAGATTTCAGTACCTCAAGACTTTTATCAGCCCCAGTTTTTTGATGGTGTATATAGGGCTTTCTCATGAATACAGATACTTTTCTTAAAATACGGCTACAGAGGTGAGGAAACAAAAGAGGTTCATACTTCGATGGCTCCATATTGTGAGACGTGCTGACGAGTTTCCTTTGCTTTTGTTAAAAAAACAAGACTTTGTGAGCTGACGCTTTTCCTCTGAAGTGAAGGATAATCATGAAATGTAATGCAATTGCTCAGTTCAGTATAAATCACTTGTTTGACGTCCATATTTTATATCACGTGGAAACTTTTTTTTTCTTTTTTTATATTATGGAAGTGGCAAAAAGCATGCAGTTCACATTGATGTTGAGTGATGACTGCAGCCTATACACACCCACCCAAAGACCAAGACCAAAATACAGATGCGTTATCGCTCCTGAGGCCTAAGGAACATCTTAGGGCCAGGGCTGTAATTTTTTAGTGAATTCATTACTCATAAAGGTATTATGATGGAATTAATTTTAATTTATACTCAGTTTGAGCCGTCAAGTCACTAGAAAATAAGACAATTCAATTGTATCTCCGCCAATATTGGCCTCCTGATCCATGAGAGATTAAGTTACGATAACATCTGTATTGATACAGCACCGAGATATAGTATTGGAACATATATATCGAACATTTTATGAAAAATGATAACAACAACAACAACTTCCTGTATGATATTCAGACAAAAAGATACTGTTATCTAAATACAACTTAACTTTTCAAACAGGTAATAAATTGAGAACATTATCTTCAAACATAATCACACTTTGCACAAAAAGTATTCTGCTAACTCTGAACAAAACCATACAATACTTCTAACACTAATATAGGTCAAGCACTCAACAGATGATGACCACGGCAGGTAACTATAAGAATGAAACAAGTAAACTTATTTAATTTACATAAGTTACAACTTATAGTAAACCGTAACGCAGGAAATAATAGAGAATGTTGATTGATAACTGACCACATGATAAGATAATACTAAAGTAGCCCAGATATTTCACTTAAACGGAAATTACAGGGCCGTACAGTCCATGTCCAGTGTTAAAACTGAATTTTAACATGAATGTCATGGTTAAATTTCATCATAATCTGCTCATTTCAGTTGTGAAAGGGTAACAGACAGACAGAGTTACTTTAACATTTATAATATTTATATAATCTTTGCGCAAGATCTGCGGTGTGTCGCTCACCGATCGCGTTCGTAATGAAGATGTAAGAAAGAGGCTTTGTGTGAATGAGAGTATCGGTGAAAAATTAAAAAAAAAAAAGGTAGGTTCTTCCTCGAAGTAAAATATGCTCGAGTATCATATATCTAAATATCTCTTAATTGGAGCATCCGATGGTTCGGGCATATAGAAAAAATGTCGAATGAGTAAAAGGCCTAAACAGATATACTTACAATGCGAATGTGGATGGTTGCCTTCTCCCAGGAAGACCAAGACTGACCTACCATGACCAAATAGATCGAGTATCGTTTGATGGTGGGTTTAAAAGCCTTAACAATCGGCGTGCATGTATGAAGAGAACGATGAATTTACATAAGTCACGACCGGGCTATCTGGCGCTCCAAACTCTCTGCCTACCCTGTTAGGGGCCTGGCGTGAAGATACATATAATATAATAACATACAACATTTAAATGAATTAGGATTATTCACAAAAGTAACCACGCTACCAGTGAGATTTAAAAGACCTACCCCCTTATTCATAAACGTATTTTAGCTAAAGTGTTGCTAATCTCTTCTTTGTCTTTTTCTATCCTGCACATTTGACAATGCAACTGACAAAGACAAAGCATTCTATAGCTAAAACGTATCTAATGTACGTTTATGAATAAGGGGGCTAGTATCAATCTACTAAAATATGAGGTGACCGAGAGAAAATTTTCATATCGTCAAAAATACCCCTAGATACAAAGCCTTTAAGTGTTAAAATCCTTATGTACACTCGTCCTTTCGTTGCTCGGTAACCCGATGCGTCCGTAATGGAGTGGGCTTATGTCGGATAATCGGTCTTTTGTAGAAAAGGCCATTGTAAAGGGCGCCAGAGGATTGGGCAAATAATCTATTTAAAAGACAGATAATGGTTTTTGAGTATCACGTATGTAGAATTTATGTATTAATCAAAGTGCCTTATAGTCTTTGGGTTTTATAAAAAATCGCTTGTTTTACGCCAACGTCCTGGAGTTGATTATGGAGTCGAAGGATAAGTACTAATGGGATTTTCCAAATTTAAGAAATTTTTCAGTACCACTTTCGTCGTTCGATAATGATTACTGGAGATGTCTATTAATCCGTCACAACATGAGATAAAAACTTACCAAATGTGTTATGGAGCCATGTGAAGTTGATACAATTTAACACAGCTTTGTAGCTACGTGCATGTCGAAGGGCGTTCACACAAAACTGCGACGCCGCATCGTAGGCGATGCATTCGAGCTTGCAGATATTTGCGATGCGATTTCAAAGTCACGATGATTCAAACTTCATTGTATGTAGCCAATAGTTCCTCCACCAATCCGCATTGGAGCAGCGTGGTGGAGTATGCTCCAGGCCTCCTCCCAAAAAGGGGAATGACTCGTGCCCAGCAGTGGGACGTATAATGGGTTGCCATTTTTATTAGTTCATAATTTGTAGACATTGTGAAAGTTTATTGTCGAAAGTCTGAGGGTTACAGGCTCTTAGACCACAAAAGGAGTAGTTGCCTAGTTGAAGCCTACGTCGTTCATAGGCGTCATCCCATTGTTTGGCCTAATACGTTGACATAAAAATACTCGATTTTGGCATGTTTGTGGATTGCTTCATTTTTGCATAAGTAGATTCAATGTACGAGTATGTCTCATGTGCAACGCCAGCAGGGCAACCTGGAAAGAAAGAGAGGGCAGGGAATCTAAAATTCCCGTCTGTTTAAATATTTTCCTTTCCTGAAATATTTGGAAAAGTTTGATGGTGACCGAAAGGTGACCGTACCTACAAACAGATAGACAGACGGCTAAGGCTTAGTAATATCATCCGGGTGCTACTTGGATCATTCGTTGGGAAAGAAACCTTAAAAATGTATTAACTTAGGGGAACACCGCACCGTTTTACTCGTGTTTTTCATTTCAATATATTATTATACCCCAAATACCTATGTGCCTATGTTACTTGAAAAACCAAAATGACACATAATTATGACACGACTAGCTGACTCGGCAAACTTCGTATTGCCTCAGAATGACATAATGTGTCAAAGGTTTGATAGATACGGACTATTTGTATGGGAAAATGAAATTGTGGTTTTTACTGTTTCCCTTCAATTTCTTCATATTTTCTTAACTTTTAAACCTTCCCTGGACTTCCAAAAATCATTTAAAATCAAAATTAGCCAAATCGGTCCAGCCGTTCTCGAGTTTTAGCGAGACTAACGAACAGCAATTGATTTTTATATATATAGAAGATAAGATAAAAGGCTGATGACCAATTTGTACGAGTATACGAAGTTAAAGATATAATAATAAGTGGTGTAAATATTCCATGAATGTTATAATTTTGAGAAAGTGCTGAATGGATGTCATAAAATCAGAACTTACCTTGAAAACTTTCATCTCATCTACAAGTGTGAGCATACGGGATACAATTACGTCCAGTCGTACAGTAAACAAAATTACAAAAGTAGATAAAAGGATTTCATTTTACATTTAGAGCTTCTCTGGAAGATACTGAAATTGGTTAAAAGAAGTACTTGTAAAAACGTGAACTATAATAGTTTTCTGAGGATGTTCATATTTAACTTATAATTAAGTATATCATCACACTGATGCCATTTTTAGTGTATGAAGGCTATTTATATAAAACAAAGGTTTGATGATTTACCTGTTACCCAGCACACATATTTCAATAAACGGCCTCGGTTGTGTAACCGTAGGTGGCGACTACTGCTACGATCCTGTTGCTGTAAGTTCAGAGAAGCTGGATTATAGAGTTAGTTTTATTGAGATGTTGTCATTACATTCACCCGTTACATTACCAGGCTCCGAGACTGCTACTGAGAATATTTTCATGAAAAAGTCTCAATAAAACTTACTCCATGATGCAGCTCCCATACCTACAGGTAGAAAGATTATTGAACCTCGCTACCTACCTATATGGGATTCTAGTGGGAAGTAGATGGATAGTAGAAAATTTTGAGTGTGTGCAATTTATTCTATGCCTATCTCTATTCCTCTGGGGAATATATATATAAGTCTGTTTTACTACATGAAAGAAATAAACCTTGTGTTGCTGAAAAGAAGGTTTATTTCTTTCATGTAGTAAAACAGACTTATAAAACGACAATGAAAGTTTATTCTTTCACTTTTAAAACATAAAATAATATAATATTAAAATTTTCATTGATTATGCAATTTTCAATCAACTCGTATTTAAATCTGTCATCTGACATTCTGAATTCGTTTCTTCTTTAAAATCAGACAATTAAAAAGTTAAAAACTATAACCAAACTTCATGGTAAATAAACACACAGAGTGCGAAGAAAGAAATAGTATTTCTTTACATATATCTAACTAATGTGAAGTATGGTTTTTTGAAGACGAATAATATAACATTTCGTATCGACAATGAATCTGTAGTTTACTGATCATGATTTTTGTTCTTACAGCCGCGATGTTCACGCGCACAATTTCTATACGTATTTACTCATAATGTGGCCGGCTAAATAATGCTTCGTTGTAGCCGGGTTGATGTTTCATCCCTCTTGGGGGACACCCGCCGCGATCGTTATTAATCGATTCTTTCCGCAGAAATATAATGGTCGATTTTCGGTCGAAAATAGGAAACGACAATAAAGTAATAGCCAATATTAAGATGACTAAATGGAAAAGGGACTGGCACATCGATCAGATTTATCTCAGTAATTTTGGGTTATTCGTCAACTCGACACGGACGACCGGACACACGTGTGTCCAGTTGGTTAAACTTGAAATTGTAATGACTTGTTATTTCGTCGTCTGGACACGACAATATTTTTGCGTGTGTCTACATAGTGAAACTTAAATAAAATACCATTTTGTTTTCGCCAATTGGACACACATTCACATTTTAACCGAATTCATGTCAAAGTACAGTCACGCAGATTATTTTTTCAAGACAAAGCACTTTATTTAGTTGCCAAAATCTCAAAAATGGCGGTCAAACCATTCCAATGGGGCGGTAGTAGGTAAATGCAATAATGCAAGATGGGCAGCAGCGTCCTGCGATGAAACTACCGCCACCGCGATCGCCAATTTACATGCCAAGCGTGGCGATTGTGGCAGGGGGGAGGATATGTATCCCATCATCTCCTTATGGGGAGGCTTTAGTCCAGCAGTGGACATATTACGGTTGATATAATGATCTCAACTATCCAAAGTGTAAACAAAAAACTGTATAGAAAAGGAAACACATCACTAGGCATTCAGTGGATATTATTCAATAATATGGCTAATACAGTTAAACTTGAACAGTTTCAGCATGTAGATCGCATCAGTATTCTCGTTTTTGCCCATCGCAACATGTGAGAAATTGTTCCCCATTCAAAGAGATTCTTCTGTGATGATTTAAAACATGCGTTAGAAAATTCCATTGACTATTCACGATTCATGTCGATATTGGGCGTACAAAATATCATACAAACATTATTCCTACTATTTATGCTCTGCTTCCCAATAAAATAGTGGAAACTTATAAAACGTTATTTTGTTTAATTAAAAGCCAAATGCCGCAGTGGCACCCAGTAACTAATATATGGTTGTGATTTTAAAAAGCACCTAAATCAGACTTTGCAACATGAATTTAGTCTTGGTAAAATAATTGTTATACCTACAAGTGCCTAGCTCAATTATTACTGAAATACTATCTAAAAGTGACAAGTATTGTTGTTACAGAGTTAAGTAGAATGATTATTATTTGTTAAATTATACATTTTAGAATTGTAATGCCATAATTATGCTCTATTGATAATTTTTGTGATATTTTATTTCATTATTTTATGACGCATGTAGCTCCGAGTACAATTCTCGTTCAAACTCCATTGCAACTACATTCAGTAAACAAGCAAACAAGCTTGCAAGTTTGTATAGAAAAGGAGTGTATTTTTCAAGAGAAAAACTTCTTTGGCTTTGATAATAAATACAGAAATTTAATTGCTACTTTAAATTATGTGTTGGTACTTACCTACTTCATTTTTGTGATATTTGAAGTACTGATATTAAATTATTATGTACTAGCTGCTGCCCGCAACGTCGTCTGCGTGAAGGCAGTACAGCACCAAACATACCTAAGATGCCAGTGTCGCTTTAGCATTATAAGCAAACAACTTTTAAAATAGCATTAAATTAAAACTATAAGTTTTTTTGCAAGCGAAGCAAGTGAAAGGAGTCATATGGGAATCCTGCTGAGTTCAGTCATAAGATGTGACTGAAGAAAATAGAGAAAATAATGCAGGAATATATTCCAGGACACAAAAGAGTAAAAATACGTACAAAGGTATCAAACCTAACGACACTTTCCTATAAACTACGTTGGTAGTTATTCTGCCGGGAGGCAAAACGTAAAGAGGGTCAGGACTGGTGACGCGGTAGCAAGCGACGTACAGTTGCCCGTGTCAGAAGCAACTTGAGGTTTAACGTCCTGAGGTTAATACCCGCTGCCCTCAGTGTCTGCCCCTACGACTTATTGATGGTCATCGCGAAGCAAACATTTATCTGTACGCGCTTGAACTGGAACGTGAAGTTATGAGGTATGAGGGGAATGCGTGGTATAAATACTGCCTCACAATGCCACAACCCGTAAGAATTTCCGCCTCAATGGTGTGTCTGTGGAGCGAGATGGCTTTAAGTCCCGTTATACAACTTCGGAGGAGATAAGTTCCGAAGAAGCATAATCGGGACACCTACCTTCAGCTTGATGGTATGCGATGGAAGTCCGCTTGCTGACAGAAAGTTAAAAAATGCCATGGAATAATGTGTGGCGTCACCTTGCTTGACGACAGTATTTATGGAGGTGTAGACCACTTCATTTCCTATTAATTGCTGCAGCCTGATCATTTTTGGGCGTCAAAATGGCCCGCTCACACACCCAAAACGTTGTATTCTGCTGGTGCGGTATACGACTGATGTCCCTGTAGACACCGAGAATGAGTTCTTCTAAGCTGGATACTTCTCTGCCGGAAGACTCTGGAAGCACCATCTGTCCATCTCTCTCTTCTGGTAGAGTGCTTTCGCGAAGACTTAGTAGGACATCGGAAAATTCTTGAGCACGTGCATTGTCGCCGAGCCGAGCTCTCATATTAATGGTCAAGGGCAGCGTACGAACTCGTTAAGATCGTGACAACAAAGCATTCACCTCGTCAGCCCTCGATCTTCGCGTCACCACGGGAAGCGTTTGCCGGAAATTGCCAATGAACAGTAATGTGACACCACCCACTCAAATGTTCGTTCCTGCGGATGTCCTGCAGGGTTCTGTCCACGGCCTGAACTGCCTTTCTATTGGCCATCGTACACTCATCCCATACAATCAGGGAGCAATCCTTGAGCACGTGTCCCTTATCGCTGTTGCATGACACACCAAAAACAGTCGTTTCGGCGCTCTCTAAATGTAAGGGAATTTAAAACATGGCATGTGCTGTCTTGCTTTCCGGAAGCAGTGTGGTAGCAATCCCGGCGCTTCAGCAATAGCAATTTTGCCTTGCCTCCTGACCTCTGCAAGTATGTTAGTGGTAACAAATGTTTTTCCTGTTCCACCAGGAGCATCCAAGAAAAACATTTTACCCTGGTCTTGCCCAACGCTTTAAAGGACGGTATCATAAATTTGTTTTTGCTCTGAAGACAACAAAGCGACATGGTCATTTCGCCCGGATCGTAATTTGTCTCAGCGTTATACTCCCAATTTCTACGGTCTTGATTGGGGTGAAGATTGGGGAGCTGGTAACCCATATTTGATAGTTCAATTGGCGGTGGAAATGACCACATCTTGAAATGAACTAAGACAGGTGTTCAGCATGCGTTCATTAGTTACTTCGACTTCGTCTCCAGTAGCACGTGTCTCAAAGCTCATAGAAAATCTACAGACAGATGATGGCGATACTTCTCCGTCACTGACGCTTGCCTCCGCCAGGGTGTAATCCCAGTTTTGGTTATCGTCAAGAAGGTGACGTGCTACGCAGGCTGTGCGGTAAGTGGGATACTCCTCGCCATCTAATGTTCTCAGAAATACGTTGGGCCTCGGACCGTGTGAAGTAACAACCGCAGGCAATAGCTTTCGCCATTATTTGGATGCACGATATCTATTAACCTTACCCAATGCGGTGTCCTTGAAAATTTTCGGATATTCATGCGAAATTTGAAGTAAATCCATTAAGTAATTTTCAGTTTAGCCCGGACATACATACAGACAAAGAACAACAGACAATCAAACACTATATTTGGCTTCGATATCGATAGTAGATAACGCCCCAAATATTCTTTAAAACAAAAAAATCAGTGTACAGTTTTGACTTGTCTACCATTTTAAAGATTCACAGCTCTTCTCCGTAGGAGATAGCATGTTAATATGTAGCCTATATGTTGACCGGACCGGTTAGCAATATTCAAGCAAAAGAATATGTGATGATTTGAAGTAAATCCATTCAGTACTTTTTTAGTTTAGCCCGGACATACATACAGACAAACAGTAAAAAAGTCTGAAAACCATATTTGTGGCTTCCATTTCTATTGTAGATCACGTCCCAAGTATTCTTTTAAAAATATTCAATCTACAGTCCTTATTTTCTTACTATTTTATTAAATGTAGAGATTCCCGTGGGAATGAGGGATTTTCCCGCAGTAAAAAGTAGCCTAAATGTTGGCCAGGCTTAGTATCTATACACCACAAAAAGTTTCATTCGAATCCGTCCAGTATCTTCGGAGATTAGCCTGGACAAAGGGACAAACAGACAAACAGACAGTAAAATTTAAAATCATTGAAAAGTGTTCTAATACTATTTTAACATCGCCCCCCAATTAGTTTTTCGTAAATATATACAATGTACAGACACGCGGATTTTACTATTTTATTATAAGTTTATAGATATTTAGAGAATATTGGCTATTTTCACTCTTTTCCTAGTCAAACCGTGTCTTTATATTAATAAAACATACTTTTATTTGATTGTTATTATAATACATATTTGTTTTATTTTTAAATTTAAAAACCATTTGGTTTTTTCAGCAAAAATATGAGTCAGTTTATTTTCATTATGTAGTACTGGATTTTGCTCGCGACTTCGTCTACTTGACTTTTCTTTAAAGTTTCATCCAAATCCATCCAGTAGTTTTATATTGAAAGAGTAACGCATCTATACTCACAAACTTTAGCATTTAAAATATTAAGTAGGATGTAATAAACGAGGAGATTATGCACCTGACTGTACGTTTTTTGCAAAAAAAAAGTGATAGTGCCCAGTTGGTGAAAACATAAAAGTGGTTTTATTTAAGTTTCACCATGTGGACACACGCAAAAATATTGTCGTGTCCAGACGACGAAATAACAAGTCATTACAATTTCAAGTTTAACCAACTGGACATACGTGTGCCCGGTCTTCCGTGTCGAGTTGACGAATAACCCGTAATTGGTGATTGTAATTAATTTTGGGAAAAAAGCTTCATATGGTTTTTTTTTTATAAAATTGAAGTGGCAAA
This sequence comes from Macrosoma leucophasiata, assembly GCA_036365455.1. Classification (NCBI taxonomy): domain Eukaryota; kingdom Metazoa; phylum Arthropoda; class Insecta; order Lepidoptera; family Hedylidae; genus Macrosoma; species Macrosoma leucophasiata. Next base: position 21,453,833 of record JAWQUS010000007.1, on the reverse strand, counting down.
CAAGCATGCAGTTCACATTGATGTTAAGTGATGACTGCAGCCTATAGACACTAACAAAAAGACCAGAGGTCAAAATGCAGATGCGTTACCACTTCCGAGGCCTAAGGTGTTATGCCTCTATGCCGGCAATTACAGGGCCGTACATTACCACCTGACCTTAACACGATAGTGCTGAACACTACCATTTAGCGGCAAATAAATTAGGTAATGAGATCCGTCGCTATCACACTTCTTTCGGGTGATAAGATGAACGGTATATTTGTTGCCCGCTTTCATACCAAAATAATTGACGGTTTTCCAATTTAATTCGATGACCGCTATCATCCATCTAAAGCAGAGGTTCCCAAACTATTTTCAAATATTTTCTTGTAGACCCTTTACAATTTTTTCTGGTTTCTATGGACCCCCGTCCTTGCTACATTTATATCACATTCCCATATTTACAATTTTTATTCACGCCTACGTAGACCCCCATCGAGTCTCCCATGGACCACTTTGGGAATCACTGGTATGATGTAAGTAAATTGGTACTATCAGTGTATGTGTTGAGATCCATTATCGTGGACCCCCATTTTCATTTCATGGACCCCCAAATTCTTTTTTCGCTGACGCAGACCCCTTTCAGGTTGTCATAGACCCCCAGGGGTCGATATAGACCACTTTGGGAATCACTGATCTAAAGGCTTAAATTCAAATTGAAATCCGATCACAATAATTGGTTCATGTATAAAAAAATTAAACAATATTTTACTCAATTCCAATTATACATTTCCATTAATATAAGTAGCAGCAATCTATACTCTGCCTATTTATTGGAACTCTGCCGGTGAATGACAAAGAATGACTCTTTTTCTTTTCTCTTTACTCATTGTTATCAGTTTGTAAAAGGGGAAATGAGACATTCTTCTGATATACTTTTAGTTTTATCTTAGTGATATTCTGAACTATATATATATATAAAAAATCATTTATTTGCAACAAAAATATCACAAATATTACAATGTGCATCTGCGCCCGAACTAAGCGACAAGCCTGTATCTCAGACAGATATATTTAGCTTGTTTGATATGAAGTATATCAATTGTTATTCACTCTAAGTTTGTTTTTGACGTGTCATAGGAGGTGCCTGTCACCCTAAATTTAATAAATTTCTGATTCTGATTCTGACACTTATACTTACATTGTAAAGCTGAAGAGTTTGTTTCTTTGTTTGTTTGCTTGAACGCTCTAATCTCAGGAACTACTGGTCTGATTTTAAACACTCTTACAGTGTTAGATAGCTCATTTATCGTGGAAGGCTTTAGGATTATGTAACATCACGCTAAGACGAATAGGAGAGGGTAGGTAACATTACACCCGCGCGAAGCCGGTGCGGGCCGCTAGTATTATATATACGGCCCCGTTATATATAACTAAGGAGACCTTAGTTGTTACTTAGGTCTCAGAAGTGGCAGTGTATCTGTATTTTGACCTCTGGTTTTTGTGTAGATGTCTATAGGCTGCAGTCATCACTTAACATTAATGTGAGCTGTATGCTCGTTGGCCACCTTCGTTACATAAAAAAAATCCGGAGAAACTACTCGTATTAATTGAGAATTAATTTTGAGGTGGAAAGACACACATCTTGAATCAAATTACTGGTGATAATATTACTGGTGGTAGAGCTCCAGTGACGGAGCTCGTGGGCGTAGGCGCCACCGCATTACCTAATATACTTGCCGCTAAATGGTGACGTTCTGCACTATCGTGTTCCCGTCAAGAGATAATGTACGGCCCTGCAACTTCCGGCATAGAGGCATAGAGGCATAGGGCCTTAGGCCTCAGTAGTGGTAACGCATCTACATTTTGACCTTCGTCTTTGTGTGGGTGTCTATAGGCTGCAGTCATCACTTACCATCAATGTGAACTGCATGATTGTTTGCCACTTCCAATACATAAAAAAAAAACAAATCAGTAAAAAGTTTTGATATCAACAAGTAACATTTTTTTTTCAGATGATACTGCCGCTGTAGAAGCACGCTACTTTCAAGTTTGATATCAAAAGTGTTGTATTCGGTTTTTCCCACTAGGTAGTCAAAATAGTGTGGTACCTCAGGAGCTTGGCAATCTCACGTTTAAAAAAATAAATTGATTGAAGATAGGTGTAACATCGCGTCTACATTATAATTACGGGGATTTTATAACCTTAATATTATTTTTGAGTTTTATGACTTAAAAAATAATAGGCAATCGGACAGCTATTGAAAATAAATGTAAACTATGATTAGAATGAATGTTTGTGAAATAATACGATGACCCATTAAATTTGCACTTGGTTAGTCGTATGGAATTAAAAGATTCACTTTGATTGCAAACAGTTGACGTCACATTGTTCACAGTCATTCGGCACCGTTTACGCGGCATTTTTGAAATTAAAAATGTAGATATTGTAGTTTCTGGTATTTTAACATGTTTAAATAATAAAATTAATATTTTTTATGGTTAAATAAACGTATACAGATTAATTTTAGACACATTCTCAAAAGTTGTCCGATTCCCTATTAATCCGTTAAATAACAATAGATAAGACAGTATTTTTCAACCATTTCGCAGAACAATGCCCACTTTAGCATTTTGGAATTTAGAACGATTAGCATTTGATTCCTAGGGCACAATTTACAAAATATTGGCAGAGAAAACACGAGTCGCTCTCAATGTCACCAATTCAATTACACACGCTTCAACACCCGAGGCTTTTTCATCACAAACCCATTACCTCGATATCAAAAAAACGTTTTAATATTCAATTACAAATTTTAGATAACGTACAAATAGGTTTGGATCTTAACTGCCTTAGTAGCCTTGTGGTAGCAGGGCACTACTACTACGCTGGGTTCGATTCCCGGGTCGAGCAAAACATGGACTAAAACGTTACCGGCGAATCGTGGGTGTTTGCATGTATGCATGAATGCATGCATTTACCTCTGCCTTTTTTTTCACTTATTGATTGACTGATTTTGAGCAGACAGCGAGTTCTCGTGACGTTTGGCTGTATATTGTGGTATTCTGAGCAAACGGCGTTCCCATTTCCTTTTGTATCGGACGTATGTAGCTCGTTTCCATACCATACCTAGTCTACTTCACGGGGCAATCGGCGAGCGTATAGGGTTCTCGGCCTAAATTTTACACAACTGCCTGTGAGAGACGCTAGCCCACATTTCGAACGAATACAATATGTTGTCTGTTTCTCACTTGCTTGTATTATAAATATTTTTTACGCTATAGAGGAATGTTAAGGTTCCAACTAAACGCTTTAAATACTTTTTTTCACATAATCTGAAGTTGTGTTATCAGTTTATTGCATCTTTAGCCGTGTCTATTCCAGTGATACCAGAGTTCGAAAAAAGTGTACCACGTCCCCGTAAGTTTACTAACACGAATCACGTGATAACGAATGCACGGCACGAAAAACTTAGCACCGAAGCCACGCGATCACGAATAACAGAACCTCTTATTCACTAATACGAATTCCATAGCTAATTTCATGTTCATCATTTTTTAAATATTAACCTAGATGCAATCGTTCTGAAAGTCTGCACTGATATTTTTCGGCAGAATAATTTTACTTATCAGAAACATATGTGATCACAAAGTCTCGTCAGCTTTGAAGGTATAAATGAAAATTATCATTGTTTATAGGGTAAATTAATTGAACACCATAAAGTGAATTTCATTACAATGTTTCCTTGATTGTTACGACGACATCCAAACCCGACAGCTTCAGGCCCCATAAAGCTTTGCGTCTCATAATACGTATGTTGTAACATTAGACGTTTATTGCTCGCCCAGTAACCATTGAACACATCTGTTGTTATGTGTATTATCGGATGTATTGAATATTGTAGACCTTCGCGACTAATTGTGTTTGTTTAGATTTTCAGTATAATATAATAATATATTGTGAAACAAAGGTGACTTAATTACGATATTTTTTTGTTACAAAACTCTGAAACATAAAACAACTCAATCCAGACTATCCCCCTTATTCATAAACGTATTTTAGCTAAATTGTTGCTAATCTCACCTTTGTCTTTTTCTATCATACACATTTGACAATGCAACTGACAAAGACAAAGCATTCTATAGCTAAAACTTATCTAATGTACATTTATGAATAAGGGGGTATCTGTTTAAAATTATGTAATTTCATAAAGATATCACTATGGTGTTGTAGGCCTAAGCTATATCTTTATTACCTATAATAAAACAGTAAAATCCGCGTGTCTGTACATTGTATATATTTACGAAAAACTAATTGGGGGGCGAAGTTAAAATAGTATTAGAACACTTTTCAATCATTTTAATGTTTTTTTGTCCGTCTGTTTGTCTGTTTGTCCCTTTGTCCAGGCTAATCTCCGAAGATACTGGACGGATTCGAATGAAACTTTTTGTGGTGTATAGATACTAAGCCCGGCCAACATTTAGGCCACTTTTTACTGCGGGAAAATCACTCATTCCCACAGGAATCTCTACATTTAATAAAATCGTAGGAAAATAAAGACTGTAGATTGAATATTTTTTAAAAGAATACTTCGGACGTGATCTATATTATAATAGAAATTGAAGCCAAAAATATGGTTTTCAGTTTTTTTCTCTGTATGTCTGTATGTATGTGCGGGCTAAACTAAAAAAGTACTAAAGGGATTTACTTCAAATTTGCTTGCATGAATATAACTAACCGGTTCGGTCAACATATAGGCTACATATTATCATGCTATCTCCTACGGGGGAAGAGATGTGAATCTTTAAAATCGTAGAAAAGTCAAAACTGTACATTGATTTTTTTTGTTTTAAAGAATATTTGGGGCGTGATCTACTATCGATATTGCAGCCAAATGTAGTGTTTGTTTGTCTGTTGTTGTTTGTCTATATGTATGTCCGGGCTAAACCCAAAATTACTTAATGGATTTACTTCAAATTTCGCAGGAATATATTTTCAAGGACACCGCATTGGGTAAGTATAATTAAATAGGTATCGTGCATCCAAATAATGGCGAAAGCTATTGCCTGCGGTTGTTACTTCACACGGTCCGAAGCCCAACGTATTTCACTTTTCTGAGGACATTTGATCGCGTGGAGTATCCCACTTACCGCACAGCCTGCGTAGCACGTCATCTTCTTGACGATGACCAAAACTGGAATGACACCCTCGCGGAGGCAAGTGTCAGTGACGGAGAAGTATCGCCATTATCTGTCTGAAGATTTTCTATGAGCTTTGAGACACGTGCTACTGGAGACGAAGTCAAAGTAACACGTGTCTTAGTTAATTTCAAGATGTGGTCATTTCCACCGCCGATTGAACTATCAAATATGGGTTACTAGCTCCCCAATCATCACCCCATCAAGACCGTAGAAATAAGGAGTATAACGCTGAGACAAATTACGATCCGGGCGAAATGACCATGTCACTTTGTTCTCTTAAGAGCAAAGACAAATTTATGATACCGTCCTTGAAAGCGTTGGGCAAATCCACGGTAAAATGTTTTCTTGGATGCTCCTGGTGGAACAGAAAAAACATTTGTTACCACTGACATACTTGCAGAGGTCAGGAGGCAAGGCAAAATTGCTATTGCTGTAGCGTCGGGAATTGCTGCCACACTGGTTCCGAAAAGCAAGACAGCACATGCCATATTTAAAATTCCCTTACATTTAGGACAACGACGAACGACGAAACTACTGTTTTTGGTGTGTCGTGTAACAGCAATAAGGGACACGTGCTCAAGGATTGCTCCCTGATTGTATGGGATGAGTCTACGATGGCCAATAGAAAGGCAGTTGAGGTCGTGGACAGAACCCTGCAGGACATCCGCAGGAACAAACATTTGAGTGGGTGAAGTCACATTACTGTTCACTGGCGATTTCCGACAATCGCTTCCCGTGGTGACGCGAAGATCGAGGGCTGACGAGGTGAATGCTTTGTTGTCACGATCTTAAAGAGTTCGCACGCTGCCCTTGACCATTCATATTCAGAGAAGTATCCAGCTTAGAAGAACTCATTCTCGGTGACTACAGGGACATCAGTCGTATACTGCACCAGCAACATACAACGTTTTGGGTGTGTGGGCCATTTTGACGCCCAAAAATGATCAGGCTAGAGAATTTAATAGGAAATTAAGTGGTCTACACCACCTTAAATACTGTCGTCGAGCAAGATGACGCCACACATTATCCCATGGCATTTCTGAACTTCCTGACAGCAAGCGGACTTCCACTTCTCTGTTATAGTTTTAATTTAATGCTATTTTAAAAGTTGTTTGCTTATAATGCTAAAGCGACATTGGCATCTTAGGTATGCTTGGTGCTGTACTGTACTGTTGGTGCTGTACTGCCTTCACGCAGACGACGTTGCGGGCAGCAGCCAGTTACTAATATTAATCTAAAAGGAGTCGAGATGTCAATATGCAGATTCGGTGTCATCAGAGAATATGAATGTAATAGTTGTAACACACGTCCGGATTTGGTGCGGAGCGGACAGCGGATTCGGTACTCTCTGACCCAAATCTGGTCGTGTGTAGAGGAGTCCGGCGGACATAATTATTATTAATCTAGTCCGATGCGGTCCGCTCGAGCGGATTTGGACCGAATCCGGTCGTGTGCTATGCCGGCACTACACGTGGACAGATGCGTCCGCGGACGCTGGCAGATGCATCCGCAGATGAATTTACATGAGCTGTCCACACATCTATAGATCGATCAGTCTATGTTCAATTGTTCATTCTCGACAGACGCAACACGCATTTAATATTAACGTTAAATATGAATATTGAGACCGTTGCTGCTGCAGCTATTTATCTATTTAGCACTTTTAACTACTACTTGAGTGTGCATCGCAGTAGAGTTATTAAAAAGAAATGAATAGACGAAGGTGGTGGATGATCTCAATCGCAACTCGAATCGACGAAAATAACTCCGATGATGCGTCGACAGACGTGTGGACAGACACCGAATGTTCGCGCCGAAACCCTTTGATGCGTGCCACAACAACCGACAAAATCGGTTCTGAGGCGGACGCGTCTGCTGACGTTAAATACCTACAGTAGACGCTCAAATCACCTCCTTTACACGTCGGCGGACGCATACGCAGATAACGTCTGGAGATGCATCTGTCGACTTGTAGTGCCGGCATTAGGTATTACGTACTGCAATTGGTAATACCAGTGTCACTCCTGCCTGAGACCTGTGGTTTTGCATATGTGGTAGTTTTTACGGAGCCATACTATTCCATCTAACTGGAACACGATAATGCTGAATACTACCATTTGGCGGCACATAAAAATGTATTACTATATAGATATTTCTTAGGATTTTGATAAGATCCCAAACGTGAAATACCACAAAATCTTAAAGAAATCACCTAATTAAATGAAAAGCTTCTGTGTGATTGAACATTTAGAATAATCATAATCCATAATGGAGAATGTCTGTTCACATCACCAGCTTCGACATTTCAAACGTCTATTCACGTAACTAATCCTAAAGCGTCTTACCTCCATAATTTGACAGGTTTAATTACGAGACGGCACGCACCGACATATTACACGCGACGCGGTACGAACGACATAATGAGAAATGTTACACTGTGACATACGCAGTAATACGCACGTCATGTTCTTTGTGACGCTTTCGGCGTGGGGCTTTTAGGGTGAAACTGAGATATGTTTTGAAATCATGATTTTTTTAAATGAAAATCAACCCATGATGACCGCAACCATCAACCGTTACTTAACTTAAGCTGTTGTTGTTGTTGTTTTTTTTTATTTATTTATTTGAAAACTGGTTATATGTTTGTAAACAACAGAAATTCTCAATAAGATCAGTATACAGAGTAGACACCGGGAAAACAGCCAGTTCCATTTTTTATTGATTTGACAGATATTTGGAGGAAGGGAAAGTGTAGTTAATTGAATGCAAAAAACTGGAACCATGCTACCAAAGGGAATGTAATGTCAAGTACTTTAGTACATATAGGTCAATGCTAATTGTATGTTTGAGTGCCTACGACCATATGACACTAAACCTCTTGATGTAAATTAAATGCGAACAATGTATTAACGCTGTTTTAACTAAATAGTATTTATCACATTTTTATTAGGTACCTACTTTGTATATAGTAACCAATATTTCTAACATCACTTCGTATAATTGCAATCCTTTAACGTCGGAGTCAAGCGTCCATAATTCGATGAGAAACATTAGTGACATACGCACGTCATGTTCTTTGACATAATCTGTGACGCTTTCGGTGTCGGTGTTCGGTGTTTCCAAGGTTAAACTCAGATATATGGAGTTTTGGCGGGAACCTTGAAGGAGGAGTGTGGCGCTCTTAATTTATTTCATTTTCTTGGTGTATTTTGAGTTATATTAAATGGAGTTGGTGGCATTTTGTTTGATATAGGCTTATTACAGTGCTCATGTATCGTGGAATAGAATAACAGTGCGATAACACGTCCTTTCGGGTTGCCTCCAAAACTTCATTGTAAATGTTCTGGTAAAGTAGCCATCGCTTTACTCGACACTGACTGTGACGCTGACTGACGGACTGATAAATTGACTGACTCACTCTGACTTTTACGCTGCTTATTACAAATACGAAATATCGTTTTACTTGACACTGGCAATATGCGTGATAGCGATGCCATAACACAAAAAAAAACTCAGATATGTTTTGGCAATGTGGAATTTTAATACGATTAATCCAAGATCGTTACCTAAGTTCTTGTTAGTCTTGATTCTGTAATTTCATGTTTGAGTACCTACATTTCCAGAGTCATAAATAGCAATCTAAAAATCTTGATATAAATTTAAAGAGGGTAGAACAATTGCGCCGTTTGAACAATTTTACCTGTATGTACAAATCCCCAGCCTTCAACATTTCAAACGTCTCTTCACATAATTGCAATCCTATAGCGTCGGAGCTCCATAATTTGACAGGGTACACACAACGCGTCACGAGCGGCATAACGAGAAATGTTGCACTATGACATACGCATCGTACGTCATATTCTTAAACGTAATTTGTGACGCTTTAGGTGTGGAGCTCACTTCTAAGGCGAAACCAGGCGAAACTGAGTTGTCATGTTTTTATTACGACATTTTGTAAGTGTAAAGAATGAAATTCATAAGGTTGGATGTGTTTTGTTACAGCTTTTGATTGAATTATTGGATACTTTGTATCAGTACTTAGTCGTCATTCCAGTCTGTCCAGTATTAATATGGGGTGAATTGAATAATACAGGACAGAAGCTTTGGGTGAAATGAAGCGTTTAAAGCATATTGTGCTACTTTGACGTACTTGAAATTACACACATACCTACACAGGTATATATTGACATGAATTATCTCAGTGTTTTAAAGTTTAGCTCACATAATTGTAATCGTAAAGTGTTGGAGTTTCATTATTTGACGCGTTACATTACGAGATATTCTCCGTCTACATCTTACATGTACTGCGGTGCACATTCTTCTGTGACTGTGTTGTCGTGTTGATAATCAAAATTTCGGTTAAGGGTAAAAATTAATTTAAATTTTAGAGAGACTGTATTAAAAAGAAAATAAATCTACTCAGCACATTACGAAACTTGAACGACTAAAAGCCTTCATAACATAAATCCATACAGACTACATCAAAAATACATTAAATCACTTAGTAATTGGATAAATATGAAAGGAAAATTGGAAATTCGGTCGCTGCACCCAGATCCCAAAATCCGTGATCGAGCCGCCATGCCAATCCCACCTAATGTACTCATACTATACCGCTACTGTCACCACGCGATATGAAAATGGGAGACAATATTAAGTAATATTTAATTAATTTTTTTATTATCTTATTTACGAACATAAGCGTAGTACTTGATTGATAAATTACGTATCTACCTTATTAAACTGAATTTCCAAATCCCAATGGGCTATATTATGTCACTATCCATATGAACATACTCGTTTGTCATCATTTTTATTTAAAAAATCTATAAGTAAGTTTAGAATATCTAAATCTGCAACTGGCGGATCATTTTTCATTATAACAATGACCAGAAATCTTATTAATTCACCTCTACTGCCACCCTAAGGCAAAGCAAGTAAATGTGAAATAAATTTTCGATAGTCAGTTGTGGACTTCGTTAGCTGAAGACCATTTTTCTTAAATGTTTCACTTGCATGTATTATTGCGAAAAATCTAATAACAATAAAATCACATACAACCTAAACAGACCCACCACCATTCACAAGTACCTATAATGCATGTGGCATACATTGCTGTCTTCTTCAATTTTATGCCGATGCGATCAAAGTCATCAATTTGTAAGAGCAAAAAAAACTAAACTACTTAATTCGCAACAAACCCTGTCCCAATAAATATCAAACGCATATCCACAGCAGCAACATTTGGTAAGTGCACGACGTTAGCTCAGTTTGTGCAAATATGAAACGAGCCCGACAACGGGTATCGCTGTTTTACCTATTTCCTATTCTGCCTACTCCTATTTCCCATGAATCTAATAAATCTGATATACTCGTATTGGAAACAAACATTGTCGTCAGCTTTGGCTTCGGAAACTTTTGTCACTTAATTTTAAGGATGGGACTGGAAAACTCCAGAAAAATAAACGATATTTCACACTCAATAATGTATAATATAATCCCAGAAGGGGTAGGCAGAAGTAAATGCATGCATTCAATCATACATGCAAACACCCACGATTCGTCGGTTATGTTTTGGCCCATGTAACAGGTGGCGAGCCCATTGACATCTCTGGGTACATTACCAAACTTAAATAATTGCAATAGAACCAGAGATAAAGGAATAACACCATTATCTCTAATATCCTCCGACCCGGGAATCGTACACATCGTAGTAGTAGTGGCCTGCTACCACTAGGCTACTGATGCATCTAATCATAGGAGCATTTACCACCTGGCCGGAAGATCGCACCTAGAATTCCAGCAGTATTAGCCTTCTAACTTCTGAGATAAAAATTTTCTACCAATAGTGTCTCAATTTATAAAGAAATTTTAATACACCTGCTTATACACGATGCGTTTAAACATCAAACTTTTCCACGGAGACTTTAAGGTGTCCTTAAAATATTACAAAGTAATACTAATCTGCTAGGGACTGTTTGAAGTCTGAGTGGGTCTGGGTCTGTAATATTGAGGACTTTAATGGTGAGATTCACAGACCGCACTACGCAAAGTATGCTTAGAACAGTCAGAAATGTATGGGTTTTGACAGTTCGAAGCGTACTTTGCTCGAAAGTAAAGTCGTAGTGCGGTCTGTGAATCTCGCCCTAAGTATTTGATAGCTAAGTGCAGACATGCCATAGAGCAACGCGGCCCACCGGTCGCGACGAACTGGAGGGGAGTAGCCATAGCGTGTATTACCGATGCAAAACAGTCTGTCATTTTTTGCTGGGGGAAATGCGTGTGACACACACACACACTACAAAAATCGTCTATTACTACGAAACTTACACGTTGACTTTAACGAAAACAATTTCATGCACACATTTAAACTTCTAAGCGACAGGAATGGGCCCACTTGGGCTTGTACTTTGACAGAGAGGAAAGTCTGCATATAGCTACTCCGCTCCGGTCCGCCGCGGCCGGTGGCCCGTGTCGCTCTGTTTTTTTTTTTTTTTTTTTTTTTTTTTAGCTCGGGCTTGCAATTGGCGAGCGCAGAAGGCGCTCCAGCCTAGCAAAAAAGTTAGCGCAACTGCCTAAGGGTGACCCATGCGGGTCCGTGCCTCGGCTTAGGGCGTTGCGGAGGGACATATGAGACATATGCGATTATGGGCGGTGCAACTTTCGCTCTACTCCATTCGGTTGGTGATAACCGGAATGTCATCGGCCTCGCGGGGCCGGAGATAGGGTCGGGATCAGGGGCGGGCGCGGCGCGAAACGCGTCGGCGCGTTGTATTGTTGGCGGTTTGTGCAGTGTGATTCTGTAAATGATTGTTCATAGCGGCGATGGCCAACGTGGTCTCATCGTCCGGATCTTTTAAGACGTGCCTTGGACGTCTCCTTTTGGCGCGATCAAAAGGAGTGTAAATCGCGGCCGCTCTGACCAGCGGATTCGGGTGGTGACTCGCCCGATCGAAATAGCGAGCTGAAGCTCGCTTCATAAACTGCCGGATGGTAGGCAGGTTTGCGTCAATGTGCAAGTTTTTATTACGTACGTACCAAGGCGCGCCTACGGCTCTACGTAAGAATCGATTCTGCAAAGTTTGAAGTTTATGTAATATCGTGTTTTTCGCGTGGGCGAATACCGGGGACGCGTAACATAGTATGGGCCTTATGCAGGACGTATAGGCACGGAGTTTGTTCCGGGCCGATAGCTTGCTCTTTTTGTTTAATAAACAATGTAATTGGGACAACACGAATGCAGCCTTTGCGCGCGCTGCTTTTACATGTGCAGCGAAGGTCAGATGCCGATCAAGCGTCACTCCTAAGTATTTGATTTTGTCCATCCAGGGGATAGGCTCGTCAAACATAAGGACTGGGGCTACGTTAGGTCTGGGAGCGCAGTCCCGTATAAAGAGTATGGCAGCGCTCTTGCTAGGAACGCTCTATGTTGAAAACTCTATGTATTATAAACTCTATCTATAGCTCAGTGCAGACATGCCCATGAATTTTTCATGATTCAGTGCGACTTAAAAAGGCTTCATCTAACGGAAGCGGCTAGAGTAATTCTTTGATCTAGTCGAATCATGTTGTATAAGGTTGGGGAAAAAGTTTCTTCGCATTTTTTAAGATAATTCAAAAAAAAAATTAATACAGTTTATTTAAATTTAACTAAGTATGTATGTTCCATTTTGTTCGATAACCTTTTGCCATCTTTTTTTTTTTTTTTTTTTTTATGTTTTAAGAGTGGCAAACAAGCATACAGTTCACATTGATGTTAAGTGATGACTGCAGCCTATAGACACCCACACAATGACCAGAGGTAAAAATGCAGATGCGTTACCACTCCTGAGGCCTAAGGTGTTATGCCTCTGTGCCGGAAATTACAGGGCCGTACATTACCACCTGACCGGAACACGATAGTGCTGAACACTACCATTTAGCGGCAAGTATATTAGGTAATGCGGTGGTGCCTACGCCCGCGAGCTCCGTCACTGGAGCTCTACCACCAGTCTTGTAGGTAGGGACATGATCCCATTGCTATAAAAATTTTGGGACTTCTCATCAAAATACCGCGACAAGTGGATTGGGCAGTCCTCTCGTGATGTTCACCTAACATTGCATAAAGAATTCTGAAGAGACCGAAACAGGTGGATATCTGAAGGTGCAAGGTCAGGACTATACGGCGGATGCATTAACACCTCACAGCCAAACTCTCTTAATTTTTGCTGATTGGCTATATATGTGTGAGGTCTAGCGTTATCATGATGAAACACCACACCCCTTCTGTTGATCAATTCCGGTCGCTTTCTCTCAACTTATTGCTTTCACCTCATCAGTTGTTCGCAGTAGAGTTCAGAATCGATAGTCCTGCCTGATGGTAATAGCTCATAATGAATAATGCCCTCCCAATCCCACCACACACACAACATCACCTTATTGCGAGTTAACCCGGGTTTCGCCACAGTCTGTGAAGCCTGACCGGCCTTTGACCACAACCTTTTTCGCACGTTCTTGTCGTACGTGATCCACTTTTCATCACCAGTTACCAGCTTCTTCAAAAATGATTCGGTTTCATTACGTCGTAATAAAGAATCACAAATGAGTACACGGTTCATTAGGTTTCTTTCAGTGAGCTCGTGAGGTACCCAAATATCGAGCTTTTTTTTATACCCAGCTTTTTTCAAATGCACTAAAACTGTTTTGTGATCAATTCTCAGTTCTTTAGCTACGTCGTAACTACTGATCTGTCGACCTTGCTCCACTTTTTCAAAAATGGCATTCATTTTATCCGTAATAGGGCGACCAGGGCAAGGTGCATCTTTGACATCAAAATTTCCGGATTGAAAAAGCTTAAACCAAATTTGTGCTACTCTCACAGACACTGCACTAGGTCCATAAACATCGCAAATTTTTTTCGCGGCTTCCATTGCATTTTTACCTTTTTCGGTAGTAAAATTTTAAAATGTATCGAATTTCTGTTTTTTTTCATTTTCATTTTAGTTTCATTCTCAGACAATACGAAGTTTGCCGGGTCAGCTAGTATACATACAAAAATCAATGCCACGTTGTAATTTTATAACTCAAGAACGGGCTCACCTATCCAAACCAAATGTTTAGGCTTTGTTCGGACAATTTAGTAGATGGCTTATATAAAGTTTGCAAAAAATCGATAGAGCAGTTCTTCATTTATCAATTTTGTTTTAAACAAATGAATTCAATAATTGATCATTTTGTAAATAGGTAGGCTATATTTTATTATGATAGCAGTAATGTAGAAAACATTGCATCCGTGTGAAGCCGGGGCGAGCCGCTAGTTCTTTATATTTAAGATATTGACAGTTTAGCTCATTAAAATACATATCTGAGGTAACTGCCTCCGTAGCCTAGTGGTAGCAGGCCACTACTACGACGCTGAGGTCCTGGGTTCGATTCCCGGGTCGGGGAAATTAGAGATAACGGTGCAAATCCATTATCTCTGGTTCTATTGGGATTTTCCATTATCTGGAGGTTTCCTAGTACCTCGAAGTTTGGTAATGTGCCCGGAGATGTCAATAGGCTCGTCACCTGTTGCATGGGCCAAAACGTAAACGGCGAATCGTGGATGTATGCATGTATGATTGAATGTATGCATTTACCTCTGTCTACCCCTTCGGGAATTAAAGGCGTAATGTTACGATTTTTTTCTGAGGTAATTAAATACTATAGCTTCTTTTACTACAATGAAGTTGGGTAAGTTCACGTAAATGGTAAGAGAATACTGCAGCCTACACAAAAACTTGGGATCAAAGTGCAGATGCGTTGCCATGCCTGCCTGAGTTGTTCTACCTCTGTGATAGAATTCTCGAGACCAATCAACCAATATGTTCACAGGCTCACTACCAGTTATATGGGTCAAAAAGTAACCGGCGAATCGTGGGTGTTTTGCATGTATGCATGAATGCCTGTATTCATAGTTGAAGTTGCTAAACAGATAAAAGCAACAGTCTGAAGTTAGTTGATAAACCTTTTTAGTCGTTTTGTTTTATTTCTGGTATATTGCATTGTTACGCTAAGGAAGTATAGGTAACTTCTAACGTGCGTCCATAAATACTCTTGTATAAAAATTATAACGGATACCGATTTAAGGATTTACGGAATCTGAACCGCAAAACATACCTACGTTCTTAACTACGACAAATGGCAAAATACATTTTTACTTTTATTTAAAGAAAAATGGAAAGAAAAATTTGACTTCAGACGAGACTCGAACTCGCGGCCTACTGGGAATCTAGTCCAGCCGCTCTTCCAATTGAGCTACTGAAGTCCTGCCCGATTTGTCAAATCTTTCCTTCACATTTATTGCATTGCTTTATGGTAGCAGCAGCGCCATCTATTGCCAACTATGCTAGTTAGGCAACCGATATAATAGACTTTGCAGTTTATTGAATATCGTAAAGAAGTCGCTTTTACCCTTAATAATTGTTTTTATATTATTTCGCATTAACACATGCTTGTAAAAAATATTTTATTTAAAGAAAAATGGAAAGAAAAATTTGACTTCAGGCGAGACTCGAACTCGCGGCCTACTGGGAATCTAGTACAGCCGCTCTTCCAATTGAGCTACTGAAGTCCTGCCCTGCCTGTGAAGGAAAGATTTGACAAATCGGGCAGGACGCCATTTTTCTTTCCATTTTTCTTTTAATAAAATATATTTCACAAGCATGTGTTAATGCGAAATAATATAAAACCATTTCTACTTTTTTTAATGTATTATATCAGTTCACATTGATATTAAGTGATGACTGTAGCCTATAGACACACACACAAAAACCAAGGTCAAAATACAGATGCGTTACCACTCCTGAGGCCTAAGGTGTTATGCCTCTGTGCCGAAAATTACAGGGACGTATATTACCACCTGACCGGAACACGATAGTGCTGAATACTACAATTTAGCGGCAAGTATATTAGGTAATGCGGTGGTGCAGGTGGTGCTACGCCAGTAGAAACTATCTACTCTCATAAACTGGTCTAATATCTAAGTGCAGTCTTATAAATGTAATGTAAAATTGGCATAATAGTGTATGCTCGTAATACCTACATAATGTGAGAATAAAGAAATGAATACGACAGCGGGATAAGCTTCGCCCATTTGCTCGGTGAGCAGTTCATTCACACCGATGTATATTTCATGAGGTGAGTAATGAAGTATCTTCATAAGATATTTTATGTGGAGTTGTGGAGGAACGGGTGGAAATGTTCCTCCGGCGAAAAAGGAGGATCCTCCGACCACGCGAGGTGATAGTGCCTGGCGGGCCGCGGCCCGTCTATTGACGTTGGGAAGTTGTATATATGCCAACTCTTGAGAAATCTTCGTATGTGCGATGTAATTCTAATGCACGCCATCTACCGTACTAGACAAGTACTGTGAGGTTTCGTCTGTGTTTCACTAGTTGGCGCCTTAATGTAGTGGACGCTACATCACTCCCCTCCAAGACCGGAGGTTGTACCTCAGTACTGCGTCTGTCCACGCAGTACTGAGGTAGTCGCTGCTGCGGTGATGCGAAAGTCTCCTTTGAGTCGAGGTAGTCGCTGCGTAGTAGCTACTGCGTCTGTCCACGCAGTACTGACGCTGATGTGGCTGCAGGGTACTCCAGGCATGCGCGGTCGCTGCAGGCGTATGGAGTATTCCTGATGAAGCCGAGGGTGCTGGCTGGCGTGACTTGATTACCGCTCGATCAGGTGCTGGTGATGTGAGGGATGACGTCGTCGAAGGTGCTGCAGAGAGTGGCTGGTGAGAAGGTTGCTTCCAATCACGTCGGGGTCACCACTGTGGAGGAACGGTTGGAAGTGTTCCTCCGGCGAAAAGGGAGGATCCTCCGACCAGGCGAGATGGTAGCGCCTGGCGGGCCGCGGCCCAACGATTGACGTTGGGAAGTTGTATATATGCCAACTCTTGAGAAATCTTCGTATGTGCGATGTAATTCTAATGCACGCCATCTACCGTACTAGACAAGTACTGTGAGGTTTCGTCTGTGTTTCACTAGTTGGCGCCTTAATGTAGTGGACGCTACAGTGACGTACAAAAACGCTACAGATTCTTTTTTGTAGTATATTTTTCTCCAACTTAAAGAAATCTGTTAAAGTAAGAGGAGGATGTGAAATGTTACAATAACTTTAACTTTCTTTACTGGTGGTAGAGCTCCAGTGACGGAGCTCGCGGGCGTAGGCACCACCGCATTACCTAATATACTTGCCGCTAAATGGTAGTGTTCAGCACTATCGTGTTCCGGGCAGGTGGTAATGTATGGCCCTGTAATTTCCGGCACAGAGGCATAACACCTTAGGCCTCAGGAGTGGTAACGCATCTGCATTTTGATCTTGGTCTTTGTGTGGGTGTCTATAGGCTGCAGTCATCACTTAACATCAATGTGAACTGCATGCTTGCTTGCCACATCGATTACAAAAAAAAAATTAACAAATATCGTGGTGCAACCCAGGCTAATGCCACACCGCGGAAAAAACGCTTGTCTTACCATAGTGGCCATCATATTTAAAGTTCACAATAACATTTTTTTTTCAAGTGCTATGGAGCTTATTTCAATAATTGAAAGTTTTTCAGTACCACCCTCCGAGTTTGAAAATTTGTCTGGAGATGGCAATAGGCTCGCCGCAAAACGTAACTGGCGAATCGTGGGTGTTTGTATAGCTACTTTACATACTATTGTTATATGCTTGAATGTACGAGAAATGTACCAAATTTCAACTCATTCGGCCTTTTTTTTTTTTTTTATGTAATAAAAGTGGCAAACAAGCATGCAGTTCACATTGATGTTAAGTGATGACTGCAGCCTATAGACACCCACACAATGACCAGAGGTCAAAATGCAGATGCGCTGCCACTCCTGAGGCATTAGGTGATATGCCTCTGTGCCTGAAATTACAGGGCCGTACATTACCACCTGACCGGAACACGATAGTGCTGAACTCTACCATTTAGCGGCAAGTATATTAGGTAATGCGGTGGTAACTACGCCCGCGAGCTCCGTCACTGGAGCTCTACCACCAGTATAAAAGCAAAGCTAGTTTCGAAGCAAATTGGCTGTGACAGACAGATAGATACACGAGTGCACTGTTTAAGGTTCCGTTCATTCCTTTTGAGGTACAAAACCCTAAAATTGAACTAATACTTACACAATTATTTATTTAAAGTTTTATTTTTTTTCACTTAGGTTATATACCTTTCCCTTAACGCAATGTACAAAAACTGGAGCACTGAGCTGCGCTGGCGCAAACCGTAGCGAATTCGAAAGAGAAAGGTAACAAGATCAGTAACATTTTTGTCACTTTAGTATCTGCTCCAGTAGCCGTGATCGTCTAGTGGTTAGGACCCTACGTTGTGGCCGTAGTAACCCAGGTTCGAATCCTGGTCACGGCAGCGTTAACGCTGTTACGGTGGAGCATTATTTTTTTAATTTCTTTAAATTCATCCGTGGAACTCTGAAGAGTAAATTGATAACATATTTTAATTATTCATAATAATTAAAATGTTAATAAGCTTGAGATTTACCTAATTGATTTAAAATAGTTACTTTGGCTCACATCACACAATATACAAGATAAAATCAAATCAATTACGCAATACTTTGGTTACGCTGCAAAATACTCGTCAAAGCTTTTCACCAGGTCGCAATTTAGGCTTCACCCCGTGCCCTAAAATTTGAACTAAATTGAATGAACTCCGCCCTACTCTACCAACAACCCTTCAACAATTTAACCCCTTAAGTTGAGGTTTACTTCTTGAACAGGTACATTTTATATATGCATTTCTAGTGTCAATCGCATTAGCCCGAAAGTTGGTTCTGGTTTAAATTATTTACAGGTGCTATGATATTTTAAATGACTGACCGAGAGATTTAGCGCTTCAGTTACGGATCATCTGGGCACAGTAAAGATTTTTCTTTTATATGTGTGATATAAAAGAAATAATCAGCCTTTATTTTACCTAGTCAGCCGTTTAATGACAGTATTTTTTTGTAATTGAAGTGGCAAACAAGCAAGCAGTTCACATTGATGTTTTTCTTTTTTTTTTTATATAATAAAAGTGGCAAACAAGCGTGCAGTTCACATTGATGTTAAGTGATGACTGCAGCCTATAGAAGCCCACACAATGACCAGAGGTCAAAATGCAAATGCGCTGCCACTCCTGAGGCATTAGGTGTTATGCCTCTGTGCCGGAAATTACAGAGCCGTACATTACCACCTGACTGAAACACGATAGTGCTGAACACTACCATTTAGCGGAAAGTATATTAGGTAATGCGGTGGTGCCTACGCCCGCGAGCTCCGTCACTGGAGCTCTATCAAATGTTATATTAATTATAGTATAATTGTGATTAAATTATTACAATTATGATATAATGTATAATATATATAATATCATAATTGTATTAACTAAAGAGCTGATGATTATTAGGCAGAAGGATCAAATCAAAGTTTCAGAGAAATTATTATAATAATGGCAACCCTTGAAACGTCCCACTGCTAGGCACGAGTCTCTCCCCTTCTTGGGAGGAGGCCTAGAGCTTACTCCACCACGCTGCTCCAATGCGGGTTGATGGCGATAAGGGTTAGTGGCCAACACGCTGTCGGATGTTTTCAAACCACCCATGAGGCGTCGGACAAGGTTATTAAGGTATCTGTCGATAGCAACCAGGACCGACGGCTTAACGTGTCCTCCGAAGCACGGAAATGCGCATTTTAATTTGCCACTAGCGGTCACCCATCACACACCCGACCGCGCCCGGATCGCTTAACCAGGTAGATCGCTTCCGATCTACACCAGCCGCGGGCCACACGCGCTTCGAAATTATTATAACAAGAAATTACTGTAAACAACTGCCTCAGTAGTCTAGCGGCAATACGCCTCTTCACGTACGAAGTTTCACAGTACATACCTCGGAGTTTGGCAATGTGCCTGGAGATGGCAATAGGCTCGCCACCTATTGCAACTAAATGGGACAAAAACGGAACCGGCGAATCGTAGGTGTTTGCGTGTATGCATAATAACATGCATTCATCTCTGTCTACGCCAAGGCATATTACTACGCTTTCGGAAAAAAAAGGCTTGAAAGTATGAAAAATTAGTACAAAACTTTTGTGTTGGAGCTCGAAGGCGTAGAGGCCACCACATTACCTAATCTATCTGCTTAAGAATTTTTAATAAATGTGGAAATAAAATAACCTATTTCTCTGTAACATGAAAACGAATATCATTAGACCTAACATCACATTTCACGACCAGCACTTGATGCAATTCCATATTCTAAACACAAACAAACATCTTTGTTTGCACAAAGAGTCTCTTAAAAATATAAAAGTAAATATCTCTAATAACATCTCAGGACCGCCAAAATATTCGCTGTTTATATTTCATTACAGTTCTCCAGGATTAAATACAGTTGAACAGTAAGTACAAACACGAACAATGTTTGCTATATAAATAGTTACACTTAAATGTTTGATCGGATACATTAAAGATAAGGGAATGATTACATTTGGAGACTGGTTCATACCCAATATTGGGGCCAATGTTCGTCGATTTCACTGTGTAAATAATGGGTGAGTTTGGCCAGAATAAGTACTTACTATTCTTAGATCACTCAGTATATTTATTGAATTATCGTCCGGGACTCAAAATAAGAGCTGAGTAAAGATAATTAAAAGACGTAATTACGACGTAATTTTTACGTATGTGTTAAGTGATTAAAGAAATGTTTTTATTTAATATATGTTTATTTATATTTCATTCTGAGGCAATACGAAGTTTGCCGGGTGAGCTAGTTTTAAATATTTACTTTGGGTTACATACAAGATTTAATTATTAGTTCTGTAACGAATAATTTTATACGATAGTAAAATTATTAGATATTTTAAATTCAACTTCTATTCATGCTAAAAATTTGTCGTTTGGAATTTTAAAATTAAATTAAACAATGTAGGACAAATTATAAAAATAATTCAATTACAATTAGAGGTAGCTCATGACAACCTAAGAAAACATTAGTTGAAATTATTTATTTAGGATCTTATTAAGTCGTGGAGTATACGCACAGTAGTATACACAATACATTATTCGGGCACTTAACGACAATTTTTAGCCAATTACAACGCGAGATTACCCGAGGGATGCTAGACAAACATTACCTAATCATTCTCACCCCCTTCACTGTTCCCAAGTATACGTAGAACGAAGGGTACTATAATAATACCGGTTAATTTCGGTACAATTTTCCCGTATTTGTGAACGGTATTGTTGATTTTGGACATTAATTTTTGTAACGTCTTCCCTCTATTTTGATCGTGTGGGTGGAACCGGATATTTACTTTCAAATGCTATGATTAGGCAAAGACGCTCACGCATTGTTCCAATAGATATTTTGTTATGATAAAAGAAACACAGGAAGAGAAAGAAAGCAGCCAAGTTAGACGAACCCTCTTTCACAGGTAATTAATTTTGTACGTTATCATGTTACTATAGATTTCTTATAGTTACTGGTGGTAGAGCTGCAGTAACTGGTGCTAGAGCTCCAGTGACGGAGCTCGCTTGCTGCTCAATGGTAGTGTTCAGCACTATCGTGTTCCGGTCAGGTGGTAATGTACGGTCCTGTAATTTCCGGCAAAGAGGCATAACACCTTAGGCCTTAGGAGTGGTAACGCATCTGCATTTTGACCTTGGTCTTTGTGTAAGTGTCTATAGGCTGCACTAATCACTTAATATCGATGTGAGCTGCATTCTTGCTTGCCACTTCCATAACAAAAAAAAAAGTATTCCTGTAATTTATAGGTTATTATTATTTAATAACTGCAGTCTATAGATGTCTACAAAAAGACTGAAAGTTAAAATACAGATGCGTTGCCACCCTGAGACCCCTTAAATAGTTATGCATCTTATTTGTTACAGTATTTTAAAAAATAATACATTATTAAACCAGAGTACCATAATACTGGTGGCAGTGTCTCTTAAAATATTATTACTGGAATATACTGGGAAGTCTCAACAACAATATGTGGGACTCGAACTCGCGACCTACTGGGAATCTAGTCCAGCCGCTCTTCCAATTGAGCTACTGAAGCCCTGCCCGATTTGTCAAATCTTTCCTTCACATCTAACTAGCATAATTAGCATAGTTGGTAATAGATGGCGCTGCTGCTACCATAAAGCAATGCAATAGATGTGAAGGAAAGATTTGACAAATCGGGCAGGGCTTCAGTAGCTCAATTGGAAGAGCGGCTGGACTAGATTCCCAGTAGGTCGCGAGTTCGAGTCTCGCCTGAAGGCAAATTTTTCTTTCCATTTTTCTTTAAAAATAAAATATATTTCACAAGCATGTGTAAATGCGAAATAATATAAAAACAATTATTAAGGGTAAAAGCGACTTCTTTACGATATTCAATAAACTGAAAAGGCTATTATATCGGTTGCCTAACTAGCATAGTTGGTAATAGATGGCGCTGCTGCTACCATAAAGCAATGCAATAGATGTGAAGGAAAGATTTGACAAATCGGGCAGGGCTTCAGTAGCTCAATTGGAAGAGCGGCTGGACTAGATTCCCAGTAGGTCGCGAGTTCGAGTCTCGCCTGAAGTCAAATTTTTCTTTCCATTTTTCTTTAAAAATAAAATATATTTCACAAGCATGTGTTAATGCGAAATAATATAAAAACAACAATATGTGGACTGAAATTTTGTTAGTAAATATATTTTTATTTTATTTATTAATAAGTGATAGAGCTCTTGTGTCAGATCGATTGCTATCTTGCAGCTCTAGACAATAAAATATATTCCTGAACTCATTCAGATAAAGTCCCCTGAGCTTAGGAAATTCGCCAATTTCATCGAATTCTTATGAATAGGCCCATACCTTATACTTTTGTTAGATCAAACAATGTATACCGGTCAATTGATTTCATTCTTTTCAGGGATTATTGGAGTCACCTTAGAAAGAAATTGAAGCAGGTTTTATTATTTTTTCTGCGTTTAATGGTTAGTAATTAAAAAAATAAAAAGCCATCAGCTCCAGAATGAGATGGGTATCTATTTTAATTAAATAACAATAAATATATAACGAATCATAGCAAGTATCATACAATTATTTGTTTTTTTAATGTAATCAAAGTGGCAAACAAAAATGCAGTTCACATTGATGTTAAGTGTTGACTGCAGCCTATAGACACCCACACAAAAACTAGAGATCAAAATGCAGATGCGTTACCACTTCTGAGGGCTAAGGTGTAATGCCTCTGTGCCGGGAATTACAGGGCCGTACATTACCACCTGACCGGAACACGATAGCGGCACATAGATTAGGTAATGCGGTAATTACTTGATTTCTAGTGTCCTTTGTAAGTATATATCGTTTTAGATACATTTAATGGAACAAAGAGGCCTTATGGGCGGTTTGAAAACATCCGACAGCGGGTTGGCCACTAACCCGTATATAACCAATCCGCATTGGCGCAGCGTGGTGGAGTAAGCTCCAGGCCTCCCCCCAAAAGGGGAGAGACTCGTGCCCAGCAGTGGGACGTATAATGGGTTGCCGTTATTACATTTTTTTACTGGTGGTAGAGCTCCAGTGACGGAGCTCGCGGGCGTAGGCACCACCGTATTACCTAATTTACTTGCCGCTAAATGGTAGTGTTCAGCAGTATCGTGTTCCGGTCAGGTGGTAATGTACGGCCCTGTAATTTCTGGCACAGAGGCATAACACCTTAGGCCTCAGGAGTGGTAACGCATCTGCATTTTGGCCTTGGTCTTCATGTGGGTGTCTATAGGCTGCAGTCATCACTTAACATCAATGTAAACTGCATGCTTGTTTGCCACTTACATTAAATAAAAAAAAAAAAAAATTACAATGGAACAAGTACTTACTCATACTTATAACGAGAGCTGATGAAGGCACCGCTTTACATAATCTCGCTGCCACAAAACGGTATTATTCTGGTTACACTATGTCAAAACAACCAAAGTTAACCGTATTAAACGATACCAATAGTTCAACTCGCCACATTTACGGTGGAAACATGAAACTCGCTTGTAATTTCGAGTGAGATGCGTTGTGGTAACACCGTAGTCCGCAATACGACTATTTTCTATTCAGGAAAAAGTTTTGTTGCGTATGTTATTGTGACGGGATGATATCCTGTGGATAACTAAATATTGCAAGGAGTCCAAGGGTCAGTGAGATATTTCATCAAAATGAACTAGCTTCGCTAGTCGTAAGAGTGTAATTCATGTCAATTCAAGTAAACTTACGTTTTTTAAATAACTTCATTCTATTAAAGCCCTGTTTTGTTTAGATGTCTTTATGATGCAGTCATTTATGTGAACTGAATATTATTTATGTACCACCTTCAATACTTAAAAAAGAAGTCTTCAACTTTTAAAGAAAACAACCTTTGAACTGACTTTCAGGAGCGTAGCTACCTCCACATCTGCCGTTCATATTATACATAGAGGCTGTGGAGGAACTTCTATTTGGACCAAGTGGATGTGTGGAAATGAATGGAAGAGATTCCAAGCTCCTTGCTCGCGCTCTTGGCCCTCCAAAAGGGCCTTAAGCAATTTTTTATACGGGTCTTCGCCAAGGCATAGGGTTATGCCGCTGACTTTCAAATATTTTTGTGACATTTTCTGTAGCGATTAGACGACTTCTGAAATAGGGAACAATTACTACAGAAATGATACATAGCGGAAAAATGCATACAGAAATTCTAATTGACAGGTGAAAATTTGTGTAATATTTTTTCCGTATTTCAGAAGTCGCATAGCTGCGAGAGAAAGTGTGCTAACAAGATTACGTATTACCACAGTCTAAAGAAAACGAACGTGTTAATTACCTATTACGGTGATCGAATACCTATAAGTGTTCATTACAGAACGAGTATTTATTGATAAGTCACATGACGGCGTTGGGACGTGACGACCCCATTGACCTCTAGTGGAGGAAAATCCTTCAGTCACTCAACCGAACAATGGCGGTAAAACCGTTTCAATAGGGCGGTAGGAAAAATAACTACTCGGGATTGGCGGGATGTAGCAGAGTCCCGCGATAAAACTACCACCACTGCGATTGCCAACCACATGCCAAGCATGACGATAATGGCATATTTTCCCATAATGATGTAACACTGTTATGAGGCGTCTTTGTCCAGCCGTGAACGTTTTTGAGCTGGAGTGATGGGATGAGTCACATAAATAACTTCTTTTTTTTATGTAATGGAAGTGGTAAACAAGCATGCAGTTCACATTGATGTTAAGTGATGACTGCAGCCTATAGACACCCACACAAAGACCGAGGTCAAAATGCAGATGCGTTACCACTCCTGAGGCCTAAGGTCTTATGCCTCTGTGCCGGAAATTACAGGGCCGTACATTACCACCTGACCGGAACACGATAGTGTTGAACACTACCATTTAGCGGCAAGTATATTAGGTAATGCGGTGGTGCCTACGCCCGCGAGCTCCGTCACTGGAGCTCTACCACCAGTAAAACTTCAACCAAAAACTTATCCATTTTTTATTCGTCTTATATAAGTATCATGAAATAGTCATACCACACACTCTTTGTACATTGTTTGATCAGTGTGACCATAAATACGAGTACATGAATATTTTGTGCCAAATAGATAAGTGTTTACCAGAATTTAGATAGGTTTACTCAATGTCGATGGTGTGGAAAAAAAACAAGCATTAAAAGTGCTTTTAGGAACTCCATGATCCGTTTTTTCAGTGTCGATGTACATTTGTTTTGATGGGTAAAGAATGTTCTATGCTGCTGAAGCGATTATGCGATTTTTCTAACACACTTTTTAGGGTATATTGAGCTTAAGTTCGAAAAATAGATTTCAATGAAATGGCTTTTAGAATTCCGAAATGCGTCCGTCCGGTCTTTTGTCCACAGCTTAAATCAGAGACTCCTATTCCTCAAGGGAGACGCAGAAGTAGATAAATAAATAAAATACGTTTACACCCCACACTAAGGTATAAACTTGCACCATACCACCTCATTACTTAATATACTTGCAGCACTAACGTATTCAGGTGGTAATGTACTTCTCTGTAAGTTCCAGCATAGATGCATAACACTTTAAGCCTCAGGAGTGGTAACGCATCTGCATTTTGACCTTGGTCTTTGTATAAGTGCCTATAGGCCGTAGTCATCACTTAACACCAATGTGAACTGTATGCTTGTTTACCAATTCCATTACATAAATAAAAAAAAACAAAGATCATAATAGGTACCTACTGTCAATTTTGTTTTCATATTTGCATCAAGTTATATATTTTTTTTAGTACCACTAAATCAATAATAAGAAAATACAATAGTACGAATTTTAAATCTGAAAAAACTAAAGCGCCATTATAAAACAGTCCTTACCCAAGTGTAAAAGAAACCACCCGAGACACCTCAACATCCAATTTCGTTTATTCTTTTTTTGCTTTTACGCGAGTCTAATCCATTTTACGGTACTTAGACGTCTTGTTATGTCAAGTTTACAAATAACTGCAACTCTTAACGCTTTCAGGTATTAGGGCACAAGAGAATAAGCTGTAATCCTAAAAAGTCCTAAAACAGATCTTTTCGAGCGATATTATTTTACTTAGTAAGATTTTTACTGGGATAATTCAAGCTTTTAAACTAATGGAAGTAATATTTTCACCGGACCTGTTAAAACAAAAAAATAAATGTGTTAAGTAAAGTTGTCTAAACAAAAAAAACCTACGCCTTTGCCCTCAATCTCCATCACTAGAGCTCTACCTCCAGTAACACAGCATGTTAATAATAATTAATCTCGATTCCTGTGGGTTAAACTTATAGATATTCACAATTTGCAAAAATTTTACCTCTCCGCATTCGTCCCTAAGGCAGATTTATAATCAAAGTTAGAACCCCTACTAAATTATTTAACTAATGCCACAATCCACCGAGGTACGAATAGGCATAATCATTAAGTATAATATTCACGGCACAAGTCAGCAAGAGCTGCAATGATAGCTTATAAAATACGATATTACCGTAATAAAGTATAGGAACAAGGGTAACCATTTGCTTTTGGCTTGTGATGTAATGCAAATATCAAATATTTAAATGAACACTTACTACTGGTTCGTTCGAGTTTTTCGTGGATTCCATTCGAGTTCGTCTTCTATTATTTAACATATATAGTATGCATATCCCTTTTTTTTACTGAGAAGGGAGGGTCCCTTCATTCCAATTTCAATTCCAATCCCATGGTCGTGGGATTTTATTTTGGGATGAGGCTTCGTATTATCATTGTCAGAGAATATGTACTTAATACGAGTAATATCGACAGAGATATAGAATCGACACTTCAACGTCCCGCCCGATTTTCCCGCCTCACCCAACCTCCTCCCCTCTTATGGGTGACGTTTGGTATTCTCTACGTGCTACACACAAAGGTGCACGTGTAAATACACGTCACTGATTGATGTCTATGTAATAGAGACCAAATTAAGCGTTTGTATGGAATTTTGGCGCAGTGTCCGCGGTGTGTCATTGTACTCCCTCAGGGTATTCAAACCTTACAGAAGTAACGCGAAAAATCGATTTGGAAAAAAATACTTATACTACTACTAATAATTAACTATTACGTGCCTACTTACCGCTTTGGGGTTGGGGTTTAATGCTGCTTACTTTTTTATTTATTTAATTATGTATTCTTATAACTTCTTCTCCTTTCATTTTTGTAAACTTATTGTTTTATAATATCTGTCCACTCTTTTACCATCATATGGACTGCGTTTATTTAAAAACAATAATTTCTCGTTTTGGTAAATCCAGTGCGAGTTGCCAATAGTAAGGGCGTGGGGGAGCTAGCTATCATCACCGTAAAGTTCTGATGAATTATGAAACCAGTTCGAAAACCGTGTCATCACGCTAATGACTCATGAAAAATTGTTGTTTGCTGATTTCTTTTTCCGCCTCTCCGTCATGTCTGTAGCAAAGAAAAACTTCGGTAACTTACAGTTTTTTTTTTTTTTTTTTTTTTTTTTAATTTAATGTAGGTGGCAAATTGGTGTGCAGTTCAAGCGCGTTAGTGTTATGTGAAAATGATAAAAGTAAACATTCAGTAACTATTATTTGCTACTACGGAATCCTTCATGGACGAGTCCAACTCTCAGATTAACGTATTTTTTAAATACGTACCCACATCTTACGAATTTCTTATGAAGACTATACCGCGTAATTGCGTAGTAATTTAATGTTTACGGCGTAGTGCATGCTACGGGACGTGAAGGAATGTAATTATTAGATACTCACTTGAAAACGGCGGGCTTGATGTTTGGGGAAGTTAATTAAAGTAAAATACAATTTGTGCTTTTTTCATAATAAATATACATTCCGAGCATCAGAGCGATACGTATAGGTTAGGATCCCACTGCAGAATCATTTCGTTCATCCAGATATGCTGCAAACCTATTTTTTACGCATATTTATAATCTAGAGAATATATATCCACTAGGTTGCCTATCAAGACAATGGAAGACCAGCGCCGCTCGTAAGATCGGTTTTATGCTGAATTGGGGACCTTTTTGTAACCTATTCTATTCTACCTTTTTGTTTTCTATTCTATTCTATCAAAATATGGCCGCAAGTATTTTTTTTTTTGAGAAAAAATTTTTTTTAGTTGTTTTGTCACAAAATGTTGTCCACGTCACGGCAATAAATAAACGGAAATAAAAAAAAAATATTATCATTATCATTTTAAAGGTTAAATATAAATATATTATCGCTACAAAATATTTCACACATATTTTTATTAGTAACGAGCTTCTTATGTTTCTGTTACTACACAAAATCAAAGGAAGAATTCTCATATGAAACCCTTATATTGGACAACAACAGTAAGTACTCGACATGTGAGGACAGTTCTCCCAAGAACCCTTCAACTTCAACAACTTTTGACATTTAATTAAATTCGAAGGAACTCTGCTTCTTGTTCTTTGATGATTGTGACGTTTGTTAAATTGTGTTCGGTAGTTTGAATCTGTTGGTGGATGAGTGAAGACAATTGTTGAGTCTGCGACGGGATCGCTGAGGGTGAATCTGCAGTTTTTTTTATTATTTAAAATGGCATCGCTATTTTTTTTCATTTTTTTATTCTACAGAAGTGTCAAGCAAGCATGCAGTTCACATTGATGTTCAGTGATGACTACAGCCTATAGACACTTACACAAAGACCGAGGTCAAAATGCAGATGCGTTACCACTCCTGAGGCCTAAGGTGTTATGCCTCTGTGCCGGGAATTACAGGGCCGTACATTACCACCTGACCGGAACACGATAGTGCTGAACACTGCCATTTAGCGGCAAGTATTTTAGGTAATGCGGCGGTGCCTACGCCCGCGAGCTCCGACTGGAGCTCTACCACCAGTAAAATTTATTACGCACATTGCCAGTGTCAAGTAAAACGATATTTCGTTTTCTTATAAAAGCAGCGTTAAAGTTAGAATCAATCAGTCAGTAAATTATTTATTATGTCAGTCAAGTGAGTCACAGTCAGTAATTCAAGTAAAGCGACGGCTTCTTTACCAGAACATTTACAATTAAGTTTTGGAGGCAACCTGAAAAGCCGTGTTTTCGCACTGTTATTCTTTTTCACTATGCACGGCCACTGTAATAAACTTATATCAAACAAAATGTCACCAACTTTATTTAATATAACACAAAAATACACAAAATAAAACAAATAAAATAAGAGCACCCACACGCCTCTTTCAAGGTTCCCTCGCCAAAACTCGAATCTGCAGTTAAAATTTTGTGAATTTTGTATATTGTTTATGCTTATGTTATGAAGGTGGCAAACAAGCGAGCAGTTCACATTGATGTTAAGTGATGGCTGCAGCCTACAGACACCCACACTAAGACCAGAGTTCAAAATGCAGATACGTTGCCATCGGTTTCCAAGCCAAGCCTTCAGCTCACATAGATGTTAAGTGATGACTGCAGCAGACATCTACACAAAAACCAGAAGTCAAAATGCAAATGCATTGCCACCCCTGAGACCTAAGTTGTAATGTCTCTGTGAAAGTTATTACGGAGTCATTAATAGGTCGCTGCCACGTTTACTGCCTACCCCGTAAAAACTTTGACTAATCGAGTAGACAACATAAACAGAAACATTAAACTTTATTAAGCCATGTAAAACAGGTACGTGTATCAACTTAAGCAAATGTAGCTTTGAATACCCAACATAAAGGTAATTTAGAAATGCTGTTTACACAAACAAATATACGTGTTATTCCAAGTCACGACCGTGTTATTTCACCGCGATTGCACTCCATTATAATACTGATCACTTCATGCACAAAACGAGAATTCCACTTGACTACAATGGAGCTAAACTGGACTGTATTTTCAAAGAAATAAGTAGCAACATCGTATAACAATCAGAACAAACACGTAACGTTTGTCAACGGAATGAATGCTCTCTTGACAAGATGGTTCCCATAATTCAACGAAATTACGGCTCATGACGAGATAAGCTTCGCTTTTTCTAGGGCTGTAATAAAAATTCGCGTTCGTGGATACTTAAGGGCTGGTCATCTTGGTCGTGTTAGTGTTGAATAAATCGTGGTTTTGGTGATGTTGAGTGGTGATATTTGAGTATTTGTCTAAAGTACAAGTGGTGGTTTTACTGGTGGTAGAACTCCAGTGACGGAGCTCGCGGGCGTAGGTACCACCGCATTACCTAATATACTTGCCGCTAAATGGTAGTGTCCAGCACTATCGCGTTCCGGTCAGGTGGTAATGTACGGCTCTGTAATTTCCGGCACAGAGGCATAACACCTTAGGCCTCAAGAGTGGTAACGCATCTGCATTTCAACCTTGGTCTTTGTGTAAGTGTCTATAGGCTGCAGTCATTACTTAACATCAATGTGAACTTGAATTGTGGAACGAACTTCCCTCTGAGGTGTTCCCTAGGTGCTACAATATGGGGTCCTTCAAAAATGGCGTCAAAAGGGTCCTTCAGGGCTGGCAGCGCGTTGGAATCTCCCCTGGTGTAGCAAATGTTCATAGGCGACGGTGACCACTTTCCATCAGGTGGCCCGTTTGCTTGTCTGTCAACCTTCAGACATATAAAAAAAAAAACTTCACGCTTGTTTGCCACCTACATTACATACAAAAAAAAAACTCTACGGAAACATCTTTGATATTTGATACACTTAGAGTAAGTGCGTCCATGTCTTAAAATTAAGAATATTAGCAAAACAATAATTAGTTGCTTGTTTTGATTCAAAACAGAAAGTGGTCGGTGAAAAAACGTCGAATTACCCAAGGTATAGAAATCATTTCCAGAAAATAAATCACCCTATCCGTGAACAATCAACACGTCAAACTATTGCGGTACAATCAGCATCCGCATTCCTTGAGGTCAATTGAATCGGCTGTAAATACTTGCCAACTCACCGCCAAACAGCTCCCTTTATGATCTGGTCCAAGTTACTAGCGGTAGTCAAGTACGAAAGTATCATTTATAGGTCAGTCACAGACATATAATATGATTCAAAACTAATCAAAGAGCTCACCGCATTATTTTATAAGTAGTACAACGCAGCTATGTGTTGCGTGGTTGCGTAAAAATATGCATTAAAAAATGAACGTATTAGGTATCTCAGTTGACATAATTTCAAAATGTGTATGGTATCTACATTGCTGTTTTGACTTAACGTGAAAACTACGATCATTCTGAAAAAAGGATTGCACTGCAAAATGGTTTTACAATTGATAGCTACTGAGTTACACAGTAAGTTGCAGGTCAGCGTACAGTACGCCGGTACTGTGGCGCTTCTTTGTAAATCGAAACAGAATCGCAAAACGACGTTATGGTCCAAGTCCAGGCTTTGACGAGGATCATACTTCGTCGTCAGTCTCAATATGCAACGCCATCGGATGAATAATCATTTTCCTCTATGGGGTAGATTTTTACTTGCTTTTCTCACTTCAAAGGATTTTCAAAGTTCGCCTTTCATGCTCTTTTTGTCTTGTAATCGTTCAATAGATAATATTTTTCTGATTATGCCCCAAGAGACATGTAAACATACACGATACTTAAAATTACTTAATTGTATATTGTAAACGGGACTTAATCGTACTATTTTAATCGAAGTATTTACCTCGAAACTCGACGTTTCGGCCGTAATGCAACGGCCGTGGTCACAAGTAGACTTCGATTAAAATAGTGCGCGACTAACTCCCATTTACAATATAAAAATTTGAATACAAATTGTGAAAGTGTAAAACAAGTTCCTTAATTTGTTTTTAAACGTATTCTAATAAACTGTTGATTTGCTGAACCAAATAAAATCAAAATCCAAGAAAACAAAATATGTAAGACAGGCCAAATATAACCGCTTCCTCATATAAATTGGACCACGCGACGCAGAGGTCAGATTTGCCATTAAAAAATGAAACGTCAACAGGTCAGACCGTGACCCTCGTCAGTCTCAATACGCACGTCACACGAATGATTAATCATTTACCGCTGCGGGGAAGATTTGTACTTGCTTTTCTCACTTCAAAGGATTTTCGAGATTCGCATTCGTGTCCGTTCTACCTTGTAATCAAAAGATGTTTATTTTCACGAAATGAAATGATTTAAGAATTTTGTGATTTCTTATTTAATGTTCGCTGACGCTGTAATTGATTTGGTATACGAAGGGTAGTTTATAAGAGGCCGTCCTTCTACAGGAAAAACAGAACATCTGTTAGACCATTCGTGCCTCTATTTGTCTCCTTTAGCGTCTCCAGACGATTTTCTTTGAAAATACTAAATACATGGAATCATGGAGTTGAAATCAGGTACACTCTGAATTTAGATCAGTAACATAAGCAATATGTTACGCTACATATAATAAATGAAATCGAAAAATTATCAGATGCATTTTTAGGGGATAAATTAGACTAAAAAAAAGGAAAATATATTATGCATATTACATCAAATTCTAGGTCTTATTTCGTGGATCACTAATATACATTTTCATTTAAAAAATAATTCGTTTTGAAGTGAGTAGAAAATTGATCTTTATATTATTATATATTAGTTCTTTGACTGTAGATTACAGGAAAACCTATTAGAAGTCTATGGTATTTAGGGTATTGTAGAAAATCTCTTAATTGTGCTGAACCAACCCTGGGAAGGCATGTAAGACTGGCAATTGGCCTTTTTTATACTACATTAACCAATATTGGTTAACATCAACCGGGCCAGTAAGTACCATCTTCAAAGTAAGATGTATCAAGGTTGAAGTCAAGAAGATCGTCTCCAGATCCATAAAGAAACTGATAGCTTTCTTATTTCTGAGACGCTGTAAACGCGAGAATTAAGTATACCTACTTTATTCAGGGTGTCGAAAGAAATATAAATTATGTTGCGCATTACTCACAAAGAATAACATAGCGTAATACTAAACAATATTTTTCTCTTGATAAAAAAATATGTCATAAATAATGTAAGCTCTGAGCAATCTAATATACAATATACAATAGAGATCGCTTTACAAACGCGTAATTAATTTTGAGTTACTGAGTACTTCTTTTTCTCTGGACGAGTGTGACAGATAGTTTTCAACGTGCGCCTACAGAGGCTAATCTATCTTAAAACTATCTGACTCGAAAATTAAGACAGGATTATATTTAGGTAATTTCACTGGTAGTAGAGCTCCAGTGACGGAGCTCACGGGCGTAGGCACCACCGCATTACCTAATATACTTGCCCCTAAATGGTAGTGTTCAGCACTATCGTGTTCCGGTCAGGTGGTAATGTACGGCCCTGTAATTTCTGGCACAGAGGCATAACACCTTACGCCTGCGATGAATCCATTATCAACTAAATGGGAGTTCTCACTCTAACCCCGGCTTAGGGCTGTCACAAGAAATAACCATTCCCTAATAAGTGGCACCTCACTAATAATAATAGTTAACGTTAACCAACCCTTCGTTTCCTTAGCTCTTGGATATTACGACCGAATATCACATAAAATATATAGAATTTAGAAAGTTACCGTATCTCATTTAGACGGGTTGGTATGAGAAATGGTCTCCCTTCTAATCTTTCGTCAGAATATTTCCGAGTAGGGTTAAATTACGTTTCTCGGAAGCACCGTGTGTTATGCCAATTAAAAATTTCGACTTCGAAATAAAGTATGGCGGACCCGGGCCCGAAAAGGCCAAGTGTTATTAAGGAAAATATGAAATAGGAAATTATATCGACTTTTTATTCAAATTTCAAGCAGATTTTTTATTTTACTTTTGGTACAGCTCCAGGGACGGAGCCCGCAGGCGCGAGTACTATCCTGTTCCGGTCAGGTAGTAATGTACGGCCCTGTTATTTCCGGCACAGAGGCATAACACCTTAGGCCTCAGGAGTGGTAACGCATCTGCATTTTGACTTTAATCTTTGTGTGGGTGTCTGTAGGCTGCAGTCATCACTTAACGTTAATGTGAACTGCATGCTTGTTTGCCACTTCCATTACATAAAAAAGTAGGTATCAATGAAAATGAAATTTGATCTCGAGACTATTTGAACGGAGGACATAGACAATACTTATTGTATATTACAGGCGTTGGGACGTGACGACCCCACCGCCCACTAGCGGAAGAATTTTCTCCTTTTGGGTGAACATTCTTCCACTAGTGCAGTCATGCAACCGAACAATGGCGGTTAAACCATTACAATAGATAGCTAGTACATTACACATCGATGTTAAGTGATGACTGCAGCCTGTATGGATGTCTATCCACACAAAGACCAGAGACGTTGCCACCGGTCAAAATGCAAATGTGTTGCCACCCCTGAGATCTTAATTGTCATGTCTTTGTGATAGTTAGGTATTACGGAGCAATACATACTATCATATGCATATTTGTGGAAAGCTTTTGTTCTGAAGCGTATACCATTTCTTAGCAACAGCATAATTTGTATTACACACACGTACCTAACACAGTTATTAGACCCTTGCTCCCATATATTTAATGTATCTCGAAGCACATTCGCGCACAATGTACTTGTGCTAATTTGTGGCGGTTCGACAAGACGTATGGCTCTCATAAGGAGTTTTTATGGCAAGGGCTTCTTTATTACAGCCTTTTATCACCAGCGTATCATATCGCAATGTTAAGCCCTGTATTAAGGACTGATTTCTGGAGAAATCAACTCGGAGAGTATGTAAGTTTTTTTTAATGTAATGGAAGTGGCAAATAAGACTGCAGCCTATAGACACTCACACAAAGAACAAGGACAAAATGCAGATGCGTTACCACTCCAGAGGCTTAAGGTGGTAGAGTTCCTTCCTTGTTTACTACTAGTGGTTGAGTTCCAGTGACGGAGCTCGCGGGCGTAGGCACCACCGCATTACCTAATATACTTGCCGCTAGATGGTAATGTTCAGCTATCGTGTTCCGGTCAGGTGGTAATGTACGACCCTGTAATTTGCGGCACATAACACCTTGGGCCTTAGGAGTGGTAACGCATCTGCATTTTGACCTCTGTGTCAAAGTAAAAAACCGGACAAGTGCGAGTTCGACTCGCGTAGTGAGGGTTCCGTACATGGGTTATATTATTAAGAATTTTCGATTTAATTTCAATACTCAAACTTCTTATAGGTTTTCCAGTAATCTATAGGCAAAGAACTACTAAAG
Organism: Macrosoma leucophasiata; assembly: GCA_036365455.1. Taxonomy (NCBI): domain Eukaryota; kingdom Metazoa; phylum Arthropoda; class Insecta; order Lepidoptera; family Hedylidae; genus Macrosoma; species Macrosoma leucophasiata. The sequence continues at coordinate 21,417,969 of JAWQUS010000007.1, read as the reverse complement.
AACTACTAACTTAAGTTCAGTAGTTTCGGAGATAGGGGGGGGGTTGGTCAATTTTCGTCGTTTTTCTTAAATAACTTCAAATTTATTTAATTTTTAAAGAAAAATGGAAAGAAAAATTTGACTTCAGGCGAGACTCGAACTCGCGACCTACTGGGAATCTAGTCCAGCCGTTCTTCCAATTGAGCTACTGAAGCCCTGCCCGATTTGTCAAATCTTTCCTTCACATCTATTGCATTGCTTTATGGTAGCAGCAGCGCCATCTATTACCAACTATGCTAGTTAGGCAACCGATATATATAGATGTGAAGGAAAGATTTGACAAATCGGGCAGGGCTTCAGTAGCTCAATTGGAAGAGCGGCTGGACTAGATTCCCAGTAGGTCGCGAGTTCGAGTCTCGCCTGAAGTCAAATTTTTCTTTCCATTTTTATTTAAAAATAAAATATATTTCACAAGCATGTGTTAATGCGAAATAATATAAAACAACTTCAAATTTGTTTATGCAAAAATTATAAAAAAATATATCTGAGATGCTGACAACAACCTCTCTTATTTGATATGTCACACGACACAGTTTACGATTTTTTTTTTTTAATTTTCTGATTTACCCCCCGAAAGTGGTCCCTCTGTTTAAAATTTATTATTTTACTTGACATGTTCATCTTTGGGTCACCAATTTACATATATTCATCAAATTTCAACAAATTGGCTGTGACAGACGGACAGACAGACAGACAGATGCACGAGTGATCCTATAAGGGTTCCTTTTTTCCTTTTAAGGTAAGGAACCCTAAAAAGGGACCAAATTATTTTCGACCTTTTTCTGTCTTTGTGTGGGTGTCTATAGGCTGCATTCATCACTTAACACCAACGTGAACTGATATGCTTGCTTGCCACTTTCATTACATGAAAAAAAAATTAAGTCTCTGGTTTTTATGTAGATGTTTATACGTTGCAGTTGGATTTTTGGCGGGAACCTTGAAAGAGGCGTATGGTGCTCTTATTTTATTTCATTTTCTTGGTGTATTTTTAAGTTATATTGAATAAATTTGGTGGCATTTTGTTTGATATAGGTCTATTACAGTGCCCGTGTATAGAGAAATAGAATGACAATGCGAAAACACCTTTCAGGTTGCCTCCAAAACTTCATTGTAAATGTTCTGGTAAAGTTGCCATCGCTTTACTCGAATAACTTAACTGTAACTCACTTGACTGACATACTTAATAAATAATTGACTGACTTTATTATAATAACTTTAACGCTGCTTAAATAAATACGAAATATCGTTTTACTCGACACTGGAAATATGCGTAATAGCGATGCCATATTTAAAAAAAAAATAACAGTCTTCAAAGGTCAGAAAATAAAGAAGCTAAAAATTAAAAAAAAAAAACTGGCCATGTAGAATATCTTTCGTATTATGTAGTTTTTACGATAATCTTTATAGTATCGTTTTTATCGCTAACGCATGATTTCGAAAGTGTGGTTCTAACCATGAATACGCGAAAGAAAAATCAGCTGTTAATAATTTTCTCGCTCGGCTATGAAAATTTTGGAAAAATTGTATAGAGACTAAATATTACCTTGAATAAATAAATCACGCATTTACACAAAGAACAGAAAAGTTCATTTTATTTTACGGATTTATTTTTATAGATTATTTATTATTGATTAAAATGAATTTTGATCTCGAGACTATTTGAACGGAGGACATAGACATCCCTGTTCATCGATATCCCAGTTGCTGGGAGTGTTCGAAAAATTCGAAAAATTGTATAGAGACTAAATATTACCTTGAATAAATAAAGCACGCATTTACACAAAGAACAGAATAAGTTCATTTTATTTTACGGATTTATTTTTATAGATTATTTATTATTGATGAAAATGATTTTTGATCTCGAGACTATTTGAACGGAGGACATAGACATCCCTGTTCATCGATATCCCAGCTGCTGGGAGTGTTCGAAAAATTCGAAAAATTGTATAGAGACTAAATATTACCTTGAATAAATAAATCACGCATTTACACAAAAAACAGAATAAGTTCATTTTATTTTACGGATTTATTTTTATAGATTATTTATTATTGATGAAAATGAATTTTGATCTCGAGACTATTTGAACGGAGGACATAGACATCCCTGTTCATCGATATCCCAGCTGCTGGGAGTGTTCGAAAAATTCGAAAAATTGTATAGAGACTAAATATTACTTTAAATAAATAAATCACGCATTTACACAAAGAACAGAATAAGTTCATTTACAAAAGTAGGTATAAGAAAATTTTAACTAACAAAAGGAAAAAAAATCGCACCCTTACTTTTCAGCATCCGCAAGCTAACTTATCATAAGTCATTTGCGCGGATGAATAATTTTTAGCTTTGATCCGTTCCTTTATTACAAATAAGGAATAGCAATTTTTATTATAAATTCAAGGGCGATTTTTTACATTTTTCGCACGAAAAATCTTATTTATCAAGCACAGTGTTTTTTAACACTACATGTGGTCTTAACTATAGTATTTTTAGAACAACTTTCTAATTAATAAATAAATACATAAATACGCTTACACTCACAGCCCCACACTAGGTATAAACCTGTATCGTGGGTGCCGTTGTACACACACAACACATACACAAACACCCAGACCCGAAACAAATATCTGTAGGTCATACAAATATTTGTCCCGATGCGGGGCTCGAACCCGCGACCCTTCCAATCAAACGGTGGTTTCGCACCGCTGAACTAACCGGGTCGTAATTACCTACCTATTGATTTCAACATGTACCACGACACATTGGCCTTGAATAAAATGGTGGCCGACGAAAGAAGTGGTTTTTTTTTCACTCATACCCGAGAATATACGGGTACTTAATACGGGTAGTAATATTATACTCCGTTGTGTGGGGTATCGTTAGATGAAACCTTAAATAAAACATTGTGGGTTTGATTGAAGGATTCGTTTGTGAAATATTTAGCAAGATAATGTAAAATTACATTTTTGTGAAAGTGAAGTCCTTTTTGCCATCTAAACAGTTTTATCTGGGCATGTAAAAATAGGTAGTCCACTTAATGAAGTTGAAAGGAAAACTATCACAGCTAAGTACGCTTTACAAGTTTAGGAGTAATAGTCGACCAACGGAATCTGCGAAACTGCGCGTGACCTGACACGAACTTGCTCGGTTTTTGATATAAGTATAGAAACCTAATGAGATGTGTTTGAATGTAAGTAGGTAATTACATTATCAATAATTACGTGATTTACGTGGTTCTAAACAACCACTTAAGATTTATTGCTCAATTCCCCTACTTCAATTCTCACCAAACAGAGACACGTGAAATATCTTTGAAAAGGGCCCTATCAAACCGAAATTATAATAGACAATTTAAATTTCAAAGGCTTTCACATTGTTTACTTAGGTATCTCGAATACGTTTTATAAATTACGAGCGTGTTCGTTATTCGAAAAATAATTGTTTCATTACTTACCTACTTCAAAGTTTGAGAAAATATTAATATTTAAGTTTATTTTGCGACGTTGATTCAAACTTATTTCAGGTACCTATTTCATTTAAATGGGGGGTTTGCCGCAAAAGATAACGAAATCATTTAGTAACGTAGCTGGTTAAATTTTGTATGTATAAAATCAAAATTATTTATATTATTTAAGGAAGAAAGACAAAGGAACCATTTAGAAAAAAAAAAAAAAAATATATATATATATATATATATACGTGGGTCACGTCATTTCACGCCTGTAATCCCAAAGGTGTGCTTACAAAGGTAAATGCATGCATTCAAGTACACACACCCACGATTCGCAAGTTACATTGGTCCCATCCCTGAGGCAGTTAACTATTTTATAGATCACTAGCTGTGCCCGCGACCTCGTTCGCGTGGAAAAGTGACTTTGAGCAGCTTTTTTGGATATAACTTTTGGCTAATTTTAGATGATAAACACTTTTGGTTATTAAAAAAAAACTGGTTTACATTCATGCTTCTCTGTACACGATATTAGACGTATTGATGGCCATCGGCGATGAAAGCATATAGGCTGCTAGTACTGCGAACACGTGACAGAGTCACATGTAACTGACCGTGCGAAAATATTATATAAACGCGCAGTCTTGTACAACCTGCAAAAATCCATCTTATGCTGAACCACCAACGCCACCAATGCCACCAACACTAACGCCAACAAAACCATCAACGCCACCAACATCATCAACGCCACCAACGCCTCCAACGCCAATAACGCCACCACCACCAACGCTACCACCTCCACCACCGTCACCACAACCGTCACCACCACCACCGCCGCTACCAATGCCACCAAAGCTATAAACGTCACCAACGCCAGTAACGCCACCACCACCACTACCACCAACGCTATCAATTCCAGCCACTAACGCCACCAACACCCACAAACACAATGCAACGCAACAACTAACGATTTTTGTGTAACTTTCACCATTTACGCACGCAAGGTAACCTCTTAATTTTGCCGTTTTCGCAATATTTTTTATTACTGCTCCTTTCCTATTCATCTTAGCGTGATGTTATAGCCTTCCTCGATAAATGGAATACCTTACACTAAAATAATTTTACAAATCGGTCCAGTGTTTTTACTTGTGGCAGAGCTCCAGTGACGGAGCTCGTGGGCGTAGGCACCACCGCATTACCTAATACTTGCCGCTTAATGGTAGTGTTCAGCACTATCGTGTTCCGGTCAGGTGGTAATGTACGGCCCTGTAATTTCCATCACAGAGGCATAACGTGGCAACGCATCTGCATTTGACCTCTGGTTATTGTGTGGGTTTCTATAGGCTGCAGTCATCACTTAACATCAATGTGAACTGCATGCTTGATTGCCACTTTTATTAAGTACATAAATAAAAGTAGTTCCTGAGATGCGCGTTCAAAAAACTACCAAATGGTAGTGTTCAGCACTATCGTGTTCGGGTCAGGTGGTAATGTACGGCTCTGTTATTTCCGGCACAGAGGCATAACACCTTAGGCCTTAGGAATGGTAACATATATGCATTTTGACCTCTGGTCTTTGTGTGAGTGTCTATAGACTGTAGGCATTACTTAACATCAATGTGAACTGCATGCCTGTTCGTCACATAATTATATAAAAAAAAACTCTTCAGCTTTCCACTTCACTTCAGCTTCACTTCAGGCAGTGCTCAATCATTATTTTGCTGTGATTAGTGTTATTTTAAAACTGCGATATCTCCCAAGATATTGATTTTAATCGAATGAAGTAAAGGGCAAATTCGTTTTAAATTAAATATTTGTGGTAAATAATATATTTATTTCGATAAGAATTAATATCATGTTTATAAAAACACCTTCGCAAATAATGCATTATTTTGGAACAACTTTGGTAAGCATAAAAAAGTTTATAGTGAGCTAACGTTTAAAGATAGACATATGCTGTCACGAACTTTTTTTTAGAACTTCTGAAGGGAAAAAAAACTTGTAATACTTGATTTTTGTGAAACTTTTACCGTTTAAGCAGCGCACGCAGTGGAAACTCGCAAAAGGAAAAAAAATCTCCCGATTTAGAAACATTGTTCTTCGGTGAAGAAGAATGCTCCGCTCCTATTGGTCTTAGCGTGATGATATATATATCGATAAATGGACTGTCTAACACTGGAAGAATTTTTCAAATCGGAATAGAAGTTTCTGAGATTAGCGCGTTCAAACAAACAAACAAACTCTTCAGCTTTATAATATTAGTTTAGATTTGTCATACCAAATAGATTTTACAGACACAAAATGACTTGATTACAAAAACGACAAGACCCAAAAAAATATCTGTTGGCCATACAAATATTTGTCCCGGTACTGGAATCGAACCCGGTGAGCTTTGATTCAAACGGTCGTCAGACATCTTGATCAACTGGCTTGTCGGAAAGTAATGGAATCACAATGTTCGCAATTTGAACACAACGTAATACCTACTTTTCATTACTGTACCGTACAATAGCGCTCCAAAGCCGCGCAGAATTATTGAAACAGCACAGTCATGAGTCCGTAGATTTGATGCGATTAAAATACAATAAAGCGTACAGAGGGAGTCATTTGGATTAGATACAACCGTATGGTTTATGGTTATTTATGGTTGCGGAAAAGACATTATCGTTAGAATTATTGTTTCGATTTTATGTGCAGATAAGCTTATAATTTTATATAAAAACTCCGACCCCGCAACCTCCCACTCGCTTCTCGTACTTGAATCTCACCGATTTACCATTTCTTACCTTAATTTACGTAACGTACGGCGCTTCTTTTGAGGGCGAACCTCACCGATTTCCCAGTCCCGATTGAAAAGTAACTTGCCTTCAAATAACGCGCGGGGGAGCTCCGCCTTCAAACCCTCCACTGGCCCTTCGTGCCTGAACTTCACCGATTCCCCCGTCCCGATTAGACAGTGTCGCAGTTGCTTACCTTCACTAAAGTATAGGAGGGGTTCCGCCTCCTTTTTGGATGTTTGTTGTCTTTAAAGCTACTTCCCGCGTTACTGTACTGGTCAGCGAGTTCCCTGATTCCTCTTATCCAAAATCAGTCAGATATAGCTTTCATTTTTATATTTTTATTTGCGGTGGTAAACCGCATAAGGTGCCTGTGTTGTCAAGCGGCCAGTTCTATCATAAGTCATAAAGAAGGTATTTGAAATTTCATCATTTCATTAATAAATATAAAAAACTAGTATCCAAATTAAAATAAGTACCTATAACAGAAGAACCAGCATCCAAACGGTTTTTTTCTGTTTGTCATCCCAGAAAAGTTGTTTCGTTGACCCTACAACCGGCGAACTCCAAACATATCGGCGAAGTAATAAAGCTTAATTACTCTATCTAGGTAAAGTCGAAAAAAAATCTTCACAGATTGTATGTTCTTTGAATTTAATAAACCTTCCGAGAATCATGCATATCAAATTATATAACACAGAAAATACTCTATCTTCCGAAATCCACCTCTGTCAATCCACTGACCCGTGTGATATGAAATATATCTAAGTGGCCCATAGACAGTCGAGTTGAAAAGTGAATCGAAACAAGAAAGTTTGTTTAGAAAATCCTATCTCGGGTCAAAAATGGGAACGACGGGCCTATTCTGACCTCATAATGCTATTCAATTACGAATATGAACTGGATGTTTTTTTTTTTTTAAGTAATTGAAGTGTCAAACAAGCATGCAGTTCACATTGATGTTAAGTGATGTCTGCAGCCTATAGACACTTACACAAAGACCGAGGTCAAAATCCAGATGCGTTACCACTCCTGAGGCCTAAGGTGTTATGCCTCTGTGCCGGAAATTACAAGGCCATACATTATCACCTGACCGGAACACGATAGTGCTGAACACTACCATTTAGCGGCATCTTTATTAGGTAATACGGTGGTGCCTACGCCCGCGAGCGCCGTCACTGGAGCTCTACCACCAGTAAAAAAAAGTCTTATAAGTATCCCATTTTTTAACACTAGCTGACCCGGCAAATTTCGTATTGCCTCAGAATGAAATAATGTGTCAAAGGTTTGATAGATACGGACTATTTGTATGGGAAAATAAAATTGTGGTTTTTACTATTTCCCTTCAATTTCTTTAAAAATCGGTTAAGTAGTTTAGGAGTCCATCGCGGACAAACACTGTGACACGTAATTTGTTTGCTTGAACGCGCTAATCTCGGGAACTACTGGTCCGATTTGAAAAATATTTCAGTGTTAGATAGGCCATTTATCGAGAAAGGTTAACGTCATGTAACATCACGCTTAGATGAATAGGAGAGGTAGGTAAAATTGGCATTAAGCCGGGACGGGCCGCTAGTCATCTATAATTCTAAAGCATTGCAGTATTCAGTATATGTTGGCAATAAAAGATCATTGAACAAAGTATGCACCATAGATTTATTATACTTCTTCGTTAAACAGATTGGCAATACAAAAGAGTAAGAATATACCATACGCATGTGTTAGAGCGAGATAGGTAGGCGAGAAAATTCACAGACACGCTCTCAGCCTGAGACAGCCTGGAGTCAGTCCTGAACAATATAAATTCCTCTTATTTTTATTAAATTTAAGGTTACTGGTGTTTTGTACATAAATTATAATGGTTACATGTTCAGTACCTGAATGTAACTCACCTAAGAAAGAAAACTTACATAATTATTCATTTCGCATGTAAGCACGAATTAAATGTTTGGCTCTCTAAATGCAAGGATTTAGTTCTGATACAATTTTTTTCTACATAAACGGATAGACACAATTAACAGGTTTTATATTATGAATGCTTTGAATGCTAAGAATACCACTCGTCTATGGAGTGTCCGCTCAGCGGACAAATTTAAATTGTTCCTGTCTGTGGCGGTCTCGTCCTAATTTACTCAATTACCAATCTTTAGTATTATAAATCCATGGTATGCACTAACTGGTTCATAAATTTAATCACAATAAGACATCAGAATAGGGACCCGACTACACTTCCACGAAGGGACGACGCTGATAAGGACCACATCGGTATAATTCCATTATAACAAAGAAGAGGGTCTTAATGCCAAGCATTATTTTCACCTTTCTCGATAAATATTTTCTGGGGATATGAATATTGAAGATAACTCAATCATTCGAGCCCATAATATTCTCGAGGAGAAGCTTTCTCTCTCTTTATAAATAACGATATCGCTAAATTCGTTGCTGAGCACAAACTTCGATGTCGGCTGAATAGGAGAGATTTCACTAATTCATACAGTGCTCATCAAAGAAATAATGCACATCGAGCCTATGAAAGTGACAATCGGCTAGTTTCGACTTAATAGAGCGTTATCTCTGCTGCACTCTGTCTACGTAAGCATCCGTAGTATTGGTCTAAACTTGATCAAAATGGTTGACAAACGGCAAATAGGTAAAGTGCGAAAGAGATAACGCTCTACAGATCCGAAATAAGCCGACGTCTCGGCAATGGCGTCCCGAGACGTGACGAACCCACCGCCCACTAGAGGAAGAATTTTATTCTACTGGAAGAGATTGTTGCCACTAGTGGAGTCAGTCAACTGAACAATGGCGTTCAAACCATTCCAACAGTAGTAAATATAACAACGCGGAACGTATAGCAGCGTCCCACGATAAAACTACCGCCACTGCGATCGCCAATCCGCCCAGCCAAGCGTGGCGACTATGGCATATTCTCCCCTAATAAACAATAAATTGTGGGGGTCTTTCGGGAAGGCTTTGTCCAGCTGTGGACGTCTTTCGGCTGAAGTGATGATGATGACGATGTCGACATCAACAACATTGTTTTAAAACTCGTACTGAATTAAAAAAAAAACTGTCATTGCTTGGTAAACCAGGAAACATTACTAAGGACCGATTTCAACGTTTTTTTTTATGTAATGAAAGTGGCAAACAAGCATTCAGTTCACATTAATGTTAATTGATGACTGCAGCCTATACCCACACAAAGACCAGAGGCCAAAATGCAGATGCGTTACCACCCCTGAGGCCTAAGGTGTTATGCCTCTGTGCCAGAAATTAAACGTCGTAATAAAACGCGATAAATTCTTGTTAAATGCGTTTTAAATTCTTAAACATGTTCAAAAACATTATTAGAATTTCCTCGACGATAATTAATTATTGATTATTAAACTCAGTTTTATTAAACTTTGTTGTCAGAGCAAACGATGAAATCCGCTCTAAAAAAAAAACAAATAAAAATTTTGAGGTCACAGGTTAAATGTAGAATTGAAAAACTTTTACAAGCATATTGTTCTTTCATATCACTCACACAAAGCCTGCCCAGACAGGTCATCGCACCCTGTCAAACAATCCTGCAGATAGGGGTTTTCATTTGTCCTACCTGCATTATTTCCTTCGAAGCCCCCAACATTCACAATGGCGGCATATTTTCAGCGGCAAAACGCTCACCCACTATTGTTCTTAGTCCGCCCTGATTTATATGTCTTATTTTTTGAAAACTCGCAAAACAGATGCTTTGGAATTGTTTTTAATATTACTTCTGTTGTTTGAGACTATTTTGTAAGATGTCGCGAATTTCGTAAACGTTTCAAGTTTGTTCAAAGCCGTTCCTTTTTTTAGGTAGGTGCTTTCTAAATTGTACTCTAGATCTGTAAATTGATAAACTTTAGCATTAATAGTTTTGTTTTAAAATAATAAAAATAAATAAATTACGCTTATCTACACTCACAGCTCCACATAAGGTATTATATAAACCTGTGTCGTGGATTCCGTTGTACTCATACAACACATACACTAACACCCAGACGCGTAACAAATATCTTAAAGCCATACAAATATTTGTTCCGGTGCGGAGATCGAACCCTAGAAAATGAACTAAAGAAATTTACACCATTATATCTGATAGCCCCCGACCCGGAAATCAAACCCAGGACCCCAGCGTAGTAGTAGTGGCCTGCTACCACTAAACTATTGAGGCAGCTTGTATTAAGACGCCATATAAACCTACGTATATGATGCAATGCCAATGACATGCAATGAACAATGTGCTCGCAACGCCTATTGTCGGTACGATGTTCAATCGTAGGGGACAATACCTACTCTACCGATACTGCCTTAGAATACCAGTTTTGATTTCGTAGGCAACAATGTAATTATGCATTGGAACTAGCGTAGGCAATAGATGGATTAGAGGCCATCTTAAGCGTTCGTAGTAGAACCAGGTACATACAGGGTTAGGGTGCCTGAACTTAATATCATAACACAAGTTTTGTTATGAAGAACTTCCTCTTAAACATTTCGATGAAGACCTAAAATTAGAACAGCAACCAACTTCATTAGAATCAATATTACTTAATAAAAAAAAAAAAAAAAAATTTCAAGTCTCTAGTACCTAGTTTTTGCGCTAAACCGCGGGCGGACAGACAGACAGACGGACAGATAGCCAGACAGACAGACAGACGGTTCCTTGTTTACTACGGAACCCTAAAAAAGTCTTTTAAGGTTTCGTGCATCAACAGGAATAAACGGTACGCTTATATAAGTGAGGTTACTGTGTGGACAGAATTGGAGTTGAGAGCATGAAGGTCCAATATCAGATATTCTCAAAGGACCATCTAATTTTGGCCGCGCTTTAAATTAATCCCGCTGTATTTCCGCATTTTTTTCAAGGGAACCGTGTGAATTTTAAATATTTTTTTTGTCGTAGTCGCGTGTGCCGTCTATTTAATGTTAATGAGCCGCTCCGTGTTTGGTCGGCAAATGTTTGTTTGTTTTGAAACACGCGCATAACAAATTTTGACGTCATAATTCTTAATACAAATAGCTGAAGAGTATCCGTTTTTTAAATTTTGGAATGTATGTATGTAGTATGTTTGGAGTTTCATGATTTATAAAACTTTCTTACAATTTTTGAAGTCACAAAGTTTGACACAGTGACAGATCTCGCGGGCGTCGGCACCACCGCATTACCTACCTTACTTTCTGCTAAATGGTAGTGTTCAGCACTATCGTGTTCCGGTCAGGTGGTAATCTACGGTCCTGTAATTTCCGGCACAGAGGCAAAACACCTTAGGCCTCAGGAGTGGTAACGCATCTGCATTTTGACCTTGGTCTCCGTGTGGGTGTCTATAGGCTGCAGACATCACTTAACATCAGATTTTACACGAAAATAAGTCTTCGGACGTTCAACGGACGTTAATGAAAGGTTCATAAGCATATAAAATATATTGTAAGTACATGTTTTGTACGGATAGGCACGTCATCATTTAGCAGACGAAATCACGAACAGTTTGTTATAAATAAAGTAATTTCTTCACAGAAATATAGCCTTCCATCAATTTTACAGTCAACGAGCTTGGAAAATATCCGCAACATTTCAGATATCCAAGAAATATCGGTATTCGAGTAAACGCGCTGAAACGGGTGTGATTTATTACAAGTGGACTTGGCAGGACTGCGAAGTATCTTCAAAATAATGTAGCAATATGTATTTGTTTCGGACTTCAAAACTTTTAAATATTTGAGTAAAATTTAACTGAAATTTATATGTAATATTACAAAGCTGAAGAGTTTGGTTGGTTGAACGTGCTCTCACAATTGCTAGTCTTAACTGAAAAATATATATATATATTGGATAGTTTGACGACCCGGTTAGTCCAGCGGTGTGAGATGATCGTTTGATTCGAAGGGCGGTTCGATCCCTGCACCGGAGACAAATATTTGTATAACCTACAGATATTTGTTTCGGATCTGGATGTTTGTGTATGTGCTGTGCGTGTACAACGGCACCAACGACACAGGTTTATACCTAATGTGGGGCTGTGAGTCTAAGCGTATTTTTTTTTTGTTATACTTTATTTATTGAGGAAGGGTATACATTATTATTATTCAGCTATAATCCCTAAGTTAAAACCAGAGAAAATGCTTCAAGTGACCGTGTCTACGCTCGGACAGTGTGATATGGCAATCTCACGAGGAACAATAAGATATTATGATTCTAATGCACTGTATTTTGAAAGTAATCAGTCAATATTCGACTACAAATAACAACGAACACTGTAGGTAAGTTTACCTGACAGGTAATTGGCGATCTCTATCTACCCAACTTACCTAGTATGTCTGGTATGTAGCGTGAAGACATACTCTGTTGAACCGCATTTGGGCGTTGACATTTTTATCGGCCACGAACAATATGAAATCAATTGTCATATTTTTCTCGTGAGCAGGCGGGCGGGTTAACAAAGCTGCTAGCATAACAAAACAATTGTCTTGCTAGAAATCCTTCATGCTAATGCCGATAAGGATTGGTTTACCTTCGCTTCTGCATCAAAAACAGGCTTGAAGTTATATTAAAAAATGTTTCGAACTCCGTTTAAATATCGTAAGTATAGTCACAAAAAACAGTTCAAATATCCATAAATTTCACACAAAACATAGTTCATCAAAGAGAGTGCCTGATACCCACCAAGCAACACGGGCCACCGGCTGCCACGGCGGATCGGAGGAGAGAAGCCATAGCGTTTATTACCGATGCAAAAAAGTCTATATTTTTTTGCGGGGGAAACTACGTGTTATACACACACACTACAAACATCGTCTATTACTACGAAACTCACACCTTGACTCAAAATACATAAACAATTTTACGCACACATTTAAACATCTGGGCGATAGGCGTAGGAACACTTGTACAGTGCTCATCACATATTGCAGCGACGCAATATTATCAAAAAAAAATCCTGCATATGGCTGCTCCCCTCCGGTCCGCCGCGGCCGGTGGCCCGTGTTGCTCTATGCTGATACCGTGATACAACCCTCTCGGTATCATCGTTCAAACCTCATCAATATTATCTAACCGACCAGTTGACGGCGAAACGATGTTTTGGGAGCCTCTTCGCTCACATCAATTGCTTTTATACTTTTATACACTATCAGCTTTGTTGGCGAAAGTGGAGTTCTTAGGGTAAATCAATTTGCTAAACTTGCTTTTGGTTAGCAAACAGCACACTGTTTATTGGAAATATGAAGTTGAGAACATGTTTTTAAGGTAACTTGAATATTATTCGACAGACTTATTTCAAAATGTTATACTTAGTTGAATCTTACTAGATATACACACATTCATTTTTGTTATATGAATTGTTTACATTTTCGAAATATCTCTACACGTCAACTGTAACGGTTGTGTATCGGTCGTCTAAAAAAACAACATTAATAAATGATTTATTTATATAATTGAACTTAATGTCGACACGCAACATACATTCTATTTTATATATTTTCCTGGTGGTAGAGCTCCAGTGACGGAGCTCGCGGGCGTAGGCACCACCGCATTACCTAATATACTTGCCGTTTAATGGTAGTGTTCAGCACTATCGTGTTCCGGTCAGGTGGTAATGTACGGCTCTGTAATTTCCGGCACAGAGGCATAACACCTAATGCCTCAGGAGTGGCAGCGCATTCGCATTTTGACCTCTGGTCATTGTGTGGGTGTCTATAGGCTGCAGTCATCACTTAACATCAATGTGAACTGCACGCTTGTTTGCCACTTTTATAACATAAAAAAAAAAAAAAATATATATATATATATATATTTCAAAAAATAATCCTGAGTTATTTATTATACACCACATTCAATAAATAGGTATTTTAAACTCTCTTTTATAATTCAACTCATCAAAAATAATCTTCATCATAGTCCAAAAAAAAAAATCAACGCACAAAGCTAAGGGATAATTTAATTTCTATAATTATAAGTTTAAAACCTCATTTCCGGCAGATGGTTTGAAATTTGTCTTGAAATAATTAATTAAAAAGTTATACGTCACTCACTTATTTTTTTTTTGTCGTAATAAACGCGGAAAACGATTTATATTTTAATATTAATCTAATTCCTTTTCCTCCGTCTCCTCGATTGTTTTTGTTTTGATTTCTTTATCAATATAATTGGAAGTATCAAATATTACAATTCATTATTTGAGGATGATATTGAGACATATTTCATAGCATCATTTCAGTCCTCGTTCACAGTTCAGAATTTTCCTCTTAAGGCATTTCATTCTAAAATAAATGACACAAATACTATGCATTAAACACTAACCCCCTTATTCATAAACGTACATTAGAAATGTTTTAACTATAGAATGCTTTGTCTTTGTCAGTTGCATTGTCCAATGTTCAGGATAGAAAAAGACAAAGGAGAGATTAGTAACACTTTAGCTAAAATACATTTATGAATAAGGGGGTATAGTTCTAGGACTGACTTTGATCATTACTTTCACGATAATCTGTACTAGATTTAAGCGCTTATTCAAAAGAGCTCTTACTGAGTTTGTTGGGTAGCGGAGGTCTTCGCAATAGTGACTGCACTTGGAACTCTGCTAAGTGAATAACTTTGATCTTGACGAATAAGTTTTTCAGTGTGGAGCTGGAGAGCGTAGGCAGTACCGCATTACCTAATCTACCGCCAAATGTCTGTCTGTTTATCTGTCTGCCTGTCTGTCTGTATGTTCAGCACTATTGTGTTCCGGTTAGATGGTAATGTACGTCCCCGTGATAATTTATCACAGAGAAATGTAGGGACATATGTAAGGAGGACTTTGCACGATGCTCGCTTAAAAGGCTATTACACGACATGATATTCACGGTCCGGCAGAAAGAATGGGCGTGGTGGCCTCGCGCCGTGTTGCCGCTTATTACACTATCCGGTCGACAGCGCCCTAACTCAATTACGGTACAAATACACGGGCCGCTCCGGTCGCCCTAATTAGGGCCCTAACTCCCAAAATGTTATTACACTCGGTCCGTAGACGCACGCTTGAAATAAATAATTCAAGTTTGTGTTTAATAACCCTTTTTACTTCTGGTCCAAATACCACACACGAACACATAAACAGACAACTAATGTCTCAGGGGTGGCAAAGCATCTGAATCTTGAATTCAGGGGGCCGACCGGCTAACTCAAATGCTTTTGTTTGGCTTTCGATTATGACATCATTTTGTCAGTTTCGTACTGCCTAACTTTTTCATGGAAGCGTTTTCGTCTGCAGGTATATACTTAAGAGCAAAATGTATGGTTATTTGTTAACTTCATTACATAAAAAAACTATGAAATCTGGTAATTTAAAGCGTTAGCAATAATAACGATGTGTAGTGTTAATATATCAGACGATTTTCCAATTAGTATATTTTTATGCCGTTTTATAGGTAACTTAATCTAACTTATCTTTAATCCCGTAGCCGAATAGCAAAACATGGAGCCGTTATAGATTTGTCATGCCTGTCTGTCTATTTATCTGTCAGCCCGTCTGTCTGTATGTCCAACTCCGAAACTATTAGAATTCCATTCTTGAAAGTCGGTAGGTAGGAGGGGTGTCTTGTGAACCGCTTAATGATTTTTACATATTTTATTACAATTCTTTCATTTTACATACATTGAATTATATTTAAGACTATAAAGAGTAAGATTCAAATATGTCTGTATGTATGTATCTTCACGCCAGGTCCTTAACGGGCATGTATGAAGAGAATGATGAAGGTAGACGAGGCACGAGAAGTATGTCAGGACCGTGTTATCTGGCGCTCTGCACTTTCTGCCTACCCCGTCAGCAACCTGTCGTGAAGATTCAAATATAAAACAAAATAACATTAAAAGTACAGGTCCAGCGAAAATGTTACTTCAACCAGCTTAAAAGCTTAAATTGTTCCAGCAAAATCTTACTAAGTGAAATAATATATTATGTTACGCCCGAAAAGATCTGTTTTTTTATGACTCTTTTAGGATTATCGTTTATTCCCTTGTGCCTTAATACCTGAAAGCGTTAAGAGCTTTAGTTGTTTGTAAACTTGATATTACAAGACATCTAAGTACCGTAAAATGGATTAGACTCGCGTAAAAGCAAAAAAAGAATAAACGAAATTGGATGTTGAGGTGTCTCGGGTGGTTTCTTTTACACTTGAGTAAGGACTGCTTTATAATGGCGCTTTATTTTATAAAAGCTTTAAAACCGTCGAGACACGAGAGACCGCCGGCGGTGTGTGAACAATTATAAACAATTGTCATATTTTTTCTCGCGAGCTGTTGTTACTTAACATCAATTCCGTGCTTAACTACTTGCTTTTTAAAAGTATTTTATAATTAACACTTATGTCTAGTGAATAATGAATAAAATATCCCTACTTCCCTACTAATATTATAAATGCGAAAGTAACTCTGTCTGTCTGTCTGTCTGTTACCTTTTAACGTCCAAACGATGAACCGATTTTAATGAAATTTGGTACAGAGGTAGAGCTGACTTTGAGAAAGAACATAACACTTAGTTATTTATAAAACGATATCCACGTGGGCGAAGCCGCGGTCAACAGCTAGTATACTATATTCGTCCCAAATTACATCTTTGTTTTTTTTTGTTAGAAAGGTGGCAAACAAGCCTTAAGACATCTACACAAAAACCAGAGGTCAAAATGCAGATGCGTTGCCACACCTGAGACCTAAGTTGTAAGTAATTACGGGACCACACATTGCCATCCAACCGGAACACGATAGTACGGAACACGACCATTTGGCGGCAGATAGATTAAAAATAAATTTTACTAAGATTTTCTGATCTAAGCCGTGGACAGACAAACAGTAAGACGAACACAGAGACATGGTGAAACTTTAAACATTTTTTTAGGTTACGGGACCCTAAAAACACCTTTACCGCTGTGGAGGAACGGGTGGAAGTGTTCCTCCGGCGAAAAGGGAGGATCCTCCGATCAGGCGAGGTGGTAGCGCCAGGCGGGCCGCGCCCCAACGGTTGACGTTGGGAAGTTGTATATATGCCAACTCTTGAGAAATCTTCGTATGTGCGATGTAATTTGACTGCACGCCATCTATCGTACTAGACAAGTACTGTAAGGTTTTATTGTATTCCACTAGTTGGCGCCTTAATGTAGTGGACGCTACATCACTCCCCTCCAAGACCGGAGGTTGATATGATCGAGACAGCTGTGCCAATGCCATATAGTCCCATGCCGCAAGTCCCAGTGAGTCGGGTGCGAAGGTCCTCAGTGAGTCGAGGTAGTCGCTGCTGCGGTGATGCGAAAGTCCCCTTTGAGTCGAGGTAGTCGCTGCGTAGTAGCTAATGCGTCCGTCCACGCAGTACTGACGCTGATGTGGCTGCAGGGTAGTCCAGGCATGCGCGGTCGCTGCAGGCGTGTGGAGTATCCCTGATGAAGCCGAGGGTGCTGGCTGGCGTGACTTAATTACCGCTCGATCAGGTAATGGTGATGTGAAGGATGAGAGGATGACGTCATCGAAGGTGCTGCAGAGTGGCTGGTGAGAAGGTTGCTTCCAATCACGTCGGGGTCACCACTGTGGAGGAACGGGTGGAAGTGTTCCTCCGGCGAATAGGGAGGATCCTCCGACCAGGCGAGGTGATAGCGCCTGGCGGGCCGCGGCCCAACGGTTTACGTTGGGAAGTTGTATATATGCCAACTCTTGAGAAATCTTCGTATGTGCGATGTAATTTGACTGCACGCCATCTATCGTACTAGACAAGTAGTGTAAGGTTTTATTGTATTCCACTAGTTGGCGCCTTAATGTAGTGGACGCTACACCGCTATAAATTTTTTGCACTCAAGCACCATATTATTATCCTTAAAAGTGTGAAAAAATCGCAAAATCGATTCAGCATCATACAACTTTCTTTGCACATCAAGTGTACAGCGATACCGTAAAAACGGATCATAGAGTACCTAAAAGCACTTTTAACGCTTGTTTTCGTTCCACACCATCGGTAAACAATAGAATAATAATATACTTGTCTATTTGCACAAAATATTCATATGTTTGTGGTCAGATTGATCAAACAATGTACAAAGAATGTATCGTATAACAATTGGATGATATTGACAATAGAAACAAAATTGCTTCTCTATTTTACGTTGTCCATCAGTTGGTACGAATTCTGTTCATTTTTTTTTATGTTCTTATGTTGACAGACAAGCGGACGGGCCTGATAGAAAGTGGTCACCGGCGCCTATGAACATTTGCAACACTAGGGGAGTTGCCAACACGCTGCCAGCCCTGAAGGACTCTTTTGACGCCATTTTTGAAGAACCCCATATTGAAGCACCGAGGGAACACCTCAGAGTAAAGTTCGTTCCACAATTTACACATTCTGGGAACGAACGAGAAAACTGCACCGTTGAGCACTGCCAGGTGTCCAGTCGGTGAGGGTAAAACTTCTCTCTTCGGTGGGTCGTAGTGTAGGAAAAGAGACGGTGGCATCATGTCGAACAGTTCGACAGAACACTCACCATTGTAGAGACGGTATAACACGCACAGACTCCCAATGTCTCTGCGCAGGCTCAGATGTTCGAGCCTGTCAGTAAGTCCTGGATCGCTAACAATATGAACAGCGCGTCTTTGTACAGAGTCAAGTGGACCGAGCTGGTATTTTGTGTAATTTAACATTCAACTATTTAAATACGAGTACAATGCAATGTTTTTATAAAACGAATAAAAATGCGTAAAACTTTTTTATGTGACTGACTAATCAAAATTCTGGGCCTGTAATGTATATATGTATGTATCTTCACGCCGGGTCCCTAACGGGGTAGGCAGAGAGTGTTAAGCGCCAGACATGCCGATCCACATCTACATTCATCATTCTCTTAAAACATATACAAGACTTTTGGCGGCAAATAGGTTAGGTAAAGGGGTGGTGTCTACAGCCGTTAGTCCTTTAACTGAAAGTCTACCATCAGTACATTTAAACCGTTTCAGTTCATTTAAATCAACTCCACTTTTACTCCAGTGTCGGAACTCGAGGGCGTAGTCACCACCGCATTACCTAATATACTTGCCGCTAAATGGTTAGGTTAGGTTAGGCTTGCCGCTTGTGCTCAGCACCATCGTGTTCTGGTCAGATGGTAATGTACGGCTCTGTAATTTCCGGCACAGAGGCATAACACCTTATGCTGTGCTAATCAGCACAGCATATTTGCTTGGTTGCCATCACATACGGTCTTTTTATTACTTATCACTGGGTAATGGACAACCTTTAAGTTTAGGGGCAGAGGCAAAGAATCTTAGGGAGTAATAATAGGACCTATCTACAGTAAGCTATGTAGTTTGTATGAAGACGCTGCTAGGTGAATTATGCGCTTATGTCAACGTGAAATGTGCGCTTGTCTGCTTCTTTAAATCCCATAAACTATTAAAACTATTCCATACATTTATATTACCATTAATAATGATATGATATTTGTTAATAAATACTCGTTAACAGCATGAACGTTGTTTATAGGTTATTCAATATCATTATATAATATGCGACAACGTTAAATAATAGAGTGTAATTGAATTACTGCCAGTTCATTTTGAATATGTTTGTTGAATGGGTAAAATACATGATGTGTGAAATATATGTGGTATGGGTAAAATACGATAATGACGGCCTAATTGTGTCCAAAAATATGCTACGCAATCACCAATGAAAGCTCTAGCTTAATATAACTGGCAAAATATGAATATGAATAAACCACGATATCACCACGTTACGGAACTGACTCAAGTAGTAACGTACCTACGGTAATTTATAGCACAGTCAAAAGATTCCCAAATCTTGGAGAAATATAAGTTACCCTACCTAAGATATAGAAATAGACGTATCTTTAATATAGTGTACGTATGATACTTCTATTTCTAATGTAGGTTAGGTAATAGTAGGTAATTCTAGATATTTGGCTTATAGGAGGGGGCCAAGAAGGGATTTTTGAATTTACTCCAGCGCGCCAGGTTTAGAAATAGGAGATACCTTGCTCTCTGTTCAGTACTTCCACCAAATCTCAGATTCCCATAAAGGGCCGAATCCTTAGGGCTTCCGCCACGAGTTTGCCTCGCATCCAAATCTTCAGAATTTTGGATCAGAGCTTTGATTGTGTTCACATTACATCCTCTCTGAGTATCTGACAGTCTTGAGTAATTTTTCACCTTAATTTTTCAAAGAATCAAATGTTTTTGAAAAGGGCTCGGCATCAACGTCACGGGCAAAGGACGTGTCAGATATTCTGAGAGGGTGTGAAATGTGTCTAAACAATGCTCCTATCCAAAATTCTGTCAATTCGGAAGATGAGTGAGAACGTAGCGACCTTTTGATTTTTTTTTAAGCTACCCTTCGGGCGCGACTCTTTAAACGAACTTTATATTTCGTGGAGGTAACTAGCAGAATGCAAGGTATCTTCCATATTTTAATCTGACGCGCTCAAGTAAATATAAAAATAGCATCCTGGCCTCCATTACTTGAGGGGGAAACTCACACACACATTTCACACGTTGGTGTGTTTACCACATGATTATTTGTTGTAGTGGTGACGTATGTGAATTGACTGCTTTTTTTTTAAAACAGTGAACCAATTTAATGGATTGCTGTGTCCACTCTTTTCACTTAGCCACTCAATGTGAACTATACGCATGCGCTAGTATCTATAAGTATAGTTCAAAGTTATTACTCATACAGTTTCGGTCCAGGATCCCGTTTAGTACCGTATGTGTTTCCATACGCACGTACACACGAACATACTGTTGCGGTATCGCCGCACCAGTTTAGTGGGTTCTTCTAAAAACTGCTACCCGCAAAACCGAACACCAACCCATCCTTCACATACTGTGAAGAATAACCCTTCCTTAGGAAGGGTTAGTGTTTTAAATATTTCACACATGTTTTTCCACCTAAACCCACTCACAATATAAAAATTGCTACAAAATAGGCATTCAAATATTATGCACGGTCGATGTCATAAAAGTTATAGCCCGTAATGCCACAAAAGCCTGCTTATCAGATATTATTTTGGCGTCAAACGTCATAATCCATAGTGTTCTTGAGACGCTCTGGTATTTTCCGTCGTAAAACTCCAATCGTGATACCTAAAGGTGTGCGTGGAAAATTGGAGATGGTTCAGATGATACACAAAGTGAGAAGAAATGGAGATGACATTTTTAGAAAAGGATGGCGGTTTTAAGTGAGGTGTCGCCCCAGTTGCGCACGTGTGCAATTAATGCAATATAGCCTTCGTCACTTAGTGAAGCTGCAGCTTTCTAATGGTGAAAGAATTGAAATCGGTCCAGTAAGTTTTGTGTGAAAACGCTACAAACGAAAATCGGTCAAGTGCGTGTTGGACTTGACCTTGTTGGACTACCACTTTGTCAGCGTGAATAAGGTGTATAATTGTGCCAATTTTCAAGTCTCTAGTACAAATAGTTTTGCGCTTAACCGCGGACAGACAGACAGATAGACAGACAGACAGACATGGCGAAACTATAAGGGTTCCTTGTTTACTACGGAACCCTATAAAACGTGTCAAACCAAATGTTTTTGTATGCATGTTTGGCACTTGAAAATTCATATTTTACCTGTTCAAGAAGTAAACTTAGCTTCCGGGGTTATATTGTTGAAGGGGTGTTGGTAGAGTAAGGCAGGGTTGATTCAATTTAGTTCAATTTTTAGGGCGCAGGGTGAAGCAAATTGCAACCTGTTGTAAGGCTTTGACTAGCGTTTGGAGCGTAACTAAAGTAATTCGTAGTTGATTTGATTTTATCTCGCGTATCGTCATTCGGTTTTGTTCCAGATGTGGCCTTAAACTATAGGATAATGTGTTATAACGTGTCAAAATCCAATTAAATAAAAAAGTCCAATAAATTAATTGAGAAAAGCAATAAGATGGTCATAGGTAATAGGCCGTCGATATTTTTTCGAAATAGATCACAACATACCTATTATGAAGCGCGCATGGCCCAGCGGCTGGTGTAGATCGTAAGCGATCTGCTCGGTTAAGCACTACGGGCGCGGTCGGGTAGTGTGATGGGTGACCGCTAGTGGCAAATTAAATGCGCGTTTCCGTGCTTCGGAGGGCACGTTAAGCCGTCGGTCCCGGTTGCTATCGATAGATAGCAGTCGTTAAACCTTGTCGGAGGCCTTATGGGCGGTTTGAAAACATCCGACAGCGGGTTGGCCACTAACCCACCCACCTCCACCAATCCGCATTGGAGCAGCGTGGTGGAGTAAGCTCCAGGCCTCCCCCCAAAAAGGGGAGAGACTCGTGCCCAGCAGTGGGACGTATAATGGGTTGCCATTATTATTATTATTATACCTATTATAAAGTAAAGTTTCCCTATTATCTCTGTCTGTATGTATGCACTAATCTCGGAAAGTTGTGAACGGATTTTGTTCCAGTTTGAAATGATGGAAAAAGGGTTTTCTGAGGAAGGTAAATGCTACCCGTGCGAAGCCGGGGCGGGTCGATAGTTATAGTTAATTAAGCGGCGGGCGGGCGGTAGTAAGTGCAATATCGCAAATTGGGCACCAGCTTCCTGCGACAAAACTTTTTACTGGACGTAGAGCTCCAGTGACGGAGCTCCTAATATACTTGCCGCTGAATGGTAGTGTTCAGCACTAGCGTGTTCCGGTCAGGTGGTAATGTACGGCCCTGTAATTGACATTGGTCTTTGTGTAAGTGTCTATAGGTTGCAGTCATCACTTAACATCAATGTGAACTTCATGCTTGTTTGTCACTGCCATTACATAAGAAAAAACAAATAGACGAAGTCACTAATATCTAGGTAACGTATAGGTTTTAATGTTTTGAATGGCAGCCTCTCAAAGATCAAATCATATATCATTAAGTATCAGTTCAATTTGAACGACACCAAAAACTAAAAACAATTTTGACTGAGTAATAGTTTAGGTATATTCTCGTTTAACTATTTCCCCCTCAATTCATTAAATGCATATTCATGGACTATTGCAAGAGCTAAAGCGATGTAAATATTACAATCACAACACCCACCAGCAAAGGGCTGGTGCAAAGCGGAGCAATTAGTGACTTAATAATTAATAATAAAGTGCCGCGTTTGACTACGGCTTACCTTAACGGTCCATATAAAGTACTAAAGGTATGAACTTTCTCGACGTATGTGGCAAGCAATTTGAACTTAGGTACATACCTATTATAGTAACTAAATCTAAAATTGAATTTTAATGGAATACGTTAATCTATCTTTTTCTTGTTTGTGTGAATAAAAAAAAATTGTTTAAAAAAAACAAAAAAGGTCCAAAACAATTACTGAGTTAATAATAAAGGGCCGTATTAGAGTACCTATGGGTCACCTTGACGTTACATTTAAAAGCTATCGTTATGTTCATACAAACCGCGCTTGTATTAAACGGATTCGGAAACGGACGGCTGTATCTCCTACAGCAAAAAACATTATCGTCAGAAAAAAAAAGTGAGTAAGAATGCTGACTCCGATTTTTTTGCCGTGTTCGGCACCTACACCAATTTCTCTTCTGGAATAAGGTATCGGAAAAAAAGGCATCCGAGAGCTCCATAAGCCCTGCACCTTAATGAGAGCCTCGTACATTAAGGCTACGCCGAACAATTGTTGCGAGAATGAAGGATATAAAAGAAACCCACTGTATACAGCGAAACAATTTGTTTGCAACTTGATTTGATTTGACGCAGAAATCCACCTGTTTGCCAACTCCCACAATGTAGTACTAAGTTTAGGAAAAGGCTTTACTCCTTTCAATCATGCCACCTTTACAACTTATTCAATAGCAGACTCAATATTTATCCTATGACATGCATCGAAATGATCCGTGAGATGAAACAAACTATCTTAACATATAATTATGATGAAACAGAATGTTGTATGTCAAGATGACGTAACTTAAATAGCGCGCCCATGCACTCACAACAACACACCCACACCCACACACACACCCACCCGCACACCCACACCCACACCCCCACTTGCGATGTTACTTGTAATACCGTTTAAAAATGAATAAAGCATTTTTGATTTTTGATTGATTTACTCGTATCTTAGTTATGTAGGTACCTACTTTATATGGACAAAAGTCCGGTAGAAGACATGGCCAATTTAAGTGGTGGTAATAAAAGCTTATGATAGATTTAAGAAGACTAAAAAGTTTCATGACAAAAATTCTGGTAGCAGATTTTTTTTTATGTAATGGAAGTGGCAAACAAGCATGCAGTTCACATTGATGTTAAGAATTAAAAGGAGTGGTAACGCACTATGCCTTTGAGCCTGAAATTACAGGGCCGTACATTACCACCTGACCGGAACACGATAGTGCTGAACACTGTCATTTAGCGGCAAGTAAATTATGTAATGCAGTGGTGCCTACTCCCGCGAGCTCCGACACTGGAGCTCTACCACCAGTGACAAGGTGAAGAATTCCTGTCTAGGTGCTCGAAGGCGTAGGCACCACCGCATTACCTAATTTATCTGCCGCTAATTGGTAGTGTTCAGCACTATCGTGTTCCGGTTAGATGGTAATGTATGGCCTCGTAATAACTATCACGGAGACATAATAACTAAGGTTTCAGGGGTGGCAACGCATCTGCATTTTGATCTCTAGTTTTTGTGTGGGTGTCTAGGCTGCATCCATCACTGAATATCGATGTAAACTGCATGCCACCAAAAAAAAACAAACTAAAAAAAACTAAATAAAAAAATTAAAAATGTGTGTATCTGTCCGCCCTCAGCGAGTTGCCCCGTGTACCACAATCCCCATTTAGGACCACGCCCTCAACGCTTCTGGGGCATATAGGCCCGGGGTACGAGGATTCGCCTCAATCCCCGAACCATCCCTCCCCCCCCTCTCTATTGCGTTCGCGCGGAGGGAGGGATGATGAAGATTAATAGAACTGCATGCATGCTTGTGTGCCACCTTCAATAATATAAAAAAAATATTATTCCCTCATTAAACATTGAAGAGGTAAATCTTTGAATTAAGACCAGATAGACACAATGACTTATTATTACCGTGGGTAAAACTCAAGTGACTGACCAAATGATGGCAGTGAGCTTAATCGAAGAAGCTCAGAAGCGTACGTTTTTTATGTAATAAAATATCAAACAAGCGTAGAGTTCACTTTGAGGGTGAGTATTGTATTCAAAACCAGAGATTACCATGCAATTCTATTATATTTAAATTAACCTCTGACCCATAACTATTCCATTTAAACGAATAAGGATTTCAATCAAAAACGACAATCTATGAACCGATAGGCGCGGTCACATTTGGCACGCAATTCGGCTTATGATCAACTATTATTATCGACTGACCAACCGTTGTACCCAGACACGTAAACTATGATCGTAAATGAATACATTAATTTTGGAATTCAGTTGTGTACAATATATTGTATACATGTACCTACCTATTTTGCACATAATATCAACACATGCAAGTGATTGACGAAGATATTAAAGACTAATGACACAGTACAAATATGAACAGTGTGGTAACTACGTACAAAACGTTCGAAACGGCACACTCACACAAACATGCGCATCGACGAGGACCCTAAGCGGTTTTCACGGTGCTGCAGAGAGTGAGTAGAGAGTGACTCGCTACTCTTGAGAGCTCGATACTCGATTAAGACTAACATCCTAGGCACACAGCGTAGGATGGACATACTGACGACCTGTTTAGTCCAGCGGTGTGAGACGACCGTTTGATTCGAAGGGTCGCGGGACGATCCCCGCACCGGGACAAATATTTGTTTCAGTTCTGGGTGTTTGTGTATGTGTTGTGTGTGTACAACGGCACCCACGACACAGGTTTATACCTAGTGCGGGGCTGTAAGTGTAATCGTATTTTATTTTTATTATTTTTATAGTTCGTACAAATTGAAGACAACTTATATTTGATACTAGCTGTGCTCGCGACTTCGTTTGCGTGAGAATTTATGATTGTTCAGTATCTACCCAGACAAAGTCGTGGGTGCAGCTAGTATAAAAGTAGCCTAAGTTACTTCTTATTATTTAAGCTATCTGTCAGTGAAAGTCCCGTCAAAATCGTCCCCGCCGTTACCGAGATTAGCGGGAACAAACAGACAGACAAACACAAATTCTAAAAAATGTTGTGTTGGTAGTATATGTACCGTGTAGGTATACATACATATGCATTTAGTAAAAAACAGTTAGTTTTATATTACAAACAGACACTCCAATTTTATTTATTTGTATAGATATAAAATGTTTAATACATAAACATGTAATTTCAGTTCATGTATTATGATTATAACTCGATTTTTTATTGGATTGTTTGAGGTTGTGAGTTATTCTTGTAACACGATGTATATTCACATGTTCGTGAAGCTCACATCACGATCGTGATGTTTGTGTTTGGCTCACCCTCCACATTTTTTCCCATGTTTTATATCTCTATATCAGACGAACACGCGAAGGGCGAAAAACGACCTCGAAAATAGAATTTGCATGTTGCTCGACACCGCCCCATCGAACTACTTTCAAAAGTTTTGTTTCCTATTTTAAGGTTCTGAATTTCGAAGTGGAGAAGCGTGACCGTGTTCCAAGCTACATTTATAAAACAAATAATCTAATGCAGAGGTTCCCAAACTATGTTTTCTTGTAGACCCTTTACAATTTTTTCTGGTTTCTGTGGACCCCCGTCCTTGCTACATTTATGTCACATTCCCATAATTCCATTTTTATTCACGCCTACGTAGACCCCCACCGAGTCTCATATGGACCACTTTGGGAATCACTGGAATGATGTAAGTAAATTGGTACTCTCAGTGTATGTGTTGAGATCCATTATCGTGAACCCCCATTATCATTTCATGGACCCCCAAATTTTTTTTTCGCTGACGCCGACCCCTTTCACTTTGTCATAGACCCCCAGGGGTTGATATAAACCACTTTGGGAATCACTGATCTAATGGTTTATTTTCTAGAAAAACGCTACTTTAAAGAGCACCTAGGCAAAGAATATGTAATAATACTACGTATAGAATGGACACTTCGACGTTCCGCCCGATTTCCCCTTATCACCCAACCTCCTCCACTCTTATGGGCGACGTTTGGTATTCTCTACGTGCTACGCACACAGGTGCACGTGTAAATACACGTCACTGATTGATGTCTGTGTAGTAAAAAAAAAAAAAAAAAAAAATACGCTTACACTCACAGCCCCACAGTAGGTATAAACCTGTGTCGTGGGTGCCGTTGTACACATACAACACATACACAAACACCCAGACCCGAAACAAATATCTGTAGGCCATACAAATATTTGTCCCGGTGCGGGGATCGAACCCGCGACCCTTCGAATCAAACGATGGTTTCACACCGCTGGACTAACCGGGTCGTCAAGTAAAGACCAAAGTAAGCGTTTGTATGTAATTTTGGCGGAGTATCCGTGGTGTTACCTAAGCGTTGGGATATTACAATCAACAAATTTAAGTTTCTGGGTGATTCGCACTCACTTAATCTTCGTAACTTCGTAACTTCACGCCTGTAATCCCCGAAGGGGTAGGCAGAGGTAAATGCATGCATTCAAGCATACATGCAAACACCCACGATTCGCCGGTTACGTTTTTTGACTTAATCTTCGTTCTTCGGAAAACCTTACTCTTGATATCCCTCCTCACCGCACTGGTTTTTAACCGACTTCCAAAAAAAAAGAGGAGGTTCTCAATACGTCCGGATCTTTTTTTTTAATGTCTAACTCCTTTGCTGTCACAGCTATAAAACTCTGGAACCAGGGATTGCAATCCCGCAGCTTCTTCAATCCCGCGGGATTGATATGCGGGATTGAACAATCCCGCGCGGATCCCGCGGGATCACGCATTTTAGAAATATTGTTATAAAAAATTAAAACTGCAGGTTTTTTAGGGTTCCGTAGTAAACAAGGAATCCTAAAAATAATTTTCGCCATGTCCGTCTGTCTGTCTGTCTGTCTGTCCGTCCGCGGTTTAGCGCAAAAACAATTGTTAACAGAGACTTGAAATTTGGCACAAGTATACTTTGATCACGCCTACATAAAGGTAGAATAAAAACATGAAAAAAAAGCTAATATTTAGGGTACCTCCCCTACATGTAATGCGCGGATAATTGTTTTATTTTTCGTTTTCTGTATAGTGTGGTTTCAAAAATGTTAGGGATGTGGTAATATCATTTTTCGATCATGTTAACAGTTCGTGACTTAATAAGCTTAAAAGTGCCAATTTTCGTTAGAGTCAAGTTTCCCTCCTCTATACCAACTAAACGGTTATTATTGGAAATTCAAAAGTTACGGCAATAGCAGCTACATAGAATGAAATTAAAAGGAAAACTATCACACTTAAGTTAGCTTTAGAAAGTTGCGAGTAATAGTCGATCAAATGTATTTTATTCGAAAACTTTGAAGAACTCCATAGAAAATATT
Organism: Macrosoma leucophasiata; assembly: GCA_036365455.1. Lineage (NCBI taxonomy): Eukaryota > Metazoa > Arthropoda > Insecta > Lepidoptera > Hedylidae > Macrosoma > Macrosoma leucophasiata. The sequence continues at coordinate 21,389,238 of JAWQUS010000007.1, read as the reverse complement.
TATTTATTTTTTCATTACATTATTCAAACCTAAAAACTACGGAACCTTACACTGCACGTGGCCCGTCACGCACTTGACAGTATTTATAAAAATCAATTTTCAATTTAGTAAACATTAAACAGAAGGAATTTAGATGTTTTTCTTTAGGTGAGTTTTAAGAAAAAGTTCATAAATGTCGATCTTCATTCCGAAAACGAATGATACCTATTATACAATACTATATTATTTTCAAATAACAAAATTACTTACAACAATACTTTTTTGAATTACATAACAGTAATTGGCAACATATTTATTTTACAAATTATCAAACTTATGCGTTTTCTAAAACGTCTCCTATAAAATACCTAAAGATGTAGTGGTCAAGAACACAAAACGAATGGAATACGATATTATAATGACAACAAATTAAAAAGAATACGTATCTCGCACGCACGACTCCCATAACGGTATTTTAATAAAGTCGGATTATACTTGTACACAATGACAATTTGGCTGTCATGAATATCTTATACAAAAAGTTTTGTGATACCTGCTTCTGGGTTTTCCTTCTGTCTTCTAAAAAAATGTACTAAATATAATATGTCTCACATATTATGGCAACAAAAGTATTTGTTTTCTGACAAAATATTAATTAAGTAAGTAAGAAATATTTCGTAATCAAATCAGTTTTATAAGACCTTAATTTTTTAAAATGTTTGCCATCAAGTTTTATTAAATTTTAACCTTACATCTAAAAACAGGTAAGGTAATCAATCTTATTAACAATGAGATTTAGAATGAATTTGTGCTTTCTCGCGAAACGTCACGAACGTTTTGAAGGTGCGGGATCCACAAGATTGATAAAAGGCGCGGGATCCCGCGGGATTGCGGGATCCCGCTTTGCGGGATTTCAATCCCTATCTGGAACACGCTTCCCGCTGACATAAGGCAAGTTCAGAGTAAAGTTGCTTTCAAGACCAAGATTCGCCTTCATTTGCTTAAATCGTCTTCGTAGATCATGGCAAATAATGCTTACTATTTCTTAACTGTACATATCTGATATAGGTACCTATTTACATATTTTTTATTTTAATATTTATTTATACGTTTGAATTATAACATATATCTTTTTTATAGTTTATTTATTATATTCAATACTAGCTGACCCGGCAAACATCGTATAGCCTTATATTATATTTTCTTACCTTTTAAACCTTCCCTGGAAAACCAAAAATAGCCAAATCGGTCCAGCCGTTCTCGAGTTTAAGCGAGACTAACGAACAGCAATTGATTAATATATATATATATAGATGTATCGTATTTATTTATACTTTATATTAGCATTTATGTCTATTTTTAGTAGGTTTTGCTGCTCTTATGAGTAATTTGTTTATTTTTATTCCCCCTTATCAATTTATATCGATCATTTTATCATATTTCTGTACCCTTTCGTTGCCTATCAATACTACCCAATGGTTGACTGGGAGATAATGCCTAGTGGCATTAAGTCCGCCTTATGTGCTTTTTTTGCTATCGCCAACTAGTGGAATGAATTCGTCTGCTATTACAATCAGTAAACTGAAGAATGGCGGTCAAACTATCCCAAAAGGGCGGTAGCATAGCAAAGCCGCGGCGGAGCGGAGGGGAGTAGCTAAAGCGCTTACTACCAATGCAAAACAGTCTGTCATTTTTTGCGGGGGAAATACGAATGAGACACACACACTACAAAAGTCGTCTATTACTACGAAACTGACACCTTGACTTCAACAAAATACATAAACAATTTCACGCACACATTTTAACACCTGGGCGACAGGTACAGGGACACTTGTGCTTGTACTTTGACAGAGGGGAAAGCCTGCATATGGCTACTCCCCTCAGGCAGCTTCCGGTCCGGCCGATGGTCCGTGTCGCTTTATGGCCGGTAGTAAGTACAATAAAGTGGGATGGACAGCAGTATTCGCTGATAAAACTACCAAACCAAGCGTGGCAATTATGGCATATACTCTCCTTATGTGCCGGCTTAAAAGATTGTTTTTTGAATATGTGACTTCGTTTGCAATACATAACCTAAAAAAATGTTAAAGGTACCAATTTTAAAACTATTTGCAAACGCATTTTTTTTAGTATGTAAGCATAGACCATGTAATGCGTTATCGGCAAAAGTTCTTTATAATATTATCTTCAAAAATCAATCAAATGTTGACTCTAAGAAAATTACACATCCACTAATTCACCAGATGTTTTTTGGTTTCACTACGCACAGAAGCTGGTAGGCCTAAAATTAAGGGGCCCCATCCGTCCACGATGATTGATACGGTAAATAGATTCTAACATACACATAAAAAAAATCGCAAGAGCAAAAAAAAAATGACATTTCCCTACCCCGACTCTACAAATCTTTCTTGTTTCAACCGAAGGCCCGTGGCAGACCGCCCCAGCCCCCCTCCCCCCTTAGTCTACTGCCTACCCCCTCGAGTCCCTACACTGAATCTCTACCACCAACACAATATATACAAAAACAGTTTACAAATATAATGTATAACATTTTTATTTACTCTACGTACAAAAGAGAGGCACTTGAATTTTATCAGCGCCCGCATAAACCGCCGATAACGCTTTAACTGGCAGTCAGGCCTTCACTACTGATTCAGTATTTTATTTATGACCAATATATCACACAATATGGGATTTAATCAAATACTGGTAAAGGATTGTGGCGTGATGTTTGATCTTTTAAAGTTTTATGTATGGGAAGAAGGTTTTTTTTATGTAATCAAGTGGCAAACAAGCATGCAGTTTACATTGATGTTAAGTGATGACTGCAGCCTATAGACACCCACACAAAGACTAAGGTCAAAATGCAGATGCGTTACCACTCCTGAGGCCTAAGGTGTTATGCCTCTGTGCCGGAAATCACAGGGCCGTACATTACCACCTGACCGGAACACGGTAGTGCTGAACACTACCATTTAGCGGCAAGTATATTAGGTAATGCGGTGGTGCCTATGCCTAGGTTTTATTTGAATAGCTATAACTCCGCTACTTCGTTTGCGCTTTTAAGTAAACTGGCTTACACACGCCATCACAACTGTCCTTCGTAAAGTTTCTTTGCAATCGACTTATAAATAAAAAAAACAAACGTGCATGTAGGCATTTTGTAGGGCTTCGAGAACGAAATTTTGTTGCCAAGTATACTCAAAGCAATAATTGGACACATGCCTTAAAAAAGCCTACCTTTTTGGATGAGAATTAAAAATCACTGGTGGTAGAGCTCCAGCGACGGAGCTCGCGGGAGTAGGAACCACCGCATTACCTAAGATACTTGCCGCTAAATGGTAGTGTTCAGCACTCTTGTGTTCCGGACAGGTGGTAATGTACGGCCCTGTAATTTCCGGCACAGAGGCGTAACACTCACTAAGCCTCAGGAGTGGTAACGCATCTGCACTTTGACGTTGGTCTTTGTGTGGATGTCTATAGGCTGCAGTCATCACTTAACATCAATGTGAACTGCATGCTTGTTTGCCACTTCCATTATATAAAAAGAAACTGGCGGTAGAAAGCAGAACTCAAGGACACCTCTGAATTATCTGTGTAATATACTTGCTATCGTACTCTGGTCAGTTGCTTGCTATCAAACCCTTTCCAGCTGATTGCTGCAAGAGTGGCTGCAACGCTGATATTCTGGTGGATCCTAGTGGCATCACGAACTTCAAGTTGCCAGGCAATGCCTATACCACAAAAAAAAATTGCCAGAGAGAAAAATAGACTACGTATAATATACATTATTCATATTTAGTTAGGTAAGCTAACATCAATACATATTTAAACTACACTACGAAAATAAAATAATAAATAAATATTTTTAATTTTCAGTTTTATTTATAAGTATTATAATCATTATTCATATGGAATGCCATCTATAAGAATTTAATAGGTGTCTACAAAATCTATTACCTTCATGTATCAATTATTCATCAAAATTGCTTTCATAAAGTTCAAAACAGAAGAGCTAGTAGGTAAATAAAATTCACCAGAAACAGATCTCATCTTTCTTTCCACTAAAAATGTACTTTTGTATAGTAAACAAACACTAAAGCTCACTGTTTTCTTTTTCAAATATAAAAATGTACATGAAATCGGGTTTTTAAAACAAAACTAGACATTTTAATCAGTTTCAAAAGTTTTCATACAAAACGAGAACAACTAAGATCCCAGTAGAGTGCTTAAGCGAATAAAATGCAAGTGGATATCAGTAAACGTATAAAACCATTACCCCGGGAAGCTCTTCTATTGTAACTGAATGTAAAACCAAGTCAGTGCACAAAGCGCGAGTCACCGGTGAACTAAATTTGTGGTGTTACTGTTAGCGGAAAAACACTGAAAATTGAAAAAGAAGTAATTGAAAAAGACAAGAAGTCTTCACGGTTTTGCAATAATGTTTTCTTAACCTTGAAAACTCAACTATTTTCAATCTCCTATTTGAGCGGAAACAAGTATTATAAGTTATGAAACTACAAAAATCTTAAACATCTATAACAGAATTAAAGGAGGACATTCCCACGCGTAATCCTAGCCTTATATGAACCAGGGCATCCCGAGACGCTGAAGAAAAATGAAAGAAAAACGCTGAAATCCTGCGCATTGTCCAATGCACTGGCGTACTCGGTAGGACCTACCAGAGGCAGTGTTTAATGACTCATCTCACAGGCTCAGACCAGTTCGCGTTTTATTCCCGGGGTCTAGGACGAATCTTCGAGACGAAGTCGAGAGCTCTACTATGATTTTGAGCACCGTGACTCTTTAACTGCGAGCGTCGTCACAAATATATTTTTTTGCTATGATGGTGGCACACGAACATACAGTTCACGTTAACGGTAAGTGAATAAGTACTGCAGTTTATGAATATCTACACAATAACCGAAGGTCAAGAAGGTGTTTTACCTAAATTTTATATCAATCTATATATAGCCCCGTTGCACGTTGGCTATATATTGATGGTGCTGAACAATACCATTTGGCGACAGAAACATTTGGTGAGTACGAGTACGTGGTAAGTTACGAAGCTCAAGGGCGTGGACAAACTCTTGTTGGTGTCAACATTTGTCGATGACGAGCATCAACTCTACAGCGGCAACCTACCCTACGTCTCGTTACCATTCACCGAGCATGGGTCTCCAGTTGGTGACAAAAACTCCCCTCCCCGCTTTTTTATATATTAACAAGTATCATATAGGTACAAATATCAACCTCCCTCACCTTCTGCCTCTCAAAAGCCAATCTGACTTCCCCAGAGCCAATCAGCTCCCTTCTAGATCGTTGGCTGACAACGTCCTTGACAATAGAGCAACTATGTAGGGTATCACCCTTGCTTCCACTTTCAATACAAAAGAAATCAACGAACAAAATTAAATGAGATCCGCTAACACTCTGGCCACCCAATTCGGTTTACTCCGTGAAAAACATTATCTTCTACCCCGACAGACCATTGTTCTTCGGAACCCCACCGTGGCGTTATGAACCCTAATGGCATCAGCTAGATACATGAGTTATGGTTCCAACAAACTCATGTTTTGAACGTTATTGCGCGTATACAAAATAGTATACTTTAGAGATACTGTTAAGGAAAACAAAAAAAAAAGATTTTGATTACCTCAAATACTCAAACCGAAACTCAAAAAAATTATAACGTAACGTTTTTAACGTAACTTTACGCCTGTAATCCTCGACGAGTTAGGCAGAGGTTAATGCATGCATTCAAGTATACATGCAAACACCCACGATTCGCCGGTTACATTTTGGCCCATGTAACAGGTTGTGAGTCTGTTGACATGTCCAGGCACATTGATAGCCCTCGACCCTGGAATCGAACCCAGGACCCCAGTGTAATAGTAGTGGCCTGCTCTCAGTAGACCACTGAAGCAAGTAAAAATATTTTTCTAAGCCTGGGTTGCACCAAGGTTAAAGTTTAACATATATCTTGATGCAACCCAGACTTATACTCTACTACTATTATATATATCTACTGCTTAGTTAGATTACAAATAATTTATAAAACTCGCGTTTCAATATTTTTAAACAATCAATCCTCAAGGACGGAAAATAGGGGATGAAACTTTATATAAAACCTACGGGTTCCACACAGACGTAAATACAAAAATAACCATACAAAAAAATACTATTTTGGAATTGGAACAAGCCGCTTATTCCAATCAAAGATAGGACCGAATAGGACGGTAAAAACGCGCACAACCTATTGAAATTCATCGTCAGCCAGTCTAAAATTGATTGCGGGCACAATCCAATATGTCGTCGTCACGCGATACCATTAAATCCACGGTGACTCGGCTTAATTGCTCCTTCCCCTCCCCTCTACCGGTACGAAAAAATATGAAATCAAAATCATTTTGCATTTTGAAGACAAAGGTTGCAATGGAAAATACATACCACCGAAATTGAGAGGTGCTTTTTATGTAATTATGGTGGCAAACAAGCATGCAGTTCATAGCATAGATATATAAAACGGGAGTTCAAATTCAGATTGCCACTCCTGAAGTCCATTGTTTGCCTTTGCGATAGTTATTGCAGTACATTACCATCTAACCGGAACACAGTGTTTATTTTGTTTCACAATTTGGACACTTAACATCATCACGACGATGATAAAAAATGATTTTGCTAAAACGTCCCTCATACCGTCCCGAACAAATACTAAATTACATCCGAGCGAAGTCAGGTCGGGTCGCTTGTAATGATAACACATGCAACGAATGGTCAAAAGTGACCGCGATTATGCTAAATGACGAATAAAAACGAACACATGTCCGGGTCGTTGTGACCGTCCGTCCGCGGGTAAAGGGTTAGTTGCAGTTAAATGCGTTTGGGTTGTTAAGTATATAACTCGTGTTAACCCGGAGAATATACAATTTGAAGCGATGTCGTATCGTTTAAAAAAACTGCCTGAGGTGTCACATGTAGGACAGCCGATTGGAACGAAGTTCTTCTTCAACTTCTAATGAATCAATTTCACAATCAATTGTTTATTTTAAAAAAATATCTAAAACTACACAAACACGACAAAACAATGTACGAATACACACTGTCACTGTCGAGAGAGAGAGAAAGAGAGAGAGAGAGAGAGAGAGAGAGAGAGAACGAATAAGTCGAGTCCTATACTCGGCCTGCCCTCTCTCCGAGCGCTACGTACTGTAGCAAAAGTGTCGTGAGGATTTTTCGTGACGCTCGCCTAGTCCCCTTAGCCAGCGTACCGCGCAACAAGGCACTTCATTCCAAAATCGTTTATAGGTAAGTCGTTTTAAAATTAAATGATAAAACCACGAAAGATCTGTACTAATATTTTCGTAATTTAATTTATCTTATAAATTGTTTATTTTAAAAAAAATATCTAAAACTACACACAAACACGACAAAACAATGTATGAATACACATTGTCACCGTCGAGAGAGAGAGAGAGAGAGAGAGAGAGAGAGAACGAATAAGTCGAATCCTATACTCGGCCTGCCCTCTCTCCGAGCGCTACGTACTGTAGCAAAAGTGTCGTGAGGATTTTTCGTGACGCTCGCCTAGTCCCCTTAGCCAGCGTACCGCGCAACAAGGCACTTCATTCCAAAATCGTTTATAGGTAAGTCGTTTTAAAATTAAATGATAAAACCACGAAAGATCTGTACTAATATTTTCGTAATTTATTTTTATCTTATAAATTGTTTATTTTAAAAAAAATATCTAAAACTACACACAAACACGACAAAACAATGTATGAATACACATTGTCACCGTCGAGAGAGAGAGAGAGAGAGAGAGAGAGAGAGAGAGAGAACGAATAAGTCGAATCCTATACTCGGCCTGCCCTCTCTCCGAGCGCTACGTACTGTAGCAAAAGTGTCGTGAGGATTTTTCGTGACGCTCGCCTAGTCCCCTTAGCCAGCGTACCGCGCAACAAGGCACTTCGTTCCAAAATCGTTTATAGGTAAGTCGTTTTAAAATTAAATGATAAAACCACGAAAGATCTGTACTAATATTTTCGTAATTTAATTTATCTTATAAATTGTTTATTTTAAAAAAAATATCTAAAACTACACACAAACACGACAAAACAATGTATGAATACACATTGTCACCGTCGAGAGAGAGAGAGAGAGAGAGAGAGAGAGAGAGAGAGAGAACGAATAAGTCGAATCCTATACTCGGCCTGCCCTCTCTCCGAGCGCTACGTACTGTAGCAAAAGTGTCGTGAGGATTTTTCGTGACGCTCGCCTAGTCCCCTTAGCCAGCGTACCGCGCAACAAGGCACTTCGTTCCAAAATCGTTTATAGGTAAGTCGTTTTAAAATTAAATGATAAAACCACGAAAGATCTGTACTAATATTTTCGTAATTTAATTTATCTTATAAATTGTTTATTTTAAAAAAAATATCTAAAACTACACACAAACACGACAAAACAATGTATGAATACACATTGTCACCGTCGAGAGAGAGAGAGAGAGAGAGAGAGAGAGAGAGAGAGAGAACGAATAAGTCGAATCCTATACTCGGCCTGCCCTCTCTCCGAGCGCTACGTACTGTAGCAAAAGTGTCGTGAGGATTTTTCGTGACGCTCGCCTAGTCCCCTTAGCCAGCGTACCGCGCAACAAGGCACTTCGTTCCAAAATCGTTTATAGGTAAGTCGTTTTAAAATTAAATGATAAAACCACGAAAGATCTGTACTAATATTTTCGTAATTTATTTTAATCTTATAAATTCCACTGGTGGTGGAAGAGTTCCATTGAGTGCGTAGGAATCACTGCGTTACCTCATCTATCTGCCGCCAAATAGACCGCCATTCACACATTTTTCAGCACTATCGTTCCGGATAGATGGTAATGTAGCCCTTTCACAGAGACGTAACAACTATGGTCTCAAGAGTGACAATGCATCTGCATTTTGACCTCTGGTTTTTGATGTTGTCTTTACGCTACAGTCATCACTTAACATCCATGTGAACTGCACCTTCATTACAATAAAGAAAACATACCACTTACCACTTGGAAAGATGATATTGAAAAATTTGATGTCAACTTTACTGTTAATATTTTATTCTAATTTTCATTTATTATAATGTCTGTCATATTTTACACTTTATATTCATAATAGGTTGGGGAAAAAATCTTTTCGCATTAAAGTATGTATGAACTTGTAATAAAATCTCTTTGGCTGTAGTATTTGTGTGTATATGGTTTTGGTATCATTGAAAGTTTAAATTTTAAAGAACATAATTCCAAATTCAAATTAGGCAAATGTGTGATTTTCATTTGTTTTTCGTACTGTCAAGATCAGTGAATCTAATGAAGAAATTCGATACATTTTAAAATTTTACTACAAAAAAGGTAAAAATGCAACGCAGGCAGCGAAAAAAAATTGCGATGTTTATGGACCTAGTGCAGTGTCTGTGAGAGTAGCACAAATTTGGTTTAAGCGTTTTCAATCCGGAAATTTTGATGTCAAAGATGCACCTCGCTCTGGTCGCCCTATTACGGATAAAATGGATGCCATTTTTGAAAAAGTGGAGCAAGATCGACATATCAGTAGTTACGACGTAGCTGAAGAACTGAAAATTGATCACAAAACAGTTTTGGCGCATTTGAAAAAAGCTGGGTACAAAAAAAGCTCGATATTTGGGTACCTCACGAGCTCACTGAAAGAAACCTAGTGAACCGTGTACTCTTTATTACGACGTAATGAAACCGAATCATTTTTGAAGAAGATAACTGGTGATAAGAAGTGGATCACGTACGACAAGAACGTGCGAAAAAGGTAGTGGTCAAAGGCCGGTCAGGCTTCACAGACTGTGGCGAAACCCGGGTTAACTCGCAATAAGGTGATGTTGTGTGTGTGGTGGGATTGGAAGGGCATTATTCATTATGAGCTATTACCACCAGGCAGGACTATCGATTCTGAACTCTACTGCAAACAACTGATGAGATTAAAGCAAGAAGTTGAGAGAAAGCGGCCGGAATTGATCAACAGAAGGGGTGTGATGTTTCATCATGATAACGCTAGACCTCACACATCTATAGCCACTCAGCAAAAATTAAGAGAGTTTAGCTGGGAGGTGCTAATGCATCCGCCGCATAGTCCTGACCTTGCACCTTCAGATTTCCACTGTTTCGGTCTCTTCAGAATTCTTTATGCAATGTTAGGTTAACATCACGAGAGGACTGCCAAATCCACTTGTCGCGGTATTTTGATGAGAAGTCCCAAAATTTTTATAGCAATGGGATCATGTCCCTACCTACAAGATGGCAAAAGGTTATCGAACAAAATGGAACATACATACTTTAGTTAAATTTAAATAAACTGTATTAAAGTTTTTTTTGAATTATCTTAAAAAATGCGAAGAAACTTTTTCCCCAACCTATTATTTACTTCACAAAACGAAAAAATCTTTAAAGAAAACTCTAAATACTTTTTTGTTTGTATGTATTTGATATTCGTATGATATTGGACGGAGTTAAAAAGGTATGGATGAATATTAGGATCGGTACATTATAATTGTTAGAATTCTGGCGTACTGATAGACCGCCCAACTGGAATACTGGTAGATTGATGATAGACTGGTAAATTGTTGATAGGTTGTGACATTTATAGTTTGATAGATTTTTCTATTTTCTGGAGTCTTCCCAGTACCTGAAAGTTTGGTAAAGTTTTATATATGTTCAACGTAAACTGACGCGTTACAAACAACGTAAATAAAAAGCAAAAACGTGACAACCTTAATGAATTTGCGTTTTTATGGATGAAGGCGGCATATTACAAAACTTCAAAGGCGATAAACTACTGTATGTACTTATACTGTGCTAGTATCATCCATCCAAAAAATCCACACAAATACGCATAAAACATAAATTATATTTACATTCTCCAAATTTTTGTTTTCGAACTTTTATTTTATTTCGAGTTCCGATCTCGCTGCGTCCTGCATATGACACGATAAGGGCTCTTCTAACAAGAGAGGCTTAAATTTTAGGATATTTTTCTTTTTTTGGTGGGATGTATCCGGCTATTTTATCATGCGGCTTAAAGTACAGGACTTTTGTAGGTATATACCTAATATTATATAGAGGAAACATTTGTGTTTTTGTATGTAAGTTTGTAACGTTTTCACACATAAACTACTGGACCGTTTCCAAAAATTCTTTCACTGTAAGTAACCTGTATAAGTAAACTGCATCTTCACTAAGTGACTTGACGATCCGGTTAGTCCAGCGGTGTGAAACCACCGTTTGATTCGAAGGGTCGCGGGTTCGATCCCCACACCGAGACAAATATTTATATGACATACAGATATTTGTTTCGGGTCTGGTTGTTCGTGTATGTGTTGTATGTACAACGGCATCCACGACACAGGTTTATATAATATTGAATGTGCAGCTGTGCATCTAAGCGTATTTTATTTATTTATTTATTTAAGTGACACAGGTTGTATTATATTTTTCCAAAAAATAGGGATCCTTAATAAAAATGCATTAATGGAACCCAAGGTGTGATAAAATTTGTCATAAGAAAAATTTAAGTATTAAGTTACACCTATTTCCAATTTTGAATCTTGAATCATATGCCCCGATAACTTTAAAACACGCCGACAAAGTCGGGGGCAAATGCCAGTGGTAAGTATGTATATAGTTTTTTTTTTTACCAGTTGTAAAAATTTAGAATTCAGCAGTCAGATAGTACGTAATAGATTAGGATCCCGCTGCAGAATTATTTCGTTTATTCAAAAATACTTGCGCCCATATTTCAAATGGTTGACTGGTAGAGAGCGCTCTTAGCGTTAAGTCCGCCATTTGTTGCATTTTTTTTTTGTGGCAATATAGATTAAATAAATATTTTGATAGGCAACCTAGTGGATATAAAATATTTTTTTTCTAGATCATAAATATGCGTAAAAATCAGGTTTGTACCATATGTCGATGAACGAAATAATTCTTCAGCAGGGTTCTAACCTATATTTTATGTTCACATCACTCAAATCGGGAATAGCTAAAACTTAATATGCCTTAAATATTAATTCCTTAATAATCACATTTTCCTTTCAAATAATAAATTGAAAAATGTTATTGTTAATTTACTACACACATTTACTATACACTACAAGTACATCGTTCCACAAATTAAATTTAAATTAAAATAACAAAAAAAAATATAAAAAAAACACGCTCCACCGTAACAGCGTAAACGCTGCCGTGACCAGGATTCGAACCTGGGTTACTACGGCCACAACGTAGGGTCCTAACCACTAGACGATCACGGCTACTGGAGCAGATACCAAAGCGCCAAAAATGTTAGTGATCTTGTTACCTTTCTCTTGCAAATTCGCTACGATTTGCATCAACGCAGCGCAGTGCTCCAGTTTTTGTTCATTGCGTTGGGTGAAAGGTGCAATTATAAAAGGATTAAAACGTTAATAAAATAGTGTGTCAATATTACGTAGATAAGTTTTATAGGTTAAGATTCCACTGCAGAATTATTTCGTTAATCCAGATATGCTGCAAATCTGCTTTTCCTGCATTCTACGTATATTTATAATGTAGAGAATGTAATATATCCACTAGGTTGACAATCAAAATTGGGCCGCAAGTATTTTTTTATATATATATTTTTTTGGAATTAGTTTTTTTTACTTATTTTTTTAATAAATATCGTCTACTTTACGGCAATATGTATAACGACTTTGAAAAATCACGGCTGCCGTTGCGCACTTGGCCTCTCCTACCTATTTTCATTCCGCCCCGATAACTGTTTACGTCCATAACATACATGTATTACATAAATATCAAATTGAAACTTCCAAAAAAATGGAAAAATCCAAATCCCAGCGTAGCAGTTACTGCCTCTGTAGCCTAGTGGTAGCAGGCCACTACTATGTACTACGTTGGGGTCCTGGGTTCGATGCCCGGGTCGCGAGCTATCAGAGATAACGATGTCCTTTATCTCTGGTTCTATAGAGATTTTTCTATTTTCTTAATGTTTTCCAGTACCTTGCAGTTTGGCAATGTGCCCGGAGATGTCAACAGGTTCGCCATCTGTTACATAGGCCAAAATATAACCGGCAATCGAGGATGTTTGAATGTTTGCTTGTTTGCATGCATTTACCTCTGCCTACCCCTTAAGGGATTACAGGTGTGAAATTACGTTAAATATGGTGGTACGTGTTTACGTTAAATACGAAATCAAAAGTAAATATTTGTTGTGATATATCAGTATTAAAAGAAATATAATTTTAGACATACTTTACTTACCTTTAATAAGTACGCTGCAAAAGAAGCCCTAGCGTATTTGTACCGCTTCGTAAAATATCTCATGAAGATACTTCATTACTCACCTCATGAAATATACATCGGTGTGAATGAACAGCTCACCGAGCAAATGAGCGAAGCTTATCCCGTTGTCGTATTCATTTCTTTATTCCCACATTATGTAGGTATTACGAGCATACATTTTTATGATTTTCATGTCAATTTTATATTTATAAAATTGCGATATTTCTCGTTTATGAGAAACGATATTTATGAGAAAATCAGAATCAGTAGTGGTTATTAAAGCCGTACAATTTTTTGGTTTACATACTTATCTCAAAAGGAAAGACAGAACAAGTAGTAAAGATTTATCTTTGCAATTACGTTTTATTTTTCCTAGGAACACTACTATCAATCACATTATTAACTAATATGAGAAAACCTCTTTCAATTTCAATTCTCTTTTATTCCCCAAAAGTGGCCCCTTAGTTAGCAATTCACTTATTTTGGTTACACGTATAGTTTGGGTCATTGAATCACTTGTGTTTTTTTTTCAATCGATCTTTTTTTTTTTCCTTCTATATCTATCCAATTCCATCCAAAATATATAATAGGTATATGCACTTTATAGCCCCCACTGACGATCAGTTAAACTGATCAGTCGGACTGACGTAAAACTAAAATTTGATCGTCAATGGCGAATCATAAATCCACAGTTTTAACTGAAGACGCGCCCGGAATTTTTCCGTACATTTCATAATCCAACCAGTGTTGCCAACTTAGTGGATTTTCCACTAAAGTTGGTGGTTTCAATCGCCCATTATTTTGGTCGGCTAATAATATTACGCGACAGATATTTTATTAGCTGAAAAAAACTTTTTTTTATGATATGAAGTGGAAAACAAGCATACAGTTTACATTGACGGTACGTAAGCCTATAAACAACGACACGAAACCAGAGATTTAAATGTGCGTTGCCACTCCTGGGGTCTAAGGTATAATGACTCTGTGCCGGAAATTATGATGCCGTACAACACGTATCAGTGCATATCAGTTCGTACTAATAAATAGCTTCATTTGGTTGAACGTTATATAACGGGTAGTTTGATGGGTGACCGCTAGTGGCAAATTAAATGCGCTTTTCCGTGCTTCGGAGGGCTCGTTAAGTCGTCGGTCCCGGTTGCTATCGACAGATAACAGTCGTTAAACCTTGTCGGAGGCCTTATGGGCGGTTTGAAAACATCCGACAGTGAGTTGGCCACTAACCCTTATCTCCACCAACCCGCATTGGAGCAGCGTGGTATAGTAAGCTCCAGGCCTCCCCCCAAAAAAGGGGAGAGACTCGTGCCCAGCAGTGGGACGTTTAATGGGTTGCCAGAAATATCAGATTTATGGGAAGTAGGAGTAGGCAGAATAGTAAATAGGTAAACGTCGTGTACTTACCAAATATCCCTGCTGTGGATATGCGTTTGATATTTATTGGGACAAGGGTTTTTAGGAATTGTCAAGTCATTTCTTTTTTTTTTATTGTTACAAGTTGATGAGTTTGTTCCCATCGAAAAAAAGACGACAAAGTATTTAGACTGTATCTTTTTTTGGTAAGTGTACTTACACTAAAATACATTGAATGCAGTGGCGTAATTACAGGGTGGCAAGTCGACAAAATGCCACTGGCCCCAAGCCGGAAGAGGCCCGTGGCCTCGATCAGTACAAAAAATATTATTATTATTCAGTTGGTTACATTGAGGGGCCCCTCTCCCAATATAAAGAAGCCCATTCGATGAATTTGCTACGGGCTCGAACGGTATAGTTACGCCACTGATTGAATGTGTCCACATTGTAAGAAATATACGTAATACACTATTTTTGAGGGGTCACCAGTGGTCTTTTGACTACGGTAGGTATATTACATGATTGAATAAGATTTCTGAATAAATGCAAGACATTATTGAAAAAAAAAGATCCGCCAGTGGCCGAATTAATGTAATACGAGTCCAGTATATTAACACCCATATTCTAAGTCGTAATTTCGACCTTAACTCAACCTCTCTTTATGGAATTGGTATTCTTAGTTGTAACTAATAACGTCAACTCGACATTCTGCCTCCGTTTGAGGTAATTGCAAAAAGAATGTAGGGTATGGATGCAGCTCATTGGAATTTTTAAATTCAGTATAATAAGATGCTTGATTCAAGAGCTACGGTTACGCTCGTATTATATCAATTTCAAACATTGAATGTTACTGTCCCCCGTTTTCATATCGCGTGGTGACAGTAGCGGTATAGTATGAGTACATTAGGTGAAATTGGCATGGCGGCTCGATCACGGATTATGGGATCTGGGTGCAGCGACC
The DNA here is from genome assembly GCA_036365455.1 of Macrosoma leucophasiata. NCBI lineage: Eukaryota > Metazoa > Arthropoda > Insecta > Lepidoptera > Hedylidae > Macrosoma > Macrosoma leucophasiata. Next base: position 21,373,609 of record JAWQUS010000007.1, on the reverse strand, counting down.
GAATTTCCAATTTTCTTTTCATATTTATCCAATTACCAAGTGATTTAATGTATTTTTTGATGTACCTAGTCTGAATATATTTATGTTATAACAGCGTTTAGGTGTTTAGGTCTTATATTATGTTAGATTATTTTTTTACATCCATGTGACTATGTGTTTGAGTACCACCTGGGGTGTCTATCGACATTGCTGTCGTCGATGTCATTGCTGTCAAATTTTCATGTCGATTTATACGTTAACTAAACAACAATAATCGAAAAAATCTACCATTATCGCTTGTTTCTCACCTACGGAAGAAAGAAAAACAATCAGATTATCACTATAGGTCGCGCCACGTAAAAAGAACGCTGGAAGAAAGTAGAAGGGATGTGTTCGCGCATCGGTACACTCGCGCACGAAAGTACTAGCCCTATTGGTTTATTTTTGATCTAGCTTTCGCTTGCGGTTTCGTGTATTGGTAGGCAGATTGAAAACGCCGCACCTCATACCACCAAATAGATCGATAAATCGTCTACTGCGCAGCTTGACCGCCAGCGTTCTTTTTACCTGGCGAGACCTATACTGCTTTTAAAGGAGCTACAAATCGACCTAAAAATTTGACAGCAATGACAATGACGACAGCAATGTCGATAGGCGGGTGCACTCCTGAAGTCAAAGTGTTCTTTCCATATTTTCTCTAAAGTATTTCACCCGCACGTGTTATTAAGAAAAATACAAAAATAATAAACCAATACGAGTTAATATATATATATATATATATATTTTATGTAATAAAAGTGGCAAACAAGCATGCAGTTCACATTGATGTTAAGTGATGACTGCAGCCTATAGACACCCACACAATGACCAGAGGTCAAAATGCAGATGCGCTGTCACTCCTGAGGCATTAGGTGATATGCCTCTGTGCCTGAAATTACAGGTCCGTACATTACCACCTGACCGGAACACGATAGTGTAGAACTCTACCATTTAGCGGCAAGTATATTAGGTAATGCGGTGGTAACTACGCCCGCGAGCTCCGTCACTGGAGCTCTACCACCAGTAAAAATATACGAGTACCTTAAAGTAAACAAAACTGCACAAGTATTATCCACGAGCAAAGTTGAACACAAACCTATTATGAACGTTATCTAAACTTTCAAATTGAGTATCGGAATAGTAAAAGGTTTTTATTATATCGAGTTAATGGATTTATGATGACAAAGCCCCGGGTGTTGACGCGTGTTTAATTGAATTGGTGACATTGTGAGTGTGGACTCGTGTTTTCTCTGGCGATATTTTGTAAATTGTGTGTTAATCATTAAATGAAGATTTTTTTTTTCATGTCATAGCATTGACAGACAAGCATACGGGCCAACTGATGGAAAGTGGTTACCGTCGCCTATGAACATTTGCAACATCAGGGGAGTTGCCAACGCGCTGCCAGCCCTGAAGGTCTCTTTTGACGCATGTTTTAAAGAACCCCTTATTGTAGCGCCGGGGGAACACCTCAGATGGAAGTTCGTTCCACAATTTGCACGTTTTGGGCAGGAATGAACCCGCGAATCGGGCTGTTGAGCACTGCCAAGTCACAATGTAAGCCAAGTATCCAATCTGTGCGGGATTGTCCGGATTCCAAAAATCTGAAATGGGCATAATTTTAGGATGCAATACTGTAGTTTATTGATATCGAAAGTGTTATCGATTTTTTAATTATTTTGTCACATGTAAAAAATAATATTAGCTTAGAGAGTACTTACATAAACTCTAACAGACACACTCAGAATTTTAAAATATTCAGCTAGATAATAAGATTATAAATTACTGACTCTGACTTCGTACGCGGATGTATAGGTACGTGGGCACAGCAAGTATAACATAATCTATACATCTATACAAATAAATAAAATTGGAGTGTCTGTTTGTAATATAAAAATAACCGCTTTTTACAAAATACATATGTATGTATACACCAAAACAACATTTATTACAATTTTTGTCTGTCTGTATGTCTGTTTGGCGGGGCTAATCTTGAGAACGGCTATACCGATTTTGACGGGACTTTGGCTGGCAGATAGCTAATGTAATAAGGAGTAACTTAGGCTACTTTTAGCTGCCTCCACGATTTCGTCCGGGTAAATAACGAACTATCATCAGTCTCACGTGGGCGAAGTCGCGGGCACAGCTAGTTCATAAATAAAAGTACAAACATACATACGCATTTAGTAAAAAGCGTTATTCAATCAATCAATCAATCAATAATTGAAAATTTCCACTCCAATTTAGTTTATATATGTAATGTTTTGATACTTTAATTCTAGAGGAAATCAGAAGCGAATTACCTACTTAAATCGTTTGAAAAAATCCAAACTATTGACGTGACAACGTCTTAAATTAGGTTGCGGCTCGGAGTCACTCATGAAAAAGTGTAACGCCCGGTAACGTAACGATGAGTCACCGAACGAAAGAGAGGCCTGCCGGACCGGCGAATGCCTTTCTACCGAGAAAAAGACGTTGTCACGTAAAATCTTCGCCCGTAAAACCGACTTTACAGGCAACCAGTTTTTTTTAAATACCACAATATATCATCACCTACGCAATTATATCACCGTCGGTGATTGATGACAGTTATTTTGAACATTTACCTCAACGAAATTACTACATCGCCGTCGAGCCTTCTGGGAAATCAAATGTAATAAACCACATTTTGTCCCCGGATAATACTTATATTAAGCGCAACTTGTTTCAATATTATCGATGAAAATATGAAATATAAAGTACGAGTCAAAGTCATTTAGGCAAAATTTTACAGGTGGTAGAGCTCCAGTGACGGAGCTCGCGGGCTTAGGCACCACTGCGTTACCTAATATACTTGCCGCTAAATGGTAGTGTTCAGCACTATCGCGTTCCGGTCAGGTGGTAATGTATGGCTCTGTGGAGGAACGGTTGGAAGTGTTCCTCCGGCGAAAAGGGAGGATCCTCCGACCAGGCGAGGTGGTAGCGCCTGGCGGGCCGCGGCCCAACGGTTGACTTTGGGAAGTTGTATATAAGCCAACTCTTGTGAAATCTTCGTATGTGCGATGTAATTTGACTGCACGCCATCTATCGTACTAGACAAGTACTGTAAGGTTTCATTGTATTCCACTAGTTGGCGCCTTAATGTAGTGGACGCTATTTCCGAAACAGAGGCATAACACCTTAGGCCTCAGGAGTGGTAAGGCATCTGCATTTTGACCTTGGTCTTTGTGTGGGTGTCTATAGACTGCAGTCATCACTTAACATCAATGTAAACTGCATGATTGATTACCTCTTCCATTACATTAAAAAAAAATACAGTTATAGTCCAGTCATTTTAGCGAATTAAACTTCGGAATAAGAGGTAATAAGCGAAATATTTATATATGTATACCCTTATTTTGACGTTCTAAAAGCTGTCTCAAAAGTCTCATATAACCTCGTGTATGTAGTCTGTGTAGTCTTTACCGGAAGTTATACTAGGTCAAAGATAAAAAAGCAGTTTTTTCGCTGTTATCTCAGTTTCTATTGCTTCAATGTTGTTAATATTTATAGGTACAAGTAAATAAAATTGGAGTGTCTGTTTGTAATATAAAAATAACCGCTTTTTACTAAATGCATGTGTATACACGGTACATATACCAAAACAACATTTTTACATTTTTTGTCTGTCTGTCTGTCTATACGGGGCTAATCTTGGGAATGGCTGGGCCGATTTTGGCGGGACTTCCACTGGCAGATAGCTGATGTAATAAGGAGTAACACTTTTATACTAGCTGCGCCCACGAATTCGTCCGGGTATATACCTACTGAACAATCATAAATTCTCACGCGGGCGAAGTCGCGGGCATAGCTAGTCTATTATAAGAATGTAGAACATACAATTTAGGATAAATGTCATTTGAACCTTTTTTTTATTCGCTCAATAGTTTTTGAGATAGAGGGTGGTAAACGTGCAGCGCACTACCGCGGCTCTCGCGGGCTCACTAAGGTTTGGTTGCAAACCTTAGTGAGCCCGCGAGGTTTGCAACCAAACCTTAGTGAGCCCGCACTATTTTTCATAAGGTTATGTAAGTACTTCAATTTTATTACATAATCGCTTTTCTTTAAAAGTTATTGGCCTAGCTATTAAATCGAATTAATATAAAATTATATATGTTAATTATACCAAAAGTTATGAGTTACAGGTAGGGTTGCCACTTCTCCCGGAATTCAAGAAGTCTCCCGGATTCGAGCTCTGAAAATTTAAATCTCCCGTCTCCCGGAAGGCATTTCAAATATACTAAATTCTCCAGGAATAACAAGTTGTTCAAAAGTAATGACACGCCATGTCGAAATGGCTAAGAGCGGCGTAAATTCTCGGCAGCATTCTTGCAGCCTTCTCGCCACTATCTCGCTACTGATGCCACTACTCGCCAGTGGGTAGCTAGCTAGTTTCGTATAAACTGAATTGCATGCGTGTAGGTACCTACTTTATTTTATTGTCTCTTTCTGAGCCACGTGCGTGAGCGATTGCGTCGTCTTTGTCTCACTCATTTTCGTTATTCATTTGTTTCGCTTATTAGTCTGTATCTAACAGCAATCTACGCACTTGTGTATTTTGATTAAATACAATTATTTCTATGTTGTTATTAAATCAAAATAAAATAAAAAGTTATTATATTCAATGTTTTTTTTTCTCCCGGATTTAGACAGCTAAGAGGTGGTAACCCTAGTTACAGGTACTGTACAGACTTGAAGATTACTCGTCAGTATGTAGTCGTATCTAATTGTTACGACACGACGTTCGCTACGAAATGCCTCAATATAAAGTTAATAAAGTTTAATATGTAGGTAATTTGCAACTTTATGCACAAATATATTTTATAAACACTGTAATAAAGAAGGCTAACCCCCTTAGTCATAAACGTAATTTAACTAAAGTGTTTGCTAATCTCTCCTTTGTCTTTTCTTTCCTGCACATTTGACAATGCAACTGACAAAGACAAAGCATTCTATAACTAAACGTATCTGATGTACGTTTATGAATAAGGGGGTAAATCTTCATTATTGTTAAACCTGTTATGTTAACACGGTTCTGTTAAAAAACGTATTAGTATCGTTAGTTATGATTCACGAATAATAAGATGTCTATTCAAAGAAGACGGATATTTATAGGCCCGCAAAATCGTAAGGGTTAAGTCACCATAAGTTAAGTTATTGAAGTAAGTATAAAAAAGTGAAATACATATTTTTATAAGGTGAAAAACAAAATAGAATATAATAGAAAGTGACAAAAGTTTGAAAAACAAATAACATAAAAAGAGAGTACAGAGTTAACACCTAGGCCCAAAAACGTATAAAACGTATATCATTCTCCTTTATTATTTCTGCATAAATCTATATATAAATAAATCTATCGCTGTTCGTTAGTCTCGCTAAATCTGGAATCGGCTGGACCGATTTGGCTAATTTTGGTTTTGAATGATTTTTGGAAGTCCAGGGAAGGTTTTAAACGTTAGAAAATGTGAAGAAATTGAAGAGAAATTAGTAAAAACCACATTTCATTTTACTATACAAATAGTCCGAATCTATCAAACCTTTGATACATTATTTCATTGTGAGGCAATACGAAGTTTGCTGGGTCAGATAATATCTAATAAAAAAACATATCTACACACAGACAAAATAAATATTGTACATCGACCTTAGAAAGTAGACTTCGGCTTATTTCGGGTCTGTAGAGCGTTACCTCTTTCGCACCTTGTCCATGGGACGTTTGTCGACCATTTTGATCAAGTTTTGACCAATACCAGACTAACAGTGCTTACGTAGGCAGTGTGCAGCAGAGATAACGCTCTACGAAGTTGAAACTAGCCGATTGTCTCTTTCAGTGCAATATTTCTTGCTGTGCTGTAAGTAGCATTTATACTGATGACTTAGCCATTAAATCCTAGTATATATATAAAAATTAATTGCTGTTCGTTAGTCTCTAAAACGCTAAAACTCGAGAACGGCTCTACCGATTTGGCTAATTTTGATTTTGAATGATTTTTGGAAGATCAGGGAAGGTTTAAAAGGTAAGAAAATATGAAGAAATTGAAGGGGAATAGTAAAAACCACTATTTTATTTTCCTATACAAATAGTCCGTATCTATCAAACCTTTGACACATTATTTCATTCTGAGGCAATACGAAGTTTGTCGGGTCAGCTAGTTTAATATAATATTTAGCCTGGGTTGCACCAAGATATCTGTTAAAGTTAAGGTTATTGTAACATTTCACATCCTTCTCTAACTTAAAGAAATCTGTTAAAGTAAGTGAAGGATGTAAAATGCTTTTTACTGGTTGTAGAGCGTCAGTGACGGAGCTCGCGGGCGTAGCCACCACCGCATTACCGTATATACTTGCCGCTAAATGGTAGTGTTCGGCACTATCGTGTGCCGGTCAGGTGGTAATGTAATGCCCTGTAATTTCCGGCACAGAGGCATAACACCTTAGGCCTCAGGAGTGGCAACGCATCTGCATTTTGACCTCTGGTCAATGTGTAAGTGTCTATAGGCTGCAGTCATCACTTGACATCAATGTGAATTGCATGCTTGTTTGCCACTTTCATAACATAAAAAAAACTAGGTAGCTCAGTTGGAAGAGCGGCTGGACTAGATTCCCATAGGCCGCGAGTTCGAGTCTCGCCTAAAGTCGATTTTTTCTTTCCATTTTTCTTTAAATAAAATATGTTTCACAATCATGTGTTAATGCGAAATATAAAACAATAAAAAAACCTTCAACTTTAACAAATACGAGTATATTGGTGCAACCCAGGCTAATTAATAGAGTAACCTTAATCCAACATTATTCTTTACAGGCAACGCCCGTTGGACTTATCATCGTAATTTTAGCTACATTCTCGTGAGATATTTATCAATTGAAATAAAACTATTTTTACGGATTTATCTCGCGTATATTAAACTAAAATGATTTTTAAAATCAACCCGACGTTTCGGTCGCTTTTCAGCTTCCGTGGTCCCGGGCAGACTGAGGTGACATTTGTCTGACAGAAGTTTGAAAAATTATTTTATTTATTTATTTATTTATTTAAACTTTAATGCACCTAGTACATAAGGCGGACTTAATGCCATAGGGCATTCTCTACCAGTCAACCTTGAGGTAGTGGGATACTGATAGTAGGGGTGCAATAATAAAAACTATATGGACAGTAAGAAATAGGTATTGTTTAGAAACAAAAACATTATAAATTGTATTTAACAATCAATAAAAAGATAAAAATATATTAGATATAATTATTATATTTACGTATCATAAATAATATATACATAACTTATACAGTATATAGATAATATATACAATAATATATTATAAATATATATTATAAATATATATTATAAATATATATGCATAGGACGACAGAAAGTTAAAACTAAGGCATCGATTCCAGGAAGTGACTATAGAGCTTTCGTTTGAATGAAAACTTAGAGGGAGACTTACGAATGTCAAGGGGCAGCGTGTTCCAGAGCTTAATCGCAGATATTACCAAAGATTTCGACAAAAAAACAGAATGGTGGGAAGGTATTGCAAGCGTCAAATTCTCCGATGAACGAAGAGAAAGACTGTGAGAGTCGCCGAGAAAGTTAAATTTTGTTTGAAGATAATTCGGAGAACATGGATCGTTAATGATTGAAAAAAGAAAACAGAGTATCCGCCAGGAACGTCTCTGGCGGATAGGAAGCCATTTAAGCTTAGAACGATAGAGGGAGATGTGGTCATATTTTCGCAGGCCAAAGATAAAGCGAATGGAAGTATTAAGTAATCGATCCAATTTGTTGAGAAGTTCTTGTGAGATATCTGAGAAACAAACATCAGCATAATCAAGAGTGGGTAAAATAATAGAACGAACCAGGAGAATCTTTGTGCCGGTGGGTAAAAAGTTTTTATATCTATAAAGAGAGCGTAAAGTAGCGATAGTATTTTGACTAATTTTGTTTACCTGTTTTTTCCATTTTAAAGTTGAATCTATGTGTAGTCCTAAATCCTTAACGTTATCTACAAATGGTATGATTGAATTGTCAAACACAACAGGAGGCAAATGATTCAGGTCAAGTTTATTAATAAAATATGTGCTGCCAATTACTATAGCTTGACATTTCGACGTATTTACAGAAATCCCAAATTTACGTGACCACTCACATATAGCTAGCAGATCCCTATTAATGTTAGTGATGGCCGAATGTAAATTAGAAATATCAGATTGAGTGTAAATCTGAAGGTCATCAGCATACAGATGATAAGAGCAGTGAAGATAAGAAGTGATAAGATTTATAAACAAAGAAAATAAAAGAGGAGAAAGAATTCCGCCTTGTGGGACACCAGCGACAAGATTGCACCAGCCAGAATGCTCCTGATTGACGCGCACTGCCTGCTGGCGACCACGAAGATACGAGGAGAACCATTCCTGGCCCAGTGATGAGATCCCAGTGAAGTTGAGTATGCTGAGGAGAATGTCATGGTCAACATTATTAAAAGCATTGGAGAAATCTACAAGGACAAGTACAGTCACTTGAGAGTTCTCCATATTTAATCTGACATCCTCCAACACCTTTACGAGAGCAGTCGATGTGCTATGCCCAGGTCGAAATCCTGATTGAAATTGGGAAAGAAGGTTATTAGAAAGGATAAATTTAGACATTTGTTTGTGGACTGCAGCTTCTAGAACCTTAGAAAGAAAAGGCAGAATTGAAATGGGTCTGTAATGAGTGGGGAGACAGGGACTAGAGGATTTAAGACAAGGTACAAGGCTTTCCGCCAAGCTGATGGGTAAGTACCAGAGAGAAGGGAAAAGTTAATAATGTGCGTGAAGATGGGCAGCACGGAGTCAAGTATGAGAAGAATCATTCTTCTACTAATACCATCGACTCCCATAGCATTGGATTTTAATGCAATAAGTATTTTGTAGACCTCATCAATGGACACAGGAGAAAAGGTAAATAATTCACGAGTCAGAATCGGCATGGAAGCAAGGTTATGGATGGTAGCTAATTTAGTATTAACGTCAAACGGAGGGGATGTAGAGAAATGTACGTTAAGATCGTTAAGGGTGCAGTTTAGAGAAGTCGGATTGAACTTGGGCTTGGAGAAGCCGAGGGTCTTAAGAAACTTCCATATATCGGCCGGAGAAGAATGCAAAACATTATCAAAAATATAGCGGCGTTTAGCGGCTCTTATCATCTGGTTACAGCGATTTCTAGCTAGTTTATAATTAATCCAATTTACCTCACTACGATCCCTCCGAAAGGTACGAAAGGCTCTATCACGCCGACGCATCGCCATCCGCACGCCACTGGTAATCCAGGGGGCCGGAGGGCGCCTAAGTCGACGTGCTTTCAAAGGTGCATGTACGTCAAATAAAGAAACTAAATTATTGTTGAAAAGTGAAATTTTATCATCAATTGTTGGAGCCGACTCAATTAAGGACCAATCAATCAATGAAGCATCAGATTTAAGTTTATTCGGATCCAACTTCGCGAAATTTCTCATATAAATTGTGGTAGGTCGTTCTTTAGGAGGTTTGACGTTATAAGAGACAAAGATCATGTCGTGTCTAGATAAACCCGGCACAGGAAACTGCCCATGATTCAGGCACAAACTTTCGTTTGATGTAAAAATAAGGTCGAGCCAGGAATCATCACAATTAATATTGTGATGTGTAGCGTTGAGATTCAGTAAAGAGAGACTTGTTGATTCCAGGATCGAACCTAAGTTACGCGATCTCAAATTGTCTTTCAGCATGTCAGTGTTTAAATCACCCATGATTATGAGATGCTTGTGTTCAGAGGAAAGTGATTCTATGAGCGGTTCAAGAATAGAAAAGTAATCAATAGTAGGCGGACAGTACATGACTCCAAGAATAACCCTAGCCCCTTGGACATTTGCTTCAATGAAAAGAAATTCAGGATTCCCATTGTAAAGGGGAGGCGAAGTAAGGAGAATTTTATAGGGGATGCTGCTGCGAAGGTAGATAGCAACACCCCCGGCTCGTTTACCCGTACGATCGTTACGAACCAGAACGAAGCCAGGAAGACTGAAAGCGGTGGAAGGGAGATTGGGTTTGAGCCAACTTTCAGAAACGAGTATGGCATGAGCTGTTACGCCGTCAAAAATATTCAATAACTCTGTGTGGTGTTGAGGTACACTTTGCGCATTAATGTGACATATATGAAGACACTTCGGAAATTTAATCAGTTCTTCGTTAAGACAGCGGTTCAAGGGGAGATTGTCGTCGAGGGATGAAAATGATACAGATGAAAGATCTGAGGCAGAGTAAAATCTTTCGTCATCAGACATAAAGTACTATTAAATAAATATAAATGTGTAAGTATATAAAATAAATACTATAAATAATAGTAAATAAATAAGATAATTATGATATAAGGTAATAATAATTAAAAAAGGGAATATAGAATATTCACATACCTGCCGGTCGACTGTGACAATTTGTGGTATAGACTAACAAGATCGTAATTAAAAAAAAAAACAAAAGGAAAAAAAAAATAAGTGTAACAATATTAGTATGTACTTGCAGTGCGTGCGAGTAACGGAACGTCATTTAATTATCTGTGGTAGGTAACCTCCGCATGACAGATTGACAGAATGACAGATGACAACTAGATTTGGAGTACCTCCCTGTAAACAAACATCAGTGTTGAAATTGTTCAAATCAATCACATTAATTTAAAATAGGGAAAAAGAAAAATAACAATATGTAACTACCTAATACAAACTACTATGGTGATAACACTGATAATGAATTTAAAAGAGGGCAAACCCCAGAATTGTCTTCTATGATACTGGATGTCTAAAAACACAGCACTGCAAGCGAGAATTGATAAGCTAACACCGGGTATAAACTTTAAGTAATATCAAGATTACAAACGACATAGCATCACTTCTTCGTAGCTCTTTTCGACCTGGCGGACGTGATGGTCTCAAGTTTCAGTTGCGAGCTTGACTTAGAGATGGTGACTTCTGGTTGCTCGCCCACCGCTTTACCGTGCTCCGCTGACAACGACAAGAGTTCCTCCAGGGCAAAAATACGTCGCCGCTTACCATTTGGAAGCTTAACATTTATGTTTCCATCCATGGTCCAGACGTTAGACACGCCGAAGATCTTCCGTGCTGATGAAAACACTGACTGCCGCTGACGTGTGAGGAACTCAGAGAGAATGAAAGATGAGCCCTTCAGCTTAGTCTTGTTGTTCCAAATAGTTGACCTGATAATCTGCGAGGATGGACGGATTAAAATGGGCCGTGTCCGGCCTTCATTAGCCTCTCCCAATCTGTGGCACACTAAGAGAGCACTGCTATCCAGTTCTTTCAGGCTCAGTTTTTTGTGAAAGATGGAGATTACATTATCAGCAACATCCTCACCAACTTTCTCAGGTACACCGCCCAGAAGGAGAAACTTGCGCCTGTGCCGCATTTCAATGGCATCCACACTACGATTTATTTCTGAAAGTTGCTGCTGCAGGGAGTTGAAGACAGTCCAGACATGCTCCTTAAAAGTTCTAAAATCCTTACTTAGGGAGCCTAGATCTGTGCTGGGGGTAGCTGTCTTGAGGTGCGACTCGAACTCAGCCATCCTCTGACTCAGTGATGCCATCGCAGATTTATGGAGGTCCACTAAATCCGAATATGTGGCCATTCTGGATCTGTACTAGTGACAAGTGAAGTGATGTGATGGTAAACTTTTGTGAGTTTAACTGGAAAAGTTAGTAAGTCACCAACAGGTATGCTTTGTTACTTTACTTCAGTCATAAAGTGCTCAGTTATTTACTTTTAAAATTATTAATAATGTTCTTAAAATTCAATTAAAGATAAATTCACTGATCAAATGTTATTTATTATTAATTTATAAATAATTAATTGATAGAGCACATGTAGCTACCTCCATCGATTTCGTAAACGCCTTGCGTAGCGTTCAGGATTAACACAATAATTACTTATGGTATCTTGAGGTCTTGCAGACTGCTGCGGCTGGGATTTAATCTTGCTAAGTATGGGATCCCATGATGTTGATAATCGCCATCCATCTTCTCTATTGAAATTTGGGTGTTTTTTAATTTCAATAGCCTCGCGTACCATTCGTGGAATGGGTTTGTGTTTTCTAGCGAGTATTTGAATTTTACCAAACCGGATGTAATGGTTTGGCTTATCCGCTATGTGTTCACAGACTGCAGACCTCCCTGTTCTTCGGTTTTTGACATCAGCAATGTGCTCTTTAACGCGGGTGGATACAGCTCTCTTCGTTTGACCAATATATGAGAGTCCACAATCACAATCTAATTTATAAATACCAGAATTTTGTAATGGAATATTACTTTTAATGGGTCTTAAATACTGATGAATCTTTTTATATGGTTTGAAAACTGTTTTAATGGAATTCTTTTTTAAAATGTTGCTGATTTTATCTGTGACACCCTTAACGTAAGGTAGTATGGCTGGTTGTCGTTCTACTGTAGGTGGTTTCACGCGGCCTCTGTGACGGACGGGTGGTACATGGAGCTTGTTGTTATGTAGCACCTGGCGTAGGTGCTTTAGCTCCCCCTGAAGATGGTGGTCGTCACAGATGCCTCGTGCTCTCTGAAATAGAGATGAGCCAACGGCAGATAAATGTGCCGGGTGATGGTGTGATTCACCATTAAGGTACCTATCAGTATGGGTAGACTTCCTAAACACAGTGTGACTGAGTGTGTTATTGGTTTTTCTAATCAATAAAGTATCTAAGAAGGCTAATTTATTGTCCTGTTCCAATTCCATAGTGAATTTGATTTTATGGTGTATGGAATTGAGATGTGAAAGAAAAACAGAAACATTATTGCTATCCAATATGGTGAATGTGTCATCTACATATCGTTTATAAATGCGAGGTGTTATGGTTGTAGTGCTCAGGGCTCTCTCCTCAAAGTCCTCCATGAATATATCGGCGACTATGGGAGAAACTGGGGAGCCCATGGCAACTCCGTCTATTTGTAGGTAGAATTCCCCATTCCACATTAGATAGCCAGATATCAGGCACCATTCAAGTAGTTCTGCATATTGACGGGGCATATTGTGAGCAATTAGCTTTCTTTTAACAATCTCGACACAATCCTTAACCGGTAAACATGTAAATAAGGATTCAACATCGAAGCTGACCATTGTTTCACAAGAAGAAACACAGAAACAACAAGAAAGAACAAGAGCACATTGCTGATATCAAAAACCGAAGAACAGGGAGGTCTGCAGTCTGTGAACACATAGCGGATAAGCCAAACCATTACATCCGGTTTGATAAAATTCAAATACTCGCTAGAGAACACAAACCCATTCCACGAATGGTACGCGAGGCTATTGAAATTAAAAAACACCCAAATTTCAATAGAGAAGATGGATGGCGATTATCAACATCATGGGATCCCATACTTAGCAAGATTAAATCCCAGCCGCAGCAGTCTGCAAGACCTCAAGATACCATAAGTAATTATTGTGTTAATCCTGAACGCTACGCAAGGCGTTTACGAAATCGATGGAGGTAGCTACATATAATTTTTCAAACTTCTGTCAGACAAATGTCACCTCAGTCTGCCCGGGACCACGGAAGCTGAAAAGCGACCGAAACGTCGGGTTGATTTTAAAAATCATTTTAGTTTAATATACGCGAGAAAAATCCGTAAAAATAGTTTTATTTCAATGAGTGTAGCTCGCGAAAACCTAAGAACATATCATGATATTTATCAAACCCAAACAACTAGTTATTAGTTGTAGTTAGAGCAATTTCTCTGTTATTTGAAAAGTTTCCAAGTTAGAAATTGATTAATACGAAGACACGAGGAGTAATTAGTTAATTTACTTTGTAGACAAGTTCTCTATCATATTACAAATAATAAAAAAGATCCGGACGAATTGAGAACCTCCTCCTTTTTTCGAAGTCGGTTAAAAAGCAAGAGAACACTTGTACAAATAAGAAATCATTATTAAAATAATTTTAAAATAGTAAAACTTATAATAATATAAATCTATAGCATACACCATTACATATTACAATATATGTAAAAAAAATTACTCGTTCTAAAATTTTTGTAGAGAACCAAGCCAGATGAAATCTGCTTTGGATACGGTTTGAACCTTGGTAAAGATTTATTCTAAGATTTTTCTTTAGAATATAATATCGTTTTCACTGATCCTGTCTGATATTTCATAATTCTAATATTCTGTAGACACAACTGAGACTTCGTAGGCTTCGTAGCACAAAGCTACGTAGCGTAGTCATTAGCCGTAGTTGTAGCCATTTTAATTAAAGATTCCTTAATTTTTTTTTTTTTGGTATTATTTTATTGTTTGCTATACTAGCCAACCCGCCAAACTTCGTATTGCCTCAGAATGAAATAATATGTCAAAGGTGATGAATTAAATTGTGGTCTTTACTATTTCCTTTCAATAACCTCATATTTTCTTATCTTTTAAACCTTTCCTGGACTTCCAAAAATAATTTAAAACCAAAATTAGCCAAATCGGTAAAGCCGTTCTTGAGTTTTAGCAAGACTAACGAACAGCAATTGATTTTTATATACATAGTTTACGTTTTATTAAAGTCTCGTCTGAATTTCAGCCGAGTGTATTAACTTTTGTTTTTTCAGGGGCATCATTTTTATCGCTGTCACATTTACTAAGCTAAAAGCATATTGCCATTGGTAAATATTATCACGATGTCAGTAATGTAAAATGTTGCCAACCTTTCAATAAAATGTTGACAGTGTTAAAGTGAATCCATTAATGTCGGGAACGTTAGAAACAAAAGACTGTATGGGATAAATTATTTTTTAAGCTATAAATATGGCGAACCGACATAAAGTTCACATTGATGTTAACTAGATAACCTAAGCTACAGTCTACATGAAAACTACAATCCTAGAGCTAATGTCACACCGCGGACCCTCGACCAAAATTTCATACAAACGCTTAATTTGGTCTCTATTACACAGACATCAATCAGTGACGTGTATTTACACGTGCACCTGTGTGCGTAGTACGTAGAGAATACCAAACGTCACCCATAAGTGGGGAGGAGGTTGGGTGAGGCGGGGAAATCGGGCGAGACGTTGAAGTGTCCATTCTATACGTAGTATTATTACTTAGGTATTCTCTGCTAATGCGTTGCCGCTCATGATTTTTGATTTTTTTAATATATAGAAGGTGGCAAACAAGCATGCAGCTTACAGTGATGTTACGTGATGACTTCAGCCTATAGATATCTACACAAAAACCAGAGGTCAAAATGCAGATGCTTTACCACCCCTGAGACTTATGTAGATAGCTTGTGTTATTACGGGGCCATATATTACCATCTTACCGAAATACTATAGTGCTGAACCTTACCATTTGGCGGCAGATAAACTAGGTAATGCGGTGGTACCTAAGCCTGCGAGATCCGTCACAAGAGCTCTATTATAAATGCAAAACTGTTGCACCGATTTTCATGAAATTTGGCACACACATGTAGTTCTTATCCCGAAAAATGTTCCTGTGGGATGCCATCGGATGATTTGATGAGTTTCCACAGGTGACGCGAAAAGAGACTTACGAACTTACACGCGGGCGGAAGCGGGCAACAACTAGTATTTTATAATTACGATCCTAGTAAGCAAGTGCAATAAAATTATTTTTGGTCCCCTGATTAACCATTTAATAGGGAACCAAAAGAATGAATGTCTTACAGAAAAGAATGAATGAAAATAAAATGTGAAAAGTGTCGTCAGAATTAAATCAGCCATTCGGCGACATGAAAACATCT
Organism: Macrosoma leucophasiata; assembly: GCA_036365455.1. NCBI lineage: Eukaryota > Metazoa > Arthropoda > Insecta > Lepidoptera > Hedylidae > Macrosoma > Macrosoma leucophasiata. Next base: position 21,357,792 of record JAWQUS010000007.1, on the reverse strand, counting down.
GCAGGTCACTAAAACGTCCCTCCGTCGAATTGTATGTCGACGCTTAACCTTAATGTCAACAGTTACTCTTGCTTACCGTAATTTGCCTTTAATTAAAAATTTAACTCCGTCAAAAAATAAATGTAGGATTTAACTTTGATTAAAAATTGTACGGAAGTTGTTTTTTTAGATATAAATATACTCGTGGCCATAGAACTCGTGGATATTATTTACTAAACGTTTTACTACTTTATTATTTATACATACGAAAGTAACTCTGTCTATCTTTCTTTTGCGTTCGAAGATGAACTTAAATAATTGGCATTACTATAGGCATAACTAATATACGTATAAACAAAATTATCAAAATTAAAGGAGATGTTGCAAAAATGTATGGACCTCCGGCCATGTATTGTACACAATATCATTAAACAGGCAAAATCAATATAAAAACGTTTTTTACTGCATATTTTCACTTATTTAGCTTTGTTTGCAGTTACAAAACATTACTTGCAGTTAGAATTGCAACCCAACCAACATGACGAATATGGCGGGCGATGTCATTTTGACATTTTCATTTTTTAAATTGTATTTTGATTATATGGTAGTTGGCGAAAAAAGTAATATTTTCTAATTATTATTGAAATCGACTGATCCCAAGTGTCGGCAGTATCGCCACCATGTTTAACATGGTGGCGAACACAGTTGAAAATGATAAAATCGTTTGAATTAAATGTGGTTGTAACTCTAAAATATATTCTTATAAATTAATTGTATTTTTTTCGGATTCTTCTATATTTTACTTTTTTTTGAGAACGTGTACGAACCAGAGCCGAGCTCGCAACATCTCCTTTATAAGATATGCTTATAAATTATATACAATCACATAAAATCTTATATTTATTACCCTATATTATTATATTTATACCTATTTTTATTATTAAGTATTTTTGGACTATTATTAATTTATTTACTTTGACATATTAATCAACGTATCAGTTGTTATTCGCTTTAATTTTATATTTGTAATTTGACCTATCACAAGCAAATTCTATTATTTCCAAGTGATTAAATGAATTTTTGAGTTTGAGTTTGAGTTTATAATATCACTAAGTATATGGACTGAAAATATGTAAGTATTTTTTTATAATCCTACCGACACACGATAACACTATCTGATTATTATTTTACTAAAGTATGTTTTTAAATTATATATTTAAGTTAATTAATTAAGCCGACCACACTCAGTTCGTTAATTCAATCAAAAACAAATATACTGGTGGTAGAGCTCCAGTGACGGAGCTCGCGGGTATAGGCACCACCGTATTACCTAATATACTTGCCGCTAAATGGTAGTGTTCAGCACTATCATATTCTGGTCAGGTGGTAATGTAATGCCCTGTAATTTCCGGCACAGAGGCATAACACCTAAGGCCTCAGAAGTGGTAACGCTTATGCATTTTGACCTCTGGTCTTTGTGTAGGTGCCAATAGACTGCAGTCATCATTTAACATCAATGTGAACTGCATGCTTGTTTGACACTTTCTTTACATAAGAAAAAAATATTTTTAATGAAGCGAACAATTGTTTTATTAATAATAGATTTTGTGTACATTCGCGTTTCATACTAATTATCCTTCACTTTATAGGAAGAGCCAACTCACAAAGTCTTGTTTTTTAACAAAAGCAAAGGAAACTCGTCAGCACGTCTCACAATATGGAGCCATCGAAGTATGAACCTCTTTTGTTTCCTCACCTCCGTAGCTGTATTTTAAGAAAAGTATCTGTATTAATGCGAACGCCCTAAATAAACCTTCAGACAGACTGATGAAAGTCTTGAAGTATTCAGATCTTAAGATTGTGGCGTGTGGTATTAGATTGCTCTTTTACCTCTATAGAACCACATAATAATATGGTTTGTTAATTTTTTAATGTTCGAATTCCCGCTAAATTTTCATATTTCTATATTGATATATGAAACGCGCATGACCCAGCGGCTGGTGTAGATCGGAAGCGATCTACTCGGTTAAGCGATACGGGCGTGGTCAGGTGTGTGATGAGTGACCGAAAGTGGCAAATGCGCGTTTCCGTGCTTCGGAGGGCACGTTAAGCCGTCGGTCCCGGTTGCTATCAATAGATAGCAGTCGTTATACCTTGTCGGAGGCCTTATAGGCGGTTAGAAAACATCCGACAACGGGTTGGCCACTAATCCTTATCTCCACCAACCCGCAATGGAGCAGCGTGGTAGAGTAAGCTCCACACCTCCCCCAAAAAAAAGGGGAGAAACTCGTGCCCAGCAGTGGGACGTATGTTGGGTTGCCATTATTTATTATTTTATTTATGAGGCAAACAAGTATGCAGTTCACATCTATGGTAAGTGGATACTGCATCCTATAGACATCTACTAAAAACGAAGAAACGCGGATACGTTGGCATACCACTCCTGTTATTATGCGTTGGCATGTCCTACTAAACTCTTTTGCCTCTGTGATCGTTTTTACAGGGAAAAACATTACCATCTTACGGGAACACAATAGTACTGAATGCATAGAACGATCGCCTAACGAAAACTACCATTTGGCGGAAGCAAGGAATCTGCATTGATACCACGATTTGTTTAAATAGACTTGTATAGAGAGCTCCAGTATTCACACGTGTACACAAGTGTAAACTCCATTTTCGTTTTCGGCATAAAAAAGAAGTTGGAAGATCTTAAACATAAAACAGATAAAAGCATGCCTTTTACAAACGAGGAATATTTGTGAATTAAGGACTTGATTATTTACTAAATCATCTTCTTAGTCGTAGCACTCTTGTCAGAGTGCTCGTGGTCGCTACGGTGTTGTGACTTGCTTTACTATGCGTCGCCCCTGGTCCCTTACTGTTGCCTTTCTCGAACACTAGTGCAGTTGACCGCCCACTGCTGCTTTGACTTGGTCCGTCCATCGCATTGGTGATCTGCTGCGTGGCCTGGTTCCCTCCACTAGACCTTGCACCACCAAGCGTTCGATAGACTGATCGTTGCGTCGAGATATGTGTCCAAAGAAAGTATTATTAACACATATTAACTAAATCTGTGTTAATAATATGTTGGTATATTTTGAGTGTATCTACAATTTTACGTTCCAAGATTTTAAAGGCCTTTAAAATCTTCAAATTATATGTTGACTATTGGAAAAAAGATAAAACATCATATTTATGGGTTCTTAAAAAACACCTTAATACTTTTAACTTTTTTAATTTCTCTAGCATCCATAAAAACGACGTTTGTAAACTTATTATGATGCTTAAAGAATAAACCTGCGAGACTGGCCATAAAATTGATTGAGAAAGTTTTGTAGTTTGAAACTTGGGCGCACGATACTATAACACTAATGGATTTTTTAACTTCATTACTGGTAAACGCCCGTTTTTATATAGCGAGTCGAAAACTAAAGTAACAATAAAATTTGTCGTGAAGAAGGGTTGGAGTAGTTTTAAATACAATAGGTCAATAACACAAGTATTTTTAAATTTCAGGCACCCAACTGTCGTCTTTTTTTTCAGTGTGAAATGACATGATGACAAATTAAAACCATGTCGTCCAATTAGACAGTTCTTCATGTAACGTGACGTGACCGTGACGACCCTATCGCCACGCGCAATTACTGCGAGCGCTGCCACTGGAGTGGTAGATGCTCGCTCCTGTTGGCTGCTAACAAATCTCGACGATTGGCGACGGAAAGCCGATGCAGCGACGGCATTCTGCGTCGTGATGACACCCTCACCGCCTCAATACCAAGCCTCGCGGTGCCACTGACATCGTACCACTACTACTCCGTCGCTTCGCCATAATCGGCGACGCGTCGCTCATCCCTGCGCCACCCAGTCAAGATGCCGCTCTCATTTTGATGGGAGCAGAAGCTGCCGAGGCAAATGGGCACGTGCCTAATAAAACCTATCTATACCTACCGCGCCATGCTGGCTCGCGCCGATTTAAAAATGTCCCTATCGCCAACAAGTGGAAGAGAATTTTTAAAGCGCTACATCCGAACGTCTAATTCGTCTTTTACATTCAAAAAACATTTCTCAAACTCAAACTCAAAAATGTATTTAATCGCTTGGAAACAATAGAATTTGCTTGTGATAGGTCAAATTACAAAATTAAAAATTAAAGCGAATAACAACTGATACGTTGATTAATATGTCAAAATAAACAAAAATTAAATAAATAATGGGCTAAAAATACTTAATTATAAAAATGGGTGTCAACAGAATGTTCCATACTCTCTTTTACAAACGGCAAGATAAGACTAAATAACTTTAACTTTTACTTTTCCTATTCAAAAGACTTTTTTTTTCTCACATAACAATATTTTTAAGTCCACAGCTCTATCATCTCACAGCCATACTAACGACATACAAATAAATACCTACTTACCAAAACATGCAGCGCTGATTAATGACGACGTTACCCAAAATAACTTTTCAAGTACAAACTTGAAACAATTATTCGTGAAGCCTTATAATAACGGATGATGTTGTAGAAAGCAACACCTCCGAAACGTCTATTATAATTTGTTTTTAATGAACAAAGTTTCTATTTAACCAGCCTGCTGGATAAAATTGAGATATCTGGATCTCAGGTATATTTTAAACTTGCAGAACTTTTTCTTGTATTATTTTCCTGCGCTTCGTTGTAACTTTGCCTTGAAGGTGAAAAAACCGGCCAAGTTCGAGTCGGACTTGAGAAATCCGTACAATAATTTCTTGTGTTTTCCTATGTTACCTTACGTACTGCAAGCATCAAATTTATATATTTTCTTTTAGAGATAAAGAGAAAGAGTTTGTAACTCTGATTATTTGCTTATTTATTATTATTGAAGCACTTACTACCCAAAGTATCCAAAACATCTTCATGTCCACAGACATCTATTAGTTGTAAAGAATACACAAATAAGTGTACCATTTTTTTTTAAATATTGTTTTCATAGAAAACCGATTTGAATACATTTTCTTCAATTTGATAATGTACAATGAACCGCAAACACGTCGACGGCTAAAACGGAAAATCCCTCAGGATTTGGTCCAATCACAGTAAACATGCCTACTGTTAAATGAAGAGCACGTGACAAAGGTTACATATGCCAAGCATGACAATGTAGTATAACCATCATACTACTCAATGTCCCGAAGAAGGCACACAGATTGTAGTAGAGAGAAACACAAAATATTGGCAATGAAACCTGGCCAAATTCATTACTTCTTCCACTTTGTTCAAGTCGGCTTACTCACTTCGACAGGTAATGCGACATCTAAAAATTTCAATATGGATAAAATAAACACTAAGGCACTTTACCAGAATATGACGTTAAAATGTTCCTTCTTTTTTATGTTACTTTACTGAATGGAATATTGAGTATCAGAAGATCGTTTTACGACCCGCCTCGGCATATTGCAGCAAGTACCGTTTAAACTAGACGAAAAATAAACAATATTTTATTTTATGTCACGAAAATTGTGTAATAATGTACAAGCATGCAGTTGAGATTGATATTAAGCATACGGATAGTCTATAGACATTTTCACAAAAACCAGAAATCAAAATGCATAGTCGTTGCCACCCCTGAGACCTAAGGTCTTGTCTCTGTGATAGTACTACCTTCTACTGGCAGACCATTTACCGGCAGATAGTTTAAATTGGTTACTGTAAAGGCGGTTAAAAGCTTCTTTGTTGTTATCGAAACGGTTTCCTTAGGTTCACGTGTAAATTGAAAATCGATATTGGCTCGGTAACCGATATCAGTTACCAGTCACGCTCTTTGACTATGGTACACATGGGTGAAATTTTAGTGGTTATTTTGGAGTGGTAGTAACGATTTTCCTACCGTCATTATTGAAACAACAATGTTTTCTTTGATTTCAAATATTTTAATAATGATTCTCACTTAAAAAGTGTGAGAAATGATAGTAATTCACTAAACGTAATAATACGAGATCCCGCTGCAAAATCACTACGTTCATCAAGTAGATAATTAAACTCACGTTTTTACGTACCTATCTACAGTATTCAACGAGAAATATTTCACATCGATTTAACGAAGGAGATTTCGGCTTATTTCAGATCTGTAGAGCGTTATCTCTTTCGCACACAACCTACATGACGTTTGTCGACTATTTTGATCAAGTTTTGACCAATAGCGGGCTATCAGTGCTTACGTAGTCAGTGTGCAGCAATGCAAAAGCTATTTTTATAATTGGCAAATTACAGCCTTCTTGTCCTGTAATTTGCAAATTAAAGAACAACAGGATATCTGTATTTTTTTCGAATATCACATAAAATATATAGAATTTAGAATGTTACCTATCTCTTTGAGACGGGTTGGTTTGACAAAAGGACTCCCTTCTAATCTTTCGTTAGAATATTTCCGAGTAGGGTCATATTACGTACCCGGGTAAGCGCCTTGTGTTATGCCAATTAAAAATTACAACTTGAAAATAAAGTATTGCGGGTCGGAAAGGCCAAGTGTATTAAGGAAAACATGAAATGGAAAATTTTATCGCCTTTTTAGGGTATGGATATTTAAATTTGTAAGAGATTTTTGATTATAGTAATTTGGTAAAGAGATTGTTTGAACTTTACCAAAGAACATAAACTACAAACATTGCCCATATAAAGCTGCAGGACGTGTACCTAACCAGCAACCAGCCACGAAAAAGAACATTGAAAGAGTTTGAAGAAACAAGGATATTAAAATATTTTGCATAATCATCCTGTGTCCTGTGTCAATGGTCCACGGTTTTAATAATTATTTTTGTTTAAATTTCTAATTATTTTATAAAAAATATTAATTAATTAATTAACCATAGTAATCATAGGTCTCCATTATACATTTTGTACCCTAATATAGGCCTGAAGTTATAGACATTTTTTGCAAAACTTTGCAGTAAAAACATAGTTTACTATGTTTTTAGGTTTTCGCGAACTACGAGTACAATCATTGAAATAAAATTAGTTTTAGAATTTATCTGGCGTATTTAAACTAGTATGCCCGAGACTACGAAAGCTGAAAAGCGACCGTAACGGTGAAAAAATATACGCGAGATAAATCTCGAAACTTTTTACTGGTGGTAGAGCTCCAGTGACGGAGCTTGCGGGCGTAGGCACCACCGCATTACCTAAAATACTTGCCGCTAAATGGTAGTGTTCAGCACTATCGTGTTCCGGTCAGGTGGTAATGTAAGGCCCTGTAATTTCCGGCACAGAGGCATAACACCTAATACCTCTGGTCATTGTGTGGGTGTCTATAGGCTGCAGTCATCACTTAACATCAATGTGAACTGCAGGCTTGTTTGCCACTTTTATTACATAAAAGAAAAAAAGTTTTATTTCAAAAAGTATAAACAGCTCTCAAAAATTAATGTTTATATACGCGTGAAATTGAATATAATTATAAATACAAATTGTTTAAATACAGTATGTAGGTATTTATACAGTATATTAACACCAAAAGTCGCATGGGAATAATGAACAACACATGTGTGAATAAGTGTAGGGTTAATTCCCCAAGTAATGTAACTCCATATTACTAACGGGATAAGTCACAAGTTCCGATTATTAAGTAGCTAACTAAGTTCACCGACAGAAATTTCCCTTGCAATGCAGAAGCGTGAACGTGGAGCGTGGCAGACTTCAGCGCAAATGCTAGACAATTTTGAAACTATTCAGGTGCGATTGAGTATAAATTTTACCATGTTGAAACTTTGTTAAAATTGTTACCTATTTATTACGACAATATATTTCATTTTATTTCTTCTACAGGTACAGGTTGCCTCAAAAGAAGGCTCAAGGTCACTCCGAGAGCAATGGTATGCTCGGAGTTTCTGCGAAATCGAATCAGAAATTAGGAGATCAGCATATCCAGAATATATATTATAAGGAATGGGATATGTCTCTCTGATAGTTACCTTTGACGAGGGCCATACATTATTCCGGAACACGATAGTACTGAACACTATCATTTGGTAGCAGTTAGATAAGGTGAGGCGATGGTGGTGGTGTATCGCTCACCGATCGCGTCATTTCGAATGAAGATGTAAGAAAGAGGCTTTGTGTGAATGAGAGTATCGGTGTAAAAATGAAAAAAAAAAGGCATGCTCCGATGGTTCGGGCATATAGAAAGAATGTCGAATGAGCGAATGACTAAACAGACATACAATGAGAATGTGGATGGTTGCAGAGGCCCAGGAAGACCAAGACTGACCTACCATGACCAAATAGGTCGAGTTCTGTCTGATGGTGCGGTCAAAAGGAATCGGCTTGCATGTAGGAAGAGAATGATGAAAATAGATGAGGCACGAGAGGTATGTCAGGACCGGTATATCTGGCGCTCTATATTCTCTGCCTACCCCGTTAGGGACCTGGCGTGAAGATACATAATAATATATAATGCGGTGCTTCCTACGTCCTCGAATCCTTGCACTGGAACTCTACGACCAATAAAAAACCGGTATGCCTCACAATATCTACCACCATCCACTTTTAGGTTTCCTTTCGCGATTTTTTGTCCGACCAATACACAGGAAGTCAACAACAGCAGAACTAGTTCATTACAAAAACTACTTTAATTTTTTATAATATGAGAGGTAATAATATAATAAGCCTTTTCATTTTTCACTTCATATTCTTACTACAATTTTAATGTTAGTGTAACTTAAAATTAGAGTTAGTAATTTATGTAAATTAACAGTATTAAAAAAATACGTATTTATAATTTTTCTTATTGGATATGAATCCCATGTTGGGTAAAGGCCTCTTCCTCTTTTTTCCACTTCTCTCTGTCTACTCCCTTTTGTATCCAATCTCTCCCAGCAATTTTGCTTACATCATCGGCCCACCGTGTAGTTGGTCTACCAACTTTCCTCTTGCCTCCTGGTCCTTTCCACTCTAATTTTAACTGTCCACGACGTGTAAGACGCAATATGTGCTGGTTGTAGAGCTCCAGTGACGGAGCTCGCGGGCGTAGGCACCACCGCATTACCTAATATACTTGCCGCTAAATGGTAGTGTTCAACACTATCGTGTTCCGGTCAGGTGGTAATGTACAGCTCTGTAATTTCCGGTACAGAGGCATAACGCCTAATGCCTCAGGAGTGGCAGCGGATCTGCATTTTGACGTCTGGTCATTGTGTAAGTGTCTATAGGCTGCAGTCATCACTTAACATCAATGTGAACTGCACGCTTGTTTGCCACTATTATTACATACAAAAAAAATGTGCCCTGCCCATTGCCACTTCATGTTTATGGCATGTTTCAACACATCAGTTACCTTTGTTTTCCGCCTTATTAATTTGCTACTAACTTTGTGAATTTTTCTCAATTTCAGAATGCTTCTCTCCATTCCTCTGACTAGATTTAATTTTGTTTGTGTTGTGTTGACAGACAAGGAAGTAGACATGTATCTATTATAACCTTTTTTAGTTTGATATGATATTTTCCTTTGAGTACTTCTTCATGTTTGCTTTTTTTGTCAAATGATGAGAGGTTATAATAAACATTTAATACGATAAACATTTCTTGGCAACAGCAAAATTTATATTACACGCACGTTACTAACACAGTTATTAGACCCTTATTCTCATATATTTAATTTATCTCGAAGCACATTCGCGTACTATATACTTTCGCTAATTTGTGGCGGTTCTACTAGACGTATGGCTCTCATAAGGAGTTTTTATGGCAAAGGGCCTCTTTACTGCAGCGTTTTATCACCAGCGCATGGTATCGCAATGTTATGCCATGTATTAACAACTGTTTCACGAGAAATTAGTACAGTATGTACCTATGTACGGCAGGTTAAAAAAAAGGCAGGGAAAAAAAAAACCTATGTAAGGCAACGTACCCATACGTCATGACTCGTTTTGGGGAGGGAGGAGGGAGCCGGTTAAAAAATAACAACAATTGACTAGACTAAGACTAAGACATGACTGCAGCCTATAGACACTCACACAAAGACCAAGATCAAAATGCAGATGCATTACCACTCCTGAGGCCTTAGGTATTATGCCTTTGTGCCGGAAATTACAGGGCCGTACATTACCACCTGACCGGAACACGATAGTGTTGAACACTTCCATTTAGCGGTAAGTATATTAGATAATGCGGTGGTGCCTACGCCCGCGAGCTCCGTCACTGGCACCCTACCACGAGTAAAACATAACAAAACATACTTCTTACATTAATGCATAATTTAATTGAGTAACTCTATGCGTACTCCGTAAAGGACTTTGCGTGAAGATTTAATTAAGTAACTTTATGCGTACTCCGTAAAGGACTTTGCGTGAAGATGCAAACATAGGTACATACAGTCGTGAAATTAAAACGTACCTCCATATAAATATAGGTACATACAATTGCACAATGAGCTTTTGCTAATTTGTAGGCGTTTGGAAACAGAAATGACTGTCATATGGTGTTTTTACGATAAGGGCCTCTTTATGGCATCAGTCCTTATGTTTTTATCGCTAACGTATGATATGTGGATATGTCGATGTCTGACCTACATGAAGGACTTATATCCAAATTTAAAACAACGCACACAGAGACACACTCACCTAAATAGAATACTAAAAAAAATAAAGAAAGAAATAGTTTTTTTTTTTAACTACGAATTGGTTTAATTTTTATTGATTTCTATTTTAAAGAATGGAGATAAGCTAGGTACTTAAATTTTTTATGCTTTAACCATTGCATAGATATCTCCACAAAACCAGGTCAAAACGCAAATGCGTAGCCACTGTTCTGGTAGTTATTATTGGACAATACATTACCATCTAACTTAGTGATTCCCAAAGTGGTCCATATAGACCTCCTGGGGTCTATGGGAGACTCGATGGGGTCTACGTATATGCGTAAATAAAAATGGGATATATGGGAAAGTGATATAAATGTTAGCAAGGGGGTCCACCGAAACCAGAAAAAAATTGAAAGTGGTCTACAAGAAAAATAGTTTGGGAACCTCTGATATAACTGAAAAACGATAATGCCGAACACTACCATTTAGCGACAGATCGATTAGTGCCTACGCCCTCGAGCTCCGACACTGGAGTTTTACCATCAGTAAAATAATGTACAGTATCCAACAATAAATAATGCACATGGACCGGAAGGAAAGAGACTTCGGCTTATTTCGGGTCTGTAGAGCGTTATCTTTTTCGCACCTAAGCAATATGACGTTTGTCCACCATTTTGATCAAGTATTGACCAATACCGGACTATCAGTGCTTACGTAGACAGTGTGCAGCAGAGATAACGCTCTACGAAGTCGAAACTAGCCGATTGTCACTTTCATAGGCACGATGTGCTATATTTCTTGATGAGCACTGTATGTACTAACTTTTAAGCAACATAGCTTCATATCGGTATTTATTTCCGGTATGTGGTCGTCACTATAGGACCTTGATGTAACCTGAACAACCATTACGTAGGTTCTTCTATTAAAAACGTCTGTATAATGGCAACCCATTATACGTCCCACTGCTGGGCACGAGTCTCTCCCCTTTTTGGGGGAAGGCTTGGAGCTTACTCCACCACGCTGCTTCATTGCGGGTTGGTGGAGGTGGATGGGTTAGTGGCCAACCCGCTGTCGGATGTTTTCAAACAACCCATAAGGCCTCCGACAAGGTTTAACGACTGCTATCTATCGATAGCAACCGGGACCGACGGCTTAACGTGCCCTCCGAAGCACGGAAACTTAATTTACCACTAGCGGTCACCCATTACACTACCCGACCGAGCCCGTAGTGCTTAACCGAGTAGATCTCTCGTGATCTACACCAGCCGCCGGGCCATGCGCGCTTCAAAACGTCTAGATATGTAAAGATTTACATTCCAATATACAAATAAATCACTCATTATCACAACGCCTATTTACAAATAAAAAAGTAAATTAAAACAAACAAAAGGAACAAATATTGAACCCTTACTTTAGAATCTGTCCGAATCCAAATAGCTAACTTATCAAAAGTCATTTGTGCGGATGAATAATCTTTAGCTTTGATCCGTTTCGTTATTACAAATAAGGAATGGCAATTTCTTAAAATAAATTTAAGGGTGATTTTTAATATTTTTCCCAGGAAAATATAATTTTTCACATCACAAAACACAGTCTCTTAAACACAGTTTCTTCAACATTATATTTTGGACAACTGTCGTAGTTTTTAGAATATATTTCTAATTACCCATAAATTTCAATATCTACTCACATTGGTCTAAGGTAAATTGGTGGTTAGTGAAAGAGGGAAAGCTATTTTTTGTGTTGTTTGAAATATTAAGCGCAATACACACTGAGCTCGCCGGGCCGCCGACCTGTGTCGGCAACTTTTTGTTGGCGGCTTTACTAATTGCAAGTCGGGAAAGTTTGTTAGCGGCATGTCGGCGGCTTGAGATGAGGAACTTACTTGCCACTACCGCTCGAGTGTCGCCAGATAACTAAGCGTACATTCGCAAGCCGCCAGCATGTCAACGGGCAACGGGGACATGATTCTTTTCATCTATGCCGCCGGGTTGAGTCGGCTGACTGTGTCGGCGGCCCGACGGGCTTAATGTGTATTGCGCTTCAAGTCCCTCCCTACTTCTAGCTTAATAGTAGTACTTACCTGGATGTGCGGAAAAAACACGTTAGTAGTTTATAACTAAGTAAAAAGGAAGACTATCGCAGCTAAGTATAAGATGTGTTTTGGGTACTTAGTCTGAACGGACCAAAAAGAATGGACCGTAGCCCTACGTCCCAACGGCCCGGTCTCGCCTGAAGTCAAATTTTTCTTTCCATGTTTCTTTAAAATTAATTACGGAGTTCTCATATCCAACAACAGTTATTAGAGATTTATTGCTCAATTTCCCATCCATCCAAGTTCCATTCACACCAAAAGATACAGAAAATATCTTTGAAAAGGGGCCTATCAAACCGAAATTATAATCGACAATTTAAATTTCAAAGGCTTTCACGTTGTTTACTTAGGTATCTCGGATACGTATTATAAATTACGAGCGTATTCGTTATTCTAAAAATAATTATGTCTTGAATTTCCATTACTTCGATATTTGAGAAAATATGAATATTAAAATTTATTTTGAGCGTTGTTTTAAATTATTCCAGATAAGCCATTTTGGTTTCACCAAAAGATTATAAATTACATTTGGTAAAGGAACTGTTAAAAAACATTTAAAAAAGAATGACAATCGAAGCATCTAAAACGGAGGTTCCCAAAATATTTTTTCTTGTAGATCCCTTTAAAAAAATTTCTGGTTTCCGTGGACTCCCCCCCCCCCTTTTGCTACATTTATATCACATTCCCATGTTTCCAAATTTTATTCACGCCTACGTGGACCCCCATGGACCCCAGAGGGACCACCACTTTAGGAATCACTGATCTAAAATATAATAATCCTTAAAAATAAATAAGGTAAATAACTAACCCTGTAAATCCCGAAGACGTAAGCAGAGGTAAGTGCATGCATTCAAGTATGCATGCATATACTCACGATTCGCCGGTAACATTTCAGGTTTGTGCAACTTCACTTACCACCAATGTAACCTGTACATAGTTGCGCAATTAAAAGGTAAGACGTGCCTGCCTTACGTTTATTTTTTTTTACTGCGCAAAGGAGATGTTGCGAGTTCGGCTCTGGTGCGTACACTACCTCAAAAAATGGGTAAATAAAAGAAGAATCCGAAAAAAATACAGTTAATTTATTCAAGAATATATATTAGAGTTAGAACCACATTTAATTCAAACGATTTTATCATTTTCAACCATGTTCAACATGGCAGCGATACAGCCTACGCTTGGGATAGTACCTATGTAGATAAAACAAAAATAATGCTATACTTGTATATATCTTACTAGTGCATCACATATAAAAAATAAAACGATGTATCGAATCAATCAATTTAAAGAAGTTCCGATGAATTACTTTAAATTGGATATCGATTAGTATAGATTATTAGTGGAATTTGTCAAAATGACATCGCCCGCCATATTCGCCATGTTGGTTTTGAGTTGCAATTCTAACTGCAAATAATGTTTTGTAACTGCAAACAAAGCTAAATCAGTGAAATCATGCATTAAAAAACGTTTTTATATTGATTTTGCCTGTTAATAATATTGTGTACAAACATCGCCGGAGGTCCATACATCTTTGCAACATCTCCTTTAGGATTTTTACATAAACAAACTTTCTTGTTGGCTTGTTCAACCCTAAATTCGCGCAAACGAAACATAAGGCGTGTACATAATGGAATCACAATTAATTTCAACGCTGTGTACCGTTAATTATGGTTACCGTGCGCACATGCACAAAAGCAGTAACTATCAGAACTACAAAATTATCAAAACAGCGCAGTCATTAGTCTGTGTGAATTTAATGTGATAATAACACAACAATGCGTACAATGGAAAGCATTTTGATTACGTACGATACGAGGGATTTAGACAGTTGGCATAGAATGGCATGGAGCTATTTTACACTATGTTTAAAGGATATTAGATTCTTTTCCCTATCACTACTCTGGAAAATAACTTACAAAAACTTACGAACCGTTTTTTTCCAAAACTTATTATTCGTTTTATATTTTAACAACTTAAACTTTGTTATACTTATATAATTAGAAGCTATTGTATTTTACTGGTGGTAGAGTTCCAGTGTACGAGCTCGAGGGTATAGGTTGGTGCCTAGATAGAATAGGCCTGCCGCCAAATGGTAGTATTCAAGATAATTGTGTTGTGATTAGATGGTAATGTATGGCCCCAAAATAACTAACACAGAAACAGATAACTAAGGTCTCAGGGGTGGCAAAGTATCTGCATTTTGTCCTCTGGTCTCTATGTAAGTATCTACAGGCTGCAGTCATCACTAAACATCAATATGAACCGAATACTTGTTTGCCACCTTCATTACATAAAAAAAACCTGAACCGTGTAGCTTTAAATAATATTTTCGAGTTACGACTAAGCTTAACTTCTGCGAACTCAATCGTAAAACACAATACCGGTGGTGAATTACAATGTTCATTCGTTCATTACTGTAAGTTGTCTGTAAGGGACAATAGCGTACTAAGCACTAACTGCACTACAATCGCTCAAGCATTTGTCTGTGTACATGTCATATACCATAGCAATGTGTAACATGGAAGTAAATTTGGTTAGGTGCCACTTTTAAACGATTGGCTCAACAATCATGAGCATAGATTGGAATATAGGTAGAATACAAGACTGTAGAAGTTCAAGTAAAACATTTAGCTTCGAATTCTTTTTTATTTGACGTTTGTCGATGGCGTGCACTTCTTCCCGCTACACTAAAAGTTTCAAACTTGGTACTTGTTAATTATAATCATAAGATTAAAAAAAAACTACACATTTTTGTGTGTTCTTTGGAATAAAATAAATGTTTTAGGAATCATGCATAAAAATTTAGATAACACAGATCCTCTGTCAATCCAGTGACCCGTATGATATGAAATATACTCGTATTTGGAAGTGACCCATAGACAGTCAAGTTGAAACGTGAATCGGAATGAGATAGTTTGTTTTCGAAATCCTATTTCAGGTCAAAGATGAGCGCCTATTTCTGATAAATTCTGACCTCATCATGCTATTCAATTGCGAATCATAAACTGGATGATTTTCTGTCCGTCATATAATCAAATGAAATATGTACCTATTTTGGTCGCAACAGTGATGTAAGACGCACAGAATAGAGTGGTAAGACGTATCATGTGACAAAACTCCTCGAATAAAAAAAAAGGAAATAAATAATAACAACGGATTGCACTCCGGGATTGCCGGTTGAAAACATGAATATTAACGTTTATATAATACTATACTTGCCGCTAAATGGTAGTGTTCAGCACTATCGTGTTCTGGTCAGGTGATAATGTACGCCCCTGTAATTTCCGGCACAGAGGCATAACACCTTAGGCCTCAGGAGTGGTAACGCATCTGCATTTTGACCTTGGTCTTTGAGTGGGTGTCTATAAGCTGCAGTCATCACTTAACATCAATGTGAACTGCATGCTTGTTTATCACTTCCATTACATAAAAAAGAATACTATACTACTATTTTACTACATATTACATATTTTAAGTCTTTAATCAATAAATCTCTCTCGTCGTCTATCGTTCTAAAGTTGTGCGTAGCGTACAGTGTATGAAAGAAGATAAAGCATAAACAATCTAGTTTATGTTGGCAATAAAAGATTATGGGACTTGGTTATACTCCCTAGTTCTTAAATTAAATCACAATAAGACATCAGAATAGGAACCCGACTACACTTCCACGAAGGGACGACCTGATAAGGCTCATATCGGTATGATTCCATTATAACAGAGAAGAGGGTCTTAATGCCAAGTATTATTTTCACCTTTCTCGAAAAATGTTTTCTGAAGATATGAATATTGAAGATAACTACATTATTCGAGCCTGTAATAATCCCGAAGGAGTAGCTTTATCGATCTTAAAAATAGGTAACAACGAATCGCTAAATACTTTTCTAAGCACAAAATTCGATATCGGCCAATTTCGCTCATTACTTTTTTGTTCTGTTATGAACAATCGGTGATTAAAAATGCTTTAAAAAACATGATTAATAAAAACGAATTCATAATTGGAATTCACACTAACCGATAAAAAACAATCATAACAATATTGTTCTTTCATATCACTCACACAAAGCCTGCCCAGACAGGTCAACGCACCCTGTCAAACAATCCTGCAGATAGGGGTTTTCATTTATCCTGCCTGCATTATTTCCTTCGAAGCCCCCGACATTCACAATGGCAGCATATTTTCAACGGAAAAATGCTAACCCACTATTGTTCTTGGTCCGCTATAATTTAGCTCTCTTTTTTCGACAACTCGCTCAACAGATGCTTTGGATATGTTTTAAAAATTAGTTCCGTTGTTTGGGACTGTTTTTAAAAGTAGTGCATTAATAATGGCAACCCATTATACGTCCCACTGCTGGGCACGAGTCTCTCCCCTTTTTGGGGGGAGGCATTAAGTAGTGCATTAACTATAGGTATCTTGTTATCTCTGCTTGTAAGTTATAACATATAATAATAATTCAATAGCTATTAACATAGAGCAACACAGGCCACCCGCCGCGGCGGACCGGAGGGGAGCTATATGCAGGCTTTCCCCTGTGTCAAAGTTCAAGACCAGGTCTCATGCCTGTCGCCCAGATATTTAAATGTGTGCGTTTGTTTATGTATTTTGTTAGAGTCAAGGTGTGAGTTTCGTACTACTATTAATACAATTACCATTTTTGAAATGCGAGTGCGTGTCACACGTAATTCCCTCCGCAAATAATGACAGGCTGTTTTTCATCGATAATAAACGCTATGGCTACTCCACTCCGGTCCGCCGCGACCGGTGGGCCGAGTTGCTCTATGGCTATTAATAATAAACTAGGTAACAAACTACTACGCTAAATAGTTACGTTCCGGAGTGGGCCGCTGCAGATCCAATATGTCCAAATGGGGCTTTTCTTCTAGACCTGAATGTGACTGCGGTGCTCTGATACAAGAATGACGTATCTTCTTTCCTGCCCATTATGCCCTAACAGCTGCACAAGCAAAGACTTGATGAAGGCAACGGATTCGGCTATTACGTTGTCATGTTTTTTATCAGGATCAATACAACACATAAAGTAATAAAATTGGGCATTGACACGAGAAGAAAAAGAAGAATAATAAACGAATTTTATAAATAAAATTTAACCGATAAATCAAATATTTCAATTTTTCATAGAATATTATTTAGGAAATTAAAATTAATTATGATCCTTTGTTGATCAGGACAATGTACAGAAGTGATACATTTTATAGATGTAGGTATAGTAATCTATTTAGAAAGTGGATAACACAGTTATTCCGAAGCAATTGAAACTTTCCTTGTTATTTCTTTCGAAGGATTCTTTAGAGCTAAGAGAGTTCTTTGATTTTATGAATAAACTTAGTGTTTATTTATTGAAGGTGTTTTAAAACTTAACATAACCTTGGTCAATGAATATTACTTTTAAATAAATGATTAAATCCTTTTTTTTTATATATATAAAAATCTATTGCTGTTCGTTAGTGTCGCTGAAACTCGAAAACGGCTAGACCGACTTAACTAATTTGGGCTTTGAATTATTTTTGGTCCAAGGAAGGGAAGGTTCAAAGGATACGTCCCACTGCTGGGCACGAGTCTCTCCCCTTTTTGGTCGAAAGCCTGGAGCTTACTCCACCACGCTGCTCCAATGCGGATTGGTGGAGACACGGATTAGTGGCCAACCCGCTGTCGGATGTTTACAAACCACCCATAAGGCCTTCGACAAGGTTTAACGACGGATATCTATAGATAGCAACCGGGATCGACCGCGACAGCGTAACGTGAACGCGCATTTTAATTTGCCACTAGCGGTCACCCATCACACACCCGACCGCGCCCGTATCGGTTAACCGAGTAGATCGCTTCCGATCTTCTACACCAGCCGCAAGTCCATGCGCGCTTCACCAGGTCGTTAATATCTAGAAAAATTCTGTGTGAACAGAAAGAGTTACTGGAGTACGGAGGCCCAATAACAGATATTCTCAAAAGACCATCAAATTTCGACCGCGCTATAAATTATTCCCGCCGTATGCCCGTATTTTTTCAAGGGAACCGTGTGAATTTTTAAATACAATTTTTGTCGTAGGCGCGTGTGCTGACGATGAAATGTTAATGAGCCGCTCCGTGTTTGGTCGGTAAATGTTTGTTTGTTTTGAAACGCATAACAAATTTTGACGTTATAATAAAATATGTGCTAGGACAGAATCATTTTTTTTTCAAGAATTATTT
Source organism: Macrosoma leucophasiata (assembly GCA_036365455.1). Lineage (NCBI taxonomy): Eukaryota > Metazoa > Arthropoda > Insecta > Lepidoptera > Hedylidae > Macrosoma > Macrosoma leucophasiata. The sequence continues at coordinate 21,338,954 of JAWQUS010000007.1, read as the reverse complement.
TTGTATGATCATAATTCTGTTTCCTGATGTTATTTCTGTACTATTTTGTATTTTGATGATGAGTACCCACAGCAGAAATTAAAAAAAAATTTTTTTTTAAAATATTATCTTTATAATACTCAGGATTTCAGTACCTGAGAAGGTTTTCACTTATTCGCATATCTCTAGCAGGACCCCGTAATTAAAAAAAAAAAATTATTTATTTAGTATGCTTGTTCCTTGATACTTATAACCCCTTATTCATAAACATATTTTAGCTAAAGTGGTGCTAATCTCTCCTTTGTCTTTTTCTATCCTGCACATGCAACAAACAATGCAACTGAAAAAGACAAAGCATTCTATGGCTAAAACGTATCTTCTAATGTACGTTTATGAATAAGGGGGTTAAAGTATACAGGCAACTAACAAATCATGGATACATAAAATAGGCAAAAGAGAACAGTTTGGTTACAGTTAATACAATATAAAATTTATTTAAATAAAAGGAGAAAACTCACCCTATGAACCAATATAATAAATAAATAGCAATAACAAAGATTAGGCGTTCGAGTCGGGACATGTCGACCCCACTCATGCGAGAGAACCCTTTCTCTAGTGAATTTAATCAACCAAACAATGACGGTCAAACAGTTCAAATAGGGCGCTAGTAAATGCAATATCGCGGGATGTGCAGCAGCGTCCTGTGATAAAACTACCTCAATTGCGATCGTCAATCCACATGCTAAGCTTGAAGAGTATGGCATATTCTCTTCAAAATGACGCACTAGCCAGCGATAGCCACAACACGGTGTTGTGGCTATCGCTGGGGAAGGTTTAGTCCAGCAGTGGACGATAAAGAATATGGTGTAGATCGTAAGCGATCTACTCGGTTAAGCACTACGGGCGCGGTCGGATAGTGTGATGGGTGACCGCTAGTTGCAAATTAAATACGCGTCTCCGTACTTCGCAGGGCACGTTAAGTCGTCGGTCCCGGTTGCTATCGATAGATAGCAGCATTATACCTTGTCGGAGGCCTTATGGGCGGTTTGAAAACATCCGACAGCGGGTTGGCCACTAACCCACCCACCTCCACCAATCCGCATTGGAGCAGCGTGGTGCAGTAAGCTCCAGGCCTCCTCTCAAAAAGGGGAGAGACTCGTGTCCAGCAGTGGGACGTATAATGGGTTGCCATTATTATATTATTTTTATGTATGTATGTATCTTCACGACAGGTCCCTAACGAGATAGGCAGAGAGTGTAGAGCGCCAGATATTCCGGTCCTGACATACCTCTCGTGCCTCGTCTACCTTCATCATTCTCTACATACATGCATGCCGATTCCTAAGACTTTTGACCCCACCATCAGACAGAACTCGACCTACTCGTATTTGGTCATGGTAGGTTAGTGTTGGTCTTCCTGGGCCTCTGTAACCATCCACGTCCATAAAGTATAGAATTAAGAAATTACAAAGTCCGACTATAACTTTTTGCTACACATACCCTGCGGCGGCGGATAGAGATGATTTGGAATAGATTTAGCAAATTCCTACGAGCGTGTTACAATACTCCATAGTAGTCTAGTGGTAGTAGGTCACTACCGCTTCGCTGGCACCTGGGTTCGATTCCTAGGTTGGAAATTCATATTCCATTTTTTGTAAGTATCCCAGTGCCCCGGAGTTTGGTGATATGCCCAGAGATGTCAACAGGCTCGCCACCTGTTACATGGGCCAAAATGTACTCGTGGGTTTACATCCGCCTACTTCTTCGGGGATTACAGCACGTCTGTAATTACATTACATTTGTTCGATAACCATAGACACATCGAGCTTCGATAGTCGATGGTCTGTCACCGGACCAATGAGCGTTCGGTGGAATCGCGCCGTGATTGGTCGGCCGGCCGTGACGTCGCGAGTATTTCAAATCTGTTTGAATTTTGAATGCATTTGAGCGGATCGCTCTCTTGCGTCGACCGCCGAACAGAAAAGACCCTTGCCGTGCTACTTACAATATAGACCCTTCACAACGTTTGTGAACTGTGGTACCGTGTGCCGTGATCCTACCGTGTGACAATCGTGGACCCCCGAGACGTTCTTGAAGATCCCGGTGTCGAGAAGCTGGACGTTCCAGAGGAACGGTGAGTGGATTCATTGTCTATTGTAAGCTTTGTGTGTCTTCAGGTGTGTCGAACATACGTAAACCAGCCTATGGAAATTATTTAAAAAAGGGTCCTTCGAATCTCCAACATTTCTGGTCCAATCGAGCCGGATTTATATTCATTTAACTTGTAAAATATCTATTAATTATTAGTTTTATCATATTTTACCGTAATTCTCATATAAGTATTCGTATTTCAGCATATTATCCACCTATCTATCGAATTTAAACTAAAACTAATTCGTAATTAGTGTATTTATTGTGTAGGTAATTCTTTGTTGTAACGTAATTATAAGATGGCGGAGCCGTCTTACACGGAAACACTCGAACTTAAACTAAAGACATTAAACTTTAAAAAAGAGTATCTATTTTCAAAACTTCAAAGGTTATATGATGCGTCTAAACAATTAAAATTTGATAATGTTTTGGCATCGCAAAGTTTCCTAAGTCAGTTTTCCGAATTGGATAGTGTACGCACGAAATTCGAAAACACCGTCATGGAGATCGTAGAATTAAAATTGCAGTTAACACCCGGTGCAAAAATAACTACGTCACCATTAGATGCATTTGAATCCTTGTACGATACTTGTCGGTTAGCTGCACAAAAATGTCAGAAGGCCATCCCACTCTTAACTGAATCAAAAAATAATAGCGAGTCAATGACACGGCCTTCATTACCTAAGCTAACATTATTCGAATTCGATGGTGAAGTAGAAAACTGGACTACATTTTATGATACATTTTATTCACTTGTGCATAGCCGAGACTTTGCAGATATCGATAAATTCCATTATTTATTGTCGTGTGTAAAAGGTCCTGCACTCAATATCGTTAAGAAACTACCTATTACGTCGGCTAATTATTCCTTAGTGTGGCAAAGTTTATTAGAAAAATATCAAGATAACAGAACGCTAGTAGGTAGGTATCTCGACAAAATGTTAAACTTTACACCTTTTCACAAAGACACTACTTCAAACCTTACGTTATTTATCGAAACATTTGATCATTCGTTAAAAGCAATTCAGGCATTAAAAATTAATAATCTCGATGACTATTTATTTTGTCATTTAGCACTGAGAGGCCTTGACCCTCACACTAGGAAATTGTTCGAAGAAAGTCGTGATCAAAATTCTATGCCGACGTTTACTGAACTAATTAACTTTGTAAACAAACAAATTAAAGTATTAGAACACACTTTTCCAACAACGTCGAGTAGTTTTCAGTTGAAACCGAAACCGATAAATTATAAAATTAAGCACTCTAATACACGACATTCTTCAACAACATCCGTTTTAACTGCATCTCGATCACTAAATAGAGGTGAAGATAACTTAAACAAAAATAAGTTGTCATGCCCACATTGTAAACAAAATCACATGATCTATCGATGCGAACATTTTCGTAAAATGGCAGTCGAAGATAGAATTGACCGTGTCAATACCTTAAAACTATGTTCTAACTGTTTGAAATCGAATCATAACTCGTCATCTTGTACAAGTGCAATTACTTGTGGTGTGTGTGCGTCACCCCACCACTACTTATTGCATAAAGAGGTAAATCGCGCGAAATCACTTGTTCCGAAGCGAGATAGCGAGCAGCCATCTCAGTCGCACGCGCAGCAAGCGCTAGTGTCGTCCCGCTCCGTGAGTGAATCGACAGCGACACAGAGCGCACTTTATAGCATTGATGAAAAACAATACGGCGTTGTGTTAGGGACTACGCGTACCAACATTTTAGATGTTAGCGGACAGTATCATGATTGCCGTGCAGTTATTGATTCTGGAGCTCAGAGCTCGTTTATTACGTCGGAATGCGCTCAACGTTTGGGATTACCGCGTAAAAAATGTCCGTTTAATATTTCTGGTCTAGGCGGAGACATTATTAAAAATCAAGGAATGGTTACTTGTGTTATTAAACCGCGACATCAGGACGGTCCCACGTTCACGTTGAACATGGTCGTCGTAGCAAAAGTGTCCGCGGAGATGCCTAATGTTGATTTCCCTCCAAACGTTGTAAATGAATATAAACAATTCAATTTAGCGGATCGGTACTTTTATAAACGATCGCGTGTAGATATTTTGTTAGGTAACGACATCGTATCTGAAGTTATAAGGGATAAACCTATATTTATTAAGCCGAATATACCTAGCGTTATTAAAACTGTTTTCGGTTATATAATTAGTGGCAAATTATATCCTTCAGACGATAAACATTATTCTCAAAATGTTCATTTTTCGGTTTCTTCGGAAGAACAGTCGCTTGATCAGACACTACGTTCCTTCTGGGAAATTGAGGAAGTACCGTGTACACCGGCAATTAACCCTCTCGATCAGCTGGCCGAAGATATGTTCGTTAAGGAACATAGACGGGAACAGAGCGGTCGATACGTAGTGCCGCTACCTATCGTCCCCGGTCATCCGCCGCTCGGTGATTCGCGTAAAGTCGCCGAGCGTAGGTTATTGTTTACGGAGCGTAGGCTTGCTCGTGCACCGGCTCTGCAGCAGACATACCTAGAATTTATGCGTGAATATGAAGCGCTCGATCATATGGAACTGTATACCGGGACGCAACCTAGCAGTTATATAATTCCACATCATCACATATTACGACCTACCAGTACTTCAACGCCGTTGCGTGTAGTATTCGACGGGTCGGCGAAGACAAATAATAATATTTCACTTAATGATATACTATTAACTGGTCCCAAGCTGTATCGAGATATTGCCGCAATAATTTTAAATTTTAGAACTTTTGAATATTGTTTAGTTGCTGACGTTTGTAAAATGTATCGAGCTATCAAGTTACGTAAATCAGATCGATGTTATCAACATATTTTATATCGGGAATCTCCGAATGAGTCTATGAAATTATACGAATTAAAAACTGTTACATACGGACTCAGCTGTTCTCCCTTCCTTGCAATTCGTACGTTACTACAATTAGCTCGCGACGAACAGGAACGTTTTCCGTTGGCCGCTCGTGTTATCCAGGAAGGAGTATACATGGACGACATTCTATATTCCTGTAACTCCTTTGAGGAGGCCTGTACGTTACAGAATCAACTTGTGGGAATTTTCGAAAGCGGTCAGCTTATGTTAAAAAAGTGGAATAGTAATAGTCCGGAATTATTAAACCGAGTGCCGTGCGAAAATAGGGAATGTCCGGTTACGTTCATGAAGGACGGCAACGAAAATACGATCAAAGTATTAGGGTTGACTTGGAGTCCGCTGTTAGATAACCTTTTATTTATCATAAATAAAACGGACACTATCTCAACAAAGCGGTCTGTGCTAAAATTATTAGCATCTGTTTACGACCCCGTAGGTTTTATCGCACCATGTACTTTCGTCGCTAAACAGATCATGCAGGATTTATGGAAGCTAGGTGTTGGATGGGATGAACAACTACCATCGGAACTCGGCAATCGGTGGACAACCTATATTGCCGAGCTTCCGCGATTAGCTGAAATACCGATTGAGCGACACATGCTGCTGCCCGGTCAAACGGAATGTGAATTAGTAGGTTTTTGTGATGCGTCATCGCACGGATATGCAGCTTGCGTCTACGTCATATCACGGGACGATCAACATAACAAAATTAAGGTTCGTTTAGTGACAGCAAAATCTAAGGTCGCGCCTATTAAACCTATGACGATTCCACGTTTGGAATTGATGGGTGCAGTATTATTAAGTAAACTTTTAAAATTCGTTTGTGATAACTTTAACAGAGTAAAAATTAATCGAATAACATGTCTTACGGATTCGACAATCGTATTGTCTTGGCTTCATATCGAAGCTTATAAACTTCAAACATTTGTTTGTAACCGTGTTACACAAATAACGGAGGTCGTACCTTCGCATCACTGGCGACATGTTAGCAGTGAAAATAATTTAGCTGACATATGCTCGCGTGGGGTTTCACCATCTCAACTTGTTACTGATAGCAACAGGTGGTTAATGGGTTCTGAGTGGTTATATACACCATTTCAGGAGTGGCCTATATCAGTCTTTGTTCAAGAGGCGAAACAACCTCCTGAAGTAAAAACTTCTTATAATTTAATGGCAGAACAATTAATTATAAAACCAGAATCTAAGTTAGAATTTTGTGAACGCATAATTGCTAGATTTTCTTCTTATTCAAAATTGCAGAGATGTGTAGCTTGGATATTGAGGTGGCGAAATAAACGGAACGATTCAGGTAAACTCTTATCAACCGAAGAATTAAATAAAGCGGAGGATTCCCTCGTTCGGTTAGTGCAGAGTGCACACTTTGAATCAGAGTTACATAGCTTAAGAAAAAATATTAAATATGTTCCGTCACTTAAAAAACTCTCACCGTTTCTTGATTCCAGCGGGTTTATCAGGGTAGGGGGTCGTATTACCCACTCTGAACTACCATATAACGCCAAACATCCTCGCCTTTTACCAAAAAATAGTAAGTTTACAAAATTACTAATCCAATATTATCATTTAAAACATTTACATGTAGGGCCACGCACTTTGCATGGCATAATAAATTTAAATTTCTGGTTACTGTCGGCTCGTAGGCTTATCAGATCAGTATTATCAAAATGCCAAATTTGTTTTAAATGTAAACCGTCATTATTACAACCGGAAATGTCTCCGTTGCCACAGACGCGATTATTACCCAACAAGGTGTTTGACCATGTCGGTGTAGACCTTGGTGGTCCATTCTTCATCAAAGAAAGCTTGCGTCGAAACGCGAAGGTGTCTAAATCGTATTTAGCACTCTTTGTTTGCTTTTCAACAAAAGCTGTTCACCTAGAACTGCTATCTTCTTTGTCTGCTGAATGCTTCTTAGCCTGTTTAGACAGGTTTGTTGCGCGAAGAGGCTTATGCTCTTGTCTTTACTCCGACTGCGGAACTAATTTTATAGCCTCAAATAAACATTTAACGGAAGTGCAAAAGTTTTTTCATGACAAGCAGACTAAGGAAAACATAATAGATGGTACTTCTCAAAGAAAAATTATTTGGAAGTTTAACGTCCCCAGTGCTCCCCATATGGGAGGATTGTGGGAAGCTGGTATTAAATCAGCAAAGTACCATATAGTACGCAGTGTTGGAAATAAGTCCTTAACTTTTGAGGAACTTTATACGGTCTTCTGCAAGGTTGAGGCTATTTTAAATTCTCGTCCGTTATGTCCATTACCGGCTAGCGATAATCCTGAGGAGTTTAACGTGTTGACCGCGGGACACTTCCTAATCGGAAAAGGTTTGACAGCCGTGCCTGAATATAACTTCGATGAAGTGCAAATTGGTAGATTGTCACGTTGGCAATATATTCAACATTGTTCGCAAGTATTTTGGAAACGTTGGAGTCGAGAATATTTAAATACGTTACAACAAAGAGCAAAATGGTTCACTTCAAGGCTCAACCTTAAAGTAGGAGATCTAGTACTAATAAAAACTGATAACACACCTCCCCTTAACTGGCCGTTGGGTAGAGTAGAGATTTTACACCCTGGTTCCGATGGCATCGTCCGTTGTGTTACACTCCGTACCCAAAAGAGTAGTTTACGAAGACCAGTTAACAAATTAAGCCCTTTACCCTATATTAACTAACTTTATTAACTATTTAATTTTATTATTATTAGCTTTTATTAGTCATATTCTCGTAGAATTTATCTATTATTTATTTATTATATTCTGTTATGTACCTACTATAGGGGAAACCATCATTATGGTTTCGGTAGGGGGTGTGTTCGATAACCATAGACACATCGAGCTTCGATAGTCGATGGTCTGTCACCGGACCAATGAGCGTTCGGTGGAATCGCGCCGTGATTGGTCGGCCGGCCGTGACGTCGCGAGTATTTCAAATCTGTTTGAATTTTGAATGCATTTGAGCGGATCGCTCTCTTGCGTCGACCGCCGAACAGAAAAGACCCTTGCCGTGCTACTTACAATATAGACCCTTCACAACGTTTGTGAACTGTGGTACCGTGTGCCGTGATCCTACCGTGTGACAATCGTGGACCCCCGAGACGTTCTTGAAGATCCCGGTGTCGAGAAGCTGGACGTTCCAGAGGAACGGTGAGTGGATTCATTGTCTATTGTAAGCTTTGTGTGTCTTCAGGTGTGTCGAACATACGTAAACCAGCCTATGGAAATTATTTAAAAAAGGGTCCTTCGAATCTCCAACAACATTTTTTTTATGTTTGAAACATCCGTTTATTCATTTAATTTATGTTCATTGCGTTTCAAAAGATTTTTTAAGTCTATATCCTTTTCCAATAATAAAATGAAATTGTACTGTTGAACTTTCAACTTGGCAATATCCGATGAAAACTTTTGATCTCAGTATTATTTTTCCTTTTTATCCGCTCTGGCTCTTATTCTATTAAGTCTAGTTAACAAAGTTGAACTGGTAGCTCAAGTGAATTTAATTAATTATGTAGTAAGCTTGACTCGTCTTTTACATAATAAGATAATTATACTGTCCCAAGCTTTGAATTCAGCAAGATTATGTAATAAACTGTTGCTTCATTTTATATTTGAAGCCTAATTACTTTTATATTTGAATTACATTTAGAATGTGCTAAATGTGATTTCAAAACATAACTAATAATGATAATAATAGGGGGCAGAGCAGCTTGTGTCGAGCTGTTGGTGAGTAGCGACACCACCCCCTACCATCATCTCGAGTTCCTCCGAGAGAACTGGGCTTCGCCTCGTCCGCCACACAGAGGTACGGCCGGACAGAGCATCAGGTCTCTCACCTCTGGGTTGCCTTCATTGACCGGTCAGAGTGGGGCGCTAGAGGTATGGCATTTGCAGAAATTTGGATAATAGGCTGTTGTCTAAATTTCTGCAAGAGCCATACACTCGGGGGTGGAAGTGTCTAAAGGCATAATAGCGGGGAAGCCCGCTCCGAGCTCGAGATTACTCGCTCGTGATGGTGAAACCGGGGCCACACCTCTCGACACCCCCAGCCTCTTTCAACAGTGTTGCCCCCCGTCGACCATCGGGTTGGCTGTTTGGGGGGCCCACCAAGGAGAGGCGAGTCACCACCTGCCTAAAGTAGAATTCGATAATGTGAGATGTTGAATATAGGCAGGTGCCGGAACTCACTCCATATGCTCAGCCAGCTAGTCCCCCCAGTTCACCCACATAGCCCAAAGTTTTACAAATCACTTTTCATTACAATAGTGCCATTATATTCTGCGGGGTCTGTCTGTGCCTGTATTAACTATTGATGCAGTCAGAGAGAGGTCCCGCCGAATATAACCCATTACAAAGTAGATCAAAATTATCGAAAGCGCCTCTACGTGTTGGACCCCCCATGTCCCCGCGCAAGCCTGACAAAGGTCCGGGGTTCAAATTGGACCCCGTGCTGACGTACATATGTATAATATACTTTATTGTACACCGAAATCAGATAAAACAATAAAGAAATACAGTTCACAAAAGGCGGTCTTATCACTATATATAGTACAATAGTGATCTCTTCCAGACAACCTTAGGGTTTAGGAAATATTGCAAAAAATTGAAAATAATAGGGGTGTACCATTCTACGAGTATGTAAAAATACTAACAGTAACTATACTTAGTATCTAAATAGGTAGGCATAACATAATCTATCTGCTGTCAAATGGTAATCTTGTAGTCTGGCACTATCGTGTTCTGGTGAGATGGTAATGTATGACCCCATAATTTCTGCCATAGAAGCATAACAGCTTGAGCTGAAGCGATGACAACGTATTTACATTTTGACCATTCGTTTTTGTGTATAGATTTTATAGGTTGCAGTTGTCACTTACCATCCATGTGCACTGTAGGTTTATTAATTTATCACCTTTATAACATAAAAAAGGCTATGAAATTGCTGTTACAGCGGCATCACCATCATCATCATTTCATCAGCCAAAAAACGTCCACTGCTGGACAAAGGCCTCCCCCAAAGATTGCCACAACGAACGGTCCTGAGCCGCGATACAGCGAATGCTTGCGATCGTCACAAGGTCGTCGGTCCACCTCGTGAGGGGCCTATGCTTCGCCTTGCGGTATGCGATCGCCGCTCTAGAACTCTTCTGCCCAAACGGCCGTCAGTTCTTCGAGCTGTGTCCCTGTCCACTACCACTTGAGTCTCGCTATTCGGTGAGCTATGTCGGTAATTTTGGTAATCATGCGGTTCCTCTCAGTTCCGGTTCGATCTCGCAGAGTAACTCCGAGCATAGCGGCAAATCCACCTAAACTTTTTGTTGATAGTTTCATGACATTTCTGCAGTATTTTCTTTTATTTAAGTAAAGTCTTCCCACCCTCTATAATAATGTACAGTGCTCAACAATAAATATTACACATCGAGCCTAGGAAGGAGACTTCGGCTTATTTCGGGACTTTAGAGCGTTATCTCTTTCGCACCATCCCTATTTGACGTTTGTCGACCATTTTGATCATGTTTTGACCAATATCGGACTGTCAGTGCTTACGTAGGCAGTGTGTTACAGAGATAACGCTCTACGAAGTCAAAACGAGCCGATCGTCTCTTTCGCCGGCTCGATGTGCAATACTAATTGTTGAGTACTGTAACCAATGAGCTTATAAATATAACATCATTGACTGTAACCATCTTCGAAAATGTAATATCACACGCAGGCTGGCCGAAAATAGGTCACCAGGTGATTATAAGATAACAGTGTATCGGACAAAAAGCAATTAATCACAAACTTATCGCCATTGGTTACTTAAGTTGTGACGTGGGGTAGCCCGCATGGTGACTCAAGATCGTTACAAGATAATATCTCCTTTAATATCTTGGATAATAACGAAGAAAATATTTTTATCTAATGAAGAATGTATATTGCATAGCATGAAAATCATTATTACTGCCTTACATTCAGTATTTTACTGCCTCCTCTACGTGTTCAATAAATCTTATTCCAATAAAAAGCCTTATATAAATCACTGGTGTGGTTGTTTGCATGTCTGTCTATCACGGCCAATTTGTTTTAAAACATTAGAGCTGATTACGTTTAAATTTGTTACACGTAATCAATGACCCAAACATGCTCGTGTCACGATTTTTTTTATTTCTTTTTATACAACGTGTAATAATAATAATAAGGGGGCAGAGCAGCTTGTGGCGAGCTGTTGGTGAGTAGCGACACCATCCCCTAACATCATCTCGAGTTCCTCCGAGAGAACTGGGCTCGCCTCGTCCGCCACACAGAGGTACGGCCGGACAGAGCATCAGGTCTCTCACCTCTGGCTTGCCGTCATTGACCGGTCAGAGTGGGGCGCTAGAGGTATGGCATTTGCAGAAATTTAGATAATAGGCTGTTGTCTGAATTTCTGAAAGAGCCATACACTCGGGGGTGGAAGTGTCTAAAGGCATAATAGCGAGGAAGCCCGCTCCGAGCTCGAGATTACTCGCTCGTGATGGTGAAACCGGGGCCACACCTCTCGACACCCCCAGCCTTTCTCAACAGTGTTGCCCCCTGTCGACCATCGGGTTGGCTGTTTGGGGGGGCCACCAAGGAGAGGCGAGTCACCACCTGCCTAAAGTAGGATTCGATAATGTGAGATGTTGAATATAGGCAGGTGCCGGATCTCACTCCATAGGCCCAGCCAGCTAGTCCCCCCAGTTCACCCACATAGCCCAAAGTTTGGCAAATCACTTTTCATTACAATAATCCCATTATATTCTGCGGGGTCTGTCTGTGTCTGTATTGACTATTGATGCAGTCAGAGAGAGGTCCCGCCGAATATAACCCATTACAAAGTAGATCAAAATTAACATATATTTAAAGGAGATATCAGAAACTTTAAAAACATAGGTTCGAAGCGTTGCGTTGCTTCGAAGCTATGTTTTGATGCTTTTGTGACGTAAATCATCACATTGTGGAATTACATCACTACCTGAGTGGAACATGTACACTACCACAGTATAACAATAACCATTTGTTAAATTGTGCTACTACTTAGGGGCGTGTTATGTGGTGATGCCTACGCCATCAGCCACTAGAGCTCTATTGCGTAGTATACAGTAGAAAATTGCGTCTGTAGTTTATCAATGTATTGCTAACTTTGTACATTTAGTAGTTTACTTTATTTATTATTTTATTTCACTATTTAAAAATATTTCTATCTTTAGCATTTCTCTTAAACAAGATTGTGTTCGTACATTTCAGTTCAGTTATCATAAAAGTACCATTTGCTGTTTCGTAAAAAAAACATAGATGCGCAGTTTGAAAAGGTAATTAAGAATGTATATTGCATAGCATCAAAATCATTATTACTGCCTTATATTCAGTATTTTACTGCCTCCTCTACGTGTTCAATAAATCTTATTCCATTTCAGTTCAGTTATCATAAAAGTACCATTTGCTGTTTCGTAAAAAAAACGTAGATGCGTAGTTTGAAAAGGTACTTTCGAAATAGCTCATCTATATTCTTTATTTTACTTCAAAGCTGTTCAAAATTTTCCGTGCGCCATATTTCAGTTGCAGCCAGACCTGTACGTTTAACTCATCTCGACGATGCCGTGCCCTCATATTTATAAAGCTTACATGTAAACAGTACACGAACTCTTTTAGAGTACCGTGGTAGTAAAGATTTTGTTAGTATTTTAAATCCCAATAATTTTAATTTTTTCACATGATATATTGAACTGATAAGTAACTAAGGAACCTAATATATCTGCCGCCAAATGGTAGTGTTCAGCACTACCGTGTTTTCGTAAGATGGTAATGTATGGCCCCGTAACAACTAACAGAACAACTAAGGTCTCAAGTGTCTCAACCAAGGCTTACACACACACACACGCACACACAAACACACACACACACACACACTACACACACACAATAACAATTTTAGATTTAGTACTCAAATAACTGTTTTTGTTTGTTTAATAGGTTGGGGAAAAAGTCTTTTCGCATTATAGTATGTATGAACTTGTAATAAAATCTCTTTGGCTGTAGTATTTGTAACTGGCTGGTTTTGGTATCACTGAAAGTTAAAATTTTAAAGAACATAATTCCAAATTCAAATTAGGCAAATGTGTGATTTTCATTTGTTTTTCGTACTGTCAAGATGAGTGAATCTAATGAAGATATTCGATACATTTTAAAATTTTACTACAAAAAAAGTAAAAATGCAACGCAAGCAGCGAAAAAAATTTGCGATGTTTATGGACCTAGTGCAGTGTGAGAGTAGCACAAATTTGGTTTAAGCGTTTTCAATCCGGGAATTTTGATGTCAAAGATGCACCTCGCTCTGGTCGCCCTATTACGGATAAAATGAGCAAGAAAAAGTGGAGCAAGATTGACATATTAGTAGTTACGACGTAGCTGAAGAACTGAGAATTGATCACAATAACAGTTTTGGCGCATTTGAAAAAGCGGGGTACAAAAAAAAGCTCGATATTTGGGTACCTCACGAGTTCACTGAAAGAATCCTAATGAACCGTGTACTCATTCGTGATTCTTTATTACGACGTAATGAAACCGAATCATTTTTGAAGAAGCTGATAACTGGTGATGAAAAGTGGATCACGTACGACAAAAACGTGCGAAAAAGGTCGTGGTCAAAGGCCGGTCAGGCTTCACAGACTGTGGCGAAACCCGGGTTAACTCGCAATAAGGTGATGCAGGACTATTGATTCTGAACTCTACTGCGAATAACTGATGAGATTAAAGCAAGAAGTTGAGAGAAAGCGGCCGAAATTGATCAACAGAAGGGGTGTGGTGTTTCATTGATGCCCCACATGATGAGCGCCCACACATCTATAGCCACTCAGCAAAAATTAAGAGAGTTTGGCTGGGAGGTGTTAGTGCATCCGCCGTATAGTCCTGACCTTGCACCTTCAGATTTCCACCTATTTCGGTCTCTTCAGAATTCTTTATGCAATGTTAGGTTAACATCACGAGAGGACTGCCAAATCCACTTGTCGCGGTATTTTGATAAGAAGTCCCAAAATTTTTATAGCAATGGGATCATGTCATAAAAATTCAAGGATTTCAAATTAATTTAACTGGTAGGTAGAGTTCCAGTGGCGGAACTCTTATGCGTAGGGACTCCACTCCACATGACCATGTATCTGTTGCCGAATGGTGGTGTTCAGCTGTTCCGGTTGAATGGTATGTAATGACAGGGAGAAAAGAAAGAAAGGGAGAGCTTGCAATAGATGAGGGGACGAAATTATTCGCACAGCGGGTCCAAACCTAATCGCGAGAAAACTGCCTTTTTTTGGAGGAGGCCTAACTAACTGACTTTATATTTATACTAAAAAAAAAACAGATTTACTCGCTTTAACAATGGTTGTCTCATTTTAATAAATTTTTGTATTTTAAATATCGTTATACCGAACCAATGAATTTTAAAAATCCAAACAAAATTGATAGCCGAGCAGATTTTTCAGACCCCTAAACTATGCAAGCAATATTAATAAAAATCTTTTGACGTAGCTATCAATAAATATTTGAACAAACTTTCATAAATTCTGCTTCGACATAAAACTACGTGCGTCCGATATGTTGTGTATTTTTAAATTTTACCGCGGTGTGTATTTTTTAAATAAAAAATTGTCATTGAAGGCACGAAATATTCTGTCCATATCTATATTTACTTTAAACTCGTGCGGTAAGGCCTGAATTTTCAAATGACAATAAAATTCAATACGTACCTTTTTGATTTTATTTTAACTGTTAATTATTAAAATACTATTTTTTAGTAAACTGCCTCAGTAGTCTAGTGGTAGAAATAGAAATAGAAAATATTTTTATTTCGAATAGATCTTTACAGATACTTTCAAAACGTCAAGAAATATATAAAATACCTAGAGTGAATAACCATTACATAAAGTAAAAGCAAAATCGTATATTAATAGTAAATTAAAATTTTAAACTACTTATACACAATAATCACAAAAATTTTCAATTCCTTCAATGATGATAAATGAAGAAAAAGAAAAACTTATTCGTCAAGATCAAAGCAGAGTTCCAAGTGCAGTCACTACTGAGAAGAACTACGCTACCCAACAAACTCAGTAAGAGCTCTTTTAAATAGCATACATGCAAATAAACTGCTTTCTACTAAATGTGATGTAGCTCCTGCAAACCAGAACAGACCAGTCCCCACCAACAGCACCCGTTCACGAGTATGACGCATGTGACAGCCATTGCCCTCCTCGACCATTTTAGAGGAAAGTGAGCAACCCGCCACACGACGCCGCCAAAGGCAAAGACATTTAAGCGTGCATGACTGTTCCGGATATGCATACGTCAAAATAAAAGATGGTAGCAGGCTACTACTACTACGCTGGAGTCCTGGGTTCGATTCCCGGGTCAGGGTCTATCGGAGATATTTTTTTTTATGTTATGGAAGTGGTAAACAATCATGGAGTTCACATTGATGTTAAGACATGACTGCAGCCTATAGACACTTACACAAAGACCAAGGTCAAAATGCAGATGCGTTACCACTCCTGAGACCTAAGGTGTTATGCCTCTGCGCCGGAAATTACAGGGCCGTACATAACCACCTGACCGGAACACGATAGTGCTGAACACTGCCATTTAGCGACAAGTATATTAGGTAATGCGGTGGTGCCTACGCCCGCGAGCTCCGTCACTAGAGCTCTACCACCAATAAAAAAACTGTGAAATCCTTTATTCCTAAGACCAATGGGGTATTTGCCTGGAGATGTCAACAGGCTCGCCACCTGTTACATGGACCAAACGTAACCGGAGAATCGTAGGTTTGCCTGTATCATACCGCGGACACTCCGCTAAAATTCCATACAAACGCTTAATTTGGTCTTTATTATACTGACATCAATCAGTGACGTGCACCTGTGTGCGTAGCACGTACAAAATACCAACAGTCGCCCATAAGAGGGGAGGAGGTTAGGTGATGCGGGCAAATCGGACGGAACGTCAAAGTGTCCATTCTATACGTAGTATTATTACATATTCTCTGCCTGTATGCTTGACTTAAATTATCAGATGAACACAAGAATTATTGCACGTCGACCTTAGGACGGAGACTTCGGCTTATTTCGAGTCTGTAGAGTGTCATCTCTGTCGCACCTTACCTATGTGACGTTCGTCGACCATTTTGATCAAGTTTTAACTAATACCGTACTATCAGTGCTTACTTACGTAGTGTGCAGCAGAGATCTCTTTCGTAGGCTTGATGTACAATATTTCATGCTGTTTACTGGAACTAAATATGAAAATTAGCTTATTAAATCCGATCCAATCGATCAAGAAATGTCACCCAAGAAAACAAAGGAAGCACTCAATGATATCTCGAAAAGGAAATTAATTCGAATGCAACATGATCAATGGAAACTTCGACGGAGCACGTCTCGAGGATAATCCGCAATGAATTGCGTCAACTGCCAACTAAATGTTTCAAGTGCGACACACGGGCATTATTACGATATGTCCGCTGCCGTCGCCGTCGCGATGAAAATTGCATTAATATTGTAACGAGTCAAGCATTTCGAAGTTGTTCATACTGTTAAACTGAACTAGCACTAGCAGCACTTCATTTCACCGTGACGACCACAATTCAACTGATCCCCTCTTACCATTGACAACCCAATTTATACCATTGACAAGCTCATTTCTACCCTCAATTACTCGACTTCGTAAACAACATTCGAGTCGTTATCTTTACAATAGCTAGCAGGTGTAATTCAAAATGTAAACAACCTAATTTCAATCAGGCACCTGTTTTGGCATATACACCACCTGCTTTTGGACAAACACCACGTGATTTGGCACAAACACCACCTGTTTTAGGCACTAACAATACTTACAAAGCTTATCTGATATAAAGGTTTCTCTGTACCAAAATATATGTTAAAGATTTTGTAAAATTTCACATAAACAATAACATTGACAAATATTTTAGTGCGACCGAACCTAAGAGTAATCTATACATAATTAAATAGGGATTATAATAAAATACGTCAGTGAAAAACCGAACGAATTAGTCTCTTACGCGGCCGTAACCGTAAGAAAATTTATAGGACTTGAAACTCCCATGACATTTAATAAGACTAGACTATGGTTTTTTTGGCTGCATTTTGAATCTTATCAAAACGAGTTATCAAAACGAGTTAAAAAGTAGCCGTGAGAAAAAACCGCAAGGTCGGCCGCCTGCATGACAGAGTTTCCTAGAATTATAAAATCTCATGGTAAAAAACAATTTTTGCCAGCACGGTTGCGAGTTATAGATTAACAGATTGGTATTTAACACAACTCGGATGGTAGATACTGAACAATCATAAACTTTCACGCGGACGAAGTCGCGGGCACAGCTAGTACATAAATAAAAAACATACTTATCGGATAGAAAACTTCCTCTTTTTTTCCGCGTTCCCGTCCCAAATTTTAGCTGTACATTCACGATGCACAGTTCTCCACACCGCCCATGGAATTTCAATTTCAATTCGATTTCTTGTCATGAATCGCGGACGCCTGATCGACCGGTTACCCCTTGCGTTGCTGTTTCCGTCACTTAACTAAATCTGGTTTGGAGGAGTATATTTGACGATGTTTTTTCACAACAAAATGGTATATTGAAGAATGTATTATTCACGCCCGGTAGTTTGAATGGTAAAAGTGGAGCTTTCTGTGTTATGTTGAAGTGGAATAAAATATTTAGTGGACTGTAATGAAACAGTATTGCATTTTTGAGTGGACATTTGCTTAGCTAGTAGTGGAATGGAATGTCGGGTGAAAGAAAGAAAAAAAGAAAAAGATTTATTTTTTGCCTTACACTTAGAATAACAAATACAACATATAACACATAAAAAAGCCAAATAATGGTTCCTCTCAGCAAGATGCTATAGAATGAACTACAGCGCTGGTGTTCTCATAGGGCCATCAATGATTTGTGACATTAAGAACTGCCCTTTACGCCTATATAGGTGTGTGGAGGAACGGGTGGAAGCGTTCCTCCGGCGAAAATGGAGAATCCTCCGACCAGGCGAGGTGGTAGCGCCTGGCGGGCCGCGGCCCAACGGTTGACGTTGGGAAGTTGTATATATGCCAACTCTTTAGAAATCTTCGTATATGCGATGTAATTTTACTGCACGTCATCTATCGTACTAGACAAGTACTGTAAGGTTTCATTGTATTCCACTAGTTGGCAGTTGACAGTTTCGAAGTGGCAAACAAACATACAGTTCACGTGAATACTGTTGATGTTAACATCTAAACAAACATGACCCCATAATAACTATCACAGATACATAATAACTAAAGTCTAAGGGATGGTAACGCATCTGCTATTTGACCTCTGGTCTTTGTGTGGGTGTCTATAGGCTGCAGTCATCACTTAACATCAATATGAACTGCATTCTAATTTGCCACCTTCATGACATAAAAAAAGAGATCCCCAGAATCATTCCTAATACGTTCACAATAAAAAGTAGGAATCTCTTGAAAGATCTATTTAACTCTAGTTCTTCGATTACATTATTTTACGAGTATAAAGCTAACTCAATAAAACCAACGTAACAACCCAAATTGACTCCGCGAATCCATTACTCCACGTGCAAATTGATTTTTGCTCTAAAAGCTTTTTCATAAAATCCAATATTAGGTACATTTGATTTCTATCATAACAATGTGCCAGAATATTATTTGACGCAATGATGTTCATAATAACATCAGTCGAAAGACTACTGTAAGACAAAGCCTACCCCGAAGATGCCATAAAAGTGTTGATAGTTTCAATCCGGTTCATAATCCCTTTCCCAAAATGTCCCTCGGTTTCAAAATGTCCCTTTCTCGAAATGTCCCTTTTCCAAAAAGTCCCTTTACCGAAATGTCCCTTTCCCAAAAAGTCCCTTTCCCAGAAAGTCCCTTTCCCGAAATGTCCCTTTCCCAAAATGAAGGGACATTTCCCCAAAATGATATTTTCATACAACGGTTAGATAATAATTGATTGCACATGAGAAACATGGATAGAATGAAATAAAACAAAACCATAAATAGTAATTCTAGGCGAGAATATGTCATAATGGCCACGCTTGGGATGCTGCTGTCCATTCCTTCGCATAAGGGTGTTTTTACCATGAGAGATGTGCTATTCAGCTACGCTGCGAAGACGTCCAATCTACGGTACCAAAATATGTGACCAATTCCAGCGATACCACACCTCGGACACTCCGCCAAAATTCCATACAAACGCTTAATTTGGTCTCTATTACACAAACAACCTAAAACTACCTCAAACAGTCACGTGTATTTACCCGTGCACCTGTGTGCGTAGCACGTAGAGAATACCAAACGTCGCCCATAAGAGGGGAAGAGGTTGGGTGAGGTGGGGAAATCGGGTGGGACGTCGAAGTGTACATTCTATACGTAGTATTATTACATATTCTCTGCCTCTAATCTATGTAACGGAAGGAGGAACATGCGCTATGAAACGCATCCATAGCTCGCATCCATATAACATCCTTCCATATAAAAAACATATCTTAGCTGTTCCCACCAATGCTATGTGGACCAATGATTATGATTGGTGGCTATCAAACGCATCCATAGCAACGTAGCACATCTCTGGTCGAAAAGCACCCTTATTGTAATGGAAGTAAGCTTTAGACCAGTTATAAGATAATCTGATTGCCTTGACGTTTATTATACGTCAAAACAAGGTAAGGTTGAAATAAGTCTGCGGTGGTATGTCCCCAGGGATTTTGCAAAAACCTCCAACCTTCTTCAAAAATTATCTATTTTGTATCTCAAACAATACAAAATTACTCTTGTTCATTGAAATCTACAAACATCTAATGGATAATTTAATTTCTAAATTATAAGTTTCAAAGTGGATTTCTGAGAAGAAAGTGAAGGTGTCTTGATTAAAAAGCTGTACGTCACACAATTACTTTTTTTTGACGCAATAAACGTGGAATACGATTGAACTTTTAATATTAATCTGATTCCTTTTCCTCCGTCTCCTTGATTGTCTTTTGTTTTGATTTCTTTTATCTATACATACTATAAAACAAAATTCTCGCGGCGTATGTCTGTCTTTCTGTGGGAGATAAACTCGAAGACTGGATTTTCATACGGTTTTCACCGATTGATAAAATAATTAATGTGACTTCCTCACATTTGTGTAATTTATCTGTTAAAGTTTTGTGTAAATCGATAAGGATATAAGAAAAGTTGAAGGTTTATCACCATATAATTAAAATGAATATATTTATAAATTGTCGCAATAAAATAACGCGCTTTAAAAAAAATACTTAAAACACATTGCTCACACTGACGATGGGAGATGGGCCTCAGTTGTTTTTTTTTTATTTTTTTTTATACGGCATTGTTTTGAACATTTATTGTATGGCGGAACGACGTTTGCCGGATCAATGTAATTGGATGTATCAAATGTTATAATTTATTTTTGAAGGACGATACTTTACATATTTTATGGCGTTTCGTACTCGTATTTCAGTCCTCGTTCACAGTTCCGGATATTTCTCTCCATGTTTTTAATTCTTAGATCCATGACATTACTCTATCTAGCATAATATACCTATTGAAAAAATCTTCCAAGGACCGGCTTCAAGAATAGTCAAATACAAAACCTAGTTTATACTTTTAAAGGCTTAAAAATGTTTAATAAGTTAAATAATAAAAAAATTAGTGAGAGTCCGAAATTTTTGAAATACAATAAATATTTTAAGACATTTTTATACACTATCCCCCTTATTCATAAACGTACATTAGAAAGGTTCGTTTTAGCTATACGTAGAATGCTTTTTATTTGTCAGTTGCAAACTTGCAATGTCAAATGTGTAGGATAGAAAAAGACAAAGGAGATATTAGCAACACTTTAGCTAAAATACGTTTATGAATAAGGGGGTATATTTATAAGGGCATTATTATGAATACCTATAATATAATGCATTAAGATATAGGGTTGAGGTAGGGGAATAATATAAAAATGTTACATAGTCCTGTTAGTCCATGTTATTAATTTTAATGATACACACAAAATGTATTCTAAGTTTACATTGTTCTATGCACAACTGTGAAAACTTACGAAGCGACAAAACAAATCAAATCCTATAAAAATAGATTTCGTATTCACGGAACACAAAACCAAAACACGTGAGTCTACACGAATCCTTCCCAGAATATGAAATAAGCGTCCGATTGCGAATAAATCAATCTCAATCCATTAGGATTACAGCAGATCAAGAGGCGAGCATTTTTCGGGTAAATCCCGGCTATCGAGCAAAATATTTATACGCTGCCGCGTCGGGCCCGTGTGGCATATGTTATTCAACCGGCGTGAATGTGAGCCGCGCTTCTATGCGGGCTGCTTTTACAATGTTTAATGGGATAAATAAAGAATAAACAGTATTTAAACACTCAAAGAAGCGCGCATGGCCCCGGGGCTGGTGCAGATCGTAAGCGATCTACTTTCTTAAGCGATACGGACGCGGTCGGGTGTGTGACGGCTAGTGGAAAAAAATTGCGTATTTCCGTGCTTCGGACGGCACGTTAAGCCGACGGTCCCGGTTGCTATCGAATGATAGTAGTCGTTAAACCTTGTCGGAGGCCTTATGGGCGGTTCGAAAACATCCGACAGCGGGTTGGCCACTAACCCGTGTCTGCACCAACCCGCATTGGAGCAGCGTGGTGGAGTAAGCTCCAGGCTTCCCCCCAAAAAGGGGAGAGACTCGTGCCCAGCAGTGGAGCGTATAATGGGTTGCCATTATTATTTAAATACTTAAATATTATATAACATCTGTATTTCGTCGTAGAGGGTTTATAAATATTGGATGTGTAGGAACTGAAACTCAATAACTACCTCCGTAATCTAAATTTAGCAGACTACTACTGTTGCTCTTAGGTCCTGGATTCGAACCCCTTAATGCTAGGAAGGAGACTTCTTTGTCTGTAGAGCGTTATCTCTTCCGCAACGTACCTATTTGACGTTTGTCCACCATTTTGATCGAGTTTTGACCGAATACCGAGTGCTTACGTAGGCAGTGTGCAACAGGGATAACGCTCTACGAAGTCGAAACGAGTCGATCGTCTCTTTCGCAGGCACTTCTAAGACTATACGATGTGCGTCGGGACAGCTAGTATTTTTATAGATTTATGCATGTTGATTACATCAATACATATAATTATGACAATCAAGTGTCTGTACATTATATAATTTTACAAAAAAATTTGAAGCGATTAAAGAAGATTGACAGAAACCAAAGAAACAATTTTTGGAATTTTATCTGTCTGTGTATCGTGTGTAATGTGTGTAATGTGTCTGTGTGTAATGATTTAGTATTTAGTGGAGTTGGTAGCGTTGGTGGCACGCAAACGAATTTGCGAACACAGCTAGTATAGAAATAAAAACTTCATTTCATACCACGTTGTTGGCAAATTTTGCATCTGTAATAATTTATACACCTCGATGCAGTGTGCATTTTTTATAAGATTCACGGTATCCGTTACGTATGTCGGAGACATCCAGGGTATCCATTTTTGTTACGATTCTTTTATTTGTACTCTACTGACGAAGTTACATTGCCTTCCTTGGTTTATTACATACTAGCTGTTGCACACGGCTTCGCCCTAGTGGATGTCGTTTAAAAAGTAGCCTATGTTCTTTCTCAAAGTCATCTCTATATCTGTACCAAATTTCATTAAAATCGATTTATTCGTTTGTTCGTGAAAAGACAGACAGACAGAGTTACTTTCGCATTTATAATATTAGTAGGGAAGTAGGGATTTAAAACCGCTAACGCTTCAGGGGTGGCATTTGCATTGAGTCCTCTGGAGTTTGTGTAGATGTATATATCGATCTTCATTCATGCCCTTTTCAGTTGAAGAGGAACGGGTGGAAGTGTTCCTCCGGCGAAAAGGGAGGATCCTCCGACCAGGCGAGGTGGTAGAGCCTGGCGGGCCGCGGCCCAACGATTGACGTTGGGAAGTTGTATATATGCCAACTCTTGAGAATACTTCGTATGTGCGATGTAATTCGACTGCACGCCATCTACCGTACTAGACGAGTACTGTAGGGTTTCATTGTATTCCACTCGTTGGCGCCTTAATGTAGTGGACGCTACACAGTAAAACATAATAGTTTTCACATAAAAAATGTCTCTCCTATTTCTTCTGTAATTACATGACTGTGTGAGAACCGGCAAAGGTACGTTGTCATTATTTATTCCGCGTACATTAGTACGACTTATAGGAACCTTGGATTATAGGTGACTTACACAAAGGCTTGAGAGGTTTCATTCGTGTAAATATTACATGTTATATACTGGCTTAAAAGAAAATATTTTAGCAATAGGGCTAAGCATTCGTTTTGGTATAGAATGTTCAGTTATAATTCATTTTTCTTCCTGTTTGCAATGAACGTATGAGTAAATACGATAAGTAATCGGTATGTGTGTACCATGTATAGGTAAGTAGAAGTACAATAAAATTAAAATAATAAATATTAAATGTCCGTGGTTCGTAGTAGTAACATACGTCCGGATTTGGTACGGAACAAACAGCGGATTCATCATCACATCATCACCTACACAATCGTAATTTTGTCAGGTTTCACTGAAACATTAAAATAATTTGAAATCACTTAAACCCTTTGAGTCCTTCCGGCGGCAGCACTGCGCGGCAGCACTGTTCCACCTTAATACTCAAAGCCTAAATCTAATCCGCATGTAGAAAAAGCGCGAAAACACGAAGCGTAGGGAAGCAGACTTCATAAAAACGCAACGTCAACGTCAACCCTGACAGGTTATGACTAGGGCTGTTGATAAAATGTTGACATATCGATATTTTTATTTAGATTTTTTTTGACCATATACTCGTTTTGGTATTTGGATATTAAAATGTAGATATCGACACATTTTTTTTTATTAATTGTTTTTGAGGGCAAAGTGTTTTTTTTTTGTGTTCGCTCGTGTTTTTGAACTTGTATTTGGACCAAATTGAAGCTACTGTTAGACGGCATGCAGGGGCAATGTTGTTTTTTTTACACGCGCGTTTTTTTATTATTTGTAAATGACCTTTTTTTAACAAAACCGATACAAATAAAATATTTATAAATCGAAAAATATAATCCGATATTGATATGTTTTATAAAATATCGAAAGTTGAATATTTCGAAAAATATGAGCAGCCCTAGTTATGACTTTATGAGTCAACGCCAGGAGTCAAATGTAGATGTGACGTCCGCGGAGCGTGGGATAATTTCGAGGTTGTTGAGTGACACAAATCCTACTGGATTTTGCTGTTTCACTCGTACAAAAAGTATTATTAGATTTTTTTTATTATTATACGCAACTCATACCGTCTTTGATAGCTATGTTTTATTAAAAAATATATGATTTAATAATCGATTTCAAGTTGAGTGACACACGTTGTGAAAATTCAAAATAAAATAATAATAATACTACCTAAAGCCCTTGATGAAAAAACGATTCATTGAAATTACTATTAATTCACTTAGCATAGTTCCAAGTGCAGGCACTAATGAGAAGAACCCTGCCACTTATATCGACCATTGAACGAATATTATTATGACATGTGTTTTAATTGGTAGCGTAGCAAATGGCTACGTCGTAGGTGCGTCGTAAGCCTTCTTTTAGAAATACAGTCTTCTAATCATGTTCGTTCTTGGTAAGATATTCCATATAGTAGGCGGTCTCAGGTTATCAGGGGCTCGGGGCGGCGGAATTTGGCATGTGGAGGCCCAGTAGTAGGGGGCCCCTGCTCACACACATATCCCCCCACCCGTATTTTTGATACGGTAGATAGATTCTATAATACAGATCAAGAATAACGCGCGAGCTAAAAAAAACGACATTTCCCTCCTAGCTCTACAAATGTCGTGATTCCCAGCTACCAGTCGATCTTTGGAGGCCCCTAAAACCGGAGGCCCGTGGCGGACCGCCCCTGCCGCCCTCTCTTTAGTCCGCCACTGAGTAGGAGAGATACTGAACCCTCCAGCTTCAGTGACGGAGCTCGCGGGCGTAGGCACCACCGGAATATCTAATATACTTGCCGCTAAGTGGTAGTGTTCAGCACTATCGTGTTCCGGTTAGGTGGTAATGTACGGCCCTCTAATTTCCGGCACAGGAGCATAACACCTTGGACCTCAGGAGTGGTAACGCATCTGCATTTTGACCTTGGTCATTGTTTGGGTGTAAAAAAATATATTTCACTAGCATGTGTTATTGCGAAAAATAATATACAACAATTATGATATCCAATCTGTTTTGTGAGTAAAAAATACTACTAAGAAAGAACTGGAAAGAACGATCGAAAGAAAACATCATAAGAAGCTTAACTTTTTAATGATTAAGCCAAAACTGTTTCTCCATTGCTCTCACAAAAAAGGTTTTCGTCTATAAAAATATCTGTTTTTCACCATATATCACCTATCAGGGAACTCGCCGCTTAATTGCACAGGCTTATATTGTGGTATTAAAACTTATATTTGACAGATTTTGGATAAGCCGAGAATTCCCTGACTGACATCATAATCACTATCTCTTACTTAGTTTTATTTTTCGCCTTTTTTATGTAAAGGAAGTGGCGAACAAGCATGCAGTTCACATTGATGTTAAGTGATGACTGCAGCCTATAGACACTTACACAAAGACCAAGGTCGAAATGCAGATGCGTTACCACTCCTGAGGCCTAAGGTGTTACGTCTCTGTGCCGGAAATTACAGGGCCGTTTATTACCACCTGACCGGAACACGATAGTGCTGAACACTACAATTTAGCGGCAAGTATATTAGGTGATGCGGAGGTGCCTACGCCCGCGAGCTCCGTCACTGGAGCTCTACCACCAGTAACAAACCACCAGCCTATGGGAAACTTTGTTTTTCACTACATATTATACATTAATCACCATCTCCTAGTATGTACTTTATTGGCTGGAACAAGCTTGTGTACTGTCAAATGCTGACTGCCTCCGATAACGTATCTCACGATCTTAGTGAAGAATGGCGCTAATATATCGGGGCAAGTACGGATTGTGTTTACTGAGGCGGATTGTAAGATTAAGGATAGGTAAGTAATTCAGACTGGCCTCTGTTTTATGTCAGACTAGCGGCCAGCCCCGGCTTGGCACGGGCTGTACATATTCCGGATGGAATGAGCCATATCGTCACGTATTTTTACAACCAAGATCTACTACTAAAATAGTAGACCCACATTTCAACCAGGCGAAGCCGAGGCGAGTCGCTAGTAGTCATATAATTGCGGGTAAAATTTATGTTAATTTGTTTATGATAATTTTACCTCAGAAGACAATAAGTTACATTAGGGCAACACTATACTTCTACATCGTAAGACTGTTAAGCTTGCTTTGAGACCCATTTAAGGCTGAAGAAAACTTTAAATTACTTTAAAATATGTGGACAAAGCCTAAGTATGTACCCAGAATATACGAATCTTGTGGCAAATTGTTCTGTTTAATGATAATGTTATGAGCTTTTGTATCACTGGTGGTAGAACTGGTGATGGAGCCTCCGGTCTAAATAAACAAAATAATAATATTGACCATTATCTCTTTAGGTACTACGAAAATAGCTTCTATTTCCAACATCCCATGTAATAGAATGATATTGTTATATTCAGGTTTTACGTGGCGTTTATTGTGCGCATAAATTATGCTCAATGACCTCATCTGCGTGACTGAATGTACGTGACATATTTACGAGCACGGGACACCACTTTGTTAAAGGAAACAACATACTTAAAGGAGTTGGTTCAAAAATACATGGAGTTGTTCCCAATTAATGTACAGTTCCTAAAATAATAACAATGCAACATACAGGGCCGTATTTGATACGTTGGCTGCCCTAGGCCTATGAATGATTGCGGCCCCCCTTCCCCCCTCTGTGCTGTAAAGCATGAAAAATTAGATAAACTATAGAAATTAAAATGAAAAAAAAAACGATAGTCAGTAAGTGATTTAATTATAATTATTCATCTAATAATCGTAATTGCCATACATGAAATTTTTATTCGCGAGTTGCTCTATATGGACACATTTTTGTGATTTTACACATATGCGCGTGGGCAACGACCAATTTTGCCGCCCCCTGGCCCGGGCCTACTCGGCCTATAGGGAAATCCGCCCCTGACAACATAGGTAGTTAATACTATTCGGAACAATTTCCGACTATCAATTTTAGTTCATGTTGTGTAGTTTTTTCGTTTAAAAATAATTAAGTTTACACAAAATGATAATACAAAAGTATAGTGATGGCGATTGACAATTCTTTGGTGTCATTAGGTTCTTGAGTGTACAAATTGCCATAATCAGTCAAAAAGAATTGGATTAAACAATTTCATCTTTGTTTTAATCAAATAATCTTTATTTTTCCTTAAATCTTTGAAATATTAGCATTTTTTTGATGTACTGTACATCCACTGGGAACACCACGTTACAACTCCTTTATCTTGGGTCTAGTATTAATTCAGTTACTCCAATTGATGATAACCTACATAGCACCATTCATTTTTGTTTTGTGCACAATTTCCTATGGCTTAATATCTTTTAGGTAGCATTAACAGTTTCAGCATTTATACCTACTAATATTATAAAACTGAAAAGTTTGTTTGTTTGCTTGAACGAGCTAATCTCAGGAACTATTGGTCCGATTTGAAAAATATTTCAGTGTTATATAACCCATTTATTGAGGAAAACTTTAAGCTAATATAACATCAGGCTTCATCTTAGCCGAGCATATATTCAGAATCCCACTAAAACATTTCCATATATAATGTTCCCAGAAGGAGACCTTGTGTATAACTTGCACTGTAGTGTACTAAAAGATATCTGATCTCATGTGAAGCCAAGTTTCTAACCCTATACGCCCTTACTCTACAAAGCTTCCTTTCACAAACTATACCAAAGCACACCATAATCAAAATGTTAATAATCTATAGGTATTCATATTATAAAGAGGTTAAGTTTAACTTCGTTTGTTTGTCTGTTTGTTTGTATAATATTTGTAATATCAGAATCTTATAGTGAATAATCTGACCCTCTAGTGAGATCTCATCAGCCACTGAAAAAAAAAATTATCGCAAATTAAAATTTGTACTCGTATATCATTACAAAAATTATCATCAGTGCTTTCACGTCTCTGCCATACATAACACACAATAACGAAATTGCAGTTGAGAACATGAAATATGAATCCATGGTTAACCAAGTCTGCAGACCGGGAATTTCTGGGAATAGGCAAGAGAGGGCAACTCGCATTAACCCTTCGCGGCCCTAATGAAAAGGGGCCGAATTACGCTGAGTATTCATTTCACTCCTTGCTCACAATTAATTGTCGTTTTTTGTCTTTAGTGGCATTAGTGACGTCATTTAATATGAGCAGTTTTAATCAAAATTTGGATGGATGGAGAAATGCTATTGTGACCCACTCAAAAGATTTCCAATGCCACCCTTGGATTTTAGTAACGTGCTCGAAGTATATATGCTCGAGAATATATGCTGAAAAATAAGACTCACAAAGTATAGAGATACGAGCTCTCTCTAGTGACAGAGCTCGCGGACATAGGCACCATCGCATTACCTCTATCTGCCGCCAAATGGAAGCGTTCAGCACTATCGTGTTCCAGTTAGATGGTAATGTATGGTAATAATACCTGTCACAGAGACATAACAACTTAGGTCTCAGGGGTTGCAACGCGTCTGCATTTTGACCTCTGGTTTTTGTGTAGACGTCTATAGGCTGCAGTCATCAAACATCAATGAGAGCTGCATGTTTATTTGCCTCCTTTTTAACATATTATTATTATTTACTGGTGGTAGAGCTCCAGTGACGGAGCTCGCGGGCGTAGGCACCACCGCATTACCTCTATCTGCCGCCAAATGGAAGCGTTCAGCACTATCGTGTTCCGGTCAGGTGGTAATGTACGGCCCTGTAATTTCCGGCACAGAGGCATAAGACCTTAGGCCTCAGGAGTGGTAACGCATCTGCATTTTGACCTTGGTCTTTGTGTGGGTGTCTAAAGGCTGCAGTCATCACTTAACATCAATGTGAACTGCATGCTTGTTTACCACTTCCATTACATAAAAAAAAAAATTTAAAAAAATATATATTAACCAGCAAATTGTGGGTGTTATCTTTGTCTTTAGCTTTGCCTACACCTTCATTAAAAACCAGTTTGTAGTTACGAAAATTCAAATAAAAAGGAGCGATTAATTTTAAGTTAAACGCATAATATAATTGTTAGAGATACTGAGATAAAAAATACACGACAAGTTAACTTCACGACCTATGTAGAGATGTAGTGATAGTTAAGGGTTTTCTTTTAACCCAAGTAAGAGCAGAGCACAAACAAACAAGTTTTAATGAGATTTTTATTAAAGCACGTCTAAACTCAGGCGGATTACGGAAACTAGATTGCCAGACAACACTCCAACCAACATGTTAGTGTTTTTTTTATTTCTACTTAACTTCTTATAAGGAAGAGAAAAAATCGGTACCCGTTCATTTTACCGACAAAAGTTTCAAAATTCTTCATTACAAATCCAAGGTTTCGCAACGATTTCGTTTCACATCTCAACTTTCCACAACTATATCACAACATAAATAATTCACTTGGCAAACAGATTATTACAAATCTGTTCATTCCATAACTCATCACTTCATAAATAATTTAGTCAAAAAAAATCTCTATTTTTACTACATGGTCAGGTTAGGTCGCTCTCCCGCACGCGCCGTTCTGTGTTAGGTTTTTTTTTGCTGACATTAATTATTATTACATTTACGTAATATTTTTTTTGCGAAATAATTAGTATACGAATAGTTGAATTGCGAAATGATACATTTGCGGAATTATGTATATAAAAACGTTGGTTTTGAAATGAAGATTAGCGTTACGTTTGTCGGTGAAACATTAGTGAAACGGGGGAAATCAATTTCTAGGTATTTTAATTATACTGTAAGTTTTGATATGGGTTTTAAAAATAATGTTGTTATATTTTTTAATGAAGTAAGTACTTATTTATACAATCGAAAATTGATATACATTTGTATAGAATTTGGGATAATTTCGATTTTACGAAAAACCGTTTCAAAATGTACCGTTTTCTTGTAAATACAAATGCCGGAAATAAAAAGAAGGGATCGAATCTAATTGAATAATGTAACCTACAGGTACAAAATACTGAACTTACATATGCAAATTTCCCAAGCCAATGAACGGACCCTTGCTGAGTTGCATAAACAGGTCTAACAAATTACGACCCAATGTAACATAACAATAACATTGCAGTGTTATTGCTCCAACATTACGCGTCTATTACCAACCTACGAGTACATTGAATATATTACGGTCTAAATGTGGATGGCAACTGATTTAGATGTACTGATATATACGCCACACTCATAGTGATTGTAGCTATGGCATTAGTAAGATGTAATCACTTATCATCAACTTAATATCTGGGTTTTTGTGATGTTACAACGCCCTACCACGTTGTTTTAAAAACATCAGGTTTTTGCTTCCCTTGATTCCTTCATTAATTCTCATGATGTTTTTTACAGTAGTTATAACAATAATAAATAATGGCAACCCATTATAAGTCCCACTGCTGGGCACGAGTCTCTCCCCTTTTTTGAGGGGAGGCCTGGAGCTTACTCCACCACGCTGCTCCAATTCGGATTAGTGGAGGTGGGTGGGTTAGTGGCCAACCCACTGTCGGATGTTTTCAAACCGCCCATAAGGCCTCCGACAAGGTTTAACGACTGCTACCTATCGATAGCAACCGGGACCGACGGCTTAACGTGCCCTCCAAAGCACGGAAACGCGCATTTTAATTTGCCACTAGCGGTCACCCATCACACTACCCGACCGCGCCCGTAGTGCTTAACCGAGTTGATCTACACCAGCCGCCGGGCCATGCGCGCTTCGTACAGTAGTTACTTAGCGATTTGTGTCTGAATGAACTTTAGGGTGGCAAGTATTTTGGATGAATCGCATAAAAATATTATGTCTTTATTTAAAGATTTTAGAATGAATGTGCATATTTTTATAATTGATTTTTATCTTTTAGTAATTTAAAGGTTACCGAATGATGTAGGTAATATGTCCAGGCCTAAGTTGTAACGTTTTTAGGGTTCCGTTTTCAAGATCCGTCAGTCTGTCCATCTGTCTATCCGTCTGTTTGTCGGTCTATCTGTCTGTCACCCGACTGAATTACATGAACCGTGATGGCTAGAAAGTTGAAATTTTCACAGAGATAATGTATTTCACAACAAATACTAAAAAAAGAATAAGTAAAATAAATATTTAATGGGGGCTAACCTAAGCTAACCAAAAAACGTGTTTTTATAGAATGGTAGTTTTGTGAAACCCTTCGTATGCGAGTCAACGCTTCGCACAGGGGCAATGTTAGGTACCTACATTACATAGTACTACTACTACGATAGTCATATTTACTTCTATATTAAAATCCAAGCATTAAAAATAACTTTATACAAACATGTCGAAACATTAAACAAATAACGTTTGTTCGCGTCTCCTTATTTGGCAAGTATTGATTTACAGTCGAAGTTGTGCCGTTAATCTCGCAATTGCTGCTAAACTATAAACAATTTTCCGATAGAACGTGCGCGTGATTGTGGTGGTTTTTGCTTTTAACGCAAACTGACTTATTTGACGGGAGTATTTTATACGCGAGCTTTTAATTTTTGGTTGTAAAAGATGTTAAGGACAGGACTAAGCACGTCTCTTTATTAGGTAAGTATTCGCTTACAGCCGAAGTTTTGTCGTTAATCTCGCAAATTATTATCAATTTTCCGATAGAACTTGCTCGTGATAGTGATGGTTTTTTTATTTGAACGCCTTTTGATTTTTAATCTGAAATAATCTTAATATAGGTACTTATATGTTTATTGTCATATTTTTAATATTAATCTCGCAATTCTTGCAAACTAGGGTGGTTTATACCATTCACGCCAATTGGGTGCTTCAGCTAAATTAATATCTAATGTACAGGGTGGACAAGACCATACATTGACTTAAGTTGAGTATACCTTGCAGTGTTTCAAATCCGCCTGCAAAATTTATAATAGCAATATAGTGCAATAATCTTATACTACTAAAATAAATATTATTGCAAAACCTATGGGATCCACAATTTACATAAAACTTTTACGATTTATTAATTACAACACTAAAATCCAAACGAAGCAGCGAATATCGCAAGAACCACTTCACGTTTATGACACAAACACGTGCATACATTTTAATTACAAATCTAAGCTTCTAAGCTTAAATAAATTAGCCCGAAGTCTAGTGCTTCCAGACAAAGACTTTTAGGTAGGTACGGCAGCTTTATGAAGGCTTTTCAATTATCCTTCTAATAATGAAACAAAGCTTACGGCGTTGCTTTAATATCATGGGTGTTTATCATAAATTGGCTTATTTTAATAGTATCTTATAATATGCATATTTTTTACTGTTTTTAGAGTGCAGCATCGGAGTTGAAGGGGTCGGGATATGACAACCTCACAGCCGCACCGGTGGAAGACAATTCTTCCTATAATGCGGCCAGTTCACCGAGCAATGGCGGTCAATGCATTCGGTTAAACGGTAGTAAGAATGTAACAGCGTCTCGCAATAAAACTTCCGCCATTGCGACAGCCAATCGGCATTCAAAGCGTGGCGATTGCGGCGATTGCGATATTCTTCCCAAAATCTCGCACAAATTGTTTTTTTTTATATAATGGCATCGCATTTTCTCATATTGCCAGTGTCAAGTAAAACGATATTTCGTATTCGTATAAAAGCAGCGTCAAAGTTAGAATCAGTCAGTTAATTATTTGGTTTATCAGTCAAGTGAGTCACAGTCAGTAATTCGAGCAAAGCGATGGGCTACTTTACCGGAACATTTACGATGAAGTTTTGGAGGCAACCTGAAAGGCCGTGTTTACGCACTGTTATTCTATTTCACTATACACGGGCACTATCAATGCAAAATATATCAAACAAAATGCCACCAACTTTATTCAAAGTGACTCAAACATACACCAAGAAAAAGAAATTAAATAAGAGTACCAGACGCCTCTTTCAAGATTCCCTCCAAAAACCCGCACAAATTGTTGCACAATTGTTGTGTGGGCTTGAAGTGGGCATCGTTGGGGAAAGTTTTTGTCCAGCAGTGGTTGTCTTTCGGCTGCAGTGAGGGTGATGATGATGATGATTAGAATTGGATTTCAAAGTTGTTTGCCACATCTTTCCTTGTTTTTCTCTATAATAGTAATAATAACAATACAACCCCGTTTGAATTATACGTCCCATTGCTTTAGGCCTCCCCTCAAAAAGGGGAAAGACTCGTGTCGAACAGTGTTCTGTTCTTATCTATCTGCTGATAAACTATACGGCTAGTGGTCGGCTAGCACGCTATGTAATTTCTGGTACAGAGGCAAAACTTCTTTCAATGGCCGTTTTCAAACGTTTTAATTAAACGGCTTAATGTTTAAACTTAATATTTTTTCATTTTTGGACTAATGTTAAGATAACTTTAATTTTTCAAAACTATTGGAATGTTGTTTAAAAAATCTCAAAAGTTCTTTGTTTTCAAAATAAGCTACACTTCGTTTTTATTCATTCACATCACTACTATGTACTACAAAAAACTACTCAAAGCATAACCCAAAAAAAGTGTTTTCTACCCATATTTAAAAAAAAAGTCTCAACACAAAAATTATTAATGGTTACATCGAGATAAAGAAACATTAATCAAACAATTCGGTATTTATGTGTAAAATGGTATTCACCTAATGTTTTCTTTGTTATCCACAGCTTAACCTTGAAGACTGTGTATTTTTATTTTTCACGTTATTTATGTTATCACAGGAGGAAAGCAATTCATACCTCTATTTCTATTACCCAAGCCGAAAAAAGGACTAACTAATTCTTATATTTACACTGTGGCCTAAATGATTTCGTGCCATTTCGTAGATACTCTCGTTTGGTTTGTTTTATATTTCAATGTTCGTGATTTGATTGATGTCAAGCAAGACAGAAGCCGTAAGAGTTTTACAATCCAATATTAAAAAAAAAAAAGAAAAATTGTCATGGTGGTGGTTGTGGTGGTGAAGGTGGTGGTAGTGGTGGTGTTTATAGTGGTGTTGGTGGTTGTAAAAAATGCACAACTTTATATTCAGGTTTTCACTTCTGCCGGCACTTCCCGAATGCAACTCGTTTTTTTTAGGGTTCCGTACCTTAAAAGGAAAAAAGGAACCCTTATAGGATCACTCGTGCGTCTGTCTGTCTGTCCGTCCTTCACAGCCAATTTTCTCCGAAACTACTCGACCGATTGAGTTGAAATTTGATAAATATATGTAAATTGGTGACCCAAATATGAACACGTCAAGTAAAATAATAAATTTTAAACAGGGGGACCACTTTCGGGGGTAAATCAGAAAATTTTAAAAAAATGTAAACTGTGTCGTGTGACATATCAAATGAAAGAAGTTGTTGGCAGCATCTCAGATATATTTTTTATAATTTTTGCATAAACAAATTTGAAATTATTTAAGAAAAACGACGAAAATTGACCATTCCCCCCCTCCTATCTCCGAAACTTCTGAATTTAAAATTTTGAAAAAAATGTGGAAAATAGTTCTTTGCCTATAGATTACTGGAAAACCTATAAGAAGTTTTTCATTACATTACTTACTCTGTAAATGCACTAAATACGGAACTCTACACTGCGCGTGGCCCGACACACACTTGACCGGTTTTTTTAATTCACATCACTACGGTACTAGCCGTAGTGATGTGAATTAAAAAGAAAATGCCGGACAAATGCGAGTTCGACTCGCGTGGTCAGGGTTCCGTAATTTAAATAAATATTTTCGAAAATATTACAGATTTAAACTGCAGGGACATAGCGGTTACGGTGGTACCGGCAGGGGGGGTTATAATAATATTATTAAGAATTTTCGATTTAATTTGAATACTCAAACTTCTTATAGGTTTTCCAGTAATCTATAGGCAAAGAACTATTATCCACATTTTTTTCAAAATTTTAAGTTCAGTAGTTTCAGAGATAGCGGGAGGGGAATTGTCAATTTTCGTCGTTTTTCTTAAATAACTTCAAATTTGTTTATGCAAAAATTATAAGAAAAATATATCTGAGATGCTGACAACAACTTCTTTTAATTTGATATGTCACACGACACAGTTTACGATTTTTTTTTTAATTTTCTGAAATACCCCTTGAAAGTGGCCCCCCTGTTTAAAATTTATTATTTTACTTGACGTGTTCATTTTTGGATCAGACAGACAGACGCACGAGTGATCCTATAAGGGTTCCTTTTTTCCTTTTAAGGTACGGAACCCTAAAAACGAGTAGTAGTAGGAATAATAACCCAAAAAATCATTTTCAACCCACATTTATAACCGACACCTCAAAAACCATCCAATAAATATGTATGATCCAAAGCATTGATCGCGGCGTTACTTGGTACGTATACGAGATATTTGCATCACAAGGGTCGGGGTTCATTTCCGACGCTATCAGCTCTGTCAAAGGTAACAGAGCTCGACAAGACTAGTGTTGACGGTGTCTAGCTGAAAAGTTGTTAAAATATTTAATTTTATCAGGTTTTTTTTTGACATTTGCTTAGAATGTTGCATCACTTCTGTATGCAATGTAACATTGTACGCAAAAAGGTAATCATTAAGATTTTGAAGCTTCATCTTCATCATAATCATTTCAGCCAGAAGACGTCAATTTATAGACAAAGGCCTCCCCCAAAGATTGCCACAACGAATGGTCCCGGGTCGCCCTCATCCAGCGATTGCTTGCGACTTTCACCAGGGGTGCGACCTCCTATCGACATTGCTGACGTCATTGTCATTGCTGTCAAATTTTTAAGTCGATTTTTACTTTAACTAAATAACAATAATCGAAGTAATCTACCATTATCGCTTGTTTATCGCATACGAAAACGAGATCATCAATCAGATTATCAATATTACTTTTAGAGGAGCTACAAATTGACATGAAAATTTGACAGCAATGACAATGTCAGCAGCATTACAGATAGGCGGTAGCACCCCAGGTCGTCGGTCTACCTCGTGGGTAGCCTGCCTACGCTTCGCTCCCGGTACGCGGTTGCCATTCAAGAACTCTTCTGCTCCAACGGCCGTCAGTTCTTCGAGCTATGTGTCCTGCCTACTTGAGTTTCGCTACCCAATGGGCTATGTCGGTTACTTTTGAATTCTGTTTTTGAAAACCTCACAAACTTATATTTGATTTTCGTGAGATACATGAATGCATAAAAAATGGGAAAAAGAGTAGTGTTTCGTCAACGCTGCCGATGCGAATAACAGCCGCTATGAGTAACTAAGTTCTCGCACTACACCGCTCGTGTGCCGAAACGGCGTAGTCTTTGCGGTACGGCGCCACAACGCATCGTGTGCTACGGCACTTAGGATCTGAAAGCCCTGTAAGTCTGATGGTGAGATTCACAGACCGCACTACGACTTTACTTTGTACAAAGTATGCTTGGAACTGTCAGTACAGTATGGGATTTGACAGTTCAAAGCGTACTTTGCTCGAAAGTAAAGTCGTAGTATGGTCTGTGAATCTCGCCCTGAACCTCACATCTAATACATTTTCAATTATTATATCTTTGAACAATTTAAAATGTATTAGATTTATTAAATATGTATATAACTCATGGCATCATACCAAATATAATTTGATTGCATTAATTTTCGGGATGATGTCATTCGTATTTTCATGAGCTTTTAATAGGCTGGCTTCAAACACCTGAAATATCTTAATGAATTCATATTATTTACATACCATGAATAAGAAAAACAGAATAGGGTATGATTTAAACCTCGGTGACGTAGATAATAATAGCAGGCCACTACTGCTATAATTACTCAGGGTGGGGCCTAAGGAAGTCTTAGGAATCGGCGTGCATGTATGAAGAGAATCATGAATGTAGGAGAAGCACAGGAGGTATGTCAGGACCGGGTTACCTGGCGCTCCACACTCTCTGCCCCCTCATAAGGGACCTAGCGTGAAGATACATACAAACATACTTACACTAATGCTATCTTCACGCCAAGTCCTTTACGGGGTAGGCAGAGAATGAGCACACTCTCTGCTAACCGGGATATCTAGCGCTCCACTCTCTCTGCTCTCACACAATGAATTTTTACTGGTGGTAGAGCTCTAGTGATGGAGCTCGCGGGCGCACCACCGCATTATCTATATCTCAGAGGTAACGCATCTGCATTTCGACCTTGGTCTTTGTGTGGGTGCCTATAGGCTCAGTCATCACTTAACATCAATGTGAACTGCAAGCTTGTTTACCACTTACATTAAATAAAAAAAACAACCTTATAGAGTATGTAATTACTACGGAATAAGTTAAAGTTTTCAAGTTTTCAGTGATCGATTTCAATGAATTCAGAGCGATGTTTTATGTTTGGGGTCAGCCTTATTGTTCAGCATTTAATACGTGGCTTCCAAATAATTTCAGAGAACCTAGTTCCATTAATTAGTGTGTCATAATT
Source organism: Macrosoma leucophasiata (assembly GCA_036365455.1). NCBI lineage: Eukaryota > Metazoa > Arthropoda > Insecta > Lepidoptera > Hedylidae > Macrosoma > Macrosoma leucophasiata. Next base: position 21,301,282 of record JAWQUS010000007.1, on the reverse strand, counting down.
ACTGTTGTGAGCATTTGTTGTCTCAAACAAATACGATGTTGGGTATTAGGGTCATAGCTCACTACAGCCACTCGCCACCCGACCAGCACCGACTTGCTTTACGGCGTACACTCGTTGTCGACGGGTGGTCCACGGGTGAACGATGCAATGTTACTTGTGAACCACTCGGGGACCGCGCGCGGTCCACTTGGGAACAGTGAGTTGGCAAGGCAAAGTCAACACAAGACTAGCTAGTGGTCACCGAGTGATCCACTCGCGGTCCGCGCGCCACCCGTGCGTTGAGGTCGAGGCGATCCGGTGTCGATATGGAGCGGAGTTGATGAAATGAGCGCAGACCGCTGGAGGCGGTCGGGCGCCGGGTAGCTCTAGTGAGCTATGACCCTTAGTGTTTCATTGCTCAAGTGCATAACATTAATCTAGATCTATTGTCCGCATAATAATTATGTTCTGTGCAATCATGGTTTTAGTTAGATTTTCTAAGATACAACTTTATCATCATAATTTATTTGCGAACTAATAGTAGAAACACAAGGTACGGAGCGGACAGCGGATTCTGTAAGGTTCGAACCAAATCTGGCCGTGTGTAGATCGTTTCACCACCTACATTCACACTCACATGAAACCCCCATAAACTGTCCAATAAATATGTATGCTCTAAAAAATTGATCGTGGCGTTACTGGGTACGCAAACGAGATATTTGCATAACAAGTGTCGCGGTATAAATAATTTGTTGTGTCCGAAAATTAACACAAGAAGATTTGTTTTATATTATTTCGCATTAACACATGCTTGTGAAATATATTTTATTTTTAAAGAAAAATGGAAAGAAAAATTTGACATTAAAAATTGTCAACTAGCATAGTTGGTAATAGATGGCGCTGCTGCTACCATAAAGCAATGCAATAGATGTGAAGGAAGGAAAGATTTGACAAATCGGGCAGGGCTTCAGTAGCTCAATTGGAAGAGCGGCTGGACTAGATTCCCAGTAGGTCGCGAGTTCGAGTCTCGCCTGATGTCAAATTTTTCTTTCCATTTTTCTTTAAAAACAAGAAGATTTCTTGTTTTATTAAGCACTGAACGCATAACATAACATTGATACGTATTTCTCTGCAGAGATACTCAGAGGCATATACCTACACACCTACATGTTCGTATCCAAGCGTAGATACATGTAAATTTCGTTGACTTTGACCATTGAAACCTAGAAGTGAACCAGTCCGCCGCTAATCCTGCGTTGACTATTCAGAATACTAATCAGCTGAAGCTAGTGGCAATTGATGTAATGCAACCAGGCGGGAAGTGAGCCTGCGAGCCTTGGGATGCAAATGTATACAGTTTGCAGTTCGAATCCCGGTTCGAGTGTTTGTGTTTACGGTTGGCGGGTCGAGAATCACAGAGCCCGCTCTATTTCTGAGGAAGTGCTTGACTGCGCACTTACTGTCATGGCCTATGCCTATTTATGACTAGCTGTGCCCACGACTTCATCGGCGTAGATACTGAACAATAATTTTGTTAAATTTCTCTGATAAGATACTTTTATTTATGAATCATATGATTCATAAATAAAAGAAAATAGCTTAAGTTACTCCTTATTACATGGGCTATCTGCCAGTGAAAGTTCCATCTAAATCGGTAAACCTGTTAACAAGATTCGCCGGAACATACAGACAGACAGATAAAAATTGAAAAAAAAAAGGTTTTTGTCATATGTACCGTGTATATGCCGTGCATTAATGAATTCTTTCAAGAAAAAGATATAAGTACAATGTAAAATTAAATTAAAATATTAATAAATTATAGTAATAATATAAATAATGTAGGTCTGTATATGTTAAAATACTAGGTATTTAATTGAGTATAAATCATCCTCTCTCCTACATTGCGGTGCCCAACAGGGTCCATAATCCTAATGTTGTAGGTACATTATGGTGCAATAAAGTATTGAGTATTGAGTACATACATAATAATATGCATTTAGAAAAAAGCGTTTTTTTTTTTTTTCAAAAATCAGACAATCCAATTTTATTTATTTATATATGACTCTCTTTCTGTCGTTTTTTTTTTCAAAAATCAGACAATTTAATTATATTTATTTATGACTGTCTGTCTGTAATGGAACCGATGATTAAATTGAAAAGACTTTCTTTGTCTTAAGTCATTACACGTGAGGTTGAAATTTTTAGCTTGTAGTGATGAAATAATGTATACAGAGGAGAGCTTGCTTTGTTATAGAGAAGTGTTTGGACTAAAATTGACTAAACACCTACAAAGCTAAATACCTACTAGCTACAAGGCTTGATTCCACAGTATGATAGATTGGCAGTACTGCCTAAAGCTGTTATTTACATATAAAACTAAAACCTTAGCAACAGAAAAGAAGAAAGAAAAGATTGATGATGAATGATTATTTAATACCGCAGAGACACATGAAAAATTACAGAAAGAAAAAACAAAAGAGACGCATTTACTTACAGAAAAAAATAGAAAAAGTAGAACTCATAGGTACTTAACATAAATAAATGGAAATTAAAAGAAAAAAAAATATTCTTCTTAGATGGGTGTCTCACGGCAGCACTAAAAGTGTCCGGTTCAGTATTTGCCAGACTAAAACTGGCGCTGGTTTTCAACCTTACTCAGCCCAAAGGTCTTGTCCTTGAATTTGGTGATAGCGCCGGAAATGAACCTCGACCCTTGTGATGCAAATATCTCGTTTGCGTACCCAGTAACGCCGCGATCAATTTTTGAAGCATGCATATTTATTTGACAGTTTATGAGGGTATTATGTCGGTGTGAATGTGGGTTGAAATCACTATTACTAAATGTGGGTTGAAAGTACTTTTAGATCGTTCTCCAACTGACTTCGTGAATAAGTGATTCTTACTTTTGTTACAGTTAATACTAAAATTCCGGGGTCTCTTTCTGGAATAGAACAAAGCATAAAAATTTTAATGTTTACTTCCTACATTTTGTCTGTGGCAGATCTTATAATTGTGACTGTGTTTATAAACGTGACTTAAATTTAATACGCAAGACTCGTAAATTTACTCTTAACTAAATGAAGCGTGCATGGCCCCGCGGCTGGTGTAGATCGGAAGCGATCTACTTGGTTAAGCGATACGGGTGCGGTCGGGTGTGTGATGGGTGACCGCTAGTGGCAAATTAAAAATGCGCGTTTTTATGCTTCAAAGGGCACGTTAAGCCGTTGGTCCCGGTTGCTATCGATAGATAGCAGTCGTTAAACTTTGTCGGAGGCCTTATGGGCGGTTTGAAAACATCCGACAGCGGGTTGGCCACTAACCAGCATTGGAGCAGCATGGTAGAGTAAGCTCCAGGCCTCCTCCCAAGAAGGGGAGAGACTCGTGCCCAGCAGTGGGACGTATCAAGGACGTAGCTATTATTAAATGAAGAACATTTTTGAATGCAGGTGTAACAGAATTTACATTCCTAATTATTTATTTTTTAACAATAGTGTCATTTTTTCGGCTAAACTGAAGAAAACTCGCCGACCCCATTTACAATCAATTCCTAGGTGCAATACATTGGACGGTTTATAGTTTTATAAGGGTGTAAATGTGGGTTGAAAGTACTATTTTAAATTATTCTTTAACCGACTTTACGACTTAGTAATATTGTGTGAAACAGATAGTAGGTACCTACTAACTACTACTAACAGAAGGTCTTCTTTTAGGATGGAACAAAATGTTACATCTTTCATGTTTACTTCTTGAATTTGACTGTGACAGGTCTTAAAATTGAGCAAGTGTACTTCAATTTTTTCTTCAAATTTGGCTTAAATTTTTCACAGCTTATATATTTTTTAATCTGTAATGTAAATGTTATGAGCTTATTTCAAATGCAATCGTAAAGGGTTTTACAACCCAATTTTCTGTTTTAACACAAGTCCCTACATTTCAGCTAAACTAGCAAAACTCTTCGAACTCAGTTACCTTTGTGAGTTCGCTGATAGCGCCGGAAATGAACCCCGACCCTTGTGATGCAAATGTCTCGTTTACGGGCCAAGTAACGCCGCAATCTATTCTTTGAATCATACATATTTATTGAACGGTTTATGTGATTTTGGTTTCATGATGGTCTAAATATGGTTTCATAGCACTTTTCCATTTTTTTAATGACGATAACTAATAAGGTTGTACTTTACTCGCATGGTAAGTGAATATTCATCATCTACACAATCAGACATCTGCTACACAAAACTGGAGGTCAAATTAGAGGCCTCAATTGTTTTGCATCTGTGTTAGTTACTGTGGAGCCATACAAGGAGTTGTATGTTGAAAGAACTTAAAAAAATATTCGCTACACATAGACAATTTAAGAGGAAATGTAAGTTATCGAATTAAAAAAAAAGAAAAACGGCGAAAAATTAACAATGTACGAGTATGTAGGTATCATAATTTTGAACAAATTGAATATTTAAAAAAAAATTATAACGCTCCTCTAAGTGTTTTTACATAATTAATATAAATCTTTTTAACAACTTAACACTGTCTCTTAAACGTGCATATGCATGATTTCTGTAGTAGGTATACCTACTGTTAAAAAAATATCACCTTTATCACCGCAATTCCTCCCTACATGAAAAACGGCAGTCAGTCAACCGATCAATGTCGGTCAAACCATTCCAATGGGGCGGTAGTAAGTGCAATAACGCAAGATGGGCAGCAGCAACTTGCGATAAAACTACCGCCACTGCGATCGCCAATTCACTTGCCAAACGTGGCAATTTATATCCCTCTTAAGCCAAGGCTTCAGCAGTAAACGTTTCTCGGTTGAAAAATGGTGTTTTTATATTTTTTTTTTTCGGAAACAAAATTTATTTTTCTTGTGTTTTCAATAAAATTTTGTCTATTTCACGGCAATATGTATAAAGACTCATGGCTGCCGTTGCACACTTGGCCGCTCCTACATATTTTAGTTCCGCCCCGATTACTTTTTACGTCCATAACGTACATGTATTATTTATATATCAAATTAAAGCTATTTTTTAATATTATATAAACGGAAACCAAATTAAATCGACCGCAAATTTGCGATAAAAATCAAGATTTAAAGGAAGGAAATAAAGATTTGCGGTCGATTTAATTTGGTTTCCGTATATTATAATAATAAAAAATAGCTTTAATTTGATATATTAATAATACATGTAGGCTGGTTGCTGGCTGTTAAAGACAAAATACATAATTTCATTAAAAATACTTGCGGCCAAATATTGATAGGCAACCTAGCCTAATTATATTCTCTAGATCATAAATATTCGTTAAAATTAGGTTTGCTAAACGCAATGATTCTGCAGTGCTTTTTTTACTGGTGGTAGAGCTTCAGTGACGGAGCTCTACGGCGTAGGCACCACCGCATTACCTAATATACTTGCCGCTAAATGGTAGTGTTCAGCACTATCGTGTTCCGGTCAGGTGGTAATGTACGGCCCTGTAATTTCCGGCACAGAGGCATAACACCTTAGGCCTCAGGAGTGGTAACGCATCTGCATTTTGACCTTGGTCTTCATGTAAGTGTCTATAGGCTACAGTCATCACTTAACATCAATGTGAACTGCATGCTTGTTTGCCAAGCCAATTACATAAAAAAAAAAGTGGGATCCTAAACTATTACCCTAAAAATGTAGTCACAACAAAGTAAAGACCATAACTTCTAATGGTACTGACTGTTTCCTCGCACAATAATTATAAATGTCCATTCACTTTACAACTGTTTTAAGAGGTACTTCGAGGTCCGCTGTATCGTAAAATAAGCTTTTACCGGTAAGTGTTATTACGCTAATTATTGTTATCTTCAAGCTTTGTTTAGTCGTGAAGTCTCTATTTTAGACGATAAAGATATGTTCTTAGGTTTTCGCCAGCTACACTCATTGAAATAAAACTATTTTCACGGATTTATCTCGCGTATATTAAACTAAAATGATTTTTAAAATCAATCCGACGCAGTCTGCAAGACCTCAAGATACCATAAGTAATTATTGTGTTAATCCTGAACGCTACGCAAGGCGTTTACGAAATCGATGGAGGTAGCTACATATAATTTTTTCAAACTTCTGTCAGACAAATGTCACCTCAGTCTGCCCGGGACCACGGAAGCTGAAAAGCGACCGAAACGTCGGGTTGATTTTAAAAATCATTTTAGTTTAATATACGCGAGATAAATCCGTAAAAATAGTTTTATTTCAACGATAAAGATATTAATAGAACTGTAACAACGTAATGTTTTTTTTTTCTATGACCGCTCCAAAATTAATCGTGACATCTAGATATGCCTACCTGAGAGCAGAGAGTATTAAAATCACTCGAATTCTTGAATAATACATGCGAGTCAATTTATAGGTTAAAAAAGACTGGTTGCCTGTAAAGTCGGTTCTACGGGCGAAGATTTTACGTGACAACGTCTTTTTCTCGGTAGAAAGGCATTCGCCGGTCCGGCAGGCCTCTCTCTCGTTCGGTGACTCATCGTTACGTTACCGGGCGTTACACTTCTTCATGAGTGACTCCGAGCCGCAACCTAATTTAAGACGTTGTCACGTCAAAAAACCGATTAATTACGTGTCGGACCACGCGCAATGCCGTACATTTATCCCTTTTCGTTTTTCACGTAGATAAAGGGAGGATTGTTAGAGATATTTATTTAACAGAATCATCAACGGCTAAATGACGTCCACTGATGGACAAAGGCCTCCCCAAAGATTGACAACGAACGGTCCTCATCCAGTGATTGCCCGCTACGCAATTGGTTTTGAATAAATGTAACTGTATCTAAAACAGGATGCAAGACAATTTCAAATAAAATTTACATAAGAGAGACTGAATCATATTCCATGAAATGAAAAATTCAATTTTATTTCTAGACAAAGATAACATACAATCCAAAGATATCATAATTTCAAATGGTTTATTGTTTATATTAGTTTATTAAAATTGTAAAATTAAAATTACATTCTTAGACTGTGCTTTTATCATACTTCATTAATTTTGTTCGTGGGTATATAAGCTTGTTTGGTTCAAAAGATGATGATCAATTTAAATAGTGTAGTGTAGACTGTAGAATCTACACCACATAACAGAAGATACAGGTACAGCACCTACACTGTAGATGCTATACCTATATCTTCTGCTATTTATTAAATGTGTATTAAAAATCCTTAACAACATTTTTTTCCTAAAAACGGTTAAATATTTACAAGCCGATCATAAAGGTATTACAAAATTTAAAACAATAAATTATTATAATCACTATGAAAACAGTGCTGAGCGTTAATGTTAAGCTGGTATTAGATCACGTTGGAAAAGCCAAGGACAAAAACCCTGCTTATACAGAAAGCCAAATATAAAATAATTCCGCTGTCTTTATAAAAAACAACATGTCTTAAACAATCGCGAATAATACTACTAAAAGGACGACAACAATGATATTGATTATCTCGGAAAAAGAAGTTCAATGGATTGTCGAGTTGATCAGTTTGCAACTTCGGTAGGCTATAAAACTGTTTTAAAGGCAGACAAACGAAAGGAAATATTGCCTGCGGCGTGTTAGGTATTAACTGATATTGGTACACAAAGCTACGATTATTTAGAACGCCTTTGAAATTGGAGAAGGCAACATTTTCCTGATGAGCAATTTAAAAATTAGTCAATCTGGCGTCATCGCCATATTGTTAAGAATAACTATTTATTACATTAACTTTTACGTGAAGTACGTGAAAATCTTTCTTCTTAATCTTAATATATATAAATCTCGTGTCACAATGTTTGTCCTCAATGGACTCCTAAACCACTTAACCGATTATAATAAAATTCGCACACCATGTGCAGTTCGATCCAACTTGAGAGATAGGATAGCTTACATTACGCTATGACTAATAGGAGCAGAGCAGCGCAGGCGAAGCCGGGGCGGGCCGCTAGTTAATTTATATGATTCCCATGTAAACTTATACATCGTGAACTTTAGATGAATTTTAACTTGGGTAGAATTCCAGTGTAGGAACCCTAACATTACCTAATCTATCTGTCGACAAATGGTAGTGTTCAGCACTATGGTGTTTTTTATGTATTGGAAATGGTAGGTGATGACTGCAGCCTATAGACACCCACACAAAAACCAAGGTCAAAATGCAGATGCGTTACCACTCCTGAGGCCTAAGGTGTTGAGCCTCTGTGCCGGAAATTACAGGGCTGAACAGTACCATTTAGCGGCAAGTTTATAGGTAGCGAGCTCCGTCACTGGAGCTCTACCACCAGTAAGTAGATGAGTAGACAGTAGATCTTAAAAAAGCGATAAAAGTAAAAAGCTCACCTTCGTAGCTTCAAGTTTAAACAATTCACCCGTTCTGTAATATTTCCCATCGCTACGTTTTCTCTTTTTTTATATCGAACGATACTGTTTCCTGTGATAATGAACAACGTTGTTGTCTATACATAGGTATAGGGACCGTGCGAAGTATTAGGTTGGGGAAAAAGTTTCTTCGCATTTTTTAAGATAATTGAAAACATTTTTAATATAGTTTATTTAAATGTAACTAAAGTATATATGTACCATTTTGTTCGATAACCTTTTGCCATCTTGTAGGTAGGGACATGATCCCATTGCTATAAAAATTTTGACACTTCTCATCAAAATACCGCGACAACTGGATTTGGCAGTCCTCTCGTGATGTTAACCTAACATTGCATAAAAAATTCTGAAGAGACCGAAACAGGTGGAAATCTGAAGGTGCAAGGTCAGGACTATACGGCGGATGCATTAACACCTCCCAGCCAAACTCTCTTAATTTTTGCTGAGTGGCTATAGATGTGTGAGGTCTAGCGTTATCATGATGAAACACCACACCCCTTCTGTTGATCAATTCAGGCCGCTTTCTCTCCACTTCTTGCTTTAATCTCATCAGTTGTTCGCAGTAGAGTTCAGAATCGATAGTCCTGCCTGGTGGTAATAGCTCATAATGAATAATGCCCTTCCAATCCCACCACACACACAACATCACCTTATTGCGAGTTCACCCGGGTTTCGCCACAGTCTGTGAAGCCTGACCGGCCTTTGACCACGACCTTTTTCGCACGTTCTCGTCGTACGTGATCCACTTTTCATCACCAGTTATCAGCTTCTTCAAAAATGATTCGGTTTCATTACATCGTAATAAAGAATCACAAATGAGTACACGGTTCATTAGGTTTCTTTCAGTGAGCTCGTGAGGTACCCAAATATCGAGCTTTTTTTTGTACCCAGCTTTTTTCAAATGCGCCAAAACTGTTTTGTGATCAATTCTCAGTTCTTCAGCTACGTTGTAACTACTGATATGTCGATCTTGCTCCACTTTTTCAAAAATGGCATCCATTTTATCCGTAATAGGGCGACCAGAGCGAGGTGCATCTTTGACATCAAAATTTCCGGATCGAAAACGCTTAAACCAAATTTGTGCTACTCTCACAGACACTAGGTCCTTAAACATCGCAAATTTTTTTCGCGGCTTGCGTTGCATTTTTACCTTTATTGTAGTAAAATTTTAAAATGTATCGAATATTTTCATTAGATTCACTCATCTTGACAGTACGAAAAACAAATGAAAATCACACATTTGCCTAATTTGAATTTGGAGTTATGTTCTTTAAAATTTTAACTTTCAATGATACCAAAACCAGCCAGATACAAATACTACAGCCAAAGAGATTTTATTACAAGTCCATACATACTATAATGCGAAAAGACTTTTTCCCCAACCTATTATTAAGTAATGTAATCGATCGCAGCGCCCATGGTGGCGAAAAGTAGCAATAATGTGGGACTTGTCATCTCAAAGTAATCTGTTTAGACTGGGATATGTAATTTTCATAATCACATTTAACCGCCGACAAAATGGTAAACAGCAGTTTTTGTGTTGTTAACTGCAAAAATATCAGTTATAAATAAGAGTAAAGGTAGTAAGGGAGAAAGAAAGAACGAAAATATGTTTATTTCGAGTAACATTTTACAACCGTTTTCGAGTAGTCCTTAGAAGTCAATAATAACTTAAAGTGAATAATTACTTATTACATAAAGTAAAAGTAAAACAGATAATTAAGTAAATTAAAATAGGGATAAAACAAACTTACTATTAGATAAAAACATTTCTATTCCTATATGTACCCATTTGTATAAGTAGAAATCAACAACTATCCACCATAATGAAATGTAGCACCGGCAGATCAGAACAGATCAGTCACCATCAGCACCCGTTCACGAGTATGGCGCATGACCTCTCCTCGCCATTCAAAGAGAAGTGAGCCACCCGCCGTAGTAAACGCAAGTTTACTATACGCGATTGATTCTCAAGAGCTAGGTTCTTGGAAAATTGAACAATTCAAGAAATTGATAAAACAAACACGCAATTACATTAAAATTTCACACTCACGCTGCATTTTATTTAAATATTACGTCTATTACAACCCAATCAAATTGATTCTTACTTCAAACGGAGATTAATTGTTTATACCTAAAGAAGTTTTGTAAGGTATCAAAATACCTACATGTTTGTCTTATGATGCCAGCTTGAATTATTGATCTCTGTCCTTGTTTTCTTCTTAATTTCTCTATATCAAGGACATGTCCAGCAGAAACCAACAATTTTCCTTTAAAGATGTTTGTGGTTTTATAGTGTGTGATACTCACAAGCCCGGATCCTAAAATAATTCTCATTTCGATTTGAAAACGACATTTAATTTATTACTAGCGATACAAGAACAATTCCATATGTTTATAATTATTGCAAGTATCCCAAAAAATAGCTATATTGTCTTGTTTTACTGTAAAACTACAATTAAAAATGAACTAAACAAACCCTGACATATATTCAAAATAAAACAGACTTTTTGAATAAATTTTACACAACTCATTTGATTTGAATGATCAATAATTGTTTCACAACCCTTTCTCCACTCAAGTTAAGGTATCAGAGTAATTTTGGAAGAAGATTAATAGATAATTATCGATTATAATAATATTTTATCAAAATTTCGCGGTAATATGTCATTATAGTCAGACAAGCAACGCAAAAGCAACGGTCCCACAAAGTTGCGGACGCTAGGTGGCGCTGAACTCGTGCACGGTCCTTATGCAACAAAGTAAAGACACATGTCATATTTATTGTCACCCTATTGCCTTTATTTTGGGATAGTTTTTTTTTTTTATATATTACATTAATGTACAAAAAAACTGTACGTAACTCGGATTTGGTTACGGTTAAGGATAGATACGTATCTTCAAGCCGAGTCCTTCACGGGGTAGACAGAGAGTATGAAACGACAAACGACTGATAGAATCAATACCATAGCATTAACAACAGTTTGTTGAAAATATTAGGTTTCATTGTGGCTATGAAATGTACAAGCCAAAGTTGCGATTTATTTTCCAAAATACTGCGTAACAAACACAAAATAACACAATATCGAGTAATTATCCCATTTTTACCTGTAGGATTGAAACTTAATTCAAAAAAATATAAATCATTAGAGATTATACAAATGGCTTATAAAATACATATTATAGACAAAACTTAATACAGCATCCAACAAGATATAATGCACATCGACCTCAGGAAGAGACATCGGCTTATTTCGAATCTTTCGCACCTTACCTATTTGACGTGTTTGTCGACCATTTTGATCAAGTCTTGACCAATACCGGACTACAGATGCTTACGTAGGCAGTGTGCAGCAGAGATAACGCTCTGTAAAGCCGAAACTAGCCGATTGTCACTTTCATAGGCTCGATGTGCATTATTTCTTGATGAGCACTGTACATACCTATTTATGTATACTAGTAGAATGTCTCATTTTCTCTTTTACAAACTGATGACAAAGAGTTAAGAAAAAGAAAAGGAGACTTTCTTCGTCATCCACTGACAATACTTCTATTATTACGGTACCTACCTATCATCTTATTTTATTGCCTCTTCAGAATTATACCGACGTGGAGATCGAATCCCACGACTACAGGCAAAACAGTAGTAACCTACTATTACTTCATTGAGATCACGTGGTGGTCACGCGTCCTACTGGTGGTAGAGCTCAAGTGACGGAGCTCGCAGAGGCACCACCGCATTACCTAATATACTTGCCGCTAAATGGTAGTGTTCAGCACTACCGTGTTCCGGTCAAGTGGTAATGGCCCTGTAATTTCCGACACAGAGGCATAACATCGTAGGCCTCAGGAGTGGTAACGCATCTGCACTTTGACCTTAGTCTTTGTGTAAGTGTCTATAGGCTGCAGCCATCACTTAACATCAATCTGAACTGCATGCATATTTGCCATTTCCATTAGGGGTCGTTCATAAATTACGTAAGAGGTTTTGAGGGCTAATTTGACCCCCTCTCCCCCTACTGTAAGACATCATAAGATTACGACTAGTCCCCCCTGCCCCTTAATAAGAAATTTTCGTAAGAAAAGATTTTTGTAAGATTCAATGTCAAGTTAAAGAGATGAAGTACAGATGGCTCTATTCAATAATGCCAATTTTTAGCGCGAAAGTGGTAGAATTTTCAATTTCAAATCTTACGTAATTTTAGATTCTCTGCCCCCCTTACCTATAGTAAGAAGTTATAATATTCAGTCAACACCCCCCCTCCCCTAAACGCCTTACATAATTTATGAACGACCCCTTAAATAATTAAAAAAAAAAACGTATTCGAATTTTCGAAATGATGAAAATTGCGCAAAACATTATGGCGCGAACCATTATCTACACTCTACACCTATCACAAAGACTCGAACAGTCCAAAAAGGAAACAAAGAAGGCACTGAAAGGTGTCTACGTGACTTTATTCGGACGTAAAATTTGTCCAATTTGCACGCAACAACATGACAAATTGCCAACAGCAGCGGTATATTTGGACACCGTAAATCAATATTAGAACTGTGTTTACTGTAAACTTCCAGTAAGTTTTTAAGTGTTTTGACATAACGTTTTGCACACTTTTCAACAAATTATGTATAGTAGAAGCCATTTTTTTTTCTGTTATAAATTAAAAAGTTACTACACTAAGCCTTAAATTAGCGACTTACTGGTAAGCACCTACCTGGTCGGACGGTTGGACGGTTGGACGGTCGGACGGTCGGACGGTCGGTCAGACGAACGGACATGAAGAAACTATAAAGGTTTCTTGTAGGTGTCCTACGTAACCCTAAAAACTGACAACATGCACATACTAGCGTGATATCGAATCATACAGAACCCTTGCCCTAGAATCCACCCGCTCTTAAACCAAGTCCAAGTGTTTATATTATTAGCGATGTGATTAAATGTAAATTATAATAATCCTTCATAACACAACCCATTAAAAACGTTATTAAAATTCTGTTAAGCTATCTACGGTTGAAATTTAATAACAACAAAATTAATTGCAATTTGAAATCTCAAGCGCCTGATAAAAGAACACAGGATAACAAACGACTAACAAAGTAAATTGCTAAGTGAAATAGTTACTTATTTACCGATGCTCCATTTAGGAACTGTCGGTCTGTCTATTCGTCTATCGATCTACAGATTAAATTCAGATCTTAAGAGATTGTTTGTTTGGACGCGCTAATTGTCGGATAAGTCCGATCTGAAGGTAAGTTTTAAGCGGGTAATGCGGGTAAGCAAAGTAAGCAGTTAGCAAGTTAGCACTTTTACCTCAATATGTATAAGTCTACGCTTGGATTTCGCCAAAGCTACATGTGTACCAACACTACCAACATGAATTATTTAAGTACAGAAATATAAATAATATTGTGGTATTTTAACTGCCTCGGTAGCCTAGTGGTAGCAGGCCACTACTACTACGCTGAGGTCCTGGGTTCGATTTCCGGGTCCCCTACCCGGAAATCGAAGCCAGGACCAGGTTATCAGAGATAATGGTGTAAAGTCCTTTTTCTCTGGTTCTATTGGAATTTTTCCATTTTCTAAAAATTTCCCAGTACCTCGAAGTTTGGTTATGTGCCCGGCGATGTCAACAGGCTCGCCATCTGTTATATGGTTCAAAAAACGTAACCGGTGAATCATACTACTGGCATGGCCACTGCTGAACATAGGCCTCCCCAATGACCTCCATGCCGACCGATCGGAAGCGACGTGCATCCAGCGAGTACCTGCAGCCTTCACTAGGTCGTCGGTCCATCTTGCAGGTGGACGCCCTACGCTGCGCTTGCCGATACGTGGTCTCCACTCGAGAACCTTTCCATTGCCACTTCAGCTTGGACATCTGATTGGCTATGTCAGCGACTTTCGTTCGCCTACGGATTTCTTCATTTCTGATTCGATCCAGTAGGGAAATGCCGAGCATAGCCCTCTCCATTGACCGCTGAGTGACTTGGAGCTTTCGTACGAGACCTATAGTGAGAGACCACGTCTCGGCACCGTAGGTCATCACCGGTAAAACGCACTGGTTAAAGACTTCCGTCTTCAAGGACTGCGGGATGTTTGACGAGAAAACGCTCCTTAACTTCCCGAACGCTGCCAAACAGCCGAGTTGGATTCGGCGAATAACCTCTTTCTCGAAGTTCGACCTGCCTAGTTGTATGGTTTGTCCTAAATAGACATATTCGTCGACAACTTCGAGGATCGAGTTCCAAACGGACACTGGATTATAAATTAAATCGAACCCAGATACATAAATCACACAAAGATAAAAACACTTTCCGACTTTTAACTCATGAAGAAAGCTACCACAGAAGAGTATCATACCACAAAAACCGTCGTACCATGAGAACCATCTTAGACATAAAACTGTGCCTTAACTTTGTAAATAAATAACAGATATCTATAAACGTAGTAAATAAAATCCTTGAGAGTGGATCAGTGAAATTTTTAATTGAATTTGTCGTCGAGATCGATTTAGTCGCCAAGTGAAGGGTTTGAATCCAATTCCAGACAAGTATTGGCTGTTCGTGATATTTTATCGTGCTTAGCAATGTTTTCCTCTGTATTCAACACGATTTTAGAATACAATTTGATTTTATTTTCATGGCTCTTCGTTAACTGGAACCAATTAATCTGAGGATCAATTTAATTTTATATTTCGTCGTTGTGTTTACACTGTTGCCAAGTGTGAGTTTGGGTACTTGGTTTTTGTTTGTAGTCACTATTGATTTGATCAAATAATAGTTGGGTATTTCAAAGTTCTTGGTTACGTAAATAACCTATATTTTTTGATGAGTGTGATACATTTTGTTTTTGTTTTGGCTGAATCGAATGAGCAATTAACTCATGAAGCAATTATATACATATTATAAAAAATTCCTAGAGGTAGGAAGGTCTCCTAAATTTTGGTAGGACTCGGCAGATCCCCATTTTTTTCAATGATGTACACATATTTTGCCGATAAACAATCATATCAGGTTTACTTATCCTGTACCTACTACAAACAGTTTTGTCCGTCATGGAGCAACAAATGTCCAACAAAAGCAGCTCGTCAAAGCGAGCATCCAGCTGTCATGTAATTATCATAATGAATGGTGCGACAACTCGGTAAAATCAACTGCAACAGTGTTACATACATTTTGCTGTCTAATTAGTGCCTGGGACGTTCGCTTTAAACTTGTGAGCTGAGTGTTTCAAGCGGACCGTTACTTAATAAAAGAAAATTCTATCATTTCCTCTTCTTCAAATGATTATTTAGTTGCAAGAGATACTAAACAAATCGATGATCGTCAAATACAAAATTATGTAGTAAATGTTTGAACACATTGATGTAAAAACAATTGTAATAATTTGAAAGCGTTCCTTAGGTGATATAAAGTCTGTAAGCAAGCAGAGATCGGAGAGCGCCATCTTTGCCAACCGCAAGTGCTTCTTTTTCATGTCATTAACTGTGACAAATATGTGAATACCTACACAATAATTTGTATGTATGTATGTATCTTCACACCAGGTCCCTAACGGGGTAGGCAGAGAGTGTAGAGCGCCAGATATCCCGGTCCTGGCGTACCTCCTCTCTCTCTCTGCCTCAGCTATCTTCATCATTCTCTTCATAAATGCACGCCGATCATGCATCACAATAATTAGTGTATTCATATATTCACCGGGGTGACAAATGCGACAAAATTTCCCAGTTGTAAGCCCGGGGGAGTTGCTAGGGAGAACAAATGGGAAGCATTCACAAAACTAGTTTTGATAGACGGGTTACATAGACAGATACACAGACAGACAAACGCACGAGTGCTCTTGTAAGTGTTTTAATTTTTCCTTTTGAGGTACAAACCCCTAAAAACAAAACAGTGATTATCTTTAAGGCAGTTGTCGTCTCCGCTGATAATTTCTCTTAAAGCTTTGTCACTCAGACTACATTCTAATCTCACAGTTCCGCTTGTACTAGCACTTTGTGTATATTCACTAATTGTACTAGTTGATAATACTGATCATACAGGCTAGTATGATAGATGTATGATAAACCTACATTATGTAAAGTAATAAAAATAATATAAGTATAACCAGTTTCACTGGTGGTAGAGCTCCAGTGACGGAGCTCGCGGGCGTAGGCACCACCGCATTATCTAATATACTTGCCACTAAATGGTAGTGTTCAGCACTATCGTGTTCCGGTCAGGTGGTAATGTACGGCCCTGTAATTTCCGGCACAGAGGCATAACATCTTAGGCCTCAGGAGTGGTAACGCATCTGCATTTTGACCTTGGTCTTTGTGTGGGTGTTTATAGGCTGCAGTTATCACTTAACACCAACGTGAACTGCACGCTTGTTTGCCACTTCCATTATTGACGACCCGGTTAGTCCAGTGGTGTGAGACGACCGTTTGATTCGAAGGGTCGCGGGTTCGATCTCCGCACCGGGACAAATATTTGTATGGCCTACAGATATTTGTTTCGGGTCTGGGTGTTTGTATATGTGTTATATGTGTACAACGGCACCCACGACACAGGTTTATACCTACTGTGGGGCTGTGAGTGTAAGCGTATTTTATTTATTACATTAAAAAAATATATATATAATTTAAAGAAAATATAAATTTTACATTTAAATTTGTAATTCATGTCTATTAAGTAGTTGGATACATTCTGGCTTAATAATACATTTATGGTGGATGAATGAAACTAGCTCATGGCCAGTTTTCACAAAATTTTCGTGTTTCCATGATATTATTCGAAAAGATTCGATGTTTTCAAAATCAGTGAGCGTAATATTACGAGTAAAAATATTTATTTTAATAGAAGAATCAAAATACATTCGTTGGTGCGTCATGCTCTCTATCTATCCGTAAAAGCATTTAGCTCAATAACATGATCATACTTACTTGATTTTTTTTTAATGTAATGCAAGTGGCAAACAAGCATGCAGTTCACATTGATGTTAAGTGATGACTGCAGCCTATAGACACTCACACAAAGACCAAGGTCAAAATGCAGATGCGTTAACACTCCTGAGGCCTAAGGTGTTATGCCCCTATGCCGGAAATTACAGGGCCTAAAATCATTGATTTTTATATTTCCGGCACAGAGGCATAACAACTTAGGCCTCAGGAGTGGCAATGCATCTTACATTGAATCCTTTGGTTTTTATGTAGATATTTATAGGCTACGCTGTTTCTTTCCAACAATGTGAGCTGTATGCAAGTAGTGATAAACAAACCACTTGATGACATAAATAATAATAAATGTATACCTCCGTCTACCATTCAGAAAGCAAAATAAATCAGTAAAATGAGCAACACAGGGTAAAGCTGCATGTCACCTGTAAACCCGTAGCAATTCGGGTAATTGTGCTAAAAACGAGGCAGTTCCCAGTTCCCAGTCGGTGGGCATTGTAAATATTTAAAACGTGGTTTCCGTTTGTGCGTCACTCAACAATAAATATTGCACATCGAGCCTGATAGAGCCTAGGAAGGAGACCTCGGCATATTTCGGGTCTGTAGAGCGTGATCTCTTTCGCACCGTACCTATTTGACGTTTGTCGACCATTTTGATTAAGTTTTGACCAATACCGAACTGCCAGTGCTTACGTAGGCAGTGTGCAACAGAAATAACACTCTACGAAGTGGGCCGATAGTCTCTTTCGCAGGCTCGATGTGAAATATTAATTGTTGAGTAGGTACTGTACTTACCATTTCTGTGCGTTTACATACTCGTACATACATACTATGATGCATCGGCGTTGTTCTAATTGAAATAAAACTATTTTTACGGATTTATCTCGCGTATATTAAACTAAAATGATTTTTCAAATCAACCCGACGTTTCGGTCGCTTTTCAGCTTCCGTGGTCCCGGGCAGACTGAGGTGACATTTGTCTGACAGAAGTTTGAAAAAATTATATGTAGCTACCTCCATCGATTTCGTAAACGCCTTGCGTAGCGTTCAGGATTAACACATATCATGTTGTTCTAATGTCTGTTAATTTTAGTAAAACTTTGTTTATACCTAGGTACTATTAGGTACTGCTCCCAAGGTTAACATATGTAGTACAATTTTTGGAATAGGTACATATTTCAGGGCAAATTGACATATAGGTGCATAATAGTTAAATTATGGGCATAGTACCATTCTTCTTGCTAGGCTATTTGTTACAATAGTCTGTGTTAAGAAGAAGAGTACCGCCCCCCGGGTGGGTATAGCATGCAATTAAATTCGATGAGGCATTTACTTAATTATAGTAATTGCTAATGCGTAGGTAGGTAGGTACTACGCACTCACTCGGAATACGAGATCGGACGTTATTAAGATGGAATGAGAACTTTGTGATTCAGAGTACATTGACGGGCCGTTTGTAGGTACATACCTGTAAATACTTTCATAGCTTTCAGGACTCTATTTTTTCACCGATTTTTTCTGGGACTATAAATACTTAAGTTTTTTGTTTGTATCTATGTATGTATCTTCACGCCAAGTCCCTTACGGGGTAGGCAGAGAGCGTGGGGCGCCAGATATCCCGGACTTGACACACCTCCCGTGCTTCTTCTACATTCATACAGTTTTTTTGTGTCATAATATACCTACCCATACTTTTTTACCTTTTTCGTGTGTTTGACACCATTGACTGGTGGAAGATTAGCCATGATGCAGAAGATTTATTCTAAATCTCAGTCCATTTTAATGAAACCATGTCTTTACGCTGACTGTCTGCAAAATGTACGAATGTTTATAAAATCTTTTATTTCCTTTCCATCTAGATAAAATTCATGCAAAAAAATTATGTCTAAAATATTTCAGACTAAAAGCACTTAAAACTGAGGCGTAAAATTAATTTAACTCTCTTGGATAAAAAAAGTTCAGAACTGGTAAAACATGTAGTAAATATGGTGTACAATACAGGTCTATATTTTTATATTATAATATTTTATATTATTTCGCATTAACACATTGTTAAATATATTTCTTATAGAAAAAATGGAAAGAAAAATTTGACTTCAGGCGAGACTCGAACTCGCGGCCACTGGGAATCTAGTCCAGCCGCTCTTTCAACTGAGCTACCGAAGTGTACCGAGCTACTTAATTTTTTTCTCGGATTTTTTCTAGGACTACCAGAGAATGTGTAAATAATACTACGTATAGAATGGACACTTTGACGTCCCGCCCGATTTCCCCGTATCACCCAACCTTCTCCCCTCTTATGGGAGACGGTTGGTATTTTCAACGTGCTACGCACAGGTGCACGTGTATATACATGTCACTGATTGATGTAGCACGTCACTGAGAGAAACCAAATTAAGCGTTTGTATGGAATTTTGGCGGAGTGTCCGCGGTGTGCCTATACGCTTTTTTATGTTGTTATATTTATATACTTATACCACAGTCTAAAGAAAACGAACGTTACCACAGTCTAAAGAAAACGAACGTTACCACAGTCTAAAGAAAACTAACGTGTTAATTATACTGTACTTATACATTATTATATACTTACCATTTCTATTCGTTTACATACATACATAATCATGATGCAGAAGCGTTATTCTAAATGGCTGTCAATTTTAGTAAAGCTGTATTTATTTATATCTACCTACGATTGCTGCTTTTCCATCTGGAGAAAATTCTTGCGCAAAACTCTGATTAAGGAATCCAGAATAAAGAACTTAAACTGAGATGCAAAATAAGTATGTTACTTTTTTCCAAAAAAAAAGCTCAGATCAGATAAAATATGTAGTAATTGTAGTGTTTTGCAAATGTTTTGCATGGCTATATTTTACGGCAATTAACATAGGGTTAAAGTTGCATCCACCCCATATCCGTAATCCCGTAGCAATTCGAGTAATTGTGTTAAAATGTACCTACCAATAATTATAATGGCAACCCTTGATCTTGACGAATAAGTTTTTCTTTTTCTTCACTTATCATCATTGAAGGAATTGAAAAATTTTGTGATAAGGTACCTATTATGTTTTAACTAAGTAGTTTAAATTCTAATTTTAATTTTCTATTAATATATGTCTTTGCTTTTACTATATGTAATGGTTATTCACTCTAGGTATTTTATGATTTCTTGACGTTTTGAAAGTATCTGTAAAGATCTATTCGAAATAAAAACATTTTCTATTCTATTCTATTTTTGAGACGTCCCACTGCTGGGCACGAGTCTCTCCTCTTTTGGAGCTCCGTCTGGAGCTTACTCCAACACGCTACTCCAATTTGGGTTGGTGGAGATGCGCGTTAGTGTTCAACCCGCTGTCGAATGTTTTCAAACCGTCCATAAGGCCTCCGACAAAGTTTGACGACTGCTATCTATCGATAGCAAACGAGATCGACAGCTTTACGTGACCTCCGAAGCACAAAATAGCGCATTTTAATTTTCCACTAGTCACCCATCACACACCCGACCGCACCCGTATCTCTTAACTGAGTAGATCGCTTACGATCTACACCAGCCGCGGGGCCATGCGCGCTTCATTACCTACTCGTATAATTATTATTTTGTAATGGATATGGAACGATTATGACAGGTCATAACAGCTTTGTACAAGTCATATCGGATGTTTCTATTAATTGAAATGCGATATTTAATACTGGCGAATTGTGGCGAAGCTAAAATGGGTATTGTTTCGTATTAAATTAATACAGTCTGCTTTCAAAATTTTCATTCATCTGTCTGGCTAACAAAGACATTACTTACTTCATTAATTTTATACGTACAAAAATCTTAAAAATGCGATAGGTCTCTCACTCATCACAAAATCACAAAAACTACAATTACCATTAAAAATTTTGCACAGAGGATCTCTTTAAAATGTAAGTGCTCACCAAGACGGGATTTTGTGAAATTCTATAAATTTGATAGAGTGGATGGTTGCAAAGGCCTAGGAAGACCAATACGGTCAGTAATGGTCTACCTTGACCAAATAGGTCGACTACTATCTGAGAGTGGTCTCAAGAGTCTAAGGAATCGGCGTGCATGTATGAAGAGAATGATGAATGTAGAAGAAGCTCGGGAGGTGTGTCAGGACCGGGATATCTAGCGCTTCACACTCTCTGCCAACCTCGTGAGGGACATGGCGTGAAGATACATATGTCCATTGGATGCTCATACTAACTTGATCGCAGAACAGTAAAACCTGATAAAGAAATGATAGGAAGTCAACTTGCATCTTTTTAAAGTAATGGAAGTGGCAAACAAGCATGCAGTTCACATTCATGTTAGTGATGACTACAGCCTATAGACATCCACACAAAGACCAAGGTCAAAATACAGATGCGTTACCACTCCTGAGGCTTAAGGTTTTTTTTATGTTATGAAAGTGGAAAACAAGCATGCAGCTCACATTGATGTTAAGTGATGACTGCAGCCTATAGACACCCACAGATAAACCAGAGGTCAAAATGCAGATGCGTTACCACTCCTGAGGCTTAAAGTGCAATGCCTCTGTGGCAAATTACAGGTGTGTGAAATTACAGGGCACATTACCACCTGACCGGAACACGATAGTGCTGAACACTACCATTTAGCGGCAAGTATATTAGGTAATGAGGTGGTGCCTACGCCCGCGAGCTCCGTCACTGGAGCTCTACAACTAGTATGCTGCTGCCTATCCGGCAAGTATATTAGGTAATGAGGTGGTGCCTACGCCCGCGAGCTCCGTCACTGGAGCTCTACAACCAGTATGCTGCTGCCTATCTTGCGATATTGAAGAAGAAGAAGAAGAAAGAAAGAAAGAAATTGTTCGGTTGCCTGACTGCACTAGTGGAAGAATTATCTTCCAGAAGAAGAAGATTCTTGCGCTAGTGGGCGGTGGGGTTGTCGACCCGACGCCAGTAAAAAAATTATAGACTGCCAACCGTTAATGAATTATTGAATTATCTCTTGTCGTTTGATCATTTTCTTTTATCCCAAATATTGATACATAATTCTTTGCTAATTCAAACCCATCTTTTGAAGAAACAATATTTGAGAAGAAAATAACATCTACATTTTATATTAACAAATAGGGAGTAAATAAAAAAATTACTCAATAAAGATAGTGCTTTAATTTATTACAGATTCTATACAGACCTCGCCAAATACATACAAAAACATCAACAATTTGGAGACAAAAATAAACCTAGCCAAGGTTTTTCTATAAGCCGTAATGTATAATTGACTGGTGATACAAAAAAGGCAGTGACGGATGTGCGAACCAAAGAAAAACTTTTAACATCTCGCGACATTTCGTACAAAAGATGGATTCATTCGTTGATCGCAAGTTATCAATATCAGTCCTTACTTAACACCTAATGGTCTAAGATTCGAACCTAGGTCGACCTTCACGCATCTGTTTACCGAATGAAACATTGTTTTTATCAAATTTCATACATAAACAAACACGTCTTGCATGTAGGTATTGCCTATCAAAATATGTTCATAGTATAAAAAAAGCAATTTTCTTTTTTATTTGATAAACCAACCAAATGTGTTTGAAACTAAAAGTTTTAAACAATTCCTGTTAACACCGCCTTCCAGGTAGCCATGAACGTAAATACGAAGGCAATACATCATAGACCTATTGTATATGCTTAAAACTTTTAGTTTCAAACCCAATTAATTGGTGAACAAATGAATAAAATTTGTAAAAAATTTTTTTTTTTCAAATTAATGATAGCTATGAACAAATTTTAAATTGTAATATATGCAAGACGTGTTTGTTTGTGTATGAAATTTGATAAAAACAATGTTTCATTTGGTAAACAGATGGTGAGGTCGACCTAGGTTCGGCTCCCCTACTATAAGGATTGTCTACAAGAGATATCTGGACATCGAATCACTAAATGAGGTATCTAATTAAAATAAATAAGGTAACTTATTACCTAATCATAGCCTCGCAGCTAAGTTTATTTATAATAAGGATAACACACTGAAGTTCTTATTTTATTAGTTACTTTAAAATGCAAACGGAATTTACATTCACACGTCTTTTTTATCGATGCTGTCGTTTCAAACAAAGCGAATGAAACTACTTTGTTAGCCGTGTTTACCATTCGGACACCGTCTATTCGCTGAATATTTCACTTGCATTTTGCCTCTCACTATTCTTTTACGAGTGTAGAATGGGAACAATTCGCCCAATTTTCACCCTATTTGCAACTTTGAATTTCGAATAATTACGGTACTTTACCGTCTACTGTAGCTATACGTATTTTTAAATCTAAAAACGACTTATTTGTTTTTAGACACTGTTTCTGTTTGTTTTTATGTAGACATATCTTTGAGTAGATTGAGTAGATCATAAAATACAGGGTGTTAGTTTAAACTTGGGTCACATTTCTCTTAGCCATAGGTCAAAGCCACTCTATTCAGCCTTCGTAGCCAAGTTAACTACCTATAATACTACGCAACAAAATGAAACAAAAATGTAGAGGTATTCGTCACATGACAAAGCGATAACTATAAGCAACTTCCGGTTAAAGACAATTTATTTGTCATAAAAACTTACAAGTGCACGTACATGAGATTTAGAAGCTAAACAATTATAATATTAAGTAACTTCCATACATATTTGCTTCATTTTTTATAACGTTACCGATTGTAATCAACCTGACTAGGGAGGCAGGTCTTGTGGTATTTGTGATTATGATTGCCAAAAAGTGTAATACCTATTGAATGACTGATATGGATCTTTTTAATTCATTGCAATTTTTTTTTTAATTTATCTATCATATAGAAAGAACATACACTTGGCAAATAATAACAGTGCATCTAAAAAACCACAGAGGTTTGTAACGATGCTACTTTAGTTCTACGTTGTTGTAACAAATTACTTAAAAATAAATAAAATTTAAACAAAACGGTTAACAATGGTCAATTCGTCCCTTTACAATTTTCATTAAAAAATGTTTTAAGCTTGGATTTAATATTTTTGGGACTTATAATATCACGCACATGTGAGGGTAGTGCATTAATTAACCTAGGTAACAAATACGCCGATGTCCGTTCACCGTACACGTTTTTTGCTCGAGTTGTACATAACCGGTTCTGTGCAACTGCTCGCGTGTATACAGGATGCTGAATGTTTAACTTTATTGTGTCATCGAAATAATGTTCTTTTAATAATACATATTTGATTTGATCAAAGATAGGTAATACTTTACAATGTCAAACAGTTCTATTTCATTATCATGGTATTGTAATAGAAAATTTGGTGATACGATTAATTTTATAATTTTTAATTGAAGATTATAAACTTAACTGCCTCAGTAGCGTAGTGGTAGCAGGCCACTACTAT
Organism: Macrosoma leucophasiata; assembly: GCA_036365455.1. Classification (NCBI taxonomy): domain Eukaryota; kingdom Metazoa; phylum Arthropoda; class Insecta; order Lepidoptera; family Hedylidae; genus Macrosoma; species Macrosoma leucophasiata. The sequence goes on along the minus strand of JAWQUS010000007.1, from coordinate 21,276,617 downwards.
TGCGCTGGAGGTCCTGGGTTCGATTCCCAGGTCGGGGACTATCAGAGATAACGGTTTAAAATCCTTTATATCTGCTTCTATTGGGATTTTTCCATTTTCTGGAAGTTTCCCAGTACCCCGGAGTGTGGTAATGTGCCCGGAGATGGCAACAGGTTCGCCACCTGTTACATGGGCCAAAAACGTAACCGGCGAGTCGTGGGTGTTTGCATGTATGATTGAATGCATGCATTTACCTCTGCCTACCCCTTCGGGGATTACAGGCGTGAAGTTACGTCATTATAAACTTTTTTAAGGTAAGTGAAGTAGGTCCGGCCATAGCTACTTAGACCGTAACGTATTATGGAATCTGCAAGGGAATTATACAGCATAAGCTTTGTCTTGAATGGTAGGCGCGAATTGAGTATTTTTAGGTTTGCTAAAAATTTACGCAGTTTGATACAGACATTGCTTATGTGCTCATTCCAGCACAACTTGTTGTCTATCGTCAATCCTAGATATAAGTGACTTTTAACCTGTTCAATCGAAATTGAAAAACCACATGTTTTAAAATATTTTCTTTTATGTCCTTCCATGTGTCCCTCGTTCAACCTTAACGCTCTGTATAATTTTCAGTTATGGATAAAATATGTCTACAAATCGTGCATATCACCGACCATAACATCGTCTAAGTATATCATCGGATACTCGTTACAAAACATCACAATCTATTGAAATAAAACTAGTTTTTATCTCGCGTATATTAAACTAAAATGATTATTTAAAATCGAACCCGACGTTTCGGTCGCTTTTCAGCTTCCGCGGTCTCGGGCAGACTGAGGTGGTATTTGTCTGACAGCAGTTTGAAAAATTATTATGTGCAGCTACCTCCATTTATTTCGAGGTCTGTAGTCTGTGATCACATAGCGAACAAACCAACTCATTATATTCGGTTTGACAAAACTCGAATACTCGCTACAGAACACAGACCAATTCCAAGAATGGTTCGCGGGGCTATTGTGATTAAAAAACATCCAAATTTCAATATAGAAGATGGTTGGCGATTGTCACCAACATGGGATCCAAAACTCAGTAGAATAAAAGCCCAACCGCAACAGTCTCAGACCTCAAGATACAATTAGTAACTTTTGTGTTAATCCTGAACGCTACGCAAGACGTTTGCGAAATAGATGGAGATAGCTGCACATAATAATTTTTCAAACTGCTGTCAGACAAATTTAATACCATCTCTGTCTGCCCGAGACCACGGAAGCTGAAAAGCGACCGAAACGTCGGGTTCGATTTTAAATAATAATTTTAGTTTAATATACGCGAGATAAATCCCAAAACTAGTTTTATTTCAATGAGTGCAGCTCGCGAAAACCTAAGAACATATTATTACAATCTGTGTACATTGTTCACAAAGTGATTCGTTTTTTACTCGACCACCGAATCACTAACTTTTTATACACAAAAACCGCATGAAAATTCACTGTTACAAAACGTAACGAACGTGAAATTCGTCGTGGATTCAGTTATACGAGTTAAGCTGAGTTTGTAATGAAGCATTCGTTTTAGTATCGGAATATAAATCTTTTTTACCTTTCCCCACTTTTTTATTTTCGGTTTGATAATATCGTATAATTGAATTGTAAAAAGTGAAATAGGTATGTAAAAATAGAAAATTGTCATTCTGATGTTTTATTTCTATGATATCATTATGTATTTCTACAGTGAGTAGGTATATCAATTTCATTCGTCTCACTGGAAGTAATTTCTAATAAACCCAGCGTAATCGGTTAATTTACAAAATTATATGCAAGGCAAAGTACGAAAACGACAGCTATGCTGAATTTTCAATATGATTTTCCTAATTATGAATTCGCATGAAAACACTCGACATGTAATTGCGTTAACAACTGCAAGCCAGTTACTAAATTACAATTATTATATTAACTTTGAATTCTACTTAGTTCACGTAACTGCATCGATAGTTTAACCAACTGCTTGGAGTGTTTGTTGAAGTACATTACACTATTCAGTTCAACTGGAAGTTAGCTGCTTTCTGTTGTATTTTATGTAGTTGTCGTAACTGCATAAAAATTGCTACACAATTGCCTGAACTTCATATACCCATAATAAAGTAGAACCTATCGAAACTGATAATTTTGAGTTCTTAAAAATTACCAGTTTCGATAGGTTTCTGTGTAGATAACGCAACTGCATCAACATCATAACTGTCTTCTTGTTTTTGACACAAGTGCACGACGATGTTAAAAAAAAACAAAAACGATATTGCAACTGGCTTGCAGTTATTAAAATCTGGTAGAATTAGGGTCTTAATATTATTATAATAATGTACTATTATTCCAAACACAATCGATCGTGTAGACCGCCAAAATTTTTATCAGTCGTCAAGTTAGAAAACCTATCAATACTAGGCCTATTATGGTGTCGGGTCTCCAGTGTGTGATCTCGAAGGCTTGTTGGACTAGACCGCGTTCCCAGCGCTGTGCACTGCACTGCCGTTTACACTCAGTGGAATGGTGTTGAATTCGTCGTCAAGATCTTCGTTTTTCCTGAGAAAGATATAAACACATTAGCATGTTTTTGATTGGCGCTGTAAATTAGAACGGACACACGTCCTAACATACGTTCATGATCAGCCAATTGTTTCTTTTTTATCACAAGCTATTTTCGCTGAAGAGTCATGTTGATTGTTTTGTGGAAATCAAAGGTATTATCGTTGTTGTGGAGTTCCAGAGATAGTCCCAACGAAGGCGGCAGCATACAGATGTCTATAGGCTGCAGTCGTAACCTTCCGTGTGAACTGCCTGCTGCTTTTCCACCATTAATTTATTCGGCGTATAAAATCGAAATTACTCGTGTAGAAAAATGTTATTATAATCCAATATCCCTAATATCGATAAGGCTTGAAACCAATATAAAATAATTATTACAATATTAATAAAGTGAAAATGGAACGAATAAGCAGCGCGTTCAAAAACACATTTACCGTACCTAAATACGTAAGGTTCGCGAAATCTTTATGAAATTACCAAATCCCTCAGTCGAATTATAATTTGCGGTAATGAAATGAAGATCACTCCGAATTTAATCTGTTGGCGAAATCGTTCGCGGGGAAGCTAGTACATAATTAAGTGACGTGATGACACACGGGAACGACTTGTCAGCGGATACGCCGCGTTTTCTTTTGCGAAATTACTAATTTATGCTAATTGTGAGCTTCGTGATGTGTTCTTAGGTTGAGGTTGCAAGTTACTCTAATTGATTATTTCAATACAAGCTTAATCATAATCTTTCAAATATTTTGAGAAATTAAGTTTAGTTATTGTCGCCCATGCAAATGAAAAACTTTATTATAAGCTGTTTTTCTTTTTCACCAATTTACACTTCTCAAAACTACTACATAGTCACCTATGGCAGTAGTTTTGAGAAGTGTAAATCGGCAATTAAATGCAAAATAACACCTATAATTAAAAATTTAATTAAATCCTTAAACATCATTAGGATTGCTAAAATTATTGCATTGAAATTTTGAAGATTTTTTTATTAATAATGAAATAATTATTACATTCTTCAGGCTAAAATTTGTCAAAAATAATAACTGTACCTAGTAGCAGTTACTTTGGTTTACAATACATATATGTATATCTAAAAAACTAACTTTTGTATAATATTTCCACTGAAAAATTAATAACCTAACCAAAGAAGACGTTCTAAAATGTGTGAAGCTTGGCACCTTGTACACTATATTGTGAGAAGAAGCATAAAATACTTAATCATTTTCAGCTATTCAAATTGTTTATTATACCTTCAATGAATTGTCGCAAGTACATTTATTAAAAAAAAATGGTCGGTCGAATTGAAAACCTCCTCCTTTTTGAAGTCGGTCAAAAAAACAAGAATGTCACAGTTGCAATATGGCAACATATTGTTGTCATACAAAAATTACACAAAATAAATAAGTATTTCCGAAAAAAACAAGGATTCAAATTATTTTTTTAAGTATTTTTGCATGATTCTACTTTTTGTATTTTTCTCTATCTTTTGATAAAGTGTACAAGGTGCGGGCCCAACGTGGAATTTGATCCTTTACGCCGCGTCTCTTTTCAATCTAAGATCCATGGATGCTATTTTGGTTTTATCACGATAAACGTGGCTGGAGGGATATTCTAAAACTTGTCAAGCCGTTGCCTAGATATTCCTTTGACGTTTAGAATTTGGAAATGGTATCTTAAGGCAGATCGTAGGCACTACGAAGTTCCAACACAGATAACCGGCTCCTTTCACAATAATCGTAATGACTCAGATACATTACGGCTTAGCCATCGCTTTCTGTTCGTTAATGAACGCTGGGGATAAAATAGGCAGATAAAACTTTGAAATTTGTGACCTTTACGTTTAATTTGAAAGAGGTGGAATATCCATGACTCCACTTTTGTGAGCTTCTATTTTTCAAAAGAGGAACAAATATTTTTTTACATTAACTAATATACTTGCCGCTAAATGGTAGTGTTCAGCGCTATCGTGTTCCGGTCAGGTGGTAATGTACGGCCCTGTAATTTCCGGCACAGGGGCATAACACCTCAGGCCTCAGGAATGGTAATGCATCTGCATTTTGACCTCAGTCTTTGTGTAAGTGTCTATAGGCTGCAGTCATAACTTAACATCAATGTGAACTGCACGCTTGTTTGCCACTTCTATAACATAAAAAAAAACAAAATCAAACTGCCTCAGTCGGCTAATGGTAGTCAGCCCCTATTGGTAGATTCCCGAGATGGAATTGTTGAAGTTTGGAGGACGTTGGAAATATTGTATGGATGAGAAAATTCACTAATATAATTTCTGCGATAAGTATGAAGCTCGCAAAAAACCTGCGAAAACGTAATGTAGATATTTTTCTATTATTAAGAATTTGAGCGGTTCCACGAATCTCACGTAATTTAGATACTATTCAGAATCAGAATCAGAAACTTATTTATTCATTTAGGGTGACAGGCACCTCCTATGACACGTCAAAAACAAATAAAATAAATTAAAGCGAATAACAATTGATATACATGTCAAACAAGATAAAAAATATATGTAAAGTCAAGAATATCACTAAGATAAAACTAAATGTAATAAACTAATGTAAAAGTATATCAGTAGAATGTCTCTTTTCCCCTTTACAAACTGATAACAAAGAGTTAGTATTCCGTTGAATGTTCAAGTAATACCATTCGAATGGTTCATTACGTATCTTCGCGATATTACATATAAGCCGTGGTGACAGTTTATGACGATATATTATTAATCGCGCATGGCCCCGCGGCTGGTGTTGATCGGAAGCGATCTACTCGGTTAAGCACTACGGGCGCGGTCGGGTAGTGTGATGGGTGACCGCTAGTGGCAAATTAAATGCGCGTTTCCGTGCTTCGGAGGGCACGTTAAGCCGTCGGTCCCGGTTGCTATCGATAGATAGCAGTCGTTAAACCTTGTCGGAGGCCTTATGGGCGGTTTGAAAACATCCGACAGCGGGTTGGCCACTAACCCACCCACCTCCACCAATCCGCATTGGAGCAGCGTGGTGGAGTAAGCTCCAAGCCTCCCCCAAAAATGGGGAGAGACTCGTGCCCAGCAGTGGGACGTATAATGGGTTGCCATTATTATTTATTTATTATTATTAATCACATACAAATAAACAAAGTCATTAAAACCTCGCTGGACTCGTGATTTTTTTTAAAGTTTACTCTCCAACCAAGTTTACTTAGTGCAGTTAATATTGAAAGTATAGTGGAAAGGATACTTTGAGAGAAAATCGAATATTAAAATCCTCTTTTCAATATACCTATCCTCGTTTAAATCGTACTATATAAATGCGAAAAAATAACGTATCCTCCATTTCCCAATACTGCTAGTTAAGACGGAACTACAATTTCCTGGTACCGAGTCTGCAAAGGCAATTAACAAGTAATAAAGAAAAAAATATACTGGCAAGGGACAACTTTGAGACTTGCTATCATGTTCTTTGTTCTTTGCTTTCAATGAGATAATATAAATACATTTGGAAAAAAAATGAGGCTGATAAAAATGTAATAGCGAGGATTATTCTCTTCAGTTAAGTAGTATTCCTATGTTTCCTTTTAGAGGAACATTTTATTTTCGTTATGCACCATTTTTCGGGTTGCCATAAGGCTAAAACGGAACCTCAGAATAAGCCTGTCTCTAGGATCAAAACTCTATAACCTTCTTTCTCTTGAATAATTATTTATTCCAGAAGGTTGACAGACGAGCAGACGGCCCACATGATGGAAAATTATCACCGCTATACTACAGCAGTTAAAAAAAGTTACATCTATTTTTTTTTATGTAGTGGAAGTGGCAAACAAGCTTGCAGTTCACATTGATGTTAAGTGATGACCTATAGCCCATAGCAGCCTATAGACACCCACACAAAGACTACGGTCAAAGTGCAGATGCGTTACCAGTCCTGAGGCCTAAGGTGTTATGCCTCTGTGCCGGAAATCTGACAATAAATATAGTCTTTTTTCCAATACATGACAAACAGGCTCCATAGTTACCGGAGCAATGTAAAAGAGTTATCTCTGCCTTTAAGAGTAGGAAGAGAGTTTTGTTTTTAAGATTATTTATATTCTGCTACAGTTCTGCTAGTGTAGTAAGACAATACATGTTACTACCAATGTGCACTCTGTTTGTTTGTCACTGTATTCACTCTTTATCTACGATTTACTGGTGGTAGAGCTCCAGTGACGGAGCTCGCGGGCGTAGGCACCACCGCATTACCTAATATACTTGCCGCTAAATGGTAGTGTTCAGCACTATGGTGTTCCGGTCAGGTGGTAATGTACTGTAATTTCCGGCGCAGAGGCATAACACCTTAGGCTTCAGGAGTGGTAACGCATCTGCATTTTGATCTTGGTCTTTTTGTGGATGTCTATAGGCTACAGTCATCACTTAACATAAATGTGAGCTGCATCAATGTTTGCCACTTCCATCAAATAAAAAAAATAAAAAATTCTACGCATAAGAAATTATCATCACCCGAGGCACTACACAGCTCAACTTGGGCGTTGCCCTGGTTCAGAATATCCTTTCAATACGATCTATTCTTGACGGTTGATATTCGTCCTAAGTCTCTTAATTAATTTCATAGGTTTGTACACTGCATTGTGCAGATAGTGATCGATATTCGTTTGATGGTGGCAAACAAAATTACTACAATAGACACCTTGCTCTAATGTAACACACATGATTATATGTATCAAGCTTAAGGCTTGCTGCCTACGGTAGGCGGAGCGGAGACTCAAATTATACATAATAATGTGCGTAATTTAACTGAACAGTAATTAGGCAAAAAATAATATATTTTCCAATGAAAAATAAGTAAATATCTACAAATTAACATAAGTAATCGCTCGATACTTAGATCTATAGTCTACTTTATTATAATATTCATTTGCTTATTTTTTAATTATATTTGATTTGCTAATAAGATATGCCATACACATCAGAAACCCACAAATCATGATTCATTCAAAATCTAAAGGTACCAACTTTATCTGCTTGCATCAGTTTTATGTCTTGATTCGAAAACGAAGCAACAATGTACATGTTTCAAAAAATATACCTACCTATCTGATAGTCAATAAATGAAACCAAGTAGTAAGTTGTTACTGGAAAATCGTCTTGATAATTTTCTAACTATAATGTTGGCAAATATACCTACTTCTACCGAAATTGGCAAACTATCAACTGCATCAGTAAGACGCTATCTTTATGAATAGCATGCAATCATGACCAATCTATCATAATATGTTTGATGTCTCTAATAATATAAGTAAATGACGATTTAAGTAGCCATTCAACAAACTAAGACCAACGTTATTTTGCCTCTGTCGCAGATAATATTCTCACTAAAATCTTGTATGCTACGTTTCTTTTAATGTAACAAAAGTCGCAAACAAGCATGCAGTTCTCATAGATGTTAAGTGATGATTGCCGCATATAGACATCTAAACAAAAACCAGAGGAAATGCAAATGGATTGCCTCTCTATAATAATTATTACGGGGTCATACGTTACCATCTAACCGTAATACGATAGTGCTGAATACTACCATTTGTCGGCAGATACATTAGGTAATACGGTGGTGCTTACATCTTCGAGTCGCTACACTGGAACTCTACCAACACACTTAAAAACTTTAACTTGCTTACGCCGCTCGCTGTGAATCATACCTTTAAGCTTCACTGACAGCGTGCGGTTCACAAATCAACGCTAATGTAACTTCCTGTACTTTAACCTTCGACCGTAGCAAAATAAACTGACACAGAACACGCCACTCACCACTAACACAAGTTAGGAAGTAGACGTGTAAATATAATATTCATGTAATGGCTCGCTCTTTGTACAAGTTCTTTATTAAGACCTATTTATAATTAGCTGAACATGTGTGGTTTAAGCAACAAGCTTGTTCGGCGATTGAATACCGTTGCTGCAATCTTGACATATTTATATAATATACTACTCGAATACTTAAGTACTATTGATTCGTCATGAAATGGCAAACAGGTAAAAAGTTCACAGTTAAAATGGTAAGCGAATACTGTGGTACTGTGGCCTATTAAGACCACATATGTCTATACGTTTACACAAAACAGATATTTCAATATAGATCTGTTACCACTCTTGAGGGTTAAGCTGTTATGTCTCTCTACTGGAAATTACTGGGTCGTACCTACATTGCGACCTAACCGGAACACGGTAGCACTGGCCGTTTTCATATAAAGATAGAGAATTGCTACAGTTTGTTGAAAACTGAGTAGTAACTATTTTAAACTAAGAAGTAACTTTAGTGAAAATTTGCATTGTGATTGTGTCACTTTTATTACGTACCATAGGTTTAATACACACATATTACTACTAAAACGTAACTTCACGCCTGTAATCCCCGAAGGGGTAGGCAGAGGCAAATGCATGCATTCAATCATACATGCAAACACCCACGACTCGCCGGTTACGTTTTGGCCCATGCAACAGGTGGCGAACCTGTTGCCATCTCCGGGCACATTACCAAACTCCGGGGTACTGGGAAACATCCAGAAAATGGAAAAATCCCAATAGAAGCAGAGATAAAGGATTTTAAACCGTTATCTCTAATATCCCCCGACCCGGGAATCGAACCCAGGACCTCCAGCGTAATAGTAGTGGCCTGCTACCACTACGCTACTGAGGCAGTTATATTACTACTATACTGACTATATTTCAATTACCTATTTATATGTAACGTGTGTTAGTTCTTTTTAAAATAAAATAGGATACATAATTATTATTCATTATGGTCCGCATTACAATTGTTCTCTGTAAGAAAAAAAAAATGTAAGTTAGGACAGCTGTTTTTTTGTGATCCGATTAATAAGATACCTATTCCTTCTTAGTAATTTAAATGACGATTTAAACGACGAACGACGATGATAGATGAAAAAAATGAAAAATGAAAAATATTTTATATTATCAAAAAACGTATGTTGCGAGTACATGAATGGAATAGATGTGCTCAGATGTTGTATCTCAATCTATACTGCAAAAAATCTAACAAAATCTCTCTCAATCTCTACGTAATTTACGCTGTAATTGACTACAATAAACCAAATAAATAATTGGAAACTACTACAAACTGTTAAAATGAAACGCTTATGTGGACACAAAGAACTTTATAAGGTTATTTAAAAATGTCCAACTAAATACAAATTCCAGTCAAAAAGTCGAGATTCTATTTAATGAATACTAGAAATCTAAAAGCAAGATGCCTTTCCTGAGGCCTTAGATTATTATCGATATGTAGAAACTTTTGGGTACTTTGGAGCACTTCCATCTTTCATCAAATTGGAACACACTAAACATGATACTATATAGAGACGTGATAGAGTTCAACACTACCGTTCAACAGCAGACAGATAAGGTAATGCGGTGGTACTTACGCCCTCGACTACCAAGGAAAAACTGAGAGCTTTTTCACACCACGCAGCGTGCCCGCATTGAATTTATCAGGATAAAGCTGATGCTAGCAAGGGATATCGCCGCTCGCCCGCGGTAATATCGCGGCGGTCATAGAGAAACGCGGGCCGCCCGGACGCGCGGGCAGACCGGAGGGGAGTAACCGTAGCATTCATTTAATTCATTACCGATGCAAAACAGTCTGTTATTTTTTGCGGGAGGAAATGCGTGTAACACACACACACTACAAAAATCGTCTATTACTAGGAAACTCACACCACAGTACAAATATGAACAGTATGGAAACGACGTACAAAACGTTCGAAACGGCATACTAACACAAACATGCACATCGACGCTCGATGTAGCGAGTGACTCAGTACCTCAGTACTGCAGCAGCGCGAGAACCGCTTAGAAGCCTCGGCGATGCGCATGTTTGTGTAAGTGTGACATTTCAACGTTTTGTACGTAATTTCCACACTGTTCATATTTGTACTGTCCCTTGTGACTTTAACAAAATACATAAACAATTTCACGCACAAATTTAAACATCTCGGCGACAGGCATAGGGCCACTTGGGCTTGTACTTTGACAGAGGGGAAAGCCTGCATATGGCTACTCCCCTCCGGTCCACCGCGGCCTGTGGCCCGTGTTGCTCTATGGCAGCGCGGCGATTAAGATAAGAACGTTATTTATTATCGTGTGACATCGCCGCGAGCGCGCGGGTGCACATGCACACAGTGAGCTCGCGGCCGAATCGACTCGCCGTGAAATCACACAAAAAAAATTCTACTGGAACATTACATACTATTATAAATCTAGATGTATTAACATACTCACCGTTTTCTGTATTTGTATATAATTAGCACAATGAACGCGTTCCCGATGAATAGCGCCGCTATGAGGAGCGACGGGATCACGATATCTGGAAAAACATAGATAAGTTAAGAGTGTTTTTTTTTTTCAAGGAGGCACTGTATCAGACAGATGCTTGTACTATTTTATATCAAGACTATTGCTAAGGTTAGGTCATATAGAAAACGACTAAGTGCGATATGGATTCGTGGTCACAGGGTTGCGTACAATTCTTTTTTTCGACGTTTATTATGACAGACTTCTCATAGGTTTTCCTGTAATCTATACTGTATCAATCGTACTGAATCATTTCTATTTTTTTTTCAAAATGTTAGCCCGACTGTTTAAATAAGAAAGGAAATAAGAAAGGGTCTTTTTCAAACATTGTGTAAAATAACTTCCAAATATTTACTTACAAAATTATTTTAAAAATATTTTTGTGATCACAACTAGACATTTCATTTAATTTATCACAATTATAATATATATGTATAAGAGTATTAATATGTATAAGAGAGAAGGATAAATTAAATCATACACTTATCAGATTTCTAGTACCAATCGTAGCAGATAATAAAAAATAAACTTGACAGATTCGACCTTTTCTTACTCTCATTTCGTATTCAAGCACATATATTATTCAGAAATATAAAATAATCATATTACAGTTCCATTCCATTCTTAGAAAGGTCAGAAGCTCTTTATAGGTGGGATGATACCCTTTTGCAGTATTTTTCGACCCATCTTCTTTAAAACCACGTATTGGATAAATTTCTAATGCCAATATTGGCAAAGAAATATCTGGGCAAAAATGTACTCGAGGGTGAGTCTCTCGAGTATATTTCTACCTGGTCTTTTATTATTCAAGTACTTATGTCTAATTGCAGTCCTATTCCACTATTAGAAAGGTACTCTCTACACATTGGTTAGATTATGAATCTGTTACAAGTTCAAAAAGGGCAACAAACTGTCAATGCATAAAAAAATATCATCATATCAGCCATAGGACGTCCTACGCTGCGCTTGCCGATACGTGGTCTCCACTCGAGAACCTTTCTGCCCCAACGGCTATCGGTTCTCCGAGCTATGTGCCCTGCCCATTGCCACTTCAGCTTGGAGATCTACTTGGTTATGTCAGCGACTCTGCCATGACTATGATATCGTCGGCAAAACGAAGGTGAGTGATGTATTCGCCGTTGACATTGATGCCTAGTCCTTGCCATTCCAGGAGCTTGAAGGCGTCTTCCATTGCATTGGTAAAGAGCAGAGGTAAAATTACCTTTCCCAACAAAAGAATCGCCTTCGTGCATTGGTCCTGAACTTGGACTGACATGGTGGCGTTTTTATACAATACACTTCAACACTTCAAAAAAACGACTTAAAAATATTCAACCATAACCACCACCGTCACCAGTGCCACCAAATCTGAATCATATTGTAGGTATATTTAAATCTAAAGCCAAAATTATGTGTTAAACGAAATTAATTATGAACAGGATCGTAAGTTAACTGGACCCTACGTCACGGGGGACTGCGTGCGATGGTTTATGAAATATTATCGAGGGTTAAATTTGATACTGGTGGTTTTTTGTCCTTCAATGGTCGCAGTATCTTAGGGCGAAACAGTACTAAATCATATCAACAATTCCAGGGTAAAAACATGCTCGTAATTTTATTCAGATTTGGTACCAATATCATAAATATTGCGCATGGGACTCTACATCTTATTTTTCTTGCACTAACTTGTATTATACTCAATGTTTTTACATTTTCGTATTGTGAAGAATATTTTTGGAAAGAAAGTAAAAAAAATATCTTTCAGTTATAAATTCTAAAAAAAATATTATCGGAATAAAATACATGTTTTCCTTAGCTGAAATAATATATAATCACCGATAAAATAATAGGTATGAGAACAATAGAAAAGACAAAGGAAGAAAAATAATGTTTTCGAACAGGCACAACAAACTTTAACCTTTAAATTTTTTTTTCTTGGCGGGCAGTTGGTTTAACCTCCTAGCCGTAAAAGTCAGAATTCCGATTTGTCCGAATAAACATTTTTGAAAAGAATAGGCACTTAGTCATTTGCATGTTGTTTGGATGATATATCAATCATTAAAAAATAGTATGCACTGTTTTTTTGGCCAATGATCTTTGGTACCTTTTTAACACATTGGGACTGTTCAGAAAAATATAGGATCTTACAAGACTTAGAAATATTTTAGAATAAATGGGCCAAAACACAAATGAAATTATGAATGTGAGTAAGAAAAAAACTCCCCTTTGTCTGTCACATCTGTCTGGCAGATGACAGTAGACAAGTAAATCAGGTCTGTCTGAAATGCTTAAATTAAGACAAAATTACCGTTTATAAATTTGAAACGAAAAAAAACAAAGTTTTGTAAAAATGTATTTTTTCTGAACACCGCATCACAAAAATAACATATCAATTAACAAAACAAATCTACTTAATACCCTCTCGAACAGTGGTTCCCAAAGTGGTCCACGTGGACCCCCAAGGGTCCATGGAAGACTCGAACGGGGTCTACGTAGGCGTGAATAAAAATGGAATTAAAGGAAATGTGATATAAATGTAGCAAGGATGGGGTCCACCGAAACCAGAAAAAGATTGAAAGGGGTCTAACAAGCAATTCACATCAGTTAATGCTTCTCACATATATCTATTATAGCAGTTAGTACTCGTATAATACGAACGACAAATACATAACTACGATGATCACCACAATCATCTGACAATCGCAAACTATGTACGAGGCTCAAAGGCACCGTGAAAGTTACGCAGACAATTACAAAGTCATATCGGTATTCCCTGCTCAGCAATAAAACTAAACTTATATTGGCTTGACTGAGGTAACTATGAATGTAGGATTTTCGAGGACTTACATTTCAAATATCTGGTTACATTAAAAGTTTTCTTTGTACCCAACTTTGAAGTAAGTGCAAATTTTTGCACCCTCGGATCTCGAAATTAACCGGATTATAAGGGAAAAAATTAACAAAATTAATTTACTGGAAAGATGTATTTAAATTAATTGGCCAGTATGTTAAATACACATCTAGCTCTGCTTTGCTCTGCTTATTTTGGATGACATGGGGGTAGGGGAGTCTAGATGACGATTACGTCATCGGTAGTTATTTACATAATACATCAGTAAAATCTAATCTCTATCCTAAACCTGTTTTCTTATTTTGAAAATTATAATTATAACATTATAATTTTTATATTCAAATAAATGTACGGCCCTGTAATTTCCGGCACAGAGGCATAACACCTAATGTCTCAAGAGTGGCAGCGCATCTGCATTTCGACCTCTGGTCATTGTGTGGTTGTCTATAGGCTGCAGTCATCACTTAACATCAATGTGAACTGCATGCTTGTTTGCCACTTTTATTACATAAAAAAAATAAAAAAAAAAAACAATACATTAATTGAAAAATGTTTACGTAAGCATGGGGGGAGGGGGTAAGAGCTTTGCTTACTTTTGCTGACAAGGGGAATGGGGGGGGTAAAGAATTGTAATAAATCTGCTTACATAATACTTGAACGGCCCCTAACGAGAAACAGTAGCTTGCGTGAAATACAAAACCCAAAAAAAAAATAAAAAAAAATAGTAAATGGTAAAAGATTTTAAAACAAATGGTAAAACTTATGCCTGTAGATTTCAATATTATGGTAACCTTACAGGAGATGCTGCGACATTAATTGTCTGAAAGTTGTCTACGATTCTCAACGGGCCGTAACAAGTTCGGAGTTGACGAAACTGAGTTCGGAGTTGAATTTGCATAAACACCCGCTTTCGTTCGGTCGGACTTAGTTAAAGTTGGCGGGCGGATGATGTAACTAACGGTTAGTAGATAGATATAAACTTTTGAGAACATCGGCTGTGACAAGTCGAAATTTTAATGTCTAAAACTCCAAGAATAGATGATCCAAAACGTATCGTAACGTTTTTATCCGTATTATCTCAGAATGCCAACTTCGCAAAATGCCAACCGCTCGCAAAAAGACAACTTCTCAAAATACCAACTTCTCAAAACGCCAAATTCTCAAAAAGCCAATTCGCAAAATGACAACTTCTCGAAATGCCAACTCTGCGTTCTTTCAATTCACTTACTGCCAGTCTCAATATTGTACCTTCAATCTCGGATCGCGCTTATCTAGATTGCAAAGGATCTTTTTATCGATCCACTGTCATCTTTCCTATAACAACTAACAGCAAATTCATCCATAGATTTAATATCAAAGTATCGATAGAAGATGATTAAAAAAGGATTTTGTTCGAATATTGGGTCTTGTTTAGAAAACTAATGGTGCATCAAAGGTTTAAGGTAAGTCAATTACGCATCTCATGTATTAGCCCTTTGTTGAAATATATAAAAATAATAATAACAGCCATTAATATTTCACATGGTAAAGTGGAAGACGTATACCATATTTTGGTTGAATGTGTTCGAGGTGAGGCTCATCGCAGGCCTTCATTAGAAATAGGACATTGCAACAGTGTCCTGGCAGATCCTACTACGGATGACGCCAGAATACTGTTGCAACTATATCAATTGTCAATGAGCGAATGTTGTTTAATTATTTTTTTTAAATTAAGAATGTAATTCATGTGAACGTATAGAGCGTCATGGTCTTTGACCAAGCTCTTTAAATGGAGAATAAAATATATATATATATATATAAATATATATATTTCACATGTATGTTACATTGTTCTATTATTTGCGGTGTACGAATACCAACTTATCAGCGTTATCGTTACAGCTTCCTCCAACAACATTTGTAACATAATAAACAAACAATACCACAAGTATGTTTTGTCGGTTACATACAAATATTTATGACTCACCAACAATCATGCTTTCCTCGTTGTGCGGCAGTTTTGTATCTTTATCCGAACTGTCCGGCGAATCGCTTGCGACCGAAGTCGCTGCCTCTGTAACAAACAAAAAAGTTTCATTCGTTTGGATGAGGATTCAATATTCTTAAAAGTAACATAATTTTTCCATATTATGTTATTCCTTTAATATGGAAAAGAAAAACATATTATGCTATTCCTGAAGCGCGCATGGTCCCGCGGCTGATGTAGATCGTATCGTAAGCGATCTACTCTGTTAAGCGATACGGGCGCGATCGGATGTGTTATGGGTGACCAATAGTGGCAAATTAAAATGCGCGTTTCCGTGCTTCGGAGTGCACGTTAAGCCGTCAGTCCCGGTTGCTATCGATAGATAGCAGTCGTTAAAACTTGTCGGAGGCCTTATGGGCGGTTTGAAACATCCGACAGCAGGTTGGCCACTAACCCTTATCTCCACCAACCTGCATTGGAGCAGCGTGGTGGAGTAAGCTCCAGGCCTCCTCCCAAGAAGGGGAGAGACTCGTGCCCAGCAGTGGGACGTACCAAGGGTCGCCATTATTATGTTATTCCTATCCCACAAACTTTAAATAATGACGATCAGTTTTTGTCTAGAATTTCGTGAAACCTTTAATTTTGATATAAGAGATAAGGTTTTGGGACAAAATCAAATTTCCAAAGCATGTTCACGAATAAGCAAAACTTTTCCTAGAACTAACTATCTTTTTGATCGAAAAAGGTAGCGCGACACTTGGTGAGTTTTAAATATCTATAAGTACTTACAATATTTTTATCTTGCATTTTTGTAACAAAGAATACTTTCTCAGGTTTCGTATTCAAATGGTGTCTTTAGGGCTATAAAATAATTGTTTTTTTTTATGTAATGAAACTGGCAAACAAGCATGCAGTTCACATTGATGTTAAGTGATGACTGTAGACTATAGACACTTACACAAAGACCAGAGGTCAAAATGCAGATGCGTTACCACTTCTGAGGCCTAAGGCGTTATGCCTGTGTCGGAAATTACAGGGCCGTACATTACCACCTGACCGGAACCCGATAATGCTGAACACTACCATTTAAGTATATTAGGTAATGCGGTGGTACCAACGCCCGCGAGCTCCGTCACTAGAGCTCTACCACCAGTGTAGAGTAGTTTAGTTAATACTTTTTTGTTCGTGATTTTTATAATTTTCAATTCACTTTATTAACTACTTAACATTGTAGGTATTTGTTACAAAGACTTGTTATTCAATGTAATATTTAACCTCGCAATGGAAAAGAGGCAATTTCAGTAGACGTCCTCGAGGGGACTGAGGGAAAACCGTAAAATAACGTCTTCGTAAAATGCGGGGTAATATGTTAAGGAAACTAATATAATACGGGAACAATTTGAAAAAAAAGACGTCCTTGAACAGTCGTGCCGCAACGGGACTTCTTTTTTAGGCTATAAGAGACACATTTTATTATTTTATAGGTACCTAATAGGTTAAGAGCCCACTGCAGAATCATTTCGTTTATTCAGATATGCTGCAAACCTGATTTTTACGCAACTTTATAATCTAGAGAATATATATCCACTAGGTTGCCTATCAAAATTTGGTTGGAAGTATTTTAAGTTAAATTATTTTATCTTTAACAGCCAGCAACTCCTATTTGCGGCCGATTTAATTTGGCTCCCATATATCCTGATAATGAGAAAAAAATAATAATTTGATTTAATAATATATTAAATATAAATAATACATGTAGGTACGTCATGGACGTAAAAAGTTATCGGGGCGGAAAGAAAATACGTAGAAACGGCCAAGTGTGCAACGGCAGACGTGATTTTTCAGAGTCTTTATACATTTTGCCGTGAGGTGGACGATATTTTATTGAAAAAACAAATGAAAAAAATTCTTACCCAAAAAAAATGCGGCCATTTTTTCATAGGCACCCTAGTGGATATAAATTCTCTAGGTTAGGTATAAATATGCGTAAAAAATAGGTTTGCAGCATATCTGGATATTCCATAAATGCCAGATTTACAACATGCTAGATTAAAATACTTGCGATACAAACAAGTATAATAATACTCTTAGTACAGCATTTGATAAGACGCGTAGGTACTACAAGTACAAAATGACATAAGGGATGAATTAATTAAATTAGATAACAGTAGGGATAGCTTAATTATCGAAGTATCGGGCAAACAGAATTCATGGAGGTCCAGTTTAATCACTTACGGGACTGAATGAGCTCGCTCATAAAACAACTCCTAAATAATATGTTACTCTGACCAAAGTTGTATTGTGTTAGAACGTTTGGACACGTTTAAATGGTCGGCCAAGGAATGATACACAATATACTTTATAGGAATTATATTAGGTATATTATTAGACTTATATAGACTAACCCCCTTATTTATAAACGTATTTTAGCTAAAGTGTTGCTTATCCCTCCTTTGTCTTTTTCTGTCCTGCACATTTGACAATGCAACTGACAAAGACAAAGCATTCTATAGCTAAAACGTATCTAATGTACGTTTATGATTAAGGGGGTAAGACAATTAAAATTGCAAACAGTAGATAGATTATTATTATTTCTAGGTTAGAGAGCAGCTTCAATTCTCGGGTGGACTGAAAAGTTTTTTACTTTTTCAATAGGGTGATTCACAGTGATATCCCCATAGTTAAGGAATGTGTCTGATGATTATCAATAGATTTGTTCCAAAAATATAATTAAAGACGCAATAAAACGCAAAAGTACATAATCGAGTACAAAACAACACATAAATTAAAAACGTGAAGAGGTAACAATTGTAATATATTTCAATAAGTTTATACCTATGTACCTTCTTAATATTGCTTCTATCTTAAATCATCGTCAGGTACCTACCTACCTCGTATATGAAGTTACCTGACATTTGCTGAACAGGACAGCTTTTTGACGCAGTCGTGAGGCACATATTACGTGTAGGTATATAAGTACCTTATATTTTAGAAATTGTGTTCTCTTTTCTTTGTTTAATGTTAACTACGTTTTATGTCTGATTTAAGTACCAATGTGTCTTGCTGTTGTGACAAATAAATGTTTCTTTCTTTCTGTATTAAAATGAAACGAAATATTAAAACCGTTAGTAATTTAAGCGTCTTTCCTTGATGTTGTATTTTATTATACTAGTAATAAAATACAATATAAAATGTCTCTGTTTCAATGTCCGCCGGTGTTTTACAGCCCTCGACGGATATAAGTTAGGCAGTGGAGGTTCATAACGAATGTGACTTATGGTCCACTAGGGACCGTGATGTTATCTCAAGTTCATTGTGAGACAGAACTAATTGAAACAAAATTGATGATCCCCTTAATTCATCTTATGCAAAATAGTTTAGTTCTACGAATATGTACAGGATAAATTTATGGGCTACATAATAATCTATCGGATATACATTCGATAGATAATCCTATATAAATATATATTATATATACATATATATATATATATATATATATATATATATATAAACTAGCTGTTGCCTGTTGCCCGCGGCTTCCCCCGCGTGGATGTTGTATTATAAATAACTAAGTAGCCTATGTTCTTTCTCAAAATCAGCTCTATCTCTGTACCAAATTTCATTACAATCGGTTCAGTCGTTTGGACCTGAAAAGGTAACAGACACAGAGTTACTTTCGCATTTATAATATTAGTAGGGAGGTAGGGATAGTAGGGATTACGCGCCACGTTGTTTGTCCGCGATGGACTACTAAACTTAAACGATTTTAATCAAACTTTGCACATCGTGTGCAGTTTTATCCAACTTGAAAGATAGGACAGCTTACATCTCAGTTTATAGGTAATACCTAAATTGCACCCGTGTAAAGCCGGTGCAGGCTACTAGTTATTTACTGTAGAGCTAACGAAAAGCTTAAACGGATGTGTAAAGCTATATTTACATCAAGAATAGGAGTGGACCGAAAATTGAACCTTGCGGTACGCTAAATCAAACAAGTCATTTCCTAAAATGGTGAATGGTGAATACGGTTCCAATGCTATTTCTAGAAGTAACTTTTTCACGAATATGTCCTGAAATGCAGAGAAATATCGCATTGCATGTTCAGATATGCCTGTAACTTTATCACACCGCCACGAAGATTCGTATGGAATTTACCATAGGTATAGTTTCTAACTTGAAATAGAACGTAGAATATTTAGTTACCACGCGATCGAGGGCGCGAGCACAATAATACGTGCCATTGGATTTATTTATGGTTTCCAGCTTTTATATTTAAAAAATGCCGTACATAATGCTGTACTTACTCCAACGCTTTTATATGGAAGCGAGAGCTGGGTATGCAGGAAAGAGCATGAAAGTAAGTTGAACGCGGTCGAGATGAGATCTTTGCGCAAGATCTGCGGTGTATCACTCACCGATCGCGTTCGTAATGAAGATGTAAGAAAGAGACTTTGTGTGAATGCTAGTATCGGTGTAAAAATGAAAAAAGGCATGCTCCGATGGTTCGGGCATATAGAAAGAATGTCGAATGAGCGAATGACTAAACAGATATACAATGCGAATGTGGATGGCTGCAGAGGCCCAGGAAGACCAAGGCTGACCTACCATGACCAAATAGGTCGAGTTCTGTCTGATGGTGGGGTCAAAAGTCTTAGGAATCGGCGTGCATGTATGAAGAGAATGATGAAGGTAGACGAGGCACGAGAGGTTTGTCAGAACCGGGATGTCTGGCGCTCTACACTCTCTGCCTACCCCGTTAGGGAACTGGCGTGAAGATACATACATATTAAAAAAAAAACTTTCAAATGTTTGAACATAATTGGAATACAACATTGAAGTAAAACTATTTTTATGGATTTATCTCGCGTAGATTACTTAAACTATATTGATGTTTAAAATCAACCCGACACGACGTTTCGGTCGCTTTTCAGGTGCCGTGGTCTCGGGCAGACTGAGGTTATCAGGTGACATTTGTCTGACAGCGGTTTGAAAAAATTATAGGTATGTAGATTTCTTTACGAAATACAAAACACCTTGCGTAGCGTTCAGAATTAACGCAAAAATGCCTTATCTTATGGTATCTTGAGGTCTTGCGGACTGCTGCGGCTGGGATTTAATTTTGCTATGTATGGGATCCCATGATGTTGATAATCGCCATCCATCTTCTCTATTAAAATTTGGGTGTTTTTTAATTTCAATAGGCTCGGATACCATTCGCGGAATGGGTTTGTGTTCTCGAGCGAGTATTTGATTTATCAAACCGGATGTAATGGTTCGGCCATAGAGTTCGGCTTATCCGTAACAGTTTTAAAAAGATTATTTCTTCATGTTATTTTGGGTGAACAGATACCAAGTTAACTTTAATTATAAAATGTTACTGCAACGCGTGGACTAAAAGAAATTATATAGGTTATGGGTTATGTAGATACTGTGTACCCATATTGGGAGTTCAGTAAGACGGAGAATCAAATGTGGGCTTAATCCTGATATATTAGGTCTCTCTCATATCAGAGATATCGAGTATCCTGTAGCTGATAATAATCGGATATGATTGTGAACACAAAATAATGAAATCTGATCTAGACTATCAAGGTGAGTGGTACATTCGATGCATAGACATTCGATACAATTAGGCAATTGATCGGTAAATCCGGGGCCACAGCGTGCGAAGTGTGCGTGTAATTTTAGATGTGACTAGTAGGTAATGTATTGTTGGTATTAATAATATAATAAATAATAATGGCAACCCATTATACGTCCCACTGCTAGGCACGATACTCCCCTTTTTGGGGAGAGGCCAGGAGCTTACTCCACCACGCTGCTCCAATGCGGGTTGGTGGAGATACGGATTAGTGGCCAACCCGCTTTCGGATGTATTCAAAACGCCCATAAGGCATCCGACAAGGTTTAACGAGTGCTATCTATCGATAGCAACCGGGACACCGACGGCTTAACGTGCCCTCCCAAGCACGAAAACGCACATTTTAATTTTCCACTAACGGTCACCCATCACACACCCGACCGCGCCCGTATCGCTTAACCGAGTAGATCGCTTACGATCTACATCAGATGCGGGGCCATGCGCGTTTTTATTGCCCCATAATTACTATCACAGAGACATAACAACCGAGGTCTCAGGGGTGGCAACTGGCAACACATTTGCATTTTGACCTCTCGTTTTGTGTTGATGTCTATAGGCTGCAACATTTATGTGAACTGCATGCTTGTTTGCCTTACATAAAAAACAAATAAAAGAAAAATAAACATACTCCGCAACCCTCACCTTACGGCAACGTACTTAACATACAGAAAACAACATTATTTTCAATACGTTCATTATCTTCACGCTATTTTCTTTATTTATTTTACCTTTGTCTTAAATAATGTCACAAAACAAAATTACGTTTTTAATTTTAACCTATGACAAATTGATTATTCTCATGCGAGCCACTACAAAGGTTTCATGGCGATTGCGGACAAAGCGTACAATTGTAACTAATTTATCTTAATCGCTTTTACAAATCTGGAATATATTATAAGTACGTAAACCATTTTATTTTATCAAAAGCTATGAGTGTCTTTGTATGTCTCATAATGAGTTTCGTAATTGCTTTAGAAGGTATTTTATCTTTTGTAATTAGGTTCTACTGAAATATAACTTTCGTCTATGTAGTATTTATAAGATAATGTTTTTCTTTTACTACTTTTTATGTTTTTATTGGTATGGTTGAGTTCCAGTGAAGCAGCACGAGGGCGTAGGCACCACCGCATTACCTAATCAATCTGCCGCTAAATGGTAGTGTTCAGCACTATCGTGTTCCAGTCTGATGGTTATGTACGGCCCCGTAATAACTTATCACAGAGACATATCAACTAAGGTTTCAGGAGTGTGGGTGTCCAAAGGCTGCAGTCATCACTTAACATCAATGTGAACTACACGCTTGTTTACTACCTTCATTACATAAAAAAAAATAAGTGGCAAACAAGCATACAGTTTAAATATCCTAGCGGGTGACAAGGTAAAATAAAATATGTAAATGATATTATTTGATAACTAATAAAGAGTAATTGAGTTACATATATAAAATCCCTTTTACTAGGTTTAATTTTATCTTACCTATTTGGTTATATAGAAGAGGTCTTCAAAAAAGTTTAAAAAACACTGGGTAAGATAATGCAATGCTGCATATATTCTACACAATGAAGCTTTATCAGACGGAAATGCGAAAAATACTTAATGTGTCTAAAAAAAAATACGCTTTCACTCACAGCCCCACACTAGGTATAAACCTGTGTTGTGGGTGTAACAAACACTAAAGTGCTATGTCTAATGTATAATGTACACGTTTTTTTTAAAGAATTTACAATATCTACAGTATTTACAATCAAACGCACTGTATCGCCCGATTGTACTTTGTTTCAGATTTGTTGTGGAGCATGTCAGTTTTTAGTGGGTTCGAATTTTAATTGTTTTAGTTCTCTCGTTATCCTAACACTTTAGCGCGCGACTGTACCGAGATTTGAACTAGTACAACAGTGTACAGATTTACTGTGGTACAGTGTCGTATAAACATAGGTAGTTATTATTAAGGCTGAAACTCGTAACCTATGTTCCTATTCAGAAATTTATTAAACTAGTTAGTAATGCACCACACTTTGAAAGTTGGTTATATACTAGTGGGATAAGCGATCTTGCTTCAATATATCGATATCACTGTATAAATTCTTCGATAGTTTAATGCTGTCACTCCACGCGTAGCAGAGGTTTAATCCCCGGATCGGGAATCCCAGTTTGAAAATGTGAAGCGAAACGGTAATGCGAAAAATTCTCCTCTAGTATCACAATACAAAAGGTACTACGACCGTATAAAATACACTTTGAAAGCATGTTTTTGGAATCCACGGTATTCACAATCAAACGCACTATATCGCTCGATAGTACTTTGTTTCGGAATTTTGTGAAGCATGTCAGTTTTGATTGGGGTCGAATTTTAATTGTTTTAGTTCTCTCGTTAGCCTAAATAACACTTTATCGCGCCATTGTATTCCTGTTCAGAAATGTATTAATCTAGTCAGTAATGCATCACACTTTGGCAAGTTGGTGTTATTCTAGTGCGACAAGCGATCTTGCTTCAATATTTTTATATCACACTATAAATTCTTCGATAGCTTAATGTTGTCAAGCCGGGGTTTGATCCCCGGATCGGGATTCCCAGGTTTGAAAATATGAAGCGAAACCATGCTTCAAAAGCGTATGAAATCCACTTTTGAAGCATGTTTTCGGTATCCACGGTATTAACAATCAAACGCACTGTATCGCATGATTTTACTTTAATTAAATTCTGAATTATTGTTTTGGAGCATGCCAGTTTTGATTGGGGTCGATTTTTTATTGTTTTAGTTCTCCCGTTAGTCTAACACTTTACCGCGCGACTGTACCCAGATTTTTTGAACTGGTTATGGTACAGTCTCGTATAAACATAGTTAATATTAAAACTGAACATCGTTACCGTAGCCCCCGTTCAGTTTATTCAACTAATTATAGACCGATATGGATACCTATTTTGGCACGCGGATATGATCCTTATCGGTCTATGGTGTACCTAATATGAGACACTGAATTATAAGACCGTTATTCTAGACTATTCTAGAGTAAGCTAACAAGCAAATCTCGAATTATCGGTTTGATCTCCGAATCGAAAAGTTAGTTATATAGTTCTTTTAGAAGATTATCAATGGCATATCCGGCATATAGGTTTATGCTCGGTGAACATCAGTAGCCATACATGGGGTTTATAAAACATTAATACGCACACATACCCACTGAAACAACCGGCGAATAATGGACGGATGGCAAAGGCCACATAAATAAATAATAAGACGGCAACCGCGTGTCTTCCGGGAACGAATGTAACTACGGCGAATTTCTTTTACAGACAGGCCCTTTCGGCTACCAAAGGCTATGAAAGCTGCTGTGTGTACTACTGTAAACAGGTTTTTTTAAATTGCTATATACACTTCACATATAATAAATGATGGCATATAGAAAGAATGTCGAATGAGCGAATGACTAAACAGATATACCTACAATGCGAATGTAAATTGTTGCAGAGGCCCAGGAAGACCAAGACTGACCTACCATGACCATTAAATAGGTCGAATACTATCGGAGGGTAGAGTCAAAAGTCTTAGGAGTCAGCGTGCATGTATGAAGAGAATAATGAATGTACAAGAAGCACGGGAGATGTGTCAGGACCGGGATATCTGGCGCCTTACACTCTCTGCCTACCCTGTAAGGGACTTAGCCTGAAGATAATTTTACTGGTGGTAGAGCTTCAGCGACGGAGCTCGCGGGCGTAGGCACCACCGCATTACCTAATTTACTTGCCGCTAAATGGTAGTGTTCAACATTATCGTTTTCCGGTCAGGTGGTAATGTACGGCCCTGTAATTTCCGGCACAGAGGCATAACACCTTAGGCCTCAGGAGTGGTAACGCATCTGCATTTTGACCCTGGTCTTTATGTGGGTGTCTATAGGCTGCAGTCATCACTTAACATCAATGTGAAAATAACTGTTTGCATAAACGCATAAATAGTCAGAGGACTATGGCCCTCTGGCTTGATCCTTCAAATATAATAGGTACATTGTTAAGTTACATAGTGTTGCCAGAAGTCCTTAAATTTCGTGAGTCATCCTGCATTTAAATGTCTTGCCGAGTCTATCCCATATAATAACATTTCATTTTCTTTTTGTTACAATTTTAATGAATTGTACAATTATTTTCTAGGTTATCCGTCACAATCTAGATGATCACTTACCAAGAGCTTATTGAAGGTTTGAAATAAATAATTTTAACTATTATTTTTATTACAACCAGCTAAAAAATATTTGCATTATAAAATTTACCAGGCACTAAAAACATGGTATTGAAATACGTATATAGTAACCCCCCTATTCATAAACGTATTTTAACTAAAGTGTTGATAATCTCTCCTTTGTCTTTTTCTATCCTGCACATTTGACCATGCAACTGACAAGGACAAAGCATTCTATAGCTAAAACGTATCTAATGTACGTTTATGAATAAGGGGGTAAGTATTTGAAATTTTCCATTTACAGTAAATAACTCCAACCCCAATAACCTACAGAATTACAATCCACATGAAGTTTTTGCTTGAAAACCGTTAATTAAGGTAATTAAGCCTTAATGTCCTTGTAGCGTAATTAACTTCGCGCTATCTCGATGTGGATAGGCTGTGGTTTTTGTTGCCCCAAAGCTAATTACGCTAGTAAAAGACTTGAACAAGCTTTATTTATGGTTATTTTTCTACTAACAGGTTAGTTTTAGAACCCTAACAGTTTATTTGGTTGATTTCGTTAACGCGGTTGGTGAATAATCTGAAGATTTTATCCTCGTTCATTTTAATTGCTTTTTGATAAAATTAAGAAAAAAAACGTAACTTCACGCCTGTAAATCCCCGAAGGAGTTGGCAGAGGTAAATGCATGCATTCAAGCATACATGCAAACACCCACGATTCGCCGGTTACGTTTCGGCCCATGTAACAGGTGGCGAGCCTGTTGACATCTTCGGGCATATTACCAAACTTCGAGGTACTGGGAAATTTCCAGAAAATGGAAAAATACGACCAGAGATAAAGGACTTAACACCATTATCTCTGATAATCCCCTAACCGGGAATCGAACCCAGGACCTCAGCGTAGTAGTAGTGGCCTGCTACCACTAGGCTACCGAGGCAGTTAAAATTAAGAAGTTGTAAGGTTATCAATAAACAGTTTTCGTTGTTAATTGAATGTTAGCGCTTTTTATCCTAATTTTTTTAATATATCGGCAACCCTATTAGAGGTGCAGTTGAAAATAATAACGTGGTAGTTAGGGTAGTTACAGGGAAGTACCGAAGTGAACAAGCTTAATGCCGTGTGCATAAAAAGCCTGGGCAGTCTACAGGACTTTGACCTCATTAGGGGTGCTGGTTAAAGAGGTTCTTAAGTAGTTTTGTTGGTTCTCACTTTACGTAATGGAAGTGGCAAACAAACATGCAGTTCGCATTAATGTTAAGTGATGACTGCAGCCTATAGACACCCAAACAAAGACCAAGGTCAAAATGCATATGCGTTACCACTCCTGAGGCCTAAGGTGTTATGCCTCTGTGCCGGAAATTACAGGGCCGTACATTACCACCTGACCGGAACACGGTAGTGCTGAACACTACCATTTAGCGGCAAGTGTATTAGGTAATGCGGTAGTGCCTACACCCGCGAGCTCCGTCACTGCAACTCTACCACCAGTAAAAACTATCACTGTCTTTATTATAATGGTAAATGGTTTTGTATGCGTCTCTTAGATAATACGATATATTTAACCGGCTAATTGTGTGACGGGACACGTGCACTGTAAGGGTGCCGTTTTTTTTTTCATATACATTATACCTATAAATTTATTGATTTAACACGTAGAGTTGTTTAGTGTAGTCAACCGTGATATAGTTTTCCTTTTAAGTTGATTGTATGTTCTATAACCATGACTTTTTTACACGTCCAAACACTTACCTTTTAACTGGCAGAGGGGAGATCCCCCTCACCTCTGCCTCACTTGACTCTAACAATGCACTGTTAAGTTAAATATTTCACAAACGGATCGTATAATCTCAAAATAGTCAAGTCATGTGCTTGGTTCATTAACACTGCAGCTTAAAACCACAGACACAAACAAATACAAAACCCTAAAACCTAAATCATTTTGCCGCTGTGACAGAAATTACTGACTCAAATTTGAATTAATATTAGACAACGAGTCCCTAATAATCAGAAATAAAAAAGTCAATATTTTTAGGTGTAGAATTTATCTGAAATTACACTTATATAATATATACAGAACTTGAAGAAAATTGCCCCACTTTTGGGGTGTAAAGAATTATAACGTAATAGAGTCGACCCGGCGGTTAGTCCAGCGGTGTGAGATGACCGTTTGATTCGAAGGGTCGCGGGTTCGATCCCCGCACCAGGACTAATATTTGTATGGCCTACAGATATTTTTTTCGGGTCTGGGTGTTTGTGTATGTGTTGTATGTGTACAACGGCACCCACGACACAGGTTTATACCTACTGTGGGGCTGTGAGTGTAAGCGTTTTTAATACTTACCAATAAATACCATACAACTTGCCACCCCTAACAACGGGGTCAAAGTCCTGCAGACCACCCGAGCGCTTAATGCACGCGGCATTTAGCTCACTAACTCTGTATTGTACTTTTCTCTGTTACTAAGTATCACCCTATAGCTAATTCTTCACATCACAAAAATTAATTATTTTCATCGAGTTCTATTAAATGTAATCTCACATAATTTAATTTGAATGGTATTAACGATAATAAGAGGCTCACAGATACGAATAAGTAAATTACTTATAAGTAGGTACATATTCGTAGGTTCACAGACTAATATTAATTGAGAAGTTAGCTTAGGCCTCGTTTGCTTTTTAAAATGAGAGAAGTAGGTGACTACGGGCTGTTTGAATATGAGTACGGGTGATGAATGCAGAAGAGCATTTTATCGATTTATTCAAATGCATCTTCGACTTTGGTTTGTGTATATTGACCAGATCCATAGTCATCCATAATGTACAAGGTGTTCATTAAAAAAGCTGCGGCACATCATAAATTTAGTAATTTTGACTAGTCCGGGCACTTTCCGCTCATACAAAATTAATGAAATACTTATACCTAGCTGTTATTCCCAACGCATAAACTGCCCTAGTCAAGCGGCTAGTTACTTGATAGTACCGACCGACTAAGAGAATTTTCAAAGATGGGCAACTCCTCTAAAGTTTAATTGCTACTTTTGTTTACTTTCACAGCTCAGTTAGCGTGTCGATAAAAAAATTCAAATAACATCAGTTACTGAATTCTTCTTTTTTACTACCTAGGTAGTTGTAGTCTAGAGTTCGTTTATTTTCAGGTCCTTCACACAGTCACATACCGTTACGGTTCCATATAGGAGCACATTTTTTTTTTTTTTTAATCTCCATTTAAAGAGCTTGGTCAAAGACCATGACGCTCTATACGTTCACATGAATTACATTCTTCATTTAAAAAAATTATTAAACAACATTAGTTCAGTGACAATTGATATAGTTGGAACAGTATTCTGGCGTCATCCGTAGTAGGATCTGCCAGGACACTGTTGCAATGTCCTATTTCTAATGAAGGCCTGCGATGAGCCTCACTCCGAACACATTCAACCAAAATATGGTATACGTCTTCCACTTTACCACATATACTACAATTAGGGGTATCAGGTTGACTCATTAAGAATTTAAACTTATTAAATGGCACATGTCCGGAGCGAAGTCTCACATTTAGTGGCGTAAAGTTTCCATATACACACATAGCGCATACTATTGCTGATTCGTCGCGCCAGTGTACCTAGTGGATCTCGCAAAAAAACTATACCTGCAGAACCGAATGCCCGTGTGTAACAAGGGTAAGGACAGTCAAGTACAAAAGTGAACAAGGAAAATGCCGCGTGCACAAACCGCTCGGGTGGTTCGCGGGACTTTGACCCTTTTAGGGGTGGCTATCTTAGGGCCGATTTCACTGTCGTAATAAAAATATCAATCCTTGTAAAACGCGTTTTACATTGTTATTGCACACGTAAAACGTGTTTTACAAGAATTGATCGCGTTCCATTACGTAAGTGAAATCGGAGCTAAGTGGTTTAAGGCAAGATTCGTTTGTTTTTACAATTAAAGTATTAGGTGAGCATGAGCAGCTACGGGCTGTTAAATTATGAGTAATAAGGGCAACGCATTTTGAGAAGATTATTATCCATATTCACATAAATTTTTAACCGACTTTCAAATGAGGTTCTCAATTCGACCGGATATTTTTTTTGTGCATTTTCAGCGATACTTTAAAGATCTAGAGTATGTAAGCCACACAAGGTGCAAATTGTCAATCATCTCTAGATATTTCAAGAATATCTTCTATTTATAAGGCCCGCACCTTGTAGACTATATCAAAAAATAGAGTAGAATACGTAGAATCATGGAAAAATATTTAAAAAAAAATATTTTATTCGTTTTTTTTTGTAAGAAATATTTATTTTATGTAATTTGTATGACAACAACATGTCATTGCTACTATGTCATTATTGATTTAAAATATACTTACTACACTTAATTGAAGGTATATTAAACGTTTTGAACAACTGAAAATGACTTAGTATTTTATGTTTTTTCTCTCAATATAGGGTACGAGCTGCGGACCCAAGCTCCATACATTTTGAAACGTCTCCGTTCAGATGTTCATTCTATTGATATTAATGTCACGTGATCAATGTGCAAAGAACTTATTAATGCAACCGAAACCGTCAGCGACACATATATTTTGCCATTCCCGGGGCAATGTCACAGTAAATAGTTTACAATCTATTTACTGTGGCAATGTGGCCAGTCTTCTGGGCAAGTGGAAACCAATATTATTAGTATCTTATGAAGTTAGTAAATAATTAAATTAATTGAATTCTCAATTAAAAAAAAAAACATTCATTTTAGAACTCTATTATTGTCAACCCTATGAAAGATGCAGAAAAAATAAGAATGTGACAAGGTTCCTACAAGGACCTGCAAGGTGTACCAAAAGTGAACAAGTTTTTGGTGCACAAAGCATTCGGATCGTCCAAGGGACTTTGACCCCTCAGAGGTGTTGACTTGCCTTTCGTGTTCCATAACTCTTAATACATAATTTGTTTTAACAGATATGTTGGCAATCCATTGTAACATCAATAGTCAATGCATGTAAGAATGGAGTGTCTGTACATTAGGTAATATTTTTCCAAAGGACTGATAAAAGAAAGGTAAAGACGAGTAAAGAAGAGTAACAGGAACCAAAAAAAAACAATGTAAGGAATTTTGTCTGTCTGTCTGCCCGGTACGTTATAACATCGAAACTACTGAACAGATTTGGATTAAACTTCTCAGTAATATAGGTTATACATTAGAATAACATATATGTTATTCTAATGTATACGCCTTTATTCATAAACGTACATTAGATACGTTTTAGCTATAGAATGCTTTGTCTTTGTCAGTTGCATTATCAAATGTGCAGGATAGAAAAAAACAAAGGAGAGATTAGCACTTTAGCTAAAATATGTTTATGAATAAGGGGTTTAGGCTTAAATTTTTAATTATTAAAAGTACACGCGGACGAAGTCGCGAGCAAAACCTAGTAAATAATAAATCAAAATGCAAAATATATCTCGTACGACTATCACACGATAGCTAATCTAATCAACAATCTAGGTACCTATAGTCAAGGATCTCTCCATTTAACCTAAATCATTAGAATTCAGCTTTTATTACCAGTGCATAAGGTGCCTATTTAGTCAAGCGGCATGATAGTACCTTACCTACTTAACAAAATAGCCCCTCTCAGGTACCTACGAGAAGTTAACCAGGGAATTCAAATTCAACCCTAACCAAAACAAACATCCTACCTAATGTTCCACAAAAACTCTTAGCGTAATGGAAAATCAAGTGTTATTACAAAATTAATGAAACTATGTTCAGAAACGTATCCTACCCTAAATATTTCTACAAGAGTACAGTCATGCGAAACAGTGTTAGTGGACAATAAACGAATAAATCAAATTGATATAAATAATAATTTAATAATAAAATAATTGATTTATGTAATGATTCGGTCTTTTCAATTCTGATTTACACTAAAATATACTTAGTAAAACTTAAAATTTACAAGATTAAAGAAGATTTAACATAGCTCTACGTTGCTAATATGCCATCGTCATAACATCAAAGCTCGTGGATTTGACAGTTTTATATTTTTTCTGTAGTTACCAACACACACAAAACAATAAAAACATTCGTGAACACTATGACTTGTCAAAAATTCCCGGGAAGATTTAAAATAGGCACGCGGCCCACTTAAATATTATGTACAAAAAATGTACGGTGGTCGTTTAGTACAGATGAGAGTATAATTTAACTGGGCCTGACAAGTGAACTTTATTTTGTACAATATTTTGTACAAGGGGTCTTAGGAGGATAGAGTCGGTAAATTATGGTAGACCGATAGATTTTTTCAAAAAGTAACTTACTATGCAGCACATAATATTATGTTTTCACATAAACAATGTGAATGTCTGTCAAATGCGTGGTAGTGTTAAGTGATTTTTTTATCGATTAACGTAACTTCGCGCCTGTAATCCCTGAAGGGAGATAAATACATGCATTCAAGCATACATGCAAACACCCACGATTCGCCGGTTACGTTTTGGCCCATGACACAAGTGGCGAGTTGTCGACTGACGAAAACTAATACATCTTTCCTAAAATATAGTGTAGAATTTTATAACAAGATCCCATCCGGGATTGCTGAACTTACCTAGTAAATTCAAAGCATAAATTAAACGCACTCTATGTAAAAAGGCTTACTATAAACTCGAGGACTATCTCAAGGATAGAAATGTTTCGCTAAATGCTGATCTAGCTCCACAAGATTGATAAATGTAATAATCAAAGTGTATTGTTTATATTATATTGTTAATTTTAAGTTTGTTTAAATAATGGAAAATTGAAAAAATATGCCTAACAGATATTTTTAAGAGAGCCGACTGAGTTTTTTCGGGCAGGATTTTCTCAGATCAAATTGGCCTTTGGAACTCTGTCGGTGAATGACAAAGAATTACTCTTTTTCTTTTCTTTTTACTCTATATTATCAGTTTGTAAAGGGGAAATGAGACATTCTACTGATATACATTTTACATTAGTTTATTATATTAAGTTTTATCTTAGTGATATTCTTGACTATACATATATTTTTTATCTTGTTTGACATGTATATCAATTGTTATTCACTTTAATTTATTTTGTTTGTTTTTGACGTGTCATAAGAGGTGCCTGTCACTCTAAATGAATAAATGAGTTTCTGATTCTGATTCTGCGAGCCTGTTGACATCTCCGGGCACATTACCAAACTTCGAAATACTGAGAAACCGCCACAAAATGAAAAAACTCCAAAAGAATCAGAGATAAACGATTTTATACCATTATTTATTTATTTATTTATTTACACTTTTATGCATATCGTACATACGGCGGACTTAATGCCTCTAGGCATTCTCTTACAGTCAACCTTGGGGTTGTGTGAAATAACTTGTAGGGGTGCAACATAATATAAATATAATAATTAACTATTTAAGTATTGAAAAACTAAACTAACTAAACAATCAATAAATAAATTGAATACATAATATAGATACATATTTTACATAAAACTACACATATATATGAATAAAAATATATTACAATATATAAATAAATATTATAATAACGATGACGATTGTGTGAAACCTAAATCATACATTAAGTGACCTTAAAAGAAAATCTTTAGTTCTCCGCTTGAAGATAAACTTGCTGGCAGATTGTCGAATGTCAAGGAATTATCTCTGGTAGCCCCCGACTCGGGCATCGAACCCAGGACCCCAGCGTAGTAGAAGTGGATTTCTATGCAGTATTTAAAAATAAAGCATTCTTGCACTCTATTTGCGTAATTTCCGTAAAAAAAGGCAACAAGTTTTTCTTCACGTATTAACATAATTTTGCATTCGAAAATGGATGTTCCATATTTCTTTACATTACACTACTTACTCCCTAGGTAGATTTCCCTCCCCTCCCCTGGTTGAAAGTGTTTAGTCACAGAATCTTCAACGAACTTTAAGCAAGTCGGCAGACGGGGGCACGGTACAGTCGCGCAGTAAGTGGTTCAGGCTAACGAGTTTAATTAACGCGAACTGAACAACGGCCGGGCGAAGTTCGCGCACCCGTGAATTACAAGTTTAGTATTTTGTGTATTTTACTTCAGATTAGATTAGGAACTGAGTATTATGTCTGGAAATTCAGGGAATTAGGCATATCTAGTGCAAGGTAGGCTTATGAAAAAAAAAACCGGTCAAGTGCGTGTCGGGCCACGCTCAGTGTAGGGTTCCGTAGTTATAGGTTTGAATAATGTAATGAAAAAAAATATATATTTTCTATGGAGTTGTTCAAAATTTTCGAGTAAATTACATTTAGTCGACTATTACTCGCAAAGTTGTAAAGCCGACTTAAGTCTGATAGTGTTCCTTTTAATTTCGTTATATGTGGCTACTATTAACGTAACGTTTGAATTCCTATCAACAACCGTTTAGTTGGTAGAGGGAGGGAACACTTTCTAACGAAAATTGGCACTTTAAAGCTTAATAAGTCACAAACAGTTAACTAAATCAAAAATGATATTAGCACATCCATAACATTTTTGAAAGACCTATCTAACGATACTCCACACTATAGAGAAAAAGAAAAATAAAAAAAATATCTGCGCGTTACATGTAGGGGGAAGTACCCTAAATAAAGAAAAATTTCATGTTTTTATTCTACCACTTTGTCGGCGTAATTAAGGTGCCAAATTGCAAGTCCCTAATACCAATAGTTTATGCGCTAATTTGCCGATGGACGGACAGACAGACAGACAGACAGACGGACATGGCGAAACTATAAGGGTCCCTTGTTTACTACGGAACCCCCTAATAATTATACATAAATATAACATGCCATGAAAGCTTCAGGAAGACGGCGATATTTTTTTTAACGTTTAACATTCCCAATCTGCAATACCTATCTTCATACCCGCTGCTCAATTGAAAATATATTTCTAAATTTGCCCTATAGTTATAATTTTTAGTAAAAATATAGAACTGTTATTTTAGTTGAAAGTTTCGAATATTACCCGCCTGTTTCAGAAGGAGGAAAGTGTTTATTTTGTATAACATTCCCAAACTGTAATACTTTCATATAGCAAGTATTTTGATTTAAATATGATATGAAATGTAATAAAAAAGCGTAACACTGAACTTTTCTGAAAATCTGTCTCGTCCCATTTTCTCTACACCTCTTCTGTGTAGGAAATAGGATTTTGAAAACTAGAATTGCCAACGACCTTAGCAAGTCACCTGATACAGTCGCGCTGTAAGTGGTAGACTAACGAGTTTAATTATCGCGAACTGAACAAAAGCCGGGCGAAGTTCGCGTACCCGTAAATTGTAGTTTTTATTTTGTTGGAAAATGTTTTAGAGTTTCGTACATTTATTACCCGCCTGCCTAAAAACAAAAAAAAATGTTGTTTCGCCTTCCGCTCGAAATTATCATATACATGTGCTTGAAAATTATTAGTCTACAGCTCTGTAGTTGAAAGTAACATACTGATTATTTAAAGCGTAATTAATACATGACATTATTTCAATTAGATAGTATCTATTAGATCAGTGATTCCCAAAGTGGTCCATATAGACCCCCTGGGGTCCATGGGACTCGATGGGGGTCTACTTAGGCGTGAATAAAATTTGGAAATATGGGAATGTGATATAAATGTAGCAAGGAGGGGTTCACGGAAACTTGAAAAAAATTGAAAGGGATCTACAAGAAAAAATAGTTTGGGAACCTCTGTATTAGATACACATTCCGTCTCTCTTAACATTTTCTCTAGGCCGTTTAGAAACTCTAAGCCTAAGCCAGCTTAGTTTCAGTCTCGTCGACGTTTATGCAAGTCGCCCGGTACAGTCGCGCAGTAAGTGGTAGAGGCTAACGAGTTTAACTATCGCGAACTGAACAACGGAGGGGCGAAGTTCGCGCACCCGTGAATTATAGCATTCGTGTGTTTAACGATGTCTGCGTTGATATGTTCATTTTATAAGCGGTAATAAAACGATGGAAAGCTTTATGTTCACATAAAATGAAACGTGTATGGTTTTCGCATGAAATGAGCATTGCTTGAAACGTAATTCTTATGGTTATACCAATATATTATACTGTTAACATTATATAAAGGTTATAAGGAAACAAAATTGCTTTGAAGGTTTTATAGGATTTTTTTATGAATTCAATGATGGTGCTAATCAAATATGCGGTTCACATTGATGGTAAATGAATACTGCAGCCTAAGGAATACACAAAAAACTATGGTCAAAGTGTAAATGGCCCCTTTGGCCTAAGTTGCTTTAACTCCATGATAATTATTAGATAAGATTCTTTTTTGTAAAACTATCCACATGCTATTTAAGCCTCTAAGGAAGAAAGACCTTAAGCTTAGCTGATAGTCACTAAACACAAAAT
The DNA here is from genome assembly GCA_036365455.1 of Macrosoma leucophasiata. NCBI lineage: Eukaryota > Metazoa > Arthropoda > Insecta > Lepidoptera > Hedylidae > Macrosoma > Macrosoma leucophasiata. The sequence goes on along the minus strand of JAWQUS010000007.1, from coordinate 21,240,698 downwards.
ACAAATTTCATGACATTAGTAATAATAATAACTCAGAATTTGCTTATAACAATTCCAATTTATGAGACTTCAAAACGAAACGATCTAACTAAACATCCAGCCCATGGAGATTACAATAGGGAAGAAAAATATATTATTTTTATGACAACATATTTGTGAAAAAAAAAATTTTTTTTCTCTGCCAAAGAAAAATATAACGGGTATCCTCGAAATTCGTATTTAATTAAGAAAAGCTAAGCACAGAAAAAAGTTATCACAAAACTTTGTTACAGCCAAAGTTTTATCTTTCCTGTTTATTTATGTGGAATCGATACGAACTTTTGTTTTGTTATCGCTGCTTTTATTAAAAGCAAAGCGAAATGTAAAAATAAAATGGAATATAAACCTTATATCACACTCAAATACGCCGTAAATACGTCGCATGTAAAAATATTACAACTTTTCGCAAACGTTAAGTTATTACGTCATTCCGAAAACTTTTCCTCCCGAGTATACTATCGTATCATTACTCAGAATTTGTAAGTATTGAAAGTGTCACTACGCTAACATTTTAAGGATTGAATGAATATAATTTCATGTCTATTTAAAAATCACATACATGCGCATGTAAGGTTGGGGAAAAAGTCTTTTCGCATTATAGTATGTATGAACTTGTAATAAATTCTCTTTAGCTGTAGTATTTGTATCTGGCTGGTTTTGGTATCATTGAAAGTTAAAATTTTAAGGAACATTATTCCAAATTCAATTAATGTGTGATTTTCATTTGTTTTTCGTACTGTCAAGATGAGTGAATCTAATGAAGAAATTCGATACATTTTAAAATTTTACTACAAAAAAGGTAATACTGCAACGCAAGCCGCGAAAAAAATTTGCGATGTTTATGGACCTAGTGCAGTGTCTGTTAGAGTAGCACGAATTTGGTTTAAGCGTTTTCAATCCGGAAATTTTGATGTCAAAGATGCACCTCGCTCTGGTCGCCCTATTACGGATAAAATGGATGCCATTTTTGAAAAAGTGGAGCAAGATCGATATATCAGTAGTTACGACGTAGCTGAAGAACTGAAAATTGATCACAAAACAGTTTTGGCGTATTTGAAAAAAGCTGGGTACAAAAAAAACTCGATATTTGGGTACCTCACGAGCTCACTGAAAGAAACCCTAATGAACCATGTACTCATTTGTGATTCTTTATTACGACGTAATGAAACCGAATCATTTTTGAAGAAGCTGATAACTGGTGATGAAAAGTGGATCACGAACGACAAGAACGTGCGAAAAAGGTCGTGGTCAAAGGCCGGTCAGGCTTCACAGACTGTGGCGAAACCCGGGTTAACTCGCAATAAGGTGATGTTGTGTGTGTGGTGGGATTGGAAGGGCATTATTCATTATGAGCTATTACCACCCGGCAGGACTATCGATTCTGAAACTGCGAACAACTGGTGAGATTAAATTAAGAAGTTGAGAGAAAGCGGCCGGAATTGATCAACGGAAGGGGTGTGGTGTTTCATCATGATAACGCTAGACCTCACACATCTATAGCCACTCAGCAAAAATTAAGAGAGTTTGGCTGGGAGGTGTTAATGCATCCGCCGTATAGTCCTGACCTTGCACCTTCAGATTTCCACCTGTTTCGGTCTCTTCAGACCTCTTTATGCAATGTTAGGTTAACATCACGAGAGGACTATCAAATCCACTTGTCGCGGTATTTTGATGAGATGTCCCAAAATTTTTATAGCAATGGGATCATGTCCCTCCCTACCTACAAGATGGCAAAAGGTTGTCGAACAAAATGGTACATACATACTTTAGTTAAATTTAAATAAATTATATTAAAAAATGTTTTGAATTATGTTAAAAAATGCGAAGAAACTTTTTCCCCAACCTATGTAACTCTTATATTTCCAATCAAGACTCCGTTTCCTTGACTTATACAAAATTTAGAATTTTGGGTCCGCAACAACGTGAACTTCAGCGTGTAATATTTATTTATACAGTGAAAATTGAAAACTTTTGGTTGTTTTACCCAACACGGTGTGTAATCATCCAGAAATAGGCTCTTCAGCGGTTAAGGGGCGACGTGGGTGATCGTGGTCATGACAGATTATAAAGCCTGCTGTTGAGACGATTGGCCACTTTGATGTTTGAAAACTTGGAAGTAATTACCCAGTTTCTTGCACAATACTTAATGCTAATCAAAGATTAAGGAAAAATCAAACCAAGTTATAAAAATTTACTATTTAAAATTATTACTTTCTTATGAATGATTTTATTGAACCTGGGTAGTTAGATTTCAACTTTTTCAATATCTGGGAATGATTTTTTTTTCTTTTATTTTATAAATCTCCATGGGAACAAATAAATGTATAATACATTTATAATAATTATTAACTTTATTACTGTTTTATAATTAATAAAAAACCGGACGGTTGCGAGTCGGACTTTCACACGAAAGATTCCGTACAATATCTATAAAAACGGCAAATAAATGAATAATGAGAAATTGAAATATTTCAAGCGTCTACCTGTTACCGTTATTACCTAAATCGAGCAAAATAATCAATTTTGTTGGATATGAGACCTTTAAAAATGTATTTTATTCTGTTAATTTATATTTGTATTTATTGTTATAGCGGCAACAGGAATACCTACATCATCTGTGAAAATTTCAACTCTATAGCTATCACGGTTCTTAAGAGACAGCCTGGTGACACAGACACGGACGGACGGACAACGAAGTCTTAGTAGGTTATAGGATCCTGTTTTTACGAACGAAACCCTAAAAACGAATGTATCCAACTTCTTAAAATTTTTAGATTTTAAGAGGTTTACCGTTCTACAGACCTAACATTTTTTGTTTTTTTTTTTTAAATACAATTGTTTCTAGTTTTCGTACTGAAACTCTGATAGGTCGTCAGTATTTGGTTTAATGGTCACAATCTCGTCTTCCGTGTGTTCCAGCTGCATTTCTATATTCAAAACGAATTGTTTGTCTTTCGACGGAAAGTGAACACTTATCACAACAAAATCAATGAACCGAACCTAATCTCTAAATAAATAGGCAAAGACAGTTCATTGTCTTTTTCCGTCCTCCGTGAAGATCGATTTTCGATTTCTTTCTTAACTCACTTAATAAAAATGGATACATTGCAGAGATATTATTAAGTATGTAGATTTTATAAATATATATGTATAAGTACTATAATCTGCTATCTATGTACTTTTTTCCTAATCCCTATCCCTTCTTCCCTACTTATATTATAAATGCGAAAGGAACTCTGTCTGTCTGTTTGTCTGTCTGTCTGTTACCTTTTCACGTCCAAACGACTGAACCGATTTTAATTAAATTTGGTACAGAGATAGAGCTGACTTTGAGAAAGAACATGAGCAAAAGAACATAGGTACTCGTACTTAGTTATTAATAAAGCGACACACATGCGGGCGAAGCTGCGGGCAACAGCTAGTATTATATAAAAGTAAGGTAGGTAGGTATATTTACAGTATTTGAATGTAGAAGAAACTACGCTTTAAAAAATACTTCGTAAGTAATTACGATGAAACCTCAATGCATAACTAAACAGAGATTAAGGTCTATAATCCAGACACCAAATATTTTCTTTATAGGTACCTAGTAAGGGAAGCTATAGCATATGCTATTTTTGTATTTACTCGAGCTGTATTAAGATATGGAAGACACCTTGCACCCTGTTGGTTAACTCTACTAAATCTAAAGTTTGTAGGTATATAGAGAAGCGCCCGATGGATCCCTAAAAAAAATCAGGTCGCTACGATCTTACTCATCTTCCGAATCTGAATTTTGGACAGGAGCATTCTTTGGGCACGTTTTACACCTTCTCAGAATAGCCTAACCTATCCGACACGCTCTTAACCCATGACGTTGATGAAGCGCCCTTTTCAAAAACATTTGATTCTTTCAAAACAAAGGTGAAAAATTACTCAAGAATATAAAATACTCAGAGAGGATGTAAAGTGAACCCAATCAAAGCTCCCATCCAATATTCTGACAATTTGGATGCGAGGCAAGCTCGTGACAGAAGCCCTAAGGGTTCGGCACTTCGGCCCTTTATGAAAATCTTAGATTTGGTGGAGTTACTGAACAAGGTGCAAGGTATCTCATAGGTCTTCTTCTCTGTAGTGTCCTCATGACTGAGGGTCGTGACCAACCAGAAGCAGCATCTCGGGTCAGTGCTGTCCAAGTTTTCCTATTTTGGGCCATGTGGATTGCTGTTTGCGTCCAATTAAGGGACTCTAGAATGGCATTTAACCATCGAGTGGACTTTCTGCCGCTACTCCTTCCTTCAACGTGGCCTGTTAGGATTAGCTTTTCCAGGTTCCCAGCATCACGTCGGGCCACGTGACCAAAATAAGAAAGTGATCTCCGCAGACAGATAGTCGAGAGGCGAGTCACAACCTGCAGTTCCTCGAGAATAGAGACGTACGACGAGCAGTCCATGGGATGCCCAGCATTTTTCACTTAGCTTCCTCTTCAGTGTCCATGTTTCGTCATCTCATAGGTACTTATATCTTAATCTGTCGCGCTGGAGTAAACACTAAATCCCCTCTTGGGATCCCCTCTTAGGATCCCCTACTATTAGTACCAACTACAGCGAATGAATATTCCATTCACTCAAGGCACAGACCAATCAGCCTTACTCAAGGCAACAGTGACAGACAATTCGACAATCACAAAAAAAGATGACTAGTTTTTTTATCTATATTTCTGTTCCGGCCAAATTTTATAAATAGACCGTCTTATTGTATTTCTCGCTTCAGGTCTATGAACTAGTTTAATATTTTAAGACACTTAAAACATTATAATATCAGCTCACCTCGAAAACTGACAAGCGACCGGAAGATTAGGTCGATTCTTCGATCAATAATGTAGGTACGATAAAAAGATATAGACATTAGATTTTAAACAATCATTTTAGTTTAAAACTAGCGCTCTACCTCGGCTACGCACGGATGCGACAGATATAAGTACCTACCTTAATTAAAAGTGTGACTTGGCTTGGTTGATAAAACAAAATGTGACTTAAAAGGAAAATATTATCAACATAATGGTTATCCTCATAATTATGGTCGACAAAATTAATAAATAATTATAATAGGGATATATTATAGGTACCCAAGGACGAATCCGCACAAGTGAAGGTAATTATTTAGTTACAGATTGTTTTTTTATGTTAAGGAGGTGGTAAACAAGCATACAGCTCACATGCATGTTAAGCGACCTGACTGCAGCATATATCTGGTACACAATAATAATAATAATACTGTAATTGTACCGATAGTCGTCACGGTAAACGGACTCATGGCGAAGAGCCTCGACCACCACCTTAAGAGGCTCTCGCTGGGAAGTTGGATCAAGGGCTTGGTGCAGAAAGCGGTTCTTCTTGACACGGCACGTATTGTGAGGAGGTTCCTCTCTCTCAGCCCCTAACCGCCGACAGCTTGGACCCTGCTCCCGCTACCGGCGGCAACCATTTTGTATTTTTTTATATATACGTTGTTTTTTTTTTCCTTTATATACATGTATATGTAAAAAATATATAGTGAGACTATGAATAAATGAGTGAAATAATACTGTGATAAGTTTTTACTGGTGGTAGAGCTCCAGTGACGGAGCTCGCGGGCGTAGGCACCACCGCATTACCTAATATACTTGCCGCTAAATGGTAGTGTTCAGCACTATCGTGTTTCGGTCAGGTGGTAATGTACAATCCTGTAATTTCCGGCACAGAGGCATAACATCTTAGGCCTCAGGAGTGGTAACGCATCTGCATTTTGACCTTGGTCTTTGTGTGGGTGTTTATAGGCTGCAGTTATCACTTAACATCAACGTGAACTGCACGCTTGTTTGCCACTTCCATTACATAAAAAAAAAAAAAAATGCCTGCCTAAAGTAGGATTCAATAATGTGAGATGTTGAATATAGGCAGGTGCCGGATCTCACTCCATAGGCCCAGCCAGCTAGTCCCCCCAGTTCACCCACATAGCCCAAATATTGGCGAATTACTTATCATTACAATAGTCCCATATATTCTGCGGGGTCTGTCTGTGTCTGTATTAACTATTGATGCAGTCAGAGAGAGGTCCCGCCGAATATAACCCATTACAAAGTAGATCAAAATTCTCGAAAGGGCCTCTACGTGTTGGACCCCCCCGTGTCCCCGCGCAAGCCTTACAAAGAAAGGTCCGGGGTTCAAATTCGACCCCGTGCTGACGAGAGACATAATAATGACAACCCATTATACGTCTCACTGCTGGGCACGAGTCTCTCCCCTTTTTGGGGGGAGGCCTGGAGCTTACTCCACCACTCTGCTCCAGTGCGGGTTGGTGGAGATAAGGTTAGTGGCCAACCCGCTGTCGGATGTTTCCAAACCGCCCATAAGGCCTCCGACAAGGTTTAACGACTGCTATCTATCGATAGCAATCGGGATCGACAACTTAACGTGACCTCCGAAGCACGGGAACGCGCATTTAAATTTGCCACTAGCGGTCACCTATCTCACACCCGACCGCGCCCATATCGCTTAACCGAGTAAATCGCTTACGATCTAAAAAGCCGCGGGACCATACGCGCTTCATGGTACCTACACAATAATGCAGAACAAAACAAAATACGGTCGACTGGCACATGCGTTATAATCAATCGCAACTCCCTGGTGACGATGAATATACCAGACATAACTAACTTTGGATTTACAATAGGTATAATAGGTATTATTACGCTATTTGTGTACCAACAATAATACAGCAAACCCTCGTAAGAGCACAACTTAAAACTAACAATACAAATTATTATAATCGCTTCACTTCCAAGAAGGTTCGAATTTCGTATGTCAGAGATATCTATATAATAATATACAGTCAGAGAACTCACCAGTTTTGTAAAATCAGAGCATTTATTACTTCTGCATAACGTGCACATTTGGTAAAGTAGCCAGTTTATGGCATGAAGTGGCAAACAAGCATACAGTTTACATTTTTTTTATGTAATGGAAGTGGCAAACAAGCATGCAGTTTACGTTGATGTTAAGTGATGACTGCAGCCTATAGACACCCACACAAAGACCAAGGTCAAAATGCAGATGCCTTACCACTCCTGAGGCTTAAGGTGTTATGCCTATGTGCCTATGTGGAAATTACAGGGCCGTACATTACCACCTGACCGGAACACGATAGTGCTGAACACTACCATTTAGCGGCAAGTATATTAGGTAATGCGGTGGTGCTTACGCCCGCGAGCTCCGTCACTGGAACTCTACCACGAGTAAAAATTGTAGCCTATAAAGATCTCAATGAAACAAACAATTTTGCCTGTGTTATAAGAGACGAGTCTTTTTAAGTTTTTTGAACATATTTCCACGTCTCGAAAGTACCTACTCAGAAACTTCACAGTTGGAAACCATGCCAAAAAAATGAGTTAACGATTAAACAAGTTTTACAATTTGGGTGAATTCGACTCTTTAGGGTTCCGTAGTAAACAATGAACCCTTATCATTTCGCCATGTCCGTCTGTCTGTCTGTCTGTCTCTTTGTCCGTCCTCGGTTTAGTGCAAAAACGATTAGTATTTGGGACAAGTATACAACTTAATCAGGCCGACAAAGTGATAGAATAAAGACATGATTTTTTTTTTAATTTAGGGTACCTCCCCTACATGTAGCGCGCAAATTTTTTTTTTCTATATTGTGTGGGATATCGGTGGATAAGTCTTTCAAAAATGTTAGGGGTGTGTTTAACAGTAGACAGTTAACTCTTCGTGACTTATTAAGCTTTAAAGGGCCAATTTTCGTTAAAAGGACAACCTTCACACTTAAGTTGGTTTTACAAGTTTGCGAGTAATAGTCGACCAAATGTATTTTACTCGAAAATTTCGAACAACTCCATAGAAAAAAAAATGTTTCGTTACATTTCTGACTCTATAAATGCACTAAATACGGAACCCTACACTGCGCGTGGCCCGACACGCACTTCACCGGTTTTTGGTCTTTAATAATTGCGTACTGACAATTTTACTGTTTGACGAAACGTAGAGCTACATTATGATCCCAACATTCTCAAAATATGCTTTACTAAAGAAACGACATTCTAAATTAATAAGACATTGTTAACAGAAATGTCTGGCAATGAGCCTATTTTGATGTAAACATTCAAAACAGATAAAGATTTCCTTCATTGAATTTAAACAAACAGAGTTTATCTTAATTGAGTCAACTGTCGTTAAATGAGTTTATTGCCGTAGCGAGCCATGAGTCAAAGATGGGGGCTTCTTAAAACTGTTAATTAGTGACTTTTTATCTCACGAAAGCGAGTGATGCTTATTTGTAGTTGTAAACACACACCACGCAAGGACCAGCCAATACATGGACAATACTGACTGGCTGTCGAGCTAATGCACACAGAAACGTTGTGCATGTGTATCTATACACACAACTGAAGGCAACCGGTCGTTGTGGGATAAAACATCTATGCAACATCTGTTCAAGCATCGCGTCGACTTTTTTTTACTTAAATTAAATATAAACGACAGAGTGTAAAGGCAAAGACAAGGGTGTAAAAAACCTATCATTGAGTAAAGCGCTTAGTTTTTACAAATGGACGACAGTGACGAAGAGAAAAATCTTAGAGCTCAAATATAACAACGTGTCTGCATTAAAATCTTGATTTTTTAAGATACATTTACCGTTAATGTAAATAGCTTAATTAACGTTATAGCTAGACTTATTTGCCATTTAAAAAACGTGAAAAAGTGGTTAAAAGATAGAAATACAATTACACTTTTGCTATGAATTATACCTGAGTACGAGTAACACGTAACATTCCAAAAGTGGTTCCAAAAGCTTATAGAAATAAATAAACACATAGGTACCTAACTTGAATTTAATTGGTCATTAGTGCGACACGACCGAAACGGTGTACAAATACCTACCTACCTATTCTTAATAATTTGATGACTGGTAAGAAATTATGCCTGGCAATTTTAAGAGCAATATTTGTATAAGTACCTAGATCTCGTCTAAGCTGAAATGACGCGCCCCACTATCGCATTAAAGCACATGACCAAATTTCAAATATGGACGTAAGACATATACAAATAAGTGTCATTATCTCACACATCGAAAGCAACTAATTAAGTAGTGGGGTGCGTCATTTTAGCTTAGACAATACCTACATTTGAACTTGTTTCTTTTTCGAAACTCGAAGTAACAAAAGCCGGCACAGCCAAGGCCCACGTAGTGTTTTTATCTTGTTTACAAAAAGAACACCTATTGTATGCTCCATGGGACATTTCTTACGAATCAATGTTTGGTGTAATAAAACGATTAAATTAGCAAGGAATACTAGCATTTAGATAGATAAAAAAATATATATTTATACTCAAAAACGTTACTTCACGCCTGTAATCCCCGAAGGGTAGGCAGAGGTAAATGCCGGTTACGTTATTTATACTCAAGAGATAGATCAATTAGGTAATTTGTAAACTCTACATCACTACAATCCACGAAAAAGAGCCCAATTTACTACCACTAAAACAACTTAGGTACCTATTACAGATTCCACTCTCGTTTGAAATGGAACATCTTTTCGTTAACAACTAAAACAATTGGTTCTTAATCAATATTCTCAGATTGTAACTGAATAGGTATCACAGGTCAGGTATAATAATTATCAATCCTCCATACCGATCGAAAGCTATACGACTACGAAAAGCAAAGAACAATAGATAGATAGAAATATAGATATACTCCAAAGATAGGGTACCTAAGCGATTATGTGGACTCTGCATCTCTTTTAACGTGAAACGAGGAAAAACCACAAAACCAACTTATGAATACGAAAAGCAAGTAACGCTAGCATTAAGATAGATAGGAATATAAATAGGTACTCAATAGATACCAAGATAAATAAGGCAATTTTTTAAACTCTACATCTCTATTATTCACGAAGAGTAAGAAAAAACACAAACAACTTAGTACAGATTGTTCTCTGGTTTAAATGGAACAAAATTATTATCTTTTGGTGGCAACTAAAACAATCGGTTGCGATATCTAGGTAAATTTAAATGATAAGACTACAAACTCTGCTCGCATAATGGGCATACAACAATTTATCATTCAGCAATGATAAAAAAAATATTATCGATGTGCCTAAATTATTGTAACCGTGAGTTTGCATTGATGAAACATTCACATAAAAACATGTTATAATGATAGGTTTGACAGCAGTGCGAACGCTAGCACCAACAAGACATTCATCGCAATACATACTTTGTTGATAGATTATGCGACGAGTTGCGAAACATCATTATGTTAAATGTTTTTAGTGCAAACTAGGGGTTAGGTAGGTATGTTACACTAACCCCTGGTTTGCACTAAAAACATTAAACAATTCGTCGCATAATCTATCAATAAAGTATGTATTGCGATGAATGGCTTGTTGGTGCTAGCGTTCGCACTGCTGTCAAACCTATCATTTTATCATGTTTATAAGTGAATGTTTCATCAATAATCACGGTAATAAATAAGAATGTATTTCGTGTTCTTTTCAAAATGAGATAATCCCTATTAATATTATAAATGCGAAAGTAACTGTCTGTCTTTCTGTCTGTTTCCTTTTCACGTCCAAACGACTGAACCGATTTTAATGAAATTTGGTAGAGAGATAGAGCTGACTTTGAGAAAGAACATAGGCTACTTAGTTATTTATAAAACGACATACACGCGGGCAAAGCTGCGGGCAACATTTAGTCTAAAATAGATTCAAAATGCAACATTTCCATACTGTTCGGACTTTTTCCAAACTTTACTCCACATTCCTATGTTATTAGGTATCCAGCCAAACTCATGTAGACATTGTGGAACTGGCGACTATCCAACATTTAAAAACTAGATTGTAAGGATAAATTCCATACACTTTCATATTATTGTCTGAACGCTACGAAAGTTGATTCAGACTAATTCAAAACCTAGATTTTGAACGAAGACCTACATTATAAGCCTATAGGTATTTTCTACATCGCACCGATAAACGCATTAAATTAAACATAATGTAAATGTATTTCATTCAAATGAGCGTGTTAATTTTAGATTACGGAAAATATTTTTTTCTTAAATTCCACGTGCGACATAGAGAAACATACATTTATGTAGACTTATCACAAAAAAGCTTCAGTCAAAGCTCACTCGTCAAAAACACTTTGAACTGAACTCACTGAATGAAATATAAACCTACGAAACACACGTATCCAAATAAATTAATTTTTCAACAAAAACTCACTTAGCACGTGTTTTCTCCACAAAACTGTTATAGAGACACGACACCCTCTGTTACCGACGAACGGATACCGAATAATATCGTATCCGTATTTACGAAACGACAACGTGCTTGACGAAGCCCTTTGATAAACGATGAAAATAATAATTACTTACTACCTGCAGCCCAAAGTAAACTTAAATACATTGCAATAAAGTTCCATTCACATTACCACAAAATAACTCTACTTATTGACATTGAAACGGACATACATATCGTTGGCACGCTCTCTCATATGAAATGAAGCATGTAGGAGTGAGATAGAAGTTCACAACACGCGCATGTGCACTATGTATGTGCATTTTCCCCTTGAATAGCATTATGCCCGGCTAATAAAAACAGGTAATATCCCAAAAGTTTGATGAATAAAATGAATAAAATATTTTTTAATTTTCTGAATCTCAGATTCGAACTAAATAAATTGACTGTCATGCTTTAAATTGTACTACAAATTCTTTATAACATGTCATAAAATGTGAATTATTATAAATTCGAAGAAAATAAATAAATTTGTTTTACACAATTATGTAACACAAAATGCACAAAATAATTTTGAAATTGTATGCAGGTAGGAAAAAATAAACTTACCAACACAAAAAGGCACTGTATCATTCCATCTATTATCATCATAGCACCATATTATTCGCGCCCTCTGCCGGGTGTCGACAAAAACGTAATTAATGTTGCACATGTAGTGCGCTACATCGTCATTCCTGTACACCAGATAACCGTCAGATGGCGCTGGTAGGGTAACGCAACCTATACCTGAAAGGAAATAGTACATTATTAACTAGATGGCGTTGTAAGCAGCACAATATCACGAGCGTGATGCTCCAAAATGAAATAATAAAGAATACAGTTTTAGCTAGATGGCGCTGTAAACCGAAGCTTTTTTCACAAACACGGCGGTAATGTTTCATCTATAAACAGACAGATGGCACTAGTAATGTAAGTGCAAAGCCAAGACCAAATTTCTGGCACAACATGCAATACAGCTGAAGTTTCAGCAACGTATCTACATTGAGTATTTAGGTGTTATACTACCTAATAAAAATATAATCTTATCATCGTTACAATACTTGTGTGTGCCAAAATATAAAGCGTTTCTGCGTCTTTTTTTTAGAAAGCAATAGCATAGTTAGTTCCGTTTTATAAAAGTAACTGAAGCGGCAAACAAGCCTTAAATTAGAAATAATGGGTCTTATTTTGGACTTAAATACATCTGATGCATTGCACATGCTACTGCTTGTAAGAAACTCAAACGAAATCTCCGTCAATTAATCAAAGGAGATGTTGCGACCTCGGCTCTGGTTCGTACATGTCTTCAAAAAATGGGTAAATTAAAGAAGAATCCGAAAAAAATACAATTAATTTATTCAAGAATATAGGTATTTTAGAGTTACAACCACATTTATTTCAAACGATTTTATCATTTTCAACCATGTTCAACATGGCGGCGATACAGCCAACGCTTGGAATACCTATACCTATATACCTACCTATATAAAACAAAACGAATGCTATCTGTATCTTACTAGTGCATCACATATTAAAAAAAAACAGTGTATCAAATCGATCAATTTATCGAAGTTCTGATGATTTTTTATATTAGATATCGATTAGTATAGTATTAACACATAAAATCGATTTCGATAGTATTTAGAAAATATTACTTTTTATTCTCTTTCTATTCTATGTAGTACTACATAACAAAAAAACAATTTAAAAAATGAAAATGTCAAAATGACATCCCCCGCCATATTCGCTATGTTGGTTTTGAGTTGCAATTCTAACTGCAAATAATGTTTTGTAACTGCAAACAAAGCTAAATAAGTGAAAATATGCCGTAAAAAAACGTTTTTATATTGATTTTGCCTGTGAATGATATTGTGTACAATACATGGCCGTGGGTCCATACATTTTTGCAACATCTCCTTTAAACAATGTACTTACTTACTTATAATCTAACTTACTTTTATAATGCAACAACACGCCTCTTTTAGGAAAGGCGCCTTTGGATTTCGCTACCACTGTCACATCCACGGTATCCGTGATGGAGGTGAGGCGGATAGGCAAGTCGACCTGTTCGCATGAGGACAGTAGGATGTCCCCGTTCGAGTCTTGCACTGTCACGGAGTCCGTGCACGACGACTCGAAGGGACCTATGCCTGTGGATGAAAGGGAAACTTGAAACTTCTTGATATTTTTTTTTAAGACGCATTTATGCAGGCAGCTCGTCTTGCGCTCCAGTCTAATGGCATACTGCGGACACTCCGCCAAAATTTCATACAAACGCTTAATTTGGTCTCTAATTACACAGACATCAATCATTGATGTGTATTTACACGTGCACCTGTGTGCGTAGCACGTAGAAAATACCAACCGTCGCCCATATGAGGGGAGGTGGTTGGGTGAGGCGCGGAAATCGGGCGGGACGTCGATGTGTCCATTCTATACGTAGTATTATTACATATTCTCTGCTAAGGGCTCAACACATAACTGCGAATTCGTATCGCATCGCAGATATCTGCGAGCTCGCACGAATACATCGCCTGGGATGGGCTGTCGCTTCGCATCGCAGTTTTTTGTGCGGCCGTCCTAAGATTGATATAAAGTGCAGCGCTTCTCAATATGTGCACTAATACTGATAGCTAATAATTATAAATTAAACTCACTTTCACTGGTGGCAGAGTTCTAGTGTAGGAACTCGAGGGCGTAGGCACCACAGCATTATACCTAATCAATCTGCCGCTAAATGGTAGTAGCACTATTGTGTTCCGGTTAGATAGTAATGGTAATGCGCGGCCCCGTAACAACTTATCACAGAGACATAATATTATCAACTAAGGTCTCAGGGGTGGCAGAGGCAACGCATCTACATTTTGACCTCTGGTCTTTCTGTAAGTGTCTATATTTATGTTACAGTCATCACTTAACATCAATGTGAACTGCATGATTGTTTGCCACCTACATTAAATTAAAAAAAAACTTTGTGCTTTTGGTGGAGTAATTTCGAAAGATCAAATACCAAAATTCGAATTTCTAAAAAAAAAAGTGAGCACCATGATTGTTTGCCACTTTCATCAAATAATAAAAAATTGTGCCCTTGGTGGTGTAATTTTGAAAATTCCTCATTTAGCAGGTGTTTATATAAAAGGTTACCTATTTTAAAACATGAACTCACTCCGTAAGCTAACATCCAGAAGCGACACCCGGATCCTTTGCTCCGGATGACTCCGCAGCCGCCACCGGCACTCGTCTCCCACGTAGAAATGGGGGTAGCCTGGTGTCCGGATGTAACCCTCGCTGTCCGCCCCCCACGCCGCCATCTGCACCTCCCGGTTGCAGTAGTGCACTGATAGGGAGTCTGGAATGAGGAAACTTTGTTTGAACATCATTAAATCCTAACGATTTTGTAAGTTATAATATTCCCCTTTCAAATTCAATTTGGAATTTGGAACAACGCTAACTCTACTCACACCTTGTTACTTATCAATGTTACAGATAATGGATGTCGAATTTATTTATCGATACGAACGTAATTTGACATAATGAGTTGTTTCGATTGGTCGTATCTATAATATAATATAATCTTCGTGTGACAGGTTGCTTACTTCCCTTCAAAATGGTCGAGGAGAGCAATGGCTGCCACATGCGTCATACGGAACGGGTGCTGATTGTGGGGACTGGTCTGTTGTGATTTGCGGGTGTTATTTTCTATCACGATATTTAGCTGTTGATGGGTATTTGCGTATGAGTTTATATGCAATTATTTTTAAGTCATGGACGTTCACATTATCTTTATTCTATTTATTAATATTTGTATTAAATCTAATTTTTTGACAAAAGAGCAACACGCTGAGTTTGTTGGGTAGCGGAGTTCTTCTCAGTAGTACCTGCACTTGGAACTCTGCTAAGTGAATGACTATGATTATAACGAACAGATTTTTCTTTTTCGAATAAAGGAATTGAAAAATTTGATGATTGTCATATCGGTTAAATATTATTATTAAATTGGTATTTATGAATACCTATTGGATTGTTATTAAAAGTCATTCTCTCTAGGTAGCTTATAACCCGACAATGCAAAAGTGTCCTTGTAGACCAATTTGAAATAAATGATTTGAATTTTTTGCAATCCCTTTTTATTAACACTAATGTTGAATTCTAGCATATTGCAAATTACCCTATGTTAGTCTCGTAAAAACTCGAAAATGGCTCGACCAATGCAATTTTCGAGTCATTATTTCAACTAAACATTGTCAGTTACATGAGTTTGCAGTATCGCCAACGATTTCTAGAGTTCGAAGTTGGGACTTAGAAAGGTGGAGCGAGTTTCATAGACAGCTAAGGACTTAACTTTGAATGAAAATCTAACTTTCCATACACATTTTGTATCACAGACGTGTCAAAACTTTGGGAAGCACGTTACTGAGTTAAAAATAAGTACCTAAAGTAAAATAAGAGTAATACATGTTTACTTGTGGTAGAGCTCCAGTGACGGAGCTCGCGGGCGTAGGCACCACCGCATTACCTAATTTACTTGCCGCTAAATGGTAGTGTTCAGCACTATCGTGTTTCGGTCAGATGGTAATGTACGGCCCTGTAATTTCCGGCACAGAGGCATAACACCTAAGGCCTCAGGAGTGGTCACGCATCTGCATTTTGAACTTGGTCTTCGTGTAAGTGTCTATAGGCTGCAGTCATCACTTAACATCAATGTGAACTGCATCCTTGTTTGCCACACCCATTACATAAAAAAAAAATGAAACAAAATAAGCATCGAAAGTTCCACTGTAAGTCAAGGTATGTGTTCAGTTAATTTCCCTATTTGACTTAGCTCTATAATGATCATCTTTTATAGTTATTGTAGGTACCTACTAAGTGGGGCTATTAGAATTAATCGGGCAGGGCTTCAGTAGCTCAATTGGAAGAGCGGCTGAACTAGATTCTCAGTAGGTCGCGAGTTCAAGTCTCGCCTGAAGTCAAATTTTTCTTTCCATTTTTCTTTAAAAATAAAATATATTTCACAAGCATGTGTTAATGCGAAATGATATAAAACAATTATTAAGGGTAAAAGCGACTTCTTTACGATATTCAATAAACTGAAAAGTCTATTATATCGGTTGCCTAACTAGCATAGTTGGTAATAGATGGCGCTGCTGCTACCATAAAGCAATGCAATAGATGTGGAGGAAAGATTTGACAAATCGGGCAGGGCTTCAGTAGCTCAATTGGAAGAGCGGCTGGACTAGATTCCCAGTAGGTCGCGAGTTCGAGTCTCGCCTGAAGTCAAATTTTTCTTTCCATTTTTCTTTAAAAATAAAATATATTTCACAAGCATGTGTTAATGCGAAATAATATAAAACAATTATTAGAATTAAGTCTGGCAAATCGACTTTACCTTACTACATGAAACATTTCGTCGGATTAACGTCTTCTTAACGTTCATTTGTTTAAGTAGGAATATTACTGGTGCTAGAGTTCCAAGTGTAGGAGCTCGAGGGCGTAGGTACCACCGCATTACCTAATCAATCCGCCGCCAAATGGTAGTGTTCAGCACTATCGTGTTCCGGTTAGATGGTAATGTATGGCACCGTCGTAATAACTATCATAGAGACATTACAACTAAGATCACAGGGGTGGCAATGCATCGCATCGCATTTGCTTTTTAACCTCTGGTGTGTTGATGTAGGCTGCAGACATCACTTAATATCAACGAGTAGGTATGTGAATTGCAAGCATCCACCTTCGATACGTTAACAAAAAAAGATTGTTCATAGTTTTATTCTTAAATTTGTTGTACTTAGGTATGTTTTATATATTAAATTCACATGTTTTGTAGGAATAAATATATTTCTTTTTTTGACATAAGACTCCATCATATTCATATACGTATAACTAGTTTTAAGATTTATCTCGCGTATATTAAACTCCGTAAAGTACATAATTCGTCTGTCTGCCCGAGACCACGGAAGCTGAAAAGCGACCGAAACGTCGGGTTCGATTTTAAATAATAATTTTAGTTTAATATACCTACCTACGCGAAATAAATCCGAAAACTAGTTTTATTTCAATGAGTGTAGCTCGCGACAACCTAAGAACATACCTACTCCATAATATTGTACCTAAAAGTGAATAAGAAAAGTTCTTAAGTAGGTAGGTACCTATATTATCTATGTATATAAAAATCAATTGCTGTTCGTAAGTCTCGCTAAAACTCGAGAACGGCTACACCGATTTGCCTAATTTTGGTATTGAATGATTTTTGGAAGTCCAGGGAAGGTTTAAAAGGTAAGAAAATATGAAAAAATTGAAGGGTAAACGAAAATTGAAAAGTAAAAACCACAACTTCATTTTCCCATCCAAATAGTCCGTTTCTATCAAACCTTTGATACCTACATTATTACATTGTGAGGCAATACGAAGTTTTCCGGGTCAGCAATATTCAGTTACTAATAAAGAGACACCAATTAATATTAAGTAATAATTGTGTGAGAATGTTTCATGAACGCTTTGTATGTTTGATGACCAGTTTTATTTAATTTTATAGCCTTTGTTTATGATACGACGTTGACTGTAGGCGATATTGTGAGGGTACATTTAAATTGTTTATGACATTTTTATAGATTTTATAGCGCTTTTATGGAACAATGCATTGAAGAAACTAAATGATGATTAGAATGTAGTAATAATAAGCTCTACAAAGCTCTTAATAAGCTCTACAATCGTTCGAAATGTTAATGAAAGAAGATTGGGTTTATTGCTTCCTTAGAAGACGCTTGCTTTAGGAGTACATATAATTATTATTATGTGTTTTTATATTATGATCGTGGCAAACAAGCATGCAGTTCACATTGATGTGAAGTGATGATTGCAGCCTATAGATACCCACACAATGACCAAGGTTAAAATGCAGATGCGTTACCACTCCTGAGGCCTAAGGTGTTATGACTCTGTGCCGGAAATTACAGGGCCGTACATTACCACCTGACCGGAACACGATAGTGCTGAACACTACCATTTAGCGGCAAGTATATTAGGTAATGCGGTGGTGCTTAAATAATAAGTGATGGACAACGGCCTACACGAAAACCAGAGGTCAAATCCAGAAGCGTTGCCACCCCTGAGACCTCAGTTTATATGTATTTGTGATAGTTATTACGGGGCCATTAAAAGGGTTGTTATTGACACAAATATTATTATCATGCCTCATCACCCTCATCACTTCATCTGAAATGACCACTGCTGGACAAAAGTTTCACCCAAAAATGCCCACTTCAGGGGGAATATACCAGTATCATTACCAGGGGCGGCTTAACCTATAGTGCAGGGTGCGCAATGCACACGGGCGCCGCCGGTGACAGCTAAGAGCATCGTGTTGGACCATCATAGTCAGGCATAGAGCTACACCGGAGGGGAGTAGCCATATTATGTTTTTTTTTTATTGGCATGTCTCAGGACTGCTTCAATAAAGTCATTTCATTCATTTATTCATTCATTCACATGCAGACTTTCCCCTCTGTCAAAGCACAAGCCCAAATGGGCCTATACCTGTCGCCTAGATGTTTAAATGTGTGCGTGAAATTGTCTCTGTATTTTGTTAAAGTCAAGGTGTGAGTTTCGTAGTAATAGACGATTTTTATAGTGTGCGTGTGTCGCACGCATTTCCCCCCGCAAAAAATGACAGACTGTTTTGCATCGGTTATAAACGCTATGGCTCCTCCCCTCCAGTCCGCCGCGGCCGGTGGCCCGTGTTGCTCTATGTGGTCAGACCTAAGGGGAGCTAGGGTTTCAATGCACACGGGCGCTACACGAGCTAGAGCTGCCCCTGATCATTACACTTTTTACTCAGGTTGACTGTCACGCTGGACGTAGTTTTATATCGTTGCTAACGAAACTTTTTATGTACGGCCCTGTTATTTCCGGCACAGAGGCATAACACCTAATGCCTCAAGAGAGACAGCGCATCTGCATTTTGACCTCTGGTCATTGTGTGGGTGTCTATAGGCTGCTGCCAACACTTAACATCAATGTAAACTGCATGCTTGTTTGCCACTTTTATTACTTAAAAAAAATATATCGAAGCGTAAGATTACGTTTATGCATGAATTTCCTCTGCTTACTCTTTCTATGAATAAGGGGGTGAAGTCATTACCATTGAACACTTAAAGTCGAGAAAGGCATATGATCTCAGAAATTTACCCGAGACGCTTTATCATTACCACTCACATTAAGGGCGGCTCTTGGCCAAAGCCTTTTGCCCGACCTTGAACCCATCCTTCAGACAGGTACCTATACCTTTATATAATACTAGCTGACCCGGCAAACTTAGTATTGCCTCAGAATTAAATAAAGTGTCAAAGGTTTGATAGATACGAACTATTTGTATGGGATAATTATATTGTGGTTTTTACTATTTTCCTTCAATTCCTACATATTTTCTTACCGTTTGAACCTTCCCTGGGCTTCCAGAAATCATTCAAAACCAAAATTAGCCAAATCGGTCCACCCGTTCTCGAGTTTTAGCGAGACTAACGAACAGCAATCGATTTTTATATATATACCCCCTTATTCATAAACGTATTTTAGCTAATAGGTATCTAGGCTAGGCTAATCTCTCCTTTGTCTTTTTCTATCCTGCACATTTGACTGAGACAAATTATTCTATAGCTAAAACGTATCTAAAGTACGTTTATGAATAAGGGGGTTAGAATATATACTTTTACATGGCATGAAGAACATTCGCTGAAAGAAAAGAAGTTTCGCTCGCTGAAACTCGGTTAAGTTTGTAAAAATATCTGCAAACTTCAAATCTCTTCAAGACTAAAGAACTTAGATAAAATATTCTTCATCCAAGACCCTCCCTAATGTGGACAACATTAGGGGGTTCACAATCCATTGGGGATAACCAGGATTGGCATGCGAGTTGGACATCGCAATGGCGGTAGTTTTATTGCAGCATGCTACCAACTGGCGTGACCGGCGACCCGCACGACGATTGCATTTATAGAAGAATGCATATTTATATATCTGTCGACCCTTTCGGGGAATACAACCGTGAGGTTACGTTTTCAATCGGCACTAAAATTCGAAAGGGGTATGTGAACTCATAAATTTCCCTACGACGCATCATGAGTATCACTTACATCAAGGGCGAGCCTTGGCTAATGTCTTTTGTCCGACCTTGAACCCATCCCTCAGACAGGCATACCTATGAAGATGTATACATATTTTCGGTTGGCTTATTGAAAGTAACATACCTTCATTAACACTGAAACTTTGTTAGAGTTATGAAAAGAAGTTCTCTTCAACTTCATTTTGTACGCAACTTTAGATTTCTTTCGTAATATAATAAAAGTTGCGAGAATTGAATCCTGTTGCTTATGAACTTGTAGGTGTTACATAGTTGTATCCTGAACTTCAGGGATCTGGGGACACGTCGAGATCCCCAGTTCACAGTCCCACAGCCCATTTTTTTTATGTCAAAGGATTGACAGACAAGCAGACGGGCCACCTGATGGAAAGTAGTCACCGTCGCCTATGAACATTTGCAACACCAGGGGAGTCGCCAACGCGCTGCCAGCCCTGAAGGACTCTTTTGACGCCATTTTTGAAGAACCCCATATTGTAGCACCGAGGGAACACCTCAGACGGAAGTTCATTCCATAATTTACACGTTCTGGGCAAAAACGAACGTGAGAACCGCACTGTTGAACATTGCCAGGTGTCCAGTCGGTGAGGGTGGCACTTCTCTCTTCGGCGGGTAGTACGGTGTAGGAAAAGAGACGGTGGCACCATATCGAACAGTTCAGCAGAGCACTCGCTATTGTAGAGACCCATATAATATTATGGTCTGTTAGAGTCTTTAAACAATTGTGTCTGAATTTGGAACTGTAAACCGGTTAAATGCAAAAAGAATCAATTGTTCAATAATAAATAATCGTAGTTTTTTGTAAATTTATTGAAAAGTAGGAAAAATAAAATTCCCACCCCCATGAATGCATCAAAAGGTTTTTAAAAAACAGTTCTTTATCAATTAAATGTTCATTAAAATTCATTACTACAATGTTCAGTTCTATAATTATGTATGAATCCTAGTTCGACTCACAAGTGGCCCCGTTTTCCTGATCTACAACCCTGAGTCCCGATGAATTCGCTGTGGCCAGATCCAAAAAAAACAGACTTTTGACATTAGTGATAGAGCTCCAATGCCGGCGCTAGAGGGTTAGGCGCTCTACATTATCTATCCGCCACCATATAGTAATACTGCCGTTCCCGTATGATAGTAATGTACGGCTCCGTAATTTCTCTCACAGAGACAAAACAACTTGAACACCAGGAGAACCATTATTACCTCTATGCCGGGGTTTTTGTTTATGTTAAGATGTACTATTTATTTTTCACAATAACACATGCGAGTGAACTTTAGAAATTAAAGAACTTCGGTAGCTTAGTGGTACAGCGGCTGGACTGGTTATCCTGAGGTCGCAGGTTCGATTCCTGCTTGAAGTCAAATTTTTGTTTCCGATTTCTCTTTAATTTCTTTGTTATGATGGTGAAACAATTATGGTGGTTGCTAATAGACGGTCTCGTAACAACTGCCGTAAAGGCAAGACAACTTAGACCTCACGAAGAGGCAATGTATCTGCATTTTGACCTGTGTTTTTATGTGAAGATATAAACTGCAGTATTCTCTTACCATCCAAAGGAACTGCTTGATTGCCACCATAAAAACGTAACTTCAAGCCTGTAATCACCAAAGGAATAGGCAGAGGTAAATGCATGCATTCAAGCATACATACAAACGTTACGTTTTGGCCCATGTAACAGGTGGCGAACCTGTTGCCATCTCCGGGCACATTACCAAACCAGCATCATTACATCAAAGTGTACCTTATATCTAAACCAACGACTTTTTTGTTACTTAAATCAACTAGCTAACACAAATATTACTTAACAACAACCCCAAAATATTCCTAGGGTGGGTATTAACTACCCTACCAATATCTGCAGCCGAGCGATTATCGAAATTAAAATCGATACATCGGACATTAATCGCCTCAATAAATCTAATCCGAAAATTCGATACGCGGGGATGAAAATAATTCACGGTCTATGATAACTTATTAGATCTCGCCCCCAATGCCATTTGTAAAAACATTTAGATTTTCACACAACACTCTATGGAAAGTGTGACTGAACTCAATTTTACAAAATTGCCGAACAGTAAGTCACATTACGTAATATTTTTTTTATGTATTGTAAGTGGCAAACAAGCATGCAGTTCACATTGATGTTAAGTGATGCCTATAGACACTCACACAAAGACCAGAGGTCAAAATGCGGATGCGCTACCACTCCTGAGGCCTAAGGTGTTATGCCTCTGTGCCAAAAATTACAGAGCCCTACATTACCACCTGAACGGAACACGATAGTGCTGAACACTACCATTTAGCGGCAAGTTTACCTATAAGGTAATGCGGTGGTGCCTAAGCCTAATTCATAAACTGCCTGTTATCATAAATACCATAGACTTCTTATGGGGTTTCCTGTAATCTATAGCCAAGAACTTTTGACCACCCGGTTAGTCCAGCGGTGTGAGATGACCGTTTGATTAGAAGGGTCGCGGGTTAGATCCCTGCACCGGGAAAAATATTTGTATGGCCTACAATTTTTTTTTTTTTAGTTTGGGGTCTGGGTGTTTGTGTTGTATGTGTACATCGGCACACGCGGCACAGGTTTAAGTGTGAGTGTAAGCGTATTTTTTTTAAAGTACTATTTTCTGATTACCGAACCTTAGGATGGCAATGGGTCTGCATTTTGACCTTTTTGTGTATGTTCAGTATTTAAAAATAATATAAAAACAATTATTAAGGATAAAAGCGACTTTGTTACGATATTTATTAAACTGCAAAGTTTATTATATCGATTGCCAACTAGCATAGTTGGC
The DNA here is from genome assembly GCA_036365455.1 of Macrosoma leucophasiata. Taxonomy (NCBI): domain Eukaryota; kingdom Metazoa; phylum Arthropoda; class Insecta; order Lepidoptera; family Hedylidae; genus Macrosoma; species Macrosoma leucophasiata. The sequence continues at coordinate 21,217,407 of JAWQUS010000007.1, read as the reverse complement.
AATAGATGTCGTTACCGCCGCCATATGGCAATGCAATAAAATGTATAGGGTAAATTTAACAAAACAAGCGTGGACTTCGGTAGCTCAGTTGGAAGAGCGGCTGGACTAGATGCCCAGTGGTCGCGAGTTCTAATTTCGCCTGAACTCAAATTTTTCTTTCCATTTTCTTTACAAAAAATGTAGGATATTCACATATCAACGTGCAGTGCATGTTTATTAGGAGTATAAAGTATCTTTCAGCCCCCTACTTTCTCTGTCTGTATGTATGCGCTAATCTCGGAAAGTTGTGAACGGATTATGTTTCTATTTAAAATGTTGGAAAGAGAGGTTTCTGTGGAAGGTTTATATCTATAATTTATCAATATTGTACTTGTATTTACCGAGATATCGCAGTTTTTGTCAAAGATGTCGAACGCGTCCCCACAACATACCTAATATTAGCTGGGTCGGGTTGCCTATATATATAAAACCGGTCAAGTGCATGTCGGGCCACGCGCAGTGTAGGGTTCCGTAGTTACAGAGTAAGAGATGTAATGAAAAAAATAAATAAATATTTTCTATGGAGTTGTTCGAAATTTTCGAGTAAAATACATTTGGTCGACTATTATTAGAAAACTTGCAAAGGCCAACTTAAGTATGATAGTTTTCCTTTTAATTTCGTTATATGTAGCTACTATTTCCGTAAAGTTTGAATTTCTAGCAACAACGGTTTAGTTGGTAGGGGGGGCGACACTTGACTGTAACGAAAATTTTCACTTTAAAGCTGAATAAGTCACGAACCGTTAACTAAATCGAAAAAAAAATATCCACGCGTTACATGTAGGCGAGGTTACCCTAAATATTTCATGTTTTTATTCTACCACTTTATCGGCAAAATTAAGGTGTGCCAAATTTCAAGACGGACAGACAGACAGACAGACGGACATGGCGAAACTATAAGGGTTCCTTGTTTAGAACGGAACGGAACCCTAAAAATCAATTGCTGCTCGTTATTCTCGCTAAAACTCGAGAACAGCTGGCCCGATTTGGCTAATTTTGGTTTGGAATTATTTTTGGAAGTCCAGGCAAGGTTTAAAAGGTAAGAAAATATGAAGAAATAGAAGGGGAATAGTAAAAAACACAATTTCAGTTTCCCATACAAATAGTTCGTATCTATCAAACCTTTGACACATTATGTCATTCTGAGGCAATACGAAGTTTGCCGGGTCAGCTAATCATTACCACACCGCGGACACTCCGCCTAAATTCCATACAAATGCTTTATTTGGTCTCTATTACACAGACATCAGTCAGTGACGTGTATTTACACGCGCACCTGTGTGCGTAGCACGTACGAACTACCAACCGTCGCCCATATGAGGACAGGAGGTTGGGTGATGCGGGGAAATCGGGCGGGACGTCGAAGTGTCCATTCTATACGTAGTATTATTATATATTCTCTGTCATTATATAAAAAAGATATCGTTACGATCATTTATTAGAACTCGCTACTCAGCGACTTAATTTTATAACGTAGCGCGAAGAAAAAGTTCCCCACTCATCCCAGCTTTTTTTGTTTACCTCGGGGCCACAATTCGCAAATTCAAAAGAACAAGGGTGCATTAACGTTGTATTGTGCTGTCAGTCAAATTGTTCGGCATTGTTGGGCACGTGCACGAATTTGCGGATCGATTTTTATTACTGACTAGCTGTTGCCCCCGGCTTCGCCCGCGTGATTTCGTTTTATAAATATTTTTTTCAGAATTTTCTTGCTTATTACTTATTTGCTATAAACCTCACGGAGCCCGAGACCTTTCCAACGAATGCAAAACTGTGAAAATCGGTTAGTGCGTTTTGGAGTTATAGCGTCAGGAAGGCCATCCCGACATATTTTTATATTATAAATTATATATGACTTGTATATACGTCAGTGTCCTTTTTTCTGTGAAATTATTGAATTTATTATACTCGCTCTTTAAGCTGCCGGCTGGGTTGCGCCATCTTACTTTAACTTTATCAAATATGTTAAAGAACATAAATTATCTATACTGGTCACTGACTGATGCCCAGAAGTTCAAACTCAAAGTTTGCCAACGAGTTATGGAGCGCAGCATCCTCGGCGTAAAGCTTAGTCATAAAATACGCAATACTGTCTTGCGAGAAAAAACCGCCATCATAGATATAGGCTTGAAAACAGCAAGGTTAAAATGGGATTGGGCGAGCCATATTTGTAGGATGTCTGAAGAAAAGTGGACAAAAAGGTGTACCGACTGGATTCCGGATGTTCGGCGTTGTAGAGGCCGACCTCGGAAGCGCTGGCGAGATGACCTCGACCGCTTTGAACCAGACTGGCTTGAGGTTGCGAAAGATCGCGACAGGTGGAAAAAATTAGGGGAGGCTTTTGCCCAGCAGTGGGACAGTTGGACAGTTGAGGCTATAAAAAAATATATATTATAAAGAGTTTGTTTATTTGTTTTTTTTATATAACAGTCTAGAAAGAAATAATTTTGGTTCGTAAAAATGTTAATGCTTTGAATAAGAACTTATTCCTGTCAAAATGTTCGTATGTCACGTTCGTAATTTACAAATTGACCAACCTAGAGCCCTAAAGACCTAAGCTAATAACGAGTAATTGGGCTTTATGTCCATTCAAAACTAGATGAATAATTAGATTTCAATACATATAACTTTGTGTGAATGATAGTATCGGTGTAAAAATGAAAAAAGGCATGCTCCGATGGTTCGGGCATATAGAAAGAATGTCGAATGAGCGAATGACTAAACAGATATACAATGCGAATGTGGATGGTTGCAGAGGCCCAGGAAGACCAAGGCTGACCTACCATGACCAAATAGGTCGAGTTCTGTCTGATGGTGGGGTCAAAAGTCTTAGGAATCGGCGTGCATGTATGAAGAGAATGATGAAGGTAGACGAGGCACGAGAGGTTTGTCAGAACCGGGATGTCTGGCGCTCTACACTCTCTGCCTACCCCGTTAGGGACCTGGCGTGAAGATACAATACATATAACACATATTTTTATAAATAACAACGACTTTTTTACTGATTATAGAGCTCCAGTGACGGAACTCGCAGGCGTAGGCACCACCGCATTACCTAATATACCTACCTACTTGCCGCTAAATGGTAGTGTTCAGCATTATCGTGTTTCGGTCAGGTGGTAATGTAATTTCTTGTAATAATGTAATTGGTCTTGTAATTTCCGGTACAGAGGCATAACACCTTAGGCCTCAGGAGTGGTAACGCATCTGCATTTTGACCTTGGTCTTTATGTAAATGTCTATAGGCTGCAGTCAACACTTAACATCAATGTGAACTGCAAGCTTATTTGCCGCTTCCATTACATAAAAATAAACGAACACCAACAATCAAGTGATTTTGTCTACCTATCTTAACCCCTTAATAATTACATAAAATGCTAATAACTACATACACAAAATGTACCGCCCATCTAATAAATCTCTTTATGTATTGATTTATCTGCATAGTAATACATTTCTCTTGAATTTAAAACATGAAATTATTATTTTTTATCACAAAATTTGTACTTCCATTATTTAGTAAAAAAAACGCCAACGGAGGTTTTTCATTTTTGCTATATTTTTTTTATAGAACACAAAAAATAAGGATTTATCCAATTTGGTGCAGTCGTTTAGAATTTATGCGCGTGCATACATTTCAGTGCCTCATTTTTATTTTTAAACATTGTGAATGAATCAGGTGGTCAATATCCTTCATAATTTATTTACTGGTGGTAGAGCTCCAGTGACGGAGCTCGCGGGCGTAGGCTCCACCGCATTACTTAATGTGCCTACTTGCCGCTAAATGGTAGTGTTCAGCACTATCGTGTTCCGGCGAGGTGGTAATGTACGGCCCTGTAATTTCTGGCACAGAGGCGTAACACCTTAGGCCTCAGGAGTGGTAACGCATCTGAATTTTGACCTTGGTCTTTGTATGGGTGTCTATAGGCTGCAGTCATCACTTAACATCAATGTGAACTGCATGCTTGTTTGCCACTTTCATTACATAAAAAAAAATATTTAAGAAAAACTCATCAACTCCGCCCCGGATTTCCCACAATGGACCCATATGACACGGTTATTATAATAAATGGTTATTGCCAAAAATCTATACAATATTCAGTCGCAATACAAAAATGGGCTAAATCACTTTTATGTAAATCAATAATGTCCCATGATATATGACTTTATTATACACTGGACACCCCACACAATGCGTAATGTTAGATTGGAACATTTATGAAAGAGGTTTCACGAATAATGTTGGAATTGACCTAATATACCGCTTAATAGATTTTGGCAGTGAGCGTACAATACCTTAAACGCAACAATTATTATTCAAAAAATGCTATTCAGATGGAAATAAGCCCAAAAAAAGGTATTTTTTTGGGCTTAATTCCTTCTGAATTTAGGTAGAAATCTAACTGTGTTGGGCAGCGTTCTGAAAGCTGCGATACATCTTCTCGTCCAATTAACCGCAGTGTCTCAAAAAATCTTTATGTTAAAAATAAAAATATGACAGAGATAATACGAAAGACATTCGTCTTTGACCAGTATGTGTTGTCAGTTTCCTTGCGGATCAGAAATATGAAGATCCGCATGAGCACCAAAATAACCCACCGTATAACGAAACTGAAGTCGCAGTGGGCAGGGTGGGTACATAGCTCGTGAAACCAGCGGCCGTTAGGGCAGAAGAGTTCTTGATAGGCGACCGCCTACCAGAAGCGTAGGCCCCCACAAGGTGGATGGCCGACCTGGTGATGTTTACGGAGGGTGGCCCAGGATCGTTTGTTGTGGCAATCTTTGGCGGAAGATTTTATCCAGCCGCACAAGTGGACGTCTTACGGTTGAAATTATGATGATGAGGAATAACAAACAGTGGCGGAACCCATGTGCGTACCACATAACCTCTTCTATCTGCCGTCAAATAGTAGTGTTCAGCTCTACCGTGTCCTGATTAGATGGTGACGTATAGCCCCCTAATAAGTACCACGGAGGCAAAACAGTTTAGGCCTCAGGGGTGGCACCACATCTGTATAACTTCTTAACTTCTATGTAAACCGAGAGTTGAGCAGTTCCAAACTCACCGACCAGTCGGTGCCGTGCAGTGCTCAACAATGCGATTTTCGCGTTTTTTTCTGCCCAGAAAGTGTAAATTGTGAAACAAACTTCCCTCCGAGGTGTTCCCTCAGTGCTACAAAATGCGGTTCTTCAAAAACAGCGTCAAAAGAGTCCTTCAGGACTGGCAGCGCGTTAGCAACTCCCCTGGTATTCATAGGCGACGGTGACCACTTGTTATCCTTATGACATAAAAAACGAACTGCATGCTTATTTGCCATCATCATGACATAAAAAAACATATTTAGCCTATTGTTTTCAAAATATACATCAAGAGTCATCAACAACGACGACCCGGTAAGTCCAGCGGTGTGAGACGACCGTTTGATTCGAAGGGTCGCGGGTTCGATCCCCGCACCGGGATTAATATTTGTATGGCCTACAGATATTTGTTTCGGATCTGGGTGTTTGTGTATGTGTTGTGTGTATACGACGGCACCCACGACACAGGTTTATACCTAGTGTGGGGCTGTGAGTGTAAGCGTATTTATTTATTTTTATTTTATATAAATGTTTATAGCTAGATATCTTTCGCCACCACATAATTGCGTCGAATTATTTCAATAGTTCACATTTTCAAATGTCGCACACGTGTCACTGTCTATGGCGCAACACCCCACTTTCTGACATTTTGGGGTAAACTACACAAATGTATCGGTTTACAATGGACCACACTAACAAGACCTATACCTCACTATAGAGTTCTGTGCGCAGTTAGTTGGGTCCCCTTTTGGTTCTGTACAAGTACATATTTAAAAATATGTACTTTATATAAATAAAGTATGCGATGTTTATCTGCACATACAGATTTATTGAGTTACATAGATAAAAAATATCTTTGTTATTATAAAAGATATGAGCACACCACATGTGTAATTATTAAAAATCTCAAGAACACTGCTTTAATTTTTTAGGGAAACAAATTTCAAAATAAATAAATGGAACCCTTAAAATATCACTCGTGCGTGTGTCTGTATGTCAGTCTGTCTATCACACACTGGGCGAATTGAGTTGAAATGAGATTTTGCAGAAATATATGGACCTCCGGCCATCAATATAATAACGTTTTTACTGCATATTTTCACTTATTTAGCTTTGTTTGCAGTTACAAAACATTATTTGCATTTAGAATTGCAACTCAAAACCAACATGGCGAATATGGCGGGCGATGTCATTATGACATTTTCATTTTTTGGTACTTGTAGGTAGGTACTTGGAGAAAAAAGGAATATTTTCTAAATACTATCGAAATCGATTTCATGTGTTAATACTAAGAACTTAATACTAATCGATTTCCAATTTAAAGAAATTCATCGGAACTCCTTTGAATTGATAGATTTGATACATCGTTTTTTTTATAATATGTGATGCACTAGTAAGATACAGATAGCATTAGTTTTGTTTTATATACATAAGTACTATCCCAAGCGTCGGCTGTATCGCCGCCATGTTGAACATGGTTGAAAATGATAAAATCGTTTGAATGAAATGTGGTTGTAACTCTAAAATATATTCTTGAATAAATTATTTGTATTTTTTTCGGATTCTTTTTTAATTAACCATTTTTTTGAGGACGTGTACGAACCAGAGCGGAGCTAGCAACATCTCTTTTGCCACATATATTATTATGTAAACCAGAGGTTCCAATAACAAAATTCAATGTATGAACTAAGCTACATACCTAGTTATACTTAAAAATAACTTGTTAAATAAGGTTGTTGGAAATAATAAAGCTTAAATAAATAAATGTAAACCAGTGATCCTAATAGTTCTAGTTCTTCATCTATAGATTTTAACTGATGGTAGAGTTCCAAACGTAGGAGGTCAAGGGCGTAGCACTACCGCTTTACCTAATTTATCTGTCACCAAATGGTAGAGTTTAGCACTATCATAAGTTAGATGGTAATGTGGACCCGTAATAACTATCATTTTTTTTTTTATGTAATTGAAGTGGCAAACAAGCATGCAGTTCACATTGATGTTAAGTGATGACTGCAGCCTATAGACACCCACACAAAGACCAAGGTCAAAATGCAAATGCGTTACCACTCCTGAGGCCTAAGGTGTTTTGCCTCTGTGCCGGAAATTACAGGGCCGTACATTACCACCTGACCGGAACACGATAGTGCTGAACACTACCATTTAGCGGCAAGTAAATCAGGTAATGCGGTGGTGCCTACGCCCGCGAGCTCCGTCACTGGAGCTCTATCATCATCATCTTCTGTTTGACGAGTCTAAAGCTACACTTTTAATCTAAACATATTTTATAGTAAAGTTTGTAAACACATTATCATCGCGAGATCCATACAAAATGGTATGACAACAATAAAACGGCACGTGGGAACATCATAGGAGTATTTTACACTGACACACGTTTATGAGTATTGCACACTAGTCGGTGACACAATTTACGATAATGCTCCTGTTTACTGAGAATGGACTTTATTTTCAGTGCCGGTAAGACACATTTTTCAATTTAAAATTTTAATTTTATTTTTCGGGTGCAATGTGTTGTCGATAGTGCTCATGTGGGTGTAATTTACGAATTAATCGAAATTGATTGTTAATGTTTAAGTTAGTTGACAGATGCGAAAATGAACTGACCAGACCATTAACAACCTTTTATTGCCATTCCCACTATTACTACGCTAGGGTCCTGGGCTCGAGTCCCGGATCGGCGGCCTATCAGAGATAATGGTGTAAAATCCTTTATCTCTGGTTCTATTGGGATTTTTCCATTTTCTGGAAGTTTCCCAGTACCTCGAAGTTTGGTAATGTGCCCGGAGATTTCAACCAGCTCGCCATTTGTTTTTTTATGTAATGGAAGTGGCAAACAAGCATGCAGTTCACATTGATGTTAAGTGATGACTGCAGCCTATAGATACCTACCCAAAGACCAAGGTCAAAATGCAGATGCGTTACCACTCCTGAGGCCTAACCGACGAAGTAATCTACTTTTCCATGGAAGAAGTGATTGCTTGGACTCTGCATTAATATGGAATATGATTTATAACGAAGTTGTCCCGCTTCCAAGCGTAAACAAAAAGCAAAATAATCAGACAAAGTTATATTAAAGTAAATAATCAGCTATATTAAATTTAACTTATAAGAAAATCAGAAAACACTAAAACGCTCTAAATTCCGAATTGGGACTTCCATTACTATCGTCTTAACGAAACCCCTAAATAAATTGTAAGCCCGCTCGTTAACCCCCAAACGCACGTGGCGCAAATTGGCCCGAACGTGCCCAGTTAGCGTCCGCTGGGAAAATACTACCAGATTTGTTGGAATGGGGTAAAAACGGAATTTGTCGATGTACTTTTGTTACGTAACTACTGTACGAGTATATAGCGTGTGTCAGTAAGTCGGGAATAGCATGACAGTTTTATGTGAAACTTGTGTAAGATATATTGGGATAGGAAAGAGAGCACGACAAAGTCCTTTGTCAAACTGAGTGACAGTAGCAAACGGACATGCATTTGCCATATTACTATTGAATTTTTAAAATGTTTTTACTGAGCATTACCTACCTATTTTACTTACCGCTATGTGGTAGTAGTGTTAGTTTTTAGCGCTAAAATAAGCTAATTCTGTTTTACATAACAGTTCTATCGGCACCTATTCCATGTATCCATAATCGCACATTTTTAAACACAGGATTCATTTTTTAATTCATGATCTTCAAGATTTTATTACACCTCGAGTAGTAATGAAATTGAAAAATTGCGGCAAGCTCTTCTAAGAGAGAAAAAGATTAAGATTTCTTCAGCATGACGATCAGAGATAACATAAAAAGAGAAAAAAAAGCGGAAAAATACAGCAAACAGTTTATTTATTTACATACTTTCTGATGTTGTGAGTTGCCAGCGGACTGCCAGCCCTGAAGGACTCTCTTGACACCAGTTACACATTGTGTTTGACTATATTTCCTCATACACTTATATAATGTATTCCAACTACGACGTACACATTTCATCCCTGTCACTCTCGCCCCAATTCAATCGTCACGTCACTAACAGGCGTGACGTTACAATGTCGTGCATCTGTCTCGATATTAGTGAATCGATTTTACGCATCATATTGACAATGTTTTGATATTTTGCAGAAAACAATATTTTTGCGTTGAATTCAGCGTAGATAAATTTGGTACGTTTTTGAGGGTTAAAAAATGTTTTTTTTAATACTCCTAATAGACAGATGACTAAAATAATGAAAGCTTTATTGACTAATTAACGGGTTCGGTTTTGCACTTTTACGCATAATATAATATATAATATGTAAATCGGTTCCCTAATTGTAGTTACAATAGCAGTGATGTAGTTATGGAAAGTTGAGATGTGAAATTAAATCGTTGCGAAACGTTGGTTTTGTTATAAAGAGATTTGTAACGTTTGTCGGTAAAATGAACGGATGCCATGTAAATCAGTATAAATGACACAAAAAAACATTTTCATGTAAAATAACACGAAGAGGAGACCATATCGGTCGCACTGTCAATTAGTTATCAGACCTTGTGTAGAGCCAAGTTTCTTACTCTTCATTTTTTTATGTTAAGAAGGTGGCAAACAACCTTGCAGTTCACATTGATGTTAAGTGATGACTGCAACCGATAGACATCTACACGAAAGACAGAGGTCAGAATGTGGATGCGTTGCTACCCCTGAGACCTAATTCGGTGCGTCTCTGTGTTAGTTATTACGGGGCCATACATTACATGGCCTAAATTCTACACCAAGTAATTCTTCTGAGTGGTTTAGTTTGCTTTACTGTTCGGTTTTTACACCAAAACACTGAACAATTTGGCATTTTTAACGATTTATTCTCACTAAGTATGCGCTCGGCGGGCGAATGCACAATGAATGGATGTTGTTTGACGCGAGAGAGGGAACGGTCAAAAACGAACGATCAGCGGCCGGTGCTAATTGGCAAATTAACTCCTCTAATATCTTTATTCTACAGATTCTTCACCTCAGTCAAAATATGTGACTTGGCCGTTTTGCTACCGTCACATAGGCATAATATGGAAAATTCTTCCACTGTTCCTAACTTTTTTGCTATACAATAATTTTTGGTGGTGCTTTAGGAGTGGCGCGTATCTGCATAAAATCTCGTTACGTGTAAATGTTTATAGGCTACAGTATTACTCAATATCAATGTAAAGTGTATGCTTATAACTTTTTCGCAGGTTTTCACGAGCTTCATACATCGTAGAAATTAAATTTGCGGATTTTTTTTACTGGTGGTAGAGCTCCAGTGACGGAGCTCGCGGGCGTAGGCACCACCGCATTACCTAATATACTTGCCGCTAAATGGTAGTGTTCAGCACGATCGTGTTCCGGTCAGGTGGTAATGTACGGCCCTGTAATTTCCGGCACAGAGGCATAACACCTTAGGCCTCAGGAGTGGTAACGCATCTGAATTTTTACCTCTGGTCATTGTGTGGGTGTCTATAGGCTGCAGTCATCACTTAACATCAATGTGAACTGTATGCTTGTTTGCCACTATTAAAACATAAAAAAAAAAAAAAATCTCGCGTATACAACACTCCCAAACTTCTTCTCATACCCGACGTTTCAATCGCTTTCCAGCTACCGTGGTTCTGCCCGTGACCACGGAAAATCTGCAAATTTAATTTCTACAAAACTGTATGCTTGTTTGCCGCTTCATAAAACAAAAGGGTGTATAAAAATACTGAAATAAAAGCACACCGACACCTGCATTTTATTCATCGACGAAAGAGACTATCGAGTTCGTTAGGAAGCAAAAGTTGCTTATTCATTTTACATAATATCATTCCAGTATTAAGTTTCTTTTTGGGCGTTTACCGGGTTTACCCGTGGTCCCGTTGGGTTGACCCATTACCGGGTCCACGGGTAATTTTAATTACCCGTGGTTCATGGCTTTTTCTATTAAAATAAAGATTCAGCCTCTATTACAGTTTTATAAATAAGTATTAGTGTTGTTACAGCAGCTTAACATCTCTATTTACAAAATTAGAATAAATTTTAGTGGTGATATCCACTATGGCCACTATGGCCAGCTCTGTCGTATTTAGACGGTAATGTACTCTGTTCTTACCCTAGAGGTAAAACAGCTTGAGCCTCAGGGGATCTTGATATCATATCAGCATTTATATCAGCATTTTGACCTCTGTTTTGTTTATAAACTGCAGTACTTTGTATGTATCTTCACGCCAGGTCCCTAACGGGGACATACATACATACTTTGTACTTGTGATTTATACTTTCAGAGCAAACTGGTGATGACAGACAGACAGGCACACAAACAGGCGCACCAGAGATCATATGAAGGTTCCGGTTTTTTTCCTTTTAAGATACTGAGCCCTAAAAAGTACACTCAGAAACATTAATATACCTACGTTCTATCCTGATAACGAACTTACAAGGACTTCTACATGACAAAAATATAAGCCTGAAAGAGGCAATTTCACTGAAATTCCCTTTTATGCGTTAATAATGTTACAACCCTCATAAATATGCTATCCATGTATGCAAATTAACCGCGTCGAATAAAGGCTTTTTCATATGGCGGCAAAATACACCTTGAAAAACTCGTATAAATTGCGTTATAGTTCTGCCTCACATGATAATATTGAAAAAATACTTAATTGCAAAACTAAAACGATTTTTGTCGTTTTTAGGTATAAATACTGCCTGTACTTTCGACTTCTACAAAATTATGTTTTCTACTTCTACAATATATTTTTGTACTCATCTTCACGCCAAGTCTCTTACGGGATAGTAGGCAGAGAGTGTGGAGCGCCAAATATCCCGGTCCTGAAATACCTCCCGTGCTTCTTCTACCTTCATCGTTCTCTTCATACATGCACACCGATTCTTAAGACTTTTGACCCCACCCTCAAACAATACTCGACCCATAGATTTATTATACTACTCGACCTATTTGGTTATGGTAGGTCAGTCTTGGTCTTCTTCTTGGACATTCGCATTGTATATCTGTTTAGTCATTCGACATTCTTTCCTTTCCTAGGTATGTGCAATTTTTTTTTTTAATAATAAACGTGGCAAACAAGCATGCAGTTCACATTGATGTTAAGTGATGACTGCAGCCTATACACACCCACACAATGACCAGAGGTCAAAATGCAGATGCGCTGCCACTCCTGAGGCATTAGGTGTTATGCCTCTGTGCCGGAAATTACAAGGCCGTACACCACCTGACCGGAACACGATAGTGCTGAATACTACCATTTAGCGGCTAGTATATTAGGTAATGCGGTGGTGCCTACGCCCGCGAGCTCCGTCACTGTAGCTCTACCACTACTAAAGAATAGATAAAGTTTAATCTTTTGCCAATGTAAAGCCCTAAAACTTCTCTTGTTGAGTTTATTTATCGCCGTCGTTTCTTTTATTCAATTCAATTCATTTATTGTTCGACCATCAAGGATCATAATATATTACAATAACAAATAATAATAGTTAATATAAAAAAAAAACAATTCATTATTAAATAAAAATACAATAAAATATTAATTATTAGTCAGTACATGAACCATGTTACAGTGGTTCAGGTACTGACAGTCAAAGCGTTCTGCAAATGCACTTAGGATGATGCTGCGACTGGCGCGCACCCTACGCACTAGGGATGTGCAGCGCTTGCGCATGGTTGCATAGAAACAATCCACTTGCGCTTCGGCGAACATCCCTGAAGCGCTACAGAAGCGAGGCAGTCCCAGCAGCACCCTAAATGCATTGTTATATTGGACACTTTGATTATATACACGTCTAGATTGAGCGTCGCCTTAAGCCGCATTTATATTTATCTGACGTGTTGTGTTGTGATGCTCTCTGTCGTGATGGCTACTGTTCACATTGATATGACGTGTTATGATGCATTATGACGGTTTTTTGTATCAGTTCCGTCTTGACTCCCAGAGAGTTCACACATTTGCAATGTTTTTTCAAGAATCATCCGATTTAGATTCAGATTTTGAAGAAGAGTTGCAATTATTGGCGTTGGCAACGCTTCTAACTAAACAAAGAAAAAGAAGAAGATATTCAATTAGTTGCTCTTCGTCCATTTCTGACGTAATAACACAACACTGACGCGTGCACACTAGTCTGATGCGGTATGACGTCTCACGGCACCGCCACCCGCACCTCACCCTTTCTGACGCGGACCGGGATCGCCTGTGACACGACACATCAGAAGCCGTCATAACACACCGCATTGAATAAATGTGAACGCTTCCATATTAAATGTATGAAACTGATAACGTTCTGATGCATCACAACACAACACGTCAGATAAATATAAATGCGGCTTTACGAACGCTGCAAAAACAATGTCCCAATTCGAAAATCCTTGGTGCGTGTAACACACACTAGTATGTATATTTTATTCGCATTACACACACTACTCGACTGGTGAAAATGTTACTTGCTTATGACATTTTCCCTTAAAAATAGGGAATATGACATAGTAATATTACGATATTTGTCGAGTCGTCTCACAGTAGCTTTAGTTATTCATTTTTATACATTTTTTTGTAATTTTTTGTTTGTATTGGTACGTGTATTAGCTTAAGTTATTCGTAGTTAGTTATTTGTTCTTAGTGTAAATTACTTTTATCCTGGAGAAAAATAAATAAATTTGTAAGACCAAAATCAAAACCTGGAATTGATCCACTAGTTGAGAATTTACAAACCCACAAACAGATACACACGTCAAACTTAGAACGCTCCTCTTTTTCCTTCGGGGGTTATTAAAATAATGTTATTAAAATAAATATAGGTATATTAAACATATATTTTATATAGATTTTATTTTGTAACTTCATATCTCTCTGGGAAGATTTTAAATCAAAAACTAGCAGCACAGTAAACATGGCGTTCAATGAACCGTACAAATGCGACGTAAAATTATATATTGTTGATTTAATTCTGGGATACATTTAGGACTATGGAAAGTGTAGCTACCGATTATAAGAAATGTTTTTAGATTTTTTCATTCTTCTTTTGTAATTTCGGCACACTTTAATAGACGTGGACGTGTTTACGTTACAATGACAGTATCGCTACTGAGCGAGCGGAACGAAGTTATGAGCCAACAGTTAACTGATATTTTTTTGGACGCGTATGAATTAAGATGCTCCATCTAGACGTGTATATAATCAAAGATTGGACACGCAGTGCGCTGTACTGTCTTTGAGAATAATTCACCCACAGACTGCTCGTGTAGAAGGATGTACAATTTTTTTATGTTTTAGTCGTTACCGTTAAGTCTCGGACGCCGCTAGTAAGCAGGTATAGAAAAAAGTTTGACTATGCACAAAAATTATGTTAACCTAAATAGGTCCCAGTTCATCGCATGATTATGGCTACGTGCCAAGTTCCATCGCCTTATCTGGCTGATATGTCCACGGATATCCTATACTGCCGACACCAACTGTTTGCATATCGTAGGCTTCTTAACTAGGACATGTAGTTTGCATGGTTTGGTATTCGTTGTCCAAATATATATTCGCAACTAGCGGCCCGTCCCGGCTTCGCACGGATGCATTTAACATTAGCCGCGAGGCTACCTTTATACCGCGATGCCCTTTCCCTCTCTCTGGGATTAGAAAGGGACACCACATTATTACCACACTAGCACATTATTTTCTTTCATAACTTCAACTCAATACTCAATACTCAATACTCAATATTTGACTTCTATATAACTACGAATAACTTGACTTCAACAGTTCAAAACTTACCGTTTGTGTAAATGCGTTTGACAATTGACAACATGCCTTTACTGTCAACACTGAAACAAGTTTCAATTTGACAGCACAATCCCAATCTGAAAAAAGGTTCAATTTGACAGCCAAATTCCCAATTATAAAATGATCCACCATTTATTGAATTCATTTATTACAAACTGGCTCTCCCGCCAAACTTCGTATTGCCTCACAATGGAATAATGTGTCAAAGGTTTGATAGATACGGACTATTTGTATGGTAAAATGAAATTGTGGTTTTTACTATTTCCCTTCAATTTCTGCATATTTTCTTACCTTTTAAACCTTCCCTGGAGTTCCAAAAATCATTCACAACCAAAATCAGCCAAATCCGTCCAATTGATGATTCACAGCAATTGACTTTTAATTTATAGATTATGTGTTAATGAAGAACCGCTGCGCTGTACGAATCTGTACCGATGTGTGAAAGGTGCTGTTGTTTCATTTTAAAAAGTAAAGAAAAGGAGTAAATTACCATCAAAACATGCGTATTTGATGTAGACCGCTCCAGGGCCCCACTTGGTGGCTTGAGGGTAGTCCTCTCTCAGCACGAAGCTACAGTGGTTGACACCCGTACACCTGCAAATAAAAAAATCATGTGATTTTTTTTTCATTCTAATTAGGCGCATATTTAACACCTCTTTGGATTAACGGTCGTAGACCATCATAGGCCTGGGCCACGGGTGTAAGTGATTTCAAAATAAGAGGTAAGTAATAGGTAGTAGTAAGAATAGTAAGTAGGGATAAGAAGTTTACCCGAGTAGAGGGAAAACCCTCTCAATCACAAGTGTGTAGGTAACTGTCTATAACTGGTGGTACAGCTCTAGTGACGGAGCTCGCGGGCGTAGGCACCACCGCATTACCTAATATACTTGCCGCTAAATGATAGTGTTCAGCACTATCGTGTTCCGGTCAGGCGGTAATGTACGGCCCTGTAATTTCCGGCTCAGAGGCAGACCTTAGAGACCTTAGGCCTCAGGAGTGGTAACGCATCTGCATTTTGACATTGGTCTTAGTGTGGGTGTCTATAGGCTGCAGTCACTTAACATCAATGTGAACTGTAGGCTTGTTAGCCACATCCATTATATTAAAAAAAAACAAAAGACTTATTGAGTCAAAATTTGGTACATTACCCAAAGAGTATGCACCACCTTTTAGCAATAAGTTGTGCGTATATACAGTAGGCAATGCACCATAATTATTGCAACAAAATATCATTGCAAGATAATTAAAGCATTTAAAACTAACGAAAACATGCCATCGAGTTGATCAATGAAGTGAGCAAGCATCCATTTAAGGCAGAGGTTCCCAAACTATTTTTCTTGTAGACCCTTTACAATTTTTTCTGGTTTCTGTGGACCCCCGTCCTTGCTACATTTATATCACATGCCCATATTTCCAATTTTTATTCACGCCTACGTAGACCCCTATCGAGTCTCCCATGGACCACGTTGGGAATCACTGGTATGATGTGAGTAAATTGGTACTATCAGTGTATGTATTGAGACCCATTATCGTGGACCCCCAAATTTTTTTTTCGCTGACGCCGACCCCTTTCTCTTTATCATAGACTCCCAGGGGTCGATACAGACCACTTTGGGAATCACTGATTTAAGGTATATATTTTTTTTTTTTTTTTTTTTTATGTAATAAAAGTGGCAAACAAGCATGCAGTTCACATTGATGTTAAGTGATGACTGCAGCCTATAGACAACCACACAATGACCAGAGGTCAAAATGCAGATGCGCTGCCACTCTTGAGACATTAGGTGTTATGCCTCTGTGCCGGAAATTACAGGGCCGTACATTACCACCTGACCGGAACACGATAGTGATGAACACTACCATTTAGCGGCAAGTATATTAGGTAATGCGGTGGTGCCTACGCCCGCGAGCTCCGTCACTGGAGCTCTACCACCAGTGAAAATTATATTTACACTAACGTTACTCCATTAAGACTTTGAATCAAAATAATGAAACGAATTGATTAATAAAATTAGGTACACCAACATACTTAGAGAAAAATGTACCAACCTGAACCTACCCATTATTACCTATGCAGATACGAAGATGTCGGGACGTGATGACTCCATCGCTCTCTAGTTGAGGAAAGATGAAGAGAGAATTGTTAAATAGATCTTTACATTTAAATAATTGATAATTGTTTTACAGTTTATGCTGTTGCATGTATCCGAACGTAGACTCGTAGACAGATGACAGCTGACGATTTTTTTTTTTTTTTTTTTATTATGGCATCGCTATTACGCATATTGCCAGTGTCAAGTAAAACGATATTTCGTATTTATTTAAGCAGCGTCAAAGTTAGTATAATATCAAGTATAATATGTCAGTCAAGTGAGTTACAGTCAAGTTATTCGAGTAAAGCGATGGCTACTTTACCAGAACATTTACAATGAAGTTTTGGAGGCAACCTGAAAGGTCGTGTTTTCGCACTGTTATTCTATTTCACTATACACGGGCACTGTAATAAACCTATATCAAACAAAATGCCACCAACTTTATTCAATATAACTTAAAAATACACCAAGAAAATGAAATAAAATAAGAGCACCATACGCCTCTTTCAAGGTTCCCGCCAAAACTCCAAAGCTGACGTTATAATGACGTTAATAACAATTTGACAACAGATAGAAAAAAATATAAGTACCACAGACGAAACAGGTTCACTTTTTCTTTAAAAAGTGTGAAGTCGGTTCGGACCGCTTGTACAAAATAAATGCAAAACTTCCGAATTCCGAGTGTGTTCACTAAAGAAATCAAATAAGACGCGAAATATATTGTACATAAGTAACTTCCGACAACGAAGTGTGTATAATTTTGTTATGCTTTTGATATATATTTTGTACCTAGTCCGTTATGAAGTAAGCGTAGATCATAAAAAAGTTTTTTTTTTGTTTTGGCGGGAACCTTGAAAGATGCGTGTGGTGCTCTTATTTTATTTTATTTTCTTTGTGTATTATTGAGTTATTTGGTGGCATTTTGTTTGATATAGGCTTATTACAGTGCTCGTGTATAGTGAAATAGAATAACATTGCGAAAACACGTTTTTTCGGGTTGCCTCCAAAACTTCATTGTAAATGTTCTGGTAAAGTAGCCATCGCTTTACTCGAATTACTGTGACTCTGACTGATGGACTGATATATTGTTTGACTGACTCTGACTTTTACGTTGCTTCATACGAATAGGAAATATCGGTTTACTTGACACTGGCAATATGCATAAAAAGCGATGCCAAAAAAAAAAGTTTTTCTATTTGAATTTCTGCAAAGACATGAGGATTAAGGATTTTAATTAGAATTTATTAATATCTTCCGCTAGTGGAGTCGTCACGTACCGACCCCCAAATATGAATTTAAAATATTAAGGTTCGGTTGCACCAAAATATATGTTAAAGTTTTTTACATCCTTCTCTTACTGTAACGAATCCCTTCAAAGTTAGAGAAGGATGTATAATTTGACATTAACTTTATGAAATATTTTGGTGCAACCGAACTTAACATGTATATATATATATTTTCATCAAATATACATTGGTTACCTAGTTAAATACAATGGCGTGCTTAAATTTTTATCTTGACAACATTTAATCGAAACATTTGTCGGTATTTTATGTTAATTCGTTGCGTAGTTATGATTACCGACATCACGAATAACTGTTGCTACGTGAAAGAAAGGTTGGCATAGAGTAAAAAGAACGGTTCACTAAACGTTTACTTGTAGGTATGCTTAATTTATATCACGGGATAAAATAAGCTTAATCCATGAGCCCTCATCATATAACACTTCTCCTAACCAGGGGTGCGACCGCCTATCGAGATTTGTATTGTATTTGTATTGTATCGATTGGTATTGTCGTTGTCATTGCTGTCAAATTTTCATGTCGATTTTTGCTTTAACTAAATAACAATCATCGAAATAGTCTACCATTATCGCTTGTTTCTCACCTACGAAAGCAAGAAAAGCGATCAGATTATCACTACTGCTTTAAAAGGAGCTACAGATCGACTTGAAAATTTGTCAGCACTGACAACGACAATAGCAATGTCGATAGGCGGTCGCACCCCAGAGGGCTAATTCATTTTTGGGATAGAAATGATCAGAATTGCCAGCACGTCATGACATTGATCCTCCTGCGACAAAGTCCTCACCAATCAGTCTCATTTATAAGTAAGTACCTACTTAAATATAGCAATATTGTAATTTTTATCAACATAGATGAGTACGTATTTTAGTTTTGTCTGGTTTAGAGTACCCACAATACATTACACTTTGCCAAACGTTGTCCTACCATGCTAATACCTACCTACCTACATATGTTATTTATTCTACTGTATTATTTAATCTGTGGTTTTACTAAATTTAACAATTCCATAGATATCCTGCGATAAAACCGAGTATTCGTCAGTTCAAGCCGTCACCGATTTTGATATGCTAATAGCGTAACAACCAGCCACACATACTAAAGCTTATAAATATTATAATAGTACAGTTTAAAAGTACATCAGTTCATTTTTTTATTTTAATGCACATACTATGTTCGTGATGGAAGTTTAATGAATAAGTATAGGTATTCTGAATACGAAATATCGAAGCGCGCATGGCCCGGCGGCTGGTGTAGATCATAGGCGATCTACTCGGTTAAGCACTACGGGCGCGGTCGGGTAGTGTGATGGGTGACCGCTAAAGGCAAATTAAATGCGCGTTTCCGTGCTTCGGAGGGCACGTTAAGCCGTCGGTCCCGGTTGCTATCGATAGATAGCAGTCATTAAACCTTGTCGGAGGCCTTATGGGCGGTTTGAAAACATCCGACAGCGGGTTGGCCACTCACCCACCCACCTCCACCAATCCGCATTGGAGCAGCGTGGTGGAGTAAGCTCCAAGCCTCCTCCCAAAAAGGGGAGAGACTCGTGCTCAGCAGTGGGACGTATAATGGGTTGCCATTATTTTTATTACTATAGGTATTCTGTGGAAAAGCGTTGACGCATGAGGGACGTCCATTAATGCTGTGATGTTCCTAGCAACTTCACCCAACCCCTCCCTCCCCCTTGGTGAACGTGGTGAGGTTTTAGAATGACTTTCCCTCTCTCTCCTCCATTGGTTCACAATGGGCAAGTATATTAAATTTAATCACAAATAATATGCATCGGGATTCAAGGAAATTCTTGGCATTTATTCGGCATCAATGAGTCGTCAATATTTTGGATATGTGGTTATTGTGTAGACGTAAAATTCTTAATTAAAAAAAAAACAAGTAAAACAAAAAATCATGTAATCATGGAACTCAGAACGAAGTGAAGAAACTCATCTGATTGTTTGGCTTTACTGTGTTGTTTTTAGCCAATAGGCTAAAATAAAAAGTTTCCACTATTTATGTCATAAATATTCATAATCCTGAACCCTCTATTATGAAAAACATACCTACATCAATATTGATGTATATATATTACAACAACCACCAAACTATTAAAGTTATTGAATAAACAAACTAATATTACTAAGTATCACGATCAACGACAGGCGGGTAGCCTATACCCTATTACATAACATTCCAAAATAGTCGCTATTACCATAGCATAGAGTCTGATAGAGTGCATGTACAATACACAAGCTTTACCTACCACGGTCTGTACTTATCAGACACTCGATTTCCTAGCACTTAAATACCGGTCGTAAGCAAATCCGTTTGCATCCATCAAAGCTAAGTGGAAGGAAATGACGGGCCCGAAAATTTTAATACTAGTGATTAATGAAGGGTGTGTTTGTATAAAAAATGGGTTTGCCGGTGAATTCTTTTCACTGATAATGCTTAATGTCAAAGAAAAACTTTCTTGGAAAATACCATACCCTTACATCGACTGCAACGGATATGAGAATAAATGAAGGAAACCCCTAAGAAGTAAACAGAGGTAAATTCATGCATTAAAGCATACTTAGGAAACAAAGCACTGCAAAACACCCACAATTCGCCGGTTTTATGTTTAGGCCTCAGGAGTGATAACGCATTTGCATTTTACCTTGGTCTTTGTATGGGTGTCTATAGGCTGCAGTCATCACTTAACATCAATGTTAACTGCATGCTTGTTTGCCACTTCCATTAGCTACATCAAAAAATATGCCACAATCGCTTGGCAGGCAGATTGGCTGTCGCAGTGGCGGTAGTTTTATCGCGGGAGGATACCAATGGGGCGGTAGTAAATGCAGTAACGCTAGATGAGCAACAATACCTTGCGATTAACCTACCGCCACTGTGATCGCTAATTCACATGCCAAGCGTGACGAGTATGGGCATCTTCCGGCTGTAATGATGATGATTTTATTTTTACACACGAGCATACAGCAACACAGGCCCCCGGCCGTGGCGGACCGGAGGGGAGTATCCATACCTATGCAGGCTTTCCCCTCCGTCAAAGTACAAGACCAAATGGTCCTATGCCTGTCACCCAGATATTTAAATGTGTGCGTGAAATTGTTTATGTATTTTGTTAAAGTCAAGGTGTGAGTTTCGTACTAACTGACGATTTTTGTAGTGTGACTGTGTGTCACACGTATAAAATGACAGACTGTTTTGCATCGGTAAACGCTAAGGCTACTCCCCGCGACCGGTGGGCCGAGTTGCTCTATGCACACGAGTGAAATAAAGATATTATATTTTTTAATATAAATACTGCAAGCTTAGCATGGGCTTCCGATCTTTTACTATGGAACCTTAAACCTGACTAAATCGATCAAATTTTACCCATAATGAAGAGTGACGTAACAAATAATTCAGTATAGGTTAATTTCAATACGACCAGTGAAGAGAACAGCTGGCATAACACAATTACGCGCTCTATTGACTTCGAGTTTGAATAAATTGAAAATCTACAGTTTGGTTCACAATATGAAATCAATACATAATAGAGGCATCGCTTGCATCTGGTTGTCGAGAATTGAAGGGATCCTCAGCTTAATTATTGTTCGTCTTTATTATAAGATTTCAAGATTGTAGGTACTTAATTTAGAAATTATAGAAAAATTACTTCAGGCAGGAATCGAACCGGCAACCTCAGGATAACCAGTCCAACCGTTTTATCACTTAAGCTACCAATTAAGCTACCAAAGCTCACAACCGAGCGTCGTTTCTGTTTTCATTTTTGATTTAACCGATTTGGGATTGGTGAACGACATCCATTGATAACTAATTAGGTAAACCCTAAATTCACTCGTATGTGTTATTGTGAAAAATAAAAATAGGTAAGTATTACAATATTTTAACATACTTATGGCCGAATACTCAAACGTCACTCAATTTTAAGCAACCCTCAAATATGTGCTATAAGTATCTCTATCGTTTGAACGTTTATTTTTTTATGTAATGAAAGTGGCAAACAAGCATGCAGTTCACATTGATGTTAAGTGATGACTGCAGCCTATAGACACCCACACAAAGACCAAGGTCAAAGTGCAGATGCGTTACCACTCCTGAGGCCTAAGGTGTTACGCCTCTGTGCCGGAAATTACAGGGCCGTAGATTACCACCTGACCGGAACACGATAGTGCTGAACACTACCATTTAGCGGCAAGTATATTAGGTAATGCGGTGGTGCCTACGCCCGCGAGCTCCGTCGCTGGAGCTCTACCACCAGTAAAAAAACTTTAGATTTAAGTGACGTTTCAGTATTTGGCCGTTAGCCTTTAACTAATATATAACAAATATCTTGGTGCAACCCAGGGTTAGTTTAGTTTCGTAGATTATATAAATCCTTTGCTATCTATTAAACAATTGAATTGCAATATGACGTCATGGTACGGTACATGGACCCAATTTAACTATGCAAATTGTGATGATCGATTTAAACTGACACCGTATGCGCACGCACCGGCGGAACACGAAGTTTAATAAACATGGCGCCGCTTCCGGTTGTGACGTGCTAGTGCGTTTCCGGTCGGCTTCCGATTATGTTTGTTTTAGTTCTTATCGTGATGGAATATCTAATGCTTATTGTAATTTTGCTAGTGCTCATATTTGGCAATTCACAAATCAAGTACCTATTTATATTTCAAATCATAAAAATTAGTCAAGCTATTTCGGAAAACTACAAAAGCTGAAAAGCGACTAATTACGTCGGGTTGATTTTAAAAATTATAGTCGCTTTTTATACGCGAGATAAATCCACAAAAAAGTTTTAATGCAATAATTTCTTAGACATTGTTTTAATTAAAATATGCAAACAGTCCTGGCTTAGAGATGTTAATTTATATATACGTAGTTAATATGAATTGGTTGGAAACAGTTCGTAGAGCCCCAGTAAATAGATGTATTTTTTTAGATTGTATCTATTTACTGTGGTAGAGCTGTAGTGCTGGAGATCGAGAGCGTTTTAGCTAACCTGCCATTAAACGGTTTGTTCCAATCTGCCGTCGTATTCCGTAACTCGGTAACCCTTATTTTGAAAGACACTTTGCAGTGACTTTCGAAATGATGTCAACTGAGATAAACACCTACTACTCGGAAAATACGAGGCCACAGATCAAGGCCTCAGAAGTATTAACGCATCTACATTAATTCTCTCATTTTAATATTTACAGATGTCCAAAAGGCATTAGTATTCACATAGCATTGATGTGAACGGCATGTTTGTCCTTTTAAGACAAACAAATATACAGATCATATTTTTGTATCTCTAAAAGTGACACCATAGTGTAAAAAATACACAGTCACAGCAATTAATATTATTGTGCCAGTTTACAACAACGTGTGATTGGCACATTATCTACGCCCGTGCCGCAGCGTCGCGGCCAACCCTTGGCACTCTTGCGTGCATTTCCGTTGGGGACCTAAATGTAATTTGTTATTTTGTAAGCTTTTGCGGCTTCACCCACGCGAAAATGTAAAAGCATTTTTAAATTGTATTTTTTTATGTCGCTTGTCATGTTTTTTATAAATTTCGGCACACAGGACGCAATTATTTTTAAAGAATTGTGCTTATTACAAGTGCAATATGATTATCTATTGCTTACTACTCGATTTATTCATTTTTGAGACTTGTTTTATGTTTTGTACAAAAAAAAACAAAAATAGGTGTAGGTATGTAAGAAAATAATAGTCTGCCGTCTGAAGTTGAAAAACTGATTGTACTGCATGGTACGCGAACAATGTTAAATCGAGATATGTCCATTAACTTTTCTCTCGCACGAAACAAACGTGAGCGTATTTGCAGAGTTTATTAAAATTATGAGAAAACGAACAAAACTTTTAAACATTTTTTGCTCAATACTTGTTTATACAACAAATGTTTTATTTTAGGTAGGCATATAGTGTAGGAATACATAAAACGAAACAGATCATTAACATTGCCTACCCATAACATAAGGTAGTAGAAGCTAGCTATAATACAAATGACATACTCGTATTTACTAGATATATGGATGTACACATAGGTACATATAACGAAATTGAAAGGGAAACTATTGCAGATAAGTAGGCTTGAAAAGTAATACTCGATCAATGGATAAACAGATTCCTTTATTAGACACGAGCTTGACTTTTTTCTTGCTTAGCTTATTTTTCTCGTAAAACAGGTCAAAATTTTTCGAGTTGACTATTGAAGTACGAATGTGTGTCAAGTGTCACAGCAGTTGTATTCCCTTTGTTCTTTACCTCGTAGTTATCTACTAGTAGCTGACTCGGCAAACTTCGGATTGCCTCACAATGAAATAATGTGTCAATGGTTTGATAGGTACGGACTATTTGTACGGGAAAATGATGAATGAATTGTGTTTTTTACTATTTCCCTTCAATTTCATCATATTTTCTTACCTTAATATTTTCTAATTTTGGTTCGTTCTCGAGTTTTAGCAAGACTAACGAACAGCAATTGATTTTTATATATATAGATAAAGATAAATTAGTGATAGCCAACTGTTCGGAACAGCAGTGGATATCACAAAGTTCATCCTATTCTTTCTGCTTCCATTTCATTAATATATTCAATCTAACCAACATGATTTATCAGCAGATTTTTACAGCAATAATGCAAATATTTCAACCTGTTTTTTAGTAAGTATTGTAAAAATAGAACACTAGAATGTTGCCGACTTCATTTTTGAATACAATGAAATGCCTACTTTAGTGATTTTGGTTTGGCACCGACTTCAAACCTATTAGTAAATAGCACATATAAATAATAGGTAGTTTAAAATTACAATTAAATCATATTTTTATATTGTAAACGGGACTTAATCGCGTACTATTTTAATCGAAGTATTTACCTCGACACGCGATTAAGTCCCGTTTACAATATAAAAATATGAATACAAATCGTGAAAGTTTAAATACAATTAAATCGTTATTATTTTTTACTTTTCAGTTTTGAAGTCGGTATTTCTTAACGTAGTTATATTTATTTAATACTTTTTAGTTTATTGCTGCATTGCCAATTAGATTAATGTTCACATCTGCTAAATTTGTAAAATCTGACTCTTTTAGCTTCGTGACCATTAGATACCTCATTTAAATTGTTTAGGTGTGTCGATACAAAATTATTACACGACTATACGAAATCAATGAAAAAAAAATATCCACGAAGGAGTAAATAACCTGTGTCGTGTCGTCGATGAGTAAATGTGTCATAGTCACTTGTTGTCATTTTGTTGTCATGCGCACTAGGACTACGTCAGTGGATTCAACGCACTGTAAGACAACTCGCCGTCTATTCTTATTTTAGTGTGAGGTGAAAGTAAGTATAAAAATGCTCATAAAATAAAAACTGATGGGCCTATCTGAATCAAATTTATATGGGACCAATTCGAAACTATTCCGCATCAAACATCATCAGAACTACGTAAATCGGTCAACAAATCTCAGCGAAAATCGCGTACATACATAAAAAAAAACATATATATACCGGCCGAATTGAGAACCTTCTCGTTTTTTGAACTCGATTAAAAACTAGAATGCGGATGAAGAATAAACGCTTTATTTGAGTGATTTGAATAAGCGAAAAATGCCTTGAATGTTTAGACTTATTACTTGCCCTCTGAAGTTGCTACCCTAGAGTCCAGTAATTGCCGATGAGAGACAAAGACTGACCTTGTTCTAAAAGAGCCGACACTCTGGAGATGGCTTCAGGAGGATCTGTATTAACGTGCGAAGAGACGTATGAATATAGAACTTTGCAATATTGGAAATGTTTGACACTCAACGCTTTTTGACTATATCGTAAAGGTCCTGTCCACGCTACGTGTTCATGAGCCTTCATAGGCCCATAGATATATTATTTTTCTGGAAGCTAGCAAAAACCGTCAACAATGTGAAGACAAAAAAGGAAGATTTACTTTGGTGATTAAGGCGCTGTATGTAACCATACTTAAAATACCAAAATCAACTCATAAAACCTTTGTAAATCAAGAGTATACTTTCTGTAAAAATAGAACACTAGAATGACTTCATTAGCGCAGTCCGGATGTGTGTCGAGAGTCGGGTGTCATCGCGACGCTATCGCTTTGTTTCCCACTTCACAGTTGGCAAACACCGCTTGGCAAAGCTTTAAGCATAAACGTTCCAATAAAGCAAATACTTTTTTTTGACAAGCAACTGTAATTCATACAGATATTGTCTCCTTAGAAAATAAAAAAACCAAAACACAATACACACTTACAATAGGTAGTATACTTACAATTCAGCTACACCTTTAAATTAGACGCTACTGTTAAAAGGCACGAATATGAATATAGGGGAAGATTTCTCTTCGGCGGGTAGTACGGTGTAGGACAAGAGACGGTGGCACCATGTCAAACAGTTCGACAGAGCACTCACCATTGTAGAGACGGTATAACACGCACAGACTCCCAATGTCTCTGCGCAGGCTCAGATGTTCGAGCCTGTCAGTAAGACCTGGATCGTTGACAATACGAACAGCGCGTCTTTGTAGGGAGTCACGTGGACCAATCTGGTATTTGGGAGCTCCCGCTCACAAATGAGAGCAGTATTCCAGATGGGGCCGCACTTGGGCCTTATAAAGCTGTAGTAGCTGCCCCGGTATGAAATGCACTGAACAATGCAATGAACTGCCTCGCTTTGTTAAGCACCTCCAACTTTTTGGATGCCAATTTGGTGTTACACTCAATGTGACTCCCGATTTGCACTTCGCTCGTTATGTCAACGCCCAGGATACCGATATTCTTACCAATAGCAAGCGAAGTGCCCTGGAACTGTGGTGCTACAATTAATGGGTTTTTTTTAGCGGTGAACGCGCAGACTTGTGTCTTCGGGGGGTTGAACTGCACTTAGTCTCAACTAAGTGCACTTTAGAGAGTGCTCGACTTCAGACACAAGTCTAGTCCTTCTTTCTTTGATAAGTGTCCGAGAGGAATTTGCACGGCTTCTATAGTGTGCATCCCCAGTACTGTCATCCACATAGCAATGAAAATTGCAGTTTTGCTCCAACATTTAATTGATATGCAGAAGAAAAAGCGTGGGGGATAGCACAGAGCCTTGCGTCACACCGGCGTTGATAGGTAGTCGGTCTGAGCGTTGACCGTCAACTAAGACCTAGAAGTATAAAACGCTCAGACAGAAACTTGGCTATCCAGTTGCATCTTACGGTCTTCCTGAAAGCATAGCCTTTCAGGAAGACCGTAAGATGGAAGTTTCGCGAGAAGTACCCAGTGCCAGACCCGGTAAAAGGCTCATATTTTTTACTAAAGCTACTTTGAATAGATTCAACCTCATAACATCTAACCAAGCTTTAATTTGCTTAAAGGTCCAATGAGCTTAATTCAAACTAATTTTAATCCGAACAAATCTGTGACCTAGATAACAGTCGCGTAACTCCAAACCACCAGAAAACTTAGAAGTGCTTTCGAACTAAAAATTTCAAGCTGACGCAAAGCCATTACGACTGACCGGAAAACACGTAATTACGTTCAGAATTCTGCACTAACAATCTCGAACTGTTGATTCCGTTCATTCTTGGTCCTGTTTTTTTTGCATCGTGCTTTCTCGAGCAGGATTTTTGAAGGCGCGCGAACAACAATAAGGAATGACATTTGCGCTTTGCTGGTTTATGTGAATTATTTAAGATTATACGGGCAGCTAGCTTTACAATATGAGTCCTACCTATTCTATATTTAACCAACTATTCATTTCGCAAAAAAATAACAAACAAATACAAATACGCTTACACTCACAGCCCCACAGTAGGTATAAACCTGTGTTGTGGGTGCCGTTGTACACATACAACACATATACTAACACCCAGACCCGAAACAAATATCTGTAGGCCATATAAATATTTCTCCCGGTGCGGAGATCGAACCCGCGACCCTACGAATCAAACAGTCATCTCACACCGCTGGACTAACCGGGTCGTCAAAAAGTATTCTAAAAGAGCTGACTCAGTGTGAAAAGTGATCAAGTAATGTTAATAAGTGTACGGGTTGATTTTTGAAATCCTTTTAGTTTAATGTGGGTATAAGTTCGAGTTTCAAGGGATGGGATAAGAACATACAGAACTTTTGAATACATAACTTTTGAATTATTGTATTCTCACGAATCAATGTGAACTCACAAAACACTCCTTCGTCGAATCTATTCAATAAATAATAACACAGGCTTGAAGTTATGTTAAGCCCCGATACAAAACTAAACTGAACGAACTTCTATCATGCCCTAAAAGCCTTACACTCGTGACCCAGTCACCAATGGCGTAACTCCAACTCTGTCGGATAACCTACAAGTGCTTCCGAACTAAAAACTACAAATTGGCCCACCGTTAGATAGTTTGACCGAATACACATAATTATCTTCAGTTATAGCTTCGCCGCTACCCATTCCCAAACACTCAATTCTTGTTGAGTACACTATTTATGCACCATGTTTTGCTGAGTAGGATGATTGGATGAGCATGATTTATAATAGGCATGGTAACAAAGAAAACGATGCAGCTAACTATCTGCTTATTTTGATGCAAAAACAATTAAATTTTTCTTAAGCAGTTCTCTTTCTACGATTTTATCATTTGTTAGGGTTCCGTAGTAAACAAGGAACCCTTATAGTTTCGCCATGTCCGTCTGTCTATCTGTCTGTCTGTCCGTCCGCGGTTTAGCGCAAAAACTATTGGTACTAGAGACTTGAAATTTGGCACAAGTATACACATTAATCACGCCGACAAAGTGGTAGAAAAAAACCATGAATAATAATATTATTTAGGGTACCTCCCCTACATGTAACGCGCAAATATTTTTTATTTATTTTTCGTTTTCTATATGTATAGAGATTCTTATACATATAAAAAACGATCGTTGGATAGGTCTTTCAAAAATCTTAGGGGTGTACTAATATCATAATTCGATGGTTTAGTCTAGGAATTATTTAGTTGATCGTGACATATTAAGCTTTAAAGTGCCAATTTTCGTTAGAGTCAAGTGTCACTCTAACAACTAAACGGATGTTGTTAGAAATTCAAACATTACGGCAATAGTAGGCACACATAACGAAATTAAAAGGAAAACGATTACACTTAATTTAGCTTTACTAGTTTGCGAGTAAAAGTCGACCAAATGTAAGACTCGATTTTTTTTAATATATCCATAGAAAAAAATATTTTTATTTAAATTACATTCATCAAACCTAAAAACGGAACCCTACACTGCGCGTGGTCCGACACGCACTTGACCGTTTTTTAAATAAACTTTAACATTACATCACATTTACATTATGAAAAACCCATACCTAAAACCCCATGACCCAGACACCACTAATCGCGTAATTGCACGCCATTGGAAAAGTCAAACAAAACTTTCGAGTTGGCGCACAGCCAGACACTTTGATTGACCGAATACGTTCAGTTAAAGCTCCACCGCTACTAACCCTCAAACACTTAATTACTTATTGAGTGCTCTATTAATGCACTGAGTATAGATTGGCTATACTTATAACTATTTATACTATCTATACTAATATTATAAAGCTGAAGAGTTTGTTTGTTTGTTTGAACGCGCTAATCTCAAGAACTACTCCGATTTGAAAAGTTTTTTCAGTGTTAGATAGCCCATTTATCGAGGAAGGCTATAGGCTATATATCATCACGCTATGACTAAAACGAACGGCGCAGCGCGGGCGAAGACGGACGGGCCGCTAGTAATTTATATTTCTAACGAATCGTTGATTAAATAAATAAATACACTAACACTTACAGCCCCACACTAGGTATAAACCTGTGTCGTGGGTGCCGTGGTACATACACATTACACACAGAAACACCCAGACCCGGAACAAATATCTGTAGGCCATACAAATCCTCGAACGAACCCGCGACTCTTCGAATCAAACGATCGTCTCACACCGCTGGACTAACCGGATCGTCGTGTGTGTCTAAATAATGGCAAGCTTGCATTGCATACCCACTGCTTCTTCTAGTCTAGCCGATTACTTCTAGCTTGTTCCTTCGAACATAAACGTAGATATGTCAGGTTTTATTGGATGAAAATAATCTAAACCTATTTCTATCATGCCTTAAAAGCATTAAGCTTATGAGCAAGACACCAATTGCGCAACTTGACATTCACATCCTCTAATCAAGCCTTTGCTTGAGTTAATTATTTCAAGACCCATTTGAACGATCAAGTTTATCGCGTAAAACATTCCAAATAATGTTATACGCTACAAACAGAATCAAACATAAGGTTTACTTTTGCTGCAGCAATCAGTATCGAACGATTCGATGGAATCTCTTGAATAACGACACCAGGAAATATACTGCAGTTGGAAAAGCTTTTTCCATTTTTCAAGCTGTTGGAGTGCTTTACACATGGTTTAATATATAGTTCTCTGTAGTCATGGCTGAAAAAGACATTTTGCTGTTTGTGTTAACGAATGCCATACATATGGAATTTATTTGACTGCCAGTGTTGTAAGTTGTAGTTATGAATTTATAATAAAATACTGATCTTTTCAATAATTGTATCCAACTTACAGATTTGAATGGACATGAACTGTATCGACCGACTATATATGGTAATACTTTTATGTTTTACATAATGTTTGGTGCCACAATCAATCAAAAGATTGCTTTATGTTTAAGAAACTATTCAAATATGCTGTTTAACTCGCTAAGTTTCATTGAGCTTTTTTTCTAATTTTTTTTTTATATAATGTAAGTGGTAAACAAACATGCAGTTCACATTGATGTTAAGTGATGACTGCAGCCTATAGACACCCACACAAAGACCAAGGTCAAAATGCAGATACGTTACCACTCCTGAGGCCTAAGGTCTTATGCCTCTGTGCCGGAAATTACAGGGCCGTACATTACCACCTGACCGGAACACGATAGTGTTGAACACTACCATTTAGCGGCAAGTATATTAGGTAATGCGGTGGTGCCTACGCCCGCGAGCTCCGTCACTGGAGCTCTACCACCAGTAAATAAAATAATACAAGACTCTTGAATACCTTTGAGATGTTAAGTACTCGTACTAGAGCAGTAATTACCGCAAAATCGTATAAAAACCTATTTTTGTCCTTAAATATCAAGTTGATCGCAATTTACCACTTAGTCATTTGGTACCAAATAATCAATACGTATATTTATAAAAAAGGGGCTAATAAGAATTTTCGTAATTCCCTATGTTAGTGATACAGGTTGTGAAAATTTGTATGAAAAATTAATACGGATCACAGTTTTAAAAATGTCGACCTTAAATCTGAAGTATCTGAACCTAGTTATAAGCCGGAACCTTAACCCCGGTAATATTGGCACAGCTCCAAATAGATAACTAGCGTACTGGCTGAGCGTCAGTTTACTCGCATACTCCATTTAGAAGTTGCCAAGTTAGATTAGGGATTCCGCAGCCCATTAACTTTGCATAATTTTTCTAGAATAGATCATAGAACATGATCGAATCGGAATTATTCGAAATGCTTTTAAGCGGAATTTGAAAAAAAAAACGTCAGCATTATCCCATTGCTTCTTACTTCAGGTGCTAAAAACAGTGTTCCACGCATCTTTGGTTTGGATAAAAGCCGAAATCAAATGCATCACAAATAGCAGTGCCTCTGGATTGAACACTTCAGATGTTAAGCATATACCTAAACAGGTATACGTTTCTCAATAGCATACATCATCTACTTACCATCAATGAGGCCTGTTTATTTGCTACCTACAATCTTAATATACATATGATGACTATGCAGGCAGTAGAAAATATTATACTTATAGAATTTAAATGACACAAAGAATATGTATTATTTTATTTATTACTGGATAGTATAAATAAATAACGTGTCTTAGTACCGTGTGTAAGTAAAAAATATATCTGTGTGTATTTGTGATGAAAAGAGAGAAATTTTGTATTTTTTTTAATGTAATGGAAGTGGCAAACAGGCTTGTAGTTCACGTTGATGTTAAGTGACGACTGCAGCCTATAGCCACCCACGGAAAGGTCAAAATGCAGATGCGTTAACACTCCTGAGGCCTAAGGTGTTATGCTTCTGTGCCGTAAATTACAGGGCCATACATTACCACCTCACCGGAACACGGTAGTGATGAACACTACCATTGGCCATATTAGGTAATGCGGTGGTGCATACGCCCGCGAGCTCCATCACTGGAGCTCTACCACCAGTAAACAAATCTCTGGAACAATAGGATCACTTTGACATATTGCTTCGGGATGTAGATCCCACCGCCCAATAGAGGAAGAAAATTCTTCAGGTAGTGCAGTTGGGCAACCGAACAATGACGGCCAATCCATTCCGACAGGGCGGTAGTAACTTGCCAACCATGGCGAGTACGGCATATTGCCCCAAATGTGGGCATCTTTGGAGAAGGTTTATGTCCAGCCGTGGACGTCTTTCGGCTAAAATTATTGATTGATGATTGATGTTTTATGTGATATACCTATAAAATGAATAAATAGAGTACAAAAAAAATCACTGCCTCAGTAGCCTAGTGGTAGCAGGCCACTACTACTACGCTGAGATCCTGGGTTTGATTCCCGGGTAGGGGGTTATCAGAGATAATCGTGTAAAGTCCTTTATCTCTGGTTCTATTGGGTATTTCGATTTTCTGGAAATTTCCCAGCATCTCAAAGTTTGGTAATGTGCCCGGAGATGTCAACAGGCTCGCCTTCTGTTACATGGGCCAAAAACGTAACCGGCGAATTATGGGTGTTTGCATGTGTGCTTGAATGCATGCATTTACCTCTGCCTACCCCTTCGGGGATTTAAGTCGTGAACTTACTTCAAAAAAGTCCTTTATTCCCGCGGCGCACGTCAGAATCGGCTATAAATTAAGCAAATCCAAATGACCTTGCAATATATATGCCAATAACTTCTCATTAGCCCAATTACAGAGGGCAAACCTAGGCTAATTTACAAAGCTTACCTTGGTCTAATTCGCTCAGCCAGAATTGATTAAGTCTTTGTGAAAGCACGCGACAGAATTGTTAAATGCTAACAAGAAAAATACCTTTACAACTAATAAAATACGCTTATTTGCCAGATAATGTTCTAAGAAGATTAGTAGGGTAATGCTCATTTTTATGATTTCTTTTCATGATGTAGCATAACAAAACTTCACTACCTTTCCTCGAAAAGATAGGTATAAAACATGTACTATGTAGTTAACGTTGCAAGATCCTATAGGGCCGTCGCCCACTGACGGCATGGCATTGCATGGCACAAGACTGCACGCTTCGACATTCTGTGCCATTCCGCGGTATACTAGTGTCTCGAAACATTCCTTTGTTTGAGCGTTCGTGCTAGCCACTAAGATTGTCTCCCGAATAAACCAGATTCAACCATGATTTCGCACATCATTCGATGATGAAGCGCGCATGCCCCAGCGGCTAGTGTAGATCGGAAGCGATAAGGGCGCGGTCGGGTGTGTGATGGGTGACCGCTAGTGGCAAATTAAAATGCGCGTTTCCGTGCCTCGGAGGGCACGTTAAGCTGCCGGTTCCGGTTGCTATCGATAGATAACAGTCGTTAAACCTTGTCGTAGGCTTTATAGGCGGTTTGAAAACATCCGACAACGGGTTGGCCACTAACCCTTATCTCCACCAGCTCGCATTGGAGCAGCGTGGTGGAGTAAACCCCAGGCCTCCCCCCAAAAAAGGGGAGAGACTCGTGCCCAGCAGTGGGACGTATAGGTAATGAGTTGCCATTATTATTATAACCATGATTTCAGACACATATCACTCACTGTCCTTAACACAGAACAAAACTTTTTTTGTTGAATAAAAGATACCTCAAGGCAAGTATTGGTACAGTTCTAAGTACAGAACCTTTAAAAATATTATTCACACATGATTCACACTTTACAATTTTAGGAAGATTTAATTCCCAACGAAAGTATTATCACAAATTACGAAGAATGCATCCTCCATGCCAAAATTATACAAGCCAATGTAATTTCCTTTGTCAACTCATGTTAAAAATACTGCAGTGCCATTGGAAATCCCTCGTGCAGTGCCAAATTCACTACAATCATTTTAAACCAGGAAATATAACTTTCCTTATTTGCGACAGTCTAATGTTGCAACGAAACAAAAAAAGGTATTTTTATATTTTTTTTTATGTATTGGCAAACAAGCACGCAGTTCACATTGATATTAAGTGGTCACTATAGCCTATAGACACCCACACAAAGAC
The DNA here is from genome assembly GCA_036365455.1 of Macrosoma leucophasiata. NCBI lineage: Eukaryota > Metazoa > Arthropoda > Insecta > Lepidoptera > Hedylidae > Macrosoma > Macrosoma leucophasiata. The sequence goes on along the minus strand of JAWQUS010000007.1, from coordinate 21,182,851 downwards.
CAGAGGTCAAAATGCCGATGCGTTACCACTCCTGAGTCCTAAGGTGTTATGCCTCTGTGCCGGCAATTACAGGGCCGTACATGACCGGAACACGATAATGTTGAACACTACCATTTAGCAGCAAGTATATTAGGTAATGCGGTGCCTACGCCAGCGAGCTCCGCCACTGGAGCTCTACCACTAGTAAAATGTCAGTAAATGTCAGTTATATGCCATGAAGTGGGATACATGCTTAAAGTTCACATTCATGGTAATTAACACTGTAGCCTATGAACATCTGCATGAAACCAGAGATTTCAATGTAGTTGCGTTGACACTCCTGAGGCCCAAGGAATAACTCTGTGCCGAAAATTACTAGGCTGTACATTACCATCCGACTAGAACATGAAAGTGCTGAACACTACCATTTAGCAGCAAGTGGATTAGGTAATTCGATCAGTTTACTGGTGAAGCGCGTATGGCCCCGCGGTAGGTGTAGATCGCAAGCGAACTACTCGGTACTACGGGTATGTGATGGGTGACCGCTAATGGCAAATTAAATTGTGCGTTCCGTGCTTCGGAGGGCACATCGGTCCCGTTGCTATCGATAGATAGCAGTCGTCGTTTGAAAACATCCAACAACTGGACACATGCCATACACCCTAACCCATATCTCCACCAACCCACATTGGAGCAGCGTGGTGGAGGCCTCAAGCTCTCACCTAAGGTTCAGGCCTCCCCCCAAAAAGGAGAGAGACTCGTGCCCAGCAGTGGGACGTATAATGGGCTCCCATTATTATTATATTATTATTTATTTATCCAATCACAAATTATGTGAACCGCATGCTTGTTTGTCATCATCATAGCAAATAAAAGATATTAGGTTATTAGGTGGCACCTACGTTCTCAAGCCCGGACACTGATACCAGTAAAAAGCATAATCTCCTTGTCTTGGATTGAGACTTTTACGATACTTTTAATTGTGATTAATAATAATAATGGCAACCCATTACACGTCCCACTGATGGGCACGAGTCTCTCCCCTTTTTGGGGGGAGCCTGGAGCTTACTCCACCACGCTGCTCCAATGTGGATTGGTAGAGCTGGGTGGGTTAGTGGCCAACCCGCTGTCGGATGTTTTCAAACCGAAATTCATACGTAAATTTTCAAGCACAGCTTATTTCACGTAGAGTTCTCATATTTAAATCATATCATTTTAACACACTACTTTACGACAAGCTATAATTTCCGTACTACGATTAGATAAGAACGTAGTTTTTCTCCCGTAGAAGTGGGTAAATAGTATTGTTTTGTAACCGTTGCTCTATATCTCACAAGCCACATGTAGCCTTACAATATGGACGGCCATTCGTAAACACCAGCTGCCGTCTCATCAGGAGGAATATTGATGTGGCCTGCGAGTTATAACCCTTATTTTATTTTCTTCGGGAAATAATGTTGATCAGAAATATCATAACCTCTCTTTTGTACTTGCATGAAAAAGAAGGGTAGACGGAGATACACGAGAACATGCAGCTACGAATAAGTTATAATGTAACTCTCAAACAAGACATGATAAAATGTGGCACCATGACTTGTTGGTACTGGCTTGATTATAAAATTGACAGCCTCGTCGTTATGGCAACATAGAATAGCACAACAAAAAATAAAGAATTGAACTGACATCTTAAATTGAGACTTTTGGCGGGAACCTTGAAAGAAGCTTGTGATGCTCTTAGCAAAAATGTATTTTTTCTTTTAGGGTGACAAGCACCATTTACGACACGTTTCAAACAAAATCAATTTATACTATCAAACTTCGGTGGAAACAACAAATACCAAAGAAAACTAATGAAAAACATCCTAAAATTTAAGCGTGGATGCACCATATCACAGGAAAGCTCGTAAAACGAAGTGAGACCCTAATAAGTAGCAGAACGCCCCAAGTCCGGGTTGTTTGACCAGCAAATTGTGCCATTGTACCTTCGTTACGTTGACTATTCAACCGAAGATTTCGGTACCTTTGTCCTTTTCATATGCCATGCTTGTAAAGGAGAGAGCAAATTGTATAAAGCAAATAATCCTCTTTTGATTCGCCTATTTAATAGGGCTTTTAATTATGGATTAAGGGAGACGAAATATGTTAATGTTCGTATATTTCATGTTGCGAATTACTGGTTTAATTTTATTAAATTATTTACGTGTATGGCGTGTATGGCTGCGGCGGGTGAAGAACCTAAGCGATCTACTCGGCTGTGCGAAACGGGCGCGGTCGGGTGTGTGATGGGTGGCCGCTAGTGAAAAAATAAATCCGCGTTTCTGTGCTTCGAAGGACACGTTAAGCCGTCGGTCCCGGTTGCTATCGATAGATAGCAGTCGTTAAACCTTGTCGGAGGCTTTAGGGGCGATTTGAAAACACCCGACAACGGGTTGGCCACCAACCCGTATCTCCACCAACCCGCATTGGCGCAGCGTGGTGGAATGAATGGGGAGTGACTCGTGCCCAGCAGTGGAACATAAGGGTTGTTGCCAATATTGTTTTCATGAGGAAAAGGTATACCTACCATTACTTTATGTAGTGATGTTGTAAGCATTCATATTTTGCAACATAATTGGATTATAAAGTACAATACTTGTTCTGATATAAACTTTTATACATACCAGCGCTGTAACGAAAATCTCTTAGCAAAAAATAAATTATGAATGAAGGCAACTGTACCGTAACAACAAATTCAAGCCTTTTTTTTACGAGTGCAAAGCTGAGATTAATCTAATCAGTTATCAACATGCTACATTCATTATGAAAATGTAGGGACTGAATTTTCAGTTATTAATTAACACAAGTGCCGTTTATATATTTCTCTCAACGTTAATGGAACTTTCATATTCATGAATAACAAAGTCAAAGTAAAAATGTTTATTTATCATTTGGGATTACATGAATCGCTTATGATATGTTACGGCAATAAAAACTATTTTAAACTATGGTGAATAACAGTAAACACACATGTTACGTCAATAAGCTACAAGTTACAAAAATTGATAATCAAGAAAATATGTACTTATGTAAATCAGTAGAATGTCTCATTTCCTATTTCACAAACTGATAACAAAGAGATGAGGAACAGAAAAGGAGGCATTCTTTGTCATTCACTGACAGGGTTCAAAAGGCTGATTTATACGGAGAAAACCCCGGCGCGAAAAACTCTGTATTTGCTCTTTTTTTAAATAATGTCTTAAAAATAATTACAACATAGAATGACATCTGTTTTTGAAGTTTTTATATGTACGCATAAAACACGTGTTAGTTTTGTAAATTCTGGCGCTTTACACTCTCTGCCTATCTCGTAAGGACTTGGCGTTAAGATACATACATACTTTTGTAAATCACGGAAAAGTAAAATTTGATAGTTCTGTTTTAATCAAACACACATCTCTACTATATCGTGAAATATAAGTAATTTGTTATTAATTATTGTCTAATTGCTAATTAACATAAATATAGGACATTTTTTTTTGTATGTATTTGAAGTGGTAAACAAGCATGCAGTTCACATTGATGTTAAGTGATGACTGAAGCCTATAGACACTCACACAAAGACCAAGGTCAAAATGCAAATGCGTTACCACTCCTGAGGCCTAAGGTGTTAAGCCTCTGTGCCGGAAATTACAGGGCCGTACATTACCACCTGACCGGAACACGATAGTGCTGAACACTACCATTTAGCGGCAAGTAAATCAGGTAATGCGGTGGTGCCTACGCCCGCGAGCTCCGTCACTGGAGCTCTACCACCAGTGACATATACTTATACCCGAAATAATAGGTAGAGAAAACCAACTTCAAGACCGCAGTAAGAAGTATAAACTTTTAATTCATAATATTAAGACTAAAAGCTTTCATGAAGAAGTAGCAAAGTATAAACAAAAATTGTTCCCAAGGCGCAACAAAATAAGACAGTAAAATGATCCAACTTTTTATTCGGTTATTCAACGACAGCCGGCTGCCGACTCATTAAACTTAACAAGCTTTTTCGTGTACCCCAACAGGTTCCATAAAATCATATGGGGGATGTGCCAATTAAAATGATGTAGGTATTAAAATATCCTGTAGTATATTGTGAAAAGTCCGTGACACTGTGATCTAGCCTTTTGTAGTTGAGTGGTTCAATTTGAAGCGTCTCGCAAGTCTTTATCGGCATACTTATATTTCTAAACGTAACGTTAAACAAGTATTATGAAATAGTCTGCCATGAAATCAAATTGACTACACTTTATGCAGTTTCTAAATTATGTTAGTGTGTACCTATTAGAAAACACACTTGAGGCTCAGACTTTTCACAGAACCATTCACATTGTGGGAACCAATAGGCGTTTCAGTCAGTCAGTGTGTTTTAGTCATGAAATGGCATAGAGCAACGCGGCCCACCGGTCGCGACGAACTGGAGGGGAGTAGCCATAGCGTGTATTACCGATGCAAAACAGTCTGTCATTTTTTGCGGGGGGAAATGCGTGTGACACACACGCACACTACAAAAAACGTCTATTACTAAGAAACTCACACCTTGACTCTAACAAAATACGGAACCAATTTCACGCACACATTTAAACATCTAGGTGACAGATATAGGCCCATTTGAGCTTGTACTTTGACATAGAGGAAAGCCTGCATATGGCTACTCCCCTCCGGTATTGCTCTATGTGAAATGGTAAACAACTACAGTTCACGCTAATCGTAAGTGAAAATGGCATTTAAAAATATTCCTACATTAAAACCAGCGATTTTGATTCAGATGCGTTGCCACTCCAAAGAGTACGATAGTAGTAGTACAAGTAGAAATACGCTGAACCAAGTGATCGGAACACGATAGGGCTGAGCATGACCACTTAGCGGCAAGCCTGTTCCGTCGAACTCCGTTATTAAAACTCTTCATTACTGTAATAAATAATACGGTGCGCATGGCCCCGCGGCTGGTGTAGATCATAAGCGATCTTCTCGGTCAAGCATTACGGGCGCGGTCTGTTGTGTCATGGGTGACCGCTAGTGGCAAATTAATATGCGCGTTTCTGTACTTCAGAGGGTACGTTTTCTGTATTTCGGAGGGTACGTTAAGCCGTCGGTCCCGGTGTGTACTGTGCCCGGGTGCTATCGATGTATAGCAGTCGATAAACCTTGTCGGAGGCCTTATGGGCGGCCTTATTAATTGTATTCAGATAGTTTTTAATTAATTTTAGAATGAGATAATTTCAGTTTATTTTAAAAACTGTAATGAACATTAAAAACGCTATTCGCTTCTGTGTTATTTCACAGCCAAACCGCACGAACGCACCCTCGCGACAAATAATTTACGTGACATGATACAAATTTATGAGGGGGCAAAATGTTCCCGGTGGTCTAGTATTTGTTACACACACACATTGGTACACATTGGTATAAAAACATACAGCGACGAATCTTCACCAGGAGAGTGGTCAACTGATGAAGCGTTGCACAATATTACACCGGTATGTAGATTAGGCGTTGGGCCATGATGACCCCACCCCACCCACCCCAGCGGAAGAATTATCTTCTAGTGGAAGAGACCTCACATCATGTAGTGGAAGAGATTTCTTCAACTAGTGCACTCAGTCAACCGAATAATGGCGGTCAAACCATTACAATGGGGCGGTAGTAAGTGCAATAACGCAAGATGGGCAGCAGCGTCATGCGATCAAACTACTGCCACCGCGATCACCAATCAGCATGCCAAAGACAGCTATAATGGCATATACCCCTCATGGGGAGACTCTGGTCCAGAATTGGACGTCTTTCGGTTGTAATGATGATGATGTTTATGATGTAGGTAGTTACCACTATAGACGGTAGGTACGTATCATATCAGTACGAATAATAATTTTAATCTCAACCCTTACAAAATAGTATCTTCACTGAGGTACTTTACCTCTTTACTTTTTTCGATACCAAAACAATATGCGAGAAGCACCTTAACTTCTAAAGAGACCAAACCAACTCGTCAGTCTATACTACTCGTCAAAAATCCACAAAAAAATCCTAACCTAAATCCAAAATGTAGCAAATATGAAATTCACTATACCAACATATACATTTTATAGAATAAAATATTTCATACAACCAGATAGTGACCGACTTTTTCCAAATCTTGAATCAATGAACCAATCAATCAAATGAACGGATCGAACGAACCGGGTCTTTAGTCAATGGGTCAATACGTGAGACGGTTCTTTGCAACCGAACAAAGGACACATACATAATACTCTAACGTAAGTAAAGCAATAGGAATGGGACGGTAGCTCACAACTATAAATAATCATGACTAGTTAATGGTTAAATGTCTATGAACGATCCGTAAATAAATCAAATGGTTATGAGATTTATTAATCTTGACAGATAAATGACTTTAAATCAAATTGTTGGAGGAGTACTATTCATCTTGACAAGCAATAGAAAACTCTTCACCAGTTAATTGAGTAATTAATGTCTTCTTGAACGAATAAAAAATTATTCACCATCTATATTATTAATCTTCTGATACTAAACCATATGGCACTGTTTTCTTTGCTCCAATTAAGAAATATCTGTTGATGATTTAACCACAGTCTAAAGAAAACGAACGTGGTGATGTGTTTTGATTTATAAGAGCAGCTACAACTTTTTTTTATAATTGCTGTGTGAGTGTTTTAAGTAATGATTTGGATCTGGGATTCAGATTTGAAGAAATCTTTATGTAACTACACTCCTGTAATCCCCGAATGGGGTGGGTAGAGGTAAATGCATACAATTAAGCATATTATTATTATTATATGCAAACACATATTTTATTATTGTTATTACCAAACTCCGAGGTACTGAAAAATTTCCAAAAAATAGAAAAATCCCAATAGAACTAAAGATAAACTATTTAACACCGTTATCTCCAATAGCTCTCGACCAAGGTATAGAACCCAGGACTTCAGCGTAGTAGTTGCCTGCCTAGTATGGCCTGCTACCACTAGGCAGTACTCTTTTTGTGTGTGAAAGATTATTGAGCAAAACTTTGTCAGAGTTCCAGTGTCACAGTTCGAGATTTATAAAGTCCTAGCCTACTTTACGGAAAGCAATTTCAATATCCAGATGTACCTACAGATTAATACCTACTTTACTGGTGGTAGAGCTCCAGTGACGGAGCTCGCGGGCACTACCGCATTACCTAATTTACTTGCCGCTAAATGGTAGTGTTCAGCACTATCGTGTTCCGGTCAGATGGTAATATACGGCCCTGTAATTTCCGGCACAGAGGCATAAATCTGCATTTTGACCTTGGTCTTTGTGTGGGTGTCTATAGGCTGCAGTCATCACTTAACATCAATGTGAAATGCAAGCTTGATTGCCACTTCCATATCATAAAAAAAAAATACCAACAACTTCGACTACTGGTAGCAAGCTTTGCTTGTGACATTACTCACAACTCACATAAATAGAACTCACCAAATATCATAATACATAGCAGATACAAACTAACATTATATTTACAACTCGCATTACCACGTCGTGAATAAAATACAAAATAAAAATAGAATTTAAAGTCGTAAACCCAACGAAACGTGACATTGAATCCTAGTGCAAGATCCCGGTATAAAATGTAGTGTAAACAACGCTTTTATTGACGTTGAAATACAAATAAATCAAAATCGACATTTATGAGAACATTCCTCGTTAAATCTTTATGCAGACATTTGAGCACGGAGGACTTTCTATTCATAATATTTTATCTCGTTTCTTTACACGCATTTTCGTATAAACAAATGAAACAAAATAAAGCGATTCAACTTAAAACGTTACTTTAAAGTCTGTATTTCCCGAAAGCGTAGGTACTGGTAAAAGTATGTTTTTATACATATCAACACCTTACAATTCGCCAGTGAACATATTGACATCTCCTACGTCATAACTTCAACTGATAACTGTGTCCGGCCAAGGGGCGCTGGTTAAGGTTATTATTATTGACGATTATCTGTCAGATATTGTTATTTCACTTGCAGCACCTGATAAAGTCAATGTGACTGTTTTAGTTAAGTTTGACTAAAACCGAAACTTTAACTAACATTTTGGTGCAACCAAAAGTAACCTATTAAACAGATCTAATGTTCAGACAACTCAATAATACCTAATAGCTCGCCAATTATGATTAAGGGAACATACAGCAGCACTACAGCCACCCGTACAGTGAACTATGACCCATATAATTTATTTACGAAAAACTATTGATTGCATTGTTTGAAAATACAAGTACAATAATATTTCATATTCTCAATTCTATTAAAGTTGTGAAATCATGTGCAGTTACTATATAACTGCACATTGTACAACTTTTACAAACTTACAAATTAAATTAAATTTGTAATTGCAATGATACGATACAAAATTGATACATCACAAGAAGTGAATTAAATTAAAAATTCCAAGCCAAACGAAAGTGATCCGAGATCAAGATCTAATAAATGTAGCGTTAACAGCCGTTTTATTGGTGTCGAAATACAAATAAATCAAAATCAGCGTTTATGAGAACATTCCACATTAAACCTTTGTAAGGGTTCACGAAGCACGTGATCATAACCATGACATTGGCAGATGGAGTACAATTATTTTGGTGCAACCCGACCTAAATAAAGGAAACGGGAATGCTGGTTATTAATGACATTTAAAAAATGTGGTCTCGCTATCGCATTCGTAGGTTAATTTTTATGGTATGAAGTGACAAACACGTAAACTCACACAATTTGCATTGATGGAAAGGAATACTGCTATAATCATCCACCTGCATAAAAAAAAGCTTTTTTACCTATAATCGGTCAAGGTGCTCGTGCGGTAAAGTGGCCAGTTCCCTAAGCCCGTTTGCCAGTATCATCTCATAAAAAATGAAATAAATGTAGACCTTATGCGACCTTGAGAAGTAAGCTTACAGCTTTAGACTTAACCTACAAGTATTTTGCGTCATTTTGTCGGATTTAGAAATGAATGGAGCAAACGATACAAACGTAATGACGTCGGATATTGACGGCAAGTAATAAATATATTTTTAGAAAATATACCACTCATCAGGATCATGATATTGAAATTATGAATCGTTTCGAATTGAACCAAAGATCTAACATAGTTCATTTATCAAATAATTTATGAATATGTTAAGCTTCGTTTGATAAGCTCATTAATGCATGATAAAACATTCTATGAAACCCAATAAAATATTAAAGATATACTCATATGTGATTTACATGCACAATAAATACTTTTTTAACCCTTAACCATTTTTACTGAAGTTACGTAACCACCTCACGTCGGTCACACGGACCGCGTGCACTAAAATATTACCTGTAAGTTTTAGTACACGCACATCCCGGAACTGCCGAACACGTGGCACGAAGTAACGAATCTACAGTGGAATAGCGAAAAAATAACAAAACAAAATCGCTAGTCTCTGATAGTAGTATTAGCACAGTCTAAAGAAAACGAACGTTTTATACTGTGGTATTAGTAACATACGTCCGGATTTGGTACCGAATCCGCTGTCCGCTGCGTACCAAACCCGGACATGTGTTACCACTATTACTACTGTCAGAGACTAGCGATTTTGTTTTATCCGCTGTCCGCTTCGTACCAAACCCGGACGTGTGTTACTACTATTACTACAGTCAGAGACCAGCGATTTTGTTTTATCCGCTGTCCGCTTCGTACCAAACCCGGACGTGTGTTACTACTATGAGACCGAGACGTCAGGTTGGTTTTAGATTACACGTCAGGTAGCTAAGGGTTAAGATAGGTATCGCGTAAATAGTTATAAGACTTTTACAAAATAGATGTTTCAGAAATATATTGGGTCTATACCACTACTGATCGGATTAAAACTACAGTAAATAAATACTTATACGTATTTCAGACATCGTAAATAAATTTTATTGTAATAGTATCTATCAAGTTATAGTCACAGTTTTACGCGTATTTTTGTCAATAATTTCTAAAGTTTACCAATATAAGAGTGAGGAAACCCCATAACGGTGTTTATTCCTCTGTTTACGGCCACAAGATCACAGGAAACAAACACACAATGAACATAAAACAATAAACATAAATCCACCATGTCAGGCTGTTACAGGCGTTTCACTCACCGCGTCTACGTCGTTCCTAAAAATAATTTAATGACTAATTCGGGTCGAGACTGTTTGGCGATTTCTTTAATGATCATTGTCATTCAAAGATAGTTTTGTTGCTGTAAGTATAGAAAAAAAGAAAAGAAAACATTTATTTGGACAGCACAGAGACATGACGATACAAATTGCCAGACGATTGGTACACAGGTACAATTAAACAAAAAGCAAAAACAATAACAATTAAAAAAGAAAAAAAAAAAAAAGAGATTAAGTCTCACGGCTGATCCAAATGGGAGCCCAGATCAGCTTCATGTCAAGTCGATAACATCAATCGACTTGACGCTGATTTTCATCTGGGACCCTGGTGTTTCACGGATGTCAAGCAAATCAAACAAATTAAATTAATAATTATTATATATATAGTAAATACCCTATATTATTTGTCCTGATAAAATATGTAAGTACATATTGTTAACCGTATACTTACATATTTTATCAGGACAAATAATATAGCGTATTTACTATAATTATACATATATTCTTATTATACCGTATTATAACGTAGTATAAGGTTAGAAAAAACTTTGGACATCACTAATTCCGTGAATTTTCTTCGCAACGTCATTATATCTTATCGTTGCGTGAATTACTGTAACTTAAATTCCTATATTAGTCGCTATATCTAAACTAATATTATAATGAGGTAATATTTTTTTTATTGTTTGTTTGTATTGAATAGGCTCAATAACTACTGGACTGATTTTAAAAATTCTTTCCCTATTCGAAAGCTACATTATCTACGGGTAACAAAGGCTATATTTTATTTTGGAAAAAATAGGGTTCCGTAAGATATTTGGGTTTTTCAGACACAAGCTGTAAAAAATCAATTAGTAATGTTAATCATTTTGCGTACGCTGCCTAAACTATAGAAGATATCGAGGAAGGCTTTAGGCTATATCTATAATCATCACGCTAAGACGAATAGGAGAGGGTAGGTAACATTGCACCCGCGCGAAGCAGGGGCGGGCCGCTAGTTTTAAATATAATCATAATTACGAACAAGCTTGCAGTTCACATTCATGGTAAGTGAATACTGTAGCATATAGATATCTATACAGAAACTAAACGTCGAAATGCATGCGATGGCATGGATGAATGGCAATAAGGCCTAAGTCGTTTCGCGATGGTTATTATCTGCCGCCAAATGGTAGTGTTCAGCACTATCGTGTTCCGGTCAGATGGTAATGTATTCCCCCGTAATCTTTTCTATTCTACCACAAATACACATAGGGCAACACGGACCACCGGCCGCGGCGGACCGGAGGGGAGTAGCCATTTGCAAGCTTACCCCTCTGTCAAAGTACAAGCCCAAGTGAACCTATACCCTACCTGTCGCCTCGATGTTTAAATGTGTGCCTGAAATTGTCTCTGTATTTTGTTAAAGTCAAGGTGTGAGTTTCGGAGTAATAGACGATTTTTGTAGTGTGTGTGTCACACGCATTTTACGCCGCAAAAAATGACCGACTGTTTTGAATCGGTAATAAACATTATGGCTACTCCCCTCCGGTCCGCCGCGACCGGTGGCCCGAGTTTCTCTATGCAAAGCATAGCTGCGCTGTGTCGTCGATGATGCAAAGACATAACAACTAAGTTCTCAGGGGTGGCAACGCATCTGCTTTTCGACCTCTGGTTTTTGTATAAATCTACAGAATGCAAACATCGCTTAGCATCCATATGAACTGCACGACTGTTTCATTATTATTATATTAAAAATGAATTTACTGGTGGTAGAGCACCAGTGACGGAGCTCGCGGGCGTAGGCACCACCGCATTACCTAATATACTTGCCGCTAAATGGTAGTGTTCAGCACTATCGTGTTCCGGTCAGGTGGTAATGTACGGCCCTGTAATTTCCGGCACAGAGGCATAACACCTTAGGCCTCAGGAGTGGTAACGCATCTGCATTTTGACCTCGGTCTTTGTGTGGGTGTCTATAGGCTGCAGTCATCACTTAACATCAATGTGAACTGCATGCTTGTTTGCCACTTCCATAAATAAAAAAAAAAAAAAAAAATGAACTGCGCTCGCGACTTCGTGAGAATTTATGATTGTTCAGAATCTGCCCGGACGAAGTCGTGGGCGTAGCTAGTATAAAAGTAGCCTAAGTTATGTCTTATTACGTAAGCTACCTGCCAGTGATAGTCCCGTAAAAATCGGTACACCCGAAACAAACAAACAGACAGACAGACAAAAATTGTAAAAAATGTTGTTTTGGTATATGTACCGTGTATATACATATGCATTTAGTAAAAAGCGGCTATTTTTATATTATAAACAGCACTCCAATTTTATTTATTTGTATAGATATAGATGTATGGATATAGCGACTTGCGAAGGAATTTAAGTTACATTAATTAACGCAACGATAAAATATAATGAAGGGGCGAAGAAAATTCGTTACAAAGGACATAAAGAATAGTAAGCCCGCAGAAATATTTTCAATGAACATCGAAATTATAATAGTCGGTTTTGCTGAAAATATTCAGAATGTGATAGCGCATCATCACATAATAATGTATCGCAAATAATGGATAACCATTTGGGTTCAGTTCACCACTTATTGGCTATAAGCCAATATTGTTAGAAGCTTTTAGTTATGAATTATTACTATTTTTATAATATTTTTCTGATAATGTTATCGTTGGTGTTAATACTGTAAATCTGTTTTCTTATGGCATTGCAAAACAATAGTGATCCGTGCTTATGAAACATAGGTATTAAGTTTTATTTTTATGTTATTGTGTAATGAAAGTGGCAAAAGACCAAACAGGTCACGTTGATGGTAGAGTATTTTACTGGTGGTAGAGCTCCAGTGACGGAGCTCGCGGGCGTAGGCACCACCGCATTACCTAATATACTTGCCGCTAAATGGTAGTATTCAGCACTATCGTGTTTCGGTCAGGTGGTAATGTACGGCCCTGTAATTCCCGGCACAGAGGCATAACACCTTAGGCCTCAGGAGTGGTAACGCATCTGCATTTTGACCTTAGTCTTTGTGTGGGTGTCTATAGGCTGCAGTCATCACTTAACATCAATGTGAACTGCATGCTTGTTAGCCACTTCAATTACATAAAAAAAAAAGTATACTATACTACGTGTAGTGGTTAGGTATAGGTCTCTTTGGACTTAGAATACTTACTGGTTTTTGTGTAAACGTCTATTGGCTGCAATCATCACTTAACATCAATGTGAGCTGCATGCTTGTTTGCCATCTTAGATAAAAAAAAACTACTTAGTTAGAGTGTTTGACAGGAACAGCATCGCATAATATTATTTTATTAACCGTATTTATCTATAGCCATATCTCATATCTATAGCCGTATTTTATGTGTAAAAATGGTGATTTTTAGAGATTACCTTCTTCATCTTTTTTAAGGATTTTCATTCAAAGTTAGAAAAGTAAGTACTCACATAAAAAAATATGAAAATAAAACTTGGCTAATGACACGATGGTCTATATTCGACTCTCTTTCAGAAGAAAAGAAAAAAATGCAGACTAGATTTGACTTTTAATTTGCCACGAGAGGGTGGGAGTAGGTAGGGACCGTCTCTGTTTTTCAAACGAAATATTTATTGCAACCGACTACACGTCAGTTTTACTTAATTGACTATCAATTGAGATCAATTTTAATGAATTGGACACGCAAGTTTAGGAATTATAACAGTTTTATAAAAAAATCGTTTTGACTCCCATTGCACTGACATGGGGGTAATGGTGATCACCATATGGGCAAAGAAAATTTAGCGAATATGGCAAATATAACCTTCCGGCATGTTTCAACTAGAGTAGTCCATGTGAGAACGTAGCCCACATTAAGTATATCTGTGGCCAAAGGCGTCGCCAGGGAATGAAAACGGGATCAGCTAGATAGATAGAACCTATATATTTAAAAACGATCCCATTTTTAGCATATTTGACTAATAACTGTCATAAATTTTCCGAACTTTCCCTGCCCTAGTGCCAAACCGCCGTTCTCTGGAATCTAAACGATCTAGGGCCTAGTTCAGCTGTCAATACTATGGTCTGTAGGATTGGCAATTATCAGATTCTCATTACCGACAAATATAAAAATGAGAAAAAAAAATCTAGATATGATTAAGAGAGTCTAAAACTGCAAATCAAAGCTTGGAAAGTCTGATTATTGTGTGTTAGTCTGCATTCGTGTAAAACTGTTGACTGTTTATTAGAAGAATTCGACATTTATTGTGTGTTCCAGAAGATCGGCGGGGCGTAAAAACAAAATACTACCATATCTCAAATACTATGGGCATACGCCTACAAACTTGAAACTTGATTCTAGTTTCGTGGATATGTAGGTGACTCTAATTACCTGCTGACTCCCACTACCCCATCTTCCCCTACCGTAACCCTTACATTCTTCCAAACTCTCCTCCTTAATAGTCGCCACCTCTCCTCTTTATTCCAAGCGTTGAACGTAATCCTGTTCCAGAGACCATCTCGGTCATTTCCGACCCCAAGATTGTTTTAGCCCCTGACCCATTTCCACCGATCAACCCGATTGTGCATGCACGTGCAACCTATTGCGTCGTCTATCGAACAATAAGGAACGTATTTCCTTCCAAAAACAAATTACGTAACAACAGAGTTAGCTATGGTTGTCACCCGCTTGTAGTCATTTTTTAATTATTTAGTGTTGGTTTTTTTAATTGTAGCCAGGTAATCAGGATCTAAGGTGCATTGTTACTGCTGAGGATTTAAATATTGTACTTTTATTTTAACTGTTTATTATCCTGATTATTAAACCAGGATCAAATATTACAGTTTAAGGAGAAGACATAAGTAACGAGCTCAACTAAATAATGTAAATAAATTGTGTAGTGAAACGGTGTCTAAATACGGGAAGTATCGAAAGTAATTCTTCTTTTTAAGGCCAAGAACACAAACTCATTCTGACTTTGATAGAAATATTGGTGAGTTAATGAAAATAAAAAACAGTAAGCTGTCACTTAGATCTTATAGTCGTAACTCACGTCCGTATTTGGTACGGAGCGGACAGCGGATTCGGTACGCTCCGAACCAAATCTGGCCGTGTGTAGAAGAGTCCGACAGACAGAATTATTATTAATAAAGTCAGACGGCGCGGGTTTGGTCGTCCGGTCGTGTGTAGCGACAGTGGATTTGGCCAGCGGATTCGTTGGTCGATGGTCATGTGATGCATTGTGCATGTTGTGCATTATATTACCTTAAATCTCATATTTTTATATGTTCCGGATGTTAAAATTGTGCCATTTTAAGAGTTGACAACCCTAATCCTGTGCCCCATGAGGGTTCCCACAGTGAGATCAGTATTATTTATCGCATACAGATCCGGCGCCACATAACTAGAACTGTTGTAGTCACGAATTATTTTTCAGTTTAGTTGATAATGGTCGTCGACGTAAAGTTATGACATTTTTTATTGCGCATTTTAATGTTTTAGTGATGTTCGGATGGATTTATTGGTCTTAATTATGTATGTGTGGTTTAGGGTTTGACAGTTAATAATTATTCTGTAAAATAAGTCATGTAACTCAGGCACATTTAGACAAATGTAAGTTTGTTTCGAAATTGAAGATAATTTTGTAAATGTTTGTATTTTCAAGAATTGTAATCTCAGGTGCATCACTAAATTTTATAATTAATGCCGATTTAGATTTGAAATTTTCCTAATTTTTTTTTGTTAAGAAGTTGGCAATAAAGCATGCAGGTCGCGTGGATTTTAAATTATGACTGCAACCTATAGACATCTACACAAAAATAAGAAGTCAAAATGCAGATACGTTGGCGCCTTTGAGACATTATAGGTTATGATGCCACTGCAAAATTGTTTCGTTCATCCAGATATGCTGCTAACCTAGTTTTTACGTATATTTCTAATCTAAAGAATACATATTTACTAGGTGGCCTATCAAAATATTTTTTTTTATATAGCCTCACCTTTCCCAATGCTGGGGAAAAGCCTCCCCTAATGTTTTCCACCTGTCGCGATCTTTCGCAAATGTTTGTTGTTGTACTAGTCATAATTCGGGGGTTTGTGCCATAGTCCACCACGCTGGTCCAGTGCGTGTATGGCCACTAGAATTCTCTAGATTATAAATATGCGTAAACATTAGGTTTGCTGCTTAGGATGAACGAAATGATTCTGCAGTGGGATTCCAACTTATTAGTTGTTACGTCTCTGTGATAGTTACTACGGAGCCATAAATTTGCATCTAACCGGAACACGATAGTGCTAAACACTACCATTTGCCGGCAGACAGATTAGGTAAAGCGCACCTACACCCTTGAGTCCCACTGCACTGGAACTCTACCACCAGTACTTTTTTATATTACTAGCTGTACCTACCCGCGACTTCGTCCCCGTGAGTATGTATAATTTTTCAGTACCTTCCCGAACGAAGTCGTGGGCGCAGCTAGTATAAAAGTAGCCTAAGTTACGCCTTATTACATAAGATTTCTGCCAGGCGAAGTCCCGTCAAAATCGGTCCCGAGATTAGCAGGACCAAACAGACAGACAGACAGACAAAAATTGTTAAAAAAATATTTTGGTATATGTACCGTGTATACAAACATTTGCATTAAGTAAAAATCGGTTATTTTAATATTACAAACAGACACTCCAATTGTATTTATTTGTATAGATGTATAGATAATGTTATTAAACTGCACTCTCAGCCATAGAGCAACACGGGCCACCGGCCGCGGCGGACCGGAGGGGAGTAGCTATATGCAGGCTTTCCCCTCTGTCAAAGTACAAGACCCAATGATACTATACCTGTCGCCCAAATATTTAGATGTGTGCGTGAAATTGTTTATGTATTTTGTTAAAGTCAATGTGTGAGTTTTGTAGTAATAGACGATTTTTGTAGTGTGAGTGTGTGTCACACGTATATATATCCCCCCACAAAAAATTACAGACTGTTTTGCATCAGTAATAAACGCTATGGCTACTCCCCTCCGGTCCGCCGCGACCGGTGGGCCGAGTTGCTCTATGCTCACAGGTTAATAAAATGGGTTGCCGATCTACCTAATTTCTATACTTACATTTCCAGTATCCAAACTAAATGAGTACCTATCTATTTCAAATTCACGATTAAAAACCACTTAACCTACAAAAAGTGATCGAGTTCACCTCAATGATCTTTTTCCTTTTCCTCAATGTTTAAATTTAAAAAGCTACGTTCCGTTCAATGGGTTACCAGGATTTGGATCTATTCCAGTCCGCCATTATGTCTAACAGCTGTCACACGAGTCAACTAACATCCCGCCTTTGTGACAGATTGTCGTCTCCACAATACTTGTGTATTAACACATATAACATGCTAAGTCAGAGTTAATTCTAACTTTTTTTAACCGAGTTCAAAAAACGAAAAGGTCTCAATTCGGCCGGTATTTTTTTTATGTATGTACGCGAATTTCGCCGAGATTTCTGGACCGATTTACGTTATTCTTGTTTTGTTTGATGCGGAATAGTTTCGAATTGTTCCCATAAAAATTTGATTCAGATAGGCCCATTAGTTTTTATTTTATGAGCTGTTTTTACTTACTTTCACCTCAGACTAAAGGAATAAGAATAGACGGCGAGTTGTCATTTTTTATTTTTATTTAAAGGAAGTGGCAAACAAGCATGCAGTTCACATTGATGTTAAGTGATGACTGCAGCCTATTATAGACACCCACACAAAGACCGTAGTCAAAATGCAGATGCGTTACCACTCCTGAGGCCTAAGGTGTTATGCCTCTGTGCCGGAAATTACAGGGCCGTACATTACCACCTGACCGGAACACGATAGTGCTAAACACTACCATTTATCGGCAAGTATATTAGGTAATGCGGTGGTGCCTACGCCCGCGAGCTCACTGGAGCTCTACCACCAGTAAATATAGTCATACAGTGCGTTGAATCCACTGACGTCCTAGATAGTCCTAATGCGCATGACAACAAGATGACAACAAGTGACAATGACACATTTACTCATCGACGACACAACACAGCTTATTTACTCCTTCGTAAATTTTTTTTTTTCATTGATTTTGTATAGTCGTGTTATAATTTTGTATCGACACACTTAAACAATTTAAATTAGGTATCTAATTGTCACGAAGCTAAAAGAGTCAGATTTTACAAATTTAACAGATCTTAACATTAATCTAATTGACAATGCAACAATAAACTACGAGAAAAGTCTTAAATAAATATAACTACGTTAAGAAAAACCGACTTCAAAACTGAAAAGTAAAAAATAATAAAGATTTAATTGTAATTATGTACGACCTTTTATTTATATGTGCTATATACCAATAGGTTTGAAGTCGGTGCCAAGCCAAAATCCCAAGGCATTTCATTGTATTAAAACGTAACTTCACGCCTGTAGTCCCCGAAGGGATAGGCATAGGAGAAATGCATAAATTCAAGCATACATGCAAACACCCACGATTCGCCGGTTACGTTTTGTTCAGTGTATTAATTTGCTCGTATTCATATTTTAGTGATTAAAATATAATTATTTGCTTAAGGCTTGGCACCGACATCAAACCTATTAGTAAATAGCACATATAAATAATAGGTGGTATATAATTACAATTCAATCTTTATTATTTTTTACTTTTCAGTTTTGAAGTCGGTTTTTCTTAACGTAGTTATATTTATTTTAAAGTAACTAGCTGACCCGACAGACTTTGTATTGCCCATAGAGCAACGCGGGCCACCGGTCGCGGCGGACCGGAGGGGAGTAGCCATAGCGTGTTTTACCGAAGCAAAATAGTCTGCCATTTTTTGCGGAGGGAACACACACTTTCTTAAATTCACACACTACAAAAATCGTCTGTTACTACGAAAATCACACCTTGACTTTAACAAAACACACCAACAAATTCACACACACATGTAATCATTCCGTGTCATAATAGTGTAAAGAATGATGCAACTACATCGACAAGTCCTAAAAATCATAGTTGCGACGATGTGCATATTATGACGATAACAACTTTTATAACTTTTTGAATCGTTATATCTCAGAAACGGTGGCTCATAAGAAAAAAAGTATTGATACATTTTTTTTAGATAATTTTATGGTCTACAATTTTTGCCTGAAGTATTTTTTGATAAAACTTACCGTTTTGCTGAAAATCGCGAAAAACTCATTTTTTTTACCTTTGACCTTAAATATTTTTTTTCCATACACGGGAATGATGGGGGAACTTCTAGACATTGTTTATAATTATGTTTTGAACAATTTCACTGAAATTCAGCTTGTTGGGACTTCATGTAACTTCGAATTTCTAATGTCTAAATTGACCGGACTACGTAGCAGGTCACGGAATTTTCAGTTTATAAACATTATTAAAACTGACGGTTCTTATGTGTATGTTTATCTATGTTGTGTATGTTTATATGTGTGTCACTTATCTATGGACGCCGGGCTTGTGAGCTATAAACTCTTGAGGCAAAATGACAACACTTGAAAGTCGGAGGCCTTGAAATTAATCAAACAAATGACACTATCTCTTGTGAGAACCTAGGTTATTTTATTAGGTTGGAGAAAAAGTTTCTTCGCATTTTTTAAGATAGTTCAAAACATTTTTTAATATAGTTTATTTAAATTTAACTAAAGTATGTATGTACCATTTTGTTCGATAACCTTTTGCCATCTTGTAGGTAGGGACATGATCCCATTGCTATAATAATTTTGGGACTTCTCATCAAAATACCGCGACAAGTGGATTTGGCAGTCCTCTCGTGATGTTAACCTAACATTGCATAAAGAATTCTGAAGAGACCGAAACAGGTGGAAATCTGAAGGTGCAAGGTCACGACTATACGGCGGATGCATTAACACCTCCCAGCCAAACTCTCTTAATTTTTGCTGAGTGGCTATAGATGTGTGAGGTCTAGCGTTATCATGATGAAACACCACACCCCTTCTGTTGATCAATTCCGGCCGCTTTCTCTCAACTTTTTGCTTTAATCTCATCAGTTGTTCGCAGTAGAGTTCAGAATCGATAGACCTGCCTGGTGGTAATAGCTCATAATGAATAATGCCCTTCCAATCCCACCACACACATAACATCACCTTATCACCTTATTGCGAGTTAACCCGGGTTTCGCCACAGTCTGTGAAGCCTGACCGGCCTTTGACCACGACCTTTTTCGCACGTTCTTGTCGTACGTGATCCATTTCTCATCACCAGTTATCAGCTTCTTCAAAAATGATTCGGTTTCATTACGTCGTAATAAAGAATCACAAATCAGTACACGGTTCATTAGGTTTCTTTCAGTGAGCTCGTGAGGTACCCAAATATCGAGCTTTTTTTTGTACCCAGATTTTTTCAAATGCGCCAAAACTGTTTTGTGATCTATTCTCAGTTCTTCAGGTACGTCGTAACTACCGATATGTCGATCTTGCTCCACTTTTCTAAAATGGCATCCATTGTATCCGTAATAAGGCGACCAGAGCGAGGAGCATCTTTGACATCAAAATTTCCGGATTGAAAACGCTTAAACCAAATTTGTGCTACTCTCACAGACACTGCACTAGGTCCATAAACATCGCAAATTTTTTTCGCGGCTTACGTTGCATTTTTACCTTTTTTATAGTAAAATTTTAAAATGTATCGAATTTCTTCATTAGATTCACTCATCTTGACAGTACGAAAAACAAATGAAAATCACACATTTGCGTAATTTGAATTTGGAATTATGTTCTTTAAAATGTTAACTTTCAATGAGACCAAAACCAGCCAGATACAAATACTAATGTCTAAATTGACCGGACTACGTAGCAGGTCACGGAATTTTCAGTTTATAAACATATTAAAACTGACGGTTCTTATGTATATGTTTATCTATGTTGTGTATGTTTATATGTGTGTCACTTATCTATGGACGCCGGGCTTGTGAGCTATAAACTCTTGAGGCAAAATGACAACACTTGAAAGTCGGAGGCCTTGAAATTAATCAAACAAATGACACTATCTCTTGTGAGAACCTAGGTTATTTTATATTATATTACAAAATGTTTTCTACGTTTCTCTTTTTGTATCTTTCAGAAATCTGCAATAAATAGTTAAAAATTTAAATATTTACAATTTATTTACGCGCGTAAGTATTATATTATAATATTTTAACTAATTATCTAAACTAATATTATAAAGCTGAAGAGTTTGTTTGTTTGAACGCGCTAATCTCGAAACTACTGATCCGATTTGAAAAATTCTTTCAGTGTTAGACATTCCATTTATCGAGAAAGGGTTTAGGTTTTATATATAATCACGCTAAGACCAATAGGAACGGAGCACCAAAGAAGAATGTTTCAAAATCGAGGGATTTTTTTTCCTATTGAGAGCTTCCACTGCGTGCGCTGCGTAAACGGTAAAAGTTTCACAAAAATCATGTATTATTGGTTTTTTCCCTTCAAAAGTTCTAAACAAAAGTCCGCGACTTTTTTGAAACTTTTTTATGCTAACCAAAGTTGTTCCAAAATAATGCATTATTTGCGAAGGTGTTTTTATAAACACGACATTAATCCTTATCAAAATAAATATGTTATTCATCACAAGTATTTAATTTAAAACGATAATGCCCTGCATTCGATTCAAATCAATATCTTGGGAGATATCGTAGTTTTAAAATAACTCTAATCACAGCAAAATAATGATTGAGCACAATGTACAAAGGCGGCCAGCAGTCATGAGGGGCAGGGCGGTGGAAAATTGAAGAATTTTTTTTGTAATTAAGTGGCAAAGAAGCATGCAGTACACATTGATGTTAAGTAATGACTACAGTCTACTCACACAAAGACTAGAGGTCAAAATACATAGGTATAAGTTACCACTCCTAAGGCCTAAGGTGTTATGCCTCTGTGCCGGAAATAACAGAGCCGTACATTACCACCAGACCCGAACACGATAGTGCTGAACACTACCATTCGATTGTTTTTTGAACGCGCATCTCAGGAACTACTTTTTTATGTACTTAATAAAAGTGGTACACAAGCATGCAGTTCACATTGATGTTAAGTGATGACTGCAGCTTGTAGACACCCACACAATGACCAGAGGTCAAAATTCAGATGCGTTGCCACGTTATGCCTATGTGATGGTAATTACAGGGCCGTACTGACCGGAACACGATAGTGCTGAACACTACCATTTAGCGGCAAGTATATTAAGTAATGCCGTGGTGCCTACGCCCACGAGCTCCGTCACTGGAGCTCTACCAGCAATAAAAAGACTGTATCGATTTTTAAAATTCTTTTAGTGTAAGATATTCCATTTATCTAAGGAAGGCTATAAACATCACGCTAAGATGAATAAGAGAGGAGCAGTAAATTTTGAGCTTTCCTTGCGTGCATAAATGGTGAAAGTTACACAAAAATCGTTATGCGATGCATTATGTTTGTGGTCGTTAGTGGCATTGGTGGCGTTGGAAGCGTTGGTGGTGTTAGTGGCGTTAGTGGCGTTAGTGGCTGGCATTGATAGCGTTGGTGGAAGTGGTGGTGGTGGCGTTAATGGCGTTGGTGGCATTGGTAGCGGCGGTGATGGTGATGGTGGTGGCGGTCGTGGTGACGGTGGTGGTGGTGGTGGATTTTTTCAAAAATACCAGAAGAGTCTGAGATTAGCGCGTTCAAACAAACTCTTCAGGTTTATATTATTAGTTTAGATTTTCGCTCGGTCAGTTACATGTGACTCTGTCACGTGTTCGCAATACTAGCAGCCTATGTGCTTTCATCTCCGATGGCCATCAATGCGTCTATACAATATCATGTAGAGAGAAGCATTAACGTAAACCAGATTTTTTTTAAGTAACCAAAAGTGTTTATGATCCAAAAATTTACCTAAATTTATATCCAAAAACTGCCCAAAGTAACTTTTAATCAATAGCACTACACAGCAATATTTATCGATAACTATCCACAAACCGACTACAACACTATCGATAAGCGGCACCGGCGACAGCGGCTTCTCGGAAACGGACTCGGATCAGTCGCTCGACCGATCCCCGTATCGTATAAGGCATACCAAACATTGCGTCCGACTGTGTTGTTTATATCAGTCCGAAACAACACGACCGATATTATGGCATTTTTATACCTTAAGCTAAATGTGTTAGATCTCTTTTTACAGTAAACAACACAGCAAATCAGCATTTTTTTGGACGTCCGTTCAGTCGCATAACTAGATTTAGTCTAATGAGCAGTCCAGCTGCAACTAGTTTTATTATACGCACAGGATTTTTTAAAGCATTTAATCTTGTACTTTGACAGAGGGGAAAGCCTGCGTATGGCTACTCCCCTCCGGTCCGCCGCGACCGGTGGCCCGCGTTGCTCTATGGTATTGCCTCGTGTCAAAGATTTGATAGATACGGACTATTTGTATGAGATAATTAAATTATTGTTTTTACTATTTTCCTTACAATTTCTTCATATTTCTCACCTTTTAAACCTTTTCTGGACTACCAAAAATAATTCATAACCAAAATTAGCCAAATCGGTCTAAGCGTTCTTGAGTTTAAGCGAGACTAACGTACAGCAATTGATTTTTATATGTATCGATGGAAGTGATAAACTAGCTTCTACTATCATACTAGCACCCCAACCATTTAAAAATCTTTATCACGCCCTTGGTTGGCGAGGGCTTGATAAAGATTGAACGCCAGAACGAAGAACCAACCAGTTCCAGTCAACCAGGCCAAAATTCGCGTTTTCGGTACAAACTTCTAGTACAACAGCGCGAACCTTGAGGAAAGATACTTCATAAAAATAAAACCGTTGAAACCCTACGTCAATTGCATAGTATGGCATCTTTTCAAAAATAATAATTATTGTGATTCATTTAACCATTTTTATGATATGTACCTTCTGTATCTGTTACTATTATCTATTCTGTGGTTCAACGATCAACCGTAGACTATTCGCTATGAAGTAATCACAACCTGTCTAGCCTAAGGCATGTTAGCCTTTCTACCGAAAAACAGACCCATAACATGAATAACATCACGCTCCTTCAATAAACTTTTTATCAAATTAGTAACACTTTGAGTGAGACTCTGTGAGACTAATACAATTATCACCGTAGGCGTCCGTTAAAACGAAATATCCGAAACAAATCAATTGATAAGAAACTAAAACGGTTTATCGTTAAACTGCCTCGGTAGCCTAGTGCTAGCAGGCCACTACTAATACGCTGAGGTCCTGGGTTCGATTCCCGGGTAGGGGATTTTTTTTTACAGATAATGGTGTAAAGTCCTTTATCTCTGGTTCTATTGTAATTTTTCCATTTTCTGGAAATTTCCCAGTACCTCGAAGTTTGGTAATATGCCCGGAGATGTCAACAGTCTCGCCACCTGTTACATGGGCCAAAACGTATCCGGCGAATCGTGGGTGTTTGCATGTATGCTTGAATGCATGTATTTACCTCTGCCTACACCTTCGAGGATTACAGGCGTGAAGTTACGTTTTTTTTTACGTTTTTAAAACATGTTAGAATATTAAGCTGTAAATTGTTGGAAATGGTTGGAGATTTCGAAGAGTAACTAACTCAATGACGGACCTTGAAAGCATAGTTACAATGTATTGTACTCACAGATATCTAAATATGATTCATATTATCAAATTAGCTTAAAAAAGCAATTTACGGAGAAATTATGTACTATGATGAACCCATTGAATCATGCAACAAAAAAATATATTCTTTTATAAGGTGAAAAAGTAAAAATATACGGGTGACTTTTACTTGGTAATGTAATCCGGCATAACTGAGTTTTTACCTCGCGTTATACGCAAAAGCTTTCGTCCATCACACTTTCCCTTCATAAGATTATCAAGTAATTTCCTGCAGTCACGATGTTAAGTTTTTTTTTCTACTTACAACACAAGTTAGAAATCGGATGAACAATGCTTGAAAACAAGCTAAGCCCTGTGTAAGTAAGAGTAGGTTCCATTTGTCTTTTTCATTTTTGATATTGAATCAACAACAACAAGTAAGTATTTTATTACGGCTTTCGTACAAAGAATTTGTAGAGGAACGGGTGGAAATATTCCTCTGACGAAAGGGGAGGATCCTCAGGCAAGGTGATAGCGCCTGGCGGGACGCGGCTCAACTATTAACGTATGGAAGTTTTAAATAGGGCAACTATTGCGAAAACTTCGTATGTGTGATGCAACTCGGTCATACGCCATCTTCCGTACTAGACACGTACTTTTTGTTTCTTCAGTGTTCCACTAGATGGCGCCTTATGTTACGGATGCTACAAAAAAACTATCGCAAAGGCAAAACAATTTAAGCCTTCGAGGTGACAACGTATATAGACCACACAAATACTGGTTGTAAAGATGTCTATAGGCTGCAGTATTACTTTCCATCTTTTTGAACTGCATGCTTGTTTGCTACCATTAGTACATTAAAACATAATTTAGCATCAATGTGACCTGCTTGTAAAACCTACAGTTCTCTTTAGTGTAAAATGTTTGCAATATAAAAGCTTTTTGATCCTTTCTCATTGGTGAGTCACAGACCAATGTTTGGAATGTTTAATATAACGACTATCAGTAGGTACCTACTTAGGTATTTCTCCTTGAGAAAGCCTCGGCAATCTGTATAGTGCCTCAAGGCTATCGGAACTAAACCATCTCACCTTGAGACGGTGAGAAGAGTTCACACTTAAAGCCAGTATTTCAACTGAGATTCTTGAGCCATAACTGAACAGCGACCTTAATTAAACAGAACGTAATTCATGCTTTATATTACGTACGTCTACTTGCTTTATATTACCTACGCATGACTTTAGTCCTGTAATCCCCGAGGGGTGGGTTTTTTTTTCACAGAAGTCCTCGCTACGGTTTACGGGCGACTTAAGTCAATATCTAGATGAAAGTGAGTATAGAGTTGATTATGTATGTACTCGTATTTTGAGTTCAGGTGTATATGTATGTGATGATATATCATGTATTATTAAACTGTTTTTAAGTGTTAACAATGTGTTTAGTGAAGTGTTTGAATGAGTTTCTTGTACTTTCTTTTAGTAGGATGCTTTCTAATTTGAATGGCTCTATATTGAGCATATTGCATGTGTTTATGTGAGTAAAGCGAGCGAGGGGTAGGTAGAGGCGCCGAAGTACTGACAAACTTCCGATTAAACCGATTCCTTAAACCGATTTTCATGAAATTTGGTACACACATAAGGGGTAACTTGGATTAACACATAGGATAGTTTCTACCCCGAAAATATGTTCCTGTAGGATACCATGGGATGATTTAATGAGTTTCCACAGGTTACGCGAAAAGTGACCTACACGCGGGCGGAGCCGCGGGCAACAGCTAGTATCTACTTAATAAAGTAAAAACTAAAACAAGCATTTACTAACAATATACTTAAATATATTTTGAAATAGTATAATATTTACAAAACAAAAAAAAAACAATGTTGCTTATTCTGTCAGTTTTCGTATATATTTCAAGCACTTTTCATGCTTATTGCAATAAATAATTCGGTCTTTACTCATTAATATCACCAATGGTCTGGGATCCGACCGCCTATCGACATTGCTATTGCAGTTGTCATTGCTCCCAAATTTTCATGTCGATTTCTAGCTCCTTTAAAAGGTACTGTCGATAGGTGGTCGCACCCCTGGTCTGCAATGCGCAAAGAATTTAAAATCTTGAAATGGTTAACATTTTTTAGTTCTAAGTTTGTATTACAGCACATTCAAGATAGCCTTTTAGATTTGCTAAGTCGGCGGTGACCTTTAAATCGAATTTTAACAGTAACTGAATTATTCGTTAAAGTTGCCAGATCCGCACTGCGCAGATAATTCTCGATTTTGAAAAACCTTTTTTACTGGGGGTAGAGCTCCAGTGACGGAGCTCGTGGGCATAGGCACCACCGCATTACCTAATATACTTGCCGCTAAATGGTAGTGTTCAGCACTATCGTGTTCCGGTCAGGTGGTAATGTACGGCCCTGTAATTTCCGGCACAGAGGCATAACACCTAATGCCTCAGGAGTGGCAGCGCATCTGTATTTTGACCTCTGGTCATTGTGTGGGTGTCTATAGGCTGCAGTCATCACTTAACATCAATGTGAACTGCACGCTTGTTTGCCACTTTTATTACATAAAAAAAAAAACCTTTCATTTTATAAGTCCAAGGTTTTACTACCGAATGAAATAGAACCTCTACCAGCACGTCCTGACCTATTCATTTCTAAACAATCTAGTTCAAAAAATATACGTACTCTGGTCTTGAGATGTTGCTCCCACTATTCTCAATTATTTATTTCAATAATAATGATTGAATAGTGTAAGTGTTCAAGTAACATTTTCGTGAATATTATATTACAAACTATATTACCTACTAAGCAACATTCTTTTTTATGTAATGGAAGTGGCAAACAAGCATGCAGTTCACATTGATGTTAAGTGATGACTGCAACCTATAGACACTTACACAAAGACCAAGGTCAATATCCACATGCGTTACCACTCCTGAGGCCTAAGGAGTTATGCCTTTGTGCCGGATATTACAGGGCCGTACATTACCACCTGACCGGAACACGATAGTGCTGAACACTACCATTTAGCGGCAAGTATATTAGGTAACGCAGTGGTGCCTACGCACGCGAGCTCCGTCACTGTACCTCTACCACCAGTAAACATAACTTCTAACCAGCTTTCGTCCAATATTGCAGCCAAAAATTTTCTACATCTTTGTATCTCATCATCTCAACCTTCAATAATTTCACAAGATCATTTTGGCGGTCTTTTAAAATAATAGAATCGAGACTAAAACTCCACATAACATTACAATTGTCACGATCAAATGATATTGTTACATTCAAACCACAATTAGGTCTGTCTGGGAGGTCAAAGCCGAATTGATTTATATTCAAACCATCACTTCGCTAGTTTTCTTCGTATTCCAGATACTTTTCGTTTCAAATTATACAAGATTCCTGGGGTTTTGTTCTCAATTTGTATTCTTATTCCATTTTATACGAAGACGCTTTTGTCTACGTGTAAATGAAAGGCATTTTCATGGAAATTCTTTGGGAATCACTATTTGTACTGGACCTGGATATACATATTATAATACGGATAGTCCAAAACAAATTAATTGCACTGATCAGGTCTTTTATGTGTGTGCCACTAGAGTCCCGTTTTCGTTCAGGAATATTGTCTTTTTCATGATATATTACTACGTTCTAGCCACTGCTGCACTTTCTCCACGGAATCTACTTCAGTAGGCTGGTGAATAGAGCTGTGCCGACTCTTCGACTGATTCTCCAGAACGGCTAAATCGGCAGCTAATTTTTGATCGATCATCTGTTTGTCGATTTCGGCTTTCACTCTGGCTGCCTCATATTCTAACTGCATTTTGCGTGCCTCGGTGGACATAGCTGAGTTATGACTTTTTATTGTAGATGCAGGCTTCTCACTACGGATGCTTTTTACGGAAGTCGGTCGTTGTTTTCAGAATAAGCATCGCGTATCGGGTCTTCTTTCTCGCTGTTCTCCAGCTGTTCACTTCGCCAAGCGTTGCGTGTGCTAACCGAGGTTTCCAAATGGCGGCGCGGGCGCGACGTTGATTTTGATTGAAGAAGGGCATTATGGCGTGGCATATTCTCCCCATAATGACAAAGAACATTGTGGAATCAAGCCTATCAGCTATTTTCATTACATCATAACTTCAATCGCCATTATGTTATGATAGCAAACAAAAGTAGGTGGGTTCGTAATAACATACTGCGGCCAATTTCGGTAGAGACCACAGTCAATTTACATTTAAAGCGGCCATATGGGTGTTGGTTTGGATCCAATATTGGATGGCTTACGAAAATGTGGATCTGCTATGAACTGCAAAAAAATATAAAAAAAACATTTCATAAGAACATTAGTGTTGAGACTTTTGAGAGCGGCTGGACTAGAGATCCCAGTAGTCGCGGGTTCAAATCCCGCCTGAACTCAAATTTTTCTTTCCGTTTTTCTTTAAAATAAATCGTAATAATATTATAAATGCGAAAGTTTGTATGTTTGTTTGTTACTGCTGAATCGATTTTCATGAAATTTGGCACACATATAGAGGGTAACTTGGATTAACATATAGGATAGTTTTAACGCCGAAAAAAATTACTGTGGGATGACATGGGATGTTTTGATGAGTTTCCACAGGTTACGCAAAAAGCTATCTACACGCGGGCGGAGCCGCGGGCAACAGCTAGTAAATAATAAATACAATAAAATTGAACACATATAAATATCCTACTTTTTTAAATTAAAAAAACTGGTTGCCTGTAAAGTCGGTTTTACGGGCGAAGATTTTACGTGACAACGTCTTTTTCTCGGTAGAAAGGCATTCGCCGGTCCGGCAGGCCTCTCTCTCGTTCGGTGACTCATCGTTACGTTACCGGGCGTTACACTTTTTCATGAGTGCCTCCGAGCCGCAACCTAAGACGTTGTCACGTCAAAACCTTGAGTATTTTTTAATACTGACAAGGAATCACTTCGTCGTCTGTTTGTCAGTGTGTTAGTCCTTCAATATTTATTAGCTAACTAGCAGCTGCCCGCAACGTCGTCTGCGTGAAGGCTCTACAGCACCAAACATACCTAAGATGCTAGTGTCG
This sequence comes from Macrosoma leucophasiata, assembly GCA_036365455.1. Classification (NCBI taxonomy): domain Eukaryota; kingdom Metazoa; phylum Arthropoda; class Insecta; order Lepidoptera; family Hedylidae; genus Macrosoma; species Macrosoma leucophasiata. The sequence goes on along the minus strand of JAWQUS010000007.1, from coordinate 21,153,051 downwards.
CTTTAGCATTATAAGCAAACAACTTTTAAAATAGTATTAAATTAAAATTTTGCATGAATATTACTAACAGGTGCCATTTAGTAGCTACTTTTTTAGTTTAGCCCGGACATACATACAGACAAACAGACAAAGAATCTGAAAACTATATTTTTGGCTTCGATTTCTATTGTAGATCACGCCCCAAGCATTCTTATAAAAAATATTCAATGTACAGTTTCGACTTTCCTACGATTTTATTAAATGTAGAGATACCCGTGGGAATGAGTGATTTTCCCGCAATAAAAAGTAGCCTAAATGTTGACCAGGCTTAGTATCTATACACCACAAAAAGTTTCATTCGAATCCGTCCAGTATCTTCGGAGATTAGCCTGGACAAAGGGACAAACAGACAAACAGATAAACAGACAAACAGACAGACAATAAAATTAAAAATCATTGAAAAGTGTTCTAATACTATTTTAACATCGCCCCCAATTAGTTTTTCGTAAATATATACAATGTACAGACACGCGGGTTTTACTGTTTTATTATATGTATAGACAATCTACCCAGCTCACCAATAAAATATTCCTTCAAAGCTTTGTCAACAGACTTCCAACTTGCACAAACTTGGAAACCCGACGCTATATAACAAGTAACCAGATGCGCTTATTAATGATCAAGTGCAGAGTTCCCAAGTTGCTGCATATTCATATTTATTACCCTCAACGTTTCCCGGAGCGCCGCATTTCAGACATATTTTCCGTATCTACTTGATAATAATAAAGAACTATGCTGCATTTCCAAGTTTTAAATGGTATACTATTTGAAATTCATTTTGGAAACTAAATAATATTTCTGCGTATTTGTGATGTATACATACGCAGAAATATAATTCACACTAACTACCTACAGGGTAGGTAGAAAGAGTAGAGCCTCAACTATTCAGGCACTTAGTGATTCATCGTTAACAAGTAAATATGTCATGTATTTAAAACGATTCAGTCGATGAGTACTTATAATAGTACACATAAGTACACATAAAGGCGGACTTTATACCACTAGGCATTTGTTCACATAAGTAGTTCATCTGTTAATTATTGACTGCAAATATTTCTTTCAATTGTTCAAATGAGATTTTCAATAGTTTTGGCCCTACCTACCTATCATGTCATCTAAACGTCTGGCCTACTTAGTCAACCTTAGCCCCCATTTAGGCTTAGGCACCACCGCTTTACCTAATGTACCTGCCGCTTAGGTGTTCAGTGCTATCGAGTTCCAGTCAGGTGGAATAAAATATCTCTGAACGTACGGACCTGTGATTTTCGGCACAAAGGAAGACAGCTTAGGTTTCTGGAATAGCAACGTATATACCTACTAGTATATAGGTACATTGAAATCTCTGTTTTTATGTATATTTTTATAAGCTTCTATAATATGAATTTACCATCAATGTGTTGGATACTTGTTTACTACTTTTATGACATAAAAAAGAACTATGATTAATAACAACAGAGTTTTTAGTAGGTACAGTCCAACGCAACGATCTTAAATGAATAAAATGTTTTCTTAAAGCACACAAAAAATGTTTCAAATTGGTTTATATTTAAAATATTTGAGCATGACTCTTTGAGACATGATGCAAGCTTTATATTTATTTGAGTACTGAAACTCATTCAGTATTACTAACAACATTATTTACAATGAAACACGCGTAAAAGAGCTTCCAAGTAAAAAAACAAAGGTCTGGCCTCGATCCAAATGTTTGCTGATCAAATATAGCGATTTATGAATTTATTCCTGTAATAAAAATAAAAATAAGATATCGAGGAAAGTTTCACTTCAAATACATTTGCTAATAAATTATAATGTGATGTCAACCGTAACACACGCACTTACGAACTCGTGCTGAAAAAACACACAACCAAAGTTTCTTTGAAACTGAACATGGTATTTTTTGAGGGTAACAAATGTAATACATTTACAAATTTAAAAACCGTACATGCGGCTGGCGTGGTTTTAACCAAACGTCCCTTAAAAAATAAAGTGAAAAAACCGTACAAGGGCCTGTCATTTTTTCATTCGTTTCATTGTTCATTCGCAATGTAGTGTTCTGTTTCTCCAAGTATGGGCATTACTTCAGTTGGTAAACTTGTAAAGCCTACTTAATTATAGTAAGTAGTTTTCTTTTATACTTCGATATATGTACCTACTACTACCGTTAATTTTTTCACACCTCGCAAACAATCATTTAGGTGGCAGGGCTACAACGGATCCTTTTGTTGAAAAATGGTCTTCGTAAACTTACAATATTTTTAAAGACCTATTCAACTATACTTCATGGTTTTCTGAACTTAGGTAGCAGGCGTCCAGAATTAACAAGACCTAGCAGCCTGACCAAATAGGTCAAATATTGTCAGAAAGCTAGAAGATCAAGACAAATGTCTTGGCAAACAAAAAGTGATGACTGTGGAAGTGGCACCAGGAGTTTCTGCAGAGAGACGAGTAAGAGATAAACAACTAATTTAAAACGAAATTACGTTCTTAAATTGTACATTTTGCTAATCAAAAATAGTATCTTTCGTACCCCAGGGTCGAAACTCAAAACTAAAGGATATGTTTTCAACGTCTGAAACCGCGGGGTTTCATATTTTCCGACACAGAAGTTCCAAACTTGGTGTTTCAATTACAAACTTTCCAGCATTTCTAGTTTCTGCAGCTTGGCCTGAAAATTCTTTGTAAATAATGTTATACATACTTTATATTATTTGAACATTTACATTGTTTCGTTCAATTATTTTACAAATAGGTATGTTCAATAATACACTGCTTATCAAATATTTTATCATTTAATTACAAAAGATAATTTTATATATACGTTTCGATGCCTGTTTTTTGGGTGGCGACGGTGGCAAATGTTGTTTACGAGGGATTTGTAGACGATGAACCCGCTCGACACCACCCTGGGGCAGTTGTTCTCCCTCTCGTAAATAAAGCAAATTACTAGAATCGAGTCCTCCCCCTGTCTTCAGACTTCAGGTAACTCAAATCTTCCTCTAGTTCTGCAAACTTTTCGCCGGTCCGCAGTGTCCAAATTTTGTACGTAGCCAGGGCCAGTTGTCATTGGTTGCGGTACGCCACCATCTTTCGGCAATTCTTCCCCCTACCGTTACCATAAAAGCTAAGCATGCATAGATGAGAGAATCCTTAACTCATGATGGCCCGGTAACAAGTCGTAAGCTGCAAGGTGTTGGCCTGTTGGCACACGTTTCTACCGCAAATCTGCGGTCGGGGGTTCAATGCATGCTCAGAGTTACATAATTCATATGTGAATACTACGCCACATTCAATGCTTCATATATTTGTCAATAATTTTACTGATAGCAACCGATATTTAGTTGACGTTCCTTAACTTGAAATAAGTTTAATCTAACATTGAGTGCGGCTATAGTTCACATTTACATATTTTATTTTCTTTGTTTGTAGCAATACCTCCCTGTATCAACAGGCCATGACCCAGTAGACGCTAAAAATGTCTAAAGGAAAGTATTCAAATGTCTATTTTTTATACCTGTAGTCTGTGGTGATATAGCGCTTTAGTATTTACCTACTAGTGAACTGTAGGCATTTTATTGCGTAAAACATACAGTCTATATAAACGTAAAACAGCAAAGATAAACATAGTTTTACTCAATGTGGGGACTCAAATAAAAACAAGATATCCTAGAGAAATGGTCCGGTTTCATGGCATCTTTATCTACGCATTCGCATGTTTATTTTCCGTTCTCGTGTTACTACTACATTCTATGATATTCGTCATCATGTTTAACTGTCAGTTTCGTTTCGGGTCAGTAATATAAATGAAGCGAAAAAGTTTTATTGGTAAGCTCCATGCTCCAGTGTCGGAATTCGAGGGCGTAGGCACCACCGCATTACCTAATCTCGCTACCGCTGAATGGCAGTGTTCAGCACTATTGTGTTCCGGTTAATATATATGCCTCTCTAACTATCACCGAGCACATTTGAACTTCGATATTTGTGTAGACGTCTATAGGCTGCACTATCTATTTATTCACTAACATTCAATGTGAACTGCATGCTTGTTTGCCACCATTTATAATATAAAATTGGCTGACCCGGCAAACTTCATCAATCAAAAAAGATTTTTAAATATTTGCTATTAGTTTTTAGGGTTAGTTATTAGGGTCTACCGGTAACCCTTAAAGTTTCGCCATATCCGTCCGTCTGTCTGTCCGTCTATCCGTTTTGGTGTAGAAGTCGATAATCTACAGTTTCCAGTTACCGTCAATCTCGGACCGAGATCGGTCCGAGCTTTTTTTGACACTTCATCACCAAGCCATACGAGATAACTACCCTTAAGTAGCTAGAGTTATGTTTATTGAATATCACCAATTTGTCGTAGACGAGGCACGAGAGGTTTGTCAGGACCGGGATATCTGGCGCTCTACACTCTCTGCCTACCCCGTTAGGGACCTGGCGTAAAGATACATACATACCAATTTGTCCTCAAATAAGCGGGTTATTTTAAGCTTCGTTGTCGTTGATGTTTTTAAAAATCGTCACCAATTTGTCCTCAAATGAGCTTGTTATTTTAAACTTGGTTGTTGTTGGTTTCACATGCAATGTTTAGACGAAAACGTTGTTTATTTGGAAACTCACTTCCATTTATAACATACGTCAGACATTGACGGGCTGACTGCTTTAAAATAAACTCCGGTCGTGGACTGACTCGTCGTATTGAAGGGTTTAGTTATGACTATCGTTATATTTTGGATGTACAGGGAGGCCAAATTAGAGCTCGAAGAACTGACGAACGTTGAGGCAGAGCAGTCCTCGAGTGGCGACCGCGTACTAGAAAACGAAGCGTAGGCAGACTTCTCACAAGATGGACCGACGACCTGGTGAAGGTCGCGGGCAATCGCTCGATGAGGGAAGCCCAGAACCGTTCGTTGTGGCATTCATTGGGGGAGGCCTTTGTTCAGCAGTGGGCGTCTTTTGGCTGAAATGATGATACAACTTGTTTCATCGGTTAAAACGTTAGGGATTGCACATCCCTAACTTCAACATCATTTTTCGATTTAGTTAACTATTGGTGACTTATTAAGCTTTAAAGTACCGATTTTCGTTAGTATGTTTTAGGGCTTGCACTACATTTTAAATCCAACATAACATAACCAACTTGCTTAAGAACAAAATGTATGAAATACAGGCAGCATAATTATGATTATTGACTGTTGTTTGTATGGCTTCCGCAGTCGTAACTGGGTCTTGGTGGTGAACTCGTGTTACACGAATGTACACAAGGTGACGATTTACTCCAAAAGCATCTCATAATTGTTGTATATATTAGGTTGGGGAAAAAGTTTCTTCGCATTTTTTAAGATAATTCAAAACATTTTTTAATACAGTTTATTTAAATTTAACTAAAGTATGTATGTACCATTTTGTTCGATAACCTTTTGCCATCTTGTAGGTAGGGACATGATCCCATTGCTATAAACATTTTGGGACTTCTCATCAAAATACCGCGACAAGTGGATTTGGCAGTCCTCTCGTGATGTTAACCTAACATTGCATAAAGAATTCTGAAGAGACCGGATTGAAAACGCTTAAACCAAATTTGTGCTACTCTCACAGACACTGCACTAGGTCCATAAATATCGCAAATTTTTTTCGCTGCTTGCGTTGCATTTTTACCTTTTTTGTAGTAAAATTTTAAAATGTATCGAATTTCTTCATTAGATTCACTCATCTTGACAGTACGAAAAACATGAAAATCACACATTTGCCTAATTTGAATTTGGAATTATGTTTTTTTAAATTTTAACTTTCAATGATACCAAAACCAGCCAGATACAAATACTACAGAGAAAGAGATTTTATTACAAGTTCATACATACTATAATGCGAAAAGACTTTTTCCCCAACCTATTATTTAATGTTTTTCAAAGTTATTATTTTATTTGTTGTACTAGGGCCCTAAACCCTTCCCTAAGGCCCTTCTACTGGTGGTAGAGCTCCGGTGACGGTCAGAACAACAAAAGGACGACCTTTATCAATGTCAAATATTACGACAAAGAATAAAATAGAAACCGTAACAACTGTATAATCGATAGCCGGAGGCTATGGAAATGCGAAAATACAAAATTCACCAACCTCAACTCAACACTAAACTAAATCACATTAATGTATGGGATAATAATTCTTATCACTATGCGATACGAGTTATTATTCATCAGCTTGGCAAATCTGGTGTAGTTTATTACAATCGATTTTAGACCCTAGACGTTTGTAATAAGGTTTGATTCATTGGAATAGTGATTCAAATGCACAACAATGAACTGGACATTGGCAGACGATTCAATACAGACTTGGGCTGAGATGTCAAATGTACGTAATTATATTGTTGTAGATTACTATTTGAAGAATACTCTACTGGAACTTTTCTTTTTCTTCCTTTTTATAGTATAAGCTACTGAAGTTTGGAAACTATAAATCTTTACTACTGTCTGGCCCTGTCAAAACTATCATAGGGACATGACAACTTAAGCCTCAAGAGTGGCAGTGCATCTGCATTTTGAACTTCGGTTTTTGTGTAGATGTCTATAGTTCCAGTATTCATCATCATCATCATCATCAACATTTCAGCCGAAAGACGTCCACTGCTGAACAAAGGCCTCCCCCAAAGAATGCCACAACGAACGGTCCTGGGCCGCCCTCATCCAACGCTTGCCCGCGACCTTCACCAGGTCGTCAGTCCACCTCGTGGGGGGCCTGCCTACGCTTCGTCTTCCGGTACGCGGTCGCCACTCCAGACCTCTTCTGCCCCAACGGCCGTCAGTTCTGCGAGCTATGTGCCCTGCCCACTGCCACTTGAGTTTCGCTATTCGGTGGGCTATGTCGGTTACTTTGGTTCTCATGCGGATCTCCTCGTTTCTGATTCGATCTCGCAAAGAAACTCCGAGCATAGCCCTCTCCATTGCTCTCTGAGTGGCCTTCTTATGAGGCCCATAGTGAGCGACCACGTTTCAGTTCCATATGTCATCACTGGCAACACACATTGGTCAAAGACCTTCTTCTTCAGACACTGCTGTAAATTGGACGAGAAGATATAACGCAGCTTCCCAAACGCTGCCCATCCGAGTTGGATTTGGCGATTGACCTCTTTCTTGAAGTTGGACCTACCTAACCGAACCGTTTGTCCCAGGTATACATAATCGTCAACAACTTCGAGTGTAGTACCCTCGACCATAACAGGAGTGGGTGTAACATGGACATTTGACATGATCTTCGTCTTGTCCATGTTCATTTTAAGGCCCACTCGTTGGGAGGCCCTACTGAGGTCATTGAGCATTGTGCTAAGGTCTTCCAGGGTCTCAGCCATGACTACGATATCATCTGCAAATCGGAGGTGGTAGATGTACTCGCCGTTAATATTGATGCCGAGTCCTTTCCAGTTCAGAAGCTTGAATACGTCTTCCAATGCAGCGGTGAACAGTTTCGGAGATATAACATCTCCCTGTCTCACACCTCGCTGCAGTTGGATAGGTTTCGAGTTCTGATCCTGAAGCCGGACCGACATGGTGGCGTTTTCATACAAGCTCCTCAGCACCTCGATGTATCGGTAGTCAACTTGGCACCTCTGGAGTGACTGTAGCACAGCCCAAATCTCAACCGAATCGAAGGCTTTCTCATAGTCCACGAACGCTAGACATAGGGGCTGGTTATACTCTTCTGTCTTCTGTATAACCTGCCGCAGCGTGTGAATGTGGTCTATGGTGCTAAAGCCTTTACGGAAACCGGCTTGTTCGGGAGGCTGGAAGTCGTCGAGTCAGACGCGAGATAGACGGTTCGTAACCACTCTCGAAAACAGCTTATAGACGTGGCTTAGAAGTGCGATGGGCCTATAGTTTTTTAGAAGGGTATTATCGCCTTTCTTAAAGAACAGTACCACCACACTTCTGTGCCACGCCTGTGGCGTTTTGCCCTCGGATATGACGGAATTAAACATCAACTGAAGAGCTTCTAATACTGGCCTTCCGCCCGCTTTCAGGAGTTCAGCAGTGATTCCGTCATCACCTGGCGCCCTGTTGTTTTTGAGCTGTTTGAGAGCCGTACTAATCACGTCTAGACTGACGTCCGGGATATCTTTGATGTAGTGTCGGGTCAGTCCGGCTCGAGGATCTGCCGCCGGACTGTTAACAGGTGGTCGCACTGTCGTGTATAACTGTCCGTAAAACCGTTCGATCTCTTCTGCAAGCTCAGGTTTCGACGATACGATTCTGTTGTCCTCTATCTTCAGCTTAGTGAGACGGCTTTACCCTAAGGACAGATCTTTGGCGAACACTTTAGAGCCCTTGTGCCGCTCTATGGCTGCTTTAATACTATCAGTATTAAAGTGCCGAAGGTCGCGAGTCAATGACTTCGAGATCTGTCTGTTGAGCCGCCTGTACACTAAAACATCTTCAGAGGTCTTCAGAACCATACCGCGCCTCTCTTCCATGAGCTTGAGAGTTGGGCTGGAGATCTTTTTGGTTTTATTCGTGGGGCGGGTCTTGAAAAACTTAGACCACGCCGTGCGGACAGTTTCCACTAACCTGTTATTGTAATCGGCCACATCTTCGCACTCACTCAGGCATTCAAAGCGAATTTGTAGCTCGAGTTTAAAGCTCTCGGGGTTTTGGATTTGGGCAGGTGCTGGGCGGAGCGTAGACTTCATTAGTCGGGATTTTTCTAGAAAAAAGTAAGAAAAGTTAGAAAAGGTACAAGGTAAAACGGATTAGAAATATTATCTAAGGAACCTAAAGAACATTATCTGGTTTTTAAAATATTTTTAAATCACCGGAATAAAAATCGTCTTTCCTAACAACAGTAGAAGCACTCCATACTAAAATTCAAATTCAAACTTACTTTTTATTCCGGAGAGTTAAAAATATTTTAAGTATCAGGAAATGTTGTTTAGGTTCACTGGTTAATATTTCCATGCTGTTTTACCGTGTACCTTTTTTTTTTTCATTTTTTCTGTACAAATCTTGCCATGATCCTTTCTACTCCAAAGTAAATCTTCAAACGATGAATTTAATCTCACGGATGCTTATTAGGAAATATGGCGCAATAAACGTTGATACTTTGTGACGATTCTAATATCATCTAACGAGACGTCTATTGTAACCGAGATTGCCGTCCGCCGACTGACAAAAGAAGATTTCTATTTCCACAAGCCATATTGAATCTATTGAACTTTAGCTACGGACATCTACGGGTGCGATTGTAATACAGATATTCTATTGAAAGCGACCGAACCTTCCTTGTAGTTGTGTGACACACAAGCGCACGACTCGGCCAGTAGTGACCGCTCTTGGGGTTTACGCACACACAAACAGTGTACATGCACTTACACTCTAGACCAGAGGTTCCCGAACTATTTTTTCTTGTAGACCCTTTACAATTTTTTCTGGTTTCTGTGGACCCCCGTCCTTGCTACATTTATATCACATTGCCATATTTTTATTCACGCCTACGTAGACCCCCATCGAGTCTCCCATGGACCACTTTGGGAATCACTGTTATGATGTAAATAAATTGGTACTATCAGTGTATGTGTTGAGATCCATTATCGTGGACCCCTATTTTCATTTCATGGACCCCCAAATTTTTGCTTCGCTAACGCAGACCCCTTTCAGTTTGTCATAGACCCCAGGGGTCGATATAGACCACTTTGGGAATCACTGCTCTAGACGAAGATTAATCCGCCGCCGTGAGATAAACTATTTATGGGTAGATTAAATGTCAAACGTGATGTTTGGTCACAGTTTGATTGGAAAGATGGAACTGACATTATTGTTTGATCATGTTTCAGATTATTTTTATGGATCACGCATAAACTACGGAAACGTGGATCGAATTTGTTGATCTTTTCATTGTTGCGAAGGTACCTATTATTAAGCAAAAATATAGGTAATATTATAATTTTTATACAATGATAAGTTTTAATATATTTGTTTTAATATATTTTAATTTTGTTCTTGATGTGTAAGCCAAAGAATGAAGTAGTAGTATTAGTATTTTTTCTTTCTTTATAAGAGGCTCAGTTTAGGAGTTCTGATTTCCCCTTTAACAGAATAACTGTTTATAATTTACCATAAAATTTGAAAACTTAATGTAAAAGTAAAGTGCAAATCCAAAGGTATTTATTTAGTAACTACACTAAGCGATAATGCTTTAATACTTGATAAACGATTATTACTATTTTTTTTTGTGATAGAAGTGGCAAACAAGCTTACAGTTCACATTGATGTTAAGTGATGACTGCAGCTTATAGACACCCACACAAAGACCAAGGTCAGAATGCAGATGCGTTACCACTCCTGAGGCCTAAAGTGTTATGCCTCTGTGCCGGAAATTACAGGGCCGTACATTACCACCGTTTCAACATAAACGGCGAGTACATCCACATCCACGGCGAGAACTCCCACCTCCGATTTGCGGATGATCTCGTAGTCATGGCTGAGACCCTGGAAGACCTTGGCACAATGCTCAATGGCCTCAGTAGGGCCTCCCAACGAGTGGGCCTTGAAATGAACATGGACAAGACTAAGATCATATCGAATGTCCTCGCGCTGTTACGCCCACTCCTGTTATGGTCGAGGGTACTACACTCGAAGTTGTTGACGAATATGTATACCTTGGACAAACGGTCCAGTTAGGTAGGTCCAACTTCGAGAAAGAGGTCAATCGCCGAATCCAACTCGGATGGGCAGCGTTCGGGAAGCTGCGTTATATCCTCTCGTCCAATTTACCGCAGTGTCTGAAGAAGAAGGTCTTTGACCAGTGTGTGTTGCCAGTGATGACATACGGAACCGAAACGTGGTCGCTCACTATGGGCCTCATAAGAAGGCTCAAGGTCACTCAGAGAGCAATGGAGAGGGCTATGCTCGGAGTTTCTTTGCGAGATCGAATCAGAAATGAGGAGATCCGCATGAGAACCAAAGTAACCGACATAGCCCACCGAATAGCGAAACTGAAGTGGCAGTGGGCAGGGCACATAAGCTCGCAGAACTGACGGCCGTTGGGGCAGAAGAGTTCTAGAGTGGCGACCACGTACCGGAAAACGAAGCGTAGGCAGGCCCCCCACGAGGTGGACCGACGACCTGGTGAAGATCGCGGGCAATCGCTGGATGAGGGCGGCCCGGGACCGTTCGTTGTGGCATTCTTTGGGGGAGGCCTTTGTTCAGCGGTGGACGTCTTTTGGCTGAAATGATGATGATGATGATGACATTACCACCTGACCGGAACACGATAGTGCTGAACACTACCATTTAGCGGCAAGTATATCAGGTAATGCGGTGGTGCCTACGCCCGCGAGCTCCGTCACTGGAGCTCTACCACCAGTATTCTTGATATCGAAGTGATTTTACTGGTGAAGTTTGAAGCATTTCGGTTTTATCTTATATAATATATAAAAATCAATTCCTGTTCGTTAGTCTCGCTAAAACTCGAGAACGGCTGGACCGATTTGGCTAATTTTGGTTTTGAATTAATTTTGGAAGTCCAGGGAAGGTTTAAAAGGTAAAAAAATATGAAGAAATTGAAGGGAAATAGTAAAAACCACAATTTCATTTTTCCATACAAATAGTCCGTATCTATCAAACCTTTGACACATTATTTCATTGGGAGGCAATACGACGTTTGCCGGGTTAGCTAGTTCTCCTAATAATTACAGACGCTAAGCAATTAAAACCTTTTCCTTATAAGAATGACAATCCATATTATCAAGATCACAAGTAGTATTTTCTTACTATGAATGTAGACTACAAACTTAATGACCTCTTTCAGTCACAAACAGAAATTGTTTACTGCTGTGCCTGTATTTAAATATCCGAATACTGTACACTACCATTTGACAGTGTCTACGTCCTCTACCTCTTCACTAAACACACGCGGACACTCCGCCAAAATTCCATACAAACGCTTAATTTGGTCTCTATTATACAGGCATCAATCAGTGACTTGTATTTACACGTACACCTAAGTGCGTAGCACGTACAAAATACCAACCGTCGCCCATAAGAGGGGAGGAGATTGGGTGATGCGGGGAAATCGGGCGGGACGTCGAAGTGTCCATTCTATACGTAGTATTATTACATATTCTCTGATCTGAACATATTGCACCAAAATAATCCTGTGTTTATTGAACAATATTTATTAGTTACATAACTCAGAGAAGTAAAGCATCAACGTTCGAATACCATTTACAATGTACAAGTGCACAAGTGAACTCAGCAAGTCGATTAGTTCGCTGTCGGTCCAACTTGACAGACTACAGACTTTGAAATCCAACACTTCGACTATTACAAAACTATGCTCAGTCGAATATGAACTCTGAATACTCAAAACTAAGGTTTAGTTGGGATTGTGATTGAGTCTGCTTACTAATTACTTGTAATGGGGTATGTCAAATTATTCGTAACTTAATTATGGGAACAAGAGCTTTTAGTGTCGAATTTGTTGTATAATTTGAGGAGTGATATGTAACCAGGCAGTAATTTATTTCATTTCTCATGTCTAGATATACTTTATTTTATAAAAATCAGATACGCACGAATCGTACACCCATGAATGGTTCCGTAGTAGCAAGTAATTTAAGACTGTCATTTTTATCAGAACCGCAAAACATAACTCTGTCATTGCTACAATACGTTATGAAAAGATACATTTGCAGTTTACATCAGAAATTGTCCTCTTTTTCATCAGTTTTTAATTAGAATTACTTATAGATTTTTCACTCTGTTATTTTAAAAGTTAGAGGGTCAGTTTTCACTACTGATTAGGCTATTATTCAAACGATTGACTTTGAGAAAAAGCCTCGATATCATTTTCAAAAACCAGCCTATCAAATATTCAAAGATTTTTTAGTTTCAGTTCCAGGTGTAGAGAAATGGACAGGGAGGTAGGCACACACGTGCTTGTGTGCCTCTAACGGGGTAGGCAGAGAGTGTGGAGCGCCAGCTATCCCGGTCGTGACACACCTCCCGTGCCTCATCTACCTACATCATTCTCTTCATACATGCACCGTACCGAATCCTAAGACTTAGACCCCGCCATCAGACAGTTTGCAGTTAGTCTTCTCTAAAATCTAGGATTTGCACTGGATCGAGTCGTAAGTGACACTTTTTTTTTACTTTATTTCTGTTTGAACTCACAAACTATCGTACCGTACATAGGTACATGACAAATGAAATCCGTAACCCTTTACTTTCCGTTGTCGGGTAAAAAACGCGCAGTCAATGTGCTAGTTAAAATGTTTTGATACGCTATAAAAAAAACTTGTTACCACACTTGTCAACGCCACGCATTGTCCGCCATGTTGTAAAATTTTATGACGTCGTTAATCAAAATCCGAAATACAGCCATCGATTGTGTTACTTTGTGGGAAAATTTATACGATTTAAAGTATTAATTGAGTGTTACACGCTCTACATAATAATATAAATAATAATGGCAACCCATTATACCAACGCCCCACAGCTGGGTTCCCAGTAGTTTTCATTTTAGAAGCATTTTTGTTAACTTTTACGATGTAATTGTTAGGCACAACTTGTAACATTCATACTTAAAATTTAAAAGTAAAAAAGGAACTATTCACAAAAAATTAACCTACTTCAAAACCAAAAAATAATCGCAACACTTAAAAGTGAAACAAAATACAGAATCATAATATGAGGCAGTAAGTGGGACGTAAAAGGTTAATAATTTTATATTATGATTAAAAAAAAAAAAGGTAGATATGAACTGCTTTGCTGTCTTCTATAGCGTGCGACCTTATTGACAAGAGTTTCAATAGCTACAATAAAACATTTAATACCAGTGTGTAACTAATAACTAACATCCATTAAAATAACTCTTCGAAATAAAAACACAGTCTGGGAATTTGTAGTAAAAAGAACGATCCCACAAATTGGATGAGATTAAACCTTAATCAGAGAGAATGTCAGCAACGGAAGAATCTGTAACACGCAATCTGATGAACTCGACATACGGGCTTGTATTGCGTTTAATACAGTTTTGCTACTTTTAATTAAAAACGTACAAAAACGTAACTTCACGCCTGTAATCCCCGAAGGGGTAGGCAGAGATAAATGCATACATTCAAGCATACATGCAAACACCCACGATTCGCCGGTTACGTTTTGGCCCATGTAACAGGTGGCGAGCCTGTTGACATCTCCGGGCACATTACCAAACTTCAAGGTACTTGGAAATTTCCAGAAAATGGTTAAATCCCAATAAAACCAGAGATAAAGGACTTTACACCATTATCTTTGATAACCCACGACCCAGGAATCGAACCCAGGATCTCAGCGTAGTAGTAGTGACCTGCTACAAAACGTACAAAGTTATACGTATGCCATTTTTCACTGGTGGTAGGGTTCCATATTATTGTAGCCTATTTAGCGGTAGGTATGATGTTTCAATGCAGCTAATTTTTAAAGTTCCGTACCTTAAAGGAAAAACCCTTTAATTATCACTTCGTTGTCCGTCTATCTGTCTATCTGTCAAGACACTTATTCTCAGAAGTGTGTGTAGATATCCAATTTTAATTAATATCCACATCTAAATAACTGCACACTCAAATCGGAGCAGTGGAAAACATTATATCTACCCGTATATTTCAATCAACAAACGCGGATGCTTTGAAACGTATATTATTTGGTATTAGTAACGTACCAATTCCAATTTTAGTTGATGCTCGAAACAAAAATAAAATGCTTCCATTTGTAGAGTACCTATGTTTTACAGAGCAATAACAGATACACAGCGATTGCGTAATGCATGGACGATTAGGTACATGTGTATCGAAACGCATACCTTCGAAACGAGTGCATCAAATTGGATATATTTCTTTTATGTGTTCGTTATTGTATAAAAGGAGGTTTGTATGAAAAAAATAAATAAAAAAAAAACAAATATTTAATAATGTTGGAAGTTCGCCCTTGTCTTTTATGTTATACCTAATAATAGATGGCGAATATATTGACTTGGTATGTCAAAATCTGACGATGCACTCCAGGGAAACTTATCGGCTTGTTCTTCGTACTAACTTCTAAACTAGAGAGTTGAACACGGAACCTCAGGCTCAATTGTCATTTCAGCCAAAAGATGTCTACTGCTGTACCTAAGCCTCCCCATATCACACCGCGGACACTCCACCAAAATTCCAATCCATCACATTAATCATCACAAGACGGCAGACTTTTTGCCGCAAGAGAAGAAAAAAGATGGCAGCATACGAAAGAGCGAGACAGTTGCGGAACAATTGATTTGAATTAATGAAATCTTTACATATGTTTTAAAATATCTTTTATCAATAAAACAAATAATTAATTGTTGAGTTTTGTGACACTCCCTTATTTAAATTTATTAAATTCTTGGTGCACTGACTAAATAAAAAAAGTATCTACTAAAGTTTTGTAATTGTATTTTGTTTTATAATTATTAAAATAATAATATTTTGTTAATTAATTATTTTACCGTATTTTTCCTTCGGGAAACTGAAAAAAACTTTTTTTGTCACTACTTGTTGACATACAGCCATACACTGCACAATAAAGCACCATCTTAGTGTTAAGAAATAAAATATTCTATTACAAATTAATCAAAACTAGGCCGCTCGCAACTTCGCTGTAGAGTACCAACCGTCGCCCATAAGAGGGGAGGAGATTGGGTGAAGCGCGGCAAATGGGCGGGACGACGAAGTGTCCATTCTATACGTAGTATTATTACATATTCTCTGCCCATATGGAGGATATGACATAGTCGCCACGCTTGACATGCGGATTGGCGCAGCGGCGGTAGTTTTGTCGCAGGACGCTACTGCCTATCTTGCAGTGCAATAAGCACTTACTACCGCCCCATTGGAATGTTTTGATTGCCATTGTTCGGTTGATTGATTGCACTAGGAGAAGAATTCTCATCCAGTAGAAGAAAATTCTTCCGCTAGTGGGCGGTTGAGTAGTTACGTCCCGACGCCAGCTCATGCTCAATAATACTAACAAAAAATCAATTAAATTTATAGATACCAATTATTTATTTTAGCTGGCGTTTATAAAACAACAAACTCCTAACAGTGTTTAGTTTCAGCAACAGCTTCCTTATTGCTATAATGATTGAAATTTAACAGGAACAATATGTAATAAATTATTGTTCATGTTAAATTACTTTTTATTGCTTTTAAAAATCTCCTGCCTCAGTAGCTTAGTGGTAGCAGGCGACTACTACTACGCTGGGGGTCCTGGGTTCGATTCCCGGGTACAATAAAAAGGTACATAAAACAATATACCTACATACCAAATTCATCAATATGGATGGACCCTATACGACATATCTATAATATATATATAATACAAATAAATAACAATTATCACATTTAATCGTACACAAATATGCCACGCTCTATATTGCCTCAGCACTATAATATCGACATTGGTACCTGTATTATGCAAACAGCCGTAATAGCATAACGGCGCGGGCCCAACGCGGCGCACGGAGCGGCTGCGCACGTGTATTAAGCTTCGCAATATATGAAATTGTATGTGGTAGTGTCCACTGCAACCCACGAAGAGACAACACATGAATTGACGTCATTGATACATGCGTGGCTAACTCGAATAGGTGGTAACATAGCTCAACGCTATGGCTTATACATTTATTGCATGGCAGAACGACCTTTGCCGGGTCAGCTAGTTTATAAAAAATCGCATTACAACATTCAGATATCTTTGATACTAGAAGTGCAAGCGAACATGCAAATATTTAGTTTTTTAATTATAAAGAATTGACACCATTTATGTGACCTTACATGCCGAAAATAAAAAAAAATAAAAGATTTATAATTCTCAATTTGTACACGAAAAGGTCGCCAGCTGTCTTCTGAAAGATACCGACTGAAGTTTTAGTCTTCCAACAATATTTACATAATCTTTTATTATACGTGCCTACCTACTCATTTTTCAAGACAAGTTACAGGATTGTGAATTAAAAATGAAACCTGTACTGAATAATCATCATAATCTGACTGGTGGTAGAGCTCCAGTGACGGAGCTCGCGGGCGTAGGCACCACCGCATTACCTAATATACTTGCCGCTAAATGGTAGGGATGAGCGCTATCGTGTTCTGGTCAGGTGGTAAAGTACGGCCCTGTTATTTCCGGCACAGAGGCATAACACCTAATGCCTCAGGAGTGGCAGCTCATCTGCATTTTGACCTCTGGTCATTGTGTGGGTGCAGTCATCACTTAACATCAATGTGAACTGCACGCTTGTTTGCCACTATTATTACACAAAAAAAAAGATGAAAACATTGATGAAAAATTATTAGTACCTACAATGTTTTGTTGTTGAAAGCGGGGGACAGCAGATTTTCAGGTAGCGCGAAGTACAGGTAGATAAAAAACTTACTTACCTACGTTTTAATAGAGACGCTAATATTTGAATACTTTTCTAAGCATATTTTTTTTAATTAAAAAACATTACTGCCAGCCACTTTCCGTGGGCCATTACTTCTGCAAGACGTCTTGAAAGAAAAAAAGCTACTTTATAGTAGTAGCAAACCTAAATCTATACTTATAATAAATCTGTAGAAGTGAAATTCTGTACATTAAAACTATTGAAAAAATAAATACCAGGGGATGTTATTAGATCGATACCGAACACAAAAATGTGATTAGAAAATTTTTTGTCTGTCTGTCTGTCTGTCTGTTTGTTCAAGCATCACATAAAAACTACCGATCCGATTACAATGACTCTTGGTACGATTATACTTTAACCTTTGACGCACAACACTGGGTACTTTTTATCCCGGAAAAATGTCTGTTTGTCTGTGTATTTGTGCATGCTAATATCAGAAACAGCTTATTCGATTTGCGGTTTCCACTAATATATTGTGGTAAGTTTCACTTAACATTCAGTGTTTGTTTCATGTGAATTGGTTCAGAAATAAAAAAGTAATGTCGATTTAAAGAATCGTATCGAATATTTTTAAGCTATTCTGTATCTTAGTTCTATCTTTTAGGGGGTTTTGTACCTAAAACGTAAAAACGGGTTCTACGGATTACTAATCCTCCGCTGTCTGTCTGTCTGTCCGTCTGTCCGTCTGTCTGTCACCAGGCTGTATCTCATAAATAGTGATAGCTAGAAAGCTAACATATTCACAAATTATGTATTTCTGTTACCGCTATAATATAGACGCTTAAAATTTTCACAGAATTTTTAGTTCTTTGTATTGTAGCTTCCATAATAAATCTATATAGATACAAATAAATAAAATTGGAGTGTCTGTTTGTAATATTAAAATAACCGCTTTTTACTAAACGCATATGTATGTATACACAGTACATATACCAAAACAACATTTTTTACAATTTTTGTCTCTCTGTCTGTCTGTTTGGCGGGGCTAATTTTGGGAACGGCTTGACCGATTTTGACGGGACTTTCACTGGCAGATAGCTGATGTGATAAGGAGTAACTTAGGCTACTTTAATCTCCATACATCCATACACACATACATACCTACATACAAATAAGTAGAATTGGAGTGTATCCGACTTTGACGGGACTTCCATGGGTAGGTAGCTGATGTAACAAGTAGTAACTTAGGCTACTTTTATCTCCATACATCCATACATACATACATAACTACATACAGATACATAGAATTTGAGTATCCGATTTTGACGGGACTTTCACTGGCAGATAGCTGATGTAATAAGGAGTAACTTACGCTACTTTTATACTAGCTGATACTGAACAATCATTTTTTTTCTCACGTAGACGAAGTTGCGGGCACAGCTAGTCTATATATATAAAACAAAGTCGGGTTTGTTACAACACTTATAACTCGAGATCTGCTGGACCAATTTTCATGGTTTTTGATTTGTTGGATTTGTCTCCGCCCCGAATAACAGAATACATCTTAAAAATAAGAAATATTGACGAATATTTGAAAAACCTAAAAATTATTTAGTTTCGGAGCTGTCAATTTTTTAGTCACAATCTGTAAGCAATGATTGACATTTATGCATGCGTTCTTAAACTATTTTTAATGTATGAATAAACTATTACATGTATTGTATTTTTTTTTTAATATTATTGCATCGCTATTACGCATATTGCCAGTGTCAAGTAAAACGATATCTCATATTCGTAATAAGCAGCGTAAAAGTCAGAGTCAGTCAGTCAATTTATCAGTCCGTCCGTCAGTCAGTCAGTCAGTAATTCGAGTAAAGCGATGGCTACTTTACCAGAACATTTACGAATTTAATGAAGTTTTGGAGGCAACACGAAAGGACGTGTTTTCGCACTAATATTCTATTTCTCTATACACGGGCACTGTAATAAGCCTATATCAAACAAAATACCACCAACTCCATTTAATATAACTCAAAAATACACCAAGAAAATGAAATAAAATAAGAGCACCACACACCTCTTTCAAGGTTCCCAAGGCCAGAACTTATATTGTTTTTTTTTTTAAGATTGAAAAGTATTACGCGTGCGTTCAGAAATGTGTAATGAATACTTATCATTTCAATAAATGCTCATTTGAAACTATTCTCTATCTTCTCTCTTTTTTAGGCTTCCTTCCGTAACTAAAAGGTAAAAACAGGCCCTATTACTAATCCTACGCTGTCTGTCTGTCTGTCCGTCCGTCTAGCTGTCTGGCGTTGGTGCCGTTAGTGGCGTTAGTGGCTTTGGTGTCGTTGGTGTCGTTGGTGACGTAGGTATTGTTGGTGACTCTGGTGGCGGTGTTGATGGCATTGGTGGTGGTGGTGATGGTTTTTAGTCGCGATGGAAGCATTAGTGGCGTTCGTGATATTGGTGGTGTTGTTGGTAGTTTTGGAGGAATTGGTTGTGGTGGTTGTGGTGGCATAGGTGTTTGGTGATGTTGGTGTTGGTGGTGGCGTTGATGGCGTTGGTGACGTTTGTGGTGGTGGCGGTGGTGGAGGTGGTAGCGGTGACAGTGGTGGTGGTGATCGTGGTGGTGGTGACGATGGTGGTGATGGTAGTGGTAGAGTTGATGACATTAGTGGTTAAAAATGCACAATGTAAATATTCAATTTTTAACATCCGCCATTATGAACCTAAGCACAGACATTATATGTCATTTTTTCTGCCACAGATCTAAGGTAGACTCGATCGAAACCTATTTACAATTAAAGATCGTACAAAAATAATTATTCTGAGTCGAGAACATGTATCCGCAAAATTCGTATCTTTTGATAATTCGTGAAACAAAAACAATAATTTTATAAATTCAAATGTCAATTGCCCGCCATTATGACGTACACTTTTTATTTTGATGTATTACCGACACTGGACAGGCCATGCAATTTTCAGAAATAAATTGCTGTTTGTTACTTTCGCTAAAACTGTAGTGTATTTTTAATCTTTACTTTAAAGCTATACGAAGTTCGCCGGGCCAACTAGTTTTAAATATAATATCTTGTGGTGGCCCGTGTTGCTCTATGTATCGAAGCAATGAATAAGACTAACATTATAGGAAGTGCTTCATAAGCGGATATTTTTTTTTTATGTTGTTATTTATAACACAAATTTTTATTTGAGAACCCTACTCGAAGTTTACTGATTTGTAATTCCTAGCAGCTTTGTATAAATGCTTTTAGCGCTAAGTATCGACGAATGGAAACTACTTAATATCGAGTCTTCATCTGCTAGTATTTCTTTCAGCTGGCAATACAATGGAAAAGTACACTTAGAGGAGTTTTGGCGGGAACGCGGAAAAGCGCTGTGTCGCTGCGTGATATTATTTTCGAAATTTGCGTACAGTCGCGTTTTTATGTGTAAAAATGGTGGGATTTTTATCATAAAACATTCGATAACGTTCACGGGTGTAAGAAAGTGATATTATGAAGTGAAAAGTGATTTTTCATGTTGCCTCCAAAACTTCGTAAAATCTCCTAGTAAAGTCCCCATCACTTTACTGGAGCCATCTCATCATATTCCACATGGAAGCATCCAATCATCGTCATCTTCCAGATGGATATTCATTATCATAAGAAATGAATAAAACAATTTACTGAAGATTGTCTGTTAAGGACTTGCTTCCGTGGCCGTAAAACAATTAAAAAAAATCTAGCACTTAGACGAAGCGGCTGAAGCTAAGTGACATTTCGGGTAGCTGCCATTCGAATAAATAAATAATGTATTTCAGGGGTTTTGAGCGAGAAAAACGCAGTGTCAGGTTCAATGGACTATGCATACTGAAACTGAATTAAACTAAGAAAGCTACGTGCTTTTTTAAACATATCCTGATTAGTAACATGACAATTAAAATCCTTTTAGGAAAACGGCAATGTACTTCCAGTACCTAACAATAAATATTGCTCATCGAACCTACGAAAGAGACAATCGGTTAGTTTTGTAGAGCGTTATCTCTGCTGCACACTGCCTACGTAAGCACTGATAATCCTGTATTGGTCAAAACTTGATCACAATGGTCGACAAACGTAGATAATAATAAAACATTTTTGACCAAATTAAAGAAAATTTTATTAAATAAAATCTATTACAGCATTAATGAATTCTTTTAAGAAAAAGATATAAGTATAGAGTAAAATTAAATTAAAATATTAATAAATTATGGTAATAATGTACATAATGTAGGTATAT
Organism: Macrosoma leucophasiata; assembly: GCA_036365455.1. NCBI lineage: Eukaryota > Metazoa > Arthropoda > Insecta > Lepidoptera > Hedylidae > Macrosoma > Macrosoma leucophasiata. Next base: position 21,131,364 of record JAWQUS010000007.1, on the reverse strand, counting down.
GTTAAAATAGTAGGTATTTAATCATCATATCATCCTCTCTCCTACATTGCGGTGCCCTACAGGGTCCATAATCCTAATGTTGTAGGTATATTATGGTGCAATAAAGTATTGAGTATTAAGTAACGTCACATAGGCAGAGAATATGTAATAATACTACGTATAGAATGGACACTTCGACGTCCTGCCTGATTTCCCCGCATCACTCAACCTCCTCCCCTCTTATGGGCGACGGTTGGTATTTTCTACGTGCTACGCACACAGGTGCACGTGTAAATACACGTCACTGATTGATGTCTGTGTAACAGAGACTAAATTAAGCGTTTGTATGGAATTATCGCGGAGTGTCCGCGGGGTGACATAGGTAAAGTGCGAAAGAGATAATTACAGACCCGAAATAAGCCGAAGCCTCCTTCCTAAGGTCGATGTGCAATATTTCTTGTAGGATACTGTACTGCAAGGCAATTTTCAAATTAATGGGCACCGAGATACAGAATACGCATTCTGGGGACCGACCGCCTAACTCAAATGCTTTCAATTTTGACGCCATCCTATCGGCCTCGTACCGCCTAACTTTGCCTGGAAGTGTTTTCGTTAGCAGATATGTGGCCTAATACTCAAACGTCACACAATTTTAAGCAACCCTCAAATATGCGCTATCTCTATCGTTTGAAGGTGTTCTTCAATAAGGACAGAAGACTTTAAGTCCCACTTAGATTTAAGTGACGTTTGAGTATTTGGTCCACATACTTTAGAGCAAAACGTTTTAATACGTGTTACGAAACTGACAAGACGACGCTAATCCAAAGCGTCACGAAAGCATCATAAAAACATTAGAGTTAGTCGATCGGCCCCCAGATTTACTGGTGGTAGTTCTAGTGACGATGCTCGCGTAAGCACCACCGCATTACGTCTACCTGCCGCCTAATGGTAGTGATCAGCACTATCGTGTTCCGATTAGACAGTAATGTATAGCCCCGTAATAACTATCACAGAGACATTTAGGCAGGAGCACCTTCTGCGCTCGCCGATTGCCCGGTGAAGTAGACTAGTGCCGTCTCGAGACAGGCCGCCTACATAAAGACCGATCTAAAAAAAAAAAATACTGAGACAACAACTTAGGTCTCAGAGGTGGCAACGCATTAAAACCTCTGGTTTTTATGTAGACATCATCACTTAACATCAATGTGAACTGCATTCTTGTATTCCACCTTCTCTACATAAAAAGAAGATATAACAATTACCTTTTACAATACAACGATACCTGAAACCAATGGTTCCACTTTTATATTATTTACGTTCCGGTTTCTATTCGCGAATGAAAAAAAATCACTGCCTCAGTAGCCTAGTGGTAGCAGGCCACTACTACTAGGCTGGGATACTGGGTTCGATTTCCGGGTAGGAGGCTATCAGAGACAAAGGGGTAAGGTAATCTCTGGTTCTATTGGGTTTTTTCCTTTTCTGGTTTTTGCGTGTATGCTTGAATGCATGCATTTTACCTCTACCCACCCCTTCGGGGATTACAGGCGTGAAGTTACGTAAAACAAATCAAACATGTAATTGGGATACCATTGCTTACAACTAGACTTTATCGCAAAAATAGAACTCGTTTAATTTGTTTTTACACTTTATTTGCCTGTTACTCTATGGTAGCATCATTGACATTGAACGATCATGTTTATAGTGAGTTAGTAGACGATAAAACGGTTCCAATCGGTCAAACCATCTCGGATATAACATAAATAAAGAATACAAAAAAGAGCACGACAAATTGATAGCTTCCTTTTTTATTGTAAAAACAACCAAAAGAATACCTAACGTATTCCCCGAAGAGTTTAATAGAGGCAATAAAAAAGTGTATGCATTGCACATTCTGCGGACACATTAGGTATCAAACACCTAAGCTGACACTGGACATCTTCTGGAAACGGAATAAAATCAATAGAATTTACCCTCGGGTATCGAACAATGGACCTCAAGGTACCTGCAATAACCGCTACGCCACGGAGTCGGTTAAAGCAAAAACAACTTAGTCATCTATACTAATATTCTAAAGCTGAAGAGTTTGTTTGTTTGCTTGAACGCGCTAATCTCAGAAACTACTGCTCCGATTTGAAAATTTAATTCAGTGTTAGATAGCCCATTTATCGAGGAATAACATCACGCTAAGATAAATAGGAGAGTGTAGGCAACATTGAACCGCGCGAAGCCGGGGTGGGTCGCTAGTAGCAATATAAGTGTTTATTCGGTACTAGCTAGATGACCCGGCGAACTTCCCGAAAGATACCCTAGAATTAATTTATGTGTCAAGGTTTTGACCCCCGAGCCATCCCTCCTCTGTTACGCTTCACGTGCGGAGGATTAGTCCGTCATGAGATCTAGGACTGAGATCTATTCAGTCCTTCAGATTATCTTAAGATCACTCTGTTAATACGGACCTAATTTTAAATTTGTCCAGCCGTTTTCGAGTTTTGCGCTTAGCAACACATTTGACGATTCATTTTTATTTTGATTTATTTTTTGTTTTTATTTATATAATATAGATATACCCGAAGGATGACTGGTTGATAATGCCCTGGTTGCATTAAGTCCGCCTTATGTGCCTATTATTCGTGTGCATTGAAGTTAAATAAATAAATAAATATCTGATTCTACTCCCTTGCTACTCCCACGTGTTCCTTTTGAAAATAGACTACTGAAATTATTTGTTCTACAAATACGACGTAGACAATGGAATTGGAATTAATTGTTGAGTGAACACCAGAGGGTGGGACATTCACGAGAGGTGATTTGTTCAAATATTTGCTCGCCCTAAAATTAAACTTCAAAGAGACTTACTCTCCTTATTAGAAGGTACATGAATGGTATTGCTATAATGTTATTTACCTTACCTACTTGTAAATACGACTCTTCATACAATTTGATCATAGACAAGGACTCACAATTTGAAAAACCATCAAAAGCAAAGCAGACGATCTGGTAATCTGAAGAGGTAATTTTGCTAGGCGAAGGTCTAAAGGAGCGAGGAGGTATGAGATTTGATATGAGAAGGGTTGATATGACATTTTTTTTTTTTTAGTTCCTTTTCAGCATATTTCAATCAGTCAAGTGGACTATGAGCAGGTGCGATGTATGAATGATGTTATGTAGGGAGCCACTCGCAGCAAAATCCGCTCCTTTTATTATGTAGTAACTGTTGTCAAATCTATCACGTCTCTTCTCGACGTCGTACGAATCGACGAGTACTTTCAGATAATGTAATAGTAGGACAAAATTTTTTGTAGCGATGAATCATAACATTATTACTGGTAGAGCTCCAGTGACGGAGCTCGCCGCGGGCGTATGCACCACCGCATTACCTAATATACTGGCCGCTAAATGGTAGTGTTCAGCAATATCGTGTTCCGGTCAGGTGGCAATGTACGGCTCTGTAATTTCCGGTACAGAGCCATAACACCTTAGGCAACTGGCCGCTTGACCGCACGAGCACCTTGACCGATTATAGGTAATAAAAGCTATTTTTAATGATTTTTTTATGCAGGTGGATAATTATCGCAGTATTTCTCTCCATCAATGCAAATTGTGTGAGTTTGCGCGTTTTTCACTTCATACCATAAAAATTAACCTACGAATGCGATAGCGAGACCACATTTTTTAAATGTCATTAATAACCAGCATTCCCGTTTCCTTTATTTAGGTCGGGTTGCACCAAAATAATTGTACTCCATCTGCCAATGTCATGGTTATGATCACGTGCTTCGTGAACCCTTACAAAGATTTAATGTGGAATGTTCTCATAAACGCTGATTTTGATTCATTTGTATTTCGACACCAATAAAAAAACGGTTGTTAACGCTACATTTATTAGATCTTGATCTCGGATTCCATATCACGTTTCGTTTGGCTTGGAATTTTTAATTTAATTCACTTCTTGTGATGTATCAATTTTGGTAGTGTTCAGCACTGTCGTGTTCCGGTCAGTATGGCCTTGTAATTTCCGTCACAGAGGCATAACACCTTAGGCCTCAGGAGTGGTAACGCATCTGCATTTTGACCTTGGTCTTTGTGTGGGTGTCTATAGGCCGCAGTCATCACTTACCATCAATGTGAACTTGATTGCCAATTCAATTACATAAAAAAACATTCATCCTTACAAAAAAAATCTAGCCTTACAGGGCTAACGGTACTCGGAGGGTTCATTATCTCTTGGACCATAAGCTATCCTGCGAGCTGGTTTGGGTGTCTTTGTAGTCTTGACTTATAGTTAACACCATGGGAACTAATGAGACAACTGACTACTGCTAATGATATGAGATTAATTAAAATAGCTCACTTGTGTTTACTGATGATGAACCTAAGGTATAAGTATTATAATGCAATAACCAGAGACTGGTTTAACGCTATTACTGAACTGCCTGCATGATTTAATTATATTTCCTTTGAATGTATCTGTTACTACTTAGTTATGTTAATGAATAAGTTTCGCTTTTTGGCTACCATTCCTTTTTTTTTTTTTAATTCTTTGTAAAAACTTTTTATTTTGTTTGTCAGACTTTGCTAATCAAGAGCCTTGTGTTACAGATGTTATATGCGAAAGCTCCTAAATGGTGTATAGCTTTAACTATTATATTTGTATGCAGTTATATTTTCACTGTCTGCTTTCCAAAAATAATAAAATAAAAAAATAAAAAATAATTTATTAGGTACTAGCTGTGCCCGCGACTTTGTCCGCGTGAGAATTTATGATTGTTCAGTATCTACCCGGACGAAGTCGTGGGCGCAGCTAGTATAAAATAGCCTTAGTTATTATTACATAAGCTATCTGCCAGTAAGTATTAATATTAATTTGGTATTTATTAATACCTATTGGATTGATATTTATAAATACCTATTGCTGAAAATGAATTCCATCTTTTATTTTGCTGTATGCATATCCGGAACAGTCATGCACGCTTAAATGTCTTTGCCTTTGGCGGCGTCGTGTGGCGGGTTGCTCACTTCCCTCTAAAATGGTCGAGGAGGGCAATGGCTGTCACATGCGTCATACTCGTGAACGGGTGCTGTTGGTGGGGACTGGTCTGTTCTGGTTTGCAGGGGCTAAATCACATTTAGTAGATAGCAGTTTATTTGCATCTATGCTATGGACGTTCACATTATTTGATTTTTCACGATAATCTGTACTAGATTTAAGCTCTCATTTAAAAGAGCTCTTACTGAGTTTGTTGGGTAGAGGAGTTCTTCTCAGTAGTGACTGCACTTGAAACTCTGCTAAGTGAATAACATTGATCTTGACGAATAAGTTTTTCTTTTTCTTCATTTATTATAATTGAAGGAATTGAAAATTTTTATGATTATTATGTTTTAATCAAGTAGTTTAAATTCTAATTTTTAATTTACTATTAATATATGATTTTGCTTTTACTATATGTAATGGTTATTCACTCTAGGTAGTTTATGATTTATTGACGTTTTGAAAGTATCTGTAAAGATCTATTTGAAATAAAAATATTTTCTATTTCTATTATTATTATAAGTCATTCTCTCTAGGTAGCTTATAACCCAATAATGCAAAAGTGTCCTTGTAGACCAATTTGAAAAAAATGATTTAAATTTTTGAATTTTGAATTATGTCCGATAGTTGTTTCTATTTAGATCATATATAAATTAAAGTATAATGCCCCGTAAGCAACGCCACTGATTGATGTAATTTATGGTCCATCAGCAAGAAAACTTGCCGTCAGACTGAACAGCAGGCGGCGTTATTTCAGAGATCCAGATAAATACAAATAGAGATCAGGCGGTCAAAGCAGCTGGAAACAGCTAATATTTATTAATTTAACTATGACAATTCTAGTTGACAAATCCGTGCACTCGCTATAAAAACCGTTAAACTCAACCTGATAATTAAAAAGAAACTAAACAAAACTTGTATGTTGTATGAAAATGAGATGAATCGAACATCAAAAAGATTCCTCAACCAAATTCCCTAATTGGGGACCGTAGATAGTGGAACCCAATAGAATAAAATATTTAGGGTCTTATCACACTAGCGGTTTGCGAGCATTTTATGGCAGAGCTATCGCTCAGCAAGCACGGCTCACACGCATGCGTAGAGAAGAAAATATGGAACTGCAACAAATTCGTGGAAAATGTACGCGCCCGACTTCTTTGACAAAAACCGTGATATCTCGGTAAATATAAATACTATATTGATGAATTAAATTAAATATAAACCTTTCTCAGAAACCTCTCTTTCCAACATTTTAAACTGAAACAAAATCCGTTCACAACTTTCGAGATTAGCGCATACATACAGACAGAGAAACGAGGGAGGCTTTACTTTATAATATGTAGTGATAGCGCTCATCGTGAGTACCTACTGTCATTTACGATTTTATTATTCAATGTCATGCGATAAGCTATGTGCCCAGCGCAAACCACGCTGTATACATCTTCTTACTTTAATATTACTTATGTTGCAGCGCGGTACAGGTCTACAGAGGCTCCCGGATCTCACTATGACATGGCTCTCTTATTCACAGATAGCCTGGCTAGACCTGCCACCGGATGGCAGAGCCACCGAACCCGCTGCTCAAAGTGTGCGTAATTCGCGGGTTCACGTCACACTACAAGAATTATTGTACGTTTTAACGTGAATCGCATACAGGCACATGAACGATGCATAATCGCCACGCTTTGCTGTGCGCTCGAAACAATACGTGTTCGCGTTCACCTGCGTTCCGCTTTGAAAATATTAGTAAACCGCTAGTGTGATAAGGCCCTTATAACCATGCGTAATTTATTGCTTTACCGCGGTGCGGTGGCCCTAATAAATATGTCAACTGATTATGTGGCACGTTTGCGATTAGACATTAAAGAAGTGCTAACGGACTGTATTACGTAGAGCTATTTATTTTAAACAAATTGTTGTACTTAATAAATACGTTTAGTTGTGGCGCTAACGCATAATTAAGAGGACCTATTTTGTCTATTAACATATGATACTAAATGGTAGTGTTCAGCACTCTCGTGTTCCAGGCAGATGGTAACGGTCCTGTAATTTCCGGCACAGAGGCATAACACCTTAGGCCTCAGGAGTGGTAACGCATCTACATTTTGACCTTGGTCTTTGTGTGGGTGTCTATAGGCTGCAGTCATCACTTAACATCAAAGTGAACTGCATGCTTGTTTGCCACTTCCATTGCATAAATAAAAAGCCTCCCGCTGTAAAACTATCGCCGCTGCGATCACCAATCCGCATGCCAAGCGGGACGATTAGGGGATATACTCCCCAAAATTATGCACAACCTTAATTGGGAATCATTGGGAAGGCTTTTGCCCAGCTGTGGGCGTTGGTTGAAGTGATGATGATAAATAATTTCTTACTCGTTTGATTCGTCTATAATAACCTATCATCGTAATGAAAATGGAAGGTCAATTTGCAAGATTTCATTAGCGATATTATTACGCACCACCGCCACACGCTACATTAAAGATAATTGGATCAATCTCCATTACGCAGCATCCGGTAATCTGGGAAATTCTGGAGTAAGGATGTTAGACGTCCCAATATGTTGGTACGCGTACCTACCACTTTTTACGATTCCATGTAAAATAAATAAAATTAAGCTAATACGTCAAAAGAAGCGCGCATGGCCCAGCGGCTGGTGTAGATCGTAAGCGATCTGCTCGGTTAAGCACTACGGGCGCGGTCGGGTAGTGTGATGGGTGACCGCTAGTGGCAAATTAAATGCGCGTTTCCGTGCTTCGGAGGGCACGTTAAGCCGTCGGTCAAGGTTGCTATCGATGGATAGCAGTCGTTATACCTTGTCGGAGGCCTTATGGGTTTGAAAATATCCGACAGTGGGTTGGCCACTAACCCACCCACCTCCACCAATCCGCATTGGAGCAGCGTGGTGGACTAAGCTCCAGGCCTCCCCCCAAAAAGGGGAGAGACTCGTGCCCAGCAGCGGGACGTATAATGGGTTGCCATTATTATTATTACGTCAAAATCATGAATAACAACCACACGTCTATATAGATACAGAAGCAGAATCAGAAACTCATTTATTCATTTAGGGTGACAGACACCACTTATGACACGTCAAAAACAAACAAAATAAATGAAAGTGAATAACAATTGATATATATGTCAAACAAGATTAAAAATATATGTAAAGTCAAGAATATCACTAAGATAAAACTAAATGTAATAAACTAATGTAAAAAGTATATCAGTAGAATGTCTCATTTCCCCTTTATAAACTGATAACAAAGAGTAAAAAGAAAAGAAAAAGAGTCATTCTTTGTCATTCACCGGCAAAGTTCCAAAGGCCAATGTGATCTGAGAAAAACTTGCCGGAAAAAACTCAGTCGGCTCTTTTAAAAATATCTCTAAAGCGTTTGCTACACGGTTTGAAATGAGGTATGAAACCAAGGTGTCCAAGGTGTCCGGTGATCCGTATCTCACTTCCGTTCCTTGAACGGAAGTGAGATACGGATTGCGGGCTACACGGTTTGAGACCAACTGAATTGCGCGGAAAGGACGTGTCAATATTTCGTTTGTATACCGTGTATTACGCTATAACGACGCCATGAAACCTTACCTATCTGTACAACATATAGTTCGAGTGACTCTTGCGATTTTGTGAGCAATTAAAGAAAAAATAGGAAAAAAAATAATATGGATGAAGCGGTGGTTAAAGGAGAAATTAACGCTTTGTCATATAACCTTATTTTTATTAATCTCCTGGACTTCTATGACATAAATAACTTTAGTCGAACATCAGTTACGCGCTCGCTGACGCAGAGTGACTGTCGTACGCGTGGTTTTAAACAAGCGGCTAGAAGGTTTCAAACAAGTTTCAAACCAACGCTTCTGCCAATGGTTTGCAACGCAAGTCCTGCTACCAAGGACGTATGAATGTCACGTGATATTTGGCATAAAACAACGATCTACACTGTTTCGAATCTTTGTTTCAAACCACCGTTTAATACTGTGTAGCAGACGTTGTAGGCCTATTTTTACAATTTTCCATAAATTAAACAAACTTAAAATTAACAATATATTATCAACATTACACTTTGATGAACATTTAACACCATTGTGGAGCTAGATCAGCATTACAGAAGTGCAGCATATACCTATGCGTTCAAAATATTATGGGATAGGTAGGTTGCTATTGGATATTTTCATGGCGTTACAAATAATGTCAGCTATGATGGATATGACTGGACATCGGCGCTTTTAATTTTGGAAAGCGTTATTTCTAATGTTCCTTAGGCCCATAGCACATGGCGTATTTACGACAGACGACGCGCAGGTGACGCACGTTTTCGCGCTTCATACGAGATATGAACGCAACCTTGTAACCTAAGCACACGGGGCGATCGTAAAAAGCGCATCAACTGCGCGTATTCGTGCTGCAGTCGCTCGTAGCGTTTGCGTTTTGATCAGAGACTCCTCCAGTGTCCAGTTGTACAATGACTTCGTTTGAGTCTTTTGTACACGCGTTTGTATCGCTTCAAACGCGCTTCATGCGAGCGCTTGTATCATCAATGCAAACGCAACAATCAGCGTCGACAGCGCCGAAGAAGCACGTTCCTAATACGCGCGTCGTCTGCGCGTATAAAATACGCTGTGTGCTATGGGCCTTAGAGAGGATAAGAGGACGAGTAACATACTTGGTCTTTGCGTCGCGTCGTCAACGCCTAGTTTTAAGTACCAAAACTGTTTACTAACAAAACTACAGTACACTGACAATATCTTAAGTATATATTTTTTTAATCTTGATCCAATGCATCACGTGGGTAGGTGTGAATTGATACACACGTTTTTAAGAGTGCTCTATATTTATTTCGAAATAATTAATAACCAAAGAGTTTAAAGTGTTATAAAATACTTCTACTACATATGTAAAGTATCAAACTACTTACTAGCTCTCATATTCCTCGCAATCTCACTAAATTTCACGTCACAATGGAAAACATCAAGGAGTCACTGGGTGCCATGGCGGATTTGTTCAACAGCCGTATGAATGAGTTCCAGCGGGAACTTAACACCACATCACTGACTACAGCTTCAGATTCCTTGGTCAGTGAATTCAACACTTTCCGTAAATTTATTATGACGGCACTAGCTACACTTCAGCGGCAAGTGGAGTATTTGGGCGCAGAACTGGACCGGTTAGAAATGAAGAGAAGGCGTAAAATGCTTCTATTTCATGGTGTACCCGAAGGCCAATCAGAGGATACCACTAATGTCGTGGCTACCATCGTGTGTAATAAATTGAAAGTGCCAGGTTTCTCAGCTGCAAGTATCTCGCATTGTCATCGTCTGGGGCGCGCAACCGACAAGTCTAGGCCCATAGTTGTCAAGCTGCATGATCTTGAAGTTCGGAACGCTGTTTGGTACTCCAAAACGAAGTTAAAAGGGTCAGGTATCACTCAGTCTGAGTACCTAACCAAGCGACGTCATGAGGCATTCCTGGAGGCACGACGACGTTTCGGTGTTACGAAGTGCTGGACGAGAGATGGCCAGATACACATTATAGGTATGGATGGTTCTCGGCATCGCATTGAATATCTGAGCGACCTCAACAATGTGGCCTCAGACGGCGAAGCCAGTGTTCCGGCTCGGGCTCCAGCGTCGACGAAACCAGCTACAAGTAGCAAGACTGTCGACAAAGACATGACGCGCCCGAAGCGGCAGCTGGCCAACAAGAAATGATGTCTTAAGTTAGTATTTTTGTATTCCTTCGACTTTAAACAACTAACTATACACTTTTCTTGATGCTTGCTTTATTATCTATGTTTCATATTTCATTACTTTTAATTACCCACTAACTTTTTCACTTTTTGCTTCTTGTTTTGTTGTGCTGTCACTCATTTCTCATTTCAATTTTTCTCTGTCATCTGTCATTGTCATTTCACAAACCTAGTTTCTGAACTGTGTGTTGTGTTGGTTGGTTAGTTTGTCGCTTAATAGACAATGGGTATGTTTGGCCAAAGTTGCGTACTAAATCAATGAACTTGCAAATATTATTTAAATACGTCTTTTTTTTTTTTTGTTTTGTTCTGAATTATTCAAATGTGTTTTTTTTTTTTTAATGTCTTTTTAACTGATAGTTCTAACTTATATTGATGTCTTCCATAGTTGTATTCATAGGGAGCTGGAGGGTAGGAACTTATATATATATATTTTTTTAATTAACTTTTTTTTTTTTTTTTTTATATATATATAATTTTACATGAATAGTAATGTAGTTCATAGTGACAATGACCATTCTGATGACTTTTTTTCCATTTCCTCGAGTGGATCGAATAGCAATGACAGTTTTGAAAGCCTCCCTTCCCTTAATTCATGTCTCGATTCTAACTTCTCAGATGTACTGAAAAATTTTAATATTGTTCACATAAACTCCCAAAGTATTCCGGCACATTATGCAGACTTGTTAGCAACCTTTTCTGACAGTCAAGTCCATGCAATCCTTGTATCTGAGTCGTGGCTAAAACCGTGCCTTCCATCTACTTCTTACTCTATACCAGGTTTTCAGCTAATCCGCAACGATCGTTGTGATCGTGGTGGTGGCGGAGTGGCAATTTATTTGCGCTCCTATATACCTTTTTCCATCGTTTTGACCTCTAATCAGTCAGGTGGCCACAATGTTGAGTATCTTTTTATAGAAACCATAGTTTCTCATACGAAACTTCTTCTTGGTGTTGTGTATAGTCCTTCTCTCTTAATTGACTATTTCTCTGAATTTGAGCAACTATTAGAGAATCTGGTTCCTCAATATAACCACACAGTGATCATGGGCGATTTCAACACCTGCTTGATCAAAAATGACACGAGGTCAAACCGTCTCAAGGCTATTATTAGTGCTGCTAACATGCATATTCTCCCATCATCTGCTACTCATCGATTTCCTAATTGTGTCCCCTCTCTTTTAGATTTATCAATTGTCTCGTCAATAGACCATGTTGCCAAGCATGGGCAGTGTGATGCTGATGCCTTTTCTTTTCATGATCTGCTTTACTTGTCTTACAAAATCCGTCCTCCCAAGTCTAAATCTAAAATTCTTCTGCAGCGCAGTTTTGGTAGCATGGATTTGGAGAAACTCTGCTATGATGCTACCAGAATCGATTGGACTGCGGTCGTCAATGCGGATGATATAGATGATAAAGTCACTTTATTTAATTCTTTCCTGATTCACCTATATGATCGGCATGCCCCTGTTCGACCGGTGCGAGTTAAACATCTTCCTGCACCTTGGCTCTCTGATAACATCAAACAACTTATTGAAAAGAAAAACTCGGCTAAAACTAAATGGAAATGTTCTTCAACTTATCAAAATAAGAATAGGTATAATATTGCGAGGAATCGCTGTAATAAAGAATGTAGAGATGCACAACGACGCCATATTCATAAATCAGTTCAGAATGAAGACCCCGAAAAGGTATGGAGGTTTCTTAGAACATTAGGAGTTGGAAAATCCCGAGAACGTTCACTTCCAAATAATATTGATATTAATTTCCTCAATAAACAATTTTCTTCTTGTGAATTAATTGACGAGAACATTAAATCGCATACTCTATCCGAAATTTCATCTGATTCCACTCCTAATCATCCTGTATTTAATTTTAGTCAATTTACTGAATGTGATGTCAAGAAGAACATACTGGCTATCGATTCGAATGCCGTCGGTGCTGACAGCATTAGTCGTAAAATGATCATCCCCATAATTGATATTCTCACTCCTATAATAACATCTATTTTAAATTACTCAATCTCAACGGGCACTTTTCCAAGCTCATGGAAAGACGCGCATATAATTCCTCTCCCAAAAAAGACTAATCCTACTGCAGCTGATAGTTATAGGCCTATATCTATATTACCTTTCCTTTCAAAAGTCCTCGAGCGTCTAGTAAACCAACAATTAAGCGAATTTTTGTCAAAATGTAATCTCCTTAACCCATTCCAATCTGGTTTCCGTCCTGGTCATAGTACGACTAGTGCTCTAGTCAAAATCACTGACGATATTCGTTTCGGTATGGAAAAGCAACAGCTCACGGTGTTGACATTGTTAGACTTTAGCAATGCTTTCAACACTGTTGACTTTGATATACTATTGGCTACGTTGTATTCTCTTAACATATCTCCATCGGTAATTGACTGGTTTCATAACTACTTGTTCGGTCGCCGGCATCGTATACAAATCAACGATAATTTTTCGACTTGGTGTGATGTTTCTGCTGGCGTGCCGCAAGGTGGCGTGTTGTCTCCACTCTTATTTTCTATTTTCATTAACTCTGTTACACTCTCGTTAACTTCTCTCTATCATCTTTATGCAGACGATCTCCAGATTTACACTCAAGCTAGTTTAAGGGATCTGCCGAGCTCTATTAACTCATTAAATATTGATCTAGCTCATATCTCACTTTGGAGCCGTTCTCATGGGTTAAACGTAAATCCCCAGAAATCGAAAGCTATTATTATCGGCAGTTCACGTATGATACATAAATTAGACTGGGATAACTTGCCTGTACTTTATTTGGATGGTGTTAATATTCCATATAGCAAAACAGTAAAAAACCTGGGCATCACATTTGATTGCCACTTCTCATGGGCACCTCAAATTACCGAAGTTAGCAGGAAGGTGTTTGCGACAGTTGGTTCTCTAAGGAGACTGCGTGGTTTTCTGCCCATCCCTACAAAAATTGCGCTTGCACATTCTTTACTCTTTCCTATTCTTGATTATGCTGACGTCTGCTACCTTGATTTGTCCCAGGAGCAACTTAATAAACTTGAGCGTCTTCAAAATTTTTTCATAAGGTTTATATTTGGCTTGCGCAAATATGATCATATTTCCGACTATCGTAATAAGCTTAAGTGGCTCCCTATCCGTCTTCGCCGTGATACACACATTCTTTCATTCTTATACTGCGTGCTATTCAATCCAAATGCTCCACTTTATCTTAAAGAACGCTTCCAGTTTTTTTGTTCCTCTCAAACCCTTCCCTTACGATCTTCTAAAAACCTTCGACTTCACTTTCCTTCACATTCATCCCAATTCTATGCGAAATCTTTTACTGTAGAAGCTGTCCACTTGTGGAACAATTTACCTATCACAATTCGTAAAGCTCAATCAATTCTTTCCTTTAAAAATAAAGTTAAACAATACTACTTATCTCTCTAACTCCTCACTTGCTATCCCTTTTTTCTTTATTTCCCTGAACCCCAACTTTTTTCTTTTTTAACCTTCTGTCAAATGGTCATTACCACTTTGGTTAAGTTTTTAATATTTATAAATATTTGTGTGATTAGTACACCCTACCGAATTTTTCTTTTTTTTTTATTATTATTCCTGACCCGAAGGTTGCCTGGAAGAAATCGCAGCTTTGCGATAAGGCCGCCTTTTGTACTAATTGTTTTTTTTTTGTATAATATCTGTTGTAAATTTTCTGGTGTACAATAAAGTGTATTCATTCATTCATTCATTCATCACAAAGGAACCCTATGATTAAGATTTAAACAACATTGGTTATCTGTTTAGTCGGTACGGACGTTAATTTTACTTGATAACATCAAGAATACATGAGTCACAAGCCGAAATCTTGCCTCTCTGTCGACTCCGGCGGAACGTGACACTTTTTCGTGCGTACAGCCCCGGCACGGCGTTCTGCGAATTATAAGACGCACGTCAAGTAAAATTGCAGATATACCAACAGAAACGATTTCCGTACCTGGCATATCGGGTCACTATCTAACATCCCTGATCCGGAGAAACAAACATAATTAGTTGTTCATTATCTTCCGACCCAAATTATACGATAACCTTTGCGGTTCAATATTTTATTAAAGCCCATTTATTTTATTTAGTGCGTTATTGAAAGAACTAGTTTGTCGTATCAACGTTGAATGGCTTAGGTGCGCTGGTTTTTTTTCATTAAATAACCAAACTTGTTTAGTGGAATGTGCCCTAATCTTAATCTATGTATTCGGTGACTACATGTTTTTTACCTATACCACAGTATTCCGAGCTTGCGAAAATTATTTCACCGAAACAGACAGCGGACCACCTTCTTTATAACATTTTAAGGGTAAGTACAGCGATATTGTACAAACTGCAAAGTCTATCATATCGATTATATAGTTATTAACTTATCAATGGATGTCGTTCACCGATCCAACCCTCATTGGTTAAATCAAAAAAGGAAAAGTAATAAAGCGGCTGGACTGGTTATCCTGAGGTCGCAAGTTTGATTCCTGCCGGAAGTCAAACGTTCTTTTGACTTTTTTTATATTGCCTAAATTCACTTGCATTTGTAATTTCGCAAAATATGAATGACACTTAATAACTACACTTAATAATTGTATCAAACAAAGGATCCACAAGCTTCTAAGGACTTCCTACGAATAAAACAAGATAATAGAAATTATTGACTTCGGTAGCTTAGTGGTAAAGCGGCTGGACTGGTTATCCCTGAGGTCGCAGGTTCGATTCCTGCCCGAAATCAAATTTTTCTTTCCCATTTTTCTTTATTTTTTAAAGTTCACTCGCATGTGTTATTGCGAAAAATAAAAATATTACAAAAACAAGATAATATAAATAGCCCCAGGAAATTACTTCATAAACATAAATATAAAAATAATCAGCATGCGATCGAAGATAGTTAGTTTTAATTTGGTGTTAATTCTCCTCTAGTTTCCCAGATTTACGATGTGATACCTCCCACTTCCTGATTAGTGCGTGTAGAAATATTAATTGCTAAAGTTGGTCTTTATTTGGATGTTTTTAGGAATTTTTATAAAAGGAAAAAACGGATCCGTTATAGGTTCACTCGCGCGTCTGTCTGTCTGTCCATCTGTCACAGCCAAATTGCTAAGCCAAATCAATTGAAATTTGAAACATTATGGCGAAACCATCAAACTTCATTCACTTAAGCAACCCTCAAATATCAATCAAGACGTATACTATATTTTGGTTGAATGTGTTCGAGGTGAGGCTCATCGCAGGCCTTCTTTAGAAATAGGACATTGCAACAGTGTCCTGGCAGATCCTACTACGGACGACGCCAGAATACTGTTGCAACTATATCAATTGTCAATGAGCTAATGTTGTTTAATTTTTTATTTTTAAATGAAGAATGTAATTCATGTGAACGTATAGAGCGTCATGGTCTTTGACCAAGCTCTTTAAATGGAGAATAAAAAAAAATATATATATATCAATCAAATTTCCGTTTATCAAAATCAATCATATATTTATATAACGAGGCTCCTGGAGAACACTATTACATAGATTTTTTTTATACTATCTAGAGTGAATAACCTTTAACAATAATAACAAAATACATTATAAACACAGGAACGAAGTATATTAAGAAAGGAATTAATTATTTACGAATTCTTCAATTTCCCTATTTCAAAAAGAAAGGGAGAAAAATTAAGTTACGTCAAATACTTTTTACTGATGGTAGAGCTCCAGTGAAGGATTTCGCGGGCGTAGCCACCACCGCATTACTTAATATACTTGCCTCTAAATGGTAGTGTTCAGCACTATCGTGTTCCGGTACGGCCCTGTAATCTCCAGCACAGAGGCATAACACCTTAGACCTCAGTAGTGGTAACGCATCTGCATTTTGACCTCTGGTCTTTGTGTGGGTCTATAGGCTACAGTCATCACTTAACATCAATGTGATCTGCATGCTTGTTTGCCACTTTCAAGACATAAAAAATTATTTCATTAGCACATAAATAAGGTCAAGTGAAGCATTATAATTACATTTTGTTTTGTTTTGAAAAAAAAAAAACACTAAACAAACGATGTTACAACATTGTTGTTTAAGCAACGAACGGTACGCCACCTACAATCGTTCCCTATAATTATCCACAAGTACCCAAAACATAATTGGTTAGTATTTATGAGGCCATCCAACTTCTTATGGGCTTTAATGTACATTGCATTCATATCTTAATTGTAGTCTTCAAGTCACGATAAGAGTAAGTAATAGCGCGTACTTTGGCTCGCTTTTTTTTTTCATTATGTGGTGAATAAAATATATTTTTGTCATGCGTGTTGTGTTTATGCATGTATCAAAACTGGTGATAAATATTTTGTTTATAAAAATAAATGTAAATTTTAAAAAATACGTGTGCTGATCTCTATCGTATACATACCCATTTACAAATTACACACGTATAAGTACATAACTAAATAGGTAAAATTTATTTTTTTTGCAAATTTTGCATTTGGCACCAAATTTTCCCAATCAGACTCATCCTAAATTTTTTATGGCAATGGTTTGGTAATGGCGGTACCTATCACTGTTATGAAAACTACTTTAAAAAAATAACATGTTTTAATTACTTATTCTTGATATTATTATTGCATAAATATCTGACTAATAATAATAATAACAATGGCGTCTTTCATATAATAATGTCAACCCTTGATACGTCCCACTGCCTCGGCACGAGTCTCTCCCCTTTTTGGGAGAAGCCTGCAGCTTGCAACACCACGCTGCTGCGATGCGGGTTGGTGAAGATTTCTTTCTTTTCTTATAAGAAAATATATTTTATTTACTTAGTTAACTAGACTTTGGATCAGACGGCTCACAAACACTCAGTACTAAAAACAAAGAAGTAACTTACACGATATATTACGAGTACAATGAAACGAACATAAGTCGTAAGGAAAAATATACTGTATCAACGTGCCACATTATAAACCCCTACCATTTATATAAATTCTCACATAAAATCTCACCTGTAACTGACCGGCGCTCGCAGATTCACCGACGTAGACCTTTCCACCGGCCGCCGCTTCTTGTCGCCCTCGTGCCAACTCGCGTAACTCCGCGCAAACGTCACTACACCACACCCCTCACTCACATTCACTAACTCCACCGACATATCCACTGTGTCATTCAAAAAGCTCAACACTGTATCGTTCAAATACGTATCAATTTCAAACGAACTATTCCCTACACTACCATTTACACTAACATTGTCGAAATTGTTCGCCGGCTCGTAGATGCCGTTGTGTTTTGGACTAGAATAAACGTAAACACGATCCAACTCGGAATCGTTTTCGGTTTTTATCTTGATGCTCTCGTGAGTCGCGTTCGAGAATGTGTGGTAGTCGTCGGCGGATGTGTACCAGGCTTCTAGTACGGCGATGTGTGTGTCTAGCTCTCGACAGGTCAGTCGGAATTCGTAATCGTCACATCGTTGCTCCTCCACAATTTCTGAAACAAATAATGACAATTCAGGTTCGATAAATCAGTTTAAACGCGGCATGAGGTGGATTCACCAGGGGGCCGACCGCCTAACTAATGCTTTCGATTATGACATCATTTTGTCAGTTTCGTACCGCCTAACTTTATCCTAGTGTGGGTGTGTTGAAATATCGAATAGGTATCCTTATCTTTCAATAGAAAATGCTATAGATCTGGAAAATCATGTTCAGATTAGATTATATGGATACATAAAACGCATAAGCTTAAAACATATAATTTAAGAAAAAATAAAATTTTAAGACTTTTAATTCTTTTATCAGACCCATCCTGATGATTATTATATAATTTTACTGCCTCAGTAGCCTAGTGCTATCAGGCCACTACTACTACGCTGGAGTCCTGGGTTTGATTCGCAGGTCTATCAAAGATAATGTGTCCTTTGTCTCTGGTTTTATTAGCATTTTTCCATGTACCCGGAGATGTCAACAGGCAGCGTCGAATCGTGGATGTTTGCATGTATGCTTGAATGCATGCATTTACCTACCTACCCCAATAGATAGATCCTTCGGGGATTACAGGCTTGAAGTTACGTTATTGTGTTAACATAAATATTCTTACTTCAAAAATTACCTCATCGAATTGAAATTCATAATACATCAAGCGAAATAAAAACTTGTAAAAAGCTTATTCGGCATTTTGAACAAAATTAAAAAGCATCAATCTTTCAAGAACGACTCGGTTCACGCTCTTGGCGCTAGCCGAGACGTTTTCTCGACCTTCCACGAAGAATTCGTTTCATAACACTCGATATACTTTGAATTGCTTTAAGAATTGCACTTGTTGAATTGAAGACGATATAAATAAATTCAAAGGAATGTTTTAGTATTTCCATTTGTAGCGCGATATTTTTAAGCGTCAGCAATTTGCGAATGTATTGAATATTGAAAGCAGCATTTCATTGATCGGTTCTCTGAAAAATCTGTGAAATACAAACATTATTCTTTTTATACTGTACACGTAGTTACGAGTCATATGCTATCTTTTGCCATGGATTAAAGCAGACCAATATGGTATCCATCCCAATCCTATGGGCAGCAGCGTCCCGCTATAAAACTACCGCCACTGCGATTGCCAATCCGCCTGCCAAGCGTGGCGATTATGGCATTTTTTTATGTAATGGAAGTGGCAAACAAGCATGCAGTTCACATTGATGTCAAGTGATGACTGCAGCCTATAGACACTAACACAAAGACCAAGGTCAAAATGCAGATGCGTTACCACTCCTGAGGCCTAAGGTATTATGCCTCTGTGCCGGTAATTACAAGGTCGTACATTACCACGAAACACGATAGTGCTGAACACTACCATTTAGCGGCAAGTATACCTATTAGGAAATGCGGTGGTGCCTACGCCCTTGAGCTCCGTCACTGGAGCTCTACCACCAGTAAAATATACATTGTATTATATAAATAAATAAATAATCTTCCCTAATGACGCACAATACTGACTTTTTTTGACTTTGACTTTTTCTAGATGCTCAAAAGTTATAATTCGACATCAACGTAAATTAAATGCCTCACTGGTCTAAAACCACAGTAAATTCCTTCAAAAATTAATATTGCAAATCGAGCCTGCGAAAGCCTCGACTTTTTAGAGCGTTATCTCTGTTGCACACTGCCTACGTAAGCACTGACAGTCCGGTATTGGTTAAAACTTGATCAAAATGGTCGACAAACGTCAAATAGGTACGGTGCGAAAGAGATAACGCTCTACAGACCCGAAATAAGCCGAACTCTCCTTCCTAGGCTCGATGTGCAATATTTATTGTTGAACACTGTAAAATCTTTTGACGTCAAAGTACCTTTTTATTCTTACATGAATGACATCAGGAAACAACTGGCCCTGCGATCGCCCAATGCCGGTAAAGTAAATTATATATATGCAGTTTTCAATATTTTTACAAAGAGCATAAATCATTCAACAGTGCGAGCATCTTCACTTCACAGCCAATCAGCTCTGAAATTAAGTAGGTGAGCAGTTAAAAATAGTTTTATCAGTCGTAGTTTGTTTTATTGGCGCAATGTAAAAGAAATATTCGTATTACGGCTGCATCTCTACTTTCGACACGGTGAAAATTTTCAAACAGAACAGACAGTAATAAAATGTGGGTATACATGGTGAAATGTTTACTGGCAGTAGAGCTCCACTAACGGCGCTCGCGGGCGTAGGAACCACCGCATTACCTAATATACTTGCCGCTAAATGGTAGTGTTCAGCACTATCGTGTTCCGGTCAGGTGGTAGTGTACGGCCCTGTAATTTCCGACACAGAGGCATAGCACCTGAGGCCTCAGGAGAGGTAACGCATCTGCATTTTGACCTTGGTCTTTGTGTGGGTGTCTATAGGCTGCAGTCATCACTTAACATCAATGTGAACTGCATGCTTGTTTGCTACTGCCATTACATAAAATAAATGTTATTGGTTGTATTTCCACTTCAAAATGGGAATACAATCACATAGTCACATAAAAAACGTACCGTGTATCAATCATCCAATATTAAAGATTCCCGACAATGCAAAAGTGTCCTTGTACACCAATTTGAAATAAATGATTTGAATTTTGAATTTTGAAAGTAAGGCAAACATATACCTATTAGCCGTATGTTAACCATAACTTTACCCGAAATTGTAGAAAAAACTATGTTGCAAACAACCACAATAGTCTTGTTCATTTCTCAATGCGAGGAATACCACTATGAATCTATACTAATATTATAAAGCTGAAGAGTTTGTTTGCTTACTTGAACGCGCTAATCTCAGGAACTACTAGTCCGATTGAAAAAATATTTCAGTGGTAGATAGCCCATTAATCGAGGAAGACTATAGGCAATATGACTTTAGGTAATAAAACATAACGTTAAAATGAATAGCATAGAGTGCAGGTAACATTGTACCCGCGCGAAGCCAGGGCGGGCTCCTAGTCTTTAATACACTGCAAGGCTGCAACGTCACTACAACCATTCATAAGATATTGTAAACCGAAACTATTCAGAACCAAAAATATCCATACAAAGTATCATAAACTAAAAATACCTTTACAAAAAATTAGGTCACCTTTTATAGCACGCATGTCAATTACCATAAAAGCCGCATGCATTTGTAAGACGAGCATATTTTCGCTATAAACTCACGAATAAAAGCTAGCAATAGCTTTTACTGGGCGTAACATGTTTACATGGCATTATGTCGTAATATATTTTATCAAGATATCCTAACTTATTAAATATTATTATTATAATAACCACTTACGGCACTGTTATTTTTGATGTATGACTACATGAACTAGCGAAATGAAATGAAAATGAAAATATATTTATTTGCCAAAAACAGAATAACAGTAGGTACACAATAGCTGTGGCGTGGCCCTCATACTAGACTCAGGTCATAGAGCAACACGGGCCACCGGCCGCCGCGGACCGGAGGAGAGTAACCATATGCAGGCTTATACATGGCAATTCGGTTGACACAAGATTTTAATTTTTTTATTTTTAAAAGTAATGCATTTTTATTTCTTTTTGGTAAAACACTGTTATACACATAATATTACAAGTAACTTGTAATTATTGACAAGACGGCCGCAATCGTCACACGAGTCCGCCACTGGCCTCAGCCGCTCCGATTGCGAGGCCAGGACATAGCCTGGCAGTCTACGGTTAAATACCTGGGGTGTAGCATCGATCGCGCACTCCGCATGGTGCCCACTGTGAACCACGTGGTGCAGCAGGCGGCTGCTGCGCGCTCGATGCTGCGACCGGTGTTACAATCGAGACTGCCACTCCGGACCAAAATCCGGCTTTATAAAACCTATGTCCGCTCGAGGCTGACGTACGCTGCGCCAGCATGGTATGCTTTATGCTCCGCCACGCAGCGACGTCGGCTTCAGGTTCAGCAGAACGTGTCTCTCCGGCTGATCACAGGCGCGGGGAGGTACGTGCGCAACGACGTCATCGCCCGGGACCTAGGGGTTGAGTCCGTGGAGGAGTTTGTGGTCCGTCTAGCGCGTCGAATGTTCGACCGCGCGGATAATGGACCCCACGAGCATCTCCGCGGATTCGCCCCTCTCCACAGCCGGCCGCCCGAGGGTCGTCCGTTGCCGCGCGAGATCCTCCCACCTGCATCGCCGGGAGCGCGTCGAACCGATGTCGCCCATCTCATCCCTCCGGAGGCCCCCATCCCCCGGATCACAGTGAGGGCCGCCAACACATACAATCACACTTACACACACATACCACTTGACAGGCCCCACTCACCCGTATCCTACTGGGCGGGTTCGAGCCCCGTCCACTTACCGGGTACAAGCCCTGGTCGAGGAACGGAGTTGCCGATCGGGTCCGCGGCTGCGCCGCCCGGCTTAGGCCAAAGAGACGGCGCGGACGTGTGGCCCCTCACAATAGAGAACGTAAATATATTTAATTCTATAAATCAAGACCATTTGTAAGCGGCACGCGAGGGAATAAAGTAGGGGAGGTAAAAAAAAAAAAAAGTTTGTATATATTATATATGGCCTCTCTCAGTGAGTTTACCCGCGTGCCACAATCCCCCATTTAGGACCACGCCCCCGACGCTTCGGAGGCAGATAGGCCCGGGGTACGAGGATTCCCCTCAATCCCCGAACCATCCCCCCCCCCTCTGTTGCGCTTCCCGCGCTGAGGGAGGGATGATGAAGATTCGTTCGTTGTAATTATTGTAGATATTAAAAATAATTAGATGTAGGTATAATTAATGGTAATATAATTGTATGTTGGTATATAGGTATATGATTCATGATTTATGTTTT
Source organism: Macrosoma leucophasiata (assembly GCA_036365455.1). Lineage (NCBI taxonomy): Eukaryota > Metazoa > Arthropoda > Insecta > Lepidoptera > Hedylidae > Macrosoma > Macrosoma leucophasiata. The sequence goes on along the minus strand of JAWQUS010000007.1, from coordinate 21,108,287 downwards.
GCTGCCCCAATAATCCAGATGCGTTGCTCCCCCTGGGCGCTTAAGTTGTGCCTCATTACCACCTAACTGGTACACGTCAGTGCTGAACACTATCATTTGGCGGCAAATAGGAAATTGACATAATTATATAAATTACATAATACATAGGTCCTCGAGCTCGGACACTGGAACTCCACCACCAATAGATGAGTAAGTATCATCACGTCAACCGGAGAATAAAGTCAGTGGAGTACCAAACATAATCTTCTCTAGTACTACTTTTACATTCATTCGTAGGCACCACCGCATTACCTAATTTATCTGCCGCTAAATGGTAGTGTTCAGCACCATCGCGTTCCGGTTTGATGGTAATCTATGGCCCCGTAATAACTAAGTATCAGAAAGAGATAATAACTTAGGTCTCAGGGGTGGCATGGCAACGCATCTGCATTTTGACCTCTGGTCTTTGTGTGGGTGTCAATAGGCTGCAATCATCACATAACATCAGTGTGAACTGCATACTTGTTTGCCACCATCATTCCAAAAAAAAACATAATCTCCTCCAGTACTCCAGTATTCATCGCGCAAAACATACTAGCTGCAAAACTAGGCCAAGGTCAGCTTTCAACATCTCAATTTTCAATGATTAATTCATTTAATGAATACCGTAAGCAAACCTAATCAAACAGTAAATAACACTGCCGTCTCATAAATGTTAACATAAAAACCGTACACCGTCCTGGCTTGATGCATAATTTAACGAGCCAGCATTCCGACACGAATTCATACCTTTTCCATTTTCAAACAGAAACACATCGCCCGAATAACAGGGATTGGGGGAATAATTAAAAAAGCCCCTTTTGTGAGCACTTGAGCTGATTTCCAACAGAAAGTTGAGTGTTTCAAGGAATACCTACATATTTTCATATGAAAAATGCGAAGGGATTATAGCAGCTCATTATATTTTTCATGGCTACCTAACCCTCAAATGTGCGCTATCACTGTCGTTTGAACGTGTTTTATAAAGACAGAAGACTTTTAAGTCTCACTTAGATTGAAGTGACGTTTGAGTATTTCGCCGTAAGGCACTGAACTATTGTCAAGGAACTAGATTTAGGTTAATAGACATTTATTTTACTCAAAAAGAACATCATTCACTTACATTGAACTTAGTAATATTACATAATTATAATTTAATATTTATATTTAACAGTATTTTTTTTTTGTTAAGTCTGTGAAATTTAAGGAACGCTGTATATCCGTATATTGTTTGTAATTTACACAGCATCCTTTTCCCGCGATAATGATAAATACGGGAAACAGTGGATACTACAGATAGATATAGAGAACTTGTGCCATACCCAGGTTATTCGACAGGGCGGACCTCCGCCAAATCTAATTATGAGTTGTTTAAAAAAACTCAGCGAATACAACATTTTATATATTTAAATCGCTCCTCTAGTATCGTGTGAAACGGACGTCTGTTTGTTACGACAGATAATTTATTAATACTGATATTTCCACGAAACCTTGTTCCCAAGGGATAAAAAACGCTGTGGGGGCAATTTAAATTATTCCGTAATTAATCTCAGTCTAAATGAGTTTACGCTTAACTAGGTATGTCTTTCTTAAACGATTAACTTTGGAATCTCATGCAAATTAATGTTAAATTTTTATTGTCGATATTCTCGATTTCTATCTATATCTATCTAGTATCTATCCACTGCTTCCCGTATACAGTACAGTAGGCAACGAGAAATATTGCTCATCGAGCCTACGAAAGAGACAATCGGTTAGATTCGATACGAGTATAATCAGACGTATTCAAATATTTATCTATGTACCTACTTGATTTTAAATTACAAATACTTGACAATAAGAAGCAAGAATTTCCATAAAATGTATTTTAGTAAAAATATGATATTTTTAATCCTACCATCAGCATGATATTTTAATTACGGACGCACTTCCTTAGCACGCTCCACGCACTAACGGTGCTAACGACGCACCGACGACTAGGCCTGTCCCGCGCGAGACATTTAATTTTGACTTAAAAATCGGGACGTCCCGCCAAATTCGGGACATCTAGCAACGCTCACTTCCATTCAAAATGGTGGAGGAGAGCAATGGCTGCGTCATACTCGTGAACGGGTGCTGATTGTGGGGATTGGTCTGATGTGATTTGCGGGTGTTACTTTCTATCACGATATTGAGCTGTTGATGGGTGTTTGCGTATGTGTTTATATGCAAATATTTATATGCCATGGACGTTCACATTATCTTTATTTTATTTAATAATATTTGTATTAAATCTAAGATTTTGACAAAAGAACAACACGCTGAGTTTGTTGGGTAGCGGAGTTCTTCTCAGTAGTGCCTGCACTTGGAACTCTGCTAAATGAATGACTATGATTATGACGAACAGATGTTTCATTTTCTTCTATGAAGGAATTAAAAAATTTGATGATTCACGTATCGGTTAAATATTATTATTAAATTGGTATTTATTAATACCTATTGAATTATTATTATAAGTCATTCTCTCTAGGTAGCTTATAACCCGACAATGCAAAAGTGTCCTTGTAGACCAATTTGAAATAAATTATTTGAATTTTGAATTTCGAATTTTGACGCTGGTGCCGTCACCGTCACTCGCCATGCCGTGCCACGCCATCACTGGATGCCGGCCCTAATGGATTAATGGATGCTTCGTTTGATTTCCGAAGTAAAATAATAACGATTTGAAGCAGTTTCTCTTTAATGGCATTAGTCACAAATGATTAACATTGGAATGATAATGTGGTCAATAACAATAGGAAAAGCCATTCAGGGATTACTTTAGTCGATCCTACGAGATTAACCAACGCTAAACATAACTCATTCACGTCATTAACCAAATTGAATGGAATGGAGCTAAACTTTAAATTCAGAGAGTGTCTACGATTCAAGAATAACAATGGTAGAGTCGACGAGGTCGAAAATGCAAACAATTTTATGTCTCGTGGTTTTGTAAGTGACATCTTTTAAAAAACGTTATAAAAACAATGTTACTTCGGAAACCCGACAATCGCAACACCAAATTAAAAAAATCTTTACAAAAATACTTAGGTACTTCAAAACCTGGATTAATAAATAGCAACACCAAAATGTTAAAAATAACAAAATCCCACTAATATTATAAATGCGAAAGTTTATATGGATGGATGTTTATTACTCTTTCACGTAAAAACTACTGAATAGATTTTAATGAAACTGTAGGTACAGTAATATACGATAGCTTATACATCAGAATAACACATGGGCTACAATTAATAAGGATATTGTGTGTGATACTAATCCTGCGCAGACGAAGTCGCGGGCACCAACTAGTTTAGATATATTTCAAAAGAGCAATGTTACCAAAAATTACTACCCGACTGGAACACGACAGCGCTGAACACTGCCATTTAGCGGCAAGTTAATTAGGTAATTCGGTGATGCGTACGCCTGTGAGCTCCATCACTGGAGCTCTACCGCCAGTAAAATGTGGCTGAAATGTGGAAAAATATATACCTACTTACACCGATTCTGTTTCTCATGCTACAAATATATAATTCTTTCTATTATTTAAGCATCATAAATCTGTATTCCAATTCAATCCACATTGAAACGTTTACTGAAATAAACAATTTGCCCGTCTGAAATCAAACTTGCAATTTCACGAACAGTTCAGCGTCATGATGATTCGCATTATTCATATAATACTAACCTATTTTTAGTACAATCCGTATCGAACAAATTGCAGCCATTGAGAATATTCAAAAGGCAGACTAATGCAATTTAACCATACAGTGGAAAGTGCGCAGTGCATTTCTCACCCCCATATCACCAACTCTGTCATACTTACAAAAATCCTCATACGTATCTCACTCACACACGTTCACCCCAAAGCTTCCAATTTGGATCAAGCGTCGCCATAGCAACCGCCCAAAACAACGTATTTGGCTAAATCACCATTCGCTATTGAACTCTTTCCCTTCTCATATCTGGCGATTTTCACATTGCAAAGGATTAAAACATGAAGACAATCGAAGCTCAATTAATACTGGTTCTGTTCTGGACCATGGTATTAACAAGCTGGCCTATTAAGGGAAATTAAACGTTAAATAAAGGGATTAAAGAGTAATTTAGTTTAATTGATGACGTGAGGGCTTACCCTGTCTAGGGTGGCGAGGCTCTTTCCCTTATTAGACGTGTTTGGAATGGGTTGACAAATTTATTGACTATTCCTTTCCAACAACAATCTGTGAATGTGATTTTAGAAACAACAGAATTATGTAAAATCACTTCCATTAGGTAGATCAACGATGGGCTGTCATAAAAATCACAGAATAGAAAAATACCTATGTTACATGTCATATCTCATAAGTATTTTTCTTACTTACTTTCTTTATTGACGAGAGGTCGCCGAAGATGATACTTCTAGTTTTAGAAAACCATTGATATAAATGTAGGTTTTGTAAAACAAGATGTACCTATCTAAAGCTTTCGCATTAACACATGCTTGTGAAATATATTTTATTTAAAGAAAAATGGAAAGAAAAATTTTGACTTCAGGCGAGACTCGAACTCGCGGCCTACTGGGAATCTAGTCCAGCCGCTCCTCCAATTGAGCTACTGAAGTCCTGCCCGATAATATAAAACAATTATTAAGGGTAAAGGCGACTTCTTTACGATATTCAATAAACTGCAAAGTCTATTATATCGGTTACCTTACTAGCATATGTTGGCAATAGATGGCGCTACTGCTACCACAAAGCAATGCAATAAATGTGAAGGAAAGATTTGACAAATCGGGCAGGACTTCAGTAGCTCAGTTGGAAGAGCGGCTGGACTAGATTCCCAGTAGGCCGCGAGTTCGAGTCTCGCCTGAAGTCAAAGTTTTCTTTCCATTTTTCTTTAAATAAAATATATTTCACAAGCATGTGTTAATGCGAAATAATATAAAACAATTAGTAAGTAAAACACTTCGAAGTGTGATGGGTTTATCAGGTAAAGTAATTTTTATATATTTCTGTGTATTAGTAACAAACATATTTCCGTGTTCTGATGAAGTATGAGATGAGAATAGATACAGGCGCTCAGGTGATATCTCATTCTAAAGCCTAGACATCTGGTCCTGGTCCATTCACATACCCCAAAGTTTGGCAGTTCTACTTAACCTTCTAACTACAATCAGTGAGAATAGTTCCACAATCAAAAGGATTACCAAAAATAAACCCCATGTCACTTATGACCGAACCCCAGGGTTGAACGCAGTAGCGTGTAAATTGTCTAGAAAGATAACCAGCAATCTCCTTCAAGTCTTTTTTTTTTCAAAACAAAGCGTCAACGTCTAGACATCTCAATCGCAGGAGACATTCGCCCTTTTAGTCACCACTTACAACAATACACAACTTAAAGCACCTCGCTGTCAAAATTTAGGGGTTGAGGGTGGAAATCAATTGAGAACAGAATACCAGTAGCTCGGAGGGTCACAACCCCAGCTCAGGGGCAAGGGCGAAGATGCAGTCACAGATTGTTGTTTCCACTGTTACACTTCACGACATTCCATTTTTGTCTACCAAAACTCTATCTTCACCGATTTTCATGTATTTTTGAGGAATGTTTACAATTAACTGATATACGATTATACTATATATGAAGTAACCTTAAATAAATATTCAAATTTCATGAGTTTCTACGAGTCAAACAGTTTTTGGCAAAGTGAAAGATACTATCATTAGTACAGCGTCCTCACTCAACCTTTAACAATGAAATTCAAAGATTTTTTATTTAATGATTGTGGCAAACAATCTGTTAATACTGCCTATTACATTGACACAAAACCTTAGGCTGAGAGCCTTTTGCGCTGGCCTATTGCCGGATGTCTACGCCTGTCTCGTCGACGAGCAGATACGTCCTTTCAAAAATCAGACAAGACAACAACGTGACGTGATTCCTTATTTAAGAGATACGGAACCACAGACAACATATGTGTCTTTTTTTGTTTTGCGGATTATTAACATGACAAAAACAGTGTCAGAAATAACGCAACCAAAAAATTAATTTATTATCTATTAACTGCCTCGGTAGCCTAGTGGTAGCAGGCCACTACTACTACGCTGAGGTCCTGGGTTCGATTCCCGGGTAGGGGGTTATCAGAGATAATGGTGAAAAAGCCTTTATCTCTGGTTCTATTGGGATTTTTCCATTTTCTGGAAATTTCCCAGTACCTCAAAGTTTGGTAATGTGCCCGGAGATGTCAACAGGCTCGCCACCTGTTACATGGGCCAAAACGTAATCGTGGGTGTTTGCATGTATGCTTGAATGCATGCATTTACCTCTGCCTACCCCTTCGGGGATTACAGGCGTGAAGTTACGTAATATTATTATTTTTATAATGTGGTCCTATGAGGGTAGCATGTTCACATTGTGTTTAAAACCTGGTTAATACCTAATAAAAAAGAGGACAAAAAAAATTTCTTTGTGTAAAGCTAATGATTTTTCACAAAAACCAGTCGATTTCAGATTGATACATCCGGTATAATGGAAACAGAGAAGTGAACGTGACCCACTTCCTCCCGATACTCTGATAAGCACGAACTTTGTTCATAACAACGACGTCTACTTTTTCCTTGTTAAAAATACTTGCACTGCAAAGATCTGAGACAAAATTGATTGCAGGATAAGAACATACCATTCATCGATTTTGTTTCGGAAATATGAAAAGGAACGTACATATGTTATGTACTACATACATATTTGAGAAAGATAGAGAGATAAGAGGATAGAGTTTATCCGCATGCGAATACAGTCGCGATTTTAAATTGAAGTTATTTGATGTTATTGCTATTTTAGACGACCCAGTTGGACCAGCAATGTGTGACAATCGCTTCATCCGAGGGTCTCAAGATCGGTCTCTATTGCTATATCGGGACACAACTTATTTATATGGCCTACTAATAAGTCGTTTTAGATCTAGGTTTCTGTATGTTGTGTGTGTACGCGCTTTATACTTTATTCCGTAAAGAAATAAGTTTAAACGATAAATATGATAAGAATGTTGCATTGAGAATAATAGATACACATCACAACAACATATATAAGTAGTTTCCTATATTAACATCTATATTGAACACTCCTATAAATACTTGTCAGTGAATTGAGTGTCGCTCAATGTTCAAACATCGATAAAAAAATTGCAAAACGGTTTTTATGACTTAAGAATAAAAAGATCGTTAATGTTTAATGAACCTTCGCCAATTTGCATATAAAATGGCGTGAATGGCCCACAGCTTATGTGTTTGTATGTATCCAAGTGCATTACCGGTACTCATGACAAGTAAGATGGATGAGGACGCTTGCCTAATGATGTAGAAAATCGGCGTATCTTGCGATTCGCTCAAATTTGTAAGAAATACAGAATGCAATTTTTACTGCAAGTTCTTATAAGTTCTTAACGTAAAGGTAGGTGAACTTTTGTGTGAGGTGATAAGTGCAAGAAGCGAATGTAAAAGTGTGTGTAAAGAAAATAAATATTTTACTGGTGGTAGAGCACCAGTGATGGAACTCGCGGGCGTAGGCTCCACCGCATTGCCTAATCTACTTGCCGCTAAATGGTAGAGTTTCGGCACAGAGGCATAACACCTTAGGCCTCAGAAGTACCTAGTAACGCATCTAAATTGAAATCTCTAGTTTCCTGTAGAATCGAAATGTTGTAATAGTTTTCACCAGAAGCCACAAATTGCCGATTTAGTGCTGATGTCATTCATTCAGTCCTGTTTACGGTGATGCGCTGCCGGGAGCTCGGGAGAGCGTGTTTTATCAACAAATCTTGGAAGAAAACAATGGAAGTGCGAGTAAATATACTTAGATATTGATATGAAGACTGGAGTGTGCATTACGTTTTCACGAGTGATATTTTTGGATTTATGTTTTACGATTTGTATATCGTTGTTGACGGAAGGGCAAGGCTATGAATAATAGTGAAGTTTAAAGAAAAAATATGAAAAAAATTACTTCGGGCAGGAATTGAACCTGTGATCCCAGGATAACCTGATAACCACTTTACCACAAAGCTACCAAAGCCCATAAAGCGGTCAGTCCAGCCGTACCTTTATATTATTATACCTTTCTGCAGAAGTGATTATAATTATGATAAACATTTTTGGATCCTCCACTCTATGATATGTAGAGACCTATTGTCTAATCCCCAATTAACCTGCATATATTCACACCACGTACCCTATAAGCGGCATGCATTAGAAAATACAAGAAAACATTGTAAATCTTTCAAGCCAAAGCCCTTCTATTATTTAACAGTTCTGATTTAGAGTTGAGGCGGTACGTAAATATTTGACGACCACCCTACCTGTCCCTGGGGTACCGTACCGAGTACTCGGGCGCATATTTGCAATCTATACCTTCACACGACACTCATGACGTCAGACGACAACGTGTGCCGTTGGAAAGGTATATAAAATAATTATAATGAATTCATTAAAATATCTTACTTCGTGAAACGCGCATGGCCGCGGCTAGTGTAGATCGTAAGCGATCTACTCGGTTAAGCGATACTGTTAAGCTCGGTTACTGGCCGAGTTTACATCGGTTATACCTAGTATCAGATTTAAAGATTTCGCGAGGACGCATTTTAGAACATACCTGACCGCAACACAACTGCAATGATCGATAATTTTCAGCCTATTTATTATCGAAAAATCTCTCAAACCGTGAGCGCCCTGATTTTGTCAGGTTTCGTGGAAGAGTGGTTGCCCAGGCACTTGTTTTAATTAGAAGTAGATTGACACTAAAACGAGGTAATTAGGGTATTTTTGGCCTACCACTAATACCCTACTTACCTCGTTTTAGTGTTATACCTATAGAGCAAAGAGAAGTCTCATACTTGAAAGTAGTTTAAAACTGTTCGTGGCTTATTGAGCTTTAAAGTGCTAATGTTCGTTAGAGTCAAGTGTGTCCCCCTCCCTCTACCAACTTAACGGTTGTTGATAGAAATTCAAACGTTACTGCAATAGTAGCTACATATTAGAAGGAAATTAAAAGGAAAATTATCACACCTAAGTCGGCTTTACTAGTGTAGAATCCAAATACGCCACCCGGGCACCGAAAGACCTGCGTCATTGCGTTGCTATCCGATATGATACAGATAATAATATATTATTTAAGGATTGTGATATCGTGTGAAGTACTCATATATATTGGTATTCCAATGGATGTTAAGATCGTAAATTTTAATATTCATGTAATTTGTCTCAATTTCAACCCCTGTAACATGAATAAAACGCTTGCGTTTCCCCGAAAGGATAGGCCGTGATACATTATGTTTATACATTCATGCTTAGGTATGTCCATATTTGACCAAATAGATTTATTGAATACCATTGTGGAGGATCAGGGGATCGGGCGGTATCTCCAACCAGGCGAGGTATTACGCCCCAACTGTTAACGCTGGAAAGTTCTATATTATTATGTTAACTACCTCAGTAGTCTAGTGGCAGTGAGCCACAACGTTGGGGTCCTGTGTTTCATCCCCGGGTCGAGCATATAAGTGCCGTTGGGATTTTTCAATTTTCTGGAAGTTTCCCATCCTTGGTATGGTAGGTATTATGCCCGGAGATGTCAATAGGTGGAGCCATGGGACAAAACATAACTTGTGAAACATGGGTTTCATCACTCGCATGTATTCTTCATCTGCTTACCCCTTAGGGAATGCAGGAAATTACGAATGTTAGGTATGTTGTAAATGTAGGGCAACTAGTATGGAAGCTTCCTTAGTGCGATTCATCATGATTTAGGGACAGTAAAAATAACCACCGTTTTCATCTGCAAAACATAGTTTCAAACGTTCAGGTTTCCACACACATTTTTATATACCGTATGAAATTTGCAAAAGTTGATATTTTTTATGAATCCTTTTACAAATCCTTTCATAAAAGAATGACCGTCAATTAATATGCCAAAACAAATAATAATAATCGCATCCAAAATAATTTTACCTACCTCAAATGAGAATCATAAATTAATACACAACAACTTTTATCCATATTGCATCACATAAATAAAAACTATTCAAACAAATAGTATAATTCAGCAATTAAGTGGTGATGGCAATCAACACGTGTTATCATAGGACTCAATCTATCATCAACCCTCTGTATGGAAGACTAGTTCGGCCACTGTAACGCTCTGAGCGTAAAGCGATTCAGCGAAACTATGTTATTTTAAAAGTTTGATCTAATAAAATACACATTTAAACTATTCCTGATGCTGAGATATTTAAAACTGATTTGGTTGCACTTAATGAGTTCTGATTCTTTCTACCCTTCTATAAAGTAATAGCGTGATCGTTGTTTTGATAGATTTTTATAACGATAATGGATTGACACTAATATTATACAGAGAAAAAAATGCACGATTGTTTAAGTGGATAAAGAGCTACAGATGTACCTATTAGTCATTTCAAATTATTATTTCAATTACTAAAAGCAATCACCGAGTACGGATCTAGCATGAACGTTCACAGACAAAACCGAGAGGAGTTTGGCTGAGAATTCAAATACTTGTTTTTTTTTTATTTTAGCAAAGGTGGCAAACAAACATGTATTTCTTAAGAACGTTAAGTGATAACTGTAACCTATAGACATTTTACACAAAAAATAGAGAATTAACGCAGATTATATAACCATCTCACCCGGACACAATAGGGCTGAACTCTATCATTTGGTGGCAGATAAATTAGAAAATGCGATAGTGCCTAAGCCCTTGAGCTGCACAGAATTTCCACCACTAATAGAAGTTTAAACTCCACAAGCACTACCAGTGATTGACAATAGCCACAGATCTATCCTATTTAATACAACTAAATCATTAAGGTATCTCTACCAAATTAAAAAATTAAAAAAAATTAAAAAAAAAACTATCAAATAAATAATTTTTAATTTTTAATTTTTTTTTTTAATCTCTACCACATATTTATATTTAGTTTCCTTGTGTCCGAAACCGCTTATGCCATGGCCCAACAGACACAGAACCCACCGGTTTACGCAACATGATTAATGATGTGTCTTTTACACTCCAATGTGATAGTAAAAGTTCGACTTCCCGAAGTCAATTGTTGTTTAAACACCTGCGATTACGACAAGCTAGTTAATAAAGATATTGAATATATTTTGTTGCCATTAAATTAAAAAAATAAGTGAAGACTTCTAGATATGTACTTTACATAAAAACCAAATCTGAAGCAGATCCGTTGCCATTTCTATAGATACCTTGCGTCTCAGCCAGAAATGCAAGTTCGTATAACATATATCGGAAACACTCAGACCCACCGTAACCCTGACCAGTGCCGGAATAATGCTTCTAAGGCTTCTAGATACCCTAATCAATCTACGCTATACAAGCAGTATTCTTCTGGCGAGCAAATTCGAATGCTTATCATTATCAAATTAACTTAAAGTATGAAACTGCAACTGCATTGTTTATTAAATTCAAATATTCATATCTTACAAAGCAATCCGCAGCAAAAGTTAAAAACACCGCCACATCCCCTAACTTTAAACCCCACGATTCCATAATCCTACTTGCACTGATTATTACGCAACTAAGACATACGGCCGTAAGTTGAAGGGAAAGATTTTTTATGAATACGCTATGATGAATACGAAGTGCATGGATTGGGGAGTCCATTGTGCAGTGGATTGTGCAGATGTGTATTGTGCAATGATACAGAGGTGCCGATTTATCAATTAAAAAGCATTTGCTTTGAAATGGAAGCTGGTTTGTTCGATTTCAATTTGTTATAATGGAAGATTGTCGTGATGATCTATATTTATAAAGTGATTTATCGCATTCGATACGGCGGCAGTGTTTTTTGTATACATTTTTTTATGTAATGGAAGTGGAAAACAAGCATGCAGTTCATATTGATGAATAAGTGATGCCAGCATACTATAGACACCAGCACAAAGACCAAGGTCAATGCAGATGCGTTACCACTCCTGAGGCCTAATGTGTTATGCCTCTGTGCCGGAAATTACAAGGCCGTTCATTACCACCTGACCGGAACACGATAGTGCTGAACACTACCATTTAGCGGCAAGTATATTATGTAATGCGGTGGTGCCTACGCCCGTGAGCTCCGTCACAGGAGCTCTACCACCAGTAAAAACTGTTGCAGGAATGCAAGGCAGGATAGTGAATGGTGTATTTTAAACTTTGATAAGCTTACGTTATATTTATAATCCATACCATAGAATAATTATAATATAATATACGATTTCATGAAATATTAGTTATTAGTCGATATTTCTTCGAACTCGGTCAGAATATCAATTGACAATATATTTTTCCACACCATTCATTCCTATTCATGACGTGACCCACAAAATATCTTCGTCGGCCATTCTGAGTGAGTGACCACCTTAATCACCTGGGCGGCACTTTAATATGCCATAACACTATAATTACTGAAATTGGCAAGCGGAAAGCCTTATCAGGTTAATGAAAGAGCAATTTAATTTGGCGCAATCAAGAAATGAGATGGAATTAGACCCTGAAAATTTGTTAGATGGAATATATGGTTTCTTGTATCTGGATATATTGTACTAATTCCTCGAAGACAAGTCTTTTGTATGTTGAAATTTTATTATCGTTTTATAATATGTATATCATAATTTATCATTTTGATTTAAATTAGGTAGCTGAAGGTAGCTAAAATCTGTTTTAAGTTAACTAACTGCCTCAGTAGCTTAGTGGTAGCAGGCCACTACTACTAAGCTGGAGTCCTGGGTTCGATTCCCAGGTTGGGGTCTATTAGAAATAAGGGTTTATTGGGATTTTTCCGTTTTCTGGCAGTTTCCCAGTAATTCGGCGTTTGGTAATGTGCCCGGAGATGTCAATAGGCTCGCCACCTGTTACATGGGCCAAAACGTAACCGGCGAAACGTGGGTGTTTGCATGTATGCTTGAATGCATGCATTTACCTCTGCTTACCCCTTCAGGGATTACAGGCATGAAGTTACGTTATTTTATGTTAAAATTATTTTTCTTAGTTTTCCTTAAAATAAATAGGACTTTTAAGTATACTTGTTTTATAAAGATAACACTCTACAGAGACGAAATTAGCCGAAATCTCTCACCTGGGCTGCGACCGCCTATCTACGCTATCGACATTGCTATTGTCGTTGTCATTGCTGTCAAATTTTCATGTCGATTTGTAGCTCCTTTTGCAGTAGTGATAATCTGATCGTTTTTCTTTCTTTCATATGTGAGAAACAAGCGATAATGGTAGATTATTTCGATTATTGTTATTTAGTTAAAGCAAAAATCGACATGAAAATTTGACAGCAATGACAACGACAATAGCAATGTCGATAGGCGGTCGCACCCCTGAACTCGATGTGCAATGTGAGGACTGTAGGTATATTATTATGTGTTTGCCAATTTCAAATCTATCTATATATATAAAACAAAGTCGGGTTTGTTACAACACTTATAACTCGAGATCTGCTGGACCAATTTTCATGGTTTTTGATTTGTTGGATTTGTCTCCGCCCCGAATAGCAGAATACATCTTAAAAATAAGAAAAATTGACGAATACTTGAAAAATGCGTTATTTTCCCTAAAAGTTCTTTAGTTTCGGAGCTGTCAATTTTTTTTTGTCAAATCTGTAAGTAATGATTGACATTTATGCATGCGTTCTTAAACTATTTAAATTGTATGCATAAACTATTATGTGTATTGTTTTTTTAAAAAGATTGAAAATTATTACGCGTGCGTTCAGAAATGTGTAATGAATACTTAATCATTTCAATAAATGATCATTTGAAACTATTCTCTATCTTGTATCTTTTTTAGGCTTCCGTAACTAAAAGGTTAAAACGGACCCTATTACTAATCCTCCGCTGTCTGTCTGTCTGTCCGTCCGTCCGTCCGCCTGTCACCAGGCTGTATCTCATATACAATGATAGGTAGCTAGAAAGCTACATTTTTCACAAATTATGTATTTCTGCTACCGCTTTATGGACAAAATTAAGTACAAAAAATAAGAAGATTAAAACATTAAGGGTTCAAGGGGGCATGCAATAAACGTGTTTTTTTCATATATTTTTTGCTCGACAATAATAATGGTAGCAAGTAGACGCCTCAAATTTTCACAGAATTTTTAGGTATTTGGTGGAGTTAGGGGGTGTTGGTGGCATTGGTGGTGTTGGTAGTGGTGGTGGTGGTGGTGGTGGTGGCGTTGGTGGCGTTAGTTGCGTTAGTGGCGTTAGTGGCTTTGGTGTCATTGGTGTCGTTGGTGGCGTAAGTATTGTTGGTGACTCAGGTGGCGGTGTTGATGGCGTTCTTGGTGGTGGTGGTGGTTTTTAGTCGCGATGGAGGCATTAGTGGCGTTGGTGACATTGGTGGTGTTGTTGGTAGTTTTGGAGGAATTGGTTGTGGTGGTGGTTTTGGTGGCATTGGTGGCATAGGTGTTTGGTGATGATGGTGTTGGTGGTGGCGTTGATGGCGTTGGTGACGTTTGTGGTGGTGGCGGTGGTGGAGGTGGTAGCGGTGACAGTGGTGGTGGTGATCGTGGTGGTGTTGACGATGGTGGTGATGATGGTGGCAGTGTTGATGACATTAGTGGTTAAAAATGCACAATGTTAATATTACATTTTTAACATCCGCCATTATGAACCTAAGCACATTACATGTCATTTTTTCTGCCACAGATCTATGGTAGACTCAATCGAAACCTATTTACAATTAAAGATCGTAAAAAAAATTATTATTCTGAGTCGAGAACATGTATCCGCAAAATTCGTATCTTTTGATAATTCGTGAAATAAAATCTATAATTTTATTAATTCATTTTTATTAATGACGTACACTTTTTATTTTGATGTATTACCGAAACAGGTGGACAGGCCATGCAATTTTCAAAAATCAATTGCTGTTTTGAAAAGTTTGTTACTTTCGCTAAAACTGTGGTGTATTTTTTTAACTTTACTTTAAAGCGATACAAAGTTCGCCGGGCCAGCTAGTGTCAGATAAAACTAACTTTTAAAGTTTATGTTTTTTAATGTAATGAATGTGGCAAACAAGCATGCAGTTCACATTGATGAATAAGTGATGCCTGCATCCTATAGACACCCGCACAAAGACCAGAGGTCAAAATGTAGATGCGTTGCCACCCCTGAGACCTAAGGTGTCATGTCTATACGATAGTTATTACAGGGCCATACATAACCATCTAACCGGAACAAGACTGTGCCGAACACTACCATTTAGCGGCAAATAGGTAAGGTAATGCGGTGGTGCCTACGCCTTCACTTGGAACTCTACCATCAGTGTAATTAAGTTATAGTACAATTTCATAGCATATAGACTAGGTTTGCATGAATATCGCCAGGGAATAGCAGGGAGGCAGCAGATGACTCCTCATCAGAGAAGTGGGTGACCACAACACAACGCGCCGTAGCCAGGCCGCGCATATCTACGGTGCACAGTCACGCACAGTGATGCTCCTCTCTCTTTGCAGCTCGCGGCGTGTTGTATACGAATAGGGTATCGAAAGACCGCGTCTTTTTTCACTTATGGCGTCAGGTCTCACCATCAAGGTTATGGATCTTTTTTTATGGAATAGATGTGGCAAACAAGCATGCAGTTCACATTGATGTTAAGTGATGCCTGCAGCCTATAGACACCCGCACGAAGACCAAGGTCAAAATGCAGATGCGTTACCACTCCTGAGGACTTAGGTGGTATGCCTCTGTGCCGGAAATTACAGGGCCGTACATTACCATCTAACCGGAACACGATAGTGCTGAACACTACCATTTAGCGGCAAGTATACTATGTAATGCAGTGCTACGCCCGCGAGCTCCATCACTGGAGCTCTACCACCAGTAATATCCTCTCCTGTTTCAACATTATTTATAAGGAAAGTAATATCTTCACGTCCTATCGGTTATAAGATAGGTAGAGATCGTAGAGCATAAACCATTACTGTCCATGAAAATCTCTCGCTCTTCTACATTCATAAATCAAGTCTGTGTAGGTATGCCAATTTCGAAGTTTTTGACAGATATTACCCACGTATGGGTAATATAAATATGTATAGTCTTGCTAATTAGTTAATACTTCACTCACCTATCAATCCAACTGCCCCGTAAAGGCTCAAAGCGAAACAAAATCCTACAAGCACACATCGCGTTGACCCTCTCACCATTTTTCCAAAGTCACATCCTCTTTACACATTTTTCACCAAATATTTCACCAGAAATCCTCACATTACTCTTATCCTTTAATCAGTTCATTGACACCATAGGTTTTTTAAATTGGATTTAAGGTTGAATGACAACGTGCGTAAACACGCGTGGGAGGGTGTAACGAGCGACACGACCTTCCCGTGTGAAAGCTAGCGCGATACTAAAATTCGAACGTAGACGTCGTGCTACAGCAAGCGTTGCCGTAGCGCGTAGCGTTTTGGGAAAGTCCGAGTTTCATTGATCGGCAAGTTTCCAATGAGTGCCAATGACGGTGTTGTGACTGTCGTTAATTTTAATTTGCCATCAATTGGCGAGCACTTTGTAAGCACTTATTGGTGACGTAGTAAATGTTGCCGGTGGTATAATCTATATATTAGAGATGCGCCGAATATTCGGTTCGTATTCGGTATTCGGCATATTCGGCATCATTTCCACTATTCGTATTCGGCCGAATTATTCGGTTTCGATGCCAAATATATTCGGTTCAAATACTTATATTTTATTGGCTACACAACACAGTACCTACATACTTAACTACAAGATAAAAATTCTCATGTTATTTTATAAGCCAAAGAAGTCCTATGAAGAATGTGTTGAATAAAGCTAATAAAATAAAACCATTATATTACATTTAGGTAACTGCCTCGATAGCCTAATGGTAGCAGGCTACTACTACTACGCTGAGGTCCTGGGTTCGATTCCCGGGTAAGGGGTTACCAGAGATAACGGTGTTAAGTCCTTTATCTCTGGTTCTATTGGGATTTCTCCATTTTCTGGCAATTTCCAAGTACCTCGAAGTTTGGTAATGTACCCAGAGATGTATACAGGCTCGCCACCTGTTACATGGGCCAAAACGTAACAGGCGGATCGTGGGTGTTTGCATGTATGCTTGAACGCGTGCATTTACCTCTGCCTACCCCTTCGTTGATTACAGGCGCGAAGTAACGTTACATTAAATTACAAATCAACATTTATTTTGAAATCTCAAATCAACATATTCTTAACATAGCCCTGTAGTTAGGTTACATGCAGTCAACATTATATTGTAAACCTTAAATCAGCATTTATTTTTCATCTTTTATATTTAAACATAAATTAAAATCAAGCTATCTCGAGCCATCCCAGTCTACTCTCTAATAAAAAGGTATTTTATTTTGTGGTAGTACTGAGAAAATACCTTTTTATTTTGTGGTACTGAAGCGCGCATGGCTCCGCGGCTGGTGTGAATCGCAAGTGATCTGCTCGGTTGAGCGATACGGGCGCGGTCGGGTGTGAGATGGATGTCCGCTAGTGGTAAGTAAAAATGCGCGTTTCCATGCTTCGGAGGGCACTTAAGCCGTCGGTCCCGGTTGCTTTCTATAGATAGCAGTATTTAAACCTTGTCGGAGACCTTCTGCGCGGGTTGAAAATATCCGACAGCGGGTTGGCTACTAACCCTTATCTCCACCAACCCGCATTCGAGCAGCGTGGTGGAGTAAGCTCCAGGCCTCCCTTCAAGACGGGGAGAGACTCGCGCCCAGCAGTGGGACGTGTCAAGGGTTGCCATTATTATTACTATTATTTATGATACTACCGTCCCCACCGAATGCATCATGAACGCACACCATACACTGAGCCTTAGAGCTCGCGAGCCTTACCACCGCCGCATAACTCGGCTCTGAGGTATACTCGGCCGAGGCACCGTGCGCCCGCAGGACCCTGATACACGTTCACACTGACTGTCACTGACCAAGTATTTCGCTCACGAGGCTGCGTCGCCCGAACACGCGTCCGGTGTAGACGCGGCTAT
This sequence comes from Macrosoma leucophasiata, assembly GCA_036365455.1. Taxonomy (NCBI): domain Eukaryota; kingdom Metazoa; phylum Arthropoda; class Insecta; order Lepidoptera; family Hedylidae; genus Macrosoma; species Macrosoma leucophasiata. The sequence goes on along the minus strand of JAWQUS010000007.1, from coordinate 21,090,227 downwards.
TTAGCAAACGACATGTTAGAACCGCGTTTGCGCGGCAAAACAGTGAAATGGTAAACCGAATAATTCGGCCGAATATTCGGTTCGGTATAGGTTAAACCGAATAATATTTGGTATTCGGTTATTCGGTGAAACCACTATTCGGCGCATCACTACAATCAATTGCTGTTCGTTAGTCTCGCTAAAACTCGAGAACGGCTCTACCGATTTGGCTAATTTTGGTTTTGAAGTTAGAAGTCCAGGGAAGGTTTAAAAGGTAAGAAAATATGAAGAAATTGATACAAAGACTACATATCGGGGCTATAGAGTTAAATCTAGCTACCAGTGTTGCAAATACCTGTATTTACCTTGTTTTACAACTTTTGGCCCAACAAGATCCTGAAACTCATTAAGTTATTTCTTAGACAAAAGAAAATCGTGAATAATATCAAGTCTGATTCATTATAACGTACATAATATATCATACCACGCCGAGATAAATTTTTCTTATGTAATGAAGGTAGCAAACAAGCATGCAGTTCACATTGATGTTAAGCATAGAGCAACGCGGGCCACCGGTCGCGGTGGGTCCGCTTCGACCTGTCCCCCGCGTTGCTCTATGATGTTAAGTGATGACTGCAGCCTTTAGACACCCACACTAACTAAAACCAGAGTTCAAAATGCAGATGCGTTACCTCTCCTACAGCCTCGACTATTATGCATCTATGCCGGTTATTAAGAGTCCATACACAACCATCCGACCGGAACACGATAGCGCTGAACACTACATTTAGCGGAAAGGAGATTAGGTAATGCGGTGCTGCATACACAATCGAACTCAGTGGAGCTGTACCGACCGCACACTGTTTGTGGCAAATATTCAGGATTGAAAAATATGTCTGCATCTGATCTTCGGTTTTTGTTTAGATGTATAATATATAGGCTGCAGTATTCACTTACCGTCAATGTCAACTTGAACTGCGCGATGGTTTACCACCATCGAAACATAAAAAAATAAAACAATAAATGACATGTAATACCAATACAAAGTAATGCAATCTTCAAACGAAAACAAACAGTTAAAATTGATTAAACATGCGACATACTTGTATGTTTTAATGAATGCGCGTGTTAATCAATAATGTAATCAGTATGCAGAGAAATTGGGACATAGTGACCCGTTGGTACATCCGGAGTTCTACCGAATATAGCGAGCAAAACCCGTACTACGTACTACTTATTGCGATAGGAGCCTAAACTGAACAATTGTTACTATTTAGCAAACCCACATCTTCCTAGCTACCCCTTTCGGGTATTTCTCCATACTTACATGCTCTTTTTCACCTATATTTACACACTTTAAGCTGAACGGTATTACTGGTGGTAGAGCTCCAGTGACGGAGCTCGAAGGCGTAGGCAGAACCGCATTAACTTATCTACTTGCCGCTAAATGGTAGTTTTCAACACTATCGTATTCCGGTCAAGTTGTAATGTACGGTTCTGTTATTTCCGGCACAGAGGCATAATACCTTAAGCCTTAGGAGTGACAACGCATCTACATTGAAATCTCTGCTGTCATAAAAAAAAATCATTCAAATATATTTATTTCTTCAACAAAATATACTTAATTGTTTTATATTATTTCGCATTAACACACGCTTGTGAAATATATTTTATTTTTAAAGAAAAATTATTAAGGGTAAAAGCGACTTCTTTACGATATTCAATAAACTGAAAAGTCTATTATATCGGTTGCCTAACTAGCATAGTTGGTAATAGATGGCGCTGTTGCTACCATAAAGCAATGCAATAGATGTGAAGGAAAGATTTGACAAATCGGGCAGGGCTTCAGTAGCTCAATTGGAAGAGCGGCTGGACTAGATTCCCAGTAGGTCGCGAGCTCGAGTCTCGCCTGAAGTCAAATTTTTCTTTCCATTTTTCTTTAAAAATAAAAAATATACTTATATCTATAAACAAGTGCTAGGACCATGTCATGTAGATATTTATTGGGTTACAGCATTACTTACAAGTGTATGCTTGTTTGCCACTTCATGACCCAAAAAACGATGATATTTTGTTCGTTTGTTCATCAGTATAGATCTGGGTCTGATTAATAAAACAAGTCAAAGCATTTATGGTTCAAGTTTGGAACATAAATCTATACTAATAAAAAAGTCTTGTTGATGCCTACACCTCTGGATATTGCGATTTTGTTTCGCTTCAGAGGAAAAAACAATACAAATTCGGCATTTAATACCTACTTACATCGTAAAAACAAATATACCCTCTGGCCTTGAGATGTACCTACATGATATTTTAACTCAAACTACTGCGTCCTAGAGAGAAAAAATAAGGCTGAGGTCTGTAGATTCTTTATGATAATAAAAAAAATCGACTTCTAATGTTTAACCAATTCTTCCTGCCATCTCCGAAACAAATAAAGACCACTATATCAAACAATCAGAAGCGAGATGAAAATGGTACAATAAATACATAGTAATATTATGTTGTTCCATTTCCACCAAATTATACCATTAACAGCTATCGCGAACTCGCAGCCTCGCGGTCAATATTTTATTAGCCACGAGCTTTCGTGCCATAAGTTCTAGCAACTTATGGCACGAAAGCTCGTGGCTATTAATTATGATGAAGATACAATGCTATCAAATTTATTATTTGTTCGGCTTTTATTTGCACAAAAATCTACTCTTTTTAGGGTGCCGTGCCGATACAAAAGGAAATGTATTTATTCTACCACTTTGTCGGCGTGATAAATGCCAAATTTCAAGTCTTTTGTACCAATAGTTTTTGCGTTAAACGCGGACGGACAGACAAACAGACAGACAGACAGACGGACATGGCGAAATTATATGGGTTCCTTGTTTATACGGAACCCTAAAAACGGAACCTTTATTAGATAAATTCTTTCGGTTTGTATGTTTGTTCGTCTGACAGAGCGATTATTCTGAAAGTGGTGGATTTGTACTTACACTTATATTAAGGCCCTGTAATTTCCGTCACAGAGGCATAACACCTTAGGCCTCAGGAGTGGTAACGCATCTGCATTTTGACCTTGGTCTTTGTGTGGGTGTCTATAGGCTGCAGTCATCACCTAACATCAATGTGAACTGCATGCTTATTTTCCACTTCCATAACATTAAAAAAATACTTATGATACATGTTCGGGTCAGTGATTTAATGGGTCATTTAATGGGACACCTGGAAACATCTGCATCAAACGCCTAAACCTAGATAGTTTTTGTGTAGGTATCTAAATATCTGTAGATATGCTGCATGTTAGGTTGTGACGGAGCTTTTTCCATGTCCACAATATGATGCTTTCATTTGAATAATAATAATGGCAACCCTTGATACATCTCACTGTTGGGCACGAGTCTCTCCCCTTTTTGGGAGGAGGCCTGGAGCTTACTCCACCACCCTGCTCCAATGCGAGTTGGTGGAGATAAGGGTTAGTGGTCAACCCGTTGTCGGATGTTTTCAAACCGCCTTTTTAAGGCCTCGGACATGGTTTAACGACTGCTATCTATCGATAGCAACCGGGACCGACGGCTTTACGTGCCCTCTGAAGCACGGAAACGCGCATTTTAATTTGCCACTAGCGGTCACCCAGCACACACCCGACCGCGCCCGCATCGCTTAACCGAGTAAATCGCTTCCGATCTACACTAAATATAGTTAAAGATTATTGTACGTATGAAGCAGAAATATCCACCTTATTATTTAAGTTGCCCCTTTTTTCCCATCAACGAAGCGTTGCTACAGTTATAGAAAAACTTCTATAACTGTAGCAACGCTTCGTAAACATAGCGTGCGCCAGAGAATAGTACTGTCGTCGGCATCGATGTGACATATTATGCAACATTAGTATGGTAAAAGGGTCCGTGATGTAAGGGCACCGTTTATTTGCAGTGTAGACACGTACACCGTGTCCTGTGAACCCGACAATGTATTTGTGGAAAGAAAGCCGTAATAGAGGATCAAGAAATGCTGTTATAAATACCTGGTAGGTACTGTTTTTTTATGTAATAAAGGTGGCAATCAAGCATGCAGCTCACATTGTGACTACAGGACTGCAGCCTACATTATAGCATACCGCGGACACTCCGCCAAAATTCCATACAAACGCTTAATTTGGTCTCTATTACACAGACCTCAATCAGTGACGTGTATTTACACGTGAGCCTGTGTGCGTAGCACGTACAAAATACCAATCGTCGTCCATAAGAGGGTAGTAGTAGGTTGGTGATGCGGGGAAATCGGGCGGAACGTCGAAGTGTCCATTCTGTACGTAATATTATTACATGTTCTCTGATAATAGGCTGCAGTAAAGCTGCAGTAAGCTATAAACATCTACACGAAAACCAGAGGTAAAATTGCAGATAGGTAGGATAGGTAGGATTTGACGACCCGGTTAGTCCAGCGGTTTGAAACCACCGTTTGATTCGAAGGGTCGCGGGTTCGATCCCCGCAACGGAACAAATATTTGTATGGCCTATAGATATTTGTATGGCCTATAGATATTTGTTTCGGGTCTGGGTGTTTGTGTATGCGTCGTATGTGTACAACGGCACCCATGACACAGGTTTATACCTACTGTGGGACTGTGAGTGTAAGCGTATTTAATTTTTTTATTTATTATTTTATTATTAGGTTGCTCACTCCTGAGACCTAAGTCGGTATGTCTGTGTAATTGATTACAAGGACTACATTATCTTACCGGAACACGATAACGCTAAACACTACCATTTGGCGGCAGATAGATTAGGTAGGTAATGCGGCGGTGCCTACGCCCTCGAACTCCTGCATTGGAACTCTAGCACCGGTGAATGTACTAATATAAATATAAGTGACCCACATCGTCTTTACAGTATGTGTGATATATTATGATATGAATCACCAAAAACATTTTCATGTAAAATAATGCCAAGACGAGACTATATGGCTCGCACTGACAAAAAGTTATTATTAAATTATAAATTTGATTTTTGCAAGCACACTTGCAATTCTGCAGGGTACGGAGTTACGGACAGTTCAAATTATGGTTTTATGGGCTTTTACACCCACATATAGAATACTGTTTTATAGTATGGGAAGGAAAATAAAATACAGAATAAGTTACACCTATTATATATTAATAAATCACAATTATAACGCTGGTTACACGATATAATATGGTAATACTTAATTCTAAATCCTATCACTATTATAAAACACACAGCTCGCGGTTTTGCTACATGTTGTTTATTGTACTTCACTTTCGGCTAAAAGTAGAGAAGCCTGAAAATTTCTCTTTCTCTTACAACTGAATTCGAAATGTATAACATCCATACAATATTAACAAGCTGTTATACGTTAATACATTTATACATGGTGGATATACTTTTAAATGGCCCATTATTATCGACATAAAGGTGAAACTCGAAAAAAATATTAATATTTTCAAATAATTAAATAAAGATCAATCAGCTCGAAAATGAACGAAATTTTATTAAAGTAATTTATCAGACGTAACATACGTACGACGTAACGTACTACTTGAACTAGAGCACGCACACCGCCGTGCGCTGCCGACAGATATTATAGAACTAATATACGACAAAGACAGAACCATTAGTTTTTATATTAGGAAGGTGGCAAACAAGCATGCAGTTTACACCGTTACATAGACGATAACTGCAGCAGTTATCTTAAACTTTAACAAATATGTCGTACTGTAAGAAATTTGTTGAAGTGTATAACTGATGATAAAAAAATGAAGGATGTAAAACGTTACATTAACTTAAACTTTAACAAATAATATGTTGGTGCAACCCAGCCTAAGTAATGCGGTGGTGCTTACGCCTGCGAGCTTCTACATTTAGAACAGTAAAATTATGATGCGGGGAAAACAATCAATATAATTTCACCGTGATTAAGCTTCTAAGTTAAACCAATTCAGCTTTGGAAATGATCATAGAAAAATAATAATGTACTTTACTTGATGATATCACTTTCCGGCTTGCTACTTGCCTCCGCCTAGGCACATCGTGCTGCGCTCCGCATCGCTGCCCCTGTGGTGAAGCCGTCGACCGCCTGGGGCACCATGGTCTCTCCTGCAGTAGAAGTGCCGGCAGATTCACCAGGCACGCCCAATTAAATGACATTCTGCGCCGAGCCCTTTCCACCGCCGGCGTGCCAGCCATATTAGAACCCAACGGCTTGGCACGTGACGATGGAAGGAGACCGGACGGTATGCCATTGATGCCCTGGAAGATGGGTAGGCCTTTGGTGTGGGACGCAACTTGCGTTGACACCTTAGCGCCATCCCATCTTCCAAGCACGGCGTGCTCCGCTGGCACTGCTGCTGCAACTGCGGAGACCCTGAAACAGCGCATATATAGTACCCTTCCAGGGGACTATATATTTGTGCCTTTCGGGGTCGAAACTCTTGGTCCATGGGGCCCAGTGCTCGGCTCTTATTCAAAGAGATCGCGAAACGGCTGGTCGACACTTCCCGTGACCAGAGGGCTGGGCAATTTTTAGGTCAAAGAATCAGCATTGCCATCCAACGAGGCAATGCTGCCAGCCTTCTGGGTACCATAACACAGGAAGGCAATGATGCAGAATTTTTAGACGCATGTTGTTTTTAGTTTAGGTATAACTTTATTATATGTAAATATTATTTAGCTTTTAATTATAATTATAATTGAAGTAAAAAGTAATTAAAGAACATGTACATTAATAGCTTTTTATATTTTTTTTTACTAGGATTATATCAATTTTATACTGAAAAATATTTTTCAGTTCTATTGATTTTGTGAAAATAATATTTTGAGCATCATTAGTTCAATGTTTTACCGTTCAATTATAACTTAATACATACTTAACAAATAAAGAATATTCATCCTACAAAATACTATTTTTTTGTATTAATATTAAATAACAAGTAAAATGCCTGTGGTTATTGAAAAAAAATACGTTTATACAAAAAGGTGTCCATTCTATGGAATATGGAATAGTAAATGAAAAAAGTAATTCTTCTAAAAAAAGTATTTACTTTTTTTTCAAAGATATACGACGAAAAAATACGTTTATACAAAAAGGTGTCCATTCTATGGAATATGGAATAGTAAATGAAAAAAGTAATTCTTCTAAAAAAAGTTTTTACTTTTTTTTTTCAAAGATAAACGACGAAACGTTCCGGGAAAACGTACGTAGTGCCTTCGCGCTTTTCTTAGCTCGTCTTAGCTTGGCGGGGTCACTACTGTGCCCCCGGATTCGGTCACGCTATACAGCTCTTAATTATACATACTTGTAATAGGTATCTCTTTATTTTTCAAGGTTTATGATTAACAATTTTAAGATTTCAGAATTAAGTAATTAGATAATCATATTTTTATTATAATTGTATGCATTTGATACCTTCCTGGAACAATTATTTTTTTAAAATATAGAGCAATGATTTGGGCTGGATCTGCGCATGGTTAACAAAATTATATTTAGTACTAAACTAAATTATGCTGAAAATGGTTGGTTAGCAATATTTGTTACGCAAAATAAATGTAAGCATACTATGTACATCTACATTCTTTAATCAATTCAAATGCATACTTGCTTGCTCTACGTATCATTATTATCTGAAAAGAACCGCTAACTACTTTTCTTAATGCAATGAGTTTAAAATAATTTGATAGGCAATACAATGTTTGTTCATGTATTAAATTTGATAAAACAAAATGATCATTCGGTAAACGGATAGGTGAAGGTGGATCTAGATTCGGATCTTCTTTTACTAAAGTTAATGTAAAATTTTATTGTAACAGTATCAGTTACAGAAGGATGTAAACGACAAGGTCCACGTTGGGCCCGCACCCTGTACACTATATCAAAAGATATTTAATTTTGTATGACAACACTATGTTACCATTTTACTACTATGACATTTTTGTTTTTGAAATATACTTACGACAATTAATTGAAGTTATAATAAACGATTTGAATAGCTGAAAATGATTTAATATTTTATGCTTCTTCTCTCAATACAGTGTAAAAGGTGAGGGGCCCAAGCTCCATACATTTTGGAATGTCTCCTTTTACATTAACTTTAACAAATATATTGGTGCAACTGAACCTAAGAGGTCAAACGAAACTTTAATACAAATTGTATCGAAGAACACTTATTTACAATCACGGATTATAACATGAACGGCCACACCGCGGACACTCCGCCAAAATTCCATACAAACGCTTAATTTGGTCTCTATTACACAGACATCAATCAGTGACGTGTATTTACACGTATCGCCCATAAGAGGGGAGGAGGTTGGGTGATGCGGGGAAATCGGGCGGGACGTCGAAGTGTCCATTCTATATGTAGTATTATTACATATTCTCTGCTATGGCTTCTACCTCGCTTTGGGTAATTCTGCCAAATTCTGGTTATTAAGGAGGCACTAGACGTATGAGTTATGACCGGTGATCTTAGGGATGTCCGGTTAGAACGAAAATAAGTGCTACTTTAATTATTCAGCGTTTTTCTGCCTAAAACAAAAGATTCTACTGTTGTTAGGGAAAAACATTATTATGCCGCTGATTTAAAAGTATTTTATATAACAGGTAATGTTTTTGAAGGTGTCTAGATAATAATTCTAGCCTGTTTCACCTTGTACCATTTTTTTGTACATATCAATGTATGAAACTTGCCTTCTTTAAGTATAAGTATACAAAAACAATCCTTTAGTTCGGTTTAATGCGTAGTAACACCTTTATATCAGTTGTCAAGTAATATTACATATGCCTTAAAATAAAACTTACCAACCAATCATATCATTCATAATCATATCGTTATTCAACAGTTGAACCAAAATCAACAATTACAATAATTATACCATTGTCATTCAAAAACATATAATTATGAATACAGCTTTTTAACCTTTTGACATTTTAAATCGGAGAATAACATTGATTCAAACAAATATAAAGAAGATACTGACCTTGGAGCCTCAAATAATACAGATATTTCAAAACATGCAGCCTAGCTCAAGTCTTTGTACATTGCACTTTAATCTAATCTAACATTTTTCTGTTAGAGACTTGACATGAAGATACGTACATAAACATTTTATTGTTTTCAAACATTAATTTTCTTTTAAACAGCCTTATTTGCCCGTTATATCCAGGAAGGCCCAATCAAATAACATAACAGACATTGTTATTGAAGCTGACATTTGTTAATATTACGTCTAGAAGAACGGAAGATTTGTACAAAAAGGAAGCTCCCCAACAGTTTTCCATTAAAAGTGAAACAAATATTTACCGTCAATCAATAATAATACACATCGGAGTGAAAAGAAGGGGTAAACACAAATTTTATCAGAATATCTTTTTTTTACTCATTTTCTTGAGTAATGAACAGAAACCGGATTAGGCACGTCCTCACTTTACACAATCTGTCAAAATTTAACCACCGACAATCACAAGCATACGCAGTCTATAACCATAAAACTTATGGTTTAACCAAATATTACATCTGCGGCAGGAATTCGATAGGAGTGGCAAATTTGAAGTCTTCGGGGAAGAGTTTGGAGGCAAACGGATACATGAGTTTGTAGGACTGGCGGATTGTGACGTCGGCCACACCGGCGATGTCTCCAATATCCTTCTGACTGCGCTTGTCTTCCGAAGCCTGGAATTAACAAACAAAATTATCTATACAAATAAATAAAATTGGAGTGTCTGTTTGTGATATTAAAATAACCGCTTTTTACTAAATGCATAATAATATGTAGATATGTATATATGGTACATATACCAATACAACATTTGTTACAATTTTTGTCTGTCTGTCTGTTTGGCGGGGCTAATCTTGAGAACGGCTAGACCGATTTTGACGGGACTTTCACTGCTAGATAGCTGATGTAATAAGAAGTAACTTAGGCTAGTTTTATACTAGATGCGCCCACGACTTCGTCCGGGTATGTACTGACCAATCATACATTCTCACGCGGACGAAGTCGCGGACACAGCTAGTAATGAATATAAAAGAGTAAATACATTTCATATGTAAAGGACATGTTCAACGTTAGGCCCGCACCTTGTACACCTTATCAAAAGATAGAGAAAAATACGTAGAACCATGGAAAAATGCTCAAAAAATAATTTAAATCATTTTTTTTTGTGGGAAATATTTACCTATTTCATGTAATTTTTGTATGACAACAATATGTCACCATACTCACCATATTGCTACCACTACATTCTTGTTTTTGAAATATACTTACGACAATAAATTGAAGATATAATAAAAGATTTGAATAACTGGAAATTATTTTGTATTTTATGCTTCTTCTCTCGATATAGTTTACAAGGTGCGGGCCCAAGCTCGCGTTTATAGCCTATAAGTATGGAACTTAAAAAAATATTAACATACCTGAGAGGCCATGTAAATAGCAGCAGCGGCCACGGATATCGGACTGCGTCCAGACACAATATCCAGCTCTCCAGCCTTTCTAGCGATATGTGTGGCTGCCCGTTGCACATAGTTGGGCAGACCCAAGTTCGAACAGAACCGGGACATGAAGTCAGCTGTGGTGATGAGGTCCACCGAAGTCTCCAGTGCCTTGAGGATCAGTTTGAAGCACCTGCCGATTTCTTTTTTACTAATTTTACTGACTGCGCATATCTCCTTGAATGTACGAGGCACGCCTTCTTGCCTACAGGCGATATATAAGCAGGCTGAGGCAATAGCGTCGTTTGCTCTGCCTTTTAAGTTTTTACCGTCGTGGACCTGAAATAAATCAAGATCAAGAGTCATCGGTTGCCTAACTAGCATGGTTGGCGATAGATGTCGCTACTGCCACCCCAAGGCAATGCAATAAATAATGTGATGGAAGAATTCGACAATCAGGTGTGGACATTGGTAGCTCACTTGGAAGAGCGGGTGGACTATATTCCCAGTGATTACACATTCAAGTCCCGGCTGAAGTCATTTTTTTCTTTCCATTTTTCTTTAAAATGTCATCTTGGTATCAACATAAGGATGCCTCCAATATGACTCTATAGAAAACAATATTTGGCATATGTAAGGTTTTTTTTATTTGTTAAAGTTATGATTTTTATCAAATTTAATTGTAACTACGAAATTCGTTGCTCCAGCGTATTTTTGTCATAGTTAAAATGTTATGGTAAATGTTAAAATTAACCTCAATTTTCTCAACACTGATAGTGTTAACAGATTACCATCACTATCTGTCTGAAGCTTGAGGTTAATTTTGAAATTACTTAGTGAAGCTCGGCCAGTTAGGGTTAGCAGTTAATGTTATGACGTCATTTAACAATTTACAAAATGCAACAATTTTTTTACTTAACTGGTACTTTTACAAATTTGTTGTAGTAAAATGATGCAACCCAGCCTAAATGTCATTTATTACTTTGGTGCTAGCTTCAGAAGCATTAATTATCACAATATTTCATTTAAAGAAACATTTTCTATTTGTACTATCACAAAATATGACCGTTAATCTTTTTCTCAATCAATCGATTTAATTTGGATAATAGAAGAGTTCCCGGGTTTATACATACAACTTGATTTGTAAAAGATTGCAGTACTCATTGTTGACTAAACAATGAGTTCTGCACACATAACTATGAGTACATATTATTACTATCAGCACTTGGTATTTGTGTTAATGAACAAGATCATTTACATTTTTATCACTTACTAATAGACATAAAGTGTAGTGTTGGTCATATATTATGACCAACAACAAGTGCAATGACATTCATGACCTGAATATCAACTAAAGGACACTTCATTTGAGCTAGCATATCCTTTTGTATCATAATTTTATTGTTATAAAGTGGCAAACAAGCATAAAGTTCAAATTACAAGACTGCATTCCCAGAAATGTAAAGTGCATGCTTGCCTGTCCAAACGTGTACTATATCCAATTAAACTAGAAATCGGCTTAGAAAACTTTGGTACAAACTGTATTGAATAGTCCACTAAAACCTTCAATAAAATTTGACAAAACATCCAACAGATTTACGGTTTGACTTTTTTAAATGTAATTTCTGGTACAAAGGTATAACAACTTAGACCATACGAGCCAGGAGCCACGGCCGGCTTTACGTTGTGTGAGAGAGTGAACCTTACCATCAATGTGAAAAGTATGCTTGTTTGCCACTACATGACATAAAAAGGACAACAATCATTTAAAAAAACCATATCCAATTAGTACCTGTTTGAACAAATTATTTGCTCTGTCAACAATAGTCTTGGGTAAGTTTATCCTGTCGGCCATTGTGTTGATTTCCCGGAAAGCATTTATGAGAGCTCTGTCAGTACTGTTAATGTTCCTCCTGTTCTGATATTTGGATACTCCAAAACTGTCAAACGATGCATCTCCTCGGCCCGGTCCGATAATTGTTGATAAATCTCCTCCTGACAGTAATGGATTCTCAGGACCACCAACACGAGATGGGTCGACTCCGGACTTCTCATTGCTGAATGTTCGCCATTCTGATCCAACATCAATTACTCTGAAACATTACAATTTACTGTTTTCAGTATCCATTTGAATATATATTTTTTTTATATCAGTTTTCATTGATGGTATAGTACTCAACAATTAACATTGCACATCACAAAGAGATGATCAGCTCGTTTCGACTTCGTAGAGCCTTATCTCTGTTGCACCCTGCCTACGTAAGCACTACTGACACTCCGATATTGGTGAAAACTTGATCAAAATGGTCGACAAACGTCTAATAGGTGCGAAAGAGATAATGCTCTACAGACCCGAAATACGCCCAAATCTCCTTCCTAGGCTCGTTGTGATATCTACATTAAACAAAAATGTTCAGTTTTTTTTTTTATGTAATCAAGAGGCAAACAAGCATGCAGTTCACATTGATGTTAAGTGCTGACTGCAGCCTATAGACACCCACACAAAGACAAAGATCAAAATGCAGATGCATTACCACTCCTGAGGCCTAAGGTGTTATGCCTCTGTGCTGGAAATTACAGGGCCGTACATTAACACCTGACTGGAACACTGTAGTGCTGAACACTACCATTTAACAGCAAGTATATTAGGTAATGCGGTGGTGCCTAAGCCCGCAAGCTCCGTCACTGGAGCACTACCACCAGGAAGATGTAGATGTATTTCCACGTGTTATGACTTTGTGCCGTAAATTACAGAGCCATAAATTGTTTAATGCTATATGGTCTATGAGTTTAGAAGTTCAAACAAAGAAGGAGTAAAATATATGTGAAAAAACTAATTAGGAAGATAAAATAATCAAAGTAATACAATAAGAAAATTGTTATTGTATAACCTAGAAAAAATAGTTCCAAACATGATCTCTTATTGCAGTACATAAATTGATTTATAATTAAACTTTATTAAAGGGGCAGGCTGCATTGGTGCCTGTGGTGTGCTTTGCTTAAAGGTGAATAGATATAACTCACCTTAACATCTTATCAAAAAAATAACCTTATAACTACTTTTCAATATTATAGGTTTAATTCAGTACCCCAACCCAATTCTACTGTGAGAGATTGAGGTAGGCTCTGCCTATTATGCTTATATGGAACACACGCCACTGATTGGTGCACAGACTTTTCACTAATAATGTATGTGAAACTCCACACAAACTTTGGCTTCCAAAATTTTATAAGTCACAATATCACACTCCAGTGATCATGGCATGACCTTTAATTGTCAAGCTAAACTGACTCGCTATTAGCTTTGTCTTGTTTCCTCATTAGGGCAGTAATTTATATTATTAAAACAACATTTCCGCAGTATAATACAACATTTTCTACTGGTGGTAGAGTGCCAGTGACGGAGCTCGCGGGCGTTGGCACCACCGCATTACCTAATATACTTGCCGCTAAATGGTAGTGTTCAGCACTATCGTGTTCCGGTCAGGTGGTAATGTACGGCCCTGTAATTTCAGGCACAGAGGCATATCACCTAATGCCTCAGGAGTCGGCAGCGCATCTGCATTTTGACCTCTGGTCATTGTGTGGGTGTCTATAGGCTACAGTCATCACTTAACATCAATGTGAACTGCATGCTTGTTTGCCACTTTTATTACAAAATAAAAAAAATATAAACTGAACCACAATATGACATCATCAGACGCAGGGATGTGACTAAGAATCTTCCCAATTAGAACAAATATATCACTCATTCCCAAATGTTGTTATTGAAGCCATAATTTTAGCCTTGCCAATAACAATCTCTTTACTAAATATAAAACTCAACAGTAAACAACATTATTATAGGCAGAAAGAAGGAGAGTAGTATTTCCTAAGCCCTTAATCTTTAGAATACTACAGTACTGCCGACAGAGTAAACTTTCTACTTCACATGACATGTCATAATGTCATACCCACTCCATTGGGCACTAACTGGGTACAAGCCGCATAATGTTGCATGATAAACAAATTACATCCTAAATGAATTTGCAATCATAATCGACCTCGATGCATAATAGAAATCGGACGGACCAAGCTGTTTCAGGCCTCAGACCCTGTAATCATGTACATTTTTATTACCTGTCTCCGACAACGAGCCCGCATTCCGAGCATATCATGTCACCCGCCCTGTAATCTTCGATGAGCGGCGCATCAGGATGAGCATAGCAAACAACTTTATTCGCCTCCGATCTAAAACAAAACAGAAAGTAAGCCACAGAACAACACCTAACATCAGTTACCGATTTACCCGCCGCACTTCCCATATTAACACCACCGACCACTTACGTATCATATTGAATTAAATATTATTCTGCTGTACAACAAACAAATAACAGCAAAACGAAGAAAACTGGAATAAAAATAAATCGGAGTAACAGACCTCGACGTGCTCGCCATGATTGTCAGGTGACATAAACAAATTTGACCACAGACAGACAAAACAAACAATCAGGGTCGTTTCCTTACTACATTTTTCTTTTGTATGAAAAAGATAGCTAGAAATAAGTTCGATCTTTCCACGGAAGGGGGCGCTTTTTTTTTTTTTAATAATCATTTATTCATGACCATAGATACAGAGTCTTTCAGTCGTATACATATTGAATTTGACATTTCTTTAAATTTAAATAAAGGTACATAGAGACTGACAGCGGAACGTTTGACGTATACGGACGCGGTTGTGTTTTCGTGAGGCTAAAAACCCTATTTACAGTCAAATTTCATTTGATCTGAAAATTGTGTGTGTCCTAGCAGTAGATAAGTGTTTGGTATTTCATAGTTTTGTAACTTTTAACTTCATTTGTGTACGTAAATATTTAATCATAACTAACCCAACATATTTATTGTAAGTATCCCCTTTTTATTTTTCTTTTTTAGTTGTTGTAGTTTCTTGTGTGACGATGAATGAGCCTCCTGATCCTGGGGGTACGGACCCCAATATGAGCAGTAATTCTTTTAGCGCACTATTGACAGTCTCGGCTAATGAATTCGAGGCCCATGAAACAAATTTAAATAGTACTAAGAATGTGAAAAAAAATAACAAAAGACCACGTAAAAGGCGTCAATCGTCTTCGAGTTCAAGATCGAGGTCTAACTCTCGATCCCGCAAATCATGCTCACCTGAAAAACAATGTACAGCAAATATGGATTGTGAAATACCAGCTGGACAAATAACCCCACCTTCATCCTTTTCTCCTGCTATACTACCTACCCCACTATATCAAACTCCGTCACCATCCTCCACCGCTCCTGCATATTCACAAGTGGGTCGCGTAGATTATGATCCCAAGGACGTTGGTCCTTTTACAGTTCATGTCCAACGTTGTGAAACTGATCCCAAAAGTGGAACCACCCTCCACCCTGTTTCATTTGGTCGTTTCCTTCAGAAGAGACATATCTCAAATATTGTCGATGGGAGTATCCAAGCTATTGGACGGAATAGAATTGCCCTTTCATTCAAGACAGCAACAGCTGCAAACATATTCAAAAATAACCCCATCTTAGCCGAACATAACTATAAAGCGTTTATCCCATCCTTTAATGTGACTAAAATAGGAATAGTGCGTGGAATCCCCTCAGAATGGTCGCCTGAGGAAATTATTGATTCAATTACGTTACCACAAAATTACAGTAGCCCAATCCTAAAAGCCAGACGTCTTAATTTCAAGGTTGTTGTTGATGGTAAAACATCATGGAAACCTTCACAAACTGTAGTTTTGACCTTTGATGGCCAAAACCTCCCCGATAGAGTTTTTGTTTGCTATAATTCACTACCTGTCGAATTATACATTTTCCCTACCGTCCAATGCTTCCAGTGTTGTCGGTTCGGGCACACAAAAATGCAATGCCGCTCCAAACCGCGCTGCTATAAGTGTGGTCAAGAACATTCCGGTGACTCTTGTAGTGTGGAGGAAGATGACGCTCACTGCATTTCTTGCGGCGGTTGTCACTTTGCCACTAACAGAAGCTTGTGCCCTGAGTTCTCAAGACAGAAAGCCATTAAGACCTCCATGGCGGAAAAATCTATATCCTACGCAGAGGCTTCGAAACTGCATGCCCCTGTCGCTAGGACATACGCTGATGTGGCAAGCTCTATGAGTGCCCCTCGTAGTGGTGGGTTTGGCCGCACTCAAGTTAGCTCTAGCCCTAAAACCTCCTATAGGAAGACCACTTTCTTGAAGCCTCGGTCCCCTCAGAAACTTTCAAAAGGTTATGACCAAGTTGCACATAATAATATTATCAAACCCGTTATTTCTGATACACCTAATGGGTGTGCTCTTGTCGACCGTATTGATGATTTGTCTCAAAATGAATGCCTTTCATTTCCTGCTTTTATATCCTCCCTTATGTCCATTATATCTAACCTATCCACTAACTTTCAACCGTCCCACGCTGCCCTTATACTATCTTCAATTTCTGCGTCTGTCAAAAATGGCTCCACTAGTGAGAATTCTCCAGTGGAATTGTCAAAGCGTTAGGTCAGCTGTTAAAAAAGCTGACCTGACATTCCTAATTAAAGACTTTTCCCCTTATTTCATTGCCCTGTCTGAGACATGGCTTAATCCGGGATCTTCTTTTAGTATCCCGGGTTATGTGTGTTTCAGAGAGGACAGATCTGATGGGTGGGGTGGATCAGCCCTACTCGTCAGTAATTTATTACCATCCTCTCCGATCCCTATCCCTATCCATAGTGATGGCTTTCAAGTCGTTGCAGCTCGTACCCAGAATATAACCTTTGTTTCTATCTATATTCCTCATCCCTCCAATTCAATTCTTCTAGAATTGAAATCAATTCTTGCTTCCCTTCCTGTCCCACTTTTAGTCCTTGGTGATTTCAATTGTCACCACCAGTCTTGGGGTTCCGCCCGTTGTGACCCTTATGGTGAGGATTTGTTAGACATTGTTGATGAACTAAATTTGTGTTTGTTGAATGATGGAACTCCAACTTTCAGAACAAGGCCAACCGAAAGTGTTAGTGCTCTGGACTTATCATTTTGCTCGCCATCTTTAGCTTCACAGCTGTCATGGTCCGTTCTTACTTCGACACACGGGAGTCGTCACTTCCCCATCTTAATTGATCTCCCCTCCAATATTTCCTCTCCTCATAGTAGATGTCCTCTCCTCAAGTACCGATTGGAAAGTGGTGATTGGGGCCGCTTCCACACCAGTCTTGACAATAAAATTAAAAATCTTCCTGTTTTATCGAATGTAAACATAGAAACATGTTTAGAGACTTTTATTCAATTTATAATAAGTGCAGCGGATGAAGCATTCCCAAAGAAACGAACCGGTAATATACATTTATCTCCCCCATGGTGGGATCACGAATGCACATCTATTGTTTCAGAACGGCGCCTAGCGGAAGATATTTATTCTACAGATATGAGTTTGAGTAATTTCAATGAACTCAGTAGGGTAACCGCCTTATGCAGCCTGACTCTCCGAGCTAAAAAACTCGAGGGTTGGAGAGACTACTGCGCTTCCATTTCTCCTCTTACCCCTGCATCAATGGTTTGGAAACAAATTCGGCGATTCCGTCTGTCAAGATCCCCTCCAACCCATCTTCCTATTCCCTCTCAAGATTGGGCCGACATATTTATGGACAAAATTGCTCCGCCTACTGTTCCTTCGGCTAATGAACTTCCATCCAATATCACTCCCGAACACTCAGCCCTATTCACTGGCCCTTTGGACGCGCCTTTTTCTCTGTATGAGTTAAAGTCGATTCTAAAGAAGGTCAAAGATTCCGCTCCTGGTTTAGATGGCATCCCTTATTCATTCCTCTCTAAAGCTTCAGATGCCACCCTAGAATACTTTCTAGAGCTGATTAATATCATTATGGATATGGGCCTTATTCCAGTTGCATGGAAATCACAAATTATCTTCCCTATTCTGAAACCCCATAAAGATCCTAATGATCCAGGCTCTTATCGCCCTATTGCTCTTTCGTCAACTCTGGTAAAGACTGCAGAACATCTTCTTAAAAATCGTATGGAGTGGTATGTTGAAAGTAGGGGCCTTCTAGCTACCAGCCAATATGGTTTCAGAAAAGGTAAAAGTACCATGGATAGCCTCAGCATATTCACGTCTCAAATCCGTATCTCTTTTTCCCTTAATGATAGTGTCGTAGGCGCTTTCCTTGACGTTTCTTCCGCCTACGATAACGTCCAACTTCCCATCCTCAGAGAAAAACTTCTGAAGCTGAGAATGCCGATGAAGTGGACAAATTTTATAATCAACTTATTATGTCAACGTACTGTATACTTGAGATGTGATAATCCCAACATCCAAAGCTCCCGTGTTATTTACAAAGGTCTACCACAAGGCTCTGTCCTAAGTCCCCTTCTGTACAATATATATACATACGACTTAGAGTCATCCATATCTTCCCCTTGTAAAATTCTTCAATATGCTGATGATGTGCTACTTTTCGTTTCTGATCCATGTATTACCAAGGCTTCTCAATTAATATCCCACTCACTGCAATCTATGAGTGAATGGCTCAGTGCTAATGGACTCGAGTTGTCCGCTTCCAAAAGCACTGTGGTAGTTTTTACTAGAAAGCGAATCATCCCTGCTGTTGATATTTCAATTAATAACTGTCCTATTCCTGTAAAGGACCATATTAAATTCCTTGGCCTCGTTCTGGACACAAAATTAAAGGGAAGTTTTCATTGTGACTACATTGCTGCCAAGTGTCAAAGAAATCTAAATATTCTTCGCTGTTTATCTGGTGTGTGGTGGGGAGCACATCCTTATTCCTTAAAGCTTCTTTATAATTCAATTATAAGGAGTGTATTGGACTATGGATCGTTTTTGTTGGACCCGGCCAATAAGGCCGGGCTCAGGAAACTCGACCTGATACAGTCCAAGGCACTACGTATTATAACTGGGGCTATGAAGTCCAGTCCCATCAACGCCTTACAAGTAGAGTGCGTTGATCCGCCACTCAACTGCAGACGTCAATTCCTTGCTGATAAATTTTTATTTAAAATCTCTATTTGTTCATCTCATCCATTATTTCGTAGCTTGGAGCAATTATCACATTTAGTTGATTCTTCATCCTTCTGGGCATCCAAAACCCCTCCTCGTTTAATCAACAGCTATCGTAAATTTCAGGATTTAGGCGCTACAGTTTATCAGTCACGTAAATTGCCTTTATTTAACTATTCTTACGAAATAATAATATCACAACCTCGCGTAATTTTGAACTTTGGTATTCATAAGAATGATCCTGTCGCGAATGAACTTTTTAATTCTATAATGAATAGGGACTGGCAGGGTTGGCATTCTATTTTCACGGATGCATCTAAACCTTCCGAAAATGGTTGTGTCGGTATTGGCGTTTACCACACAGAGTTCGATATAGTCCAAAAAATTAAATCTCCTCCAGAAACGACTGTTTTTTCAGGTGAATGTTTAGCTGTACTAGAAGCAGTGAAATATGTACTGTTGTTCAAGCTGCCGCAAACACTAATTTTCTCAGATTCCCTGAGTGCCCTCCAGTCTATTATCTCAGATCCCTTTTCCTCGAAATCCCATAATCCTATCACTTTACAAATCAAGGATGCACTCAAAACATCTGAAGAGCGCGGACTATCTGTTATCCTGATTTGGATCCCGGGACACTCTGGTGTGTCGGGGAATGAACGAGCAGATGAAGTCGCCAGAGACGCCGTGACTTCAGGGGATATTTTCCCCTATAAAATCTTTCCTCATGATTTAGTTCATCAACCCAAAAAATTTGTTCGAGAAGCTTGGTCTCACCATTGGCCACCGCCTACGGGTAGTAAAGGGTTTTATTATGGGTCTATTCAACCAGAGATCCCCATCAAGCCGTGGTTTTTTAAATTCAAGTTCCCCAAACATGTAACCTCAGTGGTGTGCCGCCTCCGATTTGGTCACTGTTGTTCTCCAATATTCTTACACAAGCTCAGGATCAGGGACTCATCCATCTGCGAATGTGGTCTGGACGATGGGGACGTCAACCACATCTTTTTTTCCTGCCCCTCACACGATCGTTCCCAATTAATTAAAACTCTACAGAAACTTGTTCCTTTTCCTATCAATATCCCCACCCTACTATTCCTGTCCAATTCCAATCCCAAAATTCTAAGATCAATTGTATATTTTGTACATAAAAATAGGATTAAGTTGTAAATGTGGTCGTTCTTAGTGATAAATGTAAATATTGTATATGTTATACACTCAAACTAACTGTGTGTTAAAATAGTCTAACATTTGTGTTATTTTCAGATACAGTTAAATTTGTAACGCTGTTCATTTTTTTCGTATCGCTGTATATTTTATTGAATTCAGACGTGATGCTGGCAGGTATGCCTTCTGGCGGTTGCCATTAAGGAGAAAAAAAAAAAAAAAAGGTACATACCTACACTTAAAAATTAATATTATACATTGAGTTTAATTTTTTTCTACAGTATTGCAGATATACTTATATAACGCATCGAAATAAATCTTATTTGAAAGTAAATCCATAGTAGAGCGGGGAACACTTTGTTGATGTTCATGTCGTTCACTCACACCATCACATAGAAAAGTGATTTTTCGTATTGCCTCCAAAACTTGGTAAATACTCCTAGTAAAGTCCCCATCGCTTTACTGGAGCCATCCCATCATCTCATCATATTCCTCATGGAATCATTTAATCATCGTCATCTTCCTTAGGGATATTCATTAATTTAAAGAAATGTGAAATTCAATTTGTATACGACTGAAAGACTCTGTATCTATGGTCATGAATAAATTATTAAAAAAAAAAAAAACACCATCACATACATCAATGTCAGAAATGTCAGAAATTTCACTAATTTCAGTCACTAAAATTAACCGCTGAATAATAAAACTTGAACATTTCGAAAGAATGTGGTCCAAATCTGCATTCTCCAGTCCACAGTAAGAGCAGCGACTGGTATTTATTACGTGGATCCTATATAGGTGAGCTGGCGTCATACAGTGTCCGAGGCGCATACACGTTATCATTGTAATATACTTTCTGGAGATGTTTTTGAGGTTATGATATCATGGCTTTGTCGGTAATTATTTTTGGATCTCAGCATACCATTTGCCTTTCGTTTCCAGAGTCATTGCCCAAGAAGATTTCCACAATTGTCTATTGAGTGTCTTGAAGTGACTGTAATAATCAGTAAATGGCACTTTCATTGCCTGCGACTTGTCTTCATCATGGTCTGAACGGGTGGCAGAGTCGGCCACTTCTTTGCCAGCAATGCCACTGTGTGAAGGTACCCATACAAGTTCAATATTTATATCATGTTCCTTAATTAATTTACATATCTGTTTCTTAATATTACATAGTATATAATTCAATTTAAATGACATATTTACATTTGCTAAAGCTGTTAATACACTTTTGGAATCGGACGCTATTAATATACTATATACATTATTTACAAGATTATTTACATGTTCTAAAGCACAATAAATAGCATAACTTTCAGCTGTGAAAATACTACATTGTCTATTTAATTTTATGCATTTAGTGAATTCTAATTGAGGATCATAATAGGCTGCTTTCACAAAATCATCAACTTTAGACCCATCTGTGTAAAGAGTGTAGTAATCTGATCTACTGCTTCTAAATTCCAAGAAATCATACTTATTGCGTACATTGTCTAAATAAATAAATTTGGATATGTCGGTGATATTTGCATCAAAGTTTTTATATACAGGCCAAATTGAATATTGTACAATATCTTTCAAATTATTTTTACATGTTTAAATAATGTTGGCATTTCTGGCAAGGTTCTATTTACAATTGATGAAGCAGAGATAGAGGATGATATTGACTGAGAAAGTTCAGGATGTACAGTAATTTTCTTATGCAGCGTATTGTCATTCTTTGAAAGAACTTTCAAGAAAAATCTTTCAGCCAACATCAACCTACGTAATGTTAGAGGAGGTATACATGTTTCAATTTCTAGTGAATTAATTGGTGTGGATCGCATAGCTCCACAAATGAGTCTCAAGCCCATATTTTGTATGACATCTAGTTATTGTAATAAGGTGCTATTGATGTTCATGTAAGCTAAGGCACTGTAGTCAAAATGACTTCGTACTATACTTTTATAAAGTATATTCATCACTTTAGGGTCAGATCCCCAAAAAGTTCCTGCTAGATGTCTTAATATGGTTATACCTTTTAAGGCTTTGCTGCATATATGTTTGATATGTTCCTGAAATTTTAATTTATTGTCAAAGATGATTCCTAGTAATTTGTGATTCTGTACTATTGGTATTTCAGTGTTGTCATACAATATTTTAACATCTTTATAATTATTTACATTTTTACTGATGACTAAGACTGAACTTTTTTCTGGACTGATATCTAATTTAAGTTTATTGTGATAATAATTAAATAATTGACTTAAGAATCGATTCATATTATGAATTGCTGTTTGCATATCATGATGTATGCTATACAACAGCAAATCATCTGCAAATTGTAGAATATGTACATCTGAATTATCAACATACTTTAGTATTTCAGATGTATAAATGTTGTAAAGCAAAGGGTATAAAGTTGCCCCTTGCACTGTGCCCTTGTTGACAGACTCAGAGCCATGTAGCTTATTGTTATATTTAACAAAGACTGTTCTATTCCTCAAAAAGTAGTAAAGCCATATTAAAATATGGCCTGGTAGACCCATATCATAAGTAACTTGGATGAGCTCCTCAATATTTACATTGTCAAAGGAACCTTTAACATCTAAAAAAACACATATTGCATTAGAATGACTTTATTTGACTTGTTTTAAATCTGATAAGAGTGATACAAAGCTTTCAGAACAACTTTTGCCTTTCCTGAATCCATATTGGATAGAAGGTATTAAATTATTTGATTCAACAAAATACTCTTATCTCAATTTTGACATATTCTCTAAAAGTTTTCCCAGACAGGAAGATAAAGATATAGGTGTTAAGTATAATACATAATAGTGTGTGCGGGTGGGAGGCGGCCGCCGCGCCCGCACCTCCCCCACCAATTGTCATTGGATCGACACTCGCTTTATACTGTTACCGTTTTGTAAGACACGCAGCAATAAATTGCATTTCAACACGAAGACTTAGCCTTTTAATCTTTGCAAGCCTTCGGACTCCTCACCAGCACATAATTACAGTCCACATACCATCACACAGACCTGGCAGGGTCTACAACATGGTCCTTTAACCTCTTAATAAAGGAAGAAGAAGTCTTATTTGCATCGACTAGAAGATCTTTGTGTCACGGAAAAGAAACGGTTGTGGCGTTATCATCTGGACATCGTGGCATATATCTTGAAGAAACTGTCAAGATTACGACACAGTGAGTCCGTTCCAATCTCTTTTATCCTTTCCGTCTTACCTATATCATTTCATTTTGAATGGCCTTAACTTGGGTGCGGCAAGCGGTATCTACCTACATACATATGCGTTTATCATTATTCGCAAATCGAGTCATTTAATTACGATCTTATATTTCTTACGTTAGAATTCTAATCTTTATTAAAACCATTGTCAAGTGTTCAGATTACTTTAAATCATTTGTATAGATACGTAGGCATACCTACTCGCCGGGGCCGAAGCGGTCGTAAACAACCTATATCTTTATAACTGCATATTATAGGAACACCTAGTAACAGGTGCATTCCTTCGTTGCGGCAGCTACAATAGTTTTGTTTAGTTCGTCGTAAGACTCGTAAGTCGTAATTACTAGTACACAGTGTTATTGGGATAGTGATCATTCTAGCAAGATATTGAGTTCAGTGTTATAAAGTTCAAATACCTGTTCGTGAATATGTCTGATGCTAAAATACGGGACTTAAATAAAAAACGGAGTGCATTGAAAGGTAAATTTACCTTATTTAGTAATTATTTGTCAATACCAAAGAGTTGCAGAATATTAAGTACTGTACAAATGAATGAACTAGAGTGCCGTCTAGCTAGGTTTGAAAATTTGTATGGCGAATTCGATTCCATACAAACAGAATTAGAATTATTAACTGAGGATCCCGCCGAGCTATTCACTGAGCGGGAGCGGTTGGAAGGTACCTACTATGAGCTGGTAGCAACGGCGCGAGCATTACTAAATGATGAGCGCTCGTCAAGCCGTCGTGAGCGATCACCAGGTTCTGTGTGCAGCGCCAACAACGATCGGCGTCACGACTTCGTACGTTTGCCAAAAATAACACTGCCTAGTTTTGACGGCAACTACCAGCACTGGCTAGAATTTAGAGACACGTATATTTCTTTAGTGCACGAGTCAACTCATATCAGTGATATTAACAAATTTCATTATCTACGCGCTGCCTTAACAGGTACAGCGTCGCTAGTTATTCAAAGTCTAGAATTTAGTGCAAATAACTACCAAATAGCTTGGCAATTGTTAACAGAACGTTTCGATAATGAAAGATTATTGATAAATAACCATGTCAAAACTTTATTTGACATGGAAGGTCTTAAAAAGGAATCGAGCAGTGGTCTTCGTAGCATTGTTGACGTCACAAATAAAAATATGAGATCATTATCTAATTTAGGCCAACCTACGGACCACTGGGATACTTTGATAATTTATTTAATTTGTACTAAGTTAGATTACAAGACTATGCGCGAGTGGGAGGAATCCAAAGGCGCTAAAGATGGTTCACCCTCTTTACCAGAATTTTTAAAATTCTTAAGCAATAAATCACAGTTATTGGAGACAATGCAGGATGTAAAAATAAATAATTATAATAATAATAAGCAACCATTACACACAAATAATTCTAAAACTTTTATTATTGCAACAAAACATAACCATTCTATTAAAAATACATTATCTTGTCCCATGTGCAAACAACAACATTTTTTGTTCTCATGTCAACTTTTTCGAGATCTTGACGTTGAAACTCGAATTTCAAAAGTTTTTGAATATAAAGTGTGCAAAAATTGCTTACGTCCTGGACACAATAGTAAAAAATGTGTCTTAACTCACTGCAAATATTGTAAGTCAAAGCACAATACTTTATTACACAAACATTTTAATAATAACGGACCAAATGAACAAGCTCCTATAATCGAGGAAGCCGTTGCTTTATCCACAAGTACAGAACAAGCATCAGCCATGGCTCATGACGGTAATCGATGTGTCTTACTTTCCACAGCTTTGGTGCAAGTACGAGGCGCAAACGGAGTCTATCACAAGGCCCGTCTTCTGCTTGACAGCGGCAGCACCTCGAACTTTGTGACACAAGAGCTGTGTACCAGCCTCAGATTGGTGAAACATAGCCAGGAATCCACTGTGACCGGCATTAATGGTCAGGTATCGTTTAGTTCAGAGGCTTGTAGCCTTACAATAAAATCTTTATACACTCAATATAAAGTCAACATCAATTGTTACGTTGTCCCTCGTATTACTAATTCCTTACCTACTAATTATATTAATACACAAAATGTATCATTACCCAAAGGCGTAAAACTGGCTGACCCGTCTTTTAACATTCCGTCTTCGATAGACGTCTTAGTTGGCGCAGAATTATTTTGGGAAATCTTAACTTCTAATGTTATTGCATTAGGTAAATATCAGCCTAAATTACATGAAAGTAAATTTGGGTGGATTGTTTCAGGTGCCATATATAACAATAATAAAAATATTATGTCGTCATCATGTTATTTTATGCAAAACGAAGATATTCATCTTACTCGTTTTTGGGAGCTAGATTCAGTATCTCCTGTGCATAACTTATCACACGATGAGCGTTTATGTGAAGACAGTTTCAAAGAGAATACTAGGCGCGAGGCTGATGGTCATTTTACAGTTACCATACCATTAAAAGAATCTTCTTCTGTTCTTGGTGACTCTTATCACCTCGCAAAACGTCGTTTTCTCTCTTTAGAACGCAGATTCGATCGAGATACAAAATTTAAAAACAACTATATGGATTGTTTGAAAGAATATCTTGATTTAGGCCACATGACTGAGACTGACATGACTTTAAGCAGAAATCAGAATAACATTAGTTGTTTTTTGCCTCATCACGGCGTAGTGCGTGAATCGAGTACAACCACAAAGTTGAGAGTGGTTTTCGATGCTTCTGCCGCTACTAGCACAGGCAAATCCTTTAATAATATTCAGATGGTTGGACCGGTCGTACAAGACGATCTTCTTTCTATTTTACTACGTTTTAGACAACATAAATATGTAGTTGCAAGTGACATTGAAAAAATGTATAGATGCATTTATGTCGAACCATCACAACGATCTTTACAACAAATACTATTCAGATTTAATGAAAAGGAGCCTTTAAAAACTTACACTTTAAATACAGTGACATTTGGTACGTCATCGGCACCATATTTAGCCACAAAATGTCTGGTTTCTCTGGCTGATCAGTGCACTTCTGATGCAGCTAGAAATGCACTGACCAAAGACTTTTATATCGATGATTATATAGGCGGCGGGATTTCGATAGATTCGGTTATCGAACTATGTCATGAAATCACCAATGTATTAAAATCTGCTCATTTTAAGTTGCGTAAATGGCAGTCAAATAATCCAGCAATTTTACAAGCTATTAGTGAATTTACTAGTCAAGGAGAAACACGAAAAACATTAAATTTAAACGATTTTCAACTTAATAACACTCTTGGTTTGTATTGGAATACAATAACAGATGACTTAGTGTTTTCTATTAATTTTGTTACTAACAAATTAATAACCAAACGATTTATTTTATCTTTAATAAGTCAGGTCTTTGACCCGTTAGGTATTTTGGGGCCATGCATCATTCAGGCAAAATTAATCATGCAAAAACTGTGGGTAAATAAATGCGGCTGGGATGACGAAGTCTCACTTGATATTAAGTTAGATTTTTTATCATATTTAGGGTCTTTGCCTACGTTGAATAATTTGCGTATTCCACGTTGGGTACTGAGTGATGAGGCAATTAAAATAGAACTCCACACATTTACCGACGCTTCAGAACGCGCTTATGGTGCTTGCATTTATGTTCGATGTATTAGTAAAGACGAGTCAGTCAGTGTTCGCCTATTGGCATCGAAAAATAAAATAGCTCCAATTAAACCTACAACTATACCTAGGTTAGAACTCTGTGGGGCCTTAATAGGTACGAGACTTTGTAAGAAGGTTCTAAGCTCATTAACAATAAATGTTTCTCAATGTTATTATTGGACCGACTCAACCATAGTGTTGGGTTGGCTTTCCACTTCTTTGAGTCAACTTCAAAATTTCGTACGAAATCGAGTGGGTGAGATAGTTGACAGTACTGTCGGTCACAGTTGGAATTACGTGCCTTCAAAGCACAACCCTGCAGACCTTGTGTCGCGGGGGGCGAGGGCTGATACACTCAGTGCATCATCGTTGTGGTGGTCAGGTCCCGATTTGCTGCATAGCTTGGATATAAATTTTCCTAAGATTCCAAACACACAGACACAACCCTACAATAAATCAAAACTAATACACACATTACACGTAAACACAGATACATTATGTAAAACAGAAGACTTGTTACACAATTTAATTCATAAAGTATCTAACTTTAATAAATTGATACGAATACTAGCATATTTACAACGATTTATTTACAATACCAGAAATAGAAACAATAGAATTACACAAAATCTATCTCTATCAGAATTAAAATCATCATATAACTTAATAATTAGACATGTACAAAAAGAGATGTTTCCTGATGAGTATAATCTACTACTTAAAGGTGACTCACTAAATAAAAAGAATAGGCTTGTATCTTTATCTCCCTTTATAGACACTAATAAAATCTTACGTGTTGGCGGGAGGCTCAGTAATTCATTCTATTCGTATGATATAAAACATCCTATTATTCTAGATTCTAAACATCCTACAACTAAATCTATTTTTATTACAGAACACAAAAAGCTTTTACACGCACCTCCTCAACTATTACTAACTACTATACGTCAAACATACTGGCCTCTAGGTGGGCGAAACCTTTCTAAGCAAGTAGTACATGCATGCGTTCGTTGTCATAGATTTAAAACAAAACCTGTACAACCTATAATGGGTAACTTACCAAGTGACAGATTGCATATAGAATATCCTTTTTTAAAAACTGGACTTGATTACGCTGGGCCAGTGTTGGTAGCTAGTCGACAGGGTAGAGGATGTAAATTGCAAAAATCTTATATTTGCTTATTTGTATGTCTTGCTGTGAAAGCCGTACATCTGGAGCTAGTCACAGACCTCACAAAAGAAGCTTTCCTGGCCGCTCTCTACCGGTTTGTATCTCGGCGGGGTAAGCCTCAAACGATTTATTCGGACAACGGCACTACGTTTGTCGGTGCTTTTAATGAATTATCGTCACTTCTAAATAATTTAGAATCAGAATTTAGCGATACAGGTATTGATTTTAAGTTTATTCCCCCTTACTCACCTCATTTTGGCGAAATTTGGGAGGCCGCAGTTAAATCCGTTAAGCATCATCTGAGACGAGTGCTAGGACTAAGTCACTTAACGTACGAGGAGATGTCCACTTGTCTCATCCAGATAGAGGCTATTTTAAATTCCCGTCCCTTAACACCTTTTTCCTCTGAAGTATCTGATCTAACCTGCCTTAGTCCCGCTCACTTCTTGATTGGACGGCCACTGTTGTCTGTCCCACACGCTCAGCTATTGGAGAAGGAGAATATCAGTTGTCTACAAAGATATGAGCGCATCGAGAAGATGAGACAGCATTTCTGGGCACGCTTTTCACGTGAATACGTTTCTCTACTCCAGCAGAAGCAGAAGTGGCATCATTCTACCGGTCAACTAAAACTGGGCCAGCTGGTCCTTGTTCAAGAGAAGGCGCTCCCTCCACTGCTGTGGCTTCTGGGACGAGTCACCGCTCTACACGTCGGCAGCGACGGCGTGGCTCGCGTCGCCGATGTACGGACTCGAAAGGGTACTCTACGACGGGCATATACACGTTTATGCCCTCTCCCTATAAATGTTTGAAGAGTAGAGACTCTTCAAAGAGCGGCAATATGTTAAGTATAATACATAATAGTGTGTGCGGGTGGGAGGCGGCCGCCGCGCCCGCACCTCCCCCACCAATTGTCATTGGATCGACACTCGCTTTATACTGTTACCGTTTTGTAAGACACGCAGCAATAAATTGCATTTCAACACGAAGACTTAGCCTTTTAATCTTTGCAAGCCTTCGGACTCCTCACCAGCACATAATTACAGTCCACATACCATCACACAGACCTGGCAGGGTCTACAACAATAGGTCTATATGAAGAACCATTATTTACAGGTTTATTATTGGTATCACACATTGAGTTTTCCAAGTTTCAGGGATAAGAAGATCATTCCATAGCTTATTATATATCTTAAGTAATGTGATTTGAGCATTTAAATGTAATTTTTTAACTAAGATGTAAGGTATATCATCCAAAACTGGTGTTGTGTTTTTCCTACTCTTTAGTGAAATTAAGAACTCATCTATCGTAAACTCGTTTTTGAGAAACATATTCATATGATCTTCTGAAGCATTTTCAAACAAATGTGCAAGTTTATTCTCATCTACTTGCGTTGAATCTGCTAAATTATCTAAGAAACTTGGAATCCACTCATCATTAAAGTTTTGATTTAAATTCAAACCCATATATCCCCAAATGCATGATATTGGTGTTAATCTATCGAAGCTGCTGCATAAAGTTTTCCCAGAGGAAATACGTTCCTCTTTTAATGTTCTTTTTTTAATGCATCTACCTTTTTGTACTTTATCCAATTTTCTATTGCGCGATCACGGTAATAATTATTTAATGCATCTTTTGACTTCCTGACTGAGTAGGGAAGTGATAGCTACCCATTGGATCATCAAGGATATACCAGTTACACAAGTGAGCAATGGAAGGGCTGACAAGAGCAAGATCTATGGCTGAAGCATGTCTATTTGGATATGGAACTGTTGTTGGTGAACCATCATTCATAACACACAAGTCAAACTCATCAATTATATACAGTGATTTCCCTGTGCAATTATCGCTGTGGCATCCAAACGCTATGTTATGAGCATTAAAATCACCCATAATAATACATGGTTTAGGTATATTCGTGATAAGAGCTTTCATCTTTGTTGCATCAAATCTGATGCTTGGTGGACTGTACACACAGAGTATTGATATGGAACCAAATTGAGATTCTATAGAGATACCGATATTTTGAATTGATTCATAGAATTGAGTATTAATTACCCTGTATTTTAAATGATGTTTCACCAGAACAGCTACTCCATTGTGAGGATTTTCAGAATTTTTATGTATAAAGTTAAATGAAGGAAAATGTGGTAATGTAGAATTTTTTTTCATCCAAGTTTCATTTAGTAAACATATATCAATGTTTTTCTCTATCAGTAAGTTTTGTAAAAGACATTTTTTACTCTGCAAGCTTTGTATGTTATACTCCATTATATTTAAATATTTGTCCATTATATTAAATACGATAAAAATATTTCTTTTATTTTCTTAGTAGTAAGTGGATCATCAGTCCTGTCTGTCCTTTGGCCTAATGTGACAAGGGACTTTACAATAGCCTTAATTATTATATAGTTATGAGCGATCTGTGTTACATCAAAAGTATTGTTGACCTGCTCGGCCGTTTGTTTTTTTAGTGGTGGAAAAGATTTATTTGTATAAGTTATGGGCTTTGGTGTATTCACAACAGTGGCATACGATTATTGACTATATCTAGCTTTCTTCTGCTCCATTTTTTGTTTTTTAATAGGGCAGTCCCGTGAAATGGCAAGATGGTTACCTGAGCAATTAATGCATATAATTTCTTCAACATCACATTCCTTATACGAGTGCCGTCCAGCACAAGAAGAACAATTCTGCTCACCCCTACAGACTTTTGCAGAATGATTAAACTTTAAACATTTATAGCACTGCAGTAAGAATGTATGAACTTCGTATCGGAAGAATTTAATGTAGGCATACTGTGGGAGAGTAGTCGCAGCAAAAGTCACAGCAACTGTGGTAAGCGGTACTAATTTTCCTCAAACCCTCCTCCTCAAACGATCCTCAAACGTTTCCGCATCCTCAAAAATTAAAATAAAAAAATCCTCTTCCGCTACCGCTTCCTCAAAATTTAAGTGGAATTTATGAGGAATTTTGTTGCGCATGCGCGTCGCGTATCGATGGCAACGCACACGCCGCAGCGCGGTGCCAGGCCGAACAGGCGAGCGAGACCTTCCCACCCGCCACTGGCGCTGTTCCTTGATTGTTTGTTTTAATTTTATTGACATACATTATTTTATTTATACGCGTACTCAACTTAAATAATCGAAATATTCGGGGCTTTACAGAACTGTATATTTACAATACCTATCTTCTCTTCCATCAAATGTACCAGCAAACTACTTTTTAGCAATGCTGTATTGGTATATGATGAGCTATAAAACCGGTTGTTGGGGAAACAGCGTCCAAATATTTACCTCCCTGTTTAAAATAAATTTCGATTAATAGTATTCAATTATTTTATTTTGATTAATAATATTCGACTTAAATACCTAATTATCAAAGAAATAAAGACTGCATTCTTATTTTCATATCAATTCCTAAATGAAATTATGTCATTCACTCATCTTTTTTTTTTGGTGTGCGTGTGTTTTTTTTTTATGTCTGTAGGTTGACAGACAAGCAGACGGGCCACTTGATGGAAAGTGGTCAACGTCGCCTATGAACATTTGCTGGGAGTTGCCAACGCGCTGCCAGCCCTGAAACACTCCTTTGACGCCATTTTTGAAGAACCTCTTAATGTAGCACCTAGGGAACACCTCAGAGGGAAGTTCGTTCCACAATTTACACGTTCTGGGCAAGAACGAACGTGAAAACCGTACCGTTGAGCACTGCCAGGTGTCCAGTCGGTGTTGGTGGAACTTCTCTCTTCGGCGGGTAGTACGGTGTAGGAAAATAGATGGTAGCACCATGTCAAACAGTTCAGCAGAGCACTCACCATTGTAGAGACGGTACAACACGCAAATACTCCCAATGTCTCTGCGTAGGCTCAGATGTTCGAGCCTGTCAGTAAGTCCTGAATCGTTAACAATACGAACACCGCGTTTTTGTAGGGAGTCAAGTGGACCAAGCTAGTATTTGGGGGCTCCCGCCCACAAATGAGTATGAGTAGTAGTAGCTGCCCCGAAGTGAAAGTGAATACTGCCTGGTTTTGTTAAGCACCCCTAGCTTTTTGGATGCCTACTTGGTCTTACACTTAATGTGACTCCCGAATTGCACTTCGTTCGATATGTCAACGCCCAGCGTTTTTTTAGGGGTGAACGTGCAGACTTGTGTCCTCGAGGGGTTGAACTGCATTAAATTAAGTCGACCCCAATCCGAGACCCGCTCCAGAGAGCGCTCGATTTCAGACACAAGTCTAGTTCTTCTTTCCTCGATAAGTGTCCGAGAGGCATTTGCACGGCTAGTGTAGTGTGCATATCCCGTACTATCATCGGTCTAGCAATGAAAATTGGAGTTTGGCTCCAACTTCATTGACGTGCAGAAGAAAAAGCGTGGGAGATAGCACAGAGCCTTGCGGCACACCAGCGTTGATAGGTAGTCTGTCTGAGCGCTGACAATCAACTAACACTTGTATATAACACTCAGACAGAAAGCTGGCTGTCCAGTTGCATAGCCTCTCGGGAAGACCGTAGGATGGAAGTTTCGCGAGAAGTGCCCTGTGCCAGACCCGGTCAAAGGCTTTAGCAATGTCGTTGTGTAGATATGTCACTGAACTCGTCCTTAACTGCAGGACCAATTTTGATGATTCTTTATCGTATGTGTTTTGAGAATGGTTTAGATTTTAGATGATGACAAAAAAAATAATTAAAAGAGCATTTTGTAGTGGACCAACCACTACAAAATACTCTTTTAATTATTTTTTTTTGTATATATATGTACTTAGTTAAGTAGATAGAGACAGGACAGCGGATTTTAGGTTGGGTCCACTAGTATTTATACCTTCGTATCATCCTCTTTTCATATTTCTGTAGCGCGTAAGGCCTCCCGGCTGGTGTAGAACGCAAGCGATCTACTGTGACGGGTGACCACTAGTGGCAAATTAAAATGCGCATTTTCGTGCTTCGGAGAGCAGGACGCCGACGGTCCCGGTTGCTATCGACAGATAGCAGTCGTTAAACCTTGTCGGAGGTTTTATGGGCGGTTTGAAAACATCCGACAGCGGGTTGGCCACTAACCCTTGCAAGTAACTCCACCAACCCGCATTGGAGCAGCGTGGTGGAGTAAGCTTCAGACCTCCCCTCAAGAAGGGGAGAGACTCGTGCCCAGTGTCCAGCAGTGGGACGTTTCAAGAGTTGCTATTATTATTATGTCATCTGCTTCCTCTTCCTCATCCTCTTCCTCATAAAAATATCCTCTTCCTCATTCGCATCCTCTAAATTGGCGCATCACAATTCCTCTTCCTCCTCCTCTTCCTCATAATCACTTCTTCAACAACCCTAGTTGTTAGGTACAAATTTTAACACACCAATTTTTTCTGTTAGATACGACGGGATAAAAGCTTTCATTTTATTTTTTAATAAAAAGTCGTCCATTTTAATAAAGTTGTTAGCAGCTGCTGCTTTTCTAAATTTAATGCCTATTTTGTGTGCATTTACTCGATGCACTCCTAAAACTCCTTTGACATTTTCGGTAATTAAATTGGTAAGAATAATTGGATTTTATTACCCAGTTTTTCGTTTTCTGTAGACTCAACATGTACTACCAGTTCTTGACTTTCATTTTCCCGAAACAGCCTTTTGTAGTTGGGTTTGGTGAAGACCTTATACTTTTCCAGGTCCACGGATGTGCTTCCTACAGATGTGAATTTACGTTTCTTCTTAACCCCCGGCTCCTCACCGTCGCTGTGAGGACTCATTGTAAATTAGAATCGTAGAGAGTCTGTCTATTAATTTAAGCTAAATGTACTATGGAAATCTGAAATTATTTAATAATTTTAATTTTTGGCAAATTAAAAGTTACCGCCTTTTTCGACTTCCCGCCAAAAAGTCAAAGGGGGCGCTTCAACGCGCATAATTGCCATATTTAAAAAAATTGGAACATAAATTGAGAAGTTTTAATTATTTGAATAACGCGCTTACGATTTGATGGTTTTTATTTACGAGTTGGCGACGCATTTTGGACTTTCCTGATTCAAAATATTCTGTAATCTGTTTACCCGCGCTATACTTTGTGTGAAGGAAAAATAAAAAATAAAATTTGTAAATGGTGTTTTATTTCAAATAATGTTTCCCAGTAGTTTTAGTATTCAAATATTAAATAGGTATAGTACGAGTACCTATATCCAGCTACAAAGGAGCACAAATATATAAGTAGGTACCTATAGCTAACACCTTATCATAAGTACCTATAGATGTAGCCAACGTGTGGCCGCTCATGAGACAGCCATATGAAAACATGAGTGTTGCTAGTAAATAATGTTTCCCAATTTTCTTCCTAATCATTTATTATATCTCGGCAAGTTTTTATGTTAAACATTCGCATTTTACTTTTATTCAGATTAGTTGAATTGTAACGAATTGATTGAATGATAAATTAAAACATGTGCATCTACCATTCAATTAATTCTATACATTTTGCTGAAAGATCAAGAACATATCGAGAAAATGTACATAATTTTAAATAGGCAACCATGAATTAGCATTTATTATGCTGCAAGCTGTGAATAATCCAGGTTCTAGATTAATCACAGCTCGCACTCTAGAACATCATCTACAGGGTATTATTTCTTTGGCCGCGATCAGATAGTTTATCAGAACGATTGCTGTATCGGGTAAGGCATTAAATATTTGCGTGTAAGTAATAGTTAAATAAAACTAAGAGTTTCAGTGTGATTATCGCTTTATTATTCAAATTATAAATATCAAGACATATGAAATGTCAGAATGTGGGAATGTTAGTACTTCCGTGGAATAAACGGAAATACTAAGTTCAGAAAGGTCTCGACCATTTTTAATGCTAGCCCTTAAAACATTAAAAGCAAGCAACATACACCGGCAAACAATGATCAACAAGTTCACATCGATAAGTGGGTACCAAGTAAATGAAAACTGCAGCCTATAGGATAACTTTTTAAGCATTGAGATCTCGATTTAAATGCAGATGTGTGTGTATCTTCACGCCAGGTCCCTAACGGGGTAGGCAGAGAGTGTAGAGCGCCAGATATCCCGGTCCTGACAAACCTCGTCGTTCACCCACCCTCAGTCGGTAAAAATAAAAAAAGGGAAGGCAATGTTTGACGCATTGGTGTGGGACCTCTGTAGTTTAGAGGTAAAGTGGCTGGACTGATTATCCTGAGGTTGCAGGTTCGATTCCTGCTCGAAGTCAAATTTTTCTTTCCCATTTTTTTCTTTAATAACAATATTTTTTATTCTACACCATCTGGGAAAGAATTACCAAAGCCACTTAATATTTTGTTATGGCTTATTGTCAATTCTATTCGAACACTGTTAGAACAAAAACTTATATGTTTACGAAATTAGGGAGAATATAAAAGTAAATTAATAGCAACACACAAAAATAAGTATGTGGGATTTCATTGAATGAAAATCAAGAATTTCATGAGAAATGTGCTTTATTTTGAATTGAAAATGAAGAGTTTTACGCTTCAACGTGTATTTTGTTCAATAGACATACATTATTTACTAATATCTGTTTACTTACGAATGAAAAGTGATGTCGTTTAAAGGCCTCGTTTCTGTACGGTTTATACAGGCTAAAATACTGCAACCTCCTATTTTACTGCACACCTTATACACTAATCACTTAACTAATTGAGTCTTTTTCTCATAAATACCCAAAAACTTATTAATAATCGCCGATATACGTCGAAAACAATAAATTAATGCGTAAACGATAGGTTATCTATTACAGCAATTGCGATGACAGATGTTTGTTTGGCTAACTTTGCGAAGTTCGCCCAGCAAAAACCGGCACGCCGTGTCACTTTTGTCCCTACAAAAGATACGATGCTCTATTTCAACTTTCTTATGTTCTTTGTTTAAAACTGTTTCACTTCCACAAAGCATATGGCGAACATGGCTACGTCTATAGGTACTTAGTCTAAGGCTAACACCCATCCTTGGATGTACTTCCCTCTTTCCTCAAGAGATGGCGTTTGATCGTAATGCCAGCTGAATACTCTATGACTATATATTTAATGTACTCTATGCCAATAATTGACGAAGAAGAGAGAATAGACAAGTAAAAATAGTATCATAGACCACTGACCAATAACCATGTATCATGGACTTAATAGAGATAAGTTTAATATGTCCATGCCATGTATAGACATTTATTTACGTTTTAATTGGTGATACTACCCTGAATACTAGCGTTTTCAGACCTAAAGTTTGTACTGTTTGACTAATAAACT
Source organism: Macrosoma leucophasiata (assembly GCA_036365455.1). Lineage (NCBI taxonomy): Eukaryota > Metazoa > Arthropoda > Insecta > Lepidoptera > Hedylidae > Macrosoma > Macrosoma leucophasiata. The sequence goes on along the minus strand of JAWQUS010000007.1, from coordinate 21,053,337 downwards.
GAATATGTGAAGGAGGGTATAATGTGGATGCGAGTATAGGCAGAGAGTATACAACAATACAAAAGAGTTATCGAGAGTTTGGACGAAGGTAACCGCAACGAATGGTATAGTTTTAAAAATATAATAATAATAATAATGGCAACCCATTATACGACCCACTGCTGGGCACGAGTCTCTCCCCTTTTTGGAGGGAGGCCTGGAGCTTACTCCACCACGTTGTTCCAATGCCAAATTGAAAATCCCTTTTTCAGGATTCCGTACATACCTCAAAGGAAAAATCGAGACCCTTGTAAGATCACTCGTTCGTCTGCCTGTCTGTCCGTCTGTCACAGCCGATTTTTCCGAAAGGGGCCGTGAAGGGACCGTTCATAATTTAACGTTCTCTTACAAAGGGGGGAGAGGAGTCTCGCTGAGCGTGACAAGATGTGACAGGGAAGGACGGGGGATCTCCGGCAACGTGACGTTCGCAGTTCATTATGTATAATGTATGTTGATTTGACCTTTTAAAATAATTGTTGATTTGTAATGTAGGTAATGGTTTTATTTTATTACTTTTACTTATTCAACACATTCTCTATGGGATTTCTTTGGCTTGCAAAATAAAGAAGTTTTGTCTTTTAGTTATACCTAATACTTATACCGTGACGTGTAGCCAATAAAATAAAAATATTCGAACCGAATACCACACTCGGCCCAAAACCGAATAATTCAGTGATTATGCCGTGCGGGGTTTGCTTCAGCCACTGTCTTCTGGGCCCACCATTTATTCATAGGCTGCGGGCGTGTACGGTGCACCCACCAGTAACGGACTAGGGGAGGAGAGAAGGCGGCAAGGGCGGCCCGCGCGCCAGTGGCCTTTGCTCGTGCGTTCTTTTGATATGTATTTTAGAATCTTTCTACAGTAATCATACGGGGGACCCCAATATGTGCGTGGGCGGGAGGGATCCCCTAACCATTTACCTCATAACAATTTTATTTTTTTGCTTGTGCCTCCTGCTACTGGCCCTCCAAATGCCGAATGCCGCCCCGGGCCCCTGGTCACCTTGGTCCGCCAATGGCACCCACCCAGGCATTTCCAGCTCGAGTAGATCAAGACTGCACATGTACCTACATTTTAATTATTGTCGCATTATCTTTTCCACCCTTTTAACATAGTGATCTAATTAAGTAAGTCAACAAGACAAATTAATTTACCTGACATTTTGATTTTTAATTCTTCAATTCGCAAACTAAACAAAATGCGAAATGCGGCAATATTTCATAATCGACCTACTGACCCAGTTGAAATTGACGTAGGTATCGTGTTTATACATAGATTTAGGACATACCTACCTTATTAAGCAATTGTTAGGTCATTAGTGAACTTCGCCAATACTAGTTCTTATCCCCTGAACTTAGTAGTTATAAACCACAATTACAACACTGTAAATTGTAAAATTAAGCGGTTTAGTCAAATGTTTCATTACGATAGATTGCACAAATCGTGGCCGGTATTGCTAATTAATGCGTTAATCAGATATCAGATCATTGTTTCAAATTACCTAAAACTGTACGTGAGGGTAGTGTTTCAAAAATTATTTGCAATAGTCTATCTATCTTAACTTAACTATTGCTCAAATATTTTTTGTAACTAACTACCTATCTGCCAACTCTTTGGTATCAATGATCAGAGCACCTGACTTAACGCATAAATAGTTTTAATAGGTTCCTACTTAATCTATTTTACCTCAGTAAGACTTAGAAATAGTTTTTTTTTATGCAATGGAAGTGGTAAACAAGCATGCAGTTCACATTGATGTTAAGTGATGACTGCAGCCTATAGACACCTACACAAAGACCAAGGTCAAAATGCAGATGCGTTTACACTCCTGAGTCCTAAGGTTTTATGCCTCTGTGCTGGAAATGACAGGGCCGTACATTACTACCTGACCGGAACACGATAGTGCTGAACACTACCATTTAGCGGTAAGTAAATTAGGTAATGCGGTGGTGCCTACGCCCGTGAGCTCCGTCACCGGAGCTCTACCATCGGTTAAAGGTATAATAATTACACATATTTTTTCAGTAACTCATCGATAAGAGACTCAGAAGGAAAGTACTGGTGGTAGAATTCCAAGTGTATGAGCTCGAGGGCGAAGGCATTATCCAAATTCAAATTATTTATTGCGTTATGTCATATGGGTACCTACATAGGTGGTTTTGTACGATGACACCCTGTTTGGGCATAGCAACATAAGAGGGGAAACTTATGTCATGGTATATATTAAGTTAAATATTATCATTTATTTAGATTAGGAATTTATATCATTTGAAGGTTTCGCTCAAATAATCCTCAATATTATAGTAGTAGCATTTATCGATGAGTTATCATTTATCCTACCGCATTACCGTACCTATCTGCCGCTAAATGATAGTGTTCGGCACTATCGTGTTCCGACTTCCGGTTAGATGGAATGTATGGCCCCGTAATAACTGTCACAGAGACATGACACCTCAGGTCTCAGGGGTGGCAACGCAACTACATTTATGTAGATGTCTATAGGCTGCAGTCATCACTTATCATCAATATGAGCTGCATGCTTGTTTGCCACCTGCCTAACATAACAAAATTAAGTATACAATCAGTAGGTAAGAATACCGAACTTACCTACCTTTTGTTCACATTTTACAATTAATAGGTACTATAAGACTAAGGACTGAAGTCTATTTACCTATATGAAAACAACAGGTCATAAAACTCTGAACCAAATAAAAATATTTCCAGTTTGCCACTCGTGGAGTCTATTTGACGAATATGGAAAACCAGCGGTCCGCCCCGGCTTCGCGCGGTTGTAATGTTACAGAGGGTAGGTAACATTACAACCGCGCGAAGCCGGGGCGGACCGCTGGTTTTCCATATTCGTCAAATAGACTCCACGAGTGGCAAACTGGAGCCTATTCATCTTAAGCCTAAAGCCTTCCTCGATAAATGGTATCTAACACTGAAAGACTTTTGAAAATCGGACATGGGACCAGTAGTTCCTGAGATTAGCGCATTCAAGCAAGCAAACAAACAAACTCTTCAGCTTTATAATATTAGTAAAAGTATGTATAGATAGTAAAAAGGATTCATAAAAAAATACTTTTATAGAAATGAATAATCCTATCAAAATGTTAAAAAGTAGCTAAGCATGGAATATGATATATTATTATAGTAAAATTATGTTAATATTCTTACTAAACTCAAGATGGCTTCATATCAAAACTAAACAATTAAATCTATCTAACCTTAATCTCAAAACATTAAACAAAGTTCAATTGGTCCATAAAAGGTCTTAAACCGAAATATGTCAAATATAATATCCTTTTTGCTTCTAGCATACCTAGTGCTCACTGGTTGCCCTTGGCTTCGAAGGGACGGCTTTTAACTTTAACTCGCGGTCGTAAATTCAAATCAAATAAGCTAGGTAACATTTTATTTAGCAAACTTACATTTACTTGAAGGTTATTTGAAGTAAACATCTTTAAAGTTAAGGGATAAATCTAATTCAATTTAAGTTAATGTAGAACCCTTTTCAACCTTATAAATAGATATGTAAGTAATTCAATCGTTGCCTAACTTTAGTTGCTTTATTATTTAAATAGTAGATAGTATTTTCGTGAAATATATATTATATCACATAGGTAGGTATACCTCCGTAACTTATACCACAGATACAATAAAACATTGAGCCTCAGGCACCTTCAGGCGACAAGGCATCTATCTGCACTTCAGTCCAATTTAGATCTCTGTATTTGTGTAAATGTAGGTGTATGTATAGGTTGCAGACTTGCAGCTGTAGTATCCATTTATTTTATCAACTATGTGACCTGTATGCTTGCTGTCATTGTAGTGCTACTTACTACTACGGTACGGATGGTAACGGACCTGCTTCAAGCACTCGAGCTAAATACCTACGAGTACATTTTTTATTATATTTGCAAAACTTAAAAAAATAAACAAAACACGACCAATAAGGCCAAATGGTGTTTTAAGGTCAAGGGTTCGCCGGAATATGTTTTTATTAAAATGATGTAACGTTAAGGAAAGAGGTCGGACGTCCTCTTTTTAAGGTTGCAAATAATCATGGCCGATTCGAACACTTGACGAGGTAACAGTGGCAGACTGTTGGTCTTTTAATACCACTTTTACTAATGGTTGGTACTCTTGGTACACGCGACTTCATGTTTTGTATTTTAAACTCTATCTGTAGACTATCAGGTTTGATGAATAATTTCTTTTTAATTTCAGTTCCAAGTACCTACCTAGGAATTTATCTATATATATAAAAATCAATTGCTGTTCGTTAGTCTCGCTAAAACTCGAGAACGGCTGGGATAATTTGGCTAATTTTGGTGTTGAATGATTTTTGGAAGTCCAGGGAAGGTTTAAAGGTATGAAAATTTGAAGAAATTGAAGGGAAATAGTAAAAACCACAATTTCTTTTTTCCATAAAAATAGTCCGTATCTATCAAACCTTTGGCACATTATTTCATTGTGAGGCAATACGAAGTTTGCCGGGTCAGCTAGTTTTTATATACAAATCAAAAAGCGGTTCAGAAAATACCTACCTACCTTTCAGTTTTGAGTAGGTATGTAGTGTTAATAGTTACGGAGTAAAATGGCTTTGACATACGGATGGATGACATGACTAAAAAGGAAAAAAAATGTTGACGCTCGAATGTGTGGCATCTTTAGCTTACGGCTGGGCCAGTTATCCAGAGTAGGTAGGTACTAAATCCCGCACGCTCCCTAATGTTTAACGTGTTAAAAATTAGGGAGCGATTAAATTATTAACAGGCTATGTAATCGGCACACGGTAGTGCTAAACACAATCATTTGTGTCTACACTCTCGAACTCCATCCCCATAGTTTCTACCAACGGTAAACCAAAATGGAACTCAAATGCAACATAGGTAATAAGTATGTTTTGTTGAAATAAAGAGATCTGTGGTAGAGCTCCAGTGACGGAGCTCGCGGGCGTAAGCACCACCGCATTACCTAATATACTTGCCGCTAAATGATAGTGTTCGGCACTATCGTGTTCCGGTCAGGTGGTAATGTACGGCCCTGTAATTTCCGGCACAGAGGCATAACACCTTAGGCCTCAGGAGTGGTAACGCATCTGCATTTTGACCTTGGTCTTTGTGTGGATGTCTATAGGCTGCAGTCATCACTTGTGAACTGCTTGCTTGTTTACCACTTCAATTAGGTACATAAAAAAAAAACTATTTTTCGAATTTATCTCGCTATTGTATTAAACACGACTTGTGTGCCCGAGACCACGAAAGCTGAAAAGCGACCGAAAAGTCGAGTTGATTTAAAATTACTGGTGGTAGAGTTCCAGTGTACGAGTTCGAGGTTCGAGGTCTGACGTCAAATGTTAGTGTTCAGCACTATCGTGTGCCGGTCAGATGGTAATTTACGGCCCCCTAATAACTAGCACAAAGACATAACAACAAAGGTCTCAGGGGTGGCAACGCATCCGCATTTTGACCTCTTGTCTCTGTAAGTGTCTAAGGTTGCAGTCATCACAAACATCAATGTGAAATACGTGCTTGTTTGCCACGTAATTAAAAAAAATGTTGATTAAAAGTAGGTGGGCGGAGATAGATATCCGAAAACTAGTTTTATTTCAATGATATGTGTAGCTCGCGATAACCTAAGAACATAGGTACCTACCTATAGGTCGCGCCACGTAAAAAGAACGCTGGAAGAAAGTAGAAGGGATGTGTTCGCGCATCGGTACACTCGCGCACGAAAGTACTAGCCCTATTGGTTTATTTTTGATCTACCTTTCGCTTGCGGTTTCGTGTATTGGTAGGCAGATTGAATTCGCCATACCTCATACCACCAAATAGATCGATAAATCGTCTACTGCGCAGCTTGACCGCCAGCGTTCTTTTTATCTGGCGCGACCTATACCTACTATGTGTTGTTGTAATACCAATTTCCGTCCGAACAATACAGGTAGATAAATGTATTTATCGGCGCTGTTCGTTACAAGTGTAGATTAGATAGGTAACTATGAATCAAATTCCTTATCAAGTTAACATTGACGTGTGCCTATGCAAATTTTTGGTATGACGTTTCCAGGAATATGTTATCATAGTTACCTACCTATTTTTCTGTCGCAAGATGCGGCTGTTATTTGGTTTACCTATTGTAAGTATAAAATCCTATTTTTAACCGACTTCAAAAAAAAGAGGAGATTCTCAATTCGTAGGGATCTTTTTTTTTTGTATGTTCACCGATAATTTGAAAACGCCTGTACCGATTTGGATTTTTTCTTTTTTGGATATGTAAAGCAAATGTTACTTTCTCACTACGGCCAACTGACTATTCTCTAGTCTATATTCTATGTTTCAGCTCAGTTTTTTTTATTTCGGTAAGATTTACAGACAAGTAGACGCGCCAGGCGGAATGTGGTCATCGTCACCTATAGTGGAAATACACCCTAGAGATGATTTTTTTGAGAAAAAAGGCAACACGGTAGTAACACTACCATTTGGCGGCAGAGATTAGATAATGTGGTGGTGCCTGTGCCTACGCCCTCGTCCTTCTACACTGGAACTCTTCCACCAGTTAAAAAAAGTTCTTGGTGCTTTCATGATATAAAAAAACAAAAGACAACTTCCTAAGAGGTCAGTACATCTCAGGCAACCTTCACCCTATGTCAGCCGCAGTCGCACAGACACAAGGCCTCGGCGATAAAGGAACAGACAGCGCAGAACTGATTTAGAGACAATAATATGATAAAGAAATGTGATTTATCGAGGTTCAAAGTATCAGTAATGTAAGTAATCCTTTGTCAGACGCCTAGAGAGACGCCCAGAAGTACGATTTGCGCATACCTTACCATTCGAATATTAAATATTGGGAAACAAAATCAATGCTCTCAAATAGGGCACACTGGTCACATGTTGTCTGAGTTTAACTACTTAATTAAACTTAATACTCGCGGTAGAGTTCCAGTGACGGAGCTCGCGGGCGTAGGCACCACCGCATTACCTGATTTACTTGCCGCTAAATGGTAGTGTTCAGCACTATCGTGTTCCGGTCAGGTGGTAATGTACGGCCCTGTAATTTCCGGCACAGAGGCATAACACCTTAGGCCTCAGGAGTGGTAACGCATCTGCATTTTGACCTCGGTCTTTGTGTGGGTGTCTATAGGCTGCAGTCATCACTTAACATTAATGTGAATTGCATGCTTGTTTGCCACTTCCTTTTCCAAAAAAAAAAAAAAAGTCAAAAAGGTTAAAGCTTTTGTATTATTAACACAAGAAAAGGGTGTAGGAAGGTTTTTAAAATAATTATTTTTTTAATAACGTATTATTTACATTGATGTGTAGCAACTGACGCCAGTTGTTCGCACATATGGACCTTTATTGAAACATTTTTTTTGCAATGAACAGTTGTTCGCACGGATAGGTAGAGGTAGGTTGTGTTGATATTTCATAGAATCTGTTATTTTTGAACTATATGTAAGTATGTTTTTTATGTATGTTCATCGATCCCTCAGTCAATCGTGAACCGATTTTGTAAATTCCTTCGTCGTCGTTTGAAGTTCAATCCATGGGATCAAATTAGGATCTAAAGATAACATCATGGGTGACATTGAAAAATAAAACAACCGACTTCAAAATCCCAAAGATTTTTAATGAGATATCTGTATTTATCTACTAGCTGTGGCCGCGACTTCGTCCACGTGAGAAAAAATATGATTGTTCAGTATCTAGGTAAGTACCCGAACGAAGTCGTGGGCGCAGCTAGTATAAAAGTAGCCTAAGTTACTCCTTATTACATCAGCTATCTGCCAGTGAAAGTCCCGTCAAAGTCGGATACACTCGAATTCTACTTATTTGTATGTAGGTATGTATGTATGTATGGGTGTATGGAGATAAAAGTAGCCTAAGTTACTCCTTATCACATCAGCCTGAAAGTCCTGTCAAAATCGGTCCAGCCGTTCCCAAGATTAGCCCCGCCAAACAGACAGACAGACAGACAAAAATTGTAAAAAATGTGGTTTTGGTATATGTACCGTGTATACATACATATGCATTAAGTAAAAAGCGGTTATTTTAATATTACTAACTGATTGTCCTCGCTACAGTAACGCTCGCTACACTCACATAAACACATGCAATATGCTCAATATAGACCCATTCAAATTAGAAAGCATCCTACAAAAAGAAAGTACAAGAAACACATTCAATCAGTTCACTAAACACATTGTCAACACCTTAAAGCAGTTCAACAATACATGAGATATCATCACATAATAACTAAACTCAAAATACATACCTAACCCACTCTATACACACCTTTCATCTTGATATTGACTTAAGTCGCCCGTAAACCGTAGCGAGGACTTCTGTCAAGTCATCCACAACATTACTTACTCCTCTTGTTTAATTAGGTATACAAAGGAGAAGAAAAAAAAAATTATTACAAACAGACACTCCAATTTTATTTATTTGTATAGATTGCGTGAGTTCAGCCTCCAAAGATCGACTGGTCGCTGGGAATCAAGATTTGTAGACCTTACGGAGGGAAATGTAATTTTTTTTGCGTATTAATCATACATATATGCCTTGACGCTTGTGCGTCCCGCTAGTGGGCCTCCAAATGCCAAATACCGCCCCGGGCCCCTAATGATTTTAGTCCGCCACTGGAGCGCAGTCGTTTAGGCTTACACTAAGTTTACACAAATGTCTAAGAGAGACCTGTGAGTCCGATTCTCGACTTAGGGCGTTGCGGGGAGACACATAAGACATGCACTAAGGGGTGGAACGTGAGTGTGAAGATCTTGGTTTCCTCAAACTAATTGAATATCGCCGCTTTGTACCAGCCTGTCGGAAGCAGGAACATGTTAAGACTGGAGATACCATTAATCACTCACAGTCACAGCAACCCAAGAAGGGCACATGATGTGACATAATGGATACGTTCCACTAAACGCCCGCAACGCCATCCACCACGACGACCGTCCACGACCGCTGAAATTGCCGTTCCACTATGGGGACGTCCATTAATCACGTGATGTTTTTCAGCGTCACTTGGACCGGTAAATAAGACATCGGGAATAAAAATCGCGTAAATGAAATATAGTAAGCATGTATATGACGTGAAAATTATTGATTATCGAGACGAAAGTTTCTCAAATTGTTAAAAAAAATCCTGCACCAATTTTCGGTTTCGAAATTGGCCACTCAAAGAAGAAATAAATACACGTGATATCTCCATATACTCCCTTCCCTTGTGATGTTTCGTGATTTTTTCCTGAACCCCCCCCCCCCCTTTCGAGCCTCACGTGATTACTGGACAACCCCTATCGTAAAAAGTCCGCGGGTGTGGTCGACGGGGAATGCACATCTTGAGCGCTGCGGACTTGCAAATATGGCGGCATGATGAAATCGTTCTTTTTTCGAATTTCCGCTACGTTTTGTGGAAGCCCAATCCGACCGACCAATATTTTGTGGACGATGTGGGCGAGATGCAGTCGCGAATAGTGATGTCATCTACGAGTATGACGTCGAACGGTCGCTCGCGATGACCACGGGCCTTAGGTGGAACGATACAGTTGCGGCTGTGTAGCAGTGGATCGCACCCAATGAAAAGGATAGATAACCTTTTGTGGACCTTTTGTGGTAAAAAATTACACAAGTTTTTTTTGCCTATTTATTTCAAGTTACAAACTAATTTGGTTTGCCAAAAGACAAGACGACAGAACGGCGGGGTGCCACTTAATTCTGACGGTTACTACCTGAGACAACAGATAAACAAAGAAAATGGAATTTGTGTGACATAATTTATGGGTGATCCTTAACTAAATGGCCAAAATCAGATATCTATTTAATTTTATAATACGATCGTGTGATAAGAATACAAAAGATTGACTTAGAGATCTATTTGACAGATTGACAAAGTGAAATCACCTGTCAACGATGATCCTAGCAGGTTGCCAAATATTCCAACACAGGGGCTCGAGGGCGTAGGAACCACCGCATTACCTAATCAACATGCCTACTGCCTACCGCCAAATGGTAGTGTTCACATAGAGCAACATTGACCACCGTATGCAGACTTTCCCCTCTGTCAAAGTGCAAGCCCAAATGGGCCTATGCCTGTCGCCTAGATGTTTAATAATGTGTACTTGAAATTGTTTATGTATTTTGTTTAAGTCAAGGTGTGAGTTTCGTAGTAATAGACGATTTTTGTAGTAGGTATGTGTGTGGTCACACCCACAAAAAATTGTCAGACTGTACATCGGCATTAAACGCTATGGCTACTCCCCTCCGGTCCGCCGCGGCCGCCGCGAGAATTGGTATGGAATTTCGGCGGAGTGTCCGCGGTGTGCTATCGTGCTGTACTGCCCATCCCGTGTAGCATTCACTATCGCACTATTGGAATGGTTTGACCGCCATTGTTCAGTTGACTGACTGCACTAGAAGAAGAAGCGGAAGAATTCTCCTCCATTAATGGACAATGGGGTCACTAAGTCCCGACGCCTAATAAAAAGAATAGAATTAATTAAAAATGCCGAGTTAGCCCATTCGTCACATGAGAATATAGGTACACTGTTATACGGAAATGTATCATAGTGGCGACGTCATCACACAATCACTATTCCAGTACCTGACTGCAGATAGTGGAATTATAATAATGATTAACAGGACCTTGATCTGACTCATATCACAAGCGCCAGTTTGCTTTCGGTTATTCAGATATTTGTCGACGTCAAGGAAATCACAAATTATTCACATGTTAGGCTTTAGTCAGAAGATCAAGTTAGTGATAAGTTATTGCGCAATATTTTCCATTTTTGACCACTTGTGTTCTAAGATTTTTGTTAATGCCAATTTTTTTTTTTTTTTTTGGTGGGGCTTTGTGTAGGCGGCCTGTCTCGAGACGGCACTAGTCTACTTCACCGGGCAATCGGCGAGCGCAGATGGCGCTCCAGCCTAAAAGTTAGCGCAACTGCCTAAGGGTGACCCATGCGGGTCCGTGCCTCGGCTTAGGACGTTGCGGAGAGACATATGAGACATATGCGATTATGGGCGGTGCAACTTTCGCTCTACTCCATTCGGTTGGTGATAACCGGAATCGGCCTCGCGGGGCCGGAGATAGGGTCGGGATCAGGGGCGGGCGCGGCGCGAAACGCGTCGGCGCGTTGTATTGTTAGCGGTTTGTGCAGTGTGATTCTGTAAATGATTGTTCATAGCGGCGATGGCCAACGTGGTCTCATCGTCCGGATCTTTTAAGACGTGCCTTGGACGTCTCCTTTTGGCACGATCAAAAGGAGTGTAAATCGCGGCCGCTCTGACCAGCGGATTTAGGTGGTGACTCGCCCGATCGAAATAGCGAGCTGAAGCTCGCTTCATAAACTGCCGGATGGTAGGCAGATTTGCGTCAATATGCAATTAATGCCAATGCTATACTTACCGTGTAAGTATAGCATTGGCATACATACCCCTTATTCATAGACGTATTTTAGCTAAAGTGTTGCTTATCTCTCCTTTATCTTTTTCTATCCTGCACATTTGACAATGCAACAGACAAAGACAAAGCATAGCCAAAACATGTCTAATGTACGTTTATGAATAAGGGGGTTAGTATTTGCAAACCAGCTAACTTAATTGTTTTATTTTAGTACTTAATTAGAGTTTTGTCTAACCAATAAATAGTAAAAATATTAAATGTTATAGAATCTGGGAATAAAAATGGCATTTCGTAGCAACAGCAGGACTCTCCTCAATAACTACAAAACTGTTCTCCTGCTGTATAGGTTCTCAAAATCTAATTTCAAATATGTACGTTTGTAAGTCGAATACCTTTTTCTTTTTTTTTTGTACAAATCTTGCTATGATCTTTTCTTTTCGCAGTCATAAGGTTTTGTCTTAACGAAAACATAATTTAATTATCATTCTGTATCCTGATCCTATTGAATGTTATTGCTCAATTAAATTATTGCACAATATTATTGTAAATGTGGAGCAGGCCTTACGGTATCACCAATACTATCACTTGGTAAATGAATCAGTACTGTCCTTCTTCACATGAGTCAATGAGTCACGCGTGCGCTTCCGCGTTGCACGCTTCTTGCTGTTGTTATGCTCTGAACGACTAAAATACTTATTTCATTTTAAAAAGTTTCCATTTGTTTAAATAAACTGGCCTCAGTTGTCTGGGAGTAAGTATCAGAGATAAAGGTATATTATCCTTTATAGATGGTGCGGTTGTTTCTTTTCTTGAATTTTTTTTTTATTATTTCCATTAGCTCACTGCCGGAGTTTGGTTATGTGCCTGTAGATGTCAATAGGTCGTCAATAGGATGTCGCCACCTGTTACATGGGCCAAAACGTAACCGGCGAATCGTGGGTGTTTGCATGTATGCATAAATGCAAGCATTTACCTCTGCCTATCACAGGCGTGAAGTTACGAGAAATAACATCTGATTCTATGTAATGTAACTAATTATATAATCTCAGAATAATTGCATAGCCCATTTCTATTACGCATCGTCTAAAGTAAACTGTAATTTTCATCAAATTATTTCATAATAAACACAAACTAGTAAGTGGACGATATTTCACATTTCATGAAGTTGTCCAACTCGAGTCTTGCGAACGTCACAAATGGGGAAACAAGCCCCGTCAGTATTATGATCATTCTAGGCTAATAGTCTTAAAATAAGTATGCACAGAAGTTCAGAACCCTCGAAATTTATTTCATAAGGATATCTTAGCGGCTCGGAATAGGTACAACGTCGCGCAAAGTTTGTGATTTGTTCCTTCTGGAAATTTTCAACCATAATAATAATTTATCTAACGAAGTTGCATTATAGAAGACTTATTTTTGTTCGTTTGCAGAAAAAAGACGGAAGTGTTTTTTAAAAAAGGACGGTAATAGAAAACTCTGCAGGACTAAACTAAAAGGTTGGTAAGAATTTGAAAACATATTACATAACTAGCTGTTGCCCGCGGTTCCGCCCGCGTGTAGGTCGCTTTACGCGTAACCTGTAAAAAATCCGGAGGCTTTTGTCCAGCAGTGGACGTCTTTCTTCTGAAATTATGATGATAATGATGAGATGTTATGATATAGAAAAATAGCTGATGATTGACCAAGTAGATCTTGAGAGAAGAGAGACCTTATATCCAGGTGTTTTTATGTAAGGAGGGTGGCAGACAAGCATGCAGCTGACATTGATGTTAAGTGATGACTGCAGCCTATGGACGTCTACACAAAAACCAGAGGTCTAAATGCAGATGCGTTTTGTTGCGAGCTGATTACGAATTTTCTTCAGTGTCACAAAAACCACTACATAGATATGTAGGTAATAAAACATGACGTCAAAATGTAAAAAAAAACTAATTTAAATTATTGTTGTTAAAGGTAAAATAAAATAAATGTCTGTATAATATTCTGTGACCTACTTTTGTGTCATTGATACATATTTCGTGATTCGATTGGGTCACTTTTTATGTTACTGTTATTTATTAACAAACAAAATTATTTTATGACGTTATGTCAAATCGAAAAAAAAACTAATTAAATGCTTCACAAAGACGACACCGGTCAAAGAAATCAATTAGTTCAAGAACATTGAACGCCCAAAAATAGTTCTAAATTAATATATAATCGAATATTGTATCAATTTACACACAAAAAAACGGTCAAGTGCGTGTCGGGGCACGCGCAGTATAGAGTTGCGTAGTTTTTAAGTTTGAATAATATAGTGAAATAAATTAAAAAAAAAATTGGGCGACTGTTACCTACTCGCAAACTGGAAATTTTTTTTTTCAATTGCTTCATAATTTAGCTACTATTGGCATAACGTTTGAATTTCTTACAACAACCGTTTAATAGGTAGAGGGGACACATGACTCTCTATTACTGGTGGTAGAGTCCCAGTGTAGGACTCGAGGGCGTAGGCACTATCTGCCGCCAAATTGTAGTGTTCAGCACTATCGTGTTCCGGTTAGATGGCAAAGTATGGGTCATTAATAAATATCACAGACTCTCAACACCTAAGATCTCAGGGGTGGCGATGCACCTGCATTTTTATCTCTGGTTTTTATGTAGATGTTAATAGGCTGCAAACATAATTTATCTTCCATGTGAACTGCATGCTTGTTTGCCCCCTTCGTAACTTAAAAGTTATTCCTGTAGTTAACAAAACTAACTGACGTCAGTTATTGCTATGATACCTTCTCTTGTGGGGCAATTACTATTGTTTCTTATTAGTGTTTTGCATTTGAACCCTTTACCACCTGATCAGATGATCAAAAATCATTCAAAATTAGCACATAATTTTTATGAACAGTTATACCTAATAGGTAATTTAATCGAAATTTACATTTCGGTCTCCACAATAAAAAAAACGTCTTCAATCATCTCATAAAACCATAAACATAACGAAATTACATAATACATAACATTACACAATGTACCTACAATCAATATTTTATTTAATCTACGATCTGCCATTGAACTCGAACAAGGGTAGATAAATAAAGTGTTTTTCTTTGACCCACATTCAGTGACATTGATCCATATTCAGTCATCCGACGTTTCAATTTCAATGTAAGAAGTTTATAGTAATAAAGACAAATGAAATACACATTTAGCGGCAATCAAATTAGTGATTTGACATTTGTGGATTCGAACATATTATGTGGCAACCTGGCAACACAGTTTCAGTTCGGTGTTTCATAACAGTGAAAACATTCGACGCAAATGGCAACACTAATCCAGCGGTCAAGGTCGTAGAGCCAAACCAGAGAATATGTAATAATACTACGGCCAAACTAAGTAAATTGTTACATAGGTGATTAGGCGTTATCTGACGGATAAATAATTTTCTAATTTATTACCCAGATAGGTACCTATACCGGTATATATACCGTTAAGTTCCGTCTAAACAAAACTTAAATAACAAAGTGTAGATATTTTTGTTGATAGGTATCTACTAGGGAATGCAATCCCAACTCGAGATCGTAAATTCCCTCGAGATTATAAATGTCAATCCCGCGGGATCCCGGCATTTTCGGGAGCTCGTCTAGTTTAAAAGAATCACTACTGAATACGATGAAAACTGCTTGTTTGTGATAGTGAGGTTAACTAAAACCAAATATTATTTGAAAGAAAACAGAAGCCTTAATATTACTTACTAAATTATTAAATAGAATAGAGAAATTTACTGTCGTCTCAAGAATGACACATCATTAAGTACATTCTCTTCAGATAAGAAGTCTCCGATATGATCTACTGGTGGTAGGGTTCCAGTGCAGGCGTAGGCATCACCGCATTACCAAATCTATCCGTCAAATGATTGTGTTCAGCACCATCGTGTTCCGGTTAGATGGTAATCGACGGCCCCGTAATTACTTATCACAGAGACATATCAATTAGGTCTCAGGAGTGGCAAAGCATCTGCATTTTGACCTCTGGTCTTTGTGTAGGCCTGATAGGCTGCAGTTATCATTAAACTACAATGTGAAATGCAACCCTGTTTGCCACCTAACCCCATTATAAAAAATTAGGTACAGACAAAATTCTAGTAGGTAGTGTTACTGTATTAGATATCGTATTTATAATATTACTAGGGATTAAACTCACAAACAGGAAAAAATATTTGCCTCATAAATGTACTCCGAACTCTGAATATTTATTTTGTCACGCAGTGTGACTATAAATATATGACTATGTTTAATTTCATATTAATTATTATGTACTTACAGCTTTGTAAAATTAGTTACTCATATAAATAAATTCTTCAAATGTTATGAAAGTGATGATATTTATGGACAGTGATGAGTTAACCAATGATGACTTAATGGAATAAATAATGAAAGTACCTATGACATTGTGTGTTAAAAAAAAATATCCAAATCGGTACAAGCGTTTTCAAATTATCGGTGAACACACATAAAAAAAAAGATTCCGATGAATTGATAACCTTCTAACTCCTTTTTTCGAACTCGGTTAAAAATGGTTTCGTTCTTTTTTGTGGTATTTAGAGATTTATAAATATTAAATGTAAGATAAAATCTGATTAAAAGATAAAAAGCGGTTCGTCATGAGATTGTCAACACGTGCTGATAACAGTCGGTTTGGTGATCGTTCGCATGCATAGGTAAACAAACGAACGGTGACCACTTATCATTTTGATGAAGTAAATTGATGAATGCAACTGATCAGAAACAACGAATTTATGCAGAGCAGCTCCTACTTGGTAGAAAAAGAATGGTATTGTGTATGAAAAATCTATCAAGATGATGTAAAATAAACCATACCTACGCAGCGACTTGGTCCACGGATTCGCTAGATTGCGTTTTATGACTTTTGTGTCCATATGATAGCAATTTATCAGTACCTTGGTATTCATTTTGCAGCAGATGTGTATGATAGTGTTCTAATGTGTTTTTGGCAGGTTAGGTCCGACACATTAAATTGCATGCTCACCTGTAAGTCTAGAGTCTAGCGTAATATATAAAAGAAACATAGATGTGGTTGCAAAACCTCTACATTGCCTGCAAATTCACCTTTTTGTTATGTTTAGCAGATTATTTAAGTTTAAATTACTATTTATTATCAGTGCAGCTTCACTCTCCAACGAAGTCATAAACTGACGACTGGCTGTAAATGAGTGAATCGATTAAAAAACAATTTTTAAGTGAAATTGCGACACGTGTTTTAGATATTCGTTAACCTTTTTTAAAACTTTCTTTATCAGTTGCATTTAATAAACAATGTATAGGTAGGTACCTAAGTGATTAACCGTTCATCAAGGTTGATTACATCTTCTTTTGCTATGTTCATGTTGAAATATGACGAATTACAAATCACATGTTGAACACAAATCCTAAATGAAAAATAATATTTACTTATTTTCTTCTTCAATTTATTGGTTATTTTTACGTGCGCTAAATTTGGTCAAAGTAATGTTTTGTTATGCCATAGATGTGCTTCATCCGCGTTACTTTTAATCTTTGCAAATTGTAGCCTTTATGTTATTCCAATGTATATAACTTATATTACTGTAAAGTTTCATTCAAATCCGTCCAGCAGTTTCTTCGTGAAAGAGTAACAAACTTCCATCCATCCATCCATACTCACAAACTTTCGCATTTATAATATTAGTTGGATAAGATTGGAAAATAATTAATTATTCTCTTATTGTAAGTTACAATTTGGAACACCACTTATGAAACTTTGATTTTAAATTTAGTTTTTTAATTAAAAAATCATCCTGATGGCAGGATTTAAAATATCTTTTTTTTATTAAAAGTAGAATATCTTATTGTCAGGTAATCGTTATTTAAAATTAAGTAAATGTATAGATATTTAAATATGTACGTGTGATTATATAGAATTTTTACTATGTCCCGCTTTTGAAGAGAGAATCCCTTTTTTACTCAAAAAAATTCGAAATCCCGACTCGGCAAAGAAAATACTGTTTTTTTAAAGCAATCAATGTCTACTGAATGGAATGATAAGTGAGAACAGTAATCTTACGGTGGTTTTCCTTGACTATTTAGTTGTACGAGCTAACTTGATCTGACCTTACCTAGGTAGGCATAATGTGCAAAAGGCGATGCAATTTTTAAGCCTATTTGCGAATTATATTACTTTGAAGTTATTTAAATACAAAATATAAATTGCGTGTTCATGCGTCAATGGTATTGTAATGGGTCTAAGTAATTACGCAACCCAATAACGAGGAGACCATAGACGTTATTTTTTTAAACATAATTAAATATTTTGCTTGGAATTTTCAACTATCCGAGTGCTACCCTCGGAGCACTCGCGGACCTCCTTTGTTATAGTATACCCATTGGATATATGGGACAAAAGGTAACTGGTGAAACGTGGGTAAATTCATTTATCGGTAGTTAAGTACAGGAGTGACGTTTCGTCATAATACAGTCGTTCATTGAAGTAATATGAGCAGGCCTCGTATTAATTAATTAAGAGATAACACAACACACCCGGGCACATTACCAAACTTCGAGGGTGGCACAGTAAAAGCAGAATAAACAGTAGGTTAACACCTTTGAATTTTGCAAAATGCCGTCTTCACCCATATAAACGCAAATTCATCGGAAATCAAACCCAGAAGTACACATAACAGTAGTCTAATTGTAGCAGTAGTGGTCTGCTACAATTAGACTACTAAGCATTAAAATAATTGGAAGGAACAGTACCTCATAGTTAAGTTCTTATTGTGCCTAACCAGCAATGTGTGTGCGGAGCAAACTACAGATCATACCTTTGACCTCCAATTGATGATGATGGGTCCACTTATCTGTCTCACAAGACAACACAACACAACACATGCTGTCACATGTAGGTACCTACGCTTATCTCGTGAGGATATCACGTACATAATGAGGTTGTGGCCGAGGAAAAAGTCAATTAGGTATTACACAATCAATTACGTTTGTTATTGTTCACTTCACACCAGAAGCCCGTAAACTTTGTAAAATCAGGCATAGGAGTCGTTTGGATATCGTACGGTGTCTTTTTTACATAACTTTTTAAAATTGCAAAAAGTTATGATGCCTCTTTAACTCTGTATGTTGTAGAGTTCTTTTTTTTATGTGATGGAATTGGCAAACAAGCATGCAGCTCACATCGATGTTAAGTAATGACTGCAGTCTATAGACACCCACACAAAGACCAAGGTCAAAATGCAGATGCGTTATCACTCCTGAAGCCTAAAGTGTTATGCCTCTGTACCGGAAATTACGTACATCACCACCTGACCGGAACACGATAGTGCTGAACATTACCATTTAGCGGCAAGTATATTAGGTAAAGCGGTGGTGCCTACGCCCGCGAGGTCCGTCACTGGGGCTTTACCACCAGTAGTTCGGTGATAATCAGAATTTTTACAATTGGACAACAAAATTCTACCTATAAGTTCTAAGCTAAAAATCTCTGGAGGCTGTACGGCAATTGCGGCACACTTGGAAACATATAGAATAGAGCACACTAGTGTGTGCCGCGGCACACCGGTTGAATACCTTTGCTCTAGGATTACCACCACAATAATGTATCGAGCCTTTTTGTTTCAAAATCAATTCAGCCGTCACAGAGCTAATAAAGTCATTATTTTTTGTTTTCGGCCCTTCGTAGTATTGTGACACATTTTTCAAGCGAACCGTTGTTCACTTGTTTGCTTATTGTGACATGTTTACGGTGACGTCAGTATTGCCCAATTTTGTTGCAACGCTTTGTAAAATAAATTGCCTATTACGTTATTATATATTTTTAATAAGTTCGACGACCACATTTAACATTTACTACGATTATTTTTAATAGTTCGCTATTGTGCGAGGGATCTGTGTGTAGTCTGGTATTCAAGTGTCATTCACGGTGGCTTGAGTGTTCTTAATTGTATGGTATCGGATACTAAACTTATTTAATATTATATTTATATATTTATTTGATATTATCGACCTATAATAACGCTCCTGTGTGGGGGAGCCTTTATACTTTCAGCCTGAGCCTGAACTTTTAATGCTGCAACTGAGAACATGTCAATTGAATGTACTCACTTCTTACTATTTATACTTGGATGCTAGCTAGCAAAAATATGATCTATTTAACTAACTACAGGCTCCCTCGATTTTATGGGTTTTGTGTAATCATAAGTATCACAAATATTCCTAGAAACAGAG
Source organism: Macrosoma leucophasiata (assembly GCA_036365455.1). NCBI lineage: Eukaryota > Metazoa > Arthropoda > Insecta > Lepidoptera > Hedylidae > Macrosoma > Macrosoma leucophasiata. The sequence goes on along the minus strand of JAWQUS010000007.1, from coordinate 21,033,630 downwards.
TTCTAAAAATAAATAAATTGATAAATAAATAAATTGGTAGAGCTCCAGTGACGGAGCTCGGGGGCGTAGGCACCACCGCATTACCTAATATACCTGCCGCTAAATGGTAGTGTTCAGCACTATCGTGTTCCGGTCAGGTGGTAATGTACGGTCCTGTAATTTACGGCACAGAGGCATAACACCTTAGGCCTCAGGAGTGGTAACGCATCTGCATTTTGACCATGGCCTTGATGTGGGTGTCTATAGGCTGCAGTCATCACTTAACATCAATTTGAACTGCAAGCTTGTTTAGCACTTGAATTAAATTAAAAAAAAAAATAAGAAAAATCAGGCTAGACTTCGGGTGTTTAGTGTGCATATTATTTTACGTAGGTATATTATTATAATTCAGAAATACGTAATTAGTTTTTTTTAATGAAATTGTCAATACACTTTAATTTAAAAAATACTTATTTACCAGTTTTTTATTCAGATAAAGTAATCGCTATTTACAAATAGTAAACTTGAACAATTTGTAAATTGAATTACACAGCTTTCGCCTACAACCTTTGTTTAGGTTGCGCAGTTTCCATTTAATTTAATTATTTAACATTGTGCAATATACCTACCTGACTAATAACTAACAACATGGTAGGTAAGTACATATATTATTTTACACAAACCAGATTCTCGTTGTCTTGATAAAATAAAATTAATCACAAAAAAGTACGCGGAAACAATTTATTTAAATTATTGGCATTAACATTTATTTATTAACATTTATTATTTTATGAAGATTATTTGATAATTTGAAGCGCGCATGGCCCGGCGGCTGGTGTAGATCATAAGTGATCTACTCGGTTAAGCACTACGGGCGCGGTCGGGTAGTGAGATGAGTGACCGCTAGTGGCAAATTAAATGCGCGTTTCCGTGCTTCGGAGGGCACGTTAAGCCGTCGGTCCCGGTTGCTATCGATAGATAGCAGTCGTTAAACCTTGTCGGAGGCCTTATGGGCAGTTTGAAAACATCCGACAGCGGGTTGGCCACTAACCCCCAACACCTCCACCAATCCGCATTGGAGCAGCGTGGTGGAGTAAGCTCCAGGCCTCCCCCCAAAAAGGGGAGAGACTCGTGCCCAGCAGTGGGACGTATAATGGGTTGCCATTATTATTATTATTTTATGAATCAAGGGCATTCCTTTATAAAGTATAATTTATTATCATAGGTTTTTTATCATAATAATATGTTCTTAATTTGTTATTATGAATTTATTCGTGTTATATGAATTCTTGTAATTTATCAAATGGCAAAAGTTTCATATTAGGTAGATGAATTGCAGTAGATAGCCCGATATCTGTCTGTAATCGAAATTATTAATTATTGTTTCTCTTTACTAGTAAGTGGTAGTTCCAGAGTAGGAGCATGGTTTAAGAACCACCGCATCAACTCATTTTTTACAACCAAATGACCATAATTTGGTGGTAGATGGTCCATTATGTTCCACGATGTTTTAATTTTTTTTTTTTTATGTAGTGGAAGTGGTAAACAAGCATGCAGTTCACATTGGTGTTAAGTGATGACTGCAGCCTATAGACACCCACACAAAGACCAAGGTCAAAATGCAGATGCGTCACCACTCCTGAGGCCTAAGGTCTTATGCCTCTGTGCCGGAAATTACAGGGCCATACATTACCACCTGACCGGAACACGATAGTGTTGAACACTACCATTTAGCGGCAAGTATAAATTTTTTATACTTGTTAATTTGTTTATTTTATATTTATTATTTTTGTACCTACTTACTTCTAATGTCTTGGGCATTATTATTTAACATCCGTGAATCCCTCATTCGGTTCCAATCGAAAATCAGCCTCAGGTGCTCTATGCTGAATTCGACACGATCTGAGCGCAGCCGTGCGACGCATATTATATATAATTCTTTCCTATTTATTTACCTACGTACCTACTTGTATTTATTTTTTCTCCTTTTTGTGTACATATGTGCTGTTTCTGTTTTTAATATTAATTGTTTGTTTATTTTTAGTCCTGGTATGTACCTATTTATATTATTCTGTTGGTAAATACGTTTAGTAGTCGTTTTTTTTTTCGGTTATGCGCCAAATATAAACGCCAAAAATATAATTCATTCTTTCATTGCTTTTGTTTGGCTAGATGGCGATGTAGAGCAGCAAAGGCCTTAAGGGTGACAAGTGCCAATAAAGAAAGAAATGACTATGGAAAGTTCCATACAAAGTTTTTATACAGAAATAAATAAGGTACAAAGTAAAACGGCATAGAAATTATTATCTAGGGAATCTCAAGAACATCTCCTGGTAGGTCTACATGTTTAAACATCGAAATAAAAATGGTCTTTCCTAGTAGAAGCACTTCATACTGAAGCCCAATTTAAAACTTTTTATTCCGAAGAGTTAAAAATACTCTAAATACCAGGAAATGTTCTTTAGGTTCACTAGGTAACATTTCAAAGCTGTTTTACCTTGTACCTGTTTTTAATATTTTCTTTACAAATCTTGCCATGATCCTTCATCGTTCATTACGTTTTGCATACCTATTTGCCACATTCAGAATGTAAAAAAGAATAAAGAATAATATTCATTATGATTTTTTTTTTGTAAAATAATTCTTATGTATTTTTTTGTTATTGTATAAATTTCAACTAGACATATTTATCACGGCCCTGATAATTGATTAATTCGATACATAACAGAAGTTATTGTGATCATAAATTAAGCAATTATCACATATTTGTTTTACCTATTTAAGTTTATTTAAATAAATGCAAGTTCCGGTTTTTTGTGTTTTTATGTGTATTGGTTGACATTGTTCAATATTTTTTAATTACCTGGTAACACAGATCACTCCCTGGTAAGTAGGTAATGTGGAGTTAAATTTATTGTTACACATTTCCAGCAAAAAATTAAAATGTTTTACTGGTGGTAGAGCTCCAGTGACGGAGCTCGCGGGCGTAGGCACCACCGCATTACCTAATATACTTGCCGCTAAATGGTAGTGTTCAGCACTATCGTGTTCCGGTCAGGTGGTAATGTACGGCCCTGTAATTTCAGGCACAGAGGCCATAACACCTTAGGCCTCAGGAGTGGCAGCGCATCTGCATTTTGACCTCTGGTCATTGTGTGGGTGTCTATAGGCTGCAGTCATCACTTAACATCAATGTGAACTGCATGCTTGTTTGCCACTACTATTACATAAAAAAAAAAAATGTTGTAATCTAAACTATGGGCACTAGAGTATAAAAATTAAAAATATACTTACCTGCTTACCTAGGTGCAGTAGAGTAACTAAACCGAGTTATAACCAAGTTAGGTAGGTATATTTAACTTTGACAAATCTGTCGACATTCAAACGCAACAAAATCGTCTTTTCCCTTGATTAATAATTAAAGATATTCCTCACTTCTTATTCCGGAAATTCGTTTCAATTATAAATTATTAGCAGGCGTCAGGATGTGACGACATCACCTAGCGGAAGAAATTTCTTCTACCGTCAAAACATTCCAATGGGGCGGTAGTAAGTAGTAACGCAAGATGGGCAGCAGCGTCCTGAGGTAAAACTACCGCCACTGCCGTAAAGATAAAGAAGTCTAGGAAGGTACAAAGTATCTGGTGGTTGAAGCGCGCATGGCCCGGCGGCTGGTGTAGATCGTAAACGATCTACTCGGTTAAGCACTACGGGCGCGGTCGGGTAGTGTGATGGGGGACCGCTAGTGGCAAATTAAATGCGTGTTTCCGTGCTTCGGAGGGCACGTTAAGCCGTCGGTCCCGGTTGCTATCGATAGATAGCAGTCGTTAAACCTTGTCGGAGGCCTTATGGGCGGTTTAAAAACATCCGACAGCGGGTTGGTCACTAACCCACCCACCTCCACCAATCCGCATTGGAGCAGCGTGGTGGAGTAAGCTCCAGGCCTCCCCCCAAAAAGGGGAGAGACTCGTGCCCAGCAGTGGGACGTATAATGGGTTGCCATTATTATCATTATTATTATATCTGGTGGTAGAGCTTCAATGACGAAGCTTGCGGGCGTAGGCACCACCGCATTACCTAATATACTTGCCGCTAAATGGTAGTGTTCAGCACTATCGTGTTCCGGTCAGGTGGTAGTGTACGACCCTGTATTTTCCGGCACAGAGGCATAACACCTTAGGCCTCAGGAGTGGTAACGCATCTGCATTTTGACCTCTGGTCATGGTGTGGGTGTCTATAGGCTGCAGTCATCGCTTGACATTAATGTGAGATGCATTCTTGTTTGCCACTTTTATAACATTAAAAAAAAATATTGGGGCACATCAAATTGAAATATAGCTCGGGACGATCATGACATTTGCAAGGATTATCTGAGTAATAATTAACGCAAAAGTTATCTCTACCTCTTCGAAGATAAATAAACATGAAATTGTGTATGTAAAATTGTATAATATTAAACAAGGTACATTAACCTCTGTTTCACGAAGCGGTATGCAGTATCGATTAACAGCCGAAGCTGCCAGACAAAGAAATGCATCATCTCGCTGACTCACCGCCCATCCTTCCCGGGACCAACTCAGTCACGTACTCATAGCCGGGTACTTCTGAGAAGATCCTTTGACTGATGCAATGTTGAGAAATATATAATAGTTCGATATGTAACATATTTGTTTACAAATGAGGATTCGTTTATTTTCCTAATCAATATTAGGTACTTACTAAATATTTGCGTAGTTTTGAATAATTTAATGAATTGAGTTTACTGGTGGAAGGTCTCCAGTAAAAGCACTGTCGATGTCGACCCACTATTCGATTTGGATTACTTACTCTTATCAAATATTATGAAAGAAGTACAGTTATACGTAGTTCTTGATGTGGTAGGCAATAGATTAACATTTAAACCTGCCGAACAAAGAAATGCATCATCTCGCTGACTCACCGCCCATCCATCCCGGGACCAACTCAGTCCATCACGTACTCACTCACTACTCATAGCCGACTTCTACGAAGATCCCTTTTGTGATGCAATGTTTTTATATTGACGGGAAATGTTGAGAAATATATAGTTCGTTATGTAACTCAATTGAGAGAAAGAAATGACGATTCATTTTTTTATAATAAAATATTTTTGACATTTAATGAAGTGTTTTTTCTTGTGTCCAGTAAAGGCGCAGTCGAAGACGAATCCAGAATTGGATCTGAATTGCCTATTCTTAACAAAATATTATGAAAGAAGTAGGTATAGTTCTTATTGACAGCAGAGATCTAGTAACTGAGCTAGAGGGCGTAGGCATTAGATACCTACCTGATTAAGTTGCGGCTAAATGTAGTAGGGTAGTGTTCAGCACTATCCTAATTATCGGCATAGAGGCATAATAGCTTTAGGTATCAGGAGTGGCAACCTATCATAGCACCCACAACATGCCCACATCACAGGTTTTTATACATACCGTGCGTGGGGCTGTGAATTTAAGCGTATTTTATTTATTTAAAATCTAAGATTTAAATTAACAGATCTTTAGTTGCAAATAAATGAAAACCTAATAGAGTCAATCGAACATTCAATTTTGACTATATATAGATAGATAATCCCTAATAATTTCATACATATTACGTACCTAACCGAAGCCAAATTAAAAATCTTAATATATCCGTCTGTAACATCCCTAATTATAGGATTCTGTTATAGGTCACCAGGTCATTACTTTGCGGATATAAACAAACCAGTTTGTAAAATGATATCTTATCTATTTACAAATTAAACGTAAGATTTCTAAGTTCCGGTTAAGTGATAAACTATGACCTAATAATAACCGTATGTACCGAGGAAAAATATCTTCAGTTTCATCAAAATATTCGTTAAAGTTATTGTTTTGTCAAATTCAACAATAGCATTTACATTAGCAGTGACTGCGTAATATATTGCACAAGCGTATTTTTGTCATACTTAAAGTTATCAGGAGGAACGCGACGAAAACCATGTCGCGAAGAAAGCCCTCGCACTCCCAAATAAAATGAGAGGTTGAAGTCGCACGCTTGCTACATGGTGGATCCACTATATCTAAGGACTTGAAACAGACCTAGTTGAACAACGAGACAACCCAGGATCGACTGACCTGGCGCATGAGAACGAGGAGGGCCGACCCCAAATAATGAGAAGAGACACGGAAAGAAGAAGAAGTTAAAGATATCAGAGTTGACAAATTCCTTCATCATCTGACAGCTAATTTGGCAACACTACCGCCGAATCACTTTCTCCTTTACTATTTCCCTCCACCTGTTCCGATCTTTGGCGACGTAAAGGGCCACATGAAGATCGGTGCCCGTACAGGATCAAATTTGGTCCGACCACATCGTAGGACTGCGGCCTCTAGGTGACAGAATAAAGTCTAGGAATTCACGAAAGGAAATTAAATCTTAGATTAACCTTTAACAAACCACATCAATTGATTGTAGATAAAATATCCGGATGAGCTCAAGGAAAAATAGAGAAAATTCTAATCTTATCAGAACACATTTATCAACGCGCAAGACTACGTATTTACCATCAAATAGATTAGATGATCCGGCAGTTTATCACGTAGACTTCCGCTCAACTCTATCGCCATTTAAATATCCTTGAGGAAAACTCTAGGAAAAACGTCAAATCATAGTCATTCATACGGGCCAATTTGCTTCGATGTTTTTCGGTTAACACATTAGTCAGCCGATGACAATATTAATTAAACTTTATTTGTTGTATCATTAAGAATGTTGCAATAGTAATGAGTGAATAAGTAATCTTGCCTGACTGTTTAGAATTCATCACGCAGACATTTGTTGAGTTGGTAAACTTGGTAATTCAGTGAACTGAAATTTTATGAGAAGGAAAACCTACTTCATATAACTGTAGTCCAATAGAAAACAAAACATAATTATACCTTTATTTCCGCAAAAGCGTAGTCAATTCAATACATCACCTTCATTATTATTGTTATTAGGTATCAACACATTTGAGTAGCAGGTACAATGTAGAAGGCTTTATTGGACTTGGATTTATTTACATATTCTTGAAATTACATAAATTTGTCTGGATATTTTTTATTTGTGTATGTGTCGTGTGTGTACTCTGTGTACAACGGCACGCACGACACAGGTTTATACCTAGTGTGGGGCTGTGAGTAATCGTATTTAATTATTTACGACTAAACGTATTTAATTATTTAATGTTATCCCCATCTACGTGCAAGAGACCTCTGACCGGAAAGGGCGATTCTTTCTCGTGATCTTGGGGGAAACGGAAATGTCTTACAGATATCAATATCCCCAAAGGTCAAGTTCTCAATATTTCTTATATTATGCTTCATATTACATTTGTTTTTTATGTCATGTAAGAGGCAAACAAGCATGCAGTTAACATTGATGTTAAGTGATGTCTGCAGCCTATAGACACTCACACAAAGACCATAGGTCATAATCAAGATGCGTTACCACTTCTGAGGCCTAAAAATTACAGGGCCGTACAAAACGGTTGTACCTATACAATTTACATGTCTTTCCTCTTGCTAGAAACAAAATATTTAATTAAACTCACTACTCGATAGTGACAAATGATACATGGTATGATACGATAATAAAGTAGTTTAACAAAAAAAAAATATCACACTAGTGTGACAATCTGATGTGACCACGAGTCGGTACTCGAAATTTCGTGCTCACGTCACTTTCAACACGCATGAGGAAATAAGAAAATAAAACGTCAGACAGTAGACAATGTCTCCCATATAAAGCCATAACCAGTGACATGTTTGGACTTATAATGAGGGTCAAGAATGGCGTCCTTCCGCCTTTAGTAATAACGGAAGCTTGATTGATTTTGTGTTTTCGTAACCATCGTTCGTAAAGGTAGAAAATATGTCACTGAGACGGAGATATTTTTAAGGTACCTACCTAATGTAAGGAGGCGTACAGATTGATGATTTGTGCATCTTCTTGGAATAATATCTTTTGCCTCCGTGTCAGCAATAACAGAGCTGTTTTAATGAACAGCAGATACAAACTGGTAATATCCACCACAGTGGCAGAGTATAATTATACAATGAAAATAAAATAGAAGATAATAGAGATAATACATCCTCCTTCAGAATTCTTCAGAAGTGGGAGCACATTTGTAACTTCGAGTAGCATAGCAGCTGGATCTGGAGTCTGGAGAATGCAGTATTTCCTTACCAAATTTAAACTGCATGCTTGTCTGACGCTTTATCCATCGTACACAACGATTTTTACTACCATTAGATGAGAAAAAAGTGTGACGTTCATGAGTTTCAACCTGACTTACATCTATCTATTTATTACTATCGGTGGTTGAGTTCCAATGTCGGAACTCGAGAGCGTAGGCACTACCCCATTACCTAATGTATTTGCTGCCAATAGATTGTTTTCAGCTCTATTAACTAGGTAACCAATTAGATAGTAATATAGGTACCTAGGTACCTATTAGCGGTCCGCATCGACTTCACACGAGTGCGATTTAGGTACTTACATAATATTGCAACTAATATATAAATTGAGATGTACGCTATCCTATCTGGTAAGTTGGGTCAAACTGCACACGGTGTGCAAGTTTGATTAAAATCGGTTAAGTAGTTTAGGAATCCATTGCGGACAAACACTGTGACACGTAATTTATATAGGTATACTAGCGGCCCGCCCCGGCTTCGCCCGCGCTGCTCTGCTCCTATTAGTCATAGCGTAATGTAAGCTATCCTATCTCTCAAGTTGGATCGAACTGCACATGGTGTGCGAATTTTATTATAATCGGTTAAGTGGTTTAGGAGTCCATTGAGGACAAACATTGTGACACGAGATTTATATATATTAAGAAAGATTAATAACCGCCCGTAATAACTAACCTATCGTATAGGCAAAAAAATCTCAGGGATGGCAACGAATATTCAATCATACCTTCAGTTTTTGTAAAGATGTGGCTCTAGGCTACAGATATCACTTACTATCCATGTGAATTGCATGCTTGTTTGCAACCATCATAACATAAAAAAATCTAGTCACTGGCTACATCGACTCAGATCACGCCGTGACTCAAAGATGAGAAATGAGTACACCGAGTACTGCGACACGTCACATCAGGACATAAGAGGTCGAGTCCTATGCCTCACCTAATTATCAAATGCAATCACTTGCACAATGGGAAAAAAATGTTATGCAACAACAATTGATTTTGAGTCGTATGATCAAAAGTTTAACTATTAGTTTCGTACGTGCATTAGCTGAGGGAGGTTCCCTTTTCACTGTTTTAAGTTGTGCGTTTTCGTTAAGTTTACTTAGCAGTAGGTGTTTTGCATTCTAAAGTGATAGTGTCAGTACATCGATGTAATCAGCATTCTATTATCAAAAACAGGTAGGTAATAAGTTTTTTATTCTAGCTAGATAAACCTAGATACAAAATTAGTAGATATTGTACGCAGATATTGTCTAACCTTTTTAGATTATTTAGAGAACTCAAAGAGAACTCAAAGTGATAACGAGATTCGCAAATTGCACTAGGACTTTATTTTGGTTGGTCGTAGTTTCAGATAATAGCTATTTTGTTTCACATACATAATATATGTCTAAATCCATTTGAATTTACTCTACAACTCTACATTTTTTTTTTGTTTTTTTTTTATGTAATAAAAGTGGCAAACAAGCGTGCAGTTCACATTGATGTTAAGTGATGACTGCAGCCTATAGACACCCACACAATGACCAGAGGTCAAAATGCAAATGCGCTGCCACTCCTGAGGCATTAGGTGTTATGCCTCTGTGCCGGAATTACAGAGCCGTACATTACCACCTGACCGAAACACGATAGTGCTGAACACTACCATTTAACGGCAAGTATATTAGGTAATGCGGTGGTGCTTACGCCCGCAAGCTCCGTCACTGGAGCTCTACCACATGTACTTTACTCAGTAAAAAAGTGCTCGATGTTATTCAAATTCATGGAGACCCTACACCACTAGCGGTCTCAAAAACAGTTTTCAATACAGATGCATTGCCACTTGATATTTTATAATATTATAGATGTCATATATTAATCTAGGTATCTGCCGTCAAATAGTAGTGTTAAGCACTATCGTGTTCCGGTTAGATGGTAATAATAATGTACGGCCCTGTAATTTCAGGCACAGAGGCCATAACACCTTAGGCCTCAGGAGTGGCAGCGCATCTGCATTTTGACCTCTGGTCATTGTGTGGGTGTCTATAGGCTGCAGTCATCACTTAACATCAATGTGAACTGCATGCTTGTTTGCCACTTTTATTACATAAAAAAAGAAATGTAGGTATGGCCCCGTAATAACTATCAGAGACATAACAACTTGGGTCTCAGGGGTAGCAACGTATCTGCATTTTGACCTCTGGTTTTTGTGTAAATGTCCATAGGCTTAGGCATGTGATCTGCAAGCTTGTTTGCCAGCTTCACTAAACTACAGCAGCCACAAAAAATACGGGAAATAATTTACCTATCCAATGCAGTTATATTAAATTTCATCATCAATAGCCGGGTCCACACAGCGCGAGCAGCCTCGCGAGGCATTTGCCGCGCGAAGCTGCTCGCGCATAGACAGCTCGCTTCCTAATCGGCAGTTATGTATTATTGGAGTCATATCCTCTGTTCTATCACTGATATTGTGATACTATTGATACGAGACCAAACAATGATGCACGGACGTCTAGATAGCAATCATGTTTGTGTTTCAATCAAGATGCTTCGAATTATGCGGGTACTACATTTAACTACACAATAATAGGTATATAACGGAAACTAAACTGTACGGCCTCTATTGGAATTATCTCCAAGGTGACAAGTGGTAATGAAAAAACTTGTGATGGAGTTACTGTGAAGGTGTGAAGAAAGCCGATGAAGGCTTTATACTACACATTATAGTTTCCAACAAGAAATGGCTATGAGAATGGCTCTGTAATTTCCGCCACAAAGACATAACACCTTAGGCCTCAGGAGTGGTAACGCATCTGCATTTTGACCTTGGTCTTTGTGTGAGTGTCTATAGGCTGCAGTCATCACTTAACATCAATGTGAACTGCATGCTTGTTTGCCACTTCCATTACATAAAAAAATGCGCTTAGAAACCAGATTTCTTCTTATTTTGGGTCTGTAGAGCGTTATCTCTCTTGCACCTTACCTATATGTGATGTTTGTCACATACCTAGGTAACGTGCAAATATCCTTTTTTATCCGTTAAACCTTGTCGCAGGCCTTATAGGCGGTTTGAAAACATCCGACAACGGGTTGTTAGCCACTAACCCTTATCTCCACCAACCCACATTGGAGTAGCGTGGTGGAGAAAGCTCCAGGCCTCATCCCAAAAAGGGGAGAGACTCGTGCCCAGCAGTGAGACGTACAATGAGTTTGCCATTATTATTATATCTTAATATTTGTACAAAAAATATTGACATGCGTTTGTGAGAACAGGGCAGGGGCTTTACCACCATATTCTATAGAGCTAAAACAGTCTTATTTTAGTCTTACTCTATTTTGAAGTGCCCATGTAGGTACTTCCTGATCGACTGCCCATGGAGTACCTAAACTTGACTTTAACTTGTAGTAAGTACTTAATATAAAAAAAAAATTCAAAACTAAAAAATAGACAAAAAACACTAAAAAGCGAAAAACTCGATTTCTCCAGGATCTCATCATCACATCTTGACATGGTGACAATGGGACTACATGTGAGGTATACGGCCACAAGGCACGGAAGGTTATTATTATAAAAAATATCGAAAATCTTTCAAGTGTGCTATTAAAATTTGAAGAGTTCCCTCGATTTCTCCAGGATCCCATCATCACATATTGACATGGTTACAATGGGACTAACTGTGCAATATACCCTTTCAAACAAAAAAAAATCATCCAAATCGGTGCAGGCGTTTTCAAATTATGGGTGAACATACATAAAAAAAAAAAACCGGACGATTTGAGAACCTCCTCCTTTTTTCGAAGTCGGTTAATAACACTCTCTATGAGACCTGCATATAATAATAGGTATGTAAACACTAACAGGATTAAGAACGTACCTACCTACGTTTCATGCTGCTTAAGATTGCTGCTTGAGGTAGATATCAGCATGATATATAGGTTGGGGAAAAAGTTTCTTCGCATTTCTTAAGATAATTCAAAACATTTATTAATATAGTTTATTTAAATTTAACTAAAGTATGTATGTACCATTTTGTTCGATAACCTTTTGCCATCTTGTAGGTAGGGACATGATCCCATTGCTATAAAAATTTTGGGACTTCTCATCAAAATACCGCGACAAGTGGATTTGGCAGTCGTCTCGTGATGTTAACCTAACATTGCATAAAGAATTCTGAAGAGACCGAAACAGGTGGAAATCTGAAGGTGCAAGGTCAGGACTATACGGCGGATGCATTAACACCTCCCAGCCAAACTCTCTTAATTTTTGCTGAGTGGCTATAGATGTGTGAGGTCTAGCGTTATCATGATGAAACACCACACCCCTTCTGTTGATCAATTCCGGCCGCTTTCTCTCAACTTCTTGCTTTAATCTCATCAGTTGTTCGCAGTAGAGTTCAGAATCGATAGACCTGCCTGGTGGTAATAGCTCATAATGAATAATGCCCTGCCAATCCCACCACACACACAACATCACCTTATTGCGAGTTAACCCGGGTTTCGCCACAGTCTGTGAAGCCTGACCGGCCTTTGACAACGACCTTTTTCGCATGTTCTTGTCGTACGTGATCCACTTTTCATCACCAGTTATCAGCTTCTTCAAAAATGATTCGGTTTCATTACGTCGTAATAAAGAATCACAAATGAGTACACGGTTCATTAGGTTTCTTTCAGTGAGCTCGTGAGGTACCCAAATATCGAGCTTTTTTTTGTACCCAGCTTTTTTCAAATGCGCCAAAACTGTTTTGTGATCAATTCTCAGTTCTTCAGCTACGTCGTAACTACTGATACGTCGATCTTGCTCCACTTTTTCAAAAATGGCATCCATTTTATCCGTAATAGGGCGACCAGAGCGAGGTGCATCTTTGACATCAAAATTTCCGGATTGGAAACGCTTAAACCAAATTTGTGCTACTCTCTCAGACACTAACACTACAAACGAGGAAGCATTGGAATTAGTAGACTCCACGGTATTTCTTGGCTTAACCGTGGACAAAATTGCAGTGGGGTCCTCATATTTCAAATCTAGCCCGTAGACTAAGCTCCGCAGCGTTTGCGGTAAAAAAGATACGATCCTTAACTGACATTGAGACGGCTCGATTGGTTTATTTTAGCTATTTTCACAGTATTATGTCCTATGGAATTTTGCTATGGGGACATGCCGCCGATGTCAACACCATTTTTGTTTTACAGAAAAGAGCTGTGCGTGCTATCTACGGGCTAAGTCCGCGTCTTTGAGTGTCTCTCAAAGATAAATTTAAGGAAATAAGTATATTGACTGTAGCTTCGCAATACATTTACGAAAATGTACTGTACGTACGTAAAAATATTAGCGAATTTCCTAGTAGAGCTAATGATTATATAAATACTAGGAACAAACACAAGTTGTCTGTGCATACAACACGACTGCATAGGGTGAGTAATTCTTTTAGAGGTCAATGTATACGCTTCTTTAACAAAATACCTGAAGATGTTCAAAGTCTTTCGATTAATAAATTTAAGAAAATTATCAAAAAACGCTTATACATGTGCAACTATTATAAAACATGTGATTATCTTAATGACACTACACCATGGGATTGAAGCGATCGCTCTCAGGCTATTTCGAAAACCTGTACTTTGGATTTACAGACTGTATTAGATTTAAGTTTAAATTCAAAAGAGCTGTACTGAGTTTCTTCAATGGCGGAGTTCTTCTCAGTATTGACTGCCCTTGGAATTCTGCCAAGTGAATAACCTTTATTATGACGACCAAATTCATTCTTTCTCAGTTTCTTTTGAAATGGGGAAATGGAGGAATTTGTAAATAATTGTTGCTTTCCATAGTATACAAAATTGTTCAGTGTCTATTTAATTTATTATGTGTTTTTTATTATTATTAGTGGTTATTCACTCTAGGTTAGTTTAAAAAAAATGACGATGTAAAAGTGCTCTCCAGGAGCCTAATTATATGAAATAAATGAATAAACTGAATAAACTGCACTAGGTCCATGAACATCGCAAATTATTTTCGCGGCTTACGTTGCATTTTTACCTTTTTTATAGTAAAATTTTAAAATGTATCGAATTTCTTCATTAGATTCACTCATCTTGACAGTACGAAAAACAAATGAAAATCACGCATTTGCCTAATTTGAATGTTCTTTAAAATTTTAACTTTCAATGATACCAAAACCAGCCAGATAAAAATGCTACAGCCAAAGAGATTTTATTACAAGTTCATACATACTATAATGCGAAAAGACTTTTTCCCCAACCTATTATATTGATTTATTATTTTTTTATTATTTTGACAAAATTCTTTTAGCGCCTGGGAAAAGCTGCTCACTTTCCCTTACAGAGTTTTACATTTCGATAAATTTTTAGCTACCAAAAAATCTATAACTTCTCTAATAAAACAAAATTGTACGTCCTTGATTCCCATTCTTGTCTCAAAATTATTTTTTAAAGAAAATAGACATGTTTCTTACGTAAAATCAAAATTAAGGGACGGTGACATTAAAGGAGCGGCACGAGTGCTTTTTAGTACCGATACAATCGCTCCCGAAACCCCAAGCACCCTTGCTGCTCTAGAGAGCAAGCACCCAATCCCTGATCTTATAGAAACGTCAACCAACGCTGCGGAGCGAGCCCGTCTTCTGGCGCTTGGAGATTGGGAATCCGGTCTCTGGTTACAGGCTTTGCCATCACCTAGCATCGGGACAATGATGGATGACATCACCTTCCGGCTTGCTACTTGCCTCCGTCTAGGCACATCGTGCTGCGCTCCGCATCGCTGCCCCTGTGGTGAAGCTGTCGACCTCCTGGGGCACCATGGTCTCTCCTGCAGTAGAAGTGCCGGCAGATTCACCAGGCACGCCCAATTAAATGACATTCTGCGCCGAGCCCTTTCCACCGCCAGCGTTTCAGCCATATTAGAACCCAACGGCCTGGCACATGACGATGGAAGGAGACCGGACGGTATGTCATTGATGCCCTGGAAGATGGGTAGGCCTTTGGTGTGGGACGCAACTTGCGTTGACACCTTAGCGCCATCCCATCTTCCAAGCACGGCGTGCTCCGCTGGCGCTGCTGCTGCAACTGCGGAGACCTTGAAACAGCGCAAATATAGTAACCTTCCAGGGGACTACATATTTGTGCCTTTCGGGGTCGAAACCCTTGGTCCATAGGGCCCCAATGCTCGGCTCTTATTCAAAGAGATCGCGAAACGGCTGGTCGACACATCCCGTGATCAGAAGGCTGGCCAATTTTTAGGTCAAAGAATCAGCATTGCCATCCAACGAGGCAATGCTGCCAGCCTTCTAGGTACCATAACACAGGAAGGCAGTGATGCGGAATTTTTAGACGCATGTTGTTTTTAGTTTAGGTATAACTTTATTTTATGTAAATATTATTTAGCTTTTAAATATATTTTAATGTTATTTTTTATTATGTAGATTAATTAAGGTTTTTTAGTAATTATTTATTACATTGTTCGGAAAAGGTCAACCGATTTAAAATAAACTTTATTTTCTTATCCATAATATTATATTGATATACCTATACACCAAAATAAGCTAAGTATAATTTATTAATTTTAATTCAGGAAGTCTCTACCTACAACCATGTTTTTAAACAAAATTGATACCTATCTCACTTTAATTATTCCTTAGATAAATAATATTAGATTGCGAAATAAATTGCACCTAAATTAATAATTATATTTTACTCTTATAGGTATTTCACAATAATAACTTTAATTGTGAAATTTAATCGCGATATTGAAAAAGATCAACGTAGGTACCAACTGGTGATTAAAAATACTCCAACTATTGTCATAAAATTGTAAACTACTTATATGATAAACTTCCATCTTTATTATTAAAGTACATAGGTACCTAAGCGCACCAATAACATAAAAATATAAGTAGGTACCTATACGATAAAAGTTTAGGTTTTTTAGGTCATGAAACTGGCCAACAAGCATACAATTCCTATTGGCAGTAAGTCAATACAGTAGCCTACAAACATCTAGGTACCTACTTACCTACATAAAAACCAGACCTTGCCACTCCTAAGGCATAAACTGTTACGTCTCCGACGCGCCAGAGTAAGTAGTCGACGTTACCACCTGACTGGAATAGGATAGCGCTGAACACTACCATTTAGTGGCAGATAGATAAATAATTTAGATGAATGTATGGCCCCGTAATAACTATCACAGAGACAGAACACCTAAGGTCTCAAGGGTGGCAACGCATCTGCATTTTGTCCCCTGGTTTTTGTGTAAATGTCTATAGGTTGCAGTCAACACTTAACACCATTGTGAACTGCATGCTTGTTTGCCACCTTTATAACATAAAAAAAGATACTCCGTTAGCCAGTGCCGGATAAAGGCGGTGCGGGGCCCGTAGCAAATATGACCATGGGGCCCTAGAGTTGCCTGCTGAAATTTAGGATGTAAATAAAACAGAACATTTACGAAAAGGAATCGAAAACAATATTAGGGGGGGGGGATTCCCCCTGTAAGTATTGTGGTATTGCCAACTTGCAACATAATATACCTTTATAATTACAGTGTGGCCAACGCTGACTTTGAGAATAGCTAAGGTGTATTACCTATTTGTGGTTTTTTTGGGCACAGGCGCGGCTCTCCCCCTTCCCCATTGCGGGCGGCGTATCATTTGCTGCCAGCTATAAACTAACAAAAACTTTGAATTTTGAAAAACATTTTTAAGTCTAAGAAAAACGTAAGAAACTAATATTAACATGCATAGGAAATAATCAATTAACATAATTATCGTTTGATATAAACGGAAAACAAGTTTTTATCATGTTATCAAAAAACAAGGAAGTGTAGAACTACGAGCGATCGAGAATTGCGCAATATTTGCGGGGATTTTTGTGTTTTTTCTGGCAAGGAATATCGGTACGTTACAGACATAATTTATGTATGTGGTTGACAACGTCGCCAACGTCTATTGGCTATCTGATATAAACAACTAGAAAATTCGGAATATTTATGTTGTTTATTTGATTTTTTTATGTCTCAAGAAATGTGGCAGACAACCCTACAGCTCACATTGATAATGATTGATAATCTATCTACTGTATTGATATAAAGTGATGACTACAGCCTATAAACATCTATAAGAAAACCAGAGGTGAAAATGCAAAGTGTTGTCAACCCTGAGACCAAAGTTATATTTTACTGGTGGAAGAGTTCCAGTGTAATTTCCGGCACAGAGGCATAACACCTTAGGCCTCAGGGGTGGTAACGCATCTGCATTTCGGCCTTGGTCTTCATGTGGGTGTCTTTAGGCTGCAGTCATCACTTCAATGTGAACTGCATGCTTGTTTGCCACTTCCATTACATAAAAAAAAAATAAATAAAGAAAGTGTAGCGACTCAATATGATGAATGTAGAAGAAACATGGGAGTTGTGTCAGGACCGGGATATCTGACGCTCCACACTCTCTGTCTACCCCGTAAGGGACTTGGCGTGAAGATACAATACGTTATTGATATGGATCGGATCACCTTGCCCTAGCACACCCATAAAGATCAATTGTTTAGGCTTACCAGACCGCGCACTGGCGACGTTGCCAGCCAATAGCATATTATTATCTCTGTATTTTTAAGATTCAGCTATGTGTTATGAAGTATATACTGGTGGTAGAGCTTTAGTGATGGAGCTCATTTTTCACTCTTGGTAGAGCTCCAGCGACAGAGCTCGCGGGCGTAGGCACCACCGCATTACCTAATATACTTGCCGCTAAATGGTAGTGTTCAGCACTATCGTGTTCCGGTCAGGTGGTGATGTACGGCCCTGTAATTTCCGGCACAGAGGCATAACACCTTAGGCCTCAGGAGTGGTAACACATCTGCATTTTCACCTTGGTCTTTGTGTGGGTGTCTATGGACTGCAGTCATCACCGTCAGTGCCGCGACCGGTGGCCCTCGTTGCTCAAAACATCTACTATTTTATCGTTACTAGAAGAACTAACACTAGTTCTTCTTTTTTATCATACACATAAAAAAAAAGTCATGAACAGTTGATTAATTTTTCACATTACTCGTATGTGATGGTGGTAAAACGGCCAAGCTACGCATTGTACATGAGTAGAGTTCATGAAGTTAGGGCTTGTATAGTTAGGGCGTGTAGAGTTGGGGCGTGTATAGTTAGGGCGTTTATAGTTTGGGCGTGTAGAGTTAGGGCGTGTAGAGTTAGGGCGTGTAGAGTTATGGTGCGTAGAGTTACGCCGTGTAAAGTTATGGCGTGTAGAGTGCGGGCGTGTAGAGTTAAGACTTGTCGAGTTAGAAATTTGGCTTTGCATTACTTAAGATAACTTTTTGACAGTGCGTATATGGCTCGCTATTTCGTCTTGGCAACATTTTACGTATCTAATATGTTTTTGGTGGGACTATGCCTTTTACCATTTGATGACAAGCCTCTATTATATGAGCACGATGTCATCCGAAGTTTTCCAATGAAGTTTTAATTATAACGATTGTTCATAAAAATATTTATGTCCTACCTCTTATGATAACATGTGGAGATAAGAGAATTATATAGCGATACCTGCTTAATTCAACTCATTTCACCTAGAGGTAGAATGCCCTCCAAGTAAAAATAGGTCAGATACATATGGATTAGACAGGGCTTGCGTATCTTCATACATTTGTATGTTACAGTGATGATATTGATTACATCAGTCTCTTTGCTCTAAGGTCATATTGAGGCCATCAGTACATACTAACTGGCTTGTGACACGTGTAAAAATAAAAAAAGAAAGTTCTATTGTGTTGCTTCAAAAAAGGCTTTTGAAGGCTTCATATAACGACTGCACTGACTGAACATGAAACCTGGTTCTGATGGTTGAGATAAGCCACAACAGAAAATTAGTAGGTAGAGAAGATAAGCAAACCTCACGGATTTTTTTTATTATGAAGGTGGCAAACAAGCCTACAGTTCACATTGGTGTTAAGTGATGACTGCAGCCTGTAGTCACTTACACAAAAACCAAAGATCAAATGCAGATGCATTGCCGCTCCTGAGACCTCATTTGTCATGTCTCTGTGATTATACGGGGCCACACATTACTATCTAACCGGAACACGATAGTGCTGAACACTACCATTTGGCGGCAGATAGATTAGGTAGGCAAACTCCTACACTAGAACTCTAAATAACATAGGAATCTCTGGTTTTTATGCAGATGTTTATAGACTACAGTATTCACTTTCCATCTGACTGTGAAAATAATTACCAAAGGGATACAAATATTCTTATTACTTGAATCTAAAAAATAAAAAAAAATCATAATAATAGGTACAGTGCTCATCAAGAAATAATGCACATCGAGCCTATTAAAGTGACAATCGGCTAGTTTCGAATTTATAGAGCGTTATCTCTGCTGCACACTGCCTACGTATGCATCCCTATTCACAAACCAATAACCAAGACCCTAATCCGGTATTGGTCAAAACTTGATCAAAATGGTCGACAAACATCAAATAGGTAAGGTGCGAAAGAGATAACGCTCTACAGATCCGAAATAAGCCGACGTCTCTTCCTGAGGTCGATGTGTATTATTTCTTGTTGGATACTGTTCAGACCTACCCAGCAAGTATCTAATAAAAATAGCCCGGAAAATATTGTCGCGGAGACTGACTATCATTGACCTCGAGAGCAATACTAATAGCATTTGAATTGGAGATTTCGTAGATATCCGTGGCCTATGTCTACTTATCAACTTGAACGATCGCACGGCCGCTCGAACGGTTGGTTATTCAGCCACATTATTGTCTTACTGGATGTGTCCGCGACTTCTTTATGATTGTTCAGTATCCACCCGGACGAAGTCGGGGGCGCAGCTAGTATAAAAGTAGCCTAAGTTACTCCTTATTACATCAGCTATCTGCCAGTGTAAGTCCCGTCAAAATCGGTCCAGCCGTTCCCAAGATTAGCCTCGCCAAACAGACAGATAGACAGACCGACAGACAGACAGACAGATAAAAAATGTAAAAAATGTTGTTTTGGTATACGTACCGTGTATACATACATATGAATTTAGTAAAAAGCGGTTATTTTTTATTACAAACAGACACTCCAATTTTATTTATTTGTGTTGATGTCTGTTTTACCTGCGAGTGTTTGTCATTTTAACTGCCACAGTAGCCTAGTGGTAGCAGGCCACTACTACGCTAGAGTCCTGGGTTCGATTAACAGGTCGGCTATCAAAGATAACGCTGTGATATCCTTTATCTCTGGTTCTATTGGGATATTACCATTTTATGGAAGTTTACCAGTACCTCGGAGTTTGGTGTGCTCCGCTCAACAGGCTCGCCACCTGTTTCGTGGGCCAAAACGTAACCGGCGAACCGTGGGTGTTTGAATGGATGCATTTACCTCTACCTACCCCTTCGGGGATTACCCAAAGATTGCCACAATAAACGATCCAGGGCCACCCTCATCCAGCGATTGCCCGCAACCTTCACCAGGTCGTCGGTCCACCTCGCGGGGGGCATGTCTACGCTTCGTCTTCCGGTACACGGTCGCTATTCGAGAAGTCTTCTGCCTATCCCACAACCACTTCAGTTTCTCATCTGATCAAATGGTAGTTTAGCACTATCGAGATGGTTTTTTTTTCGAATGGACAGTGTTACTGTTGGCAAAGTGCCTCTACAGTGTGACCGGACTTGAGAGGCGCATAGCTCGTATGGGAGCTCGGCCTGGATTAACAGAGTTGGCACTTCAGTGCGAGTGCCATGCGCCCACTGCGTGGGGAGAAGGTGGCGACGAGCCTAAGGACACCTCCGAATGAGGTACGGACCTGGCGTCTGCCGGGAGCGGGGTGTTTCTAAGGACGGACTTGGCCGGCACACGGCAGCACGTGTGCTGGCTGTGAGAAAATCGTGTTCCGAGTAGATGGTTATATATGGCCTGGTCGTTATAACTATCACAGAGAGACAGAGACATAACAATTTAGGTCTCAGACGTGGCAACGTATCTGCAATTTGACTTCTGGTCTTTGTGTGGATGTCTATAGGCTGCATTCATGACTTTTAAACATCCATGTGAACCGTATCCTTGTTTGCTACCTTCGCTACATAAAAAAGTGTGTGTGTCAGCTCCGACGCACGACGGGAAAATACTCGGTGTGGCACACTTGTGATTGTACTTTGACAGAGGGAAAGCCTGCATACGGCTACTCCCCTCCGGTCCGCTGTGGCCGGTGGCTCGTGTTGTTCTATGTTCTACATTTATCATTCTCTTTAAAACTACATGCAAGCCGATTCCTAAGACTTTTGACTCCACTTACAGACAGTATTCGACCTATATTATTAAATATTTAATGTGTCTAACATTATAGCGAGCTAGGCCTATTTAGATACTCCGAGCCACGACAACGTGCATATCGTATTGAATATCAATCAATAATCACTTGACATACTTAAATATCGAAACCTAAGCAATTGTGACTAAGCCTGGTAGCGCACATTTTTTCTCTTCTGTCCCATAATGAATCATGTATACCTAGTAGAAGTCGAAATTATAATAGGTATACTTGCGACACGCCCCGTCTTCCCACGGGTGCAATTTCTTTTATGTAATGGTAGTGGCAAATAAGCATGCAGTTCACATTGATGTTAAGTGATGACTGCAGCCTAAAGACACTAAGAGCAAGGTCTAAATGCAGATGCGTTACCACTCCTGAGGCTCTAAGGTGTTATGTCTCTGTGCCCGAAATTACGGGGCTTTACATACCTACACACCATTTACCACTTGACCGGAACAGGGTCGCGTTGAACACTACTGCCTACTGCGGTCTCAGCAGTCTCGCAGTACTAGGCCTCTACTGCCACTTGCCACCTGCCACGGAGAGGTTCTGAGTTCAATCAAAGGTGCTTAGATATTTTCATTTTTCGGAAGATTCCACCTCCTCAGAGATGACAGTACCACCCTCGGAGTCCCAGTTTGAATAAGCTTTTCGGGACACCTTTTAGGGCCAAAACATACCTACCTACCTATCTGGAACTTGGAACTGATAAAAAGCCGTTGAGTTTGGTGTTTTTTGTCAATACATACTTACATTTAACTCAGTGTACCCTTCTGGGGAATACAGGCGTGAAGATGCACATTTTTTATTACTTTCCATTAAAAAATTTCAGTATTCAAACAAAGTTTTCGCAATTTATTACATTTCTGTAGAATATTATTTCTGTACTGGTTTCTGTTGTTAAATTTTTATTGTGAAAAATATTGAAACAGTGTACTGTACACATTTGACATCATTGCATTGCCAAACGTAATGAATGGTCTATTGCTTTCCTTTTCTGAAGAGCGGCCGTGCAAAGATGTAGAAAGAGATGGATAGCGACACGCGGTAACCGCTTCGACCATGGCGTATGATCGCGTACTACGCAAGCTGACGGTGTGTCGACATTGGACGTTGGATCGCGATCGGTTGCCGCGAGGCTTCGTCCGAACGCCCGCGTCAGCCTCGTCACACAACTCAACCAGTCTCGCAATGGCGTTAGTAGGAGTCGGTCGTGTGTTCGTTTAGTTTCGCAACAACCCGAGCGGACACCGGCCCAAAATATTGGCCTGTCTTACGTGCTCGAATTACTCGCAAGATATTTCTTGTAATTCCGTACACAAAGAGCGCGAATCGCCGTTACGGACAGTCAAATTTTGGTACGATATCCACTCAGGGCGAATCATTTCAAGGTTCGTACCATATTCGTAGGTACTTTATAATTTCCCCTTACTAAACAACCGCGTTACTAAATCGCCGATTGTCTCATAGTTTCGTTTCGAATTTTGTAAGAGACGTCGTATGCAATAAATTCGCAAGCGTGCGCCCACGAAATTTCTAATCGGTGTTTCGTTTTGTTGCAGATCATGTTATTTCATCTCATCGTAGTTCCTTCGTTTTAGTGTTTGTGTTTGTGAACGTTTAGTGTGTACCGTGACAGTGTTTAGTGAAGTGATGGATCCAGGATCGCCTTCGTTGTGGCCGCTGCGCTTGAGCAAGCCGGCAGTGACGGTGCCGGTCGAGAATGGGGAGCATAGCAAAGCGGAGGAGAGGTCGCCTTCGCCCCCGCTAGCCGACCGGCTCTCGGCGGCGCCTTCGCCCTCGAGTCCACCGCCCTCTAGCCCTGCACCCCCTCAACACCAGTTCCAAGCGGCTCTCGTAGCCGAAAAATACCTTCTACTGGAACAAGTGGAGGGCTCATCCCTTTGCCGGTGTGTAGACGTGCGGACGCAAGAAGAATATGTTTGTAAGGTGAGTTTACACGTAACAGATTACATTAAAGTTTCTATAGCCTTGATTAAAAAAAAAACAGTAAACTAAATGTCAAATCGTTGAGTACCAGCGAGAACCTATTCAATTCAATGTTGCTGCATTAAACTCGAAAACCTGCCTGGACTGGTTTGTTTACTTTTCCAACTTATTTGAGTAAGGACCCTTACATCCAACAGTAGCCATCTACTCTCCTAGGATTATGTATTCTAGTCTATTTAATAGATACCTATGCTAGCAGAAGCTGTCTAAAAATGAAGTACCTATGTAGAAACCAAATTACTCAATTTAACCTCTAAAAAGCCGCATATTTACATATAAAGCCTATAAAAGCTGTGACAAACAGATTAACATGTGTAACACTGTCTATACTGAACGTATACAAAACGTGTTTATCTCAACTAAACTTGGACCGGAAGGATAATCCCGTATCCATAAATAGAAAATACACAATACATTTTTGTTGCTGCCATTATTCACTGTGTACCTACCCACCTAATCGACGTAAACAATATTACATGCAACAAATCATCCATAATTTGATTAATTCGTACATGGATAATCACCTAATCAGGTATTATAAGCGTAGATATTGCACGCGAGTCTTGATAGGTACTTATGTCGGGGTTGGGGTCAAGGAACTAAATCCCTGTGCAGTTGTATTGAGTGTTGACCAGACTATTTCTAGGACTAGATCACTTTAAAACTACCTACCGAAATTTGTGAGAAACATGTTTATTCTGTGAGAGTATAGGTACATTCAGACATCACCCAGATGTACCTACTCGCTCACAGTAGGTAGTTGACGTTTGTCTGCAACTTGTTGACCTTTTAAGCCCTTGTTTTATACTAGCCTCTCGCAATCTTTAAGATAGGTACCTAACAGACGGACAAACTTACTATCGCATAATACATATAAATAGATAGGTAATTGTCCTTTGAAATTAATAAACAACATACAGTAACACAGTGAAAAAGGTTCACTGGACATAAAAGATGTAATCTCTAATCTACAGAACACACTCGTATCAAGTCGTAGGTAGGTATCACAGAAATGATAATTAATTAGTGCTATTCGTAGGTTCCTATAAAGGTATACCTACTAGGTACTTAACTCCCGATGATCCCAGATCTATCGATCGTTGTTTAGAAGAACTTCCCCTACGTTTAACGACAGTTCCGGGAAACCGGTACCAATCTAGAAAATCTCTAAATCAATCTCTAATGAATCTAGTTAATAACTAGGTATTAATAGGTAATTGCTATACCAATTTTATTGGCTTTTTGCTATAACACTAACGGCCAAATACCTAGGTACTCATACGTCACTTAAATCTAAGGTGGGCCTTCTTCTTCTGTCTTTATAAAACACGTTCAAACGATAGAGATAGCGCACATTTGAGGGTTGCTTAAAATTGAGTGACGTTTGAGTATTCGGCCAAAAACTTTTTCGTTCCATTTTATTATTAAAACCCGCCGCGATTTCGTCCGCGTGAGTAGGTATTTATGATTGTGCAGTATCTACCCAGGCGAAGTCGTGGGCGCGGCTAGTTTAAAAGTAGCCTAAGTTACTCCTTATTACATAAGCTATATGCCAGTGAAAGTCCCGTCAAAATCGGTCCATCCGTTCCCGACGGACAAAAATTGTAAAAAATGTTGTTTTGGTATACCTACCTAGGTATGTACCGTGTATACATACATATGCATTTAGTAAAAGCTGTGATTTTTATATTACAAACAGACACTCCAATTTTATTTATCTGTAGTATAGGTACCTGCTTACGAAAATTTTCCTTTTTTTAATTTACTCGCAAAAAATGGCAACATTTTTCTTTTTTTTAAACGTTTGTCAGAGGGCTCATCTATCATGTCGCACGACACAACTGGGATACGTAACGCGACGCATTTCGAAATTGTGCCGGGTTTCAACAGCCCATAGTTTAGTTGCGTTGCTTTGTATGATTGATATAGTGTGTAATCTCTTGTTTCCATTCGACCTCTGGTCCAGTTGTTAATTGGTCAATTTGCCGGGACTAGTTGCCTTTTACTGGTGGTAGAGCTCCAGTGACGGAGCTCGCGGGCGTAGGCACCACCGCATTACCTAATATACTTGCCGCTAAATGGTAGTGTTCAGCACTATCGGTCAGGTGGTAATGTACGGCCCTGTAATTTCCGGCACAGAGGCGTAACACCTTAGGCCTCAGGAGTGGTAACGCATCTGCTTTTTGACCTTAGTCTTTGTGTGGGTGTCTATAGGCTGCAGTCATCACTTAACATCAACGTGAACTGCATGCTTGTTTACCACTTCCATTACATAACAAAAAAAAAAAAAAAAAAAACTAGAAAAATTGATATCTCGATACTATTGTTCGATATTCGAACGAAATGGCTATCGCATTATCATAATGGTACTATGATTATACAGACGAATAATCCGTGAAAAAAAATACATGACTCACTATTGATTTTTATTATCTCATATACCTACCTACCTACTTGGTACCAGACAATTGAATAATAATTCCAGTGGCCAATGAAATTTCCGGGTTATAGGTAGGTATTAATAGGTACGTCGTTAATTTCATTTTACATCAAATATAGGAATACCCATATTTGCCTTCAAAAGGGTTGCTACTATCCCGTGGGATAGTTGGCAATTGGGACCCCATGGAGATAAACTCAGTTTACAATAATGTGCCCACATGGTGTGGCCCTTCATTGCAATTAATCAATTGTTACTCGGAAATCAAACTTGTTAACTTTTGACACTGCTTATTGCGAAGTACGCAGGACAATATTACCTACTTGTGCTAAGATCTACTGATGAACTGATCTTTTAAATTTAGAACATGTGAATTGCATTCGTCATTTATGTGATATCGCATTTTTAAGGCTGCTTTTACACTAGAGATGTGCTATGAAACTGTGCTGCGAAGACGTGAAATCTCCCAGCGTTAATTACCCCTGGTTCCATGGGATTAGGGATTTTTCTCTGAACTTCTGCCTATATCGATAAAAATAAAACCATTAGTTGAATACAATGAAGTTATTTTTTTTGTAGAAATTAAACTTGCGGATTTTCTCGCGTATACAACACTCCCAAACTTCTTACACCCGACGTTTCGGTCGCTTTCCAGCTACCGTAGACCTAACGTCGTCGAATTAGTTTGCCCGTGACCACGGTAGCTGGAAAGCGACCGAAACGTCGGGTGTAAGAAGCTTGGGAGTGTTGTATACGCGAGAAAATCCGCAAGTTTAATTTCTACAATGTATGAAGCTCGCGACAACCTACGAGGAAGTTAAATTTAAATAAAAAAACCATCCTTGGAAACGAAACAAAGATAAGATTTTTATGAAAATATGTGACGGTTTCCACCATAGATTAGCTACTCAGTCCTGTTGTCCCTGGTTTCCACCAATACTATGCTATATAGCTGTACGAGGAAGATGCGCTATGAAGATAGCTATATAGCTCGCATCCATGCCACGCATGTCCGGTTACGCTGTAGAAGCATTTTGCCAACAGTAATACTGTCCATTCGAAAAAAAGAAAAAAAAACGCATGCCACGCATCCGTCCAAAAAACATAATAGGTGGGAATCTTAGTTGAATCCGTTTCCACCAGTGCATAGCTATGAATACGATTGGTGGATATCAAACGCATCCATAGCTATAGCTACATAGCACATCTCTGGTGGAAAAGCACCCTTACAGTCGCATTCACTTGTTATTTCAATGACATTTAAAAAGTTTGATACCTACCTATAATTATTCTTAAAACATGGGTTTATGTTAATGCGAATACCCACCGTATTAGGTAGATATGCCCTTAATTTCCATTTGTTTTTTTTATTCGTTTTTAAGTTTTACACCATTCCTCGCCTCATCTAAACCCTAGTCTAACATTATTTTTGAGCTAAGTGCCTACCTATCTAATCAACTTCCCGTCTATAATATAAAGATATAAAAAGATTAACCCTGCCTCACAGAGAACCCGTTTTGTTCAAACTAAATCCTAAATAACTTGGTAGGTATTTTAAATTCAAATTGCAACTACCTAATCAATATTTTTTTTAATTAAGTACTACCATAGAGCAACACGGGCCACCAGCCGCGGCGGACTGGAGGGGAGTAGCCATAGCGTTTATTACCGATGCAAAACAGTCTGTAATTTTTTGCGGGAGGAAATGCGTGCGACACACACGCACACTACAAAAGTCATCGTCTATTACTACGAAACTCACACCTTGACTTTAACAAAATACAGAAACAATTTCACGCACACATTTAAACATCTAGGCGACAGGTATAGGCCCAATCTTTAGGCCTATTTGGGCTTGTACTTTGACAGAGGGGAAAGCCTGCATATGGCTACTCCCCTCCGGTGTTTTTGTCCGGTGTGTGGTTGTTTTTTTGTCTTCAATTAATTATTTAAAAAAAGTTTTTTTTACATTTCGCGTGTACTGCTCACGGCGTCTCTGTTTAACGTCGATGTCAAACTTTATATGTCATGGCCCCGCGCTGCTCGATCGCACTTGTAGGCCACAGAGCCATCGTTTTTACAATGTCATGTACATATCGACTTTCGCAACATCCAACAATCATACTTTACCGCAAACGCCGCGATTATAAAATAATGCGGCTGATCTAGATAACCTAAACCTCCACTTCAAAAATAGCGTATGCGTCATTATGACATAAAAAATATAAAAATACACACGTTATATTACTAATATTTTTAGTAAATATACCTTTTCCGTGTTGAATCATACGCTCGTGATGTGAGAACATAAAACTGGTTACCTAACTCGATACATCCTTGTGCGTAAGCCTACAAGGCACGCATTTAAGGCACAGGATACACAGTTCTAACTTACAGTGCTAACAAAGGTCCATACAGGTATTGTCAAGGCGTAGAATAGGCACTTCCCTCGTGAGAACCCGGCAAGGTTATGTGTGGCAACGATAACGTTGCTAAACGCCGAGTGTATTTACAACACCGCCTGTTGCCGACACGATGCCTACATTTGAACGTATTCCTTACATATTCTGTACTTTGTAATTCGAAAATGGAACGTTCCGTTTTCAAAATTACTCCGTCTATAATATTCGAATTGAGAATCTTATCGTCACACGTGGCTAACGCCTAGTCGCGACCGAAAATAGGCGTGACCTTCTCATTGACATTGTGAAATAGACGAGTTGATAACGCACCGATCGCCGAATGTCACAGCGAGGCTATGTAGCGGTGCCCCCCTCTTGACTTCCCCACTAAGCGAAGCCGGTGCATGCGTAATACAACATAATGCTCTAGTTCATTGCTGCTCGAACAAGGCTGTCTGTGTGGCCGCAAGATATTATGCCAGTAATACGTCTGTAATAGTTGAGCTATCGAAGGCGGTGATGTATGGCGAATCGTGCCGTTGTAAACTTGTCTTGTGGCAATGTGTAGAGAATGGTCTATTATTTGACTACAATTATTGTGATTTTGTGAGGAACATTCAACGCCAACTGAATGTCTGTCATGGCAATTCTCTTACAAAGTAGACTCGTTTTATTCATAACAAATTATTGTCCTAATTCAATTTTTATTGAAATCTGTGTTATGGGCTTGTAAAAATTACCGTAGGACCTTACTACACATTTAACATTAAATGGAAAAATTTTAATTATGGATATGTGTCCGCGTTACAGGTACAAAGTTAAATAAGGCAGCAAATACAAATTGTAAAATTAAGAAACATTATTTTTTAATTGGGCTAATGAACGACACGTACCTACCTAATCCCTAAGTACATATTTTGCAACATCTCGCGATTAAACAAACTTTGATAGCGGTAAGTGGGTTAGCCATCGCACCTCAACCGAATTTATCAATTCGTTTGCCAATTCCTTATCGTGTTTTCATTTTCGCAACAAAATAGGTCGAAATATTTTGAAATTTACGAATAAATAACGCGTCATTCCGTCTGCGGCACCAAGCTAAAATAACTTTACTAAATACAGAACGTGGTAAAAAAAGAAATTGTAGCACGCGATATGATTCATCATTCGTGAGTTGGAAAATCAGATTTGCCTTCGTATATATAGAGTCGTTGACATTTCGTGCTTGTTCGAAAATAATGGTCGTTATCGTTATTGTAAGACTGAGTGTATACCGATAAGAAATTTTTAGTTAATTAGGTAATATTTTAACGTATAAATCAATTCTGTCCAAGCTACCGTACGATTTGAAAACTTCAAGAAGTAGGTAGAATAGAGTTAGCCACTATCCTTTAAATATCACATTGTCCTAACAAGCAAATATTAGTTGCTATGTTACCAACATACTCTTTATAAATACCTTACATAGCCCTCAATGTTGGGGAAGCAAATGCAGCCAAAAATAATTCGCAAACGGGTAATGAGATTTACAAAAATATTCATTTATTTTGGCAACACAGAGTAAATATACATGAGACAGTTTTGCAAAAAAAAAATCAAAGTCATTCTATTTCAAAAGGATTTGCAATATCCGTTTGAAGACGCGTTGCTTTTGACGAAGGGTCAGCCAAACCTATTCAAAATATTCCAGGCTCGTTATTCACATTAGTTAGTCCTTTTAAATCAGTCTCTTTGAAATAGAACCCTTTGATTCTATTTAACCTTCAAGGCAATATCTATTCCAGTTACTGTATCATATAATAGAATCCGTTTAAACCGTCCTTCCAGATTAGAAAAGGGTTTATGGATCATAGCATTCATAGCACGGTTTGACGATACCTAAGGAATCAAAGGAGTTCAGTCCAAGGGAATTGATAAGATACAAGTAATTGATTCTAGAAACTACATTGCTCATGTCTCCGAGAGTAATTAGATTAAAGACGTAATAAAACGCCGTAAAGTGTACCTACTATGAAGTAACTTTATCTTTGCAATCATTATTTTGCATAATAGTTGTTCATAAGGAAATTGTCAGCAATATGTACGTTCCTGTACCAACCTTTATTATTTGTTCATAACAAAGAGTGATTTGAACTACTATTTTGTATTTTGTGTATTATGTTATCAACTTATTCAATCCTATTTGCCAGAGGTTGTAACAATTTGCTTTGTTTTAAATGCTGCAATTTGCTGCTGTGCTTTATATTGGGGCTGTCCCCAATTAAAATACTGTTAAAAGGGTCAAGAGTCAAAGTTACTTTTAATTAGGTATATGTCAATACAAAAAGTATAGTTCCCTAAATGGAAATTAAAAACTTCCAATTATAGTCTGAAGTTCTAGATTATGTTTAAGTTTTCAGACATAACATTTTATCCAAATTAGGTACATTGTATTTAAATATCTTGCTCCAAACTGGTTTCCAAATCCAGTCCAGAGTAGGCAAGGCACATTGTAATTTTAACAAAATTAATCATGTCCATCCTTTGTAGGTGGTGTCGCGGGATTGCAGTAGTTTACTGCAAGCGCATTACCGTCTCGATGGACATCCGCACGTCAATCCCATACACGAGGTGCTAGTCGGCGACAAAAGGGTGTACCTCATATTCCCCCGCTCCCATTCCGATCTCCACTCGTACGTCAGAGCGAGGAAACGGCTCCGAGAACACGAAGCACGGAAACTCTTCAGACAAATGGCCGAAACTGTAGCAGCGTGCCACGAACAAGGCATCGTTCTAAGGGATCTTAAGCTGAGAAAATTCGTCTTTGCCGATCCTCAAAGGTGAGTCTCGTAATTATACACACACAAACAAAGATGTAATCGCAATATTCGATTGCGCATTGATGATTTCTTAACTTTATGTGGTGCGTTTTCGCAAGTCGTTTGATTTAATGTAGAGAAATCTTGTCTAGCATAAGTTGGCAATCGCTTGAAATACGACATTATCTGCCAACGATTTAAACTGCAGCGCTTGCGGTGCGCTAAATTTTGCAAATGAAAATTGACGCAACTGCTCCTTAGATAGCGGGACGGGGTCGCAATACCGCCTCGAAAATCGGCCGGGGTTTTGTAACTAATCAATTAAATATACAAATCAAGAAAGCGACCGAACGAAGTTCAATGTTCTGTTCAGTTATCAATTGCTTCCTCCGGCTTTTTTATTACACACCCACTCCGGTCTGGAGATGGTCGTGAGAAAAATTGAAGACGCCCATAAAAACATCGGAAGGGAAACGGAAACGTCGTTTGTTTTTAAGTAGCGCGTCATTTCCTTTGTGAATGCGATAGCGCGGCACGAAGACGATAATATTTTATCAAGCAATTCATTACTACAATTAACGCGACAGTAACTCGTTCGGCAGCCGGCGCCGAGCGGCTTACACAACGCGCATACCGATTGCGAACTTCCGAAACCGCATCTGATCACATCGGCTTTATATATCAAGGTCAAGCGCCACGACGGCTAATATTGCAGTCGTACAGCCGTATGCGTCGCCTTGTCCGAAATACACGACCTACCGAAGTATGATGTACGACAATAACTCGTTAGCACAATAGGACAATCGCATGCGCAAACGCTAGAACGTTACACAACGTCTAGGTATATTAATTACGACTGCCAGCCGGTAGGAACCGGCGGATTTTCGAACTTTTGAAATGTTATCTGGCCTCCATTGTTGCGAATATCTCCGGCAATGCTGGCGGCTCAAGGCGAACGGTGTCATTGCTGCGTACAGTGTTCGTAATCGGGTCAAGGGTCCGCGCCCGCGCGTGTACCGCACCGCGACCCCCATGCATTAGCTATGCTAGGGTACCTGCCCACCCTTATATCAGGTGATCTGTTAACCCCTATACAAAGTTACATAAAAAATATTTTATGCACCCTACAACACGTATACCGTCTGACATTCCAGAGGTTAAAAAAAGTCCATCATTCACCTGTCCCACATATCGAACCCTTTTATACATTTAATAAGATTCTATTGTTTGTACAAAAAGATCCCTAATCTCGGAATCTTATGTTGGCTTAACGTTTAATTTACGTTCAGTTTTTATTAATATTATGGTTCGTTTGATCAGTCGTAAGCAAATTCTCCTCCCACGGACGGGGCAACAACCCACCTTTTGTGTACTGAACTCTCCTTGACGTACCCGCCGAGACAATATTCGTTACGCCTCCGCAAGCTCGAGAGTGACCGTAATGGTTTCTTTGACCTTTGACGATAATGCTCGTCCCTGGTGACATTCGTCAGGACTATCCGAAAATGCCTTTGACGCGACCGCTAAGCCGCAGACAAGTGTAGGTCCCGCCGCGTAACTCACCCCCACAAAACGAATCCTATCTCTATATTTACGCAACAGTATTAACTGTCCGCTTTGAGTGGACAGACAGGGTAAAAGGTAAAATTTAATACCCTTCAACCGAGCATCATCAAAGCGAACGTTGTCAAAAGCGTCGTTTCGCGATGCGGAACGGGAGGCATCGCGACCGTGCTTCAAATGTAAAAACTTTTACTCTACTCTACCCTTTACGTAATAGCTCTGCCGCAAAGCGTATGGCGCGACTTGAGAAGCCTTTTCGAAGTTACCGCTCAAAGCCGGAATGTTTTACATTTCGTTATTACACAGAAAGTCTAACGTCGGTACTAAAAGATAAACTTTTACTTAAAGAGCAAGTTTTTTTTTCAGAATTACAATTCGCGATCGCACAAAATATTTCAACTACCTGCAGTATATCTCTGAAACTTTATCGCTTCTATCTTGCAGTTAATTTAAAGATCGCTCGCAATCGGAACTCGGCATTTACAAACTAAAGTTAATGGATGCAACCTCTGCGTATAATGTCCGTCTGTTAATTTAATTAAACAGGATATTGCAGATGCGCTTCCAGTTTTGCCATGTGCCGGTGAACGGAAATGTTGCTTTTTGTTTCGAAGATATTAACGGACCTCTAGGTCAGGTAGGCAGCTGTGAAGACAGCGGATTGACCAAAAAAAGGAATCTCCATCAGAGCCATGTGTGGACTTTCGCTGGGAACTTTTAATTCGAGTGGTCAATTGTCTAATTTACATAAACTGGCAGCTGACCTTGTTTAGCCCTAATACATTCTAATGATTGCGCCGGGGATGGTCAAGATTCGTTCAGCTGTTGTTTGCAGTCGTGAGAATAGTCACATGTTCGATTGTGGAAGGTGCAATACGAGCAAGTGTCCCGCCCTTCGACCTCGGTTCTCACGTCCGATGAAAGCACCCCTGATTATAAATTCGAGTCATCCGACGGGACGCCGCGACATCCCGCGGATCGAGGTTCCCGTCTCAAAGGTAAACAGCAGCATTAATATTGATTCCGCACTTCCTTTGACGCTTTGAAGTGGATTTTCTTAATACTCGCTCGTAGTTTTTCTCATCTTTTGAGACAAAAACAAATTATTTTTCTTTCTCGCCGTAGGACTCTCTCTTCAACGTTTCTTTGATATGTTAATTGAGTACAACACCTAGCGATACCGCGTTAAGTTCTTTGTTTATGTAAATTCTTGATAGGATTTGCATCCAAATTGATTAAGCGATGCTGCAAGTCTTTCTCGACTATTGTTATTTCAGAGAGATGTTAATTTTATACGAAAGTTCAGTTCACTAGAACAAAATGTAGGTTGAATTTCCGTTAGCGTTTATTCAAGACGAGAAATTTTAACTTGAATTGCCTGTGAATCTACTTTCACGCTCTCACAAGTGTTCGTGGTCGCTATAGACGTAGTGTCGTTATATTACTTTTCAATGTATCGGAAACTATCAAATTTTAATAATGAGACATTTCCGGGACGATCTTTGATAGCCCTATTCTTCCGATGGTAGCAGGTAACGAAATCCACCCTGCGTTATCCATTTATAATATGTCACTCGTAATTTTTGTAAATCACCTAAACAAACATAAAATTTATGGAATCACAGAGCCGAAAGCCGGATGTTTCCCTATAAACTGTTTTTGTATATTTTATGCAGTCCCTAATTTGCTAGCCAACAGGATACTACGAGGCGGAAGTACATTCATTCCACGGAAATACTCTTTGTCCACGCGGCCTTTTAAAATGTAATTTTACAATAGAGAAAATTAGATAAATCTCATAACGCACCAGACAGAGTGGAGCCCGCGCCCGTACCTAGAGTCGAGACCTTTGTAAACAATCTCAGGTACAAAATTGTCCCTGAACATTGTTCGGGCCCATCCCGCCCACTCCACGCCAAAATAATAATACGGCCGCAGCGAATCGTTCCAGGTAAGAAAACAAAACCCGAGTTTTTTTTGCGTAATACGGTGTTCAGAAGCCGGATCGGGTGATCGAATAAACCGCAAACAATGATGCTACGATACGACGGCGTAATATTACGTAAAGCGATATAATTGCGCAGCAATCCGTCAGAATATGATCGCATTTCTGCGGCGTCCATGATGTCCGACTCTACGTCTACAATGATATGGGAATGCGCGGGCGACCGCTGTCTCGCCGTGAAAGCACATTCGCACGTCTGCGGCGCTAACGAGTTATTTACGGCATCGGCTGCGCCGGCGCACATTGACGGATGTGCCAAATCGGTGCGCGATACACCCGGCAGACGCCGTCGCGTCGCATACCGGCCCGGCCACCGTTTGACGTCGTATTTCCTTTCCGACGAGAGCCTCGTTTAGAAACTATTTATTTTCAACCTAGACTTGCACGCGATCGCTTAATTTTATGAACACGCAACGCGCCGGAGGTAGTTGCCGATGTCTCGGCAGCGGTAGTTAACTACCTGCGCTGCTCCGTTGCCCGTTTTCAAAACTTTTGAAACCCGAGTTGCCAAAGGCTCGTTCGTGGTGTAAGACGGAATTACGATGCATTTGCATAATACCGGGCTTGGTAAGCCAGAATACATCTCCGCCTCGTTCGACAGTTGTATATTGTATAACACGGATGAACTAGACTTTGTGTATAGTTGCATCAGGGCAGTGGGAACTGCGCAGCTAGTTTTGGCTCGGCTCGAGACTACGCTAGAGGTGGGCACGATTGCGCATCGGATGTTAGTTTATAAAGTGTGATTCAAACGGATTCGGGTATCCATATTGGTCGTTTTGGAGCGTTTGTTTGTGGCCTCGACGGCGGTGAGGTCGCGCAACTGTGCCAATGTCGCCGAAGCCGCGCGCGCCGCCGCCTCCCCGCTCGTGCGGAACCGACAATTGAGCTCATTTCAAATACAATACGTCATACGTCACTAGAGAACCCGAGGAGCTGTTGTGACAGCCTTTATGAGTTAGGTTAATTAATGAACTCTCTGATGAGTTTTCATAGCGCGTAGCGTTGCGTTGTTTTTGTTTTGTTTGGACAAAAATATATTTTATCTAAAGAGGTGAGTACACACGAGGAACCGGACGCTGACGTTTTTTGTAAAGCAAACAATTTTAACCGTGAAACGACCCGGAATGCTTTCGTACAAACGACACCTACGCCTCCCTCATTCCGTAAATACATGAGTCTGACGAGGACGCGTGAATTCGTCACGACTATAAATAAAGCGTGTTCGCACCTTTTTTGGTGGTACGAAAACACCGGACGCAGCTACCGGACGGATAGTGCAATGCTCTCGTACACCTCAGCCATTATTATTCTGGGGAACGTTCCGGCGTCCGTCGAACATACAATAGTGACTCGGATTGTCAGCTGCATGCAAAAGTTTTTTCGGTGTTCCGGTGTTTTTCGAGTTCCCCTTGGAGATACAGTTTCTCAATCGTTTAGCTGTCGGGCACACAGCTGAGAAAACGCACGACTAGCTATTAAATCGATCGGGTTGCGTAAAACAAAGGTCTGCGAAACCTTGTGCAAGCGGCGCGCCCGCGCACCACCGACATATCTGCGGATTTGCGTAACCGCGCACTTATCCGCCGATACGCCCGTGTGTTGTGACACGCTCCGTTTGCCTACATCTGTTGCGACTCGCATTCATTCAAAATACCTTTATTGCCCAACTTTGCAGGGCTTTCATCTATACGGTGCTATTGTGTGGTGCTGTGTGTGATTATTAGGGCTAGCAAGACAAGTAACTAAATTTGCCCCAATTTAAAACAGCCATAGCACTCAGACCCATTCATCCCAGACATTTCTATTATAGTTTCCATTATAGTTTCACAAACGAACAACCTAATCATGCTTTTTTGACTTATTAAACCTTAAACACTTTACTAAGTCGGGCAAGGCGGAAATTGGAACGAAGATGAATTCACATAAATCGACAAACGACATGTGAAGTTCGCAAAAACCTTGGATTACTTTGATAAAAAGAAATATCTGCGTAGGTATCGTAAAGAAAAAATATACGCGTCGTAATGTTTCAGCCTTGCTCTAATTCTTTGTTGATAGCAAACCTAAACAAGATGATTCCACTAAGTCTTAATCAAGTGAATGTTGAACGAATGAGCTGTCATGATGTCACCGTTGACTCATACTACGGGCGAAAAGAAAGCGATCGATCTCCGCGAAAAAACTACACGTGGCAGCAATTAAAGGGATTGTAACCCTCAAGATCGTTTCAGCCGAGCGCCCAAGGGGAACGGCACGAAGAACCTGACCACGAGTGTGGCATATCGATGGTGGTATATGAATACGAACATGGGGGAGCATCGGAATTAACGCATAAGTATTTATTTTCATGAATAGTGCAACAGTGTATGTAATTTATGCGGCTAAACCGATTTTTTATTCCCACGTCGAAGGGCCAAGACACGCGTCAGCCATCTTTGAACTGATTTACGCCGTTCCATGTCGTTCCATTCGAACTGTAATCTGTTTTTGTTTTGGGCATCCGACCATGCTTACTCATTTTATATTCCCCCCCCTAAAACCAAACCCGCGTTGCATATCCGCGTCGCGACGGTCAATGACCTCCGAAACTCATCCACCGTGGCCGGGCTTTTGTCTAATTAAATTCGTAATTCGAAACCTAACGTTCTCGATTCTCATGAATTTGATACTGGAATCAATGAACATTTTAATTGAATTACCTACTCCTTAAACCTGTATTCGTGAAAACAATCATCATTGCGAAACTATAGACTGTGCGTATAAACTTACGCATCTCTGTTCCATTTTAGAGAACAAAAGCACAGAGATTTCAAATTCACTCCTGTGGTCTCATAAAAATAAAACTCAAACAATGTAACAATGAATCAGGTATGACAGGGTTCTGATGAATTCCGGAGTGCGTCAGTGCATCGGTGACGTCATCGGAGGGTTTAAATACCGGAGGGCCATAATAGAGGGTGGGATGAATCATGAGGTCACTACCCCGCGCTATTTATAACGCCCCTTAAAAGCATCGAAAATAAAGTCTTACGTTGGAATTACCAGGAATAGATTTATGGCATATTTTTCCTCTAAATATAGCTGAAAACATCCAACAATGGATCGGTTCAGACGACGAGACATGCCTATCTAATCTGTACTTGTATTTACAACATGAATATTATCTCCCAGAAAGAGGGACTAAAATCTTGCAACCAGTTTCATTTCGTCTCCGTAAACAATACAGCAAAACCTGAAGGCGCATTAATTGCGAGACTGCTCGCGACGCTCGTACCAAAACAAAACAAACGAAATAAAAAAAAACAACACCGCAGCGTCGGTTGTATACGCGTAAAAACCTGTGTCCGATGAAAAATATCGAACAGTTGGGGCAGTCTAAAGACGTTGCGTTTTACGGCACAGGGGACTGACCCGGCTACCGATCTCTCATAAATCTGCCCGCTCCTAAATCAAGCAAACAATCGACGACCCAGTAGCTTGTTAATCTCATTATTAAAGAAGCAAAAGTTTCTACCGTGGGCAAATTTCGAATTCAATTCAAGCTAAAAAAAACACATTCCACTCGGAGACGGAGGCGTAGGTAATTCACTCCGTCCTTATTTTCTCTCCAGTAAATAATTTCATCTGTGTTACGCGCCCACGGGCACTGTTTGACGCGAAGTATTCGAAAACGGGGGCGGTAGTCAAATATAAAGTACCAACAACCTTACATCCTTAAAAATATCCCGACCTTATTGAAAATCGGAGGCGCACCTACGCTTTGCCTTTCCGTGAGATAAAAGCGAAATGTGAACCGTGATTGCTTTGTGAAGACTTTTCTGTTAATAAAAATAATGTTCGCAACTTTGAATATCAGGCTAAAAATAGGTATCCAATAGTCGCTTATTGTAATAAGTTGTTTGCCCACAAGCTTATGCCTAATTCACATTGCACCGCCATCCTTGCGGAGTGTGTGCCAACCGAAGGGAACAAAAAAAGGTTCAACCGGTCTGCGTGGCCACTTGACCAGAATTACGATAAACTCTCAATCTGCAGATACCCCAGTCACAAAAAATATCTGAGTCGATGCACAGTTTGTTATTGCAAACATTATTGTTTGAAAAGAACACAATCATAATAATGAAAACAAGTGAACAATTCAAGAAATACATGTTTCCTTGTTGCTGTCTGAAATGTGAATAATCCATTAGCTCACTCTATTTTAAAGTAGACTCATTTAAATCGGTGCCTACTAATTATAAATTGCTTCGTAACTGCATTAATGAGTCAAGTGTGATGTGCCTTTGCTATACAAACAATGATAAAAAAAATTGGCTGAACGCCATTGAGTCAGTGACAACTTTGCAATGTCAAAAAAAAGTTAGTAGGTGTGTACCATGTGTGTACCTATTTATTTTGATGTGACAATGAATGTGATGGAAATAAAACGTTGTCTTGTTGAATATGAAAATCATTGTTATAATGTGCATGATGCATGATGGTTTAGTTAGGCACAACCCACCGTTTTACTTGATCATTGTGTAGGTACTCCTCACCCATTTCTTATATAGTTCTCTATCTATTTCATATAAATCAACTTGATATTAGTGTTTCAGAAAATATTGCATTGTTTTTCCTGTAATTGAAATGTTTACTTTAAACTTTGAAACCATAACTTACATCTCATATTAAAATTAGTCTCCAAAACTGCTGTCATCACTAATCAGTGATCAAGTCGTTAAAGTTAATTCTTTATTGTGTCTAAGATATAGGTACACGGTTAACACGCCAATATTTCACTCTATATAACAACACGGTTGTAGTTTTCGATTAACATTAGTTTACTTATTCTCATTTGATGCTACTCGTCTCTAAAAACTGCGTGACTAATAAGTATTACTAAAATATTAACAAGTATTTTAACAACTTTTCAATTGAGATTGTTCTTTTTCGATAGTTACTTTCTCCAAATTATCATGCTCCAAATATATACTTCAAATATAAAACTCATATTAGTATAATCAGATAGTAAAAAACCTTATT
Organism: Macrosoma leucophasiata; assembly: GCA_036365455.1. Classification (NCBI taxonomy): domain Eukaryota; kingdom Metazoa; phylum Arthropoda; class Insecta; order Lepidoptera; family Hedylidae; genus Macrosoma; species Macrosoma leucophasiata. The sequence goes on along the minus strand of JAWQUS010000007.1, from coordinate 20,993,889 downwards.
ATCTCCACGTCAACATACTTATCTGAATACCTATACGCTTGGAACATTCTCCACCGAAGATGAACGAAAAGTGTTTTGCATATAGGTTATTTGTTTAGTATACATTCACTCTTTACAATGTATACAGTCTGTTTTACTCACAACAACAAAATAACAAGATTACAAAAAGAATCTGTGTTAAAGGGGAATTACCTAATGAGACTAAAATGTTTCCAATTAGTGATAAAATTACCCAAAATTATCAACTCTTCGACGAAATTGCCTTGTTCAAAGTGAACATTTTTTTTCCTCATTATACCAAGTAACTACTGTAAATACGTGTCATTGAGTAGCTTCTAAAATATCATTTAAGAATCAAGCAAATATAGATCTAATATAATGTTTAATGGAGTGCAAAACGGCCCGTGCGTTATTTCTGCCGTCGCATGCCAACTTTTTCCGCCGGGTTATTTATGATACAACACAATAAAAAAAGTTGACACGTAGGTAAACATTTCTAAGGCCCGTTCCTAAACAGTTTATTGATCTTAGCGAACATTTTGCCGTGTACAGAACAAGGGAGGCGGTGGAGGGGCAGAGGCGACTGTCCTCTAGATTGGATCTGGCGTAGGCGCATCCTAATCTCGCCTGACGTAACTCGGTTCACGGTCAGCTAGAGGAAATGACGCAAGCACAGCTCTGCCAACATTACTGATTGCGACAGCAGTGTCAAAGTTGCCAAAACAATTTCACGTGATCGATGTTGGTATTATGAGGGGAAACGTCAAAATGTCAATACTATATTGACGCAATAATGAGTTCTAATTACGATTTATAGGATTTTACGTAAGTCTTATATGAAATGTTTGTAGCTAATTAAAATTCCACTCCATATGTAACACTAAATATTGTTTTAAATTTTTGGTATAACATAATGCAACTTTGTTATTAATAGCATATAATTAGGTCTACACTATCAATAAAGAACAAAAACAGGCTTTTGCGAGTCTATGTCCTATCGACCGGTTTTGTGGTCAGGCTATTCAAGTTAGGGGCGACTATTTTCAATCTAGAACCTGCAAGCGAATCTAATTCTTATCCAAATATGTTTAGGATTATGTTCCCGTGCGTTGTTACCAGGAATTGCATCAAGCTACATTTATTTTTGGATTACATTTTGTTTATGTTATGGTTCTTTAGATCCGCCGTAGCGAGTATTCAAGTTTAAAAAAAAGAACGCGCTGCAGCTTTTAACATAGCTTTGAAAATATCAACCACTATGTACCTATATTATATAATTAACGCGAATGTAAAGCAAAGTTTACTATATTTAGGTGTACCTACCTATATTGAATTACCTTTTTTTTGCTCTGTGTCTGAACGCTAACTTCTTTCAAACTGTACAAAAGGTTTTGATGCGGTTTTTATGGTCATTAATACGATTGCTTTCGGGAGTTTTCAGTAAATACTTTGCAGTAAATTCCAAAAATAATCATATTTTTTTTAAACTAGCTTAGCACTTAGCATTTTGTTTCTGATACCACTTCGCGCGTGGCTCTCATCTGCCTTTTATCCATTGTCGCCTAATCAGATCACGGCAGAGTAACCTACAGTATGTATGTAGAAGATTACTTATCGGTGGTTCACCGTCGAGATCCGCCTGGAGAGTTAATCAGCAACCGCAATGAACCACAAGCAGAAATCGGGACTCAGAATGACATTGAAACAGTTGCATTGCGAAACCATACTCTTTTCGTGGTTCTGGCCTCGGCTTCGAGATTGAAGAATACGTATAATAAATATGAGAACGCATGCGACCTCCGTTCGCGGTCACGTGTTACGTAACCGACCGCGACAAACAATACCTGTGCACTCGTGTTATATGTAATTGTTTATTACAAACCGCTATCGTTTCGAGGTGAAACTTTAAATCTTGATTATTAGAAGAAATAGCGGGCAAGTGCGAGTCGTACTCGCATCCTCAGGGTGCCGTACAATATAGATTTACTATGTTACTCGATAGGTATACCTCTTTGCAGATACCTATGTGCATTTGTAAAAAAATCTTTGTTCAGGTTGTCAAATAACAAACATGTTACCTACTTGTAATTGCTATTGTGAAAGTATAACTGAAAATATGGACTCGAATTTTTTTTGTAATGATAATATCCCAACCTAATCCAAATGTGTATAAATAGGACTCGAAATAGTGGTTCTTCTTCACCCTTAAATGTTTCCTATATTTTATAGGCAAATAATTATTTTTGGGTTTACTTTTCAAAGCTTTAGCCATTCAATCTATTATTGTTTAAACGGTTTAACAGAATATTCATGTCTTTTTTTATGTTATGGAAGTGGCAAACAAGCATGAAGTTTATAAACACCCACAAAAAGACCAAGGTCAAAATGCAGATGCGTTACCACTCCTGAGGCCTAAGGTGTTATGCCTCGGTGGCGGAAATTACAGTGCCGTACATTACCACCGGACCGGAGCACGATAGTGCTGAACACTCCGTCACTGGAGCTCTACCACCAGTTCAAAAATGTCGATAACCTTTGGGATACCTTCAGATTAACAATGGAGTCTATCATCGTCAAAACGTGACGGAGGAACCCGCAATGGGGTCGCGTCTTGCCAGCCCTCGCATGAAGTCACCGACAATTATAACGACAATATGTTTATTAAAACTATTCATCGTACATTCCACTCGTGTTTTTCTCCACTGTTTACACTATCGATTTGCGCAGTTTCTGTATCTGATGTAATCGTCTAAGTTAACGTCTCAACCTCTCGACCTCAACGGAGTCTTGTTTTCGGGAGCACCCGCCCTACACGTGTTCCCTCTGACGTCACGCGCCCGGGCTTTAGGCTTGCAGGGTTTCCGCACTAGTGTAAGTAATTAGGAAAAAGATTGTCTCATGCAAAGTACGATAAAAAAGTGTTTTAGACTTCAGCTGTCAGTTGTAGATGTCAGACAGCGCGCTCGGAGTTTTGTAATGTGCCCGGATATGTCAACAGGCTCGCCACCTGTTACTTGGGCCTGCATGCTTGAATGTATGCATTTACCTCTGCCTACCCCTTCGGGGATTACAGGCGTGAAGTTACGTTCGTTTATATGTAATATCTATAACTAGTATCGAGACAAAATAATTCGGGCCTTAGGGCTGGCAACGCATCTGAATTTTGACTACTAGTTTTTGTGTGGATGTCTCCAGGCTGCAGTTTCACATAACATCAATGTATATCACATTGCCACCTTGTCCTTGCTACCATCCTTATTTAAAAAAATGTCGTACGTGGCAACCCTAGGCTAGTGACGTGCATTAGCGATCGATCGCAAAAGAACGCTAGTGACGTACGCGGAAGCGGTTACGCACGGTCGCGTCTCGCGGTATCGATAGTTAACCGTGGTGGCTCGCCGTGGCCAAGGACGCGGTTGCGACACGGTAGCGATGCGTCGAACGAATTGTCCACGGACCGTTAAATTCCTGCTTCGTTTTTTTTCATAGTTCACACACCGAACAAAATAAGTTTTAATACATTCAGTTATTATATACCTACTTAGTATTATCTTATTATAATAATATTATGCTTATTAAGCTAATCAAACAATACATGCACACAAAACATAGGAAATTTACTGTCGGTATTATTATATTGTTAACTACCTAGGTACATTTTTCATTAAAATATCAAATTCAATAACAGGCTTAACTTCGCAAGTTAACTAGCTATCGATATTCTACTATTAGGTATCTACGAGTACAAAAAATAGACACTATCGCGGTGTGAGAGATTTATGTATGCTCTTCCCTATTCTAGAAGTGCCATATTCTTTGATTTAATTCAATTGCCTATCTGTGTTATGTGCTGTATGCACCTTTTCTGCCTATTTTATAGTGAACTTATTGAGTACGGATACAATAGTAAACTCGCGATTTTTTAGCTGATTTATTCCAAATAATCTTCTAGAAGTTGCATATAACTGTTTTAGGTCCAACATGCATGTTATTTCAATTTGCGATTGCGTCATATTGAACTATATTTATTATGTTATTCTATACATTTAATCACCTTCACTTGTCCACTGATGTAATTAGCGCTTGCTCTTGCGAAATCAATTCGCGATGACGTAACTATTGTATTCTTGATACGTTTAGAATTTGCAGATTTTTTTTTCATTTTGCTGATATAATCAGAAAATGCGTGACGTTCCATTAGTTCCTCTTTCCGGAACAAATTCGATCAAAACGGCGGTAAATCCCACACTAGATACTCGGATATGAATCTACATAAAACGGCGTTCTTCCTGTTATTGAAGTCATAAACTATGATTTAATTAACCAAGTATGCATGATCCAATATTCCTATGAATGTTGTAATAACAAAGTATTAGTAATACGCCATAGAATCAACTTTATGATGGAACGTCATTAGTAATCATATCACTCATCACGACTAGTAATTGTTCCGTGTACCTCGAGCGAAATTATTTCATATCGGTGAATTATGACAAGGTGTGGTACGGTATGATGCTATTGTTTATCAATATTTACCGGTAAAGTTGGAATGTTTGTGAGGCCCATCCCCCGCTTCCGTGTACTAATGCTACAACTGCGCAGTTTACACATCCTGTTACCAAGAAATCAGTTTAATGGAAATGTTTGTCTCTCGGGTTTTCCTCGTACGTTATAATTTCATCGTATTATTTCGTAGTAAACGTGTATTCAAAAGGAAAATCACGGTTGTAGAACTGTATCGCCATTAACAAAATTGTTATATTTAACACACATTAAATTATCATTATAATACATAAGAATCCGGAAAGTGGCCTCCACTCGAAGACCGCTCGGTTCAATGTCAGTTGCGCAAGCGCCAGTCTTCCGCCTTCGCTCGCTCGACCAGGAATCCAATTCGAATTTTAACGACTCTTATCGCAAACAAAGCAAATTGTCAAACTATTAAGATATAACGAGTTTTCTTGATCACGTGACGCCTTTTCGGCGCTTTTATCAATTCTCTCGCGCTACTGGTTTTCTCAAATGTTCTAGATACATTTAACCATTATAACTAGTAGAAATAATGTAGGTATTTACATCAACACAATATCATACGTGCCATTCTTCATGCAGCGCGGCGATGTATTTGTTTAGATACAGCTAAAGTCAATATCATCGGAGCGAATCAATTTACGATGTTAGCACGTCTATATCGGGTGAAAATCACGTTAGCGAAGTATATTCATATTATTCATGTAATAAATTTGCGTGTTGTGTTGACTACTCGGTAATAATCAGCATTTATGAAAGAAAGGCGAAGTCACGTCTGGCGAAAACCTGAGTTCGCTTTCAGAAAAAAAATTCACCGACAAGTTTCCGAGATGCAGAACAGGTCATCTCTTTAAAAATATTTAGGTATAACTACACGTTATTACACGATTAACGTTAGGGTTATCACAAACCTATGCTTATGTAAGATCGCCTAAATAAGGAAATATAGGGGTTCTGATAACGATAGTGAAATTATGAATAACATTGATATGAAAAACCGCACACACTTGATTTTAGGTGACAACCAAATACGAGTATGATTCATCTGAAACCAGTTTTCGCTAGTAACGATACTTGAACAAACTTATGAATTTCTCGTCAATTGAACAGGAAAAATAGGCATCCAGTAAAAAAATAATTACTTCATTTAAACTTCATTAAACAGATATGAATGCCGACTTAATTATGTTCAATGATATTACTTTTGTTATCATACAAGAAACCGCAGATAAAAACGAAAAAAAAAACCTGTGAGAATACATGAAACAATATGAAGTTTTTTATATTTTTATCCTTGTGATGTTACAGACTGGGATTTTTATTGTTGTGTTCCCATGGCTTGATAGAACCACATTTACGAACCAAGGTACAGGGTACAGACTAGTTGTCTCTATATCTTGATAGAAAAAGGCGGCAGTTAAATACTAAGCACTGTTGGTCATATATTTTTTGTTGCCGTCGTCGTGTGTAGACTTACAGACGTAATTGCAAACCATCTGTTTAGTTTAACTAGCCGTTTAATTTGACTGCAGAATAATTATCCCTGGCTTTGATAGATGGACAATTTATCTCTCGGAACATTTTTATTATCCTTGCACATTTTCAGTGTGTAAAAATAATTCGATTTATATCCCGATTCTAAATGCCTCAACGCCATCATAAGCAAATGTAGAATAGTTATTGCTTTGTGTTATAGTATGATTATTGAAATATAATCTCATTTAATATTATGATATAAAGAATCGCATAAGTACTCCTTTTGTTTCCGAGAGCAACAATGTCAGTCTCACAGTCAAACATCTGCCATACAACATGGAGTACAATTCCGTTTCCGGTCCCGTTATATCCGGCTTAAGAGCACTCGAGTGCTCACGCGCAGGCACCCGGTAAAAACCTGGGAATTGTTGGTGTACTGTATTACGATTTTTATATTAAAATATCGGTACACTTTGGAATATATCAAAATTAAAAATTCAAATTATTTATTTCAAATTGGTCTACAAGGACACTTTTGCATTGTCGGGTTATATACTACCTAGAGAGAATGACTTTTAATAATAAGCCAATAGGTATAAATAAATACCAATTTAATAATAATATTTAACCGATACGTGAATCATGAAATTTTTCAATTCCTTCGTAGAAGAGAATGAAAAATCTGTTCGTCATAATCATAGTCATTCACTAAGCAGAGTTCCAAGTGCAGGCACTACTGAGAAGAACTCCGCTACCCAACAAACTCAGCGTGTTGCTCTTTTGTCAAAACCTTAGATTTAATACAAATATTATTACATAGAATAAAGATAATGTGAACGTCCATGTCATATAAATATTTGCATATAAACACATACGCAAATACCCATCAACAGCTTAATATCGTGATAGAATATAACACCCGCAAATCACAACAGACCAGTCCCCACAATCAGCACCCGTTCACGAGTATGACGCATGTGGCAGCCATTGCTCTCGTCATATCGAATATGTATGCGCAAGAGTATTGTTCAAGAATATGAAATTCGTATTTCATATTCAAGACGTGACATCGAGTTCAAATGTATAGTTTTATGTCATTTTGTGAATAAAGGATATATGTACCTACTGCTTTTAGGTAAATATGACGACAATTTGAATTTAATCGTAATCCTCAAAAGGCATCATGGCTAATTAACTTGTTTTGCATTCAGATAATGATTTTGCTAATCAAGACAAAAGATGATTAATATATTAATATTCCCTAACTTGTTTTTTGCCGAGAATGATTTCATTATGTGAAAGATTCAGAAGACCTGCGTTACCACAAGCCATATTTGAAAACATTAATTTAACTTCGTATCTGAACACGGTCATTGGTCTTGAGTGTTATCAGTATTGTAGGAGACACCTAGTCAACACTTAAAGGTCAGACAATCTCTGTTATCGCGCTGATAACGACCTAAGGTCGCTAAATGCTGCAACAGCTTACGTGCGCCGACTTACATGAAAAATCCGTCTTTATTGTATAGAAATCGTGAAAAAAAGATCAAGGTGTTCCAACTCATTGTTCGGGCCCGTATCGGGTTAATCTTCCAACAATTACCTGAGCGATGCGACAATGCACACGTTTTTTGCGAACTTGCCAATTCTGCAACAGATGTCCCAGTAAACAAATACTGTATTGTGATCCTCCAACGCATGATTTATCATGCTCTCTGCACTTTGCCGAATCGATGATGGCACATAGAAGCGTCCATTGTGCAAAGATTTCTATTCACAGCCAAGAAAAACACCTTTCAACCAGACAATGTCTTGCACATGCGAAACGTCTACCTGCACGCACGTGTTCAATATTCTCAATGCGTGTTCTTTAAATGACAATCGCCGCATTTATATGCCATCACGAATTAAACCTCGCAGTTTATGACACAAGGCGTCTTTTCTATTTAAAACGAGAAAATAAGATCGGCCCGTCGCGTAAATCTCTACCCTCAAAGGTCTTTATAGCCAACAATTTCTCGACTTTATAGGGACGAGTCTATTTTCGGTCCAGTATTTTATTTAAAATGAAGCTGGCGCCTTCGCTTGCATATTTTACAGGCATTCACAATTTACAATGCTTCGAAATTTCACCGAACCTTAAAGGGTTCTGTTTGTGAGAGCGTGTTTGGACACCTGATCGCGTCTCTATCTGGGTGCATACAACTGATATTCGAGACAACATAAGGTCAACAAAATTTCGTTACTATCGAGCAGCGAATGTTTATTCAAATGCACTTATAACCAGTCTCCGAGTTTGCCTTTCGACATATGCTACGAGGTCAATATTTGCCGTTTTTCGATCGTTCTTTTCTTCGATGCATTCGGCCCCTTCAATTGCTCATTTTGAGTAGGACTCGTTGTTTAGAATGAAGATTCAGTCTAAGCCATTCGAGGGTAAAACGGACGGGTCGGACAGTTATAAGTTCGCGCTGAAAACAATCGAAAACTCTGGCGAGCTCAATAAATGGCGTCGGCAGGATATTACGCGATCAGAGTAAATTGGTTTTGCCGTTATTAATTTTGATAACTGGGATTCGATTCGTTTCTCTCTTTTGTAACAAAGGGAAACCATTGTAATTAATTTACTGTAGTTACGCAGCGCGAAACAAAGCGTCCTCGATACCGTGGCAAATTGAATTTTCAATCACGATTCCTGTTTGATATCTGGATATGTTTTTTGTGGACGGACATGTGCGCGACCATCTGCTCGGTTAGATTAGAATGGATTTTTTTCGGGATTCTTACCTAAAACATGTGGAAAAAGTGACATGGTGCACATGGCGTGCCGTCCTTTGGCTCTAGCTCTACCTGCTTTTGTTGAAGTCACAATGGGTCGCGAACATCTGCCGCCGCCTGCGGACCGCGATCGCACTCTTGAATACCTCCCGTTGATTATGTGGACCTTCTCCGTGATCGATAGTAACAGCTTCATTCACGTACGCCGACCGAGCAAGATAAAACTCAAATTCAATTCAAACAATTAGAGGTCGAGCAATCGAAGGTCCTACGTTTATTTAAACGTTGCACAAGACAGTTGCATCAACTATGAACCAACGACCGATGGTAAATTGTTATTGACACGTAAAAATGAACTATATACCTACTGCGCCTCACTACAAGGCGGTAATATAAAATTATTGGCAGACTCGTTTGGAAGCCATGATAAAATCGTTTCGTGCAATATTTGCCAAACGATAGCATTTTAATGAAGAAACATGAAACCGACCTAGTCCATTAAATGTGAGGTCTATTTATTACATAACGCGTTCGAGGTCGTAGATTGCATTGCTAAAACACGAAACTTGTTCAGCCATTACAATATGTTTAATAGTGCTCTCAAATGAGCCATTACTAACTACCTCAAATATTACAAACAAAACACGGTCCCATTTATAATGGCCTTATTTACATTGAAGCACCCTCGATTCGGTGACAATGCGTTTGTAAAACAAAAGAATCGAATACTCGATAGGAACAATTAATCGAGTGGTCCGGACGCTGTGATGCGAGTTGTGAAACAATCGGCCGTGTAGTTACCAAACAGTTGTGTGCTACCGCTTTTGTAATACATCTGGATCGTTTTGAAACTTATTAACCTGTTTGTTTTACGCTCAATTTTGTGTACTCGTAAGTTTCAAAAGCCTCTCAAAGGACATTACCATTGTGCCCGGCAACGACGGCACAAAGAGACGCTATAACGATCGAGTTACTTTTGTTTGTTGGGCACTAATTAAACAAAAGACGCCTAGCCCTCCTTTGTCACAGCTTTTTGTAACTGTCATCGACAGATGAATGAAATACGACTCTTCCAAACGCTAGTAATAAAACTCAAGTGAAATTCGTCTGCCTGTCACGATCCCAATGGACCCACCATTGGGATCGTGACAGGCAGACGGCACGTCGTCGAATTAGGGATAGTTCAAAAGTAAGAAACAGTTAAATGTTACAAAAGCCAATGGGCAAATGCAACGGAACCGGCGTGCAGTTAGCTCATAGTAACTCGGCTTGGTTTTGGAGCGGTGTTTTGCCGCAACAAATCCTTGATTGAACCTTAACCCACTTGTATTATTACACGCCGACACCGGACGCCGCGAGCGCTGCAACCGCTTAATTTCTCATTTTGTCACTCGTTTATTGCGAGTGTTTGTCATCCTTGTTGCCACACATCGCGTCCTTCGGGCGTAGGCAAAGGTCAGGCAGGTGTACCGAATTCAGTATTCGACTTCAGGGGCGATTGAATACATTAGTCGAAGTATGTGGGAGCTGCAACCGTTGCAACGCTGCAGGTGCGACCTTGCGCAATGACACACCCGATACTCTATCAGACCCGCTCTTGAGATACTGTAAATGCGTTTCGACATGTTTCATTGGGCGGCCCAAACGTGAGATACGCTTATTTGAATAGGCACATAACTGGCTCATTCAATAGGAATGATATCATCATGTAAGATAGCGGTGACGCGCCTCTCATATTTTGTTGATTGACGTAAACGCGGCCGGTCGTGCCAAAGGCGTTTTTTTTACCGTGGCCTAGTGAGCCAATGTCAGATCTGTCATTAACACTGTTGCTGTAGCCGATTGTTTTCATGTGAAAACCGTCCACCCACGCCGTGTCGAACTAGATACATATTTTACGATAGAATTTATGTTTTGCATCGTTTAACCGGGTTAAAAAGGTAACTACTGTATACTTTTGAGTGCTAGTATTTTACATACGAATTACGCCTCATTTTATGTGTTAAAGAATTGCTGTGTTGTAAATTCAGTAATGTTTATGATAGAAATTACTTTTTAGTAGTAATTAGGATCCAGCCACTATAGCTTTACCAAGTCTGGTGCTGCAATGAAATTAAAACGTGTTTTTAATATAGATGAGTTGCAGTGTTCATGTATCACCATTAAAATCTGTGTGGGTGTGGTCATTGGTCAAAGTTGTAATTTCATAAAATGAAAATGAAGCTACGTATTCTGTAAAATTCATATTTTTACATCAACAGGCACCGCTTCTGCTCACTAGCATAACTACTATATTATAACAGTTTGTAATCCATCTCAATGAGCGGTGTTTCTACTACTGTTCCAATACAATTCGGGTATTAGTTGAACAGCGTGGTCACGTGGAGCATCCGGCGCTTCGTTGCACCGCGTCGGCGAATACTGGGTCAAGTACAACGGTGCTTTGCCATTCATTGTCAACACTCCCCACTCCCACTGCCGCCCGGCCTCATGCGTTGAACTTGACACATCCACTCGTTTTTTCGCTAGTCCTAAGGTCGCTGGTGTCGCTACCCCTACGATTGAAGTATTGGCCGGTTGAGTTAGATCAAATCGAGGTTTTCCGCTTCAAGTTGCTAAGGCTGATTTTTACGTTTACTTACATTGCACGACAAATCGTATCGAGAAGGGGTTTTCTGGAATTTAATCAATTTTTTTTTGTTTGTTTTCGATATTCAAATAGGATCCGTGATTTACCGAAACTATTTAATAAATCTCATAGGCTTGCATCTATGCGTGAGATTCTCATGGTGAGATTCACAGACCGCACTACGACTTTACTTTGAGCAAAGTATGCTTAGAACTGTCAGTACAGTATGGGTTTTGACAGTTCGAAGCGTTCTAGTAGACTTTACTGAAAGTATGGCCGTAGTTCGGTCTGTGAATCTCACCCAAACACTCAAGTGTATGAGAATCAGAAACGCCCATTTAGCATTATCGAAGTCGATATGTATGTAGGTAGTTGGAAGGTAATACCAACTACATAAATATCGGCCTCGTAACATTTCAACCCTCACCAAGCTTAAACGCTGCAAATTCCGACACATAACCACGCCTGCGTGTAGCCGTGAGCTTAATCATCGCTGTGATGCTGCCATTGTAAATTTCCATAGCATTATATCATAGTGCGAAATGTACAGCGTTCCCCCGAGCTCGGTCCGCGAGGTCGACGGCCGCAGGCTTTGCCGACTCCACTGATACACTGCTAATAGTCGAGTACGTTCACCGCGTTAGAAAATATACTTCAGTTCCGCACTTTCTTTATTGCATCACCGCATCGCTCCCAGCACTCTCTTCCGTCGTTGTGCAACTGAGATGGTTCCAATTGCCAAACTCATTGTCCCCTTACACGTAACTGATCTACGGCTTTCTTCGTTGCATCACCGCAGGTGCCGATTCGCAAGTTCACCGACCTTTCCCCGCTCCGAGATGCTCGCGTTTGTGAATTGTGATATAATACGACACGCTTTGTTGCTTAGAAATTAACGTTTCCGCACTTTCCAAGTTACGTCATTGGATCTAGAAAAACTAATGGCGAGTTCAACGACCGGTTTCGACTGGCGAATCGCCGTGCGTTGATCCTAAGTGATCTCATCTCAATTGAAGTGTACGCAAGCAATGTACCTACCTACGTGTTTGACAGTAGTCGGATATATTGAAATCTGAACTTTCATCGGCCTAGTATCGTTTCTTTGGAACGGTACAGCGAAAGTACAGTTTCGCGTGCCACATTCATTCTTCGACATGATTCGATGCCACGACTCCGGCTGCTAGTGATGGTGAAATTCACAGACTACGACTTTATTTTCAGCAAAGTACGCTCAGAACTGTCAAAGCTCATACTTTACTGACAGTTCTAAACATACTTTGCTGATGGTAAAATTGTAGTGCGGTCTGTGATTCTCACACTGAGAAATCGCGACGCCATCGCCCGATTCGACTTTGTTTATCCACGACCAAATCATATTCGATCCACGTTCCCGTTTCACACAATCGTACGTCTCGAAATGCCTCGGCGTGTTAAAGGCCTATGAACTTTCGTGTTTTCTATTCTACGAGTCGATTAGCATCGATTAAGTACGCATAAACATACCGTAGATAACTTATCGGCTCGACTATCGGTATAAAATATTTGACTGTACAATCGCGTAAACGCGTCTTTCGTGAAATCAATATTGGAACTTGTTTTCGAACAGGTCCCATCCGATTCTGTTCACGCTTATTTTCAGTGATAACGGTAGAAACGGGTTCTCGATTCGTATATTCTTTTATTTTTTGATAGTGATATTTATTTACAAACTCAAATTGCCGTGTTGACAAGCACTTTGGCACGTAAATAGTGCGTTTTACAGTTGTACTGTCGCAATGAAGGGTTAACGGGATTGCATCGGATTGCTGGCAGTGTTGGAAAGCGCTTAACATAAGGTAGCTTCTGAATACGAGACTTAATATTCCTACATTTAATTCTAGAATATTCTTAAACTAACATAAGTGTTACGTTAATAGTTTAATCTATACATCTATACAAATAAATAAAATTGAAGTGTCTGTTTGTAATATAAAAAATTACCGCGTTTTTACTAAATGCAAATGTTGGTATGTACATATACCAAAACAACATTTTTTACAATTTTTGTCTGGCAGTCTGTTTGTGCCGGCTAATCTCGGGAACGGCTGGAGCGATTTTGACGGGACTTTCACTGGCTTCAGATAGCTTATGTAATAAGGCGTAACTACTACACTACTTTTATACTAGCTGCGCCCACAACTTCGTCCGGGTAGAACCGTTTTACCGAGTTACTGAACCATCATAAATTCTCACGGGGACGAAGTCGCGGGCACAGCTAGTACTAATAATAAGTTTGTTTTGTCGAAATCATCATTATCTAATACGCGTCGAAAGAGAATTTATAAAATTTTAACAAAATAATTGCGATAGTATACAATAAAAACTTATCCATCGACTGTAAAAAAAATGCGATGATTAAAAACAATTCACCCAATGTGAAACGTCTTTACAGTGTACAGTGAACGATATTTTTTTATCCCGACTTGTAATATAACCCGTAATAAGAAATCAGCTTATGTATAATCGCAGCCACAAATACACTTGCCAGTATACAAGTGTAACCCGCGGTACTCGCGTGCGTCGCTTATCGCAAGTTATTGGGGTCGAATGTACCCCGGTGTTATTAAAGACCATTGTCCCGATTCGCCGTGTTCCCCGATAACGATCGATGCATGCAGTGTAGGGTTATACGGAAAATGGAAACAATGCCATAAGTATTAATGAAAATCAATTGTAGTTGAGTATTAAAACTACAGCTATGTAGGTACAGTCGGGAGCCTGCGTAAAATCAATTAAATATCGCGTTAATTACTATATTAGGTACATAAGGTGGCTATATGGTCGAGCGGCCAGTTCAATGATTTTTTTAAAATGTTATTGAAGTTGTAAACAAGCATGCAGTTCACATTGATGTTAAGTGATGACTGCAGCCTATGGACGCCCACACAAAGACCAATGTCAAAATGCAGATGCGTTACCACTCCTGAGGTTTAAGGTGTTATGCCTCTGTGCCGGAAATTACAGGGCCGTACATATCCACCTGACCGGAACACGATAGTGCTGAACACTACTATTTAGCGGCAAGTATATTAGGTAACGCGGTGGTGCCTACCTCCGCGAGCTCCGTCACTGGAGCTCTAAAACCCCCCCCCCCCCCCCCCCCAGTAAATGATATGAAATGATACTACGTGCATTACACATACATACACACCTACACCGCTATATTAGCAGTCAATAAAGCTATTTTTAAATACATAGAACATTCAATTCCAGTTTACAATTTTATTTCTACTTAATGAGAAAAATAATTATTCTATGCAAGAAACGGCAGGTGGCGTGTATTTAACGATATGTGCATCGGAACTTGTTTCTATATTATTATGCGACTGTGGACAGTAATTAAACGAATGTCACAATGTTACCAATAAAACGTTTTGTAATATAGATTTGAAAGAAAATTTCTATTTTTAAACGATTTTTTTATTAAAGCATCCCATTGTTTTTGTATGTAAGGAAGATGGCAAACAAACATGCAGTTCACATTGATGTTAAGTGATGACTGCAGTCAAAAACCAGAGGTCAAAATGCAGATGTGTTGCCACCCCTGAGACCTTAATTGTTTTGTCTCTGTGAGTTATTACGGGACCATACATTACCATCTAACCGGAACACAATACTGGTGAACTGACAAATAGATTAGGTAGTACAGTAGTGCCTATGCCTTCAAGTCCCTGCAACGACCTTTTCCACCAGTTGTTATTTTATGTTCTGAAAGTGACAAACAAGCAGTTCATATTGATGTTAAGTGATGACTGCAGCCTATACACACTTACACAAAGAAAAAAGGTCAAAGTGCAGATACGTTACCACTTCTGAAGACTAAGGTGTTATGCCTCTGTGCCGGAAATTACAGGGCCGTACATTACCACCTGACCGGAACACGAGTGCTGAATACTACCATTTAGCGGCAAGTATATAAAGTAATGCGGTGGTGCCTTTGCCTTCAAACTCCGTCTATACCACCAGAAATAAAAGTTGTACACCTACAGTAAAAATATTCAGCACCTAAGTTAGTTGCCAAGTAGCATAAACATGTAACAACATTACCATATCAATGGCAACAATGAAATTGTAACGTAACATTTGCAAACGATAAATAAGGATTTGTGTAAGTCATTACAAAATATTGATATTTGCACAAACGAGATACCCGTATCGGCTAAATAAATAAAAGTGAAAAAAAATTCAGAACCCCCAATCGCGATAAGATACCGGGGAAATGAATCCGACTGACTACGTGATGCGAAATGGTAAATAAATATTGAGGACTCTAATAAAAATGTAAGACTTTAGAATGTCTGAAATTGTAAAGATAAAATTGACGTTTCCGCGTCGATACTCTTCTTTTTTATCTACATACGAGTAAATTAAATAATATTTAACTTAGATTAACACATCAGTAAAAACAACCGCAATGATCTTTGTACTTCAATTAACTTTATAGGATATTTTCTTACTTTTCTACATTGAAACTGTATCACGGTTGCACGATAATGAAGCCACGTAACATTCTACCTATATTTTGTGCTAACACTTCGAAAATCCCCAAAATTTTGGACATTCGCATCTTTTAACAGACAGCGATTCTGAAGGCAATTTCAGTGTCTGAAAGTATTCAAAGCATTTTTATAGTGTTCAAAATGTAAGATTACAATAAAGAAATTGACCGAACGATAAATCGAGAAGTTGGAAGATGGTGCAATTAACACGTAACATTACAAGTCGGATCGGGCCTATTTGTCGTCTCACGTTCACAACCGCGACGCAAATATATTTCGCAACGCAAAATGCGAAATCGCAACATCGCTTATTTTGCGTTTTCGAAACCCACCGCGTCATCCGTTCCTTTGGCTTTTTGCTACATCTGAACAAACTTGCATTGTCTTTTATATGTTAATATTGGAAAACTTGTGTTGTAATTGTCTTATTGTACAACACATTGAAAATAAACGTTGATGTTATATTTTGCGTGTCCCAATGTTTTACGGTTTAAGGTCGTATTAAATGAGCACATGAAATACTTAAAAAAATATCAAAACATTGTGTCGACCAAGCGTATATTTTTGGAAATAATAATCTAATGAATATAACATATGACAATTAACGATTTACTTTGATCTCTTTGTCTAGTACATATTTATTTATAGTTAACTTTTAACAGACAGTCGTACTTTTTCAGACAGCATTGTTAAAATCTATAAGAAACAATACAGTGTTCTATTACAAACAAACTTACGAGAAGCCATTCAATAGAAGCATCTTAACCAAATTACATTAAGAAACAACCTTGCCCAAGCTTATTTCACCACGAATCCCTTTGAGGTTAACTCAACACACTTTTTATAAACCCTCTAGATGTCAATCGAACAAATCGAAATAAATTCGTTAATCCCTTGAGACACGCAAACAGAAACAATTAATTAAATCCACATATCGATCAATGAACCACTCAGAAGCCATTTTGGAAATTCAGTTGCTCATCGATTACGTAACTGGTTCGGAGCCAGAGTATTGTCTCATCTTTGCATTAACCATAAATGAATAATGTTTCCAATATGGTTAACCAACTGTTAGTAATCCGTGTTGCTCAGTTTGCAACGGTTACAGCGCTTACATATCGCAAGCTCTTGCGTTGCCGCTGCAACCAGCTTTGATGATTAATTATCGTTCTAATTCTGCGCTTACAGCAATACAGATCTGTAAGGATATAATGCTAATTGGCTGTCCATTTAACAATATATAGGGCAACTTTATGTGACTCGCGGAGTTCTTACAGTTAAGTTCTAAATTTTATTGTTCAGCTCTTCTAATGCGAAATGAGGCAACTTTGACTTAGCAATGAACGAAGTTGCAAACAAAGATTACATTTATTGGTAGTAAATCATTATTACAGCCCGTAACCACGTAGATATGTATATTCTTGTGACGAACAATATTACGTCATTATACCAGTAATGACAAAACCAAATTCTCATTTAGCCGGAACACAGCAATTACGAGCTACTATTTGACGACAGATTTGATGATACTTACGCCCTCGAACTCCTTGACAAAGACCTTTACTATAGTGAAATTTTTCTTTGCACTGAAAATAGGCTAGATTAAAAAAAAGTAAACTTTGAAGTGTTGAATGAACATTATGACAAACAGGAAGAATACAAGATGATCGCAGCATCAAATTAAAAACGTATATAATAAAATTCATATCGGCACATGTCCAAAGCTGAGTCAGGATTTAGGGCTAGATTGAAAGGTGTTTTCTTTCCTATCTAGCTGCCAGGGTTCCTGTGAATAAGGAGGAAGCGTTTGCAGGGTATAGGGCTAAACAATCGTCGATTCCGGTCTCGGCGGAAACTGCGCGGGCGCTGCGGATGTACTCTTTTATTTTATCGTCCGATCTAGACCGCATCTGTCGCGAGGGCCAGCTGCCCTTTATGGTATCGTTGCAGCCTCCGCGCACCTGGCGACAGGTGACTGCGTTATTTACAAAGTAATCTCGTACACACCAATTATTTCGTTGCGTGACGCTACCTAGAAAGTTATCGGTGCTAATCACGTCTGTCACACGAGTAACGCATCTTTTTGCAGTCGCGTAACAGACTCGTCCTCGGTGGGAGCACTTTTTACTATCCTTTCCCAACCGTTAGAAAAGTCGGTAAAACGTAACGAGTAGTTATGAAAGTGACTACGCAAACGTGCCAGTCGATTCTTCGTGTAACATCCCGCACGACAGAATTCCTAGCTGGTTACGAGACCGGAGCACGGGTTGCGCCACTCGCGGGATCACAGCCTCCGCTCACCTCGAGCGTGTCTACTTAATTGCCCTTAAAGATCAAGGGTGCTGATGCGATGCGTTTTTTGCGACAACTTCAGCAGCGGCGCCACGTGGGGCGTGCGTCGGGCGGTGAAAGTATTTCATCACGAACGCGGATAGCGCAGTTATATCGGAAAGGAGTCAACGAACGGAAGTGCTCCACACGAGCCGGTGACACGCGGACGCGTTAATCGCTTGCGCAAGGGCACACTTGCCCAATTCCGGCGATAGTGCGCCCGGGCTTGCGGTCTGTCGCAGGAGCCCGCAGGGATCTCGTCGGTGCTGTCGCAAGGCC
Organism: Macrosoma leucophasiata; assembly: GCA_036365455.1. Lineage (NCBI taxonomy): Eukaryota > Metazoa > Arthropoda > Insecta > Lepidoptera > Hedylidae > Macrosoma > Macrosoma leucophasiata. The sequence goes on along the minus strand of JAWQUS010000007.1, from coordinate 20,975,328 downwards.
TGCGGTCTGGCCGCACCTCGGGTCGACGTACGCTTTCTACAGGCGCGGGCGCCGGGCGGAGCGCCTCTTTCGCTGCGCCGCGTGCGATTGCAAAACGTCGAGGTCGCGCTTTCTTCGTTCGCGATGCCGGAGAAATTGTTGCGACACCACCTCGTACGCCGACCCCGCGTTAGAAAGTCGACCGTTCACCGGATTTAACACCGCTCGCCGTAACGGTGTAATTGCGCCGATTCGTGCCGCTTATCGATGAGAATTCGGATACTTTTTGCGGTGCGATGCGGTGCGTCCGCTTTCTTCGTTGCGCAATAATCGCGTAATAGAGCCGGGTCATCGTACGGTCGCGTTTCGTAAACGTCGTGTGCGCAGGCGAGATGTCGACGCAATTGGCCAATTGCGCGGTTGGTACCTTGCGCAACGGGCTCTGGAGTGGCGCCCGTTCCGCAGTCCGCGCGGCGGTTGCAACACGGGATTATTTCGGCAGCGCCTTGGACCGCCGCCCGAACTTGCAACACTTGCCATATCGCAACCGCTCATAATCCATTGTGACACGCGGCCGTGCGCGGACGCCGCCCGCCTACCAAATACGGGCCGCGCAATGTTGCGCTACCCGATCTCCTTACTCCGGCAAATGTCACCCGCGCCGCGACGCGCATGCCCCAACGCCGCACACCGTCGCTCCGCTGCATTCGATTTTAAAACTAAAACAATTTTGCAACCGATGTTCACGTTAGTGTTTTCGCAAGCGGCCCAACGCCGTTTCAAAACTCACGTTATCGCTCCTCCGATAAAGCGAGCGCTTGTGCGGTTTTGAGACCTAATTTCTGGCGTGCTACATGCCGGTATCAGAAGCGGTCGATGGTCTCGGCAATTAAATGTGTCTACTTTATACGTTTACGTGTCGATGCAATTTCACAAGGTTTTGTCACAGTGCGAGTCACGTGTAGTCATTGAGTGGCTAGATAAAGTCGAAAGCCGTAGTCATCCTATTTACATGAAACGGTTATCAATCGAACTCGCGTATCGTCTGCGCGCATTGCTCAACGCCGTATAATTGGGCATGGCCGGGAACGTTTCCCAATGTATCCCGGCATCTCGGTGTGGCAACTGGCAACGCTTGCGACACTGTCCCCGCGCCTTACGAAAACTTACGCGCAGGGATACCTATATCGGCCGAATTGTGCACCGTCGACGGCTATTAAACATTTCGCAACCGCACCGGACGATGCGTCCGAGACGGTTTTGTGTAGCGTTTGCCAGCGCTTGCGCAAGTATTCGTCATAGCGATATAAAGTCGAGCAGGAAGTGCATGCATGTGTGCTGCATCTGTGCCGCCGCTGCCATTGTTCGTTACGAAACTGTCAGGGTTGAGTTGAGCAATCGCGTTGCGAAATGCGCCGGCGCATCCCGCTAATTGTGGGCGATCTCCCACACCGCATCCACATTAACATAATAACAAAAGCGACTTATATAATCCTAGAACCGAAGGGCGTGCACGTACACCTATGGCGTCACGAGCTTATTGCGCGACGAAACACCGAAACTTGACCGAATGTTAAGTTACGATAGAAACGTTCCAACGAAAGTTAGTTAATAGCGTTGCGAAGTGCGTTTGGTAATTAGGTATCAGAGATCGGCCGCGTCGAAGCGAGCGTACGCAATCCGGTTGTCCTTTCGCGGTCCCGAGAAGAGTCCCTCGAGGCCACCGCTCGGAACACGCTCGGAAATCCGGCCAACCTTCCGACCGAGTTACGACACCGTATAACTTAAGTTGCGAAATACGAATCGATTGCAACTGCAAACATCGCACTTTAGCCTTGCCAGCGTAAGGGATTTAATTAGGATCAGTTGCGCAGGCGCCGAGAACTAAAACGGATACGAGGACGCCCTCCGCCTCCCGCTCCGTTCACTGGAGGATTACAGAAACGGATCGGTGCTGACGTCACGAGGGCTCCCAGAGACCTGGGTCTCGTTTAGAGAGCGCACGTGATGCCTTAGACAATGTAAAAGCCTGCCATTTAATTACTGTAAAAAAGTATTACTTCTACTAAGTAACCGGAGAAACCATCTCCGATTGTATGCGCTCCACGTTTCCCACGAATCAGAGCGAGACATACGACAATTCAAAACAAATAACTCTTGTGGCCATATCTTAATTGCTGTTTGCTAAATATGTTTTGTTTAAAACAAATTTGATAAACATAACGCTAATACGCCGTAAACTCTATTGTTTAGATAAATTAAGATAAGAAAGCTACTCAGCATAATAACTTCGTTGTAAGACCGTACGATTTGTGCGTTACTGATACAGAATGCAGTAGCACGCGTATTTCGTGACGGCAATTGCGACAGCTAACGAGAGTAACCTTTAGTACTTCACATTGTCACGATCGATTCATAAATATGTTAATAATAAATCACTATCACCTTAACTGGCGCGTGAATTATATTGAACGTGAGTAACTCACCATTTGTCAAACTTTGTTATGTAACCACAAAGCGGGAACAACTTTGATAATTAAAGGAACGAAAACAAACATAACATTTTCTTTTGTTTACTATTAGTACATTGAATGAAACAAAAATAGATCGCCCTTCTGAAAAACATTCCCTTTTAATATTACGCGCTAAAAATATCCAACGTTTAACGCACCTAGTACTGCCCAACGAGCACCTGCCTCGCCTTAACCTCCATTGGACTAAGTACTTTAATTAAAAATAAGGCTCGCGCCTTCTCAATACATAGTAAAGTAAACGCGCGCAAACAGAGCACGGTGTACGTTATCTGGATTATTGGGGAGTTCAATAAACTCGTCACTGTTCCCTATCCGAACGCATCGAATCATACATCGAGTCGTACCGTTTCGAACTGTGCATTTAATGCATTTCGAAACGATGCGGCTCTGAAATACGAGGTCGCCAAAGCCCGGTGATGAAACAAAACCTATTGCATCACCGAACAGCTTTATGGTTCGCCATGTGATTATTTACATGACATTATTGTTGCACGGACGAGAGGACAATTTTGCAACCCCGTACACACTTTTAATGCGACGCTTTACTAATTAGCTGTACGCGCGAATCGTTAATGGCGCACCGGCAAAGCTTTGTGCACAAAGGGATCCATTACGGCCGAGCGACCTGTTCGCATTATATTATAGGCAGTCGAACGCCGGGATTTATATGGGTCAATGCGCCTCAAATGTATTTCGATATTGGCCGAAGTATTGACGCATCATTTACCTTGCGATGCAGCCGTTTTAATTTTTTTTTTCTGTTGTTTCAGAACGACTTTAAAATTGGAGTCGCTAGAAGATGCGGTAGTCCTCGATGATCCCGAAGAAGATCTTCTGCAAGACAAGAGAGGTTGTCCGGCGTACGTCTCCCCCGAGATCCTCAGGGCGCATCGGACGTACTCCGGGCGAGCGGCCGACATGTGGTCTCTCGGAGTTATCCTATACACCATGCTAGTTGGGAGGTGTGTATCATTAATGATCGATTTTTATGTCAGAAACGACCCCCGCGTTCATTAGGCTGAGGCCGCAATTTAACGTGCATAAATAATATGTAGGACGGGGGCGTCTTCACCTGCAAGCGTGGGACTTACCGTTTTTCGAGATCACAAGACGGGGGTCGCGGCGACCGTTGGCGACAGGGATGATCACCTGTCGGCCGTTACGCGCCAACGGCCCACAATTATATCACCCACATACGTGCGCTCGGAGCCTCATGAAATCTTCGCCGCACCTGCCGCGGCCGGTCATGTGGCGAAGACGTTGCTCCCGCCCCAAACGCCCCCTCGGCCGCACCTGCCGTTCGCAAGCCTTTGTTTTCTTACTTTTTGGCCCCCGGCGTCCGTAATTTATATTCCACTTTCGGGATTTCGGCGCAATCGGCTTCACCTGTCGCCGGAAGGGTTCTACCTGAGTTTTTGCTCTCGTATCGGCCGAATGACAACTGGGCTCATCGTTAATTTGGGCCCCGGCAAAAACATAATAGCTCTCTATCCGAACGTCAGTTTTAATGAGGCTTATCTCTGTTAAAAAACTGAAAGGTCGATAAGATCGAGCCTGATTTTTTAGGGGTGCAATTTGCCAAATTGACGAATTTCTCCGTCTTTCCAGGTATCCGTTCAACGATTCGGAGCACGCGTCGTTGTTCGCGAAGATATCTCGCGGGTTCTTCGTGGTGCCGGAGTGTTTGTCGTCGAGGGGCAAATGTTTGATACGGTCGCTGCTGAGGAGGGAAGCGTGCGAGCGGCTCAGCGCGAGGGACGTGTTGAGACACCCGTGGCTAGCGAGAGACCCTCGCAACGAGTTGCCGCCGCGGGCCGCTGCGTCCCACGACCGCCTCGTGCCCGACGTCGACATGGAGGACTGCGTTTAGTTCGCTCGCGACCGATGCTGGCATCGGAACCGTACCATCCGAGCGTCCCGGGTTCCCGTTGGACGACACCATCCGCAACACAACCGCTCAGGCTGACGGTCGAGCCAAATTTCTCTGTCGAGATTTTAATTTAGTGATTAGCACCCAAAGTGTTAGCGGTCGGAGACGGCTGGTCCGTTCCGACCCGTTTATTTATGATGTCGAAGCTAGAAATGTGCCGATGTGAGCGTCGTGTGCCGCGTCTGTAACACGGGGCTGGCATCGGCCGTTTCTGTTTCCGCGAGCTGTGGTAAAGTTTCTTAATGACAGAATAAGTGAGACTGATACAGTTTTGTAACCTATCCATCGGGTAGGCGATCCATCTTTGTTGTGAGAACGGCTCCAGGCCTTCGGGTAAATTTGTTACATTTTTTTATACATAGGAACATTTACGGTCCACAGGGGTGGTCGGCACTGTGACCACCTCGATTCCTGTTTAGCCTAATGTAATCATATCAATTTCACATCAATATAGATGGGTATATTGCATTGAAGTTGTTGCTATAGTGTTAGATGACCTAGGTATGTATATTTTGTATTTATATTTAAAAGAGGATAAAAATTAAAGTTATGTCGCGTAATTGTGATCTCCACCGATGTTATTTAGCGATAACTTGATTGCCATTGTTGCAGAGCCATCTGCTACACGAACTCAGTTGCTTCCATCATAGATTTATTTTTGATTTATTATATACTTTTTTGTTTCGGTTATATCGAATCGTGATCATCGAAATCTACGAGCGAAATTATTGTTATGTTGAATCAAAATTATGTTATCACATCACCATGTACCATATGGTCGTTGGAATTTGGTCAGTGCCATTTATTTAATTTAAACATTAATTTATTTTATGATTAACGCGCGGACGGAGGCACTATTCTTTCCTATTACTAAATTATTGTCCGGTTTGGTACTTGGTGTTGATTTTTATGCAAATATCAAGTTTGCGATCATTTTGTTTTCTCTCAAATAAAATCAGAAATGTTACCATGTCAAAATTATGCTGGTTGATAGAAATCATTGTTTTTCTTTAAATTTATTTGTTTTATTATTATTTTTGTATCGATTGCTAGCCTTCGATATTCTTGTACGATCTTTCATACAGAAAGTGTAGCATTAATAGTCAAGTCTTTCAACGTGAAAGCGTGTTGTACAATAGTAGAATACTGTAAAATATTACTATTATTACTCTAATTTATACAAACTGTAAATAGTGCTAAGATATTAAATAAGGTTATCAAAAAAAGGAAGAATGATAGAGGGAATAAATAATTTTAAAAAATTAACCGTACTTTCATTGAGTCGCATCCCATTTGTCAAAGGTAGGGTAGCTCAGTGTTACCTAAATGTACCTGTAAATAAACTCACATTGAGATCCTAGTTACTAGAAACTTTAGAAACTTAAATTAGCTACATTATCTCAATACACCCACACAACCACAACACGTTAAAACGTTTACACGATGAATTTTAATAGAAAACTCTTTTTTTTCTCAAATTTTCAAGTATGTAAGTAACTCCTATAAAACATTAGAAAGTATTAATTATACAAGACAACCAAACTTACTGGCTGGTTGCTACTACCACTTCAAGTCAAAGTACAGTAGTATAGTAGACTTTTCATTGCGCTATATTATTTCGTAGGTATGCATATAAAATAATGGCTTATGCATGCGTGTAATTGGCACAATGATGGACTGGGATTACGCTGTGAACACAAACGCACAAAAGGCATAACTTCACGCATGTATTGCCTGGAGGAGGTAGGCTGACTTATACCTATTAGGTTACGATGTCATTAAGAATTTACAATATTTTAAAAGAAAAATTTGACTTCAAGCGAGGCTCGAACTCGGCCACTGGGAATCTAGTCCAGCCGCTCTTCCAACTGAGCTTTTCTTTCCATTTTTCTTTAAAAACATATTTCACAAGCATGTGTTAATGCGAAATAATATAAAACAATTTACAATATGTTAATTCTGCAAATAGTGATAGAGCTCCAGTGACGTTTCTCGCGGGCGCAGGCACCACCGCATCACCTTATCTACTTGTCGCGCATAATACAGTCATCGCCCATGTGTCGAACCGCTGTGACGTCCGCCAGGTGCGGAACGTAATCCCCTGGTGCACGACCCACAACTGCGTACAGTCGCGTTATCCCAACTCCCCTTCCTTCGTGTGTGACCTCCCTATCCCTATCCCGACTGCATCACAGTCGGGAAAAGTTCAGGCGCGTGTGTCCCGCGAGTGGATTGTGTGAGTTTGACATTTGTAATGGTGACAAGCTGAGCGACAGGACGCGTAGTGCGGAGCAAGTAGTGCTGCTCCACTTTCATAGTGAACATAGTGTTGCACGTGGAAAGTGACCAGCAATACTACGCAACCACAGATTATAGTGCATTCTCAAACACTAAAGCCGGGTCACTTACATTTATTAACTAGACATGCCCAATCAGTGCCTTCTGAACTGAAGTTCCATCCTGGGAAATAATGCAACAACGAGAACGGGAGCGACTTGAGCCGCGGGGAACTAAGCTCCCCGTGCGCCAAGTAGTTAGCCGCCCCGCCCCGCAATTACCCCAGGAGGACCCCCTTAGTACTCCAGCACCCAACGTACCGACCGTAGGCGAACACTTACGGCCTATCCCAACACCTGCACCCGCCGTCGGACCTAACCCTGCGGGTCTACAGAGCCTACTCCAAGAACAGAAGGAGTCCGGCAATGCCTCCACAGCGCCGGCGTATCCCGTGGTGACAACTATCATTGCCACAGGCGGAGATACCGCTAAAAGGCGCCGCAGTGAGGCGTCGTCCATAAACTCAAGCAACGACTCCGGCGCCCGCGAAGACAAACGGCCACGTCACCGCCACCTTTCCTCGTCGGAGGCCTCGCAAGACGAATTTGAGCAGGCAGAGGAGGACAACATGAGCGGCAATGCTTCGAGACCCTCCCCGAGTCACTCTCCAAGCCCCTCGACATCATACGCGGGGCTCGAGTCGCCTCGCCGTATAGTTCCAGACGTCGATATGTCCCAGGCTGTACAAGCCGGGACCACGCACCAACATGAAATAAAGTCACGTTCACCGACGCCGCCGGCGATATCGTACGCCGCCGCCGCGGCCTCCCCTAGTACTAGGTCTCATCCCATCAAGGTGACGGAAACACAACCGCCCAAGTCATCGTATCCACCGATTATAGTAGAGAAGCTGCCAAACTGGCCGCGTCATCTGGCTGCGCTGGCCAAGAAGTTAGGCTACACACCGAACGCTCGTACATTTGGTAAGGGCGTCAGGTTCATCCCCGCATCAGCCGAAGAGTACCGGGCCGTTCAGGCCTACATGATTGCCGAGTCCGCCGCCGACGTATCGATTGAGTGGTACTGCTACTCACCGGCGGCGGACCTACCCACCAAGGTGTTCCTTCGGGGATTGCCGACAGACACACCTCCCCAAGACATCCTCGGCGCCCTTCAGCAAAAGGGATTCGACGCGCAGGCAGCTAGACCACTGGTTGGACGAAAGGGAAGTCCGAGCCAGGCCTTCTTTGTCCAGTTGGGGCACCTAAGCCAAGAAGAGCTGTCCCGATTATATGCCGTCGATACCTTATTAAATCTCAAAGGAATCACCATCCGGGCTTGGCGGGGCCGTATAGGCCCACCGCAGTGCCATCGCTGCCAGGCGCTCGGGCATGCGTCTGGGAACTGCCACAGACCTATGAAGTGTGTCCGATGCGCCGGTGGCCACCCCGTAGCGGAGTGCATAGTCCCGAGGGACCAACCTCGTTGCGCCAATTGCGACGGGCCTCACGCTGCAAGCGACCGAAGATGCCCGGTGTTTGTGAAGGAGGCGAGAAGGCGCGGCGACCGCATCCCTCCGCCCCTCCCCGACACCGCCAACCTCAATCAACAACCCCAGGCGCATCCTGTGCCGGGGCTACAGACGTCAACTATCGTGCCGCCGGTAGCGCCACCTAGAGTGCAGGCGCAACCGGCGGGCGCTCCGACCCCGCTTAGCGCTGCAGCGACTTGTACACAGGCGCCACCAAGCTACAATGCGCCGAGGCGTAAGAAAAAGAAGTCCCGCTCCTCTCGACGCCGACAGCAGCGCGCGCGGACTGAAGCACCGCTCGCCGCCTCTTCACCATTTTTAGCTGGCCCTCCGCCTACCGCTACGCTGGCGAAGCAAAAAGAGACCCACGCCCCAGCTCCTACCATCGCTGAGGAGCATGAAGCTTCACCTCCGTGGAGAATGCACGACCCTCGCGTGAGACATCTTCCGAGTGACGCGGCCGCGCAATCAGTACGTGACAGACCCGAGACGGAGCGCATGTCCCGCACACTCGATGCTGATGCAGTGTCCTTCAAACCATCCACAGCCCCCGCAGTCGCCCTTCAACCTGCTCAACCAAGGAATGTGGAGGGCCTGGCGACATGCGACCCTCGCCTGAGAGATTCTCAACGCACCGGACCACCACCGCCAGTCGTCGACCGGCCATTGAGTAAGCGGAGGGCTCAAGGACTCGAAGTGGACACCGCATACATTACATACGCACAAGTGACTCAACCAACCCTATCCGTCCCTAGGCCGCATGAGCCGCTGCCTGAGCCGCGGCCGACCGCCGGGCCCGTATCCGCGCCCCGTCCAACGTACCCAGGTCCTGATTTTCAGAGGGAGCCGTCAGTGTCCCAGCTTTTAGGGATATTCATCAGTACTCTGACCGGGATACTGACGGCTTACAATGCGGGCCAGGACATTGTCCCTGCGCTATTACGGGGCCTGGCAGACCTCACACAATTACAGGCACCGTAACGGGTGCCAGTACGCCTAACACAAACAATAATAACATCCCAACAGTTCACCAACACTCACTTACCCAGCGCACACCTACACAATCACACTTACACCTCCTGCGGTTACTTTACTGGAACCCGGGGGGTATAAAGGGCCATATCCGAGAACTGAGGGACCTCGCCCAGTCGCAGGACATCCATGTGGTTCTCCTGGGCGAGACCAAACTCCGTAGCGGCGACGAGCTCCGAATACCTAACTTCTTCGTATACCGTCACGACGAGGTTTCGCCGCGGGGGCTGGCATACAGAGGTACTGCCGCTCTCGTGCGCCGTGACGTTGTGCACGACGAGTTGGGTATCTTACCGTTCGCGTCAGTGCGCTCCAAGGGAGTATGCGTGAACGCAGATGGCACGGAGCTCAACATCTTCGCCGCTTATCGACCTCCAGGTGGACATGTCGATGTCCGAGACGTCCATGCTCTCCTCGGGGACAAACCGACCATTGTGGCGGGGGACCTGAATGCCAAGCACCCCTCTTGGGGGTCAAGGGTGATTTCCCCGCCAGGCCGTCGGATCTTCGAGGACAGCCAGGTGGGTGGGTACAGTGTGATAGGGCCCGACGCGCCCTCGCACGTACCAACCAACCAAAACCATCAACCGGACGTGCTGGACATCGTCATACATAAGCATCTGCCATGGCCGGTCCACGTGGAGGTGCTATATGACCTCGACGCACAGCACCTTCCCCTACTGGTCACTCTATCACTGACGACCAACTTCACGATCCCGCGACCGCCGCGTCGGCGCACCGACTGGCACGCTTTCACGCGCACCATGAGTGAGGCCGAACCGCTGGGCGCCCTGCAGTCTCCAGAGGACGTGGAGGAGGCAACCAACCGCCTCGCCGCAATCATCAAGTCCGCCAAAGAGGCGGCCACTACAACCCTGCCGCCGAAGTCATACCGCAGGGGCGCCCTACCCGCCTCACTCGAGTCCATGCGCCAGCGGAAGCGTGCGCTGCGCCAATTGTGGGCGCGCACCCGTTGTCCGTCGGTGAAAAGTGACCTCAACCGCCTGACCGAGCGCTTGAGCGCTGCCGTGAGCGCATACCGCGGGTCGACGTGGGAAACCACCATCGACCGCGCAGGTGAGAAAGATACGAACCTCTACGCGCTCACGAGAGCGCTCACGCGCGAGGCACCACCCATCTATCCGCTGCTTGACAGTAGCGGTAGACGGTGCTATAGGCCCCAGGACCGCGCCGAAATCATGGCCAACCACCTGGAGGGGGTGTTCACCCCCAACCCCGCTAGCGGCGCTGCCGTCGAGCACCATGATGACTGTGAGCGCCGAGTGAGGGAACTCCTGTCGGCCCCCGCCGCGCCGCTCCGGGGAGAAGATTTTATCTCCCCGTCTGAGCTGCGCAAAGCCGTCCTCCGACTACCTAGTAGGAGGGCCGCCGGGCCTGACGGAATCCCAATTGAGGCGCTCCGGCATCTACCGTGGAGAAGTTTGGTGTCACTAACCAAACTTTTCAACGGGGTACTCCGGACTGGCCATTTTCCCACTGATTGGAAGCTGGGAAAGGTTATCGTCCTCCCGAAACCGGGCAAGGACCGCCGACTCACGTCCAGCTATCGCCCTATAACGTTGCTGTCGCACCTGGGCAAGTTGTTTGAGCGCCTCCTGCTGCGGAGGCTGAGACCGCTCCTCCCGAGTAGAGAGGAGCAATTCGGCTTCCGCGCGGGACATTCAACCACGCTCCAACTTGCCAGAGTGCTGCATCACCTTGCCTACGAGGCCAACAGAGATCACTACGCGGTCGGAGTTTTTCTAGACATAGAAAAAGCTTTCGACCGTGTGTGGCACGTTGGCCTCCTCGACAAGATAGCAGCCAAAATGCAACCTGGCATTTTTAGGGTGGTAGCTGACTTTCTCCAAGACCGGCGGTTCTACGTCACGGTGGAGGGCTGCGATTCTGCCCAGCATCCAATCCGTGCCGGAGTTCCACAAGGCAGCTGTCTGTCGCCGTGCCTTTATGCGGCGTACACAGACGACGTTCCCACCCTGCGTGACCATCTGCGCGAGGGGGAGAGGGACGTCATGCTGTCCTTGTTTGCCGACGACAGCGCCTATATAGCGACATCGGCTCGGTTGCATTTAGCAATCGCAAAAATGCAACACCTGCTGGACCTGCTGCCGGAGTGGCTGGACAGGTGGCGGATGGCCGTCAACGTAGACAAGACGGCCGCTTTCGTAACACGAGTCCGCCGCTTACCGCAGCCGCTCCGACTGCGAGGCCAGGACATAGCCTGGCAGTCTACGGTGAAGTATCTGGGGTGTAGCATCGACCGAGCGCTCCGCATGGTGCCCACTGTGAATCACGTGGTGCAACAGGCGGCGACCGCGCGCTCGATGCTGCGTCCCGTTCTTCAATCGAGACTGCCACTCCGGACCAAAATCCGGCTATACAAGACCTATGTCCGCTCGAGGCTGACGTACGCTGCGCCTGCATGGTATGCACTATGCTCCGCGACGCAGCGGCGCAGGCTTCAGGTTCAGCAGAACGTGTCTCTCCGGCTGATCACAGGAGCGGGGAGGTACGTGCGCAACGACGTCATCGCCCGGGATCTAGGGGTTGAGTCCGTGGAGGAGTTCGTGGTCCGTCTCGCGCGTCGAATGTTCGACCGCGCAGACAACGGACCCCACGAGCATCTCCGCGGAATCGCCCCTCTCCACAGCCGCCCACCCGAGGGTCGTCCGTTGCCGCGCGAGATCCTCCCTCCTGCATCGCCGAGGGCGCGTCGAGCCGATGTTGCCCACCCCATCCCTCCAAAAGCCCCGATCCCCCGGATCACAGTGAAGGCCGCCCAGACATACACCTACACTGACACACATACCACTGTCGACAGGCCCCAACCACCCGCAGATTATTGGGAGGGTTCGAGCCCCGCCCACCGACCGGGTTCGACTCCCGGTCGAGGACTTGAGACGTCGCCCGGGACCGCGGCTGCGCCGTCAGGCTTAGGCCAAGGTGACGACGTGGTCGTGTGGCCCCTTACCATCGCCAACGTCAACATATACAACCTTTTGTAAGCGGCGCGCGGAGGAATAGCTGAGGGAGTGAAAAGAATATACCCAAAAAAAAAAAAAAAAAAAAAAAAAAAAAAAAAAAAAAAAAAAAAAAAGATAAGGGTTAAAAAGCTAAAAAATAATAAAAAGGAGGAAAAAACAAAACAAAAAAAAAAAAGTGTATTAAGCCTCCTTCAGCGAGTTCCTCTGCGTGCCAGCATCTCCAGTTTAGGACCACGCCCCCGACGTCTCGGGGGCAGATAGGCCCGGGGAAGGAGGACATTCCTCGACCCCCGAACCATCCCCCCCCTCTGTTGCGCTTCACGCGCGGAGGGAGGGATGATGAATAAACAGTCAGCGCATAATGATGATAAAGGTACTTTTCTTCGGAAAAACTATCTCACGATCCAGTCTCGAGAAGTAAGATAACGTAATGATATTCGCTACAATCACTATGGAATATGGATTAGGTACGATCACTATTGATCACTATGGTTCATAAAGCAACACGGGCTACCGGCCGCGGCGAACCGGAGGGGAGTAGCCATAATGCAGGCTTTCCCCTCTGTCAAAGTACAAGCCCACGTGGGCCTATACCTGTCGCCTAGAAGATTAAATGTGTGCGTGAAATTGAAATTGTTTATGTATTTCGTTAAAGGCAAGGTGTGAGTTTCGTAGTAACAGATTTTTGTAGTCTGTGTGTGTCACACGCATTTCCCACCGCAAAGAATGACAGACTGTTTTGCATCGGCAATAAACGCTATAAGTAAGTAAGTAAGTAACCCTGTAAGTCTTTGTATAGCCCCTTAAATAACAAGGGCTTTGAAAGAACAACTAAGTAGGTTTTTTTTTAATCATGAAGTGGCAAACAAGCATAGCGTTCACATTGATGGTAAGTGATACCGTAGCCTATAAACATGTATATCAAACCTAAAATTTAAATTTAGATGCGTTGCCACTTCTGAGGTGTAGATAAGTTGTACGTCTGTACCGGATATTACAGGGCTATACCTACCACCTAACCGGAACATGATAGCGCTGAAGTACCATTTAGCGGCAATTAGATTAGATTTGCTGTTGTGCCTACGCCCAAGCTCTGTCACTAGCTCTACCACCAATTTATTACTCAAAAACAGGCCAAGAACAAAATGTCTCTGTTTTAATAATTAAAGTACAGTACCTTACCTATCGACATACTTAGGTTCGATTTCACCAACATATTTGTCAAAGGTAAAGTTAATGTAAAAAGAGATGGTCCAAAAATGTATGGAGTTATTCCAACATTCCCAGTTAATGTACAGCTACTGTTCGTAAAATAATGGTATAAAACTATTCTGAACTATTTCCCACTATTAAATTTAGAAAATGTTGTATAGTTTTTTCGTTTAAAAATAATTACACAAAACGGTAACACAAAAATAAGGCGATGGCGATTGGCAATTCTTTTGACAAGTTTGTCATGTCATGTTACTTATTCTTGAGTGTACAAATTGGCATTAACATCAGTAAAAAATAACTCGATTAAACAATTTCATCTTCGTTTTAATCAAATTAACTTTATTTTTCCATAAATCTTTGAAATATTAGCTTTCTTTTGATGTATTGTACGAGTACATCGACTGGGAACACCACGTTACAACTCTTTTTACGTCCTTCTCTAACTTCAACAAATCTGTTACAGTTGAGAAGCCTGTAAAATTTTACATAAACAATAACTTAAACAAATATTTTTTTATACCGAACCTTAGTACATTTTTGTAATTATATTATGCACTAAATGAACGGCAAACCCTAGTAGGTATGCCGCAGGTATTAATTTTCTAGGTTTGCCCAAATTTGGCAAGCAAAGCTTATTCTTAGCACCAAGGGTATCTATGCTTTATATGGGTTTTTGGCAATGATGCAATATTACAATGTTGACTGTAATACTGCACATTGCAACTTCTCAAAGTGAAATTAAACATTTTGCAATTTGAGTTATAAAAAACGAAATAAATTCAGTTACAAAAGATGTTATGTAACTTTAAATTTTTGCTGTGCAATTTTTTGTTAGTATGAAAATATTTATGTATTTTCACGCCGTATCCCTTACGGGGTAGGCAGAGAGCGTGGACCGCCAGATATCCCGGTGCTGACACACCTCCCGTGCTTCTTCCACTTTCATCATTATCTTCATATATGCACGCCGATTTCCAAGATTCTTGGAGGACGGGGCCTCCACCCCTCCCTCTGATAGTACCTAAATTATTTAGGACCAAATACTCAAACGTCACTTAAATCTAAGTGGGACTTAAAAGTCTATAAAACACGTTCAAACGATAGAAATAGCGCACATTTGAGGGTTGCTTAAAATTGAGTGACGCTTGAGTATCCGGCCATTAGTCTCTCATCGGAATTATTCCATGATCTACCGTGGTCCCGTATTTCGAGTTATGGTAAGTACGTAAAGAGGGCACAGAGCCTTGCATCATTTGTTAAGTAGACCATACTGATTGCCAGGTATCTATGGGTTTCCATGGCCAGTTACCAATTGCCTCTCCGAAGAATTAGTAAAGTAAACAGGCCAGTAAACATTTGCTGGACTAAAGATAAACGTTTTCATTCAACGCCGCATTGCCAATGCGGCCAGTCTTCTGGAGAACCAGAAGAGAAAATTACCACAGGAGCAGGAGGGGGGCGATGATGACATGATGAGTTCTACGATACATGCACACACAACACATACACAAAAACCCAGATCCGAAACAAATATCTGTAGCTGTAGGCCAAATAAATATTTGTTCCGGAACGGGGATCAAACCCGTGAGCCTCGGTTAAAATGGTCGTCACACACCACTAGACCAAATGGCTCGTCCAAATATCGAAACAGGCTTTGTAAATAGATGCTGGCGATTATGATATATCCCCCTTATGGGGAGGCTTTGGTTCAGCAGTGGACAGTTGTCAGCTGATATGATGATGTTATCATTATGTGTAGGTATATAGTCATTAGCACATATCTTATATACTTAATTATTCATTTAATCCTCAAAAAAATTGTAACATTAAAAATAATCATCATGAAAGCTCGTGGACGTCTTCTGCTGCTATACCGAACGTGGAATGAACAGGAGTTGACCCTTCATTGTGCAGATTTTAACTGTCTACCTCCATGGCCGCCCCGTCACAATACGTCCCGTTTTCAGTTTTCAGTAGACGCATTATTCTACTAAGAACTAAAGTCGGTGACTTTGATTCGCCTACGAATTGCTTTGTGCGACGTACCTATACCTATTTTCAGAAAAATGAACCACAACGGCTAGTTATTATACGTACCTATTCATTCATTAATCGGAAATAACCTTGCGCCAAATTTTCCTGAATACGATTTTCTGCTGTGGCTTTGTAGGTAATTATAATAAATGTACTACGACTTTCCTTAAACATTCAATATAGATAGACGGAAACTAAAATTAAATTCTGATTACGTCACTGGAACTTACGCCATTTGTGGGTATTAATGGGGCAAAATTATAAATACCTCGACCTTTAAAATATCTTGTTCTCTATTTTCAGTGCGCAATACTTCGGTTTATTACCCGTAGATAGTGTGGGTATTCCTATTTAATTATACAATATCTTTCGTTGGTTGTTATTATACTGGCATCCTGCAGAACTTCTGAATATTATAATAAGAAAAGTTTGTGCTACGTCTTTTGAGGTACGTTAGCTATTTTTGATTGAAAACTAAAAATACATTGGTAGGTAATCGACCCCTCTTAAATACCGAATATTGATCTACCTAATTAGACTAATTACTAATAAACCAGGGTGAGTAGCGGCAAGATAAAAACCGTGGTTCAAAGCGACCCACTCAGTAGGTACCTATAGTTTTTTGAATTGGGTAAAATTGAAATACTTATAAGTATGTTCATAAAGTAAATAATTCATTTTATCTTCGTTAATTTAATGATGTGCGCTGCAAGTAGTTTAAAATGTTTTGAGCACATAAACTAAAGACAAGTGGGGACCAACAACAACGTCTGGTATTAATTTCAACGATTTGAGAAACTATTTCGATCTTACCCTATCAGCTCTTTGTCTGTTGTGATATTTTTTAAATTAAATTTCAAATGTCTGTACTGCAAAAGATTTACCAGGATGATATAAAATTGATAGAAAGTAGGTAGGTATAATTTTGCTCTTTAGTCACTACAGCCATACTCTTACCATAAGCTTAAAAGTTTTGTTCCATGGGAATGCAAAAAAATCCTCTTCCCTCCAGTCAGTTTTTACTGGTGGTAGAGCTCAAGTGACGGAGCTCGTGGGCGTAGGCACCACCGCATTACCTAATAGGTATACTTACCGCTAAATGGTAGTGTTCAGCACTATCGTGTTCCGGTCAGGTGGTAATGTACGTCCCTGTAATTTCCGCCACAGAGACAGACACCTTAGGCCTCAGGAGTGGTAACGCATCTGCATTTCGACCATGGTCTTTGTGTGGGTGTCTATAGGCTGCAGTCATCACTTAACATCAATGTGAACTGCATGCTTGTTTACCACTTCCATTATAAAAAAAAATCACGCTATTTAAAAATCTGTAAACAATTGATTGTACAAACTGCACGGACCCAACAGACCTATTTCATTACTCGAGAAGTCTACGAAATACAGGAAGACGAGTAAAAAAATCATAATTTTTCAGGTCTCCACAAGTAGATATTAAACCAAAGATTAACGAAATAAAAAGTAGCTCGAATGAAAAGTCTTTCACCTGCCAAAGATAATCTTGTTAGAATCAGATAAGCGTTTTCAGAGATAAGATGAAATCGAAAGATCGACTGGTCGACTGAAATAGTAATTTAACACAGACACGGCAGGACACGACTTTGTAAATTATTTTCTGTCTCGTTGCTAGGCTGCAGTTTTTGATATTATTAGAAATCTTTTGTTTATCCTTTTTGCAAATAATGGAACTTTATTATCAGTTTAATAGATAAGTATAATAATAGGTACATTATGTTAAAAAGTAAGTACTTACCTAATTTAATCTAGAGGCACGGTCCGCCGGTAGAGCGCCGTCCAAGACGAGCTAAGCAAGGGTACTACTACTTACTATCTCTTGGATTTGGATTATTTATACGGTATAAAAAAATTGCACATGTGGTATAATTGAAACCACTATGCAATTTTTTGGAAATTATGTCAATAGTTAACGTCTCAAACATACAAAGTGCAGTCAATCCGAATAATGGCGGCCAAAGCATTCCAATATATATAATAATACGGGATGGGTAGCAGTAGTATATATCTCGTCTCGTCGTCTCGCTATTAAATTACCGCCATTGCGATCGCCAATCGTGGCGACAAAGGCATATTCTCCCCTAATGTCGCACAACACTGTTGTGGGTCTCTTTACGGTTTGTCCAGCTGTGGACGCCTCGCCTTTTGGCTGGAGTGATGAAGTTTAGTTATTTACTGTATCAATGTGGTTAAGTACAGTGCTCATCAAAAAATAATACACATCGAGCCTATGAAAGTGACAATCGGCTGGTTTCGGCTTTATAGAGCGTTATCTCGCTGCACACTGCCTACGTAAGCATCCGTAGTCCGGTATTAGTCAAAACTTGATCAAAATGGTCGACAAATGTCAAATAGGTAAGGTACGAAAGAGAAGAAGAACGTTCTACAGATCCAAAATAAGCCGACGTCTCTTCCTGGGATCGTAGTGCATTATTTCTTTTTGGATACTGTAGGTACCTACATTCCTATAAAATTATCAACAGAGTCTCAGAATGTTTTTTTTATGTAATGGAAGTGGCAAACAAGCTTGCAGTTCACATTGACGTTATAGACAGCCACAGAAAGACCAAGGTCAAAATTCAGATGCGATCAGTGGTACTCCTGAGGCCTAAGGAATCATGCCTCTGTGCTGGAATTTACAGGGACATACATTACTACCTGATCGGAACACGATAGTGCTGAACACTACCATTTAGCGGCAAGTAGGTATATTAGGTAATGCAGTGGTGCCTACGCCCGCTCCGTCAGTAATAGAATGTATTCTACCACCAGTAATAGAATGTATTCTATAATTTATGAGTATAGCACAGAAAAACACGTGAGAAAAACAATTTACTACGCATTTGTTACATAACATTTGTTTATAACGCAAACCAACAAATATATCACATCATAGACTTTGTAACAAAGAAATAAGGTTGAAGCTTGAGTGCAGAATATCCATTTAATGATCCTCACATACAAATGTGCTACAGGTTTGTAACCCGGAATCGCTCCGCAACTGCGTTTTCGTTACAATAGATTGTGAAATATTGAGAAAGTGGAAAATCTAGAACTGTCCACATAACATGCATTCATTAGTTACAGAGCCGTTATGTACAATATGTACTTACATCACACGCAATTTTACATTTTATAATCGTTGGTTAAAACTAGAAAGTGAGCAGCAATTATGCGCGTCAAGTGCGATTCGTCTCGTTTTAATGCTTGACGTTATATCGATTCTGGCGGTGAAGTGAATTATATAAACACGGTGAAATTCTGATAGTTCTCGACTCGCAATTCTGATATAAAGAAAGGGATAGCTCACTTTCACAGCAATCTTATTTGAAAAATCTCAAAGTTCTCTTCATTACCTAATAACTTTTTTGAAAAAAATCGGTATTTATTCATACAAAACTAGCTGTTGCCCGAGGCTTCGCCCGCGTGGATGTCGTCTTATAAATATTTTTTCCTGAATTTTCTTTGCTATAAACCTCACGGAGCCCGAGACCTTTCCAAACAATGCAAAACCGTGGAAATCGGTTCGTGCGTTCTGGAGTTATAGCGTCAGCAAGGAAAACCCGACTTATTTTATATTATAGACAAGTTGTTGCCCGCGGCTTCGCCCGCGCGTATGTCGTTTTATAATCCTGAATTTCTTTGCTGTAAACCTCACGGAGCTCGAGACCTTTCCAACGAATGCAAAACCGTGGAAATCGGTTCGTGCGTTGTGGAGTTATAGCGTCAGGAAGGAAAACCCGACTTATTTTTATATTATAGATATATGATGACAACACTGACATTTTTTTTAGTGTATTGCCACAGTATAAGTACACTTTCGTTTTCTTTAGACTGTGGTATTACATCACAGATCCCTATATACTTATTACATTAATAGTCTTTTCTAAGAGCGAGAGTAGCGCGTTAATCTGTCATTCTTAACTGGTAGTAAAGCTCCAGTGACGGAGCTCGTGGGCGTAGGCACCACCGCATTACCTAATATACTTACCGCTAAATGGTAGTGTTCAACACTATCGTGTTCCGGTCGGGTGGCAATGTACGGCCCTGTAATTTCCGGGACAGAGGCATAACACCTTAGGCCTCAGGGGTGGTAACGCATCTGCATTTTGACTTTGGTCTTGGTGTAAGTGTCTATAGGCTGCAGTCATCGCTTAAATCAATGTGAACTGCACGCTTGTTTGACATTTCACTACATAAAAAAAACAGATTTTGAGCTATTTTGGACTGCTCCTACCTACCTACCTTTTATACGCTGACGACTAGCAAATCTTCCAATTGTTGAGCCAAGTAGATGTTGTAAATATTGATAGCGCTGTTCATAGGATCCATACCCAAATAAAATTAGCTCGTAGTAACAGAGATATGGCATTCAAAATTGTTATTAAGTGCAAATCTATCAGCTCACGACAACTAGGGAAAATTAATAAAAGTAGTCTCGCGCCTGTCCTGTATGAAAATCAAGAAAAATCTTTCTGTACAACTATAAAAGATCTGGATTTAAACCACGTTCGTATACACATGTCAATGATCGTTTATTTGGAGCGCGAGGTTAGCCGAGCTGTTTATGTCACACATTTTACAGGTGGTACAGTTCCAGTGTAGGAGCTCGAGGGCGCATTACCTAATCTACCTGCCGCCAAATGGTAATGTAAAACGTAACTTCACGCCTGTAATCCCCGAAGGGGTAGGTAGAGGTAAATGCATGTATTCAAGCATACATGCAAACACCCACGATTCGCCGGTTACGTTTTTGTCCCATGTAACAGGTGGCGAGCCTGTTGACATCTCCGGGCACATTACCAAACTTCGAAGTACTGGGAAATTTCCAGAAAATGGAAAAATTCCAATGGAAAAATTCCAATGGAAAAATTCCATTAAACCAGAGATAAAAGGACTACACCATTATCTCTGATAACCCCCTACCCGGGAATCGAACCCAGGACCTCAGCGTAGTAGTAGTGGCCTGCTACCACTAGGCTACCGAGGCAGTTATGGCCTCGTAATAACTATCACAGAGACAACAACAAAGGTCCGAGAGGTAGCAACGCGTCTTCATTTTGACCTCAGCTTTATGTGTAGATGTCTATAGGCTAGGCTGCAGTAATCACTTAAAGACTATGAGACTTGCACGCTTGTTTGCCACTTCCATAAATAAATGTAAAACACTATATTCCCTCAACTGACCAAGAACTTTTCTTCGCATTGACAATTCGCCTTGCAATTAAATATTGAGACTCATTTGAACCCAAAGAAAAACACATTGTATTTGAAATAATTTATTATACAGAGTTCTTGACGCATTGTTTTCATTCGATTTTCATCATCTTTTTTATCAATTACATCTGACAATCTCAAATCCCACTTCCGCGTATGATACAATTCAAATTCTCACGTATCGCGTTGTATTATATTATATTAATAAAATATCTAAAGTCGGGACTTCCCCGTTTCAAATCGGGATATTCCCATAGAGCAACACCGGAGGGGAGTAGCCATAAACAGGCTTTCCCCTCTGTCAAAGTACATGCCCAAATGGGACTATGCCTGTCGCCTAGACGTTTAAATGTGTGCGTGAAATTTTTGTATGTATTTTGTTAAAGTCAAGGTGTGAGTTTCGTAGTAATAGTCTTCTTTCGTAGTAATCGATTTTTGTAGTGTGTGTGTGTCACACGCATTTCCCCCCGCAAAAAATGTCAGACTGTTTTGCATCGGTAATAAACGCTATGGCTACTCCCCTCCAGTCCGCCGCGGCCGGTGGCCCGTGTTGCTCTATGGGATATTCCCCGTTTCAAATCTGGGTATTCCCCTACAGGGGTTCAGGTTCAGTATAATCTCTCCGCCTTGCTGGGGCCGTTGACAGCGGCGTATTCAGCCATGCGACGCTCCAGTTCGGGCCTGAAGTGTCTGATCAGACCTTGTACAGGCCACGCGGCACCGTCGCCTAAGGCGCAGATTGTGTGACCTAAGAAGTAAAAGATAAAAATATTTATATTTGCAAATCTTATGAAGAATAAACGACATCTTACGCCTTAAAAACATTACTCTCCTTGGCGTTCCGCAGTCGAGTAAAAAAGATCACAACTTTATCGGAAAACCGAATAATCACGGTGTAAGAGATGTAGTATTAAATTTTTGTATCGTACTACGGTAGATATAGGATGTTAGGAATATCTAATTTTATCATTTACAACTCCAAAATCCCTTATCGTCATAAAATAAAACGATGCATTCATATATTACAAATACTTATTTTTATAATACTTACTAATTTTTAAAATACTTACCCCCTTATTCATAAACGTACATTAGATACGTTTTAGCTATAGAATGCTTTGTCTTTGTCAGTTGCATTGTCAAATGTGCAGGATAGAAAAGGACAAAGCAGAGATTAGCAACACTTTAGCTAAAATACGTTTATGAATAAGGGGGTAGCCTACAGCTTATTTTTACAATCTTACATTCGAAAGGCAGTTTTAACATATATTTCTTTAAATCATTTTTTTTCGTATTTTGTACCTCTTTCGTCTTTCAGATTGATAGATAATCAACTGTCTGAGATAAACGACACAGACACACATTTTTAATACATTTTACTCTAATGTATGACATTTGTATTTTTATGTCTCATTTTGGAGCTTTGCAGACCCAATTGTTATTATAATTAATTCTCCATCACCCAAAATGTTCAAGCAGTGATGAATCAACGATTATACGTCAATACTAAATAAATATGAATATATATGAATTAGATGGAAGATTCTATAATAATTATTTTCGATTACATAGAGATTATTCGTATATTGCGCAATAATGTTGAGGCGGTATTAGTCAAGAACGTACCTTCAATTTGTTTTGAAATCTCCCAAAGCATATCGATTTCTTTCGGTGACGCGTTACCGTCCACAAATCTGGAAATGAATGAAAATGAAACTTTTAAAAGTACGCAATCGTCATCAGTTGGGGTGAGATACAAATGTAGGAGAGAAACAAGGCGCGTGACGTCAGTCGTCACGCTGATTTTGATATACGTCATTAGTCCCGTGGAATAAGTGACTCAATCAAAAGGAATAGGGATGTTGCCTTGTTGTGAAATAACTACTTTTTATCACATAACATGAAATTTAAATACAAATAGGCTGTAAAAGTAGATACAAAATCTAATGAAATTAGAATTTAAGAAAAAGATTTATAAAACACGAAAATTTCACATTAGACGCTGTGGTGTACAATTTGCAATAACTTCAAAAAAAATATATCAACTTTCTACAAAAACGTAATATTGACGTAGATATGTTAGAATGTGCCCGGAGATGTAAACAGGCTCGCCACCTTTTACATGGGCCAAAACGGAACCGGCGAATTGTGGGTGTTTGCATGTATGCTTGAATGCATGCATTAACCTCTGCCTACCCCTTCGGGGATTACAGGCGTGAAGTTACGGGTTTTTGTTTATATGTTATAATGTTCTGAATTCACCATAATAATATATTACTGCGGTGTTTTACCACGCTACCGCTGTGACATCACAACGTGCTGCAATTTTATGAGTCTTCTCATTTTTTTTAATTTTTTTTTTTTTATGTTTTGGAACTGGCAAACAAGCATGCAGTTCACATTGATGTTAAGTGATGACTGCAGCCTATAGACACCCACACAAAGACCAAGGTCACAATGCAGATGCGTTGCCACTCCTGAGGCCTAAGGTGTTATGCCTCTGTGCCGGAAATTACAGGGCCGTACATTACCACCTGACCGGAACACGATAGTGCTGAACACTACCATTTAGCGGCAAGTATATTAGGTAATGCGGTGGTGCCTACGCCCGCGAGCTCCGTCACTGGAGCTCTACCACTAGTAAATTCTCATTACTTACCCCACTTACTCGCAACGTTTTTAACCGTTATTATTATGTTAGATACTATTAGTAATTGGCTAGACGTTTCAAACACAATATGTACTTAATTATTACTATTAGGAATTACAATAAATAGTCCCTATTGCTTATAGTACTGATAAAATCTTGTAACTTCATAGTTGTATGTACTAAAGCAAAAATATTATGTTCCCTATCCTCTCGACTGATGTTAGACTTCCATCAATAACTAATCGGAGAAGTTCATAAAAAATTAAAACCGCCTTACATTATCAACCCAGGGTTTAACTTGCCTATTTAAATCTCTGGCTGATAATATAAAGTAATTTAATTTTTTCCAAGTGTCTCGTTTTATAACGCATTTATATCCCCAAAGAAGCAGTTGGAACCTAAAGGGTCCAAGAACAATAAGAAATCTGTAATTTTTTTCTGGTAGCTTGAGGGATTGATCAATTAACAAGTTTATACTTCAAGTGTGTATCTATAGATACGCATTGTAGGTTGTGATATTCGTTTTACATTGTTACTTTTTAATCCTGAGTAATAAATAAAGTTATTTTGTTTAATTTCACTTAGATAAAACAAAATTGATTCAAGTATAATAAAAGAGACACGCTTTTTGGTAGAGTTCTTCTCAACACTCACTGTACTGTGTACTCTGTTAATTATGACGAATATCTTTTAAAAGTAATTAACTTTTGAGGGAAAACTTAGGTACCTAATGCGGTGGTGCCTACGCCCTTTACCTGACAGGTAAAGGTACTACTGGTTTCTTTACAATAAAAAGAAACTAGTCATCTTTCCTATACTTCAGGGCTGACAGCGCGTTGGCGACTCCCCTGATGTTGCAAATGTTCATAGGAAACGGTAAACCACTTTCCATCAGGTGTCCCTTTCGTTTGTTAGAGAATCCCTCACAAAAAAACATTTGAATGAAAGAACAAAATATAAGATACCATTCCGCTGACTATACCTGTAAATCATTTTGTTCATCCAAGAGACGCCCTCCCTGCACGGCGTGCACTGTCCGCACGACTCGTGCTTGTAGAACATGATGAGGCGCGCGATCGCCTTCACGATGTCCGTGGACTTGTCCATCACGATGATGGCGGCGGTGCCCAGCGACGTCTGCGCCGCCACTAGGCCGTCGAAATCCATCAGCACGGTGGAACATACGCTGGAAATAAAGTTTTGTTATTATTTAAATCCGTCGAGACACGCGAAACCGCCGGCGGCGTAAAAACTATTTCGAATTGTTTTATATTATTTCGCATTAACACATGCTTGTGAAATATATTAATATATTCCCAGTAGGCCGCGAGTTCGAGTCTCGCCTGAAGTCAATTTTTCTTTCCATTTTTCTTTAAAAATAAAATATATTTCACAAGCATGTGTTAATGCGAAATAATATAAAACAATTATTAAGGGTAAAAGGGACTTCTTTACGATATTCAATAAACTGAAAAGTCTATTATATCGGTTGCCTAACTAGCATAGTTGGCAATAGATGGCGCTGCTGCTACCATAAAGCAATGCAATAGATGTGAAGGAAAGATTTGACAAATCGGGCAGGACTTCAGTAGCTCAATTGGAAGAGCGGCTGGACTAGATTCCCAGTAGGTCGCGAGTTCGAGTCTCGCCTGAAGTCAATTTTACTTTCCATTTTTCTTTAAAAATAAAACTATTTCGAAATTCATTTATTCACTTGGAAATAATAAAATTTCTGGTGATAGGTCAAATTACAAATATATAATTAAAGCGAATAAATAACAACTGATATGTTGATTAATATGTCAAAACAAACATTAAAAATAAAATTAATACTGGTCCAAAAAATACTAAATGAGTAAAATAGGTATGAACAGAATGTTCCATACTCTCTTTTACTAAAATTGAAGGGGTTTTTGGTTCGATTCCCGGGTCGGGGGCTTAGAGATAAGGATGTAAAATCCTTTATCTCTGTTTCTTTTGGGATTTTTCTATTTTTTGGAAGTTTCCCAGTACCCCGGAGTTGGTAGTGTGCCCGGAGATGACAACAGGCTCGCCACCTGTTAACGTAACCGGCGAATCGGGGATGTTTGCATTATGCTTGAATGAATGCATGCATTTACGTCTACCTACCCCTTCGATGATTACAGGCGTGAAGTCCCCAAAAATCCCATAGAAATTGGTTAAAAAAAGGAACTCACTCTTTAGGTATAAGGGGTGTAGAAGACCCGCCGGGTATTATAGCCAGTAAGTTGTCCCAGCCGCCAGTGACGCCGCCAGCGTGACGTTCTATCAGCTCCTTAAGTGGGATGCTCATTTCCTCTTCCACGGTGCAGGGCGTGTTGACGTGGCCGGATATGTTGAACAGTTTGGTGCCGGAGTTACGGGTCCTGCCGAACGACGCGAACCATTTACCGCCGCGGCGACAGATCGTCTGCGGAGAAAACGTAGTTTTTGATAAGTCATTTGATTCATTGTGTCCCAAATGGAGGCCTGACACAAGACACAGGGTGACGAAAAACGAAAAATACCAGACAGTAGTGACGCCTAATTGTGTAAGTTTACGTAGAAAAGTTTGTTTAGAAAACTTAAATGGGCCCAGAAAAGAAAACGAGTAAGACGCTGCTCACTTAAGAAAATAGCGGCTTAAAACTGGGCTAAATTGTGGGCGTGAATATGAGTGTATATTATGTGAATCAAATTATTTGAAATTTTCTAATGAAATTGGACAACTTGCTTAAATATTGTTAATATTTAAGTATTTTTAATGTACGGTGTATTACCTTGAGCCTTTACCCTAAAATATTGTTCCATACAGTTCACATCAACTGCAAAGACGTAGATGTAATGCTTTTTAGATTTCATGATTTACCAATCTCGAATTATTTAAAACAAAACTTACAGGTGCCACAGCAATGGTCTCCACGTTGTTGACGGTAGTGGGACATCCAAAGAGGCCCACGTCTGCGGGGAACGGGGGCTTGAGGCGCGGTTTGCCCTGCTTGCCCTCGATGGACTCGATGAGCGCGGTCTCCTCGCCGCAGATGTACGCGCCTGCGCCTCGGTGAACGAAAACGTCAAAATCGTATCCAGACCCACAGGAGTTCTTTCCAATCAAACCAGCTTGGTATGCCTGAAGTGAAAATAGGTGATTTCAGAATTTCATGTATTGTCATGAGCATCAATAGGCACATCACCGCGGTGAGACATAATGGAACAGACAAATTGTGTGCATGTTATTGTGTGCATGTTTGCTTGCATTTTCCGCCGACTATTCCCTCGAGGGATACAGGCGTGATGTTATACTATCAATTAAATACTCATGTATTTGTTTCACAGTTCTTTAATCAGATAAAGTCAGTGATTTTAGGTAAAACCAGGTAAAAGACAGTTCACAAACAAAGAATTTCAGTTTTACAGTAAATTATGTAAAAAGTTTTACAGTAAAACTGCTTTCATATTAAAGACAGATGGACTAGGTTACACACTTGAGAGACCATCACCAAATACATTTTTTTTTTTAATCTGTCAAACTATCTCTGCACCAGATTACTTTTGCTTGTAGAAATACAACAGTGTATGTATTTACAAGTAAAAGAACAAATATTAATGATAGGTATTAAAATGATTACAATCTGTATCTGTGTTGTACAAGTTGTTATAAACAAGTGTTTTGAGACTAAATTACAATATAATATTCAATTTGTTTTTTGCTTGGTATACTTAGTTTTAATTATTGATGTATGGTATCATCTATCCTGTATATTTATAACTGTTCAATTGGACATAGACATACTCAAAAATTAACTGATAATAATTGCAGGTGGTGAACTAACCAATTGTCATCATCTATTATCAAACATTTAAAAACAATGATATAATAAGTGTCATTAGTGCTCATTAGTGTGTAGTTTTATAAAACTAACTTACCTCAGCAATAGCCACTTGCAGATTACTGGCTTCATTGTAGAATTCTCCTCTTATGTAAATATAAGCGGCCTGAGCTCCCATGGCCCGGCCGGCAATAAGGCAACCTTCCACAAGCTTATGCGGATCGTGTCTCATGATCTCCCTATCCTTGCAGGTACCCGGCTCACCCTCATCGGCATTCACCACTAGGTACTTGGGGCGACCATCGGAAGGTTTGTTCATGAAGGACCATTTCATGCCAGTCGGGAAACCGGCGCCACCACGACCACGGAGACCAGATGTCTTGAGCTCATCTAGTAAATTGTTTTAGAGATAGTCTAATTAAAAGTTAAATTATAATAAAGGAATAGCTATATTCTTATAAAAATTACACAGGAAAGGCATATAAGATCAAATATTTATATAAAATTATTACAATTTAATGAAATAATTACAGCAGTCATTAGTAATATGGGTAGTATTCTATATCACAAAGCTGTCTTTATGATAAGTTTGTTCTTAAGTCTTGACACCTCTTCTGTCTGTGTGTCCATAGTATGCCATGTACATACTGGCAACATACAGGCCTGTTTGTACTACATACATATAAAAGAAAGTTCACCTTCAATCAGAAGGTTTTATGGCTATTTTTGTGCTATGTTATTAAGAGTCAACAAAGAGCATTAGAATCTAGGGTATATAATCATACTTTGTATACATACTGACAATCCAATCAGTTCCCTTCAGCATGATCTCCTTGGTCATATACCAGTCGCCGCGTTTGAGAGCTCCCTTCAACCTCCAATCATGTCGCCCGTACAGGTTCGTGAAGATCCTGTCGCTGTCTGCCAGGGGCCCGAACTTCGTCTTCGTTGGGGCCTGTGTCTGTTGAAACCGTACCGGGGCATGGCTCAGGAGAGGAGAAACAATCCCTACAAACGTCAAATTATGTAAGCTCATTCACTGCGCATTATTGGTACAACAACACAACACAATTACATGTGAAATATATTTGATACGTATGTACAATAGAATTTAGATTAAAATTGAAGACTAATTTGATTTAAAAAACTATTTACCCAAATGTGTTTTCGTCCCTTGGACAATCCTCACCAGTGCACCAGCCATTTTTCCAAAATTTGTCAATCATCTGCCAAATTAATGTCAATGTCAAATGAGAAAAAAAGTAGGACAAAAGCCAAACGAAGTAAAAGTATTGAGCTATTGCATAAAGTTGTGAAATACCTAAAATAATCACAAAAAGAATCTAAAAACGAAGTTTTAGTACCTAATCATTGGATTTTAACTAGTTCCTCCCAAAATTATAAAACGATTTATATAAGAATGACAATTTTTGCTAATTTGTAATGAATAGCAGTATTTTATAGTCAGTGAATCTCTGTTGAATCTGTGGTAATTTGTGGTCTGTGAACAATCACTGTCAAAGCTGTCAAACTCGATCGTGTCAAATGTCACTTCTGTCAAAACAAGAAATCTAAAATTAGTTTCAGAGATGTTTCGGAGGTTAAAAGGTTATTATATTTTTTAATTGTTCTATAAATAAAATTTCCTTGTACTCCCTTCTTCCCCGTAGCATCCCCCGTCCTACTAATATGAAATCTTTGCTTAATTTAGTAACTTCACCTTTTGTATATAGATTAGCTAAATGTATACGTGTAAATAATATTAGAATTTAAACTATTTTTTTTTATTTAGAATATTAATAACTCTTTACTTCGTCTATACTATCATCTAACTATAGTGATTATGTTTGTTTTTATTGTAGGTATCATCAGAGGATATAAATAACTTCATTCACCAGACAATCTTCTAGTCCACCGATCAATTTCATTCATTTATTTCTCTTTTGTTTGTATTTAATTGTGCGTCTCCAATTACTGGATTCTGGCAGAATTACCCTTAGTCTTGGGTAGTAGCCATTAATTATAATAAAGAAGAAGAAGAAGGTTATTTTTTCATAGATTAGTAGAATACTGGTTATTTTTTTGATTGCATTGTTTATTCATATCGTATTCTATAAATTTGTACAAAAAATGATGTGCTTAAGTAAATGAAAATGCTGCTCACTGGGCGTAAATAATACAAAAAAAATGTATGATATCAGATAACGCTAGTTTGTGTTCTAAAATATTATTTTTTACGAGTCAAATTGCGATACTGATAGCACTGATAAGCATTTACAATTGGAAAGATAGCGAATTGAACTTTACACTTACGAAAATGGCCTCAATTATACCAGCTGTGACGAAACTCTCCAACACAGTAATCAGGATCCTTGGCTGCAATCCAGGACCGATGACACTGCAGGGCACAAACACGTACTTGATAGGAACAGGCAAAAAGTAAGTATCAAAGGTCAATCTATAAAGAAGTTGGGTAGAAAACTTTTAAATTGTTGTTAAAGCTCAACTTATAAAATTGTCATTCTTGCAGAAGGGTTCCATAAACTTTAATTTTAAAACATGTTATTCTAGAGGTAAAAATGTTTTAAATATCAGGAATAATTTAGGTTCTCTTGTTAATATTTCAAGGCTAATGTTCTTGATTCTTTTTTTCCTTTCACTGCATTTTTATAAATCATGTATATATTATATAAAATATAATTACTACTCATACTGTTCAAGAACAGAGAAGTGACAAATTTAAAAGTTGTGGTGGTTCACTCATTTTTTTTTATTGACTGGTGTACAATCCACTCATTCATAGGAGTTTGTATAGTGTGTATACCACTGGAGTTCTGCAGACCTAGAGTAGATTGTGTAAGTAGGTATCTAAAGGAGTAATAAAAATATTGTGAAATACAAGAAAATTACAACAAATTGTATACCTAATCATTAGAATTTTCTTATATTCTTCATGATTAATAACAGTGGTCAATTAAAATAAATAACCTATTGTGTTCTTCAATAATGTGTATTATTTTGTATGAAAACTTTTTTTTTATATTGTACCCATATTGTTGTCAATCAGGATGAAACAATAAACAATAAGATATAATTAAAAAATAATAACAAGCACAAAAAAAACTGCCTCACATTATTTTAAGGTGTTGGAGTGATACATTCATTTCAATAAAATTGCTATTACATACCTAATTGATTATAATTATTTCAGTCGTATCTTACTAGATGCAGGTGACAATAACATTGATGAATACCAGAAGCACCTGGCACATGTAGTGCAGTCGGAGCAGGTGAATATAGAACATATTGTTGTCACACACTGGCACCATGACCATATTGGGGGTGTTGAAAATATATATGGATCTATTGCAAGTAAGAAATCTACATCTATACAAATAAATAAAATTGGAGTGTCCCGAAAATAACCGCTTTTTACTAAATGCATATGTACATATACCAAAACATTTTTTACAATTTTTGTCTGTCTGTCTCTGTGACCATATTGTTTGACGATGTGTGTTGTGTGACGTCACAAGTACGTGTACAATGTGTTTGTATGAGCCGATTGAGATCATTTCAGAACTTACAACTTTCGAATGGTGATATCTCAAAAACTATTAGTTATAGACTAGTGGTTCCAATGACGATATATACTAACATTTCTTATACTTTTTGAAATCACAATAAAAAAAATACTACATTGCAGAACAACCGAAAGTTTGGAAACACAAGAAAGCACCATTAGATGCCCCAGATAATGAATTGCCATCATCAATACCGTTGAACTGGCTGTCAGATGGGCAGGAGATAAGGGTTGAAGGTGCAACAGTGAAAGTACACCACACACCGGGACACACTACTGACCACATTGTTCTGAGTTTACTAGAAGAAAACATACTTTTCAGTGGCGACTGCATATTAGGCGAGGGAACAGCGGTGTTTGAAGACTTGTACACTTATATGAAAAGCCTTCAAAAAATATTGGATTTGAAACCAAGTACAATATATCCTGGACATGGCAATATAGTTGAGGTAACTCTTACATTCTCACACTCATTAATTTTTGAGGTTCTATACCATATTTTTAGGGTAACAATGGGACCCTATTACTCCACCGTCTGTCTGTCTGTGACCAGGCTGTATCTCATGAATTGTGATAGCTAGAGTTGAATTTTTCACAGATAATGTGTTTCTGTTACTGCTATGACAACAAATACTAAAATTAGTTTAAAATAAATATTTAAGGGGCACATTACAACTCGGACTTGGCCAGTTTTTGTTATGAAATTCTGACAATTTAAAAAAAAGTTGAAAGAGATATTTGATCACTTGCTCAGTCTCTCTATCACTAAGCTACCGTAGTCCCACCCGAGTGTCGATTTCTCTTCCACATTTTATTACTACTACATCGCCTTGGGCCGCGGTAACGAGTAATTTGAGCTTTAGTAATCAATTTAGTAGCAATGTAAATGTGTATCAATAGTGAAAATCTTTGTTAATGACTAATTAATAATTTCAGGACCCATCAGAGAAGATAGAATATTATATTTCCCACAGAAATCAAAGGGAAGCGCAAATATTGGAAGCATTAAAAAACAATGCTGACAAACAGCTCACTGAAATGGATCTAGTGAAGATAATTTATACCGAAACTCCAGAACACTTGTGGCCAGCTGCTGCTTATAATGTGAACCATCACTTGATTAAATTAACAAAAGAGGGTAAACTAAAAATGACAGAAGTCGACGGAGAAAAGAGATGGAAATATATGTCGCGAAGTGCCTTATAAGATTGCCGATGCCGCGTTTTATTTCAGATATTTATTAAAAGAATAAATATCTTAATTTATTGTAATGTAACGTTGCAGAACAGGTTACCCAACCGGTAATCTATGGAAGGAGAAAAGCGGCTACCATAGAGATCGGGAGTCTTCACTAGGCGATGCCCTTGCTTCAGTTGCCTTTTTTAAAGTCATTATGTACGATAATAAGATATAATATTACTTTGATTTTTTTTTTTATTGTACGATATATTGTTTATAATATTTTATCCTATCTAGAAATATTGTTATTGTGTTGTAGATATACAACATGTAATGGGAATAATTCACTCTCAAACACCCCGATTAGAAAATCGAATTATAATCATAATTTTTAAAAAATTATTAGAAAATTACATGTTTATGTACCTATTTAATATTTTTTATTAAGGAATAAGTTGTCATCAATTTGTATGTAAATACAAACCTACTTACATACGCACACTGTCTCAATGTGATGTAGCGTAACCTGCGCCGCATCCCCATTTTAAACTCACTAGTAACAAGATTCATTTTCACTATTTTACTGTCTAAACTAGCTGTAGCATGCGCGCGTTGCTACGCCACCAACAAAAAAAAATGACAGTGGCGCCATCTGTCGAATTTGCCAACTCAGAAACCTTCGTGAGCTCATGCACAACAACTTTGCTAAGATCATCAAATGATGGAATGCGTAGTTTACGATTCTATAAAAGACAAACAAACATTCATTTTTATATATAAAGATTATTATTTTTAGTAAAATGCACGTATCAACGAGCCCTAATGAACGTGTGAGCAAGCATTTTATTTTGGATAGTCGTTAGCATATTTTTCGTTTGTATTGACTGTGCACCAAATGAGTGACCATAATTTACTTAATTCTAATTAATTTTAGGATAAATATTACTTTATATTATACCTATATTACAAATGCCTAAAATCGATTTAGTTATCCATTCTGAACAAACTGGTTTCGGGTTGTAAATTTAATCCTGTTACACGTTGTATAAAAAAAAATTATAGTAAATAATCTTGTCAAGTTCTATACCTACCTCAATTTGTACAAAAAATATGGAAAAGTCCAAGGTGCACAACAGCTGTGGAATATTGTCTTGAAAACATCTAGAACATGTCACGGTATTTCAAATGTTTCACCTCGCCGGAATATAAATGTCCTATTCTACCAACTGTATCGGCCTCACTAGTAATTGCGAATATCTCAACGGAGACTAGCCAACAGCGCGGGAGATATTATAGTGCACAAGTGTATGCGCAAACACTGGTGCACTCTCTATTCCCTCACTCTCATAGCCCGGTGGGACGACAATCTGACACGACCGGAGAGAGATCGGGCGCAGGACCGACGGCTTTACGTGCTCTCCGAGGCACGACCAGATCCCGGGCTACTACTGGGAATTTCCTCAGAATAAAGTTACTAACAGTTTTTCCCGACCTGAGGATCGAAATCAGGACCTCGGCCTTCACCATCGCGATTGCGACCACCGAGCCAACAAGGCAGTCTGTGTACCTAATAGTTAACCAGAATAATGTCTAAGATTTTTTAAAAATCCTTGACAGAAAGTTTTCGCTTTTTATTCCAGCGATGTAATAACATTTTAAATATTGGAAAAAGTTCTATAGTTCTCAAAATAATTAATTCACCTTCGTAACTACATCTTGGACCTTCATAATTATACAAATACTATATTAACCTTTGTTATTTGGTATGTTGGGTTGGTGACTGGGTAGATAATAGTAAATATATGTAAAAGTTGTATTTACTAGCATTTTAAAATATAAATATCTATTTTTGTTATTATGTACAGTCGGGGAACTCTCCGCTTATCTAAAATCAATCAAATATAGCTTTTCTTACCACTGCATAAGGTATCCCAGCGGCCAGTTCCTTGATAATGCCTATATGTTTAATTTCGGAACTTACCAACATGCACGTTTAAATCTACCATAGTATTTTATCATCGCACCTTCACGCCTGTAATCCCCGACGGGGAGGCAGAGGTAAATGCATGTATACAAGTAAACGCCCACGATCGACCCATGTAACAGGTGGCGAGCCTGTTGACATCTTCGGGCACATTACCAAACTCCGAGGATCCAGAAGACTGCAATATAAGTAAAAAATGTCGATAACAAATTTACTGGTGGTAGAGCTGCAGAACTAGAGGGCGTAGGTACCACTTCATTACCTAATCTATCTGCTACCAAATGGTAGTGTAGTATAGCCCCGTAATAACCAGATGTAACAACTGAGGTCTCATCTTATTTATATTTCTATAGGTAGGAGTATTCACTTGTGAGAACTGAAACTTGTTTGCCACTATCATTAACTACACAAAAAAACCTGTAACAGAGTGGAACTGTTGTGTATGATGTTGCAGATTTTGTTTTTTTTTATATATGAAACCAAGGTGGCAAACATGCATGCAGTTCACATGGATGTTAAGTGATGACTGCAGCTTATAAAATCTACGCAAAAACCAGAGGTCAAAATGTAGATGCGTTCATTGCCATCCCAAACTGTAGTTGTTTTGCCTGTGATAGTGTTTACGGTGCTTGTATTTCAGTCTATATGCTTCGTAAATGTTAACAAAAACAAGTAGTAATAGGTTAAGATCCCATAACACAAACATTTCGTTCATCGAGTTTATGCTGCAAACCCATTTTTTACGCATATTTATGATCCAGAGAATATAAATCCACTAGGTTGCCTATAAAAATGTGGCCGCAAGTATTTTTAAATATTTTTTTATTTTTGGGACAAAATTTCGTTGACTTGTTTTTTCAATAAAATATCGTCCACTTCACGGCAATATATGTAAAGACTCTGAAAAATCACGGCAGCCGTTGCGCACTTGGCCGCACCTCTTCGCAGCCAGGTGTAAACAGGTATGATCAAGGAAACGTTTTTACGTTGATTACGGTTTGCAGCATAAACTCTATGAACGAAATGTTTGTGTTATGGGATCTTAACCTATAAGTGGCGTTTCTCAAACACAAAAAAGAAAATGATTTATTTGTACTGATTTTAATTTCATATTTATTAATAAAAAGAGTGCTAACTATCCGAACAATTTTATTTTACAATTTTTAAGATCATTTTCTTACAGTAACATAATTATTTTGTAGAAAATAAAATTCCAAGGGCAATAATTATAATTTCACAACACAAAATTACGACGGCGACAAGCGTGAAATAAAAACAAGTTAAAATTATTAAATAACGTAGGTATATGAACAATGAGTATCAATCTTATATTCACAAACAGATTTGTCTTATTTCACAACAAAAATTCATAAGAATATGGATCACCATACTGATTATAATTTCATTATTATTGGTCTAAATCAGTGATTCCCAAAGTGGTCTATACCGACCCCTGGGGGTCTATGACAAACTAAAAGGGGTCTACGTCAGCGAAAAAAAATTTGGGGGCCCACGATAATGGATCTCAACACATACACTAATAGTATCAATTTACTTACATCATACCAGTGATTCCCAAAGTGGTCCATGGAAGACTAGATGGGGGTCTACGTAGGCGTGAATAAAAATTTGGGAATGGGAAATATGGGCATGTGATATAAATGTAGCAAGGACGGGGGTCCACAGAATCCAGAAAAAATTGTAAAGGGTCTACAAGAAAAAATAGTTTGGGAACCTCTGGTCTAAATCAATTGATATATCCCTTATTTGCTTAATCCGTCAGCTATTACGTGCTTTAAATTGCAAATGACTGGAATAAAAATAAATAATTAGTACAGGGTAACTCAATAATTTAAAATTTGTGATGTTCCGAAGCAATCGTATATCTGCCCTTTGAGACTTACTAACATTATATATCAATGAAGGCGAACGTAACACAATGCAAAATAAATCAACATGTATGATATGGAAACTTGGAAGCCTAGAATCTAGGTCTGGCAAAAGAGAGGGGCATTTTATATTTCAGCTAATTGATAAACTAAAGGTCTTCGCACATTACACCGACTCTACTGAAACTCATCTCACAGTATTGAAATGTAAGCTTTATGTTATGTTGCTTAATTGCTTAAGAGTGAATTTATCAACTTGTAAGTTAAACGACGCGTGGTTCACGCGTTGTTCACCTATTGACTGTCACCGACACGTTCGCCCCTCATTGTCGACGAATCGACAATGTGCTTACGGCTAGCGGGCGAAGCATTGCCAAACAAGATGAAATTCGAATAACGACTGAGGTTGAGCTAGTTGACGCACTTCCCACTTGTTGACGACGCACTGCCCACTCATTAACGCCAAGTTCTCCACTGATGACCGATGCGTTGACAGCCTAGTTGACGAATCGATAGTTCTAGTTGGAAGTGAATTGGCGTTGAGTCGGTGTAAATGTGCGAAGACCTTAAGGGTGAGATTCACAGACCGCATTACCACTTTACTTTCAGCAAAGTATGCTTAGAACTGTCAGTAAAGTATGAGTTTTGACAGTTATGATCTAAGCGTACTTTGCTGAAAGAAAAGTCGTAGTTCGGTCTGTGAATCTCACCCGAAGATCACATTACAATATGTCCGGGTCATTTAGAGAAAACCGGATCAATTTCATACATAAAATAATTCGATTACGTGCCAAAAATAACAATCGAAATGAATAATTTAAAAAATAACAATGATTCCGAGCATAAGATAGCCGCAGGCTAAAACTGTCCATAGCTTTAGTGCCTATAACACTGGCTGCCAGCGATTTTCGGAGCGGCGGCGAGAGCGGCGCAATCTAACGCATAGATACATAGGCTAGGTTGCATCATTACTTTAACAAATTTGTTAAATAATGAGTTGCACCATTTGAACATCGTAAAATGACGTGATAACTTTAACCGTAACTGGCCGAACTGTGCTGATTTATGTTAAAGTAATTCTCAATATTATCTGTCAGATGATGGGAATCTGTCAACCCTGGTAACTTTGACATTGTCAAAAATACGCTGGTGCAACCTGCAACGTGCTGCAGTAACTGTTATTAATTATTGTGGCATTTGACAATAACCGTAACTTTAACAAAATTGTTGCAACCGAACCTAAGACAAGAATAGAGGACAGCGTCATTTATCTAAAAGAAAAACAAACTTAGAATACATTTTGAAACTATTCTAAAATACTAGTAAGTACACCGCGATAAACTTCGACCACATACTCTGGCATGCCAGAAAA
Source organism: Macrosoma leucophasiata (assembly GCA_036365455.1). Lineage (NCBI taxonomy): Eukaryota > Metazoa > Arthropoda > Insecta > Lepidoptera > Hedylidae > Macrosoma > Macrosoma leucophasiata. The sequence continues at coordinate 20,938,057 of JAWQUS010000007.1, read as the reverse complement.
AAAAAGGTATTTAAAACTTTGAGCAGATCAATTATTTTTACTACAATGTTTTTCAATGTAGTTCTTTATTATCATAATAATTCCAAGGTAAATACATACTGCGAAATACACGGTATGAAGATAGATTTTTTTCTCTTGTCATGATAAAGTAATTAAATATAGCTATGCCAGTTCAAAGTGTATAAAGACGCAGTCAAAACTCTTTTCAGACTCAAAATTAATTGGAATACTTTAAAACTCTCCCATTAATACGTCCGTAACGTTTGGACGCCTTTCTTGCGACTTGACCAGGCAACTCATTTGCTTTGCTCCTACGTAGAGGTATATTTATGATTTTCTGTAATATCATATCACCTTTGAAAGCGAAAGAATTTGCTTATATGTTTCACTACAAAAGCAATAACAAATACAAAATCAAGCTGATTCATCATCGTATCGTAATTAGTTTACAATATTAATTAGTTTACAATATTTTGACCGTGTAGTAGTATTTATCGGTTAAGAGTCTTGACTGTAAAGGAGATGTTGCAAAAATGTATGGACCTCCGCCCATGTATTGTACGCAACATCATTAACAGGCAAAATCAATATGAAAACGTTTTTTTACTGCATATTTTCACTTATTTAGCTTTGTTTGCAGTTACAAAACATTATTTGCAAAACATTTTTTTATTAGAATTGCAACTCAAAACCAACATGGCAAATATGGGGTGCGTTCCACTAAGCGTTCACAACGATCACGCTCACGACCGCAGTTTTTCCCGTTCCACTTGCTTGTGAGCGTTATTGTCGTAAACTCAAGTGGAATGGATTATAGAGCGTTTTGAGCGTAGAGGTCAATAATACAAATGGCGAGTTAATAAAAAAAATGCAAAAGATTTAAGAGGTTAGGTTATAATCTGTAAGCCTTGAAAATAAACTTAATTAATTATCGTTTAAATCGATTTATATTGAAAAAAATTATAATTTAATTTTTTGATATTTAATAACAGTGGTGTATTTAATTAATTTATGTTCAAATGTAATTAAAATGTCTTTTGCGGCGGCACTTGGATGTTTGGTATACATGTATATTAATTATAAACTACAATTAATTTTTCTAAACTTGTTTTACATAATTATATTTACCTGTGGAGGCACGTTGAGCATCCGCTGCAGAAACATTCACTTCTACTAATATATCTTTTTCGGCATGAAATAACGTAAGCTTTACGGTCGCCATTTTTTATGTTTTGACTTTTGAAAATGCCGCTAATTTTCTCAACGATCACTTCGACCCACCTTTTTAGATGGGTCGTCGTGAGCTTCGCGTGAGCGTAATTCATGACGTCATGAGTGACGTTTACGCCGCGACCACAACGACTGCGGTCGTCATGTGGAACGACTAAAGGAGCGTTTTGATCGTTGTGAACGCTTAGTGGAACGCACACATGGCGGGCGATGTCATTTTGACATTTTCATTTTTTAATTTGTTTTTTTTTTAATTATATTATACTTGGAGAAAAAAGTAATATTTTCTAAATACTATCGAAATCCATTTTATGTGTTAATACTATACTAATCGATTTCCAATTTAAAAAAATCATCGGAACTTCTTTAAATTGGTCGATTTGATACATCGTTTTTTTTATAATACGTGATGCACTAGTAAGATACAGATAGCATTAGTTTTGTTTTATGTACATAGGTACTATCCCAAGCGTCGGCTGTATCGCCGCCATGTTGAACATGGTTGAAAATGATAAAATCGTTTGAATTAAATGTGGTTGTAACTCTAAAATATATTCTGGAATAAATGAATCGTATTTTTGTCGGATTCTGCACGCACGACTACATGCACGAACCAGAGCCGAGCTCGCAACATCTCTTTTGTCTGGCTTTTATATCTCGGACCATAAACTAAAAAAAAAAAACGTTAATTATCACGGCATTTATCTTGCGTACCTATATTAAACCGAAATGATTTTTCAAATCAACGCAACGAATTATTTATAAGCTGCCGTTGTCCCGGGCAGCTCGATGTGACATTTGTTTGATCGTAGTTTGAGAAATATGCAACTACCCCATCTATTTTAGGATTAACGCAAGGCGATTTACTTTCAGTACGGTCTTATGTAAGTGAAACATAATCGTAGATACACCATAATTTAAAAACACATTTATGGCCGAATACTCAAACGTTACTCAGTTTTAAGCAACCCTCAAATGTGCGCTATCTCTATCGTTTGAACGTGTTTTATAAAGACACAAGACTTTTAAGTCCCACTCAGATTTGAGTGTCGTTTGAGTATTTGGCCGTCAGTATGAAAAAGAACATTTAGGTACAGTGCTCAACAATAAATATTGCACATCGAGCCTATGAAGGAGACTTCGGCTTATTTCGGGCCTGTATTGAAGTTTTGACCAATACCGGACTGGCAGTGCTTACGTAGGCAGTGTGCAACAGAGATAACGCTCTACGAAGTCGAAACAAGTTGATCGTCTCTTTCGCAGGCTCGATGTGCAATATTAATTGTCGAGTACTGCACGTATTATTACCAAGCCTCCATTGAGTAGCATAATGTTACTCAGTGGCCATCACCTTGAAAGACACTTTGCAGTAAATTGCTGTTTTCTTACGTCTAATCAGCAATGTACTGCATAATAGCTTTCAAACCGATTAGAACGCATATAATACGGCCTTAGGTCTAATAATGCTGACGGTTTAATTGTGGCATTAACAATTCATCAAGCCATCCATTTTCTCTATCGCGATACGACAAAACGTTGCGTTGATATGAAAATCGCTTTCGTTTGATACATTAATTAACTAAGTTTCATTACAACGATTGAACGTGTAAACCTAAAATGACACGATGCATATATTTTATCGTGCTTCACGCGGTCGTTTGGGCGGCGGCTTCATATCCGAGTCGTCGTACGGCCGCGTCGGCAGCGAGTGCTTGATGTAACGTCTGTGGGCTATGTAGTCCCACAGGTATTCCTTTGTGACGGGATTCTGTATACTCTTGCACACAGCTGGAAGTCGAAATAAACGGATATTTAGTAAGCATGTGGATGGTACGAAACTACCACTGTTTTTAAATATTTGCCTCTTACTATGGATTTTAGGGTTCCTTAGTAAACAAGGAACCTTTATAGTTTCGCCATGTCCGTCCGCGGTTTAGCGCAAAAACGATTGGTACTAGAGACTTGAAATGTAAAAAAATGAAAGTAGTAGAATAAAAATATGAAAAAAAAAATATTTAGGGTACCTCCCCTACCTGTAACGCGCGAATATATTTATTTTACGTTTTTCTATATATTGTGGGATATCGTTGGATAGGTCTTCCAAAAATGCTAGGGATGTGCATATATCAATTTTCGATTTAGTTAACTGTTCGTGACTTAAGCTTTAAATTGCTAATTTTGAGTCAAGTGTCCTCCCCCCCATCAATCCCCCAATCAATCCTCCTCCCAACCAACTAAACGGTTGTTGTAAGAAATTCCAACGTTACGGCAATAGTAGGTAGCTACATATAACGAAATTAAAAGGAAAACTATCACACTTAAGTTGGCTTTACAAATTAGCGAGTAATAGTCGACCAAATGAAAATAAATTTGTCATACCATAAGCATGCAGTTCACATTGATATTAAATGATGAGTGCAGCTTATAGACACCCACACAATGACCAAAGGTCAAAATGGTGTTATGCCTCTGTGCCGGAAATCACAGAGCCGTACATTACCACCGGACCGAAACACGATAGTGCTGGACACTACCATTTAGCGGCAAGTATATTAGGTAATGCGGTGGTGCCTACGCCCGCGAGCTCCGTCACTGGAGCTCTAACGCCACTAAAAACTAAGTGATGACGATGATGAATGTTCAAGAAGCACGGGATTTTCATTCGTACTCACCAATGGCAGTATCCTTGCTGTTCGGGTAAGATTTATCCGTCCGCTCCCTCATGAACACCCAACTGTTGCGCTTGTAGTCGAACGAGCATTCTATGATCTTGTTGTTCAAATGTTTCATCTTCTTCGTGACTGCCATTGTAGCGAACGGTTCACTTTGTTTGCCGACGTACAGATACCCAATTTTCACCGGTAACATCCTATTGAAATCATTGCAAGCTTATCAATTAGTTAGGCCGCCGTTGGACCGATATCGGTACACGGACAATTAGAAATCAATTGTCATATTTTTCTCGCGGCCTGACAGATTAAAAGAAATTGAATTCATTGTAATAGATTATTTTTATCGATTTATCCCGCGTATTAAAAGCTACAAAGCTAGCGAGCGTAGGGATGTGACGACCCGAACAAGTGGAGGCGAATTCTTCCGCTATTGCCGTTCCACAATCAAACAATTGCAATAGGTAGTAAATTCAACAAAGCGGTGTGGGCAACAGCATCCCGCGACAATACAACCGCCACTGCCTTCGCGAAGTATGGCGATTATGGTAAATAGCCCATGTAGTCCGAAAAGAGGGGAATTTTATTTCCAAGTGTAAAAATATTTCACTCTTCCCCATTATGGGGAGGCTTTGTCCAGCTGTGGACGTTTATTGACATAAATGATGATGATTAAAAGCTAAACGCCTCTCAAAGTTTTGATAAAACCATTCTAACATTTTAAGCATACAGTTAACATTGATGTTAAGTGATGACTGCAGCCCATAGACACCCACACAAAGATCAAGGTGAAAATGCAGATGTGTTACCACTCCTGAGGCCTAAGGTGTTATGCCTCTGTGCCGGAAATTACAGGGCCGTACATTACCACCTGACCGGAACACGATAGTGCTGAACACTACCATATACCGGCAAGTATATTAGGTAATGCGGTGGTGCCTACGCCCGCGAGCTACGTCACTGGAGCTCTACCACCAGTAAAAAAACATCTTAGTTGAATCCATTTCCTAAGCTTTGTGCACCAATGAATAGGATTGGTGGATATGAAACGCATCCATAGCAACGTGGCATAGCACATCTCTGGTGGAAAAGCAGCCTTAACTAAACGCGGCCTCTACGCTCGCCGATTGCCCGGTGAAGTAGACTAGTGCCGTCTCGAGACGTGCCGCGTACATGACCATTAAAAAATACTTTTCGTTTCATATCATAACAAATTATTACATGATTTTTGATGCAGTCGTATTAATTTTTTTAAATATCTATGCCGTGATTTAAGTGGATAAAAATCATAACTTACCCAGTGCTGACCTCCTTGACGATTTTAAGTTTAAAATCAACACTGTTCAATTCGCTCGGCTTCCATTTCAACACGTCGGACGCAGGTCCCGGTGTATACGGCTGTGAAGTATGTACGTAATCTTAGCCTGCGTTGCACCACACCCCACAACGTTTACAAGATTTGTTAAAGTTTTTTTTTTCATTTTAATGGCATCGCTATTACGCATATTGCCAGTGTCAAGTTAAAGGATATCTCGTATTCGTACAAAAGCAGCGTTAAAGTTGGAATCAGTCAGTTAATTATTTATTATGTCAGTCAAGTGAGTCACAGTCGGTAATTCGAGTAAAGCGATGGCTACTTTACCAGAACATTTACAATGAAGTTTTGGAGGCAACCTGAAATGGCCGTGTTTTCGCACTGTTATTCTATTTCACTATACACGGGCACTGTAATAAACCTTTAGCAAACAAAATGCCACCAACTTAATTTAATATAACTCAAAAATAAAATAAGAGCACCACACGCCTCTTTCAAGGTTCCCGCCAAAACACCTTTGTTAATGTTCTGTTGAAGTTAGAGAAGGATGTGAAATGTTACAATAACTTTAACTTTAACAAATATCGTGGTGCAACCCAGGCTTAATACAGCTTTTTCTATACATCTTTTATTATATTTAGGGTAACGCACCTCAAAACGAAATAACGTAAAACCTAATAAGATCACTCGTGCGTCTGTATGTTCGTTTTTGCCCACAACGTGTAAATTGTAGAATGAACTTCCCTCTGAGGTGCTCCTTCGGTGCTACAAAATGCGGTTTTTCAAAAATGGCGTCAAAAGAGTCCTTGAGGGCTGGCAGCGCGTTGGCAACTCCCCTGGTGTTGCAAATGTTCATAGGCGACGGTGACCACTTTCCATCAGGTGGCCCGTATATTTTTTTTTATGTATTTGAAGTGGCAAACAAGCATACAGTTCACATTGATGTTAAGTGATGACTGCAGCCTATAGACACCCACACAAAGACCAAGGTCAAAATGCAAATGCGTTACCACTCCTGAGGCCTAAGGTGTTATGCCTCTGTGCCGGAAATTACAGGGCCGTACATTACCACCTGACCGGAACACGATAGTGCTGAACACTACCATTTAGCGGCAAGTAAATCAGGTAATGCGGTGGTGCCTACGCCCGCGAGCTCCGTCACTGGAGCTCTACCACCAGTAAACTTGTACCGTTGTTGTAACCGTATGCTTCTCTGTCAACCTTATAACATAAAAAAAATAAAAATAACAAACTTACCTCTTCCGCAGGTTGAAATATTAACCCGTCGGGTTCGTGTTGCAACTGGGTTATAAACTTCTCCTCCAAAAGACGCGGTGCGTAAGTTACGTCCCAAAACTCTTTCAAATATACACCGAATGGTTCAGTCTCTTTACAAATTTGACCACTCTCAATTGCCCTTTCTCTGTAGAACACCAGATGTGTCAGTTAAAGGAGATGTTGCAAAAATATATGGACCCCCGGCCATGTATTATGGGCACAATATCATTAACAGGCAAAATCAATATAAAAACGTTTTTTACTGCATATTTTCACTTATTTAGCTTAGTTTGCAGTTACAAAACATTATTTGCAGTTAGAATTGCAACTCAAAACGAAAAAAAGTAATATTTTCTAAATACTATGGAAATCGATTTTATGTGTTAATACTATACTAATCGATTTCCAATTTAAAAAAAAACACCGGAACTTCTTTAAATTGATCGATTCGACACATCGTTTTTTTTATAATACCTATGTGATGTACTAGTAAGACACAGTTAGCATTAGTTTTGTTTTATTTACATAGATACTACCCCAAGACTCATTGTTGAACATTGTTAAAAATGATAAAAGCGTTTGAATTAAATGTGGTTGTAACTCTAAAATATATTCTTGAATAAATTAATTGGTTTTTTTTCGGATTCTTCTTTAATTTACGCATTTTTTGAGGACATGTACGAACCAGAGCCGAGCTCGCAACATCTCCTTTCAAACAATTCACATAATTGAACTTATAAAGGTCCGGCCAAACCAGTATTATATTATACTAGCGGCTCGCCAAGGCTTCGCCCGCGCTGCTCCGCTCCTATTAGTCATAGCGTGATGTTATACATATATAGCGCAAGCCTTCCTCGATAAATGGGCTATCTAACACTGAAATAATTTTTCAAATCGGACCAGTAGTTCCTGAGATTAGCGCGTTCAAACAAGCAAACAAACAAACAAAATAATGATAATAAGAATATAAAGTATAGATTTTAGGTAAAGTGCGAAAGAGATAATGCTCTTCAGACCCAAAATAAGCCCATGTCCCCTTCCTAAGGCAACTATTCCTATAACATAGCAAAATTATACAAAATTATACAAAAAATTATAGTTTTTTGCTATCGGGTGTTGCTCAGTACAACTTAGAAACTTAACTTAGCCAGGGTTGCACCAAGATATTCGTTAAAGTTATTGTAACCTTTCACATCCTTTTCTAACTTTTACAGATTTCTTTAAAATAAAACTAGTTTTCGGATTTATCTCGCGGATATAAACTAAAATGGTTATTTAAAATCACAATCAATTACAAATGTTTAATATACGCGAGATAAATCCGAAAACTAGTTTTATTTCAATGAGTGCAGCGAAAACCTAAGAACATACTAGATTTCTTTAAGTTAGAGAAGGATGTTAAAGTTATTGCAACATTTCACATTCTTTTCTAACTTAAAGAAATCTGTTGAAGTGAGAGCAGGATGTGAAATGTTACAATAACTTTGACAAAAGTCGTGGTGCAACTCAGGCTTAGTCTTTCAAAAAGGGCGTCTACCCGTGGTCTCGTTGGGTTGACCCATTACCGGGTCCACGGGTAATTTTAATCAAAAAGTTACTGTATGTATCTTCACGCCAAGTCCCTTATGGGTACATATATCGCTTAGAAAACAAATCATCATCATATCAGCCGAAAAATGTCCACTGCTCCCCCAACCAAAGGCTCCCCTCCCCATAAGGGGGGGATATGCCATAATCGCCACGCTTGGCATGCGGATTGGCGATCGCAGTGGCGGCAGTTTTATCGCAGGACGCTGCTGCCCATCTTCTTATTGCACTTACTACCGCCCCATTGGAATGGTTTGACCGCCATTGTTCAGTTGACTGACTGCACTAGTGGAAGAATTATCTTCCAGTAGAAGAGAATTGAGAAGCGCGTATGGCCCCGCGGCTGGTGTAGATGATAGGCGATCTACTCGGTTAAGCACTACCGTCGCGGTCGTGTAGTGTGATGGGTGACCGCTAGTGGCAAATGAAATGCGCGTTTCCGTGCTTCGGAGGGCACGTTAAGCCGTCGGTCCCGGTTGCTATCGATAGTTTTTTTTTTTTAATAAAACAAGTGTTCCTATAATTGGGTGTGGGATAGATAGCAGTCGTAAAAACCGTGTCGGAGGCAACCCACCTCCACCAATCCGCATTGGAGCAGCGTGGTGGAGTAAGCTACAGGCCTCCCCCCCAAAAAGGGGAGAGACTCGTGCCCAGCAGTGGGACGTATAATGGGTTGCCATTATTATTATAATATTATTAGAAGATAATTCTTCCGCTAGTGAGCGGTGGAGTCACGTCCCGACGTCTACAGAAAACACTTACCTAGGTCTAATAATCTCATTCTGAATGCAAGTCAATCTGATAGAACTGAACGGACTTTTGCTGACGTTGATGTTGCTGTAACGTATTATATCATAGCAGAGGTATCTAGGTATCTCTCTGCCATCAACTTTATCGATCACCATTTCCTGTGACAAAAAAAAAAAATAGTGTTTAGCGAATGAAAAATTACATATTATCATTTTTATTTTATTTTGATTGGAATTTGGAATTCGGGCAAGACACATCGGGCGCGTTCAATTAATCAACCGCAACGAATTTTGTACTGTTTCACCTAAGGCCCGTGGTCGTCGCTCGACGTCATAGATGACGTCACGGTGTGCGACCGCATCGTCCACTAAATATTGGTGGGTTGAAGTGGGCTTTCACCAAAATTCGAAAGAACGATTTCAAAGACGTTAACGAGTACAAAAGCGATTCACCTAACCTCATTTCGAAAACTGAAACCGGTCGAACCGCTGAAAATACAGATAACATCATACTTCAAAATAAAAAACCGCCCAAGTGCGAATCGCGTTTACGGAGTTCCGTACAATTACCTTTTTCTAAGTCATCTTTAATATTATAAACTTCATTGTAATCTATCTATAGGTAAAGGACTATTAAATAAATAAAAAATAAAAAAAATAAAAATACGCTTACACTCACAGCCCCACAGTAGGTATAAACCTGTGTCGTGGGTGCCGTTGTACACATACAACACATACACAAACACCCAGACCCGAAACAAATATCTGTAGGCCATACAAATATTTGTTCCGGTGCGGGGATCGAACCCGCGACCCTTCGAATCAAACGGTGGTTTCGCACCGCTGGACTAACCGGGTCGTCACTATTAACTGCACTATGTAAAAATGTGTCTCACAAGTTTCGGAAATAAGTGTGGCGAATGGTCAAAATACCCGGTGTTTTTTTAAACGAATTTTCTCCAATGAGGTCAATATACAGAGTAGATTCCGGAAACAAACGGCCGGAACCGTTTTTAAATTGATTTGACAGATATTTAGTAAGATGTTTTCACGTCAGCTGTGTGTGTTTTTAATTGAATGCAAAAAAACTAGAATCATGCTACCAAGGGCAATATCCTGTCTAGTAGATACTTTAGAACTAAAGTATCTACTAGACATACTAAAGTATCTACAAGACAGTACATATAGGTCAATTAAATGATTTTTTCTGTGAATTTTTTTTAAGAGTCAGAAATTGTTAAAATTTGAATGACAATATTATATTTACACCATCAAGCAGGGTATCTTTAAGATGCTCGCCCGTCTTGTTGTGGAGGAAAGTCAACCCGTGCACGCGAAATGCGCAGTTGTCCCGATCCAACATGTAAACCTCATCTTCTCCATCGATTAGCATCATGTATCTAAAATTAAGTAAACAAATAAATACGCTTACACTCACAGCCCCACACTAGGTATAAAGGTCGCCGCCGGTGTATGACCCCGTAATAACTATCACAGAGACGTAACAACCTATGGTCTCAGGGGTGGCAAGTGTGGCAACGCATCTGCATTTTGACCTCTGGTTCTTGTGTAGATGACTATAGGCTGCAGTCATCACTTAACATCAATGTGACCTGCATGCTTGTTTGCCACCTTCCTAACATAAAAAAATAATCCACAGACGTATATAGCTTTAAAAAGTTTTAGAGGCCATGCTGGACAAAGCCCTTGCCCAGAAACCTTGATAATTTATTATTAGTAAGATTATTAATAAGTGGCGTGATGATCCTACACGCCAGCTCGAAGCCTTTCTCCATTCAGTCTAAAGTTGATCATCAGCCTGTTACGAGCGTATGAGCAGAATATTCTACAATCGCATGATTGAGTTTATTGAAAATTGATCCTTATATTCAATGTTATAAGGGGTAGGGCTAGTGAAATGGTGTCAACTGCACTTATCAGAGGTACGCGGGTCCCGCCCACTGGCGACTTTTTTCTACTGTTTTTATTGTTTTATAACCATGTAGGTCCTATTGGTGGTAGAGTTCCAGTGACGGAGCTCGCGGGCGTAGACACCACCGCGTTACCTAATATACTTGCCGCTAAATGGTAGTGTTTAGCACTATCGTGTTCCGGTCAGGTGGTAATGTACGGTCCTGTAAATTCCGGCACAGAGGCATAACACCTTAGGCCTCAGGAGTGGTAACGCATCTGCATTTTGACCTTGGTCTTTGTGTGTTGCTTAATTTCTGGCCCGCCATCATAAAAGTTCGACCACCACTGATATAGAGTCTTGTTTACTCACCGAGTACCATCTGCTTTCCACGAGACCATATATGGCTTCTGGCTCAAATAACTTATATTTTTCATGTCCATAGATACGGGTTGTAAGCCCGCAAAGCCGGTTTTTTCCCATTTGCAAAAACTTTGAACTTTCTCTTGCACTTGCTTGAGACGAGGTTGAGTGTCGAAGGGCTCTACACCGGTCACCCCCGGTATGAATATATCCTTTTTGTGCGTTGTCTCCCGTCTGCTTTTATTTCTGCGAACGTAATGACAAAATAAATCGCATATCAACATCAACATCGAGATGAGAATTATTAATTAATGATCGATTAAGTGTTTGTAGTAAGGATGAAAACCAGGAAGTGACGAAGATACCCGGATGAAGGGGCTCCAGATCCCCCGGATGCAATAAAGCCGGCACCGAGGTCAGAGAAGATGTAATAATACTACGTATAGAATGGACACTTCAATGTCCCGCTCGATATCCCCGCCTCACCCATCACTTCCCCCCCTCCCTCTCCAGAGGCAGATGAATAAAATTCAACAGTGAGGTTGCCGAGCGGTCTATTTTTAGTTAATTTCGCCACGTAGTCAGTGCGACGACTTATTTATTTCACGATTGTTTGATTTTATTTCGTGACTGTGTGCGCATGTACTGATTGATGTCTGATCTATGTCTGATTGTGTAATAGGTAACCAGAATAAGCGTTTGTAAGGAATTTTAGCCGAGTGTCCGGTGTGTGCCGAGGTGGCTTAATTGAAAAACCGGCTATTTGGGACACTAACACTGTAAAATTCCGTTTTTTATCCGTTTTTCAGGTACATTTTATAAATAGATTAAATATTATTCTATTTTAAAGAAAAATGGAAAGAAAAATTTGACTTCAGGCGAGACTCGAACTCGCGGCCTACTGGGAATCTAGTCCAGCCGCTCTTCCAATTGAGCTACTGAAGTCCTGCCCGATTTGTCAAATCTTTCCTTCACATTTATTGCCTTGCTTTATGGTAGCAGTAGCGCCATCTATTACCAACTATGCTAGTTAGGCAACCGATATAATAGACTTTTCAGTTTATTGAATATCGTAAAGAAGTCGCTTTTACCCTTAATCATTGTTTTTATATTATTTCGCATAAAAATGGAAAGAAATTTCTTTTTTTTTATTTTTCTTTAAAATAAAATATATTTCACAAGCATGTGTTAATGCGAAATAATATAAAAACAATTAAATATTATTCGTCAAGGGGTTGTGTCCTCTTTGCCGTGTAGGTTTTCCTTTTAAATTCGTTAGACATAATATATATGTGCTATCACAGATTTCTTTCTATCTGTCCAATTATCACCGTTTAACTGGCAGAGGGGGAATTTTATAAAAAATGCACGTTAAAGCTAAATATTCAACCAACGGATCGTCTTCTTAAACGTTCAATAACTTTTAAAGATTGCAACGAAACTCCACATGATGGGATGCGCGTGCTGTAAGATCTTGGAAGGAATTTGCTTCTCTTGATCCAAATACTGGAACCAACTGGTCCTGTTACAATTATACAATTATCGGAACAAAAATCACATAATACAGGATTTTTTTCTATTGGAAAAATTCTCAGAGGCACCACCAGAGTTTAGAAAGTGGACCATGAATGTCAATAACACTACACTTTCGAGGGAATACAGACGCAAAGTTATATTTATTTATATACTCACTTCTTAGATGGTTGTGAATTGGTCTGAAGATGGCCTGGTTGGTCATCGTCATCAAAATCTAACTCCTCTTCTTCCTCTGAAAACAATACTATACTGGTATTCCTGTTTTTTTTTGTTTCTATGTAGACAGCACGTCACGATACGTCTATTGTCTTCAGGTCTTCGCACATTACATCGACTCAACTCCAACTCAACTCACAGTATGGCATTGAAATGTAAGCTTTATGTAATGTAACTTATGATTGAAATTGTCAACTTGTAAGTTAAAAGTTTACGACGCGTGGTCCACGCGTTGTCCACCCATTGACTGTCACCAAACCCGTTTGCCCCGTTCGTTGTCGACGAATCGGGCACGAGTCGACAATGTGCTTATGGCTAGCGGGCGAAGCGTTGCCAATTCGTTGCCAAATGCCTAAATGAACGGTAGCAAATTCGGGTAACGACAAAAAAAATTGCTTGAGGTTGAGCTAGTTGACGCGCTTCCCACTCGTTCACGCCATTGACGCCAAGTTGTTTACTGGTGGCCGATGCGTTGGTCGCCTTGTTGACGACTCGTTGATACCGAATCGACAGTTCTAGTTGGAAGGGTATTGGATTGGTGTTGAGTCGGTGTAATGTGCAACGGACAATCGACGAACGCACGTAGTCGGTATTACTGGTGTAAACTGAGTAATTATTATAAAACGTGTGATTATCTTAATGACACCACACCATGGGATTGAAACGACCGCCCCCTGGCTATTTCGAAAAATTGTATTTTATAATTACAGACTGTACCTATTAGATTTGATTTTAAATTCAAAAGAGCTGTGCTGAGTTTCTTCAGTGTCGGAGTTATTATCAGTATTGACAGCACTTAGAACTCTGCTAATAGACCGGGCCCTGTATGGAGTTGAGTAAATCAAATGTGAGGACCATAGTTTGTTGATGGTTTTGAACATAGAAAATGTTGCAGATTATAATTCTGAATGTTGCCAGGAGACTTGTTGGTCCATTTATTTTCAATAGCGGCGCTCACGACTTCGTATGCGTAGCGTAATGTTATATAGCCTATAAAATATAGCCTTCCTTGTTAAATGGACTACCTTATACTAAAAATTTTTCAAATTGGTCCAGTAGTTCCTGAGATAAGCGCGTTCAAACAAAGAAAAAAACGCTTCAAGTTTATATTATTATAAGTAAAGAAGTAAATTAGATACCTCACCACTTTAGGAATCAAGGAAATGAATAGAATAAGTAAATGCTTCAGACCCCATTTCAATGATTTTTGTAGTAACAATATCCCATTATTTCCTAAATTATAGATACTTATTGCTAGGCAAGCAAAAATAAAACAAAAAAATAAATTAAATCAATTATTGTTGATAAAAAAAAAATATGCCAACAATAATTTTGATATATTTGTTCATTTCTTTTATAAACATATTTTTTTCTTGCTGAGGATTGTAATGTTTCTGGAACTGAAAAAGAAAAAAAAACTGATATGAATATATATATTAGGTTGGGGAAAAAGTTTCTTCGCATTTTTTAAGATAATTCAAAACATTTTTTAATATAGTTTATTTAAATTTAACTAAAGTATGTATGTACCATTTTGTTCGATAACCTTTTGCCATCTTGTAGGTAGGGACATAATCCCATTGCTATAAAAATTTTGGGACTTCTCATCAAAATACCGCGACAAGTGGATTTGGCAGTCCTCTCGTGATGTTAACCTAACATTGCATAACGAATTCTGAAGAGACCGAAACAGGTGGAAATCTGAAGGTGCATGGTCAGGACTATACGGCAGATGCATTAAAACCTCCCAGCCAAACTCTCTTAATTTTTGCTGAGTGGCTATAGTTGTGTGAGGTCTAGCGTTATCATGATGAAACACCACACCCCTTCTGTTGATCAATTCCCGCCGCTTTCTCTCAACTTCTTGCTTTAATCTCATCAGTTGTTCGCAGTAGAGTTCAGAATCGATAGTCCTGCCTGGTGGTAATAGCTCATAATGAATAATGCCCTTCCAATCCCACCACACACACAACATCACCTTATTGCGATTTAACCCGGGTTTCGCCACAGACTGTGAAGCCTGACCGGCCTTTGTCGTACGTGATCAACTTTTCATCACCAGTTATCAGCTTCTTCAAAAATGATTCGGTTTCATTACGTCGTTATAAAGAATCACAAATGAGTACACGGTTCATTAGGTTTCTTTCAGTGAGCTCGTGAGGTACCCAAATATCGAGCTTTTTTTTGTACCCAGCTTTTTGCAAATGCGCCAAAACTGTTTTGTGATTAATTCTCAGTTCTTCAGCTACGTCGTAACTACTGATATGTCGATCTTGCTCCACTTTTTCAAAAATGGCATCCATTTTATCCGTAATAGGGCGACCAGAGCGAGGTGCATCTTTGACATCAAAATTTCCGGATTGAAAACGCTTAAACCAAATGTATGCTACTCTTACAGACACTGCACTAGGTCCATAAACATCACAAATTTTTTTCGCGGCTTGCGTTGCATTTTTACCTTTTTTGTATTAAAATTTTAAAATGTATCGAATTTCTTCATTAGATTCACTCATCTTGACAGTACGAAAAACAAATGAAAATCACACATTTGCCTAATTTGAATTTGGAATTATGTTCTTTAAAATTTTAACTTTCAATGATACCAAAACCAGCCAGATACAAATACTACAGCCAAAGAGATTTTATTACAAGTTCATACATACTATAATGCGAAAAGACTTTTTCCCCAACCTTATGTATATTATTGATTAAAATGATATCCCATTTTTTTATTATACTTATTTAAATAGTATTAAAAATAATCTTTGTCTTTTTAATAATAATAAGATAGATTTTTATGTTTTGCTTCTGAAGACTTACTTATGTTAAAATTTGATTGTTGGCATATTTTTTTTAATTGTTTTTAATTTTTCCTTTTTTTTGTTTGATATTCGATTGCGTAGCAATAAGCAGGTACCTATCTTTAATTTTAAGAAACAATAGGATATTGTTACTAGAAAAATCATTGAAATGGTTTTGAAGCATTTTTCTTTTATTATTATTTATCTTATTATTTTATTCACTTCCTTGATTTCTAAAGGGGTGAGATATTAAAAAATAAGTGGACCAACAAGTCTACTGGCAACATCCAGAATTATAATCTGCAACCTTTTCAGAGTTCAAAACCATCAAAAGAACGTAATCCTCACATTTTGCATACACAACTCCCTATAGCGCCTGCACTATAAGTGTAACCTTTAATATGACGAACAAATTATTTATTAACAATTAATTATTATCTCAGTTTTTTTTTTAAATGGGGAAATGGATAAATTTTGCAAAATATTGATTTCTTTCCATATTATAATTATAATTCCATACTATAAAGTTTATTAGTGGTTATTCACTCTAGGTAGTTTAAAAAAAAACGACAATGAAACAGTGCTCTCCAGGAGTGTAATTATATGAAATAAATGAATAAACACAGATAATAACGCGGGATCGCAACACAAAAGAGGGCCGTAGACTCGTTGGTGTAATTGGTGACCCGACTTCTAAATAAAACATTTGCATTGTGTTATTTCTCACTTTTTTGTGTTGAAATTATGTATTTGGTTTTGAAGTCAGTATATTTTTGTAACAAGTCAAATATTTTTCAATTTCTAGTGTGATTGTTACAACATAATATAAAAAACACAAAGTTCAAGTAAACATCATATTACTAATAAATAATCTAATTTAATATAAACTACTGCGCCAAAGTATATAAATTTTTTAAAGGGCCAATTGGCAACTATTTTACATAATAAAAAACAATCAAGTTGTGCGTTTGTTATTGCCCATAACGTGTAAATTGTGGAACAAACTTACCTCTGAGGAGTTCCCTCAAGGCTGCAATATAGGGTACATCAAAACTAGCGTGAAGACTCCTTCAGAACTAATAGCACGTTGGCAATTGCCCTAGCGTTGCACATATTCATATGCAATGGTGACTACTTACCATCAGGTAGCCTATCTGATTGTCTTTTTTTTATATAATGGAAGTGGCAAACAAGCATGCCGTTCACATTGATGTTAAGTGATGACTGCAGCCTATAGACACCCACACAAAGACCAAGGTCAAAATGCAGATGCGTTACCACTCCTGAGGCCTAAGGTGTTATACCTCTGTGCCGAAAACTACAGAGCCGTGCATTACCACCTGACCGAAACACGATAGTGCTGAACACTACTATTTAGTGGCAAGTATATTACGTAATGCGGTGCCTACGCCCGCGAGCCCCGTCACTGCAGCTCTACCACCAGTAAAAACAAAAAAAGTAAAAAGTTGTCTGTCAACCTTTTGACGTAAAAAGGAACTTTAACCAAGTAACATAATTTTATTTACATACCAATACACCAAGACGGTCTGGGCGGAGCCGATATGATGGCACTTGGATCAGGATCTGGATCATATCGCTTGTACAACTCGTCAATGTAGTCTTGCTTGTATATCCCGGGATCCCTATTGTTGAATAAAACAATCTTAAACTTTTTTTTCATATCAACTGAAGTTGAAGCTGATTTGTTCTTTATGACAGTGGTAATTCAAGTAGTTTTCAATCCAATCCATGTTGGTAATGTCCCATTTAGATGATAATGTATGAACCCATAATTTTTATGGGAAAACATATTATCGGACGCGTCCATAATAGCCGCGGCTGAATTCCATGTAAAAAAAAATCAGATTTGTACCTTTTCTTAGCAAATTCAAAAAGAGCAGCATCCAAACTCCAGTCTAATTGTTCCACCATGTATGATGCCAGCAGGAATCCTGTACGATTGAAGCCATGTGTGCAGTGTACACCAACCACCAGTAGAGGATTTTGACTTATGAATGCAGTGACTTTGTCTATAAAGATTCTGTGAAAAAAATCTCTAATCAATATAAATAATATAATTTTTACCTTACTAGAATAAAAATGGTTGTTCCTACAACCAAAGTCCTACATACTAAACTTTAATTTAAAACTTTTTATTTCAGAATGTTGAAATTTAAAAAACAGGTCAAGTGCAAGTCAGACTCGCACAAAAAGGGTCCCGTACCAACATAAAATAAAATTGTTGGTCATCTATAAATAAAATCATGAATATTCTAGTTTGTACCTGTTAGTCAAGATCAATTAAAAATTGCTTACTTAAAAATTACGTGTATGGGAGACGCTCTTTAATATTTACTTTATTTTCATTTATTACTTATTTTGAAATTAAATATATAACTAAATATTCTGTGAAAATATTAAGCGTCTATCTACTACTGTTATTAATATAGAGAAAAAATACGAAAAAAACATGTTTATTGTATTGTATTAATATATATATATCTTTTAATTGATTTAAAGTATTTTTTAAACAAGTTAAGGAATTGGTGATTTATGAGTTTCGACCCTTTGAATCAAATGGTCATCTCACACTGCTGGACTAACCGTATTGTCTATTTATTTACTGTTTAAACAAGTAGTTTTTCTTTTGATATTGAGTCCCTTTTAACTCCTTTGTGATTTCTCTGCATCATAGAATGTAAGTAATTCTTGAATTATTTTCTTAAACTCAAAGTAAAAATTCATTTAAACCATTGGCAATAATAAAATTTTCTTATGATAGGAATAATAATAATCAGCCTTTTTATTCTGTATCTGTGTAAGGTTACAAGTATACATGATGTATGTTTAGTTAGTTTTTAACAAGTTTATAAATAGTGTTATTTGTTAGTTCCGGTCTTATGCTATGTTAGTAGTGTTAACAAGATACAGTCCCATTTCAGGTGTAGGCTTCCTCCATCCTTTTCCACATCTCCCGGTTTTTGGCTAAGTTTATCTATCTACTACTAGCTGTCTGAGCTATATCATCAACTCAACGTTTACTAGGTCTGCCAACCTTTCTGTTGCCAGGATTGATGGGTTACACTTTTATAAATAAAATAAATAATGTCTGAAAACACCTAATAATTAAAATAGATATCAACATAATGTCCCATTTTCTCCCTCATATAAAGCAGAAACCATTTGGCATTACTTAGTCACTTTATTTAGTTAGACCTTTATTATGAGTAGACGAAATGTAAGAGTAATTATGAGTAGTGAGTAGACCAATAATAATTATAAGCACATGGACTGCAACAACTTGTTTGACTAATCCAGGAGTTAACTTATCAACAATGCTATACTCACTTGGTCTGTTCAGGTGAAGGCGTTTCACCATGTCCACGACATTGTAATTTCAAATACTGACAATCCATTTGTTCTATTTCAGACTTGTTATAAAATCGACTTGTATTTGTAAGATCAACCCATAAACCAATCTTCAACTGGAAACAATTTGAATCAAAATAAACATGATGAACATGTAAAAATCATGTAATAATCTACAAATTGTTATGTTTTCTTTTGCGATTAGTTACGAGGTAGGATGAGAGTGCAAAAAAAATGTGTAACACTTTTGATTACTCAAATCTGTGCATTCCTTAGTTATTATCTGTCAGTGTTGGTTCTACTAGTGCCTCTTTAATCACAAGATTCCAATAGAATTATCCTAAAGTGCATAATTGCCACGATTTTAAAAAGAGAAAGAAATAATAATGCACAATCAACAATTCACATTCATTCATCAGAATATGGGTCAGGTTTTCCAAAAAATTATGACAAGAAGGCTATATACTACACTAGTTCAGTTATTAATGAGAATAAATAAAACTTAAAAAGTAAATAAAACCAACATACTTTTAAGGCCTTCATGTAATCAAAGAGCATTGCAGGCGTAAATCGATTCATTTCGGGAACTTTGTCGTTAAACTGAAAACCCAATGGTGTCTTAAACGCCAGAAACTTGTCGGCAATCAACGTTGTCGATTTCCTTGGACAGTTCAGCCATCGATTTGGTATGGGCCCTGGATCTTTGTAAGACATGATGGTAAGCTTTTGACACGTTTCACCAAATTACACAGCAATTCACTTAAAATTATCTACAAGTGTAGTGAGTATGTCTGTGAGGATACCAATTCATTAAAACACTTCCATTACAATGGATCTAATATCTACATGCACAAATATCGCATTCAATCAACAATAGAATTGCAAAATTTCTATGAAACGAAAATGAAAGAAAATAATTGATAATGATGACATTTGATGACAGTGACGTGAATGTGTGGATACGTTCCAGTTAACGCCCGCAATGCCGTCGACCACGATTGACGACGAATTAATTACCGTTCCACAAGTTCCACTAGCGTAAAAAGGCCATGAGCGTTGTTACACATGCCGGTGAATCATAAAAGAGAAAGACACATCTTGAACGCTGTGAGCTCGCAATATGGCGGCATGGTGAAATCGTTTTTATTCCGGATTCCCGCTACGTTATGGTGATGGGCCATTCCGACCCTCCAACATTTTGCAGGCAAGGTGGGCGCGATGCGGTCGCAAACATTAACGTTATCGTAATGATCGCTTGCGACGACCACAGGCCTTAAGTGGAACGATACCGGAGGCGTTACATACAATCGTTGTGGCCGTTTAGTGGAACGTAGCCAATGTGACAATGGGCGCGTTTAGCGCAATTACCTATGATTTGGATTTTTCACATTATAACAAAACTTTTTGTTATCCAATCGTGTTCACAAAATTTTCTGCATAAAAAAATTAAGTATTCGGTTAAAACTATTTTTTTTTATTCGTCAAATCAACATCAAAATCGTTATACGCACGTATAATACTAAAGATTGGCAATTGAGTAGTCGGGACGAGACCGAATTCGGATTACGTCAGTGTGCGTGACATGTGTTTGTGTGCGAGCAAAAGAGTGCTGCCAAGACTTCAGATTTTACACACATCAATCAGGGAATATTTTTATATAAATAAAACTACAAACAAAATTATTTTTATTTTCCTCCAACCATAATTAATTTACCATAGAAATGCCGTAGACTTGGAAGAAATGGTGTGTTGCCTAGATCAGACACATTTTCTTTGGAGGTGCTGGGCACTAGCGATATATCTCTGTAGACTTAAGACGATACTTTCCGTTTTGGTTTCATTGTTACCTGCCAACAAAAGTACCTATCATTTTGTATCTACTAACAACTGCAATGAATATGCATCACAATAGTGTATTGCAATAACTCTCATTAGATGCTCATGATGCTCTAGACTGCTCATTAGACTAAACCTAGTTGTGCGACTGAACTGACGTCCTAAAAATGCCCATTTGCTCTGTATTTTTGCTTTTAAAAGAAATCTGACACATAAAGTTTCCAAAAAGGTAGCGTTACCTTTCATATGTAAGTAATTTTTAATATCTAATAAAACTGTTATTTGATTCTTTAAAACTGAATAATGCGATAATATCGGCAGTCTTGTTTCGGACTGATTCAAACAACACAATCGGGCGGACTGATAGGTATACCTTATACGATACGCGGATCGGTCGAGCGACTGATCAGAGTTTGTTTCCGAGAAGCGGCTGTCGCCGAGATGTTTAAATGTGTGTGTGAAATTGTGTGTATGTATTTTGTTAAGGTCGATGTGTGAGTTTCGTAGTAATAGACGATTTTTATTGTGCGTGTGTGTGTCACACAAATTTCCCCTTGGCAAAAAGTGACAGATTGTTTTGCATCGGTAATTGACACTACCCTCTAGTCGGCCGGTGGCCCGTGTTGATCTATGTGCACAACCTTGCGCATAAGTATACAAAATAAATAAATAATATTAATAACTCTCTTTATTGTACACAATAGATAACAATTACGACATAATAATATTGTACAACAGCGGCCTTATCGCTAACAGCGATTTCTTCCAGGCAACCTTACATGTAAAGAAACAAATTCAGGAAGTAGTAGGGGTGTACAACATAAACAAAAATCTAATAATAATAAAGGGGACAGAGCAGCGGCGAGCTGTTGATGAGTAGCGACACCACCCCCTACCATCATCTCGAGTTCTTGAACTTACAGATAATAAATTTAAGTCATGTATTAAACGCACACTATGTAAAAATGCGTACTATAGACTCGATGACTATCTAAAGGATAGAGATGCCTGGACAAATGCTGGTCTAGCTCCACAAGACTAAACAATAATTTTGTGAAGTGAATGTGCATTGTACTTGATATTGTAAAACATAGTTATAAGTCTCATATTGTGAAAATAGTTTTAAGGAACATATTTTGAAAAGACCCTACTGAGTTTTGTTTTGGCAGGTTTTTTCTCAGTAATGTGGGCTTTGGAACTCTGCCAGTGAATGACAAGAAATGTCCCATATTTTTTTGTTTAGTCTTATCTTGCCGTTTGTAAAAGAGAGTATGGAATATTCTGTTGATACCTATTTTTATTATTAAGTATTTTTGGACTATTATTAATTTATTTACTTTGACATATTAATCAACGTATCAGTTGTTATTCGCTTTAATTTTATATTTGTAATTTGACCTATCACAAGCAAATTCTATTATTTCCAAGTGATTAAATGAATTTTTGAGTTTGAGTTTGAGTTCCTCCGATAGAACTGTCCTCCTGTTCCTCGTCCGCCACGGTACGCAGAGGTACGGCCGGACAGAGCATCAGGTCTCTCACCTCTGGCTTGCCTTCATTGGCTGGACTGAGTGGGGCGCTAGAGGTATGGCATTTGCAGAAATTTGAATAATAGGCTGTTGTCTAAATTTCTGCAAGAGCCATACACTCGGGTGTAGAAGTGTCTAAAAGCAGGGAAGCCCGCTCCGAACTTGAGATTACTCGCTCGTGATGGTGAAACCGGAGCCACACCTCTCGACACCCCCAGCCTCTCTCAACAGTGTTGCCCCCCGTCGACCATCGGGTTGGCTGTTTGAGGGGCCTACCAAGGAGAAGCGAGTCACCACCTGCCTAAAGTAGGATTCGATAATGTGAGATGTTGAATATAGGCAGGTGCCGGATCTCACACCATAGGCCCAGCCAGCTAGTCCCCGCAGTTCACCCACATAGCCCAAAGTTTGGCGAATCACATATCATTACAATAGTCCCATATTCTGCGGGGTCTATCTGTGTTGTATTAACTATTGATGCAGTCAGAAAGAGGTCCCACCGAATATAACCCATTACAAAGTAGATCAAAATTCTTGAAAGGACCTCTACGTGTTTGACCCCCCATGTCCCCCGCAAGCCTGACAAAGGTCCGGGGTTCAAATTGGATCCCGTGCTGACGAGAGACATAGTAAGAATAAGTATCTAATAATAATTAAACAGTAAGTGACCTGATAAGTGAGCAAGGATAACAGAAAACTTCTTATGATGATAAATATATCTGATAATAGTTTTCAAGGAAAGATCAACAAGAAGAATATACGCGAGATAAATCCGAAAACTAGTTTTATTTCAATGAGTGCAGCTCGCGAAAACCTAAGAACATACTAAGAAGAAAAAGGCAGCAAAGAAGGAGTTAAAGAGACAGATAGTAAATAATAAAGAAATAACGTGGATATTTTTATTCAAAGACCTTTTTGTTCGAAGTGCTTTCTGCATTATAATATAGTCGACTTATTTTTATAATTGTTAGCCATTTTTCTATAGTCATTAAATTATTTTTATAATATTTATAACAGCGCAGTTTGGCTATGAAACTCTAAACTTTTAATAAATGCATTAAATAAGGTAGGAGGATATTAATTAAGGTATAATTAACCTCTTTAGTGATGAACACTAAAGAGGTTAATTATATAAAATATCCTTGATTGACATATACAAATTATCGATATGGTGAAATCCCTACAAAGGTGAGGTTATAAAATAGAAGTTATTCACGTATTTGTTATTATTTTATAGTTAATTCTTATGCATTCAAAGTATTCATATTATAAAACCCGTTAATTTTGTCTAACCGTTTATGTATTAAAGTGTTGTATCAGAACTAAATCCTTGCATTTAGAGAGTCAAACATTTAAGTCGTGTTTACATGTGAAATTAATGAAT
This sequence comes from Macrosoma leucophasiata, assembly GCA_036365455.1. Lineage (NCBI taxonomy): Eukaryota > Metazoa > Arthropoda > Insecta > Lepidoptera > Hedylidae > Macrosoma > Macrosoma leucophasiata. The sequence goes on along the minus strand of JAWQUS010000007.1, from coordinate 20,914,283 downwards.
AAGTGGGTTTTCATTCTTAAATGAGTTACATTCAGGTACTGCACATTTAACCATCATTAATTATGTACAATAAACACCAGTAAACCTTAAATTGAATAAAAATAAAGTTTTTTATGTTGTTCACGATTGACGCCAGACTGTCTCATCCTGAGAGCGTGTCTGAGAATGGTCCTGTCTAACTATCTCGCTCTCACACATGCGTATAATATATTCTTTCTCTTTTTTTTTTTTGTTATTATGGCATCGGTATTACGCATATTGCCAGTGTCAAGTAAAACGATATTTCGTATTTATTTAAGCAGCGTAAAATTTAGTATTATATAGTCATCAAGTATAATATGTAAGTATTAAGTATATAAGTTATCAAGTATAATATGTCAGTCAAGTGAGTTACACTGAAGTTATTCGAGTAAAGCGATGGCTACTTTACCAGAACATTTACAATGAAGTTTTGGAGGCAACCTGAAAGGTCGTGTTTTCGCACTGTTATTCTATTTCACTATGCACGGGCACTGTAATAAACTTATATCAAACAAAATGCCACCAACTTTATTCAATATAACTTAAAAATACACCAAGAAAATGAAATAAAATAAGAGCACCATACGCCTCTTTCAAGGTTCCCGCCAAAAAACCTTCTTTCTCTTTGTATTGCCAATCTATCTAACGAAGTAGATAATAAATCTATGGTTATACGGAAAAATGTCAAGCGTCTCGTCAAAATTAATATACAATAATCGACTTGTTAACTTTACAATAAAACTGTAGAAGTGTTAATTCTGTACATTAAAAATATTGAAAAAATAATTTAGTCATAAAAGGTAATAAATCACGTACTAAATGTTCTAGGGATTCCGGTCGTACTATATCTCTATAAACAGCAAAAAATAGGGTTCACTTTAAGCTAAGGACACCAATACGTCGGAGTATTATCTTTCGAGACTGAATTTTAGGCGCAAGTAGGCTTTCCAGTTTCCAATTGTATGAAGTAGTGGTTCCACCATGACAATACCATACGCTATTTATAATAATTATAAACATAAACCTATTTTGTACGTAGCTATTTACCTCCGAAAATGTAACAATATGAAGGACAGAGCCGAGATTATATTATTCAAATTATGTTTAAGCTGTAAACCATTGAGCTTAATACAAGGAGGAGAAATACCTACAGAATTGGCGTGATTGCCTACAAAAATTTGGGCGATTACAATGGCCGCCTTTCATAGGGTTGTTTTCGATAAATATCGATATCATCTTCTAATACATGAGCGGTTAATATCGATATTTTATCAACACGAATTCTTATTCTTTTAAAATATATAAGCCAAGTCTTAGTAAAATCCACTCACTAAATTAGAGTTGAGTATAATTGTAATAATTATGATGTAGTAATAATATGTATCCTGTAATTTGCATTCAAATTAAATGGTGAAATATAAAATAAATCTATATTATATACTGAAGATCTTATATACCTACTAGACTTTTAGCAAATAAATAAATTCATTCATTCAAATGATCTCATTGATTACCAGCAGCTTGCGAAAAGTTCTCAACCAGAACTAGAGCTAAAAATTGCAAATTGTGGTAATGTTGAATTTCAGTAGGATTTTCTATATCAGCCTTCAAATGTGAGTCTTATGCTGACCAGCTCCTTGGAATACATCTCTATAAATATTGTTGTTAAGTATTCCAAATTTTAATCATTATGTTTAGTTAATTTGAGTAGCACGATGACGCTTCGGTCAAGTTAAAGGCCAATAAACACATTTGATTTTTGTGCATTCTCGAAAGATCTTCTACTTACGTGTTGGACGTGAGTGCAACAGGATCTTTTTTTATTTTTTCATTATTACTATACCTTAACCAATATTATAAAAGTAGCAGGAACGGCTCTAGGTGTGTTAATGATATGACTAATTGAAAAGAAATGGAACCTACTTCAATTTTCAGATGATACGCATGTAGAAGTTAGTGACACAGATCTGTACGGCCCTGTGATTTCCAGCACAGATGCGTAATATCTTAGGCCTTAGGAGTGGCAACGCATTTAGATTGAAAGCTCTGGTTTCGTGTAGACTGATAGGCTATTACTTACCAATGTAAACTGATACCTGCCACTTCATGAAATGAAAAAAAAAAACTGTGTTATGTTGTGCTTATACTTATATTACACTCTAACAATCTCTGAAAAAAATTCACGCTATATTGGGTGCAAAAAAGGAGAAAACAAAAATGATTTAATTTACATCAATTTCTTCTTCGATATTTTATTAAGAAACAAGAAATTCTATCGAGTATAATGCTAATACAATATAATATTACATAATTAAAATTGATATGAAAATAATTTTATATCGATACTTTGATATATTAGGTTAGTATTCGTACATCACCATTTAAAAATGTTATTTTTAGTAAAGAATGAATATGAATAGCATTAAAAGTCTTATAAGTCATACGAAACTTACACAGGTCTTCAAAACTCCTAATAAAACATATCACTATATATCACTGCATTTCAAAATCCCACCGAATACGACACAATCCGTGAAAATTTGTACATAACCTCACAAAGTTAAATCCAAGATTATTTTCGTTTTTCCGTGTATCACTCTGTTTTAAACAGTACGAGAGCATAATCAGTCAACATAATGCAAAACCTAGAATACCACATTATCTAGTTAAAAGATTTAGTTTTCAAGAAAACAGCAAAAATATCACGAGCACCTGTTTGACAACAGATGTACCACAAATCGGGCACATACAATGGCGCCGACGGGCACGCGAAGGCATAAGTATGACGTCACATCAAATCATTTCGAAAATTGATACTCTGCATACATCTTGTGTCTCTTTTTACATAGGGAGCTACTTGTTAGTTAGAAATAGTCAAAACTGTTTTTGTCAGACTTATGTCGATTTTACCCATTATTGTATAACTACTTCTATAGTAGAATGCACCTTCTCCATGTATATTAACTCTGTGGTAAACACTGATTACTTTTGGCTGTTATCAGTTGTAACAACTTAAGAATGATAAATAATTATAGTCTCATTCTTTCACACGCGGATATATTTACCATGTTAAAAAGAAAAGCAAGATAATTTTATTTTTACGTTGGTAGTGTCCAAAGTTGGTATTTGCTCAGTTTGCCTGCCATTTTGTAAGATAGACGAGAGATAAAAAATAGTTATATGGTGTTAAAATTTTACAAAAACTCCGTTGCCATTTGTTTAAGGGCCCAAAACAAATGTTTAAATGGACGCATCGTCCATTATAACTCAGGTGTCACGGGATGACGAACAATTAAACAACTATGGATCCGACAGAGGTAAATCTGAACCGAGTTACACCTGTTACCTACTGCCATCAAATTAGAGCGTATAATGTTACCTCCTCGTGATTCGTATATATCTGTTGATTGTGATAATTACAAGATGAGTGCATCGTCAAGTGTTTAATCCTTGAACTGGGGTACGATAGGAGTGTACCCTGAGGTAAACAATTGGATCGGTGACGATAACATTCTAAGCAGCAACCTTGAGAGCGTACCAATCCCACACGGATTGATGGAGTGAGCATATTTGAGCTTCCGCTTGCGGAGAGTGCCTTAATAACCATGCCGTTGTTGTAGGACTGTCGGCGGGCGGGCAGCATAACGATGGAGACGGTACGCCAGTGTCAGGCACGACGCCGCTGGGCAGTAAGAAGTCTAGCGGGAGCGGCGGGTTCCTGCGCTCGCTGCTGTGCTGTTGGCGCGGCGGGCGCGGCAAGGGCCCGCCGGGCGGCAATGGCGCGAACAGCATCGACGGCCGGGCTTCACCACCGCTACTGGTCATGTCCGACCATGCACCGCGACCCTTGTTACCGCCAGTGAGACATCAGGACATGCATAAAAAGTGTATGGTCATTGATCTCGACGAAACATTAGTGCACAGTTCTTTCAAGGTATGTATCGAGTTGTTTATTATGATCTCTTATTGCTATTCAGTGACAGATTTGTAGTGAATCTATATTGATTTGTTTTAATCGTGTGCGAATCAACATTTATACAGTTCAATTTTGGTCCCAAATTTCATTAGTAATAAGATGTCATGACATGTTCTAAGTTCTGATCTGATGTTGTGCACTGAATACTACTGCATTCTTTTTTTTCTTAACATTCATCTGCTTATGTACTAGCAGGGTACTGACAGCTTTTGGATAAGCGCGGAGAGTTACCTGATTGTACTTATTTACTAACACTTCTAAGCTCCAATACTTTGTGCATTCATCGGAAAACTTATGTATCATTTGTTGGTTCTTGATCTTTGCATTATGTTGATGAAGTATCAGCATGTCATGTTTACAAAAAGATTTATTTGACAGATAAGTTTGTTATTATTTTGTTGAGAGTGTCTAGGCGGCTGTTATTTATCAATTTATCTAGTTTTAGTCATTTATTGTGGTGAGATAAATTACATTTCTGTCGTTATCATTTACTAATACTTATGTTATGATTCTTGATTCCGATAAGACTATGTTTGTCCTTTTACTCTGCCTTTATTTTGATATTATTCCAATTTTACTGAATCGTTTCTTGAACAGGAAGCTTATAAAATGAATGTATACTTTATACAATACAATACAATACAATACAAGAAAAGTCTCTACTGTAAGGGAGATTAATATACATAATATTTAGATTTAACAATCACTTAAACAATTAGTAGAGTAAAGATATGATATTCTGTATTTTTCTGACCAAAAGTAAAAAAACCATTGTAACTAGTTTTTATATCCATTTTTTTTTTTCGTTATAAATTTACGCATTGCAAAAAAAAAACTTTAATATGACATATGGCAAAAAAGTACACAAATTACCTTTGGTTGTGTGGTGTAATGAATGCATTATCCGCAATGATTGTATGTTCACTTATCAGTACTAAGGTCCCATATTTCCACCCAATCTTGTGATAGAGTAGTATACTGTTTTTTAGCGACGTAGCTATTATGCAACCTGAGAAAATTCCATGGGACCAGAAATAATTTTGTGTTTTTTTTTTATTTAACTGCCTCAGCGTAGTGGTAGCAGGTCACTACTACTGCGCTGGAGGTCCAGGATTCGATTCCCGGGTCAGGGACTATCAGAGATAAAGGTTTAAAAGCCTTTAAAGGTTCTATTGGGATTTTCCATTTTCTGGAAGTTTCCCAGTACCTCGGAGTTTGAGTTTGAGATGGCAACAGGTTCGCCACCTGTTACATGGGCCAAAAACGTAACCGGCGAGTCGTGGGTGTTTGCATGTATGCTTGAATGCATGCATTTACCTCTGCCTACCCCTTCGGGGATTACAGCCGTGAAGTTACGTTTTTATGTTTTTAGGTTTTCGCGAACGACGTTTCATTTTTTTTACATAAAAGTCGAGAGTTCAAAAAGAAGATGTGTTGCCACTCTTGAGAGCTAATGTTTTGCTTCTGTACAAGTAATTGTATGGCCATAGATTACCATCTAACCGGAACACGATAGTGATGAACAAGCCCATTTGGCGGCATATAGGTACATTTGGTAATACTGCGGTGCCTACGCCTCTCGAGCTTTGCCACTGAATCTCTAACACCAGTTAAGGCTAATTCGGCTATATTATTAAGGCTACTGCCATTCCAATGACAGTCGTTATTTTTTTTTTGTTTTTGGCGATTGGCGTTATTTTGTCATAGACAACGCCATCTGTAATAATACGCCAGATCTAATATTATCTATACGTAAGTTTTAATACGAACCGGCACGTAACTGTTGTTTAGTAAATTAGCTTTACACGTGCCCTCGCTATGAGGAAAATATTATTATGAATGGAGGTAAAAAACATGTGGGATTTAACGATGCTTAGTTTGTCGTAATTAATAATGCGTCAATGGAAGGGTTTCGCATGTTTAGAAACAGCGGAGTTATATTTATATTCCCTCGTGGACGTAAGCTAGTCGCTCTAGACCAGCTATACTCAAAGTGTGCTGCGCGGAGCCCTGGGGTTCCGTAAAGCATTTTCCGGGCTCCACAAAAATACATAATGAGGAAGGCTTTGGGACGTGACCCCATCCCCTTCTAGTGGAGGAGAATTCTTCCGGTAGTGCAGTCAGTCAACCGAACAATGGAATCAAACCATTCCAATATGTTGTACTATTTATTTTTCGCAATAACACATGCGAATGAACTTTAGAAATTAAAGAAAAAACGGCAAGTAAAATTTGACTTCGGGCAGGAATCGAACCTGCGATCTCAGGATAAGTCCCACACCGACGAGTCAAATTTTGCTTTCCCTTTTTGATTTTTAACCGATTTACGGTCGGTGAACGACATTTCAATATGGAAGTAGTAAATATTGGCAGTCTCGTGATAAAACTACCGCCACTGCGATCGCCGATCCGCCTGCCAAGTGTGGCGATTATGGCGTATTCTCACCAAATGACGCACAACACTGTTGTGGACGTCTTTGGGGACGGCTATGCCAAGCTTCCGACGTCCTTCGTCTTTTGGAGTAATGATGATGACGACAATATAGGTCATATTGATTTGAGATTCGGAAAAGGGTTCTACCTAATTTTACTCTATAAAGTTGAACAGTAATAATAATAATGTCCTCCAGATCGAATTTCTTTATTCTTTTATCTTTTTTTTTTATGTGTTAAAAGTGGCAAACAAGCATGCAGTTCAGCCTATAGACACCCACACAATTACCAGAGGTCAAAATGCAGATGCGTTGCCACTCCTAAGGTCTAAGGTGTTATGCCTCTGTGCCGGAAATTACCTATAGACACTTATACAATGACCAGAGGTCAAAATGCAGATGCGTTGCCACTCCTGAGGCCTAAGGTGTTATGCCTCATGTGTCGGAAATTACAGGGCCGTACATTACCTACCACCTGACCGGAACACGATAGTGCTGAACACTACCATTTAGCGGCAAGTATATTAGGTAATGCGGTGGTGCCTACGCCCGCGAGCTCCGTCACTGGAGCTCCACCACCAGAACAGCCAGCAATCTCAACGGAGACTAGCCAACTGCGCGGGAGATGTCATAGTGCACAAGTGATGAGCAAATACAGGTGCACTCTCTATTCCTTTACTCTCATAGCCCGATGGGACACGATTGGAGAGACATCGGGCGCAGGACGAACGGCTTAACGTGCTCTATCAGGCACGACCAGACATATCCTCACAGAAAAAACCCAATATCAGATTTTCCCGACCTGGGGATCGACCTCAGGCTTCACCATCGCTATTGCGACCACTGAGCCAGCGAGGCAGTCAGTACAGTAACATACAGTATGAAGCTTTTTGCCAAACATTTAATCCCCGTCCGGATGGCTAGATAAAGTAAAATATTTGTCTGATACGATTTGTTAGTTTACAGTTACACATAAAATAAAGTTTTCTAAGTATTTTAGAGATCCGTCAAATATTTGGGTTTACTAAAATGTTCCGATTTCGCAAAAAAAAAAACCTGAGAAATTCACACATACCTAATAGAAGGCAAACCTAAAAAAATTAATAAGAGACTGTATAATGCTTTCTAATTTCCTATCTGATTGTCTCCCACGTTTAATCTTATGAATTTATGTGTCTGTTTTTTTTTATTGTATGCATCCTATCTCAATTTCTCCCTCGTAGAATTTTTTGAATTTATATGCCTGTATCCTTTTACTGTCGCTATTTCGTTTCGTTAACTTTCAAATCACGACTCTAAAAATAAATTTGAAAATCACCGCTTACTTCACCTAATAGGTACCTAACTGAAGATTACTTCTCTGTAATTTTAACAAAAATTCTCAGATATTACGCGTATCTTCATCATATAGCTGACTGCTCTGTTGCTGAGTTTCCTACATTAACTTTAATTTAAAGTTATAAAAAAATATTAACTTTGGTAATTCAGCATTGTGTTTCCGAATACGCGACAAGCCATTCGATCACCTTGAAACTATTTTTATCTATATTTGTATTGATTGCTCGTTGGTCATCCCGATTTATAGTCGAGATGCGATCTGAACTTTTTGATGCTAAAGATTCGCTCTCGTACAATTATTTTTCTCCCCAAAGATTAAGATTCAATATGATAATTATCAATGATAAATAAATACACTGATATTTAATTATCTTGATCTTCAAAATTAAAAAACAAGCAATAGTTCTCTAGATTTCTTTTACGAAAAAATGATTTGTAGGCTATAATAATAAAGATTACCGGCAAACCTATGACAAGCCTACAACAACTTTGGGAAATTAATGAATTATACGGAACCCTGTGATCGCGAGTCCGACTCGCACTTGGCCGTTCGTTTATATTTAAAGACTTATGTAATGTATCGTTCATTTTAAATGATTTGCCGCAGTAATTTGATACATTTAAAAACCCAGGTATCGATGTATCCTATTCATCGATCACTTTTATGATGTAAAATTGTCACCTTGTGACCAAATGTCCCCAAATGCTTTCGTTTAGCTTTCGTTTATGACAACATCTTATCAGTTTCGAACCACCTATTTTTTTCTTGGAAGTGTTTTTGTCCGCAGTGATACCGCCTAACATTTTACCGTTAAGTACCTATGTACTTAATGGTAAAATGTTAGGCGGTACGAAACTGACAAGATAACGTCCTAAACCGACGAAACATAAAGGTCCTAACGGAAGACCAGCGCTGGTTGGTCCTAACTCATGCTGAGTTAGGACCAATTTGTAACAATGCAATGTAAAATACTCGACCTATTATTATTATCCCTCGTGAAACATTGTTGCAAATAGATGTTGTTTCTTCTTTTTCTAAACGAAAGCATTTCAGTTAGGCGGTCGGCCCCCAGGAAACACTAAATCATAACATACACTGATTTGTACAGAAAAAAAAAGCTAAGGTCATTTGTTTTGCCAGAGACCTTCTGTCTTTGGTAAAACAAATACCTACAGTATTCCTTTTAATTATTTTTAGGTATAATAAATGTAATAATTTTAGTAGTCTTCATGTTCAGCACCGCCAAGACACGTCACGAAATCTCGTAAATCGTTTATCTATATTTTTGTATTTATTTTATCATAATCTCGATAACCTTGAAAGGTGAATCTGCTGTAAGATTATTATTTCATTATCTATGACAAGCTTGAGTCCGCGATTTCATTGTATTTGTATTCAAGAAATAAAAAACCGGTCAAGTGCATGTCGGGCCACGCGCAGTGTAGGGTTCCGTAGTTACAGAGTAAAAGATGAAATAAAAAAATAAATAAATATTTTGTAAGGACTTGTTTGAAATTTTCGAGTAAAGTACATTTGATCGACTATTACTCGCAAACTTGCAGGGCCAACTTAAGTGTGATATAAAACTATTTTTACGGATTTATCTCGCGTATATTAAACTAAAATGATTTTTAAAATCAACCCTATGTTTCGGTCGCTTTTCAGCTTCCGTGGTCCCGGGCAGACTGAGGTGACATTTGTCTGACAGAAGTTTGAAAAAATTATATGTAGCTACCTCCGTCGATTTCGTAAACGCCTTGCGTAGCGTTCAGGATTAACACAATAATTACTTATGGTATCTTGAGGTCTTGCAGACTGCTGCGGCTGGGATTTGATCTTGCTAAGTATGGGATCCCATGATGTTGATAATCGCCATCCATCTTCTCTATTGAAATTTGGGTGTTTTTTAATTTCAATAGCCTCGCGTACCATTCGTGGAATGGGTTTGTGTTCTCTAGCGAGTATTTGAATTTTATCAAACCGGATGTAATGGTTCGGCTTATCCGCTATGTGTTCACAGACTGCAGACCTCCCTGTTCTTCGGTTTTTGACATCAGCAATGTGCTCTTTAACGCGGGTGGATACAGCTCTCTTCGTTTGACCAATATATGAGAGTCCACAATCACAATCTAAAATTACAAAATTCTGGCATTTATAAATTAGACAGACAGACGGACATGGCGAAACTATAAGGGTTCCTTGTTTACTACGGAACCCTATAAAAGGGGAAAAATCACGTTCCTCCATCAAATTTGTTGTATGAAACCCCTTAAATGTTTATTTTGTTATTTTTTAAGCGGCACCAGAATCTTTTTATGTAGAAGGCTGTTTTCATTTTATTCATCACTATCGAATCGTCATTGAATTTATTCAGTACAATAATATTATCATTTCATTTCAAATTGTATCGTTGTTCGCTCACGTATATCGATATAAAAAGTTCGAATGTCCAGGTCACGAACCCATCCAAATCCATTCAACCGTTAAAGCATGATTGAGTAATGAATATCCTCTAACTAAACTTTAGATTTTTTATGTATAGTAGGGGAGCCCAAAAGGGGATTTTTTTGAATGTACTCCAGCGCGTTAGATTAAAATATAGGAAATACCTTGCACCCTGTACAGTACCTCCACCAAATCTAAGATTTCCATAAAGGGCCAAACCCTTAGGGCTTCCGCCACGAGCTTGCCTCGCATCCAAATCGTCAAGAATTTTGGATGGGAACTTTGATTGGGTTCTCTGAGCATCTGACATTCTTGAGTAATTTTTCACCTTCAATTTTGAAAGTGATGATTTTAAAAGGGGCGCGGCATCAACGTCATGGGTCAAGAGCGTCTCAGATATTCTGAGAGGGTGTAAAATGTGCCCAAACAATGCTCCTATAGTAAGATCGTAGCGACCTTTAGAATTTTTTTAAGGGCTACCTTTCGGCCGTGACTCTAAGGCCGTTCAAGTACCTATTACGTAAGCAGATTTATCACAATTCTTAACCCCCCCACCCCCCTTGTCAGCAAAAGTAAGCAAAGCTCTTACCCCCTCCCCCCATGCTTACGTAAACATTTTTCAATTAATGTATTGTTTTTTTATAATACTATTATTATAATGTTGTAATTATAATTTTAAAAATAAGAAAATATATTTAGGATAGAGATTAGATTTTACTGATACGATATTAAAAGTAAGGGACAAAAATATTTTAATCTTACGAACATAACAAACTTATTTTAAATTTTTGGTACACATATTAAATTCAAATTATCAGTCTTCAGTCCATGAAACCCGTATCCATGATTCTAAGTTTTCGATGACATTGGATTGCTGCTCAGTGTTGTGAGTCTGCTCACTTTCATCCGATTTGGAATGGCTACGTCGTTCTCTTCGAGCCATTCAACATCACGGTGCTCTAAATTTTGAATAATGCACATCAGTTCATTAGCACGACGAGCAGCGACTCTTACAGGTCTAACTTTCCTATCAGTGTGCGTGTTTACTTTTTTATGGATCTTTTCGATGTGATGACGAGTGGTTATGACAAGTGAGTAGCGCGCGGTAGTTCCTCTACTCGGTTCTAAAGCGAGTGCCTAAACGTATGCATTATTTGCGGGAATCCCCGAAAGCGTTTCGTTTTCAAGCAAAGACAGTGTGAGGGTTGCCATTCGTGTGAAAAAGTAAATAACTCCCGATGACGTAATCATCATCTAGACTCCCCTACCCCCCATGTCATCCAAAATAAGTAGAGCAAAGACCCTCCCGCCCCCACATAGTGCTCACGTAATACTTGAACGGCCCCTATATACAAACTTTAGATTTAGTGGAGGTAACCAGGAAGGTGCAAGGTATCTCCCATATTAGTCTGACGCGCTCGAGTAAATACAAAAATAGCGTCCTAGGCTCCCCTACTAACAGAAAATTCTCATAAAATTGTTAAAGCTGTACGCACTGTAAGCTTAAATTCCCTGTCCCATGTACCTACCAAATGTGTCCATTTGTATTGTTAAAATTGTGTCTGCTTACGGGACAGTGAACGTGTTAACTGGGCAGTCTTGTTGGTGTGGAGTGTTTTATGCTGTAGCCTTTGTTCGAGACCGTGGGTCACGCCAGTGCAGTAGAATCACCATTGTCACCAGTGTCTGTCTTGGCGAGGTCGAAATGTCTTCGCTTTAAATTCAATCTCTGGGAAGAGGAACAAGGTATGAGACACTTTGACTTTCTAAAACCACCTCATCCCTGGTTCAGGCGGAACGTGACAGTTTTTCGTGCCTGCAGCGTGAGTTCATTGATTTATAAGACGTTATCACGTCCAAAAAAGTAAGTAGGTATTTTTTCTGTTTCTTGGACGTCATCAAAGGGCTTCTTTTAATTTTGACACGGCTTGATAGATATATTTTGAACAAGATTCTCAATCAAGATCTTACTAAATTGTACCATGAGTAAAATAAACAAAATAATATTGTTCGAATAAAAGTAAGTGCCAGCTTATTTTACTCATGGTACAATTTAGTAAGAATTTTCTACAATTACTAAACCAAATCAATTTGTCACAGCTATTAGGCGTATAATGCCAGTTACATTATGACGACTTGGCGACCATGAAATATAAATATTAAAGAAATGAAATTCACCGAAAATGTTCGATACAATTTTCCCTGAAAAAAGTCGCATGGCGTACAGAATTACTGACACACCGTTCAACCAATCCTTTTGGAAGACACCGTAATGAACGAAATATTTGGATTCTTATTATATAAGACATAAAAGTTATAATAATCGAAAATATATTACAATGACCTTCGTAAATTATCGCCCGTGGACTCGTTTGCGGTAATCATAATATGGCTATGACTTAGGTGATTTATAATGTAACTATCTGTGCTCGCGACTTCGTCCGCGTCGAATGTAGCAAAATTATTGTTCAGTGTCTACGCGAACGAAGTCGTGGGCACACCTAGTATAATAGGTATACTTCATTAATTAATTAATTTATTTATTAAGAAAAGTTACAAAAACAATTTAAATGTAGCCACAAAAATGCCACAAAACCCTTAGGTAATGGGTTTGTCCTGGCACCTTTACATTCGAAGCTCTAATACTATTTAAATACTATTGAAACATATCTTTAGAGCTAATTAGGTATATTACAATATTCTCGAGAGCGATATAAAATTTAACAAGGATAAGCTAATTAGTTATCTACAGAACCTTAAAAATATATACTTAACACTAAGAAAAGGCTACACATACACTATGAAGTGCGGTACGGGAAAATAATAATAAAAGTAGCCTATGTTACTCTTTATTACATGAGCTATCTCTCAGCGAAAGTACCGTCAAATCAGTTCAGCCGTTCCAAGATTAGCCGGAACAAACAGACATACAGATAGACGAGAATTTAAAAAAAATGTCTGAGTATTATGTAAGTCTATACTTACGTAAGTACATAATATGCTTTTAATAAATCGCGGTTATTTTTATATTACAAACAGACACTCCAATTTTATTTATTTGTATAGATGACATTATTATTCGTTGTCGTGATTATAAGTACCTTGTGATATAAATAACTTAACTGTATTTTCTGTAATCCGGATATTATTAGCTGTAGGTGTGTCGCTATAAGTAGGTTCTTGATATTTATCATAGATTTGTTTTATGATTATAATATTACAGTACAAATTTACCGCATGGCCTATTAAATAAGGTAAATCCGTCTCTGGTTCTTTTTTAAATATTTTTTTCTCTTTGTCGATTATAAGATAGGTATGTCTATTGCATGTACTGACTGCTTATCTACTAGTAGTAACACTTGACCGGATTCGGTTCCGCCGACCAAATCCGCTCTCGCTACACATGACCGCTTTCGGTCCGGCGGACCTAATTCGCCGACCAAAGTCGCGCGAGCGGACCGCATCGGACTTGATTAATAATAATTATGTTCGCCGGACTCCTCTACACACGTCCAGGTTTGGTGCGGACAGCGGTTTGAACTCCAAATGTAGTTAGTATCTGGGAAACTATCCCCCTTATTCATAAACTTACATTAGATACGTTTTAGTTATAGAATGCTTTGTCTTTGTCAGTTGCATTGTCAAATGTGCAGGATAGAAAAAGACAAAGGAGAGATTAGCAACACTTTAGCTAAAATACGTTTATGAATAAGGGGGTCAATGTATAAGTATACTTATACAAGTCAAGTCCCTTTATGACAAAAGTGTTTTGACCTGACATCGATAAAGCCAGCTCTCAGCTGGTTCAAACCCATCTCAAATTATAATTCCCCCTCCACATTCAAATTCTGAATCCACTGGGATTGAATCTGAAGACTACGTAACGATACACAACATTATCACCAGCCAATAGACGTCCACCGCTGAACAAAGCCTTCTGCAAAAACACCCACAGCAATGTTGTGCGACTTGTGCGTCAATAGGGGAGAATATGCCATAATTGCCATGGCGAGTAGGCGAATTGCCGATATATATTCGTGCTGATGTACAGCATATTATGACCTAATTGGAGGGATTGGTTCTCTGATATATGTACAACTTAATCCGCGTTTGACGTTATCGAATAGACAAGTTATCTTTCACCGTCTACCTGATACAATAGATTTTATGTAAAGATGTTGGCAAACAATCATGCAGCTCACATTGATGTTAAGTGATCAATAATGCAGCTCACATTGATGTTAAGTGATGACTGCACAAAAAACAAGAGGACAACATGCAGATGCGATGCCACCCTTGAGATCCAAGTTCTTATGTCCTTATGATAGTTATTACAGGGCCATACATTACCATCTAACCGGAACCTTTACTGGTGGTAGAGCTCCAGTGACGGAGCTCGCGGGCGTAGGCACCACCGCATTACCTAATATACTTGCCGCTAAATGGAAGTGTTCAGCACTATCGTGTTCCGGTCAGGTGATAATGTAGGGCCCTGTAATTTCCGGCACAGAGGCATAACACCTTAGGCCTCAGGAGTGGTAACGCATCTGCATTTTGACCTTGGTTTTTGTACACCCACACAAAGACCAATGTCAAAATGCAGATGCGTTACTACTATAGGCTGCTGTCATCACTTAACATCAACTGCATGCTTGTTTACCACTTCCATTGCATAAAAAAAAGAAACTCGGTAGTGCTGAACGCTACCATTTGTCGGCAGATATATTAGGTAATGCGGTGGTGCTTACGCCCTCGAGCTCCTTGCACTGGAACTCTACCACCAGTAGATTCTGTTTATCCTTGCGCTGGACGTTTTACTTTTACAGGTTTTAAAACTAAACACAGGTCACTGTTCTCGGTTCCGGCCTCTTGATCTTTTAAACATTTCACTTTAGGAACTAGAGCATGCGAATACGCTTCTTGTCATAGGGCTTCATAAGCACAAAAACTAGATTATGTAAGGATTGCGCAATTTTCTTACTTTGACTAAGTAAATTTGCTTTTATAAGCCTAAAAACTTTTTACTATTAAATACAGACTTCAAAAACACAATCGCATTACTAAAAAAACGATTCTGACGAATTGAAAACCTCCTCCTTTTTTCGAAGTCGGTTAAAAAGTTAAAAATAAATGAACACAGACAAAATAGTCGTTATATAATACGGCAATATGTTGAAAGAAAATACTCACCAGTTTTTGGCTAGACGTGTAAGTTGCCTTAACTTACACGTCTAGCCAAAAACTGGTGAGTATTTTCTTTCAACATATTGCCGTATTATCTCGTAATTCCTTACGGTTATGTAGTTATGTAGTCCTGTGGCTTCCAATGTGAGATCAGTAGCGTGAAGGAAGATTTTCTGACGTAAATAAATTAAAAAAACTACTGAAACCCCATAAGTCCATACAATTTTGAGGGTTACCCTCGACTTCTCCATGTTGCCATCAACAGTTCTCAACTTGGTGGGAATGAAATCAACTTGGAAGCGTATGTATCAATCCTTTCAAGAGACATGAGATTTTCTTAAATTGGTTTATAACGAACGAAGTGATCAGTGAACATACATTATAAGTCTGTTAAATAGCGCATAAGTTTTGGCCAAAATAATCCAAACTTATCGAAAGATCGCCAGCATTTCTCTTGAACAATTTTTCGTAGAGAAAAATAACAGTTGCGCGTAATCTGTGCTGTAACGTAACACGAAATCCCTTTTCCAACCCTTTGTGAAGCCTCACAAGCTAGCGGCGTCACTAAAAATACATAATTTCTAACGTCTACCACAATGTAATGATTGTATCAAAATTGCACGTCACCGCTGTTTCAGTCCACATCGTTTATAATGGTATGTTTCTTGTTTATATTGTCGTATTATTTGCATTTATTAGGGGTTGATTTATAACATGAAATATGTAATTAAGTACATAGCGAGCGGAATGTCATATGCGGCTATTTAGCGTCGACTTTAAAAACAAAGGATTTGTGTAGCCTTCACAAATGTAATATGAAAGTCAAATGTTGAATTATGGAATCGTTTATGCTGGTGACAGAATGTTTTACTTTCAATGTGGTTTCTTTTCGTATGATTGTGCATGTCTGCAAGGTTCCAAGGAATAATGTACGCAGTTCGTGTAGCCTACTTCGTGTGCATTTAGAAGACTATCAAAGAGCTTTTTAAGAGAGAGAATTTCACCTTCAGAAAATAAAAAAAACCTGTATCTATTATATATACTTTTTGCGAAAGCTGAAGGCTGCACATTGAAGATGTGCACATTCTAATGAATGGCTCATAAAAAAGTTTCAATTAAATCCAATTTAAACCTTGCCACACGTAGCGCTCAGAAGTTATGTCCAAAATTAAGGTAAATTAGTATATAGCGTGTGCCAAAAACAACAGAACGCTGGGTTTAATTGTATTGATATTGGTCATACACATTTCCCAAATCCATTAAGAGTATTCTCGAAAAAAGGAACCGACTTTCTCCTTTTCTCGCGACGTACTAATTGATCTTTAGGACTATGGGTAGCATATGGATACTATATCAGCTGATTGAACTGCATCAGTTGCTTATCGACTCAGTTAATAAGTCAAGTTTTTCATACCTCATAAATGTTTGTATGTAACAATGGTGGCAAGCAAGCTAGCATGGATGTTAAGTGATGACTGCAACCTATAGACACAAAAACCAGAGATCAAAATGCAGATGTTGCCACCCACGTGTAAGTTGTTATGTCTGTGTGATAGTACCTAATTACGGGGCTATACACTACCATGTAATCGGAACACTAGTGAGGTACACTACCATTTGGCGGCAGATAGATTAGGTAATGTGGCGGTGCCTACGCCCTCGAACTCTAGTACTAGTTCTCATGCCTATTTCTCGCATAGGCATAATAATCGATGACTAAAAGTTGCCTTATTTGTTTGCGTTGTGAAATACCTATACGCGGCAAAAATTATATTTGCGTAACATGCCGAATCCAAATAAACGTGGTTTCGCTTTATCTGTATTACGTTATGTGGTTACATAATAAAAAAATATGATTTTTGGATGTCACCGTTAGCACATATGATGAAAGTAGACATGTCAGTAGCTTAAGAATTGCATGACAATTCTCCTCATTTAAATTTTATATATTTCTACCTTTCGCGTTGGGCAGTGACGACCCCACCGGCCACCGGTGGAGTTTTTTTTTCCGCTAGTAGAAGATCTACTGCAAGAAAATCTATGTACATTTTTTGCAGTAGATGTTTTTCCGCTGAAATGATGATGATATTTCTGCCTCAGGATATTGCTCTGGAATGATCTTTTGGATAAACAGCAGTGTCTTATCGTGTGATTTATTTATCAGAAACTAGTTTATTGGTGGTGTCGCATGTAGAGCTCGTGTATCGTAACTTTAAGTTAAAACCCTTTAAAAACCGCATCATAAACCCTTTTAAACCCCAATCCCAAAACAATTTCGATTAGTTTGGGTTAACCCTGTTAAAAATCTTACCTCTATTATATAATAATAAATCATAATGGCAACCCTTGATACGTCTCACTGCTGGGCACGATTCTCTCCCCTTCCTGGGAGGAGGCCTATATAGCTTACTCCACCACGCTGCTCCAAATGCGGGTTGGTGGAGATAAGGGTTAGTGACCAACCCGCTGCCGGATGTTTTCAAACCGCCCATAACGCCTCCGACAAGGTTTAACAACTGCTATCTATCGATAGCAACCGGGACCGACGGCTTAACGTGCCCTCCGAAGTACGAAAACGCGCATTTTAATTTGCCATTAGCGGTCACGCATCACCCACCCGACCGCGCCCGTATCGCTTAACCGAGTAGATGGCTTTCGATCTACACCAGCCGTGGGGCCATGCGCGCTTTATGGTCCCTATAATAATTAAACCGAACAAAGGTTAACCCAAACTAACGGCAGAGAATATGTAATAATACTACGTAAAGAATGGACACTTCGACGTCCCGCCCGATTTGCACACATACACAACCCCTTCCTCTCTTATGGGCGACGGTTGGTATTTTGAACGTGCTACGCACACAGGTGTGCGTGTAAATACACGTCACTGATGGATAGAAACCAAATTAAGCGTTTGTATGGAATTTTGGCGGTGTGCTAACGGTTAACACAAGAATGGTTTAACTCGTGAAGTCACGAGAAAAATATGACAATTGGCTTTCAATTGTGCCTAGCCGCTGATGGCATGACGTTCCTAAAGGGTTACCTTTTTCAAACGCTTATTAAAAAAACGGGTTTTTCCAAGCCCTGGTTCTAAAGGAAAGAGATACCCATCCTATTGATCATACATGCGATTGATGGAAGCTATATAGTATGTATTGTAGCTCTTTGTGACATTTCAATACACAGCGATAGCGCTAAAAAGACTTCCCGTTGTTGTTTGTGAAGGTGAAACAATAACTAGCTATTTGTGTCCCAGAGGGTGAGACCTGACCTCTGACACACACGCGAATAGATTGCTCTTTGTATGTGTTGATTCTAAACAAGCACTGTATATTTTAGATACCCATTGAATTATCAGAGAGGCTGAAAGTCTCATAATTTTTTGGCACGATTTCACACTCTAGTCTAAAGTGCTCGATTATTTATTTATGAAAATTTGATTTCGTTTGAAAGGAATTCTTGGCTGTTCTTGATATTCACTTAGTCTGAGATTTGATTAGTCTGGTGATAAATAACATTTGAAACAAAAATCAGTTACGTTATCTTTTTGTAATTTTTCTTTGGTGATCTTTATTTTTTTTTAGAATAAAATCGATATTCATTTTCTCAATAGTCTAGTTAGGATTTGAGAGATTAACGGCCAAATACTCAAACGTCACTTAAATCTAAGTGGGACTGAAGTCTTCGGTCTTTTTAAAACACGTTCAAACGATAGAAATAGCGCGCACCTTTGGGGGTTGCTTAAAATTGAGTGACGTTGAGTATTCGGCCGTAAGACTACGCTACAATAGTTGTTCGATTACTATAATCAAGGCAATAGTTCCCGTATACGAGAATGTCATTGCGTATAGTCGTATACGATAAAAAACATGCAAGTGTATTTTAAGTGTTTGCGGATTTCTCAAACGTGTACAATACCATCAACACTTCTTCGCTTTCCAGCAATCATGGTCATGGGCAGATTAAGAAGACAGGAAAAATCCTCCTATATGATTTCCGCAATCTGTGATACACACGAAAACCTGCGAAAATGTTTATTGAAATTAAGCAATATTCCTAGCAACTTCTCTTAAGAGCCTGAACCACCAATTAAAGTATTAAAATTATTTAAAATAAGTCATAATTTTGTCTATCCAACAAAAACAATGTCGTATCATAACATGTTCTCATAAATAATAATTCCTTATAATGTTAATGCAAATCATTCTATTCTTAACGATCGCACGTTTTTCTATTAAGCTATGCACATGTACGTTAGACGAAGTGATGAGCGTGTTTTCTGATATTTAATTAAATATAAATAAAAAACAACGGGTTGCTTGTCCGGAGTGCCGGCAGAAGTGACTACTTGAATATTAACGTAGTGCATATTTGTTTTTTTTGCACCATCACCACCACCACTACCAACAACATCACTACCACAACCAACACCACCAACACCGTAAACGTCATTAACACCACCAACACCACTATTACCGCTATCATGACAGCTGTCATAGGCACCTTTACAACCGCCACCACCACCAACAACATCACCGCCACCACCACCAACAACATCACCACCACCACCACCACCCACAACATCACCACCACCACCACCACCACCACCACCACCACCACCACCACCACCACCACCACCACCACCACCACTACCAACACCACCACCAACAACATCACCACCACCACCACCACCACCACCACCACCACCACCACCACCACTACCAACACCACCACCAACAACATCACCACCACCACCACCACCACCACCACCACCACCACCACCACCACCACCACCACCACCACCACCACCAACACCACCACCAACACATCACCACCACCACCACCACCACCACCACCACCAACACCAACATCACCAACATCATTAACGCCACCAATACCACCATTACCACCACCATGACAGCTGTCATGGGGTCCCCAAAAAGGCTGATGCAATTCTGGTCACGTGTCCGTCTTACGCATTTTCGATCAGGGACCTGACGCGAGTTTAACATTTTTTACCAACCACAAACACCGCTGGTGGTGGGGTCAAAAGTCTTAGGAATCGGCGTGCATGTATGAAGAGAATGATGAAGGTAGACGAGGCACGAGAGGTTTGTCAGAACCGGGATATCTGGCGCTCTACACTCTGCCTACCCCGTTAGGGACCTGGCGTGAAGATACATACAAACACCGCAAGGCGTCGCTGAAGAAGTTTGTTTACACTTAAAAAATATACGAATATGAGAAAATAAACGAAATATTTTGAAGTGGTTCGTTGCTTTAATCACATATTTTCTTGATATATCCAAACCATATGAGCATTATGACTTATGACAAGGCACGCATTGTAAATATTCACGTAGTATCGACAGATTCAATATCAATTTGGCTATATAAAAGTGTTTATATTTACTTACCATGTTTATCTATCGAACGATTTCATTTGGATAAGGACATCCCCGACACGACGAACTGCTATTGTATTAGGTACTACTTCATGTCAAGTCAAGGATACAGCCTTGGTATTGTGTGCCTGCATCATTGGGAATCAATGATAATGGATGTTGGGTGTCGGCCTGAGCGCAGGTACTTTGGGATTTAACGGTCTCGACAAAATTGTGAGAAGTAAATGCATTGTTCTTTATTCTGACCTAGATGAACGTGTGTCGTGTACAATAGTCATTACAATTGTAAATAAACATTGCCCGTGGAAATTATAACAGTACTTAGAAAATAACATTATATTATAGTTTTTGGATAATAAATTCTCTTGTCTCTCTCAGTTAGAGGTTGATTTTTATGCGAATAATTTGCAAAATAGCGAATAGGTTACCTTAATGTAAAATGAATACTGCAGACCTAGACATCTGCATAACAAAAACAACGCTTACGAATCAGCATTGTTGCTATCGACTTCACGTTAAAGTCTTGTAAAATAGACTGATAGATAGACAGATATGGCAGCACTATATTATTGCATCTGGGATGAACAAGCGACGATGATAGTTAAAGTAGTAACACACGGCCGGATTTGGTACAGAGCGGACAGCGGATTTTGTACGCTCCGAACCAAATCTGGTCCGCGGATTTGCCGGCGGACTTGTGTTACTAATATTAGATTATCGATATTGCTTTTGAAGGGGATACAAAATTGACAGCAGTAGCAATGTCGACACCAACACTCAGACTGTGGCTGTTTTTACAGTGCAAGTGTTTAAATTTGAAGACCTCAGTATTCTGTTTCCACTTGAACAGCATGTTTATTGGGAACATTCTCTTCTATAAAGAAATAGGTAGGCAAAGTTGTGATGCCAACGTTCTCCAATTCCGCCACTTAATCTCTACCTTCAGATATTTTTTGGATAGGTTTGTACAGGGCTAACATTGTATGGATTGTGAAGTGAGACAGCGAGACCTGTATATTATCAAATCACGCTATTTTTACTCTCGTCAACTACTCTGAACGTTTGTGCGTTTGAAGTGTCTGTGTGTATGCTTTGTGATGTAATGATTGGGGCAAACGTAGAAATTATCTCTTCTGTTGGTATTGCAATCAATGTCTAGTCTGTAATTACATACTTACTAAAAGGAGATGTTGCAAAAATGTATGGACCTCCGGCCATGTATTGTACACAATATCAATAAACAGGCATGATCAATATAAAAACGTTTTTTACTGCATATTTTCACTTATTTAGCTTTGTTTGCAGTTACAAAACATTATTTGCAGTTAGAATTGCAACTCAAAACCAACATGGCGAATATGGCGGACGATGTCATTTTGACATTTTCATTTTTTAAATTGTATTTTGATTATATAGTACTTGGAGAAAAAAGTAATATTTTCTAAATTCTATCAAAATCGATTGATTCCAAGTGTCGGCTGTATCGCCGCCATGTTTAATATTGAAAATGATAAAATCGTTTGAATTAAATGTAGTTGTAACTCTAAAATATATTCTTGAATAAATTAATTGGATTTTTTTTCGGCTTCTTCTTTAATTTACCCATTTTTTGAGGACGTGTACGAACCAGAGCCGAGCTCGCAACATCTCCTTTACATCGTTCTTGTTGATAAAATATCGTAATTAGTATTTTTTTCGGATTTAGTGCTATTTAAGATCAGTTCCTGAAATCTCATAGCCCAAAAATACATTTAGTTCTGTGTGCATCACTTGTCATAATTATTCTGGTGATAGAGTTCCAATGTATTCAAAACCAGCGTCGGGCTTCGGTCTGACATGCTGAACTGGAGGCTATTTGGTGCAGTCGTGAGATTCGAGGGACATTTATTATTATTAGTAGGAAGTACCTCTTCCTATTTAGGCTAGTTAGTAGTAACATGTTAGTTTGTAAGTAGTTAGGTACTTTAAGTTTTTGGCTCGTCTTTTTGATGTCCACCGTTAAGTCTTTCGACTGCACCAATAAAGTATTTTTCTTTCTTTCTTATTTTCAATGTCGGTGCTCGAGGCTCGAGACCATATGCTGGTGCCGTCCATTACAGATTGGGCACTTTACAGTAGTTTTCAGCACTATCGTGTTTCGGTAATGTAAAGCCTCGTTATTTCTATCACAGAGGTAAAAAAACTTAGGCTTCGGGAGTGGCAACTGTATTATGGTTTTTGTGTAGTTGTCTATAGGCTGCAAGTATCACTAACCATCCATTTAAGCTGCATGCTTATTTGCCACGATCATTTGTTGCGTAGTCTTTTCGTTTCGGATTCATTTCTGTAATTAACATCGATTTTCCCGTTACTAACACCACCATTCCCCACACGAACTACATTCATAACATATACTCGTATCACTGATGTACCGCGTCTAATAGTCGTTTTTTTTTTTTTTTTTTTTTTAGTTTAGTTATTATGGCATCGCTATTACGCATATTGCCAGTGTCAAGTAAAACGATATTTCGTATTTATTTAAGCAGCGTCAAAGTTAGTAATATCAAGTATAATATGTAAGTATCAAGTATAATATGTCAGTCAAGTGAGTTACAGTCAAGTTAAGTCGAGTAAAGCGATGGCTACTTTACCAGAACATTTACAATGAAGTTTTGGAGGCAACCTGAAAGGTCGTGTTTTCGCACTGTTATTCTATTTCACTATACACGGGCACTGTAATAAACCTATATCAAACAAAATGCCACCAACTTTATTCAATATAACTTAAAAATACACCAAGAAAATTAAATAAAATAAGAGCACCATACGCCTCTTTCAAGGTTCCCGCCAAAACTCAATAGTCGTTTGATTGCTTTGTTGTATAGTTTTGGGAGTGACCAGTAATGATGTCACGAATAATAAAAAGATGCGGAACACAGCTCACGAAAAGTGTACTTACGAGTAGTACATCATACGCATACAGACTATTCAGCGACGGATTAAACTTATTTAGACTTGCCACTTTGTTTAATAGAGACAATAGTCTTTAGTTTAGAGAATAGTATTTAGTTTTAGATTCAATTATAATTTTTAGCAGCTACGTCCAATTCTCGGTTTACAATAATTATCGTGACGTATAGACATCTACATAAAAACCAGAGGTCAAAATACAGATGCGTTGCCACCGTTGCTGGGACCGAAGTTGTTATGTATCTGCGATAGTTGTTACGGGGCCATACATTACCATTACCACCCAACCGGAACACGATAGTGCTGAACAATACCATTTGGCGGCAGATAAATTAGGTAATGTGGTGGTGCCTTCGCCCTCGTGCTTCTGGACTGGTACTCTACCACCAGTAAAAAATAATTTAATTTATCAATAAACTTCTGAATTCTGTTCCCCAGTTTTTTTTCCAATATTCTGTGTTGGTGGACTTCAGATTAATCCACGTCAATCAATTCGAGATTTCTAGAGTAATTACGTTTAGCCCAAATCTGAAACTTCTGAAAACTTCCTCGAAACCACTAAGAATTTTTCTGCGTTTAGTTATTCTAATCAAATCTTTATTCGTTTGCAGCCGATAAACAACGCAGATTTCGTGGTGCCAGTGGAGATAGACGGTGCGGTGCATCAAGTATACGTGCTGAAGCGGCCGCACGTCGACGAGTTCTTGCGACGGTGCGGCGAGCTATACGAGTGTGTGCTGTTCACCGCGTCCCTCGCCAAGTACGCGGACCCTGTCGCCGATCTATTGGATAGGTGAGTCTTTCATAAAGAAGATGTCTTGCAAATTCAATAGATAACATATGTGCTATAGAAGATATGACTTGCAAATTAAGGAGATCTATAGTTGTCGCGGTTGCATCCTGCAAGTTTTTTCGTTTATCTCGCACCCTTATGTGCGTGTTGTGCAGCAACAGGATTTATGTACTTCGCGAGAAATGCTCGTGAAATAAGCAAATTCTGTTGCTGATCTTTTGGTCGGCGATTCGTTCTTTCAAGATACAGCCGCCGCAAGAACTCCTCGACCGTTCTTGAGGTATACGACTGTGTTCTTCACCGCGTGCCCTTGCCAAGGACGCGAACCCTCTCGCCAATCTATTGAATGAGTCTTTGAAGAAGGCCTATCTTGTAAATTACACGGCCCGCCAATGACACTTCTGTATCGCAAGTCATCGATAGTCGATATTGAACGTATCAACGCATTCGCACGTTTAACCGGCTTTAATATTCGGCCCTCGTCGTCTAAAAGGGGCAGCAATACAGAACACTTTAAGGACGTTCGTGTGAACGGGACGATGTAGATAGAGGGTTGCCAATTAGGTTTGTTAATGAATTTGTAAAAATGAAGGTCTTTGAGAAATAAAACAAATAGGCAAAATTTATTTTATACATTTTCGCGTGTGTGCTTTTCATTTTGAAAGTGCCGTACGATATATAAGGGACAAGCTAGCTTGTAGACAGACATCATTTTATGCGTATACATGTATCACTTGCGGTTTTCATACCGCAAGATTATTCAATGTTCGTTTGTCTATGGCAAGATATCAGAATATGTCACGGCGCGCCAGACACTTCTGTATCGGAAGTCATCGATAGTCGATATTGAACGTACCAACGTTTACCGGCTTTAATCTTCGGCCCTCGTCGTCTAAAAGGGGCAACAATACATAACACTCGAGGGACCTTTTGTTCGCGTGTACGGAACGATGACGGTACAGGGTTGCCATTTTTTATTCTTTTGTAAAAATTAGTATTGTTTTACGAATTTGTAAAAATTAAGGATTTTATATTATTTTTCGCAATAACACACACTAGTAAAATATTTTTAAGAAAAATGGAAAGAAAAATTTGACTTCAGGCGAGATATCAGCCGCTTTATGGCAATGCAATAAAATGTGAAGGAAAAATTTGACAAATCAGGCGTGGACTTCGGTAGCTCAGTTGGAAGAGCGGCTGGACTAGATACCCAGTGGCTGCGAGTTCGAGTTTGGTCAAAGTAAAATTTTTCTTGAAAAAAAAAAATTAGGACTTTGGGAATTGAAACCAAGGAGGCCAGGTTTATTTTTTTATCTTTTTTAATTACATTTGCGTGTGGGTGTGGGGCGGTTTCATTTTGAAAATTGCCGTATGAGGAACAAGTCCGCTTGTAGATAGAACTCGACATTTTATGCACGTTTATTAATAGGTTGGGGAAAAAGTCTTTTTGCATTATAGTATGTATGAACTTGTAATAAAATCTCTTTGGCTGTAGTATTTGTATCTGGCTGGTTTTGGTATCATTGAAAGTTAAAATTTTAAAGAACATAATTCCAAATTCAAATTAGGCAAAGTGATTATTAATCAATGCAATATTAAACAGACAAATAACTAAATTAATCTACATAATAAAAAAATAATATTAAAATATATATAAAACCTAAATAATATTTACATAATAAAAAGTTAAAACTAAACTAAAAACAACATGCATCTAAAAATTCCGCATCACTGCCTTCCTGTGTTATGGTACCCAGAAGGCTGGCAGCATTGCCTCGTTGGATGGCAATGCTGATTCTTTGACTTAAAAATTGGCCAGCCCTCTGGTCAAATGTGTGATTTTCATTTGTTTTTCGTACTGTCAAGATCTTATGAAGAAATTCGATACATTTTAAAATTTTACTACAAAAAAGGTAAAAATGCAACGCAAGCCGCGAAAAAAATTTGCGATGTTTATGGACCTAGTGCAGTGTCTGTGAGAGTAGCACAAATTTGGTTTAGGCGTTTTCAATCCGGAAATTTTGATGTCAAGGATGCACCTCGCCCTATTACGGATAAAATGGGTGCCATTTTTGAAAAAGTGGAGCAAGATCGACATATCAGTAGTTACGACGTAGCTGAAGAACTGAGAATTGATCACAAAACAGTTTTGGCGCATTTGAAAAAAGCTGGGTACAAAAAAAAAGCTCGATATTTGGGTACCTCACGAGCTCACTGAAAGAAACCTAATGAACCGTGTACTCATTAGTGATTCTTTATTACGACGTAATGAAACCGAATCATTTTTGAAGAAGCTGATAACTGGTGATGAAAAGTGGATCACGTACGACAAGAACGTGCGAAAAAGGTCGTGGTCAAAGGCCGGTCAGGCTTCACAGACTGTGGCGAAACCCGGGTTAACTCGCAATAAGGTGATGTTGCGTGTGTGGTGGGATTGGAAGGGCATTATTCATTATGAGCTATTACCACCAGGCAGGACTATCGATTCTGAACTCTACTGCGAACAACGGATGAGATTAAAGCAAGAAGTTGAGAGAAAGCGGCCGGAATTGATCAACAGAAGGGGTGTGGTGTTTCATCATGATAACGCTAGACCTCACACATCTATAGCCACTCAGCAAAAATTAAGAGAGTTTGGCTGGGAGGTGTTAATGCATCCGCCGTATAGTCCTGACCTTGCACCTTCAGATTTCCACCTGTTTCGGTCTCTTCAGAATTCTTTATGCAATGTTAGGTTAACATCACGAGAGGACTGCCAAATCCACTTGTCGCGGTATTTTGATGAGAAGTCCCAAAATTTTTATAGCAATGGGATCATGTCCCTACCTACAAGATGGCAAAAGGTTATCGAACAAAATGGTACATACATACTTTAGTTAAATTTAAATAAACTATATTAAAAAATGTCTTGAATTATCTTAAAAAATGCGAAGAAACTTTTTCCCCAACCTAATATTCGTCGATTATTTTACTGTAGTCATATGTGTAAAGGTAGTAAACAATTACTTTTATGTGATTTTACATATTAATATGTATATTAATATATGTAGTACAATTGATGAAATTAAGGAAAGTACGGTACTGTAATTAATTAAAGTTCAGATGTCAACCCTAGTTTGAAGTGTGCTTGTTAGCGGAGTAGTTCGCAATGAAGGTTCGTGACGTGCTATCCACAGGTGAATAGTGCAGTAAAACACCTTGTAATTTTTAAACGGTGATCCAAATCAATCCAAGATCTTTTTCTTGTAATAATAATCATATACTCTTTATTGTAAACCATTTGACATGAAAATAGATAGAAAATCAGAAATTATACAATTGGTACAATAAGCGGCCATATCGGCTCAGACAGCAATTTCTTTGAGGCAATGTGGTAAAAGGATAAAAGTAGAAGCAGGTAGGGTGTACTAAATTAATGTAAAACGTCGAGTGTCGAGGTAAATACTTCGATTAAAATAGTACGCGATTAAGTCCCGTTTACAATATAAAAATATAATGTAATAGGTGTAGCAATACACTAATAAAATGAAAAAGGTTATTAAAATGTATTTAATAGCTTTTTCATTTTATTGAGGCAATGAAGAAAGGTATACTGAAGAGGCACTAAGCCAGTCGATAATTCGTACTAACTTGTAAATAATTATTATTTGTTTTTGCGAGTGCGCATAATTTGTTAACAGGTTTTTTCGTGTTAAGTGTTATTCACAGCGTTTACACAGTGTTAAGTCGTTTTTAACGAAAGTACCTCTAGTAGTGTAGTCAGTTCCTCGGTCCACTTTATGGTTCATACGTATTTATAAACTTACACTTATCATTCGCGCCAGCTCTCAACAAAGGTATATCAGGTATAACATGGGAGTTTTGGTCTTCGCATTGTACCTATATCTGATTAGTCGTTAGGCGGCGTAGAGCGAGCTGCCTCGCGAGGCTGCTCGCACTGTGTGGACGCGCCTATTCACTCGTTCCACATTATTTTAACAAAACAAAAATTATAATAAGCTGTGGCCCAAATATAAAAAAGGATACATAATTTGATCTGTCTTCATATACGAAGCTAAATATATTTTTATAATCTCACTCAAGTTTATTGTGTTGAAAGAATGGACCAATTTGTTCGATGGGATGAATTGGTTAAATTGGAGGTGGGGAGCGTGATAGGTGAATGATTTTTGCCACACATAGATACAATACAATTCAGACAGCATTGCTGCTCATGGTCAGGGACGATGGACATCATTTATTAATTTATTTTAATAAATACAAGTCGTAATGTATATCCAGGATAACATTTTAGTGGTTGTTTTCCCGCGGCAAAACTATTTGCCTTCAGTAGTATCATCAAAATAAAAATAAAAAAACGTTCCCCGAAAGCGTGATAAATGATAGTACTTAATTCATTAATTTATTTGGCTACTCAAAGAATGCGACACTGAAGTCTGTCAATTGGTCTGATTGAGGATGCGTTCCGTGATAAACTGCGAACACTGGCCCGTTCTGTACCTACTGGTAAATCTGATTTTTGTTTTAAAGTAACCGAAATAAAAATGCTTTTATCAATAAACTAAATTGATACCTATTATAAAAATGTTTTTGGTGCGATTTCATTTCTTTTTGTAAGTTGCGTTAAAAAACTTACTTAATGTCTTTTTTTAATGCTGTTACACATATTTTTAAGGTGTTAAGAAGTCTGTGTACTTGTATTATTTCAAATGAAGTATTTGAAATGAAGTTTGTATTGCAAACTTTGTACGGGTTAACTCAAACAAACTTCCAAAACCTTTCAATAAAAGGTGTGGTATGATTTCCTTAAACTCCTGAAAAAATGTGTACTTGAAACTTTGCATACTTATGCCTATATAAGCTGATGCGAGAACGCATTGAGCCCCTTTAGGGAATAAGAGGTGGTGAGAATAGTGAGTTGGCAGAGTACAAATAATGCTGTCCAAATGAAAATCTGTTCAGGCGTTGACGATCACCAGCTCAATGACCCTAGTCCAAGACATGCTGCTGATCAGCATCAGCTGATAATCTAACTCTTACTAACGAACCGTGCGATGTTCCAGATGGGGCGTGTTCCGCGCGCGGCTTTTCCGCGACAGCTGTGTGTTCCACCGCGGCAACTACGTGAAGGACCTCAACAGCCTCGGCCGCGACCTGCGCCGCGTCGTCATCGTCGACAACTCGCCCGCTTCCTACATATTCCATCCGGACAATGCTGTGAGTCGTTTGTTTTTTGCTAATAGGTGTATTGTATACTCCTGTAACTAATCGAGTGCCTTGCCCAGCTAAACTTTTTAATTCTCATAATGGGCGCCAGCTCGAAACAGCCTATATTAAGGTTAGAGAAAAGCTATTATTGATCAGCTAGTTAGTTAGTTAGTAAGCGATTTTATGGGAAACATGAAAATATGACAGTAGTTCACTTTCATCTGAAAACTTTGATAGTCGCTCTCATTCTCGTCTGTGTTGTCGTTGCGAACTATGAAACTGTCGCAAAATTTACCCAGCCAACTTAGATTAGTTACTTTTTTAAAGTTTTGCTCGTACTGTACATGCCGAATCCGTCGAAGGATGGGCATTAGGATTCATTAGCATTACTACACATTTTTTATGTAATGGAAGTGGCAAACAAGTTTGCAGTTCACATTGATGTTAAGTGACGACTGCAGCCTATAGACACCCACAGAAAGACCAAGGTCAAAATGCAGATGCGTTACCACTTCTGACGCCTAAAGTGTTATGCCTCTGTGCCGGAAATTACAGGGCCGTACGTTTTCTAGAGTTTGAACTGTAGCGGGGAAGGACACAGTTTTGATGTTGAAGAGACCGCAGTACATAAATATGCACTAAAACATGTTTAATCTGTTGTTCAACTTTTATTTTGGAGCCATAGAGAGTAACACAATTTATTAAAAGAAAAATTGTTATAAAGTGGCATAAAAAGAAAGCAAGCAACAGTTTTCATTGATACCGTAGCCTATAATCATCTATGTGAAACCAGAGGTTCCAATTTAGATGCGCTGACACTACTTAGGCCTAAGGCACACCGCGGACACTCCGCCAAAATTCCATACAAACGCTTAATTTGGTCTCTATTACACAGACATCAATCGGTAACGTGTATTTACACGTGCACGTAGAGAATGTCAAACGTCGCCCATTTGAGGGGAGCAGGTTGGGTGAGGCGGGGAAATCGGGCGGGACGTCGAAGTGTCCATTCTATACGTAGTATTATTACATATTCTCCGCCTAAGGTGTTAAGTTATGCCAGAAATTACAGCTCCGGGCATTACCACCTGACCGAAGTACGATAGTGCTGAACACTACTATTTAGCAGCAGCAAGTAGATTAGATAATGCGGTGGTGCCTACGCCCCCGAGTTTCGTAACTAGAGCTCTACCACCAGTTAAAGTATTTAAATATTTTTGCTTTATTCGAAAGAAATAAGAAGTTTCGTACCTCAACTCAGATGGATATATGACAAAGAACTCAAAATAATACTTTATTAACATTTCATTTTAAAACAATATGCAACAGTTCATTAACGGTGCATTGATAACTCCCGCTATTAGATAATACATTTATTCGTGTTTTTGAATGTAACACGTGACTCTTATCTAAAGAAATAATGAATTATGTGATAGGTGTAGTGTTTCCTGTGACATTCGTACAGTAACATATTTTATATTTGTATGTCCTAAGTTTATCTGGTGTTTCTTGTTTCATTTCTGGTGACATAATGCAAACGATAAACTTGCATTGATAAGAACATAATGAACATATTATAGGGATATACAATTACAATACATGTACATACTATCTTAATTCTGAATACATATTAGAAAATTGAACTGTTTGCATGGTTTCTTCATGTATACAGTGCGAATGTAGATGGTTGCAGAGGCCCATAGAGACCAAAACTAACCTTCCTTGACCAAACAGGTCGAGTACTGTCCGAAGGCGGGGTCAAGTTTTGGCGTGTATGTATGGAGAGAGTGATGAATGTAAAAGAGACACGGAAAGTGTGTAATAATGGCAACCCATTATACGTCTTACTGCTGGGCACGAGTGTCTCCCCTTTTTGGGAGAGGCCTAGAGCTTACTCCAACACGCTGCTCCAATGCGGGTCGGTGGAAATACGGGTTAGTGGCCAACCCGCTGTCGGATATTTTCAAACCGCCCATAAGGCCTCCGAAAAGGTTTAACGACTGCTATCTATCATAGCAACCGGGACCGACGGCCTAACGAGCCCTCCGAAGCACGGAAACGCGTATTTTAATTTGCCACTAGCGGTCACCCATCCCACACCCGAATGGACCTATAAGTGAAATGAGAATGTAATCTAACCTGGCTACAAGTTAGTATTAGGCGTACATTACACACTCATGCAAGCGTAATCCAATTCCATCAGTCATGTATGATGGTTGCTCAATAGAATAATTTTATATATGTATTAAAATATTTCATGTTCATCACGTTTTATTTCAGTCATTGCTTTACATGCCATTACACGGTGGGTTGTCCGTTAGTCACAGCCGTGACTGTGTAAAACTGATAGCTATAGTCAAATGGACGCCTTACTGGTTATTGAATGAATGTAGAAAAAGTAAAGAGGAATTAGTGTGAACACATATGTATGTATGTATGTATGTATCTTCACGCCAGGTCCCTAACGGGGTAGGGACAGAGTGTAGAGCGCCAGAACACATATGTCATAATATTTATTCATATTTCTCTTGGTTATGATGAAAATGTCAGCAGGCATTAGTTATAAGATTATTATATTCTTTCACCTACTTCAACTTGCCCTGAAATGTCTACAGCGCCTCTCTGTTTGCAGGTACCTGTCGCGTCATGGTTCGACGACATGACAGATTCAGAACTGTTGGACTTGATACCGTTTTTCGAGAAACTGAGTACGGTTGACAGTGTATACACAGTGTTGCGCAACTCCAACCACCCGTACAACCCCACACAGAACAGTTCGCCGGCCACATAGCCGCGGGCCTTCGCCGAGTGTCCGTCGCCGGCGGCCCGAGGGACGCGCCACTCGAACGGCGCGCTGTACCAGCCGTGCGACATGTGCGATTGCGACGCGCGTGATTGCGACCTGCGGGATTGCGACCCGCGTGATTGCGCGCCGCGTGATAGCGAAACGCGCGATTTCGAAGCGCAAACGCCGCAACCCGACCCGCCCCGCCCATTCGCGACGATCCTCGAAACACTCATGAAAAAAGGAGCGAACTTCGTCATAAGTGCCAATTTTGCCTTCTGGATAGTAAGGACGTTATTTGTACCTATTATACATTTTAGGTATTTACTAGTGCGTAAGTGGTCTGTATGATGGATTGTGATTTTTGACCATTTCATTTTCCGCCGCGAGCTTTCGACGAAGCGTAATTTTAATCTCGATGTATGTATGTATAAAAATCGATGTTCTAACGACGTATCTTATTCGAATGAATCAATTTCAATTTTTATATCGTGCTTGGGATCAAATATAAGTAAGTTAGGGTACTGCAGTGAGAATTGTCGGTCTCGGATGTGGCCGTAGTTTGCTACCGGGTATCATGTTGATTTGCCTCTGAGGTCGTGTCACATTAGCGGGTTCTAATCGTTGGATAAACTGATATCGCCTTGAGATAAAGATGTCGAATGTTTGCCGCGGCAAGGCTAACTTGACACAGTTCGCTTTATTTGCATAATTGACAATGTCAATACTTGTACAGGGTGTCCCAAAAATCAACGATAAACCGAAAACGGGTGATAGGCCAAGTCATGACAGTTATCAGAAAAAAGTAAAAAAAAAAATTTTGTCATATATTTTTAATATTATTAGGATTTTATGACTACAATACAGAGAGAGAAATTACAAGAAAGTTATATTTGTGGTCTTGGGATCAATATTTGTAGGAAGGATCATCGCAGGATGACTGTTTTTCCGATATTTTTTAAAATCCTATTAATATTAAATTACATGACAATTTTTTTTCCACAATTATCTGACAACTGTCATGACTTGGCCTATCACCCGTTTTCGGTTTATCGTTGATTTCTGGGACACCCTGTATTTTTAATTTAAATCACCATTCGTTTTATTTTGAATGAAGTACAATGTAAAATATGCTATTAATTACTATTATTATTATTGAATTTTAGTACAAGTAGGTATATGCTATTAGGGAAGATAGGTGGTTTTGTTGACCCTTCGAGACATGTTATTCAAGCAGCAGAAAAGCAGATTTTTTTTGTTTGAACTAAATAATATTACAACCGTGGACGTACGTCTTTTTCTCTGCCTATCCCTTGCAGAACAGCAGGCGTGATTTCCTACCCATTAGATACACTAATGTGACACGAACTTGACACAACGTAATAACGAATTTTATTACTGGACTGGTAAAAAAAGTAAGAAGAAACAAGCACTTAGGCCGTGTATATAAGATATGTTTACATTTATCTGCGGAGCGCCGGTGTACATAACGTAGTACTAAGGTTAAATGTAAAGTCGAAACGGTTGACATTATCTTAAATAGATAAATCTGATTGGTGTATTACAATTTGTAATTTTCATCTATTGCTAAATATTATAGATATTATATCGAGCAGGAATTACCTAGGCTAAGTGATGGAGTAGCGAACAATTTGACAGGGCGCCAGATCGTACGTGTATCTTTTTTGGGAAAACAGGAATTTGAATGGAATTTGATAAAATAATTACTGCATAACGTAATAAATAGTTGTTATATCCTCTTCCACTGATTTATAAGTCCGCGAAAAAACTTGAAGGACAGGTTATGTCCATAACGGCTTGATATTTAGTCTTATGAGTGCGTTTTTCACCTTCGATCATCAAGATTCGCCATTTTATAACATTTGTCGTATACTTAAATACGACACCGATGCATGTGCGCTTATAATTTTGTAAAATTATAACCATTCGTCTACGAATAAGTACTTGTGAATGAGTCATTAAAAGTGGCCACGGCTCATTTTGATCGATAACGATACTGAGGTATCGCCAAACGTCAGAATAGGCATGATGACTATTTATTTTTTATTGTAATTTTAAAAAGTGTAGGAAATATAATGAATATATTATCATAGAAAAAAAAAACTTCATAAACCATCTACAATAGCCAATAATTTTAAAAATATATGGACTCAAAACGCTTCGTATAAAATGACTGGACATTATGACGTCACATTCGAGGTAAAACGTGTGAATCGTATGGTGAAATCAAAACATTTATAATATTTTCGTCAATACTGCGTTTTTGTAGCATTAACAACGCAAACAGTGATCAACATAAATCATATAAAAAATCTTAATTATTTCTTATACATTTTCATAACTTTTCCATATGATATGATATATAGTAATTTCATATCTAGGAAACATGCCTATTATTCAGTGCGTTGTCTGTCAACAATAATTGACAGTTCAAATCCGCGGTGCCACTGTTTTATCGTACTTTGTATGAGAGTTACTCTCGGTCCCAATTACTTATTCATAGGCGTTCGTACATTTTTCATCAGGTTACTATTGTGTATGTGTAGTCTCTCTGTTTTTACACAAATAATGAACATTATGATTGGTCTTTTTAAAACATATTTCGAGTATACGTCGGCTATGAGAGGAATTATTGAACGAATCGTTGGACGTATTAATATAAATAAATAAAATTAGATTATTCCACTTCTATGTGTGACGCTCGCGCTATCTTACATGTGTTAATATAAAAATAATTTCCTTCTAAATGTTTACCTATTTTAATACATAGATAGTTAATGTAGGTCTTAAAATGTGTACACGCTGGATAAGTAAACTTGTGTGTGCACATATTAATTCCTTGCGGAATATTTTCCTTGATCAATTTGCCTTGTGACAATAAAAATGTCAATCGTATCAGTGTCATATATGAGTTTTATTTTAATTATATTACGTTGAACTTGAAACGGGTGAAATTAAAATGAACTTAACAAAATGTATTAAGAAATAGTATATTAATCACTTTTAATTCTGTCTTCATAATGATGAATTTTTATTGGTCATCCAAATTTTTCCGCTACCATGAGATCTTAACAGCTGTCAATGGCCTAATTACTCTCCTACAGTTTTGAATTGTAATGAACAATTTTCTTAGGTAATAAGTTAACAATTATATTAAAAGGAGACGTTCCAAAATGTATGGAGCTTGGGCCCGCACCTTGTACACTATATTGAGAGAAGAAGCATAAAATACTAAATCATTTTCTGCTATTTAAATTGTTATTTTAATTATATCTTCAATTAATTGTCGTAAGTATATTTCAAAAACAAGAATCTGATAGGAGCAATATGGTGACATATTGTTTTGTGACATATTCATACAAAAATTACATAAAATGAATATTTTCGACAGTAAAACATCATCTATCTTTTGATATAGTGTACAAAGTGCGGGCCCAATGTGGAACTTGTCCTTTACTCTCTTTATTTCATTGATTTCATTTTCATAAGATCTTACAGATGTTCAGATTATGAAGCCAGAATTGTCAATGTGCATGGTTCGTAATCATCTCAGTATTAACTAGGTATATAGAATTTGATGCCATTATATACAAAAGAATGTAAAAAAAATATTTTGAACCAAAACGGTTTCATATTTTTATACTTTAAAAAATCCACTTTAACTGCTTGGGAGGTGACTACATCCTTTACATACTTTTAAAGATTTAAGGACTTTTGTATGGTAAACTGAAAACATTCACTACTTAAAAAATTATCAAATATCACGTGTCAATGTCACACGGGCAATCGCTGAGTGAAGGATGCCCAAGACCGTTTGCTGTGGAAATCTGTGGGGAGGTTTTTGTCCAACAGTGGACATCTTTTGGCTGAAATTATGAAAAGTACCTTATAACAAACACAGTGTGAATCTTTTATAGATTGGTTCTAACATCAGACTATGCTATTAGTAGTGTTTAGGACACTACCCCCCAGGTTGTACAGTGAATGTAATTGCTCTTTCTTAAGTTTTAACCTCCTCCAGGGGTTGGTGTAATATCCGGCACAGAGGCATAACACCTTAGGCATCAGGAGTGGTAACGCATCTGCATTTTGACCTTGGTATTTGTGTGGGTGTCTATAGGCTGCAGTCATCTCTTAACATCAATGTGAACAGCATGCTTGTTTGCCACTTCCATTACATTAAAAAAAAACTATTAGTGAAACATGGGTGCTCCACTGCACCAATATAAATCTGGGAAATATGGGTATGGATTTTTCTTTTTTGTTACATACAGATGGTTCTTTTTTGGTACTTAAACAGAAGACCAAATTAAAAATACATTACATTCTGATCTCTACTATTCTGCCTACATATAACATGTAGGCAGAATAGTAGACTTATGTCTACAATATCAGACAATGCATATGACAGTAAAACAATTTTGAATCTAACAAGAGATTAGAAGACGTTTTTCTTTTTAACCGACTTCAAAAAAGGAGGAGGTTCTCAATTAGTCCAAATCTTTTTTTTTAATCTTTAAAAAAATACCTTGCGAGTGTAGTTGATCCTCCCATATCATAAAAATAACTCGAAATTTTAAATTTTAACGGAAATTTAACACTAAGATTCGATTAATTAGGTAATATGTATTAAAATGGTGCTTTCAGTATTAGTTGGTTAAGCAACTCGAAATTATGACTGGAAATTACTGTAGCACTTTTAACGCACATTGCTCCTCTGATTGGTATACAATTTGGGCAGCGGTAAACATTGTAACAGTTTAAGATATATTTTAAAAACTCATCTCTTCACTTGGCTCATTGATGGCCATCTATTTATTGTTTTATCTTAATTGCTTAGCAAAAATGATTTTATTGTTTTATTTTTTAATTATTATTATAATTTTTTTATCAATACCCAATCTATTATTGTTTTGGTAGTAGATGTGTAAATAAGATTTTTATTAACTTAAAACCCTATGAGTATGTATAGAATTCGATTTAATATTTTAGATTTTTGTCGTCTTTATGTTTTTTCTTAATGTACATGTTAGTTTGTTATTTAGTGACTATTGCTGGTATGTAAATACCCTTTTTTAACTAGATGTACGCTATCGCTAGATTTTAACCTTGTCCTTAATAGCGTAAAACTTCAGACTCGCCGATATGTAATCCACAAGTCATCGGTTTGCCGTGTAATATACACCTGCTTCCAATTTCATCAAATGTTACTTAGTATTATTTTTGAAGTCCTCGTTTGGATGTGAGAAGGAAAGCAATACTATGGTTGAATACTAAAAGGACGCTTAAAATTAGGTTCAGTACCCTACAAGCAATATTGTACATCGAGTCTACGAAAGAGACAGTCTGCTAGTTTCGACTTCGTAAAGCGTTATCTCTGCTGCACACTGCCTACGTAAGCAATGATACTCCGGTATTGGTCAAGACTTGATCAAAATGGTCGACAAATGTCAATTATGTAAGGTGCGAAAGAGATATCGCTCTAAAGACCCGAAATAAGCCGAATACTTCTTCCTAAGGTCGATGTGAAACATTTCTTGTTGACTATACTATAATGCTTAAATCTCATGCTGTCTCTGTCGCTTGCACGTGTTTTGTAGCGACAGTAATACATAAATTACACTTAAAATTGTGTAACATTTCAGTGATCAGCCATATGAGTGTCAATAAGGTGACTTGGTTTTCAAAACAAATGCTTGTTTTTTTTTCTGAATTATAAACGTTTTAATGATTCTTAATGTCTTACAATTCAGAAAAAACAACATAGATTCAAAAATATATTGTGAATATTGAAAATATGCTAGTAAAGAAAATTATCTGAGATAAAATTCACATTTTGAACAAATGCGTGTGTTTTGGTGACAATGTTTTCACTAGTCCTCCAATAACAATGTAATTATGTTGTGGATTACAATGTACCGTCGCGTTATCATGAGTAGACCACGGTAGAGAGCATTTATTTGTAAGCATATTAACACTTAGCATTAGGATGTTATAGTAATATATACGTTGATTTCAGTAGTCGTAAGCGTTCTGTTGTTGAAATAACGAGTTTTTCACGTTTATTTAACGCGGGCTTACTAGATTTACATCTTTCCCTGTGAATTGTATCATTATATTTTTGATTACATGCAAAAAGAAATAAATCGAACATCGGAAATCGTCCATGTTATATAATTAGGGACTTAATATTGTTAATTAATTTGATATATAAAATAAAAATAATAATGCATGCAATAAATTTCGATTGATATTTGCTATTAATATCTTTTATGTCTTTAAAATTAAAAAATGTTTATTTTATTTCTTAACATTAAATCTAGCTTTTTGAGAATTCGTTGTTGTATTTCTTGATTTGCAGATCTTTTATTGTGTAATTTAATTGTGTATAAGATTTAATGAAAATATAACAGTGATTGTTAATGCAATAATTTGTAAAATACTATTGACTTCACGTCCTTTCCTGAAATAAACGGAGCTCGACTGATAATTGTGGTGCTTTTGAATATGCTATACGAATTAAATCCCGCTATCAATTTATTTTTCTGCGTGTGCGCATCGCCGCCATTATGAGAACACTAGTCCTAGACAAGTCCCAGCTTCCTAGAAGTTTCTAGATTACAGATTTTACACATGAAATCACATAGTCGAGTTCTGTTTAACCAAAATCTTTTATATTTGCTTGGAAACAAAGTACAAATCAGTAATAGAATGGCAGTGGTTAACGAACAAACGCATGTTTAGTCGATTATATTTTAATTATATATTTTTCTTAAATATAAGGTTGTGCTTTTGCTGTACCACATATCTTTAATGACGCAACAAATTATGATTTGGACCGGAATTTTAATTCTTGCCTTTAGTGTAGTGTTGGAAAATACTCTTTGGTTTGTTTTTCTTATGAATTGACTAACAATAGCTACCCACCTAAGTCACTGCCGAAACGTTAGCTCCATTCTCCCTTGCTTGGGCGGTAAATGCAATTATATTTGTGGAAATAAATATTTTTTTGACAACATAACGTTATTTTTATTGGAACTATAAAATAAGACGCATAACGGACGGTTTTTTACGTAATGACAAAGGTACATATTGTAGATGTGCGTTGTAGTTGGCCAGAAAATAATTCAAACCACATTTGATCTGTTCATAGGATAGGATACCACTGCAGAATCATTTTGTTCAT
Organism: Macrosoma leucophasiata; assembly: GCA_036365455.1. Lineage (NCBI taxonomy): Eukaryota > Metazoa > Arthropoda > Insecta > Lepidoptera > Hedylidae > Macrosoma > Macrosoma leucophasiata. The sequence goes on along the minus strand of JAWQUS010000007.1, from coordinate 20,874,536 downwards.
CCAGATATGCTGCAAACCAATTTTTTATGCATGTATAGAATCCAGTGAATATGTATCCACTAGGTTGCCTATTAAAAAATGGCCGCAAGTATTTTTTTTAATATTCTCTAGATTATAAAGTTGCGTAAAAATAGGCTTGCAGCATATCTGGGTGAACGAAATGATTCTGCGGTGGGATCTTAATCTATCATCGGAAACTAAATATTATTATGTGTTTGAAAAACTTGGATACGTCTTTTTATATTCATGCTGAAGAATATTGAGGTGCAACCGTTTTTTACAGGTTTCTCCTAAATGTAAGGAAAATAATGGTATAAATAAGACCGACGAATGCTCCTTTTTATCAACGATAGTTTAAAGGACGATATAAGCAACAATGTGACACATTTTGAAAAGAATAAATTAATATCAAATTCGTGTCTTGCAGTGTATCCATATTCGAAATTCATATAAATGGTTTTAGATAAAAAGATAAAAAAATATATCACATTACAATATTTACTGATATGTGTATGAACAGCACGATTATTTATCTGTTTAGAATAGAGTCGTGAAACACGATTTTACGTAACGTGCTGGTAGACTAATCACGAAAATTGATCCTTAGACATGAGTAACCGCTCTTTAGTGATGGGGAATCTCTAATTATAATTATAGATTTGTGTTGATTACCAATATGCTGATAATACGTCCCATTTTTAAACAAAACAGTGCAATAATGAAAAAAATATAGATTTATGTTTCCATAATTGTTATTGTAATTATTGGATATTCATTGACAGGTGATGGCATATTGTAGATATATTGTACAGCATTACAGGATGGTTTAAAAGAGTTATATACCGCGTTGTTAAAATATAGTCGAAAATGGCGCTCATTAAACTCGTCTTTGCTCGTGTACGGTTTATTTAGCGGGAATAGATTCAGTTTGGTCCTCATTTTCGGTTCTATATTTTAATTCCGCGTATCAAACCTATCAGAGATTAGGCAAGTGAGAATACTATAATTATATTTATGTTTAGCCACGTGAAAATAGGAAGGGTCAGTCGTAGCTAGGTAACATTTACCTGTGACGAAATTTATATAATGGTGTACATTTTTGATATGATGTTGTACAAAAGAGACATTTGGTATGTTATTTTATAGGAATGAAATAAATAGCCTTAATAAACAAACTTGCGTATTATTATTTTCAATGTCGATCAATATGTGAACAGTTTAAGTAGGTAGGTACATGCACAGCACTCATTCGTTAATATTACATTTTAAAAAATATGTCGCACGCTGTTTTGTTTTACTGCAAACTCGTATAATCAGAGTTAGATTTTTTAAATATATTTTTAACAGCTTTAAATTTATTGATGTCAGTTGCTCACCGACTAGTTTTTTTTATCTAGAACATGATTATTTAAATATACATAGCAAAAATGGAACGACAGGGTAGGGGCATTCAATATAAAAATGATACTAGTAAATACAGTTTTTTAGAACTTTACTAAACGTTTAATATACATATTTTTAAATGTTTCAAACGCGCTACATACATTACATTAATACGACGAGAGATATAAACAAACGTTATAAAGATGAATTTTCCAATTATTCTAGTATGATATGGTATGTTAACTTAGTAATTGTTTAACAGTCCAATTTCCTTAATAACATCGAAGTGTTTATTAAAATGCTCATTTTTTTTTATTAATTTATTCATGACCATAGATACAGAGTCTTTCAGTCGTTTAAATATTGAATTTCACATTTCTTTAAATTAATGAAATTGAATGAATATGGAAGATGACGATGATTAAATGCTTCCATGAGGAATATGATGAGATGATGGGATGGCTCCAGTAAAGCGATGGGGACTTTACTAGGAGTTTTATGAAGTTTTGGAGGCAATACGAAAAATCACTTCACTTCATAATATTACTTTCTTACACTCGTGAACATTATCGAATGCTATTAAAATGCTCATGATTCTTTGGTGTTGCCACTTTGAGCTGTGTGATATCAACAAAGTGTAACAAACAAAACAACGTTAAACACAATTTCCGTTTAAATTGTACTTTTTGGAATATACAACTTGTAACATAGTATATAAAAAAACAACAATAAATAAGCTGAGATTAACGTAACATTTTTTTTTCAGTTGTCAACACAGATATTTGTACTACTAAACTTTGGATTTGGAATAAAAACTATGAACAATATGTACATTCAATAAATAAAATAGGCCCTACATCTTAAACTTAATTATAATGCATAAAAAAATAAATTGGATGATTCAAAACAACTAAGCAAGATTTATAAGCTACAATTAAAGTAATTAAAGCCTCGGGTATTAGAATGTACCCAAAAGTAATATATGTACTTGCTAAAACTAAAATTTCTTTAAGAATATTGACGAGCAATTAATAACTTAATTAATAGAGTATTTGAAAAGTATATATCGATTGTTTAGTAGAGACGGAAAATTTAAAATACAAGGTGTAACATAGCCACATATAAGATAAGTCGATAGGTCGACCTAGTCGAGTACTATCAGGAATATATAGTTTCCCGATAGTACTTCACACAGTTCCTATTTTTGTTCGATAATAATATGTAGCCTAAACATTTTTTTTTGATATTTTAAGAATGTGAATGTATGACAAGAGGCCAATCAAAACACTTATGCTAATCGAATAATTTGATTGAGCTTTAGTTTGGGCGGAATCAATGGTTCCGCCTGTTGCAGAAACTTTGGCCGATACTACGTGGAACACATGAAAACTTATATCGGAGGGACATAATAGGACAAAGGCCGACACAAAAAGACGTACAAAAAGGGAATACCTTTACTTCACTTTTCCGTAATTATTTATTTATTTACGTATTGCTCACGCGAATCTCGACGAAAACGGCTACCAGGGGTCTCATTGCGTAACTCTACTGCTTTTGTGATCCTTTCGATTATGACGTAAATAATAAATCTATGGACGTCACCTTTTCAGTTTCGTACCGCCCATTAAAACATTTTGCTCTAAAGTAAGCGGATCCACCTGCGGACGAAAACAGTTCCAGGCAAAAGTTAAGTGGTAACTCATACACAAGAGGTCATAAATCATTAAAAGCATTAGAGTTAAGTTAGGCAATGCTTTGCTAATGCTTTCGTTTAGCTTTCGAATATGACGTCATCTTGTCAGTTTGGTACCACTTGCCTGGAAGTGTTTTCGTCCGCAGGTACATACTAACAAGTGTTTTAATAGGCGGTACGAAACTGACAAAATAACGTCCTAAACGAAAGCGTTAAGAGTTAGGCGGTCGGCCCCCTGATTCACAGCCTTCGAAAATGTACAAACTATTAATACAATGAAAATCCTCTAAAACACACATGGAACTTCATGGTATTCTTAGAAAGAACGTATAAAGTGTTCTTACGTAGAAAGTGGTGGGACACCATATTTTATAAAGACTATACTAAAACAGGTAAGGGGGTATTTTGTCATGGTCGATATGAAATTTAAATGGGTGGTTTTTAATAATTACTATTAGATTTTAGTGTATATTTTATATCATGTTATAATACCATTACAATAGCCTCTTGCGAACACACATTGTGAGATATAAAAATATTTCCTGTAACTGCAAACATTTCTTAATTACAGTTTTATATTGATAATATAACAACGTGAAACTTACACTTTTACAAGTTCTTATAGGTTAGGATCCCACTGCACAATCATTTCGTTCATCCAGATATGCTGCAAACCTAATATTCATGCATATTTATCATCTAGAGAATATATTATTATATCCACTAGGTTTCTATTCCTCTCTGCCTACCCCGTGAGGGACCTGGCGTGAAGATACATACATACCTATATACATAATGTTGTTTTTTGTTTTCGCCACACTATTTGCTTTAATGGATCCGCAGCCTATAAGATTTTCAACCTATCATGTCGCTATAATTGCGCGATTATAATAATTACATTATAAAACAACAAGATGCACCATTCAAGTATTGCGAGATCACTTTATAACCACAAAATAATGACTGCTAAGTATACATATTTCTGTCACGTGTAATTTGATGTATGATTTGATAATATAAACTATTTCTTTGTAATGTCCTATTATAATTTTCACTATAGGTTAGGATCCCACTGCAGAATCATTTCGTTCATCCAGATATGCTGCAAACCTAAAAATCACGGCTGCTCTTGCGCACTTGGCCACCCCTACATATTTTCGTTCCGCCCCGATAACTTTTACGTCCATAACGTACATGTATTATTTACATATCAAATTAAAGCTATTTTTTTCTTATTATTACGATATACGGGAGCCAAATTAAATAGGCCGCAAATAAGAGTTGCTGGCTGTTAAAGATGAAATAATTTAATTAAAAAACTTTCGGACAAACTTTGATCGGACTACGAACCTAGTGGATATAAATTCTCTAGATTATAAATAGGCGTAAAAATTAAGTTTGCAGCATATCTGGATGAACGAAATGATTCTGCAGTGGGATTCTAACCTTTTACGTCTCCATATTTAAGCGTATACATATTTACTGATATTAACTTGAGAATTAATTAAGCATTATTTTTATCACATCGAATTGCCAATCTTATTTTGGAATACAAGGTATATTCCATAAAAATCTTACAAATTTGGAAGCGCATTAGATTTTATTGCGATTTTCATATCATATTTAATTCCAATGAATTTATGAGATAATAGGTTGGGGAAAAAGTTTCTTCGCATTTTTTAAGATAATTCAAAACATTTTTTAATATAGTTTATTTAAATTTAACTAAAGTATGTATGTACCATTTTGTTCGATAACCTTTTGCCATCTTGTAGGTAGGGACATAATCCCATTGCTATAAAAATTTTGGGACTTCTCATCAAAATACCGCGACAAGTGGATTTGGCAGTCCTCTCGTGATGTTAACCTAACATTGCATAACGAATTCTGAAGAGACCGAAACAGGTGGAAATCTGAAGGTGCAAGGTCAGGACTATACGGCGGATGCATTAACACCTCCCAGCCAAACTCTCTTAATTTTTGCTGAGTGGCTATAGATGTGTGAGGTCTAGCGTAATCATGATGAAACACCCTTCTGTTGATCAATTCTGGCTGCTTTCTCTCAACTTCTTGCTTTAATCTCATCAGTTGTTCGCAGTAGAGTTCAGAATCGATAATCCTGCCTGGTGGTAATAGCTCATAATGAATAATGCCCTTCCAATCCCACCACACACACAACATCACCTTATTGCGAGTTAACCCGGGTTTCGCCACAGTCTGTGAAGCCTGACCGGCCTTTGTCGTACGTGATCCACTTTTCATCACCAGTTATCAGCTTCTTCAAAAATGATTCGGTTTCATTATGTCGTAATAAAGAATCACAAATGAGTACACGGTTCATTAGGTTTCTTTCAGTGAGCTCGTGAGGTACGCAAATATCGAGCTTTTTTTTGTACACAGCTTTTTCAAATGCGCCAAAACTGTTTTGTGATCAATTCTCAGTTCTTCAGCTACGTCGTAACTACTGATATGTCGATCTTGCTCCACTTTTTCAAAAATGTCATCCATTTTATCCGTAATAGGGCGACCAGAGCGAGGTGCATCTTTGACATCAAAATTTCCGGATTGAAAACGCTTAAACCAAATTTGTGCTACTCTCACAGACACTGCACTAGGTCCATAAACATCGCATTTTTACCTTTTTTGTAGTAAAATTTTAAAATGTATCGAATTTCTTCATTAGATTCACTCATCTTGACAGTACGAAAAACAAATGAAAAGTGTGATTTTCATTTGTTTTTCGTACTGTCAAGATGAGTGAATCTAATGAAGAAATTCGATACATTTTAAAATTTTACTACAAAAAAGGTAAAAATGCAACGCAAGCAGCGAAAAAAATTTATGTACGAAAAACAAATGAAAATCACACATTTGCCTAATTTGAATTTGGAATTATGTTCTTTAAAATTTTAACTTTCAATGATACCAAAACCAGCCAGATACAAATACTACAGCCAAAGAGATTTTATTACAAGTTCATACGTACTATAATGCGAAAAGACTTTTTCCCCAACCTATTATTATTATGGACTTAGTACTTAATTAGATCAAAAGTCCAAATACTTGTAGGTACAATTCTCATTACAAAAAGTATTCAAAATACTGACAAAAATTATCTTTTTTTGTTTTTGTCTGAGCAGTCTGCTTGACCACTTGCGCACTTTATACAGTGGTAATAAGACCTACATCTGATTGTTATCTGGATATTATTATTTCATTGTTGTTCGTTGATTTGTGACATTTGTTCATAATCTCAGATTATTGACACCTTTGCCAGTCTAACAAAGGTAAACGAGAAAAGCTGATAGGGCAGGTATGGATAAATATATATCTTTACATAAATTATGTTTCGAATATCTTTAAACGAGAGCTGATCCTCAGACACCTACACATTTAGAACGAAAAAGCATCAATTGAAGCTTATAACTAATAAAAAGATTCCATCTTTTTATAAAAAAAAATATCGCTGGAATGTGACATTGCGTTCTGTTGGCTAAAGTACTTTATCCACAAGAAACCTTTTGTGATCCAGAATAATTCCACATGATCAATAGTTAATCGACACCTTCTCTTGAAGAATTTGGAAGTAACATGCCTGAAAGGAAATAAAATGCCATAAGAACAAAATAAAACGCAATATGTAACAAGTTATCTTAGCAATATTTGTCGGCTAATTAATCTAAACTGCTAACTCTAATTCAGATTTCAATTATTGTACTGCGTTTATCTCGTAGAATCTCGATAATGGATCGATTGATTTGATTCATTTTGTTATGTGCGGAACAGTGCGTTCCGGAAATTTCCAGATTCACAATTGGACCCGATAGATGGCACTCCGATCGAATAGATAGGATAAGGCACCGACCTATTTTCAATCTCAAATTGGACTTAGCAGGTTAAATAATAATTACGTACCCGACGATATTTAAAAATGAAACTACACTAACTGAAATTACACCGTAATTATCGAGAACTAGCATAACCTACGTACCATATACACACACACACACACAAACACACACACACACACACACAAACACACACACACACACACACACACACACACACACACACACACACAGAGAGAGAGAGAGAGAGAGAGAGAGAGAGAGAGAGAGAGAGCTGTTAATTAATCTAAAATGAAAACTAAAACACTGTCTGTCTGTACTTATATTAGTTATGTACCGCTGTTGGATTACCAATAAACAAATAAATAGCAGTAGAAAAATTCTACTACTAAACTACTGCAGAAGAAGTTATTTTGTGTTTATTTCCGAATCGAATAATTTTCCCCGTATTTCTATTTAGAGCAACATAGCGTTTGAATGATACTAACCTTAAGCGTGGTGAACATGAGGCCCAGCTCCCCGTGGTGCAGCGCGGGCTCCAGGAAGTCCTCCAGGAAGTGTATCTCGGAGCCGAGCTGCAGGATGCGCGCGCGCACCACCACGAAGTGGAACACCGGGAACAGCTCGTCCATGCTCCACAGGTACGTGGCACCTGAATGGCAATAGTGTCAATGGTTCGGTCAAAGGTAAAGTTATTGTAACTTTAACATATTTCTGTAAGTTAGCGAAGGATGTGAAATGTTACAATAGCTTTAACTTTAACAAATATCTTGGTGCAACCCAGGCTAATAAACTTGGCCAAACCTAAATTAATGTTAACATTTTTTTATCTATTCCTGACGGTAATGTAACATTACGAACATTTCGGTGATTATTTTTTATTAATAAAGATAAATAAATGGAACTACTTATGCAAGAAGCAACCAAACCAAGAATCCAAAAAACATGTAAAATCGAAATAAGATCTTAAATCGATTTTGGCATGTTTATGGTTTGGTTTCTTCTTGCATAAATAGGTCCAAATATCCTAATGCTTACCCAACTCCTGCTGAACAGCAGTGGTCATTTTCTGGAAAGTGCTTCGTATGACTAGTAGCTTTTCTATCGGGGAGAAGGTGGTCTTCAACTGCTGAAGCGTCTCCACAGCCTCTTGGAACAGCTGGTCCTTCACGGGGGAGTATGGCGGTGACATTTGATTGGAACGGCTCGTGCCCACCCAAAATTTCCTGTTAATTTCATTCCTTTTTTTATATAGTACAGTTTATTTTGCGCAATAACACATGCGAGTGAATTTAGAAATTAAAGAAAATACTTTTCTTTTCTTTTTTTTTAATTTCTAAATTATGTATTTAATGGAAGGAAAAAAAAGTTAAAGAAAAAAAAATTACATACAATATTACAATAAAACATTACAGTACTATGTAATTAAATCGATAAAGGCATGAGTTTTGTAACAATTTTTTAGACGAAAGACTCATTTTATTTTAGGTAAACAGAATTCGTCAAAATTATCGATTCGCATAATGTTAAACTCAGACGAAAAATAATTAAGCTTCTAGGTACCTCTAGTTTAATTTTGAATAAATGTTGTGTTAGCCAACATTCAGTTGCTCTCTCCTTTAACTTGACCCTTTCAATAGTTACCCAGAAAAAGATTTGAGGGCCTCGACCACATGTTCTGCCTACGGGCCGCCGAAGGCCAAATCCGGCGCTGTTGCCACCCCTGAGACCTAAGTTGTTGTATCCGTGATAGTTATTACGGGGCCATACATTACATCTACGTCACATTTTTGTGCTTGAAAGTATAAATAAATAAATACATCTAACCGGAATACCATAGTGCTGAACACCATCATTTGGAGGCAAATAGATTAGCTATTTTTTTTTTATGTTATGAAAGTGGCTACCAGGCATGCAGCTCACATTGATGTTAAGTGATGACTGCAGCCTATAGACACTGTCAGATAAACCAGAGGTCAAAATGCAGATGCGTTACCACTCCTGAGGCTTAAGTGTTATGCCTCTGTGCGGGGAATTACAGGGCCGTACATTACCACCTGACCGGAACACGATAGTGCTGAACACTACCATTTAGCGGCAAGTATATTAGGTAATGCGGTGGGGCCTACGCCCTACACCGGAACTCTACCACTAGTGACAACACAGTGTTGTAACACGGAGCCGTCAGATTGTTTGAGTTCCGTAGCCTACAAGAAAATCTTATAGTTCCGCCATGTCCGTTCGTCCGTCTCTCTGTCCGCAGCTCGGAGTCACGATACTATATTATACAACGTGTAACAGGATTAAATGTACAACCCGAAACTAGTTTGTTCAGAATCGATAGCCGAATGGATTTCAGGCATTTTTGATATAGGTAATATTATGTCCCAAAATTAATTACAGTGAAGGAAGTTTTGGTCACCCATTTGGTGAACAGTCAATCCAAACGAAAAAGAAGACTATCGTCTATCCAAAATAAAATGCTAGTCTCAACATGTTTATTAGAACTCGTTGAGACGTGCTATTTATTATAGATAATAATTTAAGAAATAAAATAGTGGAAATTAATCTTATTACTAGCGAGTGTTAAATAAGGGTACGAAGGTGACGCTACATCACATTGAGTGAGCGTATGAGTGTGTGAGTAGGTTCGTGTTTTATGTGCGGCCGTAGGTAGAGGTAGGGTAAGAAAACATAGGGTTCGCATACTGCACAAATTCAAATTCTGGACAACTTATTTCTTAACCCAGATAAGCCTACTGTCCTATATTTAGGACAGTAGAAATAAAAAAAATATCAGAATACCCTCTTTATCTAAGATTATTTAGTCTTATGATTTGCAGTAAGAAACGTGTCAGCTTTATTAGAAAAAATAAAAAGACAGTTATTTTAACAGTTTTTACCTTATATTTTACCTTATAAGTGTGTAATAAAAGTGCGTTGCAGACATGGCAAATGACAGGTATGTATAAAAAGTTATATTTTACTCGTGAGTTGTTTTTTAAATATTAAATACATAAAAATGTAATTTCAGATCATGTATAATCGAGGTATAATCATAATGATTATAACTCGATTTTCTAATCGGGGTGTTAGAGAGTGTGCATTATTCCCGTTACATGTGATATAGAAAAATTGTGAAAAATATATTTTCTAGGAAAGTGATGATAACGATGATGAGGCTTGTTATAAAATTGTCATGCGGACCAGAAAAAACATCGGTTTTTGACGCTACAAAATAACAAATACTAACTGGTCGATACCCAGAAACGCCATGAGCGTAGTGTCGGGCTGTTTGTTCCATTTGAGCAGCCTGCGCCAATAGAGGTCGTCTTCACGCTTGTTGTGTAGAGCGTATAGGACAAACAGGGCCGGATGCACTCGAGGGAGCAGTGTCGGTTGCAGTAGGGACGCCGCTGATACTATTTCCCTATGTGTATGAAAAAAATAAGGCCTCAAAGGGGTACAGTGGACTCCGGTAATCGCCCTTAGTAATCCGACACGTCTATTGTCATTGAAATTACAGTGGACCTTCGGCTAGTCGGCCCCTTTCTAATCTGGCGGTCCCTGTAATCCGACATGTTTAATTAATAATAATATGCAGAATTTAATCATAGGATAGGTCAAAAGTCGGATATCAAGGTTTTTGTTAAAAAAAATCCAGACTATAGGACTAATGCAGTACTCTGTAATCCGACAAATTCAATAGACACAGCCCTGCAAAACGTGTGTCCGATTACCGCGTGTCCACTGTATCTATAAAAGGACTGTTTTATAACTGGCCGGGGGATGATGTACTGTTTCTCCGATGAAAATGGAAAGAACCTCCGACCAGGAGCTTAATTCTGCTAACGTGATTAGTCGTATAGGAGAGAACAGTAGTAAGTGCAATATCGCAAGATGGGCACAAGCATTCTGCAATATTTCACTGGTGGTAGAGCTGTAGTGACAGTGTAATGTCGCCCGGGGGCGCCCGGGGGCACCACCGCATTACCTCTATCTGCCGCCAAATGGTAGCGTTCAGCACGATCGTGTTCTGGTTAGATGGTAATGTATGGCCCCGTAATAACTATCACAGAGACATAACAACTTAGGTCTCAGGGGTGGCAACGCATCTGCATTATGACCTCTGGTTTTTATGTAGATGTCTATAGGCTGCAGTCATCACTTAACATCAATGTGAGCTGGATGCTTGTTTGCCACCTTTCTTACATAAAAAATAATTACCGACCACTGCGATCGCTGTTCCACATGCCAAGAGTTGCGATTATGGCATATACCCCTTATGGCGAGGCCAGCAGTGGACATCTTTCGGCTGAAGCGATGAATTAGTCGTAATTGGATCGCGATTGAATCGCTCCCCTGTCTTGCTTCAACCACAGACAAGACAGTGAAGCGATTCATTCCCGATCCAATGAAAATAATACTAGTGACGTCAGCATAATTAAGCCTCTAAGTGGGTTAAGCCACTTAGCCACTAACACCCATATTCTAAGTCGTAACCTCGACCTTAACTCAAGTTTACTCGAGGGAATAAACATAAATACGCTTACACTCACAGCCCCACATTAGGTATAAACCTGTGTCGTGGGTGCCATTGTAAATATACAACACATACACAAACACCCAAACCCGAAACAAACAAATATTTGTCCCGGTGCGGGGATCGAACCCGCGACCCTTCGAATCAAACGGTCATCTCACACCGCTGGACTAACCGGGTCGTCAAAAAAAGTAATTGCTATTCTTAATTGTAACTAACAACGTCAACTCGACATTCTCCTCCGTTTGAGGTAAAAAGTAACTGTCAAACTCCATGGCACCTCACGACCTACCTTGAAGTTACGAGGAGTATTTACATTTCACAGTTTTTCGTGTCGAAACTGTCTGGAAATATAATTAAATACCATATTGTTTTATAAAAATGAATTTTCAAGACTTTGTGAATTATCTATATGATAATGCGTACACATGAGTTACTGTCAAAATACAACTAAGAATATGGATTTCGAGGCGTCCTCATAAAGTATCCTCAGCTAAGTGTGAGTCAAGGAATGTTTCGAGTAACGTCTTAGAATATGGGTGTAAGCTACTGAAACCCCGAGGGGTAAATAAATTATATTGTTATATTTTATCCAACATTTACTTTAACTCACCCATCAATAGGATTGCTATCGTTTTCCATTTCCTCGCTACCTTCCACAGTCTTGTAAGGCAGCACAGCATCATTACCCTCCGGTGGTAACGCCGGGAACAGTAACCGGACCACCTGGTACAGCCTGGAGGTTATACTCTTCAGTTCCTTCACAGCATGACTCAATAACAACGGATGGACCCGTACCCCGCCGTATGTGGTGTTGAACGCGTTTGTCAGGCTAAGTATGAGCTGGCCTAATGGGTGGTGGGTCGATTCGCAGGCCTGCAGAATCGATAATGCCTTTTTTTTTATATAGCCCTGCAGCCCAATTTTCGTTACATAATGGTTGTTGAATTGCATTTGAATCGATTCGCTGTCTTGCTAATATTTAAGAGATGATAGCAAACCGATTCAACGACTATAATGTAACGAGTATTAGGCTCCAGTAAAATGAATTTAATATTATGGGGGTTTAACATGCTCCACGAGAAGTCATTTCTTAGTAAATTGTACATAGCTTTGAAGTTTTTACGATTTTCCTGCTATTTATGTATGATCACAGTGTACATAAATTCTATGTAAATCGTAAAAAAAATTACAAAATTATGTACGACTATTACTATGTATTTGACTTCAGGCGAGGCTCGAACTCGCGACCTACTGGGAATCTAGTCCAGCCGCTCTTCCAATTGAGCTACTGAAGCCCTGCCCGATTTGTCAAATCTTTCCTTCACATCTATTGCATTGCTTTATGGTAGCAGCAGCGCCATCTATGACCAACTATGCTAGTTAGGCAACCGATATTATAATAGACTTTTCAGTTTGTCGCCTGAAGTCAAATTTTTCTTTCCATTTTTCTTTAAAAATAAAATATATTTCACAAGCATTTGTGTTAATGCGAAATAATATAAAACAATTATAGATTTTTAGTTTACAAGTTTTAGTGACTAAATCTTACACTACGTACAGTTTATTTCTACACAAAGAGCGACCCTTCAAATTTAAAGAAGTGTTCTTTGTTTAATATGTACAACAAAAGTAAATACTTACATTGTACATATACTGCTTCAATTCCATGAAATCATTCAAATTGAGATTCTTTTGACCAAACTGCGGTATCACTTCCAAGCAATCTACAGACTTTTCGATATCTGAACCACTCTTCTTGGTGGAAATTTTCCGTTTATCGTTGTGTGAACAAGATATAGCCACAGCAACGTTTTGCCATATCTTTACATTGTCAATTGTGTTGCCAGAAGGACCGTTAGCGAAATGGTTGCCAGTTGGTGTCAATATCGTTTCAGATACCCCCAAACATTGGAAGCATTGGCGAAATAACGCATTCCATTTCTGGTTTGGTGCTACGCTGAGTTTACCGAAAGAACTGTGAACAAGATGTATTTTTTAATTTTAATTTTACTGTCTTTTTTATCGGGTTTTATTCCATAAATCAAATAAAACCCGGCCGAGTGCACGTTGGGTCATGCGCGATATAGGTTTCCGTTTTTGAAAGTACGAACATTTTAGAAATTGGTAGACTCTAATTACTTACTTACTTGTAAAGCCCACTAGTGATGTGAAAGTTTTCATTTATACTTATACTATAAATACAAATTTATTTATTTCTAACATACAAATCCCCTTGACAGTTAAATGAAGTAGTTTCAGTTTGTATTCGATACATTGAATAGGACATGTATTTTGTTAGCTGGCAATGCCGGGTTTGAGATGTGTAAACGCATCACGACATTGGAAATCTTGACGCTCTCTGTTCACACCGCTGAGAGGGCCTTCTAGTCGATCTCCAGAGTCCAAGAAGGTTAGCAATCCCTTGCCAGAAAACTGCATTCATGTTTGCAATGTTTGCCACTTTAATTAGGCACATGAAACTACATCAACTTACCCCGGTTTAGAATTAGCAGGCAACACTGGGTTCGAGACATTCAAGTGCATAACACCATTGGATATCTTAACGCCTTCAGTCCACGCGCCACTCAGCGAGCCCTCTACTCGGTCTCCACTCGAGAAGGTTAGCACACCTTTGCCAGAAAACACACCGGCTGCCCTGAACTCTCCTTCGTAATGGGTGCCGTCTTCAAATACCATTACCCCGTGACCCTGGAATGGTTATTGTAGGCATTAAGCTTGCAAATAGGCAGACAGAAACACTTACTGGGGAGGTCATGTCTTGCAGTACTTTGATTTTTATTTTATGAATTTCAACTTGTATTATCTGATTTTGGAGACCTTCCTCCCCAACATCAGACACGTTGTCATGTCATATGGACACAAAAAAGTGTCATTATATGACCCTTATTACTCCCTCTCCCCACTAGGACCGTCACTGATACGAACTGCCTTGGTTGCGTAGTATGAAACTTGCTTGACCTCGGGCACACCGCGGACACTCCGCCAAAATTACATACAAACGCTTAATTTGGTCTCTATTACACAGACATCAATCAATGAGGTGTATTTACATGTGCACCTGTGTGCGTAGCACGTAGAAAATACCAACCGTCGCCCATAAGAGGTGGAGGAGGTTGGATGATGCGGAGAAATCGGGCGGGACGTCGAAGTGTCCATTCTATACGTAGTATTACATATTCTCTGCCTCGGGTTCGATCCCCGGAGAGAAGATGTCTAATGGAACGATTTTGAGTCCGTATTTTGGGTCCGATGTTAAGAAGCAACATTAAAGGCTTCTGAAAATCGAAACAAAACCCAATTTTTGAAAAAGAAAGATGATAATGTGTCCGATAAATGTCAATAAATTCGCACCCTATATTAACTTAGTACCTATTCAAAACTGGCGAATCAATGTTAGCATACATGCTTGATTGTATTAGGTACCTAATATATTTTACCTACCCTTTTGATAGGCAGAGGAGTAATGTTATGATTTAAATAAACAGACATCGCTGGCGGTTACGACATCTCGAAATAAGTTGAATCCGAGATTTTAAGTCGGAAGAAAATGACAACAAAATTCAAAGGCTAGCAGTGAGGAACGTAAGGCCACCGGCGCCCAGACACAATTGAATTTCAATTGTCATATTTTTCTCGTGTCTGGAGGGTTTACATCAGTCTAAAAACGATGGGCCAAAATTGCGATTTTTAAAGGTGTAATTGTACGCACAGTAAATACACATAATATTACAAAGTAAGGAATACAAGTAGACAATACTTGTTTTTTATATTATTTCGCATTAACACAAGCTTGTGAAATATATTTTATTTTTAAAGAAAAATGGAAAGAAAAATTTGACTTCAGGCGAGACTCGAACTCGCTGCTGCTACCATAAAGCAATGCAATAGATGTGAAGGAAAGATTTGACAAATCGGGCAGGACTTCAGTAGCTCAATTGGAAGAGCGGCTGGACTAGATTCCCAGTAGGCCGCGAGTTCGAGTCTCGCCTGAAGTCAAATTTTTCTTTCCATTTTCTTTAAAAATAAAATAGACAATACTTACTTATTCATACTATTCCACTGATAATATCTAAGTACTTACTAAGAAAGAAATTATGGCACTTCTGATTCATATCATGGAATTACGATTATAACATTGCATTCATAGATAGTCTTTGCGTCATTATTAAACCTCGATTGATATTCTCAATAACATCTTCATATAACCTACCTAACGCTAATATATGAAACGCAAATACTTACAAAACATAAGTATAAATTAGGAAACCAATACTAACCGTAAGAATATCTTGGGTAAACAATCCTTCATAGTAGATTCCATCCAGGGTCACAATGAGGCCACACCCATGCTTTTTGTTATCACTCCAATTCCCCAAATACTTTTCTCCTCTCCCTATATCATCCATGACACCATATCCTTGCCTAACTCCAGCAACCCATTCACCGGTATAGATAGTGGCTGATGATGAGGTGAAATCCCCTTGTTTTTTTATGCCATGACCATGCGGATGCCCATCCTTGAAGTAACCCTCGTATATATCGCCTGTGGAGTACTTCATTACGCCATACCCGTTATGCAGGTTATCTTTCCACTGGCCGTCATATATTCCTGCAATTGAAGTTGCTATCTTACTGAAATAAGTGATATTTACCTAACAGATTTTGCAATCCAATTACCGCCAGAGTTAATTTTGTCTGTTTCTTAGTACCCAAGATAAGACTTGTAAATCTTGTAATATTTTAAGAAATACCTTTATGCGTTTTACAGATTCCGTTATCTCGCAAAGAAATCTACTTAGGCTGAAAAGCGAACGAAACATCGCGTTGATTTTAAATATCGCTTCAGTTAGATTAATATCCGGTTAATGAAAAAGGAAAATGGTAAATAGCTTTTTTGTGCAGCCCCACCAAAACAAAGAAATGATTTGATGAACGCAATTATGCAGAGGTAATGAGAATCGACGAATTGCCTATCGTGTTTACCGTAACTCGAAGACGCTAAAAAAATACCACATATCTAGGTACATTGGTGGTAGATTTCCAATGCCCAAGGACGCGGGCGTAGGTACCACCGCATAGCATACAACCTAACATACTTTCCGCTAAATGGTAGTGTTCGACGCTATCATGTTCCAGTCATGTGCGGTTCTGACTGACTGTTTATTCATCATTCCTCGCTCCGCGCGTGAAGGGCAATAGAAGGGGATGGTTCGGGGGTCGAGGAAAGTCCTCCTTCCCCCGGGGCGTCAGGGGCGTGGTCCTAAACGGGAGATGCTGGCACGCAGGGGAACTCGCTGAAGGAGGCTTCAAACACTTTTTGTTTTGTTTTTTTATTTTTTTTGAGCTTTTTAACCCTTTTTTTTATTTTATGTACGGTTCTGTAATTTCCGGTACAGAGGCATAACAGCTTAGACCTCAAGAGTGGCAACGCATTACATTGAAACCTCCGGTGTTAAGCAGGTAGATATTTATAGGCTACAGTGCCGTCAGTGCCACTAGGCTACACTTACCATAATTGGGAACTGCATGCTCGTTTGCCATTTCTTGACAAAAATAAGTGTGTTTTCATGACCTATTACTAAATACAATGCCTAAACAACTTACCTACTCCCGGCATTTCCATTTTTCCATGACCACATAAGGCATTCAACTGAAACTGGCCTACGTAAATTTTGCCATCTGACCATTCTACTTTACCGTTACCATGAATTTTCCCATCTAACCACCTTCCTTGATATTTAGCATCTTTGTAAACCAAGTTTTTGCTAGAGAATGTATAACTAGCAGTTCTGATTGAGGGTGGCTTGAATGCAGATTCTTTGTTTAACGCTGTCCTAATGGCAGAGTTAAAGGCATGGATCCATTCTATTTTCTCCTGCTCCGAGGCTGTTGTGACGGAAATCACTTCTTCTGGGGTTGTAAGCTGTATGATATTTTGTAAGGAATCAGTGTTGGGTGTAGGTTCTACCCAAAGTGTCTCTAAAGGATGGACGATTGGTGTGCTACCGCTTACGTGAATAAATAAATCGTTAAACAAAACGAACCAGTGCGTCGTAAATCGGCCTGGGTTCACTAAATTCAGTTGGCGCGATTTCGACTCCCTTATTAAACGACGTTCAGGATTTCGGTACTGTTCCAAGCTTTTTCCTATTGTTTCCCAAAATAATTTCGTCAGGTCAGCTTCTTTTCTCTTCTTTTCTTGTTCATCTATTAAGGTATCTAAAGATGATATCACTTTGATTAGCCTTTCTTCTATATTCGTTTTCGTATCATTTTTTTTTCGCTTCGTCTTGTATCGTAATAGTGATTGAGCAATACATTTGTAGGAGCTTAATCTCGTTAGCGGCTGCACAAATGCTAATGCCACTATGGCTTCTAATGTCTTCTTATTATTTTTCTGTTTGTTTGATGGTAATTGATCGCTAAATAAGTTATAAATACTTGATGGTACATCAACAACATTGTTGATTTGGCTGAAACCACCAATAACAATCAAATTGCTTACATCTACATAATACTTTCTGTACAAATAAATATATTCTTCTAAATTTTTAATTAAAGAAATATCACATTCATTTATATGCTTCTCAGCATATTGCCAAGTTGATAGAACATTTAATGCAGTTATGTTTAATATGTCACCAAATATATCACAAACAGTTTCATAAATATTGGAATGTGAAGTAACAGCTTTGCTTTTCTTCAGAAAAGGTTTAACAAGTGAATGATATATTAAAAGCATTTCTTCTAGATATCTTTGAGCAATTGACAGATTTTGAAATTCAGGGCATATTGACTCTTCTACTGAACAATAACTTATATTTGCTGAGGATAATATTCTCCAATGGTAGCACATGCTTTGGGGTTTATTAGAAAAATTAAGGGGCTCATTTATTTTCACAGCTACTTCTTTGATAACTTCAGTAACCTCTTCTGCTCTCTTATTCAGATTAACAATAGATTCTGTAAATCCATCTGTGTGCTTACCCATATAGAAAATATTCTCATTGTGTGTGTATGCGATGGTGTGGTGATCTGTGGCTATCATATCCCTGATGCGGTCACTATCAGAGTTTTCTGTAAACTGTTTAGGGCCACTTTTGTCTTCCCTGGATTCAAAACAGACTTGATTGAAGTTATTGTAACCCCACATAAAGAGTCTCCCATCTAATGTTAGAGCAGCACAGTGCCATTTGCCACAAGAAACCTTCTGCAAACCAAATCCAGATAAATTCATGACTACCATTGGTTTTATTCTCTTCACTGTGTCTCCTATACCTAACTGTCCATAAGTGATATCACCCCACGTCCACAACTCTGTAGCTAAAATGTTTTTACCGAGTTTAGACATGTTTTTCAGGTTTTCAGTCTTCCTAGCTGCTTCAAAATCTTTTTCACTGCTAATTGTACTTGTTGAGAATTGAAGATCTTCAAAATTTCCATTGGAGACACAGCTCATCATCAGTGAATTGATTTCATCATTCGGAACATGGTTTTGCAGTTCAACGGTTTCATTATTGTCACTGCTTCCGCTGACATGCCTGGATAATGTAGCCACTTTATCACCAACAGTTTTTACACCTTCATACACAAAGTTAGTAAGGTTTGACACATTTTCCTTTATTATTCTCGTTGGTTTCTCAGTATACTCAACCAAATAGTCCTCCCCAGCAGATACCCAAGATAGTTGTCTGCTTAAAAATTGTCTAGCTGCATCTGTATTTATAAATATGTTATTTATTTTTTCTGTGCTTGCATGTGGAGTATCTGTATCTCCTTCGATATTTTCAGTGTTATAATTCTTTTCATCATGCACTTTGAGGGCATTGTCTAAATTATGAACTAATTGTGTGATATCATTCTTGGCTACTTTTGATTCTTCAGATGAAGGACTGGAATCCTCGGTTAAGCTTTGACCATCAATGTGAACATCTGTCTGAGGGGCGGTTGTGCTGCTGGAGTCTTCACTGGATTTGCTAATGTGGACACCGAGGGGACAGGTTTCAGACAAGGATGGAACGGAAGCAGGTGATGCAAGACCGATAATAGTCTGACATTGTGAACAATTTGAAGCAAAAACTTCTTCATCATCATTATCACTATCAGTATCACAGTTCCCCGACTGGCGTACATTCTTTCTAGCTATCACAGCTGCAAAATTTTGACCCACCGATGCACTGTATACTGTTCTGCCCTCGAAAAAGGGTATCTTTTTAATACTGCTAGTGTCCAGTGACAGTTGAGGCATAATACCACATCCCCACAGCTGTCCATCGCTGCTGATGAAAAGTTGTCCGAAATCATTTGTCACTACATTCCTAAATTTAACTTTATAACTAGTACTTTTAAAACCATGAGGGCAACACTTTGAGTCCTCTTTGACGACGATCTCTTCTTTGTTTTTAAAACTAGGACTTGTTTTGTAAATTCTGCCATGGACATCTATAACATACAGTATGTCATTATGATATGATATGTCGATTGCGGAGATACCACTGATTTTTTTGAAATTCAAATTGTCTTCCTGTAAATCGCAGTAGTACAACCCATGGTCACTTCCCAGAACAATGAAATCACTGCCGAGCGAACACAACTTCACTATTTTATTAGGTACATGTTGTGATGGGGACACGTTCAGAGCTGTTATTCCTCTCCAGAATTTGTGCTGACTCATTTTATTAACTTCCTTTCTCCAGGAGTTTACGTTAATTGTTTTATGTGTATCATTTTCAATTAAATGCACAATTCATTAACACTATAAAGTTCACGTTTACTATCAACTTGAGATACAGGTTCATTACTCTTGACGTATAGATTGAAAATATACCCATTTATATATTTTATTTATCAGAGTTATTTATTAATCCGCGAATTTATTGCTTATAAAATACATCTTTTCTATTCTTTTGACACAAAATAATATGACAAATGACAAGACAGACACCCAATGCCAAATGCCAATTATGCCAATGACAATGACATATGTGACAGGTTGTTTAATTATTGAGTCTGTTTTACTCACTTACCTTTAATTTGGATTCTGCTTTCTGCGAGATTATAAATAAATAAATACGCTATCACACACAGCCCCACATTAGATATGAACCTGTATCGTAGGTGCCGTTGTACACACACAACACATACACAAACACCCAAGCCTTTAATTTTAGTTATTATAGGACACTATGGTGGGGTCAAAAGTCTTAGGAATCGGCATGCATGTATGAAGAGAATGATGAAGGTAGGCGAGTCACGAGAGGTTTGTCAGGACCGGGATATCTGGCGCTCTACACTCTCTGCCTACCTAACTTCTTTTTACATAGGGAGCTACTGGTTAGTTAGAAAGAGTCAAAACTGCTTTTTCAGACATGTGTCGATTTTACCCATTATTGTATAACTACTGTTTCTATAGAATGTGCCTTCTCCATGTGTATTAACTCTGTGTCAACGTCCCATAGAGATAATATACATGGAGAAGGCGCATTCTACTATAGAAACAGTAGTTATACAATAATGGGTAAAATCGACACATGTCCTGACAAAAACAGTTTTGTCTCTTTTTAACTAACCAGTAGCTCCCTATGTGAAAAGAGACACAAGATGTATGCAGAGTATCAATTTTCGAAAGGATTTGATGTGACGTCATACTTATGCCTTCGCGTGCCCGTCGGCGCCATTGTATGCGCCCGATTTGTGGTACATCTGTTGTCAAACAAACAGGTGCTCGTAATATTTTTGCTGTTTTCTTGAAAACTAAATCTTTTAACTAGATAATGTGGTATTCTAGGTTTTGCATTATGTTGACTGATTATGCTCTCGTACTGTTTAAAACAGAGTGATGCACGGAAAAACGAAAATAATCTTAGATTTAACTTTGTGAGGTTATGTACAAATTTTCACGGATTGTGTCGTATTCGGTGGGATTTTGAAATGCAGTGATATATAGTGATATGTTTTATTAATTCATAATATATATAAATGACTTACCTGAAATATGCAAACATCGTATGGTATTATTTCCAGATGACAATACTATCCTTTACAATAACATGAACCTTAATCAACTACAATATGACATAAATTATTCATTAATACATATAATTGAGTGGCTGAATAATAATAATTTAAAAATTAATCTAGATAAAACATTTGTTAAAAAAATATTATTAAATTATGAATTTTAGACAAATGAAATGTGACAAAAGTAAGATTGACGTAAATTATTCTGGACATAAATTGGATGAAACAGAAACCACAAAATTTCTAGCACTATATTTAGACTATAATATGAAATGGAAAACACAAATTGATCATATTTGCAAAAAGCTGAGCAGTATGTCTTATGCTATCCGAATGCTAGATAGAAAAGTAAACCAAAATACCTTACTTACTACGTATCATGGTTGTGTTTCATCAGTCCTTAGATACGGTATTATATTCTGGGGAAAGTCTACTGATAAGGACTTGGCTTTCAAAGCTCAAAAAAAGTGTCTAAGAGCTGTATTTAACCTTAAACAAAGAGATTCGTGGAAGCCATTCTTTAAGAAATATAAAATATTAACTCTGCCATCGCTCTACATACTTGAATGTTGTATGTTTAATAAAAATAATCCTGAGTTTTTTCAATGTAGCACAAGTGCCCGAAGATGTGACAAATTAAATACAGTAGCTTGTAAAACACACCTATGTAGACAAAGCATTGTTGGCAAAGCTCCCACTATATTTAATAAATTGCCCAAACTCATACGTACCACTGTTGATATAAACTTATTCAAGAGACGGCTTCATTTACTTTTAATTGACAAATGTTATTATAGTATTAATGATTTTTTGACCGACAAAATTGACTAAATTCAAATAAAAAAAAATAATTGCAAAACCTGATTGTTGTTTGAAAGTTTAATAAAATTTGTTTAATAATTATGTATTTATATTTACTGATACATTTTTGAAACCGCATAATAGCTTTAATTATAGAAAAAATGATAAAAGTACTTATTAGCAAACAAATATTCTTAGTGTTACAATAATAACTGGAATTAATTCATGTCTGTATAATTTCTAATTGTCTTCTTGTTTTGTATTTGTACTCCTTTATAATGCATTTTATTTTACTTTGTTATTACATTTTATTTACTTTGGAGTACATACTACCTTTACTTTTATTTGAATTTTTTTTTTATGTCTATATTGTTATGTAATTGAGGTTTACCAGCTGTCTATTGGCTGTATCTTTTTTTTTTTAAATTTTTTAAATTTTTTTTTCTATTTTTAATCTCCTTTTTTTTTTTTTTTCGCGTTATTTATGGCGTCGTGTAATTTATTTTAGTTCTTGCTGTTTACTAGATGTATAGCTGTTAAGACGTAAACAAATAAAATGGCTCTAGCGGAAGACCAGCGCTGCTTGTTTTACAATCACTAAAATGCTGAGCTAGGACCAATTTATACCAATGTCCTCAAATATAATTGTTTGTAGTAAAATATGTTCGATGTTGTAGGTACATTGTTATAAATAAATAAATATTCTTTCTTTCTATTCTTTCTTTCTTTCATATTTGTACGCCATTTAAGTGGCACAGTAAGCGCATAAAATATTATATCATAATATCTGCCATATAAGGTATACTAACAAATAAATGATTTGATTGATTGATTGATTGAGTCTATACGAATCCAGAGCTTTCAATCTAAATGCGTTACCACTCCTAAGGCCTAAGATATTACGCATCTGTGCTGGAAATCACAGGGCCGTACAGATCTGTGTCACTAACTTCTACATGCGTATCATCTGAAAATTACACATATCATTAACATTCCTAGAGCCGTTCCTGCTACTTTTATAATATTGTTTAAGGTATAGTAAAAATGAAAAAATAAAAAAGAAATCCTGTTGCACTCACGTCCAACATGTAAGTAGAAGATCTTTCGAGAATGCACAAAAATCAAATGTGTTTATTGGCCTTTAACTTGACCGAAGCGTCATCGTGCTACTCAAATTAACTAAACATAATGATTAAAATTTGCAATACATAGCAACAATATTTACAGAGATGCATTCCAAGGAGCTGGTCAGCATAAGACTCACATTTGAAGGCTGATATAGAAAGTCCTACTGAAATTCAACATTACCACAATTTGCAATTTTTAGCTCTAGTTCTGGTTGTGATGAGAACCTTTCGCAAGCTGCTGGTAATCAATGAGATCATTTGAATGAATGAATTTATTTATTTGCTAAAAGTATAGTAGGTACATAAGATCTTCAGTGTATAATATAGCTTTCTTTTATATTTCACCATGCAAATTACAGGGTACATTTTATTACTACATCATAATTATTACAATTATACTCAACTCTAATTTAGTGAGTGGATTTTACTAAGAATACATACTTTAAAAGAATAAGAATTCGTGTTGATAAAATATCGATATTAACCGCTCATGTATTAGAAGATGATATCGATATTGATCAAAACAACCCTATGAAAGGCGGCCATTGTAATCGCCCAAATTTTTGTAGGCAATCACGCCAATTGGGGAGTTTTGGCGGGAACCTTGAAAGAGGCGTATGGGTTTATTACAGTGCCCGTGTATAGTGAAATAGAATAACAGTGCGAAAACACGACCTTTCAGGTTGCCTCCAAAACTTCATTGTAAATATTCTGGTAAAGTAACCATCGCTTTACTCGAATAACTTGACTGTAACTCACTTGACTGACATATTATACCTGATAACTTATATACTTGATACTTGCATATTATACTTGATGTATTTAAGTACCTATTAAACTAACTTTTACGCTGCTAAAATAAATATGAAATATCGTTTTACTTGACACTGGCAATATGCGTAATAGCGATGCCATAATAATATTAAAAACAAAAAAAAAAAAAATCACGCCAATTCTGTAGGTATGGCCAGTCCATAAATAAAGGTCAATGCAACGTCCCAAGTCGGAGTTTTGGCGGGAACCTTGAAAGAGGCGTATGGTGCTCTTATTTTATTTAATTTTCTTGGTGTATTTTTAAGTTATATTGAATAAAGTTGGTGGCATTTTGTTCGATATAGGTTTATTAGTGTCCGTGTATAGTGAAATAGAATAACAGTGCGAAAAGACGACCTTTCAGGTTGCCTCCAAAACTTCATTGTAAATGTTCTGGTAAAGTAGCCATCGCTTTACTCGAATAACTTGATTGTAACTCACTTGACTGACATATTATACTTGATAACTTATATACTTAATACTTATATATTATACTTGATGACTATATTATACTAAGTTTTACGCTGCTTAAATAAATACGAAATATCGTTTTACTTGACACTGGCAATATGTGTAATAGCGATGCCATAACAAAAAAAAAAAAAACGTCCCAAGTCAAATTTCTGTCAAATTGTTACGCTCGTGTTCCGCCGCGAGCGATCCTCTTTCTTTCTTTCTTTTTCTGTAAAAAATGGCGAGTCGTAGTGGACCTTCGAGGCGTGTTCCCGAAAATGAAGCCGCAATTACATATGTTCAATGCGATGGATTGGTAAGCATGGAACCATTTTTTGAAACTCCAATTCCTTTTTATTTGTTACCGAGTTTACCAGCGTTGACACGTCACGGTTAATTTCTGATTTCAAGGAGTGTTGTGGAGTTTTTCCTATGTTCTTCATACATTTGGTCGGTTATGTATAGAATGCACAGCTTTCTATAGTTTAAAAATTGGTATCTTAAGGTATATTGTCTAATAATCGATCTTATATGAGGTTATGTTGTCACCCGAATTTCGTTTATTTACCTGTGACCTGCATCAAAGACATGACTCATATGCTGTTTTGAGATGCTCACCTCACTCTCCTTTCGTTTTTTATGTGTATTTGTTCATATGTATGACCCTGAGTAACCTCAGCTAAAGGTATAACAAGAATGTATTAAAAATAATGATGAAATTGAAAGAACCACATCTGTTTTGTTATAAATTATTCCACTTAGATTTGTAGTGGTGTGTATGGGATGTGTCTGTATTTGTCTTCAACTTGAGATAAAGGTTGCACGCAGCATAATTATTATAAACAATTTATATTGATGTAGATCAGAGGTTCCCAAACTATTTTTTCTTGTAGACCCCTTTCAATTTTTTTCTGGTTTCCGTGGACCTTGCTACATTTATATCACATTCCCATATTTCCAAATTTTATTCACGCCTACATAGACCCCCATCAAGTCCCATGGACCCCAGGGGGTCTATATGGACCACTTTGGGAATCACTGGTGTAGATCAAAAGGTACGTACATATATCATGATGAAATCATAAAAAAAAATATTTGTCTTGTTTCCCTGTTAATACAGTTTTAAGTTGGCCCAGATGAATGAGTCGGGATAATCAGATGTCTGGATAATTGATATTTACATTTATTATATCTTGTTTATTTTTATTTTAACAAAGTTAAGAAATAAGTACAATGTTATGAAATAACACAGTTACTAATCAAAAACTGACAATCAAGTTTCTGTATTGTTCTAGAATCTAGAGCAGTGATTCCCAAAATGGTCTATTTTGATCCCTGGGGGTCTAGGACAAACTGAAAGGTATCTGCGTCAGCGAAAAAAAAATTGGGGGTCCATGAAATGATAATGGGGGTCCACGATAATGGATCTCAACACATACACTGATAGTACCAATTTACTTACATCATACCAGTGATTCCCAAAGTGGTCTATGGGAGACTCAATGGGGATCTACGTAGGCATAAATAAAAATTGAAAATATGGGAATGTGATATAAATGTAGCAAGGGGGGTCCACAGAAACCAGAAAAAATTGTAAAGGGTCTACAAGAAAAAATAGTTTGGGAACCTCTGATCTAGAGTAATAGTTACTGTGTATTTATATTGTTCTACCTAAAAGTATGACATTAGAAACACAGATGGTATTTCTGCGCTGGATTCATATTATATTAATTTTATCTTCTTCATGAGTTTTTAGCAATCATTTACTGGTGGTAGAGCTCCAGTGACGGAACTCGCGGGCGTAGGCACCACTGCATTACCTAATTTTCTTGCCGCTAAATGGTAGTGTTTAGCACTATCATGTTCCTGTCGGGTGGTAATGTGCCCTGTAATTTCTGGCACAGAGGCATAACACCTTGGGCCTCAGGAGTGGTAACGCATATGCATTTTGACCTTGGTCTTTTTGTGGGTGTCTATAGGCTGCAGTCATCACGTAACATCAATGTGAACTTGAATATTTTTTTTTAATCTATGTGCAAAAAAATGTTGTCTTGATTAAAGCAAATAAATAAATCCTTATCTACAAAACACATCTTTTCTTATAAAAAAAACATTTCAAATAGAGAGTTTCGAACAAATCACACTTTAGACGAAAAACAAAACAGTCTCCTTTGATACTTTTCAAAAGCTCACTTTATTGGAGTACAATTTAACGGTATCATTAAGACTTCATCAAAACCACATAAAAACATTGAGTTTAGATTAAAGGTGCTAAACATACATATGTCTGGTCTTTTTGCTAAATAGTTCATGGTAATTTTTATTGTACATATGTGTGGCAACATTTTTTAGGCTATTTGATGTTTGACGCTTACTTTTCATGTTGTCATTGTTGTCAAAACTATTAGGTTGTTAAAGTTTTTCGAGTTACAACTTGTTACAACAAACATCAAAACCTCGCTTTTTCATTAGTCTTGATCAACACCACTCTTTTCCAAAAATATTTAATCAAAACCTCACATTGCCAAATTTCATTTCAAAATATTAGCTAAGATTCTTATAATTTTTATCAGCAATTTGGTACATCAGATTGAATGTAACTCTAGCATAATATGACACAAATAAACCAAAATGCAGATGTCGTAGTCTGTTAGTTATTTACATTTTACTGTTTTCTTCAATATTAGAAAAAGTGGAAAAGTGAGGTTTTGTTCTTCACCTCCTCAAATGTCATGTCAGATTACAAATTATATAAATTGATACTCAAGAAATATGTACTTATGTATAATCAGTAGAATGTCTCACTTTCTCTCTTACAAACAAATAACAAAGTTTATAAAAAGAGAAGGAGATATCCTTTGTCATTTAACACTAAAAATGCCCACTTCATGAAATGGTTGAATATTTGATTTTCCACATAGGCACATCTTGATGTCTCCAAATCATAGCTGCGTTGTGTCGTCGATGCTCCAAATGGTATTTTATAAATTTTCCTTTAAGGCGAAATGATTTAATATTTCATGATGTGGGGAATTATACAATAGGGCCATCAAATATAGATTACTTATTGTAAACATTGATTTTGCAGGCTGTAATGAAAATCGTCAAGCATTGCCATGAGGAGTCATGCAGCAACATGGAGGTGGCGCAAGGCGCGCTGCTCGGTCTGGTGGTGGAGAACCGCCTGGAGATCACCAACTGTTTCCCATTCCCGAAGCACGACGACACTATGGATGAGGAGGAGTACCAGCTCGATATGATGCGACGACTCCGCCGTGTTAACGTGGATCATTTCCATGTTGGATGGTGTGTTACTTAGATTTCTCGTATAAAAAAATGTAATTTGTGTATAACATAAAGCAACACCGGGGGGTGTAGCCATATGCAGGCTTTCCCCTCTGTCGAAGTACAAGCCCAAATGGGCCTATAGTCATAAAGGTCAAGGTGTGAGTTTCGTAGTAATAGACGATTTTTGTAGTGTGCGTGTGTGTCGCACGCATTTCCCCCCGCAAAAAATGACAGACTGTTTTGCATCGGTAATACATGGTATGGCTACTCCCCTCCGGTCCGCCGCGACCGGTGGGCCGCGTTGCTCTATGGTGTATAATGGATGCTTAATTTCTCGCAATTTTTATTGGGTGTCGAGATTTCAATAGGCCGCAAGCTATTGGACAAAACGTAACTAGCTAATCGTAAGTATGTAGGTACATGAATTCTGGAAGGCATTTACCTCTTCGTACAATGTTCGTACATTTTTTTTGTATTCAATTCAACGTTTGATTATTGTTTCAGGTACCAGAGTGCAGATGTGGGCAACTTCTTGAGCCAGTCTCTCCTTGAGTCACAGTACCACTATCAGACGTCGATAGAGGAGAGTGTGGTGGTCATTTATGACACCAAGAAATCTGCAAGAGGCTTCTTGACACTCAAGGCCTATCGTTTGACACCTCAGGTAAAATAAATGCTTTCGTGGATGAGTACTATCAGGTCTCCAATAGTGTCTGATATAAAGACTTCTATCCTAAGGTCGAGGAGGTGTATGGGCATTTTTTCATAAATTAGGTACCCTGGGTTTGTTGTAATTCATCCGTTGAGCCAAATGCCATATTTTTCTCGTGAGCTGACTGATCCTCCAAGCAGCAGCTGGACCCTATAGGGTCCAAGACAATAAAAAAATCTATTTTATATTTTTTTGGAGGCCTGAAGGATAATGGCTTACTACTAATTTCGACATGCCATTTAAAAAAGCTTTAGTTAAATAGATATAAATAGTCTCCAAGTTTGCCTTTGACGTAATCCTCAATGGAAAAAAACCTATAATAACTTATTTTCGTTCTTAATAACTTATTAGTTCCCATACTTGAATTGACTGTAGACTGGTCAGTTGAACAGAACTGTAGAACATGTTCAACACTTTCGTATTCCGATTAGATGGTAAAGTATGTGAAAGGGGAGGGGTAAAAGATCTAAGACCTCAGGCAGAGAATATGTAATAATACTACGTATAGAATGGACACATCGACGTCACGCCCGATTTCCCCGCATCACGAAACCCTTTCCCCTCTTATGGGTGATGGTTGGTATTTTCTACGTGCTACACACACAGGTGCACGTGTAAATACACGTCACTGATTGATGTCTGTGTAATAGAGACCAAATTGAGCGTTTGTATGGAATTTTGGCGGAGTGTCCGCGGTGTGCCTCAGGTAAAGCATTTGCATTAAGATCTTTGGATTTTGTGTTAATGTCTATCTATAGGCTGCACTTACCACCGGTGAACTGCATGATTGCTTGTCACTTAACAAAAAAAGACCACAGACTAGTAAGTCCATGTAGACTAGAGAATAAAAAAAAAACAAATAAGACTATTTTTTCATTTGTTTTTTTTCCAAAACTTGAGGTATTTGATATTATTATGTTCTTAGGTTTTCGCGAGCTACACTCATTGAAATAAAACTATTTTTACGGATTTATCTCGCGTATATTAAACTCAAATGATTTTTAAAATCAACCCGACGTTTCGGTCGCTTTTCAGCTTCCGTGGCCCCGGGCTTGGTTTGGTTGATTTTAAAAATCATTTTAGTTTAATATACGCGAGATAAATCCGTAAAAATAGTTTTATTTCAATTGAGGTGTTTGGTTTAATTTTAAACCAGTTTTTATATTGTTTATATCACTTTTCAGGCTATTGCCATGTACAAGGAAGGTGATTACACACCAGAGGCCTTGCGTAACCTGAAGATTGGGTATGAGAGCTTGTTTATCGAGGTGCCGATTGTCATCCGCAATTCTCCACTCACCAATATCATGATGTCGGAACTCGCCGAGATGATTCCTGAAGAAGAAGGTTCCAAGTTCTTGGATTTGGGAACAGCATCTGTGCTTGAAGGTAAATAAGGACTTTCTTGAATTGAATTATTTATTTGCGAGAAACATAGTTTTTATTTGGTATTAAAACAATGTAGGTATGCTGAAATATTTATTATGGTAACATGGTGGCGTAATACCAAAAAAAATCACTCCCCTACGAATAATAATGTAAAGAAGTGTAACTAAGGCTTCCAGTGGTTCCACTTAATCATAACAGTCATGCTCACTTTAATGTCTTTGCCTTCGGCGGCGTCGTGTGACGGGTTGCTGTCGTGTGACAGGAGAGCAATGGCTGCCACATGCGTCATACTCGTGAACGGGTGCTGATTGTGGGGACTGGTCTGTTGTGATTTGCGGGTGCTATATTCTATCACGATATTAAGCTGTTGATGGGTATTTGCGTATGTGTTTATATGCAAATATTTATATGCCATAGATGTTCACATTATCTTTATTCTATGTAATAATATTTGTATTAAATGTAAGGTTTTGACAAAAGAGCAACACGCTGAGTTTGTTGGGTAGCGGAGTTCTTCTCAGTAGTGCCTGCACTTGGAACTCTGCTAAGTGAATGACTATGATTATGACGAACAGATTTTTCTTTTTCTTCTATGAAGGAATTGAAAAATTTGATGATTCACGTATCGGTTAAATATTATTAACGTATGTTGTATACGCGAGAAAATCCGCAAGTTTAATTTCTACAATGTATGAAGCTCGCGAAAACCTACGAAAACGTTAAATATTATTATTCAATTGGTATTTATTAATACCTATTGGATTATTATTATAAGTCATCTCTCTAGGTAGCTTATAACCCGAAAATGCAAAAGTGTCCTTGTAGACCAGTGATTCCCAAAGTGGTCCATATAGACCCCCAGGGGTCTATGGGAGACTCGATGGGGTATATGCTTAAAATAAAAATGGGATATATGGGAAAGTGATATAAATGTTAGCAAGGGGGTCTACCGAAACCAGAAAAAAATTCAAAGGGGTCTACAAGAAAAATAGTTTGGGAACCTCTGTTGTAGACCAATTTGAAATAAATGATTTGAATTTTGAATTTTTTGAATTTCACGTAATGTGGTGGACCGTGGGCGGGGCTGTCCATGTGTCATACGCCCGCAAAAAATGACAGACTGTTGCATCGGTAATAGACGCTATGGCTACTCCCCTCCGGTCCGCCGCGGCGGCCGGAGGCCAGTGTTGCTCTATGGTTTATACCTAGGGTTTACTGGTGGTAGAGCTCCAGTGACGGAGCTCGCGGGCGAAGGCACCACCGCATTACCTAATATACTTGCCGCTAAATGGTAGTGTTCATCACTATCGTGTTCCGGTCAGGTGGTTATGTACGGCCCTGTAATTTCCGGCACAGAGGCATAACACCTAATGTCTCAAGAGTGGCAGCGCATCTGCATTTTGACCTCTGGTCATTGTGTGGTTGTCTAT
Organism: Macrosoma leucophasiata; assembly: GCA_036365455.1. Lineage (NCBI taxonomy): Eukaryota > Metazoa > Arthropoda > Insecta > Lepidoptera > Hedylidae > Macrosoma > Macrosoma leucophasiata. Next base: position 20,843,012 of record JAWQUS010000007.1, on the reverse strand, counting down.
AGGCTGCAGTCATCACTTAACATCAATGTGAACTGCATGCTTGTTTGCCACTTTTATTACATAAAAAAAAAAAAAAAAAAAAAAAGGGTGCGTTCCACTAAGCGTTTACAACGATCACGCTCACGACCGCAGTTTTTCCCGTTCCACTTGCTTGTGAGCGTTACTGTCGTAAACTCAAGTGGAATGGATTATAGAGCGTTTTGAGCGTAGAGGTCAATAATACAAATGGCGAGTTAATAAAAAAAATGCAAAAGATTTAAGAGGTTAGGTTATAATCTGTAAGCCTTGAAAATAAACTTAATTATCGTTTAAATCGATTTATATTGAAAAAATTTATCATTTAATTTTTTGATATTTAATAACAGTGGTGTATTTAATTAATTTATGTTCAAATGTAATTAAAATGTCTTTTGCGGCGGCACTTGGATGTTTGGTATACATGTATATTAATTATAAACTACAATTAATTTTTCTAAACTTGTTTTACATAATTATATTTACCTGTGGAGGCACGTTGAGCATCCGCTGCAGAAACATTCACTTCTACTAATATATCTTTTTCGGCATGAAATAACGTAAGCTTTACAGTCGCCATTTTTTATGTTTTGACTTTTGAAAATGCCGCTAATTTTCTCAACGATCACTTCGACCCACCTTTTTAGATGGGTCGTCGTGAGCTTCGCGTGAGCGTAATTCATGACGTCATGAGTGACATTTACGCCGCGACCACAACGACTGCGGTCGTCATGTGGAACGACTAAAGGAGCGTTTTGATCGTTGTGAACGCTTAGTGGAACGCACACCTAGTGTAAGGCTGTGAGAACCGTATTTTTATTTTTTTATTATTAATATTTCCAGGTCAACTTCGTAGCTTGATGGAACGCGTAGACGAGCTGAATCAGGAAGCCATCAAGTTCAACCGCTACCAGCAGCTTGTTGTGAGGCAGCAGCAGGATAAACACCGGTGGCTCCTCAAACGCGCCCAAGAAAATGCTGCTAGGGCCGCAAAAGACGAAGCTCCTCTTCCCGACGAAGATGTCAACAAACTCTTCAAACCCCTGCCTGTACCACCAAGGCTGAATCCCATGATTGTGGCCGGACAAATCAACACCTACAGCCAACATATAAGCCAGTTCTGCTCCCAGAGTCTCGCCAAACTGTATCTCACTCAAGCTCTCCAAAATGCTAAGGAGGCGAAACAGAACAACTAGTTTTGTACTGGTATTAAATAATGTGCTAATTATTTGGTTTCTTTTTATTCAGTCCTGTCTTTGCAAATTTCTTCAACTTTAGCCAAAAGATGTTTACTGATGAATCTCCACGTTTGGCATGTAAATTGACGATCTTATCTTTTTAAAACATCATGTCCAATTTATAAGAGTAGCCGTGGCTCATTCGTAGGTACTATGGGCAACGAGACAATTTGTTAAGTCTACCTGTACCTACCCGGTAAAGACATAACAAATATAATTAAATCATAAAAAAGTGCATTTTTCAAAGTGCACATTTTATAGTATACACATTTTACAAAATGCACATTTTACGAAATGCACATTTTGCGAAATGCACATAGTGAGAATTGCACCTTCTGCGAAATGTACATTTTATGTAGTGTTCATTTAGCGAAGTGCACATTCTGCGTCAGACCCACCTACAGCCAACATTTATAAGCTTTCGTAAGAGCTCAGCCTTACCGTGCCTATTTGTATGGCCCCGTAATAACTATCACATAGGAAAAAAAGGTCACAGGGGTGGTAACCCATTTGCATTTTGACCTCCAGTTCTTGTCTATGCTATTAATTAGGCTTACCCGTAATATACCAAAAATCGCCTAATAATATACCATGAAGTAGGCATATGCTATTCAGGCTGCTGTATTCACCTACCGTCCGTGTAAACTGTATGATTGTTTGCGACCAACATTACATAGAAAAAAGTGCCTTTTAATAATAATAATTTTAAATCAGTTGTTTTGTAATTACATACCTACTTATTACAAGGCGGGCACATTTTAACCTCTCTGCAAGTAAGTCCATATTTACAGACTAATAGAAGGGAACTAATGCTATTAGTTTGAACCGTTTAAGTACGCATTTCCACGGGCTACACGACATCAATAATAATTCTGTATGCTATTTATCAGAATGATATCATTGGTACGTTATTCCTCAGGGCCTATGCGATTTTTATGTAATGAAAGTAGCAAGTCAGCATAAAGTTCACATCAATAGTAGCCTATAAACATCTATCTACACAAAAGCGGAGAATGCATTGTAGGTAGATGCCACTGTTGAGGCTCTAGCTGTTATGTAAAACCTATGTTTTCCAATTCTACCTATTATTATAATATTTTATTCTGCCTTCGTAGCCTAGTGGTAGCAGGTCACTACTACTACGCTGGAGGTCCTGGGTTTGATTCCCGGGTCGAGGGCTATCAGAGATAACGGTTTAAAATCCTTTATCTCTGGTTCTATTGGGAATATTCCATTTTCTGAAAGTTTCCCAGTACCTCCGAGTTTGGTAATGTGCCCGGAGAAGGCAACAGGCTCGTCACCTGTTACATGGGCCAAAACGAATGGCGAATCGTGGGTGTTTGCATGTATGCTTGAATGCATGCATTTACCTCTTCGGGGATTACGCGTGAAGTTTAAGTTTTTTTTTAATTTTGTTTTTATCCTTTTAAATATGTGTGCTAATGGCAAATATAGGTAGGTAGTGCATGGATTGCGTGGCGTAGCAAGGTAGGTACCCAAGAATCTTTGAAAAAATATATTACAAAAAAAAAACCCGATGACTTTTTCACGTAGGTAGGTACCTATATTGTGATAAAACACTGTAGAATAGCCTGTGGAAACAAACCCAAGTAGTTCTAAAACCAAACAAACAAGTTTACTTTGCTCTTACCAGCTTGCAAGTGTTACCTGGTAATCAAACCAGGACTTTCTGGTTCCTGTCTAGAATTGCGTAATAACTTAATTAAGCTAATTTCTCTAATAACTGCGTTATGGACTCTATATTTTTTACAACAGTTAGCCGACAAAGGCCCAATGGTTGTAACTACGTATCTTGATTGTTACAAATTGCTTTATTCCGCAACCAGAACGCCCCTGGATAATTGGGCCATTAATCCGGGATTAGGGACGTTTTGACGGTTTGTGGATTCCGAAAATTGTGACTTGTCAATTATTATCAGCCGTTTGTCGATTTTGAATTCGATTTTCAAACGTAATTTGTGGCATGGGTGGTCAGATGTCATAGAATGAATCTACCTTTGGAATTTACCTACTAATCTACGGTTTTTTTCTAATTAACCGTACTGGCCCCTATTTTCTCATATTGGTAGGTAGGGTAGGTAGTCATGTAATTACTGATACAATTCTTCAGTTCTAACCAGAGATGCCTGATCGGCCCGTTCTGAGATAATTCCAGAATTTTTGCATTTAGTCTAAGAGCCCTTTGCGCTCGACAATTGCAGGTGAAGTAGGTACTTACTAGTGTCGTCTGGAGACGAGCCTACTATATACGCCCATTAAATATCCTTATTTTGCATAAGTTCCAATTTGTAGATATCTGCTGGTTTCTTTGTGTACAAATCTCCTAAAAATGCAGCAACTTTCCTACTAATAGATATTTTAAATATTTACTAGGCACGTTGAGAGGTTTAATTACAATAAATTATTACTTGGAATTAAAATACTGTAAACACTCACTCACTGAGGCTCCACCGTAATGTTTTTGTTATCTGCCGAGTACATTAAACCCCCATAAAAAGAAAGCAACGGACGTTAAATCTTCAATTTAATACAAATAAAAGTCATCCAGGATAATCGAGATAATTGGTCACCTCCCGCCATCTTTGCGGTCGATCTACTATTATCCGCACATGATCTTCTAAATTGTATCCATAATCACTCCAAATTGGTCACAAATGTCTTATTGTCGCCGACATCTCATTTCCGTTTTCTTATGACTTTATTACACAAATGAAATTCGGAGTAACATAGAAGAAACTATTAATGTCCGAGTCGCACGCAATGCATTTTTTTAGAAGTCTCCAATATGTCATTATGCGGCAAGCAAATTAAGTAATAATTGATTAAATTACTTTGTTTAAGATTAGTGCAGCTAATAACAGGAGTTTCGAGTTTTGTTTCTTCAAAAGCGTAGCTAATATATCGGCTATGTTTTTTTAATGTTAATCTAAACTAAATCTTATCAATCTATTGTGTCACCATAGCCAGAGTGTACTTGGTTGGGTACTTTTCTCACTGAACTTAAGATAAAATATTGCATTTTTTTCATACATTTATTGTGTGTGAATGTGATTTTGCTTATTTCAAGTTAGTTAAAAGAGCGCAGATAGCTAAAATAAAAGTGTAGGTAGGTATACAAATACGCACATTCAGTAAAAAACGCACAGATTTCCGTAGTCTCTGCGTGAGCTCCGATGTTCGAATCTGCCTGTTCTGTTCTGTTCTGATTCTGGGTCGTTATTCATACGAACTTCTGAAACGAATGTCTTTGTTTCGGAATTATTCGGTTCTACCTCGTTTTGTTAAGTACTCCTGGTTTTTTCGAAGCCAACTTGGTTTTACTTTCAATATGACTCCCGAATTGCACTTGCGTTCCATATGTCAACGCCCAGGATATCGATATTCTTACAAACGGTGAGTGGAGTGCCATGGCACCATGGCTCTACAATAACTTTACAAAATTGGTACAGGATAGCATTTGGTATTAAACTTTAGGTATCATTTGCTATTAATAATTTTGTCACGAGCTTCACCTGTATGATTACTTTTTATTGGCCGTAATTAATACTTGCAGTATAATTAGCTGAAGATGACATCAGAGATGTCTAACAAAGTTAGGTCGGTACATAAAACATAATTATTTTATTGCAGGATGTAAATGTGTCTGCCAATTTGTATAATGAGTTAAGCTAACCGCCCCGCAATTACTTAGTTGTGTAATAGAAGCATGTATTTTCATCGCGCATTCCAAATGGGTACGAAACTTGAACGTAGGTGCGTTCAAGTTTCGTACCCATTTGGATTTAAGAGAGTTTTAAGTGCAATCTTTAACGAAAGCTGTACCTATAATTTTATAACGTTTTTCATGGTGACAGTGTCACAAGGGAGCCTATATAAGCACAGTGCTCAAAAAAAATATTGCACATCGAGTCTAGGAAGGAGAGAAGCCGAGCTCCCTGTCTATCGCTTGTACTGCGTTTTCTGCTCAGGAGGAACGTGACACCTTTTCGTGCGTACATCGATTTATCTAAGATGTTATCACGTTAAAAAGGAAATACACGTTTTGCTCGTTGGCTCAGTGGTCGCAATCGCGATGGTGAAGCCTGAGGTTCTGGGTTCGATCCCCAGGTCGGGAAAATCTGTTATTAGGTTTTTTCTGTAAGGAAATTCCCAGTAGTAGCCCGGAGTCTGGTCGTGCCTCGGAGAGCACGTAAAGCCGTCGGTTCTGCGCCCGATTTCTCTCCGGTCGTGTCGAATAGCCGTCCATCGGGCTATGAGAGTGAAGGAATTGAGAGTGCACCTGCGTTTGCACATACACTTGTGCACTATATGCTATGCTATAGCTATGCTATAATATCGCCCGCTAGTCTCCGTTGAGATTGGCCGCCGGACAACACCCGTTTTTTAGCTCATCAAGGAAATAGGAGGGCACAACACAGGCATAGATTGCTTAGGACATCGTAGCATAAGTCGTAATGCGACACTGAATATGCGCCTGCGCCACAAATCATTTGTTTAACACTAGGTAAGTAGGCTTGCACCCTTTTCAAATTACCGTGGTCGCACTATCAATTAACAGCAATGATGTGTATGTGTCGCAGTAAACGCAATGAATGTGATCGTTAATTGTTATTGGCTGCCGGTGAAATCACCCTATATCTCGTGTTCACAGCGTTTAATCAACTTCGCGGAAAACACTACTTTCGCAGATTTTAAAATGATTCGTATGAATTGAATTTACAACAAATATTTAGTTAAAAAAAATCAATTATAGATATTTGTTTTCATAACTGCCCGCTTATATCTCCCCCATTTTTCGTCGCAATCGGCTTAGCTGAGACTGTAAGAGAAAGATGAACAGAGCCTACTTTCATAATATTTATATTTAGGATATTTTTCATTTAAATACATGCGTTCCGAATAAAGTCAAATACCTAATAAACCCTGCTGCATCAGTCTGTGATACTTATTGATATACCTTTTATGTGACATAAAATTGAATTTGAAACGATTGTATTCGCATAAAAATATACGCTCATATCAACATGGTGTCTTCTTTTAATATCATAAATGATGGTTTACTCGTCCATTTTTTGCAATCTCTCGATGATGCCACACTGACGGCCACTGGTAATTTTATTATGCAAATGCGGCATAAAGTGTTGCCCGATATAATGGCTCAAATTACTACTACCAAGAGACAAGAGCGCGGGAAATGATCCCGCTAAAAAATGGCGGCTACCCGTAATGTGCCGTAAGTACTGCAATCAGGTATTGGAAGGACTTATTAAATGAGTATTTTTAAAGTAACGGAAATTAGTTTAGCTGGTTCTTATTAATCTTGTTACGTTCACTTTAATCAACGTTTATTCCTTTTGAAGTAATGCAGCGGCGCTATGTTTGTAAACATTTAAGTCTATGCCTTCTAAGAAACTATTAATTTAAAAACATTTAATCATCGGAACAACTAGTTGGAGATAAAATGTAATCACCATAAATTCTATCATAATCGTAGTATTTTTATGTGTTTACTATATGTGATATGACCCTAGTGGCTTGAAATACCTAAATGATACCTAGTTTGGGGTCCGATGGCTAATTAGCATAAGAAAAATCAATCCTGTATTCGTTTAGTTTTAAATATACACATGTACGAATGTCTTTGTGGATGCAATAAATGATTTATAATTTATGATTCTTAATATTAATATAGTCTTACCCCCTTGTTCATAAACGTACATTAGATACGTTTTAGCTATAGAATGTTTTGTCTCTGTCAGTTGCATTGTCAAATGTGCAGGATAGAAAAAGACAAAGGAAAGAGATTAGCAACACTTTAGGTAAAATACGTTTATGAATAAGGGGGTTAAAGTATTATAATTTTAATTTCAGGCTAAGTTATTTCGGAATCGATGTTTCAGTGCATCAGTGCTAATTATAATAACTATAAAAATGCTGTATAATACTATTTTAATAAAACAAAACATAAAAAACATATTGAGATGAAAGAATACACATAAAATTATAATTATAGGGCTGTACAAATTGGGTTGAATTTCGCCATTTTTTAATGAATAAGTAATTACTTAGCTTAAACTTAGCTCAAATGGTTCCATATTATTTTAAAAAATCTTTAATACACTTTTGAGTATTTAATACCTAAATATTCTTTTAATGAGTAGGTGTTAAATATTTTCGTTGTTTTTCCAGAGTGTCTACTCTACATGGTAATATAAAGTGATATACGACATATAAATAATAAATTCAATACATACTCATCATTTCTCATTATAGCGATAAATTATATCATTAATGAATTTGCATAAAATATTAGGACAGGCAGCAGTTAGATGGACCCAAAACAGGAGGTTCTAGCGTCGTATCTACGAAAAGCTGTCCTCGACAGCCTTCATCGATAACACGTTGATAACGTTTAAGTATTGGTTTTGAGTGAATTTAATCAAAACGTAACATATAACAGTCATTACCTGGCTTCGGTTAATTTCAAAATATACGATAAAGGATGCAAAAATTGTATTTAAGGGAATTGGGCTGTCGGTGCGGCCGCGGAGGCAATTTGGATGATTGCGCCGGCGAAGGCTCGTTTTCTGTGAATTTTTTAATTAAATTACGAGCCAGATGCTGCGAACCGACGTTTATCTCGTAAAGCTGTGACCTTCACGCCGCCTGACTTGATTGGCCTAGATTCTTTTATGTTTCTTTACAAATAATATGTGATGATGGCTGCTAAGGGAGTCGGTAGTACATTAATTATAGCGATGATTAGGAGCTACGAATTATTATTATTCAATTTACAGGTGTGAAATTATAATTATTTATTATTGAGTTGATAAATAGCTTGTAAATTCGTTCAGACAGCAGAAGCTATAGATCTAGATAGCTATAGATCTATCTTTACATAGTTGCTTAAATGTATAATATTCATAAAAGGCATAAATATTTTTTATTTGGCAAGTCTTAACTGCTACGAAAGCAGTTTAGTAGGTACATGTTATTCCTTTTTCTATTACCTAAGTAGACAAATAGACCTACTAAGCAATAGACCAATATTCAATTTAAACTTTCCATGGAGTAGAGCTCGTCCATCAAGATGGTTAATTAAAAAAAACCTCACTTTAAAGGCAAGAATGACACTTTTTGATTTACTACGACTATTTTGTATTGTTTTACGAAACTTGCTTCCATTCCTTTGTTTTTTCTGGATGTACCAGGCTGAGTGTAGATATGTAAAAATTCTTGCATATTACCACAAGATTATTAAGTAGATAATAGGTAGTACAAATATACCTAACAACTAATTTCACGCCTATAATCCCCGAAGAGTTAGGCAGAGGTAAATACGTGCATTGAAGGATACATGCAAACTGCATTTTGGGTCATGTTACAGGTGGCGAGCCTATTGTCATCTCCGGGCACATCACCAAACTCCGAGGTACAGACAAACTTCCAGAAAATATAAAAATCCCAATAGAATTAGCGATAAGGGATTCCACATCGTTATTTAGCTATCACATTTCGCACAACATTAATTATAATTTAACTGCTTACACTGTTAAAAACTGGCAACATTACAATTAATCAAAATACATCGGAGTTTTATAGGCGGGAACGCGGAAAAGAGCTATGTCACTGCGTGATATTATTTTCGAAATTTGTGTATAGTCGCGTTTTTATGTGTAAAAATGATGGGATTTTTATCATAAAACATTCGATAACGTTCACGAGTGTAGGAAAGTGATATTATGAAGTGAAAAGTGATTTTTCATGTTGCCTCCAAAACTTTGCAAAATCTCCTAGTAAAGTCCCCATCACTTTACTGGAGCCATCTCATCATATTCCACATGGAAGCACCCAATCATCGTCATCTTCAATGTGGATATTCATTATCATAAGAAATGAATATAAATATTGTTTTATATTATTTCGCATTAACACATGCTTGTGAAATATATTTTTATTTTTAAAGAAATGAAAGAAAAATTTGACTTCAGGCGAGGCTCGAACTCGCGACCTACTGGGAATCTAGTCCAGCCGCTCTTCCAATTGAGCTACTGAAGCCCTGCCCGATTTGTCGAATTTTTCCTTCACATCTATTGCATTGGTTTATGGTACCAGTAGCGCCATCTATTACCAACTATGCTAGTTAGGCAACCGATATAATAGACTTTTCAGTTTATTGAATATCGTAAAGAAGTCGCTTTTACCCTTAATAATTGTTTTATATTATTTCGCATTAACACATGCTTGTGAAATATATTTTTATTTTTAAAGAAATGAAAGAAAAATTTGACTTCAGGCGAGGCTCGAACTCGCGACCTACTGGGAATCTAGTCCAGCCGCTCTTCCAATTGAGCTACTGAAGCCCTGCCCGATTTGTCGAATTTTTCCTTCACATCTATTGCATTGGTTTATGGTACCAGTAGCGCCATCTATTACCAACTATGCTAGTTAGGCAACCGATATAATAGACTTTTCAGTTTATTGAATATCGTAAAGAAGTCGCTTTTACCCTTAATAATTGTTTTATATTATTTCGCATTAACACATGCTTGTGAAATATATTTTTATTTTTAAAGAAATGAAAGAAAAATTTGACTTCAGGCGAGGCTCGAACTCGCGACCTACTGGGAATCTAGTCCAGCCGCTCTTCCAATTGAGCTACTGAAGCCCTGCCCGATTTGTCGAATTTTTCCTTCACATCTATTGCATTGGTTTATGGTACCAGTAGCGCCATCTATTACCAACTATGCTAGTTAGGCAACCGATATAATAGACTTTTCAGTTTATTGAATATCGTAAAGAAGTCGCTTTTACCCTTAATAATTGTTTTATATTATTTCGCATTAACACATGCTTGTGAAATATATTTTTATTTTTAAAGAAATGAAAGAAAAATTTGACTTCAGGCGAGGCTCGAACTCGCGACCTACTGGGAATCTAGTCCAGCCGCTCTTCCAATTGAGCTACTGAAGCCCTGCCCGATTTGTCGAATTTTTCCTTCACATCTATTGCATTGGTTTATGGTACCAGTAGCGCCATCTATTACCAACTATGCTAGTTAGGCAACCGATATAATAGACTTTTCAGTTTATTGAATATCGTAAAGAAGTCGCTTTTACCCTTAATAATTGTTTTATATTATTTCGCATTAACACATGCTTGTGAAATATATTTTTATTTTTAAAGAAATGAAAGAAAAATTTGACTTCAGGCGAGGCTCGAACTCGCGACCTACTGGGAATCTAGTCCAGCCGCTCTTCCAATTGAGCTACTGAAGCCCTGCCCGATTTGTCGAATTTTTCCTTCACATCTATTGCATTGGTTTATGGTACCAGTAGCGCCATCTATTACCAACTATGCTAGTTAGGCAACCGATATAATAGACTTTTCAGTTTATTGAATATCGTAAAGAAGTCGCTTTTACCCTTAATAATTGTTTTATATTATTTCGCATTAACACATGCTTGTGAAATATATTTTTATTTTTAAAGAAATGAAAGAAAAATTTGACTTCAGGCGAGGCTCGAACTCGCGACCTACTGGGAATCTAGTCCAGCCGCTCTTCCAATTGAGCTACTGAAGCCCTGCCCGATTTGTCGAATTTTTCCTTCACATCTATTGCATTGGTTTATGGTACCAGTAGCGCCATCTATTACCAACTATGCTAGTTAGGCAACCGATATAATAGACTTTTCAGTTTATTGAATATCGTAAAGAAGTCGCTTTTACCCTTAATAATTGTTTTATATTATTTCGCATTAACACATGCTTGTGAAATATATTTTTATTTTTAAAGAAATGAAAGAAAAATTTGACTTCAGGCGAGGCTCGAACTCGCGACCTACTGGGAATCTAGTCCAGCCGCTCTTCCAATTGAGCTACTGAAGCCCTGCCCGATTTGTCGAATTTTTCCTTCACATCTATTGCATTGGTTTATGGTACCAGTAGCGCCATCTATTACCAACTATGCTAGTTAGGCAACCGATATAATAGACAATCAGCTGAATCAATAAACTGAAAAGTCTATTATATCGGTTGCCTAACTAGCATAGTTGGTAATAGATGGCGCTACTGGTACCATAATAGACTACAAGCCCATGTTAAAAAATTGATGGGTCATTTGAACCACCAGGTGACCTATCTAGAGCGATATAAGAGCATAAAATAATAAGATTCAGCACTATGCCGTCACTTGTAAGCTGTCCAACTGAGTGCAGGTGAGAATTCAAAAGTACAGGTAGACTCAGTACATTTTGGTCACATATTTTCGTACGGCATTCTTACCAACGATAGACCCATTAAAAATAATAAGAAAGCGCACAGTGCCGTACAAAAATGGTGCGCCACGAAGTCGGAATTTTTTTTTATTTTCCGACAATTACCGGGGTAAATTTGGTCATTTGATTTTGTACGGCATCTGTGTCATACTATTTCAATAATGCTTTCAATTCATTATTCCGCAACGCCGTACAAAAATCATGCGACAAGGGGAAAAATCGAGAGTTGCAACCCCCTTTCTGTCCGTAGTCCAGGGGGTGATTTGAAAAAGTACGGCATCGGTTCCAAAACATTATGTAGCACTCAAAAGTACTATTAAAAGTAATGCCGTCAAAAAATGATTGTTCCCTTGAATGTATATCAATAATTATCTTAATTTCATCGTATTTTTGATTTATAAAGCTGTAAAATCATTTGAACCTGTACGGGAACTTTTTTTTTAACATGATATTATAAAATACAATTGTTATATAGTATTGCCGTTCAAAAGAAACCGTTCTAAAAAAAATTATAGAGAAATGCAAAAACTGAAATTTTGCAAATTATTGTAAAAATTTAAATATCATTGATTAATGAAATATAATAGTTTTATACATTTTATTTCTTGTTTTAAATAGTATTAACATAGATGAATTAGGAAAAAATGATGCCGTACATTTTTGTGCAAACCATATCTTTTAGGCTGATGAAATCAACGCTTCAATTTTGAGGGTACTTTATGGCCATCTGATACAGTACGGTATTAACATATTTTTGAAGAGGACAATTGATATTATGATAAAATCACTATGACGTCTAACTAAACTGAAACGGTGTGTATATTATGTCCAAGAATTGAAACTGTCAATCCCAGTATCAACAGTTTTATATACTTTTTGGTTTAATATATACTTCAAACATTATTGATACATACATATAATTGATTTGTTTCATTGTAATGATGTGAATAAATAAAACAATCACTTTTTTTCGAAAAATTCGATAAATTTAATGATAAAAATACAAAATACGGGTTCTCTTCTTCTCTTGTCTCACATATAATAATATCCCTGGTTAAAAAAAAGTATTCAAAAATATTGACAATGTTAATTCTCCATAAGATAAAGAATTAAAAAGTATTAAAATATTCAAAAATATTAAAAATAATTCAAATTTCATTATTTCGAATACTTTCTTAATTCATTTTTTAAATCAGGGATTACACAACACCATACAAATCCGTATGGTAACACCAAAGTTAACAAACTACCCTCACATATTTTATTATCAAAATATAAAGAAAAATTCACCTTACATTTCGTTATATGGAATTTTTCTTTTTGATTTTTTCTTTTTCGGTTTTTTTTCCCCTTTGAACCAACGAAAATGTACGGCCCATGAAAAAATATTATCTATGCATAAAATAATTGCAAAATAAGTTTATTTCATGTTGTGTCAAATCACCCCCTGGACTACGGAAAGAGAGGGGGTTGCAACTCTCGATTTCTTCCCCTTGTCGCATGATTTTTGTACGGCGTTGCGGAATAATGAATTGAAAGCATTATTGAAATAGTATGACACAGATGCCGTACAAAATCAAATGACCAAATTTACCCCGGTAATTGTCAGAAAATAAAAAAAAAATCCGACTTCGTGGCGCACCATTTTTGTACGGCACTGTGCGTTTTCTTATTATTTTTAATGGGTCTATCGTTGGTAAGAATGCCGTACAAAAATATGTGACCAAAATGTACTGAGTCTACCTGTACTTTTGAATTCTCACCTGCACTCAGTTGGACAGCTTACAAGTGACGGCATAGTGCTGAATCTTATTATTTTATGCTCTTATATCGCTCTAGATAGGTCACCTGGTGGTTCAAATGACCCATCAATTTTTTAACATGGGCTTGTAGTCTATAAACCAATGCAATAGATGTGAAGGAAAAATTCGACAAATCGGGCAGGGCTTCAGTAGCTCAATTGGAAGAGCGGCTGGACTAGATTCCCAGTAGGTCGCGAGTTCGAGCCTCGCCTGAAGTCAAATTTTTCTTTCATTTCTTTAAAAATAAAAATATATTTCATAAGCATGTGTTAATGCGAAATAATATAAAACAATTATTAAGGGTAAAAGCGACTTCTTTACGATATTCAATAAACTGAAAAGTCTATTATATCGGTTGCCTAACTAGCATAGTTGGTAATAGATGGCGCTACTGGTACCATAAACCAATGCAATAGATGTGAAGGAAAAATTCGACAAATCGGGCAGGGCTTCAGTAGCTCAATTGGAAGAGCGGCTGGACTAGATTCCCAGTAGGTCGCGAGTTCGAGCCTCGCCTGAAGTCAAATTTTTCTTTCATTTCTTTAAAAATAAAAATATATTTCACAAGCATGTGTTAATGCGAAATAATATAAAACAATTATTAAGGGTAAAAGCGACTTCTTTACGATATTCAATAAACTGAAAAGTCTATTATATCGGTTGCCTAACTAGCATAGTTGGTAATAGATGGCGCTACTGGTACCATAAACCAATGCAATAGATGTGAAGGAAAAATTCGACAAATCGGGCAGGGCTTCAGTAGCTCAATTGGAAGAGCGGCTGGACTAGATTCCCAGTAGGTCGCGAGTTCGAGCCTCGCCTGAAGTCAAATTTTTCTTTCATTTCTTTAAAAATAAAAATATATTTCACAAGCATGTGTTAATGCGAAATAATATAAAACAATTATTAAGGGTAAAAGCGACTTCTTTACGATATTCAATAAACTGAAAAGTCTATTATATCGGTTGCCTAACTAGCATAGTTGGTAATAGATGGCGCTACTGGTACCATAAACCAATGCAATAGATGTGAAGGAAAAATTCGACAAATCGGGCAGGGCTTCAGTAGCTCAATTGGAAGAGCGGCTGGACTAGATTCCCAGTAGGTCGCGAGTTCGAGCCTCGCCTGAAGTCAAATTTTTCTTTCATTTCTTTAAAAATAAAAATATATTTCACAAGCATGTGTTAATGCGAAATAATATAAAACAATTATTAAGGGTAAAAGCGACTTCTTTACGATATTCAATAAACTGAAAAGTCTATTATATCGGTTGCCTAACTAGCATAGTTGGTAATAGATGGCGCTACTGGTACCATAAACCAATGCAATAGATGTGAAGGAAAAATTCGACAAATCGGGCAGGGCTTCAGTAGCTCAATTGGAAGAGCGGCTGGACTAGATTCCCAGTAGGTCGCGAGTTCGAGCCTCGCCTGAAGTCAAATTTTTCTTTCATTTCTTTAAAAATAAAAATATATTTCACAAGCATGTGTTAATGCGAAATAATATAAAACAATTATTAAGGGTAAAAGCGACTTCTTTACGATATTCAATAAACTGAAAAGTCTATTATATCGGTTGCCTAACTAGCATAGTTGGTAATAGATGGCGCTACTGGTACCATAAACCAATGCAATAGATGTGAAGGAAAAATTCGACAAATCGGGCAGGGCTTCAGTAGCTCAATTGGAAGAGCGGCTGGACTAGATTCCCAGTAGGTCGCGAGTTCGAGCCTCGCCTGAAGTCAAATTTTTCTTTCATTTATTTAAAAATAAAAATATAAATATTACTGAATATTGGCTGTTAAGGACTTCAATCCATGGCCGTAAAACATTTATAAAAAAAAATCAAAATACACCTACACGCATGTCAGCAGTAAGTAAATCAAAGAAATGACTCCAAAGAATTGCAGATAGCCCTAAATCAAAACGGGATCCATCCATAAATCTGTCAGATAACTAGCTGGTTGATAACGGTGAGTTGTATATCACGGGGAGTGCACATTCGTCCAATTGTTGTTATCAATGCTACTAATTTTCTGTAACTGTCATTGTGAGTTGAGAAATGATCATGTTGCTTGTGTTTACGGAAGGTTATGTAAGCAATTGTAAACATAGTTGAAACATTGGAAATACAAACTTTCGTCGGCTAAGGTTGCACCAAAATATTTATAAGTTATGCTTCTTGTCAAAGGAGATGTTGCGAGCTCGGCTCTGGTTCGTACACGTCCTCAGAAAATGGGTAAATTAAAGAAGAATCCGAAAAAAATACAATTAATTTATTTAAGAATATATTTTAGAGTTACAACCACATTTAATTCAAACGATTTTATCATTTTCAACTATGTTCAACATGGCGGCGATACAGCCGACGCTTGGGATCAATCGATTTCGATAGTATTTAGAAAACACTACTTTTTTCTCCAAGTTTTTTTTTTTTTTTTAGTTATTATGGCATCGCTATTACGCATATTGCCAGTGTCAAGTAAAACGATATTTCGTATTTATTTAAGCAGCGTCAAAGTTAGTTTAATATCAAGTATAATATGTAAGTATCAAGTATATAAGTTATCAAGTATAATATGTCAGTCAAGTGAGTTACAGTCAAGTTAAGTCGAGTAAAGCGATGGCTACTTTACCAGAACATTTTCAATGAAGTTTTGGAGGCAACCTGAAAGGTCGTGTTTTCGCACTGTTATTCTATTTCACTATACACGGGCACTGTAATAAACCTATATCAAACAAAATGCCACCAACTTTATTCAATATAACTTAAAAATACACCAAGAAAATGAAATAAAATAAGAGCACCATACGCCTCTTTCAAGGTTCCCGCCAAAACTTTTTCTCCAAGTTCTGTATAATCAAAAAACAATTAAAAACATGAAAATGTCAAAATGACATTACCCGCCATATTCGCCATGTTGGTTTTGAGTTGCAATTCTAACTATAAATAATGTTTTGTAACTGTAAAGAAAGCTAAATAAGTGAAAATATACAGTAAAAAACGTTTTTATATTGATTTTGCCTATTTAATGATATTGTGTACAATATATGTCCATACATTTTTGTAACATCTCCTTTATGACGACATTTAACAATTTTCAAATGTTAAATATCGTCATGTTAAATCCTAATTTATTTTCTTTCTCACCGGTACTTTAACAAATTTGTTAAATTTCAGTAAGATGATGCAACCCAGCCTAAATGTGCTAACCTGCTAACTCCATTTTAAATGAACTCTTCGATTGGTATGCGTGAAATTCGCAAAACCTTTAAAATGGTTTGACTGATTTCGAATAAATGTTTTGTTTGCGTTAAAGAATGTTCAGAGATGGTTTAGTTTAATAATTGAATCATAAAGATGGCGCTGCCATTGAGTATGTCCTACTCAATTGCAGCGCCATCTATAGGATCAGCTGAGTAGGTACACTAGTCAATTTTTTGTAAATGGTAGTAGAGTTCCAGTGACGGAGCTCACGGGCGTTGGCGCTCTCACATTAATCTTTCCGCATTACCTAATCTACTTGCCGCGCTAAATAGTAGTATTCAGCACTGTCGTGTTCCGGTTAGATGGTTGTGTATGGCTCCGTAATAACTATCACAGAGACAAAACAAGTTAGAGGGGGGCAACGCATCTGCATCTGCACCTCTGGTTTTTGTCATCACGAGTTGCATGTTTGTTTGCCACTTTCCTCACACAATGAACTATAGCAGTACTTATTAATAGTGTCCCTACAGTAACTAATTTATTTTCAGAATATAATAGGTACTTATGGCTAATTATTTTTTTGCATTCCGAAATTGGAGTGAGTATTTTGGTTTGCAGTAGGTATACTCTGTTGTTTATGATCGAGTTATATTATCGAAAATATAAAACCGGTCAAGAGCGAGACGGACTCGCGTTCATAGGGATCCGTATAATTAATGGATGTCCTATGTTATCATAACTTGTTATAGGTTTCGGTTTTTTTTTTGTAAATTATAGGCTCACTGATTTTGGAGAGAGGATTGTGGTCAATATTCGTCTATTTTAATAATTTATAAAATGAAATATCTTTGAGATCCTTAAAATAAGGCCTGTCTCACGATATAGAAATAGGTATAGTTTAAAAAAATATATTTAAAACCCCAATTGATCCCCCAAAACTGTCTCCTATGTTAAATTAACTTATTTTTGTTCATGATTGGGTTACTAATATACCTAATAGGTACACATGTGTATATAATTACTACCCAATCGACCCAGTACTTCAAAGCATTTGCTATTAGAATACGCCATAATCGTCATGCTTGGCATTCGCATTGGCGATCACAATGGCGGTTGTTTTATTGCTAGATAGATATCCAATATCTTTGCTGCTACGCATCCCGCATACTATCCTACTAAGTATATAGTATTGGAATGGTTTGACTGTCATTGTTCGGTTGCCTGATTGCGCTAGGATTCGTCACGTCACGATGCCAGGTAGTTCTAAAAACATACGACACATTATTGTCTTAAAAATACGCATCACGTTCTTTGTCCTTGGAACGCCGGGTTGATTTTAAATAATCATTTTAGTTTATTTTACAATGTTCCGTTTTATTCTTTTGAAAAGTGGTACCCTAAAAAGAGAATTGTCCTTAAATCAACCGTAATTATAACATACTTGTGTTCGATTCGGAAGAATTCGTGAGACTCATAAGGTTGACTTTAATTAACATTTAATTATCACATGATTTTCGTTCTCCACAATTAGTTTTTTGAGTTACACTTGTGAGCTGGAATTTATTTTATTTTAATTAATCAAACATTGTTTTCATGATTGGACCTACGCGAAGTTGATCACGTTCAAAGGTAAGAAGGACGATTACTCAGACTTTTTCGGACAAAAACGCTCCAATTTACTTCAATTACAAAATAATGATTTTGGGAGAGAACCTTCAAATATTTGATTAAAGAGTTGTTAATTATTGCAAGGTGTCAAGTATTCCCAAATGATGTACTGCTCATTGGGATATCTACTGTTTGTGTAGCCAGCAGTAATTATTATAGTTTTTGTTCGTTCTACACACATTTCGCATTGTCACATTTTAAGGTTCCGTAGCCAAATTATAAAAATGGAACCCTTATACATTCGTCATATTTTTGGAGTTACACTTGTGATCTGGAATTTATTTTATTTTAATTAATTAAAGATTTTTTTCTTGATTGGACCTACGCGAAGTTGATCACGTTTACAGAAGGACGATTTCTCAGACTTTTTCGGACAAAAACGCTCCAATTTACTTCAGTTATACAATAATGATTTTGGGAGAGAACTTTGAGATATTTTTAATTAAAAAGTTGTTAAGTAGCAGTAATTATTATAGTTTTTATTTGTTCTCCACGCATTTCGCATTGTCGCATTTTTAGGGTTCCGTAGTCAAAAAACATATATACAGCAAGAAGACATTGGGTGATCCACGCTGTCTGTCCACTTCACAGAACAATGGTTCTGTGGTCTACCTGGTTATGCCTGGTTATGCACATATCATCACGCCAAACATATCATCACGCCAAGGCGTGGTGATATGTGCATAATTTGCTTTTATAACTTTTTATTGCAATGACAGTTTTTTAAACATACGACAAATTACTACATATTCAAAAACCGTAAGGAATCTGTAAAGCACACGTCACGTTCTTGGTCCTTCGTGTTATTCGTTGCTACTTAATTTTTAGTGCACACACGCATAAAACTGATCATAGTTTATGACAAGAAAGACAAAGTGCGATCGGTGCTAGTAGTTTCCAATTACCTGCTTTCAGTGTATGTTACCTCAGTTTTAAGTTAAGTGACCATAAAACATTGGCTTCTAAGCTTATGCTCGAAGCGAGTTAAGAACCACATCGTACACAATGAAATTTAGACTTAAGCTGTTGCTCATAAGATTCGATTTTATGAACATTATATGAGATATACGTCTTTTTGTATCAAAAAGGTATTCTACGGAGGCTGATAACTCAGTACTCTTTATAAGGACCTTTAACTTATGAAGGATAATGGGTGTGGCTGTCATAAGGTTTTATGGTCATGGAGAGCAATTTCGTTAATATGTTGGTTAAGAGTGATTTTTAAAACGAATTTGTTTGGATGGGCTCATTGTCCGGTGTTTAAACGGACGCAATTACCGTGGCCGTATTAAATTTTTCAATAATATCCACGCGACGTATTATCGAGGAAGTGTGTGTAATTTGTAAGAGTCTCGATTGTTTTAAATCATCCTTAAATGCTGTAAAAGCTTGTTCTATGTCTAAATAATGTTGCAGTTTGTAGGGCAGGGTTGCATTTGCTAGAAAAATATATATGTACTTAATATGACGAATTAACTTGAAGTAATTCTTCTTGTGTATTGTGAAATACCTTAGGTTAATTAGCCGAGTTAACTGCCTTAGTAACCTCCTGGCTTCGATTCTCGGGCCGGGGTCTATGAGAGATAATGGTGTAAAATCCTTTATCTCTGGTTCTATTGCTATTTTTAAATTTTCTGGAAGTTTCTCAGCACCTCGGAGTTTGGTAATGCGCGCGGAGATGTCAACAGGCTCGCCACCTGTTACATGGTTCAAAACCACAGAATTTTATCTGTTCCGTGGTCAAAACCCAACTTGCGAATCGAGGGTGATTGAATGACCGAAGCATATGCTTGTATGCATACATTTAAGTACCCTTCCCAGTTATATGGAGTTACTTTTTTAAAGTTCTAAATACTTTTTGTTAATTATTTGCTACATCTTATGAATTTCAATTTGACTTAGTTATGCGATTTTAGGAGGCTCGGAAGAGGAGAGATCATTTCTCCCTAAGATCATAACTGAGATAAAAAAGAGGCTGCTGAAAAGTGGTAGCCCTAGTTGTGAAGACGTCTGATACCGGTACCGCTTGAAACTCATTATTTTTATCAAAAGTGCGAATTGCAATGAAAATATATTGATACTTAATAATATCATTATTAACTAGTTTATTGAAAACCATGACTATTTTAAGGGTTAAGTGAAAACGTTTAAGTCCATGTTAATAGTGTCAAAATGTTATTCATCTTTACCTTGAAGGTTCCCAGTAAAGCCTTACTGGCTAAGCTAAGCTAATTTTTTTTAGTTTCGTTGTCATGGAAACTGTGCAGTGATATTGATTGCCTCAACAAGCAGATGTAGTTAGTAATTTACTTAATTAAAACTAGCAAACTAACAATAGAGGCAGAAGAAGACTAAGTATAAGTAAATTGAAATTCCTTTTTGTCTATCTTCTCCAAAAGACTCGATCTACATTCATTGCTAATGTTTAGGTATGTTCGTTTCGCACTGCTAACTGCTACTAGATATTATAGAAAACCTCTCACCGACCTGTCACGACGGACGATACCGGACCCGCCACGCCATGCTATTTGAATTTGGCCTCACCTATCAATTCTAAAAGCTACTAAACATTATTTTACTGAAGCCAAATATTGTTTAGTAGAGCATTGAAACGTCTACCAGCGTACCTACTAGAAGCGACAACGTCTCGACTGAGCTGTATGATCTACCCGCAACCCGCACATGTGTTATTGGTTTTTTGTTTTTTTTTTTATGTAATTGAAGTGGCAAACAAGCATGCAGTTCACATTGATGTTAAGTGATGACTGCAGCCTATAGACACCCACACAAAGACCAAGGTCAAAATGCAAATGCGTTACCACTCCTGAGGCCTAAGGTGTTATGCCTCTGTGCCGGAAATTACAGGGCCGTACATTACCACCTGACCGGAACACGTTAGTGCTGAACACTACCATTTAGCGGCAAGTAAATCAGGTAATGCGGTGGTGCCTACGCCCGCGAGCTCCGTCACTGGAGCTCTACCACCAGTAAAAGATACCTACACACTTTCTTAGGCGGGCCATAATATTGTTGCAGTTCGTTGAACGAAACGCGTAAAAGTCATGAGAATACGTCCAATTGGTCGCGTGAATATAAAATGAATGGAAAAATAGTTCCTGTTGTAGTAGTTTTACTGGTGGTATAATTCCAGTGATGGAGCTCGAGGGCGTAGGCACCACCGCATTATTTAATCTATCTGCCGACAAAATGGTAGTGTTTAGCATTATCGTGTTCCGGTTAGATGGTAAGGTATGGCCTAGTAATAACTATCACATAGGCCGATCATCTTAGGCCTCAGGGGTGAAAAAGCATCTGCACTATGACCTATGGTTTTTGAGCAGATGTTTTTTATAGGCTGCGGTCGTAAATTTAACATCAATGTGAACTGCATGCTTGTTTGTTACCTTCGTTACATAAAAAAATGTTCCATTTAACCATATTGTATATTCTCTGATATTACCTCAATAATATAAAGACGAATCTCGAGAGTTGAAGCTGATTGATCAAAACAAGGAAATATCAGTTTCGATGCGCATACGCAGTTAGCGATTCGTTTCACGCATTTACACTGCCCTAACACCGTAATGAGGGCTTGCGCGGTATTATTTGTGTAATTGGCTGTAATTCGGCGTTGGCAGGTCGTAATTCATCACGAGCTTCAAGCAGTGATTGGGTGTTGCACGTTTTGAATTCGTGGTGTTTTGCTTTTTTCTCATTACTTTGTTTCAACCGCTTTGCGTTGTACTGTTTTGTACTTCGTGCGTGTGTTTAATAGATTTTTGCAAACTTGAAAAATGATTGATGTTAAACATTAATTTTGTAATTTATTCAATTTTCGGACAACAGCGGTTTGAACGCCTAAATGAATAACTTTTTACGTTTTTGATTTTTCTTGGTTTTCGTACCGCTTAGGAGAGCAATAGCGATAATTTGACTGTCATTATTACTTTAGTAGAAGATAATTTTAGAAAATAAAAGAAAAAAATTGCTTTGTTCAGCGATTGAATCTGCGTCCTCTGATCTTGTAACTAGCCCAGCCGCTTTACCACTAACCTACCCAAGCCTCACATCCAAGCGTTGAATTTCTGTTTCTCTTTGTGATTATACCAACTTTTGGTGTCGGTGAAGTCGGGCTTCAGCAGCTTAGTGGTAAAGCGACTGGTAGGTATATATTCAGAGATCGCAAGTTATTGCCCCACCCATAGTATTTTTTTTTAATTTCTAAAATCGATTCGCATGTGTTATTGCGAAAAAAATGGTTGCCTGTAAAATCGCTTTACAGACGATAATTTGACGTGATTATGTCATAAGAAAACATTGATGAAAAATGTTATACTTGTATGAATAGAATTTATTATCAAAACGCATCCGTCGATAAAGTGGATGAGAGATAGATGCGTTACAAGTCGAATGCTAGCCCGATCGTTAAGCCGAACGTTTCCGTAATTAGGTACCTACTAGTTTACCTATCGTTATTCTTTGTATCTATTATTGTAAAACGCAGAGGCTATCTTTATTCCTTTAGTGCATCGCACACAGTCGCCATTTATACCTACTATCCGCCATTGACTAGCGCTATATCATAATCTTCAGCACGCACATTCATTCATTGTATTAATTGATTCAGTTTAAAGCACAGGCCGGTTGCGAATCTATTCCCAGACATTCTACGCGTTCGATATTTAAAATATTCGTTTAAGCAGCGGACACACGATGCCTGCAGGCCAGTTATTACGCGTCGCGAATTGCCGCACCAACATTAAACAATTTAGGATAATTAACTACCGGATTTTGTTGTGCTACCCACGTAATTACGTTTCATAACGTGTTCCTACCCGTTATTAACCAAGTTCAGATGATGCCAATGTTCGGTCTTGTAATTGACGCTGAATTTGTTTATTACGCTTTGTTTGCACGTTTTGTGCGGCTAATGTGTCTAATGTGTGTGTGAACACGCGATTTTTGGACTTCGGGGTTCAATAGTCGACGGAAAATCCAAACAGTTTAAAGTAAAGTAGTCTGAAACATTTTGGGATAATTAACAGAAGTGAAGCTGTCTTGAATCGACACACGCGCCCTAAAAGCCTCTTTACCTTCACTTCGTCAAGTACATACAGTAGCGAGTTTAGTCACAGGGCAGTTGACACTTGACGATTAAAAGGCTATTACACGACACGGTATTTAGGGTCCGGAAGAAAGAGTGGGCGTGGCCTCGCGCCGGATTGCCGCTTATTACACTATTCGGTCGACAGCGCCCTAACTCAATCACAGCACAAATACACGAGCCGCTCCGGGCACCCTAATTAGGGCCCTAACTGCCTAAATGTTATTACACTACCCTGACCCTTGCTATCGTAACCTGAATACCGAGCCGTGTAATAAGTCCTTTATGTAGACAGTAGCGTTCTCTTTTCGTCGGGAGTTTTGTTAGGGATGCTCTACGCTAAACTTGCTTGTTTTCATAGCAGCGAGTTTAGTAAGCGGACGGCGGGACAAGCGCGGGAGGCAGCACTTCGATCTTAAGTCGCCGAAAATAGTTTGTTTGTTGTTAGGTTTGTTAGTAAACTGAAGTGTAAATCGGCCTTAAGACACAATTTTGAAGGAGTTGGAAAGAGCAGGAGTAGGTATACGCATGGTTTTTCATTTTGTAACGTTTATGTCTACTCTTTAATAAAATTATGAGCAACTAATTCAAATAATTACAGTTACAGGCGTTTGTTTATGTTGTTGAACTGACACAATAAAGTTATTGTCGTCATTCGTCCTTAAAAATCTTTACCCCCTTATTCATAAACGTATTTTAGCTAGTGTTGCTAATATCTCCTTTGTCTTTTTCTATCGTGCACATTTGACAACGCAACTGACAAAGACAAAGCATTCCATAGCTAAAACGTATCTAATGTACGTTTATGAATAAGGGGGTTAGTCTTTTCAACTTAGATTTCTCCAGGGACTTCGTATAGAGTATATACATTAATTTCATATCTATTTCGTTGAATTTCCTGTCAAACGACCTGTGAAATAAAAAGTAAATGAGCACGTGACAAATCGAATCCTTTGCAACACCTCGGGTTATCGAACGTAGCATTAAGTAAACCGTCAT
This sequence comes from Macrosoma leucophasiata, assembly GCA_036365455.1. Taxonomy (NCBI): domain Eukaryota; kingdom Metazoa; phylum Arthropoda; class Insecta; order Lepidoptera; family Hedylidae; genus Macrosoma; species Macrosoma leucophasiata. Next base: position 20,818,681 of record JAWQUS010000007.1, on the reverse strand, counting down.
TACCTGCTGCCCGCTCCCATTTGCTGCGGAATTATTTAAATGTCAGCTAAATTGCTTTAACAGTTCGAGAAGTAATAACTTGTCCATACAGACTTAGCCTATAATTTGTTTTTGCATTCAATCATTCGGCTCGACTCCTGGTGCGTCGTGTCATAGAGTATGTTTGGCAAAGATACTTGTTATGAGAAAAACGAAATATTACGCATATTTTAAATAACGAAGAAAGACAGATCATTTAATAAGAAACAACATAGTTTTATAGCTCGCAGTTTGTTACATTGAAATAGTTACGAAAATTTAAATTGAGATATTTTTATCGACATTCATATTTTTATTAGGCATTTTTGGGGGAGCAATTTTATTTAGGAGTGGATATCTCTCGGTTGAGATGCGGATCGGCGGATCTCGGATCATCACGATAAAGATGTTTTATGTCACCAAGCAGTAACAACAGAACTGTTGAGAGCTTTGAACAATGAAGATAACCAGTCCAGCCGCTTCACCACTAAGCTACCGAAGTCCTTAACCTGAACGATTTTTCTATACCTTTCTGATTTTAACCGATTTAGGGTCGGTGAACGACATCCATTGATAACTAATAAATAGCTATACAACCGATATGATAGACTTTGCAGTTTATACAATATCGTTATGATGTCGCTATACCCTTGATTGTAATATTTTTATTTTCGCAATAACACGTGCGAATTCACTCGCGGGTGTTATTGCGAAAATAATAAAATATAACAATGAAGATAATATAAGCCGTGAAATTTCAAGGATAAAAAGTTAGGATGAAAAGATTTTTGCCGTTATTTAAAGAAGTATTTTATTATATGTGAACTCTGCCATAATTTAATCTTTGGCGAATCACTCGAAAGTTCGTCCCGTTCTTGTGATGTAATTTGTATAAAATTTAATAGATGCGGCAATCATAGGCCTATTAATAAGCTGGCAGAGGCGCCTTCTCGCTTTAATCAACATTTTCAATGAGATTATTAAAAGCCGCAGCGTTGAGCCATAGTTGAGGGCGGTCATTTTATACTGTGATGAGTTTTATAATGTGACCGCGTTGACTCGCGCTTTACGACGAAATCTTTCAGTATGATTATCGAGACGACCCAAGTTGTAATGACCGATTTAGTGTAATCAGTTTTCTGTTGATACGATATGTCTAAGACCGTGTGTGTCAAATTGGTTTTTCGCCCGGTCGATGTGGATACGTAAGTGTAATTATGTAGATACCAATACAACAAAAAAATATATCTGTAGGTAAGTACGTAGATACCTATATTCTTTCGGAAAACACAGACGTGAAGTAACGTAGGTACCTATTAAAATACCACTTTGATCTACAGTACTCAAATGTGCAATATTTGCACATTGAGCCTGCGAAAGAGACGATCGGCTCGTTTCGACGTCGTAGAGCGTTATCTCTGTTGCACACTGACTACGTAAGCACAGACAGTCAAGTATTGGTCAAAACTTGATCAAAATGGTCGACAAAAGTCAAATAGGTACGGTGCGAAAGAGATAACGCTCTACAGATCCGAAATAAGCCGAAGTCTCCTTTCTAGGCTCGATGTGCATTACTTATTGTTGAGCACTGTAGGTATGTCAATATTGTCAATAGCAAAATAAGATGTAAAAGTGCGAAGTGGACGCAGCGGGGGCAGATTGAACGACCGTGACAATGGGACACAAACGTGCGATTGCTCGCAAAAAACATTATTTTGCTAAATTAAATGTTTTTAAATAACATATTTAAAACCTAAATAATATTTACATAAAATAAAGTTATACCTAAACTAAAAACAAGATGCGTCTAAAAAATTCCGCATCACTGCCTTCCTGTGTTATGGTACCCAGAAGGCTGGCAGCATTGCCTCGTTGGATGGCAATGCTGATTTAAATAACTAAGTGTACACGCACAAATATAATACCACTGAGTGAGATCAGTTACGTAAACTACGTCCCAGTCTCTTAGCTCGTGACGAGCACAAAGACGAGTAAGACTTTTAAAGCCAGTTTCAATGTTGACCTGATGTACGGAATGGATATTATCTATTCCGTGGCCTTTTGAAAGTGAACAACTCGTACTGCCACATTTCCCCTCGGGTGTATACATATACCTACTATAATAAGACAGTAAAAATCGAGTGTCTGTACATTAAATATTTTTCCAAATAACAAATAGGGAGCGATTAAAAAAAAAAGATCCGGACGAATTGAGAACCTCCTCCTTTTTTCGAAGTTGGTTAAAAAGAAGAGTAACGAGAACCATACATTTTTTTTTGTATTTTTTTTCTGTTTGTTTGTCTGTCTGTCTGGTACGTTATAACTGCAGGTATACCATTAAGTAGCGTAAGTACAAATATAGCAAAAATGATACTTTGTACTTAAATTACGATTTTTTTTTCAACTTTTTTGGTACATTTATTACTTTAAAAAGATTTGGCTCTATGGGTTTTGCAAGTGCGCCCCCTTGAGGTCTGCGCTCCTAGCTACGACACTGCGCATGACCATATCCCCCAAAACACTTATTTGGGACCACCCCTGGATGCTGGTTATGCTCTATGGATGTACTTAGATTGTTTCTGTGCCTGAAATTACGAGGCCGTTGGTATCTAATCGGAACACGATAAAACCTGAACAATACCATAATAATTAGCGGCACATAGCTTTGGTGATAAGACAATGCTTACGCTATCGAACTTCACCACCGAAGCTCAAGCAGTAAAAGTTAATAAGTATACGATTTTACAGTAATATTTGGTCTATATCAATGGCAGAATGAGATGAGAGCGGCGCGGGCGCAGCGGGGGCAGATTGGCCGACCATGACAAAGCCGACGCATGCCGACTAGTGCTGTGGCACTAACTTATGAAGGTACCAATAATTGAACATAAAATATCACTTGTACTAACAAAATACAATTTTTTTTATTAAAACTGTGATTAAAAAAAAGAGTTTACAGTGTAAACTCATTTTTTCTCTAGATTTTATAATTTTTTCTCAATTTTCAATAAAGCCCGATAAAGTTCTAGTTTTTGTTATAGAAGTAGTAAGAAGCTTGTAAATAATTTTATGTGAATAACTGTGTAAGAGCAAGAGCTAGATCTAGAGCAGGAGCAAGTATAATAGCAAGACCAAGAGAGAGCAAGAGTGAGAGCGAGAGAGAGAATAAGAACTAGAGCTAGAGCAAGACTTGCTCTTGCTCTAGCCAGTACAAGAGCAAGAACATTTGTCCATCTATTGCGAAACACTTTATAACATCACACTACGACTAATAGGATCGGATATACGAACTATGGGCCTCATAAGAAGGCTTAAGGTCACTCAGAGAGCAATGGAAAGAGCTATGCTTGTAGTTTATCTGCGAGATCGAATCAGCAATGAGAAGATCCACATGAAAACCAAAGTAACCGACATAGCCCGAAGAACTGACGGCCGTTGGGGCAGATAAGTTTTTGAGTGGCGACCGCGTACCTGAAAACGAAGCGCAGGCAGGCCTCCCACAAGATGGACCGACGACCTGATGAAGATCGCGGGCAATCGCTGGATGAGGGCGGCCATCTTTCGGGGACGCCTTTGTAGATGATGACGAATAGAATCGGCGCAGCAACGAAAAAAATAACTTAACGTTAAAAACGCGCTCCCACGCGAACGGAGTCGCCGGCACAGCTAGTTCGTAATAAATTTACATAGCCTCTTTACAAATATTCAAATAGGCAATGGCTGATGCACTGCCTATTGATAAAGCCTTTGAAAATTCCCCGTTTCATTTCAAATAAAAGTTCTGATGATCTCCATTTTTAATCTATGACACTTGGCAGTTCTATATTACGTTTATTAATTGAAATACTAGGTATACAAAAACTACTTAAAATGGACTAGATACGGCTTTATCACGGCCATACCCGCCTTGCACCCCACGATACCATTGTAGATGTAAATGAATCAAAATCAAATAAAAAGGGGGCGATAGACGAAAGTCATGATCTAATTTAATGCAATCTGATACAGACGTCTCAATTAGAATAAAATTCTGTGTCGGAATGTTGGTATTTTTTACTACTGATTGCTTCTACGTGCACTCTTTTTGATTCGATCGAAGGCTGGTCTCGATGTTGGTATTGTAAAAGTAACACAGATTTTTTTTTTCTTAAATCTTTATTGCTATAAAAGAGGGTTTGGTCAACAATGACTATGCCACCCCCATAGTTATATTCATAACTTCTACGCTTAATTTATATAACTAAATGCACTAACTTGTACAGCATTCTTGCCTCCTTTGATTGAGGATGGGCTAAAATACTGTTACAAGTACAAAGTTTTCTTAAGGTGTCTTTTTATATAACACTAGCGACCCGCCCCGCCTTCGCACGGGTAGCATTTATTATATTGTGGACACGCGCCCGACTCCTTTGACAAAAAACCTGATATCTCGGTAAATATAAGTACGATATTTATAAATAATAGATATAAACCTTCCTCAGAAAACCTTCTTTCCAATATTTCAAACAGGCGCAAAAATTCGTTCACAACTCTCCGAGATTAGTGCATACATACAAACAGAGAACATAGAGGGACTTAATAATATACGAGTATAGTGATAATTCTAAACATACCTTTATAAGCTAGGTTGTTAAGTAACACCTCTGTTACTTAATTTATTCGCTGTGTTTGTTTTACTTTTGTGTTTACAAACGTACGTAACTTCACACCTGTATTCCGGGTACCCCTTCCCGGGTGTCTCTTTCCCTTAATGGTCCCTTAACAGTGGTAAATATAAAAATAAATGCATACATGCAAACTTGTTACCCATATGGCGATACAGGTAGCCAGTCTATTGATGGTCATCGGATACCAACTCAAACAAATGAAAATCAATATAATTTACTCTCCGACTGAGGTGTCGAACCAGAGACTATATTATTTTAAAGGAAATGACAAATCTTAGGTAATATTAAACTAATTTCATCTCCAATTAATTAACAAAACTGTGTCTACAATTTAAAACGTTAATTAAATTTCTGTTCCTCGGCAAGCGATCTCATTTTGGAATCAATTACCAGTTAAGAATTCGGATCTAATAATTAAAGTTTACAACTACGAAAACTAATCCGCTAAATCACGAACTAAATTGCGCTGAAGGGCCAATTAAAGCAAAGACACGCTATTGCTTCAGTAATTGTAGAAAACAACATTCAAACCGCGTCGATTTGACTCCTTTACCTTGCCACCATAACTAGACCTTATTCGCTCTTTAAGTTCCATAGAGAAACGGGGACATGAGGAATGATGGTTGAATAAAGACAGATCAACGTGCTTTGGCCCTTTCAACGGCGCACTGAGTTGGGAGGTCCACCGGTCACTTGGCTAATTGAATGTGTCAATCATTTTAACAACGCAAATGAATAGCGCTTAGAGGTTAGCCTACCACTCCGCATTGATACTTGTGACGGTCGATACATATCGCGGTCGAGGGATCAAAGATGGTTGGTTTTTAGAAATGACAGACGCCCGCGGCGCTCCATCGCTCACCGTTTTATTAATGTCCATTTAAACCGGACAGTACTAATTGTACGTATAATTTTCTGGTAAACTCATTACCGGGCGTAACGCTTGGGGCACGCGAGGAAATCTGAAACAAATTGACGTTTCTCCGGCTAGAAAGGCTTGGTTTCTCTGGGTAGGAATGAACGGATTGTTGTCACTTTCCGCCTTAATCTAATTTATATGGTTCAGTATTAAAAACATACCCCCTTATTCATAAATGTATTTTAGTTAAAGTGTTGCTAATCCCTGCTTTGTTCTTTTCTATCCTGCACATTTGACAATGCAACTGACAAAGACAAAGCATTCTATAGCTAAAACGTATCTAATGTACGTTTATGAATAAGGGGGTTAATGTTTACATTTGGTCTTATTTAAGGACCATATCCATAGCGTCGGCTACTAATGTAGTCAGTGAACCTAACAACGGTGTTAAAATCAGGATGGGCAGCAATAGGTACCCTGACAAAAACCTGCCACCACCGCGATCGCTAATCCATCATCTAACCTAATATTATCATTTAACCTATTACTATCATTTTCCTAATCGCCACGCTTAGAACTTGCTAAGCGTGGCAATTAGGAAAATGATGCACAACACTGTATACATTTATGGGGACAGCTTTTGTACAGCAGTGGACGTCTATCGTCGGCAGTGATCATAAAGGAGCATATAACAATTCTTGTTTCGTATTATTACCAAAATATAAAAGGCTGCAATGAGACCATTTGTTATTATCTATCTGATATCTTTGGTACCTCTATTAAAATTTGCTGTCACTTCCTCAAGATACTCAATATCCAGTAGATTTATATACATACATGATGCTACTGTCCTAAGTTAATTTCTTTACGGGCTTGGATATTACACCACACTATCAATTAGCAGCACATAGATCACATAATGCGAAGATTATGAGCTCGCCAATCAAGACTCTACCACCTGGTAGAGTTTTATTAGCATTCATATTTTCTTGTTTCTTATATAATTTAGAAGCAATACCTTTTTAAACATTTACATAATTTAAACCGAAAAAACCGATAGCATATACATCATCGACTATCCCTTCACTACATCATATTATTAAATCAAACATCAGACACTTTATTTACATTTACAGATTTGAGGCGGCGTTGTATAAAAAAAAAGAAGATAATTTGTTTTAATAAATCATCGTGTGGCCATATTTCATGTCGCTCGTGTTTTGGATGCGTGTGCGCACTCTGCGCTCATTACAATCTTAAATAGAATTGCTTTTATCTCTGTGATATCGTCGGGCGATACTTACACGTGTAAATAGGAAATCAATTTGTAGGGTAGGTAATGGGTTCGCCATCAATGAAAGACGTGAAAACTATTAGATTAGAACATTGATTTATAAATTACTATCGGCCCGCACCTTCGCACGGGTGCAATTTAGGCACTAACATAATATAGCGATTATAAATTGAGATATATACTATCCTATCTCTTAAGTTGGTACTGAGAAACATCCAGAGATGTTATTGTCTTCCTGTGGAAGGAGGTCTTCCGAGTGTGTGGCCAAACCACGCTCGGTATTTCGTGACAAAGATTTCGTAGTTCTTCATTGTAAATGGGATTCTTCTTTTATGGCCATGAGATGCCCAGGATCTGTCCCAGGCATCTGCTTACCATACAGTTCGCAGCTGTGCAAAGCATTCCTGGGATTTGGTTATCCTCGATGTGATATCCTCTTCAGACCCTCCAGTTTCTGACAGAACATGTGCACAGAACCAAATAAACACAACTACACTTGTATGTGTTACTGCAAAAACTCCGAATACAACTTACTTTTTTCATTTTACATTAATCATCATTTTTAAATAATATTTAATTACTTTATCTACTGAAAAAGTAAAACGCATCACACTAATTCCAAGAAAACAACCAAGTACTTAATGATACTGGAAGACATACCTAAATAGCTATAAAACATTCAGTTTATATTCTTTGTACCTACTTAGTGCCTACTTTGCTACAAACTGACCCGATTGCAAAGAAAATAAACTTCATGTGTGGAAGACTTGAGTGATTTTACTTTTCTTGGATTAGTCAATAGCAATAACTCTTTTATAATTGACCGAACAGAATAACATATATTTACTCAACAGCCGATAACAATCTAGAAAAATTAAATGCCTATAACGAATATTCGCTCGTAAGGTGTTTGAGCAGGTGAGGGAGGTTTTGCCTTCCAGGCTACGACTTGTATCCCACACATAATTAAAATAAATAAGATACATCTATTATGCACCTTTCTGATAGCTGTTGCCGTTGCACTTGAAACTCAAAATTTATGTTAGAGGTCAAATCAATAAACATTTTAATTAAATTCATAAAAAAATATATTATTAACTATAAAAAGTTTCAACTTATTAACACTATTTAGCATAGTAGATGCCGTTTATATAATAATTTCATTATGAAACCAATTATTAATTTTAATAATATCATCATTGAATAAAAAGTGTACGAAAAACCACCTGCATGGGTTTTTTACGGGCAAAAAGTTATTTGCACCTGCAAATCGTAATCGATTTAGTCTAACATTTCTTTGGCGTTAGATACGAAGCGTCGACGTCACGCTGCGCGAGCGCACCCCTACAGTTATGCATTAATATCAAATATTAAAACACCTATTCTGGTAGGTATTTTGTAAAAAGAAACGATATCGCTAACTTGTCTGTTTTATTATAAATCAGATGTATATATTAAGGTATTTATAAATAAAAATAAGGAACCATACCAGCAAACTGAAGCCAGTCATCGTTGAATTAAAGGTCCACACATGTAAATATTGTAATTCACAACAACATAACATACTCGTACATGCCAGTGAGTTCTGATATTTGAAGAAAACAAAAAAAAGGACTTCAGATTACAATCAGGTTATTTATTAAACTCATTTCTTCATAGGCCTACCTACACGGTCAAAATTGAAATGTTGTGAATTCAAAAATTTGTGCTATTTAATACCCTATTCATGACTGACCAATGTTAATTAGCAATCCGGGGAAATATTTTACTTTTGCAACAAATAAAATTGAGTTTTTGTACTTTTGCAATAATTTTCCATTCTAGAATTCTAAGAATTAAAAACAAGTGATTGGCAACACCGTATACTTAATCAATACCCAGTTGTTTTATATTATTTCGCACTAAGACATGCTTGTGAAATATATTTTATTTAAAGAAAAATGGAAAGAAAAATTTAACTTCAGGCGAGACTCGAACTCGCGGCCTACTGGGAATCTAGTCCAGCCGCTCTTCCAATTGAGCTACTGAAGTCCTGCCCGATTTGTCAAATCTTTCCTTCACATTTATTGCATTACTTTATGGTAGCAGCAGCGCCATCTACTGCCGAACTATGCTAGTTAGGCAAAAAAAAAATCACAAGCATGTGTTAATGCGAAATAATATAAAACAATTATTAAGGGTAAAAGCGACTTCTTTGCGATATTCAATAAACTGCAAAGTCTATTATATCGGTTGCCTAACTAGCATAGTTTGGCAATAGATGGCGCTGCTGCTACCATAAAGCAATGCAATAAATGTGAAGGAAAGATTTGACAAATCGGATAGGACTTCAGTAGCTCAATTGGAAGAGCGGCTGGACTAGATTCCCAGTAGGCCGCGAGTTCGAGTCTCGCCTGAAGTCAAATTTTTCTTTCCATTTTCTTTAAATATAACAATACCCAGTTTTTTGGATTAAGTTTCATACAGCATTTTATTTACTTATTTATTTTAACCAAATGTCTGACCATTATTTCTAGGTATTCAGCAACCAGTCTGAAAATAATTGTTTAATTACGATTGGAAGTAACGTACAGACCTACGTTTCCATTCAATAACCATTATTTCTCACGACATTAATAATGCATAGTTCTGTATAAGGTAAAACTCCTCACTAATTAAAAATTTGTAAAAATAAACATATAAATCTGCAAATTGAAAGGTAAAGTACACCTTGAATTTAAACATTCATCGAATTAAAACATCAATTACCTCCTGCACGTAACAGTAAAAAGTAATGTAATGTTTTTTTTAAACACGTGTTTTTGTTTCAGAATAAGCTCGTCATGAACAGAAGGTCAGACATTTAAATGATAAATATAGTTAATTCAATCAGTCGATTGCTCGAATAGATTCGATGGTAGCCAATTGGATGCGTAGTTGTGATTTATTATGATTATTACCGTGTATCTACAAATTTAAATTTAAATCAGTTTTATTGTATCGATGGGCTTATGATGTAATGAATAGTAAATGAACTTATAATGATCTTTGGACAAGAATGTATATTGTTGTGTGTTTCTGATCAATAAGATTTTAGCTTTCTGATTTATTATGTCTTATTATTTTTTATTAACTATCTCGACTTAGTCGGACTTAGTGATAACAGTCACTGATGCTAGAGATTCGAATTCCGGTTCATAAATTAATTGGTGTTGGATTTTTTGGCAATCCATGAAAGGAAAATTGAAGGAAGGAGAAGGAGGTACTTAATAAATTTGAATGTAATATAATAATAATAATTAAATATTAAAAACGTAACTTCACGCCTGTAATCCCCGAAGGGGTAGGCAGAGGTAACTGCATGCATTCAAGCGTACATGCAAACACCCACGATTCGCCGGTTACGTTTTTGGCCCATGTAACAGGTGGCGAGCCTGTTGACATCTCCGGGCACATACCAAACTTCGAGGTACTGGGAAATTTACAGAAAATGGAAAAATCCCAACAGAACCAGAGATAAAGGACTTTACACCATTATCTCTGATAACCCCCTACCCGGGAATCGAACCCAGGACCTCAGCGTAGTAGTAGTGGCCTGCTACCACTACGCTACCGAGGCAGTTAAATATTAGAATAAGAAAGTTGCAGCACCTGGAAACGGCAACTAAGTACAGTAATTATAATGTTTAACATCTTTGTATAAACTTAGTTGGCAAACAAAGAATTGAATTGAATTAAGTAAAGGATGGTAAAAGTCACGTCGTACCAGGTCGTCAAGGAGTTAGTTAGCGCAGGAAAAAGAACGCTGGTGGTTGTTCCACCGACAATAGCACAGCTGTTAAATGAAGATGAAGAATAAATAGGAATAATGTGAAGATTTTCAAGAAAACCAGCTAAATAATAGACTCTTGGGTGAAGACATCGTTGCATTATCTTATCTATAAAGGTAGTGTTCAACACTATCGTGTTCCAGGAAGATGGTAATGTATGATGACCCCGTATAATTATCACACAGATATATTATAACAACTGAGGTTCATACTATAGGGGTTTAGGGAGGGGAGAGAGGAGGGGTAACTCATCTGCATTTTGACCTCTGGTGTCTACAGGCTGCAGTCATCACTTAACATCCATATTGGTCATAGAGAAAGACGGGCCGCGGCGGACCGGAGTTGATTAGCCATATGCAGGCTTTCCCTCTGTCTAATGGTGAGATTCACAGACCGCACTACGACTTTACTTTCGAGCAAAGTACGCTTCGAACTGTCAAAACCCATACATTTCTGACAGTTCTAAGCATACTTTGCTCAAAGTAAAGTCGTAGTGCGGTCTGTGAATCTCACCATAAGTACAAGATAATGTTCCTATGCCTGACGCTCAGATATTTAATGTGTGCGTAAAATTGTTTACGTATTTTGTTAAAGTTAAGGTGTGAGCAAAAAATGACAGACTGTTTTGCATCGGTAATAAATGCTATGGCTACCTACTCTCCTCCGGTCCGCCGCGACCGGTGGGCTGAGTTGGTCTATGGGCCGTATGGGCGTTTTGGTTTATAAGTTTATACCTACAGATTTAATGATACACGACGCGACACAATGCACTGAAGCGATATTTTTTTTTTTGGTATTATGCCATCGCTATTACGCATATTGCCAGTGTCAAGTAAAATGATATTTCGTATTTATTTAAGCAGTGTAAAAGTTAGTTTATTATAGTCATCAAGTATAATATGTAAGTATCAAATAAATAAGTTATGAAGTATAATATGTCAGTCAAGTGAGTTACAGTCAAATTATTCGAGTAAAGCGATCGCTACTTTACCAGAACATTTACAATGAAATTTTGGAGGCAACCTGAAAAGTCGTGTTTTCGCACTGTTATTCTATTTCACTATACACGGGCACTGTAATAAACTTATATCAAACAAAAAGCCACCAACTTTATTCAATATTACTTAAAAGTACACCAAGAAAATGAAATAAAATAAGAGCACCATACGCCTCTTTCAAGGTTCCCGCCAAAACTCCAAGCGATATTTTATCACCTGCAAATCAAAATGCTAATAAATACTAACATACTACAAATGGAACAAACTATGTATTTATACATGGCGCCATTCGTTTTAAGACTCCACAAATACAATCAACTAAAACTATAATATAATCAACCGATATAATCATCATTAAAACAATAGCGTGTCCAAGCATCATGAGATATTACGGGACAGTCAATAAATTCCGGCGATAATTATATCGTGATTCGGCCGTCGGTCGGCGATTCAAAGCGGGCTGCGCGGGCGCAGTGCGCGGCGTGTTGATTTTCAGTTTATTTCATTAGATCGTCGCTGCGGGGTGCGTCGGTGTCGACGCCGATGTAGGGTATCTATGTTCTTTTGATTACATTTTGTTTTTGCTTAAAAATAGGACAAAAAATGAATTATTTTTATAAGTAAGTAGCTTCCAAATGTAGGATCATAGTTTTAGAAGCTACATAGTAAAAAATGTTCATAACTCAGAATAAAGACATGCGATCTACTTGAAACAATTGAACAGTATGTATTTTTGGGCTCAGCTGTGCTATCCTTTAAAACAGGCAGTTATATTATATACATAAATACACGTTTGCTATATTTAAAAATGTTTCAAAAACCTCTTGAATATAGAAATTCAATGAATTTAACAGCAATAAGAGCAGTGGTAGAATTGAAAGATTACCAAAGGTATAGAGGTAAACCTAATCTCAGATCATAGTCACCCTACAAACCGCCATAAAGTTCACCTGTCTGCTTAAAAATGGTAAATTATAGCATTTTTAATGAAGCAACCATTTCAATTTTCGACTCTACGGCTTTTATCGGCGTGACATCAGCCTTAATCAAGTCTTGATTGTTTCACATGCGCCTTTATTTTTTATCTCAAAGCGCCGGAGGTGATCGTTGGTCTTTTAAATTTTCACATTTTGCCGTATTATTTACCTATGCTGTTTTGGCGTTTCTTATGTAGTTGCCAATATAGAAGGTTCTGGCGTGTTCAGATCACGGAATAGTTAAATAAAGATGGAATGGTAATGTGGGCGTAGCAAGCGCGCCTCAACTATGCGTGAACAAACACAGTTCGGCCGGACCATTCATTCACCGCTCGTAGTGTCGTGTAGACTGCTCCAATTTTAACATGTAATATGAAATGTCAGACCTCAAGTACAAAGCGAGGAAGTCTGATCTTTCCATCAGTAAGTCACAAATAACATTTATTTCTGTAATATTTGTAAAAAACATGAAAATATACAAAGGAATATGAACATTCGAACTTAAACTGAATTATTTAAACGTTACTGCTAGCGAATACATTGCTCGCTAAGCACTCAATTAACGCTATTACTGTCTCCGCTTGCAATGTACAGCATGTAATGCGTCCGCTACACTTCGACTACACTGACGTGCGAGCTCCTTGTGAATATATTGTTGTGTGCGTGCGAATGTTTATTGTCTACGGGCGTTGTCTTTGTATGCAAACTTACGCAAACGAATAGCTGCCCTGAGGATTTATGTGTAAGTGATTGTCGAGATGGTGTTTAAGATGTGTACATTTGTATAAGAAATTGCATGGTGGGAGAAAAGCGGCGACACTGATTCTAATACTAAATTGAAGCAAAGGCCTTTCCATCCTTATTAGGGTTGCTGAGGATTCCTCTTCCTCTTCCTCATAATGAGGAAGTTCCGCAATATTTTGGGATCCTCAACCGTTTCCGCATCCTCAAAAATAAAATAAAAAAATCCTCTTCTACCGCTCTTGCTACCGCTTCCTCAAAATTTAAGAGGAATTTATGAGGAATTTTGTTGCACATGCGCGTCGCGTATCGATGGCAACGCACACGCCGCAGCACGGTGCCAGGCCGAACAGGCGAGCGAGACCTTCCCACCCGCCACCGGCGCTGTTCCTTGATTGTTTGTTTTAATTTTATTGACATACATTATTTTGTTTATACGCGTACTCAACTTAAAAAATCGAAATATTCGGGGCTTTACAGAACTGTATCTTTACAATACCTATCTTCTCTTCCATCAAATGTACCAGCAAACGACTTTTTAGAAATGCTGTATTGGTATATGATGAGCTATAAAACCGGTTGTTGGGGAAACAGCGTCACAAATAATTTTTTAATAAAAAATAACCTCCCTGTTTAAAAAAAAAACCGATTAATAGTATTCAATTCTTTTATTTTGATTAATAATATTCGACTTAAATACCTAATTAACAAAGAAATAAAGACTCCATCCTTATTTTCATTTCAATTCCTAAATGAAATTGTGTCATTCACTCATCTTTTTTTTTGGTGTGCGTGTGTTTTTTTTGTCTGTAGGTTGACAGACAAGCAGACGGGCCACTTGATGGAAAGTGGTCACCGTCGCCTATGAACATTTGCAACACCAGGGGACTTGCCAACGCGCTGCCAGCCCTGAAGGACTCCTTTGACGCCATTTTTGAATAACCTCTTAATGTAGCACCTAGGGAACACCTCAGAGGGAAGTTCGTTCCACAATTTACACGTTCTGGGCAAGAACGAACGTGAAAACCGCACCGTTGAGCACTGCCAGGTGTCCAGTCGTTGTGGGTGGAACTTTTCTCTTCAGCGGGTAGTACGGTGTAGGAAAATAGATGGTAGCACCATGTCAAACAGTTCAGCAGAGCACTCACTATTGTAGAGACGGTACAACACGCACATACTCCCAATGTCTCTGCGTAGGCTCAGATGTTCGAGCCTGTCAGTAAGTCCTGAATCGTTAACAATACGAACAACGCGTTTTTGTAGGGAGTCAAGTGGACCAAGCTAGTATTTGGGGGCTCCCGCCCACAAATGAGTATGAGTAGTAGTATCTGCCCCGAAGTGAAAGTGAATACTGCCTGGCTTTGTTAAGCACCCCTAGCTTTTTGATGCCAACTTGGTCTTACACTCAATGTGACTCCCGAATTGCACTTCGTTCGATATGTCAACGCCCAGGATACAGATACTCTTACCAACGGCGATCGGAATGCCCTGGAACTGTGGTGCTACAATGCATGGCGTTTTTTTAGCGGTGAACTTGCAGACTTGTGTTCTCGAGGGGTTGAACTGCATTAAATTAAGTCGACCCCAATCCGAGACCCGCTCCAGAGAGTGCTCGATTTCAGACACAAGTCTAGTTCTTCTTCCCTCGATAAGTGTCCGAGAGGCATTTGCACGGCTATTGTAGTGTGCATATCCCGTACTATCATCGGTCTAGCAATGAAATGAAAATTGGAGTTTTTCTCCAACATTTCATTGATGTGCAGAAGAAAAAGCGTGGGAGATAGCACAGAGCCTTGCGGCACACCAGCGTTGATAGGTACTCTGTCTGAGCGCTGACAGTCAACTAAGACTTGTATATAACACTCAGACAGAAAGCTGGCTGTCCAGTTGCATAGCCTCTCGGGAAGACCGTAGGATGGAAGTTTCGCGAGAAGTGCCCTGTGCCAGACCCGGTCAAAGGCCTTATGAATGTCGTTGTGTAGATATGTCACTGAACTCGTCCTTAACTGCTGGACCAATTTTGATGATTCTTTATCGTATGTGTTTTGAGAATGGCTTAGATTTTAGATTCATAGTAAAAATAATTAAAAGAACATTTTGTAGTGGACCAACTACTACAAAATGCTCTTTTAATTCTTTTTTTGTATATATATATATATATACTTAGTTAAGTAGATAGAGACAGGACAGCGGATTTTAGGTTGGGTCCGCTAGTATTTATATCTTCGTATCATCCTCTTATCATCTTTCTGTAGCGCGCAAGGCCTCCCGGCTGGTGTAGAACGCAAGCGATCTACTCGATTAAGCGATACGGGTGCGGTCGGTGGTGTGACGGGTGACCACTAGTGGCAAATTAAAATGCGCATTTTCGTGCTTCGGAGAGCAGGACGCCGACGGTCCCGGTTGCTATCGACAGATAGCAGTCGTTAAACCTTGTCGGAAGCTTTATGGGCGGTTTGAAAACATCCGACAGCGGGTTGGCCACTAACCCTTGCAAGTAACTCCACCAACCCGCATTGGAGCAGCGTGGTGGAGTAAGCTCCAGACCTCCCCTCAAGAAGGGGAGAGACTCGTGCCCAGTGCCCAGCAGTGGGACGTTTCAAGATTTGCTATTATTATTATGTCATCTGCTTCCTCTTCCTCTTCCTCATAAAAATATCCTCTTCCTCATCCTCTAAATTGGCGCATCACAATTACTCTTCCTCCTCCTCTTCCTCATAATCACTTCCTCAACAACCCTAATCCTTATTTATCTATTCCGTGGTTCAGATAGTGGAGGATGGAAATGAGAAGTCCATGTTGATGATCACCATATAACCCGGAATTAACAGAGTTACATTGTATCGCTAAATATAGGCGGGTTGAGGTGCGAGCGCGTGGCCTAAGTTTGTGACGTTCGGATATTTATCTAACACAATAATGTGACCAAGGTCAAGGCTGACCTACCATGACCAAATAGGTCGAGTTCTGTCTGATGGTGCGGTCAAAAGTCTAAGGAATCGGCGTGCATGTATAAAGAGAATGATGAAGGTAGATGAGGCACGAGAGGTATGTCAGGATCGGGATATCTGGCGCTCTACGCTCTCTGCCTACCCCGTTAGGGCGTGAAAATACATACATACATACAGTAATGTAACGCTACACTATGTTCGTATGTGTTAGAATGTATGTATACAACGTGTAACAGGATTGAATGTACAACCCGAAACTAGTTTGTTCAGAATCGATAACTGAATCGATTTCTGGTATTATATAGGTAATAATTTGTCCCAATATTAATGACAGTTAAGGAAATTATGGTCACCTGTTTAGTGAACACAATTTCCTTAATTGTTAAAACTTAAATCTATTCAATATAAAATGCTAGTCTCAACAAATTGAATAGAACTCGTCGAAACGTGCTTTTTATTATAAATAATAATTTAGGAAATAAAGTAGTGAAAATGAATCTTATTACTAGCGAGTGTTAAATAAAGGTGCGCAGTTTACGCAACATCACATTGCGACAGTGTGCGTGTGTGAGTAGGTTTGTGTTTTATTGCGGCCGTAGGTAGAGATAGAGTAAGTATGCGTAGGGTGTGCATACTGTTCGTACAAATTTAGGACAACTTATTTCTTATATAAAAAAATATTAATTTCATAAACATGTAATTTCAGTTCATAACTCGATTATAACTCGATTTTCTAATCGAGGTGTTTGAGAGTGTGCATTATTCCAGTTACATGTTGTATATACTATCTTAGTATGTATCCGGGTATGTTCGATGATTACTCGAAGATGCTTAAACCGATATAGAAAATTATTTTAGAGTTTGAAAGGGTTATACTTGAAAGGTGAACAGATGATAGTCAGATCTTGATTTGGTGTCAGGATCTGATGATCTTTTGTTTTGTTATATCTCAAAGGGTTTAGGCAGCGTCTTCGATTAAAGCTCCAAGGCGGCTTAATTTTTTCCTATTCATCTTAGCGTGATGTTATATTATAGCCTAAAGCCTTCCTCAATAAATGGGCTATCTAACACTGAAATAATTTTTCAAATCGGACCCGTAGTTCCTGAGATTAGCGCGTTCAAGCAAACAAAAAACAAACTCTTCAGCTTTGTAATATTAGTGTTATAAGTATAGATTCCGTTTAGTTTACACAAAACTTTAAAATATATATATATATATACCTACACAAATCTGCCTCATGAATCACGCATGAAAATTCGTGCGGTTTTCTCCAATAGTCTTTGTGTTAGCGCGAACAGACAGACGGACGCGGACTTTGTTTCATAATATGTATAGATAGATAGATGAGTTTATGATATTGTAAGTTCTTTAATAATTTACTTCACAATTGTAATAGAGCTGCATAACAATTTTTTCTCGAACATCAAACACGAGCGTATTAAGCAAAAACGTGAGATTCAAAACGTTCGCAATAAATTACAATATGTTGTTATACATTAAGAAGAAAGTTATTACCGTCCGCAAAAAAGTACGTCCTCGTGCCATTAGGTACTCACTTTATTAGAAATGAAGTCATCATACAATGTGATTGTGACCATACATGTGGATTGTGTAAGAAAATGGCAAGAGATATTTCCTGATGTTATTCGAATATTTTATTATGCGAATGTTCTCTAGACCATCGGGAAGTTGACTAGAATTTATTGCTTCCTTTTTTTTAAATTTGCAAAATAAAAATTAAATTATTAAATTAATTTGTCGGGGTATTTGGCGGGAGGGAAAACCTTGAAAAATGCGTGTGGTGCTCTTATTTTATATAATTTTCTTGGTATATTTTTGAGTTATATTAAATAAAGTTGGTGGCATTTTGTTTGATAAAGGCTTATTACTAATAGTGACACGTCCTTTCGGTTTGCCTCCAAAACTTCAATGTAAATGGTTCTGGTAAAGTAGCCATCGCATTACTCGAATTACTGACTGTGACTGACTGACGGAGTGATAAATTGACTGACTGACTCTGACTTTTACGCTGCTTAATATGAATACGAAATATCGTTTTACTTGACACTGGCAATATACGTAGGTAATAGCGATGCCATAATATAAAAAAAGAGTTTTGGCGGGAACCTTGAAAGAGGCGTATGGTGCTCTTATTTTATTTCATTTTCTTGGTGTATTTTTAAGTTATATTGAATAAAGTTGGTGGCATTTTGTTTGATATAGGTTTATTATAATGCCCGTGTATAGTGAAATAGAATAACAGTGCGAAAACACGACCTTTCAGGTTGCCTCCAAAACTTCATTGTAAATGTTCTGGTAAAGTAGTCATCGCTTTACTCGAATTACTTGACTGTAACTCACTTGACTGACATATTATACTTGATAACTTATATACTTGATATTATACTAACTTTGACGCTGCTTAAATAAATACGAAATATCGTTTTACTTGACACTGGCAATATGCGTAATAGCGATGCCATAATAATAATAAAAAAAAATATAAAAAAGAACTACAATAAACTGTTTCCATCAAAGTGAGCACTTCATATTGAAACACTAATTACATATTAACTCATTACGGGAGAGGAATCTTTAATTAAGCGAACCTACTTGTAACATGTTTATGACGTTCATTAAAACAGTGTAATATGCGAAATTTGTTTAACTATACCGACGGTTGTTAATAAACAATGTATGTTGATTATTATATTGTTTGGTAATGGGGAAATTGGGTTTTTATATTTTTAAATATGCCCTGATGTGGCAAACACGTATAAGTTCACATTGATGGTAAGTTAATACTGTAAACATTAACATTAAAACCACTTACAGGTCGTACAATTACCACCTGGGGTGCGACCGCCTATCGACATTGCTATTGTCGTTGTCGTTGCTGTCAAATTTTCATGTCGATTTTTACTTTAACTAAATAACAATAATCGAAATAATTTACCATTATCGCTTGTTTCTCACCTACGAAAGCAAGAAAATAGAAATAGAAATAGAAAATATTTTTATTTCGAATAGATCTTTACAGATACTTTCAAAACGTCAATAAATTATAAACTACCTAGAGCGAATAACCATTACATATAGTAAAAGCAAAATCATATATTAATAGTAAATTAAAAATTAAAATTTAAACTATTTGGTTAAAACATAATAATCATAAATTTTTTCAATTACTTCAATGATAATAAATGAAGAAAAAGAAAAACTTATTCGTCAAGATCAATGTTATTCACTTAGCAGAGTTCCAAGTGCAGTCACTACTGAGAAGAACTCCGCTACCCAACAAACTCAGTAAGAGCTCTTTTAAATGAGAGCTTAAATCTAGTACAGATAGATTATAGTGAAAAATCAAATAATGTCAACGTCCATAGCATAGATGCAAATAAACTGCTATCTACTAAATGTGATGTAGCCCCGGCAAACCAGAACAGACCAGTCCCCACCACTAACAAACAATCAAATTATCACTACTGCTTTTAAAGGAGCTACAAATCGACATGAAAATTTGATAGCAATGACAATGACAATAGCAATGTCGATAGGCGGTCGCACCACTGACCCCTAACACAATGTTGAAAACCACCCTTTAGCGGCAGCCTGGTTTCCACCAAGACATTTGTAAAAGTTATTGTTACATTTCACATCCTTCTCTTATTTTAAAGAAAAATGGAAAGAAAAATTTGACTTCAGGCGAGCTACTGAAGTCCTCAATTGGAAGAGCGGCTGGACTAGATTCCCAGTAGGCCGGGAGTTCGAATCTCGCCTGAAGTCAAATTTTTATTTCCATTTTTCTTTAAAATAAAATATATTTCACAAGCATGTGTTAATGCGAAATAATACAATCCTTCTCTTACTTTAACAGATTGCTTTAAGTTAGAGAAGGATGTGAAATGTTTCAATTACTTTAACAAATATTTTGATGCAACCCAGGCTAAGTAAAGCGTACCGGTACCTACGTCCGCTAGCTCGGTCTGCTTTACCACTACTAAAATTGCGATCTTGATTACGACTTATTGCTTTAAGTTAGAGAAGGATGTGAAATCTTCTGTAAACCCAGGACATCAGCGTAGTAGTAGTGGCCTGCTAACACTAGGCTATCGAGGCAGTTTATGAGGAGAGAGGCTTTTTATGTCAAAATTTTAGCTTTAACAATCAGATATTTGATAATGTCAACTGTAACTTTAAACCTGGTTTGGGAATTTAACGGACAGTTAAAAAGTAAGTTGCGTTGGTAAAATCCACTCAGTAATAGGGTTCCATTTCCACCCTCAGGGTAAAGAATCGTACAAAGGTCAGAACCCCACTGAGAGGCATTTATTAAGTAGGCTAAAAGTTAACCTAACCATTGAAAAGCCCTACGCGATATAATTGGATTTTACTACAAAAATATTGCGTTAACGAGAGAGAAGTTCGTCGGTCATTTGTTACTGTTTTCTATTGTTTTGGGGTTCAGTGGTTGTAGAATGAAATTCTTCGATCAAGTATTATTCATATTTTGAAAGATCATTTTTTTAACTATTGAACGTTGATGGTAATTGAGGACTGTAGCCTATAAACTTAAAAACTACTTTAGGTCTCACTGCATATGTGCTGTCACTCCTGTAGCCTGAGATTTGTTTAGCTCTGTGCCAAAAATGGTGGGACAACCTAAACAAAATTCTTAACTTAATTTACTTCAAGGAATTGACTGAAACGTACAATTGAGCTGTAAACAATACGATATTTCAGGACAGAAAATAAGTTATTAAATAATTATTAAACTATGAAAATATGAAATGAAACACACAATTACCAACTTTTTATTTTCTTTTTATGTCTTATTATTCCACTTGTTGTGTGAAAATGAGTAAAAAATATTTTTAGTTAAGAATTTCATCGAAAACTTTAAAGTACTTACATATTAATCTTGTATGCATCAGCTCGACTTTTCATAACATTTTTGGAAATTTATCCACATTATGTGGATGGATGTTATTTTTTATCACGATATTAAGCTGTTGATAAGTATTTGCATGTGTGTATTTATAATAATATATGCATATGCCATGGACGTTCACGTTATCTGTAGGTATATATTTCTACTTTAGTTCCCATTTGTATTATATCTAAGATTTTGACTAAAAGAGCAACACTCTGAGTTTGTTGGGTAGCGGAGTTCTTCTCAGTTGTGCCTGCACTTGGAACTCTGCTAAGTGCATGACTATTTTTAAGACGAATTGATTTTTCTTTTTCTTCTATGAAGGAATTGAAAGGTTTTATGTATAAATCGGTTAATTTTTTTTTTTTAATTTGAATGTTTTAATTTGATAATTATTAATACTTATTGAATAATAATAATTATTATAAGTCATTCGCTATAGGTAGCTTGAAAACTGACAATGCAAAAGTGTCCTCGTAGACAAATTCATACTCAAATAAAATATTTGAGTATGAATTAAATAAATCTAGAAATAACAAAACAACAGTTTCTTAACATTCATCTGCATTTAAATTTAAAAGTGCAAGGAACCACAAATTTAGAACTAAAATTCATCATTGCTCTTTTGTTTTTATATTCAGATCTCCTCGGCGGTTCAGTATGAGAAATGATATCCAATTTATTATTCCAATTTACGGCTCTTAGCGTATTAATATTTGAATAGATACCACTATTTATCATGTCCGTGGTATATTAGATTAGCTTTCTTTGCTCGCTTGCTTTTCTGAGTTGATGTAGAGCACCCGAAAAATTAATAAGGAGATGCATTGTTTCCTCTTGCTTTGGTTTATTTCTTTCTTAAAATATATATTTTTTCAATGAACTTTGACTTCGGGGAATGTTGTTGCAGTATCAATGAATAGGACTGTGGTTTTCTTATGTTGGTCACCACATCTCTATAGCTAGCTATGCGCTTAATCGAGGTTATTTTAAAATAATAAAAAAGTGTAGACTAGGAAAGCCATTAGACAGCGGGCATGGAAGATTTATTAGAAAATAAATGCTTGGAATCAAATATTCAGTCGTGGTGTTTCAGCCATTCAAAGGAAAAATGCTTACCGACTTAAAACATCCAACGTTGACTTCTCTGATGTAATTTTAGTGTTACTTTTAGCTTATTTAAAACCACGTTATTAAAGCAGCGTACAATAAACATAAAATAAAAAGATCGTTACTACGGTTTTGCGCATCTTCCTTTGACTCGTGGTCACTTACTCCATAAATTGATAGGTACGAGTACATACGTGCGTCTCTGTTTGTTCATGCCAGTGAACAAACATTCTGAATGCTCTTGCAAGTTAGAGGTGAGAAGGTTTGAGTTTGACAAAAGAGTTCATTTACGTTACTAAGGTGGCAAACAAGTCTCCGGGTCACATGAATGTTAAGTGATGTGCAGACATCACTATTATATATTATTAGCCTATAGACATCTATATAAAAACCAAAGGTTAAAATGCAGATTCGTTGTCACCCCTGAGACCCAAATTGTTATATCTCTGTGATAGTTATCCCAGGCCATACATGGTTCCTATATTGGCAGATAAAATATTTATCTAATTTACTACATGTCCTCAATTATTATAAATCTTGACATTTGAGCGTCATTAGAATTGCGTTGACCCTTATAAGATTTGATTTACTGCCTGTATGGCGTCAGCTTACATCCATTATAAGGGATTATACAAATTAATGATATTGTCTCGTTCATTTCACAAATTATCGTCGTTGGGTTTGTTTTCTTCTCGTTAAGAGAACGAAATTACATTATACTTTATCAGGATTAAGTTCGATAATTAGTATTTGCTTCCAAACGAACGTACGACGACACGCGTCACGGACCACTTTATCCTAATCCCAACTATGATTTAGTATTAATTGCATTCCTTTCCTGCCTCCATAATTATACGTCTTCAAATCTAATTTATTATTTTAAGGTCCCTTTTTTCCATTAAAGAATCTTAGTCGTGATTTCCAGGCTGCGCCGCCTTATTTGAAGATAAATCATTGTGGCGCTTCTTGAGTCTCATTGGACGAAGCTTTGATTGATGAAAGCGCTGCTTAAGGAAGTTTATCGAATGTTCTCGGGTCAGGCACGGCCGGTAGCTGTAATTGAATCGCTGTAATCGCTTAACTATCATCTATTTATTTATTGAAGCGCTGGGGCGTTGGCAAATTAATGTGTATGATAATGTGTATACACAGCACGCTTGCAGATTTACTGAACATATTTAATAATGTTTACGATGTTTGTTATATAACAATGTTTGTAATTTGTTAAAAATTTTAACAAATCACAAACATTGTTAGATATATTTGTAGAGTAAAATGTTGGTCTCAGTTGAATAAGATTTACATCCAGTATTTTTCCCACAGAAACACAGTAAGATTAAATCAAAATATCTTCATTTTCACATGAATATCGATTTTACATTGTTTTTGCAGTAGAAGTACCAACATGATTTTACTTCCTCGTCAACAATTCGCTACCGAGTATTGTTAAATTGCTTTAGAAACAGCGTAAATGCCATAATTTATCTATGCACACAGAGATGACATTAGAAATTGTTTGAAATTAGAAAGTTTCACGGCTGCACAGATCAATGTTATTAATGAAGAATCATAGACTATAGCTACATTCTATTTTATTTATTTTGTCTGATCAAAACGTATTCATTTCACGCGCTCAATCAAAAACGCAAGACGTAATTGGCGTCAATTCCCAACAGAATATAGTCATTGTGTATAGCAAATTTTATACCATTTTGATAGTGCGCCGTCAGATTTATCGATTTTTCACGCTACTTTGACATAACCGCGATTGGTAAAGGTTATGCGCGGCCATTATTAAAATTAAATTTAACGATACAGTCCGTCTATCATTCAGTTAGGGATTTGTTACGGGTAATTGTGGAATTAGCAACGTTTTGTAAACGCAATGGCGGGAGATTAAAACATATTTCATTTCTGTCTGACTTTTTTGGCTAAAATTTTATTGCGTTTGCGTTTCGATTGATGTCTCGTATTATATTCGCATATTTATGAAATAGCGTAAATGAAAGAATAGGTTAGTAAATTATTGGTAAATATCATACTTAGCTAGGTAGTTTTTCTGACACTAACTTTTTACTGGTGGTAGTAGGTGGTAGGTCCAGGGACGGAGCTCGCGCGCGTAGGCACCACCGCGTTACCTAATACCTACTTGCCGCTAAATGGTAGTGTTCAACACTATCGTGTTCTGGTCACGTGGTAATGTACGGCCCTGTAATTTCCGGCACAGAGGCATAAAACCTCAGGCCTCAGTAGTGGTAACGCATCTGCATTTATTTATAAGGAATAGAGTAGATACATACCTACACACAATATTTTTTTTGTGAGTTTAACCCTCAAGCACACCAAAAACATTTTCATTCACAGTGTTTGCGCAGCCTAATCGATTAACCGTGCACCATAATCGATATTTCGTCCACATCGACAGCGAGTATCGATTAATTATGAGAATTGATTAGCGGTGGGTGGGGGACGCTAACGAGGTCCGTTCGGTGTTTGTTTAATTACTTTTGAAAACGCCCTCTCTTATGATTCTTGGTTACTTGACAATATCCGCTCCTGGTATTACATAGTATGGTACCATTTTTGGCTTATTTCATAACTTTACTGTATTCAAATTTGAGTCTAGAGATCATATCACTCCAAGTCCCTTACGGGGTAGGGTTATTTTTGACACATCTATACCTACCCTACTTTTACATTAATAAAACTGTTCTCTTCATACTTGCACGTCGATTCCTATCACTCTCAACCGTAATGCCCTGAGTAACATTGTAATAACGACTTGTAAACAGAAAATAAAGGCTTTCAATCTTTTATTAATTAAAAACCCCTAAAAACACCACAAAAATATCGACAATAAAAATTTAACATTAATTTGCATGAGATTCCAAAGTTAATCGTTTAAGAAAGACATCCCTAGTTAAGCGTAAACTCATTTAGACTGAGATTAATTACGGAATAATTTAAATTGCCCCCACAGCGTTTTTTATCCCTTGGGAACAAGGTTTCGTGGAAATATCAGTATTAATAAATTATCTGTCGTAACAAACAGACGTCCGTTTCACACGATACTAGAGGAACGATATAAATATATAAAATGTTGTATTCGCTGAGTTTTTTTAAACAACTCATAATTAGATTTGGCGAAGGTCCGCCCTATTGAATAACCTGGGTATGGCACAAGTTATGAGTCGTTAGACGAAATGCGTTTTAATGAAGATACCTGGGAACAGTCCGTAGGTACATGAAAATGCCGGAAATTACAGGGCCGGAAAGTACATTACCTGAACACTACCATTTAGCGGCAAGTATATTAGGTAATGCGGTGGTGCCTACGCCCGCGAGCTCCGTCACTGGAGCTCTACCATCAGTAGAGTCTTTACCTTTACTCTTCGTTTTCCTATAGGTGAGGTCCCCTTTCCGCATACGCGTATGAATTGTACCAGCAGATAATGAAAGGTGGGAGGCGGAGTCGTGTAGATGAGCTCGCCAGGATAAAAATTCGATTACAATTAAATTAACCGCATTCCTATTTGTTTTTCATTAGTCCTATCTGATTTGAGAGAATTATAAATATGCCTGGTTAATCTGGTAATGGGTGCACAGGCGGACCTCTGTATATTCTGCAAGGAGCTCTTTTATTATTTAGTTTACTGTGAATCATACATTAAAATCTTGTTAATATTCTGCAAGGAGCCAGTTTATTGTTTAGTTGTCTGTGTCATACATTACTAACTTACTCGAGAAATATTCTGAACGTGGTTCCCAATTATTTTGAAAGAAGCTCAATGATATTAAAAATATTATATTCTATTTCATACATTACAATACTTACCCTTATTCATAAACGTACATTTGATAGCAAGGATGGTAGGTACACCACTGACATAGAAAGAAGAGTGCTTGCTGGGAATTGCGTGAATGGAGCGTTGGGTAAGCTGCTAGAATCCAAACATCTCAGCCAGCGGGCTCGACTAGCCGTACATAATGCTGTACTTACTCCAACGCTTTTATATGGAAGCGAGAGCTGGGTATGCAGGAAAGAGCATGAAAGTAAGTTGAACGCGGTCGAGATGAGATCTTTGCGCAAGATCTGCGGTGTATCACTCACCGATCGCGTTCGTAATGAAGATGTAAGAAAGAGACTTTGTGTGAATGATAGTATCGGTGTAAAAATGAAAAAAGGCATGCTCCGATGGTTCGGGCATATAGAAAGAATGTCGAATGAGCGAATGACTAAACAGATATACAATGCGAATGTGGATGGTTGCAGAGGCCCAGGAAGACCAAGGCTGACCTACCATGACCAAATAGGTCGAGTTCTGTCTGATGGTGGTGTCAAAAGTCTTAGGAATCGGCGTGCATGTATGAAGAGAATGATGAAGGTAGACGAGGCACGAGAGGTTTGTCAGAACCGGGATGTCTGGCGCTCTACACTCTCTGCCTACCCCGTTAGGGACCTGGCGTGAAGATACATACATACATTTGATACGTTTTAGCTTTGTCTTTGTCAGTTGCATTGTCAAATGTGCAGGATAGAACTTTTTCTATCCTGCACATTTGACAATCTCTTCTTTGTCTTTACAAAGGAGAGATTAGCAACACTAGCTAAAATACGTTTATGAATAGGGGAGTTAATGTCTGAATCTCTCCATATGGATGGGTAGCTGGTAAATCTGATAATATATTGGTATACTTTTTGGCACAAACACCTAGTCTACATGTGACTGGTACTAAAGTCAGTGACAAATTCACATCAAAATACCATTGAATGTGAGTAGGTATACACACTGACATAAAGATTATAATTGAAATTGTATTTTTCAGTTAGCTGACGTAAAGTCAGTTTATTTTGAAGTTTATTTCAATTATGATACTCGAACTGCTTTTCCTATTATTTCTGCATTTCACAACACAGCACGTACCTACTGTAATCCATACATCGATTTTTAACGTTTTTACTTAATAATATGTACTTAGGTTCGGTTGTACAAAAATATTTGTTAAAGTTGTGGCTTTGTCAAAATTAACAATAACAGTAGCATTTAGGTACTTTAGCAGTGACTTAATCGTAACTTTAACAAAGTTAATTTTAAAGTAAGATGTTGCAACCCAGCCCTAAAGTTAATGTGGAGTTCTATGAAAGAAGGTACCTACTTATAGTAATTGGACCCATGACAGTCAACGATCGATTATTTTTATGTAATGGAAGTGGCAACCAAGCATGCAGTTCACATTGATGTTAAGTGATGACTGCAGCCTATAGACACCCAAACAAAGACCAAGGTCAAAATGCAGATCCGCTACCACTCCTGAGGCCTAAGGTGTTATGCCTGTGCCGGGAACTACGAGGCCACACATTACCACCTGACCGGAACACGATAGTGCTGAACACTACCATTTAGCGGATTTGTCGTTTCCCATTAACCACCTAGGTGTTTAAAACATATCTACCTATTTGTTTCATTAGAATTGTTGAAAGTCAACGTAGCGAGCGAGTTATCCAAACCTATCTCAATATCTGCTAACAACAATCGTTAAAGCAACATTATAATTGAATTTTAGATTAATAGCTTTGAAATCAATTCAGCCCACGCTCTTCCCACGTTGCCTAGTAATTGAATTTCTTATTGGATTACAATTTAATTAGATACGATTAGGTTATTAATGAGTGTCATTCGGCTCATTCGATATTCATATTGTTTCTTGATCGATTGGCTCCCGACATGCTTTAGTTTTAGGGTTCCGGTAAACAGTGATAAGGCGGCCAACAGTCCTGCATTGACAGCACAGACTAATCAGCCCATCGTCGAAGATTGACAGTCTCGGATTTCTTGCGAGTGTCGCACCCCTACTTAGTAAAACTAGTAACTGCTACAATAAAACAATGCAATAAATGTGAAGGAAAGATTTGACAAATCGGGCAGGACTTCAGTAGCTCAATTGGAAGAGCGGCTGGACTAGATTCCCAGTAGGCCGCGAGTTCAAGTCTCGCCTGAAGTCAATTTTTTCTTTTCATTTTTCTTTAAATAAAATATATTTCACAAGCATGTGTTAATGCGAAATAATATAAAACAATTATTAAGAGTAAAAGCGACTTCTTTACGATATACAATAAACTGCAAAGTCTATTATATCGGTTGCCTAACTAGCATAGTTGGCAATAGATGGCGCTGCTGCTACCATAAAGCAATGCAATAAATGTGAAGGAAAGATTTGACAAATCGGGCAGGACTTCAGTAGCTCAATTGGAAGAGCGGCTGGACTAGATTCCCAGTAGGCCGCGAGTTCATGTCTCGCCTGAAGTCAAATTTTTCTTTCCATTTTTCTTTAAATAAAATATATTTCACAAGCATGTGTTAATGCGAAATAATATAAAACAATTATTAAGGGTAAAAGCGACTTCTTTACGATATACAATAAACTGCAAAGTCTATTATATCGGTTGCCTAACTAGCATAGTTGGCAATAGATGGCGCTGCTGCTACCATAAAGCAATGCAATAAATGTGAAGGAAAGATTTGACAAATCGGGCAGGACTTCAGTAGCTCAATTGGAAGAGCGGCTGGACTAGATTCCCAGTAGGCCGCGAGCTCGAGTCTCGCCTGAAGTCAAATTTTTCTTTCCATTTTTCTTTAAATAAAATATATTTCACAAGCAGGTGTTAATGCGAAATAATATAAAACAATTATTGTATCATTTCACATCCTTTCCTTACTAAAGAAATCTGTTAAAGTTAGAGCAGGATGTGAAATGTTACAATTACTTTAACTTTAACAAATATCGTGGTGCAACCCAGGCTTAGTGTTTTATGTGTCTTTATTTTATTTTTTTAAATATTAGAATGGAGGAGGAGGGCTCTCCCATTCTAATATTAAAAAAAAATAAAATAAAATTGTCTTCAAATTTTAGCAAAAACGAACGGTTTTAATGTTTTAGATAGTTTATATCCCATCCACGGCACCCTACACTACGCGTAGTCAGACACGCACTTTCCGATTTTTATTTAAAAATAGTGACGTGTATGATGTTGATAAATGATTGTTGTTTGTCGAAAGCTACAGATGTAATGAGTTCGTATCGTTTAGTGCGAATTTTAATAGCCTGTCTTACGTATTTTCGATTGATGATAGAGGGATCACGGTTAATTTGCATTAGCAATGTTGGTAGACTTGATTGGGCATCGCGCGGTTGGTTATCTGTTGAGAATATTAATATTTTTTAAACTGCACGAGCTCATAGTCGTTCCACACGACCTGTCTGTTTTCAAGTAACAGAATTGATATGAGAAAAAGAGTTATTCCGGTCTGATCCACCTCGTTTTGAGCCACCAGGTGGATGAACTATATTTAATAATTTTCTATTTTTATTTTATTATTTATCCATTTATTACAGGCAACAAAATTGATTAAAATTAAACAACAGGCCCATAGAAATATATACCTTATAAACTAACATACATATTAATATATTTAATATAGTGTTAGTACATAAATCTTAATACTTTATTAGTACACTTCACTTGCACTATGTGTGCGTTCGAGTGGCACTTGTCCCCGGAAGCTACGGGACACCACATCTTGCGGCCAAAAGCTTTCCTCCATGACGAGGTGCAGCAGGAATGTTGGCACACGCACCACGAACGACTTGAAGTTGACGTTGCGGCGCGACTCCAGCAGCTGCACTCTCAGCATGTACTTCAGCTTTCGACGAAGAAACTCCACGACGTCCTCCGCCTCAGTGGTGTAGTGGAGGCGGGAGATGTACACCGGGGTATTCGGTTTAGCTGCGTGTAAACAAAAACTATTCCAGTCTGATCCATCTAGTAATTATAAACACATTTTTCGGACAGTCTGCAACAAAATTCGGTTTACAGAAATATAATACGAGATTTATTTTTAATTACATGACCCGTGCCTGCAATCAATTCTTTAATGCCACATACACATTCTCCTTTTATAGTTTTTTTTTAATATTACGCCAATTATATGACCTGTTTTAATTTATAAGAATCTGTTTTGATTGTAAGTTAAGATTTTAAGTGTTTATTTGTAGCTAGTAGGTACTTGTAGGTGTACCACGGGCAATGACCGGTACTTTTAATGTCAAGTTAACTGCATCAGTAGACTTATGGTTGCCGGTCGCAATTGTTACGCTGGGGCTCTGGGTTCAATCCCCGGGTCGGGGAGGTAAGTGCTATCGGATTTTTTCCAGCGCTACCTTCGGAGTTTAGTAATGTGTCCGGGATGTCAATCGTCTATTAAATGTGAGAAAACGTAACGTAATATGTTTGCATGCATGTATCCTCTGCCTACCTTTTCAGAGATTAAAGGTGTAGACGTTATGTAGAGATCAATAATAGATCACGAGGTAAGAAGTGAGCATAAACCACGTATGTATGTAATGAAAAGTTGCAGAAGAGTTTTCTTTATCCGATCATCTTTTAAATAAGGACTTATGTATGTGAGTACCTACTTATTTCAAAGATAGTACAGCAGACCTTATTCTTTCCATTTCTTTAAAACAAAGTTACTTTGATTTTTTTTCTAATAATAGTTGGCACGGCAGATTTCGTTCTGTCTACAGTTATTGGTCTGTCGCAGTCTTACATAAAGAAATGAAATAATATTGAAAGACTTTAGTAATATCTTTCAAATAGATTGTAGCGTTATCAGTGGCGTAGCTAACGTGGGTGGCACCCGGGGTGGATGAGCCAATAAAAAGAAATACTTTATTTTGTATCTTATTTTCCGCAATTAATATAAAATATGCTTACACTCATGGGTGTGGTTATTCATCCAGTACACACACACAACCACCTAGATCCGAAATAAATATCTGTAGGCCACACAAATATTTCGGGGATCGTACTCGTGAGCCTCGGTTCAAACGGTCGTCACATAGCGATGGACCAACTAGCTCTTTTTTATGTTATAAAAGTGGCAAACAAGCATGTAGTTCACATTGATGTTAAGTGATGACTGCAGCCTATAGACACCCACACAATGACCAGAGGTCAACATGCAGATGCCTTGCCACTTCTGAGGCCTAAGGTGTTATGCCTCTGTGCCGGAAATTACAGGGCCGTACATTACCACCTGACCGGAAAACGGTAGTGCTGAACACTACCAATTAGTAGCAAGTATATTAAGGAATATTATTAGGTAATGCGGTAGTGCCTATGCCCGCGAGCTCTGTCACTGGAGCTCTACCACCAGTATTTATTTTCAATAAGTACTGGTGGTAGAGTAAGTAGTAATTATTTTATTTATACTACTAACTTGCATTAAACCACTCCAAATCTATTTGCAATCTCGATCCATAATGGAGGATCTTTACTGTATCTATTTACTGGTATTAGTATTGCAGCTCGCGGGCGTAGATAGATACCAGCAGTACCTAGTCTGTTGCGGAGCTAAACATTACCACACTAAATGCCGTGTAATAACAGTGGTAATGTTTGGCTCCGTAATAACTTACACAGGGGTGTCAACGCATTTGTATTTGACCTTCGGTTTTTGTGTCCATAGGCCCGAGCGAGGCACAAGACACATCTTGTGTCTATGTTTGTAGGTATAGGTCACGCCAGGTAAAAAGAACGCTGGCGGTCAAGCTGCGCGTCATGTGTTTTTATTTCATTTTATGTTATTCTAAGTAATATAGTTTTCAATCTGCCTACCAATACACGAAACCGCAAGCGAAAGCCAGATCAAAAATAAACCAATAGGGCTAGTACTTTCGTGCGCGAGTGTACCGATGCGCGAACACATCCCTTCTACTTTCTTCCAGCGTTCTTTTTACGTGGCGCGACCTATATAATCTGTAGAAACTGAAGCTGGTTCTATAGACGCAGTCCTGTACACAGACTTACAGGTTAGGTTTCAGTATCACTATTTTTTTTTAATGTAGTGATGGTGGTAAACAAAGTACTACCTCAGTAGTACCTAAGTAATGTCTTTTAAGTTTTAAAGGTAAAAATAAAATGCATACAAAATGTCCACATTTCGTTTATTTTTTTCACTGAACTTCTCTGAATTCGGCTTTTAAATAATAAATCCTAAAGCATACGTGTATTATGCGATTTTTCTTCATGGAATGTCGCTGTTACCTCATTCTTTGGTGCAGCCACTTTTGAACTTAAATTAACAACAAAACAATATAACTTAATAATTTGAATAAGCTGGTTTTTGAAATTCTTACAAAGATTCGAAAATTTGTTTCAGAAAAATATACTTCAAAATCATAACACTTTTTGCAAAAAATTCTAGCTAAAGTTTTGCACGGAAATAACATAAAAATCCTATTTCATTATTATTGTCTCATTATATAATTTAAATATTGTATGAAATAAGAACTATTTCAATAATTGAAGGCACACAATGGGCACTGAATTATATAAATATTACATATATATTTAAGATTATGTACATAATACAATTCCTCGCATAACTTAGGTAGTATACATTTTACGCACCTCTTATAAACTACAATAAATAACAAAAGGCCTATAACTGGACGGATCTAAGTAACTACACAATCATGTCTTTTCTTGTTCAACTATAAAATAATAGAGCACTTTATTTAAAACATATTACATAGTCTATCATTACAACTCATACAAGGCAGTATTCCCACGTAAGTACAATCAGAATGAAAATACAAAAACGAAAAACCAATAAAATAATTTATGTAAATATAAAAAAGAAACAAAAACAACTTTTCACACCGATTGTACAACAGTAACCTATTACGTTTCGAAAAGTCAACAGACATTACCATAGCCAGCGGTTGTCATAACGCGCTTCAACTGATCAAATCGGTATGATGTCTTTGTCTTAGCATCTCTAGTCTGAGTTCGTGTTCCCTGGCTGCCATGCGGAGTGCTGCGATGCTGGAACTCCGTCTCTCAACTTCGGGGCCGGGTTGGGTGGGTGGGGACTCGCTCCCGGGCGAGATGGGGGGCGAAACGGGAGGCGGGTCGGGCGACTGCCGCGGGGGAGCCGCTAGACCGGCTAGGAGCGAGTGGAATGGAGGTGATGAGGTGTACATTGGCGCGCTCAGGAACGGTGGCCTGGATAGTGGCGCGCCCAGGTATTGGGCACCCAGAACTGGTGATCCACCGTATCTGTTGACGAAAAATAAGGAAGATTAAAATTTATAGTATAGTCTCTGCTGCATTCCCATGCTTGATATCACTTCAAATGCGAGAATAATGCTTGTGTGTGTGAAAACTACTTTGACTGATTCTAATAGTTAAGAGTGCAATAAATACTATGACTTTACACATGTAGAAAAAGAAACAGAGTCTCAAATGCTTTTACCTAAAAGACGCTAAAGTATTCGCGTCGAAAGGTTTTCGAAATCCAAACCCCAGTTGTGTGAAAGGGTTGGGCATGGACGCGACGACCGAGGGTGGGGGGGCAGCTCCACCCAGATAGGGGTTGTAGGGGTGACCCTGAGGTCCCACCTTCTCCTGCTTACGCCATTTTGCTCGACGATTTTGGAACCATACCTGAAGACAAATAAGAAGTTAAGCATTTTATTTCTGTAAATAGGACCTACATATTATGTGGAAAAAGAAAAACTAGTTTATACATAAAAAAATTAAATGACATTAGGAATAGAATAATGGAATTTCCTCCTTTAGTCTAATAATTTCATAATATTACATTATTCATTTCAGCCGGACGACGTCCACCGCTGGACAAAAACCACCCCACACTCGGCAGCGCACGGTGGTTGGCGTGCACTAGTTCCAGTAGTTACGTTACGTTTAGAGAATAACTATCATTTCTCATGATTTCGATGAGAATGAGAATGAGGTGATACTACATTTTTAAATTATTTATGTATCTTCACGCCATGTCCTTAACGGGGTAGGCAGAGAGTGTAGAGCGCCAGATATCCCTGTCCTGACATACCTCTCGTGCCTCGTCTACCTTCATCATTCTCTTCATATATGCACGCCGATTCCTAAGACTTTTGACCCCACCATCAGACAGAACTCGACCATTTGGTCATGGTAGGTCAGTGTTGGTCTTCCTGGGCCTCTGCAACCATCCACATTCGCATTGTATATCTGTTTAGTCATTCGCTCATTCGACATTCTTTCTATATGCCCGAACCATCGGAGCATGCCTTTTTTCATTTTTACACCGATACTATTATTCACACAAAGCCTCTTTCTTACATCTTCATTACGAAATGATTAAAATTATTTAAAACCTTTAATTAACTTTTTTCTTAAAAATGTTTACTCCTACGTTTCGATAATACTGAAGGCAAATTGTTCTGCTGCGGGAAAACAACGACTAAAGTTTCACCGTGTAGAGAAAATATTTTAAGATGCCCGTTTTTTTAACAAAAAATAAGTAATTCGTAAGTTGGAAACACAACGTGAAAATATTTTTCCATCCTAAATCAAAACGCCTACCGATTTCAAATCGCCCGCTGTTCCTCGCATGTCTCCAAATAGTCATCTTTTTATCCAATTTGTCTTTTGAAAGTTATTTTGTAATATAACCAGTTCATTATAAAACTCCCTATTGTGTCCATTGCCTACTGCGAGGTTTGTTATTGCATATTCAAGAGGATTAAGAATTTGGTTGGACTCAATTAGGGATGAGTGCAAAAATGTTGTACTTGTAATTATAAGATAATTAAATAAACCGGCGAGGTACCTTCTGGTGACTTATTATGGAATCTCATTCATTCGGTAACCATTTTATACATTTTTTTTTTTTATGTAATTGAAGTGGCAAACAAGCATACAGTTCACATTGATGTTAAGTGATGACTGCAGCCTATAGACACCCACACAAAGACCAAGGTCAAAATGCAAATGCGTTACCACTCCTGAGGCCTAAGGTGTTATGCCTCTGTGCCGGAAATTACAGGGCCGTACATTACCACCTGACCGGAACACGATAGTGCTGAACACTACCATTTAGCGGCAAGTGAATCAGGTAATGCGGTGGTGCCTATGCCCGCGAGCTCCGTCACTGGAGCTCTACCACCAGTAAAACATTTGCGAACTTTGATGGATACGTTATGTCCGGTTATGTTGTAGATACTAATCAGCCTATAGCCGTCCACTGTTGGACGTAAGCCTCTCCTTGAGCACGCCAACTACCCCGATCCTGAGCAGCTCGCATCCAACCGACTCCAGCCACTTTTCTTACCAACTTAGAAAAATGGGTGGACTTCCTCAGATTTATTACGAATTGTCTAGAGATTTAATTAAGTGAAATTTAGTTTTTATCATTGGAAATATTCCCAGTGATAGGTACTTCCGTAGCTAGAAAATGTAACTGATAAATGTTTAACAACATATGGAATACGAAAAATAACAATACGTTAGTTTCGCAGTAAGCGTTTATAAGTACAATTTATAGACCTCGAATCATCTCTCCGTGTTAATAAAGACGTTATCGAATAACAGTTACGGAAATTATTTTTACGGAATTATCTCACCTTACATTATACTAAAAATGTTTTTAAAATCGACATGACGATTCGGTCGCTTTCATAGAGTTCTTCCTTCCATGAACGCGGCCAGTCAGTCTGTGCTCAGACTAAGGTGACATTTTTTGTCCGACAGTAGATTTCGTGAACGCCATGTGTAGCGAAAAATTAACAGTATGAACACTATGAACAGTATGAACACTATGGAAACTATGTACAAAACTTTGAAACGGCACACTCACACAAACATGCGCATATTGTTCATATTTGTGCTTGTGGTATCCCAATCCCAGCCGCATTAGTATACGTGAAACCTCGATCTCACATACTGGTGCGGCTGGGTGGATTGCTATTTTCAGCATCTTCTAAAATTTGAGTGTCTTTTAATTTAAATATCTAGTTTCGCGTATAATTTACTATTCGTGGAATGGGTCGGTGTTCCCTAGCGACTATATGTATATGTACTACATATATCAAATTGGATGTAATGGTTAGGCTTTAGACTAATTTTTGGTTTAAAATACGCGAGATAAATCCGTAAAATTAGTTTTATGTCAAAGAGTGCTCGCGAAAGCCAAAAAGCACATAATTATGTTTTTTATTATTGTAAACATCAACAGACACATTAATTTTTCGACGTTTAATTGAATAATACAACGTCTCACGATCCTACGCATACATCGAGAAACGAAAATGAGTCGATCTTCTGTTAGTAGGTATGGACATATGTTACCGGGTCAAGTTCTTATATCCATTTGACCACGAGCTACGATAGGTTGTCTAGGAGGAGGACATGTTATCCGCCCTAGACCAATCCACGCGCCCTGTTTCAAACAACATTCACAGTTTTTGTTTCATATTCGCATCAGTATGTTATAATTTATTGTCTGTCGCATGTTGCCATTAATATAAGAATTTATTATCTTATCTGGTCACTCTAGGCTGACCGTAGTCAGCCCCATACGAAACACAGCTCTAGGTATAAATATATTTTTCTTTCTTTTTTATTTTTCTCTTTCTTTCTATGTAATGTAAAATATTAGGTACATAGCCGAAGCCTTTTATTTTTTCAAGTCTTTAGAAAAATCGCAGCGAAAACGCGTGGGAATGGATGGTCACATTATAACTTCGATTTCCGATAACTGCTTAATTAATCATATGTCTGACAGACAATTACCACAACACTGATCATTATACTAAATGTAGATATTATTGGACTCCGTTCATTCATGTCGTTAAACCGCTTAACATTACAAATATTATTAATGTATGTTAATATTAATTAACATTTCAAAGATGTGACACAAAATATAATTAAATCAGAATCGAACAGATCAAAATATGAATTATATTAATATATTACCGAACCGATGCACTGCGTTAGACCTACTGAGTTACATAATTCAAGAATACCGATAAAATGAATCAGACCAAATATGTTTTCTTGCAACCTTGTCTCACAAAAATTAAATTGATCGAATTAATACAACATAGTCGCTTAATATTTTAAACGTTAAATATTTATGAGCATAAATACAATAAACACAAAGCTGTACAGTCATTATGTAAACTGTTATTTTTATGTTAATTTAAATTAATTCACTTATGATAAATGCTGGCGTGGTAAAAAATTCAAAAGCACATCTCTGTGAATGTCGATGCGTTTTTAAAGGATGCTGCGTGAAACAAGAAATGCTACATTTGGCGGTTAAACGAGACAATTTGGACCGAAACGCGATACGATAAAGTTTAATGTTAAAATGACTGCGGGGTTCTATTAAGTTTACAATGACCATTATAAATATGACTTCATACGTTCG
This sequence comes from Macrosoma leucophasiata, assembly GCA_036365455.1. Classification (NCBI taxonomy): domain Eukaryota; kingdom Metazoa; phylum Arthropoda; class Insecta; order Lepidoptera; family Hedylidae; genus Macrosoma; species Macrosoma leucophasiata. The sequence goes on along the minus strand of JAWQUS010000007.1, from coordinate 20,781,039 downwards.
CTCACGAATTTATAAATGTTGTAATTGGAGGTGGACTGGCGGACACGTCGGCAGAATGCCGAGTGGCGGGTTGGCGGACAAAAAGGCACCGACGGGCCCAGGTGCCGAGCTTAATGGCTCAACAGAGTTGCACATTAAGGTAATGGCCACGTTTGGGCTTCCAGCTATCAATAGCGAGCTCGAGTGGAACGCTCGCAGATGCATCATGCGTCCTAGCTTTAAAAAGTTACCAGTATGCGGTAGGCTGTTGTCGGCTCCTTATATGTTGTTTACTGTGTGAACATTCATTTTTTGTTACACTTTACAGTTTAAACTCGAATGTCAATTTGCGAGTGCCCTTATTTGGTACATATATATAGCAATAAATATCTTTAATCTTCTTAATATATATAAATCTCGTGTCACAATGTTTATCCTCAATGGACTCCTAAACCACTTAACCGATTATAATAAAATTCGCACACCATGTGCAGTTCGATCCAACTTGAGAGATAGGATAGTTTAAATCTCAAATTATAGTCGCAATTTTAATTTATTGCTAATTATTTGTCTGTTAATATTTGACAGTCACAATTATCTGTTAACTCCAAATGATTCTAACAGATGTCGATACCTTTCGACTGGGTTGAGTAAGTAATCAATAGATGGCGCTGTTATGGTAAATCTACAAACGTGACATATAAGCTACATTTTAACAGCATAATTACCACGTGTTGTTGACGCTATAAAATTAATTAAATTAATTTTGGTAGTGAATGAAATATAATTCAATCATTTCCACTTTTTACATTTTTGGTGTTAGCATAGCCGGCCACGTCTATATATATAAAAATGCAACCCGTTTTCCTTGGTCACGGCATCACGCGTGAACGGCTTCACCGATTTGGCTAATTTTGGTTTTGAATGATTTTTGGAAGTCTAGGGAAGGTTTAAAAGGTAAGAAAATATGAAAAAATTGAAGGGAAACAGTAAAAACCACAATTTTATTTTTCCATACAAATAGTCCGTATCTATGAAACCTTTGACACCTTATTTCATTCTGAGGCAATACGAAGTTTGCCGGGTCAGCTAGTAAGGATATATAAAGATACCTATTAGTTATACCTATCGTTTTATTTTTCTTATTAAAAACTACCTTAGTAGTCTATCGACTACTACTACGCTGAGGTCCGTGGACGTCCATGGTTCGATTTGCAGGTCGGGGGCTACCAAAGATAAAGGTGGAAAATCTCTGGTACTATTGGGATTGTTCTATTTTCCGGGTTTGCGTTTGGCAATGTGCTGGAGATGGCAATCAGACTCTCCACTGTTACATGGGTCAAAACTTAGCCGGCGAATTGAAGGTATGCATGAATTTACCTCAGCCACTGCTATGTTACAGGCGTGAAGCTATGTTACGTTTTAAAACTTTTTCGGGTATACAAAAAAAAACCAAATACAATATTAAACAGTTCGTACGTAGTCACGAAGACAACCTTCTATATCTATTGTCAACATCTAACAAAATTAATGTAATCCACAACACACCTCCGAATAATTTCTCATCATAAGTATAGTTTTTTCCAAACCATGTTTACTTCTCAACAAAACACAGAGATACTTACATACAATAAAAAAGTTACAATGACATCAATAAACGCTATGTGTTATTAATATGTCGTTACCATATTATTATAACCACGGAATTCATAGAAATCATAATGAACATAGAGCAACACGGGCCACCGGCCGCGGCGGACCGGAGACAGAGAATATGTAATAATACTACGTATAGAATGGACACTTCGACGTCCCGCCCGATTTCTCGGCCTCATCCAACCTCCTTCCCTCTTATGGGCCACGTTTGGTATTCTTTACGTGCTACGCTACGCACAGTACTCACACAGGTGTACGTGTAAATACATGTCACTGATTGATGTCTGTGTAATATTGTATTGAATTTTGGCGGAGAGTCCGCGGTGTGCCGGAGGGGAGTAGCCATACGCAGGCTTTCCCCTCTGTCAAAGTACAAGTGCATGTCGCCTAGATCGTCGAAAAGTTTAATAATGTGCGTGAAATTGTTTACGTATTTTGTTAAAGTCACGGTGTGAGTTTTGTAGTAGTAGGCGAATTTTGTAGTGAGTGTGTGTCACACGTATTTCCCGCCGCAAAAAATGACAGACTGTTTTGCATCGGCAATAAACGCTATGGCTACTCCCCTCCGGTCCGCCGCGGCCGGTGGCCCGTGTTGCTCTATAGTACTTAGTCACGAAGTCAACCTAATGATTTTATTGTTAAAATCCAAATACATAATTATAATCATCATTGAACACTTCTAATGATTTGTCATCATACGTATTTTTTTTCCAAATCCTGTTTACTTCTCAATAAAACATAGGTAGAGATACTATTTTTTTTTATATCAAAGGAATGACAGACAAACAGACGGGCCACCTGATAGAAAGTGGTTACCGTCGCCTATGAACATTTGCAACACCAGAGGAGTTGCCAACGCGCTGCCAGCCCTGAAGGACTCTTTTGACGCCAGTTTTGAAGAACCTCATATTGTAGCGCCGGGGGAACACATCAGAGGGAAGTTCGTTCCACAATTTGCACGTTCTGGGCAGGAATGACATACATTACATACTTAGTAATGTCATTAATCTATATATATAAAAATCAATTGCTGTTCGTTAGTCTCGCTAAAACTCGACAACGACTGGACCGATTTGGCTAACTTTGGTTTTGAATGATTTTTGGAAGTCCAGGGAAGGTTTAAAAGGTAAGAAAATATGAAGAAATTGAAGAAATTGAAGAGAAACAGTAAAAATCACAATTTTATTATCCCATACAAATAGTCCGTATCTATCAAACCTTTGACACATTATTTAATTGTGAGGCAATACGAAGTTTGCCGGATCAGCTAGTTACTTTATACATTTTCGGAATACGTTATATTATTAGCATTAAAAAATAAAAGGAAAACCTCATGTTCGTAAAAGACCACCGTGGTATACCAAATGGATCAATTTGGTCACCAAAAAAACATTTTCAATTTGTATGACACGAACGTATGATAATTAAATTCGATAAAAGAACATTGAAGCAAGCCTTAAATATCATAGGAATTTTAATGGTTTTAAAAGTTGATGTTTATTCTGCTCCTGACTGTACTATCTCTTGAAATTTATGACCGCGTATGGTGAGAGACCAATTAGGTTTTCTGCTTTCTTGTTGGTTAATAGGTTTTTTGTCTATATGCATTTTATGCAAGTACTCACAGTGTAATTACCAATGTACTCGTATATTAAATTCCGCGATATCAACCCGTTGTTATGTAAGTTCAAGATGGAAACTTACTTAACTCAAATGATAAAAAAAATAAATTTGAAGAAATAAATTTGATAAACAATAGAAATAGCATTTTATGCGATGCAGGTGGTAAACAAGTATGCAGTTTAGATTGGTATTGCCACACTTGCCACCCCTGACTCCTACGTTTTAGTAGGGTTCTGTAGTAAACAAGGAACCCTTATAGTTCCGCCATGTCCGTCTGTCTGTCTGTCCGCGGTTTAGCGCACAAACTATACGTACTAGAGACTTGAAATTTGGCACAAGTGTACACCTTAATTACGCCTATAAAGTGGTAGAATAAAAACATTAAAAATAAAATTATTTAGGGTACCTCCCCTACATGTACCGCGCGGATTTTATTATTATTTTTCGTTTTCTATGTAGTGTAAGATATCGTTAAATAGGATTTTTTTAAATGTAAGAGGTGTCTAAGATAATTTTTCCATTAAATTAACTGTTTTGAGTAGTAGGAATAAATTCAAAAAGTATAGACGCCTGAATTAATATATTAAAAGGAAACTGAAATCATTAAATTCATTAAAATGTGCTGTTAATTCAAAAAATAAACTAAGGGAACAGCGGCCAAATTTAATAAAAAAAAATTTTCTGTGTTTGACTTTCTGTGTTGAATTAGAGCCGTTGTTGTAAAGTTGGCCGCCTTAAACTAAGTGAACCTTGCTTTTGCATTTTTTTTTAATGTAATAAAAGTGGCAAACAAGCTTGCAGTTCACATTGATGTTAAATGATGACTGCAGCCTATAGACACCCACACAATGACCAGAGGTCAAAATGCAGATGCGCTACCACTCCTGGGGCATTAGGTGTTATGCCTCTGTGCCGGAAATTACAAGCCCGTACATTACCACCTGACCGGAACATGATAGTGCTGAACACTACCATTTAGCGGCAAGTATATTAGGTAACGCGTTGGTACCTACGCCCGCGAGCTCCGTCACTGGAGCTCTACCACTACTTGTCATACTACTTGTAATACTTGCATCATCGGGTATCGAGCACTCCCACGCAGGTTCAAAAATTGCTTACATTGTTAGAATACCGACAAAAAGGTTGAAATCTTTTCTCCGTTCCGGTGTAAAACACGTTAATCGCATGCTAATGGTATGCTACCGGTTTTCTATGATTAGAATCAAACGCAAATGTCAGTTTAGTTGCGGATTAAAACATTTTCTAGACAACACCTAGGTGCTGTACTTTATGTTGACTAGTTCCGGTAAAAAAACCATCTAAGAGCGGGTCGGACTCGTGCACTGAGGGTTCCGTAGAAACCTGTAGATATAATAGTAAAAATATATTTTTGTTATATGATGATGTATGTTTTAATATATGTTTTTACTGGTGGTAGAGCTCCAGTGACGGAGCTCGCGGGAGTAGGCACAGCCGCATTACCTAATGAATTTTGCCCTCTGGTCATTATGTGGGTGTCTATAGGCTGCAGTCAGCACTTAACATCAATGTGAACTGCATGCTTGTTTGCTACTTTTCGCAATATTATTCGCAATTTATTTTCGCAATTTTTCCTCTTTGATATAAAGCGTTGCTTCGTACCAAATTTCAAGATTCAAAGTTCACGGGAAGTACCCTGTAGGTTTTGATTCCCTTGCGAGTTTCGAAAATTAACGACAATTTGCAGCGTATTTTTTGATTGCGTTGTTTTAGAAGTTTCATTTTTTGACAGCTCCAAGGGACAATAGACTTGAGTATTTTTTGGAAAAAACGGATCTTGACAGACAGGGGTAACAAAGCATTTCGTTTTTCCTTTCGAGCTACGGAACCCTAAAAATGAATCACCTTTTTAGGGTTCCGTATCTCACAGACGTCGGGACGTGCCGACCCCACCGCCTACTAGCGGAATTATCTTCCACGCTAATGCAGTCAGTGGATCGAACAATGGCGGTCAAATCATTCCAATAGGCTACCACTTTTTAATAAGTGCAATAACGCAGGATGAGCAGCAGCATCTTGCGATAAAACTACCGCCACTGCGATTGTCAATCCGCATGCCAAGCGTGGCGATAATGGCATATCCCCCTTATGGGGGCTTTGGTGAGGCAGCAGTGGACATTCAAGCATACATGCAAACACCCACGATTCGCCGGTTACGTTTTGGCCCACGTAACAGGTGGCGAGCCTGTTGACATCTCCGGGTACATTACCAAACTTCGAGGTACTGGGAAACTTCCAGAAAATTGAAAAATCCCAATAGAACCAGAAATAAAGTACTTCACACCAACCCCCTACCCGCGAGTCGAACCCAGTACCTCAGCGTAGTAGTAGTAACCTGCTACCACTAGGCTACCGAGACAGTTAAATGATGATGATGAATAGTTTAAATTGCCAGTGACGTACGACTGCGTCACATATCGAATATAAATATCGTTATTTTTGGCAAGTCAAGTTTTTTTTTTCATGTAGTGGAAGTGGTAAACAATCATGCAGTTCACATTGATGTTAAGTGATGACTGCAGCTTATAGACACACACACAAAGACCAAGGTCAAAATGCAGATGCGTTACCACTCCTGAGGCCTAAGGTGTTATGCCTCTGTGCCGGAAATTACATGGCCGTACATTACCACCTGACCGGAATACGATAGTGCTGATCACTACCATTTAGCGGCAAGTATATTAGGTAATGCGGTGGTGCCTACGCTCGCGAGCTCCGTCACTGGAGCTCTACCACCAGTAGAAATACAGACCAGTAGTAGTAAGTTAGTTAAAGGTACACGATACGCAAGTAGGTAATGCGGTGATTCCAACACGTGTTAATATAAAGGAGCTAGCTCTACAATAAGTTTATCAAGAATTTTCTGATAGCAGTAATATAAAAATTGATAAATCAAACATACAGACACAAATACCAAATACATGGACCAAATTCAATGTGTCAGACAACAAAGCATAAACAATTCAATAATATACTTATAATATTCCAGGAATACAGTATAAAGCCTCGATTCATTGTACGGTTGTGTGAATTCGTATTCGAGTAATTGTCTCGATTGTGAACAAAATAATAGGCTACGACAACAAATGATTGAGCACAATTTTCATTTTGTGTTATTAAAAGATTATGCCAACAATTGATGTTTTTGAATGGAGGTGGCGTTGTAATTTGTGTTGGTTTTCGGTTACTTTGTGAACATTGAACTTAGTTTTCGTTATTAATTAGTAATTATTATTCAAATTCATACAATTTCCTGCGAATTAAACGAAGGTTACGTAACGTAAACCGTTTAGTGAACAGTAAAGGAAGATATTTATTGGAGTAGAGCTCCAGTGACGGAGCTCGCGGGCGGCACCACCGCATTACCTAATATACTTGCCGCTAAATGGTAGTGTTTAGCACTATCGTGTTCCGGTCAGGTGGTAATGTACGGCCCTGTAATTTCCGGCACAGAGGCATAACACCTTAGGCCTCAGGAGTGGCAACACATCTGCATTTTGACCTCTGGTCATTGTGTCGGTGTTTATAGGCTGTAGTCATCACTTAACCATCAATGTGAACTACATGCTTGTTTGCTTTACATAAAAAAAGCAGAAATTAGAAGTGCTGGAGTTTCAAGTGGAACCGAAGAGAAACTTACTCAAAAGTGTAAGCAATACACACTATTTATATTCACTAAATAAACAATAAAGTAGACATAGTCTTTTGTTGGTTGTGAGCTTAAAAAATTAAGACTTTTGACGTATTTAATCAATGGGGAAATCTTTGCGTGGGTCAGCTTAGATCACAGGTTTAGATATACAAAGGATCATGACAAGATTTGTACAGAAAAAATGAAAAAAAGGTACACGGTAAATCAGCATGGAAATATTATCCAGTGAACCTAAACAACATTTCCCGATACTTAAATTATTTTTAACTCTCCGGAATAAATAGTTTGAAATTGATCTTTAGTATAGAGCGGTTCTATTGTTGTTAGGAATGACGATTTTTATGCCGGTGATTTAAAAATATTTTAAATGCCAGAAAATCTTATTTAGATTCCCTTGATAATATTTCTAATACGTTTTACCTTTTTCTTACTTTTTTTGTACAAATCAATGTATGAAACTTGCCATGATTCTTTCGTGCAAATTTCAATATTTCAAACTTTCAGTTTGCCTTCTCCGATGGTGCAAGCTTGCTTTACCAGTTCCGTGGTATGTTTATTATAGTGATCACTACAGTCATTGCGGAGTCGCATTCGATTCGGTCTGATTTGATTAGAGGTTGCAGTTGGTGTAGTGTGCGAATTAAGCGCCGCTCGTAGGCGCTCGTCTAACAATAGATTTAGGCTATAGCTTGTAGGGTTTTAGTTTAAAAGTTGTTTTAAGGCATAGAGCAACACGGGCCACCGGCCGCGGGCCGACCGGACGGGAGCAGCCATATGCAGGCTTGCCCCTCTGTCAAAGTACAAGCCCAAATGGTCCTACGCCTGTCGCCCAGATGTCCTGACCCACACAAAGACCAAGGTCAAAATGCAGATGCGTTACCATTCTTGAGGCCTAAGGTGTTATTCCTCTGTGCCGGAAATTACAGGGCCGTACATTACCCACCTGACCGGAACACGATAGTGTTGAACACTCCTATTTAGCGGCAAGTATATTAGGTAATGCGGTGTTGCCTACGCCCGCGAGATCCGTCACTGGAGCTCTATCACCAGAAAAAAATTTTGAAGATTAAATCGCATGAAAAAATTATGCCGGAATCTGATAGGTTAATAAAATTTGCACACCTGTTTGCAAGATTTCATTTATCAATAAACAAATTAATCATTATAATTTATTTGATATCCGAAAGTGCAATTAATAATTCAGGAAATTACGCATAATTGATTGCAATTAAATAACGAATGTTATCGGTTGGTTTGAATCAGTTAAACAATTAGATTTACCTGTATTCTTGCTTCTGTGAGGCCGATTTTCATCGCTAGCTCTTCTCTGAAACAAAAAAAAAATTACTTAATATTGCGAGCTATATTAATACCTTGAGATAGGCAATACATAACGTGACCATTTTTATCATCACAAATTTTTTTTTATGTTATGTAAGTGACAAACAAGCGTGCAGTTCACATTGATGTTAAGTGATGACTGCAGCCTATAGACACCCACACAAAGACCAAGGTCAAAATGCAGATGCGTGCCACTCCTGAGGCCTAAGGTGTAATGCCTCCATGCCGGAAATTACAGTGCCGTATATACACTACTGTTTAGCGGCAAGTATATTAGGTAATGCTCTCAAAATGGTTCTCAAAATTAACCTTCAAGGAACCAGGGCGAAAGTAGCTTACTAACGAACGCCCAGCTACTCGTATAGCGCCCTTCTTTAAGAAGGTATCTCAGGTATCGCTATCGATTGCTTTTGAGATTAGCTACTTATTACAATTACTTATTAAAATTTCGGATTGATGGGATCGCTTCAGTAGAGTACGTTAGTTTTCTACACATTTTTGATGAAATTACCGATAACGGGATTTTTTCGCTTCCCAAAAGTTTTCCTGGGACACCGGGACGAGCTGCATGAAAACGGGACTCACCCGTTCAAAACGGGACGTATAGTCACTTTAGCAATACATGCAAGACGTGTTTTGATACGTCTGAAATTTTATGTTTCTTTGGGTAAACAGATACCTAGGTGAAGTTCGACCTAGATTCGGATCTTAGACTATGATCTGATCTATAAATAGCCCCATTTATGTAAAACAAAAACATCAATCTAGATAAGTAAATATTATTGTATGATATAATAAAATAATTAATTAATAACATTCCGTAATAAAGATTTTCTCAACGCGTGATACGTACAGTCACGCACAAAAACATGTAGGCACCTAGTGAAAATTATAATTAGACATAACAATACGCCTTAAATAAAAACAGTCCATAGATAGTCATCACTTTAGTCGAAAGACGTCCTCTGCTCTACAAAAGCCTTTAAAAGATGTCCTCAACAGGGTTGTGCGTTATATAGGGAAAAATATGCCATTACAATAAAATGTTAGGCCCCGTAATAACTATCACAGCTACATAATAACTTAGGTCTCAGGCACTGCGTCTGCATATTGACCTCTGGTTTTGTGTAGATGCTATAGGTTTTTTATATCACTAAGGCGATATGGCATTCGCGGGGACAACTAGTATCTGTATAAATAAACCTTTATATGTATAGTAGTATATATTAGTAGTGTAATATGAAGTCGGCTGAAATATATCTCGGACTACATAAGTCCGAGATATATTTTCTCTATAAATGTGAACAGCCGGCTCCGAGACAGAGCATCGCAGGTTTTTTAACCTGTCCAAAAAAATATCGTAGATGCAAAACAACATAAATCGCAAGAGTCACAACGTATCTGCATTTTTCATCCAAGAAACACTTTACACGATTATGTTCGCGGTTGTACAAATACTAGGTAATCTAAAGCAGGAAACGTTATCAAATTATCCTAAAACGATTAACGTAAATAAATTAAATTATACTTAATAACTGATAAACTAAATGAATTTTCAATTCATTGTCTTTTTCTTCATTCATTGATAAAAAGTATTTTCTTGTCGTGTTCCATTGATGTTTTTGTTCTACCTTATCTTATTTAGATCGAGCTGATTGGTGTTGCACTTTGGTTTGATTTTGTGATTATTCACTTCACAAACAATTCTTAGGCACTTTTCTAATCTCATTAACTATTTTCGGTGGTGAATAGGCGCGGCAAATGCCTCGCGAGGCTGCTCGCTCTGCGTGGACCCGGCTAATGACTTACAGTCACCGCTAAATAAAATAGTGTTCAGTCACAGTATAGATACAAAACTGTGGTTCAGTGCTGTCAGTGTTTCGAATTTCTAAATGTTAGATACGACTATTATAAAATAATAAATGTGAAAGTATGGATGTTTGTTTGTTGCTCAATCACGCTAAAGCGGCTGGACGGATTTCGACGAAATTTGTGCACAGGCAGAGTACCTATATATGGCTGTAACACGATGGATAGGTACCTACTTTCCTTATGGCATTTTTAAATAGATCTTCGCATTCAAATAATTGAAACATGGTTTATGTTTTTTGATGTTGCATATATCCATCGACTATATACAGTACCCAGCAGGAAATAATGTACATCGAGATTACGAAAGAGACAATTGGCTAGTTTCGACTTCGTAGAGCATTGTCTCTGCTGCATTCTGCCTACGTAAGCACTGATAGTCCGGTATTGGTCAAAACTTAATCAAAATAGTCGACAAACGTCAGAAAGGTAAGGTTAACGAGATAACGCTCTACAGATCCGAAATAATCCGAAGTTTTCTTCATAAGATCGATGTCCAATATTTGTTATATTACCTACCTATGAGCTGTAGGCTGTATTCACAAAAAAGTGTAAAACAAAAAAACATTTTAAGAAATCAAAAACCCGACTGTTTTAAAATTTAATACTAACCGGCAATAATAAAACAAGGCAAGTAGGTAGTCCAACTAGTACTATCTGGCGCATAATTATCTTGACAGTCGGGATCCATGCAAAATCCAGACCTGCTAAATTATGGGTCATTACCGTTTAGTCATTGTATATTCTCCGCATAAAAATAAATAAGTAGCAATGACCATAACATAATGAGAATACATTGTGTTGTATCTACCTAGTAAAGACATCTGGGTAATGTGTCCTAGAGAAGGCCTTCTCCAACTCTTCAAGCTGGAAACTGGTAAAGGTCGTCCTGTATCTCCTCTGTTTTCTTTTCGGGGCGAACTCGTCAGCATCATCACTGTCTGCTGAGCCTGGTGGAGGTCGTTCAGACGCAGGGGATTGATCAGCCCGAGGCAGCTCAGGGGTGGTCCGCGGCGAGTCATCTTTAGGCGCCTCTGAGACACCCATACTGGTGTACTTCTGGTTATATTCTTGATTGAAGTATTCTGGAACGAGATGAGATACTGTTGCAATTAAATGTACAAAATTGTTTCATTGTTCTATGACAAATTTATTAAATTTAACTGCACGATACAGAACATAGCCAAAGAAAACATATAGTAGGATCATAGAAGAACATAGAGTAGGATCTAAATGATAGAATAGTATGGCAATAATTTCGAAAATCAGTTCCAAAATATGCAGAGTACTTTATTTCCCGAAGACTAATTGGTTAGGCTTAAGCGTTTCCATCGGTGGTGTGACCACCGATTACTAGTGGAGCATTCTGCTGATCGTGCAGTCAGTTGTGAATTAGACTAATATAAAACGTGTAAAAACAGCATAATTGAAAAAAGGCATGCTCCGATTGTTCGAGCATATAGAAAAAATGTCGAATGAGCGAATGACTAAACAGATATACAATGCGAATGTAAATGGTTGCAGAGGCCCAGGAAGACCAAGACTCACATACCATGACCAAACAGGTCAAGTTCTGTCTCTTGATGCGGTCAAAAGTCCGAGGAATCCGCGTGCATGTATGAAGATAATGATGAAGGCACATGAGGCACGAGAGGTATGTCAGGACCGGGATATCTGGCGCTCTACACTCTCTGCCTACCCCGTTTGGGACCTGGCGTGAAGTTACATACATAAAAACAGCAATTTAGGTCTATAGCGAGGAAATACTTGAACTGTGACGCAATGAAGTTATTGGCAATACTACCACATTCTTAGACATCTAGAGATGTAGATGCATAGTAATGTCATCATGTCTTACATTGTATTTGATGACTTTATTTCAAAATACTTTGTCCCTGTATTTGGTAAGTAACATTTCAATTTGTCTTTAAAGCGAAACTCATTTAAACGGCACTTAAATTGATCGCAAGTCGTCACGTAGTTAAAACCTAGATCCAGCGAACATTCTAGCAATTCTTATGTCTTATTGAACATGTAATAACGTTCCAATTAAACAACTCCATAATCAGGACGTAATTAAGTTAATGGCATTAAATTATTATATGTCAATTGGTTACTAGAAACTGAGGTCGGGATTAGCATTGTGAGTAATAGTTGTAAATCACGATATTAATATACGGACAGCAAAATAGATTTTATTCAATGTCATGATTGTAGTTTTTCGTAATTGAATGGATGCAGGCAATTGTAAAAAATGGGAAGAAACAGCCCAACTTTGAGTCAAGCTAGTGCGGGTGTATGGTTTCGTACCAAATGAAAATAATTAAGGGCATTAACATATTACATATTACATTTTTACTGGTGGTAGAGCTCTAGTGACGGAGCTCGCGGGCGTAGGCACCACCGCATTACCTAATATACTTGCCGTTAAATGGTAGTGTTCAGCACTATCGTGTTCCGGTCAGGTGGTAATGTACGGCTCTGTAATTTTCGGCACAGAGGCATAACACCTAATGCCTCAGGAGTGGCAGCGCATTTGCATTTTGACCTCTGGTCATTGTGTGGGTGTCTATAGGCTGCAGTCATCACTTAACATCAATGAGAACTGCACGATTGTTTGCCACTTTTATAACATAAAAAAAAAAAAAAAAAAATATTGGATATGTCTACTAGCCGTGACCGATGACAATAAACTAGCCAAAACATTTTCTTGCGTGTGAGCACATTTTACGACGTAAGTCGCAGACGTTTGCGGTAATAAATAATTATAATAACGTGGGATGGGCCAGCATCGTCTCACACTCACACTCACTGCTATCGCCGATTCGCCAGCCTATGGCATATTCCCCCTTAATTACGGGCAACACTGTTGTAGGCATCTTTGGGGAAGGCTCTGTCCAGTAGTGGATGTGTTCCGGCTGGTAGGTAATGATGAACTGTCGCTGTAGTGTTGGGTTATCCAGTTGAGGTTTTAATTTTCAGAGATGTGATCATACTTACGTAACCCAAATATGAACCTTATGAAATTTTGGAAACGCTCAAGTTTATTGAGTAGCTCCTGGGTCACGTGAAGATAATATATTATATGTATAGAAATTGCAGATGTGATTTGTGATAGTGATGTAGGTATCTACGCCATAGAGGCAAAAAAAAGAATTGATATCAAAAAATCTTAGAGCTATTTGCATTAAAACCTCCAGTTCTAAGTTAATGTAAACCAGAGAGTTACCGGCAAAGTCTAGTGTAGCCTCGAAAAATAGAAAGTCTGTGAAAATCAAAAGAAAAATAAGTCGTAAGGGTCATTTCACAGGGCCAGAATAGATGAATTTAAATTTTGTTATTATATCAACAGTTTTAATCTGTTGTATTTTTTTTAGCGATTTTTTTAGGATTTTTTAGGATATTTATTCAGGATCTAGCGTTGTTATTATTGGATTTATGCTGTAATTAATTGTAATTATATAAGTACACAAGAGTTTGATTGTTAGATCAACTAATGATGAATTCCTTAATGAATCGGAAAATTATTGGTGCCTACACTGTGAATCGAACTTAAGGGATAATGTAATAAGTGTTAATTTTCATTGTCGTTGTATATAAATAAGGCAACTACTGTTTAAATTGAGGTCCCGGATTCGATTTCCGTATAATAGTGATATCAATTTTTTCCATTAGATCTTTTCGCTCGTAGAAACATCTAAAGATGCAAGATTTAAATTATGATTCATAATCGTATAGCTTCGACGGCCCTAAAAACACTTAGAGCGAGATTCATAGACCATTTAAAAAAAAACATACATCGTTTTAAATATTGACTCCATAGATTCCCGAACTAGTATTCACTGTGTTTAGGGAATCAGTGGCTTCTCCAGATGATATTACAATTTTTTCTTATAATTTCATTAAATGTAATTGAGTAACTAGGTATCTATGTTCTGAGGTATAAACCTTTGGACCTTACATAAAGACATACATAATTAAGATTAAAACTTTACTTTAACTTAAAGTTGAATTTTCAGCCCTTATTTTGTTTTATAAACGTGACAAACTCTAATTTTACTTTAGCTTTTTCAGTAGGTTACTGATTTTATTTTGTTTTACCCGCCCTCGCTAGCGCTTGTGGTGTTTGCTCATAGTTTAATGATCAGTCATGCCATTCCACGAAATCACTAATTAATAATTAACAAACAAATTGATTACAACAATTATAGGTAATTAATCTTATGTAAAACTGCAGATCGAATAATGGATAAAATTATTATAAACACGCACACTAAAATCTAATGAAACCACTTTACTCTTTGTGATAAAGATTAACAAACAATTTAATACTCGCGATTCGAGAATATTCTTAATCTGATTGAACCAAATGTAATACTTTTTTTTTCTGTTTCTTCTTTCTGCGGAATAAACACACGTAATATTTACCGCGATCCCCCTTCCAAACGTCTCACGTAATAATGAACGCCCCCTATTATTCGAAATATTTAGTTACTAGCGGCCCGCCCCGGCTTTGCCCGCGCTGCTCCGTTCCTATTAGTCATAGCGTGATAATATAACCTATAGCCTTCCTCGTTAAATGGGCTATCTAACACTGAAATAATTTTTCAAATCCGACCCGTAGTACCTGAGATTAGCGCGTTCAGTAGTCAGTAGTCAGTTAGGATAGATAAAATGCGTAAAATATATTTTATCGGCTTACGTAATTTCCGTTCCAGAGGCATAATACGAGTAGGTTAGGCCTCAGGCGTGCGAATGCATAAACATTGCAATGGTGTAGCCTATTAAACGTTTACATGAAACCAGAGATGTCAATGTAAATGCGTTGCCATCCTTTGAGGCCTAAGGTGTTATAAATGCCCCTGGGAAATCACAGGGCCGTACATTACCACCTGTCCGAAACATAGTAGGGCTTGCGGGTGACAATAACGAGAATTTTGTAATACTGCGGGAAAATTCGATTCAAAATTACGTATGTATTTTTATTACATACATATTTTGGAACACAATTGAGTACTGAGAAATATGAGCATTCTGTATTAAAATGTCACACTAGCTGTACCCGCGACTCCGTCCACGTGAGAATTTATGATTGTTCAGTATCTACCCGGACGAAGTCGGGGGCGCAGCTAGTATAAAAGTAGCCTAAGTTACTCCTCATTACATAAGCTATCTGCCAGCGAAAGTCCCGTCAAAATCGGTCCAGCCCTTCCCAAGATTAGCGGGAACAAACAGATAGACAGACAGACAGACAGACAAAAATAGTAAAAAATGTTGTTTTGGTATATGTACCGTGTATACATACATATGCATTTATTAAAAAGCGGTTATTCTTATATTACAAACAGACACTCTAATTTTATTTATTTGTAAAGATGTATAGATGTTTCACGGACACCAGTCACCTTGAATACTGCTCCAATTCTCTAATTGGCCAAATTGACGACGGACGTAAAATTTGCATGCCTGAAACTGATGCGACCAAGTGGCAATTTGTGAATATTGCAATTAGTTCCCTATCACACGCGATCACATTTTAGATGGTGATAAAATTTCGCAACTTCCTGCCTCGGTTCATTATAAGGGTTTAATTGCTCTAACTACGTTAACTAATTAAATGCTGCGTGAACTGAAATTTGTTTTTTATTTTGTTTTAATTACAAGGTGCGTTAACTCTTGCTTTTTGCCATTTTCTTATAGCACAACCGTTTGTTGTTTTACAGTTAGTTTTCTAACTACTCATATTTTTTTTGTCTCTATTTAAATAGTTTTAGTTTACAGCAATTTCTTCAGACGTTTAAATCAAAAGCCTATTTTTGTTGTACCACGGTGACAAACGAACAACAAACGTGAATGTTAAGTTAATTGATGTATATGTCTATGTCTGATATGTCAGAATGCATATACATTTTGGATTTGGTCATTCCTGAGGGCTAAGTTGTTATGTGTATATTATAATAATTACGGGGCCATACATTACCACCTAACCGGAAGACGATATGGCTGATAAAATGGTATCAGGCAGATAGATTAAGCTTTTATTGGTGGTATAGTTCCGAGCAGTTTCCGAGCTCGAGCTTCACTGCATTACCTATATGTTGTCTAATGTTGTGTAGTATTCACCACTATCGTGTTCCCATTCGAAAGGTAGATGGTAATGTATCCCCGTAATAACCAGTTGTCCCCACAATAATAGGTACCTACTACCTATAACGTAACTTCACGCCTGTAATCCCCGATAGGGTAAGCAGAGGTAATTGCATGCATTCAAGCATACATGCAAACACCCACGATTCGCCGGTTACGTTTTGACCCATGTAACAGGTGGCGAGCCAGTTGCCATCTCCGGGCACATTACCAAACTTCGAGGTACTGGGCAATTTCCAGAAAATTGAAAAATCCCAATAGAACCAGAGATAAAGAACTTTACACCATTATCTCTGATAACCCCCTACCCGGGTTCCGAACCCAGGACCTCAGTGTAGTAGTAGTGGTCTGCTACCACCAGGCTACCGAGGCAGTTACCTATAATACTGCAATAACTCGGCAAAACCACTTAGGTATGCGTCAGGGGTGGCCGTCACATCCGCGTTGTTTGCAACGTATCATAAAAAAATCTAATCTCTACAGATCTATATCATCCAATTTATTATATAATATAGATAAGTTTACTTAATACTTAAAACTTAATATATTAAATGCCATAAGTATCGATAAAAACCGGTTTTGCTATGCCATCTGAGATAACGGAAAGCAAAACATAAAATACCCGAAATATTTACAACACCGGGAAATCCCGCGCGGAATAGAAACGATCAATAAAATAACACTCACGTTCAATTCACATTGTACACAACCGACACGCAGCTCGTCCGAGTAAAGAATGACAAGTCGATCGGTTAATTAAATGATAATATAGATATTGCAACTTCCTGTGCCATATCCTATCGCGAATTTCATTAACAATATCGGCACCCTTTTCCAAATTGTTCGGTTGCGGTCACAGTTAAAGTTTTCATGTCGAATCTTGGAAATAGTGAAATCGTGATCGAGTGAGTTGTTATCTATTATCAATATGTTTTCTATCTTCCTTAACTTTAACACATATTACATGTAAGTGAAAGTTAAGGAAGATAGAAAATAACAGATTACAACTTCAGGAATGGCTTTAGAGCGATTTTTGTTGTAAATTTTTCAATTGGAAGTTCTCAACGTGCTACAGAAATTAAAAAAATTATCCTAGAAACTCTGACCCTATTACATGGAACAATGTAGAAGAAAGTTCGTTTGAAAATATACTCGATTAAGGCATAATAGAGATAGACCTCTATTATGTGCAAGAAATTTAAAAGAAATTAAAAATTTTAAGGACACAGGATGATGTGTCTTAACGTCCACGCTGAGTGCTAGTACTCATTTATCGTGAATTTTTACTGATAAAACAAGAGAAAACAAGAGTGGTTTTTGCGAATTTCGTGATACAAACCGAGACAAACCTAAATTCAGATGGCCGTTAATGGAGTAAAACAGACCCTGAAAACAATGGACGTAAGAAATTGGAGAGGAAGAACCAAGAAAAGATTGTACGCGAAGGATATCCAACACCAGACCAAGACACTCCCTGGGCTGCAACGCCTTTGACGATGATGATGTGATACAAATCTGCAGAATCTTTTTTGTGTAATGACTTACTTGACTTATGGTCCTATGTCCCCTAGATGGGGCAGAGGGCGTCCACAGTGGTTCTCCATCTCGATCGGTCTTGAGCCTCGCGCTTAATTTCACTCCAACACTTCCCGATCTTCTTCACATCGTCAGTAACTGTTCGTCGCCAAGTCTGCTTCGGACGACCACGCTTTCGCTTTCCTTGGGGGTTCCAGTCCAATGCCTGTTTTGGTATGTGATCAGGACCCCGTCGGAGTGTGTGGCCAATCCAATTCCACTTACGGCGCCTAACTTGTTCCTCGATTGAAGTCTCGTGGCAGCGTTCAAGTAGGTTCACATTTGAGATTTTCTCGGGCCAGTATATCCCGAGAATTTTGCGAAGACAACGATTAACGAAAACCTGGAGTTGGTATGAAATGGCCTTGGTGACCTTCCAGGTTTCGCAGCCATACAATAGCACGGACTTCACGTTGGACTTGAAAATTCTGAGCTTAACTCTACGAGTCAGTTTATTTGACTGCCAAATGGGCCGCAGCTGCGCGAAAGTCACTTGGGCTTTAGCGATACGTGAAGTGACGTCATCTTCCGTACCTCCCGTCTCTGATACGACGCTACCCAGATACGTAAACTTATGAACGCGCTCCACTATGTCGCTGCCTATCCTCAACGGTGTCGTATTCGTCACTCCACTACGCATCTCTTGGGTCTTCCTAGTGTTAATCTTTACGCCAGTATTTAATGCGGTAGACTTTAGGTCGTCGAGCTTAGCCTGCATGTCGGCGAGTGTATGACTCAGGAGGCATAAGTCATCGGCATAGTCCAAGTCTTCTAAGATATTGGATATACCCCACTCTATCCCGCGGCGCCCATTCCGATACAAGCTATGCATAATTCCATCTAAGGCAACTAAGAAAAGGAGCGGCGACAAGAGGCATCCTTGACGAACACCAGAAAGCACGGCGATATCTTCAGAAATTAGGCCGTCATGCGTTACTCTGCACGAGTAATTCCTGTAGACAGCTTTGATGAGGTTGACGATTTTCGGCGGTACACCAATGAACAGAAGGCGCGACCATAGACTGGACCAACTCAACGTGTCAAAAGCTTTTTCAAAGTCAACAAAGGTAACATATAAATCCCTTTGCCATTCTGAAGCCTGCTCAAGTATAATCCGTAGTGTATTGATTTGGTCGGTACACGAGCGGTCACGCCGAAAACCAGCCTGCTCATTTCTCAGAAGCGGTTCTACAGCCTTGGATAACCTATTCATGATGACTTTACAGAAGACCTTAGACGGAATCGAGAGTAGAGTGATACCTCTCCAGTTGCTGCATAGACTAAGATCTCCCTTCTTGGGCAAAGTTATTAGTAGTCCCTTATTCCAGTCATCAGGTAGTTCTTCGCTATTCCATATGGATTCGATTAAAGGCGTCATAGTCTCTACAGCGAAGGGAAAGTCCGCTTTAAGCATTTCCGCACATATTAAATCGAGACCTGGCGCTTTACCGTTCTTCAACGATATGATAGCCTCTGCTACTTCGTCCTGATTAGGAGGAGCAGTGTCTATATCAAGAAGTCGAGGCGGCGATATAGTGTCTTGCATCTGAGGTGGTCTCATGATCACGGAGCTTTGGAAGACTTCCTCAAAATGTTCTCGCCAACGTTTCAGTTGCCCTTCTGACGTAACGATTATTTGACCCTCATTGGATTTGAGTGGCTTCTTCTTAACACTACTTTTCCCAGCCAAGGTTTTTGTCGCTTTATAGAGCTCTTTCAGATTTCCGGTCTTAGCAGCAAGTTGGGCTTGGTCAGCAATACCGTCAGCCCACTTTCTTCTGTCTTTACGGGTGCTGCGATAAATTTTTCTACGCATCTGGCGGTACTGTTGCATGAGATTTTCCTTTCGTGCTTCATCGCGTGTATCCAATAATTTAAGATGAATCTCTTTTCTACTGCCAATGAGATCCCATGTCGCCTGTGAAATCCATTCGTCACGAGATCGCAATTTGTGTCCTAAGACGACGGAGCTAGCCTCGGTGTAAGCCACTTTGATGTGGTTCCATTTGTCCTCTATGGTGTCCGCAGGTACTTCAAGCCTGGAAAAACGATTGCGAAGTTCAAGTTTGAACATATCGGATACGATCGGGTCTTGCAACTTACAGGTGTCGAATCGTTTTCCAATTTTGCCTGGTCGAGCACTTGGTCGCGCTACCGCAATTTTGAGACGCACTTCTGCGACAACTAAGTGGTGATCGCTATCTATATCAGCGCCTCTGCGATTACGTACATCCAGTAAAGACGAACGCCATTTGGAGCTAATGGCCAAATGATCGATTTGGTTCCTTGTAATGCCATCGGGTGAAGTCCAGGTGTACTTGTGGATATCTTTATGGATGAATAAAGTACCACCGATGGTTAGATCTTGGTTTTGGCAGAACTCTAGAAACCTTTCTCCATTTTCATTGCACACTCCAAGTCCTTGCTTTCCCATGTATCTCTCGCGGCTTTTGTTACATAGCCCAACTTTTGCGTTTAGGTCTCCCATTACAATTACGATATCCTGTCTCCTGATGTTTTTAATGGTGGTATTAAGCAAGTCGTAAAAATCGTCTTTGGTTTCTTGCGACGCCGAATTGGTAGGAGCATAACATTGAATTATAGAGATTTTACGAACTCTGGTGTTAAAACGGGCGCACATGATACGATCCGAGATCGGCTTCCAGTCTAATAGGCTTTTCTTAGCAGACTCTGAAAGAAGGAGTCCTACGCCATGTTCATGCACCTCCTCCTCCCTTTCCTTGCCGGAGTACAGCAAAGTTAAGCCCTTGTCCGTTCTCAATTCGCCAAAACCATTTCTTCGCACTTCACTCAGGCCGAGTATTTGCAGGTTGTATCTGAGCATTTCTGCTTCTACTTGAGCTAGTCTTACGTCATCGGTAAGCGTTCGTATATTCCAAAAAGCAATTCGAGTCCGTATTTTCATGCCAAGGGTCGTCGGTATAGGATCGGTCCGGTTTTGCACTGTTTCGGTTTCTTTAATCAGGGGTTTTCGAGCAAGCAGGTGATTAACCCACTATGCCTTAGTTCATTAGCGGGGCTGCCGCTTCAAGAGCTTATGAACACGCTCAGTTTGTTTCGGGTATCCTCCCTCAGTAAGGTTGATTCTGTTTTCAGGCGCAGAATGTTCGCCTTTTGCCCTGCCTCCTCAGCTCAGTTGCAACACTAAGGCAGTGGTCACGCGGTTGCGTGGTCGCAGCAGTTCCCAGAGTGGACGACGGGGACGTGGAGGACTCGGACTGGTCAGGGCTCTGTTTTTGGTATGGTGTTCCACTACAAACACAGCAGATGGTTTTCATTGGCTTTTCGAGGATAGTACTGACCTTACTAACGCAGCACTTTCCACCAATACCATACCCTGACTTCCCACCCTACCCTTTTTGTGTAATAGCCGCTTGCGATTACAACAGAGAAGAAGAAGAAAGAAGTTTAATTTTAGAAACTTTTGATATTACAATTTGGAAGATACAAGTGCGTCTTAAATTATTCTATAGCAGTAGTCTCTGTATGCACATAGTATTACAGTTAACGATACAGAAGATAATTGCTACAATAAGTCAGACACTATACCTAAGATTTAAATAATATCATTATTAAACAATTAGCTAGTACCAACAATCTACCTGTTATAAATAACACTTTTATCTAGCTTTTACGGTATTTCCTTAATTTATATGCAAAAACAAACACATTCTAGAATTAACTTAGATACAACACAATCAAATGCTGGTTACCAACGGTCGTTAACCTCATCTGGACATCAGACCCGTTATTAAATAAAACAAAGACCTCTTTCATCGAACATTGTAATAATTCGGCACGTAATCGATACTATGAATAAACAGTCAGATTCGATCGTGACAAGGTATCGATGATAATTGTTTTTCTCAATCGATAAGCCGATTTGCTGGCGAATTAATCATAAATCCAATTACATGTAGAAGGATCACACAAATTAAATTAATTTGTAATGATAAGGATATTTAAGATATTATTTTCGTTTGATATTATCGATTTTTATCGTGATTGTGTTAGATGATTATTTGTACGCATAGAAGATCTTTCAAGATATATTAATATATAACAATAATACTGTATGTTTTTTCTTTTCTCCTTAATATAGTAATTTTGTGGGGAAGTGGACGATTTTAAAATCGATGATGAAGTTACAGATCTTTATTGTATGATTGCCGTAGATTGCCTAACCGATGCCAGTAGAGATCCATAGAATAGAATAGAATAGAAAATATTTTTATTTCGAATAGATCTTTAGTAATCTTTACAGATACTTTCAAAACATAAAGAAATCATAAAATACCTTGAGCGAATAACCATTATATATCGTAAAAGCAAAAACATATAAATAGTAAATTAAAAATTAGAATTTAAACTTCTTAATTAAAACATAATAATCACAAAATTTTTCAATTCCTTCAATGATGATAAATGAAGAAAAAAAAAAACTTATTCGTCAAGATCAAAGTTATTCACTTAGCAGAGTTCCAAGTGCAGTCACTACTGAGAAGAACTCCGCTACCCAACAAACTCAGTAAGAACTTTTTTAAATGAGAGCTTAAATACAGTACAGATCATCGTGAAAAATCAAATTATGTGAACGTCCATAGCATAGATGCAAATAAACTGCTGTCTACTAAATGAGATGTAGCTCCTGCAAACCAGAACAGACCAGTCCCCACCAACAGCACCCGTTCACGAATGTGACGCATGTGACAGCCATTGCCCTCCTCGACCATTTTAGAGGGAAGTGGGCAACCCGCCACACGACGTAATAAATATCCTATCAACAAACACTGGTCGTCAATAAATTAGTTTTAGCAAATTTTTGAACGACACAAACATATTTTGGAAACAGAGGATGAGTATTGTAGGCAATGATGCACAATTATGTAGTGGGTACTGCAATACAAAAGGTGCTACTTAATAGAATCTACAAACCTCTTTTTTCTTTTTCCGAATCATTTAAGTTTTTTTTCGAAGCACGTATGTTTACTTCACCGAGCAATCGGCGAGTACAGAAGACTCTCAGCCTAAATTTAGCGCAACACCCTAAGGGAGACCGCTGCTGGTCCGAACAACCGCTTAGGGCGAAGGTACATAAGACATATAGGATTAGAGGCGGTGCAACTTTCGCTCTAGTCATTGGTTGCTGATAACCTAGCCACGACCCGCGTGGTCGGGTCGTGCTTGGTTATCAGGGTCAAGGAGTCAAAATCTTTCAAGTGTTTTTTTTGCGTAAAATCATTGTAAATGGTTACAAAGTGTAATGAAAGTTTGAAAATAAAACTATTTTAAAAAGCAATAACACCGAAGAAGAATTGAAAGTGGCGGTAGTTTCATCGCAGAACGCAACTGCATCGTGCGTTATTGCACTTACTTCCGCTCCATTGTTATGCTTTGACCGCCATTGCTCTGTTAACTGTCTGCAGCGTTAATTATCTTTCACTAGAAGATAATTCTAGCGCTAATGGGGTGGGCTGGGCGGTGGGGTCGTCACGTCCCGACGCAGTACGTTTCTGTCATCTAATTCAGCTAAATTTACCATAAGTATGTTTGGTATAAAAAGATCTGGGTATTATAAAACAGCTCTGTCTTAAAAATATTCAGCATAAATTTATGTAATCGGGCTTTCCTTTTCAATTACTTCAGTGACTAACATAACCGATAACGAATAAAATGTTTCCTTAGCTGTGACTAAACCATTTGTAGAAGTGTGAGCAATTACGACACTGAATGATTCAAGAAGTTTCCTCCTTGAAGCGTTTGTTGGTGTATAAGATGAAGCGGAGGATGCAGCGGTTATAAATTGAGGGCATGTTGTGCAAATTTAACTATAAGAGCGATTACAAAAAGCATTATAATTCTGACCAAGATGACACGGTAATCATATTAAAATATGTGCTTAGGTTCACCTTGAAAGTTAAACATTTTATGACAGAAATTTATTTATCAAATAATATTATAATAAGGTATATCAAATAACATTAATATGTATAACATAAATTTGTCCAACACAAATTAAAGACGGAATATATTGTACGAGAATACTCCGCTATACGAGTATGTTCTTTTTTTAAATGTCTGAAGGTTGATAGACAAGCAAACGGGCCACGTGATGGAAAGTGGTCACCGTCGCCTATGAACATTTGCAACACCAGGGGAGTTGCCACAGTGCTGCCAGCCTTGAAGGACTCTTTTGACGCCAATTTTGAAGAACCCCATATTGTAGCACCTAGAGAACACCTCAGAGGGAAGATCGTTCCACAATTTACACGTTCTGGGCAGTTTTGATTAACTACGATATTAACATCACGTCCATAAAATTTAAACAATAGTGACAGTTATCAACAATTTCCTCTGTTTCTTTTTTTTAATTACTAGTAGGTACTACTGTATTATCTTATCCAAAGCTAAAGGGCGTTCTGTGGTACTGTGTTCCGATTAGGTGGTAATGTGTGATCCCGTAATTGCCCGCATGGAGGCAACAGTTTTGACATCAACATTGACATTGTATTTTTAGAAATAGCACAAGTCGCGCAGGATTCAAACTTGTCACATTTGGAACATTCGCTTTGCCTCTAAACTACTGAAGCCAAGCAAAGCTAAGCCTAACCGATGGTCAAATAACATTTTCATTATCTTTTTAATACAAGCTATTTAGTGTGCTTAAGACACCAATTGATAACTTATGAATAGTTGTGTAATCTATACGACACATTCTGCAGACTACACATTTTTTTTAATATAAAAGTTTTTTTTTTATCAACCCTTTTTTTAAGTATTTTTTTTTGTTTGTGTTAAGTACGTATTTATATTTTCAATGTTCATTTTTTCTATTGTTTTTTTTTTCAATGCATTACCTTATGTCGGCTTCACAAATAAATGTTTTTTATTTCTTTTCTTTTTATTACTATGACATGCTTTATCCTTTAGGAAGTATGTTATAAGGTAAAACTAATTTTCTTACATTATTATCTTGTACCTAAAATTTGATCAAACACAATTAAAGTGTTTCAACAGTGGATTCTGATGCATCATCATTACGTTATCTTATTTATCTATCATAGCTTTGCAAATTTCTATTATCACTACTTGCAGATCATCGAAAGAGATTAGTGATAATGAATAATAATTAGATTAATATCTCGTAACGTCAATACAGATTTTGCATTTTTGAAGTGTAACCTTCTTTACTTTTTACGGCCTGATATTTTTGTGTCGGTTACAAAATGTTAAACTCGCGTCAGGACACGTGACCCTGATTAAAAATGCGTAAGATGGAGACGTGACCGGAATAGCATCCGGCTTCTTTTTTGGGACCCAATGACAGCGACGTGGTGGTGATGGTTATGGTGGTAATGGTGTTGTTGATGCCGTTGGCGGCGTTGGTGGCTTTGGTGGTGTTGGTGGTGTTGGTGGCTTTGGTGGTGTTGGTAGCGTTGGTGGTGTTGGTGGCGTTGGTAGCGTTGGTGGCGTTAACGGCGTTGGTGGCATTGGTGGCATTAGTGGTGGTGGTGGTGGTGGCGGTGGTGGTGGAGGTGCAACAAAACAAAATATGCACTACGTTAATATTCAATTTTTCACTTCTGCCGGCACTCCGGCGTGCAATCCGTTGTTTTTTTGTCACTGTGTACGTGCAAAATACAGGTTAAAATTACCGTCGCAAACACAGCTGTCTCCACTTATCTGCGTTCACTTCGTTACTTTTTTTCGGATTTTCGCCACATCCTCTTTGAAAAGTAATCGTACATATCCTAATATGATTACCTTATCGATGTCGATAAACGAATTACGTGTAATTGCGATTTTTGTGATAGGAGAATGTGAATGAAAATTATTAATTAATGATATCGTTGGTAAATGGATTATTGATATGATAATGCAATATCTGCAACGGAACATTATTTTTTGGAATGCATTTTGAGTAATTTAGAACCCATCCTTAAATCTAGCCTTAAATGCTAAAGGTAGGAAAACTTGTATTATTAATATTGAAAAATAAACCATGTAGGTACCTTAATTATTTTATTTAGCTCTGCCTCAATCTAGTTTGTCTCTAGAATACTACCTGCCAAACTACACAATAATTTGATCATAATAAAATTCTTTTTAATGGTGTAGAGCTCCAGTGACGGAGCACGCGAGCGTAGGCACCACCTCATTACCTAATCTACCTGCCGTCAAATGGTAGTGTACACCATCACTGTATTCCTGTTGAACAGTAATGTATAGGCCCGTAATAACGATCACAGAGACGTAAGAACTTAGGTCTAGGGGTGGCAACGCATCTGCATTTTGACCTTTTTAGGGTTCCGTAGTAAACAAGGAACCCTTATAGTTCCGCCATGTCCGTCTGTCTGTCTGTCTGTCTGTCCGTCCACGGTTTAGCGCACAAACTATTGGTACTAGAGACTTGAAATTTAAAAGTATACACCTTAATCACGCCGACAAAGTAAGAACAAAAATATTTAGGGTAACCTTGTAATGCGCAGATAAATTTTTTAATTTATTTCCATAAAGTGTGAGGTATCGTTCGATAAATCTCAAAAATATTATGGATGTCCGAACATCATTTTTCGATTTAGTTTATTGTTCGTGACTTATTAAGCTTTAAAGTATCAATTTTCGTTAGAGTCAAGTGTCCCTCCCCCCCTACCAACTAAACAGTTGTTGTTAGAAATTCAAACGGTACGGCAATAGTAGCTACATACATATATAGAAATTAAAAGGAAAACTATCACACTTAAATTGGCCGTGCAAAGGAGATGTTGCAAAAATGTATGGACCTCCGGCCATCATCTATTGTACACAATATCATTAACAGGCAAAATCAATATAAAATCGTTTTTTACTGCATATATTCACTAATTTAGCTTTGTTTGTAGGTACAAAACATTATTTGCAGTTAGAATTGCAACTCAAAACCAACATGGCGAATATGGCGGGCGATGTCATTTTGACAAATTACACTAAAAATCGTTTGAATTAAATGTGGTTGTAACTCTAAAATATATTCTTGAATAAGTTAATTGTATTTTTTTCGGATTCTTCTTAAATTTACTAATGTTTTTAGGACGTGTACGAACCAGAGCCGAGCTCGCAACATCTCCTTTCGAGTAATAGTCGACCAAATGTACTTTACTCGAAAATTTCGAACAACTCCATAGAAAATATTCATTACATCTCTTACTCTGTAACTACGGAACCCAACAATGCGCGTGGCCCGACACGCACGTGAACGGTTTTTTATGTAGATATCTTAAGGCCGCAATCATCACTTAACATCCATGTGAGTTGCATGCTCGCTTGCCACTTTCGTTACATAAAAAATAAGCCTTATACCTATTGCTTTTGTCCTACTACGGTTGAATTGAGACAGTTAAATAAAAGATCAGTACTATTTATAGTTCTTGGTCTCCCACAAACAAAACTTAACTGGAAATCATGTTTATACTTCAAGGGGTCATTACAAACATTGTAAATGGATAGAGTACGAGTATAATAACACAATTCACTTTACTGCATAAAATTATAGTTTGATTTCGTTCAATTAAAGTGGCAGCGCGGTTTCCATTATCTTCATTGTGATTTCTATGAATTCCGTGATTATAATAATATAGTAACGACATATTAATAACACGTTAACGTTTATTGATGTCATTGTAACTTTTTTATGTTTTACTAGCTGATCCGGCAAACTTCGTATTGCCTCACAATGAAATAATGTGTCAAAGGTTTGATAGATACGGACAATTTGTATGGAAAAATAATATTGTGATTTTTACTGTTTCTCTTCAATTTCTTCATATTTTCTTACCTTTCAAACCTTCCCTGGACTTCCAAAAATCATTCAAAACCAAAGTTAGCCAAATCGGTCCAGTCGTTGTCGAGTTTTAGCGAGACTAACGAACAGTAATTGATTTTTATATATATAGATTAATGACATTACTTAGTATGTAATGTATGTCATTCCTGCCCAGAACGTGCAAATTGTGGAACGAACTTCCCTCTGATGTGTTCCCCCGGCGCTACAATATGAGGTTCTTCAAAACTGGCGTCAAAAGAGTCCTTCAGGGCTGGCAGCGCGTTGGCAACTCCCCTGGTGTTGCAAATGTTCATAGGCGACGGTAACCACTTTCTATCAGGTGGCCTGTCTGTTTGTCTGTCATTCCTTTGATATAAAAAAAAAATAGTAGCTCTACCTATGTTTTATTGAGAAGTAAACAGGATTTGGAAAAAAAATACGTATGATGACAAATCATTAGAAGTGTTCAATGATGATTATAATTATGTATTTGGATTTTAACAATAAAATGATTAGGTTGACTTCGTGACTAAGTACTATAGAGCAACACGGGCCACCGGCCGCGGCGGACCGGAGGGGAGTAGCCATAGCGTTTATTGCCGATGCAAAACAGTCTGTAATTTTTTGCGGCGGGAAATACGTGTGACACACACACACACACTACAAAATTCGCCTACTACTACAAAACTCACACCGTGACTTTAACAAAATACGTAAACAATTTCACGCACATTATTAAACTTTTCAACATCTAGGCGACATGCACTTGTACTTTGACAGAGGGGAAAGCCTGCGTATGGCTACTCCTCTCCGGCACACCGCGGACTCTCCGCCAAAATTCAATACAATATTACACAGACATCAATCAGTGACATGTATTTACACGTACACCTGTGTGCGTACTGTGCGTAGCGTAGCACGTAGAGAATACCAAACGTGGCCCATAAGAGGAAGGAGGTTGGATGAGGCCGAGAAATCGGGCGGGACGTCGAAGTGTCCATTCTATACGTAGTATTATTACATATTCTCTGTCTCCGGTCCGCCGCGGGCGGTGGCCCGTGTTGCTCTATGTTCATTATGATTTCTATGAATTCCGTGATTATAATAATATGGTAACGACATATTAATAACACATAGCGTTTATTGATGTCATTGTAACTTTTTTATTGTATGTAAGTATCTCTGTGTTTTGTTGAGAAGTAAACATGGTTTGGAAAAAACTATACTTATGATGAGAAATTATTCGGAGGTGTGTTGTGGATAACATTAATTTTGTTAGATGTTGACAATAGATATATAAGGTTGTCTTCGTGACTACGTACGAACTGTTTAATATTGTATTTGGTTGTTTTTGTATACCCGAAAATGTTTTAAAACGTAACATAGCTTCACGCCTGTAACATAGCTCAGTGGCTGAGGTAAATTCATGCATACCTTCAATTCGCCGGTTAAGTTTTGACCCATGTAACAGTGGAGAGTCTGATTGCCATCTCCAGCACATTGCCAAACGCAAACCCGGAAAATAGAACAATCCCAATAGTACCAGAGATATTCCACCTTTATCTTTGGTAGCCCCCGACCTGCAAATCGAACCATGGACGTCCACGGACCTCCATGGAAGGTAGTTTTTAATAAGAAAAATAAAACGATAGGTATAACTAATAGGTATCTTTATATATCCTTATATAGGTACTCTATATTTTGCTGATGGTAGTTCTGTCTGACGCTAAACAATACTTAGTGTTCAGCTCTAACGTGTTCCGACTAGCTTTATGACCTACGGGTTTCTGTACCTATATGTTTATAGGCTGCAGTATTCACATAGCATCCATGTTACTTGCATTCTTGTTTGTTTTGATTATGTAGTGATGGTTTGCATAATAAAAACAATTATAAACTAAACTGCACCGTGCAGATATGCTCGGTGACTAGGTACCGGGGGATTGAATAGTAAACGGCATTACAGATTTTTTATACCAATGGGCATCAGCAGTTTTTTATGAAAAGATAATAAACAACTACACTTTCGCTACATTTTCGCAAACATTTACGTTTACAATATTTACATTGATGATCCGACCTTTGGTCTAGCAATGGCCTACTACCACTAATCTTCCGCGGTAGATAATTTATTTATAGGTACATACATAAAGGTGTTTATCGAGCGTGATGATTCAGTAATTTACGACACTTATTTGGAAGCCACCCATTACCATCAGCGAACTAATGTGTTGTGGAATGAATTAACCGCAGATTTATATCCGTCAATTCATCAGAAACATGAATGACACATCACAATAATAATATGAAATAATAAAACAACGTAAATTAACCGTCGTCGGCCCATAACACTGGCGAGTATAAAATTAACAAATCGCCATAATTTACATCGTAAATTATGCCTTAATAACATGGCAGCTTATCTCGGCCTAAGACATCTACTTCTTGAATACTTTTATTTGCCGTTTATCCATTCAGCTCCTGTCATATTACAACTTAAATACTCAGGAATAAAGTTTTAATTCACTTGGACAGCGTTTGTTAGCTGCATCGCTTATTTCGCTCGTGTTTGTAATAAAACAAAGGGAATGATATGTGCGGGTTAATTACGTTCAGAAATGTAATTAGGTCTAATCAAATAACGTAATCTTTTTTGTATGTTTTTGTAGTTGCAAATGGTTTTTTGTTTTCGATTCATGTTGTTTTTGCTAATGTAAGAGATACAGATACATAATCAAATTAAATGGTTTTGATTGCGGTTTGAGTTTGACACACTAGGTACTGTAAATGGTCGTTTTGTAAATTCATATTTTGTTGATTGTAATCGGAAACCTACTTTTATTGGATTTTTTAATTCGGCGTAGAAAACAAATAAAAAATATTTTTTCAATATTCCGCAAGTTTTGTAACAATGTCTCTTCTAAAAATTCTTCTTCAAATTGGTAGATAAGATAAGATACATAAAAAATAGAATAATATTTAATATAAATATTTGAGATGGGCTTTCATACGACCAATGTGAATTTTTTCTCGATATTAATAACGGTAGCAGATAGACGCTTTAAATATTTACTGAATTTTCAGTTTTGTATTCACTTTAAAAATAAATAATAAAATTAAAGTAATTTAAGGGATTTCATACAACAAACGTGATTTTCTTGTCGTGTTTTGGAGATAATAGTACGGAACCACTGTGCGCGAATCCGACTCGCACTTAACCGGTTTTTTACAAGTACTTTTTCTCATACAATTTTGCTCTAATTTCACTTTTTTTATTTGTTTCCCGTTCGTATTTTCCTTATGATTCCAGCAATGTACGTCAGAGAGGGGTTAGTTTGTACACTTTATTCGTTGGTAAAAGAAGCTATATTTGATTGTGTTTGTATAGGTTGATCTGTCGTTGAATTTATATTATTTAATACTTATGTGCAGTTCTATGCAAACGATAGTGTGGGAAACTGTTCGTTGCATAATATCGGATTGAATATTTTTATTGTAACATAACGTAACTTCACACTTGTATACCGCGAAGGGGTTACATGTGTGCATTCAAGAACACCCACATGCAGCCATCCACAATTCGCGAGTTACACTCGTTCCATGTACCTATTGAAATAGGTGGTAAGGGTGTTGACATCTCTGAGCACATAACCGACCCCCCAAGCAATGTATACATCTTCACGCCAAGTCGCTTACGGGGTAGGCAGAGTGTGTGGAGCTCTAGATACCTATCACGGTTCTGACAAACCTTTCGTGATTTTTGTATATTTATCATTCTTCTTTATACTACTATATACAACATTTAACGGGAATAATGCGCACTCTTTATCACCCCGATTAGAAAATAGAGTTATAATCATAATACATGAACTGAAATTACATTGTTATGTATTTTTTTTTAAATAAGTTGTCCTCAATTTGTACGAAGAGTATGCACACCCTATGTATACTAAGCCTACCTCTACCTACGGCCGCAGATAAATAAAACACGAACCTACGCAACTGTTGTAGTGGGATGTAGCGTAACCTGCGTGTTACCTTTATTTAACACTCACTAATAATAGGATTAATTTTCACTATTTTATTTCTTATTTTATTATTTATTAACAAAATGCACGTCTCAACGAGTTCTCATAAGTTTTTTGAGACTACCATATTATTTTGGATAGACGTTAGTATCATTTTCGCTTGTATTGAGTGGGTGACTTCACCAAATGGGTGATCATAATTTCCTTAATTGTGAATAATTTTGGGATAAAATATTATCTATATCGAAAATACCTGAAATCCTTTCGGTTATCGATTCTGAACAAACTAGTCTCGGGTTGTACATTTAATCCTGTTACACGTTGCATATTACTCTTGACTCCACCTTGAGATAATACCATAGTAAATACTTTACTATGATAATACTCGAGACCTATTTGGTCAAGGTAGTTCAGCCACCTCCAAGGACGGCACTGGGAAGCTTCGAAAAAGTGGAAAAATTACAATGCTCTCACACTCCTACCAGGGGATTGAACCGAGGGAGGGAGGAAGAGTTAGTATCTGGCAACCATAGAGCAACTCGGCCCACCGGCCGCGGCGGACTGAGGGGAGTAGCCATAGCGTTTATTACCAATGCAAAACAGTCTGTCATTTTTTGCGGGGGGAAATGCGTGCGACACACACGCGCACTACAAAAATCGTCGATTATTACGAAACTCACACCTTGACTTTAACAAAATACAGAAACAATTTCACGCATACATTTAAACATCTAGGCGACAGGTATAGGCCCCTTTGGGCTTGTACTTTGACAGAGGAGAAAGCCTGCATATAGCTACTCCCCTCCGGTGTTGCTCTATGCTGGCAGCTAACCACTAGACTAGTGAGACAGTTGGAAGCGATATTTTTATCACTAGCCAGGTGCTAGTGATATTAATTATTGAATTGAATTGAAAAAAAATGATGTACACCTGTACAAAATTGGTTAATCTATAGGCGCATGGCCGAATACTCAAGTCAAAGCAAAATTTGACGCATCGGTGTGAGACTTCGATAGCTTTGTGGTAAAGCGGCTGGACTGGTCATCCTGAGGTCGCAGGTCACAGGTCACAGTCACCCAATTTTAAGCAACCCTCAAATGTGCGCTCGCTATCTATATCGTTTGAACGTGTTAAATAAAGACAGAAGACTTTTAAGTCACACTTAGATTTAAGTGACATTTGAGTATTCGGGCGTAGTCTTGTAAATATTGTGTAATATTATGTCCGGAAACAGTCTTGAATTCCGATGTCTTGATTCATCAGCTAAGCATGCGTAGTCACTATCCAAAACTGTTGATTGATTAAAAATTACCATAAAACTAATAGGTTGAAATATTTTTTATTTTTCGCATTAACACATGTGAGTGAACTTTAGAAATTTAAGAAATAAAGAAATAATGGAAAGTAAAAATTTACTTCGAGCAGGAATCGAACCTGCGACCTCAGGATGACCAGTCCAGCCGCTTTACCACTAAGCTATCGAAGTCCCACACCGATGCGTCAAATTTTGCTTTCCCTTTTTTATTGATTGCTGGACTGATTATCCTGAGGTCGCAGGTTCGATTCCTGCCCGAAGTCAAACTTCTTTCCATTATTTCTTTAATAACTAAAACGTTTTTTTTAATGCTGATTACATCGTTTTGCCGCGGGCAAGCTAGTGGATGATGAAACAAGAGGATGGAAGTCGCGCCAACAAAAAAAGAAACAGTAAAAAACAAAATCATAAACAACTTAAATAGAGGAAAACCACGAGACACACTCACGCACACACACACACGCACACTCACTCACACACACACACACACACACACACACACACACACACACACACACATACACACACACACTCTAATTATATGCGGTAATGTAAAGTAATTTCCGGCACAGAGGCATAACACCTTAGGCCTCAGGAGTGGTAACGCATCTGCATTTTGACCTTGGTCTTTGTGTGGGTGTCTATAGGCTGCAGTCATCACTTAACATCAATGTGAACTGCATGCTTGATTGCCACTTCCATTACGTATAAAAAAATGCTTACCAATAATAATAATTTACAAACAATAAACACTTTCAAATGAAATTTCCATTTCATAACGCACCAAACATTGTTTGAAATTATGTACGCGGAAAAACCAACTACCGTTTTAATGCGTGTAATAGATAACTTCAATAATATAAATCCAGTTGTCAGTTACGTAGTAGTAATATGTATGTTAATAGCTTTCATTTCTTTCATTCACACTACACTCTCGCAGATATAGATAGAGTTTAACATAAAGCAACTCGGCCCACCGGTCGCGGCGGTCAGGAGGGGAACAGCCATGGCATTTATTACCGATGGAAAACAGTCTGTCATTATTTGCGGGGGGGGGGAAATACGTGTGACGCACACTCACACTACAAAAATCGTCTATTACTACGAAACTCACACCTTGACTTTAACAAAATACTTAAACAATTTCACGCACACATTTAAATATCTGGGTGGCAGGCATATGGAAGGGGGTACTACGTCTGAACGGACCAAAAAGAATGGACCGTAGTCCATTCGGCCGTAATCAAAAATCATCTACGTCTCAACGGACTGGTTATAAAATATTGTTAACAAATGTATACATGGAGTACATTCGAGTGCAAAAGTTATAAATTGAAATACTTAAGTCTTTTTTCTTTATAAAAACAATACTCTACACTCTCTGCCTACCCCGTTAGGGACCTGGCATGAAGATACATATATCAAAATAATCAACCACTTAAACACATTGACAAAAAAAACCTGGTCAAGTGCGTGTTGGGCCACGCGCAGTGTAGTGTTCCGTAATTTTTCGGTTTGATTAATGAAAAATTGGCTTCGGTTCGATTTTTTCAGGTTCGATTCCTGCCCGAAGTCAAATTATTCTTTCGGTTTCTTTTCTTTAATTTCTAAAGTACACTCGCATGTGTTATTGCGAAAAATATATATATAATATACAATTGATTAATGTAATGAAAAAATATATAAATATTTTCTATGGCGTTGTTCAAAACTTTCGAGTATTATATTTGGTGGACTATATTACTCGCAAACTTGTAAACCCAACTTAGGTGTAATAATTTTTCTTTTTATTTCGTTATAATAGGTTGGGGAAAAAGTCTTTTCGCATTATAGTATGTATGAACTTGTAATAAAATCTCTTTGGCTGTAGTATTTGTATCTAGCTTGTTTTGGTATCATTGAAAGATAAAATTTTAAAGAACATAATTCCAAATTCAAATTAGGCAAATGTGTCATTTTCATTTGTTTTTCGTACTGTCAAGATGAGTGAATCTAATGAAGAAATTCGATACATTTTAAAATTTTACTACAAAAAAGGTAAAAATGCAACGCAAGCCGCGAAAACAATTTGCGATGTTTATGGACCTAGTGCAGTGTCTGTGAGAGTAGCATAAATTTGGTTTAAGCGTTTTCAATCCGGAAATTTTGATGTCAAGGATGCACCTCGCCCTATTACGGATTAAATGGGTGCCATTTTTGAAAAAGTGGAGCAAGATCGACATATCAGTAGTTACGACGTAGCTGAAGAACTGAGAATTGATCACAAAACAGTTTTGGCGCATTTGAAAAAAGCTGGATATTTGCGTACCTCACGAGCTCACTGAAAGAAACCTAATGAACCGTGTACTCATTTGTGATTCTTTATTACGACGTAATGAAACCGAATCATTTTTGAAGAAGCTGATAACTGGTGATGAAAAGTGGATCACGTACGACAAGAACGTGCGAAAAAGGTCGTGGTCAAAGGCCGGTCAGGCTTCACAGACTGTGGCGAAACCCGGGTTAACTCGCAATAAGGTGATGTTGTGCTATATTATTTGTCCTGATAAAATATGTAAGTATATATTGTTAACCATTATTAATTTAATTTGTTTGATCTGCTTGACATCCGTGAAACA
The DNA here is from genome assembly GCA_036365455.1 of Macrosoma leucophasiata. Classification (NCBI taxonomy): domain Eukaryota; kingdom Metazoa; phylum Arthropoda; class Insecta; order Lepidoptera; family Hedylidae; genus Macrosoma; species Macrosoma leucophasiata. Next base: position 20,745,374 of record JAWQUS010000007.1, on the reverse strand, counting down.
CCAGGGTCCCAGATGAAAATCAGCGTCAAGTCGATTGATGTTATCGACTTGACATGAAGCTGATCTGGGCTCCCATTTGGACCAGCCGTGAGACTTAATCTCTTTTTTTTTTCTTTTTTAAATGTTATTGTTTTTGCTTTTTGTTTAATTGTACCTGTGTACCAATCGTCTGGCAATTTGTATCGTCATGTCTCTGTGCTGTCCAAATAAATGTTTTCTTTTCTTTCTGTGTGTGGTGGGATTGGAAGGGCATTATTCATTATGAGCTATTACCACCAGGCAGGACTATCGATTCTGAACTCTATTGCGAACAACTGATGAGATTAAAGCAAGAAGTTGAGAGAAAGCGGCCGGAATTGATCAACAGAAGGAGTGTGGTATTTCATCATGATAACGCTAGACCTCACACATCTATAGCCACTCAGCAAAAATTAAGAGAGTTTGGCTGGGAGGTGTAAATGCATCCGCCGTATAGTCCTGACCTTGCACCTTCAAATTTCCACCCGTTTCGGTCTCTTCAGAATTCTTTATGCAATGTTAGGTTAACATCACGAGAGGACTGCCAAATCCACTTGCGCGACAAGTATTTTGATGAGAAGTCCCAAATTTTTTATAGCAATGTGATCATGTCCCTACCTACAAGATGGCAAAAGGTTATCGAACAAAATGGTACATATATACTTTAGTTAAATTTAAATAAACTATATTAAAAAATGTTTTGAATTATCTTAAAAAATGCGAAGAAACTTTTTCCCCAACCTAATATGTAACTACTATTGCCGCAACGTTTGAATTTCTAACAACAAACGTTTAGGTGGTAGAGGGGGGAGGACACGAACAGTTAACTATATGATGTAAGCACACCCCTTACATTTTTGAAAGACCTATTCAACGAAATCCTACACTATATAGAAAAATAAAAATAAAACCTTACATCATTTTATTTTTCATGTTTTTATTATACTACTTTGTCGGCGTGATTAAGGTGTACACTTGTGCCAAATTTCAAGTCTCTAGTACTAATAGTTATTGCGCTAAACCGCAGACGGACGGACAGACAGACAGACGGACATGGCGAAATTATAAGGGTTTCTTGTTTACTCCGAAACCTTAGAAAACACTGATTGCATATTATTATGAACCTTCTTTTCGCCACACCTCTGACGTAACAGTTAAACTGCTGCTTGTGATTGGTTGATAAGAAATAAGAAAGGGTCATTGTTGAGTTAGGTACCTGAAGTCAACCCAACGTCGTCGTGCCAACTAGAAACGAAGATGTTAACGATTTTGTGTACTTAGATTACAACTATTAGATTAAATACTACTTTAAATATGTAAATATTTTGTAGTGAAAATTTATAAACCATACGACTGTTACGCTTGTATGCATGCGACTGTACTTTTAAATTATTTTATGACCGGGCCGTTGGGACGTAGACGTTTTTTGATTACGGCCGAATGGACTACGGTCCATTCTTTTTAATCCGTTCAGACGTAGTACTCATGGAAGGAAGGTAAGCTTGTATAAGGCTACTCCCCTCCGGTCCGCCGCGACCGGTGGCCCGTGTTGCTCTATGGAGTTTAATAATCATTTGATACAATCTTAATGTGCCTGCCCATCATTGCAATAATAAATTAGAAGCATAGACGTAGAACAATGAAGTTGGTAATGTGATTTAAGATATTGGTAATTGTTACAAACTTTTTGCGGTTGAATAATTTGGATATTAAGAAATCACAATCTTGTCAGTTTTTTCCTCGAAATACACACTATTAATTACTCCCTTTTTATTTCTTGAAAAGCAAATAAAATAACGACTCATAATACCTACTTAATATTTTAATCATTTACGAGAACAAATGAGTCAATACAATTTTTCAACTTAATAAACAATTTTTCTTTTTGGATGTTTAATCTACTTTTTTTCGATGCTCTTTTAACGTAGAACAATGAAGTTGGTAATGTGATTTAAGATATTGGTAATTGTTACAACATTTTGCCGTTGAATAATTTTGATATACCTAAAAAAGTTACAAAGTTGTGAGATTTTTCCACGAAATACCTACACACTATTAATCACTACATTTTTATTTCTCGGAACATGGATAATTGAAAAGCAAATAAAATAACAACTCATAATACCCACTTAATATTTTAATCATTTAAGAGAACAAATGAGTCAATAATATTACCAATTTTTGTTTTTGGATGATTAATCTATTTTTTTTCGATGCTCTTTAAAAAAAAATACTTTAAAATGAATCTAAATTAAAATGATTTGTTCAGCACTATCATGTTCCGGTCAGGTGGAAATGTACGGCCCTGTAATTTCCGTCACAGAGGTATAACACCTTAGGCTTCAGGAGTGGTAACGCATCTGCATTTCGACCTTGGTCTTTTTGTGAGTGTCTATAGCCTGCAGTCATCACTTAGCATCAATGTGAACTGCATGATTGTTTACCACATCTAAAACATAAAAAAAGCTAATACCTATTTATTATGCAGTCTTTTCAAAATGTTTCCTGTTTGATTTTTTGCGAATTTCCAGATAGGTCTCTTGTGAATTAAAATGAAATTGTGTATAGATCAACGATCTACGAGCAAGGAATGTTACTATATGGATAGTTTTCTAGATTTAAAAATGCTTCTTAGATAAATGCAATGTCGCAGTAGCGCGGAAACGCATAAAGTTGAAAGAGTAGCTACACACGCAATAAATTTACAATCATTAACGTGTCCTACACACTATAAACTTAACACACTAACAACACTGCAAAAAACAAGAGAAAGATGGACCTTTCTCGTGGTAATTATAGATAGTAGCGGATAAGGTAATGTGTAGGCATGCGGTTATGTTAAATAACGTTGATCGCCAACCCTAAAATTAGCGAGGGTCGAGTTGACACATCGTATATTTTCCTGCAATTTAATTTATTGGGTTTGGATCCCACCGCAGAATTATTTCGTTCATCCAGATATGCTGCAAACCTAATTTTTACGGATATTTATAACCTAGAGAATATATATCCACTAGGTTGCCTATCAAAATTTAAGTATTTTTAATTAAATTATTTTAATTTTAACAGCCAGTAACTCTTATATTCGGACGATTTAATTTGGCGCCCGTATATCATAATAATGAGAAAAAAGAAATAGGTATGGACGTAAAAAGTTATCGGGGCGGAACGAAAATATGTAGCGGCGGCCAAGTGCGCAACGGCAGCCGTGATTTTTCAGAGTTTTTAAATAATATATTGCCGTGAAATGGACGATATTTTATTGAAAAAAAAAAACAAGAAAAAAAATATTTCCTATAAAAATACAATATAGGTAGGGTATAGGTGATAGGCAACCTAGTGAATATATATTTTGTAGACTATAAATATGCGCAAAAATTAGGTTTGCAGCTTATCTAAATGAAGGAAATGATTCTGCAGTGGGATCCTAATATTGACTGATGTGTTTGTTACAACCGAATGATTATACGTAATAGTCCGTATGAATAATTTTTATATTATTACGCAGTCATCGTTTTTTGTGTTTTTTTTCTTTTCTTACTGTTTTGTTCGCGTATTCGTAGATTCGTCGGCTAAATAATTTAACCTGCTAACTGAATTTTAAACTGTCTCCAATAGCTCTTTTAAGTTTTACGATCTATAAATTGTCTCGTCTAAAAAATCTCTGTTAGGTTGGAAACTGATTCAGTTTGTAGTATCTAAAATAAACATGATTTGGCAAAAGTGGTTTTTAATTCTTTATTCATTCAATTATGTCATGTTACCTGTGTTAAGTTATAATTTATTTTAAGTAAAGGTTCACTATAGGAAGCTTGTGATTATGACTAAGCAAAGGACCATTTTAAAATAAAATGATTGACTGTCTTTCTGAGAGCTGTCTTATCAAAGGTCATTCGCTTAGTTGAATGACCTTTAGAGAAGATTCGTTCACTATTGGAGGACGTGCGCAGGTATTAGTTTTCTTACAAAAATGTAAAATGAAAATTTTTAGAAATTTAAGAAAGGAAAGGCAATATTAATAATTAAAATATTGCAATGAAATGTTTTAATTATTTATATTTTCTTTCCTTTGAGATGTTAAGTGGCGGTAGAGGTCTAAATGGTTGTGCCTCTGTGTCGGAAATTACAAGGCCGTACATTACCACCAAGCCGGAATACGATAGTGGTGAACACTATCATTTAGCAGCAAGTAGAAAAATAATTATAATAATGGGGGATGTGGATTCGGCCATCATTGTGCCGTTAGTCGTCACGGTCAACGAACTGATAGCTGAGTCTCGACCAACATCTCAAGAGGCTCAAGTTGGGAAGTTGGATCAGGGGTCTGATGCAGAAAGCGGTACTCCTCGGCACGGCACGTAAAGTGAGGAGGTTCCTGTCTCTGTGACCCTAACCACCGACGGCTTGGACCTTGTTCCCGCTGCCGGTGGCAATTTTTTATATACCTATATTTGTTTTTTTTTTCAGTTACATATTATGTAAAAAAATATTTAATATGTACCTTAATAAATGAGTAGAATAATTATAAGGAGAGTAGAATAATAATAATAATAAAGAGACAATATCGTCAAACTTTCATTTCGTCATGTAGAAAACGAAAATCCTGTGAAATCGCCGTTCCAGTAAAATTGCTAAGTGATAAAAGATAAAAAGGTTTATCTATACTTATAATAAAACTGTAGAAGTGTAAATCTGTACATTAAAAATATTGAAAAAATAAATACCTGCTGATGTTACTAGATCGATACCGAACCCAAATATGTGATTAGAAATTTTTTTGTCTGTCTGTTTGTTCAAGCATCACATAAAAACTACCAGTCCGATTACAATTAAACTTGGTATGATTATAATTTAACCTTTGGCGCACAATACTGGGTACCTTTTACCCCGGAAAAATGTCTGTTTGTTTGTGCACGCTAATATCAGAAACGGCTTATTCGATCTGCACTTATATATTGTGGTAAGTTTCACTTAATATTTGGTGTTTGTTTCATGTGAATCGGTTTAGAAATAAAAAAGTTATGTCAATTTAAAAATCGTATTTTGAGCTATTCTGTATCTTAGTTCTATCTTTTAGGGGGTTCGTACCTAAAAGGTAAAGACGGACCCTATGGATTACTAATCCACCGCTGTCTGTCTGTCCGTCGGTCCGTCTGTCTGTCACCAACCTGAAATCCCAACCAAAAAAAAACCAAATCTCATAAATAGTGATAGCTAGAAAGCTAACATATTCACAAATTATGTATTTCTGTTACCGTCTAATAGATAAAGGTACTTAATGTTTGTAATTATGTTTGTTTGTTTGTTTGTAGGGTCTATTCTTTGGAAATACTGAACCGATCATGAAAATTTTCTCAGAAAGCTACACTGCTCAGGAGTGCTATAGGCTGTTTTATTATGATAGTACTTAGTAATATATAAGGGCCAAAACGTAACCGGCGAATCGTGGGTGTTTGCATGTATGCTTGAATGCATGCATTTTGCTCTGCCTACCCCTTCGGGGATTACAAGCGTGAAGTTATGTTTTTCAATATACGCAACGTGCATATGGCAGGTAATAATCTAAAAGTAAATTAATAACCGGGCACGCGTTGCACATTGAATTAAAAAAGCATCACCGTTGCTGCTAATTACTGGTGGGCGAATAGTAGATTCTATCTGTAAAAGTAAATGTTGATCAATGCTTCACTGGAATCGTTAAATCGCAATCATATCGCAGCATAGACAATTGTTTTATTTTTTAATAATTTCCCTTGCAATGTTTCAATATGAACTTTGCCTACAGGTGTGTGTTTTTTTTTTCAAACTGCTTCAGTATTCCTGGGTTCGATCCCTGGATCGGGGCTTACCAGAGATACTTAAAGGTTATAAGTTCCTTTATCACTGGTGTTATTGGGATACCACCCTCGGAGATTGGTAAATGTTCATCGCATTCATGAGTAAAATGACCCCTTCAGATTTAATGAATGTAAAATGTGTAAAAAAAAACTGTTTATTGTTGGAACAATATGTTTATATTAATAAGTAATATCAAATTATGTGATACTAAAAAAAAAGGCGTGTGGCACTCGGAGTCTGCCGCGGTAAAGCTGTTGCATAACATTTTTTATCAACATGTAATTATAATTATTTATTTATTTTATTTATGCAGTATTTTTTTCCTTTGTTTTCTTTGTTATTGATTCAACTTTTTGAGCCGATACAACCAATGCCACCTAGAGGCGAGTTGCTGAACTAAAGAGACAAGCGTGATATTAGAAAAAAGTTATTAAAAGTTCTGGTATTCATCGACAGATGGCAAAACTAAAAAGTATCACCGCTGTGCCGGTCGGAGTGGAGGGTGTTAGGTTATTTTCGTTACAGTATGTCTGGATTCTGTCTCCACGCACAAAGGCCCGCGATAGAAGCTATGCAATAGCTTAAAAATCGTTTTACACATAAACTCTTCTTTCATGTTTGCTGTTAGTTACTTTATGTAGGTACCTGTATTTAATTTGGAAAATTTGATTATTAATTATGTATTTTTTGCCTCCTCGACTTGAAAGAGCTAAGGAAATGCGAGACATTTACAAGAAACACTTTTCGAGCATACTTGCCGGCTAAAAGAACATGGCGTGAACTGTAATACTTATTCATACAAATGACACACAATACACGTTACTTATCGAATTAAGTTACATACATTTCGAAGTAGTTTCAACATTTTCACACCATCTTCATCATGGGTTACGTGCTAATGAACAATTACACTGTTATATTTGTTGGCCGGCCATTTGCATTTTCAAGCACGCGCAGTCTCACGGATATTTGTACTTAATTGTATCGAGGGACAAGAAAAATTGTGGCAACGACCTAACGGACTTTCCTTGTTATTTGTTGTATGACATTTGGTGGACCATGAAATCTATGGTTCATCCATAGATTTTATGGTCAATAGTTAACTTTCATCAGGTCGTCATGTCTCAGGAAACTCGCTCTGATTTGTGTCGTCGTCACGAGACTGGCCGGAAGTTTACGCAGCTGGCTACTTCACTTATTGGTCATAATAAATATTAATAAATTCAATCAGGCGTCACTGCCGTCAGTCCGTCATGAACGAATGTCATGATTGATGCCAGATTGTCTTTCAATTGTCAAAACAAGTGTAACCTTGTCACACATGACAAATTGATATCAAATCACGATTTAAATCGTTACTTAAAGTATGGGGGTGTTTGATAGTGAGCAGCATTGAATTTAACTATCAGTTGTTTACCTGGGTGAAAGTGTTAATGTTTTCATAACGAAGAAAAAGTTCGAGAATGGTTATTTTTGAAAGATCGCATAATCCGAATTCTGCAAGTTCTACTAAATAAAAAATACAGCAGACCAATCAATTGCAAGGTATGCCTTTATTATTTATCAAAACTGGCATCAAAAGAATCCTTTAGGGCTGGCAGCACTTTGGCAATTCCCCTGGTGTTATAAATGTTCATAGACGACGGTGAACATGCCCAAAAACTCCGTCGTGTTGGAGTCGGTGTCGAGAAATGGTTCAAAAATTTAACGGAGGTGACTCAAATGTTGTGTTCTATATAGTTACGGGTGACGAAAGTTGGATTTACTGTTATGATCCGGAAACCAAAAGACAGTCTGCTGAGTGGCTGTTTCCTTCCGAGGAGTTGTCAACTAAATTGAAGAGAGGTCGAAAACAATTGTGGGAAAACAGACGGTGGCATTGTTTTTTGGAAGGAGAAGTCATTACGCGACAATTGTTTTAGAAGATCAAAAACCAGTTACTGCAGAGTGGTACACTATCAATTGTTTGCCTTGTGTCATTAAGAAGTTCGAGAGAACCTCCCAGTAGGATCCTCCTTCACCACGACAACACCTCGTCGCACACCGCCAGGCGAACGACCGACTATTTGGCGACGTTGGACGTGAAATACTGGTTCACCCGCCGTATAGCCCCGAGCTCGTCCTGGCGGTTTTTATTTATTCCCTACAATAAAGGAAAAACTTCGAGGAAAACGTTTTATGGGTGCCGAGCAAGCAGTGACTCACACAGTAGCGACGAGTGGGCAAAGTTCTTTTCTCGGTGGTTCCACCGAATGCAGCGATGTATTGATGTGAATGGACACTATTTTGAAAGATATAATAAAACTGATAACTTGCTTGTTTGCTCAATTTATGATTTTCTTAGAACTTTCAGCATGGCCCTCGTATAGATTTGATGTTTCAGTAGAGAGAAAGGGTTTTTTAATGAGACTAAAAATTCAACTCGAAGAAAGTCGTGTGTGAAAATTAACCCTAAGTTTAAGCGTGTTTTTTCCAATGATATAAAAATAATATTTTATGCATTTCTATGGTGTATTCTATGGTATATACTAAACTATAAAACAAAACCTACACTTAATGATACCGTGCAATCATGCAGAAATGGTTAGTGCAAAATAACTAATAATATTGCATGTTATTTTTTCTTGACATTTCAATTTATGAGGAGTTCAAATGATTAATAGTTGTATAATTTTGCTGATATTCCAATGACAGTTTTATAAGCATTAATGAAAATGCGCTGGGTCATAAATAGGTGTTGTTAATGCAAATTATGATTCGCCCCATTATTGTAATAAATAATAGGTTGTTTATAGTAAGTGGTAGCCTCGAGTAGGGTTGGCATACAGGAATGGCAATGGCTTTGGTGATATGTTATAGGTATGTAACAACAAATAAATTTACTGAATTTAAGAAATGGTAACAATTATTTAAACTGATGGTTATTGTTTTAATACGAAAAACAGTTTTTTAGCAAAAAATTAAAATTTTGTTTAATGTTAAACATGTTTATATAAAATTATGTTAATTTTATATTGTGTGTGACGACCACTTGAACCAGTCAACAGTTTTTTTTCGGGACACTTAGTTAAGTAAACAAGATAAATAAGCTTAGATAGTTTAGTGTTACTAGGCTATCAATGGCTGAATGACGTAAATTCTGAGTGGCATTCCTTGAGTTTAAAAAAAAGGTAGATACCTGACAAAGTTCTTATTTTACTTAAACATGCCCTAAGTTGGGTATTAGATTTTTAGTTAAATTCCTTTTGATGCCAGATCTAAAAATGACTTAGTAATAATCTATTGAAATATAATAAACGTTAAAAAGGTAGGTACCTATGTAGGTAGCTGCATAACATATTTATGCATCATTATCATTCCTTAATTAGTGTAATAATGTGCTGAGAACGAGTTTAATATGCAAATTGATATAATAAGGTGTCCATAATTATGGATATAATAAGGTGTGCATTATTATGTGCTTGGCAACCCTGGGCACCACCATGTGCTCAGTGATAGCGAGAATAATGTAGTGTCGTTTGTTCAGTGCAGGTTGCCATTAGTTATCGAGATGAGTTGGACAGAAAAATTGGTTGTGAAATTATAATATAGGTATGGTGAAAATGATAAGAATTATCATTGTACATACATCATTTATATGAACGTTAGTATTTATTGGAGTAGATATTTGCAGTAAATAATGAGCTGTTGGTGGTTAAAGATCATCTTTATATCATCATTATTTCTTATAAACTATAGAAATTATTAGAGGGTATTATAACGCGGACTCTAGCCCGGCACTGGTGGCCCGTAGGTATTGCTCTATGTAATAAATATGGCATAAAATTTTATGTAATTCCAATACAATAATTATTTGTTCGTCTTTTATCTCAATGCAACGACAAATATGTTTTAATTTCACTCATTTTACGAACCGGGTCGTGACGCGATATAGATATTGGGTAAAAAACACTTTTTACCTTTATTTTTTTTACCCAATATCTATATCGCGTCACGACCCGGTTCGTAAAATGAGTGAAATTAGTGTTAAACGCGAGTGTTTTAAAAGTTATAAATATGTTTTAAATTGCAGAAGCACATCTCTAGTCGCAATTAAAGTGCGGCCATGAAACCAGCGAATTAAATAGAAGGATGAGAAGCTAAGTTGCAGATGAACAAATTTATGGCACGCGGTCACGAAAAACCAATTACAATCATTATAATTACAATGATTAATTATATTATTATACGAACAATAGCCTTTGATATTGTACCGAATTTTGAATAATTTATTGAGTCACTGTAATTTTCTTACTTACCTACGCGCATCTGTTGCTTAGCAGCGACTGCTAATAATTTTAAAGGAGACTGGTAATTTTGGGCTCGCAAAATCGTTACTGGTTAACCCATTACACAGTACTTTTTCTAATATAGTTAACAATTAGCAATCTAACCCAACTTTTGATTTTGATCATATATAATAGGTTGGGGAAAAAGTCTTTTCGCATTATAGTATGTATGAACTTGTAATAAAATCTCTTTGGCTGTAGTATTTGTATCTGGCTGGTTTTGGTATCATTGAAAGTTAAAATTTTAAAGAACATAATTCCAAATTCAAATTAGGCAAATGTGTGATTTTCATTTGTTTTTCGTACTGTCAAGATGAGTGAATCTAATGAAGAAATTCGATACATTTTAAAATTTTACTACAAAAAAGGTAAAAATGCAACGCAAGCAGCGAAAAAAATTTGCGATGTTTATAGACCTCGTGTAGTGTCTGTGAGAGTAGCACAAATTTGGTTTCAGCGTTTTCAATCCCGAAATTTTGATGTCAAAGATGCACCTCGCTCTGGTCGCCCTATTACGGATAAAATGGATGCCATTTTTGAAAAAGTGGAGCAAGATCGACATATCAGTAGTTACGACGTAGCTGAAGAACTGAGAATTGATCACAAAACAGTTTTGGCGCATTTGAAAAAAGCTGGGTACAAAAAAAAGCTCGATATTTGGGTACCTCACGAGCTCACTGAAAGAAACCTAATGAACCGTGTACTCATTTGTGATTCTTTATTACGACGTAATGAAACCGAATCATTTTTGAGGAAGCTGATAACTGGTGACGAAAAGTGGATCACGTACGACAAGAACGTGCGAAAAAGGTCGTGGTCAAAGGCCGGTCAGGCTTCACAGACTGTGGCGAAACCCGGGTTAACTCGCAATAAGGTGATGTTGTGTGTGTGGTGGGATTGGAAGGGCATTATTCATTATGAGCTATTACCACCAGGCAGGACTGAACTCTGCTGCGAACAACTGATGAGATTAAAGCAAGAAGTTGAGAGAAAGCGGCCGGAATTGATGAACAGAAGGGGTGTGGTGTTTCATCATGATAACGCTAGACCTCGCACATCTATAGCCACTCAGCAAAAATTAAGAGAGTTTGGCTGGGAGCTGTTAATGCATCCGCCGTATAGTCCTGACCTTGCACCTCCAGATTTCCACCTGTTTCGGTCTCTTCAGAATTCTTTATGCAATGTTAGGTTAACATCATGAGAGGACTGCCAAATCCACTTGTCGCGGTATTTTGATGAGAAGTCCCAAATTTTTATAGCAATGGGATCATGTCCCTACCTACAAGATGGCTAAAGGTTATCGAACAAAATGGTACATACATACTTTAGTTAAATTTAAATAAACTATATTAAAATGTTTTGAATTATCTTAAAAAATGCGAAGAAACTTTTTCCCCAACTTCAATTACTGACTTCTCTAAAAATCCCCGAATTTAAAATTAATTATTTTAAAGTCATTTGAAAATTACATAATTCGTACTTTTACTATTTATTTTTCGCAAAAACACATGCGAGTGAACTTTAGAAATGAAAGAATAAACGGAAATCAAAACTTGACTTCGGGCAGGAATCGAACCTGCGACCGCAGGATAACCAGTCCGGCGCTCCGCCATCAAGCCACCGAAGTCCCACACCGATGCGTCAAATTTTGCTTTCAATTTTTGATTTTTAACCGATTTAGTAATTATTTGTACTGTCTTAACATCTGGGCCCAGAAATGTATGGAACAGTATCATTGTCCTTTCCGTTTGATTCTAAAAGAGTTTTTATTTTAAAAAATTAAACAAGTTAAATCGTGTAGTCTCTGTCTCTGCATAAAAAATGAAGTGATGTTTTATCAGCGTCTATGAATGTAAGTGTGGAAGCATTGAACGTCACTGTGCAATAAATATCTTACTAAATCACCATTAAATCACCAAAAAATTCTCGTGCTCTCCTACTGGCCTAGTAAACCCTAGAAAATAGTTTTAGTAGTCTTCTGTTTACTGTAGATGGATGACATAGACGTGTAGTACAAATTAACGGATCGCTAACAACATAAACTGTTAAACGCGGCTGGTCACGGAAATGCGAGTGGCTGCGGGCGCGTCATTGCAACATTCGCACAACCGTAAATTACAGTCGCCTTCCCGTGCGGGCACTAATTGCGAGCAAATATCGTCCTTTTCGAAGCGCCTGCGCACTTAATTATATGATCGTACGTGTGACTGCTTATTTTACTGTTGATCTACTTTTCTGTTTGCGTTGACGTCATAAAACCACTGCGGGTTGAATAGGATTGGGGTCGGGTTGCATAAAATTTAAAGTCATATTAATATTCGGCATAACATCTATAGACAAAATGATTAATAGACTTGTAGTTGTTGTAGGTCCTTATTGGATTGCATAAAATTATTTTAATTGCAACTCAAAATTAGACTAAAACAAACCAGGCCATAGGAAGATTATGACTACCTATCAATGCAGTATGACAAATAAACGTTATGCTAAACAAATAATATGACAAAGAAATGTATGCAAAACAAGTTATGCCAAAGCATAATAGGAAGAACCACAATATGCAGAGCGACGGAATCCCGGTTGAATACAATCATGTTGACCTAGTCGACGCTTTGCGTGATGAGAGGGCTGGTTTGTTCTTTGGACAGTTCTAATTGATACCAATAAAACCACTGCGGGTTGAATAGGATTGGGGTCGGGTTGCATAAAATTTAAAGTCATATTAATATTCGGCATAATATCTATAGACAAAATGGTTAATAGACTTGTAGTTGTTGTAGGTCCTTATTGGATTGCATAAAATTATTTTAATTGCAACTCAAAATTAGACTAAAACAAACCAGGCCATAGGAAAATTATGACTACCTATCAATGCAGTATGACAAATAAACGTTATGCTAAACAAATAATATGACAAAGAAATGTATGCAAAATAAGTTATGCCAAAGCATAATAGGAAGAACCACAATATGCAGAGCGACGGAATCCCGGTTGAATACAATCATGTTGACCTAGTCGACGCTTTGCGTGATGAGAGGGCTGGTTTGTTCTTTGGACAGAAAATTAGCGTTGCCATTCGACGTAGCGATGCGGCCAGCTTTCTGGGGTTCTACGATGCATGTATGTGTGTGAATGGTATAGATTTATAAGTGAATATAAATAGACAGGTGGTATAAATTGTGTAAGTAGGTACTTGGTTGGAAATATATTAGTTAATTATTAATTTAGGACCACTATTTTTATTCTATTTGTTATTTTTTGTTGGCATGTTGTGTATTATGAAGAAAAATGTTTTTAAACACTACCGTTTATACATATGACACTTTTAATTTGGAGTCATCAATATTTATTTCTAAATCTTTTTCAACGCCTTTCGACGAGCTAATATGCGGAAGCTATAGGCTACAAATAAACTTCGTATCAGTGTGCATATTCCTTAACACAGATTATTACTCAATTACGGATAAGTTTGCGAATAAATGCACCGACCGGAGTTCTATAATTGACATGTCCCGCCGAGAGGCCGATGTCTGCTATTGATGTGTCGACATTGATATCGAGTTACCTTTTATATCAAATAATTAATCGATACATCGAATCGCCTTGTAAACGAGCAATTTCGTTTTTGGTGTCGTTGCGTCAATAAACAATTAACCTTATTTAAATTTTAATGCTATATGCCCTTTCGAAGAAATGTAAAATTTCTTTCGGGACGGCCAGTTTGGTATTGAGTATTGAGTAAGTTGGAATTGCTTGATGATTGTACATTCCCTTTTTATCCAAGATATCCAAATAACTTCCCATTGCTATATTTAATTTTTCCAGAGTTCTTGTAGCTGACCTCAAAAAGCTCAAATTTTCTTTTGTTTCGTTGTCTATTGCCGGGTTCTAAAAGATCTGGCGGTGTTTTATAGTCTATTCTACGAAAACAAAATATGTGATAATATTGGTAGCTATATACCTACCTTCATTTTACATGTTTTGGGCAACTGACAGCTTTCACCCACTCTCTTCTTTGATACCTATTATTCATCATTTACTATTATATATTTCCTCTTTTTATTGCTATTCATCATATTTCACTTTGTAAGTCCAATCTGTGTTGCATGTATCTTGGAAAAAATAATGTGGTACGGAGAATTTCGCATTGGCACCTAGAGTAGATCATCGATTCAATTTCCACTTACAGCGAAACTTTTCCTACGTTGTAGGTATTCGCTCTAAATGTTACTTATTCTATGGCACATGAAATAAATAATCAAGTTGATCTAATAAATATGTCGTCAACGGTAATGCTCAATGACCAAGCTATAAACAATACACTTTATGGCTAGATAAATAATCTATATCGAATAACACAAATCTCAATTATTCGCAAATGCAAACATTGCGTGTTTGTGAAATACCATTATTATAACGAATCTGTTTTATGGTTAAAATTGGTGGATGCCTGAGTTATAGTTGTGTTAATTTTAGTAGATATGAATTTTATATTAGCGATTAAAGTCTTGTGGTGTAGGATAGAATAATATTAATTTTCCGAATAAAATACTTCTAGAATGCCGGTAGAATACCAGCTTCAAATACACAAATTCTGACATTCGACACATTTTTTGTCTATTCTTCTTTCTTTTTCACATTTCGAAAGTTTATATACTAAGCTTCTTACTAGCTAGCTCTTTTGTTGATTCTGCATAATGCTTGATTATAAACATCTGTAGCAACAACATCTACATTAAATGAGGACATAAAACTTACCCTTATTCATAAACGTATATTGGATGCGTTTTAGCTATTTATGATATAGAATGCTTTGTCTTTGTCAGTTGCGTTGTCAAATGTGCAGGATGGAAAAAGACAAAGGAGAGATTAGCAACACTTTAACTTAAATACGTTTATGAATAAGGGGTTAGTATTTAGTAATAATAAAAGTGCATATCATTACAATATACAGTATGTATATTAATTACTCTGCAATTACGAAATGCGGGTACATGCATTTTTATTGTCAGTCCTTATTGATTAACTGGTTGCAATTACAGCATTAGATAATTATGTAAATGAAATGCAAAACAACAAGCTATTTAGTGCTCTAGAATTAGTCACCTCTAGTTTCTTGATTGCGAGCCTTGCATGAGATATTGAATTGATGATCTCAGCTTATAGGACGAACAACATTTTATCCAACTGTTTTATCATACTATTCCTTCTCTCTTTAATTAGTATGCAATAGATATGTATCGTACATAAATCATTAGACTAATTACGATTTATAGTCTGCTTTAAGTCATCTGTTTAATCGATCTGTGAGTAAATGCAAAACTCGAAAAAAAGGGAAAACTATCACATATCTCTATGCTCTCAACACCGGAGGGGAGTAGTCATATGCAGGCTTTCCCTTCTGTCAAAGTACAAGCCCAAATGGGCCTATAACTGTCGCCTAGATGTTTAAAGTCAAGGTGTGAGTTTCGTAGTAATAGACGATTTTTGTAGTGTGCGTGTGTGTCGCACGCATTTCCCCCCGCAAAAAATGACAGATAGTTTTGCATCGGTAGTAAACGCTATGGCTACTCCCCTTCAGTCCGCCGCGGCCGTTGGCCCGTGTTGCTCTATGAGTATGGCCAGCTCATAACTATCACGGGGACATAAGAACTTAAGCCTCAGGGGCGGCAACGTATCTGGTTTTTGTGTAAATGTCTCTAAGCTGCAGTCATCACTTAACATCTATGTGAACTGCATGCTTGTTTGCCACCTTCGTATCATAAAAAAATACTGATATGATATGCTTTTTCGTTCCGTGGTATAATTCTTTTATGATTTTTTTTCTGAGATACTAATTCAATTAATTTTTTATTTGTCTTCACGGCTACATTCTACATTCGTCTTGTAATTGATACCAATTTAACACAAACCTATAGGCGCCTATACAAAATGCTCATTATCTATGACAATGATTGATATTTATTTGATTTCGGTTACTACTGTAAGTACCAACTGTTTAAGACACAAAGTATTAATTTATTTATAGAATAGGCTTAAGTCAGACAGTAAAAATGATTAAAGCCTCTTGACAGCCGTATCTTTGAAACTGGACCAGTCTGTGCGAATCAACGCGAGTTTCAGCTGAATTTTTATTCTTAAGTTATAAAAGTTATAAGGTCCAATTTGCTTAAATCGCGGATTATATTCGCGGATGGGATTTGTCAGACAGTGAATTATTAACGGCGAGACACACTTCGATGGTTTGTGTTGTGACCGTTTTCAATTAATGCCTTTATGGTGAGATAAGCGGATTATTTGGCGAGTGAAATAACAAATTGGTCGGTTTTAGGGTTCCTTTCACTTTATCTTCTGAGTATAAATAATAATAATAAAAATGGCAACCCATTATACGTTCCACAGCTGGGCACGAGTCTCTCCCCTTCTTGGGAGGAGGCCTGGAGCTTACTCCACCACGCTGCTCCAATGCGGGTTGGTGGAGATAAGGGTTAGTGGCCAACCCGCTGTCGGATGTTTTTCAAACCGTCCATAAGGCCGACAACAAGGTTTAAAGACTGCTATCTATCGAAAGCAACCGGGACCGACGGCTGTACGTGCCCTCCGAAGCACGGAAACGCGCATTTTAATTTGCCACTAGCGGTCACCCATCATACACCCGACTGCGCCCGCATCGCTTAACCGAGTAGATCGCTTCCGATCTACACAAAAAATACTGATGTCCAAAAAATCTGTGCTTTGGAACGTATCGCAGGCCATCGACATCCCTAGACTCTGCTCCCTTACGTTGCTTGCCACCATTACTTTATATTTTACTGCCGGTATGTTTAAATGATTTTTTAAAATTAAGTCCACTTAGAAAAAATCCGAGATGTGGTGTCAGAGAATCCTAGTAGGTATGTAAAGTTGAAAAAGAAGCGCGCATGGCCCAGCGGGAAGCGCGCATGGCCCAGCGGCTGGTGTAGATCGTAAGCGATCTACTCGGTTAAGTACTACGGGCGCGGACGGGTGTCGGTTTCCGTGCTTCGGAGGGCACGTTAAGCCGTCGGTCCCGGTTGCTATCGATAGATAGCAGTCGTTAAACCTTATCGGAGACCTTATGGGCGGTTTGAAAACATCCGACAGCGGGTTGGCCACTAACCCACCCACCTCCACCAACCCGCATTGGAGCAGCGTGGTTGGAGTAAGCTCCAGGCCTCCCCCCAAAAAGGGGAGACACTCGTGCCCTGCAGTGGGACGTATATGCAGCTAGGGTTGCCAGATCGCTAAACCTAAGGTCTCCTTTGTTATCTAAACTAGCAGCAGGTCGGCAACACTATCATTTGGCGGCAGATAGATTAAGTAATGCAGTGGTGCCTACACCCTCCAGCTCCTACACTGAAACTCTACCATCAATAAAATTGTAGTAAAAGTGTTAAATTATGAGACTTTGAGACCCATTTGATATTCTACAGGATATTCTCCATTAACTTATTAATTAACTAGCTGTTGCCCGCGGCTTCGCTCGCGTGGTTTTCGTTTTACCTATAAGTATATTATTGTATACCAATTTTCAGCCATTTACCTTGCAACTTCCACCCCCTTTTAAGGGAGGCCCTACCCATATGACGGAACAAAAAGTAGCCTATGTCACTCTCCACCCCCTTAACTATCTCGAAATAAAAATCTCAAAATCACATCAATCCGTTGCTCCGTTTTCACGTGAAAGACGGGCAAACAAACACACACTTTCATATTTATAATATTAGTATGGATATACTGTCTTATCTACTTGCATACATAAAACACATTATTAAATATAATAATAGATGCAACTACGCATATTTATGTTAAATTGATTTGTAGTTCCGATTAAACAATTAAACCACAAAGTAGAACAATACTCGTTTGTCTCACGCTCTATAACAAATGAAAAAATAATAAAGAAAGATTACCCATAATCTTAAATAAAGGGCAATAATTTTTCTAAGAAAACGAACCAGCTCCTGCTCTTATTGTTAATTCAATTTCCATCCTTAGGGCTGGTGTAGACTATGAGTCAATTTTTATATTTTTTTATTGATAGGATTATTGATTTCACTCAGTAGATAATAGTTTAGCTGTCTAGAAATGCGCAAAGAAGGAAGGTTCTCTATCAGCGAAGGTAGTAACCAATATTATATACTGGTGGTAGAGCTCCACTGACGGAGCTCGCGGGCGTAGGCATTACCGCATTACCTAATATACTTGCCTAATGGTAGTTTTCAGCACTATCCTGTTCCGGTCAGGTGGTAATGTATATATATGTGTGTGGGTGTCTATAGGCTGCAGTCATCACATAACATCAATGTGAGCTGCATGCTTGTTTGCCACCTTCATTTAAATAAAAAAGTCTAGTCATAGTAGACCACTACTGCTATGCTGGTCACTGGAGCCTTCCTACTGGGGCCGGAACTACTGAGGCATTTAAAAAAAAACCGGTCAAGTGCGTGTCGGGCCACGCGCAGTGTAGGGTTCCGTATTTAGTGCATTTACAGAGTAAGAAATGTAATGAAAAACTTCTACTCGGTTTTCCAGTAATCTGTAAGCAAAGAACTATTTTCCACATTTTTTTCAAAATTTTAAGTTCAGTAGTTTCGGAGATAGGGGGGGGGGGGTGGTCAATTTTCGTCGTTTTTCTTAAATATATATCTGAGATGCTGACAACAACCTCTTTCATTTGATATGTCACACGACATAGTTTACGATTTTTTTTTTCATTTTCTGATTTACCCCCCGAAAGTGCCCCCCCCATGTTAAAAATGTATTATTTTACTTGACGTGTTCATATTTGGGTCACCAATTTACATATATTCATCAAATTTCAACTCAATCGGTCTAGTAGTTTCGGAGCAAATTGGCTGTGAAGGACGGACAGACAGACAGACAGACAGCCAGACAGACGCACGAGTGATCCTATAAGGGTTCCTTTTTTCCTTTTAAGGTACGGAACCCTGAAAATATTAGAAAAATAGCAAAAATGTTCGCATGTATCCATCAGGTCTGAGCGGACCATGACAGGTAATTGCGGCTTATTAAATTACATTTTAATGCAACTTAATTGAAACCTACGTAATTTGCTAGCCTTCGCATTCAACTTGAAGTATTCGCTTCAATTTTATTCAACGTACCAACGGCGGGGCGAAAATAAAACTGCACTTTAAACGCTGGTCAAACGTGCGTCGAGGCTCTTATTACGTACTAGATTTTTTTTCTTCTAGGTATTAATCGAAGGAAAGATGTAATTGGTTAATGATTAGTTTGCTGGCAAGCTTAGGTTATGTGGTGACTTAGGCTTCCAAGACAAATGTAAGAAAAAATATTGTGCCTACTTCAATGACGTTTTACTAATAGAGATGTCGTCGGCGCATCTGCGATGGCAAGAGAAAAATCGGGTAATTGCCCGGAGATTCTCTGTAACTTGGTAACTGCGTGTGATGTGTTATGTGATTGTGTGTCAGTGAGAAAGAGTAATATTATAAACTGTAATTAAAAACGGATATCCATCTATTTTTAAGAAAAGATTTAGCTTATATGATATGTTCTTAGGTTTTCGCGAGCTACACTCATTGAAATAAAACTATTTTTACGGATTTATCTCGCGTATATTAAACTAAAATGATTTTTAAAATCAACCCGACGTTTCGGTCGCTTTTCAGCTTCCGTGGTCCCGGGCAGACCGTTTTAGATTTAGCTTATACTCTTGGCTTCCAGAAGGAATGTATGATTTTCATTAATTTGTATATTGGCATTGTGTTGGTGTACCTAAAACGACTCGTTATACACCTTCTAATCTACTCATTACTTTTTCTGAAGACAGGATATCATTTGAAACGAATAAGTGGATTGAATAAAGTTATAACGGCGAAGTATGAATATTTACTTAATTAATATAAAAACATAAAGGTACTTTTTAAATGAACTTTTGCATGTTGAGATAGAGAATGGTAGAGTCTTTTAGAGTAATAACTCCTTTAGATTTTCTACTTACATTTCTATTTATTCCCATAACTGATTTAAAAATTTATTTATGAGAATTGTGGAATACGTTTATAACAAGGCAGTTTATTGATTTTGTTGTAAATAGGGGGCTATAAAATTTTTGGGCCAAGTTTAATATACGAGCCATAAAGGGAGTAATAAAATTATGATCGTATAACATTAAAAACTTAGGGCATTTTTATTTGACTTCTGGTTTTTTGACGTTTCAGGTAAGTATTTTATGTGTTGTGATATTTATTAACTTCATCGATAAAAAGGGAACCTTTTTTAAATGAGTAATTTGAGTTGAGAGCTTAATGTAATAAAAAGTCTACCACATTGTGTAAAAATTACTTAGATACACGTGGGTAGTTTATCTCTAGGTTACATTTATTCAAAATCGATCCAAAAAGTCTTTAGCACTTTAACTGAGTTACGTTTCTTAAATTTAAGTGAGACTTAAAAGTGTTTTACATCTATTAAGACGCGCAAACAGAGCAACACGGGCCACCGGCCGCGGCGGACCGGAGGGAGTAACCATATGCAGGCGTTCCCTTCTGTCAAAGTACAAGCACAAATGTGCCCATGCCGGTCGCCTAGATGTTTAAATACGAGTGTGTGCGTGAAATTGTTTATGTATTTTGTTAAAGCCAAGGTGTGAGTTTCGTAGTAATAGATGGTTTTTGTAGTATGTGTGTGTGTGTTGCACGTATTTCCCTCCGCACAAAATGACACACTGTTTTGCATCGGTAATTAACGATATGGCTACTCCCCCCTACGGCCCGCCGCGGCCGGTGCCCCGTGTTGCTTTATGCGCGCAA
This sequence comes from Macrosoma leucophasiata, assembly GCA_036365455.1. Taxonomy (NCBI): domain Eukaryota; kingdom Metazoa; phylum Arthropoda; class Insecta; order Lepidoptera; family Hedylidae; genus Macrosoma; species Macrosoma leucophasiata. The sequence continues at coordinate 20,724,373 of JAWQUS010000007.1, read as the reverse complement.
ACGACAGAGGTAGCTTATATTTGAGGGTTGCTTAAAATTAAGTGACGTTTGAGTATTTGGCCATTATATTTTTAACAACTGTTACTATACTCGGATAATACGAGTATGTTTCGAAATCTCATTTAATTATTACCTATAAGCTGAAATGTACCTAATAAAACAGCTATTTTTAATTTACCTTAAGACTGTGGTGGCATCTGCCTATTTTGTAGAAATTGCTTCCAAAGAACCTTTTCCACTTATAAATATCTTTTCCACTTATAAATTATTGCATAATATTATTTTCTTTTATGTGACGAAGGTGGCAAACAGGGGTGCAGTTCACATGGATGTTAAGTAATGACTGCACCGCATCCTATAGACATTCTACCTCTCAGTTAAATAAATAATTAATTATATAAATAATATTATAATTTGTGTAATTATGTATCATAAATACGCTATATCACATGAAGGAATAAGAGACATTCTCCGATTAACAAAACTGATATATCGTACAATGCGAATGTGGACGGTTGTAGAGGCCCAAAAAGAATGATGGGCAAGATGGGCCAGACCTACCTTGACCAAATAAATCAAGTAAATACTGTCAGAAGGTGGGGTCAAGAGTCTTTATAATCGGCGTGCATGTATGACGAGAGTGATAGTGTAAAAGAGGCGTGGAATGTGTATTATGAGGACCAAGATTTTTTTGCGTTCTATTTGGTAGACAGTAGGTACCGCGAAACTAATTGAAATAGATGAATAGTAGAAATTGATGATAGAGAAGGGCATCAAATTACCAGTAACAATCTACATTGAACCCGCGCGAAGCCGAGGCGGGTCGCTAGTAATAGAATAAAAATAAAAGTATAGATCGTATTTAATGCCCACCAGTAAGTCTACCCACAAACATACCAACAATGTCAACGCTGTATCGAGCAAAAAAAAATTCATATTTCAAATCAAGATTTATAACTTTTACAAGCGGGCATTCCTATACTGAAAAAGCTGGTCGGGTCACTTCTTAACCGTGGAAAGAAATCGCGTTCAATACGTAATGCATCTGAAGTAAGCCACTTCGCAAAAGAATCCACTTGCAATTACGCCAATCAATTATAATGGAAGAGGAAATTACTTGTTTCCGTGGTTGCTTCAACTGAAGACACATTTTGAGTACTTGCTCCGTGTTATAAGCTGTGGGCGTTTAATTTTATTTCTTGTGCGGCGTGAGTTCATTGGAGTTGAGCTTTACGTGATGTAGTGAACTTGATTATTATAACCGGCAGCTGAGTTATTCTAATTCTTTAGAAATTTATTGATTGACTAAGTTGTTATTAAAAGGAATTTAGTACCTAGTGAGCAGGTACCAATGTATGTGAAGGACGTCTAATCTAAATCAATTTGTTATTTTCGCGTTGTCTAACGTTATGATTTTGTATCTAATAATTATATTTATTTCTCCTGACATGTTATATTTAATTTAAATGGCGGAACTGTTAAAACCTTCCGCAGGTGTGATATTATATTAAGACCTGAAATTATTTATTATGTGTTATTAAAAGGCAAGCTCCAATGTACTTTAATTCTTGCTGGTTTCTTTTTTAAGTAACAGAGGTTTCTTTAATTTGGTTAAAATATAAGAAGATATATACGATCTATTTTAATCCTAATTTCACTCAAAAGCTTTCACGATTTTTAATGCTTTCACATTTATCGTTCTTGCCTTTAAAGTTATCTCTTTAAAAATGTATTGCAATTTTCAATATTCCTATATGAATCCATAGTTCTTATGAACTAAATATTAAATTGCAGATTTGCTTACTTTTAAAAATTTGTAATAAATAACAACAAAATATTTTCGCTCAAAACTTGTGCCACATCAGCTGAACTAGGTTCTAGCACGCGACACCAACGTTCACTGCCTTTATTGGATCACGATATTATGTTTCGTATTCTGACTACCTTCTATTTGTATAAAGTCATAAACAATACCTTTTCCAATACAACTTAATAGAGCCGATCACAGCCGATGTAAAAGTATCTTTATGCTTCAATTTACTAGTTCGATATTAGGTCATGCTATATTCGTACTGTCGCGTGCAATGCTGTTTATTATTTTTATTGAAGCATTGAACTCACTTTTTATTAAAGTTTGTGTAATTTCTACATTTATAATTATTAAAACAGCGTTACATAAGTAACCTTATTATTGTTTTAAAATAAGGGTCTCTCAAGTAATTTGTACCTATTTAATGTATTTGCAAAACAAACATACGAGTACCTCTCGATGTGCTGTGTCAAGTCTATTTGTCTGTCTCCCATATCACCTTAATTTAAATAATGATTATCAATAGAATATTGATGATAAATACAAGTGATACTAAACGCACTAAGACGAATATATATGTATCATCAAATTACAATAGAAACATGTTCGCACATCTTTAAATATTTAAAAGTGTTGTAATGACTTACAACCCCTAGTCATCCCCTAACAGTTTACTGATACTATGATCCTATGAACTATGGGAATCTATCTATTTAAATCGATGTATGTTTTTTTTGTCTATAAATACTTTTTTTATGATCATAAATGCTAAAACAGCTATTATTAGGTATATTAAACTAAAATGATTTTTAAAATCATTTTAGTTTAATATACGCGAGATAAATCCGTAAAAATAGTTTTATTTCAATGAGTGTAGCTCGCGAAAACCTAAGAACATATCATATTATTAGGTCATTTGAATCTAGATATTGGACTCATGTTTACTTTATGTTACCAATTCACCTGGTTCAAGAGTTGTCTCATTCAATTTAAGAACTGCTAAACAATTGTTTCATTGTCTTATAATGATGATGCGTATAAAGAAACGAGACAAAACATTCGTGATTCAATTTAGGTTCGTAATAAAAGCTCACAGTACTCGCCCTATGCTTTTGTGAAAACGTGACATTTATATTTGAGGTCTTTTCTTATAAAAATCAGTCTAAAAGTAAATCCACCCGACATAATATTTTCTTTGAAACTTATTTTTATATTTAATCTACACTATAAAAATTACTCTTTAAAAATAATAAAATAAACATATAAAGATTAAATAACTTTTGTTGTTAACTTTACATAATAGCGTTTGTGCTTTCGTACTTATATTGATACCGCAATTACAGTTCTGACTTGTACCCGGAGCTAAGTCAATACGAACTACGTTAGATAAAGGTAGGACCACACTTCAGCAAAACTAATTTTTAGAAATGTAAAAATGTTTTCAGAATTATTATAAGAAAATGCGAGTGAATGGCTTTCTGATAAGTTTAATTGCAAGGAACTTTTTTATTCGTATTTTGACTAATTTTATGTACCTGCCTACCTGTATTGATTATTAATTAGGTATCTATTCCTATAGATACAAAAAGATGTATTAGGTATATTACATTACACGTTGTAGGTATATACCTAATACATCTTTTTGTATCTATAGGAATAAGACATGAATTAAAATGAAATTAATGAATACACCGACATAATTCATTCGAATCATCACATCACTTAATTGTACCATAAAAACATTATGTCCTTTTTCGTAATTCACATTACGAAAGTATAAAATGTTTACTGTATCGTAATTAATTTTCGTAATTATCTTTCTGTAATAAATCATAAATACAATAATAGTGGTAGTGTGACCCCGCCTTAAGGTGGTCGAGTACTCAGAAGCGGTTTATTTAATTAAGAAAAGGGAGCAATCAACATGCCACGGACCGCACGCTATATGTGGGTCTTAGGTTTCGTGCACATTGTGCGTACTCATACACCTACGTTTTTTAGGGAATTGTATATGGCGCAGTTAAATGAACCCTTTTATTTTTGAGCTCAGTGACGGCCAGGAAAATGATTGGTCATTGGAAAATCCTATTGTATTTCTTTGTATAAAAAAACATAGTAAAGCTATCCGCATTTTTATTACAACGTTTAGTCGACATCAATCAATCCTCAATACATAATTTCACCTTTTTCAAAGTCTTATGAAAAAAAATGTATCCTTGATCGGACGATTTCGATTCGATTTCGATTTCGAATTTGTGATCGTTCGGGACTCCATTCCGAACAATCACAATTTCATTGTGTATTTCGGTAAAGCTTGTAATATTTCTAAAGCCCAACTTCCACCGCAATACACTAGTTATGACTAGTTAGTGGGAAGTGGCTAAGCGAAATAGATTCTTTTGTAACTTTATATGTTTTCATTTCTACCAACACAGTTTTGTGGTCATAGAAGATAGAAGATAAGCATGAACTAACGCACCTACTAAAACTCACTTCATTGAAGTGAGAAAGAATTATTTTAACTCTCGCTCTATCAAAGCTTTGAATTTGATTAGGTAACCTTGCGGGTTCACTTCGCTTCAGTAAAGTGAGTTTTGTATCACAGAATAATACTGCGGATAAAAGACAGTGACGTCAAATTTTGTAGTCACAATGCTGATAAATGTTGGCACACTTGAAGTCCAAAATCGTTTGTCCTTGTGCCAAAACTAAAGTAGTCGTATTTGACATTTTTAACTTTAGTAGGTAATTTGTGAGTATACCGGTATGAAGATGCACCATTGCAGGTTAGACCATCTGAGCTTACGCAGGTTCTAACGTTCTCCAGAATAATAAATATTTTGAACAAATGTTTGAGAGCAATCACTGGGTGATTTTTTACATCACTAGAGATTGAGAGAGAGTTATCGATAGAGACCAGTGAGAGACATAGACCAGACTAATGGATCACATTCTACGGTTCGATTTTGGCACTTGGAGGTACCAACTGAGATATCCCTTGGCACTAAAATACGAGGTTCTGGGATGGTGACGAGTTGGTCATCAAAGGACACAGACGATAGGGAGGAGCCCTTGGTATTGTCAGTGTCCCTTGATGACCTTTCGATCATGTAGCCCTTCTGCTTGTCTGTCCGTCTATTTTCATAAAAACAATTTCCACACCTATATGAGTAGGTACAGCAGGTATTCCCTTGGTCTTATGTTATATCCGCTTGTAGCTTTAACAGCAATATATGTTCTATATAGTAAATTAGATCTTATTAACATTATTAACAATGTTTATATCGTGTTATAATCAAGAAAATATGATTTATTGAGTTACCACTGTGCGCGTAGGCCTAACGTAGTAATTACCAAGAAAAAATGTCAATAATTTCGCAGCCCACTGTCATTGGGGTGACAACTTTATCTACTATTAAATATTGTTTTAATTGTGATCAAAATTGTCGCTTATCGGTTGTCAATAAATTACTATTGATATTATAATTGACGGTTGTTGCGAATGAATGTAAATAACCAAATTGGCAATGGCCAATCCTTTGAAGATATAATATAATGAGGAGGTATTTGGGGCGTCCACACAAAACTGCGATGCGATTCAGTTGACCATACTTTATTTATACTATAACTTTATACAATAATTATGTCAGACGAAATCGCATCGCAAGTTTCTGCGCATTGCATCGCAGTGTTGTGTGGACGCCCTTAAGTCAAACAAAATGACACGTGACTTAGTTTTAAAATCAAAGGAAAATAGTGCGCATCAGTTCATTTCAAACTGAGAACGAAGATAAATGAATTCTTCATATAACGTTTTATTTATGCATGCAATAGTAATACATGAGGCGGACTTAATGCTACAAAGCAAAAATAATAAAGTCACAAAATCACGTAGGTATAACTGAAACACCACAGTAATAAATTAGAATATAAAGATACGTCCATATGAGTCTTTAAATTGAAGCCGAAAGTCTAAATAAAATTTCAATTTAAGGACTCATTACGTATGTCTAAAACTTCGCAGTCATTTGGAGTCCAAATCTACATCCAGATGCGATCAACATAATCGCTTAGGAATCCATTGTGTTACAAAATATTCAACATATACCAGATAATGAAGACACAAGCGTAATCGACAAAAAACGGGGTCTCGACTGACTAGGGCAGTAAGTGACAAAAATGCGATTTAAGTTATTCCACATTAAAAACACAATTCTGCATCGAAACGAGGGATGCGATGGGATTGATCGCAAAAACACATCAGTATCGCATAATTAGTCGCATGCTGCGTTGTCAGTCACATTATAAATAATTTTAATCAGATTTTTTTTATCATATTACAATCGCAGACGCATTGTCGATGTCAATCCCGATTGTCTCTATTTAGTTAGTTTTTTCACAGTAAACCTATTTCTTTTTATGGCGAAACTCACGATCATTATCCAGAATTTCATTAAGATGAATATCTTATTTGTTAGTGTTCAGACTATTACTTTTTATTTTCCTATTTAAAGTAAACTGACTTAATATCTTTAGATGTAAAGATATGTGGGTAAGAACGTTATTTTGAAATATGATTGCAGAATGTTGTTACCTGTTGAATGTGAAGATAAATCATTCTTTTATAGTTTTAATACCGTCATCATTGTATTTTGTACGCTGTAAGGGTGATGTTCTTAATCACTATGACTCTAATTTGAATTAAAGTAAAATTTCAATAACTACTTATTCGGTTTCACAGACGTTTCAAACTCTATTTTTAATATTACTTTACTTAGTAAATATGTGCAAAAAGTAAGAATTTTGACAGGTTTGTTAGACAAAAGTAGCACAGGAACTTACTGTGAGATTCACAGACCGCACTACGACTTTACTTTGAGCAAAGTATACTTAGAACTGTCAGTACAGTATGGGATTTGATAGTTCGAAGCGTACTTTGCTTGAAAGTAAAGTCGTAGTGCGGTCTGTGAATCTCGCCCTTAGACTTTCATTCAAAGTAAAGTCTGAGTCTGGTCTAGGAAACTCGCACTGAGATGCTGAATTTGTTTCATATTAACTATGAGCCACTGTAAAGAGCATAGGCTAAGCAATACACTTTTTGGCTATCAAATTTCAAAGTACGAGGCGCTTCACAATATCCGTTTAATGTTACCTACTAGTTGTGAAATGGAATAGGCTACACAGTATCATAAACCCAAAAAGAATTTTACACGCTAGTTAAGAAAAGTAGATTTATATCTACATTTCTTAAATCAATGACACTAGCGTCTGTTTACCATTACACAAAAAACGTACGGTATCTATTGAACAAATTAACTCCGGGTTTTGAATGAAGTGATATATAAAATAGAATTAATACAACATAAGACTAAGTTCAAACCAGTTGGATACACGAAATTCTTCGCGGAATCAGTAACTCCAATTCGGCCCCTTTTTGCTTGACCGGCGGGTCCCGGTATCATTAATAAGACCAAAAGGTCGCAAGTACAAAATGGTTATTGATTTCTCGTTGATATCTCATCGGCGATGCCCTTTCAATATTGAATAGCGCGATCGCTGAGGGTGGCAAATTGCTCCTTTTTCTCCTCTAACTGTATCGACAACGCAGGAATGTATATCATTGCGAAATGTCCCGCCGGTAAAAACTAAATTCCATTTAATTATGAACGATTTTTAAAATCTGTGAACAATGCCAACGATCCTTTGTGGTCGCCAGCCGGTTTTTATTCGTGATGAAACTAATTTGATAATTTCTTATTGTAATTCGGATGAGCGCTTTGTATGGTTAGGAATATTGTATGAATTGCAAAGCGCGAGAACGTTTAAATTTTCAGGTTGACTTTATTTTTTTTCACTTTTGGATGCAACTGCTGATACGTTAAGTAACGGAGAGTTGGTATGTTGAAGAAAAGCAAAGTAATGGTTTTGATTATATATGACGGCTCTACGGGAGGCGGAGGTCGGTCGATAAGGTGGGTCGTTTATTGAATTCGATCGCAAAATTTGAAATGTAATTCTACTTTTGCGATCGAATTTTGATTACTGGACATTTCTGCTAGCTGTCAAAATGAATTTCTGAGTATGATGACTAAGTTAATTTATACGTATAATCGAATCAATATTGATTGATTTTTTGCATTGTTGTTGAGGGAAAATTTATTGCTGATTGTAAAATATTTTTTCTGTTGGAAATTATGAAACCTTACATTAAAATTTAACTACCAATCTGCAAATTCAAAAAACTTAAGTTTTAGAGCTTAATTTACGTCACGTAAAAACCTAAATTTTAAATAATACCAAAATTGAAGGATTGTTCATCAATGAGGATGTTTCATTTACAACAATTTTTTTATGTGATGAAGGTGGCAAACAAGCATGTTAAGATCTGTCTACCCCTTCGGCGATTACAGGCGTGAAGTTACGTTTATTACGATTTACTATTCAGTATAGCATTTTCATCACATTATTAAAATCATTGGTTTTTTATTGCAATTAAGTGCTTTGATCGTTTTGTTCTACGAATAATTAGTAGGTATGAACGCCATGATCACTGATTGATTCTCCTATAGTGAAGTTATTAACAGCTTGAATTGATTTGCGATATGTTTTCTTTGTTTATGTAAATAATACAAATGTTTAATTAATCTTATTATTTATATCGTTCAATAAATATGTTTTAAATATTTTTTAAAGTCATTTCATAAAAGTAGACGTACAATAAAATAAAACTTTTGTAGTTACTAAATTTTGATGTGTCATATTTAGTTTAAAAGCTCCTTGTTTATTTTTCAAAAACTATATGCTTTATGCAATTTTTTTTTTAGGTTGGGGAAAAAGTTTCTTCGCATTTTTTAAGATAATTCAAAACATTTTTTAATATAGTTTATTTAAATTTAACTAAAGTATGTATGTACCATTTTAATCGATAACCTTTTGCCATCTTGTAGGTAGGGACATGATCCCATTGCTATAAAAATTTTGGGACTTCTCATCAAAATACCGCGACAAATGGATTTGGCAGTCCTCTCGTGATGTTAACCTAACATTGCATAAAGAATTCTGAAGAGACCGAAACAGGTGGAAATCTGAAGGTGCAAGGTAAGGACTATACGGCGGATGCATTAACACCTCCCAGCCAAACTCTCTTAATTTTTGCTGAGTGGCTATAGATGTGTGAGGATAACGCTAGACGTTATCATGATGAAACACCACACCCCTTCTGTTGATCAATTCCGGCCGCTTTCTCTCAACTTCTTGCTTTAATCTCATCAGTTGTTCGCAGTAGAGTTCAGAATCGATAGTCCTGCCTGGTGGTAATAACTCATAATGAATAATGCCCTTCCAATCCCACCATACATACAACATCACCTTATTGCGAGTTAACCCGGGTTTCGCCACAGTCTGTGAAGTCTGACCGGCCTTTGACCACGACCTTTTTCGCACGTTCTTGTCGTACGTGATCCACTTTTCATCACCAGTTATCAGCTTCTTCAAAAATGATTCGGTTTCATTACGTCGTAATAAAGAATCACAAATGAGTACACGGTTCATTAGGTTTCCTTCAGTGAGCTCGTGAGGTACCCAAATATCGAGCTTTTTTTTGTACCCAGCTTTTTTCAAATGCGCCAAAACTGTTTTGTGATCAATTCTCAGTTCTTCAGCTACGTCGTAACTACTGATATGTCGATCTTGCTCCACTTTTTCAAAAATGGCATCCATTTTATCCGTAATAGGGCGACCAGAGCGAGGTGCATCTTTGACATCAAAATTTCCGGATTGAAAACGCTTAAACCAAATTTATGCTACTCTCACAGACACTGCACTTGGTCCATAAACATCGCAAATTTTTTTCGCGGCTTGCGTTGCATTTTTACCTTTTTTGTAGTAAAATTGTAAAATGTATCGAATTTGTTCATTAGATTCACTTATCTTGACAGTACGAAAAACAAATGAAAATCACACATTTGCCTAATTTGAATTTGGAATCATGTTCTTTAAAATTTTAACTTTCAATGATACCAAAACCAGCCAGATACAAATACTACAGCCAAAGAGATTTTATTACAAGTTCATACATACTATAATGCGAAAAGACTTTTTCCCCAACCTATTATTTGCATACAACCTTCAGGTTGACTGGCAGATAATGCCTAAAGGCATTAAGTCCACCTTATGTTATATGTATTTTTATAATGTGTGCATTAGAGTTTAAATAAATAAATACCTATTTTATAAAGAACTGAAAACATTGATTCGAAATTAATGAAAAGAAAATGTTTTTGCTGTGATTTGAAGACTACAGGATTATTCTATAAAGATCAAATGCCACTTAAGGCTCAGGCAACGCCAACGACTGCCTTGTGACGAGCGAGCGCATTCCCAGAAAGATGTGTAAGTATATTCAGTTATGAATTTACTAAAAATTAGATATTTTTTCAAATTGTAAGAAAACCACATAGTATTGTTGTGGTAAAAAAATGAGAAAAATGGTTGTGAAAAACATTGGGTATTTTTGTGATTTTAATATTCTACTCGTATTTACAATCAATTTTCAACGTAATGGCTGCTACAACTTCGAATTCAATCATTTCGAAGATGAGATATTTTTGGATGTTTTGCGTGAGATGGGCCTTGACAGCAATGGAAATGGTTCCATACGTTTGCAAATGCATGACAAAAAAATGAACGTGTCTATTCAAAATAATTTACCATAACTGACATCAATCTATTATAATAACGGTAAACAGAATCCGTATCAAAGTGACTTTCTAATAAAAGGAAACCTAAATAATTAAAGGCCTAATTCAAGCCAGTTCAACGCCTAATGTCTATAAAATAAAAAAGCTTCCCGCTTGATCATCGTCTTCATCTATTTGGTTTCTCCCAAAATTAATTCGCAATGAACGTAGAAGAGGCACCGCAAGGGTCGGCGTCACATGGATATTTGAAGATTTATGGATGTCCACCGCTAAAAGCCTCCAACAATCACCACACGATAAGTTGTTATGTATAATTAGCGGCCACGCGACCACCGACGTCACAAGACAGGATTTTCTGTAGATTATAGAAGTTTGTCTTTAAGTAACAAGTCGTTAATTTGCAGTGTATCAATTATTATAACTTCACATTTGTATTTATTCGAAAGAAGGGTAAATAAAACAGAAATATAAATACTACTACGTCAGTTGTATTGTTTTAGTCTCGTGTTTTAGGGAACGAGTTTATTGACACTCCAAACACGTTTTCTGCTGAGAATCAGAGAATCCAATATCTTGTATTTACTTTTCGACCTGGAAATTTATCTGCTAAGCCAGTGAAGCAGTAATATTTTGTTATGGTTATATATTACAGGGGGTATTTTTTTTATTAGCGTCAACGGTAGCAACTTCTGTATTTGAATCTCTTTGAACACATTTTTCACCAATGTTTTAGACGTCTATGAGATACATTGGTCAATTTGTGCCAGTCTATCGTTTGATTGTACTCCAATGTTGAAGGAAAATATGATTCTTCACATTTGTTTACACAAAAGACGCCTCTCAACATTGATGCAACGCGCCTATTCAATGTTTTATGTCAGCAGCATTTCTTCCCTTATATTTTATTATTGAACTTGAACATTAGCGAATTAAACACAAAATTATACTTGGACATCATCCTTAATATTGAAGCTATGAATGCGTTCTGAGAAATCAAATCTTTACTGATGTTGCCACAACACAATGCGTTGATTCGCACGCACAAATATTTACAACTTATTCTGAACATAAGCGTTTCGGATGGAGTGGGAACATACTAATCGCGTGTCAACCGTCCACCGACAGCCAGGTCTGGCATTCCTCAGACATACCCCGGGTCTCCACGAAATTGCCGCCTTTATCTTAGGCGCCTTCGACAAATTACGTCGGCTCCAAAAAGTCAACGAGCTTATCACAGAACGTTAGAGCTTGTGTTAGCTGCTTGTATGTCGTTTCTTTTAATTTCGTCCGTATAGTTTTTGTTATGTCCTCATTTTAGGGTTATCTCCCTCGGTACGGCCGCATGCCAGCCACATATTTCTCCTTGGCCTTTTTGTTCCACTTTAGCTTTGTTTGGTCGTAAGTGCTCAGAAGATTACAAGTTGGTCAGTTATATTTGTTATTTATGGTCGAACCGCGTATTGCTTTTGATTAAGCTCGCATTTTAATTCGTGTTTATTTAATTTGTGTGTTTTAAGAGCTTTATTAATAAACGGTGTTTAGCAACTTTAGGAAGTGGTTGGTTCATTAGTGTTGTTTTTTTTTTGGCTTGCGTAACATCGCATACGAATGATAGAGACTTTGAAACACAATAATTAGAGACTTTTAAACACAATAATAGTGTTTGTGAATATTGTGCTTTTTATGCATTTTAGGATTTTAAAAAAAAACCTTTTTAAAAAATGTGCTCACACAAAAAATATAGGTAAGTTTTTTCAAACGATTTGGTGAAAAACATGAAACCCCATGAAAGTGACATGGTAGATACCTATAAAATAATTGGAAGCCTCCTTACCGATCACGTATCAAATAAACGAAATGTATATTCGCTTATAACTCAAACTCAAACTCAAACTCAAAAATTCATTTAATCACTTGGAAATAATAGAATTTGCTTGTGATAGGTCAAATTACAAATACAAAATTAAAGCGAATAACAACTGATACGTTGATTAATATGTCAAAGTAAATAAATTAATAATAGTCCAAAAAATACTTAATAATAAAAATAGGTATCAACAGAATGTTCCATACTCTCTTTTACAAACGGCAAGATAAGACTAAACAAAAAAATATGGGACATTCCTTGTCATTCACTGGCAGAGTTCCAAAGCCCACATTACTGAGAAAAAACCTGCCAAAACAAAACTCAGTAGGGTCTTTTCAAAATATGTTCCTTAAAACTATTTTCACAATATGAAACTTATAACTATGTTTTACAATGTCAAGTACAATGCACATTCATTTCACAAAATTATTGTTTAGTCTTGTGGAGCTAGACCAGCATTTGTCCAGGCATCTCTATCCTTTAGATAGTCATCGAGTCTATAGTACGCATTTTTACATAGTGTGCGTTTAATACATGACTTAAATTTATTATCTGTAAGTTCAAGAATGTTGGACGGAATTTTATTATAAAACTGTATACAACATGTTAAGAAACATTTATGTGTTTTCGATAGTCGAAAACTTGGAAATACTAATTTATTTTTATTTCTGGTATTATAAGTATGTATATCATTAATTTTCTTAAATAAGTGCAAGTTTTTCCTAGCATACAATATATTTTCATAAATATATTGGCAAGGGACCGTCATTATATTTATTTGCTTGAATAATTCTTTCAAGGAGTCACGACTATTTAAGTTATATATCGCTCTAATAGCTCTCTTTTGTAATATAAATATTGAATCAATTTCAGCTGCCCGACCCCACAACAAAATACCGTAGGACATGACACTGTGAAAGTAGCTGAAATAAACGAGTCTCGCAGTGTCGACATCCGTTAACTGTCTAATCTTCCTGACGGCATAAGCAGCAGAACTTAGACGTTTTCCTAACAGTTTAATATGAGGACCCCATTGCAATTTTGAATCAAGCGTTATACCCAAGAAGACAGCTTCACTAACAAATTGTGTTTTATCATTGTTGAAGAATATTTCCCCTTCTTTACTTTTGACATTTGGAAGAGTAAAACGAATACATTTAGTTTTTTTACTATTTAATGCAAGATTATTTACTGTAAACCAATTATGTACTTCTTGTATGGCTTTATTAATAGTATCATAATTTGGTTCTTTTCTATTCACTTTAAAGACCAGCGAGGTATCATCGGCAAATAAAATTGTTTTAGGCTCACTGATGGGCATCAAATGGAGCAAATCATTTATATATACTAAAAACAGAAATGGACCTAATATCGAGCCCTGTGGTACACCCATTTCTACTTTAGAGCCTGGTGATTTTACTCCGTTAACTTGTATTTTCTGTTCCCGGTTTTCTAGATATGATTTAATAAGTTGAAGGGCTTTACATCCAAGGCCATAGTGCTCAAGTTTGCACATTAACGTATTATGGTCCACGCAGTCAAATGCTTTTGAAAGGTCGCAAAAGATTCCTATAGCATCCTGCGAATCTTCCCAAGCTTCATAAATATGTTTAAGTAAAGCAACACCGGCATCAATTGTATTACAACCTTTTGTGAAACCAAATTGTTGGTGGTGTAAGATCTTATTTTTATTAAAGTGCTGCAGCAATTGATTAAGTATCACTTTCTCGAAAACTTTACTGATAACGGGAAGAACAGATACCGGCCTATAATTATTCGGGTCTTTACTATCCCCTGATTTAAATAATGGTACGACTTTGCTCAGTTTTAATAAATCCGGAAAGATTCCCTGCTCAGTACATAAATTAAAAATTGAAGATAAATAAGGCGCTACAGTACTAATAATCGATTTACACACTTTAATAGACATACCATAAATATCTTCAGTAGCTTTGTTTTTGAGCTGATTAAATGTGGATATGATTGTTTGTGGACTAATATGACTAAATGTTAATTTAATATGACAAGGCTCTACGTTCCTTTTAAGAATGTCTAATGTCTTTTGTGAATGTATAAGGTCGGTAGTTGGATTAATTCCTAGGAAGTCGATATCTTTTTATAACATGAATTCACGGAAGCTCACAAATAATCGTAATGATTACTTTAACTTAAATAATTTTAATAATGATATGGTCCTTAGGCACGGTATTATTACATATTCTCTCGACACTGTAAGTGTACTTTGACAAATGAAAGTTGGTCATACTAAGGTTAGGTAGAGAATGGAAACCGATATAAACAAACTAGGTTTTTACTGGTAGAGCTCCAGTGACGGAGCTCGCGGGCTTAGGCACCACCGCATTACCTAATATACTTGCCGCTAAATGGTAGTGTTCAGCACTATCGTGTTCCGGTCAGGTGGTTATGTACGGCCCTGTAATTTCCGGCACAGAGGCATAACCTTAGGCCTCAGGAGTGGTAACGCATCTGCATTTTGACCTTGGTCTTTGTGTAAGTGTCTATAGGCTGCCGTCATCACTTAACATTAATGTGAACTGCATGCTTGTTTGCCACTTCCATTACATAAAAAAAAGGTTACTTTTAAACCACTGGTAATATAATAAAAAGAATAAAAAATATATTTATGAGATGGTGGAGCTTACGGGTGTATGCACCACCTCATTACCAAATATACTTATCGCTAAAAAGTGTTTGTTCCTGTTATTTCCGGCACAGGGGCATAAGAGCTTAGACCCCAGGAGTGGTAATGTTAGATATAAAATTTAACGTGGAATAATATTTAATAATAGGTGGCAACATTGTCTATGGTTTTTGGTCTATAATTGTCTGATGTTTTTTCCTTCCTGTGTATTCTTGCAAATGGCTGTATCGAAGAGAATAAATCAGTTTTTATACTTTTTCTAAAGAAACGTTTTTCAATCAGTATCCATAATCTAATAGGTTATGGGCCCAGAAGACTCTAGAAATAGAAGTACAGAAGAAATTTGCAAAGAAAAAGGTACAATCGTGTTTGAGAAATCATTGGCAAAATAACCTCAAAATGGATTCCATGCGGTCAATGAATTTGGACAAATTTGATGGAAATAACTTTCGCCAGTGGAAGTTTCAGATAAAATGTGCTCTAAAAGCTAAAGGTATAGACATTTCAAAACCAAAACCACATGGAGAATGTACAGATTGGCTAAAAAGTGATGGCATGGCTATGTTTATCATAACTTCTTCAATGGACTTTAAACAAATTACTCTAATAGAAAATTGCGAAACTGCCTTGGAAATTATGTTAAAATTGGAATCAATTTATGAACAAAAGAGTGAATTATGCAAAATGCTGATACATGAGAAGTTTTATCAATACAAAATGTCACCGGGTGACAGTATAGCCCAACATATTTCAAAGATAGAAACTTTAGCGAAACAACTACAAGAAAGTGGTGAAACTATCAGCGACATGGCCATCATAACTAAAATACTAGGAACTTTGCCTTCTAAATATAGAGCACTGCGGCAAGCATGGATGTCATTGGATCCTAAACAACAAACCATTGTTAATCTGACAGCGCGTTTGTTAGATGAGGAGGCCAGCTTAACAGGTGAAGAGGAACAGGAGACAGCTCTCCTTGTTGCCAATAAGGGATGGCGAACAAAGCCAAAACAAAGTAAACAAGTAGCGAGTGAGAGAAATACAAACCAGAATAACAAACCAAATAAACATAGGTTTGAATGCTATAATTGTGGCAAGCGGGGGCATTTTGCTAGAGAATGTCATGCTCCAAAGAAATCTTATACTAGAAAACCTCGGCAAGAAGGTGCAGATATGTTGGCTTTTTATGTGGAAAATACTTCATGTAATAATGAAGAGAATACTTGGATTCTAGACAGTGGGGCCTCTGCTCATATGACTTTTAGAAAAGATTTCTTTTTGGAACTCTCTGAATGTAACCAGAAGTCGTTGACATTGGGTAATAAACAGTCTGTGGATGTATCAGGCATTGGAAAAGTGTTGATACAGAGGTATGTCAATGACAAGTGGGAGACTAGTGAACTGAATGATGTGTTGTATGTTCCAAATTTAAGAAGAAACTTATTCTCTGAAGGAGTGATAATACGAAAATTCTATTCTATAGTGAAGAAAGACTCAAGTGCCTTGATTTATAAAAACAATCAAGTTGTGATGACTGCGAATATTAAAGAAAACAATTTATATGAATTGAAAATAAAAACAGTGGTACCAGATACATGTAACTTGGTTCAAAATAGTGCAAGTGATATGAAGATGTGGCATGAAAGGTTAGGACACATTAACTTAAAACAAATTAAAATGATGAGTGCCAACAGTGTTGTGAAGGGACTAAAAATGATTGACAATGGACAAAACAGTTTTGTGTGTGAAGCATGTGCATATGGAAAACAGTGTAAGTTTCCATTTCACAAATCTGAGCGAGGAGAATTACAGCCTGGTGATCTGGTCTATAGTGATGTTTGTGGACCAATGAGCATCCCATCTGTTCAAGGTATGAGATATTTTTTACTTTTTAAAGATGCTGCGACAAGTTACAGGCATGTATATTTTATTAAACATAAAAGTGATGTCTTGGAAACCTTCAAAAAGTACAATGCCATGATTAAAAATAAATTCATGCATAGTGTCAGAATCTTTCATACTGACAATGGAACTGAGTATGTAAATAAAGCTTTTATCGAGTATTTAGAGAGAGAGGGTATTGTTCATGAGCGTACTGCACCATATACGCCTGAGCAGAATGGTCGAGCAGAACGGGAGAACCGGACCATAGTGGAGAGTGCTCGGTCAATGTTGTATGCACGCGATGTCCCATTGGAACTATGGGCAGAAGCTGTACAATGTGCTACTTACATATTAAACAGAACATCCTCCACGCAGACTCCGCATACTACAGCATATGAATTGTGGAACGGGATAAAACCTGAATTAGGGCATATTAAGGTGTTTGGTAGTAATGGCTATGTTCATGTTCCTGACCTATTAAGAACAAAGTTGGAGAAGAAAAGCAAGAAAATGATGCTTGTTGGCTATGACAATATCAATTACAGAATGTATGATCTGGATACAAAGAGAATAACCATCTCAAAAAATGTAATATTTGATGAACATCATGTTCCAAGCACAAGGCGAAATATTGCACAAATAAATATTGTTGATGAAGAAATCACAAACATAAATGAAAGTGAAGTTCATGAATCCAGTGCGGATGGTAGTCTATTGAGAAGTCCGACAGCTAGAAGTGATAATAGCATGCTAAGTACTACTGAGGGAAGCAGTGATGACCCAGAGTATGAACCATCTCAAGAATTTGAAGATTCCACAATACACACAATAAATTTGAGACCACGTATGAACAGAAATTATGAAGCAAATCTTGTCGAGCTATCATTGCCTCAAACATACCAAGAAGCACTGAATAGTCCAGAAAAAGGTGAATGGTCTAAAGCTATTAAGGAAGAATTATCTGCACATAAAGAAAATAAGACCTGGTCTGCAGTAAAAAGGTCCAATCAACGAACCCTTACCACAAAGTGGGTTTTTAACATCAAGAAAAATGAGAATAATAAAATTGTACGTTATAAGGCTCGGTTATGTGCACGAGGATTTAATCAGATAAAGGATATTGATTATCAGAAAATATTCTCTCCAACAACCCGTTACGATTCAATTAGAATTATACTTGCTGTTGCTGCAAAGAATAACTTACACATTCAACAGTTTGATGTAAAGACTGCCTTTTTAAATGGGTATCTTGAAGAGGATATTTTTATAGAAATACCTGAGGGTTTGACAGTTAAAGGCGATTTTGTATTAAAATTGAACAAATCACTTTATGGTTTAAAGCAAGCATCAAGATGCTGGAACAAAACATTTACAGAGTTCTTGTGTAAATATGGTTTTGTTCAATCTCAGGCTGACCATTGTATATACATAGGTTTATTTAATGGAACTAAAGTATTTTTAATAATCTATGTTGACGATGCTCTTGTAATATCATCAGACGAACAACTTATTAAAGAGATATTAGAATATTTAAAACAGGCTTTCAAAATCAAAGAATTAAATTTCAAGTATTTTGTGGGTATGCAGATAGAGCGTATGAATAATAATATATATATTCATCAGGAAAATTATATTAATCAGTTAATTGAAAAATTTGGTATGAGTGATGCAAATCCTGTCAACACTCCAGCAGATGTGAATGTAATTATTTCAAAAAATTCTGATGAAATTACTGTCAATTTTCCTTATAGAGAAGCGATAGGATGCTTACTATTTTTGAGTTCTGTGTCAAGACCAGATATTACATTTCCTGTTAATGTATTAAGCAGATATGTAAAGAATCCAGGCCCACAACATGTAAATGCCATTAAACGTGTAATTAGATATTTAATAAAAACAAAGAATTTGTGTATAAAATATAGTGGAGAAAGCAATGATGATCTTGTTGGATATTCGGATTCAGATTTTGCTAATGATATTGATACACGTAAATCCACTACAGGATATTTGTTTATGATGAATGGAGGACCAATCACATGGTCCAGCCAAAAACAGAAAACCATTGCTCTTTCCACCACAGAAGCCGAATATGTAGCCGCTAGTGAATGTGCTAAAGAGATATTGTGGCTGCAGCAGCTTTTGTCCGATTTAGGTGAAAGTTATGATTGTATTACATTAAACGTAGACAATCAGAGTGCGATTAGATTAATTAACAATCCTATTTATCATAAGCGAACAAAACATATAGATGTTAAATATAATTTTATAAGGGAAAAGGTTGAAATGGGTTTAGTTAAAATAAATTATGTTCAAAGTAATTTTCAGTTGGCAGATATTTTAACTAAAGCATTGCCCACTCAAACTTTTGCATATCTAAGAGATCAGATTCTATATGATGTTCATTAATTTTTTTTTGTGTTAATTTCATTTAATTTTTGGATAGAGTTAAATTTTAGTGGGAGTGTTAGATATAAAATTTAACGTGGAATAATATTTAATAATAGGTGGCAACATTGTCTATGGTTTTTGGTCTATAATTGTCTGATGTTTTTTCCTTCCTGTGTATTCTTGCAAATGGCTGTATCGAAGAGAATAAATCAGTTTTTATACTTTTTCTAAAGAAACGTTTTTCAATCAGTATCCATAATCTAATAGGTAAAGCATGAAACATAGAAATATCTGTATTTATGCAGATTTTCTTAGCTACAGTATTCACACACCATCAACGTGAACAGTATTCTTCTTTGTCACTTCATGACATATAAAATACATTTTATCGAAATTTAATATCGCTATACGACCTGGGCTTTCGTATCAGCGAGGTCATTGCACTAACTTATTTATGAAGTCAACCCTGAATTCGCGGGAAAAAGACACTTTTTCCATACAAAATCTTCATCGCCTGTTTCATAATTATGTCTCTCGTCAGCACGGGGTGCAATTTGAAGATTACATCTTCATTACGAACGCGATCGGTGATCTACTTTATAATGGGTTATATTCGGCGGGACCTCTCTCTGGCTGCATCATTAGTTAATACAGACACAGACAGACCCTGCAGAATATAATGGGACTATTGTAATGATAAATGATTCGCCAAACTTTGGGCTATGTGGGTGAACTGGACGGACTAGCTGGCTGGGCCTATGGAGTGAGATCCGGCACCTGCCTATATTCAACATCTCACATTATCGAATCCTACTTTAGGCGGGTGGTGACTCGCCTCTCCTTGGTGGGCCCCCAAACAGCCAACCCGTTGGTCGACGGGGGGCAACACTGTTGGGAGAGGCTGGGGGTGTCGAGAGGTGTGGCCCTGGTTTCACCATCACGAGCGAGTAATCTCGAGCTCGGAGCGGGCTTCCCCGCTATTATGCCTTTAGACACTTCCTCATAATTATTATTATTACATTTTCGAGGTTTCAGGATTGGTTTCATTTTGTGACTTCTGTGCTGAGTCCATGGTAAACGTCGTTGTTGTGGTAAATGAGTTCAATGACCCATTAAAGTAATGCCCATGATTGTGGTTTATGGTTATGCAGGTTATCTGTCTAAAAATAAGTCGGGTTTTCCTTCCTGACGCTATAACTCCTGAACGCACTAACAGATTTCCACGGTTTTGCATTCGTTGGAAAAGTTCGAAATTGCAAAGGGGGCTCCGTGAGGCTTATAGCAAAGAAAATTCATGAAAAATTATTTATAAAATGACATCCAAGCGGGCGAAGCCGCGGGCAACAGCTAGTTTCTAAATAAGAATAACCTTGTTTATCTGTATGCATAGAATTATAACGCTTATCTCTATGTCTGTATGTAGGTAGGTACAGTAGAACATATCTTTAGATTTATAGGAAGAAAAAAGCTGATTGATTTGATATTTGATACAATGCATTAAAAAAAAAAAAGAAACAAAGAAAACCATAAAATTCCAATTGGTACCTACATATTAGGAAGGTACAATCTTACAACACTTACAACTCAGCTCGTGGCAGATCCACAAACTACAATATTGATAGATTATTTAAATCGTTTAATCGTTGCTCAGAAATATTCGGAAGTTCAAATGAAATTATTACCTACTTTTATTTATTTGGTATTTAGTTATAACTTGATGTCAAAATGTGACTATAACCCATTGAAGTAGGTTTGAATCACAGTCAACGGCTATGTAAAACAGTTACCATTAAATTAAACAGGGACTTAATTCTCGTAACTTATTATGCTTTGTAATTGTATCGCAATTGAATCGTTCCACTGTCTTGCTTTAGCGCGCGGCTTAGATGCAGGTTAGAGCAAGACACCGAATCGATTCAAACGCGATACATTTAGGCCCCATATGATTGTATACAACGTGTAACAGGATTGAATGTACAACCCGAAACTGATTTGTTCAGAATCGATAACCGAATCGATTTTAGGCATTTTTGAAATAGGTAACATTTTGTCCCAAAATTAATTACAATTAAGGAAATTATGGTCACCCATTTAGTGAACAGTCAATACAAACGAAAATGAGACTAACATCTATTCAAAATAAAATGCTAGTCTCAACAAGTTTATTAGAACTCGTTGAGAAGTACATTTTTTTTTTTAATTTAATGAATGTGGCAAACAAGCATGCGGTTCACATTGATGTTAAGTGATGACTGCAACCTATAGACACCCACACAATGACCAGAGGTCAAAATGCAGATGCGCTGCCACTCCTGAGGCATTAGGTGTTATGCCTCTGTGCCGTAAATTACAGGGCCGTACATTACCACCTGACCGGAACACGATAGTGCTGAACACTACCATTTAGCGGCAAGTATATTAGGTAATGCGATGGTGCCAACGCCCGCGAGCTCCGTCACTGGAGCTCTACCACCAGTACATTTTATTATTATTAATAATTTAAGAAAATAAATACTAAAAATGAATCTTATTACTAGCGAGTGTTAAATAGGGGTACGCACGTTACGCAACATCACATTGTGACAGTGTACGTGTCCAACTCACACACGTACGTTTGTGTTTTATCAGAGAATATGTAATAATACTCCGTATAGAATGGACACTTCGACGTCCCGCCCGATTTCCCCGCATCGCCCAACCTCCCTCTTATGGGCGACGGTTGGTATTTTCTACATGCTGCGCACACAGGTGCACGTGTAAATACACGTCACTGATTGATGTCTGTGTAAAAGAGACCAAATTAATTTATTTTATTTATCTTCTTCTTATTTTATTTCATTAGGGTAAGTACCCTACCTCTACTCACGACCGCACATAAAACCCGCGGACACTTCGCAAAAATTCCATACAAACGCTTAATTTGGTCTCTTTAACACAGACATCAATCAGTGACGTGTATTTACACGTGCACCTGTGTGCGCAGCACGTAGAAAATACCAACCGTCGCCCATAAGAGGGAGGTTATATTGCACACCCTATGCATACTTATGCATAGGGTGTGCAATATACTGTTCGTACAAATTGAGGACAATTTGTTTCTATTATTTTATTATTATGATTATAACTCGGTTTTCGAGGTGTTTAAGAGTGTGCATTATTCCCGTTACATGTTGTATGTCGATATCTGTCATATTTTAATGTTAAGTCAATAGCTATCATTTGTTCTATCCGTATGATATTTGTTTTTGAATGTGTGTGTTAATGTCTGAGAGTTTTAAAATGATTTCAATTATAAACTGTGGTATGCTGCAATAGAGTAAACATATCTTATTACTTTTTAATTTTTCTCATTAACTTTGTTAATTGTACCTTTAAAGTATAATGTGAGGTAACTATATTAAAGGTACTTTACTAAAATGTATCTAGATAAGTATGTTTTGTAACCGAGTAAATTGGATATACCTTTTAATAAATAACCGGTTTTGCGCAAGCGTTTTAGCAACTTACAACGTCAATTATCTTTACAATTTTTTGTTACAAGTAAAATATAATTAAAGTTTCTAACAGAATGTTAATGAATAATTATCTTAACTTCAAACTCAATTCTAGTAATTGTAATTACCTATAGAATGTTGATAAATAATTGAGACATATGAGCATGCTGGTATTGCCATTAAGCGAATTCCTGACAGCTGTGTACGTTATTAATTATACCTGCCTACTGAGTGATTAAATTCATATAGGTATATAGACAGTTGCCAGGATTTCGTTTTCATTTATTTTTAAACTACCTACATAGTAAGTAATTCATTAAATACCCAAATATATACGGAATGGATTTTGAACATTATCTACATATAAAACATGATCAACTTTAATCGCTACACAAATCCTAAATAAAAACGGAAACTCACCGATCACAGCACGAGAAATCTCCTTGAACTCAATCCTACCTAATAAAGCTAAGCACTCAATTTCAGATGCAACCGGCTAATTACAAAACGAGCTAATAAATGAAAACATCAATTAATTAGAAGGGGAGAGGCGAGTGGGCGCGAGGCTGCGGCGTTCGCAACTGGTTTCAACAAGCATAGCCGCATGCTTCATCCATAATTCAAATAAAACATGGGGGCCAGACTCCGCCCCTGTGACACGCCGGCCAATAGCCTCCACAACGTGCCCGCTTTCCAACTCCGCCTGCTATAAAACTTATTCCCCTCCTCTCCTAGTGTAAAATTAGCCCTATTCAATTTTATCAATAAATAAATATGTGCCGATATGATTATCCCACTATAGAGGACCCTGTCGAACGGCTGCACTTAATCGCATGTGGGTGCCGATTGATTATTTGCAATATTCAATTAATAGCCGTCGTGGTTTCGATGATCACGAGCTCGTTTCCATCGTAGTTAATAATGTTGAGCTTAAGATTCAGATGTTCTATGAGGATAATCCTTAGATGAGAAGTTTATTATGCTAGCCTAGGTAGGTATTGTTTATACGAGTTCAAATGGGTATTAGGGAAGGATCTAATTCGAACAGGAAATTCCTAAGCGTCACCACATTATCAGTGTCAATATTTCGTGAAGGCAAATTGACAAGATAAACTGGACCTGGTCAGCTCCGGGTTCAATGCCGTGACAGTCACGAGCCCGACCACTTTACTCATAAACAACTAATTTATTTTCGGACATTTTGTTTGATGACTGACGTTCGCCTCAGTCCTTGCTGATAACGACACTGGAGTGGTTTAAAAGGATTTTTCATTGTGGTTGACTTTTGCCCTTTAAACGAATCTCTGGCGTAGATAATCAAAATCAAACCAGCAAAAAATATTGCTCAATTAACAAAAGAAAACATTTCGAAGTAATTAACTTGCTTTTTGCAAGAGGAATCCTGTAAGCAATTACTTGACTACACAAAACTCTTTTCTATTGTCCGATTCGGTCAATAGAAAGTTTTTTTTTTGGGATTGAACATTGTTTGTTGGCTCAATGTGTCAGTTTGTTGTCCTTTTGAGGTACGACCGCTAGACGTAGCAAAAAATTTACCTTTTCGGAAGTTGCTAATAACAGGGCGCCATCGGTAGCTTTGTATTTTTTCTTGGTTAGTGTGAATTACACTTGATTATAAGTCTATAAATTTGGAGACACTCCAATTACAGCTTTGGGCGGACTGCATAAGAACTATAACTGTAAAATGTAAAAAAGTTTCAATATTGCGGTTGTCATGGCAATGACACGTGTTGATAATTTAAGGTGTCGCTTCACATAATTATAAGGAAGATTCGAGTTATGGTGTGGCCCGGAAGTTGAGTTTGTCATCACGGTACACTTTTGGGACATTTTTATTCGTAAAGCTTTGATTTTACTTCCGGATGAAAAAATATAGTTTGTTTGTGAGGTTGATTTGAAACTTGATTTAAAATATTGTGACTATTTTTAACAATCATAGCGATATTTTGCATAAATAGCTATTTAATTTGTGAATACCTAGTATTCGACTAAATTTCCTTAATCCACAATTTTTATTAAAATACCAATCAAAATTTGCATGTTAAAAATACATATAAATTAAAGGAAAAATTAAAATATACTACGTTAATTGGAATTGATAGATTTAAATAGATAACAATAGTAACCAATTGTGGTTGAACACGGCATTAGTTAGAAGCTATTAGTTGATAAGCATCTCGGCTATAGGTATTTGGCGTTCCATTAAGCAGTGCAAATACCAAAAGTTAATGCAGTCAGTACTACCAGTTGTTCTTATTTTATTTTTTACTAGCTGTTGCCCGCGGCTACGCGCACGTGGATTTCGTTTTATAAATAATTCAAATTTTACGATCCCGCGGAAATGTCCCAATCAAGTTCCAATTGTTATCCAAAACCTTTAAGTATACCTAATTTTTTTCATATAGTCTAAAAATGAGAAAATTCTGTATAAACTTTTTCTTGTGTTTTTTAGTGACAAATAGTCTGCATACCAATTTTTGACAGTCCTTTATCTCTGGTTCTATTAGGAATTATTCCAGTTTCTGGAAATTTCTCAGTACCTCGAAGGTTGGTAATGTGTCCGGAGATGTCAACAGGCTCGCCACCTGTTACATGGGCCCAAACGTAACCGGCATATAGTCGGTGTTTGCAAGCATTATGATTGCCTTTACTCCTGCCAACCCCTTCGGGATTACAGGCGTGAAGTTACGTTACATTTCAAAGAGTCAGTATGCCAAGTTGTAATTTTCTGCTTTGAAAATTGTGGAATGCTCCTACAAACCTCCACCCGCTATTTTAATGAGGTAGGCAGATATCCAAAAAAAAAATTAAGTAAATGCTGTTTTTTTTGTAACAAAGTGTCCGCATACAAATTTTTGACTTTCCACCTTGAACACTGCGGCAATCCCAATACAATTTTCACTCCCTTACCTTACTTTCTGCTCCCATCCCCTTATAAGATAAATGCATGATGGGAGCAGATTTCAAAAAAAAAATAGATGTTCGTATTGTTTGTTAGGCTCAAAGAGTTCGCGTACCAAGTTTTAACTTTGTACCTTGCAAATTGTGGAATGCTCCATTTAAATTTCCACCTCCTATTTTAGGGGGTGGGGAAATATAAGAAGACAAAAAGTTGCCTATGTCACTCTGCACCTTTTCAAGTATCTCTACATAGAAAATTACACCAATCCGTTGCTCCGTTTTGACGTGAAAGACGGACAAACGAACACACTTTCACATTTATAATCTTAGTATAGACAGTATGGATTTATTAAGGAAGGTAATAAACAACTTCATATTTTGTGAAAATTTTAAGCGATTACTTGCTATGTACCGATGTTAATATCGAGCAGAAAATATACGAAAAAAAAAACACGTTTATTGTATGCCCCCTTGGGTGGTCCAAGGGGGCATACAATAAACGTGTTTTTTTTAATACTTTCATTTTCTTATTTTTAGTATTTAATTTTGTCGTTATAGCGGTAACAGAAATACGTAATTTGTGAAAATTTTAGCTTTCTAGCTATCACTGTTTATGAGATACAGCCTGGTGACAGACAGACAGAAAGACAGCGGAGGATAAGTAATAAGGTCCGTAAAGGTAAAACGTTTTAGGTACGGAAACTTAAAAAAGATAGAAGATTGATACAAAATAGTTTAAAACATGCGATATGATTCTTTAAATTGACGTAACTTTTTTATTTCTGAACCGATTGCCATGAAACAAACACTAAAAGTTAAGTGAAACTGATCACAATATATTAGTAAAAACCGCAAATCGGGTAAACCGTTTCTGAAATTAGCATGCACAAACACACAGACAAACAGACATTTTTTCGGGATAAAAAGTACCCAGTGTTGTGCGCCAAAGGTTAAAGTATAATTATACCAAGTTTCATTGTAATCGGACTGGTAGATTTTGTGTGATGCTTGAACAAACAGACAGACAGACAGACAGACAGAATTTCTAATCACATATTTGTGTTCGGCATCGATCTAGTAACATCTCCTGGTATTTATTTTTTCAATATTTTCAATGTACAGAATTTACACTTCTACAGTTTTATTATAAGTATAGATTATTTCACTGTGTAAAATCCTCTTTAGAGTAATTTAAGCTGTAAAAACTTTATTTTGAAGCGTTTCTTTAGCTTTCATTCTTCATCGTTGTAATGTAGAGTGTGAATAGCGCTTATTCATTCATTTATTTATTTATCCAACAGCTTGTCATGAATAAGATCAATATTTCAATATATTGTTGTACTATTATTTTTATTAATTCATTCATTATCATCATTTCAGCCATGAGACGTTCATTGCTGGATAAAGACCTCCTCCAAAGATTTCCACAACAAACGGTTCTGGGACGCTCTCATCCAACGATTGTCCGCGACTTTCACCAGGTCGTCAGTCCACCTCGTGGGGGACCTGACTACGCTTCGTCTTCCGGTACGCGGTCGCCACTCCAGAACTCTTCTGTTCCACGGGCGTCAGTTCTGCGAACTATGACCCACTGCTACTTGAGTTTCGCTATTCAGAGGGCTATGTTTTGCATGCGGATCTCCTCATTTCTGATTCGATCTCGCAGAGAAACTCCGAGCAATAGCCCTCTCCATTGCTCTATGAGTGACCTTGAGCGTTCTTATGAGGCCCATAGTGAGCGACCACGTCCCAGATCCGTATGTCGTCACTGGTAACACATACTCAAAGACCTTCTTCTTCTTATAATAATTAATTATTTGAACTAAAACTTGTTGGTTTCTTATTCCTCGATTAGGTTACCTAAGTATATGGAAAATATGTATATGTTGTGCCGATGACTGTGAATAGAACTTCTATTGACATTTTATCCATAGTACCTACCTAGGGTCTTGGGGCGTTTCGGTCCGCTCGTGTTTGGTCCTGCGGACCGAAACGCCTAACAATGCCTTCTGAATGGGTCGATTCGGTCCGCGGGACGAATCATCCCATATTTTCCTATTATAACTTATAGAGCCCACTATGGGACTAAAAAACAATGGCCAACAATGGCAAATCGTTGGTAACTAGTTGAGCAATGATGCATTTATAATTGAATGCAGTCATTATGATAATGCATGATTTTATTTCAAATGTTATTCACAAAACCACTCTGGAAAAATATCTACCTAAAAGTTCAAAGTTCAAAGTTCTTTATTACATTCATGTGAATTTTACAGATGATATAAGTATTGAGTGTAGCAACATGATACCCGTTGGGCGTAGCAATTTATGTAACATATTATTATAGTTATAGATTTTAAGGAAAATTATTTTAAATAGTAGAATTAACAGTTAGATGATTTTAAAGTAAGTAAGTATTTTTAAGAAGCCAGAACGTGAGACAGACACGATTTTAATGTGTTAGAGGTTTTTTAATTTATTACTTATCGCTAAAAAATTCGTTCAAACTGTAGTAAGATTTTTCAATCAGAAAAGTTTTTAATAGTTTTAAAAATGTATGTAAGATACGTTGTTTTTTAATGCTGTTTGGAAGATGATTATAAATCCTAATTGCGCTTACGTACGGACTATTTTTATGCATTTCTACTCTGCTCTTTGGTATCAGAAACTCATTTATTCATTCATTTATTCATTTATTGATTATAGTTGTTTTCGTATTAATATCTAGCAGTATAGAATTTCTGTAACTTAGTTTTCTCAAATATTTCGCAATTTTTTCTGATAAATTTACATATTTCTAAAATGTATAAGCATGTCAATGTCAGTATTTTTAAATGTCCGAAATGTTGCCTATAGGATTTTGTGTTGTCAATATTTATTATGATTCTTATTAATTTCTTTTGCTGTATAAATATGTCAGTTATATGTTTAATGTTTCCCCTTAAGATTGTTCCGTAGTTTAACCACGAATTTGCATAAGCACAATAGGCTGAAATTGCAGTTTTCTGATCGGTACTCTTTTTTAATTCATAAAGAGCATATGCGAAACTTGACAATTTTGATTTTAATTTCTCTATGTGAGCTTTCCATGTGAGATTTGAATCTATTTCTATCCCTAATAATGAACAAGATTTCACCTTTTCTAATTTAAAGTTATCTACAGTAAATTCCACATTTAATGGTGATTTCTGGTGTGGTAAAAATTCTATTAATTTCGTTTTTTCGTAATTAACTAGTAGATTATTTTTACTTAGCCAACTTAATACCCTACGAAATGTTTCTGTTAAATTATTTTTAAATTCTGGTGTATTGTCATATTGAAATAAAAGTGATATGTCATCTGCAAATAATACGCATTGCGTATTAATAGACTTAGATAATTCATTTATATAGATAAGGAAAAATATGCATCCAATCACACTTCCCTGGGGTATAGAACCTTTTACTGTGTACGGATTTGATCTGTAGTTCGATATTTGATTGTTGATAGAGTCATAATGATCGAATTGTACATATTATATTCTATTTTGTAAGTATGATTTAATCCACTCATACGAGTTTCCACGTATTCCTGAGTCATTTAATTTTGACAAAAGGATATCATATTTTACTCTATCCTAAGCTTTAGTCATGTCAATCAAGATGCCTACTGCATATTTCTTTTCATTAATATATGTCAATGCTTTTTGTATGAAGGTGTATACGGCCAGAGAGGTAGATTTTCCTTTCCGAAATCCGAATTGATTTATATCCAGAATTTTGTTTTTCTCTAGATAAGAGTACAAGCGATTTGACATAGCTCTTTCAAAAATCTTGGATATTGACGAGAGAAGCGCAATTGGTCTGTAGTTTGAAGGGTTTGTTTTATCACCTTTTTTGAAAATGGGTTTAATAATTGAGATTTTTAAGGTCTGGAAAGCAGCCACATGTAAAAGATTGGTTGATTAACAAGACCGCTGGTCTTGTTAATCAACTAATCTTTTACAAGTTGTACGAATTCACTAGCACATTTTTTTAAGACTGTTGAAGGTAATTCATCGTATCCAAAGCTTATTTTATTTTTAAGTTTTGTCAAAATTGTTTTTATTTCAGTATCATCAACTGGGGTAAAGTATAAACTGTGTGTTGGACAGCTTGCTTTCGCTTTCTTAAAGTCATAGTGTAGGTTTTTCTTAGGGTTTATGTCAGATTCGCCATCTGTGGCAAAGAAATTATTAAATATATTTGCTACCTCTACCGGTGATTCTATAATCTCATTATTAATTTTTAATTTTATGTTTTTGTATTTTTTTGCGATATTTTTACCAATTTTTTTTTAATAATGTTCCACATGGTTTTGGTTTTGTTTTCGGAGTTTGCCATTTGCTTTATAAATATAATCTATTTTTTTAGAAGTAAATACAGATTTATTTAACATTTTACTATATTTTCTGTAGAAAGATTTGATCGTTTTATTATTACTATAGTTTAGAAGTATTCTTAGGGATCTTTTATGTCTACAGGAGATTTTAAGGCCCTTTGTCGTAAAACGTAAAACGTTTTAATGAAACTATTATTATCAAAACAACTTTATACCTACTCGTAATTATTTTTTATAAGTCATTTCATAGTATTTATCTATTGTATTATGACGTATCATATGTAATTTTTTAAAAGATATATATTTTAGTGGTAGGTACCTACCTATATTTTCTAAAAATGTTTTTTTTATAAAAGTTTTTTTATAAAAGATTTTTAGCATTAGATACACATTCCACTCGGTACCTATCTATACAAAGAGATCTATAAAGAGAAAAAAAATGAAGATGGAGTATCCATTTTTAGCAAACTATGTTTTCTAAAAATGGATACTCCATCTTCAGACAATTTTTTTTTAGGTACCGAGTCGAATGTGTATCTAATGCTAAAAATCTTTTATAAAAAACTTTTTTTATGTAATGCAGGTGGTAAACAAGTAAGCAGTTCACATTAATGTTAAGTGATAGCGTGAAGTGTGAGCAGCCTATAGACATCCATACAAAGACCAGAGGTAAAAATGCAGATGCGTTGCTACCCCTGAGACCTTAGCTATTTATTATGTTTCTGTGATAGTTATTACGGGACCATAACATTTAACATAGATAAAATTTCTGTTGACTTAAAGGTAACAATTCATTTCACTACCTTCGTCAAAGGCTGAGTAATTATTTTTCGGTATTATCCTGTTCATTAAGACGATTTAAGTGCAATGGAAAATCGGTGCAGAATACGCCTTTGTAGGTATACGTAGGTGCTTTGTATTTCTGCACGAGCCTGTTGTTAAGTGTTACCTATCCCATAAATTTATTTTGTCACATATTCTTACTTGCAATACAAAAGTAAATAAAAAAAATAAAAAATATGTTTTTGATAAGCACAAAATAAAACTAAAACGGAACAAACTTCTGTCTGTTTCAGTTTTTTTTTTTTTTTTATGTAATCGAAGTGGTAAACAACCATGCAGTTCACATTGATGTTAAGTGATGACTGCAGCCTATAGACACCCACACAAAGACCACGATCAAAATGCAGATGCGTTACCACTCCTGAGGCCTAAGGTGTTATGCCTCTGTGCCGGAAATTACAGGACCATACATTACCACCTGACCGGAACACGATAGTGCTGAACACTACCATTTAGGGGCAAGTATATTAGTTAATGCGGTGGTGCCTACGCCCGCGAGCTCCGTCACTGGAGCTCTACCACCAGTAATATATAATAAACATGACTTAAAGTATCCAAAGCCGGATAAATTTGTGCTCATTTTAGTCCTCACTATAATTCCATTTCCTTACCCGTCGCTCATCAGACATCTATAATTAATAACACCATAATGATTGCTCAATATCGTCATTAGACTCCAAGAACTCATTACTGCTTCAATGTAACGCGGGTTCAAATTGTCGAACCGTTAAACCGGGTGCAACGAGCTCTTAGAAAAACAAAAACCATACTTACCTAGTTTATACCTCAAAGCGTCGCTAAATGTAGTTGAATCGTCGATAATACTAGACGCAGGCATGACATGGCGGCACACTTTTTGCCCCTGAAATTTAAACAAACGTCACGGAACCGGACCAAATCGATTTTCAACGATCGCATCTCATCGATCCCAGTTTTTATGTGCCAGATATCATTATAGATCGACTATGAAATTATACCGGATACAAAGATTTGCGAACCCCATGATATTAACTCACAATCCTTCGATTAGTTCTACTTTGTTCCAACTAAATATCTTTGTCTTCGATTGGCCTAACGGTACCCGAATATAATGAGAGTTTAGGGCGAGACGAAAGCGGCCTAACAGTTTTGCTGATAGATTGAATTCCTAATCATGGGTGTTCCTTTCCACTTGTCCATTCAGAGTGTATTGATACACGTGGTTTGAAAATTGAAGTCAGATGGAATGAGTTTATTGAACTGAGAGTTTAATTCAACTAAAAGAACGGAAAGCAGTAGAAAAAAAGATGGCGATTCAAATGATCGACCATTGATGGGGGGAAATAGAGCGGTAGCTGCGGCCGGTGACACGAGCCACGCGGCCAGTCATTGTCAACATTTTTTATGTTTATTTAGGTTGAAGAAACAAATTTATTTTGCACTTGTATTTGCAACGGTGTATTACTAATGTTACGGTCAAAACTCTAGAAAGTACTGTGCTTTTCGAAGAAATTTACTTTTAATTTCTTTTTGTAATCTAACAAATAGATAAAAATTACAAGTAGATAAAATAATGGTTAACATGATTTCTATCTATCAAGATCCAAAGTCCCAGTCCGGCGTTCATAATTACGCCAATGAAAACTTCTTTTGACTAAACAATATTTTGATTGAGAGCGATTCTCACATATTACGTAAATGAGATTTGTTCATAAAAATTGTTAATATACCGACTTACTCAATTAAGTTTTGTTCGGCCTTTAAAATGATATACGTTTCAATTGAAATACCACATAAAAAGTTAATATTAGACACGCAACTGCAAATACGTTTAAAAGTGCTTAAGTTGCAAATTTTGTTGATGGAACACTACATAGGAGGCAATAAAGAATATTCGCGACGCGAAAAAAGTACAAGTACACAGTACGTTGCAAAAAAAGAGAATTAATAATTAATTACTTTAAGAATGTATAAACTTACGAGTGACCGCCAACAGAGCTAATCAAATTGTTAATAGAGCATTGTATCGATTCCAGATGAAGACGTGAAGTATTTTTTATTGAATGACACACAATTAGTAATTTGCACTTTATATGAAAAAATGACTAACAATTGTACATTGTTTTATGGTATTAAACGGTAAGCATTCCGACTTGCGCGAACTTCATGCATATGGAGGTGCTTTTAATGTGTTTAATATGACATAACTGTAAGGGAATGACTATAAATTTATTTGTTGAATATATTGTTAGCATTCAGTGTTCAATTTTATTAGTTATCGTCAGGCAATAATAAAAGACTTATTTCGTAAGTTACTCTAAATAGTTTCTACATCATGAAGAAAAGAATGTATATGCAATTATAATTTTTTACATTCTACTACTAATTATTCTAAGTCCTCACTTAGAATAATTTATAAGTTTGTACATTAATTTGCAAAACAAATTAAAAAAGTAATGAATGAAATATGTGATTTATGTGAGACAAAGACTAATTACGATATGATGTAATACGATGATACTAAGATGGTAATTGTGATCCGACCACATTGACATAAATGGATAATTATGTTCACAATGTAATAATAAATCCAATCAAGTATAGGTGTGCAATTTAAACAAATTGGTAATAAAAATGTTGATGACTCCTGTCCAATGGTCAATCATGGAACTATACAAACAGATATAATATTAGAACGACAAACGATTGAGGCAATAGCAAAGCTATTTGAGGTTTACTGTGAGCACGCAAGATTTACTTTTTATACGTTTTTATACCCGCGCCGGATGTGGTATAGATTCAATGATACCTATTTTGTAAGAAGACTTTAATGTAAATATAATTTCAAGTTAATTGTATTTGGTGATAACTTTATAATAGTTTAGTGTCATTATGTTTACTTGTCAGTCAGAGTCATACTCAGAAATTCGAGTACAGCGATGGTACTTTACCAGAACCTCAATTAAGTTTTGGAGGCAACCTGAAAGGGCCTGTTTTCACTTTACACGGGCACTGTAATAAACCTATATCATGTAAATTGCCATCAATTTAATTTAAGACCTGCACAGACGAAGGACTTTTTTCCCTTGGCGACAAAAACTCTCAAAGACTTTTCGGGGTACTCTTAGTCCTTTGTGTGCGTTATTGCATACAGTTTATAAGAGATTTATATTGATGGATAAAAAGTACCCCGGGGGACAGTACCTCGTGTGCGCATGCCTTTAATGTAACTCAAAAATGCACCAAGAAAATGAAATAAGTAAATTAAGAGCACCCTCTTCCTCCTCTTCAAGTTTCTCGTCAAAACTCCAGGGAATTAATTTAGGTTCTCAATAAGGACCCAAGAATATTTTATAAGTTTTACTTACTATATCTATAGTCCCACCTCAATATTGAATTTATTCCAATATCTATACTAATACTTTGTTTGTTTGTTTGAACGCGCTAATCTCAGGAACTACTGGTCCGATTTGAAAAATTCTTTTAGTGTTAGATAGCCCATTTATCGAGGAAAGCTTTTAGGATATAACATCACGCTAAGACGAATAGGAATAGGGTAGGTAACATTGCACCCGCGCGAAGCCAGTGCGGTCCGCTAGTAAAAAAAAAAAATTGTAGGTAATAGTAAGTAATACAGATCGTGATTTTCCATTGTCAATAAACTAAAGACCGTTTGGAATTTGTTATTGTGTTCAATCAGATGTGACTCGTTGCCAATCGAATTAACATTATTTGTGTGACTTTCAAAAGTTTGCTTATTCACTCGGGAAATACAGAATCGATAGACAAATTTTGTTTAATTACGAAAAACAGGTAAAATCATGATAATTTTACTGTGTGGACTCCACACATAAACTCCGTTTATTAAGATATAGATACTTACTTAGGTAGTTAGCAATTTGGAAGAAGTGCAGTGCAATCAATTACAAAAAGAGTCTCCAAAATTTTGACTACTGTAGACTTACTGTATCTAAGTATCGTCGAAATTGTTCAAAAGGTATACTATTTAACCATACACGTCCCTAACGGGGTAGGCAGAGAGTGTAGAGCGCCAGATATCCTGGTCATGACACACCTCCCGTGTCTCATATACCTACATTCATCATTCTCTTCATACATGCACGCCGATTCCTAAGACCTTTGACCCACCATCAGATAGTACTCGACCTATTTGGTCATGGTAGTCAGTCTTGGTCTTCAACCATCCATGCTATA
Source organism: Macrosoma leucophasiata (assembly GCA_036365455.1). NCBI lineage: Eukaryota > Metazoa > Arthropoda > Insecta > Lepidoptera > Hedylidae > Macrosoma > Macrosoma leucophasiata. Next base: position 20,689,250 of record JAWQUS010000007.1, on the reverse strand, counting down.
ATATATATAATTTATATAATACCTAATACTGCCTAATAGAATAGCTCTGTATAGCTAGATAATTTCTTACAATATTTTATTTATTACACAGGATCAAGGAGGAAATCTTGACAACAACAACGACAAACTTTTATATCATATCAATTTGTATAATGTAGGCACCTAACAAAAGTTAGTATAGTTCGCGCCACGTAAAAAGAACGCTGGCGGTCAAGCTGCGCGTCATGTGTTTTTATTTCATTTTATGTTATTCTATGTAATATAGTTTTCAATCTGCCTACCAATACACGAAACCGCAAGCGACAGCTAGATCAAAAATAAACCAATAGGGCTAGTACTTTCGTGCGCGAGTGTACCGATGCGCGAACACATCCCTTCTACTTTCTTCCAGCGTTCTTTTTACGTGGCGCGACCTATACAGTCAATGGTAGAGTTTGTATTACATTAATTTCAAGACACAGTTTCTTCTTTTTAGGACGTTAAAATAATATCTTGTTTATAAAACCATTTGTCCACTTTTGTTTTTAGAAGGTTATCAAATAATTATTGTTTGTTTGAATCAATAAGAAATATAGGTAAGACTTTTAGACATGACGAGAAATAAAAAAATAATAATTTTGAATATTAGATATGAAAATTTGGTATGTTGTCATATTATGTCAACTTGTGATTCCTTAAACCCCTACTATACCGTCGGGACCAACCACCGACCATCATATCATTGGTCGGGTCAACCGATGTTTGTATTTGTTCTACACGTGTTTACGGTTTTTTTACCCTACATTTTCATACTCAGTATCTATTAATTTTCCCACACAAATAGTCCGTATCTATCAAACCTTTGACACATTTTCTGAGGCAATACGAAGTTTGCCGGGTCACCTAGTCTATCTATCCATATAATATAAAAATCAATTGCAGTCAATCTATCGAACGCTTGGTGGTGCAAGGTCTAGTGGAGGGAACCAGGCCACGCGGCAGATCGCCAATGCGATGGACGGACCAAGTCATAGCAGCAGTGGGAGGTCAACTGCACGAGTGTTCGAGAAAGGCAACAGTAAGGGACCAGTGGCGACGCATAGTTAAGCAAGTCACAACATCGTAAAAACCACGACCACTGTGACAAGAGTGTTACGACTAAGAAGAAGAAGTCTCGCTAAAACTCGGGAATGGCTGGACCGTTTTGGTCAATTACGGTTTTGAATGATTTTTGTATGTCCAGGGAAGGTTTAAAAGGTAAGAAAATATGAAGAAATTGAAGGGAAATAGTAAAAACCACTATTTCATTTTTCCGTACAAATAGTCCGTATCTATCAAACCGTTGACACATTATTTTATTCTGAGGCAATACAACACAATATAGTTTGTAATAATAAGTTGTAAGAATACATACAGCTCTACATACTAATATACGAGTAACCTCAATACTTTAACAGCTCACTGCGTCGATTAGGGGTTTTCCTAGGCATGGGGAAACCACCGCTTAAATTAATTACCTCGTGACATATTAATCAGAGTAACCGCACTGTAATTAGATTATGTTTACCGCAATGGTGATGTTGACAGGAAAACAATATTGGGAATCGTGTTCATTATAGAATAGATATTACAATCGTGTGTCTAATTGATATAGAATGTATGGTGCAGTTATTACTAGCGATAGTCAGCGTGGTTAAGTATAATTAACTTTGTGCGAATGCATACACAAATATAGATTTTTTAATGACTGCAGCCTATAGACACCCACACAAAGACCAAGGTGAAAATGTAGGTGCGTTACCACTCCTGAGGCCTAAGGTGTTATGCCTCTGTGCCGGAAATTACAGGGCCCCGAGCCGTACATTACCACCTGGCCGGAACACGATAGTGCTGAACACTACCATTTAGCGGCAAGTATATTAAGGTAATGCGGTGGTGCCTATGCCCGCCAGCTCCGTTACTGGAGCTCTACCACCAGCTGACTAAGTGGCGTTGCATTTAATGTATAAAACCATGTCGCTCTCACACAACACGTAGCTCATTCATCAAAACGTTATCTGTAAATATTAAAACAGCAAACATAAATACGCATAATGTTACAATCCATCACAGTTACCCAGTTACTAGGTTTCATAAATAAGTCTAGATATATCGCGATTTTCCGCGATCAAATCTGATTTCCGTTCGCTGCTCACCTTTTTACGGCATACCGTAATGATTTATTGCCGCAAATTATTCGAACTAACAAAATTCAGTTGTTTTAAAAATCATTCGTAATTTTCCCGTGAATTAGAGCTACGATTACAAAAAAGTTATCGGTCCAGCAGATTAACATTTGAATTACGATGATATTAACAATGCAACTTCGTAACTTCACGCCTGTAATCCCCGAAGGGGTAGTGCCTCTGTGCCGGAAATTACAGGGCTGTACATTACCACCTGACCGGATCACGATAGTGCTGAACACTACCATTTAGCGGCAAGTATATTAGGTAATGCGGTGGTGCCTACGCCCATGAGCTCCGTCACTGGAGCTCTACCACCAGTAATCTAAGTAATCTGTTGCAATCTTCTGGTTATACATAAAATAATTTACACCGCATATTTAATAAAAAACTAATTAAATATACATGTGCAGATAGATAATTGATGTGAGACAAAGAAAGACTCATTGCATATGGACTTAGTACGATGTCACTAAGATGGTAATTGCGAACCGATCACATTGACATAAATGGGTAACTATGTTAACAATGTATAAATCCAATTATACCCAAGTATATATGTCCATCTGTAATTAAACGAATTGGAAGAAAAAATGTTGATGACTCTTTTCTAAAGAGTAGGTCTGTTTGTTTTTATGGACTGAAAGTACAAAAAAAGACATGCAGTTCCAATTACAGAATACTGGAGCCTTGAAACATAAAAAAAAAACAATTGAAAAATCTGAATACAGATGTGTTGCTGCTCCTCAGTATTGAGATATTTCCTGTCTGCCAGAAATTACACAAATGAAAAGGCAGATAAGTATACAGGATCGTATGAAGAAAAATGTTTAAAAATTAATTTTGTTTTAATTTTACTGGTGGTACAGCTCCAGTGACGGAGCTCGCGGGCGTAGGCACCACCGCATTACCTAATATACTTGCCGCTAAATGATAGTGTTCAGCACTATCGTGTTCCGGTCAGGTGGTAAAGTATGGCCCTGTATTTGCCGGCACAGAGGCATAACACCTTAGCCTCAGGAGTGGTAACGCATCTGCATTTCGACCTCTGGTCTTTGTGTGGGTGTCTATAGTCATCACTTAACATCAATGTGAACTGCATGCTTGCCACTTTAGTTAGATAAAAAAAATCTAAATCTTACCTCAACTTGAGGTCTGTCAAAGTGTAGGTGTATGTCAAACGATTTTTCGTAGATTCCTAATAAGCCATAAATTTTTATTGATTTTGTTTTCATTACCTTCTAGCGAAGTGCATCCGCTGGACGCACGTCGCTTCCGATCGGCCGGCATGGAGGTCATTGGGGGAGGCCTATGTTCAGCAGTGGACGTCCTATGGCTGCTATGATGACCTTCTACCAGATTACCGAGACTACCTTTCTTAAATTCAAAACTAAAATGTAATAAGTATGTGTCTAGTAATCTGTATTTTTTTAACAATATTGCCATGCTTCAATAACCATTTTCTTTTTTTTTTTTCATATTTTTCGATTTTTAATGAAAATGTTTTTATGTAACTTACACATACACGTTTATAACACAACTAAAACCCTGCATGTGGACACATTTTTTGAGGGCTTTCCCCATGATGCCATCATCAGATCGGAACTTGGTGACAATGGGACCAAGTTGGAAAAGTACCTGCACTTTCCAACAACACAATAGTTTTAGTAGGTACCATCCTCGAAGTTGTTGACGATGATGTGTACCTGGGACAAACAGTACAGTTAGGGCGGTCAAACTTCGAAAAAGAGGTCAATCGTTCGAAAAAGAGGTTAACGTTCGGGAAGTTACGACTTACGATACATCTTCTAGTTCAATTTACGTTCTTCAGTTTCCATTTCTCGCAGTGTCTGAACCTGACAAGTGTGTGTTGCCAGTGAGATTTTATGAAACTGAAACGTGGCCGGTCACCATAAGTCTCATAAGAAGACTCAAGATCACTGAATCCTGAAGTTTGGCAATTGCATAACATAAGAAGCTACAAACGTAGTCATAAAATGTAGATATCCAAATCTCTACCATCACTAATGGCAACCAAACACCGTAACACTAAATAGATAACTCACTCATAGTTATCCTCCACTGTAGTAATTTATCATTGCTCAGCTAGTTTATTACTTTATTCATATAAAAAGAGGGTAATTCGAAATATGGAACGTTAAGGATATTTTACTTTCAGCCCAATTACATGAAGTAATCATTCAACGCTGTCACAACCCCTGTTTCGGAATGACATTATCGAATATAATCTTGGCGGCATGAATATACAATCGTTTTGGGTAACGACTGTTGCCCAATAATAATTTTGGAAGCACATTAATCCAATAATGTTGGAATGTCAGTGTGTTTTAGGATGTAGGGTAACCTCCAAGTTCATGACGGTGATTTTTAGAATGCACTAAATGGAGATATGTGTAGAAAAATAAACTACCAATAACTCGGTACCTACTTACTTAACATTAACTGCCACGATGTATATTTCTGCCAATAAAAAAATGGGAGGAAATAACAGTGGGTTGTTCTGAAATTGAACTCATTTCGAGAGCTTAGATAATGGATCTAAAAATATTGCTGGTGAATCATAACCCTTATGATGTACGATACTTTCGCCGCTATAATCCAACTTTATTCGCTAAATTGATTGATTGGATTAATAAAAAGCTGTTGCTTTTTTGGACAGAACAATTCATGCCTACATAGCATTTTCCTAACAATAGTGATTGAAAGAAAGAAAACCATTTTCGAAATGTCAATAAGAATCAATAATTACCTAGAGTGAATAACAATTACATAAAGTAAAACAGATTATGTAAATTAAAATAGTGATAAAAAACTTATAGTTAAACTATCATAAAAAAAATAAATTCCTTCCTTTCAATAATAGATAAGAAAAAGAAAAAAATATTCGCCAACAGCAAAATCTAAGTTATTCACTTAGCAGAGTTCCAAGTGCAGTCGCTACTGCGAAGAACTCCGCTACCCAAAAAACTCAGTAGGAGCTATTTTTTTTTGTTTGGATTGATGAAATTTATTGCTATGTCCTCCCGCGTCGTATTATCTCATGTCTCTATATGGCCTCCCATATGGCTGCCTGAGAAGCCTAGTCGTAGAAAGACATTACGACTACTGGGGTCTTGGATCCGATTCCCGGGTCGGGGGTACCAGAGATAACGGTGTAAAATCCTTTATCTCTGGTTATATTCGGAGTTTCCCAGTAGTTCGAAGTTTGGTAATCTGCCCGAAGATGTCAATAGGCTCGCCTCCTGTTACATAGGTCAAAACATAACCGGTGAATCGTGGGTGATTGCATGTTATACTTCAATGCATGCATTTACATCTGCTTATCGGGTATTACAGGCGTGAATTTACGTCTCTATATGGGTTTTACCTTTTCACGCACGTTTGGTTTGGGTTTTTCATTCCACAACAGATGGGTTTTCAATTCTACTACATTTTCCAAACGAGAATTAAATCCAGGAGAGTCAACCCTACATAAACAAATATTTGTGGTCGTTTACGAAGAGAATTTGAATTGGATTGCTTCATTTATTGTCGTTATTACCGATTATGACATTATAATAAATGTTAGAAAAAAAATGGCCCACCGTGTGTAGTAATCAAACATTATTGGAAAATATTACGTCTTACAATTCAATATACCATCATTTATAAATGAGTAGTGATTGATGCTGTCTATCAAATTATGGTGTCTGCGGTGTGTTGTAATAAGTGTATTTCTTTGAATTGTTTGCTGGAATGTAGCCTATCAAATGTTACCTTCCATGTACCTATTGGCCGTGTAGAAGCGTTGGGAGGTCACACCAAATCACTTGTAAATTGCTATAAAATCGTTTCTGAACATTGACATGTGGCCTCAGGCAAAGAGAATAATATAATCCCTACGTTTAGGAGACTGAAAACCCTACAAATGACAAATCCTAGGACTTGGAACATAGAGCAACACGGGCCATAGGCCGACCGGAGGCGAGTAGTAATTTTTTGCGAGGGGAAATTTGTGGGACACACAATGCACACAAAAATCGGCTATTACTACGAAACTCACACCTTGACTTTAAGAAATACATAAACAATTCACGCACACATTTAAACATATTGGCCCACTTGTGCTTGTGCTTGTACTTTGACAGAGGGGAAAGCCTGCATATGGCTACTCTCCTCAGGTCCGCCGCGGATGGTGGCCCGTGTTGCTCTATGACTTAGAAGGAACAATACCATACTGACACAATAACGTAATTTATAGTGTTGGCAATAAACGGCGTTATTTCTGTTAGATTGGTAAATTGTACTTACTGAAACTAATGAGCTATCCGATTCACATTATTTTTATCATACAGCTATACGGTAGCGCCAGACTAGCCATAATATGATCTTTTATTGCAAACCTAAATTGAATCACTGGTGCTTTGTCTAGTTTTTTCATCCACGCTGTCATGTAAATAAATGAAGCTAAATTTCAACAGTTCCTTAATTGAAAAAGACGTCATAGTTGGGTCCTGTACCTTGAGCAAGAGCTCAAAGTGGTAACGTTAAAAACATAACTTATATGATAGTTATTTCAGTATACAGTTTGATTATTATAGTATCACGCACAGCACTGTATTCTATTGCATCATTTTCCAAATAAAATCAAACGCACGCCGCATATTTCCAAAACTAAAAACGCTGTTTGCCAAAACGATCGTCCCTTCTTATAATCAAATTTAATAAACCCGAACAAAAAAAAACAGAATCAGCCAGTAATAGTGTCATCAACCTCAACCATCCAAATCAACAAGAACACGGAACCCTTCGGAACCAACGAAATTAGTTGAACATCACATCAGCCACACACGGTGGCGGCCAAATGGTTTTTTTCGCCAGCCAAATTGCGGGTACTATCAAGTATTAAAATGACATTAGGTGACGCTTATTCCAGTAACTGTCGATTAACGACTAGCTACCGCGATTAGAAGTTGGGCCTCAAATTATATGGTGCTTTGCGTTTTGATGTTGGGAGCAAGTGTACGCTTTGTTGGCAGTCATAATTTTGGGTCATTGTTGGAAATCTTGACTAACATTCAAATGTATTTACGACATAGATATTGTTCACGTTAAAAATTGCCACTTCAAAATTATTTTCAATGATGATTTATAAGTTGAATTTGTAATAGAAGATCTAGAGGCGATAAGTCTAAGTTACATGTACTTACCAGTAACAGATCTAAAGGACGTAGGCACCAACACGCTACCATAACATTGTCTATTCTAGGACATTACCTTATAGACTTGGCGTTAAATGGTAGTATTCAAATCTATCATGTTCTGTCAGGTAGCGTGAAAATTACCGGGCCATGACATAACAATGTTTGGGAAACACTGATCTAGAGACCATAACTCTCTGAAATTGTCTTCCATTTCATTCCGTTCTATTCTTGTTCTTCGAATCAAGACACCAAAATTCTCTGAAACTGTTGTTAGTTTTTGAGGAAAAAGATACACATATTTTAATGAATCTATAATCTAGTGAGGTGTAAATCTAAAACTACGTAGGTTATATGCTTTATATATGCTAACGAGCTTATATACTCGTAAGTAAATTAAAAAACAGCCGGCAGATACGGACTCTAACCCTTCTCTTGTCTAAAATAGAAAACATTTTTACATCATTTTCAACGACTATTTTAATAGTAACATCGGTTGTCCCAAAACTATCACCTAATAGAAAAATAATGACGAAAAGGGTTACATGAAAGTGTGACGTGTTTAACACGGGATCACAAATTGATTTTTATTATACACCAAAAGCTCGATGAAATTAGGAAGGGTTGCGACAGTCGGCAGAAAGGGACGCTTGTGTGTAATGATTCGGTACGGCTTGTTTGATGCTTAATCAACTATGATCGTTGTATTAAATAGGGTAGTTGACTATTTTTAGAGTAAAACTAGTTTTCGGATTTATCTCGCGTATATTAAACTAAAATGATTATTTATAAAATCGAACCCGACGTTTCGGTCGCTTTTCACCTTCCGTGATCTCGGGCAGACTATTTAAATCTTAAAAAATTTAATTAAATTATAATTTTAATATACATTTTTAATTTAAAGCTTATCCCTTAAAATATAAAATTTAATAAATTATTTTTTAAATTAATTTTTAATATAAATTAAATTTAAAATTAAATTTTTTTTTGAGGTGACATTTGTCTGACAGCATTTGTTTGAAAAAATATTATGTGCAGCTACCTCCATTTATTTCGCAAACGTCTTGTATAGCGTGCAGGATAAACACAAAAATTACTAATCGTGTCTTGAGTTCTTAAGGACTGTTGCGGTTGGGTTTAATTCTACTGAGTATTGGATCCCATGTTGGCGACAATCGCCAACTATCTTCGCTATTGAAATTTTGATGTTTTTTAATCATATCATTCAATCATACCCATGTATGATGAATTTTATTTCCATTACATGTCCATACATGTAATGGAAATAAAGGTTCCAACAAATAAATATTTACTCAGTAAATATCCTTTTCTTTAGTATCTAAAAAAGACTGCGGGGTCGGCAGAGGTGTCTCGTTTATACAGTTAGTCATTAATTTGTTAAATATAACATAATAAGCGGAACATTGCGAAAGAAAAATGTAGACATGAAGTATAGAATTGCAAAAAAAAATTGAATCTCAAAAAAGTTCTGCCATTACACATTGCAAGTCTTTAATTTACACATAACATATCCACCGAAACGAAGACAACGAAGGTTCCCTGAATAATCTACAGATAGCTATCAATACATTCATGATGTGTGTGCCTTGTGCCAAATCGTATTTTAATTATTTAGATAAGACATGTCATTAGCTAGCAAATTACCCGAGGAGCTATTTATTTTATTTTTTCTTATCTGCTGTTGTTGGATCTTGTCCGTCAAATTGCCGGAACACAGTGTGGGGCGATGGTGGCAGCGAGTCTTTTAGACAATACAGTTATATGAAGAACAACACCATCTAGCGAAAAATACAAAAACTAACACGAAACATACGCACTCTATTTGTCAACGCGCGGGTAAATCCGATCCAACGTTCATAGAAATCACTGAATCACGCTAGCGAAGTTATCACAGTCACACCACAGCTTATTAGATAACCCAACACTCGAGTCGTATAACAGAATTAAATGTGCAACCCGAAACTAGTATGTTTTAGACGTGGGTCGTCGACGGTTTTCACGTCAACGCAACGATACCGTTTACCGTGAACTATAAACTAGTCGAAAAAACAGTTTTTTTTCGACTAGTTTATTTTGTGAACTAGTTTTGAAATGTAGTCGATTATGTTGTTTGACCGTTTACCGTCAACGATACATGAGTTTATGAAGCAGTCTATTTTTCGACTAGTTTATTTCGTGGACTAGTTTTGAAATGTAGTCGAATATGTTGTTTGACCGTTTACCGTGAACGATACATGAGTTTATGAAGCAGTCTATTTTTCGACTAGTTTATTTCGTGGACTAGTTTTGAAATTTAGTCGATTATGTTGATTACGTTGACCGTTTACCGTCAACGATGCATGAATTAATGAAATATTTTTTAACAAGTTTATTTCATACATATTATGCGCGTATGGTTAAAGTGAACGACATTTGATGGAAATGTTTAGGTATTATAATACTGAGTCTTAAGTTTATATACTTTAATATAATCGTGCATTGTTGCCGTCTCGCACGGTTCGCGCGCCGCGTCGAGCGTCGACACGAAAGTTCACGAAACGACAACGTTTCATAGTTGAGTAGTAGACTAGTATAGTAGTGTTGGGTAGGACACGCTTTCAGAAAGAGTTTGTAAGAGGAGCCTCTTTTTTGTACTGAGCCAGTACTTTGTCCCACTTCAAATTACGTGAGGCGATGACGTAACGCGAGGCCGCCGACGCGGCGAGGCGGCGAAGTGATTTGACGCGTCGCGGTGCATTTGAAGTAACATGACAAAATTTGTCGCGGGACAAAATTTGTACTAACATGACAAAATTTGTCGCGAGACAAAATTTGTACTGGCTCTTACAAAGTGTGTCTGACTCACATTTTGTAAGGGACAGGACTATTTTTGTCATGCCATACATTTGAAGATTTTGAAGTTTGAAGTGACAGAATGGATTTGTTTGTACCTACTAAACATAGTGTTAATAAGATGAATAACGAGAGATATTAATATTTTTAATGATTGAGCTAAGATTGGTTTTGCAATTTGTAGGTTTTGTTTAAATTAAAAGTTAAGTCATTTTTGATCAAATTAAATAATGTCAATAAATTTTATTATTATAATGAAGTTGACTGGCTCAACGCCCGCGGTATTTTTGCGATAGTGGAACGACAATTTCAGCGGTCGTGGTCGCGATTGTTGGGGTCGTTAGGTCGAACGTACCCTATGTAGTAGTACATTCTTTGTCCTAGTTACACACGTCACACTTGACTTAAGAGTACAAAAGAGCAAAGATTACCGCGACAATTTAATATGCGGCGCTTATTGGTCTGTTTTGAGGAGTAGTAGCCTCATTGTCCTCATCTCAGACCAATCACGTTACACTTTTTGTCTTAGTCACACACGTGACACACTACGTAAGAGTACAAGAACAAAGAGTAACGCGTCTTAATATTTGAAGCAGTACAAATTATTTTTTGTCGCGTCCTTACAATGTCAGGTTTTGTCCGGGACAAATGTAAGGCCTCTTGTAAGTCCTACTCAACACTATAGTATAGTGATCTGTGGTTGAGCGGTTGAGTAGTTGACGACCTTGACGTTGATCGACTAGTTCAATAAACGGCAAACATACAAATGTCGCGCGCGTCGCGCCGTTTATTGGTATGTATGTATGTATGTATCTTCACGCCAGGTCCCTAACGGGGTAGGCAGAGAGTGTAGAGCGCCAGACATCCCGGTTCTGACAAACCGTTTATTGGTAAACTAGTTTATCATTGAACAGTAAACTAGTTTATTAGTCGATGACCAAGAAACAGTCTAAAAAACTGTTCGTTCATTCAACGCCCACTACTAGTATGTTTAGAATCAATTACTGAATCGATTTCAGACATTTCAATATTTTTTTTTTTTTTTTTTTTTTTTTTTTATGTAAATGAAGTGGCAATCAAGCATGCAGTTCACATTGATGTTAAGTGATGACTGCAGCCTATAGACACCCACACAAAGACCGAGGTCAAAATGCAGATGCGTTACCACTCCTGAGGCCTAAGGTGTTATGCCTCTGTGCCGGAAATTACAGGGCCGTACATTACCACCTGACCGGAACACGATAGTGCTAAACACTACCATTTAGCGGCAAGTATATTAGGTAATGCGGTGGTGCCTACGCCCGCGAGCTCCGTCACTGGAGCTCTACCACCAGTGAAATATAGGTAATTTATTATATATACCTACACCTTTTCCCGTACCGCACTTCATAGTGTATGTGTAGCCTTTTCTTAGTGTTAAGTATATATTTTTAAGGTTCTGTAGATAACTAATTAGCTTATCCTTGTTAAATTTTATATCGCTCTCGAGAATATTGTAATATACCTAATTAGCTTTAAAGATATGTTTCAATAGTATTTAAATAGTATTAGAGCTTCGAATGTAAAGGTACCAGGACAAACCCATTACCTAAGGGTTTTGTGGCATTTTTGTAGCTACATTTAAATTGTTTTTGTAACTTTTCTTAATAAATAAATAAAAAAAATATTGTCCCAAAATGAATTACAATTAAAAAAATTTATGATCACCCAATTGGTGAACAGTCAATACAAACGAAAATGAGACTTAGGTCTATCGAAAATAAAATGCTAGTCTCAGCAAGTTTATAAGAACTCCTTGAGATGTGGAATTTATGATAAATAATAATTTAAGAAATAAAGTAACGAAAATGAAATTTATTACTAGCTAGTATTAAACAGTGGTATGCAGGTTGCGCTACATCACATTGCAACAATATGCGTGTGTGAGTAGATTTGTGTTGTATGTGCAGCCGTAGGTAGAGGTAGGGTTAGTATGCATATGGGAGTGCATACTGTTAGTACAAATTGAGGACAACTTATTTCTAAAACGAAAAATATTAAATACATAAACCTGAAATTTCAGTTCATGTATTATGATTATATCTAGATTTTCTAATCGGGGTGTTTGAGAGTGTGAGTTATTCCCGATACATGTTGTATACTTACTGGTATTCTTTCTCCCCACATTCTACCCCAACAGTTGCACAAGAAGAGACGTAGCCTACGGAGGCCGCTGTTAAATTCTCAAGTTTTTTGTCTGCTACAAAGTTGACTGTTGAAAGGTAACTTATGGTCGTAACTTCACATGGCTTTGGATTTTTCTCAGTTTGAAAGTTTTTTTTTTTAATCTTTATTATGTTTACTTTGACATGGTGGTATATCGTTTTCGCTTCACTGGATAGAGGAAAACTTAGGATGCTATTACAATTTCCAACTTCCTTTAGATCGATTCCATTTTCCAATCGTAGTACCTAATATCCTTTCGACCTAATTTCTGAATTTAGAAAATTTAGAAACAATTTATTCAAATTTTCCTAGATCCGGAGATAAAACCAATTGTTGCAAAGAATTTCGAATTTTAATACGCTTACACTCACAGCCCCACAGTAGGTTAAACCTGTGTCGTGGGTGCCGTTGTACACAAACAACACATACACAAACACCAAGACTCGAAACAAATATCTGTAGGCCATACAAATATTTGTTCCGGTGCGGGGATCGAACCCGCGACCCTTCGAATCAAACGGTGGTTTCGCACCGCTGGACTAACCGGGTCGTCAAGCCATTTACCATATTACCAATACGCATAAGTTAGGTACCAAAAATTGCTTTTTGATTGTTAGACAAGAAACGGAACGAAACGTTTTAACATTGCCCGCTCGATAATATCATTGGACACACATAATTATCTATTTGGTTTAGATGGTTGGTAACCAAGTGCCCCTTAGTTACTTACATATTTTGATTGACTTGTTTTGCAACGTGAAAACATTTTTTCCCCCTTATTCATAAACGTATTTTAGCTAAGGTGTTGCTAATGTCTCCTTTGTCTTTTTCTATCCTACACATTTGACAATGCAACTGACAAAGACAAAGCATTCTATAGCTAAAACGTATCGAATGTACGTTTATGAATAAGGGGGTTTGTATTTTGTAAATTAGCAAATAATATTTTACATGTATTTTTTATTGATGATAGTTTTAAATAACCCGTTTTTATAATTGTTGTCTCGGGAGAAAAAAATACATCTGCATAAAGGTTACACTGATCTTTTGGGATATAAATGAAGATTGTAGTTCAGGTGTACTGCTTCCGTTACAGAATAAATATTATCAAAAAATTAATATACCTCAATCAAAATTAATGATGGAGCAATTGACAAAAAACGCGGTTACGTCGTTAAAATAAATTGAAAAAGTTTTTATTAATTTAATTAAGCACGTGATTTTCTAATCAATATTTGATTTTATAAAAAAGATCGAGTTTAACTTTTTTTTTAACTAAAGGCCATTATCCACGATGAAACCCGTTAATTTTAAGCTCAGCTTATTATGAATAAACTGCTAATAGACGTCACTATTAAGATTTCCCGATAAATACAAGCTGTAAAAAATGTTCAGCAATTTCGTATTTTATGAAAAAGTAATGAGTTTTTTAATAAGCTGAGCCTGTATTTTACGATTATTGGAGTTAACCTGACCATGTTTTGATAGAATACCTACAAAATTAAAGTAATTTATGCGATATACTCGTAGTTTTTAATTCATTAGCTAGGCCGTAATCATTAAAATTCAAACAACCTTAAACACATTAATCATATGAGTTTTAATTAACTTTGTTTTGGTTGTAAATCATATCATCAACATGACTAAATAAGTTTGGAGATATTTATAATTTTTAAACATTTTTTTTGTTGTGTATTTTTTATGTTAATTTATGAATATATTATACATACCAACTTTACTTCTTTGCTTAATTTTCTATTTGTTTTTATTATATTTAGACTTGAAGGTAATAAATAGTTATTCCAAATTTTTTGTTCGTTATAAGATTAAACATATCCCATAAGCTTTTTCACTAGTAGAGTTCCAGTATCGAAGCTCGAAGCGAAGGTATCACTGCATTACCTTAAACTAGATGGATGGTTGCAGAGGCCCAGGAAGACCATGACTGCGCGTTACATGTAGGGGAGATACCCTAAATATTTTTTTCTTTCATGTTTTAATTCTACCACTTTGGCGGCGTGATTAAGGTGTATACTTGTGCCAAATTTCAAGTCTAGTACCAATAGTTTTTGCGCTAAACCGCGGACGCACAGACAGACAGACAGACACGGACATGGCGAAACTATAAGGGTTCCTTGTTTACTACGAAACCCTAAAAAGGGCTTAAAAAATCAAGTTCATAACTTCACTGAGAGCAGTACTTACTTTTACTGTATTCAAATATCCAATAATTCCAACAATGTTTAAATCCTGTTTGAAACGAATAAATCAGTATCAGTGAATGAGAAATGTAAAGAATTTGTAGGAGGATGGTAGTGGAGTGAAATTCTAAAATTCCTCCTTATCTATGGGTACTAAAAGACGGGAGTCCACGGTCATGTCCCAACATTATTTTTATGAGGCACTTGTATAAAAGTCACCTTCGGCAGGGTTCCACAGGAAGACGCCATAGTAAACCCCCACTGAGTGCTCAGTTATTTATTTGTTTTGCTTGTGTTGTATCTTTGATAATACGTAACTTCACGCCTGTAATCCCCGAAGAGGTAGGCAGAGGTAAATGCATGCATTCAAGCATACATGCAAACACCCACGATTCGCCGGTTACGTTTTTGGTCCATGTAGCAGGCGGCGAGACTGTTGACATCTCCGGGCACATTACTGAACTTCGAGGTACTGGGAAATTTCCAGAAAATGGAAAATCCCAATAGAACCAGAGATAAAGGACTTTACACCTTTATCTCTGATAACCTCCTACCCGGGAATCGAACCCAGAACCTCAGCGTAGTAGTATAAAAGATACTTTTAAGGCATGCGCAGACGAAGTACTCTCCCCGTGGTACTTTTTTATCCATCAATATAGATTTCTCATAAACTGTATGCAATAACGCACACAAAGGGCTAAGAGTACCCCGAAAAGTTTTTGAGATTTTTTTCCTTCGCCTGTGCAGGCCTTAAGTAATATAATACAAAGGTACTTTAATATTTATCATTGCTTTACCAAATAATTACAGATAATGTAATATATTTGGATATGTATTAATTTTTATCACAAAATGTAAGAGAAATAGATACTTAACTGCAACTGATTTATAATTTAATATACCTACTTACTTACTTATCACATGAAAAGGTAAGCACCGTAGTCACATAGGCCCGAATACTCAAACGTCACTCAATTTTAAGCAACCCTCAAATGTGCGCTATCTCTATCGTTTGAACGTGTTTTATAAAGACAGAAGACTTTTAAGACCCACTTAGATTTAAGTGACGTTCGAGGATTTGGCCGATAGACTCATAAAATTTGCCCTTTACAGAATGTCTAATACCATTTTATACCGCTTTTTGTGTTTTGTTTCATTTTCAAATTCTTCAAATGTCACAATTTTGCTTTTTTGTGAACTACGTTCGCAGCGTCTGCTATGGTATCTATGTAGGTTCACTAGGTACAAGGGAACTGGCCGCTTAACCACATAGCTACCTTATGTCGTGTTAATAATAGCTATATTTATTTGGTTTTGTATAAGCGGAGAGTACAATGCACATGATTGAAGATATTTAAAAGTTGTTGTATGGATGACGTACCATTTAGGAAAAATAAATACACAATGTGTTTGTGTGTTGAATGTCATCTATTTTACTAACTAGGATTGCTTTAATAACGAGTTATGTACGTGAACTTGGTTCATGTTTCATCAGAAAATGTCATTCTTGGTTACCTGCGCTTATACGAGAATAACTTTATACATTGTCAACTTATTGAATCATTAGAGGAATTGAAAATATAATCATCTGCTACGAGTGTCACAGAAACTGTGTATTAATGTTTTAATTTTTATCTTCAGCCTGCCCTCAACTGAATGAATCTCTCCCCCAATTCCCTTCTCCCTTACTAACATAGCGTCTTGCGGCGTTTTGGTCCGCTCTTGTTTCGGTCCGGGGTCCGAAACGCCCAACAATGCCTTCTGAATGGGTCGATTCGGTCCGCGGGACAAATCACCCCATATTTTTATTATTATAGGGCGATTGGTCCCGATATGAATACCTGTTTTGAAAGATTTAGGTACAGTTGGCTACAAAAAATTGAGAAATAAATAAAATGCAATGTAATAGGATAAAATTTATAATTGCCTACACAAAAATAAACTAAAACAAATAAATCACACACACACACACACACACATACAGAACATTAATCATATAAATTGGCATTATAGTGTTAAATTCTTGTACACAATAAAAAACACAACTAAAAATAAATATATTGCCGTATATTTATGCAGTAAAGTTTTAAAAATCACTTTAAAAAACTCAAATAATTGGTGAACGAAAGTATTTTTTTTTGTATTCGACTGTACATGACAATATAATTGGACCGAATCTACCCATACAAGAAAGAACTCTTGGGTGATTCGGTCCCGAATATCCCCATGAATAAAGTGCTTATAGGCGTTTCGGTCCGCGGGTCGAAACACGAGCGGACCGAAACGCCCAAGACCCCTAGCATAAATTCTGAGTCAATCCACCTCAAAAATATTATTCCAAATTATACACTGACTAGCTGTTGCCCGTTGTCGTTTTATAAATAACTAAGTTGTCTATGTTCTTTCTTAAAGTCAGCTTTATCTCTGTACTAAATTTCATTAAAATCGGTTCAGTTGTTTGGACGTGAAAAGGTAACAGACAGACAGACAGGCAGACAGAAAAACAGAGTTACTTTCGCATTTATAATATTATAGTAGGGATAATGAGCACAAATGAATCACAGCATTTGTACCCAAATTACTTTAACATTTATTACAGTTTATTTGTACAGAACCAGTATGCTGTGCGCTTTATATTTGTCAGGATTTTATTTGTCCTGTTTTTTAATCTGTGGGGCCGCGCGTGCGCTCTAATGGGTCGCCGTGATAACTCTCACTTTTCAATCCTTTTATTTCCATGTCACCCTATAAAAGTGCACCTTTTATACACAACAAATTCACCCTTATTTGTTTATAGTAAAGATGTTTTTGGCGTGTGATAAATGTTCCTCAAAATTCCAGAAACATAAGTCATTTGTTAAGTTATCTGCACTTTATTTAGAAGCAAGATTTGTGTTTGTACGATGAGGATTGTTTTAAATTGTGCATTTTTAGGAGGTTTGGAATTTTGAACTTTTACGTTTACTGTTTTGGTAGTTGTATTAAGTAGTGTTATCTGTGTACGTTGAACTATATTTTAAAGAAGCGACCATGTCGATTGTTTTTTTTAGAACATTTGAAATAGGTTCTCAATTTTAGTAGGTAGTTGTATCTAATACATAATAATCTATACTATGTATGTATGTATGTATCTTCACGCCAGGTCCCTAACGGGGTAGACAGAGAGTGTAGAGCGCCAAATATCCCGGTTCTGACAAACCTCTCGTGCCTCGTCTACGTTCATCATTCTCTTGATACAAGCACGCCGATTCCTAAGACTTTTGATCCCACCATCAGACAGAACTCGACCTATATACTATATACTATCTATACTAATATTACAAAACTGTAGAGTTTGTTTGCTTAAACGCGCTAATCTCAGGAACTACGGGCCCGATTTGAAAAGTTCTTTCAGTGTAAGATAGCCCATTTATCGAGGAAGGCTATATAACGCTAAGATGAATAGGAGAGGGTAGGTAACATTGCAACCGCGCAAAGACGGGACGGGCCGCTAGTAAATAAATAAATACGCTTACACTCACAGACACACCCCACACTAGGTATAAACCTGTGTCGTGTTTGCTGTTGTTCACACACAACACATACACAAACACCCAGACCTGAAACAAACATCTGTAGTACATACAAATATTTTGTCTCCGTGCGGGGACGAACCCGCGATCCTTCGAATCAAACGGTCGTCTCACACCGCTGTACTAACCGGGTCGTCATAGCTGTATTTTTATTAAGTTTGCTTCGTTGGTAATCGATTTGAAAATTACTTCTTATTCGTTTTAAATATTCCCTATTAGCGGTGGTACAGTGCTAGTGTCAGAATGTAGCACTACCACATTAACTAATGTAATGTTCAGTATAGGTCGCGTCATGTGTTTTCTACTGGTGGTAGAGCTCCAGTGACGGAGCTCGCGGGCGTAGGCACCACCGCATTACCTAATATACTTGCCGCTAAATGGTAGTGTTCAGCACTATCGTGTTCCGGTCAGGTGGTAATGTACGGCCCTGTAGTTTCCGGCACAGAGGCATAACACCTTAGGCCTCAGGAGTGGTAACGCATCTGCATTTTTACCTCTGGTCATTGTGTGGGTGTCTATAGGCTGCAGTCATCACTTAACATCAATGTGAACTGTATGCTTGTTTGCCACTCTTAAAACATAAAAAAAAAGGTAAAAAGAACGCTGGCGGTCAAGCTGCGCGTCATGTGTTTTTATTTCATTTTATGTTATTCTATGTAATATAGTTTTCAATCTGCCTACCAATACACGAAACCGCAAGCGAAAGCTAGACCAAAAATAAACCAATAGGGCTAGTACTTTCGTGCGCGAGTGTACCGATGCGCGAACACATCCCTTCTACTTTCTTCCAGCGTTCTTTTTACGTGGCGCGACCTATACTATCTTGTTTCGGTCTTGGCATGGCCCTGTTATTTTTGTCACAGGGGCACAACAACTCACGCCTCATGAATGGCAATTGGCAATCGATTTATATGTCTGGTTTTCGTGCAGCACATCCACCAGCCTCGTGTGAAGTGATTTTAGAACTTGTTAATTATTACACTATTCAGTATACATTCCCTTCTAATAACGAACATAAAGGAAATAGTTAATGTCCCATGAATAGTCATAAAAGTAATTCAATAACTATAATTACATTGTAGCCCCTATATCTAGTATTGTTTATGACCATTTACACAGTTTGTTTAATGTAAATGGCATGTTGGTTGTAAGTGCATCATTTTTACTGAAGACCGCCTGCGTCTTCGTGGAGGGTAAATTCTTCGTTTGAATATTTTTTGCTAGAAGAATTCTAAGGGGCTTAACACACTAGCGGAATGCGAGCGTTTTCAAAGCGGAGTGGGGCCGCATCTAATACGCCGTGAATTCAACACGGACGCAAAGTAAAGATTACGTAGCGGACGCGGATCAAAGAATTATGAAGCGAGCCACTACACCTGGAAATACGACCACTACTACTATGTCAAGTGGGTAACGCAAGAGAAGAAGCGGACGCGCAATCAGTTCATTGTGAATACTAGATAAGATCTCCATACTGCAGCGCCGAGAGAACACCTCAGAGGGGAGGTTCCCCTCTAATTTATTCTATCTCCCTAATACATACGGGCGTGAATTAGGATTGTCCTGACGCCAGACATGTGACGACTCCACCGCCTATTAGTGGAGGGGAATTTTTCCGCTAGTACAGGCGGTCAACTGAACAAACGCGAGATGGGCATCAGTGTACCCCGCCTAAACTGCTGCCACTGGGATCTTCAACGCGCATGTGCAGAGTAGCAATGAATCTATATTTTGACTATAGGGTTGTATGTAGATTTTATAGGCTGAATGTAGTAGGTATTCACTTATATGTGAACTGCAGGCTTGTTTTCCACCAAAATTATATTCCCAAATCGTTGTGCGCACAGCCATTGAGAGGCTCAATAGCTACGCTTTCGCGACGTCAACGCCCACGTTGTGCACTCGCAGCGAATTCACTGCGGGTCGGTTCTGCTGGTGTGATAAGACCCTAATGTCAGGTAGGGTTATGAGCAATGTGTGAGTTTACAAGTTTGGTTTTACTTTTTTATTTCAAGTAGCGTATGTCGTATTTAGACGTAGTGACATATACGGCATAAACGTACAAAAAAGCGCAGAGTTCGGATGGAAGCTCGGTACAAAAATATCGCCCTTTTTTAGATTATAACATTTCATATTGGCAGAGCTGGAAGCAAAATATTAGAAAATGAAGTATTTAAAGAAAAAATAACGGAAAGCTATGTAAGCCGCTTTTGTGTATCAGTTTTAAAAAACGAAACTATTTGTTTTAATAACAATAATGTAATAACAGTTTTTGAAAAAAATAAGAAAACTTATTATATTTTATAACTAATACACGTGCCTGTAATCTTGATTTTAAATTATGTTCCTTGCAACTTTTATCTATCATACAATGTAAAACTCGTATGTTGTCTTGCTAAAGTCATAAACAAAACAATACCAGCGTAAGAGCATGCGTGAGTTGGGAAAGAAAAAAAAATGCAATAACGAACGCCCGACTATTAATCCCACATTAAATTCTTAAAAAGTGGCATTTACAATTTCCTGCAGGTAATGTGTGAAAAATTACTGGTCAACGAATGTGCTGGCTTTAAACGGTAGAATAGAAACATCTGCATAGCAACAGCTATTGTAATGAAATGGTGGTGAATTTAAATTGGTTTAGTGGGATTATGCTTTTTTTATGAAATGAATGTAAGTAATGACTGCAGCCTATAGACACTCACACAAAGACCAAGCTCAAAATGCAGATGCGTTACTACTCCTGAGGCCTAAGGTGTTATGCCTCTGTGCCGGAAATTACAGGGCCGTACATTACCAACGGACCGGAACACGATAGTGCTGAACACTACCATTTCGCAGCAAGTATATTAGGTAATGCGGTGGTGCCTACGCCCGCGAGCTCCATCACTGGAGCTCTACCACCAGTAATACCTACTACCTATAATTATGACCTATATTAATATAACTACCTATTTATACTTGAAAAACATCACGGTATTATTAGACCGTTTCATCAATGCAATTTTACCGCCGATGAAAAGGTTCTGAACAATACAAAGGGCACCATCTTTTTAGGATTCCGTAGTCCACAAGCACACCGCGAACACTCTGCCAAAATTCCATACAAACGCTTAATTTGGTCTCTATCACACAGACATCAATCAGTGACGTGTATTTATATGTGCACCTATGTGCGTAGCACGTAGAGTATACAAACGTCGCCCATAAGAGGGGAGGAGATTAGGTGAGGCGGAGAAATCGGGCGGGACATCGTCCAAGGGCGGGACATCGTCCAAGGGCGGGACATCGAAGTGTCCATTCTATACGTAGTATTATTACATATTCTCTGCTACAAGGAACCCTTATAGCTTCGTCATATCAATCTGTCTGTCCACAGCTTAGCTCAGAGGCTCTTGGTACTGGAAAGTTGTAAATCGGCACGAATAGATAGGAAAACTATTACAGCTAAGTAAACAACTCTATAAGCAAAAGTCGACAAACTTATGAATTGTAGGGCCCCGTATCAGCTACCACGAAGACATGACAACTTAAGTCTCAGGGATGGCAACGCTTCTGCATTGACCTCCGGTTTTTGTGTTTAGTAGGCTGCAGTCATCACTTAACATCCATGTGAGATGCAAGCTTTGACAAATGGAACCATTGTGCTCCGACACATACTTGGCCGGTTTGAAATGTTCTTGTACAGCCGTCTTTACCTCAACCAATTGACCGTGCCACCCGACAATATTCAAGACTGACTAAACGTAATACATGTCGGCATAATTTAGTATGTTATAGAAATATAATACGTTCGGAAGGAGGATTTTTTCTGCGACACTGTAATTATAACACGTCCACATCAAATGCATTGTTAATAACTTAATACAGGCATTGAATGTGTCGGCGAGGTAATGATAAGAGAATGGGCACGCTAACCGAATACCTAAGTACCTGTAATATGCTTCAAATAAGTGGATGCCGTTGGAAGGTTACCTTTTTTTCGTGATAAATGAATTTAACGTGATGTGAGGTGATTATTATTGCTGATGCCTTTCCATTTTAATGTTAAATGGTCCTTCGCAGAGGTCTTCCGGAGACTTTGTGCTTTGAGTGAAGCGAAAGCTAAGCGGCCTCAATTGATTTTCGAAATAAAATGAACATTTTCTTCAAGGCAAGTTTTTCAATAAGTAAAATTTCGCTGAAATCAGTTCTCATCAATGCTCAGGAGGGATGACTTTGATAGACGGTTTTGTCTCATGCATCGTGGTTTAAACCCTATTTCTAATAATTTCTATTTTTTTAAATAACAATTTTTGATGCTTTTTGATAAGTATGTAAATTTCAAAATTTGGAGATAGGTATAGTGCTGAAATTTTAATTTTCGAGAAATTGGTAATAATAAAGTTTCTGAGATTGATTGCGGATTTCCTGTCAGGAGTGATAATAATGATTATGTATGTATGTATGTATGTATCTTCACGCCAGGTCCCTAACGGGGTAGGCAGAGAGTGTAGAGCGCCAGACATCCCGGTTCTGACAAACCTCTCGTGCCTCGTCTACCTTCATCATTCTCTTCATACATGCACGCCGATTCCTAAGACTTTTGACCCCACCATCAGACAGAACTCGACCTATTTGGTCATGGTAGGTCAGCCTTGGTCTTCCTGGGCCTCTGCAACCATCCACATTCGCATTGTATATCTGTTTAGTCATTCGCTCATAATAATAATGATTAATTATGTAAAAACAATATAATAATGTTTATACACAGTACAAGTCAATTAAAAGAAAAATCCCAATTGTTTCAAGTTCTATGCCTCTCTTTTGTGCATGCCCGGGAAGCCGTAGGACAGTGGTCTCAGAGACCCTCGCCTTAATTCGGCTCTGGTCTGGTATGATGAAAACGTCAGTGAAATCATCCAAATAATTTTCTTAGTATAGCTAAATATATGGTTAAGACGTTGATAGGTACTTAATTGAAATGTTACAAGCACCTCCCACTTGAGTAGTTAAGTAGGTACTTAAAAGTGAGCAGACATGAAATGTTTTTAGATATAGATATGAACATGCTTAAACACCTACCTTACGTCTGTTATTCGTCAATCATGTTGTACATCTTTCTTTATTTATGTAGCTATTATTGAAATACATAGAGTTTACTTACTTTAGCGCATCACCTCTCGCAAACTGATTCTCTACTTAAATCCCTACAACATTAGTTCTATGACTTTTTAAAATTAATAGTTTTAAAATTTAAGTTTTCCCATACAATTTTTTTGTTTCTGAACTGGCATTTATTCTGAGTGTTGGTATGCCAAGCACCTTGCCTAAGGTCCTGACAAACCTTACCTGAGAGAAATTTGGTTAAGGCATAATTGTCTCGTAGTACAATAAAATCATCCCCATGTAGAGATAAGATTTTAATTATTATTAATTATTAGTATTTAAATTTAAAAAAAAAGTTTAAATCCACTTTCCCTTATGAACACATCCTAATAAGTAATTTGAAAAATGATCGATTTTTTTGTTACAAGAAAGACAAAAAACTTGCAGAAAAACAATTCCGAGTGACATCCATTCAATTGCAAAGCGATAATGCCAAACTAGTGATGTTACATACAATACCCGATACGTCAGTCGACAGTAAAAAAAACGTTTACTTCACATCGCACCTGCCCGATACAAGTACGAATTACTTCAAGTACAGAATAAACACAGTATTAATTACCGTGTTACAGCACGATGAATCTTGTTATTGTATATCGATAATTCGATAAAGTGAACTGTAAATTGTAGGTTCGTCTTGAACAATTGATAATAACGACTTTTATTGCGGTAGCATTCTAATTAGAGATAATTTATCAAGTTTTGCACCTATATTTATAAAATTGCTCGCAAGTCTTGCTGTGTTCACTCTTTGGAGTTGTAGCAATTTAATGGGAAACAGTTTTTATCTATACTTAAAATAAAACTGTAGAAGTGTAAATTCTGTACATTAAAAATATTGGGGGTCATGCCAGAAGCGTGCACGTCGCGATCCCTGCCAGTCCTTTGGGGCTGCAATTCTGGCACGAAAGCGTACCGCAGTGCGGGTTAGGGCGTCCCCCCGAGGCGACGCGTACCGACCCGTCCCCGTCGGTACGAAAAGCGGCCAAAGCGGCGATGGGGACCGCCACCTGTCACGCCGGGCCCGATACGGCGGATCGAGGGGTGGGGAGTGCCAGATAGGCACGTGGAATGTGAGAGGTGGAATTTGTGAGAAGATGAATGAGTTGACGAACGTAATGAGTGTGAGACGCCTGGATGTTTTGTGTGTAACAGAGACTAAACGAAAGGGCTGCGAGGTCGAAGATCTCCCGGGTGGCGCGATGGCTCTGTGGGCAGGTGTGCAACAGAGCGATCATGCCAGCGCGGGGGTGGGCGTCCTTCTGTCCTCTCGTTTAGTCACTGGAGTGAAAGATTATGGTTTGGTGAATCCGAGACTAATCTGGGTCCGAATTAAATTGGGCGTCACTAGGGTGTTTTTGGTAGCAGCTTATGCACCGGTTAGCTCAGCGACGACCCAAGACCTGGAGAAGTTTTGGGAATCTACAAGGGAAGTTCTCGATATGGTTGAAGCTAATGAAAGGGTAATTTTGTGTGGTGATTTGAATGGATGGGTCGGGACTAGGCGGCCAGGATACGAGGCCGTTCTAGGTCCATATGGTGATAGAAGAGTAAATGATGCTGGTAAGCTGATACTTGACGTATGCTTGGAACGAAGTCTCCTTGTGTCTAACACAGAATTCCGTCATAAGGACATTCACACGTACACATGGAGGAGGAATGAACAAAAAAGTATGATTGATTTGATCATGGTTGATAGTCGTCTTCGGAAGAGCCTGATGGACACTAGAGCCTACAGAGGTCCCACTCTTGATACAGATCACTACTTGGTAATAAGCCGGTTTAGGGGTCTGTTCAAGAAATGGCGACATTGGCGTGTCCGTGTGCCTTTCGGAGGACTTGAAAGAATAAAGAGTGAAAAGTTACAAGACATTAGTGCAAGGAGAGTGTATGAACGTCAAGTCCGTGAAAAGTTAGACAAGGTTTGTCTTACGGACTTGGACGTGGATGAATGTTGGCAAGTTATGAAAGATAGTATGGTGGAAGTTGCGAAAGAAGTATGTGGTTATGCAAAGATACGCAAATCCTTGAAAGGGGATGCGTGGTGGGACAAGGAGGTGCAAGACTCCGTTGAAAGAAAGAAGAAAGCATGGCTGGATTATGTAGCATCTTTGCAAATGAATAATGGTATGAGAGATGAGAAGAGAGAAATTTACCGTCGGCTCAAGAATGACACCAAGATTTTAGTGAATGAAAAGCGTGAGAGAGATAAAGTGGAAGCTGATGAGAGACTGGCGAAGAGCTTTGAGACTAACATCAAACTCTATTGGAGGGAGGTGAAAAAGTCTAGAAGCTCTTCTCCAGTTTCTGGAATGAATAGAATAAAATCTAAGTTGGGTGACATTCTTGAGAACACGCAAGATGTGTTAAAACGATGGAGCGAGTATTATGGGGAAATGTATGATTATGCTCACAACCCTGACGCCGGAGTTGCTGACTTGACGGTGCCGGCTTGTGAGGATATAACAATAGATGAGATTGTAAGGGCGATACGAAGTTTGAAATGTGGTAAGGCTGCGGGTATTGATCAGGTTTCTGCCGAAATGATCAAATATGGTGGTGCTGCCCTTTGGGATTCTTTCTGGGTGTTGTGCAACCTTTGCTGGAGGTCTGGAAGAATCCCAAAGGATTGGCGGTGTGCGGTCATCGTGCCTTTGTATAAAGGCAAGGGTTCACGTATGGACTGCACCAGCTATCGAGCGATCAGTTTGGTCAGTTTGGCAGCTAAAGTGTATGGGAAAGTCTTAGAAAGAAGAATGAAAGAGAAGTCCGACGAGTTGTTGTGGGATGCACAGGGTGGTTTCAGAACTGGAAGAGGATGTATGGATCAAGTTTTCTCCCTCCGCAACATCGTAGAGAAGCATCTGGCTGTGAGCCAGAAGGTTTTCTGCGGTTTTGTGGATTTGGAGAAGGCGTTTGATAGGGTATTACGAAAGGAGCTGTGGGACATTTTGCCAGAGTATGGTATTGATGGCAGTCTGCTCCGTGCAATACAGTCCACGTATGTGGGCTGTCAAGCATGTGTGCGGGTAGATGGAAACATGTCACCCTGGTTTGATGTTAACATCGGTGTCAAACAGGGTTGCGTGCTTTCGTCTAGGCTGTTTATTATATATCTGGATAAATGCCTCCAGAGGGTGAAGTTGATGGATGTGGGAGTGCGTATGGGTGACTTAGTGGTGAACTGTCTGCTTTACGCAGATGATGCGGTAATTGTTAGCTCTACACCATCTGGGCTACAAGCACTAGTCACAGTCATGAAAGAGGATTGTATGGAGAAAGGCTTACAATTGAATGTGGATAAAACTAAAGTATTAGTATTTGAAAGAGATGAACAGAGAACAAATGCAAGGGTAGTAGTAGATGATGCAGTGTTAGAACAGGTTGATGAAATTGTATATCTTGGATGTGCTTTTAGCAAGGATGGTAGGTACACCACTGACATAGAAAGAAGAGTGCTTGCTGGGAATTGCGTGAATGGAGCGTTGGGTAAGCTGCTAGAATCTAAACATCTCAGCCAGCGGGCTCGACTAGCCGTACATAATGCTGTACTTACTCCAACGCTTTTATATGGAAGCGAGAGCTGGGTATGCAGGAAAGAGCATGAAAGTAAGTTGAACGCGGTCGAGATGAGATCTTTGCGCAAGATCTGCGGTGTATCACTCACCGATCGCGTTCGTAATGAAGATGTAAGAAAGAGACTTTGTGTGAATGATAGTATCGGTGTAAAAATGAAAAAAGGCATGCTCCGATGGTTCGGGCATATAGAAAGAATGTCGAATGAGCGAATGACTAAACAGATATACAATGCGAATGTGGATGGTTGCAGAGGCCCAGGAAGACCAAGGCTGACCTACCATGACCAAATAGGTCGAGTTCTGTCTGATGGTGGGGTCAAAAGTCTTAGGAATCGGCGTGCATGTATGAAGAGAATGATGAAGGTAGACGAGGCACGAGAGGTTTGTCAGAACCGGGATGTCTGGCGCTCTACACTCTCTGCCTACCCCGTTAGGGACCTGGCGTGAAGATACATATATAAAAATATTGAAAAAATAAATACCCTATCTAGTAACATCCCCTATGTTACTAGATCGATACCGAACCCAAATATGTGATTAGAAATTTTTTTGTCTGTCTGTCTGTCTGTTTGTTTGTTCAAGCATCACACAAAATCAACCGGTCCGATTACAATGAAACTTGGTGTGATTATACTTTAACCTTTGGCGCACAACACTGGGTACTTTTTATCCCGGAAAAATGTCTGTTTGTCTGTGTGTTTGTGCACGCTAATATCAGAAACGGCTTATTCGATTTGCGGTTTTCAGTAATACATTGTGGTAAGCTTCACTTAACATTTACCCCCTTATTCATAAACGTACATTAGAAACTTTTTAGCTATAGAATGCTTTTTCTTTGTCAGTTGCATTGTCAAATGTGCAGGATAGAAAAAGATAAAGGAGAGATCCGTCCGTCCGTCCGTCCGTCCGTACTTTAATCTTTGGCGCACAACACTGGGTACTTTTTATCCTGGAAAAATGTCTGTTTGTCTGTGTGTTTGTGCACGCTAATATCAGAAACGGCTTATTCGATTTGCAGTTTTCACATATATATTGTAGTAAGTTTCACTTAACATTTAGCGTTTGTTTCATGTGAATCGGTTCAGAAATAAAAAAGGTACATCAATTTAAAGTCATATCGAACTTTTTTAAGCTATTCTGAATCTTAGTTCTATCTTTTAGGGGGGTTCGGACCTAAAAGGTATAAACGGGCCCCACGGATTACTAATCCTCCGCTGTCTGTCTGTCCGCCCGTCCGTCCGTCTGTCTGTCACCAGCCTGTATCTCATAAATAGTCATAGCTAGAAAGCTAACATTTTCACAAATTATGTATTTCTGATACCGTTATAAAGACAAAATTAATTACTAAAAATGAGAAAATGAAAATGTTAAGGTGTCCAAGGGGGCATACAATAAACGTGTTTTTTTTTGCTCGTTTATATAACGGTAGCAAGCAGACGCTTAAAATTTTCACAGAATTTTTAGGTTTATGTTGTATATTACCTTTCCATAATAAATTTATACAAATGAATAAAATTGGAGTGTCTGTTTGTAATATTAAAATAACAGCTTTTTACTAAATGCATATGTATGTTTACACGGTACATCTACCAAACAACATATTTTACAATTTTCTGTCATTCAACATTTCTGTCTGTCTGTATGTCTATCTGTTTGGCGGGGCTAATCTTGGGAACGGCTGGACCGATTTTGACGGGACTTTCACTGGCAGATAGCTGATGTGATAAGGAGTAACTTAGGCTACTTTTATACTAGCTGCGCCCACGACTTCGTCCGGGTAGATACTGAACAATCATATTTTTATATTATATCTCACGTGGACGAAGTCGCGGGCACAGCTAGTTGCTAATAATTTATTGATATTTTCACATTTTTTAATTTTTAGTTTGATAATGCAATTATGCGTCAAAATAGATTAATATTAAGAAATGATGACCCCATACTTACATACTTTAATATATTTTACGGTGTGAAACAAACGTATTCATCAAATGTTTTATAAAAAATATTGTTACATATAAAATTACTTTTATTAATGCAATATGTTTAAATTGCACTATTACATGAACTAAGAGGCTATTGCTATTCATTACAATTATCGCAAAAATAACAAAATTTCAACGTGTATAATTGCATAAATAGTCTCTATAGTAAAATGTATTATTTCACAGTCCAATGGTGTGTGACGCTTGATCCGAGGGATGCGGGTTCCATTTCCACATCAAGACCAATATTTGTATGACCTACAGATATTATTTTGGGTCCTAGGCGTTTATGTGGGTCTTGTGTGTGTAAAACGGCACCACGACACAGATTCTACCTAGTGGGGCTGTCCTCACACTATCTGTAGGCAACTTGAGTTGTGACGTAATGTCAATTTTTTATAGGGTATCGTACGTCTTAAGATACAAAAGAACGCTTTTACTCTCATCTCTCACCATACACCTGGAATCATCGAACTTGGTAAAAAGTACCTCATTTAATGAACTGAACTGCCTCGGTAGCCTAGTGGTAGCAGGCCACTACTACTACGCTGAGGTCCTGGGTTCGATTCCCGGGTAGGGGGTTATCAGAGATAATGGTGAAAAAGCCTTTGTCTCTGGTTCTATTGGGATTTTTCCATTTTCTGGAAATTTCCCAGTACCTCAAAGTTTGGTAATGTGCCCGGAGATGTCAACAGGCTCGCCACCTGTTACATGGGCCAAAACGTAACCGGCGAATCGTGGGTGTTTGCATGTATGCTTGAATGCATGCATTTACCTCTGCCTACCCCTTCGGGGATTACAGGCGTGAAGTTACGTTGTACGAAAATAGTGAATTTGCAGCCAGAGAATTATAAAAAATGTATTTGCAGTGAATGAACTCAGGCCGACCTATGTCCATGTAAGGTAAAGCAGCTTAACGGTAAAGTTAGGTTATGTTCGCCAACATAAGTGAGTAGTTGAGAGATCTTTTTATTGGAATAATATTTTTGCTTTCATTTTGTATGCCACAGTCTGGCAAATCCAAATCGTAACTACATGGCAGGGAATTAAAAAAATAAAAAAATGTTTTTTTCATGGTGAGCATCTTTGGGGAAAGGCTTTGGTCCAGCAGTCTCTGGAACTCTACCACCAGTGAGAGTTCTATCAGAGACTGGGACTCTACCACCAGTGAAAAACAAAGTTATGCCATTCCAAGCCTCAATATAAGTATTTTCCACCAGCTCTTGGACTATTGTGCAACATTAATCGGTAGCTTGAACATAGTTAATTAGAGTTGGCTTTGTTCGAAATAATTAAAACGATATTGCTTTAATTTTGCAATCTTATCGCTCTATTTAAATAAAATTCATTACGTTGGCTTCTAATTTATTACCGATGGTTAATTATGGTTGTATTATTTTAGTATCAAAATACGGGTACAGACAGACTTACTTTTAGGTATTAAAAAACAGTTAAGTGAGTGTCGGACCACGCGCAATGTAGCGTTCCGCTATTTAAGTAAGTACATTTTTTTTTGTTGAGATTCGGAATCAGAATCAGAAATTCATTTATTCATTTAGGATTACAGGCACCTTTTATGATACGTCAAAAACAAACAAAATAAATTTAAGTGAACAACAATTGATATACATGTCAAACAAGATAAAAAATATATGTATAGTCAAGAATATCAATAAAATAAAACTAAATATAATATACTAACGTAAAAAATATATCAGTAGAATGTTTCATTTCCCCTTTATTATTTGATCGACTATGACTCGTAAGTTATCCAAGATCGTAATGTTTGCTCGTAATAACTCTCAAAGATACATAACATCTTAGGTCACATGGGTGGCAACGCATCTGCATTTTGACCTCTGTTTTTTGTGTAGTTATCAAGAGGCTGCAGTCATCACTTAACATCAGTGCGAACTATATCCTTGTTTGCCACCTTCCTTACGTAAAAAAACAAAGTAAGAGGTAACCGTGATATAGCAAATTTAAAAATTTACTGCTCTGTCCGAAACGTTCATTATTGAGCGACAAAATGTATGTTGATGATGAATTTCCAAAATTTTGATGAAAATTATGGTACATATGCGATTAAGTTAGGCAGGATATTAGGCGGAATTCAACCGTAACTAGTATTTGTACCTAATTAAAAGGGAAATATCAGGTATAAGTTCAGGTCAAAGAATCGAACGAGTGATATCGTCTAGGTCTCATATTTTATACATACGGATATATGTATCCTAAATTTCCTGTAATTGGAGGCAAGTTCCATAATACTCAAATCTTACGAAAAAAAATCTTACCGAACTTAGGGAGTAGGTAACAGCTCGTACAGAGCTCCCAAGTCAATCGTAAATCGTTACCAATGTAACACAGGTAAAAGTGAAATAGAAAATGCACGTACGGGTCAACGAGTCGAGTCGGTGTTAACGTCTAGATCTGCCGGCCGCTTGTTTTTCAAATTGACTTGCAAAACAGCGAACCCTTGCGCGGCAAATTAAAGTTAATAATTACAGAGCGGGTGCGGGTGCGGGTGTGCGGGCACCACGCGCCACGGGCGACTCGGGCAAGAGCTGGATAGATCGGTTCGTCATCGAGTTTTTTTGCTGAAGTGGTCGGTTCATTTTTTTTTTAATTTTATAATTTACCCCCCGAAATTGGTTTAAAATTTATTATTTTACTTGACGTGTTCAACTTTGGGTCACCAATTTACATATATTCATCAAATTTCAACTCAATCGGTCGAGTAGTTTCGGAGCAAATTGGCTGTGACAGACGGACAGACAGACAGACAGACAGACGCACGAGTGATCCTATAAGGGTTCCTATTTTCCTTTTAAGGTACGGAACCCTAAAAACTAGTCAGTAGGTAATTTAATTAGATGCGTCTTCCAGGTAAATATTTTGAAGACTGACCTTTTGTCACATTCATCATTTGTTTCTGACGGTAATGTTTTTGCTGTATTACCCTGGAAGTTCAATTCTGGCTCGCTTATAGGTATCGCAACGGTATGATGGTATGATTTTCTACTGGTGGTAGAGCTCCAGTTACGGAACTCGCGGAAGAAGGGGGGAGTAAGGGGGATATGCCATAATCGCGTTCGCAGTGGCAGTAGTTTTATCGCAGTACGCTGCTGCCCATCTTGCGTTATTGTACTTATTACCGCCCATTGGAATGGTTTGACCACCATTGTTCGGTTGACCGACAGTGGGTTCGACATCACAACGCCTGACGGGCAATGTTTTGCGGCCTTCCAATGAAGTTCTATCAAAAGTTAAAAAAAAAAATGATTGTTGTGACTGGAAATGTAATCAGTATTTTTTTATGACAAACAAGCACACAGTTCACTTGAATGTTAAGTGATGACTGCGATATATATCTAATACAATAAATACATGGATAAATGTCCATGGTATAATATGAAAGTTTTTATTACTCACCTGAACTATAGTATTTTGGTGCTGACTAACAGCTTTCAACTTTCGATTAAAGAAATCCAACGGCTTGTCAGCTTCTTTTTAATGCTTGGTTGCGCGTTGTGGCAACGTCACCTTCGCCGACTCAGTTTGGTCCGCGTGAATAACAGTTTAAATGTACCAAAATAGGAAAAATCATTACCCGACGTATGCAGTCTTTTAATTAAATTATTTCTTTGGCTTTCTATGACCCAGAGGGGTCGCCAGAATATTTTGTCGCCAGGTTGAAACCTGTAAAGGGATCGCGAAATCAAAAAGATTGAAAAACACTGCACTAAGGTATAATTTTTTGGAACGTCACCTAACGCATTTAAGCGAAATGTTCTAAATGTAATGCAGAACGTTAAAAATAACATAATGTAAGATTAACTATTGTTTACTTTGTGTTAACATCTGTGGTGTATTTTTTTTTCTGTCATGTTAAAAAAAATGATTTAGTACTTTCACACCGCTGCCCTAAAATGTCCTAATAGTTAATTTGTGGTAGGGTTGCTGAGGATCCCTCTTCCTCTTCCTCATAATGAGGAAGTTCCGCAATATTTTGGGATCCTCAACCGTTTCCGCATCCTCAAAAATTAAAATAAAAAAATCCTCTTCCGCTACCGCTTCCTCAAAATTTTAGAGGAATTTATGAGGAATTTTGTTGCGCATACGCGTCGCGTATGGATGGCAACGCACACGCCGCAGCGCGGTGCCAGGCCGAACAGGCGAGCGAGACCTTCCCACAGTTCCCACCCTCCACCGGCGCTGGTCCTTGATTGTTTGTTTTAATTTTATTGACATACATTATTTTGTTTATACGCGTACTCAACTTAAAAAATCGAAATATTCGGGGCTTTACAGAACTGTATCTTTACAATACCTATCTTCTCTTCCATCAAATGTACCAGCAAACGACTTTTTAGAAATGCTGTATTGGTATATGATGAGGTATAAAACCGGTTGTTGGGGAAACAGCGTCCAAATATTTTTTTAATAAAAATTAACCTCCCTGTTTAAAATAAATTTCGATTAATAGTATTCAATTCTTTCAAATTAAAATGCGCATTTCGTGCTTCGGAGAGCAGGACGCCGACGGTCCCGGTTGCTATCAGTCGTTAAACCTTGTCGGAGGCTTTATGGGCGGTTTGAAAACATACGACAGCGGGTTGGCCACTAACCCTGGCAAGTAACTCCACCAACCCGCATTGGAGCAGCGTGGTGGAGTAAGCTCCAGACCTCCCCTCAAGAAGGGGAGAGACTCGTGCCCAGTGCCCAGCAGTGGGACGTTTCAAGAGTTGCTATTATTATTATGTCATCTGCTTCCTCTTCCTCATCCTCTTCCTCATAAAAATATCCTCTTCCTCATCCGCATCCTCTAAATTGGCGCATCACAATTCCTCTTCTTCCTCCTCTTCCTCATAATCACTTCCTCAACAACCCTAATTTGTGGACAACGGGGTTGATTACGCTCCTTGTAAAATTACGTACCGAGTAATTGGCCTTGTTACTTTCGGAGTGTAATTGTAAACTAAAAAACTACTTAAAAAAACTAAATAAATAAATAAATATATAAAAAATTATTACCTGTGGTTTTATGTAGATGTCTATAGCCTGCAGTCATCACTTAACATCGACGTGAGCTGCATGTCTGTTTGCCACTTGCCTTGCATAAAAAAAACATCAACTTGTACTAAGTCGCCATGTGATCCTACCCTTAAATAATTAAAATTGAAGTGAGTTAACACGTCAAACAAAATTACTACGTTCTATTAGCTCAGATTGTACAATTATAATGTGGTAAGACCGCAAATGTCCGAGGTGAAACTACAACATACTAGTCTCAGTGATACCTTGTCAGGGGATAAATACGTATCGGTTATCGCCATTTTTTTTTATTAATTACCCCGAAGTAACGAAAAGATGGCAATTTTTGGACGGTGGTTATCAAATAAATATGGAGTGAATTTTTGTTTTAGTGTTAGCCTTTAGAAATCTAACTTACACTCCTTAACTTTACACTCTTATTTGGCTAATACAGAGTTAATTCAAATTAGCGCATCACTTCTTGCAGGCAGCCTCCATTTCAATCCCAAACACATTTCGTTCCATAATTTTTTACATATCTCAATAAATAACCCAAAAAATAAACAAAAACAATTTTCAAAACTTTAAAAGAGCATTGCCGCCGCTTCATCACCCCGCAACCCCGCACCCCGCTGCACGCGGCGGTATTTTGCCTAGGCAAGATGCGTGGCCTGCCTAAACGCAGAGCAAATGCGAGTTCGGAGTAAAAAAAATGTTATATTTTATAACGTAACTTCACGCCTGCAATCCCCGAAGGGGTAGGCAGATGTAAATGAATGCATTCAATCAAACATGCAACCACCCACAATTCGCCGTTTACATTTTTGGCCCGTGTTACAGGTGGCGAGCCTATTGACATCTCCAGGCACATTACCAAACATCAGGTACCTACTGGGAAATTTCCAGAAAATGGAAAAATCCCAATAGAACCAGAGATAAAGGATTTTAAACCGTTATTTCTAATATCCCCGACCCGGTAATCGAGCCCAGGCCTCCAGCGTAGTAGTAATGGCCTGCTACCATCAGGCTACTGAGGCAGTTATTTTATAGGTTTGGGAAACTTAAATTTTTGGTTTTTGGTTTTGATGTAGACAGACTGCTTGCAAGAGATAATGCGCTAATTTCAATTTACCTTGTAGGTATATTTCTTTAACGTTATACCTCAGCAGCGTGAACTGAATGCTTGTTTGACTCTGAAATAAGTAATTAAGAAGGTTTTTATCATGTTTCATATCGACCTTTTACTTTGTAGACATAGGTTTATGTAGATACTCATAAAATAGATACCACGAACAAGTTAATGTGGTCAAATGGCTTCAGACTAATGAAACTAGGAAAAAAAACTGCAATAAAAGGTAATTACTACATAATTTGCAAAATAAATAAAATTCGATTAATTTTCATACTCATTCACGACATTGTAAACGTAGCTTAATCAAGATAGAGATATAAAAACAATATTAAGTTATCATGCTTTACGGCTTTTAATTAAATATGTTAATTAATTTAAAAAATATGATAGTTTATAAATTTTAATACTACGTAATTTAATATTTATAAGATTTCTTAATAATTATCTTTACTTTAATTACTAAAATGTACTTCAGCATTTACGAGTATTTTGTAGTTTGTTTTTAATCCACTGAAGTTATTTTAAAACTCCTTACATTCATAGAAAGTTACATGATCCGCGAAGAATATCATCCAATACAATAAAAGAGAGCTACGCCAATTGGTAGACTACAGACTACCTGCAGACTGCTGTTACCGTCTCACTACTTTATGCATGAAGGTTTTCCGTATTAGTTAGATTTAGGTACCTAAGGTAGGTACTGAAGATACTCTGGTTAATAAACCTAAGCAACCTGTGCATACGCACGCTGGGCTACTTGTAAGGCGCACAATACACTTCTATTTTACTGGTCCTCAAAGTTGTTTGAACACTACTATAAATACATTGATGGGCCCTTAAATTAAAACGAAATCCAGTAAACTTTGTTTTATGTGTTCTGTAATAGATAGAGTGAGTAACTCATGAAATCATATTATATTATCATATACCTAGATATATATTACTTTATCGTAACTTAACGTAACTTCACACCTGTAATCCCCGAAGGGGTAGACAGAGGTAAATGCATGCATTTCAAGCATACATGCAAACACCCACGATTCACCGGTTACGTTTTTGGACCATGTAACGAGTGGCGAGTCTGTTGACATCTCCGGGCACATAACCAAACGTCGAGGTACTGGGAAATTGACAGAAAATGGAAAAATCCCAATAGAACCAGAGATAAAGGACTTTACACCATTATCTCTGGTAACCCCCTACCCGGGAATCGAACCCAGGACCTCAGCGTAGTAGTAGTGGCCTGAGTGGCCTGCTACCACTAGGCTACCGAGGCAGTTTATTACTTTATTGACAGAATTAAATGTTTTTGTAGAATCTGTAACATCAACATAAAGCAAAACCTAATGTAGGGTCGGTTCGCCAGTTCGCGTCCATTTAGTGCAGTTGGTAAGTTTGGAAGGGAAAATAAAAATGTCCCAGTACTAATTTCAGTGCAAAAATCAGGTAGTATGTTCACTATATAGTCTATTTTAAGATTATCTTTCAATTTTATTGCAAAGATCTTGTGTTTTATTTTTAAATAGACAAACATCAAAATTCGGCGTTTTACCCAGTTTGCGTCCAAAGTTTCCAGATTGCGTCCACTTGTGGACCATTTTGCGTCCACCTGATTAGAGAAGAAATTAGGGTGATATTTGTACGATAATGTAAAGAAAAATTGTTTTTTTTTAAATTCCTAATTTAAAAATATTATTATCTATTAATCAAACTTACCATTATTAATCTCTTTAAAAAAATGAGATAAAATAAAAACTTAAAATAAAATAAAAATACTTTAGGTAAGTACATTTTTTTAGTACTTAAGTTAATAATAATTCAGTTATACAGAAATTTCATAGAACATTTCATTATTATGACTACGTACATTATGTAACACTCTCTTGAAATCTGCTGTATGTGCCTAATTTCTTTTTCTTCTTCTTTTTTGTTTCCGAAAAACTCATTCAAACACGAAAAAACTAAAAACTAATGACAAAATAATAAAATTACGCATTTTATTGGACTAAATTCGTAAAAAATAATTTATGTAGTAATTTTTAACTCGTATTCATAATTGTAAATGTTTTATATATTTAACATTATTTTTACGAACAAGATAAAAATATATTAATGCTATTTTTTCATGAAATACAAACAGTATTTAATGAAAAAATCAACGCAATTTTCTATAATATTATCCCTAGTACTATACTTAGATTGCGCCTATGTATGATTATAAACATTTGTAATGTGGACGCAAATTGGCCAATACAATTGCATGTTATTAATGTTCAAATAAACATCAAAACAGTTTATCTTTCATATTTTGTTAACATAAAAATAGACAGATAACTAAGACATTAATTTATGTGTTCGCGTCCATTGCGGACGCAAAGTGGGAGTTTCATAAATTCGGTGTAGTAATTCGCGTCCACCTTATTTTAACTGTAAGCAATTAAAAAACAACCAAATTCATAATTAATATAATTTCTTATTTCATTATTAACGTCTCGAAACCACTTCGTATCCTAAAATTCACCTAAAACAATAAAATAGTTACCGACCAATGCGCCACTGCTCGCTATTTTTTTATCAAAATCCCGCGCGTTCGCACTCTTTTGTTGAACAACTGATATTAACTATTTTTTAAAATACAATTAGTTAGGCGTACAGAACTTTTGTCTATGTGTACGTTCCCCTTATACGTTGAGGTAATGGCGGTAATTATTTTTCGTTGTACTGGTGAGTTATTATACTTATTTTAGAGATTTTTGTAAGGGAGATCCGTAAAATGGACTCGAACTGGCGCATGGACGTGAACCGGCGAAATGACCCTAGTAGGCGGCAAAGCAAGCGCAGAAACCATGGCTGTAGAATATTATTTGAGATTCTGAAGTAGGTAGCTATTTTACTGTTAATCCTACCTGCTTAACCTACCTTACTTGAATTTTACATTGATTTATTTGCTTTTAATTCAAGTAATTTCATTTCAATAATATGATCGATAGTATTTTGGAGCACACTTTGAGAACCACGGCTCTATATTATACCAGTTTGTTCGCGATAAACTTGAATTCGCCAAATGACATTCAAATGTGTTAATTTTATAATCTTGCATTTTCCTGCAAGCCCCACCCAGCTCTAGATACATACAAAAAATAACTTACTACATTAACATATTACCTACTGCTTAGAGGACACGTTGATTGTCCTCTAAGCCACGACTTTATTTTTTTATTATAAACGAATTCAAGAGACAGATTTAATAATTTCTAAAGTTCAAATGATGCAACATATAACAATCTATACAAATAAATAAAATTGGAGTGTCTGTTTGTAATATTAAAATAACCGCTTTTTAAACGGTACATATACCAAAACAATTTTTTTTTACAATTTTTGTCTGTCTGTCTGTTTGGCGCGGCTAATCTTGGGAACGGCTTTACCAATTTTGACGGGACTTTCACTTTGACCAGATAGCGGATGTAATAAGGAGTAACTTAGGCTACTTTTATACTATCTCTGTCCACGACTTCGTCCGGGTAGATACTGAACAATGATATTTTTTCTCACGTAGACGAAGTCGCGGTCACAGCTAGTTATTAATATGAATACCTACATTGATATTGTTCCAAGCAAAAACTACAATAACATCTGGTCTAAAATGTACGGAACAATTCTATTACAAACAGAACAAACACAAGAAAACTAACACGAAAGAAGTAGTAAATCAAGTGACACAACTTCTAATACTATTTTAATTTAACAAATTTTTATGTTTTTAAGAACTATTATGCCCCAACAACATTTTGAAGTTTTTCTATTTAAAAATAAAACACAAGATGTTTGCAACAAAATTGAACGATAATCTTGAAATAGACTATAGGCGAACCAACCCTATTCCCCTAATCGTACAATCCTGTCGTTTGTATCTTTGGGGAAGGCTTTTGTATACAAATTTCAGTCTTTCGACTAAAGTGATTTTTTTTCATGTAATGGAAGTGGCAAACAAGCATGTTATCCTATAGACACCCACACAAAGACCAAGGTCAAAATGCAGATGCGTTACCACTCCTGAGACCTAAGGTATATTCCTCTGTATCGGAAATTACAGGGCCGTACATTATCACCTGACCGGAACACGATAGTGGTGAACACTACCATCTACCATTTAGCGGCAAGTATATAAGGTAATGCGGAGGTGCCTACGCCCGCGAGCTCCGTCACTGGAGCTCTACTACCAGTAAAAAGTGATGATTATGACCACCAAATACTGAAATTGAAGGATTTGCAGTAAATTAAATTTATGAAACGGTAATGTTACCTCTACAAGAAAATACCGATTGGAATGCGTCCAGCGTTCAAACTACACCTGTCTGCGGAGGCTTGTATTGAATGCACAGGCAATCGTTTGCCGCCACTTCAATTTAACTCCGGAAGCGTCTAGTTAGGGGTGGGGTGGCG
Organism: Macrosoma leucophasiata; assembly: GCA_036365455.1. Classification (NCBI taxonomy): domain Eukaryota; kingdom Metazoa; phylum Arthropoda; class Insecta; order Lepidoptera; family Hedylidae; genus Macrosoma; species Macrosoma leucophasiata. The sequence goes on along the minus strand of JAWQUS010000007.1, from coordinate 20,649,688 downwards.
TGACGTCACGAGGCTGGCACCGTGCGGTTCAAACGAGATTGAGGTCGTTTGAAAAATACATTGCTCTGTGTTTTTTTGAAAAAAATACATTACTATGTGTTTTTTATGTTTAATTACGCATTGGGTTGTGGGCACTTGTGGACTACTTCTAGTGAGTAAGAAGTGAGTAAGTAAGAGAGAGAAAGAAACACAGATAACCTACGGCTGGGTTGCATCAACTTTGACAAATACAAACATGTTAATGTTACCGGTTAAGCAAAGAATGAGTTGAATTGTGAATGAGCACCATTCGAAAATTTTAAATGACGACATAAAGTCAACTTTTTTAGTTTTTTTAATTTTTTTAAAAATTTATTACTTTAAATTATTACTTTATCGGTACTTTATCAATTTTTTGTAAGAATAAAGTAAGATGATGCCAACCAAGTCTTAAACTTAATGCAAATAAATTGCTTTGTGTAAGTCTATAACTTTTAACCGCTGCAGTAGGACTCAATCGACAGGAAACTTGGTGGAAACCAGGAAAATTTTGAAAGTTCTAAGTATCAGATCGCGGCTCCTAGTGCACCTCCTAGTGCACCTAATACTTTATCGGTACTTTATCAATTTTTGTAAGAATTAAAGTAAGATGATGCCAACCAAGTCTTAAACTTAATGCAAATAAATTGCTTTGTTTAAGTCTATAACTTTTAACCGCTGCAGTAGGACTCAATCGACAGGAAACTTTGTGGAAACCAGGAAAATTTTGAAAGTTCTAAGTATCAGATCGCGGCTCCTAGTGCACCCAAGAATCACAGACCACACCACGGCTTTACTTTGAGCAAGGTACGCTTAGATCTGTCAGTAAAGTTTTGACAGTTCTTAGCGTAAGTTCTTAGTTGAAAGTTAAGTCGTAGCGCGGTCTGTGAAACTCACCCTGAGTCACATCTTTGGATGGTTTAAAATTTGTTTATACAGTGGGACGCTAATGTAATATTAATTAAATAAATTGTAATGTGAATAATAATTATTAGCTTTAATAAATTATAGTTTAGTAAGTACATTTAGTCCAATATAACCAATGCATAAACTTTCATCCAAAATATCTTATTTTAATTAAAAATTATTTGATTTTTTTTTTTAATCAGACTTAACTTTTAGTTATGCAAATATTCGGAACAATCTAACAACAGCTTAAAGTTTTTCTTGAAGCTAACGTTACATCACAAATTATAAGAGTTGTCGCTCGCGTTCATCGTATCTATTACTTTAAGTGTAATCACAATTATTCATATCCAATTACAATTGTAATTTATTGTAATTGTAAAGATATAAAAGTTTTATCACTCATAATACATGTCACGAGGACGCGGTAAAACGAATTACTGTAATCATCTACATTGTACATAGACTTCATTTTAATTGTTTTAAGACATAAATATATTTTAAACTTTAATTATATATGACATGTAATATTGTGTTGACATAATGATTGTTGAATAGCGAGCATTAATATTTACCAGATGTAGCGTATACGAACATGAATTTATATTAAACTGTTGTAAGTAGGTTCTGATCAAGATTTCACTGGTGGTAGTTCTAGTCCAGGAGTTCGACGGAGTAGGCACAACCGCATTATCTAATCTGTCTTAGATGGTAAAGTATGGCTTAGTAATTACTATGACTAGGTACCTATGAGTTTTTGCTTATTCAGGCGAACACAAATCCAGTAAATCAAATACCATGAATAACAGCCCAACTGTTATTGAGTTATAAATGGTAAATAAGTAAAACAATAATTTTCACTTCGTTTTATAAAATATAGAGTTTTAGATAACAGTCGCACATAATGTTTAAGTAGGTAAATGCACGTAGCGTAATACGCTAATGCAAGTGACCTCATAAAGTACCTATATAGATAGGTATCCACTTCATATTTCTCATACAGCTTCGCTGACTTAAATATGTGATTGTTGATTATATTAGCCATACTAGTTTCTTAGTAGGTATGTAAACGAAACGTGTAAAGTAAGGGAAAAAGTCGTAGAAGGTACTAGTGGTGCGCCATATTGTTAAAAATTCATATTTGCGGATACGTATCCGGCTACGGATATACGGTATCAAGATCCGGGGATTCGAATATTGATCTTCACTTTCTTACTAAATTGATATCCTATTCTGTCTTTTATCTGTTTTCTTCTAAAATGTTGTAGCTCGCGAAAACCTAAGAACATATAATTCTAATATGTAACCTACGAAGATTTAAGTTTTGGATTACTCATTATAAAATATGTGATCTTATTAATAACTTTATATTATATGGGTTTAAAATTTCACAATTTTATTTAACATACCACAGAGATTTGTGTTTTATCTCTGACAGGATAGTTGATGTAGTAGATGTCACTGAGTTACGTAGATCTATTTATACCTACTTGGTGTATTCACTGACAACGATATTTTTGTAATGTAAGAAAAGATTGAATACGTTTAATTTAAAGAAATAAAAATCAAACTGAATGGAATTTAATAGTTTTTCATTGCTATGTAATCTGAAATTAAAATAGAATCTGTGTATTGAAAACTCATAAGATAAAAGATCCGTATAAGTTGCGCCGCAAAAGTAACGAATACGGACACGGATATACCTTTATTTTTCCTTTGATATTCGCGAATACGGATATCCGGCACATCACTAGTAGGTACATGTTTATTAAAAACAAGTCTTTTTGAATCTGTGTCTTTCTTTGACACGGAAAACAGGTAAAATATAATAAGCAAGGCGACGTTAGCATGATTAGAAATTATTACGCACTTTAATCTATGTTATTTAACAGAATTGTTAATGATAAATGCATAACGGAACAAAATAATTGTCAACAGTTGTCAACACGTCAAATTATGAAAAATTTCGCCATACACACAACAAAATAACAGGTATAAGCAATACGTTCGGCTTGGCCGGGAAGTTCAAACCGGTACTAATTATCGGCAGATGTTCACCGCTCTACGTATTATTCTGGTGTGTTATTGCGATTCAATTTATGAACCTAAGCCAAATCGATGTTGTTTCCTTTGTTTAAGCCAGTGATTCCCAAAGTGGTCAATATAGGCTATGGGGTGGGTGAGACTCGATGGGGTCTACGTATATGCGTAAATAAAAATGGGATATATGGGAAAGTGATATAAATGTTAGCAAGGAAGTCCACCGAAACAAGAAAAATAGTTTGGGAACCTCTGGTTTAAACGATGGTGCGTGTGAGGAAACGAGACAGAACATTACGATTTAGGAGTTTAATTCAGTTGTGGCTGTGACGGAACTCTACTAAGTGAGTGTACTGACGAACAATACTTCTCTTTTATTCTGTTCCTAGTTTTAGAAAAGAAGGAAATTGTTTTTATATTATTTCGCAATTACACATGCTAGTGAAATATATATTTTTAAACAATTACTAGCAAACTGGCATTGTTGGCCATAGATGTCGCTACTGCCACTATAAGGCAATGCAATAAATGTGAAGGAAAGATTTGGCAAATCGGGCAGGACTTCTATAACTCAGTTGGAAGAGCGGCTGGACTAGATTCCCAGTGGTCGCGGCCACTGGGAATCTAGTCCAGCCAGTCCAGTTCGAATTTCGCCTGAGGTCAAATTTTTCTTTCCATTTTTCTTTTAAAAAAAAGAAAGAAATTAATAGTTTAATGATAGGAACTTATACCACATATTTTAATTGTGATTTGAATTGATAAGTCATTCGATTCGACAATTTTTAACACACAGTTGAAACTGTGTGTTAAAAATTGTTGTGTTTTTAATTTGAAAGGTGTCAAAGGGATCTTATTATTAAGTCGCCTCCGCCGTCGGCCCTGTTATCCGTCTGAGTACCTATGTGTGTCCAGGTACTATAATCACAGTATATAGGTAATTAACACGTTTTATTTTTCTTTAGACTGTGCTATAATACTGTGCACTTTGTATAGAAATCTACAGAAATCTACACAAAAACCAGAGGTCAAAATACAGATGCATTGTCGCCCCTGAGACCTTATTTGTTATGTGTCTGTGATAATTAATATGGGGCCATAGGTACATTACCATCTAACTGGTACACGATAGTGCTCAACACTACCATTTGGCGTCAGATAGATTAGGTAATACGGTAGTGCCTACGCCTTCGAGTCCCTACCCTGGATCTCTACCACCAGTAAAATGTGTGCAATTATATTATTACTCGTAGCAAATTCAGTGTTTTTTCATCACTCACATCATTCACTGGTGGTAGAGCTCCAGTGACGGAGCTCGCGGGCGTAGGCACCACCGCATTACCTAATATACTTGCCGCTAAATGGTAGTGTTCAACACTATCGTGTTCCGGTCAGGTGGTAATGTACGGCCCTGTAATTTCTGGCACAGAGGCATAAGACCTTAGGCCTCAGGAGTGGTAACGCATCTGCATTTTGACCTTGGTCTTTGTGTGGGTGTCTATAGGCTGCAGTCATCACTTAACATCAATGTGAACTGCATGCTTGTTTACCACTTCAATTATATAAAAAAAAAAAAATAAATCACTTTTCTGGTAGGTACCTTAATCAGTAATGACATATAAGTAGGTACTTATATAGGTACCGACTGACACAGGTAGGGCACGTTTAAATTCTTCACATTTTCCTGATTTAAACAAGGTACTTACTTAAAAATAGGTACAAAGTTAGTATAGTGAATTGCATAATATCGATTATATACCTACCGTACGAGTACCTACCTGAGTAAAGGGTTAGCTACGTAGTTTAAACTGAATTGCATAGTTAATTCGGAGCTGCGAATTTGATCCTTATCACACATGTAGGTACCTAACTAAAATGTGTGTATTGTGAAGCATAATTGTTTAATTTCACTTCTGTACGCTTACGTACCATCGAAGAAGTTGCCGGTGATCCAAAAACATTGCAAAATAGACTTTGTCCACGCACAAATACGACGTGATCTACCGGGCATTTCTTCGATGGCACCTACTTATGAAATTATTATTTAGAAGGGTGACAATTCAGGTAGGTTGTTTAGGTCTGATAACAGTGATGAAGTTGATAATGCCTTTATTATTAAATCACCTGAACCAAAGTGTATTCTTCTATTCTTGTTATTTTAGTAGTTATATATATATTTTTTTAATGTAATAAAGTGGCAAACAAGCATGCAGTTCACATTGATGATAAGTGATGACTGCAGCCTATAGACACCCACACAGTGACCAGAGGTCAAAATGCAGATGCGCTGCCACTCCTGAGGCCTAAGGTGTTATGGCCTCTGTGCCTGAAATTACAGGGCCGTACATTACCACCTGACCGGAACACGATAGTGCTGAACACTACCATTTAGCGGCAAGTATATTAGGTAATGCGGTGGTGCCTACGCCCGCGAGCTCCGTCACTGGAGCTCTACCACCAGTAAAAGATAAATATAAAAGGTATATAGGCCTACAAGTAGTTTAGTTAAGTGCACACCAATACAATTTGATGTCTATCTACTAGTAGGTATGGTATACATATCTAAGTATATAATAATCTTGCCATGAATTTATTAATTTAAAAAGAAAGCTTTGACTGATCGTAAATCTTAACTAATAGGCATCATCAGTCAATAAGGTTTGTTACGAGGAAATCTGTCCTAATACACACAGACAATACAATCTCTAATCAACTGCTAACAAATGAATAAATTCGCTCACCATCACTATTATTCTGTCCTTCAGCCCGATCCGAATCCTCACCGCCGACCAGGTTCCTGATGCTGAAGGAAACCTTCCGCGGCACCTCCGCAGCCACCGTCACGTCACCCTCCCGGCACTCCCCGTTCACCATCGACTCCGCCTCACCGCGCCGAGTCGTCAGGTCCATTTTCAATAACACAATTCGACAGTCGAACCCCGAGTGACATTTTAGTTCGACAGTCCCATTTTTCGCACAGGTTCACAGTTCCTAAGGCGTACTTACACTGAACACGTGACGGAGCGATTCGCGATCACTGAGTAACGCGCGCTGAGTTCGCGGCGGCGAACGCGACTGGTACCCTCATACTCTGTCCTCCTCCGGCATTCAGTCGATTCCGTCCGTTCCCTCCTCACGCCTTCGGAGGCGTGGCGAACGCCCACACGACCATTTCGCAACGACTTTTTAGTCGTGGATTATACGTACGCGCGATTTTTTCACACGATCGATTTGTAATAATGAGCTGTAATTGCATTCATCGATACGGTGTTACGGCTTTAAGTTTTTCCGTTAAGTTTTCTTCACTATTTATAATTGTACAGGTGTTAGCTCTTCGATAGAGTTTTAAATAAGATCCGACAGGGTTTTATAAGCGTTTATTATTCGCATTTATTTTAAAGGTCTATTACGAAAAATATGATGTTTAAAAGATAATTGTATTGATAACCTACCGCACATACCTACCTATAAAATTATTTATCAAGTTTTTTTAAGGGTATGTTCATAAATATAGAACTTGCTAGTTTAGCTTGATTAAATTTTTAATTTCACGGTAGATAAGATGTTCTTCTGACATGACCTTTACGGTCGAATTGTATGGTCTAAAATAGTCTAAATACACGATTGCCTCTAGGATTATAAACTCTTTTCATTCAGAAATGATCAAACATATATTAGGTGAGTAAGTATATTTAAAGATTTTTTGCTAATCAGGCTTAGAGAACCCTAAAGAGCCAGGGCAAACAATAACGAAAAGTAAAAAAAGTAGGTACCTACCTCATCACCTACTTATATGTCCATAGGTAATATAACACACCCACTTAAATATATGACAATGAGTATAGTGTTACAATAGTTAATACTAGTAATAAGTTAGTGGTAAGTTTAGTAATATTTTATTTAAAGAAAAATGGAAAGAAAAATTTGACTTCAGGTGAGACTCGAATTCGCGGCCTACTGGGAATCTAGTCCAGCCGCTCATCCAATTGAGCTACTGAAGTCCTGCCCGATTTGTCAAATCTTTCCTTCACATTTATTGCATTGCTTTATGGTAGCAGCAGCGCCATCTATTGCCAAACTATGCTAGTTAGGCAACCGATATAATAGACTTTGCAGTTTATTGAATATCGTAAAGAAGTCGCTTTTACCCTTAATAATTGTTTTATATTATTTCGCATTAACACATGCTTGTGAAATATATTTTATTTAAAGAAAAATGGAAAGAAAAGTTTGACCTCAGGCGAGACTCGAACTCGCGGCCTACTGGGAATCTAGTCCAGCCGCTCTTCCAATTGAGCTACTGAAGTCCTGCCCGATTTGTCAAATCTTTCCTTCACATTTATTGCATTGCTTTATGGTAGCAGCACCGCCATCTATTGCCAACTATGCTAGTTAGGCAACCGATATAATAGACTTTGCAGTTTATTGAATATCGTAAAGAAGTCGCTTTTACCCTTAATAATTGTTTTATATTATTTCGCATTAACACATGCTTGTGAAATATATTTTATTTAAAGAAAAATGGAAAGAAAAGTTTGACCTCAGGCGAGACTCGAACTCGCGGCCTACTGGGAATCTAGTCCAGCCGCTCTTCCAATTGAGCTACTGAAGTCCTGCCCGATTTGTCAAATCTTTCCTTCACATTTATTGCATTTCTGTATGGTAGCAGCAGCGCCGTCTATTGCCAAACTATGCGACGCGACGCGAGTTCGAGTCTCGCCTGAAGTCAATTTTTTTTTCCATTTTTCTTTAAATAAAATATATTTCACAAGCATGTGTTAATGCGAAATAATATAAAACAAGTTTAGTAATAATATGTTTAGTAAGTATTACATGGTGAAGGATAGGTTATGTATTATTAGGTATATGTTGGTACCTACTTATCTATCTATTACGTTTACATGTGCACTTATTGTATTAACTTGAATTATAATCTTTATACCTTTATAACAGCACCCACCTTTATACCTAGTGTGAGCGTGAGTATAAGCGTATTTTTAATTAATTTAATTTAACCTTGTCGTCATTTTGTAACTATGTCTATTAAGACATAGTTACAAAATGACGACAAGTCCTACAATATGCCTACAAAAGAAAAGGTTAAATTAAATTAATTAAAAATACGCTTATACTCACGCTCACACTAGGTATAAAGGTGGGTGCTGTTATACACATACAACACATACACAAACACCCAGACCCGAAACAAATACTTATCTATAGGGTAAATCCGGGATAGATGGCCACAGTTTTTTGGGAACCTTCGAAAAATTAAACTTCTTTTTTATAGGTAAATATGTATTATAAATATAAGTATCTACGTTTTATTAAACTCTGTATATTATTCTTTAAGAAAAAGCAAATAAACACTATATTTTTAATGATTCAACCTTAAAACTACATTTGAAAAAAAAAACAGCTCTGGCCGTCTCTCCCGGACTATGGGAGAGATGGCCGCAGTAGTGCTGAGGTTAGATGGCCGGTACCATCCAGCATGCAGATCCACGGCTGTAGGTTATACCTAATTTAGCACGGTTCATTATTTGTTGGATGGTTGCAGAGGCCCAGGAAGACCAAGGCTGACCTACCATGACCAAATAGGTCGAGTTCTGTCTGATGGTGGGGTCAAAAGTCTTAGGAATCGGCGTGCATGTATGAAGAGAATGATGAAGGTAGACGAGGCACGAGAGGTTTGTCAGAACCGGGATGTCTGGCGCTCTACACTCTCTGCCTACCCCGTTAGGGACCTGGCGTGAAGATACATACATACATTATTTGTTAAGAAAACTCAAAAAATCGTGTTATTTCTTTAAACTTATTCGACCATAGCTTTTCTCGTAAGCCCTTATATGAAATATTTAGCATTAGTGAAAACAAAATAAGTTTTACTTACTTTTTTTTTCGCAGATTTTTTTACGTAGTGCCTCTTGTTGTTCTTAAACACGTCTGCAAGCGAACTGATTACTCAGTAACGCTATTAGTCGCTATTTAGTTATTCTTTGTAATATTTTTTGTCCCGTACGGCCATCTATACCGGAATTACCCTAGGCCATACAAATATTTGTCCCCCGTAGGGAATCGAACCCGTGAGCGTCGGTTAAAACTATCGTCACACACCGCTGCACCAAATGCCTCGTCAGCTTTCGGAAGCTTTGAAGTTTTCCGTCCATTGTTCCGACACGATTTCCATTTAACTTAATCCAATATCTTGTCAAAAAGTGTCGTTGTGCTCCGATTAATGTGACTTTAGCTTAATACACTGATTAAACCAAACAAAAGGCATCACTGTTGTTTCATTGTTGATTTAATTGACTTTTGAGTAAATTTATTTGATTTTTATTTAATTTGACATCTAATTGACTGTATGATTTTTATGTGATATTTTTTTAAGTTAACTTTTTCTTTTTTAAACTAAGAGATTTTATTAAAAGTAAAAATATCGTAATTGTGAATCTGAATATGGGTGAAAATAACCTGAAGTGAATGATTTTTTTTATCACTATGAACTGTTTGAACGAAACTAACGTTTGAAATAAAAGAAAAAATGGAAAAAAAAAATGACTTGGGGCAGGAGGATAATCAGTCCAACTAACGTTGCAAAATTCAGACAAATCACAATTCAAATTAATACAAACCTCAAGTATGACTAACATGTACACTTTATATTTCTACACAGTCATAGTTGTATGAAACTATGAAACGTTTATCACAATTTGCGCACATAAATTGAGATAACCTACAAGCCCTTTCGAATTTGGATTGACTATTTGCATGATGTAGGGTTGGCAAATTATTAACTTGGGTTTTCTTTTGTTTACTTTATAGTTACAAGTTTTTTGGCAGAACCTTAATTAAAAAATGTGTATAGAATTTTCTTTAGGTAACCCTAAAGTACTGTATAGTCTCTATTGTAGGTATCACAAAATGGTGAAAAATTAGTAGCGTCAAATTAAATAAAAATCAAATAAAGTAATTTTTAATGTAGGTACTTAATTAATTTAATTTTATTGATTTTATGATAAATGGTGACTAAAACATCTATTTGCAAGCAAACCTCTGTGTATGTTTTTTTTTATTATGAAGTGGAAAATGAAGCTTATAAACATCTACTTACAAATTAAAATCCATTCCTGTTAAGTTAAAAGTTACCACTCCTGCGGTCTAAGTTTGTTTCTCTGCCGAAAATTACGGGGCCGTACATTAATAACTATTTTTTCTTGTTTATAACAGTAGATAATTAAACAGTAAACACAGTTGTACATAAAGGTAGCTTTAATGGTGGTAGAGCTCCAGTGACGGAGCTCGCGGTCGTAGGCACCACCGCATTACCTAATATACTTACCGCTAAATGGTAGTATTCAGCACTATCGTGTTCCGGTCAGGTGGTAATGTACGGCTCTGTAATTTCCGGCACAGAGGCATAACACCTTAGGCCTCAGGAGTGGTAACCCATCTGCATTTTGACCTTGGTATTTGTGTAGGTGTCTATAGGCTGCAGTCATCACTTAACATCAATGTAAACTGCATGCTTGTTTACCACTTCCTTTACATAAAAAAATGCATATTTCATTAAATTGGAATGCGATAGTACTGAATACTAATACTTAGTAAATAGAGCAGGTAATGCGGTGGTGCCTACACCCGCGAGCTCCATCGTCAGATGGCAGATAAATTAGATGAAGCGCTGGTGCTTACGTCCTCAAGCTCAAACATTAGAACTCTAAAAAAAACAGTGAAGAAACACCATGACTTTATAATAATAGCAACCCTTGATACGTCCCACTGATGGGCACGAGTCTCTTCCCTTCTCGGGAGGAGACCTGGAGCTTACTCCACCACGCTGCTCCAATGCGGGTTGGTGGAGATACGGGTTAGTGGCCAACCCGCTGTCGGATGTTTTCGAACCGCCCATAAGGCCTCCGACAAAGTTTAACGACTGCTATCTATCGACAGCAACCGGGACCGACCGAAGCACGGAAACGCGCATTTTAATTTGCTACTAGCGGTCACCCATCACATACGCGACCGCGCCGGTATTGCTTAACTGAGTAGATCGCTCCCGATCTACACCAGCCGCGGGGCCATGTGCGCTTCATACGTGGTTTAAGTATACCAAAAATAAATGTTCATATCTAAATCTCAATATTTATTAACCGAAAGACAAACATCTAAATTCACGAGAAAGCATATACTAATGGAAATTTGATTAGACTTTCTCAAATACATTAGAATATGATTTTCCTTCGCAAATATCGTCATGACTTATCCACTCGTGATGCACGTTTTAATAGTCTAATGCGATTATAATAGAACCTACTTTCATATGTATGGCAGACACTGTCGCGTACATTAAAATGACAACATTTACAGTATTGTAGAGAAAACAAATTTATGAATAACAAGCTGGAGTTTTGGCTCCAACCTTGAAAGAGGCGTGTGGTGGTCTTTTTTATTTCGTTTTCTTGGTGTATTTTTGAGTTATATTAAATAAAGTTGGTTGCATTTTGTTTGATATTGGTTCATTACAGTGCCCGTGTATAGTGAAATAGAATAACAGTGCGAAAACACGGCCTTTCAGGTTGCCTCCAAAACTTCATTGTAAATGTTCTGGTAAAGTAGCCATTGCAGCGCTTGCCGATTGCCCGGTGAAGTAGACTAGTGCCGTCTTGAGACGTACCTACCGCCTACATAAGTCGATACCAAAAAAAAAAATGAACGTAATACCCTATTATGTTCTAGCTTATTCATAAATTTGTTTTCATTTGACAATGTTTATTGTTTTGTTTTAAATTACATTTTAGAGGTATAAAAAAATCAATTAAAAAAATACATTAAAAATAATAACAGTAGGTACCTATTAGATTCCTCGTACAAATCCCAACAACTTTTACGATGCAAACTATTTACAAAAACTCAACATTAACGAAGATACCTTAAGATTTCTTGAATTTGTCATTGACTTCGTAGGTACAACACAAGATTGTGACAGACCTGCAGTCACAGACCTGCAGGCTGCAGGTACAATTTTGTATGAGCCGTTTGAGATCATTTCATATCTTGTGACTTTCCAATGGTGACATCTCAAAAACTTTTTACTGGTGGTAGAGCTCCAGTGACGGAGCTCGCGGGCGTAGGCACCACCGCATTACCTAATATACTTGCCGCTAAATGGTAGTGTTTAACACTATCGTGTTCCGGTCAGGTGGTAATGTACGGCCCTGTAATTTCCGGCACAGAGGCATAAGACCTTAGGCCTCAGAAGTGGTAACGCATCTGCATTTTGACCTTGGTCTTTGTGTAAGTGTCTATAGGCTGCAGTCATCACTTAACATCAATGTGAACTGCATGCTTGTTTACCAATTCCATAACATTAAAAAAAAAAAAAACTATTAGTTACAGACTAGTGGTTCCAATGACGATATTTACTAACATTTCATATACTTTTTGAAATCACAATAAAAATTTTTATACTAATATCCTTTTGTTAGCGAAACACATTGTCCATTATACATATTTAATTTCATAATAAAAAAAATTGGCTGTGTCAACCCTGCGCGTGCTAGAATCACTTGTGTATTCTATGGTAGCCATTTCTAGATCTGTCCTAAGCGCCATAAATTCTAGTTAGGGTTTAATCTAGTGCGTCTGCCCGCAACTAGTCTGAATTTATTATCGTCGATGCTATTATTAGTGCAACGTTCGTTTAGGGTAATGGATATATTTCTCCGATCAATCTAAACATGATTAATCCTTAAATTGTAAAACCATTACTTTTTTATTATTTTACTGGTGGTGGAGTTCCAATGTAAGAGCTTGAGGGCGTAGGCTCCACCGCATTACCTAATCTATCTGCCGCCTAATGGTAGTGTTCAGCACTATCGTGTTCCGGTTTGGATGGAAATGTATGGCCTCGTAATAACTCGATTTATCTCGAGTATGTTAAACTAAAATTATTATTAAAATAAATCCGACGTATCCGTCGCTTTTCAGCATCAGCGCTCCCGTGTAGACTGAAAATAGATGATTAGTACTTTTTTTAATGTAATGGAAGTGGCAAACCAGCACATTTCACATTGATGTTAAGCGATGACTGCAGCCTATAGACACCCACACAAAGACCAAGGTCAAAATTCAGATGCGTTACCACTCCTGAGGCCTAAGGTGTTATGCCTCTGTGCCGGCAATTACAGGGCCGTACAAAAAGTAATAAGTTAGATAGTTTGAATCCGTAAAATACTTAGTTTTATTTCAATGAGTGTAGCTCGAAAACTAAGAACATATCATGTCTTATGTAGATGTCTATAGGCTGCCTAAGCTTAGACCTAATCACTTACCATCAATAAAACTTATTGCTTTAATTACCTATATAAGAAAAACTTTTGTTTATTAATATGCATTAGATACAAGGCACAACGCATGTATCATAACTAGAAAAGAAAATTTCCAAAAAACAAATGCCTCGTCTTTGTTTTATTCTCGCTGTTGTCATTCTGCTCATATCCACGCAAAGTTTCATATAAAAAAACTTCAATACTTCCAAATCTTAAAAGAACAGACTACCTCTACCTACCTACTAAATAGAAATGTAACTGAACATGAAAAGAAAAAAGCTGATATAACATCAAACAAGTTTTACTTGGTAGTATATTTTTAAGGATTTGAAATAACACAAATAACAAACTTAAACGAGATTAATATGTATTAGCTGGCATAAATGCATCAAATAAAAAAGTATCTTATAACGTATCATTAAAAAAAATAAACGACTATCATTGTTATTCCCAATTTAAAATAATTAAACCTGAAATACACCGTAACTAAGACATCTTGACTTCTCCACGGGGAGCTAGGCAGTTGGCAAAAACTGACTAACGAGCCTCATCCGTCTGTTCTAGAGAAAAAAAATATATCAAAACGTCAACCCATCTGTTTCCAAGCCCATATGCGTGTAACAGGTGAGTCGGGGTTACCTAATGCGGTACATTGACATTGTAACGGAGTTATTTATGAGTTTATCTAATGTTACTGACCATTTAAATATGTAGCGACTTATAAATCTGCAGTTGCTTGGAATAGAACAGATATGATAATGTTTATTGACACTGTGAGTCCGTGCATCATTACCTTTAAATAGGTTTTTCTGTTGAATGTTCTTAAAATTATTAAATGATTTCGCTTACGTTTCGTTAACTTTAATGCACAGAAAATGAATGCACTTAAGGCAGTGGCGGATTTACAAATTTGCCGCCGCCGGTAGGCTCTAAAATTTTTACCGCTGCTATATTTTGATATCGTAGTCCACAATCATATCAATTATTTTTTCTATCAATAAAATTCCAACTTTATGTTTTAGGCTTCATCATCCTCTTTACATCAACTTTTTTATTGTTAGAATCATTGAGTACTAATCTGAGCCTTAATAATTTTAACAGTAATTTTGTAAATAGAAATTAAAAAAATATGAACTAAATCTGCCGCCCCTTAAAATTTGCCGCCCTAGGCTCCAGCCTACTCAGCCTGCTGGTAAATACGCCACTGACTTAAGGCAACCTTTTTCATACTATTAAAACACATTATCCACCAGTCGACATTTGGGTAAAATAGAAATCGACAAAAGAGGTGCGGAAAGTTTTTAAGATAGATTGGAACATAAGGCAAATAATATACAGATTTCATTCGTGCGAAAGAAATTATATATATCCTCATATAACTCCTATTTCTTCAAAATTCTAATTTTAATTCGTATTTGTCCATTTATGTGTAATGCCAATCATATTTTAAGGTGTACCTGGTAATAAATATACGGCCACGTAATAACAACTTAGGACTCAGGAGTAGCAACGCATCTTCAATTAGATCTTTGGTTTTTATGTAGATTTCTATAGGCTACAGTATGCAATATGAACTATATGCTTGTTTGGCAATTAGTGATATAAAAATTGCCTATTGACTATTCAACGGGTACTTTGAGATTGAAAAATATTTTCATTGCATCATGACATAAATATCCATACTGCTTAGTTTACGTTAAAAATATTAACTAAATAAAGTTTACGTTACGTAGCTAAAATAAAATTTTTAGAAATTAAAGAAAAAAAACGGAAAAAAAATTGACTTGTGGGACTTCGGTAGCTTAAAGCTGCTGGACTGGTTATCCTGAGATCGCAGGTTCGATTCCTGCCCGAAGTCAATTTTTCACCTTAGACGTGGTAACGCATCTGCATTTTGACCTTGGTCCTTATGTGGGTGTCTATAGGCTGCAGTCATCACTTAACATCAAAGTGAACTGCATGCTTGTTTGCCAATTCCATAACATAAAAAAAATCACTTATCGTTATAATAGCCTGACTTACCTAAGCGCATTTCCAGATAAATGCAACACTTGGTTGCAACCTAATCCACAAATCGTTATAATACAACACAGAAACAGCTTAAAATACCAGATCAATATTACCACATTTAAAATCTACCGTTAATTAAAGCAATACCTAAGTTAATCGTTAATATTTGTAAGGCAATCACATATAAATCGCGGGGACCGTTCGTCGGCACATACAAAGATGGCGGACCAGCGGGGGACCAGCCTCAATTATACCGGACTCCCTAACTGATTCTATTTGTATGGTAATAAACTCATTACGTGAGACAAAAAGGGTAGAGGGTAGAGAAAATCTCCCGAATTTATGGCAAGTCGAAAAACCTTAGGGTTAATGAAACGTTTTGATTTGAGAGACTTTTTTGTTGTAAATGTCTTCTAAAGTAATTGTATGTCTTTTAATGTTAATAGATTGACAGACAATTGGACCACCCCAGGAAGAGCTGTCAACGTCGAGCGAGCTTGATTTTTGACAACAGGGAAGTTATTAAAGCGGAAGCTGTTTGACTTTTAATGCTAGTTTTAAGTCTAATGCAACTTTTTAGGAAGAAAATAGTAGATATGAATCTGTCGGCTCAGTACAATACCAACCTGACGCCATTAACTGTCAACTGTCAAAAAGTATGAATTACTTTATTTTGCCAGGTTGGTATTGTTCTAATCCACACGAATAGACAGTCCTATGGAGTCCCGTCTATTAAACGCTGTGATTTTAAAAATATCAATATCTGAAGACTGCTCAATTTTACGTTATGTAAGTGGCAAACAAGCATACAGGTAACATTGATACGTATCAATGTGTTACCTTTACAGCTAATATATACAGATAATATATTTACCATCTACAATAAATTTCCAAAGACATTTCGATCTATTACAAATATCGAAATATTTAAAAAGAAGCTTCATAATTTACTTTTAGACAAGAGTTACACGTTGCATGAATTTTTAGAAGATAAAATTGACAGATAAATCCTATTATTATACTGAATTTTTATAACTTAACTTAATAATAATATAAATATTGTACGCCCATCTGTGGCAGGAATTTGGCATGATCATTGTATCTTAACTAACATCTTTAATGTACCCTTATTCCACAATAAATGAATTCTGATTCTGATTCTAAACAGAATTTGGTTTTAATGCCTTTGAATAACGCAGTTGTGTGTATGTCCTATATCCAGAGAAGTAGCTAAAACACTGTGTGTCGAGGCGCAAGTTGGATAAAAAATTAAGTAAAACATATCATTGAAAAATTTCGCAGACTTTTGGCTAACTCTCGTCTTTGACCAATTGATATACCTAGACTACACAGAAAGTGTTTGCAAAGTGAAAAACATGAATATCATTATCATTGTGGGAATTAATATCCTTGCAATGCCTGGTAGGCTGAAAAATGTATTTGAACTCAAGGCGAAACCAAATTAGCACGCAAATACCAAAATAGCTTACAAACTCGTAATAAATGGATCTATTTTACGCAAGGGTTAGGACTAGCGCTTTTAACACAAGTTATTCTTAATAACTTGCTAGTTGCGACAAACATAATATTATGAAAACATATTACTAATAAGGATTCCTCATAAATAGACCACTGTGTTCTTCATTTTATTGTAACTTGTAATATGCAAATAAACTTATATTATTATTACGTATTATTAAAAAAAAATTACAAGGACTAAAAATAAGTAGGTAACCAGTTTCGAAATTGATGATTTTTGTTTTGATAATGTTGTAAACTAGTAAATTTTATTTGCTTGATTGTTAATACGAAACTTAAATTGTTATTGTATTTATTATATGTAGGTATTATTTCTGATATTATTCAGTACTATCGTGTTCCGGTTAGATGGAAATGTATGGCCCTGTAAAAGCTATCACAGAGACAAAACAACTTAGGTCTCAGGGGTGGCAACAACGTCTGCATTTTGACTGCATCTGGTTTTTGTGTAGATGTCTCTAGGTTGCAGTCATCATTTAACGTCAATGTGACCTACTTGCTTGTTTGCCACCTTTCTTACATAAAAAAATATTGAAACATTGTATCTAAAAAGAAGAAAAAAACTAATAATCTCGGTAGGTATACATAGCATAAAATACCCAAATAAAAAAGTGCCGATACATACCTAGTACATTAAACTATGTATACAAACCAATAACACGATTCATTTGTGTTCTATTTCATTATAATAACTAGGCGTGTACCGAATTTTAAAGTCATCATTTAAGTAGGTACTTGTTCTGAAGGCGGGGAAGTTGCCGTATGATCCCACCGCTTGTTTGTTTGGCGGTAATATTGAATCAATAAATAGATTAGTTCACTCTTACTTTGTAAATGATATGCCGACTTTGATTACAGTTTTTGGGGTTGCGTTGAGAGATGGATGATTTTTTTTGTGTAATGATAGTGGCAAACTAGCATGCAGTTCACATTGATGTTAAGTGATGACTGCAGCCTATATACACAAAGACCAGAGGTCAAAATGCAGATGCGTTACCACTTCTGAGACTTAAGGTGTTATGCCTCTGTGTCGGAAGGACGTACGCGTCGCGTCGCCACATTTTCTAATCTGTTTGCTGAAAAATAGTAAATAGAGTTCAAAGTTATCGTGTTCCGATTGTGATTTCTGATAGAAGCAAGGCAATAGGCATAGGCAAGCGTCTACATTGAAATCTCTGTAGATGTTTGTGGACTACACTTACCGACCATCAAAGGATATTTTATTTTATTGTGTGCTTGTTTGCATTTTTAGTAGATACGCAAAAATTCGTAATTAAAAAAAAAAAGGTAATATCATGATTGTCTGCTCATACTTTTTTTATTTTTGTTACAATAGGTATAGTACCTACCATTTATTTTATAAAATAATTTAAAGCGTTTCAACTATAAGAATTAAGAAAATTATTGAGCATCTGCTAAGAGCTGGTGCATTATACCTAATGCCATTAGGTGACTAAAGATAAGACCATTTATATAATAATATTCTGGTTACACGGTAAGTATACCTATCTATTATTATCTATACGGATCTTTTATACCTATCTGATATAGAGGCAAAAAATCTAGGACCTTCAAAGTAGCAATATGCAATATATACAATAAACTTAATATAACTTATTTCAAAATTAATGATTGCACGCTTTTTGTTTGACTTGACAGCTTGCAATAAAAACCTCTATTCCTAAATTAAAAATTGATTTTATGAACAGAAGACGCCTACGCCTTCCGTAATTTCCTATTTATCGCGCTTAATTTCACGAACCGGAAAGATAGGGCGTAAACCATTATAGTTAAGTACTCGTACATAGCAAATCCCCAAATAATACGGAACCAACTCGCACTGATCCCAAATTTCACGGCGAGTGCGTAACGCGCAAGTCACCCGCGAGCAATCAACGCGCTTCGGCTTTGTTCGGGTTTTTTCGTCTTTGTCTTTGTGTACCGCCTGTTCTGGTCTGGCGCCGCGGAATATATAGCCTTTGGTAATATACCTCCTCTCCGCCCCTAATCGCATATGTCTTGTGTGTCCCTCCACAACGCTCGAAGCCGAGGATCGGAGGGGTCTCCCTTAAGCTGTTGTGTTTATTTACTTAGGCTGAGAGTCGCCTTTGCCGAAAAAAAAAGATCGACGTCCTCTAAGGACATTTTCTGCGTTATAATAAACTCCTTTTGTACTACGACTATTCTAAAACTTGAATGAAAAATATATATTAATTTGTCGTAGACCCAATACGTAGGTACCCGTAGCGAAATTTGTAGATATAGGGCTGTGATTTCGTAGCAATGCTACATACAAGGCGAAGTTCAAACTGTCTGTCCATTCTACATATTGTCAAAAAGTTTCCAATTATTTTACATACATTATTTTATTAAACAAGCTTTTCTTGTATATCTCTTATTTTATAATATGTATGTATGTATCTTCACGCCAGGTCCCTAACGGGGTAGGCAGAGACTGTAGAGCGCCAGATAGCCCGTTGATTTTCACCCTCGTTTAGTGACGAGTGTCAAAAGCGACCTTCAAAGGTGAAATTTTATTGTTACAAGATTTAACGTTTTTAAGGTCATCTGTCACAACTATACCTACATCAATGTAAACAAAGGAACAAATATAAGAAAAGACAACGGAGGTCCTGAGTGAAAGTGGAAATAAGCATACAGTTTACATGGGTGAATAATGGATGGTAAGTGTATAACTGCAAGCTATAGACATCTATAACCAAATGTTTTGTCTCTTTGCTAAACACATAAAAATGACTAATTCAATATTATAAATAGGAAATCGATAATACCCGAAACTACATCACGATAAAAACCCCATAGAAAATCACGATAAAAAACATAATTGTTCCGGAAAATGAAAACAAAAGGCAAACGAGGGTTTAATGAATTCAGATTTCACGACGACCGGCGGTCATACTTAATTTATTATTACAAATGGCGGTACAGTCGCGTACAGTTGGTGTACCGCACAGTCATCGCTGTACACGCCCACTAATTCAATTTACATCATTCGGTATGTAATGTACAGGTAAGCAGAAAAATATTATGAAGTTAATTTTAAAAAAAAAAGCGTTAGTTGTCTTGAATATTGAACTCATATTATTTTATAGAAAAATCCTTCCAATGATTACCTATATCTCTTAAATTGGGAAATGCAATTATGTATAAAAATTTTTGAGAGTATGAAATAATTCTGTTATTCATCAGTTGTTTTTTTTTTTTGCATTCAGTGAAACTTGTTGACGTACCTATAACATTATTTGTATATTATATGTTACACAGTTATTACATTAACTATGTATCCAGGTCCAGGAGATCGGAAGTTCAATTCCTGCCCAAAGTAAAATTTTTCTATCCCATTTTACAATAAAGATATTTTCTAAAGTTCACTCCTATGTGTTATTGCTTCAAATGAAAATACATATTACAATTTAAACATTTAAGTACTTGAAACAGTGCTAAATCTAGTCATAGTTTATATTTTGTGATCTAGTCCTACCTTTTTGTCGCGTATATTAATTATGCTCCTTGCTAGAAACTTACTATAGTAATAATATCCTATCACCAGTATATGATCCTTTACGTAATATAACCGTAAAACAGTGGTCACGTGGTCTCTCGCGCAGGTGTTATCTTACGAATCTGTGCAAAATTTAGGAAAATTTCGAAAAAAAAACATGTTTTGCAAAGTAGCTATACGAAGAAAATCGAATGATATGATTTTATTGCTTACGTAACTTATTGTCCGTTATACTTTATTGCAGCACGTATTTAAAACATAATATAAATAGGTTAATGGTTTCAGGGTGAGATTCACAGACCGCACTACGACTTAACTTTTAGGTATGTATGTATGTATGTATCTTCACGCCAGGTCCCTAACGGGGTAGGCAGAGAGTGTAGAGCGCCAGACATCCCGGTTCTGACAAACCTCTCGTGCCTCTTCTACCTTCATCATTCTCTTCATGCGAATGTGGATGGTTGCAGAGGCCCAGGAAGACCAAGGCTGACCTACCATGACCAAATAGGTCGAGTTCTGTCTGATGGTGGGGTCAAAAGTCTTAGGAATCGGCGTGCATGTATGAAGAACTTTTAGGTACATACATAAAAAACACACCAGCCGAATAGAGAATCACCTCCTATTTGAAATCGGTTAAAAATTCAATATTTTTAATTTTCTTCAATTTTTAAATTCAATATTAATCCAATAAATTAATTAAATTCAATTTTTGCCTCCATTATACAGCGAATATAAATGGGCGACGATGATTTGCAAAACAACACGATGGAGTAGGCATATTAAATTTTGTAATTACTCTAACAGGGCTCGCGACCGCCCCCAAACCATATTCATTTACGGCCTAATCGGTACGGTAGCTTGTATCGCCAACATAATTGCTTTTGTAAAGACGGGTATTTGTTTAAACAATGATCGATATGTAACTATTGCCGTCCGTAGTTAAATCTAGGTAGATCGCTTTTTGGATTACTTAAATTATTTGGTAGAGCTCCAGTGACGAAGCTCGCGGGCGTAGGCATTACCGTATTACCTAATGTACTTGCCGCTAAATTTTAGTGTTCAGTACTATCGTGTTCCGGTCGGGTGTTTATATACGGCTCTGTATTTTCCGGCACAGAGGCATAACACCTTAGGCCTCAGGAATGGTAACAAAGCAAAGCATCTGCATTTTGACCTTGGTCTTAGTGTGGGTGTCTATAGGCTGCAGTGATCACTTAACATCAATGTGATCTGCAAGCACGTTTGCCCTATCCATTGTATAAAAAAAAATATTACAACGTTTTCGCAGATTCTTTGCTTGTTACTCGTGTTTTATATCAAGAGGTGGCAAACAAGCATTACACTTTACATTGAAGTGTTCCCGTAGTGTATTTTATGCGTTGCCACTTCTGCCTAAGCTATTATGCATCTGTGTGATAAATCACAGGGCCGTACTATACGTACCACCCATCGACGACACAACGCAGCTTCCTACTACCTGACCAGAACACAATGAAGCTGAACACTAACTACCGTTTAGCGGCAAGCTTCCACATTATAATTAAGTAGTTATATTAAGTAACGCGGTGTTCGTCCTGCAAGTTATTCCCCCGCTTTTTCCCCATTTATTCAAAAAATGACTAATTGTTTTGCATCGGTAATAAACGTTATGATTGTTCCATATTATTTCGCATTAACACATGCTTGTGAAATATATTATATTTTTAAAGAAAAATGGAAAGAAAAATTTGACTTCAGGCGAGGCTCGAACTCGCGACCTACTGGGAATCTAGTCCAGCCGCTCTTCCAATTGAGCTACTGAAGCCCTGCCCGATTTGTCAAATCTTTCCTTCACATCTATTGCATTGCTTTATGGTAGCAGCAGCGCCATCTATTACCAACTATCTAACCAACTATCTAACTACCAAGAGCGGCTGGACTAGATTCCCAGTAGGTCGCGAGTTCGAGCCTCGCCTGAAGTCAAATTTTTCTTTCCATTTTTCTTTAAAAATAAAAAATAAACGTTATGGCTACTTCGTTCCGATCCGGCGTGACCGGTGGGCCGAGTTACTCTAAGCTAGGAATGTTCCGAAAATGGAAATACCACTATGCTTGAACCAGCGATTGAACTCAGGACCGCAGTATAGCAGTAATGGTCTGCTACCACTAAACCATTTAGTAGTTGATCAAAATTAGATAACGAATATGTCTGAACAGACCTTAGTTTAAATATGATTGGTTTTTCTTCTATTTACTACATTCAATTCCTTTATTAAATATAATATACACCTATACTTGGTCTTTCTTCAAATATGTACCCCGATTACCAGTTAATCATTCTACAATATATTTAATAATCATTTCAATATATTTTTATATCATTTTTAATGGAGTACCCAAAAAACTGGAACACAATTTTAATCACAATATCAATAGTCGGCACCGTCAAGATCGGACTAAATTGAGTTATCTTGTCTGATCTTCGGTTTTTTGCCCATAAAGGAAGGGTTGATGCGGTATCGCAACGTCATCATGGTTTTTTTATGGTGTAATGACTCGGTGACCTTGGTCCGGGATGAGCGCACTCATTCCATTTTTTGTAATCACTCATTGTTTCATGTTATAATGGCATTGTATCGATATCGATTCAATTGGAATTATTAGGATCTGAATGCGGCTTTATTAACTTGGGAGTAAAAAAGTGGTTAAGTGCGAGTCGCATATAAAAATGTAGCTATTTTTACAGAAAGCATGAATATCACGTTCATGGTAAGCGACGTGATTTTGCCGTGGTGGAACTTATTTTTAAAGTTCTTCTAGAAAAGAGTCAACATCCACAAATATGGCACAGGTGGGCTTCTGCGTGCTTAATAACTATGACTAACTATGTGATACCACATATACTTTTGACTGGTGGTAGAGCTCCAGTGACGGAGCTCGCGGGCGTAGGCACCACCTCATTACCTAATTTACTTGCCGCTAAATGGTAATGTTCAGCACTATCGTGTTCCGGTCAGGTGGTAATGTACGGCCCTGTAATTTCCGGCACAGAGGCATAACACCTTAGGCCTCAGGGGTGGTAACGCATCTGCATTTTGGCCTTGGTCTTCATGTGGGTGTCTATAGGCTGCAGTCATCACTTAACATCAATGTGAACTGCATGCTTGTTTGTCACTTCCATTACATAATAAAAAAAAAAAAATATATATATATATATATATATACCTAAAGCAACTTTTGTGAATTCATACAAAGAACAAAAGAATATATCCATTCTTTCAGCTAACTCATTTAAGGTCTTTAGCGCCCTAGTGAGGGGAGCCTCATTCCACAGGTTAGTGCGGGCCTGGGGCACGACTAACTACCGCCGACGCCTCGACACATAGTTATCAAGCATATTATTTAATAGGTGATAGGCATGCTGCGTTGTGTCGTCGATGGTGATAGGTAATTTCATTTTCATGTACTACACTGAGCACTACACGCACTATCGCATTGGATTCTGTCTGTACAAATAGTTGGTGCGGTGTGAGACGACCGTTTTATTCGAAGGGTCGCGGGTTAGATCCCCGCACCGGGACAAATGTTTGTATGGCCTACAGATATTTCTTTCGGGTGTGTACAACGGCACCCGCGACACAGGTTTATATTCCTATTGTGCTGTAAGTGTAAGCATAATCTTAATATATATAAATCTCGTGTCACAATGTTTGTCCTCAATGGACTCCTAAACCACTTAACCGATTATAATAAAATTCGCACACCATGTGCAGTTCGATCCAACTTGAGAGATAGGATAGCTTACATTACGCTATGACTAATAGGAGCAGAGCAGCGCGGGCGAAGCCGGGGCGGGCCGCTAGTTTATTTATAAAAATAAAAAAAATAAAAAAACATGTAACCGGAATTTGATATAACTGAACACCATTAGCAATACCATTTAGCGACAGATAGATTAATGAATGCGTTAGTACTACCTATGCTCTCGAGATCTGATACTGGAACTCTACCGTCAGTGAAA
Source organism: Macrosoma leucophasiata (assembly GCA_036365455.1). Taxonomy (NCBI): domain Eukaryota; kingdom Metazoa; phylum Arthropoda; class Insecta; order Lepidoptera; family Hedylidae; genus Macrosoma; species Macrosoma leucophasiata. Next base: position 20,625,324 of record JAWQUS010000007.1, on the reverse strand, counting down.
ATGCTCTCTGAATCATCTATCATCTTGAAAGCAAATTTAAATATCTCAAAATTACTACCAAAAATCAAATCAGGTCAATTATAATTATCATACAATTTAAACACTATTTGTCTACCAGCAACCAGCCGAGGTCGCATAATGACAGTGATCACGATAGAGCCTGCAACCACGAACTAATGGTTGCTAACAACCATCCAACAATTTGGGTACACCGCAAACAGTTCGTCATTTAGCCGAGCTGATAGCCGTTGCTTAATTCGGCTAAGCGACATATAATTTGATTGAATTTGAAAGCAAAATTGTTAGAGTCGTTATTTTTATGTAAATAGTAGCGGCCGGCGTACCGCAGTGTCTTAAGAAAAGGGTCTTTGACCAGTGTGTGTTGGCAGTGATGACATATGGGACAGAAACGTGGTCGCTCACTTTGGGGCTCATAAGAAGGCTCAAGGTCACTCAGAGAGCAATAGAGAGAGCTATGCTCGGAGTTCCTCTGCGTGATCAAATCAGAAATGTGGAGATGCGCATGAGAACCAAAGTTACCAATCTAGTTCACCGAATAGCGAGACTCAAGTGGCAGTGGGCAGAGCTCATAGCTCGAAGAACTGACGGCCATGTAAATATTCAGATTAGAAAAGAAGATAAAAATTACTAAAGATTGGCTGTTAAGGACTTAAATCCGTAAAAAAAACGGTACTACAGTACCTATAGGGTTTGCGAAATCGGTTATTTTTTCTTAAATCAACCCTGCTCTGTCTGTATCATAGATCCTATTAACACCAAAAACATACATGGGTATGTTTCTGGTGTTGTAGGGGTATAATTCTGAAAATTTTGGGCTCGTTGATGAACAATGTCAACATTTGTTTGATCGAGAAGCAAACTCAAGATCTCGGATTTGTCAATTGTCAAAATTCATTTTGTGGCAATTCACTAGGCTTATTAGACCTTAAAATTATATTTTTTATTTAAAGCAAAATGGAAAGAAAAAATTGACTTCAGACGAGACTCGAACTCGTGGCCTACTGGGTATCTAGTCCAGCCGCTCTTCCAATTGAGCTACTGAAGTCCTGCCCGATTTGTCAAATCTTTCCTTCACATTTATTGCATTGCTTTATGCAGCAGCAGCAGCAGCGCCATCTATTGCCAACTATGCTAGTTAAGATTTGACAAATCGGGCAGGACTTCAGTAGCTCAATTGGCTACTGAAGTCCTGCCCGATTTGTCAAATCTTTCCTTCACATTTATTGCATTGCTTTATGGTAGCAGCAGCGCCATCTATTGCCAACTATGCTAGTTAGGCAACCGATAAAGAAGTCGCTTTTACCCTTAATAATTGTTTTATATTATATCGTAAAGAAGTCGCTTTTACCCTTAATAATTGTTTTATATTATTTCGCATTAACACATGCTTATGAAATATATTTTATTTAAATAAAAATGGAAAGAAAACTTTGACTTGATTCCCAGTAGGCCGCGAGTTCGAGTCTCGCCTGAAGTCAAATTTTTCTTTCCATTTTTCTTTAAATAAAATATATTTCACAAGCTTGCGTTAATGCGAAATAATATAAAACAAATATATTTTTTATTTCAATTTTGTAATAATTTGCATTTGATCATAAAAAATAAACTTTCTTGTAATCCATTGGCTCGAGTAATTGTCTCGGATGGGTTCACAAACAAAATAACCGATGGTGGTTTCTTACTCGCCTATTGGTTTATCAGCGATCTACGAACTAAACTGGGAATGGAGGAGGCTTCATTGATTTTATTTTACTGTCATGGAGTGCTTATTAAACAAGCGTACAGTTCAGAAGATAATAAGTAACACAATATACATTGATGATAAGTAAGTAACTTATAAACATCAACTTAAAAACCAAAGATTTCAATTGTAATAAATCTAATTTCATTAATTCAGTCAATAAGTTCAATTTACGACCTAGTTCCCGTTTTTGTCTAAGGGTTATGATTTATTTTTCTATCTGTAAATCAATGTTAAATAAATTTCTTTTTTAAAGCAAATTCTATGCTTCAAGACTAATACTCTTATTCATTAACGTATTTTAGCTACAGTGATGCTATCTCTCCTTTGTCTTTTTCTATCCTGCACATTTGACAATGCAACTGACAAAGACAAAGCATTCTATAGCTTAAACGTATCTAATGTACTTGTTTTTATATTATTTCGCATTAACACATGCTTGTGAAATATATTTTATTTTTAAAGAAAAATGGAAAGAAAAATTCGACTTCAGGCGAGACTCGAACTCGCGACCTACTGGGAATCTAGTCCAGCCGCTCTTCCAATTGAGCTACTGAAGCCCTGCCCGATTTGTCAAATCTTTCCTTCACATCTATTGCATTGCTTTATGGTAGCAGCAGCGCCATCTATTATCAACTATGCTAGTTAGGCAACCGATATAATAGACTTTTCAGTTTATTGAATATCGTAAAGAAGTCGCTTTTACCCTTAATAATTGTTTTTATATTATTTCGCATTAACACATGCTTGTGAAATATATTTTCAGGGCTTCAGTAGCTCAATTGGAAGAGCGGCTGGACTAGATTCCCAGTAGGTCGCGAGTTCGAGTCTCGCCTGAAGTCGAATTTTTCTTTCCATTTTTCTTTAAAAATAAAATGTATCTAATGTACGTTTATGAATAAGGGGGTAAGATTTTTGTTTGTTCCGCGGAATCAGAAAACGAAATTGGAGCAATCTTATGTAGATCATGTCTACGGCATAAAAGGAAGCTACGGTTCAAATTTTTTTACAGTAGTTTCAGTCGATCCCCCTTTTTATTTCGTAGGTAGGTACCGTCTATCCCATATTCCACACGTAACGTGATTGAGTAAAACTCAAACTTGGAACTCTGCCGGTGAATTTTTTTTTATGTTATGTAATAGGCAAACAAGCATGCAGTTCACATTGATGTTATGTGATGACTGCAGCCTATAGACACCCACACAAAGACCGATGTCAAAATGCAGATGCGTCACCACTCCTAAGGCCTAAGGTGTTATGCCTCTGTGCCGGAAATTACAGGGCCCTACTTTACCACCTATTCTGATTCTGATATATTAGGTAATGCGGTGGTCTACTCCCGCGAGCTCCGTCACTGGAGCTCTACCACCAGTAAATCTAACTCTATGTTCGTAGCTCTTTGGACATGTCACCTTGTTATTACGCTAGCAATATCGGACGTCGGTCGCACGCGACTTCCGCCACAACCGCAACCATTTTCACAGCCAATCGCCTGTTTGCTCTCTCCATCGCTTGTCTACCATTATCTAAGCTTTTTGTGCGGTGAGCAAAGCAGCCAGCAAGTGAGTTACTCAAATTGTACTTGGCTATTGTTTGAATACATTTATTAGGAAAGAAAAGAAAAAGAATATTCAACAAAAGAATATTACACACATACAAAACAAAGAAACAAATAGACAAAACAATTTTTTTCTGGTGGTAGAGCTCCAGTGACGGACTTGCCGCTAAATGATAGTGTTCAGCACGATCGTGTTCCAGTCAGGTGGTAATGTACAGCCCTGTAATTTCCAGCACAGAGGCATAATACCTTCGGCCTCAGGAGTGGTAACGCATCTGCATTTTGACCTTGGTCTTTGTGTGGGTGGCTATAGGCTGCAGTCATCACTTAACATCAATGTGAACTGCGTGCTTGTATGCCACTTTTATGACATTAAAAAAAAACAAAAAGTATGGCAGTGTGAAATGAAGAGAAAGGCACTGACTTCAGCTATTTGTTGCAGCAGGTGCAGTTGTAGTGAAGAAGATTCATACTATCATCTTCCCATAACTTATAGTCCATGATGAATTGTACCATTAAAAAAAAACTGTCTCATATTATTCATTTCGGAAATGAAAACATGAATTGAATCGTAACAAACGATACAAAATAGAGTTATTCAATTTAGATTTTTAAATTGCACTATTACAACGGCCCTGAGAAGGGTTTTCTGGAAGCCTCAGCAGAGAATATGTAATAATACTACGGCCTTTTTTTTTTTTTTTTTGTTATTATGGCATCGCTATTACGCATATTGCCAGTGTAAAGTAAAACGATATTTCGTATTTATTTAAGCAGCGTAAAAGTTAGTATAATATAGTCATCAAGTATGATAAGTAAGTATCAAGTATAATCAGTCAAGTTATTCGAGTAAAGCGATGGCTACTTTACCAGAACATTTACATTTAAGTTTTGGAGGCAACCTGAAAAGTCGTGTTTTCGCACTGTTATTATATTTCACTATACACGGGCACTGTAATAAACGTTTATCAAACACCACCAAAATGCCACCAACTTTATTCAATATAACTTAAAAATACACCAAGAAAATGAAATAAAATAAGAGCACCATACGCCTCTTTCAAGGTTCCCGCCAAAACTCCTACTACGGCCTTAGTGAAATGTATGTATATTCTGTTTTGATACTTTAATCGTACCAAATTCATACCTATTCTAGTGTATAGTCTAGCTAGGTCCACGTTTGATACTATTACCAAGTAGATATTATTTAATAACAGGTACTTCGAAAGCCTTTGTGGAATTTCTTGGCGTAGCATTATATTTAAATTCCTTTAAGTTTGAGAAAAAGAAGTTTCTTGTGACATAAATTTTCAAAGCTCCAAAGAAATCGTGAAACTAATAAATATTATTTATCTTCAATCGAAATTAGTTTGGAACATGAGGAAAGAAATGGAATCACATAAAATATCATGGCTTAAATCACGTCACCTTTCTTCAAGTAGTAAGTCAGTCGGGCGAGCAAAACTTGCATTGATATATTACGGATATTAAGAATAAGGATAACATAGCTTTTCAAATACTTCGCCAAAATATTTCCGTTCCATTAATTCTGTTTACCCTCGAATGATTAATCGTGACGATAGTATTAATATTATGCACCACGAAGCCGAATATTCTCGTTATCTACTGAAAGTCTAGACGCCATTTATATTGTCCAAGTAGACGCTACAATTTCCAACAAAATTCAAACAAATTCGAATCGTGCTCCTTAAATGTCATTTGTTTGTCGACTCGGCGCGTGCCTGCTAATGGAAAGCAATACCGAGCGATTCCTCCTCAAAAAAATTAAGACTGGCACGAACTATCAATCACAATATACTTTGGACCCTAAATTAAGAATCACTAAGTCGATTTTAGCCTTTCAACCCGTTGAAGTTAAGGCTTTTTGAAGGATATTCGCACTAACGTTATCAGTCAGCATTATTTGCTTTCGGATTTTCGATGTTTCTTTTAACCTTTTATCGAGTTTTCAAAGTGTGTTTCGAATTAAAACATTATTTGCGTGTCGAGCGAGTTTAAAGTGTATTCGATTAATGACAATCGAACATTGGACATCGATACTTTATGATCCAGTCGAATGGTGTGTTGATAGTTTCCTATTATGAATTCAATCAACATAAATTAGTTTTAATTTGGCCGGCGGAATTCCGACCAGAGATCTGTTGACCGTAAAACGACGATTCGTTTTTGTTGTGCCCGGCTGATTATATGAGTAATCTTTTTTGTTTATATTTAATTTAGTATCGAATACGATGAAATTGAATTGAAAATAAATGTTGCGTGAACATATTTTTTATAGCTTAGATTTATAAGTCGGGTATGTTTTTCATTTATATATAGTTAACTTAACGAGGTTCGATCACCGAACGATTTGGTTCGATCGTCGGGATTTGAATAAAGAATTGATTACTTACGAAATTTAACTGAAATTAAATATAATATATATTGACGACATTGAATGTTGATTTAAGGATTTTATAAAATATCCCGATACACAAATATCTGCATAGATATCTAAGGAAAAAAGTGGTGAGTTCCTTACACAACTAACAGGCTCCGATTTAAAGATTTTATTTATACCTGTACATAGGTACCTAAATATAAAACAAAACATGTTACCTAAATCTTAAAGTGTCGAAAAGTTTACACGAAATTTTTAATCCCGCGCTGAAAATATGATGATATCAGACAAACAAAATAATGTATAAAGGTTAATCATAGAAAAATCAGAATATGGTATAAATATAGGTATATACATATATACAATATTTACAACGCGATTGTTATTGAAATAATATAATATCGGTTGTTAAAGAAGGTACCTACTTAGTTGTAGCTAGGTAATAGGCATACTTTTACATATTCAGACGTCACACAACTTACACAGTTAAGAGAACACTTACAGGTTTAAGTTTGTAAGTGTAGGTAACTACATTATTTTAAAATAATTCTTCTCTTAAGTTTTGAATTTCTCCAAATGTATGTATGTATTTATGTTTCTTCGGCAAGTCCCTGACAGGGTAGGGAGAGAATGTGGAGCGCCAGATAACCTGGTTCTGACACTCTTCCCGTCTTCTTCTAAATTAATCATTATTTTCATTCATGCACGTCGATTCCAAAGACTCTCGACTTCACACAGTACTCGACCTATTCGATTAAGGTAGGTCTAAGTGTTCCTGGGCCTCTGCAACTATCCACATCCGCACAGTATATCCTCTTTTTTCTCTCAAAATACAACAAAACAAAACTCATTCGTTAATTAGGTACCAGTCAATAAATACACCGACAAAGTTCTAGACACACAACAAAGAAGTTGCTTCACGAACAATTATAAAGAAATTACCTAAATGCAGTAACTGATGTAAAATATTGTACGTGCTAACTAAGATAATGATCATGCGAAAATATTCACCTAGCCTATCAATTCTAAACTCACTCTTAAATACTTGTAACAAGATTGAATATAGTTCGAGTCTTTAGGAGATAAATTGATAGACACAAGAAAGATGATCAAAGATCCCGGCTCATTACAAAGATTACAATTTAACAATACATTGAAACTCAACTTTATAGTAATTGGCAATATAGATACACTTATGTAATTATTTCATAAAATTCATGTATTGAAATGAAAAATTGCAATTAGCTTAATAATTTTATGGATCTATACCTATAAATAAGATATGTATCGGTCGCGATTGAATGAATTATGCGAAACGTATCGTTGAAAATGATCCGTTCGTTCGATGACACGTCATAGGATCACAGATCTCGGCGATTCGAGTTATTGAAACGAAACGAGCGCGAGCCGGTGACATTTGTCGATCGATATGGCTCGCTGATTCAAATGAACTTTTAAGCTATTACGAGGAACGGGTTCGTTTCATAGGACCAGATTAGGAGAATGAGTTTTTCCAATTCTTGAATCAATAAATCAAATTTTGCACGGCTCGAATTAACCGGATCTTTGTGTCAATGGGGCCATATACATTATCATAATATCATCTAACCGGAACACGATACTGCTGAACACTACCGTTTGGCGGCAGATAGATCACGTAATGCGGTGGTGCATACCATAAGCCCTCGAACTCCTGCTCCTTCCTATCTTAAACTCGTGTAACTAAATGAATATGCTGCTTACTAAGTCCATTTGACTAAATTATAATTTAAATTTTACATGCATGCCACGTTTATTCACAATTTTTATTTATGTTTAAATTAATTTTAAAAGTTATGTTATACGGAAATAGTTAAGAGGTTTCATCAACATAAACTTTACGACCTTTATTTCGAAACATTGTTCAAATTCAAGTTAAGTATCTTAGGAATATAATATGAAGAAAATAATTAGCAAAATTAGGCTTCGGGACGTGATGCACTCGTCGAACTGACGACCCCGCCACTAGTGGAGGAGAATTATGCCGCTAGTGCAGAGTTCAAACGTAAATGCAATAACGCGGGATCCCGCGACAAAACTTATGACACACATCCCTATTGTAAGCATCTTTGGGGAATGCTTTTGTCCAGCTATGGACATCGTTTCGACTCATATGACGAAGTAGCAAAATTGAGTTCCATATACATAAAAAATCATTAATTGCACTTCTCATTAAGCTAATGTAATGGTTCAATCGAAGAAAAAGTTCAACGGGACCAAAAACATTTTAAACCTCTTTGGTGTTTTAAAATTTTACAAGCAATTGCTATCTTTTTCCATCACACGATATTTTTGCTTTGATATCAGCAGTTAGTTCTACAAATGATTTAATTTTTTCAAAATGTAGATGCGTTAGCATCCCTGAGACCTACGTTGTTTTGCTTCTGTACTAGTTAATAAAGGCATTACTATCTTACCGGTTACACTAATCACTAACATTTAGCGACAGATAGATTAGGTAATTCGATAGTGTCTACGCTCTCGTCCTGGAACCTACAACCAGAAATAATGTAGTTACATTCTCTACCACCGGTGAAAACAAAACAATTAAAAAGTAGGTAGGCAATAAAATCAAATGTCAAATCAGCGTGACAGCTGACGCCATCTTGAAATGTAATGTAAAGGCTTTCAAACTCGCGCCAAACGCTCATCGAAGTGAAGTTAATTAAAAAATAAACACGAAATTTTCCCTCCACTCACAGAGTTACCGTTTCCCATCCACGGGCCATATGTTACCATTAGTGATAACGAGACATTTATGACTCGATTCGACGAATAGGGCTCGATTGTATGAATCGATTAATTTCTATAAATGTTAATCTAGTCGTCAAACAGTCCGGCGCTCGTTTCACTAATCAATGTATGGCCCCATAAAACTTTATGTGGGCTCATGTTGTATATAATCTAATATTTAATTGGCAAACTGTATTGTATATAATGTCATTAAGTTTAATGTTAATTGAAGTTTATCGGATCTAGTTTACGGTGGGAGAGTTAAATGTTGCGTCAGTTTTTAAATGGTTAACTCCGGTCATTTCCATCAATGTCTTATTTTGATTTTTTATTGGATTTTTTTAATAATTATTTATTCTTATAAGTCTTGAATGGGTAGATAGAAGCAGCTCTGGAGAACTCTTTGGATGATGATGGATATACCTACCTACTATTGATTAGAGATGCTACGAATTTTCGGTAATTTTTCGGTATCCGGCCGAATACGGTATTCGTAACCTACGTATGATATGCAGCTGAATACAGACTATTATAATATTCTATATAATAATTTGGAGTAATATTGTATTGCAAGGGCAACGTTGCTGTATTTTGACCTCTGATTTTTGTATAGATGTCTATAGGCAGCAGTCATCAATTAACATCCATGTGAACTGCATGCTTGTTTGCCACCTTCGTTACATAAACAATATACCTTAAAGAAAAGTTTTATTTCATTATTGTTTATTTTCTTACGAAGAGAAGATTCGGTATCGGTGGAAATTGACTCAACAGAACTCATTTTGTGAAACTTTAGTTAGTGGCCCCGTAATAACTATCATAGAGACATGACAACTTAGGTTTCATAGCTGAGCTGCAAGTTAGTTTGCTACCTTTCTTATATAAAAAAAATAATTAATTCCGCTAAGTTCACGATATGCTTTAAATGATAAACACAGAAAAATGAAGTCCCACGGTAACATGGGAAGCCATCTCTTTTTGTGATAAACCTACACCATCGCACTTACAGCGTTTAAAAATCCAGCATGAAAAACTCAAATCTAAAGCATTTAACTCATTACAGACGAGATGAAACGATGTAACATTAAAACAAATTGATTCAGCACAAAGCTTATTACGGTTCGCCGCATAAACTGGTGGTGTATTAAAATAATTTAAATGGAAACGTCTCGACGTTATAACCCGTCACAAACGTCTTTATTCGTCCGAGTAATTTACGATTGGCTATAAACTCTTGTACCTAAGGATCGCTGAATAAAAGTTAGGCAGAATGCATACGCGCCTGTGCCTGCGCTTGCGGACGCACACTAAAAAACTAAACGGACAGTGATGGGCGTCTGCTATAAAGTTGTGTGTCGATGTCATTATTTTAATTAAAGTAAAGAACATATTTTTTAGGAATTAATAGTTTGTCATGTGTTATTTAAAGCGTATGCGTCGGCGAGGAAGTATTTTCAATTAATAAATTTTAAAAATGAGTAGGTTCCTAATCAAAAAGTTTCAGCTTACCTTGAACCTTATCGTCATATTCAATTGTAACCTCCTTGCGTTTAAAATTGTAACCTGGACAGGAACACACTATAAAATATAACATAATATTTGCTAGATTCTATCCCCTCATAAAATATTTTATTCGTCTGGGTAATTTACGATTGGCTATAAACTTTTGTACCTAAGGATCGCTGAATAAAAGTTAGGCAGAATGGATACGCGCCTTTGCCTTAGCTTGCGGACGCACACTATAAAACTAAACGGGCAGTGATGGGCTTCTACTACAAAATTGTGTGTCGATTATTGTAATTGTCAATTTGAATTTAAAATACTTCTTTTGTACCTAGAATATTTGAATACACAGAATAAAAAGTTATTACATATTAGTTTAACATGTTAGCACAGCACTAGTCAGGCGTTGATCGTCGTAAAACCCCGCGATAAGCGCTATTATGATCTCAAAGGACGCGTGTAATTGTTTGTCAAATAAATAGTAATAAATTTCCGATGTTTATTATTAAACATAATTTTAAAAATAACTCGCTATTGATTTCTTTGATCGGAAGCGTTTTATAGTTTCTTAACTTTGTTATATTTTATATTTATTTTATAGCTGATCTCTAGTAAGTGGTGAACTCTACATTCCTTTAGCTGTTTTAAATAGTACACAGGCATTTGAGGCATGACGAAGATTTTTTATAAAAATAAAAATATGTTCTTCAAGCTTATATTCCGAAGTATTTTTATTTTATGTAATAGAAGTGGCAAACAAGCGTGCCGTTCACATTGATGTTAAGTGATGACTGCAGCCTATAGACACCCAGACCATGACCAGAGGTCAAAATGCCGATGCGCTGCCACTCCTGAGGCTTTAGGTGTTAGGTGTTAGGTCTGTGCCGGAAATTACAGAGCCGTACATTACCACCTGACCGGAACACGATAGTGCTGAACACTACCATTTGGCGGCAGGTATATTTATTTATTTAATACTTTATTGTACACCAAAACATACAAAAATAAAAGAGATACACTATACAAAAGGCTGTCTTATCACAAATCTGCAATCTCTTCCAGACAACCTTTGGGTTTAGGAAACTGCGGAAATGAAAAAAAGTAAAAGGGTTGTACTATTTTTATTTTTAAAGAAAAATGGAAAGAAAAATTTGACTTCAGGCGAGACTCGAACTCGCGACCTACTGGGAATCTAGTTTTTCTTTAAAAATAAAAATATATTTCACAAGCATGTGTTAATGCGAAATAATATAAAAACAATTATTAAGGGTTGTACTAGCTCAAGTTAATGTAATATTACAATAATAATATTACAAAACCATTACAACAGGTAACTTCAACAAGGTATTTGTGAATCAATTTGGCAAGGAAAAGATTTGGGAAGGATTAGGTAGTGTGGTGGTGACTACGCCCGCGAGCTCCGTCACTGGACCTCTACCGCCAGTTTTTGATTGGTAGGCAGAAAAACAACAGAAATAGGTACAAATAAATAAAAAGTAACATATGAAAATTTGCATGACCTTTGACGTGGTGCAGATTCATTGAGAAATGTTGACAGGACCATAAAGCATATTAAAAAGATCTTCGCTAGATAATAGTTAAAAATAAACAAAAAAATCCCTTTTTTTTTTAAACAAATTATAAAAGTCGTAACGTTTTTCTTAGATATTTAGATAGTTATATTACTCGTATTTTTCCCAGTCTCCTTCATGATGTACAAATATGCCCTCAAGTGCTCCGACACTTGTTTTTTACAGCCTGTACCTATAGGTACGTACGTTCGCGAGCATACGTCATACGCCCCTTACGTTGTCTATAGTCTGCAGTAGGCTGCAGTGAACTGCATGATTGTTTGCCACTCTTATAACAAAAAAAGCACAAAAAATACTATCAATTCATTTTCACATTTATTTGTTAAACTTAGTTAACTTTTAAATGATATCTCCTTTAACACAGTGTGCTCTAAGGTTTACGCGTCACATAAAATATACTGTGATAATGTGATGATATTCTTCTTTAGCTTTGGAGTTTCGTATTAGAACATCATCATATCCACCATAAAGAAGTTTCTCTTTGAGAAACATGTCAGACCTTGTCCTCTATACAAAGCTGGGATCTCAATCAGTGGCGACCGCAGTGGCCCTCGGTACACGTAATTGAGGCACGTCATCCCTTCACCCGACCTTCGCCAAATTGGTGATGATTACGTGATTTGCTTAGTGACTCAGTGTGAATCATCTGCTAAGTCTGTGTTCACGTTGGGCGTTTTTCTTTGAGACGTTTCCAATATACTAACGTTTGTTGAGCACTCTCCGGAAGATTATGGGCCGCTTCGGATTAGTCCATAAGCAAATTAAGCAAATGCTTAGGTCATAACGTCGTGGTGGGCACCAGAGATAGAGAATTTGCTCATATAAGATGACGCGTATGGTGCCGCCATACCATAATTTTTAAGCATTGAAATGTAAATAATCACATATTTACAACCTAATTACCTAATTAGCGCCGCGGTATTCTATCACGAACGCAACTCGCGATTGTCGTCGCGTTCGGTCGGCGCCGAACGCGGCCGAGGCGAGCGATGCGCTTCTGCCAGCGCATGCGGAGTCCATACAAAGTCGTTAGTCGACAAAAGCGAAATTAACTCCCTGTGTAAGGTACATAGCTCGAAGTACCGAAAGGAAGGTCGTTGGCGCAATAGAGTTATTGAGTGGGGGCCGCGTACCGGATGACGAAGCCTGAGTACCTATATAGCTAGGCCCCAGGCATCGATCCCCACGGGGGGACCGATGACCTGTTGAAGATTGCGGGTTTTCGATGATAAAATGAGTCCAGCACCTTTCCATCTCTTAATCTTCGGGGGAGGCATTTGTCCAGTAAGTGCATGTCTTTTGGCTGAAATAATGATAATGATTACTCTCCTGAAGGATATTGGATTGGAAGGTTTAATAGATTAAACCTTTACTTAATATTCGTTTATATATATATATATATATATATATATATATATATATATATTGTTGTACGGCCCTGTATTTTTTGGCACAGAGGCATAACACCTTAGGCCTCAGGAGTTGCAACGCATCTGCATTTTGACTCCTGGTCATTGTGTGGGTGTCTATAGGTTGCAGTCAACACTTAACATCAATGTAAACTGTATGCTAGTTTGCCACTTTCATTACATAAAAAAGCTCTGTTTCTAACTACTTTAGAATGTCACGGTACTCATTCAAAGTTTTAAAAAGATGAAATATTATGTAGATGTGTACTTATGTACCTGACTGATAATTTACGTTATTCTCAAAAGTGATTAGTGATCCCAAAAGAAACATGCGAGATAAATTCAGAATAAAACTCAAATAAAATATTTTGTAATTTTAATTGAACACCAGAGTTTCTGTTGCTCAAATATTTAATTGTTCGTTTGATAGGTATAATCGGAACATGCGCTCGGGGCCTAAACACTATTACATAATTAACGTATTTTGAGGTAATACCGCAGTATAGAAGGCCGGTCGAACATCGCTTTACGTCGTTGGGTCGGTCTTAATTGTGGTTTGTACTGAGAAATAAAAACATAATTGTTTTATATTATTTCGCATTAACACATGCTTGTGAAATTTTTTATTTTTTTTATTTTTAAAGAAAAACGGAAAGAAAAATTTGACTCGTCTCGCCTGAAGTCAAATTTTTCTTTCCATTTTTATTTATTTATTTTTTTTAATTTCTTTAAAAAAAAAAAATAAAAACATAATGCATGTTTTTTTGATTTGATGGTACAAACCGAAAAATCATAGTTACAATAACGCAGCTTTCACTCTCTATTTTATTACCCGACTGCAACAGAAGGAGGGTTATGTTTTTCGGGTGTATGTATTTTATCACTAATCATAAGGTTTAGTCAATTTGCGGAATTATATTTCGGGTTGAATTTTATTTATATTATTGGGAAGTGTGTTGTAATGAAATACTATAAATACTATTTCATAATAATACTTTATTGATAAAAAACATTTAAGTAGGTACATTACACTGGACGGCATATTCACCTGACAAAATAATAGCATTAAACATAAATAACTATGTAACAAAACTATGTATATTATATTCACAAAATACACTCTAAAAGAAACTACTAATTATAAATATGTCTAAACAATAGTGAAAAAATAACTATTTCTAACAATCATATTTTTGTGCTAATAAACCCTTGATTTAACGATGTAGAATAGGTCACAATCACAAAAGATATTACACCTTTAAGTACAACACAATATTTACAAATTAAATAAATACAAGAATACTAAAATGCTCTTTAAAAGTTCTAGACTCAACAAATCAAGTCAGCCCTTTGCCGTAACAATTCCAGTCTTAATTCGTGTTCCCTGGCAGCTAATCTCAGGGCAGCTATACTGGATGATCTGACATCTTCAACTGGATGAGGTATCTCACTTCCTGGCGAAATCGGCGGTGATATAGACGGAGCCGGCGATCGGGTATCTTCGGGTGACATGCGGGGATGTTCGGGTGACAGTCGGGAATATTCGGACGACAATCGGGAGAGATCGGACGATAATCGTGTGTGGTCGGACAGGCGGGAGAGGTCGGGTGAAATGCGAGGAGGCTCGGGTGCGCTTAGGTTAGCGAAGAGGGAATGGAAGTGAGCGGGTGATGTAGCGTATAGCGGGGCTCCGAAAAGTGGCGGACGCGACAGCGGGGGAAGGTATTGGGCTCCGAATAATGGCGTGCTCGCATACCTGTTGAAGAATAAAATTCATTTTATTCAATTTTTTTTTTCGGTCATTGTAAGCATCTATGGAGGAAGCGTATGTTCAGCAGAATATCCATATTCTTAATTTGATTAAATAGATTATTCAAATTAAGAATATGGATATTTGTCGTTCTCCTTTATAGCTTTTAACACCCGGCTTACAAGCTGTATTGGAGATTTCACCAACTAGCCCTCTCATACTGGTAAAGTAATACGTTGCGACGCTGCGACCTTACCTGACCAACTCTAGTCGCAAAGTGGCTATTGATTGTCTTTAGCAGGTTTTCTAAATTATTAAGGTTTAACAATTTTAAATTAACGTACCTAAAAGATGCGAGGGCGCTATCGAACGGTTTCCTCAAACTGAAACCAAGTTGCGTCAAAGGATGTGGCGGGGCTGGCAGCGATGCGGGGCTCGGTAGCGGTTGCCCGCCAAGATACCCGCTGTATGGGTGCGCGTGTGGCCCAACCTTTTCCTGCTTGCGCCACTTTGCTCGCCGGTTTTGGAACCATACCTGAGGACAAAAGAGTTTGTTATTCAAATATTTCAAAATATCACTCGTACTCACATTTTATTCCAATAGTAAAAAATAAGTGAAGCATGTATCTATAAATCAACAAACCAAACATACCTACTTCTATCCAGTTATATTTTAACAAGACCGAGTTCCTAACCAACTATAATTAACGCTAACAGTAAACACGTAACTTCAGAAAAAACGACTAAATTTCAATCAAACCAGCCTTTTGACATCGTGTCAAAGCGATAACTAACACTTACAGAAATAATAATTAAGACCCTAAACGGATTTCCCAGTCATTACACAAACTTTAGTGCAAAAAGTACATTCAATTACCTGTAGACATTGATATATTATCTATTTGGTACGCAATAACTCAGCGATCTGAACGATATCTTATTTCATAATGTTACTGTTAGTTTTCCAGCTTTTGGCAGAATTGAAGAATAACTAGTTTGGAAAGTGTCTATCTTTGATACAATTGACTTTAAGAAAAAAAGGATTTTACAAACCTCAATGTCATTTTCAAAGACCTGCCTATAGACCAACACGTATATAGATTGAACAAAGGAAGTTTTTTTTTTCAGTTTCAGTTCCATTTTTGGTGGCTGTGACATACGGACAGATTGCCAGACAGACGGCACAAGAATTCTTTATACAGATTTTTTTAAAGCGTGTAAATAATGCACACTTCACAAACTCATTAAAAACAACATCAAATATAGAATGTGATCAATGCAACGCAGTTGAGCTACAAATTTCACACAAAGACATTTTTTTTAGTGTACGGCAACGCGTTTATTGAAAACGCCAATGCATTGGTATGCTGTGATTAAGACTGTATTAAGGTGTCGTTAGACGAATACGGTCTGTCCTGAGTTTCACCGCAACTTATATGGAACTTGGTGAGTATTGTGACCATGGTTTAGAATTAAGATAGATTAAAATTAAAGAAAAATTAACCGCATTTTGTTATAATCTGTGAAATCTTCTTGGACAGGACCATTCAGTTAAATGAAGATTTTTTTAATAAAATAACTATCGGCCCGCACCGGATTCGCACGGGTGCAATTTACGTAGGTACCTACTAACATAATATTGCGACTATAAATTGAGTCGGAAGCTATTCTATCTTTCAAGTTGGATCAAACTGCAAATGGTGTGCAAAGTTTGATTAAAATCGGTTAAGTAGTTTCAGAGACCATCGCGGACAAACAACGTGACGCATAATTAATTTATATTAAGAAAGATTAAGATGGCATAAGTGAAAGCAAATTGATTTACGAGAATATTGAAAAATAAAAGATATTCCATTTTTTTTTTAATTCAACAACACTAAAATATTATATTACGAGTAGATGCAAGTGAGTGTGTAATGTGATCAAAATGTTTAATATTTAAACAATAAAGGGATAGAAATGCCGACTAAAGGTGTATGGTGTGTTAGTTACAGTAGGTACATGGAGATGGTTGAAGGAAAGATCGAGTTTAAAACAATTAAAGGTAATAAACCTTAATAGATTTAGTTGGGGCAATAAGCAACTAAATCTATTATGTTATGGTTAAATGGTAAAATAGTAATTGTAAACTGGTTATGGTAAGAATGGTTAAATGGCAAATTGGTAATAGGCTATGAGCACACGCGAACTGATTGACGGTGTATTATGCACTAATTACCTCTTAGTAATTTAGTTGTTACTGCCGCCTTCTGTGGATAGTTAGTTCCTTTAGTATTTCACTTATGACTTTTTTAGTTATGTGTAACCAAATGTAGCGTTATCGCGTACCTACACATACCTACATACAGTACAGGTAGGTAGGTCGAAAATCTGCTGCTTGCTTAAACTTTCCGCCAGTCGACAACACAGAGTAAAAGAAAGCAAATTTCAATGTTGGCCTGATGAAAACGCACTATTACCATATTTTCTTCCTATGTGTATCCTTTCCATGCCAAAAATCGCATTATTCGCAACTTGAAACTAACTTTACGGTTGCATTTAAGTACAAGCTGCACGTATATTCTTTCGTAAAGTCTCTACAATGCGCCACCGTGTTCCACACCGCGCCGGCGCTTCCAGCCTTGACTCTAGCACACGTTTCCGGTTATCACCAACCGATGATTAGAGTGAAAGTGGCACCGCGCCTAATCGCATATGTCTTATGTATCCCACAGCAACTCTCTAAGCCGAGGTTCGGATCCCCAGGGTCTCCCTTAGACAGTTGTGCAAAATATATTTAGGCTGAGAGCCTTCTGCGCTCGCCGATTGCCCGGTGAAGTAGACTAGTGCCGCCTACATAAGTCTATTCAAAAAACAAAACGTACAGTCTCGATGATCTGCCGTAGCATGGTCACCATACGCTGGTTTAATCATTACAGTGGACGTGAGAAAAATATTAATGTTTTATAAATCGAATAGTCTCCATAGCCATGAGTTTTTATTTCTTTGTAATTGATCGTTATTGGATTTCTTTATTTATTGACATGTCGCAATAAGTATTGTATATTTTGTTGATTCGATCACAACGTGTGAAAAAGTAATTTGATGTGATTAACAATGATTCTGTTTTAATTTCAAAGGTAAGTGAGAACAAAGCACGTAAAGCAAAAAACGACTACTCAAACTACAATTAAGACAATACCTATTACCGTGAGTAGGTACCTATAAATACCTCAAACTTCTTTCAGGTTAACTATTAATGGATAAATATTAAATAATTAATTATTATCAAATAGAAACACTATTAAAAAAAAAACAATCTGTTGGTCGTCGTGTTAGAAATATTAGGTAAATTGGAAAGGTGCCAACTCGCCCGATCAGGCGAGTTTTTGTGGGGCGAGATGACGAATACCATAACTCAAGTAAAGGGGCAGAAATAGTCAGTTTTCATCTCATTTCGATAATTACGTCTAAACTGTTATACAAAATTTATAAAAAATATATATTTTTTAATTCCCATAATACTCTAGGCCATTTGTTTGATATGATACTACCTATGTCTATGTGGTCTTCAAGCCCAAAAAGTAGTCTCACACGTACAATTATGATACAAATGAACATATTGAATAGCAAATTTGAACTATATTGACGCAGTTTTCGTAGCAAATGGAACGGAATGATATACAAGTGATCCTATATTGGTACTTTCATTTTTCCTTGTGATGTACGAATAAAATGCAGTACGAACGAGTCATAGCTTGTTGTAATGAAATCACTAGTAAAATTGCCTTTCAATTCAAAAATAGATTTAATTGTATCTAATTAAGTTGTTACATAACATCATCACCATCGCTCCCAGTGCGTGCCTACCCTAAACCACAACTGTGTATCGAAGGGAAAACATTCACTTTTTACTTCCAACCATAAAGGTCGTAATTGTACTTATTAAGCTCATTTCATCTCACACCGCTACATTCACTTATGGATGTGTTATCTTAAGTTTTTGCATCGTAATATCCTATAGGTCTATCAACGCTAAAGTTGCGTTAAAGCAGAACTACATTGTGACGTTTGTGACGCCTTATCATTTGACGCTGACGTTTACTGCTAGCGAACCTTTGCAGGACGAAATTGTTGTCGACATTGTTATTGTTGTAATTTTTACATCAATTTCGATAGGCTGTCGAACATTTGGTTCGCTATCTATAATATAAAAATAAGTCGGGTTATCTTTCCTGACGCTATAACTCCAGAACGCACCAACCGACGTCACAGACATCCGTTTATTCGCTTTTTTAGCGTGCTCTTACTTCATTTTTAATGACTACAAACTGATCGTTCTTCTAACGGTTAAATTTGACACACATTTGACATTTGTCACTTAGGTACCTACTTAAACGTACACCCGAACGGTAAAACTCAAGAACCTGACATCAAACTATTAATTTTAGGGAAATAGGATACAGTAAATACGATGGTTGACGTAACTGTTCCCGAGGTGATTCATGCAAAATGAGCCATAAGTCAGAAAATCGAACAGACAATATTCCGCAGTGTTGTTTTAAGCATTATATCACCTTTTGTGTCAGTATTTTTTAAAAGGAGAACAGTAGTGTTTTTTCTATTTATTACATCATCTACTGTAACCGTAAAACCTTTTACCCACCAATTACCACATTTAAAGACCTATTACTTAACTTTTTTTTTTTGGCGGTACTTATTTAGACAAAAGAAAAATACCAAGCAGGTTAATTTACTATCTGCTTAAGATCCACCGAATAAAGTCATAACTTTATATATTCGATAAATATTACTGTTTATGAATGAAATTGATTTCAGTTCTGCTTATTTTCAAACCTTTTTAATTTCTTTGATATTAGATATTATTTCATTTGTTTTGCCTATTTTGCCTGTCCATATTTGTTCAAATATGGTTTAAATTAATGTTTGGTTGCTGGTTAAACTCCACAAGTAGGTAATAATGATATAAATGAATGGCAATACGTCGACTATACCACATGCCACAAATGTAATTCCGACTTATGGAACGGCGATTACCAACGGTAACATATGATTTTATGTGGTATTTTTATAGTTGCTGTAATTATAGGAAGTGAGCTTAATCACCTTTGTACATTCGTTAATCAACAATTGCAAGAACACGACAATAATCATAAAGACAAAGCTATTAATTTTTAACGAGTTACCAGATTTGTCATGTAACACAAATAAGCGTGTTTTGTTGTGTCGATAAATATTTATATTGTTTTTAATTAAATCGTCACCAAATACGGTATTACGGGTACTCAGTGGTGACTGCAAGTTTGACTTACTTATGCCTAGTGATTTCTCATTGTATGAAATGAGAAATCACTAGGCATAAGTAAGTATATCCGTAAATTCATATGAAGATAAATCACAGAAAAAATATAGGTATGTATGTATGTATGTATCTTCACGCCAGGTCCCTAACGGGGTAGGCAGAGAGTGTAGAGCGCCAGACATCCCGGTTCTGACAAACCTCTCGTGCCTCGTCTACCTTCATCATTCTCTTCATACATGCACGCCGATTCCTAAGACTTTTGACCCCACCATCAGACAGAACTCGACCTATTTGGTCATGGTAGGTCAGCCTTGGTCTTCCTGGTAATATAGGTAGTATTAAATTTTTAAATAATGTGTCACGTCTATTGTCTAATATAGGTAAAATTTTCCTAGATGCTGATGAAGTTGGTTAAGTTAATGCTAAAAAAAATCAAAATTGAAACACACTACTGTATAACACAATAAAAGATAAACTTACTTGTATCCTCGCTTCAGTTAGACCAATTTTGAGAGCAAGCTCTTCTCTGTAACAAAACAAAAATTTTAGTATAGAAAGGCAACACCACACTAAATATAACTTACGACTACAATAACTTATCAATAAAGGAAATCATAAATAAACAAAAATAAATTCAACACCAGCAGAGTTGATTAATTTAATTAGCTATAAAATCGTTTAATTATGAGAAGTTAGAAACAAAATTTTAAGAAGCATGTCATAAATATTACGATGATTTTTTCAAAATTTGTTAACATTTATAACATGTAAAAGTGCCTCAGCAGTTCAGTGATAGCAGGCCACGCTGGGCTCCTGAATAGAGAATATGTAATAATACTTCCTGGGTTTCATCCCAGAATCGGAGTGTAAGTGATATTGCGATGATTCTATTTTTCGAAAGGGTCCCGTCCTTGGAATCTGGTAATGTGACTGAAGATATCGATAGGCCACCTTTTAGTTACTTACGATAATGCGTAATTCTTGTATCGTGTGTGTTTGCATGTATGCTTCAATGAATACATTCTCCTCTGCCTAACTTTACGAGGAATACAGGCGTAAAACTACAAAGTGTTTTTGTATTACCTTGTGAAAACATCAGGGTAGTGTGTTCTCCCAAAAGCTTTCTCCAGTTCATCAAGCTGGTAGCTCGTGAAGGTGGTCCTGTATCGCCTCTGCTTTCTCCTCGGGATGTCTTCATCGTCACCGCTGCCAGAGCCGGGACGTTCAGGTTCATGAGGAAGGTCTGGTGTGGTAGATGAACCGGGTTCTGACACACCCATTGGTATACTTTAAGGTTTGGCTTTTAGAAAGAGTTGAAACTAAGTTGTTGATGTTTGTGATGTTTATCTGAAACAAAGGAAATAATTATAGATATTGGGTTATAAGTTATTTGTGATTATAATTAAAACACATATACGTAATAAACCTATTAGAAGAGATTAACCAATAGATAAAAAATGGTATAATTTAGTATTCTCGATTTTAAAAAATATGAAAATCAGGAGTTTACAAATTTCGTGCTTTATGACATATTTCCTACTTAATTTTATTACCAAACAAACTATAATGAAATAAAATAAAATCGTAATGTAACAAAAAGATAATAATATGCTTCACATATAAACTATATGCGTCAATATAATTATATTTACATGCAATCTGCACTTATTGTATGGACGTTATTAATAGAAAATGTAACTACAGCTGACCTAAAACCGAGCCCTGTGGCAATCAAACGTCAGGCACAATTAACCATTATATCGCATTTCCCCATCTAAATTGCAATATGCACACGTCCGTTTTCTTTCATCCCATGGTGTGGGATAGGGAACAAACTGGAGCGGGTGATAATAAAAGTATAAAAGTTGATGTTATAAAGATAAAAAAAGATACTAGCATTATTTAAAGAGTTAAAGAACTTAACTTCTTAATTTCTTACTGAAATAAAAATTTTAAATCACTTCAGCTTCACATTTAGATTTAAAATTGAGGTTTGTCTTACCTGATGTTTTGTTTTGATTCGTTTAGCGTATTTAATAAGTTCTATATTTTATACACCTGCAAGCAATTGATTATATTTAACACTTTCACAGTCCCCATACAAAGGTTTAAAAACACTTGGTAAGTCCCAACTGTTTTACTTCTCCAAGCTGTTCAAGATTAGTTTAGTATATTAAATGCAATGCATATTAGGGTCTCCGAAAAAGAGGAGGGAAATGAGGGGTGGGTTCCACATGTGGGTCCCGGACTCTCAGGGAAAAAAAACTGACTGAGAGTCCGAGGTCCCACATATGGTACCCACGGTGAAGGCCGCGTATTTTTTGTTTTTGACATTTATGACAAGACAATTACATTATTATCATTTTTGATTAGATGACACGTAACCTATCTTAAGTTAGGTCACACGTTTTACAACATGTCGGGACCAAATGAAGAAGATATTTTGCGTAATTTAGAAAATAGTGATGTTGAGATGGAGACGGAGAGTGACTCTTCAGATTTGTCTAGTATTGACGAAGATGATCCATTTGCTGGAGACGACGACGTTGATGATCCGGATTACGAATAACCTAGAAACGAAACACCAAGTTCTGATCAAGAAACTATCGACAATATTGCGAAAATTTTCTTACCTAATTTTTGTTAAAAAATAAAAAATAAAAAAAAACGGTACAAAATTGTTTTATTTTCTATAGAATATGCCTGACAAGTCCAACCAAAAATAAAGGCATTTATCTCAAGTCCGGCAAAGATTTACCAGTACCGAAACGTATACTAGCTGGGTACCGCATGTGGGCCCGGGTCAAGTGTAGCTTTGTCACAGGGTCCCACATGAGGGATCCTGGACTGAAAAAGTGTTAACATAATTATAAAAGTAAGTTTTAAAACATATTATACTGCAAGAATTTAAAGCCGCTGTATTCACTGAGATATAATAATGTCAGAAACGAACACGTAGGAAGTGTTTACTGAAACCAAATTATGTGTTTTTGAAGCATAATTGTTGTTTTAAAAACACGTGGATTGTAATCTAATGAAGTGTTTATAAACAATCGTAGCTAAGTGAACACATGACTTTAAGGAAATCGTTACTCCATCAATGCGTTACTCACACACATTCAGTGGAGACACATCGTGTTTTAGAACGTTTCTAATTCGCATATATTCTTCAATCTTTGTTTTTATTTGAGACCATACGATAAGAATAACAACACAATGATGTTTTTGTATTGTGATGTCAAAAAAATTGTTTTATTTAACATAACTTCACGGCCATAATCTCCGAAAGGGGATATGGGCGTGAAGAAAGAAGGGGATATAGGCAGAGTTAAATACCTACATGCATTCAAGCATACATGCAAACACGCACGATTCGCCGCCTACGTTTTGGTCCACGTAACTGGTGGCGAGCCAAACATCATAATATTAATTTTTCTAAAATATAATAATAATAATAATAATAAGCAGCTGGGGCAGAGCAGCTTGTGGCGAGCTGTTGGTGAGTAGCGACACCACCCCCTACCATCATCTCGAGTTCCTCCGAGAGAACTGGGCTCCGCCTCGTCCGCCACACAGAGGTACGGCCGGACAGAGCATCAGGTCTCTCACCTCTGGCTTGCCTTCATTGGCCGGTCAGAGTGGGGCGCTAGAGGTATGGCATTTGCAGAAATTTAGATAATAGGCTGTTGTCTAAATTTCTGAAAGAGCCATACACTCGGGGGTGGAAGTGTCTAAAGGCATAATAGCGGGGAAGCCCGCTCCGAGCTCGAGATTACTCGCTCGTGATGGTGAAACCGGGGCCACACCTCTCGACACCCCCAGCCTCTCTCAACAGTGTTGCCCCCAGTCGACCATCGGGTTGGCTGTTTGGGGGGCCCACCAAGGAGAGGCGAGTCACCACCTGCCTAAAGTAGGATTCGATAATGTGAGATGTTGAATATAGGCAGGTGCCGGATCTCACTCCATAGGCCCAGCCAGCTAGTCCCCCCAGTTCACCCACATAGCCCAAAGTTTGGCAAATCACTTTTCATTACAATAGTCTCATTATATTCTGCGGGGTCTGTCTGTGTCTGTATTAACTATTGATGCAGTCAGAGAGAGGTCCCGCCGAATATAACCCATTACAAAGTAGATCAAAATTCTCGAAAGGGCCTCTACGTGTTGGACCCCCCATGTCCCCGCGCAAGCCTGTCAAAGGTCCGGGGTTCAAATTGGACCCCGTGCTGACGAGAGACATAATAATAATGGCAACCCATTATACGTCCCACTGCTGGGCACGAGTCTCTCCCTTTTTTTTGGGGGGAGGGCTGGAGCTTACTCCACCACGCTGCTCCAATGCGGATTGGTGGAGGTGGGTGGGTTAGTGGCCAACCCACTGTCGGATGTTTTCAAACCGCCCATAAGGCCTCCGACAAGGTTTAACGACTGCTATCCATCGATAGCAACCGGGACCGACGGCTTAACGTGCCCTCCGAAGCACGGAAACGCGCATTTAATTTGCCACTAGCGGTCACCCATCACACTACCCGACCGCGCCCGTAGTGCTTAACCGAGCAGATCGCTTACGATCCACACCAGCCGCTGGGCCATGCGCGCTTCTAAAATATCATGTAGGAATTTATTTAAAAACCATATCCAAAAAGGTAACGCGACGCATAAATAAAATTTTAAAATCGCTCACAACTTATAATTTGTGTTCCAATCCATTCCCTCTGTTTATTTTTTACCAAGCAACGTACTTTTTGTTGTAAGTGACATGTATTACTTACTTCACTATCTTATAACTTTCACTGCAATTATGGCTAACCGTTTGAAAATCATTATAATAATATGTTTCGATGTAAAAAATGCTACTGGATATTTTCGTGTTATAGTCGTCGCTCAAAGAAATGATAAGGAATATTATGATAGACAGCTTGAAGAGACATAAATTTTCAATGTTGTCAAATAAATGATATCTATATTTAATAATTTTAAATACTTATTAGAATACTTTAAATGTTATAAATATAAAAAATCCTTGTACACAGCTCTTTGGAATTATACAATTTGTTTTCTGTTATTTTTAACTTTTTAGTGATGGGATATTTGAAGTCGGTAATTTTTTAAATAGTTTTTTTATTAACTTACAGGTACATATATATCGAATCACTTTTGAGTATGTTCTATATTATTTATGGAGCGGCTACATTTTACCTACTTACATACCATCAATGTGAACTGCATACTTGTTTGCTACTTGATGACATAAAAAACATTGTTCTATAGTCTTATATACCTACCTATTACAATTTTGCATTTCACATCTATTCCATATGATACCTATTCCATGACACCGGCAACAAATTAAAATATTTTACTTTATCTAGTACATTTGTATTTTACATTCAGTAGCATAAAATTGAGCATTTTATTAGTGTGTGTATCTCCACGCCAGGTCCCTAACGGAGTAGGCAGAGAGTGTAGAGCGCCAGATATCCCGGTCCTGACATACCTCTCGTGCCTCGTCCACCTTCATCATTCTCTTCATACATGCACGCCGATTCCTAAGACTTTTGACCCCACAATCAGACAGAACTCGACCTATTTGGTCATGGTAGGTCAGTCTTGGTCTTCCTGGGCCTCTGCAACCATCCACATTCGCATTGTATATCTGTTTAGTCAATCGCTCATTCGACATTCCTTCTATATGCCCGAACTATCGAACATTTTATTAGAATCTACTTTTTATCTTGTCATACGTTTTTGTAATGTTCACAGTGTTATTGTTGGCGATGAGACGAGCGATAATCAGTCCTAATTACAGAAATGTGACAAGAGATCCAATTAACGCTGTTAATTACATTTCACTGGTGATTTCACACTATTAATCTGTTTGTTCAAGTTTAAGATTAGATACGTTAAATGAAGACTTTAATGGAAGTTTCTGGAAATCTTGGTCCGTTACTTACCTACTTACTTTTGTTAATAACTCTTTTTTTTATTCTATTTGCTATTTGATGCGCAGAGGTGTTTTATATAATGCATAATAGGGCAGCATCATTTCGTTCATCCAGATATGCTGCAAACCTAATTTTTATGCATATTTATAATCTAAAGAATATACGACCACTCGTAGGTATATCTAGTAGGTTGCCAATCAAAATTTGGCCCCAAGTTTTTTTAATTTTTCTTGTATTAGGTTAAGATCCCATAACACAAACATTTCGTTCATCGAGTTTATGCTACAAACCCATTTTTTACGCATATTTATGATCCAGAGAATATAAATCCACTAGGTTTCCTATAAAAATGTGGCCGCAAGTATTTTTAAATTATTTTTATTTTTTTATTTTTGGGACAAAATTTCGTTGACTTGTTTTTCAATAAAATATCGTCCACTTCACGGCAATATATGTAAAGACTCTGAAAAATCACGGCAGCCGTTGCGCACTTGGCCGCACCTCTTCGCAGCCAGGTGTAAACAGGTATGATCAAGGAAACGTTTTTACGTCCATAACGTACATGTATTACTTATATATCAAATTAAAGCTATTTTTTTTCTCATTAGATATTATGATATACGGGAGCCAAATTAAATCGGCCGCAAATAAGAGTTGCTGGCTGTTAAAGATATAGGTTAAGATCCCATAACACAAGCCATAATAGGGGCAGCCAAGTGCGCAATGGCAGCCAACTAAATCACTGAAAAATCACGTTCTGAGTCTTTATACATATTGCCGTGAGGTGAACAATATTTTACTGAAAAAACAAGTAATAATAAGTCATTTCTGAACTTTCACCAAAGTCTAATTTCTTTCCCAAAAAAAAATACTTGCGGCCAAATTTTGATTGGCAACCTAGTGGATATTCTAGATTATAAATATGCATAAAAATTAGGTTTGCAGCGTATCTGGACGAACGAAATGATCCTGCAGTGGGATACTAACATATAAGTTGATATTTCATTCTGTAAATTAATGATCATGAAATTTGACATCGTGAAAAAATATTTCGAGATTTGAGATATCTATACAGATAATTAGAAAACAATTTTTAGCATCCTAATCTATAATACGATTATTTAACATATATAGGTATCTGAAGTATTAATTACATTAAAATTAAAATGATGTTTATCGTTTCCTTCTTTTTAAAATCGATTTACGGTACTTAATATTTAATTTTATCTCTCAAAGTTGTCTTTAAAATACCAATTTTATCCGATTACATTTAACCTTTCTCTGAAATACTAATAGAAGTTAATCGTAAATAAGTACTTTAGCTCTACGGTATACAAGATAATACATTGCTAAGCTTTGAAAAGCCCAGTGTTCATCTTTTATTTTATTAAACAAAAAATATCATGAATCAGGCAATCAAGGTAAAGCGGCGTTCATTTATTATTAAAATTTGCGAAATTATAAGTTGGGAAAGTAGGTACTTGTTATCTTACATATTAGATATAATACATACATATTACTACCTACTCCACTAGTAGTAGGTACATTTACTTGTAGTAGGTATGTAGATGTTATTTTTTTTTTGATAATCTCTAAATTTTGGA
The DNA here is from genome assembly GCA_036365455.1 of Macrosoma leucophasiata. NCBI lineage: Eukaryota > Metazoa > Arthropoda > Insecta > Lepidoptera > Hedylidae > Macrosoma > Macrosoma leucophasiata. The sequence goes on along the minus strand of JAWQUS010000007.1, from coordinate 20,597,729 downwards.
AAATTTTATAGTAGGTAGGTATATGCCTACCTACCAAGCTCGATCAGAGAATCTTTCGATTGTTGTTTTACACAAAAAAGTACCCCATAAAAACTGTATCTATTTCACAATTTGAACCAGATCAAATATTTTATTTTGACATTAGGTACATTTACAATTTCAATTTCATAACAGTTCGAAGTTAGATAAGTTGTCATGTAACCAAGTGAAAAATACTATAGAATTTTTTTTTATCGGCTGACCAATGATTGAATCATGATGAAACTATCTTAAGCGGAACGGCTATTGGCACCTGCGCTGCGCAGGCGCATCTGCCGCACGCGCCACTAATCGCTATTACACGCACTTTCTATCATACATTAAATAACTATTATTTTATAGAATTAAAAAAAAAAAACAAAAAAGTCGACTAGCTTCGATTGCTCAAAATAAAAGGTGATTTGAACAAAAAAGTAGTCATAGTTCTCATTGAATGATGAAAGAAATAAAGAGAGGTACGTTTTAACACGAATGATATTAGAATGCGAATGATTTCAATCAGAAAATTAAAAAAATGAATTCATAGCCTGCGGATTCCATGAAGAAAATCATTGCGATGATTTATTAAAATTTAATTAAACACTTTCCCTCGGCACCTCTTTTGCCTTGCCTTTTTTCGTGAGAAACAAAGTCAATATATTAACCCCCATTAGTTAACTACGAATCAAAGCCTATTGTTCACTTCACTTTCTGATTCAATTTGCCGTTTCTTACATCATTTTGTATGTAAATGTAATTAATTTAATATCAATGCGTGAGAAATCATAAGAAAACTGTCGTCCGATATAAATTGCCGTATTTATACGTCCTCATAGTCGATATCATTAATTAATAGCCAGGTGTAATTGTTTCCTGATGTTAAATGGTATAATAACCACATGTGGTGAACAAATTCCAAAGAGAAATTCGAAATCAACAAACATTCGGCTTTTGGGTACAATTTGGTTTTGCTTGGGTAATTTTAACATAGTATTGAATACACGATCTTTTTAGGGAAGATAAATGTAGAAATTAGATTTAACTGAATCGCGTATTCTCCATTCATAATACCTATTAAAACAAGTGGTTCCTACACTATCTAAAATTCATTGATAAGGTATATTTTAGATTTTAAGCAACTTCAAAATGAATCAAATTGTCTTTGTGGTGTTCTTGAATGTTCCTCGATCACTGATCATCATGATCGGGTTAATTTTAATGACAGCATAAAAATAAAGATAGTCTCTTAGATAGAAAATTATCCCGTTCAATGGTTCAAATAAAATAGCAAAATTTCATAAATACAAGGTTTTATTTTGCAAAATATACTTTTTAGTGGTAAGTTAGGTTCATAAAGTCGAGCGATTAAAATATATCGAAAAAAGGATCGCAAATCAACTCCCGTTCTGGTAGTTAGTTTAGATCAGAGCTTTTGCCAGTGTTTTTCAAATAGTGGCACACTTGAAAAAGTTTTTTTTTTTATCTAATTACGGTATGCAGTTCACATGGATGTTAGTTGACGACCAGGGATGTGTGTGACATCTACATAAAAACCGGAGGAAAAAATTCAGGTGCGTTTCCACTCATGAAGCCTAAGTGTGTATTTGATAGTTATTACGGAGCCATTGAACCTGAACCCCGGACCCGAATGAACCAATAGTGAACAGCTACCACAGCACTACTGAGACGGTGGTAGACCCGTGTAGAAAAAAAAAACATATCTGCGAAAGGTACACTGAGTAGGTTACTATTACTGTTATTACGATGTAATGCGCAAACGCAGTGGGTCGATTATATTATGCGCATAGTGCGTGAGAGCATCACTGTTCTGAGGATAATTAATGATACGTCAGATTGTACAATTATGAAGCACTAGGTAATTACGTATACTCGCATTTCTCGGGTGCGACAAACTGGCATGGAAAATTAAAGATATGTAGAAAATGTGTGAAATAATCAGCTATTGTTATAGACTTATAAATAAATGGACAAACAAATACTTGAGTACTAATACTGCAGTAGTAATTTACTATCATGTGAAAAACGTGCTTGTTTGCCACCATTATTATAATCTTTGTGCGAGTGCCCCTAAATACCAGCTCGGTCCCCTTGACTCCATTCAAAAACGTGCCATTCGAATCGTCAACAACCCAGGAATCACAGATGGACTCGAAGATCTGAGTCTGCGCAGAGACATTGGTTGTCTGTGCATCTTCTACCGCCTTTACAATGGTGAATGCTCTGATGAACTGTTCGATCTGGTGCCATCGTCTCCATTCCTTCGTCGTACCACCCGCCGAAGAGAGAAGTTCCACCCGCACAGATTGGACACTTGGCAGTGCTCAACAGCCCGATTCACGCGTTAATTTTTGCCCAGAACGTGCAAATGGTAGAACGAACTTCCCTCTGAGGTGTTCCCCCGGGCGGCGCTACAATATATGGTTCTTCAAAACTGGCGTCATAAGAGTCCTTCAGGGCTGGAAGCGCTTTGGCAACTTCACTGGTGTTGGATATGTTCATAGGCGACGGTAACCACTTTCCATCAGGTGGCCCGTCTGCTTGTCTGTCAATCCTTTGACATAAAAAAAATATTACATAAAAAAGAACGCGGAAAGAAGAGAAGACGAAAGGAGATATGCTACAAAGCTGGTAGGTTATTTCTACCAAAGCGGAGAGAAGATGTGAGCTTTGTGTAGCAGAGATGTGATGTGAGCGGTGAATCGAAACCAGTCAAGCAGATAACAGCAGCTAACAGCTACCTTATTTGAACGCTTCGTGGAATATCCCGCAATCAAACACATCAATACAAGGTTAAGTAAATGCATTTAAAACTTGCGGCACAAACGCACGCGCCTTACAAAACGTCAATCAATTAAATCCAACTCAAAACAAATATAAGAAACATAAAGTGAAACTGTTATTTTAAAAAAAAGTAAATTACCAGTCACCAGGACAAAAAACTGTGATTAAATTAAATAAAGCAATCAAGAATTGGATTTTGACGGTCCAGCGATTCCGTGGATCGAGCTTGCCGATTTGTGCCCGGGTAATCGACGCAATGGCGACTTTTTTACAATTGAGTTAGCGGGACTGAGTTCGTTTGCCCCACGGCTGCATTCAATTTTACCGGTTGATTAGCGCGTTAGATAAACCGAACTTTCATTTTAAAAATCAATTACGTTTCGTTTATTGATAAAAGTTATTAACGTCTTGTAATACAACGCTAATCATAAGTGGGTAAAAAATGTCGTGTCTGTTTAAAATTACTATGACCGCGCTTGTTTTGCGATATGGCCCTGTTTTGCAGAGCAGCTTCGATGGCTATGGCGACTAGAGTTCAGGAATAGAGTAGAGACAACAGAAGTAAAATTCAGAGAAGAACAATAGACAAATGGATAAAAGCTACAGTTAAAAGATCAGCTATTTAATTAGGTCTGTGTGATTTGTGTAAAGTTTTTTTTTGGACATATTACATATGTCAAAGAAAAATCTTTTTTTTTTTGTTAAATATAAAATGTCTCAAATGACAATAAGAATGATTACATCAGGTTTAAAAGTACCTACCTTCAGTACCTACAAATGGCAATTCATACTTAATTGCGTGGACAATTAAATTGGATTAAATATCGTATTGATTCGTTTCTATATCGTTGCCTTATAGTGAAAACCTCGGGAACGCATTTTTGCTCAAATTTTTTTTATTGCGTTTACAGGAAGAATACCTTGAAAGGCACACCCTTATCTCACTAATTTGTCAATTTGATACCTTTAGCGCTCTCTACGACAGTAATTGAGAACCTCGTAAACACTCGCATCTGTCAGTCAGCCGTGAATACCTTGCAAGGAACGTATTGTTCCGTGTTAGAAAAAATATTTCTTGAGTGCATCCTATTGTACGTGAATAATTGAAATGAAGGAAAAAAAAAGATGATTATCGTAAAAAAAATCAAATAAAAATAAAAAAGATTGATAAAATAAACGATTTTTATTCTCTTCCTATCCACTTAGTACCTACTTGCTTGCTTTAGGACGAGTTTTTTGTACCGAATACCTTGTAAGTAGCATTTTATGCATTTCGAACAATCTTACAGAATGTAACAGTTCTGAATATAAAAGCAGGCTAAATTTTCACATAAATGAATAAAACGATATAAACGATCCCATGCAATTTTTTTTCAGTACGCAGTTTTTTCGTCCTCCTGAAAAGTTGATTATTTTACCCTTACGAGGTTAAAAAGCGTCGATATATAACATAAATAATAAAACTATTTTACGGATCTGTCTGGTTGATTTTAAAAATCATTTTAGTATAATATACGCGAGATAAAATTATTATCTTGCGAAAACCTAAGAATAGGTACATATCAATATAAATAATGTTTTTTGGCCTAGCTTGCATTCAATCTCTAAATCTCCGTTTTTTTTTGTCGATAACTGTAAAATGAACACAACCAGACATTTGAATACGCAAATGTTAATATGAATACACTATAAATTGACTCATAATCAAAGACTATACATTCATACGAACATAGTCAAGATAGTGTTTATCATAAAGAAGCAGACAAAAAAATACATTATCTCCGTTTCCCCGTTCGCCGATTAGGGAAGGATAGTAATCAAAATAATTGTCTTAAATGGAAGGAAAGCTAAAAAGTTTCAGCAATAATCGAAAATAATATAATTCCAAAAGCAACTACAATGGCGCTAGTAGGTAAGTAAGTATCATAATAATATGAATTTAGTAGCTGTATGATGGTATGTGCGAAACTTTTAAAATGTTTAATTTTGTAACTTACGGTTCGACCGCTTTACGGAATCGCTTTCGTCGTCATTCGTCGTCGATTTTTTTTTCTTTCGTGCCTATAAGAGCAAAAACTATAATTTGACTATAGCTAACGCGATGATATTGACCGTCTATTCAGAATATCTGGCTTCAATGTAAACACTGATGGTCCTGCGGCTGATAGAAATAAAATTGTATGGCGATTTTTTAACCTGAGCGTAATTTTTTTTTATGTGATGGAAGTGGCAAACAAGCATGCATCTCACATTGATGTTAAGTGGACTGCAGCCTATAGACACCCACACAAAGACCAAAGTCAAAATGCAGATGCGTTACCACTCCTGAAGCCTAAGGTTATGCCTCTGTGCCGGAAATTACAGGTTAATGATACATTATCTACTCTGTAAAGTCATGGAGCGTGTGATCAATACTCAACTGCTGCAGTATCTAGAGGATCATCAGCTGATCAGTGACCGCCAATATGGATTTCGTCATGGTAGATCTGCTGGTAATCTTCTAGTATATCTCACGCACCATTGGTCCCACGCCTTGGACAAGAGTGGGGAGGCATTGGCTGTAAGCCTGGACATTGCTAAGGCCTTTGACCGGGTCTGGCACAGGGCACTCCTCGCGAAACTTCCATCCTACGGTCTTCCCGAGAGGCTATGCAACTGGACAGCCAGCTTTCTGTCTGAGCGTTATATACAAGTCTTAGTTGACGGTCAGCGCTCAGACAGACTACCTATCAACGCTGGTGTGCCGCAAGGCTCTGTGTTATCTCCCACGCTTTTTCTTCTGCATATCAATGAAATATTGGAGCAAAACTCCAATTTTCATTGCTATGCTGATGATAGTACGGGAGATGCATACTACACTAGCCGTGCAAATGCCTCTCGGACACTTATCGAGGAAAGCAGGACTAGACTTGTGTCTGAAATCGAGCACTCTCTGGAGCGGGTCTCGGATTGGGGTCGACTTAATTTAGTACAGTTTAACCCCTCGAAGACACAAGTCTGCGCGTTCACCGCAAAAAAAACCCCATTCATTGTAGCACCACAGTTCCAGGGCATTCCGCTCGCCGTTGATAAGAGTATCGGTGTCCTGGGCGTTGACATATCGAACGAAGTGCAATTCGGGAGTCACATTGAGTGTAAGACCAAGTTGGCATCCAAAAAGTTGGGGGTGCTTAACAAAGCGAGGCAGTATTTCACATCGGGGCAGCTACTACAGCTTTATAAGGCCCAAGTGCGGCCCCATCTGGAATACTGCTCTCATTTGTGGGCGGGAGCCCCCAAATACCAGCTTGGTCCACTTGACTCCCTACAAAAACGCGCCGTTCGTATTGTTAACGATCCAGGACTTACCGACAGGCTCGAACATCTGAGCCTGCGCAGAGACATTGGGAGTCTGTGCGTGTTGTACCGTCTCTACAATGGTGAGTGCTCTGCGGAACTGTTTGACATGGTGCCACCGTCTCTTTTCCTACACCGTACTACCCGCCGAAGAGAGAAGTTCCACCCACACCGACTGGACACCTGGCAGTGCTCAACGGTGCGGTTTTCACGTTCGTTCCTGCCCAGAACGTGTAAATTGTGGAACGAACTTCCCTCTGAGGTGTTCCCTAGGTGCTACAATATGGGGTTCTTCAAAAATGGCGTCAAAAGAGTCCTTCAGGGCTGGCAGCGCGTTGGCAACTCCCCTGGTGTTGCAAATGTTCATAGGCGACGGTGACCACTTTCCATCAGGTGGCCCGTTTGCTTGTCTGTCAACCTTCAGACATAAAAAAAAAAAAAAAAAAAAAAAAATATCATTTTTACACACACACACACATTTAAGACTACAGAGTGACGTAATCACAAGAAGGCCAACGTTATAATTCCAATCAACCTTTTAAACGAACTTTCCAATTTATGTGTGTGTAAATTAAAAATGGTCGTGTAAACGCATCGCATATTTTCGCGTTTATTAATAATTCAATTACTAGGACAACAACGACTTACGATGGGTTGTTTCAATTAATTCGCCGACAATAAATATACTGGTATCGTGATAATTTTATACTTACCTACGTTATTGGATGTAAAGTCATAATTCTAGTTTTAGTGCCGTCTTTTTAATTCAGTTTGATGTGCAAAGGTTATAATAAATTTTAAAACTGTTTACTTTCTTGCTATAACTTTCTTTTGAAACCTGGGGGATAGTTGCAAATATTCTTGGCATGTAATAAGCGCATAAAATAAATATACCTACTTATTAACATGGTTTGTCTACTCGTGAACAGCATTATTAAAATACCTATATAGGAGTAAGGAGCTTTGTTGAAATGTTTTATCTTTAAGTAACCAAAAATATTAAAATGTCACAACAAACCTAGAAGCATTGTTTAAAGCACATATTTAATTTGCTATCTTACCATGTCAAACTAATTCCTAAGTATTGAACAAACAGACAAAACACTTTACCTTAACCATACATTACCACGAGCTAAGATAGAATTACAATAATAATAGGATTTGTAGATACGGCCGGCGCCCCATGGGATTACATTTTACGTTCATGTGCCCATTAGAGACTAATCTTGAGTTTTATACCTTGTCAACCCCTACCTGTGACATCCGAAGTATTTTACACATTCGAATGGTGTCATAGTGTTAGAAACATTAAAGTTTAGACAAATACTAGTAGAAACAATATTTTTCTATTCTATAGGTACCTAGTAATATGAAAAAGAAAACCTTGTGTATCTGTTATGTTTTAATAAACACACCACTGAGCCATAGATATATTTTGAAGGACATACAATAAAGTTTTTAGTACAATTTTTATTTGTACCTACCAAAAACAAAGAACACGCTCAAGAATGCAGGATCAGCTATGTTAGTGGGTATAAGAAATAATTTCAAAGTCCAAAATTGTATCGGTTAGAATGAGACAAAAAGAAGACTTATGTTGTCTGTATAATAATGAAACCTGAAATGAAGGACCTATGTTGTGTTAATAACATTGAAAATACTTTTAATAAGATTTTTAATCAAAGAAGATTAAGCCTATGAATTAAAGTAAAACATCTGAATTTGTGATAACTTACAATGGATACTTTTTATTTCCAAAGTATCAACAAATTCGGTTCTGTGACATAGTAGAAATTAAACTTGCGGATTTTCTCGCGTATACAACACTCCCAAACTTCTACTGTTGTATACGCGAGAAAAGCCGCAAGTTTAATTTTTACGATGTATGAAGCTCGCGAAAACCTACGAAAACGTTATTGTGTGACATAATTTAAAAAATATACAAACTAATAAAACATTTAAAACCGTCTTCCGCTTCAATCTATACCTACAGTCCAAAAAAATTTAAACGCAACCTACTGTTTGTATGCATAACTAATTATGGAACAGTTTTTTTCTGTTCGTCACTTTCCTTTTTTTCGGAGTTGCCCATTTTGCAATACGCGTATTATCAACAACTCTTAGAATTAGGGGATTAGGAGTTTTTGTCCATTAAGTCCACGGACTTAAGTGTTAATGGTGTCTCGGATTATATCGCCAAGGATTCAGATAAGAGGCGCTAGTGACTCATCCTTGGCTGATGCCTGTCTGCTACCTGATAAGCGAGCTTCCGTATGACTGCCACCCAAGGACGAGAATCCCTTGGCAGATTCCAAAGAAATTCTAAATTTATGTTCACTCCGGTCAATATGCTGCGACAAAGAAAGGGAAAGTATGTTTCTGATTAGTATAAAACTCAGGAGAATTTTATTTTTAATATCATTGTAATTCATGAAGTATTGCTAATATTAACTCTAGGTACGTTTTTCCGTCAGTATTATATAATAACAAATGTTAAAGATGAACAGGAATAGCTCCACATTTATAATTCTAATGTCGTTTAGTTGGCATTGGTTATACCTATATTTGTGAATCTGACGTTACACCTACCTCATCGTTATTAATGCTGGCTGCTAATTTGGTATTGTGACCAATTAACTGTGATGTGAAGACAGCAACATAATAATTTATTTACCTAATTTTATATTAATGCGGGGATTGAGTCTTAGAATTCATGTCCAGTCATAATTTAACTATAATTAAAACTATAAAAAATGTAATCAAAACTAATTAACGTTAGTAATTTATAAAGTCGATCAATTCAATCTAATAACGACCTATATTATATCTAATCAACCATTATCAACCTCAGCTAAATCTGGCCTAATTTCATCATCATGTATTGAATGAAAAAAAAAATAAGATCATAACAAAAAACAATCATCGAGATATAAATCGTTTGGCATAAACCGACTTTCCTATTACATACGCCGCTACTAGCTCCGAGTAGCGTGTAATGAGAAATCAGAATGTTAATTAAGATCTAATTAACTCTAATACAAACAACAATGCTGCTCGTGTTCCGGAGGCATCCGCAAGTCATCACGAGGGGTTTATCTCGGCTAGCATAACAAGATCCCTGACCTTCGAACGGCGACCGCCAACAGCTATCATTACCCTAAAACTCACATCAACTTAGAGATCTTCGAAACTGGTAATGTTAATCGAATTGAGATCGGCCAACCCTTTAGTAAAAAATTGGTTAGAATCACTCTTTCCAGAGTCCATTGTGATGTGAGAACTCAATTTAGTGAACACTGAAACGATACGTGAGATAGCTTCAAAGCGTAATAAAGATATCAATCTGGACGAGTAATTATAAGTCACTACGGAATTGTGTGTTGAATACCGTGAACATTTACTTGATGGCTACCGAAATTTACACTTCTAGCCGTAAAACACTCGTTATAACTTTAGAAATGCTTACACGGTGGAAGAAATATACTTACTAAACAATCATATTTAAGACATAACATTGTACAGACTCAGGTCCGACGGCAAAAAACAGTAAAATATAATATAACTGAGTGAATAAATTCTAGAAGCGTAATAAAACTTGTTTGAAGTAAAATTAAAGTTGATTCTATCAGAATATCAAATAAAAAAGAATAATAACTAACAGTTTAAAAATATATTACAGTCATAACACTAACATAATAAACATTTTTACAGATATAGAAAAGAATTAATGGTGTCCACAATAGCCACGTCCCGTTCTATAAAAATCCTATAAAAATGAGATCAATAACGAAAATGCGCTATTGTTGTCGGTCCCATACAATATCTAACAACTTTTATAGAGTTTGAGATATGGAAATAACATTCAAAACTGACCATAATACAAGCTATAAACAAAATTAACAACACAAGAACCCCTGCTGATTTCAATTTTGAGCTTGACATCGGCCCTAATTCAATAAAGCAATAAAATTCACCTAATTATGCAAATGCCTTTAAAATATCAGACATTATGCCTTTTTGGACTTAAAAAAATATGATGGTCGCCGTCAAGTGAGGTCGTTGTGGGCTTTGATTAATTGAGGCCGATCCTTTCGTTATCAAAATAATGACATTATTTTAATAGTTAATTGTTATTAGTAATTAGAGTGACGGCAGGAGGGCGTGATGTAGAATACATTGTAAAATGTTCAAAAATATTAATTATGACTTCTTATTAATTATTTATGATATTTAGTCAAATTTTAATTATTAAGCTCATTCAGGAAAATTTACGCTGTTGATGATTATATTTTTAACGTATAGGCATATACATATATCATAGGCAAGTAGGTAGGTATGACGTATCTTCCACAGTAATGAACAAGCGCTCTTACCTACCTATTATTTGCCAACTTTACTTTTTTTGTCTATTTCAGCAATAAAATGTTACTAAACAAATATTAATAAATTATTTTAATTGTCAACAATTAATTTATTATATCTTTTTTTTATTTTGCTGTTCAATTTTCATGCCAGCCTTCTGGAGACATTACCACAGACAGACAGCGATGTGGAATTCACAGACGCGTACTTTTAGTTTTATAATTAATAGGATTAGAATTAGTTTAATTTGATTATTTTTAGTTTTATTAATTTAATAAATTACTATTTCTATCAAAATATCTTTTGATACCTGCTCGTAACATTGTATTCGTATTAAATTAACTGCAGCATAAGTTTAAAAATAAAATATTCTATCCTTCAAGTAAAATTATTGTAATAAAAATATATGTATAAAAAAAAATAAAGAACTCAGTATAAAATATAAATAACATGCATACATAGTGGTAGAATAATAATTTTAGTAATAAAATTTAGTCGTATTATGTAAATCACATGAAATTTATGAACAGGTGTTTTAAATACCCTTTTACAACTACTACTTATAATGTAACGTACCAAGCGTATGTCAATAAGTGATTGATAGACTATGAATTATGACTTACCTCACTATTCACGCTTACGCACTCCGATTGATAAAGTCCTTATTGAGCACGAAGTAACGATATCGAACACGAACAGATATAGTCAATGGATCTACAATTTACATGATACTCCGTCACGTACCGGACACAACAAAGTAATAAACTATGACACACCGACGCCTTCAATCGACTGCTAAAGAATAAAGCGGGACTGTCTGTGTTCGCCTACGCATGCTTCGAAAAAATATAACAAAAAATGTAGCGGACTCAAGCCACTCCCCTGCGGTATGCCCGACCAATAGCTGTGCAGTGATACGGCGACAGGCGCTAGGGTGGGCCGGAATCAGTTGATACGAGTCCCTACTTCGATACCGCTAATTGACTTTATCAACAAACTGACTTTACTGGCCGAAGTCACGATATATGCGTTTGTCTGCCGCGTCAAAAGCCTAACTGCGGCCCACTAGCTTTGTAATTAAGCATGCTGCGAACTAAGTGGTGATTTGATCTCAAACTCTAGTCGTACATCTCATGACAATTTATTTGAACATTGCATTTATTTATTATGTAATCGTTATGCTTTTGGTTAAGTATTTTAATGGAATATGAACGCTTTTAAATTATGTGTTACGATAAAAAAGTGTTAATTGCAACAGTGTAGGCAATTATTACTTTCAAAAAAGTTACACTTATGTTCATAGATACCTACAATTTACCTACCTATTAATTCATTGTGATTTTTTAAATATCAAATAATTCTTTCTTAGGTACCAGCGTGGGTAAGAAATATGTAATTATGTTACGTTAATTCAAAATGTATCTATATGATGACCTATTTGAATATAAGAATTATATAATAATACTAGCTGTCCCCGCGACTTCGTCCGCGTGAGAATTTATGATTGTTCACTATCTACCCGGACGAAGTCGTGGGCGAAGCTAGTATAAAAGTAGCCTAAGTTACTCCTTATTACATCAGCTATCTGCCAGTGAAAGTCCCGTCAAAATCGGTCTAGCTGTTCCCAAGATTAGCCCCGCCAAACAGACAGACAGACAAAAATTGTAAAAAATGTTGTTTTGGTATATGTACCGTGTATACATTTATATGCATTTAGTAAAAAGCGGTTATTTTAATATTACAAACAGACACTCCAGTTTTATTTATTTGTATAGATTTTCAAAAATAGTATAACGATTAGATCGCAAATATAATCATGTTCCCTTATAACTCTTATAATAATCATTGAAAGCCTTTTTAGGCATCCAATTAGAAGCTATGAAATCTTTATTATGGGCTCGGAGCGCAAGCTATATTTGTTTGTATGCGTCGGCATCCTTACTCTAATTACACCTTAGGCTATAAAATCCTTCGGCGTTGATGGTATAACCACTTGCAACATAGTTGGAGGCCACAATAGCTTTATGAAGATAAATTCAATGAAAGTTTACATGTTTGTTGCATAGTTAGGTTTCAAAGTAAGTTATGGGTTTACCTACATTTACCTAGATTAATTTTAATAATAAACCTATTAATCTAGGTAAAAATAACTTACTTAACTTTAGAATCCATAACCAAGTCCCTATTTGTATATTATTAGGTATGTACCTAAGTAAGTAGGCGCCTATGTAATTTTACAATTGAACCTGCCATGATACAATCAACGACGACAGTATATAGTAGGTACTGAAGTATAAAAAAAGTTGAGATCATGTAGCCAATAACTTATTTTTCTCAACAAAGTCACGGCACTGCAGGATTTTTACATGGTCCGCATTTTTAGATTTTTATGAAGTTTATCAAAAAGCAGTACCTATTCTTTGCCAGGTATTTAAACCTTAATTAATCTGTACCTACTAATATTATAAAGAAGATGCGCTTGTATTTTCGTAGGTGTGCATGTTTTTTCAAATATGGTAGGTACATAGAATAATGATAACACTTGAAAAAGCAAGCAAGCAGCATTTTAAATTGTAAATTGTACCTACCTAGTTCTTTAAATTTTTGAATGGGTACTTACTACTCGTAGATTTTAGTCCTTCATTAATTTAACGATTACATTAGTAATTTTGTATGTAAATATGGCGCATAGGTATCTCATATCAATTTACTGATTATCAATTCATAGTCGCTTACGGAATATGGCCCTGGCCATGTATTTTAAAATAGATACTGTTTTACTTTATATTTAGTTGGTTTACTGTCCGTTAACAAACACAACTGTTGTAAGAATAAAACAGACTACCTATAAGTGGTCTGTAAGACTGAGAATCCCTTAAGTTCAACATCACAGCGACTAAAATTCATCCTGAATATGATAAATAATTTTGTTACTAAAATTACTCATCCCATTATCTCGGACTATCAACAGTGTAATTTATTGCGAATTACACAGCGTTAAAATATTGTCCACGTTCGAATAATAAATGTTTATAATGAAACACAATCATCATAATGCAGATAAACAGAGACCGTCGCTACACAACTGATTACAAAATAACAAGGATTTCCTCCCACGCGCTGTAATTACACAAACTACACAAATTACACAAGTAACAACAAATGAATAATAAACTGATGGAGACGACGTTGATTGTCTAAATCACAATAATCGTTTACGTAAGCCCGCTTCAAGCAAATTGGTCCATATTTAATTTTGGGAAAATGTAAAAATAAACGTTTTTATTTGTGTAAATAACACAATAAAACTGCCGCGTCGTTTACGTGTCGCGCACGAAATTTGTGCTCACCCAAATTACACAGATACGATCTGTGTCGCCATAATTGTTATTTTACATCGTTAGTGCCCTGGATCGTGTAAATTCAGTTAGAGGGGTAACGATGTTTTTTTCCAATTTAATATTCATTTTTTAGAGATCCTTCTTTCCATCCATTACTACTATTACTTCTTCTACGTGTCGACCTATGCATAAGTTCACGAGTCTTACCTACGCCTGTACTCGAAAATAAAAATGAAGAAATACTGTTCAAGGAACAGTATTAAAGTTAAAGAATCCTTAACTGAGTAACACACATAATAACATACATTGATTGATTTGATGACGATCCAAATTCTCAATGTTTAGTGACAATGTGGATAATATTTGGGCGTCAGCATTTTGGTTCGGATAGCTGTTGCGACTTCATATTTTTTAATGTAACGTACCTATTATGTTCAATTTTTTATTGAGTAAAATACTATAAATATTGCATATAAATTTTATTTAGTGAAAGAATCAGAGACAGATAAAGTTACGTAATTAGGTGTCATTTACCTACTGCTAAATGATTGTATTGTAAATTCTATACCTATATACCTAACCTAACCTAGGTACGATACCTAACGGATTATTATAATTTTATGCATCTGCATTCCAGTGAATGAAATCAAGGCTTGTTCGAATAATTAGTAAATTTCTCATGACAAGATCACTCACCCAGATCTCTTCAGACGGCTTTACAATATTCTGAAACTCTTTGTCAATAGGTACTCAATGTAATTGAAGAAATTGGAACCATAATAGGTAACACATTCTAGTGTTAAGGGTTAAATAACTTACGCAACATGACATTTAGTACATTAAATAACTTAACTGTATTTATGAGGTACAAATTGACGGAACCCGCATCGATAAACAATGGGACATACTTCACTGAATTATGTTATGACCGGAAACGGACGCGTTAGAAAAAAATTACGCGCATCCGCTCATTCGCAGCTTTTGCATTCGTTGCAATAACGGTAATTAGTTTTTGAAAATACAGCCGTCGGAAATTTTATTTCCTATGTCCATTAGGTAAGTACCTATTTTGAATTAAGTGAGTGTGTATTAATGTTATTGAAAAATGATGCTATCTATGAGATTACACACACTAATAATCCCCTTTCTTTGGATAAGGCGCTCAAGTAGGTATCCTAACACTATCCATGTTTAATGCAATTGCGACAAATCTTAATATATATAAATCTCGTGTCACAATGTTTGTCCTCAATGGACTCCTAAACCACTTAACCGATTATAATAAAATTCGCACCCCATGTGTAGTTCGATCCAACTTGAGAGATAGGATAGTTTAAATCTCAAATTATAGTCGCAATTTTAATTTATTGCTAATTATTTGTCTGTTATTATTTGACAGTCACAATTATCTGTTAACTCCAAATGATTCTAACAGATGTCGATACCTTTCGACTGGGTTGAGAAAGTAATCAATAGATGGCGCTGCTATGGTAAATCTACAAACATGTCATATAAGCTACATTTAAACAGCATAATTACCACGTGTTGTTGACGCTATAAATTTTTATTTTGTACCTATTGATTTCGACTTAATATCAAGTGTAAGAACATTTTAATTAATTGTGTTCAACGTACTTCCCCTTCAAATCTCAATCCAGTGAATTTGTATAACAACATCAACATTTTCGTCTTTGTTCGTAAATAATTTCATTGTACTAAAGGGTTATAGTAGTAGAAAGTCAAATAAGGAGATCACCAATTTTTTTTACAAATACCATCTGTGTGAAAAAGCATAGTGGACTCCGTGACTGATGTTCTCTTACTGTTCCTCTTAGATTGTTTACTATAATGTAATATAACATAAACTTTAGCCACAGCAACGCGTGGCCGGGTCAGCTAGTCGTATTATGAAATGTTTCGAAGGGTTAAAAACATTATTTTCATAAAATAGGTAGTAATCCTTATTACCTATTTTATGAACAGTATGTTTTTCAGTATCACCAGATTTGATTATAACTTATGTATTCAGGCGAACTATCGACCACTCACTACTAGGTATTCAAATTTCGTATCATATTCATGTAATGTTAGCAAATATACCATAATTTTAACTACAACAAAAAAAATAAAGTGCAAACATAATCTGGTACTTACTGATGGTAAAGCTCCAGTGACGCAGCTCACGGGCGTAGACTTAACTCCATTACTTAATCTAAAGGTAGTGTTCAGCGTGATCGTGTTCCGGTTTGGTAGTAATGTACAGTCCTATAATTTTCGGCACAGTGTCATAACTGTCCTTTTCGGCACAGTGGCATATGAACTTAGACCTCAGGACTGACAAACGCATCTACATCGAAATCTCTGATTTTTATATCGATGTTAACAAACTTAGTACTACATACAGTATTCACTTACCATCAATGTGATTTGTATGCTTGTTCACCAATTCGAGACAATAAAAAATGAACGACACTATCAATCAAAGATCATTAGAGGCAGATCCTGCGGAAGCGACAGTGTTAATTTTCACAAAGTCAAATTCCGTCGCATTCGATCTTCCGACCCTTGTGGTCAGGGACTGATCGGGTGATTATTACAATGTCCGATCCGTCCGACGCCCGGATGTGATTGGACACTATAGTTTTGTTTTTTGGTTTATAATAAAAAAAAGGAAATCAGTAAAATCGCTTCTGTCTGTAAAATGCGCTCGTTTTTTAGTTATATTTTTCAAGTTCAAGGAATATCTTTGAATTTAATGGAATATGTGCTACCTATTTTGATTTAGTTTTCTGACTATTGGGTCAATAAAGATATAAATTAGAACCTAGTACTTACAAAACCTAAAATATTTAATGATATGGTCATATTAATAGATATTTAAATAAAATTAAAAAAAAAATAAAGTACCTACTTTTATATATCAAACATTCTATACTACTAGACGATGCAATGGATAGAGGTAACGTCAGAAGCTAAGTTTTTTAAGCTAACGATTGCCGATACGATATAGGTATACGAGATTGCAGATACGATACCTAAAGTTGAGAATTCGTTTTTTTTGTATGGACTCATGTAGGCGGGACGTCTCCAGACGATACTAGTCTAATTCACTGGCCAATGGCGAATGCAGAGGGTGATCTAAGCCGCATCTGCCTAAGGGAGACTCCTGTGAGTCCGAACCTCAGCCAGAGAATATGTAATAATACTACGTATAGAATGGACACTTCCCGATTTCCTCGCCTCACCCAACCTCCTCCCCTCTTATGGAAGACGATTGGTATACTCTACGTGCTACGCACACAGGTGCACGTGTAAATACACGTCACTGATTGATAATAGGGACCAAATTAAGCGTTTGTATGGACTTTTGGCGAAGTGTCCGCGGTGTGCCTCGACTTAGGGCGTTGCAGAGGGACAATTAAGACATATGCGATCAGAAGCGGCGTAACTTTCGATGACTAGAGCAAAAGTTGCACCGCATCTACTCGCATATATCTTTCTGTAAATATACCTACAAAAAACTTGGTGAAGTGTATCTTAAGGCTCCACTGATCACAATTTGTCAGAGAAAATTCCACTAAGACTCTACTACGGGATTGAAATAAGTCTGATTAATTATAAGATTTATCCTAAAACTAAAGTTAATTTACTTTTGATCCGCGGCCATCACAAAACTAAGGAGCAACACAAAATAAAAATGACAAAATTCAGCAGCATCGTAAGCGTAAACCACGATCGTCCCACATCCAAGACGAAACCGTAACTCAATATTTGTTTTTAATGACACCAATAATTGATCGTCCACGCCCAGATCGTGTATCGGTAAACAGTCACGACGTTCTCAGACATCGGTGGAACGCTAACAAAATTTACTCGCTTTTGTGTGTCCGCCGAACAAAAAGCAAATCGAGTTACTGGGCAAAACAGAGAAAATCAACAAACAAATACCATTATCACGGCCATTTTCGACTGGTATCCGCTCGTGATGGTGGTGTTTTTCAGATGGGATACTGACGATGATTTCAACGGTTGTAACATCAAAAAATTATTAACAGAATCCATTGCGTTATTTGTTCTCATCTCGTAAGTATATGATGGTGTGTAACAGGCATTGGATGACGAAGCGTTGTTGTACATAGCTGCTGTGTCACTGGTAGTAGGGGATTCAATTCTGAAGTCGTCTTTTTGTCGAGATTCGGTTGGACTAAACAAACTGTGCATCGTTGGTCTTCGAATCGATTGGTCTCGCGACGCCGCTTCTTCAAACGACGACATGACATTATTTGATACGTACCCGGCCCCTTGTAGTGGGAACGGTTAAGAGTGAACTAAATATTTTTTAAATGGCCACTGCCAGTACTCACGTAATTCTATCAGCGTTTAAAGTTACTTTTGTGTTGTTAACGTTGCTTTTTAAAGTACTCAATTATGAGGAAAATTAAATACCGTTTCGTTTGTTTTTTAGAAAAGCTACTGTTATTTCTATTCAGCTTTATTTTGATTATTTTCTGTACCCTTTTTGTTATTTCTGGACGTCAAAGGTTTCTTATAGTGCCTTTTATATAATGAACTAAATCATGTAGATAGGTACCTACCTACCTTATGGAGTTTACTATCTACAATTAGGTAACAAAACCCATAAATTTAGCGCTTTGCACTAACTTTATTTAATAGGTACTATTATTTTTTGTCACATAACACATACAATATGTATTGGTACAAATAGCAAACTTAACGGTAAGAGCGTTCTCTACCAGTTCAACCATTAGTAGTATCAGCTACATAGGCGGCATAATGACATAATAATTAATTGGAATATACTTATAAACTATTTCATTTTTGATTAGCTCTATTATCGTATTTTCGTTTCATTAATTCTATGCCATGATTTCTAAATCGCATTTCCTGGAAGACTTCTTGAACTGACTTAAAAACTAGGTACTTTAGAATGGACAAATCTTCATTATCCTTTAATGAGATTCTTTACCCAAGCTTCCTTCCACTCGAAGTGTACCTATCTAGCAAACACTCAGGTATTTAATGAATTCTATTGACTGATTATAGGTAAGTATGCTGACACTGGATAATCTTAAATACGGTGTCCAAACCTTTGAGAGTATTGTATAAGAATGCAGTTTAAAAGGAATAATCTCATGACAAAACATTGTGTGATTACGTAAAACATTCGTTTCTCTTAGAACACTTTCGATATTTAAGATCACTATTCATGTATGATCCGAAGTTTTAACTAGGCTTAAATTAAACCCTACTGCCTGGGTGGTTTGGTATAAGTAGGTACGTCATCACTGTTTAGCTTGAGATCCTAGGATCGAGAAGTGATATTAGATTTTTTTTCATTCAATACATACTTCGTGGTACCGAAGCGTTAGGTACTTCTGTTATCTCAAATTGTATGTTTTTCCTGTGCACCTCTAACAGTATGAAACCATCTACCTTCGAGTCTACTTCATATTTTTATATTGTGATTATTAACTGGTTAATTACCTTTTACTGGTGGTAGAGCTCCAGTGACAGAGGTCGCGGGTGTAGGCACCACTGCATTAGCTAATATACTTGCCGCTAAATGGTAGTGTTCAGCACTATCGTGTTACGGCCAGGTGGTAATGTACGGCCCTGTAATTTCCAGCACAGAGGCATAACACCTTAGGCTTCGGAAGTGGTAACGCATCTGCATTTTGACCTCTGGTCTTTGTGTGGGTGTCTATAAGCTGCAGTCATCACTTAACATCGATGTGAACTGCATGATTGTTTGCCGCTTTCATTACATAAAAAAAATAGGTAAACAGTTTGACTGACTTTATTTATCATGCAGTAATTTTGAAGCGATTTGCTTCTATCTGCAAATCCCTCAGACCTATCCCATAACCCCCATTAAATACAATGTAATACCGACGTGGTAATGAAGTTATAGTTTACAAGTGCGGCCACTTTACTGTGCAGTAAAACCGTGCTCGGTATGACGATTAAAATATAACACGAAATATAAACATTTACTGCATCATTACACTCAATGAGTGGATGACTCTTAAATTTGAACGCCGACGTTGAATTGTGTTAATTTTATGTTGCACAATGTTTTTATAGCGACTTCGCTTTCCTGGTACTACAAGATTGCATGACCGTTTTTTGTATCGGTGCACAATGTGTTTGAGGGGTTTTTATCAGATACTAGCTGACCCGGCAAATTTCGTATTGCCTCAGAATGAAATAATGTGTCAAAGGTTTGACAGATACGAACTATTTGTATGGGAAAGTGAAATTGTGGTTTTTACTATTTCCCTTCAATTTCTTCATATTTTTTACCTTTTAAACCTTCCCTGGACTTCCAAAAATTTTAAATCAAATTAATTAAAATTAGTCAAAATTAATTAAGTTTAATCAAAATTAGCCAAATTAGTCCAACCGTTTTCGAGATTTAGCGAGACTAACGAACAGCAATTGATTTTTATACATATAGATTGGATGTATGTTGTTAGGATGGCATTATGACCAGTGGTATAGACTAAAGAACTATAGCGCCGGAGGGTTTAAAGTCGTAGATCTCTATAATACCTTTGTGTAATTTATAACTTACAGTGTATCCAAAGAGATGTAAATAATATAAAACAATAAAAAGCGTTATTCTATATTAAAGTATTTTACAGTAGGTACTCAACAATTAATATTGCACATCGAGCCTGCGAAAGAGACGATCGGCTCGTTTCGACTTCGTAGAACGTTATCTCTGTTGCACGCTGCCCACGTAAGCACTGACAGTCCGGTATTGGTCAAAACTTGATAAAAATGGTTGACAAACGTCAAATAGGTTCGGTGCGAAAGAGATAACGCTCTACAGACCCGAAAT
Source organism: Macrosoma leucophasiata (assembly GCA_036365455.1). Lineage (NCBI taxonomy): Eukaryota > Metazoa > Arthropoda > Insecta > Lepidoptera > Hedylidae > Macrosoma > Macrosoma leucophasiata. The sequence goes on along the minus strand of JAWQUS010000007.1, from coordinate 20,577,005 downwards.
AAGCCGAAGTCCTACCTGGGCTCGATGTGCAATATTTATTGTTTGGAGTTTTGGCGGGCACCTTGAAAGAGGGGTGTGATGCTCTTATTTTATTTCGTTTTTTTGGTGTATTTTGAGTAATATAAAATTAAGTCGGTGGCATGTTTGATATAGGTTCATTACAGTGCCCGTGTATAGTGAAATAGAATAACAGTGCGAAAACACGTCCTTTCAGGTTGCTTCCAAAACGTAAATTTTGTGGTAAAGTTTTGGTAACGATTCACGCCATACCCACCATGTTCCATCAAATACCGCAACCAATATGGTCGTGTGAATGTACATAATATCACAGTGTGCTAACATGCATTCTTTGATTATATAGACGTGTATATAATCAAAGCATGCATTATGCATATTATAGAAACACAAACAGTAGGTACTAAACGGCATCGAACCGAAACAGTATGGACTATGTGAAAGGGCTGTTACAAAGGTTGTAGTATTCCTTCACCATCGACGTCTGCACGTACAAAATTCTTTACTGTGTACTGTGTAGTATTATTATAAATTCTCTGCTATAGGTACTCATTCACATCAATTTAGTTCTACCAAGTAAGTAATTTACGTCTATTTGATTTGGTAGAGAAAAACCGGAAAGTATTCTGATTTCTGTGAGTAGTTTTTTGTGAAAGAATGGATCTAGGTATAAGAAATGTTTGGCATTCATTTCACACGAATTCAATTTGACGAAAACGTGCGAATCGACATCTTACGGTTAAGAATTTTAATTTTAATCTGCAAACGATGAAGTCACGAGATTTCGTCGCGAAGCTTTTGTTTTACAAAGTAGCTTCATCTTCTAACTTTAAGCCACAATTTCTTCGAAGGTAAGTATGAATATAAGTGCTGTCGGAGAAAAGGATAAAATGTTAGTATTATGTCAATGATATTATTTATCAGGTTTTTTTTAATATAACGATGGTAATGGCAACCAAGTACGCAGTTCACATGGACACCTACAACCTACACAAAAGCCAGCGGTCAAAATGCAGATCCGGTGCCAACCTTGACGCCTAAGTTGCTTTATCTCTGTGACAGTTATTACGCAGACAGTCCCATTTAGGCCCATTTAACGAAGGATAAGCGTGTTTACATTCATCCTTCATATTTTCCAACTTCAGAGTATTGAGTAGTATTAAACATTTCCCCAACTGAAGCAAAATCAAATACCATTGACTTATTGAATAACTTCAAGGCATTACTTTCCTGAAAGCATCGGGACCTGACGACCCTATCGTCCTCTTGTGGAGCAGAATTCTTCCCCTAGTCAGAGAATATGTAATAATACTACGTATAGAATGGACACTTCGACGTCCCGCCCGATTTGCTCGCATAACTCAACCCCTTCTCCTCTTGTGGGCGACGGTTGGTATTTTGTACGTGCTACGCACACAGGTGCGCGTGTAAATGCACGTCACTGGTTGATGTCTGTGTAATAGAAACCAAATTAAGCGTTTGTATGCAATTTTGGCGGAGTGTCCGCGGTGTGCCCTAGTGCAGTCTGTCGAACAATGGAATGAAACGCGGCATGGGCAGCAGCGTCCTGCGATAAAACTACCTACCGCTACTGCGATAGGGGCGGTAGTAAATATAAAAACGCGGGATGGGCAGCAGCGTTCCATGATAAATTCAACGCCACTGCGATCGCCAGTGAACGTGGCGATTATGGCATATTCTCCCCTAAAGACACAACACTGTTCTGGGCGTCTTTGAAGAAGGCTTTGTCCAGCAGTCACCAGGCTATCGGCTGGAGTGATGTTGATGATGATTCCTTTAGTAATGTAGGGGTCTACTATCATACTTCATAGTAATATTATAAATGCGAAATTTTGTATGTTTGTTACTCCTTCACGCAAAAACTGCTGAACCGATTTTCATTAAATTTGGCACACACGTAGATGGTGGCTTAACTGCCTCAGTAGCCTAGTGGTAGCGGGCCACTATTACTACGCTGGAGGTCCTGGGTTCGATTCCCGGGTCGGGGGCTATCAGAGATAATGGTTTAAAATCCTTTATCTCTGGATCTATCGGGACTTTTCCATTTTCTGGAAGTTTCCCAGTACCTCGGAGTTTGGTGCCCGGCGATGGCAACGGGCTCGCCACCTGTTACATGGGCCAAAACGTAACCGGCGAATCGTGGGTGCATGTATGCTTGAATTCATGCATTTACCTCTGCCTACCCCTTCGGGGATTACAGGCGTGAAGTTAGTTTTAGCAGTTTTTTTACATAGATGGTAACTTGGATAACACATACGATAATTACTGTTTTTATGCCGAAAAAATGTTCCTGTCAGATGCCATGGGATGATTTAATGAATTTCCACAGGTTACGCGAAAAGCGACATACACAACAGCTAGTGTATCATAAATCCATTGAAGTCGTTTGTCATTAAGCAGACGACATTCACACCTCAGTTGCATTCATTACCATTGTTCATAATAAAAAGCTTTTTCTTCTAAAACTAAACATTCCAATTTCGGTACACTTCTAAACAGGATTTCTGTCAAATCATGTAATTTTTTATAAGAATCTTTCCGCTCGGCCGCCCCGAGCGGATGCTGCTCCGTGGTGAATAGATAATAAATGTGATTTCACGAAGACAATGCGCCGTGGAATCGCCAGATTTATGATGTTTATTAAACTAGTTCCTTTGTGTTTACTGTAAAATCCGTGTTTACGTAAGCGTCGTCTAATTTACACTGAAACAAGCTGAAAAGTTTTAGAAGATAGAGACTAGTATAGAGGCGGTCAGTGTGTCTGTGTACACACATAGAAATCACCAATAATAATATTTTACTTTATAAGTTTATTATCATAATCGCAAAGTTACATATTTACACAATATGTCCACCTATTCACAAATCTTGTGTTAATTTGTTACGAACTTTGCCGTCTTAGCTTGCTGCAAAAAATTCGAATATTCAATGAGGAAAGAGTATCCTTATACGAAATACTGTCCAACAGACAGCTGATAATAGGTATCTTCCACCACGTATAAAAACTACATTTATTATCACTAAACAAATTTCTAAAACGAATCAAGGGTGCGATCAAACCAATGATAATGATAATTAATAAATACATAACAACCCCTCTTCCATACTTAATTACCCATAACTGTCATAGTCATTAATCAAGAAAGAGATTCGCCTAGTTTGTCGTGTCACTTGGATTATGGTTAGAAGGCAGTCGAAGGTAAATCGAGTTTTAATTAGTCAGATAAGAGATCATTACACTAACATTAGAGGTGAGCGTTTTATATAATGATGTAATTTTAGGGGTTCGTAAGGAAATTGCGATGTTTAAATAACTCCAGACACGGTTTATGCAGATGACCTTGACTGCTTGCTTGACAGTTTAATAGCAATAGAAATAGAAAAGACTTTAATTCATAGAAATGTTTACAAGAGTCGTTGAGACCGCCCATTAAGTAATCAAGGATAAGTTCAGTACTCAACAATTAATATTGCACATCGAGCCTGCGAAAGAGACGATCGGCTCGTTTCGAAATCGTAGAGCGTTATCTCTGTTGCACACTGCCTACGTAAGCACTGACAGTTCGGTATTGGTTAAAACTTGATCAAAATGATCGACAAACTTCAAATAGGTAGGGTGCGAAAGAGATAACGTTCTACAGACCCGATATAAGCCGAAGTCTCCTTCCTAGGCTCGATGTGTTATAAACTGCAATATTTATTGTTGAGCACTGTACTTGTGTTGGGAATGACTCGTTTCTCCCTTTTATACAAATTTTCACCTAAGTTATTATATAAACAGTTATATATTACATTTATAACTACAAACTGATAAATATAAGAAATATTAAATGCTAAATAAATACTAATTAGGTACTTATTACTAATAGCAATTGAAATAAACATTTCTTGGCGTTACAGTTCCAATATCGGAGTTCAAGAGTGGGCATCACTGCATTATCATAACTATCTGCTACCAAATGGTAGTGTTCAGTACTATCATGTTTCGATTAGTTTGTAATAAAAGCCCCGTAATTTTTATGACAGAGAAAAGAGAACAGAGGTTAGACAGGAGTAGCAACGCTTCAGCATTTTGAACTACATCGCACCCAGAGGATCTAGATATGGATGGTTTAGGTCGGATGGTTAAACCAAAATTTTCTAGATGTGTATTGATAGTAACTGATCTAGACAATTCAGAGATCAATTTCGATTCTTAGGTTCTGATTGTCTATTATCTATTAATCCTGCCTCCTTAAGTACATAGACAGTTTTACATCAGTTGGTCTGAATATTTCTTTATCAACCATATAAAGAAAAAACATACAGAACGTTTCCCACAAAACGTTTCGTAGGTAACCGGCGTCAAATTACAGAAACTCATAATATTAGCGTTTCGGAACGAAGCAGCGAGCGTGCGACGGTAATGTGGTTTTAACTGATGGTAATGTTAATGTCATTCTTTCACCAGACCTCCAAGCGTGGAAAACAATACACGGACTAGCTTCCTACTGTTTTATGACTGTAATACGGAATTATTCTATGAACGTAATTCAGGGGCCATAGCATAATACAATCAGCTTTCTTTATGTTGCCACCCAATTTTTTTACTAGTGGTAGAGCTTTAGTGTAGGAGCTCGAGGGCGTATCTGCCGCCAAATGGTAGTGTTCAGCGCTATCGTATTCCGGGTAGATGGGAATGTATGGCCGACATAACAACTAAGATCTCTTGATCGCTGACCGTTGATCGTTGATCATCTTTGACCTCTGGTCTTTGTGTGGTTGTCTATAAGGCTGCAGTCATCACATAACATCAATGTGAACTGCGTGCTTGTTTGCCACCTTCATTACAGAAAAAAAAAATTGTCAGGATTCGAGTCCATAATCTGGATAACAGTAACTTCACTAACCGCTTTTTAATTAAGCTACACGGTAGTTTTACTGGTAGATAATAATATGAAAATAATATATTACATTTTTCTTAAAAACCTAGAAGGCAAGTATTAGGGTTGTAGGATTTGATCCCCTCCCTACTCCCCAGATCCGACCCTGTTTCCGATCGTACCTCTATTTATTCCCAGAATGTTGTCTGAGACTGTGATGTTTTTTATTAAATTATAAAAGATAACTTCAGAGATTTATACCTCGAATGTGCAGGTAGAAGTAAATAGATTGACATGATTCGCCAGTTTCATTTTTCTTGTCGTTTTAGCACGACGTGCAAATTGTGAAATATTCCCATCTACAAAATCCTGATGTATAATATTATGGGATTAGGTATTATATGAAACTGAATATTATGAACATTCTCAAAATTATTACACTTACGACTAGATGCCTGGTTGATGTTTGTTGATGCCTAGATGATGAAAGGTATCTAGTTATACCTAGTTAAATACCTAGCTAATGATGACCTGGTTAGTCCAACTGTGTGAGACGACCGTTTGATTCTAAGGGTCGCTGGTTCGATCCCCGCTCTGGGGTTATGTATGTATGATTACTACAGATATTTGTTTCGGGTCTGGATTTTCGTGTATGTGTTGTGTGTGTACAACGGCACCCACGACACAGGTTTTTACCTAGTGTGGGGTGTGAGTGTAAGTGTATTTTATTTTTTAGGGTTCCGTACCTTAAAAGGAAAAAAGGACGCGTCTGTCTGTCTGTCTGTCCGTCTGTCACAGCCAATTTGCTCCGAAACTACTCGACCGATTGAGTTGAAATTTGATTAATATATGTAAATTGGTGACCCAAAGATGAACACGTCAAGTAAAATAATAAATTTTAAACAGGGGGGCCACTTTCGGGGGTTAAATCAGAAAAAAAAAATCGTAAACTGTGTCGTGTGACATATCAAATGAAAGAGATTGTTGTCAGCATCTCAGATACATTTTTTTTATAATTTTTACATAAACAAATTTGAAGTTATTTAAGAAAAACGACGAAAATTGACCATTCCCTCCCCCCTATCTCCGAAACTACTGAACTTAAAATTTTGAAAAAAGTGTGGAAAATAGTTCTTTGCCTATAGATTACTAAAAAACCTATAAGAAGTTTGAGTATTCAAATTAAATCGAAAATTCTTAATAATATAACCCCCCCTGTCGGTACCACCGTAACCGCTATGTCCCTGCATTTTAAATCTGTAATATTTTCGAAAATATTTATTTAAATTACGGAACCCTCACCACGCGAGTCGAACTCGCACTTGTCCGGTTTTTATGTTTTTATTTTACTTAGTTAACGAACCATTTGAAGGCAGACATGTATGCATATTTATTTTTTACGTACGATATCGAAGTAACAATTCAATTACATCATGAATGTATAAGTTACAATGCGATACATTGTAATGTATCTTAAACGTTAATGATAACACATCTCAACAAACACATGTATACATTGGGTGGGATAAAACAAGAATCAATATAATATGTAACACTAATTCAAAGATTGTGCCCCATTACCTGTACTTAGGCATCGCGAGAATTGAACCAAATGATATGTTCGCAGTCCCACGGGTAATCTTGCCAACACATTACGAGACGATTTTCACGGCTAGCTATAATTTAATATAATCCAAAGAAATAGGTGCACTCGACCAGCCTCAAAAGTTACGTCTCACCCGATATTCGCATCTAAAGCGAACACCCTACAGTTCTACATTCAAAATTTGAAAGCAGCGTTAGCATCTATGCCCATGGAACACAATTCAAATTTGAAATACGCGTTCCATTTCACAAAAATATCACCTTTAAAGAACTAGACGTAAGGTTGTCAAGTCAACTCGCATCGTTGTACACAAATAATCGTGATTTCGATGCTCGGATGGTATGTTATCGATCACGACGTTAAAGATTCGATTAGTTTCGATTGTCGATGGTTGTTTTGATTTCCAATTTGCGCTTGCGCTGTTTGGGTGCTAAATAGCCGCACGTAGTTGGTAGGTACTCTCATTTCGCACAGTCATTGCAATTTCCTTTTTCAATTTGAAATGATATCGTGAAATTTTCATGCGTTTTATGTTGAAAAGCTTTTTGCAAAATGATATCGTAAGTGCTTATTTTACATGTTTTACACAAACTTGTAGGTATCTGGAATGCACTTGAATGATTTAAATTATATATCCAAAAATATTAGGTAACTACCTACTTACCTACCAATTGTAACACCTATACCTACCTTTTTATTTTCCTATATAGGTTTTTATTTAGGCAATGTCATAACTATTTTATTTATCGAAAAATAATATCATAGGTATGTACCTTGTAGTAAATTTAGTAACAAAATGTCTTCATATTAAAAAATAAATTAAAACCAACTTAGGCATCGTACACAAACCTAACCACTCTAGGAACTTTAGGTTTTTGTAGTTTTTCCTAGTATAAATGCGTGTCATTCATAGTATCAAAAATAACTCACAGAATAAAAATAAAATATGACTCCAATGTAAAAACCGATAATTTCAAGATTTTATATTATATGTATAATTATTTCGACTACTAAACAATTCAACATGAATTTAACCCTCAAATTATTTCGAGTCAAACACGCATTAAGAAAATGAGGTAAACGAATCGAACAACCCTGTTTGATTATTAGTTATTATATATGATAACATTGTGGATAAGTTGACCATTTTAAGATTTTCGATATTGGAAACGATATGGTCCGATTCTGTTCTTTACGGCACAGCACTAAGAACTCTATTTTCAAAATCATTCTAATTTCAAGTGTGGATGATTGTATTTTTGTAAGCGTATTTTGTAATATTAGTCCCAGCGGTCACTGTCGATAACAGGTTAAGTAAATGACATAAAATGGCCGCTAAAGGTAATAAAAAATAATTCGGGACGGACATCTCTTATTACTTTCAAAAATTCAATTTCATTTCCACTTTTGAATGTTTTTTTATTTATCCTCAATTTTTATTGCTTTAGGAAACAATTGATGAAATCAAATTACTTCTTCGTTTACAAGATAATTATTTCGATAAATCTTTATTGGCATGCTCTGAAATTTTGTAATGGGTAACTCATTAGTAACTAATTTCTAGTTCTTTTTATTTCAAAATCTTAGCTATTTTCATATTCATATTTGGTATTGTTTTAAAATTACTGCCATTTAAATAAAAAAAAATAATTTTTATTTCTTCAAATGAAAAATGCTTCGCTATCTCTGAAATAGTTTTAAACCGTATTGTTGTAAGTGAATGCATGTTATTGTACTATTTGTAATGATCGTAATGGTTAGCCAGTCGCCCAGTAAACATTGAAAACAACACACGTATTTTTTCTTTAAACACCCCTTCGATAGCAATTTGAACCTTATTACAAACAACATAATGGTCGCAATCGCAGCCGGATACCTATGCTAGTGACGAAGATCGGAACTGATAAGCTCGCCTCGAAGTCTTTTGTTCAATTCTATTCATCAAAACAAGTTTATCGAGTGTCTTATTGCATACGCATTACGGAGTATTTTATATCGGATTGTGTGATTATTACCTACGATGACTGCAACGCAAGAAGAAGCGAAAATTTTATTAATATTAGAAGATACGGCAAGTTTATTACAAAAAACTCAAACAAATTTGAAGAAATGCCCCAAAGCCCGGTTAACCAAAGGATATATAGAAGCACGGATACGTATCATAGACGACTATTGGAAATCTTTTAAACACGCACATCAGGAACTTGTAAAAATTACACCGAAAGAACGAAAAGGAATTTTACAATACTTTCTTAACGAAGAATTCTTTATTTACGAAGACCTGTACATCAACCTACAAGGCGACTTGAAGGATATGCTCACACAATTGGAAGGTGTAAATGCGGAATCATTGTCAGCGAGTTTAAATAATTCAAGCATCCGTACTAACATCGCGCAATTACCTAAAATACAACTCCCTACATTTAGCGGCAGTTATGAAGCATGGCCGGCATTTAATGATATATTTATTTCGTTGGTGCATAATAATACGTCGTTAAGTGATGTTGAAAAACTGCATTATTTGAAGTCGAGTATCACAGCCGAAGCAGAGTCGTTATTAAAGCATATACAAATAACTTCAAATAACTATTCACATGCGTGGAACATTCTTAAAGCAAGGTATGGCAATAAAAGGCTAATCTTAAACTCCATTATGAAGAGGTTATTTAATCAACGAAAATTAACTTCGCAATCATCAATTCAATTGAAAAGCTTGTTGGATACCACATCTGATTGTTTAAATAGCTTATTTAATATGGGAATTTCGACGGAGTCTTGGGATCCTGTAATAATTCATCTTTTGGTACAAAAGTTGGACCCAGACACGCACAAAAGTTGGGAAGAATTTGCCTACAAAGAAGAATCTGAAAGTTTGTCTACCTGGAGTGATTTAAAAAAGTTTTTGGAAACAAAATTTAGAACTTTGGAGTTAACTAATTCGGCGCGTGAACATCATACTATAAAACCGGTTAAAGAACGAGCATTTCATATCACATCTGTCAGTAAGCGAGTATGTATAATGTGCAATGATAATCACACTCTCTGTCATTGCAAACAATTTACAATTATGGAACCAAATGAAAGGAAAAAATACGTTACTGAGAAACAACTATGTTACAACTGTCTAGGAACAGGACATCCAGTTTCGAGATGTAAGATACCAGTGTCCTGCAGAATATGTCAACGGCGTCATCATTCCCTTCTTCATGTTAACCAGCAACAAGAATCTGTGGCATCACCGAGCAATTTACAACAACCACAGGTTTCACATCACTTGATAGAAGAGGACGAGGTACAAGTCAACACAATGATAGCGTCTCATTTCACCACTAGACAGGGAACCGCACTTCTAGCAACCGCAGTCGTGCCAACAATGAGTCCAAGCGGTCATAAAATTATGCTTCGAGCTCTTATCGACCAAGGTTCCCAGGCAACATTCATAAGCGAGAAGGCGACTCAGCTTTTAAAATTAGGACGGCAATCTATAAAAGGAAGCGTCCTCGGAGTAGGATCTATGAGATCAGAAATCAAACATGTGGTTCAGCTACAAATAAGTTCACAGTGGGACTCAACATTTGATCTATCTATACAAGCCTACGTGATGCCTAAACAACTGACCACACAGATACCTACCAAAACAATAGTCACACAACAATGGCCACACCTCCAAGGCCTCAACCTGGCTGATCCAACATACTTCACGCCAGGGTCTATCGATCTCCTCCTTGGAGTCAGAGAGTACGCTAAAATAATGCAACAAGACTTCATCAAAGGTCCGCCAGGTACACCATGCGCTCAGAAGACCAGCCTGGGTTGGATAATTTTTGGAGACATAAGTACAAATCCACAAGAAGATACTTATGTTGTCATGCATCATCAAGTTGACATTGAAGATATGCTTAAGTCAATTTGGGAAGTAGAAGTAGAATCAGAGAGACATTTAACAAAAGAAGAAAAACTATGTGAACAAATATACGAACAAACAACTATAAGAGACGAGGATGGTAAATATATAGTCAACTTACCTTTCAAAACCACACATCCTTTATCACCAGATGGGAACACGAAAGAAATAGCTATAAGGAGATTTATGTCACTCGAAAGGAAGTTTAAGAGATCGCCTGACCTGAAAAGAGAATATACAAAGGTTATTAAAGGATACATTGAGGATGGTTACCTAGAAGAGGTTCCTGAAAAAGATAAAGAAAAAAGGTCAGTGTACTTACCACACCACGCAGTGATACGCGATGACAAAGAGACCACTCGCACTCGCGTTGTTTTCGATGCTTCTTGTAAAGGGACGAATAACATCTCGTTGAACGACGAGCTGCTTGTGGGTCCTAAACTGCAGGAAGATTTAAGATACCTGCTGATGAGATGGCGAATGAGTCGCATTTGTTTTATGGCCGATGTCCAAAAGATGTACTTACAAATTTTTGTTTCCCCAAATGACAAAGATTATCAGAGAATCCTTTGGAGATCGGAAGAGTCAGATGAGCTTCGAGAATATTATCTTCTTAGAGTCACGTTTGGAACAGCCGCGGCACCTTATTTGGCTATCAAAACACTGCAACGCACTGCACTTGATGAAGGAACATATCACCAGCGAGCTGCCCAGACAATAAAAGAAGATTTCTATATCGATGATCTCCTATCAGGCGCTGATTCGTCAGAAGATGCCATATCATTAGCCAAGGACATAAAGGACATCCTTCAGAAGGGAGGTTTTGAACTAACAAAATGGTCATCTAACGATATTCAATTTATACAGTCCATTGAAGAAAGCAAAAGATCTGCAAACGTTAACATAAATATGAACTTAGATGGTACAATTAAAGCACTGGGTATCACATGGAATTTAAAAACAGATAATTTCGAATACAACTTAAACCTAACAGAAATGGCAGAAGTAGTAACTAAACGTAGTATTTTATCCGACATACAAAAACTATTTGATCCACTTGGTTGGCTTGCACCAAGTACTGTTATGGCTAAAATACTCATACAGAAATTATGGTTAGAAAGGACAGGTTGGGATGAGAAGGTGAATAAAACATTAGAAGAAGAATGGAAAACGATTCGAAATGACTTTCATAATGTGCAGGAAGTTAAGATAAAGAGATGGATAGGAACAGTCGGTACAAACATAGACAAGATCCAAATCCATGGATTCAGTGACGCATCAATGCGCGCTTATGCAGCATGTGTTTACATAAGAACTGAAAACGCAAATGGCCACATAGAAACAAATCTTATTGCGGCAAGAACAAGAGTGGCGCCCCTCAAAACAATATCTTTACCGCGCTTAGAACTCTGTGGTGCACTACTCTTATCTAAGCTCATGAAACAGATAGGACAAGCCATGAGAATACCAACGTCCCAGATGTATGCATGGACGGATTCATCGATAGTCATTGCATGGCTTTGTGGAGAGCCCAACCGCTGGAAACCATTCGTGGCCAATCGTGTTGTTGAAATAGTAGAAAATCTGAACAACAAACACTGGCACCACGTACAGTCACGTGAAAATCCCGCTGACGTAGCATCCCGAGGCATCTTGCTCACAGCACTGATGGAGAGTGACTTATGGTGGAAGGGTCCGTGTTGGCTATCTGAAAAAGAAATACATATTAGTAAACAAGAAATAATAGAAACAGATATGGAAATGAAAACATTAAAGATTAATACTTACCTTACAACCGACGATCCTGAAAATCAAGAAAAATCATTAACTGCACAATTTGATGATTTTAACAATCTAAATGAATTATTAAAAGCAATTGTATATTGTAAAAGATTTCTAAAATTTAATAAAAATAAGCAAATCACACCAAATGATATTGAAACAAAAGAATTAGAAGAAGCTTTAAATACTTGCATAAAAAGAGTTCAAGAAGAAGAATTTAAAGAAGAAACTGATAGATTAAACAGAAAAGGTCAAGTAAAAAATAAAAGCATATTGAAATCACTTAACCCGTATTTAGATGAGCACAAAATCCTAAGGGTGGGCGGTCGCCTGAGACACGCAAACTTACCTGATGATAGAAAGAATCCAATTATATTAGGAAACAAAAATACTCTGGTACCTTTAATTATAGCTGATGCACACGCCAGAACTGTCCATGGTGGTATTCAATTAATGCAATCTCTGTTGCGATCGAAGTACTGGATACTGAGGTCTAAATCGTTAATCAAGAAACACATACACAAATGCTTCATTTGTGCACGAATTAAGGCAACTGCAAGAACACAAATAATGGGGGACTTACCCAAACAAAGAGTAGTACCAGCGAGGCCTTTCCTGAATGCTGGTGTAGATTTTGCAGGACCTTTCCAAACTTTGATGTGCAAAGGTAGAGGAAATAGAACAACTAAGACCTATGTGGCAATTTTCATTTGTACATCGACAAAGGCTATTCACATTGAATTAGTGGGAGACCTAACATCGGAAGCCTTCATAGGGGCTTTTCGCCGGTTTACTGCTCGAAGAGGAAAATGCAGTCACCTATGGAGCGACCAGGGCAGAAACTTCGTAGGTGCAAATAAACAACTTGTCAACGCCTGGAAGGAAGCTCAGTTGCAATTTTCGGGGCACATAGCACAAACTCTTGCTACAGAAGGCACACAGTGGCACTTCATACCTGCCTATACCCCCCATTTCGGTGGATTATGGGAGGCTGGAGTAAGATCTATGAAATACCACTTAAAAAGGATTATAACCACGAACCTTACTTACGAAGAGATGACCACAGTGCTGTGTCAGATAGAAGCCTGTTTGAACTCACGCCCGTTGTGCTCTATAGATGAAACTGACCTCGAAAATCTTAACCCACTAACGCCAGGACATTTCTTAGTTGGGGAAGCACCAATAATCATTCCATCGCCTAACGTACAGCACACTAATATTTCCAGTTTGTCACGCTGGCAGCACACCCAGAAATTGGTGCAAGATTTCTGGAGACGTTGGCAAGAAGAATACCTTAGCAGACTGCAAGTACGTCCAAAATGGATGGTGAAACAGAGCGAATTCCAAATTGGCGATTTGGTCGTTATAAAATCAGACAATTTACCACCAGCAAAATGGACCTTGGGGAGGATTGTAGATAAACATCCTGGGCAGGACGGATTCACCCGGGTGTATAGCGTGAAAAGTGACGGTTCTATTTGTAAGAGACCAGTTGTGAAATTATGTGCTTTGCCCAGTGATTAGTGTTATTTGAAAAAGGACCTTCAGGCCTTTTGGTGGGCGGTATGTTGTAAGTGAATGCATGTTATTGTACTATTTGTAATGATGGTAATGGTTAGCCAGTCGCCCAGTAAACATTGAAAACAACACACGTATTTTTTCTTTAAACACCCCTTCGATAGCAATTTGAACCTTATTACAAACAACACGTATTAACTATTTTGATTACTCTTGGAGGAGTATTGTTCTGACAAAGTTTTAAAAACAATAATTAGGTAGGTATGCTATTGCTTAAGTAACTAAATTTCTGCCCATTGTGTGTACCTTGGTACATTACATCCACGGTTTGACAAGACTTGGGTTGCAGATTGAAAGTAAAGATTAACTTAGTTTCGCGAACAAAAATATAGTCACACTAGGATAAAGTTAGAACTAAAAAATGTATTACTAACTTCAATTTAAGTATTACAAGCTTTTCGAAAATTTGCCTTTTATCTTTTTAAATATATATCTGATGTAATTTAGAGTAGGGTTGATCTTGACAGCCGGTTAGAATGTCTCTACCAAAATTGAAGAATTGTAACCAGCTGTTCGGATCAAGTCTTATTAACAGCTATGGTAGGTACCAGGTATAGTATACCACGGTACATATAGTATAGAACTGAGTTTGTACCTTGCCATCAAACTGCTTCGTCAGTTTGGCGAGATTTTAGATTATAAGTTTACTTGATTATGTATCTGTGGAAGATAAAAAAAAATAATAATAATAATAATTTTCTTAAATAGCTTAGCTTGTATAGTTTGCAGTCGGCATACAAGTACGAAAAGCAACGTAAACAATGCGAGCTAAGTTAAATAAATTGAGCTCAACTTTCGGTTTGCAACCCATATCTGGTTAAAGCGTGGATTAATGTACCAAGGTACACACGATGGGCAGAAGTGTACAGCAATGAAATACCTAATGCTTTTTATTTTGTCAGAACTATTCCTCCATGTCCTAAGTGCCAGATGGCGGCTATTATTTAATAAACACTTTACACTGCCGGCGTGGTAAGTATTTCATGCATCAAATTTGCGCATTTTTGTAATAACACTTTCAGGCGAACAGTAAACCCCTAAACTCTTTGTTGATCAACGATGCCTAAACGAATATTCATCGCCTAATTTTATATGAACTTAACAGCCATGGGAACGTTAACAAATATAATGCAAACATTTACGAAAATTATACAAAATACATTACAAAAAGCAGTTCCGTCGCATTCGATTTGGGAAAAACCGGAAACTTTGACATAACCGGTTAACCACACACCACTTTGGTTCTTACCGTCACTTCATAAGTTACAAAATCGGTTCAAAGTTAGGCAGACCGCCAAAAAATCATCGCCTAATGTCATAAAAAAATCAATTTGTTATGAGGTTATTTGACGGAGTAACGCGGGGCAATTTGATGGCAAGCGAGCGTGCTTCCTGCTAGCAATTCACACTTCGGCCTAAATCGATGCTTTGTTATGGGTTTTTAACGTGGAATAAACAGTAACACTGTACTTTATTGCATTATAATTTTGTCTGTTACAGGATATGTTTAAAGGACCTTCACTTTGACGTCATTCGGTAGCAAACGAGCACGCTCAGACTAACTTGTAGCTAATATCAAGTAATATTTACTATCTATACTTATAAAATAATTGTAACTGAACTATGTCTGTTGATAGAAAGAAGGAAAAATTAAGGTAAGGTGCCTTTAAAGGCCGAAATGTTTTTTTCTTTCATTTTAATTAGCAACATAGAAGCTGAGAATTAATACATTGTACCATTTGTACCCGTGGAAAGCCAGGACGGGTGTCCTGGCACTAGTAGGTATAGGTACTAAGTAGGTATATCTATGTCGTTCTGGATCTGAAAATCGAGTTAAATAAATATCTTAACATCCAAGAAAACAACTACCTTTTTTTATGTCTGAAGGTTGACAGACAAGCAAACGGGCCACCTGATGGAAAGTGGTCACCGCCGCCTATGAACATTTGCAACACCAGGGGAGTTGCCAACGCGCTGCCAGCTCTGAAGGACTCTTTTGACGCCATTTTTGAAGAACCCCATATTGTAGCACCTAGGGAACACCCCAGCGGGAAGTTCGTTCCACAATTTACACGTTCTGGGCAGGAACGAACGTGAAAACCGCACCGTTGAGCACCTAGTAGGATACCGTATTATTTAAAAAAAAAAACGATTTTTACTCAAATGTGACAGTAATAGGGTAAGGATGCCTATTATGAGATACCATTTCTATTTTTGACCATAAAAACAAAACTGTAACATTTTAAGCTTTGTAAGATATCGTTTTAGATAGGAAATATAATGTACTTTAAAAGTGTAATAAATAGCAATTGAGTGCTAAATAAAATATTTTTCTGGCTGTGGTGTCACAAGTGAAAAGTGAAAGTATAAGATAGTATCTTATATTACATTCTCTAAAATTTTAGGAGTCCCCAAACAAAAAAACAATTTTAATGTTTATTACAATCTCATTTTTATCGTAAATTACTAATTAAATATTATTTTCACGAAGCGCGCATGCGCAAGCGATCTACTCGGTTGTGCGATACGGGCTGGGTCGGGTGTGTGATGGGTGACTGCTAGTGGCAAAGTAAAAGGATAGATAGCAGTCGTTAAACCTTGTCGGAGGCCTTATGGGCGGTTTGAAAACATCCGACAACAGGTAAGCCAGTAACCCGTATCTCCACCAACCTGCATTGGAGCAGCGTGGTGGACTAAACTCCAGGTCTCCCCCCAAAAAGGGGAGAGCCTCATGCCTTGCAGTGGGACGTATGTCGAGGGTTGCTATTATTTTTTTTTTCACGTAGCGCTCAAGGGTAAACCCTTAGGAACACCAAATCGTATTGCTGCTCTTCAGTAACCCATTTCGTTTCTTCTTACTGCATTCCCAGCCTGATTCATCTTAGCGTGTTCGAACGTCTTCGTTTTGACGGGTGGAATTTAAAATAAAAAATGTAAGTTTAACCCAACACCAATACATATTACTCTTTTTGTGCATTATAATATGAGATATCTCATTTTAAGAACCCTTGAATATCTCATATTAGGAAAACAACTGTTTTACAAAGTAGATGACTATTTTTATGTTTCAAAAAGAAAACATCATAAAACTGCATTTACATCCTAAAATTGATCATATAAGTTACAAACAAAATGTATGTTAAGAGCTTTTAACGAAATAATGAAGTTGTTACATACCTTGTAAACATTTGATGAAAAACATTTGATTTTACGATAATGTATAAACCTGCACGCACACTTTCTTACATCGCCGGTGGCCGGCGTGCACTAGCAGACGTTTAGAGCTATTGCTTTGTCGATTCGAGTGACACTAGTGCCAAATGGCTGACGTGAATAGTTTGACCAATACCTTGCTATCTCATATTTGGCGCCTATCTCATAATACGCACCTTTACCCTACCTATGTAATAGTCGTAGTGTGTAATTGCTTCTCGAGTTTTTATCATTATTTCGAAAAGAATTTTCGTGTCCAGTGCGATAAAATAGGTACACGTTCAATTAAATGCAAGCACCACCTTTATGCATTATGTGTTTACCTAGGTACTCGTATTTTATATCTTTTTTTTCAATTTAAGTATTTATTTCTCAATTTTCAGGCGACGGCGCGTTCGTTGGTTGTTACTGCAGTGTTGTATGTGATCATTCATTCAACGTGGTTTCATTATCGTTTTGGTCGATATTTCGTGATTGGTGACAGTTGAGAACCTATTTCAATTCTCGCGCCTGCCCTTTTTACAGTCTTCAAACGTCTAACCTTCGACCGACGTCAAACTACACAGTACACACGCAATATTCATTACAATCGGGCATCTACTTCATTTACATCGAATATAATTCATCGAATGGCGATTAATTATACAGAATCGATACAAACTGTCGATTTAGTTACATTTAACCGTTTTAATTGGTTGTCATAAGTTTTTATTCGAGTGGCTGTAAGTTTTTCTAAACAATTAACCAACAAGTGATGATACTAAACAGACTTAAGGCAATAAAGTGTTAATTAAGTTACGGCAATAATGACATCAGTTGCGTATTGTTGTTGAGTGTCCATGGTTTTGAAAAATGAGGGATATCTCGAATAGATTTTAAAACTGTGTGCTGGAAAGATAAAATGTTAAAAATGTATCACAATGTTATAATAAAATATAATCACGTTAGTAGATTTGTACAGACTTTTTTATCAGAATCGTACTGTTGAATATTTGTACGTTTGTCTATGCCGATAAAACCTTTCTCCTGGGACGGTGGCGCGGTACAAAAAAGGTCACGTTAGCACCATATCAAACCGCTCAGCGGAGCACTCACAAGTGAGGGTACAGAACATTATCTCCTATAATGATGTCTCATAACCCAAAGATTTTTCCGATATTTAAAATATTCTTATCTCATCGAAGAAAAAAGTATAAATTTAAACTTATTTATACTTTTTTCTTCGAGGGATAGGACACATTTTTAATATGGTGAAGTAAAAGTTTTTTTCTATACCCACTTCACTTTAGAACTTTCTTCAGCTCTCGATAATAATAATGGTAAAACAGTTCACCCTTAATACCTATTTGTTCAATACCAGTAAGATGTTTCAATTTGGTTATTCAATTGTGTTAATAATGATTCTCGGATCAAATTCAATAGCAAATATCGGTATCACCAAAGCAAAAAGGCTCTCCAGATTTTATTTTTTATTTTTTTTATTATTATGGCATCGCTATTACGCATATTTTCAGTGTCAAGTAAAACGATATTTCGTATTTATTTATGCAGCGTCAAAGTTAGTATATTATCAAGTATAATATGTAAGTATCAAGTATATAAGTTATCAAGTATAATATGTCAGTCAAGTGAGTTACAGTCAAGTTATTCGAGTAAAGCGATGGCAGAACATTTACAATGAAGTTTTGGAGGCAACCTGAAAGGTCGTGTTTTCGCACTGCTATTCTATTTCACTATACACGGACACTAATAAACCTATATCGAACAAAATGCCACCAACTTTATTCAATATAACTTAAAAATACATCAAGAAAATGGTATAAAATAAGAGCACCATACGCCTCTTTCAAGGTTCCCGCCAAAACTCCGGCTCTCCAGATGTCTATATCGCTACCAAAATGGTATTTGTGTCAAAGAAATGATCGAAATATGGTGATCCTACGTATAAGCAGCCCAGTTGGCTTGTGCAAGTTCTTTTTGCGGGTAACGTCTCTGTTATTGCGATCGAATAAAGTTCATAATTGATTTTAATAATTATAAATAGACGGTGTTGCCCGCTTAAGTACACACGTCGACCTTTTCAAAGGTGAAAAAAGCGAGCAAGACAGCGACTCACTGTGGCTCCAAAGGCCACCTGTCAGCCGCTTACCGAATACCACTTTTTGTATAGTTGGTTAAACAAAGCGGATAGGGTTCGTACTATTTTGCTTTGTAGCGTTAAATCGCTAAAAGGAATTTTAGGAATTGGCCGAAAATTTGTCTCTTTCGCTCATTAATTATGTCAGCGCGTATGATGAAATATTTTTTTATTTTTTTAAATCAATTAATAGGTAACAGACTTCCTATATTAGGTAGTTCTTGTATGATGAAATAGCCATACAACAAGCATACATTGATAGTATTTAAGAACATACTGGACAAATAGTTATACATTATATAGGAGTGGTAACGCATCTGCATTTTGACCTTGGTCTTCACGTGGGTGTGTTAAGTGATGACTGCAGTCTATAGACTGCAGTCATCACTTAACATCAATGTGAACTGCATGGTTGTTTGCCAAGCCCATTACATAAAAAAAAAACATGGAGACTTAGCCTGGGTTGATGGTCACCAAGTCCTTCTCTAACTTAAAGATATCTGTTAAAGTTAGAGAAGGATGTGAAATATTCCAATAACTTTAAGAAATATTTTGGTGCAACCCAGGCTTAAATTTTAAACGATTTGATACGTTGTACTGTCTACTTACGTAGACATTTTTAAATTGAGCTTATTTACCTACGTGGATATAAAGTCTTAGTGATATTATACTTATTTATGAAAAAAAAAATTTAACAAGTTAAAAAAAAATAAGTGGAATAATAATGGCAACCCATTATACGTCCCACTGCTGGGCACGAGTCTCTCTCCTTTTTGGGGGGAGGCATGGAGCTTACTCCACCACGCTGCTCCAATGCGGATTGGTGGAGATATGGGTTAGTGGCCAACCCGCTGTCGGATGTTTTTAAACCGCCTATAAGGCCTCCGACAAGGTTTAACGACTGCTATCTATCGATAGCAACCGGGACCGACGGCTTCACGTGCTCTCCGAAGTACGGAAACGCGCATTTTAATTAGCCACTAGCGGTCACCCATCACTAATCCGACTGCGTTCGTAATGCTTAACCGAGTAGATCGCCTATGATCAACACCAGCCGCGGGGCCATGCGCGCTTAGTAAACTGAGTATTTTTTTTTATCCTTATATCTTTAAATAAACTGAAAGAAATGAAAATAACACAATCATTTGTGATGTCTATAAATTATGCAATAAGAAAGAAACACGTTCGCGTGTGTTTCCGCAGTTAATCATATTAACTGGGTCACATTGATATCTATCGAAATCTTATTTCAGTAAAACTATTCAGTATATTTATTCGTTTTACTATACCTATAATATTTTTTTTATGCCAATAAGGTGGTGGTAAACAAGATGATGACTGCAGCCTATAGACATCTACACAAAAACCGGAGTTCAAATGCAGATGCGCTGCCACCCCTGGGACTTAAGTTGTTAGATACGTCTCTGGGATAGTTATTACAGGGCCATACATTACCATCTTACCGGAACACGGTAATGAGGTGGTGCCTACGCCCGCGAGCTCCGTCAGAACTCTACCACCAGTAAAATAACCAGTCAGATAATATAATCAGTGTTTCGTCCCACTGTGGACCAAAAACTGACTTAAGAGAAGTCAGTTTTAGGTCCACAATTTTCGTATTAGGGAGCTTGCTGCAATGCTGAATGCATTTGTGGTAGAGTTCCAGTGTTGGAGCTCCAGGGCGTAGGTATTAACGAATTACCTAATTTATCTGCCGCTAAATGATAGTGCTCAGCTCAGTAGGTATCGTGAGGGCAAGACAATTCGGTCTCGACTCGGCGGTGGCAACGCAACTGCATTTTGACTTTTGGTTTTTGTGTGTGTACATTCATTGAACTGCATGCTTGTTTGCTTCCATTTCACATACCGTCAAAACACGAGAGACCGCCGGCGGCGTGTGAACAATTGCTATCAATTGTCATATTTTATCTCGAGCTGGGTTAAAGAAACATGTGTTAAGAGAACGGGGAAGGGATTTGAGTCTGCTCCGGACAGGCTTTATAACCTGAGGTAAAAACGTAACTAAGTAAGATTTGTCAAGATTTTTTGCTAGACTTGTATAACTTTGGAGACAGATTGAAGACAGAGAGGGCTTAGGAGCTTGCTCTACCACTGGATCCGCTACTGCTATTATTTTCGTCATGAAGTGGTAAACAAGCATATAGTTCACATTTATTTATTTATACTTTAATGCACAAGAACAGTACATAGGGCGGACTTGATGCCACTAGGCATTATCATCATTTATTCAATGAATCTTAAGACATAAAGAAAAGAAAAAAAAAATGAATAAAAGTACATTACATACTTAAAGGTGATGTTGTAAAAAAACATAATAAAGTAATTATAAATAATAAAATATTTATAAATTTATAAATATGTTAAAATATACGTACACATATAAATATATATAGAATAAACAATACTTACCTGCATGAAGTATTATAAATATATACATAAATAATGATGCTATTGAGTGTTGAATAGAAAGAGTTGGCCATAATTTATAGAGCAGATTTAAGGAAATGACAACGAATTTTGGACTTAAATGCAACTTTGCTCCGCGCTTTTCTTATGTCAACGGGGAGCATGTTCCAGAGCTTTATGGCTAAAACAGCGACGGAGTTGGACATAATACTAGTGCGGTGAAGAGGAATATCAAGAGTAAGGTTTGTAAATTGATGAATACTAGCCTATAAGCATCTACAAAAAAAAACACAGAGATTCCAATGTATATAATTGGGTTACTACTCCAGAGATATAATATGTTATGCCTCTGTGCAGTAAATTACAGGGCCGTACATTGCCATTCTCTATTATTTAGCGGTAAGTATAGGTAACCTATTAGGTAATGTGGTGGCGCCTACGCCCGCGAGCTGCGTCACCGGAGCTCTATCACACCTACTCACCTATCCCGAAAACTAAAGCATACCTCAAACATTATATCATTATTCTGCCAGCTAGTTAAGTGTGGAATTAAAAAGCATTCTTTGTTAATTACATTCTGTGTTAGTTCAGTTTGTTGGCCATAACTAAGTTTCACTTAAGCACGCGATTTTATTTGGTAAAAGAAAAACGTTACTCTTGCTAAAAATAAAGTTTAAAAAAAAGTATGTTGAAGTCCGCTTCTTTACTTAAAATACTGCATTTTTACTGGTAGTAGATCTGTATTAACGGAGCTCGCGGGCGTAGGCATCACCGCATTACCTAATCTACTTGCCGCTAAATGGTAGTGTTCAGCACTATTGTGTTCCGGTTAGATGGTAATGTATGGTCCTGTAATAACTTATCACAGAGACATAACAATTATTACGCTGCTTATAATATATACCTAGGAATACTAAATATCGTTTTACTTGACACTAGCAATATGTGTAATAGCGATGGCATTATAAAAAAATATTCCATAACAAACATAAAAAAAAAAAACTATTTTTACGGATTTATCTCGCGTATATTAAACTAAAATGATTTTTAAAAATCAACCCGACGTTTCGGTCGCTTTTCAGCTTCCGTGGTCCCGGGCAGACTGAGGTGACATTTGTTTGACAGAAGTTTGAAAAAATTATATGTAGCTACCTCCATCGATTTCGTAAACGCCTTGCGTAGCGTTCAGGATTAACACAATAATTACTTATGGTATCTTGAGGTAAGAACATATCAAACATAAAAAAAACATGTAAAACCGATTCCTTCAACAAACCATTCGTGGATAAAGTCGTAAGGAACAAATTTAATTTGTCGAGCTAATTGTGTTGGTTTCATAAAGTTATTTCAGGCGAGCTTTATTGTCGGTTCGCATGTTCGCCCGTTACCCACGAACCCGTGTAATGGTAATTGACGTCTTAGAATTGAGTGGGGAAAGATTTGCGGTGACATATTGTTTTTAAACTAACATTGTTACTGTTGAAATGTGAGGTTAGGTTTTTTCTTTTTTAAATGACGATAAATTATCTCGTTATTCTTTGGATATCTATGAATTCTTGTGGTGACAAAACGGCATGTATGAAGAGAATGATGAATGTAGAAGAAGCGCGTGCGGTGTGTCACCCCGTAAAGGACTTGGCGTGAAGTGGTGAAGAGGTCTATATAAAAACGGCCAAACCACGCGTTTTGACCAAGGATTAGGTAGAGTACTATAGAGTTTGAGAAGTTAGGCTGTGTTGAGTGAGTTATAAACTTGGCTCTACAAAAGATCTGATAACGATTTGACAGTGCGAATGATATGGTCTAGTCTTGGCAACATTTAACATGAAAATGTTTTTGGTGGAATTACTTATTCATACATTTCATTATATTTGGCTACTTCAATTACACTTAATGCATAGCCAAGTTCGTTACATTGTAATTTTACATTAAAATGGCGGTAAAATTAAGTGTATACTAATGACATAAGGCTACTTTTTTTTTTTTCAAATTTCACGTTATTCCCCGCGAAATTACAACTGATTTAGATATAGCTAATTATAGTGAATTATCTATACTAATTATACCAATAATACTTACTTGATGTCGACAAAACATTGTACGCACTTATTTAAAATAGGTTAAGAATGCAATCGGGAAAGACTTATCGGTAAATAATGACTTACATGTAAACTTAGAAATTGGTTTCATTATGGGACCATTATAATCATATGAGGTGGAAATACTAGTTATTGCCGTCGGATTCTTCTTTTACCCGTCTTTCATTAGGTTTTCCGTCTAAGGGTACTCGCTTTTTTCTAACGGTAATGGTTTTTTTATAAAATGAAGGTGGCAAACAAGCATGTAGTTCACATGGTTCACTGGTGGTAGAGCTCCAGTGACGTAGCTTGCGGGCGTAGGCACCACCGCATTACCTAATATACTTGCCGCTAAATGGTAGTGATGAGCACTATCGTTTTCCGGTCCGGTGGTAATGTACGTCCCTGTAATTTCCGGCACAGAGGCATAACACCTCAGGCCTCAGAAGTGGTAACGCCTCTGCATTTTGACCTTTGGTCTTTGTGTGGGTGTCTATAGGCTGCAGTCATCACTTAACATCAATGTGAACTGCATGCTTGGATGCCACTTTCATTACATTAAAAAAATGAATATTAAGTGATGACTGCCTAGACATCAACACAAAAATCAGATGTTAAAATGCAGATGCATTGCTACCCATGAGACCTTTATTCTCATATCTCTGTGACAGTTATTACGAGGCCATACATTACCACCTAATCGGAACACGATAGTGCTGAACACTACGATTTGGCGGCAGATAAATTAGGTAATGCGGTAGTGCGGTAGGCCTTCGGTGTGTCAACATTGAAACATTGAAATCTCGGGTTTTATGTACTTAGATATTTCTAGGCTACAGTAGATATTGGTATTACCTACTATCAATGTGAACTGTAGGTACACTTATTTGTCACTTAATGCTTATAAGAAAATCATTCATCGACTTCGCGACTTCATTCGTGTTACTAATAGGTAATAAGTTTTTTCCACTACTACTGCGCTGGAGGTCCTGGGTTCGATTCCCGGGTCGGGAACTTTCAGAGATAACGGTTTAAAATCCTCTATCTCTGGTTCTATTGGTGATTTTTTCCATTTTCTGGAAGTTTCCTAGTACCTCGAAGTTTGGTAATTTGCCCGGAGATGGCAACAGGCTCGCCACCTGTTACTTGGGCCAAAACGTAACCGGCGAATCGTGGGTGCTTGCATGTATGACTGAATGCATGCATTTGCCTCTGCCTACCCCTTCGAGGATTACAGGCGTGAAGTTACGTTTAAAAAGTTTTTTGAGGAATTGCAACTTCCATACAAACCATCTCTGGTTTAAGGGAGGGAAGCTGATCGGCAAATATGTATTTTACTGTGTATTTTTAAATAAATAAATAATAATTCACTGTAATTTTGAGGTCTTACAGACTTGGGAATGAAATCATTTTTTTCATGTAGATAAAATAAATGAGTTCTACAAAACAATTTATGTTGCTTATAAAAAAAACCTTTTAAATATGGCAGCTACAATTAAAACGAGGTTACTGAATAATTGTGAAAGACGTCGATGTTACGAGAAATAACAGATAATAGTAATAAAATAACACACGGGGGGAATAACGAGCTCCGTAATTGGGTACGTCGGTAAAATTCATAATTACAAGACATTATTGATAATTACATAGGTCATCGAGTACCCTATCTTGTAGAAATTTAATAGTTGTATTTTTTGTTTGAGCAAGTAATATAAATTTCATTGAGATATTTTTTAAGGGTTCCGTACTTGGAACCCTTATGTCCATCCGTCCGTCTGTCCGCACCTATACTCGGAGACTTTTCTACTCGTACTAGCATGGACCAATATACTAGATACTAGAAAACGTAATTTGGCAGGAATATATATATTAACTATGCGGAGAAAATCGGGCAATTGAATCTTGTAAAATGTTTTTTTAGGGTATGGTATGAAAATCAATGAAAATCAGTTCGAAAGGTCGTCACGTCACACACCACTGCCTCGTCAAAAATTCTAAGTGCCATGTATTAGCGAGTTTATTGAGTTTTGGAAAGAAAACGCATGTATTGATATTACTATTTCTGTAGATGTCATAGGCTGCAGTATTCATTTAGGTAACTTCAAACGAAAACTTGTACTGGCGTCGGGACTTGACGACCCACCACCGTAAGAATTTTCTTTTGCTGGAAGTGAACTCTTTCGCAAGTGCTGCCAGTCAACCGAACAATGGCAGTCAAACCATTCCAATAGAACGGTAGTAAATATAACAACACGGGATGGGCAGCAGCGTCCCGCGATAAAACCGTCAATCGCCAATCCGCCTACCAAGCGTGGCGATTATGACATATTCACCCTAATGACTGACGGCACTGTTGTGGGCGTCTGACGTCATTTGGCTGGAATAATGAAACGAAAACTTGTGAACTGCATGCTTATTTGCCACTTTCTGGACAAAAGCAGATGTTGAGTAATTCTGGGCATAACTCGCATCGGATCGCGAAATTGTCGCAAAGCTTATGAAAAGGCTGCATTAGAACCCATCGTAAAATTTCAGGACAATGCCCGGCGACGCCGTGGCTCAGTTGGTTAAAGCGCCTGTCTAGTAAACAGGAGATCGTGAGTTCGAATCTCGCCGGTACCTGATTTTGCTTTTTACATTATTAGAGGAAAATTTACATATAAAATAAATTGAAATCTAAAGAAAAATGCTTTTATAGTTTTCTCGAGCGAGGTTCACAATCCGGACTTTATCACATCCCGGGTTCAATCCCCTCCCCGGAAAAAATATTTGGAAAACTGATATTTTTGTATACCTAGGTATGTGTTGTGCGAGCGTAACGGTAATCGCGATAGAAGTACACTTGTATGTTTATGACAATCACCAAATATTCCCAATAGGCTTTTAAATTCGCATTTATAAAATTGAAGTTAACACTTTTTTATGGATTTCACAAGCGTATATTAAACTAAAATATTTTTTAAATCAACTCGACGTTTCGGTTGCTTTTCAGCCCCCGTGGTCCCGGGAAACTGTGTTTAGTTTATCTGGCGCTCCGAACTCTGTGCCTACCCCGTAAGGGATTAAGCGTCAAATACAAATATACATAATATGTACATACATACATACATATAATATGATACATAGGTACATAAATCCGTAAAAATAGTTTTATTTCAATTTTATAAATGCGAATTTAAAAGCCTATTGGGAATATTTGGCGATTGTCATAAACATAGTTATGCTAGACTTTCTTATAATTAAATGAACACTATGTTTAATAAACATGATATGCATAGGTATACACTTGTATCGCGATTACCGTTGTACTCACACAACACATACCTAATATACAAAAATATCCGTTTTCCAAACATTTTTTCGGTGAGGGGATTGAACCCGCGACGTGATAAAGTCCGGATTGTGAACCTCGCCCGTAGACTCGTAGTAAGGAAGTACCTACATACTCCTACCTACACGGCCGTACTTCGTAGCGCACGGCTACGAAGCATAGTCCATTCTTACCAAAACAAGGGCTTTAATTTTTTTTTTGTATACATGCTCATTCACGATTTTTTTAAGATTTTTTTTTCATGAAAAGTATCAAAAGAACATACTCGTAGCTAGAGTCTAGCATAGAGACGTAGTGTTGTGCTACTACGAAGCACAGCGTACTTACTGTTCTTATAAAAACGAGAGTTATTTGTTTATTGTATTCATGTTTATTCAAAATTTTCTTAATCAGATATAATTTTTTAGTAAACATTTGAAAAGAAAATAAACAAAATTTACTTCGGACAGGAATTTAATCTCCACCCTCCTCCAAAAACCCAAGAGCATCGAGCATAAGAACTACAAAACTGGAATTCCAACAATCAAACACTGACAACTACAAAGTCACTGAGGCTTTTTTGAACGAAAAAACTACCCTGCGTAACTAACTTAAGCTTCAGACCTAAGTAATAGGTGCCATAATAACTTAATAAACCAAAAGGAGCTTTCAACAACCAAACCACATTTTTGTCACATCCCAAATACACCGACAGCAATTTTCATTTAATTTCGTATAGTACAATAATTCAGCGTTAATGCTTCTGTAAAGAATGCTATGACACAATTAAGTCTGTTTACATTAATACGTCACAGTTATAAGAAATAACACACTTTTTACAATGGGGAAAGTTCGCTGCGTGACGCGTCCTTTCGGCGGCGGCAACAAACGGTCTTAAATGGAACAATAAAATAGGTTTTCCAACAAGAACACCTTTGATCAAAAGTCCGTAGCGATTCTGACACAGAGCGGCACAGTGTTAACCGGTGTCCGCGTTTGAGACTCTGCATAGCCCATAACAATAACAAGGGCAATCAAAATAATAAATGGCGGGCCACAGCGGATCGGTTTTTGTGCCCAATTATTTTTATTGGTGTTCTGTTAATTACATTCTTTGGCGAGACTCTTGCGCGGGCGCGATACGAACGAACACTTTTTATAATGATACTATTCTCATATTATTCGTTAATACATTTTTGTTTGTGTTGACCTTTTTTCCAATAGGTGTCGTGAAAGCTGATCATACAGCCACTAGCTACAACAACGTTAAAATCACTTAGCTTATTCAGTGTTTCCACTGATATGCTTAACTAAAATACCGTCACCCCTTTTTAGCTAAGGAAAACATAAAAGTTATAATATAAATACTTAGCAAAAACAGAGCAAAGCAATATTCCTTGACTATAACGCAGTTTTCTGGGTTAGTTCTTAGCTATAACCGCAGCAAATTTACCACGTTTTATCAAGTTTAAATGAGTTGAATGCGTAGCATAATGAAAATACTCCTAGAGAAGCAATTTCTGTTTATAAGAAAAACGTCTAGGTCAACTATGTGTCAAACAGCATCGGTTTTAACTCTAGCCAGCGTTTTTCGTTCACAACTCAAAATTAACTCTTGTCACTTAACGGCGTTTTAGTTAGAGGACGGCAGCATAGGTATATGTCATACTAACAATATATTCTCGTTATAAATTAATTGGAGACAAGTTGTGAGTATAGTACTATGGTATGGTTCTTGATTCATTGATCTGTCTGTCTGTCGCTCATTATGGGGGTCATAAGAAGGCTTAAGATTACGCGCAGTGGAGAGAGCGTTGCTTGGAGTTTCTCTGGGAGATCGAATCAGACATAGGTAAGGAGTTCCTGGGCCGCCCTCATCTAGCGATTGCTCGTAAGCTTTACAATGTCGTCTGTCCACTTCGTTGAAA
Organism: Macrosoma leucophasiata; assembly: GCA_036365455.1. Taxonomy (NCBI): domain Eukaryota; kingdom Metazoa; phylum Arthropoda; class Insecta; order Lepidoptera; family Hedylidae; genus Macrosoma; species Macrosoma leucophasiata. Next base: position 20,548,144 of record JAWQUS010000007.1, on the reverse strand, counting down.
ATCACTCTTAATTTTATCGCATGAGATCTACGGACAGATTTAGAATAGGTTCTAATTTGTCGGAATGCTCCCTTGCGTCAAATAACCGAATACTTCTTACCACCCGATCGCCGTTTATTGATTGAGCTATACAACAAGCCGCGAATTCATGATATTCGAGCGGTGTCCATTAAAAAGCAAATAGACCGAGAGTTGGTGGCAAAAGCTATATTTTTTGTAAGGCACCTTTTTCCTTTCATACTACGTACTAAGAAGGTAAGACTAATTTAACGTTTAAAGTTAACGTTTCCTGATACATTTGTTTAAATCAGTGTATCCTAGATTATATTTTTATTTAGGTAATTAAATTGAACTAGTATGTTCTTACATACTAGTTCAATTTAATAATTATTGAATACGAAATAATTCTAAGAAGGTATTCGCGAGCTAAACTCATTGAAATAAAACTAGTTTTCGAATTTATATTGAACTGCTTAAAAGATTTAACCCGTCGAATTTACATAACATTATAATTTACTGTAAATTGAGGTGTTGAATTTAAATTAAATTAATATTTACTGCCTCAGTAGCGTAGTGGTAGCAGGCCACTACTATTGCGCTGGAGGTCCTGGGTTCGATTCCCGGGTTGGGGACTATCAGAGATAACGGTTTAAAATCCCTTATCTCTGCTTCTATTGGGATTTTTCCATTTTCTGGAAGTTTCCCAGTACTCCGGAGTTTGGTAATGTGCCCGGAGATGGCAACAGGTTCGCCACCTGTTACATGGGCCAAAACGTAACCGGCGAGTCGTGGGTGATTGAATGCATACATTTACCTCTGCCTACCCCTTCGGGGATTACAGGCGTGAAGTTACGTAATATTTACTGTTAATTGAGGTGTTGAATTTAAATAAAATTATTATTTACTGTAAATTCAAATAGTTCTTTTTAAGGTAGGTATTCATAATAATTTTTATATACGCAAATAAAAATTACCTCTGGAATCCTACTGGAATTAAGATATACAATACACAAGATAATAATAATAATAATAAAAATTGCATTTGCAGAAATTTAGATAATAGGCTGTTGTCTAAATTTCTGCAAGAGCCATACACTCGGGGGTGGAAGTGTCTAAAGGCATAATAGCGGGGAAGCCCGCTCCGAGCTCGAGATTACTCGCTCGTGATGGTGAAACCGGGGCCACACCTCTCGACACCCCCAGCCTCTCTCAACAGTGTTGCCCCCCGTCGACCATCGGGTTGGCTGTTTGGGGGGCCCACCAAGGAGAGGCGAGTCACCACCTGCCTAAAGTAGGATTCGATAATGTGAGATGTTGAATATAGGCAGGTGCCGGATCTCACTCCATAGGCCCAGCCAGCTAGTCCCCCCAGTTCACCCACATAGCCCAAAGTTTGGCGAATCACTTATCATTACAATAGTCCCATTATATTCTGCGGGGTCTGTCTGTGCCTGTATTAACTATTGATGCAGTCAGAGAGAGGTCCCGCCGAATATAACCCATTACAAAGTAGATCAAAATTCTCGAAAGGGCCTCTACGTGTTGGACTCCCCATGTCCCCGCGCAAGCCTGACAAAGGTCCGGGGTTCAAATTGGACCCCGTGCTGACGAGAGACATAATAATAATAAATTCTTTATTGTACACCAATTATTGAAACATTGTTACATAAAAAGAAGAATTAAAATGCACAATTGGCGGTCTTATCGCTGACGCAATTTCTTACAGACAACCAGGTGGAGGAAAAGAGTGGCTATGTAATATAAGACAGGGGTGTACGATTATGAATAAATAAATAAATAACGTTATACTGGCAAATTAATAAATAAATAGTATATAAATAAATAGATAATATTATACAACTAAATAAATACATACATAACTGTTTAATAACATACTTACAAGGATAGGCGTGCGGAAGAAAGTAAAATATAAATAGGTAAATAAAAGCATACTATTTGAAGGGAAAGAAAGCAATGACTATTGATTATGGGAGAGAAAATACTCAGTTAAATGTTTTTTAAATGTCTCGAGGGTTTGCACTATTATACAAGATATTAGATATAGAATCACATACGGCATCATAACGGCATCTTTCTACTTCTTTCCAAACATAATAGGCACAAGAAATTACTAAGTTAATCTAAATACAATAGCAATCATTATAAAAAAAAATATTTGTCTTTAAAAATCTCGCACAAAAATATTTAGATATGCACAAAATCTTACTAATACAATTTGAGCGAAAGCTTTTGGTCTAGGTTGTTTCCTACATCGCTCCAAGTGCTGTTTAAAGGTGTAATTAAAAGTTATGCCTGTATTTCAACAGAATACCGCCGTAAGTGATTTGCAATTTATATGTAGTACTAAACACACAACACAATCAAAATAAGTACCCGTAGTTAAACATGATTAGGGTTTTAATTTAAACCAACGCGAATATTGCGTGATTTAATCAAAATTATTAACTGCTGGCTTAGATGCTTTTGGATTAGGTTTTTTTTTTTGAAATGGCTAACAAGCTTACATTGATGGTAAGTAGTAGCAGCCGTTAAACAATTTAATGAAACCAGGGATTTCAATATAGATGCGTTGCCACCTAAGGTCCTAAGGTCTTTTTCACAGATATTCGTCACTTTTAAGTTCTTCTTTCTCGTACGATTTTACTCCACTTTTTTAAATTTTTGTATCTATCTTTATATCCCATGTACAAATCACTTTTTATAAGATATGATATAAAATCGTGACTTCATACTAAATCAACATCCCTATTGTCGTCTTCATTGTGCAATCTTTCACGAATTAATCATGTTCGTAGGCAATGCCGGATTAGCCATATAGCAGGAGGCAGCAAATGCTACGGGCCCCGCGTCATGGGGCGCCCGGCGCCTGTGCCAAAAAAATCCCAAATATGTAATACACCTTAGCTATTCTCAAAGTGAGCGTTGGCCACACTGTAATTAAATAGGTATATTATTTTGTTGCAAGTTGGCAATACCACAATACTTACAGGGGGAATCACCTAATATTGTTTTCAATTCCTTTTCGTAAATGTTCTGTTTTATTTACATTCTAAATTTCAGTAGGCAATGTAACTCTAGAGCCCCATGGTCACATTTGCTACGAGCCTGGCATCGGCTTTTTCCGGCACTGTTCGTAGGTAATGTACAGTACTCAACAATTAATACTGCATATCGACCCTGCGAAAGAGAAAATCGACTAGTTTCGACTTCGTAGAGCGTTATCTCTGCTACGCACTGCCTACGTACGCACCGATAGTCCGGTATTGGTAAAAAAATTGATCAGAATGGTTTACATACGTGACATAGGTAAGGTGCGAAAGAGATAAGAGAGGTTGATTTGTCGATGAATGAATTGCTTCTTAATACCTAGTTGGAAAAGAATCTAAATAAATCTGTCACGACAATTTTCTTATCCACCGTGAACAAGTTCAAATAAATTTGAAGCAATCTATGATAGCATTATAATCGTTTTACAATAATTTCAACGAACCGTTTAGAGATGTGGCGCCAACGGCCACAGTTCCTTTTAATTACAAATAATACCACAATACACCGTGAAAATTGGTGATATCCCATAATTTAACCAACTGATCTGTGAATAGGGTTGCGTGATTCAATTTTACTTTTAAAAATTGTAATAATTATTATTTTATATCGTTTATAATTTCCTTAAATACCTGCTACGCACAGCCACTTCTATTTGTACATTTTTATTTACAAGTTTTCAGCTACGCCACGATTTCGAACCAGATAAGTAAAGCGGGTAAAGTAAGTACCTCTATAAGTATAGAGCGCGAATATATACGCTGCAGCCTGGTGGAGTCTGATCCCACAGCGAAATACACGCACAAATGTTCCTAGGGCAGTGACATTCGTAGTCAATTAGAGCCCAAAGCTGGCTCTGGATGCGGGCAGCCGCCAATTACTGTGGCAGTTTGCCAAAGTTTTTCGCGACACAACTGAGAGGCGGTTAGAATTCGTGGAGTTTGCGTGAGTAGAATTTCTACACTACACAACGTCTGTTGTCCTAAACTGTACAAGACGCATTTTCCCGCAAAACAATATTACGTTATGGTCTTAACTTCAACAAAGCTTCTTTAAATTGAAGAATATACGAGTATAAACATATGTTTGTGGCAACCCTACGTGAACTTAACGAATATGGAGAAAATGATTCAGTTATATGAGGGTCTAATTTTATTAAGTGGCCATGTTTAATCGACTGATCGGGAAATTGTTTATTGTTTTATTACCTGAGCTTTGATTGGAGATTAGTTTCTGTGATACACACACACGCACATTAATTAATGACAAGAAACCAGTTCAATATTTTTTGAAAATATTTCGTCTATTAGGTGGTGAATAGACTTTTTTGATCTAAGTTCAATCCCAGAATGTAGTTTTTTTTTTCAATTGAGAAGTTTGTAATTACTTCCTACCAAATTTCTCCACGAATCCAAATTTCAAGACTTATGTTAGTGTTCAACGCGTTCAAATAAATTATTACCTTTGATTTTGTGATTTAAGTGACATTTACATGCATCTACATAAAAAAAACTAGAGGTCTAAATCAAAACAGGCCTGATGCCTAGGATTGTTTACCTCAGTGCTGAAATTACTTTGCAAAACCATAATCTGAAATTCAGATAGCTACCTTTATATTAGGTATAATACGTTACGTTACATAATAAGGTATTCCTAATTAATAATCCTGTTTCGTAGCATATTCAATTAACAATTTCTTTGATTAAATGTTAACCATATGTTAGACATCAAAAGTCGTTTACGACTCATTGTGTTCGACAGTTATCGTCCGTCTGTTTGTCGGTTATCCTCCCAACGAGACGGATATTAGAATATATTAAACATCAAAAACTATTGACATTCGGAACAAAGCAACCGTTTCATCCAATTAGAGGGTCATAACACTAATAATAAAATAGGATCGCGTTTCCTTATTCATCCAAAAAGTTTAACGACACTCTTGTTTTGTTGCTAGTAGAGTATAGATTAGCTTGAAAATGTGTTTAGTATTTGTAATTTTATAGTTGTGATACGAAATAGAGAGACACAGGGCACTCATTAGAGAAAACAAATCAAAATAATTAGGCCATAAAAGCCAGCCGTGTTCTTATTGTGATATAATTTTCTAGATTGATCTTTATGACCGATTTGATTGTTACAAATTTGTTTATGAGAGCAGGAGTATGAACGAGTTTAATGGTATCCTTAAACGCTATGAAAATATGTTGGTTTTGTTCTGTGCGTGGAAATTAGATTATTTTAAGTCGGTTCAATAATTCAGTGGAGGAGGTAGTTCATCGTTGCAGCCTGAGAGCGGTGGTACGCATTTCCTAGGTCTCCTCATCCTTGCGTCGTGTGTCCTCAATGCTGAGGGTTTGGACACTATTACGTCATGTCTTCCTATCCTCGGCGATGTGGTAAACTGTGGCTTCTAACGTGGAGCGAATTTGGTCGGACCATCGTAGTGGGCTTCTACCCCTGGGTCTTTTCCCCGGTGCTTTCCCAGTTAGTAGCGTCTTTTCAAAGTTGTCACCTCTTTTTATGGCAATATGACCAAAGAATTCAAAGCTTCTTCGCAGGCATATGGTGGTGAGTCTCATAGGTATTCCTGGGTCTAATCTACTATAACTTCTTGATGTACTTCTTCTTAGTCGATGCACTCTTGACAGAGTGGTCGTGATTGTCATTTCAGGGTTTATTCGTGGCTCGCTTTACTATCCGTGGCCACTCCTCGAGTGCAGATGCCTTTCGGGTGCACTCATAAAATGTATTTTTAGTGACTGTTTTAATTTGGTCGACCCATCGCATAGGGGACCTACTGCGTCCTCGTTTACCGTTAAAAGTCGCCTGCACTGTCAATCGTTCAATGGAGGTCTCACTTCGCCTCGAGACGTGCCCGAAAAAAGGGAGAATCCGAGACTGAACGACAGAGCATAACCGCTGCTTAATATCGAGTTCTTGAAGTATGGATATCTTGGTTTTAAATTGAGTCCACGATATTCTAAGCATCCTTCGCCAACGCCACATTTCGGGCATTTAGGGCATGTATCTTCATCTTGATATACAGGGTTTATTTAAATAAGCGCATCACCACTTGCAGGCAGCCGCTCTACATCAATCCCACGAACATTTGTTCTACGACTTACGTACCAGGAGCGGTTCTAGCTTGTGTGCAACGAAACCCTGGCGCCGCCTAGGCCTGAAACCGATCCTGTCGCAAAATCCGTTCTTAGCCGACGTCTACCTACTACCTATCTTCAAACTACCTCCCTGCCAAAGTTTCATCTTTGTAGGTACCTACATAAAATAATATTTAGGGTTCCTTAGCCTACAAGGACTGTTACAGTTCCGCCATGTCCTGACCAAGTTGAATATTGCTTACTATTTAGCAAAATTTATTTTATTATTTATAAAGTGGGTAATGCTGTCTGCACTTGAAAATCTCACGAGCTCTACCACCAGTGAAAAAAAAATTGTATAATGTCAAAATTGAGAGGCAAAACGGAGAGGCGTGCCGCCCAGCGCGCCGCCCATCCGCCCACCGCCTCTAGCTTTTCTGTGAATATTATAAAGATACGCTCGCTGCGGTAAAACATTATATTTATTAAATACTAGCTGTTGCCCGCGGCTTCGCCCGCGTGGATGTCGTTTCATAGTCCTCAATTTACTTTCCTATAAACCTCACGGAGCCCGAGACCTTTCCAACGAATGCAAAACCGTGGAAATCGGTTCGTGCGTTCTGGAGTTATAGCGTCAGGAAGGAAAACCCGACTTATTTTTATATTGTAGATTGTTATTATTAATATTGTCTACTGGTGGCAGAGTTCCAGTGTAAGAGCTCGAGGGCGTTGGCACCACCGCATTACCTAATCTATCTGCCTCCAGATGGTAGTGTTGAGCACTATCGTGTTCCGGTTAGATGGTAATGTATGGCCCCGTAATAAATATCACAGAGACATAATAAGTTAGGTCTCAGGGGTGGCAACGCATCTGCATTTTAACCTCTGGCAGAGAATATGTAATAATTCACAAAACTGCTTTTTAGTGGCATATTTAGATTCTTAGATTTTATTTTACTAGTAGAGCTCCATTGCTGGTGGTAATGTACGTACCTGTAATTTCCGGCACAGAGGCATAACACCTTAGGCCTCAGGAGTGGTAACGCATCTGCATTATGACCTTGGTCTTTGTGTGGGTGTCTATAGGCTGCAGTCATCACTTAACATCAATGTGAACTGCATGCTTGTTTGCCACCTTCATTGAGTACATAACAAAATCGTCTTAGTAATAATGTTAAGCTGGGCTCATCGGTTTTTTCCCAAAATCAAACTTGTCTTTCCATCTTTTCTTTGAAATATAAATTTACTTGTATGAAAATAAACAAAAATGTATGCGATTATAAATAACAATAAACTTATCTTTGTTGTTTCAAATCCAAGTTTAACCTTCTCGTAATACTACAGAAAGAGCGTGAAAGTACAAAATATATATTCCTTCGAAGTGGCTGGCATAAGTAAGTACGAACACCTATAATGGCGTCGAGCACCTGTATTAAGGCTGTAATGAGGCCCTTGATAAACAATTATTGATTGCAGCTGACCCGCTGCGAGTAATTGCCGGCTTGTGAAATATTGTTTAACATTTTTAGTTGTTTAATATTCATAAGTATGATTCAGCTTGAATTTTGGCAAAGTAAAAGGTGCGAATCGCGATGAGTTCAAAGAGTAAGCAAGCTCAATATCTCAGAGCCTTAATTAATCTAAATATTTAACCCATCTTTTTTTTATGTAATGGAAGTGGCAAACAAGCATGCAGTTCACATTGATGTTGAGTGATGACTGCAGCCTATAGACACCCACACGAAGACCAAGGTCAAAATGCAGATGCGTTACCACTCCTGAGGCCTTAGGTGTTATGCCTCTGTGCCGGAAATTACAGGTACGAACATTACCACCTGACCGGAACACGATAGTGCTGAACACTACTATTTAGCGGCAAGTAAATTAGGTAATGCGGTAGCTCCGTCACTGGAGCTCTACCGCTAGTAAAATAAAATCAAACCCCCTTATTCATAAACGTACATTAGATACGTTTTAGCTATAGAATGATTTGTCTTTGTCAGTTGCATTGTCAAATGTGCAGAATAGAAAAGGACAAAGGAGAGATTAGCAACACTTTAGCTAAAATACGTTAATGAATAAGGGGGTAAGAATCTAAATCTGCCACTAAAAAGCAGTTTTGTGTCATTTATATTTACCTAGTGACAGATTACGACAGAGTAAGCGAGATGAGTGAGTGAATCGGCCGGTGGTAGCCTTTCTATAAAAATCTTGTAAATATATTATGATGGAGTATAAGAAAATAAATAAGTAAAGAGTTGCTCAGAGCGAGATATAAAAAAATAATTTCATAAATCTCAGTATTACAGTATAAAAGTTGATTTAAAAAAAAATCTACAATAAATATACACAAATCGCTAGGTCCATTACGTTAATAATATAGTGCTTATTAACTCAACGACATATCAAATAAATAAATAAAATGGCGGTAGGTACATAGTATATCTAAAACCATGCGCCCCATAAACCTAATGTCAATTATATCGTGAATTAATGAGAACGCACCTTCAAACAAATAATTTTTAATACAGCAAACTCAATAACTTAAAAAAATGACGCGCGTCGATATTTCTTGTGTTAAGAGGCAGAATTTGCTATGGAATTTCACGGAGACAAAACTAAGGTTTCAGGGGTGCATTTTGACCTCTGGTCTTTGTGCGGGTGTCTATAGGCTGCTATAAAGTAGACGATTTTTTTGCCTTCCTGCTGAAATCACAGGACCATCATCCAATCAGAAAATAGTGCTTACCTAACAGCACTACAATTTGGCGGCAAATAGACACGGGAACCCACGCAATATCCTCAAGCTCTTGCTTGCTGGAGGTAGAGTTCCAGAGAGAGAGAGTTGTATTCTAGTTGGACTCTACCAGTAATCATACTATCAATACAACTAAAATTATACCAATATAATTCGCATATCTTCGAAGTCTCTGCCTCTTAACTGTTCGCGAAATAAGTTATTGTCCGGCGTCCGCGCAGCCGCCATATCTGTATTGAAATTTAACCACAATATATTATGTTTGTTTGTTAAGTAAATTGCTAAATGGGCTTCGTTATATCGACCCCGTTCGTATAAATTCTTTGATTGTGAAAGATGCATCCGCTTTTCGGATTAACCATCGCCCGAAGCCCGAGACTATTACCCTTTGATGTCATTACATCCAAAGCTATCGACACAGTATAGATACAATATCGACTAGGAATGACTATCGATTAACTAAGGTAGGTATATCGATAAATTGAAACACACCTTTTTTTAGTGAGTACAAATCAATGAAGGCCCGATACCCTAAAGCGTTTATTCGAAATTAAATACTGAACCGGAATCTTCGTTATTGATATTTAAATATATGGCGCCTTATTTTAAAACAAATACGTGCCGACCATTTTTGGGTTGCTCTCGCATCGGATCAACGAAATATTAACGACCTATTTATACAAGATATTTACTGATACGCATGAGTATCTAAATGCAATTGGGGCGTGTTTTGGTCGCATCTCAAGCCGATTTTATCCGAAAGGAAACTTTAACGCGCAAGTTTTTTATATATTTTTCTCGCGATCTGTGTAGGTAGTGGTATTTACAAGCCGGGACGGAGTTAGCGGCTGGAGTGGGAACATGATTAAAAGCAATAATTCGATGATTGGCCTTCATTAAGCGCGGAAATACGATTAATATTTACCGCACTAATTGGGGGATAACATTAGAAATATGTGAATGGGATATTTGTCATTCAGTTCCCACATAAAAAAATACTAAAAATCAGTTGCATCATAAATATTAAAATATTTAATAACCTAACCTAACGAGTAGGTAACAGTCTACTGAAATAGTTTTGTTCTCTTCTACAGCGCAATACCCTAAACCTAAGTAGGAACGATATAGAAAGTAAATGCCTACTTCGATTTATCAAGTGCATAAGTAATTTTGATATGAGTAGTAAAATTAGGAATCTCGTTATCGGTGTCTTCTTTTTCTCAGCTAAGCCTGAGTTTAAACTCTTTTAACTTCGTGTCAGAAATAATGGAGGTGTAGATATTATCATCAGAGTTAGACAGAAACTCGGTAATGCTAAACATTAGCATGAGGGATAGATTATGAAATCCAGTGCCTATTAAAGCCCTAGAACTCTGTGAATAGAATTCACCAACAGCTAAATAAAACATCAACAGATCCTTGCCTATCTTGGAAGATGTGGGCATACTATAATCTATTATGAAAATGCCCGCAACCTCCACCAGGTCGTCGGTCTACCTCGTGGCAGAGAATATGTAATAATACTACGTATAGAATGGACACTTCGACGTCCCGCTCGATTTCCCCGCATCACCCAACCTCTTCCCCTCTTATGGGCGATGGTTGGTATTTTCTACGTGCTACGCACACAGGTACACGTGTAAATACACGTCATTGATTGATGTCTGTATAATAGAGACCAAATTAAGCGTTTGTATGGAATTTTGGCGGAGTGTCCGCGGTGTGCTCGTGGGAAGCCTGCCTACACTTCTTCTTCCGGTTTGCGGTCACCATTCGAGAATTCTTCTGATCCAAAGGTCGACATTTCTTCCAGCTATGTGCCCTGACCAATGCCACTTGAGTTTCTCTATTCGGTGGGCTATGTGGGGTTATTTATCTCCATACGGAACCAAAGTAACAGTACTTGGGTTCTCATGAGGGTCTCCTCATTTCTGATTCGATCTCGCAGGGAAACTTAGAGTATAGCTCTCTCCATTGCTCTCTGCGTGACCATGATCCTTCTTATGAGGCCCATGGTGGTAGATAATTATATACCTATGCTTTTTTAAGAAGTGTTTCTTCTTTCTTTACTATCTTACTTATACTGATAGTAGCGCTCCAGGGACAGCCGCTAAATAGTAGTGTTCAGCACTATCGTGTTCCGGTCAGGTGGTAATGTACGGCCCTGTAATTCCCGGCACAGAGGCATAACACCTTAGGCCTCAGAAGTGGTAACGCATCTGCATTATGACCTTGGTCTTTGTGTGGGTGTCTATAGGCTGCAGTCATCACTTAACATCAATGTGAACTGCATGCTTGTTTGCCAAAAAATCTACTTTTAAACACGCAAACTGTAATATCGCATCGTTACATCATTAGGTGTACACATTACCTACACATAACGATCAGAGTGATTCATTCAAACAATTTTATTTGTATCTAACCTGTGGCACAGGTGTTTTGGCGGGAACCTTGAAAGAGGCGTTCGGTGCTCTTATTTTATTTCATTTTCTTGGTGTATTTTTAAGTTATATTGAATAAAATTGGTGGCATTTTGTTTGATATATGTTTATTACAGTGCCCGTGTATAGTGAAATAGAATAACAGTGCGAAAATACGACCTTTCAGGTTGCCTCCAAAACGTCATTGTAAATGTTCTGGTAAAGTAGCCATCGCTTTACTCGAATAACTTGATTGTAACCCACTTGACTGACATATTATACTTGATAACTTATATACTTGATACTTACATATTATACTTGATGACTATATTATACTAACTTTGACGCTGCTTAAATAAATATGAAATATCGTTTTACTTGACACTGGCAATATGCGTAATAGCGATGCCATACAGCCATAACAACAAACCCGAGGCACATGTTCTAAATAAACTCAATTAATTTGCTAAAAACTTTTAAACGGAATCTATCAGGTACGTATGATTAAATCCACCCAAAATTGAGTAGTTTATGTTCTTAACTTAAATAATTTTGTTAAAACTACAATAACATATTCATTCATTTAATTGGACTTGGCCATAAAAAAGATTTTTTTGCAATAAAGTAATTGAAAATTTAATTACTTAAATAACTGTTTATTTATAAGTAATTGACTAGGTTATATCGTAAAACTTACAAAGTCGTGTAATAAATCAAATAATATAACTTGTATTCGAGTTTAAAATGAATTACTGCAAAACATACTTCCTAATTAAATAAAGCTGGCCATACACGCCGCGTTGTATATACTTGAATATTAAAACGGAAAAGTACAGTTCAGGAAAAGTTCAAAGTCAAAGTCAAAAGCTTGTTATGTTTTTGCGATATTTTAGTAACTCTTTTATGTAATGATGGTGGCAAACGAACACGCATTTCACGTGGATGGCAAGCGCCTGCAGCCTATAAACATCTACACAAAAATCGGAGGTCAAGATGTAGATGCGTTGCCACCAGAGAGACCTAACTTGTTTTGCCACTGTGATAGATTTTACGGGCCCATAATTAATAAAGTAATGAATCTTTCCGCCAAAATCTTCAACTAGAATACATTGCACATTGTAAATTCACTCTAAGAACTCATAAGATTTAAGCAAAATTAACATTTTTTTTTAATGTAATGGAAGTGGTAAACAAGCATGCAGTTCACATTGATGTTAAGTGATGACTGCAGCCTATAGACACCCACACAAATACCAAGGTCAAAATGCAGACGCGTTATCACTCCTGAGGCCTAAGGTGTTATGCCTCTGTGCCGGAAATTACAGGGCTGTACATTACTACCTGACCGGAACACGATAGTGCTGTAGACTACCATTTAGCGGCAAAAAATAAAATACGCTTAGCCCACACTAGGCATAAACGTGTATCGTTGGTGCCGTTGTATACACACAACACATACACAAACACCCAGACCCGAAATAAATATCTGTAGGTCATATAAATATTTATCCCGGTACGGCAATCGAACCCGTGAGCCTCGGTTAAAACGTTTATCTCACATATGGTTGCCAGGCGTCCGGATAAAGCCGGACATAGTTAGGCCTTTTGATTGCGTATCCGGTCAAAATATACGGTGATCGGCTTTTGTTAGGCTTTTACATTTCTTAGCGATTTCGATCGCCGAGCACAGCCGAACGCTTCTATCGCGAGTGTCCGGCCTTTTTACCCAAATGTCCGGTTAAAACTCGATGGTTTGTCCGGCTATTAGGTTTAGCGACCTGGCAACCCTAATCTCACACGATTGAGACAATGACTCGTCTAACGATAATACGACAATAATGTAACGAATACAAGACCAATTATTATTTCAAAATGTTGTTGCAGCGTTCTCTGATCTCCATCATTTCTACTTGTTTCTAAATCAGATCACCTTTGAACTTCCAAAACCGTAACGTGTGTAGCCAGAATAATATATTAGAATGCCGAACACCCGAGGCATATAACGAGTTTAATTATTTCTAAAAACACAACTCTAATCATTTGCATAAAACAACAATAATTTATCTATAAAGAATTAACCTCTTACCTCAGTTCAATTAGAGTAAACGAAACTGAATACTAAAAGGGTTTAATACGTTTTTGTGTTTTTTGTGTTTTTTTTTTTGTTTTAAGACCATCAATTAGTTTACACATCCGTCAAGATGCTCACGCGTCAGACATATGGGATGTTTAATGGGATGACTTATTTTAATGAAGTATTTTGCTTATTTATTTTTTATAGGGATGATTTTTTGTCAAAGTTAACTGACTCGTTTACTCTATCTAATGCAAGTCACAATAACAATCAACAAATAAATAAGTCTGGGTTCGGTTGTACCAGCAGGGAGTGGCAGACAGAGCCACGCCAAACGCCGCTCCCTCGCTGGGTCTCTTCGCCGGTGTGGAGACAACCGCCGGCTCTAAGCCCCTCTGCCACGACAAGACGAAAACCTCTCTTTTCATCGAAGGAGATAAAAGGCTATTACACGACACGGTATTCAGGGTCCGGCAGAAAGGGCGGGCGTGGCCTCGCGCCGGGTTGCCGCTTATTACACTATCCGGTCGACAGGGCCCTAACCAGTCACAGTACAAATATGAACAGTATGGAAACTACGTACAAAACGTTGAAACGGCTCAATCACACAAACATGCGCATCAATAAGGCCCCTAAGCGCTTCTCGCTGCTCTCGGTGCTGCAGCTCCGAGACTCGGAGTCCGAGTCACTCGCTACTCGAGCGTCGATGCGCATGTTTGTGCCGTTTTGAACGTTTTGTTCGTAGTTTCCATACTGTTCATATTTGTACTGTGTGTAGTTAGGGCGTTGGGCTGACCGGGCCTCCTAACTCCCTAAATGTTTTTACACTACCCTGACCCTTGCTATCGTACCCTGAATACCGTGCCGTGTAATAGGCCCTATAATAGCTTATGTATAGCCGCTATTTGGCCTTGGTCTTCATGTGGGTGTCTATAGGCTGCAGTCATCACTTAACATCAATGTGAACTGCATGCTTGTTTGCCACTTCCATTACATAAAAAAAAAAAATGCCTAGGGGAAAAACTACTTAGTGGTGCTAACGCATTTTTTTTCACTTCCTATTGTGCGGTGTGTTGTGTAAATTTATAAAACGAGGCCTATATGCCAACAAGCCCCATTTACACTCAATAAAAATAACTAGCCTCCGTCGAGGGATTACGGGCGTGAAGTTATGTAGATGAATATCTAAGTTTAGTTGTGTCCATGATTAAATTCTTTTGCAGACGATCCCCACCTTAGCTGAGGCAAGGGCCAACATAATTGGAAGGCCCGGGGCGCCCGTTATTTATGCGCACCATATATCAGGTAAATGGAAAACAAACAACCATTGCGGACAATGCAAATGTGGTTAATGTGGTTTGTAGTGTCTTTATTGACATGAGTTTTAATGTTACTAAAATTAACATAGTGAAAAATGAGGTCGAGAAAGGGTTCGGTAATTAAAGGTTAGATTGATGAGATATTATCTTAGCCTGGGTTGCACCGTTTATTTTACTGGTGGTAGAGCTCCAGTGACGGAGCTCAGGGGCGTAGGCACCACCGCATTACCTAATATACTTGCCGCTAAATGGTAGTGTTCGGCACTATCGTGTTCCGGTCAGGTGGGTCTCTGTAATTTCCGGCATAGAGGCATAACACCTTAGGCCTCAGAAGTTGTAACACACCTGGATTTTGACCTTGGTCTTTGTGTGGGTGTCTATAGGCTGCAGTCATCACTTAACATCCATGTGAACTGCATGCTTGTTTGCCACTTCCATTACATAAAAAACACGATATTTGTTAAAGTTAAAGTTTTTGTAACATTTCACATCCTTCTTTGACTTACCTATAGAAATCTGTAAAAGTTAGAGAAGGATGTGAAATGTTACAATAACTTCAACAAATATTGTGGTGCAACTCAGGCTTAGAGTTCTAGGAAAATAATATTCGATGGCCGACACGTAGCATACCTCATTCCTTATACCTTTCTTTTTACAATTATCTAATTATCCCCTAAATGTGGCCCCAGTACACAAAATTCATTTATTAACGTCACACATACATATGTGAGTCAGAGAAATAGGTACATACGTTTAACAATAAATAAATAATGGTAACCCTTGATACGTCCCACTACTGGGCATGAGTCTGTCGCCTTATTGGGACGCCAGGAGTTTACTCCACCACGCTGCTCCAATGCGGGTTGGTGGAGTTATATCCCAATAAGGGTTAGAAGCCAACCCGCTGTCGGATGTTTTCAAATCCATTTTGCCCATAAGGCCTCCGACAAGGTTTTAACGACTGCTATCTATATCAACCGGGTCCGACGTCTTAACGTGCCCTCTGAAGCAAGGAAACGCGCATTTTAATTTGCCACTAGCGGTCACCCATCACACACCCGACCGCGCTAGTATCGCTTAACGGAGTAGATCGTTTGCGATCTAAACCAGTCGCGAAGCCATGCGCGCTTCCACAACGTTTAAAAAATTCAACTCAATCGGCCCACTAATTTCGGAGCAAATAACTGTGACAGACGGACAGACAGACAGACGCATGTGTAATCTTATAAGGTTTTCGTATTTTCTTTTTCTATGTAAGGAGGGTGGCAAACAAACACGCATCTCACATTGATGTTAAGTGATAACTGTAGACATATCACATCTATCCAAAAACCAGAGGTCAAAACGCAGATGCGTTGCCACCCCTGAGACCTAAATTGTTGTCTCTGTGATAGTTATTACGGGGCCATACATTACTTTTGAGGTAGGGAACCCTGAGCAAGTATTTCTCAGGGCTATTAATAAAAAGTTCAGTATGTAGGTTAATTTAATATTAGAAATCGATACGTAATATTGCTCTACCACCAACCAAGAGAAAACACGGGTGGTCGCTACCACAAACCTGTCAATATTAGAAAACTACAATTACAATTCAAATATTCAACCGAATGAATTTATTAAAGGTATCGAATCGAAGCAATATCTTTATAAGGCTTATGAGAACAAATGTTGGTGGAGGTGGCTGGCCATGTAACACAGCGTGAGCTCGCTCAGTGGAGGACCTCACATCACACCTACGGCTTTGGAATTTAATTAATAATGCATTATATTATTATCGTTATTCAGTACGATAATGTTCCGGTTATTGTTATTGTCATAATGATCAATTATGTATGTATGTATCTTCACGCCAGGTCCCTAACGGGGTAGGCAGAGAGTGTAGAGCGCCAGACATCCCGGTTCAGACAAACCTCTGTGATCAATTATCATGTTTTATTGATATTATTTTTATCGCTCTACTCACTGGTGGTAGAGCCAACCCGCGGGGGTAAGCACAATCGTATTTACTTATCTACTCAGACGAAGTACTCTCCCTGGGATACTTTTTTATCCATCAATTTAGATCTCTTATAAACTGTATGCAATATTTAACGCACACAAAGGACTAACACCCATATTTTAAGTCCTAATCTCGACCATAACTCAACCTCTCTCAATGGAATTGGTATTGTTTGTTGTAACTAATAACGTCAACTCGACATTCTGCCTCCGTTTGAGGTAAGAAAGCAACTGTCAAACCCCAAGGTACGTCACGACCTACCTTGAAGTTTAAAGGAGTATTTACATGTACTATTTTTGCGCTCAATATGTTTTTCGTGTCGAAACTGTCTGGAAATATAATCAAATATCATATTTTTATATAAAAATGGATCTTCAAGACTTTGTGAATTATCTATAATGATAATCCATACGATTACCTCACAGGAGTTACTGTCAAAATACAACTAAGAGTAGGTATGGGTTTCGAGGCGTCCTCATAAAGTACGAGCCTTAGCTGAGTGCAAGTCAAGCAATGTTTCAAGTAACGTCTTAGAATATGGGTGTAAGAGTACCCCGCCTGTGGGGTGTAAAAGTCTTTGAGAATGTTTGTCCCCTAGGGACAAAAGTCCTTCGTCTGTGCAGGCCTAAAATGGTAGTGTTCAGTGCCAACAGTGCCATCGTGTTCCGGTCAGGTGGTAATGTACGGCCTTATAATTTCCTTATAACAAAGGCATTACAACTTAAACCTCAGGAGAGGTAACGCATCTATATTGAAGTCTCTGGTCTATGCAGACGTTAATAGGCTTCAGACCGCAGACTATTCACTTACGATCAATGTTAACCTGCACGCTTGTTTGCCACTACATGACATAACACAATGGTAGCAATACAAATATTCAAATACCCAATGCTTCACATGTATGTAATTGATAGAGTATAGTAATTTCCGGCCCTGTAATTTCCGACACAGAGGCATAACACCTTAGGCCTCAGGAGTGGTAACGCATCTGTATTTTGACCTTGGTCTTCATGTGGGTGTCTATAGGCTGCAGTCATCACTTAACATCAATGTGAACTGCATGCTTGTTTGCCAAGCCCAGTACATAAAAAAAAAAAAATTGTTCTATTTTACAGGTGGTAGAGCTCCAGTGTAGGAACTCGAGGACGTAGGCACCACTGCATTACCTAATCAATCTGCCGCTAAATGGTAGTGTTCAGCACTATTGTGTTCCGGTTAGATGGTAATGCACGGCCCCGCAATAGTATATCACAGAGACATGTCAGCTAAGGTGTCAGGGGTGGCAACGTAACTGCATTTTGAACTCTGGTCTTTGTGTGGGTGTATATAAGCTGCATTCATCACTTAACATTAATGTGCTTCTTTGCCACCTTCATTACATAATAACGGTCGGGTGTGTGATGGGTGATCGCTAGTGTCAAATTAAAAAGCGCGTTTCCGTGCTTCGAAGGGTACGTTAAGCCGGCGGTCCCGGTTGCTATCGATAGATAGCAGTCGTTAAACTTGTCGGAGGCCTTATGGGTTTGAAAAACATCCGACAGCGGGTTGGCCACTAACCCGTATCTCCACCAACCCGCATAGGAGCAGCGTGGAGTAAGCTCCAGGCCTCCCTCCAAAAAGGGGAGAGACTTGTGCTCAGCAGTGGAACGTATAATGGGTTGCCATTATTATTAAGTAATTAAAAAAAACTTTAAATATAGTAGCTTTTATAAATATAAGCGCTTTGTGATAGTGTGTCTACAGTGTAGCAGTCCGGGTCGGATTAGAAGGCGTGGAGGCTCTGCAATAACAAAGGAGTGGTACACACAAGGTGAGAAAAAAGGTACCTAATTTATTATACGAATGCCTGCATTGCTTATTACAATTCAATAGTTACAATTCAGGCACAATAAATTTTACTGGTGGTAGAGCTCCAGTGACGGAGTTCGCGGATGCAGGCACCACCGCATTACCTAATATACTTGCCGCTAAGTGGTAGTGTTCAACACTATCGTGTTCCGGTCAGGTGGTAATGTACGGCCCAGTAATTTCCGGCACAGAGGCATAACACATTAGGCCTCAGGAGTTGTAAGTGTTGTAAAACATGTGCATTTTGACCTTGGTCTTTGTGTGGGTGTCTATAGGCTGCAGTCATCACTTAACATCAATGTGACCTGCATGCTTGTTTGCCACTTCCATTACATAAAAAAATATATGTATTCTTAAAGGAATCTCGTCCAATATCTCCCGTTATGCGAACCATGTCCATACCTCCAATAATTTTACTACGATCAATTGACAGACAAATGAAAATACAAGAAGATTATATCCAAGTGTCCGCACTGGTTATCGCCCACGTATGGTAATTGCGACAATGGTTGACAATGGAGTGAGATCGCGCCTTGCCGCGGTGGCGCCACGCTGCGTGCGCGTGCGCACTGCGCGGTACTATTTCATCCTGCACTGTAGAGTGGCCATCATTTAATTTTGCTTTGTATTCATACAATAAATATGAAGAATATTGTATATCAGAAAATTGTAGTTAAGTCAAGAAATAGAACTCTATCATTGACTCTACCAAGCTGTGATTTCTATGAGTACCTGATAGGTACATTTTCTTAGAGAACTGGCTACATATATCTACAGAAAAATAACTAAAAACATAAGTGCATGAAAAAATATATTTTATGCAGCTACATTATGTAGGTACCTAGTATTTTTTTTTAACGAAACGAGAATTTCTCGTCAGTCTTGTGGGTGGTACCTTGGTCGACAAGTCCGAGATATTTTCCTCCTTCGCCCAATCCCAACGTCAAATCAATATTACGGCATATGTTATTTTAACCGAAGTAGAATAGAGTAGAAGGCCAGTTTCCAAAGAAGTTTGGGCTTCGATGTAGGTACATTGTTCCAATTTAAACAAATATAGGCGAAATTCAACCTGTCGAACCGTTCTAACCGATTTCACAAAATTACTCACTCCAATTTATGTAAGTATATTTACTTATATGCATGCGTACATTTTGGCACTAACCTCCGTTCCTTACACATAGGCGAAACATCATATGCCTTAAATTAGCAAAACTGCATTAAAAGATGTCTGTTTTGTGAATATAAGCTTGCAGTATTATTCACTGCCACCTTAATGTTAAAAAAAAAATTACAACGCATACCACACAGAAAGATACTATCCTAAATAAATAACAGCTTCATATTCTTACTAAGCGAGTTCACTTATAATGTGACAACAAGAGAGTCCATGTCTCCTTATCCCAGACAAATCTATTGAATAAGCAATTGTGTTCGCTGATCAGTTTATTCATAGGTACGAACTAATATAAATTTATCAATTTATTACCAATGGCGAACCTACACCTACATTCGATGTAAGTTAACAATGATCTAAAATGAATTATGTTCAGGTAAAGATTATTTCATATAAGTAAACTTTTGTTACATTGGATTATTACATATTCTCTGACATTGGATTGTTTTTTTAAGCTATTGCATAACTTCTATCGCGGGCCTTGAGCGCGGGGACCGAATTCAGAAATTCCGTAACGAAAAAACCGGACGCTCCGGATTACAAATTTTAAACTCATTTAAAGAGAGTCATGTATGATTTCGCCGTCCGACCTCGTGGGTAGCGTGGCCGAGCGGTCTAGGCGCTGGTTTAAGGCACCAGTCTCTTCGGAGGCGTGGGTTCGAATCCCACCGCTGCCAAGATTGTTTCTGTTCATTTTTTTATTGTTTGTTTTTCCATTCAATATTTAAAAAGTGGTAAATATTAATAGAAAATTATTGTTTCATTTTTCATTTTTTTTTCTTTCATTTGCATTTTATTTTGTTTTGCATAATTTTAGATAATTATGTAAATGCAATAGCGTTACCGCGGCAGTCCCCGAGTGCCACACGTCTTTTTTTTATTTCATGAACGAGCGTGCAGAATACATCGCTGGTAAGTAAATATTTTCGGTAGATCTAAGCCTAAAATGTTCTTTGCCTACATCAGGTAAACCGGAAGACGGTAAAGTTTAAAATTACAAAATGGTAGTAACTTATAGCGTCACTTCACGCTTGTAATTCCCGAAGGGGTAGGTAAATGCATGCATTTAAGCATACATGCAAACACCCACGATTCGCCAGTTACGTTTCGTCCCATGTAACAGGTGGCGAGCCTGTTAACATCTCCGGGGACATTAACAAACTTCGAGGTAGGTACTTAGAAATTTCCAGAAAATGGAAAAATCCCAATAGAACCAGAGATAAAGGACTTTACACCATTATCTCTGGTAACCCCTTACCCGGGAATCGAACCCAGGACCTCAGCGTAGTAGTAGTGGCCTGCTACCACTAGGCTACCGAGGCAGTTCGTAGTTGGTAGTCATTTAAATTGTAAATTAAATTAAAATTCACTCGCACTGTGTAATTGCGAAAAATAAATATTACGCATTTGTTTTCTACAAGAATTTCATCACACTGGCATCTGGCATCATTCATTTTAACCAATATTTTCATATCGTGATTATTGAATATCACTCCATCCATAAAGACGCTTACAAAAGTGTTATGCGTTATATGCCACAATCAACACGCTTGGCAGGCGGATTGGCGATCGCAGTGGTGATAATTTTATCGCGGCAAGCGGATTGGCGATAATTTTATCGCGGGACTAAGTAGTTGTTGAAGTATACCCCTAACAAATGTGTTCCAAAGTTACCCCGAAACACCTCTTTAAATTACGCATCGTTTGCATTTCGTTACCCCCATTCAAGTAACCAATTTTCCGGTCGATTTACAACTTAAAACTGCGCTCCACCCTATCACGGAACCGACAAAAACTGTGCTCCAACCACATTGTGTATAATTAATTACTAGTAAACAAGAACGATGATTTTACTAAAAGTAAATAATAATGGAAGAAAGCGAACCGGTATACAAATAACAATACGTTCAAATTTTCCGCTCTTTTTTTTCGTTTTAGACAAGGTTCTTAATGAATGAATTTCGTTGAATCATTTATTCTGTTTTTATTGTTATAACAATAGCGTCGTTTCCTGAGGTGTTCAATGAAGTTTGTTTTATTGGTTTGATTTCATTTAAAAGCATTGTAACTATTTTTATCGATATGTCTACTTATTATTTAGTTCTTTAGTACAGAAATTGCTTGTAATATACAATGTAATCGAGATCTGTAAGTAGGTAAGTATACGATACTAACTTAATTTAATAGAATAGTAAAACACCCAATACATAGCAGCTTAATTCAATTACTTCATAAATTACATAACACAATGTGAAGAAGATGAGAGTAACTAATCTAATTAAATGAGTTGTCTCCAAATCACTCGCGTAGGTAAGCAGCCAAGCCAGTTTTGACTAGATTTACCTGCTTGTGTGTTTTATTTGAAAGCTTAACAGATATGACAACGAATGCGATGTTCAATATTCTAGAGGTGGTCTAGAGTTAGGAACCTACGTTCACGTTTCGCTCGCTACTGGAGAGATCTATGGGGCTATCTCGGCGTTTCCCTGCGAGATCGAGAGATATAGGTGATCTGCATAAGAACCAACGTAACCGACATAGCCCATCGAATAACAAAACTCAAATGACAGTAAGCAGGCACATAGCTCGAAGGACCAACGCCGCAGAATAGTTCTCGATTGGCAACCATTGCGGACATTTATTTAATTAAGGTGAATTTTATATCTTAATTTAAAAAATCCACGTTTTTTTGTTTTACCTACTTCCAAACAAAAATCCGAATGCAACAATTTTATCACAGCTGTTATGCTAGCAGGTACCATACCTGTTTAATTTGGGATAAGTTTCGGCGCATCTAATCACCAATATATTTTACGGAAGCAACTCCAAACAAGGTAACACGTAAAAAAATACTATTTATTAAAAAGGTGCATGTAATCCGGTAGGTATTACGGTGAAAGTCGAGTCGGGCAGCAGGCGGGGCGCGCTAATCGCTAGGAGCTGACTAGCAAGTTAAGGTACCACGCCCTTAACATATTCAACAGTAAAACTAATTATAATATTGGCGCCGGATTTTTTCAACAGTTTTTTTTACGAGTTATTGATTTGTTTAAATAAATTAAACTTCTATTTATATGCGTAGGTAAGTAACAGTATTGTTGAGTTTTGGAGGGAACGCGGAAAAGAGCCGTGTCAGCATGATATTATTGTGAAAACTTGTGTAGATTTATTTGTGTTTTTATATGTAAAAATAGTAAGATTTTTATCAAAAAACTTTGATGAAAGATTTAGATTCTTTACTAACAATCTTGGTAATTTTAAAACGATTGGTTGAATACAAGCTTTTGATAAATGTCGCTGCCCATCGCCTTGCTGTGATTTCTTTGTTTCTAGTAAATATGTACGGTAATCAACAAGAAATACAAGTGCTCATCAAGAAATAATGCACATCGAGCCTATGACAATCGGCTAGTTTCGGCTTCATAGAGCGTTATCTCTGCTTCACAGTGCCTACGTAAGCATCCGTAGTCCGGTATTGGTCAAAACTTGATCAAAATGGTCGACAAACGTCAAATAGATAAGGTGCGAAAGAGAAAAGACGTGTGGCACTCGGGGACTGCCGCGGTAAAGCTATTGCATTTACATAGTAATTGTCTAAAATGATGCAAAACAAAATAAAATACAAATAAAAGAAAAAAAAATAGAAAAATGAAACAATAATTTTCTATTAATATTTACCACATTTTAAATATTGAATGGAAAAACAAACAACAACAAAAAATAAACAAAAACAAACTTGCGGTGGGATTCGAACCCGCCTCGCCTCCGAAGAGACTGGTACCTTAAAACAGCGCCTAGACCGCTCGGCTACGCTGCCCACGAGGTCGGACGGCGAAATTATACATGACTTTCTTTAAATGAGTTTAAAATTTGTAATCCGGAGCGTCCGGTTTTTTGCGTTACGGAATTTCTGAATTCGGTCCCCGCGGGCCTCGGTCCTCAAAGCCCGCGATAGAAGCTATGCAATAGCTTAATAACGCTCTCCTAAGGTCGAGGTGCATTATTTCTTGTTGGATACTGTACTTAATGCACATTGCTGGCGTAGGGACGCGCTGGCGTGGGACGCGACGACCTTACCGCCCACTAGTGGAAGGGAATTCTTCCACTAGCGCAGTCAGTAAACCGAATGATGGAATACTAACCATTCCAATGAGTGGAAGTAAGTCGCCGGTTAAAAACCAGATGAACGTATCTACAATTTTGTCAATGTTGAGAAAACGCAATTAACTGAACAGAAATGGAGGTTGGCAAACTTTGTCTTCCTTTAACCATTTATTATGTCGCACATATAGAATAAATTGATGATCTAATTGATTTGTTCAAAACTATAGCTATCGTGTTTTACGTTTTAAAGAGAAAATGATTTATTTTACGTTAATATCATTTTATATTTATATATTTTTCAAAAAACGGTTGTTATCCGTCGTTTTGGTTCTAATCATGTTGAATTTATTAAGATCTATTTAAACGTATAAACTTAAATACGACGTTGTGGTTGTTAACATTTTGGTTGAACTAAATAAAAGCACTAACACTACTGGGACATACGTTAAAAGGAAAGAATATTATTTGTTTAAAAAAATAATAAAACACAATAAAGTAATGTTAAATCAAATTTATTAAAGAAGTATTTTCATTTTAAACGATTAATCTATGCACGATCACTGTGGGTTACACGAACAAAGTCGCGGGTGGAAGGCTAGTAAATAATATAAAAATTTAATCATCATCAAAAACACGAACACGTATAATTATTTCAGTCTGACATAGCATCATTGTCATCATTACCCACTATAAAACTATTGTAAACCTCGTGATACTGGTCTGGAATCACTCTTGCTCGGCAGAGATCTTGCAAATCATTAAATTTCTCGCGAGATATGGACAATGGGCCTTATATTAGGTTGGGGAAAAAGTTTCTTCGCATTTTTTAAGATAATTCAAAACATTTTTTAATATAGTTTATTTAAATTTAACTAAAGTATGTATGTACCATTTTGTTCGATAACCGTTTGCCATCTTGAAGGTAGGGACATGATCCCATTGCTATAAAAATTTTGGGACTTCTCATCAAAATACCGCGACAAGTGGATTTGGCAGTTCTCTCGTGATGTTAACCTAACATTGCATAAAGAATTCTGAAGAGACCAAAACAGTCAGGTCAGGACTCTACGGCGGATGCATTAACACCTCCCAGCCAAACTCTCTTAATTTTTGATGAGTGGCTATAGATGTGTGAGGTCTAGCGTTATCATGATGAAACACCACACCCCTTCTGTTGATCAACTCCGGCCGCTTTCTCTCAACTTCTTGCTTTAATCTCATCAGTTGTTCGCAGTAGAGTTCAGAATCGATAGTCCTGCCTGGTGGTAATAGCTCATAATGAATAATGCCCTTCCAATCCCACCACACACACAACATCACCTTATTGCGAGTTAACCCGGGTTTCGTCACAGTCTGTGAAGCCTGACCGGCCTTTGACCACGACCTTTTTCGCACGTTCTTATCGTACGTGATCCACTTTTCATCACCAGTTATCAGTTTCTTCAAAAATGATTCGGTTTCATTACGTCGTAATAAAGAATCACAAATGAGTACACGGTTCATTAGGTTTCTTTCAGTGAGCTCGTGAGGTACCCAAATATCGAGCTTTTTTTAGTAACCAGCTTTTTTCAAATGCACAAAAACTGTTTTGTGATCAATTCTCAGTTCTTCAGCTACGTCGTAACTACTGATATGTCGATCTAGCTCCACTTTTTCAAAAATGGCATCCATTTTATCCGTAATAGGGCGACCAGAGCGAGGTGCATCTTTGACATCAAAATTTCCAGATTGAAAACGCTTAAACCAAATTTGTGCTACTCTCACAGACACTGCACTAGGTCCACAAACATCGCAATTTTTTTTCGCGGCTTGCGTTGCATTTTTATCTTTTTTGTAGTAAAATTTTAAAATGTATCGAATTTCTTCATTAGATTCACTCATCTTGACAGAACGAAAAACAAATGAAAATCAAACATTTGCCTAATTTGAATTTGGAATTATGTTCTTTAAAATTGTAACTTTCAATGATACCAAAACCAGCCAGATACAAATACTACAGCCAAAGAGATTTTATTACAAGTTCATACATACTATAATGCGAAAAGACTTTTTCCCCAACCTATTATATACAATAATGTACCTCCCTAACTAATTAGTAAGTCAGTACACTACGTAATTGTACTATGAATAAAACAAACCTTGCGGGGGGACTCACGCATAATACACACTACGTCCTACATCAATGCGTAGTGGACAAATCAACGTATGTCAGTGTCGTTTGTATATGTTTCAACACGTTTGAAACAGATTCTTCAAGCCAAAGCGGTGTATATTCAGATCCGTTGTTTTGGCGTTAACGTAAAATTATGGATGGAAGTAACAGAGTCACGACCAAATCAACGTATAAACAGTAACGTTAATTTGGGTTTAATTTCTTACTAAATATAATTATATTTGTTTAAGTCAATTGTAGCGGAATATCATTTACTTCATTATTGCACGAGCAAATTTAATAATTTATACTGACATTTTGATGGTACTAAAAAAACGTTTTTATGGCAGTTATTTATAAATCTTTTGTGCGATTCCTTTAAAATAGTATTAGGCTTTCTATGAGTTCTAGCTATACGTCGTTTAGGTACAATGTAAAGTATGATTTCGTGATCAATTTGCCATCAAAAAGTCATTTTCGACCATTTTGCAGATACGTTCATCTGGTTCTTAACCGGCGAAGTGCAAAAACGCAAGATAGTCAGCAACGTCTTGCTACGAGTATAAAACTACCGCTACTGCGATTGCCAATCCGTATGTCAAGCGTGGCGATTATGGCATATCCCTCTCTTATGGGGAGGCTTTGTTCCAGCAGTGGACATCTTCCAGCTGTTATGATGATGATGATACATGAATGTGAACTCAAATATCTATCTTTATCTGGTGATGATGATTTTTTTAATTAAAATTCTAATTATTAATATTATTGGAAAGAAATTCTTATATCTTAAGAATAAAAAGGGATTTATTAATAAAACCATACAAATCGAAAATGTATAAGTATACTTTATTTTGTATCTACATATTAACACGTGTGTAAGTTAAGATATTGCTACAATGCTTATACTCGGAGACCAGTGCATTACACGAAAATATTTTTACAAGAAAAAATCCTCCCCATTAGTCTTTGGCACATATCTTTGAACAGGACAAAGACTCGACAACACTCAGTTCTTTATAACCTTAATATCTACTTTTTACACGATCCTCAAATGGCCAACAATGGCAACACATTATTACAGTAAGAAATATTGCAGGTCGAGCCTACGAAAGAGACAGTCGGCTAGTTTCGACTTCGTAGAGCGTTATCTCTGTTGCACACTGCCTTCGTAAGCACTGATAGTCCAGTATTGGTCAAACCTTGATCAGAATGGTCGACAAACGTCACGGTAAGGAACATACGTCAAGTAGGTAAGGAGCGAAAGGGATAACGCTCTACAGACCCGAAATAAGCCGAAGTCTCCTTCCTAACGTCGATGTTAACTATTTGTTGTTCTATACCCTATATTGTACATTGGTTTCATGACGTATTTTTTTCACTAGACAAAAAATCTTGCACGATGTTTTTTTACGTTTCAACGAGGTGCACTAATTGGAATAAAGCTATTTTTATGTATTTTTCTCGCGTATAGAAACCTTTCTACTGGTGGTAGGATTCCAGTTTGGAGACTCGAGGGCGTAGGCACCACCGCATTACCTTATCTATCTGCCTCCAAACAGTGTTCAGCACTATCGTATTCCGGTTAGATGGTAATGTATCCGTATTAACGAGACATAACAACTAAGGTTTCAGGCATCTGCATCTGCTTTTTGACCTCTGGTTTTTATGTAGATGTCTATAGGCTGCAGTCATAACTTAATATTCATATAAACTGCATGCTTGTTTCCACCTTCGTTACATACAAAAACCTAAAATGAATTTCATGATGATCGGGTTGATTATAAAAAATATTTAGTTGAATATATGCGAGAAAATCCGTAAGAATAGTTTTATTTCAAGTTTTATACGATTACGAATGATATAGGTACCTTATATATTTACTAAATACATTCTTTAAGGTACAATTCGTTCTATCTTCGTATATCTTTCCATTCATAAATACGCCTTGAAATCAACGTTACGCTTTATTAAATTACAATACAATTTGTGATGCTTACAAATAATATAAAAAAAACTAAAATTCTCACATTATAAGCGGTAACACTTCTTTACGTTACAATGAAATATAACCACAAGATGAATACAAATTAAGAATATCATATTTTACCATATTTTACGTTTTCGCCGTCAACCCGATAATAATAAATGTGATATATCATAAAAATAATACATTAATCAAATCAAATTAAGCACATTATTGAACAAAACAATAAAATTATAGATTTTTTAAATTGCACAAATTATTATTATTTTTCTTGTAATCTATTTTTTTTTTGGATTATGCTTTCTCTTATTCAATGGCAAAAAAATAAAATATTACAAACAATCTCATACTTGTGACAATTATTTCAAAAATACAATAAAGTAATACATTACTAAATAGATCATAAACTTCTTTATCACTAATATAAAATAAAATAATCACAAAACTTTATATTATTCATTAAATTACACTCAAAATATTTTACATCCACAATGTGACCTTACAATACAAATTGACTATGATCATATTTGACGAGAAGAAAAACTTAAATGTATTTAATTTAATAATAATCCATAAAAACTATGAGTATTTAAAGAATATTCCAAATATTTCCAAATTCGGTGGTAAACACGAGATATGTACGTGAAATTGATTTTTCAATAATTTGTTTATCGTGAGTAAGTTACCGAAGTAATGTAAAAAATATACAATTTAAGTTATTAAGTAACGAACGCCTGTTTTAAAGCTACGTGCAAATTGCCAATAATGTATACACAACATTACTACCTACTTACGACAGAAAGACAAAAGTTTCAACAGTCTAAAATTTAATTCAAATTCTAGAATTTTCTAACGTCATTCGCACAGCCCAAAATATGGTACACTGGTCACATTAGATAATGTTCCATTTGGTTAAGTGTATGTTTTTTTTAAATATCCTAAAAATCACCATTCTTACCTCACACAATGTTTTTTTTTTTGTTAGGTGAATGTTATGTTTTTTTTATAAGTTTTGAATAATTTTTAACAACAACTTTTTAAAAAATGGATTGTTATTAGTTTTCTTCAAAATTATATCACTTGTAAACATCAATTTGTTGATAACTATGCAGTGCATTGCTGTTTTGACATAACGGGATAACAGGGATGTGGACTATATTTTTTATTTCAAAAAAAAGATGAGGAAGATATTGGTTAGATCAAGGAACAATTCCATTAGTTCACATTTTAAATTACGATATTTTTTTTCACATGATATCAGATTTTATAACCACAGCACGCAAAAATAATAAACTGCAATTTACTTATTACGCAATACAGGCATCATTATCTAGTAGAAGATTTGCTAATAACTAACAATATAAAGCGTTTTGAATATTTGTATGGCAGTAAGTATGTGATTAACAAACTATAATTTGCTCTTAATATTAGAGAGCAGATCGCGTTATGTGAATGATGTGAATAGAAAATGTATACGAGGAACTTCAACCTCTACGCCGGTAAACTCTCCATTATTCTTTCTACTTACTAAAAATAGTAATGTTTACGTTTCTAAGCTGAAAAAAAAAGAAGCAATTTTTTTAATACAGTATGAGTGGCAACCCTGATCAACATGTCCATACTCAGACTAAATAAATAAGAATGTCCATATTACATGGCATGGTCTAATTCTCATTGATAAAAAAAGACATGAATTTTTTGAAATTCCTAATTAAAATGTATCATTCATAATATAATCCATATATTCATAAAACACACCTTGGTTTAATATCAGAATCTGGTGGTATATAATTATGATGTTAGGTTAAACGAGAACTTTCTGAGACAGATAATTCATTAACAAACACATTAACATAAGCAGGAAAACACACGGATCACTGACATCACAGAGAAAGCTTTTACAAAAATTGTGTAGAACGTCTGAAAAATTTCCTCCTTAACGAATGTAAAAAAAAATCAATGGATATTTGGTTCATCCATGTTAAAAGTTTAATGTGTCTCGCTTAACCTAACGTACATAAATCCATTAACAAAAAGGAAAAAAAATCAAGAAAATACCTAATACAAATAGTTTCAATCATCTCATCTAATTTAACTATTTGGCCAAATCACAAGAAACGTTTATTCCCTTCATTTATTCATCCACTGCCACGAATCTAAACAAGTCTAGATTTAGTAAAAACATCAATCTATTCAACACGACTAAGATATTCCGAAGTTTAAGGCATATCGATAATTCGATAACAATTCCAACAAGTGAACAATGTTTTAACGTGTGTAAAAACGATGAATCGAAAATACACTAGTAAATTCGTGTAAAGCACTTTTGTAATAGGTTGTTGCGCTATAGAAAGCTGTTAACATTTAACTATAGTCGTCAAGAAATAATGCACATCGAGCCTATGAAAGTGACAATCGGCTAGTTTCGGCTTCATTTAGCGTTATCTCTGCTGCACACTGCCTACTTAAGCATCCGCAGTCCGGTATTGGTCAAAACTTGATCAAAATGGTCGACAAACGTCAAATAGGTAAGGTGCGAAAGAGATAACGCTCTACAGATACGAAATAAGCCGACGTCTCTGCCTGAGGTCGGTGTGCATTATTTTTTGTCGGATACTGTAATTGGTCTATAGTTTTAATGACCCAGTTTGTGCAGTGGTTCGTAACGAGCGCTAAACTGAGATGTCGTGAGTTTACTGTTGCTTCGGGACGAATCCGCAGGGTCTTCAGATATTTGTTTTTGAGTCTAGATTCACAGACCGCACTACGGCTTAACTTTGAGCAAAGTCTGCTAAACCTGTTAGTATTGTATAGGTTTTGACAGTTCTAAGAGTACTTTGCTCGAAGTGAAGTCGTAGTGTGGTCTGTGAATCTCACCCTCTGTCTGTGAATCAAATTGGCTATGAAATTGTAATTTTATTTTATGTAATGGCATTGGTAATAAGCATGCAGTTCACATTGATGTTAAGTGATGACTGCAGCCTATAGACACCCACACAAAGACCAAGGTCAAAATGCAGATGCGTTACCACTCCTGAAGCCTAAGGTGTTATGCCTCTGTGCCGGAAATTACAGGGCCGTACATTACCACCTGACCGGAACACGCCAAACTGATGCTGAACACTACCATTTAGCAGCAAGTATATTAGCGTGGTGCCTACGCCCGCGAGCTCCGTCACTGGAGCTCTACCAATTAGAAAATTACGAGTTCGTTAGAGTATGAATATTTTAAATCTCTTCAATTAAAGACAAATATACAAAATGTGCTAATTATGAATATACTGAATCACATAAACTTAATTAATTATTATATTAATGTCGTAACAATATAATAATATATAATTTGAGTTTCAGAGTATTGAGTTACATATGAATGTGATTCCATTCGTTAAGCATCAGGCACAATGCATACCTAAGTTCTAAGTTCGTACTACACCATTGAGAACGAGTTCAATAGTGTCAACAATCTGATAACCATACAATAATATTTGATTTAATGAAAAGGCCAACGTGATGAGATTGCAATAATTCGAAGCTGTCAGGCGAGTTTGTGCCTGCAAGATTTTCCTATGTATTCGGACTATTAATCGAACGATTAACTAATACAAATTGTTTGGAATAGAGACAGCCCGATCTGGTGACAATCATTGGCAACTTTTTTGAGTTGCACTAACTAGTCAACATTTTGACAGGCAGATTAAACAATTTATTTTAATGAACGCACCTGTGAAGTTATTTTGTGTAAATTGCACTCAGAATGGAACTCTCAATACGCCATTTTGTGTTACATTCTTGTTACAACAGGAGCACGAACACATACTTAATCATTTCAGATGCCTTCGGGCATATTAGAGAATTCTGAGAGCAGGTTGACCACTTACCTATTACCATCAACACGTATTGCAGCGTGGTAAAATATGTCCTACGTTCATCCACAATGACTTTCGAACAAAAGTATCCGAATTTCGAAGCAAAGTATTGACTACATCATTTTATCAATAGAAATAGTCAAATGACTCAATCTTAAATGTGTTATAATAGTTGTTTTTTAAAATAACTACATACATTTCAATTCGAAGAAATAAATTTGGAAAAGGTATGACCGCTAATACAATAATAATTAAGTTAGCTACGTCTATACGATATTCATGTATAATGTAAGGCAAATAAGTTGGCCCATATATCATGTGTAGTATTATTGTATTTATCAGTAGACAATTCACAAGGTTGATCTGGATTTACAATCCGTTACATTGTTATAAAAAATTCGTAAAAAAGTCCAGGAACTAAGTAGTAAAGGATCATGGCAAGATTTGTAAGGAAAAACAAATTAAAAATGGTACACGGTAAAATAACTTTAAAGTAATATAGAAATAGGAATAGGGAACCTAAATAACATTTACCTGGTAACACCTGATATTTAAATCTCCCCAGAAATATATAAAAAAGTTTAAAATTGAAGTTTAGTTTGGAGTGCTTCTACTGTTGTAAGAAAGATTAGGTATTCATTTTTATTCCGATGATTTAAAAATATCTGAAATACCAGGTAGTGTTCTTTAAGGTCCCTAGATTATATTTTTAAGCTGATTTACCTTGTACCTTTTTTATTTTCTCTGTACAAATAAATGTATGGAACGAGCCAGGATTCTTTAGACCTCAATCAGTAGTTTTTTCCAGTAATGTAAATCGACAACAATTCATCGAAGACAGAATCAATTGGTATGCGTTTGAAAATAGTTATCATTCAATTATTGCCTAGTTATATGACAAACATACTACAAAAAGTACAAGTGTGAAATATTTATTACATTAAAATCTTTACAGTTTGTGCTACATGCGAATCAACAGATTCAAGATCTATTACAAAACTGAATATCATTAGTAGGTACATCAAATAGTAATTTGACAAAAAGGTGCAAAATTTGTGACGCAGCAGTTTTACGGTGGGTATATCACTGAACATTTTTATGACACTTATATTTTTGCTTCACTCTACGGAAATAAATATCTCTATGGAGATACAAATAACTGTATATGCTTATACACAATAATGTGAAAATGTTTCGAATACAACAATGACTAGCATCGAAATCACTTGTTTCACACCTTTTTGTTAATTACACGAATTACTTAATTTTCAAGGGTCGTGTTCAAACTCTCAAGATCTTAGTTAAACTTTACAAATCTTATGAACTATTCGGAAGTAAACATAACTATTGATGGCGTAAAATAAAGCTGATAGAGTACATTTCATATTCATATCACAAATTCTTCTGCGTTTAAGAACTTTTTAATGAATTAGAACTTGAGAGTTTTGCATCACGCAATACATAGCATAATCGAAATAATATACGAATACAATCGCGACTGCTCACGATTGATTTCGGTTTCGATATAAATAATTCCTCACTTACACGGTGTTCGTGACCTTGGTCCTTCGAGCCGGATTGTACTGGGTAGTATTAGAGCGACAAGGCGGGTTGCGGCGCTAACGCCAACTTTGGTCGCTAGGTAGCGTGCGCGGGAGCAGGCACGGGGGTAGCGGTGGTGGGAGGGAGTGCGGGGGGAGGCCGCATAATGGCCTGCCGCCGGAGCAGCTCAGTCACTGTGATCGCCACTTGCACGGTACCTTTACCTTCGAGAACGTCCGCTGCGCAACACATGAGTTTCTGTAACAATTAGTCATTATGTAAATAAGAACAACCAGGAATGAAGGAGCTTTTATGTTTGTTCTGCAACTACATGTGTTGTGCACGAAATTCCATTTTCGTCGGGATATGTCATGTAACCTGGCGCAGGGAGTAGCCATAAGATCTGAACAAAAGATTGGTGAGTCCAATTAAAAACACTGTCCAAGTACGAGTCCTCGTTCAAGTGGTTCCCCGAGAGCCCCGAGAACCTTGAAAGCTAAGGATTACGTACGACACTACTTTACTTGTCATGATCTGGTCAGGTGGTAATATATGGCTCCATAATTTAGTAAAAGGAAAACTGTGATTCGGTGCTGGATTTACGCCTAGGCCATTTCGTAAGGGGTGTAACTAATGATGAATATATTTTTACCAGTTTCGCTCAGGTAGTTCGAGTAGGTGATCGACGGCCAAGGACGGTCTCGAAAAGAGCCATACATTCATTTTTTTAAAATCTGCTTTGTTGCATTCTTATCAACCAAAACTAAATCATGCTCCTAGTATGGTTCTGAGATGATACTGAAGGTGCAATCAAATCTTTGCCCTATTACTTACTGTATAGGATCGGACCGTTATTATTTTACTGCGGATCATGGTAAGAGAACAAAAATATAAGACAAAGTTCGGCATCGGTAACTGCGTCATTTGACTTTGAATCAACTTATATGATAGAGGTTTTGGCGGGAACCTTGAAAGAGGCGTATGGTGCTCTTATTTTATTTCATTTTCTTGGTGTATTTTTGAATTATATTATATAAAGTTGGTGGCATTTTGTTTGGTATAGTTTTATTACAGTGCCCGTGTATAGAAATAGAATAACAGTGCAAAAACACGGCCTTTCGGTTTGCCGCCAAAACTTCATTTTAAATGTTCTGGTAAAGTAGCCATTGCTTTACTCGAATTACTGACTGCAACTCACTTGACTGGCATAATAAATAATTGACTGACTGACGTTATAGTCAGTACTTTTACGCTGCTTAATTAAATACGAATATCGATTAACTTGACACTGGCAATATGCGTAACAGCGATGCCATAATTACTCAACTAAAAAAAAAATTGATAGATTTTATGTAAATCACGTGTTGTGCGATTGAATGAAACAACAAAATACCAATATGTAATTTATTTGAATAGAGAAAAAACATTGTAAGTACATACAAAAAAGTTCAATCCTTAAACGTGTTAGCCGAAAAAATCTCAACACATTTATGCACAAATCAAATTAAAAATCATAAAACAAATCAATTCACAAACGCGTAAAATACAAAGTTTAAAGAGACTAAAAGAAGGTAGAAGAGACACATAAAATAATACTGTAATTCTCAAAGGACTCGTCTAATAATCGATTTGAACAAATAAATGTAAGTTCTAATCATTTTAATTTTATCTTAAAACAAATGGAATAGATTGGCAAGCTGGTTCTAATGTAACATGACATTGAGAGTGGGAAAAGCATCATCACCAATCATCAAAAACATTCAAATTACCAATGTCTTTTTTTGTTCAATGATATGATATTCGTATATACTAAACATTTCAAACTCATTTTATAATTATAATAATAGCCACACAAATTCAACCAGTCCACAAATAAGTTATAGGTAAGCTATGAACTTATACTATGTTGGCAATATCTCATACACGATTCACAGCATAACATTAAAAAAGGTCTAAATTCACAATTACATAAATACGTTAGAACCAGCCATAAACTACATACATACCCAAGCACCACAAGCCAATAAATATAGTATTCTATTTATGCATAAAATTATATATTAATAATCTATACCTTAGCATTTATCGTAATATATTAATTGTACTCGCAACTTTAAAGCTCAAAAATAAGGTGATATTAAAAGCGTTCGACAAAAAAGTGCAACTTTAAGAAGCCAATAATTATATATATATGTATATATTCATAATATACTAGATTTTATTTTTTGCTTGTTAGAGAAATATTATGTAAATTAACACATTATTATGTTTGGCAACTTTTGACTGAACTAAACAAATACTGTTTGTCGTAACAAATGTATCCTTTCAATTAACAAGTATGGTCAGAATTAAATATAAAAAATAAGTGATGCAGTTAGTATTATCAACTAGAAATAAATTAGTTCGATAATAGTATCAAATAAGGTGATGAAACTGGTTTTTGTGATAATAGTTTATTTATTGTAGCCATCTTGCATACAGGCAGAACGGGCGGAGCATACATCGGTATTTTCCGATAAGCTTGGGTTGGGGTACTTGATTTCTTCAGAAATCACATTTACTAAGAATGAATTACATGTTTGCTATTTTTTTTGGTGAGGTGCTGAGGTGTGTTCTACCTATATGCAATACACGTTACAAGGAAGTAAATATATTTATAAAATATGCCGCAAAACTTAAAAATACATAGAAACTTTTAAAAATAGCCTTATAATACTTAATGTTAGTTATAAAAAAAATACATTAGTGCAAATGCATAGTGTGAAAGGCAGTACAGAATTTACATATTTAAGTATATTAAAACATCTTTGGAATGCTTTTAAAATATATTACAATGTAATTTGGAACAACTTGGCGTGTTCTAGGCGGCGCAATTGAATTAATAAAATTCATAAATACTGGAACAACAAAGAGGTTTTAAGTAGGCAGTACGGGTATTAACATATGCCCTCTACTACTACTTCTACAGAATTGATAATGTAGAAAAACAACAATTACTATTTCATTATATTATTGTTTCGAATAGATAATGTGTATCTCGTGCGTGAATAAAATCTTATACTTATTATAGAGATTTTAAAGATATTTTTATTTATTTATGTTATTGTTGTATTGTCAGATATTTAATTTAGGAAACTTATAATACCGCCGAGTTGCACCAACGAGTCTGTACAATATTTTGTAAATGCACGAAAAAAAAGTTAAATACATTTAGGTAAATATTTTTTAACTTTTAATTTTGTTGGCATCCGATTTATTTATTGGCTTCACTAAGGAATATTAGTCGTTACTATTTAAAAGTTTTATAAAACATTGTCTTTTGTATATAAATTTATTATCCAATAACTACATGGGAAAAAAGCCTCGAAATACAGTCTAAATATTACTACGCGCTATATACCCAACCGTTTACAGCTTTAGCATAAAAAAATTGCAAAATAGCCTCAAATAAAAGGATCAAGCTCCCAATCCAACATATAACGTTAATGTAATCTGGATTTCATGTTTATCTAAATATCATTCTTTAATAGATCTAAAATAAATTCATAGCTGAAAAACTATGCAAAATTGAGAGAACTGGCAAGATTAAATAAATAATATTTAAGCATGTAAACGGCCAGTATCATTAAATTACTTTTTGCATTATAATACAATAACGATATGAAGTTTCCATTAAGGCATACGATTCTTATTTGATAAGAAATATATTTTATACATTCGAACAGCTAAGCTATGAATTCGTCTTATACTATATTAATTTATCATTACGTTTATTCGTACTTTATGCACCAATATTTTTTTGTGATTGTTGTACTTTAATTTGGTGGCATTAAAAACAGATCAGTGTACTGTTTTAAAGTGTCGTGGTATATAAATAAGCTAAACAATTCAATACAAAAATAATGTGTCGTTCGTTCGATTGCTAACATTACTTCAGCATTTTAAATAAGAAAGAAATTAAACCACTTTCTCTATTCTCGTTTTTTTTAAACGTACACAGACCACGGACCATAATATTAAGTAATTGTTAATCTTATTTAATACAAGAACAATCATTCGTCTATTAAGTGCAACATCTATCTACGGATTTATTGAAAGAGTACAAAATGCAACTCCTCAAAAACTATTCGACAAATAATTATGCCTCACTATAATTTCTTTAAATTTTCATCACTTCAAGACGTATCTTTGAGATATACAAGAAACGGGCGGAACTGGGCGTGTGTGTTAGATTTTTATTAGATGTGGGCGGGCCAGCCAATTACTAATAGTAATAAATTGGTGCAAAAAATACTACTAACTATTCAGATCATACAAAAATGTGTATATAAAGTATAAGACGACATAATGAAAAAAAGAATACACCGAAAATACAATACATGCCCTTCATTTATCTCTAATGTTCAAATTATTGTACTCCAACAAAATAGAGAACTAATATTAATTAAACTGCTATAAAGAACAAATCATTCATACAAAAAATGAGAGTCATGTAAAGTTTCAAAAAAAAAAAAACTAATCAAATAATAAACAATACATTTTGCTTTATATATAATCATTCAGAACAACGTAAAATATAAACACTTCAAACAAAAACTGAGATCCCTGAAACTCGAAAATAAAATCGAATAAAAAAAAGGAGCCAATTATAACCATAGCCTAAGATCCAATAGGATTTAAAACTAACTCTAAGTCTTTAGAATTGGTAATGGAAATGCACT
Organism: Macrosoma leucophasiata; assembly: GCA_036365455.1. Lineage (NCBI taxonomy): Eukaryota > Metazoa > Arthropoda > Insecta > Lepidoptera > Hedylidae > Macrosoma > Macrosoma leucophasiata. Next base: position 20,510,013 of record JAWQUS010000007.1, on the reverse strand, counting down.
TTTAAAATTGGTTCAATATTATTTTACTGTTACAGATAAAAATAAATTCGTGTAGAAATCCGATTATGATTAAATGCAATTATTAGCCTTTTAACCATTGTAAATTCTACCAAGTACAAACTTTGGAAGCAGATTGTTTCTTTTTTCATTAGTTGCCTGTCAATGTACATTTAAGAATTACGCGCAAGAGTTGTTCGATTGCGACTCGAATCCGAGAAAACGGTAATTGGTTTTAATGTTTGTGTAATAGACCCGAATCATCTATTTATCCGATATCAAATCCAGAGGTCCAAATAATCCCATCAGTAGCTAGTACAGACGAGCCATCATATCTCTTTCAGAATTTATAAACAGATTTAGAAAATGACAAGAGAGAAGCACAAACAGAATTACAATTATAATTGTTCCATGTCCAATATTTTTCTCAGATTCGTAACTACATCCGTATTCGATCAAATTGTTTGCGATTCAATTCCTTTAATCCAATCATGTACAAACACGATCTAAAGCTCTTACATTGCAATTCACACATACACAACTTAACAATGGAGGACTGCGTAGGAAGCGTAGGTGATAATCATTAATTATTTGTAAATCCTTCAAATCCTTGCTCCCTCTCCTTTAAACAGGCGGTTATGATTTTAGAAACTATGCATAGATTTATTAAATGAGCCCCAATGAATGACTGACTATAATTACAGTCTTAAGAAGGTAACTATGAAATAATGAAAAACCTTGGTTGTCGTTTATTAAATACTGTTCATCGATGATTATAAAACATCTGCACTTTTAACTAAACCCTATTTTGTTCTCTACTCAACTGTCGATTTCGTTATCATGCTGTCTCTATGTATTTCACTTGTTTTGCAGTGATAGCAATACTTAGAATTCAGTAACGAATACGGCTGTGAGATCAAATTATAAAATAAGTAGGTTTTTAAATTATTTACTTTTATAGCGTTATCGAAAGATAGAAATGTGCATTAAACAAGGACTTTTAGTCAAGAAACTATTTTTCTACAAACAATTACAATGTCATTGTATCTTGAACTGTCAATGGCAGACAGTCAAACTTTTGCATGTTCAATTACCATTTCAATTATATTTGATCCAATTGCTTACAGATGATATTAGACCATGAAAGAATTAACCCCATAAGGTTAATTCTTTCATAGTCTAATATAATTTGTTGTATTTTGTTAGATAAACAAACCACGAAATAGTTTCAATTAATGTTACATTTGATCAACAACCAAGTTTATATTCTTTGTAGCCAAAGATTTTTTCTAGTCATTCATCATGACTTAAATAATAAATCTTACGGTTGGAGGCACCTAATCTAGATAAAAATACCCAACGTTCAATTCCTTTCAATATCAATACTATCAAATCCTCTCTCCAAAACAAAATCAGTCTCTCGGGTAATACAAAGTAGAATTAGAAACCTCAAAATTGAATTTCCCAACAATCACAGTTTGACTGTTACATAATAAGGCATTGGATTCCTATGAGTGACTAATTCTTCTACTGTCTATTACTAATTTAATCTATCCTCTTTAAAACGTGATGTCATTTCCTGTATCCAGATCTAAATTCTTAAAAAAACTACAGTATAATTACAGTGGGTATATAATAAGTAAGATGGCCGACAGGAAGAAGGCGCCGAGGCATAGACAAGTGAAGAAAATCCTGTTCTCTTTCTCCATGGCCGTCTCAGTCAAGTCTCGGTTCAGATTGTTCTCAAAGGTAAGATTCATTTTTCCCCTATCGTACCTCTCCAGGTCGACCTCCTCGGTTGCCATTTCGATTGGAAAATCTACTTCATCCGTATCGTATATTTCCAAGCTGTCGCTACGGAGTATGCCGTCACCTTTGCAGAAGGGCGTCACGAATTGGATTCTGTTATTGTAGTAATAAGGTCCTCTATTCCTCAACCCGTCGTTCGGCGAGTAGGGTATGTTTTGTACGGGATCATTGTTGTTTTCGTAGTTCTGATACTCTTCGGACTCGTCGATTGTGTAATTGTATCCGGAGTCGGAGAAATTGAAATTGCTGACGAATCTGTCTTCCGTGTACCTTGTACGTCTGTGGTAATTGAGCTCGAGGGTGTCCGGTTGGGGCGCGGGTTCGTATCGGTCAGGGTCAGTTCGTATATCGTTAGGCGAGCGCGGCGTGGCGTGTGAGAGGAGTGCGGAGAGTGTGCGAGCGAGAGGCACGATACTCGCCTCTCCCTCTAGCTCCCGATGGTTCCCGAGTATGTCCTCGGGCGAGCAGATGACCTCCTGGAACACACGCCACCCGTCTCTTAGTTTCATTTCATAGTTTCAGTTTATTGTTTTTTTTTTTAGTTTGTTGTCGCGCTCGCGAAATGATATAAGAAAGACCCTGCAACACTCGAAACGACATCGACAGTGAAGCCCAAAAATCACATAAAAGTAAGGATTGTCATAGAAATATCGTTCAATACGTTTTCAATAGATTGTTATATGCTATCAAACTAGGTGCATAAATAAATTCAGCGTTATACACTTATTTATGTGTATTTTGGGCATATTGTTAATTAATCTCCTGTGACAAGAATGCAATGCACGTCCAAAACAGATGTTACCAATCGACATATCCCATCTTTTAAAATATATGGGCTTTCGTCAAACCAAAAACAATAAAATACGTTTCTGTTTGTTGTTAATTAAAAAAAGATAAGCCGCGAGAGTGCAATAATTACAAGATCTTTTTTCTTTATTTTATATATATAAGTACTCAGAAGAAAAATCACAAATTAATAAAATATAAATGAAAGGAAAAAAGATTTAGCACTCACCTCTTCTACTCCTATTTTTCGACACGCTTCCAAGAAGTTGTCCACATTTCTTCTGCATCTCGCCATTGTTAGTTTTGGCTGGAAATGAAAAGAAATAATATGAGAAATGGTTAGATAGATTAATCATGAAATTTTAAAAGAAAATGTTCAAAAAATCTTACAGACAGATATTGGAGTACTGGCAAGGAGTTAAAAAAAGACGTAGTGTTGCTCTTTTACTATTCTTCCTGCTTATAAAATTTTTTTTGGTTTTTCGTATTATAGAAGCAGCTGTAGTTGAAGGCCACGTGTGATGGGAGGGTGCAGTGGCCAGGGTGACATTTACGGCTACGCAAGGAGCGGTGCGAGGGACGTAGTGTGGTCGCCAGGTAAAGCAATTGTAATGTACCTGTGTAGACGAGGGCACGTGTACACGAGCATGAATTAAAAGTCACGAGTACTTCAACAAGGTGAAGATGATGATGTCCTCCTTGACTTTATCCGTACGATAAACTTGGCTAGATTCGTAAGTGTGGGCGGATATGGCTCGCAAAACCGAATTTTGTTTGGAAAGTTCTGTTGCAAGACCGACAATGCAACTGGCCAGATTGGTAAAGAGTGTATTTATACAATGTGGGTCTCGAGCGATCTCGTCTGGCGAGGCGTTTCGAGTTCGATATCGAACTGTTCGACATGGTGCCACCGTCTTTTCTCCTACACACCTGGCAGTGCTCAACGGTGCGGTTCTCACGTTCGTTCCTGCCCAGAACGTGTAAATTGTGGAATGAACATCCTTCTGAGGTGTTCCCTAGGTGCTACTATATGGGGTCTTCAAAAATGACGTCAAAAGAGTCCTTCAGGGCTAGCAGCGCGTTGGCAACTCCCCTGGTGTTGCAAATGTTCATAGGCGACAGTGACCACTTTCCATCAGGTGGCCCGTCTGCTTATCTGTCAACCTATTGACAAAAAAAAGTCAAGGAGACGTCGCTTTTTAAAACTAGCACCAGCCTTGGTGGTAACGTTACACCACTCTGTTCTTTGATGGGCGAGTGACGCCCAATCATGAGGTAATATGTTACATGCAACAAGGTAAGGTAATGGTAACACACCTGGGCGGGGGAGGGCACGTGCACGGAGGCGACGGCCCGCGGCCGCACGTGGTTGGCCAGGTGGCACAGCACCACGCCGTCCGCCAGCACCGGCGCCAGCTCCGTCGGCAGAGACATCTTGAGCCGCGTCTCGATGATCTGACCATGTAAACAAACCGTCACTGATTCAATATTAATAATATTTCTACTGGTGGTAGAGCTCCAGCGACGGAGCTCGCGGGTGTAGACACCCCGCATTACCTAATTTAATATAATAATAATGGCAGCCCATTATACGTCCCACTGCTCGGTACGAGTCTCTCCCCTTTTTTGAGGAAAGGCCTGCAACTTACCCCACCACGCTGCTCCAATGCGGATTGGTGGAGATACGGGACAGTGGCCAACCCGCTGTCGGATGTTTTCAAACCGCCCATAAGGCCTCCGACAACGTTTAACGATTGCTATCTATCGATAGCAAACGCGGCCGACGGCTTAACGTGCCCTCCGAAACGGATTTTAATTTGCCACTAGCGGTCACCCATCGAGTAGATCGCTTATGAACTACACCAACCGCGGGGCCATGCGCGCTTATATACTTGCCGCTAAATGGTAGTATTCAGCACTATCGTGTTCCGGTCAGGTGGATATGTACGGCCTTGTAATTTCCGGCACAGAGGCGTAACATCTTAGGCCTCAGGAGTGGTAACGCATCTGCATTTTGACCTCTAGTCTTTGTGTGGGTGTCTATAGGCTGCAGTCATCACTTAACATCAATGTGAACTGCACGCTTGTTTGCCACTTTCATTACATAAAAAAGTTACTAATAAATCACGGGTTATATTAAAGGATTATAATCATTCTGGATTATAAACAAGCTTCAACAGCAATCCCCGAAAGGGTGGGCAAAGGTAAATGCATGCATTTAAAACACACAAACACCCATGATGCGCCGGTTACGTTTTGGCCCATGTTACAGGTGGCGAGCCTGTTGACATTCCAAGCACATTACCAAACTCCGAGGTACTGGGAAACTACTAGAAAATGGAAAATCACAATAGAACGAGAGATAATGATAAATTACGAAGAATGGAACATACATTAAAAATATGAAAGTTTAAATGTTGGTTTCCCGCAAAATTACGCAATTTACACATGGGTGAACTTAAACTTTTTGTATCAGTAGCTCTTGGTAGTTAAATTTAGTAATTAATATGAATAACACATAAATTAAAATACATCAAACAAATGTGCAAAGAGCTACAAATGGCTTAAGCATTACACTCCGTGTTTAAGTACATTAACTGAAATACAACAAGTACTTAAAAAAATAGAGATGGAGATGAGATAAATAACTCACCGTCCTCAACTGCTGCAGCAAATCCAACTCCTCCTTTTGCTTATCGAACTCCCTCTTCATGGTGAAACTCAACTTGTCCGACGGCGTGTCTTTATTCCACGGCATTTTACCCGGCGGCTTCGGCGCACCTTTTAAATACGACACCGTTGTCAACAACTTAGCCTCCCCATTACTCTGCCGAGGTATACTCGATTTTATGTACCCTAAACTGTTCGTCGGTGATTTTGTAGGCGACGTGGGTTTTATGTAAGCGTCGCCATTGACTCTCGAGTAATCTAGGTTCCCGTTGACGGACGAGTACATTTTGTTGACGTTCCGTGACGGGACGACTTTTTGGACGGGTCGCTTGTTCTCTTCACTCTTCTCAGCGTTCCCGTTCTGATTTTGAAATCTACGCGGCGTGGAATGGAGGAGGGGGGAATTTGGCACTTGGGAAGCGTTCGGGGAGGCGGTGGATACACTGGAATTTGACGAGACCGAACGGTAAAGACTAGGTGATACGTTACTGTAGCCGTTGACCGGTGAATGGGGGGATTTCTGGAAGTGGACAGGGCTTTGGTTCTGTGATTGCGGTGACGAATCTAACTCTGGGGAAGGCTGGTCTGTGCGGGGACGGTAGATGTCTTGCTGTCTCTGCTGTCTTAAGGCTTCTTTGTATTGTCTGTAACGTGAATAGAACAGATTAGTGTGCAACAGAGACGAATTTTCGTACAATTAGTGACACTTAGATTTCAACACGAACAATTTCACTTCCCGATGCAGTTATCGGTTACTCAGTTAGACACATTTTTACAACATAGATTATAAATTATATACAGCATAAGCATATATGAAAAAGTGTCAATAGAAAACTTATCTGATTATTTTATCAATAAAATGACGGTTATCATTGTATAAATGAAAACTGAACGACTATACAGTATGCGTCATAGATGCATAATGCAAATAACATTAGTCACATTGAACAGGGGTCGTAAAAAATTTAAAATTACTTACACAATTCCCTTCACTTTAAGGAGAGTGATTCTAAAGTTAAATCAGCAGAAAAGCAACCTTAAGCCAAGTTAGTAGCGACAACATGCGTGGCAACCGAAAAATCCAAGTGTCACCAAGTTTTATACACGTACGTGCAATGCGCGTGGTCGTGTGCGTATGAATGAATGTACCTGTAGGTTTGCTGATGGGCTAATTTACTCTTATCGTCGCCATTCGAAATGGTCCCTTCGGGTGATATACGGAGGCTGAAAGGGACAACACCGGGTTTAATACTAGGGACAGTCAAACAAAGATACAGGAGTATGGTGATGAAGATGATGTAAGGGAGACTAAAGATTATACGTTTACCTCTGCATCGGCCAATGCAAGAGAAATAAAAGAAAGTAAAGTTGTTAAGCGACTACCTGAAAAAACACTACTATGTACTTATTTATTCTACAGTTAATACAATGTGCGTTCCTCTTGATCTAAATGCAAAGCTGTTTAAACAAGATATGTGCCTTACGAAGTCTTTATAAAATCATAGTTAACTATACATTTTGGAAGAATGCACATTGTATTTTCCTAAAGTGTATTTTTATTAAGCCAGAAATAAGGTATTTAAATGAATACCTGTATTAAGAAATTACTAAATTTTTAAGTAATTAATTATTAGAAATATCTAAGTAATTAATACTAAGTAAGACAATATTATGCTTTATGCTTGATAAAAATACATTTTATAAAAAAATGATCCAAGAAGAATGTCGCATTTGGCAGTATTCAATCTGGAAAACTGATCAACAAACTCAAGTATTACGTAAATATTGAACAGCTCATTAATATCCCATGGAAGATCTAAATTATTAATTTGCTCAATTTAAGTTTCTAAAAAGAAGTTGATCTGCTTCCATAAACTAAGTTTAAACACAATATTTTCTTACATATATGTAATTAAAGATACCATTAGACAATAATAGCAGACATTCTAAGTAGACCATAATCTTTAATATTTGTGATCATACTATTAAAACCAGTGATAACACGCAGTGAAACTACCTACCCAATTGAAAAATACTACATATTATTATCATCATAACCCAGTTTACTGCTCAATAAGTAAATAATATCTAAAATGACCCTGAAGACATAAAAACGCCGAACCCAAAAAAAGGATAAGAGGAAAATATATTCAACATGACAAACAATAATAGGTACAAGTTTATGAATACATATAATACAAAAAATCTTCAACAGCAAAAACATTGCTTTAGAATCTAAAGAAAGTTTTTAAAAATATCGATAGTAAAAGCATAATCTGTGAACAACCCTCACCTCCCAAATGAGAATCTATACCGGCATGCAGTGTCGTCATAAAATACCAGACTTAGCAATAATACTTATCTATCATGCCAAAAGAGATAATCGCATATGACTCTAAGACTCTAATAGGCAGATTTGTCCCAGAACAGGGCATTGAAATCCCGTTTAGTACGGGAAAACGTGATCTTAAGATCGTCTCAAAGACTGAGATCTGTCTATTAACGTGCCGTAAACTGTAGCACCAAGGACAGTATTTGATGCGCAACATGTAAAACTAGTCAAGTCTTATGATCAGTAACGATTATAGGAGTCACCAGGGAGAGTCAAGTGGTGGGGTGCCCTAGAAACAAAAATATAGTCCTATATCTCCCCCCTTTCCCAGAACGCTGCATGGTGAATCCGCCTATTTCTCCCCACAATCATTTCTGATGTTTTTGGCTAATATACGTAATTCTGTAGTGCAACATTATCAAACATAACAAATTATCATAGATAACAAACGCACCACATGTTGCTTTTCAAATGATACCAAAAGAGATAGCAGAAGCCCTTCAAATGTTGTAAAAAGAAACGTTTCAGAAGACGAATTTTCTGGTCTACAGCAGTTTCTTTCAATGGAAAGATGTATGGTTTTTAAATGATGACTGTAATAATACAAGTAACTTACCCAGTGAGTATAGGCGTCAAAGGCGCTAAAGGAGACTCGCTGGATAGGGACTGCGCCCGCGACAGGGCTGCACCCGGCGACAGTGTGGAGGGGGTGCTCGGGGTCGAGCGGCCCGAACCACCCCCTCCCCCCGCCTCGCCTGCTGTGGACACATCTGCTACCTTATTGTGCTGCATGGCTGAAGTATATTTGTACTATGCTCGTTTTGTCTTAAAAAATGATAAAGACTCATGTGACCAGACGACCTACTGCGGTATTCCCAAATGGATGGTAAGTATATGTGACATCAGCTACTGCATAAAGGTCAACAAATTGATGTCAACGAGTTATAGGAACGCGGCCTTGGTTCAACAAACCAGCACCTCGACTGTTTAATTTTATCGCTTTGGTACTGGCTAAGTTTATGACCTTAAGTTGTCATTAACGCCTAGTCACAAATTTATTCATTTATAATCATTCACCTTTTTTCATTTCAAATTCTCGGACCATTCGATCGACCATAGGACGGAAGGTTCTATGGTCGATGCTCGCTATGAGAGGATGATTAACGAATCTTTGGAGTCAAACTGTTCCTTTACATTTTTAAACTATGTAACGAATATTTCAAGCAAAGATCTCGTCTCGCGCTAGCGCGATTTGTTTTCTAACATTTACCTGGTAACTTACTCTACTATCAGATATTTCCCTAGCTTATCGCAAACTCACCATCGTTGGACCACCGTTTATCGACACCATCAGTGCTGTAACCGCTGTCGACGACGTGGCGCGGCTTGTGCCTCAGGCAGTCTATTGTGGCGTTGCCGGACGTGATCTGGTGCGCTTGGTTCGGTGAACTCATGTACGAGCTGTGTTTCGCCGACCGCCGAGTTTCATCGATCCGCCGGTGTTGTAGATCCTTGTTGGACATGTTCTCTAGATACTTGAATATGTGCACGCGCCCGCGCATGCATACCTGAAACGGAAATTTAAAGGATCAATCAGAACACGACTATAGTCAAAGGGAAAATTTTGTAGTAATATCGTAAAATTACTGCAGCTATGTACTGTTAGCTCAAGAGACTTTTTACCTCATTGAAGATGGGTTGAATTTTTTGAGGTTAACATTTTTGTGCAGAAGCGCGCATGGTCCAGCGGCTGGTGTAAATCGTAAGCACTACGGGCGCGGTCGGGTAATGTGATGGGTGACCGCGTGTGTGCAAGTGGCAAATTAAATACGCGTTTCCGTGCTTCAGAGGGCACGTTAAGCCGTCGGTCGGTCCCGGTTGCTATCGATGGATAGCAGTCGTTAAAACGTGTCGGAGGCCTTATGGGCGGTTTGAAAACATCCGACAGCGGGTTGGCCACTAACCCACCCACCTCCACCAAACCGCATTGGAGCAGCATGGTGGAAAAAGCTCCAGGCCTCCCCCCAAAAAAAGGGGAGAGACTCGTGCCCAGCAGTGGGACGTATAATGGGTTGCCATTATTAAGATCTTTGTCCTTTCATTTTCAGTTAGTAATAACAAAGGTATACATTTTCATTCTATTGCTTCAATCAGTATCGAACACTAGCAGATAATTCAGCATGCAAGTTGAATTACGAACACAACAATGTCCAACTTCATATAATTTTAAATGACGATTGAGTAATGTTTAGTCTTCAACCAATTATATTAAAATAACTCTCTTTCACGTGCATTGTACCCGTTTGACTATAAATACGATGTAACATACTTCCATTGTGGACAATAATTTAAAGAAGACCAAAGAACCCTAAGGCAGTGAAAGTGAACTAACGAACTCGAATGTCAGTGACCGTGGGATTGCTATTTTCTTACTTAGTGAGAATATACTTATTGTGTGGTGTAAGAAATGATACGATAAAAATTTGGCGAAATTTGACCTGCGTTATGACCAAAGCCGTTGCCAGGGCAGGGGGCAGGGCTCGGAGCAACTACTAAGATATTTAAAAAGGGGCCAAGTGTGAGTGCCTGTGAACGTGAGACGTGAGTCGGCCTCGCGTTCACAGGTCCTAGGTATCCGTTCAATTGAGATGATGATTCGGAGAATGGTAAATTTTAGCCAATTTTTTTAATAACTTTGAAACTACATAATAGGTTGGGGAAAAAGTCTTTTCGCATTATAGTATGTATGAACTTGTAATAACTCAAACTTTTTGGCTGTAGTATTTGTATCTGGCTGGTTTTGGTATCATTGAAAGTTAAAATTTTAAAGAACATAATTCCAAATTCAAATTAGGCAAATGTGTGATTTTTATTTGTTTTTCGTACTGTCAAGATGAGTGAATCTAATGAAGCAATTCGATACATTTTAAAATTTTACTACAAAAAAGGTAAAAATGCAACGCAAGCCGCGAAAAAAATTTGCGATGTTTATGGACCTAGTGCAGTGTCTGTGAGAGAAGCACAAATTTGGTTTAAGCGTTTTCAATCCGGAAATTTTGATGACAAAGATGCACCTCGCTCTGGTCGCCCTATTACGGATAAAGTGGATGCCATTTTTGAAAAAGTGGAGCAAGATCGACATATCAGTAGTTACGACGTAGCTGAAGAACTGAGAATTGGTCACAAAACAGTTTTGGCGCATTTGAAAAAAGCTGGGTACAAAAAAAAGCTCGATATTTGGGTACCTCACGAGCTCACTGAAAGAAACCTAATGAACCGTGTACTCAATTCTGATTCTTTATTACGACGTAATGAAACCGAATCATTTTTGAAGAAACTGATAACTGGTGATGAAAAGTGGATCACGTACGACAAGAACGTGCGAAAAAGGTCGTGGTCAAAGGCCGGTCAGGCTTCACAGACTGTGGCGAAACCCGGGTTAACTCGCAATAAGGTGATGTTGTGTGTGTGGTGGGATTGGAAGGGCATTATTCATTATGAGCTATTACCACCAGGCAGGACTATCGATTCTGAACTCTACTGCGAACAACTGATGAGATTAAAGCAAGAAGTTGAGAGAAAGCGGACGGAGTTGATCAACAGAAGGAGTGTGGTGTTTCATCATGATAACGCTAGACCTCACACATCTATAGCCACTCAGCAAAAATTAAGAGAGTTTGGCTGGGAGGTGTTAATGCATCCGCCGTATAGTCCTGACTTTGCACCTTCAGATTTCCACCTGTTTCGGTCTCTTCAGAATTCTTTATGCAATGTTAGGTTAACATCACGAGAGGACTGCCAAATCCACTTGTCGCGGTATTTTGATGAGAAGTCCCAAAATTTTTATAGCAATGGGATCATGTCCCTACCTACAAGATGGCAAAAGGTTATCGAACAAAATGGTATATACATACTTTAGTTAAATTTAAATAAACTATATTAAAAAATGTTTTGAATTATCGTAAAAAATGCGAAGAAACTTTTTCCCCAACCTTATTTTTTTTTAATAATAAATCTTTTATTATTACAATAAGACCTTGCTTGGATATAATATCACACAATAGATAAATGTATTTTAAAAAATCCAATTCATCCACCTAAAGTGTCCCCCATTTTTTGATTTCATTTATTTGCACTATGCATACTTTTGTTTGGGTCGGCGATTTACATAGTATGTGTACTAAATAAGGATTCCGATTCTCCTTTTGACGTACGGAACCCAAGCATACCAAACCACTCCTCCTCTTCTCTTCCCTCGATCGTCGGCTGTCGACGGCCGTGGTTAAGCATGAGGCCACAAAGAGTTTCATACTTGACGGATACTTAAGGTAGTGGGTGGCGAGCATAGAGCAACGCGGGCCACCGGCCGCCGCGGCGGACCGGAGGAGAGTAGGTAGCCATAGCGTTTATTACCAATGCAAAACTCTGTAAAACTAAACTCTGTAAACTCTGTCTGTGTCTCTGTCTGTGTCTGTCTGTATTTTTTTTGCTTTTTTGCAGGTGGAAATGCGTATGATACACACATACTACAAAAATCGTCTATTACTACGAAACTCACGCCTTGACTTTAACTAAATACATAAATAATTTCACGCACAAATTTTAACTTCTAGACGACAGGCATAGGCACACTTGTACTTGTACTTTGACAGAGGGGAAAGCCTGCATATGGCTAGTGTGGCTACTCTCCTCCGGTCCGCCGCGGCCGGTGTTCCGTGTGGCTCTATGGTGGTGAGACAAGAGGGTCGTTGTCTCTTGAAGTTGATTTCTGGTCAAGCGGAGATATGTGGTCTATGGAATGTTCTACCTTTAACATAAGCAGATGCTTACGGTTATGGGTGGAGAGACATGGGTTGTTGTCCAGATTTATGGTGACCAGGCTGGTCCTGTTTGGTAGCTCGAGTGGGTGCCGCAAAGCGCGAAATATGATTTCTGAAATCGTCCACTATTATAAAGATATATATATCTTGCTTACGATTTTGGGTGAAAAGACGAAAGGGTTGTTGTCTCACGCTCAGTGACCAGGCTGGTCCTGTTTCGCAGCTAGAGTGGGTGCTCCAAGGGGAGGGACGTGATTTCTGAAATCTTCTACAATTATAAAGATAAATTGATAATAATATACGAAAGCTTACGGTAGTAGGCGGCGAGACAAGAGGGTTGTTGTCCAGGTTGAGGGTGACCAGACTGGACATGTTTCGCAACTCGAGTGGCAGCGACGATATGCAGTTACAGCTGACGTCCAGGTGCTCCAGGCGGAGGTATGTGATCTCTGGAATGTTATAGCATCATTAAAGTGTGCGTGCTAAATACAAGTCATGCACGGTATAGATAAATTATAAAACTTTAAGTGTCAAGCGACAAGAGACCGCCGGCGGGCTGATAAACAAGGCCAGGATCTGCGTAAACAAATGTCTTGAGATCCAACGTGAACTGTATGCTTGTAATATGTGCACAAGTTTAGCCCAACTCAAATGAGAACCCGAAGCAAATAAATCACACAGAGACGATCTACGTTACCTACTTATTCGATCTCTTCTATTGCCATAACATCGCGTGCGGCTTATTGGTTTGGAAATATCAGAATTAATATCGGTTGAAGATATCTGCCATTCATGTTGTTGATTTCAATTTATATTAACAATAACTGTTAAAAAAAACAAATCACTGGAAGCTTTTGTATGGAACACCAAGAATCCAAAAACTTAGCTTCACAGAGATTAATATAATAAAACACATTTTTAAGACTCCTAAAATTTCAATCGTAAAAAGCTCATCTCGTCCTATAGTGCCATAAACAACAAGGAATGCAAATAGAAGTCTCTACTCGTATACCCAAATAATAAATAATTGGGCAGAAACGTGAGTGTCACACAAAGCACACTTAACGTGGTACCAAACTCAAATAAGCTGCCATTTTAAATTGTCAGACAGCGCGCTTGGAAATTGCCGACAAACTATAAACAAGATAGAGTTAGAAACGGCGGTAGAGTTCCTATAAACCATTCTGAGAATTTTTTTAAAGTAATTTTCATCTATTTCTGGCCAAATTTTTCTTGGGATTCTCAAGTTTCTTCCCAATTATTTATTCGTTGAATGTACCGAAAAAGGTTCACGGATACTCGCAGATGTGTCATTCTCATGATTTGTGACGGCACCTGACATTCTTCTTAGACAAAATAAAGCTACAAATACAATTCATTCTAATATAGGCGGTAGAGTTCCAATGACGGAGCTTTATAGCGTAACCACCACCACATTACCTGTCCCCTGAATTGCAGTAGATATTCGGTGCACTCGTATTTCGTTGTTGTTGCGGGAACGGCCTTTTAATTTAAAATTAAATTAGAAAACATATTGACATTGAGGTTGTCTTAAACAATCACGGCCTATTTTATTTGAATTCTGATGATGAAGTAGAACTTGAAAAAACACGGATTCTGTTTTCCATCGATTAATCTGCCATCGTTTATTGATGGGCGCGAAGAGCGTCGACCAAGATATACCACGACTCCTTTGAAGTGTCCGACTGTGATTGACAATTGTATGCTTGAATAAATGCATGCAGATGCAGTATTGTTGATCGTGTACAGAATGCACTCAATGGCTTGTAGATTTTTAGGGATATTAATGTGAAGATATTTTCTTGATATGTTGCCTGGGAGTCATTTTTGCCGATTTCTTTTCACAGAACTGAGCATGTTGCCTGCAGCACTTTCAAGAGTAGGGTAGTAAGGTATTAGATATAAACTTAGCTACTTACGTAAGGGTAGCAGACCCAATTGATTATTACTAAGGTTGAGCGCTCTAAGACCGGCACAGTCGCCGAGTGTCATCGGCACTTGTGTTAGTCTGTTGTTAGACGTATCCAGCTCAGCCAGTAACGTCATTTTGCCGATTTCCTTTGGCAGCGATGTGAGCATGTTGTCTGGGAGCAGCAACACTTGCAGTGGCATCTGGCATACTTCGCGTGGCAGCTCTGTTAGTTGATTTGAACTGTGAAAGAAGAAGAATACTCATTACATCTTCAAACATTTTTTAAAGCAGCAGCTGGATAGAATCGTCATAATATTAAGACCAATGGTAGTGGTACAGTACACTCAAAACTTAAATGTCATAAAGTGAACATTGCACTAATCTCTTAGCTCGCGACAACCACCACGATGAGGAAAGATGCTACTTTCAACGTTGGCTTGATGAAAGCGAACTACTACCACATTTTGGACTGAGGAAAATGTGGTTCAGTACCATAAAATCGCCTTCTTCGCATCGATTTGTAACTAACTTCACGGACGATATAAGGATAAGGTTTTTTTTATGAATTCCATAAAAACTCATGGTGTTATAGGTAAATGGCAAAAGAAATGTATGTAGAAACCTATCAGGTAATAGCCGTAAAATTACGTTCATGTATTTTAACCTAGATGCCATGAATTACATAACACATTTGACCCGTTTAGACTGAACCAGAGATTCTCTCTTCAGCACTCGTTCCACACTAAAATCGGCCCAATATAAACATCGCACCGCATCAATAAACCACTAAATACTATCTTCACCTACTTCAGCGCAGGATCGGCAATAACAGTGCGTGAACAACGTAAATCTATCTGCAGCTAACCTAATAGTTCGGTCGGTTGCCAGAAATTGTAAACATCGGTCGAAGCACAGACAGACAAGCTTCCTGCTTTTTATGTGGGGCGACATAAAAACGCTTTCACATAAAGTATCGTCATGTATGTAGAGGAACTAGAGCGGAGATAATTGCTTTTCCAGTGCTTGTTATTTTTTCCGTGATAGCCGCTAATGTATCTTGATAATAGGAATAACATATGCTGTGTGGATCTCGAGGGTGTACCAACGCAATATCCGCCACTAATAATATCTAGTAATACGTATTACCTGAATTCGGAAGTGTTAAAATGGTAATTTCTGACGCATAAACTGTTATGATTATGTTGATACTGATCAACAAGAACAGAATAAACAGCTACAAAGGATCTTAAACCTCGGCATCATTGCATCATGCGTTGAGACTAGGGTTTCTTTTCGAAAATGCCCGGCTCAAGAAATTTCGGAATATTTTGGTCTAACTCGAGACGAGAAAAAAAGCGTAGGAAATCGAGAACTCTAGTTATTTTTTTTAAATTTAATTTTAAATTTTTAACATTTACTTCTTTTTTTATAATAGTAAAAGTAGGGGATCCGAATCTAGGTCGACCTTCACCTATCTATTTACCGAATGAAACATTGTTTTCATCAAATTGCATACATAAACAAAACGTCCTGCATGTCCTATATTAAAAAAAATTGTTTGACTAGTTTCCATGAATATATTCCAATAAATCCATCTTGTAAACAAGTGGGATTTATTGGAATAAGTACACATACTTAATTGATAATTAATTTGTATGTTGGTACGTTTTGGCATAACCGTGTCCAATTTATCGAATAACGAAATGGACGAAAAGAATGAGACGTATAATTCCTAACCTACAAAAAAAACGAAACAGAAAGTATCCGTGTAACATACTATGACATAACTATATCAACAAAAGTAAACAAGCCAATACATCTCGAATCTCGTTGCGCAGTCACCCAAATTTGTACATACAACTATCACTTAATAATAACAAGAAGCTTCTGTTACCAAGACCAAAATCGATTGGGCAAGCGAACTGGTTGCCGTAGGTATACCTTCGAACAAGCCAATTTTTTCCACGGGTGCATTGCGTAAAGTCTAGACGCCTAGACATTCTGGCTTTGAAACTGGATTCACACCGGGAGATCGGGAATTAATAATATGCCGAGGTCATTGGACTGCATTTAAAGATATTTAGTTATTTATTTAAAATAACACACACAGGTTTTTTATATAAAAAACCTTAGGTATGTTAGGTATTTTAAACATCATACACATATAAAAAACCTTAGGTATGTTAGGTATTTTAAAAAACATCACTGACAAGAAAAACTTATATTACTTACTATACTTTTATTTTTGTGTTTATGACTGCAGCCTATAGACACTTACACAAAGACCATGGTCAAAATGCAGATGCATTACCACTGCTAAGGTGCTATGCATCTGTGCCGGAAATTACAGGGCCGTACATTACCACCTGACCGGAACACGATAGTGCTGAACACTGCCATTTAGCTTCAAGTGTATTAGGTAATGCGGTGGTGCCTACGCCCAGGAGCTTGTGTTGTTGTACTTGTTGTACTTGTGTGTTTCTACTTCTTTTTTTTTGTTAATTGGCTTTCACCAACTTCAAAGGTGATTCTGGTGCTTGAAGATGAGCAGAAGATAAGAATGACTGGTGACCTTAGGCGCCTAACTGGCTAACAAGACTGAACTAGTTAACAATAACAAAATACATGTTTGACATTACAGGTACTACCTGTTCAATATTAATTTGTCGTGTAAGGTATTGTAGTAAACCGACCACTTTGGTACTTCGGTCACTCAGTAACAGAGATCGAAGCCCACTTGATTTTTTAAATTTTATTTGGTACTCTTAAGACACTTACTGGTGGCAGAGCTCCAGTGACGGAGCTCGCGGGCATAGGCACCACCGCATTACCTAATATAAGTACTTGCCGCTAAATGGTAGTGTTCAGCACTAATCGTGTTCCGGTCAGGTGGTAATGCATAGCTCTGTAATTTCCGGCACAGAGGCATAACACCATAGGCCTCAGGAGTGGTAACGCACCTGCATTTTGACCTTGGTCTTTGTGAAAGTGTCTATAGGCTACAGTCATCACTTAACATCAATGTGAACTGCATGCTTATTTACCACTTCCATTACATAAAAAAAAACATCAAAAGTGTCGCATTGAATTTAGGAATACATAATTGTGTTATTCCAGACCTAATTTCAGACAACAACCACAACTCTTTTGCGCCGTTTGCGTTCGCCGTAGTCAGACAAAAAAGACGATCGAACCTTATCAATGCCTTACTGTCAACAATCACCCACATCCAAGTATTATGCGAACCGATGCAGTGCATCCGACAATTGAAAGCACCCGTTACCGGCCGCTTAAAGGTGAACGGACACAAATCCGAGCCGAACGCGTTGAATAAGTCGAATAAACCGAATGTTATGGCCTTATGATGCGCCGATGACCTTGAACGATATAAGTATGTTATGGATACATGTAATTTTTTTCTTCTCACGCTATTGATGAACAACAAACCCTGATAAACCTACATAGTAGTATCAAAGGAAGGCCGTATTGAAGTATTGAATGGCGAATGATTTTTCCGAAGCTGTTTTTGTATGAAAATAAAATGTGACAGATATTTTTCATATACGCAAAGAAAATAAGCAGATTTTATAGAGTAAGGGCTTAAAATTGGCAATTTGCACGATTTGGCGTAGGTAGTTTCTATGATTTCATCGCGGTCGTTGGTTTCGGGACGGTATCTTACGAGTTGACCTCTTTGACTTCGATTCATTGCGCGCGTGCGGCTCGGATAAGTGTGCGTTCACCGTAAAGGCACAATATGCAGTTTCACCAGAAACCGACGGTTTGTCAACTTTGTATAGCTTTCACGATGACTGTAACTGTCTTGTAACCAGTTACTCATTCCGAGAACGGTTGTTGTATGAAGAGGAGTCGTTCCACGATTCAACTATTGTATCGTCAATCAATTGACATCAGTGATTGGATATTTTTACATTTAAAACCCAAATAGGTTAACAGGGCGAATGCAAACAAGTGCGCACAATATAATAGAAAATCTGTTACTTTTAAAGACTCCGACGCAACACTAGTTGAGTACCTAATCGATTACATCAGACAGAGAATACAGAACACTGTCCTCCAGGACACTTTATGGGAGAGTAACTAAAGCTATCTATTAGGAATCCGCAGTTAATAATGAATGTCATTTCCGATCTTTTCCAAAATAAACAAAAGTGTAACACAAACAATCTGTGTGTGTGTGTGTCTGTGTACGTTGTTTTAGAATACAAATGAAGCCACCATAAAATTACATACCATAATTGCGACTTAAATTAATGCGAGTTATCGTAATAATAGAATCAACAGCTGTCGTAGATACGTTGAACATTCCAAAAGCGAAATATATTTGGGTCTCGAATTTATTCGCTGGCCGTAAAAACTGACATCTTTGTCAGCAAACTGTCTGCAATTGCGATGATTTATAGCATGAAGCTGGTTTTACGTTTCGTTTAAGCGTATATTTTATTTTAGGAAAACGAAAAAGCGGTCAAGTGTGAGTCGGTCTCGCCCATGAAGACTCGCATTTAGCCATTTCCGGAGTAGTAAGTTAAGACTATATTTGCTGTTATTTACCTAAAATATGTACAATAATACAATATATTTAATATCGCCAAAACTGCTCACTTATAACTCGTTCAAACTAAATTTCTTTGAAAATTCTCATTGAGAATTACAGTAGGTATAATATAATGTATAAAATATTTTTTAGATCACACTCGGTTATTTTAAAAGTTAGAGGGGAGAGAGTCTCATTATCTCCGTTTTGGAAGAGTGTGTGACATTGTTTTATATACTAAGTAAACATTTTTTTTCCCTAGGCGTAAATGCATTCATGAATTAATTTACTCTTAGGGTTTTTTAGTGTCATTGATGTATAAATAAGCAGACGGCCCATCTGAATTCCCGGGAAAGTGGTCAGCGTCCGTCGTCACCTTTGCAATATCAGGGGAGTTGTCCAGTGTTGCCAGCACTAAAATAAATAATAAGGGAGCGAACGCCTCGTATTGATCATTGAAATAAACCAATAAGGCCACATTTCTCTACGCTGGTGCAACTGAGATTTCTCCTATCATAAAAACGCGATTTGATTACTCTGCAAACACCTGCCTAGATCAATAGAGGTGTTCTACCACTAAAGACATATCATAAATTCATAAATAACTAACAAAACGTTTAAAAATATTACAAATATTTCAATCGAATACTTTTTGCGTGACAAACATACATCAATTTACGCTAACAGCTAACATGAACAATAAAAGAGATTTCAATCAACAGAAATGATGAAACAAACAAAACCATTTTCTTACGAGAAAATATTGAGATCCAATTGCGTTACATTTATTAGTAAGGTCGGGCCAATGAATAACGATTGGAGAGGATGGAATAATATGTTTTTATTGTGTACTCGTTGACATAAAAGCTAGAGATCGAGCAACGGGGCGTTGGTATTAGGTACCTACTGAGGCTTTAGGCAATTGTTTTATCCTTTATTTCAGAGTAAGGTTATTTTATTACCATATACCTATCAACGCTCCATGGGCAATATAATATTGCGATGAAAAACGAAGCCGATGACATTATCGAATTGGTAAGTAGAAATTGAATGAAAGCGGAAAAACAGAAAGGGTGAATTTAGGCTTTCACCCTTTAGGGATATAAAATAATAGGATGAGAGCCATAATAAAATTACCATATAACAATAACAAGGGTATATTGACCACTTATTTCAGGCAGATGTTTCTTGTATCACGAATGTTTCCTCGTAGTCAATGTTGTACCTACAGGTTTGCGACTCCATTATTGAATAAATAAACTACATGTTTCTATACCACAGCCAAACGTAAATTGCTGATACTTTTTAAAAAAACTCAACATGGATTAGCACTGTCAGCTTAACCCGTGGGTTCATAATAATTAGATATTAGCACCAAGGTGTGCCTACAACACAACAGGCCCACGAACAATTTATAGTTCTAGTTTGATTCTGTCAGCCTGAGCCCAGTGTCGTATTAGCTGCCACAATGATAACATTTACTCGCATTTATCACCGAGGGTCGTCTGTAGGAAGGAAGGGGAATGGCGCCTACTAAATCATTTAACGATTTCACTACAACGTGCACTATTATTATGTTCCTACTGACTCTAGTTTGCGTAATTTTGCTACGAATAAGACATTATTTTTGAGATTAACATTGCAATTATATTAAACTTAACAATCTTTTAGGTACGCCCAAATGATTGAACCATTCATATAGACCTTAGGTAACCATTGAAAACCATTCAAAGCCAATAAGGGTCAGCCTAATCTTCAAACGTCAAAAATTAGTGCTTAGGGGCCGTTCAAGTATTACGTAAGTAGATTTATTACAATTCTTTACCCCCCCCTTATAAAAGTAAGCAAAGCTCTTACCCCCTCCCCCCATGCTTTTTCAATTAATGTATTGTTTATTTTTAATATTATAATTATAATGTTATAATTACAATTTTAAAAATAAGAAAATAGATTTACGATGTAGATTAGATTTTACTGATGTAATAAGTAAATAACTACCGATGACGTAATCATCATCTAGACTCCCCTACCCCCCATGTCATCCAAAATAAGCAGAGCAAGGACCCCCCCCCGCCCCTCCCCATAGTGCTCACGTAATACTTGAACGGCCCCTTAGTAACATTTTAATCCATACAAACACACGTGTGATTCAAAATATGGCATCGAAAATTTAAACGCTTCAATTCACCCAGAATCTACACGCACGTAAGGCTTTGAAAACAGATGACAAAGGTATAGGTACAAATATAGTTCGAATATATAATTCGGTCTCCCCTTCAAACGTGCAAATTCTCGTGTTCCGCTCCGGTGAATCAAGGTCGATATCATATCGATCCTTTACTAGGGAGGGAACGGTAACACGTGCAGGGGAAAAAAAACCAATTTGAACCAGCTGTACTGTAAAACTGGCACCGCGAGGCGAAAATGCAATGCTAATTTCTTCCGCTGAAGAACATATGACACTGGCAAGATGTATTCGTCTCGTCTTCTGTTTAAATATTTTTTTAATTATGAATATTGCAATGAGCTTGTACAATTTACTTGTGATAAGTAAAGTAGTAATACAGAGGTTTATACTAGATGCGTTGCCACTCTCGTGCAGATATTTTGCCTTAAAAGCTTGAAAGAAAAAATGAAACTCACGCTTTGATCCATTAGCACAAATTGTCTTGTAATATTATTATGTAATCATATTTCTATAAATTTGGTTAGTGCGGTGGAAAGAGAGGAAACTCAAAGGACAGAGGCCTGAAACTAAACGGAATGAAACTTCTATCGGCCGTTGGTGATATAGCAGACAGACAACCCTATTTTCAATTTTAAGATTTTAGATTTGGGATATTTTATAGGTATTCGAATTATTGACGGAATTAACTCTGGAATTATCAAGAACTTTCGACGGTGGACTATACAACCCAATATATTATAAATCATCAAACGTCTTCTGGATTTGACAAAGTAATGTCATTGATAGCTCGAAGAACCGATCGCCGTTGAGGAAGAACTCGGAAGAAAGTTCTCGAATGGCGACCGCGCGCCGGAAGAGTAAGAGTGGTCAGGCACCCCACGAGATGAGTCGACAACCTGGTGAAGGTCGCGAGTAATCGCTAGATTAGGGCGGATCAGTTCGTAGGGGGCAGTCTTTGGCCTTTGGGCCTTTGTCCAACAGCTTTTTGGCTGAAATGGTGATTTCATTCCCGTATATTTTATGATACCAGAGCATAATCTTCGTAAAACGATATCGCTTAAGCTAGTCTCATACTCTCACAGTCGAGACACCCACGCAGAGCTTGCGGTTTTATTCACAACAAACAGACCACACCGGCGTATTTGTATGAAGTACAAAATTAAAAATCCAAACACGGTTAGATGGTTTTCAAAAGTCACCCCTCAGAGTATATGAACAAAAGCCGGTTTTGAATAAATAAATCATTTTACAGTTTCCGTACCGTTCAGCGCTCCGCAAAATTCGGGATTACGTTTGAATTATAAACCAGTTGACCTGTATAGAGGAAATTGTCAGAAAGTGTAAAAATCCGTAATTCAGTACAAATCCAGCCGTAACTTTTCCTTTCAATTAACTTGTTATGCAAAGTTAATGAAATTATCTAACTGTTACGGTTAATTACCGTAACTGGCGCAGTGGTTTAATCAGGTCTTTCAAGTCATAGTTCAAATGTTACGACAAGATATTTGGATATGATAAGTATGATAATTGCATGAGAATTTCAGAAGCGAATGATTTGTTTTTAATTTTTATATTTATAAAAAGACTAGCTGTTTCTCGCGACCTTGTACTCGTGTTTTGTTTTTGGCACTAAAAGTAGCCTAGGTCCTTTCTGAATTTCTCAGGTGAGCTATTGTATTTTCTTCCAATTGGAAAAAATTATAAAGAGATGCCGAGTTATGAACACACACAAAGTGTATGGTAAAATAACGTGTATATACACATAGGTACATTGATTTAGAGATTTTCTTATTTAGAAATTAAGTATCAAATGTGCAGGATTATGACGGCACCCCATGAACTTTATCACCGTTAACGCTGTACAGCAAAGATCCATGTTATCGTAGCGACGTGTATGGAAGAAGCGCAACAACAAAAACTTGTCCAAATCCATATTTGGACGAAGTATGATAGAGAAAAATACCAACAGACTCAATATCGACCTCGTTGCCGTCTCATCTGTGAACGTGGCGCCAATACGGAACACAATGGACTCTTGTCCCGGTATACTTAGTGTTGCAACGTCATGGCGTCGCGTCCATGGCAGCAGTGATCTAGACTGCGACTTTGAGCCTTCATAAGTCGTCAAGGTCGTCGTGGCGATCCTCGTAAGGGACTTTTTCCTTGGTGAGTCTATCACAGGCCTTTGTTTTTCCAACCATTATATTATGTAGACAACTGAATTTTCGAGTCAAAAACAAAAACTCTGTACCTAATACAGGAGTATCATCGTGCAATATCGCATCGCAGTTCATCAAAACACGTAAGTAGTAACAATATCATCAAATACAGGCTACAGCACTATCGTGTTCCGGTCAGGTAGTAATGTACAGCCCTGTAATTTCCGGCACAGAGGCATAACACCTTAGGCCTCAGGTGTGATAACGCATCTGCGATTTGACCTCTGGTCATTGTGTGGGTGTCTAAAGACTGCAGTCATCACTTAACATCAATGTGAACTGCATGCTTGTTTGACACTTTTATTACGTAAACATCGTCATAGGCGTCCATTGGACGATAGGTTTTGCGGTCAGTTTCAACACAGTCACCGGCTGTGGCTGACTGAATGACCTACGATGAGATGGTTGCATGAAGTTGTTCGTTACTTATCTGGATATTCAGCAACTATCATTGATCGAATTGAATGACGTTGGCATGAGTGTGTAATAGACGCCAGAGACAGTAATAGTTGGGGTTTTGTATTGCGTCCCTACCTGCGTTTTGTCACAAAGTTATGTATGTACAATGTGGCCGGATCATGAGTATATAATATAATAAAGTAACAAGCAAGTAAAGCGGGATATTCATAATATGTTTCATTCAATTTGGCAGTTACGCAACCTTTCACCATTGTTTAGATTTTAGCACGAGCATTGTATTTCAGCGGCTCCATTAAGAAAGTAGGGTTGTCAGCAATAAAATTAATAATAGAAGTAAATAATAAACTACCTGACCCGGAAACTTGGTCCCTCTATCGGAGCCCTTTTTTTATTCCTTCTCCTGACAATAACGGACACAAAAGATTTATCCAAATTGGTACCAAATTTGTTAGTAGGTATTTACATATATAGATATAGATACATATGTATTTTTACTGTAGGTATAGAGCACACACAGAAAAATTATATTTTTATAAAATTAAGATAATATAGCCCTGTTTTTTTATGGCAACAAATTTTAATAAGCACGCAGTTCATGTAGATTTGTAGTGAGTACAACTAAGTAAACAACAAATGTAAATGGGCTGCATTTTTGAGGACGTAAAACTTTGGACTATTTGGCATGTTTTTTTAACATTTAACTTATAGAAGGCGCAAAATGTTAGAACTTGCAACATTTATATAACTAAGTATTAGAAAGAAAGAAAGAAAAATCTTTCTCTTGGTAGGTACACTCACACACAAAAACAGGTAACATAAAAAGAAAAAAAAAAACATAAATAATATAGTATAACTTCCTACTTATTGCTAACCATTTAATTATAAAAACATTATAGGTATGTAAAATAACTCGAGAGTGGCAGCCCTAGAGCGTCATGGTGTCTGAGCAGGCGCCGAAACGCGCTTATTCACTTCACGCGAGTAACGGCTGGTTGGCGCTTTATGACTGTGTTTTGCAATTTTCGACTGTTATTTCATTATTTTGATAAGTATATAGACTGGAGTCACGCTTTTTGTTCATATGGCGTGTGTATGGTGTTATTTGTGCTACATGGGCGATCACAGCTTATTAACCACTACGGCTACGCTGGGGTCCTGGGTTCCATTCCCGGGTCGAGCTATCAGAGATAACGATTTAAAATCCTTTATCACTGATTGCATTGGAATTTTTCAAATTTCTAGAAGTTTCCCAATACCTCGGAGTTTGTATTGTTACATGGGCCAAAACGTAACAACATACAACATCACTGTTTGTATGTATGCTTGTTGAACGCATCCATTTACCTCTGCCTACCCTGTCAGTACAGGCGTGAAGTTACGTACAGCTTAACCGATGATCATTTCTATTATCGTTGAGCACCGACATTGAAAGAGCAGTAGAGAGAGAACTCTACCGTCATACTTCATACGGCAGTCTCCAACAGCCTTCACATAATTTAGATGACAATCAATAAATGCCAAATTGGCGTAACAATTGAGTAATTTAGCGTAGAGCAACAAAATTAACCGCCATTTTGGGTCTTTGACCATTTTGATTGTTTGAGTTAACTGTACGTGTCAATACCTTTAATCAATTTTACGCTTTAGCCCCGCATTTTCGTTCGAGTAGTCCTCAATTTAGTAGAAGAAATATGCTAATTATCTTTCCTCATACCGCAGGCTATCGAATATCTATTATTATAAATCTATCGAAACGAACTGAAACCGAACGTTTCAATGATAAAATGGATAGAATAGTGAGTGAAGTGGATGTCCAGTCCACTTCACTCACTATTTTGTCTGTGAAGAAAAAAAGGGCAGAATGAAGATTTTTTTTCCGTATTTCTAAAGGCATTCGCTATGTATAAACACTCTAAATGCACCGTTTTATTTCTATTACGTTACACCATTAGTCAAATTGGATAAAATAATTATGTATTTTATTGTGACCATTATTTATTGCGTTATATAAATCACGGTTCGCCCTTCGGGAGCGGCGTAACAATAATCCGGGTGGTGTTACAGCAACGTTACAAGGGTAAAGAGAAATAGTTTGAGAATGCTAATGGTGGTGTGTGATGGGTGACCGCTAGCAGCAAATTAAAATGCGCGTTTCCGTGCTTCGGAGGCCACGTTAAGCCGTCGGTCCCGGTTGCTATCGCTAAATAGCAGTCGTTATTGTCGGAGGCCTTATGGGCGGTTTGAAAACATCCGACAGCGGGTTGGCCACTAACTCGGTATCTTCACCAACCCGCATAGGAGCAGCGTGGTAAGCTCCAGGCCTCCTCCCAAGAAGGGGATCGACTCGTGCCCAACAGTGGGACGTATCAAGGGTTGCCATTATTATATTATTATTACTTAGTGTAGTAACGGAACTCGAAGACCTAGGTAAATACCACTGCATTACCTAATCTACTTGTCGCTAATTGGTAATTGTTCAGCGCTATCGTAGGTACTACAGAGGCCATACCACCATCACTTAAAGCAGTCTTATTGCACTCTTATTTAGTTTTGACATAATGACGAACGTCATCGAAAAGTAAGCTTTAGAGCAGTGTATCTACAGTATCCAACAAGAAATACTGAACATCGACTCATCGACAAGGAGACTTCAGCTAATTTCGGGTCTGTAGAGCGTTATCTCTTTCGCACCTTACCTATCTTACATTTGTTGACCATTTTGGTCCTATTTTGACCAAAACCGGACCACGGATGCTTACGTAGGCAGTGTGCAGCAGAGATAATGCTCTACGAAGTCGAAACTAGCCGATTTTTACTTTGATAGGCTCGATGTGCAATATTGCTTGATGAGCACTGTAAATTTGCTTTGACGTTTGTTATACGTCGAAACAAAGTAAGAATGAAATAAGTCGGCCCTAAGAGATGGTTATGGTCCAAGAGATACTGAACCCTCCGACCACCGTTGGTCCTGTAAGGCTGGAAATTTTTGTAGGGATAAATCATAACACGCCAATTCTTCCCTAAAGTACCTAGTGGATAAATATTCTCTAGATTTTAAAAATACAAAAAAAATTTAGTTTGCAGCATATCTGGATGAACGAAATGATTCTGCGGTGGGATCCTAACCTATTAGGCGTCAGACGTGGCAACGCATCTACATTGAAATGTCAAAAGTTTTAAAGTCAACTTTTTATGTAAATAGATATATACAATATAGTGTTCATGTAACATCAATGTGAACTGTACGCCGGTTTTCCAATTTCATGACACAAAAAAAATACTTTTCGCTTTTTCCTACTACAACTTTTTTTTTTACTGGTGGTAGAGCTCCAGTGACGGAGCTCGCGGGCGTAGGCACCACTGCATTACCTGATTTACTTGCCGCTAAATGGTAGTGTTCAGCACTATCGTGTTCCGGTCACGTGGTAATGTACGGCCCTGTAATTTCCGGCACAGAGGCATAACACCTTAGGCCTCAGGAGTGGTAACGCATTTGCATTTTGACCTTGGTCTTTGTGTGGGTGTCTATAGGCTGCAGTCATCACTTAACATCAATGTGAACTGCATGCTTGTTTGCCACTTCAATTACATTAAAAAAAAAAAAAACCTGAATTAAAGATACATGCAGTGTTACGCTTTCATGCCTTCATAAATCAATCTAGTTTTCACTATTTAAATTCAGTAATAAACTTATCTTTTACATCATACTTCAACATACAAAATTATGGCACTTTGTCAACATTAGGCACGTGCACACATAGACAACACATACACACGGCTATATAATACAGGACCGTGACATCTTCGGTCGTTCACCCCGCCCACTGATCTTTATACCGACCTACAAACACAAAAATACACTGGAATTTTGTTTGAAAAAGGTCTTCGGTATTTAGTGATGTTATTGCAGTACAAAAGCTAGGTCTACTCCGCATATTGAATTACTGACGCCCTATGGACGCGCCCAGGCTATTTGTCTAAATGATTAAATTGGATTAGGCTGGACTGGACATTAAACAAAAGAGCTTTTTGCATAATTGACACTATAACTAATAACATTCGATTGGCTACACAACTCTAAGAACTTGTACTTGTGTCTGTTAAAAATTAACGACTTTCATACTAAACATTGTTTTATATTATTTCGCATTAACACATGCTTGTGGAATATATTTTATTTAAAGAAAAATGGAAAGAAAAATTTGACTTCAGGCGAGACTCGAAATCGCGGCCTACTGGGAATCTAGTCCAGCCGCTTTTCCAATTGGGCTACTGAAGTCCTGCCCGATTTGTCAAATCTTTCCTTCACATTTATTGCATTGCTTTATGGTAGCAGCAGCGCACTCTATTGCCAACTATGCTAGTTAGGCAACCGATATAATAGACTGCAGTTTATTGAATATCGTAAAGAAGTCGCTTTTACCCTTAATAATTGTTTTATATTATTTCGCATTAACACATGCTTGTGAAATATATTTTATTTAAAGAAAAATGGAAAGAAAAATTTGACTTCAGGCGAGACTCGAACTCGCGGTCTACTGGGAATCTAGTCCAGCCGCTCTTCCAATTGAGCTACTGAAGTCCTACCCGATTTGTCAAATCTTTCCTTCACATTTATTGCATTGCTTTATGGTAGCAGCAGCGCCATCTATTGCCAACTATGCTAGTTAGGCAACCGATATAATAGACTTTGCAGTTTATTGAATATCGTAAAGAAGTCGCTTTTACCCTTAATAATTGTTTTATATTATTTCGCATTAACACATGCTTGTGAAATATATTTTATTTAAAGAAAAATGGCCCAGACCCAGAACTGATCAAATGGTGCCAAATAAGGGATTAATCCGTGTTCAGAAAATTATTCGAGTCTAATATCTACCTAATATTAACCAACAATCTAAACCCGTTCTAAATCTTGCATTTCTATTTTTTTTTATGTACGTAATCATCTTACAAAAAAAACATACGCGAGATCTCAAAGCAAAAATGCTCAATAACAAACTTAGGCAGCCGTTAGTCCCTAGGATTGAATAAGGGCAGACCCTTATTCAATCCTTAAGAATTAATTTAAGAATTAATTTTTACTGGTGGTAGAGCTCCAGTGACGGAGCTCGCGAGCGTAGGCACCACCGCATTACCTAATATACTTGCCGCTAAATGGTAGTGTTCAGCACTATCGTGTTCCGGTCAAGTGGTAATATACGGCCCTGTAATTTCCGGCACAGAGGCATAACACCTTAGGCCTCAGGAGTGGTAACGCATCTACATTTTGACCTTGGTCTTTATGTGGATGTCTATAGGCTGCAGTCATCACTTAACATCAATGTGAACTGCATGCTTGTTTGCCACTTCGATTACATAAAAAAAGCACGATGAGACTAATATAAAGTCTTGGATCAGCAGTTCCACAATAAATTTAATGGTAACGTTTTTTTTTTTAGAAATCATATTTGAGAAGTTTGGATTAGTGGTCCACGCGAGAAAATCCGCAAATATGATTTCTACAAAATTTAATGGTTTTAACGGCCAAATACAAAAAGGCCACTCAAATCATCAGACTTAAGTCTTTTGTCTATATGAAACACGTGCAAACTTAGAGGTAGCTTATATTTGAGGGTTCCCTAAGGCGGGTAAGGCGTCATTTATACAGAAAAGGCGTAAGGTGAAGGCACAGTAAATAGATTGTAAATTTGTATCTATTTACTGTGGTGAAGGTGCGGTGCAGGCGCAGCGCAGGCGTGAACCGCTTCATAACGTTTTCATAGAAATAGTATGAAGGTGACATTCGTGAATTACACTGAAGCGGCGTGTCTGCTGCCTTCACCTTATTAAATGGCGTTTCTGTATAAATGATGCCTAAAATGATTAACAAGGAAGTAGTTCGAACTCTAAAAAAAAAACACAGATAAGACCGAGATAGGATATAGGAAAGGACCACGCAGAGGAAGTCGCGGTAAACAGCCATATTGATAATTTACATAATTATTTATAATAACTTTTAGTTCAAAGCGCATTTTTTCTGAAAAGAATGCATTGATCAACCAACAAGTGTAGGTACCGTCAATAATAATGATGCATATAACAAGTCCAATGTATGTCAATGTTAAGTTGCGGTCACACATGCCGTGTAGGTATGTGATAGCCCAACGAACTGCCAACTGACTGTCTGCGTTGGTTTTTAAAGTTAAAATTGAAGGAGGACATTTAATGATTTCTATTCTTCTATTATTGGGTTCATTTCACCCTCCTTTGTATACAAGTAGAGCAAGTATGGTTGTGGATGACTTGCCAGAAGTTCTCGCCACGGTTTGCGGGCGACTTGAGTCAATATCAAGATGAAAGGTGGGTGATAGCCTGGAAAAGAATAGATCTGTAGTTTTTTCAGAACAGCGAGTTATGGGACATAAGAACTATTTCATTGTTTAAGGAAAATGATGTAATGGAAAAGGACACTACAGTGTCTACAGTAATATTTTTAGTATGTTAATTAAGAAATAATACGGAATACTTTCAAAAACATAAAATATAGTTTTAAATCAAGATCAAGTTTTAAATATTTCAAAGCGAGTTAACAACTGTCATCCGTTCACACTTTGGCATAAACTATATTCGCAAACAATAGGTATCATCTACTGTTTAATTGATAGGCTATATACCTATATGCATTATAGAATCATAAACTTAAACGTGAACGATCCAGTCACGTTCGTTCCGGGTAATCAAATTCAAATTTGGTACGTCCAGTCAATCACTTATCAGTTTTATGTTTCATTACTATAATAATAATTGTCAGAATTGGTCAGAAACCAATTGCTATGCCTACCAAACGTCGAGTTTATTTTGATAAACTTTAAAAAGTAAAATTAAAAGGTGTTTAATGTAGTGGAAGATTAAGTAGGTATATTGTTAAGTATGTTCTTTACACTGTGAAATTATTATATATATAATATTCTAGAAGGGAAATAGTCTAAGACTTGCATAGATATAATTTAAAAGTATAGTTTACGCAGATTGCACAGTCATACTGAGAAGAATATTATAAGTTTATGGTATCGGGAGTTTGTGACGACCTCACCGCACACTTGTGTGTTAGAATTCTTCAGCTAACCATTCCAATAGGGCGGTAGTAAATTAAATAACGCGTGGTGGACAGCAGCATCCCGTGAAAATCTTGATTCGCATTGTATATCTGTTTAGACATTCGCTCATTCGACATTCTTTCTTTATGCCCGAACCATCGGAGCATGCCTTTTTTCATTTTTACATCGATACTATCATTCACACAAAGCCTCCTTCTTACATCTTCATTACGAACGCGATCGGTGAGCGATACACCGCAGATGTTGCGCAAAGATCTCATCGCCTTTCATTTACTTTCATGCTCTTTCCTGCATACCCCCATCACAATGAAGATAATCACACTAACGTTACTTCACGCCTGTAATCCTCGAAGGGGAAGGCAGAGGAAAATGCATGCTTTCAAGCATACATGCAAACACCCACGATTCGCCGGTTACGTTTTGGCACATGTAACAGGTGGCGAACCTATTGACATCTCCGGGTACACTACCAAACACCGAGGTACTGAGAAACTTCCAGAAAATGGAATAATCCCAATATAGAACCCAACCTGGGAATCAAACCCAGGACTTCAGCGTAGTAGTAGTGGCCTGCTACCACTAGGCTACTGAGGCCGTTAAAATAATCACATTATCCTCCTCTAGGTTCCTACCTATCTTATTACACGTTAACATAAATATAACTACGTTAAGAAAAACCGAAATTTGTATAATCTGACTCTTTTCGCTTCGTGACAATTAGATACCTAATTTAAATTGTTTAGGTGTGTCGATACAAAATTATTACACGATTATGCGAAATCAATGAAAAAATGTTATCCACGAAGGAGTAAATAAGCTGTGTTGTGTCGTCGATGAGTAAATGTATCATTGTCACTTTGTTGTCATCTTGTTGTCATGCGCATTAGGACTATCTAGGACGTCAGTGAATTCAACGCACCGCACTGTATGACAACTCGCCGTCTATTCTTATTCCTTTAGTCTGAGGCGAATGTAAGTAAAAAAATGCTCATAAAATAAAAACTGATAGGCTTATCTGAATAAAATTTTTATGGGACCAATTCGAAACTATTCCGCATCAAACAAAACAAGAATTACGTAAATCTCGGCGAAATTCGCGTACAAACATAAAATATATATATATATACCGGCCGAATTTAGAACCTTCTCGTTTTTTGAACTCGGTTAAAATGAAATACAATCAACACTGGGACCTTATCGCTCCCCGATGACGACTGCCGTGTTCATTCATCATAATGATGATCTCATTCGTATTTATCTTTTAGTTATTACCTACAGCTTCCTTCATTCCCGTCACCTCTCACTCTCAATATATCGCACTTGCTTAACAATCTTCACAACTTTGGAGGTAGTTCGGCTAAACTTGTAATTTCTTGTCAACTAGTTTAATGTAAGATCTTAAGACATATTTCCAGTATAAACTTTGACGAGGCATTAGTAGAACGAATGCCTCGTCAAAGTTTCAGTAACAAGCCATTTGACACTAAAATGTATAACCCACTGTTTACGATACTTGATCTTTCGAAATAGAAGTTGTCGGTATTCCGACATACCCCATACCTAATGTTTTAGATGATAAACATGTAGGACGTCTGAACGAACACTGAAAACTAGTTCAAAAATCTAAAACAATTAGAAACACCAACAATCAAATACAAATGACCTTTCCAAACTGTGTTTGCGAGTGACGCACACTTTGGAAAGTTAAGTTAAGTTAGGAAGGGAAGTTAATTTTTATGCTTATTTCGGCTTTGTCCTGATTTTTAACAATTCCTCATAACAACAAATAACAAAATGTACTTGTTAATACAGTTTCTCTGGTGTACTAAACTAGTAGGGTTTTTGAATTGGTCAAGAATTCTGGGATTTGGATCTGGGATAAGTTTGGGAACCCCTGAAATAAGTGAAAATAGATACCTATCTGTTACCCGCGACTTGTCCGAGTGTTTATTGTTTTTGGCATAAAAACGAGCCTCCAGATTCTATTGCTATTAATTTCCAAGATTTATTTGCTTGCACATCTATGATATTAAGCACGGATACATCAAACAAAGGTGTGCAGATCACATTTGCAGCAAGGCTCTGGCAACTTGTCAATAGAAAACTTTGCAGTCCTTGCAGTAAGCAGCAATGCAGGTTCAATGCGGTACTGATCTGTCTGCAATGTGCAATCTATCAATATTTAGATATGTGGGTTTGAATAATATTGACTCTTGTTCAATGTTGTGAATATTATTAATAAACTAGCTGACCCGGCAAACTTCGTATTGCCTCTAAATGAAATAATGTGTCAAAGGTTTGATAGATACGGACTATTTGTATGGCAAAATACAATTGTGGTTTTTACGGTTTCCCTTCAATTTCTTCATATTTTCTTACCTTTTAAACCTTCCCTGGACTGCCAAAAATCATTCAATATCAAAATGAGCCAAATCCAATGAGGTCCAGCCGTTCTCGACTTTCAGCGAGACTAACGAACAGCAATTGATTTTATATACATAGATAGATACCACGAAGACTTAGAACGCTATAGTTATCTTTTGTACTTGCATTGATACAGACATAATTTTCTAATTACTTATTTAATATTTATAATAGCTAACAGACTACAAAAGACTGTTCGGTGCCCTCACAATTGTCAGGTAAATGCGATGAAAAGTTTACAAAACTACAGTGCTCATCAAGAAATATTGCACATCGAGCCTATGAAAGTGTCAGTCGGCTAGTATCGACTTCGTAGAGCGTTATCTCTGCTGCACACTGCCGACGTAAGCACTGATAGTCTGGTGTTGGTCAAAACTGCATCAAAATGGTCGATAAACATCATATCGGTAAGATGCGAAAGCGATAACGCTCTACAGAACCAAAATAAGCCGAAGGAAGGAGATCTCCTTCCTAAACCCGATGTGTAATATTTATTGTTGGATGGTAAATGCTGATTTAATTGACCATCGATCGTCCACACTTGTCAATCGAATGAGTGTAAGAATTGATTAGTGTGTAACAATCCTAACACCATCTAAAGTCGACCCCATTATTGTTATTTCTGTCCGAAGAAAGGGCATCGTCCATGCGGTTGGATCATACGTATTTATTTATAACTCGATCTCGAAGCACCATCAATTAATTTGTAAATATACTGTTGAAATGTTCGAATAGGATAAGTGTCCGGTGACTATTTGCGTCTGGCTATGCAGTTTATTTCGTCGGTGTCTCTCGTCTGTTTACATAATAAATTAAAGGGTATAACGCGGAACGGGTTGAAACTTGGCCTGTAAAACGAATATTATACAAAAACAGGAATAGAATGTGTTGTTTTGTTTACTATTGAGTTTGTTTTGGGACAATTTAGGAATCGGAGAAAAGAAAACTATTGCGAGGCATTTGTTTCTTTGTTTTCTAAATGATGTAAGTATGGAAGAAACACATAGATTTTTAGGATTTAGTACCCAAATGGTAAAACGGGCCCCTATTACTAAGATTCTGCACTCTGCTGTCCTTTTATCTGTCACCACCTCACCTCACCTCACGTACCTCATGAACCGTGATAGCTAAACAGTTTAAATTTTCACAGATGATGTACTTCTGTTACCGCTACAGTGACATATTTGCTCGATATTATTAACGGTAAAGGGTCGACGCTTCACAGAATATTAAGTTAGGTAAGCAAATGTTAGTAGGACGTGTAAAAAAAAAATTGTTAAAGTAGAAAAAAAATGTACGGAACCTTTTGAACGCAAGTGTGACTTGCACTTAGTCAATTTTTATTCATTGGACAAACTACTTAATGACGAGAACTCATGACACATTCCCAGATAACGTTCCGTACTCCTTCTACTTATTTGGAACCAAACGGGGAAAACCATGAGAAAAATAAACTTCGCACTCATTACTTCAAGAACATACTACTAATACACAATATTAACGCGGGGAATACTTGACAAGTTTGTCGTATCAAAGTAACAACCTACAGTACAAACAGGATAATTTAACGTACCCGTTGTATTGAACGGAAACCACAGGATGTCGTTGTTTTTTGCATGATTGCTTTTGCAACCTTAAAATATACTCGTATTTACGAGCAGGCCGAACAGCCGCATTCATCACAGAAAAAAAAAATTGTTCAACAGAATCAGGGTTCCAAATAATCAATCTCTTTGATAATTTTCAAGATGTTAATCGGATATTTTTCAGATATAACTCTCATCACGAAATTTAATGGTCATAAATGCAAATGATCACGAATGTACCTATCGTTCCGCTGTCTTGCAGGCCTATGTTAGTGCAAGACATAGGGTATGGCAAAATGTTTAAATCGCCATCCAATTACAATTTGATTAGGATAATTAAGTCCCAGATCCTCAGAGAGAAAGGGTACCTAAACACGGCAATCGAGTGGTGCAGAATTTTCGAGGTTTGCGTTGAACAAAAACGTTGTACGTTATATATGTACCTATGTATACTTATTGAATTTTATTGTCTGATAGTGAGCCCCACAGATAATGATTTATATCTCCCGAGAGGCAGGGCACTATAAATCATGTATCGTATACTGTTTTGGAGACAGGCAAACAAGCATGCAGTTCACATTGATGTTAAGTGATGACTGCAGCCTATAGACACTTACACAAAGACCAAGGTCAAAATGCAGATGCGTTACCACTCCTGAGGCCTAAGGTGTTACGCCTCTGTGCCGGAAATTACAAGGTCGTATATTACCACCTGACCGGAACACGATAGTGCTGAACACTACATTAAGCGGTAAGTATATTAGGTAATGCGGTGGTGCCTACGCCCGCGAGATCCGTCACTGGACAAAATTATATTCGCTTCTATCGTGATGCACACTTGTTTTTTGTTTCTCTACAGTACCTATTCTGATGCTGAGTGTAAACTGACTCATTGGGAAAATATCGCATAATAGATAATTATAGTAATTAGCTCATTCTTTTCATATGCAGTCAACATTGCATGTCACTTCCGTCGGAATCGATTCATAGTGAAAGCGTTATGTTACTTCATCATAGAGCAACACGGGCCCCCGGCCGCGGCGGACCGGAGGTTAGTAGCCATATGCAGGCTGGCCCCTCTGTCAAAGTACAAGACCAAATGGTCCTATGCCTGTCGCCCAGATATTTAAATGTGTGCGTGAAATTGTTTATATAGGTATTTTGTTAAAGTCAAGGTGTGAGTTTCGTAGTAATAGACGATTTTTGTAGTGTGAGTGTGTGTCACACGAATTTCCCACCGCAAAAAAATGACAGACTGTTTTGCATCGATAATAAACGCTATGGCTACTCCTCTCCAGTCCGCCGCGACCGGTGCCGGTGGGCCGAGATGCTCTATGTACCTAGTACCTACTTCATGAACAATCGGTAACGCGTGAAAATTGCGTTCAACCGACCGATGCATTTTGCGTTCACATTAGATAATAGTCCATTCTCTGCGCGATACATTAATGTGTAATTATGTGCTTGACTTTCGACTTCATCGGTAATGTGTATTGCTATGATGACCAGTGCCGGCGTTACGACTGACATGACAGCCCGGGCAAGAATATTGTGGATCCTACTTATTGTAGTAACACACGTCTAGATTTGGTACAGAGCGGACGGCGGATTCTGTAAGCTCCGAACCAAATGTGGCCGTGTGTATAGGAGTCCGGCGGACATAATTATTACGCACGTAGTTGATTGGCGGATTCGGACCGCCGTACAGAATCCGGACGTGTGTTATAGTAGTAACATATGTCCGGATTTGGTACGGAGCGGACAGTCTGGACAAATCTGGACGTGTTTAGAAGAGTGCGGCCCGCGGCTTCGTTCGGCGGATTCGGTCAGCCGTACCGAATCCGGTCGTATGTAGCGAGAGCGGATTCGGTCAACCGTACCGAATCCGGTCGTGTGTAGCGTGAGCGGATTCGGTCAACCGTACCGAATCCGGTCGTGTGTAGCGTGAGCGGATTCGGTCAACCGTACCGAATCCGGTCGTGTGTAGCGTGAGCGGATTCGGTCAACCGTACCGAATCCGGTCGTGTGTAGCGTGAGCGGATTCGGTCAGCTGTACCGAATCCGGTCGTGTGTAGCGTGAGCGGATTCGGTCAGCCGTACCGAATCCGGTCGTATGTAGCGAGAGCGGATTCGGTCAACCGCACCGAATCCGGTCGTGTGTAGCGTGAGCGGATTCGGTCAGCCGTACCGAATCCGGTCGTGTGTAGCGAGAGCGGATTCGATCAGCCGTACAGAATCCGGACGTGTGTTACTAATACTATTAAGGAAATCAAAATCGAGTAGGTACCTATTAATTTTTGCTGAATAATCGTAATATTTTTGTCAAAAAGTTATCAAATCAATCAACACTTGGTTAAAATTCTTTTAGAAGACCGATCTTGAATGTTTATTGACACAGGCTAAAATTACATTAAATGGTATACGATTGCGTTCGCCGAATGCCTGGCTCTCACAGAGGGTGCAGACGGAGGGTAAGTTTTCTTTGAGGGATAATTTAATTGCATTTCCCATATCCGTAAAAGATTACTAAAGCGCACCTTGTATACCTTTGTTGAAAGCAAAACTAAACGGGGACATTTAAATGACCTGAGATAATACAAAATAACATTTTAGTAAAGAAGGAGTGTTGGTTGGCCACTAACACGTATCTCCACCAACCCGCATTGGAGCAGCGTGGTGGATTAAGCTCCAGGCCTCCCCCCAAAAAGGGGAGAGACTCGTGCCCAGCCGTGGGGGAACCTATCACGGGTTGCCAATATTATAATTATATAAAGAAGGACAGAGATGATGAGAGATGTTCTACGTGTCCGCACAGGGCGAAAAAAAACCGCCTTTTGTTTCGTGAGCAACAGGGTCATGATAATCATTTTAGCTCACCCGGGTCCACAAAAACGCCAGAGATATGGACAAATATTATTGTTCCAATTACAACTATTCAGTAATGCATGAATTTGGATGACAAAAGGGCAGGTACTAAGATAGACAATACTTAGTGCATGGTTCATGTTTTGACGACCCGTTTAGTCCAGCGGTGTGAGATTACCGTTTGACCCCGCACCGGTACAAATAGTGGTATTGGCCTACAGATATTTGTTTCGGGTCTGGGTGTTTGTGTATGTGTATGTGTACAATGGCACCCACGACACAGGTTTATACCTACTATGGGGCTGAGAGTGTAAGCGTATAAAATAAATGTGTAAAAGTCGTCGGTTGAACGCGCTAGTTTTTTTAATCTTTATGACAGTGTAATGGATATATATTGTGTTAGATATCCTATCCGACGATGTCCCAAAACTTTTGTGTTACCGAAGGTGATTTAATCTGGAAGCCATAATATTATACACTTCCTGTCATACGACTAGTACGATTTAAGTTATTTATTTTAATATCGGCCATAACGCTTAGCTGTTACGTATTTATTTTAAATGCTGCTAATTAAATTCTTATCAAACCGATTAAGTCACTTGCTACTGACTATCTTTTCTATATATAAATAGAAAAGAACAAGCTCATGGCATCGGAACAAGTGTGAATTGAGCATGGATATTAAAACTTAACTCACATTCAAGACTAATTTTGTAATCAATAAGTGGGTTTCGAATGTCCGAATTCTGCACCTTTTTTTAAATTTGAAATACCTACTTACCTAATTTACCCAATGTAATACACCGAAAGAAACTACGAAATTTTCAAGTAAAAGATGCTACTATTGTGACATAAATGTAATATTTAAAAAGGCTATTCGGAAAGGCCTATAAAAATAAAAGAATTTAAATAAAATTATCTATTAAATGTCGATCGAAATCATGTAAATATCTCCAAGTACATGAACACTTGCGTTGTTATTGTAATACGTTGTATTAAAATTCAAATTTAAACGAAGAGTGATGTGATAATGATAAGTAAGTACCTACAAAATAGGTATCTTGAGTTCGTCCGCCCCTTTTTTACATCTTGAAATATTTCATTAATTAATAACAAACCAGCATCTTGAATAATTCTTTGAAACCTATACATGTATATAAAAATCAATTGCTGTTCTTAAGTCTCGCTAAAACCCGAGAACGGCTATACCGATTTGGCTAATTTTGGTTTTGAATTATTTTTGGAAGTCCGGGAAAGGTTTAAAAGGTAAGAAAATATGTAGAAATTGAAGGGAAATAGTAAAAAACCACATGTAGAAATTGAAGGGAAATAGTAAAAAACCACAATTTCATTTTTCCATACAAATAGTAGTTTCCGTATCTATCAAACCTTTGACACATTATTTCATTGTGAGGCAATACGAAGTTTGCCGGGTCAGCTAGTCATTGATAAATAATTTAAACACTGACGCGAAATACTGCGAATTATACTGTGCGTCAGTGTTTAAATTATTTATCCTTATTCTATTAAATGTTTCTTTCTAATATTAATATACCACTAGAAAGTGACTTGAGATTTTGATAACTATGCGTTTTGAAGTTGATAATAATACCTATAGAGTTTATTACAGAGTAATAAGTAAGTATTTTTTTAAATCGAGATCCACTACTTTTATGCAAATTATAGTTAGGTAGACATATTTTCTATACTTATGTATGATTAACCGATAATATGCCCATCGTACAGTTTAATTATCCTTCTTTGTGTTGATTGTGAGTGACATCGTGCCGATTATCACGCGCCTCGGATATAAGTGCTCATGGCTTTTATCAGACCGCATCCTAATTAGAATTACCTAAGGGTTACAAAAGTGAGATTTCATCGTGACCTACTTATACTGGTTATTATACTACGAGATAAATAGGCATGTCGTTGTTTTTTCATGTCATAAAAAATAGAACTTCGGTGGCGGAGCACAAGACACAATGAACCGCATCATAAAATGTACGGTCCTGTAATTTCCGGCACAGAGGCATAACACTTTAGGTCTCAGAAGTAGGTAACGCATCTGCATTTTGATCTTGGTCTTGGTGTGAGTGTCTATAGGCTGCAGTCATCACTTTACATCAATGTGAATGAACTGCATGCTGGTTTGCCACTTCCATTACATAAAAAAAAATTGCTTGATTTCATCATCATCATCATTTTAGCCGAAAAACGTCCACCTCTGGATTGCATCGACATGGATCATCATATCGATAGAGAACATACAGCCCTCTTGCTATATCCAAGTAGTCCAGTTAGTCAGGCCTGCATAATAGCAATTGCCAAAATGGCGGTTTAAATCAATGAAAACTACATTATTATATAGTCCATTGAAAATGTTTATTTAATACACACCTCTAGAACTGATGATAAAGACTATAGATACGAGTAGTAGTAGTAGTTAAAATACCTACCTACTTTTACTGTAGCACTTAATACTAATAATAGTTACACCACTTAAAAGCAAAAAATAAATTATTTTAAAATTTTAAAAAACTGCCTTCAAAAAAAATTAAAAACTGAATAGACAAAAAACACTAAAAAGCGATAAATAAACTCAATTAGATAATTTCATTTTAAGGGAATAAACACGTAACCTATTAATTATAATAAGACAATTACTTTAATATGGGCTACGTACCTACCTTAAAATGAAATTATCTAATTGAGTTTATTTATCGCTTTTTAGTGTTTTTTGTCTATTCAGTTTTTAATTTTTTTTGAAGGCGGTTTTTTAAAATTTAAAAACAATTTATTTTTTGCTTTTTAGTGGTGTAACTATTATTAGTATTAAATGCTACAGTAAAAGTAGGTAGGTATTTTAACTACTACTACTACTACTCGTATCTATAGTCTTTATCATCAGTTCTAGAGGTGTGTAATAGCGGCTTTTCAGGAATGGCAACGAAACGAAACTAACTTTTGAATTCTAATAGCGATTTCGAAAACTATTTATTGAAGTAGCTGGTTTTTAGGCAGACAAGCAAAGGGCTAATTCAAAGTGTAGTGATAAAACCCGATATTAAGATAGATAGTTTTGTAATGTTTAAAAAACTCGCTAACCGCTACTTTAGTGATATATTGTTTCAATAGGAAATGTGGCTCTTCCTTTATGACGCACAACACTGTTGTGGACATCTTCTAGATAGGCTTTGTCCAGCTGTAAACATCTTTCGGCTGGAGTGATGTTGATGATGTTGATGACGGTGATGGTGGTGGTGGTGGTGATGATGTTGATAGAGGTGGTGATGAAGATGATGGGGTTGACGATAGACATGGCGACGATGGTGATGTTGATGTAGGTGATGATGAAGATGATGATGATGATGACGGTGATGATGATCATGACACGCATATATCATTATCAAATACATCATCATCTCTTCCATCATCATCATTACCTTGATCGTCGTCTCCTCCATCATCATCCCCTCCATCATAATCATCTTTATCATCACCTCCATAATCTTTACCTCCATCGTCATCACCACCATCACCACCACCATCATCACCGCCTTCATCACCACCATCACCACCACCATCATCATCACCATCATCACCACGGTCATCATCACTTCCATCATCATCACCTCCATCATCATCTCCTTTCAAATGTGCTATAAAATTTGAGTAGTTCCCTCGATTTCTCCAGGATCCCATCATCACATGGTGACAATGGGACCACCTGTGAAGTATATCCCTTCAAACAAAAAAAAATCCAAATTGGTACAGGCTTTTTCGAACAATCGCGGTTTATAATAACAATGTTTTAAACAAACGTGTAACTAATATTAGTATTATCACAATAAAAGTAGGTATTTCAACTAAGAAGGTACCATATATAGTCTTCATCATCAGTTCCACTTCATCAAATTGTGCCTTCCGAAAGTAAACACACGGAACATTATATAATATCGAAAACCTTTCAAGTATGCTATGAAATTTGAAGAGTTTCCTCGATTTCTCCAGGATCCCATCATCACATCTTGTCATGGTGACAATGGAATACATGTGAGGTATACGGCCACAAGGCTCGGAAGGTTATTATTACAAAAAATATCGAAAAATCATCCAAGTATGCTATGAAATTTGAAGAGTTCCCTCGATTTCTCCAGGATCCCATCATCACATATTGACATGGTTACAATGGGACCAACTGTGAGGCACACCCTTTCAAAACAAAACCAAAATTATCCAAATCGGTGCAGGCGTTTTCAAATTATCGATGAACATACATAATAAAATAATAATAAAAAAAAAGATCCGGACGAATTGAGAACCTCCTCCTTTTTTTGGAAGTCGGTTAAAAATAGCTGTGCCCGCGACTTCGTTCGCGTGACAAGTTATGATTGTTTAGTATCTACCCGGACGATGTCGTGGGCGCAGCTAGTATAAAAGTAGCCAAAGTTACTCCTTATTACATCAGCTATCTGCCAGTGAAAGTCCTGTCAAAATCGGTCGAGCCGTTTCCAAGATTAGTCCCGCCAGACAGACAAGACACAGACAAATATTGTAAAAAAAATTGTTTTGGTATATGTACCGTGTATGAACACATATTCATTTAGTAAAAAGCGATTATTTTAATATTACAAACAGACACTCCAATTTTATTTATTTGTATAGATTCGTAATAAAGGTAGCAAGCACGTGTTTATCGTACAGAAGCCCTATTTAAAAACAAACGTCACGTCACTTCATGTCAATGTCAAAGTTTGAAGCTGAAGAGGGTGGGGTGCGTTTCACATGTGTATCCTATGTGTGTCTCTTAAGGTGCGTCCCCATCGCAGTTAACTTTTATGGAGCAACACTTTACAACGCTGGTCTAAAAAAATGGCGATGTAAAATCAGCGAAATTAAAAAAAAAAACACCGAAATTTGTTGCTTTTTTGTTGCTAATTAGTTGCTAGAAAATTAATTTTTTTGCTTCAACCGATCGCAAAAAATCGGCAATAACGCTAACTTTTCAATAAGATAGCGTGGAAATCACTGGATGTTGGCTAATCGATCAAGCGAATAGTGGTCAATTTGCTGAAAAATGCTAGGGAGAAAAAAATTTTTAAAAATAAAAATTGATTTTTTATCAATTATGCCAAAATAAATACTGTCCACGCTAGCTTCACTCTTGACTTTGCCGTGGAAGTTCTATAGTTAAAATTTGTTGCTGCTTATACTACAGCTTGTTTTAGCATAGAGAGTCAGCAACAAAATAGAAAAAGGGAAGTCAAGAGAAGTTGGAGATCGGCTTATAAACAAACCGGCCACGCTAGCTTAACTAACGA
Organism: Macrosoma leucophasiata; assembly: GCA_036365455.1. NCBI lineage: Eukaryota > Metazoa > Arthropoda > Insecta > Lepidoptera > Hedylidae > Macrosoma > Macrosoma leucophasiata. The sequence continues at coordinate 20,466,985 of JAWQUS010000007.1, read as the reverse complement.
TTTTTCCGTGGAAAAACTATTGTAAAAATTTGTTGCTGCTTATACTACAGCTTGTTATAGCATAGAGAGTCAGCAACAAAATAGAAAAAAGGAAGTCAGGAGAAGTTGGCGATCCGCTTATAAACAAACCGGCCACGCTAGCTTAACCAACGATTTTTCCGTGGAAAAACTATTGTAAAAATTTGTTGCTGCTCATACTGCAGCTTCTTTTAGCATAGAGAGTCAGCAACAAAATAAATACCGGAAGTCAAGAGAAGTTGGAGATCGGCTTATAAACAAACCGGCCACTAACATTTTAAATAAACCAGATGGTATGTAGAACAGCAGCAGCGCAGGTAGTAATATTAGGGGGAGTAGAATAATGAATCGAATCTCTCCTTGGGCAGTCAAGACTGGCACCGTGGGCGCCCCCGACTTAGCCAGGTTAGGTCGAAGGGTGCGGCGGGCGAGCTCCGCTCGCCCGCCGCACCGTTCGGTGTTAGGTATTTTTTTTTTCTCCCTAGCATTTTTCAGCAACAAATTAGCAACAAATTGACCACTATTCGCTTGATCGATTAGCCAACATCCAGTGATTTCCACGCTATCTTATTGAAAAGTTAGCGTTATTGCCGATTTTTTGCGATCGGTTGAAGCAAAAAAAATAATTTTCTAGCAACTAATTAGCAACAAAAAAGAAACAAATTTCGGTGTTTTTTTTTTTTAATTTCGCTGATTTTACATCGCCATTTTTTTAGACCTTTACAACGCGGTAACATTAGGTAATAAATTATTTCCAAAGTAAGTAACTCTTTATTGTACACAAAAAAAAAACCATAAATACAGAAATAACTGACACATAAGGACACAGTACAATTAGGCGGTCTTATTGCTTAAAGCAATTTCTTCCAGACAACCTAGCCTTTTCAGATATAGTCGAAGAAAATAGCGATAGGTAGGGTGTACACTTTAAAAACTAAAAACTAAGAACAATATATATACACAAGATAATATACGTGGACAGTTGACAAGGTAAATGCAATGAACAGTAGATGACAAGCTATGAAAGAAATTAGGAAGGAGATAGGGAAGATAAATAGTGCGCGTAGAGCCGCTTTTTGAATGACTCCAGCGTTTGGTTTGAGCTCTATGGATATCAATAGGCAAGGAATTCCAAAGCCGAACGGCAACTACAGTGAAAGAATTATCAACAAAGGAAGAAGAATGCCAATGTTGTGGCTTTTTGGGGTGTACTTTTTATTTTTTTGTAGACTCATCGTTCCATTTTTTATTTTTTTGTATTGTTTTAAAATCTTTATTATTTTTTTATTGCTGTTTTTATATATAGCCGTCTATGACGAACAAAATGGCCCTAACGGAAGATCAGCGCTGGTTGTCCCACAACTAGCACACGCTGAGTTGGGGCCAATTTGTAACAAATGTATAATAAGTAGGTTCCTATGTATGTATGTATGTATCTTCACGCCAGGTCCCTAACGGGGTAGGCAGAGAGTGTAGAGCGCCAGACATCCCGGTTCTGACAAACCTCTCGTGCCTCGTCTACCTTCATCATTCTCTTCATACATGCACGCCGATTCCTAAGACTTTTGACCCCACCATCAGACAGAACTCGACCTATAGGTTCCTACATGTCTCAAAAATTGTGTTGCTCATGTACATTGTTACAAATAAACATTTCTTTCTTTCTTTCTTCCACACCATCAATAACATAAATTAGCAAAATATAAAAAAGAGTAAGTTTAAGCACCAGACTAGTAGGGTTACCTATTTGCACGTGCTTCTATACATGTAGCTAGTTACACGGTGCATGTAACAAGCAACTATAAGCAACGGTCGTGTCTCATTGATGTTACCACAGTTGTTAATCGTTTTAGGTCACAAGTCTTAGGAATTGGCGTGCATGTATGAAGAGAATGATGAAGGTAGATGAGGCACGAGAGGTATGTCAGGACCGGGATATCTGGCGCTCTACTCTCAGCCTACCCCGTTAGTGACCTGGCCTGAAGATATAAACATACATAAATCGTTTTTAAAAGAAAGGCAACACTACTACTAAAACACGACAACAATTAAAAACAAAAGATAGGCAATTAGGTAGGTACGATAGCTGGTTGATGAACATGAATCTTTGTTTATGTATATCGATATGCACGTGATGAGTAACATTCAACACATAGTAACAAATTTCCACCAAAGTTATAGAGAAGTTAATCTTATCCAAAAATAATTATGAAAATCGGATAAATCGGAATTTATAGAACTACTTACTAGAGCTATTGCCCGCAGCTTCGCCCGCGTGGATCGTTTTATAAATAACTAAGTAGCCTATGTTCTTTCTCAAAGTCGACTCTATCTCTGTACCAAATTTCATTAAAATCGGTTCAGTCGTTTGAACGTGAAAGGTAACACACAGACAGACAGACAGGCTCACTTTCTCATTTATAATATTAAGTAGGGAAGTAGGGATATCGGAAATTATAGAATTATACGTAGTCATACATCACACAAATGGGTATTAGTCATTGAATTGATAATCTCCTCCTTCTATGTTCGATGTTAATTGTCAACGGTAGACAACTACAGTGTGGATGCACCATAAGCTGCACCTATTAAAAGTTTGTTTACACGTCAAAAAGAAGTTATAAATAACCGGTCCGTCACGTATCCATTTCGGACGGTCATATTTCTTCTCGTATTCTTTAAAATAACATTTCATAATATGTTATTTTGCAAGAAATTTCAAGTTAACATATTCTAAAATACCTAGGTATATCTAGGTATTAAGGTTTCCTTCACTATAAGTACAAATCGGAAATAATACACTAATTATATTAAGTATATATATACCATACAAACCGTGCATACCTGCCTACCTACCTATGTCCTACTTGTACGTTTTTGGTTCCTTAACGCAGTCACCTAATTTCAATGAAATAATTATTATTTTAGAACATAATATGATACCTACCATAGAAAGAGAGACAATTCTGATTCTTAAGTAGGAACAAACTATTCCTGGTTCGTACCTATCATCAAAAAGGTATGCACAAACATACTTGAGTAGGTACCTATGTTAAAATCGGTGAAACCGGTTTGGAAGAGTTAGATAAAAAATTTATGAAATAATAAAATAAACTGCAGCCACTGCAGCAACTCTTTGCAGCCTCGGTCTCTTATGAACGAAATGATACTGCAGTGGGATCCTAATCTATACCTACTTAAAAAACAAAAATTCTTAATCACTAAAAAAAGCAACGTAAACCCAAAGTAATGTTAACATTATAAGCATCGAGTCTAATGAAACAAAATAAAGTATCGTGGTGGGTAGTGTAGAGTTATACGAGTTGTACCGGTCGGTTGCGGTTAGGCGCCGGCCGACCGGCGCGTTCCCCCCGGGCGGGGCGGACGCCGTAGTTCGATAGCACGCACCGCCACGGTGCCTATGAAAAAGTAATTTGTGGGACATTTTTATACCATTATGATTGATATTTAATATTTCTAAGTAAAGTTTTTATGATCAATTGACGCATTCAATACACAAATACAGAAATCTTAGTCTCAGTTCGCAATCTACAAACGCATCTAGAAATTGATTATATAGCAGTTCTAGCAGTTTTAGGTTTGCATCGAGTCTATTTCATCACAAAATAAAGGAAAAGGATCTACAACAGTGTTGCCAATCGGCGGGAAATCCTGCGATTTGCGGGGAATAGAGTGTCGGCAGGAGAGCAGACGAGTACGGATGCAATGCGGAACAAAAACAACAACAACACTAGTTCGAACAGTTTGAATCGAGTCTTTTACAAAATAGATAGATAGATAGATTGTCATCAAATTGTAACAGTCGGTTGTGGTAGATTTAATATCCTGTACTCAATACTTTATTGCACTATAATGTACAACGGTAGGTGGTGTTACATTAGTATTATGGACCCTGTAGGGCACCGCAAAGTAAGAGAGAATTTAGCGGGCGGAGCAGACGCCACTGTTCGATAGCATGCAACTCCGCCGTAGGGATGATGATACGGTGGTATTAGGAACGTTTTATGTGGTTGGCCCTTATTTGTATATCACTAAGATGTCTTTTTAAATTTTCTCGGAATTCTGCATTGAGAGATACACTTACTTTTTTTCGAGTCAGTTAATGACGCGTTTATTAGCCAAACAAAGAATAATCTACTAAGGTAATTAGTAATTTTATACTAATAGATACATCTTTAAACTAGTTTAAAAGGCCCTAACAGCGGTGCAAACTATTTGCGTTATGCGGTTCGGCATATTTTTATAACGAAAAAGTACCAATCGTGTTTTCGTTACATCGACTTCTGTCTAGCGAGACCATATCTGCCCCATAAAACAAACACAATATCTATAAAACTTGCTAACCAGTGTAAAAATATTTAATTATTTTGTGGCCTGTGTTATACACATATTATGTAATTTATTTTATTTAAAGAAGCACACAAGCATGTGTTAATGCGAAATAATATAAAACAATTATGTAATTTAGTCAATATTTAACGACTTTTCAAAGAGAGTTTACCTAATTCATCCTACTATTTGAGTATGTCCATTCAGAGAAAACATAAAACAAAGTAACTACCTAATAATGCGTGAATATTATAGCATAGTTAACGAAATAATAAATTGAATTTAATTTGAGTTTTCCTATCTAGTTGCGCGTCCTTCCAGTCCCGCTTGTTCAATAAGCGAAAAAAGCGAAAATTGATCTAAAAAAATCTGGAATTTAATCCCTTAGTTAGACTGTCCACGTTTGACAGTAACTTAGAGGCAACGTAGCAAATACGGCGGCCATTTTAGAACGCAACGTTTCCCCGCCGCGCGTCAGTCGCCCGGCAGACCTGCCCGCGTGCAAGCCGCGTTTGTGCCGCCGATTTGTTCACGACCTACAAAATGGCGATGCAGTTCGAATACGACCCGGAACGGTTGATCGAAGAGGTGAAGAAGCGCCCCGGGATATGGGACTTCGAGAACCAGGAGTACAAAACGAAGAACATGAGACATAAGCTGTGGACGGAGGTCGTTAGTGAACTAATGCAGGGTGACGTGAAGGTCTCCAAGAGCGAGATGCGCGAACTAGGTAATTTTTTTATGCAGGTTTTTATAGTTAATTTATACCTATCAAGTTGAATATTTTGTTGACTCGCTAAGTAAGTTTTATGGAGGCGGGGGGATTTTCTTTTAAGTAGGTATACGTTTTACTGCAGATTTACAATCAATAATAAGTAAACACCCTAACAATGCCATTACATGAATGTTCAGATTAGTATCTAATCTTTATATTATGTACCATCGAAGAAATGTCTAGTAACTCTAGTAGATTATGGCGGTGTCTTATTCGTGTTGACATAAAGTATAATTTGCAATGGTTTTGGATCACCGGAAACTTCTTCGATGGTTCTTAATATTAGGATAAAAATATGGCTCGATATGTAATCCATAACGATCAATGATCATCAGACATGCTGATGACGCTTATATTTTTATGTGTTGAATGCTTATCTAAAGGTGTCATAAGAGTCAAAACATAAAGCGCTCTGATTGGACGTTAGCCCGGCCCGAACGCCGCGGTCTAGCTGCCGCGCGCATATCCCTACTTCGCTACTAATAATATAAATGCGAATGAAACTCTGTCTGTCTGTCTGTTACCTTTTCACGTCTAAACGACTGAACCGATTTCAATGAAATTTGGTACAGAGATAGAGTTGACTTTGAGAAAGAACATAGGCTACTTTTTAATCGACATCCACGCGGGCGAATCCCCTGGCAACAGCTAGTATTTTAATATAATCATTCGTCGTTTCTCAATGATTATAATAATTATTACGTGTCTTGACGTATTCTCTAGTAGAAAAAACATGGATAATTTAACATTTTTTTTTGTGGTAGAACCGAAGTAGAGTTATTCAAGTGTATGGGCACCAGCGCATTAACAAACTGATAAAGTCTAAGAAAAGAAAAAGAGGCATTCTTAAGAAATGGTAACGGATCAAAAAGGAGTAGCTTCATGAGAACTTTACCCTTATAATCACATGGAACTGCTACCCATTCGCTTCTTTGTATATTTACTTTTTGGATTCTAATTAGATATACTAATGACCCATTACCAAATAGAAGGTAACAATACAATTTCGTAAAATCCCTTGTGACTTGTGAGTCGCAACATCATTGCGATCACAAATCACTAGTAACGTTAACAATAGATTCATTAACGTATTGATTAGACCTCCCACGTGTACTGAATAGATAGTATCCGTGGCTTGTTTATAAACAAAAGAAGGGTGCGTGCATATGTTATAACATCGTCGGCGGCAGAGAAATGTTTTCTTAAAGGTGCAATTCCGCGGGTCGCGATCGATCGCGGCCGATGACGTCATCGGCCGCGTGCGGCTATAGATGCAGTATGAAAATGTATGCAACCGATTCCGCGGCTCGCGACAGACGCGCGCGGCCGACGACTGTCGCGAGCTGCGCGCGGCCTTGTTAGGATAAGATCCCACTGCAACATCATTTCGTTCATCCAGATATGCTGCAAACCTATTTTTACGCATATTTATAATCTAGAGAATATATATCCACTAGGTTGGCTTTCAAAAAATTGGCCGCAAGTATTTTTTATATTTTTTTGTTGGAAAATAATGTTTTTTTTGTTTAATTGTATAATTAATTTCTCACAGTGATTGAGTTACTTCCTTGTCCTTGTCTACCTTATCTATTAAATGTAAACTCTCTGAATGATGCACCAGTCATTTCGAACACAGAGGCAAAATATTTCAGATCAAGAGTAGTATATAACGTATAATAGGAAGAAATGTTAAACTTGATGCTAAGTTTAAAATAAATTTTGGCTTGTTTCAGAAATCCAGCTTCAGAAAAAGTGGAAAAGTATGAGAGACTGCTTTCAAAAGTTTTTGAACCATCCCCAGCGAACGAAAAGACCGTATATTTACAGCAAACATCTTCAATTCCTCCTGAAGGACCAGAGTTTCCCGCAAGTCGAAGCTGCTTCCAGCGACTCCGATGGAAGTCAGAGCAAGAGAAAGAGGGTGTGGAGACCGAAAAAGAAACTGAAACTCACGGACAGGAGAGAGCAAGAAGTCAGCTCGGAGGAGGAAGTCGACGTGACGTTTGAAAATCACGACGACTCTAGATCAAATGATGGCACTACTATAGAAATACCGGGAAAGTCATCATTCTATTCAAATAAAACATTGGACGAATTCGTTTTCGCCAATGTGGATTCTCAAACCAAAAACGAAATAGAAGACCACGATAAATTGTTCCTATTGTCACTGTTACCGCATCTTAGAAGGATACCGGATGAGTTCAAACTTAACGTTAAAATGGATTTGATGCAAGTATTACGAAATGCCAGCTTTCATGCAAGCAAAATCGGTTAATACCTGATTAAAACAAGGCGCTTATAGAAAAACCGATTTTGTTTACACCTCCTTTTACAATATTTGATTCAAACACCGACTTCCAATTAATTAAGAAGCTGATCAATATATTTGTGTCACCTCAATTTCCTACCAGTAGGTAATAAAACATAAATACAGAAGAATATGACGTGAAAGATTGTTTAGCAAACATATTCGTTCCAAAATTATAACGTTACTTTACTAACAATGTTATCCTACATTCCATTAAAATTAATGAAGCTGAAAATGTGTTTGCATGACTCACCTCAGATCTAAATAAGTAAGTGACTGTAGACCTCCAACGGCATCTGGAACGCTTCTTAATATATTTTGTGACAGCAATAACTTTTCTAAATAAATATACGTGGTCACTTCATCAGGCACTTCACTAAACCGATTTTTTGATAAATCTGAAACAAAGAAACATATTTTTAGGAAAGAATAGTTATTTGTTGAAGAGCGTGAATTATAGTGGAATCGTTATTCTATAATAGACTGAAGGGAGGCAACTAAGATGGCAGAAACATTCCTGGTCATAAATGACGCGCTTTAATGGTGTAAGTTATGGCAAGCCATGAAAATAGCGCATGATTTAGTGCAATAAAAATACTAAAGTGCAAGAGCTAGATCTTGATTAATTTTACGTTAGTAAAATTAAATACTATAGTTTTGACCGACGCAAGTGCGATATTAAGGATATTTGTCAGGACGTCGGATATTGTCCTAAAAAAAAAATGTGCTGCACAAAATATCAGAGATCTTTGTGATTTTAACAATATTTTCAATATCAACATACCTATAAGAAAATGCGTAGCCGTTCTTAAGAACATACACTCGTAATACTTCCGCTTGAACAGGTTCTAATCAGTAATTTCCAAGGAATCTGCCAAGTTTAGCAGGCAGATAACGCCGTGACACTGTTATTTACGTATTGAATACTTAACTATAAATTCCCCTTTTTTGCACGATTTGCAGAAATTTACACTACTAAACAAAGATAATTTTGAATATAAGTTATTATTAGTAGCGTCAACTGTTTTAAAAATATTACCTTTATGATTCGTTTTTATGTTACAGTTTAAAATTAAGTTCCATAATGCTATGAAACCATGAATGACTTTAAAAGCGATAGTTTCGATTAAATTAATAGGCACAGGCATTACACGAAAATGATGCGCACATTATACAAGAACTCTAATTATTGACAGTAACTCCATACAGACACCGAACAGATTCACCACTTTCTCAAATCTTAGAATGTGTGCGGTGATAAATATAAGCCAAGGATTCTAAGGTTCCTTTCATCTTAACTCAGTATTTCCAAATTAGCGTTTCGTTTATTAGTTTTATAAATATGTACCTATTATTTGTTATTCGCTCCAGTTTATTCAAAAACGAGCAAAAACAGCCGGTGGGGTTAGCGGTAAGATTATATTACGAGACGTGACCACAAGTTAAACTAATATCGTGCCAGAATTAGCTTTGATTTTATTTTTCGGCTTGTCGGTTTGTGTGGCCACAACGCTGTTGCGGATCTAATAAATAAAAACTATCTATTTAATGAAACCATTATTGAATTTTCACCGTTATCTTAGAGTGACATGCGGTGTAACTTTGGACAAATGTTAATTACCCGTGTTGATCCAGGAGTTTCACTTTTTAAATCGGAACAGAAAGCAATTTAAGTCTTATTTTTTTCCATTTATTAATCCATTCACAGTAGCACAGAATCGGCGAAGGCGCACAAGCAAAGAAGGCGCTGTTCCAGACAATGATTTGAGAGGTAGGTATCATGGCTTGCAATAATTGTGATTTAGATTAGAATTTTTTGGATGAATTTTAATGTGCTAAAGATTGGGGGAAGGTCGACCTCTCCTACCCCCTGATTGTCACTGCAGAGAGTAGGACAGACTTTGAACGATGCTCAGAGTACCCAAACAAGTTCGCCCTATAAGTAATTAATCACATGTGTAGTGATAAACTGGCAAATATCGAGCATATGATTGCACGCCCGGTAGTGCAAACATATGCTCGATATTTGCCAGTTATTTTAGTAAGAATTGTCTTTCCTCGTACATTAACCAAAGGCGGGTAAAAAAAGTACCAGTGCTGGGTTTGAAACATAGTTAAGAATGGGTAACAAGTGGTTTTAATTTGTATGCAATGCATCTCTACCCACCTCCTCGTTGAAATAAAGGCGTTAGTCATGTTATTTCGAATTACTCGCAGTAAACTAGACAGGCGAAACGGGTTCATTGTGCTGCGGGCTGCGACGTCGTCTTGTGATCGATGCCAATATTAATGTATTCCTATGAATATTTATTTATCTTGTCCTATACAAAGAACATTTTTTAACCTTTTCAGCTTACCTAATTGATATTGCAATGTTTTATTTATATATATAAAAATCTATTGCTGTTCGTTAGTCTCGCTACAACTCGAGAACGGCTGGACCGATTTGGCTAATTTTGGTTATATTTATTTTAGGGAAACAGTAAAAACCACAATTTTATTTTCCCATACAAATAGTCCGTATATATCAATCAAACCTTTGACACATTATTTGATTCTGAGGCAATACGAAGTTTGCCGGGTCAGCTGGTTAGTATATAAATAATCACATTAATGTTCATAAAAAATTGCACATCAATATTGTAGTAGGTACCTACCTACATTAGCCGATAGGTTTTGCTGTCAGTTTAGCTATAGGTGTTCCGTCAATCACAGTCACGGCTGCTGTGTTGACGGAACACCTACCGTATAATGCCAATGTAAAGCGTTGACTGATGATTGCGTGAAGATTTTAAAATGTTTAATTATTCTATTCTATTCAGCAACCATCAGTAAACCATCATTCATGTCTGATGAAATTGAATGACACTGACATGAGTGTGCAGGGCCTCCATTTGACGATAGGTTTTTCTGTCAGATTAACCACAGTCACGGCTGTGATTGACGAAAAACCTGCCGTATAATGCCAATGTAATATGTTAAATTATTCTATTCAGCAACCATCAGTCAACCATCATCGATGACTGATGGATTTGCATGACGCTGGCATGAGTGTGTTATGGACGCCTTATGTACGCCTTGAACTCGTCCGTTACTCACTGAGTGATGGACAGATTGATTGAGTAATAGAGTGGCTGACAGACAACGCACAGTCGAAGATACACGAACAAAATCTCGTGATATGCTAGTAATTGAATCGATTTCCAGTCTTTCTCTAACATAGACCGCACGCATCGGCTAAAGCAAGACAGCGAATCGATTCCACCACGATTATGTATGTTACAAGAAACCGTAGGCACCCCCGCATTATCTTATCTACTTACCGCTAAATAGAAATGTTCTGCCTTATCGTATTCCAGTCAGTTAGGTGGTAAATGTGGTAATGCACCGCCCTGTTATTTCCGGTACAGAGGCACAACAACGTAGACCTCATGAATGGCAACGCATCTACATTGAAATCACTGGATTTTATGTAGATGTTTACAGGGTATTCACTTGCCATCAACGGGAACTGTATGCTTGTTTGCCACTTCATGGACATAAAAAAGCTAGTCTTAACACTTATATACGGTAAAATAAACTGGAAGGCTCAAGATGCGCATGCTCATGCGGATGAGGCATCCGCATCGGGAATCTTGTCCCACAAACAAGCTCTTCAAACTACTTGAGAAACAAGACCAGTACGGTACAACCAGGTTTACCGAGTTCACCATAATTACATTTTTCTGAAGCTTTAACTTTTTTTTTGTTTTAGCATGAAGTGGCAAACAAGTATACAGGACCAAATTTATGGCGAGTAATAATACCACAGCATTACAACACCTACTTACCTAGATATTTATTTATTATTTATTTAAACTTTCTTGCACTTACAAGTACATGAGGCGGACTTAATGCTATGAAGCATTCTCGACCAGTCAACCTTGGGGTTGTGTTGAGAAAGAAAAAAATATGTTGGTGCATTGAGAATAAAGTTATAAACTAAATTATTATTATAAACCAGAAATTTCAATGTAGATGCGTCGCCAGGTTGTTGTTGTTCCTTTTTTTCATGTAGATGAGAAAAGCGTCCAACAAGGCTGCATCCTTTTGCTCATCCGCCGATGGGAAAATATGCCAGAATCGCCGCGCTTGGCATGGGGATTTACGATCGCAGTGGCAGTAGTTATATCGCAGGACGCTGCTGCCATCCCTGCACTATTGTAGTAGGTAACTATGACCGCGTACAGCACTGTCGAAATCGTTTGACCGCCATTGTTCGGATGTCAGACCGCATTTTTGTTTTAAGGAAGGAAGGTGGAAATTAAGCATGCAGCTCTCATTGATGATAAGTGATGACTGCTGCCTATAGACATAAAAACCAGAGGTCAAAATGCAGATGAGTTGACACCCCTGAGATCTAAGGTGTCATGTCTCTGTGATACCTACTTAGTTATTACGAGGCCATACATTGCCATCCAACCGGAACACGATAGCGCCGAACACTACCATTGAGCGGCAGATTAGTTAGGTAATGCGGTGGTGCCTACGCCCTAGAGCTCACACACTTGGAACTCTACCAGTAAATACTATAGTACTAGCGGAAGAGTACTCTTCCACTAGTGGCGATGGGGTCTCCGAATAATTATTAGGCACACTTCCATTTTATACCCGTATTTAGTGTTGTACGCCGAAAAAACATGGTTCTTTTAATCAAGCCAATATCTTATTAGGTCGTTCACGATTAATTTTACAAGCAATAAAGTACTGCACAGACCCTGTTATTGACGATAAGACTTTTCTGGGTTATATAAATATCGTAACACAAACCCGAATGTGATTGGATGACAGTCCAAACATACTAATGATTCAAGAATAGGTACACTTATTTAGTTAGCTACTGTGTATCTAAGCTTGCCAGAGAGCGTACTTAAATAATGTAGTTATGAAATACACAAGAATATAATACCTATGTACTTAGGCTATATATTTCTTTACTATATAAGGAAGAAAATTTTGCCAACCCTAAGGTATTATTTAAATGTAACAGTTTTTTTCATTAAGATCTACCATTTTCAGACAGTTGCTGAGTAATGGGTATTTTTTAAGTATGTTAGCTCTTTAGACATTTAAAAATTTACACGATAATCTTCACAGAGAAGATATTTAATTCTATTTCAATTCTCTCAGAAAAAAAGGATACTATTTTAAAATAATTTAGCAAACACAAAGCCACGAATCATCCCAGTTAAATATCATGGATGGTAAGGGAATACTGCCCATAAGGCCTCCGACAAGGTTTAACGACTGCTATCTATCGATAGCAACCGGGACCGACGGCTAAACGTGCACTCCGAAGCACGGAAACGCGCATTTTAATTTGCCACTAGCGGTCACCCGTCACACATCCGACCGCGCCTGTAATGCTTAACCGAGTAGATCGCTCATGATCTACACCAGCTGCGGGGCCATGCGCGCTTCAGACAAAAGACGCGCGTTAAAGTCAATTACCGCTTCATTACCATTTGGCGGCAGGTTATTTGGTAATGCGATGATACCTACGCCCTTCGAGTTGCGTTACTAAAACTCTAACAGCCACATATACAAATGCATCTATATTTCACTATTAGATTCCCATTTATCGGTACCCGGAAATCAGGTCAACGGTGAAAGTGTTGACACACAACTTTGATTGGCCACAAATCAAACGTTACACCTACGCTACACGACACACCCAACATTCCTGATCCTGTGACTACATCGTGTTTGTCTAGTCCGACGGGCAATAATTCAGTGTATATCTTGCCTCTTGACAGTCAAAAGTGGGTCAAAATCCACAGCCCTTCGGTTCCAATATTTTACATCGTGTTAGTTTCAGTAACAGGACGTATTACATTACATACCGTCAAATGGTAGGAAGTGTCCAACACTATCGTATTGCGGTTTTTAAGGGCAATATAAGTAGGTATGGCGCGGTTGTGCTACGATGAAGATTATAACTACTAAGTTACTTTCTTCATTGCCGCTAAATTGTTAATGGGTATGAAAAACTACTAAAAACGCTCAATAAATACAATTTACTCCTGTTTACCAGTCCAAAATGCGTATGCAATACGATTTCAACTCACGAAATATGTGTCAGGCAACGAAACAAGAATATAAACTGGTTTCAAGACCATTTTGAGGCATTTGACCGAGTAAACGATTGTCTCTCCCTAAATGATACGCGAGATTCACAGATAGCACTACCACTTTATGTACTTGGAATAGCTAGTTGGTCCAGCGGTGTGTGACAACCGTTTGAGCCAAGGAACACGGGTTCAAATATTTGTATGGCCTACGTTTTTTGTTTCGGGTCTGGGTGTTTTTGTACGTATTGTGTGTGTACAACTGTACAACGCCACCTACGACACAGGTTTCAGGTAGGGTCAGTGTAAGCGTATTTTTTAAAATTTTAGTCTGACTTTCAATACTAATTTTATTTGACAGACATGTCAAAACTTTTACAGTGTTTAACTTGGGGAAACAAATCTTTTCAAATAAAAAAAAATGTTAAGTTATGTAAAATCATAATTTCACATGACTGAAACAAAACAAGCGTTGAAACTTCGACTCTAGTCAAAGTAAAATCATAGTACGGTTTATGAACGTCCTCTCGAAGCTCAAGAACATAATACAATTATTGGGAATAAATTGACTGAAGAGTTGAAGCTCTTTTATAAATATGAAAATGGTTTGAATAGTCCCCGTTAATACTGCTTCACTAGCTTAAATGGTCCAAGCCACTGCAACTAGGACCAATTGTACGAAATATATTACGATGTACTACTAATTTGTTCGGTACATGTATCTCTCCATCCACTTCTGTCTACCCTTGTGGGAAATAAGGGCATTATTATGTTTTAATACACCATATAATAAAATTAGGACAACCTTAATGGAGTTTTATTCCCTAGAGCGTCATCGAAACCAAGGGAAACATGAAAGTTAGCTGAAATTTGTAATCGACCTAATTTATGAAAGCTTTTCGTGTATCTCCATTCTCCACTCAGTATAGGAGCTTCATATATTCTTCATCAATTCTTTTTCCCAAACTTAGAAATGTAGGCCTCGGAATCTCAAGACATTGGGATTTTGACAACTTTACTTTTTAGCAGTATACTAGGCGATTTTTGAGACTGGTTCATAATTTAAAGGGGTCATTCAACTGATCATTATAAACCGCTTTTACTATGCGGCTTATCCTGAAATTGCGAGATAAAAACCAGCCGTTCCATACATTTTGCTGGCATACGATTCACATTTTCTATGGAGCAGCTGATTTTTCATTTCATGATTGCAGGACTGGTCTCATAGTAAAAGCTGTTCATAATGATGAGTGAAATGTCCCTTAATTATGAACGTGTTTCAAAAATCACCCAGTAGGTACATGAATATATTTTCAGTAACCAGCTACCATCAAAGTACACATAACAAAATATAACAACGCTTCTAAATTGAAACCTTCATTGCAGAGTAGGTATCATCAAAAATCACTTAATTATATGTATGTATAATGAAAAAGTTACTTTAGCCATGTAACGTAAAAAACGTCGTAAACAAAAGAACACAGGTACACAAGCGTCCACATGCAAGAAAAGCTGTGATAACAGAATACCTTACAATGTACACAACGATTTTCTTCTATGCGATGGCATAGAAGAAAAAGAGCTCATCAACAAACCGCCTGATATAAAAGCCGGAGGCTTTGCTCGCGCGGTGACTGTCTTGGCGACTACAAAAGGAAGTCTAAGTGATAATGAGCAGGGCTGCGAACAATGGGAATGGCTTCAACTACCTACCTACATGCAACGAAAGCCTTAAGCAGGAAGTAATTAAAAGTATCGAAGATGTTAGTTGATTCATGTGAGGTGGGTATAAAGGGGTAGTTTTCAATTTCAAGCTACACTTAATTTTAAATCTGCAGTAGACAGTTCTGTGTTGGAAGAACAGAGCAATACAATGACATCCTAGTACATCAACCACTAGTATAAAGTACACATTTTTTTATTAAATGACTTTTTACAGCCAATAATAAATGAACTACGTTATTCAATATATATCAGGTAAGGTATAGTGTAAATGGCAGTGTTAAATGCTATGATGTTACCAGTAAATGATAGATTAAGATCTCCGGCCTCAGAAGTCTGAACTTCCTATATTAGGCGATTTAATAACACATTTTTCAGAACTCATCTCAAGTTAGGTACATACCAGTTTAAAGATTCTGTTTACGAGAAATCTAGTGAAAAACAATAATGAAATGGAAGATAGCCCTGAAACTACAAAATTATAGTTTGGGCGCAGTTTTTAAACAGTAAACATGATTGCACAGTCTGCTCATATTTCCCGTAGTTTTATTGACTTTGTAATAGGGAGACGGCAAACTCAGTTGGCTTTTTTGATGCAGTATTATCAACTATACAAAAAACTGCGGCCAAACTGCAATTTCCAGGCAAGCCATTCAACAGCCGTCTGTATTTGAACTGTCTAGACAGACTTACATGGGGTGTAATTTAATTAGGCTTCACTTTGTTCCTCGTTAGTGAAATCGAGCATAAAATCCACGCGTCAGCTAAAACTAATCGAGTACAAAGCCATCACGTATATCTACAACAAAAGACTAATGTCTTCCATTCAGAATTAATTAACCTAACAGCAAATTAGCAACGAAGTGTTCAAGAGCTTGCTTCAAAATAATTATAACCCACTGTTTCCGTCGGCTATCGTAAATACAGGCCCTGGTTGCGAGATGCATGACTCACACCGAATAACCTCTAGACATGACTATGTAATAAGTGTAGTTTAACGAAAAATGGAAAGAAAAATTTGACTTCAGGCGAGACTCGAACTCGCGGCCTACTGGGAATCTAGTCCAGCCGCTCTTCCAATTGAGCTACTGAAGTCCTGCCCGATTTGTCAAATCTTTCCTTCACATTTATTGCATTGCTTTATGGTAGCAGCAGCGCCATCTATTGCCCACTATGCTAGTTAGGCAACCGATATAATAAACTCTCAATTGGAAGAGCGGCTGAACTAGATTCCCAGTAGGCCGCGAGTTCGCGTCTCTCCTGAAGTCAAATTTTTCTTTCCATTTGTCGTTAAATAAAATATATTTCACAAGCATGTGTTAATGCGAAATAATATAAAACAATAAGTGTAGTATTAGAGTACACATCAACAAAGCTCTATAGTTCTATACAGTACGAGATATGGCTAAAGATCATTTTGTTGATTGAGTAGTTAATCAAAGGTTTAGATAGGTTGCCATAAAAAAAAAATGAGCGCCAGTTTTCATTAACATTCACAATTTTTCGATTTCGATTGTCGGATCGGATTTTGTTGTTGGTTTATAGCAGTTATATTTTAGCAAAATTTGCTTACTTCAATATTAATAGCATTCGCTTTATAATACGACGTATAATACGTCTTGTATTTAAAAAAATGTGCATTATTCTATGTCACATAATATTAATAATAATAATAATACTTTTGTACAAGTTTATCTCGAAAAGTGATGGTTGCGGTAGTACACTTGGCCGCCAAGTGCGGTCACGGTCACTTTTTGATAACTACAAAAAACCTTTTTTTTTTTTTAGTAAAATTACTCGATGATCGTAGCGATCTTGCAGCCTATCTTAGACCATTAGTTCCAAAATCAATGCAATTTTTGGAACTCGAACTACGAAACTGAAGATGATATAGACGATTGTCATATTGAGGCCAATAAAAATGTCAATAACAAGTAAAAGCAAGGTCATGATGTAACTTATCTAACATATGGGAGTTATAAATAAAAAAAGTTCACGCCGAGATTAATCTGGCGACTTCAAAGGCTAGGCAAGTCACGGTTGGGCGAAGCTAGATGATTATTAATAAAACAGCAGCGCAAAGTAAATCTACAGTTGATGATGTAATGAACGTATAATGATATCTTCGGCACGCGTGAACAAACATAAACATTTATTTAATATAGATGCTCATTTGTTGGATGAGAAACAGTGCCTAAAGCTGTTAAGGTCCCGTATCTCAAATCTCTATCTGTTGATTACAGGAAAGCTAACCGGCAGTCTATGCTATTTTAGGTAACATAGGAAATCTCTCAATTGCAGGATACCTTTTGCACGCAAGTCTGACTCGCACTTGGCCGGCTTTCTTAAATAATTGAAACTTATTAACATCAAGCAAAGGCACTAACAAAGTTCTTTATTAAAATTAAGAATTAACCAAAGCTTTCCCAAAATGAAACATTGCAGATGATGTTCTCAACTTTAATGCCGATATTGATTAAAACGAGCATGTTTATTTATAATACAAAGGTGTCGTTATATTTTTATCTAACGGAGGAAGGACAGGTTAAAAGGGCGACCGATGGCATTGTGCACTTGATTGACAAAGTAAATTGTAAAGGTTGAGTGAATATGCTAGTATACAATTAGAATATGCAACTTATCCTCTTACAGAATATTGAAACAAGCAAACCATAACGGAAAATAATACATCTACTTGTGATAAGCGTTATCTTATTAAATATCGACTATTGGCGATAGTAAAAATATACTGATAAAATTAGAGAGCATTTGAATTTGGTTCTGTTCGTAAGTTCCTAGTGGTAGAGTAGCGCAAGGTTGGGGCACCACTGTATTACCTAATCTATCTGCCGTCAAATGGTAAAGTTCAGCGTTAATTGTGTTTCGGTTGTGTGTAGATACAAGCTGTTCAATTGACACAGATTAAAAATATTGAAGCGCGCATGGCCCTGCGACTGTTGTACGGTCAAGCGATACGGGCGCGGTCGGGTGTGTGACGGGTGACCGCTAGTGGCGAATTGAAATGCGCGTTTCCGTGCTTCGGATGGCACGTAAAGCCGTCGGTCCCGGTTGCTATCGATAGATAGCAGTCGTTAAACCTTGTCGGAGGCCTGAGATATGTGGTTTAAAAACATCCGACAGCGGGTTGGCCACTAACCCGTATCTCCATCATCTCGCATTGGAGCAGCGTGGTGGAGTAAGCTCCAGGCCCAAAAAGGGAAGAGACTCGTGACCAGGTGTTCCAGGGTTGCCATTACTATTAAATTTATAAAAATATTCAAAATACTTCAGTGATAGAAACATACCTGTACCTCATATTTACTACTTCATTATAAGAAAGAATCTTAAAATTTACATTAACGAATAATAGCAAGCAGTAGTTGCCTATTATGGCTCATATAATAATTACTTGATGGTTTCTAACACCAAAACACTGAAGTTTTACGACGAAAAGGATGTGTCATTACATTATCACATATGTAGCTTTCAACATTAAGCCCCCACATCGTGCGTCTTTGCTAAAGTAGACTTCTAAATTAGAAGTATGCCTTTGTCCCAAACACTTTGTTGGCGGACATGTAATGTCAGAGAAAAGGTGAAATAGCTTCAGCGTTCATAGCGCCCGAGTGTCTTGTTTCATAATCCTTTGTCTCGTTCCACATTTCACAACTTGACATATTAGCCATTCAAAAGTGAAAGAAAGGTCAAATGTAGGTAACGCCCTAATGATTTAATAAAAAATTTGATTGTAATTGAATTGTCTCGCTAGCGTAGTGGTGATGATACAAATGCTACGATGACGTCCCAGATTCGATACACAGGTACCCCGGGGTTAAGGGGCTATTGAGATTTTTCCATATCGGAAGATTCCTAGTCCTTAGTAGTTGTTCTTTCGGGGTTCATCAAACTGTTATTGTTGACATAGGCATGCGTTGCACGCATTTGTTTCTGCATATATTCCTTAGGGGAATACAGACGTGAATTGAGGATACGATTACAATGAGAGAACAAATCAAAACACAGTTGACGAGTATTAGCAAATCTTGTATACAAGCGATCGTCATCAAGCGTTTAGAAACAAGTTTTTAGTCTAGTTTTTGCCGACGTCCTCGAAAAATAACCGCCACTACCACGTGCCGCTAACAAACCTATTTGGCGCCACTCTTGACTTTTCCCGCTTGGAACACAAATAAAAATACAAAGCTAAATCACGCTCCTCTCCCTTATCTTCAAAGAAAAATATTTTATGACCAAAAGTTACGTTTTGTTGTGACATTCGTGAAATATGTGTCCTCAACACTGAGTAGCAAGTTTTTGATAGTTATGGCGTTATATCTAAAGAGCTATCTCAATGCGCCAAACTGGTGACGTGCCAAGTCCACGCTGCGGACTGCGGGCCTCCACAACCTTGACCGGCGGCGCGTAAATCTGTTCATGAACAACGCCTATGCAAGGGTTTCCAAACTTTTGTCTTTAAGGAATTATGCGTGACCCCCTAATGACTATAAAAAACAACTTAGCCCTCAGGGATGGCAACGCATCTACATTATGAACTTCAGTTTTTGTGTAAGCTGCAATATTTGCTTACTATTTACATGAACAGCATGCTTTTTAGCCACCATAATTACATATAAAAGTATCTCACGTCGCTGGATGTGATGACTTGGAAGGCACACAAATCAAGACAACTGAGGTGCATTGCAATTAATTTACAGAGGTATTAATTATTTCATATTTAATGCCTGGATTGCACCAAGACATTTGTTAAAGTTAGAGTTATTGTAATACTACTTAATTAAGTTAGAGAAGGATGTAAAATGTAACAATAACTTAAAAAAAAATATCTTGGTGCAACCCAGGCTAAGATTAGCGCCTGAAAAGCAAATAGTTATAAAGTTTACTTTGCTGCAACGGACGTCTTACTTCAGAACAGAGTAAGATTAAAAAAATACTGCTGTAAGAGATGATGGGTCGCCTTTAGGAAGCCGCGTGTCGCACACTTTGGGAGATTCTGGCCTATGCCGAAATTCGTCCTAACAATTGCCCGAGTCAACCACAAAGACGGAAGCACAATGACATCAGATATTAATAGAACGTTTGTGATGACCGAATGTATAGTAGTATAGTATCGGGGTCAAACTTGGCTCCGACACAATGCCTATGGCGTAAGCATTAGCTCTAATCAAGTTCCAAATATTCAACAAGCAGAAACTTTGCGCACGACGACGCCAGATGTGGCGAAGGTTTACAGGCATTTATTAATAAGTTTAACAGCGTCGACCCTCTTTAGACTAGATAACATCACGTGTATGGAGTGTAGAAGCAAGTAGAGACGTCTCTGTGAAATCATTGTTCGCAAATTGGTATTGAATAAAAATCTCTCGCGCTATCGTAGCAAGAAAATGAATTTTCATAAAATTAAATCGCTTTCCAGAAGTTATAACTTTTATTGTTATCAATTTAAGTATGTACCAAAATTAGTTTCTACTTTCACGTTTTTCGTATTTTTTGTGCACCTTGGAATTTTTAAAATGTTACTTCGTATGCTGTGAAATCAAAACCACCTTATAGGTATACTCTAGCGCTACTCTTGAGGATCGAGGCCCGAACTTAATTGATTTTGTAGTGGTCTTTTTTTTCGTACAGCCTATCGCCTAGGAAAGCAGTAGCGATAACTTGACTGTCGTTGTTACTTTAATAGGTGATATGAAAGCGATAAATTTTGCTCTCATAGGTGGAACAAAAGGACATATATCTAAAAAAAATCCGCGTCAGCGCGGATACATTGCATTTCTGTGCATTTTTTTACTAAAGTAAGCAGTTTGATCTGGTGCCATCGTCTCCTTCCCTACCTCACCATCCGAAGAGAGAACTGTCAAACGCACGCATGCTCTCCGCTGGAAACATGAGTCTAATAGCCCACATTGACGGTCAGTTTTTCGTAAAACTTTTGTCATAAAACTGTGGCGTCACTCCAAACGATTTACGCCAACTAGATTTTCCCATTCACGAACTGATGCTAATGTCAAATTGAACTGAAGCTAATGTCAATCTAAATCTAAGGTAATTGTCTCTAATAGAGGCCGGGTTTTTGCAATTTTGGTATGCTAATTTGTTTAAAGTAAAAATATTTGAATCGGAATCAGAAACAGGATTTATAACAATTTATAATTATGTCAATATTGTACAAAAACAAGACACCGATGGCCTGTTACTTATAAAAAAAAGTTCTTTGAAATCAGTTTGACATCATTCTTTCTGTTATTAATATTGAGCAACAATACTCAACAATACAAATTTTTAAACTGGTGGCAGAGCTCCAGTGACGGAGCTCGCGGGCGTAGGCACCACCGCGTTACCTAATCTACTTGCCGCTAAATGGTAGCACTATCGTGTTCCGGTCAGGTGGTAATGTACGGCCCTATAATTTCCGGCCCACAGGCATAATACCTTAGACCTCAGGAGTGGCAACGCATCTGCATTGAAACCTACAGTCTCATGTAGATGTTTAAAGGCTACAGTATTATTTACCATCGATGTAAACTGTATGCGTGTTTGCCACTTCATAACATACAAAAATACAAAAAAAATCGTTTATTGTATGAGCACCCGTCCCCCTTAATATTTTTATATTTTGTATTTGTTGTTATAGCGGCATAGAGCAACACGGGCCACCGGCCGACCTGAGGGAAGAAGCCGTAGCGTTTCTTACCGATGCAAAACAGTCTGTAATTTTTTGCGGGGGAAATTTGTTTTTGGGGGAATTGACGTACACACGCACAACAAAAATCGTCTATCATTACGAAACTCACAACTTGTCGTTAACAAAATACTTAAACAATTTCACACACATTTAAACATCGCGGAGACAGCGGCTTCTCGGAAACAAACTCGGGTCAGTCACTCGACCGATCCGCGTATCGTATAAGGTACATCTATCAGTCTGTGTTGTTTACATCAGTCCAAAACAACACGAGCGATATTTTGGTATTTTTGAGTTTTCAAGAATAAAATAATAATTTTGTCAATAATATTTTCTTACATTTGAAAGGTAACGCTATCTTTTTGTAAACTTGATGGGGCAGATTTCTTTTGCAGCAAAGAAACAGAGCAAATCGGCATTATTTAGGACGTCAGTTCAGTTGCACAGCTAGATTTAGTCAAATGAGCAGTTTGGCTGTTTTTATTAGTTTTTATTATACGCGTATCACCATTTGGGCTTGCAAAGCCTGCATATGACTACTCCCCTCCGGTCCGTCGTAGCCGGTGGCCCGTGCATCTGTGTGTCTGCTCTGTGTAAAGCGGCAACTGAAATACATAATTTGTGGAAATTTCAGCTTTCTAGCTATCACGGTTTATGAGATATTGCCTAGCAACAGACAGACAAACGGAGGGACGGACGGATAGACTGACAGACAGACAGCGGAGCCTTAGTAATTCCCGTCCCGTGGTCCCGTTTTAACCTTTTAGGTACGGGATCCTAAAAAGTGACAAGTGATCAAAAAGTTGGAACCAACATACAGTTTATGGATTTTTATAACACTATTTATTCTGGACCGACTACAGTTACAGAAGAGATTGAAGAGTTGTAGACACTATTTTTGTGTGTGTTTTTTTAATAAAAAAGGAAAGTGAGGTAAATGAAAAGAGGTAACTATGTATACGTATTTTCATTCATTAATGCTAGACCCATTTTTTCCAGAATGAATGTAAAAAAACATAATATAAATGTCCACCTTTATTGTGAAAACAACAGAATTATGAGTACATACATGTTTTCAATGTTCGTTTAACATAAAAAACTGTTTTGTCTGTCCTGCTAAGTTATTCAATATCACTTATGTTGTTTTTGAAATAATCCACTCAATTATTAAAATCAAGAAATTTGAAAACGTGGACGATATTAGCCGTACCTACCTTATTTGACGCCTGACCTTGACAGTTGGATTCAGTCACATTCAGTGTTGGAAACAGTTATGTTAGCTCTTCCCCAGATTTAATGCATGCATTTACCTCTGCCTACCGCTATGGGGATTACAGGCGTGAAATTACGTTACGTTTTTATGTATATAATAAATAGTTTTATGTTACTTGTATTTAATCGTTTTCTTGTAATATATTAGTATAATGTGATATAAAATATATGACTTTGTTTTGTTAGAACGTCGTATTAAGATTATTTTTGAACGTACAATAAGAAGGTACAAAAAAATCGCGTCCCGACGGTTCTTTGGGACGTAGACGTTTTTTGATAGCTGTCGAATGAACCATGGACACTTCCATGTCCTGTCCATGGTCCATTCGACCGTAATCAAATACGCGTTATAGAATGCTCAACCAAATGAAGCTATTTATTAGTACGAACTGATATGCACTGATACATGTTGTGCGGCACCATAATTTCCGGCACAGAGTCATAATACCTTAGACCCCAGGACTGGCAACACATCTACATTGAAATCTCTGGTTTTGTGTTGATGTTTATAGGCTTACTTGAGGTGAGGCTTTCAGGCTTGTTAATGTAAACTGTATGCTTGTTGTCCACTTCATTACATTAAAAAAAAAATTCATCTATTAAAATATCTAACGCGTAATTTATTAGCCGACCAAAAATGGGCGATTGAAACCACAATTTTTAGTGGAAAATCTACTTAGTTGGTAACACTGGTTGGATTATGAAATGTAAGGAAAATTTCCGGGCGCGTCTTCAGTTAAAACGTTCAGTTAAGTGTGGATTTATGATTCGCCACTAACGATCAAATTTTAGTTTTACGTCAGTTGAACTGATCAGTTTAACTGATCGTCAGTGGGCGCTATAAGGATTCCCCCATTTAAAATTATTCTCTCGACTTATACACTCCATAACCACGTCTCTTCGCCATATTTCCCGGTAACGAGCGCCATAGCGGATGAACAAAACAAAAGAGCCGTCTGAATAACTAAGCCCGCGCATCAATCACTATTGGCATCCGTGCAAGTAACAGAGTCGATAGTCGCGACTAACACCAATTTGATCGACGTTATGTGCCCTCATTTGACCGGCCATCAACTAAATCGTCTATATTGAATTACAATTAACCGTTCATTCGACTAACGAAGTTGTAGTGATAAAAATTACGAACTATGTACGATATAGATCTATATAAAAAGGGAACCATTTTCTCTCCTTAACGCTTTCTTATTTGAGATTTCAAAATTGGACACGAAAAGAAAATAAAACATTTGAGACATTGTTTTTATATTATTTCGCATTAACACATGCTTGTGAAATATATTTTATTTTTAAAGAAAAATGGAAAGAAAAATTTGACTTCAGGCGAGACTCGAACTCGCGACCTACTGGGAATCTAGTCCAGCCGCTCTTCCAATTGAGCTACTGAAGCCCTGCCCGATTTGTCAAATCTTTCCTTCACATCTATTGCATTGCTTTATTTGAGACATACTAATTGGCACATGTAAACTATATAAAATTCGACAACTGTTTACCCATTATTCTGATATTTTAATGCAACGGATTATATTAAATAGCAATAAGTCAACATCTGGACAGAAGGATGAAACAATTCCAGGAATGTAAATATGTCGGACACGTCAGCACAACAGTAGATTACAAATGGCGCGGGATGTATCATCCTTATAATATGGTCAGAGCAATTCTGCAAGCAGACATACGTGTACCACATAACGGGTCTACAGAATGCTAGCGGTTATAAAGAAAAGAACAATAAAAGTGAGTGGCATAGGTTGTCGTCGATGTATGAAATATGCATGTAACGAATATGTTAATTTTAAAGTTGATTTATGATACCGCTAATAACCACGTTGCGTTTTTCAAATGAGTGAAGTTGATGTTTTAACTGTAGCACATGAATATTTGGAAAACTAAGGGTTTTAACGTATTTTTTTTTATGTAATTGAAGTGGCAAACAAGCATGCAGTTTACATTGATGTTTAGTGATGACTGCAGCCTATAGACACCCACACAAAGACCAAGGTCAAAATGCAGATGCGTTACCACTCCTGAGGCCTAAGATGTTATGCCTCTGTGCCGGAAATTACAGGGCCGTACATTACCACCTGACCGGAACACGATAGTGCTAAACGTTAAACTATCATTTAGCGGCAAGTATATTAGGTAATGCGGACCACCGCATTACCTAATATCGAAGCTCGCGGGCATAGGCTGGTGCCTATGCCTATGTCACTGGAACTCTACCACCAATAGAATTTATGTAGATTTTGAGACAGAGCTCCAGTAACAGTATGGTGGTATGAGTCTAGCGAACGTCGACGTCATTACTAACATTACCTTATCTATCTTTTGTTAAATGAGTCTTCATAACATATAAATATAACTACGTTAAGAAAAACCGACTTCAAAACTGAAAAGTAAAAAATAATAAAGATTTAATTGTAATTATATACTACCTACTATTTATATATGCTATTTACTAATAAGTTTGAAGTCGGTGCCAAGCCAAAATCACTAAAGTAGGCATTTCGTTGTATTAAAACATGAATTCATGCATTTACCTCTGCCTACCCTTTCGGGGATTACAGGCGTGAAGTTACGTTTTAATACAACGAAATGCCTACTTTAGTGATATTGGCTTGGCACCGACTTCAAACCTATTAGTCAATAGCATATATGTGCGTGAATTCATGCATTTACCTCTGCCTACCCTTTCGGGGATTACAGGCGTGAAGTTACGTTTTAATACAACGAAATGCCTACTTTAGTGATTTTGGCTGGGCACCGACTCCAAACCTATTAGTAAATAGCATATATAAATAATAGGTAGTATATAATCTTTATTATTTTTTACTTTTCAGTTTTGAAGTCGTTTTTTCTTAACGAAGTTATATTTATTTAATACTTTTTAGTTTATTGCTGCATTGCCAATTAGATTAATGTTCACATCTGTTAAATTTGTAAAATTTGACTCTTTTAGCTTCGTGACAATTAGATACCTAATTTAAATTGTTTAGGTGTGTCGATACAAAATTATTACACGGCTATACGAAATCAATGAAAAAATGTTATCCACGAAGGAGTAAATAAGCTGTGTTGTATCATCGATGAGTATATGTGTCATTGTCACTTGTTGTCATCTTGTTGTCATGCGCATTAGGTATCTAGGACGTCAGTGGATTCAACGCACTGTATGACAACTCGCCGTCTGTTCTTATTCCTTTAGTCTGAGGTAAAAGTAAGTAGAAAAATGCTCATAAAATAAAAACTGATGGGCCCATCTCAATCAAATTTTTATGGGACCAATTCGAAACTATTCCGCATCAAACAAAACAAGAATTACGTAAATCGGTCCAGATCTCTCGGCGAAATTCGCGTACATACATAAAAAAAAAATCCGGCCGTATTGAGAACCTTCTCGTTTTTTGAACTCTGTTAAAAATGTGTTATAATTACATATATATTATAATTGCATATTACTCAATAATTTTAAATTTATTGCATTTTTCGCAATAACTCATGCGAGTGAATGTGATATAGTGCAATAATGTGAAGGAAATATTCGACATTCGGCTTATCATCCGCATATATCGTGGTTTTTTGAAATTTGCTTAAAAATTCAAATAAAAACATAAATTAGTTAAAATCCTCAGGAATTCGTGCATAAGCTTCATCATGCATGTATATTATACTTATTTATACACATTTTTAACAGTCTTACAGAAACCGTGATCTTGAAATTACGAGAGCGTTATACCTATTTGTTTCATCATTTCGGCCTAATCTTATTTTAAGAGTAGCGGTACATTATTCCCAATAGGTACTAAATCCCTAGCCCCGCCTGAAGTACATTTATACTTTCAATTCTTCTTTTTATTATTATTAAATCCCTACTTCCCTACTTAATATTATAAATACGAAAGTAACGAGTGTAACTGTTTGTCTGTCTGTAACCTTTTCACGTCCAAACGACTGAACCGATTTTAAAGAAATTTGGCACAGAGATAGAGTTGACTTTGAGAAGGAACATAGGCTACTTTTTAAACGACATCCACGCGGGAAGCCTCGGGCAACAGCTAGTAACAAAATAAGAGCTGAGTGGATTAACAGATAAGCATATTTATGAGATACTTTTTATCCCAGTAGTATCGTCACCGCAGACAAAGCATGGATAGCAGAGCTAGTGTCTTATAATTGCTAA
Source organism: Macrosoma leucophasiata (assembly GCA_036365455.1). Lineage (NCBI taxonomy): Eukaryota > Metazoa > Arthropoda > Insecta > Lepidoptera > Hedylidae > Macrosoma > Macrosoma leucophasiata. The sequence continues at coordinate 20,439,532 of JAWQUS010000007.1, read as the reverse complement.
TCAAAACCCTGAACATAAATGCAGTAACCTTGTTAACATTACGGAGGAGCGGAAGGCAATTTCCAACCAGATTTTTTCGCACGAGATATATATACATATATACAATATAATGTAGCATCTCGGAACGAGGCAAATGCACCTGTCCAGCGCGGATAGATACCTATATCCGATACACAATAAACGGGAATTTGTTGTTTTATTTTCACGTCCCTAATATTAGTGAAATATTTCCGTACATGATGAAGACGAATAAGTTTTCGAACTAAGGATACGGCATAATTTTTGACAAACCATTTTATTGAAGGCAATCTTTGTTTTCAAACAAATCTCCACATTAAATGAAGATTGTCAAGAACCGCGTGCAAAGGGTGCCGTAGGTAGATCCGCTTAAGGAGTTGCCTATGTTATTATAAATATCATAGATACAGGGAAGTCTATATCAAGTTATAGATTATAAGGCTGAGAGAGGAGCGAAAAGAGTCACTAATTTGACATGATGTGTACAAATTGCAACTCAATCATTTCAATAAGCTAATTGACTGTAACAGGCGGAGAGACAAAAGCACGAATAATCCTTATCGGTTACGGATTACGGAACGGAAAGTGTTCGATTCACCATTAGTTCCAATAGGTGGTACTGCATGATTGAGTTTCAAAGCGTCAAAGTTCCAACCGTCAAGTTAGTTTGAATCATTTAAGTATTATTCCATTGTATAAGGTAGGGAATTAATTAAAAGGTAAACACAATAGTAGATAGAAATCCGACTACTTTTACTACCATCCCATAATACGCATATGCCCGGCCGGATACAAACTTATCACAGGTTACATAGATTCATATTCAGCAAGAGCTAGAAATATATTCGACTATAAGTCATACACAGCTGAACTAGAAAAAAGTTCTCGTTAAAATTTGTTTTTGTACGTCATTATCCGACATAAGAGGCCAGAGGGGAAAAGTTTCGTGAAACGTACAAGTCCCACGTGCCGTCTGATCAATACGCCAGTCGGGACGGCGACCGGCCGTCGCGGCATGCCCTGTCACCCCTAAACACAGCTGATTCCACCCTCGTTCGTTCACCCTTCACCCCGCGCCCCTAGCATCTCTAAATGTTTCGGCGAATATTGCCAAGGAAGGGAATTTCACCTTTTCCCTATCCAGTTATAACGTAATAACACTTCATACTTTGTCTGCGTTTATCAATTACCCTGAAGATCCAGTTGGCTATGGTCCAAATTTAAGGAACGTCAATTATGTATAAAAATGTACTCAAGACAAGGTTCTAACGTGAAAGTTATGTCTTATAAACCAGCTCATAGATCCACGTCTAGTGTAGCAGGAATCCACGATGGGTATACTGATCAACAACAGCAACAATATATAAAACATCTGACTCTACTCAAAAGTGAATTCCAGGAACGATGGTGCCAAAAGCCTACGTTCATTATTGGCTTTTCTGAATTAGAACGAGTAAGGACATTGGGTACGGGTGCGTTTGGTAGAGTAGTCCTTCTACGACATACGAAATCAACAAAATACTACGCAATGAAAATTTTAGAGAAGGAGAAGATTGTTAAACTTAAACAAGTAGAACACACTTTATACGAAAAAAGGGTTCTTGAAGCAATACGGTTTCCTTTCGCGGTATGTATGGAGTTCAGTTTCAAAGATAACAGCTACATTTACTTCGTGATGCCCTTCGTACCAGGCGGTGAAATGTTCACACATCTTCGCAAAATGGGCAAATTTGAGGAGCCTCTAGCGAAATTTTACGCTTGCCAAGTAATATTGGCCTTGGAATATCTGCATTTCTGCAACCTAGTTTACCGCGATTTGAAGCCGGAAAATATTATTATCGACAAAAATGGCTATTTAAAAATTACAGATTTCGGATTTTGTAAGCATTTACAAGGCCGAACTTGGACTCTGTGCGGAACACCTGAATATTTAGCTCCTGAGCTCATTTTGAGCAAGGGTTATGGATTTTCTGTCGACTGGTGGTCTTTTGGGGTTCTGTTGTACGAGATGAATGCAGGTTATCCCCCTTTCTACGCGAACGATCCCATGAAAATCTACGAAAAGATAGTAGCAGGAAAATATCGTTGCCCCTCGGGTTTCAACACTGATTTGAGGGATCTAATAAGGAATACACTTCAAGTAGATATAACTAAACGATTTGGTGTTATGAAGAATGGTGTAATGGATTTTAAAAATCACAGATGGTTCAAAGGAATCGAATGGGAATGCGTTCTGAATTGTCGGTGGGCACCGCCGTTTGTGCCGAAATGTAAACATCTCGGCGACACCACTAACTTTGAACGTTATGACGAAGAACCAATCATAGAATCTTCATATTGTCGTTACGAGTCTGAGTTTATCGATTTTTAATTCACAAATTAAAATCGAGCCGTTATTTCTGGACATAGCGATGATATGAAGCGATTATTAATTCCGATAACATGTTAGTTCGTGTTCTTTCAATTATAACGATGTGTACATTGTGTACACAAACACAGTTCAGAGTATGTACCTATAATGAAAAATAAAATGGTGATAAAAATTTCGTAAAAATTTTATTTAATACCAGCAAGTTTACCTCGTGGAAACCTCGAACAGAAACGTGAATAATAACAGAATGACATGAATACAATGGTCTCATCCTTTATAATACACCATAATCGTGTATCTTTGTATCATTTTGTTGGGACTCGATTTGAATTCGTGATTGAGCACGTGCGTGAGAGTCCCCTCACGAAATGCGCTTGCGCAGCGCCCGGGGACTCATTGATGTAGGCGGGGGCACGCGACGACATTCACTATTTTTAGAGTGCAACATTATTCTTTCTAGTGCTCTCGCGCTAGAAAGAATAATGTAATTGAACAACAGTTACGCATAATACAGATCCTTAATTAAAAACAGATGTGTTTAAATGTTAATAAGCGATTAGTCTAAATATGTAAACATGTCTTGGATATAATATTATGTTTTGCATTGGCAACATTCGTAATTAAATATAGGTAGGTGTTGACTACGCTCATAACTGGATCATAATTTATGAAGCGGAAATTATAATTGCCAGCATAATATTAAGTGCAATATTTACAACACAAATTCAAAGTTTCAACGAAATATTCAGCGGTCTGCCAAAAGAAAATCTGCAAAGACGAACAAAAACACAATGTTCAAACATTGTGTTTAAAAGATTAAAAATTAAATTCAAATGCGAATATCAATAGGTATACAAAAAGTTGGACCATGGAAGGGATTATAAAGAAATGGGCGAGAATGACAAATACAAAATTTAATTTCAGATTTACTAAGCCTATACATTTATTTATTCCAAAAAAGGAGCGATGCGTAGGTATTTTTAAACTTTTTAATAGTTTAAACAATGCAGACGCTTCCACAGTTTCATTAAAGGGTTGCGTTAAAGTCAACCAAGTGGAAAGTGAAACAACCGCAGTTCCGTCTCACACGGTAAGGACATTACCTCTGATAAAAGCATCAACCGAAAATATAACTACACCACAAACAATATAACGTTTTGTTCCCCGTTAATTATGTTAAAAAAAATACAATTTTGTTCACAGGTTAAAAAGTTACTTAATAATATTATGTTTATGTTCATTGCTGCTGCATGTTGTGTTGAGATATTTTTAAAACCTAATTTTGCTACACCTACTCAAATAATTGTTAATGGTCTAAACACTAGAGACCTAGAAATAAATACACGATTGAACGCTCCATTCACAATTTCTTACACAACTTTAGCAAATTTAGATTTAAGCGTGGGATATATTTTAGTACTAATCCTGTTATTAGCAATCTGAAGAACAAAAATATCTGTTATTTTTCAGAATTATTTGTCTTGATTAAACTTTGGTGTAAAATTGATTATTGTAATGTTTATTAAGAACCTAACTTAATTGAACTAAAGAAGAAGACGAGGCACTACCGTATTAGGTAGGTACCTAATCTATCTACCACGAATGTCTATCCGGTTCTGCTAGTGTAATTTAAGGTGCTGTAATTTCGGTGTTAATTGGTGTGATGATTTGTTTATTCAATTATAATTCAATAAATGCATGAGTAGGCCCAGTGACAGTTGGCATGGCTTTTGTTCAGAAACCTTTCTCGGCGTTCATACATCAGCTAGCCAATTTTTTTTTGCATTTTGTTTATACCTATGCGTGTCGTATAAACATAATTCATAAACTTCATATATTTATAGAAACTAAATCGTAATACATAATCAATACTACACATATAAATTAAACAAAGTACTCTTACAAGTATAGTATTGAATAATTGTTGCCACCAAGTGGTGCTTATCAGCACTACCGTTTTCCGGTTAGATCAGAGGTTCCCAAACTATTTTTTCTTGTAGACCCTTTACAATTTTTCTGGTTTCTGTGGACGTGAATGTAGCAAGGACGGGGATCCTTGCTACATTTATATCATATTCCCATATTTCCAATTTTTATTCACGCCTACGTAGACCCCCATCGAGTCTCCCATGGACCACTTTGGGAATCACTGGTATGATGTTAGTAAATTGGTACTATCAGTGTAGGTGTTGAGATCCATTATGGTGGACCCTCATTTTCATTTCATAGACCCCCAAAATTTTTTTTCGCTGACGCAGACCCCTTTTACGTTGTCATAGACCCCCAGGGGTCGATATAGACCAGTTTGGGAATCACTAGGTTAGATGATAATATACGGTCCCGCAAGAGTACCTAGCAAAACAATTTACGGTTCAGGAGTGGCAGCGCATCTGCATTGACTTCTAGTTTTGGTGTACATGTTTTTAGGTTCCAGTGTTCACTTACCATTCATGTGACCTGCATACTATCCCATCATCATTAGGTACACAAAAGAAATCATAATAACTTCTAAAACACAATCTGACTGAATAAAGTGTATATTCATGAAAGTAGAAAGAAAATTTTGTACAAAGCAAACATTTTTAGACAGACACTTTCAAAGCTTTCATCTAAGCTATCATTTCATAATCGCTTTACGATGCTAACACAATTAACAGGCGTAAAGCCGATCTCTCCAAAGGGATGTACTTGAACACTTGTGAACATAAAACACAATTACACGAGGGCTTCGAACGTGTAGTGCGCTCAACAAACCATCAGACTATTGATAGACCACCGTGAAGATAGAAATCTTATAGGCGCCATTAGGGTTACCATTATTATTACTAACTTTGATAAAAATAAAACAGATGTGAATTCAGTTGACTTTATAATCTTAACACCTACTTTTATTTTTCTGTACGAAGAAACTCCAGTTTGTTTGCTTACAGAACTACAACAAGAGTAAGGACCAGTTTGGCAAATGGAAGTTTAGTTTCTGAACACCCCGCATTACACTTCTACACGCTTTTTTACCGGAATCTTTGTATTTATAATTTATAGGATAAAAAAAAACAAATAACTCTTTGACCACAAGGCCAGAATCGCTAACGAAATACCTTTTAGATATAGTAGCCCCATAGAACTTGTTAAGTATCGAACAGTTAGCGCATCCAATGTGGGTCAGCTCAGTTGGCGATGCAAGCATTCGATGGACTCAGGGGACACGATCAGAGGGATTGTAATAGGATGTAGTTGTAGGCATGGAAAGGTGCTAAAGTTTTATCTCCTCGAATACTAAAATTGAGGACCAGTCACTACCCTGAATTAAGCATACGTATATTGAAAATTACTATACCTACTAATAATACAAACGTTAAAGTTTCTGAAATTTGGAATCTGTTATTAGGTAATACTGTAATTGGACCAACGTGATCGCAGTTTCAAATGAATTCAGAAGTGGGTAGTTAATTTTATCAGTTTGATTTTAGCTTAACCTTGAGAAGCTGCTGATTACTCTTTGACTAAGGATATAAAATAGCAGAAGGTCAAAATGATATCATGACAATTTCTAGTTAGTAGCCCTATTGAATTTAAGTATCTAACAGTTAACGCCACCAATATGGGTCAGCGATACAAGCATTCGATGCAGCGATGCAGCTTTAGTCAAGGGACGTGATGAGAGCGACTAAAATAGGGCGAAGTTATTGATGAAAGCATCGATTGTGGCATTATGGGATGAACTTTAGCAGAAGAAAATACTTGTCTTATTTTAATAAGATAACTGTTGGTATCGATAATCTTCAAGACTTGAATAAATAGTAATGATAAATCCACATGACAGTTCTGACACATAACAGCTCTTCACCACATGGGCGCCTTATGGGGGGTAATAAAAGCTATAGTTGATTGATTTTTGATGACTGTCACACAGCCGTAAATTGTGTAGGTAAATTAGATTTAAATACATACTCAAATCATCGGCAAAAAAGGATAAGTGTTTTGTATGCGGAAGTTAGTAGGTATTGTTATAAAACAAAGCTGAATATTTTATCCCTGTTAAACACATTTGTTTCAAGTAACAAACACTTCATAGAATTTAATTGCACAGAAAAGATAATTATGTGTGCCAATTGACACTTGGGCTGAGTAAAAGCATCAATCAATTGCTTTTACTCTGCACAAGTGTCAATTGGCAGAATTATACATATTAAGATTACACCTGTGTTCGATCATGAAATAGATACTACACAAAAGAACTTTAGAAATTAAAGAAAAAACGGAAAGAAAAATTTGACTTCGGGCAGGAATCGAACCTGCGACCTCAGGATAACCAGTCCAGCCGCATTACCACTAAGTCCCAGTCCCGGGACGCGGTTCGATTGCTGCCAGAAGTCAAATTTTTCTTACCGTTTTTTCTTGAATTTCTAAAGTTCACTCGCATGTATAATTGCGAAAAATACGAGTAAATAGTACAATTACACAAAAGAATATCAAGAGACAAGATTGTAAAACATATTGTATCAGATAGCAAACATCTTAAAATCCTACCACAGAATTCGCCAACGCAACCGGAGCATTGACCGATACGCACCGGCAGCGAAGGCAATGTATGAAACTGCATCCGACACACTGGTCATGGTTAGATCCAATGAGCTTGTTAGATGTATGTCCAATGACATAATCGTACATGACATAATCATATCACACTTTCACATTTGTGGTCGATCGATTAATGAATTGCAAGAATTGACATGCAAAATGAGTATAGATGCACATAAACCTGATACATTATTGCACCAGCACCACTAAAAAGCATTACTCAGCATTGATGTTTTATAGTTTTTCATAATACTGCGTTGCAAACATGAGTATGGCTCTTAAACATTGTATGCCACCATGCCAACAGATCACGAAGATAAAACACGTCCAATTGATGAAGTTTAAGGAAAAATGTTGTAAGTTGTAACACTTCGAATAATCGCTCGAGGCTTTCACTGGTGGTAGAGCTCCGGTGACTGAGCTCGCGGGGGAAGGTACCACCGCTTTACCTAACATACTTGCTGCTAAATGGTAGTGTTCAGCACTATCGTGTTCCGGTCGTGTGGTAATGTAGGGCCCTGTAATTTCCGGCACAGAGGCATTACATCTTAGGCCTCAGGAGTGGTAACACGTCTGCATTTTGATCTTGGTCTTTGCGTGGGTGTCTTTATGCTGCAGTCATCACTTAACATCAATGTCACTGCATGCTTGTTTGCCACTTCCATTACATAAAAAAAATATTTAGAGGAAGTTAGCGAGTGCGAATCAGCATGTGTCAAACATTTAAAGCAATTTCAGGTTACACCACGCTGGGAGAGATCAATTGAAGAATGCATTATTTATTCAAATTCTGACTTAACATCTATCAATAACAATCAAAATGACGAAACTTAGTTACATCAGAGCATCGTTTACCATAATTATGTAACGGTATCACATGAAAGCAACAGATTTGATGGCATAAATTCATAATGTGATTATTCCGTGACCCGCTGCAGTAAAAGTTCCTTTGAAAGGTACAGTCTAATGATCAAATACATCCGTTCTACCTTAAGTCGAACTGACTCTGGTTGGTATTACTTGGGACGTGGTCAATAAATATTCCAATTGCAGCTAGTCTACAAATTACACATTTCCGCGTCTAGTGTTAATCTTTTTTATAATTAACTGACCGTTAGATGATTCTGGGAAGTGCGATGAAAGGAAAGTTCACGGAACTTACATTTGGAATCGAATTTCATTTACTGTCAGAAAAAAAAAATTCCGCTATTTATTTTGGACACGAATAACTGAATTATAACAGTTCCATAATGGTAGCACTACTACCAGAGATATGATAATATCTACTATTGTAAGATCTTGAGCAATCCTCGGGTCGGAGTACCTAAGTAATATTATCCTTTTTTAATTTGACAGGTTCTGTGGCACTCCCAGTTTGTCAACAAGCTCGCTTGCACACACAATTTCATGGGACTAAAAAATAACGAAGCGTGAATACTGATGCATGAATGTACGGTAATACACTTCTACTTTCTTTACATAATATCGGAATCAAAAAAATATTCATTCGTTTAGGATGACAAGCACCATTTAGCGAATAACAATTGATATACATACATGTCAATTTAAAAACTAAGATAAAACTATCTGTAATAATAGCCGAATAGGTCATTTTCCGTTGTTACAACTACCTATATTGAGCAAAAATAAAACATGCAAAGTTCCATGACTGATAAACTGCACAATGATCCTTTGCTGGAGTTAAATCGAGCGCTAAACTCACGAGCATCTCGATCTTTATCGCCATCGACGCAGAACCCTCTGTAAGAGCTAATCTAATTATTCATAATTGAATCAATGCACTTCACACGATAGAAATTTACACACTATTTGCTATAAATATTCTTTGTTCCATTGGTTATTAACTTCTTCATCTTTGTTTCGAAAGGGCAATGTATCTATAATCATCTTTGTCAACACTAGAGAAAAACTAAAAACTTGTACTTAAGAGAACTTTCTTCGTTTCATAATCAGCATCAACGTCCATGGCTAGACTTTCACGAAATTCGCGGATGACAGAGAATCTCACAAGTGCACGCTAACAAGACGGCCAATTTTAGTACCAACGCTTATGTAAATTCTATGGGACATGACCAGACAACCCCGGCGCGCAGGAAACTGCCACCTGCATACTTAATTTATTACAAAACTCTAGCTAACCGTCTATAAGAAAGAAGCGCCCTTAGTCCTGGCTTTGCCAATACTTTGCTACATACAACGCAAGTCGGGTTATCACTATCAGTATTCCCACAACGACACCGACAAGAATCGAATAAGAATGACGCGAGGCCTATTGTAAAGCAAATGTCGCCAAATGTATGGAGCGCTTTTGAGTTGTGCGTACGTTTCCAAACTGGATTCGCGGTCTATTCAGCGTGTATTCAATTAAAGACACCGCCTAGATTTGGGTTTATATTAGCCCCGCCACTGGAGCGAATAGGTGAAAATTGCAAAAGGTTTATTTTTGAATTTTCAGACCTTCCAGACCTCATTAAAAATTACAGAGGTCGTGAACAGAAGAGAACGCGGTGTATTTAATTCACAAAGGTTTATCCCACGCAACCGGTCTCGGTAGTTTTGGTTTGCATCCGACGTGACTTTTTGCGTCGACTGGAACGGAATTTGTAAATTACAGCCGGCTACCTAATTATCTGTATGTCTACGTGACACCTCGTAAAATATCGATTTAATTTCACCAGAGCGTATTTGCGTCGATAGGTCCACATAAAAACGGTTATCGCAAGTGGACCGAGGTTCAACTGATTGGAATGTAGCAAATTAACGGACGGAACCCGCATACAACTGTCATATATCATAATGCTTACCGTATTAGTTAAACTCAACATTTGTACAACAGCGTGTTTAGATAACAATCACCCTAGAGCAGATATCTCAAACGGTTAAAATTCTTGAATAATCTTTTATAATACGACATTTATTTTAAATTTCACTTTGAATTTGCATAGATATCATCAGCAGAGGCAATAATTATATTCGCTTACATTCGCCCGCTAGTCTACGTAACATTTCAAAACTTCATAGCGACACAGCTATTATTCGGCATTTGTTTACTTTTTTTCGGGCACGTTCCTACTTATGCGCCCACACAAAAACAGGTTCCGTGTTACCTGCACCTTATCACCATGTGAATGGGTTTCTTAAGTCTTCCTTCTCTTTCCCGCGCATGAATACTAGCGCCACTTGTCCCTATTACAGGTTTATTCCCTCGGACTTTGAACAATTTTGTTTGGATCCATATTCCACAAACTTTTCGTAGTACAAACCACAAGAGGTTTCTTTTTTTATTTTTGTCTTTTCTATTTTGATTTCAACTTTAAACATGACTGTGTTTTTCATTCAATCGTTCGTGAAAAGTAGGTTATCAAGTTATATTATTTTAATACTTTTATGTATTTATGAATTATTTTTCTTCAAAGTAAAATGTTCCGTTAGAAAAATTATATTTCACTTTCTTTTGTTAGACAGCTGAGTATTTTTTTTTAATAAAAGAAATAACAGTGAATGGCTGAAACTGAGAATATTTAAAAATTTATAGAAGTGAATATTATCTATTAGAGAGCAACACTTGGGTGTGCTCTTGGTCTCAATCGAGACTTTGAAACGAGCAAAGAAGCATATTCTATTTTAAAGAAAAATGGAAAGAAAAAATTGACTTCAGGCGAGGCTCGAACTCGCGACCTACTGGGAATCTAGTCCAGCCGCTCTTCCAATTGAGCTACTGAAGCCCTGCCCGATTTGTCAAATCTTTCCTTCACATCTATTGCATTGCTTTATGGTAGCAGTAGCGCCATCTATTACCAACTATGCTAGTTAGGCAACCGATATAATAGACTGAAGTCAAATTTTTCTTTCCTTTTTTCTTTAAAATAGAATATATTTCACAAGCATGTGTTAATGCGAAATAATATAAAAACAATGAGCAAAGAAGCAGTTGAGTGGTAATCAGTGGGTGATTAATTTGGTAATATTCATGAATTTACTTAAAAACAAGCTAGAAGCTCAGTTGATGAAGCTATATCAATGCTAAGGCTAAGTCTGTTTGTACAAGCTTACGAAACCGTAGACGCAGAGGAAAACAGTGGACTCTATGTTTTGTATGATATTATTATATTCATCAATCTTCACTATAGACATACACAGGTATCTCTTCAAAGACTTGCTCCAAATTCGGCAATTGATACATATTTTGTCCGTTAACTTGTAATTTACATTAATTTCAATATAGGTAGGTGATGTTGATGAATATAAACAACGATCCAGCAAATTCGAGGTCCCCCCTATCAGCGAACGCGCCATGGCTGAGCGCGCACGCCTGCACCTGTCGTTATTGTATGCTTTCCTATAGAAAACTTTGTACTGCAAGCGGCACGATTGTGAATACAATGAGTAAAGTTCATGGTACGTAGCTATATGAGCTTTACAGTGTAAAAGCCGGAAGACTGACTGTTTGGATTTCGAAACCAGACCGTGATTTCTACTCATGCTTCAACTTTGTTTGTTCAAGTGTAATATTCAAGTGGAATTGTTCAACGGACAATTGACCGTGTTTAAAGAAGGACATATTTGCTCGCGACAAGCGTTTTATTCCACTTACAATAAGCGAATGAGTCCATAGCGTCGACGTCGCGTGTGTGCAGCGAGATTGCTGCGGCGCAGCGACGGTCACGTCACGATTAACTCTTCTGACAGGTCGCGCAAAATTTATATGTTTAAAGTTGTTATAAGTGTAGAACGGATATGCAACGAGGCAAATATGGCAGTTCGCTTTCGTCTGGGCCGTACACCTGACCCGTAAACGATAGCGCTGTACTGGTGGTCCATTTAGCGGCAAGTAAATTAGGTAATTTCTCTTCTCTAAAATCTTGTCAGTGCTGCTCCGTCACTGAAGTTCTGCCACCAGTAGTAGTAACATATATAAATGCGTAAAACAAGTTGGCAAAACAATGTTGCCTATAACGTAATCTGGATACTGCACCATCATATCTAGGCTAGATTGATGCTTTCTCAACCACATAATGCGTGGTTTTAGCTTTCCACAGCTAAACGTTTTCAAATGGCAGGTTGTAAGAATTTCTCTTTAATAGATTGACTGCACCGGTATTGTGTGGGTTTTATTGGTTACAAATTTGAATAACTTGCCTGAGCAACATTGTTTGGTATAATTTTCTTTGTAACGTGACAAACAAGCATACATACCAGGGTAATGATTATATCATCATCATATATTACATCAAAGATTGCCACAACAAACGGTCCTGGACCTCCCTCATTCAACGATTGCCCGCAACCTACATCAGGTCGTCGTTCCACCTCGTGGAGGGGCCTACCTCCGCTTCCATTTCCAGTACGGGGTCTCCAATCGAGAACTCTTCTACCCTAACGGCCGTCAGTTCTTCTAGCTATGTCCCCAGTCTAACCTGCCCACTAACACTTGAGTTTCACTATTCGGTGGGCTACGTGGGTTAGTTTAGTTCTCATACGGATCTCCTTATTTCTGATGCGATCTCGTAGGTAAACTCTAAGCATATCTCTCTCCATTGCGTGACCTTGAGCCTTCTAATGTGGCCCATAGTGAGAGACCACGTTTCAGTTTCGTATGTCATCACGGACAACACACACTGGTCAAAGATCTTCTTAAACACTGCGGTAAATTGGAGAAAGAATTGGACAGTAAAGATTACTTAGTTAATATAAGTAATACGACTTATATAACAACAACTTATATATTCAAGTAGAAAAAGAGCCTGAAAGTTGTAAAGAATTTTAATAGAGTACCTGTATTACTCATATTTACACACATTCTAATTGCATAGAAAACATTACACGTTTGGTACCAAAGCTTTAAGTATGTAGGTTTGTAATGTTCGTCATTGGTAATAGTATGAAATAATTGTTGTACATTATACCTACACGGTTACATTTATTTGTACTGTGCAATATGCAGAAATACAATAAACAAGCACATTGGAAAGCAGACGCCACTTAGCGATCAGACGTGCACCTGGCGTCACTTAAAATCTGAATTAAACGATAATGCACTGGAAATATAACATAATACTTTTGTCCTACTAATAAACAATGTTCAGTCCGAATTGTACTGTACCGAGCCTTTTAAAAACTTGTAATAACCAATTTTAAAGATGGAATGACGAAAGTTTTTTTTTTAATGTAATGGAAGTGGCAAACTAGCATGTGGTTCACATTCATGTTAAGTGATAACTGCAGCCTATAGACACTTATACAAAGACCATGGTCAAAATGCAGATGCGTTACCACTCCTGAGGCCTAAGGTGTTATGCCTCTGTGCCGGAAATTACAGGGCCGTACATTACTACCTGACACGATAGTGCTAACACTACTATTATCGGCAAGTATATTAGGCAATGCGCTGGTGCCTACGCCCGCGAGCTCCGTCACTGGAGCTCTACCACCAGTAAAGTTATAGTTTTTGTCAAGTAACAAAATGAAGCAAGCTGGCTCATATCTACGTTCATCGGTTAAGTCCTGGCTAACCATGACCTAGGTAATCTATGAATCCGAATCGCCGATCCGATAACAGAGAACTATCAGCCGCTTGACCATATTATTATGGGCACCTTAAGCCGAAGCAATAATTGCAATTTTTGATTGATTTTGGATAAGCAGAAAGTTCCTTGACACTATCTAAAGTACCTATTTATTTATCTGACCCGCGATTTGTGTTTTCTTTACAATCTCCAATAGGATTAACTAGCGCTAACGGCTAAATACTCAAACATCACTTAAATCTAAGTGGGACTTAAAAGTCTTCTGTCTTTATAAAACACGTTCAAACGATAGAGTTAGCGCACATTTGAGGGTTGCTTAAAATTGAGTGACGTTTGAGTATTCGGCCATAAGCTCCATATCAACATAAGCACGATTATTCACCTATTACCTATATTTTTTGAAAAACCTATACGACATAATATACAGACAAACATTCAAAACTTCAATTTTAGATTAGGTAGTCCATAATACATTGATTCCTAGAAATACTAAATCTAGCATTAACAAGAATAATATTGAAACTAACGCGTTTGCGAGTACTGAAGCGTACTTGTGTTGAATGAAAATAGGTCATTAATAGAGTCGGTATGCGTATACCACATGACTAACTACGCCATATGAAATATCCCCAACGTTGTGTTTTATATGAAATGAAATAATCTAGCTTTTATTACTTCTGATACGATTTCCATTTTAGTATTTTACGACTATGTTTTAATTATTTGTTTTCTATGACTTGCAAATGTTCGTTTGTTCTTGTTGTAGTTTTTTTATCTTATTATGTAATGGAAGTGGCAAACAAGCATGCAGTTCACATTGATGTTAAGTGATGACTGCAGCATATAGACACTTACACAAAGTCCAAGGTCAAAATGCAGATGTGTTACCACTCCTGAGGCCTAACAAAATCGGGATGTGCCAAATGTGGCTGATCAGACGTCGCGAAAATGTGAGTGTGTTTGCCCGCAAGTTTCAGATATGTATATACTTAATTCAATTCACAATTGATGTGAATTGAATTATAAATGAATTATTTATATAATTAATTAATCAGTTGCTTGTATAGTCGTAGAAGCAAGTACCTACTTGTAACGAAGTAGGCAAATAAGGTAAATAACAACATAAACATAATAAGCAAAGAAACTTTGTTTAGCTACACGCATTTGTGCAATTACCAACTAATCACCATTGTATTGCTTGTGTGTGTTTTGTGTAAGTACTGTAGGTAGGTAATTCATTACAGAGGCGAAGACGAGAGGGAGAAAGACATTGCACGTACATTGTCACCAAATAAAACCCAATAGAACAGTTCCAGAGAAGGAGAGATATTACACATACACTCTCACCAAATAAAGCTCAATAGAGCAATTCTAGTGACGTAACTCGTCATTAGGAGAGGCAACACCATTGCTCTCAGATGATGTGCAAAATAACTTCGCGCTGCACTTGTTAATCGAACTGAACTGAACGTCATCGGAAATTTGAATTGGATGGAAGAAATTACTTTTTAGCCTTAAACTCAAACCTACTAAGGCTAGCGTAGAAAGAATTCCGGTCATTCAGACTGCCGTCTGGCATTGATGTCTCAAGTTCAACACGCAATGAGCCAATTGGATGATGATAGATACATATTACATCATTGGATAGATAGATACAAACGGATTATGCGGCTACGTTTGTACTTAATATTTGTTACCATTCTAACATTTCTTTGGAGGATGAACGTTGCTAACGTCAGCAGGAAAATGTTATGTAAGATCCTGCACGTGTCCCTTGGAAGGCGCTAGAAAGTTCATCCTTCAAAATCTTAAACTTTAGGAAGCACAACTACACTAAGCAAAGAGTAGATGAACTCGTACTTCCTAAAAGATTGACATGGCTATTAGATATGGGATATTAGGTGTAAAATCTTTTATCTCTGGTTCTATTGGGATTTTTCCATTTTCTGGAAGTTTCCCAGTACCTCGAAGTTTTGGGGGTACGACGACTTCCTCGACCCCCGAACCATCCCCTTCCTTTGTTACGCTTCACGTGCGGAGGGAGGGATGATGATGATTATGCGACCGAAGTTTGGTAATGTGCCCGGAGATGTCAATAGGCTCGCCACCTGTTACGTGGGCCAAAACGTAACCGGCAAATCGTGGGTGTTTGCATGTATGATTGAATGCATTCATTTACCTTTGCCTACCCCTTCGGGGATTACAGGCCTGAAGTTACGTTTATTTTTACATGGCTCTGTTACAAAATTAGTATGAAAAGTTGTATTTCCATTCCAAGTCCTATGTGTTCAAGAGTCTGTTGATCCCCCAATTTTGAAGCTGTCTTTAGTTTTAGCGATATCAGCGTAACTATACGACTGTACTCCTAAAAGCATGCATTCAAGCCAATTCAAGCATACATACAAAACACATAGTATTCGCCAGTTATCTTATCTCCCACGTAACAGGTGACGAGCCTATTGACATATTTATAGAATGTGACACTGAGAAATTTCCAGGGCGTTGAAAAAACACAACAGCACTTAATATCCCCAATCGAACCCAGGACTCAAGTGTAGCAGTAGTGGTCTGGTACCTGGACTACAGAGGCAGTTTTAATAACAGCGTCTTACTATCATTAGGTACATTAAGCAAGGGCAATTATTGAATTAAAATGTTCGAAACATCAATAACATCATAGGTACTTAATTTATACGGAATTCAAAAAATTATAACTCTGTGAGTCAAATTTTCACTCACTAAAAGCTTATAACAGCTGTTTTATCTCACATCGAAGCCGACAAGTTGAGAAAATTGAAACAGCAGACACTTGTCTTAGACCAGATGATTTATTTTTTTACTAACCAACCGCCCTCAATATGTTTGTTTATGATCAGCTAATTGTGCCGAGTTTATGTTGCTGGTACAAGTTTTTTAAACGTCAGAGAGATTATGGTTTTTCTTTTAAGTAACGTTTTGTAGCGCCGGCTTCGTACGGGTGCAATTAGTAAATGAAACAATTGCTCAGCAAAACAATCTGCAGATTTTAAACAAAATGGTTTTTTTTCAAACTTAACTCGCGTATTAAACTAAAGTGATTACCGATTTAAAATCAACCGTTTAGGTAGGTAGCAGCGTTTTACATCAAATTAAAACAAATTTTTGTTTTCATTATTATGATATACGGGAGCCAAATTAAATCGGCCGCAAATCAGAGTTGCTGGCTGTTAAAGATAAAATAATTTAATTAAAAATACTTGCGGCCATTTTTTGATAGGCACCTTGTGGATATAGGTATAGGTATTCTCTAGATTATCAATATGCGCAAAAATTTGGTTTGCAGCATATCTGTATGAACTGCAGTGCGATCCTAACCTATTAGTTTTTTTCGTTAAAATTATTTAAAATATGCTTAGTTACGTAACTTAAAAGGTATAATGTATATTTTATTTTAAAGTAAAATGGAAAGAAAAAGTTGACTTCAGGCGAGACTCGAACTCGCGGCCTACTGGGAATCTAGTCCAGCCGCTCTTCCAATTGAGCTACTGAAGTCCTGCCCGATTTGTCAAATCTTTCCTTCACATTTGTTGCATTGCTTTATGGTAGCAGCAGCGCCATCTATTGCCAACTATGCTAGTTAGGCAACCGATATAATAGATTTTTCTTTCCATTTTACTTTAAAATAAAATATATTTCACAAGCATGTGTTAATGCGAAATAATATAAAAAACAATTATAATGTATATTTTATGCCCAAACTAGGCAATTTCTTACGATTCACGTGGGTGGTTGTAGAATGAGATAACACAACTACTGAACGCTAACAAAATAGGTAGGTAACTAGTTTTTGATTTATTATCTAGAAATAGAAAGCTTTAAATATAACGATCTATTCAAGAATAAGTATAATGTATCATAATAAATTTACACAATCTATTTCCCACAACACTAGTGAATGGAGAAATCCCATATAATTTTTCAGGTTATGAATTACCTATTTGCGTGTGTGTAGTTGTATGTGACACAAGCACAACCACTACGGCATTCAAATAATAAATTTGATGGATCTAAATTTATGGCACGACACGTTACTCGTCCTAGATTTAATTCGCATTACATACCTAGTTGAATCATACCTTGAAACTGTTATGCTGCGACAATACCATATCATGGTCACACCTACAAGTAAACATAATTGTGACCAAAGATTGAATATTACTATTTACATAGTATTAAATTGCATAGAAAATAACAAAGCATAATTTTCATACTACCGTAGAAGTAGATAGGTACTTACCTACCTATAAGATGGAAAGTCGTTTATTCGAATTACGGGTGGGTATTACTTACTCAATGGCAACCCATATATGGGACATGCATTTTGTTTTAATTCAATTCTTATAATGTCAATATCGTCAAAATAACTACCTCCATCATAGTCTGCAGTGCCCACTCCTTCAGAATATAATCTCAAGTAGGCATTAGCTCGTGTTATCCCTACGTTGACATAAAAATATGGTTACACGTAATTAAAAAGGAGAATCATAATTATTAAACATCGAAAGTGCCGGATCGAATGTGGGTAGCACGCATCGCTAACAACCGGTACGTTCGCGTTAATAAAACCATTTATAGACTGAAAATTAAAAACGCACCATAAACATAAAACGTGCCACATATGGAACACAATAAAGCTTTGTGTTTTTTGCCTAAGATGTTTTCACGTCTCCATATTCAGATGTTATTTCGACATCGTATATTACAGGGCACACTCGTTATTATTATAGTAATGTGTTGATAATTTGTCAAGGTATAAAGTTCACATTTTGCTACATGAAAGTAGTCATTAACATAATTTTACAACATGACTATAATTAAATAGTGGTTAGACTGTATTATTATACCTACTTATGTTAAGTTTTTATTTAATTTATGCATGGGGAAAACAAACCATGGATGGTATAAATTATTACTGCTACTAGAATTATATAGCCTCTCCCCGCCCTCCCCTGAAGGTTTTCGCCCAGTAGCCGGTGGTTGTGCCCGCACTGGTGAATCCAAGGAGAACCCAGAGAGAGAGAGAGCGGCGTTTGGCGTGGGTCTGCCCGCCACTCGTTTCTGTGGTGAGGAGACGGCTCATTGGTCCTGCACCCCATCTCCAGTCGCCTTGCGGTGCTCCCGCCGTGTGATAGGGGGGGGAGGGGTGGAGGGTCGAACCCCTTTAACACTCCCGCTTCCCCGAGGCTGAGCTATGTACCCCTGGAGCCCTCCACTAGGGCGGTATGGGAGGCCTGGTGTAGTGAGTGGTTGTGGCAGGGACTTTCGGGCTTCGGACTAGGGGATGTCCGTCACCTGAATGGAGGGCTGGTTGGCATGCAGGTGTTCCGCACGGCGATATTCCACATTATAGCAATTACATACAGCATCCCATTAACCAGTTTAAAAATTTTCTCAGTTCAGAACCTGTATTATGGGCTGGTACCTATAATAAATAAGCTGGGCAAAACCCAGTTTTAACATAGACTATAAGTAAATATGACATAAAATTGAGATTCATAAATATTAAACACAGCCTTGTATTCTTCATTCTCATACACATCCTATAGGTATATAAGAATAAATAAAACACACACTCACATCCCCACACTGGGTATAAACCTGTGTAGTGGATGCCGTTGTACACACACAACACATACTCAAACAACCAGACAAATATCTGTAGGCCATACAAATATTTGCCCCAGTGTGGGGATGGAACCCCTTCGAATTAAATGGTTGTCTCACACCGCTGGATGAACCAGGTCATCTTTTATCTGCTAACTTGATTGCTTGGATCAAGGTTTTTTTAAATTTAATTTGGCACTTTTATTCAAGCTAATAGTCATACCTACTTAACCGTAGGTACTATGACTGTTGGTTTGAATAAAAGTAAGTAGATGAAACAATAACAAGAGACTATCACTGTAGTTATTGCTTACATTATATCTCTTGAAAGCAATAACGATAATTATCGCTATTGCTTCTATAGGCGGTTCGAAATGGAAAAAAAAAATAGTTAGATGGGCAAGACAAAACTGATAATGTTAAAGCTGTAAAGACGCAGCCGGCAAAAATTCAAAAAAATATTGGGGCAAAATAAGGCTAGCCAGTTTAGCCACTAAGCTAGTCATTACGAAGGTAAACCTACCATCGAAGCAAATAGGTACCGTATTCCAACATTTCCATCTATTCCAGTTTGTGCGAATGTTGCGGTTTATTTACTTTTTACTTCAGAATTCCATCCAAACTTCATGTGTACGAAACGCCGAAATTTAATCGCGACAATCAATGAAAATATGTTCGAATTGTCGTTATATAGATAATAAAATACACGCATATAAAAAAGGACACCTCGCCCGATAATTTATTCTCGGAATACGAAGTGGTTTTTATAACGTCTTTTTATCTGCGATCGATGACAAGCACGCCGGAGACCGCGAAGTACCGGTATCTACGTAAACAATGAGCACAATATCTATTCTAGACCACCATCATGAATTAAAACATATCTAAAACTAGATTTTCCACGTAAATATAGCTTAAATGTAATAAGATTTATTTATAAATCGAACTTACCACAAACAACTGTATCACACAAATCAAACTTCACAGGCTTCGGGAACTCCCTCAACTTTCTTCCGCTCAGTTTTAATTCACCACTCAAGTAGGCATCTTCCAAAATTCTTTCTAACGATTTTGTTAACTGACTATGAATATTATTATGCCCGTTCATATTTACACTCACACTCGGCCCTAACACGGCCATATTCTTTTTGAACTAAAACGAAACTGACATTCTGACAAACAAGTGACAGTTGACAACAGATTATTGTCTATTATTTTGCATGTATACCAACATTGCGAACATTCACAGCTAACTTCAACCATATTAAAAAAAAAACAATAATTATTGTCTATGATTTACTTTGAAGTAGGGATCCTTCCAAAAATATCGATTCGAATCGAACTGTGTCAAAGGATGTGTTTAGTGTTCTGAAGTGTGCTGATGCTCACAGTACTAATAGTATTGGATATCCATTCTAAAATACTTCCCCAGTACGGCTCCTGCGACTATTTACAATTTATGTACGCTCGAAATTTGTTTAAGGAATTGGTGACTTCCGGCTGTTGAGACTTTACTGTTGGTAGAGTTCCAGTGTAGGAGCTCAAGGGTAGGCACCTCCGCATCGTGATCTGTGCTCTGCATTACCTAAATCTCTACCCAGACTCAAATTATCGAGCTTATCAGTCAATCCTGGGTCGCTAACGAAACGAAAGGCGCGACTTTGTTAGGAGTCAAGCAGACCCAGTTGGTATTTGGGGGCTCTTATTCCAGATTTTTTAATCCGAATCCTAAAAATCCTTCAACTTGTCACTGGTAATATGGGTAACAGCGATGCCTGCATAATGATTATATTAAAAAAAAAGTCAAATGTCAAGTGCTGCTTCGATCTTGACATCTGGACAGTGTGGCCAGCGTAGGCTATTTGTCGCTATTTAGGCTACTCGAAACAAAAATCGGCTGTCAAAAAACCTGAGAGGCGACTCGTCACCTTTTTTTGCTATTTTAAATGCAAGCTAATTTGCCACATAACACATTAACATAATAATTACCCTAGAGTCTAAGATATAAATCTATATAAAAGAATGCTGGTCACTCTTTTTGTTAATTTCGTTCGGATATTACCCTAAATTTGTCATAAATATTAGCGTAGGTACATATATCAATATGCAGCGTTGCCAGAACGTAACTTTTGTAACATGTTACATTACAATATTAACCCTCTCATGTTATTATAAATGTTACACAACTCAAAATGTTCCTTTAAAGTATTCCAGTGCAGTATTGTGCTAGCTCAAGTACGGTCATGTCACACTGCACGACCCTGTTGAAGGAGACCGATCCCGATGACGTGCCTGCTTTTGTGGCGAAGCAGTTGCATAAACTGCCTCCGGTCACTTTCGACCACGTTGACGTATCCCGGCTGTTGAAGGATATCAATACACTCAAGACCAGATTGGGCGAAGTTCAGTTTCGATTGCAGATTTCGGAAAAAAATATCAATGATTTACGTGCCGAATTAGTTTCATTACGTGGTGCTAGTTCGGTATGTGGGTCAACCGAGGCCTGTAATGTGAACATGAGACGCGGTGCGCAAAACACGTCGGTCAGCAGTTTTGAGTCGGCAGGTTACAACAGCCATAATGTGTCACCGAGCGTCATCCCCCGCCGTCCCTGCTGACCCCGCCGCCCCCGCCGCCACTGCTCCTCCGCCGTCACGGGTCGCAATGTCGACTCCTCAGCGTGCCTATGCTGCTGCCGCGGGAAGAAACTTAGCCCTAAGGAGAGTACGCGTGGGCCTGTAGTCACGGATCCTCGAAAGGAACGGTGCGATGAGGATGGCTTTACGGTGGTACAAAGGAGGAAGAAGAAGTCCGCCAACCGCAACCAATGCGGTACGGCGCCGACCGGACCGAAACACTTGTTGCGCCCAGCTGTACCATCAACGCAACTGTACATGTCCAGACTGCACTGGTCGACGAAAGTTGAAGATCTCGTCGACTACATCCGCGTCAAGACGAATTTCACTCTAAGAGTCGAGCGGTTGGAGTCTTGCCATAGAGTGAATTTCAATTCCTATTTGGTGAGATTCCCGACGCAGCACCTGCCGACTTTTATGAAGGAGGAGTTCTGGCCGCAGGGAGTCTTATTTTGGAAGTTCCGGGGACAGCTCCCTGCAGAAAAACCGCGCATCACGTCGCCGTAATCACGTGTAGTGTTAGTTCATAGTGTTATTAATATGTATGTTAGTCTATAAGGTATATATTCATATGGGCCTTTGTTTTACTTATAGTTTTACACGTGTAGCCTGAAGGAAATAAATAAATAAAAATTAAAAATTAAGGTAACTTCTAGGAGTTAATAAAAATGAGTTGTTACTTATTTTAATATTTTTTATCAAAAAAAACAACGCAAAAAACATAAAAAAGTTTTCATTCGTCGTCTAATAAATTCACGTAAAGCTCTTTTGGCACATCACGGTCATTTAAGACGTGACATTCATAGGATTTCGCAAATAGGATTCATAGGATTTCATAGGATTTCGCAAATAGGATTCATAGGATTTCCCAAATAAAAATCAGCAGCTCCATACATTTTGTCACGTGCTGTGTGGTATCGGAGATTTTAAATTTAGAAAAACCTTCTTTTGCTTTAAACGTGGTGTGTGTACATCAGCTATATCTAACTATTACTATCAGCTGCTAATGATGTTGATGTTGATAATAATAATATGGTTGGTGTCTTATTGCTAACAAACGAAGCAGAATCTTATTATTTCTTATTCGCTGTATAATGTTAACGCTGCTAGATAAGTTTTCAGTGATCTTGACGGTACGTGTACATAAAAATTAAAAACATAACGTATCTTCACACCTGTAATCCCCAAATAGGTAGGCAGAGTATAAGCATACATTCCAACATTTTCTTCACACATGCAACACATCTTCAACCAGTTACGTAACTGCAGTTACTGGTAGCAATCCTATTGACATCTCCGAGCACATTGCCAAACTTCTGGAAAGCCAACTTCCAAAAAATGGAAAAAATACCAATAGAATCAGAGATAAATTACTATACACCGGACCAGGGTTTTATAAATACATAAATAGGTTAATTTTAAGACGCCTTTGTTTTATTTACTGTGTTATTTTGACGGCATTCCTAATATATTTTATATCGTATCAATACGTCATAGCCTAAAGTCGGCACTTTAGGATATCTAAACTGAATTTCGGTTATTTTTGGCTACTCAAACTGTGAAAAATGGCGACATCAGCTTTGTTGGCAACACTGCACTTGGATTGGTTGAGGGAGGTTTTGCCGGGAACGCGGAAAAGAGCTGTGTCGCTGCGTGATATTATTTTCGAAATTTGTGTATAGTCGCGTTTTTATGTGTAAAAATGGTGGGATTTCTATCATAAAGCATTCGATAATGTTCACGAGTGTAAGAAAGTGCTATTATGAAGTGAAAAGTGATTTTTCGTATTGCCTCCAAAACTTCGTAAACACTCCTAGTAAAGTCCCCATCGCTTTACTGGAGCCACCCCATCATCTCATCATATTTCTCATGGAAGCATTTAATCATCGTCTTCTTCCATATGGATATTCATTAATTTAAAGAAATGTGAAATTCAATATGTATACGACTGAAAGACTCTGCAACTATGTCATAAATAAACTTAAAAAAAAAAATTGGTTGAGGCAAGAGGACAGCTGAAAACACAGAGTACATTTTATTTAAAAGGCTGAAAAATAACCTCAAAAGTAATCAAGTCAAGATCAGTTAACCGGATTAAAGTGGCTAAATTAATTTAGTTTAGCTATTTATTTTTACAATTTTGTCAATAAAGTCCTTCACAGTATGACATTATCAAATTTCTTTCGTTTAGGAAGCATAACGAATGTTGCCAAGAGGTCCAATATTTCACAATTTGAGGTAAATAGTTGTACTTTACGTAATTCAATTAATTTATTGTATTTCCACTAGTGTATCGCAATATATTCTAGTGTTCAGTGTTTCTGCTACACTACATCATGTTACTGGTAGTTACAGATAGTATTATTCACTGCATATTTTAATTTCCGTAGATTAGGTTTTCCTTTTCTAAAAACTTATTCTTCTCTGAAATATCGCTTCCCATATTCTCACTTTATATTTTTTCATATTGAGTATTTATAGAATAACAATAAATGACGTGGATACTGCATATAAAATAAAATCAAACTATATTTGTGAGAAACTTATAAAATTAATAAATAAAGAGGTTATGTACATTCATCTAAAAATCCACATCGCCGTCGAAATGTGGCAAAGTTTCCAGAATGCTGGCAGCATTGCCACGTTGAATGGTAATGCTTATTCTCTGAATGAAATATTGGCTATCCCAACATTCTCATTATTTTAATAATATTATAATAATGGCAACCCATTACATGTCCCATTGCTGGGCACGAGTCTCTCCCCTTTTTTGGGGGTAGGCCTGGAGCTTACTCCACCACGCTGCTCCAAAGCGGATTGGTGGAGGTGGGTGGGTTAGTGGTTTTCAAACCACCCATAAGGCCTCTGATAAGGTTTAATGACTGCTATCCATTGATAGCAACCGGGACCGACGGCTTAACGTGTCCTCCGAAGCACGGAAACGCACATTTCCTTTGCTGCTAGCCGTCACTCATCACACTACCCAACCCCGCCCGTAGTGCTTAACCGAGTAGATTGCTCACGATCTACACCAGCCGCTGGGCCGTGCGTGCTTAACAATATTAGTTCTATGGTATTAATGCAGTTTTATGAAATATCACTGATTATGAGTCAAACATTTATGAGATCAATCTAATTATATTTTTACATATTTTCTTTGGGGACTGTGTACCCAACAGAGGATAAGTAATAGCCTGTTTAGTATTACTTTAAATGGTGCTCCTAAAATAATAAATAGCTTAAGTAGAGCTGTAACTAGTGTTGTTTCCCCAGTGCGAGCTTCTACAACTGTACCCTTACATTTTTTTAATGTAATAAGTTGGCAAACAAGCATTCAGTTCACATTGATGTTAAGTGATGACTGCAGCCAGTAGACACCCACACAAAGACCAGAGGTCAAAATGCAGATGCCACCCCTGAGATCTAAGTTGTTATGTCTGTGTGATAGTTATTACAGGACCAGATTTTCTTGGCCTGGCCATTTCTGTGTCCCCTAGGATCTGTGTCTTGTGCTTGGGCACTATTCAAATACACCTATTCATGCACTGAGCCCAAACACCAGTATTAGTTATTCCGGGTATCTAGGGAAAAGCTTTTGTGGAGCTATGGCCTTTTTTTGATTTAAGTATACTGTTCCATGTTTCAGAATTTCTCATCTTATGTGAAATATGCTGAACACAAGAAACTGGAAAAGATCAGGAACATTGGTATCTCGGCACATATAGACTCTGGGAAAACCACACTCACAGAAAGGATATTATATTACACGGGCAGAATAGATGCAATGCATGAGGTTTGTTCAGTTTTTTTTTGTTATCTAGGTAAACAGTTCAGGTTTTTCAGGAACACACCTGGCATGTTTGACTCTAGCAATATCAAATTATATCCTAATCATTACAGGTGAAAGGCAAAGACAATGTCGGGGCTGTAATGGACTCCATGGAGCTGGAACGGCAAAGAGGCATCACAATCCAGTCAGCAGCTACATACACAGTATGGAAGGACTATAACATCAACATTATTGATACACCAGGCCACGTAGACTTCACTGTTGAAGTAGAGCGAGCTTTGAGAGTGTTGGATGGAGCGATATTGGTGCTCTGTGCTGTTGGTGGAGTTCAAAGTCAAACGCTTACTGTAAATCGCCAGATGAAAAGATATAATGTGCCTTGCTTAGCTTTTATTAACAAGCTGGATAGATTGGGGTCCAATCCTGAAAGGTTTGTATTGATTTTACTATATTTACTGAACATATTTTTCTAGGAGTAGGTACATTTGTTGAGTGGTCCATTCTTATAGGTTAGAAGCCCACAGCAGAATCGTTTCGTTCATCCAGATATGCTGCAAACCTAATTTTTACTCATTTATAATCTAGAGAATATACAATGTGTAACAGGATTGAATGTACAACCCGAAACTAGTTAGTTCAGAATCAATAACCGAATCGATTTCAGGTATTTTTGATATTGGTAATATTTTGTCCCAAAGTTAATTACAATTAAGGAAATTATGGTCACCCATTTGGTGAACAGTCAATACAAACGAAAATGAGACTAATGTCCATCTAAAATAAAATGCTAGCCTCAACAAGTTTGTCTGTATGAACGAAATTATTCTGCAATGGGATCCTAACCTATTGACGACCAAGTTGGTCCAGCGGTGTCAGACGATTGCTTGATTCGAAGGGTCGCTGGTTCGATCCCTGCACCGGGACAAATATTTGTATGGCCTACAGATATTTGTTTCGGGTCTGGGAGTTTGTGTATGTGTTGTATGTGTACAACGGCACCCACGACATGTATGGCCCCGTAATAACTATCACAGAGACATGACACCTTAGGTCTCAGGGGTGGCAACGTCTGCATTTTGACCTCTGGTTTTTATGTAGATGTCAATAGGCTGCAGTCGTCACTTAACATCAATGTGAGTAGCATGCTTGTTTGCCACATTTACATAAAAAAAAACTTTGTGCCAGTCTCTGGCTCGCGACGACGTCAAAATCGACGTAGAGAGCTAGTTTCATTTTCGGCCTGACAAAAGCAAACAACTGCCATATTTACCCCTTCCGTAGCCTTTCTTCATTTCTCGTTATATTTTATATTTCCAGGGTTTTAAAACAGATGCGTTCTAAACTAAATCACAATGCCGCTTTCATCCATTTGCCAATTGGCCTGGAAAAGGAATGTCAAGGAATCATGGAACTCATTGAAGAGAGGGCTGTTTACTTTGATGGTGAATTTGGTGAGACGATGCGGTATGATGAGATACCACAGGATAGGCGTGCTGAGGTGAAGGAACGGAGACATGAACTGATAGAGCATTTATCAAATGTTGATGAAGTTTTAGGTGAGAGAACATTTGATATATTTGTTATACTTTTTTTTTATGTAATGGAAGTGGCAAACAAGCTTGCAGTTCACATTGATGTTTAGTGATGACTGCAGCCTATAGACACCCACACAAAGACCAAGGTCAAAATGCAGATGCGTTACCACTCCTGAGGCCTAAAATACAGTATCATGCACATTGACCATAGGCACCGGACTTTGGCTTATTTCGGCTCTGTATAGCGTTATCTCTTTCGCGCCTTACCTACAATGTTAAGGTGCGAAAGAGATAACGAAAGTAAGCGAATGAAGCACTGTGGTGAATGGTTCTTCCATCGCGTTATTACAGCATAAAATTAATGCACGATTGTGAACAAAAAATTTTGGAGCTAATAGGAGAATGAAATTTTGCATTTTATTGCGTAACGTTTGACTATTCGGCCTATAACAATGGGAATTCGTAAAAATTATCGATTACGAGCAACATTCGTGACCACTTTTACATGGGTTGAAAAACGCGTGATATCATAGTTATGCCATATACCGCTTGCAGGTGAACTGTTCCTCGAAGAAAAAACACCAACCGTGTCCGACATCAAGCAAGCTGTACGCCGTTCAACCCTCAAACGCATGTTCACCCCCGTCTTCCTAGGAACAGCGTTGAAAAATAAAGGCGTTCAACCTTTACTCGACGGTGTTTTGGAATACCTACCACATCCAGGCGAAGTTGAGAACACTGCTATTATAAATGAGAGGAAAGGCGACGAGGGTGAAACCATATTTCTGGATTCCGCTCGCAATGACGCTAAACCATTCGTCGGTTTGGCCTTCAAGTTGGAAGTGAGCAAGTTCGGTCAGCTCACGTATTTAAGGTGCTACCAAGGCATGTTGAAACGTGGTGATAACATCTTCAATGCTAGGACTGGCAAGAAGGTTTGTGTTCTTTTTTTATCTGTCTGTCTGTTTACACTTTAACCAACCCAATTGCTGAGCTAAATCTGATAAAATTTGATTTAAAAAATGGAGGTAGTTTGAACATATTGAACCCTAAGAAGTTACTTTTTGTGCCTAAACCAAATAGTACACGCACGTTAAAGTTGCGGGTTAAAAAAAACGTAACTTCACGCCTGTAATCCCCGAAGGGGTAGGCAGAGGTAAATGCATGCATTCAAGCATACATGCAAACACCCACGATTCGCCGGTTACGTTTTGGCCCATGTAACAGGTGCCGAGCCTGTTGACATCTCCGGGCACATTACCAAACTTTGAGGTACTGGGAAATTTCCAGGAAATGGAAAAATCCCAATAGAACCAGAGATAAAGGCTTTTTCACCATTATCTCTGATAACCCCCTACCCGGGAATCGAACACAGGACCTCAGCGTAGTAGTAGTGGCCTGCTACCACTAGGCTACCGAGGCAGTTGGTTTGGGTTTGGGTTCAAAGAATAATATAATTGAGTGGCTCACAATCGTTACCATATTACACTAACACACATAATATACCTATGTTAATTATGTTTAGTAAATAACAAGGCAATGCAACACAAGGTGATGTCTGTGCACGGGAGTTTGTAAAAGTCGGCTCCACTAACAACTGAGGTGACGTACTTATTTTTTGCGTTAGCTATTAGTAGTAGTTCAGTCATTACTTGTGTATATCACTGACCTAACGCATGACCACTGGACGAACGAGGCGTCCAGTGGTCGCAATCACGACGCTGAAATCTGAGATCCCGGTTTAGATTCCTAGTTTGAAATAACTGTTCTTGGGTTTTTCTGTCAAGAAATTCCCAGTAGTAGCGCTGAGTGTGGTAGGTACCCTTTCCTCGGAGAGCAAGTGAAGGTCCTGCGTCCGAACTTTCTCCGTGTCGTATTTTTGCCTCAACAGGCTTAAAGAGAAATAAAGAGTGCGCCTGTGTTACCGCATTCACTTGTGCACTATAATATCTCCTGCGCAGTTGCCTAGTCTCTTCTGAGATTGGCCGCGTTACCGTAATTTGGTCTTTAGGGTGTTATTAAACCACTTCAGTTCTGTGTTAATTTGGCACAAGTTAAAAATTCCAGGTGAAAGTGTCCCGTCTAGTCCGCATGCACTCCAACAACATGGAGGAAGTGAACGAAGTGTACGCTGGCGACATATTCGCCCTCTTCGGCGTCGATTGCGCGTCCGGTGACACGTTCGTGAACGACGGCAAGCTGCAGCTAGCGATGGAATCCATACATGTGCCGGATCCTGTTGTTTCCATGGCTATCAAGCCGAAGCATAGTAAGGACAGGGATAACTTCTCAAAGGCTGTGGCTAGGTGAGTCGCTAAATATTTTTTTCCAGTTTGTACTTATTTTTGTCGTGAGTCTAATAGTATGTGTTTTGACGTCAAATCCAAAAGATGAGCTTGGAATGTGGAGCTCAAATTATACCTAATGTAATGTAGTTTTTCCTTTGATATTGATTTATTGAACATACTCAAATCTACCATGTTTCAATGTTTATTACTATTTCAATCATTTTATTGAGATGATGCATCGTTTAAAGTGGCGAATAGGTATTCCCACATAAATAAATAAAATAAATACGCTTATACTCGCAGCCCCACACTTATAAACCTGTGTCGTGGGTGCCGTTGTGCACACACAACACATACACAAACACCCAGACCCGAAAGAAATATCTGTAGGTCATACAAATATTTGTCTCGGTGCGGGGATCGAACCCGCGACCCTTCGAATCAAATGGTGGTTTCACACCGCTGGAATAACCGGGTCGTCAAACATATGTACGTACGGGATTATTTTAGCTGTTAGATATTTACTCAAAAAATGATGGATCACAATGCAGATGTGTTGCCATATTTGAAATATCTTTACCATACAGGTGATGTATATCTAATTAGATCTATATCACGCAAAATGCAAACGTGTTGGTAGCCTGAGAGCCTGTGAGCCTGAGACCTTAGTTGTTATGTCTCTGTAATAGATATTAGGGGCCCATCCATTACTATCAAACCAGAACACGATAGTGCTGAACACTTCCATTTAGCAGCAGATAGATTAGGTAATGCGATGGTACCTGAGTAGGTAGGGAGTCCACGAGCTTCTACACTTAACATTGTTTTAGAGCAGTAAAAAATGTATTGTAATGTGTATTGTTTCGCAGGTTTACAAAAGAGGATCCCACATTCCAGTTCCGTTATGACAGCGACAACAAAGAGACGGTGGTGTCCGGTATGGGGGAACTTCATCTGGAGATATACGCACAGAGAATGGAGCGGGAATACAACTGTCCGGTTGAACTGGGCAAGCCGAAGGTCGCATTCAGGTATGTGGTTTTTTTGTAATGAAAAGTTTTAGTGTCTTGTTGTCTTTTGTGTAAAATATAGCTTTTATTAATACCCCATACAGAGCTTATTTGTTCAAGCTAGTTACCTGATAGTAGATACATACAAACAACCAGACTCGAAACACACTGGAACAATTGAGTCATCAAAATTCATGTATATGTTGCGGCTAATTGCTGAATGGCTACTTTACTGTACGGCTAGCTCTTTCATTAAATAACGCCTTTTATGGCCAATGCAACATTCAATAATATCGATAACTCTCAGTAGGTTAAATGTCAGTTTGCTAAATTAAGGTCACATTAAAGTACCTGGAAAAGTCGTGTGGCTCAGATACTCATCTCAATATCTTGATATACAAATACTTGCTTTTAGGAAAACTATTACTAAAAAAAAATATCCAAACAAAGTTTTAAATTACACAAACTTTACCATTGACTTCTGTTCTATATTCCCCTATTTTATAGAACCAATAAATTTTATTTTATTTTTATACGAATTTCATACACGTGATGACTTTTCACGTCAGTCTAATTAGATAAATCATGGTTACAGAGAAACACTAATGTCGGCGTGTTCATTCGATTACCTCCATAAGAAGCAGTCCGGCGGTGCGGGACAGTTTGCGAGAGTTATGGGCATCATGGAACCGTTGCCGCCCCAGCAGAATACACGTAAATAATACAGTTATATGGACTAGTTCATCATCATGTGCGGCCCTGTAATTTACGGCACAGAGGCATTTATACCTTAGACCTCAGGCGTGGCATCGCATCTACATTGAAACCTTCAGTCTCATGTAGATGTTTATAGGCTACAGTACAGTACAGTACAGTACAGTACAGTACAGTATTACTTACCATCAATGTTAACTGTATGCTTGTTTGCCACCTCGGAACATTTTTTTTTATATTATTAACTAATTTATCTGCCGCCAAGGGGTAGTATTCATCAATACACTACCGCGTTCTGGTTAGATGGTTATTTATATCTTATTAACTATCACAGAGACAACAACTTAGGTGTCAGGGGTGGCAATGCATCTGAATTTTTATCTCTGGTTTAGTGTAGATGTCTATAGTCTTGTAGTCGTCACTTAACATCCATGGGCGCTGCATGCCTGCTTCGTTACATCTATATATATGAATAAAAATCAATTGCTGTTCATTAGTCTTGCTAAAACTCGAGAACGGCTGGACCTATTTCGCTCATTTTAGTTTTGAATGATTTTTGGAAGTCCAGGGAAGGTTTGAAAGGTAAGAAAATGTGAAGAAATTGAAGGGAAATAGTAAAAATCACAATTTTATTTGTTTTTATATTATTTCGCATTAACACATGCTTGTGAAATATGTTTTATTTTTAAAGAAAAATTTGACTTCAGGTGAGACTCGAACTCGCGACCTACTGGGAATCTAGTCCAGCCGCTCTTCCAATTGAGCTACTGAAGCCCTGCCCGATTTGTCAAATCTTTCCTTCACATCTATTGCATTGCTTTATGGTAGCAGCAGCGCCATCTTCTTTACGATATTCAATAAACTGAAAAGTCTATTATATCGGTTGCCTAACTAGCATAGTTGGTAATAGATTGCGCTGCTGCTACCATAAAGCAATGCAATAGATGTGAAGGAAAGATTTGACAAATCGGGCAGGGCTTCAGTAGCTCAATTGGAAGAGCGGCTGGACTAGATTCCCAGTAGGTCGCGAGTTCGAGTCTCGCCTGAAGTCAAATTTTTCTTTCCATTTTTCTTTAAAAACAATTTTATTTTCCCATACAAATAGTCGTATAAATATATATCAAACCTTTGACACATTATTTCATTCTGAGGCAATACGAAGTTTGCCGGGTCAGCTAGTAAAAAATATATATTATATTGCAACATTAAATAAACTTAATAATTTTAAATTTACAGTTCTAGAGTTCATAGACGAGACAGTAGGCACGAACATACCGAAACCTTTCGTGCCGGGCGTGGAGAGAGGTTTCCTAGACAGTTGCCAGAAGGGTTACCTATCGGGCCACAAGATATCTGGAGTCAAGTTCAGGTTGCAAGACGGTGCTCATCATATTGTGGACTCCAGTGAACTGGCATTCTTCCTGGCCGCAAAAGGCGCTGTCAAGGATGGTAAGTCAAATATATTAATTGTGTTTTCGTCACTCCAGCCGAAAGTCTTCCTCAAAGACGCCCATAACTGCATTGTGCGTCATTAGGGGAGAATATGCCATAATCGCCACGCTTGGCTGGCGGATTGGCGATCGCAGTGGCGGTAGTTTTATCGCAGGACGTTGCTGTCCGTTCCGGGTTGTAATTTTTATGATAATAAATAATAATGGCAACCCATTATTCGTCCCACTGCTGGGCACCAGTCTCTCCCCTCTTTGGGGGAAGGCCTGGAGCTTACTCCACCACGCTGCTTTAATGCGGGTTGGTGGAGATAAGGGTTAGTGGCCAACGCGCTGTCGGATGTTTTCAAACCACCCATAAGGCTTGTCGGAGGCCTTATGGGTTGGTATGGTTAAACGACTGCTATCTATCGATAGTAACCGGGACCGACGGCTTAACGTGCCCTCCGAAGCACGGAAACGCGCATTTTAATTTGCCACTAGCGGTCACCCATCATACACCCGACCGCGCCCGCATCGCTTAACCGAGTTGATTGCTTACGATCTACACCAGCCTCGGGGACATGCGCGCTTCGGACTTCTTTGTAATTTTTAGTACTACCTTATTGGAATCGTTTGATCGCCATTGTTCGGTTGACTGACTGCACTAGTGGAAGAATTCTCTTCCAGTTAAAGAAAATTCTACCGCTAGTGGTCGGTGGGGTCGTCTCAACGTCCCGACGCGCTAATTGTTCTTTAGTTTATCCCTATTTTAATACTGAAGCAGTTCGTTCCCTGTCCTTATTAGCTTAGAATGCTGTTAAGAAATGTGGTAAACCCATCTTCCTAGGTGAGTAAATTCCGTTGCATATTATTTTATTTTTTTTACTGAATCCGGTTGTCTTGGCATTCTTCTTAGCTGCTAAGAGTCCTGTTAAGGAAAGTATATTGTACTGTAAATAAATAAATAAAAAAATCTATGCGGGTTTCCCAAAGATATCCAAAGTCAAGTTCAGGTTGAAAGACGGTGCTCATCACATTGCCATTGTATTAGCCTTCTTGCTGGCCGCAAAAGCCGCTTTTAAGGACAGTTCCTAGACTGCAGATAACCTACGTAGTGTGTACGTACAGTTCAGGCTCCCATACATTTCATTAAAAAAAACATCTCTTTTATGGAATCATGTGTTGTGTTGAGGAACTAATTATTATTGAAGTACATCATATCTTCCGCAGTATTCGAAGCAGGCGCGTGGCAGTTACTGGAACCTATAATGTTCGTCGAGGTGACCACGCCGGACGAGTTTCACGGGACGGTTATCGGGCAACTGAACAAACGCGGCGGCATCGTCACCGGCACCGAAGGCAGTGAAGGTTGGACGACTTTGTACGCTGAAGTGCCACTGAATAATATGTTTGGATATGCTGGGGAACTAAGGTATGTGTCTATTATTATTACATTTATTGCAACCTTATTTACCCTCTGACTTAACTAACTAGTATCATTTTGAGTCAGATATTGAAAATTGCTAAATCATACTTACGGCAACAAAAAAATAGTCCACAAGAAGTTTGCACCAAAGCGGAATTCTTGCAACCGATTGAATTCACCGGTTATTTGAGCATTCTCCGGTTATTCACCGATAAAATACACCACATTTTGACTCAAAATATTGCGAATTATAGATTATTTATCAACAATGATATTTTATGGCTAGATCGCACGCAAACTCAGCATATAAAAACATTGTTCTATGATTCCTTTTTTAACATGTTATTATGTTTTGTGAAATCATTCGCAAAATCGCGTATGCACAGTTTTGCGTGAATCGCTCTGGAACCACACCACACACTCGGAATTCTGATCGCTAAATGATACGTACTCGACTCATATCCGATACATGCATAGCATAGCGAAGCTAGTTCAAAGTCTTAAGCCGCGGCCGACGAACGTGTCCAATAGTTATGTCACCAGCTAGCTAAAATGTTGGAGGTGCGACCACCCGAGATTAATCGATTATTCCTCGGTAGTTTCAATCGATTATAATAACCGGTGAACTAACGGGGTTAGTCTCCGGTACTAGCTGGTCCGGTTCAAACCCCTACGCGCCATAACTGATATAAGACAATTTTTGTATTTGATATCAGAAAAGGGGGCAAAAGGGGAAATGACACATTCTACTGATATGCTTACCTACATTAGCATATTATATTTAGTGTTATCTTTGTGACAATCTCCATTATAATTTTCCTAATTTGTAATTTGATTTTTCTAATTTCTAATGTTTAATGTACTAGTATCAATTGTTGTTCACTTAAATTTACAGTACTCAACAATTAATATTGCACATCGAGCCTGCGAAAGAGACGATCGGTTCGTTTCGACTTCGTAGAGCGTTATCTCTGTTGCACACTGCCTACGTAATTACTGACAGTCCGGTATTGGTCAAAACTCGATCAAAATGGTGGACAAACGTCAAATAGGTACGGTGCGAAAGAGATAACGCTCTATACAGACCCGAAATAAGCCGAAGTCTCCTTCCTAGGCTCGATGTGTAATATTTATTGTTGAGCACTGTATTTTGTTTGTTTTTGACTTGTTATAAGCGGTGCTTGTCACCCTATGAATAGATGAACATCTGATGATGATTCTGATTCATTAGACAGTTAAAATATTTATTTATTACAGCAATTTTCTACATGTTTATCTATTTTTTCCCCAGATCAATGACACAAGGCAAAGGTGAATTCAGTATGGAGTACAGCAGATACTCGCCTTGCTTGCCAGACGTGCAGGAACAAATCATCAGGAAGTACCAAGAGGACATGGGACTGCTGCCAGATCAAAAGAAGAAGAAAAATTGATCCGCCTAGACAAATTTAGTATAATTTATTGTTATTTAAGTTAATATAATTTTATCAGTTACACAGTGTTTTATTTAAATAAATAAATACACTTACAGTATGCATACGCTTACACTCAGAGTACGCGTACGTTAACACAATATAAACCTGTGTCGTGGGTGCAGTTGTATACCCGAAACAAATCTGTAGGCCATACAAATATGAATTTAATAATATAAATAAAATAAACTTTATTTTTTCTCCACAAACATTAGGCTTACATGAAGGGTAAAAACACTATAAAAACACTTTTAAAAATAAAAACATGGTGACATTTATAAAAATCCATTTAATCGTAACACGCCACAAATACCTCCAAAACAATACAAATCCGTATAACAAACATATCCCACCAGGTACAATAATAATTGTTAAACCCGTTATACGTAAACCTATAGGTATATTTTAATTAGTACACGTACACGATTATGGTGAACATACATTGCTATCATACTTCGGTTTTCTAATCAAGCGGTGAGTGTAACAGCATACTTTGAAAAGTAGTCAAGAGAAGTTATTCTGTACATTGCCCTACGAATGAGTAATTATTTAGAAGGGAGGGAGGAAGGGGGCTTTTTGTCAGTTGCGTCGTCATGACAACATAATACAACACAAAACAACTATCTATTTATGAGTTTTGGCGGGAACCTTGAAGGAGGCGTGTGGTGCTCATATTTTATTTCATTTACTTGGTGTATTTTTGAGTTATATTAAATAAAGTTGGTGGCATTTTGTTTGATATAGGTTTATTACAGTGCCCGTGTAGTGAAATAGAATAGGCACCATACGCCTCTTTCAAGGTTCCCGCCAAAGCTCCGAACACGTCTTAATTAATTAAGAGCTTTGATATTATTTTTTTTTGTTATTGGGGCATCGCTATTACGCATATTGCCAGTGTCAAGTAAAACGATTTTTCGTATTCGTATTTATTTAAGCAGCGTAAAAGTTAGTATATATAGTCAGTCAATTATTTTTTAAGTATGTTAGTCAAGTGAGTTACAGTCAGTTATTCGAGTAAAGCGATGGCTACTTTACCAGAACATTTACAATGGAGTTTTGAAGGCAACCTGAAAGGTCGTGTTTTCGCACTGTTATTCTATTTCAATATGCACGGGCACTGTAATAAACCTATAATAAACAAAATGCCACCAACTTTATTCAACATAAGTTATAAATACACCAAGAAAATGAATTATAATAAGAGCACCATATGCCTCTTTCAAGGTTCCCGCCAAAACTCTTGATATTGTATACAATAGCATTGTACGTGTTGTCTTAACTACTGATTAGAAAACCTCTTTACACCTACTATTCGTCTAGTTTGTCTAAGTTAGGCTGTTAAAATAACTATTACCTAATTGTTTACTTACCTACTTTTACAATTATTATAATGTCGAAACTAACATTTAAAACTTTTTAGAAAATGAATATTTGGATCTAATTTTTGACAAAGTTAACAAAGTAAAGAAAAATTGCGTGCAAAAACTGCTTAAGCAGATAACTAGGTTTACAAATGAAATAATTTCAGGCATATAGGTACACAACGTATTTAATAAAAAATCTCTAGAGTGAATTAATTAAGTTTCCTATTTATTATCTCAACAAAATATATTATGTATATTTTGCCTACTAAGCATGAATTATTCCATTGATCAATTAATAATACATTATTGTGAAGTAGGTAGGTAAAAAACTTTACATTGGTAAAATTATTTAAAATCATGTTATCAAACAAATGTACATTTATTTTTTATAATATAATATTCAGAATTGGCTGTTATGAACTGGTTACGAATAATGATTTCATAAATTGTTTAATAGTTTTATTATACTAGGTATCTTATTGACCTTTTTACTCTTATTTCATTGGACAAGTAAAACTAGAAAAATTGATTACTCATAAACTAGTTTTCAATTTAACCAAAATTCATTTTAAAAAAGGGGGCAGTGACTCTGCAAAATGTGTAAAGGAAGTTACTAAAAAGATTTCTTAATACTTTTATTAACCTAAAACAATAGAATACAGTTTCAATTTGGTAAAGGTAATGATTTTATATTTTTTCTTAATATTTTTGTTGTATGATATTATTGTAATAAGTATAATATGCACTATAAAATAATAATTGTCTTATGCCTAAAATGATACTAGGACGTACAATGTTGTTTAACGCCTTAAATAAATTTAAAAATTATAATACATACGTATATTAAATACTAATGGTGTTTATTCTATTGGCACTTGGTTTTGTTTAATGTTGTGTATAATTGAAACTATTCTATATTCTACAATTAATGTCTTGTCCTAAGATAGTTAATTGGAGAAACAATGCTTTCAAAAACCTTACAAATGTATCACAACACGTACTTACGTTCCTCACGCAAATAACTTGATCATTTCTCCAAGAGATAACTTAAAAGTTGTTATCTTACAGAATAATACAGATAGAGAAATACAATACTAAATTAGAAGTTAAGTCATATATATTTTACACACAGAGTTGATATTATTTACATATCTATTGTAAATATAGCAAATTTTGTGCTTCAAATCTAATACCTATTAAACGAAATTGAATTAAATAAACGCACTTGAGAAATACAACACTCGTTTAAACTACACGAAGAAAGCTTCACAAAACTATTACAGTACCGAATGAGACTGAAGCGAAAGCATTCGCTTAATCAAAATAATTAAGTACCCTATAGAATTGACTAAACGTGCTCACTGTTAATATAAAATAATTTTACCAAAACTGTGTCATATGCCATGAAGACAAATCTGTATTATTTTTGAGATGTCTACACGATTAGTGTAAAATAAAATTGGAAGTCTAGGAATAGGCGTATCAAAAATGACAAAATTCAGAAAAATCTGAATTAGGGTTGTGTATTTACTGTTTGTTTATC
Source organism: Macrosoma leucophasiata (assembly GCA_036365455.1). NCBI lineage: Eukaryota > Metazoa > Arthropoda > Insecta > Lepidoptera > Hedylidae > Macrosoma > Macrosoma leucophasiata. The sequence goes on along the minus strand of JAWQUS010000007.1, from coordinate 20,401,163 downwards.
TGCTGAATATCATACATGTACCTATGCCCATAAAAGGTATTATGCAAAACTGTCCCTTGCTACATAAATATATTTCGGGTTTGGGTTTCTACCAACATGACACAGTTATGGCATTATTATAAGCCTCGGAACAATAACAGCTTTTGTTATTGTTCCTAGCTATAAGCTTAGACCGAAGTTTCAGCAGATGTACTGTTTTTCCTAGAGTCGCATTTTTTACCGCTGCTCCAGGATTCCCTGCGCCTTAGGAGATCGCTCTGAAAATCGTCCAGAGGATGTATCATAATGAAATAAATTTATTTAAATGCCTAACATTATTTACGAGGTGTTATTCATGCTTTGGTAAAACATTGAAAACATGCTAGGATTTTAAAATAAAATGACACAGAATACGAAAAATTTCCAGTATTTAAAGAAGCTGAAGCTAAGATAAAATATATAAACGGGCTTTATTCTTTATTTCGGACACAGTTCTTTAATAATGTTCATATATATTAATGGAAAGAAATCAAATCTTATAGATACACGAGTAGGAACATCGTGTAGATAACAGCGCCGCAAGCATATTTGCACGAGAATAAATTCATATACAAGAAATATATTTAATACAAGCGGTTCTGTCATTTTATGTTAATAAATATAACCATGTTTTTTTTTTAATTAACGGCATGTTACAGGGATAACAAAATTAATTGAACAAGAAGTTAATTTCTGACTCGGCGTGGTTTAAAATTTCGGTACAATTATTATGATTTTATATTATTTTTCGCAATAACACGTCATGCTAGTGAAATATATTTTTTTTAAAGAAAAAAAATAAACTTTTTTTACTCAAAAAAAAAAACTTTTTTTACTCAAAAAAAAAAAACTGTTGACGTGTTGATGATTGATTTTAGATATTCAAGACATTATACTTTGCATATGTACCTACTATTGGATAAAATATACACCTAAATAAAACACATTATTTTTATTTATAATATCTCTACACATAGTGTTGGCAAAGTTAACTTTTCAGGAACAACAAATTCTAAGCACTCGAGGTAAGGTAAGTTGTATTGTTACTAAAAATAAATTTAATAAAACACTACGTAAAATTTGAAAAAAAAATAACAAGAAATCAAGTGTGTTACATCTAAACGGGATTAACATTAAGATATTTACAAGGTTGCGTGGTACAGCTATAGACATAGCTTGTAACAGTTTGTTCTCAATGAAAGCGCAGGCGCAACTTTTGATAAACCTTTTAGATCGGGGGCAGGGAGGATGGAGGGGGATGGCAGGTGAAGTATGTTCATTCGTCAAATTCCTTAAGTGTTATTTTTAAGACTACGAGGACGAGTGGAGTCTTTGTAATAAGGAGGTAGACCTGTCACTCCCTACTAGTGACTGCATGATGTGGGTTAGTATGTGGATATCGCCAGCGCTTTCATTCTGGAACAGTACTAAGGGTTGCTTAACTTCATGCGTTGGTGTCTGGGTAAGGTGGCATGCGCCATGCTGTGCTCCTTGTGGCTATACATCACGAGCCTAGAACTTGGTGTCATTGACGCACACCTTCAGCGATGGATCGTCTTCTTCTACCTCGTCCATTGTGGACAAACGTCTCTCTATCTCGGATTGTGCGTTTTTACTTATCAGTTTCTTGTGTTTGTTGCTGGAATTTGAAGTGAATATTATTGTGTTAAAAGTTTAAATGTTAATTTAAAAAGCACATTTTTAACGGATAACAACAAGAAAGTTCTTTCAAAAACAATGTAGCTATTTAATATTAAAAGAGCGTCGTTATGTAACCCTATTTCAGGTTCGCTTGAAGTGAAATTTGAGTTTCAGACATGAGAAGCTGAGAGTGTCATCTAATTCCTAGCGCTAATGCAGCTAATTACAACATAATTAAATCCAATCAGCGCCGTGAAGCCATTTAATCCGGTATAGTATTAGATTTAACATCAAAAGAGTTATGTAACAATTTCAATTTAATAAGTCGGTACTGTGTTTCATACTTACTTCTTCTTTCCTGGTTTGGATTTAGCGTCTTTGCCATCGTTTTTATTGTTTTTATTGCTATTGTTCACCTGTTTCCATATTCCAGTTTTGTTTACCTCCTCAGATATATTTATTGAGGTCAGCGGTATGTTCATGATATTTCCGTTTATAAGTGGGATTTGAAGATTCTCTTGGTATGGTGGAGGATTGTTCTTGTTGGTTTCCTACAAATGAACAGCCTAGGAATTGTTGTTTGATATTATTTTGCATTAACACATGCTTGTGAAATATATTTTATTTTTAAAGAAAAATGGCTTCAGTAGCTCAATTGGAAGAGCGGCTGGACTAGATTCCCAGTAGGTCGCGAGTTCGAGCCTCGCCTGAAGTCAAATTTTTCTTTCCATTTTTCTAGGAATTGTTTTTAAGTACACTACAATTTCCAAATATCTTAAAACATTCTGCCATTTACATATTTACATGATCTAAAATACCTACTAAGTTTACAATGGGTGTATGAGTAATGAGAACTATGTGGAAAGTAAACAAAGGTGAAAATAAAATGCAAAAAGTATCAACATAATACTGAATTTATTAGTAAAGTTGGATTACATGGATAAAGAAAACAAAGACTTCGTGATCTGGATGACAGAGGAGAAAAATGATTCCGAAAATACTAATGTCCACGGCAAAGACGTAATAGTTTTGCATGCCACCCCACCTCAGCATCCCCAAGTTCGTGCAGTTCATCTTGGTTCCGCTTTGTCATCTCCGGCATCACATCATCCAGGATTTTCATTTCTCGTCGAGTAAAGAACAAATCCAACGCCTTCCTTATCCCTATCATGACAACCAACATGAGCGGAAACAAGATTGATGTCATTGAGAAGGATTTTATCACCCAAAGACAGACGAGGCATGTCAGTTGAATTGCCGTGAATACATGTACTCGTCGAATTGGCACCTGCAAAATTAAAATCGTAAATATATATCTCGTAATATGGACGCACGTATACCTAGCCTTTGCCAAAAAATATTCAAAATGTTTACCTGTCTCAGGAACATGTGGTCAGGTTGATACTTTTGGGGCATAAACATGATAAGTATCCTGTCAAAGAATTGCAGGCCTTTCAAGGATGCTACGCCCATATAGAGAAATACTCCAAATAATACTGGCATAGGTATATTACGAAGGACCGGTGTCAACACCACTGAACAGCCAATCATCAAAAATATCAGGATATGTGTTACTCTCTGCTCTCGAACGCCCAAAAAGCGAGGTTTCTCTCCCGGAGCAGCACATTCTGATTCGACTTTCAAAGAATTCACATGATTTATGCTCAATACTGTCGCAGCTACGAACCATGGTAGACCCATGATGGAACAAATCTGTATTAAAATGGCCAGTACGAACAGATCCAAATGATAGCCACATCCCTTCTTCAGCTTATTCTCTTTACGGTTGACAATCACTGCGGTGATTTGCTGGTCCATAAAAATGAGTATCGTCCCCAACAACGCTGGGAGTATGGCCACTAAAGCTGACCAAATGGGATTGCCATTGAATGGTGTTATCACCCAGTCTCTTGTAGGAAGCGTAGGTTTGAATTCCGATGGAACTTCTAGCTTGGGCGTTTTCACTCCAACTTTGTAATCGAGGAACGACATCGACAAAATTGCAATAATTACGGAGAAATCGCTGATGATTTGTCTGACCTAGAAAAAAGGAAACCGGGATTAGGACAAAACCCTTATTAAGTAGGTACTATAATTATGTGCATTTGGAAAAATAATTAATTTAATACCTTTGATGGGAAGAACAGTGAGTTCTTGAAATCTTTCAGTATAATCGATATCGTGAAAGTGCCAAGAAACAATATTATTGACATCAAGTACACATCCGGTACATAAACTTTGGTATCACATCCACCGCCCGCCAATGTGCCATTGTATAACTGAAAAGAAAACGTCTGATTTAAGGACATAAATCAAAACTAAACTTTTCCCAGTGGGATACTTTTCTTACGTTATTTACGAGTATACCTACTGGTTGGTCGATAGGTATATTGATGAATTGTTCACCTAATTTACTAAATATGTACATAATTTTAAAGTCTATGACGATTTCATTTTTGATTGTTCTATAAATAAAAAAGGCTTACCCCGTTATTAATAATAAGGGGGTTAGTTTATAGTTATATATTTCATTTTCATTTCATTTCATCGTTACCTATTATGTTCTTGTAGTTGAAAACTAATAAATCAGTTACCTGACAAGACTCCTTATCAACAGAGGTCCAATTAAATTGTTCGGGCACTCTTGAGTAATTGCTTGGCAAACAGTAACACTCATAATTGAGAACCTCGTCGGGGTGTGTCTTGAGAGGGTATTTCTTTCCTATAGATATAACGTTCTCCACCGCCTGTATTACAGAGACTTAATTTAAAATTGTGTATTTAGATGGTGAATTCATAATTAATTACATTTCGCTATACCTTGTAAATAAATATAAATGCTATGAGAGTAGCGAAATTCTCTTCAGTAAATCTCGTTATGTAGCAAACTAACGCACTAGCATCAATCGCTACCAGTATTAACAAAATAATTGTCGTCCATGTACCAATACAAAATCTAAACGACATGTAATTCCAACCTATTTGTTTACAAAATTCAAACACGATTGTTTCGAAAACCAGTACAGGGCCAGTCGACCCTAAAATAGTTAACGGTTGTCCTGAAAAAAATCCGTAACCCATTCCACAAACAAATCCAGATACTAAAGATTCCATTGCTGCCATATTTTTTCCTGTGGCTTCACCAAGTAAACCTCCAAATGTGATTATAGGTGATAAACAAGCAAAGTAGAGAAATATCCATGAAGCGACACATTGTAATGCTAAAGCGTCTTTGAAATCAGACCAATACCAAGGCATTTTTCTTTTTAGGTCATTAATCAACCCTCCAAATAATCTTCCGCTTCTAGCTAAACCTGATTCTTCTCTTTGTTTTTGTTCTTCTTCTTCTTCATCTGGTTCATCCTTTAGATGATTATCAACAGGTCGTTTACGAGGGTCTTGTGACGGTATAGCAGCTGGAGGTTCAATACGTATAGCTGGATCCCATTCTCCAGGTGGCAAAACTGTAACAGCATCGAGAAATTCATCTATGCCTGCCAATAAATGATCCCTTTTCTTAGCTCGATAAGCCACTTCATGAAAAATTTCATCTGACATTAGAGTCGCCATAGCTCGACCGATTTCGTGAAAACTGGAATTGTTTGGTGGTCCAAGTAATACGAACATGAAGCGCGTAGGAACGGGCACTTCAGTTAGATCACCCATTATTGTGCCTGTTTTTAGTCTGACAAATGCCGATAAAGTTTTTTCAAGAAAGTCCACTTCACCCACGAGAATATTAGACGCTTCTGCTCCAGGCGGAATTTTACGCATAAAATTAGTGTTACACTTGTGATTTATATCTCCATTCATAGGAAGTTCTCCTGTGCTATGGTTGCGGTGCATTGACATGTTGCTAGGACTTTTGACCATTCCCTCTTCTTGGACCCCACCTGCAATAATTTATTCATCATAGTATTTAATTTAACAGTTACTTACTTTCGAAACGTTAAAATAACTTTTAAAGCGTTTGAACAATACATAGATGATTGGTGCAAAATCCAAAACAAGCTAAGATGTGCCTACTTTTCACTGGCAATTATGTAATGGATGATTTTTTTTACATATAAATGGTTTATTTACGACGTTTACCCCCTTAATATTTAGAGACGTCGTAGAAATGAAATAATATTCATCATCATGTGAAATTTCACATTTATCTTCGTAAGACGTAAAAAGCATAAGCTACACATTTGAAGAATCCAAAAACAGAACAATAGCTGTTAGCTGTAAAAGAACAAATATGGACAAAGATTTTTAATGAATAGAATGGTTGAACAAATATAATAAAACGTATTAAGAAGAAATAACATCGATGAAGACATGTTAAGGATAAGCGGTTACCCGCACTAGGGATGCCTAGGAAACGACCGAAATCTCCCTTGTGTGAATGTCCTGCTGTTGTACCGCCTTCATCCACTGTAATATACAATGCCAACATTACAAGAAATATTAAGTTTTGCTAGATTCACAATAATATAAAAAAATATATATTTTCTACTAACATACAATTATTAGCTTAGAAAACCAGTGAGTACATGTATAAACAAATAACATAAGTGAGCATATAGTGCGTGCGTGTTAATAAACACTCATAGTCGTGGATTTCGTGAGCTTAGGTGCACACATTTTACCAATTCTCACGCTTGGCTGACCTGGGACAGCTAGATAAGAGCCTCTCGCGTCAGGCGCCTGGAGAAGAGCAGTGTGTGGAGACGAGGTAGACCCCCGACAACTCCTGGAACTAGAGCGTCGAGAGCCACCCTCCTGGAAATCTGATAGGATATTTCCAGAACATCCATGTAATTGCTATAAGAACATGCACAACGTAAAAGGAATACAATTCTAGTTATCGAATATAATGATATAGATTTTGGGGTACACTCACTTTTGCAAGAAGAATGATTTCTTCCGATATCAGCCAGAGATCGAATTAGGGGCAATCTGGACATGTTATTGTGGTTCCTTCTCTCGTGTTGGTGTCTATGCCTTCTCAATAGAGCGTCTCTAACTTTTTCGCGACAATCATAACTCAAGGAACCATCTGTTACCATATTATCTAATACATTTTCAGCTACTTGTTCTAGAGAATTGGCGTCCATATCAAGTATGACTGAACCATTGAGGATTAAACTGCGCAGTTCAAACAATGAGTGGAGTGATAACGTTGCGACGTGTGGTTTCGACCATCTGTTGCCACCCTCTTCGACGTCTTCCTCAAATTTGATCCATCGAGCGGTTTCCTTCCATTCGAGTTCATCGCCATCTTTGACAAGTTCTTCCATTTCCGAGAAAAGTGGGTGGGATTCAAGAGTAGCATCGTCGATATCTTCCCCGAGTATAAACTGCACTCTTTGGGCCGGTGGAGTAACTGAAATTGTATTAAAATTAATTAGTGCAGAATAACAATAAATATGAAATGTTACCTATAAAGAGAGTCTTAAAGGAAATAATGTTTTAGGAGAAAAAAATATAATAATTATTCAAGAGAGATAATAAGCATGCGAAAAAGATGGTTTGAGATAAACTCTAAATAATGTTAAACCATGCTATTCCGTACGAGTTGAGATTTACATGGATAGATACGCTGTTTGGTTAAGCAATGAAGCTATTTTAATATAAATCAGGCATAAAACTTAAATTTCGATTAAAGGAAATTCTAATGAAGAAAATAATTACTTGGCTTTAATTTATCTAAGATGGTGGTTGCGGTACTTGCGGTCTAGACGTGGAAGTATTTAATCAAAGCGTATTTATCAAATAAATCTTTCATGGTATGAAAAGTTATAATGGGAGGGATGAAATTATAAGAAAGTCGAATTTAAAAAGTCTAGGTGATGCTCTATCTTACGTGTTTCCCCATCATCCGTGACGCTTAATCTTCTGACTCGGGCCATAATCGGAGGGCCTACGGATTTGAATAGCAATTTGTATTCTCGAAGCAATTGATTTATAAATCGGATTCCAATTCGGCGAAATTCAATTAAATGTTTAAAAAAAACAGGTTTGAGACAGAAATAGAACTTATATTTCGATTAAAGGAAATTCTAATGAGAAAAATAATTTTAGCTGTTTTGTATTTTTGTTCTTGGTTTTTAGAAACATTAGTGGTAACATTTGATTTATTAGCATTGATAAATTTGAATTACGAATATACAATACTAAATAAGTAGGTACTGAAGTAGTAGGTAACTTACAAAAAATATTCTAGTAGCAAAGCATTAGATGTCGACAAAATATTTGTTCTCAAGGTCGAGCATGTTTATATTTGCAAGAATGACATCAAAAAGCTAACGAATGCTTTTGTATGTTTATTAGAAGCAGATATTGTAATATATCTGCTATATTATGTTGAGAATAGTAGCAATCATAAGGCAGATTGAACAAGTACAAGATGATTACGAATACTATAAGTATTTCTTCATGTATTTTTCGTTGACCTTTGAACTTGAACTTTGATTATTATAATTTACTCCACTCGAAGATATGAATAACGTGAAGTAAAATAACCACAAAACTATATTATTAGAGATTAGGGCGTAACCTCTGTTAAAAGTGTGGGATTATTGTGTGCTTTACTGTTTTGAATAATATGTTATGTATTTATATTTGTAAGTGTGACTTATTTCTTTTTGAATTATGAAATCCTAAACATGTGCGTCTGTTACATTAGATTTGCTTTAAAAATCAACGCAGGTACCCTTTAGAAATAAAACATTTTGCACATGTGCGAATAATGCCTTGGATTGAATATTTATGGAGCCATACAAATAACATTTACAATAATAGTTTCGATGCAAACAAGGCGTAATTTTACAATTAGCATGATTACCAAACAGTCCATTCAACTGTAAAAACTGTTGACTCGTTGCAATGCTTTATTAGTGGGGACTAAACATTTTAAGTTAATGCAGACTCACATAAAGGTGTAGCTTTCAATTTCTGATTGATGATTTTTTAATGTAATACCTAATTAATATCTAAGTAGGCACATATATTGCGTTTTTTGATTCTTCGATTTGATTGAAGGTTTTCCTTAACCACCTCGGGAGCTTAGCTAGTTCAATCTCGGGTCGGTTCATTGATATTAGGATTCCTTTCCTGGTGTCATGTTCATTTATTGTACCGATTTATGGTATTTTTCACTTTATAGTTGTCTTTACACCATATTTTCTTTTCTGTTGAAATGTAATTCCTTTCATACAAGGAACAAGCTTTATTATCCCCATCATTATATTAAATTTACCTCCGTCATAACTTTTCATAAAAGTTTCGTTTAGCTAGCGAAAGCGTTTCTTTACAAAAAGCTTTAGGTAAGCATATTTGTTTTTCCTGCCTTTGTTTTCGCGCAATATAGATTTTATAGCATATTTTAGATTACTTTCAATTGTGATTATCGAATCAATTAATTTTGCAGCAGATATTAAAATGCGGTATCCTTAGATGTAGTTGTAAAGTGTTTTCTTTGAACAAATTCTAAACTAGGTCCATTGAGTTTCCTCGGCGGGTTTGTCTTCTAATGAGATAAGTGAGTTTCACTTTAAGTGGAAGCTTTTAGCATTTTAGTCTGTGCTTGGATAAATATATTTATATCAACCTCTACTTAGTAGACAATACAGCGATAGCCGGACTTGAGAAAAAACTACGTCTTAGTGAAAGATAGTATAGATAGAAAGTATGTATTCGATACTCAAGAAGCATTAGTCTATTACAAACTTAATTTAAAAGTCTTGGGCGAGCGTTACGGATACAAAACTGTAGACATTTATAGGACCACTCAAGCACGTAATCTCTTACAAGTTGCTATTAAAGCAAATATGGTTTAAGTCCTTTAATGAGATTTAACATATTCTTTAGGAGTTACCATATGTCTTCCTGACAATCAATGTCATTTCAAAGTCAGATTTTTTTCTGGGCAACTTAATAAAGTTTTGGTTGACGGACAAAGTCATCTACCATCAACCCTACCTATCAATGCTAGTGACCTATAAGGCTGTGCGTTACTATGTAATAATGCAGCAAAAGTTTACATCCAAAACTACGCTTATGATTGTACGGAGGAGGTACAGTAGTATGCGCACAAATTTATCTCGGTCACGAAATCAGAACTAGACTCGTGTCTGAAATCTAATATTCTCTAGATCGCGTCTTGGGGATAGTCGAATTTGGACCAATTCAATTCGACAAAACCAAATCTGTCCGTTGCTCGTTTACATAAAAAAGCCACATCAACTGAACCTAACCCAAATCAGCAGGAATGTCAAGTGTACTGGGCGTCGACATATCGAATGAAATGTAATGGATTCTGCCATTAGCAGATACGGAAAAAGCATTATAAACCTAGGATTTATTTTAAAAGAAAGACTTCAGGCGGATTTTGAACCCGCGACGACTGGGATCACTAGTCCAGTTGCTCTCCCTACTGTCTACTAAGTCCTCCCCGACTGTCGAATTATTCCTTCACATTTTATTGCATTGCCTTGAGGTGGCAGTGACGACATGATTCACTCGCATGTGTTATTGAGAATAATTCAACAAACCTATGATGTCTTTCATATCGAGGTAAGTACTAGCTCTACAAAGCTCTTTTGAAGCCTGACCTGGATTATTCCTTGCAGTCGTGAACATAAGAAACAATGGACTAGGATTGCAATACACGTCTTTTATTAATTAATTTCAAAGTTTAAGCACGTCAGTGTGTGTATTTAGATTTTAGGGGGCGCAGTTATGTCTTTCTTGAGTTATGTTTTACTTCCTGATATAATTATATCAATTTTAGTTGGATTTTTTTTGACGGAAGGACAATATCTCTACGTTGTAAATATAAGCACTCTTGTGGGTCTATATTTCACTCTGTACCTGTTGCATGTCGTAATATGTGGCTTGATGATTTTCTCCTTGAATGGATCTAGAAATCTAGATAATTCCCGTGGTTTATTTGTCTGGGAACATTTAAAGCATCCAATATGTCTGTGGCATAGACGTATTAGACGCTCTTAAAATTTGTGCAAGGTTTTCAGTGCATTAGTGTTCAAAATAAAAAAATAGTGTTCATGAATATTCTCACCTCTACAATAGAGACTCTCACAAGCGATATACTCACTTGGCTTCTCCGGGTCCTTATCGCCATTGCGGTGATGGTGTTTGTGTTTGCGATGCGAGTGGCGACGCGCAGGCACGTGCACACCCACGAACACTGTATGAGCCCGGTGACCTGTCCAAACAACAAAATAATCTTTAGATATGATGAAGCGCGCATGGCCCAGCGGCTGGTGTGATAATAAGCGATCTACTCGGTTAAGCACTACGGGCGCGGTCGGGTAGTGTGATGGGTGACCGCTAGTGGCAAATAAAATGCGCGTTTCCGTGCTTCGGAGGGCACGTTAAGCCGTCGGTCCCGGTTGCTATCACCCGGTTGAAATCATCCGACAGCGGGTTGGCCACTAACCCAACCCACCTCCATCAATCCGCATTGGAGCAGGGTGGTCGAGTAAGCTCCTGGCCTCTTCCTAAAAAGGGGAGAGTCTCGTGTCCAGCAGTGGGACGCATAATGGGTTGCCATTATTATTATTATTATATGATGAAGCGGCCTTAGGGGAGGCACTTCACTCAGCTGAAGGCAAGCTTTATAATAGGAAACATTACAAAAATCAAGACTTGAGACCCTCTCCTCTCCCTGAATTCGCTACTTCAAGTGGTCGTAGTATATTGCCCAAAACTGTCTAATCTCATTAATTTTTACAACCTTTAAAATTAAAAAAAAGTAATGAAATTATGTAGGCGGCACTTGTCTTTTTCACTTGAAGGACTCTCAGTCTAAATGAATATTCAGAACTGGAGGGAGACCCTTGCGAGTTGGATGCTCAGCTGAGGCCAGACAAATGCAATGAGGGTCGGTGCAATTTTCGCTCTACAGATATAAGGTTATCAATTTGTACGATCGGAATTCCTTTGAGAGGAAGTAATTAAATAATAACTTTTTCATAGGTTTTAACAGAATTGGTAATGAGGTACCTATCTTGTAAACTCCATTTGACTGACAGAAATGAAGATAGGATTGGGTTCATAAAACATTCTAAGTGGAATGGTGAGAATGTTCCAAAGAAAATAGTCGTAATGCGATAAATAATTGAAGTGTAGGTATGTAGGTAATGAGTCGGAGATGTATCCGCTCCGGATACGACGCGACCCTTTCGTATAAATAAGGATCCGTTCTATTTAAATGTTTGCCTTCCACTTAGTTGAATGTGAATTATGTTTTCCCAACTCCTTTTTAACTTATTTTGAAATACAAAACGCATGTTTCGTCTCGCTATAAAATAAAATAGAAGGATGTTGTTATTAATACAACTGATGTTAAAAAGTAACAATATTAATTAACTATCAATGTGAATGCACGTTTGTTTGTCACTTTCATAACACAAAAAGATTTTTTAAATCCTACTACTCATCAATTCATCTGGTGGTAGAGCTCCAGTGACGGAGCTCGTGGGCGTAGCTCTCCCATTACCTAATATCATCATCATCATCATATCAGCCATAGGACGTCCACTGCTGAACATAGGCCTCCCCCAATGACCTCCATGCCGACCGATCGGAAGCGACGTGCATCCAGCGGGACCTGCAGCCTTGACCAGGTCGTCGGTCCATCTTGTGGACGTCCCACGCTGCGTTTGCCGATACGTAGTCTCCACTCGAGAATCTTTCTGCCCCAGCGGCTATCGGTTCTCCGAGCTATGTGCCCTGCCCATTGCCACTTCAGCTTGGAAATCTACTTGGCTATGTCAGCGACTTTCGTTCGCCTACGGATCTCCTCATTTCTGATTCGATCCAGTAGGGAAACGCCGAGCATAGCCCTTTCCATTGACCGCTGAGAGACTTGGAGCTTTCGTACGAGACCCATAGTGAGAGACCACGTCTCGGCACCGTAGGTCATCACCGGCAAAACGCACTGATTAAAGACTTTCGTCTTCAAAGATTGGACTGCGAGATTTTTGACGAGAAAACGCTCCTTAACTTCCCGAACGCTGCCCAGCCGAGTTGGATTCGGTGAATGACCTCTTTCTCGAAGTTCTATGGTAGTTGCCTGCCTAGTTGTATGGTTTGTTCTAAATAGACATATTCGTCGACAACTTTGAGGATCGAGTTCCCAACGGACACTGGAGTGGGCGATACAAGGTTATTGAACATGACCTTGGTCTTATCCATATTCATTTTAAGGCCCACTCTATGGGACACTCGATTGAGGTCTTCGAGCATTGTGCTGAGATCTTCCAGCGACTCTGCCATAACTATAATATCGTCGGCAAACCGAAGGTGAGTGATGTATTCGCCGTTGACATTGATGCCTAGTCCTTGCCATTCCAGGAGCTTGAAGGCGTCTTCCATTGCATTGGTGAAGAGCAGGGGTGAAATGACATCTCCCTGTCTTACTACCCTCTGCAAAGGAATCGCCTTCGTGCATTGGTCCTGTACTCGGACTGACATGGTGGCGTTTTTATACAGACAATTCAACACTTCGATGTACCGATAGTCAATGTGGCAACGCTGTAAAGACTGCAGCACAGCCCATGTTTCAACCGAATCAAAGACTTTCTCATAGTCCACGAACGCTAAGCATAATGGCCGGTTATACTCCTCGGACTTCTGTATAACCTGCCGCAGCGTGTGTATGTGGTATATGGTACTATAGCCTTTTCGGAAACCGGCTTGTTCGGGAGGCTGGAAGTCATCAAACCTGCAACGGTTCGTGATCACCCTCGAAAACAGCTTGTAGACATGGCTCAGAAGCGAGAGGGTCTATAGCTCTTCAATAGGGCTTTATCACCTTTTTTGAAGAAAAGCACCACCATGCCTCTGTTTCATGCTTCTGGCGTAGTACCTTCGAATAGGACGGAATTAAAGAGCTTCTGAAGGATTTTCAGTAACGGTGATCCACCCGCTTGCAGAAGCTCTGTAGTGATTCTGTCCTCTCTAGGCGCCTTGTTGTTCTTAAGCTGTTTCAGGGCCATCCTAATCTCGTACAGGCTGATGTCCGGGATATCTTCGGTATAGTGTCGGGTTAATTTGGCTCTCGGGTCTCTGACCAAATCAGAGGCAGGTTGTGCGACCGAGGTATATAACTGTCCATAGAACCTCTCGATCTTCCACAATACCTCAGGCTTAGTCGACGCTAAACTGCCGTCCTCTGTCTTCAGCTGCATCAGCCGGCTCTGTCCAATAGACAGATCCCTTGCAAACACCTTGGAGCCTTTATTTCGCTCTATCGTTTCCTCAACACATTTTGTGTTGAAGGATCTGATATCGTGCCGCAAGGACTGTTGGATCTGTCTATTAAGTTGCCGGTATTTTTCAGCTTCATCAGAGGTCTGCAGTATCATTGAGCGTCGTTCTGCCATAAGGTTGAGAGTTTGATCGGTAAGTTTTTGAGGTCTAATTCGTCGGCGAGTTTTAAAGTATTTATACCCCACTGACTGGACAGTTTCTACCAACCTGTCATTCATATCGTCCACTGAGATGCAATCCTCCAGGCAAGCAAAGCGATTTTGCAATTCGAGCTGAAAGCTCTCGGGGTTTTGTATGTGAGAAACAGTAGGTCGGAGCGTAGACTTCATTAGACGAGATCTTTCGATCTTGATGTTTAAATTCAATGTGCCCCTAACCATTCGGTGATCACTTCCGGTTTTCACCCTGTGAATCACGGAGACATCATTGAATATGTGTTTCTTGGTGGTCATAATGAAGTCTATCTCATTTTTTGTGGAACCGTCGGGGCTCATTCGGGTCCATTACCTATGAGGCGGCTACTTGAAAAAGGAGTTCATCATAAAAAATTTCCTCCTTCTCCAGAAAGTTGGCCAGCCTCTGGCCCCTAGGGTTCCGATTCCCACATCCAAATTGCCCCACTCTCAGCTCATTATCGCATCTCTTGCCCAGCTTTGCGTTGAAGTCTCCCATTACAACAGTGAAATACGTTTTGGAAGTATGTATGGCCCTACTTATGTCCTCATACATAGCTTCCACCTCGTCGTCCGGGTGTGCCGAGGTCGGTGCGTAGACCTGGATGACCTTCAAGGAATATCTCTTGGATATTCTGAGTATCAGGTACGCGACCCTACTCGACACACTCGTGATGCATTCAATGTTGTTAACGAGAGACTTGTGGACGATAAACCCGACACCACCTTGGGACTGCTGGTCGCCCTCCCGGTAGTAGAACAAGTTGCCAGACTTCAGGGTTATCGTATCCTCTCCCCCTCTACGGACTTCAGATAGACCTAAGATGTCCCAGTGCAACTTGTTCAATTCTTCTTCCAGCTCAGCAATTTTCTCGTCTGTCCTTAACGTGCGTGTATTGTATGTTACCAGTGATAACCTACGTCGGTTTTCCGTTGTGCATGCCGAAGTCGTTTGACGGAAGTGACTTACCCGGAGATTCTTAGCACCCCTGGCTCCAGAGCTCGACCAGCGCCCGTCTACGCCGGTTTTGCGGGCACTTGGGGCCTTTTCCTCGTCTGCATTTCCATCTTAGAGGGGTTTAGACCATAACCCGCCACGCTGGTCCAGTGCGTGTTGGCAGGTCGCCAGAGCCTCGTTTGTTGTGTAGCAGGGTGCACCACGTGCAGGTAAGGTTGGCTTGAGTCTCGATGGTGTTGGTTGAGACCCCTTACACCCCTTACCTAATATACTTGCCGCTAAATGGTAGTGTTCAGCACTATCGTGTTCCGGTCAGGTGGTAATGTACGGCCCTGTAATTTTCGGCACAGAGGCATAACACCTAATGCCTCAGGAGTGGCAGCGCATCTGCATTTTGACCTCTGGTCATTGTGTGGGTGTCTATAGGCTGCAGTCATCATTTAACATCAATGTGAACTGCATGCTTGTTTGCCACTTTTATTACATAGAAAACAGTCGAACCTTGTTTCAATGCCTATATCAAAACAAAATACCTACTACGTTACCGTAAATTGTATAATTTATCTCTAAAACATCATTATGCTAGACTTCTTCTATCCCCTCATATCCTGACTCGCCCCCCAAAGAGTCGGTTGAACGCAATGGCATTTCCACCTCGTAAAAAAAGGTGGCAGAGTTCCAGTGAAGCAGCTCGAGGGCGTAGGCACCAGCACATTACCTAATCTTTCTACCCCCAAATAGAAGTGTGAACACTGCCATTTGGCGGCACCATCTTACCACACTACGTTCTCTTACTACACGGCGGTTACATATATGACCCCATAATAACTACCACAGAGACATTACAACTTAACTCTCAGAATTAGCAACGCATCTGCATTTTCACGTTAATAAGCTGCAGGCTCCATGAAGCTGCATGCTTATTTGTCACTTTCGTTACATAAAAAGAAAAGACACTGGTGGTAGAGCTCCAGTGACGGAGCTCGGGGGCGTAGGCACCACCTCATTAACTAATATACTTGCCGCTAAATGGTAGTGTGATCCGGTCCGGTGGCCTGGTAATTTTCGGCACAGAACCATAACACCTTAGGCCTCAGGAGTGGTAACGCATGTGCATTTTGACCTTGGTGTTTGTGTAAGTGTCTATTAGAGGCTGCAGTCATCACTTAACATCAATGTGAACTTCATGCTTGATTGCCACTTCGGTTACATAAAAAAAAGACAGATAATTTTACACAAGGTAGGTATTTGGCGTCCAACGGTCGCCTATTCTGAACCAAAATATAATTTTCCCTTACATTCTTTATAAGTTTAGTCTACACATTATCGGCTTTTAAGGGAGCCCTAAAAATAAGCAGCTTTACAAAGGTTTTCCTTTTATTTTTACTGGAACCTTTATAACAAAACTCAACGCTTTTTCCGTTGAATGTGTATGATGTAGCTTGTGTAAGTAAGTTCTAAAAATGTTGAAGATTTCACTGGCCGAGGTTTTTTGTTGCCTGTAATTTCCGGCACAGAGGCATAATACTTTAAGCCTTAGGAGTGGTAACGCATCTGCATTTTGACCTTGGTCTTCGTGTGGGTGTCTATAGGCTGCAGTCATCACTTAACATCAATGTGATCTGCATGCTTGTTTGCCACTTCCATTACATAAAAAAACGATAGTGCGGTACACTCCTATTTGGCGCCAGATAGAAGACTCCCCGGCCAATGAAATGAATGATGAAATATATTTTGACGACCCGGTTAGACCAGCTGAAACCACCGTTTGATTCGAAGGGTCGCGGGTTCGATCCCCGCAAATATTATACCATACAGCCATACAGCCTACAGATATTTTTTATTAGAGATAGATTTTATTATTATTGTTTCGGGACTGGGTGTTTCTATATGTGTTGTATGTGTACAACGGCATCCCCGACACAGTTTTATATAATACTTAATGTGGACCTGTGAGTGTAAGCGTATTATATTTTATTATATTTCAATGGTTTGACAGATTGACGATACAAAATAATAGTATTGTTATCTACAAAGAGAATCTGTATCCAAAAATAGACTTCGCTGCTAGTAAGTGATTACAATATTCCATGGATATCTACAACAATGCTAGAGGCTTTATTGTTCGAAGTCTTCATTCAAAAGCTTTTGTCGTATTTGGCAATAATTACGACCACCAAGTAGATAATTATTTAGTATCTTCGAACTCCTTGACGTTCCAAAGAATCTATCAGTTATAAATTTTAATTAGGAAACTTTTGGGAATAAACATTTTTGTATTAAAAAATATCTCAAGAGATTGATGGGTGTAATTTTTCTGCGCAGAAATTTACTTTTACAAATGAAAGAATCTCCATTTAAATCTTTTAAAGATCGTAGGAAAGAAATCTTATTGAATAAACTTTTGTAATCAAGTTGAGGTTATTTTAATACAAAATCTAAAATGGCTGAATGAGACATGTCGGTTAGATAAATAACTCACGTAAATAGCTTTGCCACAGGCTTCTTTGAAGTTCCGTGAGTGGGTTGAATTAAATAAGGTTGATATCTGTGGGTATCAGGTAGAATTTGTGGCTTTGGTAATTTGGTAATGTTTGAAGTTGAGACCGTATTTTGTTATTTGATTTTGTCGTAGATTATAAAATCTCGCCACAGACAAAGGAAAGAAATTACTTCGTACTCACTTCCATTTCAGAAATAATTATGTTTTGAAATTGTAACGAAGTCGTCGAAAAAAGAAAGAAACTTCAGCCGAGTTTTGTAAGCTTATACTTCAAAGCCATTTATTGTTATAGGTGAAAAACGAAAGCACTATTTCCTCTCGGATGTTAATTTAAATTTATAATAACTTGTAGGAAAAATTCACACTTGCAAGGAAGGTCTTACGACTGACTTACAATATGGCCGAATTAAGAATGAGAGAGGGAACCAAATGTGATTGTGTGAAGGCGGCGTAAACTCCTTTAACTGGTTCTATTGGGATTTTTCCATTTTCTAGCAAGTTCCCAGTACCTACCTCGGTGTTTGGTAATGTGCCCGGAGATGTGAACAGGCTCGCCACCTATTACATGGGCCAAAACGTAACCGGCGAATCGTGGGTGTTTGCATGTATACTTGAATGAAAACATTTACCTCTGCCTACGCATTCGGGGATTACAGGCGTGAAACGAGTCAACTGAAAGTTGAGATGTAACTTCAGTCGTAATTTCTAAAGAAAACACAAAAATAGATTAATTCATTACCCAATTTTGCACTTCAAGTCGAAACTTTCGCCTTGATTTAAGGACAAAACATCCGAACGAGAAGGAAACGAGGTCGTTACGGATGTTTTGCAAAATGTGAACCTGTTTGTTTTGGTCGACAAAGTGGACAATAGATTTTTTAACAGTTATTGTTGAAAAAATGTTATTCTTATTCTGGAATATTGTTGAAATATTGTTGTTATAAAAAGTTATTATTGACTAGCGGTGCCCGCGACTCCGTCCGCGTGAGAATTTATGATTGTTCAGTACTACCCGGACTAAGTCGAGGGCGCAGCTTGTATAAAAGTAGCCCAAGTTACTCCTTATTACATCAGCTATCTGGCAGTAAAAGTCTTGTCAAAATCGGTCCAGCCATTCCCAAGATTAGCCGGAACAAACAGAAAGACACACATACAGACAAACATTGTAAAAAATGTTGTTTTGGTTTATGTACCGTGTATAGACACATATTAATACGCATTTAGTAAAAAGCGGTTATTTTAATATTACAAACAGACACTCCAATTTTAGATTTGATTGACTGCCTCTGTAGCCTAGTGGTAGCAGGTTATTACTACTGCGCTGGGGTTATGGGTTCGATTCCCGAGCAAAATCATTTATCTCTGGTTTTAATGGGATTTTTCCATTTTCCTCGTACCTCAGAGTTTGGCAATGTGCCCACAGATGTCAACAGGCTTGCCACCTGTTACATGGGCCAAAACGTAACCGGCGAATCGTGTGTGTTTGCATGTACGCTTGAATGCATGGATTTACTTCCAATATACCAATTCTAATATTCGTCCATCCGTCTATATCTTCATTCACTGGTTCTCACACGATTCTTTGATATGTGTAGTAGGAATAATAGTACGAAATAGGATATTACAATTGCCTGCAGATATGATGTAATCTGATAATATTGGAATGCCTTTGGCGGCCTAGAAATAGATCAAAGCAGCCGAGTCTGTAAACAATGTCCTTCAATCATCTGAAACATTTATAATTCCAATAACAGGGTTTCTTATTTCAATAACATGTACTATTATTAGATTAAATTGGATATATTATATAATTGGTTTGGTTATTATATTGGTTGGGGAAAAAGTTTCTTCGCATTTTTTAAGATAATTCAAAACAGTTTTTATTATAGTTTATTTAATTTTAACTAAAGTATGTATGTACCATTTTGTTCGATAACCTTTTGCCATCTTGTATTACCTACAAGATGGCAAAAGGGGACATGATCCCATTGCTATAAAATTTTTGGGACTTCTCATCAAAATACCGCGACAAGTGGATTTGGCAGTCCTCTTGTGATGTTAACCTAACATTGCATAAAGAATTCTGAAGAGACCGAAACAGGTGCAAATCTGAAGGTGCAAGGTCAGGACTATACGGCGGATGCATTAACACCTCCCAGCCAAACTCTCTTAATTTTTGCTGAGTGGCTATAGATGTGTGAGATCTAGCGTTATCATGATGAAACACCACACCTCTTCTGTTGATCAATTCCGGCCGCTTTTTCTCAACTTCTTGCTTTAATCTCATCAGTTGTTTTCAGTTTCAGAGTTCAGAATCGATAGTCCTGCCTGGTGGTAATAGCTCATAATGAATAATGCCCTTCCAATCCCACCACACACACAACATCACCTTATTGCGAGTTAACCCGGGTTTCGCCACAGTCTGTGAAGCCTGACCGGCCTTTGACCACGACTTTTTTCGCACGTTCTTGTCGTACGTGATCCACTTTTCATCACCAGTTATCAGCTTCTTCAAAAATGATTCGGTTTCATTACGTCGTAATAAAGAATCACAAATGAGTACACGGTTCATTAGGTTTCTTTCAGTGAGCTCGTGAGGTACCCAAATATCGAGCTTTTTTTTGTACCCAGCTTTTTTCATATGCGCCAAAACTGTTTTGTGATCAATTCTCAGTTCTTCAGCTACGTCGTAACTACTGATATGTCGATCTTGCTCCACTTTTTCAAAAATGGCATTCATTTTATCCGTAATAGGGCGACCAGAGCGAGGTACATCTTTGACATCAAAATTTCCGGATTGAAAACGCTTAAACCAAATTTGTGCTACTCTCACAGACACTGCACTAGGTCCATAAACATCGCAAATTTTTTTCGCGGCTAGCGTTGCATTTTTCCTTTTTTGTAGTAAAATTTTAAAATGTATCGAATTTCTTCATTAGATTCACTCATCTTGACAGTACGAAAAACAAATGAAAAACACACATTTGCCTTATTTGAATTTGGAATTATGTTCTTTAAAATTTTAACTTTCAATGATACCAAAACCAGCCAGATACAAATACTACAGCCAAAGAGATTTTATTACAAGTTCATACATACTATAATGCGAAAAGACTTTTTCCCCAACCTATTATTTCATTGTTTATTCTGAACATGGTAACCTAACCTTCCTTCCTATTTAGTTTAGTAGAATGTGGCGAACTAATATTTTTTTATGTAAGGAACTAGCAAACAAGCATGCAGCTCACATTGATGTTAAGTGATGATTGCAGCAGACGTCTAGACAAAAACCAGAGGTCAAAATGCAGATGCGTTGCCACTCCTGAGACCTAAGCTGTTATAGTTATGTGATAGTTATTACGGGTCCATACATTACCATCTAACCCAGAGGTTCCCAAACTATTTTTTCTTGTAGACCCTTTACAATTTTTTTTTGATTTAAGTTTGAAATCGCAGTGGCGGTCTGGACACCGGAGGCCGTTAGGGCCTGAGTACGTGGGCGCGTTCCATTAATCGATGGTCACCCGTGTCCTTCTGTTCGCTGAAAGGTTGTCCATGTGAAAAAGGGTTTTTCTTAGGTGTTATTAAATGGTCTCATGCTTAACTTCTGAAGCAGCCTTGCAAAGACTTGAAATTGAGACGAAAAATACGACTCAATAAGATGCTCATTCAATTCCCTTTCCCTGAGATGGCGCGGGATATTAACGTAGTCAACCCGACTTCGACTACATAAAGAAATTGTCTCCGTCACCGTTATTCAATGAAGTTACGATGTTAAGTTTTTGATTGAACTTGATTGATTATTACGAGTATATGGTCGAATTTTTCTATATTAACACTTACAAACATTCACCTTAATTTATATGTAACATCATGCCTGTAATTCTCGAAGGGGAGGTAAATGTATGCATTCAAGCATATATGCAAACACCCGATTCACCTGTTACGTTTTTAGCATAGTTTATTTCGTTATCAATTAGGCAAAAAGTAAAGCACACATTGAAGCGAATACTGTAACTTGTGTTATAACGCAATGATAGTGAGTGGCAAACAAGCATGTAGTTAACATTGATGATAAATTAGGCAATAGGTAGGTACTGCAGCCTATAAACATCTACACATAAACCTGTAATTTATGTCAATAATGATAACGCTACATTTGTTAATGCAATGCTTTGATATTCTCCATATCTCAATTTGTGTGGACAGGCTGCGGTCCGATAGCAGCAATTAATGACTGCTTTGTTTGTCACTCCACTGATTAACACTATTGCTGATATCACATAAACTAGTATACCTATTGTCAGTTAAAAGTGGGAGGTAATAGGTGAGATTACAGTTAACTAAAGTTACTACGGCAATAAGTTTTAAAATCTTTGTCCATTAAGAGCTAATAATTTACTGGTGGTAGAGCTCCAGTGATGGAGCACATATTAATCAACGTATCGGTTGTTATTCGCTTTAATTTTTAATTTTGTGATTTGACCTATCACAAGCAAATTCTATTATTTCCAAGTGATTAAATAAATTTTTGAGTTTGTGTTTGAAAGACATGGAATCAATAATTTTCTAAAGAATTTTATTTCGTAGGCAAATATCTCAGAACCATGAACACAATTAGTCTAATATTCAACCGTTGGTTTAATTATCTCGCGAGTGAAGAGCAGTGACAAAGCAAATTACGGCTCTCATATGAATATGCAATAACAAAAAAGGGGATTTGGTTGAATTAGCTAATAAAAGAACCACTTGTTACAATTTATGAAAGCTGATCCAATTGTACTACGAACCGTTCAGTGGTTGAAACTGAAAGCGCAATTTATTGAATTTACAATTCCAACATATTTATGCCTCTTCGACGAGCCTGTTGGTCCAACGGTGTGTCACGATACGAAACTATTTATTTATTTATCCATTTATTACAGGCACCAAAATTGATTAAAATTAAACAACAGGCCCATAGAAATATATACCTAAACTAATATACATATTAATATATTAGGTTAGGGAAAAAGTTTCTTCGCATTTTTTAAGATAATTCAAAACATTTTTTAATATAGTTTATTTAAATTTAACTAAAGTATGTATGTACCATTTTGTTCGATAACCTTTTGCCATCTTGTAGGTAGGGACATGATCCCATTGCTATAAAAAATTTGGGATTTCTCATCAAAATACCGCGACAAGTGGATTTGGCAGTCATCTCGTAATGTTAACCTAACATTGCATAAAGAATTCTGAAGAGACCGAAACAGGTGTAAATCTGAAGGTGCAAGGTCAGGACTATACGGCGGATGCATTAACACCTCCCAGCCAAACTCTCTTAATTTTTGCTGAGTGGCTATAGATGTGTGAGGTCTAGCGTTATCATGATGAAACACCACACCTCTTCTGTTGATCAATTCCAGCCGCTTTCTCTCAACTTCTTGCTTTCATCAGTCTTCTCATCATCTTGATCTCATCAGTTGTTCGCAGTAGAGTTCAGAATCGATAGTCCTGCCTGCCTACAACCTATTATATATTAGTGTTAGTACATAAAACTTAATACTATATTAGTACACTTCACTTGCACTATGTCATTGTGCGTTCGAGTGGCACTTGTCCCCGGAAGCGACGGAACACCACGTCTTGCGGCCAAAAGCTTTTCTCCATGACGAGGCGCAGCAAGAATGTTGGCACACGCACCATGAACGACTTGAAGTTGACTATGCATTTCCTTTTTTATATTCCATTTAGTGTTCAGTATTCAACAAGAAATAATGCACATCGACCTCAGGGAGAGACGTCAGCTTATTTCGGATATGTTGAGCGTTATCTTTATAAGTTTAGACCAATACCGGACTACGGATGCTTACGTAGGCTGTGTGCAGCAGAGATAACGCTCTATAAAGCCGAACCTAGCCGATTGTCACTTTCATAGGCTCGGTGAGAATTATTTCTTGATGAGCATTGAACAATAAAGTTTTTTTCTATGTTAGAAAGGTAGCAAACAGGCATGCAGCTCACATTGATGTTAAGTGATGACTGCAGCCTATGGATGTCTAAACAAAAACCAGAGGTAAAAGTGCTACAATGTTAAAACGATTAAAGTTTTGCAATAAAAGTTAATAAAATTGAGAAAACCAGTCACGGAACTGAATTTCCCATCGGACCAGTACTTAATGACCCGATCTTACTGCGTCTGTTGAGAATATAAAAATACTTGTCAAGTTTGAGCTGGATATACTCGAATAAAGTTCCGTATAATTTAGAATTGGGCTACAATTTAATTTCTAGTTTTCGTAAACCAGCTAGGGTTTTTAGAGCTCTTTTCTGTTGTGTGCATGTAACAAAAAAAAATACGGTAAGTAAACCTAAACTATGTCATTGTACAAGAATATACAATACCAGCGGCTCACCCCGACTTCGCGCGGGTGCAACGTTACCTACTATCGCCAACTCATCTTAGCGTGTTGTTATAAAGCCTAAAACCTTCCCCGATAAATGTCTCGATACAGTCTTGTACAAGACTGTAGTAATTGACATATTATAATGTGTTTATCGAAAACACACATGTAAGTGAAATGTTGTACAAATTTTGAAAAGGATGGAAAAAAAATTCTCCGAGCGGGATAGAAATAACCCGGGTGCTCTCTAAAAAATTTGCCCTGTCGCTCTACTTCAAAGATCTATTCAGATTTATTTTCTTTCGAAAAAAATTTTAATGAAAAGGGATCAATATCTTTTTCGACAGGACCCTAAATATTATCGGATATTGCCCCTACTAATAAACAAGGAAATGGAAAAAGTAAGGTTAGGAAAGTAGGTCGTAATTGTTATTGATATACATGCTCTTCACAAGGAAAAAAGTTATTTTTATCGGTCATTTATATACCGTGTTACACGTGCCCCTGATCTGCTATGATTTTAACGTAACGATCGACACTGAATAATAAAACAGCAATTTTTATTCCTTTCCTTGTCAACGAAAGAAATAATAACATAGCTATATAGCACTTAGAAGAATGAAGGTCCTTAAGATAGTGTGTTTAGCATCCCGACGCCTAGTGTCTCGACGCCCAGCGTCCCGACGCCCAGCGTCTCGACAACGAGCGTGTCGACGACGAGCGTCCCGACGCCCAGCATACCGAAGCCAAGCGTCTCGACTGAGAGCGTCCCGACGCCCAGTGTCTCGACGACTAGCGTCCCGACATCGAGCGTCCCTACGCCTAGCGTCTTGACGCCCAGTATCCCGACGCCAAGCGTCTCGACACCCAAGGTCTCGACGCCCAGCGTTCCGACGCCCAGTGTCCCGACGCCCAGCGTCCCGACGCCCAGCGTCCCGACGCCCAGCGTCCCGACGCCTAGCGTCCCGACGCCTAGCGTCCCGACGCCCAGTGTCCCGACGCCCAGCGTCCCGATGCCCAGCGTCCCGATGCCCAGCGTCCCGACGCCTAGCGTCCCGATGTCCAGCGTCCCGACGCCCAGCGTCCCGACGCCCAGCGTCCCGACGCCCAGCGTCCCGACGCCCAGCGTCCCGACGCCCAGCGTCCCGACGCCCAGCGTCCCGACGCCCAGCGTCCCGACGCCCAGCGTCCCGACGCCCAGCGTCCCGACGCCCAGCGTCCCGACGCCCAGCGTCCCGACGCCCAGCGTCCCGACGCCCAGCGTCCCGACGCCCAGCGTCCCGACGCCCAGCGTCCCGACGCCCAGCGTCCCGACGCCCAGCGTCCCGACGCCCAGCGACCCGACGCCCAGCGTCCCGACGCCCAGCCCAACGTCTTGACGCCCAGCGTCCCGACGCTCACGGTCCCGACGCCCACGGTCCCGACGCCTAGCGTCTCGACGCCCAGCGTCCCGACGTTGAGCGTCCCGACACCTAGCGTTTCGACACCCAGCGTCCCGAAGCCCAGCGTCCCTACGCCCAGCGTCCTTACGTCCAGCGTCCCGACGCCTAGCGTCCCGACGCCTAGCGTCCCGACGCCCAGCGTCCCGACGCCCAGCGTCCCGATGCCCAGCGTCCCGATGCCCAGCGTCCCGACGCCTAGCGTCCCGATGTCCAGCGTCCCGACGCCCAGCGTCCCGACGCCCAGCGTCCCGACGCCCAGCGTCCCGACGCTCAGCGTCCCGACGCCCAGCGTCCCGACGCCCAGCGTCCCGACGCCCAGCGACCCGACGCCCAGCGTCCCGACGCCCAGCCCAACGTCTTGACGCCCAGCGTCCCGACGCCCACGGTCCCGACGCCCACGGTCCCGACGCCTAGCGTCTCGACGCCCAGCGTCCCGACACCCAGCGTCCCGACACCCAGCGTCCCGACACCCAGCGTCCCGACGCCCAGCGTCCCGACGCCCAGCGTCCCGACACCCAGCGTCCCGACGCCCAGCGTTCCGACGCCCAACGTCCCGACGCCAAGCGTACCGACGCCCAGCGTCCCGACGCCCAGCGTCCCGACGCCTAGTGTCCCGACGCCCAGCGTCACGACGCCCAGCGTCACGACGCCCAGCGTCCCGACGCCCAGCAACCCGACGCCTAGCGCCCCGACGCCTAGCGTCCCGACGTCCAGCGTCGCCCAGCGTCCCGACAC
Source organism: Macrosoma leucophasiata (assembly GCA_036365455.1). NCBI lineage: Eukaryota > Metazoa > Arthropoda > Insecta > Lepidoptera > Hedylidae > Macrosoma > Macrosoma leucophasiata. The sequence continues at coordinate 20,375,022 of JAWQUS010000007.1, read as the reverse complement.
CCAACGTCCCGACGCCCAGCGTCTCGACGCCCAACGTCCCGACGCCCAGCGTCACGACGCCCAGCGTCACGACGCCCAGCGTCCCGACGCCCAGCAACCCGACGCCTAGCGCCCCGACGCCCAGCGTCCCGACGCCCAGCGTCCCGACGCCTAGCGTCCCGACGCCCAGCGTCCCGACGCCCAGCGTCCCGACGCCCAGCGTCCCGACGCCCAGCGTCCCGACACGCACCATCCCGATGCCCAGCGTCACGACGCCCGGCGTCCCGACGCCTAGCCCAGCGTCACGACTCCCAGCGTCCCGACGCCCAGCGTCCCGACGCCTAGCGTCCCGACGCCCAGCGTCCTGACGCCTAGCGTCCCGACGCCTAGCGTCCCGACGCCTAGCGTCCCGACGCCTAGCGTCCCGACGCCCAACGGTCCTACGCCACCTTTGCGTTGTCTTTTTTTCCTACCCAATCGTTGACTGGTATATAACATAGATGGTAATAGGTTGGGGAAAAAGTTTCTTCGCATTTTTTTAGGTTAATTCAAAACATTTTTTAATATAGTTTATTTAAATGTAACTAAAGTATGTATGTACCATTTAGTTCGATAACCTTTTGCCATCTTGTTAGTAGGGACATGATCCCATTGCTATAAAAATTTTGGGACTTCTCATCAAAATACCGCGACAAGTGGATTTGGCAGTCCTCTCGTGATGTTAACCTAACATTGCATAAAGAATTCTGAAGAGACCGAAACAGGTGGAAATCTGAAGGTGCAAGGTCAGGACTATACGGCGGATGCATTATCACCTCCCAGCCAAACTCTCTTAATTTTTGCTGAGTGGCTATAGATGTGTGAGGTCTAGCGTTATCATGATGAAACACCACACCCCTTCTGTTGATCAATTCCGGCCGTTTTCTCTCAACTTCTTGCTTTAATCTCATCAGTTGTTCGCAGTAGAGTTCAAAATCGATCGTCCTGCCTGGTGGTAATAGCTCATAATGCATAATGCCCTTCCAATCCCACCACACACACAACATCACCTTATTGCGAGTTAACCCGGGTTTCGCCACAGTCTGTGAAGCCTGACCGGCCTTTGACCACGACCTTTTTCGCACGTTCTTGTCGTACGTGATCCACTTTTCATCACCAGTTATCAGCTTCTTCAAAAATGATCCGGTTTCATTACGTCGTAATAAAGAATCACAAATGAGTACACGGTTCATTAGGTTTCTTTCAGTGAGCTCGTGAGGTACCCAAATATCGAGCTTTTTTTTGTACCCAGCTTTTTTCAAATTCGCCAAAACTGTTTTGTGATCAATTCTCAGTTCTTCAGCTACGTCGTAACTACTGATATGTCGATCTTGCTCCACTTTTTCAAAAATGGCATCCATTTTATCCGTAATAGGGCGACCAGAGCGAGGTGCATCTTTGACATCAAAATTTCCGGATTGAAAACGCTTAAACCAAATTTGTGCTACTCTCACAGACACTGTACTAGGTCCATAAACATCGCAAATTTTTTTCGCGGCTTGCTTTGCATTTTTAACTTTTTTGTAGTAAAATTTTAAAATGTATCGAATTTCTTCATTAGTTTCACTCATCTTGACAGTATGAAAAACAAATGAAAATCACACATTTGCCTAATTTGAATTTGGAATTATGTTCTTTAAAATTTTAACTTTCAATGATACCAAAACCAGCCAGATACAAATACTACAGCCAAAGAGATTTTATTACAAGTTCATACATACTATAATGCGAAAAGACTTTTCCCCCAACCTTATATACTGCTTAGAGGCATTAAGTCCGCCTGATGTACTTTTTTATGTTCAATAAAGTATAAATAAAAAAAACGTCATATAAATAACTTCAAGCCTATAATCCCCGAAGGGGTAGGCAGAGGTAAATGCATGCATTCACCCTCGATTCGCCGGTTACGTTTTTGGCCCATGTAACAGGGCCAAAAACGTAACCGGCTAAATAAATAAGTAAATTATAAATCATTACACACACCACCGTGCATTTGAGGAGGTGTGTCGGTACCGGGATATCTGGCGCTCCATGCCTACTCCGTAAGGGCCTTGGTGTGAATATACCATGCATTTGACACACATAAATTAATTACGATCGTAGGTGCTGTACCTGTGGTAAAACAGTTTGACAAAACAAAGTAAAGATTATCATAGAGGTTCATTACCGAATTCAGATATTGGTACATTTTTTTATTGCGGTAAACGACAAGTTGCACGTTGGGCCCGCACCTTCAGTTTATCAAAAGGTAGAGAAAGATACATAGAATCATCAAAAAAATACTCGAAAAATAATATGAGTCGTTCTTTTTTTGTCGGAAATAATTATATTATGTAATTTTTGTATGACAACAATATGTCACCATATTGCAACTATGATATTCGTGTTTTGAATAAATAAACTTACGACAGTTAATTGAAGGTATAATAAACGATTTTAATAGCTGAAAATTATTATGTATTATAAGCTTCTTCTCTTAATATAGCGTACAAGGTGCAGGCCCGAGCTCCATACATTTTGGAACGTCTCCTTTCGACCATTGGGCGATCACTAGTAATAATAATACCACGTTTTCACTAAACGTCTCAGTGGCGTAGTGGTAGCAGGCCACTACTATTGCGCTGGAGGTCCTGGGTTCGATTCTCGGGTCGGCGGCTATCAGAGATAATGGTTTAAAATCCTTTATCTCTGGTTCTATTGGGATTTTTCAATTTTCTGGAAGTTTCCCAGTACTTCGGAGTTTGGTAATGTGCCCGGAGATGGCAACAGGTGGCGAACCTGTCGCCACCTGTTACATGGGCCAAAAGCGTAACCGGCGAGTCGTGGGTGTTTGCATGTATGCTTGAATGCATGCATTTACCTCTGCCTACCCCTTCGGGGATTACAGGCGTGAAGTTATGTCTCAATTTGGACAATTATTGCTTCAATTCCAGATAATAGAGGATCAAAAGCTATCTTAGTGGCTGTATTTACCTTTTAGCTTAGAATTATGACTTAACATTTAGACAAATTGGACGTTAATGTCGTAAATCTGTCTTTAATAGATAAACGCTGGAATAGATAATCAGATAATAAATACTACGACGTGATATTCAAGGGTTTGTGTGTACGGTGTTAAGAGGCGTGGCGGTTGCCTGGTTCCGCATTCGCATATAGGGCTACTGTCCAGCGCTTGCCCTGGTTTTATTTTTAGGGGTGCCACACACTATACATTTTAAGCATCTAATTAAAACCGAATACCGCAGTCATCGGAACGCAAGGAGCTCACCACCCACTAGCCACGAATTCTTCCGCTAGTCCAGACAGCCAATCGAAAAATGGCAGTCATTCTATTTTATTTATTTATTAAAAAAATATTTTATATTCCCAATAAAGATACAAACATAAACTTATTTGAATTTACCATGCATCAGTGTTGTCCCTCTGAATAGTTAATCATAAGTATATAATTTCAAAAAGTACTAATGACGTTTCAATTTACAAAACAAAAAATCAAAGTGAATAACAATAGATATACCTACACTCATCACATTGATGGTAAGCGAATACTGCAGCCATATACATAGCTACGCATAAATCAAAGGTCATAGAATGCGTTGCCAATCCTGTACCCTAAGTTGTTTCGATTGATAGTTTACAAAACCATCTAACTGAAACACAATAGTGCTGTATATCATTTGATGGCAAGTTTTTAAGATTAGGTAATGCGGTAGTGCCTAATGTGCCTATACGCTCTCGAGCACTACACTGGAATTCTACCACCAAAATTACAATGGTGCATCATTGTCAACCCTAGTTTTCAGTGACCTCTCGGTAGCACGGTTTCAGGGTAGAAACAGTTTACAGTCGTATTTTTAGTTCGTAATACAAATCTTTAGCAACGGAGTGAAGTGGGCGGAGCTTTGACGATAACAAAATTGCACGTGGAAATGACTCGCGCGAGATTCACCTTTTTATTTTGCGATGTGATGCGAACACAGACCAATCAGCCTTCTTGGTTCCATAGTCGATGGATGCGAATAATTGTTGCGAGCTTCGTTGTAAATATGACTCAAAGGAGATTTTAACAGTTAAAAAAAGTTAAATGGTGGCACAAATACATATTTACTTAAATATAATAGGTACGTAATAAATAAGTCATTTTTTGGGACTCCTATAGTTGCTATAACAATTCATTAATAAAAAAAAGTCTAGTTTCGTCAAATTTAAAAAAAAGTTTTACACCGTAATCATCGATATATATTATTACAGATTAAATATTAAATATTAATTCTTTTATAAAATATTTCGATGATTACACTGCAAAAACTCATTAAAAATATGAAAAAGCAAAGGTTCTTTGAAAATTAATTTAGATTTTTTATGAAAGTCGCCCGTCATGATTAGGTTTTCTGTATAAATTCAAAGTTGATGGTGACTGAGTAATTCAATTACGCGCAATATTGTTAGCATTTACTGCTGGTTGAATTCTGTAGGTTATGTAAGTGAACGTCTGCGGGATGCGCTAGTTTTATTTAAAAAAAAAAAACGTAACCTTATGCCTGTAGTCTCCGAAAGGGTAGGCAGAGGCATTAAATAACGCGAACAATCATAAAAACTCTGTCTCAATATCATGTACAAAATATACAGGGTTAATTTAAATTTACGCATCATCTTTTGCAGACAGGCTCTCTACTTAAGATTAATAGTTTTAAAATTTAGTTTTCTTATGACAAATTTTTATTTTGCCTCTGATTTGGCATTTACTCTGAGGGTAGGTATGCCACGCACCTTTGCCTAGGAAAAGCAGCGGCGGCTAATATCTTTTAAAGTGTTGAAAACTGTTTTTTTTTTTTTTTGTTTTTATTCTTGGAACAAAATATGTTGATGGCATTGATGTAGAGAGGCTGCCTGCAAGAAGTGACGCAATAATTTAAATGAACTCAAATATATATTCATAATAAATATGACATTATTATATAATCAATCTAAAATGATGATCACAAATAGAGAGCAATAGGTTACTTGACGGCCCGGTTGGTCCAGCGGTGTGAGATGACCGTTTGATTGGAAGGGTCGCGGGTTCGATCCCCGCACCGCACCGGGACAAATAATGGTATGGCCTACAGATATTTGTTTCGGGTCTGGGTGTTTGTGTATGTGTATACAACACATACACGTGTACAACGGCACCCACGACACAGGTTTATGCCTACTGTGGGGCTGTGAGTGTAAGCGTATTTATTTATTTATTTATTTATACTTATTACCAACGAATAGTTTATAGAAGAAACAATCGGTTCTTCCGCTGAAAATATACAGATATTACGAATAATGCTCGACTCGAGATGAAACGTTATGAAGACATAAAAAACTTTCTCTAGCTTTTTCGTGGCTGTTTCTATTCTTCTATTCAACATGGTAATAATAATATTCCATATTCAGCCAACATTATAGCATTATAGCCTTTTTGTACTCGACGAAATGTTTTCACCATGTTGTACGTGAATTATTTATTGCTAATTTTTTTATTGATACTTCTTTGAGTCGCATATTTTGTTTATGACTTGACTAATGTCTATTTACTCTTATTTTACCGGTCTATTAGATATAAGAAAATATTGTATCATAAAAAAAAAGTTTACCAAAGGCGGAGTTTTTTTGATGTTCCACGAGCATTTTTGCCACATTTAACAGTGATGGCGACGTAGCGTAATGTAAATAATATTCTATGTTAAATAATAAATAAATATCTGGTGGTAGAGCACCAGTGACGGAGCTCGCGGGCGTAGGCACCACCGCATTACCTAATATACTTGCCGCTAAATGGTAGTGTTCAGCACTATCGTGTTCCGGTCAGGTGGTAATGTACGGCCCTGTAATTTCCGGCACAGAGGCATAACACCTTAGGCCTCAGAAGTGGTAACGCATCTGCATTTTGACCTCGGTCTTTGTGTGGGTGTCTATAGGCTGCAGTCATCACTTAACATCAATGTGAACTGCATGCTTGTTTGCCACTTCCATAACATAAAAAAAAAATAATAATAACATTTTGTGCGGTTGTGTTGCTAACGTCGATTCAATAAAATCGTTGTAATCAGATATGTTTTCTGATAATAACATTAATTAAATTCAGAATCCATAAGCGATGTTGATCATATTTATATGGCTGCTTGATAATAAAGGCTATTTTTAGAATTAATTTTCCTTTGACAACTTTGAATACTGTAGTAGGGGGGAGCCCAAGAGTTATTCGTGCGCGTCGAATAAGATATGCGCGTAAACGATGTAAATTTAAGATTTTTTTAACCCAAAAATGCTGAACCACCAAAATGGTTTTCAAATTATATCGTCACCATTATAATAATAAAATAATTATGGCAACCTATTATACGTCCCACTGCTGGGCACGAGTCTCGAGTCTCGAGTCACGAGGCCTGGAGCTTACTCCACCTCGCTGCTCCAATGCGGATTAGTGGAGGTGGGTGGGTTAGTGGCCAACCCGCTGTCAGATGTTTTCAAACCGCCCATAAGGCCTCCGACAAGGTTTAACGACTGCTATCTATCGATAGCAACCGTGACCGACGGCTTAACATGCCCTCCGAAGCGCGGAAACGCGCATTTTAATTTGCCACTAGCGGTCATCCATCACACACCCGACCGCGCCCGTATCGCTTAACCGCTTACGATCTACACCAGCCGCGGGACCATGCGCGCTTCGTCACCGTTACCCTAACATAATTTTTGTACGTCTTGTCCGGAGTTGATCTTTTAATTTAATTTATGCGCTTTGTAAACAAACAACATTATTATCACATGACAGATAGTGAAAAAAATGTACAACACTACCCACGACATTTTTAGTTCGGAAATCTTTAGAAGAAGGGATTGTGACCGTCCGCGACCGCGACCATCTACGTTCGTAGCTAATACGTACTCGTAGGTAATGCTACGCTTCTCGTAGCGTTTGTAGCATTTGCTATATTTCCAATTTTGTTTTTTTTTTTCCTATTGTTTAGTTACTTATCCATTTCCGATAATATGGTTTATAATATAGTATAATAGATAGATTTCTGTAGAACATCCAATGTGAGATACTTTCTATTGTTATAATGGTGGCAGACATGTGCTAACAGGATGTGGTAACGACACGTCGGAAACTCATACGACATTTTTAATTTGTTCGTACGAATAAATAACAATTTATAAGTCTAGAGACCCTTCCTCTGATATATGATATTGCTGAAATAACAAAAAAATAATTAACCGCCGAAAACAACAACTAGAACAGAGTCGTTTTTGGAAGTCCGATAAATTTCAATAGAATGGTTACCACATAATAAATATATTAGATTGATGGTGACTAAGAATTGAGGGAATTAATCAACTAGTTAATAGCCACCATAAAACCACACCGCGGATACTCGGCTAAAATGCCAAACAAACGCTTTTTTTTTTTCAAATAAAAATACAATACGGGCTTAACTAAATAGTACTTATAAACCTTAAACTTAAACTTACGAGGTTTGTGCTAGTACTAGAATTCTGGTTAGCTACTATACAGACATCAATCAAGACGTGTTTTTACACTCACACACACATTTACCCAGTGCAGTGCTCGCAACCTCAGTGCACGAGGCTGTCGGCATGGTACTCAAGGGGAGGTGCGGGCTCCAAGAGGGGAAATCAGGTAGGACGTCGAAGTGTCCATTCTATACGTAGTATTATTACACATAACTCTGATATAACTATACACTATGGATTACATTTTGGAAAGTAATCATTGTTAATCTGTACTGAGCTCTGTGAGTCTGTAGTATAACGATACAGTTTTTGTGGTAAGACTAAACATTGCTGAGACGACATTATTTTGAATCCTCCGGCAACCCTTAGCTCGCCCCCCCTGACCTACTTCCCGATAATTTACGAAGGCTCCTCTGCCTAAAGCCACAAACTAGGAAACTTCTACAGTGACAAGCTTTAAATCTTTTGTATAATAAATGGTTACAGAGGGCCATAAATAAATGCATATAAATAAGAAGCTGTTTTTTTATGTTATTGCTAGCTAGCAGGTGATATTCATTGGCCATCTGTTTCAACTTATATTAGGTTCTATTAAGTGAACAGGTCAGAATAGAATCCAAAAACTAGAAGTCTGTAGAAGCGCTGCATCTTCTATCTGGATATATTCTTTTTTTATATATTCCAATAATTGAAGACCCTTTTTAGTACTGGTGGTAGAGCTCCAGTGACGGAGCTCGCGGGCGTAGGCACCACCGCATTACCTGATATATTTGCCGCCAAATGGTAGTGTTCAGCACTATCCGGTCAGGTGGTAATAGGCTGCAGTTATCATTTAACATCAATTGGAACTGCATGCTTGTTTGCCACATTAATTAGATAAAAAAAACCTATCCATAATTATAGAAACACGAATTATGTTTTTTTAGATTTCTGTAAATGTAACGTTTTTCGCACGCTTCATACATTGTAGAAATTATATTTGCGTATTTTCTCGCGTACACAATACTACCAACTTCCTCTCTTACCCGACGATTCGATCGCTTTCAAGCCTTCTCTTAAGACTCAAGTCAATATAACGAACACATAAAAAGATTTACCCAATCCGGTGTAGTCGTTTGGAAGTTATGCGCCAACAAACATTTCGGTGATTGATTTTTAGGGTTCCGCAGTCAATGGCGTTATTTCTGTATAAGGAAATTTATGTCCTTAGGTTTTCGCGAGTTACACTCATTGAAATAAAACTAGTTTACGGATTTATCCGTTTATTATTTATTATATTAAACTAAAATGATTGTTTAAAATCCAACCCGACGTTTCGGTCGCTTTTCAGCTTCCGTGGTCTCTGACAGACGGAGGTGACATGTGTCTGACAGCAGTTTGAACCACTATTATGTGCAACTACCTCCATCTATTTCGCAAACGTCTTGCGTAGCGTTCAGGATCAACACAAAAGTTACTAATTGTATCTTGAGGTCTTACAGACTGTTGCGGTTGGGCTTTAATTCTACTCACAAATTTAGACAGTACTCAACCTAATTGTTTTACATTATTTCGCATTAACACATGCTTGTGAAATATATTTTATTTTTAAAGAAAAATGGAAAGAAAAATTTGACTTCAGGCGAGACTCGAACTCGCGACCTACTGGGAATCTAGTCCAGCCGCTCTTCCAATTGAGCTACTGAAGCCCTGCCCGATTTGTCAAATCTTTCCTTCACATCTATTGCATTGCTTTATGGTAGCAGCAGCGCCATCTATTACCAACTATGCTAGTTAGGCAACCGATATAATAGACTTTTCAGTTTATTGAATATCGTAAAGAAGTCGCTTTTACCCTTAATAATTGTTTTATATTATTTCGCATTAACACATGCTTGTGAAATATATTTTATTTTAAAAGAAAAATGGAAAGAATAATTTGACTTCAGGCGAGACTCGAACTCGCGACCTACTGGGAATCTAGTCCAGCCGCTCTTCCAATTGAGCTACTGAAGCCCTGCCCGATTTGTCAAATCTTTCCTTCACTTCTATTGCATTGCTTTACGGTAGCAGCAGCGCCATCTATTACCAACTATGCTAGTTAGGCAACCGATATAATAGACTTTTCAGTTTATTGAATATCGTAAAGAAGTCGCTTTTCCCCTTAATAATTGTTTTATATTATTTCGCAATAACACATGCTTGTGAAATATATTTTATTTTTAAAGAAAAATGGAAAGAAAAATTTGACTTCAGGCGAGACTCGAACTCGCGACCTACTGGGAATCTAGTCCAGCCGCTCTTCCAATTGAGCTACTGAAGCCCTGCCCGATTTGTCAAATCTTTCCTTCACATCTATTGCATTGCTTTATGGTAGCAGCAGCGCCATCTATTACCAACTATGCTAGTTAGGCAACCGATATAATAGACTTTTCAGTTTATTGAATATCGTAAAGAAGTCGCTTTTACCCTTAATAATTGTTTTATATTATTTCGCATGTTATACACATGCTTGTGAAATATATTTTATTTTTAAAGAAAAATGGAAAGAAAAATTTGACTTCAGGCGAGACTCGAACTCGCAACCTACTGGGAATCTAGTCCAGCCGCTCTTCCAATTGAGCTACTGAAGCCCTGTCCGATTCGTCAAATCTTTCCTTCACATCTATTGCATTGATTTATGGTAGCAACAGCGCCATCTATTACCAACTATGCTAGTTAGGCAACCGATATAATAGACTTTTTAGTTTATTGAATATCGTAAAGAAGTCGCTTTTACCCTTAATAATTGTTTTATATTATTTCGCATTAACACATGCTTGTGAAATATATTTTATTTTCAGGGCAGGGCTTCAGTAGCTCAATTGGAAGAGCGGCTGGACTAGATTCCCAGTAGGTCGCGAGTTCGAGTCTCGCCTGAAGTCAAATTTTTCTTTCCATTTTTCTTTAAAAATAAAATAGTACTCAACCTATTTGGTCAGTTTTGGGCCTCTCAACCATCTACATTCGCATTGAACGTAGGTATACATGTTTTGTTTTATGTAATGGACGTGGCAACAAGCATGCAGTTCACACTGATGTTAAGTGATGACTGCAGCCTATAGACACGCACATGAAGACCAAGGTCAAAATGCAGATGCGTTACCACTCCTGAGGCCTAAGGTGTTATGCCTCTGTGCCGGAAATTACAGGGGCGTACATTACCACCTGACCGGAACACGATAGTGCTGAACACTACCATTTAGCGGCAAGTAAATTAGGTAATGCGGTGGTGCCTACGACCGCGAGCTCCGTCACTGGAGCTCTACCACCAGTATAATATAATAAGTATAATGTTTTGGCAACATCAAAAATGTGCGTAAAATAACGTACTACCATCACTGTATATCTACGAGTAGGAAAATCCAAGTAACTAACACTGGTCAGCCGGCACATTATCATAATTATATCACTCCATTAGTTAATTGGGCACTCTGAATTAATAAACATCGGTTATTCAAGTTTGAATTCTCTGGTCTAGAGAATAGATGCGACAGTAAATTTGAATGTTGGTAATAGAGTTTCAGTAGAGTGGAAAAACCTTACTGTGCTAGGTTATGACCAGAATTTGAAATAGGTTACATGAATAATAAATGTCCCGTTTTATTGTACAGATTTTCACGATCTACGACTTCGTCGCTTTTATATAGGTGGATTTGAATTAAGCTTTACCTTGCTTTACAAGGTAAAGCTTAATTCATTGCTGAACAGAATTTTCTGGAATATTCGTTAATATTCTGTAATTTTTCAGCTCAATCCACTTCGCTGAGTTAACCAAGTTTCTTGCCAATTATGTCCTACAAAAGCGTTATTAACATAGTTTTAAGTACCTTCATGTTGTTCGGAAGGTATAGGCAAATATTATGAAGTAGCAAAGTTTGTACCGCCTTAGAATTAAAAAATGTGTAAAAGATTTAACAGGTAAGAATTATTTGAGAGGTAAAATGAAATTCCTTTGTTTCTATTTTCCTTTTATTTTTACATGGTCATGATGTCAGTCGGACAATGGTTGTCAAACCATCCCAATAGGGTGGTAATAAATGCAATACCGCGGGACGGGCATCAGCGTACCACAATAAAATTTCCGCCACTTCTCAAACAGTGCCTTTTTATATACAAAGTGCCTTTGTATATGCCGAAATAACCGTTCCAAGTGGGTGGTAGGCAAACGATTAATCTAAATTGACTCGCGCAACGAGCTTTGACCACTAGTTTTGTCTGATTAATATTTTATAAGTCGATTGTGTATGAAATTTTTATAAGTTCGTTTGGGTATTCAGTGAACATTTTGTTTTTGAATAAGTTTCCGTTACGCTATCACAGTGAAGGTCTCCCTTTTTTTACTGCTCTACTCAAAATGATCAAACTGCCTATCTTATGATAGACAGGCAGAGATTACCACGTCCAAACAACAACGCTTCGGCTATATTATATTAGTATAGAGGTTATTTCTCCTGCTCTACAGCTCAAGTGACGAGGCTCGCAGGCGTAGGCACCACCGCATTACCTAATATACTTGCCGCTAAATGGTAGTGTTCAGCACTATCGTGTTCCGGTCAGGTGGTAATGTACGGCCCTGTAATTGCCGCCACAGAGGCAAAACACCTTAGGCCTCACGAGTGGTAACGCATCTGCATTTTGACCTCTGGTCATTGTGTTAGTGTCTATAGGCTGCAGTCATCACTTAACATCAATGTGAACTGCATGCTTGTTTGCCACATCCATTACATAAAAAAAAAATATTAGGTTATAAGAAGTGTGCAACGGATAACGGTTATTTTTGAGACACATCGAAAATAACTGTTCCAGGTGGGGTGAAACGCAATCGATCAACCCAAATTGACTCGCGTAATGAGCGAGTGATTACGAGCTTTGACCACAACAGTTTTGTCTGACGATTGTTTTATTAGTAGGATATGACTTTTTATTTTTCTTTGTATATATAAGAATAAAAATAAAAAAATAAATGTTTGAGGGGAATCGCATACAACCAACGTGATTTTTAGCCGTTATGTCTGATTTCATTGTATTATCGGACAATATAAATGTCAAGTATTTCTCTCTCACATGGCGGTATCCAAGTAATTTCGCCAAAACCTTGGTTCTTCCGCTACAGGTTCCCTAAGCGTGAGACATCTATTATTTGTCGTCTCCGCCTAGGACACTGCTGCAGCCCCGTTTTTTAAGCTTAGGATCAGGGACACCTCTTTTTGCGAATGTGGGCTTGATGAAGGTACTGTTGACCATATTAAATAAGTTAAAATTGAAAATAGCTATAAATCTGTATATATTTGTATAACATATAACATTATCTATCATTGTAACATTACATACCTAGTCTTAATCATGTTGTTTCATATAAATATATGAAACAACATGATATCTAATATATATGGTTGGGGAAAAAGTTTCTTCGCATTTTTTAAGATAATTCAAAACATTTTTTATTATAGTTTATATAAATTTAACTAAAGTATGTATGTACCATTTTGTTCGATAACCTTTTGCCATCTTGTAGGTAGGGACATGATCCCATTGCTATAAAAATTTTGGGACTTCTCATCAAAATACCGCGACAAGTGGATTTGGCAGTCCTCTCGTGATGTTAACCTCACATTGCATAAAAAATTCTGAAGAGATCGAAACAGGTGGAAATCTGAAGGTGCAAGGTCAGGACTATACGGCGGATGCATTAACACCTCCCAGCCAAACTCTCTTAATTTTTGCTGAGTGGCTATAGATGTGTGAGGTCTAGCGTTTTCATGATGAAACACCACACCCCTTCTGTTGATCAATTCCGGCCGCTTTCTCTCAACTTCTTGCTTTAATCTCATCAGTTGTTCGCAGTAGAGTTCAGAATCGATAGTCCTGCCTGGTGGTAATAGCTCATAATGAATAATGCCCTTCCAATCCCACCACACACACAACATCACCTTATTGCGAGTTAACCCGGGTTTCGCCACAGTCTGTGAAGCTGACCGGCCTTTGACCACGACCTTTTTCGCACGTTCTTGTCGTACATGATCCACTTTTCATCACCAGTTATCAGGATCTTCAAAAATGATTCGGTTTCATTACGTCGTAATAAAGAATCACAAATGAGTACACGGTTCATTAGGTTTCTTTCAGTGAGCTCGTGAGGTACCCAAATATCGAGCTTTTTTTTGTACCCAGCTTTTTTCAAATTCGCCAAAACTGTTTTGTGATCAATTCTCAGTTCTTCAGCTACGGCGTAACTACTGATATGTCGATCGTGCTCCACTTTTTCAAAAATGGCATCCATTTTATCCGTAATAGGGCGACCAGAGCGAGGTGCATCTTTGCAATCAAAATTTCCGGATTGAAAACGCTTAAACCAAATTTGTGCTACTCTCACAGACACTGCACTAGGTCCATAAACATCGCAAATTTTTTTCGCGGCTTGCGTTGCATTTTTACCTTTTTTGTAGTAAAATTTTAAAATGTATGAAATTCCTTCATTAGATTCACTCATCTTGACAGTACGAAAAACAAATAAAAATCACACATTTGCCTAATTTGAATTTGGAATTATGTTCTTTAAAATTTTAACTTTCAATGATACCAAAACCAGCCAGATACAAATACTACAGCCAAAGATATTTTATTACAAGTTCATACATACTATAATGCGAAAAGACTTTTTTCCCAACCTATTATTACGCTTTAGTTTGTATAAATATATGAAGTGTATGAATTATGTTTATACGACACGCATAGGTATAAACAAAACGCAAAAAAAAATTGGCTAGCTGATGTATGAACGCTGAGAAAGGTTTCTGAACAAAAGCCATGCTAACTGTCACTGGGCCTACTCATACATTTATTGCATTATAATTGAATAAACAAATCATCACACCAATTAACACCGAAATTACAGCACCTTAAATTACACTAGCAGAACCGGATAGACATTCGTGGTAGATAGATTAGGTAGGTACCTATCTGGCTGGTATCCTATCTAGTGTATCCTGGATGGGCGGCCCCTTCGACTGCTGACCACAAGTTTTTGCCGTTTGTTACTTAATTATAGCGCGTGTACGATTGTTTTATATATTTTATTTGTCATGAAAAGGCATAGGTACATGAGTACAGCTTACACTGATGGTAAGTAATACTGTAGCCTATAAACATCTACACGAATTTCAATGTAGATACATTGCCAGTCTTGAAGCCTAAGGTATTATGCCTCTGAGCCGGAAATAACAGGGTCGTACATTACCACCTGACCGGAACACGATAGTGCTGAACACTACCACTTGGTGGCAGGTAGATTAGTTGTGCGTTGGTGCCTACACCCTCGAGTCCCTACACTAGAACTCTACCACTTATAATGCTTAATTTTATATTTTAACGTCCTGTATTATACTAAAGTATAGTCTGGATAAGGATCTTCATAAAGATGCCCACAGCAGGTAAATCGGATCGATCGTTGCAAATTGACTCGCGTAACGGGCGGCCCATTCAACCTCGAGCCTCTGACCGTCTGACCACAACAGTTGCGCTCGTTTATTAGGTAATTTACAAGCGTCCCAACTCGGGTTCGTTCGGATGCAATTAATTACTAATATTTGATAACATATTATTCCAATAAATCTACAGCCATTTATAATATTACTGGTATTATTCGAATAATATAATTAGCAGTTTTTTTTAGGTCCAAACGACTTTCGCACCTACGCAATGTTCACTTTACGTACGTCTTTAATGAGTAAGTATTTATTTGTTTATTAATTTACACTTTCATGCACACATAAAAAAATGATTAAAGATATTCAGTCGATTCTTTTTTAATCAAAAAATAAAAAATGCTTTATTAGTGAAACAAGTGTATACAATTTGGGTGTGGGAACTCTTCTTTTAAATTGTAGTAACTTGTGTTAGAAGAATGTGTTGTCCCTCTCAGCTGTGGTGTTTCATAGTATTAAAAACTTAACTAAAATAACGAAAGCACTTAGATTACCTACATGTATCTAGTGCATTTTTATAACTACACAAATCAAAATGTCGATTCCTTAAGCTGTATGAACGTGTTATTAAATAAATGGAAATGAATAGCGTAAGTCAGCAAAGCGTTTGAAGTAAATCCAGAATAATAATTAGCAAGTTAACTTTCTTTTCTTCAAGAATCTAATTACTATATTACTTCGTAATAATTGCAACAGGATATTAAATTATAACATATCACCTTATTGTACATGTATGTTATTGTTTATTAACGTTGTCTACATAGTTCCACTCCTTTAACAGCTCGCTAAGCACAGGGCTTACTAAACAAATCACTTCCATTCTTGTTTTATATTATTTCGCATTAACACATGCTTGTGAAATATATTTTATTTTTAAAGAAAAATGGAAAGAAAAATTTTTTGACTCGCCTGAAGTCAAATTTTTCTTTCCATTTTTCTTTAAAAATAAAATACACTTCCATTCTACAGATTTGTAAAGTTAGCCCCGGTTTAAAAGAGCTCAGTTACCTAATAGCGACGCCTTACAGTAGCTATTGTAAATGGTTACAAGGTAAGTGTAAGAATTCCGGGAAGAGAAGAATTATGGCGCTCAAAAATGGCGTCAAAAGAGTCCTTCAGGGCTGGCAGCGAGTTGGCAACTCTTGGTGTTGCAAATGTTCATAGGCGATGGTGGCCACATTCCATCAGGTGGCCCGTTTGCTTGTCTGTCAAACTTCAGACATAAAAAAAATATCAAAAATCAAGCTTCAACAATTCCAGCTGTACGGGAATGGAAGAATCGAATAATTCAAATGGACTTGCGTAACGAGCTGTTATGAAATCTGACCACAACAGTTACAACGATTATTGCTTTATTATACAGTGTGCACCGGCTTTTTATTTCCAGATTGAATATTTTTTGCAAAAGAAAACTTCAGAAAACTGTATTTTGTTACAAGAAACAACGTTCTTGCATGAAAAGAGTGATTTTAGAAGCAGCCATATTTTGTGAAGGAAGTGCTAATTGGTAAGGTACCCATTACATATAATAATTATGATATTATTCTTCTTTCTAACTATAAGGGCGCTGTCCGCAATTTTTTCTGCGTGCGTTTTGGTTTAGCCAGAAAAAAAGAGATGAAATGTACCTATATATCTTCACGCCAAGCCTATTTTAGGGTAGGCAGAGAGTGTTACATTTATAATATAAAGAATTCTTCTGTTGTGGCTTCCACCACCTGTGGCAAATGAGGTTCTTAGCTGAGAGCTTCAATGCCGTCCATTGCATCCACCATCTCACAAAAATCGCCAAGAATCAATTACAAAACGAACACGCTTGTACAATAGTTATTTTATGCAAACACGGCAGAGCTTCCGAGACCTATGTGAATAAATGAACATAATTAAAATGTTTCCACTATGTTAACACAACCACAGGAATTTCAGTGCGGTATGTTACTTTTGCATCCTTACCGTCCTGTTTATTAGCTTCTTTTGTGTCTTTGTGACACCATTTTAGTGTTTTATATTTACGTGTAAAATTTTAATTTGATGAGTAACTTTGTTTATTGCATTTGTCTTGTGCTTTCAGCACAAGACCTTTTTCAGATAAGTTATTTGTAGCGTCCACTATATTAAGGCGCCAACTAGTGGCACACAGACGAAACCTCACAGTACTTATCTAGTACGGTAGATGGAATATCAATCGAATTAAGAGTTGGCATATATACAACTTCCCAACGGCAATCATTGGGCCACAGCCCGTCACGGAAGATCCTCCCTTTCGGAGGAACACTTCCACGGCTTCTCCCCGTTCCTCCTAGACGTGGGCAAAAGCGTTACTTTGGAATCGCAGTGACCGTCGTTTCAGTTCCTAAATAATCACGGTGATCTATCACAGTGACTTTGTCACGTCAATCACGTCACAGTTAAGGCAAATCTAAATAACATGGTTCATGTGACAAACGTTACCAGCTGCTATCGACTAAAGTTCTATACTTAAATTACTTGTTATTTTAAAATTCTAATACTACCTAAATGTTTGTATAGTAATAACAATTATTCGAGAATCTTTATTCAATTAATTAAGTATATATTAGGTAATATCGTTTTATTTCCATAATACACTTTACGTATCTATGAATAGTTAACTCAATTATAGATATTCCGACTAACTGCATGCATCTCCCTAACACCTAACACTCAAACGTGACCGCTGTTTCTTGTGATGCAAGTAGTCACTTGTCACTTGACACTTGACTTAGAACGAGACATACTGGAACGTTGACGGAACAATAGCGTTCCTTGGAACGACGTTACTTCGCGGCAAGCCACAGTGATCACTTGCGACTTCAGATCACAGTGTTTTTTTCACAGTGAAGTTATTTATCACGCACCTCTAGTTCTTCCACATATTAATAATTTAATAGCCTATTCCTTTTTATGTCCCTTAATGTAATGTTGCTTTATGTCTTTAATAGTCTATGTCTAAGCATTTGTATATTCTATAAACATATATTTTGTTTCGGATCTAGGGGTTTATGTTGTGTGTGTGAAACGGCATCCACGACACGGGTTTAACGTAGTGTGGGTAAGATATTTTATTAATTCAGTTTTTCTCCTGTTTTTGTGTAGGGTATTGTCTTTAAAACCATTTTAACTTTTTCAAACCTTGAAAGTTCAAGGCTATTCGACAATAATATTGAAGGCCCGACTGAGCGACATTGAAAATAGTAACAATAGCACAGAGAACAATACTTATTTTTCCAAGTCATGTGACGTTCATGTTTGTTCAAGGAATAGGTAGCTATGTATGTCAGTTTAAGTAGTAAAATTCGAAGTCCTGAGCATCTAAATATGATAGATATGAACGTTGGAATATATTCTTCTACAATAAGGATCTTTGTTTTGAAGATTTTTTATTGTGATTTAAAAATGTATAGGATGAATAAATATATTATATTATCATTACACCCCATTGGCAAGTTACTTCCATATGATATACAAAAAATTGATAGTGATTTATTATCTCGGAAACATTCCTTGTATTTTAATCCTACCTATTTCATTTTCTGTAAAATTAAGTAGGTAGTTAACTGCTTTAATTATTAGGTATCGTATTGATATAAAATATTCTTAATTAAACAGTTGTTGTAAAAAATAAACTTTAAGCATATTTGACCTCTGATCTTCTTTCACAGAATTAAAAACATGGTTCCTTTGAATAAAAATATGAAAAATATTTCTTATTTAAATTTCTGCGTTCCTTTGTCTTATGAATAATAAGAATATAAAGATCCATTCTAAGAAACTAAACAAAGCTATCCTACCTTCAAAATCCTGTTCAGTGTAGTCGTGGTGTGTGTGTTTGCGCGCCGCCGGGTCTGTGGGTGCTTCGTCGTCGTCTGCCCTGGTGTCCATGATCCACTGCTCCTAAAAAAGAGTTTTTGATAAAATCTTTTCAGCCGATTCACAAAAGTTCTTAAAAAGTCGTCTAAATTACCGTCGGGTTGCACATGTAGGTACTTAGATGAATGAATGTGGTTAATTTCCAACAGGAGGTCCGTCCACTTAAAAGCCTCTACGCAGTACCTACCATAGAAATTTATGATTTTTATCCTTGTTGGCGAAGAAACTCGAGAAATTGAGCATTGTATAAATATGCATTTAAAGCTATGATTAGCTAGCTTTTTTAATGTGTGTGTGTGTGTGTGTGTGTATCTTCACGCCAGGTCCCTAACGGGGTAGGCAGAGAGGCCTAGGTCTTTTTTTAATGTATTCATTAATAATTCGTCAGTTACGTTTAGTTATTCCAATGTAATATGTGTGTGTGTGTGTGTAAGTGATGAGCCTACGAACGTTATCAGACTCCGGATATGGCGATGGGAATACAGATAAAAATAAACAGAAAAAAAAAGAAAAACAAATCAAATACAGATTATATTAGTCTTTTCTACTAATTTAATCACGTAATTTCTATCTCTAAGGGTGTGCCCCTAGGCATCAGGAACAGCAACATATCTGTAGTAGGACCGGAGTTCGATTTTTGTTAAGATGTTTATAGACTACATTCTATTAACTGCAACATTCACTAATCATCACAATGGGAACTGCGTTTTTGTATTTCATTTTCATAATCTTAAAATGGAGCATTTACTTTCTCGATTTGATATAAATAATTTTAAATAACATTTCTTGCAAAATCATGTCAACCAAACGCGGCCTTCGAAAACAACGATCTATTACTACCAATATGACCTATATCTGATTCTATTCTTTAATGAAAAACCTATCTAATATGATTAAGGATGAAGCCCGACAACGGAAAATCTTTATTTTGAAGAAGACAAGGGTACATAGGATCGAGATGGCTTCATGAATATTAAATCAGACCTCCAAAATGCCTCATGTTATTAACACAATTGAGGGTTGGGTGACTTAATTTTTTCTTGCTTCCTATATTATCCTTGCAGAATTTATTTGACTATTTTTTATGTTTTGCCGCCTACACTGTCTGATTAAAAAGAAATGGTAACTACTACTGGTAAGATGTCTGCCGTGTCGGTCAGTAGGTATACAATGATCTTTATAGGATAACTAGCTGTGCCCGCGACTTCGTCCCCGTGAGAATTTATGATTTTTCAGTACCTATCCGGACGAAGTCGTGGGCACAGCTAGTATAAAAGTAGCCTAAGTTACGCCTTATTACATAAGCTATCTGACAGTGAAAGTCCCGTCAAAATCGGTAAAGCCGTTCCCGAGATAAACAATCACAGTATAAAACTAACACAACTATTTTTATAGGTAGAAGGCATTCCATATCTACAATCGAATGTTGATGGTTGCAAGGGATGATATAGATCAAGAATGACCTATTGAAATAAAGTAGGTCAGATGTTGTGTGATGGTGGAGACAGAAATCTTCAAAACAGGAGTAAATAGCGATGTAGGGATAGGCTGTGATAGAAACAAAGGTAGAGGAAGTAAAGATTTTTAAAACACTCGCGTTTCACATTCATCACGCACATTTTGAACCGTTACGCGATACTATTTTTGATAAAAATATACGTTTTTTACCTTTATTTTTATTCCGACGTTCCGATTAGTGGTCGCGGTAGTCTACCGTAGTAAAAAAAGTATATTTTTATCGAAAATAGTAGATATCGCGTAAAGACCCGGTTCAAAATGTGTGTGATAAGAAATAATTATACTGACAGATAAATGCCAAGTTTAGAAGGAATAAAACAATTTACATGTCTGATATCTATAATAGAAGAAATAAAACTATTTTTACGGATTTATCTCGCGTATAGTAAACTAAAATGATTTTTAAAATCAACCCGACGTTTCGGTCGCTTTTCAGCTTCCGTGGTCCCGGGCAGACTGAGGTGACATTTGTCTGACAGAAGTTTGAAAAAATTATATGTAGCTACCTCCATCGATTTCGTAAACGCCTTGCGTAGCGTTCAGGATTAACACAATAATTACTTATGGTATCTTGAGGTCTTGCAGACTGCTGCGGCTGGGATTTAATCTTGCTAAGTATGGGATCCCATGATGTTGACAATCGCCATCCATCTTCTCTATTGAAATTTGGGTGTTTTTTTATTTCAATAGCCTCGCGTACCATTCGTGGAATGGGTTTGTGTTCTCTAGCGAGTATTTGAATTTTATCAAACCGGATGTAATGGTTCGGCTTATCCGCTATGTGTTCACAGACTGCAGACCTCCCTGTTCTTCGGTTTTTAACATCAGCAATGTGCTCTTTAACGCGGGTGGATACAGCTCTCTTCGTTTGACCAATATATAGTCCACAATCACAATCTAATTTATAAATGCCAGAATTTTGTAATGGAATATTACTTTTAATGGGTCTTAAATACTGATGAATCTTTTTATATGGTGTGAAAACTGTTTTAATGGAATTCTTTTTTAAAATGTTGCTGATTTTATCTGTGACACCCTTAACGTAGGGTAGTATAGCTGGTTGTCGTTCTACTGTAGGTGGTTTCACGCGGCCTCTGTGACGGACGGGTGGTACATGGAGCTTGTTGTTATGTAGCACCTGGCGTAGGTGCTTCAGCTCCCCTTGAAGATGGTGGTCGTCACAGATGCCTCGTGCTCTCTGAAATAGAGATGAGCCAACGGCAGATAAATGTGCCGGGTGATGGTGTGATTCACCATTAAGGTACCTATCAGTATGGGTAGACTTTCTAAACACAGTGTGACTGAGTGTGTTATTGGTGTTTCTAATTAATAAAGTATCTAAGAAGGCTAATTTATTGTCCTGTTCCAATTCCATAGTGAATTTGATTTTATGGTGTATGGAATTGAGATGTGAAAGAAAAACAGAAACATTATTGCTATCCAATATGGTGAATGTGTCATCTACATATCGTTTATAAATGCGAGGTGTTATGGTTGTAGTGCTCAGGGCTCTCTCCTCAAAGTCCTCCATGAATATATCGGCGACTATGGGAGAAACTGGGGAGCCCATGGCAACTCCATCTATTTGTAGGTAGAATTCCCCATTCCACATTAGATAGCCAGATGTCAGGCACCATTCAAGTAGTTCTGCATATTGACGGGGCATATTGTGAGCAATTAGCTTTCTTTTAACAATCTCGACACAATCCTTAACCGGTAAACATGTAAATAAGGATTCAACATCGAAGCTGACCATTGTTTCATTTGCTGATAGTTGTAGATGTTTGACTTCAGCAATGAAACTGTACGAGTCTTTGACATACGCTCTAGTGTGTGTGTTTTAGTTTACTATACACGAGATTAATCCGTAAAAATAGTTTTATTTCAATGAGTGTAGCTCGCGAAAACCTAAGAACATATCATAAAATAGAAGAATTTAATGATATTTCATGTGTTGTTTCTTTTTCTCAGACTCATGAAATAGCAACCATCGCCATCAACCTCCCGAAGAATATGCGTGCAGATGACGTAAATGTGCAAAAAGACTGTGCCGTTTTGGAGAACATTTGCATTTTATGACAAAAAAGGGGTATTTTGAAATGGTTTTTCCTAAAAGGGGGTCAGCAAATATAACATTCTGTTCATTATAAATATTCATTGAAGCCTTGCCTGTCGTCGTGTATTTCTATATTGCGGATTTAATTAACAGTTTTTTCTAAAATTCGACTTAAATCATGTACGAATTTAGGCAATTCACCTAACTTAAGGCCTTAAGGGAAGAACGATTAGATTTGTAAAATTAAGCATTTATTATCATAAGGTTGGCAAAATACAGTTATCATTGTAAGTAAAATAATTCAGTGCATGAGGTCGTTTTCTATTCAAAATTACAAACCGTTCTTTATTACTATTTTTTTTATGTCACATAACGTTGAACATTGCCATTTAGTAGCAGATATTCAATTCAGTCAAATCAAGGCGGCAACAAACTACCCAGTTTATGAGTGTACCAGAAAGGCTGCGGTCCGACAAGAATGGCGCCGTATAACAAAACTTGTCACACAGCCTTTTCCTGACTGACGACCACGACCACTCTGCCAAAAGTGAAACGACAAAGAAGAAGAAGCAGATATTATTCGTGATGTTGTACCAGTACTGAGTTGTATTATCCGTATTTATTTATACTGAAAAATCCTTAGAAACTCTATTGTTTCAAATAAAAAAGCGACTAAGTGCGGGTCGGACTTGCGTTCACAGGATTCGGTACAATTTTCTTTCTACGTTCTTTCTTTCTAAGTTATTGGAACATTTCACATCCTTTTCTAACTTAAAGAAATCTGTTAAAGTTAGAGCAGGATGTGAAATATTACAATAACTTTAACTTTAACAAAAGTCGTGGTGCAACCCAAGCTAAGTGTTTTATATTCTTTTAAGTTTTCTTAGGTGTTAGTTGTTGTATGTTTACACTCGGACAGTGTGATATGGCAATCTTAAGAGAAACAAATTTATGACACTGATAAATCTACGGGGATAAACTGCAGTTAATTTATGAATTACAAACCATGTCGGGATAAATATTATCTTCCACATTTACTTGCAAAAGCAGAATCACACGAAAGTGAAGAATCTTGCAAGCAAACATCACAAATATTGAATTGAAAATACGTTTTGGGGAATATATTCAACAATTTCCACATGCAGAATCTTATTTTACCTGTTGAAATTTAATTTGAATATTTCATCCGCTAGATGTGTTTTGGTTGAAGAATCTAAGAAATATATATTTGAGATGAACGTTTTTGTGGTTTAAGAATTCTGCTTCGTTATTTTATATGACCATATGACGCAGGAATTTCAACAGAAACAATACCTAGTATTTAATTAGCGGATATGTTATATTCATAATAACCTAAAAGAATACTTGTTCGTTGGACACATTGATTATTCTAATTATTAAAAATAAAAGATATATGAAACACGAGAGAGTAAATGTTGCAGCAATGAGTTGAAATTGACTGCATTGATGTTTATGCTTAGCACTTGGTAGCGTGAAAATCATGCTTAATTTTTAAGACACACTAGGTTATGTGCAACAAAGATAACGCTCTAAGATGTCGAAACTAGCCGATTGTCTCTTTCATAATCTCGACGTGCAGTATTTCTTGCTCCGTTATGTACCTATAATCCTTTTTGCAACAGCAGCGTAATAAATGTTTGTATACAGAGATCATTTATATAGGTCGGCTAGACAAATTTTTCTTTCCATTTTTCTTTGAAAAATACATTTCACTAGCATGACGTGTTATTGCGAAATAATATAAACACAATTATTTCAACTGTTGTTATGCAAATAAATAATATTGTTATGTACGCCTCTGTTTATTGTAAAATCTAAATAACGGCATTTAGGTTCGGTTACATCACAGTCAAGATTAAAGTTTGGTTTTAATCAAATTTAACAATAACAGTAAAATTGAATTTAACAGTTACTGCGGAATGCGTTGCACCAGCGTATTTTATTTTATTTTTTACTAGCTGTTGCTCACGGCTTCGTCTGCGTGGATGTCGAAAAGTAGCCTATGTTCTTTTTCAAAGTCAGCTCTATCTCTGTACCAAATTTCAATAAAATCGGTTCCGTCATTTGGACGTGAAAACGTAACAGACAGACAGTTACTTTCGCATTTATAATATTAGTAGGGATTATTAACCGACTTTTTTAATTTTCTTCTGTAAATTCGGTAGATCCGAGAATAGGACTTAAATTATTTTATCACTTTTATACCGATAAAGCGATACGAAGTTCGCCGGGATAGCTAGTATTTTTACTTTTTCTTGTATATGAAGATGAAAACCGTAAATAAATGATAGCTGGAAACTCAGATTACAGAGAACTGTAATGTAAAATTCTTATTAGGACCTTTTATTTGGGCGTGACAAGGGAAATATCCATTAGCATATAAAACGATGAAGTTGGGATCTGATTTGTTATTCAGAACATATCTAAATAACCTACATTACTGATATGAAAGAATTATGTTGTTTTAAACAATTTTATTATCATCCTGTTCCTTCATTACAATTTTAAAAAATATGAGCTGCCTGGACAATTTTTTTGATGAAATAGAACTATAGTATGTTCTTAGGTTTTCGCAAGCTGCACTCATTGAAATAAAACTAGTTTTCGGATTAGTAACTTTTGTGTTAATCCTGAACGCTACGCAAGACGTTTGCGAAATAGATGGAGGTAGCTACACATAATAATTTTTCAAACTGCTGTCAGATAATTACCACCTCAGTCTGCCCGAGACCACGGAAGCTGAAAAGCGAGATTTCAAATAATCATTTTAGTTTAATATACGCGAGATAAATCCGAAAACTAGTTTTATTTCAATGAAATAACACTACTTATAAATTAAAATATATTAGATTACAGTGACAGAGATAATGGACTGCTCCTTCCCTCTATGTGTTGAATTTCATTGACATATAATAACTAACTTATACTTATTACTCCTACTTCAAAGTTAAAAAAAAAGTTTTTGACGTTCACAAAATTTTATTAAAATGCTAGCTGCCCGACGAACTTCGTATCGCCTTAGGGATATAAAAAAATAAATGTCCAAGTAATCGAAAAATAAAATATTTGGCGAGAATCAGGCGGTCCAGCCGTTTCGGAGGAGTATGGTAACTAACATTGTGACACGCGAATTTTATAATATAGAGAAGATGTATATATAACTGTATACTGATATATGTATACATCTTCTATAAACATTGTCCCAAAAACAGGCATAAATAAATGATGTACCTACAAAAGAGCCTTATTCGTGACCTTTGTAGAACTTTACACTTTAGGTCCAATTAACATCTTAGTCAATAAGATTATTGGGGTAACTAGTTTGCCGATTACTACAAAGGAAGTAGGTAAAGTTGAATGTTGAATATTCATTTAGGCATGAAACTATTTTACTGGCACCAATCGTGCCTTTGTCAAACTTAATTCAAGTCTACAAGAGTCCAAATAATGAGTTAGCAAGTCATTAATTCAACATTGTGTGGGAAGGATTTCAACACGGATTCATAAATTGAATTGTGTTCTTGACAGTTAAATGTTAATGTTTTTTTATGTAATGGAAGTGGCAAACAAGCATGTAGTTAATATAAAAAAAAATCTACAAATTCTTAGTTTATTAAAAGACTCATTATGATAAACAAATGACTCATTACATAAACCTATGAAATACAGCCGAGTCTATTACTGCTTGATAATGTCTTCAGTAACGTCCCATACGCCAGCGGAGCACAACCAATTGCTTTCAAATTACTATAGAGAGTGAGTAACTTAATAATATATTACACGGATATCACCCTTTATCATGGAAATTGCTTATTGTCACACATTGTCAAAGGGTTATCTTGGGATTTCAAGTAAAACTTTTAAAGTATCTGAATCTGTCCTAAAATTTTGCCATAATCAACCACCAAAAGATTCATTAAGGTAAATCTTAACCCCCTTATTCATAAACGTACTTTAAATACGTTTTAGCTATAGAATGCTTTGTCTTTGTCAGTTGCATTGTCAAATGTGCAGGATAGATAAAGACAAAGGAGAGATTGGCAACACTTTAGCTAAAATAAGTTTATGAATATGGCGGTAAATGTTTAGTTAAATAAATTGAATACTGCCTGGTCTATTACTGTTCGATAATATGGGATGGAGTGAAGCACCTTGCTTTAAAGCTACCGCCACTGAAATCGCCAATTCGTATGCCAAGAGTGGCGATTATGGTATATCTGTCCAGATGATGCACCACTGTGGGCACGGCACCTTTGGGAGAGGCTTTAGTCCAGTATTTATCATCTCTCGCCTGAAGTGATGATATTTTTGTAAATAAATGAGGTAAAACAAAGTAGGTAGATTTACATTATTCTGTTGTTAGGAGTGTAAAAATTAAACAAGAAGACCCATACTGAACTGAATAGCGTGTGACTTTGATTTGATTAAAATCGAGCGGCAATAGAACGGCACGTGTATAATGAAATGAACAGAATGAGAAATAGAACACATGTGAATGTGCGTGCGTGGCAATTGGCAATTGATTTATAGGCGAACTTTGTTACGGTATTTTTACAAATCCCTACTAATATTATAAATGCGAAAAAATTAATGTGTGAAATATAGAACGTCCATTTTTATTCCCTTAGTCCGGGTAAATGAAATGAAATAACTAGAAGTTCATGTAATGGCATCGCTATTATGCATATTTCCAGTGTCAAGTAAAACGATATTTCGTATTCGTCATAAACAGCGTAAAAGTCAGAGTCAGTCGATCAATTATCAGTCAGTCAGTCAGAGTCACAGTTAGTAATTCGAGTAAATCGATGGCTACTTTACCAGAATATTTACAATGAAGTTTTGGATGCAACCTGAAAAGTCGTGTTTTCGCACTGTAATTCTATTGCACTAGATATACACGGCACTGTAATAGACCTATATCAAACAAAATGCCATCAACTTTAATTAAATAACTCAAAAATACACCAAGAAAACGAAATAAAATAAGAGCGCCACACGCCTCTTTCAAGGTTCCCGCAAAAACTCCAAGAAGAAAGTTTCAAAGTAGAAAAGACCAGCGTGTACCTACCTAATTAAAAATAATTTTCCTCATGCAAACTAAAAAAATTGAATCTATTCTAACATGACAAACTTGCATACATTTACTTGCGCTCTTGTAGTTAGGAATGGAAACATTGTTTCAAGACGGGCCACCTGATGGAAAGTAGTTACCGTCGCCTATGAACACTTGCAACATTAAGGGAGTTGTCAACGCGCTGCCAGCCCTGGAGAACTCTATTGATGCCATTTTTGAAGTAGTGCCTAATTGTAGTACCAATAGAACACCTCATAGGGAAGTTCGTTCCTCTATTATTTTTCAAAGATGGTTTTTTTTTTTGTCAAAAATGAGACAAACAAGCATGACTTTCAAATGGATGGTTTGTGATTTCTGAAGCTTTATAGAAATGTACACAATAACAAAAACCAGACAAAATGGAGATGCGTTGCTACCCTTAAGACCTTAGTTGTGATATATTTGTGATAGCTATTACGAGGCCAAACATTACTATCTAACCAGAGCACGATAGTGCTGAACACTACCATTTGGCGGCAAACAGATTAAGTAATGCGACGGTGACTCCGCCCTCCCTACATTAAAATTCTACTACCACGTAGTTGCACAGCCCTGTAATTTCCGGCACAGAGGCATAACACCTTAGGCCTCAGGAGTGGTAACGCATCTGCATTTTGACCTTGGTCTTTGTGTGGGTGTATAGGCTGCAGTCATCACTTAACATCAATGTGAACTGCATGCTTGTTTATCACATCCATTACATAAAAAATACAGTAAAATCTATAAACTGCACCTTAGTAGTAGATTAGTGCCGGCTCAAAAATAGATAACTACATGTTTGTGTCGCTAAATATTGTGGACATCAGGCACTGATCAATATTCCTATATACAAAAATACAAAATGTATTTATTTTTGGAACAATACAATCAGGTATTACATAACAAGTGTAAACGTTGACACTCGCAAAAGTAATAAAATACTGTGTTGCGAGAATCAGCGCCCTCCGCCACACATATACAGACAGGTTCCAATATAAACATTCAAATTGGATGTTACTTGGATCTCTAAAGATAAGTACGTACGTAGTACTTATCTAATGCTTAAGTACTGTTTCAAAATCCGATATCTACGCAAACAATATACTCTCTTGTCGTACGTTGTTTCCATCAAATGAAGTATTTCAAGGTCAGGTAACGTTAAGACCTCTTGAGCATCGCCGAACCATGTCACTTGAGATAATAAGAAAGCTTTTGTTGCTATGTAGGCTTCGTGAAATTGACTCTTCGATCACTGTTTTTCCTTACTCGACATTGAATATTCGATATGCCATGAATGTTATTTGTATATTGTTAAAAGTAAAATTTATTTCTTTAGGGCCGCAAGATTTGTGATTAAATTTTGTGTTACACACAAGATTTTGTGCTACATGGTACAACTACTACAACTGCTACATGGTACTTACCATTAGTATTCTGTATTACCGACAATTTTATAGTTAAAGCATAATATAGAGTCTCCACGTAAGGATTGGACGACCCGGTTAGTCCAGCGGGGCGAGATGACCGTTTGATTCGAAGGGTCGCTGGTTCGATCCCCGCTGCGGGACAAATATTTGTATAGCCTACAGATATTTGTTTCGGGTCTGGGTGTTTGTGTATGTGTTGTGTGTAACAGCACCCACTACACAGGTTTATACCTACTGTGGGGCTGTGAGTGTAAGCGTATTTTATTTTTTATTTTTATTTTAATGGTCAAACTATTCAAGCGGGGGAAGTAGGGGGGGGGGGAGCAGCGTCACGCGATAAAAGTACCGCCAATCCACCTGCTAAGTGTGGAGCTTAAGGTATATTTTTCCTTAATAACGCACAACACTATTGTTGACGTCCTTAGGAAAGACTTTGCCCATCTGTTGACATCTCTCGGCTGGAGTGATGATATATAATTTCTGGTGCAGAAGCAAAACACTTGAGGTTTCAAAAAATCGAGATTTAAAGCCCTATTGATATATAATTTTTCGAGCAGATGTCTCTACATTGAAAAGACTATGTTCATTTCCTACTTGAACTTAAAAAACAATAAAATTTTGCGAAAGGAATTCCTGGTTGGAGCTAGAAAAGTTTATCTGGGATGGGATTTTCTAATTATGACAGCACTTTCATCTTGGACTTACTTGCAGCGGCCACGTTTTAGATTGGAACTTGGAAAATGCATTTTAAATTACTTCTTTCCATAAAGATTAGGATCCCACTGCAGAATCATTTCGTTCATCCAGATATGCTGCAAACCATTTTTTTTCGCATTTTTTAAATCTAGAGTCTAGAGAATATACATACGTATATTCACTAGGTTTCCTAACAAAATTTGGCCGCAAGTATTTTTAATTAAATTATTTTATTTTTAACAGCCAGCAACTCTTATTTGCGGCTGATTTAATTTGGCTGTCGTTTATCATAATAATGAGAAAAGAAATAGCTTTAATTTCATATAGTAATATAAATAATAACTACATGTACGTTTTGGACGTAAAAAATAATCGGGGCGGAACGAAAATATGTAGTTGCGGCCAAGTGCGCAACGGCAGCCGTGATTTTTTAGTCTTTATACATATTGCCGTGAAGTGGACTATATTTTATTGAAATAACAAATTTACAAAAAAAAAAACTGGTTGCCTGTAAAGTAGGTTTGCAGCATATTTGGATGAACGAAATGATTATGCACTGGGATCCTAACCTATTACTATAATTGTCTTTTATGACTGATTACTTTTCAACAACTTTTATTTGTAGTTATTTATGGTGTAAGTATGTAACTTGCTTAACCGAGGTATGTAACTTGCTTAAGTAGAAGGTAATGGTCGACTGTTAGGATCCTAGGTTCGAGAATTTCGGGTGTGAGTCGGGGTGTAAGTGACATTAAAGTTTTTTCCAACTAGTGGTAGAGTTCCAAGTGTTAAACGTTAAGATTGGCCGCTCGCAAGTAACATAATGCGACCTCACGGCGACTAATGGCAGCTTCGTGAAAAGGCCAAGTAATATGACTGTCTATAGAAGTTTCATAAATTAACAATTTGTTTCTGTCATTTTCCTTTGGTATCCGAACTGAATAACAAAGTGTCTGTTCCATGTAAATCATTCAAACGTTGCCCGAAGCTCGTCCGTCTGAGATTTGTCTAACATTCTGAAATCGGATCACGTCGATTTGGTCGTTCGATTCGTTTATGCCTTGACCTTCGAGGCCAAATGTGGCACCACTGGATACTAGTAATCCGTCCGGGCTACACTCGCTATCTATATTAGACACGGTGAAATTTTAGAGATTTGTGAGGAAACTTGTGAATTTTGTGATTGATGATTTTGTACCAATAGGTAGTATTATTGATCTTTAATATTTTTTTTATGTAACAAAGGTAGCAAATAAGCATGCAGTTCTTCAAAGAACAACTTACCTAACGCTTTTCAGCTGCCATGATCTCGGGCAGACTGATGTAATACTTGTCCGACACCAGTTTGAAAAAATATTATGTGCCTCCCTCTGACTAAAGGCTTTTTTCTTTAGTCTGAGGTGCCTCTATCTATTCGCGAATTTCAAGCGTTCAGGATTAATACAAAATTAATGTTGTGATTGTTGAATCGAAATTGAATTTATACGCTCTGTTCTTTTTAAAAACACCACTAACTGACTGCATACAGAATATCGCTTTTATTCAGTCGGTCCGTGATATTTTTTAGTCTCATGTTTAACAAAGCTCTCTTAGCGTTAAATTAATGACGTCACAATAATAATATAATAATAAAATTCATTTATTTTCTCTCACAAAAAAAAGGTTGATAGGGTTACATACAATAAACACAATTAGAGCTATTTGCTTTGATTCACCTTATTTTTTTGTGGGAGACTGGTGCCTGTGATAGGTATATAGATACCTGTGTTACAAGTCACCAGGATCCCCTACTACTCGATTTTTTTTTGTTCAATTAACTCTCAACAATAATAATAATATATTTAAGCTATTAACAATTTTAAAATAATACCTACTTAGATGAGAAAAGTGGAGGTAAGTAAAGAGGTATGCATGCAACTTGTGTGTGTGTGTGTGTGTGTGTGGTAAGTTATGAATGTACATTATTTAAAATATTTTAAAAATAAAAGTTTCAATCATAAACAAATTAAATTAAAATTAAAATCAATAAATTAAAATACATTAAGATCAAATAAGAAAATGTTAATCAGGATTATAATATTATAATGTCATGTTATACTATGTAAAAGCAATTCTGTTCTGTCATAGTCTAAAGTTTTTAACCATTTCATAATTGTTTGTTTGCAATATTTTTTTGGCATGGAATAAATTGTAAGGGCGGTGTTGATTTTATAATACAAGCGATTGCCCAGACAAATATAAAATCTTTCTGTTAAGCTTAGGCGACAAAATTTAATTCGCAAACTGTCCCAACTCTCCTTCTATTAACAAGTTTATCTGGACAGTATTTTAGATCTGAGTGCTTTTTGAGTACAGTGGCCATAATAAACTGTTGACGAACGGAGAGCAAGTCCCAATGTCTGTACAGTGCAACAGTTGGGAATTCAAATGGAAGGCCAGCAGCCACTTTTAGAATTGCCCGCTGAGCTCTTTCTACTTCCACGAGATGGGATTTCGCGCTACCACCCCAGGTAGTAAGACAATAATTTACTAATGACTGGCCCAGAGCTAAGTATACTGTTTTTATAGTCCTTTGATCTGCTACGTGACGTAAAGTTTTGAAAATAAAAATCAATTTATGTAGGCGCGAGACCAACACATTTATATGTTCTTTAAAATTGAGAGATTCATCCAATATTATTCCAAGGTATTTATATGATGGTGCTCTGACTAGAGTAGGACAGGTACAGGTTAGAGACCTGCCAACACATGAATGAGCTTTAACACAGAATGATGAGGATGGTAATTGGTTACTTTTGTACTCAAAAGTTAATATCATCGTCATAGTTTCCCCTTTTCATAATTCCTGATAAGATCTCGCAGGGAAACGCTGGGTATTATTAGGAGATACGCATGAGAACCTAAGTAGCTGACATAGCCCATCGAATAGCGAAATGCAAGTGGCAGTGTGCAGGACACATAGCTCGAAGAACTGACGGCTGTTGGAGCAGAAGAGTTCTTGAGTGGCGACCGCAGGCAGACGCAGCGTAGGCAGGCCGGACCTGAACCGCTCTCATAGATTCACATCTTAACACAACCATACCTCATCATTAATAAAAAGACGAGGAGATCAGACAAAACTTTTTTTTTTATTTAATGGAAGTGGCAAACAAGCATGCAGTTCACATTGATGATAAGTGATGACTGTAGCATAAAGACACCTACACAAATACCAAGGTCAAAATGTAGATGCGTTACCACTCCTGAGGCCTAAAGTGCTATGCCTCTGTGCCTGACCGGAACACGATAGTGCTGAACACTACCATTTAGCGGCAAGTATCCACCTAAACAAAACTTTCTTCTGATAGGAGACATGAACATTGACTTGACTAACGATTGTACGATCACTAATGCATATAAAAATGCCTTATATTCCTTGGGTTTCGAATGTGGTGTAACTAAATACACCCGCGTTGAAAAATACGGAAATAGTATGTGTAAATCATGTATAGATCACATATTTATACGTAATTACGGCCAATACATCTCCTATACTAGTGTAATAAACATAGCTCCAGCTGACCACTGTATAATCGGATGCGCCCTGACAGTTGCCGATGACTCCGGGCGGCTTGGCGACGGTAGCAGCAGTCGGCTGATTACCCGCATTGATAATGATAAACTGCGCACAGAGTTAAATCTAGCACATTGGGACGGGCTTTTGACTTTAGAGGATCCGAACGAAATTACCAACGCCGTATTAAAAATCTACAACAAAGCTATGAGTAATAGCAAATATACTGTTTATTCTAAACACCTAGGTAAACGCAAGTTGTGTAAATGGCCGAATAAAAAACTTAAAAACATGGGTCTTAAACGTGATTATCTTTATGCACAGTGGAAAAAAAAGCCAACTCACCCTGAAAAAAGATTATTTTATAATATATATAGAAACAAAACTAACAAATACGAACGTTTTCTTAAAAATAAATTCATTAAAATAGAAGTGTCAAAATACTTCAAAAATACTAATAAAGTATGGGAAATTATTAACAGCTTAACAGGAAAAATTGTTAAACGTTTAGACGATATTCTATTAAAATATTTTAATTTAGATCCCCTCCCTCTATCAAATAATTTTAATACTGCTTTCGATACCAACGTGAAGAAAATTACTCATAAATGTAAAAGAGACATATTAGATCCGTTAGCATATGAAATTATACCACTTAAGACAATGAGACTTCAAAAAGCAAGCGTACCTGATATCACTAAAATTATAAAAAGTATGAATCATAAAAAAAGTTCTGGATACGACGGAGTACGCACCGTCGATATCAAGATACTGGTAAATTTGCTCGCGCCAGTGGTAACTCATTTAATTAACCAATGCATTCGAACTTCAATTTACCCAGATATTTTAAAAGTAGGCGTTATAAGGCCCATATTTAAAAAAGGAAATCACTCCGACTACAATAATTATCGCCCAATAACTATATTGTCTTCGTTAGATAAAATAATAGAAAAATTCTTTTGTAACCAACTAAATAAATTCATCAAAACTAATCACATAATAAACACAAACCAATATGGCTTCCAGAGTGATAAGAGCACAATTAAATTACTCAGCAATTTTACGAACAAAGTCAATAACTACCTTAATAATAGACTGCACGTAATGGTAATATTAATTGATTTGACATGTTAAATTACAAAATACTATTTAGAAAACTATATAACAACGGAATCCAAGGCCCGATGCTGGAATTAATTAAAAATTATAATTATATTAGATTTAACACCGTGAGGATTGCTGAATGCTATAGTGAGAAGTTACTATGTAAAAAAGGTACTGCACAAGGTTCAATTATTGGTCCTACTGAATATTTACTATATGTCAACGATATGTGTAATGTTATAGAAAACTGTTCCATGTATCAATTCGCAGACGACACATGTCTTTTGGCTGCACATAAAAACATTAACGAAGCCCTAATGATTAGGCAGCATAACTTTGATCTTATGTAAATGGGCACACGACGCTGGTCTGGTGATTAACGCGCAAAAAACTAAAGGAATTCATATCCACTCATCACATAACATAGCTTTAATCACCCCTTCGATCGTGGCCCGCAGTCACCACTATCTTCACTCACAGATTTGTAATCGCGAATGTCAGCCAATTGAGTTTGTAGATAAACACATGTATATCGGACTCTTAATTGACAACAGACTCAACTGGAGAGCACACAAGACGTAGGTATGCAATAAACTTAGAGCAATATTGAGTAAATTAGTAATATTGAAACATAAGTTACCATATAATGTGTTTTACGGTTGTTGTACATAGCTCTAGCTGATTCTGTTGTCAGTTATGGCCTAAGTAGCTATGGTAGAACTTATACTTCTTATATCAAGGAAATATATGCAATACAATTAAGAATTTTGAAAACGATTGTACCACATTGTGTCAAGGAACGTTACAGAGAAGATGAAAAAGGCTTATTCAAACACTGTAATGTAATTAATATATTTGATAAGGTAAAATTTTTGACTTTAACAGAAAACACAGAGTTTAGAGATTTCACACGAAAAAAACGTAATGAAAACTTAAGAAATCTTAACTATCAACTAAAATATGTGTTACCTAAACATAATAATGTGTATGGTTCTAGAACATTGAATTATGTAATACCAAAGATCTTAAATCAACTACCAGAAGAGCTACAAGATATGTTTACAAATCTAAATTTAAATAATTACAGAAAATTTTATAGCAAACTCAAGCATTACCATATTAATAAGTAATAGAAATAGAAAATATTTTGATTTCGAATAGATCTTTACAGATACTTTCAAAACGTCAAGAAATATGTAAAATACCTAGAGTGAATAACCATTACATGTAGTAAAAGCAAAATCATATATTAATAGTAAATTAAAAACTAGAATTTAAACTACTTAGTTAAAACATAATAATCACAAAATTTTTCAATTCCTTGAGAATGTATCTTCTATTATCGTATAAGGAAGGTTGGACCGCACACACATAGATAAAACTATAATGATTTTATCTGTGTCTTTGCATGTAACACCCTAAATTGTAAGATTAAAATTGTTTATAAAAAATAAATTAAAAAAAAAAAAAAGTATATTAGGAAATGCAGTGGTGCCTACGTCCGCGATCTCCGTCACTGGAGTTCTACTACCAGTAGAAGCTCTTGCAAGTATGTTTGTATCTTCACGCCGAGTCCCTTACGGGATAGGTAGACCTTGCAAGTAATTCAAAAATATGTCATTATACTTTGAAATTAAAGGTACAGGTTAATGAATTCATCAAGAAAATGAGGTCATTTTACGTGGATGGCTCAAATTCAGTAGCATCTCAATCCTGTTCCAATTTTTTCGCCTTTGACAACCGATCAATGTCCACGGAAAAAGAAAAACTCATTTCCTTACTTCGGTATGAAGTAACGATGGTTTGTAGCAATTTTAAAAATAAATGGAATAAAAATAAATGACATTTATTTTTGAAGCGGGTTTTTTTTGTTTCTTTATCAACACATGGGAAGTTGCGAATCGCAAAATATTTTGTTATATGTTATTTATTCACATTTGGAGTGTATTTTGTATTGGTGGTACTCGTTTACATGGATAATTTTGCACATTTGAAATGTCGTACCAAACACGGACTTAATGCAACTAAAAGCATTATCTTCTTGTCAATCTTTAGATAGAGTCGAAAACAATGAAATGGGCGCGGAGTAATTAAAATAAAAAATACTTATGTATCATGTAGTATTTTTTATATGATAAAAAAATAATGTTTAAAAAGTCAAGCGCATACATACATACCTATAATTGCGAAAATATAAAAAAGACTCGACAACCCTCTGTGAGTACAGTGTGGGTTTTGACAGTTCTAAGCTCTAAGCGTCTCTTTTCTCAGCTAAGGCTGCCTGTCCATTGACGCGGAGCGAGGCGGCGGAGATGAGCGAGCGAGTATGCGGAGCGAACTTGCGGACTTTGTCTGTCCAGTGACGCGGAGCAAGACAGCGGTGCCGAGCGAGCGAGTATGCGGAGCGAACTTGCGGATTGTGCGAGGTTACGCGACGAGTCAGCCCACTCCGCCAGCTCACTCCACCGCCTCGCACAGCCACCTCGCACAGCCCCTCCCCAAGCAGCCTGGCGCTGCACGTGCCCGTCCGAAGAAGTATGATTTTGAAAACCAGCTCGCTAATCGATATTTACTGGAGCTGATAATATTTGTCCCGCTTGTTCGCTCCGCCGCCTGGAACCGCATCAATGGACAGGCAGCCTAAGCGTCTTCGCGCTGCTGAGAATATGACCGGGCGCTGCTTTATCAGGGATTCAGACAGCACAAACTTTGTGACCTTCTATTTAGTTTTTTTCCAAATTGGCCCCCTTAAGTGTACAATCAGCAAAGCTCAAAAGAATTATTGGAACTTAATACTGAAGTTTAGAACGAATTCAAGTTGAAGTAATAATAAATAATTATTACGCATTATCTTAAACTTACCTAGTCACTGCGCAGATGCAACACCGGACCTGTAAAGAAAAACAGTTGATTATTTTGAATGATTTAAATGCATCCTTCTCTTCAAATCACACCTATTTTATCTAATAATTATGGTTAACAAGCATAACGCACGCAGCTACACAATTCAGCAGCCTGTTGGGTCTGGGCATACCAGAAGCGCGGTGACGAGGACCTAATAGTAGGGGGTACATTGACAGTAAGTAATACTTTAGCATTTAAACATCTACATGAGACTGGAGATTTCAATGTAGACGCGTTGCCACTCCTGAGGTCTCTCTGTGCCGGTAATTACTTAAAGAACCGTACAAAGATAGATGACGTGAAACGTCTCGCATAGGTAAATGTCTGTCAAATCAATTTAAAAACGGAACTAGCTGTTTGTTCCCGGTGTTCTCTTCTATATATTAAGCTCACTGATTGTAATCTCCATAAACTTTGACTGGACCTCAAAGGAGACGGTTAATTTTGGGCCCGCAAAATTGTCACC
The DNA here is from genome assembly GCA_036365455.1 of Macrosoma leucophasiata. NCBI lineage: Eukaryota > Metazoa > Arthropoda > Insecta > Lepidoptera > Hedylidae > Macrosoma > Macrosoma leucophasiata. The sequence goes on along the minus strand of JAWQUS010000007.1, from coordinate 20,337,271 downwards.
GGTTAACCCATTACACAGTACATTTTGTAATAAAGTTAACAATTAGCAATCTAACCCTACTTTTACTTGATCATATATACTTCAATTACTGGCAATTCAAAAAATGGACGAGTTTCAAATTATTTATTAAATAGTCATTTGAAAATGACATAATTTGTAGGGTGTTAACACCTGGGCCCAGAAATGTATGGAACAGTACCATTCCCCTTGCTTATAAAGAAACCCCTACTTTTCTTGCATTTTGTAGTTAACTAAAATTGCGCAATGTCACGTAGCAAATTAATTTCTTAATATAATATAACGATGCCTAAAGAATAGCTAAGTGACTGTAATTAATTGTGAGGCTTTATTGGCCGAACGGATTAATCCAGTTAGGTCTTAGATGAGACAAGGCTATATAAAGAAACATTGAAAAGGACAAGACGACCTTCGCTATAGCGAGACCCTCAAATAAGAGAATGGAAATTAAGCCTTGCTAAAATATTTTAAAAGGTTAATATTTATTTTTAACCGAGTTCAAAAAACGAGAAGGTTCTGAATTCGGCCGGTATATATATATATTTTTTATGTATGTACGTGAATTTCGCTGAGATTTCTGGACCGATTTACGTAATTATTTTTTTGATTGATGCGGAATAGTTTCGAATTGGTGGAATAATTCAGATAGGCCCATCAGTTATTATTTTATGAGCATTTTTTTACTTACTTTTACCTCTGACTATAGGAATTAGAATAGTCGGCGAGTTGTCATATAGTGCGTTGAATCCACTGACATCCTAGATAGTCCTAATGCGCATGACAACAAGATGACAACGAGTGACAATGACACATTGATTCATCGACGACACAACACAGCTTATTTACTCCTTCGTGGATACATTTTTTTCATTGATTTCGTATAGTCGTGTAATAATTTTGTATCGACACACCTAAACAATTTAAATGAGGTATCTAATTGTCACGAAGCTATAAGTGTCAGATTTTACAAATTAAACAGATGTGAACATAAATCTAATTGGCAATGCAGCAATAAACTAAAAAGTATTAAATAAATATAACTACGTTAAGAAAAACCGACTTCAAAACTGAAAAGGAAAAATAATAAAGATTTAATTGTAATTATAAACTACCTTTTATTTATATGTGCTATTTACTTTTGGGTTTGAATTCGGTGCCTAGCCAAAATTCAAACCCACGATTCGCTGGTTACGTTTTGTTCAGTGTATTAATTTGCTCGTATTCTTATATATTTAAGTGATTAAAATATAATTATTTGCTTAAGGCTTGGCACCGACTTCAAACCTGTAAGTAAATAGCACATATAAATAAAAGGTAGTTTATAATTACAATTAAATCTTTATTATTTTTTCCTTTTCAGTTTTGAAGTCGGTTTTTCTTAACGTAGTTATATTTATTTACCCATTTAAATTGGGACTGTTACATTTGTGTGTCGTGTTCCTTCTGACGATATTTTGAATCAATACAATCGCAGCTCTAAAAAAGGTGATACGTTTTCAATGTTCTCCCATGAGTTATTCGATTCTGACGCATCATAACACAATACAAGAGTTTTGGCAGGAAGCTTGAAGGATGCGTGTGGTGCTCTTATTTTATTTCATTTTCTTGGTGTATTTTTGCGTTAAATTAAATAAAGTTGGTGGCATTTGGTTGATATAGGCTTATTACAGTGCTCGTGTATAGTGAAATAGAATAACAGTGCGAAAACACGTTCTTTCGGGTTGCCTCCAAAACTTCATTGTAAATGTTCTGGTAAAGTTGCCATCGCTTTACTCGAATTACTGTGACTCTGACTGACGGACTGATAAATTGACTGACTGACTCTGACTTTTATGTTGCTTGTTACGAACACGAAATATCGTTTGACTTGACACTGGCAATATGCATAACAAGCGGTGCCATTATTAAAATTAAAAAAAAAAAACACAATACAGGCGCTTGCACATTTGTCTGACGTATCTGACGTCACCATTCCCCCGCACCTCTGCTCTGATTCAAACGGGATCGTTTCAGATGCGACAGAACACAAGCCATCACATATGAATGTAAAAACTAGCCATCACGTCACGCCAGATATATAAAAATACGCCTTCATTGAAATAAAACTGTTTGTACGGATTCATTCCGCGTACATTGAACTAAAATGATTTTCAAAATCAGCCTGACGTTTCGGTCATGGGTCCCGGTGGTCCCGGGCAGATTTAGGTGACATTTGTCTGACAGCAGTTTGTTAACGAATTAAGAGCCTTTTTTGAGATAAACAAGTACCAGCAAATTTGATCAAAATTAAACATTAAATTCACCAACAAATTTGAAGTACATATTGAATTCCAATGCTTGTAATATTAATTTATATTTCAATCAATAACTTATTATTATAGAAGTTCCTTAAACTAAAATTATACAATATAAAGTTAGTTGTTATCTAGAATATTATTCTGTTGTTCTTATAAGGTCAATATATTTGATATAAACATTGATAGAGGTCGTAACTTTTGATATTAATCAGTTTGGTTATTTAATAAATATTTCGTTTGTTTCCAAGTTATTTGACATTGAAGTGAAAATAGTTGGTTCAATGAATTTTAGTTTGTTTTGGACTGCCGTCCCTTAGAACCAGTTTAAGCTGACGATTGTAGCAGTTTTTATTCATACATTTTGACGACTTTTGCCGAGATAACGTCTTATAAACCGATGAACACTGGCTACACGTACGAAAAGGTGTCACGTTCCGCCTGAGAAGAGCGTGCAAGCGAGAGCGTGGAACAAGCGATAGCGAGGGACGATCGGCATAAGAGTGAGATTCATAGACTTTATTTTGAGCAAAGTTTGCTTAGAACTTTTTTTATGTAATGGAAGTGGCAAACAAGCATGCAGTGCACATTGATGTTAAGTGATGACTGCAGCCTATAGACACCTACAAAAAAAACAAGGTCAAAATGCAGATGCGTTACCACTCCTGAGGCCTAAGGCGTTATGCCTTTGTGCCGGAAATTACGGGGCCGTATATCACTACCTGACCGGAACACGATAGTGCTGAACATTACCATTTAACGGCAAGTATATTAATGTAATGCTTTATTGCCTACAAACGCGAGCTCTGTCACTGGAGCTCTACCACCAGAAACTGTCACTAAAGTATGAGTTTTGACAGTACTTAGCGTACTTTGCTCAAATTAAAGTCGTAGTGCGGTCTGTGAATCTCGCCATATATCTCACCATACCTAAGTGCTCGACTTGTGATGCATGTTTTCTCATAGGTAACGTTATCACGTAAAATGATCGTCCGTAAACCACTTTGTAAATATTTAAATCAAAAGTAGATGAAGAATAGGCGTATATTTTTTTTAAATCAGTGCCAGCTCTTATCTCTCTTTTCTAACTTGGATTATTTTATTTTATTTTAAAGAAAAATGGAAAGAAAAATTTGACTTCAGGCGAGACTCGAACCTACTGGGAATCTAGTCCAGCCGCTCTTCCAATTGAGCTACTGAAGTCCCGCCCGATTTGTCAAATCTTTCCTTCACATTTATTGCATTGCTTTATGGTAGCAGCAGCGCCATCTATTGCCAACTATGCTAGTTAGGCAACCGATATACAAGACTTTGCAGTTTATTGAATGTCGTAAAGAAGTCGCTTTTACCCTAATAATTGTTTTATATTATTTCGCATTAACACATGCTTGTGAAATATATTATATACTATATATATTGTTATGCTTCTGTGATAGTAATAATGGGGCCATGAATTACCACCAGTGCTAGTGTCGAACTAGCTACCATACGGTGGTGCCTACAATCTCGATATCCTACAATAGAACTCTTCAACCAGTTATTACATCTTAAAAGTAATAATGGCAACCCAAGATACGTCCCACTGATGGCCACGAGTCTTTCCCCTTCTTGGGAGGAGGCCTGGAGTTTACTCTACCGCGCTGCTCCAATGCGGGTTGGTGGAGATAAGGGTTAGTGGCCAATCCGTTGTCGGATGTTTTTTAAACCACCCATACGGCCTCCGACAATGTTTAACGACTGCTATCCATCGATAGCAACTGGGACTGACGGCTTAACGTGCCCTCCGAAGCACGGCAACGCGAATTTTTATCTGCCACTAGCGGTCATCCATCACATACCCGACCGCGCCCGTGTCGCTTAACTAAGTAGATCGCTTCCGATCTACACCAGGCGCGGGGCCAAGTGCGCTTCAACATCTTAAAAGTATTTTATTTTAATAATGTACTATCGGTTCAGGTGTGGTAAAGGCAAGTAATGCAAATCCCCATCTCTCTAATAGCATGTAGCCCAAAAGGGTTTAAGATCCGGAGTAATCTCGTTGACTCATTAGCAGTAAAGCTAATGGAAGTACACGATTCGAAGTTCAAAAGGTAATTGAATGTGTATATAATAAATCGGTATGGACGTAAGGACGGTGTAATGTAATAATACAATGCTAATAGATGTATACAGAAATACGTTTTGTATTCTCAGTTAGAAAAAAATGGCATTGTGGTAATTTCCGGCACAGTGGTATAACAATTTAGATCTAAGGAGTGGCATCGCGTCATCATTAAAATCTCTAGATTTTCTGTTGATGTTTATAGGTTACCTACAGTATTCACTTACCATCAATGTGAACTGTGTGTATGTTTTTCGCTACATAACATAAGACACAACAAAAACCTTGATATTGACCTTTGACTGCCCCTAATCGCATATGTCTTATGTGTCCCTCCGCCATATCCTAAGCACTTACAGATTTTTTTACACTTACACTCACAGCTTCACGCACACAAATATATATATATACATTTTTTTGTTATGGTAGTGGCAAACAAGCATGCAGTTCACATGGATGTTAAGTAATGACTGTAGCCTATAGACACCCACAGAAAAACCAGAGGTCAAAAGGCAGATGTGTTACCACTCCTGAGCCTTAAGGTGCTATGCCTCTGTGCCGGGAATTACAGGGCCGTACATTACCACCTGACCGGAACACGATAGTGCTGAACACTACTATTTAGCGTAATGCGGTGGTGCCTAATCCCGCGAGCTCCGTCACTGGTGTTCTACCACCAGAAAAGACGTCATGGTACATACGCTTATGTCTACACTATTACCACTAGGTATAGGACAAATTTTCGAGGTACATATAAAATATGTAGATACATGACGTACATGTACAAGCTTAAGAGATCAATAAACCCCTTGAAGTGGGCTTAACACACATGAATAGATCTGAAGGTTCTGCTCTGGTCTTTTACACCTATTTATGCTTACTCGATATTGACTTCATATATTTCAGGTCAGTATTTGTAGACACATTTTTTTATACCAAGGTCAGGGTTGTGGAGTTGACCTTTACTTTCTCCTCCAATAAAATAATCATTGAATGTAGATTCTTTTCATATATATAATTTTTTAATGTTATAAAAGTGGCAAACAAGCATGCAGTTCACATTGATGTTAAGTAATGACTGCAGCCTATAGACCACACAATAACCAGAGGTCAAAATGCAGATGCGTTGCCACATTCACACATTCGCTTCATCTTCGGCTACATCTTCACTTTCCATCAGGTGAGTTGGTGGTAAAACGTTGGTCTATACAAATTAAAATAAAAACACTAGATATTTATCCTTATAAAGGTTTATTTAGCTGCATTTGTAGAACAAAGTTTTCGTGTCTGTGAACGTGCAGGTTTTCGATCACTTCACGTCTAGACGTCTAGGACATTGCATGGAGGGTATCGATTTTGTTTACTTGATAGTTCATACAATTACATTTACGATAAAAAAGCTGGCCAAGTGCGAGTTGAACTCGCGTATACAGCGCTTTGTATAAATACAATAGACTTCTCATTTATATTATATAGTCTGGTCAATTTAGACATTGACCCTCGCAAAAAATCCCAGAAAGCTGAAAATTTGCATAGATATTAGGGACACCATTGCTATGAAATTGTAAAAAGTCCTCATGAATTCCATGTCTGCAAAAAAATTTTATTCAAGGTCAAAGGTTGCAAAAATGTTTTTTTTTTAATTTTTCTGCGATACGGCTAGTTTTATGATAAAATATGTCAGACAAAAATTGGAGATCATGCAATTATCTACAAAAATTGTCGTCACACATTTTTTATGAACACTATCCATTTTTGTAATTATAAACCCTTTACAAAAAACTTATCTCTTTGTCTACAAGAGAAGCAGCGTTGTGTCGTCGATGGTCGACAAGCAAAGAAAATCGTTATCAAACATGAAACAAATGAATCGTGTGGGTGAAACCAACATTTAATACTTTCTCCACAAACAAGATGAAGATGGATATTATAATGTTTTTAACTTCAACGGCATAAATATTTGTGCTCCATAAGCAATATAAGCGATATAAGTATGTTTACGCCAAAAAGGTTCTTGTTTCTATCCACAATATATGTAACGCTAACGATGAATACATTGGAATAAGGATATTTACAGGAAAAATACATTTATTATGTCGGAATAAAAAAAAAACAATTTTGGAAGCTCGCAAAAAAAAAGAAATAAGCCATTGAAAGCTATGGATGTAAAAGAAAGGCCTTACTTATAGGCATATTACATAATTCCTCGGTAGCCTAGTGGTAGCAGGCCACTACTACTACGCTGAGGTCCTGGGTTCGATTCCCGAGGATTATCAGAAATAATGGTGTAAAGTCCTTTATCTCTGGTTCTATTGGGATTTTTCCATTTTATGGAAATTTCCCACTACCTCGAAGTTTGGTAATGTGCCCGGAGATGTCAACGGGCTCGCTGTGTCACATGCGCCAAAACGTAAGCAGCGAATCGTGGGTGTTTGCATGTATGCTTGAATGCATGCATTTACCTCTGCCTACCCCTTCGGGGATTACAAGCGTGAAGTTACGTTACGTTCATAGTACATTATTATTATATATTATATGTATATATCGGCGCAGACGCGTCTATCAATCACAATTTAATAATTATAGTAGAGTCATTTCGTATTTTCATAGTATGCAAAACGCATTCGGTTGGTGTCGTTTTGCATTGCCTGGATTAAACATTCGTGTTGCAATAGAATGTAATTAGCTAATTAGTCTATTTGAAGGTGTTTTATGATTTTGATAACACTCAATTTACTAATGACTTATAAGCAGGTGTTTTATGATCTTGTTTACAATCAATTTACTAATGACTTTGTTTTGTAAAGCGTTTGAGGGGCTCCCACCTCAACCGTTCAAGTGCTTTATTATAAAAGGCAATGTTGGCCATTGCAAAGACACTTTGGCAAGAGCGCACGGACGGTGAGGTGTAACTCTACTCAAAGTTAGGCGTTGCGTTAGTTTAAAACATCAAAATAAGTTAATTTGAAGAATGACTGGTTCGTAAGATCTAGTGATCATAAAATCAATAATTAATAAAGTCTTGATTATTGTTCTATTCTAGTTTTAAATTTAAATCGGATAATTATAAAAGTATAGATACAGCCTACTTATCTTTTCTTTAATTTCCTAATTACAAATTACACATGAGTAATAGCAAAGACATAGACTGTGACGTCAGCGATGCTGTCGTCACTATTTTTAAAAATCAAAATCAGCCTTCTGCTTTGATATATATGTTATGACCCAAGTGATAATAAATAGGGGCATTTATCATAACGTCCGGACATAAATTATAAATAGTGCTAGATGTTTTGAGGCATTTTTTTCTCTTTCCCTCATTCTTTTGATAAGACCGTGACTGCCTCGTTGGCGCTCTGGTCGCAATCGCGATGGTGAAGCCTGAGGCCCGGGTTCAAAAATTCGAAATTCAAATCATTTATTGCAAATTGGTCTACAAGGACACTTTTGCATATAACACCCGCAAATCACAACAGACCAGTCCCCACAATCAGCACCCGTTCACGAGTATGACGCATGTGGCAGCCATTGGTCTCCTCGACCATTTTGAGAGCTATGAGAGTGAGGGAATAGAGTATGCACAAGTGTTTCCGCATACACTTGTGCACTATAATATCTCCCGCGCTGTTGGCTAGTCTCCGTTGAGATTGGCCTCCGTGACCGAAATTCGATCTGGAGGACATCAGATGAGACCAAAACCAGAGCACTCTGATTTGACTTAATCATATCAGAGAACTCTGTATTTTTTCTCCGCGAATAGCTCGTCTTTTTGCATAATGCCCGGTTATTGTGATAATCTTCCTATTTATCACTCAATCCATAACATAAAAATAATTTTGACAATCTCAGGCTAACGCTTGGCTTCTAACGCAAACGGATGATGAGTGGGAAATTGCTAAGACTCCCTTTGAAATAAAATAGCTGTACATTTATAATAATAAATGGGTGAATGAATCCATTTCAGACTAGCCGATGAGAGCATGCCGTAGTGGACTCGTTCAGCCACTTTTTACCGTCCGATGCGTTCTACTTATCTTATTCCATAGAAACTCCACAAAAGCCACTCTCGTTGTGGGTTAAATGGACTCCGTAATGACTCCGCTTCAATGATTAGACAATAACTTAGTGAGGTTTCCACTCGAATATTTCTTGGTAAACAAGTGGGTCATTTACTATTGCGAGTTAAACAGAGTCCTTAATAGGTAAACTCTGCCTATAGTCAGATAACAAGATCTCTCACAAAATCACAACTGATTCACGAAACCTCTTTCAAAGTTATAAGACTCATAATCCACGTTTCTCCGATTAGTAATTCAAGCGTGTAGCTGAAAGGACCCATTTCTATTTAATTAAACCCTCAAAGTATCGTTATCGGCACCATATCAAAAGGAGAAAGGTTAGAAAATAATTGCATACTCGTACCACAGTATCGTACTTACTATACTCGTAGTGAGTTGATTTATTGTAACACGTACTAATGAGGGCCAAGGTTTAAATAGTAGCACGCAATTTCTGTTGACGGTATTTAACAATTCAAGATAAACATAAAAAATATGGACAAGTATTTATATAGGAATTACAGTAATTAAAGTAAGTACGTAATAGGTGGTGGTATTACTGGTGGTACAGCTCCAGTGATGGAGCTAGCGGGCGTAGGCACCACCGCATTACCTAATATTCTTGCCGCCAAATGGTAGTGTTCAGCACTATCGTGTTCCTGTCAGGTGGTAATGTACGGCGCTATAATTTACGGCATAGAGGCATAACACTTTAGGCCTAGGAGTGGCAATGCATCTGCATTTTCACCTCTGGTCATTGTGTGGGTGTCTATAGGCTGCAGTTATTACTTAACATCAATGTGAACTGCATGCTTGTTGGCCACTTCCACTACATAAAAAAAGTACGCGATAGGTGGGACCAAGCGGTAGCAGTGTAGGTCTGGGCAATTGAGAAAATCGGCTGTGATAGACGGACAGACAGACGAAAGATGTTTTAAGGATTTCGTTTTTTTTTCTATTCAGGTACGGAACCCTACCGTAAAACAAAGCGGGGTTGCTACTTAAATTGTAAATGTTGTCAGATGTTAAGCGATGCCCCCCAGATGGGCGATGAAAAAAAGTTGCCAAAACTCGTAAAAAATGTAACATGACAGTAAAATGAAGGGAAAATTCAGTAATGAAACAAACTCATGTTATGGGCGGTTGGTGCCTAATGAATTGCCCCTTTTAGGGTGCAACTGGCCCACTTTCCCACTTTTATGACTTCGTAGTTGACACCAATGTGCTGGAATGGAGTGATCGGTAACTGTTAAAGGTAATAATAAGATTTAGGTAAATTTTACTTAATTAAGGACGTTGGAAGGAATCTTTTTCCAATATTATTCAAGTTTGAAAACTCCAATAAATAAGTCGACTAAAAAATACAAGCTTTGAGTGTAAGGTTTTAGTGATGTTTTCTTCGAGATTTTTACTTACCTACATAATATCTAACTTCGAAGCATTGAGGTAATACGCTAGTAATATCTCACAACAACACTCTTTACTGGTGGTAGAACTCCACTGGAGAGATCGCGGGAGTAGGCACCACCGCATTACCTAATATTTTTGCCGCCAAATGGTAGTGTTCAGCACTATCGTGTTCCGGTCAGGTGGTAATGTACGGCCCTCTGATTTTGGGCACAGAGGCATAACACCTTAGGCCTCAAGAGTAATAACGCATCTGCATTTTGTCCTTGGTCTTCGTGTGGGTGTCTATAGGCAGCAGTCATCACTTAACATCAATGTGAATTGCATGCTTGTTTGCCAATTCCATTACATTTAAAAAAATACCAACGGTATCCCACCCCGCCAAAAATATTTTGCCATCTTGGTTCATCATATCAGCCGAAAGTTGGCCACGGCTGCACCAAAGCCATAAGGGTGATAGGTCATAATTGCTACGCTTGGCATGCGGATTGGCGATCGCAGTGGCGGTAGTTGAATCGCAGGACGCTGCTGCCCGTCTTGCGTAATTGCTCTAACTACCGCCCCATGGGAATGGTTTGACCGCCATTCCAATGGGGCGGCCACTCCTGAGGCCTCAGGTGTTATGCCTCTGTGCCGGAAATTACAGGGCCATATATTACCACCTGATCGGAACACGATAGTGCTGGACACTACCATTTAGCGGCAAGTAAACGGTATGTAGCTATGTGAAAGCGAATAAACTACGTATATTCATTTAGTAATAAGTAATCAGAATCAGAATCAGAATCAGAAACTCATTTATTCATTTAGGGTGACAGGCACCTCTTATGACACGTCAAAAACAAACAAAATAAATTAAAGCGAATAACAATTGATATACATGTCAAACAAGATAAAAAATATATGTAAAGTCAAGAATATCACTAAGATAAAACTAAATGTCATAAACTAATGTAAAAAGTATATCAGTAAAATGTCTCTTTTCCCCTTTACAAACTGATAACAAAGAGTAAAAAGAAAAGAAAAAGAGTCATTCTTTGTCATTCACCGGCAAAGTTCCAAAGGCCAATATGATCTGAGAAAAACTTGCCGGAAAAAACTCAGTCGGCTCTTTTAAAAATATCTCTTAGGTATATTTTTACAATTTTCCATAATTTAAACAAGCTTAAAATTAACAATATAATATCAACATTACACTTTGATTATTACATTTAACACCTTTGTGGAGCTAGATCAGCATTTAGCCAAACATTTCTATCCTTGAGATAGTCCTCGAGTTTATAGTAAGCCTTTTTACATAGAGTGCGTTTAATTAATGCTTTGAATTTACCATCGGTGAGTTCAGCAATCCCGGCTGGGATCTTGTTATAAAATTTTACACTATATTTTAGGAAAGATGTATTAGTTTTCGTCAGTCGAAAACTTGGCAGAGACAACTTGTTCTTATTCCTCGTATTATAACTATGCCTATCGGAGATTTTATCAAACAGATGTAGATTTTTCCTCGCGAAAAGTATATTTTCATAGATGTAATGGCAAGGGACTGTCATTATATTTATTTCTTTAAATAGTTCTTTCAAAGAATCACGACTACGTAAGTTATACATCGCTCTAATGGCCCTCTTTTGTAATACAAAAATTGATTGTATGTCAGCCGCTCGACCCCACAATAAAATACCATAGGACATGACACTGTGAAAATAGCTAAAATAAACAAGTCTTGCAGTGTCTATATCAGTTAATTGCCTAATTTTTCGAACAGCATAAGCTGCGGCACTCAGACGTTTCGCTAACTGCCTAATATGTGGTCCCCATTGTAACTTCGAGTCAAGCGTTATTCCCAAGAAGGTAGCGTCATCAACAAATTGAATTTTGTCATTGTTTATAAAAATGTCTCCTTCTTTACTTTTTACATTAGGGAGGGTAAAACGGATACATTTGGTTTTTTTACTATTCAGTGCAAGATTATTGACAGTAAACCATTTATGTACTTCTCCTATGACCTTATTTACAGTATCGTAATCTGGATTCCGTCTGTTCATTTTAAAAACTATTGAAGTATCGTCTGCAAATAAAATTGTTTTGGGCATACTATTAGGCATCAAATGAAGTAAATCATTAACGTAGACTAAAAACAGAAATGGTCCTAATATTGAGCCCTGTGGGACACCCATTCCTGTCTTTGCACCTTGAGATTTTACTCCATTCACTTGAACTACTTGTTCCCGATCCTTAAGGTATGATTGAACAAGTTGAAGAGCTTTATTTTCAAGTCCATAATGATCAAGTTTGCCAATTAATGTATTGTGGTCCACGCAGTCAAACGCCTTTGAAAGGTCGCAAAATATACCTATAGCATCTTGTGAATCCTCCCAAGCTTCAAAAATATGTTTTAATAAAGCAACACCGGCATCGGTTGTACAACGTCCTTTTGTAAAACCAAATTGCTGTTCGTGTAAGATGTTATTTGTATTGAAATGTTGCAGCAATTGAGTAAGCATCAGTTTTTCGAACACTTTACTGAGAACGGGCAGAATAGATACCGGTCTATAATTATTAGGGTTTTTATTGTCACCTGATTTAAATAGCGGTATAACTCTACTAAACTTTAATAAATCTGGAAAGACTCCCTGATCAATACATAAGTTAAAAATTGATGCTAAGTAAGGAGCTAAGGTATCTATAATCGACTTACACACCATAACAGACATGCCATAAATATCTTCGGTAGCTTTTATTTTAATTTGATGAAAAGCTGATCTTACAGACTGTGGGCTAACATGTTTAAACCTAAATTGAATAGTACAAGCTTCTACGTTATTTTTCAGAATATCAATGGATAATAAAGAGGATGAGTTTAAGGGTTTTGTAATTTCAAAGGGAATCTTAGCAAAGTATTCTACAAAGTGCTGCGCAATGTCAGGATTCGAACTCACAGTACCCTGAGATGTCTCCAAAATCACGCGACCATCACTCCGTTTATTTTTGCCTGCTTCACTATTTATTACTTTCCACGTAGCCTTCATCTTATCGTCTGCATTTATTATTTTCCTACTCAAATATATAGACTTTGCCTTTTGACACACATTTTTGTAAATTTTTGAATATGTAGCAATATATTTATTAAGTTTTTCATTTTGCATACAATTCTTAAGGCCATATAATTCGAATAATCTCTCCCTACTTTTACGAATGCCAGTTGTAGCCCAATCACAGAAACTAAATTTATATTTGGTAGATTTAGTTTTAATTTTAAATGTTTTATTAAATTGTGTATTAAGTACCTTAAAAATTTGCTCATAACAATTATTTGCACTATTTAAATCAAACTTTTGGGAATATAACTCTTTAGTTAACATGTCATTAAAATAGTTTAATTTAGCAGAAGTTATTTGTCTGTATGTTTTTTGTGTTATATTTTTACTATTAGCAGTGGCAAAAGTCATTATTTGCCCGCTATGATCCGAAGGCATGCAGTTAACAATATTTTTATCTAAATATTTAAGATCACAAAATATATTATCAATACAAGTTGCTGAGGTTGGACTCACTCGAGTGGGTTCCAAAAAAACATTACTTAGATTGAACGACATAAAAAGATTCAATAGTCTACAACTGTTATAGCTATTTTCCAAAATATTAATGTTGAAATCTCCACATACAATAACAGATTTTTTACTAGAACAAGCTTTTTTCAATACATCCTCCATAGTGGAGTCAAATACGTTAATGTTTTGGTAATTTGGTGGTCTGTAAACGCACACTATTATATGCTTCTCCAGCTCAACACAAGATATTTCCGCAACATGTTCCACTGATAAGTCAACTATGTCCCTACGTTCCCTGGAATTGATTGAATTCTTTATCATAATAAGAGTACCTCCATGATGCATAGTTTTTCGGGTATAACAACTTACTACAGAGTAATTTTTATAATTAATCAACACTTGGTTTTCTTTCAACCAATGCTCAGTTAAACAAATAATATCAAATTGAAGTTTATCTAATACCAATTCTAATTGCAATATCTTAGAAGGGAACCCTTGAATGTTTTGGTGAAATAATACCAAATGACTACTTCTGTTTAACATAGGAGTGCCAGAAGATACCGATTTATTTGAATGCTTGTTATTGGTAACTTCCTTTGTCTTAAAATCTAGTTTAAATTATAATAATACAGAGTTCGTCCTCCATCCCCATACCCACCACTAGACAGCGAGGCCATACAGTGTGTATTTCCTCGCTGTGCTGGAGAATACTCCACGTCTCTAGTGATGGAAGATGTAGACTGAGGTTCAATATATGAACACTCTGCTTTATCATGCACAATACAATTTGTAACATTTATGTTACTGTCCAACAAATAATTGTTTTTAGTTACATTTTCCATAACTATGTTAATATTATAAGCTATCAATGTAGCTAGTAAAGTTCTACATTTCTTAGGAAGAAACATAGCGTCCTGAGTCAGTTTAAAACCACTAATAAATTTATTAGTGTCAAAATACAATAATTTGTCGCTATGACGACAAGACAATGTATGTATTACATTATTCAAATAATAAATAGAGTTATTTTCCCTTTGTGTTAATAATTGTGAATAAGGGAGTGCGCACATCATTACATTTTTTAAATTCATTTTCAGTAAGGTGTCAATACCATCAACAATGTCCTTTTTTTTAAGACCTAAGCTATTCCCAAACAGAATGATCACAGATGTATTACTATTAATTTTTGTGTTCTCTATTTTGCCAATTAATTGCTTTAAAGTTAAATATGGGTAGCAATGGTTGATTATGTTATGATTGAGGTGGTCTTTTAGTAGAGGTCCAAAACCTGAACCTAATTTGTCACAAAATAACATTGTACTGCATATGTTCATATTACAATTATTTTTCTTTATAATGGGAGAAACAATTTGAGGCACAGAGGTAGGAGGACAATCAGTCTCAGCAATTAAATATTTGTTAGTTAGTAAGGGTTGGCAGTCAAGCAGACTCGCTTAATAAACTTTTATCTCTTGTATTACAAAATGTCAGGGTTTGCAAAAGGTCAAAAGGAAAAATTATTAATAAATATTTTCTATACAGTCCATTCATTACGATGCGTACAATTACATTATTAAGGAGGGCTTTTAAAGACTTATCGAATTAATGTTGATCGCAGAAGGTTCTGATATTTTTCTTTAGATTTCTGTTCACCGAAATTTAAATAACTTTTCATAGACTTCGGAACATAAAAGTGTGTGATTATTCCTACATAAAATATTTATTGGTAGGTATATTGTTTTAAGTTTCAACAGATTTGTTTGTAGACAGACTTGTAGAATCACAATGTACTCAGACACACCGAATAATTCTGAAAAAAAAAACTGGGTAAAAGTTTTAGTTTAAAACTTTTCCTATGTAAAAAAATTGTGGCTATTTTATTAACATGTGTCGATACAAAATTATCATAATTTCACATACAATGAAGCTTAGCTTAATCTGTGTCTGCAAAAAGTTGGCGAAACCCGTCAACTTTTAATCATGTTTCGTACATATTTATTATTTAAAATTTAATTTATTTAAAAGGAAACTGATGGGATAAGAATCACTACACACAATAAGTAAAAACTTTACTATTTATTAAATATTTTTGGACCATTTTTTATTTTAACTTTGTTTACTTTGACATATTAATCAACGTATCAGTTCATATTCGCTTTAATTTTATATTTTGTAATTTGACCTATCACAAGCAAATTTTTTTATTTCCAAGTGATTAAATACATTTTTGAGTTTGAGTTTACTAATGAGATGTCGAGATGTTTAAACTGAAGAAGTTACTTGCTGGGGTAGGTACGGAAAACAGAAGAGCTCGTTCTCAGTTAGGTTCCCATTGATCGCGGATCCTAGAATATTCCATGATATCTGAAATTATTCAGTTCAGGCACTGTCAAAATTGTATTTCTTCTATACATATATTTTATTTAACATATCCTATGCAGAAACGAGACAAAGCTAAGGGCCATTCGTTTTATTGGACTATAAAAGGTAGGTAGAAGACAAGATATTCGTTGTCGCGTTAGCGTACTAAAAGATTGTTTTCAACCTACGACAGAGTGCTTGCCTAATCCAAAACATCGCGCCACCTCATTTGCACGGAAGAATTGAAGAGGTTCTTTATAACATAGCAGAAAATATTTATCAATTTACTGCACTCGTCTTTGAGCAAAAAAAATAAAGTCGCGATAAATTATTCGATGTGCGGTATTTAACGGAGAGCCGCGCGATGATGATTTTTTGTCGTGACAACTTTTGCGACAGGACGAATTGCTTGTCCATTTTATCTAGTTATCGCGACAATGTAGCCGTAGCATTTGGCACAAACACATTGTTTAGCGTCTCCCATGAAGCAGAAATTGATTCGATGTTTCACAATTAAACCAATTAACTCTGTAATTACACGGCTTCATTTCCCATCCTAGGGTACGAATGTTGGTAACAATTATTAATACGTATGTGTATTTGTTAGGCTTGTTAGGCTTTCGTAAACATTGAAAGACAACAACAAAATGTTTTTTTCTCATGAAGAGGCAATCAAGCGTACAGTTGACATTGATGGTAGGTGAATACTGTAGCTTATAAACGGATCTCTGACTTGTTGCCGAAATAATGTTTCGCAGAATTTTATTTCGCCGAATAATCATTCGCCACTTTGTCACATAATTTTGTTTTATTTCCCAACCCAACAGTTGCCAACTGTACACTTAGACTACCTTTTATAATGACACTTTTCAAAAGGCCAACTTTCGAGTAGCTAATGGCGAAACGTAGAATAATAATTAAAGATAGCTACCTATATAAAAGAATACTGTGTTTTGTATTGAAAAAAAAAACCTTACACTCCTTGTGATTTTTTTTATGTAATGGAAGTGGCAAACAAGTATGCAGTTCACATTGTTGTTAAGTGATGTCTGCAGCCTATAGCCTATAGCCCTCCCCTTCGACGTCACAAACAGTTTGTTAATAATTGATTATGAAAGGAATCATTTCATTTCCATTTTCAACCATACCACCACATGTGACTCAATTTTTTTTTTTAAAACATTGTCTTAAAAATACTGACACTCAGTTTATTAATTTATTTCATATAATTAGGCTCCTGGAGAGCACTTTTACATCGTAATTTTTTTCAACCTACTACCGACAGCACTTGGACGAGCGGAACGAACTTAACACAAAATACTCACTACACTACGGTAGTTTTATCGCTCTATTAAAGTCTTAGAGCACATGAATGAATAAATTAGAGTGTCAGAGTTCGGATCCCAAACTGTTTACAAGGTCAAGGTTTCGAGGTGTAGGTCATTTATACGAAGGTTAGTAAAGGTTTTCTTTCTTCTAAACATCTGCACAAAAACTAAGGGTCAATATAAATAAACACGTGTTTGGGTATCCATCTGCTAAATACAAAACTGGTCAAGTGCGAGTCGGAATCGCGCATGAAAGGTCATCTATAAAAACAATGGGAGTCCCCTTAAATATATATTTTATTTTAATTATTTATTTGGAAAGAGAATATGTAACTATATATTTTGTAAATACTTCAATCCCATATGGTACCGTTATTAATATCGAGCAACCGTCATCAATATTCACGTCTGTTGTATCGGAGCCCTCCCTGAAATATTTTATTATGTTTTTAGTCATTCTTAATCTCTTCTTCTTTGCTAATTTCTTGTTATAGCAGCAACAAAAATATCTACATCATCTCTCATATCTCATCATCTCTATCACGATGAGATATAGCCGGTGGGAGACGGACAAACATGCGGACGGATGGACGGACAGCGGAGTGGGGGAGGCTTTTGTCCAGCAGTGGGGGTCTATCGGCTGAAATGATGATGATGATGATGGTGATAACAGTGTTTTTAGGGTGCGTATTTCAATGTAATTCAGGTAAAAAAACTCGAAGATAAAACAGCTTAGACCTAAGAAGGGATAGTATCTCTTGATTGAAATTGAATGGTGGAATCTTGATGGATATTGTCTGTACTGTTTCTCATTTAATGTTAATGTAATAATGTGTTAAAATAATTATCCTAATTGTGGTTTTGCTTAACAAGCTCAAAATGTTTCTGTTTTCTATATTGTGTATCATAGGAAGGAACTAGCATCTATGATACAGGCTCGGCCTAGTTTAGGTGCTAGTGATCACTAAAGTGAACTGTTTTTTTAACATCATACTGATTAAAACTGTAAGTAACTAATATGTATTGGTGACAAATAAACATTTTATTATTATTAGAAATCTCTCGTTTATATTAAGTGCTTATGCTTGATCAACACAACGAACTACAAGTTTCGCAAATCAACCACCAACGCCTATTAGCTCTATTAACTACCATCTTTGAGAACATGAATAAACAAACTAATTGAAAAGGATTGTACCCTTACACACGCCAGGGTTCAATCCCAAACTGTTTGCGAGGTTTCGAGGTGTAGGTCATTTATGTGGAGTTGGGTTTGCATTCGCTCTTTGAATAATAGACTAACCTGCAATCGGCCTGGAAAAGAAACTTTCTTGGATTACAGTCTCTATACGTTCGCGAAATTTCTTCAGCAGTTTGTCGGTGAAAATATAAGAAGCAGACAGAGTTCCCTCAGCATTTTAAAATTAAATATTGTATGGCATTTTTAGTAACTGTAGTAATGAGTACACCACCGCATGATGCTGCTAAATTGTAGTCTTTAAATCGAATCATAATTCAGTATCCAGTAGTCCAGTAGTGAATCTGTTATTTCAAGACATTTTAAATTAGACATCTAGACACAAAATAATTTTGACCTCAGAAGAGAGCTTGTCTTGGAGTGAAACATTTCGTTTTTGTTGGGGTTTCGAGGTGTATAGTGTATAGGTCATTTACGCGGAGTTGCGTTTGTTTTCGCTCTTCACGATCTCTACTGTGTGAATAATAGACTGACCTGTGACCGCAATCGGCCTGAAAAAGAAACTTTCTTGGATTACAATCTCTATACATTCGCGAAATTTTTTCAGCAGTTTGTCGGTGAAAATATAATAAGCAGACAGAGTGGAAACCCAGCATCAGAAAATTAAATATTGTGCGGTAGTTTTAGTTACTCTAGTAATGTGTAAACCACCGCATGATGCTACGAAATTGTAATGTCTAATTGAATTTTAGAGATGTGTAATTTCCAGACATAGATGCAAAATAGCTTAGCCTTCAGAAGTGAGCTTGTCTTGGATTAAAATATCTCGTTTTGTTGTGTGTTTATGCTTGAACAACGCAAGAAATCTTAAGTTATACCTACTACTGGGATTTTATCTATACTAATATTATATTTATTGGTGGTAGAGCTCCAGTGACGGAGCTCGAGGGCGTAGGCACCACCGCATTACCTAATATACTTGCCGCTAAATGGTAGTGTTCAGCACTATCGTGTTCCGGTCAGGTGGTAATGTACGGCCCTGTAATTGCCGGCACAGAGGTATACCTCTGTGGCGGCTGCCTTAGGCCTCAGAAGTGGTAACGCATCTGCATTCTGACCTTGGTCTTAGTGTAAGTGTCTATAGGCTGCAGTCATCGCTTAACATCAATGTGAGCTGCATGCTTGTTTGCCACCTTCATTACCTTAAAAATTGAGAATTTTTAATCAGTAGTCTCATTCTGTCTGTTGTCTGTAGACGTCCTTGTAACTGTCCTTGATGGGGAAAAAGGTTAGAACTGAGAATAAGATTTATAACCAGCTAATTCCGATTAACTGCGCACACGTTACTGCCCATTAAGTTCTTTTACTGCTTTGTATTTATTTTATTACTTAGGACCCGTACTCTGATCTCGGCTTGCGATTCAATGTAAATAGGTAGGTATTTTTACAGAATCGATCGGTAAACTAAATAGGTAAATTAAACAAATCATTTTGATTTAGTTCAGGTTCGTTGTGTCTTCATAGCTGAATTTATTAATTATCATGCATTTTATCAATTAGAACGTAACAAAGTCGTTAGAGACAAATTACACTTTATAGCAGTGTTATCGGGAAAACATGTGCATTTGAACCAAGGAATGGTAAATACTACGGCTACCGTAATTAAATCACACCAGTAGGTATCAAAAGGTTGTTTTCAGTTCAGATTGGTGCGATTCGAGCAAAAACCTATATAAAATATTAAATTAAATTAAATATTATGTTAAATACCAATCCATTCTAAGTTCGAAGTGCTAAAAACGTTTTGAAATTTTATTTTGAGAACTATATGCGTGTTGGAATAAATTTAATAGTTTTCGGACTTATCTCGTGTATATTAAACTAAAATTATCATTTAAAAATCTTGTGTTTTCAGTTTTCAGACAGACTAAGGTGATTTTTGCTGACAGCAGTTCGAAAAATTTTACCTCCATCTATTTCGCAAAAGTTTTGCGTAGTGTTCAGGATTAACACAAAAAATACAAAACCTACCTTGAGGTCTTATAATCTTTTACGTTTGGGAATTAATTCTACTGAGTATCGGATCCCATGATGATGACAATCGCCATCCATCCTCTCTATTGAAATTTTGTAATTTCAATTACTCGCAATTTATTGATTTTACGTTCGCGTTTTCACGCTAAGTCTCTTACAGAGTAGCCATAGAGCGTGGGACTT
The DNA here is from genome assembly GCA_036365455.1 of Macrosoma leucophasiata. Lineage (NCBI taxonomy): Eukaryota > Metazoa > Arthropoda > Insecta > Lepidoptera > Hedylidae > Macrosoma > Macrosoma leucophasiata. The sequence goes on along the minus strand of JAWQUS010000007.1, from coordinate 20,316,741 downwards.
TTTAGTCCTCACCAAACCTCACTATTTTTATATTCCTTAACTTCAATTATCATAACGAATATCATAAAACTCTTCCAGTCTTAGGAGGCTTCAAGTGAATGCTACAATGTAAATAATATTGCAAAGAAACACCTCAAAGCAATTCGTAAGCCCTTAATTCATCAAAGAAAAACGAACAAGCATTTCTTTTTCTTTTCAAATTAGATAATGGTGCCGCCTTGTTACAATCTTTGAATTTAGATTTATTTGGTCCCCTCAATCAGAGACGATCAAGAGGTTTACTTAACTTGATGGGACAAGCGGTATTTTATATTATTTATCAACCGCGGCATTCCCGGAAGAGGGTTTATTTTTACTTGTATATTATTTTGATCATGAAAGTGACAAATAATATTATCATGAATTACTACTACTAGTATTTTCATCAAAACTTCTTCTCCATTTTACATAAAAGTTTAAATAAATGTTAAGTTGCCTCTCCTCAGACCTAGGACTGGTGGTAGAGCTCCAGTGACGGAGCTCGCGGGTGGAGGTACCACCGTATCTATACATCTATACAAATAAATAAAATTGGAGTGTCTGTTTGTAATATTAAAATGACCGCTTTTTACTAAAGACATATGTATATATACACGGTACATGTACCAAAACAACATTTTTTACAATTTTTGTCTGTATGTCTGTCTGTCTGTTTGGCGGGGCTAATCTTGGGAACGGGTGGACCGATTTTGACGGGACTTTCACTGGCAGATAGCTGATGTAATAAGGAGTAACTTAGGCTTATACTAGCTGCACAAATTACTTCGTCCGGGTAGATACTGAACAATCATAAATTCTCACGCGGACGAAGTCGCGGGCACAGCTAGTAAAGTAATAAATAAAATACGCTTACACTCACAGTAGGTATAAACCTGTGTCGTGAGTGTCGTTGTACACATACAACACATACACAAACACCCAGACCAGAAACAAATATCTGTAGGCCATACTTGTACAAATATTTGTCCCGGTGCGGGGATCGAACCCGCGACCCTTCGAATCAAACGGTCATCTCACACCGCTGGACTAACCGAGTCGTCATCAAATGGTAGTGTTCATCACTATCGTGTTCCGGTCAAGTGGTAATGTACGGCCCTGTAATTTCCGGCACAACATCGTAACACCAAAGCCATTCGGAGCAACTGCTCCGAATGGCTTTAACAAACATTTGGGTGCAACCAAACCTTAAATAAATATGTAGGTACCTGCACATTTTGTATGAGAATGAATTAAGCGTCCAACACATTCATTTACTATTTCACCAATTTTTTCCGATATGTGACAAAAGATTTTTGGTTGAGCTTTGTGTCTTTATTCACGAAGTCAAATGTTCCGGTTCGTTACTTACCATTCAAATTGTCGTGTGTCTTGTTCAATATAATAATATTTTCTTTTCGATACAAAATTAAGTACCATTTTGTGCAGGATTTCTGAAATTTTAATACTGTGATGAATTTGTGATTCTAATTTAAATATCTCCTTTAATTTGTCATGTTTCTTGTAGTACATATTACGAGTACAATTTACAGAATCGACGACAGTCAGATGACAGGAAAAAAGGGTTTTTTATAGGTAGGTAAGCACCTATAATACTTTTGCCAGAAAGTATTATACATATAAAAAAAAATAAATAAAATTGTCAAAATATAAACCACTACCAGTGGGTTGGCCACTAACCCACCCACCTCCACCAATCCGCATTGGAGCAGCGTGGTGGAGTAAGCTCCAGGCCTCCCAAAAAGGGGAGAGACTCGTGTCCAGCAGTGGGACGTATAATGGGTTGCCATTATTATTATTATTATAAACCACTACAAAACAACTTTTTTTGAGGATTTTTAACCTATTAATTATATTTTGACGACCCAGTTGGTTCACCGATGTGTGACGACCGCTTGATCGCGGGTTCGATCCGAGCACCGGGACAAATATTTGTATGGCCTACCGATATTTGTGTCGGGTCTGAGTGTTTGTGTATGTGTCGTGTGTGTACAACGGCACCATTGACATAGGTTTCTTTCAACCTAGTGTTAGACTGCGAGTGTAAGCGTACTTTATTTTGGTATTTAATTTTAGCCATTAAATTGGGAGTCAAAGGCTTAAATGACGGATACCTATATATTTATGCTTTCCGCTTTGTTCTTATTGTGTCAATTTGGTTGCGTTAAAAATCGGGTGCGTAGGTGGTGACTAACATTGAAATATTTGGGTATGTATCTTCACGCCAGGTCCCTAACGGGGTAGGCAGAGAGTGTGGAGCGCCAGATATCCCGGTCTTGTCAAACCTCTCGTGCCTCGTCTACCTTCATCATTCTCTTCATATATGTACGCCGATTCCTAAGACTTTTGACCCCACCTTCAGACAGAAATCGACCTATTTGGTCATGGTAGGGCAGTCTTGGTCTTCCTGGGCCTCCGCAACCATCCACAATTGCATTGTATATCTGTTTAGTCATTCGCTCATTCGACATTCTTTCTATATGCCCGAACCATCGGAGCATGCCTTTTTTCATTTTTACGCCGATGCTTTCATTCACACAAAGCCTCTTTCTTACATCTTCATTACGAACGCGATCGGTGAGTGATGCACCGCAGATAACTATTATTAACGAGAATATTTGGGAAACACCACAAATTGAAAAAAAAAAAATGGATATGTAAGTAAGTACCCAAAGCCTTTTTACGTCACGTCCAACCCTAAAAAGGAGAGCAAAGTATATTATTCCAGTATAATATAGGATACCTTTGGAAATGGTGACAGCTACTGTGGCATTGTTGTATTGTAAGCGTTAAGCTCTCAACTCGCTCTAGATAGACTCATTATTATTAATGTGCGGCTCATAAAATTGTATTCGAAAATTGAAATGGTTAAACCTTAATTAAAATCTATTTTTACGTCAGGCGGGACTAGACTTGTCTATCGAGCGTTGAAATTAAGAAGAAAAAACATCCGAAAACGTCCGATTGGTTTAGTAAAATGAAGCCAAAACGAGATAATTCGCACCAGACTGGCGAAACTGTTGATTGGACTCTCTTATGTAGGCCAGACAATTTTTATTTTTATGTAATGGAAGTGGCAAACAAGCATACAGTTTACATTGATGTTAAGTAATGACTGCAGCCTAGAGACCAAGGTCAAAATGCAGATGCGCTACCACTCCTGAGGACTAAGGTGTTATGCCTCTGTACCGGAAATTACAGATCCGTACATTACCCCCTGACCGGAACATACCTACGACACGACAATTGAATAATCATTTTAGTTTAATACTCGCGAGATAAATCTGAAAACTAGTTTTATTTCAATGAGTGTAGCTCGCGAAAACCTAAGAACATTTAAGTGTTTTTTTTAATTTCAAAGAGAATGGCTTTTTCCAATTTCTTCTGTTTCGAACATGTGAACAACAGGCTATTAAGGGCCCACTAGTCGAGAAGCCATTCTGGGCCTGAAGTGTTGTTTGTGCACTATAATGGACGTTGACATGACAGCCTCTCCAGCGACACACAACATCCGCTTCCATTAAATATTTTTAATTCTTTATTCATAAACGTATTTTAGCTGGTGTTGCTAATCTCTCCTTTGTCTTTTTCTATCCTGAACATTTGACAATGCAACTGACAAAGACAATGCATTCTATAACTAAAACGTAACGAATGTGCGTTTATGAATAAGGGGATAAATGTTTCTCGCAAATAAGCCCGCAACGTACCTATAGGGTATTTGATTTTGCCGCAGAAACGATGCGCGCATGGCCCCGCGGCTGGTGTAGATCGCAGGCGATCTACTCGGTTATCGATACGGGCGCGGTCACGTGTGTGATGGGTGACCGCTAGTGCTAGCTAGTGGCAAATTAAAATGCGCGTTTCCGTGCTTCGGAGGCCACGTTAAGCTGTCGGTCCCAGTGCTATTGATAGATAGCAGTCACGAAATCTTGTCGGAGGCCTTTTGGTCGGTTTGATATCATCCGACAGCCGGTTGGCCACTAACACTTATCTCCACCAACCCGCATTGGAGCAGCGTAGTGGAGTAAGCTCCAGGCCTCCTCCCAGGAAGGAGAGAGAGTCGTGCCCAGCACTGGGACGTATCAAGGGTTGCCATTATTATTATTATTACTAGCCAATGTCAGTCAAAGGGCATTTTTTTAATGTAATGGAAGTGGCAAACTAGCATGCAGTTCACATTGATGTTAAGTGATGACTACGGTCTATAGACATCCACACAAAGACCATGATCAAAATACCTGAGGCCAAAGGTGTTATGCCTCTGTGCCGGAAATTACAGGGCCGTACAAATTTCATTACAATCGGCTCAGCATAATCGCGATAGTGTAACAACCAGACAGACAGAGTTATTTTATATTTACATTTATATTTTTAATTTATCTTTTGTAGTCTTTACATTATAATCGTGGCAAAACAAATATTAAAAAAAATATACAAAATAGCGTGCCGCTGGCAGCGGGAGCGGGGCCTAAGCCGCCGGTGGTTAAAGACGCAGAGAAAGGAACCTCCTCACTATTCGCGCCGTGTTCAGGCATCTCATATTCTGCATCAAGCCCTTGACCCAGCCGCCCAACGCAAGTCTCTTAATATTCATATTATTTTTACATTTTCACAATGGTAGTTTAAACCATAATAATAACATACTCTATCTATCTGCCACTAAATAGCATTAAACATTTAGGGTTCCGGAAAGATAGAATCGTAAATGTTTTTAATATGTTGTGTATGTACGATGATGACATACTCTTTTTAAATAAGCAAAACATTAGATAAGCATCGATCTCGAGCCCTTGGTCACGAGTTTCCACTTCTTATAATTTTGCCTCTGTGTCACCCCTCACCCCAGGAGTCACTTTGGACACTAAGCAAGTGCTCAGAATCCCGCGAACGGTATCGAAATAAAAACCGATAAATAATCCATTTATCTTTCCTCAAAAACTTTTATAATAATATAATGAAATTTTACGAAGTCAATTTTAATTCGATGAAATAAACTGTAATTCCATTCAATTAAGTATACTTAAGATATCCAAACTTGCGTATTTAATTTCAACAGATAACGTTGATTAAAATTTGCTTAGCACAAAATTGTGCCCCGATATCGATTGAACGACCCTTATCACGCAGTTGGCACGTCAAATGTGCCGTGTCTTTTTTCAGCTTTGGGAATTTTAAATATTTATAAAAGGTAGACACGAAGTGGACATTGTTTGGCTAAAGCTGAAAAAGGGTTAAGGCTAAAATGGGTATTGATTTCAAAGATCCAATTTAAATTTTGTAAAACGACCCGTTCTACTTGAAAATTTACAGGAATTGCCTAACAGATTAACATCCACAACATATCACTCACGCGTAAATCACGGATGTTTTATTGTGTATAGGTATTGAAACTATGTAGTGGATACAAAAGTGTGTTTTATGAAGGCATGTTTTATAATTAACTAGCTGTCCCGGAAAACTTCGTATTGCCTCACAATGAATAATGTGTCAAAGGTTTGATAGATACAGACTATTTGTATGGGAAAATGAAATTGTGGTTTTTACTTTTTTCCTTCAAATTCTTCATATTTTATTACCTTTTAAACCTTCCCTGGACTTCCAAAAATCATTCAAAATCCAAATTAACCAAATCGGTCCAGCCGGTGTCGAGTTTTAGTGAGACTAACGAACAGCAATTGATTTTTATATATATATAGAAGACGACGTAGACGAGTAGACGGTACCTATCTATATCTTCTTCTGTAATAATAAAAATGAATCACAGAAATGTTTGTACGCTTAACTTCTTAACGACTGCACCAAATTAGTTATAAATCTTTCTTTTATTAACCGAGTTCAAAAAACGAGAATGTTCTCAATTCGGTCGGTATATGTATTTTTTTTTATGCATGTACGCGAATCTCGCCGTGATTTCTGGACCGATTTACGTGATTCTTCTTTTTTGTTAGATGCGGAATAGTTTTGAATTGGTCCCATAAAAATATTTTGTAAAAATAAACATAATTTGATTGTGATAGGCCCATACGTTTTTATTTTATGAGCTTTTTTTTACTTACTTTCACCTCAGACTAAAGGAATAAGAATAGACGGCGAGTTGTCATACACTGCGTTGAATCCACTGACGTCCTAGATAGTCCTAATGCGCTTGACAACAAGATGACATCAAGTGACAATGACACATTTACTCATCGACGACACAACACAGCATATTTACTCCTTCGTGGATAGTTTTTTTTCATTGATTTCGTATAGTCGTGTAATAATTTTGTATCGACACACCTAAACAATTTAAATTAGGTATTTAATTGACACGAAGGTAAAAGATTCAGATTTTACAAATTTAACAGATGTGAACATTAATCTAATTGACAATGCAGCAAAAAACTAAAAAGTATTAAATAAATATAACTACGTTAAGAAATATCGACTTCAAAACTGAAATTAAAAAATAATGATTTAATTGTAATTTTATACCTATTATTTATATGTGTTATTTACTAATAGATTTGAAGTCGGTGCCAAACTTCACGCCTGTAATCCCCGAAGGGGTAGGTAGAGGTGAACGCATGAATTCAAGCATACATGCAAACACACACGACTCGCCGGTTACGTTTTGTTCAGTGTATTAATTTGCTCGTATTCATATTTAAGTGATTAAAATATAATTATTTGTTTAAGGCTTGGCACCAACTTCAAACCTATTAGTAAATAGCACATATAAATAGTAGGTAGTATATAATTACAATTAAATCATTATTTTTTACTTTTCAGTTTTGAAGTCGGTTTTTCTTAACGTAGTTATATTTATGTGTTCGTTATTGTCAAGAGATTTTTTTTTAGTTTGTATGAAAAAATAATAATAAAATAATATATTTTAAAATCTCCATTGGCGGTTACAAGTTAGGGGGCGGAGTCAGGTAGTTTATTATAAATAAGTTTCATATGAAGTGTGCTCCTGAAAATAGAACGCTTAACCCTCCATCACGCGTAACTTGCTAGGCAGAAATCTAACTCAATGTACGAATTTACTTTGGTTACTCACCTGAAAAACTCATGTGTTCTTAAGTCTCTAAGTGCCTCAGTAGCCTAGTGGTAGCAGGCCACTACTGCTATGCCGGGGTCCTGGGTTTGATTTTCGAGTCGGGGAATGTCACAGATACGTAATAAAATCCTCAAAGTTCTTACAATATTTGAAAAAACCTTTTCACTCTGGTTCTATTGCGATTTTTCCATTTCTTGGAAGTTTCCCAGTAACTCGGAGTTTGATACTGTGGTAATAAAATAATATATTATGCCTGTAATTCCACAAAGGGGTACATAGGGGATTACAGACGTGAAGTGACGTTACGTATCGTTAATAATTAGTATTGAAATTTACATTTTCATTTAAGCTAATGTCAATAAATCTATGTTCTATGAACCTTACTACGAGTAAGGTTCATAGATTTCATATCAACGTGGGTTTTCATAGTTAAATACTCACCTCAATACTTACAAAATATACGAGAATACTGGCCATCGAACAACAAAACAGAAACATGACGCGCATTCATATCTTGTTTAAGACAATGTTCGTGAGCGGATAAATGTACCTACCTGCGTTATTAGACATTATAATAGCTAAAAAAACCGACTTCAAAAAAACTAAAAACTGAATAGACAAAAAACACTAAAAAGCGAAAAATAAACTTATTTAGTTAATTTAATTTTATGGGAATAAACACGTAACATGGGTATTAATTTAAGACAATTACTTTAATATGGGCTACGTACCTACCTACTCATAGGTTTGAAGTCGGTGCCAAGTTAAATAAAAGAATTTAGAGCCTTTCACTGCCTTTCAAATAGCCGCATTTGATAACTTAACGTAGTTGGTACGTACTGCAACACCACAACATTAGTCTTAACGCGCGGCCCGCACTATTGGCTTGGCACCGACTTCAAACCTATGTGTAGGTAGATACGTAGCCCATATTAAAGTTATTGTCTTATTATAATTAATACCTATGTTAGGTGTTTATTCCCATAAAATGAAAGTATTTAAATAAGTTTATGTTTCGCTTTTTAGTGTTTTTTGTCTATTCAGTTTTTAGTTTTTTTGAAGGCAGTTTATTTTTAATTTAAAATAATTTATTTTTTGCTTTTTAGTGGTGTAACAATTATTAGTATTAAGTATAACAGTAAAAGTAGGTAGGTATTACAACTACGAAGGTATTATCTATAGTCTTTATCATCAGTTCTAGAGGTGTGTAATAGCGGCTTTTCATCATCATGACCTCCATCACCATCACCTCCATCATCATCACCTCCATCATCATCAACTCCATCATCATCACCTCCATCATCATCAATTCATCATTATAACTCCATCATCATTACCTCCATCATCATCACCTCCATCACCATCACCTTCATCATCATCAACTTCATCATCATCACCTTCATCATCATCATCATCTTCATCATCATCATCATAACTCCATCATCATCACCTCCATCATCATCACCTCCATCATCATTACCTCTATCACCATCACCTCCATCATTATCACCTACATCATCATCTCCTTTCAAGTGTGCTATAAAATTTGAGTAGTTCCCTCGATTTCTCCAGGATCCAATCATCACATCTTGACATGGTGACAATGGGACCACCTGTGATGTATACGGACACAAGGCACGGAACATTATTATAAAAAATATCTAAATCCTTTCAAGTGTGCTATGAAATTTGAGCAGTTCCCTCGATTTTTCCAGGATCCCATAATCACATCTTGACATGGTGACAATGGAACCACCTGTGAAGTGGACCCCTTCAAACAAAAAAAAAATGTCCAAATTGGTACAGGCGTTTTCGAACAATCGCGGTTTATAATAACATGTTGAAACAAATGTGTAAATATTATTAGTATTATTACAATAAAAGTAGGTATTTCAACTAAGAAGGTACCATATATAGTCTTCATCATCAGTTCCACTTCATCTAATTGTGCCTTCCGAAAGTAAACACACGGAACATTGTTATTATAAAAAAATATCGAAAACCTTTCAAGTGTGCTATGTAATTTGAAGAGTTCCCTCGATTTCTCCAGGATCCCATCATCACATCTTGTCATGGTGACAATGGGCCCACTTGTGACGTACACGGCCACAAGGCATGAAATATTATTATTATAAGAAATATCGAAAATCTTTCAAGTGTGCTATGAAATTTGAAGAGTTCCCTCGATTTCTCCAGGATCCCATCATCACATATAGACATGGTTACAATGGGACCAACTGTGAGGCACACCCTTTCAAACAAAACCAAAATTATCCAAATCGGTACAGCCGTTTTCATGTTATAGGTGAACATACATAAAATTAAAAAAAAAAAAAAATTAAAAAAAAAGATCCGGACGAATTGAGAACCTCCTCCTTTTTTCGAAGTCGGTTAAAAATGTATCCAATACGTACGGTATGTACGTTTATGAATTAAAAACTTTGTTTTATGTAATGGAAGTGGCAAACAAGCATGCAGTTCACATTGATGTTATGTGATGACTGCAACCTATAGACACCCACACAAAGACCAAGGTCAAAATGCAGATGCGCTACCACTCCTGAGGCCCAATGTGTTATACCTCTGTGCCGAAAATTGCAGGGCCGTACATTACCACCTGACCGGAAAACGATAGTGCTGAATACTACCATTTAGCGGCAAGTATATTAGGTAAAGCGGTGGTGCCCACGCCCGCGAGCTCCGTCACTGGAGCTCTACCACCAGTAACAAAATACCTTGATGTTTAATTGACCTAGTTTCTTCTTCAATCTTTAATCAGGCAAATAACACACTATCATTTAGCGGCAAACATGTAGCAGTGGTGCTTACGCCCGCTGGTTTCACTGGAGCTCTACCAACAAATCTTGTGCTGTAACACTGGTTTTCAGTCAACATGTCTGAAAAGAGACTGTTTTCAAAATCTCAAGTCCATTATCGTAAACCTGTTTTTTATGGCAAGTATATCTTCAAAGTGCTTACCTTCCAACTTTGCCCGTAAGAGTCAAGAGTAATTCACCGTCTCTCGCTATTTTATTAGCGAGCTGAAGCACAGCATCTATTTAAGTTGAATGTATGTACAGATTTCCTGAGCATTAGCATGCAACTGCCTCAGTGGCGTAGTGGTAGCAGGCCACTACTATTACGCTGGAGGTCCTGGGGTCGATTCCCGGGTCGGGGGCTATCAGAGATAACGGTTTTAAATCCTGTATCTCTGGTTCTATTAGGATTTTTCTATTTCTGGAAGTTTCCCAGTACCTCGGTCACCCATCACACAGCCGACCGTAGTGGTTAACCGAGTAGATCATCCACCCATGGAAAGAACTCATCACTATTTAGGGCGCTACAGCCGTGACCGTGTCTAAAATTACATCTGTACAGTCCGATCTTTCTCACCTTTTCAGGGGTCTGAGAACCTAGAGAAAAATTTACCATTCCTGCCCTTTATCTTCGAAACTATGGACCTAACATTTTGAAAAAAGCCATTCTTTTTGGATTCAGAATAAAACGTCACGATGTGCTCACTGATTTCATTTGAAAATCACTGTCTGGGAAAATACGGCATTTTAAATCTGACGTTCATGCTTTCCTATCTAATAAAAATAAAAAGGTTGAAACGTTGAGCCAATTCCCGTTGATGTTCGCAATGCGTTTGATTACCTTGATGTAATAAAGTTAACTTACGCTTACGTTAGATAGCTCGAGGTACTGATCACACCGACGCGAAAAGTTAATCATACTAGTATATAGTATATAAAAATCAATTGCTGTTCGTTAGTCTCGCTAAAACTAAAACACTAATAGTAAAAACCACAATTTCATTTTCCCATACAAATAGTCCGTATCTATCAAACCTTTGACACATTATTTCATTCTGAGGCAATACAACGTTTGCCGGGTCAGCTAGTATTTAAATATTTATACAAGTTCACTTGAAATTGCTGCTATTCTTCTTGAGATGTGAAATTGGAGATTGGAGTAACTTAGCCCTAGTAATAAAAACATTTTCGGCGGTTACTTTGGTCATAAACCAGTTACTTATAACATTCAAACTAAAAAGTTATCTCTTAATTTATAGCATGCCACTACTGCTGTCCTGGGTTCGATTCCCTGGTCGGGGTTAAATCTTATTTATTATTTACTTTAACAAGCATATAAAAGGTTTTATTGAAGAACCCTTAATCGATGATGCTAACTGTCTTATACTAAAAATAAGCAATGATATTTGTATCTTAGGCATTTACCGACCACCTAGTTATACGAATATAAGTAAATTTATTAATTCCCTTGACTCAGTGCTTTCTAGTCTGAAACAATTTAAAAACATAATACTATGTGGCGACATAAATATTGACATCGGCCAGAATGGCAACGATAAACGATCAGAAGAATATTTAAATCTACTCGTTGGCCATTGCATGCTTGCCGGGCATACCGATCCCACTCACGGACGTACCTGCCTTGACCATATTATCCTGAAAACAAAGTTAAAAGCAACTTGCTTTCTAATTCGCTCGTCAATTACTGACCATGATTGCGTTGCCCTTAACCTTATCCTAGACACAAACATTCTTACCAGAACAAGTACAATTCACACAGTCGATTTTGAACAATTAGATAAAATCATCCGTAATATTAACTTCCACTCTATCCTTGACTGCATGGACACCAATTTAGCTACAAACATGTTTATTCAATATCTATCCAAAGCTATTAATGACAGTAGTAGATCTATAAAAACTCCGAAACGAAAACTGATTAAGAAGCCATGGATAACAAAGAGAATTTTACGCTGCATGAGAAACAGAGACAGCCTGTTAAAAAAGTTCAAGAGTAATCCTGATAATGAATTTCTCAAAACCACTTATAAGCGGTATCGTAACTTCTGCTCTGCCCTAATAAAAAAAGCAAAACGATTATATGATAAAGAACAAATCAATAAAGCACTAAATAACAAAAAGCAACTATGGGAAGTGATTAAAAACATAAGTGGATCTAAATTAACACCTGATCATTCAGCATCCCTTCTATCTTCAAACAATCCTCAACAGAGTGTGAACGAAGTGAACTTCTTTTTCTCTACTATTGGTAAAGAACTTGCGGAAAAAATTCCCCCCTGCGATGTCATCTCATGTTCTTGTAGGAAACACACAACTGTATCCCCTATAAATTCGTTTGTTTTGACTCCCACTGATGAATCCGAAGTGTCCCAAGTCATATCAAACTTAAAGCAGCGATGCGCAGTGGGTATTGATCAAATATCTACTACAATAATTAAAAGATACAGTCATTTACTAATACCATTCATTACACATATCTGCAATCTCGCAATTTCACATGGAGTTTTCCCTACGGCTTTTAAAACAGGTCAAATCAAACCAATACACAAAGGTGGAGACAAAACAAGAATTGACAATTACAGGCCCATTACAATCTTACCAACCGTTTCTAAAATCTTAGAGCGTATAATGAATAAGAACCTTACTAACTACCTACAAAGCAACAAGTTCCTATCTCCATCCCAATATGGTTTCCGCAGTGGAAAATCTACCAGTGATGCAGTCCATGATCTGGTTCACTCAATAGTTTCAACCCTTGATGACAAAAGAAAATGCCTAGTAATATTTCTTGACCTCAAAAAAGCTTTCGACACTATTTCCCTTCCCCACCTACTGCGTAAACTAGAACACCTAGGAATAAGAGGTATTCCACTGCAACTATTTGAACAGTATCTATCCAGCAGATATCAAAGAGTTAAAATTGACCAATGGATTAGTGAAGACGCACAAATCTCCTACGGGGCCCCACAAGGAAGCATAACTAGACCTACACTATTTCTTATGTATATTAACGGACTGTGTGAGCTGAAACTTCGGAGGGGAAAAATCTTTACTTTCGCCGATGACACGGCTCTATTCTTCCACGGAGACACATGGGACGACACCTTCGACTGTGCTCAGGTAGGATTGAATACGGTTACAAAATGGCTTAGATGCAATAAGTTAACGCTAAATGTTTCCAAAAGCAAATACATCGCTTTCGCACTAAGATCAAATCAAATGGCACCGAAAGAAAAAATAATCATAGCACATGAATGTAGCTCCTACCCCAGATCTTGCACATGTCCCACCCTAGAGAGAACAGACTGTATTAAATACCTCGGAATCCTCCTTAATCAATCCCTCACATTCAAACCACACCTCGACTTACTAGCATCCAGACTGCGTAAACTGACATACATTTTCAAAAACCTTAAACATATAGACAACCGTAATGTCACTAAAACAGTATATTTTGCTTTATGTCAATCCTTAATAGAATATGGTATATCAGTTTGGGGTGGCGCTGCAAAAACCCACCTGCTACCTGTAGAGAGAGCACAGCGTGTGCTTCTTAAGGTTGCAGCTGGACTTCCTTATCGTTTCCCTACAGTCGAACTGTACAAAAAGTGGGATCTCCTCACAGTGAGACAACTATTCGTCATGAAGATAATTTTAAAGAAACACTCCGAGCTATTCTACGATCCAGACCTCTTAAAGGACAAACGCCGGAATAGAGCAGTCTGTACCCTACCAACTCTCAATACTTCCTTCTCACAGAATTTCTACCATTTTCTAGGGCCCTTTCTATATAATAAACTGAATACTATTCTCAACATATATCCCCAACGTAAAACGTATTGCAAACGATTAGTTACAAAATATTTAAAATCTCTGGATTATGACACTACAGAAGAAATCATACTTACTTTAAAATAAGATTGTATACAACTTTGGAATATTATATATATATATATATATATATATATATATATATATATATATATATATATATATATATATATACATAATAGGTATTATAATCTAAAATGCATATAATTTAAATACTTATTATACATATCTATAATAAATAAACGTAGTGATAAAATAACGCAAAACTTACCTATGACCAAAACTTACCTATTACTCACCAATACTCCTTTCTAGACACGTAAATTCCGCTCCACCACGCAGCCGTCACACACATGCACACAATCACACACACACACACACACACACACACACACACACACACACACACACACACAAGCACATACACACACACTCCGACTCTCAGACACACATACACACGCACACTCCACATTCACTCACCTACAAACGCTCTCTAGCGAACAACAAAACACACCCAAATAATTATTGAAATCAAACTGTAACTCGCCTTTTCTATTGCGCTTAAATTTAATCATAAAAATAAAATTAAATTTAATCTTAATTAGATATTGTCATAAAAGTCCACACGTTTTCTTTTTTTTTTTATATATCTATATTTTTTGTAGCGGCAATAATCTAGGCAGTGTTTTTTTTTTTTTCTTCTTTTTTCTTTTTCTTTTACTGTGTCTTGCTGTAAATTGAGAACTGTCTGCGGGAGGGGCCTGGCGACCTGTAGCACAGATTTCATTTAGAAACCTATTTCAGGCACCAGTCCCTCACAAAAATAGGATCGAAGTGCACAAGTACTGTATTAGCAATAAGTACCTATAAGCCTAAAATTTGTGAAGGAAAATTAAACGTTTTTTTACTTTACTTTACTTTACTTATTGGGATTTTGTTTTTAATTTCCTAGTGTAACCTACGAAATTTGATAATGTGAACAGCATTTTGACACCGTCATAACAAACAAAAATCAAAGCACGTCTGCTTTCCACTTCAATGAAGCAAAAAAGGTGAATTGAAAGGCGGCCAGTCCATTAACACTGACTGACCCCGGGAAGGTGGCGATTCATCGTAGACGAAGGTTTATCACAAACAGGCTGGGTGAATACTTCTCTGGTAAAATTAGGGCAACATGCCATAGGGAGTGGCCAAGAGATTACATGGCACGCAAAAATGTCTTACTAAAATCAACGGGGCATTTGTAAATTCTTTTATTTATTTTTTTTTTCTTTCCATTTTATCTGCCATCGGCCATAAGCCATAATCAGATTTGATCTTTGTTTGGGTTTACTTCAGTGTCATTTCAGCAAATGACACCAAAACATAATGAAGAAACTATTTGTGAGCAATTTCTGTAAGCATCTATTTTCTGAGATGCAAATCAAATATATACCATCTCTTGAGGCGACTGATTCTGTTAGACTGTAGAAGGTTCTTGGCTAGGCTACTAATTTGTAATTTCTGGTGTAAGAATTTCCTCAAATTCTTATGCCACGAATCATTTGTTGTTTTCGAATCTCATGTCTATTAGAGAGCGAAAACTTTGCGATAGAGCGGCGTTTAACATGGGCTTTATAATTTGCTAAAAGAGACGGCTGGGGAAGAGGTGTACGGGTACGTCGTCGCCCATGCACCGTGTCCACCGCCTATTGGATTTATTTGATGTTCCCGCTACCGAACATTAACTTCACAACAGAGAGGGGAGAGGCAGAGAGAGAGAGAGAGAGAGAGAGAGAGAGAGAGAGAGAGAGAGAGAGAGAGAGAGAGAGATAAATGCATTCATTCAAAGATACCTACTTGTAAAAATCTATGATTGGCCGGTTTTGTTTTGGCTCATGTTTTTGTTCAGGCGATTGTCGGGCCAGCCGGACACCAGCTCTGAACTCCGACGGTGATATAGCAATAGCATAAGGTATAAAGTATAATCTACCATTATCTCTGGTAGCCCCCGACCTGGGGATCGAACTCGGCGCTCAGCGTAGCAGTAGTGTCCTGTTACCACTTGACTACTGAGGCAGTTTGTAATAATATACCTACGTACTTTTTAGTAAAAGTGTTTACGGGTTATATCACCTATCCCATTCCTCGACAATGCATAATAATAATTTACTTTTATTGCTCCTGCGATAAGCGTTGTATGTCCAGTTCGCTCGTCCCATTCAAAATTATAGCTCGAAAGGATTAACAATTGTGATTGAACACAAATAAGCCTTTTAATCAAATATCAATAGGCGATATTGTTATTAAAATGTATAAGGCAATACGTTTGTCGGGTCGGCTAGTATATGTATTAAAATGTTTATTTCAATGAGTGTAGCTAGCGAAAAACGTTATAGAATTCCGGTTTGTTACTTTTAGTCCATATAGAATGATATGTAAAACAGTTTTAAAATTGGTAAGTTCTATCTAGAAACCTGTTCATGTTTATTCATGGATGTTTATCGTTCTAGATTCTAGAGTGTTCCAGTTAAGCTAAGTTCAATAACTTTAGCTATAAAACTTTAAAAATATACATAGATATATATCTACAAAGTGAGAATTTACAAGCACCCTAGGGCACTATAAATCTTTATCTACATAACGAAAGTAGTGTTGTGGTATTCCCCGTATTCATTAGACATCGCTCAGGCAACATACAGAGTTATCTAACAGGAGGACTAATTTAATTATGTAAATAAGGCTTCATGAAATTTTATTATATCTCTCATTTAATCTTTAACTTATTTGATACTTTTTTACATACGTAAATATATATAGAAACACAAATATATATAAAAAAATTAAAATAGCATGCCACCGGCAGTCGTAGAACAAATATTGTTGGGCTTGATGTAGAGGCTGCTTGTAATAGGTTAGGAGCCCACTGCAGAATCATTTCGTTCATTCAAATATGCTGCAAACCGTATTTTTACGCATATTTATAATCTAGTAGCTGTTGCCCGCGAGTTCGCCTGCATCACACCCGCGTGGATGTCGTTTTATAAATAACTAGCGGCCCGCCCCTGGTTCGCGCGGGTGCAATGTTACCTACCCTCTCCTATTCGTCTTAGCGTGATGATTCTAGATATAGCCTAAAGCCTTCCTCGATATCTTTTATAGTTTAGGCAGCGTACGCAAAAGTTATCGGGGCGGAACGAAAATATGTAGGGGCGGCCAAATGCACAATGGCAGGGGTTATTTTTCGGAGTCTTTATACATTTTTTAAAACATTAATTAAAAAACAAGTAAAAAAAAACTTTCCCAGAAAAATATAAAAATATACTTCAAATCATTATTTAATAGGCAACCTAGTGGATATATATTATAACTAGCTGACCCGGCAAACTTCGTATTGCCTCAAAATGAAAATATGACATGTGTCAAAGGTTTGATAGATACGGACTATTTGTATGGGAAAATGAAATGGTGGTTTTTACTATTTCCCTTCAATTTCTTCATATTATTATTTTCTTACCTTTTAAATATTCCCTGGACTTCCAAAAATCATTCATAATCAATATTAGCCAAATTCGGTCCAGCCATTCACGCGTGATGCCATGATCAAGGTAAACGGGTTGCATTTTTATATATTATATATAGATTATCTAGATTATAAATATGCGTACAAATTAGGTTTGCAGCATACCTGAATGAACGAAATGATTGTGCTGTGGGATCCTGACCTACAAGAGGTGATGCGCTAATTTAAATTAACCCTGTATAAATATCAATAACAAATATTTAATATTCTGCCGAAGAATGAATTTAATTAAAAATCTCGCGCTGTTAATATAAAAAAATAAAAAATAGTTTGCCACCGGCAGCGGCAACAGGGTCCAAGCTACCGGTGATTAGGGACGCAAAAATTAATACCAACTGGACATATAACAAGCAACCTTTTCCTTAGCGGCCATGTACAAAGTAAGGTACGAGTATTAGCGTAATATGGACGTGAACCAAGTGAGAATATAAATAAATGGCTTCGGAGAATTTCTTCGGCTTCGCACTGAGGCTACTGGATACACATATACCCGACAAATATATCGTTTTCACTTTATTTTATTCATCGTACAATTATATTATTAGCGATTAAATTACACAAACACCTTAGGCCTCAGAAGTGGTAACGCATCAGCATTTTGACCTCTGGTATTTGTGTGGGTGTCTATAGGCTGCAGTCATCACTTAACATCAATGTGATCTGCATGCTTGTTTGCCACTTTCAATACAAAAAATAAAAACGATTTTTCTACCGTATATCCCACGGAATTGGAAACATTGTACCTTATTTAACTCTACAAACTGTAGCTCTTACAAACGTTGCTCCTAACAACAGTTTGCAAACCTTAAATCATCTGTGTCAACCCTAACAATTTATCTAACGTAATGGCACAGTATGTGGTAATGGCTTCATTGTGCACTGTGTGACTGCCTTGACGTAACCTGGGTGCCTATTAACTACCTGAACAGGGTTGTCAGCGGTGTTTAACATAGTCCAAATTTAGGCGTTATGATCTTTGTGGTGAGAAAGGTTAATTTTGAAAGGGCACGCTTAACTAACCACGTTTTAATTAGTTTGGAATATTACATACCTACTACCTGACCCGGCATACGTTGTTCTGCCCTACAATAAATATTTGAGCCCTGGCCTTAAAACAAATTTAAAAAAAAACAATCGTGTGCTATTCTCGGTGTAAGCAACGTGTTTGAATTAAATTTATTTTCCCGCGCGCTGCTTTATGTGACACCTTCTAAGATATTAATTTTAATTATATGATGTTAATATACAACGTGTATAGAATGCTTAGATAAGGTGACTTAAGTTTTTAATTTGAAAAAGATTAATACTATATTGATGTACCGAAATATCTTTCCAATCCCTGCATTGTAAGCTATTATTTTTTAATGAAGACATAATGGATATAGTAAGCTATCCCTAAAAGAAAGATTTATGGCATATACCTTTCTTATAAGGATAGCTCGCGGACTTTTTGTTGACCTTCCAAAGGGGAAGTTTGTTATATAACACTCTAAAGGTTTAAGAAGCGTCTCGTGATAAACCTATCCATTGCGATCGCCAATTCGCCTGACAAGCGTGGCGATAATGGCATATTCTCCCCTAATGACCTAACCTGCTTGTCACTTATTTTAAAAAGCTTATAGATATTAAAAAAATATTGAATACATGGCTTTATGTAGTAAAAAATAAACAAAGTAGTTTGTCAAACATTTGAATAGCTTATATTATCAAACCGCTCCAAGATCAAGTTGTGTCATCATCATATCAGCCATAGAACGTCCACTGCTGAACATAGGCCTCCCCCAAAGACCTCCATGCCGACCGATCGGAAGCGACGTGCATCCAGCGGGTACCTGCAGCCTTCACTAGGTCGTCGGTCCATCTTGCAGGTGGACATCCGACGCTGCGCTTGCCGATACGTGGTCTCCACTCGAGAACCTTTCTGCCCCAACGGCTATCGGTTCTCCGAGCTATGTGCCCTGCCGATTGCCACTTCAGCTTGAAGATCTGCTTCGCTATGTCCCTCTCCATCGATCGCTGAGTGACTTGGAGCTTTTGTACGAGACCAATAGTGAGAGACCACGTCTCGGCACCGTAGGTCATCACCGGTAAGCAAGCAAGCAAGTTGTGTAATCGGTTAAATTTCTTATTTTTTGCATTTTGTCGCTCATCGTTCTAAACTTTTTCTCTCATAGGAACCTCCTCATGATAATAACAAACCCAAAAATAAAGAGTCATCGAAATCGGGCTATGGATTCACGTGTGACACCATGGTCAAGGGAAATACGGATTCATTTGTACATATAAGATTTGAGGTTTTGTACCTACTCGGTTAATACATATAATTATATAAATTACCTATGTATCTATGTATCATGTAACTGGACGCTTGACCACGGACGGACAACCACATGGGCTCATGCGGTGGTAATAAAGGCTACATTTAATTGATTTCGGATAAGAGAAGTCTCCCGACTGTACAGTACATTACCATTTAATCAGAACACGGTCGTGTGAATTGTGGTGAATATTAATGTATACGCGGCCGATTAATTGCGTAATGTCTGCTATAAGTATTGTATTTACATTGTTGTCGCACCTAGCGGTCACATTGGAATAATTTCCTCTCATTATTGAGGCTCCCCTAGGCAACGTTTGTGCGAATACTCATGAATACAGAACAAAAAACAAATAGGTACTTGATGAAACAATTTATTTTTGTGTACGAGCTTAAGAAAACTATTATCCAAGCTTGTTTAGTAGTCCCCTCCAGTGTTGCTCTATGAGCAACACTGGAGGGGAGTAGCCATATGCAGGTTTTCCCCTGTGTCAAAGTACAAGCCCAAATGGGCCTATACCTGTCGTCTAGATGTTTAAATGTGTGCGTGAAATTGTTACTGTATTTTGTTAGTCATGGTGTGAGTTTTTTGAGTTTGTGCGTGTGTGTCTCACGCATTTCCCCCCGCAAAAAATGACAGACTGTTTTGCATCGGTAATACACGCTATGGCTACTCCCCTCCGGTCCGCCGCGACCGGTGGGCCGCGTTGCGCTATGGTAGTGGCCTACCTAAGTTATCATGGGTTGCACCAAGATAAGCTTAGGTTGCACCACGGCTTTTGATAAAGTTATTATAACATTTCACATCCGTTTCTAACTTAAAGAAATCTGTTAAATTTAGAGAATGGATGTGAAATGTTACAATGACTTTAGCAAATATCGTGGTGCAACCTAAGGTCAATGTTAATGTGATGTAAATGTAAAAGTGTCAATAATTCGATTTTTTCTACTATATTGCTACTGTACTGATACTAGTTTCCATGCAGGCTCCCGTTTAGTGGTGTATGTGTTTCTGTGGCAGTTATAATGAGGTATACATTACAATTTGACTGCAACGCAATAGCTTTATACGTGTTTGAAGGATTAGATAACGTTAACAGAAAAACTCCGATATCCAAATCGTGTACTAGGTATGTCGGTTCGGCATTACATATGAAAAGCGTGTGATGGAAACATGCTTGAAGCTATTTAATAAAAGGGCTTCCAGTTACCGAAGACAGCATCAAATTGGTTTACTCGATAAATGAGTCCCGTGTGAGATACAAAGATTGTGTTCAGATTGAATTTGCTACGGTGAATAAGAAAATTTTGCGACACACTGAATGTTTTGTCGTATTAGACTTGTTTTGTTTTTTTTTTATGTAACGTAAGTGGCAAACGAGCATGCAGTTCACATGGATGTTAAGTGATGACTGCAGCCTATAGACACTTACACAAAACTAGGGGCCAAAATGTATCTAAACTGGATCTCTACCACCAGTAAACATTGGCAGGGTCACAGGGTTATACAGTAACAATTTGACTGAAGAACTGAAACTGAAGTAAATACAACAGTTTTAATAACTTAACAAACTTAAGTGCCTGATAGATTAGATAACGCTAATAGGGGTCAATTAATTAATATCTCACTATGTAATCTAAATACCTAGTACTTAATTCTAATCAGAAGCTTCAAAATTAGTAATTTCGAGCTTTCACAATATGTGTTAGTAAGGAATCGTCATCGGCACCGTACATGGCCCCGCGGCTGGTGTAGATCGGAAGCGATCTACTCGGTTAAGCAGTACGGGCGCGGTCGGGTGTGTGATGGATGACCGCTAGTGGCAAATTAAAATACGCGTGGCAAATTAAAATTAAATTTCCGTGCTTCGGAGGGCACGTTAAGCCGTCGGTCCCGGTTTCTATCGATAGATAGCAGTCGTTAAACCTTGTCAGAGGCCTTATGGGCGGTTTGAAAACATCCGACAGCGGGTTGGCCACTAACCCACCCACCTCCACCAAACCGCATTGGAGCAGCATGGTGGAAAAAGCTCCAGGCCTCCCCCCAAAAAAAGGGGAGAGACTCGTGCCCAGCAGTGGGACGTATTATGGGTTGCCATTATTTTTATTATTATTAAGGAATCGTCACGTTAATAATAAACATACACTCGGAAAAAAATCGCCTTTCTTAGGGGTGGTCGGGTAGCACGGTATCAGAGTTTAACTCGAATAATCCTGTTTTTCATTTTATAATAACAGGAGGTCCCTCTAGAGCAAGTGATATTGGATTTCTTCCGATTTTCTTCTACTAGAATTTTCTTCTCCGTTACCGGTGGTAGAGCTCCAGTGACGGAGCTTGCGGGCCTAGGCACCACCGCATTACCTAATATACTTGGCTATAAATGGTAGTGGTCAGCACTATCGTGTTCCAGTCAGATGGTAATGTTCGGCCCTGTAATTTCCGGCACAGAGGCACAGGAGGAGACACACCTTAGGCCGGAGGAGTGGTAACGCTGCTGCTGTAAAATTCTGCATTTTGACCTTGGTCTTTGTGTAAGTGTCTATAGGCTGCAGTCATCACTTAACATCAATGTGAACTGCATGCTTGTTTGCCACTTACATGACATAAAATAAACCGAATTTTACCAATAGCATTTAAACTGAAGGTGACTCATTACCAGCTTAAGGTCAAACTTGCGATCATTAACAGTTCGGTGGATTTCATTAATGCAGTATTAAAGCCGTTTAATGAAAATTATCAAGCTCCCGTACATTGGAATATCTCATTAAACTTCACGGATTTGTCGCAAATTCGTGGATGTATTTACTGAATGTTAAATGTAAGCTTTGGCATGTCTAGAATTGGAACAAGGGTTTTATTTAATAGGTTTTTGGACTAACACATGCAGAATATCTTTGTAGAATCAGAGTTTGTTACTTAAACTAATGTCGCGATTTTTTTACACTTTTCTATAGAAAAGTTTGTAATCAAAATATTTTAAACAAGTAAAATAGTTTTTCAATCAATTGAAATCCAAAGTTTGAAATGGCTGCCATTAAAAATAACAAAAGATCTATTTCTAAATATTCCAAAAGAATGAATTGTATTCCTCTTTTTTTTTTTTTTTTTTTATTCTCCATTTAAAGAGCTTGGTCAAAGACCATGACGCTCTATACGTTCACATGAATTACATTCTTCATTTAAAAAATAATAATTAAACAACATTAGCTCATTGACAATTGATATAGTTGCAACAGTATTCTGGCGTCATCCGTAGTAGGATCTGCCAGGACACTGTTGCAATGCCCTATTTCTAATGAAGCCCTGCGATGAGCCTCACCTCGAACACATTCAACCAAAATATGGTATACGTCTTCCACTTTACCACATAAACTACAATTAGGGGTATCAGATTGACTCATTAAGAATTTAAACTTATTAAATGGCACATGTCCGGAGCGAAGTCTCATCATTGTGACAAGTTCTTTCCTGGACAGGGCACACTCGGTCATCCATGGAGACCTCAACGGTTCCGGCTGTATTGTTCTATACCAGATGCCACATTCACGGGAACGTAGATCAAAGAACTCCTTCCATAATTCTACACAGTACTTTTTAACTTTATTTATGGTATCAGAGTAGAATGGCAAGATGTCTATCTGAACTCCATCTGAGGTTGCTTCTTTCGCTAATTGATCAGCCATTTCATTACCACTAAACCCTGTATGTGCTGGTATCCACTGAATATTGACATTTTTACCGTATTCCTCTTTGGGATTATATCTAAAAATTATAGAATAGGTTTTGAAGTCGGTATTTCTTTTGGGATATCTTGTTATGTTCATCGATGTGAAGTTGCAGTTATTATAGTTTGCACCTTTATTAAGCTTTGTATTATTTTATTACTCGCAATAACAAATGCGAGTGAACTGTAGAAATTAAAGAAAGAAAATTTTGACTTCGGGCACGAGTTCGAAGGTTCGATACCTGCAACCTCAGGAGAACCAGTCCAGCCGCTTAACCACCAAGCTACCAAAGTTTATTTTGCTTGTTGGCATGTTAAAGACATAAAAAAGCAATGAATCTACACTATGTTGTCTTAGTTTCATGTCGGTCTATGCACTGCATTATTCACTTGCCATTAATGCGACCAGCATAGTTGAATCCCATTTTCTTAACATAAAACACAGACACATACAAAAAACAGACGAGAAGAGTTCAACAAATTTAAGCTTGCACAATGTGTAAAGAGCAATCCAGCAAAAATGTTAGCTAATTTTAATATTTATCTTAGGTTAGGTTACTCGAACCTCATGCTCCCCGGAGGGACGTCTGGAATAAAAATTAAAATACACTATCTAGCGTTTTGATTAATAAGAGTGTTTGTATAGAATGTTTCTACTATGATGTTGGCTTCAATGGAAATCTAACACCAGTAATAATAAGAATATCAGTATGTACATTGATACATTCATGTCAATATTCATTAAATATCGTAAGTGGTAAAGCGGCTGGACTGGTTATTCTCCTTCGAAAAATTTTTGACTTCGGCAAAAATTTTTCGTTCCGTTTTTTCTTTAATTTTTAAAGTTCACTTGTAGGTATGTGTTATTGCAAGAAATAAATATTACAATTCTGTTACTAGGCACAACTTAATTTACGGCATATCATAAAAAAGTCATCATACTTTGATCCAACGTGTTTCCCTTGTTTATATTCAAAGGGTTAGGATTAGTACTTTGTGATGTTTTAACCAGAGTGGGGAAGGCCTATTTGGATTATATACGACCAACTTATTTATTGTGTAGATCATCCTATCACTGTATTTTATTATTTAGTAAAGATACCTTTTTATGGTATGAAGGTGGCAAACAAGCATGCGGTTCACATTGATGTTAAGTGATGACTGCAGCCTATAGACACGCATACAAAGACCAGAGGTCAAAATGCAGATGTGTTGCCACCAATGAGATCTTAGTTGTTATGCCTGTGTGATATTTATTACGGGGCCATATATTTCCATCTTTGTGATCTTGTCTTGATTTCCACTGGTAAATCTTGTATCTAGTTCTAGGGGAACAGACAACACTTGTGTTAGAGTCATAGCTCACAACAGCTACCCGACCAGCGGCGCCTCGTTTTACGGCGTCCACCGGTCCACGGGTGAACAGCGCGTGAACCACTTGCGGGCAGCGCGCGATCCACTTGAGAAGAGCGCATTTGCAATTCACAGTCTACGCAAGGCAAGCAAGTGGTCACCGAGTGGTCCACTCGCCGCCCGCGCATAGACCGCGCGTCGCCCGCGCGTTGACGGCTTGCGGTCGAGGCGATCCGGAGTCGATATGGAGCGGAGTTGATGTAATGAACGCAGACCGCTCTAAGCGGTAGGGCGTTAGTCGGGTGCCGGGTGGCTGTAGTGAGCTATGACCCTTAGACTCTGATTCAAAAAAACCTAGCGATGGTCCATTCCTGTCATTTGCGGTGGAATTATGCAAACGGTAGACTAAGACTGACCTACCTTGACTAAATAGGTCGAGTTTTGTCCGAAGTCGGGGTCAAGAGTCTTTGGAATCGACCTGCCTATACGAAGAGAGTAATGAATATAGAAGAAGCATTTAAGCTGTGTAAAGTTTGAAAAATTTGGCGCTTCATGCTATTTGCTTACCCTGTAAGGGACTTAGCGTGAAGATACACACATAAATTGAAACCGCATCTGTATCAAGCACTTGTTATCAAACTAATAGATCTATTCATTCAAATATAATTGTGATCTTATATTTCGTTCTTTTAAAGTGTGAATGAAAGTGCATTGCGCGTTTTCTTTCTAAAATATCATCATCATCATGACTTGAGCCGAAAAAAACGTCTACTGCTGGACAAATCCTTCCCCAAAGACGCCCACCAAAGTGTTGTGCATCATTAGCGGAGAATATGCCATAATCGCCACGCTTGCATGCCATAATTGGCATGGTATGGCGAATCGTGCGTGTGCCGCGTTCCGGATCGGACGTGTTATACCTACTCAATTATTACCGTTTAGCGCGGCATTAGCCGTCGCTCGAAACTTTGGTGGCCATGAGTGACACACAGATGGCAAACGAGCTGCTGGCGTTCTTGTAGACGTGACGGGACTATGAAGAGTCTGCAGGACATAATTACCCTGCTGAAGGAGGTGGATCCAGATAAAGTTCCGACATTTGTGGCGAAGGACCTGAATAAATTGCCTCCGGTAACCTTCGACCATGTGGATGTGACTTGCCTTTTGAGAGACATAGTTTCTTTGAAGGCGAGCCTAGCAGAGGTGCAAAATAAATTAGACGCCTCCCAAGTTACCGTCGCTGATTTGCGCAATCAAATAAATGAGTTGCGTAATACTGTGACGGTATCGAGGTCACTGACGGTGTCTAATAACATCAACATCGTGCTTGCCCCCTCGATGCATCGCCTGCAAGCTTCGCGTCAGCGGTATTGTCGCCGGCCCAGAGTGCTGTGCCTGCGGTATGCGCTACCCGCGCGCCCCGCAGCCCGGCCCCCGTCCCCGCAGCCCCTCCCCGCGCTGCACGACCGCCACCACGACCGGTCCGAATGGTCAATGACAACGTTTCTGCGATGATTCCCAGGCCTGAAAAGGCCACGAACGGGGCTGATGATAACGATGGTTTCGAGACGGTACAAGGAAGGAAGCGCCGTCAGCGAACCAACAAGAACAGCTGCGGTAAGGCTCCGGTAGACCCCAATATAGGTCTGCACGCAGCGAAACCGAACACGCCGGTGTACATCTCCCGCCTCCACTACACGACCGAGGCGGAAGACGTCGTAGACTTCTTACGTCGAAAGCTGAAATACACGCTGAGAGTGCAGCTGCTGGAGTCGCGCCGCAACGTCAACTTCAAGTCGTTCGTGGTGCGTGTGCCAACATTCCTGCTGCACCTCGTCATGGAGGAAAGCTTTTGGCCGCAAGATGTGGTGTTCCGTCGCTTCCGGGGACAAGTGCCACTCGAACGCACAATGACACAGTGCAAATGAAGTGTACTAATATAGCTATAAGTTGTATGTACTAACACAACATAATATATATTAATATGTATGTTAGTTTATAAGGTATATATTTACATGGGCCTACTGTTTAATTATAATCAATTTTGTTGCCTGAAACAAATAGATAAATAAAAAAAAAATAGCAGTAAGCTAATGATGCACAATACTGTTGTGGACATATTGGCAAGGTTTATGTCCAGCCGTAAACTTCTATCGTCTGAAATGTAGCCGATGTCACTACAAATATTAAAAATAAATACAAATATAAAATTCAACGAGGTCCTAGAAAATACGTACAGCTTATTCAACTGATTTCCTGTAGCAGGTTATCTCTTATTTGTTTCTAATAACAAGTAGGTAACATCTTATTTGTTACACTTAAAATACTGTGTGGATTAATATATGTACAATGTAGTTCGCGGATAAACCTGCATAAACGTTATATCTACAAACAGATTAACTTGATTCATAAATTTTATTCTTTATTATTAGTATCTAATAATAAAAAATAAAAAAATCGAGATGCAAAACTACACAAATTTAAATTTGAACTACTTACCAAGCCAATTGATCACCCCCACATGAGACGAAAACGCCGAAACTTTATCATTTATTCATTACACAAAAACGTACAAAAATGTCCAACTAACACTCAGTATATCAACTGCATAAGCCAGATTAGCATATAAGGACAATATACATACACAAAGAACACTATGTTTCATTTATCAAATATTTTGAAATATTTTATTTTGTTGTGAATCCGAGTATTGTAGACGCTCGGCCGCTTCGGAGCGACGATGGCCATCTAACTAAGGGTGGTTGTTTGTTTTTTGGCGCATGCGTTGTAAGATCAACTGGTTTTCCACCTAGACGACGAAATGACACTGGTAGAACCAAATCCCCATCTAAATCCCCGTGAATTGACACGTTGCAACACTGTGCTGTGCATGAAAGTATCGTGGATGCTGTAAGAGGATAGGGTAAATTGGATCATATTTTTTTTTTACATAGAGCTGACATTCCCTTGCTCGTTTAAATCTTCGTGAATCGACACGCTGCAACATTGTGCTGTACATGAAAATATCGTGGATGCCGGAAGAGGCTAACGTAATTTGGAATCTAAATTTTAAGTATAGAGCTGACATTCCCTTGCTCTTATAAGCAGTTGAAACCTGGAACCTGCACGGGAAACCATTTCCACTTGAATCAAACGCAATCAGTTTAACAGTGTAAATTTTTTCGGTTCGCTTTGCAGTTGATTTTTAATTATAACGAGCTTAAGTCAGTGACCTGGAAAAAGTACTATCGAGATTAAAATTTACTCGAAAAAATAATTATTGAATAACGTATAGCCCATTCATAACTATCACAGAGACTAATGTCTAGTGGTAATCCACTTAGGGCTCAGGGGTGGCAACGCATCTGCATTTTGATCTCTGGTTTTTATGTAGGTGTTTATACATTTTATCAAGTGCATTCCAAAAAGATAAAATTATTTATAACTAGCTGGCCCGGCAAACTTTGTATCGCTTACAAAATAATAAGAATAAAGATAAAAAAATACACTACATTTTTAGCGAAACTAACAAACAGCAATTGATTTTTGAAAATTGCCTATACTGTCCAGTTTCGGTAATAATTCAATGACATTTATTAAAAATGAAATGTATACGTCATAATGGCGGGCTTTGACATTTGAATTTATGAAATTATTGATTTTATTTCACGAATTATCAAAAAATACGAATTTTGCGGATACATGTTCTCGACTCAGAACAATTATTTTTTTACGATCTTTAATTTTAAATAGGTTTCGATCGAGTCTATCGTAAATCTGTGGCTGAAAATATGACATGTATTGTCTGTGCTTAGGTTCATAATGGCGGTTGTGTAAAATTGAATATTAACGTTGTGCACCACCACCATCACGATCACCACTATCACCACTACCACCTCCACAATCGCCACCACCACCAACGCCATCAACACGTAGTCCTACTCACAGAATAGATAACTAACAGTAAGCCATTAAAATAAAAATACTTGGTGATATTAGTACATTTACGTGATATTGCCATATTAGCGACGATTTATGACCTTAACTACGTGGTCTGGCAACAGTTCTGAGCTGCATTGCGAACCAGTAACTGTAGACCTACATAGTAATATTAAATTTTGTATACAAATTTACCAAATTTTGTATTCACCGGCAGGAGGCTCCAGTCAGGACATCTAGGACATCTAGGTAGTATTGTCTGCGTGTCTTTCCATAAACCGATATGTTATTCGAGTTTGTGGGCGTCTGTAGGTGGGAACTCGAGCGGGTGATGAAATAAAGCACATGGTTTGGCAGAAGATAAGGCAATAGTCGTTTATTGCCAAAGATCCGCCCATTCGATTACACCGGAGAGAAGAACGGGCAAGAAACTCTTACGACCGGGGACACAGTTACCGGGATACAAATGTTCATTGCACAATGTAAATCTCTTCTGCCAATCAATTCAGTACTACGCGAATCGTTACTATATCTCGTGTACAATTATTACAAACTGTACAACTTGAATCTAGATTATTATATCGAGTTACAGAATTATATCAAGGAACCGGCGCCGACGTCGCCTTCTTCAAATTCAACTGTCAAGTGTCATTGATGACACTTGTCAATCAAGCTACTAGGTATGTTTAGTACTTTGATTAGGACTTTCTATAATCGTTAGTTTAGTCAGCTCAGTACGTTTGTGTTCTCTATTCCCGACATATTATTTTTTGCAACAACACATTTTAGTGAAAAATATTTGTTAAATAAAAATGGAAAGAAAAATTTGACTTCAGGCGAGACTCGAACTCGCGGCCACTGGGAATCTTGTCCAGCCGCTCTTCCAACGGAGCTACCGAAGTCTCACATTTTATTGCATTGCCTTATGGCAGCAGTAGCGACATTTATTGCCAACAATTGGCAGATTCCTAGTGGTCGCGAATTCAAGTCTCGTCTGTAGTCAAATTTTTCTTTCCATTTTTCTTAAACGTATAAAATTACCAAGCTTCAATGTTTAGCCTAGTTTTTTTCATAGCTATTAAGGCCACCTCGTATGGTATTTCTTTACAGAGACGTAACAAATTCTCATTTGCATTTTAACACCTGATTTTGATGTCTGATTGCCACTTTCATGAAAAGAAATCAGATTCTGCTTGAAGCAAAATCTTCATTCTTCTTTTTTTTTCTGATGCTTCGGAGTACCTGCTACTATGACTCGGTATCTTCTGCTCCCATTAAAAGAAGAGCGCCGTCTTGACTGGATGGCGCAGAGGCAGAGAATATGTAATAATTCTACGTATAGAATGGACACTTCGACGTCCCGCCTGATTTCCCCTCTTGCAGCCCGCCCCTCCCCTTGAGTACCATGCCGGCAGCCTCGTGCACTGAGGTTGCGAGCGGGCAACTATGTCTGTGCGTGTAAAAACATCCTGATTGATGTCTGTGTAATACCAACGTAACCAGTATGTGTTTGTATGGATTTAAGCCTAGTGTCCGCGGTGTGGCGGAGGTGAGAAGCGCGTCGTCGATTACGGCGAAGCGACAACCCACCGCGGACACTCTGCCTAAATTCCAAACAAACGCTTAATTTGGTCTCTATTACACAGACATCAATTAGTGACGCGTATTTACACGTGCACCTGTGTGCGTAGCACGTAGAAAATACCAAACGTCGCCCATAAGAAGGGCGGAGGTTGGGTGAGGCAGGGAAATCGGGCGTCGGAGTTTCCATTCAATACGTAGTAATATTACATATTCTCTGGCGACAATGTAATGCGAACCGCATAGCAACACCGGAGGGGAGTAGCCATATCCAGGCTTTCCCCTCTATCAAAGTACAAGCCCAAATGAGACTATACCTGTCGCCTAGGTGTTAAAATGTATGCGTGAAATTGTTTCTGTATTTTGTTAAAGTCAAGGTGTGAGTTTCTTAGTAATAGACGATTTTTGTAGTGTACGTGTGTGTTCCGCAAAAAGTGACAGACTGTTTTGCATCGGTAATAAACACTATGGCTACTCCCCTCCAGTCCGCCGCGGCCGGTGGCCCATGTTGCTCTATGTGGAGCCGCCATGACAGTGACACTGCGAAGGTTTGTATTGCGGCGGAGGTAGTGCCGTACTGCGACGGCTTTCGATCGCACCCTGTCGAGATCAACAAGAGCAATCTTCAACTACCCCAATAACGTCGTATTTATATCTCTCTTTACCTATTTAATCTTTCAACTGTAGGGAAACCTCTGGACACGAGTCCGACTCGCCCTTGGCTGGTTTTGCTTATAAATTGCCTTTTTATCCCGCGAAACATACACCGCAGTCTAGTCTGTGTTTTTGTTTAGCTAAAAGAAAACGAGTCGATATTATTCAATTTTATAATAATGTATGTATGTATGTATCTTCACGCCAGGTCCCTAACGGGGTAGGCAGAGAGTGTAGAGCGCCAGACATCCCGGTTCTGACAAACTTAAATAATAATGATCTTAAATAACCCTTTATAATGGATGTGAGATGAATTTGATCATAACTATATTATTATAAATGTGTGTTTGGATGTTTGTTACGTAATCAGGTACAAAATCTTTTTATTGTTTAAAATTTATTTTGGAAAACGTTCCAGATTCTTAAAACCATTGACTATCATCACTGAATTCAGTAAGTATGCACTGTGAAATCGAAAATCATGAATTGAAGTCATGGACGAAAGCTACGTACCTAATCTATACTAATACATGTAAAGAAATACTATTTCTTTCTTCGCACTCTGTGTGTTTACTTACCATGAAGTTTGGTTATAGTTTTTAACTTTTTAATTGTCTGATTTTAAAGAAGAAACGAATTCAGAATGTCAGATGACAGATTTAAATACGAGTTGATTGACAATTGGATAATCAATGAAAATTTTAATGTATGTATGTATGTATCTTCACGCCAGGTCCCTAACGGGGTAGGCAGAGAGTGTAGAGCGCCAGATATCCCGGTTCAGACAAACCTCTCGTGCCTCGTCTACCTTCATCATTCTCTTCATACATGCACGCCGATTCCTAAGACTTTTGACCCCACCATCAGACAGAATTCGACCTATTTGGTCATGGTAGGTCAGCCTTGGTCTTCCTGGGCCTCTGCAACCATCCACATTCGCATTGTATATCTGTTTAGTCATCGAAAATTTTAATATTATATTATTTTATGTTTTAAAAGTGAAAGAATAAACTTTCATTGTCGTTTCTTCTTTACAGGTTTGAGTTCATATTGTTTTATATTACCTAAATAAAATAGTCTCTGTATAAAAAAAACTAACAATAAATCTTCTTTACAGCAACACAAGGTTTATTTCTTTCATGTAGTAAAACAGACTTATAAAACGACAATTTTGTTTATAAAAAGATGCAAATGGAGCAGTTACGTTTTGAATTCACGATTTTACCGGCGAATGATGGAAAATCTAATATTTGTTGTGTAACCTCAATCACAACTAAAGATGAAAAAAAATTTGCTATACCAGAGGAATTACAGTCTGTTAGATTTCACGAAGAATTAATTGAGACAGCTGTGTACAACAAAGTAAAAAATAGTTTAAAGAAAAGACATCAGACACGAAGAGTTTGGATAACTATGACAGATAAATTACGAGAAATTTACATAGATGCTGATGGTAACTTACAATTTGGAGAACAATATCTGGAGGAAATTGAACATAACCGAGCATCTGAAGAACAAATTAGAGATTCGAATTTATTGGAAGAAATGTTTACAAAGTTAATAGAAAATACACATGATTTAAAAAAACAGAATCTGAAATATGTCGCAGAGAAGTTTGTGATTGAGAAATTTACGAGCAAAAACTCGAATGCAAGGCAATGGATTGACATTTTTGAGAGAGAATGTTCTCGCTTCGGTATTATGAAAGATGAACAAAAAATTGAGATTCTCCGACTATTTATGGATAAAAGTTGTGTTGATTGGTACAGCTCAATGATTATAAAATTAACACTCAACTCAGAGTGGATAGTTTGGAAAGAAAAGTTGTGCGAGTCATTTGCAAACCAAAACTGGAACCAAGTGACCTATGCATTGTTATTTAAATATAAGGATGGTTCATTAGTGGACTATGCCATTAAAAAGGAAAAACTTTTATTGGACATGAGAAATTCAATTGATACAGGTACACTGGTGGATCTGATAGCGGTAGGTTTGCCAGATTTTATATTAGAGAAGATAAATAGAGAAGCAATGAACGATATAGTATGTTTATTCAATGAGGTGAGAAAGTATGAACATTTGGTAAATAAAAATAGGAATGGAACGTACAGAAAGTATGAAAATCAAAGGATAAATATTACAAATGAAGGACGTTATCCATGCAAAATATGCGTAAAATTAAATAAAGGGGTTCGCTATCATTCCGAAGCTGCATGCTGGTTTAGAGTTAGAGAAGATGATAAATTAAATAAAAGATACATTAAACATGTAAATAATTCAGTGATTGAAGCAGAGTTAAATGAAACAGAACAAAAAAACTAGTAGTGACACCATTAATTAAGATCAAACTACTGTTAAATAATAAATTAGAAATTTATGGAGTATACGATTCAGGTTCAAATGTATCTCTAATTAATTCCAAATTACTAAAACTAAATACAAAAGGACATAACTCGAATGAAGAAAATATAGTAACAATTAATGGTGTCCAAAAAACAAGTGGTTTGACAAATTTAAAAATAAAAATTTTTGAAATAGAAGAAAATGTGGATGTGTACATCATTGACGAACACAAATTCAGATATGATTTCTTAATAGGATTAGATATGATAAAGAAATACAAGCTAGTACAAAATGAGGAGTTAAAAATAACTCAGAAACAATACTTACATGAAAAGAATAGTAAAAAAATGGAGAAAAAGATAGACGAAGGTGAAAATGAAGGTAATAAATATGAAAACGAAAACAAAATTAATTTTAATGAACATATCAAAGAGGAGGAATTTGAAATAAAGGTTGGTCATTTAGATGATGATAAAAGGGAAGAAATAAATAAGCTAATACAACAATATCAATCAGTTTTTGCCAAAAACAAGTATGACGTGGGAAAGGCTAAAGGATATGAAGCAAGAATAGATTTATTAATGGATAAATACTGCAGCAAGAGGCCATACAGATGCACTATAGAAGACAAAAAAGAGATAGCAGAACAAATAGCCGAATTATTGGATAATGCGCTTATAGAAGAATCTTATAGTCCATTCGCAGCACCAGTAACTTTGACATTTAAAAAGGAAGAAAATAAAAAATCAAGGCTCTGTATAGACTTCAGGGATTTAAATAAAATTGTAGTTCCTCAGGCTCAACCCTTCCCATTAATTGACGATTTAATGACAAAAACAAGAAATTGCAAATTTTTTACAAGCTTAGACGTTAATTCAGCTTTTTGGTCTATACCTCTACGAGTAGAGGACAGGAAGAAGACAGGGTTTGTAACTCAAGAGGGACACTTTCAATGGACTTGCCTACCATTTGGTTTGAAGACTGCTCCAGCAATATTTCAAAGAATATTGTGTAACATACTTAGAAAATATAAACTAACCGATTTTGCTGTCAATTATATAGATGACATCCTGATATTTTCAAACTCATTTGATGAACACATAAGTCACTTGAAACAGTTACTAGAAGCAATTCAAATGGAAGGATTTCGACTAAAATTTATAAAATGTACATTTGCATCAGATTCGGTAAAATACCTGGGACATATCATTCAATATAATTCTATCCAACCACTGAAGGACAATCTCATTTCGATAAAAGAATTTCCAGTACCAAAAACACAGAAGAATATTCGTCAATTTTTGGGAAAAGTAAACTTTTACCATAAATATATACCAAGGAGCGCAATAATTCTTGACCCATTACATAATTTGCTAAGAAAAAATCAAAAGTTTGTTTGGTCTGAAGAATGTCAAAATGCGTTTGAAAAAATAAAGAGTCTCTTGTGTTCACAGCCAATACTAGAAATTTATGATCAAAATCTACCAATAAATATTTATACTGATGGTTCTCTGCTGGGTGTTGGAGCAATTTTAAAACAAGTACAACTAGATGGTAAAGAAAAACTAGTAGCCTATTTTTCAAAAAAACTGAATGGAGCGCAAAAGAAGAAAAAGGCAATATATTTAGAATGCTTAGCTATTAAAGAAGCACTAAGATATTGGCAGTACTGGCTGATAGGTAAATCGTTTACAGTCTACACAGACCATAAACCATTAGAAAACATGAACTTAAAAGCTAGAACAGACGAAGAACTAGGTGATTTGACTTATTACCTTTCACAATATGATTTTAAAATCAAATATTCCCCTGGAAAAGATAATTTAGAAGCGGACTGTTTAAGTCGGAATCCTGTATTAGAACCAGAGGATAATCTAGAAGAACAACTGAAAGTTGTGAACTTAATTACATTAGAAGATATTGTAATAGATCAGAATCAAAATAAAGAAATACAGAGAAACAATAATAAAATAATCAAAAAACACAATTTATATTTCAAAAGAATTAGGAACAAAGAGAAAATAATAATAACAGAAGAATTCAGTATTAAATTTATAAAGCGAATACATGAAGATCTATGTCACATTGGAGTGGGACAAATGCTAACGACTATTAGTTCACTGTACGTAACAAAAAATTTAACGAAAAATATTAAAAATGTTTGTAGGAATTGTGAAATTTGCATAAAAAACAAAACAAGAGGACAACACAAATACGGATTAATGTCATATTTAGGCCCAGCGACAAGACCCTTTGAAATAGTATCAATAGACACAATTGGAGGTTTTGGTGGTTCTAGATCAACCAAAAAATACATACATCTTTTAGTGGACCACTTCACTAGATATGCATTTATTATAACATCAAAAACCCAGGGTGCACATGACTTTATAAAGCTAATAAATAAGGTCGCTGAAATCGAAGAGATTGGGATGCTCCTTACCGACCAGTATCCAGGAATAAACTCTAAAGAATTCAAGAAGTTCCTTACTGACAAACAAATAACAATAGTTTTTACAGCAGTGAATGCACCGTTTTCTAATGGCCTAAATGAAAGGTTGAATCAAACGATAGTTAACA
The DNA here is from genome assembly GCA_036365455.1 of Macrosoma leucophasiata. Classification (NCBI taxonomy): domain Eukaryota; kingdom Metazoa; phylum Arthropoda; class Insecta; order Lepidoptera; family Hedylidae; genus Macrosoma; species Macrosoma leucophasiata. The sequence goes on along the minus strand of JAWQUS010000007.1, from coordinate 20,280,938 downwards.
AAATTAGATGCAAAATCAATGAAGATGGAGAAAACAGAGCGTGGACTACAATAGCACATGAATGTGTAGAAAAATACAATCAGACTAACCACTCAGTAACTGGCTATGCACCATGTTATTTGCTATACGGAACAGATGTTAAGGTTTTACCAAAAGAACTACAACAAGGAGGTATAAATAGTGACTGGATCGGAGATAAGAAAACAGCGCTTAATAATACCTTGAAATCACATTACTATAATAAAATGAGGTATGATAGGAATAGAAAACAAAGAGAATTCAGTGTGGGAGATCTAGTATATATAGAAAATGGGAATAAACTAAATAGGAAAAAGCTAGATGAATTGAGAATTGGACCATATAAAATAATTAAAAAGAAATCTAATACAATTTACAAGATAGATACAGGACATAGAAAAACAGAGTCAAATCTTTTTCATATCACAAAACTAATTCCAGTACAGATAACAGAGGATGAGAATGTGCAAGTATCAAATGGAGAACTGGAGTGAAAATTCACGGGTGAATTTTCTTCCCCATGGGGGGAGATGTAAAGAAATACTATTTCTTTCTTCGCACTCTGTGTGTTTACTTACCATGAAGTTTGGTTATAGTTTTTAACTTTTTAATTGTCTGATTTTAAAGAAGAAACGAATTCAGAATGTCAGATGACAGATTTAAATACGAGTTGATTGACAATTGGATAATCAATGAAAATTTTAATATTATATTATTTTATGTTTTAAAAGTGAAAGAATAAACTTTCATTGTCGTTTCTTCTTTACAGGTTTGAGTTCGTATTGTTTTATATTACCTAAATAAAATAGTCTCTGTATAAAAAAAACTAACAATAAATCTTCTTTACAGCAACACAAGGTTTATTTCTTTCATGTAGTAAAACAGACTTATATACATATAAAACCAAAGTTATCCAAATGGGTAAAGTCGAACTCGAGTTTCAGCGAGACTAACGAACAACAATTTATTTTTAAATATATTATACAGATTACAACGTTGTGCAAACGTGTGAGATTCAATACAAATAAAAATTATTCGCAATAAATCTTGATTATTCACTTAATTGTTTGTAAACCAACGAGTGTTCTCTATTTAAGTGTTTAAATGAGAACTAAGTGTTTAAGTGCAACGTACGCTTAACACTCACAATACAACTTCGTAGACTGCGAATACTGCTATCAATTAGACAACTGTCCCAACTGTCTAGCTAGCTTTTAGAACCAGGTACGGTACTCAAATATATTTAGATTTGATTAGATATTTATAGGTGCGAATGAATTATAATTACTTATTCGTAAGCAGGTGTTTACGAATAAGTAATATACTAGTATATTTTCCAATTCTAGAGTTAAGAAAAATATTTGTAATCGCCTAACTGAATTGCTTTTGTGCTTCTTTACGTTTTTATGAGAACAATAATGGGAATATAAGGTGCAGTTGTTTTTGGAAATTTGAGCAATAAAATAGACAGATGATAACTATTCAAAATGTTACGACATTTCATTACTATCTATTGCAGCTTCATCAAGTGATCTATAATAACATTGTATATAAGCTGTTAGGCCTCTGTACTGCAAGTTATAGGGCCGTACAATAACACCTGGACTAGAAAGAAAACGATAGCGGTGAACAAAGTAAAATAGGTAACGCGGTGATGCCTACGCCGTCGAGCCTCGTCACTGAAGCTCTTCTACCAGTTGATTCACAAAGGGAACCGCGCGCCGCCGCGGTAGGCGGCGAAGCGAATTTCATGTCGCTTGCCCTGACTAACTGACGTTGATACCATTCACACAACACCCGACCGCGCGGACTAGTTTACTCACCGCAAAGCGCGGCGGCGCGCGATCCCGTGTGTAAATCACCTAAAAGCAAGACGGTCGGGTCTAACAAGCATAGCGGTCTTAGTCGCAGGTGACGTGACAGCTACTGTCTGAACACTGTGTAATGATAACATTTGTATAGCACATATCTGGTTTTTTTTTTGTGTTATGGAAGTGGCAAACAAGCATGCAGTTCACTAGTTGTTAAGTGATGACTGCAGCCTATAGACACTCACAAAAAGACTAAGGTCAAACTGCGTTACCACTCCTGTGGCCTAAGGTGTTATGCCTCTGTGCGGGAAATTACAGGGCCATACTTTACCACCTGACCGGAACACGATAGTGCTGAATACTACCATTTAGCAGCAAGTATATTAGGTAATGCGGTGGTGCCTACGCCCGCGAGCTCTATCACTAGAGCTCTACCACTAGTAACACTACTACTATCACTAACTTTTCAAAGTCACCACCAAAGCAATAAACAAGGTCCGCCCTACCAAAGTCGCGATGAAAACTCATATAAATTTTCATCATGTTAAACGAACTTGAATTCCGTTAACTTTCACACATCATTAGTACACATAATTCACACGACAAGTAGATAACGAGAAATTGTATTTTACATATTAAAACCCTGGACTCCTCAAGGCTGTTTCTATTAAAACTTGAAAAGCGAGGGATTTCAACTTTCACTTGTATTTCGAAGGACCCGAGTGTCGTGTATCGAGGGAATAAGTTAAAAGTGTTCGTGATTGTAGTCCGTTTGCAGTATTTATTTGTGAAATCATGTGGGTTATATTATATTTGTGGAAGAATCTAGTGAAGTATATTTTGTGAATGTGAACATTAATCTTAATATATATAAATCTCGTGTCACAATGTTTGTCCTCAATGGACTCCTACACCACTTAACCGATTATAATAAAATTCGCACACCATGTGCAGTTCGATCCAACTTAAAAGATAGGATAGCATTCATCTCAATTCATAGTCGTAATGTTATGTAAGTACCTAAATTGCAACCGTGCGAAGCCGGTACGGGCCGCTAGTATTATTATAATATTTTGCACTAAGATTATAAAATCTTAGTGCAAAATACACTAGTTTTTGGGTCGTTGATACTTTTGTTAATACAATACTAGATTAACTTGTCTTATATGTACTGGAAATAAATATCTGTACATTTTTAACTGATATGTTTACGTACCTACCTACTAGAGCTTATTTATCATTATGCTTCTTCTCTTAGGCAGTAGACGTATTTAGTAAAAAATGCTCTCCCTTTTTATATCAAAAGGTTGACAGACAAGGAGGTCTCTTGGCTGTCAACCTCTCCAATCCTCACAACTGCAGTCGCTAGAAAAAAAATTAAACATCAGAGAAGTTACCAACGCGTTGCCAATCCTAAACCTCCGTGCTCCACGAATTAATTAATTTAACTTCGATGTATTTTTCATATTTGTTTAATTCTTTTTGCATTGATGTTTACACCTATAACTGAGGTGTCACTTAGCTTGAATTGTTTTTTTTTTTATGTTTATCATATTAATATTTACCAGTGATCGCCTTGTTGGTGTGACAAATAAATAAATAAATTCATTATGATGAATTAATTCGTACGTACTTGTAGCACATATCTTTACTTAAATTTTATAAATAACTCTTGTCTGTGTGTGCGGTTGTCGCGAGGTAAGGGCCTAGGGCAAAGTTTTTCCAGTCACATTTAAATTTTGCGCTTAAAGTAAATATGATAATACGGGATGGGCAGCAGCGCCTTGCAATAAATCTTCTGCCATTGCAATTGCCAATGCGCCGGCCAAGCGTAGCGATTATGGCATATTTAATATACTTGCCGCTAAATGGTAGTGTTGAGCACTATAGTGTTCCGGTCAGGTGGTAATGTAAGGCTCTGTAATTTCCGGCACAGAGGCATAACACCTTAGGCCTCAGGAGTGGTAACGCATCTGCATTTTGACCTTGATCTTTGCGTGGGTGTCTATTGGCTGCAGTCATCATTTAATATCAATGTGAACTGCATGCTTGTTTGCCACTTCGATTACATAAAATAAAAGTCCCCTCATCACGCACAACACTATTGTAGACGTTCTTGAAGGCTTTTATCTAGCAGTAAACTACTATCAGCTGCAATGATGATAATGGTAACCACGGAACGATGAAGTGAAGCCAAAAAAAACAGCTACTTAGCATAATAATATGGTGATCATTATCCCTTCCTAATCAGACACGTTAAGTTGGGAATTCATAAAAAAGGTTATTAAAATCAAGTTGATTTATCTAAGTTACGCAAAAAACCTCCATTTTGGTCTTTGACCCCATTTTCGGACATAAAACATAGTAACTTAAAATAATATTCGAACACTTGCCACGATAAAATCAATGTACCTAAACGAAAAAACAGTTTCTTCCAGCACGTCACCTGAAACATTGAACAGGTTCGCCACTGATGTTTACTGAGCGTGACAAGGGCATTGCCTGTCTGGTCAAAGTAAGTATTAGTTGAGAGTTCTTTTTAAGTTGGGTCTTTGAATATGTTCGCGGTAAATGTAGCGGGAAATCTTTTAGGATTCTTTAAAATAAATGTACTCAAAATAGTGATCCTTAAGTAGATCTGTTTGAAATAATCGGTTATTTTTAGGTAATATAAGATTTATTTAGCGGATCGATGACATAGTTGATCTAGAGCTATGTATCGACCGCTTCATTCGAAGTCATTTTTTTTCAGTCACTTTTACAGCATGATAATATATGGGGTTAAAGAATAAAAGACGACCCCACCTAGTAGTGGATTTTCTTCTATTGGAAAAGAATTCTTCTAGAAGAACAGTCAGTCAACTGAACAATGGCGGTCAAACTATTCCAATGGGGTGGTAGTGCAATAACGCAAGATGGGCAGCAGCTTCCCGCGATAAAACTACCACCATTGCGGTCGCCAATTCGCCTGTCAAGCGTGACTATAATAGTCACGCTATTTGTCATAATAATTATGACATATTCTCCCTTAATGTCGCACACGCATATGTTGTGGGCGTCACGTATTGACGACAGCATAAAACATTAGTAACTACTTAAATTAATACCCCAAAACTTTTTACGGTAAAATCAATGTAAACGAAAAACCTGTTTCTTCCAGCACGTCACCTGAAACATTGAACAGGTTCGCCACTGATGTTTACTGAGCATGATTGGAACTTTCCGATTGGTATGAGCTGTTCTCTGGCGTACCACAAGGCGGCATCATTTCTCCATTATTTTTTTCACTTTTTATTAATTCCATCACGCACATTCTGAAGTGCTCTTACCATTTATACGCGGATGATCTTCAATTATATACTCAAGCCGACTGGGAAAATACGGATAGTGCCATATCTCTACTTAATGAAAATCTTAATGCATTATCCGTATGGTCTCAAAATTTTGGCATATCTGTTAACATCAATAAATGTCAGGCTTGTATTTTAGGTAGTCCATATTTCGTAAATAAATTAGATTTAAATAGCTTACCTCCCATATTGTTTAATAATATTCCAATTCCAGTATCTCGCGACGTCAAAGACTTGAGTTTACACCTGGACGCAACTCTTAGCTGGAATACTCAAATTACTAATATTTGCAAAAATACCACAGCTACGCTTCGCTCCCTTTATAGGTTCAAGAACTTTCTACCTTCGAAGACCAAACTGCTTCTGGTACAATCACTTATTTTTCCAGCTCTTGATTACGCCGATGTTTGTTATTCCTTTCTCAAGAACTTCTATTGAAATTGGATCGTATTCTCAATAACTGCATTAGATTCAACTTCGGTCTCCGTAAATTTGATCATATTTCCGCTCACCGCTCTAGGCTTAAATGGCTTCCCATCCGTCACAGAAAAAACATTAGAATTCTTTGTTTATTATTTTCCATTCTTAACGATCCTTTATCTCCTTCTTATCTCAAATGTCATTTTAAACTTCTCGGTTCTACTCACCTAATTGATCTTCGTTTATCACTCAATCTTATACTTCAAGTTCCTCCCCATCGTACTGGGTTTATGTCTAACTCCTTCGTTGTTACTGCAATCAGGCTCTGGAACACGCTGCCTATTGACATTAAAAAAGCTCCGAGTAAATCATCATTCAAAAATAAGCTTCGCAGTCTTTTCTTAAAATCCTCTTAATAATGTATGTATTGTTTATTCTCGTTTCATTCTTAAGACTTGTACGTTATATTTATCTTAATATATATAAATCTCGTGTCACAATGTTTGTCCTCAATGGACTTCTAAACCCCTTAACCGATTATAATAAAATTCGCACACCATGTGCAGTTCGATCCAACTTGAGAGATAGGATAGTTTAAATCTCAATTCATAGTCGTAATATTATGTAAGTACCTAAATTGCAACCGTGCGAAGCCGGTACGGGCCCCTAGTATATTATATATATTTAAATATTTTATATATTTATTATCATATTTTATATGTAAGTATATTTTTACTTTGTATGTATGTATGTGTGTTTTGTATGATTGCTATATTCTTATATTTATAGCACGCTGTATGTATAAATATATCAAATGTAGTTTCGTGTTACTACATTTCTTTTTATCAGCACCTATCTTACGTTTTCAACACAACCCAAAGGTTGGCTGGTTGATAATGCCTTGTAGTAGCATTAAGTCCACCTTATGTACCTTTCGTGTGCATTAAATTTAAATAAATAAATAAAATAGGCAAGGGCATTATCTGTCTGGTCACAGTAAGTATTAGCTGAGAGATCTTTTCCTGTCTTCTAGTACGTTCGCGGTAAATGTAGCGTGAAATCTTTTAGGATTCTTTAAAATAAATGTACGAGTAGTCCGTTTGTGAGTTTCTTTATAATTTTTAGTTACGTATTAAATAATAATAATGGCAAACCTTGATACGTCCCACTGCGGGGCACGAGTCTCTCCGCTTCTTAGAAGGAGGCCCGGAGCTTACTCCACCACGCTGCTCCAATGCGGGTTGGTGGAGATACGGGGTTAGTGGCCAACCCGCTCTCGGATGTTTTCAAACCGCCCATAAAGCCTCTGACAAGGTTTAACGACTGCTATCTATCGATAGCAACCGGGACCGACGGCTTAACGTGCCCTCCGAAGCACGGAAACGCGCATTTTATTTTTCCACTAGCGGTCACCCATCACACAACCGACCGCACCCGTATCTCTTAACCCAGTAGATAGCTTCCGATCTTTTTTTTTTTTTTTATGGAATGGAATGAACCAAACATGCTGTTCACATTGATGTTAAGTGATGACTGCAGCCTATAGACACTTACACAAAGACCAAGGTCAAAATGCAGATGCGCTACCACTCCTGAGGCCTAAGGTCTTATGCCTCTGTGCCGAAAATTACAGGGCCGTACATTACCACCTGACCGGAACACGATAGTGTTGAACACTACCATTTAGCGGCAAGTATATTAGGTAATGCGGTGGTGCCCACGCCCGCGAGCTGCTTAATTGGAGCTCTACCACCAGTAAAAATCTACACCAGCCGCGGAGCCTAAAGGTATTATTTAAGAATAATTTGACGGTTCGACGATACAGTTGGTTTATCGGTGTGTAACGACCACTTAATTCGAGGGTCGGAAGTTCGACCCTAGTATAATATTTGTATGGCCAACAGATATTTGTTTCGGGCCTGAGTGTTTGGGTTATGTGTGAGCAGTGATACAAGTGCAAACGTAACATGAAAATTGAATTGAAAAAAAAAAATTAAAATCTCATAGCTCAGTCTTAGCATATCTTGTGTCCCCGAATATGCTGGCCTAAAACGTCGCGTTAAATAGTGAATGAAATAGTCAAATTAAAAAGCCTAATAATCTGTTTTTGGATCTATACTTTAAATGGTTAAAAAGTTGTGAGTTGTACAAGTTGACTCATGACTTTTTCTCCTTCCCAATATCTCTATTTTGGGATCGATTACCCTCAAATCTTTGCCAAAACTGAAGCTTCATTGATTAGGCGATTGAGGCTTAGCAGTAATATCGAGCGTATACATCTCCGGGCACATTACCAAACTCCGAGGGTGACAAAGGGAAACTGCCAGAAAATCGAAAAAAAAAATGTTCCCTGACCTGGGGATTGATCCCAGTACCCTAGCGTAACAATGGTAGCCTGTTACCATTAGACTGCTGATGTACCTAGTTAATTAACACCATTATTAGGTACTGAAAGTAGCCTAAAATTGATTTTCAACTTTGTTTGTCAACCTCTCAAGTATTATTAATTCTTGATTCGACTTCAGGCTTAAAGCTTTATAAGCGTAAACAAAGTAAAATAATAAAGCAATTAGGAGATAAACAGGTTTATTTATAAATAGCCTGTATTCATAATTTCATCCATTCCATTTTTCAGAACTGTATTTCTAAGGCTTGGTAACATCTTAAAATCTTCAGTATCTGTAATTATATTATTATGAAGGAATAACAAATTGAAGGGAATATTTGGAATGTATTCCTATTCTCAGAAATAAGGAATAAATTCAGAAATAAAAACACTGTTATGAAACTTATTGTTAAATGGCTACTAACCCTGCCATAATGGGGCTGGGTCATACTGACCCGAGCCAATTTTAAACGGATATATGTTGTTTTTGTCAGTTCACCACATTGGTGCACTCAGTGCGACGTCGTCGTGTTAAGTGAAAATGGGTGATTATGACCCAGCGTTTTTGCAGTTATTACTGGTTTGGTGGGTACTTTCGTGATTTTCTTTTGTTTGCTTAATTTTTTTTTTTAAGTTTTTTAATTTATATAGATTTTTTTTGCTGTCATATTTTCATTGATAATGAATCCGGGGAGATTTTTCTATCTGTTACAATAATGTCGAATTAGATGCAAATAATTAAGCCTAATTAGGCCTTTCAGGATGCTTTGAATATAGATATTGACGATCACTTATCAGAATGGCAACACAAGGAAAAGTAAGAGATAAAGAATTTTTTTTTTTTTATGTAATAAATGTGGCAAACAAGCATGCAGTTCACATTGAAGACTGCAGCCTATAGACACCCACACAATGACCAGAGGTCAAAATGCAGATGCGCTGCCACTCCTGAGGCATTAGGTGTTATTAATCTGTGCCGGAATGTATTAGTATTGTATTTATTCTACAACCTAAATGTTTTATATCTATAAAGGACTTAGGTTGTAGAATAATTTTTTATCTAAAAAGGCATTGATATTAAAGTAACTTACTAAATTGCCCGAAAATTTTGAACTTGAAGTGGGTCATGGTGACCCAATGCCATCAATTATTTTTGCGTCATTTGCGTCGGGTTACAGACATATTTTTGAGGAATATTATCAAACTAAGTGCTCTCAGTGCGGTGGAAATTCCGCGTATTGATATTACAGCTTCTCGTTTGAAATATTTTGTATTGTTATTAATATTATAAGTACATCATATTCAGTATTTATTTGTTATTGTCTACAAAGATAAATTAGAAATGAGTCGGTATATAAACCCTTAAAGATCAAATGGCTGATCTTGGTGGTAGAGTTCTAGTGACGGCGCACGCGAGCGTAGGCACCTAGGCACCACCGCATTACTTAATTTACTTGCCGCTAAATGGTTGTGTTCAGCACTATCGTGTTGCGGTCAGGTGGTAATGTACGGCCCTGTGATTTCCAGCACAGAGGCATAACACCTAAGGCGTCAGAAGTGGTAACGCATCTGCATTTTGACCTCTGGTCTATGTGTAGGTGTCTATGGGCTGCAGTCATAACTTAACATCAATGTGAACTGCAAGCCTGTTTGGCACTTCCATTACATAAAAAAAAATAAACATGGGTAACCAATGACTAGTTCCAAGGCACTCCACGTTCTCTACCTACCCGCAAGGGACTTAGCATGGTTATAGCTTAGATACACACATATTGATCAGAGATGTCATGAATGGTAAAGCACTACCACGTAATTTCTGGTAGGCAAAACAGGAGTGTTAACGCATTTTCATTTTATGATATGTATGTATGTATCTTCACGCCAGGTCCCTAACGGGGTAGGCAGAGAGTGTAGAGCGCCAGACATCCCGGTTCTGACAAACCTCTCATGCCTCGTCTACCTTCATCATTCTCTTCATACATGCACGCCGATTCCTAAGACTTTTGACCCCACCATCAGACAGAACTCGACCTATTTGGTCATGGTAGGTCAGCCTTGGTCTTCCTGGGCCTCTGCAGCCATCCACATTCGCATTGTATATCTGTTTAGTCATTCGCTCAGTCGACATTCTTTCTATATGCCCGAACCATAGGAGCATGCTCATTTTTACACCGATACTATCATTCACACAAAGTCTCTTTCTTACATCTTCATTACGAACGCGATCGGTGAGTGATACACCGCAGATCTTGCGCAAAGATCTCATCTCGACCGCGTTCAACTTACTTTCATGCTCTTTCCTGCATACCCAGCTCTGCTTCCATATAAAAGCGTTGGAGTAAGTACAGCATTATGTACGGCTAGTCGAGCCCGCTGGCTGAGATGTTTAGATTCTAGCAGCTTACCCAACGCTCCATTCACGCAATTTTATGATATATTTAATAATATCTATACGCTGTATTCGCTTACAATTTTTATGAAATGCTCCATTGTATACTACACTTGTTTCTTATTCAATTACGTAAATAACAGCAAAACATTGGTCAGTTTCTAAACCATAAAATTAAAATCAATTCTTGTATCTTAATTCTTGAAAAATCCGTTCACATGTATTGAAAAATTTAACAAAATCCGAAAAAATCTTACATCGTAACCATATTAATAAGTTATTCGCTAGAAGCGCATCCCATGTTGCTACGCTCGTAGCTTCGTAGCCTAGTTGGCTCTACGCCAGGGGTCAACGTCCGCGTAGCATCCAATAAAAACAATAAGGATGTGCAACTCTGTCATTGGAAGTTTGTAAACGACATTATGCTGCTATTAAGATACTAAAATTGGATTTCAAGCATAATATGCGTAAAAAATTAAAAGAGTTTAAAAGAGACTTTTGTATAAAAAAATGAGAGTATTATTTTTTGTTGCAATTGTTGTTAGAAAACAATTTTTTTTCTAAATACAACAGATTTTTAAACAATTTACCGTAAAAAATCATAAAAAAATAATTTGTATGTTTATCTGGTGGTAGAGCTCCAGTGACGGAGCTCGCGGGCGTAGGCACCACCGCATTACCTAATATACTTGCCGCTTAATGGTAGTGTTCAGCACTATCGTGTTCCGGTCAGGTGGTAATGTACGGCCCTGTAATTTCCGGCACAGAGGCATAACACCTGAGACCATAGGAGTGGTAACGCATCTGCATTTTTACCTCTGGTCATTGTGTAGGTGTCTATAGGCTGCAGTCATCACTTAACATCAATGTGATCTGTATGCTTGTTTGCCACTTTTAAAACATAAAAAAAAAAAAAAATTAACCAATAAATATTTTATTAAAAACTAGCTGTGCTCGCGACTTCGCCCTCGTGAGAATTTATGATTGTTCAGTATCTACCCAGAGGAAGTCGTGGGCGCAGCTAGTATAAAAGTCGCCTTAGTAACTCCTTATTATATAAACTATATCTGCCAATGAAAGTCCCGTCAAAATCGGTAAGGCCGAGATTAGCCGGGACAAACAGACAGACAGACAGACAAAAATAGTAAAAAATGTTGTTTTGGTATATGTACCGTGTATACATACCTACATATGCATTAAGTAAAAATTTTAATATTACAAACACACTCCAATTTTATTTATTTGTATAGATGTATAGATGTACTGCACAATGCTTTATAATATAATCAATGCAGATAAAAGTCGTGCACATGAACAATGAGGAACTAGATAATGAGATTGTTTCTTACTCTCAAGATGAGAGGGAAGGGTGCAATACTCTCTCATACATAATACATGCAAATGCAATTGTACTCCGTCTGATTTTGAAAACAGTTCAAAGCCCTTTGCTAAAATACTTTAATTCAATGAACTTGTCTGCCATTAAATTTGTTTGCTTTATGTAGAATATTGGATTATGATGTTGGTTTATAATCACTCTTGGCCGCGCCATATTTGGATACCAATAAAAAATATTTTTTGACATTAAAATGTATACCTCAAGAATTATAATGGTTTGGTTTTCGTTGATTGATAGAAAACTAAGATCTTTTTCTTAATTTACCGCTCTTTCAGTCTTACCACCCTATTAGGCATATATGTCCAGTTTCTTATTATGTAGGTAATTAAGTATCGACATGAGACAATGATGGTATACGTGTGGAGGAACGGGTGGAAGTGTTCCTCCAACGAAAAGGGAGGATCTTCCGACCAGGCGAGGTGGTAGCGCCTGGCGGGCCGCAGCCCAACGGTTGAAGTTGGGCAGTTGTATATATGCCAACTCTTGAGAAATCTTCCTATGTGCGATGTAATTTGACTGCACGCCATCTATCGTACTAGACAAGTACTGTAAGGCTTCATTGTATTCCACTAGTTGGCGCCTTAATGTAGTGGACGCTACATACGTTTTGTTGTAATTGATAAAGACTATGTTAATCAATGAATAAATAATTAGTTTTTTTTTATGTAATGGAACTGGCAAACAAGCATGCAGTTTACATTGATGTTAAGTGATGACTTATTATTAAGTGATGATTTATTAGTGCACCCCTATCCTACTCTATTACATTTTTTCCTCTACCCAAAGGTTGTCTGGTAGAGATCGCTCCTCTAGCGATAAGGCCGCCTATTGTATACTCTGTAACTCTTTTGTGTATTTCTTGTATTCTTAACTGGTGTACAATAAAGTGTATTGTTGTTTTATTGTTGACTGCAGCCTATAGACACCGACACAAAGATCAAAGTCAAAATGCAGATGTATTGCTTGTCACTCCTGAGGCCTAAGGGGTTATGCTTCTGTGCCGGAAATTACAGGGCCGTACATTACCACCTGACCGGAACACGATAGTGCTAAACACGACCATTTACCGGCAAGTATCTTAGGTAATGCGGAAGTGCCTACGCCCGCGAGCTGCGTCACTGGAGCTCTACTATCAGTAAAAATAAATCGTTCCTAATATTCTGTCTAGTGATGCAATAAATGTAGATAAAAAGCATGCACATATACATCAGGGAACTAGATAATAAGGTTGTCTCGTACATCAGGATGAGAGAGAAGGATGCAACACTTTGTCCCTTTCACTCTTGCCCTTATAAGCATGTAAAATACATGCAAATGCACTTGTAGTCCGTCTGATTTTGAAAACAGGACAACGTAGTTGCTAAAATATTGTCATTCAACAAACTTGCCTGCGATAGAATTTGTTCAATTTACGTTCAAAAATATTGAATTAAGTACATGCAGCTTGGTCGTGTTTTTTTGGGTATATGCTTCACGGCCCCGTAATTTCCGGCACAGAGGCATAACACTTTAGGCCTCAGGAGTGGTAACGCATCTGCATTTTGACTTAACACGGAACCAAGCGAATGTAAACTTTCATTGTAATTGATACAATACTTAGTTTTTTATTGCAATGTAAGATCAAAAAATTGTTTACCGCAGAAAATTATACGAAGTTTTAAAATTTATTATTATGGTCATTTTAATGGCGATCAGAGAATTGTTTTCTGCACCAAATTATACAAACGGAGTTAGCATCTTAATCAACTAAAAAATGTTTTGAAATTTACTTTTTTTAAATGTTCTGCACAATGCGATTAACGCAGATAAAAGCTCTAAAAAGAATTAGATAATGAAGTTGTCTCCTACACCCAGGATGAGGGGGGCGAACTCTGTCCCTTTCACTCTTACCCCCATATAGGAATACATTCAAATGCAATTGTGGACCGTCTGATTTTCAAAACAGGTCAAAGCCCTCCGCCATACTTTCATTCAATAAACATGTCTACGATTCGATTTGTTGAATTTATGTTCAAAGAATGTCGAAAGATGTTGATTTACAATTAAACTTGGCCGTGATGTATTTAGATAGCAAAGAAAAAAAAATATTTTACTAACGACCATACAGTTACAGTTCACATTGATGGAGAGTGAATATTATAGCCTAAAGACACCTTAAAAAAAAACTAAAGGTGAGTCTATATCAGTACGCGGTTTTGTAATGTATCCAGTGATGTAATTTTTTTTTCTTTTTCTACCGCTTCGGAAAAAACACACGTCATTTCGTCACTCAGTTACGTGGTTTTTTTTTGGTAATGGAAGTGGCAAACAAGCATGCAGTTCATATTGATGTTAAGGGGAGACTGCAGCCTATAGACACCCACACAAAGACCGAAATCAAAATGCAGATGCGTTGCCCCTCCCGAGGCCTAAGGTGTTATACCTCTGTGCCGGAAATTACAGTGCCGTACATTACATTACCAAATGCCCGGAACACGATAGTGGTGAACACTACCATTTAGCGGCAAGTATATTAGGTAATGCGGTGGAGCCTACGCCCGCGAACTCCGTGACTGGAGCTCTACTACTACTTATACAATTTAAATCTATCATATCCATAAAGACTTCTCATACAAGAATAACAATAAGAAAATTCACTATCATACACCAAGTTGGATTGGTAACAGATTAAAAAAGTTATGAATATATCACGAGGGCGGCATAATCACTACACAACGAATTCCTCAATTGATGAGTAAAAAAATATACTGCGTGTTTTTTGTACGTATGTAAACTTTTTCCATAGAACATGTCTGCTGCAATGATCTTGCGGGTAGATGTGCCAATCTTAGCTACTAATATTTATATCGGTCTAAAGGTAGTGTCACACGAATGCGAATAACGCGTTGTAAAGCGCGACGCGCCGCGCGCCGCCACCCCATTGCTATCGATCCACTTCCATTGCTCGCTGATGTTCGAAATCAGCTGTGGAGAAGGTATGTAAATACGACACTTTAATTAAATTTTAGATTTTCCTGTTATAAAATATTTGTAGCTTGGAGTTAGCGATATTTGGAAGAGGTTTTTCGGTTAGTTCTTTTAAATACAAGCAATAACAGACGGAGAGATATCAAGACAAATTATATGTATCATAATATTTTGTTTATTGTATGTTTAATTGACAAATATTCACAAAATCTTTGCTTTTATAAATTACTTAATGAATTATATTAAGTTGAGATAATGTAACTTATATAACTAGATTTTAATGTTACAAAAATGTATAGCTTCTTTTTATTATTTATTATAAAATTCTTTAAAAGTTAAACCAATGTAATTATAATGCACTACTTGAAAGTGGCATTCAATAAACAGACTTCAATGTTTTTAATTAGCATACAGTAAAGTGTAAAAAGCCAAAAATCTACTACGATAATATTGCAAAAATTTGATGCTTTGAAAAAAAAAAATATACGACATGTAACGGGAATAAAGTACACTCTCAAACACCCTAATTAGAAAATCGAGTTATGATCATAATACATCGACTGAAATTTATGTATTAAATATTTTTTATTTAAGAAATAAGTTGTCCTCAATTTGTACGAACAGTATGCACACCCTACGTATACTACCCTACGGCCGCACATAAAACACAAACCTACTCACACACGCACACTTTCGCAAAACGATGTAGCGAAACCTGCTCACCCTTATCTAACACTCGCTAGTAGGTACTATGATTAATTTTCACTATTTTATTTCTTAAATCATTATTTATAAAATAATGCACTTCTCAACGATTTCTTATGAACTTGTTGAGAGTAGCATTCTATTTTAGAAAGACGTCAGTCTCATTTTCGTGGTTTTGACTGTTCTCCAAATGGGTGACCATAATTTTCTTAATTCTAATTAATTTTGGGATAAAATATTACCTATATTAAAAATACCTAAAATCGATTGAGTCATCGATTCTGAACA
Organism: Macrosoma leucophasiata; assembly: GCA_036365455.1. Classification (NCBI taxonomy): domain Eukaryota; kingdom Metazoa; phylum Arthropoda; class Insecta; order Lepidoptera; family Hedylidae; genus Macrosoma; species Macrosoma leucophasiata. Next base: position 20,265,205 of record JAWQUS010000007.1, on the reverse strand, counting down.
AACTAATTTGGATTGTACATTTAAACCTGTTTCACGTTATATTAATCAAACAGACAAAGATTAAATTTATCATTATATTTTTATAATTTAACTGAAATTCACTTCACGAACCCGTGTCTATTTTCGTCTCTCCCTTGATTTAGTTTCACGTGTCACAATAGACAATGCGGACAGTAATGTTTAGCTTGACGTGTCTCCGCAAATATTGGGCACAAATAAAGCTCATCCAAACAAACCCAATGACACTTCACTAAAAACAACCTTTCTGTACACGGGTTTATTGACTTTACTTTGGTGATTGTGTACGAATACTATTTTGTATTGTATAACTAGCTGTTTCCATGACTTCTGAACAATAATTTTGCTAAATTCTACGCGAATAAAGTCGTGTGCACAGCTAGTCTAAATTAAATACGTTTATGTAACCAGACAGACAAAAATGGGAAAAATTGTATTTTGGTTTCTTTTTTTTATGTCATGAAAGTGGCGAGTATGGCGAGTGGCAAGGATGCAGTTCACATTGATGTTAAGTGATGACTGCAGCCTATAGACATCCACACAAAGACCAGAGGTCAAAATGAAGATGCGCTACCACTTCTGAGGCCTAAGGTATTATGCCTCTGTGCCGGAAAGTTCAGGGCCGTACATTACCACCTGACCGGAACACGATAGTGCTGAACACTACCATTTAGCGGCAAGTATATAAGGTAACGCGGTGGTGCCTACGCCCGCGAGCTCCGTCACTGGAGCTCTACCACCAGTAAAAAAGATTCTGTTAATCTTCTTTAATCGTCCCATCAGTTTTTTGGAAAAATAATGTTATGTACAGACACTCGATTTTTACTGTCTATATTATATGTATTGACTAACTGTGCCCGCGACTTCGTCCGCGTGAGAATTTATGATTGTTCAGTATCAACACGGACGAAGTCGTGCGCGCAGCTAGTATAAAAGTAGCCTAAGTTACTCCTTATTACATAAGCTATCTAGCCAGTGAATGTCCCGTCATAATCGGTCCAGCCGTATCCGAGATTAGCGGGAACCAACAGACAGACAGATAGACAGACAAGAACTGTAAAAAATATTGTATTGGTATATGTACCGTGTATACATACATATGCATTTAGTAAACAGCGGTTATTTTTATATTACAAACAGACACTCCAATTTTATTTATTTGTACAGATGTATAGATATATAATATATTCCAATGAATGTAGGCGTGAAGGTACGTCTTATAAACTTGAACAAAAACCATGTGGAATATCTCGTAAAATAAAACGTTTAAATTCAGAAGGCAAAGTTTATGATCATCAAAATTGTTTTGATGATCCCTTGTTTTAGCCCATTATACGATAATGGGGATGATGACTAGTTTTTTTTCTATTGTAATTTCAAAAAGTATAGGAAAAATAAATAAATTTTGTCTTTGAAACGTCTATTCAATAGCTAATGATTTTAAAGATATAACGATTCAAAACCTTGCATGTTGTGAAACGACTCAAAGCGGCTCATAAAGACGATACTCTATTCTGACGTCACGTTACAGTTAAAACTTGTAAATTGTATGGTGAAATCAAAACATTTTAAAATATCTTCTTCAATAATGCGTTTTTGTAAAAACATCCTTATTAAAATTTGTTGGATATCGTATATAAAGAATGTAAAAGTGGAATTCTGTTCACTAATTTACACATAAATAATTTTCGTCACTTTTTAATTTTTACATTTCATAGTATTCAACTCGAATTTTCATAATTTTTGTATCGTCATTTCCCATTTGCAAGCCGCTTTCATGTGATATGATACAAAGTAGTGGATTCATACCTAGTCATCATCCTTATTGTCAGACATTATGTTCATATTGTCTCCTTCTAGAATTGCTATAGACAATTTTTGTGTATTTACACATTTTAATTTACTACGTATATTAGAATGTGTAAATACACAAAAATGCACGAAGGTTCGTTTATATTATTTTTTATGTCAATTAAAATTACATTAATAATATCAGCACTTTATTGACCTGGAGACGTACGGCCGTACCTTTTTTTTATGTACCTAATGGAAGTGGCGAACAAGCATGCAGTTCACATTGATGTTAAGTGGTGACAGCAGACTATAGACACCTACAGAAACCGCAGATGCGTTACCACTCCTGAGGTCTAAGGTGTTATGACTCGGTGCCGAAAATTACAGGGCCGTATATTACCACCTGACCGGAACAAGATTGTGCTCTGAAAACTACCATTTAGTGGCAATTATATTAGGTAATACGGTGGTGCTTACGCCCGCGAGTCCTTTTTTGGGAGGATTTATTGAAGACTATATAAAACAGTACGTACTACTTAATAAATAGACATCACATTTACATTTAAAAATAATTTAATATAAGTCATCAATATCGATACTTATAGGTACTATATTAGTAACAATTAGTAAAAAATTCAGTCGGCATCTGATTTAATTAAGCTAAAGGTTTAAAGAATCCTACGAATTAGCCTAGTATCTGAAATAAATAAGGGAAGGGAAGGCAAAACGGACCACTTAAGAAAAAACAAACATAGAAAAAAACTATTTGTTTTATTATTAAAGTTCTTCAAGAGTAAAACTAATCAACACTGTTAATTTATGTAAGAATACTCATTCTCATATAATTATTAACTCTCTTTTATATAGGAGTGTACTGTATGCGTTTTTGACAAACCATGAATAATAATCTACCGAAAAAATCTATCGATTCAATACGCTGCACAGCATTTGATAATCCACTGAAGAAGGCAAGAATTATTTAGCAATTGTCATATCTTATCATTACAAGCCGTCTATAGTTCACACAAAATAAAAGTTTACCTATAACATTGACTAATGTATGCACATTGATTTCTGAGTTTACAATACCATTTTTGGTGCAGACCCACCTTTTCTGATAACGACTTCACCTGTCTTAGTTAAAATGAGCTCATTTGAAAATTGCATTCTCGCGTCATCACTGTTAGTAAAGACTGCGATGTAGTTAATATGTGTTAATTTGTTAAACATGTTTAGATTTAGCTTAATAACTGTCTTAATTTATTTCACTGTTTCTATTATAGCTTCTAAAAATGTTGAGGGGTAAGTCGTTGAAATTGGCGCTCTAAAATAAGTTCTCCAAGATCAGGGGTTACCATCATCTCTTAAAGCAGACTTATTTGAATCTTACGTTGTTTTGACGTATAACGTCAAGACAAATTAGATTATATTATGACATGTGTAAAGCTTACTTTTCGTTGGCGTTCCTCATACCCCACAACACTAACCCCCTTATTCATAAACGTACATTAGATACGTTTTAGCCATAGAATGCTTTGTCTTTGTCAGTTGCATTGTCGAATGTGCAGCATAGAAAAAAACAAAGGAGAGATTTGCAACACTTTAGCTAAAATACGTTTATGAATAAGGAGCTAAGATTGCAAAAAGACTGATAAGAGATGGTGGAGCTCCAGTTACTGTTTAAAAACTATTAACATAAACAATATTGTTTTTCCAGACTACAACCAGTTCTACAAAGAACAGTGGAAGCACTGTTTGTCGAAAGATCTGAAGTTATTTACCCTGGAGCGTGCAAGCTCTTTAGGTCATCTAATCGTCAATCCAAAATTTGCAGACGAGATCCAGGCCTCACTTCTATCCTAACTGCAGCGAAAGACCAAGCCATAAAAGCTTGCGAAGAAGGTTTCCAATACGACAGATGGAATTGTTCCTTAGTTTTTAACAGGAAAGCGAAAAGGAGTATATTCAATAAAATTTATAGAGAGACGGCCTTCGTTCATGCTTTGATGGCCGCGTCTATAGCTCACGCAGTTGCGAAAGGATGTGCCTCTGGGGACCTATCACGGTGCTCCTGCGTCGGCAACTTCAGAAATATATCATTGACTTGGAAAGGCAACGGTTGCGGTGACGATTTTAAATATGGAAAGAGAATAGCAAGGAATTTTCTCGATTTGAAACACGCTGGTACTGATCAAATTGGCGAGATCTTGAAACAAGATGTTGGTGTTGGAATCGATTCGATTGGTGAGCAAATGAGAGAAGTGTGCAAATGTCATGGTTTCTCCGGTTCTTGTACGACGAAGACGTGCTGGAAGCGACTGGGACCGTTCAATTCTGCAATGGGATTGTTGAAAAAGCATTATCATCATGCGATTAAGAAGAAGGTGGTGAATTATACAACGAAGCGTGCCATTACGCCAAAAGTGCGAAGAAAATTGGAATTAGATAGGAAGAACTTGGTGTATTTGCAGAAGACGCCGAATTTGTGTTTAAGTACTAAAGGTAGAGTGTGTAGGGACAGAAATAATTGTGCTACGTTGTGTTGTGGTAGAGGTTATGTAGTCGGCAAAAAAACTGTGACGTCCAGGTGTAGATGCAAAATGGTAGATTGTTGTTTCGTCAAATGCGACACTTGTGTGGAAGAAATTGATTATTTTACTTGCAAATGACACTTATTATAGGTATTTAATGTGAAGTACTTCTTCTAAATACATAACTTTACATGTAGAAGCACCGGACGTGTGTATTTAAGGACCGGGATATCTGGCGCTCCACCCTCTCTATCTACGCCGTAAGAGACTGGGCTAGAATTAAACAGGTATAAAGATTTACATATAATTTTTGTGTCACTAAGTTATGTATTTTAAACTAATACTTGTACTTACTTAACTACCTAAAGATTAGTATAAAATAATTTAAACCGCTGTAATATCGCATACCTAATTGTATTTAATTCTTGACGACTGTAATTGCTATGAAACAGGTACCTAACAGACGTGTTTAAAATATTCAAATTCAGATCTTTTGTTTGATGTTCTCAAAAATATTACAATTAATTTTGAAAATTTATTGACTGACTCTGTTTTCTGTGGTTTTAAACATATAGGATGAAAGCGAGAGATCTTCTTATTGTTAAGTCAATGTTTTAATGTGTAATGGATATGGTATGACGTCTCTTTATGCTGTCGGTAAGCTGTGATATTATCTAGTAAGGAGAGATAAGGATTTGGGTTGGAGAGGAAATCTGAAGGCTAAATATTTGTATATAAACATAATAATATATTATTTACACACGATGTTTCATTTTCCTTTCCCAGAGAAATAATTGTTTTTGGAGAAATTTTATGTTAATATTAGGAACGTAAGTAAGTACCTACAGCAAATGTTTCAAGTGCGAAACCAATGAATGAGTATGAACCATGGAAGCAAATTGCATATTTGCTTATATGGTTCATACTTAATCCTTCAAGGATCGTACGGCCACCGGCGGCGAGACACAATTGAATTCCAATTGTCATATTTTTCTCGTGTCTGGAGAGATTAATAATGATAGATGATCAATTTCAGATTCTTCAATTTCAGAAAATATTGTCGTTGTGGAAACCACGAAGGGAATAGGTATGTATGTACATATTATACATCGTTGAGTAGTTAAAATGTACAATATAATGAAAAATCGTGTACAGTGTCATCTATCACAAGTTAAACGTACAACGTAATATGTGATCAAAACGGAGAATAATTTAGATTTTAAATGTGCCGCCAGATGGCACGCTTTACGAAAAGCAACCAGTTGTTATTTCATTTTTGGGCTGTTTTATAGTTTACGTACCGGGCATATGATGACTAAAATTATTAAAGTAAAAATTATTTCTAACAATGAAAAGCAATTCGGTCTTATTTTAGATACATAAAGAACTTATTTGTAAAATTGTCACCAACCAATTGCATTTTCTTGTCATCTATTGGTTTCTTTTTGAACTACGAGAAGTGCTCAAAAGTCAGTTTTCGAAGTAGTGTTTTAAGCGTACAATAGATGGCGCTGATAACAAGTACATTCGATTTGGAATAAAATAAAAAAGCTTAGGTCTGTCTGTAGGAATAAAATAATTTCGAAGTCTATATGCATTACCTTCAACCACTGGATTCCTGGCAGTCAGTCGAGTTTATTCAATTCCCATGTTTCGCTGCAGCGACTGCGCGCGAATAAAGATGCATTCGAGATAACATCATCTTAATTTGTATTGATTGCGAAATATTATACGCGTGGAACATATCAATAAGAAATAAACTTGGTTTATTTTTTCACGTTTTGAATATCAAATTTGAAAAGCAAATCTTTATTTAGGTTAGGAAGATTTTGCCATCAATATTGTTATCTAGGTACTATCAATTATTCAGTTACAGACTTCGTATTTGAAGAGGTTATTTTCAAAAGTTGACTTTTCCACTTCTTGGGTGTTTTGCACAATTCGTAAAAATATTAATGCCACTGCTATAAAAATTAACGCATTATCTTAAAGGACAATATTAGTCGAGATTCTGTTCGAGTTCTGTCTGATGTTTTATGTACCAAATAAATAATTTTTTTTGAATTTTTTTGATGGTGAAGTCAAAAGTCTTAGGAATCGGCGTGCATGTATGAAGAGGATGATGACGGTATTACATCACCTTGTCATGAGTTTAAGCATAACAAGATTAATCCACAGTGGTTTGAATCAAAACATGATTATTCCTAGAGCCCATAACAAAACTTGATTGCTCCAATCAGCCGCGTCAAAACTCAATAATTCCATTAAAAAATTTAGATTTATTCGAAATGTATCATTACAAAATTTTTGAATCCTCTACAAAGCAATGACTAATACTTTATGCATGTTTCTTCACGCCAGGTCCCTAACGGGGTAGGCAGAGAATGTCAAGCGCCAGATATCCCGGTCCTGTTGATTGATTTGATCGCGGATCAAGTTAGTGATTAGAAAAAAAAGAATATCTTCGAAAGATGTCCACTGTTGGACAAAGCCGGCCTGAGCCATCTAACCGGAACACGATAGTGCTGAACACAACCGTTTGTCGGCAAATATTATATGAATTAGGAACGTGTATTTACACGTGCACCTGTATGCGTAGCACGTAGAAAATACCAACCGTCGCCCATAAGAGGGGAGGAGGTTGGGTGATGCGGGGAAATCGGGCGGGACGTCGAAGTGTCCATTCTATACGTAGTTTTATTACATATTCTCTGCCAACACACAAAATAACAACAAAGTAAGCTCTCTACATGACGAATATTACGTTATCCAAACCCCATTACTCATGATCGCCTAAAGCAATATCCAAAAATCAATTGAATCGAATCAAACCCGAATGAATAGCCACGAAATATCTAATGAACACCACAGCCCGTGTATTACCGGCCTAAAGAGCGAGCAACATAGCTATTATGACGCTTATAATTGACCCATAAACCATTAAAGTTCACCACAAAATTGCGGTTTGTTTTCGATGCCAACTCACATAATTACTATGGTGTTACTAATAAAAAAACTTAAAAAACGGCAGCGAGATTTATTTATTTATTGACCTTAGCATTGGACGATTACTAGTGGTTCTCGAAGATTATCGTACGATTTTGAGTTGTGCGAGTACCTCATGGATAATCATTTAATATATGTCAGGGGTGGTATCGCCTAGTGGAATTATCATCGACTTTTTTATTAATTGATTCATGTAATTGTTACTGAATTTTTCAGGTCAATTTGTACCTTCTTTATTGGCTATACTGATAATCTAACTGATGTTCATACTTTCGTTGGTGATAAAAATCCATAGGGATATGTAGTGAGATTATCGTTATTGCTTTGAAGGAGGTAGAAACTGAAATAAAAAATTAACAACAATAACAATGTCGATAAGCCGTCGCACACCTGATCTAACAGTAGTTGATACCTTCTGATGGTAATTGTGATCTACAGTCTATTAATGTATTAGCATCTTTTTCAACGCGGTCGAGATGAGATCTTTGCGCATCTGCGGTGTATCACTCACCGATCGCGTTCGTAATGAAGATGTAAGAAAGAGACTTTGTGTGAATGATAGTATCGGTGTAAAAATGAAAAAAGGCATGCTCCGATGGTTCGGGCATATAGAAAGAATGTCGAATGAGCGAATGACTAAACAGATATACAATGCGAATGTGGATGGTTGCAGAGGCCCAGGAAGACCAAGGCTGACCTACCATGACCGGGTCGAGTTCTGTCTGATGGTGGGGTCAAAAGTCTTAGGAATCGGCGTGCATGTATGAAGAGAATGATGAAGGTAGACGAGGCATGAGAGGTTTGTCAGAACCGGGATGTCTGGCGCTCTACACTCTCTGCCTACCCCGTTATGGACTTGGCGTGAAGATACATACATACATCTTTTTCATCGATTAAAATTATACGAAGTAAATCAATTAAAGATAGGACATACTCGTATTAGTTTAAAATACGTAACTTCATATCTATAGGCAAATATAAATGAATGCATTTAAGCATACACACAAACGCCCATGATACCTATGATACGTTTTGTTCTTTGTAACAAGTGGCGAATCCATTGATATTTCCGGGCACACCCACAAATTACTCCAAACTTTAAGGGTGGTACTGAGAAACTTCTACAAGAATATCTCAATAGCATTTATCTCCTCGATGTGGGGATCGAACCCAGAACTCCAGTAGAAGTAGAAGTAGAGACCAATACCACTAAACAAACTGAGAAAATTTAGTTTAAATTAGTTTTCCCACAAATCGAGTTCTGGTCGATATCTTCTACCATGTTGTAAATATTTATGAATCACGATAAAGCGTGACGTTCAAGCTTTACTATCCGAATTTCACGAGTAATTCCTGTTTTATAGCAGTGCCGTATAACGAGTACTCGATACATTCGTCACGGAAAATTAATGTTAGTAAATGAGAATTTATTGTCAAATCAAATCGAGTTCCATTAGTAACGCTTTCCGTTGCCGGTCGATTGCTAGCCGAGACAATGCCAATAAAAATTATGTTATCCCGACCAATTACCCACCATTAAACAAAGGCTTTTATTGCTTCATGTAATCTTGGTTCTTTTTTCATTAAAAAATCTATATTTAATAATTCATTAGGCATTTTTTTCCATTTCATAATTGGTTTTCGTTATTCAATGATAAAATGTTGTTTTTTTGCTATCGTTTTAATTAATTTTCGTTTATTAAAAATAGAATGTTACATCAACTTCGACGTTGACTAGTTTATTAGTATGGATTTTTTTTATTCAATAACATTCATTGGTCAAATAAAAATGAATCTATCTATCAATCATTGTAATTAATCTACAATGATTATAGATAGATTTTATTTTATTTGGCCAATGAATGCTGTGCTGAACCGCGCTTTTTAATTTCATATTTTTAAATTAAAATATATGTTATTTTAAATTAAACCTATCTTGGCATTGTGTGCCATAGATGTGAGATACCTATTAAGATAAAAGTGGGTCTTAAAAAGTAAAATTTGCCCTTTTCTACGTAATCACGTTAAATATAATGTTAATCATTGGAATTGAGCCTAAATATCTAAATAGACACTATTTAAACGTGTGAAAAAATACGATCCCTTGATGGGAAAACGTATGGGTTCAGTCTCATTAAACCACAAATTACATTGCACACCACGGAGTGTAGTGTTTTATAGTAAAAAATGTTTACAAAAATACTATCCTTAAAAATCTCAAAAAACGCTACAACAATTGAGCCGGTTAACAATTGACATAAGAATCGGTGAACACTATTAATTCTAACATAAAACTTAAATAAAATATCTCGATTAAGGCACAGGTATGCACTGGCACCGAGACATGTTAGTAACCTTCCATATCAGTGATCCTGAAAGGAAGTCCAACGTCAGATATAATTATTTATGTTTGTTCGCACCAGATGAAGTTGTCAGATCGAACCACGGCCACGTAAACTCCTCGTTTTGTCCGTCTATCCGTGCTTAATTAATTATGTTAAATAATGCGATATTATGCATATCGTGTCATACGGATCGATACACACGGCATTTTATCGGGTACGACCTTTTTTGTTTCGATCATGAAAGACTACTAAGTAGGAAGCGTTTTATTTTGGAAGGCTGTGTCTGACGGTCATTTTTATTTATGGTGGGTATAATTTCAAGGCGTAGGCACACCGCGGACACTTCCCCAAAATTACATACAAACGCTTAATTTGGTGTCTATTACACAGACATCAATCAGTGATGTGCATTTACACGTGCACCTGTGTGTGTAGCACGTAGAAAATACCAACCGTCGCCCGTAAGAGGGGAGGTGGTTGGATGAGGCGGTCGGAATCGGGCGGGAGGTCGAAGTGTACATTCTATACGTAGTATTATTACATATTCATATTATCTGGCGTAGGTCTCAATGCTTAAGCTCATTATATTTGGGAAAGTTATAAGAAGGCCGCTCATTAATATTTAGATAATGCGGTTTTAGTGGTATTTTTAACTAAGAATGCAAGAAAGTCCAAAAGTGAATCAGTTTATACTCTGTTCTGTTGGAAAGAAATACCTACCAAAACCTCTCTTATTTCTGTTGAAAGAGCACAGCGCTCAATCTTGAAGGTCATGTTGAAGCGTCCGTTTAAATATTCTACGACTGATGTTTACAGGGAGAGTGGAGTATTGAACGTAAGACAACTCTTCATTCTTAAAATCACTCTCTCTGTCCACAAGTACCTTCTAACGTCGGCAAATTATGAAGAATTGACTAAACGCAGGGTGTACCGTTTACCTTATCCTTCCGTCAAATCCCGTCTTGCACAACGTTTTGGTAAATTTTCTAGTACACATATCTATAATTCTGTTGTCAGGCATTGTGATATTAAAGGAAAGTCCACCTATGAAACAAAAAGGATTCTTCAAACTTGGCTAGCTAAACTTAATTATGACGACACCGAAGATCTGATAAAGACAACATCCTAAAAGAAAAAAAAATCGTTTTGTAAGTTTGTATGCGCACTTAGAATACACATCTATTACCTAATAATAAGCCTTAATACGATTTAATGTGTTCATATTAAAAGAAAGAAAGAACAATCACTATATCCATATATATATATACATACATTTTTTTATTAATGTTTATACAGGTTTTAAATTAAATGTACTATAATATGTTATTGTTTGTGTTATACAAACAGCCGAGGTAAAATCTTTTTGTAAGACCGTAAAGTGCCCACGATACAGGCCTTGCCTAGTGTGGGCAGCACCGTCAAAATTGTCTGTAAATTTACCTCTGCATAAACCATTTCCAACTTGTTATTCAATTATTAGGTTAAGTATGTTTTTTATTTTTTAAAAAAATGGAAAGAAAAATTTGACTTCTGGCGAGACTCGAACTCGCGACCTACTGGGAATCTAGTCCAGCCGCTCTTCCAATTGAGCTACTGAAGCCCTGCCCGATTTGTCAAATCTTTCCTTCACATCTATTGCATTGCTTTATGGTAGTAGCAGCGCCATCTATTACCAACTATGCTAGTTAGGCAACCGATATAATAGACTTTTCAGTTTATTGAATATCGTAAAGAAGTCGCTTTTACCCTTAATAATTGTTTTATATTATTTCGCATTAACACATGCTTGTGAAATATATTTTATTTCTACTAGATTCCCAGTAGGTCGCGAGTTCGAGTACTAGATTCCCAGTAGGTCGCGAGTTCGAGTACTAGATTCCCAGTAGGTCGCGAGTTCGAGTCTCGCCTGAAGTCAAATTTTTCTTTCCATTTTTATTTAAAAATAAAATATATTTCACAAGCAGGTGTTAATGCGAAATAATTTATAACAATTATTAAGTATGTTTTGTTAGTTTATGCTGAAATAAAATATATTTTCATTTTTTCAAAATCGTATAAAAAGGTTAAGGAACTTGAATGCAAAATGAATTGCTATTAGCAGGCTGTATCTAAAGTTAAGCAAATAAAAAAATTACCACCCGCAATAATGACTGCGAATCCGAAATACAAGCTTACATTATTTAGCAAATAGCACAAAGAATAAACGCAATTACCTTTTCAAAACCACCCAACTTAATTTGGCAGCTTTAAAATTGTCAAATATCTTTGGGGATTAAAAAACAATGCTCTTGACAATTGGCTATTTAGTGAAAAATTCACAATGACAGTTAACAGTTGAAATCACAACTATGGATAATTAAGGGTTCTTCAAGCCTCACACGTTTTTTTCGGTAGTCAAGGTTTTAAAAAGTCAGTGAGACGGAAAATGACTGCTGTTTGCTTACAAAAAATTACTTTGAACGTTTGGAAAGGGTTTGGTCAGAGAAATGCAAAAATTGCTTACAGATGTAGTTAACAAAGAATTTGCATTACAAGTGTTGATTTGAATAACGAACATAATATATAACGAAATGTTGGTTCTACTGGAGTTGAAAACGATTGAATCAGTCGGTATATTGGTTTCTCGAAATCAAATATTAATAAATCTAACGCAATAAAGTGGGAAGTACTTGAAACCTACACTGGAATAACATTTAAACAATTGAACACAGTTTGCATAAAATAGCTTGTACACTAATAATTAATCGAAAAATTAAGAACTAATAGTACCGATTTTCTGAACATCCGTTACGAATTTATTTTTAAAGAAAAATGGAAAGAAAAATTTGACTTCAGGCGAGACTCGAACTCGCGACCTACCTATTTTTCTTTCCATTTTTCTTTAAAAATAAAATATATTTCACAAGCATGTGTTAATGCGAAATAATATAAAACAATCCGTTACGATGTTAATCACTATGTTCCATTGTCTACAAGGTACTATTTAGCGATTATATTAATATTTTTTATGTAATGGAAGTGGCAAATAAATATGCAGTTCACATTGATGTTAAGTGATGACTGCAGCCTATAGACACCCACACAAAGACTAAGGTGTGGACAAAGTGCAAATGCGTTACCACTCCTGAGGGCTAAGGTGTTATGTCTCTGTGCCGAAAATTACAGGGCCGTACATTACCACCTGGCCGGAAGACGATAGTGCTGAACACTACCATTTAGCGGCAATTATCTTAGGTAATGCTGTGGTGCCTACGCCCGCGAGCTCCTACACTGGAGCTCTGCTAAGGGGTCTAAGAAAATCCGTTTTCTGTTAATGGGAACCGTGTGTGAAATAGTATTTGTTAAAAGTGTCAATATTTGGTATAGTGATGTGTGCCTCCCTCTCTCTCTGCCAGCTAAATGGTGTTTGGTGGTACCTACTTCGGCATGTGTGTAATTTGTCTGAAAGCTTCCATTAAGTAATTTGTTTATTTTTTATTTTCCTACAATTCCTGTTTCTCTGTGGTTTTTTTTCTATATTGCACCCCCACAATATGTTTCCACTACCACAAGGTCGACTGGTAGAAAATGCCTTATGGCATTAAGTCCGCCTAATGTACCTAAATGTGCATTAAAGTTTTAAATAAATAAATTATATGAAAGTGACTTCCAAAAGGGATATAAAAAACTGGGTGAATGTCAAAGAAAAAGTAACAGAAAAAGTCAAGTAAAACGTCCCCAACATACGTTTCCACCCCAGAGACTTTTTTACCTGCAATAGTTATTACGGGGCCATCCTATTCGATAAAAAAAATGTTGGGACTAAGGCAATCTTAGGCTTCAGGAGTGGCAACACACCATCATTCAGACTTTTAATTTTTGTGTAAATATCTAGATGCTATTGTAGTCACTTCCCACGTATGTGAACTGGATGAAACACTTACGCAATGGCCATTCTCCACCTCCTTAGTCGTTCACTCTTGACTCTTGGTCGGGGCTGGCGATGATACATTTCTGCAGATGCTGCAGCTTTTGAAATGAGGTCCAAATTAGATTTCTCATATATAACAGACAGAGGCATAACAATTCATCACCAATATCACTTCGGCCACAAGTCATCAATGAAGAGAAAAGCTTTACGCAAAGATGCTTAGGTAAACAGTGTTGTGCAGGAAGAATAGGTAACCCATAATCACCACACTTGGCATGCACATTGGCGATCACAGTAGCGGTATTTTTATCATGCTATACTGCTACCCACCACGCGTTATTGCATTTACTGTTACTTGTAGTGATAGTTTGATAGCCGTTGTTCGATTGACTGATTAGAAAAAGATTCTTTTCCACTAGTTAGTGGTGGGGTAGTAAGGTCGTGGCGCCAAACATTGTTATCTAAGTGGAACACGAATTAACACAGTTGTGCTGAAACAGTTGGGACATTTTGACGGCAGATAGATTAAGCCTGGGCTGCAGCACGATATTTGTTAAAGTTAAAGTAGCATTTTACATCCTTTTCTAACCTAAAGAAATCTGTTAGTTAGAGAAGGATGTAAAATGCTACATTATCTTTAACTTTATCAAATATTGTTATGCAAGCTAGGCTAAGAAATGCGGCGGTGCCTACGCCTTCGTATGTCCACTTTGAGTACCCATGTCAGAGGTGACAATGGACCACTACTACCACGAAACTCAGTTGATACTGAGTATTATTAATTTATTATTATTTGTCCCGGTGAGGGGATCGAACCCGCGACCCTTCGAATCAAACGGTCGTCTCACACCGCTGGACTAACCGGATCGTCGAACATTGGAACTCTACCACCGTAAAACTTTGTTGGAGCTGATACTGGAACACTTCCATCATAAAATTAAAATGACAATATAATAGCGTGTTTTATTAATTAGGAAATAAAATAGTCAACTACATAACGTTATTCAATTGCCGACATTTTTAATAAGATTATATGTATATGCTTAGTTAATGAGGTTGAGACCTTAACCTTTTGATCAACAGAAAGTAAAAACAATTCCAAACAGCATTGCTAGCGCAATCCACTTTCATTATCACAGACTTTCGTTTTTTAAGGTTCGGTTGCACCAAAATGTTAAATTATGTTTTTTGTCAAATTTAACATTAACGACTATTTTGGCGCAACCGAACCTTACGTTAATAATGACTGCAAAATGCGTGGCACCAGCGCATACTTAGTTAAACTTATCAGGGTTGACAGATTCCCTAATCATCTGTCAAATAATTGAGGTTAAATTTAACATTAACTAGCGCAGCTCGGCCAGTATGGGTAGCAGTTGAAGTTATGACGTATGTATGTACGAGTATGTAAGTCACTTACGGGGTAGGCAGAGAGTATAGAGCGCCAGATATCCCGGTTCTGACACACCTGCATCGTGCTTCTACATGCATCATTCTCTTCATACATGTACGAATGCTCGTAAGTTATGACGTCATTCAAAATTTTTCAAAAAGTACAATTATTGACCTATATGCGCCTACTAAAATACTAGACCGAAAGTTTCTCTTGGTAGCACGGTTCCAGTTTCCAGAAGTAAATTTACCACACTATCACATAACAGTAACATCGCACCGCGGACGTCCCGCCAAAATTCCATACAAACGCTTAATTTGGTCTCTATTACACAGACATTACAAATCAATTTAAAAACGGAACCTGCTGTTTTATCGGTCTTCTACGTGTATATTATTATTAACCTCGTTCGGTGCAACTCATTTTTATTAAAGTTACGCTTCTTCTGGGGCGATGGGAAAAAATATGGGAGTGATTGTTTACGATGCGCGCGCACACTGACAAATAAAAGCGACAGTCTGAAATTAGTGACTAAACAGATGAAAGCAATAGTCCGAAGTTAGTTGCTAAACTATTTTGTTGGATTTGTTTTTTTTTCTGTTATATTGGATAGTTATTTTAAAGAGGTATAACCTATACTGTTTTTGTTTTACGTAACCGACACTTTAAAATATTTGCTAAAGGTAAATGATATGATGCAACCAAGCCTAAATCTCGATGTAAGTTATCCGTCAGATAAACTGTTCCAGTTACAGCCGGGTGTTACAAAGAAGATTATACGAGTATCATCTCACCGAAGCGAATGTTACCAATTATCTTTGTATGCTGTTGAAAAAAAAATCTTTATTTTACCTTTCATCTGCACTTTTACCTGGCCCTTGAATGGCGATGTCCATTTAATCTTGCAACAATGCTGAGGATATTTATAAATGAGAGATTATTTTGTTTGTGACAGAATGTACTGTTATGTTACCTATTTGGAGTAGGCCAGGCGTGTGATCCATATGGATTGCGTGGTACATCAATGCTTTTATATTCGTCCCTTTCGCATTTTTGGCATCGGTGCGATGTTTGTTAAGACTTAAATTTTAGTAATATTTTTGTACAACTTTTTACGGAGAGGAAAGCGTTGGGATGTTACGACCCAATCGCCTACAGTTAAATAGGCGGGTCGGTAAGTTTATAATAAGAAAAATAAATGGTGGTAGAGCTCCAGTGACGGAGCTCGCGGGCGTAGGCACCACCGCATTACCTAATGTACTTGCCGCTAAATGGTGGTGTTCAGCACTATCGTGTTCCGGTCAGGTGGTAATGTACGGCCCTGTAATTTCTGGCATAGGGGCACAACACCTTAGGCCTCAGAAGTGGTAACGCATCTGCATTTTGACCTTGGTCTTTGTGTAGGTTTCTATAGGCTGCAGTCATCACTTAACATCAAAGTGTACTGGCGTGCTTGTTTGCCACTTCCATTTCATAAAAAAAAGATGTTAGTAAAATTAACAACGCGTCTTGCGATAAAACTACCGCCTCTGCGATCGCCATAGAGCATAGAGCAACACGGGCCACCGGCCGCGGCGGACTGGAGGGGAGTAGCCATAGCGTTTATAACCGATGCAAAACAGTCTGTCATTTTTTGCGGGGGGAAATGCGTGCGACACACACGCACACTACAAAAATCGTCTATTACTTCGAAACTCACACCTTGACTTTAACAAAGTACATAGACGATTTCACGCACACATCTAGGTGACAGGCGTAGGATCATTTGGGGTTGTACTTTGACAGAGGGGAAAGCCTGCATATGGCTACTCCCCTCCGGTGTTGCTCTATGGCGATTGCCCATCCGCTCGCCAAGCGTGGCGATTATGGCATATTCTCTCCTTATGACGCACACACAACACTATTGGGGCATCTTTGGGGAAGGCTTTGTCCAGTAGTGGACGACCTTCGGCTTGAGTTATAACTTTTTATTAAAGGTAGAACTTCAGTGGCTCAGCTCGCGTGCGTAGACATAACCGCATTACCTAATCTACTGACTGCTAAATGGGAGTCTACATCACTATCGTGATTCGGTCAGTTGGTAATGTACGGCTTTGTTATTTCCGGCACAGAGGCATAATACCTAAGGTATTATAGAACGGCAACGCATCAACATTGAAATCTTCGGTTTCATGTAGATGTTTATAGGCTGCAGTATTCATGATTCATGATTGGCGGTAGTTTTATCGCAGGACGCTGCTGCCCATTTATTTTAACCATATATCCAAACAAATCTAGCTTCAACTTATAGGTTAGGATCCCACTGCAAAATCAATTCGTTCATCCAGATATGCTGCAAATCTAATTTTTACGCATATTTATAATCTAGACATTATATATCCACTAGGTTGCCTATCAAAAAATGGCCGCAAGTGTTTTATTATATTTTATTTTTGGGAAAGAAACTGCCTCGGTAGCCTAGTGGTAGCAGGCCACTACTACTACGCTGAGGTCCTGGGTTCGATTCCCGGGTAGGGGGTTATCAGAGATAATGGTTAAAAGTCCGTTGTCTTTGGTACTATTGGGATTTTTCCATTTTCTGGAAATTTCCCAGTACCTCGAAGTTTGGTAATGTGCCCGGAGATGTCAACAGGCTCGCCACCTGTTACATAGGCCAAAACGTAACCGACGAATCGTGGGTGATTGCATGTATGCTTGAATGCATGCATTTACCTCTGCCTACCCCTTCGGGGATTACAGGCGTGAAATACGTAAGAATTTTTTTTACTTGTTTTTTTTTCAATAAAATATCGTTTACTTTTCGGCAATACGTATAAAGACTGAAAAATCATGGCTGCCGTTGCGCACTTCTACATATTGAGTTGCTAGCTGTTAAAGATAACATTATTTAATTAAAAATACTTGCAGCCAAATTTTGATAGGCAACCGAGTGGATATATATTCTCTAGATTATAAATATGTACGCATAAAAACAATATGTAACCTATGGATGGACGAAATAAGTCTGCAGTGGGATCCTAACCTATTATAACATATTCTAATTATCATATAACAATAAAAAAGTTGACGGCGTTGGTACGATTATTTAATTAAAAGCTCAACTTGAAGTGCGTTGATAATTGGGTGTGACGCAGGTTACTTTAATCTCTTTATTCATGGTGAGACCTTGATCCCTTCGGATTCTATTACAAGTGACTCACTTGACTGATAGTAGGCTTTGTCTGGAGTTTTATCCTGTTTATACTTTTTTGTTGCATAACTACAGAAATCATGTCTTTACTTGTTAATTAGAGAAAAACCTACAAGAAGTCCATGGTATTTATAAGATGTTCATGGTATTTATAGTACATACATAGTAAATTCTCAATTGTACCTACTGAAACCTCTACGCGAAAGTCTGCCTCGCACTTGGCTGCTCTTTTGTAAATATTGTCAAATCTTATCATATCAGCCGCAACATGTCCACTGCTAGACCAAAGCCTCCACATAAGGGTGATATGCCATAATGGCCACGCTTGGCATGCGGATTGGCGATCGCATTACCGGTTACTTATTGAACTTACTATCGCCCCATTGTAATGGTTTGACCGCCATTGATCGGTTGACTGACTGCATTAGTGGAAGAGTTCTCTTCCGGTGGAAGAAAATTCTTCCACTAGTAGGCGGTGGGGTCGTCACAACCCGACGCCGTTAAATCTAGGAACTGACGGAATACACAAACAAAAAAATCTAAATCTCAAAGTTGAGTTATCATTTGGGATTCTGACAGTTTCATAAGGCCGATATATACTGAGAAAAACCCCAACAAAAACCACAGTTGATACTTCAAACTGCCTTAACATTAAGATTTAGTTTATGTCATGAAGTGGCAAATAAGCATGCAGTTAACATTGATGATAAGTAATACTGTAGCCTATAAACATGTACACGAAACCAGAGATTTCAATGTAGATGCGTTTCCACTTCTGAGGCCTAAGGTATTACGCCTTTGGGCTCGAAATTACAGATCCGTACTAATGAACAGCCCTGTATCCGATAGCAATTACATATTCTCTGCCGATAGTAAAAATCCAGTTAAACATACATGTTTCTTAATATTATAAGAATGTGTAACTTTTAAAATACTATTTAACAAAATTACACATACTATACTTCTTATGAAAAAAATACTTATTCGTTCTACTGCTATTGTAGCAACTTGTAAGCTATTTTTTGAGCATGTTCATTCAATTCTTACAAAACTTTAAAAAACTGATACAGCACCGAACAGCGAATTTTTTTGCGAATAAACCAAAAGTGTGGTCGAAAATAAAATAAAATATATCGCAACGCTTTAAAAATGCGCGAAGGTATAAAAAGTGAAACATTTTCACACTTCCATCGACAAAATACCGATATTTCTACATTGTGAATGTTTCTCTTAAATTATGTATGACAAGTTTAATGTATTATTTAACACGTAGCCGAGTTTCGACACATTTCTTTGCGGGCACCCTGTAGAGTCCTTACTGTTGTTGGTTGGTACAAGTTTTAGACATAAGCGCAGTGGCGGATTTACAAATTTGCCGCCGGTAGGCTATTATTTTTGCCGCCCCTATATTTTGATATCGTTGTAGCGTTCACTACATTGAGGCGCCAACTAGTGGAACACAGACAAAACCTCATAGTACTTGTCTAGTACGGTAGATGGCGTGCAATCGATTTACATCGCACATACGAAGATTTCTCAAGAGTTGGCATATATACAACTTCCCAACCACAATCGTTGGCCCGCGGCCCGCCAGGCGCTACCACCTCGCCTGGTCGGATGATCCTCCCTTTTCGTCGGAGGAACACTTCCACCCGTTCCTCCACATCGTAGTTTACATTACAATCATATCAATTAGGTATATTTTCTATCAATAAAATTTCAACATTATGTTTTATTCTTCATAATCCTGAAGTTGATGTAAGCAACATTTTTTAATTTTTTCTACGGTTAGCTATTTAGTTGGGAACTATGATCTGAGCCTTGATAATTTTAACAGTAATTTTGTAAATAGAAATAAAAAAAATATGAACTAATTCTGCCGCCCCTTAAAATTTGCCGCCCTAGGCTCCAGCCCACTCAGCCTGCTGGTAAATCCACCACTGCATAAGCGACAGCAAGCTTAAATTTTCAATTCGGTCTCTAAACTAGGTATAGGGTGCGACCGCCTAAAGGTACTGACAGACACGTTCATTAGTAGCAGAAAGCATGCTAATGAGCATTGGCTCGTTAATAGCAAGTGTGTCGTATGGTTACTAGTGATGAGCATGCTTAATTCCTGAGGTGCGGGTGAAAGGGGGTGTGTATCGAGCACGTCTGAACCTGTTTGCTTGCGAGCATGCTTTATGTCACATCGGTTTTCGCTTGGTAGGGCATCACATAAGCATGCTTTAAATAAGAATTTGTGTACAGTTAAAACGCATGCACATTTTGAGCATGCTTTTTAGTGATCAATGCAGCATGCCACTAATGAGCATGTCTGTCAGTACCTTTACGAAATTGTTGTGGACGTCGTTATTGCTGTCAAATTTTCATGACAATTTGTGCCTCCTTTAAAACATTAGTTATCCGGTGATTGATGTTCTTGCTTTCGTAGGTGTTAAACAAGTGGTATTTATAGCTTTAATCGTTATTGCTTTTAAAGAAAATGAAAAATTGACAGCAATAATGATTTCGATATGCGGTGGCATCCGTGTTACAATTAGTATAGTAGTAAGTGAAAATTAAAATCATAAAATAATGCCTCATATTGAAATCAATCAAAGTCAAACGTTATTTATGTATTCAAATTAAATAATCAATATAAATAATCATTTGCAGTAGGATTACTGCAAATGATTATTTATTTAATATCTAACATTTTTTATTTGTTAAACTATTTGTTTCGTCTATGAACGACGATAATATCCACGATTATAGTACCTACTTGGGTACCTACACAATCTAAACATACTGAAAATAATCTTTTCGCGATATACCTACCTCATTTTCCTTCATGTAACAACACAAATAGTTATGCATATAAAAACATGAAAAACAATGTTCGGAATGTCATTAATATGGAAATACAACTGATTGCCATCGTATGTAATTAATTTCCTTGTTACTTGAAACATTCACTAAAAACATTTCGCTGCAGGGGTCTTAGTGCTCATACGCTTATGTTATGCACCATACATTCAGATACGCATTTTTTCACGCTCCTAAGAGATTGACAGCAGACGGGTTTGACTGGGACCCGAGGGACAGTAGTGTTTTATCAATGAAGTCAACTTAAGGTTTTAATTTTCGATCATTTATGGTATAAACGAATAAGGAATGTAAATATGTAGTTTGAGAACAAATAGCGACATAGGCTTATTTAAATTACAATTATTAATTCCCACTGGTGGCAGAGCTCTAGTGACGGACCTCGCGGGCGTAGGCACCACCGTATTACCTGTATACTTGCCGCTAAATGGTAGTATTCAGCACTATCGTGTTTCGGTCAGGTGGTAATGTACGATCCTGTAATTGCCGGCACAGAGGCATAACACCTTAGATCTCAGGATTGGTAACACATCTGCATTTTAAACTTGGTATTTGTGTGGGTGTCTACAGACTGAAGTCATCACTTAACATTAATGTGAACTGCATGCTTGTTTGCCACTTCCGTTACACAAAAAAAAACTTATATCACTAGTGCTTTTTTTAATTTATCTACTCGTTTGTAGGCACCTACGTTCATTTCAATTCAATTCTTTTATTGTGGCAACTACCCACACTCAGTGGTAATTCTCCAAAAATTTGGTGATCAAAAAGGCACAGTATTAATATTAGAATGGCTGATATAGGTTATCTAGTCATGACCTGTGAATCAGAAAATTATTTGTAGCTCACCTTAATCAGAAGACAAACACAATGGTAATAGGTTAGTATCAGACAATAGGTACCTTCTAATTTATAATTCAATGGAGTAAATTGATACTTACTAATGTCACTTGTAAATCTTGTATCTTCAAGCCGAGGCCCATACAAGGTAGGCAGTGAGTGGGGAGCGTCAGATATCCCAGTCCTGACACACCTCCCGTGCTTCTTCTGAATTTATCATTCTCTTCATAGTAGTTCATACATGCAAGCCGATTCCTAAGACTTGTGATCTTATCCTCGAACAGTACCTACTCGATCTAATTGGTCATGGTAGGTCAGTCTTGGTCTTCCTGGGCCTCTGGAACAGTGATATTTAAGGTAGTGCCTAATGATTTGACTACGCAGCGACTGAAAAAAACACTTTAAATACCGAAATACTTCGCGTTCCCTTAAAGAAGATAATGCAGTTAAATTATAAATAATATGTAGAGACTTATAAACGTTTATTCATGATATTTTCAACGCAGATAATAATCTCTCTGTGCATATTCGCACGCAAACACGGTGTTTTTGATCGCGAATATTTTATAGTCTCTTTTCTTTATCACACGTAATTACGAGTATGTGGGAGAAGTGTTAATTAAGTCTATGTACTAGATGCAGTGGGTCGAACCCTTGCCCTTTTGATTTCACTGAATATAAAAAAAATTCTAGGTTTTGTATGTTAGTATATTTTTTTATCTTTATTATATATTTTTTACTGGTGGTAGAGCTCCAGTGACGGAGCTCGCGGGCGTAGGCACCACCGCATTACCTAATAGACTTGCCGCTAAATGGTAGTGTTCAACACTATCGTGTTCCGGTCAGGTGGTAATGTACGCCCCTGTACTTTCCGACACAGAGGCATAACGAAGAACTAACCTTAGGCCTCAGGAGTGGTAACGCATCTGCATTTTGATCTCTTGTCTTTGTGTGGATGTCTACAGGTTGCAGTCATCACTTAACATCAATGTGAACTGCATGCTTGTTTGACGTATTCATAACGTAAAAAAAATACTGTGTACTGTACGCTTTTTGGCCACTTCATGACATAAAAAGTACTAACCATAATCTTAGAATAAACAAAGAAACGATCAAACACGATGCATATAAATATATGCACATCATTAGCAATAATTGCGAAACGTTTATTCCGGCTTATAAAGTTGAAATAAAGGGTCGAATTTTAAAAGTCAATTAACAGTGCTAAGCGTATCATTAATCTGTGTTGTCCCAACTGGCAGAAGTTTCGGTGTATGCTGTGTCGATTGCACTGCTGATTATTTATTTACCTTTCGATTAAATGTGGAATGAAGTGAGATAGATATCGTTGTCCTTGTTAACACCTGTCTCCCTTGCGTTTGCAGACATTACAATTAGTGTTGCTTCTTGTTCATTTTTAGACGACTGTGAAAAAAGAGACTTTCAATTCGATGCGAATGTTTATGATCATTTATGTAATGGAAGTGGCAAACAAGCATGCAGTTCACATTGATGTTAAGTGATGACTGCAGCCTATAGCCACAAAGACCAAAGTCAAAACGCAGATGCGTTACCACTCCTGAGGCCTAAGGTGTTATGCCTCTGTGCCGGAAATTACAGGGCCGTACATTACCACCTGACCGGAACACGATAGTGCTGAACACTACCATTTAGCGGCAAGTATATTAGGTAAATTGGTGGTGCCTACGCCCGCGAGCTCCACACTGGAGCTCTACCACTAGTGTACAATTTTTGTTACTACTGTTAGAAATCTAAGTTATCCTAAAACCTTCATTCCTTTTTGGTAATATTTTAAAGTGTAAGCTAAATAATATCTTGATGAGCTAGCTCTAACTCGGGACACCACAATATTGACTTTCTTGACTTATGGTCTTATGTACCCTAGATGGGGCAGAAGGCGTCCACAGTGGTTCTCCATCTCGATCGGTCTTGAGCCTCGCGCTTAACAGTGGCAGCGTTCAAGTACGTTCACATATTATTTACCTAATAAACGTATACACACCCTCATACACATCTTCATAAACACCCTTGGGCTTTAGGGAAGACACTAGGAGTGTGAGACTCACACTCCACAAAACCACTCTGGTAGCTTTTCTCTGTGCATATTATTTATTTTTTAATATTATGGTATCGCAATTACGCATATTGCCAAGTCAAGTAAAACGATATTTCGTATTCGTCATAAGCAGCGTAAAAGTCAGAGTCAGTCAGTCAATTTATCAGTCTGTCAGTCAGCGTCACAGTCAGTAAATCGAGTAAAGCGATGGCTACTTTACCAGAACATTTACAATGAAGTTTTGGAGGCAACCTGAAAAGTCGTATTCTTCGCACTGTTATTCTATTTCACTAGACGCGGGCACTATTATAAGCCTATATCAAACAAAATGCCACCAACTTTATTTAATATAACTCAAAAATACACCAAGAAAATCAAATAAAATAAGAGCACCACACGCATCTTTCAAGGTTTCCGCCAAAACTCGATTGGTCACCTTAACCACCCTCTGTGCATATGTGCTGACTGTAGGAACTGCGTTGCAATGTCTTTCCAGAGCTCTGCACGACACCTTGAGGGCATATTGTTAGCCCCACTTTCACAGTTTTTATGACATGTTGCGAGATTAAACTGTGCCATGAACTTTCAGGGCCCCCACCCTTAACCGTTCCATGATCCCGAAGCCCCTTTTAGTCGCCTCTTACGATAAGCAGGATATACCGCAGTGTTCAGCACTATCGTTAAATGAAGATGATGGAAATCGTTTCGGTAAGATGGTATTGGCCCTGTAATGTAATACGGCCCTGTAATTTTCGGCACAGAGGCAAAACACCTTAGCCCTGAGGAGTGACAGCATCTGCATTTTGACCTCTGGTCATTGTGTGGGTGTCTATAGGCTGCAGGCATCACTTAACATCAATGTGAACTGCATGCTTGCTTGCCACTTTTATTACTTAAAAAAAATATTACAAAGACAAAGATTGTTTTTAAGTAGATCCTTATAGGTCGTATAGTATAGTCAGTACCGATCCATATAAACTGCAAGCTTATTTCCCACCTTAATTACATAATAAAACCCAAATAAAATAGAAAGTTATACCCACACCATGAAAGTTTACGACACATATTGAAATCGCAGTATATTAAGCTTCAAGGTCGGAATGCCATTCCTCGGCACTCCGATGACATATCATTGCCAATCCCCTGATTTCACTTCAGTCACTTTATCAGGCATAATTAAGCTAAGGAATTTTTCATCTCTCAAGCAACACGTTCTATTTTTCATTCGCGTACCGACTGACACACCGATTCTGATGATAAAGTTTTCACTCGATAACATACCGTTTCGTCAGCTGATCGCAATTTAAATATTTTCGTATCGCAAGAGCTTCTTATTTATCTCAATCGACGATAAATATCGGGACAGGTTGAAATAAATATTTTAAATTTCACATGACGACCCTTCGGAGCTGGTGCGTTTCGGTATTCAATGGATTTGGATCTGAGAATATTAATTTATCAATACTTAATTGGGAGTAAAATATCAAGGGATAATTTTAGTGTCGCGACTATAAGGGTCCTAAACAAATGTGATAACAATCTGCGACATTCCAAATTAAAAGTATTTGATGAAATAAAGGGAATAATGATAAAGGTGAATGGCGAGATAAAGAAAGTAGCTAAGAGGTTAGGAATCAAGATAATTCGATTACTGTTATCTGCTCATCAGTGACCCCTAGGTCCCTGCCCAGTGCCGGCGTTACAACCATACATTAAGGAGCAAAAAAACGCGCGAACAAAAAAAGTCTACCTCTTTTATTTCTCTGTCTCCGCTTACAGGTAGGAAATGAAAATACTTATCAAGAATAATGAGCAAGCAAACAAACCACATTTCCCTCCGTGGGCTCTAAAAATCAAAACGCAGTCGACCTGTGGAGGCCCCCGGAACCGAAGGCCTATGACGGACCATCCCTTACTCCCCTACCTTTAGTCCGCCACTGCTGTCCATTTTCACTTGCAGAATCTGAAATCAGTGTGACGTTTTATATTTACCTACAGATGGAGTTTCTAATGAATGGCCCCGCAATAATTATTACAGAGACAAAACCACTAAGGTCTCAGGGGGTGGTCTTTGTGAGGGTGTCTATAGGCTGGAGTCATCACTTAACATCAATGGACTAAGTGTACCACTTTTTCACCTGTACCACTTTCTGCCTACCCTGTAAGGGTATCATGAAGAAACATACATACATACATCTGCGTGTTCTTTGGTATTGCCACAAAAAGTCACCTATGCCCATGTAATCAATTTATTTACTATACCTAATACTTACTATTAACATTTTGAGACGTGGAAAAACCTGTTGTAATATTTTTGGGTAAAAATATTCACACTAAGCATACTTCCTATCATGCATCCTAGAAATACTTCCATTTTTAGGGGAACATGACCACAAACTATAAATACTTTCCATTTTAAACGACACTGTTAGACTATTTACGGTTTATTGTTTCAAGTTGCGCAGGCGCCATGCGCCAACGCCAATATCCATTGTTTTAAACTTCATTCATACTATAATTTCACTATTGGGTCGAATTAGTACCAATAAAGCTTCATTCAGAAGAAGTGTTGTCTGCTAGGCGTCGTTGGTGGCAATAAAAAATGTACAAAAGTACCGACCGTTTAGTGTAACGGGTTTTATCACCTTGCTTTCTTATTTTTATTCAGTGTTGTTTTGATGACATTTTTATACCATTAGTAGTTTGGGCATTTGAACGATAATATATGCAATATAACTATAATTGACTCCTAGAGATGATGCTCAATGTATTACGAAATGTAGTAAATAAGACATACTATTATTTATTTTTATCTAAATGCTTATAATATGAATCAATATCGAATTGATAAATGATTTGATATTTGGTGATTATTTTTATTGAATGACGTAAATCCTCAATGATCTTAAATTTACAGTTTTCAACAAACAAGTTTACAATCTTCAGTTTTGTTCCTTCAATACCTTCTGGTATCTGGTGTACAGGAAGGTACTTTTAATATCGGAAGTCCATCTATTCTTCGCCATTATGAAATTCCAAAAGTAATGTCATGTTTAGATAAGAAATAATCCAACTATTTGAGATTACAGACGTACTTCTATCTAAAACTGCCTCGTTGGAGTGTGATCGCAGGATGTTTTACTGCTATGCTGTAGTCCTAACTGGTGCCATTTTTCCATTGCCGAAAATTTCCAGTGTCACCCCCGAGGTCAGCTGCCAAGAAGCTTGTCAGCTATTACAATGACATGAGATTTAGACACGTAAACACATGTTTATTCTTTCGGGGAATTCGTGAGTGAATTTACGTCTTTATTATCCAAAGTATTAATTAGTTTCGCAGGGTAGCAGAAGTAAGATGACTAATCTTCAGGAATCAGATATTTTTTTTTTAGTAAAAGATAGAAATTTTTCAAAATGTAAAAACACACATAATTCCATATTTTCAACAGCTTGCGCTGACCGATACCTCGCCATTTAATCCCATTGTATTCTTGAAGAATGTGTATCCTTTTCAGTTAATACCTCGACCACCATGAGAGCGCGAAATTTGTATCTAACATATTAATTTATTTATGTCAAGACAAGAATGAACAACACAAAAATAAATATGTAACCGACGCCCATTACGAGAAGATACGCCTTAGAACACCTTTTAGGGGTCGCCTATGCCGGCGCTAGTTCTCACAAAGGCAACAAAGGGAAAATAATAAAAAAATGTGATCTCCTCAGCGAGGTGTAAGTTATAAGCGATCGTCTGTTGTTTGGTGCTGGCGATTTGATTTGATTTGGCGAGAGATGTTCAAAGTGTATAAAGGAATTAACTTGTAACTGTATTATTTAATCGAATAAATAACAAACATTGTTAAATTAATGATTACTGGTGGTAGAGCTCCTGCGACGAGGTTCTCGGGAAGGCTACACTGCATTACCTAATGTACTTGCCACAAACTGTTAGTGTTCAGCGTTATCGTATTCCGGTCAGGTGATAATGTACGGCATTGTAAAATCCAGAACTATTACTAATTAGATCTCACTAGTGACAACGCATCTACATTGAAATGTTTGGTTTTTATGTTGATATATGTATATAGGCTACACTTAATGTGTCTCACTACTGCGCCAAAACTGTTCAGCATATATAAGGTTGGGGAAAAAGTTTCTTCGCATTTTTTAAGATAATTCAAAACATTTTTTAATATAGTTTATTTAAATTTAACTAAAGTATGTATGTACCATTTTGTTCGATAACCTTTTGCCATCTTGTAAGTGTAGGGACATGATCCCATTGCTATAAAAAATTTTGAACTTCTCATCAAAACACCGCGACAAGTGGATTTGGCAGTCCTCTCGTGATGTTAACCTAACATTGCATAAAGAATTCTGAAGAGACCGAAACAGGTCCGGAAATCTGAAGGTGCAAGGTCAGGACTATACGGCGGATGCATTAACACCTCCCAGCCAAACTCTCCTAATTTTTGCTGAGTGGCTATAGGTGTGTGAGGTCTAGCGTTATCATGATGAAACACCACACCCCTTCTGTTGATCAATTCCGGCCGCTTTCTCTCAACTTCTTGCGTTAATCTCATCAGTAGTTCGCAGTAGAGTTCAGAATCGATAGTCCTGCCTGGTGGTAATAGCTCATAATGAATAATGCCCTTCCAATCCCACCACACACACAACATCACCTTATTGCGAGTTAACCCGGGTTTCGCCACAGTCTGTGAAGCCTGACCGGCCTTTGACTACGACCTTTTTCGCACGTTCTTGTCGTACGTGATCCCCTTTTCATCACCAGTTATCATCTTTTTCAAAAATGATTCGGTTTCATTACGTCGTAATAAAGAATCATCACAAATGAGTACACAGTTCATTAGTATTCTTTCAGTGAGCTCGTGAGGTACCCAAATATCGAGCTTTTTTTGTACCCAGCTTTTTTGTGATTAATTCGCAGTTCTTCAGCTACGTCGTAACTACTGATATGTCGATCTTGCTCCACTTTTTCAAAAATGGCATCCATTTTATCCGTAATATGATGCCACCAGAGCAAGGTGCATCTTTGACATCGAAATTTCCGGATTGTAAACGCTTAAACCAAATTTGTGCTACTCTCACAGACACAACACTAGGTCCATAAACATCGCAAATTTTTTTCGCGGCTTGCGTTGCATTTTTACCTTTTTTGTAGTAAAATTTTAAAATGTATCGAATTTCTTCATTAGATTCACTCATCTTGACAGTACGAAAAACAAATGAAAATCACACATTTGCCTAATTTGAATTTGGAATTATGTTCTTTAAAATTTTAACTTTCAATGATACCAATACCAGCCAGATAAAAATACTACAGCCAAAGAGATTTTATTACAAGTTCATACATACTATACTGCGAAAAAACTTTTTCCCCAACCTAATATGAGGCACCTACATATAAGAGGCTGAGAGCCCTTTGCGCTCTCCAATTGAAGTAGACTAGTGCCGTCTTGAGACGAGCCGCATACGTAAATCAATTTAAAAAACTGGTTTTCAACAGGAACCTTTTACTCTTAATTGTACCATGTATATGAATTTCTTATACGTATATATGGCACATACATACATATATAACATAATAAAAACTATTTAACTATTGCTTGCTATGCACCGCATTTGCTCCAGAATAGAAAAATGAGTGTCTTTAGTTTACGTAAGATATCTACTGAACGATGAGATGTCGCTCCGCTTAATCACTTGCATCACGACCCAAGAAAGCTATGTCGGGTCTTTTAAGAAAAGTTGGATGCGCTTGGTGCGAGCTTTTTTTTACACGTTCACGTGGGAGGTGGGACGTAATTGTCGAAATTCCTAATTTTTGACAATCAATGGACAGGATATTGCCATTATGATATACCGAAACGGTCGAGATGTGAAGTTTGAACAAATGTTCGAGATTTTCACATGGTCCTCTGATCTGATATTTATATGGATCACTATATTTAAAGCACAGTAAGCGACTTGGTGTGGGGGTACATATTATATATTTTTAAGTTCCTCAATAGCTGACTCAGAAGTATTACTGCTACGCTAGGCTTTCGGCTTTATACCCCGGGTCGGGGTGGTCAGAGCTATTGAGACACTCAAAGTTTAATACCTAAAGGGACGATACCAAACTCGGCAGTACGCAGTAGTGCTACCGCTGCAGTGCAGCCGCAGCACCATATATCTATATTTTCTATTGCATTGCTGCCGCGACAGTGTCGCGAAGCTCGGAATGTAATCTCATATAGACTCATAGATAATATATGGAGACCAGTAGTGCTGAGGCAGCACTGCAGCTACCAAGTTCGGAATCGTACCTTTATGTTAGTTTATGTGCTCTGTGATGTTAATAGGCTCACTATACAAAACGCAACTGGCGAATGTTGGGTGTTTTCTTTTCATATTTTTCAAATTAAAGTAAGAAATTATGTGTCTTTCTGTCTAAGGTAGGTAACATGGTTCTTACATACGTAAGGACCATGAATGTTACCGCATGGATGTATTCATTAGATATTTACTACTAAACGTTACTTCACGCGTGTAATCCCCCAAGGGGTAAGTAGAGGTAAATGCATGCATTCAATTATACACGCAAACACCCACGATTAGCCGGTTACGTTTTGTCCCATGTAGGTAACAGGTGGCGAGCCTGTTGACATCACCGAGCACATTAACAAACTTTGAGGTGCTGGGAAATTTCCAAAAAAAGGAAAAATCCCAATAGAACCCGAGATAAAGGACTTTACACCATTATCTTTGTTAACCCCCTACCCGGGAATCTTACCCAAGACCCTAGCGTAGTAGTACCTACTACCTAGTGGCCTGCTACTACGGCTACTGAAGCAGTTGATTTACTTCTATTTCTACAAAATAAGAGTGGGGTTTGACCGAAGTCATTGACGATCTTCATTATGCCGATGATTTGTGTCTTCTTAGTCACACAAGACTCATAATTAACATATGACCCAAGAAATGAGAACTGGAGTAATGAACGAGACACTCCTTATGTTGGTCACGAGGTTGTGGAAGGTTGCGAAGGGATCATAGTCCATACCTAGGCAGGCGCATGATAAGAATCCGCATGGGAAGCGGAAACGTGGTCGTCCAAAACAAATATGGCGTCGTTGCTATATTGTGGAAGCAAAAGGCGTCGGAAAGTCGTGGCCCGAAATCAAGCACGAAGCCCCAGAACTAACGCCCTTTTTTATGTAATGGAAGTGGCAAACAAGCTTGCAGTTCACATTGATGTTAAGTAATGACTGCAGCCTATAGACACCGACACAAAGACCAAGGTCAAAATGCAGATGCGTTACCACTCCTGAGGCCTAAGGTGTTATGCCTCTGTCCCGGAAATTACAGGGTCGTACATTACCACCTGATCGGAACACGATAGTGCTGAACACTACCATTTAGCGGCAAGTATATAAGGTAATGCGGTGGTGCCTACGCCCCCGAGCTCCGACATTAGAGCTCTACAAGCAGTAGAAAAGTCACCTGGAGGAACACTGTCCTCCAGTCCTTTGGCCCATCTCCCCTAGATGGGGCAAAGGGCGCCCCTACTTGCGACATTAAGTCAAAGTTTATAAAATAAGGTTATTTAAGGTACGTGTTGCCTAACGGCTCATGGGATGTATCTATAATTTAGACTGTTGTTAAATTATAACAGTTATTAACATTCGAATTATATTTCACATTTCGTAAAAAAAAATACATCATTTTAGTCCACAGCACATAAAGTTCTCAATTTATAGATCCATCGATAAAAACAACCGTAATTTACTAGTGTAAATGGGTTCGGACCCATCATATTTGTACAATGGCCAACAAACGCATTCATAATGTAGAATAATTTAGTTTAATTATGCATTCATTCGCGGCGCAGACACCGACGGACTCACACGTTGATAATGTACACACCGATGTTTCAATACATTCTCACGATTCGCTGTCTCTGTCTAACATAATATTGTTTGAATGGGACCGGCGATTGGTTCAATGAGAAATGACTTAATCGTTGGGCACTGTACAAGATATTAGAGGAATTGGAACAAATTACAAAGAGATAAAAAAAATAATTAAATGCTTTTTTTAAAATGCTAGAATGCATACTGAAACACCGACGATGTTTCAGTAGGTGAATTCCTTGGAAATCGTAATTAAAAAAAATATTTGCGCGTTACAGCTAGGGAGGTTACCCTACATTTTTTTTTCATGATTTTAATCTACTACTTTGTCGGCATAATTAAGGTGGTACTTGTGCCAAATTTCAAGTCTCTTGTACCTACCAATAGTTTTTGCGCTAAACCGCGGCCGGACAGACAGACAGACAGACAGACAGACGGACATGGCGATAATATAAGGGTTCCTTGTTTACTACGGAACCCTAAAAACGCTAGAAGTTATATTTTTTTAAAGAAAAATGGAAAGAAAAATTTGACTTCAGGCGAGACTCGAACTCGCGGCCACTGGGAATCTAGTCCAGTCGCTCTTCCAACTGAGCTACCGAAGTCCTGCCCGATTTGTTAAATCTTTCCTTCTCATTTATTGCATGAAGTAAATTTTTCTTTCCATTTTTCTTTAAAAAAATATATTTCACAAGCATGTGTAAGTGCGAAATAATATAAAACAATTAGCTAGAAGTTATATTGAGAGTAAATTCAGACATAACTGAACTTAAATAAAAAACAATTACATTGTTTCAATTTTCTGAACAAAAGTAAGTAGGTATGTATAAAATCGAGTGTTTGTAAATGCAAAATTATTTCAACTTTTAGTCATTGAAAGGGAAAAAAAAATTGTTTTCACAGTTTTCTGATGACCTTTATACAAACGTTCAACCTGAAATTTCGACTCCCAACTAAAAGTAAAGCCGTAATGCGATCTGTGATTCTCAGCTTTAGCTGATAATATTTTGAAATCGTATGGGTAATGTAAAATGTGTGATCTGATAAGTACTTGTTATGAACCATGTATAAATGAAAATTGAACTAATTAATACCTATTACAACTTTGGAGAATAAACATAATTAACTGGTGGTAGAGCTCCAGTGACAGAGCTCGCGGGCGTAGGCACCACCGCATTACCTAATATACTTGCTGCTAAATGGTAGTGTTCAGCACTATCGTGTTCCGGTCAGGTGGTAATGTACGGCCCTGTAATTTCCGGCACAGAGGCATAACGAAGAACGAACCTTAGGCCTCAGGAGTGGTAACGCATCTGCATTTTGTCCTTGGTCTTCGTGTGGGTGTCTATAGGCTGCAGTCATCACTTAACTCTGTCGAAACATAATTAAAAAAATATTTCTTCTTATGTACACATAAAAAGTACAAAAGGTAGGCTTAATGATTAATTGAAAAGAAATATCTACCTGTCCCAATAATATTATAAATGCGAAAGTTTGTGAATATGTATGGATAGATGGATATTTGTTACTATTTCACGAAAAAACTACAGAACGGATTTGGAAGAAACTATACAATAATATATAACAAATTGGAATAACATATAGGCTACAATTAGCAATGATTAGTTTGATTAGTTTAGATTAAACGCGGACGAAGTCGCGGGAAAAAACTAGTTTAGAATAATAATATTTTTGTGGAATATGTAATGTAGTTTTTCTTTTTCTTCATTTATCATCATTGAAGGAATTGAAAAATTTTGTGATTATTATTATGTTTTAACTAAGAAGTATAAATTCTAATTTTTAATTTGACTATTAATATATGTTTTTGCTTTTACTATATGTAATGGTTATTCACTCTAGGTATTTTATGATTTCTTGACGTTTTTCCAAAGTATCTGTAAAGATCTATTCGAAATAAAAACATTTTCTATTTCTATATCTATAGCATTAATATCGCTGTATGCTGCAGCCTTAAAAGTAATTCTGTTCTAACCCCTTCAGTGACTATGAGCTAATTCGTAACGCTCGTCTGATTATTGTTGAGATTTGTAATTTTATATTTCATAGTGTTGTACGACGATGAATTATGGGTATCGATAAAATTAAGCCTGAATTAATGTTAGGCATTTATAATCGAGATTTTATGATAACTATTTCCTTCATCTCTATTGAGAGTTACTATTGACTAGAAAGAAATTTAATATATCGTAGGTAATACTTAGTAAATCATTACTTATTTTAAAACTAGTTGTTGCCCGTGGCTTCGCCCGCGTGGATGTCGTTTTATAAATAACTAAGTAGCCTATGTTCTTTCTCAAAGTCAGCTCTATCTCTGTAATTTCATCAAAATCGGTTCAGTCGTTTGGACGTGAAAAGGTGACAAAACAGACAGACAGACAGAGTTACTTTCGCAATTATAATATTAGTAGGGATTAGAAAAAATGATTTTATCATTACATTATATACTTTTTTCTTTATAAATGTAAGAATCTACGCAATATTCTATACACTCGCATTTTAAGAGAAATATCTACTTACAATATCTAAATGCTTATTTTTCTTATTCATCGCCTAAATTTGACAGGTGTTATTTATTATTTATTGTTGTTATTTATTTTTATGTTTTATTAATAATTTCAGATAATATCACCAACTTTAAAGCATGAGTAGTTGCAATAAAATGTTCTATCTAACCTACATGGGATCCTCTAAATAAAATCCATTAGATATGTACCTAGGTAATTGGTATTTGTTTCAAAGGTATACCTTATTTAATTTTTAAAAGTTTAGAAACACTATTTATTTGTTACAACAATTCAGTCAACTTAAGTTACTTGTAACCAATTGTATTTAATTATAATTATTAATATTGATATACGAAAAGAAGATACTAAATTTACTGGTGGTAGAGCTCCTGTGACGGAGTTCGCGGGCGTAGGCACCACCGCATTACCTAATACACTTGCCGTTAAATGGTAGTGTTCAGCACTATCGTGTTCCGGTCAGGTGGTAATGTACGGCCCTGTAATTTCCGGCACAGAGGCATAACAGTGGCCTCAGGAGTGGTAACGCATCCGCATTTTGACTTTGGTCTTTGTGTGGGTGTCTATAGGCTGCAGTCTTCACTTAACATCAATGTGAACTGTATGCTTGTTTGCCACTTCCATTACATAAAAAAAACGAATCACCTGTGGTATAAAACAATAAAGGCTATTGGCATCCCCAAACCCCGCCCATCATCAATAATTCGGCTCACAATCCCTAAATGCCATATTCATACCGCAAAACGTGCAGACTTTGTCACTTAATTCGTTAATATTCCACACTTTTTGTCCTGCCTTGCGAAAATGAGTAAGCAATTATGACTCTCTGTGGGTTCCAAAAGATTAATTGTCCAAAATGAATCATTATTACATAAGTTTTTTTTACGCCGGGACGTCTTTATATTGGTATTTCTGTACCTGGTGCGTGGGAGGTGTAATGATTCGTTGTATTAGTTGTTAACAAATTTTTCATAGTCGGCCGCGTGATGCGGGGGCTACATGAAAGCCACTTGATGAATTATAGCTCGCTTAATTGCTTTTGGATCTGATGGTCAAAATTTTGATTGAATCGATTTATTTATTTTGATTCCGGATAGGTTTCACCCTTTTTTAGTGCAGTCAATGGTGTTTTGCCTAGAATTTATCAGGGTATTATTGACCTAATGATGTTCCGGGCGTCTCGGGTTAGTTATTTGATTAGAAGCATTGTGTGGTGTTTTTTATTACATATTAATGTCGGAGGTAGTATTGGATGCATAAATCTGAATTAAAATAGAAGCAGAAGTCTTAGTTAGTTCGTTAACATGTTCATTGTTGATTTCTACAAAACATTTAAGCAGTGAAATTAATTTATTTTAATAATTAGATATATTCATAATACTGCCTGCCATGGTAGCAGGCCACTACTACTACGCTGGAGCTCCTGGGTTCGATCCCTGGGTCGGGGGCTATCAGAGACAACGGTTTAAAATCCTTTATCTCTAGTTCTATTGGGATTTTTCCATTTTCTGGTAGTTTCCCAGTACCTCGAAGTTTGGAAATGTGCCCGGAGATGGCAACAGGCTCGCCACCTGTTACATGGGCCAAAACGTAACCGGCGGATCGTGGGTGTTTGCATGTATGCTTGAATACATGCATTTACCTCTGCCTACCTCTTCGGGGAGTACAGGCGTGAAGTTACGTTATATTCATAATATTTGGTCACGTCATAATAATATGTTTCCTCTAAATACGAGTATATACTAATTTCTTTCAGAATTACTTATATACCAAAGTTTTGAAAAAATAAAGTCTTAATAAAGGGTCTGAAAAAAAAATTTTCATAGACAAAATGAAGTGTTGAGATGAAGCAAAAAAATCTTGTGACCCTGCGTTAAATCTTACTTAAACTTTTAAGACAAATAAAGCTTGATATTTTTTCTCGCTGGATGCACGTTATGTACAGTAATAACGATTGAGGAGTGAGAAGACGTGATTGGCGCCGCCATTTTAAATTAGTAAGTTTCTTTATATGGGATACCAATAATAACAAAGCCACCATGTTTTTCGATCATCAATAAACTGGTCTGTGGTAGGTAACATTCTGTAACATCGTACGATGTTTAGAAATATGAACACAAACGCATTCTATTCGCTTATTTACTAGTATGTATGTATCTTCACGCCAGGTCCCTAACGGGGTAGGCAGAGAGTGTAGAGCGCCAGATATCCCGGTTCTGACAAACCTCTCGTGCCTCGTCTACCTTCATCATTCTCTTCATACATGCACGCCGATTCCTAAGACTTTTGACCCCACCATCAGACAGAACTCGACCTATTTGGTCATGGTAGGTCAGTCTTGGTCTTCCTGGGCCTCTGCAACCATCCACATTCGCATTGTATATCTGTTTATTCATTCGCTCATTCGACATTCTTTCTATATGCCTGAACCATCGGAGCATGCCTTTTTTCATTTTTACACCGATACTATTATTCACATAAAGTCTCTTTCTTACATCTTCATTACGAACGCGATCGGTGAGTGATACACCGCAGATCTTGCACAAAGATCTCATCTCGACCGTGTTCAACTTACTTTCATGCTCTTTCCTGCATACCCAGCTCTCGCTTCCATATAAAAGCGTTGGAGTAAGTACAGCATTATGTACGGCTAGTCGAGCCCGCTGGCTGAGATGTTTAGATTCTAGTAGCTTACCCAACGCTCCATTCACGCAATTCCCAGCAAGCACTCTTCTTTCTATGTCAGTGGTGTACCTACCACCATTTACTAGTAATTTGGAAGAACTATTTAATACAGACACTGATATCAATTTGTTATAATAAAACAACAAATTGATTTTAGATTTTTCATAGTAAAAATTAAAGAGTATATATACTTATTACACAAATAATAATTACGGGCCGATACATTGTCACGTAATTAGAGCACAATAATGCTTTACATAGATTAAGTAATATTGACGACTAGGGTCTTTTAGCTTCATTTTTTAACTCTACCACCGGTTAACACATAAACGGTGTTAATAATTAAATAATTGAGAAAACTTTAAATAATTTAATAGAAGAAATAGGCAGACTAACGAAGAATCGGAAGACATAGCCCTTTCAGCCCGAAAATTTATTTTTGTTTAATTTATTATTCTTTCTATAAAGTCTCGTTATTTAAGTCCTAATAAACTCTGGAAAAAATGAAATAAAAAATCTAGGACTCATAGGTTGCCTACAAAAGCACCCGCACGATCGTATAGGTTCGAGTTCTAGTAGACAACACGCACGATCGTGCATAGAGCAAATTATTATAATTTAAGATGATAAAATAAAACAATTTTAATACCATAAAGTATTTATATTAATCAGCCTTTCTATAACAAATCAGTATTATTACTACAGTATTAATATTTATTTTACCTTTTTATCTTAAACACTAGAAATAACTAAAAAGTAATATTTTTCCAATAGAACTTAAAAAATATTTTAGTTTAATATACGCGAGATAAATCCGTAAAAATAGTTTTATTTCAAAGAACTTAAATTGTTTGAATATTTTAAAGAGTTCAATGTTAATAAATTATAATCCATAAAAAAATGATTTGCTACGTATGATTTTCGCATCACTTCTGATGGTACAAGGGAAAGCAATTATTAGCTCTGGACAAACACAAATACACTTTGCACTTTGTACACATAACATTAGATCGACTATTACAGGATTCTAATTTGCAACTTCGAGATGTTATTTTGTCGTCAAAAAATGGTAAATGGTGGAACCCAACGTCACATTTGGCCCCAGTTGGAGTTGGTTGCTTAAATTCTTAATTACAAGGAACATTGTCGTCATCATTATCTTCATCGTCGTCGCTTGTCACGAGGCCTTCACTTGTGTGTGGTTATTTTATATTTTTTTAAACCTACTGGAGGTTTGTTTCTGACTACCTGGCGTAAACTGCATCTGCCTGTAAATAGATCATCTGTTCGTCTATTGAATAATTACCAGGTACCCTTTCTAATTTGTGACAGGCTTGTTTTACTTGATTGATTACAGGATGAACCTTCCACAAGGGGTTCAGACTGTTCAGACTATCTTCAGCTTTATCTTCAGGTACAAAATGCAATGCACTTCGCAAAGTCAAGAAGCAGTCTCGTGTCATGACATCAGTGATTATGTTTCAGCGACAATATTGGCGCCGATATGCAAAATAAGCTTGAAAAATTAAATATCCCCATTAGCAAATAAAGCCCAAACATTTTTTTTATTTCATCAGGTTTGGCGTTTAATGTGTTACCAATACGCCGCATGTAATAATAGGTTGGGGAAAAAGTCTTTTCGCATTATAGTATGTATGAACTTGTAATAAAATCTCTTTGGCTGTAGTATTTGTATCTGGCTGGTTTTGGTATCATTGAAAGTTAAAATTTTAAAGAACATAATTCCAAATTCAAATTAGGCAAATGTGTGATTTTCATTTGTTTTTCGTACTGTCAATCAAGATGAGTGAATCTAATGAAGAAATTCGATACATCTTAAAATTTTACTACAAAAAGGTAAAAATGCAACGCAAGCCGCGAAAAAAATTCGCTATGTTTATGGTCCTAGTGCAGTGTCTGTGAGAGTAGCACAAATTGGTTTAAGCGTTTTCAATCCGGAAATTTTGATGTCAAAGATGCACCTCGCTCTGGTCGCCCTATTACGGATAAAATGGATGTCATTTTTGAAAAAGTGGAGCAAGATCGACATATCAGTAGTTACGACGTAGCTGAAGAACTGAGAATTGATCACAAAACAGTTTTGGCGCATTTGAAAAAAGCTGGGTACGAAAAAAAACTCGATATTTGGGTACCTCACGAGCTCACTGAAAGAAACCTAATGAACCGTGTACTCATTTGTGATTCTTTATTACGACGTAATGAAACCGAATCATTTTTGAAGAAGCTGATAACTGGTGATGAAAAGTGGATCACGTACGACAAGAACGTGTGAAAAAGGTCGTGGTCAAAGGCCGGTCAGGCTTCACAGACTGTGGCGAAACCCGGGTTAACTCGCAATAAGGTGATGTTGTGTGTGTGGTGGGATTGGAAGGGCATTATTCAATATGAGCTATTACCACCAGGCAGGACTATCGATTCTGAACTCTACTGCGAACAACTGATGAGATTTAAGCAAGAAGTTGAGAGAAAGCGGCCGGAATTGATCAACAGAAGGGGTGTGGTGTTTCATCATGATAACGCTAGACTGCACACATCTTTAGCCACTCAGCAAAAATTAAGAGAGTTTGGCTGAGAGGTGTTAATGCATCCGCCGTATAGTCCTGACCTTGCACCTTCAGATTTCCACCTGTTTCGGTCTCTTCAGAATTCTTTATGCAATGTTAGGTTAACATCACGAGAGGACTGCCAAATCCACTTGTCGCGGTATTTTGATGAGAAGTCCCAAAATTTTTATAGCAATGGGATCATGTCCCTACCTACAAGATGGCAAAAGGTTATCGAACAAAATGGTACATACATACTTTAGTTAAATTAAAAAAAACTGTATTAAAAAATGTTTTGAATTATCTTAAAAAATGCGAAGAAACTTTTTCCCCAACCTAATATTTATTAGTACAATCCTTCTAATTGATAAATTAGTCGTCGAAATAATCCGCAAAATAATCCATTGTTGCTTTTGTTTCGCATGCAGGCAGAGGTGGAAAATCATGGTGCTTATTTAAGTAGAGTGTTTGCTTCCAAGGTTTGGGCTGGTTTGGGCACTCTAACTCGGTGTCCATAGTGACAGACTAGATAAACTAGCTACAGGTACAGGTTCATCTTCTATGTATTGAGGTGGATGATTGTCTAGAGACTCTAGAAAATGTTCATCCTCATTTTCTCGCTCTAGTTTTTAAAATACGTGTTCCTCCTAAATCCCCTCGACGTCGGAGTCATTATCATCACCCAAAATACTTAATATGATATCGTCGCTTAGTCCGAATGCAAATAAATAAATACTTGTAAAAAAAACAGAACATAACTATTTATTTATTGTAAATAGCTGTAAAACACACCCGCACGATCGTGTTAATTTAACCGTCAAAACTGCTCTATAAACCCACTTGACATGATCGTGCGCATTGTTTTTTAATCATCAAAAATCATAGAAAATAAATCAATTATGAAGAATTTCATTTATTATATACAAGAACATATTATTAAATTAAGAATAAGAGAAAAAACGCATATAATAATCTTAATTAATATCAATTATCTTACATTCCTGTGCGGGAGTGCCTGCCAAAAAACGCAGCCATCCTTTACAGAGTCGGTAACGCGACTGGAGTGCTCGTACGATGCAGTTTGTATTTTTTTAACACGCGTTACTCTATCGTTACTATATCACACTATCGTTGCGTATCGGTTTAGTTCCGAAAAATAGCAAAAAGAGTAAAGAAATATTTTATTTTTTCGACACGCACGCTCGTTCATTATCGTGCTGAAAGGGATAGGTTAATTCTGTATGTAATTCTGTGTTGTGCTTACATCGGCACACACATAGGCTTATTAAACCTAGTGTTGGGCTATAAGTGTAAGCGTATTTAATTTAATTTATCTATAGTTTAATGATGCAAGCAATAACTAGTTGTTTTATACTTCCAAAGTTCATTGTTTCATGTCATTTTCTATTAGCAAAGTCTGTTAGGAAACACGGAACATCTTTTTAGTTCACAGACGTTAAGATAAAATATATTTATTGTTTCTGTTGTTACCAAAAAGGATTTACTTAATATGTTACTGTCGGTACAGTGGCAAAGAGAGCCGCATGAAAATTCAGTTATGCCAAACTAAATTTATCTGATAAGGCTTTTGTCGGTAATCGACACTATCTAGGTGCTTTGTGTCTGTAGGTGAAATGCTACGGTTCCCGAACCAACCAAATGGGTAGCAGATAACATTATTTAAATTTCTTGAAACATTATTTGAACTTCTTGTCTTGTCAATGGTCAACTTTTGAATGGACTATTTTTTTGTTCTTTTTTCAACGTGATGATTAACGTGGGATGCTTTGTATGGGAAGTTTCTAGCTATCTACTGTTCATGTCACACTATTAATTAGGTATTTTTTTAACTTTATTTGATACAACGGCTATTTTGTTTAAATAAGTTTTAAGCAAGGCCTTTGATAAAGTTGCTATGAAACACAACAATGCAAAAAATATGTGGTGGTCCTAACGGCGGTAGTACTGTTACAGTTTATAGCACAGTAAAGGTTATAAAGTTTTATTGAGTGGGTTACCTTTGTGGTCCCTCCAACTAAGACAAGTTTGCACTTGTACATTTTATGATAGTTGACCAAGGATACATTTTCGGTCACCTATTGTAAAAAATATACGTTAAGAATGTTATCAGTATTTCCAATACTTAGAATGATAAGGACGAACGCAAGTGTTCTTAATCCTTGTATATTTTGGTAAACAAAGGATTATCTTCAATTGTTTGAGCAAATGTTATACAATACAATTAGCGCGTCTGTTGAGTTGGTTCAACCATTTGGTATTTTAGTTTTGCAAAATGTATGGTAAATTTATGATTGCAAATATTGTTTTATGGTACCTATGTGCTTAACAATGAACTCCGTTATTTATTTTCTGTCATACAGTGGTCCAGTGGAGCTTAGTTAAACTCGTGATTCTGTGTTCATTAGCACTAATTACCTGTAAACAAATAAAATGTATTTTATGAGATAGTGTTTATTATTTAATACGTATTATATACTGCATTCTATATATATTTCTTCTGTCTGTTTGTTGTAAAATTACCTCTTTTTACTAAATACATACATATGTATATAGATGTATATGCGGTAAATATTAGCGCCGATTGGCACAAGGAATA
Organism: Macrosoma leucophasiata; assembly: GCA_036365455.1. Classification (NCBI taxonomy): domain Eukaryota; kingdom Metazoa; phylum Arthropoda; class Insecta; order Lepidoptera; family Hedylidae; genus Macrosoma; species Macrosoma leucophasiata. The sequence continues at coordinate 20,222,902 of JAWQUS010000007.1, read as the reverse complement.
CCACAACATCCTAAAATCATGCTGAACAGTAAACATCACAAATCTGAAATGTTTGTACGTGTACTGCCTTCACGAGTATTTTATACAAATTTTGTAAATTATTTATTGTATTTTACAAAATTTTACTACCTCAGTTAAAAATCTACGAAAACATTATTTGTTTATAAGTCTGCATTTATTGTAAATTTAAGCAAAATAATAATTAATTTTCTTGGAAAGGTATCATAAGCCACCCAGCTAATGTGACACTTTTTTTGTTTTTCCTAATCAACATTTAACGTGTCTTAGTAAATATTTATACCTCCAGGGATCTGTTTTTAAATGGAAGACACCATAAAAACCAAATATTTACAAATAAGTAGGGCATCAATAAAACCAGTGAACATTTACGATCTAACGAAGATATACAAAATCCGAGGGTGACTTTATGATGCCACATTCTACGCCTTCCGTGAGATAATTGATAGGCGGGTGCAGGAGAGCAGTATCTTTGGGCGGGTGATTTAAGAAAACGAGTATTTTTTATTTCATCTTGAAGAATAGATGACACTTCATCCTAGAATTAGTTATTAAATATTATTAATACAATACCATCCATGTCTTTGGCAGTATATGAACTTTATTTGGTACAGAAACGAAATACTTTATTTAAGGATACAGACAAAACTCAAACTCAACCTTAAAAATTTATTTAATCACTTGGGAATATATATAATAAATATCTCAGAGGCAAAATAATTTAGGCGTCAGGGGTGGCAACGTATCTATGTAACAACCTCAAGTTTTTGTTTAGATATAAGATATCTTGTTTACTATTATTTCATTAAATAAAAATACATACCTAATTATCTCGTTATAATTGAAAATTTTGTATCTTTTCGTTTATGAATGAAACTCTTCTTGATGAAAATTATGCTCAAAGTTTCTTTACACCTTTATTTATGCTTGTACCAGCCAGTTTTTTTAATTTAACAGATCTTACAATATTATGTTTGTCAAGATAGATTTTGTTAATATTCAAACTGTAATTACAAAACGTAGTTAAGAGTGCGGTTAAAGTAAGTGCGAGTTATACAGACAATAAACTTTTTTTCTCTACTGTGCCTATAATGTTTAAAATGTGAATTCACTACGGTCAGACATCGAGGTATTATTCGTTTATCTCTGAGCCGTTTGGGTAAATATAATAGGTTGGGGAAAAGTCTTTTCGCATTATAGTATGTATGAACTTGTAATAAAATCTCTTTGGCTGTAGTATTTGTATCTGGCTGGTTTTGGTATCATTGAAAGTTAAAATTTAAAGAACATAATTCCAAATTCAAATTAGGGAAATGTGTGATTTTCATTTGTTTTTCGTACTGTCAAGATGAGTGAATCTAATGAAGAAATTCGATACATTTTAAAATTTTACTACAAACAAGGTAAAAATGCAACGCAAGCAGCGAAAAAAATTTGCGATGTTTATGGACCTAGTGCAGTGTCTGTGAGAGTAGCACAAATTTGGTTTAAGCGTTTTCAATCCGGAAATTTTGATGTCAAAGATGCACCTCGCTCTGGACGCTATTACGGATAAAATGGATGCCATTTTTGAAAAAGTGGAGCAAGATCGACATATCAGTAGTTACGACGTAGCTGAAGAACTGAGAATTGATCACAAAACAGTTTTGGCGCATTTGAAAAAAGCTGGGTACAAAAAAAAGCTCGATATTTGGGTACCTCACGAGCTCACTGAAAGAAACCTAATGAATCGTGTACTCATTTGTGATTCTTTATTACGACGTAATGAAACCGAATCATTTTTGAAGAAGCTGATAACTGGTGATGAAAAGTGGATCACGTACGACAAGAACGTGCGAAAAAGGTCGTGGTCAAAGGCCGGTCAGGCTTCACAGACTGTGGCGATACCCGGGTTAACTCGCAATAAGGCGATGTTGTGTGTGTGGTGGGATCGGAAGGGCATTATTCATTATGAGCTATTACCACCAGGCAGGACTATCGATTCTGAACTCTACTGCGAACACCTGATGAGTTTAACGCAAGAAGGTCCACTTGTCGCGGTATTTTGATGAAAAGTCCCAAAAATTTTATAGCAATGGGATCACGTCCCTACCTACAAGATGGCAAAAAGTTATCGAACAAAATGGGTCATATATACTTTAGTTAAATTTAAAAAAACTATATTAAAAAATGTTTTGAATTATCTTAAAAAATGCGAAGAAACTTTTTCCCCAACCATATAAACGGAGATATGCAAAATTTTGACTTAAGAGTCAAAATTTGCAGAAAGGACTAATTTTCGTGCTTAAACCAATGAGCACGCGGACATACAACACCAAGTATACCACAGAGAAGCTGAAAGCGTCATACTATGGATATAAAATAAAAACTAAAGTGATAAAAATAATACCCAAAGTTTCTATAAAAATACCAGTATCCAATTAGAAGGTATTATTAAAGCTCATTTTATAATATTATGTACATGTTAATGATAAATTTCAATCTGAATGAACAATAAAACGTGTGAGGTGAGATTATATAAGTAAGCGATTAGATGTAAGTAGCTCTCTATGTTCATTCATGAATAGTACAGTCAATAATAAAAGTGCTGTATGATATATATTTGATACTACGTGTGGTAGAGTTCCAGTGTCGGAGCTCGAGGGCATAGGCATCACCGACTGTGAAAATACTGATCTAATCTATCTGTCACCAATAGGTAGCTTTCAGCACTATCGTGTCAGTTAGATGGTAAATGGCAGTAAAAAATTAGTGAAATTAAATAAATTTAGTGGCAGCGTATCTACTTTTTGACCTTTTGGACCTTATGCTACCGCCCTATTGGAATAATTTGACTGCCATTGTTCGGTTGACTACCTGCACTACTGGAAAAATTCTCTTCCAGTAGAAGAAAATTCTTCTGTTATTAGGCGGTGAGGTCGTCACGTCCCGACGCCGACTGTAATTATATATATATATATATATGTATGTATGTATCTTCACGCCAGGTCCCTAACGGGGTAGGCAGAGAGTGTAGAGCGCCAGATATCCCGGTTCAGACAAACCTCTCGTGCCTCGTCTACCTTCATCATTCTCTTCATACATGCACGCCGATTCCTAAGACTTTTGACCCCACCATCAGACAGAACTCGACCTATTTGGTCATGGTAGGTCAGCCTTGGTCTTCCTGGGCCTCTGCAACCATCCACATTCGCATTGTATATCTGTTTAGTCATTCGCTCATTCGACATTCTTTCTATATGCCCGAACCATCGGAGCATGCCTTTTTTCATTTTTACACCGATACTATCATTCACACAAATTCACGTATTTAAATATATATATATATATATATTTAAATACGCTTACACTCACAGCCTCACAGTAGGTATAAACCTGTGTCGTGGGTGCCGTTGTACACATACAACACATGCACAAACACCCAGACCCGAAACAAATATCTGTAGGCCATACAAATATTTGTACCGGTGCGGGGATCGAACCCGCGACCCTTCGAATCAAACGGTCATCTCGCATCGCTGGACTAACCGGGTCGTCATTATTTTGTTTAATATTTTAACAGATAGCCGACTAACACTTTGTTTGCGACTGTACCCGATATGAAATACCGACTCATTATTACAAAGAGTGGCGCCCGCTCCCACAGTCGTATTTCGATACATTTCATCGGGCGGCCATCTTTTTTTTTCCTTTTTCGAAATCCGAAGATTCACACGCTTGAAAGTGAGATGTCGTGGTCACTGTGGAAGATTTTTAGTCAAAAGCTAAGCTATTATTTCAGAGATACACTGATTAATGGTTTCGATAACTTTTTAGTAACAAAGCGTTAATTGAATAAAATTGAATGACATAATGAGTGAAATTTTTAATGGTCATGTAAATTATCGATAGATGATTTTGAAATATACTCGTAATTTTTTTATACTTACTTGAGGAATTTATTTTTATCTTGTCTTTTGTATCTTGAATATGTTTCAAAATTTCTAAACTTAAACATACATAACAATTATTTATGTATTTTACTACATAAATAATTGTTACGTACATATAAATGTTTGAGTTTATGTTTAAGTATCATTAGTTAAATAAATTGTTTGTAAAAGTTAATAAAAAATATTTAACTTGAGAGTCAACTGTAACTCTATAAATGTATTGCCACGTAATAACTGTCACTGAGCATAACATAACACCTTAGGTCTCAGGGGTGGTACGCATCTGCATTTTGACCTATGGCTTTTGTGTACCTACATGTCTTCTCGTATAGACTGCAGTCATCACTTAACATCAATGTGAAAAGCATGATTGTTTGCCTTCGTAACATAAAAAAAAACGTAACTTCACGCCTGTAATCCCCGAAGGGGTAGGCAGAGGTAAATGCATGCATTCAAGCATACATGCAAACACCCAGGATTCGCCGGTTACGTTTTGGCCCATGTAACAGGTGGCGAGCCTGTTGACATCTCCGGGCACATTACCAAACTTTGAGGTACTGGGAAATTTCCAGAAAATGGAAAAATCCCAATAGAATCAGAGACAAAGGCTTTTTCACCATTATCTCTGATAACCCCCTACCCGGGAATCGAACCCAGGACCTCAGCGTAGTAGTAGTGGCCTGCTACCACTAGGCTACCGAGGCAGTTACATAAAAAAACTGGTGTGATAAATATTGGATCATACCTTCATTTGTTATTGGCACGCGCATCGATGAGCAATATTGTTTTTTTATAAAAAAATAATGTAATCGCCAATGAATGTTGGCGCCGATTTATGGCTCACAAATGTTATATCCTATTTGGTACAAAACTAAATCGAAGGTCCCAATATTAATGTCAACGGACCGTTTTTGTGGTCAAAAATACAATTAATGCCTACCTAATTTCGGTGGTCCGTTGCGATAAAATCGAAATTTATGCTAATACCAATCTAAGGAGTTACGTTCAAATGTTAAATGAATTTTTGTAATCGGAAATACCACAAATGACGGTTTATTGGTGGGTGGTACTTTGTGATTATTATTCTAAATGAAATAATATGTCTTTATGTTGATATACAAATTATTGTGCAAAAATAAAAAAAGGCAGAAAATGACGGTGTATATTTTTCAACTTAGTACTAGTATCGACGACAGCGTCAACCGCCAGCTACAATTGCATTTGCCTAGATATATGAAATACACACAAAATTATATTTATTCAAATCGGTCTTGAAATTTACGAGTCTTAAAAAATATTCGAGAGCTGTGAATTAATGAGAAGTGATTTTTATAGAAATAAAATTAAGTATAAAATAAGAAAAATCTGAAACAACCTTATAATTTGACCACCCGGTTAGTCCAGCGGTGTGAGATGACCGTTTGATTCGAAGGGTCGCGGGTTCGATCCCCGCACCGGGACAAATATTTGTATGGCCTACAGATATTTGTTTCGGGTCTGGGTGTTTGTGTATGTGTTGTATGTGTACAACGGCACCCACGACACAGGCTTATACCTACTGTGGGGCTGTGAGTGTAAGCGTATTTTATTATTAAAAATAATAAAAAAATAGCTATATGTAGATATAAAATATAAAAATATGCAAATTAATAAGAATTTCAAAATGTACTATGTTCTTCGTCTTTACTTAACTCATTAACAAATTAAAAAAAAAAAGCACCTATGATATATGAGAATTGAAAAATAAATATTTATCTTCACGCGAAGACCTTCTTGACGAAGACAGGGTAAAAAGTAAAACATTTGTAAAATATCTCATTTAAATTATTGTCCCAAAGATTTCTGAAGAAATAGCGGGTGCAAAGTCACATTCACAGCCTACCACTAGCTAAAAATCCATGTCCTGGATGCCGTTGTTCACTTACATCACATACAAACACCCAGACCTGAAACTAATATCTGCAGGCCATACAAACTTACAATAGTGCCTATGTCAGAATTAATAAAATATATGAATATTAATGCGATTTTATTATTTTCTTCTTTTTTAATCACAAAACAATTTTGCATTCCTTTAACAAGTAGGTAATAGAAACCTATATTTTCGAATATTATCAATATCTAATAATTTTACAATAAATATATTATCGCAATAACACTTTAAATCAAAAATTTGAAAACTTATATTGCAAAATGTTTCCAACAAAAATAAAAATAAAATAAGAACACACACTGCGCAGGCATCAGCGCTTTCAAACCGCAGAAATCAATCTATTTTATTTATATGTCCCTTAAAACCCAGTAACACATATGAATATAATTAAGATGCGTCTGGCTTCGCGCTCCCTAATTTATTATTCGACGTTAATGTGTCCACAACTTTAAAATGTTGCTAGACTATAAAGTCAGAGATTATTATGTCACGATAATAAAAGTCAGGTTTGCATAATTTGGTAAAACATTGACCGGTGGCGAGTGAATTATTATAGGTAAAGTCATGACATTGTATAGGTAAAATATAATAATATTAAAAAATCTCACTGTTATCACGTAGTTTTAAAAATCTCAATCATCTTATTAGTCGTAGTCGTCGTTTCACTGGAAAGATGGACAAAAGCCCCGAAGATGCTTACAACAAACGGTCTTGCCTCATAAGCTAAGTTGACAAGCTACAATCGTTAATCATGCGTGTAGAAAACTAAGAAAATGGCTTGTAATCGATAAACGTCGTGACTTTATCGATGACGACAAAAAAATGATACGTTTGCTTCGATTTCTGTAGCGTTACCGATTGTAGCTAGACAACTTGGCTAAGGGAGCCTCCGTCATCTAGCGATTACCCACGACCTTCAAAACGCCACTCAAGAACTTTTTCGCTCCAGCGACCGTCAGATCTTCAAGCCGTGTCCTGCCTACTGCCACTTAAGTTTCGCTACTCGGTGGTATATCGAATACTTTGCTTCTCATGCGGATCTCTCCTCGCTCGCACAGGTAAACTCTGAGCATGTTCACGCCATTGTCCTATGCGTGGCCTTGAACCTACTTATGAGTCCGATATTGAGCGACCTCGTTTCAGTTCCGTATGTCATCACTGGCAACACACTAGCCACTTTCATCTTGAGATCTATCGATTCTAAAAACGATATCTCAATAGTACCTGCCCAAAAAAAACCATATTGGACAGGCACTAACATCAAAATCAATTTTTCAAATTTTAAAGAGTGATTTTATTTATTTTATTGGCGTGTCATATGTGCTCCTGAAACCTTAATTTATTAAATCATCATCATCATCATCATTTCAGCCAATAGACGTCCACTGCTGAATAAAGGCCTCCCCCAAAGAGTGCCACAACGAACGGTCCTGGGCCGCCCTCATCCAGCGATTGCCCGCGACCTTCACCAGATCGTCGGTCCATCTTGTGGGGGGCCTGCCTACGCTTCGCTTTCCGGTACGCGGTCGCCACTCGAGAACTGCTCTGCCTCAACAGCCGTCAGTTCTTCGAGCTATGTACCCTGCCCACTGCCACTTGAGTCTCGCTATTCGGTGAGCTATGTCGGTAACTTTAGTTCTCATGCGGATCTCCTCATTTCTGATTCGATCTCGCAGAGAAACTCCGAGCATACCTCTCTCCATTGCTCTCTGAGTGACCTTGAGCCTTCTTATGAGGCCCATAGTGAGCGACCACGTTTCTGTCCCATATGTTATCACTGGCAACACACACTGACCAAAGACCTTTTTCTTGAGACACTACGGTAAGTCGGACGAGAAGATGTACCGTAGCTTCCCGAACGCTGCCCAACCGAGTTGGATTCGGCGATTGACCTCTTTCTCGAAGTTGGACCGACCTAACTGGGCAGTTTGTCCCAGGTATACATAATGGTCAACAACTTCGAGTGTAGTACCCTCGACCATAACAGGAGTGGGTGTAACATGGACATTTGACATGATCTTCGTCTTGTCCATGTTCATTTTAAGGCCCACTCGTTGGGAGGCCCTACTGAGGTCATTGAGCATTGTGCTAAGGTCTTCCAGGGTCTCAGCCATGACTACGATATCATCTGCAAATCGGAGGTGGGAGATGTACTCGCCGTTAACATTGATGCCGAACCCTTTCCAGTTCAGAAGCTTGAAGACGTCTTCCAATGCAGCGGTGAACAGTTTCGGAGATATAAATGGAATATTTATTATTTATTTATTTATTTTTTATTTATTTATCACCACAATAACCTTAATAACTATAACATCTCCTTGTCTCACACCTCGCTGCAGTTGGGTAGGTTTCGAGTTCTGATCCTGAATCCGGACCGACATAGTGGCGTTTTCATACAAGCTCCTCAGCACCTCGATGTATCGGTAGTCAACTTGGCACCTCTGGAGTGACTGTAGCACTGCCCAAATCTCGACCGAATCGAAGGCTTTCTCATAGTCCACGAACGCTAGACATAGGGACTGGTTATACTCTTCCGTTTTCTGTATAACCTGCCGCAGTGTGTGAATGTGGTCTATGGTGCTAAAGCCTTTACGGAAACCGGCTTGTTAGGGAGGCTGGAAGTCGTCGAGTCTGCGAGATAGACGGTTCATGATCACTCTCGAAAACAGCTTATAGACGTGACTTAGAAGTGCGATGGGCCCATAGTTTTTAAGAAGGGTATTATCGCCTTTCTTTAAGAACAGTACCACCACACTTCTGTGCCACGCCTGTGGCGCCTGTGGCGTAAAATATTAAATAAAAGAACATAAAATACTAAACCTACAAAAGCAGGAAACGATACTTTGTCTACAGCATTACCGTAACCAATCCAGTCGTATAACTTATATTATCCCAAGAGACCCTGATATGCAAATCTGGTGTCCCGTGTCGGTGTGGTCTGCCCCAGGCGGTATACCAATTACTTCATTGTTGGCCGACCAACGCCTCCGGTGTCTAAGGTGTCTTATCTGATACCTACGTTCACACTAGGTATAAAATGCATGCCATACACGGCACGAGAAATCGCTATGATGTTAACAGTAAAATACGTAAGTTCCAACCTGCGTTCTTGTTGGTTGGCAAAGATAAATGCATTAAAGCATAATACCTATGCATACGCCAACACCCACGATGCCCAACTTGTCTTTTGCCATATATATTCGGGAAAAATATCAAAGTCTAATGGTGGCTCTCGAATATATCCAAAAAACGGTTCCGGTCTCGATCCCGGATTCGAAGCCAGGACCTCAGCGTGACAGTAGTGGCTTGCTCTCACTAGTGACTCTGTGAATCACTGATCTAACAATACCAGTAAGTACCTATTGGATTTTTCTATTTGAGTATTATTGTTTATTTCAAATTAATTAACATTAACTACTATTTACAAGTCCACAACTGAGACAAATAATCGAGAACAAAGGCTGTACGACTATTGACCGATTGCATGATTTTGATTAACGAGATAGTAAAGTCATTCGAATATATTTTAATGAGCTTCACACATAGTACAGTTATGTGCAATTCTCATAATTTACGTTTTATCATTGCAGTTCTATTGCAGTAAAAACGTAGGGATTTCTCGAAACGTATGAGGCTGGCATAGCAAGAGTAACAATTAATATTTACCGTCAATATCTAGAATTTGATTTGCTGGTACAAAGCTCTAGGGTAAAGGCACTACCGCTTTACCTTACTTGGCTTAGGCGTAGGCACCTTACTTGGCTAAATTATAGGTTTCAGCGATACCATTTTCTGGTGATAGTGTACGGTTCTGTTATTTCGAGAACAGAGGCAAAGCAACTTTGCCTTCAGCAGTGGCAACGGGTTTGAGATCTATAGTTTGTGTGCAAATGTCTTTGAGTTGCGGCAATTACTTAAACTGTATGTTTGTAATTTTTAGAACAGCAGAAAGAACGGCACTAATATTCAATAATTAAAATATATCATATTATGTTGAGGTATGCTTGAAATTTTGTCTTTGTGTTTATATTACCCCAAGGTATCTAGATCTGGATTGTGCCAGTGGTGTGCCTCGGGCGAGGTAATTACTCCATTGTCGGCACGGCACACTTCCGCTGAGGTGTTGTTTGTGATCGTTAACTTCACGCTAGGTTTTAGCTGAGCTATACTTACCTACATCTTATATTGACTTTTTATCATTTATGTAAGTGACTTAGGGGTAGGTAGGGAAGGTAAGTGAGAAATGCATAAATAAAACTGAAGAAAATCATTGCTCGTTCAATCAGCCGTAGTCAATTCAAGTTTTACAAACAATGTTATCCGAGGTATCCAGATCTGCATCGTGCCGGTGGTCTGCCTCGGGCGAGGCAATTACTCCATTGTCGGCACACCTCTGTTAAAGTGTCGGATGTGACGGCTATGCTGGCAAAATATTGTGTCAAGTAAATAAAGATTACATAACCAAAATTGCCTTCTGTTTTATACAAAATAAATATTTTTTTTCTTTCTTTCAGATATCTGTAATATCAAATAGAAATTAAATCTATATTTTTTGCTACTGCAATTAAATTTCAAGTAAGACAACAGAGTTAGAAACATAAATGAATGCACCGATTGCTCTAAATAAATTATAAAGCCCCTCGCACACCCTTTAGTGGCGTGAATGAAAAAAAAACAAAAAAAAAATAACCAAGGCCCCTTGTGCGGCCAGAAAATTGTTGTTAAACACGCCGCGTACGTGCATATGTCATAATTTCGACATAGTTTCGACATTTCAAGAATAAAATGACGGCCCGGCTTCTCCACAAAATTACTGACACCTCACGTTTTTTAGAGCACGTCATTCATTGGGGTATTGGTATAATTGCAAACGACGAACGTTCTACGAACTAGTTATAAGGATCGCATCCGACATTAAAAGGTAATTAATTAGTTAAGTTTGACAAAAAATCTTGGAAAAAAATTTGGCAGGGAGGTAGTTACGAATATACCGGGCCGTCGTTTTACTTGTGATAGAGCTCCAGTGACGGAGCTCGCGGGCGTAGGCACCACCGCATTACCTAATATACCTACTTGCCGCTAAATGGTAGTGTTCAGCACTATCGTGTTCCGGTCAGGTGGTAATGTACGGCCCTGTAATTTTCGGCACAGACGAATAACACCTTAGGCCTCAGGAGTACCGCATCTGATTTTCGACCTTGGTTTTTGTGTGAGTGTCTATAGGCTGCAGTCATCACTTAACATCGATGTGAACTGCACGCTTGTTTGCCACTTCCACTGCCCGATCTCTATCCGGTCGTATCGTATGTTGTTCCATCGGGCTATAAAAGTGAGGGATTAGGAAGTGCATCTGTTATTGCGTTTACACTTGTGTACTCTAATGAATCCTGCACAGTATTCGAGTCTCCATCTCTCCATCATTGGCTACCGCGTCCGGAAAACGGTATGGTAGACCGGTGTAGTAAAAAAATTGTTTCGATAATACTACTAATTATCCTGCCGCAGGAAAAAAACACTGAAATTTGCACCTTGTAGGTATAATTATAATTGCATTGCATTAATACAGTACCGAAAATTAATGCCCACACAGAAAGACATGATGAATATAACTTCTTTGTATTTATATATTTACTTGTCTTGTACTTGATACCTGTCATACTTAAATCATACTTTTTTTGTTATATTTTTTGCTCCCGCACCCTAGACAATTTGTCCCATAACCCCATGGTTGACTGTCAGCCTAGTGGCATTAAGTCCCCCATATGTACAATGTGCATAAAAGTATAAATAAATAACATTCAGCTAAATCTTGCTGTTTTAATTCTATCAAAATCACTTATTAGCGTCACAACAATGAACCTTAATTAAATTGATATAAGAAGCTTATAACAAAAGATAAAGTAATCTCCCACCAATATTGAACCGAGCAAAAACAACATGGACAAGGATCTGTCAAATTCGACGCTAACCTATGAAAGCGATATTCGTTTTTCATTACATTTTTTTTGCGTCACCCGATGACTAACCTGCGATATTAAAATGCTATTAGTTTAGATGAACGCACGATATATCATTCGAGGGCGGTGATTTTATCGCTCCTAAATGCGGACAAGAATTTGGATGTCTTAATTTTTTTTGCGGCCTTTTTGCGCGGCTCCAAAATCAATGTTCGGACTGCCATTAACGGGTCAGACGGTTATAATGTGGATTCGGGATGTAGTTTATGTGTGAGCCGCGCTCGTCTGCTGACATGACAGCTGGACCTCCATGGTTGTTAGTACTAATGGTGAATGACTAACTATGAATATACCTAGTGAACACACCACTATATTATTATTATGCAAAGTGTCTCCACCCATCACGTCAAATTGAAATAAACCTCAAATAGAGTCAAAAGCGCGTTGGAAACTCTCCGGGTGTAACAATTATTGTCTTAAGTACCTACCAAAATGAACATGATAACCACTTTTCATCATTTAGCCCATTTGTGGTAATTATTGCAGACTATACAGCTAGCTATAAATGCTAAAACTATTTACATTACTACATTAATACTTCTCCGTACACGATATTAGACTAACGCCACCAAAACCACCAAAGCCACCAAAGCCACCAAAGCCACCAATGCCACCAACGCCACAAACGCCACTAACGACACCAACGCCACCACCACCAACGCCACAAACGCCTGTGAAAACCGCGTTCTAATCCATTCAGTAGATTCGAAGTTATAGCGTACCTACCAGACAGACAAAAATTCCAAAAATTGTTTTTTTGGTTTCTGTTACTTTTCTTTAATCGCCTCCGTAATCAGTTTTTTGGAAAAATATTTAATGTACAGACACTCGATTTTTACTGTCTTATTATAAGTACGTATCGATAGATGACCACTGGAGATGTTAAGAAATATTTGTATCCCACACATACCTATTATACTCACTGCATTTGCCTTGTAATCAGATTTTATGTAACGATCAGTGAATTTGTATAAAAACTGTTTGCTTTTCTCTCAGTATAAGAAATGCATTTAACAAATAATCAAAACTAATAGAAAAATCAGTAATGAAACTATCCTTGTAAGCATTCAAAGTTATTAACTTCCATACCGGTAATTTCATACCAAAACCTCAAGCATGAAATAACGTAATGAACTGACGATGACACCGTATATTTTCATTACCATCGGCATTAAAAAAGAATATAAGTAACGTATATAAATCATCGTCGACGGTCAGATGTGTCGAATTTGGCGTTACCTTTACAATTCGAATGGCTACCATCTTTGTTAGGAATGAGCTATGTTTATCGATATATGTATATAACTATCGATACTTATGAATATCGAAGTCTTGTTATAATTTCGATATTTCGATTATTGTTGTTTTATTTCAACAGTGTTTTATACAGTGGTAATATCAAAATGTTTTAAAAAATAAGCGTAAAAATTACTACTCCGTTTCAATCCATAGATTACAGATCAATGATTCACTGTATAGCATGCGTTAAAAAGGTTAATCTCATGAGTCGCATCGCAACGCATCTGCGATTCGATCTTCGGTTTTTCTGTAGATGTCTATAGGCCATTTACCATACATGTGATCAGCGCGATTGAATACCACCATCATTAAAAAAGATATACATAATAATAATTATAATGGCAACCCTTAAAATGTCCCAGTCTCTCCCCTTTTTAGGGGAAGGCCTGCAGCTTACTCTACCACGCTGCTCCAATGCGGTTTGGTGGAGATTCGGGTTAGTGGCCAACCCGCTGTCGGATATTTTCAAACTGCCCATAAAGCCTCCTACAAGGGTTAACGACTGATATCTATCCATAGTAAACGTGACCTTCGAACACGGCAAAAAACATGCATCGTAATATTTTTTGTCGATACTATCAATGTCAAATTAAAACGAAGTATACGTATATCGATACCAATATCGATATTTTATGAATATCTCCCATCCCTAACAAAACGTCAGGGGCGGAAAGGTTTTTTCAAATCGAACAGCGCTATGGGAGGCGACCACACTTGCTTCAATGGTCGAGTGCACCTATCCGTAAACATAATAAAACTTAATATTTACGCTTACTCCAAGCAATAAAGATGCGCAAGTATTGTAAAAATGTTGACCGCTTTTTCCTACGAAACCTTAGCGATACTACTCTCAAACATCACGAACACAGAGTCGACTTTCAATCGACAGTACAATTAGACTTACGTCAAATATATTTGTAAGTTTATAGAACTTATTTGTTAAGTTGTGCATTGTCTTAGCTAGTATTTGCGTTTCGTAACAGATAAGCGAGGGATGGGAAAGCTGTGATTCATACGATACAGGTTTTAAACTTGTGTTTATTTTTAGCAGTAAGCTGTTTGTTGTATTTCTTGGTAGTTCGTGATGGTAATAATTGCATGGTATTGGTAAATAGAGATATGTAAAAGGGTTTCTTTATTTATACTTGGTCGAAAACAAGTTATCTGAGTCAGTACAAAATTAAGACAAGTTTTATATTTTATCTTAGATTTGACATGTAAATTATATTTGAGTGAAAATGACAGTAAATATTGTTATTATAATAATTGCAACGTATACCTGTGTATATTTTTATGTCACACGCACAAAGAATTACTGTGAACATTTATTAAAACGAGATATTATTCGCTCGAGTGTTTAAAACACAATTGATAATTATCGACGGAAACGAGTGGTCCGTGACTGAACTCGATCAGTTTTCATTTATCCAAATATCGACTTTATTTAAATTGGGCAAAGTCGAAATTGCTTTCTTTATATTCATCCCCCAGAGTATAATGACCAATGTGCTCGTAATGAGCTTTTTCATTTTCGCTAGTCGAAATTTCACGGTGCCCTTTGTAAGGAACACTTCTGTTTCAGTCAATGAAGTGTGCCCAATGAAGGTTGAGCTTACTGCTACAGAAAAGACTATCTTAAATCAAAGCCACAAGGTTCAATGGTATTTAATTGAAAGGTCCAGAAAGTGGAAATAAAATAGTAGCCTTAATTAGTAACACTCCTGTTTCAGTGAATGGACGGAAGGAACCAGTGTATAAAGATCTGTGTCCATTCAATTTTCGACTTTGTAGCCTTGTTTTAAGGATGTATCAGATAAAATTATAATGTATGGAGATGAAAAATAATTTGGCAGCGGTAAGGAATTCCACGGTTAGTTATTAATACAATGAATCTGATTTCATTGTGCTCAAATTGTCACAATAGGTATTGTAAATTATCGATCTGTTTGTTCTTATATTGAACTGCCCTTAGGTTTTGAACGGTATAATGTTATTTATAGAGTAGGAAGGTAGTTTCCAATAGGTGTTAACTACCGGGAGGTTAAGTATAAATAATGATGTTAGAATTGTTACAGCTGCTGTTAAAAAAAAATTGAGTATTTATTGAATAGGAAATTCATATATATCAGTTTCATATTATGTGGATTTTTGGTTTAGATTGTCATGACTCATGATTATGATCATTTACTCTAACTGGATCATTTAAACTGCCTGAGTAATTTAGTGTTTGTAGGCCACTACTGCTCCACTGGGCTCCGGGATTCGATTCTCGGGTCGGGGGCTATCAGAGATAAAGTTGTGCAATCTTTTATCTCTGGTTCTATATGGATTTTTCCATTTTCTGAAAGTTTCCCAGTACCTCGGAGTTGAGTAATGTGCCCGCTGTGGTCAACAGGCTCGCCAATTGTTACCTACATGGGTCAAAAAGTATTCAAAGCGTTGACTAACAGCACTATTGGTAGAATTCTCTTCCAGTAGACGAACATTATTCCGCTAGTGGACGGTGGGGGTCGTCACGTCCCTACGCCATCTTATATGGGTTCAATTTTTTCTTTTTGAGATACGGAACCTACTGTGTTGTTTACGCATTAGATTAATTATTTCAAATAACCCGCGTGTGATTCACATTTTGTTAAACAAACATGTTCTGCTTATTCTTGTATAACGTATCTATTACTAATAATAAGTTTAATGAGGAATTGCAACTTCCGTACAAACCATCTCTGGTTTAAGGGAGTGAAGCTGATCGGCAAATATGTATTTTACTGTGTATTCATAAATAAATAAATAAAAATAAATAAATAAATAACCCTAAAATATAGTCATCTCAATTACGCCGTCTTTAAGTGCTCTCAAAACACTTTCGCCAGTACATCTGGCAGGGATGTATCCGAGACATGGTTATTCAATTAACCGTGAAATGCTCGCTTGACGACCACATGTGGTACTAACACGTGCCGTTTTTTTTATATCACCACTTGGTTTTTTTATACGAGGTTAAGAGCTCAAAATTAATGTTTGCTTCGTAACATGTCAACGGTGGTCTGGTAATAAACTTGTCGCTAAAATTGTTTGCGAGCATATTTTTTTGTTGCTTTCTTTTTTTTTAATATAGAAGGTGCCAAGCTACTGTACAGTTCACATTGATGTTAAGTGATGACTGCTACCTGTAGACACCATCAGGAACAAAATCCGCCGCCACACTTGTCTCTGAAAAAAAAATATGTCCGGAACACGATAGTGCTGAACACTGCCATTTAACGGCAGATAGATTAAGTAATGCGGTGGTGCCTACGCCTCGAGCTCCTACACTAGAACTCTACCACCAGTGCATTTCATGTTAGGGGTAAATCAATCTTCTTTGCATTTCCATGGAACGCGTCACTTAATTATCTGGACCTAGAATTTGGTCAACATAAAAGCTTTGTTTTAGTGCAGCCAGTCAACCTACGGTGGTCAAACGATTCGACGTAACTTCACGCCTGTAATCCCCGAAGGGGTAGGCAGAGGTAAATGCATGCATTCAAGCATACATGCAAACACCCACGATTCGCCGGTTACGTTTTGGCCCATGTAACAGGTGGCGAGCCTGTTGACATCTCCGGGCACATTACCAAACTTTGAGGTACTGGGAAATTTCCAGAAAATGGAAAAATCCCAATAGAACCAGAGATAAAGGCTTTTTCACCATTATCTCTGATAACCCTTTACCATTACCACTACTTTACTTTCACCATTATCTCTGATAATGGGAATCGAACCCAGGACCTCAGCGTAGTAGTAGTGGCCTGCTACCACTAGGCTACCGAGGCAAACCATTCGAATTGTAATAAAGCCAAGCAGTGCCCCGCGATAAAACTATTACCACTACGATCTTCGATCTACTTTGACGACCCGGTTAGTCCAGCGGTGTGAAACCATCGTTTGATTCGAAGGGTCGCGGGTTCGATCCCCGCACCGGGACAAATATTTGTATGGCCTACAGATAATTGTTTGGGGTCTGGGTGTTTGTGCATGTGTTGTTTGTGTACAACGGCACCCACGACACAGGTTTATACCTACTGTGGGGCTGTGAGTGTAAGCTTTTTTTATTATTTTATTATTTTTTTTTATTACTTATATGCCAAGCTTGGCGATTATTTCTTATTCTCCCCAAAATGACGCACAACCCTGTTATAATTTTTTATTACTTACTAGCTGACCCGGCAAACTTCGTAATGCCTCAGAATGAAATAATGTGTCGAAGGTTTGATAGATACAGACTATTTGTATGGAAAATGGAATAGTGGTTTTTACTTTTCCCTTCAATTCCTTCACGTTTTCTTTCCTTTTAAACCTTCCCATGATTTCCAAAAATCATTCAAAACCAAAATTAGCCAAATCGATCCCGCCATCCTCGAGTTTTAGCGAGACCAACGAACAGCAATTGATTTTTATATATATAGATTGTTTTAATATTTCTAATCTGCCTCAGTAGCGTAGTGGTAGCAGGCCACTACTATTACGCTGGTCCTGGGTTCGATTCCCGGGTCGGGGATATTAGAGATAACGGTTTGAAATCCTTTATCTCTGCTGCTATTGGGCTTTTTCCATTTTCTGGAAGTTTCCCAGTACCCCGGAGTTTGGTAATGTGCCCGGAGATGGCAACAGGTTCGCCACCTGTTACATGGGCCAAAACGTAACCGGCGAGTCGTGGGTGTTTGCATGTATGATTGAATGCATGCATTTACCTCTGCCTACCCCTTCGGGGATTACAGGCGTGAAGTTACGTATTACGTATAATGTTTCTAAATAATAACATGTCAGACATTACCAGAAACAAATATCTGTAGGCCATACAACTATTTTTCCAAGTGCGGGTATCGAACCCGTGAGCCTCGATTCAAACACCACACACCGTTGAACCAACTGGCTCATCAATGTATACTTCCTGTCTTCTTATCTGTAGTACCTACTTGCACAGATATTATATTTACCTATTAAGTATTTTACTAGTGGTAGAGCTTCAGTGACGGATACTTGCCGCTAAATGGTAGCGTTCAGCACTATCGTGTTCCGGTCGGTACAGCCCTGTGATTTCCGACACAGAGGCATAAAACCTTAGGCCTCCGGAGTGGTAACGCATCTGCATTTTGTTCTTGGTCTTCGTGTGGGTGTCTATAGGCTGCCGTCATTACTCAACATCAATTTGAACTGCATGCTTGTTTGCCTCGTAAATTAGATTTAAAAAAGTATAAAAACCAGTGAAAATATAATTAAGAGTCCCATCGTATAACTTACCTATATGCACAAACAAACACAAACCTCATACAATATTGATATTAATACGTTATTTATGGTTAATGAAAGGGCTGTCTTAATTTAGGCGTGATTTAATTCAGCAACCGACCGCCCGCGTTGATGTCTTTATAAAGAGACCTTGTCACGCAATACCGTAGACTGCGTAGCTAAGGCTACGGACACATTGCAATGCTACAAATATGTCGTATTGGTGACATAAATTACGTAACTTCACGCCTGTAATCCCCGAAGGGGTAGGCAGAGGTAAATGCATGCATTCAAGCATACATGCAAACACCCACGATTCGCCGGTTACGTTTTGGCCCATGTAACAGGTGGCGAGCCTGTTGACATCTCCGGGCACATTACCAAACTTTGAGGTACTGGGAAATTTCCAGAAAATGGAAAAATCCCAATAGAACCAGAGATAAAGGCTTTTTCACCATTATCTCTGATAATCCTGGGTTCGATTCCCGGGTAGGGGCCCGGGAATCGAACCCAGGACCTCAGCGTAGTAGTAGTGGCCTGCTACCACTAGGCTACCGAGGCAGTTACATAAATTAAAGGCTATATATTTGTAATTAAATAGTCAGTTAAGTAAGTTTTTTGTTTCTTAACAATCTTCATGAGGTAGGTTACATAAAATAATTAATATAATAAAATAATAATAATTACACGTGTTATTTTTTCAGTAAGTAGGTGTTAAATACCTGACCATTTATGATGAAAGTAGATACATATGTAGGTACTTTCTAAGAAAAAAGATTATTTTAAGAGAGAAGACTTGGTAAAGCTATGAAGCGTTGCGATATTCCATTTATTTATTTTTATTTTATTTTCTTAGGAAAACAAACAGTCTAAGATCTAGATAAGTACGAGTACAAGTAATACCTACGAGATATAGCTTCCGTTTATTGCCAGGCATATTGCAAAAACTATTAATTTTATATTTTATTAAATATAAAATTAATAGCTAAATATAATTTTTTTAATATATATTTTTTTATTTTTGGTATAATTTTTGCTATAACAAAAAAAAATACCTATTTACTTTTTTTACCGGCTCGGCATCGTTAGCCCCGTAATAACTATCACAGATATAACAACTTAGGTGTGAGGGTTGGCAATGCATCTGAACCTCTGGTTGTATGTAGATGTCTATAGGCTGCAGTCATCACTTAACATCTGTGTTAACTGCATGCTTCTTTGCTACCTTCGTTATATAAAAAAGGAAATATTTCAATTTTATTTTATTGGACGTATATAGACTATGGACGGCTAATCTCGAAACAGCTTTATGATAGTCAAGTAGGTAAATCAGGCAAGGGACGACGAGAGCGGATGGCTTTCAGTCTAACTATTTATGCGACTGCCAAGGGTGATCTTTGTGTTAGAATGTAGATTATAAAATATACAATATTTATTATCAATATGATGATTATAAATTAAATTATACAATATATGATATTTTTTTTTGTTTTATTCTTATAGAACTAATTTTTTTTGTAAAGCAACAATGTAATTTTTAATTTTTAAATTTTTATTTTTATATTAATAGGTACCTATTGTATTAATAAAAAATAATTTATTGCTTTACAAAAAAAAAATGTTCTATAAGAATAAAACAAAATTAATTAAAAAAATATTTTAATAACAACTACATACATCAAATTAGAATCTACGTGCTGTTTTGAAAGTACCTACCTATTACAGTTACATTTGTATACAAAAACTATATTTGATTATTGTATTGTACGAATATATAGGAATAAAAAAAAACAGAAAGGTCCTTTAATAGCCGTTTGCGTAAAAAGCTTGCAAAAATACGTCTAAAATAGAGACGTACATTTGACGATTTTCTTAGTATAAAAACTTAATTTTGATTTAAAGCGAGCGTTGCCGTACATTTTTCAACAAATCTCTTAAATCCTTATAACATTATTTCTAATTATTATATCAGCTAAAATGCTCAAAAAATTACAATTTTTTGTAATTCCTTTTATTTGGCTAAATTACAATAATAACAAGTATAAAAGTTCAGGAATTGTAAATCGGAACGCCAGGCGCACGTGGTCGAGCTGGTCGTCTCCTGCGCCGTGATTGGTCGCCGCCGCCCCACCCACTGGCGCGCGCGCATGCCGCCCGCACGCCGCGTCCAACTTATCAATACTTTTCCATTGTTGACTTTTTTAATCGTATATCTTCAGGTTTTCGATAAATCCAGTGATGTTATATGGTTTGTATGTTTATCTTATATATCTATACTTTTATTTCATTCAACATAAAATATCGATACTTTTTTGTGGTTGACTTTTAAAAAATCTCTATCTACTTTTTTTATTCGTAAATCAAATGCATTAATATTAACTTCTTATATTTTTATCACGTATTGTATGTACCCATTATATTAATTTGCTAAACATGAGCATAAAAAACTGAGATGAATTGTGATTTGAACTTTTTTATTATTACTTTTTTCATAGGTTATACATTACAATACTTATAGTTTTTAGTAAAGGATTTCAGTTTTCCTCTGTCAAATAAATTTAAGAACTCGAAGCAATTATATACTTATATCTTTACGCCATACCTAAAATTTTATTCATCGCATACAAATAGATAGGTATCTACTTAGTTTACCGCGTTGACCCGATATCATGGTATAGGTAGATATGGGGAAAAGTAGGTTTTGTCACTTAGTGGTAATTAAGCATTCTATTAGAGAAATATTTTTTTTATCGATTGTTAGGTCATTCTTGAGTTTATTACTAAAAACCTCAAATTTATTTGCTTCATAATAAAATTACTTATTCTAATATTATACAGCATAGAATAGAAATGTCTTAATTAGAGCAGTCCTGAGGCATACCCACACACACCTTAACATGATACCTATGAGCCAAAATAAAAAAAACACACGCACATAAAAAAATTAAGTAGGTAAAAAGGGTTGGTAAGCAAAAGAAAATAATAAACTAACCAAATTAAATTTAGAACAATAAGATTATATTTCGCTTCTCAGGCACATGGTGGGAGCTAAAAATAGGCATTCAACATTTACCCACTGCACCTACCTATTTACCTCAGGTTATACGATCGATAAATAGGTAGGTACATGTGAAGTTATCTACATTAATTAAATTTCCCACGTTGTATTAGTTAATTATATTCACTTAAGTAAAGACCATTTAGTGAAGTTAAATGTCACAAACTTTATTAAAAAATTTCCAGAAATTGTATCTTTCTATGATAACGATTGGAAGAAACCCCTTTAACAAATTTAAAAATATGTAATTACAAAGAGCGTGTATTTCTCGAAAAGATAGTTTTATTGCTCACAGTAAATAGTCTTTCTCTAGAATCTTCTCGAACATAACAAACTCATATAGGAGTTGACTCAATGAGTTATGACCCATTGTATAAGTTTTTCTTTGTTCCAATTGACCCGTCGTTTTCTTGGAAGCAAGATAAGGTCATATCTGGACCTCAAAAAACTATTGTTAGTATTTACTGAGAATTAAATTATACCTAAAGTTTAAAATATACCTACGGGCGGCCTTGATGATATAATGCGTAGCATTGTTCAATTGGTATAAATGAGTATATTTGGAATAAAGTTGAAAATTGTGAATGAATTTAAAAACTAAAAAAATGTTAAAAATATAGACAAAAAAATATTACCTAGTAAATTTTACTAAATAACATCACAAATATGGTTTTATTAGTCAAAAATCTTTGTATTCAGATTTATTAAATTTGTTTAATATTTATAAATTTATTTAATAAGATATTAAGCTAGCCGCTTAGTTTAGGTAGTTTAGGTAGTCGACTTTTGCTGAAAAACTTAAGCGTGTTCCGAAAATCTGAAATATTAACCTTAAATTCAGTAGCTATTATCACTGTCGTTCAGGGGTATTATTCGAAAATCTCATTTCGAAGCCTTTAAGACCCTGAATTGTGTAAGTACATGGACACATTAGCGCGGATCTAATCATCCAAAACAAACAACTTAATGCCAATCAATTACTCCAAACAAAAGTAAGTACGCGTCATAATCGCGCATTATCTATTGCATAAGCAATCTAATGAGCCAAGCACGACGGAGGTTGATAAAAAAAGGTTGAAGTGTGAGACCAATCGGGTAGTGAGGCAGGTAAGGCCTCCCACCATAGACGACTCCGCCTCGACAGCCGACCGGGCACATTGCCAGACGGTAGTGTTCGAGCGCGCTCGACCGATGTGCCACGCGGGCCCGCCCATCGCAAAATGAAGTGTTTGTGCTTGTTTGTGTTGTTTCTGTGTTTGAGGTGCGAAGCAGCGAACAAACCTCGAAGGGGACGAGGCAGTATGTGGTGGTGAGTCTAAATTATCTTTATATCACAAAAGTTCTCATAGTAAGTAAGAAAGCTTAAATCACTTTTCATATAAACACAAACAACTAAGTACTATTACTCGTCATTGAGCTAAGTCATACTTCAATTTCTAAAGCTAAGCCTACACTATACGTTTAAAACGGTATATAGATATAATCGTCGGTTTATAGCTTAATAAACTGAGATAATTAGCGGATCATTAAAACACGCATAAACACAAGTCGTGAGATCGATAATTTGAAGTTAAAATGATATTTAGCGGTCCTTATTAAGGTTGTAACATAAAAAAGTTTCATTAATATAACCTTCAAAATGTAAAACATTATTTCAAAGTTGTTTATAATAATGTGCGTTATATTCGACCTTTTACAACTACTTTATTGAGATTAATTGGTGTTGTGATTTAGTAACTGATTAATTTAACTTGTCATCATAATTTATACCTATATTTTTATTTCACTATGTAAATAAGTTTTAAATAGGTATAACTAACCTACTGTTTAATTGCTTAGATTAAAAAAGGTTATGTAAATATTCAATCCTTATAAGAAGTAGGCCATATAATTTATAACTTAATAGGTATATATACATATATACGTTACTTAAACATATTCATAGGTTATAAAAATAGATAAAATGTGGTTCTATTATGTCACACAAGAAATAACAATTATCGCACCTTCTAAAATAAAATACGAAAGTTTGTCTGTACACAAAATTAAAGTGGTGTTAGATAGGAACAGATAGTTTATGACCCAGATTAATGTAGTGTAAGTACTTTCTATACACATCAATGACAAATGAAGCTGATAAAGTCATGAGTAAGAACTAGTCTTATAATAAATTGCTCGAGTTAACATATACATTAATTAAGACACTTAATTTGCATGTCTAGATATAGTGTGAAAAGTATTTTAGTGCTTAAAAATAAGTTGAGCTATTAGTACACACGGTAGATTACAGTAGATATTTCTTCAACAAAAACCAGCTCTTTTGCAGCAATGTTATTTGATTTGGATGACATCTCGTTGGGTAACAAGCCATATACACTTTAATTGCATGCCTTGATTTCGTTAGATACTAAGACTGGGTTGCGCCAAGATATATATTTGTGAAAGTTATGTAACATTTTACTGGTGGTAGAGCTCCAGTGACGGAGCTCGCGGGCGTAGGCACCACCGCATTACCTAATTTACTTGCCGCTAAATGGTAGTGTTCAACACTATCGTGTTCCGGTCAGGTGGTAATGTACGGCCCTGTAATTTCCGGCACAGAGGCATAACACCTTAGGCCTCAGGAGTGGTAACGCATTTGCATTTTGACCTTGGTCTTTGTGTGGGTGTCTATAGGCTGCAGTCATCACTTAACATCAATGTGAACTGTATGCTTGTTTGCCACTTCAATTACATAAAAAAAAAAAACATTTCACATCTAACTTTAACAGATTTATTTAAGTAAGAGAAGGATGTGAAATGTAAATATCTTGGTGCAACCCAGGCTAAATGGTAGTGTTCAGCACTATCGTGTGCCGGTCAGGTGGTAATGTTCAGCCCTGTAGGTAATTTCCGTCACAGAGGCATAACATCTTAGGCTTCAGGAGTGGTAACGCATCTGCGTTTTGACCTTGGTCTTTGTGTGGGTGTCTATAGGCTGCAGTCATCACTTAACATCAATGTGAACTGCATGCTTGTTTGCTACTGCCATAACATAAAAAAGGCTAAGTATTTTGAAAATTAGTTTCTTTGTTATTACAGTGATTTATCCACAGTGATAAAACAAACATTAAATGTTTTCTTAGCATGGAATAATATCTAGTTGAGTGACTTGCCGTTATAAAAGACACTATCTGCATGCCTAGATTTTGAGTCACAAGTATTTTAGTATTCAAAAATAAGTTGCTCTGTTTTTTTGTCATTAGAGTAGATATTTTTAGTATGTATGTATGTATGTATCTTCACGCCAGGTCCCTAACGGGGTAGGCAGAGAGTGTAGAGCGCCAGACATCCCGGTTCTGACAAACTTCTCGTGCCTCGTCTACCTTCATCATTCATTATTTTTAGTCTTACAACAAACAGCTTTCATGGGATGATGTATAGTCTCTAGTTGAGTGACGTGCCGTCAACTTTTTATTTGCACACACTATCAACGTGCTCCCGGTATGCGCGTTTCTAATCCCTAACACGTAGACATAGAAATCTATTAGATTTATTTAAAAAAAAAATCTTTTCTTCATTCGTATCATTGAAATAGAACTTCTAACTTTTTGATGACTCGTTTGATACAGCGATGTGGTCAGTTGATTCGAGGGTCGCGGGTTCGATTCCCGCAACGGGACAAATATTTGTATGGCCTGCAGATATTTGTTCCAGATCTGAGTGTTTGTGTGTGTGTTGTGTGTTAACAACGGCGTCAATGATACCTACAGGTGATACAGTTAGCGCAGGGCTGTGAGTGTAAGCTTACAAAAAGTAGGTACCTACACTAGTTTTAGTTATTGTTTTTATATTATTTCGCATTAACACATGCTTGTGAAATATATTTTATTTTAAAGAAAAATTTGACTTCAGGCGAGACCCGAACTCGCGGCCTACTGGGAATCTAGTCCAGCCGCTCTTCCAATTGAGCTACTGAAGTCCTGCCCGATTTGTCAAATCTTTCCTTCACATTTATTGCCTTGCTTTATGGTAGCAGTAGCGCCATCTATTGCCAACCATGCTAGTTAGGCAACCGATATAATAGACTTTTCAGTTTATTGAATATCGTAAAGAAGTCGCATTTACCCTTAATAATTGTTTTTATATTATTTCGCATTAACACATGCTTGTGAAATATATTTTATTTTAAAGAAAATATGAAAGAAAAATTTGACTTCAGGCGAGACTCAAACTCGCGGCCTACTGGGAATCTAGTCCAGCCGCTCTTCCAATTGAGCTACTGAAGTCCTGCCCGATTTGTCAAATCTTTCCTTTACATTTATTGCCTTGCTTTATGAATCCTGAAATAAAATTTTTCTTTCCATTTTTCTTTAAAATAAAATAGTTTTAGTTATTTCACTAATGTATGAAAATTGTTATGTTTGACGTTTTTATGTCATGAAACTAGCAAAGAAGCATACTTGTGAAATAGATGGTAAATGAACACGGCGCTTTATAACACCCACACAAAGAAGACCCCATGCAAATTCGTTGCAAAGTCAGTAAATACATACCTATTATGCATGTAAATCTGGACCACAGTACTATTGATCAATGCAATGTCATTTGGCGTCAAAATTAGGTAGGTACCCACGGTGCTATTTTCGCCCTAGCTCCACCGCTGAAGCTGAAAAGTATTATAAGCTTGATTGATTTGAATATATTACACAAATTGTTTAATTAACATCATGATTCAGATGTTCATAAGAATCTTTTAAAATAACTACCGCAATAATATGTTTCTTTGATATAGTTTAAAACTGATGAATACATATCAAAATCAATTGCGTATTTTATTTATTTAGATGCGCACTTGTAAGACAAAAAGAAGGTAAATTTATGCAATTACAATGATGACATTAATCATGGCTATAAACATTAACTTTATTTAGTTGTTAAAATTTATCGTAAACCGCATGTTTATGATAACAATAAAATTATCCACCCATTAAAGTTAGCTGATTGATACATTTTCACCTTAACTGGTTGATTTCTGCGATATTTTTAATTTAATTGCCCCTAAAAATTGCCCAAATATCTCATTGTATCAGTAATTGCTTTGTTCGCGGGCCGACGGCCGGCGCGGCGGTCGGTAAAATTACGAAAATTTTAGTTACGACTTTGTTCATTTTTATTGATTTTAATATAAATACTTGATACATACATTTTATAGCTTACAAAATTATGAAGTTTTGATGATAAACGATTAAAAGTAGTAAAGTTCGCCATCGTGCCGCCGTCGCCGCGCCGTCGGCATAGGTATCCCAAGAAGACAAACACTTAGAATCGGTTCTGTTTTAAATAATCCTCACTAAATAAAAAAATGAAATATTCATGGTTAATAGGTATTTTTTTTATTTTTCAAACAAATTGTTTTCATAATTAATAGGAGAAAATCCCTGTTTCATTGAACTCGTAATCCAATGGTCGGGTACAAGTCCAAATTATTTATTTTTTCTTTTTAAATCTTCAAAATATTTTGCTTGCTTATGTTTTTGTGAATATAAAAAAAGAGACGACATAAAAATATATCAATTTAAAAATTGTTTTGAAAATATGTTAACAATATTTTAAAGATAATTATATTTTACAGACGTTATATTTAAATTCAGACAGTTCTATGATATTCGAAGGCATCATTTCAGTTACTTATCACGCGCTATCACTGCCAACAGCGACTCGTGCTGTTGCATTAAACAAATACATTTTTACTTGTTTATTTAATTTTATTAGTAGTTTAAGTTAACACAAAATTGCTTATTAGTCTTTTAGACTAGATTGTCATTTCAATAAGGTTCAAAATTAGGATCTTAGGTTTAAAAAAAAAAATGTCCTGAAATTGAGAAAAAATAGATAGGAAGGTACATCTCATAATGATGGTAAGTATAGCAGTAACATTTTACTTACTTAAAAACCAGAGATTTGAAATGAAGATGCGTTGCCACTCTGTGGCCTACGCTTTTGTGCCTGTATCCTTATGTACTCTCAAGCTCCCTGGAGCTCATGTACTGGAGCTTAACCACCAGTGAAAACTGTTTTTACTATCTTATATTTCTTAATTAATATTATTTAACACTGTCTATTATTTGATAATAACCATCAAGTGCGACCATGGTTAAAAAATAATTTTAGCATGAATGTTTAACACTATAATTACTGTCTCATGGAAAGCTTCAATTTATCTTTAAAGAGAATGTAAACATAAAATAAGTGAATGGCAATTATCCCTTTCATACGAGGAGACCGAAGGGCTCCTAGAAGTTATTAAGTAGTTAGTTGTAATGTATTAGTTTTATATTCTGTTTTTATAGTACAGCTAACATCATATACAAATATACACACTCCATACACATAACACACACACTACCACACACACCACACACGCACACACACACACACACACACTCACTCTGAATGTGATACTTCAGATAAATATACTACTAATAATAAACTACACCACTAGTAGATACTCGTATTATAGTACCATAAGTTATTTTATATATTAATCTAAGATTTTGTGTTAAATACAAAGGAAAACTACCGGGGAGGAGACCAGGAGACCCATAGCACAGGGCTTACCTAGTTTGGGCACTCCTGTCTCCACAATAACATTGTAATTATTTAAGAAAAAAAAAAGTTTTGTAAAGAAATTTTGTGGAGAACAATAAAACATTATTATTATTATTATTATCTTTATGGATTATGACTTTAGATACTTAAGATGTATGTGCTCGTATCTATTTTTATATCCATTTGGTATAACAGGTTTGATCGTTGAAAAAAAAAACTATTATAAGATATATAAGTATAATTCGATTTATTAATAATTGATTATTATTAAATCTTTATCTGAGTAAAGTATCGCTGTAGGATAATAAATTGCCATTTAGTGCGCCCACGCAGACAGCTAGCTTTTTTAATGAATGTGACAAACGGGCATGCAGTTTACATTGACGGTGCGTGTTCGCTATATTTAATATTTGTTTAAAGTATAGAAAACACGGAAAAGTATAATTAACTGACTGTAATGTGAAGTTATCATTTTTCTAACAATTCAAATATTAATTTTTTAAGTCTCTTCATGACAGGGGGCCGTCCGTCTTTATTTTCTTTATTTTTTTTTAGTATTATGGCATTGCTATTACGCATATTGCCAGTGTCAAGTAACACGATATTCGATATTTCGTATTCGTATGCAAGTAAGTCAATTTATCAGTCCATCAGTCAGGCACAGTGAGTAATTCGAGTAAAGCGATGGCTACTTTACCAGAACCATTTACAATTAAGTTTTCGAGGCAACCCGAAAGAACGTGTTTTCGCACTATTATTCCATTTCACTATACACGGGCACTGTAATAAGCCTTTATCAAACAAAATGTCACCAACTTTATTTAATATACCTTAAAAATACACCAAGAAAATTAAATAAAATAAGAGCACCACACGCCTCTTTCAAGGTCCCCCCAAAACCCCCGATCGACATTGCTGACGTCATTGTCATTGCTGTCAAATTTTTATGTCAATTTTGTAATTTAACAAAATAGCAATAATCTAAATAATACCATTACCGCTTGTTTATCATCAACGAATTTAATTTAATTTTTTTTTTTTTATCAGCAAGAACATCAATCAGATTAGGTATCACTAGGTGCTGCTTTTAAAAGAGCTACAAATCGACATGGAAATTTGACAGCAATGCCAATGACGCAATGTCGATAGGTCCCTAACGGGGTTGGTCAAACTGTAACTAACATACACAGTTTCTCACATTTATAGAATAGAATAGAATAGAATAGAATATTCTTTATTGTGCACCAATAATTTTTACAAAAATAAAATTAGATGCATAGCAAATAGGCAATACAACCAGGCGGTCTTATCGCTTAAAGCGATCTCTTCCAGACTACCTGTAGGTGGAAGGAGGCTTTTGATTTGGTTAAGACGGTAGGGGTGTACAGGTTAAATAAATAATACGTACAGTAATTAAATTAATAAAATACAAAGTATAAAACATATATAGATAAACAATATTGAATAGATATATACATAATAATACTTAATGTTATAATATTTATAACATTTTTGTAAATATTAACATAATTAATACAAAGGTAACAACTGTCAGTATCAGTTCAACAGTCATCATCTAAAGACAAAGTAACTGAAGAAAAAAAAAACCGTGGGTCGCACACCGAGAGTGCCGGCAGTAGTGAAAACTTAATTATTATTAGCGTTGTGCATTTTTGACCACTACCACCATATGACAGCTGTCATTGCGTCCCCAAAAAGTAGGCGGACCCAATTCCGGCCACGTGTCAGTCTTACGCATTTTCGATCAGTCACGTGTCCTGACGCGAGTATTACATTTTTACCCATGACAAAAAGTGCGAGGAGCCGCTAAAGAAATTGCCACTCCAAAATCGGCACACCTAATTTGTCTTCACTCCACGTACTCCATATTACATTACGTTCAGAATCGCGTGCCGTCGTCCTGATAACACTGATAACAAATACCACCTTATCAAGACCCCCGTTTATTCTTAAAATTACCATCCGCTCTACAAAAATTAACGTTCAAAAGGAAACACAAGGGACCAAGTGCGATTGGTAACAGAAACTCCGATATTTTGACACCTCGTAAAACGCCAACAAATTAATTAATAAAATGTTCATTTGTATGCAGGATGCATGCAACGAATCAAGTACATTCTTAAGTTAAAGTTTCGTTGCTAAGGGATGCCTAGTTTGGTTATCTATAAACAAGCACTTCACTTCATAACATTCATGATTTAGAGCTATTCAAACATTTTCATTGACCATAATTAAAACTTATACACAATACTAACCCCCTTTATTCATAAACGTATTTTAGCTAAAGTGTTGCTAATGTCTCCTTTGTTCTTTTCTTTCCTGCACATTTGACAATGCAACTGACAAAGACAAAGCATTCTATAGCTAAAACGTATCTAATGTACGTTTATGAATAAGGGGGTTAATGTTTATTTATCTATTTATTTGAGGAAATTTACATATTTTTGTAATTAATATGGTTATGGTAGGACATGAATAATTCATTAGCCAAAACGGTTCCAATGCAGAAAATTACATAGCGAAGACAACAAACTTTTGAATAAGTTAAGTACATTAAACAAATATAATACATATACAAATAAATTATTGTGTGTCATTTTATAAATTTAATAACTTTTGTTACCAGAAAAATGATAAATGGAATCTACGTAGGAGTCATCCATAGCCTCATGGAAAGTTACAATATATTAATAAAAATAGGATTGGAAACAAAAAACAAAAATGGAAGAAAAAAGTTTATTCCCCGTCACTCTTAGAACGATAGAAAAAACTAAGATAAATATAATTACATTGAATAAAAGTCAATAACAATTATAGATTTAAAATTATAATGACCATTAGATAGGCAATAGAAGCAAGGATTTTGCTTTATGATGCGTATAAATTATACATTTACTTATACATCCAATTAACGGTGACTTCATATATTTGCAACAGCAATAGATATTTATTGTATATAGCTGTGCCCACGACTTCGCCCGCGTGAGAATTAATGATTGTTCAGTATCTTCCCGGACGAAGTCGTGGGCGAAGCTAGTATAAAAGTAGCCTAAGTTACTCTTTATTACATCAGCTATCTGCCAGTGAAAGTCCCGTCAAAAAATCGGTCAAGCCGTTCCCAAGATAAGCCCCGCCAAACAGACAGACAGACATTCAAAAATTGTAAATGTTGTTTTGGTATATTTACCATATACATACATACATATGCATTAAGTAAAAAGCGGTTGTTTTTTATATTACAAACAGACACTCCAATTTTATTTATTTGTATAGATATTTGATAAAAACTAGGAATAATATCGTTTACATTATATCAAGTTACCGCAAATGAAACATTACGTCCATCAATTAGTTAGAATGTGTGAAGATTGTTATTAATATCATGTTATTTTTCTATGTGATATATAATATAAATGAATTGATTAAAAAAAAATGTACCGACGGCATAGGCATAGTGGCGTTACCGATCCTGTCTGCATATAAATAGCACCATTAGACGTGAGTTTTTTTTTATGTTCCAAAGGTTCACATTGATGTTAAGTGATCACTGCAGCGTATAGACACTTGAAGCAAGACCAGAGGTCAAAATGCAGATGCGTTGCCATCCCTGAGATCTTAGATGTTATGTCTCTGTGACAGTTATTACCATCTAACCGGAACACGATAGTGAATAGAACACTACCATTTAGCGGCAGATAAATTAGGTAATGCGGTGATGCCTACGCCCTCGAGCTCCTACACGGGAACTTTACCACCAGTTAACGTTTACGGTATTCCAGCTTGGGGGTACTTAATGCAAACATCCGAATTTACTGTAAGTAACGAATGTCTCAGGACAGGCAATATAATAATAAATGTGGTGTAATTAATTATGAATTCCTTTTGATTTGTATTTACTTATTTAAATTAATTGTCTATGTTAACTGCATGCTTATTTAACAGTTTCAATATTTAGGAACATTTGTGTTTTATTTCAACCCTGAGAAAAAGTTCTTGATTACACACCTAACAATAATAAGCCTGATATAGTGGTAATAGACCGCTCGGAGCGCCGCGCAGTGATTATCGATATCACCATCCCTCATGATGAGAATCTCATGAAGGCCGAAAAAGACATGGAAATCTGATATCTTTTGAGAGATTGTCGCCATGTGGGATGTGGATTCGGCCATCATTGTGCCGATAGTCGTCATGGTCAACGGATTGATAGCAAAGAGCCTCGACCAACATCTCAAGAGGCTCAAGTTAGGAAGTTGGATCAAGGGTCTGATACAGAAGCCGGCGCTCCTCGGCACGGCACGTATAGTGCGGTGGTTCCTGTCTCTGTGACCCTAACCACCGACAGCTTGGACCCTGTTCCCGCTGCCGGCGGCGCACTATTTTTTATTTTTTTATATATATTTGTTTTTTTTATAACTACCTATGTATGTAAAAAATTCTAAATAAGAACAAGAAAAAATGAGTGAATAATAATAATAATTTAATTAAAAATAATAATTTCAGAAACAATCAATTAGTAAGTTTTATCATACGAATAATTTCAGTATACACTTGGATTGAGATTTATAAGAATATGACATTAAAAAAATGCAGCAAATACTTATGGCATACCTATTAACTTGAAAAGCGATAGACATAACTAACAGATGAATGCTTAATAATTAAGTGACATTCTTTTCATTATTAACTTGCAGTCTATTCGAAGAATAAACCTCCAGTGTACATCGAGCCTTATTCAGGAAAGCTTAATTACCAGAATAGGAACGAAACAAAAGACAATATTTGTTGTTTTGACACATTCACACAGTTTTTATCTCTGTCCAAACATAGCATTTGCTCGTGAAAGCCATTCACGATTTTTTCCCGAGATCCTCATCGTCTATTTGGTTTCCTACCAAAGTGACAAGTGTAAAGGACTTTACGGACAGACAAATATGGATATCCTTGGCATTGTTTTATCTCTGTGTTGGTTTTCGAATATACGTTTATGTGGACGTAATATATGTGACTATTGTGTTTTTACTCAGCTGCACTTTCATAAATTGTTCAGACCTATAGAAAAAATATGACCGACTTGCTGTCTAGATGACAGATGTCAGATTTGACGTTCCGTGTGAATGGCGGGCGCGCCAATTTCGATTTATGTTATTGGAAAACTTTTCAAATGCGATTTTCAATAACTCATGACGTAAAGATAGTTCTTGGGTAATAGTATTAAGTATTTATTATTTTAACCTCTTTGGTATTCTTAACGTCAAGATTGACGTCAAATTCAAAGGGCCGCTGGTACTCGAAACAAAAATAAAAGTGCCTCTCTTAACCTACTTCAGCCCATAAGAATGTACACTAAAAACATATCATAGTTTTAAGAGCAGTACAAAGCCCAAAAACCCTGTCTCTGTGAATTCTCGAAGGAAATGAGAATTTCCGACGACCGTTCATATTTACGTAACACTTGACTACAAAGAAAAGTAAATAGAGAAGTATTACGATTTCCAGCGCTAGAGTGCACCGAGTTTTTTTTGTATGCCGCCTCTTTATTATGTGAGCAACGTCATAGACCATTATATCTAGTAAAAGTACATCGCCCGTACGATTTGAAGAGTGCAGACGGCTGCGCGTGCGTCACGCGTAGTGTACAGCTCTGCTAGCGTGTTTAAAGTGAGTTACCTGCTTGTGTAATTTCATAATAGACCATCCGTAGCCGAAGTTCCGAGGCCGAGTCAATAGGCAGAGATCTCGATCGCTCTCGGCTCGTGTTTGTCCACTTGGCCCTCAAGGATTAATGCGCGACGCAAATATTTATCTAAACGTCTGCAGATTGACAGTTCGGTCGTCAATTGTTTGTTGTCTTTGCCTTCTCAAATGAGCATTTCATTTCGAATTGCACCCATTGCCTTAAGTGGCGTTCGGGGTATGTTTACTCTTTTTTCTACCGTTCCCAGAGCGAAGCAGGCATTGTCTTTCGACGGTGACAAAAGTCAATCGTAACGAGTGTAGACAATGAAGCGCCTTTCGTTTGCCTTTTTTTACGCAGCCAGAGATCGCGGATCCGATTTCTTGCTCTGGATTATCTTTTCTGGAGTTATATTTAATGTTGTAATGTGCTTGTGGCTTAAAAGTTTCAAGCGTATTGAATATAGTCGCATTTAACACTTACTCGACTAGGATGTAGGTAATCTGTGAATGAAAACACAATACTTAAGACTCGCTTTAAGTAGCCAATTAATGTTTCTCTTATTTGTCAACAATGACTCAGGTAACTTACTTAAAATGGCCCGGTAGTGCCCGGTACCTATCTTAATAGAAATTAAGTCTATTTTGTTTATAGAAAATTTATTAAAATTTGTTTTCTTTTCAGGGGCATAGCCAAAGCTGGTGAACCAAACAATTTATCGCCTCTCTCACCTGGAGTCCTATACATGGATCCTGCAGTACACGCCACCCTCAGGCGGAAACAGAGGCGGTTGGCAAGAGAAAACCCTGGAGTCCTTGCAGCAGTAGCCAAGGGTGCCAGTATGGCAGTCGCAGAATGCCAACACCAATTCAAACACAGAAGATGGAACTGCTCGACGAGAAATTTCCTACGAGGAAAAAATTTATTCGGCAAAATTGTTGACAGAGGTCAGTTTATTTCGCTTTTGAGACTGCTATTATAAAGACAATCGAAGTGGACCAAATAATCTCATGACCTTGACCGTGTGGTCCCCATTTAAATAAACACTGCATTTAAGTTTCTAAACGTTTTATTACAAAATTAATTAAGTATAAATTTTGATAAAAAGTGACAAGTTAATGCCCGACTCACGATTATCCTGTCTCCAATCCGTAAAAAAATATAACAAAAAGCTTAAATAGCGAATATGGACACGCGTCTCAATTTTGGTATCGAATACAAAGTGAAGAAAACATTAAAAAGAACTTAAGAAGATAAGCTCTAATACCCATCGAGAATACCAGGGAAACAGATTACAGGCAATGAGACGTTTTGGTTAATCTTAAAAAAAAACACGAATGATTTTTATGAATTGAAAATTCGTACTTAAAAAAGCAATAAGTACACAAATCAGTTTGTTTTTGTGCACAGTCCCCTAATCCTGGAGAGAGTTACAAATTAAGTGATCTCTTTAGTTGGCAACCCTTTTAGAAGATGTTATCTGTTCAACAGAAGGGTAGCGCTCCAGGGGCACATATAAAGGACTCATCAAGATAAAACATGCTGGATCAATTACATCCGACCGGGTGACGTTCGAATTCCCGTTTGTCGATGTCTCTTTTTATTTCGTATACCTTTTATGAATTCACTCTGAGAATGCTTTACGATAAATGTTTTTTTTTAACAAAATATCATCCGGACAATGGTCGTAGATTGTTTCGATTTAGACTTAATTTTGTTTTTCATTTATGCTTTTATTTAATGTCAATTGTAATCAATTTAATCTTTTAAATTGCTTTATAATGGTTATACTATAATTATTCTATATTCATCTTTGCTTTTTGTATTATTTTGTTAAAAACTTGTAAAAGACAAGCGATATCGATCTCCATCCGATTTGATTCCGCTTCGATTGAGAAATAATAAAGGAAAGAATAAAATGTATTCCATAGAGGTACAATGGAGCTAGTCTGTTTAGTTGTTTTGAAAAGGTGTGGATAGTATCGATAGATTATCATCGCCAATCCCCATTAGTGTACCATAGATTACTCTTTAAAATTCAAAAGCACACATTTTTAGATGTAAGTACGTGGTAACGGATCTTGCTGGCTGCGATTTTGTTTTTGATAAAAAGTTTCGAAGATTCTTGTCTCACAACAACTGTGTTTTTTAATTTTATAAAACGTATTTTTTATTTATTTTAACTAGCAAACTAATGAATACATATTCCAAATACAGCGTTGTAAGAATATCAACACCAACCAACCAACCAACCTTAATTCCATCCTGGGACACTGTTCATAACATCTTTCGCAGATGTAAAAGCCATTGATGATGATGATGATGATGTAAGAACATCTATAAAATTACCGACTGCAATAATACATGTGTCTTGCTTTTCAACTTTTGAGGATAAGGGTAATTCATAAAGTATATATTGACTTCAGTTCGAATGGAAGTCTTACTTTCGATACTAATTTTATTTCACAGTTACTCCAATACTCTTAGGCGATTGAGGCGTTTCACACACGGGACCGCGAGACGGCGGCGCGCGGTCCCGTGTCTGAAATGCCTTATTAAAATTGTGCGCCCCAAAAATTAAACAAAGTACATAGTTATTAAAAATTAAATTAAATAAAAGAGTTTGACACGTTTGTGAAACAAAATAGATATTGTAAGTTAGATTTTTACTTAGGACAAAGTCTGGTCTGTGAATCTAGTAATAAAACGTTGTCGACTTTGCAGCTATACCAGTAATCATAAATTACATCTTTTTGATAAAATGGGCCCCTTAAAAAATTTAGACGACTCATCTTGAGATGGCCGTAGTCTACGTCATCAGGCATTCGGCGCGCGCAAACGGCTCTCAGGCTAAGCCATTCTATCCGAAAGACTTGAATATTGACACTATAAGTAGCGATTAATAGATATGGTAATGATAAATGGGACCTACTCCCTCTTGTTACACTATAGTAAAGTAATCCGCATATCAATTTTAAATATCACGGCCAAAAGAAATAGAAATAAATTACTAAGTAAATTTTAACAATCACTATTTAGTTAATGTGTATGTGAAAGCCACGTATTAAATGCATTCAGTGTTTGTAATGTGGAATTAGCTACGTAATAACAGAGAGGCGAGATTATATTCATAAAAGGTGCACTTACGAAAATTAAAATGTTTGCAACGGTCAACAAGCGACTGGTTTCAGAATAACAGATTTTTGACAACCTTAAGTCGAGGTAGGTAAGGTCGAAAGTCATATTTTTCCTTCTGAACAACAGCAAAATGTTATATTGTCTCTCGAATCGCGGCTGCCCTATCTCCGGTGTCCGATTTCGATGCTTTGTGCGCGATACGCCTTATTATGAACATGCGAACATCTGGTCCAACAACAAGCATTATTCGCGATTACGGCAAAAAAGCGAGTTTTGTAAATCAAAATCTGTCCTGATTTCGCGATAAAAAATGTTTTGAAGCGGAATTTTTTAATATTTTCTCATCAACAGCATAAATCTGGATGGAAATAGAAACACATCGAACAAAAAAAGCTCTCAGATCGAAGTTCAGCGGGCGCATTAAGGGGGTTATCTTTGAAATTAAGAGCGTTCGCTCCTGTATCTCGAAGCAATTCGATCATTTTGAATTTGTTACGATATCGGGATCAGTCGGTGCCGGTTCCGGTTATTGACCCGTTCACTTCATCCGTAAATGAAACGTGCAAACGTTCTCTATAAAGAAATGTTTCTATCCCAGACCCACGGTCCACAAACAAAACATTTAGACCCAAACTCCACCGTGTGTTGACAGTCAAATCGTCCGTTCATACAAAAAATAACATCGTAAATGATCATAAGCGCGAACATAAATAAAATCATAAGAATCGTTTTAGAATGACAAAACAATCGAACGATGAAAGTTACTTAGAGGTTAATTCAAAAATATTAATAAAACAGGTAGAGACGCGACGTAAAATGGAAATCAGTTTTAAAATATTCATGAAACGTTAAATTGGTAACAAATCGCAATTAGATTTATATGTTTACATAACATTAATGTTTATAGAGAGTAAAAAAACGAGTTCGAGTCGACGTAGCCCGCGGCAAGAATGGACCAGTTAGATGCGTGAATGGACAAGTAAATTAAAAAAAAAATTACGTAGATGATAATGATAAGCTTCGATTTATTTATGTAGAACAATAACGTAAATTGCTGAGACAGAACCAATTAAAACGATAAAATTCATTAAACTCGAGCGACGTAATTACTCAGTTATATATATTTTTTGTGTGAACAGAACGGCGTAGCATACCAATAAAATGATTACCGAGCTGACAGTGGTGAATCGAAACGCCTAGAGCCAATATAAATATTGATATTTTATATGAGCAACGAATAAAAACTGTAAGAGCATCATTTTTCTAAATTAAAAGTCAGATATAGCACGGGTAAGCTACGGACCACCGCCGTAATAATTTCACTCGATAAAAGGAGCAAAACGCATTACAAAATTTATGTTATATGCGTGTGCATTTAGAGCATATTACTTTATTAAGGCCAGGCAGGGCGGGCGAATCACGCGGTCAATATTACAGGCCGGCCGCAAATATCTGGCGATAAACTTTTTTAATACATTGCAATTACGTCCATTTGTGAGACGCATAAAAACGGACAAGCGATCAAGGTGGGAGCTCGTCACAACGCTACTCATTAAAGTAAAAAATATCGTAAATATGATTTTCGAGTTACAGTCGAACGAGTGGCGAAATATATGAATAGGTTTCGTCGTTGGTAATTACGAGTCCGGATACACAAAGGCCCCCCGGATGGGCCCTGATGCACACTAATATACACGTCGACACGCCATTGACGTGTTGATGCGACATCTTCATCTCATTGTGGCGTAAACCTCAAGGATTGTATTAACACAAATGATGACAATAGCATAATAGCGGAACCTTCATTCGATGCGTCATTGTTGACCTGAGAATAGAAAATATATGGTCCGGGACCCCGTGGCGCGCCCCCTGCGGCGAAGTTTAGCGATGCAACAGCAAACTAACACTGTCCACGGAAGCCTCGTTTACACCTATCGCACCTAATGGCAGGTAACTCGCCCAATAAAACGACCTTTCCCAAATATTTCCCGTTTTGAAGGTTTTGTACGTCTGCCCCCGTCCAGATTCCGATGTCGTGGGTGGATAAAACGTATAAAAACATACACACACCGAAAATAAAACTGATATAAAATGCCCTCGACGAAATATTTAATGCTCAATTAGATAAGCGTTTTGGGTTTTGTGGCGTCTGAATTGTTTTCGAGATACGAACGATTCGTGATATTAAAAAGAGAACGACGAACGATATCGGATCGATGCTACCGCGTCAATTTTCTCGCGCTGCTTACGTTTGCGATTGTATATATTTTTTGTTATTTACAATCATCCTTGATGCTAACGGAATTATTTTAGATGTTTTTTGTCCGAGTTTGGAAACAAATGTCTGTGTCCATTGTGTGAACGAGTGTCGAAGGATGGTAGCGAGCGGTAGCCCCGGCCGTTTTGTGCCTATGACAATGAGTGATATATGAGCGACGTAATTTTGAATCGCCGCTCTGCAGTCTCCGGTCGACTCCTCAATATGAAATTATCACCCGTACATGGCATAACGAAAATGAATTATAGCTTTTTATTGCCCCATTCTCGTAGCAAAAATTACCCCTGCTATTCAACTGTTACCCAGTTTAACGGACGATAGACAAGTGCAGTTTTATTATAGAAAAGACAAACGATTTCCATGCCGTTGACTTGTTTCTTCTAACGCGATGATTCGTCTTATTGCAACCGACAAAGGTAGTTCATAAAAGCATAAATGACTTCATCAGACACGAGCCGGATGATTTCTAAAACGCATCCGATATAAACCCGAGTGATTTATGGTTGTTTTGAATAATTACGTCTCATCAAATTTGAATAATGCGAGTTGCCATAAATAATAAGGTACAAGCGCGAAACCGTCATAAGTCAATCCAGCGAGTTGAGTTAATCTCGTGGATGGCGTGATGACTTAATGCGCCCGGGAACATATTTAATTAGTGCATTAATTTCGATTTATTTAATGGTTTGCTCTGTGAGGCCAGGTGTTCGTCAAATGTCAACAATGATTAACTTTTATTTTATGGTGCGTCCGAGCGGCGGGATTTACGAGTTTTTGACTTTTATACATTCTCAACGCCTCTCCTTAACTGCCAATCCGGCGGAATGGAATTATCGCTCGGTGCTTGCGTTGTAAACTGACTCCAGCTCCATTTATTATCTGCACAGATAATCCACCGACAGCACTTTATTATCAGTTATAATAATAATTTACTTTTATAGATTCACATTACTCATGTTTGTTCTTATTTGACTCCAGTTTGATGTGTTCGCCTTAATAAAATAATGGCGAGCGTTAATTACGTCGATATGATAACAAACGGCATATTGTTTTTTGGGATAGTTGGCTACAGATTTTATACTGACGTCGGATTAACGTTGTTTGGGCAGTTAATTAGGGCCATAGAGGGAATTTACATTTTATTTAATGCCATGACTAATGTGATCCCTCGGTCCGACCGTGTTTACATCTGTCATAATTTTTCTACGTCGCGACTTATTCGCAAAATGCGACAATCCGCTTTGTCCGTGCAAGTCGATGTCCGAGGAGCGCCGGGTGAAATAAATTATTGAATTATTTATAGTTACATAAATATTTCGCTTGATATTAGATGAGAACAAAAGCGAATGGAACGGGTTTTTGGGGATTGGAAATGTTATGACCAATTAAAAATTGTTTAGTCGTTTCAATCGGTTAGATAATGGTACCGTTACGCGGTGGGGTAAAAATTGTTAGATAAACATCACAGCAGGCTATTGACGTTTGGCTGATATGGACGGGTTATGAAGATGTGACCGGCGCGTGGTGGGTGCCACCTGGGAGGCACCCCGTCGTCCTGACCTCCGGTTCTGAATCATCTTAAAAATACGTGTTGTAAAGTTTATATACACGTGTATAATTTGCGTGTTGGAGACTGGCGAAATTCGCCCAAATCTTTTTATTTAACTTAACTGTTTGTGTATAACTCTTAGTATAGTAACCAAACCCATGAAAGACACAGAGAAAAATAAGTTCAACGCCAAATTGATAAATTGGTTAATATAAATATGGTAGGTATGATACCGACTCCTTTTTCCAGACAGACAGACAGATAGACAGGCAGACAGACCGGAGATGGCGAAACTATAAGGGTTCCTTGTTTAGTACGAAACCCTAAAAACGAGTTGATTTTAAAATCGAACGTCACTCATTCACTCATTAGGTCCATCAGCTAATATATTTCAATAATGAACCAACATAATTTGAATAGGAGACAAAATTGAATATATAATTTAGGTGACATCCGATATGGAAATCATAATGCTAATTTGTGAGCGACCAAACAATTTGTTTGTCCCACTTTACAATTAATAGACATAGTCGTAACCTATTAAGCAGCGTTGACACAGTCAAATTAGCTTTGACGAAGTAGGTTTTAACTTAGAACGTCATTTGATCGTGTACGACGTTTTCTATATAGCGTTTTATTCTTCAATGAACTTTTTGCCGCTAAATGGTAGTGTTCAGCACTATCGTACGGCCCTGTAATTTCCGGCCCAGAGGCATAACACCTTAAGCCTCAGGAGTGGTAACGCATCTGCATTTTGACCTTGGTCTTCATATGGGTGTCCTATAGGCTGCAGTCATCACTTAACATCAATGTGAACTGCATGCTTGTTTGCCACTTCCATTAGGTACATAAAACAAAACTTCGATGAAAATGCAAATAGCAAAATTGGCTTCACTGCGTGTTATTTTAGTTTAATGGTCATTTGTAGATCTTGACAGGTTAAAATACCGGCCAAGTTCGAGTTTGACGCGCGCACGTAGTGTTCAGTATCGTTATCTATTAAAAGGTCAAGTATATTTTATGGGAGCCAAAAAG
Source organism: Macrosoma leucophasiata (assembly GCA_036365455.1). Classification (NCBI taxonomy): domain Eukaryota; kingdom Metazoa; phylum Arthropoda; class Insecta; order Lepidoptera; family Hedylidae; genus Macrosoma; species Macrosoma leucophasiata. The sequence goes on along the minus strand of JAWQUS010000007.1, from coordinate 20,181,088 downwards.
CGTTACAGTTAATAAAACAATTAATTGATCCCTTAAGTAATTATTTTATTCTGTTTTTTAGTATTTGTTTTTGCAGCAACAAAAATACATCATCTGTGTAAATTTCAACTATCTTGCTATCACAATTTATGAGACAGAGCCCGGTAATTGGCAGATGAACAGACAGACGGATAACAGTCTCAGTATTAGGGTTTCAATTTCACACTCTGGGTACGGAACCCCAACAAACTCTGAAAGTAGTACAATGGTCTAGTATGGTATCAAAGTTTACCATGATATAACTATATTGCAACTAGTCACACTTTATATCAATGATACCTTTATTTATATGTACTAAATTGGCTCCTACCTATTTGTTACTAATCCGAGTATTCCAAACTCATTAAAAAAGATGAATGCGTATTCTCAAATTGAATTAATTTCGCTCGAGCATTGAATGATGGTGAAATTGACATTAAAATTCTCGGTCGAATGTCTCAAGTAATTGCTGAATAAAATACTTTTGTATAACGTAAGCAAAGGGAACGACAAAAAGCGAGTAGCGCTCGGGCCAGTGTGTAGGTACCATAATTTATATCTGAGGATGATGACAACTCAATAAAAAAATGATTTCATTTGCTTATTGAGTCCTTAATAACGACCGAGCGGGTCTCAGTTGGGCTCGTTCCACATATTATTATAAATAACAACAAATGTATATTATTTTTTAATTCAGAATGTTTTTGCCTGCGAGGTGGCACACAGCCCACCAGAGGCGTCCGTTTCTCGAATGGTATTAGTGGGGAATTACATTTATTACGGTGTAAACTGTTTTTTTTTCTCTTACTATCCTTTATTTATGCGTTTCACAGAAGATCTGCATATTTGTCTTGAGTTAACCGCTTAATGTTACCGTATTAATGTTTTGCTTATTTTATTAATCACGCAAGTTTTTACTGTTAATATCTTTATGGACAACCTTGAAACCACACAAGTCAACCCTTTAATGATTCAGGCTTAAGTACACTATACGTTATGCCATAAAATTACAATGTCTACGTATTAATAATGAGATAATATCGAAAAACAACAATGTGAAAGTTTTCATTCTTGTATGCAAATTTAATAATGCACCTCGCACATCCATTCGACCCGTTGTATCCTATCTTCGAGCGTAGACAAAGACTTTATCGGTATTAATCGTTAAAAGTGCTCGGGCTATTACATCGATATTAACCGAGCAATTCGATGTTCGAACCAACGCGGCCGTACCACCTGTAATGATCAAATTTATAAACTCTCTGGTAGGTAAGAGCCACTTCTTTTATTTTCAATCGAGATATACCCTCTCTCTTTTAATTGTATTTTATGAGTATTTGATTCTAATGCCGGACCATTAATTATTTATAGTATTCGATATGGGACGAGCATCGATTTATGTATTCGCTGGCTGATGAATGAACCCGATGTTATTGATTTCTTTGTACTCGGAAAAGTTTAGTGCGTGAATTACGTTTAGTGGGATTATTACGAACGGGCCACATTTAGGGACTATTATTAATAATTTACTATAAAAATAAATTAAAAACTCGAATGGTAAACGATATAAAAAACAATTTGCGAAATGCCAGTTATCGTGGGGTCCGATGTTGTACCGTAATTTGCTGATGAGTTCCAATGTTTAGAGTTTGAATACCCAAAGATATGAGATTTTTTGTTCCTTTACCCCGAGCAATAATAAAATTTGATTAAAATATGGGCCCCTCTGTTGTTGGGATGAATTAATTATATGAATACCAAACATGTCTATGTGAAAAATATCGTAAACCATGCATTCTTATTATCAAAACAACAATATTAAGATTGGAGTGAGGTTTCATACCTGCGTTTATTAGCTTGGCAATCTAGATAGGTTTAGGCAGTATAATCGTGGTGTTCTGAATATGAAATATTGCCATACCATTCAAAGGATGCTAATTGTTACGACACATAAAATGTGAGATAGGTATTTTACGTTTTCAAATATTGATTTAAAGTGAATATTGGTGAGAACTATTGCATTCAAGTGTGGTTATTAATATGCTGTTGATAGAATTAATTTGGTCTAAAGTTTTTTGTATCTAAGAAGAATTATTACATTTTATAATAAAGAGGAATGAAGGTATTTTCAGGTAATTTTAGGAATCCGTAGCCCACAAAGAATCGTAATATTTTCAATTTGTCCATCCGTCCGTCCGTTTATTTGGAATAGTCGATCAACTAATAAAACGTACTTGAAAAACGGAAGCCTACATTGTGCGTAGCCCGACATGCACTTGACCTGTTTATAATTTTGGTTTGGTTATTTCAAGTTACTTCGTAGTCTCAATAAAAGTTTCTATTGCTACAGGTTGCCGAGAGACAGCATTCATATACGCGATCACGAGCGCAGGTGTAACGCATGCAGTATCGCGCGCATGCGCCGAAGGTTCCATAGAATCCTGTACATGCGACTATTCGCACGTCGATCGAGCGCCGCACAGGACCCGCGCCGCCGCCGCAGCCAACGTGCGCGTCTGGAAGTGGGGCGGCTGCAGTGACAACATCGGCTTCGGCTTCAGATTCAGTAGAGAGTTCGTTGACACCGGCGAAAGGGGCAAGACCTTAAGAGAAAAGATGAACTTGCACAACAACGAGGCCGGCAGAGCGGTGAGTAATCTGACACCACGCCCCGCCCAATCTCACTCGCCTATAAATATCCATTAAATAAAACAATCGAGCCTGTCGACCGACATGTCACCGCCATGTTTACATTACCATTACGGGTGACGATCGATTGTCAGCCACTTGACGCGTCGCTTAAGTCTAAAATTAATTATGCGTCAGGCGGTTCAGCCCATCGCGCGACGTCGGCGCAACTGGCATCCATTCGTTGCGCTCGCGCATCTCCCTCCCACCGCACACCCACATTTGCATACCAACAGTCCATTTCTTCCTAAAATTCATCAAAAAGGGACGTTGGGCGCCTCGAGCCACCCAAACGCATCATTAACCGACGCACTTAATTCATGTCACGGCATACGCGCTGGGTGTCCAGCTAATGAATATTCACAGCATTCCATCGATTGTTTAACACATATTTGGACACTAGGCTGTGTAACACTCGGATCTACATGTGAATGAAAAAATACGCCGGTATTCTGTTCGAAGCACCCGCGTTGCGAACGTAGGAAAATATTTACAGGTTCTAGCCCGGCGTCATTTATCTACCTACTTAGAATGATGAATGTCCCTAGAATATGATTTATTATCTGTCCACGCGCGGTGACGACCGGCCCACCTCTACACGATTTGTAACAATTTGCTCGATCGTAAGATTCGATCGATGGAGTGTGCCTCCGAGATCATCGATCACCTGTGGCGACGGTTATCGGAGGAATTTAAAGATATTTGGACATCATTATAGACCTCCTCGCGATTGAATAAATTAATTCTCTTCGTGTACAATATCTGAACTTATTTTATTTTTGCAGCACGTGCAGACTGAGATGCGGCAGGAGTGCAAGTGCCACGGTATGTCGGGGTCGTGCACAGTTAAGACGTGTTGGATGCGGCTACCGAGCTTTCGCTCTGTGGGCGACGCGTTGAAGGATCGCTTCGATGGCGCCTCACGGGTGATGATGCCGAACACAGACCTAGAGGTGCCGTCGCAGCGGAACGACGCGGCGCCCCACAGAGTGCCCCGGCGAGACCGCTACCGGTTCCAACTGAGGCCGCACAACCCCGACCACAAGTCGCCCGGCAACAAGGACCTCGTCTACTTGGAGTCGTCGCCAGGCTTCTGCGAGAAGAACCCGAGGCTGGGCATCCCTGGCACGCACGGGCGCGCCTGCAACGACTCCAGCCTCGGGGTCGACGGGTGCGACCTGATGTGCTGCGGCCGCGGTTACCGGACTGAGACGATGTTCGTTGTGGAACGATGCAACTGCACCTTCCAGTGGTGCTGCGAAGTCAAGTGTAAACTGTGTCGCACGGAAAAAGTGGTTCACACGTGTTTATAGGCGGACGGACGCTAACGACGTCGACACGTACGTGATCGACGAGAGAAACTCTAAGTGTCGGTTGTGGCTCGCACTAGAGCGTGGACCAGTTTAAGTATTCCGAGGCAGATAACAGACCGTGTATATAATCACTACACTTTTTCATCTATCGGAGTCGTCGAAATCGTAATTCATTATGACTTATGTAAATAGTTCCGTAATGCTGTTTATTTCTACTTTTCACTTATAATTGATCCGGCGTGAAATAAAAGTAAGCGATAACTAGTTCGGTTAATTTATTTGGCTATTAAGTGCGAACATGTGATCTAGTAAAAGTTATTTTTTGTGGACGCCGTCGTTCGGACACTAATGAGACCAGTTTAATGGCGATTTATTTCTGTCAGACTGTCATCCCTCGTTTATAATCAAAATTGGGCTTATTGGTTTCCTTACGCGGTCAGGTGTATAAATTATTTATTTTAGTTATCGTGCTACTGATAGGACCGCACACTCAGCCGATATAATGTATCAGACTACTTTAAATGGTATTTCGTAATATCATTTCAAAGTTATGACATAATTGTTGCGATAGAATTATGGGCTATGTTATAACGATAGCTTTGGGGATCGTTATTTTATTTATTATAATTAAAAATACTTATTTTATCGACATCCGCATCAGGTGCACGGTCGTACTAACTGTTGAGGCTCGAGAGCGAAATTATCTTGTAATTATAATTTTATATTAATTATTAACGTCGTTAATGGAATATGGGACTTAGTACATTAGCATAAAGTACCATCTTGGATATCGTGGCAGCGGTTTGGCCGATATCAGTGAATAAGTAGCGTCATCGTAAAAGTGTCCCACATTACGAGATAAACGCTCTCGAGAATTTTAATTAAATATTAAATGAATTAAATAATCAGTATTATACGTATAATATTGTGTGCGTGCCGCGTCAGATATATCGCGAAAATGTTGCAAGCACGTAAAACACTTGACACTTGTTAAGTTTTTTTTTATAAATACAAAAGCGTGTATTTAATCTGTCCATTATTTATACAAGCATGTGTATTATCTCTGCTTTTATAGTAAATATATATTTTTAATTAGATAGTCGATACCGCAAACTGTTGATTAGGAATTGCTAACCTTTTTGGATTTGAGAATGAAAATTTGACAGTTGTACTAAACATTTGGATATTTCCCCTTCTATAGACTGATCCGTTTCGACAGTTTGCCAGTAAGATGGGAAGCTTTATTAATCATAAATGTATATCAACGTGAATGATATTTCATATGTGATATAAAATAATTAGATATAAGTGTCCGTAGACGTATCGCTTCAATATGTATTATAGAAAGGCAATGAGCATACTAACTCGGTATCTGCATACTTTTAAGATATTTATTAAAAATCGTTTTAAGTGTTTTATTTTACTTTAAAATAGATACAAATTTTGAAGTAAAATAAAATTATAGTTTTAGCCAATCCGATGTTTAAACAGTCGGTGTATTTAAAACAGGTATTGAATGGGTATTATTTTTGGTGCATAGATATATTTTCGATTGTCTAAGTCTATGTACTGAAGTACCGCGTCGGATATTAAAGACTGATGTGTTTTAAATGAATAGTTGTAATATCCATGACTGGATTTATGAAACCATTGTTTTGAGTTTTAGCGTGAAAGCGAATGTGATAAAGATAGTATTTTTAACGTATTTTAAAATCGAAACCGTTATGTATTCGAAATTTGATACAGTGCCATCTGAAAACGATTTTTTTTATCGCTGACAGTATTTTTTCTGGTTTTAATCTCCTTGCCTAAATTAAATTGCCAATGCAGAAAATTTTACGCATGTAAATATTATGTTTATTTTCATATTTTTAAGTTATTTATGTGAATGTAGCATTTTTAATTGTTAATCTTAGATGAACAATACAATTGAAATCAGCTGAACTTATCAGAATCTCAAACTATATTGTGTATAGTGAATGTACCTTTTTGAAATTATATTTCGTCCAGTGACCACTATTGAGGTTGACGCATTATTGTAATGATATTGGTTGTACATTAGCAGTATCTATTTATGATTAAAATATTGATTAGTTGTTACTAAAAATACAAAATTGATCAAAAGTGACGACATTTTTCATTTTCCCTTACGAGTTGCGAGTTCGCTATATAGGAGCCAGTATTCACTTACCATCTTTGTAAATTGCATGCTTGTTTGCTATTATCATTATATTTTTTAACATCATGAAGTGGAAGCCTATATATATAACCTATAAACATCTACAGAACTCTACACACTTTACAGAAATTTCAATGTAGATGCGAACTCCTGGGGGTTAAGTTGTTATACCTCTGTACCAGAAATTACAAGTATGGCCCCATAATAACATCATCGTAAAAGTTTCACAGAAACATAACATCTTAGGTCTCAGAGGTGACAACGCATTTGCATTTTAACACCTGATTGTTGTGAATCATGACATCTATGTGAACTTCATGCTCGTTTGCCACTTTTATAACATAAGAAAAATAGCAGCAAGTAAAGGTATTGTGGTGGTGCTTACCCTCTTAAGCTCCATCACTGAAACTCTACCACCAGAAAAAAAAAACAAATTCTGTATAATAAATAAAAAAAATCCTACTCAGTTACAGCTTCTATTTATATAGTATATACATATATATATATATATATATAAATTGTTGTTCGTTAGTCTCGCTAAAACTCGAGAACGACAGGACCGATTTGGCTAATTTTGGTTTTGAATGATTTTTGGAAGTCCAGAAAAGGTTTAAAAGGTAAGACAATATGAAGGAAATGAAGGGAAATAGTAAAAACCACAATTAAATTTTTAACCGACTTCGAAAAAAAGTGGAGGTTCTCAATTCGTAGGGACATTTTTTTTTTTTAATATATGTTCTCGTATACAAATAGTCCGTATCTATCAAACCTTTGACACATTATTTCATTCTGAGGCAATACGAAGTTTGCCGGATCAGCTAGTTATAAATAAAAATCACGGAGTGTGTTATATAACTCAAATTCAAAAGGTACACTTCATTTGAAAATCACATTTATTTCGATTGCCGCAATAAATTATTTTATCGTCATAATACAAGTACTCAAATGAAATACTACGTACTGCAGGATGTAATAAAAACTGTATCAGACCCCTGACATGTACGTAAGCGATCCCGTTATATGGTAATAAATCTGTATCGATTATTTATTCGATTCAAATACACTACATAATAACATTACATAATGACTCGTTTATTTAAATTAAACAACTTGGTAAGCGTGTGTCGGGCCACGCGCATTGTAGTGTTCCGTTGGTCGATTATTACTCCTTAACTTGTAAAGCTGTGTTAGTTTTTTTTTACTGCGATAAATAAACAAGTGCGAGGCATTTTTTCACATATCTAAATATAAGTATATGTCGTTCGTTCGACTGCTAAGAACCGTCTCTGAAAGAGACAATCGGCTAGTTTCTTACTGGTGGTAGAGCTCCAGTGACGGAGCTCGCGGGCGTAGGCACCACCGCATTACCTAATATACTTGCCGCTTAATGGTAGTGTTCAGCACTATCGTGTTCCGGTCAGGTGGTAATGGTATTTGCGGCTAAGTGCGCAACGGCAGCCGTGATTTTTCAGAGTCTTTATATAATACATATTGCCGTGACGTGGACGATATTTTATTGAGAAAAAACAAGTAAAAAAAATCATTCCCAAAAAAATAAAGGAAAAAAATATATACCGGCCGAATTGAGAACCTATTTCTTTTTGAACTCGGTTCAAAAATACTTGCGTCCAGTTTTTGATAGGCAACCTAGTGGATATATATTTACTAGGTTTGCAGCATATCTGGATAAACAAAACGATTCTGCAGTGGGATCCTAACCTATCACAAAGGTAAGGTGCGAAAGGGTTTACGCTCTACAGATCCGAAATAAGCCGAAGTCGCCGTCTTAAGGTCGAAGTGCAATATTTCTTATGGGCTACTGCAGTTTAACTGACAAGGCATTAATACAAATCAATCCATTCTCAAAACAATTGCATACAACAGACAATAAACGCACTGCAATAAAGCACCACAACATGGGCTATACAAGACCGTCCGCATTAAAAATGATATGCGATGGTATGCCATAGAGCAACTCGGCCCACCGGTCGCGGCGGACCGGAGGGGAGTAGCCATAGCGTTTATTACCGATGAAAAACAGTCTGTAATTTTTTGCGGGGGGAAATACGTGTGACACACACTCACACTACAAAAATCGTCAATTACTACGAAACTCACACCTTGACTTTAACAAAATACATAAACAATTTCACGCACACATTTAAATATTTGGGCGACAGGTGTGTCCATTTGGTCTTGTATTTTGACAGAGGGAAATGCCTGCATATGGCTACTCCCCTCCGGTCCGCCGCGGCCGGTGGCCCGTGTTGTTCTATGTGGTATGCCGACTATACCACCACATGCATCGTTATAACAGAAATGACATATTATCATCAACGAGTCTACAAGACCCGTCACAATAACTTCTCCATTAGACCATCGATCTTGTATAGTTATGTTGTTCTATGCTAATGAAATTGTCATTTTATATAGCTTTTAGACTCTTTAAGGGCGGATTTCAGCGTTTGCTCTGAGAACTGAATTTAATAAAACGCGTTTTAGCTTAAGACTTGCATTTAATTTCAACCTTATCATGAACAATTTTCGTCGGTGACATTCAAATAGTATATTATTATTCATAGATTTATTATCTACTTCGTATTGAGCTCGTTTAAGAATGTAAAACGCGTTTTTCTACGACGTTGAAATTGGCCCTTAAATAATTTTTAAACGCAATGCATAAAAGTTTTTGTTGAGCATTGTTTTTTAACCTTACCCGATGCTACTTGAGCGATTCTGTCTTAGATTTTTTTAGTTTTAATTTAAAAAAAGTGATTATAGTTATTTAGTATTACAAGACTCATGGTCTTGAATAGAGTACCTAAGTAATGTCAGGATATTCTCCAATAAAAATGATGGTCAGTCGTATGCGCTATGTGCAAAGCTAGTGATAGTAAACATCAAATCGAAAGCAGCGCGCTATGTGGCAGGGATGTGAACTAACCCTGGACTGCCATGTGCCAAATTACTACCTTTTCATATATTTTTATATGTCATAAAGTGGCAAACAAGTATTTAGCTTATATTGGCGGTAAGGGAATTCAATACACCGTAGCAAATTAAGGCACGATTCTGAACTCCGCTGCACGCAGCAGTGCTGCCGCCGCAGTGGTGCCGCCGGAGTGCTGCCGCCGCAGTGCTGCCGCAGCACTAGTGGTCTCCACATAGTCTCTGTAAGTTTATATGAGACTAGCTGTTGCCCGCGATTTCGCACGCGTGGATGTCGTTTAAAAAGTAACCTATGTTCTTTCTCAAAGTCAACTCTATCTACCAAATTTCATTAAAATCGGTTTAGTCGTTTGGGCGTGAAAAGGTAACAGACAGACAGACAGACAGACGGACGGACTGACGGACTGACGGACTGTTTGTGACAATGTTTACGTTGCCACTCTCGTTGGTTTTACTTAATATACTTCTGTGTCGAAAATTACAACAACAGACAATATAAACGTACTGTAAAGTAAATACGTAAAATAAAGTAGCACAACACAAGCCATACAAACCCGTCTGCATTAAAAATTATATGCGATGGTATGCCGACTATACCATCACAAACAACGTATTATCAGAAATGACATATTATCATCAGCGAGTCTACAAGTCCCCTGACAGTAACATCTCCATTAGTTGCTATCTCACATAATGTTGTGTTTAATGCAAATTATACTGTCGTCAGAGAAGTTTTTTTTTTATGTATTGAAAGTGGCAAACAAGTTTGCAGTTCACATTGATGTTAAGTGATGACTGCAGCATATAGACACCCACACAAAGACCAAGGTCAAGTGCAGATGCGTTACCACTCCTGAGGCCTAAGGTGTTACGCCTCTGTTCCGGAAATTGCGGGGCCGTACATTACCACCTGACCGGAACACGATCGTGCTGAACACTACCATTTCGCGGCAAGTATATTAGGTAATGCGGTGGTGCCTACACCCGCGAGCTCCGTCGCTGGAGCTCTATCACCAGTAAAAATAAATGTAAAATAATAAATATGGAATATGTAATAATACTACGTATAGAATGGAAAAAGGTTGACTGAGAGATAATGCCTAGTGGCATTGAGTCCGCCTTTATGTACCATCTTCGTGCATAAAAAGAATAAAGAAAAAGAGAATGGACACTTCGACGTCCCGCCCGATTTCCCCGCCTCACCCAATCTCTTCCCCTCTTATGGGCGACGGTTGGTATTTTCTACGTGCTACGCACACAGGTGCACGTATAAATACCCTACTGATTGATATCTGTGTAATAGAGACCAAATCAAGCGTTTGTATGGAATTTTGGCGGAGTGTCCGCGGTGTGCTGTCGTTGAACATTGCTTTCACAACTACGTTTTAAATGCAATTAAAAAAAAATACTTGTGGATCATTATTTTGCAAGCCTTTAACTGGTAGAACTCTAGTGACGGAGCTCATGGGCGTAGGCACCACCGCATTACCTCTATCTGCCGCCAAATGATATGTTCAACACTATCGTGTTCCGATTAGATGGAAATGCATGGCCCTGTAATAACTATCACAGAGACATAACAACTTAGGTCTCAGGGGTGGCAACGCTTCTGCATTTTGATCTCTGGTATTTGTGTAGACGTCTATCTATAGGCTGCAGTCATCACTTAACATCCATGTGAGCTGCATGCTTGTTTACCACCTTCCTTACATAAAAAAAGCCTTCTCTGTACAACTTGATAGAGTAAATGATGAAAGGATTTCTCCAATAAAGATGATTGCCATATAGCTAACACTAGAGAAGCGGAATGTCGAAATTCCATTTTTACTAAATAAAAAAACCCATAGGTAAGCTGTGTAGGTACGAGTATCAAGGGTGCCTACATACCTTCCCCTGCAAGGGACATGACCTCGTCGGTTAAATTCGTCACTCCAGTTATTTGCGGTGATCAATATGTAGATACCTTATACAAAATGCGTCATGCCACTCGGTCAAATTTAACAATAATAATATGATTGATTAATAATTTTAACACTACTGGGAGGCACATGTGTTGCGTAGAGGTAGAGAATATGTAATAATACGACGTATAGAATGGACACTTCGACGTCCTGCCTGATTTTTCCTTCGCATCCATCACGTCCGGGGTGTGTTAGAGGCCAGTAGATGCGTAGACTCCGGACGAGGCCTAAGCTACTTTGCTTCAGTGCTGAAAATTACTCTATCCTCAAATTGCATCATTTCTATACAAATTATTAGGTCTAATAATTTACAGATATGCACATAGAAAGTGGTTACCGTCGTAGATATGTAAACGTTAGCAACATAGGATTTGCCAGCGCGCCCTGAAGGACTTTCATGACGACAGTTTTGAAGAACTTCATGTTGTTGCTCTAATCACATCGCGGAATCTTTACCAAAATTCCATACAAACGCTTAATTTGGTCTCTATTACACGTGCACCTGTGGGCGTAGTACGTAGAGAATACCAAAGGTCGCCCATAAGAGGGCAGGAGGTTGGGTGGGGCGGGGAAATTGGGCGGGACGTCGAAGTGTCCATTCTACACGTATTCTCTGTTCTAATGGAACATTCAAGAAGGAAGTGCGTTCCACAATTTGCACATTCTGAGCAAAAAATGTTAAATGGCAAAGAATTAAGAACTTTCTCGTTTCCAGTCTGTGTGTGATGTGTGTGCAAAGAGGAGCTCCAGTGAAGGAGCTCGCGGACGTAGGCACCAGCATTACTTAATACACTTGCTGCTAAATGGTAGTGTTCAGCACTATCGTCTTCCGGTCAGGACGTAATGGACGGCCCTGTAATCCCCGGCACAGAGGCATAACACCTTAGGCCTCAGGAGTGGTAACAGATCTGCATTTTGACCCCTTGTCTGTGTGTGGGTGTCTATAGGCTGCAGTCATCACTTAACATCAATGTGAACTGCATGCTTGATTGCCACTTTCGTAACATAAAAATGACACGTCTGAATAATTTTCTACTTTATCAAATCGAGAGTAAACAAATGTCATATTGATTTAATGATGTTTGCTATTTAATATTTATGCCCATTTCACGATGCAATGCTAACTGTCATATACCCGCTATTTTGTTTTATTGCGAACGCGACTGCCGAACACGATGGGATAGCGCAATTTTCTGAAACGGTTTTATTTTCTAAGAGACCCTCTGTTTAGCTCATCTAAAAGTAATTTTGTTCCATTGATATAAAGCTCGATTTCTTCTGCACTGCTATTGAAAGTGAAAAGTCAATCAGTGTTGGTGGTCGCCGCAGCCCCAGGCATGTTCCCACGCATATCGGCCGTACAGGAAAATTTATGTTTATGAACTGAGAAATCTGTCATAAGAGATACGAATGGCGTGGCTGAATCTGAAATAGCGTTAATAATTTTTCACGCGAAAGGCCCTACACATTTAGAAAGCGCGTTTTCCGTTGACATTGCAAAAAAAATAATTAAGGAGATCGTCCGTCATGCCTGCGCGGGTTCACCAATTAAGTAGATTCAGTAACGGTTGTTTGGATTCGATGTCAATCAAATTATGGTAAATGAAGAATCTATTCATATTCTTACTGGTGGTTACCAGTTATATATATATATTAATTATCTTTAAATTATTTAATATATTAACGAACGCAGCCCAATGGGTGAAGAATTTAGATATTAGTTTATAGAATGTCATTAATTGATTATTATTTATAAAGCGACTCTGACACATGTTATTGCCAAATTAAATAAAATCTTTAAATTAATTATATCAAAGAGTTCCAGTGCAGGAGATCGAGGGCGTAGGCATCACCGCATTACCTAATTTATTTGCTGCTAAATGGTAGTGTTCAGCATCATGATGTTCCGGTTACATGGTAATATATGGCTCCGCAATAACTATCACCTAATGACTAAGGTCTGTGTGGTGGCAAAGCATCTGCCTTATGACCTCTGGTCTTTGTGCGGGTGTCTAAAGGCTGCAGTCATCATTTAACATCAATGCGAACTGCATGCTTGTTTGCCACTTCCATTACATTAAAAAAAAATCTAGTTTTGATGTAATAAGCATCAGCGACAAAATTATATAAGAATAGAAAATAGTAACTAAATAAATTAAAATAACAGGTTACAAGTTGATACTGAGATAAAATCTGAATCATAATTCAATCACGAAAATGTATACCTCCATTGAACGGAAGCGGACGGAGATTAGCGAATAAGAGTTAACAAATTCACAGATTGATATGAGTGATGATAAGCGGAAATATATTTATACTGAGCATAAGCATTTTTTCATTAAAAACATTAAACTGTTAACATTGTAGGTCAAGCTATTACCGTTTGTCGATACCGCAGGTTTTTGTAATGCGCTCACTTATTTTATTTATTTCTTATCAAAGTTACATTTCAAATTATATTGATGCTGGTTATGCGTTCGTAATAAAATTGATTAAGGTGGATTTCGAAACTGGCACTTGTTCCTAAGTTGAACATGTTCAAACACGTGTTACGGACATGTTTTATGAGTTGTTTGCTGGCTGCGATGTGTCCAAAACGTCGGTATATTTTGATAACCGTGTCACATTTGTATAATAATCATTAGTTTGGTTTTGTGCTCTACTATTCAATATATTATAATTATTTGTACAATCGTGTTGGAAAATGTGAATATGAATTATAAAATTAGAATTTGAAATTGGATTAAAAGATCTTTAAAGATTTATCCCCTCTATTTTAAAATTAATTAACTTTCTTACATAAAGTCTTAAAATATCTATAGAACAATTTAATTTCGTTTGTAGAACACGTCTGTCATATTGTTTTGTGACTTCTGTATTTATATATCACTTTATGAGACCAAACTCGTAATTAAGTAAACTGAAATAAGAAACACTTATATACTCTACCGACGTTTATTTACATATTATTATTATTTTTGTATTTCAATCTGTCACGGCGAACTTCCTATCGCTTAAGCAGTATTAAACATACTTTAAGACATACCTACTTATTCTCGCGATAACTTAAAATACAGAAAACTACATAAACATCGAATGAGCCGTTTTGGTTCAATACGATAACAAACACCGTGAGATTTTTAAATTACAATAAATTGTCAGATGCGACGCGGCTAACATTTATTCTATAATTAATTATTTTTTACTACTAGGAACCCGAGTTGACGGTTTTTTCAATACTTTGAAAAAGATAATAGATACTGAATCAGATCATAGTAGTGATAAAACATCGACAACTGTATCTACGTCTGACTCCGAAAAAATAGAAAAATGGCACAATAAAATATCTGATTCGGATTCCGAAGAAATAAAGAACCGAGATGATTTTCGAAGTACAGAAGCTTTTTCTTCTCAAGCAGAAAAAAAGGACAAAACAGATGAAAACTTATCAGTTACCAAAAATATTTTCTCATCCGAACAAGAAAAAGCAGTAACTGATGTCAAAGAAGAAAGAAAGAAAGAAAAATCACAGAAATCTTCCGAAACAACACCTGTAGAAATTCATGAACAAAATCTTAATTGCAACGGTAACATAGTTTTAAGGTATCCAATGAAGCAAAAAGAACCGGGCTTTAATATAACTGAAACTGAAATCACAAAATTTAGAATCTGGCCGCGGGGAAACATACCTTTCTACATAGAAGATTATTCTTTCGGTAAGTCATACAATATCTTCTTTGGATAGAAATAATTAGGATGAAAAAAAAATAAATATTTTCTACCCGTTCCATTATTCTCTGCTAACGTATCATCCTAGGTAGGGGGAGCGGATTTTTGCATTCCATGCCTCAAAAGTAACATGGAGCTCTTTTAAGATCACTTATGCGTTTGTCTATTTGTACGTCTGACACAGTCGATTTCCTCCAAAAGTACTGCCGATTAACTTGAAAGGAGATTTGATGTTGCAAAAATATATGGACCTCCGGCCCTGTATTGTACACAATATCAATATAAAATCACAGGCAAAATCAATATAAAATCTTCTTTTACTGCATATTTTCACTTATTTAGCTTTGTTTGCAGTTACAAAACATTATTTGTAGTTAGAAGTGCAACTCAAAACTAACATGGCGAATATGGTGGGCGATGTCATTTTGACATTTTCATGACACTTGGAGAAAAAAGTAATATTTTCTAAATACTATCGAAGTCGATTTCATGTGTTAATACTAAGAACTTAATACTAATCGATTTCCAATTTAAAGAAATTCATCGGAACTTCTTTAAATTGTTTGATTTGATACATTGTTTTTATAATATGTGATGCACTAGTAAGATACAGATAGCATTCGTTTTGTTTTATTTACATAAGTACTATCCCAAGCGTCGGCTGTATCGCCGCCATGTTCATGGTTGAAAATTATAAAATCGTTTGAATTAAATGTGGTTGTAACTCTAAAATGTATTATTGAAAAATGAATTGGTTTTTTTTTCCGATTCTTATTTAATTTACCCATTTTTTGAGGAAGTGTACGAACCAGAGCCAAAAATAAGAGAATTAAACACAGGGATCACTTTTGGTGAATAAAAAAACTCACATTATTGTATATGTACCGTAAGACTGGTCTTATAATAAAGATCTCAAATACATTTTAAAAATAATTTGAAGATAATTCTAGAAAATTGAAGAAAATTGAACCTTGAATTGAAAAATTGAAAATTGAAACATGGCACGCTTGCTACTAACCGATATTTTTTTACAATAATATACTTTAGGTTTAAAAGTTCGAAAACATATTGTAATCCGGAGATTCTTATTAATATTAAAATTTGTAAAAAAAGTATTTCCTCTTTTTGCAGATATATTTACATACATTGCAAATATGCAAGCTTTCACTTCATAATTCCATTGTATATCAACTCATCTTTTTATTTATAGCTTTTTATGTGTTATAATAGAAGCAAACCAGTATGCAATTCATATGTTAGTGAACGCGCCAGCCTATAGATAAACACATAAAAACTAGAGGTGACACAGATACGATGACACCCCTAACGCATAATTTGTTTTGTCTCTGTGATAATTACTACGGGGGTATTCGTTACCATCTAACCGGAACACAATCACTACCATTTGGTGGTAGTTAGATTAGGTAATACGGTAGTGACACTCGAGATGCAACCGCAGCTCTGCCACCATTTGTAAAACTGTTCAAATTAAGGTATTTATATTTTGGTTAATTGCCGTGCAGATAAGGTACTTCGCGATAGACTTCGAGCCTTTCTGGACATGACAAATAGCTTAACTGGCCTAAATTTTGAAGAACTAACACGACCACCCGAATGTGTTTCTTGTCCTGAAAACCGGGAAAATAAATGGGTGTTTTTCATTAATCGCCAGGGACAGCTTAAATGTAGCGACTATTCTTTATGGAACTTCACTACTGATGGTCTGCAGGTCAGTAAACATCAACATTCCTTTTTTATGGTATGATGGTCGTTAACAAGCTTGCAGTGCACATGCCGGGCACATGGATATTAAGCGAGGACTACAGCCTATAGACATCTACACAAAACAGGGCAAAATACAGATGCGTTACCACTCCTGCGGTCTAAGGTGTTTTACCTCTATGACAGAAATTATGCGGCAATATTAATATATCTCACCGAAACACGACAGTCGTGAACACTACCATTGGCAGCAGATATATTAAGTAATGTAGTGGTGCCTACGTCCTGGAGCTCCGACACTGGAGCTCTAGAACTAGAAGGTACTGTTGTTTTTTACTCATTACTACAAACATTTAAAAATACGATATGGGTAGGACTTAATGTGCGATCACAATCTTCTTTGGTTGGTCTTCTTCAGTGGCAAATAATTTTGATTCTTTGTAGTTCGTTCTATATTGTAATTTTTTGGTATTATTATACTCATTTTTGTTTCGTATCTTGTTCACACACACTTATTCCAGGCTTTGATGTCGCATCCTCAGGTTATACAGTGATTACCTACAACTACTAAGCTAGTGAAATAAACGTTTACGTAACGTTAAGTTAATATATTTCTGTACAAAGTGCTATTATTTTTCAGAAAGTAATTATAGGATACGATTGTTTTACGCCAGGAGAACTTGCTAAACTGATTCTTGCTTTAGTTGGAATACCACCTCAACACAACGCTCCAAATCGTGATCAGTTTGTAGAAGTATTCAAAGATAATATTATACCAAGTTAGTCTTCAGTCAAATTAAGAAACTTACAGCATGAGAAAAATTAAATTATAATAATGACTTATTTTTCAATAATAATGAGTTTAAAAAAATAAAAGCTTTTGGATATAAATATGTTTACAGATAAAACTGAATTGTTTGAAATATTACCCGATAGTCAATGGTTATTTCATGACGTACCGTATGATTTTCATAGCGCTGGACATTATGGTTTCCATGCATATACAAAAAGGGGTGCGGCTACTATAAAACCCAAGGTAATTACGAAGGAAGGAAGGAAGGAAGGTATCTTCACGCCAGGTCCCTAACGGGGTAGGCAGAGAGTGTAGAGCGCCAGACATCCCGGTTCTGACAAACCTCTCGTGCCTCGTCTACCTTCATCATTCTCTTCATACATGCACGCCGATTCCTAAGACTTTTGACACCACCATCAGACAGAACTCGACCTATTTGGTCATGGTAGGTCAGCCTTGGTCTTCCTGGGCCTCTGCAACCATCCACATTCGCATTGTATATCTGTTTAGTCATTCGCTCATTCGACATTCTTTCTCTGTTCAATTACGAACATAATGTAAATTGTGTTATGTTCTATTTAGCTAATTATTTTGCAAAGATATTTCACGTTTGAGTAACCGTACGTATTTTATTTTTTACAGAAACGAGTGGATAATTCGGTGGGTGACGCAAAAGGCTTTAGTCCGACAGATATTTGGAAAATTAAAATGGTCTACAACTATATTTCTAAGAAACCAAGAGTAATGTTACCTGATTGTAAAAAACTGTTTAATCCAAATGACAAATATCAAAGCAATGTCTTACAAAAATTGAAACATGTTATAAAAACTAGAAAATTACCAGATAAATATTTACTTAGCTCTGGGATTCCTTTAGAAGACGACGACAGTAATTTATATGAATCCACCGGAAATAATAAATCAGATAATGCTGATTTAAATGAGGATAATGACGAAGAAAAATCAAATGAAAATAATTCTGATTCTCCTATTAATAACATCCGTGACGATCAAAAAGAAGAACAAGAACCTAAATCCGATTCTAAAGGAATTGAAGAAAATCCAATACAATTGATGAAATGGAAATCAGGATAAATAACATTTAGTCTTAATATAAATCATTTATTAAAAACATTGTCTATCACATTATATGCATGTTTGTATATCCCGTTTGACATAACATGTTTCACATATAACTTCACAACACCATTTGAACTGACAGTTGCAATTCTCAGTCTCCCTGATAGAGCTTTGTATGTATCCTCGTCGACAACAAAGCTGATCGCAACTGTCTGTGCTTGCTGAGCTAATATTACATTGTCGTCCTTCCGTACCGAGTGATCCAGTCTTCATATTTGGTACGCAAAAGTCAGGTGATTCTTCTGAATAGATGATATCCTTTTTTCCTGGTCGTTTGATGCTTGGACTTTCTGGCATGAAGCTGTCTCCATCATTGTTCGAGATGACCTGATGAAAAATTGACATTACAATTCATTTTCTTTTATGCCTTGCGGTTATTTATTCAGTTGCTTCAGGGGTTTATTTTAGGTGAAATTATAATCTTACAAGGAGTAGTCAGTATTTGTTAAACAATTGTAAAGGTTTTAACATTTATATGTCCATCGATATTTATGCAAAAACTGCAGATCTAAATGCAGATTCATTGCCTTCTTCTAAAGAGATTTTACTTTTGTGTCAGAGTTAAGGGAGTACATTTACCATCTAACCAAAATACAATAGTGCTGAAACTATTCGGTGGCAGTTCAATAAGATAATGTGATGTTGTTTATGCCTTCGAGCTTTGTGGCTAGAATTTAACCACCAATAACATTCGGTCATCTTCGTTAAAATTTTATGGAAAGCTTACGTTTATAGTTAAATTGAGAATCAAAGAAAAGTGTTAGACTCTTTACTTTTCCATCAATATTGTTTAATCAAAGTTTAAATAAAACTATTTTTACGGATTTATCTCGCGTATATTAAACTAAAATGGTTTTTAAAATCAACCCGACGTTTCGGTCGCTTTTCCGTGTTCCCGGGCACACTGAGGCGACATTTGTCTGACAGAAGTTTGAAAAAATTATATGTAGCTACCTCCATCAATTTCGTAATCGCCTTGCGTAGCGTTCAAGATTAACACAAAAATTACTTATGGTATCTTGAGGTCTTGCTTTGTCTGAATCAAAGTTTTTGATTTTCTCGTTTTTACCTTAGCTGCACCTTCGAATCGATCCCTCAATCGGTCGCCAACTTCTCTGAAAGTTGGCATCCTCCACCAGCAAGTCCGCAGCGTACACGACCCGGATAACCCGTGACATTTACATTCTATCTTCATGTTATTCTTGATTGCCTATGAAAAATACACAACAAGTGTAAAATTTTTTTTTTTTTTTTTTTTTTATGTAATAAAAGTGGCAAACAAGCATGCAGTTCACATTGATGTTAAGTGATGACTGCAGCCTATAGACACCCACACAATGACCAGAGGTCAAAATGCAGATGCGCTGCCACTCCTGAGGCATTAGGTGATATGCCTCTGTGCCTGAAATTACCACCTGGCCGTACATTACCACCTGACCGGAACACGATAGTGCTGAACACTATCATTTAGCGGCAAGTATATTAGGTAATGCGGTGGTGCCTACGCCCGCGAGCTCCGTCACTGGAACTCTACCACCAGTAAAAAGTGTAAATTAATTGTAAGTGGAGCCTAAAGGTACGACTCCGAACTCGGCAGCATGCAGTAGTGCTGCCGCTGCAATGCTGCCGCAGCAGTACTGGTCTCCATATCTGTGAGTTAATATGAGCTAATATTCCGACTACGCGACGCTGTCACGGCAGCAATGCAATAGAAAATAGAGAAATATAGTACTGCGGCAGTACTGCTGCGTGCTGCCGAGTTTGGAATCGTACCTTAATCAATAAATTGATCTTTTATTTGGAGTGGGGAAATCGAAGCGCTGTCATAGTTACACATATTTTTAGATGAATGGGTCTATTTCTTAGTTGAAATGTTACAATCACGTCAGTTATGCTCTAATTCGAAAAATAACTTAACTTAGTATTTCAAGTATTATCTATCGCTGCTACTTGGAATAGTAAAAGGTACAAATCGTAACTGCCCTCTTCGTCTCATGGATGAAGAAATATCTCAACAAAAATAGAAAAAAATAATATCTAGGTACCTATAGAATAGAGCAACGCGGGCCACCGCACCGGCCGCAGGGGAGTAGCCATAGCGTTTATTACCGATACAAAACTATCTGTAATTTTTTGAGGGGGAAAATACGTGTGACACACACTACAAAAATCGTCTATTACTATGAAACTCACACCTTGACTTTAACAAAATACGTAAACAATTTCACGCACACATTTAAAAATCTAGGCAACAGGCACAGGCACACTTGTACTTTGTCAGAGGGGAAAGCCTGCAGATGGCTACTCCCCGCCCGCCGCGGCCGATGGCCCGTGTTGCTCTATGACCTAAAGTATCAAAAAATACATAAATTTAATACGCATTTCAATATTCTTGAAATGTGTTGATTGATAGTACCGAAACAGTTAACGCAAATTTACACAACGAACTATTATTATTACTATTATTTTTGTTATTATTAGTAAAGGCTGTAATCCAACATTACTATCGAGAAAACAAAAATGAAGGTTCAATATTTCAAAAGTTACATCAGCATACCACATTTCAAGATCTTCGATAAAATCTTACTAACCAACCTCCCAGCGTTGTGGTTGTGTAGTTTGATCAAAGTCTTTATGTCGCTTCGTTTTCTATATCGGCTGTCCATGAATTCTCTGGACTTTTGCAGGCCGAAGCGCACGTTGTCACTGCAGCCCCCCCACTGCCACCGGTCCGCTTGCGTTGGCGTGGGGGGGAGGGGAACCACCGCTACTCGACCGCGGCGGGGCTTGGGCACACCCTGGTGAAAGTATTTAAAATATTGATTCATCATCATTACAGCTGTCCATTACTTTACGAAAGCCTCTCCCAAAGACGCGCTATTGCATCATATGCCAAGCGTGGCAACTATGGCATATCCATATGTCATAATTGCCACACATGGCATGCGGGTTGGTGATCGCGGTGGTAATAGTCTTATTACAGGATGCTGCTGCCTGACGCTGTTGCGCGTTCGAGTGACGACTTAAGAAAAGTGGCTGGAGTCGGTTGGATGCGAGCTACTCAGGATCGGCATAGTTGGCGTGCTCAAGGAGAGACCTACGTCCAGCAGTGGACGGCTATAGGCTGATTAGTAGTAGCTGCCTACTTCGCGTTATTACATTAACTATCGTCCCATTGCAATGATTTTGACCGCCGCTGCTGCCTAACGCTGTTGCGCGTTAGAGTGACGACTTAAGAAAAGTGGCTGGAGACGGTTGGATGCGAGGTACTCAGGATCGGGATAGTTAGGGTGCTCAAGGAGAGGCTTACGTCCAGCAGTATAGTAGTAGCTGCCTACTTCACGTTATTGCATTGACTATCATCTCATTGCAATGACCGCCATTGTTCGGTTGAAAAACTACTAGCGGAAAAAATCTCCTTCACTAGTGGGTGCTTGTGGGATCCTGGCAGTGGCATCGAAATGTCCCGATGCCTTTAAATGTAAAATACTGATTAAGTAGTTTATTCAATCGTATGGCGTTTTACAGGATAAAGGCATAATTTTACAATAAACTAGAACTTAAATTAATAAATTACAACTCCTCCAGGTTGCGCAACCAGTCCATAGCTTCGGGTTTGAAGTCGAAGAGGTCAATTGGGTCACCCTGATAATGTTGTTCTACGATATGCTGCACCGTTTGATCTTCAAGGTCGCAGTCACATAATGGAGAAGGAATAATGACGAAGCATAAATGCTTATGCATTATTGCCATTTATGTTTTGTAAATTAAGTAGTAAAAAATCTTTAAGGAATTTTAACGATTCTTTTCATGTTATTGGAGAGTTGTTGTTATCATCGTCAGGTGTAGGACGAACGTTAGGCGTCTCCTTTTGGCACGATCAAAAGGTAAATCACAACCGAATAAACAGTGTCCAAATATCTTATTTATGCTCTTTTCATCTTTCAATTACCGGATGGTAGGCAAGTTAGTATCTACATGGAGATTTTTGTTACGTACGTACCAAGTTTTATCGCTTAATTAGTACGTACGTACGTACCTTCACGCCTGTAATCCCCGAAGGGGGTAGACAGAGGTAAATGCATACATTCAAGCGTACATACAAACACCCACGATTCGCCGGTTACGTTTTGGCCCATGTAACAGGTGGCCTGTTGACATCTCCGGGCACATTACTATACTTCAAGGTACTGGGAAATTACCAGAAAATGGAAAAATCCCAATAGAACCAGAAATATCGAACCCAGGACCTCAGCGTAGTAGTAGTGGCCTGCTACCACTACGCTACCGAGGCGCTTATATAGTGAACAGTTTATTTTTATTATTGTTTATTGTTGAAAACAGATAATACAGACTTACAAAATAAAAATATCAGGTTTCAAAGCATATGAACGATGCGTTCAGTAGGAAGATTAAAAATGAAACAGAGGGAAAAATATCATGAACGTAACGTTTGGCGTAACTAAGGAGGTACCTTTTCACAGGAACATTCCAGAAGAGACCCCGCAGTGCATGCCTTGGTGATGGCGTATGTGACTCCGGCAGCTGTGATCGCGTTCACAAATCCTGTCTCTCTAGTGTCTGCGAACAAAAGATTACATTCATCAAACTTAAATTTCTCATCTTTTTTTATATTTTATTTTATGGAAGTGACAAAAAAGCATGCAGTTCACATTGATGTTATGTGATGACTGCAGCCTATAGACACTTACAAAAATACCAAGGTCAAAATGCAGATGCGCTACCACTCCTGAGGCCTAAGGTGTTGTGCCTCTGTGCCGGAAATTACAGGGCCGTACATTACCACCTGACCGGAAAACGGTAGTGCTGAACACTATAATTTAGCGGCAAGTATATTAGGTAATGCGGTGGTGCCTTCGCCCGTGAGCTCCTACACTGGAGCTCTTCCACCAGTAAATAATTTGTGTTATACGAAGGCGTAGGCAGAGGTAGATGCATCCATTCAAAAATCCACGGTTAGCCGGTTAAGTTTTGTCCCGTGACAGGTGGCGGGCCTATTGATATCTTCGGGATAAACACCGTGGTATCACAGTATAAACATGTTCGTTTTCTTTAGACTGTGGTGATATTGAGAAACTGGCGAAAGTGGGAAAATCGCAATAGTAGATACCCAGGTATCAAATTGAGGTCACCAGCTTACTAATGGTGCGTTAAGTACGTACCTACTGCTTTTTTTGATGAATTTTTTTCAAAAATATTTTGGTGAGAATTTGCATTTAAAAAATCACAATAATTTGAATAGTAGGTAATAATAATTTAAATATGCAATGCAATGTCTCAGCATACATTAATTTAATTGCGTCGTGCCTAGTTTGATGAAATTCGAACACAAACGACGTAGAACATAAACGGCACATAAACGTTACACAAACCTTTAGAAAACGCCAAACAGTACGTAACATAAGGTTCATGAATATTTCAGGTGTAGATTCGATGCGGTCATCGTTGCACCTTAGGGCCTAGACATAAAATGCAAAAGCCGCCACATAAAGCAACGTACACAATGATACAAAGTGAAGCTGTTGACCCAAAAATCAATATTCACACGGCCATTGTAATAAACAACGATGGGCTTCACAAATCGAAGACTCCATCCATAAAACATTCAACCGTGACACATTGCAGGGAACACCAGCGAACATCTATAAATAATGGATAATGAAATTAAAAAAAATATATATACGATTCAGCTACAATTGAAATAGCGTATAAAAGTATTTTTTTTATCGTCTTAAAGCTTGATTATTACATTTATTTATTGTTCCTTAATTTTGAATCGGCTCGTCAACCGTTTTACCTCTGTGTTGTGTACCTATAACAATTAATGGGAGGTCAACCGATGTTGAATGAATATTCAGACGGCATGAATAATATGAAAATCGCTGCGGCAGACCATCTACTGAATATTCGTCGACCAGCCGCGTTTGGGTCGATGACTTCATAAATGCTTTGATAGTATTGCCTGAGTTTTGATTGGTTTTATAGACGCAATTATCTATCGTGAGATTTACTTATTTTTTGTTACCAGGTTAATTGGTAATAGATATTTCTTTAACTATTACACTAACGAGCAGATTATGTCATTTGACGAGAATGCTCATTGTAGCTTTATGGGTTTGTTCACGCGAGCTACATTCTCGGGTTTATTAAGATATTTAAAATTATCTAGAGTCTCTCTCTCGAGGGTAAAATTACTCATCGAAAATATTACAATCTACTAAAAGTCCACCTAGTAAAAAAAATAAAACAAAATATCTACAAGTAATTACCTTAAGTCATCCAATTCTCTTCACATCGAAAAATAAAGTAAAACTGATTTAATAACAAATATGAAGCTATTATTACCAACATCACAAAGTTCATCTGGACGTTTGATTTCATTTGTATCGTCCGTCAATTCGTCACGGCCGAGAGGCTTGGATAATTGCGCGTTGCGAACCGCAGGCCATTAGGCATTGTTGGGACAATGTTTTATTATGTCAGCCTTTATTGATCACAACTACGCTGATCGATTGCTATGCAAATCAATCCTTTTGTCAATGAGCTCTATGCGCGTCATTGTTTAAAAAATAAGCGTGAGACGATTCGGACCTAGTCGCGTGATAATAGCGAGGCATTCGTTAAGTTTAGATTAGATAACTGGGCCTTACGCAATACGGAGTTGACAGCAGATCGCCATCAGAAGAGCCTATCGATCCCATGCTAATTGGGCCGTACTCCGCGGAACGGCCGCGTATCGTTCCCGCATACCGCGTCTCCGCCACCCGTCCAAAGGAGATACAGCGAAATTTATTGCACAAACAATTTATATAATTGACGTGCGACAAAAAAGCGAGAGTGCACACCCATCCGACGCAGAATTCAGACGGTAATTACAACGCGTCACTGTCCCCGCGTCGCCGATTTTTATACGATAAAATTTCGCCGGACGTTGCCAAGGATGCGTCCTCCGTTGGAATTATGAAAGGAATGTCAATTTCGAGATATTTCGCTAGTCGTTTAGCGGACGATGGGGGAAAAAGTGGGGTCGGTGGGGGGAGGTGGCATGGGAACAGGTCCGCCCCGCGGATGCCGTGGACGCCACGCTTTTTCTGTCCCGTACGCTGCTGTCGATAGGACAGCGCGGTCGCGACACTCGAGCGTCATTATAAATCCGCGGCGGTGAGCTCAGTGGTGCATTCCGCGCGATCCGGCCGCGTTATGCCCTGTAATTATCGCAAAACGCGGCTCCGACTCGCAAATATGTCGTTGGGAACGAGGGACATGACATTCTCATCACCAAACGCTACCTTTTTTCTAGCGTGCACCGTCCTGAAATATGCCCTACGCCGAACCACTCCCACGACGTCTGTCCTTACGTTTGGGTCTTCATATTCGCTTTTTGCGTCCGCTGCCACGAGCTCCGGGAATGTCGGTATTCGTGTCCCCTGAATAATTCAGCAAAATTGTCAATCGATCAATAAAACCGATGGAATCGAATTGATTCACACTTGAAGGTTGTATGGCTTCCATAACGACGGCGTCGATGGCGTGCGTTTTTGCAACGTCAAAATGCCCGGTCGCCGTTCCGCCATTCACATCCATTCAATGATGGAGCACGTGCGATGTGAGCCTCATGAAAACGCTGCCAGCGCTTTTCTCGGATTGGATAATTGACAGCAGCCTCTTATGAGCAAGAAACAAGTGCAGTAGGTGTAACCATGTAACCAGTTCTTGTAGGATGTGTCATTAAAGTTGGAACTAGCGGCACAGGTACATTGAAATGGTAGTGAATATAATGATAATTAACTATTTTAAAATTATGATCTTTGTTAGTCTTTATTTTGTAAGGCACCTACCCACTAAATTAAATAAAATATTATTAATATCGGTATTTTTAATTAAATATAAGATGAATTTAAAAAAAATGCCTTGTTTGTAAAAAAATATGATTTGAAGTCTATTTTGTGTAACTATAATTACAATGAACAAATTCTGTCTGATGGTGGGATCAAAAGTCTTAGGAATCGGCGTGCATGTATGAAGAGAATGATGAAAGTAGACGAGGCACGAGAGGTTTGTCAGAACCGGGATATCTGGCGCTCTACAGTCTCTGCCTACCCCGTTAGGGACTTGGCGTGAAGATACATACATACATATAATTACAACGATGTTTCGTTCTAGGGTATAGTTAGTTTATAAATTAAACTAGGTGAGTGGTTCAGTAAGTAGTATGTAAATATTCGGGTAGAATGTAGACGGCTCAGGATATTTAAGTACATCCGTCTTTTCGAGGATATCCACATAGCGATCCAATCGAAAGAGATAGGTTTTGGAATCGACTCGAATCAAAGTGTGAAAAAAATCAAGTACAAAAAAAATTCACAAAATTGATCTATTTTTGACTTTTTGTTGAGTTTATATTTTAATCCGACTCTAGTCGTGGTAAAAAAAAAGAGGAGAAAAAACAATTGTATTTTTAAGAAAATTTTGTAACTTCTTTTACTATGATTGAGTACATTAACCAAAATAACTAATATACCCCGTAATCTGTGGTACTATTGGGTTTTTTTCCATTTTCTGGAAATTTCCCAATACTTCGGACTTTGGGCATGTACCCGGAGATGTCAACAGGCTCGCTCCCTGTTACATGGGCCAAAACGTAACCGGCGAATCGTGGGTGTTTGCATATATTATATACTTGAATGCATGCATTATACCTTTGCCTTCCTTCGAGAACTACGGACGTGAGGTTATATA
Organism: Macrosoma leucophasiata; assembly: GCA_036365455.1. Taxonomy (NCBI): domain Eukaryota; kingdom Metazoa; phylum Arthropoda; class Insecta; order Lepidoptera; family Hedylidae; genus Macrosoma; species Macrosoma leucophasiata. The sequence goes on along the minus strand of JAWQUS010000007.1, from coordinate 20,153,836 downwards.
ATGAGACGTGCTTTAATCAAATCAAACATCTTCAGATGGAATATTCACGAAAACTATTAGGTACATCATCAATTTATCCAACATTTTAAAAAATACAGCTTCAAGTGCAATCATGTTGTCATAAAATTAATAAACTGGTCCGTAATTTCTTGATACGCTAAGATACAAAACAAAAAAAATACGGATCACTCAATATTACCTATTATGATACACCCGCTATTATATCCCAATTCCTACCATCAATTAGGTTATCTCGATAAATAATTTAATTGTCCTTATCTTGTCCCTCCCTTCCACTTAAGCAACGTGAAGTCGTTTACGATGGACATATTGCTTAAAAAAAATAACGACTCATCGTTAAAGCAAAAACATCGATTAATAAGTCCAATTCGCGAATAATCAATTTCTATCATTTAAATAAAATGATACTTATTCACAATAATATGGTCGATACAAAAACGCTAATAGCCGGTGTTTTAATGATCATTTTGTTTCGAATAACCAATTACAACATTAATCAATAGGAATGGGGACATAAATTATGTTGATATAAACAGTGCGAACGGCGAGGCACGTCAAATTGTGGCGATAACACGCCGTCGAGATCATCTGCAGCAGCCCATATGTGAAATTGTTGAGGATTTTGCAATTTTAATTTTATTTATAATGAGACGGTCCAAGTCATGGGCGTTGTTATTATGAAAGTTACTTTTAGGTTCGGTTGCTCCAAAGTAATGATTAATGTTATAATTTTTGACAAATTAAACAATCGTCGAAATGCGTAATTTTTTGGTAAAATTATCAGGCTTGACAGATTCCCTCTGCATCTAACAGAAAATTTAATGATTGTTGAAGGACACACTCGTTTTTACGACTATAACAATTACTTGGGTATTATTGCACTTTGTAGGCTTGGTGAAGCTTGCTAAGGCTTGAAAAACTGCAATGCTCAGAAAAGAATAAGACGGAGAAAGGGTGGTCAAACTGTGCGTGTCGAATCGTCACTTTTTGAACACATCAGCGTTTGAGCTGCCCGGATATCAACAGGTTAGGAATCCGAAAGTCGGACGAACTGGCTGTCGTGAGAGCGTGCCACATGCGTGATTGCAGCCATCAATGGAGTCACGGTAGTAGAACTGTTACAGTATTCGAGCAGAGATAGGGGACCGGCCGAAAACGAAGTATACCTTTGTCGACCCTGGGTCGACCACAACGAAAGAAATGTCTTAACCTCGTCTTAGAGGCTGGATAGAACAGGATAAGACAATTACGATGAGGGGAATGTCACCGTGTCTCTAACATTTGTTGGTGATTATGAGAATAACGAATCGTGGATCTATGTGGAGACTTCGTTGCTGATTTTTGTGAGAGACTTCGGGCAGAAATCTCTTACTGCTGCTGGTTGTCGGTTCGCTTAGTTTATGGATTTGAGTTGTTGTTTGTTGTATAAAAAAAGACGAGGATGGCAACACCTATCGGCCTTCACCTGATTGCTTCAGAGGTATTGCCATCCTTGATTTTCCTGATAAAACTCTGATTTAATGTAGATGTTTACCTTATTTATACTCGTACAACATTCATTTATAAGTAACGTGTATGCTCGCAAGTTTCATGTGTAACAGAAATTTGTTACCCAAGAATAACTAAACACGAATGAACTAAACAAAAAAAGGTATATTTTATACTCGATCCCATTTGCATCTCGGTTAGGGCATTTTACACTAATATACAATGTAAAATGATTTCTCATCAAAAGTGCTAATCAGTTTGCCAAGTTAGCGTCTTAATTTGATCGTTTATGTACAGTTGCTATTACGGTATGGGTTAAATAACGAGTTACACAGCCTTTATGGCCAGTTATTAGCAATCAAGGAACGGAAGTGGGCGGAAAATTGTGGTGCGACTTTTGTAAGGGGATTTAGTTTTATGAAGAAGTGGAGAAGGCAAAATCGAATCGGTATTACAGGACTTTTCAAAACCTTCTTCTTCTTCCGTGCCGCTATGTCCCATTTCTCTTGAGATCGGCCCTCCTAATCTTATTTCGCCACTCAGGGCGTTGTGTCATTTCTTTTTTTTTTATGTAATGGAAGTGGTAAACAAACATGCAGTTCACATTGATGTTAAGTGATGACTGTAGCCTATAGACACCCACAAAGACCAAGGTCAAAATGCAGATGCGTTACCACTCCTGAGGCATGAGGTGTTATGCTTCTTTGCCGGCAATTACAGGGCCATACATTACCACCTGACCGGAACACGATAGTGCTGAACACTACCATTTAGTACTACTAACCGAACACTACCACAAGTATATTAGGTAATGTGGTGGTGCCTACGCCCACGAGCTCCGTCACTGGAGCTCCAGGAGCACCAGTATTTCGGGTTCAAGTCCCCTCGTCCTCATATCTTTTGACGCCCTGGACCTCCACTTGGTTCTGCAATTTCCAGAACCTCTCTGGTCATATGGTTATATGGTTAGGCTCTCTTTGCATAATGCGATCGTACCATACTATGAGAGGACTTTTCGAAACCATTTTAAATCAAAAACAACTATAAAGTCTAACTCACATTGCACCACAAACCAAATCGGCCGGACGTTCCCGCTAGAGCCTGATAAACTGAAACTGGCCCTCGATACGGATCGCTGCCCCATTCCCTCCACTGAGACTTTAAATTAACTGTTCACGCACTACCCGCGTCGGAATTTTAGATTTGATATGGGGACGATATTACGCCACTTGCTCTCTATTTATAAGCGACATTGTAGACAATTGTTTATGTATATAATTTTGTGTTTATGTTGCTTTTTTAATAGGCTTACGATACATGATCGTCAATTAGGAGAGTTTTCTGTTTTTTTGACTGGTTAATTTTATTGTTATCTTTGTATTAATATGGAGTGGGTCATCATTGTCCGACGTATTTTAGATTTATTCCTTCGCGTATGTTGCGACAATTTAATTTTTTGTATTAAAATGGCGTTGAATGTACTAGAGCATACTGGCAGTTACTGGATTCTGATAAATTAGGATCGATACTTATAAGATTTGTAAAATATGATTTTTCAAAGTAAGTATATTCCTTCGTAATAAATTCATGTTTACGTTCACCAAAACCATTGTATAAAGCCGTTGGATCAATCTTTATCTTCAAATGTGTGCATCCAATGTAAAAAGTATTTAATTTTTGGAAATAAAAAAGAAATCATAGAGCGCGAGATTCCGTTCATCAGTTTCATATTTGAAGTCGTGATGTAGAAGAATATTGCTTCGAGAAACCTTTTCGCGATTTTTTTACGGTTCTAAGAATTCAAGTGTCGAAGTATCAATCTGCTGTCACTGTCTTTTGATCTTCAAGCGTATTGTAGTAGTGTAATGTCCTGATTTGCGGAATAAAATTGCACCCATTTTTTTACATAATGCTTTGACATTTCTAAACTTTCGTTGCCAAGTCTTCAAAAGGAGAGAGAGACTCACTCTACCATCACGGTTAACAACGCAGAGCTCTTGGAGTGTAAAACTTATAATCATTTTTGCACAAAAGATACAAAACTCGAATACAAACTTGCAAATCTCTCATATAAGAAAATACCAACACGTACGTTCATAGCTCGTGAGTGAAACATGGTGTGATGTTTCCTTGAGCTGCCAAGTATCAGGTGTCATGCGGAGCCGGGTGTCATAAACATGTATGTCCGGACACCGCCGCGCACGCGTACGGACCCCTCATAAAACGATCTAGCTACTTATTGAGATCGCATAACATAACCGCGAACATGTGATGGTGCGGGTTTTTTGTCACTTTTCTCGTTAGAGATGTTTGTATTTGGTCTCTATATTATTTTGTTTATCTATACAAATAAATAATATTGGAGTGTCTGTTTGTAATATCAAAACAACCGCTTTTTACTAAATACATATGTATGTATACACGGTACATATACCAAAACAACATTTCTTACAATTTTTGTCTGTCTGTCTGTCTGTTTGTTCCGGCTAATCTCTGGAACGGCTTTACCGATTTTGACGGGACTTTCACTGGCAGATAGCTTATGTGATAAGGCGTAACTTAGGCTACTTTTACACTAGCTGCGCCCACGACTTTGTCCGGGTAGTTACTGAACAATTATAAATTCTCACGGGGACGAAGTCGCGGGTACAGCTAGTTATATATGATGCTTAAGTTTACTGGCGGTAGAGTTACAGTGTAGGAACTCGAGGGCGTAGGCACCACCGGACTACCTAACCTGCAGTCAAATGGTAGTATTCAGCACTATTTTGTTCCGGTTCTACCGGTACTATCATAGAGACATAACAACTAAGTTACTAAGGTCTCAGGAGTGGCAATGCATCTGAATTTTGACCGTTAGTTTGTAGATGTCTATAGGCTGCTGTCATCACTTAACATCTATGTGAACTGCATCAACTGCCACCCGGTCCTTGGACTATCAGCGTCCTGCGATAAAACTATCGCCATCATCAACTCGCATACCAAGAGTGGCGATTATGGCATATCACCGCATACCGTGATGCATAACACTGGACATTGTGGACATCTTTGGGAGAGGCTTTTGCCCAGCGCTGGGCGTCTTTCGACTAAAATTATGATGATAATGAAACATTGGATAGTCACGTATTTTTTAAGCTGTTGAATATTTTGAAAAATATTTTACGGTTGCAACATATTGTTTTAATTATGAATGAAAAACAAGTTTAAAAACTACCCAAATCAAATGAAAACACTGACGCGTAAATAAATAGGTTGTATCTAAACTTAAGCACAAAAACATACATAAAAAACATTATCCTGTAAATTAAAATACGTAAACACATCGCCTACCCCTTCGAAGAAATTTACAGACGTTTATTTTTTTATCTCGATAATCTAGGTTAGTTTGTCTTCGAAAAACGTTGATGAAAAGTGATGACGAATCACAGACAAATCACAAAAAGATTAGTTAAAGTCACTTCAACGCTAGAGTAATTGCTTATCATTAATAAACATCTGTTTTCAGATGCTTCCTGAAACCGTAGCGCACGTATCTTTCTGAAAATCTACTGCCATTAGTATCCGCCTCTTGGGACAACAGGGGTTAAGGCATGTTTCCATTGAGACGAAGGCGAGTGGTAATGCTTGTAATGTATAGCTTTGGAAAGACTTCAAAACAATTTCACTATCAAATTTATGAAAAAAAAATATGACGGGATGTAGATTAAAATAGGTAGGTAAAAATAAATAGGTAAATAATTTCACACCTGTGATGCCCGATGGGGTTGGCCCGATGCTGTAAATACATGCATACAATCATACACCTAAACACTACTTGATTCGCCGGTTACGTTTTGGCCTATGTAACAGTTGGCGAGCCTGTTGACATCTCCGGGCACATTACCAAACTCCGAAGTACTAGCAAACATCCAGAAAAAGAGAAAATGCCAATAAAACCAGAGATAAAGAATTTCACACCTTTATCTATGATAGCTGACCCGGTAATCGAACCAGAGACCCTAGCGTAGTTGTAGTGGCCTGTTCCCACTAGACGACTTGGCAGTTAAGATTAAGTCTACCAGAAATTGTACCTTTTCTCTATACAATGTCTTATAGGTTCACATCTAATGTCAGTCAATAAACAAACGGTAGCTGAAATAACAGAATCTATCAAAATTCCAATACCGAATCTGGAAAAGCCCATTTAAATTCCACCTGAAGATAAATCTCGAAGCGGTTCAAACTCATGAACACTGCGAATCGAATCTATAATATAACAAGCTTTGATGCTTATGAAGATATCCCTAAACGGTAAAATCAGCGATAATCGCGTATAGAAACGGACGAACAACGAAAGCAGAAAGTAAATTACGAATACTGAATGAATAAGAGGTGGATAAAAAGAGAACAGATGACTTCTTTAAAAGCGGATCAGTTATAGCGAGGACAATACATCGAGTTGTCAACGCGACCGATGCGGAATGTTTAAACGGACGCGAGTATTTTATCTCATCTGATTAATTCAAATATTTAGCGCAATAAATACGAGCGGGGCAGGCGGGGAGAGGTCGGGGGAGGGTTGGGTTGAGGTCTGGGGAGACGGCAGTCGACGGGCCTGGCGCATGCTAGCAATTGCGTCTTGCGTCAGTGTCAGTGTGTCAGCACGCGGCCATTGTGGCCTCTCCGGCCGATATACGAGCGGCTGCAACTACACCTGATTTATCGACGAGCGATGCCCGATGTCCGTCGGGGCCGCTCTGTCGCCCGAATAAAGCAAATTCTCACGCTACCAAACGCACGCGAACTCTCCCTTCTCCCGTATTTAAATGGAACGATCGTTTCTCATTCCTTTCCCCCAGATATTTTACGTCGGGTAATACGATACGACACTGTCCGGCTCTTTCTGCGTTTTCGCTGTCCTTTTTTTCCTGAGGCCCGCTATTGTTCACTTGTCAATTTCTTTAGCTAATGCGAGTAAACGTCTCATTATGCGGTGCGGTGCGTCCGCGACGCGCATTGCGTGTTGTGACAGCAGCCACCCACCGGAAGGAGCCGAGCGTCATTCAGTCGAACACAAAACGCGAATTTATTCAACGAACGTCCGATGGCTAATTTGAATGGATTGTGCCCGTTTAATGGGAATAATTAGCTTTGTTAATGCGAGTCGAGAGAAATGTGTCCGTTATGCGAGACGTGTAACTTTTGTTTTTCTAGTCAACGCCTAATTAACACATACTTTCTACACTCACCGTTACGTCACCGATAATAAGGAAACTAACTTTAAGATGCAATTAAAACGCAGCGGCCGTACTTTGTGAGCTAAGTACGCAACCCAGATTGTCAGAGTCCATGGCCATTACTTAAGTAATTAAGGACAATTTAAAGCTTGTATTAAGTTGGATTTCTGATGTGAGCATTTATCAAAAAGGTAATCGCCTATTTAAGAGGAAGGCTTTTTAATTTAGCATCGGCAGTGGGGTGACGGTGACAACCGCAGATTGTCGACTGGACTGTCACCACGTCACTTCTGACAGACCGACGGCCAGGCCTCGAGCGGGAAAAAATAAAAGGCAGCGTGCGACGAGGACAGCAACGAGCGCCCTTAAAAAGGAACGAGAGGGGTTACGAAAGGACAGGCAATCTTGATTTCTACGTTGCGAGATATCGCCTCTACCAACAATTTTGTGCTTGAGATGTCGATTACTTCGCGATGTTTGACTTTCAAATAAGTTAGGCTATTGTTTATTCCAGTCCGACGGACTGATATCCGCTACTGAGCTTATAAATAATGTAGCCGCGCTTTATTTGGCGATCCGCAAATTATTTGTCAAGTGTTTTCGTGGATTTAATAAATTATCGCTGGATCAATCTGTTATTTTATTCAATTTGCGAAAACGTTCGTATGAATTTCCAATTTATGTTTTTAATGGGTTTCATGTTCGAGTGTTGAAATCGATAAAGTTTTTGATTTAGAACACGTTTCTCTCGGCTTACATTGTTTATTTATTGAGCATTAAAAATACGTTGAATTAAGCCTTAATGAAAACAAATTGATATTGTTACGTCCTGGAAATTTTGCAGTATCAGTTTCTTTTATCTTTGTACCCAAGTAGTCTAGTTCAAGTTTCGTAGTACACGCTCGACTTCTAAAAGAGATATTTTTTTTTTATTAATTAACGTTGAGATTGTTCGCCGTTAGTCAATCTACTATAGTAGTAAGATTATTAATTATTACACTCTAAATTTTTGCGCTTTTTTTCAGAGAATATTACAGTACTATCGTCTGAAAACAAAATCATGGGAAAGTAATAGATTTTGGAAGATCATTAATAGCTATTAAAAATAATAGCGGTCTCAAAACATTGCCTTGGGGTACGCCATATTTGATTTCATTGAAATCTGACTAAAAAAGTGTTCTTTTCTTTTGCTAAGACATAGAGAAGTTATTGAAGTGGCTAGTGATCTGTTGCTCAAAGACATTATCAGACTCTCTCATCAGTGCCTCGTATATTTAGGTCGGTTCGGTCCATTGTTCGGTTGACTGCCTGCACTAGTGGAAGGATTCTCTTCCAGTAGCAGTTTTTACTGATAGTAGAGCTCCAGTGACGGAGCTCGCGGGCGTAGGCACCACTGGCTTACCTAATATACTTGCCGCTAAATGGTAGCGTTCACCACTATCGTGTTCCAGTCAGGTGGTAATGTACGGCCCTGTAATTGCCGGCACAGAGGCATAACATCTTCAGCCTCAGAAGTGGTAACGCATCTGCATTTTGACCTCTGGTCTTTGTGTGGGTGAATATAGGCATCACTTAACATAAATGTGAACTGTACGCTTGTTTCCCAATTGCATTAAATAATTAAAAAAAAGTAGAAATAATTCTTCCGCTTGTGGTGGGTGGAGGGATCGTCACGTTACGACGCCAGGATATATTATCATCAGAAATAATAGGTTGGGGAAAAAGTCTTTTCGCATTATAGTATGTATGAACTTGTAATAAAATCTCTTTGGCTGTAGTATTTGTATCTAGCTGGTTTTGGTATCATTGAAAGTTAAAATTTTAAAGAACATAATTCCAAATTCAAATTAGGCAAATGTGTGATTTTCATTTATTTTTCGTTCTGTCAAGATGAGTGAATCTAATGAAGAAATTCGATACATTTTAAAATTTTACTACAAAAAAGGTAAAAATACAACGCAAGCAGCGAAAAAAAATTGCGATGTTGATGCGTTTGTTGAGCACAAATTTGGTTTAGGCGTTTTCAATCCGGAAATTTTGATGTCTAAGATGCACCTCGCTCTGGTCGCCCTATTACGGATAAAATGGATGCCATTTTTGAAAAAGTGGAGCAAGATCGACATATCAGTAGTTACGACGTAGCTGAAGAACTGAGAATTGATCACAAAACTATTAATTATTACTAAACTAACAAACTAACAATTTATTGGTGGTAGAGCTCCAGTGACGGAGCTCGCGGGCGTAGGCACCACCGCATTACCTAATATACTTGCCGCTAAATGGTAGTGTTCAGCACTATCGTGTTCCGGTCAGGTGGTAATGTACGGCCCTGTAATTTTTTACGGCCAGAGGCATAACACCTTAGGCCTTAGGAGTGGTAACGCATCTGCATTTTTACCTCTGGTCATTGTGTGGGTGTCTATAGGCTGCAGTCATCACTTAACATCAATGTGAACTGTATGCTTGTTTGCCACTTTTAAAACATAAAAAAAAAAAAAAAAACTGTATTGGCGACAACCGCCGTATAGTCCTGACCTTGCACCTTCAGATTTCCACCTGTTTCGGTCTCTTCAGAATTCTTTATGCAATGTTAGGTTAACATCACGAGAGGACTGCCAAATCCACTTGTCGCGGTATTTTGATGAGAAGTCCCAAAATTTTATAGCAATGGGATCATGTCCCTACCTACAAGATGGCAAAAGGTTATCGAACAAAATGGTACATACATACTTTAGTTAAATTTAAATAAACTATATTAAAAAATGTTTTGAATTATCTTAAAAAATGCGAAAAGACTTTTTCCCCAACCTAATATATTATCATTGTTATTTTCCTAAACTTTATGGTTAATAAAATACAAACTGCAAAAATGAAGGTACCACCGATACACATTTGTTAACAAAAAATTCCCCTTATAATAGCCCGTAAATACAAACGCGACATTTATTGAATTTAGCAAAAGCATTTTATCTTTTAAAGCCTAAACGAAGACTCGACGTATCGGATTGCAGGCCAGTTTCTCCTGTCATTTACATATTAAAATACTTATTAAGATGTACTTTAAGTATTGTAAGTGGTGACCCAAAGCAATAATCGATATCGGTCGGTCGTTAAGCTCCTGGCAAACGAGCATTTAAAAAAATCGAAATATATTGTTTTTTTTTAATGAAATTATAATTTCTATCGTAAATTTCATTTCACTGGCAGTTGTTGACAATATCGTAATATTAATTTTATTGTCTGATTTCAATTAATTACGCTCGAATGGTTTTGTTTCTCAATCATGTTATTGCTAAGTAGATAATGTTGTTCTGGAATTTTCTTTTACTACTTAAGGCTTAAAAGTAGCCAAGGGTGAGTCGGACCTGCCCATGAAGGTTTCCGTAGTAGCAATATTTGATTGAATTCAAAGTTGTATTTGTAGTTTTTGAAAATATATAATATCTCAAAAAACTGATGAAAGTATCTCGTTCAAAATAAAGGAGATGTTGCAAAAATGTATGGACCTCCGGCCATGTATTGTACACAATATCATTAACCTGGCAAAATCAATATAAAAACTTTTTTTACAGCATATTTTCACTTATTTAGCTTTGTTTTCAGTTACAAAATATTATTTGCAGTTAGAATTGCAACTCAAACCAACATGGCGAATATGGCGGGCGATGTCATTTTGACATTTTAATTTTTTAAGGGTTTTTTGTTTATATAGAACTTGGAGAAAAAAGTAATATTTTCTGAATACTATCGAAATCGATTTCATGTGTTGATACTAAGAACTTAAACTAATCGATTTCAAATTTAAAGAAGCGTCGGCTGTGTCGCCGCCATGTTGAATATGGTTGAAAATGATAAAATCGTTTGAATTAAATGTGGTAGTAACTCTAAAATATATACTTGAATAAATAAATTGCATTTATTTCGGATTCTTCTTTAATTTACCCATTTTTTGAGGATGTGTACGATGTAGAGCCGAGCTCGCAACATATCCTTTAGTTGAAAGATTTAATTAGGGAAAACAGCGTAATTTTTATTTTTTGTTATCTTATTATATTAGTTACCTATCTCATCTCATATCTCATACACATTTCACCAATTTGAATGAGGCAATTTTTCAAACGAATGACTTTGAGAAAAAAATCTTTTAGAAAGCTCAATGTCATTTTCAAAGACCTATCAATATACATCGGAAGAATTCTCCCCCACTAGTGTGTAGTGGGGTCGTCACAACCCGATGCATTTGACACAAAGCTCACGACATTATCTAAGATATTGGTTACTTACAAAAAAAATACGTACCTACCTACTAGTATTTTCGTCAACTCGTATACACGCAACATGAGTTAGTGCAAATAAGCATCTAATTGCATTTGACCGTTTTATCTATCCAAATATTTAAACACTAGCTGTGCCCGCAACTTTGTTTGCTTGGAATAGTGGCTTTGGGACTTTGGGCAGCGCTTTAGGATATACATTTTGGTTAATTTTGGATCATAAACACTTTTGGGTAGCATAAAAAGTCAACTTTGCAGTAATGCTTCTCTGTACACGATATTAGACGTATGGCCATCGGGTATAAAAGCACACAGCCTGCTAGGATTGCGAAAAATTGCTTATTATGTGTTTAAACGCGCATCCATCCTATGCTGAACCGTATTTTCGAAAGGGCCATCTTAAACTCCTATGCATACGTACCTTATATTTTTTTATAGAAAAATTTTTTTTTTTTTTCAAAATTTTCGGTCAATTAGTGCTTCTAATAGAGAATGAAAGATAAAAGATAGATCTATGCATAATATAGGCACTCCGTAAGAACCGGCAGAAGAGAAAAATTCAATGTTAACGTTGTGCATTTTTACCCACTAAAGCCACCAACAACACCACCACCATCGTCACCACCACCATCGTCACTACCAATACCATCACAACCACCACTGTCACCACTACCACCTCCACCACTGCCACCACTACAATCGCCACCAACGCCATCAACGCCACCACCATCACCAAACACCAATGACACAAACGCCATCAAAACCACCACCACCACCACCACCACAACCAATGCCACCAACGCTTCCAAAACTACCAACAACACCACCAACGACATCAACGAAGTCCGAAAGACGTCCATCCGTCTCCGCTGGACAAAGCCTTTCCCGAAGATGCTCCTAAAAGTGTTGTGCGTCATGAGGAAAGAATATGCCATAATGGCCACGCTTGGCATGATGAATGGTGATCATAGCGGCGATTGTTCAATGCCGGGACGCTGCTATGCTGTATACTTAATGTTACTAACAGAGAAAAAACCCAAAGTGCGAGTCGAACTCGTGCACGAAGGGTTCCGTACAAAAATGGCATAAAAATTACGTTTGTTAGAAGGTAATATATATTACAACATAAGACCTAAAATTCTGTAAAAATTTTAAGCGTCTACTTGCTACCGTTATTGATATCGAGTAAAATATATACGAAAAAAAAACACGTTTATTGTATGCCGCCTTGGACCCCTAAATAATTTCATTTTCTTATTTTTAGTATTTAATTTTGTCGGTATAGCTGTAACAGAAATACATAATTTGTGAAAAATTTAGCTTTCTAGCTATCACTGTTTGTGAGATACAGCCTGGTGACAGACAGACGGATGGACGGGCAGACAGACAGACAGCGAAGGTTTAGTAATAGGGTCCGTTTTTACCTTTAAGCTACGGCACCCTAAAAAAGACAGAAGATAGATACAGAATAGCTTAAAAATGTTCGATAATAGGTACATGATGCTTTAAATTGTCGTAACTTTTTTATTTCTGAACCGATTGACATGAAACAAACACTAAATGTTAAGTGAAACTTATCACAATATATTAGTGAAAGTTACAAATCAAATAAGCCGTTTCTGAAATGAGCGTGCACAAACACACAGACAAACAGACATTTTTCCGGGATAAAAAGTACCCAGTGTTGTGCGCCAAGTTAAAGTATAAGTATACCAAGTTTCATCGTAATCGGACCGGCAGATTTTGTGTGATGCTTGAACAAACAGACAGACAGATTTTTGTGTTCGGTATCGATCTAGTAACATCCCCTGGTATTTATTTTTTCAATATTTTCAATGTACAGAATTAACACTTCTACAGATTTATTATAAGTATACATAACATAATATTAATCAATAAAAATATATCATGATCTCACCCATCACAATGCTAACCACGCATCACAACGAACTTTAATGTTCACACCAAAACAATAAAAAAATCCCAAACCTCGTCAGCAGGAGCCTTAATCTATCGAAGCTAACCTTAACCAAACCGATTAGATATAGGCAAAAGCCCGGATATTATGCTATAATTAAGATCATTTACGTACACGGGGCGCCAAATTTATCGCCCAGTTTTTTGTCCATATGAAGCCATCCAGTATTTATGTTGGGGTCTCGCATGTGTGAGGTCCGATCGCAGTAGTCGGTATCGAGTGGTAATCTTTATAGGCCCCCGAACCCCTCCCGGCGGCCTGTCGACACGTAATGGCCCCGTGAGATTAGCGGTCCCCAATATTTTGGGAGTCCGTGTTTTTGGGTTTGTTTATAGCTTAATTAGGCTGTTTCGCTTAAGTGAATAGGTAGATGTGAGTCTAGCCAGATAAGGTGTGGATGGGTATTAACGATTTGATTTACTCACCTTGATCAACTTTTTTTTATTTTTGACCGCTGTGTTTGTGGTTGATAAACTTTATAACGATCTAATGCTTGGTACGGCTTTCTACGGTTCTGGTATCACAGGTTTGATCAGAAAAAAAGTGCTTATGTTTATTGGTAAGAAGAAATTCAATAAGTTCCGTAAAGTTCTTAGTTTGAATAAGTATAAAAACGATTAGTTAGACCAAATTAAATTAATGACTGATAGGTTGAATTGCGTGAAGTTAGTTACAAATCGCGGCAAAAAATGTGGTTTGTAACCCTTTCTACTTACCAAACGGTGGTATTCGGAAATCGTGAAAAAAGTAATGGTGCTAAGATATAATAATATATGGAAACTGGCGCACAATTTACTCAGATAACTTCACTCGTACTATACTCTCCGAAGGTGGGGTCAGGAGTCTGCAGAATCGGTGATGATTTGAGCTCATAAAGAAGGTGGTTTTTATGGCCGTCCAGAATATTTATATAACGAGAATAGCAAACAAACATGCAGTTCACATGGATGGTAAGTGACGACTGCAGCCTATTATGATCTACAGTAATCTACACAAAACCGCAGGTAAAACCGCTGGTCAAAATGCATTTGCCTAGCCACCCATGAGGCCTAAGTTATGCCGTGATATAGTTATTATGAGGCCATTTTGTTCTACAGAAACGGCTCCAAATAAGGACCAACGCAAAATTTGGATAATGCTGAGATTGGTACCGATTTATAACACCCTAACCCACCGTGGCCCTATTGATAGGAATACGTGTAAAATTAAGGTGTTATAAATAAACTTACTGCCTATCCCGTAAGGGTCTTGGCGTGAAGATACACACATACAATACTATTGATATGATACTCGTATTATTATATGAGTTTGTTGTTTATATATAATTAAATTATTTCTTCTCTAACCATTTTTCTATTCTGAAGAACTGTACATTATATTATTCTGAGACATTATTATACTTAGACACCACCCATAATGATCACCGCTTTAACTAATTTATTCCGAAATTCATCAAAGGAGATGGTCTGAATTTGTATAGAACTTAGATGTATTTTAGTACCAGTTGTAAAAAAAACTTTCAACTATGTGACTACTCAAATTAACGACTCCATTTTTGTTTCAAAAAATCTTCAAAAACAGGACTACAGTGTAAAATTAATCATTGCATAAGGTTTTGCCGTTTTCTGTCAAATGTAAAGTCTTTCTCTATCCCAGGCTATATATAAAAAGACAATGTAGGAACCTATTTTGATTATATTTATTTTATTCAACGAGATTTAAAAATGTATAGCATTTTGTTTAATTTTACGGTAATACATATTAGTAAAGGGTACAAAAGGAACCCCACCACCGTCTTCTTTAGATCCAAATTATCAGATACAAATTCAGTAGAGATGATCAAAATTTCAAATTAAGTTGCACGTAATATTAAATAAGGTGGACTCCTTCAAACATTTTTTACTGACCGGTCACTGGACAGTAAGTATTGGTGGTGATAAGGCAATTTAAATAAGAATGAAATCCTTTTTTCATTGATAAATTTTTGACACCCAAAAAACAACGAAGAGAGGAATGCACCAACTTACTAATGAAAGGGACCAATTAACGCAGTTTTTTTTTCTCGTGAGTAATGCTTGTGGTACAGGATGTTCGGTGGCGTTAGTTTGTGAAAAATGATGTTTTATGTGAAATCTGATGCTGGTAATTAGGCATTATTATTAGATATTTTTAAAGTTTATTAAGTTTTTATAAAGTTTATATATTTTTTATAATAATTTATATTTTAGTTTTATATATTCCCACGCACTTAAAATAAAATGTACGTCTTTATTTCGAGTATGTACAAAAATGTTATTTAAAATGCCAGAAAATCGGTAAAAATATTTAAATATATTAATTTCAGTGAACATTAATGTAATCGTATCATATGATAAAACTTATTTTACACTAATTTTATTACAACTCAGTAATACATAATAACAACCTTCATATGTCCATTCCATAAAAAAAAAACAGAATGTAATCTCCAATGATTCAACGTACCTACAATACAAACAAGAGATAGTAATTTTAAACTAGGTTTATGACTACGTCCTCTCTGTCTCCAATATATTATCAAAAACATATTATTATATGAAAATCAGAATGACTAAAATTAATGAAGGAATTCTAAGAAATTACTTCATAATCAAATTAAATAAAAATTTAAATCATTCCAAAAAAACAACACGCTGTGTACCTTAAGATTTTTTCATGTCACCAAGTGATAAAAAATCCAGAGACTAATTCAGTCCTGTTGGGTGCTGCGTCCGCCACCCATCGCCCTTCGCATCAATTTATAGGCTTTTAACCTAATTTGTTGACCCCCCGGCCCCCTACCGCCGCCCACGCGACCTTTATATTTGTTTTAGTTTTGTAATTAATTTAGTATTGAGAACACGTTATCAATTTAATCCTGCATTTGGGAGCTTAAGGCTTTATTGATAGCACGTGAGAATATCGCGCTGTGAAGTGTAAAATTTTTGACATGCCCGTTAGCAGTGGTCAAAAGCTTTTGGGGCCAGGTTTACTGGACTAGCGGCTGGAACTGCAACTCGAGAGATATCGTGAAATTTTGTTTTTCTATGTTATTTAATTTTTGTACCAAAATCGTATTCGACAACAAACAAATGAAGTAGGTATACGCCTTTGATACACCTTTCAATCAAATGCATCGTCAATTGCCTTGCAATTGAAATCACTAATCACGAAATAATTGAGAAATACAATAGATCAGTGTTTCCCAAACATTGTTGTGTAAAATAATGCACATTTGTTAATAGCAAAAAGATTTTATTAGTACGAAGTATGGAGCTGCTGCTTAATTTTTACTAAAGAATCTGAGTTCGCAGAAAATGACGAAAGTTTTATCATATATACATATATATGGTTATCCTGAGGTCTGGTTCCACTCCAAGTCGGTTTTTATATATTTATTTTTAAGGTAAACTAGTTATGAACCCAGCTTCACATGCATAAAAACAAGAGGCAAAATAAGTTTTGGAAGATAGTACTTACTTAGGTAATGTTTTAATAACGAAGTGGGAATGTTGCGACCCGGTATTTTATTTTGACGGCCCGGTACCGGATCGCGACTCGGCAAATGGGCAACGCTGCAATAGACCATGTCGCGGATACCTTCACCTGTTCCAATGTACACTAATTCGGAACCTACAGCGTATAATTCATGTTATAACTTATAGATGTAGATATCTAAAGAGTAAATTACCTATTGCCATTGGCATAAGTTGTACGAAATTTAAATTGCCAGAAATCTAAAACTTAAAATCTATCAAAATAATTGAGCATAATATCACAATAAAAACTTAGCTCTTGTAGACTAAAAGGAGCACGAGAACTTCAAATTAAGCTATCGATTTGGGCAATAAAACACTAAATTAATGTACCCTACATTAGCAAAGTGCCTGCTGATAACTCGTAAAAACAAGCTTTGACATTTGATACAGTTGCGTATTTAAAAAATATAGAGCGGGATTTTATTCTTTTTGGGTCGAGAATAACGTCCTAATAGCATATGGGTGCAGTTTATAAATATTTTGTGCGCGAAGGTAATTTTGACAAATACCACTTAATCTACGCTAATGAACTTTAAATAAATGCAGGCACGTCGAAAACTAATGGTCCACGGGTCTGGATTTAGTGTCGATATCGTTTTATGTATCGATAGTCTATTATTTTTAGTTTTAATCGATATCACGGAACATTGGTCTTTATGATATCGAATATCATATTTTTAGGGTTCCGCAGTAAACAAGGAACCCTTATAGTTTCGCCATGTCCGTCCGTATGTCCGCGGTTTAGCGCAAAAACTATTAGCACCAATAGTTTGAAATTTGGCACTAGTATGGCACCTTAATTACGCCGACAAACTGGTAGAATAGAACCATGAAAAATAAAATTATTTAGGGTACCTCCCCTACATATAACGCGCGCCTAAATTTTTTATTTTTCGGTTTGTATATCATGGCCTGGAGATCCGCCACCAAGCGCAACCATCATAGCTAAAAGCGAACGCCACAATTTGTACCAGCAGAATTAACCAGGTATTTTGTATATCTATCTCTTCACTCATTCTGCGCAGTACGTGTACTGTAGGGTTATTGAGGAAGTGATTATGAGGAAGAGGAGGGGGAAGAGGAATTGTGCAGCGCCAATTTAGAGGATGCAGATGAGGAGGAGGATATTTTATGAGGAAGAGGATGCGGATGAGGAAGCGGAAGAGGAAGAGGAAGCAGATAATAATAATAGCAACCCTTGAAACGTCCTACTGCTGGGCACGAGTCTCTCCCCTTCTCGAGAAGAGGTCTGGAGCTTACTCCACCACGCTGCTCCAATGCGGGTTGGTGGAGTTACTTGCAAGGGTTAGTGGCCAACCCGCTGTGGGATGTTTTCAAACCCCCCATAAAGCCTCCGACAAGATTTAATGACTGCTATCTGTCGATAGCAACCGGGACCATCGGCGTCCTGCTCTCCAAAGCACGAAAATGCGCATTTTAATTTGCCACTAGTGGTCACCCGTCACACACCCGACCGCACCCGTATCGCTTCGCTTATTCGAGTAGATCGCTTGCGTACTACACCAGCCGGGAGGCCTTGCGCGCTACAGAAAGATGAGAAGAGAGTCATACGAAGTTATAAATACTAGCGGATCCAACCTAAAATCCACTGTCCTCTCTCTATCTACTTAACTAAGTATATATAAAATATACAAAAAATAATAAAAAGAGCATTTTGTAGTGGACCAAACTATGAATCTACTAAACCATTCTCAAAACACATACGATAAAGAATCATCAAAATTGGTCCAGCAGTTAAGGACGAGTTCAGTGACATATCTACACAACGACATTGCTAAGGCCTTTGACCGGGTCTGGCATAGGGCACTTCTCGCGAAACTTCCATCCTACGGTCTTCCCGAGAGGCTATGCAACGGGACAGCCAGCTTTCTGTCTGAGCGTTATATACAAGTCTTAGTTGATGGTCAGCGCTCAGACAGACTATACCTATCAACGCTGGTGTGCCGCAAGGCTCTGTGCTATCTCCCACGCTTTTTCTTGTTCACACCAATGAAATGTTGGAGCAAAACTCCAATTTTCATTGCTATACCGATGATAGTACGGGATATGCACACTACACTAGCCGTGCAAATGCCTCTCGGGCACTTATCGAGGAAAGAAGGACTAGACTTGTGTCTGAAATCGAGCACTCTCTGGAGCGGATCTCGGATTGGGGTCGACTAAATTTAATGTAGTTCAACCCCTCGAAGACACAATTCTGCGCGTTCACCGCTAAAAAAACCCCATGCATTGTAGCACCACAGTTCCAGGGCATTCCGATCGCCGTTGGTAAGAGTATCGGTATCCTGGGCGTTGACATATCGAACGAAGTGCAATTCGGGAGTCACATTGAGTGTAAGACCAAGTTGGCATTCAAATAGTTGGGTGTGTTTAACAAAGCGAGACAGTATTTCACATCGGGGCAGCTACTACAGCTTTATAAGGCACAAGTGCGGCCCCATCTGGAATACTGCTCTCATTTGTGGGCGGGAGCCCCCAAATACCAGCTTGGTCCACTTGACTCCCTACAAAAACGCGCCGTTCGTATTGTTAACGATCCAGGACTTACTGACAGGCTCGAACATCTGAGCATGCGCAGAGACATTGGGCGTCTGTGCGTGTTGTACCGTCTCTACAATGGTGAGTGCTCTGCTGTATTGTTTGACATGGTGCCACCGTCTCTTTTCCTACACCGTACTACCCGCCGAAGAGAGAAGTTCCACCCACACCGACTGGACACCTGGCAGTGCTCAACGGTGCGGTTTTCACGTTCGTTCCTGCCCAGAACGTGTAAATTGTGCAACAAACTTCCCTCTGAGGTGTTCCCTAGGTGCTACTTAAGAGGTTCTTCAAAAATGGCGTCAAAAGAGTCCTTCAGGGCTGGCAGCGCGTTGGCAACTCCCCTGGTGTTGCAAATGTTCATAGGCGACGGTGACCACTTTCCATCAGGTGGCCGAATATTATTAATCAAAATAAAAGAATTGAATACTATTAATCAATATTAATTTAAACAGGGAGGTTAATTTTTATTAAAAAAATATTTGGACGCTGTTTCCCCTAACAACCGGTTTCTTAGCTCATCATATACCAATACAGCATTGCTAAATAATAATATATAATGAATAATAATTGCTTATTTATTAATAAATAATAATTGCTTTTTTCCGGCAAGTTTTTCTCAGATCATTTTGGCCTTTGGAACTTTGCCGGTGAATGACAAAGAATGACTCTTTTTCTTTTCTTTTTACTCTTTGTTATCAGTTTGTAAAGGGGAAATGAGATTCTGAGAGATCATTCTACTGATATACTTTTTACATTAGTTTATGACATTTAGTTTTATCTTAGTGATATTCTTGACTTTACATATATTTTTTATCTTGTTTGACATGTATATCAATTGTTATTCATTTCAATTTATTTTGTTTGTTTTTGACGTGTCATAAGAGGTGCCTGTCACCCTAAATGAATAAATGAGTTTCTGATTCTGATTCTGATTCTAAAAAGTCGTTTGCTGGCCAGCCGCTCTTCCAATTCGATTGGAAGAGCGGCTGGACTAGATTCCCAGTAGGTCGCGAGTTCGATGCTCGCCTGAAGTCAATTTTTTCTTTCCATTTTTCTTTAAAAATAAAATATATTTCACAAGCATGTGTTAATGCGAAATAATATAAAAACAAGGATTTTCTTATTTTAATTTTTGAGGATGCGGAAACGGTTGAGGAACCCAAAATATTGCGGCACTTCCTCATTATGTGGAAGAGGAAGAGGAATCCTCAGCAACCCTAGTGTATTGATGATCTAATAAGTATAGCCTTTATTTTCATCGCAGAAGTTGCCTGTGTGATCAGGCGCCTAGCCCTGATAGTACCTCTCTTATATCTATACATCTATTCAAATAAATAAAATTGGAGTGTCTGTTTGTAATATCAAAATTAGTGTTGCCCAAAATCGGTCTTGGTCTTGCAGTCTTGTATATCCAAGAACAAGACTGACGGTGCAAGATTTGAGCAAGACCAACGTGAGCAGTGTGGTCTTGCTCAAATCTTGCACCGTGGGTCTCGTTCTTGGTCTTGCTAAAATTAGGCAGTCTTGCTCTTGGTCTTGGTCTTGCAAAAATGGAAGAACAAGACCAAGACTGCAAGACCAAGACCGATTTTGGGCAACCCTAATCTAAATAACCGCTTTTTACTAAATGCATGTGTATGCATACATACGTGTACATATACCAAAACAACTTTTTTTACATTTTTTGTCTGATTGTCTGTCTGTTTGTCCCGGCTAATCTCAGGAACGGCTGGACCGGTCTCTTGACGGGACTTTCAATGGCATATAGCTGTAATAAGATGGGCAGGGGCTTAGGCTACTTTTATACTAGCTGCGCCGATAGCTGCGCTTGCGGCTTCGTCCGGGTAGATACTGAACAATCATAAATTTACACGCAGACGAAGTCGCGGGCACAGCTAGTGCATATAAGCATACCTATAAGAACTAAGAGAATTAGTGCATCTTAGTCACTTCCTTCTGCCCACCTCATAGTAAGAGAACTATAACTTGTTAAGTATAAAATATGTTATTCTTAATTAACCTAGAAATACACTTAATACGATCACGATCGCAATTTAATTTTAAAGCGATTAAAATAACTATACATCATTGCGCTGTCAACGGACATTACAAAATTGCATATCAAATACATATTTTTTGCTTCAATTTGCATTCATATCGTATTCTTTTTAGTCAATTTAAGAAACATGCACCCAGAGATATCGACATGGGCGCGTCCCTCGACCGCATTTAGATAAATGCCCGAGCGCATAAAAATCAACTCTTTTGGCCTAATCGAATTAGGCACCGATGCCCATCTGTGCCATTTGACACGTTTTGCATCTTTTGTCCATCGGACTAATAAACGCGGCAGGTAGCGGACCCCTGCCCACCTTTTACAATATCTTAAATGTTGATGAACTCATCGTGCCGATTTCGATAAATCTATCGATTGTCCCATCGATTTGATTTGTGATTGTTCGGGTCGTAAATAGATTTCTCGATTCAATAAACGCGTGTAAACGTCCGTATGATTCTGGCTTTATAATGGCTAATAAAATCATAAAGTTGGATTTAAATAAAGCGCGGTTGACACTGTTGATGATGTCTGAATAAGGTTTCAGTCGCGTTGGTATGTGAAATGGTTTTAACGATAATAAAACAGACTTATCTTCGTTTTCGCTTCAATGAAGTTATGATAAAGCTGTATGATTTCATTTTTTGTTTTTTTACTGATTGCTTGGATGCATCAGTTCGGTTGAAATTAGTTATGTGGTATATTTTAACACTTTTTATTACTACGTGTAGATATAAGTAACTTTACTTTGTTTTTTTATTTTCTGATAATGGTAAACAAGCATCTAGAACACCATTATGGTAAGTGAATACTGCAGTTTATCTACACAAAATCGGAGGTCAAAATGCTGATTTTTTTTTTTTATGTAATTGAAGTGGCAAACAAGCATGCAGTTCACATTGATGTTAAGTGATGACTGCAGCCTATAGACACCCACACAAAGACCAAGGTCAAAATGCAAATGCGTTACCACTCCTGAGGCCTAAGGTGTTATCGGAAATTACGGGGCCGTACATTACCACCTGACCGGAACACGATAGTGGTGAACACTACCATTTAGCGGCAAGTAAATCAGGTAATGCGGTGGTGCCTACGCCCGCGAGCTCCGTCACTGGAGCTCTACCACCAGTAAAAAGCCCTATTATCGCTGATGCGATAATAGGGCCAAACTTTGCCATCTAACCGGAATACGATCGTGGCAGCACTATGAGTATGTGCATAGTAGTGTTCGGATCCTACCATACAATTGTACTGTTTTATTCATCAGTAGATACGAAATTCGACCAAAGACGAACACCACCTGCCATGTCCATTGCAAGTCAGTTTGTTAAAGAGCAGGGTATGCGATATAGGAATTTGTAATGTGAGAAGTGGAATTTCGAAAGGCATATGTTTGGCGATCCTTTCTATATGGCTACATTGATACGGAGTTGACGGCAATTATATAAACATTTTTAGTAACGAAATGCAAAATTCCAGTTCACCTGAACAGGTGTGCATCATTTCACAGCATTTCTTATCAATATTTACCAAAATTACAATTCATCCGTCAACAATATCTTCCTGGTTCTGCCTCTCCAAGTGCTACAGTTCTGTCTGGGATGTCTCAACTGATTCAGCTAGTCCGTAGCACTGATAATAAATTCGAACTAGTCTTGCCACCAATGTTTTTCACGTGTTTTGTTTCTAAATGGTTCAGCTTTTACTTTCAATGCTCGGATTGGTACGCACACTTTTCAGCTCAGGGTAGTTTCACCAATATAGCACAAATTATAACACCCCATTCATACATTTCTCCTGGTGCAGCTCTGGGTGGCGCAGTTCCACTTTCTATGTCTGGAAGATGCGCCATCTGTAATGCTGGTGGTAAATTTACGGATACTCTTATCAATGTAACGCAAAAATCAAACACATCTTTCGTCACTATCTAGCTACGTCTTTTGTGCAATTCCACTTTCCAACTAGTCTCAACTAATGGGCGCACTTCATGGTGTCGAGAAACACACCACAGGTTCATTCAACTCTCATCAATATATGCCTCATGTTCCATCTCTAGGTGGTATAGTTTCACCGGCGATGCCTGAATTGATGCGCTCTCTTCGTAAGATTGATGGTAACTTTACGGCTAGTAACAATGTGACGTCATATCCCAACTCACTTTTCATTAATATTTTCCTAATACTACTATAGATGTCTTAACTAGTGCGCTCACTTTTTAGCTCTCAGGCTCACTATTCAACTACTTTTGTCAAGTTAACTTAAAGTTCCAACACCCCAATGTTATCTGTTCAATGTCATCCCCATGCTGCGTGTTTGGGTGGTGTAGTTCCACATTCGATCCCTGAAGTGGTGCGCGTACTATAAGCTCCCAGAATTACTCCAAGGCTAGTCTTACCAATGTAACGCAAATATTCAACTTACCCCTCATCAATATCTTCCTCATGCTGCGTCTCTGGGTGGTGCAGTTCCACCTTCGATGCCTGAACTGATGCGCGCACTCTGTAGCACCGAGGGTCACTCCGCGGCTGATCTCCTTCAGCAGTCCAGTCTCGTTCCGACAAATTTGCGCCAACCGGCCCTTCGTCCGCCGGTTCTTTTTGCACACCATACGTGGGTCCAGGATCACTGCACTGCCGGAAGCCCTGCGAATAGAATTATGCTCAGGTTAAATCTTAGTGTCAACAAAATATCCTTATATTCCTCATAATACAATAAATGAAATTGTAAGTATTAGTGTCTGTAGAATTTTTTTATGTAATGTAAGTGGCAAACAAGCATGCAGTTTACATTGATGTTAAGTGATGACTGCAGCCTTTAGACACCCACACAAAGATCAAGGTCAAAAGCAGATGCGTTACCACTCCTGAGGCCTATGAGGCCCTGAGGAATATTAACACGAGAAGAATAAAATATCGCATAACAGGATGGTAAGTGAATACTGCTGCCTAAAGACAGACTACACAAAAACCAGAGGGCAAAATAGAGATGCGTAGCCCGAGACCTAAGTTTTACCTCTATGATAGTAATTATGTGATTACGTTACAGAATACAATAAAATAAAAATAAAAAAAACGCTTACACTCACAGCCCCACAGTAGGTATAAACCTGTGTTGTGGGTGCCGTTGTACACATACACAAACACCCAGAACCCGAAACTAATATCTGTAGGCCATACAAATATTTGTACCGGTGCGGGGATTGGACCCACAACCGTCCAAATCAAACGGTCATCTCACACCGCTGGACTAACCGGGTTGTCCACATTAACGTATCAAACGTGCCCTCGTTCCTACATTTAATGACCTACAGTCACAAAACCGATAATTAGTTAATTTAGTTAATATAATTTTTTAGGTACTATTTATTTTTCACAGTAACACATGCGAATTAACTTTAGAAATTAAAGAAAAAGCAGAAAGCAGAAATTGAACCTGCGACCTCAGGATAACCAGTCCAGCCGCTTCACCACTAAGCTACCGAAATTCCACACCGATACGTCAAATTTTGCTTTCCCTTTTTGATTTTTAACCGATTTAGGGTTGATTTTTGCTTTCATTTCTAATAAAATATTTTTAAAGTGTGTAACTGAAACTCTTGTGTCACACTTATAACTCAACTCAAAACACTTCATAGGTTAGGAATCCGTCACCCAAAGCTCCAGAAAGTTCCCATGCAGAGTAATAAATTATGACAGCGCTGTAAACACAATTAAAAGTGTTAATTAGAAGAAACGGTGCATCCATAACCACAAAGGTCATGTAAACAACCCGATTTGTCAGTTTAGTGATCTCATTTAGGGAATCAAGTACCTGCTAATGATTAATTAGGTTCATTAAGCTATAAATTGAATTGTCCAGCGATATTAATGTCTTTGAAATGCTGTGTTATAATTATATATTTATTTATGCACACTGATGTACACTGTGGTATGCTATTGACGTGACAACGTCTTAAATTAGGTTGCGGCTCGGAGTCACTCATGAAAAAGTGTAACGCCCGGTAACGTAACGATGAGTCACCGAACGAGAGAGAGGCCTGCCGGACCGGCGAATGCCTTTCTACCGAGAAAAAGACGTTGTCACGTAAAATCTTCGCCCGTAAAACCGACTTTACAGGCAACCAGTTTTTTATTACAAATATCGACTATTGAAGACCTAATGAATGTTTACCGTTTTTTTATGCAACGAAGGTGGCCCGCCACCCTTTGTTGTTGCAGCCGAGTGCCGAAGGATTAAGCCCGCTCGAGATCGCACCAAGAAAAGAGAAGAGGATGAGAGCACAGCAGGACCTGGACGCCAATACCATGGTGGCATGAGTCCATGGTGCCCACCTCCTCCACCACAGCCCCCAAGAGGGTGCCAAACACCGTCCTGCAGCCGCAGGGCAGAAGAAGCTGCAGCAGAGGGGGATGCCCCGGTGCTGCATCCGCGTCGCGCGAATAGTGCGCGCGAAGACCAGTGATGAAGGTGGCAAAGAGCCACGTGGGTCACATGGATGTTAAGTGATGCAGCATATAGATAA
Organism: Macrosoma leucophasiata; assembly: GCA_036365455.1. Lineage (NCBI taxonomy): Eukaryota > Metazoa > Arthropoda > Insecta > Lepidoptera > Hedylidae > Macrosoma > Macrosoma leucophasiata. The sequence continues at coordinate 20,128,162 of JAWQUS010000007.1, read as the reverse complement.
CAAACCAGAGGTCAAAATACAGACGCGTTTCCACCCCTGAAACCTTATTTGTTATGTCTCTGTGATAGTTATTACGAGCCCATACCGATGCTTCAAATATTTTACCTCTCGGGAATAAAAAGTAAAAATTAAAATTATGTTAGTATAGAGTTAGTATGGAGGGCCTCTACTATTGGTCGGCAAGACCATTTTTATTCAATACCAGGAAGCGCTCTTCATTATTTCAAAGCAGTTTTACCGTATACTTTTTTTTACGAATTAATGTATGCAACTTGCCTCTTTATGTTTTACTAGCGGCCCCGCCCCAGCTTCACGCGGGTGCAATGTCACCTACCCTCTCCTATCTATAACCTACCTACCTCGATAAATAAGCTATCTTACACTAAAAGATTTTTCAAATCGATCCAGTAGTTCATGAGATAAGCGCGTTCAATCAAACAAACAAACTCTGCAGCTTTATATTATTATAAGTATAGATTCGTTGTTGAAATAGGTTTAGTAATCCTTGAATTGTAAACAGATTAAGTTATTTTTGGACTTCTAATATTTGTATAGACGTGCTAATAAAAATTATAATAATATGTTATCACTTTCATGTGTGATTGACACTTACCTTCTGTGTGACATGTCACACCTACGCAAAATCAATCAGGACGTATGTTTGCATAATGTATTGTAATTTTTTGTACGTATATATTTTTTTACATACATATATAATTTTACACACATATGTAATTTTACATATGTATGTAAAAAAACTGGTCAATTGCGAGTCGGACTCGTGCTCGAAGGGTTCCGTAGTAATATTTATTAAAAACGGCAAACATTACGTTAGTTTGAAAGTCCATCTTAAATATTTATCTAGATTATTTATGTTTAAAGTGAATATATAACTTAATATTATGTGAGTATTTCAAGCGTCTAATATAATCTTAAATATTTAGGTATTTTATTCTACTTTTAGTAAGTATTCGTTGTTATAGCGGCAACAGGAAAATATCATCTGCGATTTTTTTTAACTCTAGCTATCACGGTTCATAAGCTTGGTAACAGACAGACAGACCGAGATCCCTCAATCTGTCTGTCTGTCAAAAGATAGCGAAGTTTTAGTAATAGAATTCAATTTAAGAACAGGGTCCCGTTTAAACTATTTAGGTACGGAATCCTAAAAAAAACGAAAATAATGAGAGTGAAACCGGCAAAAAAGTAACTTCCGAAATAACAGACGAGAAGTTAATTAAAAAGATATTGAATTTGGTTATTAAAATGAAATGATAGCGTGAAATTAAGTAAGCATGAATGATAACTTCACGTCTGTTATTTCGGCAGGCGTAGGTAGAGCTGTATACATGCATACATAATACATCCACGATATGCCAGTTGGTTCAAATGTTGACCAGAACACGATTGCGCTAACACCACCAAGCAGGAAGTAGGTTAGGTAATTCGGTAGTACCTAAGCCCGTGAGCTCTATCACTGGGTTTTTTTTATGTTAGGAAGGTGGCAAACAAGCATGCAGTTCACATTGATGTTAAGTGATGACTGTAGCCTATAGACATCTACACAAAAATCAGAGGTCAAAATGCAGATGCGGTGCCACCCCTGAGACCTTAAGTGCCATGTCTCTGTGATAGTTATTACGGGGCCATACATTACTATTTAACCGGAACACGATAGTGCTTCACACTACCATTTAGCGGCAGATAGATTAAGTAATGCGGTGGTGACTAAGCCCGCGAGCTCTATCACTGGAGATCTACCACCAGTAATGACATCACCTCTACTGGTGGTAGAGTTCCAGTGACGGAGCTCGCGGGCGTAGGCACCACCGTATTACCTAATATACTTGCGGTAAATGGTAGTGTTCAGCATTATCGTGTTCCGGTCAGGTGGTAATGTATAGCCTTGTAATTTCCGGCACAGAGGCATAACACCTTAAGCCTCAGGAGCGGTAACGCATCTACATTTTGACCTTGGTCTTTGTGTGGGTGTCTATAGGCTGCGGTCATCACTTAACATCAATGTGAACTGCAAACTTGTTTGCCACTCCACTACATCGAGAACAACGTCTGTCTCACCATCGGTCAGACGTTTTTTGTTTACATCAAAGTTTACATCGGGAATCCTTCAATAGACTCGTATTTATTTCGATAATAAGTCAAAGTAGTTCTAAACAAATGCTTGAATGAAACGCCGATTGAAATGAAGTAGTTAATGATGAGAGAGTAATCATCACTCTTCATTGTGAACTTCAAGGCCAATTGGTCTAGACAAAAGTTGTAAACAAACTATGTATCAGGATTTCGTAAGATTTTACTGTGAAAACAACTGACTCATTACGAAAGCATTTTCGCGCACTTTCCAGCTGAATAACCCCAAAAAAAAGTTGTGTCCTTCTTATACAATAATCAAGGATCTTACTGGTGGTGACGCAGCTCGTGGGCGTAGGCACCACCGCATTACCTAATGTAATTGCCGCTAAAAGGTGTAAAAAACAGTGTTCAGCACTATCGTGTTCCGGTCAGGTGGTAATGTACGGCCCTGTAATTTTCGGCCTCAGGAGTGGTAATGCATCTGCATTTTGACAGTTATCACTTAACATCAATGTAAACTGAATGATTGTTTGCCAATTCCATAACATAAAAAAAAAAAAATTCTCCAGAATAAACTACAAGACTTCACTATAAAACAGACTGATGTGATAAAAACGTTACATACATACGAGTAGGTATATCATCACTCACAGTCCTGCGGGATGCAGCAAGTAATGTGAGCCTGAATTTTCTGGGGGGCATCTAGAGGAATTTTCTAGCAGGCACCGCATATTAGGTAGATACGTATGGCCACCAATTTTGGTAAGTAAAAATTTTAGGGAAGCCTATTCTGTGGTGGGGACGGCCGCTCTTCTTCCCACACCCATGAATGTGAGACTCACATTCACTGAAATCATTGGTCGCCCGCAAAAATAATGGAGGTTGCGATATGATGGGACCGAATATAACAATTTCACGCTAACAATATAGCTTTTAACCTTTTAAAAAACTACCAGTAGTAGAGTGTGCCACTTAAAACAGAAAGTACGTATGAACGTATTATGTTAAAAATCGATCGACGTTCCATCGCTCATGAAGCCTAGTATCACTTTGCCCTGCCCAAAAACCAAGTAGGTACGGGACATCAAGTAGGTATAGCAAAATTATTCTTCTACCACAATATCAAAACAGTAAAAAATTGCTTTGCCATTCCTAAAAAAAACACGATTTATGTGAATGATTCAATTAAATTCGGATGGAAGACCATAATATTGATAGTAAACATGTCGTGATTATCAAAACTTTCAACTACTGTATTAGATAATTAAGAATTATGGTCCATTCTGTCAGCCCCATAAAATCTTGCAGCGCAAGTGTCGCAACAAACGACACTAAAACATCGATATAAAGTAGATTTTAACAATTAATACATCAACCCACAATAACTTTCAAATGGGAACGTTCCTTAATTACTCGCGCTCGTAAAACTCGACTCCTACTACAACTAGTGTTGTACCTAACCGGTAAATATCGATTTACGATCCGCCACAGCACACACCGACAGACGAGTGCCAGGTCGTGTTGAGTGATGAACTGTTTACTCGATAAGAGTTCATTGTCAGAGAAACGAGTGAGAAGATAGTTCGAATAAATTTAGATGCGAAGTCTTTACCGAGAACCTGGTCTCGACTCGATACTGATCGATTGCGTTACATTCATTTTAGCTATGTCTGATTACCAGAATAGAATTGATATCAACAGTCACCGACTAGACCATTAGAAGTTATTTCGCGTCATTACGGTTAACGATGTGTGCATTTGATGAATTTGCTTTATCTCATTTGTTTTTCTCTTCTCGTGAGACATATTAAATTTGTTAAAGCAAAAGGAGTGCAGAACGTTTAATTAATATACATTTATAAATACATTACTAATCGATTCATTCCTCTTGCTCACCACAAAATCTGAACACAGATGAATCACAAAAAGATAATTTTGCCAAAATTGTTCCACAATTTTTCTTGGTTTCACTTTGATTTTTTTAAAACTGTACAATTTGAAGAAAAACGTCAAAAAACTCGCCCACTCGTTCCGTAATGGCAAGGAATGTATATCGACAGTTTTTGAAATATATCTTATTTGATTATAACTCGTCCAACTAAACTTTCTACTTTTATTTTTAAAAATCAGTGTACTTATCTAAAAAAATATATTTTATTTACACATATAGAATTGATGAAAAAAATGTTTAGTTTTAATCCCACGTAAAAAGACTCCTATATTTTTATATTTTCGTATAAAAAACTAAGCCGCTTACAGAATACATCTACTTACCGATTTTCAAGTACCTATGTAGGTAATTCTAATAATTTAATCTTAATTAATGATTGTGACATACGGACGAACAGACAGACATAATAAATCTATAAGGATTCCGTTTATGCCATTTTCTACAGAACCTTAAAAACACAAACCTTATAAAAATAAAATCAAATTGAGAATATTCATAGCAAATTTTGCGGAAAATAGGATACAAACAAAAATGAAACTTTTACGTGAAGTATTTTTTATATAACATACTAGCTGATGCCCGCGGCTTCGCCAGCGTTGAATTTTTTTATGAAATTTCTTTGCTATAAACCTTACGGAGCCCGAGACCTTTCCAACGAATGCAAAACCGTGGAAATCGGTTCGTGCGTTCTGGTGTTATAACGTCAGAAAGGAAAACCCGACTTATTTTTATATAATAGATGTTTCATAAAATAAAGCATAGAAACACACTAGGTTCATAAATAACCAGTACCATTTCAACATGACCTTAAACGTTTAAAATTATGGGTATAATCACATATATAAATCATTGCAAGTGTGTAAAAGTAAATTCCAAATTGCGCAAGCGACGTTGATCTACATTGCTTGGCATTTTGTAAATCTCTGACATACGTTACATAATTTGTGAAGAAAGTTTTGATATGTGTGGGCAACTAGATTGATGTATTTCTAGACTATTCTAGAGTATATATTATATATGTGTCTTCACGCGGATTCCCTACGCAGGGGATATTGGAAGGCGCTAGATCAGCGCTAATTTAATCTGTCTAGCTCCCTGTGTTTCTTCAATAATCATCACCTAAAATCTTCACTCCAAACCCGTTACAGGGTAGGCAGAGGTAACAAATAAATAGGTACCTAAAATTTATTTCATTGTGTAGAGCTAGTAGGTGTGAAAACGAGACTGTGTAAATAATTTCGATTTATATCTTTCGTTCACAATTAATTTCTTATAAAATATCAATTTAAAAAATAATTTTAATCATCTGCATAAAATAAGTCTGTTTATATATGTAATATTTTTCTTTGTAGGTTCATATCGATCAAAAAGTACTTAAAAATACTTTATGAGCTGTTTTCTTAAAATTATGGTTCGGTTATGGTTAAAGTTATTTATAATGTAAAATATTAACTTTTCACTTGTGGTAGAGCCCCAATGACAGAGCTCGCGGGCGTAGGCACCACCGCACCGCATTACCTAATATACCTACTTGCCGCTAAACGGTAGTGCTCAGCACTATCGTGTTCCGGCCAGGTGGTAATTTATGGGTTTGTAATTTCCAGCACAGAGGTATAACACCTTAGGCCGCAGGAGTGGTTACGCGTCTGCATTTTGACCATAGTCTTAGTAGTAAGTGTCATCACTTAACATCAATGTGAACTGCACGCTTGTTTGCCACTTCCATTCATACCAAAAATAAAATTAACAAGTATTCTAGTGCAACTGAACTTTAGTCTCGATTTTTCGAAGTGTTTTGTCAAGGGTAAACATGTTACACTCGCGTCAGGACACGTGATCCTGATCGAAAATGCGTAAGATAGCCACGTGATCAGAATTGTATCCGCCTACTTTTTGGGGACCTAATAATAGCTGTCATGGTGGTAGTGGTGGTGGTGTTGGTGGTGTTGGTACTATTGGTGGTGTTGGTGCTATTGGTGGTGTTGGTGCTATTGGTGGTGTTGGTGGCGTTGGTGCTATTGATGGTGTTGATGGCGTTGGTGGTGTTGGTGGTATTGGTGGTGATGGTGCTGGTGCAACAAAACAAAAAAATGCACTACTTTAATATTCAAGTTTTCATTTCTGTCGACATTCCCGGAGTGCAACCCGTTATTTTTTTCTGTAAGCACATTACGCTGAAAGTTTCAGATTTATGGCTTAATTAGGGTTATATTATCGACGAATAAATAAACGTACATACTGTGTACAAAATTAAAACATTCGTTTATTTTCGTACATTCCAGCATAGAAAAGCAACTTTATGATGAAACAGTACAAATAAACAAAGGATGTTCGTATATGAACATGTTTGGGAAATTTTTTATGTAGATTGTAATTATTGGTACTTACAACTAAGTAATTACAAGAACTAACTACTTACTGGTGGTAGAGCTCCAGTGACGGAGCTCGCGGGCGTAGGCACCACCGCATTACCTAATATACTTGCCGCTAAATGGTAGTGTTCAGCACTATCGTGTTCCGGTTAGGTGGTAATGTGCGGCCCTGTAATTTCCAGCACAGGAATAACACCTTAGGCCTCAGGAGTGGTAACGCATCTGCATTTTGACCTTGGTCTTCGTGTGGGTGTCTATAGGCTGCAGTAATCACTTAACATCAATGTGAACTGCATGCTTGTTTGCCACTTTTATTACATCAAAAAAATCACCAGAGCCGATAATCGAAATAAACTTTATATATATTTATAGGTTGGGGAAAAAGTTTCTTCGCATTTTTTATATTATATATATTTTTTTTATGTCATTAAGTTGACAGACAAGCAGACGGGCCACCTGATGGTAAGTTATATTACATTTTTACTAAATCATTTTAGTTTAATATACGCGAGATAAATCCGTAAAAATAGTTTTATTTCAATTAAGGGAAATAGTAAAAACCACAACTTCATTTCCCCATACAAATAATAAGAATAAGAATAAGAATTTATTTATTTTCTCCACAATGTTTTCTTATGGTAAATACATCATATGAAACTTATTTTATTTTTAAAAATTATACTGAATTATTTTTTTAAACATTTTTCTCAGGGTATTGTGGAGACAGGAGCGCTCAAACTAGGTAAACCCTGTGCTATGAGTCTCCTGGTCTCCGCCTCAGGATTTTGTCCACTTATTTACTAGTACAATTTAAGTAATAGCTCATGAGAGCAATAAAGAGAACTAAGTACTATAAGGGAACACTTTGCCAGCCCAAAAGCAAATTTGCATAGTACTTATTATCCCTACATTAGGTATCCATGATGGTTAAACGGCAAGTTCCCTCATAGTACCTATACACAAACAGAAAACATGTGAGATTATCTCAAAGTATGAGAATATATGTATTTGTGTGTGTGTGTGTGAGTGTTTGTGTGTGTGTATGTGTGTGTGTGTATGTATGTGTGTCAAAGTATGTGTGTAAGTGTGTGTCAATTATGGCACATGGAACTCTTAAAGCCTGGCCCTACGATATATATTATCTTGGGATCGGTATAAGCCCCAGTCTTTCGGTTCCCTGTTTGAAAGTAGGTATATTGTGGGTATATAAGATGGGTGATATTGTAAAGTGTGCAAACAATAGAAACACCTGGCCCTACGATACGTGCGAGCATATCTTGGGATCAGACTTAGCCCCAGGCTTCTAGTTAATGTATAATAATAATCCCATACTTATATCAATGGATAGGGTACCAATTCTTAAAGCTTGTGACACAAGCATAAGCTTAGGAAAGCCCAGCCCTACGATGTGAGACATCTTGGGATCGCTGTTTAGCCCTGGGCTCCCTTAATATAATAATAATAATATAGCAATGCAAAAATAAGTTATAAGAAATATTGTATTATAGTTACAAAGAACTTCCTATTAAATTTTCCGTCTCATCATAAGTTAAGGCTTGCAACCATTCACAAATTGTTTTCTTACATTTCCTTTTAGTCATAGGGTATATTGAATGCAATCTGTTTGCGATATTATAAAGTTTTCCACTCTGGTAGTAATAAAATTTACGTGCAAAAGCCGTATTTGTGTACATAATATTACATATATTATAGTGGCGTCTGCTAGTGAGGATAGTTTTTTTTGTGTTTTCATTGAATTTCGTTTCGGAGTGCTTTCTTAGAATGACTGCTGCAACAAATAATTGTCTAACTGTTAGCACTTCTGCATCTTTATATAAACTAGTAGTAGAGTATAATCTAGGCTTTGAGAAACAGATTTTTAAAATTAACCTTTGGGCCCGTTCAATTTTCATTATCAATCCTTTTGAGCTTCCCCCCCAAGCTTCAATACCATATGATAATACCGACTGGCATAGTGATTGATACACAGTTTTAATCAATTTGTTATCGACTACAGGTCTTAATTGCTTAAATATATATGTCAGTTTCCTTATTCTTTTGGATAAGTTATTTATGTGTTCATTAAATGCTAAATTTTGATCGATTACTACTCCTAAATATTTTATAGAACTGGCTTGTTCAATACTTGGACAAGTGCAATTACTTTTTGACATTTTACAAGTATGAGCATTAAGTTTTATATTTTCATGAATATTATTTTCTTGATTTCGAATAGAAAAGGCTATAAACTTAGTTTTATTGGCATTAAGAGTCAGAGAATTGTTGGCTAACCAAACACATACCTTACTAAAGTTTTCTTGTGCAGTTTTAAGAACTCCCTCCCAGGTATCTCCATAAAATGTCAAAGTGGTATCATCGGCGTATGCTATAGTTTTGCAGTTGCATAGAGAAAGCTCACATAGCTCATTAATACTACATAAAAATAAGCTAGGGCCAAGAATGCTACCCTGAGGCACACCATGTGCAATTGGGCGTTCAGAACTTATATAGTCGTTAATCTTAACGCATTGTGTACGCCTGGTTAGATAGTCTTGAAAAATATTTAATTGTGCGCCTCTAATTCCTAAGGTTTGTAGATGTTCTATGAGCTTTTTAGTTGAAATCGTATCGAACGCTTTTGTCAGGTCCATGAAAATGGTTATACATTTAAATTTTTGATCAATTTTTTTTACGATGAAGTTCATATAGCAATTAATAGCATCTTCTGCCGATTTACTCCTTCTAAAGCCAAACTGTGCCTTAGACAATAGCTGTTTAGTTTCGAGGTACTTTGTTAGTCTTTTATTAATTACCTTTTCAAAAATTTTTGATATATTTGGAAGTATTGATATTGGGCGATAATTATTGGTACAATTTCTCGGCCCTCCTTTATATACTGGTATTACAATGGACCTCTTAAGTGCATCCGGGAAAATGCCTTGTTCAAAGCATTTATTGATAATGTATGTAAGAGGTGGTAATATAACTTTATTTATGGTTTTTAGAATAATAATACTAATTCCATCCCAGCCCACCGAATGCTTATTTTTTAAGTTCAGTATGGTATTTTCTACTTCAGAATAATCAACATCAGATAAAACGAAAGAATTGACTGTGCCTCTTGCTAAATCAGAAAACTGTGGTGCCGCTTGTATTTGGCTTTGAATTTTTTCTGCCAGCTCAGCTCCTATGTTAGCAAAATAGTCATTTATAATATTTAATGATTCAAAGGGTGAGGGGCAGATTTCTAATAACTCAACTGGTGGATTTCTAGGACAATTCATATTAGTGACATCTTTAATGGATTCCCATAGTTTTTTATTGTTGCCTTTTGCATCTTTAATTTTGTTTTTTTCGTATTCTCTTTTACACTTTTTAAGAATGTTATTACAGAAATTCCTGTACCGCTTATATGTCACATTTAATATTTTGTTATTAGGATCACGTTTGGATTTAGTGTGCAGACGACGCCCAGGTGTAATCCACGGTTTAAAAGTAATTCTGCTTCTAGGGATTCGTAATTTAATTGAATTATTTAGCATTAAATTTTGAATACGCTCAATCAAGGAATTAGTGGCCCAATTTACGTCATTGCTGCTCAAAATGTCTTGGAAATCAATATTTTTACTATCTTCATATATTTTAGAATAATTCAATTTAATAAGAGACTTCGAGACATGATGATGCTTTCTCAATTTTGTGTTAATACAAAATAGAACAGGATAATGATCAGTGGTATAGTTTTGCAATACAAAAGTAATAGAGTTTAATTTAGTTTTGACTATTGTGTGATCAAGGCAATTATTTTCCCTAGTCCCTTCATAGTATGCTGGTATAAGACCGTGGAGACCCAACATGTTTAAATATTTTATGGCATCATTCGATAAATCATTGATGTTTACATTTATGTCACCAATAATGACAATATTTTTGTAAGATTTTAGACTAGAAAGTAATGTGTGTAGTGAGTTTAGAAAAGTCTCAATATTATTGAAACTTGGAGGTCTATATATTGCCAATATTACTAAATCATTACCATATCTTGCCAATAAACAGTTTGCTTCCAATAATACCGGCTCTTCCACAAGAAAGTTAATTGTTTTTTTTGTATATATCACAACTCCATCGTTTTGATTGAAATTATTAGTTGTATAATGTGGAGTGTATCCTTGTAAGTTTGGGATTTGTTTAATACATGACAACCAACACTCTGAAAGGGCAATAACATCACAATGGATTTGTAATTGAGATAAAAGTACACTTAATGAGTCAAAGTTTTTACCAATACTTCTAATATTGTGTTGTAAAATTTTGACATATAAATCAGGAACATCCAGGTTATTTTTACAATTCTCTGGTTCACACAAAAATGTTTGTGTAATTGCAAAATTATCTAGACTTTTTAAAATACTATTTATATTAGAGAGTTCCGTAGAAAATTTAAATAAATGTCTATGTAAATGTATTCTGAGGAATTCCATTTAAGAGTGTGTATACGTCTTGATTTTTGCTGATTGTATATGTATGTGCCTGTAGGAACACAAAAGAGCAAGGTGTATATCAAATATGTGTAAACAATATTTGTGGTTAAAATACCTTTAAAGTTGTATCGTTCTAGAAACTGAGCAATATAACACGAATATAAGGTATGGTAGCACACATTCATATTAGAATTGGGTGTAAATAAAATTGTATTTTGGCCTTTAGTTTGTTTAAACATAGTTTCATATACCTGCTTAGTCATTATATTTACTGTATTTGAGTATACATAATAAAGTATAAGGTTAAAATCTGAGGAAAGGTAAGGCGTTATTACTACAAAGAGGTTTTTGATATGCGCAGTGTAGTTTAAGTATAGCCTGTTATTTATTTCTTTTTTTAGAATACATGTAATAATATGTTGTATGGCCATATCAAAGTCAAAATATGAATAATTATGTAGATGTTTTGTTTGTTTATAAGATAGATGTATTAATTTGTGTGTTGGTGTAGTTAGGTACATGATAATATAAAAGTAACTTACAATCATTATCAAGTTACTGAATTTTACACTAACACATTGCTTGACGTGCACATGAGTTAAGTAATTTTCACAATTTAATAGTCACTCTTTTTTCTTTAATTTCAGGAGCTCTTCTTCACTACTAATTCGTATAAGAGGTTGGTTCTCCGTAAATAGTCCGTATCTATCAAACCTTATTCATTCTGAGGCAATACGAAGTTTTCCGGGTCAGCTAGTTAGATATAATAAAAATGACCCTTCAATTTTGTTTTAAACACTAAAATTGAATCATTTACGTTTCGCAGAACACAGAATTTCATTGTTGATCAGACATATCCGAATATTCCAGCGCACACAGTTGCTTTCAGGAATTCAATTATAAACAACTAGTGATTGGCCTTCACGGTTTTACTACAACACTAAAAATGCGAGTACAACACTAAAAGTCAAGACGAACGTGAATTACGACCACAACACACCGGTATATTGCAAGGCAGCGTACGAAATGATTTTATTAACCCCATCCCAGATAATGTTTACATTTAGTTAACTAACACTGCGTCAATGTAATTCAGATTCGGCGTGCTGGTTTAACACAGACCAATCAGCCTTTGGTTTAACCATAAAGGGTTACCCTTCTTTCAGACGAGCATTGACTGTATTGTTTTTTGCTCTACCATCGCTCACTCTCTCACGCACTCTCTCTCTCTCTCTCTCTCTCTCTGTCTCTCTCTCTCCAGCTGGTCGTCCCAAATATCGCTTGAGTGATGAGGTTCTTAAAGATCTCCGTGACCTTCAGGTCGAAGACTGGCGAGGGACAGCGCAGAACCAACAAAAATGGCGCATTCTAGTATCGGAGGTGAAGACTCATTTTGGATCACAGCGCCAACCAACCCGCCACTTTTTATTAAGGTAGCAAGGCAAACAAGCATGCAGTTATAATTGATGTTACATTAATTGATAACTATAGCCTATATACAATCACACAAAGACCAGAGATCAAAATACAGATGCGTTGCCACCCCTGAAACCTTAGTTGTTATGTTTCCGGAAACATCTAACCGGAAGACGTGGTGCTGAACACTATTATTTAGCGGCAGATAGATTAGGTAATGCGATGGTGCGTAAGTACCAAGTAGAGTAGAGAGAGCTTACGCTCTTTAACTCTTACACTGAAACTACCACCAGTAACAGTTTTAGTACTAGCGCATCGATACCGCATCATTCAGACCGAATCTTTTTTTTTTGTCAAAAGATTGACAGATAAGCAGACGAGCTACCTGATGAAAAATGGTCACCGTCGCGTATAACATTTGCAACACCAGGGGAGTTGCCAACGCGCAGCCAGCCCTGAAGGGCTCTTTCGACATAATTTTTAAGAAGAAGAAGAAAGAACATTTATTTGTACCAATGTGCGAAGAGTATTTTAGGTAACAACGAATAAAAATTACATTAATACAAATTGGTCCTAACTCAGCATGTGCTGGTTGAGGAACAACTAGCGCTGGTCTTCCGTTAGGACCACAAAGTTTCGTCATAGACGACTATACATTCTTAATTAAAAAGTGCGGTACATTATTTGGCGATTACAATGGCCACGACGCTAATACCCATCCCGCTTTATTGTATTCACTGCCGCCTATTGGAATAGTTTGACCGCCATTGTTTAGGTAACTTACTGTTGCCACGTCCCGCCGCAATTCTCTTCTATGCAACCCTCTCGTAAAACACTAGACATTATTGAATGAATGTACAATCCAAAACGAAATATCATTAGCTATACAAAGCAACCAATCATTACAGGGCGTGCATTAGCTGAATCAATCGGCGAGTGACGTATGAATACTCCCGCGTGGACATTAAGCGACGTCTGTCTTGCTGAAGAAAGACCTTTGTTTGATCTTATTTTGGTAGCAAAAAAGGCATAGTCTTGATCATACATTATACTCCATGTTTAGGTGTTATGGAGCTAAAATTTAAGGATGAGTCAATGTTAGTGGAAATGTATACTCAATAGTAAGAAATATTAAGCTGTTATGTAGCAATAAATTTAAGGATAAGAAATGCCTGAGTAAGGTACAGTGGTTCAACACTTTCGTGATTTTATTGTAAACTAGCTGTGCCCGCAACTTTGTATGCGTGGAAAAGTGGCTTTGGGACTTTAGGCAGCGCTTTTGGATATATATTTTGGTTAATTTTGGATCATAAACACTTTTGGGTAGCTAAAAAAATCTATTTTGCAGTAATGCTTCTCTAGACGTATGACCATCACACAGGCTGCTAGGATTGCGAAAAATTGCTAATTATGTGTTTAAACGCGCATCCATCCTATGCTAAGCCGTATTTTCGAAAAAGCCATTTTAAACCTCTCTGTATAATATTTTTTTATAGAAAATTGTAATAAACTTTTGTAAACTTTCAGTCAATTTTTAAAGATAAAAGTTAGATCTATGCATAATATAAGCACTCCATAAGAGCCGGCAGAAGATAAAAATTGAATATTAACGTTGTGCATTTTTACCCACCAATGCCACCAACTCCACCACCACCATGATCACCACCACCACCACCAATGTCATCACTACCACCACCACCACCGCCACCACTACAATCGCCACCAACGCCATCAACCCCATCACCATCATCAAACACCTACGCCACCAATGCCTCCACCGCCAGTAAAACCACTGCCAGCACCACTAACGCCACCAACACCACCACCAGAGTCACCAACAACACCTATGCCACCAACGATACCAACGCCACCACCACCACTACAAACACCACCAGTGCCACCAACACCACCAACGACACCACCAGCACCACCATCACCTTCATCATAATCACATCCGAAAGACGTCCATCCGTCTCCGCTGGACAAAGCTTTTCCCGAAGATGCTCCTAAAAGTGTTGTGCGTCATAAGGTTGAATTAAGAATGCGCTATTAACAGATTGTCGAGAGCCTAGTTTCGGATTTTTAGCTGGTCGAGGATAGATTTGTTTGTTTTTTTTTCTGTCCACGGTATGCGCAACATCCTCCTCCAGCACCACATTTCCAATGCATCGATCTTCTTTCTATCCACAGCGCGGATCGTCCATGACTCAGACGCATATAAGAAAATAGAGAACACAAGAGTTCGTACTAGTCTCATTTTGGTAGCATTGGACACGTTTCTATTCTGCCAGATTTTTGAGAGCTTGCTCATTGCATTCTTAGTCATTTGGACTCGTCGTCGAATCTCTTTGGAACATCCTCCCTGGTCGCTTATCACAGATCCCAAGTACACAAAATCTTGAACGACTTCTAGGTGAACCAGTAGTCCGGTCTGTGGGCGCTGACCGGCTCTATCAATGCGCATGACTTTGGTGTTTGCCTTATGAATTGAGAGACCAGCCATCTTGCTTTCGTCCTCTACCCTTATAAAGAGGTCTGCCATCTCACACTCTGATGCTGCGAAAAGTGTGGTATCATCTGCGTACCTTAGGTTGCTGAGCTTTTTGCCACCAATTGTGTTGCCTCCATCCCATTCCTCAAAAGCTCGTCTCATGATATACTCCCCATAAATGTTGAAAAGGAGGGGATAAAGTATACAATCTTGGCGTACTCCTCTCTGAAGTTTGAAGGGATTTGAAATCACATCGTTAACCCTTATCATGGACTCACCATCTTGGTATAGGTTCGCGATTAGTTCCGTTAGATGTGAGGGCACTCCCATTTCTTGGAGAACACGCCATAGACAATCCCATCGCACGCAGTCAAATGCTTTAGAGTATTCAATAAAGCACATGAGCATCGGCACATTGAACTCTCGACACTTCTCTATCATTTGCCTCACGTTCACTATTTGCTCTCTAGTGCCGCGGCCCTTGACGAAACCGGCCTGTTTACTTGGTATTTGCCATTGTAAATAGGATTGTAAGCGATCATGTATTATATAGAGCATTATCTTGCTGGCGTGAGATATCAAGGTTCGATAATTTCGAACCTTGATATCTCACGACAGTTCGATAATTTCCACAAGTTTTTGTTGATCCTTTCTTGTAGATCGGGATTAGTAAAGACTGTTTCCAGTCGGTTGGCCATTTGCCTGTTCGCCAAACCTGGTTACATAAATCTCGCAAGATCGTCACTCCTATATCCCCAAGGTATTTTAATTCTTCAGCGAATATTTTGTCTCTACCGGCTGACTTATTGCTCTTGAGTTTTCGCAACGCATCTCTAATTTCCGTCTCTAGGATAAGAGGTTCCATATCCTGCTGATTCACTGATAAAGCCGCACAATCCGATATTCTGTCGACAGCATACAGACCTTCACAATAAGAGCGCCACCTCTCAACGATAAAATCTATGTCGGTTAATAGACTTCCATCTGCGTGTTCAACGGCCCAGGTTTTTACCTTGAAGTCCCGAGTAATAGTCTTCACTTTCAGAAACAAGTCCTTAGTATGCAGATGTTGCGCATGATCCTCAATATCCTGACAGATAGAGTTCAGATATTGGTTGTGGTCTCTGCGACAGAGACGTTGGACTAGGGCTGATAACGAGTTATATTCGGCATGTTTTACATCTGTCGCTCCTGCGAGTAGTGCCTTTCTTTCTCTGATAGTCTTCCATGTTTCCTCTGTAATCCATGCCTTCTTTGGGTAGTCTGACTCTGAGCTCTGTGTCTCTTTCCGCGCTGACAGAATTTTCTCTTTGACCGCCGTCCAATTTTCGTCTATGTTGCTATTACATTTATCGTGAGCTCTGATGGTTTTCTCTCGAAATTCTCCTTGAAAGCAGGTAGTTCTAGCAGCTTTGGTGGTCTTAGGGGTTTTGCAACTGATCTATGACACCGCTTCAATCTTATGCTCATTTCTGCCAACAAGAGTTTATGGTCACTTCCGCAATCAGCGCCCGGGTACGTCTTGGTGTTACTAATACAGGACCTCCATCGTTTAGCGATTGCTATATAATTTATTTGGTTTCTACATCGATCTCCAGGCATTACCCAAGTATATAGTCTCCTTGGGTGGTTTTTGAAACAAGTGTTCATGATTGTGAGGGAGTTTTCAGTACAAAATTGTAGCCACATCTCACCTCTGTCATTCCTGTCTCCTAAGCCATATCGTCCGACTACATCCCTTAGGTGATCATCGAGAACTGTCGATCCAACTTTGGCATTTAGGTCACCCATGAGCACAGTGATATCTCTCTTGGGAAGGCTCTTCAACGTATCTTCGAGTTTTTGATAGAACGCTTCGATCTCAATTTCCGATGACATGGTTGTTGGTGCATAGACTACCACTAAATTCATGCGACACGGCTTTGAGTTTATTTTTATTGTCATTATACGGTCATTCACCGGGTTATATCCCATAACAGACTTATTGATTACTGGTGATACAGACAAGGCAACTCCGTTCCTACTTTCCCCTTCTGGACCTGAGAAATAGAGGGTATGACCGTATGAGGTTGTATAAAATCCAGATCCTCTTAAGTGGGTTTCTGTGAGACCTATTATGCCTTGTGCTCCTTCTGTTCCTTCCCAATGATCTCCACCTTCCCTGGTTGCATCATGCCTCTAACATTCCATGTCCCCAGTCTTATTTTCTTGGGCAGTTGTGGTCGTGTTACATTCTGTGAGTTAGCACCAGTAGCATTCAATTCGCACTGAGCCTGGTGTGTCGCTGCAGTGAGACCAGTAGCATGCTTCACACCATGCGACCTGGAATCGACATGGCGCCGGGTGGTAGCCGGATTGCATGCCATCGCTCTATTCGTTTCCTGACTCATCATTAACGGGTTTCTTGGGAATAATAGTGCAGTGGTTTCCCCTTGCCTTCTGCACCGCAGTGATGTTAGTTCTTGATCCAAAGCGCCCTGGTGCCAACACCCGCCATCCGGGTGTAGTGATATTCTGTCCAGACCCCCTTCTCCCATCTGTTTATCGACCTAGGTCTCCATAGGGATTGGTTACCACAATCTCAACGTAGGTTACTCGATGTGACAGGGTTCACCACGTGTAGGCTGGGAGCGGAGTTGGTGAGGAGAGGCTAGGTGGCTGTTCTTGAGTAGCAGTCATATATTGCGCATCACTCACCCTTGAACCCCATAAGGAAATAAACGCCATAATTGCCACGCTTGGCATGCTGAATGGTGATCATAGCGGAGATTGTTTTATGCCGGAACGCTGCTATGCGGTATGCTTAATGTTACTAACAGAGAAAAAACCGGCCCGTACAAAAAATGCCATAAAATTTCGTTTGTTGGAAGGTAATATACAACATAAGACCTAAAAATTCTGTGAGAATTTTAAGTGTCTACTTGCTACCGTTATTGATATCGAGAAAAAAATATACGAAAAACAACACGTTTATTGTATGCCCCCTTAGACCCCTTAATATTTTCATTTTCTTATTTTTAGTATTTAATTTTGTCGCTATGGCGGTAACAGAAATACATAATTTGTGACAATTTTAGCTTTCTAGCTATCACTGTTTATGAGATACAGCCTGGGGACAGACAGATGGATGGACGGACAGACAGGCAGACAGCGGAGAATTAGTAATCAGTAGGGTTCGTTTTTACCTTTTAGGTACGGAACTTCCTAAAAGATAGAAGATAGATACAGAATAGTTAAAAATATTCGATATGATTCTCTAACTAAATTGTCATAACTTTTTTATTTCTGAACCGATTGACACGAAACAAACACTAAATCTTTAGTAAAACTTACCACAATATATTGGTAAAACTGAAAATCGAATAAGCCATTTCTGAAATTAGCGTGCACAAGCACACAGACAAACAGACATTTTTTCCGGGATGAAAAGTACCCAGTGTTGTGCGCCAAAGGTTAAAGTTTCGCAACCGGTATATTTTGTGTGATGCTTGAACAAAGAGACAGACAGACTAAAAAAATTCTAATCTCATATTTGTGTTCGGTATCGATCTAGTAACATCCCCTGGTATTTATTTTTTCATTATTTTCAATGTACAGAATTTACACTTCTACAGTTTTATTATAAGTATAGATATTGTATACTTTTATGAGTCCCTTTTTTGCTGTAATGGAAGTGGTAAGCAAGCATGCAGTTCACATTGATGTTAAGTGATGACTGCAGCCTATAGACACTTACACAAAGACCAAGATCAAAATTCAGATGCGTTACCACTCCTAAGGCGTTAAGAGTTTTGCCTCTGTGCCGGAAATTACAGGGCCGTACATTACCACCTGACCGGAGCACGATAATGCTGAACACTACTATTTAGCGGCAAATAGGTATATTAGGTAATGCGGTGGTGCTTACGCCCGCGAGCTCCATCACTGGAGCTCTACCACCTGTTTTAAACGTAGAGACAAAATATCTTCAACTTAGATAACTAGACGTAGAATTAATTTTATTAGAGCCCGAACCGATTTTCGTTCGTAAAAACGCAGAATGAAATTGAAAAAAGAAATCTTTTGAGTTTATTACATACATACCTTAGAAACTTCTCCAGTATTTTGACAGTCGTTCACTCCAAGAAGAGGCCTAAGAAAACGTGGACACCATAAAAAATGACGCGAAACGAACTCCAAACAAGGCAGGTGCGATATCCATAAATATCTATTTATAATATATTTTAGCACGTTGTCATATATGCCACTGACTCAAATGTTTCGCTCCAAATATTTGCCATCATAATTATTGTCAAACACTCCTGCGCAGGGTACTGTTACGAAATACGTCATTGAACGGTTTCAGTTTATTTTGGCTGCAATTTAAGTGTATCTTACTGACAGTCTCGTTTCACTGAACTAAGAAAATGATATCGGATGAAGCCTTTCCGGAAAATACACTTAGATGTCTAAAACCTAGAACTGGTTTTCGTCTGAGCAACATTTTGATGGAATATTGCCAAACTGGCGACAAACTTCTGTCTATCCAGACGAATAAATTAACTGTGATAAGTTGTATGTCAATTAATTATTCTTCAAAGCACCATCTGGTACAAAACTCGGCTAAGCGAGGAGAGGAAGTAGTTTAATGATGGACAGGAGAATTTTAGAATGATTAGACGCTTTATAACTGGTAGACTCCATACCTTATCTAATCATTTATTTGTTTAATTGAAAAACCTGTTAGTTTCTAGTTAATACATCGGGAGTGGGATGATTTAGAAAAAAATGTCGAGAGTTTATTATGAGATTATAAAATATGCGCACACGACGGATATCTTCCGGATGCTATCACATTTTTAAAAGATGATTCTGATTTATATTGATCATTTTATTGATATTTGCCTATTTAGTATATCGTTAAGATATATAGTATAATTAGCCTCATTTCGAGTCTGTCTTTAATCATCGATTTATAATATTGAGATTTCATTGCTTTTCTTGGTGTGATAATTTGTTAGAATCGAGTATGGTTTTCATCAAATTTGTTTTCTTGGCTTTCGTAACTTTGTTAAGCATCTTCGTTGGTTGAAAGTTATGGAAATGTCGCTTAATTAAATATTTTGTGTTTAAGACAGAACAGCTTGAAAAACGCGTAAGGCTCTAAAAATAATGTTAGGACATGATTATTACAATTCGGTGATACATATATAGACTGAATAATATTTAGACGTAACTTAATATAAATTAATAATAAAATGTATTGAGTTTATTTGTGGTTTTTATTCATAAAACCTCATAGTATTGAAAAGGCCACGAGAGAAAAAGCACTGTACTCGTAAATGCTAAGAGGAAAATTCGAGTAACACGCACCGGGTAAGCCAAGTTTTGAAAATATATTTGAAGATTGTAAACACATAGTTGTATAACGAAAATAGTAGTACCTATCGCGTGGTTATAGTCCTCCGTCCATATTATCAAAATTACCTATATTTTCTATCCCTAAGTCAAACTAATAATAAGTGAGCTAAAAAGCCTACGCCAGTCGTGAGATCGCTCGTGTGCCTATCCATCAGGGTGGATTGATCCCCATTCAACTAGGATGACAATGAATAGTGGTGTTTGCGGACACCGGGCGAGGTGCTAACACGCGAGTTCGTCGCGATTAGCGACCCTATGACGACTTAACTGTAAACATCATTACCATTACTATTTCACAACAGAATACTACAACTGATAATCATATTTGAAACCTTATATCCTCGAAATAAGGTGTTGTAGACTGCACATCTATCGAAGTCACCTCAGTTTGTCAACCTGCGATCGTCAGACCAGATCGCTGTCACAATGCACGGGCAAACACTTTTAAAAGTTTATGTGACGATGAACAATGTTGTCGCAAGAGTTTAGTGGTCACATCATGGCTGCTCAAGTCTGTGTCGCTTTAAATTGGAACTGATGCATGCATTGTATTTTTTTACGCTTTCGAAACGCCAGACGATGTGGACTTTTCTTTAAAGGCACACGAAAGTTTTCTGTATGTTATTGACACCTTTATTTATATCACGTTTTGGTTGATATAGTTCTATTAACATGCGCCTGAGTTGAAACGAAGGCGTGGGGCAGAAGAGTACCTATAACCCTACATTCATTACATTATTTTGTCTTAAAGAAATTGGTAATTAAATATACAATCAAATACAATGTCCGTCAAAGACAAGTTTATATAAATATTGATATAAAAATATTTACAAAAGTCTATGCAGTGCCGGCTACTGCTGCCGCGTTGCTGGAGTAGCAAACCTAAGTTATTAAACTTCTATATAGCTAGACTACCGTAGATTTAAAGATGACCATATTTATATTACCATATCAAATCATCACCAAATTAAATTTAATATTCCTACGGAAAGATTTTCGTAAGCTGTCTTAAAATATTGATGGATCAAGTTAGTTCAATTATAACCTGAGTATTTCATGTTATGACTTCACTCTTTTGTTCCTTTACGACATCTTCCAACACGATGAATTTTATACGAATTAACGGTAAATATATAATATTACAGTATTTGACGCAGTTTACGTCCTTAATGGGTGCGGGATACGATAATTGGTAGAGTTCTACGCACAATGACGCTCTCTGTCCGATGTATATTACTTTGGCAAAGATTATCTAGAACCGACGCATTATTTTACCTACGTGTTTGAAAAAAAAAACAGTCATAATATAAGTCACAATACTAAAAAGTACCTACAATATTATAGTATGTACGCCATCATATTTCAAATAACAAAATAATAGTATAATTTTTTATGACAAAAAAGCATACAATTGGCATTAACGGTAAGTAACATTCGCATAAAAAACAGAGATTTTAGAGACATCTCACTTCTAGTATCTTAGCTTTTGCCTCTTCGACGTTAATTACGGCCATGTATGGAACTTGATAACGCTAAACACTAGCATATAACTCTTGAACTCCTTTACTAAATCTCTATTACCAGTAGGTAAAGAACATATTCAGAAATTGACGGCCTAATCAAAAGATAATATTTCATGCTATCAATAGCAAATTAAAGAAAACTTCACGGCACGAATATGCTAATATTGCAAAGTCGTTTAGCGTCCTACATATTAATAACTAACTTACATTTCTTTGCAACAAAACATTAATGCCTATCTGTCAGGTCTGCGCGCATGATGTCGTATATTGCAGCGGTACTAAGTCATTTAGAGTCCTTAACTTAAATAACTACTTCTACGGTAAAAGGAAAGTTAGTCACTCGTTTTTCACTTAAAAATATTTCTGCCTATCCGTCGCTTCTGCGCGTACGCTGCCCCATATTGCAGCGACAAGTCGTTTAGCGTCCGCCCGCTAACTGCTGTGCAAACGCGCTCGCCCGCCCTGCGCGACAAGCCGGTCCGTGCTAAATGAACTACTTTCATGCTTTACCGTCGGTTTCGCCTATACGACTTGCTATAGCGACTATCGCTAGACATTATGTCTAGTTGTTAATACTTGTATTGAATTTAAATTTGGTTCTAGTCAGTATCTCTTATTGTAGACGTTTTTTACTGGTGGTAGTTCCAGTGATGGAACTCAAGGACGTGGACGCATTACCTAGTCTAATAGCTGCTAAATAGTGATTCTATGCTATGCTAAATTGTTTCGGATAGGTTAACACCTAGTAGTAGAAATTGCGGCATCGTACATTACCATGTACGATGCCGCAATTTCTACTACGGAGACACACCTTAGACCTCATGAGTCTCAACAGATTTACCCACATCAAAATTTACGTTTGTAGATGTTTATAAATTCAGTATTTACTTATTCAATGTGTACTGCTCGTTTGTTACTATGAATACATTAAAAGATCATTCAAGCTATTGTAACAATTATAATATTCTATAAGTTACGTGACGTTGGTTCAATTGGACGAATGGTTCAATTACTTTTATAGCTTATTAGCTTCATTGTTATTTGTAAAATAATGGCAATTTTACATTCAAAAGTTTTTGGAAACATTTGTGATTTTAACGAGTAAATGCATTATGAATGAGTAACAACAACTACAACAATACACTTTATTGTACACCAGACATAACATTAAAAGAAATACAGAAAAGAGAACTCAACACAGTACACTAGGCGGCCTTATCGCTATATGAGTAAATGCATCTATAAATTATAATTAACATCAATTGGTGTGATACGTGAAATGAAAACATAATTTGAATTTATCTGCCTGATAAATATGATTTAATAATTCTATCGTGCTTAAAATCGGATGTTTGACAAATCGTCTCAACGTAACCAAACCTTAAAACTTATGGAATTTTGGTGCCTTTTGTGATTGAACTTCTCTAACGTCGTACTCGATATTCTAAAAAGAAATATATAGATTAACCATTATTGATCGTTTTATATTGCAAACAACTTATTGTTCAGGGAATATTGATGTAATTGGTACAATAACGTATTGGATGTCTAAAAACAAAACTGATATGAACATATAGGTACATTATGTACGTAGATGTACCTCATAATATTAAAAAAAACTATTCTACGAATTAATTCGTTCGCTCTATTATCATTGATTTTAAAAGTACCTACGACCTTTCTCTTTCTACACCAATATTCGAAGTTTTTCACATGTGCACTACAAACGGATGCGTAATTATCATTATTTTGTAACTAAAAATCCATTTCAAAATAGAATACATTAGAAATTTAAGAAAAAGGGGAAGAAAAATTTGACTTCGGACAGGAAACGAATTTATTTTTCGCAATTCACTCGCATGTCTTATTGCGAAAAATAAAAATGTTACAAACATAATACATTTCCACCAAACAAAACGAGTAGCATCGAATGGGAAGTAAATAATTTGATTACGTCATAAATCTCCGTTAGATGCAGATTTAAAGCCTATTAACATATTAATACTCAAAATAGATGTTAATAAGCACATTTGAATACAACAAAATCATTTTGTTGATGTTACTAATTAGGTATTTTGATTTAGGCGCCGGCTTATGAATAACATGTTGTTAAACGCCATGTTTAAATCGTGTTGGGGTCAAGTCAAAATAAGTTAATTTGTGCGATAGATTGTGTTGTCGGATTTATTTATTATAACTTTTATGCCATTGAGATAAAGTTCAAAATTAAATGAACAGCAGATTTATTTTATGAGAAAAGTTATGTTACTTATAGTTCGGATGTTATGTTTTAACTGGTGGTGGAGCTCCAGTGACGGAGCTCGCGGGCATAGGCACTTGCCGCTAAATGGTAGTGTTCAGCACTATCGTGTTCCGGTCAGGTGGTAATGTACGGCCCTGTAATTTCCTAAAATAACACCTTAGGCCTCAGGAGTGGTAACGCATCTGCATTTTGACCTTGGTCTTTGTGGGGATGTCTATAGGCTCTAGTCATCGATATGTTTTGTCATTCATGCATTCAACATTATTTCTGCATGTCCAAACCATTTTTTATGTAATGGAAGTGGCAAACAAGCGTGCAGTTCACATCATCAATGTGAACTGCACGCTTGTTTGCCACTTCCATCAATGTGAACTGCACGCTTGTTTGCCACTTCCATCAATGTGAACTGCACGCTTGTTTGCCACTTCCATTACATAAAAAATGGTTTGGACATGCAGAAATAATGTTGAATGCATGAATGACAAAACATATCGAATATAAGATTCGAATGTAGATGGTTCCATAAACCGACGTAGACCAGTAAGCGTATTCTGTAAATCGGTGGCTATCAATTTGAAAGCCACTTTGTTGTACATTGCTGTTTTCTCTTATGATCGTGATTATCACGTTACCCCAAACCAGCAATACTCTGCAAAGTGGCTATCAAAATGCTATCAACCGACAATAGGTCAAGGTAAGTCAATCGAACGGGCATATTATGTATCTCCATAATATGCCGGTTCGATTGACTTACCTTGACCTATTGTCCTAACAGCCAGTATCCACACATAAACACGCGACATCATAGGACGACGCGTCGTCGCGTCTGTCGTATTGTCTAATAGCGGTAACCTTTATTCGATCTCCATCCATTTTTGATGAGTTTGGATCGATATTTCGATCACTTTATCAAAAAAGTAACCCAATAACAAATCTACAAATAAATTTGCTGTCCATTGTAATCGGGATGCTGAAATTGGATCGATAAAAAGTTCATTTGCAATCTAGATTAGTGCAATTCACGATCTTCTCGGTTCGTCGTGGCATTGTGAAACCACGTATTAACATGAACGCGATGTCGTAACGTGTCATTCTGTACGGGTTCTAAGGAACCAGGTGTAAAAAAAACCCGAAATTTTGGATTTGTGTGCAGTTTGAAAACAGACAAAGCCTAGTTGTCACCTTCTTTATGTACCCTCGGTGTCATCTCTGAGATTTCTGAGTTAATGTAAATTCGCGTAGCACTTTCCCATTTCCTAAAAGATTTTTTATGTACCGTTGATTGGAAATTTCCCAACACCAGTAACGGAGTGTGGCTAATGTACCTGGAGATGTTAACATCTCCAGGTACATTATCCACACTATGTATTACCTGGTACAAAACATTATGCCTTTCCTACCTAAAAAATAAAATCGTGAATCTAAGTTTATTTCGTCACACAGACATTACATTTTTCACATCGACACATGTAAAGTACGTCGTTTAACACATATTATTCCATTACATCGTATTTGGCAACAGAACGTATAAAGCAGGCAATAAAAAGCACATAACCAAAAAAAAATGGCTGAATCAATTCAGATGAATTTTGTCAGATTTAATTGGTAGTGTTGCCGTGTAAGTCAACGATATTACGATATTAAAATAAAAATGTAATTAATTAGATAATCGATGTTTTAGGTACACAGTGTCGTGGGCGAATCTGAGTGCCCACACCTACGTCCATCGAGATTTACTGTTAGGCCACGAATCTTATTTCCGCGGTGATTGATTTACTATTTGGATTTACGCAGCGATTTGCCCATATTATGTGTAACTCTACAAAAAAATAACTGTTATTATCTTTGTTAAGAATTATTCAATCTTTATCTTTGGTGATTTTATTAAGGTGTGTTCAGATATATTTTCTGTACTTATAAATAATATTGAGAGAGTGGTGACTAGCCGTTTATGTATAAATGCTCTCTCTCCAAATACTAAATTCGATACCGGGCTTTGTCAACTCTAGAACTAGCTCTCGGATCGCCGAAGTACATCAGGCACAAGGTGAACCCCGGTATTTATGACAGTTATGACTAATTACGTTTACAAACATACGACTGTGGCAAATTACTCCATTACGTCCTTTAACAGTGGGACGGATATAACAGCGGTGTATGTATAATTCAGACTTACAGATCTATCTACCACACCACGTACCTTTAAGAAAAACTCAGTATCGATTTTAATTCAGCTTTAATCTACCAGCTTAAAACTCTATTTCTTGCCTCTTAGACTCCAGTTATTTTCCATTTGCGCTTTGTGTTGTTTTAGTGAGCGTATCTATTTAATACCAGTTACATAAGAATGGACTCAGCCAGGACCCTTGACGAACCCCTTCTGTGACATGAATAGAATATGTTACTGACACAATTATTTTTTTAAATTACTAAGTTATTCCTATTTATGTCAACCAGAACATTGATGTACACTTGGGGAATATTTATTGCTCTAAAAATTCACTATATTTTATTGCAATGCACATGATCAAAAGCCTCTTTGTGTATCAAATAATGAAATATTATGTGTATCAAATAATATTTCATTATTTGATCCTCTTTGTGTATCAAATAATGAAATATTATGTGTATCAAATAATATTTCATTATTTGATACACAAAGAGGCTTTTGATCATGTGCATTGCAATAAAATATAGTGAATTTTTAGAGCAATAAATATTCCCCAAGTGTACATCAATGTTCTGGTTGACATAAATAGGAATAACTTAGTAATTTAAAAAAATAATTGTGTCAGTAACATATTCTATTCATGTCACAGAAGGGGTTCGTCAAGGGTCCTTGCTGAGTCCATTCTTATGTAACTGGTATTAAATAGATACGCTCACTAAAACAACACAAAGCGCAAATGGAAAATAACTGGAGTCTAAGAGGCAAGAAATAGAGTTTTAAGCTGGTAGATTAAAGCTGAATTAAAATCGATACTGAGTTTTTCTTAAAGGTACGTGGTGTGGTAGATAGATCTGTAAGTCTGAATTATACATACACCGCTGTTATATCCGTCACACTGTTAAAGGACGTAATGGAGTAATTTGCCACAGTCGTATGTTTGTAAACGTAATTAGTCATAACTGTCATTCGCAGTCTTGCTCTAACATAGGCCGCGTGCATTACTTAAAGCAAGACAGCGGAGCCATTCAATCGCGATAATATTGCAATCTAATTATATTACGAAAACTATGACCCTGTTCAAACATACAGGAGCGAGACGTGGGTGGTAACTTACCTATTAATTGCATGCTATACTAGACGTAAGTTTCATTTTATCAATAAATGCGATCATGAAACTAAAATGAGACAATAAAATTAGTTGCTAGACTGTGTATTTTTTTTTGTATTGATGTTGATGAAATAAATATATTTCCCTTAAAAAGTTCATAGCCCAACTAATCAAAGCGATTTTAATGAAATAGTTGATTGGTAAAATGATTAAGTTAGATATTATAGCACATTTGGCAGCCGAATTGGATTAAAATTGTACAATTTAATCAATTCAACAAGGTCGAAACTTTTTTCTGTTGCCTTACAATCTTTCGTAGAAATATAAAATATGCTAAATATGGTATGTTATACCAGTTAGAGTCAGTGATTGATTGGGAAGTCTGTAAATATTCAATTTGGACATTTAGACCATTATTTTTAGGTCTGAGGAATTGGCCCAGCTAAGTCATATTCAATGTTTACAATTGCATCATCCCAATGCATGATTTTTCAATGCAGCTGCCTTGCAATCTTTACTGGTGGTAGAGCTCCAATATTGGAGCACGGGTCGTGAGCACCACCACTTTACCTAAACTTGTCGCCAAATGTTAGTTCGCAGCACTATCATGTTCCAGTTAGGTGGGCTTGTTTGATGGATCACCTAAGAAAAACAACTTACCTCAGGCCTCAGGGGGGCAAGGCCTCTGCATTTTGACCAGCCGGTTTTTGTGTAGGCTGCAGTATTCCCTTATCGTCCAGGTGAAATGCATATAGTCTATAGACATCTACACAAAATGTGGTTGCATCTAAATAAAAACAATCTTCCCAGTTGCTTCTGTCCATCCATTTTAGTTGATTCAGTTTCGATGAATGTAATTACTTCGTCCTACATAAAATTACACTCAACACACGGGATTGTTTTATATATAGATACTAGGTGCCCCGAAGAACTTCGTATCGCCTTAAGGTATAAATAAAATGTCCAAAAATAAAAAAATTGAAAAATGTAACTTCTATCACTTAGGGGTACAAAAATAGATGTTGGTCGATTCTAAGACCTACTCACATACAAAATTTCATGAGAATCGGTCCAGCCGTTTCGGAGGAGTAGGTATGGTAAATAACATTGTGTCACGAGAATTTTATAATATATTCTCAATATAGATATAATTATATTATTATTATCTCCTTCATTGGAGCTTAAGTGGAGCTTTACCACCAGTAAGTAATTAAAATACGTGCAAAAACTTTGACATATCAAAATTATTTTTATGTAATTTGACATATTTAATGATAAAATTATACAGATTGGCATACAAAGTGTGCATAAATTAATTTATCAGTTTTTTTTAAAGATTTATGCTGAATGAATATTAATTAAGATTTTTTACTGGCTCCGATCAGAAAAGAATTTTGTTAATTACTATTTCACAGTATAAAGGACTTATTACACGGCACGGTATTCAGGGTACGATAGCAAGGGTCAGGGTAATTAACGTAATAAGATTTAAGGAGTTAGGGCCCTAATTAGGGCGACCGGAACGGCCCGTGTATTTGTACTGTAACTGAGTTAGGGCGCTGTCGACCGAGTAGTGTAATAAGCGGCAACCCGGCGCGAGGCCACGCGCACCCTTTCTGCCGGACCCTCAATACCGTGTCGTGTAAAAGCCTTTTAAATACTTTTGTTAATTAAAATACGATTTTTTGTAAACGCAAATTTTCTGAATCGATAACGAATAAAGAAATAAAAAACCTTTCATAATATTGAGCGTGTAACGAAACAAAGTGTCATTATCAACTCAAGTTACTGTTTAGATATCGACTTCCAAAATCACACGTCGAAAAAAAAACGACTGACTATTGGATATGTGAAAAAAAATATTAATTACATAAATAAGCTTGAATTTATGCGTGACTTTGATTAACTAACTAATTAGTAGCTGTAATCTGTGTCATATAAAGATTTTTCGATACATATTAACACTTGTAACTAGATGTATGTTTTATTTATGAAGTAAGCCATGTAAAGGGTAGTATACATTTGACATATTTTTCAAATTCGCAAACTCTTTGACTGGTGGTAGAGGTCCAGTGACGAAGCTCGCGGGCGTAGGCACCACCGCATTACCATAATATACTTGCCGCTAAATAGTAGTGTTCAGCACAATCGTGTTACGGTCAGGTGGTAATGTAGGACCCCGTAATTTCCGGCACAGAGGCATAACACCTTGGCCCTCTGGGGTGGTAACGCATCTGCATTTTGACCTTGTTTTTTTGTGGGTGTCTATAGGCTGCTGTCATCACTTAACATCAATGTGAACTGCAAACTTGTTTGCCACATACATTACATAAAAAAAAAAACAAACGGGCCACCTAATGAACAGTGGCCACCATTTGCAACACCAGGGGAGTTGCCAACGCGTTGGCAGCACTGAAGGACTCCTTTGTACGTCATTTTTGAAGAATATTGTAGCACCGAGGAAACACGTCAGAGGGAAGTTCGTTCCAGAATTTACTGGGCTGAAATGAACGCGCTTTTTTCATGGAAGGAGACAAACAAGCATGCAGCTCACATTGATGTTAAGTGATGACTGCAGCCTATAGACGTCTACACAAAAACCAGAGATCAAAATGATGCGTTGCCACCACTGAGACCTAAGTTGTTATGTCTCTGTGATAGTTATTACGGGGCCATACATTGCCATCTAACCGGAACACCATAGTGCTGAACACTACTTACCATTTGGCGGCAGATACGGTAATGCGGTGGTGTCTACGTCCGCGAGCTCCGTCACTAGAGCTGTACCACCTGTAAAATCCCTTCGAAGGTTTCTTTGTCGTAGTGGGCAAGCTCAGTAGCCGGTGATTGTACACCGGTAAATCCAAGAAAAAAACAGCTTAGGGCTAATGATTGATTGATGACTGATTTGATTATTATTAGTGGTTATTCACTCTAGGTTAGTTTAAAAAAAAGAGACGATGTAAAAGTGCTCTCCAGGAGCCTAATTATATGAAAAAAAAAGAATAAAGTGATATTGAATTCGAAACAAGGGCCAGCACTGGAACACCTTAATAGGGCCAAGTGTAAAAGCGCCCTAAGTAAACCTTTTCAAATTCATCCAAGCACAAAAAAACATCCAGAAAAAAAAAACACGATAAACGAACGACTTGAGCACTATTTTGTTTTGGATATGGCTGTGACACATAAAAAATTACTCGGTTCAAGGAAATATAAAAAACCAGCCAAGTGCGAGTCGGGCTCGCGTGCACAGGGTTCTGCTTGAGAGATTTCTTATGTTATTGAATAAACTTGTTACAGACTTTCCTGGAATCTATAACAAGTTTATTGGCAATGTGAACTGCATGCGTGTTTACCACTTCAAAACTTCAAAAAACAGATAAAAATAATTATTTTTCATATTTTTCAAAATGTAAGGCCCAGTATTGCTGTCATAAGTGGGCGAAACGGTTAATTGTCGGCCATTTTCTTTCATTCCAAATTATAAAGAAATGTATTTAAGATCCTTACAATACGACCTTATATGTCATACTAGTAACTTTTAAAAATTTTGGTGTACTGCAAAAATGTCTCAATATATCCACCCTGCCCAAAAAAAAAAATGATTTGATTAATTTACGTTACATGTTTAGGTCATTAATTTACATACACGTGTACCAAAATTCAACTCAAACGGTAGTACTTTCAGAGACAATCGTCTGTGGCAGAAAGACAGACGCACGAGTGATCTTCAATTAAATTAAAATTAAATTAAACAATGTTTATTTGTCACCAATACATATTAGTGGGTACTTACAGTTTAGTAGGTTATAAGCAGTATGATGTAAAAAAAAAACTCTAAATACTATCAATACTCAATCACTTATTTCTTGCATTCCATAATGTACAATACTGACATAGGTGGTAGTTAGTCTTATATGTGTCAATTATAGACCCTGTTGGGCACAGCAAGAGATAAGGGTTTAGAGGGCTTTTATACAAATATAATAGGGAAATTCTACATAGTAACTATCTTATAAGAGCTCCGTATTTCCTTTGTAACCCTAAAAAGGAATCGCAAAAAAAAACTGTCAAACCACGCAATTACTTAAAACATTATTTATCACACGCCACATCTTCCTCGGATCTATCTGTCAGTAATATTGCCCACATACGTAGATATTTTGAGAACGTGATCCCCATGCTGATGATGCCAGAAGACCGAGGTTACCACGATCTTTATCATTAACGCTCGCCAAGTAAGAAGTTAAAATTATCAAAACATCTGCGAAGTGTGAGACTTTAAAGTACTTCCGTGATGGTGCTTTGACCTATTATGGCTTTAACAGATAATTTTATGTTTTGGCAGTTTCAAGAAATTTATAAAATTATCGTGATGAGAGAAATCGACGGGATGAATTGTTGAATCTGATGGATTCAGAAAATTTTGCAATATTGCAACAATTATACTTTGTTATTATATTTTTAGGTCTTCATGGTCTCTGATATCCATTTATTGAACTTGTTATCATAACAAGAATCACTGTATATTTGGGATCTGTGAAGTTAAGTAGAAAATTTCACACACTGATTTTGTAATTTATCCGCCATTTTTACGACTTAGACCGCTGAGAAAAGATTTTCTTATTTAAAGTAGGTACAAATCACAAAATCCATATTCGATTTTGTGATTTGTACCTACTTTAAATAGCAAAATCTTTTCAAATAGAGAACAGTAATAATATACAGTAAAAACAATATGTTTTTATTTATGCAAGTACATTAACTGTAAACAATTTTCTTTTCTTAATTTAAAGTAAGTTATCTTTTTGATCGGAGAAATGTAGATTAACTACCTCGGTAGCCTAGTGGTAGCAGGCCACTACTACTTCGCTGAGGTACTGGGTTCGATTCCCGGGTAGGGGGTTATCAGAGATAATGGTGTAAAGTCCTATAACTCTGGTTCTATTGGGATTTTCCCATTTTCTGGAAAATTCCCAGTACCTCGAAGTTTGGTAATGTGCCCGGAGATGTCAACAGGCTCGCCACCTGTTACATGGGCTAAAACGTGGCTGTTTGTATGTATGCTTGAATGCATGGATTTACCTCTGCCTGCCCCTTCGGGGATAAAAGGCGTGAAGAAGAAGGAATGTAGATTGTTTTACAAACATACCTATTTAAGCAAATGATGTCAATATAGTACTTAATTAATAATTAAAGTATATTTCGATCACGGGCCCAATTAAACTAAAAAGACTAGAACACTCATAAATCAAAGTACAGTAATCCAAAAATGAATGGACAGGCATAAAACGTATTCGGTACAAAGTAACTCTACCAACCAGTTACAGCGTGACCGTGCCTTTACCATTAATTTCTTCGTGTTCGAAACTCCTAATTTAGGGCTCTCAGTTGATTAATTGCAAATTAAACTCTCCAACGATGGTGGTTCGCTGTACGTTGCATATGACTTTATTGAATTCATGCCCTGATTTATGCGTCGAATTACCAATTCATTATCGGATGAACGATTATCCGATGAAGGTATATTCTGGAAAGCAACTTGAAAATTGCGTAAAATGTTCCGTTGGGTTCGGATCTGTTTTATTATATTTTTAAACCAGATTTTAATGATGTGATCGATAAAATAATGGGAGTTATTGATGCTTTTCATTTATAGTGCTCAACAATAAATATTTCACGTCGAGCCTAGAAAGGAGACTAAAGCCAGAAAATATGTAATAATACTACGTATACAATGGACACTTCGACGACCCGCCCGATTTCCCCGCGTCATCCAACCTCTTCCCCTCTTATGGGCGACGTTTGGTTTTCTACGCAAACAGGTGCGCGTGTAAATACACGTCACTGATTGATTTCTGTGTAATAGAGACACGCCAAAATTCGCCAAAATTCCATACATCCAAATTAAGCGTGTGTATGGAATTTTGGCGGAGTGTCCGCGGTGTGCTTTAGCTTATTTCGGATTTGTAGAGCATTATCTCTTTCACACCGCATATATTTGACGTTTGTCTACCATTTTGATTAAGTTTTGACCAATACCGGACTGTCAGTGTTTACGTAGGCAACGTGCAACAGAGATAACGCTCTACGAAGTCGAAACGAGCCGATCGTCTCTTTCGCGGCCTCGATGTGCAATATTAATTGTTGAGTACTGTACTTATTATGTTTATGAATATAATATCGTTTCAGTAATCTAATTTGTTAACTCAAATTTATTATTTTCGTAAAAACGCGAAAGTGATTTGTCTGTTTAGAAATATTTTTGTTTGCGTTATAGTGGGTATTCACCGGATGAGTGTGGACTCACCGGATATTGTTCTAGTCTATTGCTGTTACATCATACACATAATTTATAATTATTACCAATTCATTATCTGATGAACGATTATCGGCTAAAGGTATTTTGTGGCAAGCAACTAAAAATTGCGTTAAATGTTGGCGTCGGTTATCTTGTTGTTATTATGTTTCAAACCATTTATTGAATCGATTGATGAGATGATTTTTTATTATAATTCAGCTTTCACCCGTGACATCGTCCGTGTGCAATCTAAGTATAAACACTAGTACTCTTGAAATACATATAGAGAATAATTAATAAGCAGTAGCCATTTACAGGTGACTTTCTGTTGTCAAATTGTTAATTAACGTCAATCATGACGTCAGCTGTTATCTGTCTACGAGTCTACGTTAGGATACATGCAACAGCAATTGTAATCAGCAACTTTTTTGTCAATGTGAAGATCTATTTAAAAATTTCCTAAGGAACTTTTGAACGGGATAAAAACTATCATATGTGTTATTTTTATATACTTTACCTGTGTACAAAATTTCATCGAAATTCGTAAAGCCGCTTTAGCATGATTGGCCATCAAACAAATATCCATACTGTATCATTTTTAATACCTAAAGTAAGATTATGTAAAAATGAGACAAAGTTATAAAAGAAAGATGGATAATTACTCCACTCGTTTATTTCCCTAGAATAAGCAGAGTCAAAATGTCATATTGGATTAGATACGAGTATCCAGATGTCGCAGGTTCTAATTCTGTTCGGAACCAATTTTTCTAAAGTTTTTTTTCTTTTTTATGTTTTTAAAATTCAGATATACAAGGATTCAGTGTCTATTTTTGAAAATCCATAACAAGGACCATATTAACTCACCATCACAGGATACTATTGAGATCTTCACAATTGAGAAAAATATTTGAGTCCAGTTACTCTCGCTTCTGTGCAAAAATTTGTTTTAACTATTTAACTTAACAAAATATTATGACCTATATATTGAAAGTACTTTAAGCATTTCTCCTAAGTTTAGTTGTACCAAGGCGAATCGAAAAAGAAAAACAGGTATCACACATTACTCAGTAGATATTGTATGGTCATATGTTTTGTATGAGTTATAACTAATAATGTCGACGAGCGTTAAATCACATTGGAACAATAAAAGGTACACACACCACGTTTGGCACGTTCAAAAGGTACCGTTGAAAGTTACTATTGCACTTCCCTGTCATAAATCTCACGGTGATAATATTAGACTGATTTTTGGAGTTCAGCGAGAAACGAGGTCTGGTCGGATGTTAAAGGTAAGCGTCCACAACATTGTATCAAACGGGAGAATATGCAGTATTGCTCCACTGTATTGGTAGTGATCGGATGTGCCGACGCAGCGACTAGCAATCGCATTACCGGTGCCTCTTAATTCGGTTTTTCGTGAAGAGTGTGTTGGTTAGACTATATAGAGGAGAATAATGGTAACAAATTTATTCAATGGAAACAATATCTGGTTCGAGCGCGCGTGGTGCGTCCACTGATAGGTCTTCGTAGAATCCCAAAAGTTGCCCCTCGAAGCATCTGTGTCGACATTGCCGATGAGCAGATTCGAGTGGTGCGGATCAGTGGACGCACTTGTGTGACGTCACAAAGTATATAACGATCTGTTTGATACAATGCGTCGGATACTTAATATTCGGATATATGAAATCAATAAAGGCAATCGCCTTTACTAACCCACCAACACGAGCTTACATCATCGAGCATTTTGTTTTGACATTAGTAAATGATGTGCAAGCCGATCTCCATTCTGCTGGCACCTATATATATTATTTGCATTCTTCAATTTAATAAAAGAACTGCTTTGCTTAACAAGTTGCCGACGCGACGTGTGGAGGCTTTTTGAATTGGATATTAGCACGAGACACCTCTTTGGATATATAGACAAATAGCAGTAGCAATGGACACGACTCGTCAGGTGCGCAGACTACTGCATTATGTGCATTCATCAAACGCGGACTATGAGGATGTACAGTTAGACATACATTATCTTTAGAGTAATACATAGTATCCATCTTTTATTTTGCTGTATGCACATATCCGGAACAGCCATGCACGCTTAAATGTCTTTGCCTTTGGCGGCGTCGTGTGGCGGGTTGCTCACTTCCCTCTAAAATGGTCGAGGAGGGCAATGGCTGTCACATGCGTCATACTCGTGAACGGGTGCTGTTGGTGGGGACTGGTCTGTTCTGGTTTGCAGGGGCTACATCACATTTAGTAGATAGCAGTTTATTTGCATCTATGCTATGGACGTTGACATTATTTGATTTTTCACGATAATCTGTACTAGATTTAAGCTCTCATTTAAAAGAGCTCTTACTGAGTTTGTTGGGTAGCGGAGTTCTTCTCAGTAGTGACTGCACTTGGAACTCTGCTAAGTGAATAACATTGATCTTGACGAATAAGTTTTTCTTTTTCTTCATTTATTATCATTGAAGGAATTGAAAAATTTTAACCAAGTACTTTAAATTCTAATTTTTATTTTACTATTAATATATGATTTTTCTTTTACTATATGTAATGGTTATTCACTCTAGGTAGTTTATGATTTATTGACGTTTTGAAAGTATCTGTAAAGATCTATTCGAAATAAAAATATGTTCTATTTCTATTTCTATCCAACATCTGCCTCTGTAGTCTAATGGTAGCAAGTCACTTATGATATGCTGGGGTCTTGGTTTCGATTCCTGGGTCGAGGGCTATCACAGATAAAATATCTGGGCTATAAGAATTTTCAATTTTCTGGAAGTTTCCCAGTGCAACTCTCAGAGTTTGGTAATGCCAGGAGATGTCAATAGGTTCACCATGTTACATGGGACAAAACGTAACCGGTGAATAGTGGGTGTTTGCATGTATGCTTGAATGCATGCTACCGCCCACGAGCTCCGTCTGTAGAGCTCTACTACCGGTAAACTAGACTGAAGAAAATCTGCCAAAAATATGACTCTATTTTCAAATGAGTACATATCATCGTTATAACACTGTAGTTGCATGAAACGGTCTCACACCGACAATATGCATATATCTTTCTAATGTGGCAATGCGTTAATGTCCCTCATGAAATGCAATTTGTATCTCTTGGTGTCTGGAGTACGTTTTTTTGCATTTAAGTGCAATTGTGTTGCAGTGAAAAAGTTAACAATTTAATGTTAATTGTAATTATTCAATTCATACCTTGAATGGTGTTGTTACATTATAAGTTTTGAAGTGATAGGGGTCCGTAGCCAAATGGGATTAGATATTATCATACAGATTTAGATCATAGATTTTTCATGTCTGTCTATCGGTCTATAATCATAAAAATCGGTCCAACCGGTAAAAAAAATGTCATAGATAGAAAAACCGGTCAAGTGCATGTCGGGCCACGCGCAGTGTAGGGTTCCGTAGTTACAGAGTAAGAGATGTAATGAAAAAATTAAATAAATATTTTCAATGGACTTGTTCGAAATTTTCGAGTAAAATACATTTGGTTGACTATAACTCGCAAACTTGCAAGGCCAACTTTAGTGTGATAGTTTTCCTTTTAATTTCGTTATATGTAGCTACTATCGCCGTAACGTTCGAATTTCTAACAACAACCGTTTAGTTGTAGGGGGGGGACACTTGAGTCTAACGAAAATTTGCACTTTAAAGCTTAATAAGTCACGATCAGTTAACTAAATCGAAAAATGATGTTCGCTTTCCCTTAATATTTTTAAAAGACCTATCTAACGATACCCCATACAATATGAAAATCGAAAATAAAAAAATATCCGCGTGTTACTGATACCCTACGATACGTTACCCTAAGAATTTTTTTTTCACTTTTTTATTCTACCACTTTGTCGGCGTGATTAAGGTGTCTTGTGCCAAATTTCAAGTATCTAGTACTCTAGTACTCTAATAGTTTTTGCGATAAACCGCGGACAGACAGACGGACAGACAGACAGACAGACAGACAGACAGACAGACAGACAGTCAGACAGACAGATAGACAGACAGAAGGACATGGCGAAACTATAAGGATTCCTTGTTTACTACGGTTCCCCTTAAAATTCACGTCGAATTAATAACCCCTTGCTATTTTGTTTTTCGTCGGTTGAAAAGAGGGTTTATATCTTGTTAACTAGGTACTCTATTAGAATAAGCAGTGCCGGGTTATCCATACATATAGCAGGAGGCAGCAAATGCTACATGCACATGCGCCTTAGCCCATAAAAAACCACAAATATGTAAAATATTAGGTTGGGGAAAAAGTCTTTTCGCATTATAGTATGTATGAACTTGTAATAAAATCTCTTTGGCTGTAGTATTTGTATCTGGCTGGTTTTGGTATCATTGTAAGTTAAAATTTTAAAGAACATAATTCCAAATTCAAATTAGGCAAATGTGTGATTTTCATTTGTTTTTCGTACTGTCAAGATGAGTGAATCTAATGAAGAAATACGATACATTTTAAAATTTTACTACAAAAGAGTTAAAAATGCAACGCAAGCCGCGAAAAAAATTTGCGATGTTTATGGACCTAGTGCAGTATCTGTGAGAGTAGCACAAATTTGGTTTAAGCGTTTTCAATCCGGAAATTTTGATGTCGAAGATGCACCTCGCTCTGGTCGCCCTATTACGGATAAAATGGATGCCATTTTTGAAAAAGCGGAGCAAGATAGACATATCAGTAGTTACGACGTAGCTGAAGAACTGAGAATTGATCACAAAACAGTTTTGGCGCATTTGAGAAAAGCTGGGTACAAAAAAAGCTCGATATTTGGGTACCTCACGAGCTCACTGAAAGAAACCTAATGAACCGTGTACTCATTTGTGATTCTTTATTACGACGTAATGAAACCGAATCATTTTTGATGAAGCTGATAACTGGTGATGAAAAGTGGATCACGTACGACAAGAACGTGCGAAAAAGGTCGTGGTCAAAGGCCGGTCAGGCTTCACAGACTGTGGCGAAACCCGGGTTAACTCGCAATAAGGTGATGTTGCTCTCGTGGTGGGATTAGAAGGGCATTATTCATTATGAGCTATTACCACCAGGCAGAACTATCGATTCTGAACTCTACTGCGAACAACTGATGAGATTAAAGCAAGAAGTTGAGAGAAAGCGGCCGGAATTGATCAACAGAAGGGGTGTGGTGTTTCATCATGATAACGCTAGACCTCACACATCTATAGCCACTCAGCAAAAATTAAGAGAGTTTGGCTGGGAGGTGTTAATGCATCCGCCGTATAGTCCTGACCTTGCACCTTCAGATTTCCACCTGTTTCGGTCTCTTCAGAATTCTTTATGCAATGTTAGGTTAACATCACGAGAGGACTGCCAAATCCACTTGTCGCGGTATTTTGATGAGAAGTCCCAAAATTTTTATAGCAATGGGATCATGTCCCTACCTACAAGATGGCAAAAAGTTATCGAACAAAATGGTACATACATACTTTAATTAAATTTAAATAAACTATATTAAAAAATGTTTTGAATTGTCTTAAAAAATGCGAAGAAACTTTTTCCCCAACCTATTATGTAATACACCTTAGCTATTCTCAAAGTGAGCATTGGCCACACTGTAATTATATAGGTATAATATATGTAATGGAAGTGGCAAACAAGCATGCAGTTCACATTGATGTTAAATTATGACTGCAGCCTATAGACACCTACACAAAGACCAAGGTCAAAATATAGATGCGTTACCACTCCTGAGGCCTAAGTTGTTATGCCTCTGTGCCGGCAATTACAGGGGCGTACAGTACCGCCTGACCGGAAAACGATAGTGCTGAACACTGCCATTTAGCGGCAAGTATATTAAGTAACGCGGTGGTGCCTACGCCCGCGAGCTCCGTCACTGGAGCTCCACCACCAATAAAAACTAACTATTATGGACAACTCAGCTTGTAAACGTGCATTGTTTCATTAACTTTTGACATTATGCTGATGCTTTAAATAAGTGCCTGGGAATTAATGACCTGCTGTCTCGTGCAAAGGTGCACGCACATTCAGCTTTTATATTAATAAGTATCGTGGTGACCCCACCGCCCACTAGCGGAGGAAATTCCTTCCAGTGGAAGGAATTTCCTCTATATAATTATCTATACATTTTTTACAATTTTTGTCTGTCTGTCTGTCTGTTTGTTCCCGCTAATCTCGGAAACGGCTTCACCGATTTTGACGGAACTTTCACTGGCAGATAGCTTATGTAATAACAAGTAACTTAGGCTACTTTTATACTAGCTTCGCCCACGACTTCGTCCGGGTAGATACTGAACAATCATAAATTCTCACGCGGACGAAGTCGCGACCACAGCTAGTATAATTATATAATTCGCGTAGCCAGTCAACCGAACAATGGCGGTCAAACCAATCCAATGAGGCTATGGTGAATAGAACAACGCGGGATGGGTGGCAGCGTCCTGCGATTAAAGCTGCCGTCACCGCGAACGCCAATCCGCCTGCCAAGCGTGGCGATAATGGCATATTCTCCCCTAATGACGCACAACACTGTTGTGGGCGTCTTTGGGGAAGGCTTTGTCCAGCAGTACACGTTTTTCGACCGGAATGATGATGATGATGATGATGATTAATAAGTAAGAAAATTCTGTTCTCTCACTGTTTGACCTTGGACAAGGCGTAGGGTGACAATTTCTTTTTACTTATGGTGTTACATTGAGTTTTGTTGTGGAAAATGTTTGATGTGAAAAACTGATAATAAGTGACTATTAAAGCCTATTAGTTCAGAAGTGGTAAGGAAACTGATGACGCAGTAAAAGAACTGACCAATACGATTGTTGCAAACATAAATAAAAAAATTAAGGGGTGTATTTTTAGATCTCTCCAAGGCTTTTGATACTGTTTTTGTCCCCTCTCTAATAAAGAAGATGGAAGCTAACTGAATCCGAGGTTTGCCACTTGATTTATTTGTGGAT
Organism: Macrosoma leucophasiata; assembly: GCA_036365455.1. NCBI lineage: Eukaryota > Metazoa > Arthropoda > Insecta > Lepidoptera > Hedylidae > Macrosoma > Macrosoma leucophasiata. Next base: position 20,087,650 of record JAWQUS010000007.1, on the reverse strand, counting down.
TACTTCAACCAGAGGTGCCAATCTGTCAGAGCAGGAACTCATTGCAGCTCTGTAGAATACCTTAGCTACGGAGTACCCCAGGGAAGCGTACTGGGTCATACACTATTTACAATATACCTCAATGATTTATATATACTTCCGATGCCAAATTGCAAAATTTCCTACGCCGATGATACGGCATTACTGATTCACGGTGACAGTTGGGACTCAGTCCATACAAGCACTGAGCAATCATGAATGGTAGTGTCTAGATGGCTAAAACATTACCTGCTTACGCTTAATTTATCTAAGATAGAATATGTGGTCTTTTCATTCATGAGCGTAGGCCAACCTTCCCCTTATTTCTCCATTACTTGTCATACCTGTTCTACGGTAGACAATTCTACCTGCAACTGCGTCAGTCTAGAACGAGTGCAGGAGATATACCCCCTTATTCATAAACGTATTTTAGCTAAAGTATTGCTAATCTCTCATTTGTCTTTTTCTATCCTACGCATTCGACAATGCAACTGACAAAAACAAAGCATTCTATAGCTAAAACATATCTAATGTACGTTTATGAATAAGGGGGTTAATATTTAGGAGTTTATATAAAGTAGACATTGGAAAAAGCGCATTGATAATTTGGTGACTAAAATACGTAAAATATTTCAAATATTTGTTCGACTGAGAGATATTGCTGACGTAGCCACACTCAAGATTGATTATTTTGCGCTTGCGGAATCTTTATTAGGGTATTGTGTTAGTTCTTGGGGTGAGACCTATAAAACTCACATGCTGCGCTTGGAACACATACAGCGTGCACTTCTTCGCATAATCTTTAGAAAACTTTATAGATATCCTAGTCAATGTCAATCTTTTATACATTTAGAACTAGAAATTCTCTCAGTCCGCAAACTCTATGTTCTAAAAACTCATAAAACCGCACCTTATAATAAAATTAGTGATAACAAACGCAGGCAACGTGCATTTTTCGAATGTCCCACCGTTAAGTACAGTAGTCTTAATGGATTGCCTGAAAATGTACCTAATATAGGTACCCTATCTTACATTACAAGTTTCGATGTATAGTGATTAAATAATGACTCCATAGAATTTTGAAACCCCGCATACTAAAATTAAAGTGCCTGCATATATAAAATACTTTTTGCTACGTGAAAACTTGTGGGTTCATTTTTGGAATATAATGCGCACAAATCTGTTTATTTTTTTTTATCATTTCACTTCCACTTCGTTAATATTTATTTATTGAGTCTTTATTGTTACAATACACATACAAAATTGAGAAATTAAAGAAAAATGGAAAGAAAAATTTGACTTCAGGCGGGAATTGAAGATGCGACGTCAGGATAACCAGTCCAGCCGCTTTTCAGCCGATTATCCTGAGGTCGCAAGTTTGATTCCGGGATGAAGTCAAATTTATCTTGCCATATTTTCTTTAATTTCTAAACTAACTCGCATGTGTGATTGCGAAAATAAAAATATTACATACAATACAAATGTCGAACTTAACGCTAAGAGCGTTCTCTACCAGTTAAACCATTACCGGCTACCAATAAGTAATAAGTAATTCTAGTATAGAAAGTAATGTGGCGATTACTAATATATTGTTGACCCATATTTTATGCTGTTGACACTTTTAAATTAGCCGACTTTATATAAACATTAATTGATATAAATGACGATCTGGGTATGCGTCTTTTCAACATTGAGTAAAATATTGTTTATAACACATTGTTTACTGTTGACATTCTAATAAAATTTTAAACTTATGTCTCCTAACATACCTATTAATTTCTAAAATCTGTCGCGAATTGTAAACTATTTACTATTTTAAATTGCTCAAAAAGAGATCATGGGAATATTTTAGAACATAGAATCATATTCTAATTACAACAATTGCTTCATATTTTGGCATAAATTAAATTAAAATATCACTATAAAAGCTGATAAGACTAAAAAATATGAAATTGACCAACGTATGCTCGCGCTGATTTACAAATTATCCGTAGGTATAATAAATTATCATCTAATTCCGCTAGTTAATTAATTTCACTACATACAGCTCCTCATGAACTTTCATTCATTCCAACATAAACAAGTATTATGCAACGTCAGTATACTTCATCATGATCTTTAATAGAACTTTAATTAAATAAATACATAAATAAAATACGCTTACACTTACAGCCCCACAGTTGGTATAAACCTGTGTCGTGGGTGCCGCTGTACACATACAACACATACACAAACACCCAGACCCGAAACAAATATCTGTAGGCCGTACAAATATTTGTCCCGGTGCGGGGATCGAACCCGCGACCCTTCGAATCAAACGATAGTTTCACACCGCTGGACTAACCGGGTCGTCAAAATTAATAGTCATTTATGCAAAAAAACTTTATTTACTTCTATAATACGAATAAGTTATTTATTTTTTCCTAGCTGCTATAAAATATTATTATGGCCTTATAAATACACCTTTTGTAAAAGCTTTAATACGTGCTACACTGATGACGCAATTTACTATCGATTTACTCGTTTACTTACTAAGTGTCTTTATTTATCTACGTATATTACGACTTACTCTACTAAGACTTTTGGATTTGGATCATCAAAAAAATCGAAATCATTTCTTCACAGTTTCCGGAGAAATTGAAAGTAAATGCGTAAAGTTTAAAACGTTGATTTTTGGCTAAAATTGAAAGCAGTGACGTGTGAGGACAGAACTCACCACCAGGAATCAGTGATGGGCGCTAGCACCAGCAAGCACGCGGCGACGACTATCGGCCGCATGTCCACATCACTACCCGGACAGCCCCGGGCTAAGCACTCGACCCCATACCGAATCCCGTGCAAAATCGATTTTTTACCTCGATTATTCGATTACCGAAATTTCGCGGCGTCGCGTGCGATTCCTGTCGGTGGGAGATCACAGCGCAGACTGACGCTCACCTGGTTGAACACCCCGCGCACGCGCAACGCAAAACGTTTTTCGCGCTATTTTGGCTAATCCACCAGATTAGGCTTCGCTTGATTAGAAATTAAGAGGGGGAATTAATTATATGTAGGTGAATTTGACGCACCAGTTTTATATTGCAATGTGGGTTATTTGTATGAATTACGCATTTAAATAGTTTATGTTGACAAAGGTATTCATATAACATTTTTCATATTCCAATCTCTTGTTCTTAGGTTTTTAGGCTGCAAATTAACTTACCAATAACGTGAAGTGTATGCTGGCTTGTAACATAAGAAGGACACAAAATAATTATAATAAATTTATTATCCTCTAGGTAATTTATTTTGTCAATATGTCTGCTCTTACCATGTCCATTTAGGTTTGTGTGATAATTTCAATAAAGTCCAGTTAAATTGATATTTACCTACTTTGCAAAAGGATGTCTATTATATATAACAAACGATGTGGTAGGTATACGACAAAGGTAAAATATAAACACTGTATCCTATTTGTAGCAATATTTAGTATACCTTTAAATAAACTGCCTCAATAGCTTCGTCGTCAGTCCACTACTACTACGCTGGGTTCGATTCCCGGGTCATGAGCTATCAGAGATAACGGTGTAAAGTCCTTTATCTCTGGTTCTATGAGGATATTTCCATTTTCTGGATATTTCTCAGTACCTCGGAGTTTGGTAATGTGCCCGGAGATGTAACAGGCTCGCCACCTGTTACGTGGATCAAAACGTAAGCGGCAAAACTTGGACATTTGCATGAACGCTTGAATGCATTCATTTACCTCTGCCAATACCTTCACGGAATACGTGAAGTTAGGTTTTTATACTTATATGGGCGGTAGAGTGTGTGTAGACTAAAAAATGTTGTTTTTGTATATGTACCGTGTATAGACACATATGCATTTAGTAAAAAGCGGTTATTTTTATATTACAAACAGACACTCCAATTTTATTTATTTGTGTATAGATTTTAATCTATCTGTCTCTTAATGATAGGACTAAACGGTATCATGTGCCGGTTAGTAGATACCTAATAAAAGCTCTATAATTACCCATACAAGAGACAACAGAGGCAAAATAGCTGTAATAGGAACTTGTGTAGATTCTATGCATTTTTGACTGGTGGTAGAGTTTCAGTGTAGCATCTCTAGGGCATAGGCACCACCGCATTACCTAATCCATCTGCCGCCAAATGGTAGTATTCAGCACTATCGTGTTCCGGTTAGATGGTAACTATCACAGAGACATAACAACTAGGGTCTCAGGGGTGGCAACGCATCTGCATTCATATTAAGTCGCTCTGCAAGTGCTGCAGTATTCAAATACTCAATGCTAAGATGTCCTTAAAAAATTAGAGTTCTCAAAGAAGAACTGTCTCTGTCGTTTCTAAAATCTAAGAACTTCTAGCCCTGGGCCAGAATTTTACGACAAGTGAATGACGTTGCGTGCTTTCATTTTTGAGAACCACTGAACTATCACTTTCATAGAAACAAGCGTTGACATTCACAAAATGTTTAAATCTAAGTTTTACTGGTGGTAGAGCTCCAGTGACGGAGCTCGCGGGCGTAGGCACCACAGCATTACCTACCTAATATACTTGCCGCTAAATGGTAGTGTTCAGCACTATCGTGTTCCGGTTAGGTGGTAATGTACGGCCCTGTAATTTCCGGCACAGAGGCATTACACCTTAGGCCTCAGGAGTGGTAACGCATCTGCATTTTAACTTTGATCTTTGTGTAAGTGTCTATAAGCTGCAGTCATCACTTAACATCAATGTGAACTGCAGGCTTGTTTACCACTTCAATTACATAACAAAAAAAGATTGGAACGTGATATATAATTTATGAAAGATGAATTTTGCTAATGATTGATTTTAAAGCATCGTATTTTAAATCTATTTCAATTCATTATAACGAAAAGGACTGGAAAAGTATTTACTCCCAGAGGAAGAGTGAAATCTATTTCGTAGCTTTTAGTATTTTTGAACGTCTTTACCATCTCAGCTGAGTTACATCATTCGGATAAAGAACATAATTTTTCAAGGAATCTCATATCCCTATATACAATACTAAACAGATTTCCCGATTTCGAAGCGAGTGATGGACAGTGAGTACACAACTATAATTAGAACACACGTGCAAAACTCTAATTGTGTTAAACTAACACCTGGTACACTCGCGATCAATTTGACATCTGATCAACTGGTAACGTGTTCTAAACAATTAGAAAAGCGTTGTGTGTGCGACGATACAAAGATAATATCAGGGTGGACCGTACATGTGTGACACCAAAAATGTAGTACCATATTTTAGCTTAGCACCTGCACCTCCGAAACCTTAAAGCTAACCTGTCAAAAGTAAAGTGTAACTGGCTATACAATGTCTACAAATTAAAAAAAGTTATACTCTTCTAAGATTTATTAATTAAATGAATGTTGATAAATATGTTCAATATTAGGAGGCTAAAACCTTTTTTCAAACTCAGAAGCGTAACTGTCACTACACATCTGTAATCCCCGAAGGGGTAGGCAGAGGTAAATGCATGCATGCAAGAATACATACCATGATTCGCCGATTCCGTTTTTACCATGTAACAGGTGGCGAGCTTATTGACATCTCCGGGCATGTTACCAAACTTCGAGGTACTGGGAAATTTGGAAATGGAAAAATTCCAATAAAACCAGAGACAAAGGATTTTACACCATGATGTCTGATAGCGTAATAATAGTGGCCTGCTACCACTAGGCTACTGAGGCAGTTAAAACTCAGAAATTTGCTGATAAAATCATAAAGATTCTTCTGAAATTTTGAAAAAGCAAGCATTCCCAAAAGTGATGCAAAGCTAACGGCAATCTTTAACAAGGCAACATTACGAAAACATGTTTATGCAAGTCCGGTACGGTTCTCAAAAGAAAATTCTACAAAGTCCAACCAACATCAAAGAACGTCGGCCAAAGCTCAAGGTATTGTTTGACAAGTATTCGACAAAGGATATTTTCGCCATGAAATATCGTCTAGGAATTTTATTTCAACTTTGAAACTGATGCTCAATTGTTTGATTTTGCAGGTTGAAGATCCGCAGCTGCTTCTTTAGAAAAGTATGATATTATCAGTTATTATGTTGATTGAGATGTTTATATTTCACAGACAGATTTTTATGAAGTTGAAATCTTTGGATTCGAGTCAATCTTTAAAGGTATAGCACAGTCTGTTTAAATAAATGTTGGGCGACTGCGCAAGCGTTGGCAGTACGAGGTTTAGGGATATTAATAGGTAATTGGCTTATAGTAATTCCTTAGCATATAACTATTTTTTTTTCGCTTACTTGTGATTACAAGTATTAACATATCTATCTTATCTTATATATATATAAATCAATTGCTGTTCGTTAGTCTCGCTAAAACTCGAGAACGGCTGTTCCGATTTGGCTAATTTTGGTTTTGAATGATTTTTGGAAGACCAGGAAAGGTTTAAAAGGTAAGAAAATATGAAGAAATTTAAGGTAAATAGTAAAAACCACAATTTCACTTTCCCATACAAATAGTCCGTACCTATCAAACCTTTGACACATTATTTCATTGTGAGGCCATACGAAATTTACCGGGTCAGCTAGTAAAAAATACAAATTCATGTTCAGTCAAGAATATTAGTTTGTCACATTTATAAAGCTCTACATTTTAATCCTTTACAAGACAATTATGAATGTCACTCACAGCTCGCTAATTATGAGTCGTTATGGAATATAAATTGTTATGAGATTTCATGTAACACTTTACACGTTACGAGGTAATTACCGTTGGCATAACACTCTATTATTCGTCATAACATTCACTCCTACTGCTAGTGAGTGAGATATGCATGCAGGTTTGCAGTTGAGATTTGTATCAAGTTTCAAGAGAAAGCGATCGCGGAATGTTTTTTCTTTGTTTTTATATTATTTCGCATTAAGATATGCTGATGAAACATATTTTTTAAAAGAATGGAAAGAAAAATCACTGGGAACCAACAAATCGGACAGGTCTTCGGTAGCTCAGTTGGAAGAGCGGCTGGACTAGATTCAAAGTGGCCGCAAGTTCGAGTCTCGCCTGAAGTCAAATTTTTCTTTCCATTTTTCTTAAAAAAATACATGTTTTATGTTTATAGGTTGATAGACACGCAAACGGACCACCTGATGGAGAGTGGTCACCGTGGCCTATGAACATTTACAACACCAGGGGAGTTGCCAACGTGCTGCCAGCTCTGAAGGATTCTTTTTGACGCCATTTTTAAAGAACCTCATATTGTAGCGCCGAGGGAACAATTCAAAGCGAAGTTCGTTATACAATTTGCACGTTCTGGGCAGAAACGACCGCAAAAACCCCGCCGTTGAGCACTGCTTAGTGTCCAGTCGGTGAGGGTGGAACTTCTCGCTTCGGTGGATGGAGCGGTGTAGAAAATGAGACTATCGAATAGTTCAGCAGAGCACTCACTATTGGAGAGATGGTTTAAAACACATAGACGCCCAATGTGTCTGCGCAGGCTCAGATGTTCGAGTCTGTCAGTAAGTCCTGGATCGTTAACGATAGTAACGGCGCGTTTTTATAGGGAGACAAGTGGACCCCCACATTTAAAGATCTGATGCCGCCTTGTTGTATTATCTGACCTATTTGGGTCAGTTTCGGTCTTCTTAGGCACTTGTAACCATTACAGTGTTCCTTTCGATGCGAGTATTTTTATTTTAAGTCATGAAAGTTGCAAACCTTTTTCGTTTCACTGGTGGTAGAGCTCCAGTGACGGAGCTCGCGGGCGTAGGCATCACCGCATTACTTAATCTATTTGCCGCTTAATTATAGTTTCAGCACTATCGTGTTCCGGTCAAGTGGTAATGTACGGTCCGTAATACACCGGCAGAGGTATAACTTGATTCCGCCTTGTTTTATTATCTGGCCTATTTGGATCAGTTTTGGTCTTCCTTGGCACTTGTAACCATAATATTGTTATGTAGGTAATATTTTGCCAGTAGAGCTCCAGTGACGGAGCTCGAGAGCGTAGGCATCACCGTATTACCTAACCTATTTATCGCTAAATGATTTAACATGTTCGTTTTCCTTAGACTGTAGTGATAGCGTATACCTACTTATGCCTCAATAATGGCAATGCGTCTTCGCAATCTTTTGTTGTTTTGTAGATGTTTGTGTGCTACAATTTTTTTCTTGTTATGAAAGTGGCATACAAGCGTGCAGTTCACATTGATGTTAAGTGATGACTGCAGTCTAAAGACACACACATAAAGACCAGAGGTCAAAATGCAAATGCGTTACCACTTCTAAGGCCTAAGGTGTTATGCCTCTGTGCCAGAAATTACAGGGCCGTACATCATCACCGGACCGGAACACGATAGTGCTGCACACTGCCATTTAGCGGCAAATATATTAGGTAATGCGGTGGTGCCTACGCCCTCGAGCTCGGTCACTGGAGTTCAACTTGTAAAATATTACCTACATAACAATATTATGCTCTACCACCAGTGAAACGAAAAAGGTTTGCAACTTTCATGACTTAAAATAAAAATACTCGCATCGAAAGGAACTTTAGTAATCTTATAAGTGTAGTAGGTGAGTCCAACCGAGTTTTTTGAATTTACTCCAGCGCGACAGATTAAGATTTAGGCAGATAGATACCTTGCACTTTGTTCAGTATCTCCACCAAATCTTATTTCCATAAAGGGCCGAACCCTTAGCTTGACTCGCATCCAAATCGTCAGAATTTTGTATGGGACTGTGATTGGGTTCACTTTACATCACTATGTAATACACCTCGCATCCAAGTCCTCAGAATTTTGTATGGGACTTTGATTGGAATCACTTTACATCACTATGTAGGTAATACAGGATGTAAAGAAATTCTGAGAGGATTTAAAGTAATTGTATTTTTTTAAAGTTTGAAAATATTTCTACCGCATCCACGGAGTCGAATGATAGGTATTCAATATTCTCACTCAATCAATGATTTCATAGGTAGTGCCCATCCCATGAAATTAAATTGGCCAATCGTGGATGAATGCATGAATGACTTGATACAATGTCGAGAAATACAATACATAAGATATACCACTATTTTGAATGTTCCGAAGAAAAAATTATAAAAAACCAGCCAAGTGCGTGGCGGATCCACAATGTAATGTTCTGTTTCTCAGTACATTTTGAAAGTTTATTGACTATTACTAGTTAATTTGTTTTATTTTCATTATAGGAGTTTTGGCGGGAACCTTGAAAGAGGCGTATGGTGCTCTTATTTTATTTCATTTTATTGGTGTATTTTTAAGTTATATTGAATAAAGTTGGTGGCATTTTGTTTGATATATGTTTATTACAGTGCCCGTGTATAGTGAAATAGAATTACAGTGCGAAAACACGACCTTTCAGGTTGCCTCCAAAACTTCATTGTAAATGTTCTGGTAAAGTAGCCATCGCTTTACTCGAATAACTTGATTGTAACTCACTTGACTGACATATTATACTTGATAACTTATATACTTGATACTTACATTTTATACTTGATGACTATATTATACTTTCTTTTACGCTGCTTAAATAAATACGAAATATCGTTTTACTTGACACTGGCAATATGCGTAATAGCGATGCCATAATAAAAAAAAAAAAAATAATTTTAACAATATGAATTTACCCACTACTACCACAGTCTATGAACGTATTACCCACAAACACTACCGTTTAGCTGGCAAAAGAGGGAAGATACTTGAGTCTTGCTAAAACAGCAGCATAAGGTTTTATATTTCCCAAATTAAGCGCTTAATCAAAAAAATATGTTCTAGAACTCCAAATATTTATAGAGACCGATCCAACGACACCCCACAACAAGCATGAGAAAACAAAATAACATACCGACTCTAGGTATGGGAGAGATACTCTGAAAAAAAATATTTATTTTATTTATTATTTTGCACACGGATGATGTACAGAACCGCCTTCTGTACATCATCCGTGTGCAAAATAATAAATAAAATAAATACCAAATGATATTCTCTCGCAGTCAACCTTAAAATGTGTATAATGGTGTAGGTATATGTATTGCTATTATTATTACTAAAACGTATAATGGCACCAAATTACAATTTTCTGACACAAACAGTCTCTTTGCTAAGCTGCGGACAGACAGACGTACGGACGGACGGACATGGTCAAAATATAAAGCTATGGATCTCAAAAAAGTGAAGTTGAAGATCCGTCACGGTCAAATAGACCACTTGAGAGCCCAACAACTTAACCGCGAACGCTCGCGCGTCAACAGACTTGAGACCACTTGACTTAAAACGATTCCGACGTCGTTCAGAGTTTTTCGTTCAAATACTGAACCAACTAGTCGCATGATTCATCTATTTGAGCCACTGCTCAATATTGCCTTAACTGTGACTTTGGGGTTCCATAATGAGATTTAAAATCCCAACATTACAAGAAATTTAAAAGGATATTTTTTTTAAAGTAGGCAGAAGTGTACAAAGTCCCTAGCAAGCATAGATGCTACTCAAGATTTGAGAGGTTACTTTGTTTTGTTTCATATTTTTAAATAGTTACCTTCTTATATCAAATTCCATGGAGTTATATAAAAATTAATTGATTTTGAAATAAAATAGCTAGTTTAATATATAATAGTAACTATTTTCGTACCTAGTACTTAGACTCAACGAACGTGTATACTAATGGTTTGTAAAAATTAAAATGAACATAGTATTCTGGCACAACCTACGGTACACGTTTTAGTATTAATACTCAAAAGACATCTCTCAACAGACCCTAAATAAGCCGAAGTCTCCTTCCTGAGGTCGATGTGCAATATTTTTTGCTAGATACTGTACTATCCAATGATAGAAAGTGCGTCATAAATGGAATTTGAAATAGATTAAAAAACCTACACATCGACACACAGTGAAAATACATTACTGTACGAGTGTATAAAGCAGCTAATTATACCATTGATAACAAAACTCAACAGTTAGAAGCGGCTTTACTTACAGAACCATAAAAACGATATTATGTTCAAGAATCCCAATTAATGGTGGCTCACTCGACAAGAAATATCTAACAAATCAATTAAAGTAATGCAAAGAATTCATTCACCTTTGGTGATGCGAGTCAATACTGACAACAGTTACATCGATATCGAGAATTCAGAACCTGCAACAGGGAAGACCTGCGCGGATGTCCGCGATGGATAATAAAATTACTTTGGTTTTAATGCGCGACCCCTTTACGCCAATTTTCGTATAAAAATTAAGATTGAGACCACAGTCAATCACGACCCGCGTAGCATTGAACGTCGAATTCATCCGCGACGGACGCATGCGCCTACCCACGCACGAATATTCCGCGTCGCACTGAATAGGCATTTAGTGCCTAATTTATATTTAAGACACATTTGTGGAATAGGTTAATGAAATGTCACGTTCAGTCTGCTACGGAAATAACCAAGACATTGTATAATGAAAATTAAAAAAAAACCGCCTTCAAAACAAAATTCAAAACTGAATAGACAAAAACACTAAAAAGCGAAAATAAACTCAATTACTTTAATATGGGCTACGTACTTACCTACTCATAGGTTTGAAGTCGGTGCCAAGCCAATAGTGCGCTTCAAATAGCCGTATTTGATAGCTTAACATAGTAGGTACTGCAACACCACAACATTAGTCCTAACGCGCGGGCCGCACTATTGGCTTGGCACCGACTTCAAACCTATGAGTAGGTAAGTACGTAGCCCATATTAAAGTAATTGAGTTTATTTTCGCTTTTTAATGTTTTTGTCTATTCAGATTTGAATTTTTTTTGAAGGCGGTTTTTTTTTACTTTTAAAATAATTTATTTTTTGCTTTTCAGTGGTGTAACTATTATTAATATTAAGTATTATAGTAAAAGTAGGTAGGTATTTCAACTACGAAATAACTATCTATAGTCTTTATCATCAGTTCTAGAGGTGCATAATAGCGGCTTTTCTGGAACGGCAACGAACCGCTATTGAACTCTAATAGCAGTTTCGAAAATTATCTATTCCAGTAGCTGGTTTTAAGGCAGTCATGCAAAAGGCTAATTTATAGTGTAGTGATATTATCATCATCACTTTAATCATCATCACCTCCATCATCATCACCTCCATCATAATCACCTCCATCATAATCACCTCCATCATCATCACCTCCATCATCATAACCTACATCATCACCTACATCATTATCATCTTTATCATCATGACCCCCATCATCATCATCTCCTCCATCATCATCCCCTCCATCATAATCATCTTCATCATCACCTTTATCATTTTCACCTCCATCATCATCACATCCACCGTCATCACCATCAACATTACCATCATCACCACCATCATCATCACCATCATCACCACGGTCATCATCACCTCTCATCATTACCACCTCTATCAACATCATCACCTCCACCATGATTCATCATCACCTCCATAATCATCACCTCCATCATCATCTCCTTTCAAGTGTGCTATGAAATTTGAGTAGTTCCCTCGATTTCTCCAGGATCCAATCATCACATCTTGACATGGTAACAATGGGACCACCTGTGAGGTATACGGACACATGGCAGGGAACATTATTACACAAAATATCTAAATCCTTTCAAGTGTGCTATGAAATTTGAGTAGTTCTCTTGATTTCTCCAGGATCCCATCATCACATATTGACATGGTTACAATGGGACCAACTGTGCAATATACCCTTTCAAACAAAAATAGCATTAGACGATATCATATCTACAGATACTATGTAGTATTATGTTTTCGAATATTATTAAGTCTATAAATACATTAGATACACTCGACATGGTAATTAATTAACTCAGAAACAGCAGCTGTATCATCCGATCTTAAAAGCGTAATCGAGCATGAAAAACAAATCTTATCGATATATTGTCACACAAAAATGCCCAACACTAATTTTATCGCGTCATCGATTAAAACATTTTGATTAGCTTTCAACTTACGAGCAATGTCATAATCTGTAATCTGAACCAAACGTCTTAAACGCTATTAAAGTCGTTCCACAACTCGTCCTTCTAGTTCGACGGGGGTTTTAGAAATTAAATTCCATACATTAGACGCTTAATATGGTACTAGATGGCTGTAACACAATAAGACATGATGCCACCCTAGTCAAATGACTGTGCAGGAATGAGTGTTGATAGTGATCTCAGATCTTAATGTCGATATGTCGCGCAATGGCGGACACTCGACATCCCTATTGAAATCGTGAGCTTGACGAAAAAGTTAATGAATTGTGACTTATAATGACGCGTGTAGAAAGGGTATTGACGGTGGACGACCTAATAGCAGGACAGTCGAGATATCATCAAAATGTTACTAGTTCGTAACTGTCGGAGTAAAGGAGAATGACCAATTTTGTATGGGAGTTCGCCCTTCTTGCGTCTCGACTGGATTACTCGCAAAATATAGGCAATATCTTAAGAAATGCGTGCGCAAAAAAGATAAAAGGTATCAATAGGAGTTTTTAAAAAACTGCATTACGAACTTTTGGTTATTTTGAGATTAAGTTTTGTGTGCTGTACCTGCCAGAGGTTACTAAAATAAGCGAAGACTATTTTAAAGTATTGTGTAGCATCTTAGCTGTTTTACTTACATTAAGTAGGTATTCTAGTTTAACCGCATGGCGTAGTCATGATTCTTCTCCAGGTAGTAAATCCAGACAAATATTAAATACTTTACAATTAATAGATAAATATCTGGTTTTCATGTGGGTGTTTTTTTGTTTTCATATTCACTTACCATCAATGTAAACTGTTTTTCTGTTTGCCGCTTCATGATAATAAAAAGTGAGACATTTATATGATGAATTTGAGCTAAGTCAAAACTAAGGTACTGATCAAACTATATCCACTCGATACCTAGTGATTATACAAGACAAATAGTAGACAATGAATAATCTATTCCGTTGAATATCGACAATAAAGCAATCGATCGTTGAAATCGATTTTATTACGACGAAATTATAAAGGTCCTAAAATGACCAGTGTCCAACGCAAAAAAGTAAATAATGCAATGGTGTTGACATTGGCAGCTTGGTTATTGGTCTGTGATTGGCAGTTCACTACAAAATAATTCATTAACTTTTAAAAAATATCTTGTAAATCCCCATTCGTTTTAATGTGAAAAAAATGTGAGTGAAATATAAATTCAAAAAACAATTTTCTACATACAAAAAGTTGTTAAGACGCCAATCAGGGCGACTTTGGTCATTCTCCTTTGAAGCTTATTGTTGTATTATTTTAAAATAATAGGCAGGTAACTGGCAGATGTTAGGTATCAATAGCCTACTCTTATCTGTCTTCAATTGATAGTATTCAGCACTATTTTTTGGTTAAATTTATCTATGGGCCCGTAAAACTATCTCAGAGTAAAACAACTTAGGCCTGGTTTTTGTGAAGATGTTTATAGGCTGCAGTATTCACTTACCATACACGTGAACTGCATACTTGTTTGCCGCTATAAACAAATAGTAAAGGTAATTCTATGTACTTATGTGTTAGATGCAACGTCGATAAAATTACATAGATTTATGTTCGCTGAAAACCGAAAAATTTAAATACGTAGGTTAAAATACCTACAGAGGAAAAACAATAGGTGGCTGTGTGAACGATTCAAATATGTAAAAGATTCGAATGTTAACCATAGTAGATTTTATTTTAATAAAAGGAGCAAATAAACATGCAGTTCACATTGATGTTAAGTGATGACTGCAGCCTATAGACACTTACACAATAACCAGAGGTCAAAATGCAGATGCGTTGCCACTCCTGAGGCCTTAGGTGTTATACCTCTGTGCCGGAAATTAGAGGGCCGTACATTAACTAAGAAGAATGTACACATGCCTTCCATTTTTCTTTGAAACACAATATTTCTATGTTAACATTACAACCTTAATTTAAAAGCGTCAAATCAATTGCTTTGTAATGTTTGAACTGATTGTAGAAATAATTAGTGCCTTGAAAAATGCTCATTTACAACGCGTGATAAATATTTACGAGTTATTGTTCTTTGATGGCGCGAAAGAATAATGTGGATGAGATTGTATAACGGCTTGTAAGTGTACTCTATTTTAGGGGGTTCGTTTAGTAAAAAGGTAATTTCAAGTAATCATACTTTAATGATGTATTGCACTGGTATGTTACAAGATGTCTTGTAGGGACAAAGGCCGTGGTATGAATGTAAGTAAAGTTAGCGAATTTAAGATTGAAGATGACGGACTGAATGACTGAATTATTTTGGTTTGTTTTTTAAGTTAAATTATAAAGCTATTCGGTCAGGAACGCTGCAAAATCTTTATATTCATTTATAAATAAAAGCGAATAGTCACCTTTTACGAAATATCGAAAATTACTTGACGTACAAAGATAAACTTTGGTAGGGAAGTAGTTTATAGGTAGTAGACGTCCGCTAAGACCGGATTAAGTAGGTCTCAGGACTCTCACAAGTTTGTATGAAACTAAAGACGATATCCACACAGGCGAAGCTGTGAACAGTTAGTAAATGATATTTCGCATATAGGTGAATGTACTATTGGTTGTACTACTTGTACTACTTTTAACAAATATTACATAGAATGTTAAAAAAAAATGTACTTAAAATCATATCAATACAAATCTATCGTTGAAACACGACCGCATTTTACAACGGAGTCACTAGCGGTAATGATTCCATAATAACATAATATTTTATTAGTCCCAGTTCGCGGTGAAATGAGGTATTTAAAAGGCAAAGTACGAGATTCCAACTCATACTCCAGGCAGAGAATGTAATAATACTACGTACGAGACCCGCCCGATTTCCCCGCCTCACCCATCACCCCCCTTTGAGAAGCAGTTGAATAAACTTTAATAGTGAGGTTGCGAGCGGGCGGCATGCGAACGGTCTATTTTTCGTTAATTTCGTCACGTTGTCAGCGCGACGACTTTTAGGTCAGCCCTACGTGCTACATTTCTGTGTGCGCGTGTACCTACTGATTGATGTCTGTGTAACTAGAATATGCGTTTGTATCGAATTTTAGTGAGTCGAGCCGAGTGTTCAGGGTGTGCTCCAGGCTAAAGAATTCTACATATGCTAGTATGCTCTTATTATGTCTCGTATGAAGTCGTATGTGATATTTGAATATGTTAAGGAATAGACAAGCATACGTTTCACATTCATTGAAGGTAAGTGGATAATGCAGCTCATTGACAGCAATTCAATCAAATCTGACTGGTGGTAAGCCCCAGTGACGGAGTTCGAGGGCGTATGTTTATGTTTTTATTTGACGAAGGCAGCATACACTACAGCCTATAGACATCCAAACAAAAACCAGAGTCCGAATACAAATGCGTGCCACCCCTAAGACCTTAGTTATTATCTAACACCCATTTTCTAAGTCGACAGTAACCTCGACCTTAACTCAACCTCACTCAATGGAATTGGTATTCTTAGTTGTAACTAATAACGTCAACTCGACATTCTGCCTCCGTTTGAGGTAAGAAAGCAATCGGGCAGGACTTCAGTAGCTCAATTGGAAGAGCGGCTGGACTAGATTCCCAGTAGGCCGCGAGTTCGAATCTCGCCTGAAGTCAAATTTTTCTTTCCATTTTTCTTTAAAATAAAATATATTTCACAAGCATGTGTTAATGCGAAATAATATAAAAACAATTATTAAGGGTAAAAGCGACTTCTTAACGATATTCAATAAACTGAAAAGTCTATTATATCGGTTGCCTAACTAGCATGGTTGGCAATAGATGGCGCTACTGCTACCATAAAGCAAGGCAATAAATGTGAAGGAAAGATTTGACAAATCGGGCAGGACTTCAGTAGCTCAATTGGAAGAGCGGCTGGACAAGATTCCCAGTAGGCCGCGAGTTCGAGTCTCGCCTGAAGTCAAATTTTTCTTTCCATTTTTCTTTAAAATAAAATATATTTCACAAGCATGTGTTAATGCGAAATAATATAAAAACAAGAAAGCAATCGTCAAACTTGAGGAGTACCTATTTACATTTATGCCATATTCTTGCGCTCAATAAGATTTTCATGTCGGAACTGTCTAAAAATATAATTAAATACCATATTAAATATCCACCCGGACGAAGTCGTGGGCGCAGCTAATATAAAAGTAGCCTTAATTACTCCTTACTACATAAGCTATCTGCCAGTGAAAGTCCCGTAAAAGTCGGTCCACCCGTTCCCGAGATTAGCAGGAACAAACAGACAGAAAGACAAAAATTGAAAAAAATGTTGTTTTGTTATATGTACCGTGTATACATACATATGGATTTAGTACAAAGCGGTTATTTTTATATTACAAACAGACACTCCAACTTTATTTATTTGTATGGATAGATGTATGTACTATCCGGGAAATTGTAGTGTTCAACGCTATCGTATTCCAGTCTAGAAGTAATAAAAAAAATTCTTACAATTTTTGGAAGTTTTAGATTTTTTTTTCTCATACTATAATACTCCAATTTTACATTAAACTTTCATATCATTTGATAAAAAGATATGAAAGTATTTCATAACAAGAAAATATCCCTATTCCACTACGTACGAAGTGCTGCCATCTATCGGCGAGTTGTTATGAATAATGCACAAGGAATGTGAGTATTGTGAGTCGACAACGCTGTAAGCTGTTGATATTTTTCAATCGACACCCAAAAAACATATTTCACAAATCGGAATCTTGGGTATTTGTTTAATTTGTTTCATTCCCATGATCGGGAATGTTCAGTGGGGAATTTTGGCGCTGCCATCGGGTCGCGATTCGATTCCCATGTCTACCTACCGCATTCACATTGTCGCGGAATTTTATGAATTTCAATTTAGAAGTGATGTTTTCGTAGGAAATATTTATGTCTAAGATGTTCTGATTTGAATGATTTGTGATATAATAAGACCGGACAAGTGCGAGTCTAACACACTGAGGGTTACAATTCAGTGATTAAATCCCTACTAATATTATAAATGCAAAAGTAACTCTGCCGCATGCGTGCCTCCTCCAGTGAAGCCCTTGAATCCCAGGGCACCCAACGCCGACCTGCATGGCAGGCCAGAAGAAGCCGCAGCAAAGGTGGCCAGCCCCGGTGCTGCTTCCGCGCCGCGCGCTTCGCGCGCGCTTCGGTCAACTGATGAAGTAACTCTGTCTGTCTGTCTGTTACCTTTTCACGTCCAAACGACTGAACCGATTTCAATGAAATTTGGTACAGCTATAGAGCTGACTTTGAGAAAGAACATAGGTTAAACATAACACTAGGTACTTAATTATTTATAAAACAACATCCACGCGGGCGAAGCCGCATGCAACAGATAGTATTACATAATTGGAGTTATTTGTTTTCACTGGTGGCAGAGGTTGAGAGCCGGAGCTTGCGGGCGTAAGCACCACCGCATTACCTTATTTACTTGCCGCTAAATGGTAGTGTTTAGCACTGTCGTGTTCCGGTCAGGTGGTCCGGCCCTGTAATTTCTGGCACAGAGGCATAACACCTTAGGCCTCAGTAGTGGTAACGCATTTGCATTTTGACCTTGGTCTTTGTGTGGGTGTCTATAGGCTGCAGTCATCACTTAACATCAACGTGAACTGCATGCTTGATTGTCACTTCCATTTCACCAAAGAAATAATATACTCGATTATGAATGAATGAATTAATGAAATACCTTTATTGAAACAGTCCTGAGACATGCCCATAAAAAATTAAAAACAATAAAATATAAACAAAACGAAAATGAGTTGGTACACGAGAACGAATAAAAAAATACATAGTCAATTAAAATATAAATAGACAATATTAAGCACAAAAACAGAAATACAACCACTTAGTATAAAAACAAAACAAAAGAAATCTACATAATGAAATAAATAAAAATAAATATAACTACGTTACGAAAAACCGACTTCAAAACTGAAAAGTAAAAAATAATAAAGATTTAATTGTAATTACATGACTTACTTGACTTATGGTCCTATGTCCCCTAGATGGGGCAGAGGGCGTCCACAGTGGTTCTCCATCTCGATCGGTCTTGAGCCTCGCGCTTAATTTCACTCCAACACTTCCCGATCTTCTTCACATCGTCAGTAACTGTTCGTCGCCAAGTCTGCTTCGGACGACCACGCTTTCGCTTTCCTTGGGGGTTCCAGTCCAATGCCTGTTTTGGTATGTGATCAGGACCCCGTCGGAGTGTGTGGCCAATCCAATTCCACTTACGGCGCCTAACTTGTTCCTCGATTGAAGTCTCGTGGCAGCGTTCAAGTAGGTTCACATTTGAGATTTTCTCGGGCCAGTATATCCCGAGAATTTTGCGAAGACAACGATTAACGAAAACCTGGAGTTGGTATGAAATGGCCTTGGTGACCTTCCAGGTTTCGCAGCCATACAATAGCACGGACTTCACGTTGGACTTGAAAATTCTGAGCTTAACTCTACGAGTCAGTTTATTTGACTGCCAAATGGGCCGCAGCTGCGCGAAAGTCACTTGGGCTTTAGCGATACGTGAAGTGACGTCATCTTCCGTACCTCCCGTCTCTGATACGACGCTACCCAGATACGTAAACTTATGAACGCGCTCCACTATGTCGCTGCCTATCCTCAACGGTGTCGTATTCGTCACTCCACTACGCATCTCTTGGGTCTTCCTAGTGTTAATCTTTAGGCCAGTATTTAATGCGGTAGACCTTAGGTCGTCGAGCTTAGCCTGCATGTCGGCGAGTGTATGACTCAGGAGGCATAAGTCATCGGCATAGTCCAAGTCTTCCAAGATATTGGATATACCCCACTCTATCCCGCGGCGCCCATTCCGATACAAGCTATGCATAATTCCATCTAAGGCAACTAAGAAAAGGAGCGGCGACAAGAGGCATCCTTGACGAACACCAGAAAGCACGGCGATATCTTCAGAAATTAGGCCATCATGCGTTACTCTGCACGAGTAATTCCTGTAGACAGCTTTGATGAGGTTGACGATTTTCGGCGGTACACCAATGAACAGAAGGCGCGACCATAGACTGGACCAACTCAACGTGTCAAAAGCTTTTTCAGAGTCAACAAAGGTAACATATAAATCCCTTTGCCATTCTGAAGCCTGCTCAAGTATAATCCGTAGTGTATTGATTTGGTCGGTACACGAGCGGTCACGCCGAAAACCAGCCTGCTCATTTCTCAGAAGCGGTTCTACAGCCTTGGATAACCTATTCATGATGACTTTACAGAAGACCTTAGACGGAATCGAGAGTAGAGTGATACCTCTCCAGTTGCTGCATAGACTAAGATCTCCCTTCTTGGGCAAAGTTATTAGTAGTCCCTTATTCCAGTCATCAGGTAGTTCTTCGCTATTCCATATGGATTCGATTAAAGGCGTCATAGTCTCTACAGCGAAGGGAAAGTCAGCTTTAAGCATTTCCGCACATATTAAATCGAGACCTGGCGCTTTACCGTTCTTCAACGATATGATAGCCTCTGCTACTTCGTCCTGATTAGGAGGAGCAGTGTCTATATCAAGAAGTCGAGGCGGCGATATAGTGTCTTGCATCTGAGGTGGTCTCATGATCACGGAGCTTTGGAAGACTTCCTCAAAATGTTCTCGCCAACGTTTCAGTTGCCCTTCTGACGTAACGATTATTTGACCCTCATTGGATTTGAGTGGCTTCTTCTTAACACTACTTTTCCCAGCCAAGGTTTTTGTCGCTTTATAGAGCTCTTTCAGATTTCCGGTCTTAGCAGCAAGTTGCGCTTGGTCAGCAATACCGTCAGCCCACTTTCTTCTGTCTTTACGGGTGCTGCGATAAATTTTTCTACGCATCTGGCGGTACTGTTGCATGAGATTTTCCTTTCGTGCTTCATCGCGTGTATCCAATAATTTAAGATGAATCTCTTTTCTACTGCCAATGAGATCCCATGTCGCCTGTGAAATCCATTCGTCACGAGATCGCAATTTGTGTCCTAAGACGACGGAGCTAGCCTCGGTGTTAGCCACTTTGATGTGGTTCCATTTGTCCTCTATGGTGTCCGCAGGTACTTCAAGCCTGGAAAAACGATTGCGAAGTTCAAGTTTGAACATATCGGATACGATCGGGTCTTGCAACTTACAGGTGTCGAATCGTTTTCCAATTTTGCCTGGTCGAGCACTTGGTCGCGCTACCGCAATTTTGAGACGCACTTCTGCGACAACTAAGTGGTGATCGCTATCTATATCAGCGCCTCTGCGATTACGTACATCCAGTAAAGACGAACGCCATTTGGAGCTGATGGCCAAATGATCGATTTGGTTCCTTGTAATGCCATCGGGTGAAGTCCAGGTGTACTTGTGGTTATCTTTATGGATGAATAAAGTACCACCGATGGTTAGATCTTGGTTTTGGCAGAACTCTAGAAACCTTTCTCCATTTTCATTGCACACTCCAAGTCCTTGCGTTCCCATGTATCTCTCGCGGCTTTTGTTACATAGCCCAACTTTTGCGTTCAGGTCTCCCATTACAATTACGATATCCTGTCTCCTGATGTTTTAATGGTGGTATTAAGCAAGTCGTAAAAATCGTCTTTGGTTTCTTGCGACGCCGAATTGGTAGGAGCATAACATTGAATTATAGAAATTTTACGAACTCTCGTGTTAAAACGGGCGCACATGATACGATCCGAGATCGGCTTCCAGTCTAATAGGCTTTTCTTAGCAGACTCTGAAAGAAGGAGTCCTACGCCATGTTCATGCACCTCCTCCTCCCTTTCCTTGCCGGAGTACAGCAAAGTTAAGCCCTTGTCCGTTCTCAATTCGCCAAAACCATTTCTTCGCACTTCACTCAGGCCGAGTATTTGCAGGTTGTATCTGAGCATTTCTGCTTCTACTTGAGCTAGTCTTACGTCATCGGTAAGCGTTCGTATATTCCAAAAAGCAATTCGAGTCCGTATTTTCATGCCAAGGGTCGTCGGTATAGGATCGGTCCGGTTTTGCACTGTTTCGGTTTCTTTAATCAGGGGTTTTCGAGCAAGCAAGTGATTAACCCACTATGCCTTAGTTCATTAGCGGGGCTGCCGCCTCAAGAGCTTATGAACACACTCGGTTTGTTTCGGGTATCCTCCCTCAGTAAGGTTGATTCTGTTTTCAGGCGCAGAATGTTCGCCTTTTGCCCTGCCTCCTCAGCTCAGTTGCAACACTAAGGCAGTGGTCACGCGGTTGCGTGGTCGCAGCAGTTCCCAGAGTGGACGACGGGGACGTGGAGGACTCGGACTGGTCAGGGCTCTGTTTTTGGTATGGTGTTCCACTACAAACACAGCAGATGGTTTTCATTGGCTTTTCGAGGATAGTACTGACCTTACTAACGCGGCACTTTCCACCAATACCATACCCTGACTTCCCACACCAATTGTAATTACATACTACCTATTATATATATGTGCTATTTACTAATAGGTTTGAAGTCGGTGCCAAGTCTTAAATAAATAATTATATTTTAATCACTTAAATATGAATACGAGCAAATTAATATACACTGAACAAAACATAACCGGCGAATCGTGGGTGTTTGCATGTATGCTTGAATTCATGCATTTACCTCTGCCTACCCCTTCGGGTATAACAGGCGTGAAGTTACGTTTTAATACAATGAAATGCCTACTTTAGTGATTTTGGCTTGGCACCGACTTCAAACCTATTAGTAAATAGCACATATAAATAATAGGTAGTATGTAATTACAATTAAATCTTTATTATTTTTTACTTTTCAGTTTTGAAGTCGGTTTTTCTTAACGTAGTTATATTTATTTATTACTTTTTAGTTTATTGCTGCATTGTCAATTAGATTAATGTTCACATCAGTTAAATTTGTAAAATCTGACTCTTTTAGCTTCGTGGCAATTAGATACCTAATTTAAATTGTTTAGGTATGTCGATACAAAATTATTACACGACTATATGAAATCAATGAAAAAATTTTATATTTACGAGGAGTAAATAAGCTGTGTTGTGTCGTCGATGAGTAAATGTGTTATTGTCACTTGTTGTCATCTTGTTGTCATGCGCGTTAGGACTATCTAGGACGTCAGATGCAGTGGATTCAACGCACTGTATGACAACTCGCCGTCTATTCTTATTCCTTTAGTCTGAGGTGAAAGTAAGTAAAAAAATGCTCATAAAATAAAAACTAATGGGCCTATCTGAATCAAATTTTTATGGGACTAGAACTACGTAAATTGGTCCAGAAATCTCGGCGAAATTCGCGTACATACATTAAAAAAAATATATATATATACCGACCGAATTGAGAACCTTCTCGTTTTTTGAAATCGGTTAATAAAAAAACAACAATGCGTATCTCGTATATATGGCATAGACTTTAGTAATATATAGGTAGATGATTACCGACGGCAACAATAAAGATTATGTTATGATGCAATGTAGAACAATGACAAGTAGAACACTATAGCTCAGTTACTAAGCTAAATTATACGTGGTTCAATAGTTTAATTTACATATAGATTTTAGGGTTCCGTTAATAAAAGGTAAAAAAACCGGTCAAATGCGAGTCGGGCCACGCGCAGTGTAGGGTTCCGTAGTAAAAACTACGGTTTGAATAATGTAATGAAAAAATAATAATATATTCTATGGAGTTCTTCAAAATTTTCGAGTAAAATACATTTGGTCGACTATAACTCGTAAACTTAAGTGTGAGAATTTTCCTTTTAACTTCGTTATATGTAGCTTCTATTGCCGTAACGGGATTTGAATTTGTTTCGTGATTTGATATTGAATTTCTGACAACAACCGTTTTGGTGATAGAGGGAGGGACACTTGACTCTAACGAAAATTGGTACTTTAAAGCTAAATAAGTCGCGAACACTTTACTAAATGCCTAGTGGCATTAAGTCCGCCTTTATGTACCATCTTCGTGCATAAAAATAATAAATAAATCACATATCCGTAACAATTTTGAAAGACCTATCCAACGATATCCCATACTATATAGAAAACGAAAAAAAAAAATTATCCGCGCGGTACATGTAGTGAAGGTACCCTAAATAATTATTTTTTTCGCGTTTTTATTTGTGATTAAGGTGGTAGAATAAAAAATAAAACTTTTTGCGCTTAACCGTGGACGGACAGACAGACAGACAGACAGACATGGCGAAACTATAAGGGTTCCTTGTTTACTACGGAACCCTAAAAACGGGACCCTATTACTAAGTCTACGCTTTCTGTCTATCCGTCTGTCTGCCACAAGGCTGTATCTCATAAACCGTGTTAGCTGAAAAGCTGAAATTTTCACAAATTATATATTTCCGTTTTCTCACAAATTATGTTATTCCGTATACTAAAAATAAAAAAATATGTATGTAATTACCCATTGAAGGGGATCTCCATAAAATAAACATGTTTATTTAGTATTTTTGCTCATCTTTTATAGCTACGGAACCTTTCGTGCGCGAGTTCGACTAGCACTTGACCGGTTTTTTCTTTATTGTGAAATACGTTATACCAATCACGTACCAATAACCGATAAATAGATACCTAAAATCATTAATTATTTCACAATACATATATATATATCCTGAGTCCTAAATTCTTTTAATATAAAAAATAACTTTAAATATCACTTACATTTAAGTACGAAACAAACGTGAGGCTTCCGAATCTAAACTATTATGTAATGCAAATATAAAAAATTGTTTCAAAAGATTGCACCGCCCGGGAATCGAACCCGGGTCGCAAGAATGGGAATCTTGCATGATACCACTACACCAGCGGTGCTCGCAACAATTCGCTGAAAATACGAAATACTAACTAAAAAGTGATCAATTTAACAATGAAATAAACGAAATTTCAGCTCAATAAACATTGAATGTTATTATTTGATGTTCTTTTGTTAACCTACAATAGCGATTAAACAAAACGAATGTTAGTGAAGAAACCAGCATAACATGGGCGAATCTCCCCTGCAGTCTTGGTAGAGCTCCAGTGACGGAGCTCGCGGGCGTAGGCACCACCGCATTACCTAATATACTTGCCGCTAAATGGTAGTGTTCAGTACTATCGTGTCCCGGGCAGGTGGTAATTTATGGCTCTGCAATTTCCGACACAGAGGGATAACACCTTAGGCTTCAGGAGTGGTAACGCATCTGCATTTTGACCTTAGTCTTTGTGTGGATGTCTATATGCTGCAGTCATCACTTAACATCAATGTGAACTGCATGCTTGTTTGCCACTTCCATTACAAAAAAAATAGGGTTTATTATTTTTTCTTAAATGAAGAGAAAACTCAATATCGCTTTGTTAACCATTACGTGTATGCCAAGTAGGTACGTTACGTGGTAGGCAGAAATCATGGAGTATCAATCGATGACTATAAATATATATTGAACGAATTAACCATTTGTTTTTAAAATCTCCTGAGCTTCTTTTACATTCGTTATTTACTTCATTTTTTTGTTCTTTTTCACATTGATATCAAAGAATCCTGATCCCACTTGGGTGCACCAAGTCCTTGACCTTTGGTCGAATTTCAGTTCCATTTAATTTTTTTTTTTCAGATTTGCTCTGTTTCCACTACACTCTTTATTCGTTTTGTATACCTTTTAAAAATTTAATAATATTTATGTAACTTACAATTTTATTTTGAACTTAAAATTAAAGACAATCATTCGATATTCTCACAGGATAAAGATTTTAATGTCATATAATTTTTTAAAATTTTATTTGATTGTAACATTTCCTTTTATCGTGATAATGTTAAAAAATGGTTTACTCAAACCCCCAATATTTTTCAAATATCTACTCACAACAACGATAAAAATTAACATTCCACTTTACGAGTAAGTGTAGGGTAGATATATGCATGACTAGCTGACCAGGCAAACTTCGTATTGCCTCAGAATGAAATAAAGTGTACAAGGTTTGATAGATACGGACTATTTCCCTTCAATTTCTTCATATTTTCTTACCTTTTAAACCTTCCCTGGAGTTCCAAAAATCATTCAAAGCCAAAATTTGCCAAATCGGTTAAGCCGTTCTCGTGCTTAAGTGAGACTAACGAACAGCAATTGATTTTTATATATATACTAGCTGTCCCGGCAAACTTCGTATTGCCTCATAATGAAATAATGTGTCAAAGGTTTGATTGATACGGACTATTTGTATAGGAAAATGAAATTGTGTTTTTTAGTATTCCTCTTCAATTTCTTCATATTTTCTTACCTTTAAAACTTTCCCTGGACTTCCAAAAATCATTCAAAACCAAAATTAGCCAAATCGGTGCAGCCGTTCTCGAGTTTTAGCGAGACTAACGAACAGCAATTGATTTTTATATATATAGATTATGTATAGCCACCACTCTCCCATAGGCTGCCTCAACTGCCTCATTAGCCTAGTAGTAGCAGTCCATTACTACTACGCTGGGGTCCTGGGTTCGATTCCGGGCTAGGGAACTATCAGAGATAATGGTGTTAAGTCCTTTATCCCTGGTTTTATTGCGATTTTTCCATTTTCTGCAAATTTCCCAATACCTCGAAGATTCATAATGTGCCCGGAAAAGTCAACAGGCTTACGACTTGTTACATGGACCAAAACGTAACTGTCGAATCGTGGGTGTTTGCATCTATGCTTGAATGCATGCATTTACTTTTGCCTACCCCTTCGGGGATTACAGGCGTGTGAAGTTACGTTTTCACTCTCCCATGGAAAGTAGGAAAGTAAATATTTTACTTTACGACTATCTCGATTATGAAATAGGTATAACTTATTAATCACGCAAAATTATAGCTTTCTAGTACCTACTAACAGTGTCGTGGCCCTTGTAATCTATGGATTGTAGGCTTGTAGGTAATTACAGAAAGCGTTAAATGACAAAAAAATGTAATGCGACCATTTTAAATGCAATTATCTAATTAGGTAAGGAACCACACCTAACACCGCACATTACAAAACTACATAAAAAATATGCACTTTGAATTATCTTGTATCAACGATAACAAGCGTCAGGACAGTTTATTCGTAGACCAAAATTTACAAAGGGGCCCTTTGTAAATTAATTATAAAAAAACCTAATGGGCACAAACTGACCTACATCTCAATTGCACTAAATAAAAAAGTGGCTACCTCAGAGCATCATACCACCTACTCCGAGATAGGCCGAAAGTGTACCGGACGTCGGCTTGTAAACACACTGTTCGGCGCGAGCGCAATAAAAATGCTGTAAAATTTTGATGTTTCTATTCAAGACCACCTCTCCCTCTCACGCTCGCACCCTGCCATATCTCCATCCCGCTTCCCCTCCTGAGAATGGCTCAGATTATTATCAATGCACTTTACACAAAGCAGAAGTCCCGAAGTCAGTCTGACATTAATGTGATTTTGAAAGTAAATTGTGTAGGTTTAGTACGTCCGATAAGTGGCACGTGAATGAGGTGTCAAGTGATAAAATTAATAAATGGAGCTAGATTTCATCGCGGACGAGTTTTTTATTTGTATCGTGCACACGTACGTCGTCTTTGCTTATTGTCGTGGTTTTATACGTTTTCACTATTTCGGACCGATTTTACGTGTCTGATACTTATCTTTTAAACTCTACCACAAAGGAGGCAGATATTAAAAAGACTGCCTAATCTACTTGTCGTTATTTATCTTAATGTTGAACGCTATCGGGTTCAAGCACTAGTTACAGTCATGAAAGAGGATTGTATAGAGAAAGAAAGAAAAACGAATGTATTAGTATTTGAAAGAGATGAACAGAGAACAAATTCAAGGGTAGTAGTAGATGATGCAGTGTTAGAACAGGTGGATGAAATTGTATATCTTGGATGTGCTTTTAGCAAGGATGGTAGGGACAAAACTGACATAGAAAGGAGAGTGCTTGCTGGTAATTGCGTGAATCGACCGTTGGGTAAGCTGCTAGAATCAAAACATCTCAGCCAGCGGGCTCGACTAGCCGTACATAATGCTGTACTTACTCCAACGCTTTTATATGGAAGCGAGAGCTGGGTATGCAGGAAAGAGCATGAAAGTAAATTAAGCACGGTCGAGATGAGATCTTTGCGCAAGATCTGCGGTGTATCGCTCACCGAACGCGTTTGTAATGAAGATATAAGAAAGAGGCTTTGTACGAATGAGACTATCGGTGTAAATGTAAATAGGCATGCTCTGATGGTTCGGGCTTATAGAAAGAATGTTGAATGAGCGAATGACTAAACAGATATACAATGCGAATGTGGATGGTTGCAGAGGCCCAGGAAGACCAAGACTGACCAAATAGGTCGAGTTCTGTCTGATGGTGCCGTCAAAAGTCTTATGAATCGGCGTGCATGTATGAAGTGAATGATGAAGGTAGATGAGGCACGAGAGGTTTGTCAGGACCGGGCGATATCTAGCGCTCTACACTCTCTGCCTACCCCTTTAGGGACCTGGCGTGAAGATACACACATACATGCTATCGTTTTCCAGTCGAGCACCAAAGGCGTAGGCGTCATTAGATCTACCATCATACCTATCTAAAGGGTAGAGTAAAGTAGAATCGTATGAGAAAGAAGAACTTAACCTTTGCTTCAGGACGTTAGTGCAATCAGTCAACAGAACTATGATGGTTAAATCATTCGATAGGCGGCAGTAAATACAATAACGCAGGATGGGCAGCAGCGTCCCATGTAAAACGGCCGCCACTGCAGTCAATCTGCATGCCAAGCGTGTAATTTTTTTATGTTATAAAGTGGCAAATAAACATACATTGATGGTAAGTAATTAATACTGTAGCCTATAAACATCTACATGAGACTGGAGGTTTCAACACAGATGCGTTACTCGAGCTCCGTCACTGAAGAGAAGAAGATTATGGCATATTCTCCCCTTATGATGCACTATTGTGAGCATATTTCGGGAAGAGTTTTGTTCAGCCGTGGACGTATTTCGGCTGAAGGGATAACAATGGTATAATAAATAATAGGGGTAACCCTTGATACGTCCCACTGCTGGGCACGAGTCTCTTCCTTTCTTGGCAGGAAGCCTGGAACATACTCCACCACGCTGCTCCAATGCGGGTTGGTGGAGATAAGGGTTAGTGGCCAACCCGCTGTCGGATGTTTTTCAAACCGCCCAAAAGGTCTTCGGCAAGGTTTTTAACGATTACTATCTATCGATAGCAACCGGGCTTTACGTACCCTCCGAAGCACAGAAACGCGCATTTTAATTTACCACTAGCGGTCACCCATCACACACCCGACCGTGCTTGTGTCGCTTAACTCAGTATGCGCGTTTCAACAATGGTATAGGTAAATTTTAGCAAAAATACCAAAAGTTTTCCAAAATAGGTAGGTATGTTAAAACGGACTGACGAAAGATCTTTTTAAATGATCCCTTTTTTGTTACGGGTTTTTGATATGAAACAACTTAATTGGGGAGTCTGAACTACTCTTTATAATCTCATCTCCAGATCTTTATCACATTAGCAATTTCATCGGAATGTGAGGCCTGGAATCGATATAATTTCTTACTTAATGGAACGCTAATAACCTTAAACTGTTGACTAAAATACCGCTCAACAAAAAAAAACTTTTTGGTTAGTAGAACGCTATTGTCATTTATCTAATAGATGATTTAGATATATGTTGTAAGTTCACAGCTGCATTTTCCTAAGCGGTAGGTTCATGCAAGCATGCATTACCTACGATTTTCTGAATATGCCTAATAACGTTATTGAACTAGATAAAATATACCAAATGAAACGTGTTGATATTCATCGGACACATTATCATTATTTGAATCATCAAACTCCATGGAACCAAGAATTTTCAAGAGCTGGAAAAATCCCAAGCATTTACTTCACGATCCGGGGATCAATATTTCAAACGAAGCAATGGCTTGCTACCACTGAGGCAGTAAAAGGTTTTTTTATGTAAATCATGCTGCAAACGAGCATGCAGTTCACTTGCATAGATGGATGGTAACTTAATACATACTACAACCTACAGACAAAATATACATACCTATAGATTATTTTTTTATTTTTTTGTATAATAAAAGTGGCAAACAAGCATGCAGTTCGCATTGATGTTAAGTGATGACTGCAGCCTATAATCACCCACACAATGACCGGAGGTCAAAATGCAGATGCACTGCCACTCCTGAGGCATTAGGTGATATGCCTCTGTGCCTGAAATTACAGGGCCGTACATTACCACCTGACCGGAACACGATAGTGCTGAACACTACCATTTAGCGGCAAGTATATTAGGTAATGCGGTGGTGCCTACGCCCGCGAGCTCCGTCACTGGAACTCTACCACCAGTGAGATAACGCATTACCTAATATGTGTGCCGCCAAATGGTAGAGTTCAGTATTATCGTGTTCCGGTTAGATAGTAATGTATGGCCCATAATAACTATCACAGAGACATTACAACTTAGGTGTCAGGGACGACAACGCATCTGCATTTTGACCTCTGGTTTTGTGTAAGTGTCTTTAGGCTGCACTCATAATTTAACATACATGTGAACTATATGCGTATTTGCCACCTTAATGACATATAATAAAATCAACAGACATAACAATATCATCTAAGGAGTGGGGCCCGCTTTACAATACAAATAGGTACATCTTTATTTTATCATTATTCTGTTAAATTTGCATTCATTAAATAATAATAATTAATTAACATACAGCGGCATTTTATCGGCCCAATGAACCTCACGCAACTTTGGTGCGAACTGTGAAATCATGATAAATTAGTCATCGTTGTCAATAAAGCTCAGCGGTTACTCATTTCAGGTACTTTCAGATCAGATGAATCATACTTTTTTGCTAATAGCATTCTATAATTCACCTGGTAAAACCTGTGTGTGCTTACCTTTGATTTGAATCACCTATTAATGTTTCTTTCCTGTAAGCCTATTGCGTAATTTTTAATTCTGAAGTTGTAATCTTTTTTAAGCTTAATACTTCTTGTGTGTTTGTTTACCAGTAATGTTTTATTCAAGGTTTCTTATTCAATAGTTTTCGCAATTAAATACTTTAGAACGGCACTACGAGGCTGACTAGAAAATGCGCAAATATAATTTCTACAATGTGCAAAGATCGCGAAAACCGGCGAAAATGTTAGATTGAACAATATTACCTAAGTGTACTGCCCGCCTTAGAATTTTCATCGGAATCGAGCGGCGTGGTTCGACCGTCACAGTTCTGTTTTCTCCCTAGCAGACCGTAGACCAGGAAGTAAATTCCATCACTAATAGAACTCTACAGCAAAAGTTACACGAGAAGTTACTACAGTTCAATAAACTGGACTATTAAGACAAAAAAATATTATTAACAATGAATTATTAACACAACATTTAAAACCAATAAGCCAAAAAGGAACAAGTAACAGCGTCAACAAAATTAAAAGAAAAAAACAAATGCAAACCAACACCGACAATTACCCAATAATCTTTGGTAATCGCACCCAAATTCATAGTTACCGACTCACTAAAACGTTTCTCACGAGTGAATTGACATGATTATTAATAATACGTCTCTGGGAGGAGCGATTGACACATTAATATACGGAGTACAACATTATTTTACTTCCAGCCAAAGAAGAATCCACCTTATCGTAATGTAATTAAGGGGGAGATTAGTTGAGATGTCGTCGGTTTACCACAGATAGGATCAGTTGATCGTACCGTGAGATTTCTGAGACGTCACTGATGCCTGAGACAAAGTGATTCTGTGACGCGTCATAACGTGATTATTTGCGTATCATTGCCGATACCTTTACTTACAGTTAAGTACCAACAGGTATCGACAAGTAAATTTACTGGTGGTAGAGCTCCAGTGACAGAGCTCGCGGGCGTAGGCAGCACCGCATTACCTAATTTACTTGCCGCTAAATTGTAGTGTTCAGCACTATCGTGTTCCGGTCAGGTGGTAATGTACGGCTCTGTAATTTCCGGCACAGAGGCATAATACCTTAGGCCTCAGGGGTGGTAACGCATCTGCATTTTGGCCTTGGTCTTCATGTGGGTGTCTATAGGCTGCAGTCATCACTTAACATCAATGTAAACTGCATGCTTGTTTGCCACTTCCATTACAAAAAAAAAAAAAAAAAAAAGTAAAGCACTTCGGCTACTTACCTAAGTTCCTTGCAGAGCTTTTATTTTAGTAGAGGAGATTTTTTTATTTAATCGAGCGCGTCAGATTAGGTAGGTAAGTCATGAGGGATACCTTGTAACCTGTTGAGACATCCAACCAATCTGAGCTGTGTACAACGTGTAACAGGAATAATGCACACTCTTAAACACCTCGATTAGAAAATAGAGTTATGATCATAATATATGAACGCTTACTGCTGCTGCAACTGCGGAGACCCTGAAACAGCGCAAATATAGTACCCTTCCAGAGGACTATATATTTGTGCCTTTCGGGGTCGAAACTCTTGGTCCATGGGGCCCCAGTGCTCGGCTCTTATTCAAAGAGATCGCGAAACGGCTGGTCGACACTTCCCGTGACCAGAGGGCTGGCCAATTTTTAGGTCAAAGAATCAGCATTGCCATCCAACGAGGTAATGCTGCCAGCCTTCTGGGTACCATAACACAGGAAGGCAGTGATGCGGAATTTTTAGATGCATGTTGTTTTTAGTTTAGTTTTAACTTTTTATTATGTAAATATTGTTTAGGTTTTAAATATATGAACTGAAATTACATGTTTAAGTATGTATATTTTTTTATTTAGAAACAAGTTGTCCTCAATTTGTACGAACAGTATGCACACTCTATGAATACTTAACCTACCTCTACTTACGACCGCACATAAAACACAAACCAACTCACACACGTACACTGTCGCAATGTGATGTAGCGTAACCTGCGTAGCCCAATTTAACACTTGCTAGTGATAAGATTAATTTTCACCATTTTATTTCTTAACTTATTATTAATAATAAAATGCACGTCTCAACGAGTTCTAACAATATTGTTGAGACTACCATTTTATTTTTGATAGACGTTTGTCTCATTTTCGTTTGTATTGACTGTTCACCAAACGGGTGCCATAATTCCCTTAATTGTAATTAATTTTGGGACAAAATGTAACCTACAAAATGTTATCAAAAATCCCTAAAATTGATCAGTTATCAATTCTGAACAAACTAGTTTCGGGTTGTACATTCAATCCTGTTACACGTTGTATATAGGCACACATAAGGCAGCTTTGACGACCCGTTTAGTCCAGCGCCAGCGGTGCGAAACCACAGTTTGTTTCGAAGGGTCGCGGGTTCGATCCCCGCACCGGAACAAATGTTTGTATGGCCAACAGATATTTGTTTCGGGTCTGGGTGTTTGTGTATGTGTTGTATGTGTACAACGGCACCCACGACACAGGTTTATACCTACTGTGGGGCTGTGAGTGTAAGCGTTTTTTTTCTTTGTTTTTAAAAACCACCACTATCTTACCTCACATCCAAATCGGAATTTTGAATGAACATGCTTTTGTTTAGATACATTTAACATATCTGACGCATCCTTGAGCCATGACATTGATGCCGTAACCTTTTCTAAAGGATCACAAACCTAAGTGTCAGTTACGTCACTTCTAAATCAGGAAAGCCTCTCTCACCTATCCACCCCCAATCATCGCTAAATTTTACACAGCTTTCTAGAATAAGTAGGCTTATGCATAATCATATTCATTTAGTATGATCTTCGGTTTTCGCGAGCTGCACTCATTGAAATAAAACTAGTTTTCGGATTTATCTCGCCTATATTAAACTAAAATGATTATTTAAATTAATCATTTTCTGTAAGACCTCAAGATACAATTAGTAACTTTTGTGTTAATCCTGAACGCTACACAAGACGTTTGCGAAATAGATGGAGGTAGCTGCACATAATAATTTTTCAAACTGCTGTCAGACAATTACCATCTCAGTCTGCCCGAGACCACGGAAGCTGAAAAGCGCCCGAAACGTCAGGTTCGATTTTAAATAATCATTTTTGACGACCCGGTTAGTCCAGCGGTGCGGAACCACCGTTTGATTCGAAGGGTCGCGGGTTCGATCCCCGCACCGGAACAAATATTTGTATGGCCTACAGATATTTGTTTCGGGTCTGGGTGTTTGTGTATGTGTTGTATGTGTACAACGGCACCCACGACACAGGTTTATACCTACTGTGGGGCTGTGAGTGTAAGCGTATTTTAGTTTAACATATTCATTTAATGTAGTCATCATACAAACTTGATTAATGTTCTTTAGGTAAGCCATAGTTACTAACTATTTTCATTAACCTGTAGGTATTGGGTACTGACCCAATACCTACAGGTAGTGGAGCCAAAACAGCGCTATGACACCGCCACATACCATTTAACTTAACTGCCTCAGTAGCCTAGAGCAGGCCACTACTACTACGCTGGGGTCCTGGGTTCGATTCCCGGGTAGGGGGCTATCAGTTATAATGGTGTTTAGTCCTCTATCTCTGGTTCTATTGGGGTTTTTCCATTTTCTGGAAATTTCTCAATACCTCAAAGTTTAGTAATGTGCCCGGCAAAACGTAACCGGCGGATCGTGGACGTTTGCATGTATGTTTGAATGCATGCATCTACCTCTGCCTACCCCTTCGAGGATTACAGGGGTGAAGTTACTATGCAGGATCCCGTTTAGTGCCGTAGGTACTCCTACACGCACGTTCACGCGAGCGTAGGTAGGTACTATTGCGGTATCAACACACCATTTTGTGTCCTACACACACAAGTTTGTGTCCTATTTGTAGCATATTTTCTAAGTACGAATTAGGCTATAGGTGGTACGAATTATGCGACCAGGTGCCTTAATCCGAACGTATGTTTACGAAAAAAGCTAAAAAACCTATTTAAGTCAAAGTTTTTTTTATTTTTTAAGATTGTTGGTTAAAACTCAGATAAATAAAAATTCCGTAAAAACTCAACATTTTGTTTTATTTCAATTGTAGAGAATATTACAGCAATATTTCCTCAAGGGGTACGATTTAAGCAACCACTACTAACTTGTTTACTACTAACGATTTAAGCAGAACCACTTTTTTTAGCAACTATTTGCTAAAAAAATGTTCATTTTGGGAGGTTTAGTTAATTACTTTTAGGTAATTAGTTTCGTAACCTTCAGAGCTTGCTAATATGCCTGGCGATGTCAATACCCTCCCCACCTATTTATTACATAGGATAAAACATATCTATTTATATTATTTCACATTAACACATGCTTGTGAAATATATTTTATTTTAAAGAAAAATGCGAAAAAATGTGTTAATGCGAAATAATATAAAACAATTATTAAAGGTAAAAGCGACTTCTTTACGATATTCAATAAACTGCAAAGTCTATTATATCGGTTGCCTAACTAACATAGTTGGTAATAGATGGCGCTGCTGCTACCATAAAGCAATGCAACAAATGTGAAGGAAAGATTTGACAAATCGGGCAGGACTTCAGTAGCTCAATTGGAAGAGCGGCTGGACTAGATTCCCAGTAGGCCGCGAGTTCGAGTCTCGCCTGAAGTCAAATTTTTCTTTCCATTTTTCTTTAAAATAAAATAAAACATATCTGCCTATCCCTTCGGGAAATATAGACGTGAAGTAACGTACGTTATTTAATTTGTCTCATTTTGTCTTATAAATGTGTGAATCACAAAACCACACAACTGGAATACAAAAAAGTTCAATTCAATTCACCGCCAATAAAATCAATAAACAATTGTTGCGATTTACGAAAAACATTACTGATATTAATTGTGCAATAAAAGACCCATTAATATTCATGGATGGCACATGTGGGTCCTAGGCCCCGCCCAGTTACGCCCAGGTCGCCCAGTGCTGCCGCCCCCGCGCGCCCAATTTTCCGCTTTTTCAATTTCGAATTCCGATCTTCCAAATTTGAAATTACTCGCCGTGAAACAATTTGTCTACGCGAAAACGGTGTGGAAGAATTTTTATTGATCGAGATTCGCAGTCGTAAAACGAAACGCAAGTTTACTCTGTAAGCTTTAACGTTTCATACCAGTTTGAATTATTTAATTACAGCTTTTTTTTTTGTTTAATGTAAAAACGGTGAGGTTCGGTTGCACCAAAATGCTTGTCAAAGTTAACATTAACAGTTACATTGACTTTACGAATACGGTGCACCAACGTATTTTTGACATTATTAAAATTAGGTTAAATAACATGTAAAGTAACTAAACGAATATTTGACAGATAATTGACATTTGTTAAGGTTTAAAAATTTGTGTAGTGTGAAAAGTGATGACGTCATGTAACTTTTAACTGTGGATAACCTGCCAACCAACTTTTTGTTTAAATCTTATAGGTTTAACTTTACAAATTTTTCAACTTTAACAAATTGGTAAAGTATTTACCAGTTAAGCATATTATCAATGTCAATAATGTTACTGGTAGTAGAGCTCCGGTGACGGAGCTCGCGGGAGTAGGCACCACCGCATTATCTAATAGGTACCTAGACATGCTGCTAAATGGTTGTATTCAGCACTATCGTGTTCAGGTCAGGTGGTAATGTACGGCCTTGTAATTTCGGGCACAGAGGCATAACACCTTAGGCCTCAGGAGTGGTAACGCATCTGCATTTTGATCTTGGTCTTTGTGTGGGTGTCTATAGGCTGCAGTGATCACTTAACATCAATGTGACTTACATATTATAACATAGAAAAAGTATAGATCTTGATGGACTCTAATAAAAAAGAATGCAAATTCGTTTATTCAAAGTATTTGAAGTTATTTTGCAAAAATAATAAAATTACACTCATTAAGATACAGTTAAAATGAATAAGTATGATTTAAGCGCATCTTCTACGAAATAAAGTCTCAATTATCAAAATATATAACAAACCCTAATCTTATATTCAGTCATGTTAAACTTCATCACACATCTATCTAATACAGATGAAACATACAATTATATAGTTTATTATTTAATTACAGATATCTAGTCATATATCTACATTGTACCTACAATTAAAATATTATGCACGGCTAAAATAGCTGTAACAAATTATACAAATCAGACGGTATTTTAATAAACATAAAAAGAAACTGCACGGTAAATAAAAGCCAAACCATTTACCGATCTTAATTGCGTATACAAATGTTTTACACGATTCAAAAACAATAAAATTTAATTATGTACTACACTAAAGAACTACATTAATCGCGCACAATAGACGATTGGCCACAATGGGAGGTAATTAAACCACAATCCAAATATTCGTGTCTAGCCACATCGCCTTGGTGGTCGTCGTACTAAAATATCACCAGTGATGAAATTATGTACCATATTGAACATGATTTTATTTTTTACCTAACATCAGATAGTCTCTCTGAGACTAAATACCTAAAATAAGTGTCAATCGAACGCCTACGTTTTTTGTAACAATAAACATTAGATAAATATTTTTAAATCTAGTATTTCAGAATATTGATTAAAAATCATAATTAAAGATAGGAGTAGAGCGATCTTATAGCGTCTTTTGATCAACTGCCTATGAACAAATGATTCATAAGACATAAAAATGTACAAAAAATAAAATGTACAAAATAGTACCTACTATAATATCAAAAATTATAATTTTCTCAAGTTTTCGTGAGCTCGTTCGTTACTTATTTCAAATCTGATTTTTGCTAAAAATATTTTTCATATTCTTCATTTTGTGATACTGAAGTGACAGTACATTTTGTGATAAGACGTAGAATAAAAAGTAAAAAAAATTGGTAGTATTTAATGAAAGCTT
The DNA here is from genome assembly GCA_036365455.1 of Macrosoma leucophasiata. Classification (NCBI taxonomy): domain Eukaryota; kingdom Metazoa; phylum Arthropoda; class Insecta; order Lepidoptera; family Hedylidae; genus Macrosoma; species Macrosoma leucophasiata. The sequence continues at coordinate 20,049,901 of JAWQUS010000007.1, read as the reverse complement.
ACTTCATATTTTTCTTTATATTCATTATTTACCTCCGTTATTTATTATTTAAACAAATTAAGACTGTCTCCTCTGCAAGATTTTCAATCTATAATCGTCTGAATGACTATGCACCCGCAGTGGCGTTCCCACAGCGTATTCCATTGCTCACCGGGCGAACTGACGAAATTAGATCGATTAATGTGATAAACGTATCGATTGTAACATCGATGCATCGATAGTATTCGATCGTATCGATACCGCTGACAAATTATGCCGTACGCCCTGTCTGCGCTCAGACGAATCGATCTAGATTATTACATTGATATTTGATTTGCCCGTTTGATCATTTATACTGATGTGGCTCGACTGGTTTTTAATTTGGAACATAAATATTTAAGTGATGACTTGATCGAGACGTCGATATTGTTCGATTAAATTGTACTTATTAGTTTTTTTATGTAATGATGGAGGTAAACAAACATGCACATGGATGGTAAGTGACAACTGCAGCCTATAAATAAAGTACAAAATACAGAGTACAAAAGAGCAAAAAGTACCTACAAGATCCAGAAGTCAAAAGGCAGAATTCGTTGCCACCCGTCAGGTTGGTAACTAATGCTGAATAAAACATTTAAAAAAAGGAGCAGCCATATGCAGGCTTTCCCCTCTGTCAAAGTACAAGACCAAATGGTCCTGTCATGCCTGGCATCCAGATATTTAAATGTGTTCGTGAAATTGTGTATGTATTTTGTTAAAGTCAGGGTGTGAGTTTCGTAGTAATAGACTATTTTTGTAGTGTGAGTGTGTGTCACACGTATTTCCCCCTGCAAAAAATGACAGACTGTTTTGCATCGGTAATAAACGCTATGGCTACTCCCCTCCGGTCCGCCGCGGCCGGTGGCCCGTGTTGCTCTATGCTCTGTGATAACTTATTACGGGGCCGTACACATTACCATCTAACTGGAACACGATACTACTGAACACTAACATTTCGCGGCAGATAGATAAGCTAGTTAAAGGAGCCGGGCCTACGCCCTCGAGCTCCTACATTGGAACTACCATCGGAAGAACTCTTCTACAAGTAAATTGTTCTTTAACAATACCTATTCAAATCAGTTAAGAGATTATAGCCGAGATATTTTAAACTAACAATTTAATAATAATAATAATAATGGCAACCCATTATACGTCCTACTGCTGGGCACGAGTCTCCCCTTTTTGGGGGGAGGCCTGGAGCTTACTCCACCACGCTGCTGCAATGCGGGTTGGTGGAGATACGGGTTAGTGGCCAACCCGTTGGCGGATGTTTGCAAACCGCCTATAAGGCCTCCGACAAGGTTTAACGACTGCTATCTATCGATAGCAACCGGGACCGACGGCTTAACGTGCCCTCCGAAGCACGGAAACGCGCATTTTAATTTCCCACCAGCGGTCACCCATCACACACCCGACCGTGCCCGTATCGCTTTACCGAGAAGATCGCTTCCGATCTACACCAGCCGCGGAGACATGCGCGCTTCAATTTAAAAATAAATAAATAGATACGTTTACACTCACAGCCTCACACAAACACTCAGACCCGAAACAAATATATGTAACTAATTTATTTAATTTACCATTAAACTGATTAAGAACTTTTTTAGGATTAATATTCTTACCTTATTCATTTTGATTAATTCCAAATCGACATTTTTTCTTATGATACAAATATTTGTCCCGGTACGGGGATCGATCCCGTGACCCATCGAATCAAACGGTCGTCTCACACAGCTGGATTAACCGGGTCGTCATGTCATTCGCCGTCGTCGTCATTTATGAACTGATTTTATTATAACATCCTATCAAATGTGCTTTGAAATTTGAAGAGTTCCCTCGATTTGTCCAGGATCCCATCATCACATATTGACATGGTTACAATGGGACCAACTGTGAGGCACACCCTTTCAAACAAAAAAAAATCTTATCCAAATCGGTACAGGCGTTTAAAAATTATCGCTGAACAAACTTAGAAAATAAGCCGGACAAATTGACGAATCTCCTCATTTTTTTGAAGTCGGTTTAAAATATATTCACCTGCGTTCTGATAACGATTTATAAGTGCAACCACGCGCAATCAATTCGGTGACCGTATTTCAAATGATGTCATGACTGAAGAACTCTACAAGGATGACATCATGTGTCTTTAACGTTAAGACCGAATAAAATCTTTTTTTTTTTTTAGTTATTTTGGCATCGCTATTACGCATATTGCCAGTGTCAAGTAAAACGATATTTCGTATTTATTTACGCAGCGTCAAAGTAAGTATAATATCAAGTATAATATGTCAGTCAAGTGAGTTACAGTCAAGTTAAGTCGAGTAAAGCGATGGCTACTTTACCAGAACATTTACAATGAAGTTTTGGAGGCAACCTGAAAGGTGTCGTGTTTTCGCACTGTTATTCTATTTCACTATACACGGACACTGTAATAAACCTATATCAAACAAAATGCCACCAACTTTATTCAATATAACTTAAAAATACACCAAGAAAATGAAATAAAATAAGAGCACCATACGCCTCTTTCAAGGTTCCCGCCAAAACTCATGAAATCAATTCCACATACCTCCCTGAATTAAAAAGTAAAGTTTTGTTCGTGTTCTCGAGTATGTGTTGCCAGGAGAGAAGAACTCATTATCGCATCAATATAGCTGTGTGGTACTAGAATTTAAATAATGGGTTGGGGAAAAAGTCTTTTCGCATTATAGTATGTATGAACTTATAATAAAATCTCTTTGGCTGTAGTATTTGTATCTGGCTGGTTTTGGTATCATTGAAAGTTAAAATTTTAAAGAACATAATTCCAAATTCAAATTAGGCAAATGTGTGATTTTCATTTGTTTTTCGTACTGTCAAGATGAGTGAATCTAATGAAGTAATTCGATACATTTAAAAATTTTACTACAAAAAAGGTAAAAATGCAACGCAAGCAGCGAAAAAAATTTGTGATGTTTATGAATCTATTGCAGTGTCTGTGAGAGTAGCACACATTTGGTTTAAGCGTTTTCAATCCGGAAATTTTGATGTCAAAGATGCACCTCGCTCTGGTCGCCCTATTACGGATAAAATGGATGCCATTTTTGAAAATGTGGGGCAAGATCGAAATATCAGTAGTTACGACGTAGCTGAAGAACTGAGAATTGATCACAAAACAGTTTTGGCGCATTTGAAAAAAGCTGGGTACAAAAAAAAGCTCGATATTTGGGTACCTCACGAGCTCACTGAAAGAAACCTAATGAACCGTGTACTCATTTGTGATTCTTTATTACGACGTAATGAAACCGAATCATTTTTGAAGAAGCTGATGACTGGTGATGAAAAGTGAATCACGTACGACAAGAACGTGCGAAAAAGGTCGTGGTCAAAGGCCGATCAGGCTTCACAGACTGTGGCGAAACCCGGGTTAACTCGCAATAAGGTGATGTTGTGTGTGTGGTGGGATTGGAAGGGCATTATTCATTATGAGCTATTACCACCAGGCAGGACTATCGATTCTGAACTCTACTGCGAACAACTGATGAGATTAAAGCAAGAAGTTGAGAGAAAGCGGCCGGAATTGATCAACAGAAGGGGTGTGGTGTTTCATCATGATAACGCTAGACCTCACACATCTATAGCCACTCAGCAAAAATTAAGAGAGTTTGGCTGGGAGGTGTTAATGCATCCGCCGTATAGTCCTGACCTTGCACCTTCAGATTTCCACCTGTTTCGGTCTCTTCAGAATTCTTTATGCAATGTTAGGTTAACATCACGAGAGGACTGCCAAATCCACTTGTCGCGGTATTTTGATGAGAAGTCCCAATTTTTTTATAGCAATGGGATCATGTCCCTACCTACAAGATGGCAAAAGGTTATCGAACAAAATGGTACATACATACTTTAGTTAAATTGAAATAAACTATAATAAAAAATGTTTTGAATCTTAAAAAATGCGAAGAAACTTTTTCCTCAAAATATTATATTCATATATTTAATTTAGGTAAATGTGTAAAAATCTTTAATCTGAACTAACAGTAAATGGTATTATTAGAGAAAACATTCCGTTTTTTTTTTTTAATTTGTTTCACGGCAGAGTAGCGGAACCCTAAAACCCAATACTATTATTATTACTTAACCACGAGAAATACAAAGCAACAATATCAAATACACCTGAACAGATAAATTAAAAAATTATCAAAGCAATGATGCAATAAAAATATCTAATGGAAGCAGCTGGTATGGAGTTTATTGCTGTGTTTCAATTATCATTCAGCCAGTGTTTAGAATGCTAATGGGTGGACGATGTATCCTATACTAAGTCAACTGATTATCTGTAGACGTGAGAGTAGGTCCGTAACCACTTTTATTTTAACTTTAATTTATAAATTGTTTTATGCAACATTCCTTTTTGTAAAAAGCAAAACTCTTTCTTCTAAATTCTTAGTCGTCTTAAAAAGTGACATGAAAAAGTTTTTTAAATTGTATTAGCGCAATTATCATCTGTTTTCATATTTTATCATTTCAATTTCGTGATTGTTACACTATTTAGGTAGTACTAATTTTGTAGGTCCTGTTCTAAATTATTTCTATACCTTACGTTCTAAGACGCAATCTAGAAAAAACGTGTTTAGAACTTAGTAGTTAACTATTAGGTACATTTTGCTTGTAAAAGATCTCATATACTATTTGTAATATAAAAAAGAGTTTATTAAATTGAATTATAGATTATTGCGATTGTTAAATTCTCAGTAATCCTATCCGAATCAATTAATTTCTGCATCAATGCTTTTTTTATATTGACTTAATTCCATTGCCGACCATTAGAAAAAAATAAACGGTGCGTCGCTTCTACTTGACGTTTCTCGTGGTAGAAACTATTCTCTTTGGGTAGAAAGATAGGCAGTTTATCAAGATGGCTAAATGCTCGCAATTAGCAATGTGAAATGTCGCATATACATGCTAACGAGATCCCGCCTTCGGTGCTCGGCTAAGCTTACGCGCACACCGGAATGAACCCGCCGCGTATTGACTACACAAGCGTATATCAACACGTTTTGATTGAAAATGAGGTAAGTTATAATAAATACAAATAAAAAGATGCTCGAACAACATCTCTAGAGGCTCAAGTTAGAAATAGGGTCAAGGGTCTGATGCAGAAAGCGGTGCAATTCGGCACAGCACGTACATAGTGAGGAGGTTCCTGTCTCTGTGACTCTAACGACCGACAGCTTACATCTCGCTCCCGCTGTTAATGGCACACTATTTTTTAATAAGGTATGTATTTTTGTTTTTTTTTTTTTAATTTTTACTTATATTTATATACATACTAACTGACCCGGTAAACTTCGTATTGCCTCAGAATAAAATAATGTGTCAAAGGTTAAAATAATAGAATATTTGCATGGGAAAATGAATTTGTGGTTTTTACTATTTCCCGTCAATTCCTTCATATTTTTTTTACCTTTTAAACCTTCACTGGACTTCCAAAAATCATTCAAAACCATAATTAGCCAAATAGGTCCAGCCGTTTTCGAGTTTTAGCGAGACTAACGAACAGCAATTGATTTTAATATATGTAGATAGATTTCGCTACGGAACGTTAGAAGCTACAGTACTTTTAATATGTGTTGACAGAACATATTCAGCAGTGTTTTGATAGACATGTACACGGCATGTAAGTTACTTACTTATCAACTTAATGTAAACTAAAAAAATAACCAAAATCAACCAAAGTTTGTAAAAAAATCCACCACCAGAAAGTGAAAAGTTTTATATACATGACTTCAACATTTTTCAAAAATATTATGTGCATTGCTCTGTATGTATCTTCACGCTTGGTCCCTAACGGGGTAGGCAGATAGTGTGGAGCGCCAGATATCCCGGTCCTGACACACCTCCCGTACCCCTGTCTTCATTATTCCCTTCATACATGCACGCCGATTCCTAAGACTATTGACCACGCCATCAGACAGAACTCGACCTATTTGGTTATGGTAGGTCAGTCTAGGTCTTCCTGGGCCTCTGCAACCATCCACATTGCACATTATTTTGTTGGTAAAAAACGTTTTCTGTATTTTTTTATTTTTAATTTTGAAACCATTTTTTTTTTCAGTTTTATAAAGACATCAGTGTAAGTCCACCCTTACACACTATATTCGACCCTCCTCTGATTTATGGGGCCCGTATAGTGCCCTAAGTTTGTCTAATTATGCTTACGTGGCGTCTTAACAATCTTTAGCATAATTAGCGATACCTTATGAGATTGTTGTTGATGACTTGCTTGTGTGACGTATCTATACTTATAATAAAACTGTAGAAGTGTACATTCTGTACATTAAAAAGATTGAAAAAATAAATACCAGGGGATGTTACTAGATAGATACCGAATACAAATATGTGATTAGAAAATTTTTTGTCTGTCTGTCTGTCTGTCTGTTTGTTCAAGCATCACACAAAATCTACCAGTCTGATTACGATGAAACTTGTTATACTTTAACGCTTGGCGCACAACACTGGGTACTTTTTATCTCGGAATAATGTATGTTTGTTTGTTTGTGCACGCTAATTTCAGAAATGGCTTATCCGATTTGCAGTTATATATTGTGGTAAGTTTCACTTAACATTTACTGTTTGTTTCATGTAAATCGGGTCAGAAATAAAAAAGTTACGACAATTTAAAGAATCTTAAATTATTATCGAATATTTTTAAACTATTCTCTATCTTCTATCTTTTTTAGGCTTCCGTAACTAAAAGGTAAAAACGGGCCCTATTACTTATCCTCCGCTGTCTGTCTGTCCGTCCGTCCGTCTGTCTGTCACCAGGCTGTATCTTATAAACAGTGATAGCTAGAAAACTAAAATTTTCACAAATAATGTATTTCTGTTAAAATAATGTAATAATCAAAAAAAAGAAAATATTAGGGGTGGGGGGGGGGTGTTTGTGTTGGTGGTGGCGTTAATGGCGTTGGTGGCGTTTGTGGTGGTGGCGGTGGTAGAGGTGGTAGCCGTGACAATGGTGGTGGTAATGGTGGTAGTGGTGACGATGGTGGTGATGGTGGTGGTAATGTTGGTTACATTATTGGTTAAAAAAGCACAACGTTAATATTCAATTTTTCAGATTTTTTTTATGTAATAAGAGTGGCAAACAAGCGTGCAGTTCACATTGATGTCAAGTGATGACTGCATCCTATAGACACCCACTCAATGACCAGAGGTCAAAATGCAGATGCGTTGCCACTCCTGAGGTCTAAGGTGTTATGCCTCTGTGCCGGAAATTACAGGGCGGTACATTACCACCTGACCGGAACACGATAGTGCTGACCACTACCATTTAGCGGCAAGTATATAAGGTAATGCGGTGGTGCCTACGCCCGCGATCAATTGCTGTTTATTTTCTTCGCTAAAACTGTAGAGTATTTTTTATCTTTATTTTAAAGCGATACAAAGTTCGGGCCAGCTAGTAAGAAAATAAATCTATTGTTTTTTTAGCATGGCATTTGACCACCTTATATAGCAACTGTTATAATACTGTTTTTAAAAAATGAAATCATGGACGTAGGAAAGAGAGCATCGTGTCCACCCAGAATAGTCTTGTTTTAAGTGAGAAAGGTGGCAAACAAGCATGCAGCTCACATTGATGTTAAGTGATGACTGCAGCCTATAAACATCTACATAAAATTCAGAGGTCAAAATGGAGATAGATGCGTTGCCACGTTGCCACCCCTGAGACCTAAGATGTCATGTCTCTGTGATAGTTATTAAGAGACCATACATTACCATCTAACCGGAACACGATAGTAGTTCCACACCGCGGACACTCCGCCAAAATTCCATACAAACGCTTAATCTCTATTACACAGACATCAATCAGTGACATGTATTTACACGTGCACCTGTGTGCGTAGCACGTAGAAAATACCAAACGTCGCCCATAAGAGGGAAGGAGGTTGGGTGAGGCGGAGAAATCGGGCGGGACGTCGAAGAGTTCATTCTATACGTAGTATTATTACATATTCTCTGGCAGTGCCGAACACTACCATTTAGCGGCAGATAGGTTAGTTAGGAAATGCGGTGCCACGCCCTCGAGCTCCTACATTTGAAACTCCAATCAGTTTTTTTTTAATATATCAAAAAGGAAAGCTGAACTTCCTGCCGTTACCCCTATATATGATGCCCCCCCCCCCTTTCCCCCCTCCTTACTTAACGTCAAAAGCACTGTTACATGCTTTTATTTAACTAACAATGTCTACGCGTAAAATCCTAAAAAAGCTTAAGAGTGAAATCTTGGAACTGACTCTTAAAACAATTATCCTCAAACAGTTGAACTAAAATTTCCTTTCGCACCAAAGATCATGGTTTAAAGTAAAACATGCGATATCGATATCTTGAAATTCTTTCACTAACTAAACCATGCTTTATTTATGAGTGCCGGTGGTTAGAAATCGTGATTTTTAAGCGATTTGCTCGTGTATCACATAATTTTATAATAGTGCTGGCAACCCTGTACACGGCAAATGTTTCCCAGACAATATTGCGGTGTTGCCTTTGCCACGTAATTGATAATGACAGAAAATGATGCATGTCAGTAGCTGCGAGCTATGTGCTTCAAGTGTGGCAACACTATAAAATGCAACGTGTTTAATATATTAAGTATTGTTTATGTCAATGTTTGAAGGTAATGTGCCGATCAAATGTTGCAGTAGGTATGTAGGTACGTAACTTTTAAGAACAGGTATGATTTTTATGTTTTTCCAGCAGATGAAACGCACTATTAATCGTTCTGGATTAGTAAACATTTTATTTTTACTATTTTGGTAATCGAAATAGCTGGCACGTAGCAGTGAAGTAATGATTATCATTATAGCCGAAAGATGTCCGCTACTGGACAATAGCCTCCCAATAAAGGATTTACCATTCGGCTGATATGATGAACACGGTGCCAAGCCCATTGACATCGCCAAACACATTACTAAACTCTGAGGGTGGCGCTGAAAAACTGCTAGACAATTTAAAAATCCCAATATCAGTTACCTCTCGACCCGGGTATGAAACCCAGCACTCCAGCGTAGCAGTAGCGACCTACTTTTTATGTAAGGAATACTAAGTGGCAAACAAGCATGCAGTTCACATTGATGTTAAGTGATGACTGCAGCCTATAGACTCTTATACAAAGACCAAGGTCAAATGCAGATGTGTTACCACTCCTGAGGGCTTAGGTGTTATGCTTCTGTGCCGGAAATTACAGGGCTGTATATTACCACCTGACCAGAACACAATAGTGCTGAACACCACCATTTAGCGGCAAGTACATTAGGTAATGCGGTGGTACCTACGCCCGCGAGTTCCGTGTGACTGGAGCCAGTAGACTGCTACTAGACTAATGAGGCAGTCTCCCGATATCCCCACAGGAACCGGCAGGTACAAGCTAGAGTTTAATAAATTTATCACAAAGTGTGACAGCCCTACACAGATCGCAGTAATCCAACCGCGCATAATCTTCGCAGGATATTTATTTAAACACAAGTGTTTACCTCATAATGACGAACAATAACCTATTCATTTCGCCGACAATCGAGCTCTGCTCCTCATTATTAAATCCATGTGGAAATTACAGTTTAGTCATACGCGTTATAATATTTATTACCGGGATCTTGTCTTACAGTCACGCTTATATTTAATAGTAATAGATACATACAATGTTTTAAATATTTATTTATGTATCGTCAATTACTTAACACGTAGTATGGGTCGATAAACTTGAATATATCCAGCTATATAATTCGTAGTCATGATTTCTCTTTATTCAGAGACTATCTTCACTATTATTATGAAGAGTTTATAACTTTTTGTGTTTGTTTATAAGGGGTAATCTTCGCAAATATTAGTCCGATTATATATTTTTTTATTCAGGAGTGGTATAGACTATATTTTGTTATGGTTGAACAAAAAAAATCACCGGAAAATAATAGTAGGTAGGTACTATACGTAAATCAAGTTAAAAACCGGAGGTCAAAATGCAGACGTGTTGCCACCCCTGAGACCTAAGTTATTACGTCTCTATGACAGTTATTACTAGGCCATACATTATTATCCTACCGTAACACGATAGTACTGAACACTGGTATCTACCATTTGGCGGCAAATAGGTCAGGTAATGCGGTGATGCCTACGCCCTCGAGTCCGTACACTCATAGATTATACACTAATAACTGACTTACTTACACTGAAACTATATCACCAGTAAAGGTAGGTTTTAGGGCGGTCACACAAAACTACGATACGACGCCGCATCGCAGGCAATTCATTCGTGCGAGCTCGCAAATATTTGCGATGCGATGCGAATTCGCAGTTTCGACAGCCTTTTTGACAGCCGTGAGACACATACCTATTACGTGTATATTTATTAATTTTAGAAATTGTGTTGCCTTTTCTTCGTTTTCTATTTTTTTTCTGTCTGTCTGAAGGTTGACAGACAAGCAAACGGGCCACCTGATGGAAAGTGGTCACCGTCGCCTATGAACATTTGCAACACCAGGGGAGTTGCCAACGCGCCGCCAGCCCTGAAGAATTCTTTTGATGCCATTTTTGAAGAACCCCATATTGTAGCACCGAGGGAACACCTCAGAGGGAAGTTCGATCCACAATTTACACGTTCTGGGCAGGAACGAACGTGAAAACCGCACCGTTGAGCACTGCCAGGTGTCGTATACGTTTTATGTCAGTTTTATGTGTCTTGCTGTGTGTCAAAGTAAATGTTTTTTTCTTTCTTACTTTCTTTCACTGCAGTATCCACGTACCTTCATTGTGAACTGCAAGCTTGTTTACCATGACATTAAAAAACTCCATCAATATAATAAACATACTTATAAACATTTCGATCCATGTTTCGAAACCTTAACGGTCTATAATATTCCTAAGGACTAAAAGCTCAGAATTATCGACGTGATACAAAGCCACTGCCTGCCATAAACCACTATTCAATGGTCGGCCACCGTAGTTTTATAGCTGTGTTATCTCGGTAGATATTTTGTATGCTGCGGCTCTATTAGTTGTACAGACCTGCTAACAAAAACTGAGCATTTCGTTTTATAGTCAAATGAGTTTGGTGCGTTTTCAATCACATAGCATTTCATTTCCAAAAATTACAAAGGACATGAAGAATAGGTATAATTTTTCAATAGAAAAGTTAAAAATGTACATTACGTTGAAAATAGAATCGTTAATAATAATGGCGGCTATAGGTATTTTAGTATTATCAGGTAGGTATTATCACAGAGACAATACAATCCTGTTCAGAGGTTACTTAAGGAATTTCCAAATAAATCTTCACATTGACAAAAAGTTTCCGATAACAATTGCTGTTGCATGTATCCAAACGTACCGGTACCGGTATTTACACCAGAAGTCCACGTGGGCAAAGTCGCAGGCAAAATCTATTATATTGCAATAAAACGCATGCAATTATTTATTCTTCTTTTTTGTCGTTTCACTCTTGGCAGAGTGGTCGTGGTCGTCAGTCAGGAACAGGCGGAGTGACAAGTTTTGTTATACGGCACCATTCTTGTCGGACCGCAGCCTTTCTGGTACACTTATGAACTGGGTAGTTGTTGCCGCCTTGATTTGATCTGTCCATCTCAACGGGGATCTGCCTCGCGGTCTGGTACCTTCCACTTTTCCCTGCACTACTAGACGTTCTATGGAGTCATTGTTGCGCCGCGATACATGCCCAAAGAAAGTAAGGATGCGGGTTTGTACAATAGACTAGATGCGCTGTCGGATGCCGAACTCGTTAACTATGGAGGCGTTTGTACGGAACTCTGTCCACGACACCCTGAGCATTCTCCTCCAGCACCACATCTCGAGTGCGTTCAATTATTTATATCAAACTAGAAATAATGTGTAGAAAGTTTGATAGATACGGACTACTATTTGTATGGGGAAATGAAAGTGTAGTTTTTAGTATTTCCCTTCAATGTCTTCATATTTTCTTACCTTTTAAACCTTCCCTGGACTTCCAAAAATCATTTAAAACCAAAATTAGCCAAATCGATAAAGTCGTTCTCGAGTTTTAGTGAGACTAACGAACAGCAATTGATTTTTATATATATAGACTACAAATCCGAACACTACTCATACATTTGTTATCACCCTAAAAGTTACGTAGACTAATTCTAGTACAACAGAGTACTCTAGACACGAGATGGGTCGGGATCAAAGGTGCATTACCATACCGCCTGACCTTGCATAAATAGGCGCGGTAACAAAGCCAATCGTTTTTGTAAATTTCTTCACTTGTTTATTACCCGTCACCCGTAAGACCTTGAGATTAGCTTAATTCCGACGATTATTGTACAGTGCTCAACAATAAATATTTCACATCGAGCCTATGAAGGAGACTTCGGCTTATTTCGGGTCTGTAGAGCGTTATCTCTTTCGCACCGTACCTATTTGACGTTTGTCGACCATTTTGATCAAGTTTTGACCAATACCGGACTGTCAGTGCTTACGTAGGCAGTGTGCAACAGAGATAACGCTCTACGAAGTCGAAACGAGCCGTTCGTATCTTTCGCAGGCTCGATGTGCAATATTAATTGTTGAATACTGTATCTTCGTTATGTTAGGAGATAGCCAGAGAGCTTGGAGAGACAAATAGGTATCATGTAAGAAAGGTGGCAAACAAGTTTTGACTGGTGGTAGAGCTCCATTGACAGAGCTCGCGGACGTAGGCACCACCGCGTTACCTAATATACTTGCCACTAAATGGTAGTGTTCAACACTATCGTGTTCTGGTCAGGTGGTAATGTACGGCTCTGTAATTTCCGACACAGAGGCATAACCAATTAACCAATTTGATCTCTGGTCATTGTGTAGGTGTCTATAGGCTGCAGTCATTACTTAACATCAATGTGAACTGCACCCGTGTTTGCCACTTTTATTACATTAAAAAAAAGCACTATAGACTGCTACCTATAGACAACCACACATAGACCAGAGGTCAAAATTCAGATGCGTGTCACCCCTGAGATATTAGTTGTTATCTCTGTGACAGTTATTACGGGGCCATACATTACTATCTAACCGGAACATGATAGTGAACACTACCTATGTGGCGGATAGATTAGGTAATGCGGTGGTGCCTACGCCCTCGAGCTCCTACACTAGAACTCTACCACCAGTAAAATAATACTAAACAATAACACCTCAAATCAATCAAGGGAATATAAAGTTTAATTTCAATAAACAGTCACTTTTAATAATGAAGCGAAAATACGCATATTGTAAGAGCACTAATTTGTAATGCGCGGTCATTATATGCAAATACCCTGTCCTACCCTGTCCCTTGCGCACGCGACTTTCCCTAATGAAGGGTTGTAACCCTTAACCCAAGGGGTTGTCAATACAACCCTCTCAATAACCAAACAATTTATCATTGAGCTGAAATGGAATATTTGTCAACGAGTATTTAAACAATTACAACAATGTGAAATATTTTTAGATCTTACCCGGTATTGAAAGGGATTTTGATGTAATGAAACGCGTGAGCATTTTTTGAGTTAATAAAAAACATTGTAATATAAAAATAGAAATAATGTAGGTACATTAATGGTTTTGTAAAGAACCAATTCAATACTTAAATAAAATACACTTTACACAATGAATTTAGATTAAATTTTGAACAGAAATGAATGATTGCAAATTTGTCTCGATGTAGTTAAAACCTCGCGAGCGAGATATCTAATTAAGTTTAGGAGCCTGTAAGTTTCTTCAGACATCTATTATTTTAAATCGTTAACAACAAAATGTTACAGAAATCCTAAGATGCCTCAGCATTTCCGAAATTCCAAGCCTGAGCTCGTAGCTCAAAACGCTACCCATAAATTAGTTCGCAAAATTCGAAAGCCCAACTATCCAACTGTCACGCTATCTCACGGATTTGGAACTTAACAAAACAATGTCTAGCATCCGAAAACCAATAACAACGGGATATCGGTTCCCATGGTCGGGAATGAGACGCGTGGGGCGGCATTTTATATAGGCAGGGATTGCGTCCACCGAGCCACTGTTGAGCGAGTCTTCTTTATGTGCACACGGCCGGTCATTCTTCATCATTTGTGCCGAAATTGACGAGGAATCGCGTAAACAACTATAATGAGAGTAGGTGGGGCCGGTCGGTGAGGCGTGCAGACGCCCCTCTAGTATTTTTTCTCGGCGTCTGGGCGGCGCGAAGAACACGCCTTGCGGCCCACGCAACCGAACGCAGCGTCATGAGCCGCCAAACACCGTATGGACTAGCCGACGGCAACGCGCCGACGGCTTTCCGACACATCGTAAACGTTTTGTCGCTCGAACATGCGAAACAGTGATTCCTTATACGACCGGTTCTGCAACGCTATTATCGCTACTTTATATTAATTGACGCACGATATCTGCATGGACCCTTTTTTTCAACGCAACCGGCTCCGATGGGTTTAAGTGAAGTAACGTTTTGTGTATTGTGACATTCACGGTGGAGGATACGATGAGCCCGCAAAAACAGGATATTGTGTTGCCAACATGAAAACTTCGTGCGGTGGAAACATGCACAGTATATACCCGGCGGCCATAGTTTTGCTGGTTACTGTCAACATGGCGAGGTGAGTTTATATTTCCAATTGGAAAGTACGCAGGAACGGTTACCGACTAATCACAAAGGGGGCGTTGAATACATAACGAAAGCGCGTCACTAATCATGCAAAAGTAGACAACGTCGGCCTAATGAATAATGATACTGTAAGGGATAATGAATGATAATGAATGCAAATTTAAAAGGCGACAATCATTTGTCGGGCCACCCAATAGCGCGAAGATTTACGGTGTATGTAAATGTGAGTCGATATGCCACTGCGCGCGGCGGCATAATCGCCGGCTGTTTGTCGTGTGATTGATATTCAACGCAAAGAACTACAGCTAGCTGGAATAGACATTATAGGCTTGGAAGGCTATAAGTTAATAAATGATAAAAGTTTACCTATGTTACTCTGCTGCACAAGTATCATTGTAATAATAATCTTGTGAAAATATTGAAAATATTTTACGTGGACATTATAATTAGGCGCTTTGACAGGCATTAAAATACTGCTGCGTTTTTAGGAAAATTTTTGAAAGAATACGACAGTTGTTTATTAGAATTACGTTTGAATTAAAATTAAAGGTGCTTATTCTTGGAAACGATATGCATTTCTATGTTAAGTATACTCTATCTGAGTTAGTCTAGGGGTGTTTATTTGTTGTCATACTTTTAACAATGGTTCACATTATGAACAACATTTGGACGTATGTAGACGTCTCATAACGAGATGACCCGTCTGGACCCGTCTACATATGTCAACTTCACTGAGCAATAGCAGTACGTAGCACACGTGGTCTTCCTTGAATCATAGGTGTCGTTGTATGCGTATAACGCTCAGAAACAAACACTTGAAGTCAAAGCAAATATTATCTGTACCTATTGTATACTTAACAAAAATTTGTAGCTATGCCGAGATCAAACGTATGACCCTTACGCAACCTATTCACCAATCGAATAGGTACATAGTGAAGAACAAAATATTGATGTCATTCCAAATCATAGCCAAACTCGATAGATGATATCTTACTACTATTATAAATGTGAAAGTATGGATGTTTGTTTGTTGCTTTATCACGCTTAAGCGACTGGACAGATTTCGATGAAATTTTGTATCCAGGTAAAGTATAAATGGTTGTAACATTTACGACACTTTTTATCCCGTTGGGAGGTTTGATAGCGAATTTTTAACTCTTACGAAGTCGCGCGCAAATGCTAATGACTACTTTGGGCAGTATTCGAAGCTTACAAATAGACACCTGTGACGTCGCAATTTTACTTAACTTCCTCTTAAATCACTTAGAATAATGACCACCGCATCACTTTATCTATCTACTTGTCCTTTTATGTTAGTGTTCACTTACATAATGTTTCGGACACGCAATAATGTACGACTCTTTAATTGCCGGCACAAAGGCATATTAATAAGATCTTAGACCTCAGGAGTGGCCACTCATGAACACTGAAAACTTTGGTTTTTATGTAGATTTATTTTATCATTGAAAGCTCTTCAATATTCGCTTACCATAATATCACCATAATTAACATTCATAAGCTTAGGAACGAAAACGGTGAGACAAAAACGCCGTAGCAATTTTTTTTTATAACATACTGTCTACTGATATTTTTTTACACAAAAACAACTCTTTTCGAATTACGAACGAGATTAAACATATTATATCTACCAACTAACAAAATAGCGCATGTCTATGTACGTACAGCGTATTTTTACTAATATAGATAATTACGAACTTTAAAGAACAAATATACATAACTAAAACGACAAACTTACATTATTAACATATCCAGTATTAAAGTTTACTGGATATGTTATATCAATGAATAGCAATGAATATTGATCGTGTAATGATAATAGCACGTAGCAAAATATCGCTTAGATCAGTTGACTCTATTTATTGCTTGACAGTATATTGCTACAGCTCAATAATATATTGACTATAGTGTGCAAATTATTAGCAACCGAGCAATAAGTCTCAATACAACGTAGATATATTTCACGGTAAATAATAAGGTAAATTTCCCGAACAGAACTGGTTAGCTAATACTAAATAGGTATTATTTGTCAGAAATACTATGACGCAATGGTAGAATATTGCAGAGGCTAATAAACTGTCGGTGTATATTAACTGTAGCTGAGTTAATATTGTTATTAGTTAGCTATTTCTGCAACGAGTATAGTATAATAACCGGCATTTATGAATCTATAAAAATAAACACCTTAATGTCTTGAGTAATATCTACTTGAATGACTGAGTGGGAGTACCAAGTTAAGATGCTTGGTAATATTTGATGCATTTAGCATCTGTGAATGGCTGCATTAATAAATAATCATTCGTAGAGTTTTATAGCTTAATAGTAATAATTTGACTCTTCTTGTGTAGATGTCTGTAGGCTGTAGTATTTACTTACCATTGATGTGGATTGCATGAATTTTTTAATGAAATTATTGTGGCAAACAAACAAGCAGTTTACATGGATGTTAAGTAGCAACTGCAGCCTATAGACATCTACAGAAGAACCAGAGATAAAATACAAATGAATAGATTCTCATACCTAATTTCTACTTATTTATTTTTATTTTGATATTAATATGATATTTTGAAATCGTAAAAAGAATCCTCTCTCCTCTGCTTTTTCAAACCTTGAGGTGGCAATTTCATTAAAGTGTATTTCCATAATACATTGTAGTTTCTCAGATAAAATACATTTCAAGTGTTCCATCCTCAACCTGCTTCAACGTTCATTCATTTTTTCTCCTGCAAGTATTTAAAGAATTACTACTACTTTAGCTTCGCCGCGTTTATATTTAAAAACAGAGACTACGCTTCTGTCAACAAAGTTGCACTTTATATTATTTAAGAATATACGCGTTGACTTTTTATAATCAACAATGATTAATTTAATAAGTCTACGCGTGAAAATATTTAAATAATAAAAAAAATTACTAATTAAAAAAAAATGATGCACAATGTAATTTTTATTTTTTTACATTTTAATAATTGTATACTTTCATTTTACTTTATAAAATCTGCAGTGTCAATTGAATCCTCGATTATTACTAATATACTGTCTGATTACTGACTTATTACTAATATACTGGTAATTAGGTAATGTGATGGTGTTCGCAGTACGCCCGCGAGTTCCTTCACTGGAGCTCTGCCACTACCAGTATTAGTTATTGAGGATTTTTAAGTTCTTGAATTTGATCCTGGAAGGAAGAGATATTGATTTTTTTTTCCCAGTTTAGTTCCCAGTTATTCTTAGTAAATCTCACGGGTTTGGTTAAATGCATGTCAAGGCTTTTAGGCTGGAGCGCCTTATGCGCTCTCGCCGATTGCCCGGCGAAGTAGACTAGTGCCGTCACGAGGCGAGCGGCAAACAGTGTGCACTAAAAAAAAAATTGTCCTGTCAAATTAATGTCTATTGGCTTACCCCCTAATTCATAAAAGCATTTTAGCTAAAGTGTTGCTAATCTCTCTTTTGTTTTTTTATATCCTACGCAATTGACAATGCGACTGACAAAGACAAGGCATATTATAACTAAAACGTATGTAATGTACGTTTATGAATAAGGGGGTTATTCTATGACCATTTCGTAAGCTTTAAAATAGAACTGACCATACATGCATAACTCTTACCCATTAGTAAAAAAGAGCCATGAAAGTTTGTTTTGTCTTACGATTTGTAATAAAATTTTGAACGGTATTCATAAATTTGATTTTATAATACAAGACCGCGGCATATTTGTTTATCAATTATCACTTTGAAGTTTAAGATATAATCAAAATACACTTTGTACCTTCAACAATATATCATATTCGTGTGTGAGTCATAAATAGGGTATTAATATACTGATATAAAACAGCGCGGTGCACTTAATGATTCCCAGTTCTCAGATAAGGTAATTTGCGATCAATTTGATATCTTTGGCTTCTGTAAAATTAATGTTACTGGTAGGTACACATTTAGCGCTACTTTAAATGGTATTAAATAGAGTGTGTAGTTAAGCTTTCTATACAGAATTATTATATTGACTTTAATAGGTTTACTTATTTATCTTTTTAAATTGTAGCCTAATAATGTTTCAACTTAAGTAGTTTTTGCTCTGGCAATGTAGTAAAAAATCTGTAGGTATGAAATACAACACATTTATATCATAAATTTTATTGGTGGTAGAGCTCCAGTGACGGAGCTCGCGGGACGTAGGCACCACTGCATTACCTAATATACTTGCCGCTAAATGGTAGTGTTCAGCATTATCATGTTCCGGTCAGGTGGTAATGTACGGCCCTGTAATTTCCGGCACAGAGGCACAATACCTTAGGCCTCAGAAGTGGTAACGCATCTGCATTTTGACCTCTGGTCTTTGTGTGGGTGTTTATAGGCTGCAGCCATCATTTAACATCAATGTGAACTGATACTTTGCCACTATCATTACATTAAAAAAAAATGGTTTCTTTTGTCTGTCTTAAAGAGTTTTAGAAATCTCATCTGTAAAACGCTATGTTCAGTCATTACGTTTTCAATTACAGGTACTTACCTATCTAATAGTAGATACAAAATAATTTAATGTTCATCATATCCTAAATTTTGGAGTAACGATTTGACAGAAACAGAAAATAATTTATTTTTTTATTTATTAAATTACTAGCTGACCCAGCAAACTGCGTATTGCCTCAGAATGAAATAATGTGTCAAAGGTTTGATAGATACGGATTTGTATTAGAAAATAAAATTGTAGTTTTACTGTTTCCCTTCAATTTCTTTATATTGTCTTACCTTTTAAACCTTTCCTGGACTTCCAAAAATCATTCAAAACTGAAATTAGCCAAATCGGTCCAACCGTTCTCGAGTTTTAGCGAGATTAACGAACAGCAATTGATTTTTATATATATAGATTAGTAAAGAATTTATTAAATTCTTTGCACAATTAGCAACTACGTGTTTATAGGTTACCTAATTGATATCTATTATATAAAACATATTTAACATGTTTATATTCACTAAAAGGTAAAGAAATAAGATATATAGTCTGTCACGGTCTTAACGACTGCTTACTCTTTGAACGACTGCAAGTACCTAACGCTATCTACAAGATAGGGTAAGTTAAATAAAACTATCTTAACTCCGTACGCAAAGAGCTTATCGACCGAACTAATTGCTTATATTGGTAACATTTTTAAAGGTCACACCAACACAAATCAGCCAGTATCTTTCTCATAGTTGATTATAAATTGAACAAATAGGTACTTAGTACACGTATGCATTGTCAGTACACGGAATTTCAATCAGAGTTTCAGCCTCTGGGTCGATAAAGTCGCAACACTAAGATTTCGCAACGGAAATTTAACTTTGTTGCGATCCAATAGAGTAAGCTTTACGATGCACGTGTCTACATTTACGGCGTAGTTCAACAAAGTGTTAGAGAGCAGAAAAGTATTTGCAGAATTGTCGGCACGCAGAGAGAAGCAGCGCAAGTAGCTGTAATTTGTATTGAAATAACCTTTCTGAATGAGTATCGTGGCATTCATCAGAGCGTCCGAGATCAGATTTATTATTTTTTACTGGCGTGGTCTTAAAGCACAAAATTATTGTTTTTATCTCGTAAAGAGGAATTTTCGAAGCAATTATATTAAGCTCCACGAGGAGTTTTAATTGGATCACTCGGGTTTTAACGACTTGTTGGAAAAAGCTGTTAGCTGCATCTTTTCCCTGTTCCTAAAGCTTAACGACAAAGTCTCAGAGCCGCTGTTGCGTAAAAAAATACAGCATACCACCTATATTTCACAATAAAGGCATGTTTACATCGACAAGTGTCTGCTGTAATTGTGTGCACACCGGTTTACTTGATTACATATTATTTTATGAGAAATGTCAGCGCTGTTTGCAATCCTTAAAGCATCTGTTTTAGATAAGTGGGACGTGAGATTCTTACCACGCCACGTACAATGCTGTACAAATTGCTATTAGGAATCAATATTCCATTGAACGGCTTCAGTAGTTTAATGGAAGCTAGCCAGTACTGCTACGTGGGAGACGACATAAGTCCCTCTTCGAACTGAGTGTTACATCCAAGAGGATACGCTATACGATATTTTCCATTTTCTGAAGGTTTCTCAGTGCCATTCTCGAAGTTTGGTAAGATGTCGATCTGTTCGCCATCATTGGACAAACGTAACTGGCGAATCGTGGGGGTATGCTTTAATGCATTCATTTACCTCTACCTTACCACCCCTTCGGGTATTAGGTATTTCTTATACCTAATCGTTACTTAATGATAGCGATTATATCCATAACAAAGTACGGGCATAATTTCTATTTCCGAAAGGATTTTGGAAAAATTCTCAGTTCTTTTTCAAAGCATAGGTTTCAACCACACAGACTGGACGCTTGACAGTGCTTAACGGATCGGTTTTCGCGATGGTTTCTGCCCAGAAGTAAATTGTGGAACTAACTTGCTTGTGAGGTGTTCCCTCGGTCCTACAAGAATGACGTCAAAAGAGTCCTTCAGAGCTGGCAGCGCGGTGGCAATTCACCTGATGTTGCAAATGTTCAAAGGCGACGGTGACTACTTTTCATCAGGTGGCCCGTCAGCTTGTCTGCTAACCTTATGATAAATAAAGGAACGCGCACGAATCTACATACCTACCTAATTTCAGTTTGAAGAATCAATGCAAAGGCAAAAAGGAGGATTAGGACTCGTCGATCTTTGAATTGAGAATTTTAAAGAGAAATTTAACCGCGACAGTAGCGTTTTATTGTTTTATATTATTGTTTTATGTGAAACAAAATAGATATGCAGTCCACACTGGGTGGAAGTAGATACTTGGAGTGTAGGCATAATATATAATAGACGTATACACAAAGACCAAAGATATATACAGATTCTTGAAATCAAAGTCATTTTCCCTGTGTACCTGAACTAAACAATTTGCCCTATTCACCACACATCACCGTGTGTATTTTAGATCTTATACAAATACACAAATCCCATTAACCCCAGTCAGACACGAGCTACCGTTGGTTAAATAACGTAAACGCGAATAATGATACTGCAATGATAATAATAATGATTGCGGGCGAGTTTCATTAAGATCATTAAACGTTGGTTATAATTCGTCTTGTGACCCACCCTTTAATGATACCCCGGCATTCCACGAGCGTGGGAAGAGGTACAAGATAAGAGCCACAGTTATGTACACGGAAAAGCGTATTTAACTTTATTTTACTATTGTTTTGGTGTTCCTTGTCACATGTTACTGACGAGTGGTATTTGTACGCCTCTTTGTAGCTCTTCAGAGGTAAATGTATACATTCAAGCATACATGCACACATCCAAGATTTGCCGGTTACCTTTTGGCCCATGTATCAGATTGCGAGCCTGTTGATATCTCCGGATACATTATAATATGATTATTATATGATAGATATCTATTATAATGTACTCGGAGATATCAACAGGCTTCTCATAGATATCTTTTAACATCATTTGATGTTTCATATTCTTGTATTTAAAATGATAATGATAAAAATTGAGTTCCTCGTCTTCCACAACCCTTTTTTTACTGGTGGTAGAGCTACAGTGACAAAGCTCCCGGATGTAAGCACTACCACCACTACCTAGCTAATCTACTTGTCGATAAATATTCAACATTATCGTGTTCCTGTCGGATGGTAATGTACAGCCGTGTAATATCCGGCGTGAAGGCAGAGGCAGCTTAGACCTTGGGAGTGACAACGCACCTACTTTAATAATTTGATATCTCTGGTTTTTTATACAAAAGTTTATAGGCTAGAGAATTCACTTACCATCAATTATAGTTTACCACTTCATGACATAAAAAAATAGATTTATGCTTTAACTAACTGATCCGCGGCTGTTTGATCCAGAGCTTTTGACTAACTTAAAGAAAGAAAGAAAACATTTATTTAGAGAGCACAGAGACACATAATTTTGCAAATCGGCCCACAAACGAAGTCGATAAAAAAAGCGAAATTATTAGAAGAAGATTACAAATTATAGAATTGGACAAGAAACAACAAAAAGAGATTTAGTCTCACGGCTGGTCCAAATGGGAACCCAGATCAACTTCATGTCAAGTAGAAAACATCAAACGGCTTGACGCTGATTTTCATCTGGGACCCTGTGTTTATTCATAACATTATCTTAATACTTATTAAAAAAAAAGTTTTCTTATAATATATTCTATACTAGCTGACCTGGCAAACTTCGTTTGTGCGTTGATTTTTCTTCCCCTTTTGATTATAACCGTATCTGGCTGTGGCCGTTGAACTACATTCAAATTTAAGAAATGAAAGAAAAAAACGGAAAAAAAAAATTAACTTCGGGCAGGAATCGAACCTGCGAGGAGTGGAACTTCGGTAGCTTAGTGGTAAAGCGGCTGGACTGATTATTCTGAGGTCGCAGGTTCGATTCCTGCCCGAAGTCAAATTATTCTTTCCGTTTTTTTTTTTAATTTCTTAAGTTCTCTAGCATGTGTTATTGCGAAAAATAAATAGTAAATTAAAATCCAATCAAAGTCAACTTCTTTCTCTCCATTTTCTTTAATCTTTAAAGATGTCTGTCTCAGTAGTTAGGATCGGGGGCTACCAGAGAAAATTATGTAAAATCCTTTATCTTTTTTTTATGTAATCGAAGTGGCAAACAAGCATGCAGTTTACATTCACAAGTGATGACTGCAGCCTATGACACCCACACAAAGACCAAGGCCAAAATGCAGATGCGTTACCGCTCCTGAGGCCTAAGGTATTATGCCTCTGTGCCGGAAATTACAGGGCCGTATATTACCACCTGACCGGAACACAATAGTGCTGAACACTACCATTTAGCGGCAAGTATACCTATTAGGTAATGCGGTGGTGCCTACGCCCGCGAGCTCCGTCACTGGAGCTCTACCACCAGTAGTATCTTTGGATCTATTCAGAAATTTCAATTTTCTGGAACTGCTTCAATACCTCTGGCAATGTGCCCGGAGATGTCAACAGGCTCGCCATCTATTACATGGACCAAAACGTAACCAGCGAATGGATGTTTTTATGTATGATTGAACGCATACCTTTCCCTCTTCCTACCACTTCGGAGATTATACGCGAGAAGTTACGTTTTTAAAGGTACACGTTTTCTGATTCTAAAACAAAAACACAGGGACAAAGAGAGAAAACGTATAAAAATATACGGAACTGTCTCATAACTAACAATCTGGTTTCGTGTTTGCGTTTACTTTCAAAGTACATACATTTTGAATGATAAGGTTTTTCTTGGAAGGTAAATAAATGGGTCGCACCTTCAAGTACATCCAAATGTAACATTATACACCCATTAAGCTATTTGAACTTCGAATAGTTTGGAAGTAACGTTGCGCAAGCGAATCATATAATTTTTTATCTAATCTTGTGATCATGGAAAATGGATACCTATGTATTAGATGAAGCTAGATATCAACTTTTGAATGGGGTTATTCTTTAAGTGGATTAGAGGAATTGACCATGTGACCAGGTGGTTATCCTTTCAGCCGAAAAACGACCACTGCTGAACAAAAACATGAACATTGAACACAAAGGCGAAACATGGCATAATCGCGACATTCGGCACTCGGACTTGCAATCGCAGTGGCGGCAGTTTTTTCACGGACCACTGCCCATCCTGCATAACTGCGATTTATGTGAGGCGGAAGGGGCGTCGGGCGAGCCGGTGACATATTCATTCTACATTTCATACGCACTCCGACATAATCACAAACACATCCAAATTTGTAGTTCAAGGAATAGGTTAGGTACTTTTATACTCACACATATTTTTGCATCTCTTCGAGTTATTACTCAAACACATATGATTTCAAAGCCCAATAAATATATTTTTAGTATTTCTTTTCCTTTTCATATAATAAAGATATTTCGAAAATAATAAAAATAGTCACGTACCTATCTTCGTTTTAAGCCACCGCTAAAATCGTCACGTAAAGTAATTCCACTTATAAATCACGTTATGAATGGAGATATCAGATATGTGACGTTACAAGAGATTAAAACATATCACGATACTATAAACAACAGGAAGTAAACAGTTCGATATGTACGTGTGTGATCATAAAGATTAAAATCGCTTTTTAGAGCTTCAAATGTGCGAAAATATTTTTATAGCATCAAAAAGGCTCATTGTGTAGGCAAAAGATCTGAAAGATCAGAGACGATAAGAACGTGCTATTAGCAGATTATAGTATGGCTTAGTGGTAATAGCCACCATTGTTACCGCCTGGTAATGACTTCGGTCTTAGCGGCAAGCGGCACGGCGGGCGGGACGGCGACAGTGAGGTTTTGCGTACCCTGAGTAGCGGTTCTCGGCAACAAGAGGTAGATGTATAGATATTTAAAAAAGTTATAAGTTTCAGAATGCCTTAACATATTTTAGTATTTTCTATAACCTTTGGTAGGTACCGTTCGCCGCCCCGCGCTACGCAGCCGTCGCGGCCCCGCGCTAAGCTGGCGCTTACAGCGGCAAGGTCGTGGACGAGCTGTTAGGCTCGAGGTCCTCTTCGTTTATTCCTGAGCGTATTATGTACCACATGTTTATTTCTCAGGATTTCGCGATTGTAGCATTCATTGAGGCAGCTCTTACGCATTTATGTCGATTAGGGACGGTGCAACTGTCGCTGTAGTCGTAGTTTGGTACACATACACATGACGCGATGCTCTAAGTCCGTAGATATAAAACCACCCTAAATAGGTACAAGTGTGAAATTGTCTAGTAGTCGTAGTTTTTATTGAATTAACAGACCCAACGGTAAAAGTAAAAAGTGTAAATATATCTTTTGAACATACGGAACCCAAAATAGTTAATGTTTCATATTAACATATCTGTAACTGATTGTGAATTTAATTAGGACATCACTTACGATGTTTCTTCATACAAAATTTGATCGATACGATAAAAGTGTCTCGATTCTATCGCAATTTCATTAAATTTGTGATAAAGAAGTGTCAACATAACATGATCATTGATACGAAGTTTAGTTAGAAAATAATTAACAACCGACTCCATATAATATATCAGATGCCTTATTAATATCGCGTAGTAAGAGTTTTAATCAAACGAAAGTATTTCGAAGTTATTCATATCGTTGGATCCGAAACTTTTCTCCATACAAAATTAATTAAAATCCCTCAAAGGCAATGCCCGGTCGCATACTTCACGAATATTTGTACGAACACAGAAGCAACTAAACAAATTGTTTCATTAATAAACTATTTGGGGGCCCGTTCGATAGCATCTGGTAAAGAATAAATTAATTAGACGACATTAATTATCAAAAGCGCTTCCGATTTATGACAATAAGATCTGGTGTCCACCAAAAGCAGAGCAGACATTCCGGACTCCGTTCAACTCGCGAAAACATTCTGTATTCTTGTATTTCTACCAAAAAATATTCGATAGAAAAGCACTGGAGCTTATTTTTTATAATATAAATAGCTGCTCCGACGACCTTCGTATCAACTTAGAGGCTTAAAAAAATAAATATCCAAAAAATCAAAAGGAAAATATTTGGTGAGAATCACCTTACAATTTATATAATATTATAAATTGTAAGGTGATTCTCTATAATTTTCCGTGTCCGTTACCTGCAAATATGATAAATGATATAACCACTTTAAGTATAGTTCTTACTCCTTATAGAAGGGCAAATTAAACGAGTTATAAACGAGGAAAAGTGCATTAAAATCAATAAAGTTATTTCATTTCACCCCGCTGCCTAAGCGAGTCCGCTACGGTATGGTCCAACAAAACATTTGATTGGTGGAAATGAGTCCGTTCCACTTGACTATTTCCCACCAATTATCTTTTTACGGTGGACACCGGGCTTAATGTTTAGAAAAAGTTGATATTCGCCATTTAAATGCCACTGACTATACTAACCATAATTAATTTATTATAATATTAAGTTATAAATTTTAATTATACGTTTTATTAGCTAAAATATTTGTGTTTCGGTGTTTGTTGTCGTTTGTAAATTATTACCAGATAACAAGATAACGATCCTTTTACGTCGAATTGAATAATCTCGAATGCCCACTTATGTGGTATTCATGATGAAGGATATTTTAAAGCATCTGTTTGTAACGAATAACCATATCTTTATAATTAGGTATCCGTTTTTATTATATTACTAGCGGCCCGCCCCGGCTTCGCACGGGCACACATAAAATGTATTTCTTTCATTTAATAAAAAAACCTTTTTAGTTTGTAGTGATTCAAATTTAAAAGCTAGCTATGGAATTTTTGTCAGAACTAATAGAGACTAATATTTTTCATGAACATTATGTACGTCTATACCGAATCGTTTAGTCAGCGCACGCCGGTAAAGCATCACATCTTGATTTCCAATTTCCGCTGAATTCATATACATATGCTTTTATTTTTCTCTGATCTGTTTGTTCAATCATAATAACATATAACCTATAGCACTCCTGAATAGTGTAGCTACCGGATTCTGAAAGAATTTTCATGATCAGTTCAGTATTTCCGAAGATTAGCCCCTACAAACAAACAAACAAACAAAAAAACTAAGAAACAAAACTATATTTATGAATAGCATTAGAATCATATCGATTATTGTAGATGATCTAGTACATAAGAAATCAATTGTCCTTCGTTTCTGACGGCTAGATATAGGGGAGAGTCGGATATATTGTACCAGTTTTCAGATTATGTACGGCCCTGTAATTTCCGGCACAGAGGCATAACACCTTAGGCCTCAGGAGTGGTAACGCATTTGCATTTTGACCTTGGTCTTTGTGTGGGTGTCTATAGGCTGCAGTCATCACTTAACATCAATGTGAACTGCATGCTTGTTTGCCATTCCAATTACAAAAAAAAAAAAAAAAGATTGCAAAATATCTTTTTTTGATATTAATTTAAATAAGTTCTTTATCTTGATTCACATAGTTTAGAGTCTCCTTTGACATGTGCCGCAACGTCAACACCATACCCTTATCGGATTTCGCACAATATGCGTTTCCCTGAAGGCTTTCCTTCGGTACAATTTACCCAACTAGTCGGATTAATTGTACCACAGGTTTTAGGTTAATCCTACCACCAAGACTTAAGAGACTTATTAACATGATAATAAATGAAAATAAAGAGGTTTAATAAATAGACAAAATAAATAAATTATATTTTAATTATTAATGAAAAAATGCGGACAAATATTTGTAATTTCTTCAATATTAATTGTCATAATGTGACAAAAGAACAAATGTATTATAGACTAAAAAAAAAACATTTATCAAACTTAAATACATTATTATGCATAAATTAAATAATATATGAAAATAGAATAAATCACTTTAGAATATTATTTCCGTGAGTCAATAATTATTTATTTATCTGCTTATGTACTGAGATCAAACTCTTTATTTTCTATTTAATTTAAAGAAAAATGGAAAGAAGTTGTCATTCTTTATTTTCTTTTACGATATTATAATCGTATAAAGAATTTCGTCAATATCTTGATTCAGTGTACAGGTTCCGTGAACACATTTACAACAACGAACGTACTTTGTCTTCTCAATTTTTGATCCTCAACTTATCTCGCATTCTGGCATGACGTTCAATTGTTGGTTTTGAAAGCGAATTCGTTTCAGATATGTGGTTCTAGCTCATCTCCTTATTTTCAAGAGCCAACAATATCTTTCCAAAACCTCCTTCTTCCGTTTTATAATACTATTTATGGTCCTCATTCATCTAAAAAAAATATAAAATTATAAATATAGCAACAAGTTGGGTAAATTGTACCAGTACAAATAGAACAACTGGTGGTACAATTTACCAAACTAAGAGATTTCAAAAATAAATATTTGTCACAAAATAACCGCTGAACATAATACGTTCGCAACGCTATGATTGAAGCGGTGATTATAGATCTAATCAATAAAAAATATGACAAAATTGTAACTTACATTTTGACTTTGTAATCTCCTTAGCTACACACGTCAAAACTTGTATGAAGGACTCTCAAAACACATTTTTTTCTCTAAAAACGAATGTACTTTCCGGAGGCCATTACAAAAAGTTAAGTAGTTGAGGCCACTGTCAGCGCTCAGTTTCGTGTTGCCAGAAAAGAAAATAAGTTACAGTAAGTGTAAAATTTTGAGGTGGTACAATTTATCAGGCAGTTCAATATACCAGACTCTCCCCTATAGGACATATTTATAATTTTATGCTATGCTCATTGAAATAAAACTTGGATATAAAGAATATTTTGTTGCAGATACTGGGATATTTTCATAATACTACTAATTTTACTGGTGGTAGAGCTCCACTGACGGAGCTCGCGGGCGTAGGCACCACCGCATTACCTAATATACTTGCCGCTAAATGGTAGTGTTCAGCATTATCGTGTTCCGGTCAGGTGGTAATGTACGGCCCTGTAATTTCAGGCACAGAGGCATAACACCTTAGGCCTCAGGAGTGGTAACGCATCTGCATTTTGACCTCGGTCATTGTGTGGGTGTCTATAGGCTGCAGTCATCACTTAACATCAATGTGAACTGCATGCTTGTTTGCCACTTTTATTACATAAAAAAAAAAAAAATATTCGAAACCCTAAGAGTTCGGCAATGTCCCCAAAATATCAATCCCTACTAATATTATGAATGCGAAAGTAACTCTGTCTGTCTGTCTGTCTGTTGCCTTTTCACGTCCAAACGACTGAACCGATTTTAATGAAATTTGGTACAGAGATAGAGTTGACTTTGAGAAAGAACATAGGCTTTTTAAATAACATTAAGGCGGGCGAAGTCGCGGGCAACAGCTGGTAATCAATAAGCTAGCCACATAGCATTTAAAAACTTAATTGACCAATCGTGAGTGTTCGCATGCATGAATTAACCTAACTGTTCAAGAAAACATAGGCTTACAGCTACATGTTTTGTTTATTTTTATGTAATGAAAGTGGCAAACAAGCATGCAGTTCACATTGATGTTAAATTATGACTGCAGCCTATAGACACCTACACAAAGACCAGCGGTCAAAATATAGATGCGTTACCACTTCTGAGGCCTTAGGTATTATGCCTCGGTACCGGAAATTACAGGGCCGTACATTACCACCTAACCGGAACACGATAGTGCTGAACACTACCATTTAGTGGCAGGTATATTAGGTAATGCGGTGGTGCCTACGCCCGCGAGCTCCGTCAC
This sequence comes from Macrosoma leucophasiata, assembly GCA_036365455.1. Taxonomy (NCBI): domain Eukaryota; kingdom Metazoa; phylum Arthropoda; class Insecta; order Lepidoptera; family Hedylidae; genus Macrosoma; species Macrosoma leucophasiata. The sequence continues at coordinate 20,020,058 of JAWQUS010000007.1, read as the reverse complement.
TGGAGCTCTAGTAGAAAAATAGCGATGATAGGTATATTTTATATTTAATCAACTTGTCATTTATCATTTAATCAACACAGCTCAAGAGACAACATGCTGCCGCACCACCTGAAACTCAACTCGGCACTGACATGCCGCCTCGTGGGTGGATTGACCAGAGAACAGAGAGCTGTCTGCCACGAAGCCCCCGATACTGCCGCTATAGCGTTCGAAGGTCTGCAGCTCGCAGTCAAGGAGTGCCAACACCAGTTCCGCTGGCACAGATGGAACTGCTCCAGCCTCGTCACGAAAAGCGCTAACCCTCATTCAAGTGGGATTATGAAAAGAGGTAAGTTTTTGATAATTATATAAACCTTATACGGGATGGGACACCTAATACGAAAACAAAATGAAATCAGATCATACTCGTGTAAAAATTCAAGAATATTATTACAACACTTTTGAAAGAAAAACTTTTGATTTATGACTTTTGAACCTTCTAATCTATCTTCTATATATATACATAAAAATCAATTGCTGTTCTTTAGACTCGCTAAAACTCGAGAACGGCTGAACCGATTTGGCTAATATTAGTTTTCAATGATTTTTGGAAGTCCAGGGAAGGTTTTAAAAAGGTTAGAAAATATCAAGAAATTGAAGGGAAATAGTAAAAACCACAAGCGAGAAAATCCGCAAGTTTAATTTCTACAATGTATGAAGCTCGCGAAAACATACGAAAACGTTAAAAACCACAATTTAATTTTCCCATACAAATAGTCCGTATCTATCAAACCTTTGACACATTATTTCATTCTCAGGCAATACGAAGTTTGTCGAGTCAGCTAGTAAAAAATTAATTTGTATTAACTAAGTATCACAGAGACAAAAATTAAGCTCTCAGGGGTGGCAACGCATCTGCATTTAGACTTCTGGTTTTTGTGTAGGCTGCAGCCATTTCTTATTTTCATTTGCCACCTTTATTACAAAAAAAGTTTATTTTGTTTAATTAACTAATGAAAGTGGCAAACCGCATATAATTCACACGGATGGTAAGTCAAAATCAAGGGTCTAAATACAGATATATATATTGCCATTACAGATACCTAAACTGTTTTGCATCTCCGAAACTGTGACACTAATTACGGCACCGTAAATTACTACCGTCTAACCGAAACACGATAGCGCTAAACGCTGCCATTTAGCAGCAGGTAAATTAAGTAATACCGTTAGAACCCTAGCCAATGTAAAATACTTGATAAATAATCATGGCAAAAAAATGGATGACCATTGATTTGTACAGAAAAAAAAAGTGCAAGGTAAACAGCTTGTAAATATTAATTTCCGGCACAGAGGCACAATACCTTAGGTCTCAGGAGTGGTAACGCATCTGCATTTTGACCTTGGTCTTTGTGTGGGTGGGTGTCTATAGGCTGCACACATCACTTAACATCAATGTGAACTGCATGCTTGTTTGCCACTTCCATTACATAAAAAAAATCTAGGTAACCTAAAGAACATTTCCTGGTACATATTTCACGTCCAAACGACTGAGCCGATTTTAATGATATTTGGTACAGAGATAGAGCTGACTTTGAGAAAAATTATAGGCTGCTTAGTTATTTATAAAACGACATATGCCGCGTACAACTTCTTTAAATTATATTTTAAATATCAAGAAATATTCTTCAAGGAATATTCTTAAGGTTCAGTGGAAAATATTAGAAAGCTGATTTACTGTGTACGCTTTTTTCATTTTTCTGTAAAAATCTTGCCATGATCCTTTGTTTCAGACAGAATTTATGAATTTCTATAGTTTTCGGTCACGCGTTAATGTTTTTAGTACAGCTTTAAACGTGAAATACCTCATCATTATCACTCCAGCCGTAAGATGTCCGTTGCTAAACCGAAGCCTTCCCCACAAGAGGATAATGCCATAATCGCCACGCTTGGCATGCGGATTGGCGTTCACAGCGGCGGTAGTTTTATTGCAGGACGCTGGCGTCTATCTTACTACCGCCCCATTGTAATGGTTTGACCGCCATTGTTCGCTTGACTGTACTAGTAAAAAAAAATTCTTCCGTTAGTGGGATGGTCTCGTCTCGACGCCAACAAATTAAATACCTATTGCCTAATACTAATCTATAAAATAATAATACATTTAGGTAGTTAAAACAGCTACCACTAGATACTGTCTTAGTAGTCTAGTGGAAGCAGTAGTAGTAGGCCATTTCTGCTACGCCAGGGTCCTGGGTTCGATACCCGGGTCGGGAAGGTAAGTGCTATTGCGATGACATAGTAAAATTGAATCGTATCGAAAGCGAATTTTTGAGTCAAAACGTGCTTAATAGATGACGACATTCTAAACTCACTTTCATTCAATACCTACCGAATAGCTTCACAAATTTAATATTCAATTTTACACAGTAAAGTTATAATAAACAAGGTAATAACCGTTTAATTAAGAGCATATATTTAAATACCATTAAACGGCCTTTAAATTAAATTTATATTGCAGCAAAATGTGTTCGGCACATAAATTCGAATGAAGGTAAGGCAACGACGTGGGCGATCTCTAGTACAACGTAATTATAGTACATTGAAACCTTCAAAACGCCAATAAACATACGTATTTATTTATGGATCTTTGTCGCTAATGGTGGACCGCTGATAACTCCGTAAGCTTCATTCAAAACACGTAGGTGGTAGCAATCAGTATCAATTTAATGCCAAAACCAGTCCCGCAGCGTAATTCTATATGAAAATTTTATTAAAATAAACGCAACTAAACATTGAAACCAATCGCGATCGACCATTACAATCCGAATTTATTACGACGAAAAATTATTCACGCATATTATGAACCACCGGCGAAGGGGGATCTGACCGTATTATGTCCATGTATTTACTGGGCGTCGTAAGTCTTTATGTCTATATCTCGGGTGTGAAAAGGTTTTGTCTGGCTTATTTTTTCCATCGCACACGTTGACGTGGAAATTTACGAGCATGGAGGATGGGAGACAACAAATAATATGACGGACGTTGGCCAGGTGTGCCGCTCCCGCGCCCTGCGATTTCACGCTACGTGTGGGTCCTGACTCCCCGCGCTCTCTGCCCCGCCAACTTCCAATTAATAATTTAACTGGATTTGCCTGAACTCGAATTCCATCAGATCAACCTTTGTATGCGCCTTAATTACGGCTCGGAATTTTCAATACTCACTGACGTACAATCTCTTTTGATATCTATCGCTGATCCTTTGCCACGTGATAGACTCTTAAATAGAGATCACGAGTCGATGTCACATTCTCAAATCATCTCATCGTCCGACAATCTCTGCATACTGGAGGATTAGATTGTAAATTCTACACGGATCATCCTTAAATATGTTACTCCGTCCATTGTTACCCGACATTGAACACTATTAGTATTGCTAACGTTCCGTAACGACACCTTCCGGTCCTTCAACGACACGATTCCGTTTAAATTGAAAAATAGTAAAAAAAGCAGCGTATCTAAACACTTAAACATCTTTCTTAACTCGGCCATTGTGAAGTCCCGAATTGAAACGCCGACGGGTGAACGAAACTCAAAAAAGTTGAAGAACAAAATCGAGAGAGGCTTTTAAATAGGATAATAGCGATCGATGATCGACGAAGAAAGATAATAATGATTCGGGACCGTTGGACTTTTTGCCCGATAGAGATGTGTCGATGAAAGGCGAGCGGATCGCATTCCGGATAGATCACCCAGATTTGTTCCGCTTCCCCCGAGATCCTCCACACGTTGTTAGCGCGCTTGTGTGAGGTGACTTTTCTATGTTCCGACAACAATGTGGACAATTTAATGACCTTTGTGAGGCTAATGAGGGAATTGTCAGAAAAGTATTCGCCTCGGGCGTTAATAGTCGTCGATCTGGACCGCGATTAGCTCGAGATGACGCGTGTGATGTGGACGGTGTGACATGAGAGAATGGCGCGCGCAGGCGCGGACGAGAGCGAGGGTGGCGCGCATGCGTATATGATACGTATCTGGCGGCGCGAGCGCACGTGACGTGAATTCACGACGCGAATGTGTCATAAAAAAGTGACATTTATTGGCATTTTATATCAACAACGTGTCCACAGGTGACGGAGTGCCGACTACAAAGTGTTATGATACTGCAAAAACGCGATGCCATGACGCTTTTTATCTGCCGACCCGCCGTGGGAATTATTCGTTACTTGAAGACTTCATTTTTGTTCAGCCGTGCAATTTTTAAACGTCACCCATTTAGATGTCAGAATATTTGACAAGTGACGGGAGAGTCGCCATCGATGACCTAAAATAACATAATTTGAGGGGTATTTTAAACAAAAAGGGGACGTGTCGAAACATCTCAATGGTGATGTGTCCCGACCTTCTAATGGCTGCGATAACATCTCCCTCGGTACGTTACCGAATCGTGCTCCTTCGGATGCCTCTTAACTGTGAGAAAAAACACACAAAAGACCCCATAAAAATATGAATTTGTCCAAAGTTCCAGTTTCGGACGTGACATCGAGTGGCTTTTTTTTGTTGTCGACTCTTTGTTCCCTATCGGATTATGAAGGCCCCTTTTAAGAGTTAATTAACTCGAGAGTTGTATTAGTGATGTTGCGGAATTTTTGGGAATAACGTTAATGGAGTGGTCAATGAACTAAAACAATCTCACCTTTTTTTATTTTCGGTCCATTTTATAAATTAAGACTGCTGTTTTCGTAATATTTTTGACAGGTATGGATATTTATTAAAATATCTTTCAATGATATCACTGTTGTTTTATTATGTATTCGTATTATGTTAGTTTTGCTTGCTTTAGAATTGTCTGTTGTTAGAAAATGTAGTAGCCAAAATAGTGTTGAAAACCCTAAGCCCAAAAGTAACGATTTAGTGATATTCTTGTACAGTTTTATCATTCCTATATTCAAAATAAGCAATGAATATACCACGGAATAGATAAATAAAGATGGAATGGTAATGTGGGCTTGGCAAGCGCGCCACAACTATGTATGAACAAACACAGTTCGGCCGAACCATTCGTTCGCCACTCGTAGTGTCGTGTAGACTGCTTTGAACGACACATCTCTTGGTAAAAATACCGTGTAGTGCCAATTTTAACATGTAATATGAAATGTCAGACCTCAAGTATAAAGCGAGGAGGTATATCTTTCCATCGGTAAGTCACGCATAACATTTATTGTTATAATATTTGTAAAAAACATAAAAATATACACAGGAATATGAATATTCGAACTTAAACTGCATTATTTAAACGTTACTGCTAGCGAATACATTGCTCGCTAAGCACTCGCTCAATTAAACGCTATTACTGTCTCCGCTTGCAATGTACAGCATGTAATGCGTCCGCTACACTTCGACTACTGACGTGCGAGCTCCTTGTGAGTATATTGTTGTGTGCGTGCGAGTGTTTATTGTCTACGGGCATTGTCTTAGTATGCAAACTTACGCAAACGAATAGCTGTGTTACGTTTGTGTAAGAAATAGCATGGTGGGAGAAAAGCGGCGACACTGGCTCTAATACTAAATTGAAGCAAAGGCATTTCCATTCTTATTTATCTATTCCGTGGAATATACAATAATAAAATAGCCAGTAGACACGTTATAAAATTGAATATGAAATTATTTGAGACACCGTGTGTTGATGTAGGTAATAGGCGTAACAATCAATTAGGCATCAGTAAGATGCTTTCGATATGCATGCTTCTATTGTTAACTTAACGATTAGCATACACGATATTGTCTGCAGAGATCGGTAAAAAACTTTTTTTTATGTTACAAAGGTGGCAAACTAGCATGCAGTTAACATTGATGTTAAGTGATGACTGCAGTCTATAGACATCTACACAAAAACCAGGGGTAAAAATGCAGATGCGTTGCCAGCTTGAGACCTGGGGTGTTCTTTCTCTGTGATAATTATTACGAGGCCATACATTACCATCTAACCGGAACACGATAGTGCTGAACACTACCATTTAGTGCCAGATAAATTAGGTAATGCGGTGGTGCCGCAACCCCCAAGCTCTTACAGTGCAACTCTACCCCCAGTAAAAAAAAAACTATCAGACATATTTATTATCTCTTTGTAGTTTATTAGCAAATTAGTACGTTTTATTGAACAAAATCCGGCCAAGTGCGAGTCGGAGTCGCATTCACAGAATTCCGTACTATCGAGAGTTTCTCTATACCTTAGGTAAATACCGCAGACTTCAGATTTTTCTCAGAAATGATAATTATAACGACATTTTCGTATTTATTTTTCAAAATGTTAGGTTAGGCATAGTAATTTTGGAGAAAAACGGGGAAAACTATAATTTAATAATTTCCTTATATTTTAACAAAATAAAATCGAGGCCTTTTTATTTATTTTATTTGTAATGACACAAAATAAATTTATTTTTTCTGTTTTGTGGTAGCAAAACTCAAACATAATTATTTCGCATACCATTCAAAATTCATTGTTTCCCACGTCGAGACTCATCGGGACTCACCGCTCAACCTAAAGGCTGTTACATACAAACGACGCGTTGTCGACGAAAGAGCCAACCGATGTAGACGCATACCTTTAGCAACGCTTTCTGCTGTTAAGGCTAGGTTGGACCAAGATATTTGTTAAAGTTAAAGTTATTGTAACATTTCACATCCTTCTCTAACTTAAACAGATTTAATTAAGTTAGAGAAAGATGTGCAATGTTACAACAACTTTAACGTTAACAAATATTTTGGTGCAATCCAAGCTAAGTATCGTTCATATGCGTCTAATTTATAAATGTTATCTTTTAATGATATGGATGTTGAACGCTTATTGCCGGAGTTAAGATGATGCTTATAGCTGGAGTATATTAGATAAATAAAAAAAGTATTTTTCTGTCGGCATTCATTATAGGAATAGCTCTAAAAATTTCGATCTTAGTACATAGTAAGTATAGGTAGTAAGTACTAAGAGCGATAATCATAGACCGTTCTTAACACTATTCTTACTTATTTTACAGACGGATTCAACTTTTACTACAAGTATATACCATATAATAAAAAACTCAAAAAAAAATCATAAGTTCAATATTTTTTAGAAGTTTTGGAAGTGTTTGATTAAAATGTTTTTTTTTTAATTTAAGTAATTTTTTAAAATCTTAAGCTCTCTTTAAATCTTAATAAAACACTTACTTATACTTGTTATTTATCAATATTTGATTCGTCGATTCGATCAATCGTTCGATATTTGATTGTCAATTATTTAAGTGTGTTAATTAATTAGTAGGTCATGTTATTTCCGACATCTCTGCAATTTAACCTATACCTTCCCGACCTCAGATCACGCGTCTTTCAATTTTATTATATTTTCTTTCTTCTTCTACTTTTTACCATTTTGAAAAGCTTCGGTACTATTGTTAGTAACGTGTCGCTCATGTGTAAGAGCTCTAAGAATTCGCACTCGTTTATCGTTGTGTTTCGGCAATTAACAATTCGCAACACAGCTATGGAGTCAGACGGGCTAATTGGCTAACCCCTTACAGTGCCTTAAATATGCCGTTCCTATTTTTACGGGTAATAAACATATGAAAATTATAACGTCCATGTTATAATGTTTATATGTTTTAATGGAATTTATTGAGTACCTACATGTTACCCCGTGGATTCCTCCTATCAATCACATTGGCCAATAACCATGAACATCTACAAAAATTCACATCAAAATGAAAATATTCTTGAACATCTACAATCTAGCATTAAGAGAACATGAATATTTTTAATGGTTTCATGATGTAGATGTTCTAGATTTAAATAATTCTTGCATGTTTAATAGGTATATTCAGCAGCAATACTACTAATTATATCATCGATCAGAGTTAGAGATGTCTCACAAAATAATCACGACTATAATATAAATTATTCAATTAGAATAGAAACTACAATATCAATGTCATATTTGGTGCAAGCAGACGTTAAAACTCGAATATTATGGAAATGTCATTTGGAGAACCACCCACCGTCGAAATATTAAAATATATTTAATTGCGATGAATTTTAGAACAAATTATCAGACGACTAAAGCAAGATGTCCCACTGTGAGCTTTAAAGTTTATAGTGTTCACACAGCTCCACTCTTACTATCAGCTCCGGATTAAGTTAACAAGAAAATAATGTTTTAGGGTATCAATTTGGAGCAAAAATTATAGATCAAGAAAGACAAAACCATACGTTCATCTACATTCTTAAAATATTCAAGATCTGTTATCACTTGGTCACACATCATATAACATCATACAATCTATGAGACAATTTACATAATAATTAGTTTATTAAAAATATACTTATAGATAATCCGAAATAGAAGTTACATGGCATCAATATCAATGAAGAAATTAACTGCCAAAGTGTTAACATGAAAACAAATTACCACCCAAAGAGACATAGAACGGATTAACTCAATTAATGCTAGTACTTAGCGTATTCAGGTTCTTGCGTGGTCAAAAGCCACAGTAAATTTCCAGGCATCAGTGCCAGAAAAAAGTAAAAGCGAGTTCATTCATTTTAGCACCAGATTTATAGGCTATCGAGCTCGAAGCGAGAAGCGTCATGAAAAACCATTAAAATGGCAAAGTGCGCAGTCGTAAATCACTAAAAGGGATGTGCGCGGGAGCAAGCGCGACGGCCGCTCAGCTGCGCGCACATTAAAAACCATGTTACACCGCAAGGAAAAAGCCGACCACCGCCGACGGCGCTCGGAAAAACTTATCAGTATGCGCATTCGATTAAATTAATGTCCACGTACAACCATACATTTTTAAATAAAGAATCGGAGATGAAATAAAAGGTATAAAATGATAATTGAAATTTGTATTTACTTAGGCTGTGAATTTTTTTGCGGACGCGACTCGCCGTATTTGGTCAGAATGTAGATTCGCCAATTTAATCCCTTCGAGGAATCGAGGTGGCGCTGAGCTTGGGCGCGATATTCTACCATCCTAGTGACGGACGGGTATAAGTAATTGGATCCTTTACTTGTTTTTATCCAACTTGAATGACTTCCGGATACATACTAATGCATAATTGGTCGCCGAGAAGGCGAATAAAGTATAAACCAAACGACAAGTACCGAGTTATCATTAATTATACAGCGGAATATACAAGACGAGGTTTAACATGCAGACGGCGCGACAGTTGCAGATGTGTCTTTTTCTTTCGTATCTCGCAAATAATTAGACGTCATGCGAAATGAAAACAAGTAAAAAAACGAAGATAAGATACAAGTGTAAGGGAAGAATTTAAAATTTGTCACTCGTTCAAAATTCAGAGCATTTCATTCGAAAAACGTAGGAAACGTCTTAGTGGAATTCATTAAAGTCGATCAAGGAATTCGCCACGGGTTCGAGTCCAGATAAAAACAAAACGTTATCGGCAATTAATTACTATAAATTGACACTGGAGATTGGTACATTTTGACGAATCGTTGTTTGCTTATTTGTAAATATTTGCGGACGAATGTATCTTTTTATCCCCTAATATTTGACAACTTGATTCGATTTATTTGTGGTAGATTTCTAATGTCGAAACTCGGACGAAGGATAGTAATGAATGACTCCGTATGGAACTACCACATAGGCAAAAACTTAGAGCTTAATGTGGGCGACGTTATAACGAATATTTTTTTTTTAAGCGTAACTTCACGTCTATAATCCCCGTAGCGGTAGGCAGAGATAAATAGTAATGGCAACCCATTATACGTCCCACTGCTGGGTACGAGTCTCTCCCCTTTTTTTTGGGGAGGGAGCCTTGGAGATTTCTTCACCACGCTGCTCCAATGCGTATTGATGGAGGTGGGTGGGTTAGTGGCCAACCCGCTGTCGGCTGTTTTCAAACCGCCCATAAGGCCTCCGACAAGGTTTAACGACTGCTATTTATCGATAGCAACCGGGACCGACGGCTTAACGTGCCCCTCCGTAGCACGGAAACGAGCATTTAATTAGCCACTAGCGGTCACCCATCACACTATCCGCACCCGTAGTGCTTAACCGAGTAGATCGCTTATGATCTACACCAGCCGCCAGGCCATGCGCGCTTCAGATAAAATGCATGCATTCAATCACACATGCAAACACCCACGATTCGCCGATTACGTTTTGTCCCATGTAACAGGAGCCTATTGACATCTCCGGGCTCATTACCAAACTCCGAGGTACTGGGAAACTTCCAGAAAATGTAAAAATCCCAATAAAAAGAGAGATAAAGGATTTTACACCGTTATCTCTAACCCGGGAATCAAACCCGGGACTCCGGCGTAGTAGCAGTGGCCTGCTACCACTTGGCTACTGAGGCAGTTATAAATGGCTAAATGATTGGGACGAAACAAGCTTGAAATTCACATACAGATGCGATGGCATCCCGGAGGTTTAAGATGTTTCGACTTTGTGGTAGTTTTTACGAGGTCATACAATACAATATCATCTAAACGAAACAATGATACTGCTGAACTACCATTTGGCGGCAGATAAATTAGGTCATTAATGCGGTGGTAATAAGGCTTTAATGGGTGAACAATCCTGGTTGATGCCCCTAGTGTTGCAATCGAAGCAGTTCCATCACCATTTCCAATAGTACGTTTTAGGATCATAGCTCACTAGAGCCACCTGGCACCCGACCAGCGCCCGACCGCCTCGAGCGGTCTGCGCTCATTACATCAACTCCTCTCCGTATCGCATAAACCACAAGCCGTCGACGCGCGGGCAGTGCGCAGCTTACGCGCGGACTGCGAGTGGACCACTGAGTGACCACTAGCTTGTCTTGCGTTGCCAACTCGCTGTTCCCAAGTGGACCGCGCGCGGTCCGCGAGTGGTTCACAAGTAGCATGTCGTCGATCACCCGTGGACCACCCGTTGACAACGAGCGGACGCCGAACGACGAAGCGGTGCTGGTCGGATGCCGGGTGGCTGTAGTGGGCTATGACCCTAAACACCATCTGTTTATCAAGTGTCACTGGTTTGCGACGAGCAAATAAACTTTGTTGCATTAAACACTTACATTTGAAAACGTAGATGCATTAATTTACAATGTAAACGCACAAAACATCACTCTTGGTGGATGACAGATGAGAGAAAATGTAATTTTTTACCATTATCTAGATCGAGTATTTTAATTGATTCACTCTTTAATATGTATGCAGCAATAACGATTATAGCATCCTTTTTTATTCTATGTTCGGAGTTTATGAATATGCGTGCATTGAATTGGACTGACAAATATAGGGAGTGTGTACAAAACGGGAACTTTACTGTTTTTATATGGGTTATAAAAAACCTTCACTTGTCTTCATAAATAACGCGCTAGGGGAACTATTAATATTTCAAAAAATGTTTGCTATTCATGAGTTGTGGCGTTATTGTTTTGTTTATCAAAGTTGGAAGTCCGTTACTTCTAATAAAATAGTTTGTCCGAAAATGTTCAAAAGATCCAAATGTCGTTTGTAATTTTTGTAACATATAAAATTATTATGTCATATTATTGTATATATATACATAAAGTAACATGTCTTAAGCATTATTTTATAAAACGTGTAGATATTATTCCGGAACATGTTTCATGAGAATTTATTAAAAACGGTTCTCCGAACAGCGGCATTAAGTTAAATACAATGACATCCCTTACCTATGTAAGTAACAAACGTTAATGATTAATATACTATAAATAGGTATCTCGTGATGTTACGCAAAATGGGGATTGTGAGCGCCCCGACTTTGCCAGTTTAGTTCGAAAACTGCCGCACGGTGTTTTATTTTTTTTTTGTCGATACGAAGTCTAAGAGTTATTACTTTTATTGAAAACGATTTGAAGGTTTTTGAATATTATTGATTGTAATATTTATGACAAACATATTGCATTCAGGCATTTCCATTTTATGGCATATGATATGTGACACAAAGTTCGGACAAGTCATCATTCGGACATAATTAAATGTTGATTAAGTAAGTAGTAACAAAATATACTGGCAATTTAAATAATAATTTATCTATTCCTTGTCTCTCTAGATAAAGTAACAAGAAACATTCCACTTGTGAAATGTGCAGCAATACAAAAAAAACAGCTCTATTTTCTATGAGATTAGCTTAACCTCATATATTATGCAACCACCGTAACCTGTGATTGGCACACGATGTATCTAGTTGACGCCAATACGCAATTACAAGCAGCGGGAGGCAATTTATCGCTTCTAAGCCTTATTTACTCTCCATCGTTCCAATTTCCTATTTCTTATGTGAATTCATTGAGAAACTGATAATGCTGTTTGGTTAGCTGAGAGCTAAAAGCCCATTCTAGTATACTAAATGTCGCGACGAACTTCGTATCGTCTTCTTTTAGAAGTGTGACCAAAAAATATGGAAAAAAATGAGGTTGCCCACCCTCAACATTTTGGGGTAGAAAAAATCTACACTAAAAAATTAATTTTTATAGGTCAGAATAGAATAGAATAGAATAAAATAGAAAATATTTTTATTTTGAATAGATCTTTACAGATACTTTCAAAACGTCAAGAAATATATAAAATACCTAGAGTGAATAACCATAACATAACGTAAAAGCAAAATCATATATTAATAGTAAATTAAAAACTAGAATTTAAACTACTTAGTTAAAGCATAATAATCACAAAATTTTTCAATTCCTTCAATTATGATAAATGAAGAAAAAGAAAAACTTATTCGTCAAGATCAAAGTTATTCACTTAGCAGAGTTCTAAGTGCAGTCACTACTGAGAAGAACTCCGCTACCCAACAAACTCAGTAAGAGCTCTTTTAAATGAGAGCTTAAATCTAGTACAAATTATCGTGAAAAATCAAATAATGTGAACGTCCATAGCATAGATGCAAATAAACTGCTATCTACTAAATGTGATGTAGCTCCTGCAAACCAGAACAGACCAGTCCCCACCAACAGCACCCGTTCACGAGTATGACGCATGTGACAGCCATTGCCCTCCTCGACCATTTTAGAGGGAAGTGAGCAACCCGCCACACGACGCCGCCAAAGGCAAAGACATTTAAGCGTACATGACTGTTCCGGATATGCATACGGCAAAATTAAAGATGGAATTAATTTACAGCCAGGGTATTCACATTATTCAACCCTTAACAATACTAATTACAGAATACACGAAATAACAGTATCATGAAATAGCCTGGCAGCGTCTTATAGTAATTCTTATAGTAATTACATTTATATAAACGTTATTTCATTACTTTCTTAAATTTATTGATCGATAGACTTTGAACGTTTTTGGGGATTTGATTAAAGAACCGTATATATTGACCTCTAAAAGAATTACTGACCCTATTCAACCGCGTTGCATGCACGGACAATTTGTATTTGTTCCTAGTATTTATACTGTGATTGTTACCTATTGTAGGAAACTCATTAATGTTTTTACGGACATATGATACATTTTCATAAATGTATTGCGAAGATACAGTCAGAACATTTATTTCTTTAAATTTATCTCTAAGAGATACCCTCGGACTCAGCCCGTAGATAGCCCGGACAGCTTTCTTTTGCAGAACAAAAATAGTGTTGACGTCGGCGGAATTTCCCCATAGCAAAATGCCATAGGACATTATACTGTGAAAATAACTAAAATAAACAAGGCGAGCCGTCTCGGCGTCTGTTAATAGTCTAATCTTTTTCACAGCAAACGCTGGCGAGCTAAGTCTATTAGCTAATCTGGCAATATGGGGACCCCATTGTAATTTAGCATCCACGGTAATACCAAGAAATACCGTGGACTCTACGATCTCCAATACTTCCTCATTTATCTTTACATTGGTTTCAACCTTTTTTACGTTAGGAGTAGTAAATTTAATACATTTTGTCTTACTGCTATTTAACGAAAGGTTATTGGCGCTAAACCAATGTACTATATTAGAGAGAGTATTGTTTACACCGTTTAAATCTACCTCCTGTCTTTTAATTTTGAACACTAATGAAGTATCGTCAGCAAACAATACCATCATTGATAATGTAGGGTAAGTCATTAATATAGACTAAGAAAAGAAATGGCCCTATAATAGAGCCCTGTGGGACCCCCATATCCATTGAAGTCCCGGGAGATCTTGTCTCATTTACATCAACACACATATTTCTATTGTTTAAATATGAAGTCATAAGCTCGAGAGCGGTATCTCGAAGGCCGTAGTGATATAACTTCCTGACCAATGTTTCATGCTGAACGCAATCAAATGCTTTAGATAAGTCACAGAATACCCCTAGTGCATTATGTGATTTTTCCCAAGCTTCAAAAATGTGTTTGACAAGTTCAACACCTGCATCGGTAGTTGAACGACCCCTAGTAAATCCAAACTGTCGACAATGTAAAAGTTTATGATGGTTAAAATGTGCAAGTAGTTGAATTAAAATGAGCTTTTTAAAAATTTTACTTAATACAGGTAGTACAGAAATTGGTCTAAAGTTTGTGAGGTCACTTGTACTACCGGATTTAAATAATGGAATAACTTTACTAAGTTCAAATTCAAATTCAAATGTGTATTGCAAGTCACATAAAATAATTACAAAGTTGCCTTAAATAATATTTCATGTGACACCCCGTAGGGGCATCGCAAAACAGGATTTGTAGACAAAACTTTCAAAATTTAATATTAATAATAACGATGCACTCTCAAAATTTTAAATTAACAATAATAACATATGTGGTATAATCATAATAATATTATAATTTAATACAATAATGTCAAAATAATATTTATGTCAAATAATACAATGTCAAAAATGCCTGCAATCAGTCAATATTTTAGTCCATATCACTTAAAAATTCATTTATATGATAATAGCATTTTTTAATTAGGTATGATTTTAATTATTTTGTAAATAACATACTTTCCTCAATATTTTTAAGTCTGTTTGGTATATTATTATAGATTTTAATGACCATGGAATGCGGGCCTGTTGAAATCATATGTAATTTTGTAAATTGGGGTTTTAATTTGTTTTGATTTCTATTATTTCTTTTAAAATCCTTTTTTGGGGAGTACAGTTCACAGTGTTTCTTAACAAATTTACAACATTCCAAAATGTACAAGCCAGTAAATGTTAGAATTCGATATTTCACGAAGTAAGATTTACAAGTGTCTATTCCATCTATATTTGACAAAATTCTAATGCATTTTTTTTGAAGAACGAAGATTTTGTTAACATCTGTACTATTTCCCCAAAGAAATATTCCATAAATGAATCTGGAATGAGCATAGGCGTAATATGCGGATAGAGCAACACTAAAACTGCTAACCTTTTTTAAATTTCTTAACGCGTATATGAAAGAAGATAATTTTACAGATAGTTTCTGGATGTGTAATTTCCAATTCAAATTTGAATCAATATCAATTCCCAAAAGTGTAGCAGAGTTTACTGTCTCTATTGTAGAGCTTTTATAAGTTAAACATATTTCCTGCGGGGTTTTTTGATATGGTCTAAATTCAACTAATTTTGTTTTATTTAAGTTTATTTCTAAGTTATGTTCCTCTAGCCAGGCGAATATTATCTAGTGTTGATATTAATTTAGTATTTAAATCATCAGCGTTTCCAACAGATACCACAATGGATATGTCATCTGCGAAGACAACACAGTCCTCATCGATTTGTTTCGGCAGATCGTTGATATATATTAAATATACATCCAAGAACGCTACCTTGTGGTATAGATCCTTTAGTTTGTATTATATTAGAATGAATTTTCCCGATTTCTCCGGTTTTATGATTGACGTTTTGGATTTCTACAATTTGTGATCTATTTTCTAGGGAAGCCTGAAACCATATGTGGGGTAGGCCGCGAATTCCTGTCTCATACGGTTTTTTCAAGAGTATTGTGTAATCAACACGATCGAATGCTTTACTCATATCAAGTAGCATTCCTACTGTTGTTTTGGTACTATTTATTCCATTGAGAATAGACTGGATATACTTATTATATACAGCTAGTATTGTGGATTTATTTTTCCGGAAACCGTATTGACTTTTGTCAAATATTTGAAATTTTTCGTAAAATTTGTATATTCTCCAACCATAGCTGATTCGAAGATTTTTGCAGAGGTTGGTAACAAAGCAATGGGTCGATAGTTCCCAGGGTCAGTTTTTTCACCTTTTTTATGGAAAGGCTTTACTATCGATATTTTCAAAGCATTTGGAAAAGTACCTGAAGAGAACGATTGGTTTATTAATAAAGTAAAAGGTGCTGCGAGTTCGGAGGCACATTGTCTGAATAGTGAAGGAGGAAATTCATCGATTCCAAAACTATGTTCATTTTTTAAGATTAAAATTAATTTTTGTATTTCATAGAGTTCTACAGGTTTTAAGAAAAATGTGTTGTGGTTTTGCTCATAATTTTATTTGTTTTGTGTGCTGTAGTCGAAGACGAGTTCCTCATTTGAGCAAAGAAATCATTAAGAAAGTCTGCTATTTTCTTCGGCTCATGTATAATACAATCGTCTGTCTTTATTTTAATGTTTGTTCTAGTCATGGTGTTGTTTTTATTCGTCTCGCCGTTAATTATTGTCCACATCGTCCTGTCGTTTCTTTTGTTGTCGGATTTATTGAACCTCTTAATATTCTGGTTTTTTCTCGAAATAAAAGTTAACTTCCTTAGCGTTTCAGTATACAATCGGTAATGATTTTTCAATATTTTACTATTTGAGTGGGTGACCAGTAGACTAAGTAGTCGCTTGTTACGACACGATGTTTTATAATACCTTTCGTTAAATTTGAATTCTTTCTTGTAGTTTTTATCCTCACTGTTTTTAGTGGCATGTATTTATTTAATTTTTTTGTTAAGATTTGAGAGAAAATACTGTAGTTTTTATTAACATTATTTTCTGATTTTAAAAGATCTTCCCATGATATTTGGCGTAGCTCATATTTAAATAATAAAATATTTTTTGGATTAAAGAGACGTCTTTTTATAAAATAATACGGTT
This sequence comes from Macrosoma leucophasiata, assembly GCA_036365455.1. Taxonomy (NCBI): domain Eukaryota; kingdom Metazoa; phylum Arthropoda; class Insecta; order Lepidoptera; family Hedylidae; genus Macrosoma; species Macrosoma leucophasiata. Next base: position 20,003,073 of record JAWQUS010000007.1, on the reverse strand, counting down.
GGTGATGTGTACTTAACTAAATTATGTTTCATTAGATCAGGAAATATACCACTTACAATACTATTATTAAACATAGCCGCTAGGTAAGGTGCAATAACATCCATTATTTCATATGCAAATTTTACAGATAAGCCCCATAAATCAGCTGTGTTCTTAATATGAATAGACTTTTAAGTCTATTAAAATTAAGAACACAACTGATGGCATGTATAACATCCGCAGTATTAACTAACTTAAAATTAAATATAGTTTTACTTTGATGTACATTTCTTTTCAATTCGGCGACAGTAGGCGATGAAATGAGGTCTCCAGTTAAAGAAACTGGAATATTAGCAAAGAATGTTTCAAATGCTAAAGCAACTTCTTCGTTAGTAGTAACATGTTTATTGTCAATTATTAATTTAAAATCAGAGTTGCGTTCAGCTTGATTCCCAGTTTAACTATTCATTACATTCCAAGTCGCTTTAATTTTGTTATTTGAATTTTTCATTTTATTTTTAATGTGAAGTGCATTGGCTGCAAAACACACTTTCTTGAATATTTTCGAATATAATTTAACATGATTTTTAAACGAATTTGTGTGATTATATGGCTTTTCTCCATACAGGTCATACAATATCTGTCTACTCTTATGTATTCCAACCGTCGCCCATTCATTGAACGACTTATGACTTCTTACTTTTATTGTCTTGTTGGTAAAAACTAAATTATATTCTTTTAAAATTGTGGCAAAAAAGTCATTGTATAATATGTTAGGATCGTTATGGTATTGCATGTTTGCAAGTTTTGGGACAATATTTTCTCTGAATTTCTTAATTCGCTTCGCATTGATAGGAACAAATACAATTGCTCGTTTATTTTTATCATTATGTAATTGACCACAGAAGGAAACTAACTGACCACAATGGTCGGAGATTAATTCAGTCAAAATATTTTTATGTGTAGGTACAAAATCGATAAAAATATTGTCGCCCATAAGGCCTCCGACAAGGTTTAACGACTGCTATCTATCGATAGCAACCGGGACCGACGGCTTAACGTGCCTTCCGAAGCACGGAAACGCGCATTTAATTTGCCACTAGCGGTCACCCATCACACTACCCGACCGCGCCCGTAGTGCTTAACCGAGCAGATAGCTTACGATCTACACCAGCCGCTGGGCCATGCGCGCTATGTGTGCAAATCGGGCGGGACGTCGAAGTGTCCATTCTATACGTAGTATTATTACATATTCTCTGCTGTCGTCTCAGGATGACCGGCACTAGTCTACTTCACCCGAAAATTGGCGAGATTTCGGGTCTGTAGAGCCAAAGAATAGGTACAGCGTTATCTCTTTCGCACTGTACCTATTTGACGTTTGTCGACAATTTTGATCGAGTTTTAACCAATACCGGACTGTCAGTGCTTACGTAGACTGTGTGCAGATAACCCTCTACGAAGTCGAAACGAGACGATCGTCTCTTTCGCAGGCTCGATGTGCAATATTCATTGATGAGTACCTACTGTAATTCACTTACTGTTCACATGTGATACTCGTAGTTAAATCTTGATCTCGTTTTACGATTATATCTTGGTTTTTACAAAGTTTATCACAATTCCATTTACAGTTTACATGAAAAATATTGTATCTTCGCCAATAATTTATTGTTCTTATTTCATATCATCAAACCATTTCATATTGATAGTATTGTAAACAAAAATTAAAAGTGCTGTCCACAATAAGCATACAATAGGAATATCAGTGGAATCGTAACGGCACACCCAACCATGGTATCAGATACCTCGCTTATAACTCGAAATCATCGAAATCCATCAATGGTGCTTACTATAAATCGCCACGTATCGATTCTGTCGCGTCTCAGCCGATCGACAAATATAAATTTGTCACTGGCCAGTAGGAAAAACGACTGGACAGACAGAGTTTATAAATAAACAGTAACATAGCCGTATTTGGATTGCACACCGTAACATTCGTCAGACTCGATCGATCTCTACCGATAACGTAGTAGGGACGCGTAGCTGTTTATACGACACGATTTTGTTTTGGATCGGATAGTCGCATGAATAATTCGAATTTCGGTGATCCTGTTTTAGAAGCTGTGGTATACGAAATGGTAGTTTATTTGGAGTTTCTTTCATGACAATTCTTCCGATAATATTTTTGCTCAATCGTGACGATACACTCGTAAAAATGTATCAGTGTTGTGACAATGACATATAATAAAATGAATAAAATTGACTAAATAATTTGTTTCAATGCAATGTAAAAGCAGCACAATTGTCGTATTGTTACTTCCTAACTACATTAACGTAAGTATTCAACATTCCAATATTGACTTATTATCGCCACCCCATTTTAACCGAAGAAGATATGCGCAGCTGCGCCCTAATCTGAACCTAATGAGACCTCACTCGAACTCAAACACTAAGCGGTACACTGTTTTCAGCTGCCTATCTCAGTCATTATTCATGTTCATAAAGTATATCGATACAGAAATCTTACCAATAACTCAATCAATCAATCAATAACTCTGCTTAAATCTTTATATATTATTTTATATTCAAAAAATATTTTTTACTTCTTCAGCCAAAAACTGCACTGGGGAACTTGACATTTTGGGAATTTGACATTCTGGACTGAAACGATTTTTACATCTCTCGGTTTTGCACTATTTTAAAACTATTTCGGGAACTTGACATTTTGAGAACTTGACATTTTAGAAACTTGACATTTTGGGAATTTGGAATACCGGGAACTTGACATTTTGAAACCGCTTGACATTTTGGGAATTTGACATTCTGGACTGAAACACAAAAGCCTTCCCCATAGATGTCATTAGAGAATATGCCACAATTGTAACGCTTGACATGCGGATTAGCGAACGCAGTGGCAATACTTATATCGCGGGACGTTGGTGCCAATTTCACTAGGGCTGGCAGTAGTAACAATGTATTTATTTAGGTCCCATTGTTGGGTTGACTGGCAGCAATAGCGACAGCGACTCCTCTGCTAGTGAGCGTTCTTACTTCCCGACGCCATCCTTAATGATTCTTAGGAATCATGATTCTGAAAATAATTAGTGACATAAAACTGCGTACTCAAATGTAATTTGTAAACCACAAAATATCGCCGGAAATCCCCATGACACACGCACCATCACAAAAAGCATCGTGACGTATAAACAGCACCAAAATCATAAGGCTGTATTAATTCATCTCGATGAACGATCTCGGTTGAGATAATGCTTGATTTATAATGATTATCATTATATTATACGTGAATCATCCTAAATCATGTCTGGAACGTTTTTTGCTGACTTTTGATGGCCTAGAACCGAGGCAGATATGTGGACTTTTTTCATATCCACATTTTCTCCGTGTTCCTTGTTCAACGGATAAGTACTATTTGGTATGATAAATCTATCTACTTATTTTCAACTCCATTTACAGATAAATTAAAATGATCAATTTAAATCGGTTAAGCATAGAGATTATTTTCAATGTATTGACTAAATTCGACTTTTTATAATGATGGTGGTAAAGGAACACGCACTTCACATTGAAGGTACGTGAATACCTACTGTAGCCTCTAGATTTTTACACTAACTACAAAAAGTGCAGTTCAAATGCAGATATGTTACTACTTTTGAGAGGCCTGAACTGTTTATGGGTTGTTACGGGCATAGCAAAAGTTATGTGTACAAATGTATTGGAGGAAATCAACTTAACTAGAACACTGTGCTAAACACAAAGTTTTTCGGCAGAAATAATATATTATTAATAGTGTCTTTGCTCTCGTGTTCCAGAAATTATATTGAAGGAAAGAAAGAGAACATTTATTTAGAAAGCACAGGGACACAAGAAAGCCAAATTTTCTTAGGATTCCAAACAATTTTAAAATTGGACAAGAAGAAAATCAACAATAAATATTAAAATAGGAGATAAAATCTCTCGGCTGATCCAAATGGGAGCACATCAGCTTCTTTGTCAAGTGTCGATACTTGTATGACGGTAGTCACTTATCTGAAAGCGGTATCGGTTTCCTCTTCAATCGAACGTGATGTAATGAACACATAAATCCAATCATTAGTCTCATTATCCGGATTGATGTGTGAGCTAATTGATTTACTTTATTTGTTGGTTGCATGTCGGAAATCTATTCTATGAGAGGCATATCAATATAAGCCTGTATTAAATGATAATTTTAACAAGGCTTCCGGTAATATTTATGCTTTACATTTTGGACATCTATTTACATATCTATTTAACAAAATTTCATATATTGTAGAAACAGTATCGCAACGTGGACTTTATTTACGTAACATACCAATTTTAAAACGCAACTTCACGCCATCGACTCTCCAGTAACGTTTCGTGCTAGGTAGGTATATAATAGGTACGTGACGAGATTATCGACATGATGGGCACATACCGACGGTGATATAACATACAGATAATGGAAAAAATCCAACACCACTTAAGTACCTAAGTCTTATGTTCTTCCTTATTTCTTATCATGCAACAAGTATACTTTCGCTATAAATCAGAATATTTGTTCTGTTTTTTAACGAAACGTGGCTATAAAATTAATTGCAATAAAACTCATATTCGCACCTTCTTCCAGGCATTTCTACAATCGGTACAGGATCTGTGTACAGTCGATGACAAATCAAGCAAGCTAAGGCACTTTACATTATCCAAAAGATATTTTACATAGATCTGAGGAAAGAGACTTCGGCTAATTTCGGGTCGGGAGTGTGTTATCTCTTTCGCACCTTACCTTTCGCATTTTGTCCGATACCGGAGTATCAGAAAAGGATCCTTCAGGACTGGCAGCTCGTTGGCAGCTCCCCTAGTGTTGCAAATGTTCATAGGCGACGGTAACCACTTTTCATCAAGTGGCCTGTCTGTTTTTTGTTTGTCAAATCCTTTGACATAAAAAAAAAATTGCCGATTGTCTCTTTCGTAGGCTCGGTGTGCAAATGTCCCGCTGTCCCCGTCACGGGGACACGGCGCACGGGGACAATGGGAATAAACCAATATTTCTTGATGGGTAGTCTATGTCTTCTTTACTCTATGTTGTTATAATAGGTTGGGGAAAAAGTCTTTTCGCATTATAGTATGTATGAACTTGTAATAAAATCTCTTTGGCTGTAGTATTTGTATCTGGCTGGTTTTGGTATCATTGAAAGTTAAAATTTTAAAGAACATAATTCCAAATTCAAATTAGGCAAATGTGTGACTTTCATTTGTTTTTCGTATTGTCAAGATGAGTGAATCTAATGAAGAAATTCGATACATTTTAAAATTTTACTACAACAAAGGTAAGAATGCAACGCAATCGGCGAAAAAAATTTGCGATCTTTATTTTGAAAAAGTGGAGCAAGATCGACATATCAGTAGTTACGACGTAGCTGAAGAACTGAGAATTGATCACAAAACGGTTTTGGCGCATTTGAAAAAAGCTGGGTACAAAAAAAAGCTCGATATTTGGGTACTTCACGAGCTCACTGAAAGAAACCTAATGAACCGTGTACTCATTTGTGATTTTTATTACGACGTAATGAAACCGAATCATTTTTGAAGAAGCTGATAACTGGTGATGAAAAGCGGATCACGTACGACAAGAACGTGCGAAAAAGGTCGTGGTCAAAGGCCGGTCAGGCTTCACAGACTGTGGCGAAACCCGAGTTAACTCGCAATAAGGTGATGTTGTGTGTGTGGTGGGATTGGAAGGGCATTATTCATTATGAGCTATTACCACCAGGCAGGACTATTGATTCTGAACTCTACTGCGAACAACTGATGAGATTAAAGCAAGAAGTTGAGAGAAAGCGGCCGGAATTGATCAACAGAAGGGGTGTGGTGTTTCATCATGATAACGCTAGACCTCACACATCTATAGCCACTCAGCAAAAATTAAGAGTTTGGCTGGGAGGTGTTAATGCATCCGCCGTATAGTCCTGACCTTGCACCTTCAGATCTCCACCTGTTTCGGTCTCTTCAGAATTCTTTATGCAATGTTAGGTTAACATCACGAGAGGACTGCCAAATCCACTTGTCGCGGTATTTTGATGAGAAGTCCCAAAATTTTTTATAGCAATGGGATCATGTCCCTACCTACAAGATGGCAAAAGGTTATCGAACAAAATGGTACATACATACTTTAGTTAAATTTAAATAAACTATATTAAAAAATGTTTTGAATTATCTTTAAAAATGCGAAGAAACTTTTTCCCCAACCTAATATATTGTTGTAACCTCTACACATACAATTTTAAGTTCTGCCCATTGATATACAATGGTTCTGCATGACTTACTTCCATATCAACGCACAGCTTAAACCCGTAGTCCTAGAGAATTTTGCAAGGCCTATTCTTTACGAAGTAAAGGTATCGAGAAAATATTTTTATGTTTTTTTTCTCCTAGGTACGTGCAATTGAAATGATGATTTAATTTTGTTATGTAGGTATGTTACTACTGATTTCAATGCCACAAAACCTTTTTAAAAATTAGGAAAAACAGTAATCACAATTAGAAATTAATCTTGATATTGTAACACTTTTGCATTGCATTTGAAATTACACGGCTCTCTTAGATTAAAATGTGGGTAAAATTTTGAGTGAAGGGGTGAAATTTTTATAGTTTTAAATCGGAATTGGTAATTAGGCCTCGAATTATCCATAAAAATTTAAATGCCAATTTCAATAATAATTGATTACATTTTTTTTCAAACTTTATCACCTCATCAGCGTTGCAAAAATATTCAAAAATACATATCAAATATAAAATCATCAAACCGACTAATAATCAATCAAACATTCCGTTTGTAGCCAAAATCACCTGATTTTTATCTAAAAAACGTGGGGGAAGCCGCGGTCGGGTAGCTAGTACAGAGTTTATTGCAATAGTATTTACACATGACATGTGTCGTGGACTGTACAGAATAAAAAGGCGATTATTTTAATAAAGCCTATCTCTCGGCGTCAATTAGGCTCGCTCCACATTGAGCCACTAATCCGTGTAGATAAAGAATTATACCCATCCATGGTATCAGTTGCCACAATCAAATTAATTTATTCGGTTCACTTATATCGGGACTTATCGTCGATATGGCGGTTGCATCGTGAGAATAAGAAACTTGTTCCGAAATTCATGAAATGATAAGCTGGGGAAATTCTTTATGAAAATTGTATAGGTATGACACGTGACAGATATTTTTTGTGGACTAAGGACCATCATGGCTTGCCATGGATGCAATTTATATGGCAGTAGGTACTTATCGTCTCAACTGAACTGAACATCACAATAGTATTATTTCCAAAGTTAGTTTTCAAAATATGTATCTATCAAGTGTATGTAGTGTTAGTAACACTAAAATATATCTATATATATATATATATATATATATATATATCCTTTGTACTTATTAGATACTAATTATCAGGTCAAGGTAGTCGTTGACCTGATAATTTGACCCAGACAAACAAAACACCCAAAAAACTTTCCATATCAAATCAATAAGTACTACCTACCTATGTATAAAAACACATTTATCCAGATTGTGAATACACTGGTGGTAGAGCTCCAGTGACGGAGCTCGCAGGTGTAGGCACCACCGCATTACCTAATATACTTGCCGCTAAATGGTAGTGTCCAGCACTATCGTGTTCCGGTCAGGTGGTAATGTACGGCCCTGTAATTTCCGGCACAGAGGCATAACACCTTAGGCCTCAGGAGTGGTAACGCATCTGCATTTAGACCTCGGTCTAAGTGTGGGTGTCTATAGGCTGCAGTCATCACTTAACATCAATGTGGACTGCATGCTTGTTTGCCACTTCCGTAACATAAAAAAAAAACTCCATACACACACTTTATAATAACAATATATGTAGTTAACACGTAGACTAGTACATCGATTTTTATAAAATAGCACAAATCACATATTTCAAACAAAGAAGCACTGCATAACACAAATTCCTGAAATGTCATCTATACACTCTCTGCCTACCCTGTAAGGGATTTCGCGTTAAGTCGATGTTTATGTGCTATAGTATTCACTTACTATCAGTGTAAACTATATGCTTGTTTGCTACTTCATGTCAGAAAAATAATATCTACAAAATAGCACAAATCAATTATTTAAAACAAAAAAAGCATAGCATATCACAATAACCCAAAACACCATCTATCAATTGCAGATTAACGCACTATAAAAACGCGAGATGAATGCAGGTGGTAGGCTTAATTGCCCATTAAAACGATAGCTTTTAAAATGCCAATCGAGGCCTATACGATACAATGAAATAGCGAAAATAGCACATTATTAACCTTGGTACATTTGAACACAATTAACTAAGCATCCAAGTTCGCATAACCTAACTGAATTGCAAATCGTCTATCACGCTATTTAAGGCAAATAGATTACATTGTGCAGCCAATAGCTTATCTACGCATCTTGAGAATGGATGCAAAGTTTAATTTATAGCAATAAAATAGATAAATGGGAATCTGCCGTTCCGCGTTCCTTTGACTCTGGTTTCAAATGGTTTGTATATGACAGATTCCTAAAGGAGATTGCGTTGGATTGTACCGCTTATATCTCAGTATGTGTATCTAATCTGAATATAATAAGTACTTTGTAACAGTGCCGAGAACTATCGCATTTTTGAAAGTACAAAATGTAATTCATTTTCATCAATGGATTTGTAATAATCATTACATTGTTAAATATAAAGTCAAGTGGTGATTCAATGAATTCAAAAGAAGATACGATGGGACGACAGGGATATTTAGCGGATTATGTCTTCTTCCTTAGCACTATATAATAATACCTATCCATAAAAAGTAGGGATTTAAAACTTTTTTTTTTTTTTGCATTAATGGAAGTGGTAAACAAGCATGCAGTTCACATTGATGTTAAGTGATGACTGCAGCCTATAGACACCCACACAAAGACCAAGGTCAAAATGCAGATGCGTTACCACTCCTGAGGCCTAAGGTCTTATGCCTCTGTGCCGGAAATTACAGGGCCTTACATTACCACCTGACCGGAACACGATAGTGTTGAACACTACCATTTAGCGGCAAGTATATTAGGTAATGCGGTGGTGCCTACGCCCGCGAGCTCCGTCACTGGAGCTCTACCACCAGTAAAATAAAAACAAAACAAAACAGTAGGGCTAAAAATTAATAAGTGGCTGGAAATCAAAGTTATTACTATTACACATTTCTATTTGTGATGTGAGCAAAACTGCTATTATTTTTTATAAGTAGAGCCGAATAGGGGAGAGTCTGGTATATTGAACTGCCTGATAAATTGTTCCACCTCAAAATTTTACACTTACTGTAACTTATTTTCTTTTCTGGCAACACGAAACTGAGCGCTGACAGCGGCCTCAACTACTTATCTTTTTGTAACGGCTTCCGGAAAGTACATTCGCTTTTAGAGAAAACAATGTGTTTTGAGAGTCCTTCATACAAATTTTGACGTGTGTAGCTAAGGAGATTACAAAGTGAAAATGTAAGTTACAATTTTGTTATATTTTTTATTGATTAGATCTATAATCACCGCTTCAACCATAGCGTTGCGAACGTATTATGTTCAGCGGTTATTTTCTGACTAATATTTATTTTTCTAATCTCTTAGTTTGGTAAATTGTACCACCAGCAGTTATTTTATTTGTACTACTACAATTTACCCAACTTGTTGCTATATTTATTATTTTATATTTTTTTTAGATGAATGATGTCCATAAATAGTATTATAAAACGGAAGAAGGAGGTTTTGGAAAGATATTGTTGGCTCTTGAAAATAAGGAGATGAGCTAGAACCACATATCTGAAACGAATTCGCTTTCAAAACCAACAATTGCACGTCATGCCAGAATGCGAAATAAGTTGAGGGTCAAATATTGACAAGACAAAGTACCTACGTTCGTTGTTGTAAATGGGTTCACGGAACCTGTAGGTACATTGAATCAAGATATTTACGAAATTCTTTATACTATTATAATATGGTAAAAGAATATAAAGAGTTTGATCTCATTACATAAGCAGATAAATAAATAATTGTTGACTAACGGAAATAATATTCTAAAGTGATATATTCTATTTTCATAAATTATTTAATTTATTCAGAATAATGTATTTAAGTTTGATAAATGTTTTTTTTTAGTCTATAATATATTTGTTCTTTCGTCACATTATGACGCATTTCGCTTTCGCTTTCGTCGCATTTTTTCTTTAATAATTAAAATATAATCAATTTATTTCGTCTATATATTAAACCTCTTTATTTTCATTTATTATCATGTTAATAACTCTCTTAAGTCTTGGTGGTACGATTTACCTAACCTGTGGTACAATTAATCCGACTAGTTGGGTAAATTGTACCGAAGGAAAGCCTTTAGGGAAACGCATATTGTGTGAAATCCGATAAGAGTATGGTGTTGACGTTGCGGCACATGTTCAATGAGATTCTAAACTATGACTCTCTCCGACTCTCCCCTATTTCACAATATTTTACTTTTACCTTAAAACCCAGAATATTTGACCTTTATGTCTATTTAATTAAAAAAAAACCCTATTAAAAGAATTAAAAATACGAAAAATCTTTATAATTAAAAAAAAACCTTTTTTACTTAGAGCATCAATCTTCCAAGCCTGTCAAACATTGAAAGTAATTACTCACCTCCAGACCCCACACTTTATTCATATTAATTAATAATCCTATTCTTCCAGGGTACCGCGAAGCAGCATTTCTATACGCGCTCACGGCGGCCGGTGTCGCCCACTCAGTCGCCCGCGCCTGCGCCCAGGGCCGGCTGCTCTCCTGCGGCTGCGACCCCCTGGGGTACCGAGCCTCCCACGACACGAGGGGCAGGGCGCGCGCCAATAAGTGGGAATGGAGCGGCTGCTCACACAACCTAGCGTACGGCATCGAGTTCTCCAGGAAATTTCTGGATGTTAGAGAGCAGGTTGACGATCTTCAGTCCAAGATCAACGTGCACAATAATAATGCTGGGAGAACGGTAAGTGTGTTTTTGATGATATTCTTATTGTGATATCTTCACCATCATCTGATGATGCTGAAACCAAAAGACATCCACTTCAGAATAAACCGCCGTCCACTTCAGAATAGACGCCTTCATTGTTTACTGTATTTATTGTAATATATTAAAAAAAAACATAACTTCACGCCTGTTATCCCCGAAGGGGTAGGCAGAGGAAAATGCATGCATTCAAGCATACATGCCAACACCCACGATTCGCCGGTTACGTTTTTGGCCCATGTAACAGGTGGTGAGCCTGTTGACATAACCGGGCACATTACTAAACTTCGAGGTACTGGGAAATTTCCAGAAAATGGAAAAATCCCAATAGAACCAAAGATAAAGGACTTTACACCATTATCTCTGACAACCCCCTACCCGGGAATCGAACCCAGAACCTCAGCGTAGTAGTAGTGGCCTGCTACCACTAGGCTGGTATATTTATGTTGGTAATGTATGTCCTAATATTAGGTTCTTCCTGTGTCAGAGATAAAAGCTTTTTCTAATGTTATCGCTCAAATTATTTCTTCCGAGACAACTGTTTTTTTGGACATCATAAAGAGCGAGAACAGTTGCATTAGTAATTCAAATGGAATAAAACTTAATTATCGAGAGTACTGTTTTTAAATGGTAGTTAGAAATTGCCATATATACCTACACAAACATTCCTCTAAGTCTGGAGGATAACATTCGTAAGCACGTGACGTATAAAACCAGGCATTTCGAAAAGTATGATATTCCACCTAAAACAATTGAATTAATGTAGTGTTCTTACTTTGATCTGTGTACAAAGATGGAAGGGCAAAATCAAAAGACAGACTTAAGGGCTCTCCGATTTACTCTATTACTCAACTACTATACTGAGATCAAACAATGGCGAATACATAATTTTCGACGCAATTACAGAATAAAAAAACAATGGATAATCTTTGTTTTATAAATAGATTGCTTTTACACGCGACATTATCCGCGTGGACTTCAGGTTTATATTCCGTTACTAATAAAACATAATAAAGATTAATTTATAAGCACTAGTCATTTACAGTGCTCATCAAAAAATATTGCACATCGAGCTTAGGAAAGAGACAGGTGGTAGAGCTGCAGTGACGGAGCCCGCGGGCGTAGGCACCTCCGCATTATACTTGCCGCTAAATGGTAGTTAGTGTTCAGCATTATCGTGTTCCGGTCAGGTGGTAATGTACGGCCCTGTTATTTCCGGCACAAAGGCATAACACCTTAGGCCTCAGAAGTGGCAACGCTCTGCATTTTGACCTCTGGTCATTGTATAGGTGTCTATAGGCTGCAGTCATGATTTAACTTCAATATGAACTGCATGCTTGTTTGCCACTTGTATTACATAAAAAAGAGACAATCGGCTAGTTTCGACTTCGTAGAGCGATATCTCTGTTGCACACTTAAACCTTTCACACTGCATAGGTACGTAAGCACTGATAGTCCGGTATTGGTCAAAACTTGATCACAATGATCGACAAACGTCACAAAGCTAAGGTGCGAAATAGATAACGCTCTACCATAGAGCAACACCGGAGGGGAGTAGCCATATGCAGGCTTCCTCTCTGTCAAATTACAAGCCCAAATGGGCCTATACCTGTCGCCTAGATGTTTAAATGTGTGCGTGGAATTGTTCATGTATTTTGTTAAAGTCAAGGTGTGAGTTTGTGACACGCATTTCCCCAAACAAAAAATGACAGACTGTTTTGCATCGGTAATAAACGCTATGGCTACTCCCCTCCAGTCCGCCGCGGCCGGTGGCCCGTGTTGCTCTATGAGCTCTACAGACCCGAACTATGGCGAAGTGTGTTTCCTAAGGTCAATGTGCAGGTAACTGGTAAGTACTTATTTTGTCGAACCTATGTGGTTCGGTTGCACCAAAATATTTTGTGAGTCATGTTTTTTGGCAAATTAAAAAAAATATAAATTTATATTTCGCAGTCACCGCTAAAAAAATATTTTTGCGGTGAATGCGAAATACGTTGAACTAGCGTATTTTTGACATAGTTAAGTAAAGTTATCAAGGTTTACACTAGAGTAAACACCGGGAACAAAGAATCTGTTCCGTTTTTAAATTGATTTGACAAATATTCAGTACGACGTTTTCACGTCAGCTGTCATTTTACTATGAGAAAGTGTTGTTAATTGTCGGCAATAAACTGGAACCATGCTATCAAGGGGAATGTCCTGCCTAGTACTTTAGTTGTTGATAGATTCCCTCATCATCTGACAAATAGTTTGAGGTTAATCTAAACATTAACCAGTGCAACTCGGCCAGTAACGATTAGAAAGTTAAGACGATATTTAACAATTTTCAAATGGTGCTACTAATTTTTTTCATAGCGGGTATTTTAACAAATTTGTTAAAGTTAGGTTAAAGTAAAATTATGCAACCAATCCTCAGTGAATTGCCTGCGTAAATTTTTCGCCGTCCCTTAAGTTTTGAACGTACTGTACTCACGTATGTGGCAAGTTGATGGTAACACCAATGTGAAAACTAATCTTTTTTCCCATTTTTATGACAAAAAATTACCCAGTCATATTATTGTATTAAAATGACTAATGAAGCGATTTATAATTATTAATATCCAACCAATCCATATTTAAATATTAATTCAAATCAACAGCGTTATTATTTTACCCTATAACGCTTCTAATGTGCTTTTACTACCCAAAAGAGACGTCGGAACGTCATCAAAACAAAACTAAAATATACTTAACAACCTCATTTTTATCTCAATCATAAAACAATGTGACACGTAATTTCTCTATTTTGACATAACGACCGCTATGATTGCCTGTCTGTGGTCGCACCGCCCGTTTTAAAGGGACCCTTCGAAATACCGGATCATATCCAAACTTCAGAGGGCTTTAAAAAATAGGGGCTCTTATAAAACCGGTCGGTTGCAGGGTGAAATTATGAAGGTGCCCAAAACGCTCGGGCGAGGCGTCAAGAATGAAATGCAACACTTATTTAGTTCGAATTGAAACGAAATGGGCGTGGCGGGCGGTGATCACCAATCTGGGTGGTCCACTTGACCATTATCGTGGTACATGACTATAAAATATAGAATTATATTGCCCTCGCTCAGGTACCTGATCACACCCCGTTTAATGGTATAAAATGTATCGATATAATCGGTTACGAATATGAAATCGATTCGATCGTAATCGGATTTTATTGCGGGTAACTCGAATTCCGACTTAATTTGTATCGATTGTAGACTAGTTCGCTTGGTTAAGTTTTATTTCATATTTGATTTTTATTGAGTCATAAATACCTGCATGTATCTACATAAAATAAATGTGCTTTCAGACTCAATCAGTTTTGATTGAATTGTAGCTCATCCTTTTTTTTAAATAAATATCATTTTCTTTTATAGATAATGGTATGGAACCCTTAATGCGTGAGTCCGACTCGCACTTGGCCGGTTTTTTTTGTTGTCATAATTATTAGTTAAATCTTAAGTGCCTTGTATTTTTGTTTTCGATAATTTAAAGTATAATGCATACATTTCGTTTAATCAAGTTTAAAAAAACACACTTTAAATAGTTAAATAACAAATCAATTCAGAAAATATTTTACTCGTAATAGGTTAGGATCCCACTGCAGAATCATTTCGTTTATCCAGATATGCTGCAAACCTAATATTTACGCATATTTATAATCCGAGAATATATAAGGTTGGGGAAAAAGTTTCTTCGCAATTTTTAAGATAATTCAAAACATTTTTTAATATAGTTTATTTAAATTTAACTTAAGTATGTAAGGACCATTTTGTTCGATAACCTTTTCCCATCTTATAGGTAGGTGATCCATGTACATGATCCCATTGCTATAAAAATTTTGGGACTTCTCATCAAAATACCGCGACAAGTGGATTTGGCACTCCTCTCGTGATGTTAACCTAACATTGCATAAAGAATTCTGAAGAGACCGAAACAGGTGGAAATCTGAAGATGCAAGGTCAGGACTATACGGCGGATGCATTAACACCTCTCAGCCAAACTCTCTTAATTTTTGCTGAGTGGCTATAGATGTGTGAAGTCTAGCGTTATCATGATGAAACACCACTCCCCTTCTGTTGATCAATTCCGGCCGTTTTCTCTCAACTTCTTGCTTTAATCTCATCAGTTGTTCGCAGTAGAGTTCAGAATCGATAGTCCTGCCTGGTGGTAATAGCTCATAATGAATAATGCCCTTCCAATCCCACCACACACACAACATCACCTTATTGCGAGTTAACCCGGGTTTCGCCACAGTCTGTGAAGCCTGACCGGCTTTTGACCACGACCTTTTTCGCACGTTTTTGTCGTACGTGATCCATTTTTCATCACCAGTTATCAGCTTCTTCAAAAATGATTCGGTTTCATTACGTCGTAATAAAGAATCTCAAATGAGTACACGGTTCATTAGGTTTCTTTCAGTGAGCTCGTGAGGTACCCAAATATCGAGCTTTTTTTGTACCCAGCTTTTTTCAAATGCGCCAAAACTGTTTTGTGATCAATTCTCAGTTCTTCAGCTACGTCGTAACTACTGATATGTCGATCTTGCTGCACTTTTTCCAAAATGGCATCCATTTTATCCGTAATAGGGCGACCAGAGCGAGGTGCATCTTTGACATCAAAATTTCCGGATTGAAAACGCTTAAACCAAATTTGTGCTACTCTCACGTCAGACACTGCACTAGGTCCATAAACATCGCAATTTTTTTCGCGGCTTGCGTTGCATTTTTACCGTTTTTGAAGTAAAATTTTAAAAGTTATCGAATTTCTTCATGAGATTCACTCATCTTGACAGTACGAAAAACAAATGAAAATCACACATTTGCCTAATTTGAATTTGGAATTATGTTCTTTAAAATTGTAACTTTTAATGATACCAAAACCAGCCAGATACAAATACTACAGCCAAAGAGATTTTATTACAAGTTCATACATACTATAATGCGAAAAGACTTTTTCCCCAACCTATTATATCCACTAGGTTGCCTATAAAAAAAGTATTTTGTTTCTTGTCCTTTCACTAAAACATCGTCTACTTCACGGCAATATTTATTTATTTATTTATGCCGTTGCGCACTTGGCCGCCCCTACATATTTTCGTTCCGCCCCGATAACATTTTACGTCCATAACGTACACGTATTATTTCTATATCAAATTATAACTATTTTTTTACTTATTATTAAGATATACGGGAGCCAAATTGGCTGCCATTTAGGCAGCAAATATGAGTTGCTGGCTGTTAAAGATTAAATAATTTAATTAAAAATACTTGCGGCCAAATTTTGATAGGCATCCTAGTGCATATACCTATAGTCTCTAGATTATAAATATGCATAAAAATTAAGCTTGCAGCATATCTGGATGAACGAAATGATGTGCAGTGGGATCCTAACATATAAAGTATATCAGTGATTGATATAAAATGTACCAACCTACACAGCATATAAACATTCTTTACATGTTACTCACCAATCACTTCGAATAGCTCTTCAGATACGTTGATATAAATGACACAAATATAAATTATTTTACAACCGACCCAGTAGGTACATCTGTCCGTCTGTCACATAAACACACTCACCGATTTGTTATTATACGACTAATCTACGAACAGACGGGACAGCTAAGCCAAAATACCGGACCTACCGTATAGGATTATTTCTATTAATTTAATAGGCCTC
This sequence comes from Macrosoma leucophasiata, assembly GCA_036365455.1. Lineage (NCBI taxonomy): Eukaryota > Metazoa > Arthropoda > Insecta > Lepidoptera > Hedylidae > Macrosoma > Macrosoma leucophasiata. The sequence goes on along the minus strand of JAWQUS010000007.1, from coordinate 19,986,319 downwards.
TTCCGTCCATAATAAACATGTCACGACAATGTTAAATACGATATCACCACGGTACATTTACCGTTATTATAATTTGAAATCAACGACAGCCAAGCAATACAAACAATTCTCTGACAGCACACGTAACTTTGTCACGAATATTATATTAGTGTTCGTAACTAAATCTGACAACAAACCGGCATACCACGTCCCGCTTACTTATTAGTAGGATTTACGATTAATACAATTTTATTTACGTTGTTTTTTTTTATTTAATACAAACACGACGCGTAGATACAAATTATTTAATTTGTAATTCGTTTACAGTGGTTAATTATATGGTGGGTGCCTAATTTATGTTGAGACTGCAGCCCACCGGAGGCTAGTGACATTTATAGCATTAATTAGGCTGTATCCACACTGTGGGATCCAGTAGAGTACAGGAGTCGGTTTTTATTGAGGTTAATAATTCTAAAACGAATGGCAAATAAACTTGCCAATCGGTATTGCAATTGGTAGTCATTATGAAGTTAATGACTGGTATAGTAAACTTTGTAAGATATGACGTTATTGGCGAATGTTTTACTTTAAATAATATTTATAGTTAGGTATGTCTGCATGTACGTCTGCAATTATTTTAATTAAAATTATTGGTGGTAGAGCTCCAGTGACGGAACTCGCGGGCGTAGACACCACCGCATTACGTAATATACTTGCCGCTAAATGGTACTGTTCAGCACTATCCTGTTCAGGTCAGGTGGTAATGTACGGCCCTGTAATTTCCGACACAGAGGCATAACCATAACACCTTAGGCCTCAGAGTGGTAACGCATCTGCATTTTGACCTTGGTCTTTGTGTGGCTGTCTATAGGCTGCAGTCATCACTTCACATCGATGTGAGCTGCATGTTTGTTTGCTACTTCCATTACATAAAAAAATGTATAAACATCCGTATATGTATAGTATCAACAAGAAATATTGCACATCGACCTTAGGAAGGAGACTTCGGCTTATTACGGCTCTGTAGAGCGTCATCTCTTTCGCACTTTACCTATGTGACGTTTGTCATAGGTGTGTATACATATACCTTTCGGTTCGTTTGGCAGGCACTTGTGCTCATCGAAATTTTTTTTTAAACTTCACTATATATGAACTAAATTATATAAAAAAAGATCAAGTTTTTTTTTTACATTTTCAAAAATGTGGGGTTTGTGACGTGACTGGCTGATCCTTGCCAGGCGATGGTTTTTGTACTTAGCGTGTTATGATTTATCCCTACAAAAATTTCTAGCCTTACAGGGCCAACGGTGCTCTGCAGTCTATTACTCCTTATACACCTCCCGTGCTTCTCGTAGAGGATCGATGTGTAAAGATGATGTTCGAATCACGCCCGAAGAATTTTTAATTTTTTCAATTTTTTTTCTAAAAATCTTTCAAAATAATCACGTTGTGGTATTTTTTACTATCATCAATTTTACTTCTTTACTGCATTATAAAATAACTATTCACGCTGTTTAATATTATTAACAAAACTACTAAAATTAAAACGTTCAAACTATCGTAAACTAACAATATTTAAAATCTAATTAGTGAACGACCATCACATTTTCCACCAAACTAAAAATAATTAACTATAGTATTTAGTATTAATCATATCTAAACAAAAATTAACTAAATTGGGGGTCAATTAGTGAAGCTATAATCCGGTAGCCGGTGAAATATGCGAATTAGTGTGGTTTACCATAATTCACTATTAAGTTATAGTTTTAATTTGACACTTTACGATCTACCCACCGTGGCGGTAAACTGAGAAACTAATGATTACGCTACAATGTTGCTTTTACGATATCTTTTGTGTTTTATTGCGACATATTATTGTTATTTATTGCTTAAATATGATGCTTAGACATTTAACACAATAGAGGCCGAATAGGTTTTTAAACATCTGGGTTTTTATTTTTATATAGCAATTTGAATTTACGATTATTTGTCTTGACAGGTCAGGTGGCCCTCTACTAAATTGAGTATCAAACTTTAATTTGCACTAGGTACCAAGTAATTAATTTCTTACCAAGTATTGAATATGGTATAGGAAAAAAATATGAATTTTACAGCCTGTAAAATGTATTTTTTTTTTGTTTACCTATAAACGTATTTAAATAAATGTATTTATTTGTTTATTACAGTTGACAATTATACAGTAAACACAGTTGTACATAAAGATAGCGTTAATGGCATATTTCCTTAAATTCATATGTGTCGCAACTAGAACTTTTGCTAAGTTATTGGAATAACTTGTATTAAAAGCGCTAGTCCCAACCCTTGATACAAGACACATATTGTTGCAATTATACAGGCATACAATGGCGAGTGTATTTTTTTTAAGTAACGAACTTGGCAAGCTGGTATGCAACTCAAATGGATGTTAAATGACGACTGCAGCCTATAGACATCTATACAAAATCAGATGTCGAACTGCAGATGCGTGGCCACCCCTGAGACCCTGAGAGAGAGAGAGAAGTTGTTATGTCTCTGTAACAGCTATTACGAGGCCATACATTACCATCTAACCGGAACAAGAAAGTGTCATTTAGCAGCAGATAGGTTATGTAATGCGGTGGTACCTACGCCCTCGAGCTCCTACACTTGGAACTCTACCACCAGTAAACTTCTTCACGCCAAATCCCTTTACCGGGATGGCAGAGAGTGTGGAGCGCCATATATACCGGTCCTGACACACCTACATTCATCATCATCATCATCATATCAGCCATAGGACGTCCACTGCTGAACATAGGCCTTCCCCAATGACCTCCATGCCGACCGATCGGAAGCGACGTGCATCCAGCGGGTACCTGCAGCCTCGACTAGGTCGTCGGTCCATCTTGCAGGTGGACGTCCTACGCTGCGCTTTCCGATACGTGGTCTCTACTCGAGAATCTTTCTGCCCCAGCGGCTATCGGTTCTCTGACCTATGTGCCATCCATCATCATTCTCTAGCAATTATGTCGTCTAATAAATTCTCACAAATTAGACTTGTCTAAACATGCTCATATCTCACCTCTACTAGTATTTCATCAAATCAAGATGCAATAAACACAAAGGCCTCTGAAGTGCACGAGGCCTCTGAAGTGCACATCTTCGTGTAGCCACTTCATATCAATAGGCAATTTATTCCAAGATGCCTTTCAACGATGTGGCATTATAATGATTAAATAAACACTCTGTCTTGATTGATGGTTGAAAATAAAAAAGATAAACGATTAATACATGCAACGATCCAGCTGGTATAGTGCTTTTGTGTCGAGTACCGAGAGATTGCGGGGTCGATCTGGGGTACGACCGCCTACTCATCACGACCGAAATTTTCACGTCGATTTTTGCTTTAACTAAAGAACAATAATCGAAATAATCTAACATTATCGCTTATTTCTCACCTACGAAAGCAAGAAAAACTATCAGATTATCATTAAGTACTGCTTTTAAAGGAGCTACAAATCGACATGAAAATTTGACAGCAGTGATAACGACAATAGCAATGTTGATAGGCGGTCGCACCCCAGTAAGTACATCGACATTTTGTTGATACGAGTATTACAGTTTGCCCCAGTAGGTAGTTTAATCTAGACCGTACATTACCGATTGATCGGAATACGATAACGCTGAACACTACTTTACTACCATTTAGGAGCAGTTTTTTCGTTCGATGGTAATGTGTAGCCTAATAATTAAAGACACAAGTGCTACCGTGCTTAGTAAAGGCAAGACCTCGCAAAGAATAAACCGCCTAGCCTTAGGCCTGATAACTGCTTAGGCCGCATGTTCAAAGGCTCTATGAACTAAAACAAATCTACCAATAAAAATAGTTGTAATGGTCATCAATTTTAATAACAATTCTCACGTAGGTTACAAGTATAATTATTCAAAATTTCCCAATTAAACGGGGTATAATAAAAAGATAACAATTCGTCAAGTCACGGAAGAAGTGTATCAATTAAAAATCTATATTTAAAAGCATCGTAAATCGAACTTTGATCGAGCCTTTGAAAATTAGTTACTGAACTTTTTTTATTTAAACACATTAATACTGTACGCCGTGCCCTAACATAAAGGTGTGGTCACACAGTGAGCGAGACTGTAGTGGTCAAAATGTGAAATTATTTACATAGCTTATGAATCACGATTGTTAACGAAGAGGTATTTCGTTTTTATGTATAGATATATCTACTTGCAAAATTCACACCACCATGTAGATGGAAAGGGTTTATGTATTGTTTATTACATTAAGATGTAGGTACGTTTTGTACAATATCTCTATATACCGAATTAATTTAAGAAGTGATAACTATTAATTTTAATACACGAACAGTTTACCGCAATATTGTCGTCTTAAATAATCTCGGCAGCACTAATTAATCACTTTTTATAATTATATTTATTTGAAAATCATTGCAGTTTCATTAAAACTTAATCAGATTCAGTGAATTGATTTCACATTTCGAACAACATAATATGCACCATGACATTTATCACATTACTTCATTTTATCTGTTGCTAAATGATAGTGGCCGAAATTTCTAACACAGATGCAAGACATCTAAAGTGTGAAAGACAGATCAGTATAGAACCAACAAAGTTGTATTAAATTAACATCGGAATAAACCGCATCCTGGCAGTTCATTACATAATCATAATAATATTTTAATTGACAACCCCAGCCTACGTGCCTGCGTCACTCAATGAATCAGGGAAAACGATTTTAATTCTAACTTGTTCTGTGACACATAATTTCTGAGCTTTTTAAGATTAATTGAAACGCGTTTGTTCATCCAACTCTCTCTCCGTTTGCCTGCACCTTAGGAAAATCGACTGCCTACCACGGTGGTCCGGCCACACTTATGCATTGTTCGGTCGGCATTCCACCATTTTGTTTTGTGGGCACAAAATTAACAGCCTCCCAGTGAGATCTCTGTTAGACACGCTCGGTTATAATAACCCCTGATGATATTTTTATTAATGTCAAAATAAAGTCGGACTTCTTCACACCGTTGCGTAACAATGTGCATATAAAACATTGGTCACGTTTTAAATTGGGTTGAATGAATTGCTATCACAATAAATAAAAAATTTTTTTTTTTTTGCCTAAGGCCTCAGGAGTGGTAACGCATCTGCATTTTGACCTTGGTCTTTGTGTGGGTGTCTATAGAGCTGTAGCCATCACTTAACATCAATGTGAACTGCATGCTTGTTTGCTACTACCATTTCATAAAAAAATAATTGTTTACTATTTTTTTAATTTCTTACGTTAAATTCATGCAACTTCATATAAACGGATGCTGAACACGATTTTACGAAACAGATAAAACTCTTCAATTCAGGTTGCTGATACCTTGAGTTCGACTAGAGCTCTTCCCTCTTCAGTAAAGCTAGAGATTGGATCACAACACCAATTGTCATTATCATCATATCAGCCGAAAGATCAAAGAGCCTATAAGTACCTATGTCTTAGTGGTAATTAGTCAATGATACACAAACGACGTCAGCCGTTAGACACTATTATGTTTTAGGATAATTCAAATCGTTATAATCAAAATTAAATAGAGCGCTAATGACCCAAATAGTAATCTTTTAAGCTTCACGAACCTATCGTCAGATTAGAAAACCTTTAGCATTGCCTAAAACGTAAGAACCAAATATTTTTTGTAGATTTCAAACAATTTATAACGCGTCGGTGTAACAGCCGTCTCACAGCGGGGCTATAAAAGTCTGAAGTCTACCCAAGAAATTAGGTACCATATTAGAAGGCGAGGTGATAATTATGTCGAAAAAACTCTATTCGATGAGTTAATATTATGTTACGTAGCGATGACTGTTCGATATCCATTTGTGTTCGTGTTTTATTATATTTTTTTGGGTATCTATTGCGTCGAATGAATTAATTATTGTTCATCTTAAATAAATGATACAATTTTTTTCTGGAATAAAACTGGTTAGAGTCGATATGAATAATACGATACGATGAATTCAGAAATAAATAATTAATCTTTGCTTTATTTTGACGTGCAACTTTGATTTAGACAAACGATAAATTAATTTAGAAACTTCTATCATAATCATCATCATCGTAGCCTAAAGGCATACGTCTTTAATTACGTTCGCTACGCAGAATTATATTTTAAGGGAAAATATTGTATTTCTAAAATTTTAAAGAAAGAAAGAAATCAGACCTGGACTTAGTTTAATTTGTTGGCGCAGTTTGTAAACTATTTATTTTCTTTTAACTTCGGTCGCGACTCAATATAGAGCGTAGATTTCGTGGAGATAGCTACTCAACAGGGTGCTAGATATCCCCTAAATCTTAATCTGATGCACTCAAAATTCAAACATCCTCTCCATCCTAGGGCTCCACTACCATAAAAGGTCAAGAGAGTGATGTAAGACAAAATAGTTCTATTCCACGAAATATCTCTCGGTCACTGGACCAGTAGAGCTCCAGTGACGGAAATCGCGGGCGTATTGCCGCTAAAAGGTAGTATTCAGCACTATTGCGTTCCGGTCAGGTGGTAATGTACGATGTACGTAACTTCACGCCTGTAACCCCAAAGGGGTAGGCAGAGGTAAAATGCATGCATTCAAGCATACATGCAAACACCCACGATTTGCCGGTTACGTTTTGGCCCACGTAACAGGTGGCGAGCCTGTAGACATCTCCGGGCACATTATCAAACTTCGAGGTACTGGGAGATTTCCAGAAAATGGGAAAATCCCAATAGAACCAGAGATAAAGAACTGTACACCATTATCTCTGATAACCCTCCACCCGGGAATCGAACCCAGGACCTCAGCGTAGTAGTGGCCTGCTACCACTAGTACCGAGGCAGTTTATTACATCAATTATAAGAAATTAATAAATAATCAGAAGGTATTTGAATATGGGTAATATTGCCTAAAAATATTGTTTCGAACTTTATTAAAGTAAAGTCTAAAACTAAGATGAAGATTTATTCAAAAATAAAATGTCAAACAATTTATTTTAACGCATTAACCTCCAGACAAAGTCACCTCCGTTTATAAATAGAACATGCAAAATTATACACTTAGAATCGACTTATAATTGGGCTATTTATTCATAATTACACGTTTGGACTGACCCTATTATTATTTGTCTAGTTTTTGCTACCGCTGTGTTGTTCAATATTAAACGACCTACGGTTTAGAGGTCATTAGACATGTTACATGACGGACTATCAACTCCTTCTCCGACGTCTGATATCGTCATTGAAATGTAATTTCTGTGTCATCGTCGCTTCAGCCAAGCTCATTACATCAACTCCGTATCGACACCGGATCGCCTCGACCGCAAGCCATCAACGCGCGGGCGGCGCGCAGTCTAGTCTACGCGCAAACGTCGAGTAGACCACTCGTAGACCACTTGCTTGCCTTGGGTTGACTGTGCATTGCCAACACGCTGCCGGCGAGTGGTTCACACGACGCTAGTCGCCAACTGTCCACAGACTACTAGAAAAAGTGTGGACCAAGCGACGACCCTTCGTAGACCACGCGACGGCCACTCGTGGGCCATGCGGGGTTCACTGGTTGACCACTCAAAGTTCACAAGTAACATCGCGTCGTTCACCTGTGGACCACCCGTCGACAACGAGTGGACGCCGTAAAACAAGGCGGTGCTGGTCGGGTCTTGAGTGACTCTAGTGATCTCGAATAAGTTACATTTGCGGATGAATTGTCACCTAAGTCGATCTGTCATAGACTCCGACTAAAACATCTAAATTTGGCCTGACAATGCTAGCATGTCTGCTACCACCTAAGCCACTGTAGTCAATAATTAAAAATTAAATCCATTCCCACAGAAAATAGAACTCGATTTCAATTAGAGGCGCCACTACGAAAAGCCATTGTAACATAGTGGCGTATCGTGGCGTGTCGTGGCTTGTCGTAGCACTCGTGGCCGTCCCGAGGGTCCATATTAGCCCGCAGTATTTCACGAACCGCCCGCCGAGGTGAGAACATAATAAGCGGTTAGGAGCCATTTTTAATATTCCAGCTTCATTACGACGTATTACAAACGTCTTGGGTGGCGAATTCTATCGCGAACGCTCTTAATACTACGTTATTAAGGTCGGCAGGGTCCGGGAGGCGGGCCGAAACACCGATTTATTTGAATTTTTGCTCCGACTCAATTTGGGAAATTATTCGGCCGGCGGCGATCGCAAAATTAAGACGTCAGGGTGATTGCGGCGGGGCATTTAATTATGTAAATGCTAGATGCGAGGTGTAATCTCATAATGAAGATGTGGTCACGTATCAGAACAATTCAGTGCATGTCCGCGTGCAGTTTTAGAGCAATCTCGCGGTGGTTTGGCGTTTATGATGGAATTTTACATTGTGCCGCACACAATGCGATGTTTGTGTTGATGCGCTCTTGAATATTTGAGTTTCTTTGCACATTGCATTGTGGTAAAGTTATGATGATAAAACCTTTGTCTTTGTCTAGACTTGAAATCTAGTTTAGGTAGAATTAAACTACATTTAATTAAGGTAATATTTTAAATGAAATATTTGTTTTAAACATTAATCTCGTTAAACTAAACTACTTTTAAAATCAACCCGACGGTAAAATTGTAACTTATAAAGCGTAACTGATAAATAGTGTGTGTTTCCACATAATATGCATTTTACTCTACCTACCCTTCATAAAATACAGGCGTGAAGTTACGTAGGTAGGTATGTAAAGTTAGGGAGCGTGCCACATGTCTCCCTAAATTCCGTCCATCCTAACTACACTCTCAAAAAGACTACCGTTTCACAATTAAAGAAGACTACAGGAACAAGGTCGCTCACTATGGGCCTCAGAAGAAGGCTCAAGGTCACTCAGAGAGCAATGGAGAGGGCTATGCTCGGAGTTTCTCTGCGAGATCGAATCAGAAATGAGGAGATCCGCATGAGAACCAAAGTTACCGACATAACTCACCGAATAGCGATACTCAAGTGGCAGGGGGCAGGACACATTTCTCGAAGAACTGACGGCCGTTGGGGCAGAGCAATTCTATAGTGACGACCACGTACCGGAAAACGAAGCGTAGGCAGGCCTCCCACAAGATGGACCGACGACCTGGAGAAGGTCGCGGGCAATCGCTGAATGAGGGCGGCCCAGGACCGTTCGTTGTGGCAATCTTTGGGGGAGGCCTTTGTTCAGCAGTGGACGTCTTTTGGCTGAAATGATGATGATGATGATGACAAGAACAAACAGCAGGTTCCGTTTATATAATTTGATAGTCTGATATTTACCTTTGTGAAACATCACCACGTCATCTCTTATATTAATATGTAAAAGTATGATAAATCGACTTCTGGAAACTGGAACCATGTTACCAAGAGGAGTGTCCTGTCTAGTACCTACTTTAGTACATACAGCCTTCGTACAGCATTTATTATATTGTATGGACGCGCCCGACTTCTTTGACAAAAACCGTGACATCTGTTAACATAAATAAGTACGATATTGATAAATTATAGATATAAACCTTCCTCAAAAAACACTCTTTCCGACATTTTAAACAGGAACAAAATCCGTTCACAACTTTCCGAGATTAGCGCATACATACAGACAGAGAAAATAGGGCGACTTTGCATTATAATATGTAGTGATGATGATGTAGTGATAGTGAGGTGTTAAAGTGATACTTAGCCTGGGTTGCACCAAGATATTTTTAAAAGTTATTGTAACATTTCACGTCCTTCTCTAACTCTAGAAGATTTCTTTAAGTTAGAGAAGGATGTGAAATGTTACAATAACTTTTACTTTATCAAATATGGTGCAACCCAGGCTTAGGTCAGTGTCGTTTTACTAACAATTTCCACTGATCATTTATTCCCTTGCCTACAGATTCTGTCCTCGCAAATGGAGGTGCGTTGTAAATGTCACGGGCTTTCGGGCAGTTGCCAGTTGCGGACCTGCTGGCGTGCCACCCCTGACTTCAGGGTTGTCGCCTCAACCATCAAACGGCAGTATCGTAAGGTAGGTAACATTTTCAAGTAAATTAGGTGCCTTATTTGTATGGATTTGTTCCTTATTAAATAAATGTGGATTGGTGAATGTAAGAATCAGGTACTTAGTTATATAGTTTCACATTTGTATTTTCACAAAGTTACACCCACCTGTTTTTGTCTTATGATGCTGGCAAACAAGCATGCAGTTCATATTGATGGTAAGTGAATACTGCAATCTAAAATCCCTAAGACCTTAATTGTTTCGCCTCTGCGATCTATGAGTTGGGGCCATAGATAGATACATAGCTTCGTGACAATACACATGTAAACCGTACCTGACTACCGACTGACGACCGTACATAATCACCTGACCGTACGTACCGGTCAGGTGATTATGTACGGCCCTGTAGTTTTTGGCACAGATGTTAAGCAACATTGAAATCTCTGTTTTTGAGGTAGATGTTTATAGATTACAGTTCACTTACCATCAATGTAAACTGTATGCTTGTTTTCCGCTTCATGACATAAAAAAACAAATAAGGCACCGATGTGCTTTATCGGACATTTTTTGATGGTACCTTCCTAATTTAGGCTCTTTTTTACGTAATGGAAGTGGCAAACAAACATGCAGTTCACATTAATGTTAAGTGATGACTGCGGCCTGTAGTCACTTACACAAAGACTAGAACTCATAATGCAAATGCATTGCCACCCCTAAGACCTTAGTTACTTTGTCTCTGTGCTATATACGGGGCCATACATTACCATCTATCTAACCGGAACACGATAGTGCTGAACACTACCATTTGGCGGCAGATTTTAATGTACAGACACTCGATTTTTATTGTCTTATTAAATGTATTGATTTCAGGCTCTAATGGTGGCTCAAGAGGAACTTAACAATGGTCTTTCGATTCTCCGCGGACGACCGCGAGGCAAAAGGAGGAGCAGGGCACGACCAGCGCCGAAAACAAGCTTGCTGTTCTTTGAGAAGTACTTAATTTTATTTAAAAGTTAACTAGTTTCCTAATATCTTCGAAAAACCAGAACTCTTAATATTATCTAAAGATGATTCTTGGTAAAGTAAATGATGTTCTAAGATGTCCTAAGCGTTTTTTTGACGTTAACTTGCCATTATCCCATGATATACGAATTGAATAAACGTCTTATAAGTATGATATGTCTAAAAAAGCTATTACACGACACAGTATTCCGGATCCGGCAGAAAGGGTGGGCGTGGCCTCGCGCCGGGTTGCCGCTTATTGCACTATCCGGTCGACAGGACCCTAACTCAGTCACAATACAAATATGAACAGTATGGAAACTACGTACAAGACGTTCAAAACCTAAATATGTACATAGCTGCGTTGTGTCGTCGATGCCTAAATACAATCTATCTCCGTCGACTAGAAAGAGAAAGGAAACAAAGAAAAAAAAACAAAAAGAAAAACAAAAGAAAACAGTTCACACCAGCTATCGCCAACTTGGAATTTACTTAGAGAGGAAATAGCTTCTATTGCACAGTTTGGCCAACGTGATGGCGACCCCACCATCTCTTGTCTTCGGAGTTCGAAGACTACCTATTCTAGTAGTGCCCACGGCCAAGAGCTTGTATACTGGAACTCTACCACCAGTTGTATTTCGCATTAAAGTAGTTCAACCTTGCATCCCAGGTCACCAAGTTTCTGCGAAGCTGACACGAGGATGGACTCAGCTGGGACTTCTGGCAGAGTTTGCAGGATCGGCAGAACATCACGCACTGGTTCCTGCGACCTCCTCTGCTGCGGTCGTGGTCATGCTCTCATCAGGAAGTCTAGTATTAAGCCGTGCAATTGTACATTCCATTGGTGCTGCCGCGTCGACTGTCAAAGGTGCCGTGATGATAAGTGGATAGCTATTTGCAAGTGAGGGTACTTGAATATTAGTTAGGGAAGGTACAAGAACTGATTTATTAATTATATCCCGTTCTAGATTTATTGTAAAGCAAAATTAGCCTCGAAAGATCTTGGCCATTCTGTCTATGTTCTGATACGTTAAACATAAGTCATCCAGAGTCTTAATGACTTCTCTATAATGTAGCAAATCTACTTCCGAAGAAAGTGAAAACATGATATTTTATAATTTTATTACAGGGGTGGTGAAAATTATGGATGTATTATATTATGTATCGACAGTATTACTACAGGCCGTAGGCGTAGGTACCTATATTTAATTTTCACGATTTTAATCAATAAGGTGACACCATCAGATCATTCGGGTGAGAAATAAAAGCCTAAAATGAACTTCAAAGTTGGAATGGATTGTTAAGTGAAATAGATATGAGATGAGGATATGCAAGTGTGAATATAGTTATTTAGACTCACAAGAAGACATTCCATTACCTGTGGTGATTATTTTTTATTATAATAAAATGCTCATGTTTAAGTTCCGTATAAAATTTTTTTTTTTTGCCAATGCTCTCTTTTATTTTGATCATTACCCTAAGTGATGTCTCAATACTGCGAGTATTGAGACATCACTTAGGTTACCTTTTTAGGGTAATTTCAATATTTATTATAATCGGTCTTTTTCGAATGAACGATTGGGAAAAACTGCAGCAATGATGGATGGCAGACAATGATTTGATGATGAATGAGAAACTTTGACGATAACTTGGTATCGTAAAACGTCAAAAATTTAGGGACGTCAAATTTTTGGAGCATTATTTGTCACTTTTTAGGACTCTTTATACTACTTCGCAGTTCTTTATTCGTAGGCAGTCTCTTTTCACGTGTTTTGTAGCGACAAACAAAAAAAATGTAACAGTTTTTGGGGCCTAGCCAATTAGCCAATATTCAGTTAGGTAACAATATTGTTTCCTTACTATATCGATGTCTACTCGTAGGTATACCACATTTTATTGAACCCATACCTACATGAGGTACCCATACATATTATGAGATAAAACATTCAATTGGACAAATCCAAGTTCTTCAGCTCATAATGAAACCACCAAAAGATATGTTGGAACTTATTGAACTTGTTGGAAGATCTATTGAGGTAGTAGTTTCTCCAATGGTGCCAATTTTACATATTTCACTGTCTACGATAAATCGATTATTTCGTGATATAAGTGTCTATTCCATTTTTAAATGTATTTATTATCACTTACCAATAACATTTACTACATTTTTACATTCCCTTTGTAGATAAAATCGTTAGTATATAGTTAATGAAACAGTATTAGGGGAACATACCTAAGTATTAGCACAAAGTAGTATACAATAAGTAACAAAATTGTAAATATGTCGTCAACCCTCTGTTTATATTCCAATGCCGTGATATTTATTAACCTTTACTATTTATTGTAGCATTAAGATGTATTTGTACGGGCAGTTTTTAATTTTGAGAAAAATAAAATAGTGAATACAAAGTAGATTCTTTTAATTTCCTGATGGATAATTTTTTTTTAACCGACTTCAAAAAGGAGGAGGTTCTCAATTCGACCTGTATGTTTTTTTCACGTAATGGAAGTGGCAAACAAGTATGCAGTTCACATTGATGTTAAGTGATGACTGCAGCCTATAGACACCCACACAAAGACCAGTGGTCAAAATTCAGATGCGTTACCACTCCTGAGGCCTAACGTGTTATGCCTCTGTGCCGGAAATTACAGAGCCGTACATTACCACCTGACCGGAACACGATAGTGCTGAACACTACCATTTAGCGGCAAGTATATTAGGTAATGTGGTGGTGCCTACCACCAGTATATTACACGTGCTAATTCAAAATCGTTACTTACACTGATGGTTGTTTCAGTGTAAGGACTCGAGGGCGTTGATTCGGGAAAACTACCATTACGTAGAATTTTGAAGAGCCACTTGGTCCAGCAGTGTGTGGACAACTGTTTTAACCGAGGCTTACGGGTTCGATCCCCGTACCGCAACAAGTCAAATAAGACATTGTGTGTGTACACAAAGGCACCCATGACAAAGGTATTATATATACCTAGTGTGGGGATGTGAGTGTAACCTTATTTTAACTATTTATTTATTTATTTATAATCTAACTGCTTTATGTAGTCTATTGGTAGCAGGCCACTAGACTACATCCATGCTGGAGTACTGGGTTCGTTTCCCGGGTCAGGGGCTAATAGAGATAACGATCTGAAATCCTTTATATGTCTCTTTTAGGAATTCTCCATTTTCTATAAGTTTCCCAGTTCCTCGGAGTTTGGTATTGAGCCTGGACATGTCATCAGGCTCGCCACCTGTTACATGAGCCAAGACGTAACCGGCGACTCTAGGGTATTTGGATGTATGCTTGTATGCATGTATTTACCTCTGCTTACCCCTTCGGGTATTACAGGCGTGAAGTGTAGTTTTTATTTTACCGTGTATATCTTCGAAAAATTATTTCATGCATCGTTTCTACCTTCAAAACCGGGGCGCAACATCATATTGTCTCCAAAAAAATCAACTGATCAAACTTGGATCTTCTCAACACACGTGTACACACAAAAACAAAATACCGTTGCTACTGTATCTGATTCGAGAATCCGTTAAACCGATTCATCTTGGCCGTAACAAATCCCAATAAAAATGTTTGCAAAGCCTTTTGGAGTAGCTAAGCAAAAAAATCCACAATGGAATGAATCGCTTATAGCAACATATCAATAGACATCAGCAATTATCCAGTTACTTCCAGTGTATTTGCTACCAGAATCGTCATCGATGCTTGGACGCGTTGGTAGGTTGTAAGTACAATATTGTATGATCAATTTCCTGTACTAATGTTATTTGGCAAGCGTGAAATGATTTAAAGTCGGCGCAAAACTGTCTTGTCTTTGTTGATGTTTCCCGAACAATTCTTTTTTTTTCTACGTTAGATATCTTTTTTTAAATACATAACTTTTGGTTCATTCTTTAAATAAAGGAAATATATCACAGAGCAATGGCTATGCTTGGCGTTTCTCTGCTAAATCGAATCAGAAATACGCATGAGAACCAAAGTAACCGACAAAGCCCACTGAATAGCGAAACTCAAGTGGTACATAGCTCGAAGAACTGACAGCCGTTGAGGCAGAAGAGTTCTCGAATGGCGACCGCGTATCGGAAGACGAAGCGCAGGCAGACCCTCCTCGAGGTGAACCAACTACCTGGTGAAGGTTGCGGGCAATTGCTGTATGAGGCCGGCCCAGGAACGTTCGAAGGCCTTTGAACAGCAGTGGACGTCTTTTGGCTAAAATGATGATGATGATCATTTATTTTCTTACGAACTTCTAGTAAGCAAGTATGCTGTCTATTAACTATCGAGGATTTACTTATTTCAATGAACTCAAAATAAAATCACTATTCGCATGAGAGAGATATAAGAATATTAGATATACATGCTTACAAAAGCTAAACTATAGAAGGTTACTCCAAAAGTTGGCGAAAACCGGACCAAAATATCTGAAATATTCTAGAGAAAGTAAATAGAGAAACATTTACTACCTAATATCTATAATGTACATGAATATTATGCACCAATTATTATTACCAGCTCTATTTGATTCTTAATAAGCAAATTCAGATCACGAAATTGAAAAAAATAGTTCTCACATATTGGTCATATTTTGCAGATACATATATTACATCATATTTTACAGTCCTAATAGAACCCTTCTTCTGGACGTTCTCAAACTCATTTTGTCTGTTGCCCACTTTGAGAATCAATTATTTAAGTACCTACTAGCGCCTCCGACCTAAGTTTAACGAGTAGGTATATTTTTTTATACCAACCCATCATATCTTTACTAAATTCCTGGTTTTATAAAGAAAAGTAGGTAGGTACTATTAGAGAACTTGGCGCTTAAATCACACGAGTACCATATGCAATGGTATTACAAGCTACATTTGATTGATTTTGGATAAGCAGAGAGTACACTGTCGCTGTACATTGACAAGTTTATTATAGTATCGATGCAGGAATACATTTCATTGAAAACAAGCACAACCACTTGTCCGTCCATTGTGCATGACAGATCGCTTACAGGTACATGATGGATCGCAAATAATAACTATCGAAATGTTTCGATTCTTTTGTTACATTTCACTGCCATTGCTTGATGAATCACCGAATTCATATCCGGGTTGTTTCAAAATATAACTTGCTAGTTAACGGCTTAATGAAACTGTACAGTCTTAATTCCTTGTCAAAATGTGGCATGGTATCCACGCCGTGGTTTATTCATTGATTTTTATGATCATATATTTGATGATAATTGAACAGTCTTCGAGGGAAAGTCAAGAGGCCCAGCCACGCATTTTGACTAAAGTTAAAGGTATGGTTAGAGTTAATGAAGTTAGGGCTTGTAAAGTTAGGGCGTGTAGAGTTCCCCCCCGAGGGTTTCCGCCTTGTTGTGGGGGGGGGCTCAGTACCCGGTGGTTGTCCCCACACCGGCGAAGCCAAGAGAAACCCAGAGAGAGGGGGCGGCGTTTGAAGTGGCAGCGAGTGGCTCTGCCCGCCACTCGCTGCTGTGGAGAGGAGACGGCTGGGGAGGAGGTGTACAAATACCCGTTGCCCCTGCACCCTATCCCCAGCCGCCTAATGGTGGTCCCGCCGTCAGATGGGGACGTGGTGAGAAGACGGCTGGGGAAGAGGTGTACGGGTATATCGTTGGCCCTGCTGGGGATAGGGTTCCCCAGCCGCCTAACGGTGGTCCCGCCGTCGGATAGGGACGTGGTGGGGCCGCGGGGGAGCGGTTGAGGGTCGAACTCTTTCGACTCTGCCGCTCCTTTGAGGCCGAACTGTGTGCCTAAACCCCTCCACCCAGGCGTCTTGGGACGCCTGGTGTTGTGAGTGGTTTGGGCAGGAACCTCCGGGCGTCGGACTAGGGGATGTCCGTCGCCCGAATGGATAGAGGTCCCTAGGTGGGTGGCGTGCACGTGTTCTGCATTGTCGGTTGGAGCAAATGGGCTCAAAACTTGGCTCTACATGAGATCTGATGATTTATTTTGACAGTGCAAGCTAAAAGGCTATCACACGACACGGTATTCAGGGTCCGGCAGAAATGGTGCGCGTAGCCTCGCGCCGGGTTGCCGCTTATTACACTATCTGGTCGACAGCGCCCTACCTCCCTAAATGTTGCACTACCCTTGCTATCGTGCCCTGAATACCGTGCCGAGTAATAAGTCCTTTATTAATCGAGCCTTGTCGTGGCATCATTTTACATGATTTTTGGAGGGATCTCTGTTTTTGGTAATAATTCATAAAATTTTTTTTCGTCTTATATTAATCATTTATTTATATATATCGTAGAAAAATTAAAGCTATTTTTCAAAGTCAAATTTAAAACATTGAGTAAATTTGAGCTCTTCAAACGCCGTCATTTTGATGACGTGTGTTGTGACGTCACAACACACGTAAAGTATTTCTTACTCTGAACTTTTGTTTTACTTCATACGTATTTTCAATTTTAATTGCTCTACAAATCATGGAAGAAGCAAAAAAGCCATCTTACAAGTATTGTATAGCACCTAAGTGCAAAAATAGTATAAGAAAAACACCAGACAAAGTGTTATTTCGTCTCGACCAATGGCGGCGCGTTTTGGAAGTTTGAATTTCGTTCCCTTATTTTGCACTACTTACATAATATTTAATGCCATTAAATAATTAGTAAATAAAAAAAAACTTTGTAATTATAATATGACGTTGATAAGTATTCGAGAAAAAAATATTTGAGACAATTTTAAATTTTATGTAACCATAACATCTGAATACCGAAACGTCACGCAAACTGAAGTGTCACTTTTAAGTTTTGTTATCACTACAAAGCTTATATCACTAGAGCCTATTTTTTTTTCTATTACCTTCGGTCAAAAGCTTCATCACTTCAATTTGGTATAATGTAAAAATTGAGACTTTTATTATGTCGATGTATCGAATACATTAAAATAGGTAATACGTGTCAAAATTATGAGCCAACCTTACTACTTTTATAAATATGAAAGTATGGATGTGTTTTTCGTTTGTTTGTTGCTCAATCTCGCTAAAGCGGCTGGACAGATTTCGATGAACGATTTTGTACACAGGTAGGTAGAGTAATATGGCTGCAACACATAGTACCTATACTGTTTATCCCGTTCAGAGATTCTTTAGGGAATTTTCAAATAGATCACATTGACAAAAAAAGTTTTACCTCTATCTGCCCCCAAATGTTCTGCACTATCGTGTTCAAGTTAGAAGGCAATGCCTGGTCCAGTAATAACTATCACAGAGACATATTATCCTCGGTCTCAGGGGTGGCAACGCATCTGCATTTTGACCTCTGGTTTTTATGTAGGTGTCCATAGGCTGCAGTCGTCACTTAACATCAATTTTCTTTACATAAAAAAGAAGGATTTGCCTGTAAATGACTACTGCTAATTTAATTAATCTTTATATATTTAAAGAGTATATATTTATCGGGTTTTCATACCTGACGTACCCGGGGACGAAGTCGCGGGTAAAAGCTGGTAGGTATTCAATACTTTCTTTAACGTAATAGGTAAGTAACCTACCTACTGACTTGTTGTTTAGATATCCACTAAACCTTAGTCAAATCCTAAGCTGGGAAATAGGATTATGCCAATACAAAGAATCAACTAATTGAACTAATAAAATTAAGTGAGGTTTAACTTAATCGCTATAAAAATAAAAAATAAAACTATAGGTAGATACATAACATGATATATTGATATATATATCTTCATGCCAAGTTACGCAAGAGTCTGGAACCAGTGGCGGACTAAAAGGAGGGCGGCAGGGGCCGTTCGAAATCGGTCCTGGGGGGCTCCTAAGATCGAGATTTTTAGAGCTTACACAGGGAAATGTCGTTTTTTTCTCGTGCGTTCTTTTTCGTTAGGTATGTATTTCCGCCGTATCAATCTTCAAGCCTCCGGGCCGCTGGGGGCCAAAAAAATATGCGCGCGTGCGGGGGCCCCTAATTTTACCTCCTTGTGTATGGAGGAAATTATCCTTTTTTTAATTCGCGTGTCCTTCCAAACTTATATTTTGGGCCTAAGTGGATGAACGAGGGCACGCAGGACACTAGGCTAAACTTTATTGCCTACTCTGTGAGGAACTTGGCATGAAGATGTCCAGTGCCTAATTAATACAATCAATTCAAAAAATTAAAAGAATTCACTTTGCATAACCACTTATGAATCCAAACCAATGAAAACGACAAACCGCTATTCAATCCTTTACATAGCTTAGTACCATAGTTGCTTATTAAAAACAACACGACCCCAATTACGCTGGCCCAAGGCAAACAAGAAGGTCGGGGTGTATTATGACCTAATAGTGTTATAGGGATTAGTTGCGGTCCTAATAGTAGAAGCCCTAGCACTTATAGGAGCTCAATGTGGAAACGGCAATAGGCGCGGACTAGGCCAGTCGTGTGGACGCACCTCCAGGGGTACGGTAAGCTGTATTGCTAATTGTGATATTCAATTAATTTGTAAAAGTGATTAATACGTGAGTGA
Organism: Macrosoma leucophasiata; assembly: GCA_036365455.1. Lineage (NCBI taxonomy): Eukaryota > Metazoa > Arthropoda > Insecta > Lepidoptera > Hedylidae > Macrosoma > Macrosoma leucophasiata. The sequence goes on along the minus strand of JAWQUS010000007.1, from coordinate 19,966,841 downwards.
ATCTTAAAAATTGTACGTAATAGTGGACATCAGATTTATATTTCATCGCAAGTGTAGTAACATTTATGTTTGAATTAGATTGACGAATAGAAGAATATTGTAACGTCACTCAATTTCATGTAGCCTCAGATATAACGTATTTTCATGTTGTCGCCATTATTTTAGCTCGTTTTGTAGTGATAACAAAACTTAAAAGTGACACTTCAGTTTGCGTGACGTTTGGTTATCAGATGTTATGGTTACATAAAAATTAAATATAGATAATTTTACAACAGACAAAATGAAGGACGGTCTCCAGATATCGTCCTTGCCAAGTCCAACCGATCGTTACAAACTCGAAAAGAAACTCGGTTCTGGTATTTTCGGTGAAGTTTTCAAGGCAACAGACACACAAGCAAAGAAAGCGGTCGCCATCAAAGTTCAAATTTACACAGACGACAATGAAAACCACATACAAGAAGAATATAAAATACTAAGAGACTTCACACAACATCAAAATTTGATTGATTTCTACGGTGTGTTCTGCGAGAAGACTGAGGAATCCCGAAAAATATGGTTCGTGCTCGAGGTAAGACTGATATAGGTAATAGATTCACTTAACAATAATAGCTACTAACTAAAGGATGAGCTAAAATAAATAGAGAACAATCTTAATAAATATCGAATACTTATCATTATTGAGATGAATCATGTAACACAACGAATGATCTGTATTCCAGTTATGCGAATTTGGATCTGTCATCGATATTGTCAGAAAACTGAAAGCAGCGGACAGAAAAATGTCCGAGGAACACATCGCTTACATCCTCAAATATACGATTAAGGTAAGCCCATATTCGACTGACTATAAACATGTCGTTCGTCACATCCAACTCGAGATGGCTGTTTATAAAACAAAGGGCCTGCCAGTCCACCTTTCAACGGCTGAATCAATTGGTGGGTACTTTGAATTCAAACTCAATTGTTCTCGGATCGTGGCCCAACGATACCTGCTGCTCGCGTGACGTCGAGTAAAATATTACCGAGCGAATGTCCACGTACGTTGAAATACTATCTAGGGCCATTACTTAAAATGCACGCCGCTGCATTTGATGTGATTCGCGACGGAACAGTCGAACTTGTCGATGTGAATGTCGGTGCGCGTCCGACAACGCCGTTGATGGCCCCCCATCGCGGCGCATCGCTCAATTATCGTAAATAATGCTCGCACACACAAGATATACGGACCTCTACCACAGTAGCCAATGATCCCTCGGGCTCGATCCCCACAATCGAACATCTCCCTTATATCTAGCACATCAAAGCATCGAATTGTAAATTCAAATAGAGTTTTTAAGCTCCAAGGGTATTAGATATGTTTAAATGCGTATTATCTTTATGCAAGTTACTTGGCCCACAATACCGATGCTGCATCCCTTTCCACCTGCATATTTTCAATGCATATCTATCGATGTTGCATCTCGTGAGGTACGATCCGAGCTTGAGTTGCGATGCAAACATTGTCGATAGCAAGAGAAGAAAAGTTATCAGCTTTTATTTTGAATTAAGATTTCGACTTGCTTACATAATTTAACCATTAACAATGCTTGAATTGTTGACCATAAACAAATTACAATGTCTTGAATATGAGTTTAAAAGTGGGCCGTATATTTTCATATTATTTTCTTAATCGTAAATAATTGACTAGGTGTAGATTCATCAATATAATACGTGAACACATGTAACAACTTTATTATCAATGAAGTCATATCGTCGTAATGAATGTAAATGTTCCAACATTTCAAACAATATAAACGGTTAAACAGACCAGCCACTTGCGACAGGTCTGATATGTACCTTTGCAAATAGCCCCCAATGAATCTCGGGGGCGTGGACCACTTGACTGACAGTGACGTTAGTATCGCCGGGCTGTCTGAATAAGCCGACAGTTGTTCCATTCATTAGGGATCCGTCGACCCATCTCTCTTTTCAAATACAAGTGTTGATCCTCCCGATTATATCGATCTTGTTCTATGTCATTTATTTATTTTTAGGCACTCGTATACCTCCATGAAAACAAAATCATTCATCGGAATATAAGATGCAGTAATATTTTATTAACAAAAGACGGAGAAGTTAAGCTATCGGATTTTGGACTGTCGTGTAAATTAAAGTCGACGCTTGATAAGAATTGTACTAATATTGGATCGCCTAGTTGGATGGCACCGGAGGCAGTGACTGGTGGGAATGATGGTTATGATAACAGAGCTGATGTTTGGGCTTTAGGTATAACAACTATTGAAATGGTGGACGGCAAAGCACCGTTTCAAGATATGCATCCAACGCGAGCTTTATTTCAAATAGTACGAAATCCACCACCCAGTGTTGCGAAACCGGCTATGTCTTCGAATGATATCAATGATTTTATTTGTGAGTAAGTATCATCGGTTTTTTGATCGTGAAATAAATTTATAAGGATGCTATAAATAGATCCTATGAAAATTTCAGATGCCTAGAAAAAAATCCGGAACATCGACCATACATGATGGAACTAGGCGAACATCCATTTGTACAATCTGTGCCAGAAAACGATTATCATGTAAGTATGTATGTATGTATCTTCACGCCAAGTCCCTTATCGGGTAGGCAAGGAGTGTGTTTTCTTAATGTGCGTTGTTTGCTTTGTTCGAATCTTTATTACCTAAATAAATATTTTGCGAGGTCCCTTGGAGGTTAGAGGGTATTTACGTATTATTAAGAAATTGTATTTATTTCCTTCTCTAATAAATTACAAAGAACAAAACAGATCTAAACCGCAGCGCACCAACTCTTCACTAAGTGTCGAATATGAGATAAATACGTATACAATGGTCTATTACTTCAAGTCTTTAGGTGTAGGGCAGTGATATATCTACCTATAGGTACGTTCATGAACACACCGAATACCAGTGAGCCAAGTAATCTAATTAGAAAATTCCGAAATCACTCTCCTAGACTTTATAGGGCTGGTAATGGTTGTATGTATCTTCACGCCAGGTCCCTAACGGGGTAGGCAAAGAGTGTAGAGCGCCAGATATCCCGGTTCAGACAAACCTCTCGTGCCTCGCCTACCTTCATCATTCTCTTCATACATGCACGCCGATTCCTAAGACTTTTGACCCCACCATCAGACAGAACTCGACCTATTTGGTCATGGTAGGTCAGCCTTGGCAATGTAATGGTTGTCACCATTAAATTGCCAAGGCGACAAATGGGCGACTGCCTATTGATAAAACTTTCAAAGCCACTCCATCCTATGACATCTATCTTAATAGAAAACGAAGCTAGCCCAGAAAATATGTAGTTCATATGGTGAAAATTGTACACATAGGAATAAGATATAATTAATGAATTGTTTAGTTGTTCACAGAACTTAAAAAGTTAGCCCTAGATATGAAAGACAAAGATGCACCTGCAAAAACTCCAGAACGCATAATGAAAAATGGTATGTTGATAACCGAAGGATCACACGAGCCAGAAACCATGCAAGTTGAAGATCTCGCAGCTTTAGAAAATTTGACCGAGGATAACATACTTGCTGAGCTGCAAACTAAGTTAGCAAAGAGTTCGTTTACTTCGTTCGTTGGAGACGTAATATTAATTCTAAATCCTAACACAAACGATGACATCTATAACGAGAACGTACGTATTCGAATTATCTTTCATATTATATTAAAAATGTGTACAAGTGTAGAATATTTGTATTTTAACTTTGCAGTACCATAAAAAATATGAATGTAAATCTAGATCAGACAATGAGCCACACATATTTGCGGTTGCTGACAGTGCGTATCAAGATGCGCTTCACCACAACGAACCGCAACACATCGTGTTCTCTGGAGAGAGTAAATCAGGCAAAACTACTAACATGCTTCATGCGCTCTCTCACCTTACTTACCTCGGCGCAATGAAAAACAACACCGCAGAGAGAATTCAAAAAGCTACAAAAGTAATTCAAGCTAGTATTACCGCCGGGACACCTGTAAATTCTAATTCCACACGTGCTATCCTGCAAATTCAAGTAACATACGGCAGTTCTGGCAAGTTAAGCGGCGCGATTTTTTGGCTATATCAGCTTGAAAAATGGCGAGTTTCATCAACCGACATGTAAGTAATGAAGATGATGATTATTCGAGTAAAGTTCAGTTATAAAGAATATTTGAAATAATACCTAAGTAAGATTTACATTTCATTCTTAACTTTTTAGGTCGCATTCAAATTTTAATCTTCTTTATTATTTTTACGATGGAATGGACGCAACAAATAGATCAGAAGAATATTATTTAGAACAAAATAGAAAACATCGGTATTTGAGAATACTAGATGAACCTGCTAAAAGAAAAGGAGCACGAGAGAGTCCAATAGAAAATGCAGAACATTATAAAGAATTTATAGATAACTTGAAAATATTAGACTGGGAAGAGGAAGATATAAAATTTCTTGAAACCGTTCTAGCTGCCATACTAATTCTTGGTAATGTGCGATTCAAGGACGGTAAAAATGGATCTGCTGAGATTGAAAATCCAGACGAAGCTAAAAAGGTTGCAAAGCTTCTGTCTCTTGAAGAAGTAAAATTTTTATGGGCTCTCCTTAATTACTGTTTGATTGAAAGTGGTACTGCTGTAAAAAGGAAACATTCTACAGATGAAGCAAGAGACGCCAGAGATACGTTAGCGGGCACACTATACAGAAGAGTTATTGATTGGATGATAAATTTAATCAATTCAAAATTGTCTTTTATGAGATCTGTATTGTAAGTAGAGATTTTTCATAATTAATCGACAAAAAAATTAAATAAATTGAATATTTGTAACTTTGTTGCAGCGGAGACAAATTTTCTGTAAGTTTGTTGGACATGTTTGGATTCGAATGTTACCACAGAAACCGAATAGAACAATTGATAGTAAACACTACAAATGAGCAAATACAGTTTCTTTATAACCAAAGAATGTTCGCTTGGGAAATGCAAGAAGAAGAAGAAGAGGACATTGATGTCATGTCTCTACATTTCTATGATAATAAGAATTCGGTAGATCAGTTAATGAGCAGACCTCTTGGACTTTTTTACATATTAGATGAAGCTAGTCGGACTGGAAGTGGACAAGAATTTATAATGAGTTCGTACCTATATTAAACTGAAATTAGCCATCCAATGAAAAGTGATAGTAACAAAAACATAATATATGTAACATTTATTTCAGGTACCATTAGAACAACATGTAAAGGTCCATACATCAAACTTTCTGGGAGTCATGAATTTAGTGTAGCACATTATACTGGTAAAGTTAATTACGATGCTAGAGAGATGTCGGATAAAAATAAAGATTTCTTACCACCTGAGATGATTGAAACGTTAAGAGCCTCGACGAATATTACAGTCCAACAGTTGTTCAAAAACAAATTGACCAAAACGGGTAACTTAACAGTATCTTCTTGTCAACCTAAAGTTGCAATAGTAAAATCAAAATCTGAAAAGGAAATGGATAATTTAAAAGCGAGAGTAAGTTAATCACTATGGAAAATATAAAACGTTTGATTAAAATATATGATGCAGATAGCCTACGTTTGTTTCTTTGTTTTAGAAATACAACACGGTCTCTAAAGGTCAGTACTCACAAGTTCATAGAATGAGAACGGCCGCCGCAACGTACAGAGCAACAAGTTTAGAGCTGTTGAAGCAGCTGTCGGTAGGGCCTGGCAGTGGTGGAACCCATTATGTGCGATGCGTACGAGCCGACTTAAACGATAATCCCAGGGGATTCCAGACTGAGGTTGTGAAACAACAAATACGTGCTTTAGCCATTTTGGATACAGCTAAAGCCCGTCAAAAAGGATTTCCATGTCGAATACCGTTTGCAGAGTTTATTCGAAGGTATTATTTTATACACAAATATTTGTTTTGTTACTTAAACTCGTTTAATATTTAGTGATATTAACCAATCATTTTCAGATATCGATTTCTAGCGTTCGATTTTGATGAAAATGTAGATGTAACTAAAGACAATTGCAGATTGTTACTTATTCGTTTAAAAATGGAAGGTTGGGAGTTAGGTAAAACGAAAGTATTTTTGAAATATTACAACGAAGAATTCTTATCAAGGTAATAAATAAACTAGGTACATACATAATTCAGCATTAAAATATTAAATCAACGAAGTGAATATATATATATATATATACATATTGAATTAAACCTATATCTGTTTAGATTATATGAAACACAAGTGAAGAAAATAATCAAAGTTCAATGCATGATGCGAGCTTACTTGGCAAGAAGAAAAGCTAGTAAGAGCAAGTCAAAAATAATGCACAGTAAGTAACAATACATCATATCTTCACTATTGCTATAATAAACGAATAATGGCGCATAACATTCTCAAATTCTTGGTTACAGTAAAGGAACTAAAGAAGCAACAGTCATTAAACGTCACCGAAGACGAAGCTGCGTTATTAATACAGAAAGGTGAACTTAAAACAAAATCAATCTTACACGTACATTATAAAATGAGATGGGTTTCACAATTACCTTTCTATATTTCAGCTTACCGAGGCTACATGGTCCGGAAAGCTTATGGCCCGTTGATCAACAAATCAACAGGTCAGATTGATGAGGAGACAGCGTCATTTCTAAAAAGATTTGCTATGAAGTGGAAAAGTCGATCCATATTTCAAGTTCTGTTGCAATACAGAGCAGTTCGGTATCAGGATTTGGTGCATTTTTCACAACAGGTATGAACATTTTGGAAATTTGCTTTCTCTTTTAATTAATTAAAATAAAATACAATTACACTTGCAAGGAAAGTATATAAACATTGGAAAGGAAAACTTTACTTCAGACCAGACTGTCCACTCCAAGACGATAGAAATTGCAATAGATTGTGAAGGAAAAATTCGACTGTCGGATGTGGACTTTTTTCTGGACAGGCGATCCCAGTGGTCACGGGTACCGTCTCGCCTGCAGTCATATTTCACATTCCACTTTTTCTTTAAAATATTTCACTAACATTGTCTTGTGGTCTTACTTCGTCGTTTTTGAAAAACTAGGTACTTAGGTACGGTTTTCTCAGTGTTTCGAGGATGAAGATGCCATTTTTAAGACTCCAAACATAGAGGATCTATGACTCCAAATAAGTAGAGGTTCAATCCATCAGCAGGTATCTTAAGAAACGCTATCATTACAGGTGCATATATACAACCAAGCAGTATTAGAAGCTCTTCTGAATACAAGTACATCGATACTTTTGGATCGTGTAGACCCGCAGGTAAAGGAGGTAAACTTCCTAGGATCAGGACCACCGACTGTCTGGAAATTGCCTTTCCGTATCGACCAATTGCAGTACTATGACACTTCGTACATGTGTGATCCATCTGCAAAATGCACGTAAGTAACCGATTTGTGTAGTGACCGACATTCCATAGTCAATGTCTATTCGTATAACTAATAATAAATTGTTAGTTATACGAATAGAGATTATAATAAATTGTAATATTATTTTACTAAATTAATCTCGCTTCGGTCAATATTCGTCTTTCGTGGTCCTGAGCAGACAGAAGACTGTGAACAGGCATTGATTGACCAGATATAGTTTTAAAATATTTATACATTGGCACGCGAGATAAATTCATAAAAATTGTTTTCAGTATTGTTAATGCGCACTAACTAACAACTAACACGTTTTCCGATTTCTCATTGTAGTGACACATTCGCCAGTCAGTACGATTCGGACCACGAGCAGTGGGACGAACCGTTGAAACGTCGATTTAGTTCAGCACAAACTGACCCCAGTAAGACATCAGCGAGCACACAAACGCTGATCACGGTGCCATTCTGCAGAGACCCCACGCAACCGGTACCAAAGTTGCCACCAGACGAACCAGCGAAAACCGCACCGAGGAAAGAAAGTCCCAACCGACCGGCGGTGTACAAAAAGAAGCATGGACACAGCCCACAGTCATTCTACCAGCCACCTGCCCCTTGGGTTGGACCCCAAGACGATACCGATATCCTAGAGAACAGCGCCCCAAAACTACGAAAATCAAGTTACACGAGAAGCTTATACGCGGTCGACACGGCTGATATGGGAGACCCAATCAGTGAGCTCCAAGCTTTGGCAAAATCGACGAGCGATTTAAATGAAGACGATCCCCCTTTCAATTTCCAAGCTATGTTGAAGAAAACACCGAGGAATAGAGCATCGATGAAAAGGTCAGGGGAGACCGACGATCTCGTGGTGAGCAAACCAGCGACGCCAAGACGTCCGCCATCAAAATCGCCCGCACCGAAACCACCTACGCCGAGTTATGGATACGCTGTTCCTCAGCCACGTACGCCTTCCCCAAGTTACGGTAAACCTATAAGTCCTTCACCGACACGAAATATGTCACCCATCAGACGATCTCCGGTACCACCGACGCCAAAACATACAATGTCTCCGATCAAAGAACCAGAAAGAGAATATGGTACAGACGATTCGAGGGATATTATATTGTCTGTGAAACAATCTGACAATACAACAAGCATGGAATATTCTTTCATAGATAACAGAACGGAGACAGAAAAAGTAGAATTGGCACCGGGCATCACTGTTGAGGGAACTGTTACCGATTTATAAAATTCAAACAACTGAGCGTTTTGTAAAAAATATATTTAATCTCCATTGCGTTGCTCATCCGCCTACATCTATATTATGGCGCTATATTACTTTTGACAATTACATTTTTTAAAGCCATAAGTTACGTGTTAAATAAGTAATCATAAGATTTATTATTATGCTTGAATTAAGTATAAAAGATTTCAATAGAGTTAAGTATATTAAATACAAAATCTAACTTAAGTCGAATTATGGCATACATTTAGTTCAGATAAACCTTACAAAATATAAGGAGTTTTTCACTTCGTAGAAAAATATATGAATCTCCAATATACTTAATTTAATCTTAAAACGAAATTGCTTTGGTAACTTATTACAAATACTTAGGTCTAAATAATATCCCTATTTTCACATATAGAATAGAATGCGTAAATTGTATGGTCCATTTTTACTGCAATATTGCTAAGAATATAAGATGTGCTCGCTTTATCAATATCGTACAGTACCCACTATTTTGATTTACTACATTGGAGACTTCCCTGTTTTATGCAGGGCTCCGCAAAGCAGCTGTCGGGGCTCCTGGGACATGAGTATCTATATAGTATCATGCTAAAATGAAACTAAAAGAAAGACCCTATAGGTACGCTTTTTCTAAAACAATCACCGTGCGGATGATTAGGTGAAGTAAAATAATGTTTGTCCTTGTACCATTATTTTTCATTTTTTATACTTTCCATGATCCTTTATAGGTCGTTATCGATGTCACGTATATTATAATGACGATGACTACAAGAAAATCTCGTACATTTGTTTCTTTTTCTTAAACGTTAACGATTGTAGCTAGTCAACATGGCTAGGAGGGCAGATCTCTAAAGATACCTCCTTAACCATATTATGACAAGGTGTAAATTAATCGCCATACACAAATTTTAGTTTATACTATTTATTATTTATATTAAACCTATTCAAACGGAATATATCAGTCTGCTCTAGTGTGTAAAACAAAATATAGAGGTACTGCGTTTATTCATCAAGAAGTGGCACATAAGTATTCTGCCGCAGCTGAAAATCAAAACTGCATCGAAATTAATAACGCAGTTGCGAAGAAGTATTAAGTTTCCAAGAAGATACGTGAAAATCAACTTCGATAACTAATATTAAAGAGAAGGTAATCTAATATAATCGGATAAAATAATAAGATTGGCGGCGGAATATCAATGTGACACTGATCTTACACATCCAAAATGTTGGCCACAGAATTAAAAAAATCCTAAAACGTGAATAAAAGTAATGAACAATATTCTAATATATCACTTCTTTAATAGTAGGAAAGAAGAAAGGCGATTTTTGAATTTATAAGTTCGTGGTAGATAAAGATATCTTGCATCAAAGATATATTCGAAAACCAGTCACCAGCTTTAAACACTTCCAAATCATCAATTTTGGGATTCTGTGAATGTAAAAGCATAACTTATTTATTAATGTATGCTAAAAGATGCAAATAAATCTGTCGAATGTAATTGTGTATTAGGTAGGTCATTTTTGCACTAGCAGCCTGATTTGCAATATTAATTCAACCCCCCTGTTACAGCATGTAATAGAATTTTACAAGTGTACTCTATGATTCTTAGATTTTTGTACAGTTTGATATGTTTTCTAACAACGCTTCGAATATTTAAACCTAGTCCACCATTTTGATTAACAGAAAATTTGATTACCTGGACCCAGCATTGCAATAATTATAAGCGTCGAAGGGAATGGAAAATACATCTTTGATATTTTTTACTTTACACACAAACATCAGCGATAAATTGAACAAAACATGGATTGTGTCTCTGTTAATTATAAAAACAATAAGTCTGTATACAAGAATGACAACGTTCTACTTTTTCAAAAAGGCAGATTACAGAGGCATTTACATTCTATTTTTAATTTTAATAAGTACTAAGTATAAAAATGGGAATAGTTTATATATTTTTAAGCAGCTTGCAGCTAGAATTGAGACATTCAGATTCATCCCTAAAATATTATATTTAATTTACGTATAAGTATATTTTTTCACTTATAAGCTCCAATTTAAGTTGAGAGATTATCTAAATACGTGTAATCACAAATTTTCAACTGCCTTAATTAATATGGTAATACAAAAATAGTATTAAACAATGTTGTTCAAAAATACATAGTGTTTTATTATTTTTTCTCATTAGCTCTGATACTTTATTTAGAATTTAGATCTCTTATAAATCTATGCCGTATAAAATACTAACATATATTTTAATCTCTAGAAATCACATTCTAAAGTTATTGCCAAATATCATAATTGACTTAAAACTATGCTTAATTTTTAAGATATCATGATTTTTAAGTATCATGTTAAGCTCTATGAAATCAGTCAATTTATTGAATATTGTATGATTACGTTTGTGTCATAACGTATTGCATTTATCAGTATTTATTTATGAACAACTAGCTGTTGCCCGCGGCTTCGTCCGCGTGGACGTCGTTTTATAAATATTTTTTCCTGAATTTCTTTTTCACCTCACTGAGCCCGAGACCATTCCAACGAATGCAAAACCGTGGAAATCGGTACGTGCATTCTGGAGTTAAAGCGTCAGGAAGGAACACCCAACTTATTTTTATCCAAGTAAATAGAAGATATTTTTTTTATTGGAGGTAGTAAACAAGCATGTAATTCACAAAGATGGTAAGTGACAACTGCAGTCTATAGACATCTACACAAAAATCTAAGGTTAATATGCAGATGCGTTGCCACCTTTGAGGCTTAAGTTTGTCTCTGTGATATAAATTACAGCTCCATTATCATCTAACCATTATCATCTAACCGGAATACAATAGTACTGAACCCGTGCTTAAGCTCGAAGTTTTCAATGTCGGTGACTTTTTTTATGTAATAGAAGTGGCATACAAGCACTTAGGCACTTGTGGCTGAAGTTCACATTGATGTTAAGTGATGACTGCAGCCTATAGACACCCACACAAAGACCAAGGTCAAGATGCAGATGCGTTACCACTCCTGAGGCCTAAGGTGTTATGCCTCTGTGCCGGAAATTACAGGGCCGTACATTACCACCTAACCGGAATACGATAGTGCTGAACACTACCATTTAGCGGCAAGTATATTAGGTAATGCGGTGGTGCCTACGCCCACGAGCTCCGTCACTGGACCTCTACCAAATACTGGACTAGGACTGAATAACTGATATATAACGACACATTACAACACAAACGTAAATCGTAGCTTATAACTCCGATGTCTGAGGCGGCAAAAAAATGAGCGGGACAGAGAGAGATATAGACTCAATTATTTGCGTTAAGACTCGTTCGCGGTTCGGTGTATGCGAACAATGTATGTTTACATGATCAAGAGTTACTTTTATGAACTTTTCGCTTAACGTACTTCAAGTTCAATACTCATTAAGAGTAAAAGTGTTATTTCTCCGATTCTAATAGCTTATGTTATGATATATATTCGACAGCTATAAATATGTAGAATGATTCTGTCATAATCACACTTTTATTATATTCATTTTGATAAATATACGTATATTTATTAATTAAAGTATCTTTTCCTTTGTCAATCTATTAGTTAATACATTGCAAATATCGAGAAACATGCTGTGAGTATAATATCTAAACGACAACTGATAACTTTATTAAGCAGTCCGAATTAGGCCATCGAACTCAAAATCGAAGGTCCGGTACGGAAATTTTATGAGAAGAAAAATCAAGTGAACCTTGAAAGCGGTTCATTTAAGTATAAAGGTGCTCTGTGAGCTTCTGTGGTTACGCGCTATTCCTTCGCGAGCGCTGTGACCGAGCGTACATGTTTCACTCGGCCGCACACCAGCGATCTCCTTACACACACCGAGTAAACTCCCGTAACTAAGACACACACTTTTTGTTTTTTTTTTTTTCAGTTGAGCAGCTTATTATTTCGCTTTTTCAGAATAGAAGAGAAAAAAATATATCTCTTTAAAATATTATGTCTCAGCAATAACCATACTAGATGACGTAATACAATCACTACTAGGAATACATAAACACAAAACTCACTTTATACCGATTTCAGACAAGTATTTACCAAAAAGAATAGATATGGCGACAAAAATCACTGTGTATATAGAAATAGAACACTTATCATAAATTCGTTTGACTTAATTAATGGACCTTATTTTAACCGTGTGACTTGAGTTGAGATCATGACATCAGCGAGCGTACCATGGCGATAATATTGTGAAACCAAACTGAATCACTATTATCTACGTCTCGTCCCATCAAACGCGTCAACATAGGATGAAAAGGGACAAAGAATATGAATACACATATATAAATATAGAATAGAAAAACATGTTGTCAATAATGTATGTACATCGGTCATTAGGTAGTTGCTAAACCGAATATGAAGACGCCATGGTACGAGCTCAGTAATATGTATAGATAAGTTAAAACAATGAATTATATTTGATGATCACTATCACTTTTATGAATAGTACTACTTACTGGTAACAAATTAGATTGACATATATGACCGTTAATTACAATACCTTGCCAACAGTAGGGGAGCCCAAGAAGGGATTTTTACAGTTACTCGAGCGCGTCAGAGTACCTCCATCAAATCTAAGGTTTCTTTATAGGGCCGAACCCTTAGGGCTTCCGCCACGAGCTTGCCTTGGATACAAATCGTCAGAATTTTGGATGGGAGCTTTGATTGGGTTCACTGTACATCCTCTGTGAGTATCTGACATTCTTGACTAATTTTTCACCTTCATTTTTGAAAGAATCAAATGTTTTTGAAAACGGCGCGGCATCAACGTCATGGGTCAAGAGCGTGTCAGATATTCTGAGAGGGTGCAAAATGTGCCCAAAAAAATTGCCCTATCTAAAATTCAGACGATTCGGAAGGGAAGTTCGATCCTAGGCTACCCCTACCACAATACGATGGACAAAAATGATACACGTCTAAAGGTAGGTGTGAACATAAACTTAGGCTAGCTACCTATCTTTAACCATTACATAATAATATCAATCTGACAGCAAATTTTATTTCTTATACGATACTTTAGGTTGTTTTATATTATTTCGCATTAACACATGCTTGTGAAATATATTTTATTTTTAAAGAAAAATGGAAAGAAAAATTTGACTTCAGGCGAGACTCGAACTCGCGACCTACTGGGAATCTAGTCCAGCCGCTCTTCCAATTGAGCTACTGAAGCCCTGCCCGATTTGTCAAATCTTTCCTTCACATCTATTGCATTGCTTTATGGTAGCAGCAGCGCCATCTATTACCAACTATGCTAGTTATGCTAGTTAGGGCTTCAGTAGCTCAATTGGAAGAGCGGCTGGACTAGATTCCCAGTAGGTCGCGAGTTCGAGTCTCGCCTGAAGTCAAATTTTTCTTTCCATTTTTCTTTAAAAATAAAAGATACTTTAGGTGTAAATCATAATCAATTAAACATTATAATTATCATGGTCGTATTCGGAGAGACCGATGATACCATAGTGTTTAAAATTACTTCAAAGCATTGTTCCCATATTTTCGAGCTATTATGTAGTTTAATAATATAATTATTAATCACAAAAGCAGGTCCATATATCAATCATAATTGTTTAATTAATCCTACTTTTATTATGTATTAATGTTACTGACCATTTTACTTTTAATGCCAGAACTGACCACATTAGATACATGTTATAATAAACGTCACAAAAATACAGTGACCAAGCGTAGAATACGAAAAATCAATAAACCCGAGACATGCTTATCCCCTTATTCATAAATGTATTATTGTTGCATCTCTCTTTTATCTTTTCTATCTAAAAAAAATTGGCAATGCATGTGATAAAGACAAAGAATATTATGGCTAAAGCATATTAACTAATGTACATTTATGAAATGTGGATGGTTGCAGAGGCCCAGGAAGACCAAGACTGACCTACCATGACCAAATAGGTCGAGTTCTGTCTGATGGTGGGGTCAAAAGTCTTAGGAATCGGCGTGCATGTATGAAAAGAATGATGAAGGTAGACGAGGCACGAGAGGTTTGTCAGAACCGGGATATCTGGCGCTCTACACTCTCTGCCTACCCCGTTAGGGACCTGGCGTGAAGATACATACATACATACATTTATGAATAAAGGGGGTTAATTTACAGTAAAGTAGTGGCAAATTCTGTTTACTATTTATTTTTAAGCTCTGTTTGCACACATTCTTTAATAGGTATGTACAGTACCCACCAAGAAATCATGCACATCGAGCCTATGAAAGGAGAATGGGTTAGTTTTCTTTTGTATAGCGTTATCTCTGCTGCACACTGCCTACCGACATTCCGGTATTGGTCAAAACTTGATCAAAATGGTCGACAAACGTCACTATATAGGTGAGGTGCGAAAGAGATAACGCTCTACAGACCCGAAAATAGCCGAAGTCTCTTCCTAAGGTCGATGTGCAATATTTTTGGTTGGATACTGTAAATAATGCTGCTGTAAAATATGTATATTCCTATGTTTAAGACAAAAAATCGACACATAATATGACATGTGTGTACATAATATTGTAGTGCACATATATTTTTTTGCTTAATATCATTTAAAGTTTTGGATGGATTTTGATAAATTATTATTTTGGCCTTGATTATATAAAACAATAGACACCCTCCTTTCTTTATGAAATTATTTAAACTAAAAAACGGTTTTGAAATTACATATTATATCTTACCACTAAATACACAACAAAAAAGTAAATAAAAAGAAAACTTCTGGTACATAAATGTTTTACTATATTACAGACAGTTATATCAAAAATAATTTCTAATATTTGACTCATTTAATTAGACTTTAATAAAATTTAGGAGTGTATAATTTTCGTGATATTTTACATTCAATATATCTTATTACACTGATATAATGTAATATGAAATATACTTATCGCTAATTTACTTTTATTATGAATCAGATTTTCTATAGCAAATATTTATTAAATCTTCAATATAAACCATTAATGCTTTAAAATACAGTTAACATATCAGTATAATTTTTTCTCACACCATATATTCAAATACATCAAAAAATCCAAAATGACCCGCTTTTCTGCACGTAAAATCTTAAGATGCAACCCAAACCAATAAAGAGACAAACCTAAAATGTAACGATAGCCAAATACGAAAGTTTTCTGTACCAAATATAGAAAACGAACATTATTGAGTTCCACTCAACTTTAAATATTTATACTTATATAATTACGTAGGTAAATTGAAAGCCTGTAAATTTAAAACATAAAAACAGTACATACTCAGCAAGATATACTACACATCGACCTAAGGAGAGAGACTTCGGATAATTTCGGCTCTGTAGAGCGTCATCTCTTTCGCACACAACTTATCTGACGTTTCTCGACCATTTTGATCAAGTTTTAACCAATACCGGACTATCAGTGCTTACGTAGGCAGTGTGCAGCAGAGATAGCGCTACCAACGCGAAACTAGCCGATTGTGTCTTTCCAAAGCTCGATGGGCATTTGTTATTGTTGGATACTGTACATATTCAAATCAATAATATTTGATATCTTGTCTGTTTCAAACTGGACAGCAACGAGTGATCAAGACATGACAAAGGCTGCCATGTTTAGTTTCGTTTCATAATTGGGTCGACTTTTGCCTGTTTATGAGATTCCTTTGAAAGCAGTTTATCTTTTTGACAGGACTATTGGTTTATAACTTGTCCAATTGCATTACCAATCGAAATATAAGTTATGTAATTGGTATCTTATATGTATAAGAGAGTAAAGTTCTTCATCACATCCATGCTACATTGACTTGAGGCATAGAGCAACACCGGAGGGGAGTAGCCATATGCAGGCGTTCCCCTCTGTCAAAGTACAAGCCCAAATGGGCCTATACCTGTCGCCTAGATGTTTAAATGTGTGCATGAAATTGTTTCTGTATTTTGTTAATGCCAAGGTATGAGTTTCGTAGTAATAGACGATTTTTGTAGCGTGCGTGTGTGTCGCACGCATTTCCCTCCGCAAAAAATTACAGACTGTTTTGCATCGGTAATAAACGCTATGGCTACTCCCCTCCAGTCCGCCGCGGCCGGTGGCCCGTGTTGCTCTATGACTTGAGGTAACAAGAACCCTCATAGATAAGGATTGACAGTGCCAAGTCAATTTCAAGATTATTGAGTTTGTAACATATTTAAAAATACAAATATATTTTTATTTATATAATAATAGTGGCAAATGTACATACAGTTCACATGGATGGTAAGTACGGCAGTCTTTACAAAAAAAGGTCAAAATGCAGATGCGTTACCACCTGAAACTTAATTATAAGACTTATTTTTGCCGCTTGTTTTATAGGAATGACGAGGCTACGTTGGAGAATTTACAATCAATAGCCAATCAAATATGGAAAACTCAGAAACCGCTTTATACAGGAGTTCAAATATTCCACAACTCGAAATGTATACTTAACGTGACCATACCATGAAAACGGGACTGTCCCGTTTTGAACGGGACAGTCCCGTTTTCATGCAGCCCGTCCCGGTGTCCCAAATATGGAAAACTCAGAAACCGCTTTATACAGGAGTTCAAATATTCCACAACTCGAAATGTATACTTAACGTGACCATACCATGAAAACGGGACTGTCCCGTTTTGAACGGGACAGTCCCGTTTTCATGCAGCCCGTCCCGGTGTCCCAGGAAAGCTTTTGGGAAGCGAATATCCCGATATTTGGTCACGTTATGTATACTCCAAATTCATACCTCAGTTGCTCTTCTCGGTGATACCATTGGCATCCGCCATGCCCACTTGTCCCAACAGCTGGGCGACGCTGGGCTCGTTCAAGGTGAGGACGGCGTGGGCCTCGACCATCACCACTAAGGAGTTGCGGGCCTCTTCATGTGGTACCCCGTGAGCTCGGGTCGCGTGAGAATACCACGCGCCGGTTGATGGCAGCACCGACACACACCATTTACACGATAATCTGCAATCAATAATCATTTAGTTGTACAATCATGATTTAGTGGGGGTAGTTTTTTTTTTTCAATATAAATAATGGCATCGCTATTACGCATATTGCCAGTGTCAAGTAAATCGATATTTCGTATTCGTAATAAACAGCGTAAAAGTCAGAGTCAGTCAGAGTCACAGTCAGGAATTCGAGTAAAGCGATGGCTACTTTACCAGAACATTTACAATGAAGTTTTGGAGGCAACCTGAAAGGCCGTGTTTTCGCACTGTTATTCTATTTCACTATACACAGGCACTGTAATAAACCTATATCAAACAAAATGCCACCAACTTTATTTAACACTAGCTGTGCCCGCGGCTTCGTTCGCGTGAGAATTTATGGTTGTTCAGTATCTACCCAGACGAGGTCGTGGGCGCAGCTAGTATAAAAGTAGCCTAAGTTACTCCTAATTACATAAGCTATGTGCCAGTGAAAGTCCCGTCAAAATCGGTAAAGCCGTTCCCGAGATTAGCGGGAACAAACAGACAAACAGACAGACAGAGAAAATTGAAAAAAATGGCCGAAAAATGGTAGTGTTCAGCACCATCGTATTCCGGTTAGATGGTAATGTATATATGTGGGCTTTGGAACTCTGCCAGTGAATGACAAAGAATGTCCTTTATTATTTTATTTAGTCTTATCTTGCCGGTTGTAATAGAGAGTACGGAACATTCTGTTGATACCTATTTTTATTATTAAGTATTTATGGTTATTACTATTATTTATTAAATTTTTGTTTACTTTGACATATTAATCAACGCATCACTTGTTATTCGCTTAAAAGAGATGTTGCAAAAATGTATGGACCTCCGGCCATGTATTGTACACAATATCATGAATAGACAAAATCAATATAAAAACGTTTTTTACTGCATATTTTCACTTATTTAGCTTTGTTTGCAGTTACAAAATATTATTTGCAGTTAGGATTGCAACTCAAACCAACATGGCGCATATGGGCGAATATGGCGGGCGATGTCATTTTGACATTTTTTTTTTAATTGTTTTTTGATTATATAGTACTTGGAGCAAACACTAATATTTTCAAAAAACTATCGAAATCGATTTCATGTGTTAATATTAAGAACTTAAACTAATCGATTTCCAATTTAAAGATGAGTCGGCTGTATCGCCGCCATGTTGAATATGGTTAAAAATGATAAAATCGATTGAATTAAATGTGGTAGTAACTCTAAAATATATTCTTGAATAAATTCATTGTATTTTTTTCGGATTCTTCTTTAATTTACCCATTTTTTGAGGACGTGTACGAACTAGAGCCGAGCTCGCAACATCTCCTTTTATATTTTGTAATTTGACCTATCGCAAACAAATTCTATAAGTTCCAAGTGATTAAATAAATTTTTGAGTTTGAGTTTATAGCCTCGTAATAACTATCACAGAGGTATAACTAAGGTCTCAGGGCATTTTTACCATTGGTCTTTGTGTGGGTGTCTTAAGGCTGCAGCTCATCACTTAACAAAGTGAGCTGCATGCTTGTTTGCCACCTTCATTACATAACAAAAAAGTTAACCCTATCAAAAGGCATACCTCTATAGTGATTAAGCCGAACAAAGGTTAACCAACTCTAACGGTTAACTCTTTTCAAATGCTTATTCAAAGGAATGGGTTGTCTGGACCTCGAATTTCTGTTACAGAGGCAAAAGACCTCAGAGGTGGCAACACATCTGCATTTTGATCTTTGGTTTTTGTGCAGGCTGCAGTAACTTACAACAAAAACACTTAGTCCGGGTTGCACCACAATTTTTGTTAAAGTTATTGTAACATTTCACATCCTTTTCTAACTTAAAGAAATCTGTTAAAGTTAGAGCAGGATGTGATATGTCACAATAACTTTAACTTTAACAAAGATGCTAAATGGTAGTGTTCAGCACTATCGTGTTCCGGTCAGGTGGTAATGTACGGCTCTGTAATTTCCGGAACAGAGGCATAACACCTTAGGCCACAGGGGTGGTAACGCATCTGCACTTCGACCTTGGTCTTTGTGTGGGTGTCTTTAGGCTGCAGTCATCACTTAACATCAATTGAACTGCATGCTTGTTTGCCACATCCATTACATTAAAAAAAAAAACAAAGATTGTGGTGCAACCTTGTGAATTGCAAGCTTGTTTGCCACCTTATATAACATAAAAAAATTAAACAAATAATAATTTTATCTGATTTACCTATTAGTCATATGCCTGGATTTAACATGTCTTCTTCTGTACCCCCAGCTGTTGTATACCCTCGGACAGAATGGACAAGGAAATGATGGGTTTGCATAGCAAGTAGTGGACTTTTCTGAAAATGACATTAAATTCCATTGAGGCCCAAATTATAACAACATAATAATCATTTATAATAAAAACATATTAAACAAAGCTGGAATTCTCATTTTAGTATAATCGATTACTCAATATACTCAATACAACAAATCATAATCACTACCGAGGCTTGACACTCCCGCAATGGATTTCTTTACAATAATTCATTACAGTTTTTGGTAGTGTATAACAATAAATATATGTATGTATCTTCACGCCAGGTCCCTAACGGGGTAGGCAGAGAGTGTAAAGCGCCAGATATCCCGGTCCTGATACACCTCCCGCGCCACATCTACCTTCATCATTCTCTTCATACATGCACACCAATTCCTAAGACTTTTGACCCCACCATCATTATAATAATAAAGTTTCATCTAACTTGTAAAGATGCACATTTTTATATAGATAAATAATGGTTTTAATTTAATTAGTTGTTAATTAATTAGATATTTTATAATAACAACTTATTGTTACAATATCTACCTTTTATACTCTGTGCTTCACTGGAAACTAAATTTAAATTCTCTGTTGCAATACTGAGTGATTCAACTATTGTCCCACTTTGCAAAACTGTTTCCACTTCCTTATCTATCTCAATGCTCTCTTTATCATCGTCAACTACATTTATGTTGATATTTTTTTCATTAATAACATTGTTAAGGCATGGTTGTGTACTGCTAACTTCATTAATCCATTTCTTCACACAATGTTCATTATTACCACAATTATGTATAGACTTTGAAAAGTTTTCGGGACCGACTATATGTTTTTTATCCATGCCATCTTCAAGAACTGCTATGTCTGTATCATTTGTGTTCTCTCCAGAATAATCTGTTAATGGTGAATCTATTGGTTCAACTTTGGGGATTATATTCTGAAAAAATTACACACCTAATATAAGAACATACACGCATTTCCAAATATATTATTTGTACAATTGTTTTCAGTATAAATAACTAAAATATAAAATATTATAAAGATTTATTCTTTTGTTTAGTCTTATCTTGCCCTTTGTAAAAGCGAGTATGGCACATTCTGTTGATACCTATTTTAATTATTAAGTATTTTTTGGACCATTATTTATTTTATTTTGTTTACTTTGACATATATTAATCAACATATCAGTTGTTATTCGCTTTAATTTCATATTTGTAATTTGACCTAGCATAAGCAAATTTTACTATTTCCAAGTAATTAAATAAATTTTTGAGTTTTGGTTTTGAGTTAATTCTAATTTTATTAGGGGAATTAAGGACCACACATAAACAATGTATAAGAATCAGGTTAGAACACCAGCAAACTTATTTGAAATAAGTTTCCAATAACAATTCTGTTTAATTTTGGGTTATTTCATAAATAAGTTATTAAATATTGTGGTGTAACTTTCAACAGCGCAATATGTTCTTTGGTTTCTGCAAGCTAGACTCACTGAAATAAAACATTTTTTTTTTCAAAATTGTCTAGCATAATGTTAAGATAAAATTCACAAGACCACGACAGTTGATGAGTTGATTTTCAATAATCATTTAAGTGTAATGTACACAAGATAAATGACATGCAATCAACCATTTGATTTCATTTTATATTAAATCCTCAATAGCTCTGTAGATTCTACAGTATAGAGCAGTGATTCCCAAAGTGGTCCATATAGACCCCCTGGTCCATGGGAGACTCGATGGGGTCTACATATATGCGTAAATAAAATGGGACATATGGGAAAGTGATATAAATGTTAGCAAGGGGGCTCACCGAAATCAGAAAAAAATTGAAAGGGGTCTACAAGAAAAATTGTTTCAGAACCTCTGGTGAAGCATTATCTCTCTCGCATATTGCCTATGTGATGTTTGTCAACTATTCTTATCAAGTTTTGACAAATACTGCACTGGTAGTACTAATGCAGGCAGTGTGCAGCAGAGATAAAGGTCTATGAACTCGAAAATAGCTGATTTTCTCTTCCCTAATCTCATATTTCTGGAAGTGCACTGTACTAGTTTATTTTGATTTATTTTATTCATGTTCCAAAATGATAAATAATCTTGGAATTCTTAGAATTAATTATGATAACGTTTTTGCAGGTTTTCGTGAGCTTCATTCATACATTGTAGAAATTAAATTTGCGGATTTTCTCGCATATACAAAAAACATTCAACCGTGAACACGGTAGCTGGAAAGCGACCGAAACGTCAGGTTTATAGGAGAAGTTTGGGAGTGTTTGTTATTCGTGAGAAAATCCGCAAATTTAATTACTACATTAATTATGATGGTAAGGTCACTGTTGGTGTACTTACAGTGTTCTTCATAGAAATTGAAGTTATAACGTCATAAGCAGTATCAGTCTTAGACGCAGCTACGGCTGGCTTTTTACTCTTGTTACTGCTGTCTTCTTGTTCACTCTTTTTACGTTTTTTTGTCTGACCTGGATTTGTTTTCTGGGAAAAAAAAATATTGAGATTTTTATTAATTTTTTAAATTGATCTTAGAACTGCAGTACCAGTGCTCAAGAAGACAACGACTATTGCATTACCTTATATTTATATCTACCACTAAATTGTAATATTTGGTAGTTTGCAGAATCAGAAATACTATGTTTAGTGTGATTACAATGGCTGTTGTACATTGAATACAGGTAGAATGAGCAGAGTCTACCTCAGAATTTTGTGGTAGGAATAAGTTGGAGTACTTGTTTTCTTTAAACATACATTTACTAAGAATAATTTAAATCCATAAGCTGCACCTTCACTGAGTGACATAGGCTTTAAGATATTATTTGCACCTGTGCAAAGCCGGAGCAATGATATGAGTCTGTAATTTCAGACAAATCCACGCCTCAGATACAGCAATTCATTGCATTTACCAAAAGAAAGAGTAAAGAAAGAAAAAGATCTTTGATTCTTGTATTGATGTCTGAGGTTTTTCAAGCAAGTAGGCTATATTCAATTCAATCAGCTCACGAGTGACGAGATGACAGTTGATTTCATCTTGTTTGGTGCTGATATTGGTCAAATGCAGCTAACAGATTAAGAGACGGAACTCCATACAAATGACTTACATGCAGCTCTGAACAAAACCGTAACAGAATAACATACTGTTATCAGTTATTGGTAATTTTTATGTGAGGTTAGTATTGTTCTGAGCCCACTATTTCATACTGTTTTGTTTACATAATATAGTTTGGCCATACTGGCTATATTAGTATCAGTGTTGATGCACTGCATGCATGTTTGTCACTTTCATTACAAATAAAATATACTTACGTCGTCATCTTTGCTCGTGTCATTCCCAGTGGATAAACCACAGATCCTCAAAATATCAGCTGTTTTCAAGAGCACTGGCAGGAATTCTTCAGTCACATTCACCTCCCCATTGTACATAAACGTTAGCAGAGTCCGCAAGGATGCTGTGTTGATATCATGAAGTACTATAATTGGATCTTTGTGGGGATTTTGCTGCAAAAACCGTGTGTGGGCGTTAAATTTGAATAGGAGAATTAAATGCAGTTATACTATTCCAAATTCAATTCTATCTTTACTTTACCTGAAATATTGTCCTGAAAACTGAACTGTTCGCTGAAAGAATCACTTTGTGAGCCCGAAAACTGTGGCCCTCTGATACAAGCGTGACATCCGACAAGCCCTCGTCCTTAAACAATTCCTTCACGTTGGTTAATATGTTACTCTGATATCCATTCCATTTGAGACTTATCTCCTGGTTAGCCATGACGTTCTCATAAAGAATATTTGAAGCGTAAAAAATAAATTAAATAAAAATAAACAACTCAAAATTCAGTAGTCGCTAAACTCGCTTGAAGGAAAGAAAACAACTAAAGTGTTGCTCATTGAAAAAAAAAAATCCTGGCTGTACAAGTTATGCTAGGGTTTCTATTCTCCTGTCTCCAATGAAAAGTGTATTATTGTAAAAATAATTGAACAAGACTAAAATGGCAGTTTTAATATTATTTTTACTTAGCAAGTAATCATATTGTTTTAAATAGAATTTCAAACATAAATATTAAATATTCATTGTCATAATAAAAAGTTTGCGTGAACTGAAACACGCATCATACAAAGGCATAGATGAAGTACGGCGGTAAATTTAAATTGTATACTCTTTGATACCCAAATTCCAGAACTCCAGAGATGGAAATGTTGTGTTTGTAAGTTTTGTAATTTGAAACTGAAATTTGAACTGAAATTTAAATTGAAACTGATACGTACGAGTGTACGAGAATGGTAGGTAGGTACGAAAACTTGAAAATGCCTCAAAAACTACGGTGAAAAGGACCGGAGGCAAAAGGAAAGTTGGAAGACCCATTAATTAAACGGTGTTTTTTTTTATAACCACAATTTATGGTGGAGATTGGATAGAAAAGAGAAAGAATATGGTAAAGTGGAAAAAGATGAAGGAGGCCTTTCAAGACAAGAGATTCATATCCAAGATCTGTATTTATTTTCTAATTGTGATCGCCCAATGGTCGAAATTCGACCGCAATACATACCTATGCATGAAATATAACAAAATTTGAATTCTAAAACGATCCTAGGTTGGTTTATGGTGTTATTGTGTTGTCAAATGTATGGTAGTGTGAGTGTGTGTAATATTCTAAAGGAGCATTATAAAATATTACACACACTCCCCGAGGCCCCCAGAACCGAAGGCCCATGGCGGACCACCCGTGCCGGCCCCTCCTTAATCCGCCACTACTCTATCTCTTATCTCGTCTGGAAAGAGACCACGTGGTCATAACGTGGTGAACCTATAGGAATTTTAATGTTGTTAACAACCTCAGTCCTCAGCCCTAATGGTAGTTAGCCACTATAAATGCTACTCCAAGGTAAATAATAGGTTGGGGAAAAAGTCTTTTCGTATTATAGTATGTATGAACTTGTAATAAAATCTCTTTGGCTGTAGTATTTGTATCTGGCTGGTTTTGGCATCAAATTTTAAAGAACATAATTCCAAATTCAAATTTGGCAAATGTGTGATTTTCATTTGATTTTCGTACTGTCAAGATGAGTGAATCTAATGAAGAAATGAAGATACATTTTAAAATCTTACTACAAAAAAGTTAAAAATGCAACGCAAGCCGCGAAAAAAATTTGCGATGTTTATGGACCTAGTGCAGTGTTTGTGAGAGTAGCACAAATTTGGTTTAAGCGTTTTCAATCCGGAAATTTTGATGTCAAAGATACACCTCGCTCTGGTCGGCTTATTACGGATAAAATGGATGCCATTTTTGAAAAAGTGGAGCAAGATCGACATATCAGTTGTTACGACGTAGCTGAAGAACTGAGAATTGATCACAAAACAGTTTTGGCGCATTTGAAAAAAGCTGGGTACAAAAAAAGCTCGATATTTGGGTACCTCACGAGCTCACTGAAAGAAACCTAATGAACCGTGTACTCATTTGTGATTCTTTATTACGACGTAATGAAACCGAATCATTTTTGAAGAAGCTGATAACTGGTGATGAAAAGTGGATCACGTACGACAAGAACGTGCGAAAAAGGTCGTGGTCAAAGGCCGGTCAGGCTTCACAGACTGTGGCGAAACCTGTGTTAACTCGCAATAAGGTGATGTTGTGTGTGTGGTGGGATTGGAAGGGCATTATTCATTATGAGCTATTACCACCAGGCAGGACTATCGATTCTGAACTCTACTGCGAACAACTGATGAGATTAAAGCAAGAAGTTGAGAGAAAGCGGCCGGAATTGATAAACAGAAGGGGTGTGGTGTTTCATCATGATAACGCTGGACCTCCATCTATAGCCACTCAGCAAAAATTAAGAGAGTTTGGCTGGGAGGTGTTAATGCATCCGCCGTATAGTCCTGACCTTGCACCTTCAGATTTCCACCTGTTTCGGTCTCTTCAGAATTCTTTATGCAATGTTAGGTTAACATCACGAGAGGACTGCCAAATCCACTTGTCGCGGTATTTTGATGAGAAGTCCCAAAATGTTTATAGCAATGGGATCATGTCCCTACCTACAAGATGGCAAAAGGTTATCGAACAAAATGGTACATACATACTTTAGTTAAATTTAAATAAACTATATTAAAAAATGTTTTGAATTATCTTAAAAAATGCGAAGAAACTTTTTTTCCCAACCTAATACTTAATTCCAAGGCATTCAATGTCATTAACCATAACCATTTGGCGTTCAAGGTCAATAACCAAATGGTTTTGGTTATTGACATTGAAAGCCTTGGAATTATGGCGTCAGACATGATTAGCGACATCATTTACACTCTATGACCTATATATTTATAGATTTGATAATATTCTAATCCTAAATGATAACATTCATTAATAGTAAATAAAAATAGATAACTAGGTAGGTACTTCACCGATTGATTAATTACGGTCTTCCGTTTGAAGGTTAATCGTTCTGATGAGATTTTTAATGTGATAATCTAAATTAAGTTATGAGGTTACCTATAGTAAGTACCTATATTTATGTCTTTACAAAATAATATTTAGTCATTAGTGCCGTGCCTTGGTGTATGATTAAATTTATTATCGTATGATTTACTAGCTTTTGCCAACGCCTTTGTCCGCGTGCACTTAAAAATTCCATAAGAAACCTCTGAATGGGATAAAACGTATCCTATGTGTTACAGCCAATTTGCATAGTCTACTTGTGTACATTTCATCGAAATCCGGCCCAGCCGCTTTAGCGTCATTGAGCAACAACGAAACATCCTTACTTTAGTGTTATCCTTAATTTATTTTAGTGGCGACCACGTATCGGAAGTCGAAGCGTGAGCAGAAGCCCCCCACAAGATGGACCGACGACCTGGTGAAGGACGCGGGCAATCGCTGGATGAGGGCGAGGATATAATCTTTGGAAAGGCCTTTGTTCAGCAGTGAACGTGTTTGGGCTGAAATGATGACATACGTAGAATACTAAGTTTAGTATGTTTATATATACTAATATTATAAAGCGTACAATTAAATTGAATAACATGCGTTTTCAATAAAATATATATTATGTAAGTACATAAATATATATTTATTGTACTGTACCTAACAATGAAATTATGTTTTTTATTTTTATTCAGTAAAAATTATTTCGAATGTGTAGGTAACAAAATAGTTAAATTTCAACAAAATAAATGAATGCGTGAGATGTGCTTCAAAATAAATATTGCTGTTATTAGTTAAAAAAATATATAAGTTTAAATTAATTAATGGAAAAAAAATACTTACAAATTACTAATGCATGTATATTTATAAAAGAATAAATAAAATTAAATATAAGAAAATGTATGTAAAAATACCAAAAACAATGTAATTGTTACATATTATTTTATATAATTATCATTATAATTCAGGGTGAATAAAGGCTAATTTAATTTAATTAATATTATAAAGCTGAAGAGTTTGTTTGTTTGTTTGTTTGCTTGAACGCGCTAATCTCGGGAACTACTGGTCCGATTTGAAAAATTCTTTCAGTGTGAGATAGCCCATTTATCGATGAAAAAAAGCATGAATAGGAGAGGTATATATATATAAAACATCACGCTAAGATGAATAGGAGAGGGTAGGTAACATTGCAACCGCGCGAAGCCGGGATTGGCCGCTTATTTATCATAATAGAGAAAAGAGTACATTTTTTTTTCTTATAATATCATGAAGCAACAATGAAGCATACAGTTCACATTGACCGTAAGTACATAGGCTATAAAAATCTACATAAAAACCTGGGATTTCAATGTAGATTTTTTTTTATGTAATAAAAGTGGCAAACAAGCGTGCAGTTCACATTGATGTTAAGTGATGTCTGCAGCTTATAGACACTTACACAATGACCAGAGGTCAAAATTCAGATGCGCTGCCACTCCTGAGGCATTAGGTGTTATGCCTCTGTGCCGGAAATTACAGAGCCGTACATTACCACCTGACCGGAACACGATAGTGCTGAACACTACCATTTAGCGGCAAGTATATTAGGTAATGCGGTGGTGCCTACGCCCGCGAGCTCCGTCACTGGAGCTCTACCACCAGTAACAAAGTAGATGCGTTGCCGCTCCTAAGGTCTAAGTTTATGCCTCTGTGCCTGAAATGAAGTAGGTAGGTATAGGGCCTTACATTACCACCTGATTAGAATACGATAGCGCTGAATTCATATTACTATCTAGCGGAATGCAGATTATAATGGCAACCCTTGATACGTCCCACTGCTAGGCACGAGTCTCTCCTCTTCTTGGGAGGAGGCCTGGATCTTACTCCACCACGCTGCTCCAGTGCGGGTTGGAGAATGCAGATTAGTTAGTGCGTAGCTCTACCACTTGTCAAGCCTACTACCAGAGAATATGTAATCTACTACCTACTTTTATCATATTTTCTCTTTTGATAGTCGTATGAGATTGAGTGGAATATCGTCAGAGATAACAATATTAATGCTATGGATAATATCAGTAAGTTATAAAAATAAAGTAGCCTCTGTATTTAGCTACTCTGTAACTATTCGATTGATTTATCTATAGGTAATCCTTTAATTAAGAACATAGATTTGCAGTCGGCTATTAATCGATCCCTACTACGGACGGTTGGTTGATTAATTACGCCTAGTTAAATCATATTAGAATGTCAGTGAATGTATTATTAACTTTAATACTTATCACTTATTCCTACGCTGATGGCTTGGATAGTACTGATAATTATATTGTTAACGAAGATGCACACTTAGATACTGTAAGTAGTTATTTTTCTATTTCGAGGTTTTTTTCGTATAACTAATATCCGAATTTGTCAAACTTAAGCAAATAGATACCTACTTATCTTGTACCTTTGTTTAAAAAATATATACTCGTATAAACCGTCACTGCTTCTGAATACCTAATTTAATAAACAGGTGGTAATAAATTTTAATTAAGAACAAAGAAAGTATGCAAACCCACATGCAAAGCGTGGCGATTATGACATAATCTCCCTATACAATGGAATAGGGTATCTTTGACGAGGCTCTTGTCCAACAGGAGCCTTTCGGCGGTAATGACGATTATGACTTATGGTTAGTTTGAAAAAAAAACTACTGCAATTCAACATCATAATTTTCAATTTCTTTGGAGGTAGGTATTTACTAAGGCTTCCATTCCGGTGAATGGTCAATACCGATATTGAATTCCATACCGGTATTGGCCATACATCGGAATACCGGTATAGGAAGCCCTAGGACTTAATAAGCTCCTAGGTAGACTTCATGGATGTACCTCTCTCCCTTTATGTATTGTAAAAGAAACAAAAAGGAATTAATTAATATTAACTTATAACCAGCGGGCGTTTACTCCCTCCCTGCCAAATTTCATATTTGTACTTCAAATAGTTTTCGATGTTTCGTGATAGGTGACGTTTCGCTTTTAATTCTGTCACGTAGTTTGTCCGCCATGGACTCTTAAACTACTTAAACCGATTTTAAGCCGCAAGTATTATATGGAAAACCAATAGTGTACGTGTGTAAATGCGTATGTATTTATTTTAAAAGAACTGCTACCCATTGATTTTGGAATATAAGTACCTACTGAAGGAGCAACACTCTACAATTTCTCTTTCATATTTTAATTTACGTTCTTTATCACTTACTTTTTACAGTTTTCTCTCGTCAGAAAATATGGGTATCCATGCGAGATACACCGGATATACACAGAAGATAATTACATTTTGGAAATGCATAGGATACCTCATGGCTTGAACAACTCTGACGTTGGACCAAAACGGGTGGTATTTCTTCAGCATGGTTTGCTATCTTCTTCCGCTGAATGGATCCTAATGACACCCGAAAGAGGACTAGGTAAATAAGAACTTCACGCTTGCATTTGCCCGAAGGGTTAGTCAGGGGTAGATATATGAATGAGAATAGGTTTCGGGGTAAAAATAAAAAAGTATGCTCGATTGTTTGGGCATTTAGAAAGATGTAGAATGAGCTAACGAAACGAAGCAACAAAATAGATATACAATGCGAATATAGATGGTTGCAGAGGCCCAGAACCAAGACCGACCTACTATGACCAAAAAGGTCGAGTACTATCTGAAGGCCCACCTTCTTCGCACTCTTCACCCCAGTCAAGGGTCTTCGGAATCGGCGTGTATTTATGAGTAGAGTGAGTGATGTATACGAAACAAGCAGGGTAGGTGTACCTATAAGAACTGAGTTATATGACGCAGCACGCTCTCTACCTACGGGAGGGACTATAAGGGACTTGGTGTGAAGATACATACATACTTACTTATTTTTACTGGTAATAAAGTTCCAGTGTAGGAGTTCGAGGGATACATCGCAAATACCACTGCATTACCTACCTAATAAATCTGCCACCCAATGGTAGTATGCAGCACTATTGTTTCCCGGTTATGCTTATGGGTTTTAAACTTCTGCTATTTGTAGACAATTGCGTTACATGAAAAAACCATTTGTAGATTTGCCACTTTGTCAAACAAAATATACAGTTTACCTCACTTCTGGCTATAAAATAGTCTAAAAGGCCTTGCTATTTCTGAAAGTATTATTGTATGTCAGTGGGTAATTAAGATAATATGCTTTTATTTGACCTTCTTATATACAAAACAATGTCAAGGACTACTTTTAGGACGTACCTACCTATTTAATATGATATGCCTCTGTTGGTAGGTACTCCACGCTCTCTGTCATTTCAACCCCATGGGGAACTTGGCGTGAAGATTAGTAGATACATAAATGGATCATGCATTTTTACGTAGAGCCATAGGCCAAAGGCCAAAGGCATCCCCCAAAGAATGCAACGAATGGTCCTGGGCCGCCCTCATCCAGCGATTGCCCGCGACCTTCACCAGGTCGTCGGTCCATCTCGTGGTACACCTCCGTACCTATGTAACACAAAATAGCAGTTTCACCGCTCGTCAGATCTCGTTCGTCAGAGCGGAAGCTATTTATACTCCTTTTGTTGGCGCCTAAACGATCACCACGATGCTACCACGTTCGCCACCTTCGCAATGAATGATTTCATAGGCACAACACTTCATGAACACCCGACGAACGCGCCGCCGCCCGCCCTCAGCCCAGACGAGAAATAATACGCAGATTATTATTGCAGGATATGTTCTAGCCGAAGCTGGTTACGATGTATGGATGGGCAATGCTCGAGGCAATACATATTCACGGAACCACGCTCACTTAAAGCCTTCCTCGTCAGCTTTCTGGAAATTCAGCTGGCATGAGATAGGCTACTACGACATCCCTGCTATGACGGATTACATAATTAATGAAACTGGAGTCGAAAAAATGCATTACATTGCATTCTCTCAAGGAACCACGGCATTTTGGGTAATGGCGTCCACCAGACCGGAATATAATGCAAAGTTTATAACAATGCAAGCTCTGGCACCGGTCGCATATGTTAGCAACGTTAAGAGTCCCTTGATGAGAGTTATTGGACCTTTCACGAATTCTCTAGAGGTAAGTAAAGTTTGTTTCAAAATGGCGAATTCACTTATGAATCAAGTATGACGTCACACAATGTGATCACGTGAATAGACACCAACCGTTGTTTTGGGTAAATTATGTACTGCGATATGGACAGTTATTATGGAAAAGTTTAGCAACTAACTTCAGACTGTTGTTTTTATGTCGATGTGTCATCGTAAAAATCACTCTCATTGTTTCCAATCGCATCAAAAGAAGTATAACTTCAATAAAGCTAAAGTAACATACCTACTTGAGGCTTATATTCCTCGAAGGGTAATTCCGAGGTAGAACACCTGCGATTCGGCAAATTATATTGTCTCCTTAAATAGGTGGCGAGCCTATTGACATCTCCGGACGCATTACCCTACTCCGAAGGTGGGACAGGAAAAGTTGCTCAACCTGGCCATCGAATCCAAGACTAGAGTGAAGGAGCACTGACTTGATACCAGAAGACTACTGACATCGTTAAGTTTTTGAAAATTCAGTTGGCATGAGATGCGCTACCACGATATCCATGCCATGACCGATTGCATCATCAAGGGTACTAGCATCCAAGAAATAGATTACGTTGCATTCTCTCAAGGAATGGCGACGAATTTACATTTTTAGACACGCGGAGTCAATTATGGTTATGGGCTTCCCACACAACTGCGAATTCGCATCGCATCGCAATCTGCGAGCTCGCACGAATGCATTGCCTGCGATGCGGCGTCGCATCGTAGTTTTGTGTGGCCGCCCATAGTGAGTTTTGTTGTAGTAACATATAACATCATTGTTGTAGGGAATGACCGCATTATGCTAGTGCCGATAATTTTTGAAACCAAAAAAAAACAAACATAAGTAAAAAGATAATATCTATAAATATAATAAAACAGTAAAATCCGCGTGTCTGTACATTGTATATATTTACGAAAAACCAATTGGGGGCGATGTTAAAATAGTATTAGAACACTTTTCAATGATTTTTAAATTTTTTGTCTGTCTGTTTGTCCCTTTGCCCAGGCTTAATCTCCTAAGATCCTGGACGGATTCGAATGAAACTTTTTGTGGTGTATAGATACTAAGCCTGGCCAACATTTAGGCTACTTTTTACTTTTTCCTATACAAATAGTTCGTATCTATCAAACATTTGGACACATTATTTCATTGTGAGGCAATACGAAGTTTGCCGGGTCAGCTAGTACAGAACATAATTAAAGAAAAAATAGATTTAAAATAAAGTGTTTCTTTAATAAAGATGAAATTGTTATAATTACGATGAATTTCATCTGTCGACATAATGTGCTACGGAAAAATCATAGGATTATAAGTAGCACTTCACACTATTGTAGCGAGTTAATTACAGTAATCCACAACAAATTCATAGATAAACATTAGATATTAGATACGATGCAATACGTAGACTGTCGTTGGGTTGTTCAACTATTGACCTATATTTGGAAATATCTACTCTATATGTTTTATTGTTTGATTAAAAACAAAAGAAACAATAAAATATCTCTCCATAGCTAGGTTTCAAGCCCGTATCCTGCGACATTTTAAACTTGTAAACCTTTGCTTTAACGAAAGATTTTATTTGGTTTTAACCAGAGCGTTCAACTGATATGGGGCTACGAAATTTAAGAATACCTGTAATACTGTGCGAATAAATATTTTTGCATGTAGACAACAATTTTTCCCAGACAAACCTCATGACTTGAAAATTTTTCACCTCAGTACCTACATCTTCGTATTGTAAATTTCATGGAAATCGTTAGAACCATTTTCGAAAACAAGAAATACAACTCGCCGTTCACACAATAAGTCGTTCTGGACCTCAGTCAATTCATAAACGTGGCTTGTGATATTAAAAAAAGGCTAAATTACCAAGTAAAAATAATTCTATATTAAGTGTAGCTTACTAACTAAATCGTTTTTTTTTCAGTTCATTTTAAAATTACTAGGTACTAATGAAATAATGAGCAACGGAATAATAAACGAACTGGCTGGAGAGTTGTTATGTTTGGAGCAAGCCATAACTCATGCGTTGTGCAAAAACATACTATTTCTAATATGTGGCTTTAACGACGATCAATTGAATGCGGTGAGTTATACTATTTTTTATTAAAATTCAAATAACAATTACTTATTTTGTTTTATTTTATTTCTATCAAGGCAAAAAACTGTGGTAGTGACATTGAGATACAAAAAACCATCAATGGGTAGCGATCATTTAGCTAGAACATACGATACGATGGCACCAAGTTTTTGTAGTCGAACCACCAAACAAAACTTTTTAGAAGATGATAGGTAACATGCTTGCAACAGTTCCATTTTAAAAATTATTTAATGTGATTTTCAGACAATGCTGCCAGTAATCATGGGACACACTCCAGCGGGAGCATCTACAAGGCAACTCATCCATTTTGGCCAACTGTTTAGAACCAATAGATTTGCCCAATTTGATCACGGGTGGTGGACAAACAAACGAAATTACGGCAGTTTTAAACCTCCGTCTTATAATTTAAGTGCTATAACAACGCCAGTGTATCTGCATTATTCTGACAACGACTGGATGGCAACACCAACTGATGTGAATAAACTAATGAGACAACTCAAAAGTGTTGTCGGTAAATACAGAGTGCCGCTGAAAAAATTCAACCATATGGACTTTGTTTTCGCAAATGATGTTAAAACGCTTTTGTATGATCGTGTGATACGTATGATGATATCGGCAGAGTAATAAATAAATAAGATTGTTAAGTACACATTTGAATATAATTGAACAGCACAGCTACAAATTGATACAGAAACAACATTTTTAAATTTTGTGCAGAGCCAAGTAAAAATTACGCATGATGAATTATACAAATAGAATATTGTGCTTAAATTTACAGTTTAAGGGTTTGGGAAATATATTTCAGGTTTCGTTGAATGCTTCGAGATACTAATTGAAGGTGCTGATTTAGTATTAGTAGCACTTGCGCTCCAAAAAGTCGCATTTATGTCTGTTTCTTTTGAACAATTTCCTCTGGCTGATAAAATTATTTCCCTTTCAACTAAAGCTCCAAAAGTGCTGTGTACTGAAATTGTAATTATAAAGGACTATTTTTTAATGGATCTTGATCGGTATGGTATAGTAAATATGTATATAATATAACCTTTTTTCAATAACTCTATTGGATTTTCCTTACAATTGTTTCCAATTAAATTAATGTCATTGTGTATTGATAAATTTGTTTTATGAAGTACTTGTAGTATCGATATATTCTTATAACTCTGAAAAGTTAGAAAAACATTACAATGATTTATAATTTCCTTACTATTATGACCTTACCTTACTATATTTTGAACTACAGTATCCAACAATAAATATTGCACATCGAGCTTAAGAACGAAACAATCCGTTAGTTTCGATTTCGTAGAGCGTTATCTCTGTTGCACACTACCTACGTAAGCACTAATAATCCAGTATTGGTCAAAACTTGATCAAAATGGTCGACAAACGTCAGATAAGTTGTGTGTGAAAGAGATAGCGCTCTACAAAGCCGAAATTATTCGAAGTCTTTTCCTAAGGTCGATGTGCAATACATCTTGCTGCGTACTTTACCACAGTAGTCTAGCGCTAGTGGGCTTCCACTCCTCCTGAATTCAATCCCAGCATCGGGAGTTAATAGTATTTAACTCCCGATGCTGGGATTTGAGATTTTTCCATCTTTCGGAAATTCCTCAGGGCCACCCTCGGAGTTTGGTAAGATGCCCGGAAATGTAAGTTTGCTCTCCACCTACTACTTGAGACTTTAATGTTACTGGCAAATCGTGGATGTTTGCGTGTACGCTTGAAAGCATAAATTTAGCTCTGCTGGGGTGAGCAGTTCGAGGTAGAGTAAAGTTACGTTGATTTTGATATTTACCCTATTTCTGCAGTTTTTTACGGTTATTATCATTTCTGAGTCAATAGTTTTTGTAGGATAATCCTCAAAATTTTCATCGGCGCAATTTTCGTATGGTATTAAGGCAGATGTTTCATCAGCATTTATAATAAAAGGTTTATTATTGGTTCTCCAGGACTCCTTGTAGGCTTTCTTTAGTTCAATTTTTAGCGAAGCGTTTTCTTCCTTTAACTTATCAAATTCTTGTTTTTGATTTTCAATATGATGTTGTAATCGAGCTAAATCATTTTTATATAGTTTTATTTCCTCGATTTGACTACCACAAGTATCACACGCTGCGTTAAATGTTTTGATACGTGCTGTGGTATAACGGTTTGTTTTTCTCTTCGGACCTATAGTTTTTAGTATCTTGGAATCGATTTCAATGTCCTTTTCTTGGAACTTTTCACCATCAATTAATTCCATAGATTTATCTTTTCTTTGGGCATCTTTTTTATTCTTTTTCCAAGCGTTAGTAGTATTGTAGCTTTTAATTGGAGTCATATTTTTCACTACCATTACTTCTTGAATTATTTCTTTTTGCCATTCTCGGGATATATTTCGAATACTAGATTCGTTTCTAGGAGTATCAAAATAATTATTCTTAAAAATATTAAGTCTAAAAATTTTTTCGACAATGATTTTCCAAAACATTTTAATACTCTTTAATGTTTCTAAGCATCTTTCGCAGGGCCAATTAACGGTTTCAAATTCTTCCTATTGTTAAATGAAAAACAAATATTAGACACGCACATTTAGAAATAAATCTGAGATGTTCGTTACCTGTTCGTGGAATGTAGGTACCTAATGGTGGTAAAGTGTATGTGATTGTTAAACAAAGGGATCGGATGAAATGTTATTCCTATATATGTTACGTTATAGACATTTTGTGTCGCCTTGTGGAACATTTAACGTTCCTGTAAAAAAAGTTTTTTTTTTCAAAATATTTTTTACATAAAAGATTTCTTTTTCTGCGATTCAATGGCTGGAGTTCTTTAAAATGAGACCATAGCCGACATATTTAATAAGCAGCTATTGTCCTAGAATGCCACAGAAAAAAAACAGCTCACGCTAATAGTTTTTTTTTTTAATTTATTACTAATAATGCCTATTGTATTGT
Source organism: Macrosoma leucophasiata (assembly GCA_036365455.1). Lineage (NCBI taxonomy): Eukaryota > Metazoa > Arthropoda > Insecta > Lepidoptera > Hedylidae > Macrosoma > Macrosoma leucophasiata. The sequence goes on along the minus strand of JAWQUS010000007.1, from coordinate 19,930,404 downwards.
ACCCATTACCTACTAGTACCTACCCATTTATTTAACAGTAAAAGTTACCTTTAGCAAGATAAAGAGGAATGAAATGTGTTAGGTAAAGGTATGGGATTGTAATAATGATTGATGATTGATATAAACAATCACATTTTAGTATAATTAATTAATTGTAAGAACACCGTCATTTTCATTCCTAGTTGGTATAACGCAAATAAATTCAAAAATGTTTACAAAATATCTAAATTGAAGTAAGCAGTTCCGAGGTGAGTAAAATTATTAATTGTTGTAGCAAAAAACAACTTACTTCTTCGAAATATTTGTCAAAACTGCCCTGATCTTTTAAAGTACGTTTTATCGCTTCACACGACATGGAAATACTGTCAATTAGAATTTTAGATCTGCACTCTGCATGGCATCGTGGTGTCTGCAAATGAATATTAACAATATTGGAGAAGGGTGAGGAAATGTATAATCGCGATTTAGCCCGCAAATTATCAATGTTATAGTATAAATATTATAAATGCGAAAGTTTGTATGTCAGTCTGTTAGTTACTCCGTCACGCAAAAACTGCTGAACCGATTTTCATAAAATTTGGCACACACATAGAGGGTAACTTGGATTAACACATAGGTTTTTATCCCGAAAAAAATGCTCCTGTGGATGCTATGGGATGATTTGATGAGTTGCCACCGGTTACGCGAACCTACACGCGGGCGGAGCTGCGGACCACAGCTAGTATGATAAATATTATGTATATACAATTGGCGATCATTGTACCGATAGTGGTATCGGTCAATGGCGTCATCGCCAAGAGTCTCGACCAACACCTTAAGTGGTCTAGTGGTAGCAAGCCACCATGGTACGCTGAGGTCCTGGGTTCAATTCCAGGTTGTGGATTTCCAGAGGTAACGGTGTAAAATTCTTCATCCCTGATTCTATTGGGATTTTTTCCATTCCGGAAAAACATACAAAACACAAAAATTAAAAATCTTATCCAAAAATCTTACTCTGCGATAATTTCTGCAAGTCATGGTCCTTAAAAATGTTGCTAATGTATGAACAGGCAGGACACAAACGGGCATATCTATTTTAATCCAATCCCTAAGATACCGGGACCGTACGTCGTAATCATGACTCCATGCTCTTAGATCCAAACAAGATTCAAATGCTTTTATTTTACCCTCGTTCCTAGATACTAATTTTAATGTATTCTGGCCAATATGATACATTGAATAAAATTATGTGATGTAACTTTCCATTTGCTGTAATAATACAATTTGGATACCGAAATTGAGGTTAACTTTTTATGTCAAGATTTGGTCAAGTTTGCAGTTTTGACGACCGTAATCTGTGGAGCGGTTTAAAAAAAAACGAAGGCCAAAATTCAGAGACGTGTCCACCTCGAGGCCAGAGAATACTACGTATAGCATGGACACTTCGACCACAGTAAATAGATTGTAAACAGTAAACTAACTACATACAAATCGTTCAAAATGGCACACACAAACATGCGCATCTACGAGGCCTCTAAGCGGTTCTCGCAGTGCTACAGTAGCGAGTGTCGCGTCGAGACGAGCGGTCACGTTGCGATTTGTTTTTATTTCCAAGAGTGTTTTAAAGATGCCACGAGCGTATTGCGTGGTATACGACTGTTTGAACTCTGCATCATCAAAACCGGAGCTATCGTTTTTTAAACTTCCTGGTGATTTTGAAAGGCAAGAATGATGTATTGTTATAATAACTAACATATTTTAAAAAATCGCGTGTGACAGTGTTTGTAACAATACTCTTCGGCAGCGGCTAGAAAGATCATTATGAAATTTTGTGTGTATGAGAATCGGTTGTGGTTTTTTTTTTATATCCCTAAATGGTAAGGGTGTCTCACCATTTTTTTTGGACAGTTAATTTGTTATACCTCTAAGGCTATACGAAGTTCGTCGGGGTAGCTATTTATTATCCTGCTTACCCGAGTGGGTGAGGGGAAGAGAAACTCGCCCGGTCTCTACAACTCGTTGCAGTATTCCACAGATTGTACTGTCGTCAGAACTATAAAAATCACCCTATTCATTAGCACTCAGTTTTGTTATTTTTAAGACAGTCTTTATTTATCCAATACTATTACACGGTAACCAATAAAAAAAATAGTCAACATCCCAATACGATTGAGTAAACGTCAGAAAATGCAAAAATAATAACACCATTATTTAAAAAATTTAGTGACACCCCTGTTGCTTCAATGGAGTGTAGCTAAATCCTAATATCCTAATATACTATTATAAAGGCGAAAGTTTGTAAGTATGGATGTATGGATGTTTGTTACTCTTTCACGTAAAAACTACTGAATGGATTTGAAGGAAACTTTACCACAATATAGCTTATACATCAGAATAACACATAGGCTATAGCTTATACATCAGAATAACACATAGGCTACAATTTTTGAGGTTTTTAATGTGAGGTCGTAGAAAAAACACATTTTTTGCGCTTACATTGCAAACGCTGACTGAATCCTACAAGATAGATCAAAACAATTTACTACAGTATTGTACAACTTAAAAAGGTCTACAAAAAAGTCCGTGATGGTATATGTTTATCTCTTAGGAATAACCCACAATAACCATTTTTTTTCCTTTACTTTGTACGAGAAATAATGGCTTATTTACGAAGCGATTTTAAGCAATACAGTATTAATCCTTATCCAATTAAGTATCTTAAATACATTGTGCATTTAATAAAGATCAATATGGCTTTTTACAGCATGTAAATTAAATAAATATTTTAGAAGATATCACAGATTTAAAATGCAGAGTCATAGCAATTTCGGCGATAAATACCGTTTCGGTGATAAATACCGGCAGCGGCGCCAGGCGAACGGGGCGTGGGGGGAGCGGGGTAGGTGCGGTGGGGAAGAAGTGGCTCATCGCTGAGTGCGCGACCCGAACGCGGGTAGACGCGTGAGGGCAGACGTCGTTGACGGTTGTGTCCGTTTTGCGAATTTTCAAGGCACTAGCGATTTGATAAAAACGTATGGTCGCCTACTTTAAGTAATATAGGCCTAAGGTTAGTTATTGCCAGGTTTCTTTCAGGAGTTACACGTACAAAAAGATACTTCATTTTTACGAATTACTTCATTGATAATTCAATTACTATATAGATAGGTTACTTACAGTTAATTATAACAAACTAGCTGCGCCCACGACTTCGCCCGGGTAGATACTGAACAATCATAAATTCTCACGCGGACGAAGTCGCGGGCACAGCTAGTATTTTATAAAATGGGCTGAGTTTCCATACCATCGTATCTATTTACTTTCGACGTCCCGCCCGATTTGCACACATACACAACCCCTTCCTCTCTTATGGGGCGACGGTTGGTGTTTTGTACGTGCTACGCACACAGCTGCGCGTGTAAATACACGTCACTGATGGATAGAAACCAAATTAAGCGTTTATATGGAATTTTGGCGGAGTGTCCGCGGTGTGTCGAGGCCTAAGTTCTTGCCTCTGTGATTAGATTAGATAGTAATCATGGAACCAATTAATATCGTCTAACCGGAGCACGAATGTACTACTACCATTTGGTGGCCGATAGACAAGGAAATGAACATTCTGGAATCTACCCACTGAAATTTTCCACCAATTAAATATGCATCTCTCCTAATAAACATTTATTATTGTGCAAACATCATCAACGAATATATTTTTATTGTTACGTTTAACATTATGTATTAAGAAAAAAAATGGTTCACGATGTATGATGGTGCGGCCAAAAGTCTTAAGAATCGGCGTGCATGTATGAAGAGAATGATGAAGGTAGATGAGGCACGAGAGGTATGTCAGGACCGGGATATCTGGCGCTCTACACTCTCTGCCTACCCCGTTAGAGACCTGGCGTGAAGATACATACATACATACTGGTTCACAAAATATTTCGTCAACCGATCAAAGCAGTTTTCAAATATTGACATTCCATTTCACATTGTCGCACCTATCCGTCTTGATTTTTGACAATTCAAAATATTTGATAATTTCACATTTACATTTTATTAGTAATTTATAGAAGTAAACTGAATCTTAAATTGGCTCAATATGTGCGAAATGCATGGCGGAGAGAAGTAACAATTGCATACACATGTTTAGAAAAAATATATTTATTATAAGTGAAAACCAAGAATTCTCATAATGTCGTTCATAACCAAAAGGGAACGAGTGTTCAATGAGTATGATCTGTTCGATTTGCCGGCGAGAAATGAAGGGAAGCTTAAAGCATACGCGTCGTGTACCGATGCGAGAGCCTGGTCGCATTTCTGCTCTGACAAAACTGAACACTTAGTGGAGATAATAAAAAGAAACAATGAGACGTGCAGGCCTAAGTATGTGCCTACTTCGGTGATTGTTGACACACTGATGGTAGCGAAGAACACAGAGATTGGAAGGCTCAAACGAAGGGTGGAAGAGTTTGAGCAAATGTTGGCGGCTTACGATCAGCTTGAATTGACGTGTGAACAGAAATGTGAAATCGCAAATGCTGTTAGTTTACATTATCTTATATACAGTACGTAAATTAGTAAGCTTTCGATGATTCAAGTATAGCTATAGTTATATTATTAGTTCACAATGAAAAATTTGCGAAAATTTTTCAACGAAACTCTAACACAATTAAGTTTTTACGCGAAACTAAGCCTGGGTTGCACCACGACTTTTATCAAAGTTATTGTAACATTTCACATCTTGCTCTAACTTTAACTGATTTTCTTAAGTTAGAGAAGGATGTGCAATGTAACAATTACTTTAATTTTTACAAATGATGTGGTGCAACCCAGGCTTCGCTCAAATAATGTTTTAAGCTTTCTCTTTGCGACTTGCTCTCAAGAAAATAACCTATAGCGGCAAAACTTTAATAATTCAATTATAAATAATAATACAAATAATTATTTTCAGCATGCTGCTATAAAGGCGGCCAATAAGGAACTGGATGACATGGTAAGGCTCAATTATTAAGAAACCCAAAATTCATCATGATAATTTCAGACGAAACTCATCCACTACTGGACAAAGCATCCCCCAAAGATTGCCTCAACGAATGGTCCTGGGCTGCCCTCATCCAGCGATTGTCCGCAACCTTCACTCGGGCGTTGGTCCATCTCGTGAGGGGCCCACGCTTCGTCTTCCGGTACGCGGTCTCCTTTCGAGAACCCTTATGCCCCGACGGCCGTTAGTTCTTCGAGCTGTCACTGTTCTGAGCCACTGTCACTTGAATGCCAATTATTTATACGGTAGGCATATTATACCCCATTAATATCTAGAGACGGCATAAAACTAGATTTGATTTAAACGTGTTGATCTATTATTCACTTGTTTTATTCACCGAAATGGTATAACACCTCCAAATGAGCCTTATAAAAGACCTAGATTACCTAAGTAGAAGAAGTAAGAGTTTTTTTCCACTTTATTTTGGCACTTGTTAAATTCAACATTGAAAGTGCTCAACAGACGACGAACGACAACAAACATTCGCACGTTCATCCTTGCCCAGTACGTGCAAATTGTGGATATACTTCCCTGCGAGCAGTTCCTCATCCGCTAAAATATGGGGTTCTTCACATCTGGCGTATAAACAGTCTTTCAGGGCTAGCAGCGCGTTGGTTGGTATCGCGCAGGGGGATTGGCGATCGCAATGGCAGTAGTTTTATCGCGAGACGCTGCTGCCGATTCCGCGTTATTACATTCACTTGACCGCCATTGTTCGGTTGACTAACTGTACTTACTAGCGGAAAAAAATTCAATAGATCACTAACACTATCACTTCACTATCACTATCACTATCACTTGACTATCACTATCACTACATATTATAAAGTGCCCCATTTTCTCTGTCTGTATGTATGCGCTAGTCTCGGAAAGTTGTGAACGAATTTTGTTCCTGTTTGAAATATTGGAAAAAGGGTTTTCTGAGGCAGGTTTATATCTATAGTTTATCATTATCATATTTATATTTACCGTGATATCACGGTTTTCATCAAAGACGTCGGGCGAATCCCCACAATATAATAAATGCTACCAGAGTGGGGCGGGTCGCTAGTATAATTATATAATAAATAGGTAGATTCTTACCCCCTTACTCATAAACGTATTTTAGCCAAAGTGTTGCTTATCTCTCCTTTGTCTTTTTCTATCCGCACATTTGACAGTGCAACTGACAAAGACAAAGCATTCTATAGCTAAAACGTATCTAATGTACGTTTACAAATAAGGGGGTTAATATTTAATTTTTATACCCAATTATTAAACCCATTTTCTCTTCACAGTGCCTAGAACTGGACCTGTCTGGCTTTACTGAGGTTAGAGAAATAGTACTTATCTACCTACACTTAAGTATGTTAGATCGTATGTCTGTATATTTGATATAACTTTTATTAAAAAAAAGTATTTTTCTTTCAGGGAATAGATTCAGAAGGTTTCCAGGTATTTTTTTTTATATAACAAATACTGTTTAATACCTAACGATGTAGGTACACTTGCGAGCTTTAAACTGGAATCACATAAACGGGGGTTGTTCAACCGTGTGTGTGACCTGATTTTTTTATGTAATGGAGGTGGCAAACAGGCATGCAGTTCACATTGATGTTAAATGATGACTGCAGCCTATAGACACTTACACAAATACCAAGGTCAAAATGCAGATGCATTACCACACCTGAGGCCTAAGGTGTTATGGCTCCGTGCGGAAATTACAGGGCCGTATTTTTATTGTGACTTCAGCTTATGTGATTCTAGTTTATGTAAAGCTAGCAAGTGTACCTAGTTAGATCGAAGAAACTAAATACTTACATTTGCATCTTTTCAGACTGGAAAATCTAAAGGAGATGAGGTATTGAAGTTTTTGATACATTATATTAGATATGTCAGTGGTGTACCTACCATCCTTGCTAAAAGCACATCCAAGATATACAATTTCATCAACCTGTTCTAACACTGCATCATCTACTACTACCCTTGCATTTGTTCTCTGTTCATCTCATAGAAAGAAGAGTGCTTGCTGGGAATTCCGTGAATGGAGCGTTGGGTAAGCTGCTAGAATCTAAACATCTCAGCCAGCGGGCTCGACTAGCCGTACATAATGCTGTACTTACTCCAACGCTTTTATATGGAAGCGAGAGCTGGGTATGCAGGAAAGAGCATGAAAGTAAGTTGAACGCGGTCGAGATGAGATCTTTGCGCAAGATCTGCGGTGTATCACTCACCGATCGCGTTCGTAATGAAGATGTAAGAAAGAGACTTTGTGTGAATGATAGTATCGGTGTAAAAATGAAAAAAGGCATGCTCCGATGGTTCGGGCATATAGAAAGAATGTCGAATGAGCGAATGACTAAACAGACATACAATGCGAATGTGGATGGTTGCAGAGGCCCAGGAAGACCAAGGCTGACCTACCATGACCAAATAGGTCGAGTTCTGTCTGATGGTGGGGTCAAAAGTCTTAGGAATCGGCGTGCATGTATGAAGAGAATGATGAAGGTAGACGAGGCACAAGAGGTTTGTCAGAACCGGGATGTCTGGCGCTCTACACTCTCTGCCTACCCCGTTAGGGACCTGGCGTGAAGATACATATATATATTATATATCATTTTAAAGGTACATATTAGGCTAAGGAGCCACCCCAGCTTCGCTGCTGGGGACCTACACAGTAGCACCTATAATACACGGTTTTATTACCTACCTGAGGCGCGCATAGCCCCACGGCTGGTGTAGATCGGAAGCGATCTATTCGGTTAAGTGATACGACCGCGATCGGGTGTGTGATGGGTGACCGCTAGTGGAAAATTAAAAAAGCTCGTTTCCGTGCTTCGCTGTGTACGTTAATTAAGCCGTCGGTCTATCTTAATATATATTTAACAACTGCTATCGATAAGTAGATAGCAGTTGTTAAACCTTGTCGGAGGCCTTATGGGCAGTTTGAAAACATCCGACAGCGGCTTGGCCACTAACCCTTATCTCCACCAACCCGCATTGGAGCAGCGTGGTGGAGTAAGCTCCAGGCCTCCTCCCAAGAAGGGGAGAGACTCGTGCCCAGCAGTGGGACGTATCAAGAGTTGCCGTTATTAATAACTACGCTTACATTCACAGCCCTAACTTTCTACAGCCGTGCCTTTGTTTACACACAACACATACACAAACACACAGACCCGAAACAAATATGTACAGGCCATGTAGTAGGCCATAGGTATAAATATTTGTCCTGGTATCGGGATGGGAAACGCTCGTCACACACCGCTTGACCAACTGGCTCGTCATGTAGTTGATAGGGATTTGATTTTTTTTATGTAATAAAAGTGGCAAACAAGCGTGCAGTTCACATTGATGTTAAGTGATGACTGCAGCCTATAGACACCCACACAAATATCAAGGTCAAAATGTAGATGCGTTACCACTCTTGAGACCTAAGGTGTTATACCTCTGTGCCGGAAATTACAGGGCCATATATTACCACCTGACCGGAACACGATAGTGCTGAAAACTACCACTTAGCGGCCAGTATATTAGGTAATGCGGTGGTGCCTACAGCGAGCTCCGACACTGGAGAGCTACCACTGAACCATCGATGCAAAAAAAAAATTTTGCATTGATGGTTCACAGTGGTATTTGATTATTTGTTTCTATTCTATCTTTGACTCTAATATAGTGTCAATTTCTTTTTTTAAATCTATAGTAGTAGTTACGTCATCAATTGGTATTATTTATTTCAGATGGGACAACTGGAAGGAAATCAGGTAGGATAAGTAATAATGTAATCATCATCACTCAGCCCAATGACGTCCACGGCTGGGCAAAAGCTTTCCCCAAAGATGGCCACAATAATGTTGAGCGTCATTAAGAGAGGTTATGCCTAACGTGACCATACGCCCCGTTTTGAACGGGATAGTCCCGTTTTATGCAGACCGTCCGCGTCCCGGTGTCCTAGGAAACTTTTGGGAAGCAAAAATATCCCATTATCCGTAATCTCAGCAATAATGTATAGGAACTAGAAAACTGAAGTGGTTCTGTTAACGTCAATCCAACATTTGAATATTATTTTAGTAATTTATAATAATCTCAAAAGCAATCGATAGCGATACCTGAGATGAGGTACTTAAAACGATGCTAAAAGAAGGGCGTTATAGCTGGGGGTTCGTTAGTAAGTCTCTCCTCCCCCCCCTTGAAATCTTGGTTAATTTTGAGAACGTCCCGTTCTGATTGACGATAAAAATCGTCACGTAAATCTTTCGAGCAAAGTACGCTTCGAACTGTCAAAACCCATACATTTCTGACAGTTCTAAGCTTACGTTGCTCAAAGGAAAGTCGTAGTGCGGTCTGTGAATCTGAGCCTAAGATTTTACTTTCGAGCAAAGTACGCTTCGAACTGTCAAAACCCATACATTTCTGACCGGTCTAAGCATACTTTGCTCAAAGTAAAGTCGTAGTGCGGTCTGTGAATCTCACCCTAAGCCTGGGTTGCACCAAGATATTTGTTAAAATTATTGTAACATTTCACATACTGCTCTTTACTTAACTTTAACAGATTTCTTTAAGTAACGTGTAACAAATATCTTTAATATTTTAATGGTGATAGAGCTCCAATGACGGAGCTCACGGGCGTAGTCACCACCGCATTACCTAATATACTTGCCGCTTAATGGTAGTGTTCAGGACTATCGTGTTCCGGTCAGGTAGTAATGTACGGCCCTGTTATTTCCGGCACAGAGTCATAACACCTTAGGCATCAGGAATGGCAACACATCTGCATTTTGACCTTTGGTGGGGGTGTCTATAGGCTGCAGTCGTCACTTAACATCAATGTGAACTGCATGTTGTTTGCCACTTTTATTACATAAAAAAAATATATCGTTGTACAACCCAGGCTAAGGATTGCAGCGATGGCAGTATTATCGCGTGTCACAACTGCCCGTCCCATGTTATTGTATTGTATTCACTGCCGCCTATTTTAATGATTTGGCCGACCATTTTTCCGTTGAATGATTGCACTAGCGGAATTCGTGGACTTCCAATAGTGGGTCTCTAGGAGTCGTCACGTCCCGATGCCATATATAGTGTTAATGTACCTACCCCCTTTTGCTTTTTTGCACCTATTTCACGAAAAATTTTATCACAAGGATATGAAAAATAGATGTTAGCCGATTCTCAGCCCTACCCAGTAGGCCAACAAAAGGAGATGAATTGCAAAAATGCATGGACTTCCGGCCATGTATTGTACACAATATCATTAAAAGTCCAAATCAATATAACAGGGTCATTGTCAAAACAGGGTCGAGAAATTTAAAAAATAAAAATCATGTATTTTTAAAGAAATTTACCCTTTATTTAATAAAAGACATCTATCATAACAGAAATATATTATTGTCTGAGATCAAAGTAAAGGATTACAGTAGTTATTACAAAAAAAACGGAATGGTCCACGGAAAAGACACAAGTGTCTACCGAATGTACTATAATTGTAATTACGATAGTAATATGTAATAAACTTTCCTTAAGAGAACAAATAAAAAACCACTGCGGTCTCATTAAAAATAATGTAAAAATGAAATAAATTCCTGTGTCCACCGAAAATACTATGTCTTTTTGGTGGACAATATATCTTCATCCTCTGATGATGACCAAAAATGTTGCCGACGCGTCTGGTGCGCTTCTGTTGGTGTTTCAGGTCTTGAAGTAGGTGGTGAACATGAAAAGTAAACAGTCAGAGTAAACATCAGCAAACCGAATGCGTTTTCGACTTCCTAGTCCACGCAGTAACTTAGAACAAGTTGGTGTTTCAGAATCATTAATTTGAGTCTCAGTGATTGTCGAGCTCAACTTTTTCCTGGAGCATCTGTTGAACTATGGGATTCTAGTTAGGACTAGGTGCAGGCAGTGAGCTTGGTATACTCGGTAGGAGGCTGGGAATAGAACTCGGAACTGTCGTGGGAGAAGGTATCTCAACGCGCAAGTTGTGTGGTCAAAGTCAAGACTTATACAACCTAAATCGTAATGAGGACACGTATCACCTGTATGGCAAGTAGTGCAGCTTAGTCTCAGGAAGTTCAGCTATTAATGGTCAAGTTAGAAGGAACAATTCCCATGTTATTTGACGAACCTGAATCTTATCTTTCTTCCGCTGTTCTTTTAATTCTACAGGTTGTTTCTTAAGTTGTTCTCTTGCTTTACACATATTTTACTACTTTCGCGCCTTTTTTTTCAGCTTGAGTCAGTTTTTTTCTGGTTCTAGCTATATTCTGTGGATAAAAGAACAGGAAGCCTAGCCAAAGCAAGAAGCACAAACAAAATAATTAATTATTGATGTAGAACACGAATTACGCACGTATAAATGAAGAAACAGAAGGCACATTCAACCCAAATTGGAAAAAGTTAAACACAACCAATACCCGTCCAATACTAAAAAATGAGTAAAATGTATCAAGCCGCCTTATGAACCCAATGTATCTATTATTCTGTTAATTATCTAATTCGCTTTAAAGCCCTCATGCGAAACCAGGTTGCACAAAACAAAAACTGTTATACCTACTTGATCCATTCGGTGGACATTAATCTTTTTGGTGGACACAAATTCCACCAAAAAGATGTCCACCGAATGGACTTTTGTAAGAAATTGTTCCATAACATGCATTATTTTGTGGTTACGTAAAATTCTTAAAAGTCTTTAAAGATTAATTACCTCTAAATCTAACCAATATATAAAACCCTTATTAAAATCTTACCAAAATATAGAAGGAACCGAAAAGACACCCTGAACTTTGACACAGCCAGCTTTTGTTGAACGAGCAGCAATAACTTTTTTCGTGTTTGACCCACGGTAAAATGTCGCTGCGCCTGAACAGCTGAGTATTGGAAGCGTTTGTAAATAACGTTACGTGCACCAATATAATTTTTTTCATAAATAATTAGTAGAAATAAATAAAGTCCACCGAATAGATGTATATTTTAATAACATTATTTCAACATGCAGAAACTGTCTTGAATTTAATGCATTTTTTTTTATTATTTAGTTATTGTAATAAATAAAATGTCTAGTTTAGGAAAACATTTTTATAAGTTTACTCTGCTAAATAGGTTTTTTTTCGTGATCGAATTTTAATAAAGAGGGAGAACGGTAACAGTCCACCGAGGTGGACTTTTGCTTCGTAATTGTTTTGTAAATGGTTTATTTTAATTTAATCTGTAATTATAAAAAAAACTTTATGAATTAGTAAACATTTATCTTTATTATAATATTATATAGCGTTTTCTAATTAGTATTTAACACATTAATTTCCGCCAGTAACAGAATTTAATGCGGTTATGACAATGACCCAAAAACGTTTTTTACTGCATATTTTCACTTATTTAGCTTTGTCTGCAGTTACAAAACATTATTAGAACACAGTTAGAATTGCAACTCAAAACCAATATGGCGGGCGATGTCATTTTGACAAATTCCACTATTAATCGATACTAATTGATCGTCAGAACTTTTTTACATTGACCGATTCGATGCATCGTTTTTTTGTTAATATGTGATGCATTAGTAAGATACAGATAGCATTAGTTTTGTTTTATCTACATAGGTACTATCCAAAGCGTCGACTGTATCGCCGCCATGAACATGGTTGAAATTGATAAAATCGTTTGAATTAAATGTGGTTGTAACTCTAAAATATATTCTTGATATTTTAATTATATTTTTTTCGGATTCTTCTTAAATTTACCCATTTTTTGAGTTAGTGTACGAACCAGAGCCGAGCTTGCAACATCTCCTTTCATGTGAATCGGTCCAACCGTTTCGGAAGAGAGGTAGAGAAATTATATACATAGTCTATAGAGGTAGAGAAGAGTAGATTAAGTTAGTAAGTATAATTATTTTTTACAGACGGAAAGATATCGAGGTGACGATGTAAGTATTGAAAACAATAAAAAGTATTGGTAGCCTTAAGGCGTTCACACAAAATTTCGATGTGATGTGAATTGTTGCGATACGATTTCATGTTGAAAGTATGATCAACTGCATCGTATAGCCGCAATTCGCACCGCATCGCAGTATTGTGTGGGCACCCTTAGTGAGATCTCCATCCCATGATTTGTGAATATTCACCCGGTGGTTCTGTGATAATGAAGCGTTACTGTCCGCTTGATCACAAGGGCACCATATGGGATTGTTATAAATGCCATTTTTTATTGGTTTTGGAAAAGCGGCAATAAGTCAGGAGTCAGAGATAGGCATAGAGCAACACGGCCCAGGCTAATACGCAGGCATTCCCCTCTGTCAAAGTACAAGCACAAATGTGCCTATGCCCGTCGCCTAGATGTTTAAATGTGTGCGTGAAATTGTTTATGTATTTTGTGGAAGTCAAGGTGTGAGTTTCGTAGTAATAGACGATATTTGTAGTGTGTGTGTCACACGTATTTCCCCCTGCAAAAATGACAGACTGTTTTGCATCGGTAATAAACGCTATGGCTACACCCCTACGGTCCACCGCGGCCGGTGGCCCGTGTTGCTTTATAGTGATAGGCAGATAGGTGACATGCAAGACTTGTTAATTTATGTATGAATGTTTCATTCGGTAAATAGATGGGTGAAGGACGACCTAGATTCGGATCCTCTACTAATATAACATAGTTAGCGTTATTGGCAACTCGACTGAACTGAACAAGTTTTTTTACGTATAGACTTGCATATTTTTTTTTACATTCACAATAGTCTACCTATATATCATATCAAAAGTAGGTATGATTGAATATTGCATGTAATATATTCAGTATATTTATGTTTCTTGGGTATTGCAGTAAACGGTAATATTTTTCACATTTCAGTGGACTTTTCAAAAGGAGCCAGTACCTGAAAAGGCTTCGAAGAGCAATCAAATGGAATTATGTACATGCGATATTGGGACTTGTAAGTGCTTTTAAATCTAAATCAGAAGGATTTTAAAATCTAATTGAAATAACATTTAACTCTTTAAAAAAAAGGTTGTTACTGCTAATTTGATGTAATTTTTCGGAATATATTATATACCTACTATTATTTTACTGGTGGTAGAGCTCCAGTGACGGAGCTCGCGGGGCCACCGCATTACCTAATATACTTGCCGCTAAATGATAGTGTTCAGCACTATCGTGTTCCGGTCAGGTGGTAATGTACGGCCCTGTAATTTCCGGCACAAAGGCATAACACCTTAGGCCTCAGGAGTGGTAACGCATCTGCATGTTGACCTTGGTCTTTGAGTAAGTGTCTATGGGCTGCAGTCATCACTTAACATCAATGTGAACTGCATGCTTGTTTGCAACTTCCTTGCCTTCCTGCCTTACATAAGAAAAAACCTTTATTTAAAACGATAAATGTATGCTATGCTATCTACCGCGCCAATTGTCAATCGTCAAGCGTCATTAGGTTTACATTGGAAAAGTTAAATTATCGACAGTTTTCTCAAAATTATATATTTTTTAATTCTTGCATAATAACCTTCTTCGGACCATTTTATTACAAACTAGCTGTGCCCGCGACTTCGTCTACGTAAGAAAAAATATGATTGTTCAGTATCTACCCGGACGAAGTCGTGGGCGCAGCTAGTATAAGAGTAGCGTAAGTTACTCCTTATTACATCAGCTATCTGCCAGTGAAAGTTCCGTCAAAATAGGAGACACAAAAATTTAAATCTTCCCTGGACTTCCAAAAATCATTCAAAACCAATATGAGCTAAATCGGTCCAGCCGTTCTCGAGTTTTAGCGAGACTAACGAACAGCAATTGATTTATATATATATAGATAAATAATAGATAATAGATAGGAAGGTACAACAGAAATTAAATCAGATCGGTCTAGCCTTTCTCTAGTTTTGCGCTTAGGAGCACATTTAGCGATCGACTTTGATTTATAAAGACTAATGATCTAATAAAGAGCTAGAATCTATAATTTAGAACTTTGAACTCTAAAAACATTTCAATTTGATTTTTAATTTAGCGGTCCATGATCCACGTATCGATGAGATGCAAGACACAATTATCACTAAAGATGCAAAGCTGAGCGCAATGCAAAATACTATTGCGGTAAGTAGTTTCTGACTTCTTTTTTTTTATCTCGCCGATTTATCTCGCGTACTAAAATGATTTA
The DNA here is from genome assembly GCA_036365455.1 of Macrosoma leucophasiata. Classification (NCBI taxonomy): domain Eukaryota; kingdom Metazoa; phylum Arthropoda; class Insecta; order Lepidoptera; family Hedylidae; genus Macrosoma; species Macrosoma leucophasiata. Next base: position 19,915,279 of record JAWQUS010000007.1, on the reverse strand, counting down.
TTTAAAATCGAACCCGACTTTTCTTATTCTTTTAAATATATTGAGTAGTTACATAAAGGCTACTTAGGCATCAACTTGATCGACCGGATATTTCTTCGATGGTACACTTAAGGCTACTTACACACAATGCCGGCGGCAGCACTACCTACCGAAGACGGCCCGGCCGCTGCTATTGCCGCCGGCCTGCCGCATGCCGGCGTGTATTACTACCGTTGGACTTGCTTAACAAACGACCTGCCGGCATAAGCGGAGGCCAGGCTGCCGGTACTGTAGCCGGCATATGTGTAAGTAGCCTTACACGATACCACACTTAAGTGTACTATCCTAGAAATATCCGATCGATCAAGTTGATGCCTTTTACACTTGAGAGCTTTAAACTGGAATCACATAAACTGAGGTAAATATATAATATAAATAAAATTATAATAATAAAATTCATTTATTTTCTCTCACAAACAAAAGGTTGATAGGGTTACATACAATAAACGCAATTAGAGCTATTTGCTTTGATTCACTTTATTTTTTTGTGTGAGACTGGTGCCTGTGATAGATATATAGATACCTGTGTTACAAGTGACCAGGACCCCCTACTACTCGATTTTTTTTTGTTCAATTAACTCTTAACAATAATAATAATATATTTAAGCTATTAACAATTTTAAAATAATACCTACTTAGATGAGAAAAGTGGAGGTAAGTAAAGAGGTATGCATCCAACTTGTGTGTGTGTGTGTGTGTGTGTTCGTGTGTGTGTGTGTGTGTGGTATGTGCAATGTATGAAATAAGTTATGAATGTATATTATTTAAAATATTTTTAAAATAAAAGTTTAAATCATAAACAAATTAAATTAAAATTAAAATCAATAAATTAAAATACATTAAGATCAAATAAGAAAATGTTAATCTGGATTAAAATATTATAATGTCATGTTATACTATGTAAAAGCAATTCTGTTCTGTCATAGTCTAAAGTTTTTAACCATTTCGTAATTGTTTGTTTGCAATATTTTTTTGGCATGGAATAAATTGTAAGGGCGGTGTTGATTTTATTATACAAGCGATTGCCTAGACAAATATAAAATCTTTCTGTTAAGCTTAGGCGACAAAATTTAAATTCGCAAACTGTCCCAACTCTCCTTCTATTAACAAGTTTGTCTGGACAGTATTTTAGATCTGAGTGCTTTTTGAGTACAGTGGCCATAATAAACTGTTGACGAACGGAGAACAAGTCCCAATGTCTGTACAGTGCAACAGTTGGAAATTCAAATGGAAGGCCAGCAGCCACTTTTAGAATTGCCCGCTGAAAACAACAATAACACATGATTGAGCAACCCCCGTTTATGTGATTCCAGTTTTAAAGCTCGAAAGTGTATAATGATGAAGTCATATTTGCAATAGGGAATGAGCATGAACTTTTTTTATATTTGTAAATGATAATTTAACAGCATAAGGCTTGATTAGTTTTTTATCGTAACAATAACATAACCTTACAATGATCTCTCCAATTTTTTCTTGACTGGGGTACAAGTAAAGATGTATATCCAAGAAACACAGTATTTACCTTGCTGCTTTCACTCCTTTTTAATTTCGTAGATGTAAAATCCGAATTTGCTGCAAGATATGTGGTCATCATGAACACGTCAATTGTAAGAAGATTGTCTGACGGGGCATTAACGTAACCGATGTCAGTCATTTTCCTACTGCACATAAGCAAAAATGAATGTAAAATCACTGAAATATCAGCTTAATCACAATAAAATAGCAGCGAAAGCAAACGACGCACTTTATTTTATTTTTTTTACTTGGGGCTAGTGCGTTACGCATACCCACCCTTGGGGAGAGCGGTGGGTTATGTGGGACTCCGGGAAAGGACGGATGCGTCTACGCACTAAAAACTCCAACCACTACTAGTGGCGTGCGGAACACCTGCACGCCAGCCAGCCCCGGATCTCTCCATTCGGGCGATGAACTTCCCCTAGTCCATCGCCCGAAGATCTCTGCCCCGACCACTCACAACACCAGGCGTCCCAAGACGCCCGGGTGGAAGGGTCCAGGGGCACACAGTTCGGCCCTGGGGGAACGTCGAAGAAATTTTGGTTCCCTCGTCCGCCCCCCACGGCCTCACCACGTCCCTATCGAGTGGTGGGACCACCGCTAGGCGGCTGGGGATAGGGTGCAGGGCCAACGACATACCTATACACCTCATCCCCAGCCGTCTTCCCACCACATCCCCATCTGACGGCGGGACCAACGTTAGGCGGCTGGAGATAGGGTGCAGGGCCAACGAAATACCCGTACACTTCCTCCCCAGCCATCTCCTCTCCACAGCTGCGAGTGGCGGGCAGAGCTACATACAAACTACGCACTGAGACAAATGTGATTAAGATGTACATTGACGTCACAATTCATTCCGACCAATGGCGTTGCGTTTTACTTCATTTAAAATGTCCGCTTATTTTATGCGTTTTTCAATAATTATTTTCTTATTCAAAACGAAATTATACACAAAAATATTAATACGTGCGTGAACCTAAAGGAAAAAACTTTACGTATAAAAAATTTAGCATTATTTGAATCACACGCATATTCCCTATTTATTAAGATATGCCTACATACAAGGAAACATTTATCAAAGACTAAAATCTCATTTAAGTTTATCCGACATAAAAACAATCTATAGAGGGTAATAGTTAAATGATCCTGTAATATCTAATAAATCTATTGCATTCTATCGTCTTCAAAAAAGTTCTGAATTAGGTTGGTATAATTTTTTAAAGTAGACACATCGGCAAATTTCCGTATTGCCGCCGAATGAAATAATGTGTCAAAAGGTTTGATAGATACGGACTATTTGCATGGAAAATAAAATTGTGTTTTTTAAATGCCCTTAGATTTCTTCATATTTTCTTACCTTTTAAACCCTCCCCGGGTTTCCAGAAATAATTCAAAACTAAAGTTAACCAAATCGGTACAGCCGTTCTCGAGTCTTAGCGAGACTAACGAACAGCAATTATTATTGATTTTTATATATAGATATACTTACTCAAATAATATTTGATCCTCCATTTAAGTAGTTGGTCCATTTCCTTAAATAATTGATGATTATAGGGTTCCTTAAAAGGAAAATGAAAGGAACTCTTATATAGATCACTCGTGCGTATTTATATCTGTTCATCTGTCGAATGCGTGAGCCTCTTGCAGAAATACAGTGTTGGTCGAGAAACTCTTTACTATGAGTCCATGAACCGTGATGACTTATAATAATAATTACTGTAGTAATTCGACTATACGTATTTAAAATTATTTCAGGTAATGGAAAACGACGTATGCGAACCATATTATATATACGCTCATATTTATACAGCTTTGGAGAAAATATTTGGTATACTTTGTCAGAATGATAAATATAAACATTATCTAGATCTGTTGGTAAGAGAATAAATTAAAGGTAATAATAAAATTGATAGTATAAGTATACTGGTGATTACTTGCTTAATGTTTCAGACTGCAGGCAAAGACACTCGATCTATTGATATCAAAGGGAAAATTTTATTTAAATTGAAGGTTTTTGAAAAATTTTGCATTGCGTTAATTGCTCCGTGTTCCCAAGATTCTTATTCCGCTCCTCAAGAATGTTCATGTTATCGTACTGAAATCGTTACTCATGTAGAAACAGCATTTGCAATTACGTCAGCTGAGCTTAAAACTCCTAATCTCGATGATAAAAGATCTCAACTTGTTGCTGATATAATGGAGAACAATGAAATGAAAGAAATTATGAGCAAAGAATGTATTTCCTTAAAAACGAATGACGACGATGAAAATTTTGAAATAGATAGTAACAGCATAGACACCGATAATATTAATCGCTTAAAAAACTTACAAACCAATTACGATGATTTGGTTATTTGCTATGAAAATTTAAAATATGAAAAAGACTGTCTGTTTCATAAGTGTCAAAAATATGGAGACTTGGAACACGAATGCCAATGCTTACAAAACCAGTTGACTGAATATAACCAGTTATGGAAAGAAAAAGAACATTATCGGAAACGTTCGGATGATCTCGATTTATTAAAAGAGAAGTATTTAATATTATCAGAAGAAACATCTAATTTAGAAACACAACTTAAGGCCGAGTCAGAAATAAATGCCATTAAATCAAATACTATCTCAGAATTGAGGAGCAACAGTATCGCATTAGAGAAAAAAATAAATGATTTAGCCATTAATACTGAAAAAGAAAAGAATAATCTCATTTGCAAATTAAAAGAATATGAATGTAAAATGTTATGCCAAGAACAACAAATTAAGACCTTATCAAATCAAATTGATAAATTATTAGAACCAAAGCATATGAAAGTACGGTTTTAAGTATTTACTGTCAAAAATATACCTAAATTTCCGATACATAATACAGATATACTTTATTTTAGATACAAGGATGTGAAGATGATAGGCCAGTAGAACTGTTAAACGAAATTGAGTCACTAAAGGAAGAAATAAATAAGTACAAATTAACTTTGATAGGGAGCGAAGAAGAAAAACAACAGCTCCAAGAAGAATATCAAAGTAAGCTTGATTTAATTAATGAGCTCAAAATGAATATCGAGGATTGGAAAAGTAAGTTCCTTTGGCCTTGATAACTAGTCAACGAGAAAAATCAATAATAACAAGCAATTAATATTGAACTGTGATATAGTTATAAATGAGTTCTTGATATGAAATAGATATCTGTGTACGTGTATCACTTTTTTCCCTATTTGTATCACTTAGTAACAACTCGTAGCCGACGCTCCACAAGAATAGAACACGACACCTGTTTTGTAAAACCAAACATGTGGAGTTCGGTACCCGCAACAACCCATACTACCGGCCCCTTCGTTAACATTCGATGATTCGTTACTGCTTCTCCATATTCAGAGACACAGCTAGTTACAACCTCATTGAGTGGGGCTTCAATTGGTTCAGTCGCGTAATGTACCTTTCTCATATTGCACCTTTCTCAAAATGTAGCTTTCTCATAACGCACCTTTCGCAAAACGTATCTTTTTCCTACAATTTTGTCTGTTGCAGTGCAGGTAATGGAAAGGAAAATGAGGGTTTATTGTATTATATTTGACGACCCGGTTAGTCCAGCGGTGTGAGATGAGCGTTTGATTCGAAGGGTCGCGGGTTCGATCCCCGCACCGGGACAAATATTTGTATGGCCTAAAGGTATTTGTTTCGGGTCTGGGTGTTTGTGTACGTGTTGTATGTGTACAACGGCACCCACGACTCAGGTTTATACCTACTGTGGGGCTGTGAGTGTAAGCGTATTGTATTGTATTTAATTTTATATAATCAAATCAACATTAAAAATACTACAAAGTCTGTTGTGTTTTTAATGTTGAATGAACAATATCATACAACAATGTTTTGTCTTTAGATATACATGATAATTATGTTGTTATGGTCTTGTTTAATACATCATGTATGAGGCCATTACAATATTGGATTAGACCGATCTTAACCATGCTTTAAAAGATTATGAAATTATTATTTCACAGGTTCATATGAAAAAATTATACAAAGAAGTCTCTATTTTGAAACTAGCACAAAAAATTGTGAAGAGGAAATTAATACATTACAAGAGTATAACAAGGTTTTGACGCAAGATGTGGAAGAAAAAAGATGTGCAATAGAAAATTTAAGGCATATCGTTGAAAACAAATCACAAGAAGCTAATATTTTAATGGATAAAATTGAATATAAAACCAAAGAAAATAGAGATATTCATCTAAAACTACAAAAATGGCAGAATAAATATGAAAATAGTATGATTGCTTTGGAAAATGAGAAGAAACATGCTCTCAGTTCCATAAGATTAGCTAGAAAAGAAAGTCAAGAATCAATACTAACACCAAAAAATGTAAATAGTTGTAGCCAACCTTCTGCTGATATATTAGAAAACTTAACAATTATGTCGGTTGAAAGTAATATATCAAAAAACAAATTTGGCAGTGATGATAACGAGCAATCATCATTAGTACAGGAAATCCAAGCGCTTCATGACGTAAATAAAAATAATATTCAAAGCCTTCAAGAAGAAAACAGTAAATTAAGAAAATCTTTAGACTTTTATCGAATAAAGAACGAAATGTTAAATAATAAATCACTAGAATTTGAACATTTGTCTGAAAAGTTTCAAAAATTGAAAGAGGCACATGATAAACTTCTATTAAACAAAAATAATCTTGATAGTACAATTCATATCAATAAAACTGAAAGTAGAAGTCTTATGGATTTGTTAAAATTAAAAACATCCGATGACGTAAAAGAAAACTTTTTAAAATTGCATGAAGCTTATCATAGAATTATGAATGATAATAATGATTTACAGGCAAAAATTTCAAAAAAAGATGCAGAAATTTTTAAGTGTCTACATGAAAACAATCAACTACTTGAAGAACTAAACAGACTACATATTTTAGAAGATGAATTTAATGTGTTAAAAAATAACTATGACACACTTTTATCGGAAAAAGATTTATTACAAGCTGATTTTGATACAAAAACTCAAGAATTTAATAATTTGCACAACAATTTAGAAAATAAAATAGAAGAAAATCGAGATTTATTACAACAAATGGAAGTTTTGCAAGCATCGAATCTAGCTGCAAAAAATCACCTAGAGCTATTACAAAATAATAATTTAACCGTGCAAACAAATCTAGACGCTGTAAAAAAAGAAAGTGCTAACTTAATCGACAAACTAAAAGAATACGAAAATTTAAGAAATGAGTTTGTACAGCTAAAAGAAGCTTATTTGAATATAAACGACGAAAAACAAAAATTAGAGGAGACATTGAATAAACAATCAGATGAGTTAAAAAAAGTTAAACTAGAGAACCAAGAATTAGATAGCGAAAGCCATGTATTACTGGCACATAACAATAATTTGGAAAAAGCTCTAATAAATGCGAGAAACGGGGTACTGTGTTGAATCTTGGTATTATAATTATATTCATCTAAATTTTATAGATATTTTGCAATACAACGTTATAATTGATGATCACTATTTGCTTTGAAAGTGGCAAACGAATAGTGTTTTATTAATGTTTTAAATAAGACATAAATTTAGATAGCAACAGTTTATAGACATCTACTTAAAAACAATAACAAATTCCTTTACTACCCAATGGTTGAATGGGAGAGAAAGTACGCCGTATATAATATGCTCAATGTGCATTGAAGAATAAATAAATAAAAATAAAATAAATACGTTAGGTTTGAATAATATCATAACTATTGAAGGTAGACCTCGAGTGCTTTAGCTCGCGGGCTTAGGCACCATAGTATTACCAAATCTATTGCCCCTAAATGGTAGTATTCACTACTATCGTGTTCCGGTCCGATGGTAAGAAAATTACAAGGCCGTACTCTGTAATTCCCGGCACTGAGACATAAGACACCTTTGGCGTCAGGAGTGGCAACAAATCTACAGTATCCAACAAGAAATAATGCACATTGACCTCAAGAAGAGACGTCTTATTTCGGATCTGTAGAGCGTTATCTCTTTCACACCTTTCCTATTTGACGTTTGTCGGGCATTTTGATCAAGTTTTGGCCAATACCGGACTACGGATGCTTACGTGGGCAGTGTGCAGCAGAGATAACGCTCTATGAAGCCGAAACTAGCCGATTGTAACTTTCATAGGCTCGATGTGCATTATTTCTTGATGAGCACTGTACAATAATAATTATAGGCTACAGAATTGTTTACCATCAATGTAAACTAATAAAACTAAATAACTCATTTTTAATAATAGTGAATATGTATTATATTTTTAGCTTAACACAGTGGACCAAAGTCTGTCTCCACACCATTTTTATGATAATATTAAGGCTGAAATAGAAGATATAAAAGCAGTTAAACTTTCTAATCAGAAAGAAATCAGGTCATTAATGGATAAATTAGAGGAATCGGTAATTATCTTATAAATTAAGTTTGAACTTATTCGGTTTGTAAACCATGTGTTAATATCTCATTTGTATATTATATTACCTATTACGTTAATTAATAAGTAATTAAAAAAAATAAACTGCCTCGGTAGCCTAGTGGTAGCAGGCCACTACTACTACGCTGAGGTCCTGGGATCGATTCCCGGGTAGGGGGTTATCAGAGATGATGGTGTAAAGTCCATTATCTCTGGTTCTATTGGGATTTTTCCATTTTCTGGAAATTTCCCAGTACCTTGAAGTTTGGTAATGTGCCCGGAGATGTCAACAGGCTCGCCACCTGTTACATGGGCCAAAAACGTAACCGGCGAATCGTGGGTGTTTGCATGTATGCTTGAATGCATGTATTTACCTCTGCCTACCCCTTCGGGGATTACAGGCGTGAAGTTACGTAAAAAAATATATATAATCAAATATCAAATCCTGTTCTTGTATGTCAGAAAAGCTAAAACTTGTAGTAGATTTCTTTTACTAGCTCTCTCAAACTCCTTTATGGACTACGAATACTAACTAATGCTAACTAACTATAAACCGTATCTTTTAAGAAAATTTTCAATTTCCCCTTTTTTCTTTTGTGTTTTCCTAATTTTTACCCTCCGCATATAGATAGTTTTTTTGTCGAAACTATACGAAGATCCATTAATATTATGTAATCAATTATATAGAATTTTATGATTAACTCTTTAACACAAGTAATTGACGTAATAAAGAATATCCTGTTGCTAATTTTGTTTTACATTTTCAATCCAAGAAATAAAATTATAACGATTGTTTTTGGCAGGACAACATTATTCTTTATTTACGAGAAGATGTTTCTGCTCGTGATGATAAAATATCAACTTTACAAAATTATATTAACGAATTAGAAGATGAAGTAAAACGATTACATACTAGTCTATCTCTAGTAATAGACCGTAGTGAACAAATAAGAAATGATAGCTACGAAACAATTGATCAGTCATTGCAGAAAATGGAAGCACATCGTAAATATAAATATTAAGTATAGTTTCAGGTATTAATTGTGTATTTTTCCTTGATTATTTCTATTTTTTTAGATTCGAAAGCGACTCACAATATTAAAATGGAATTAGTAAAGTTGCAAAATGAAAATGTCAAGCTAGAAAAACAACTATCGACATCAAAATTAATTACGGTGGCAACTAATAACGACAAACAAAAATATATTTCTCAAATTGAACATCTTCAAAATGAGAAGGAACAAATTATTAGTGAAATCAGACACCTAGAATCAATGAATTTAGGTGATAGTTCACTATCTTCTGATAATAATTCGATTAGGGATGTTTTGAATACAATCAAAAGAATTAATAGATATTTAGATTCTAAAAAATCTAAGAGTATGTTACTAGAGCAAACACTTTTGAAAGTACAAACATCTTCTCAAGTACTCTTAAACAAAGCTGATGAGGCGAAATATATAATTGAGAAAGAAAAACAGAAAATTATTAATGAAAAAGAAGAAGCAGTAAATGAAAGAAATATAATGGAAAAACGATTAGCTGATCTTAAAAGACAATTACAAGAACAAACAATACGTGATAGAATAATCATTAAGGACTTGGAATCGGAATTAATGAACCGGCAACTAATTATTGACGAGATTGAAAGATCACGGAAAGAACACATTTTAAGCTTGGAAGACGAGTTACAATCCTTACAAACTTTATATAAAGATGCAATGGAGAAGATAAAAGACTTGGAAGAATCTATGCAAACTATGACTAAATATAATAATAAAAACATCAAAATCATAGAAAAGATAAACAAAGATTTAACAGAAAAATCAAATGAAATTGAAGAACTTCAAAAAATTACAGAAAACTTAAATAATGAATCAACTAGAAGTATTGAAACACAAGTATGGTACGCTGATAAACACAGAGATATTGAATCTCAAACGGAAAAACAGACTGAAAACAAAGATTGTGAAGTTATGTGTTCCACAAGTGCTTTGCAGAAAGCGTCAAACAATGTATCCGAAATGACTGAAATGCTTTCAGTTTTGTCCAAAATAAAAGACGATGAAAATAAAATTATGAAACCATTACACAAAACTTATAAACAAAATGAAGTGCAAATATTAACAGCAAATTTAAAACCGACGTATGAATTTGGCAATAACCAGTTAAATAATGATGATATGCAATCTAAACAAAGTTCAAATTCGTACATAATTGAAGATATTGAATATGAAAAACTCGTTAATAGCACAGAAAATAAACTTCAAAGCTCTCCTGAAACTAATACTAAGAGAATAGAATGTACATATGAAAATTTTACAAATTATACAGATATAATTGATATATACCAAATTGATACCACCATATCAAATTCTTCTAGATATGTTGAAGATCATGAGACAGCAAAGTCAACTCCTTATGTCACATCTGTAAACTCTGATCCAATTACTATAACTAGTCATGAAACTACCAAAAATCTCCACGCAAAAGAATATTACATCATTCAGAATCAAATTGAACAGTATAATGTTTTTCCTGACAAGTCTATTGATAAAAATGTTTTTGTAATATATACTGATAGTAGTAAAATTAGTAATAAAATTGCGATGCATAATGAAACTTGTGATACAAAGGAAAATCTGGAGATATGTAGAGAATCATTGACTGCCCAGCAACCCGAAGAAATTATAAAATTAGTAAAACATCGAGTAAATAACATACCATTGAATGAAACTTTAGATATCAATGAGCATAAAAATAGCCACAAAAGAAGAGATGTTGAATTACATAAGACTCACACCAAAAAACCGTCAATTAAAATCAACTTACCAAGGGTTGCAAATATTAGCAAAATTTCTATAACATCAGATAGTGACGGAATATCTCTGGATTCTTATATAAAACATATTTATACGTCACCAAAACAAACAAATACAAATTTGGAAACCAAAAATACTGTTCATGAAGAAATGAATGTTGAAAATAACGAAAACTGTTATAATAATATAGAAGTTTTAAGCTCTCGCGGCATTGGAATTGACGAAGATATGAGATCTGTTTTTGAATCAAAGCAAACTTGCATTGAAAATTATCAAAAGCGAAATTCAGATCTTAACCTGCATGCAGACCGATCATATGAAAACCCAATACAACATAATAATATCGAAAAACAAAGAAAAAAAATTGATGGGGTGAAAAAAATGAAGCGGAAATTATCTAATAACAGTATCAGTCCGCTTTTGAAAAATTCAGCGGTACAATTAAATAATAATGAAACCCCGACTGACTTTAGGTTAGGGTACATCTTGAATGCTCTTCAACATCAAGTTAACCCAATAAAAATCGATAATAATACTAAGGAAATATTACGTAAAAATAAAAGTGATGAATGTTTTCATCTACAAAGAAGCATACATGAACCAAGCGAATGTAGGACGTCCAACACATTCAGCCCTTTAAAAACGTCCATCAATAAAAGTATCAGTGAAATTAGTAGCAATGACGTGAAGCGTAAGACTTTTTCTAATTGTGGAGTTTTAGTGAAATCCGATGAAGTCCAAGATTACGAAAATAAAATACAGAAATTAACCCAAGCGTTAGAAAATATCGAGAAGCACTATAAACATAAAATAGAAATAATTAAAGATCAATACGATATGAACATTAAAAGCATTATAAATGAACATAATCAGGGTGTTGAGAGCATGCAGAGTCTTCATGAAGAAACACTACAAGACATAATAAAAATTCATGAAAATGAAGTAGAAAGTCTAAGAACTATGAGTATTGAAGCTATGCGAAAGGCAGAAAAGTTGGAAAAAGATAATAAATTATTAAGATCTAAATTTGAAGACACCAAGGACACTTATCTTGATTATGTACGAACATTCTAAGTTTATTCGTTGAGATAATTACTTAAATTAATTATTATCCTCATTACCTACATTTCATTACTGATGTGATTTTTAGGAACCTACAAAAATTCCGATGTTTGAATTGAAGAAACACAAATACAAGTCCCGTTTCGACCCTAAAATTCTTACAAAGACCGATGTTGAAGCATTTAACGTCAAACCGAAATCACGATCACATGGTCCATGTACCTGTTCCCTAGACGTTAACATAACAGAAGCCTTACGGAGTATTTTTGACCAGGTGGATGTTGAACAGAGAAAAATGGCAGAACATAATTACTTAAAGTACATCGCTGATAAACTGTTGAAAGTCAATGTAGAAGTAAGTTTATGTTATTTTACGCATTATTTTGGGTAGGCAACATATTGGTAAGTACATGTAGACACGGTTGGCCCAGCGTGGCAGTTAAAAAGAAGAGGCAAGAGAATGAAAGTAATGCGCACTCACTAACGTTTGATACGGCAGTCTTCCATCTGTCCGTGCGATTTTTAACTCGTTCGTATTGTATTCGTTGAAATTCACTTCACTTCACAGTCGCGATGAGGCCCAAGCTTAGATAAAAGAGCTGGACGGCGGTAGCTTCTCCGACGCCGGGGGAAAAAAACTGCGAAAGCGGTGGTAATCTACTTTATTTGCCGCTAAATGGTAGTGTTCAGCACTACCGTGTTCCGGTCAGTTGGTGATGGTGGTACAGCTCTGCAATTTCCGGCACAGAGGCATAACACCTCAGGCCTCAGGAGTGGTAACGCATCTGCATTCTGACCTTGGTCTTCGTGTGGGTGTCTATAGGCTGCAGTCATCACTTAACATCAATGTGAACAGCATGCTTGTTTGCCACATCCATTACACAAAAAAAAATGCGCTCTGTCGACCGGCGCGTGCGCGTACAAAGTCGAGGCACGACAGGAGTGAGAGAGGGGTGGATATAGAAAAGAAAGAGATGAGCGATGCGATGAAGGGATGCTTGTAGGCAATTTAATATACGAAAAACTGCATTATCAGCTTGCATTCGAGCATACTTCATAGCACCCCTGATTTGCTAGTTACGGTATCCTTACGGTACCTTATCCTTCCAATAAATGGCACCTAGTAATCGTCATGGTAACTCAAGATTTCAGCTAAATTATCTAATCTAAACTAATATTATAAAGAGGTAATATTTTTTTGTTTGTAATTAATAGGCTCAATAACTACTGGACCGATTTTAAAAATTCATTCACTATTTGAAAGCTACATTATCCACTGGTAACAAAGGCTATATTTTATTTTGGAAAAAATAGGGTTCCGTAAGATATTTGGGTTTTTCAGACACAAGGTGTTAAAAATCAACCAGAAAAGTTACTTATTTTGCGTACGCTGCCTAAACTATAAAAGATATCGAGGAATATCTTTTACAGTTTATTTCACTATTCGAAAGCTACATTATCCACGGGTAACATAGGCTTTATTTTATTTTGGAAAAAATAGGGTTCCGTAAGATATTTGGGTTTTTCAGACACAAGGTGTTAAAAATCAACCAGAAAAGTTACTTATTTTGCGTACGCTGCCTAAACTATAACAGATATCGAGGAAGACTTTAGGCTATATCTATGTATAATCATCACGCTAAGACGAATAGGAGAGGGTAGGCAATATGGCACCGCGCGAAGCCGGGGCGAGCCGCTATACATTTATAAGAGTAAGAGTGAAAGTACCCACACTACTTGTGGTTTGTTGGTGGAATAGGCCCAGATCGGAACGCTCTTAATCCAACTTCACATTGTGCGTTGCTTTCTACGGGTGCGTCGGATGGCTGTTAGCTGCAAGAAGTCTTTAAACTGTGTAGAGATCACCTATTTATGTATAATTTTATTAAATATACGTGTTATGATTGAGATTCCTACTTACAATTTTCATAGGCTTTAGACGATCAAGAACTAGCTTTTTTGCACTTAAAAGTATGTCGGACATGGAAATCTAAGTCAAACAGAGGTGAAACTCTTCAGAAACGTATTAACTTAGAAAACGCGGTGATAGATAAACAACGCCAAGCTCAAAAACACTGTAAGTAAGCTCAAAACTTGAACTATTTTTAAGTCTTATCTTTTCAAAGTCTTTTAATGTTTTTCTACTTCTGAGTTTCTTCAAGCCCACTTGCGTGCTAAAAATCTGATAGGTATATATGAAAATATTATTTTTGCATTTAGTAGCAGAACTGGATCGAAAAGTAGCAGAAGAGAGACGAAAACTGGAGGAAGTTCGTGAAGCAGTGTGTCGTTCAGTAAATTCACGAGCATGTAGCCCTGAGCCATTGCCTCCTGCTGAGAAAGATCTAAGGTAACATATTTATGGCATTTAGAAGGTGACAATCAAGCTTTCAGTACACATGGATGTTCACTGATGACTGCAGCCTATACTTTTCTACACAAAAACCAGAGGTCAAAATGCAAATTTGTTGCCACCCTTGGGACCTAAGCTGTTATGTCTCTTGGAACGCTATAGTGCTGAACACTACCATTTGGCGACAGATAGATGATTATACAACATCTGAAAATTGTCAGGAAAGTTCTGACTTTCTGAGTAAGACTATTCACCATCAAAAGCTTGTGTCACATCTAAAAATACCGTGAAAAACCTTCTTTTCTTTTAGCTACAGTTACACATGCTCATAGACAAGCATGCTAATGCTCAGTCAATAGCGGGAAAAAATTAAGACACTTGATTTCTAATTGTTCGTGACCCCATATCGGTCCAACTGTAGCTTAACGGCGGTTTAATTTTTTTTTTATGTAATGGAAGTGGCAAACAAGCATGTAGTTCACATTGATGTTAAGTGATGACTGCAGCCTATAGACACCCACACAAAGACCAAGGAGGCACAGAGGCCTAAGGTGTTATGCCTCTGTGCCGGAAATTACAGGGCCGTCAGTTATCAGTATAATTTAGTGTTCTAATTCGATAAATATGAAAGTAGTTTTCTGCTGTTAATTTTAGTGTTTCCACTGGCTGCAATTTGACAGTAAAAGAGAGACGATCTGCGGGAGATCTAATGCACGTTGCATGTGTTGCTCCGCGACCGAAACGCTGGAAAAATGAAAACAGGGTTTGTGTTTTTTCACATCACTCGAATGTTATCTGTGATTGCTTTTCTCATTTTTATCTATAACGCTAAACACGTACAACGTATTTACTGGTGGTAGAGCTCCAGTGTAGGAGCTCGAGGGCGTAGGCACCACCGCATTATCTAATTTATCTGCCGATAAATGGTTGTGTTCAGCACTATCACTAGTTAATTTTCATATGAAACATTTTCAGTTCTTAGATTTCATTGAGTGCTTCATACATTTAAACAAACGAATATACAACGTGCAAAATAATATTGGTTCCATAGTGTGATAAGGAGTGTAGCAGAAAATCGTAGTCAAAGTTTTGCTCAAAAGTCGTCAAAACAGGCTGCTAGTCTTTTTTTATGTAATGGGCGTGGCAAACAAGCATACAGTTCACATTGATGTTAAGTGATGACTGCAGCCTATAGACACCCACACAAAAACCAAGGTCAAAATGCAGATGCGTTACCACTCCTGAGGCCTAAGGTGTTATGCCTCTGTGCCAGAAATTACAGGGCCATACATTACCACCTGACTGGAAAATGAAAAATTTTAAACACTACCATTTAGCGGCAAGTATATTAGGTAATGCGGTGGTGCCTACGCCCGCGAGCTCCATCACTAGAGAACTACCACCAGTAAATGCTAATCCTAAACCTCAAAAAAAAACCTATTTCAATACTGTTCGCGACCGGCTCAAATATGCCCAATTGCATTTTGACTTCTAAGGAGAATTTATAAGATCTCATAGAGCCAAGATCTCTTTAGATCTTGTAACTGACATATTATTTATATTACCTACATACTGACATATATCTTAATATAACCCCCTCTTAACTTATAGGCGGTTCTTGCGAAATTAGATGTAGAAGAAAGAAAACATCACGACGACTATCCAACCAGATTGAGACGACATGATCGCCCCAGCCGGGTTAAGAAATAATACTGCGATCGATATAAAAATGATAACAGTTCTGAGAACAAGCGTAATCAAAGTCTTCATAAATATTGAAATCATCATCCCATAAAGTGATTTTTTTGATCTGACTCTTATTTGGGGTATCACTTCCAACACTTATTAATAAAAATCTGACTTTCAATTATCTAATGTTAATCTTTGTGGTATGATACATTTGATATTTCCTTTACAGAAATTATTGCTCTGTCGTGTCGATATGTGCTCTTGTTTTGTCACTGACTTGTTTTTTTTTTCTTTTGTAATTATATTTATATATATTTTTAAATATACTTGTTGAATATGTGGTTGTTTTACAAAGGCAAAAGTAATAAATTTCGTTAAAATGCTATTTGGTTTATTTCAAAAACTTTATACAGCATATACATAGTTAATCTTAGAGACTGTTCCACACGTAACACAACCACACACCATCGCAATTAAAAACAGTCAAGCAATTACGTGAATAGTAGAATGGCTACAGCTTCTTAGGTTGCATTGTGATGCTTATAAATTTTGGACGTGGTTGTTGTGCGTGCTATTTCACAGTGTCGCGTGTGTGGTGATTACGACCAGTCTGGGCCGACTCTTTAAGCAGAGTTGGGCGTAATCAACTACGTACTTTTGTAATAGGATTAACAATACGTGAATACAATCATGATTACATATATAATCTTCAATCTTGATTACAGTAGTTGGTAATCAAAATTACATTATCATTGTGTGATAATATTGTAATCTGTAATCATGATTAAGGATTACACAATGTAATCGTAATCTGTAATTATTAATCTGATTAGGTACATTTTGCCCATGTCTGTCTATAAGTACTACTTAGTTTAATCGCTTGACTCAGTCTTTAGACAGAGGAGAGAATTTTCTTCCTTCTTTAAAATTCTCAATCTACGACACATTTTATTTATTTATTTATTCTCTTTGGTTGCGAAGTCGCATCGTATCTCGGTGGTCGGATGACACACGCGGTCGATAATGTCTGCAAAATGCAGTCCGTGTGACTGTTAATTATTATTTCTAATATAGATTAAGCTCACGTGTTGTGGTTGTGGAACGTTTGAAAGTTATATTACAGCTAGATTTATAAATACTCTTTTTTTTTTCAATCAAATGCTGACTAGCCGAAACGTCGTTTCAATTCTAATCGTTTCAATTTGTACCAACTTGGTTATCTGATGATCCACTAAAAGTTGGGTTAGAAAATTGTACTTGTGGCTGACGGTAATGCGGATTCGGGACTACGTATCCGGCCTTGGTCGACTCATTCACAAATACTTTATACTCCCTTTCATCGTAATAATCTACAAGTACCTTCCATGCAATTACAGTCAAAAGTCCTAGGAGCACGACTGCTCCAACTGCACTACCCACGGTAACTGTAAAAAAATAATTTCACTCTGTAAATATAATGTACATAATTATATCCAGATATAATCTCAGAATAAAAACAAAAGGCATATGTTATATTTTTTTTCAAACAAGCAAGCAGTTCATATTGCTGATAAGAGATGACTGCAGCCGTAAAGGCCTATCCACACTCGCACGCGATTCTCGCGCGAAGGTGCGAAGTAACCGCGAAGCACGAGTGTGGAGCCGATTCGCGTATTCCTCGCAACTTCGCAGCTCGCGGCGCGAAGCGATGCGCGCCGTGATTCGCTTGCGAGTGTGGACAAGTGTGGATAGGCCTATAGACATTTAGACAACAATCAGAGGGCCCTAACTCACTAGGACGCCATGGCAACGTCGCCGGCTATGTATCCAAGCAGCTAGTATGGAAATACATGATACCTAACTCACCTGGCCACCTTGTGGCGACGTCTCCACACCATACTAACTGCTTGGATACGTAGCCGGCCACGTCGCCATGGCGTCCTAGTGAGTTAGGGCTCTAAGGGGAATATTTCACCGGGACACCATGGAAGCGCAACCAGTCGCGCCACCGTGGTGTCCGTAAGCTACCAAAACTAGATACCAGAGTTGCCACAAGATAGCGACAATACCAAAATGGCTGGACCGGCGGCGAGTGAGTGTGAACTACGGTATCGCATAGCGCTTCAGTAATAGTAGGTATTAATGATGCGCGACCAGCGTTGCCACCACGCAGTACCATTCTGTGTCGGCATCCGAGCTGGTCGCGCCGCCAAATGAGTAATTCAAAATCAATCAAATATAGCTTTTATTACTATCGCATTAAGTGCCCGAATGATCAAGCGGCCTGTTCCTTGATTGATAATAATTATATGCGTTGCCAGGGCGTGTCGATTCATGATGTAACTATGAGTAGGTGCAACCATAGATGTATTAGATAATAAATCTATGGGTGCAACGAAGCGGTACGCAGGGATGATGACTGGGTAATGAATTGACTACTTTGTATCATATATCACATGAAAGCTACTTGCAAATTTAATAAGATGTGTTTTTACAAAAACGCAGTATTGACGAAGAGTTTAAAAATGTTATGATTTTACCATACAATTCACAGGTTGTAACTTAATAGAGCGTCAATAATTTGAAAAGTTATATCTTTAAAATGATTACCTATTGAATAGTTTCAAAGACAGCATTTATTCATTTTTCCTATACTTCTTGAAATTACAATAAAAAAAGACGTGTGGCACTCGGGGACTGCCGTGGTAAAGCTATTGCATTTACATAATTATCGAAAATTATGCAAAACAAAATAAAATGCAAATAAAAAATATATATATAGAAAAATGAAGCAATAATTTTCTATTAATATTTACCACTTTTTAAATATTGAATGGAAAAACAAACAATAAAAAAAATGAACAAAAACAATCTTGGCAGCGGTGGGATTCGAACCCACGCCTCCAAAGAGACTGGTGTCCTAACCAGCGCCTAGACCGCTCGGCCACGCTACCCACGAGGCCGGACGGCGAAATTATACATGACTTTCTGTGAAATGAGTTTAAAATTTGTAATCCGGAGCGTCCGGATTTTTCGTTACGGAATTTCTGAATTCGGTCCCCGCGCTCAAGGCCCGCGATAGAAGCTATGCAATAGCTTAAGAACAAGTCATCATCCCCATTGCAGTCCAGTGGTCGTGCACACTTCATAGGGAGAACCTTAATGCAAAAAATGTGTCAAGGATAGGTATATAAAATATTTCTTACTCCAAATGTTAGCTTTAATCGGCGTCTCCAACTCATTTTGTATGAGTAAATGCAGATTCTTTGTTAAAGTGTAATATCTAAAAACCAATATGTTGTCATTCAATTCTTTACGGCACCATTTCGCGCTGTGATATTGATTTGTGCTTATTTCTGTTTTATTTAATTTAGTAACTTGAACGTTGTTCTGTTTGTATTTTTCATCGCATATTGTTTTATTGTTGAAATAGTTGCACTCCGCATAATTTTCTAATTCCTTGCACCATTTGTCAACAACTGTATTGTCAAATTGGTCACAATTCTCGCAGAACGTGCCTGAACAGATTTCTTCACTGGAATTCTTTGTATTGCATTCGCATTGGCCGCAAACACATGTGCCTTGTCCAAAGCATACCTGAAATTGTTAAGAATAAAAAAATAATATTTACATCTAATGCCTGCCACACACCTTACGTTTTATTTGGTTACATCCAAGTACCACCATTGATCTGGTAAAAAGGGAAGAGGAGGGAAGCGCCAGGAAAAAAATCTAGGTTGTATACTACATCAATTATTGTTAAATAATTCATTACTGAGGTCCTGGGTTCGATTCCCGGGTAGTGGGTTATCAGGGATAATGGTGTAAAGTCCTTTATCTCTGGTTCTATTGCGAGTTTTCCATTTTCTGGAAATTACCCAGTACCTCGAAGTTTGGTAATGTGCCCGGAGATGTCAACAGGCTCGCCACCTGTTACATGGGCCAAAACGTAACCGGAGAATCGTGGGTGTTTGTATGTATGCTCGAATGCATTACCATTTTTTATAAAAATGTATCTTAGAAATTAAAAAATAAAAACGACAAGAAAATTTTTGACTTCGGGCAGGAATTGAACCTGCGACCTCAGGATAACCAGTCCAGCCGCTTTACCACTAAGCTACCGAAGTATCACACCGATGCGTCTAATTTTACTTTTTCGTTTTTGATTTTTAACCGATTTAGGGTCGGTGAACGACATCCATTGATAACTAAATATTTTTTTAAACAATATCGTTAAGATGTCGTTGTTCCCCTATGTACTATTTATTTTTCGCAATTACACAGGCGAGTGAACTTTAGAAATGAAAGAAAAAAAAAGCAAAGCTTTAAACTGCAAAGTCTATCATATCGGTTGTATAGATATTATTTAGTTATCGATGGATGTCGTTCACCGCACCTAAATCGGTTAAAAATAAAAAAAAGGAAAATTTGACGCATAGGTGATTTTAACTTCGGTAGCTTCGGTAAAGCGGCTGGACTGGTTATCCTGAGGTCTCAGGTTCGATTCCTGCCCGAAGTCAAATTTTTCTTTCCGTTTTTTTCTTTAATTTCTAAAGTTCACTCGCATCTGTTATTGCGAGAAATAAATAGTACAAAATGTATCTTATCAAACCCCCTTATTCATAAACGTATTTTAGCTAAAGTGTTGCTAATATCTCCTTTGTCTTTTTCTATCCTGCACATTTGAAAATGCAACTGACAAAGACAAAGCATTCTATAGATAGCTAAAACGTATCTAATGTACGTTTATGAATAAGGGGATAAATGGATATAATTAAAAAAATAATTGTAAATATTTTCTAAGATAGTCTCATGATAATTATAGCACAGTCATAAACCTCTTACTGTTTTTGTAATGCTATTATTGTATTAATTTTGTAAACCTTTTATACAAGCGATAAATAAATGAAAAGAAAAACCTGGTTAGAAAACGGCGCTTTACAGTCGTCATCATGACTCGGACAACGACAGTCATCTTCTTGAAGCCAACCCTGATCACATATACATCGATCAAATTGGCACTTGCCGTGGTTAGCGCACATCATTCCGTTGACACGCGGGCATCTGTTGTCGTTCCACTGGCAGTAATCACCCTTGTAAGTTTCTTGACAGTCACATTTGCCGCACCTGAATATTTTTTTTATTGGATATTTTTTTTATGTATTGGACGTAAACAAAGTTGCAGCTCACATTGATGTTAAGTGCAGCCTATAGATACTAACACAAATACCAAGGTCAGAATGCAGATGCGTTACCACTCCTGAGGCCTAAGGTGTTAAGCCTCTGCGCCGGAAATTACAGGGCCGTACATATTATTTTACTTTTATATTTTTTTTAAGTGATGGTAGTGGCAATCAAGCTTGCAGCTCACATTGACGTTAAGTACAGCCTATAGACACTTACACAAATACCAAGGTCAGAATACAGATGCGTTACCACTCCTGGGGCCTAAGGTGTTATGCCTCTGTGCCGGAAATTACAGGGCCGTTCATATTCTTTTACATTTTATATATTTTTTTAATGTGATGGAAATGGCAAACAAGCTTGCAGCTCACATTGATGTTAAGTGATGAATGCAGCCTATAGACACTTACACTAAGACCAAGGTCAAAATGCAGATGCGTTACCACTCCTGAGACCTAAGGTGTTATGCCTCTGTGCCGGAAATTACAGGGCCGTACAAATAATAAAATAATGTAAATTAATGTAAAAATCATGTTTCCTATACCTACCAAAAAGGATTTTATTTTACTACTCGTACTTTTATCATGCACTCGCATCTTAAACCATTAGGATTTTCATTGGTCATTATCGATGCAGATGCGTTACCACTCGTGAGGCCTAAGGTGTTATGCCTCAATGCCGGAAATTACAGGGCCGTACATTACCACCTGACCGTAACACGATAATGCTGAACACTGCCATTTAACGGCAAGTATATTAGGTAATGCGGTAGTGCCTACGCCCGCGAGCTCCGTCACTGAAGCTCTACCACCAGTAAAACGTTATGTTCACACAAATATCTAGGTAATAGAAGATTTGCACGAATTTCATTCAGGTCCATATAAGAATTAAAAGAGTTCCATAACTTTGAAGGTACGACGTAGAAATAAAGTATTTTTGCGTACTTTAATAGTATCATAGAGTATCATAATTATTGTCAAAAATAACGTACAGTACTCAACAATTAATATTGCACATCGAGCCTGCAGAAGAGACGATCGGCTCGTTTCGACTTCGTAGAGCGTTATCTCTGTTGCGCACTGTCTACGTAAGCACTGACAGTCCGGTATTGGTCAAAACTTGATCAAAATGCTCGACTAACGTCAAATAGATACGGTGCGAAAGAGATAATGCTCTACAGACTTGAAATAAGCCAAAGTCTCCTTTCTAGGCTCGATGTGCAATATTTATTGTTGAGCACTGTTCAATCGGTATTTTATTATACAGTACGGGTGGCAACCCTATTTGTGCTGCCGACTTTACAGGCAACCATTTTTTTTACACTTACCTGCAGACGCCATTACCACTACAAGTGATGTTGTTAAATTTACATTTCTCAAGATCTGTAGAACTACTCCCCGTAGAACTACTACATTGACAAGTGTCACCATACCTGAAATTGAAATTAGAGTAAACCTAAAAGAACTATGTTTAATATAGGTAGCTTCCGGTCGTTTAAATAGTGAACCTTCGAATTTTCGTGTTCAAAATATCCGAATGAACATAGTTAATCACGAATAGTTTTTTTTTATACAATAGGTACCTATTATTTGTCTTGATTACTTTATTATTTCAATCAACTATAGGTAGGTAATATACTTATTTAAGTGTAATTCGAAAGTTAAAAGTTTATTTAATTTTGTTTGAATTACCTAAAAACTTACTAGCAATATTTTAAAAATATACTGGTAATCTGAAATCTGAAACGTAAGCTTGTTTAAGACTAGATATAGAAAAATCTCATCTATAATATAGAAATAAGTCGGGTTGTCCTTCCTGATGCTATAACTCCAGAACGCACGAACCGATTTCCACGGTTTTGCATTCGTTGGAAAGGTCTCGAGCTCCGTGAGGTTTATAGCAAAGAAAATTCATTAGGATGTATAAAACGACAAACGGCGAAGCCGCGGGCAACAGCTAGAATATAAAACAATATTCATCGATAAGCAAGATTGGAAAGAAATATTAAGAGAGTAGATTTTTAAGCACCGACAGCTAAAAGTATGTATGTATCTTCACGCCACGTCCCTAATGGGGTAGGCAGAGAGTGTCGAGCGCCAGATAAAAGTGACATCCTGAAGTTAGTTGCTATACACATAAAGTCTGTGGTAAAAATATTTAATATTATCTATTGATTTTTGACAAAAAATCGATAGTGCTGTCAAAATATAAATCCAAGATGGCGGTTGCATGGAGTTGTGAACTTTTTCGTCAACTCCATGCAGCCGCCATCTTGGATTTACATTTTGACACTACTATCGAATTCAACACCCACAAGAACCATGAAAACGACACCCATAACGAAAAAGTTCACAACTCCATGCAGCCGCCATCTTGGATTTACATTTTGACAGCGTATTGATTTTTTGTCCAAAATCAATAGATACATATTTTTATTTTCGACTTTACGTGTGTAACAACTTACTTCAGGATGGCACTTTTATCTGGCGCTCCACACTCTCTACCTACCCCATAGGGACGTGGCGTGAAGATACATACATACTTTTAGCTGTCGGTGCTTAAAAATCTACTCTCATAATATTTCTTTCCAATCGCTTTTATTCTCTACGATGGAGAAAGCAATGTACAGCGAAACTGAAGTGGGGGCAATCATTCCCAGTTGCCTCCGGTGGCAACTGGGAAAATTTTGTCCCATTTGCCTCCGGTGGCAATCGCCGCGGGGGCAACTGGGAATAAGTCGTTTTTGACTAAAAAATTTAAGACAGTAACATCTTATCCTACATAAGCAAATATGACAATAATTTCTCTCCGGGTAAGAAAATCAAAGTTTAAGATGATATAATAATTCCATCACGTTCAGTAAAAGCTAAATCCCCTGGGTCATATTGGGTTTAACAGAAGATTACTTAATAAATATAAATAACATATTCTTTCTTTTCGATATTTCGATTTTAATTGTTTTTTTTTTATGGTGAAAAGATAGGACAATTGGACGAGATTTAATTTTAAGCAATTTATTATTATTATTGCCAATTTCATAAATAGGTAGTATTCAGCAGTTATTCAATGTAAATAGAAAATGAAATGTCAAAAATATCTGAAAGATTCACTTAAATAATACCTAAACATTTTCTTTCTTTCTCGCAACGTTTATCACCAACAAAATCCAATTTTAGTGATTCTTACCTACCCAGATTACATTTACAAATACCACATTGTAAAGATCCCGAGCGATCACACATTTCGGAGTCTTTTTCGCCTTCTTCTTTCTCACAATCACATTTGCAGTCCATTTCGAATTCAATATGAAACTTCTCCTTCAAACCGACCAGACCAATTTCAACAACATCTGTGTATTTATCTTCATCGGGACATGATTTCAGTTTTAATGTACCTGGTATGGTAACTGTCTCATTATGTCTTACTTTACATGTATCATTTTTGCTGCAGTTCTCGCCTAGTGTAATATTCATGGATTTATTAATTTTGTATGATGGTGTCACACTTCTAACCAGCGTCTGTAATAATTTATATAAGTGCAATTCAACAAAATGAAAAACACATTTATTTACAATAAATGTGTTTTTCAATGAGTTTTTTTTATGTAATGGAAGTGTCAAACAAGCATGCAGTTCACATTGATGTTGAGTGATGACTGCAGCCTATAGACACCCACGCAAAGATCGAGTTCAAAATGCAGATGCGTTACCTCTCCTGAGGCCTAAGGTGTTATGCCTCTGTGCCGGAAATTACAGAGCCGTACATTACCACCTGACCGGAACACGATAGTGCTGAACACTACCATTTAGCGGCAAGTATATTAGGTAATGCGGTAGTGCCTACGCCCGCAAGCTCCGTCACTGGAGTTCTACCACCAGTAGAAATATTGTGTTTAATCCAATATTTTTCTACCTACTAACTTCACACCTACATTCTCTGCATGAGTAGGCAAAGCTGTTTAAAAATAATGTGTGCATTCAAACATAAATGCTAACCCACAATTTGCCAGTTATGTTTTGTCCTATTAGGTGGTAAGATTATTGGGGTCCATATTGGGTTGTACTTATAACTTAAAGAGGCATATTTTAAGTTCGCATACCATTTTTTGACATACTCTTCGTTTCGCATAACGTTCATTCAAAATAAATCATTAGCCATACATTATTTATTCATAAACTGCATTTATAATAATGATATAATAATATCAGCATATTAATTATTATAACCTACCTACCTACCTACCTACCCCTTCGAGAATTACAGCCGTGAAGTTACGTTTTTTTGTATGCTGATAATATTTTGCTTAAGAAAATTATAGTTACAAAAAATAATGCCAATGAAATCATTATAGGTTTAAAACATTTATAATTACATAATTTATGTGAAAAAATATATGCTAAGACTGTTTTGCCCCAAATTATAAAGAAAAAAATTATGCGATCGAAGGGGCTTGCAGACAATTGGCATCTCCCATCTATTAAGTTGCCCAGCCCAGTACCCAGATAACACTAAGCAACTTCCAAAAACACCTTTATTACCTTTGACCCAGACGTTGAATCTAGGCCTTAGTAGTGGCCAACTCTCAATGAAATCAATAATTATTTTAAATCAAACCATTAAAAATGAAAAATGGATTATGGTATATTACCTACCAAGTATTCTTCTTTTATCATGTCCACAGCATTTGTTTTATTTGCCAATATATGCGTAGCTCCTTGTATATTAGCCGCTAATCGTTTATAAACATCCTCTGCTTTTTTTTCAAGAACATTAAAAATAATCTTTATATTTTTTTCCTTTGCTACTATATTTATTTGTGATACAGAAGGATAATCCATTATTAAAGCTTGTTCATAGTTATTATTCACCATATGACATTTCATATCGTTAGGGACGATTGCTCCAACATATCGGCCATCACCAACAATGTGGTAAGTTGAATCTGTAGTCACCACAATAATTTTTCTAGAATCGTTCCTCCAACCAATTTCACGCTGACAAACCATCGTTTGCATCAAAGCATCAAGAGTCGCTTCTGGTTCATCTTGGTTAGATCCATCCAGCCCTTTATCAAGAACTGATATGAATTCGTCCACAGCTGTTGTTAATTTTAATCTATTTTTAAATGAGTATGCATTATGTCTATTAGGACTGAAAATGTAATAAAATTATATTAGTATTAGATGTACTCTGGATTTCTGAAATACTTTTTCGATCAGCTTATTTCAGCAGTCTCGGAAGAACGTAAATGTAATAGGTTGTTGTCTACATTGCTTAAAAAAATTTCAAAAAAGAACTTTTTTTTATGTTACGGAAGTGGTAAACAAGAATGCTGTTAACATTGATGTTAAGTGATGACTGCAGCCTATAGACACCCACACAAAGACCGAGGTCAAAATGCAGATGCGTTACCACTCCTGAGGCCTAAGGTGTTATGCCTCTGTGCCGGAAATTACAGGGCCGTATATTACCACCTGACCGGAACACGATAGTGCTGAACACTACCATTTAGCGACGAGTATATTAGGTAATGCGGTGGTGCCCCGCCAGCTCCGTCACTGGAACTCTACCACCAGTAAGGATTGACTTGATCATGCATAGTTTGTATATCGAAAACTTACTCAGCAAATGGCAGGGCAGGTTTTTCAACGAAACTTCCAATACCAAGTTGCACGTTGTTTGTAAGATTTTTAAGCCCTTGATAAATCTCTGAGCCTTGAGCCTTTAACGTTGTCAAATAGTTTTTCATTGTGTCCGAATAGTCAATAAGGTAGTATACATCGAGTGGGTAATCCACTGAAGGTTTATACTGCAATTCAAAATTATAAGGAACACCTGGACGAGCCCTAATTTTTGCCTTTTGAGGTCTTAATTGGACAACGTTCGAGTCACTGCCGCCATTACTAAAATCATCATTTGCTAAAATCGTCGCACTCAAAACAGGGTTGTAGACTTCCTTGCACCAGCTCTTATCATCACTTGCTGACTGACATCTATATCCTTCGTGATCTCTCTGAAAAATAACATTGTTTTTAAGTACCACATGTAGAATATTATTTTTAAAGTCGCATTGCAGAATTTCGCCTACAGTAAGGCTTATTTTGCACAAACAAGCAGAATATACACGGAGATGTCAATAGCCTCATCACCAATTATCGTATATGGGATAACACGTAACTTGTGAATCGTGAGTATTTGCATGTAGGTATACCTACTTCTCTTAGCTGCAGATCGAACCTGTTACTCTTTGTGACATGTGATTACCTTGTTTTTATTATAGAAAAAATAGAGAGTTGCGCGGTATTTTAGAAAACTTAACCAACATACAAAATTTTCAAATGTGAACCTTATGATCCTTGACATAATAGGTCAGTCATCAGTTATCGTTTTAATTACATGAATAGGAAGGAATTGATGATTGAGCATGACATCAAATTACCCATAACAATCTACAATGCACCCGCGCGAAACCGGGGCGGGTCGCTAGTATAAACATAAAATTTCAAATTAACGGCTGTATTCCTCTACGGAGTAGAATGAGGTTAATATAAACAAGCATAGTACCTATCATGAGCAAACAACCACGTTTCAGAAGTCACATTTTGTCCCAAACAAACTGTTGCCGAGTTTATCAAACGCCAAGGGTAATTAGGAAATTCCCGAAAAAAATATAATACGCACTGACCTTCCAACCCGAGGATCGAACGGCCCTAGCGTAGTAGTGACGTGTTTGCTACTACTGCATTACTGAATTCAAATTAAAACGAATCAATCTAACTACAGCATCATTCATTGGCTACTTCCATTCATAAATATAGAAAAAATTAAGAAAGGTACGAGGTTTTTTTATGTAAATAAGGTGGCAAATAAGCATGCAGCTCACATTGATGTTAAGTGTTGACTGCAGCCTATAGACACTTACACAAGGACCAGAGGTCAAAATGCAGATGTGTTGCCGCCCCTGAGACTTCTAAGAAGTTGTCATGTCTCTGTGATAGTTATAACAAGGCCATACATTACCATCTAATCTAACCGGAACACGATAGTGCTGAACACTACCGTTAACCGGCAGATAAATAAGGTAATGCGGTGATGCCTACGCCCTCGAGCTCTTGCAATGGAACTCTACCACCAGTAGAATCAGGTAAAACAGCTTTGAAATAAATCCAGAGTACCTATTATAAAGTACTGAAAGAACATTGCCTGGTATTTGAAACATGTTTACCTCACCGGAATAAAAATATTCTTACCTACCAACAGAACAGTAGTCTTTTACTGTTGGTAGGTAAATTTACTTAAAGTAACTGTAATTTTTTTATTTCAGAAACTTATTCTTAATATCAAAAATTTTACTTATAAAAAAAGGTACAAAATGTAACAGATTGGAAATATTATTTGGAGAATCAAATTATATTTCGTAGCTGTTACATCTCCTTTTTTTCTCTTTTTTGTACAAACCGTGCCACGATCCTTTTTAAATCATTATCATTGCAGTATTTAACTTTTTTCATTTTATGAAGTGGCAAACAAGCGTACAGTTTACATTGATGGTAAGTAATACTGTTGACTATATATATATATTACATATATATATATATATAAACATCTACACGAAACTAGAGATTTCGATGTAGATTCGTAGCCACTACTGGGGCCTAAGGTATTATGCCTCTGTGCCGGAAATTACAGGGCTGTACATTACCACCTGACCGAAATACGATAGTGCTGAACACTACCATTTAGCGACAAGTAAATTAGGTAATGCGTTGGTGCTTACGCCCACGAACTCCGTTACTGGAACTCTACCACCAGTAAACCGGCCTGCTCATAGCACTTCCACTGCCCTTCTCAATGTTATCGAGGATGTAAGAATCGGTATGGAGCATCGATTTTTCAAACGCATTAAATACCGTGAATCACGACATCCTACTTGCTATTCTCGCACGTATTAACTCTTCGTCATTGGTTCAATAATGGTTTTCCTCATACCTTGGTGGACGTCAGCAGACCGTTCGGCGTAATGAGGAGTTCTCAAACTGGCAAAATCTCTCTACTGGCGTACCACAGGGTGGTATGTATACTCTCCCCTTAATATCCTCACCTTCAACATACGCGGCTCTTACCATTTGTATACTGATGACCTGCAGATATATGCTCAAGCTGATAGTGCCAACCTTAACCTTGCTATCTCTGTCATCAACAACGACCTTCATGCTATATCTCAGTGGTCCAGGAAGTTTGGTATCTCGGTCAATGCATCAAAATGTCACTGCATTATTTTAGGTGGTAGCTCGCATATTCAAAGACTAAATCTTAACGTTATATCACCGGTTTCCTTCGAAAATGGTGGTTGAGCTTCAGTGACGGAGCTCGCGGGCGTAGGCACCACCGCATTACTTAATATACTTGCCGCTGCATTTTGACCTTGGTCTTTGTGTGGGTGTCTATAGGCTGCAGTCATCACTTAACATCAACGTGAACTGCATGCTTGTTTACCACTTCCATTACATAAAAAAAGACATAGATAGCTCTTTGTATTATTTTTAGTTATATAAACATACTTACATCA
Source organism: Macrosoma leucophasiata (assembly GCA_036365455.1). Taxonomy (NCBI): domain Eukaryota; kingdom Metazoa; phylum Arthropoda; class Insecta; order Lepidoptera; family Hedylidae; genus Macrosoma; species Macrosoma leucophasiata. The sequence goes on along the minus strand of JAWQUS010000007.1, from coordinate 19,885,642 downwards.
GAACACCAGGCACATTTTTTATCCGGGAACCCTATGCATTTACCACACGTACGAAAACCTTCGCAGGAAGTATCACAAGCAATTAAATAAAAGTTGAACGAAATAAACAAGGTAAATTTTATCACGGACATGTTCGCGCACAGACTGTCGTAGCGTTATGCTGTCTCGTGTCATGGAAATTATGTTTTGTAATGATGATGAACACAGAACGAGGTTCAGGCGGTTGTGTAGTGTAGTGTAAGAGTGTAGAGAAATTGAAATAATTGTCAATAATAGGAATGTACGGTAGACATACAGCGTGTAACAGGAATAAATGTACAAACCGAAACTCATTTGTTCAGAATCGATGACATAATTGAGTTTAGGCATTTTTTATATGGGTAATATTTTATCCCATAAATTAATTAGAATTAAGTAAATTATGCTCACCCATTTGGTGAACAGTCAAACAAACCAAAATGAGACTAACCTCTATCCAAAATAAAATGCTAGTCTCAACAAGTTCATTAGAACTCGTTGACACGTGCATTTTTATAAATAATAATTTAAGAAATAAATAGTGTTAATTTATCTTATTACTAGCGAGTGTTGAATGGAGGTCCGCAGGTTACGCTACATTACATTGCGACAGAGTGCATGTGTGAGTAGGTTTATGTTTTATGTGCGGCCATAGGTATTGCATAGGGTGTGCATACTATTCGTACAAATTGAGGACAATTTATTTCTTAAATAAAAAATATTTAATACATAAATATGTAATTTCAGTCCATGTATTATGATTATAACTCCATTTTCTAATCAGGGTGTTTGAGAGTACGTATTGAGAGTATACAACATCCCGTTACATGTCTGTTATCAATATTTTTTACTTTAGGGGCGATTAAAAAAGAGTACCTGATAAAAGAAATAAAAAAACAGTTTTTGGAATTTTTGTCTGTGTGTCTGTCTGTTTGTCTGTCTGTCTGTCTGGTAGGTACGTTATGACTTCGAAACTACTGAACTACGAACGCGGTTACAGGTAGAATACGTATAATTAGGAGCGTTGTCAAAACTTTGTTTCGTCAAAATCGATGAAGGGAAACGAAAGTAATGGTCAATTAAAAATTTACTTCAAGCACTGCTTCAAAACTTTTGAAACAGCGATATAAATGCGGTTTACATAAACTTATTTAATTTAGACTAGCTGTGCCCGTGACTACGGCGGCGTAAAATTTAATAGAATTATTGTTCAGAATCTACGCGGATAAAGTCGTGGGCACAGCTAGTACCGATATAGATAACCTCAATATGACGCTGTCATGTGTTCACTTATTCACCATTTGTCGCGTTCTGTGGGTGCTGCGACTTACAAAACGTGTTGCTTTGAGAAATAAACGGCATTATTTACTCCACGCAACACTCATATGAGGATAAAATTTACTAAAATTAACTGACGTTATCATGCTATGGTTTTCCTTCCAATTCTCATCGCTAATACCTACATATTTATAGAATAAAGGTATCATAAATTTTAACATCATTGGGTAACCTACTAATTCCGGTAGACGAACAAATGGATTGTGTGTTTGACAATCAAAACTGAGAAACTTATGAGCTTGGCATTTAAATGAGAATGTAGGTTCATGTATGTACCTACCTATATTGGCGCGAGCAGAATAGCCTAGTTCACAAGTTGAAACTGGTGAAAAATGTTACTAATGTTCGTAAAAATACATGCGATGGCTCAATCAATCCGGAATTGTGTCTAGAAAAATGTGGTAATCCTTGTTTATCACAAAAAAAATCCTACGTAAGAAATCCACTGAGAGAACCATAGAGTTTCGGGAGCTAGCACGTTTTTTATTTGGAAACTCAATTTCTCACTTTCAACCTGTGAACTAGACAAAAAGCACAGTTAAACATATCATTTTCTAAAAGGCACTGTGCTAGAAGCTAGTAAATTATAATTATAGAGAAGCTAGTAAATTATAATTATAGGTTAGAATCCCGCTGCAGTATTATTTCGTTCATCGAGGTATGCTGCAAACCTTATTTTTAACGCATATTTATGATTTAATCTAGACCATATCTTATATCTAATGGCTCGTATTTAACTGATCGTTTCAACTTTCCAAAAACACCTAAACGGTCGTTTTATATTGACCTTTTTTTTCTGAGATAATAAATAATTGAAATCAATCGATTATTTAAACTATGTTAAAGTATTAAAAAAATATAGGTATCTAGAAATATGTCTGACAATTATTTGTTAGGATTCAAAATGAAGAGAAAAGAGCTATTAAAATTGAGTTATTCGTCATTTCGCCCGACAAAATTTCGCCTAATCGGGCCATTCCGCCATTCCGCCTTGTCGTTTCCGATGTCGTATTTTATAGGTTAGGATCCCACTGCAGATCATTTCGTTCATCCAGATATGCTGCAAACCTAATTTTGACGCATATTTATAACCTAGAGAATATATCTCCACTAAGTTGCCTATCAAAATATGGTCGCAAGTATTTTTAATTAAATTATTTTATTTTTAACAGCCAGCAACTTCCTAATGCGGCCGATTTAATTTGACTCCCGTTATATCATAATAATGAGAAAAAAGATGATATATAAATAAAACAAGTAGTTAGGTACGTTATGGACGTAAAAAGTTATCGGGGCGGAACGAAAATATGTAGTGGCGGCCAAGTGCGCAACGGCAGTCGTGTTTTTTCAGTCTTTATGCATATTGTTTGAGGTAAACAATATTTTATTGGAAAAAGAACTAAAAAATATTCTTTCCAAAAAAAATACAAAAAAGAATACTTGCGGCCATTTTTTAGTCCTATTGGATATATATTCTCTAGCTAGATTATAAATATGCGTCAAAAATATGTTTGCAGCATATCTGGATGAACGAAATGATTCTGCAGTGGGACCCTAACCTGTTAGAATATGTTCAATGAGGAAAATCAGACACTTATTATTCTTGGACACATACAATCAATCCAATCCAAGCCAATTTATTACGACATGCAATAAGGAAATGTACATAATCATCGACTAAAAATTGCTTCACATAGCGTCGGTAGGGCTCGGGTGTCACGGTGGCTCCTTACATGGAGTAATCACCTCGAATAATGGGTAAAGCTGACTATTCATCATCATTTTTACTGGTGGTACAGCTCCAGTGACGGAGATCGCGGGCGTAGCGTAGGCACCACCGCATTACCTAATATACTTGCCGCTACATGGTAGTTTTCAGCACTATCATGTCCCGGTCAGGTGGTAATGTACGGCCCTGTAATTTCCGGCACAGAAGTTTAACACCTTAGGCTTCAGGAGTGGTAACGCATCTGCATTTTGATCTTGGTCTTGGTGTAAGTGTCTATAGGCTGCAGTCATCACTTAACATCAATGTAAGCTGCACGCTTGTTTGCCATTTCCATCACATAAAAAAATGATACGACATCCACGCGTGTAGCGCGGGAGAGGAGTAGCATGGGGTTAGAGGTGCACCTCCCTCCCCGGGTCTAGGAGGCGTGATTATACTTAGCAAGATTGCTAAGCAGGCAGGCAGATTTACAGGCAGGGAAACTCATTTTTAAATGAACTTTTTTACCCTTTTATTTGTAGATTTTTTTACATAAAAATCTTTTCTCTCCCTAAGCTATTCCCTCGCGTGCCGCTTACAATTGGTCGTGCTTGTTGCCTTAAAAGGCTATTACACGACACGGTATTCAGGGTCCGGCAGAAAGAGTGGGCGTGGCCTCGCGCCGGGTTGCCGCTTATTACACTATCCGGTCGCAGTACAAATACACGGGCCCCTAATTAGGGCTCTAACTCCGTAAATGTTATTACACTACCTTGACCCTTGCTATCGTACCCTGAATACCGTGCCGTGTAATAAGTCCTTTAGACCTAACTACAGAGAAAAAAAATACTGTATTTGAAACTCGTGGAATATTTTAACTACAGCGTACAAACTCTGGAGACGTTATTATGATTTAAAAAAACTTAGTTTGAAGTTCTAATCGAGCAGTAAATTTTACACATGGTGTTGTCGCGAAATTTATAATACATACTTACATTATTACCAGTTGGCGTCGGGGCGTGAGCCGCCGCCACTAGCGGAAAAATTTTCTTCTTTCTTTTTATGTCTAAAGGTTGACAGACAAGCAGACTTGCCACCTGATGGAAAGTGGTGTATTTCGCAGTAAAGTAGGGAACCCGGTCAGCGTCGCCTATGAACATTTGCAACACCAGGGGAGTTGCCAACGCGCTGTCAGCCCTGGAGGATTCTTTTGACGCCATTTTTTAAGAACCCCATATTGTAGAACCTAGGAAACACCTCAGAGGGAAGTTCGTTCCACAATTTACACGTTCTGGGCATGAACGAACGTGAAAACCGCACCGTTGAGCACTGCCATGTGTTCAGACGGTGAGGGTGGAACTTCGCTCTTCGGCGGGTAGTACGGTGTAGAAAAAGAGACGGTGGCACCGTTCAACAGTCGTTCGAGTGTCGAACAGTTCAGCAGAGCACTCACCATTGTAGAGACGGTACATCACGCACAGACTCCCAATGTCTCAGCGCAGGCTGTTCGAGCCTGTCAGTAAGTCCTGGATCATTAACAATACGAACGGCGCGTTTTTGTAGGGAGTCAAGTGGACCAAGCCGGTATTTGGAGTATTTGGGGTATTCTACTAGAAGATATTATTTCCACTAGTGAAGTCAGTCAACCGAACAATGGCGGTCAAACTATTCCAATGGTGCGGTAGTTAATGCAATAACGCAAGATAGGCAGCAGCGTCTTGCGATAAAACTATCGCCACTGCGATCGCCAATCCGCATGCCAAGTGTGGTGATTATAGCATATCCCGTTTATGGAGAGGCTTTGGTGCAGCAGTGGGCATACCACTGCTAAACCAAAGTTTATTATGTTTAGCGGACTAACAACATGACGCGTAGTTTATTTACAGGGAATTGAAATTAGCGCATCACCTCTTGCAGACAGCCTCTCTACATCAATCCCAACAGCATTTTGCTCTACGACATCCGAGAGTAGAATTTTCTTTCCCCTTTTGATGTAACCGGTAGAGGGGTCAGTACGTACATGTGCCCAAAGTCTATAATAAGTATTCTTTCCTTTTTCTTCACGTTTTTCGTCGGAATACACATCGTGAAACGTGAATGTGAATTATAGATAATGCTGCGGTTTTACAACTCACAAAATCATCAGTACGGTGTATGTGTATAAGTCCTAATGTAAATAAGGCCTAAGGTGTCATGCCTCTGTGCCGGAAATTACAGGGCCTTACATTATCACCGACCGGAACACGATAGTGCTGAACACTACCATTTAGTATATTAGGTAATGCAGTGGTGCCTACCCCCGCGAGCTCCGTTACTGGAGCTCTACCACCAGTAAGGTTTGTCGTCGTGAATCCGTATTGGCTGGTTTTCTGTGCACGGCATCAAACCAAGAGCTATTGATTATTTCGCTCACGTCTCGCTTCGGGAGCATTATTTTGCTTTTATTATAAGTTTTGTTTTTTTTATATAATTGAAAGAAAACATTAACTTTTAATAAAATACTGAAATGGTTACTGATTAATAAATAATTATTATGAATAATAATCTATTTATTTCAATAAATTCGATCATATTATTCCTACAATTGGCACACCAATATTATAACTATATAAACATGAAATCGCGATTTTTTAAGTCAATTGTTGGGTCCATCACTAATAGGTTATATGTGGTAGAGCTCGTCTAAGCTGAAATGACTCGCCCCACTATCGCATTAACGCACACGAGCAAATTTCAAATATGGACGTAAGATATATACAAATAAGTGTCATTATTAATATTTGCACTTACACATCGAAAACAACTAATTAAGTAGTGGGGCGCGTCATTTCAGCTTAGACAAGCTCTATCATTATTTTACGAAGTGACAGTAGCTTATGTCAAATGCGGAATAGAATTAAAATTCCAAGAATAGTGCGGCGACAACACGGCGACAAGATCACGCGCTCACACTTCTGTCTTCTATTGTCTTACTTTTCATATTTCTGTGCTGCTAAAAGATATTATAATTTACAGTATATGTACACAATTTAAATGATAATTTCATTAAATACAAAATTATTATGCTCTGTATTTACGTTCAATTTTTTTGTTGATCTGTTGAATGTAGAATTTAAATAATCAAAATTAAAATACTGAAAAAAAAATTAAAAAACTGACGGCAAGCTGACCTTGACTTTATCTTACATAACCAAGAACTGCCTACAGTCTTCCAGTTCTTAATTGATATTATTTACTTAACTCTGTATTATTTACTTAATTGATATGTTGATAATTCATAGGTAGGTTTAATTTAGTTATAGTAGTAGGTTTTTTTTTGTTAATAAATGTGTTAAATTTTGCTAATATAATGTTGTCTTCTTCAATCTTACTCATTTTGTATATCAATGATCTTACTCAATTAATTGATAATTCAACTAGCAAAACTCAGTAATAAGACTTAAAAAAAACTTACTTCAAAAACCAATTACAACAACAAGAATTGAAATGTAACAAAATACAGATTTACCCAAAAGAGCAATGCACGTATTAATTACTCTTTCGGATTTCGTAATCTAACCCCCTTATTCATAAACGTATTTTAGCTAAAGTGTTGCTAATCTCTCCTTTGTCTTTTTCTATCTTGCACATTTGACAATGCAACTGACACAGGCAAAGCATTCTATAGCTAAAACGTATCTAATGTACGTTTATGAATAAGGGGGTACATGTCTAAAAGTTCCCCTTATAGTTAATTTTCATATGAAACATTTTCAGTTCTTAGATTTCATTGAGTGCTTCATAAATTTAAACAAACGAATATACAACGTGCAAAATAATATTGGTTCCATAGTGTGATAAGGAGTGTAGCAGAAAATCGAAGTCAAAGTTTTGCTCAAAAGTCGTCAAAACAGGCTGCTAGTCTTTTTTTATGTAATGGGCGTGGCAAACAAGCATACAGTTCACATTGATGTTAAGTGATGACTGCAGCCTATAGACACCCACATGAAGACCAAGGTCAAAATGCAGATACGTTACCACTCCTGAGGCCTAAGGTGTTATGCCTCTGTGCCGGAAATTAGAGGGCCGTACATTACCACCTGACCGGAACACGATAGTGCTGAACACTACCATTTAGCGGCAAGTAAATTAGGCAAAGCGGTGGTGCCTACGCCCGCGAGCTTCGTCACTGGAGCTCTACCACCAGTAAAAATATTATTAAAAATACCTATTATTGTTTCCATAGTGTGATAAGTAGTGTAGGAGAAAATTGAAGTCCAAGTTTTACTCAAATGTCGTCAAAACAGGCTGTTAGTCTGTTATGATCTGATCTGTACTTCTCGCCGTGATGAAGCGCCGGCGGTTCGCGCAAGTCCGTCTTTGTTTAGGTTTGTTATTTTTTTCCACATTATACAATAATAAATATAAATTGTATGGAAAAGAAATATAGCGCTGTGTATGTGGATAGTAGCCATTTGACTGTAACTACGATGTACATTAATTATTATTAATACCCCTAATTATCATTTCTTCATTATTTTACACGTTGTTCCTATATACTTATAGTAATTTATACGAACTACTTAATCTTTAAAATAAAGTGACTTAATGTAATTGTATCAGTGCCGTTTTCTCTTGCCAATTCTATTTCTTATTACGAATTTTAACAGAATTCTATCACAGTTTCAATAAAAACTAAATAATGAAATTTCAAGTCCGTATTTTCCTTCAAGTCTTCATGAGAAAAAAATTTAATTGTTGTTAACCCGCCGGCGGTTTCACGTTCCTTGAAGGGTTAATAAGTATGTATTAATTATGTCACTCATTCGATATGTCATTGGATATATCAGACATATTTTCATCAATCATTGACGATTCAGTCATTGAAACACCTTCAAATGTTCCCAGTGAAACAACATTAGTTTCACTAGGAACATCTCCAAATACATATTTTTTGTACAAACTTTTGTCATATCTGTCTATCATAATCTTCCACCCTAGGACCACTAGGAGACCAATTAATATGATAGCACCCATTGCGACTGCGATGGTCTCTGAAAAATAAACATAAAGCATATTTAAAATACGAAACTCAAATAGGTACAATCACGGCCGTATTTTCCGAGGGGTGGGTCATTTTCCTATATCATGGAGTATACAATACAATAACCCTATATCTCAATACCTATATCATACACTAGCTGACCCGGCAAACTTCGTAATGCCTCAGAATGAAAATATGACATGTGTCAAATGTTTGATAGATACGGACTATTTGTCTGGGAAAATGAAATGGTGGTTTTTACTATTTCCCTTCAATTTCTTCATATTTTCTTACCTTTTAAACATTCCCTGGACTTCCAAAAATCATTCAAAATCAATATTAGCCAAATCGGTCCAGCCATTCACGCGCATTTTTATATATATAGAAGATTATGTAGGTATAAAGCCGTCGCGATGTAAAACATACAGAAAAGAAGGGGCGCGCGGCTGTGCGAGGGCAAGCGGGATAGCGGAAGACACGCGGGGATGGGCGCTCGTCTGCTCGCCAGTGTGCCGATTGAATGCCAGGAAAAGACCAGTGCGCCGGCCGTCACGCCCGTTCCTTGTCTTTTCTATATGTCTTAAAACGTCGCGACGACACCCGGTCTGCGACGGGTCCGCGCCCCATCCGCGTGTTGCGTTTTTTCTGTCCGGCCGGTGCCTAAAGATCTGGCCGCCCGCGCCGGTGCGGCGTGGCGGGATTCCGCGGGATGGGACGCATTAAACTTAGTTAAAACAGTTTAAGAAAAGCTTTACTTACTTAAAATCGGGGCATACTGAATCTTCTCCAGTTCATTCTGTATGATCAATCGTAATTTATTTGTAGCCAATGGATAATCGTATCTAAACACTATGTTCCATCCATTTACGTCTTCTTTGCACCATTTAGCAAGACGCCATTCTGGCGACTTCATGGCCGATTTGTTCACAATCAGGACGTCGGAAACTGCAGTGTTGTGTTCTCTTTCCTTCTCACAGTCACTTTTGGTTTTGCCGTAGTAGTTACAGAGGGCGGTGTGCTTGAGGTCTGAACAACGTTTCGTGAGTAGATCGTCGCAGGATTCGCAGAACTTACCAGAACACGTCTCATTTGCTGTCGACCTGCAGACACAGTGGCCGCACACACATTCTCCGTTGCCCGAGCATATCTATAACAAACGTGTTAATTCAATGTAAATCTTAAACAAAAACCTTTTTTTTCATTCTGGTTTATTTTTCTTTTAAACTGTTTTTCTGAATCTTGACTGAATTACCTTTAGGTTTTAATTCCCTGCGGCAATGCAGAACTCTAACAGTCTCAGGTTTTAATTTATCTTCTACTTGAATAATTTACTTCTATATTCCATTCAATTATAACAAATATTACACTTTTATTTAATGAACTTATTAAAATATATGGAGTAATTTCTGTCACAGAACCAAAACAACGTAGGCCGCAATTTCTCAGAGTCGGAGAAGGTGGAGAAGTTATTTTGTCAATCTGTCTGTCTCGTACGTTATAATTTCGAAACTACTCAACGGATTTGTTTCGTTAAGTAGGCAGGACGAAAAATATGACAATTGATTTCTTATTATTTTTGGACCTTACAGGATTCATCTGCTGCTTCAGGGATTAAAAGAAGTAATGGTCTATTGAAAATTTACTTCAAGCACTGCTTCAAAACTTTTAAACAGAGTTGAATGCAGTTGACATTAATGTATTTAATTTAGATTTCTCCACCTCTCACCCTTACTATCACTTTAGGAGTGGCTTTTAGGTCCCAATGACCCTGTTAAAGGCTGCGTCTACTCTTTTAAGATGTGATTAGTATAAATGTTATTATTTTCAGTTTGATATTGTAGCAATGTACCTATGCCTAAGGCTAAGAAAATTGGCACGGGAATAGGATAATTAACTATAAGTCTATTATAGGTCTGAATAATTGTAGTTTCCACAGGTTACGCGAAAAGCGACTTACGCGCGGGCGTTGCCGTGGGCAACAGCAGATTCATAATATCCAAAGTAGACTGGGACGTGGAGCATCAAATCTGTTTTAACTGTGGTTTTAATGCATACCTGACCAGAATAAGGCGCGAAGCAATCGCGGTCATGACTCGGACAGCGGCAGTCCTCGCCCGTCCACTGGTCTTCACACTCACACCTCCCGAAGCTGCATCGGCCATGGTCAGCGCACAACTTGCCGCCAGGCCGCTCGCATTCGTTATCGTTGAGGTGGCAATACGACCCCGAGTGACCTTTCTCGCATTGCACACATTGGCCGCACCTAAACCAGTTTCATGTTTATAATACCGTGTTGTATGTATCAAAGGTGGCTAACACGCATGCAGTACATGAGTGTTAGCCACCACCACAGTTCGGCTAATTTCGACTTCGTAGAGCGTTATCTCTGCTGCACCGTGCCTACGTAAGCACTGATAGTCCGGTATTGGTCAAAACTTGATCAAAATGGTCAAATAGGTACGATGCGAAGGAGATAACGCTCTACAGACCCGAAATAAGCCGAAGTTTAAGTTATGCGTTGGTGCATACGCCCTCGAGTCCCTACACTGGAACGATTATTTTTTTGCTGGTAAGCCTAACACTGACATTTCGTAGGAACACGATGTTGAGCCTCGTGTAATTAATTCATGCTAAGAGATAAATCTTCAAAATAATTATTAAATTACATAATAAACGACTATGAGATGTCAATGAAAGGTTGAACTGTACCTACGGACATTAAATAATTCACATACGCTATAAAACAACATGGGCCACTGGCCGCAGTGGATCGGAGGGGAGTAGCCATATGCAGGCTTTCCCTCTGTCAAAGTACAAGCCAAATTGGGCCTATGCCTGTCGCCTAGAAGTTTAAATTTGTGCGTGAAATAGTAATAGTAATAGACTATTTTTGTAGTGTGGATGTATGTGTTTGTCACGCGCATTTCCCCCCGAAAAAAATGACAGACTGTTTTGCATCGGTAATAAACGCAAACGCTATGGCTACTCCCCTCCAGTCCGCCGCGGCGGCCGCCGCCCGGCCGGTAGCCCGTGTTGCTCTATGACATAGGCACACTGTCGGAATGTGATGCAGAGTGACCTGCGCAACACCGCTATTTAATTTTATCACTCGCTACTAATAAGATTATTTTTAGTATTTTATTGTTATTTAGAATTGACGTAAGTCTCATTTTCGTTTGTATTTACAGTTCACCAATTGGGTGACCTTAATTTACTAAGTTGTGATTAATTTTGGGATAAAACCTATGAGTATTAAAAATACCTTTGTGAAAACGATTCTGAACAAACTACATTCAGGGTGTGGTTTTATAACGTTAGAAATTATATACAATGGTAACACCAGAGAATATGTATTAATACTACGTATAGAATGGACACTTCGACGTCCCGCCCGATTTCCCCGCATCACCCAATCTCCTTCCCTCTTATGGGCGACGGTTGGTATCATCAAGTAGTATAATAAATCTATGGTATTATCTACATGCTACGCACGAAGGTGCACGTGTAAATACACGTCACTGATTGATGTCTGTGTAATAGAGACCAAATTAAGCGTTTGTATGGAATTTTGTCGGAGTGTCCGCGGTGTGGTATCACCACAAAATAGGCTTCTTTATGGAACCGAAACGGTATGTGGTTATGTTAACCCGATAATAATGCACCGGTTACCCGAACATGTCTATTTTTTTTAAATCAAAAGTAGGTATGCTCGCTTAGTTTTTAATATGTTGCCAAAGTCTCTATTGTGGTCATTCCAACCATCGTTTTTTTATTTAATGGAATGCCAAACAAGCATGCAGTTCACATTGATGTTAAGTGATGACTGCAGCCTATAGACACCCACACAAAGACCAATGTCAAAATGCAGATGCATTACCACTCCAGAAGCCTAAGGTGCTATGCCTCTGTGCCGGAAATTACAGGGCCGTACATTACCACTTGACGGGAACACGATAGTGTTGAACACTACCAATCAGCGGCAAGTAAGTATATTAGGTAATGCGGTGGTGTCTTCGCACGAGCTCCGTCAAGAAATCCTTAGTTTGAATCTTATTTTTTACCTTAGAGACAAGATGGGAAAATTATGTAAATTTCATTAGTAGTTAACGTTGACTCATAATACTTGAGTCATCGTTTCCACGCTGATGAGGTTATAGTAAAAATTATATGCTAGCAACTAATAACTAACTTAACACAGATGTATTCCATTGAAACTATAAGGATAATGTACGTAATATATGAAATAATTCATTCGTTTTACATAATAATACACTATATACGTTAGGTGATATGTGCTATAATCAATACAGCATACATTCAATACAGGTGGATGTAAGACTACAGTTATTAGAATTATATTAATAAAACCGGTCGGTAAAAGTGCGTGTCGGGCCACGTGCAGTGTAGGGTTCCGAAGTTTTTAGGTTAGAATAACTTAATGAAAAAAAAATTCTGATATCTTCAACATTTTTTAATAAATTACATTTGGTCGACTACTAATAATTACTCGCAAACTTGTAAAGCCAACTTAAGGTGACTTAAATGTGATAGTTTTCCTTTTAATTTCGTTTCTTAAACAGCTCTACTATTTTATTTTTAATTTTTTTTTACAAGCATGTGTTAATGCGAAATAATATAAAAACAGCTCTACTATTGCCGTAACGTTTGAATTTTTAACAACAACCGTTTAGTTGATAGAGGAGACACTTGACTCTAACAAAAATTGACATTTTAAACCTATCCTTTTACTTCTAGTGCATTTTTATTGAAAGCAAATACCTAAGTAAGTCTCAAGTTTTCAAAATGATGCGAAATTGTAACATGGACCTCTTTGTAGGATTAAAATAGTAGTAAACCGTTATCGTAACACGAGTCCGCCGCTTACCGCAGTCGCTCCGACTGCGAGGCCAGGTCATAACCTGGCAGTCTACGGTGAAGTATCTGGGGTGTAGCATCGACCGCGGGCTCCGTATGGTGACCACAGTGAATCACGTTGTGCAACAGTAGGCGACCGCGCGCTGGATGCTGCGCCCCGTTCTTCAACCGAGACTGCCACTCCGGACCAAAATCCGGCTATACAAGACCTATGTCCGCTCGAGGCTGACGTACGCTGCACCTGCATGGTATGCACTATGCTCCGCGACGCAGCGGCGCCGGCTTCAGGTTAAGCATAACGTGTCTCTCCGGCTGATCACAGAAGCGGGGAGGTACGTACGCAACGACATCGCCCAGGATCTAGGTTTTGAGTCCATGGAGAAATTCGTGGTCCGCTCGCGCGTCAAATGTTCGACCGCGCGGACAACGGACCCCACGAGCATCTTCGCGGAATCACCCCTCTCCACAGCCCACCCGAGGGTCGTCCAATGCCGCGCGAGATCCTCCCTCCTGCACCGCCGGGGGCGCGTCGAGCCGATGTCGCCCACCCCATCCCTCTGAAGGCCTCGATCCCCCGGATCACAGTGAAGGCCGCCCAGACATACACCTACACTAACATACATACCACTGTCGACAGGCCTCAACCACCCGCAGATTATTGGGAGAGTTCGAGCCCCGCCCACCGACCGGGTTCAACCCCCGGTCGAGGACTTGAGACGTCCCCCGGGACCGGGGCTGCGCCGCCAGGCTTAGGCCAAGGTGACGACGTGATCGTGTGGTCCCTTACCATCGCTAACATCAATATATTTAACTGTTTGTAAGCGGCGCGCGGGGGAATGGCCGAGGGAGAGAAAACAATATGCCCAAAAAAAATATACCATAAAACAAACAAAAGGGATAAAAAGCTCAAAAAAAAAAAAACAAGTGTATAAAGACTCCCTCAGCAAGATCCCCTGCGTGCCAGCATCTCCCGTTTAGGACTACGCTCTCCATTGCCTCGGGAACAGATAGACCCGGGGAAGGAGGACATTCGACCCCCGAACCATCCCCCCCGCCTCTGTTGCGCTTTACACGCGGAGGGTAACCATTTTTTTTGGCTCAGTTACACTTCTTTAGATTGTTATATGCTTCACGATATCATCGTGACAAGCAAAAATGACTTTTATTAATTACGAAATTTTTTTTTTAAGAAGGGTATATAAACTTACTTGCAAGTTCCTTGTCCATTGCAAACAAAGTTGTCAAAATAATTTTCTTTGCACATATCCAAATCCGTGGAGTCCACGTTAGAGTCATCGCATTGACAATTGATTCCGTACCTGTAATTTTAATAATAATACGTGAAGCAAAAACTTGTGATCCCTTTTTACGAAAATTGCGCCTACGGACATATGCGCCTATGAAATACACACTTATCTATACTAATATTATAAAGCTTAAGAGTTTGTTTGTTTGCTTGCTTGAACGCGCTAACCTCAGGAACTACTGGTCCGATTTGATAAATTCTTTCAGCGATAGCCCATTTATCGAGGAAGGCTTTAGGTTATAATTATATAACATCACGCTAAGATTAATAGGAGAGGGTAGGTAAGGGGCCGTTCAAGTATTACGTAAGCAGATTTATTGCAATTCTTTACCTCCCCATCCCCCTTGTCAGCAAAAGTAAGTAAAGCATTTACCCACTCCCCCCATGCTTACGAAAACATTTTTCAATAAATGTATTGTTTTTTTTGAATACGAGTATTATAATTATAATGTTATAATTATAATTCTAATAATAAGAAAATAGATTAAGGATAGAGATTAGATTTTACTGATGAAATAAGTAAATAACTATCGATGACGTAATCATCATCTAGACTCCCCTACTCCCCATGTCATCCAAAATACGCAGAGCAAAGACCCCCCCGCCCCCCCATAGTGCTCACGTTATACTTGAACGGCCCCTAACATTGAAACCGAGCGAAGCCGTTAGGGTTGATGGTGGTAGTTTTTGTGGTGATGGTGGCATTGGTGGCGTCGGTGGTGGTTTTGGTGGCGTTGGTGTCATTGGTGGCGTAGGTGTTGTTGGTATTGATGGTGGCGTTGATCGCGTTGGTGGCCTTTGTGGTGGTAGCAGTGGTGGAAGTGGTACTGGTGACGGTGGTGGTGGTGGTGATGGTGGTGGTGGTGGTGGTAGTGATGATGATGGTGGTGGTGACGATGGTGGTGATGGTGGTGGTGTTGGTGGAATTAGTGGTAAATGCACAACGCTAATATTCAATTTTTCACTTCTGTCGGCTCTTACGGAGTGCTTTGAGTTATGTATAGATCTATAATTTTTCTTTCATTCTCTGTTAGTAGCACTAAATGACTGAAACTTTACAAAACTATACAATAATTGTCTATAAAAAATATTATGCATACAAGTATAGAGAGCGTTATAATTCTATGCATAGAAGTTTAAAATGGCCTTTTCGAAAATACGGTTCTGCATAGGATGGACGTTTGTAGGTTGTAGGTACCTACGACTGCGCGTTTAAACACATAATTAGTTATTTTTCCCACGGTCAGTTATATGTGGCTCTGTCACGTGTTAGCAATCCTAGCAGCCTGTGTGCTTTTATCTCCGATGGCCATACGTCATAAATCGTGTACAGAGAAGCTTCACTGTAAAATAGATTTTTTTTAGCTACTTATAAGTGTTTATGATCCAAAATTAACCAAAAGTTATATCCAAAAGCCCTGCCCAAAGTCCCAAAGTCACTATTCCACGCGAAAAAAGTTACGGGCACAGCTACCTACGACTGCGCGTTTAAACACATAATTAGCTATTTTTCCCACGGTCAGTTATATGTGGCTCTGTCACGTGTTAGCAATCCTAGCAGCCTGTGTGCTTTTATCTCCGATCGCCATACGTCATAAATCGTGTACAGAGAAGCATCACTGTAAAATAGATTTTTTTTAGCTACCTATAAGTGTTTATGAGTTAAAATTAACCAAAAGTTATATCCAAAAGCCCTGCCCAAAGTCCCAAAGTCACTATTCCACGCGAACAAAGTTACGAACACAGCTAGTTGTATTATAAAATCTGGCACAGAGACAACGCATCTATAGAAATCTCTGTCTGTAATGTAGATGTTCATAGGCTACAATCTACTAAACATCAACGTGAACTGTATATCTATATTTGTTTGGTTACTGAGAAACCGCTCGAATAAGTAGATGAAACAACATTATTATTTTATTTTTTAGTGAGTTCAAATAAATGAGCAAACGGATTTGTTAAAAACCAACCCGCTTACAAAGTATGCGGCAATGACTGAATAGTACGAGGAATAAAAAAATATCTGCATCATAATCTATTTTCAGCACAGACCAATCAGCCTTCCTTCTTCTATAGTCGATGATTTTCAGCTACATAATGACACATTGTGAATTAAGGTGAACGCACACTTATCCGAATCGAACGCATCGAACGAATTCAAATCAAGCCTCGTATGTATCCGCAGTGAAAAATCGACAGCGCCGAAGAAATGATCATCAACCTCATGAACCGCGGCATATCTGATGACTTCATCCAAATTCGTCTAGGTTTTCTGGGGTTCTTTCAGATTCGGATGATATGACGCGGGTGAGTATGTGAGGTTTCATAAGATTTGATAAACAGAATTCAAAATTTCATTTCGTTCGACTCGTATAATTTATCCATTCGGATAAATGTGCGTTCACCTTTGGGTGATTACGTCCAATTGGAGACGGGGGTAATTATATACCTTTTAAATTATGTTGATTGTTGTACCTGTTAGGAAAACATCTACAAACGCCACATTCGAGATGTCCATTATAGTTGCAACTCGTTGCATTTAGAACAATGGTATCGCAATTACATTTGCAATCTGATTCAAACTGTATGAGTACTTTTTCATCCAATCCCATTGGGCCGATTTTAACGAAATGCTTAAGTATGTTGCCCTTTGGACACGATTTCAATATTATGGTTGCTGTCACCTTAACAATCCCATCTTGATTTGATTCGCATTCGTTGTTGTTGACTCTACAATCTGGTGTCATTGTCAATTGAATAAAAGGTGGTATATCATAATCTAATTGCACAGTTCTGGTTATATTCTGGAAATTATATCGACACACACGTACATTTGATGATAATAAAATCAAATAAATATCAGCTTTAATAACAGGTACATTTTTAGAGACGTTTATTACTTACCAATAATTCATTTTTCATGAAATCCACAGTATCTGACATTGTTTTTAGTGTCACATACTTTGCTCCTTGAATATTGTTTGCTATAATTTCATATTTGCTGGTGCTACTATCGAATATTGAAAATATAATTTTGGTATTAGTCTCTACGGCAATTTTGTTAATTTGATTCAAAGACGCGTAATCGAGGAGCGTTGCATAGCTGTCATTGATAAGATGACATTTCATGTCGAAAGGTCGACTTGTGCTAATTAATTTTGTTTGTTCATCATTGTAATTAGTGTCGTCAGTGCCAAGGATAACAATTCGTCTTGCGTCCTTCCTCCAACCAATAACATCTCTGCATAACATGGCTTGAGTCAAAGCGTAAAGAGCCCCTTCTGTTTGAATTAGTGTTGAATTCACAGGACTTTCTCCAAGTGCTTCCTCGAACAACGACATGTTCGCAGTTAATGATAGGTGATTCTTAAATATATAAGTATTGTTGGTTTGTCTGAAAATTGATAATATTAAAAGTTAGTGGCACGTTTCAATAAATATTAAATTGCAAAAACAATCAATACATACAGTACTCAACAATTAATAATGCACATCGAGCCTACGAAAGAGACGATCGGCTTGTTTCGACTTCGTAGAGCGTTATCTCTATTGCACACTGCCTACGTAAGCAGTGACAGTCCGGGATTGGTCAAAACTTGATCAAAATGGTCGACAAACGTCAAATAGGTACGGTGTGAAAGAGATAACGCTATACAGACCCGAAATAAGTCGAAGTCTCCTTCCTAGGCTCGATGTGCAATAATTATTGTTGAGCAGCTGTACCTTATAATGAGACAATAAAAATCGAGTGTCTGTAGGTACTATAAATATTTTTCCAAAATACTGACAAGAGGCGATTAAAGAAAGAAGTAGAAGAGAAGAGTAAATAAAAAAAGATCCGAACGAATTGAGAACCTCCTCCTTTTTTCGAAGTCGGTTAAAAATAGCCTTTATTGTCTACTACATACTAAAGAACATTTTTTTTTTTTACTTACACATCTTAACATGATAAACGTTGAATAAACATATTTTAAAACATTTTTATTTTTAGATTTTGTTTCCTAACATAATGGTTTAAATACATTTGTTGGCGTTCCGTAGTAAACAAGGAACCCTCTTAGTTTCGCCATGTCTGTCTGTCTGTCTGTCCGTCCGCGGTTTAGCGCCAAAACTATTGGTACTAGAGACTTGAAATATATAGCACAAGTATGAAACTTAAGTATGCCGACAAAGTGGTAAAATAAAAACATGATTTTTTTTATTTTAGGGTACCTCCCATACATGTAACGCGCGGATAATTTTTTTATTTTACGTTTTCTATATAGTGTGGATATCGTTGGATAGGTCTTTCAAAAATGTTAGGGGTGTGCAAACATCATTTCTCGATTAAGTTCACTGTTCGTGACTTATTGAGCTTTAAAGGGCCAATTTTCGTTAGAGTCTAGTGTCCCCCCCCCCTACCGACTAAACAGTCGTAGTTAGAAATTCAAACGTTACGGCAATAGTAGCCGTATATAATTAAATTCAAAGGAAAACTATCACACTTAAGTTGGCTTTACAAGTTTGCGAGTAATAGGCGACCAAATGTATTTTACTCGAAAATTTCGGACTACTCCATAGTAATGTCGGAATAGATGGCGCCAGGCGTCATTTACATATTATTTGGTTCCGCACGACTGTTTCTGAGTTTTTTTATTGAACATAAATTATATCGCTTTAATAGGGAATATGCATAAAATTTAAAATTGTCTCAAATATTTTTTTCTCGAATACTTATCAACGTCATATTATAATTACAAAGTTTTTTTTTTATTTACTAATTATTTAATGGCATTAAATATTATGTAAATAGTACAAAATAAGGGAACGAAATTCAAACTTCCAAAACGCGCCGCCATTGGTCGAGACGAAATAACACTTTGTCTGGTGTTTTTCTAATACTATTTTTGCACTTAGGTACCTACTATACAATACTTGTAAGATAGTTTTTTTGCCTTTTCCATAATTTGTAGAGCAATTAAAATTGAAAATACGTATGAAGTAACACAAAAGTTTAGAGTAAAAAACAATTGAAAAATAACTATTATATTTTCAGGCCTATTTATAATTTTTCTACAATATATATGTACATATAAGTAAATGATTAATTTAAGTCGAATAAAAACTTTCATGAATATTCCCTATTGGGGTGAGGTGTCCGTTGGTGTTAGAAGCGGACTAGCAGAAGTAGCGGACACTTCTGTCAGAGAATTCGATTCGCACTTAGCTGATGATGTAAATCCTAATAAATAACGACGGAACCCTACACTGCGCGTGGCCCGACATGCACTTGACCGGTTTTCTGTACAATAAGTTAGAAACTACTTTTAAAACATAATATTTAAATTATGTAAAAAAGCTGTAATATTTTCAATATAGTAAAATAATATTTTTAATACATTAGTAACTAATAAAGATTAAGAGTAACAGAAAAAAAAGAAACAAATTTCTGGAATTCTCGAATGGTCAATTGAAAATTTACTTCAAACATTGCTTGAAATTAACTATAGGTCTGAATAATTGTAGTCCCCACAAGTTACGCGAAAAGCAACCTACACGCGGGAGGAGCCGCGTGCAACAGCAAGTATTTAAATAAAATTTAAAAAATATTGGACCAATTAATAAGTACATACATACCTAAATGAACTAGTCAAACAACTTTTACTACGATTCACTACTAGATTATATTGTTCCATTTGAGGTAGAATGTAATGTAGGTATATTACAATTTTAACATCGGGCTTGTCCCACATGACGCAACCAATAACACACACGAGTAGGCACGTAAAGGTAGATCTAAAACTATGAATCATACTATCAATATTACCTAGCGGTATAGCTCCCGTGACTTTTTCTTCTTATTAGGATTCCATATTACATAACCATAACCTTACATAGGGAACCCTTAAAGTATCGCCATGTCCGTCTGTCTGTCAGTAGCTTAGCTCAGTGACTTAGTACCTACTGTGGAGCTATACATATATATTTTTAAATACATATGTAATTAGGCCGCATACTTCCAGAAGGTGATGGGGCACTTCATATTGTTTTATGCAAAAGTGAACCATTTCTTGGATATTCGCATATATATTTGTATTTTTTAAAGAACCTTCAAAAACTAATTTAAAAAAGAAATCTTTTCATTCAAACTTTAAACTGCCACAGTAGGCTAGTGGTAGCAAGCCACTACTACTACGCTGGAGGTCCTGGGTCGAGGGCTATCAGAGATAACGGTTTAAAATCCTTTATCTCTGGTTCTTTTGGGATTTTTCTATTTTCTGGAAGTTTCCCAGTACCTCGAAGATTGGTAATGTTAAGGGATCAGTTTGTGAAATATTTAGCTTTAAAATGGCAATTTTTTGTTAGAATCAAGTCATCTCGACCACGTTTAATTTACTTTCATGCTCTTTCCTACATACCCAGCTCTCGCTTGGCTATGTAGGAATTGGCTTGACTCTAAGCTATGATAGCGTTTTTATAAGAACAGCATTACGTATGCAAGCGGAGCTCTCGGACTTAGGAGTTAACAATGAGCAAGCACCCTTCTCTCTACGACTACGGTGTACCATCCCTGCTATACACATCCAAGATATACAATTTTATCCACCAGCTCTAACACTACATCAATATTTGCTGCTATTTGTCTATTTTAACCTATACCTATCTCTTCGATGAAGACCATAGAGAAACACGGGCCGCCGGCCGCGGCGGAACACTTGTGCTTGTACTTTGACAGAGGGGAAAGCCAGCATATGGCTACTCCCCTCCAGTTGCTCTATAACGAAGACATAGATGATATTACGTTTTACTCACTCATTTTCCATCACGAAGCTGCCAATACCCATTCTTACGTTGTCACTTATTTTCGAGAGTTGGTCGTATAGTTCTGCACCCACAGTTTTCAGATCCCTTATATGTTTGGCCATACTATTAGAATAATCGATTATATAGTAAACATCTAATGGATAACTCGCTAGGAGCTTAAAGTCCATTGTAACAGAAACTGGTTCGCCTGGGCGTGCTTTAATATTTACGATTTGCGGTTTGAACTGTACAACTTTCTTGACGTTCTTACCGAAGTTAAAATTCTCACTTTGTACAGTGCTTTGAACTGCTATCGGATTATAAACGGATCCTTTACACCAGCAGTGTTGTCGATCGTGAAAACTTTTCGACTGGCATGGAAAACCCTCATATATGTCCTGAAAATAATAATAAATAGTATTTTAATAATAAAATAAAACAAAATACGCTTACACTCACAGCCCCATACTAGGTATACACCTGTGTCGTGGATGCCGTTGTACACACACAACACATACACGAACACCCAGACCCGAAACAAATATCTATAGGCCATACAAATTTTTGTCCCGGTGCGGGGATCGAACCCGCGACCCTTCGAATCAAACGGTCGTCTCACACCGCTGGACTAACCGGGTCGTCGGCTCTAACGATTTCGATAAAATTTGCAAAATAGATACATTTACAATGTCGAAAAATCGAATTATAGGTATGTAAATATTTTTTTTAACATTTTAACACGTTATTTTACTTTTCCCACCATTTGTGATTCGTTTGAACACGATCATACCTATAAAACACACGCTATTGTTCCGCCGTCAAACAAAAAAAATCGAGAAACAAAAAATAAAACCGTAAATCGTCTTACGTTTTATCAAAAAAAAAACATGTGGTCCGCGTGTGAATGAGCCCTGAGTCAACAAGAGAACGCGTTGGCAAGACAGAATAATCGAATTGTTAATCAGTTTAATCGTATAGACAGTACAGACTCCTTCATATTGGTAGCATAGCTATAGTAATCACTGGCTGTTAGAATTACGTGCCAAGACCAATTAGTATGCGGGCGGCACATGCGATATGAAAATTCTTCACATTTATGCAACCATCTTTCTACAGATATTAATGGCCGAATACTCAAACGTCACTCAATTTTAAGCAATCCTCAAATGAGCGCTATCTCTATCATATGAACGTGTTTTATAAAGACATAAGACTTTTAAGTCGCACTTAGATTTAAGTGACGTTTGAGTATTTGGCCATAAGACCATCTAAATCACCTCAGTAGCTAAATTCAATGCATGGACACCATGAAACAGCCAATTTTTTATTAGGGTCCGAGTGAAAATATTAAAAGTGGTAGATACAGTTAGGGAACTGTCGCTCTAGCTAGCTTTTTATTGCCACCGCTTACCTATGTATATGGTTAAGCGGCGAGTTCCCTGATAGGTAGTACATGAAGCTATTAGTTTGTTAAACCATGTTTAAACCATACAGTCGATGTTGAGCTGTAATTATTCAAACAGTGTACCGCCCACAATTATTCCCCTAATCCTGCCCTGTCGTAAAATCTGTTTATTTGTCATTTCATAAATGTTTCTTAACTAAATAGGTACCTAGAATCTTCTTTTCCAATTTTCAAATATATAAAAATAACTTCGTTAAGAAAAACCGGCTTCAAAACTAAAAAGTTAAAAATAATAAAGATTAAATATTAAGTAAGTATATTTCGACGCTTCATTCTTCAGACATATTTTTTTTATTTATTTTTTTTACATCTTCCTCTAACATTATTAGAGACCTTTTTTACAGATTTATTTATTTCGCTATTTAATTTATTGTCTATTTCCTAATGATAGGCGTACTATTAGACTTATCATATTAATTATTTCTTTACTTGATGTTTATTCTATTCTTATAGATATATAACTTAACGAACTATGACGTGCGACGTTTACATTAACTTATGGTTAAACTTATACCTATATATTATACTAATAATGCTTTATATTATTTACTAAATGCTAGACTATACTATTGTTATATAATCTTTACTTATATATAATAGCATATGCTTATCTATCTGTTTAATTTCTATTTATTACCTTACTACTAAATATAATACGAGTACAATATCTTATGAATAACTTTTGGAATGTCTTACTTGCAAATAATGAGGACATGTTGCTATCATTAAGTTTCTCTTCTATTTTTAATTCTAGGTCGTGTCTGTCAAGGTGATACACCGGGCAGTCCAGGAAGACATGCGGGACTGATTCGACGACTCCCGGCTCGCACATACATAACGGGCTCTCCTTACACTTTAGCGATTTAGGTATTCCGAGAACCCGCCATGTCCTGTTAGCACTTGTGTCAGTATGCCCGTTGGTTGGAGTTTTCTAACTAACGCGTAAGCATCTCTGGCATCTGGAAGGATCAGCTTAGTACCGGAGGCAGTTTCTCCGGACCGGTATCTTCGGTTCCATTCATCAAGCGACTCCTCACGAAGTAGTCGTTTGACGAACGACACCGGACACCGGTCATAGTCTGGTTTCTTTTTACTGTTCTGTGCCGCTTCCTTTGCCAGTATATCTGCACGCTCGTTTCCTGGGAGCCCCGCATGAGCCTTGACCCAGAACAAGGAGACAACTTTGCCCTGAGCCAAAGCAGCCTTCAGGTTACTCCTTGAATGTACTGCAAGAGGGTGAAGCGAGCTTTGGTTTATAACCGTCTCCAATGCAGACCTGGAGTCACTATAAATGCCAAAGCTCGCTTGCTTACTCTTCAAGACCTCGCTCGTCGCCCTGCATATGGCCAGTAATTCGGCCTGGTAGACCGTGCAGTACGATGAGAGGCAAAGTTTGACGGCTTTGTTTTCAGCTGCACTGTTCCATAGTGACAGTGCTGCTCCGACCCTTCCGTCAATTTTGCTCCCATCGGTGAAGATCCGTACTGCCTGCGTACTGTGAGAATCAACCAGTTGTTGGTCTACCAGTTTCACAAATCCTAAGTCCATATGCAGCGCTGGGTGAGGAGCTTCTGCGATTCTCACCGCACGCTCAGGTTCCCTGTCTCCTATCGCTGACCGGAACGACCCTCTCCTCACCTCATACAGGGCAGCTGCCTCCTGTATTCCAAGGTCGAGAGGTAGTATCCCGGCCAGTATCAACGCTGAATTTAAGGAGACCGTGCGGTATGATTTGCTGTGCTTTTGAGCGAAGCCTTGCGGGACTGAATTCAAGATATATTACAACATGTTGTTCCTGTATCCGGCAGGCAACTTCGGACTTTAAGATAAATAAGTTATTTTATTGACTTTTTCTTCGTGTGGGTAGCCGGTCTCATCTGACATCATTTCTTTATTCGTGCGAGGCAACGAGCACTTACTCAGTGTCACCATTTCGTGATTATTAAAAAAAATATAAGCAATAACTATGCCGAATCGAAGTACGGCCGATAAGATTGAGTATTTATTACTCTGTACAATTACGAAAATTAAAACATGTATGTATCTTCACGCCAGGTCCCTAACGGGGTAGGCAGAGAGTGTAGAGCGCCAGACATCCCGGTTCTGACAAACCTCTCGTGCCTCGTCTACCTTCATCATTCTCTTCATACATGCACGCCGATTCCTAAGACTTTTGACCCCACCATCAGACAGAACTCGACCTATTTGGTCATGGTAGGTCAGCCTTGGTCTTCCTGGGCCTCTGCAACCATCCACATTCGCATTGTATATCTGTTTAGTCATTCGCTCATTCGACATTCTTTCTATATGCCCGAACCATCGGAGCATGCCTTTTTTCATTTTTACACCGATACTATCATTCACACAAAGTCTCTTTCTTACATCTTCATTACGAAAAATAAAAATATTAAATTAAAACATAAAAAGCAAAAACGAACGATAGTGTACTCGTCGAAGTCCGATGGAAATTTCGGTAAGTCTAACAATCTTATTTTTACACAAGTGATACAGTAATAGTGCAAAAAGTTAAATGTTCCAAAAACAAGATAATGTTTACGCGTCTGTAAGCTACGTTGTTGGTTAACTGCGGGTTAACACGATAGATTAGCATGACGCTGAAAAATCGCCTGGAGTGAAATGTTTCAAAAAACAAGATATTGTTTACGCATCTGTAGGCTATCTTGGCGGTTAACTGCGGGTTAACACGATAGATTAGCATGACGCTGAAATTTCGCCTGGATTGAAATGTTCCAAAAACAAGATATTGTTTACACGTCTGTAGGCTATCTTGGCTGTTAACTGTGGGTTAACACGCTAGATTAGCATAACGCTGAAAATTCGCAGGAGTGAAATGTTCCAAACACAAGATATCGTTTACGCGTTGAGGCTATCTTGGCGGTTAACTGTGGGTTAACACGATAGATTAGCATGAGGCTGAAAATTCGCCTGGAGTGAAATGTTCCAAAAACAAGATATTGTTTACGTGTCTGTAGGCTACCTTGGCGGTTAACAGCAGGTTAACACGATAGATGAGAGATAGCATGAGGCTGAAAATTCGCCTGGACTTCGAGGCTGGAATTCGTTGACTGTGAGTTAACACGAAGGTAAAAATCCGATTTTAATCGGATTACTTACCTATTTTTACATTTTTACCTTAAAATGTCCGATATTAAATATCGGTTTTTTCAAAAGAAAAACTATTAAAAGAATATGCTATACCTTATAACTGCAAACTTCAACTGTTGGAAAGCGCCTACCTTAAACCCAGAAATAGCCGCTGCTGTGGCAGACACAAGTAGAAGCCGTGGTAAGAAAGTCCAAATGAGACTAGACCAATTAGGTCTGGGCATTACAGCTATAAACCGAGCAATTCCCTTTCTGCTGAACGGTGTTAACAAGGTCCAATGTATTAAATATTTATCGAATGATTTTAGAATTCTCAGTGACCTACACTTTATCGAAACTCAATTGAGGACCAAACTTATAACTCCAGGTTTGTATAAATCTTTTTGAACTGTTGTCCAAGATCAAGAACGAGACGAGACATTATTCATTATTTGGCAACAACCTCCAAGAAAAAAAGAAAGCTTCTTAAGCAATAGAAAGACAAGGACTCAAAATTAAACGAGTAGCGAACGCAAAGCCTGCGACGTCATCTCCGACATGTGCTCGTAATCGCCACCAGGGAAACTGGTCAAGCCCCCCTCGCTTCTAGTCGTCGAACAAGGGGGGGAGGGGGCACAACCCACCACAAATAAGAGCGTCGTCCGCGCTGGTCTCTTAAAGTTTGAAATTTCGAAATAAAATTCATAACAAAAAAACTTCTGCAGTTATTAAACGAGGTAAACTGCATTGAAATTTAATTAAAAATATCTAATTGTTGATGCTAATACCAAATAAAGCGGGCCTTTATTTACAAAGATAAATGTCGCTTAATACAACGTGCCCTTTTTAGAGACAGGAAAAACGATTTAAGTGACTTCATAACTACAACTGGCTACAGGGGAAAAAATTAAGCGACAACGCATTCTATTTACGGAGCAAGCCAAAAGGTATGAAGTAACGAAACCCAAAATTAGTAGAAGCTAGCTATTTATCTTAACTACCAATTTAGATAAAAATGACTGTCAGGCTAATTTACTTATGTGACATATAACATTGAAATTGTAACGTTTAATGTTTATTAATAATAATGGTTTATTTACATCTAAGACTATCAATGGCTGATAAAAAACCAGGATTTGATTTCACCTGAAATTTTCCTTTGCATCACCGAAAATTTCAGGTGCTTACATTGAATAAATGAATAAATAAACACAACATAATAATCAATCAAAGTATTTATTTAGAATAATTATTATTATATAACAGTCTCACTGGGAACATCAATTATATTATTTTCTTTTCAGTCTTAATCAGCAAAATTAGGTACATTAGTATTTTGTATGAGAATTAAGTAAGATCAGTCTCAATGTAGGAACATCAACTATAATTATTTATAAATAAAGTAGGACTAAAATGGTTTAACGACTAAACAAAATATCTGAACAAAAACGAGTATTTGATTCAAGTAGCACCCGGCGTGGAAAGTGGAAAATAGATGCAGCTAAAAGAGTTTAAGCGACAACCCATATCGTATTTGTGTGACGGACAAATGGTTTAAGCGACATCAAAATGTCGCTTAAATCGAAGTCAAAATGATTCAAGTTACTTCTTAATAAAATTTAGAATCAGGACAAACGCTTTAACTCTTATTCACTTATTTATGAGAGATAGGGTGACTGGTTTATGTCTCGGTTATTAATATGATGGTATGGTTCAAGTATATGATTTAATAAAAAATGCAAAATCCACGTCGTTTAAGACACTGCCACTTTGGAAGCGACACGAAAATAGTATTGTTTGAAATGCCAAAAAAGTGCTCCGATTATTTTAGAATCCTCTGTTGGCGAAAGAGTTACTTAGTAACTCTTTCGCCAACAGAAAAGAAACAATAGACTTATAAGAGTCATACCTATTGGTTCCCATTGATGTTTCTCATAGGAAATATTTGAAGTTTCAGTATGAGTCATCAACTTACGAATTTACGGCCATGCCCATATGGATAGACCATAGTCTATCTTCCATTCTTTTAACATTTACTAAAGGCATGAAGGAGATAGTGACTTATATATGAAAACGGAAAAAGAATTAGGTACGTAAATCGGTGCAGTAACCTCGGCGAAATAGGCGTACATACGTAAAAAAATATATACCTATATTCCTACTGGCCAGTACTGGCCGAATTGAGAACCTCCTCGTTTTTGAACTCGATTAAAAAAGCGTAGGACGTCATACCTATTATTATAAACTTATCCCTTAGTTTAGCCCTGTCACAAAATTATATCTAAGCTAGCGTCTCCTATCCTACACATATTCCAAGGCTTAAAAGAAGTCAACTCTGAGAGAACTAGGATGTAGGCAATACCCAGAAATAAAACGATGACACATTCCCGGTAACTTGCGTGTGCAGGCGTTAAAATGATTGTAGAACATACTAGGTAGGTATTACCTGCCTAGTGTTTTCAAAAAATTAAAGTAAATCCAATTTCAAAGAAAATGTGATGTTATCTTTGTGTAACATAAGGGTTACTTACATATTGAAAATCTATTTTTATCAAACATTGTTAGTTTATTTACAGCTCACATTAAAATCAAATATGAGCAAATGAAATTCTTCAGAATAGATTACTAAATAAGTAGTAAATTGACATAATGGACGCTCATGTTGAATCTTCACGATGCTTATAACATATTTTCTTACCGAGTTACACCATACGCAATTATCTCTTGGAAATCCAATGCATTCAGCACAATTATCGAAATCTCTACATGTCTTTACACTTTCAACTGTATATGCTTTTATAAGGAACAAAAAAAATGCTGATTTCCAGTACATTATTTAAGATAAACATTGGCACCTCAGTTCATAACGTCAGAACGCTGAGAGTAATCGCGACACACTACAAACTACAAACACAAGCGAAAGGGAGGTCGTATTCAAGACGAGTTTATACGTAGTTTACGCACTGTCGGGGAATCTTTGCATATGGCAAATCAATCGAATATAGCAGTTATTACCACCGCGAAAGGTGCCCATAGGGTCAAGCAGCCAGGTCCCTGGGTATCTATGTATCACCACACCACTGTATGTATGTATCACCACATGTTTGTGCAAATGAAACAGATATATAGTAGCTTTGTGGACTCCTCAGGCTGGCTGTTAGGCTGACTGCACCTTGAAGCCACGACTGTCCTAGGACAGGCTTTCCTGGCACAGACAAGACGGTTTTGACAGCGACATGCCGCAAACTTGACATAAAATTATTATTACGCATTACCTAATATACTTGCCGCATTACCTAATATACTTGCCGCTAAATGGTAGTGTTCAGCACTATCCTGTACCGGTTTGGTGGTAATGTACGGCCCTGTAATTTCCGGCACAGAGGCATAACACCTTAGGCCTCAGGAGTGGTAACGCATCTGCATTTTGACCTTGGTCTTCATGTGGGTGTCTATAGGCTGCAGTCATCACTTAACATCAATGTGAACTGCATGCTTGATTGCCACTTCCATTACATAAAAAAAAAAAAAAAATAAAAAAAAAAAACTGTCTAGTCTTTTTCTCAGTGCAGTATGAGATAGTAGGTACGTGCGACATTTTAGTATATTTTTCAAGTAGGTACCTATACAAAGTACAGTAATACCTCGGTCTTCGCGATAGGTGAGAGCAAGCGATAGCATTGTAAAGCGAATTCGCGTAAGTCGGGGTTCACCTTTGCATAATAAATACTAGGTTCAAATTATTAGTTTTTTTGGTCTTTTGAAAGAGATAATTATAGGTATCTTGATCAATAATTTATACTCGAATTTCTCGTAAACCGAACACCGAGTTCACCGACCGAGCGCAGTGGGAAAAACCATGCGCGTGCATTGCGCGTGGTAGGTAGGTATAATAAGTATGTATCTCAGAATTCGCGTAAAATGAGGTAGCGTAAGTCGGAGTATTGCATGGTAGAGCTCCAGTGACGGAGCTCGCGGGCGTAGGCACCACCGCATTGCCTCAACCGCGTAATATAGGGCTAAATGGTAGTGTTCAGCACTATCGTGTTCCGGTCAGGTGGTAATGTACGAACCTGTAATTTCCAACACAGACGCATAATACCTTAGACCTCATAAGTGGTAACGCATCTGCATTTTGACCTCTGGTCTTTGTGTGGGTGTCTATCGGCTGCAGATCAAAATGTGAACTGCATGCTTGTTTTCCACTTCAAAACATAATAGTAATCAAACTAATAGATACGCAGTAAAACCAATCAAATACTGTAACTAAACCAAGAGTTAATACTAATAGTCCAGTTTATTGTTTTTTTTTTAATTATAAGTGTAACGGCGTCCTCTGCCGGCACTGCTGCTGCATCAGCGGAGACCCTAAAGCGGCGCAAATACAGTAGTCTTTCAGATGATTACTTATTTGTGCCCTCTGGGGTCGAAACGCTAGGTCCATGGGGTCCCAGTACTCGTATCCTATTTGGAGACATTGCGAAGCGATTCCCGTGACCAGAGGGGGCTGGCCAATATTTTGGTCAGAGATTGCATTGCCATTCAACGTGGCAATGCTGCCAGCCTTCTGGGAACTTTGCCGCAGTACGACGGCGATGTGGATTTATATATATATATATATTTTTTTTATGTAATAAAAGTGGCAAACAAGCGTGCAGTTCACATTGATGTTAAGTGATGACTGCAGGCTATAGACACCCACACAATGACCAGACGTCAAAATGCAGATGCGCTGCCACTCCTGAGGCATTAGGTGTTATGCCTCTGTGCCGGAAATTACAGAGCCGTACATTACCACTTGACCGGAACGCGATAGTGCTGAACACTACCATTTAGCGGCAAGTATATTAGGTAATGCGGTGGTGCCTACGCCCTCGAGCTCCGTCACTGGAGCTCTACCACCAGTAAGTATATGATGCATAACTGCTTTATTTATTTACTAGCTGACCCGGCAAACTTCGTATTGCCTCACAATGAAATAATGTGTCAAAGGTTTGGTATTGTATGGGAAAATGAAATTAAATGTAGAGATTCCCGTGGGAATGAGTGATTTTTCCGCAGTAAAAAGTAGCCTAAGTTACTCATTATTACATCAGCTACCTACCCGTGGAAGTCCCGTCAAAGTCGGATACAGTCCAGTTCTACTTATTTGTATGTAGGTATGTATGGATGTATGGATGTATGGAGATAAAGGTAGCCTAAGTTACTCCGTATTAAATCAGCTACCTACCCGTGGAAGTCCCGTCAAAGTCGGATATACTCCAATCTACTTATTTGTATGTAGGTATGTATGGATGTATGGATGTATGGAGATAAAGGTAGCCTAAGTTACTCCGTATTAAATCAGCTACCTACCCGTGGAAGTCCCGTCAAAGTCGGATACACTCCAATCTACTTATTTGTATGTAGGTATGTATGTATGGATGTATAGAGATAAGAGTAGCCTAAGTTACTCCTTGTCACATCAGCTATCTGCCAGTGAAAGTCCCGTCAAAATCGGTCCAGCCGTTCCCAAGATTAGCCCCGCCAAACAGACAGACAAACAGATAGACAGACAAAAATTGAAAAAAATGTTGTTTTGGTATGTGTACCGTGTATACGTTTATACGTTACATATGCATTTAGTAAAAAGCGGTTATTTTAATATTACAAACAGACACTCCAACTTTATTTATTTGTATAGATGTACAGATTATTATCTAATTTACTTGCCGCTAAATGGTAGTGTTCCGCACTATCGTGTTCCGGTCAGGTGGTAATGTAATTTCCGGCACAGAAGCTTAAAAACTTAGGCCTCAGACGTGGTAACACATCTGCATTTTGACCTCTGGTCTTTGTGTGGGTGGATTATAACCGTCAGTCATCACTTAACATCAATGTGAACTGCATGATTGTTTGCCATTTCCATTACCTACATAAAAATAATGTGGAACGTGAGTTAAGAAAGTATTTTTTCAAGGTTTGCAGTTAAAGCAGTTTGTATAAAGCCACATTAAACGGCTGTTTAGTTAGTACTTATATTATTACTAGCTCGCCCGGCAAACTCCGTAGGTATTGTCTCACAATGAAATAATGTATTTTATTTTTAAAGAAAAATGGAAAGAAAAAATTGACTTCAGGCGAGACTCGAACTCGCGACCTACTGGGAATCTAGTCCAGCCGCTCTTCCAATTGAGCTACTGAAGCCCTGCCCGATTTTGTCAAATCTTTTCCTTCACATCTATTGCATTGCTTTATGGTAGCAGCAGCGCCATCTATTACCAACTATGCTAGTTAGGCAACCGATATAATAGACTTTTCAGTTTATTGAATATCGTAAAGAAGTCGCTTTTACCCTTAATAATTGTTTTATATTATTTCGCATTAACACATGCTTGTGAAATATATTTTATTTTTAAAGAAAAATGGAAAGAAAAAATTGACTTCAGGCGAGACTCGAACTCGCGACCTACTGGGAATCTAGTCCAGCCGCTCTTCCAATTGAGCTACTGAAGCCCTGCCCGATTTTGTCAAATCTTTTCCTTCACATCTATTGCATTGCTTTATGGTAGCAGCAGCGCCATCTATTACCAACTATGCTAGTTAGGCAACCGATATAATAGACTTTTCAGTTTATTGAATATCGTAAAGAAGTCGCTTTTACCCTTAATAATTGTTTTATATTATTTCGCATTAACACATGCTTGTGAAATACATTTTATTTTTAAAGAAAAATGGAAAGAAAAAATTGACTTCAGGCGAGACTCGAACTCGCGACCTACTGGGAATCTAGTCCAGCCGCTCTTCCAATTGAGCTACTGAAGCCCTGCCCGATTTTGTCAAATCTTTTCCTTCACATCTATTGCATTGCTTTATGGTAGCAGCAGCGCCATCTATTACCAACTATGCTAGTTAGGCAACCGATATAATAGACTTTTCAGTTTATTGAATATCGTAAAGAAGTCGCTTTTACCCTTAATAATTGTTTTATATTATTTCGCATTAACACATGCTTGTGAAATATATTTTATTTTTAAAGAAAAATGGAAAGAAAAAATTGACTTCAGGCGAGACTCGAACTCGCGACCTCCTGGGAATCTAGTCCAGCCGCTCTTCCAATTGAGCTACTGAAGCCCTGCCCGATTTTGTCAAATCTTTTCCTTCACATCTATTGCATTGCTTTATGGTAGCAGCAGCGCCATCTATTACCAACTATGCTAGTTAGGCAACCGATATAATAGACTTTTCAGTTTATTGAATATCGTAAAGAAGTCGCTTTGACCCTTAATAATTGTTTTATATTATTTCGCATTAACACATGCTTGTGAAATATATTTTATTTTTAAAGAAAAATGGAAAGAAAAAATTGACCATTTTTCTTTAAAAATAAAATATATTTCACAAGCATGTGTTAATGCGAAATAATATAAAACAATGAAATAATGTGTCTAAAGTTTGATGGATACGGACTACTTGTATGGGAAAATGAAATTGTGGTTTTTACTATTTCCCTTTAATTTCATCGTATTTCTTACCTTTTAAACCTTCCCTGGACTTCCAAAAATCATTCAAAACCAAAATTGGCCAAATCGGTGAAGCCGTTCTCGAGTCTTAGCGAGACTAACGAACAGCACGCATAAAACGCGCATGGCCCGGCGGCTGGTGTAGATCGTAAGCGGTCGGTTCGCTAGTTGCGCTATCGATAGTTGACCTCGAAAAATAGTCAAATCAGTCGATAGCGCGATAGTCCTATCGAAACTATCGACCCTTGACTATACTATCGATAGAATCGATTGTTAAAAATAAGCAATACTATTGCTAAGGATCAATAGTATCGATATTATCGATAGTATTGTTATAAACGCTATCAATACTATCGATAGTGTGAATTTTTTTCGAGGTCACGATAGATCACAATACTATTGATAGACTATTACTATTGCAACAACATTAATGTGGACGGTTGCAGAGGCGCAGGAAGGACAAGAATGACCTATCATGACCAAATAAGTCGAGTAGTGTATTATCTATGGTCCGAGCATCGGGTCAAAAGTCTTAGGCTGGGTAGCACCATCATATTATTTCTTAAAGTTTAAGGTAATGTTAAATTATTTTACTTACATTAAATTGATAAAATATGCTGGTGCAGACCCAGCATTAGAAATTGCATGTATGAAGAGAATGATGAATGTAGAAGAAGCAGGGGCGGTATGTCAGGACCGGGATATCGCTCCACACTTTCTGACTAACCCTTATGGGACTTGGCGTGAAGATCCATACATACTTATCTTAGTAAAAAAAGCATCAAATAAGTTGAAGATTAAATGAGAAAAAACCATTTATTTACCAGAAAATAAATGGTTTTTTCTCATTTGTGATTAATTATGGAAACTACAAGTACATAAAAAAATGTTTCGTTTATATAAATAAACGATGACTGACCCCTTAAATTATCCTGTAGCTTTGCCATTTTCCTCAAAGTCTCACACATTCGTATTAATTTCAGACAGAGCCAGTCTACGTTACAGCAATGTTCAATAATACTTATAAAGGTTTTAATATCATATTAATTTTGGTAGTTTTTCAAATTTTGGGAGAACCCTGTGAAAAGCACACAAACTGTGATGAGTGTATTCGAGACAGCAACAAATGCATATGGTGTAATAGTATGGTAAGTGATTTTATATTAACTATAAGTGCGCATGGCCCAGCGTATAGATCATAAGCGATCTACTCGGTGAAGCACTACGGGCGCGGTCGGGTATTGTAATGGGTGACCACTAGTGACAAATTAAATGCGCGTTTCCGTGCTTCGGAGGGCCCGGTTGCTATCGATAGATAGCAGTCGTTAAACCTTGTCGGAGGCTTTATAGCCGGTTTGAAAACATCCGACAGCGGGTTGGCCACTAACCCACCCACCTCCACCAATCCGCATTTGAGCAGCGTGGTGGAGTAAGCTCAAAAGGGGAGGGGACTCGTGCCCAGCAGTGGGACGTGAAATGGGTTGCCATTATTCGGTCTAATTTTGTGACCGACTCAACGCCCACGTCCGTTTTTTGTCGGTGGAGTAGCACGTCATAGACAGAGAGCAGAGAGAATCTCATGAGTATAAGATTATTACAAAGGAAAGTTTGTCATTGGCTTTTGAGGAACAGAAGTGAAAAAAGAAAGTTCTGGGTTGATCCAATAATCTCTCAGAGATTATTGAAGGGGATATTTAATGTTCATCGTGCTGATCTAAGATGTGAGACTTCGACCAGACAAGTTTTTTTAAATATTATAGAATGTCAATTATTATTAATAAATTTTATGAACAATGACACGTCTTTCTAGTAGTGGAGACGAATCTAGGTCGACCTTCACCTATCTGTTCACCAAACGAAACATTGTATGTATCCATTTTTTAGCAAGTTTTTTTTGTATTTGTTAACAAACCACATGTATTTGAAACCAAAAGTTTTAAACACAAAAAATAGGTGTTTTAGGTTTATTGGTAACAGATCGACGCAGTCACTGATATTTACTTACCTACCTGTTTACACCTCCTTGCCAGGTACCTAGTCAACATAAATACGTAGGCAATACCTTATAGACCTCTTTATATGTTTTAAACTTTTAGTTTCAAACACATTTAATTGGTTAACAAATGGGTGAAAGCTGCTAATTATTTTTTTTTTCATGTAATCATACCTATGAACATATTTCTATAGGCAATACATGCAAGACGTGTTTGTTCATGTATGAAATTTGTTTTAAAAAAATGGATAATTCGGTAAACAGATAGGTGAAGGTCGACCTAGGTTCGGCTCTTAAACTATTCACTTGCGGTCGACTGTCGGTGAGTCGGTAAGTAGTGTGCGTTGACGCATACATTTCCGAACGTTCCATTTTTCACCAATTATCGGTCGGGATGCACCGATTTTATTTTTCAACGACTTTTTGTAGGTCGTGGGCGTTGCATTATGGCTATCAGTACGTTCAACAAGTACAAGTGGGCCGATATGTTTAAATGTGTGCGTGAAATTGTTTATGCATTTTATTAAAGTCTAAATCGTTGTGTGTGTGTCTCACACAAATTTCCCTCCGCAAAAAATGACAGACCGTTTTCCATCTTTCAGCTGATATGATGATATTTTTTTTAATTGGAAGTGGCAAACAAGCCTGCAGTTCACACTGACGTTAAATGATGACTGCAGCCTATAGACACTTACACAAAGACCAAGGTGAAGACCACTCCTGAGGAAACTGCAAGTTGGAAAAGTTCGTTGGTGGCATATCGGTGGCTTGAGATGAGGAACTCACTTTAACTCACTTGTCACTACCGCTCAAGTGTCGCCGGGCAACTGAGCGTACGTCCGCAAGCCGCCAACACAACATGTCGACGAGCAACACGCGCGGGCGCAGATTGCCGACATGACCCTTTCCATATATGTAGGCCGCCGGGTTGAGTCGGCGGGCTGTATTGGCGGCCAAATTTCTTTATATTTTCTCACCTTTTCCAGTCCAGGGAAAGTTTCCTGGATTTAAAAAAAATCAAAATTAGCCTAATCAGTCCAGCCGTTTTCGAGATTCAGCGAGACTAACTAAATAATTCAAGTATATATTTTAGAGTTACTACCACATTTAATTCAAACGATTTTATTATTTTCAACCATATTCAACATGGCGGCGACACAGCCGACGCTTCTTTAAATTGGAAATCGATTAATTTAAGTTCTTAGTATTAACACATGAAATCGATTTCGATAGTATTCAGAAAATATTACTTTTTTCTCCAAAAAACAATTTAAAAAATTAAAATGTCAAAATGACATCGCCCGCCATACTCGCCATGTTGGTTTGAGTTGCAATTCTAACTGCAAATAATATTTTGTAACTGCAAACAAAGCTAAATAAGTGAAAATATGCAGTAAAAAACGTTTTTATATTGATTTTGCCAGTTAATGATATTGTGTACAATACATGGCCGGAGCTCCATACATTTTTGCAACATCTCCTTTGATCGAGTTCAGATGCATTTCCAACTAACTCAACATACAAATAATGAGAATGGATCGATTAGCAAGGTTTATACAGAAAAAAATAAAATAATGTGCAGGAGTGATTCTAGTGTTGTGAGGAAAGACTATTTGTATTTCAGTCAGGTACCTAATGTTCTTTAAAGTCCCAAAATAATATTTCTAAGCTCTTTTACCTTTTTCTCGTTTATCGTCTTCGTTAGAAGCTTTCCATGATCCTTTTGGCTTCTTCCAACGTTGAAATAAATGTGCATCACAAAGTTCACTTTCCATGTGGTGAATTGTAGTGGATACAGTTATCAGTGTTATTATATTTAAAATATTTTTTTCACTTATTTTCAGAAATTTGGTTCGCAAAGATGCAGGCTGTCCACTGATTCTGATACATCGTGGTGTGGAGACATTCAAAATCCACAATCTAACATTTTATACTCAAAAAATGATAACTTCAGCTCTGATCCTGGCCACGTCATACAAATTAAGCCGCAAAGATACGAAATTAAAATTCGACCAGGAGAAATCATGAAATTCAACTTCAGTTATAAACCAGTTAAAAATCATCCCCTGGATCTTTATTTTCTAATGGACAATTCCGAGAGTATGACAATTTATAAAAAAGCTACTGCTGATCAAGTTGAATCTATGTACAACACTATTACTAATTTAACCAAGGATGTACAATTTGGCTTAGGAACGTTCGTCGATAAAAATTTGGTACCTTTTACCTTGTAAGTTTTTATTATGGTCAACTGTTATGTTGGAATATTGAATATACCTTACTTAGGTACTTACCTCATTTAAATCCTTAAAATCTTATATCTATCTATATCATATCATCTCGATATAACTTTTAGTCTGCGAAAAATTTGCGGACAAACATACATACACTTACAAAATTAAGCACAAGCTTGGTATCTGGAAAGAATATCAGGTGACCTATAGGTGTATACCTATACAAATGATGCGTCACGTTGATTGTCCGCGATGGACTCCTAAACTACTTAACTCACAGGCTTCCAAACTATTTTTTCTTGTAGACCCCTTTCAATTTTTTTCTGGTTTCGGTGAACTTTCTACAGGCTACAGGGGCTCCACCTGGACGACTTTGGGAATCACTGACTTAACTGATTTTAATCTAACTTTGCACACCGTGTGTAGTTTGATCCAACTCGGAAGATAGGATAGTTTCTCATCTCATTTTACAGTCGCAATATTATGTTAGTAGTCATATTTTTTCTTGCACCTGCAGACACAATTCAACAATTTGACATAAATTCCAATAATTCTGGAGGTGCAACAGGCTTGGTGCACTTTATGGGTATGAAATGCCTTGAAGTGTTTTTCCAACCCAACATTATTGACCTTTATAATCTGCAAGCCAAGGCTGTATCTGATGATAAAATCTCATATTATGACGATGAACAGCGTATTTGGTTAGAGCGACGATAAATGGGATCTAGTTTTACATTAAAATAATGGCAACCCTTGATACGTCCCACTGCTGGGCATGAATCTCTCCCCTTCTTGGGGGAGGCCTGGAGCTTACTCCACCACGCTCCTCCAATGCAGATTGGTGGAGATAAGGGTTAGTGGCCAACCCGATGTCCAATGTTTTTAAACCGCCCATAAGGCCTCTGACAAGGTTTAACGACTGCTATCTATCGATAGCAACCGGGACCGACGGCTTAACGTGCACCTTGACTTTAACAAGATACATAAACAATTTCACGCACTCATTTAAATTTCTAGGCGACAGGCATAGGCCCAATTGGGCTTATACTTTGACAGAGGGGAAAGCCTGCATATGGCTATTCCCCTCTGGTCCACCGCGGCCGGTGGCCCATTTTGCTCTATGACTTGGTGAGATACCAAGACTAACAAAATACAGAAGTTATTTGGCTATGTGTATACGAGTACGTCATCATCATATCAGCCGAAAGATCCTAGAGTCTAAAGTCCTCTACTAAACCAAACCACACAGCGGACACTGCGCCAAAATTCCATACAAACGCTTAATTTGGTCTCTGTTATACACAAATATGGACATCAATCAGTGACGTGTATTTACACGTGCACCTGTGTGTACGGAGCACGTAGAGAATACCAAGCGTAGCCCATAAGAGGGGAGGAGGTTAGGTGAGGCGGGGAAATCGGGCAGGACGTCGAAGTGTCCATTCTATACGTAGTATTATTACATATTCTCTGGCCAAACCGTCCCCATATGCTATAATCGCCACGCTTAACATTTTGCGGATTGGCGATTGTAGCAGCGGTAATTTTAACGCAGGAAGCTGCCGCCCGTCTTGCGTTATTGAAATTACTACCACCGCCCCACTGTAATGGTTTGACCGCCATTATTCGGTTGACTGACTGCGCTGCGCTATAGTGAAAAAAAAAAGGTTCCAGTAGAAGAACATTCTTCCGCTAGTGGGCGGTGGGGCCGTCATGTTTCGACGTATTGGCGTCGAATATATCGTGTATATGTAGGTATCTGTGTACGCATTTCTAACAAAAGTACGTTATGTACGGCCCTGTAATTACCGGCACAGAGGCATAACACCTTAGGCCTCAGGAGTGGTACCGCATCTGCATTTTGACCTTGGTCCTTGTGTAAGTGTCTATAGCCTGCAGTCATCACTTAACATCAATGTGAACTGCATGCTTGTTTGCCACTTCCATGACATAAAAAAATTGTCTTAAAATTAATGAAAATAATTTCATTAGGTAATTCTAAATCGTTTCTTGAGCGTAAAATAAACTTATCTTATGTTTTTTAATTGCTTCTGACTGTACATAGATGCGAATATTTGTCAAACTGCTGTCAGGCAAATGCCATCGGTCTTCCCGGGGCACGTAGACATAGATACACACATATTTTACTTTTTCTATGGCCCAGGATGGATGGCATTTCTATGGACGGGACCACGGAATATGAAAATCGGCCGAAACGTCGCGTCGGATCGATGTAGAAAAATATTTTGTACCTAATAGAAATCGCGTCGAGTTACTTAAATCCGTATAAAATAATTGAATTACAGCTTTTTAAGAAAGAAATAATAATAATAATAAATAAAAATGTTTTATTGTTCTCCACAAATTTCTTTACAATACATTTTTCTTAAATAATTACAATGTTATTGTGGAGACAGGAGTGCCCAAACTAGGTAAGCCCTGTGCTATGGGTCTCCTGGTCTCCTCCCGGGAAGTTTTCCTTTGTATTTAACACAAAATTTCAGCGTAGTTAACAATATACACATTTAGATTAATATATAAAATAACTTACGAAACAGTTAAAACAATAATAGTACACAAAAAAAGGAGTAAGAAAAAAAAACGCAGTAACACAAACTAATAAGTAGGTAAATAAGTAAGTAATTATTATAGTAGGTATGTGTCTCACGGCTGCGCCTAAATGGTCTTCATCTTCAATTCACCATAGAAGTCAGTTCTTAGTTTCTTAATATGCACATTATGAGTAGTACTTAATATGCACTTTTTCAATACAGGAAGCCCGGTATCAACAAATCATATTCTTTTAAGAATCATTTAAGTTTAACAGAAAAATATGAAAGTTTAAAAAATGAATTAACTTTGTTAAGATATGGAACCAACTTTGATCAACCAGACGGTGGTTTAGATGCATTAACACAAGTGATGGCATGTAATAAACTTATAGGATGGCGAGATCAATCTAGAAAAATAATACTGTTTTTTACTGGCGCATCAAGTCACACGGCTGGACGTGGTAAAATAGCTGGTATTTATAAACCTTATGATGGTAAATGCTACTATGAAAAAGAACAGTACATTGAAGAAAGTAATATGGATTATCCATCCCCGAGTATATTGAATAAACTATCAAGTGACAAAAAAAATATAATTGTATTTGTTACATTTAGTGAAAGTGAACATTACAAAAACATAGCGGAATCTATAAGTGAATCAGCTGTTGTTTCTATAAAACGAATTAAAAAGACAAAGGCTATGAGCGCCACACTGTGGAGAGCAAATCAGGAGTTCAAATTAACAGATATGAAAAAAGATAATTTTGTGGTTGAGACATTGAAGAGGATTTATGAGGTAAGCTATTTCAGATAATATTATTAACTATCCGAAATCTGGGCTTTTATTAACGGATATAAGTACCTAGCTACAAAAAGGGTGTTTTTTTTTTAATAATGTTTTCAATGTTCAGGCGCCATTACACTAATTCGTCCTTTTTTAGAGTTCCGTACCTAAAAGGTAAAAACGGTAAACGGTATTACTAAGCCTCCGCTGTCTGTCGCTGTCTGTCTGTCGCCACCCTGTATCTCATGAACCGTGATAGTTAGAAAGCTGAAATTTTCACAAATTATATATTTTTGATGCCGCTATAACAAACAAAACAAACTAAAATTTTAAAAATTAAGAAGTTCTCCATACAACATTTTTTTTTCTTGTTTTTGCTCAATATTAAAATAACGGTAGCAGGTAGACGCTTAATTTTTACAGAATATTTAATTGTATATTACTTTTTAGAATAAATATACAACAAACGTAATTTTAAAGCAATTTTTTACTCTATTTTAATACGAGTTTAAAGGCAGAAACTTGAATATGACAAACGTGATTTTTTTTTCATAAATGATCGTACGGAATTCGCGTACGCGAGTCCGACTCACATTTGGCCGCTTTTTTATGCATTTATGTATATTTATATTTTTCAATTTAAACTGATTTTCAGGATTTTTCACTTTCTGCAAAACTGGTGGCTGACTTTAAATTTACTGAGGAAAGCAAATATTTTCAAATAACATTTGATCCTGATTGTCGCAATAACTTTGACAAGAGCGTTTGCAAAGTAAATCAAGACGAAGAAAAAACATTTAAAGGAACAATTAAATTGTTAGAATATTTTGGAAAAAAAGAGTCAGAAGTAAAAATTTGCACTGAAGGAGTAAATGAAAATCTGGTGTTGGATATAAAAATTACTAACGAATGTGAATGCAACGTTGACAAAAAATCACCGAAATGTAATGGTGGTACTCTGCGATGTGGGACTTGCACATGTGCTCCTGATAGGTAATGAATATTATCTTTAGCTTGATTGGGTTTTTGAATTACATTCAATAATCAAATTCAATACATTTTTCCACTTAATAATAATAATAATAAGGGGGCAGAGCAGCTTGTGGCGAGCTGTTGGTGAGTAGCGACACCACCCCCTACCATCATCTCGAGTTCCTCCGAGAGAACTGGGCTCCGCCTCGTC
Source organism: Macrosoma leucophasiata (assembly GCA_036365455.1). Lineage (NCBI taxonomy): Eukaryota > Metazoa > Arthropoda > Insecta > Lepidoptera > Hedylidae > Macrosoma > Macrosoma leucophasiata. The sequence goes on along the minus strand of JAWQUS010000007.1, from coordinate 19,843,773 downwards.
CGCCACACAGAGGTACGGCCGGACAGAGCATCAGGTCTCTCGCCTCTGGCTTGCCTTCATTGGCCGGTCAGAGTGGGGCGCTAGAGGTATGGCATTTGCAGAAATTTTGATAATAGGCTGTTGTCTAAATTTCTGCAAGAGCCATACACTCGGGGGTGGAAGTGTCTAAAGGCATAATAGCGGGGAAGCCCGCTCCGAGCTCGAGATTACTCGCTCGTGATGGTGAAATCGGGGCCACACCTCTCGACACCCCCAGCCTCTCTCAACAGTGTTGCCCCCCGTCGACCATCGGGTTGGCTATTTGGGGGGCCCACCAAGGAGAGGCGAGTCACCACCTGCCTAAAGTAGGATTCGATAATGTGAGATGTTGAATATAGGCAGGTGCCGGATCTCACTCCATAGGCCCAGCCATCTAGTCCCCCCAGTTCACCCACATAGCCCAAAGTTTGGCAAGTCATTTTCATTACAATAGTCCCATTATATTCTGCGGGGTCTGTATTAACTATTGATGCAGCAAGAGAGAGGTCCCGCCGAATATAACCTATTACAAAGTAGATCAAAATTCTCGAAAGGGCCTCTACGTGTTGGACCCCCCATGTCCCCGCGCAAGCCTGACAAAGGTCCGGGGTTCAAATTGGACCCCGTGCTGACGAGAGACATAATAATAATAATTGGGGGCAGAGCAGCTCATTATATTCTGCGGGGTCTGTCTGTGCCTGTATTAACTATTGATGAAGTCAGAGAGAGGTCTCGCCGAATATAACCCATTACAAAGCAGATCAAAATTCTCGAAAGGGCCTCTACGTGTTGGACCCCCCATGTCCCCGCGCAAGCCTGACAAAGGTCCGGGGTTCAAATTGGACCCCGTGCTGACGAGAGAAATAATAATGGCAACCCATTATACGTCCCACTGCTGGGCACGAGTCTCTCTCCTTTTTGGGGGGAGGCCTGGAGCTTACTCCACCACGCTGCTAAAATGCGGATTGGTGGAGGTGGGTGGGTTAGTGGCCAACCCACTGTCGGATGTTTTCAAACCGCCCATAAGGCCTCCGACAAGGTCTAACGACTGCTATCCATCGATAGCAACCGGGACCGACGGCTTAACGTGCCCTCAGAAGCACGGAAACGCGCATTTAATTTGCCACTAGCGGTCACCCGTCACACTACCCGACCGCGCCCGTAGTGCTTAACCGAGCAGATCGCTTACGATCTACACCAGCCGCTGGGCCATGCGCGCTTCAACTTTCCTTTTTTTCCGCTTATTCGAGTCAATATGAAATTATGTACCTACTTACATAATAACTATCATATTTAAGGTGCGATGCAAATGCAATTTTAAACTGTGTCCGAATATATGACTCTCTTGTTGTAATTTTAGATTCTTTTACTTCTTTAGCGGCGCCTCGCACTTCATGTGATGTAATTTTAAACTCGCGTAGAAAATGTGTAAGATGGGACACGTGACCACAATTGCGTCCGCTTACTTTTGCGTTGGTGGCGTTAATGGCGTTGGTGGTGTGAGCCGTTGTTTTCTTTTTTAATTAGACATATGTAGGCGGCTCGTTTCGAGACGGCGCTATAGTTTAGGTGCGAGCCACCGTGCGCCCGCACAACCCCAAGGCATGTCCACACCGACCGAGCATTTCGCTCACGAGCCTGCCTCGCCCGAGCATGCGTTCGGGATAGACGCGGCTAATCACGCAGTGTATGCATATAACATGTTAGAAACGGGTTTACTGGTGGCAGAGCTCCAGTGACGGAGCTCGCAGGCGTATGCACCACCGTATTATCTAATATACTTGCCGCTAAATGGTAGTGTTCAGCACAATCGTGTTCCGGTCACTCATCACTTAACATCCATGTGAACTGCATGCTTGTATGCCACTTGCATTACATAAAAAAGCCATTTGTGTTTCGTTCTTTGATCTCGCTATCTATCTCTCGACCAATTGTAGACATTTTATTTTGACATAAGTCAACTACGTTAAGCGGTCCCCACGCTGTCGCCTTCGAGATCTATGCCAGTATCTATAATTGAAACGTTAAAATATTTCTGATAATTTACTTTCAGATGTGGTCAGGAATGTAATTACTTAAAATCTGACGCGACTGAATTAATGGTAAACACAACTTGCATCGCAAAAAATTCAAATGCTGAATGTGAAAACCATGGATTTTGCGATTGCGGGGTCTGCAGATGCCAACCAGGGTAAAGTATATTTGAAAATATTAAATAAATTCTATCAGTTAACAAGGTACCAGTCCTGTTTTTTCCAAGGTGCATATTACCTACTAATTATATTTAATAATATGACACGCAAACTGAACGTCTATTGTGTACATCGACTATGGAACCAATAGACACCTTATGTATGGCGATATAATTAGTGAAAGTGGGGTAAATTGATGAAGCAAGGATTATGGGATAATTTCTATACAACATGTAACGGGAATAATGCCCACTATCTAACACCTCGATTAGAAAATCGAGTTATAATCATAATTCCTGAACTGAAATGACATGTTTAATTATTTAACATTTTTTATTTAAGAAATAAGTTGTCCTCCATTTGTCAAAACAAACAGTATGCACACCCTATGGCCTCTACCTACGGCCACACATAAAACACGAACCGAAAAAAAGTGATGTAGCGTAACTAGCGTACCCTTATTTAACACTCGCTAGTAATAATATTAATTTTTCTTTTCGACTATTTTATTTTTTAAATTATTATTTATAATAAAAAGCACGTCTCAATGAGTTCTAATAAACTTGTTGAGACTAGCAATTTATTTTGGATAGACGTTAGTTTCATTTTTGTTTGTATTGACTGTTCACCAAATGGGTGACCATAATTTCCTTAATTTTAATTCACTTTGGGACAAAATATTACCTATATCAAAAATGTCTAAAATTGATTCATTCGTTATTGATTCTGAACTAACTAGTCTCGGGTTGTACATTCAATCCTGTTACACGTTGTATATAAAATTCTCGTGTCACAATGTTAGTTACCATACTCCTCTGAAACGGCTTTACCGATTCTCATGAAATTTTGTGTGCTTATTGGGTAGGTCTAAGAATGGGCCAACATCAATATTTCATACCCCTAAGTAATAAAGTTGATTCTCGGCAAATATTTTTTTTCGATTTCTTGGACATACTTACTTATTTTTTTTTATACCTATAAAGCGATAGAAGGTCGTCGGGGCAGCTAGAATTTATAAGTTTTTTTTCAGTTTTAATACATTTTAGGGTTCCGTAGTAAACAAGGAACCCTTATAGTTTCGCCATGTCCGTCTGTCTGTCTGTCCGTCCGCGGTTGAGCGCAAAAACTATTGGTACTAGAGATTTGAAATTTGGCACAGGTACCTTAATCACGCCGACAAAGTGGTACAATAAAACATGAAAAAAAAATTAGGATACCTCATGTCAAGCGTGAACAATTCTAGTTATATGGATTTACTAAGTATTATTGGAGTTACTAGTAAGGAGTAGTTAAATACTAACATAAACAGATTTCTTTAAGTTAGAGAAGGATGCGAAATGTTACAATAACTTTAACAAATACTACTTACTTACAAAATGTACAACTTAAATGTGGAAATTTATTTGATACATAAAATGACGTGTGAAGTAAATGTGTTAATATCGTCATCATCATCATCATTTCAGCCAAAAGACGTCCACTGCTGAACAAAGGCCTCCCCCAAAGAATGCCACAACGAACGGTCCTGAGCCGCCCTCATCCAGCGATTGCCCGCGACCTTCACCAGGTCGTCGGTCCATCTTGTGGGAGGCCTGCCCACACTTCGCTTTCCGGTACGCGGTCGCCAATCGAGAACTACTCTGCCCCAACGGCCGTCAGTTCGTCGAGCTATGTGCCCTGCCCACTGCCACTTGAGTCTCGCTATTCGGTGAGCTATGTCGGTAACTTTCGTTCTAATGCGGATCTCCTCATTTCTGATTCGATCTCGCTGAGAAACTCCAAGCATAGCTCTCTCCATTGCTCCCTGAGTGACCTTGAGCCTTCTTATGAGACGTGGTCGCTCACTATGGGCCTCATAAGTGTTAATATATTTACAAAATTTACAAGAAAACCGTGAAATTTTATTAGTTTGATTTTAATTTACTATGACCTACCTGTTTTTAACGTAACTTCACGCCTGCAATCCCCGAAGGGGTAGGCAGAGGTAAATGCATGCATTCAAGCATACATGCAAACACCCACGATTCGCCAGTTACGTTTTGGCACATGTGGTGCCAAAACGTAACCGTGCCGGAGATGTCAACAGGTGGCGAGCCTGTTGACATCTCCGGGCACATTACCAAACTTCGAGGTTCTGGGAAATTTCCAGAAAATAGAAAAATCCCAATAGAACCCGAGATAAAGGACTTTACACCATTATCTCTGATAACCCCCTACCCGGGAATCGAACCCAGGACCTCAGCGTAGTAGTAGTGACCTGCTACCACTAGGCTGCCGAAGCAGACCTGTTTTTATTTTATATTATTAATTGTATGTATTTTTAAATTTAAATGACTTAACATAAGTAGGTATCTTAAAAAATATAGATACTTATACAAAATAAAAAAAAAATCTTTATTTTTTTCTCGTATTATATTATTACGAAAATCTGTTAACAATATAGTCCCATTTACTCAGCAGTTCATAAAACTTTGCCTTAATTCGATATAATCGAAGTTTGTTAGTCATCCCTATGATTTTGAAATATAATAATTTTTAAAATTAGAACGCAACGTCCCACTTCGTCTGCCTTCAGGCAGTTGACAGAACGAATTGTATGCAATGTATTGAACATTCTCAGTCTATAGAAGAAAGAAGGCTGATTGGTCTGTGATTGTGTAGGTACAGTTTTGTTTAATAAGGTTGACAGACAAGCTAACGGGCCACCTGAAGGAAAGTGGTCACCGTCGCCTACTGAACATTTGCAACACCAGGGGAGTTTGCCAATGCGCTGCCAGCTCTGAAGGACTCTTTTAAGATCATTTCTGAAGAACCCCATACACAGAATTATTATGCCGTGAATAATAGACAATAGAAGTACATAACATCAGACCTTTATTTATATCTATATAAAATAAATAAAAATCAATTGATGTTCGTTAGTCTCGCTCAAACTCGAGAACGGCTTAACCGATTTGGCAAATTTTGGGTTTGAATGATTTTTGGAAGTCCAGGGAAAGTTTAAAAAGTAAGAAAATATGAAGAAATTGAAGGGAAACAGTAAAAACCACATTGTATTTTGCCAAACAAATAGTCCGTATCTATCAAACCTTTGACACATTATTTCATTCTGATGTAATACGAAGTTTGCCGGGTCAGCTAGTCTAAACAAATAAATAAAATTGGAGTGTCTGTTTGTAATATTAAAATAACAGCTTTTTACTAAATGCATATGTATGTATACACGGTACATATACCAAAACAACATTTTTTACAATGTTGTCTGTCCGTCTATTTGGCGGGGCTAATCATGGGAACGGCTGGACCGATTTTGACGGGACTTTCACTGGCAGATAGCTGATGTGATAGGGAGTAACTTAGACTACTTTTGTCTCCATACATACATACATACATACCCACATATAAATAAGTAGAATTGGAGTGTATCCGACTTTAACGGGACTTCCACGGGAAGGTAGCTGATGTAATAAGGAGTAACTTAGGCTACTTTTATCTCCATACATACATACCTACATACAAATAAATAGAATTTGAGTGTCTCCGATTTTGACGGGACTTTCTCTGGCAGATAGGGGTTAATAGGTACGTTCTATATAGTACACACGACCGGATTCAGTACGGCGGACCGAATTCGGACGTGTGTTACTACTACCTAATATACTTGCCGTTAAATGGTAGTGTTCAGCACTATCGTGTTCCGGTCAGGTGGTAATGTACGGCTCTGTAATTTCCGGCACAGAGGCATAACACCTAATGCCTCAGGAGTGGCAGCGCATTTATATTTTGACCTCTGGTCATTGTGTGGGTGTCTATAGGCTGCAGTCATCACTTAACATCAATGTGAACTGCACGCTTGTTTGCCACTTTTATAACATAAAAAAAAAAAAAAAAAAAAAAAAAAAAAACAGACCGTAATAGAAAAGTAATAGTGATCTGTCAAATCTTGTTATAAACACAAAAATCAGACTTATTGTACTGACATTAATTCGGTAACCTAAAGTAGTAATAGAATGTATTTTGAATCTTCACGAGCGCGTTTACGGCTAGTTACGGTTCATTTTTTTTATTATTATTTGTTGTATCCGTTACCGGTCAAAATTTGAGTTTAATCGAAATTTGAGTAATTTAGAGAATTAAACATTATTATAATTTTGTATTCCAGGCAGCGACGGGCATGTGTGGCTTAATTTGAGGTCGTAAAGAAATTTGAAATGTCTTGCTTATAGGTATTTCGAATAGTTTTCTTTGCGTAACTCGTCGGGAATATTACCTAAGGCAGCCTGCTTCCTGGATACTGAATGTGGGATCACTGAGCGCGGAGAGTGACATCCGTCTGATAGGTATCTACTCAGTCATGGAAGGGGAGATTTGGATATATTGTACCAGTTTTCAGTTTTTGCGAAATAACTTTTTTGATATCAATTTAAATATGTTTTTTATCTTGATTCACATAGTTTACAATCTCATTTAACATGTACCACAACGTCAACACCATACTCTTATCGGATTTCACACAATATGCGTTTCCCTGAAGGCTTTCCTTCGGTACAATTTACCCAACTAGTCGGATTAATTGTACCACAGGTTAGGTAAATTGTTCCACTGAGACGTAAGAGACTTATTAACATGATAATAAATTAAAATAAAGAGATTTAATGAATAGATTAAATACATTGATTATATTTTAATTATTCATGAAAAGGTTCTAACATTTTTTTAAAATTTCTTCAATATTAACTGTCTCAATAATACAAAAGAACAAATGTATTATAGACTAAAAAAAATAAACATTTATCAAACTTAAATACATTATTCTACATCAATTAAATAATGCATGAAAATAGAATAAATCACTTTAACTTTAGAATATTATTTCCGTTAGTCAACAATTATTTATTTATCTACTTATGTACTGAGCCCAAACTCTTTGTTTTCTTTTACCATATTGTAATAGTATAAAGAATTTCGTAAATATCTTCATTCAATGTTCAGGTTCCGTGAACCCATTTACAACAACGAACGCACTTTATCTTGTCAATATTTGACCCTCAATTTATTTCGCATTCTGGCATGACTTTAAATTGTTGGTTTTAAAAGTGGATTAGTTTCAGATATCTGGTTCTAGCTCATCTCCTTATTTTCCAGAGCCAACAATACCTTTCCAAACCTCCTTCTTCCGTTTATGTACTCGTATTATGTGATGACTATTTATGGTCATCATTCATCTAAAAATATATAAAATAATACCTAAATATAGCAACAAGTTGGGTAAATTGTACCAGTACAAATAAAACAACTGTTGGTGGTACAATTTACCAAACTAAGAGATTTCAAAAATAAATATTTGCCACAAAATAACTGCTGAACATAATACGTTCGCAACTCTATGATTGAAGAGGTGATTATTATGTAATTAATAAAAAATATAGCAAAATTGTAATTTACGTTTTCACTGTGTAATCTCCTTAGCTACACACGTCAAAAATTGGTATGAAGGACTTTCAAAACACATTTTTTCACTAAAAACGAATGTTTTTGCCGGAGGCCGTTACAAAAAGACAAATAGTTGAGTGCGCTGACAGCGCTCAGTTTCGTGTTACCAGAAAAGAAAAAAAGTTACAGTAAGTGTAAAATTTTCAGGTGGTACAATTTATCAGGCAGTACAATATACCAGACTCTCCCCAATGTAGATTCTGGCTTGCCTATTTATCCCACAGAAGAAGTGGGAGGGCACTGGGTGTCCATTGATTTAGGTGAGGATTTAGGAAATATAAGCCAGCCAGGTGCGAATCAGACTCGCGACTCGCGACCAAGAGTTTCACACGAAACATAAAAAAACGTTGTCCATGTTGTAATCGACCGCGACGTAGCTTATTGTTTACAATTGACTTTGAATTACTGACTACAACATTCTTTTTTAAGATACGTAACTGAAAAATCTATGTGGCAAGTTACTAAGAACTTTCCACATAGATTACCTATATAGCTGAGCCAGCTCTGTCCCTGCATAAGGTCTGGCATGCCAGACCTTATCTAATGCTAAACAACTCACGGTCCCGTGGTTTCAAGTTCTGAGCGTGAGATAAACAGTACGACCAGCTGTGCCTACGTACAACGTACGTATACACTTCCCCGAGTCGGTTCTGGGCTTGTACATCTCGATTAGATACTTATGGTGAGATTCACAGAACTGTCAGAAATGTATGGGATTTGACAGTTCGAAGCGTACTTTGCTCGAAAGTAAAGTCGTAGTGTGGTCTGTGAATATCGCCCTTAGACCGGCTCTACACGTTGGCGTTACAGCGTTGGCGCCAACGGTCGGGCCGTTGGCGCCAACGCTTCACATCTAACGTGTGAATCTAGAAAATAGCATTGGCCCCAACGTTGGGGCGAGTTGGTGATTGGCCGGCGCGTGTCAGCAGCCAACGTTGAGGCCAACGTGTAGATGTGACGTTATCCCAACCCACTCAAAAGTACTCAACACGTCATCAAAGATCGACTTTAGACAGAAGCGTAGGAATTTTTTTTCAAGAAAATTATCATATTTTGAAGTGGTGAAAGTATGCCCGAAGAATATTTAGCAAAAAAGGTTGTGCCTGGCCGTCGAAATCTATTATCCGAGTATTACTTACAGCAAGGTCAATAATTTGGGAAATTATTTCGGCATGAATTAGCGACGTACTGACCCGGTGATTAGAATCACTCGCCAGAAAAATTAGACTAGACTCGACGCGCTTCGATCAACGCCAAGCCTTCAGAACTCATTAGATTTTTTTGGTTTACTTACAGTTTTGAAGGCGATTTTTGTCAATGCACCGAAACCAGCTGTCCCATTGGTGCAAATGGTATTCAATGCAGTGGACATGGTACTTGCGCTTGTGGCGCTTGTATATGCCAAAACGATTGGAAAGGACCAAGCTGCAACTGCACCAAGTCTCAAACACCTTGTCTTGTTAATAATTTGGTAAGCTCCTTCTCTCTTTTTTATGTTTTTGTCACGGACATAGTAATATTACGAAATCAGCAAACGTAGTCCATGTTGAGGGTAAAGAATTTCACAGTCCAAATATGACCACGAAAAAATAGGAATACGCTTACCCACAACCCCACACTTGATAACTTTTAAATATCGTGATAATTATGATGTTCTCCACAGCAGTAGTTGTTTTTTTAACGAACAGTAAAAATTTGCGTGCTGTTTAGATTGTTGATCTACCCTTTTTAACATAGAACAACACCGGAGGGGAGTAGCCATATGCAGGCTTTCCCCCCTGTCAAAGTACAAGCCCAAATGGGCCTATACCTGACGCCTAGATGTTTAAATGTGTGCGTGAAATTGTTTCTGTATTTTGTTAAAGTCAAGGTGTGAGTTTCGTAGTAATAGACGATTTTTGTAGTGTGCGTGTGTGTCGCATGCATTTCCCCCCGCAAAAAATGACAGACTGTTTTGCATCGGTAAAACACGCTATGGCTACTCCCTTCCGGTCCGCCGCGACCAGTGGGCCGCATTGCTCTATGCTTTTAATTTAAGGTGAATGTGCAGTGACTGCCTGCGAATTACATTTTTAAAAGATTTGTTCCAATATTAATAAACTTTGAAATTTTATATAGGAATGATTGCATTCAACTCTGTTTAAAAGTTTTGAAGCAGTGCTGGAAGTAAATTTTCAATTGAACATAACTTCTTTTTCCCTTAACCGATATTGACGAACCAAAGCTTTAACAGTGTTCTTAATTATATGTTATCCATCTGTGACAAATCGCAAAATCTATTAAGCAGTTTCGAAGCTATGACGTACCAGACAGACAGACAGACAACAATTCCAAATATTGTTTTTTGGGGTCTTCTTTAATCGCACCCTATCAGTTTGTTGGAAAAATATTTAATGTACAGACACTCGATTTTTAATGTCTTATTATATGTATTGATTTGGCGTGTGTTTGGCGTACATATATTTTATAATTTACAGCTTTGCAACGGACGAGGTAACTGCATATGCGACGTATGCAATTGCAACCCAGTGGCCGCGTGGGATGCTAGGATTCAACGAGACAAGCACTGTATGAGCAACCCCGCGTCACCCTGCCCTGACTGTCATGAGGGGCAATGTCACAAATTAGAAGAATGCGCTTTATGTCACATCAAACAGTCCTGTTCATGCGATAAAGCGATCTCAATCACTTTAGCTAACACAACTGATGACCTGCTAAGATACGGATCTAAAACTTGCAAGCTCACAGTGGGTTTTGGTTGCCACTATGAGTTCTTGTATGCCTACAAGAATTACCCATATGAGATCGAGTTGATCTTACTGACTGCTGGTGACTGTATGGAAAATTATTATAGTGAGTACATTTTTATCACGTTCTTTTTTAGATTAAAAAATAGACGCATCCGCCGCTCTCGAGTTTAAATTTTTAATATGCGGAATTGCCTATCAATCCAAAATTAAAAATTTAAAAAAAAACTGCCTCGGTAGCCTAGTGGTAGCAGTCCACTACTACTACGCTGAGGTCCTGGGTTCGATTCCCGGGTAGGGGGTTATCAGAGATAATGGTGAAAAAGCCTTTATCTCTGGTTCTATTGGGAAAAAAAAGTTTGGTAATGTGCCCGGAGATGTCAACAGGCTCGCCACCTGTTACATGGGCCAAAACGTAACCGGCGAATCGTGGGTGTTTGCATGTATCCTTGAATGCATGCATTTACCTCTGCCTACCCCTTCGGGGATTACAGGCGTGAAGTTACGTTTACGTTAAAAAAAAATTTTTTTTGGAACACCTACTACCAAATCACATTAAGAAAATGGAAACGATGACACTCGCAAAAGTAAGAATATACCTACTGTGTCACGAGAATCAAGCGTGTGCGTGTTAGAATGTGGTTATCTGAACATTAGTGTAACTGTTATATTTTACAACTATTAGCAAGTCTTCAGATTATTCAAAACTCAGTGAAAATAACAATTTAAAAATTTAATGCATATATTTTTACTTTGTTTCACATTTTTTTATATTACACTTCTTTTTTTTATTTTTACTGGTGGTAGAGCTCCAGTGACGGAACTCCCGGGCGTAGGCATAACCGCATTACCTAATATACTTGGCGCTAAATGGTAGTGTTCAGCACTATCGTGTTCCGGTCAGGTGGTAATGTACGGCCCTTTAATTTCCGGCACAGAGGCTTACCACCTTAGGCCTTAGGAGTGGTAACGCATCTGCAGTTTGACCATGGTCTTTGTGTGGGTGTCTATAGGCTGCAGTCATCACTTAAACATCAATGTGAACTGCATGCATAGGTCGCGCAAATTGGTTACAAGATAGCAGAACAATTTACAGTGTTCAACAATAAATATTGCACATCGAGCCTAGGAAGGAGACTTCGGTTTATTTCGGGTCTATCTCTTTCGTACCTATTTGACGTTTGTCGATCATTTTGAGCAAGTTTTGACCAATACCGGACTGTCTGTGCTTACGTAGGCAGTATGCAACAGAGATAACGCTCTACGAAGTCGAAACGAGCCGATCGTCTCTTTCGCAGGCTCGATGTGCAATTGTAATTGCAGTTCAATTAATGATGTGTCGTTCCTGGGAACGGTACGGAACATCATAAGGTGTATTGCATTACTTGCATTAAGGTGCTATTCCGCGGGTCGCGACAGTCGTCGGCCGCGCGCGGCTATAGATGCAGTATGAAAATGTATGGAACCGATTCCGCGGCTCGCGAAAGACGCGCGCGGCCGACGACTGTCGCGAGTCGCTCGCGGCCTTGTTAGGTTAAGATCCCACTACAGCATCATTTCGTTCATCCAGATATGCTACAAACCTATTTTTATGCATATTTATAATCTAAAAAATATGTATCCACTAGATTGGCTTTCAAAAAATGGCCGCAAGTATTTTTTATATTTTTTTTGGAAAATAATTTTTTTTTTGTTTTTTTAATAAAATATTCTTTATACATATTGCCGTGAGGTGGCTCACGGCAATATGTATAAATAATCTGGCAAATCACGTCCGCGGTTAGGCAATTGGCCGCCCTTACGTATTTTCTAAAAATTTAAATTAGTAAATTAAAGCTAATTTTTTTTCTCATCGTTTGGTATACGGGAGCCAAATTAATACGGCCGTAAAGAAGAGTTGCTGGCTGTTAAAGAAAAAATAATATGACTAAAAATATTTGGGGCCAAATTTTGATAGGCAACCTAGTGGATATAATATATTCTCTAGATTATAATGTTGCGTAAAAATTAGGTTTGCAGCATATCTGGATGAACGAAATGATTCTGCAGTGGGATCTTAACCTATGTCTTGAAAATTTCGAAATTAGTCGGTGTTATCTGTCAAAATGTCAAACATATTATATGTGCTGTGTAACTAGCCAGTGGTAAAATGGTTTCACCATAGAGGTTCGTTATGTTTGCGCCATGAAATCCATGACGTTTCTGAAAACAATATACGCACGACCGCGCGCGGCTCGCGATTGTCGTCGACCGCGCGCGTCTGTGATCTGTGGCCGCGAGCCGCGGAATCGGTTCCATACATTTTCATACTGCATCTATCGCCGCGCGCGGCCGATGACGTCATATTATCATTTATTTAGATTAAAAATTTATATCATTTGAAGGTTTCGCTCAAATAATCCTGAATATTATAGGAACATTTATCGATGAGTAATTGTTTGATATTTTTAATGAATGTGTTGTAGTTTGTTTCGTTTTTAATGGTGTTGGTAATTTATTATATATTTTTATGCTCATAACAAAAGGACTTGACGAATGGCTGGCTAGACGGGAGGTAGGGAGCATTAGTCTATTTTGGTGTCGTAGTAGGTGATTTGTAGGGATGTCTGCGCGTCTTGTGTAAAAGGCGGGATAGGTTTTAACAAATTTATTATATTTATTCTTTGTTTCAGTGTACGGTGGTGGAAGTCTGATTTTGATAATAATTTTTGGCGTGGGGACGCTCGTTCTGTGGAAAGTAATAACTATGAGGCAAGATCGTAAGGAATACGAACGCTTTTTGAAGGAACTTGGAAAAGGCGAAACGAGCGCTACTTTAAATCCAGGATACAGGCCTGCCTCCACGACATTCAACAATCCAGTGTTTGTAGAGAAATGCACATAATAGAATAAATAAATAAATCCTTATCTGTGAATATTTTAGCAGTAGTTACTTACTGCTAGCCGACTGCTAAAATATGATTAGTATTTCAGTCTGGTCTTATAATTTGAAGAAGAATGGGTTCTTTCTCATATGATAGATAGCTCTTTCTATTAATATTTTTATTGTGTTAATTTCTATGTTGTTATTTTCACAGTATCATTAAATGAAATAAGTATTATACGAATTATTCTTTCTCTGCACATGCATGACGCATGACGGTAATTTTGTGGGCATCCCTTTCTCTTTATGAATTAATATATATTTTTTTTATGTTACGTAAGTGGCAAACAAGCATGCAGTTCACATTGATGTTAAGTGATGACTGCAGCCTATAGACACTTACACAAAGACCGAAGTCAAAATGCAGATGCGTTACCACTCCTGAGGCCTAAGGTGTTATGACTTTGTGCCGGAAATTACAGTGCCGTACATTACCACCTGACCGGAACACGCTAGTGCTGAACACTACCATTTAGCGACAAGTATATTAAGTAATGCCGTGGTGCCTACGCCCGCGAGCTCCGTCACTGGAGCTCTACCACCAGTGTATTATTTCTCTACACATGCATGACGGTAATTTTGTGGGAATCCCCTTGTCTGCCCTAATTAAATTTGGTATAACGAGTTACGAATATTTCGAGTTACGAATATTTTTTCCAACTGTTTCGGCAGCCATAAAAGGTTTAAGTTTTTGTGACATTTTTCATAGGAGAGACCCACTACGCAGAATATAATATACTAGCTGTGCCCGCGACTTCGTTCGCTTTTTTGGATATAACTTTTGGTTAATTTTGGATCATAAACACTTTTAGTTAGTTAAAAAAATCTGGTTTACATTAATTTTTCTCTGTACACGATATTAGACGCAATGATGGCCATCGGAGATGAAAGCATATAGGCTGCTAGTATTGCGAACACGTGACAGAGCGCAGCCGGTTTTTTGCAGGTTGTACAACCTGCAAAAGTCCATCTTATGCTGAACCATCAACGCCACTAACGCCACCAATGCCACCAACACTTCTTACGCCAACAACACCATCAACGCCACCACCACCTCTACCACCAACGCTATCAATGCCAGCCACTAACGCCACCAACGCCGCCAACGCCACAAAAAATTATGAACTAATTCTGCCGCCCCTTAAAATTTGCCGCCATAGGCTCCAGCCTACTCAGCCTGCTGGTAAATCCACCACTGTTTATACCATTAGAGAGTAGAAATTCCGCTGTAGATCTTTTTATTACTGACAACTTTGCTATTTTTTCGATAGTAGGTACCTATGCGTAGTTTTGCCGGAAATCCTGATAAACCATTTTCAATCCTTAATTTTTTTGTCCCCCTCCACCCTTTCTGACCTCAGATCGCCCTAATTTATTTTTCCTTTGTGTTTATTATATTTTCTTATTTTTCAAAGGTTTTTATCCTGTTCCACTTTTTTTTAACTTGTCTAGGATTTTCAAAGGCATCGATCGGCATGAGCCTAAGATGTGTTGTTTAGTAACAAGGGGTTATGCCTATTTTATACCTACTTTGAAACGTCAGATGCGAGTGATAAGATGAATCATGAAGTGGACCGAGGAACAAATTATTAGGCAGGTACTTTCGATAAAAACTATTTAGATAACACTGTATAACACTGAATACACTTGACATCAAATATCCAATCTTGATATCTAAGCACAAGGCAATTGCATTTGCAATGTGTAAATCAAGCTTAAGGGTGCGGTGTAGGTAGACCACGGGCCACGCCTAAACCACCCATGTATTTATTTTATTTTATTAAATATAAATTAAATTACGGACACTACGGACATATACGGACGTCTTGGCGGGGTGACAGCCGTGGCCACAGATTACTACGCACTAGAGTTCCTACACTTGCAACTTTACTACCACCAGTGGAAGCACGAGGTACGAGCGTCGGGTACGAGCGCCTTCCAATTTTAGGCAAGCTAATGACACATAACGTCGCCTTATAGTGAAAACCTCGGGAATGCATTTTTGCTCAATTTTTTTATTGCGTTTACGGGAAGAATACTTCGAGAGGCACCCTTATCTCACTATTTTGTAAATTTGATTTCTTTAGCCCTTTCTATGACAGTAATTGAGAACCTTGTAAACACTCACATCTGTCAGTTAGCCGTGAATACCTTGCAAGGAACGTACTGGTCCGTGCTAGAAAATTTATTTCTTTGGTGCATCCTACTGTGCGAGAATAATTTTGTGTTTTCCAAAAGAAGGAAAAAAATCAGGATTATCGTTAAATTTTTAGTACGCAGTTTTTTCGTCCTCCTGAAAAGTTACTTCATTTACAGTTACGAGGTTTTCACTATATAGCGTCGATAAATATTATTTCACTAACGCATTTTTACCACTTTTACGATTTTTCCATTTTATCGACGCGGGGATCGAACTCAGGGCCTTAGCACCGACTAGACCGTAGCAGTCACGGAATAGATCACCGAAAAAAAACCACAGCGAGATTCTCTTAAGTACCAGCATCCCTACAAGGATCACGCCCCGACGTTTCAGGGGCAGATAGGCCCGGGGAGTGATGAAGCTTTGATCCCCGAACCATCCGCCCTTCTGCTGCTGGAGAGATGATGATTAGTCAGTCAATAGATATCTATTCCGTTGTAGCAGTAGTAGCAATTAACAATTATGTCCTAAAAATAACTGAACCTGCATTTTGACGCCACGATATGACGACCTTACAATCAGTTTCACGCAATCGAAACTTTTACTTCTTTTACTTTCACAGTTAGTAAAATAATGAAATATTTTCAGATCCTTCAATAATAAAATAAACGAACTTTATTGTTCTTTATATGAAACGAAGGTGGCAAATAAGCATGCAGTTCACGTTGATGTTAAGTGATGACTGCAGCCTACAGACATTCACACAAAAACCAGAGGTCAAAATGCAGATGCGTTGCCATCCTTGATACCTTAGTAGTTATGTCCCTGTGAAAGTTATTACGGGGCCATACGTTACTATCTAACCGGAACACGATTATGTTGCACACTACAGATAGATTAGGTAATGCGGTAGTGCCTACGCCCTCGAATCTCTACACTGGAGTAGGTACATTTATTTTATCTTCATCACTGAAATGTCGCAGATTCTGAAAACGCCTTTACAAAAACTCATAACAATCAATTTTCTGCCATCTGTAGGTACTTTATACTCAGGCGTTTCATATAATCATACTTTCGTGATTCGTGACATGCTTGTGTGTAAATAAAGTACAGGCTGGATTTCAAGAGCGTTTTAATTATTTAATCGAGTTTAAATCTTTAAAGTTAAACTTCAACTATTTTTTTTATGTAATGGAAGTGGCAAACAAGCGTGCAATTCACATTGATGTTAAGTCATGACTGCAGCGTATAGACACTAACACAAAGACCTAAGTCAAAATGCACATGCGTTACCACTTCTGAGGCCTAAGGTGTTATGCCTCTGTGACGGAAATTACAGAGCCGTTACCATATGACCGGAACACGATAGTGCTGAACACGAGGTACCATTTGGATGCGTTTTTAACCTTTGCGGACGGAACCCTAAAATAATAAAGCGGTTAACGGAATGAACTGAAGCAAAAGTGGCTATGACATACGGCCGTACCGACAGATATGACGAATCTAAAACGGTGCCGTATTTTTTCATTCAACTATGGAACCCTAAACAGCAATTTCCACGAATTTTCATCGCGATGACTCATCTCTGAGGACCGTCTGAGAGCTACTCACTGACGTCTGCCATGACGTCGCCGACAGAGAGCAGAGGGATAAGCACTTTACGTATCGTTCGTTCACATTCACAGTCTGTGTCAGATCGCGTACCGGAGCGCGCGCAATTCGAGCACGGTTTCGTGATTTTACTATCACGAAACGACTCTAGTGCAAATAATACTGTGTACGTTTCAACCGTTGCCATTAGGACGTGATTAAAAAAAAACTTAAATATACATTTTTGAAAATGGCGTCGCGAGTGTGGTTTTTGGTGATAGTTCTAATTTCAATTCAGGATGCTTTCGCAAATGACTGCAATAGCACTAATATACAGAATATTATGAATTGCAACGAGTGCATTAGATGTGGAGGGTTTTGGTGTAGCGACCCTAAAGAGGTAAGTTTATTTTTAAAAATAAATTCAAAAGGAAAGGTAGACGGACTAAATTTTTAATTCAAACTTTAAATTAAATTTCCACATACCGATATGTAACAACAATAGAGTTTAGAAACTGTTTATATATTTTTTCATACACATTTAAAAACTAATATCCTACCTACCTCTCCTACTACTGTTTTTTTTTCAAATGCCTACAAATTTGAAAAAAGGTTAGATTTATTAAAGTATGATAAATTTTCTTTTTAAATAATCATCACATTGGCAATGGTAACATGACTTTATTGTTTAATTAAACAACAAAGTCATATTTAATTTATTTAACTTTAATTTTCTTATTAGCTTTCTTTGGATACTTTAAACAAGCTTTTCTAAAATTATCTACTGTGGATAGGTAACAGTGATTTAATATTATTTAAATTGATAGGTAAGGTAGATACATACAGGTGAATTTTATAAAAACTAATTTTATAATTTAATACCTACATCCTTTTTTTTTTAGATTAGGTAGGTACCTAGGTATCTTCTAATCGTATGGTGCTCGACTCTCTCAGCCTATCACATCAAAATTAATAATGATCCTACGTATCCTAAAAATTGATCAAAAAAATAACTGTCCATTATATTAAAAAAACGGTCAAGTGCGAGTCAGAGTCTTGCACGAAGGGTATCTTGCTGACCATAAAAACGGCGAAAACATCACGTTTTTGTCTGGGAACTCCCCGCTATATATTTATTTTAGTTTAATTTAATGATTTACTTTTAAAGTTAATCTTTCAAGGATCGTAAGGCCATCGGCGCCCAGACACAATTGAATTTCAATTGTCATATTTTTCTCGTGTCTGGAGGGATTAATATTACCTTTATCTAAATATCCTGTAAATATTTTACGAGTCTACCTCTTATCGTTATTAATATCGAGCAAAAAATGTCACATTCGTTGTATTGGAGCCCTCTTTAAATACAGAGTCCCGAGCAATGGATAAATCTCCTATAGATACCTACTACCTCATATACCACAGACTTCTTATAGGTTTTCCTGAAAGTACCTACCTAATCCATAGATAAAAAACGGATTATTGTATTATTTTTCATACTTGTGGAGCATTTGCCTGTGACAGAGAAACAGACGCACGAGTTATACCTAAATGATTCGTTCTGAGAGTTCCGTTTTTTCCTTTTAAGGTTCGAAATCTTGAAAACTATTTTGTACTTTGTCTCTGTCAACTATCGTTGATTTATCAATTGGGTAACTTAAAAAAAAAGTGTTTGAAGATTTCATTGGAGTTGGGAGACAAAGAGTGATTAGCAACTCCTCTGTTAAAACACATTGATCAAGGGAGTTAAATAAAATAAATAGGCACTGTAGGTATTGTATAATCGGTAAAGAAAAAAACGAAGACATCCGATGCGGCTAACGGAAGGAAACAATTGAGTCAATGAACATGACGCGCGATTGAGTGCGCATACGCAGTTGATCTGTTTTTAGGGTTCCGTTCCTCAAAAGGAAAAGGACTGAATACTTTTAGGATCACTCGAGTGTCTGTCTATCCGCCTGTTATCAAATTGCTTCAGAACTACTTACTACCTACGCTAATTCCAAAAATGTTGCAAAAACGGAAAAAAAAATTCTTCGCGGACGACATTGCGAAGAAATTTTACGCACATACCTATAGTTAAATATAATTATTATTAATGTTTCAAGTTGATGACTCCACACAATCACGTGGAGTGGTGACCGCGAGCGATCGATCAGCAAATTTCCTGAGCAACCCCAATTTCCAATATCCGTTCTTTAAACAAACTTGATGGTGCCGCGCAGAAAAGTACGAGATATGGTATTAGAAATAAATAGGTACTCGTACCTTCATTTATTATTTGTTGGCTAAGAGTATATTTTCCAATAAGGTATAATAATACATACGTAGGTATATACGTTTGGTGGCGACTTAAATTAAAGTTAGCCTTGCTTCCTCGGCAAACGTTGTTTTGCCAAACAATAAACGTAATAAAGCAAAAAAAAAGGCCGTAAAACCAAATTTAAAAAATTTAAAAACGTGACCCACGTAACATGTTTTAAGGATAGGCCAGATTTTTTGGAGAATCAAATTGCTGTTACAACAATTTTTCTCGGACTTTCAACATAATATTATCTCAACTTTTAAGACTCACGAAATTTTAAAACCAAATTAACTCAATCAATTCAGTCGTTTTCGAATTTCAGCGCGACTGACTCATAGCAATTGATTTTTCATTTTTGTATTTATAGGTAACATGTAAATTGATAAGGGGCGAATGGATTGCCTATATTAATTATTGAAAAAAAAACTGATATAAAACAAATTTTAAATCTAGGCAACCATAGATATGTCTTTATTTAGAATAGGCAACCTAATGCTGTTGGATACGGGATAAAATAACATTTAATTTCGTCAAAAATAGTTAAATAACTTGCCGTTATTGGTATTACTTATTGATGATACACAACACTACTGCCTCAGTAGCGTAGTGGTAGCAGGCCACTACTATTACGCTGGAGGTCCTGGCTTCGATTCCCGGGTCGGGGATTATCAGAGATAACGGTTTAAAATCCTTTATCTCTGCTTCTATTGGGATTTTTCCATTTTCTGGAAGTTTCCCAGTACCCCGGAGTTTGGGTAATGTGCCCGGAGATGGCAACAGGTTCTCCACCTGTTACATGGGCCAAAACGTCACCGGCGAGTCGTGGGTGTTTGCATGTATGATTGAATGCATGCATTTTCCTCTGCCTACCCCTTCGGGTATTACAGGCGTGAAGTTACTTATTGAAATTACAAGACACAAGTGAAGTCCAGCCGCTCTTCCAATTGAGCTACTGAAGTCCTGCCCGATTTGTCAAATACATGGCGCTGCTGCTACCATAAAAGCAATGCAATAGATGTGAAGGAAAGATTTGACAAATCGGGCAGGACTTCAGTAGCTCAATTGGAAGAGCGGCTGGACTAGATTCCCAGTAGGTCGCGAGTTCGAGTCTCGCCTGAAGTCAAATTTTTCTTTCCATTTTTCTTTAAAAATAAAATATATTTCACAAGCATGTGTTAATGCGAAATAATATATAAAACAATATTAAAAGCTCCTACAGAAAACACAACCTGAAGCCTGAAGTATCATACTACGAGTAAGTACCTAATACGATTAAGCGATTTATTTGTACCTATCGTAATTTAAAGTCAGCTAAGTCGTTTTGCCGCCTTGCAAATGAGATTTAATAAAATATATATAGGTATTTTTACTGGTGATAGAGCTCCAGTGACGGAGCTCGAGGGCGTATGCACCACCGCATTACCTAGTATAAGTACTTGCCGCTGAATGGTAGTGTTCCGCACTATCGTGTTCCGGTCAGGTGGCAATGTACGGCCCTGTAATTTCCGGCACAGAGGTATAACACCTTAGGCCTCAACAGTGGTTACGCATGTACAATTTGACCTTGGTCTTTTTGTGAGTGTCTATAGGCTGCAATCATCATTTAACATTAATGTGAACTGCATGCTTGTTTGCCACTTCCATACCATAAAGAAAATAAATTATCATAGCAGTGATTCAACAACAATTCATTAACAATGTAATCCGCCATGTATAGACTTCCAGTTAAACGCAACAAGCGGTACGTAAAATATCTCCAAACATCCGCAATCACATACGTTTTACCCAGAAATTACAAACACCCGTTAACCTATATACGAGTTAACATTAAAACGTTGCTTAAGTTTATTTTATATCGATCGTTTCAATCTTCGAAATATGCATTGCAATCAATCATAGTAATGATCGTGTACGCACGTAATGTCTCCCCAATTAATTTTTCCCGCGTTTTTAATGTTCGCTGCTCAACAGGTCTTCTGAACTTTAAATTATTTCGACACCAACGATACAGCAAACATATCTTTTGTTCGATTTTATTCGTAATTGGGTATAATAATAACCTGCTTTGGTTATGATTGATTGTGTGGTTTGTAAAGTATGTGAAGTCGTTGCGCTTCACCCTGTTGCCTGACATTTGGAGTCGTCGCCTTTGACCGTACATTTTGCAATATGCCGTGTCCCCCGTACGTAACTCGTATCATATTGTCAGCTCTGACAGTTGAAAGCATTCGTTGTGTAAAGAAAGCCCACAAATTCTGTCTCTTCGACTGTACTGATGATTTGAATTTTTATTCCATTTCGTACGGCTTCTACCCAAGTAGGTTTAACAAACATCTAATAAACAATATTTGTCTTTTTATAAATATATTTGGATACTTACCCCCTCATTCATATAAGCATTTTAGCTAAAGTGTTGCTAATCTCTCCTTTGTCTTTTTCTATCCTACGCAATTGACAATGCGACTGATAAAGACAAAGCATATTATAACTAAAACGTATCTAATGTACGTTTATAAATAAGGGGGTTATTGATTATTTTCCTTTAACATTTTTTCGAAAAAATTAAATTGAATATTACGGACTTTCTAATTGTCGTGAATTTTGTGCTTTATCTGTCTTAAGCTTAATGCAAATCCATTAAGTCTTGTTTTTATCTTTTCTTGTTTACAATTACATAATCATTAAAGATAAGGCTTATCGTAGTTCATAAGCTACAATACAATGATATTTGTATTTACACAAAACATTACGCTGCAGATTATATATTTTTTTATGTAACGAAGGTGGCAAGCAAAACAAGCAGTTCACATGGTTGTTAAATGGTAACTGCAGTATATAAACATCTACAAAGCCAAAGGTAAAAGTGCAGAACTGAGACCTTCAGATGCGTAGACAGCCTGAGACGAAAGCTTTTATTTTTTCTGCGATTCTTAGATATTACGGGGCCATATATTACTATCTAATCGGAACACGATAGTGTTGAACCCTACCAATTGGCGGTCGATAGGTTGGTAATGCGGTGTTGCCTACCCCCTTGAGTCCCTACTCTTCCACTAGTAATATATAGTAATACTACAATCTCTATAACAGTCATATTATTGTGTCTTCTTCTTGTTACTTTTTTGTCACTTATAAACACTATGAAAATAAAACTCAACTTCATAGTTTTTTTGTCAAGTGAAGTATTAATCCTAAATTATCATACTGGTACTATCAAATCAATTGAGCGTTGCTGGCATAAAAACAGAAAATGTCGGACGCAAAAAATGACTAACCAGAACATCCGGTCCCTCCAATTCTATTTCGCAATTGTTTTCATTAAGCAATAAGCATGATCGGTCATTAACATTATAAATAAGTCTATGTAGAGACATCTATAACCTATGTACCTAAATATATAAAAATCAATTGCTGTTCGTTAGTCTTGCTAAACCTCGAGAACGACTGGACCGATTTCTCTAATTTTGGTTTTGAATGATTTTTGGAAGTCCAGGGAAGGTTTAAAAGGTAAGAAAAGATGAAGGAATTGATGGGAAATAGTAAAAACCACATTTTCATTTTCTCATAAAAATAGTCTGTATCTATCAAACCTTTGACACATTATTTCATTCTGAGGCAATACGAAGTTTCCGGATCAGTTATTTAATAAATATATTTCTGTAGTATCGCAATGTATTGTTTCTCTTTATAAGTAAGTACTATTTACTTTATACCTTCAAAATGTCTGTCTCTTCTTGATAGGTAAATGACATTTTGAGGCAAAGTAATGCACCTCGCTTTGGTCGCCCTATTACGGATAAAATGGATGCCATTTTTGAAAAAGTGGAGCAAGATCGACATATCAGTAGTTACGACGTAGCTGAAGAACTGAGAATTGATCACAAAACAGTTTTGGCGCATTTGAAAAAAGCTAGGTACAAAAAAAAGCTCGATATTCGGGTACCTCACGAGCTCACTGAAAGAAACCTAATGAACTATGAGCGTTTTCATAGACGAAGTTTATTTATTAATAAGGGTATAATAAATTTTATACCTTCATTAAGATTATGATGATTTTTATTAATGCTTTAGGTTTATCTATTTTTTTTATTATTTGTTTTGAGCTATTACCACCAGGCAGGACTATCGATTCTGAACTCTACTGCGAACAACTGATGAGATTAAAGCAAGAAGTTGAGAGAAAGCGGCCGGAATTGATCAACAGAAGGCGTGTGGTGTTTCATCATGATAACGCTAGACCTCACACATCTATAGCCACTCAGCAAAAATTAAGAGAGTTTGGCTGGGAGGTGTTAATGCATCCGCCGTATAGTCCTGACCTTGCACCTTCAGATTTCCACCTGTTTCTGTCTCTTCAGAATTCTTTATGCAATGTTAGGTTAACATCACGAGACGACTGCCAAATCCACTTATCGCGGTATTTTGATAAGAAGTCCCAAATTTTTTAAAGCAATGGGATCATGTCCCTACCTACAAGATGGCAAAAGGTTATCGAACAAAATGGTACATACATACTTTAGTTAAATTTAAATAAACTATATTAAAAAATGTTTTGAATTATCTGTAAAAAATGCGAAGAAACTTTTTCCCCAACCTAATAAATAAAAAATACCAAATCCGGACGAGTGTTATGACTATTACATTCTAAGCGTAGGTACTTTGCTCAAAGTGTTTTACTGGTGGTGGAGCTCCAGTGACGGAGCTCGCGAGCGTAGGCACCACCTAATATACTTGCCGCTAAATGGTAGTGTTCAGCACTATCGTGTTCCGGTCAGGTGGTTATGTACGGCCCTGTAATATCCGCCACAGAGGCATAGCACCTTAGGCCCCAGGAGTGGTAACGCATCTGCATTTTGACCTCGGTCTTTGTGTGGGTGTCTATAGGCTCAGTCATCACTTAACATCAATGTGAACTGCATGCTTGTTTGCCACTTCCATTACATAAAAAAAAAGTAAAGGCGTAGTGCGGACTGTGAATCTCACCCTTAGAGCCCTTGGTTACTAGCTACGTAACTTCATATCAGGTCTCGAATTGAGCCCGAGTATACATTTTTGAAAAGCGCACATGGCCCAGCGGCTGGTGTAGATTGTAGGCGATCTACTCGGTTAAGCACTACGAGCGCGGTCGGGTAGTGTGATGGGTGACCGCTAGTGGCAAATTAAATGCGCGTTTCCGTGCTTCGCAGGGCACGTTAAGCCGTCGGTCCTGTTTGCTATCGATAGATAGCAGTCGTTAAACTTTGTCGTAGACCTTATGGGCGGTTTGAAAACATCCGACAGAGGGTTGGCCACTAACCCACCCACCTCCACCAATCCGCATTGGAGCAGCGTGGTGGAGTAAGCTCCAGGCCTCCCCCCAAAAAAAGGGGAGAGACTCGTGCCCAGCAGCTGCAGTGGTACATAATGGGTTGCCATTATTATTTTATTATACATTTTTGATACGGGGTCCTTAATTACGTTCTGCTCTACTGTACCTACGTTCTAAATTAGATAAATAATGCCAAATTGCTGCTATTTCTTTTGCTTTTAAATAAAATAAAAAATTGTGTTTGAAGTCCCGTTTCAGATTGGTGTATCAGAGACCACTAATTAAATTAACAAACACGAAACACATAGTAAATGTATTTATTTTTAAGGCGTAGGTACAAAATAAAAGTGTATCCATTGAGTATCAATCAAGGCAATTAAGCACGTTCCACTTGCCCATTAACATTATTTAACACGTGCATAAAACATCTCAGTCAAAGTGTAGTTTGCGCAAGAGTTACCTTTAAAAATTGATCGAGTACGTATCGTCTCAATATACCTAAGGTTCCGTAGTAGGGATACACCCATTATATTCTGTTTACAAACCAGTCCTTTGTTAGGAATGAGTATCTGTATATTAGAATAGAAGAAAGAATAGAGAACCAGTGGCGGCAGAACACGAGAGCGTTTGCATCACTGCATTACAGTGCTCAACAATAAATATTGCACATCGAGCTTAGGAAGAAGACTTTGGCTTATTTCGGGTCTGTAGAGCGTTATCACTTTCGCACTGTACCTATTTGACGTTTGTCGATCATTTTTATCAAGTTTTGACGAATACCGAACTGTCAGTGCTTACGTAGGCAGTGTGCCACAGAGATAACGCTCTACGAAGTCGAAACGAGCCGATCGTCTCTTTCGCAGGCTCGATGTGCAATATTAACTGTTGAGTACTGTACCACAGTAGATTTTACAATCTATTTACCGTGACTGTACTCTATCTGCCGCCTAAGGGCTCCCACACGTAACTGCGAATTCGCATCGCATCGCAATCTGCGAGCTCGCACGAATGCATCGCCTGCGATGCGGCGTCGCATCGCATCGCAGTTTTGTGTGGCCGCCCTTATGGTAATGTTAAGATAAATACTGTCGTGTTCCAGTTAGAGTAATGTATGCTCAGTTTATTAAATTTGATCATTTATTTAAATTAATTAGGCTCGTGGAGAGCATTTTTACATCGTCTTTTTTTTAAACTACCTAGTGTGAACAACCACTAATAGTAATCTAAACACGAAATATATTAAAAAAAGAAACGAAACAATTATAATATGGAATGTATTAATCACGCACGAATACATCGCTTGCGATGCGGCGTCGCATCGCATCGCGGTTTTGTGTGGCCGCCCAAAAGGAATGAATTTGGTCGTCATAATAAAGGTTATTCACTTAGTAGTTCCAAGTATAGTCAATACTGAGAAGAACTCCGCAACTGAACTCAGCAAAGCTCTATTCTTTATTAGAGTGAAGTTATTTCCGATCCAAAGGCTGAATATCGTACTTACTCTGATATTATAGTTGTCGTATAATCTGCCTCGGGTATGATCACACTTAAAAATATCATTTATTTTATTATAGCTTTTCATTTATTTTACTGCAGCGTGCACTTACCGTCAATGTAAATTGATTGCTTATTTGCTTCTTTTTTTATATAATGGCATCGCAATTACGCATATTGCCAGTGTCAAGTAAAACGATATTTCGTATTCTTATTAAGCAGCGTAAAAGTCAGAGTCAGTCAGTCAATGTATCAGTCCGTCAGTCAGTCACAGTCACTACAGTCAATAATTCGAGTAAAGCGATTGCTACTTTACCAGAACATTTACAAGGAAGTTTTGAGGCAACCCGAAAGGACGTGTTTTCGCACTATTATTCTATTTCACTATACACGGGCACTATAATAAGCCTATATCAAACAAAATGCCACCAACTTTATTAAATATTTAATATAATTTAAAAATACACCAAGAAAATGAAATAAAATAAGAGCACCACAAGCCGCTTTCAAGGTTCCCGCCAAAAAAAAACCATTCGCTTGTTTACTAGCAGGTTTAGATAAAAATTGATCATTTATTTAATTAAGTTCATAATTCGTGGAGAAAACTATGTGTACTTTTAAGTCATCATTTCATTTTACTGTCAATCAATACCATTTTACGTAAAATTTTTCAAGACCGACGTAGAAACCTTTTTCCTTTCAATTCAACGGTTCAATTTGGCATTTCACAACGGAGCCCTTAAATTAAGCGTACAAAGAGCGCTTTATTCGAGTGAACCTTGATTGACTGAATTGCGAGATGCAAGTCTCCCTAATGCAGTTCAATTACTGTGTTCTAAATTTATTTACAACGTGCGATTATCCTGATACTCAGGCGTCGGGACATGTTGACCCACCGCCCACTAAGAGAACTATTCCGTTATTGCAGTCAGACAATGAAAAAATAATCTGTCTGTCTATCTGTCTGTCTGTCTGTCTCTATGTCTGTTTGTCCCCGCTAATCTCGGGAACGGCTGGGCCGATTTTGACGGGACTTAAACTGGCAGATAGCTTATGTAATAAGGAGTAACTTAGGCTACTTTTATACTAGCTGCGCCCACGACTTCTTTTAAGTAGATACTGAACAATCATAAATTCTCACGCGGACGAAGTAGCGGGCACAGCGTGTAAAAAATAAATTAAATATGTTTCTATACATTTCCTACTTACTAAATGGAACGAAGTAACTGCTTGGAATGAAGCCAATGTCGTATGGATTTTCCGAGGTATTAAAGACGTCGCGACGGTTCCCTCATTGTTCAGTAATAAGAGCACTGACCTTTCGAAATATACAGAAATATACAAGAATTTAAAATATTTCATTATTGTTTTTTTTTATGTGATGGAAGTGGCAAACAAGCATGCAGTTCACATTGATGTTAAGTGATGACTGCAACCTATTGACACTCACACAAAGACTAAGGTCGAAATGAAGATGCGTTACCACTCCTGAGGACTAAGGTGTTACGCCTCTGTGCCGAAAATTACAGGGCCGCACATTACCACCTGACCGGAACACGATAGTGCTGAACACTACCATTTACATATATATATATATATATATATTTACTGGTGGTAGAGCTCCAGTGACGGAGCTTGCGGGCGTAGACACCACCGCATTACCTAATATACTTGCCGCTAAATTGTAGTGTTCAGCATTATCGTGTTCTGGTCAGGTGGTAAGCCATGCCTTATGGCGAA
This sequence comes from Macrosoma leucophasiata, assembly GCA_036365455.1. Lineage (NCBI taxonomy): Eukaryota > Metazoa > Arthropoda > Insecta > Lepidoptera > Hedylidae > Macrosoma > Macrosoma leucophasiata. Next base: position 19,815,826 of record JAWQUS010000007.1, on the reverse strand, counting down.
GCTTATATCCAGCTGTGGACATCTTTCCTATCTTTCTTCCGCTTTTCTTCTAATACTACTACTAAGAAGTGTTTTTTAAGTTTCTTTTTCGCAATATTCTTTCTTTTCACCTTCAGTCAGTTCATATCTGCTTCTCGCCATATTCTGTGGATACAAAAACGGGAAGCCTAACCAAGGCAATAAGCAGAATCAAAATAATTAATTATTTATGTGGAACCATTGATATACAAGGCTTCGAAGGCACATTCAACCCAAATTGCAAAAAATAAAGCCTACCCAATACCCATCTAATACCATAACTGTGGCGATTATGGCATGCCTTATGGCGAGGCTTATGTCCAGCAGTGGACATCTTTCGGCTGATATGATGCACCACTAGCAGAGATGATGCGCCATCTGGCGCTCTACACTCTCTGCCTACCCCGTTAGGGACCTGTCGTGAAGATACATACATACATACTAGCAGAGAGTCGGGTGGCAATGTAAGGCTCCGTAATTTATGACAAAGAAACCACTTACAGCACAGGCTACGAAACTTATTTTGTATTTTTATGTAAATGTCTATAAATTAAAGAAAAAATGTATAGAAAAATTTCACTTCAGGCAGGAATAGAACCTGCGACCTCAGGATAACCAGTCCAGCCGCTTTACCACTAAGCTACCAAAATCCTTAACCTGAACGTTGAATTTTTCTTTTCCTTTCTTTCTCAGATGTCTATATTTTTTTCCTATATTTCCTTTTTAGGTGGGGATAAAAAAGATAAATTGAAGGGCAAGGTTTATTCCAACCCTCAGATGAAATTCTATCAATAATAACATAATGTATTAGTACATGTCACAAAAGAGTTACCTATTGTTTTTCCCCATCATGAGATCACCCGCATGATGGATATTTCATAGTACCGAAGTAATGAATACTATTTGAGTCATCCTCGGATCTCATAAGATGCAAATCACAATAAAATGGGAACACAGGTTTATCCTACAAAAAAATGTAGGTTCATATTCTGCTGTTATGCTTACTTTGACGGTCTCATTTTTAGGGTTCCGTAGTAATCAAGGAACCCTTATAGTTTCGCCATGTCCGTCTGTCTATCTGTCTGTCCGTCCTCGGTTTAGCGCAAAAACTATTAGTACTAGAGACTTGAAATTTGGCACAAGTATACACCATAATCACACCGACAAAGTGGTAGAATTAAAACATGAAAAAAAGATTTAGGGTAACCTCCTCTACCTACGTGTAACTATGGATATTTTTTTTAATTTTCGATTGTCATATAGTGAATCTCGAAATATTTGAACAACGAAATTTTGACGACCCGGTTAGTCCAGCGGTGTGAGTTGACCGTTTGATTCGAAGGGTCGCGGGTTCGATCCCCGCACCGGGACAAATATTTGTATGGCCTACAGATATTTGTTTCGGGTCTGGGTGTTTGTGTATGTGTTGTATGTGTACAACGGCACCCACAACACAGGTTTATACCTATTGTGGGGCTGTGAGTGTAAGCGTATTTTATTTTATTTACTTCAGAGACAATACTTTTTTTTCATTACATTAATCAAACCTTAAAACTACGGAACCCTACATTACGCGTGGCCCGACATGCACTTGACCTGTTTTTTTTATTTACTGCATTTTAGTCAGTATCGTAGGTACATTGCATATAGGCAGAACGGGCAAAGCCTACATCAGTATCTCGCTGTAGGATTAGATTGGGTATTTTATTTAGTAATTTTTTTGATGAGATGTGAGGTGAGCTTTACGGAATTAATATTTATAGGTTGCATGCAGTATTCCCTTACCATTAACATAAACTACAAGATTGTTTCCTAAAATCTTTAGATAAAAAACAGAGTATATTTTTAGTCTGTTTGTATATACAGACTTACCCCGTTACTCATAAACGTATTATAGCTAAAGTGTTGCTAATCTCTCCTTTGTCTTTTTCTATCCTGCACATTTGTCAATGCAACTGACAAAGACAAAGCATTTATAGCTAAAACGTATCTAATGTACGTTTATGATTAAGGGGGTAAAAATATACTGTTTTTTATTGGTGTACACCAAATACGTAAAAAAACGAAAACGTTCGCGTTTTAATTAAAATCGAGTATAGATTCTCGTGTTCATATTCCATATACCAGTTTATAATTATTTCTTTTATTGTATCTATTTCTTGGAACTGGTTTAGTACTCGATCGTGGTGGGTGTCACAACAGGGAGACTATGCACCTAGGTACCACCCACATACCGAAACAGACTTATTCTGTAAGGAACTTTCGCTTCGTTATCCTCTGTCCTCGTCACATTAATAACTAACGATAGAGACACAGAATGTGTAGTCAATTATTTCACAGTATAGAATACGGCTTACGGGGAGCATAATCATCTCATCTCATAATATTGCTACACCCACATACCCTGTTATATGCGCTAACTACCAAGGGTTTATTGCCCTTTTAAGTGTTGCAACGTAAATCGTATGGCTGTTCTGACGATATCATTTTATCTCTTGCAGTTGATGGATTCCTAATACTATAAAGTAGGTGCAAACTAATTTATACTTGTTTATTTAATATTTTATTTTTTTTAAATATGATAGGTATTTGATAAGGTAAATTCTAGCATTATTTACCAATTTTTCCTATCAATTCATTCATGATGACTTGCAATGTGAGAATCCCTAAGTAAAATGCTTATTTTACTTGAGGATAAACTTCCTACCACATACCTACTTAGATAATTAGTTGTATGTACTCATCGTAGCCACAGCGTCTATAATTAAAGGTACTTACTAGTATGTTACATAACTTCACGCCCGTTATCCCCGAAGGAGTAGGCAGATGTAACGCATGCATTCAAACATACATGCAAAACCCTCGATTCGCTGGTTACGTTTTTGGCCCATGTTATAAGTGGCGAGCTTGTTGATATCTCCGGGCACATTACCAAAAACTCCGAGGTACTGGGAAACTTCCAGAAAATGGAAAAATCTCAGTAGAACCAGAGCTAACGGATTTTACACCGATAGCCTCAATGGAACCCAGGATCCCAGCGTATTAGTAGTGGCCTGCTACCACTGGACTACTGACGCAGTCAAACTAGTATGTTCTGTCAGAGAACTGGCCACCTGCCCATGGGCACCTAATCTTATGGTAATTTGAAAGCTATATTTGATCGGTTTTCGGATAATCGGAGAATTCCATGACTGTTCATAAAGGAATGTCTACTTGGTGAAAAAACTTCTTGCTAATAACTGAAGCAGAAAGCAACAACACAACCACTCAACGCAACTCAAATACACTTAATTTTGGATTCATGATCCAAAATTTAAGTTTGTGGAAGTTTTGACTCAGTTCTATGCTAGCTTTAGGACTAACAACTAAGTAAGATTTGGATAAACTAGACAAGACTTGAGTGGTTTGGAGGAGGTGATAAAATTGAATGAGTTTGAGAGACAGTTATCGAAAAAATAATGAAAAAAAAACATATATTTGGCGCAGATTCCACTACAAAATCGGACTTATCGGACTTCTAATATGCCAAAAGTGAATCGTGCATTGCCCTTTGGGTTTAAATCTGTATTCATTTTGAATGGTGGGTTTTGAAGTCGATTTTTTATGTTAATGATCTTTGTTTTTGGAATATATCTATAAGCCGCAATCGTCACATAAATTTATGTGAACTGCATGCAATGATATTGTTTGCCACAATCAATACATAAAAAAAATCAAATATAACACATGCGAGTGAATTAAGCAATTAAAGATCCCGAATCGGTAAAATCAAAGAGGGATAAAGAAATTCGATGCTCGGATGTGGGATTCGGTAGATTAGTGGTAAGACGGTTGCACTAGTTATCCTGTGATCACAGGTTTGATTCCTGCCCGAAGTCAAATTTTGTATTCCACTTTTTCTCTAATTTCTAAAAATTGAGCAACTTATATAGATTTTTTTAAAGAAAAATGGAAAGAAAAATTTGACTTCAGGCGAGACTCGAACTCGCGACCTACTGGGAATCTAGTCCAGCCGCTCTTCCAATTGAGCTACTGAAGTCCTGCCCGATTTGTCAAATCTTTCCTTCACATCTATTGCATTGCTTTATGGTAGCAGCAGCGCCATCTATTACCAACTATGCTAGTTAGGCAACCGATACAATAGACTTTTCAGTTTATTGAATATCGTAAAGAAGTCGCTTTTACCCTTCACAAGCATGTGTTAATGCGAAATAATATAAAACATCTTATATTGACGTTATAGAACCGTCATTTTGTAACTAACACTGGGCTTTCTGAATAACCCTACAGATCTGAACCGATTTCGAAATGTAAGAACCGGTTCCCGAAACGGATCTTAAGACTGAGAAATCACAATTCTTTGTCATTCATTGATTCATTGACATCGTCCTTCGAGCAGTATCACTATTCAACAATGCACCGTAATGAGGAACGAGTCACGCTTATAAATTACTTCATGTGTCGTGGTATAGTATACTAGGTTCTATTTATCTATTATCTATGTATGTATCTTCACACCAGGTCCCGAACGGGGTAGGCAGAGAGTGTAGAGCGCCAGATATCCCGGTCCTGACATACCTCGCGTGCCTCATCTACCTTCTCTATTATGTTGCCTATATTAGTGTAAAGTGTCGTGTCATTCAATTTTCTATAGGATCCATTTCGGCGAATGTGCGAACGATCTACACAATCTGATTCCCCCTTTACCTTTTTACAATAGGACAACTAACAGCGAAATATCATCCGTACACAATGAACATCCCACAAATTTGAACGAAGCGTTTCGGCTCTTCATTTATTATACGTACAGCTAAGACATGGAATACTTTGCCGGCTTCTTTATTTCCAAAAAACTACAACCTGGGAATCTTGAAATCTACAGTGAATACTTTCTAGACCAACGTGCTTCATCTTCGGCTACATCTTCAATTCCCATCAGATGAGTTGATGGTCAAAAGTTTGAATGTTAGTGGACCATAGGAAATAATTGGTGTTAAAAGTATGATGGAGATCTTAAAAACGAGTCCCTCAATCATCATTTAGGTATAAAGTTGGAGATATCGAATGTAAGAAAAGTATTAGGTATTTTTAAAGCGTCTTGGAGAAATTACCGCCCACAGAGTCGGTCTGTCAATATATTTTTTATTTTAACTAGCTGACCCGGCAAACTTCGTATTGTCTCCCAATGAAATAATGTGTCAAAGGTTTGATAGATACCTACGGACTATTTGTATGGGAAAATGAAATTGTGGTTTTTACTATTTCCCTTCAATTTCTTCATATTTTCTTACCTTTTAAACCTTCTCTGGACTTCCAAAAATCATTCAAAACCAAAATTAGCCAAATCGGTCCAGCCGTTCTCGAATTTTAGCGAGACTAACGAACAGCAATTGATTTTCTTATATCTACATATTATATATAAAAATGCAACCCGTTTTCCTTGGTCACGGTATCACACGTGGATAGCTGGACCGATTTGGCTAATATTGATTTTGAATGATTTTTGGAAGTCCAGGGAATGTTTAAAAGGTAAGAAAATATGAAGAAATTGAAGGAAAATAGTAAAAACCACCATTTCATTTTCCCATACAAATAGTCCGTATCTATCAAACCTTTGACACATGTCATATTTTCATTCTGAGGCAATACGAAGTTTTCCGGGTCAGCTAGTATAGATATAGATATAAATAAAGGTCTGATGTTATGTACTTCTATTGTCTATTATTCACGGCATAAAAGAGTCATTCAGAGCTGGCAGCGCGTTGGCAACTCCCCTGGTGTTGCAAATGTTCAGTAGGCGACGGTGACCACTTTCCTTCAGGTGGACCGTTAGCTTGTCTGTCAACCTTATTAAAAAAAACTGTACCTACACAATCACAGACCAGTCAGCCTTCCTTCTTCTATAGACTGAGAATGTTCAATTTATTGCATACAATTCGTTATGCCAACTGCCTGAAGGCAGACGAAGTGGGACGTTGCGTTCTAATTTTAAAAATTATTATATTTCAAAATCATAGAGATGACTAACAAACGTTTTATGAACTGCTGAGGAAATGGGACTATATTGTTAACAGATTTTCGTAATAATATAATACGAGGAAAAAATAAAGAAAATGTTTTTATTTTGGATAAGTATCTATATTTTTTTAAGATACCTACTGTTATGTATGTTAAGTCATTAAAATTTAAAAATATTTATTTATTTAATACATTCTGGGTGACATATATAAAAATCTGTGTTTCGAATTCAACAAAAGTAAGTCATATTTTTATCTACCTTTTCCTCCTGCTACCTGTGAACTAGGTACCGGGTAGAAATAGGTACTATGCCTCACGAGCCAAGCTAATGAGTATGCACATACTCTTAAACAGATACAGGAGTGTCTATTCCGTGAAATTCGATACTTCAAAAATAAGTAAGGTTTGGGGGCCCTATGATTTTACTCTAAATATATCATACACATATTTTTATGAAAAAATACATCGTATTTGCAACCACAATCATCTCATTCTAATGCATAATTAGTTGTCTCTACAATTACATAGGGTTCTCTGACAAGTTATGTAAGCGAAATTAATTCATAAAAGATACGGTCGGCAACATTTTCTTATTGCAATTACCCAAGGCAACTTCAAGATAAATGGATATTGATGACAGGCTACCTGTATTTGATTTACCGCTCTAAGCAATCAAGAAAATATTCTATGATACATAAAAATGTGAATGTTTCTTTACGTTTATTTTTCGTAAAAATGGATGATGTTAAGAACATTGGTGCTAAAGAGCCAGTTACGAAATTCAAAGGTTTAGGCACCATTGCACGCGGTTAATATTCAGTATTATCTTGTGCCAGATAGATGGTGGTACTGGTTTTACTGGTGGTAGAGCTCCGGTGACGGAGCTCGCGGGCGTAGCCACCACCGCATTACCTAATTAATATACTTGCCGCTAAATGGTAGTGTTCAGCACTATCGCGTTCCGGTCAGGTGGTTCAACACCTTAGGCCTCAGGAGTGGTAACGCATCTGCATTTTGACCTTAGTCTTTGTGTGGGTGTCTATAGGCTGCAGATATCACTTAACATCAATGTGAACTGCATGCCTGTTTGCCACTTCCATTTTTTTTTTTTTTTTTTTTATTATGGCATCGCTATTACGCATATTGCCAATGTCTAGTAAAACGATATTTCGTATTTATTTAAGCAGCGTAAAAGTTAGTATAATATAGTCATCAAGTATAATAAGTAAGTATCAAGTATATAAGTTATCAAGTATAATATGTCAGTCAAGTGAAACTGAACATAGTGAGTTACAATCAAGTTATTCGAGTAAAGCGATGGCTACTTTACTAGAACATTTACAATGAAGTTTTGGAGGCAACCTGAAACGTCGTGTTTTCGCACTGTTATTCTATTTCACTATACACGGGCCACTGTAATAAACCTATATCAAACAAAATGCCACCAACTTTATTCAATATAACTTAAAAATACACCAAGAAAATGAAATAAAATAAGAGCACCATACGCCTCTTTCAAGGTTCCCGCCAAAACCCCACCACTTCCATTACATAAAAAAAAAGATGGTGTATGTCGCCGTTATTTCTGCCAATATAGGTTTTTACGTAAACGTCTATAGAATGCAGTGTTTTTTTTTGGTAGCATCGCTGTTAAACCGTTAGGCCTAGTCTCCACCGAATTATTTTTCTTTGATGATTTTATGTTTATAATATTTATCATTTAGTCGCACGTATTGCAAAAGCGAATAAATTGCGAAGCGCGCATGGCCCAGCGGCTGGTGTAGATCGTAAGCGATCTGCTCGGTTAAGCACTACGGGCGCGGTCGGGTAGTGTGATGGGTGACCGCTAGTGGCAAATTAAAATGCGCGTTTCCGTGCTTCGGAGGGCACGTTAAGCCGTCGGTCCCGGTTGCTATCGATGGATAGCAGTCGTTAAACCTTGTCGGAGGCCTTATGGGCGGTTTGAAAACATCCGACAGCGGGTTGGCCACTAACCCACCCACCTCCACCAATCCGCATTGGAGCAGCGTGGTGAAGTAAGCTCCAGGCCTCCCCCCAAAAAGGGGAGAGACTCGTGCCCAGCAGTGGGACGTATAATGGGTTGCCATTATATATTGCAAAATATAATAATATATTAAAGAACTTTCGTTTTGTGAACATTTTAATTACGTGACTGACAAGTCAACATGTGTACTTTTTTATAATTCTACCCAAGCATTGGAATTGCTATATTAATAGGATGAATCAATGACTACTATAGAAAAAGTACTAAAAACATGAAACAACGATTTACAGATAAAACTCAAACTTTAAAATAGCGGCTTCGAAAAATGATTATTTTCACGACTTGTCACGCCTGGTACGGATATGGTGTGTTTTTCTCAAATTTCTCATTTTCTTGAAAAAAAATTTACTATACCTTCGCATATTTAAATGTATTAATTTCACAGTTCATTGCTAGGTAATTATTAACAACTGTAATTACCACGCCATGTAATCGCATTTACGTTCTCGCTAGTACAATTAGATGGTATTTCAGTGCAGCCGTTATTTGTACAATTTATATAATGTTATGAGTACTGGTCTAGAATACTGGCGTCAGACCATATAGAGCTCAAACGTAATTGCGAATCTCTATAATGCGAATCGAGTCGTTATGAATATTTTTGAATAATTTATAATGATTAAATCTGATAAATAGCTTAAATGGTCATTATTAATCATTGTCTTCAGTGATTTCCATCAGTTATCCTCGATTTTAATTGACTGATCACATTTCTATTTACTATTTTTTCAGTTTTATTCCTATCAAATTATTATGTCTTCTGGTGATAGAGTCACATTGAAGAGACTGAAGGGCGTAGGCACCACCGCATTTACCTTATCTATCTGCCCCCAAATGAAAGTGTTTGGCACCACGGAATCTATACTTATATTATAAAGCTGAAGAGTTTGTTTGTTTGTTTGAACGCGCTAATCTCAGAAACTACTGTTCGATTTGAAAAATTCTTTCAGTGTTAGACAGTCCATTTATCGAGGAAGGCTTTAGGCTATATATCATCACGCTAAGACTAATAGGAGCGGAGCTCTAAAGAAGAATGTTTCAAAATCGGGGGATTTTTTTTCCTATTGAGAGCTTCCACTGCGTGCGCTGCGTAAACGGTAAAAGTTTCACAAAAATCATGTACTACAGGTTTTTTCCCTTCAAAAGTTCTAAAAAAAATCCGCGGCAGCATTTGTCTATCTTTTAACGTTAGCTCACTATAAGGTTTTTTATACTAACCAAAGTTGTTCCAAAATAATGCAGTATTTGCGAAGGTGTTTATAATATAAAAACATGATATTTTATTATTAATCCTTATAGAAATAAATATGTTATTCATCACAAGTATTTCATTTAAAACGAAATTGCCCTTTACTTCATTCGATTCAAATCAATATCTTGGGAGATATCGCAGTTTTAAATAGTCCGTATACATCAAATTGACACATTATTTCATTGTGAGGCAATACGAAGTTTGCGAGGACAGCTAGTAGATAAATAAGGATGGAGAGGCCTTTGCTTCAATTTAGTATTAGAATCAGTGTCGCCGCTTTTCTCCCACCATGCAATTTCTTACACAAATGTAATACCATCTCGACAATCACCCACGCATAAATATTATTACTATTCGTTTGCGTAAGTTTGCATACTAAGACAACGCCCGTAGACAATAAACACTCGCACGCAAACAACAATATACTCACAAGGAGCTCTCACGTCAGTAGTCCAAGTGTAGCGGACGCATTACATGCTGTACATTGCAAGCAAAGACAGTAATAGCGTTAATTGAGCGAGTGCTTAACGAGCAATGTATTCGCTAGTAGTAATGTTTAAATAATGCAGTTTAAGTTCGAATATTCATATTCCTTTGTATATTTTTATTTGTTTACGAATATTATAACAATAAATGTTATTTGTGACTTACCGATGGAAAGATATACTTCCTCGCTTTATACTTGAGGTCCGACATTTCATATTACATGTTTAAATTGGCACTACACGCTATTTTACCAAGAGATGCGTCGTTCGAAGCAGTCTACACGACACTAAGGGTGAGATTCACAGACCGCACTACGACTTTACTTTGAGCAAAGTACGCCTTTGAACTGTCAAAACCCATACTAAACTGACAGTTCTAAGCATACTTTTCTTAAAGTAAAGTCGTAGTGCAGTCTGTGAATCTCACCATAAGAGCGGCGAACGAATGGTTCGGCCGAACTGTGTTTGTTCATACATAGTTGTGGCGCGCTTGCCACGCCCACATTACCATTCCATCTTTATTTATCTATTCCGTGTTTGGCACTATCGTGTTCCTGTTAAATGGTAATGTATGGCCCCGTAAGGGTGCTTTTCCACCAGAGATGTACTATGCAGCTACGCTGTGAAGATATGTTATCTAAGCTACGAAAATATGTGACCATTTCCACCGATACTAAGCTATATAGCTGTACGAGGAAAATGCGCTATCTCGCATCCATAGCACACATCCTTCCTTATAAAAAACATATCTTAGCTGAATCCGTTTCCACCAGTGCTGAGCTATTTGCTCCAATGAATATGATTGGTGGATATCAAACGCATCCATAACAACGTAGCATAGCAAATCTCTGGTGGAAAAGCACCCTAATCCCTAATACGAGTACTATCACATATACATTACAACTGAGGTCTCAAAGGTGGCAACTGGTGGTAGAGTTCCAGTGTAGATGCTCGAGGGCGTAGGCACCACCGCATTACCTGATATATCTGCCGCCAAATGGTAGTGTTCAGCACTATCGTGTGTCGGTCAGGTGGTAATGTACGGCTCTGTAATTTCCGGCACAGAGGCACAATACCTTAGGCCTCAGAAGTGGTAACGCATCTGCATTTGACCTCTGGTCTTTGTATGGATGTTTATAGGCTGCAGTCATCACTTAACATCAATGTGAACTGCACGCTTATTTACCACTCTCATAAAAAAAAAACGCATCTGCAATTTGACTTCTGGTTTTTTGTAGATGTCTGCAGTTATCACTTAACATCCATGTGAACTGCATGCTTGTTTGTCGCCATCATAACATTGAAAAAAAACTTCTCACATTTCTAATAAGCGGCTTTTTGTACGTTTTGTTATTTTTTAAATTAACTCTAATGAATGTTGTCAACCTGCTGGTTATTATATACCGGCATGCAATCTGAGCCATGTTAGGCAGGTTTTAAATGCTTCAGTAGACCCGTCGACCTCTAGTTGCAATCTTAACCCAATGCCCCACATTTTTTCTCAAGTTTTAATTTAAAGTTTGGTCATTAGGCCTGCAAGGTAAAAATAATATCGATACGAATTGACGACTCAGTTAGTCCAGCGGTGTGAGTGGACCGTTTGATTCGAAGAGTCGCGGGTTCGATTCTTTCGATTCCCGGTCGCACCGGGACATATATTTGTACGGCCTACTGATATTTGTTTCGAGTCTGGGTATTTGTGTATGTTTTTTGTGTGTACAACGGTACCCACGATACAGGTTTATACCTAGTGTGGGACTTTGAGTGTAAGCGCCCTAACGCACTTGCGCTTAGCCGCGGGAGTGGGTATCTGCGCGGCTTAACGATTTTACAATTTAATATGCAACCGCCTGTTATGTACAGTGCGTACAATAACAAGCGGTTGCATATTAAAGTGTAAAAGCAACTAGCCACGCAGCTACCCGCTCCCGCGGCTAACCGCTAGTGCGTTAGAGCCCTGAGCGTCGAAAGTAGTGTGTCATTTTTTGCGGGGGGAAATACGCTTGACACACACACTATAAAAATCGTCTATTACAACGAAACTCACACCTTGACTTTAACAAAATACATTAACAATGTGTAAATGTGTGCGTGAAGCACACAGCATAAACATCTCGGCGACAGGCATAGGAACACTTGTGCTTGTACTTCGACAGAGGGGAAAGCCTGCATATGGCGACTCCCCTTCGGTCCGCTGCGGCCGGTGGCCCGTGTTGCTCTATGATTTCATAGTTTGGCATCGAGACGTTACGACCCCACCGACCCAACCCTTCACTAGGGGAACAGAATTCTTCCGCCTCCATGGTGCTGTACCCTTGGTTTCTGTGGAGAACTATGTAGGAATCGTTGACTCTGCCATACCAGTTGTGAGGAAAATGAATTCGAGCATCCTGTCTAGTACTTTCGTACGTACCTGTAGGTATTGACCTAATTGTACTAAAGTATTAATACTACAGTACGCAGCCAGAAATATAGCACTTCGAGCATACGAAAGAGACAATCGGCTAGTTTCGGCTTTGTAGAGCGTCTCTATTGCACATTGCCTACATAAGCATTAATAGTCCGGTATTGGTCAAAACTTGGTCAAGATGGTCGACAAACGTCATCTAGGTAAGGTGCGAAAGAGATAACGCTCTGTAGACACGAAATAAGCCAAAGTCTCCTTCCTTAAGTCGATGTGCTATATTTCTGGTTGGATACTCTACAATCTGTACATTGATTTTATTAGGACTCCGTAGCTCAAAAGGCGAAAAATTAAACCCTTTTAAGATGACCCGTGCGTCTGTATGTCAGACCGTCTGTTACAGCCGGTTTTCATGATAGGTACCTATATTGTACCTACATATTAAATGCAAGATCTTTTTGTAAGGATCTCAAATTTTATGCAGGAAAGAGCATGAAAGTAAGTTGAACGCGGTCGAGATGAGATCTTTGCGCAAGATCTGCGGTGTATCACTCACCGATCGCGTCCGTAATGAAGATGTAAGAAAGAGACTTTGTGTGAATGATAGTATCGGTGTAAAAATGAAAAAAGGCATGCTCCGATGGTTCGGGCATATAGAAAGAATGTCGAATGAGCGAATGACTAAACAGATATACAATGCGATAGTGGATGGTTGCAGAGGCCCAGGAAGACCAAGGCTGACCTACCATGACATTTGGTTCGGGTCGAGTTCTGTCTGATGGTGGGGTCAAAAGTCTTAGGAATCGGCGTGCATGTATGAAGAGAATGATGAAGGTAGACGAGGCACGAGAGGTTTGTCAGAACCGGGATGTCTGGCGCTCTACACTCTCTGCCTACCCCGTTAGGGACCTGGCGTGAAGATACATTCATATTCAAATATTTTTAAATAAATACTTTTGTGAAAAAATACTGTGTCCCTTTTATTTCCGTAACAACCGACCTGTAATAAAAAAAGCAGTAAATAATTGAAATATTTGTTTATTTTTCGCAATAAGCGAGTAAATTTTAGAAATTAAAAAAAAAGAGGGGAAAGACAAATTAGAATTCTCTACGTTTTCTACTTTTTTTGAAGTAAATAGTTCTTTACCTAATTATCACAGGCAAACATAAATGTTTGTGGTATTCAGGAAATGCTCTCAATTATCCGGAACCCTGTGCAGTCGGGCCCGATTGGCAATTTTTTTAACCTTCCTTTATTCTTTCGCAGGCAGTAAAATGCACGTCGACTCTACTAGACTACTGGTGCTCTTCTGGACAAGAAATTCTCCCATCTGATTCAGACCCGGGCTACGCGGGGACCCACATCAACCCCATATACAGCATGCAAAGTGTTAAAGTTAGGAGCTTTAATACTTTGGGAATTAAACACACGTCCACGACAAAGGGCCGTCCAAAGGTTTGTTTTAAATTTTATGTTTTTATAAGTTATTTGTGACGTCGTTAATTGGTAATTATTGTTTATAGTTTTATCGCTCACTATGGCTTCATAAGAAGGCTCAAGGCCACTCAGAGAGCAATAGAGAGGGCTATGCTCGGAGTTTCTCTGCGAAATTGAATCAGAAATGAGGAGTTCCGCATGAGAACCAAAGTTACCGACATAGCTCATTGAATAGCGAGACTCAAGTGGCAGTGGGCAGGGCACATAGCTCGAACAACTGACGGCCGTTGGGGCAGAGCAGTGGCGATCGCGTACCGTTCGTTATGGCATTCTTTGGGGGGGAGGCCTTTGTTCAGCAGTGGATGGCATTCGATTGGAGTGATGATGATGATTTATAATCATTACAAATTGTAGCCTATAAGTTATTCCAATGTATAACATATAGTTTTACTGTAAAGTTTCATCCACATCCGTTTAGTCGTTTTTTCGTGGAAACAAACATCCAACCATCCATCCATACTCACAAACTTTCGCATTTTTAATATTAGTAGATTAGAGACCTCTACTACTCTACAATTTACAATGTAATAAGAAAAGCTTTGACATTGTGATAGGTTGGGGAAAAAGTCTTTTCGCATTATAGTATATATGAACTTGTTATAAAATCTCTTTGGCTGTAGTATTTGTATCTGGCTGGTTTTGGTATAATTGAAAGTTAAAATTTTAAAGAACATAACTCCAAATTCAAATTAGGCAAATGTGTGATTTTCATTTGTTTTTCGTACTGTCAAGATGAGTGAATCTAATGAAGAAATTCGATACATTTTAAAATTTTACTACAAAAAGGGTAAAAATGCAACACAAGCCGGAAAAAAATTTGCGATGTTAATGGACCTAGTGCAGTGTCTGTGAGAGTAGCACAAATTTGGTTTAAGCGTTTTCAATCCGGAAATTTTGATGTCAAAGATGCACCTCGCTCTGGTCGCCCTATTACAAATAAAATGGATGCCATTTTTGAAAAAGTGGAGCAAGATCGACATATCAGTAGTTACGACGTAGCTGAAGAACTGAGAATTGATCACAAAACAGTTTTGGCGCATTTGAAAAAAGCTGGGTACAAAAAAAGCTCGATATTTGGATTGTGATTCTTTATTACGACGTAATGAAACCGAATCATTTTTGAAGAAGCTGATAACTGGTGATGAAAAGTGGATCACGTACGACAAGAACGTGCGAAAAAGGTCGTGGTCAAAGGCCGGTCAGGCTTCACAGACTGTGGCGAAACCCGGGTTTACTTGCAATAAGGTGATGTTGTGTGTGTGGTGGGATTGGAAGGGCATTATTCATTATGAGCTATAACCACCAGGCAGGACTATCGATTCTGAACTCTACTGCGAACAACTGATGAGATTAAAGCAAGAAGTTGAGAGAAAGCGGCCGGAATGGATCAACAGAAGGGGTGTAGTGTTTCATCATGATAACGCTAGACCTCACACATCTATAGCCACTCAGCAAAAATTAAGAGAGTTTGGCTGGGATGTGTTAATGCATCCGCCGTATAGTCCTGACCTTGCACCTTCAGATTTCCACCTGTTTCGGTCTCTTCAGAATTCTTTATGCAATGTTAGGTTAACATCACGAGAGGACTGCCAAATCCACTTGTCGCGGTATTTTGATGAGAAGTCCCAAAATTTTTATAGCAATGGGATCATGTCCCTACCTACAAGATGGCAAAAGGTTATCGAACAAAATGGTACATACATACTTTAGTTAAATTTAAATTAACTATATTAAAGAATGTTTTGAATTATCTTAAAAAATGCGAAGAAACTTTTTCACCAACCTAATATATCAATATGCATCGTTTCACCGTAGGCACCACCGCATTACCTAATATACTTGCCGCTAAATGGTAGTGTTCAGCACTATCGTGTTCCGGTCAGGTGATAATGTACGGTCCTGTAATTTTCGGCACAGAGGTATAACACCTTATGCCTCAGGAGTGGTAACGCATCTGGATTTTGATCTTGGTCTTTGTATGGATGTCTATAGGCTGCAGTCATCACTTAACATCAATGTGAACTACATGCTTGTTTGCCACTTCCATTACATAAAAAAAAGATATAAAACTAACCCAAATTTTGTTAAACAAACGAGAAAAAAGCATGCAGAGTAGGTATATTTAATGACGATCTTCCGCATGCATGAGCATTCATGTCTTTTTAAATGCTTAGTGGATATGCAAATTAAGAAATAACAAAACAAAGTATGGGATTCCTGGTTGACTCAGAGCCATATTAAATTGTGCTTATAGCAACTCGCGTATGCATTCTCGCACTCATCAGAGTGGTTATGTGTCTATAATAATATTGCAACATTAAATATTTAACGCAACTTCACGCCTGTAATCCCGAAGGGGTAAGGCGGAGGTTAATGCATGCATGCAAGCATACGCCGGTTAGGTGTTGACCCATGTTGGTGGCGAATCTGTTTCATCTCCGGGCATCTACATTACCAAATTACGAGGTACTGGAAAAATGGTAAAAAATGAAAAAACGCCACAAAACAATTTATTTTTAATTGACGACCTTATTGACATTCATAGCCATCCGCGGCCGGTGGCCCGTGTTGCTCTATGTTCATAGCACTGGCAGAGTTATAGGGCACATGAGAACCGCATGTTTTGAAGGATTTTCTCTATGACAGCAATTATCGAGCCACACATTTCCATATTTTATGATTTCACGAAGTGGCAAACAGCGTTACCACTCTTGAGATCTAAGACCTACGTAATTTCCGGCCCTTCCTTTTCTGACCCCCTATTGTCACGCTGTATCACAATATCTAATAACCCCCTAACAATGTAACGGCACAAAAACTAAGATTCCCCTTACTAAATCATTTTTTTTTCTGAAACAACCGGGGAAAAAATTACTTGTTAGTGTTCTTGGACCCTATAGGGTTCAAGAACGAGGGAGGGAGGGAAGAGAGGAGACCTGAGGGATTCATCAGGAATAGTCTAAAATCCGAAATGTTAATTTAAAATATTTTAATGAACTGCAAACGTCACGTTGCCGTGGACCTCTTGTCCCCCTTGTCACATTTTGTCACACTCAGCGAGACCCCTCCCCTCTGACTCCCCCTCTGAGAACGTATTTTATGGATCCCCTATACTTTTTTAATTTTTATCTTGTACTGCAAAGTTTGAATGATGCAAATGAATGCTAACAATATCTTATCCATTTTTAATTATTTAGTTTCTAGTCAAAGTCAGTTGAGTTTTTTATTTTCCCATGTTTATCAAAAGCAAAACATGAACCGTCCAAATTATTCTAACGACAACACCAAAACGTAATTATAATCGCAGCATCCATAAACATTGTGTAATTATGTAATTTTAACATGCAGGTCGCCGTTTCCATTGTGAACACGACACAGAATTTCGAGTTCGAGTTGAAAAATGAAACGAGTTGCAATGACGGCGGTTGTTTGACAACGATCAAGGCTATGCCGAAGGCGAATTTCTGCTCGCCGACCAGTCGTACCATGGAGTACGTAAACGTGAGAGTGAAGATTTATGGTTTGGAAGAGGATGCGTTAGTGAAGTACCATGTGCCCTGTGCTTGTGAGTGCAGTGATGAAGTGGAGAAATTTTCGAAGAAGTGCAACAGAAGAGGCCATTATTCGTGCGGCGTGTGCGCCTGCCAAAGCGGATGGTGAGTTATTTATATTTTACCATCTGAACCGGCAAACTTCGTATTGCCTCAGAATTAAATGTGTCCAATGTTTGATAAGTACCTACCTACTTACAAACTGTTTGTATGGGAAAATGAAAATGTTCTTATTAGGTATATACTATTTACTTTAAAAAATTTTCATATTTTCTTACCTTTTAAACCTACCTTGATTTTTAATATTTCTTTATCTTATGTTATGGAAGTGTCAAACAAGCATGCAGTTTACATTGATGTTAAGTGATGACTACAGCCTATAGACACCCCCACAAAGAGCAAGGTCAAAATGCAGATGCGTTACAACTCCTGAGGCCTAAGGTGCTGTGCCGGAAATTACAGGGCCGTACATTACCACCTGACCGGTACACGATAGTGCTGAACTACCATTTATCGACAAGTATATTAGTTAATGCAGTGGTGCCTACGCCCGCGAGCTCCGTCACTGGAGCTCTACCACCAGTAAAAATAATAATGTAAAGAAGTGTAACAAAGCTAAAAAAAATGGTGCCACGTAAGACACACCGTGGCCTGGGCATAAAAAGGACACACTGCAGGACAGTACGTCAGGCTATTGCATAAACCATCCATGTCTCCTTGACGCTCGGCAAAATTACCTTGGCTCGACCAATCGAATGTCAGCATTGATTTTGTGAAAATGTGAGTGTTTGTTATGATTGTTGTTAGTATGTTTACGTAAGTGGAACCAAATCGAAGCGGTGATCATATGAGAGTTATATTTCTGGGTAGGTTAGTCTGAACGGACCAAAATGAATGGACCGTGATAATTCGTAACTTTTATCTGAGCCGTGGATCTACTCCGGCACTTCAGTCCTAACACCACTAAGTCATAGAGCAACACCGGAGGGGAGTAGTCATATGCTGGCTTTCCCCTCTGTCAAAGTACAAGCCCAAATGGGCGTGCGCGTGAAATTATTTCTGTATTTTGTTAAAGTCAAGGTGTGAGTTTCGTAGTAATAGACGATTTTTGTAGTGTGCGTGTGTGTCGCACGCATTTCCCCCGCAAAAAATGACAGACTGTTTTGCATCGGCAATAAACGCTATGGCTACTCCCCTCCAGTCCGCCGCGGCCGATGGCCCGTTTTGCTCTACGCCACTAAGTAAACAAGACGACTGCAAAAAAAACTAGTTACTTTCGTACATTGTGCAGTCTACATTTCTATATTGAAATCTAATCTATGTAGGAGTGAAAGCTTTCGTTTTAGAACTCACTGATAAGTCAGAAAGCATTTTATCAGAACCGATTCGTGCTCTCAACGGCTCTTCATGTCTGCTTAGTTAATTATAGAGTCCCACTTTTCTCTTAATGGTGAGCTCATTAAAAATACTTCACATTATACTTGACATAATGACTAAAGTCGTCGATTTATTTCGAGCATTGTGGCAGATGTGTATTTGCAGGCGTGGAGGAACATTTTGTTGCACAATTGTCAGCCTTGTTTCTAGTGAATTCAAACCCAATAAGATGACTTTCAGAAATACTCGTTATTAATAATCCGTACTTTGGAAGCCGAGTTTTTAACATAACAACAACAATACTTTTTATTGACGACCCGGTTAGTCCAGCGGTGTGAGTTGACCGTTTGATTCGAAGGGTCGCGGGTTCGATCCCCGCACCGGGACAAATATTTGTATGGCCTACAGATATTTGTTTCGGGTCTGGGTGTTTGTGTATGTGTTGTATGTGTACAACGGCACCCACGACACAGGTTTATACCTATTGTGGGGCTGTGAGTGTAAGCGTATTTTATTTTATTTATTTATTATTTATTTATATTATGTCTATATCATTTTCAGTCTCCTAAACAAAGGCCATCAAATTAATATTATTATCTTCATTTTTATTTACGTCATATTTTGTGGTTTGGCAAATCTACAAAATTCTATGAGAACAGCAGAACAACAAAACAACCAAAATGGTGTATTCAACGCGGGCAAACTTGCGGGGTAAAAAATATTATTTCACGATGACAAATTGTGTAAATACTACCGAATGAAATGAATAGGTATCTGCTCTATATTAATGTAGTCATTTAAATATATTAATTCCTTACACAGTTTACCACATGCATGACACATACAAAACATTGCAAGGCGCGATACAAGATTTTAATACGAATAGCGCACGCGTATATTAATAACATCATATCGAGATCTTTAACGGATATTCTTATAGCGAATCATTAAGGTTAGATTTTTTTTTTTTATTCAGCAGAGATATTAAAGTATCACCTTATACCCACGAGCTAGAGATGCCACGAATATTCAGGCATTATTCGATATTCGGCCTATTCGGCTACTTTCTTTAATATTCGGTACTCTGCCGAATAGTATTAAGTATTCGACAGAATACCGAATAATAAATCATGGAAAATAAAAACGGAAACGTAACTTCACGCCTGTATTCCCCGAAGGGATAGGCAGAGCTAAATACATACATTCAAGCATACATGCGACTACAAACACCCACGATTGGCCGGTTACGTTTTGGCCCATGTAACAAGTGGCGAGCCTGTTGCCATCTCCGGGTACATTACCAAACTCCGAGGTACTGGGAAACTTCCAGAGAATGGAAAAATCCCAATAGACACAGAGATAAAGGATATTAAACGGTTATCTCTGATAGTCCCCGACCCGGGAATCAAACCCAGGACCTCCAGCGTAGTAGTAGTGGCCTGCTACCACTAGGCTACTGAGGCAGTTAGTATAATTACTTAAAATATACCAATAGTAAGTGATAAATAATACCCACTTCTGAAAAAAAAGTCTCTCACCATTACACTAACTGCCAGGAGAAGATAAGTAAATCTTAGCGAATAACGTCAGGACTGGGTATGATGTTGCGTTTGCTGACCACCATCTGCATGGGTCTGCCGTTCGATTTAGGCGAGCAGGTTTCAATTAAAAATTAGTTTCATTTTCCACATATTTTTTTTCCATTTTTATCGTTTCGCTTATTATTTTACGCACTCGTCTGCGGCCGAATATTCGGTCATTCGGCCGAGGAGGAAGCCGAATTCGTTATTCGGTTATTCGACTAAATCATTATTTGTGGCAACTTTATTGTATAAGATTTTTTATATTATAAAGCAACTTTATTGCTCAACAATACAATTGCATTAAAACAGTATTTATATCTTTACTTTGTTAGTGTGTGTGTGCATACGAGCACAAAATACTCTCCTAACCAGAAGTTATAAATAAGATGGCACTGTTTCCACAATCAATTTAATAACTGACTTTCTCGGTGTTTATCTACTTCGTCGATATTCGAGCATTCATCATCACTATTTCTGAAATTCATTCGGATAATTTATTTTGCCACAATATTGATAAATAAGTCAAATAACAGTTTAGTAAGTGTCTGAATATCAATAATGGCAACCCATAATACGTCCCACTGCTGGGCACGAGTCTCTCCCCTTTGGGAGGAGGCCTGGAGCTTACTCCACCACGCTGCTCCAATGCGAATTGGTGGAGGTGGGTGAGTTAGTGGCCAACCCACTGTCGGATGTTTTCAAACCGCCCATAAGGCCTCCGACAAGGTTTAACGACTGCTATCCATCGATAGTAACCGGGACCGACGGCTTAACGTGCCCTCCGAAGCACGGAAACGCGCATTTAATTTGCCACTAGCGGTCACCCATCACACTACCCGACCGCGCCCGTAGTGCTTAACCGAGCAGATCGCTTACGATCTACACCAGCCGCTGGGCCATGCGCGCTTCAGTCTGACTGTCTTCAGTCTGAATATTAGATACTTTAAAATATTTTTTTTATTACATAAATGTGGTAAACAATTATGATTATCTGGAGTTCACATTAATGGTAGATAAATAATGCAATTAATAACTCTTTCAAAAAAAGTCTCAATGACTCTCTCTCAACTACTAGGGAGAGACAAAAGGATGTTTCACTCCTGAATAGTCCCTCCTGAGGCCCAACATAATTTTGCTAGAGGACTCTGACTTTGCAATCCTTTATTTGTTTCAAATAGTCGTAAAAGATTGAGCTACGTGTGGACGACATCGTCCACGAGCAATATGAAATCAATTGTCATATTTTACTGCAGCTCAAGTGGTAAATCCAGAAATTATAACAATTATAATCTATTAGTACTATTGCTGTGATAAAACTCAAAAGGATAGTCATTGTCAGGTGTATTTCGTTATTGAGACTATATCATAAGAAAATAGCTACACTACAAATATATTATTATCATCACAATAAAATTCATTTCCTAGACTAAATAAATGGGAATGCATTATTCAAATGTCGTTGAACTAATGTTGAGTGGACGACAAATCTTGCGAAAGATTTCTGGTTCGTTATACATGATTATGCAAATGATATATGACTTATACGCATAAGTGTAGAATTCTCTAACCCAGCTATACTCAAAATATGTTTCGGGGAGCCCTGGGAGAGCAAAGCATCTGTCGGGGCTCCGGGGCTCTAATACATGGCACTCAAAGCTATTTATTTGATTTATTGTTGTGAATGAAACAGGAGGACCGGTACCAATATAAACCATAAGTAAAAAAGTTGGGTTATTCGTCATCTCGCACGACAAAAACTCGCACAATCGGACGACTTGGCACCTTTTGAATTTAAATAATATTTCTGTCGTCAACTCGCCCGACCATAAAATTGTGAGGTAACTATGTACAGACAACTACAAAAATCGTTTTTAATAACGTTTAATATTTTATGGTTGGTTTTTAAAATTAAAATTATTATATCATAATTTTAGTATCTACCTACATTTCAATCAAAAATATGCAATAGAATCTACAATATCGCAAAAGAATTTGACTTGTTACTATAACGACTTCTTATAACATACCTACAATAATTGTCAATATAATGTACGAACACGATTTTTTAAAAGTTTTTATGTAGAAATCTGTTTTAGACATAATAAAACAACAGTAGTTAGTCAGTAGCAGTAGCAATGTCGTTTCTAAAATTTAATTTTAAATTTATTTACCTGACTGTACTTTGTAAGAGCGTGCGAGTTGACGACAGAAATATTAGGTAAATTTAAAAGGTGCCAAGTCGTCCGATCGTGCGAATTTTTGTCGTGCGAGATGATGAATAACTCAAAAAGTTTATTTGTATTTTTAAATATTTGTTATTTTTTTTTTTAATTCTTGTTTTAATTACTTTTTTATTTCTATTTTTACACCTACTTCACTACCAAGTTGCAACTAGGTAGCTATGTTGGCTTAATAGTTTCGAAATTAATTGGCTCTGACATACCTACCTGCAGCTAACCTGCAGCGGACGGACGGACAGAGAGACATGACGAATCTATAAGGGTTCCGTTTTCTGTCACTTGGCTACGGAACTCTAAAATCCATCCCCACGAATTAATATTTAAGTAGGTAAGTAAAAGATATTTGGTGGCGTGATTCAAAGTAGGAAATTGTTACATAAATTGAGCTTATATAGCACATTACATTAAGATGTAGGTAGTTATGATCTTTTTAGGTTCGCTCGGTTCTGCAGCAAATACTTACCGACTTAGGTGTCTCTCTGAAACAATTGGTAGCTAAAAACGGACTTCGGTAGCTTCGTGGTAAAGTGGCTGGACGGGTTGGTTATCCTGAGGTCGCAGGTTCGATTCCTGCCCGAAGTCAAATTTTTCTTTCCGTTTTTTTCTTTAATTTCCAAAATCAACCAATTGAGTCACTGGTGCCGTTTTTATATCCCTGAAACTGTGTTAACTACTACAGTCACTAATGTTATTTCGCAGGATAATAGGTGATAGGTGATTAGGTGCCGTCCACATTAATGATAATCAATGTGGACGGCAATGCCGTAGGCCGTAGCTTATTTAATTCTCATAAAATTGCTTAGCATAAAGTAAGCAGTTACTTAATATATTGAGGTTATAGTTGCTGTGGTGTCGCGTACAAAATTACACAATGTTCTAATTACTTTTGTTTCACAGTTAGCTAATGACATGCGTGTTTAACATAGAGCAACACTGGAGGGGAGTAGCCATATGCAGGCTTTCCCTTCTGTCATAGTACAAGCCCAAATGGGCCTATACCGGCCGCCTAGGTGTTTAAATGTGTGCGTAAAATTGTTTCTGTATTTTGTTAAAGTCAAGGTGTGAGTTTCGTAGTAAATGACGATTTTTGTAGTGTGCGTGTGTGTCGCACACGCATTTCCCCCCGCAAAAAATGACAATGTTTTGCATCGGTAATAAACGCTATGGCTACTCCCCTCCAGTCCGCTGCGGCCCATCGGCCGTGTTGCTCTATGGTGTTTAATAATAACAAGTGCCTTCTACACGTGCATTATGCTGCTTAACATGACAAGCGAAATGCTGTGAGCAATCCCACGACGACTTTTGACGACCCGGTTAGTCCAGCGGTGCGAAACTCCCGTTTGATTCGAAGGGTCGCGGGTTCGATCCACGCACCGGAACAAATATTTGTATGGCCAACAGATATTTGTTTCGGGTCTGGGTGATTGTGTAGGTATGTGTTGTATGTGTACAACAGCATATATAACAGAATCAGAAACTCATTTATTCATTTAGGGTGACAGGCACCTCTTATAACACGTCAAATACAAACAAAATAAATTAAAGAGAATAACAATTGATATACATGTCAAACAAGATAAAAAATATATGTAAAGTCAAGAATATCACTAAGATAAAACTAAATGTAATAAACTAATGTAAAAGTATATCAGTAGAATGTCTCTTTTCCCGTTTACAAACTGATAACAAAGAGTAAAAAGAAAAGAAAAAGAGTCATTCTTTGTCATTCACCGGCAAAGTTCCAAAGGCCAATATGATCTGAGAAAAACTTGCCGAAAAAAAATCCCTGGGGTTTCTTTTAAAAATATCTCTTAGGCATATTTTTACAATTTTCCATAATTTAAACAAGCTTAAAATTAACAATATAATATCAACATTACACTTTGATTATTACATTTAAATTCTTAAGCTTCTAAAGAGAATTCTTCCTCTATTGCAGTCTGTCAACCCGAACAATGACGGTCAAACCATTCCAACAGGGCGGTAGTAAATGTAATAACGCAATAAAGACAGCAGCGTCTTGAGATAAAAATGCCGCCACTGAAATTTGCATGCCAAGCGTGGCGATTATGGCATATCCATGGGGAGGCTTTGGTCCAGCAGTTGACACCTTTCGGCTGATATGATGGTGATGATGATATATATCAATCAATCAACCGAACAATGACGAATACATAGCTACATAAAATTAAGACAAATCATTATTTTCAGGCACGGCGAGAGCTGCGAGCTCAGCTCTGCCATCACAGACCCCTGTGGACCGGACCGTGGTGACCTTCGTCAGTGCAAGAATCCAAGCAATAATGTAAGTGGCTCATTCTCATCTGCAGGGTGTGCAATGCACACGGGCGTCGACGTCTCAGGGGGCGCCGCGCCGCTCTCTGCTACTTATAGGTAGGTTAAACTCTCAAAAATTACTACCAAGATAGAATGGTTTTGCTACGGGAAATCAAGAATTACAATTTCACCGTGCATAAATCTTTATTGTTCTACAGACTGAAGCTCTTTAAAATGAGACCATAGCCGACATGTGCAGTGTCCCATAAACACTGCAACTAAAATCGCCCTAAGCTAATAATAATTTTAATTCTTAACATGTATGTATGTGTATCTTCACGGCAAGTCCTTTACGGGATAGGCAGAGAGTGTAAAGCGCCAGATATTTTTTTGACACCTCTCCCGTGCTTCTTTTACATTCATCCGTAAAATTCGTAAAACTTTTGATCTTCTTTGAATTCTTAAGAAACTTCTTGAACCTCATGCAAATGAACAAATTATGTGGTAGTAAAAGCAATTTCATAATTTTCAATTACCAGATGGAATGTTCCGGCAACGGAAAATGCGGGCAGTGCGAAACATGCGAATGTTTCACCGACCGCGAGGGCTCGCAGTACTTCGACCAGGACAACTACTGCGCCGACATCTGCCTCGTCACCAACGAGTGCGACCAGTGCATGCGCAACCCCACGCCCGGCCTCTGCCAGTCCTGCCATTTCTCACTCTTCAACAGAATGTACAACGAGAGTTTGATGGAGGAGAAGGATCAACTCGATAGAAATGTCTGGGTACGATATGATAGATGCATAACAATTTTAACCAAGTGCTTTAGGGCCCATGCACACCTCGAGGTTGGGGAAAAAGTTTCTTCGCATTTTTTAAGATAATTCAAAACATTTTTTAATATACTTTATTTAAATTTAACTAAAGTATGTATGTACCATTTTGTTCGATAACCTTTTGCCATTTTGTAGGTAGGGACATGATTCCATTGCTATAAAAATTTTGGGACTTCTCATCAAAATACCGCGACAAGTGGATTTGGCAGTCCTCTCGTGATGTTAACCTAACATTGCATAAAGAATTCTGAAGAGACCGAAACAGGTGGAAATCTGAAGGTGCAAGGTCAGGACTATACAGCGGATGCATTAACACCTCCCAGCCAAACTCTCTTAATTTTTGCTGAGTGGCTATAGATGTGTGAGGTCTAGCGTTATCATGATGAAACACCACACCCCTTCTGTTGATCAATTCCGGCCGCTTTCTCTCAACTTCTTGCTTTAATCTCATCAGTTTTTCGCAGTAGAGTTCAGAATCGATAGTCCTGCCTGGTGGTAATAGCTCATAATGAATAATGCCCTTCCAATCCCACCACACACACAACATCACCTTATTGCGAGTTAACCCGGGTTTCGCCACAGTCTGTGAAGCCTGACCGGCCTTTGACCACCAGTTATCAGCTTCTTCAAAAGTGATTCGGTTTCATTACGTCGTAATAAAGAATCACAAATGAGTACACGGTTCATTAGGTTTCTTTCAGTGAGCTCGTGAGGTACCCAAATATCGAGCTTTTTTTTGTACCCAGCTTTTTTCAAATGCGCCAAAACTGTTTTGTGATCAATTCTCAGTTCTTCAGCTACGTCGTAACTACTGATATGTCGAAGTGGAGCAACACTTTTTCAAAAATGGCATCCATTTTATCCGTAATAGGGCGACCAGAGCGAGGTGCATCTTTGACATCAAAATTTCCGGATTGAAAACGCTTAAACCAAATTTGTGCTACTCTCACAGACACTGCACTAGGTCCATGAAAATCGCAATTTTTTTTCGCGGCTTGCGTTGCATTTTTACCTTTTTTGTAGTAAAATTTTAAAATGTATCGAAATTCTTCATTAGATTCACTCATCTTGACAGTGCGAAAAACAAATAAAAATCACACATTTGCCTAATTTGAAATTGGAATTATGTTCTTTAAAATTTTAACTTTCAATGATACCAAAACCAGCCAGATACAAATACTACAGCCAAAAAGATTTTATTACAAGTTCATACATACTATAATGCGAAAAGATTTTTTCCCCAACCTATTATATTAGGTAATGCGGTGGTGCCTACGCCCGCAAGCTCCGTCACTGGAGCTCTACCACCAGTAAGCTATTATGTGCAGCTACCTCCATCTATTTCGCAAACGTCTTGCGTAGCTGCTGTTTGTACCTCTTTGTAGCTAAAGGGTTTTTTTCGACTATAGGTGAAATGCAGTGACTCGTCGGAAGAATGTCGAGTGGAATACGCAGCAATGAAGGATGAGAACCAAGACACACACTTCATGGTGATCTCACTGTGTGAGGCTGAGAATGCGGCTCAGGCTGGTGGAGTTAACGGTGAGTACATGTCATGAAGTTGCAAACAAGCATACAGTTCACAATGATGGTAAGTGAATACTGTAGTCTAGGAACATCTACATAAAAACCAAAGATTTCAGTGTAGATTTCTTGCTACTGAGGTCTAAATTCTGATGACTCTGTGCCAGATTTAACATAATCTTACATTACCATCTGACTGGAACTCTATAGCTTTGAACACTACCTACCTAGTGCCTATGCCGTAGGTATAGGCTTGGTACAACTATATAGGTACCGCCACTTTTATGTTCGACATTCTAAATGAATGCTTCATATTTTTAGTCTGTCTGTCTGTCTGTCTGTCTGTCTGTCCGTCTGTCACAGCCAATTTTCTCCGAAACTACTCGACTGATTGAGTTGAAATTTGATGAATGTATGTAAATTGGTAACCCAAAGATGAACACGTCAAGTAAAATAATAAATTTTAAACAAGGGGGCCCTTTACGGGGGGTAAATCAGAAAATAAAAAAATAAAAATTCGTAAACTGTGTTGTGTGACATATCAAATGAAAGAGGTTGTTGTCAACATCTCAGATATGTTTTTTTATAATTTTCGCATAAACAAATTTGAAGTTATTTAAGAAAAACGACGAAAATTGAGAAAATTGACCATTCCCCCCCCCCCCCCCCTATCTCCGAAACTACTGAACTTAAAATTTTGAAAAAAATGTGGAAAATTGTTCTTTGCCTATAGATTACTGGAAAGCTTATAAGAAGTTTGAGTATTCAAATTAAATCGAAAATTCTTAATAATATATCCCCCCTGCCGGTACCACCGTAACCGCTATGTCCCTGCATTTTTAATCTGTAATATTTTCGAAAATATTTATTTAAATTACGGAACCCTCACCACGCGAGTAGAACTCGCACTTGTCCGGTTTTTTTAATAACCTGTTCATAATTAACACAAATTGATAGCAAAAGATCGATCGTAACTTACTTTACTATTATGAGTCTTCTTACAAGTACTCGGTACAACATCTAGCTTTTAAATCGTAAGTTATGACCCACTAGGTGGTTAGGTATACGTCTCATTCATTCAAATAGCAGATGACCAATTTTTGCGTTACTAACATTATGAAATACCTGCAGTCAGTTCTTTTGTTTACAATAGAAATCAAATGGCACGTACATACACATACGTGTCGATTGTCACTTGTCATAATGGTAAGATAATAAAATTATTGGCAAAAAATCGCTGAGGCAGTCCTTTTATTGTGTTATTATTATGAAATCGCTTTGTTCTACGTGATTTTCGTCAAGCAATTTACAGCTCAATTAACTTCTCTGTGATTGTTATCCCGGGGCTGTGCGTTACCTACTAACGGAACATGATAGTGCTGAATACTATCGTTTACGGCGACAGATATAGGTATGAGATATCGCGGTGGTGCGCCCTCGACGACGAGCACCTACACTTAAACTCTACTACCTCTACCAGTAGTTTTCTTGAATTTTTTCACCGGAAAAAATATATAATTTTAGGCGAGATTCACAGGCTCCACAAAGAATTTATAGTGATAAAATTCCGACTTGGAATATACTTATTTTCTTTCGGTCATTGCTTCACAGACGTGTCAAACTCTCATTCATTTATTAGTAGTGATGTAGTTGTGGAAAGTTGAAATGTGAAACGAAATCGGTGATGCATCACCAGCGTATTTTAACTGCTAAAGCAAGAGATTGACAAGTCAAACAAACTTAATTTTAAATTGACAGTTTTCACTAGAGTCAATTATTCCTATAACCTCTTTGATTATGCACCTTTATGGAACATACCTAGTTTATATCAAAAATACATTTCAAATATTAGGTACCTACAACCTAAAAAAAACTTGACTCGGCAAATCATAACATTTCACAAAAACGCTTATAACAAGCTCCTATTGTCCGATCGATGTTCGAGTTTACACAGTTGCATTCACTCCAACACATCATAATACCAACATATGATAACACTGTCTCACTCTTATCCAAACAAGTAATTAACTCGTCCCTTTCTATCTTTAAATAATCGTTTACTTGTTATGACAATGTATTTATCTTGTTATGGCACCACTTGTTTCTAGGGTCTGTCTGTTTGTTTGATATCTGTGTGTTTCCGAACGACTATTTTTGTTATCGTTAAAGGAAAAAGGGATTTGTTTGAAAATACATTGTATTTGCCTTCTGTCTCGACAAATATCGTTATGGTTATTTATTTTAATATTAAATTATGTGTAGCAGATTATTTATGTCTCTGACTACGGAATACCAAAACATCATACTTACGTTTTTTTACATCTCTCGACGTCTCTTGTTTAACGTGACGTTGCACAAAATTATATCATCAACATAATTGAGTAGACATTTTATACGTTTTGAAGTAAAAGCGTTGATATTTATTAATTTACAATTTTTGACATCCAGTCCAGTGACCGATATCCAGAGCCAGACTTTGTTCTTTTTTCTTCACGCCTACAGCAAGCAAATGACTGCATAGTGTATTTAAAAAGAAGTAAAGAAGATACTTAAATTCGTGAAAATTCGATATTGTAATAAATTTGAATGTAAATTCGAGACCCAGAAAGAAATATTGTACATCAAGCCTACGAAAGAGACAATCGCTTAGTTTCGACTTCGTAGAGCGTTATCTCTGCTGCACACTGCCTACGTAAGCATTGATAGTCTGGTATTGATCAAATCTTGATCAAAATGGTCGACAAACGTCACATAGGTTGTGTAAGTTGCGAAAGAGATACTCTACAGACCCGAAATAAGCTGAAGTCTCCTTCCCACGATAAATACCATGAGCAATATTTCGTTAAACTGCTTCGGTAGCCTAGTGGTAGCAGGCCACTACTACTACGCTGAGGTCCTGGGTTCGATTCCCGGGTAGGGGTTATCAGAGATAATGGTGTAAAGTCCTTTATCTCTGGGTCTATTGGCATTTTTCCATTTTCTGGAAATTTACCAGTACCTCGAAGTTTGGTAATGGGCACATTACCAAACTTCGAGGTACTGGGAGATGGCAACAGGCTCGCCACCTGTTTGTTACATGGGCCAAAACGTAACCGGCGAATCGTGGGTGTTTGCATGTATGCTTGAATGCATACCTCTGCCTACCCCTTCGGGGATTACAGGCGTGAAGTTACGTTTAATATTTCGTGTTGGACACTGTAATGCGGTGGTACCTACGCCCTCGAATCCCTACCTTGGATCTGTATCACCAGCAAATCAGTCTTGGGCCCCTGTGTGTGTAAAGACCCACCGAGCCACTCGAGCCCTTGCCAGTCTAACCCTACCAAGAAGATTAACCATTTATTATTTGTTCCAGTCACCCTCCCAATAGTACTGATAGCGATCTGCGCAGCGTTGGCGATGGCTGGGGCGGCGGGGTACATTATGTGGAAGAACCGTTCTCCCCCCTTGTCGCCCACTGATCCCATGTACCAGAATATTGACGCGGAGGACTGCAGAGGGGAGAACCCGCTCTACAAACCCCCCACGTCTTCTTACAAGAATCCCACCTATGGCAAATGGTGAAGGTGAGTCGAGTTTACATATAACACTTTAATTGTTTTGAAACATTGAAAAAAGGAAAGTGGGTCACGGAGAATAACTAAAGTTAGACCAATGGCTTTAGAACAAGAAAACGAATAGTTACAGTACAATTCAAGCATTTCTTTTTTGAATTTTTTTCTAAGAAAATTCTCGTTTTGTGCACTTGAGAAAATTCTTGCTGCTCTCTCAGAGTAATTCGAAGAGAAAGGAGCATTGACGGAGGTTAGTCCTAATTTCCCCACTATACGGTTAGGTTCGGTTCAAAAAATCCCTTCGCATTTTTGTGTAAAATCTTCTTAGTATTTTTTTTCCTTTTCGGGTTAAGGGTAAGGTTTCCAAACGGAGTAATTTGAGAAGCAAACGGATCGCGAACTTTGATGGGGGTTAGTCCTAATTGCATCGCTCTATAGGGGCAATTTCAATTACTTTTTTCCTTTGCAAGTTTGCATACATAAACCTATGAAAGCATGTAGAATAAGTTTATGCTACGTCTAAAAAAATATTTTATGCGGAATACTACACAAGACATTCACGGAAGTATCTCGCACTTACAGCCAGGATACTCTCGGCTTATCCGAAATTAATCTAATATAGCTTTTATAACTGGGCACTACAGCCCAAGTAGTCAAGCGACCAGTTTCCTGATAGTACACCTATGGATAGCGATAACGAGACAGTTAGGCTTTACGACAAATAATAATAATTACGCTACGGCTGTAAAAGGAACTCGTTTGTGCGGCAAAATTATTTATAACTACGTACTACTTTACTTTGTCCTCGTCATAGAGCAACACGGGCCATCGGCCGCGGCGGATTGGAGGGGAGTAGCCATATGCAGACTTTCCCCTCTGTCAAAGTATAAGCCCAAGTGGCCTATCGCCTAGATGTTTAAATGTGTGCGTGAAATTGTTTATGTATTTTGTTAAAGTCAAGGTGTGTCGTTTCGTAGTTTTTTATAACCCTTTACACTCGGCTCGTAGTCAAGCGTGCATCTATCTAACTTAGAAAAAATCTAGCGCTCCCCTTAACCTATTTTGCCGAACGCAACCGTCATCGATAGCTTGTGCAGGATCCAGCTCTTCGTAAAAAAAATAATAACGGAAGATGTGACTTATCAGTGCGGCACAGTACATCGTCAAAGATGGCGGCGCATTTTGGTGGACGAGGCGCTTCACGTAAGTAATTATTTTCGCGTATATTTTGATGGGATGTTGCTATGTATCTGTTAGATTCTGTTAATAATAAACCAATTTATTATATTTTTACAAATGTTTGTAGTAGTTTTCATTATTGTGTGATTTATTTTGCATCAAAATAAAACATGCACGTTCGTACTGTTTAGGGTTTACTTATACTTTTTCTATACAAAATACAGTGTTTTTATATTTCGTTGTATGGTGAATATTAAGGGTTCTTTTGTGTTTCAGGCTGCTTGCTTGACGAAAAAAATCTTACAAATGATGGGTAATGGCAATGACTCGGATATGGAGGTTTTTGAGGATTCTGACAACGAAGAAACTGTATTTCAACCCGGCTGTCTTCAATAATCTATATGAACCCAATTTGAAGATGAAGATCATGCTGATAATCAAAGAGATTAACAGGTGGAAGATAGTCAAGCACCAAATACATCCGTACCAGCGCCTTCTTCCGTAGAACCGTAGTGGAGCATCCCAATCGCTGTGGTTCCCGCCCTCGCCACTGGAAAGTTACTTCCTTTAAAATAAGCAGCATATGTACTCTGGATGACCAGTTAAACTGGTAAGGGAACCGATTGAATACGTGCAAGAATGGTTACTACTAATACAAATTTAATTTTTTTGAGAAAGACCGGGAATGAATCCTAAACTTCAATGTCGGAGATACATAAACTTTTTGGTTTCCATGTTTGAATGGGGTGCATTCTATTCCCAAGGCTACCTTTGTACTGGCGTAGTGGCATTTCTCTGGACAAAATAACTAGCAAAATAAGTCGTGATTGATTCTTACAATTGCGAAATGCTCTGCTTGAGGTTAGCACCGATACTGCACCGCTTGTACAAACGTCGCTCGAATCCATTGTGGAAAGTCCAGCCAATGATAACCCAAGTACAAAATGGCATGGGAATCCTTTTCTGCTTATAACAATAAGCAGGAAAGGATTTGGGTACTAATTGATTGATGAACAGTTGATTTCTTTCACTGATCGATGCCCATTTGAACAAGTTGTTAAAAATCAATCTCAGCCAGTTGGTCTGATAAAATATGTGCTAACAACCAGTGATGGGCTAACGTTAGATTTTGATATTTATTAAGGAGCTAAAACAATGTTTGGGGACTTTAATCTTGGCCTTGCACCATCCGTAGCTTTGTATTTATCAGGAAGCGTTCCCGCAGGAAGTAGTTTGTATTACGAGATACATTTTCCCACTACTCCATTGCTTTAAAAATGTTCATAGTAGGTATTTGACTGTGTTTTTGTTAAACTTTTTAAATAATTTTCCTAAAATATTATTACCTAGTTATTAATAATAAGTCATTTTGTGAAATTTTATAATGATATTAAGATTTATTTACTACATTGTAAATTAATTACAAAAAAAGGTTTATAATACATGTAGAATGACAAAATGTGCCTTTTTGACATTCATTATTGCAAATTAAGACTGATTATTACAACACGTAAATATTTCAAAAATAATACACAACAGTATATAATTATGCACGAATGTGCATATTTCAAACTATTCCTGAGGTGCACGATCGTGCAGGCGATTTTCAGGAAAACCTGGCTATTCCGATTTTTTTTCAGCATTTTTCTTAGGTCGCTTAAACCCTTATAAATACGGTGTCTATCATGAATCGCAAAAAATCCTAACTTTTTGTGTCCGGTTGTAAAGGGATAATGTGTGTGAGTGTCACACGCATTTCCCCAGGCAAAAAATACAGACTGTTTTACATCGATAATAAACGCTATGGCTTCTCCCCTCCGGTCCGCCGCGGACGGTGGCCCGTGTTGCTCTATGGTCCTCGTGTATCAAAACGCTAGTATGTTGATGATTTATGAATACGCTGCTTACGAAACCAAATGTTTACGGTGAATTAATTGGCCAATTATAATGTTTCAGCCTATTATTATAGCCTTAGTGGTAGTAGAGATAGATCGGATATCCTTGTATATGTAGCATGTATATGTTGCAAGGGCAAGCAAGGGTTATACCTATCAACAAAAAAATACCTACATTCAATTAACAATAAGTCATATTTAATCATGATAATAATTATATTATGTCCTGTCGTGGCGCCGTATTGGATATGCTTATTATTACGAAGAATGTCATAAACAGTAGCTTTATTATTAAACGATTTATTTATTTAACATACTATAAATATTTATTATCTGTTATGACTTCTTGACATATGCACATTTAATTGAATTAATAAATAAAACTGCAATTATTAATTAATCACAAACGCAAAACGTTCTTTACACGATTATATAAAGTGATAAAAATGTAATAATTACAAGCCTTGTCAAGTGTAAAAGGTCACTATCACAATAAAATGTACTTTATTTAACAATGTCTTAAATTTAATCTTATGTCGTTTTAAAAGGACCTTAAAATGAGGATATACGATATGTCAGTATGTCACAAGCTTTAATTCCTATGTTAACATCTCAGGTTAACATGTAAAGAATTATACCTACTGATTACAGAGTCCGTAGTCGAAAAATTTGTGTCGCCTATTACAAAGACATAACAACTTGGATCTCAACAGTCTCAAGGGTAACACGCATCTACATTTTGACCTCTAGTTATTGTGTTGATGTCTATAGGTTGTTGTCACATTTAAAAATACATATAGTAAATATGTGAGATATATACAATGTGTAACGGGTATAATGCATACTTTCAAACACCTTTAATAGAAAATCGAGTTATAATCCTAATGCATGGACAAAAATAACTAATTTATGTATTTAATATTTTTTATTAAGAAATAAGTTGTCCTCAATTTGTACTAACAGTATGGACACCCTACGCATACTACCCTATTGCACTACCTATGGGCGAATATAAAACACAAACCATCTCACACACGCACATTGTTGCAATGTAATGTAGTGTACGTAACCTGCACACCCCTATTTAACACTCGCTAGTAATAAGATTATTTTTCACTATTTTATTTCTTAAATTATTCTTTATAATAAAATGCACGTGACAACGAGTTCTAATGAACTTATTGAGACTAGCATTTTATTTGGGATAGACGTTAGTCTCATTTTCGTTTGTTTTGACTGTTCACCAAATGGGTGACCATAATTTATTTAAT
This sequence comes from Macrosoma leucophasiata, assembly GCA_036365455.1. Lineage (NCBI taxonomy): Eukaryota > Metazoa > Arthropoda > Insecta > Lepidoptera > Hedylidae > Macrosoma > Macrosoma leucophasiata. The sequence goes on along the minus strand of JAWQUS010000007.1, from coordinate 19,780,796 downwards.
TTTAATTAGTTTTGGGACAAACTATTACCAATATTTAAAATGCCTAAAATCGATTCAGGCTATTTTTATTTTATTTTTTAAAATCGATTCAGTTATCGACTCTGAACAAACTAGTTTCGGGTTGTACATCTATCTGTTACACGTTGTATAGTTAACAATCCTCGAAGAGGTACAAAAAATACACGTACTATCAGGACACTAGCCGCTTGACCACATTGCTTGCCGCTTGGGCACCTTTTGCAGTGGAAATTAAAGCTATATTTTGATTTATGTATATGTGGATAGTACTCTGTCTGTATCTAGATACCGTTGACTCGTCAATTGCGATTCTTGAGTCTCGTGTAGCAGGATCAATTGAGAATCTTATAAATTGGGATAACTCAATATCATTTTCTTTATGATCCTAGAAATGATCTCGACTATTCGCTTTTGATAATAGTAGCCTATTAATAGATGTAACTATATGTACCGAAATAATAATTATTCTAGAGCACAGTTCTTTTTACGGAAACCCCTAAAAAAAACTGGAGTTTTTGGAGGATGGCGCCATATGCAATTGTGAAATTATCCTTAACTTTGCCGAAAGCCAGTTATTACAAAATTATGTGTCATTTTTCCGTTGCTCCTTTTTTCTCAGTTTAAAAACTATAAAGGCAAAATATACGTGTCGTCACAACTCCACTGACAGATGTACGTAGTCGTATAAAAGCTTTTGTAGCCAGTTCTCCAAAGCAATTGCAATGAAACATTCGCAACAGCCTTGACAATGTTGAATCGGTGCACTTATAACGAAATCATGAAACCGTTCACTGCGATTGCCGAGTCGTATCCAGTGGCTACGTGACTCCGAACAGGGCGGTAACGCACTAACAAAAAATTACCCCCATAATTTTATTATCATATTATTTAAATATTTTTTTTTTATATATTATTATATTAATAAATGTAATTATTGGTGCTTTAGGAAGCCTGGGTTGCACCAAGATATTTGTTAAAGTTAAAGTAATTGTTGTAACCTTTCACATCCTTCTCTAACTTAAAGAAATCTGGTAAAGTTAGAGAGGGATGTGAAAGGTTAAAACAATAACTTTAACTTTAGCATATATTTGGGTGCAACCCAGGCTTAGTGTATTTTTAATAAGGGTTATAGTAGGGATATAGTAGTTAGGGGCATACAGACGAGCTGCAGCCGTGGCAACATGTCAACAGTTGCTGTCGGTACACGCCGAAGGCAGCCGTTGACATGTTTACGTGTGGCACTGTTGACGGCTACCATCAAAGCGCCGACGGTAAGACGACCGACGGCAGCCGTTGTCATGTTACGATGTCTGCCGTTCTGTATGAACCTTAACGTAACCCCACACCTGTTATATCTCAACGTAAGCCATATTTCATCACGCAAATACCCTCGTTGCTATAGTAACGATTTTTTGCCCTATATAAAATAGATGAGCTGCTGACCCTATCGACATTCACCGGCGCATTATCAAACTCCGAGAGTTATGTATGGAATATTCTGGGACGGAAAAAATGTAATATCACTGAGACCCGGGATTCAAATCTAGGACGTCAACATAGTTGTAGTACCTAAACTGCTACTGGTACGTCACTGATTCCAGTACATTTAGCAACAAATACAAATGACATAAACAAAAACAAATACAATGATCCCATTTGCGGCAAAGTTTCGGACCGTCTTTGGTTCTTTAGGTGTATATGTGTGTGCAGGTCACCTACTTAGTCCAGGAATGCGTTAATTAAAGGTCTGAGCTCTACACTGTTCACTCCAGTTTATTACGAACACAAGTAACATGTTATGCGGACCGGACTGAACTGCCGGACGGCGATGGCGTGGTACACAAATTGCACACGTTGCATCACGTCTTACAATTACTACGTATATGTTAACCCCTGCTATCCTTCATCCTAATATAATTCCATTCAGGATCCAAAACGCATGTAAATATATTATTTTTTTTAAAACTGCAAGGAATGCATTATATTTTAAATTCTTTAGTCACGAGACACGGTATTTGCGATTTAGTATTTGACAAACTGTATCTTTTTTTCTTGCGTTGCATAATCGTATACTGAAGGAAAGATTTGACAAATCGGGCAGGACTTCGGCAGCTCAGTTGGAAGAGCGGCTGGACTAGATTCCCAGTGGCCGCGAGTTCGAGTCTCGCTTGAAGTCAAATTTTTCTTTCCATTTTTCTTTAAAAAATATTTATTTCACAAGCATGTGTTAATGCGAAATAATATAAAAGCAATTACTCGTATACTTGTATATAACAATATTTGCTCTCAGTATGTCCGCAGCCTAGAGCGTGCAATCAAGTGCATTACTAGTAATGATTTTGTTTCACAGCTACAGGTTATAGGGATCCTTATTCAAAGGTCTTCGGGAGCTTGCAATATGTTTTGTTTTTTTTTGCATTATTGCTATTTTGGAGACAATATTAAGCCATATTGTCATATAGTCCAGGAGGATCGGCGCATGAGTACCGAAAACTATTCCACCTCAATTTTTTTATGCGATCCTCTTTAAATTGTCCTACTGATGATATAAATGGATGTTGCCATGGGGCATCCCCGTGCTATATTGTTTAAACTGAAATTGTTTAAACAATTGCAAGGAATTGTTATTTTTCAACCGCACAATTTTTTAAAATATTTTTTATTGAAATACGAATAAAAAAAGTCCTATGACTTTTCACGATAAAGTTAATATTTTTAGAGATATGAATTTTAAAGGTTCGAAAAATCTCAAATTTCGGTACATTTGACCCATGAAAAATATATTTAAAAAAAAATTAAATGTAAATATTTTTTTTTAATTCTTTATACAATAGTTACCTAATAATATTCTTCATAGAGACTCTTAAAATTTTTAATTATTTATACCTGTATTATAATTGTTAATTTCACGCGCTCACAAGTATGCGCCGCTTACCTTTAAGTATCGCCATCTCTCTCTGACTCATGCGCTGCATTGGCCTCTCTGTGTCCTGAATCATTATTTATCATTTATCTTAAAAACTATTAACTTTATTAAGATTGTTAAAGAGAGCAATGTTATTAATAATTAAATTGTTTACAATTTGTTTTCTGTAATTTTTTTTTTTGGAATCAATTTTATGAAAGTTATTTAAGCATGAATCGGAACATGTAATTAAAATTACTTTTTTATCCGTTTATATTATTTTTTTGTTATTTTCATAGCAATTTATGAATTTTATAATAATATTTTATTAATATACTTTAAGGTAAGCGGCGCATACATGTGAGCGCGTGAAATTAACAATTATAAAACAGGCATAAATAATAAAAATTTTAAGAGTCTCTATTAAGAATATTATTAACTATTGTATAAAGAATAAAAAAAAAATAGGTTAGGATGTGAAATGTTACAATAAATTTAACTTTAACAAATATCTTGGTGCAACCCAGGCTAACTGAGTTTATAATAGTTTATATTTAAACTGGATAGGTACCTACACAAAATTATTTAGGATCGTGCAAATAATTTTGAGAAACACTTTTATTGTTTTTCTTTAATGAATACAATTAAAGCATACTTACCTATATTATAATATTTAAAAAAAAATCAAATTTTTAAAAAACTGGTCGAATGCATATCCTTCATAATTATTTTTTCTTCTTTGTTGCAATTAATAACAGTAGCAATCATTTACACGAACGGAGCTCGAATTTATTAGTTGATGTATTTACTCTACGGCGCCCACGAATTCAACTCGCATTAATAGTAATTGTGGTTTTGGTAACTTTACCCTTAATTCACCGTAACCCGATCGCAGTGTACAAATCTTGATAAACTACATATTTACATAGTTACCTTTGAAATGCGGTAGTACCTGGTAATGCGGTAGCATTTCCGATGTCATGACAGGTTATTAATTTAAAAGCGTGACATACGTAATCAATAAGAACTAATAAAAATATAATAAAAATCCCATATTGGTATGGGACTATGCTATATGTATAGCTCATACATACCTACTATGCAGAGGTACCTAATATGTATGCATCATATCCTAATATGTGTTACATAGCAAAGCAAGTAAATAACCCATTGAAATGAACTTATTGCCATTGAATAGAACTTAATATAATTATTGGCCTATGTACAGCATTAAACGAGAAATATTGCACAGGAGGCTTCGCCTTATTTTGGGGTCTGTAGAGCGTTATATCTTTCGCACCTTATCTATGTGACGTTTGTCGATCATTTTGATCAAGTTTTGACCAATACCGGACTACCACTGCTTACCTTCGTACAGTGTGCAGCAGAGATAACGCTCTACGAAGTCGAAACTAGCCGATTGTCTCTTTCGTAAGCTCGATGTGCAATATTTCTTGATAGTTACTATAGATAGGTAATATTGCCCCTCCGTGAGGACAGCTCGCAAAGTCCAATAGAAACATACTATTACTATGTTCCAATATTCTGACTAAATAGAGAGACCAATGTAACCAAGCACGAAACGTGGGATACAATTAATAAGAATTTCTTTTATACTATCTGTGCCCCTTCGTAAGTTACTTCTTATTGCATAAACTATCTGCCAGTGAAAGTCCCGTCGAAATGGGTCCAGCCGTTCCCGAGAAAAGACAGACAGACAAAACTTGTAAAAAAATGATGTTTTGGTATAGGTATGTACCGTATACCGTGTATTCATACGTTAAGTAAAAAAGCGGTTATTTTTACGAGATATTAGACACAGATACTCCAATTTTCTTTATTTGTATAGATGTAGGTACAGATTTAACGATTAAGAAGTAGGTATATACCTTATGGGATACTTTATATATTCTAATATAATTTATGTAATGTAAAAAGAAATCGATCGTTTTACGATCATAAATTGCCACATGTTCAAACATTTTTTTTCTACCAATACAACATTTGCACCAACCAGTTCTATTGCGTTTCCTTGGTTGCCTTCATACGCGTTAAAACGCGGAAAAATGATTAAATGAATACAACATAATATACCTATCGTTAATTTATTATGCATTATAAATCAATTAAACGCATTACTTGGTATGCGTTACGTCAGTCGCTTCTGATAAGGACTTGTGTTTACCAAGTTCACTTGGCTTGAACTCTCAGGTACTTTTCACATTTATTCGTTTAAGGAAACGTAAAAAAAAAAACTGTAGATAAGGAAATATTTTAAAACGTACATTATTAAAATATTATTTAATGTAATAATAATAACTTAGTAGTAACATATTATTGTAGATACACCGTAATTAAAAAAAATAAAATAAAATACGCTTACACACACAGCCCCACATTATGTATAAACCTGTGTCGTGGGTGCCGTTGTACACATACAACACATACACAACACCCAGATCCGAAACAAATATCTGTAGGCCATACAAATATTTGTCCCGGTGCAGGGATCGAACCCGCGACCCTTCGAATCAAACGGTCATCTCACACCGCTGGACCAACCGGGTCGTCAAGTGCATCAATGTGCTTATATACCTACCTCAATCACTAGGAGTTTACTCGTATAACTCGGTTTGCCTTAAAGCAGTACTTTTTGAAACTGCCAATATCAATGACTAAGTAAATGCTTATAATACTTACGAACTAACCCATATTATTATATGTATTAATTTAATCAAAGAAAGACAATTACTGTGGTTATTAGTAATATTGTTGACTATCAAATGTCAAAAACATTTTATTGGAATTTCCATGAAAACTTTATTCATAGGTATTGTTACCATACCTTATGATTTTTAAATGGTATTATGACATACAATTATGTTGCTATAGATATTAATTGAATTACGAAAACCTACGGACAAATGTAGCGAGACCCATGAGGTCCACTATTGTTATTTCGCATAAAGTACTACTGTTACAAGTATAGATGTAACGACTCAGTTTATAATAATATACTCAATATACAAAGACATTAGATATTACCATAAAAATGCATTAGTTTACTTACTTAACTAATAACATGCATCGGGCATTTGATCAAACTCCCAAGGAAACATCCCTATTAAAAAAAGCAACACACTTTCTTCCCGAATTGGAGATCGAACCTGAGAGCTCAATGTAAAGAATACCCTCCTTCTGTAGCAGTCGGATAAAAATATTTTACTCATCAACAGTGAAACATGAACCTATCTCTATCCATTCGACGACCCGGTTAGTCCAGCGGTGTGAGATGACCGTTTGATTCGAAGGGGCGACCCTTCGATCCCCGCACCGGGACAAATATTTGTATGGCCTATAGATATTTGTTTCGGGTCTGGATGTTTGTGTATGTGTTGTATGTGTACAACGGCACCCACGACACAGGTTTATACCTACTGTGGGGCTGTGAGTGTAAGCGTATTTTTTTTTTTTATTTATTTATTTATCTCATCATCATCTCAGCCAAAAGACGTCCACTGCTGAACAAAAGTCTGCCCCAAAGAATGCCGCAATGAACGGTCCTGTGCCGCTCTCATCCAGCGATTGCCCGCGACCTTCACCAGATCGTCGGTCCATCTTGTGACCTGATGAACCTATCAATATATATATAAAAACCAATACCACTTTTCGTTGTCTGTATACATAAAAATCAAAGCCCTTTTTCGTTGTAATTTTATAACTCAAGAACGGGCATTTATAATCCAAACCAAATGTTTAGGTTTTGTTCGGACTATTTAGTAGATGGATTAAGTAAAATTTGCACAAAATCGGTAGAGCGGAGATTTATCACATTTTAAGTAACATATTAATTCAATAAAGGGCGGATAATTTTGTAAATGGGTAGGCTATATTTTATTAGGATAGCAGTAATGCAGAGGTAATATTGCACCGTGCGAAGCCGGGGCGGGCCGCTAGTTCAACATAAACATTTTGCACATGCAGCCACAATCACGACACGAGTGATCTCAACATATCCTCTCTGAACATAATATTAAAGTTTACAAACAGGAGTTTTTTATACCGCATCCAAATATGGCACGTTGTTTATATCACGTCTCGTAAATGGCAACGAGAATGCCTGATATGGTGTGCAACTGCACCTAATATTTTACATTAATCCACTCGTAATGATACTCGTACATCCCATAAAAACGTATGAAGTTCGAGAAGTGTGACACTTCAGCTTTAACGAATTATAATAATTAGGGCTATTATATAAACCTTTTAGGACTTAATTACCTATTAAGGTTGTAATATGAATACCTACCTAATAATTAACTACTTTTACCTGTCCCGGCGAACTACGTATCGCCTAGTGTTATAAGAAATAGTTTACGACCAATATGCAAACCTACCGAATATCACCATTAAAAATTGATTAAGCCTTTTCGGAGCAGTTGGGTTTTGTGTTATGTAGATGCGCTTTCACTCCTCAGACCTAAAGGACTATGCCTCTGTACTGAAAATTTGAGCCATCTGGCTTGGAACACGATAGCTGAACACTGGTTAGGCCTTCAAATGAAACACGGTGGTGCCTCCTCGCTTTAGAGGAGCTCTACCATCATTAATAAATAACTGTATATTTATTGTCAATAAAACGTTGACAGTAAAACGATTATCTCAACAATATTATTAACAATATATAACTTACATAATATAACTTCGTTTTACTCGAAATTGCGGAATTGAGATTTTTATCTTATCAACATCGTCCTTGCGTGCGGAATTTCAATTGAAAGTTCATTACATTTCATTCACCTTTGTCCGGACCCTTGGTATTGTAAAAATTTGCAAAAAAATCATTAACGGCAGTGCACATTTTCGGCTTGAAGCAATACAGGTATTTCAGAAAACTTTTTTCGTCCGAATTTATAGTTTATTCTCAGATATAATTAAAATCGGCCAGAGTAATTTTCTTATTGTTAATTACTTTTAGTATTAATTTGTTTGAATGTAAACAAAGCTAATCATCGATAGCCAACCAACAACTAAACTTCTTCCTTACAAACGATGCTCATAAGCTTATCTCAGAAATTAACGCGATATCCTACTAAATACCTACTTACTGTTTCCTAAATAAGATGTTACTCTCGAGAATCAATCAGCTAAATATAAGTTTTTAAAGAAAAGTCTGCATATAGTTTTTTTAATATTATACGCACTAGTGAAATGGTGGCTGCCACCATAATGCAATGCATTAAATGTGAAGGAAAGATAAATCGGGTGTGGATTTCGGTACCTCAGTTGGAAGAGCGGCTGGATTAGATTCCCAGTGGCCGTGAGTTCGAGTCTCGCCTGAAGTAAATTTTTTCTTTCCATTTTTCATTAAAAAAATCTATATAGGTACCTATATCAGACAGGACTTAATTTATCAAGTTAGAGCTAATGGAACCTTCGAGTATCGGAACGCCTGTAAGCCTAGATTTTTTGTAGGAATGAGTCATACTATGCTAAGTACGATAACCATCGCCTGGCACGGATCAGCCCGTCACGTCAGGTGGATTTCTGATGAGAAAAGTTACTTCCATATTTTAGATCTGGCAGCCATAGTTTTGCGACCTTAATTGTTGCGTCTTATTTACCTATATTTGTTTCCATGATAATGGTCGTGTGTTTCCATGACGATGAAATTGTTAGGACGAATTCATTATATTATGCATCGAGCGTATGTATCATGTAATGTAAATTGTACATCAATTAGCCTGCTATTGATATACGATTGAGTCTCTCATTTGCAGTAAACAAATTGTGATTGCCTTTAAATATCCGAACACCCAAAAATTAAACTTTAAAACGCAACATAAATGGTCGCAATCGAGCCAGATCTAAAATATGAAAGTAACTTGTCTCATCAGAAATGTCTTTTGTACTTAGCATGGATTCATACCAACAAATATTTCTAGCCTTACAGGGCAAACGTTACTCGGAGGGTTCAGTATCTCTCCTAGGCAGGTTACTTAGAGGATAGAACTAATTCAATTGTAATAAATTGTTTCAGATAATACCTATATTTTTCTTCAAGTCTATATTCGCTAAAAGCTAAAATTCGCTTACTGTAAAAATTTGCCAGGTATATTTTAATCAATCTATAATATAAAAATAAGTCGGGTTTTCCTTCCTGACGCTATAACTTTAGAACGCTCGAACCGATTTCCATGGTTTTACATTCTTTGGAAAGGTCTCGGGCTCCATTAGGTTTATAGAAATTTAAGAAAATTCAGGATTATAAAACGACATCAACGCGGGCGAAGCCGCGGACAACAGCTAGTTGTAATATAAATAAAGCATACAAGCAATGACAAAAACATGCTATCCATCCATATATAACCACCTATGTATCTTCATCTTTCTTTGTGGAACTCCCCGACTTTCTGGCTCCTTATGAGTCAGCTTTTGTAACCTCACAAATATTTACCAACCTTCCGGTTCAATGTTCTTCAACTTGACCTCTCACTAACGCTTACCGTATGTTCGTGTGTCAATTACCCACTGTCGAACTGTTTGATTACTTCTTATTTTTCATTTCCTGTCGTTCGGTGGTCTTATCACTGGTCGTGTGTTACAAACGGGATATCATAAAATAATTTTATTCTAGTTTTTTTTTATTACTTCTTTATTTTTTAATATTTCTTATTTCTAGTTTCTCGATGAGCTCCGAAACTAGAACTCTACCTACCAGTACCTACTAATAACTCTAAATTCAGTAGTGTTCGATTATTTCTTAATTTTCACTTCCTGTCGCTCGGTGGTCCATTACTTTATCACCGGTTGCGTGTTACAGACGGGAAATTATAGAATCATATGCAAAGAAATTTTGTATTTTTAACGTTTGTTTCCAAGGTAAAGCTTATCGGGCGGGAAATAATTTACGGAACGTGTAATAAATACTAACCTTCTGATTTAAATAAATTGAAGCTTGTTATATTACTCGCGTGATGTGTCTTTTACTATCAATACTGAAGAACATACGTAAGGTAAAACTTAAACTAGTTTGGACCATAGTAGGTAATCAAGTAGTACCTCGACTCTACCATATAAAAAACATTGGTCAGACTTCGTTTTTTTTGAGCTATGGACAGAGCCGTGAAAAATTGCTTTTGGGGAGCCTGTAGCTTTTTCCAAACTGTTTTCCATATTTTAAACAAAAACTTTACGTACGAACTAGCTAGTCCCAAGGGGTAAGATGCCTAACTGCCTGTTTTCAAAGAGCCTCACTATCTTATTAATCTAAGCTTATTAGAATCGATACAAAGCACTGAGGGTGAGATTCACAGACCGCACTACGACTTTACTTTCAGCAAAGTACGCTAGAACTGTCAAAACTCATACTTTACTGACAGTTCTAGGCATATTTTGCTCAAAGTAAAGCCTTGCCGTGCAGTCTATGAATCTCACAATGAGTGCTGCCATTAAGCGATCAACAAAGTAAATAATGCTGTAGCACATTCAGCCTCAAGCACCGCGATCGACATGAAATCTATGTTCTCGTATGTTGCATTTTTTCACATTTACGTATACCGGAAAATACATATACATTTTGTTTTTATTCCATCACTGTTATTATCATAACAGCAATCAAACTGACCCAGGCTTAGCGACCAACAAAGTAAATAATGTAAAAGTAGTACATTTAGCCTTGAGCATCGACATGCAATCTATATTCTCATATTGTATTGCATTTGTTAACATTTACTTATTCCAAATACCTATAAATTTCGTTTTTATTCCATCAGTTTTGTTATCATAACAGCAAACGAACTGTGAAAGTGATGATTCATTGAACAATATCAATATCACCTTTATTTACGCTATAAGCGACCGCCGCTTGACCTCTAAAAAGAGCACTTCTAAGAAACGCTAAGGGCATGATCAGATTGGATGAGGCCAGTATTATCTATTTATTTTTGTTTTATGAAAGTAACAAACAAGAATGCAGTTCACACGCATGGTAATGGTAATTAATCAAAAATTATGATGTCATATATATTACAATCCAACCGGAAAACAATAGTGCTAACACGACCGGTGGTAGAGCTCTGGTGACAGAACTCGCGGGCGTAGGTACCACAACATTACTTAATCTATCTGCCGCTAAATAGTCGTGTTCAGCACTATCGTGTTCCGGTTAGATGTTAATGTATGGCCCCGTAACAACTTTCACAGAGACGTGTGTGTGTAACAACTTAGGGCTCAGTGCATTTTGACCTTTGTTTTTTTTGTAGATGTCTATAGGCTGCAGTCATCACTTACCATCAATGTGAGCTGCATGCTTATTTGCCACCTTCCTAGGTAGGTTCCCTTTGCCTAGGTAATGCCTACGTTCTCCAAGCTTCTCCAGTGCTCATCAGAAAGCGTTCTATCAACAACTAATCTATGCTATTACCTGTACATATTTAGGGATTTGTGAACTTTTGTCTTTATGGTGAGAAAATTATCGTATTACATATTCCACTCCCTTCTCATCTCTACACCTCCTTGCTGAAAATCCGTAGTTGAGAATAGATTTTACTATTTTTTATTGTATTGGAATCATGCGCCTCTTGTCTCTACAAGAGGACTCTATAATGTAGAGTCTCTACTCTACATTATAGAGTCTACAGGATTCCAAGAGCAATGATCAAAATAAATATAAATATGTATAGGTACCTACAAACCGCGTATCGAAAAATGTCCATACAAGCCGAGCCTAAACTTTTTAAAATTAGTCACTGGTAAGTAAGTCACCTTCGCAAAATCCGCTGCAAAAATGCAGAATAATCCTTTTGGAAAGTTACTTTAGTGTTCGAAAATTAACATGTTCACATAATTCATTTTGAAATTATTTTATTTCGCATTTCGCTAATAGCGAAAAATAAAATTTAAGACCACTTATAATTTATTTAAATTATCACAAAGGATTTGTAATAGCACATGCAACCTGGGTAGGTATATACAATGTCTACTCGATAAACAATAAACATCATAATTTTATTATAATATCAAATTAATGAAATCTTGTTATTGTATTTACATAGTTAAATATCTGGTTATTATATACCTAATCTGTCTGCTACGAAATGTTAGTGTTCAGCACTATCGTGTTCCGGTTAGATAGTAATGTATGGCTTCGTAATGACTACCACGGAGGCAAACCAACTTAGGACTTAGGGATGGCAACACATGTGCATTTTAGATTATTTAGCCGATTGATTGTTGTGTCTTTCACTGTTTATTTATGCTTAATACAAAATTTTTTAAGAAAAAATATTCCGTTGTCTTATTGCGAAATATTAAATAGAATTAAACAATTAGTACAGGTTACATTAATCTGTCGTTGACTGTACGTGCTTATGCGTGTATCTACTTGAATAAAACGGTAATACTGACAGAAAGTGTTGTTACGATTTAAATGCGTAGGAGCAGAAAAGCTTGTTTATCTAACCAGACACCGTTACGTGACTGACCGTAGAATGTTTTGTAGCTGGAATTACGTATGAACATACCTACTACCTTTGATACCTCGTGGTTAATATATATATATATATTAACCCGTCAAGTCACGAGAAAAATGTGACAATTGATTTTCAAATGTCTCCAGCCTTCGGCGGTTTTACGTTCCTTGAAGGGTAAATTGTTAGATATAAATTACCTACTAGTTGTTCGAGCAAACTCCATCACACCTTAGCGGTATAAAATGTACAAATACAAACACAGTGACACGAGCATTTTATATAAAAATATAATTTTTAATAAAATTCAATTTAACGACTACTAACAATTAATAAACTAACCTAACCTGAAACCTAAAAACCTAAAATTATAGACATATTTCATGTGTAGAGGCGGACCAAGAAAAAATAAATTAAATCTAATCATATGATTTACTCAATTTAGTTTTTCTTCTTAACTTTTATATGTAGTGACAAGTGAATACTGCAACTTTTAGGCGTCCTTAAAAACTAGAGATCGTAATACAGATACTTGTTTTAATCAGAAATACATTAACTAAGAATTAAATAATTCAACCGGTACACGGTGAGTACTATATGGTGAGTGCTCTGTCGAACTGTTCGACATGGTGCCACCGTCGCTTTTCCTACACCGTATACTGCCAAAGAGAGAAGTTTCACCCTCACCGACTGGACACCTGGCAGTGCTCAACAGTGCGGTTTTCTCGTTCGCTTCTGCCCAGAAAGTGTAAATTGTGGAACGAACTTCCCTCGGTGCTACAATATGGGGTTCTTCAAAAATGGCGTTAAAAGAGTCCTTCAGGGCTGTGTAGCGCGTTGGCAACTCCCTTGGTGTTGCAAATCTTCATAGGCGACGGTGACCACTTACCATCAGGGGGCCCGTCTGCTTTTCTGTCAACTTAATGACATTAAAAAAAGTAGGGAGGGCTCTACCTATTTGTTTCTATAAGCAATGCACGCCACACCTACATATGTACCTACATATATTCATCAGTATTTAATTTGTAAAAACTATTAGATACCTATTTGTTATCAAACATTCATGCATCCTTTAGTTAGTGATTAATTGGATGGTGACTTCCAATGATAGAAATAAAATGTTTTATAAGTTCGAATTGATAAACAACGACAGCAAATTGCTCTTGATATGTTCGAGAACAAAATTTACTTTCTAATGTCATTATCGTCATGACCATTAATTTTAACTCTTATCATATTGATAATGTTCGTCCCTTAGAAACACTTTTTATACAATTTAACTGAAATGAATACCATAACTTCGGATAATAGATAGTATTATGTATTCAAAAGAAATTTCACAATATTTTTCTATCAATAATTGTATCATAAGCTCTCGCCAGCCTGTCATAATAACAGGTAATATAATATTAAAGATTAAGATTACAGATTTTTATTTAATTTCTCCACAATGTTTTCTTAAGTTATGGTAAATACATCACATGAAACTTATTTTTTTAAAAATTATATTGATTTATTTTTAAAGGGTATTTTGGAGACAGGAGCCCTCAAACTAGGTTAACCCTGTGCTATGAGTCTCCTGGTCTCCGCCTCTGGCTTTTGTCCACTTAATTACAAGTACAAATTTAGTTATAGCTTATGAGAGCAATAGAGAAATAAACACTATAAGGGAACGCTTTGGCTTACCAAAAACTTGCATAGTACTTATTATCACTTCATTAGGTGTCCACGATGGTTAAGCGGCAAGTTCCCTCATAGTACCTATACACATACAGAAAACATGTGAGATTATCTCAATTAGTATGTGAGTGCTTGTATTTGTATTTGTGAGTGTTTGTGTGTGTGTGTGTGTTTGTGTGTATGTGTGTATGTGTTTTGTGTTTGTGTGTATCAATTATGGCACATGGAACTCGGAAAGTCTGGCCCTACGATAAGCATTATCTTGGGATCGGTATAAGCCCCAGTCTTTCGGTTCCCTGTTTGAAAGTACGTACCTATACATGTCGCAAACACCTTAATTTAGCGGTTTATACGTGGAACTTTATCTAATACCTTCCTAACACATAAAGTAACAAAACTCACTTCAGTCCTATAATAATGTTGGTCAGGATTAGGAATTCTGTAGGTTTTAAATTGTAATTTTTGTGTGAAAAAATAACACACTAAACCTTTACCTGATTCGGCGAAAGAATAAGAGTGTGGTAAGCTTTTCATCGTCAACATTAAATTTACAGTACCTAGACTAGAATTTATAAGTGAAAACTATTCAAAGCCTATGATTTCTCCCAATCATTGGTACCTACGCAACACGAAACTGGTTGAATCATTAATCAGAACTCCTATTACCTAAGGCTTAAATTATGTTATCAAAACCGTTACTTAAGTCTCATGTTTACTACAAAACTAGTGCAATACGTAGCGAATTGCGAAATAAAGGTGCTCCCATCATTGCAGTTATATTACAAACTTCTAGAATATAGGTAGGTACGTAGTAACATTTACGAGTATATATCTAACTTTTCTTAGCAAATTGTATTAAAAGTTCCAAATCGAAAGTGATTTTTTACAACTTAATGTAACAAAATGCTAATATTATTAATATACTAGCTGTGCCCGCAACTTCGCTCGCGTGAGAATTTATGATTGTTCAGTATATCCCCGGTAAAAGTAGCTTATGCTTAGCTATAACTCCTTATTACATCAGCTATCTGCCAGTGAAAGTCCCGTCAAAATCGGTCCAGCCGTTCCTAAGATTAGCCCCGCCAAACAGACAGACAGACAGACAAAAATTATAAAAAATATTGTTTTGGTATATGTACCGTGTATACATACATATGCATTTAGCAAAAAGCGGTTATTTTTATATTACAAACAGACACTCCAATTTTATTTATTTGTGTAGATAAATAATAATTATATAAATTGTTGCTTTTGTCGTATAACATCATTCTTCGATTTAGAGCCACTACCAGCTTCCACAAAGGCAGATCCAAACTGATTTAAAACAATGCAGTGTGAGAGCTTTACGCAAAATGCAACACTTTTTGTTTTTATATTATATATATAAAAACAAAAATTATATTATGGTATACATAACTGCTGTGTGGGAGCACCTTAAGATCGAAATCAAGTGGTATGTAGTGTGAAAACTGAATTAAACAGGTTGGATTGTAATGCTATAAACATGCTCTCTTTCGACATAAGCGTCGCCGATAAGTTCTATTTATGTAAAGTTTAACAATATCAGACTTCAAAAATAAAAACAGCATTACGATTTACGCCGGAAAAATCAGATCTGCTTCTCCTTTATATTGGAGGATTGGGAGCTTAAACAATTTTACGTTCCTTTTTATTCATGACAGAAAAATGTTTATCACTCAATTTTAACGGATTTAATTCCCGAATCCGGTTAAAGAAGTTTCAAAAATTCTTCGGATGATGTTAATGTTTGAAGTAACTTAAAGTAGAATTTGCTTACTTCAGTATTAAAGACGCGGATGAGTCTTGAATATTGTACTACCAGGGGACAATGAATAGGCTCACCCATATAAATATGAATAATAATCTATCTTGTTACTTAGATTTCTGTGGGCTCACTATAGGTATATAAAACGTTTTAATGTTTTGAACTAGATACCTATTATAACCATGGACGAAGCAAGAGGGAGGGGCGTGCCATGCCCACTGCAGAATAGTCCGGTCTGGCCACCCCTCTGTTATTTTTCTTACAAAAAATGAGATTGCCATTCGTGCCATAATTGCTGTATATGATATTAAGTGATACACCCTTTGGAAAATATATCTGGATATGCGGATCCGCCCATGATTATTATTTTTTTTACAAACCCTCTACGTAACGAAATTAATGTGAAGAAAATTATGCAGGGACGTATTATGTGCATGGGGTTAGATATAAAGTGATCCCTGAACTATCAAATTGATATTTTCCTGTAGTTTCTGAAATACTTACGGTGATAAGCCATCCCCCTCCCCGCCACGCAATATGAAATCATTACCAAGTATATTTGTATACTCGTAGTTAGTAATGACTTATATTGCATTGTAGTTCGTGATATACAGCATACCTAATGACACCGGTGAAGTAGACTCTAGACGTACCGCCTTTACGCCTACTTGTAGCTAACTTCACAAACACATTCATTCCCGTACGTACTACCGACATGAAGTTTTGTCTATTAGAACACTGCATAATTTAAAATATCGAATATAGCATACTTACATAAAAAACGTTAAATAACAATCGAATTTGTCTGTGAATTCAATGTAGTTGATAAATTAAAATGTCAAGGTCACACTCATCGAGATATCAGGACAGGAAGCCGCGCTAGCCGCATCATCATAATTCGTAATCATGACTCTTACACTACATCAATGTCAAATTAGGTCACATTTATTCTTGTCTAGTTAGTTAGATGATTGATTTAAAATATAACGTGTTTCGATACGATAAAACATTTTTACATGTGATGAAGTAATGTGTTAACAACGAGCAGTTCACTTAGATGGTATGGTAAATGAACACTTCATAACTACGTCGTCTAACTGTCGTTTTTATTTCGGTACTACTAGAAGTCTACACAAATCCAGATGTAAAAATGCTGATTCGTTACCTACCTTGTTAAGTTGTTCGACCTCTGTGATAGTTATTACGAGGTCAAACCTTACCATCCAACCAGAACACGATAGTATTGAACACTACCATTTGGCACAGATTAAATAGCCAACGCCTTTAGATTCCGATTCGGATTCTTTATTCATAACATAATTAAGTTACAAGTCAGAAAAAATTATGTGCACACATTTAGGTCTACATACAATTAAAATTAAAATACTATTATAATTTACACCTTTAAACACCGACGCTGGAACTCTACCTCCAGTAAAGGTTAAAGATATTTCATTAACTGGTGGTAGAGCTCCAGTGACGGAGCTCGCGGGCGTAGGCACCACCGCATTACCTAATATACTTGCCGCTAAATGGTAGTGTTCAGCACTATCGTGTTCCGGTCAGGTGGTAATATACGGCCCTGTAATTCCCGGCACCGAGGCATAACATCTTAGGCCTCAGGAGTGGTAACGCATCTGCATTTTGACCTTGGTCTTTGTGCGGGTGTATATAGGCTGCAGTCATCACTTAACATCAATGTGAACAGCATGCTTGATTGCCACTTAAATAACTTAAAAAAAATGATGAGTGATGGTTGAAAAATGAGTGCAGATGTTTGCTGCTCGAAAACCTTAGGTACTTGATCACTTTTGTTTTATATTGGATTTAGATTTAGACCAAACGAGCCAATGCTCATTTTATTAGAATCTGATGTATTGGTACAGTACGCGCAAATTTATATGCCACTGAGTGAAGTTGTCTACGTAAAGTTTGCATTAGTCTTTTAACTCACGACGAAGATACAGACGTGACATAAAGAGAGTTTTAATGATCAGACGAAAGTGAACTACTGCCACATTTGTTCCTTCGCATATCTCTTCATCGCCATAAAATCACCTTCTTTTTGACTCGTCACTAAGTTCATGCAGTTTTTAAGATTTACGCAACGTCGCGACGTGTACATTATGTTTTGGTATAAACGAAAACAGAGCTTTATTTTGTTGTTCTGTCTCTATTCTAGAGACTCATAGATTATTCTAAAAAAGTAAACTGGTCTCTAGGTGTAAACAACGCAAGAGCAGCAAGCGCATTCTTCAACAGTCAAGAGTATTCTTTCGTACCTTTAATACAATTTTCACAGTCAGACATACATAATGTTGGATTCTTTTTATACTGAATCTCTGTTAACATCAAAAATGACGCACAACACTGTTGTTAGCGTTTTTGGGGTTGGCTTTGCCCAGACGTGGACGTCTGGAATGATGATTAGAAAGAATAATCCTGCCCTAGTTTTATGTTCATTTGACATACATTTCTAAATCAACCTTTGGCTGAGTTTATGATTTATTTATTTATTTAATAAAATAAATAAATAAATCATAAACTGTATGCCAATCCTGCTCTAGTTTTATGTTCATTTGGCATACATTTCTAAATCAACCTTTGGCTGAGTTTGTGATTTATTTATTTATTTAATAAAATAAATAAATAAATCATAAACTGTATGCCAATCCTGCTCTAGTTTTATGTTCATTTGGCATACATTTCTAAATCAACCTTTGGCTGAGTTTATGATTCTGTCATTCATAGCTATTTGGTAATCTATTAATCTGACTATCCCTGTCTTTATTGTTCTCGTAGCCGGTCGAGCCACTGGTGTAAGCCTAAGCTATTACATCTATCATAAATTGCGACGCCGGTGCATAATTGGCAGGTATCTAAATTAAATAATGCTTTGTTGTCTACGTTCTTCTTCTTCTATCTTATCATAACAAATCCACAAATGATTTGTCACTTGTATCTGGGCGTGGACCGCCTAAATTTAATGCTTTCGATTATGTATGACGTTGTCTTGTCAGTTTCGTACCGCGTATTAAAACATTTTGCTCAAAAGTAGGTACGTACCTGCGGACGAAAATACTTCCAGGCAAAAGCTATTTGGTACGAAACTGATAATACGTCATAATCGAAAGCATCACGAAAGCATTAGACTCAGGGCGAGATTCACAGACCGCACGACGACTTTACTTTCGAGCAAAGTACGCTTTGAACTGTCAAAACCCATACGTTTCTGACAGTTAAGCAGAGCAGTAGACTTTGCTCAAAGTAAAGTAGTAGTGCGGTCTGTGAATCTCACCATTAGACGGTCGGCTCCCTGGTTGTAGGTAACGATAGATACTCGTATATGTACTTAGTTTCTCAAGCACATTCATATTAAAGCTTCATGGGATAAAATTATGTAAAAGATTTAGAAATTTGGGCAGTGCGTATTATATTAATAGTTTAAATTTTGACCGCTTAACGCCAATTCTATACAATAACTGTATAATACCGGTTTCTTCGGATGTTAGAGATTTAGGTTTGACTATAGACAGTACTTTAAGTTGGAAAAAACATATTATTGAAATCAACAAACGCGTTATTTTAATTTTACGTTGTCTCTATCGCTTCAAACACTTTTTACCAATTAGGACAAAAACTCTTTTAGTACAGTCACTTGTGTTGCCCATTATTGACTATGCAGATGTTTGTTGCTCTAACATGACACAAGATCTCCTTAACAAAATGGATCGGATGCTTAACAATTGCACTAGATACATCTTCGGGCTTCGCAAATATGACCACATTTCCAACTACCGTTCCCAGCTTAAATGGCTGCCTATCCGCGAAAGGAGATCCTTTCGGATACTCTGTATGTTTTTCACCATCATCAACGATCCTTGTGCTCCTAATTACCTAAAATGTAATTTTCATAAACTCGGCGATTTACACAATTTGAATCTTCGTTCGTCCGATAGTCTTAAATTCAAAATTCCTTCTCACCGTACTGGTTTCTATTCCAATTCTTTTGCTGTAACAGCAGTCAAACTGTGGAACGCGCTTCCCCTAGACATCAAGAAGGCTCCGAGCAAATTTGCATTTAAGAGCAGACTAAAAAAATATTTCTTATCTTCAAATAAATGAGTTACAACCGTCGTCATCATTGTATACCATATATATATACATTTTCTAATATATATTTATTTATAATAAAGTTTATACTTTTATACATATATATTATAGTTGCATATGTATATTTATGTATATATATATATATATATATATTTATTTACTTTTGTTGTATGTATTTAGACATTGATATTTATTTTTAGAATCTAAGTATTTTCAAGTAACATTTGGCTATATCATTCTTAAATTAATTTTCATTTCTACCAACCACTGCACTTTTTGACAGTTTTATTTGGCCCTAAGGTTGACTGGGAGAGAATACCATTTGGTATTAAGTCCGCCTTCTGTACATCATCCGTGTGCAAAAAGAATAAATAAATAAATAAAAATAAAAGACCCTTATCTTGTTACTTAGGTAGTTGCAATTGCAATTTTTTCGAGCATTTTCCATGTTACGAAAGCTGGTGGTAGAGCTCCAGTGTAGGAGCTCGTGGACGTCATCAGGCACCACCGCATCCTAATTTATCTGCCGCTAAATGGTCGTGTTCAGCACTGTCGTGTTCCAGTAAAATGGTAATGTATGGCCCATCACAGAGACATATTATCTAAGGTGTCAGGGGTGGCAACGCATCTGTATATTGACCTCTGGTCTTTGTGTGGGTGTCTATAGGCTGCAGTCATCACTTAACATCAATGTGAACTGCATGCTTGTTTGCCACCTATTACATAAAAAAGCCATTCCTATTTGTGGTAGAGTTCAAGTGTCGGACGGCGCTCGAGGGCGTAGACACCACAGTATTTCCTAATCTATCTGCCGCGATCGTGTTTCAGCTTGATAGCAATTTTTGCCTCGTTACTACATTTACACCTAACACAGAGTTAAACTACTTTAGAGTTCAGGGGTGGCAAGTGTAGCATTATAAACTTTTGACCTCCGTGTATATGTTTATAGACTGCCGCTCCGTTCTTGTGTAGATGTTTATAGACTGCCTATTCACTACCATATTGCTCTTGGTCGCAATCGATGATTTAGCCGTTAAATAGAAAATACTTCTCTAAATTTGAATTGAGTTAATGTGGTAATAAATGATCCTCCTAGGTATATGGTTAATTTTGAGAGAAAGGGCCTGAACGACCGTAAACATAATTATTGTTATGTTATAGTTACGATATTGAAAAATTTGAAAGTAGCCGCAACTTTTTCTAATCAGAAGGCCAGACTACCAGGGTTACAAAGTTTAAAAAACTTATTAGGCTAATTATAATTTACACGGTTGTGACGGATAATATAAACGCATTACAACTAAATACAATTGGTGTTGCAATGGACAATTTTGTCTCATAAGTGTAACCTGTTTCATTATGGTATCTTATTTATAGGGTATAAGTAGGTATATGAAATCACAAATAAAAAAAAATAAACTATAAAGATTGTTCGCACTTTTTCCACTAATATTCATGATTGCCCTTTGTTGTGAATAATTATAGAACACATGAATAACACCAAGCGAAAGAAATAATCCTTCTTATCTATTCAGATTTTTTTAAATGTAATGAATGTGGCAAACAAGCATGCAGTTCACATTGATGTTAAGTGATGACTGGAGTCTATATACACTCACACAAAGACGCGAAGAAAGAGGTTAAAATGCATTACAACGATATATGTATAACCTATTGATATATTATCAGTTATTATTTACATAGAAGTAGTAATTAAAGCAGGAGCCTAACTTGATGACTCGTGAAACATTCTGATTAGCCTATCTCTTTATCTATGTAAACATCGTTTGGTATTAGGTTAAATAGTTACGCTCACAGATAGTATTTTACATATTAGTATGTTAGTTGCCTCTATTCCTCTCGAACTAAACTTTAGGTCAGTTATTATCAGAATATAATATGAGAGTAGATGTTATCTAATTAATGTTAGTTGAATTGCTTATCAGTAAAGATAAATCTCATGGTCTAGTTAGCATCACCAATTAACTGCTTCTTTATTAAGTATTCCAGCAATTTCTTGATCGACATAATTTTACATACCTACCATTAATTTAAAAATGTTGCATCATTGACTTTTATTCATAAATAAATACGCTTCCACTCACAGGCCCATACTTGGTATAAGCCTGTATTATGGGTTCCGTTGTACACACACAACACATACACAAACACTCAGTGCGAGATTCACAGACCGCACTACGACTTTACTTTGAGCAAAGTATGCTTAGAACTGTCAGAAATGTATGGGTTTTGACAGTTCGAAGCGTACTTTGCTCGAAAGTAAAGTCGTAGTGCGGTCTGTGAATCTCGCCCTCAGACCCGAAACAAATATCAGTAAGCCAAACAAATATATGTCCCGCTGCGGGGATCGAACCCGCGATCCTTCGAATCAAACGGTCATCTCACACCGCTGGAGTAACTGGGTCGTCACATAATATCACAGTATAATAGGTAATTAACAAGTTCGTTTTCTATGCTAATATGCTAATATTATAAAGCTGAAGAGTTTGTTTGTTTGAACGCGCTAATCTCAGGAACTACTGGTCTGATTTGAAAAATTCTTTCAGTGTTAGATAGCCCGTTTATCGATGAAGGCTTTAGGCTATATAACACCACGCTAAGACGTATAGGAGAGGGCAGGTATGTAGGGTTGTATTTTGGGACTGTTAACAACTCTTTGTACTACTTACTATATGTATCTATGTTTATATTTAAAATAACATTCTGAAGCAGCTAAACCACTTAATGCAATCAAATTTCGATATTGCCTTTGTAGACAAGGCCGTGACGAAATTTCGAAAGGTAATGCAGGTAATAACCAGCTTAGAACCTTAGGCTGTGAAATTTCTTGCTTAGTGTAAAACAGTAACGGCATCCTAACGGTATACATCGTCTCTATAAAATCAAAGAATATAGAGATTTAACTAATTTAACTAAAATTATCGCCTACTTAAAAAAAAACAGAGTTTTATGATCAGTTGATGTGTCTCAAAAGAAAGATTTCTCTTGAAGAAACTATTTTATAAAGGTCTCATCGCATATTGAACGTGTAAAACGTCTAGAAATATAAAGAATTCGTAATATGAAATAAAATTATACAACTCGAATAGATCAATGGCATTTATAGCTCCATTTATTGCGTTTTAAATGCATTTTATTGATGTCAAATCAAACTTGAAACATTCAAATGAAATCAAGAAAGTAGGGCTTTGATCTTCCGGATATATGGGCGACGTAAAAAAATACAGATTACCATAAAAAGTTCGACCTTTCATAAGAATCTTGATAGGTATACGTGATAAGCATATGGAAGACATTGACTTTCCCCATCTTTATATATTATGATTGTGTTGTCTACTCTGTCTTATTATTATTATTTTTTTATGTTATGGATGTGGCAAACGAGCTTGCAGTTCACATTGATGTTAAGTGATGACTGCAGCCTATAGTGTGTATGTGTATGGGTGTACACAAAGACCAAGGTCAAAATGCAGATGCGTTACCACTCCTGAGGCCTAAGGTGTTATGCCTCTGTGCCGAAAATTACAGGGCCGTACATTACCACCTGACCGGAACACGATAGTGCTGAACACTACCATTTAGCGGTAAGTTTATAAACAATGCGGTGGTGCCTACGCCCACGAGCTCCGTCACTGGAGCTCTACCACAAGTTATTGATTCGTTAATAATATCCAAAATAAAATTAATAATATTTTTTGATGTCCATGACAAGAATTATGTGTTAGTCGTAAAAAATACTTCGTATCGTAATCACTTTGAACCTCATAATTATAATGTAATTGGTGTCGAACAAATTTAACACACCGATTATTATCATAATTTGAAACTATGATAAACGTGTTCCAAATGACCATAGAGTCATCATCGTAAATGATAACCGGTCGGACGATGCAAATTACATTCAACGAGCGCACGTCATCGCTACGTGACTTCACAGTTCCAAATAGTTGTCTCCAATGAATATGGAATATGGGAAACAAAATCTGACTTAATTCTTGGAAATCGAACGGTACTTTTCGAGATATAATTGCATACATACGTACTAAATCAAACAAGGAATTATGTATCCTATAATACAACAGTTATGGTTCGATAACGAATGACCTTTATCGTCTTCTTTTCTCCGCAAACGTCTTTGCTTGCCTTTTTAGGTCAACACTAATTAGTAAGTGTTATTTATTTTGCGCACTCGCCGATTCAGTGGGACAGTAGGTAATTATTTTTATGTTTAAACGAGACCTTGCTTTGCCCTTATGTTTACAATAATTTCTATTAAATCATTACATTAATAAATTTAATTAAATACAATAAATCTCAATTAGGTACACGATTAATAAGAAGTAAATATGCAATAATTGCACAAACATTTAATTATAAAATTAATTAGGGATTACAGAAAATCGGATTATTTATTTAATAAAGCAAATTGTGTAAACTGACTCAAAATCAGGATAAACATGAAAAAATTGTATTATAAAATAATATCAGAACCTTAGACACTAATTTCAAACAAGGTTTTTGAAAATGCTTAGCATTAATTGTTATTCCATGATCGATAAGGTGTCGAAATTGCATGCATTTAAAATTTTCTAAAAGCGCAAATGAGTGGTTTTGCACGTAAATCAAACGTTTATGGGAAGCAATCAACATAAAATATTATGAATATGATAGATTTCATATATTATAGGCAGTAGGTACCAAGATTAACACTGCTCAATCCAACTATGGCCAATTTACTTACCTAGTGCTGGTTTATGCCCAAAAATAGTCTTTTTCATTTTAGAGAAAATGTATGTAACAAAGATAAGCTAAACCAAAACAGACAGTATTATTAATACCTCGAAATCATTTGCACACACTCAGCCACACCTCCAGCGTTCACATCTCTTTTACTTTATCTCTGAATGGTAAGCCCACCACATAATTACTTCCCTTTGTTACCAAACGCCGTGTAGGTGGACAAGCCAGTTTCAGACGTGCTTATTATATTATTGCCTTTGTTTCGAACGATACCGACAATGCTGCCCACTTTTACCACGTTGTTATCATGAGATTGCTCGCCTTTTACAGTTGGCGTTATTTGATGTTTTGTTATGTGCTTGAAATAGTCGAGCACGTCTTGATGTTGATTGACTGGAGCACGTGAACACAGCAAACTAGGTTTGAGATATATGGTTAGATGAAAGTTGATATTTCGAACGTTATATCTCTGAGCATCTGGGAGACCGTCATAACGTGGTGATAAATTTTACTAATAAAAAAAAATAAAAAAATACGCATACACTGACAGCCCCACAGTAGGTATAAAACCTGTGTCATGGGTGCCGTTATATACAAACAACACATACACAAACACCCAGACCCGAAACAAATATCTGTAGGCCATACAAATATTTGTTCCCTTGCGGGGATCAAACCCGACCCTTCGAATCATACGGTCAAATCACACCGCTGGACCAACCGGGTCGTCATTAAAAAATAGTGACATAAGAATCTTCGATTAGTGATCGAATGGTAAAGGACATTCAGGTCAGCATGCCTGTGTGTAATAATGGATAAGACCAAATTTGTTTCACAGTCGGAACACGACATAAATTGATCGGTATCATACCTTTTTCCACAAGCGTAAGTACACAAAGACTAATTCACAAGTAGGTAGTAAATATTGAATGTTTGATGAAACTGCTTGAATCATCCATCGTACAGTATGTAAACCTTAAATTCCACTGACTCACTGACTGAATTTGCCTGCGTAAACTTTGCGATGTCCCTTAGGTTGCGTAGACGAAAGGAGCAAGTTTCAATATTGGTCTGACGAAAGAGAACTACTACCACATTTCCCCTTCAGATATAGGTACTATAAAAATGTCTTCCTAGTAGCAACTTGTATCCAACTCCACGGACGCATTTAAATATTGCGCGTAACTATATACCGACTAATGTTAAAAGCTGTTCACAAATTCTGTTATCAAATGCGCTATTCAGCGGATATTATACAAGATATGATACCTAACTATGTTCGACCTCACAAATGTATGTCATTATCGTCCATGACGTTGACTGATTGTACTTATGGATATAACAATTAACCCTGGTGCGTGGATAAAACTGATTAACGGTCATGACTATTTCGGACCTTCTCCAGTATTGTCCTTTATAACGCCAGTTATCATCCAATTTAGGGTCACAAGCGCAAAAGAAACTCTCATTTTATCAATGAGGTAAATATCTTGTTTTAATAAATCTCTGAATTAATTACGCAAAAAATTGCAAGTTAACAAATTTTGTACTTCAATGTCGTACCCTTAAAAGAAAAATTAAAAATTGTGCTATTATTAAATATATTAGCGTTAACTTAACAACAATTAAATAGCGTGAATTCATTTTATGATTAGAAATAAATGCAAAGTAAATAGAGAGAGTCGGTGATGATACATTCAAAGTTTTTTTTTTATGTTTTTACCAAACCCAGGTGGCAAACAAGCATTCAGTTCACGTTAATGTTAAATTTTGACTACAGTATGCAGATGTGATTTTTGTTGGAGCGGTCTGTCTCTAATCAAAAGGCAGATGCATTGTCACCCCTAAGAGACCTAAGTAGTGACGTTTCTATGATAGTTATTATGGGGCCATGCCTTACCATTCAACCGGAACATGATAGTGCTGAACACTACTATTTGGCGATAGATAGATTAGGTAATGCGGTAGTGCCTACGCCTGAGCTCCTACACTGAAACTCTACCACCAGTGAATCACCAGTCACATCCAAACAAAAACGTTTGGTCGATGTGAAAGAAACTTTACATATTTGTTGAACATGCCTTCCAAAAAGTTCGGTAGGCACAATCTGTATTTATTTTAATTTTTTAAATATTTTTTGTACTTTTCCTGATGTGTAATGCCTTGTTATATGTGAAGAGAAATAACTAAACTATTATTATTATTATCTGGATGAACATTATCAAGATACTGACACCTGGTTCGTTAGCAGCACACAAAACCAATTGCACTTGCTGTCACTTCGCATTTTTACATCATTAAATAAGGCCAAACCTAACTCAGGATGTTTATTTTATTTGTTTTATTAATGAAATATCTGTTTGTCTTCCACTTCTTCTAATATATATTCAATTAAGTATTTATTTTTTAGATTCAATTTAACTTCACTTTAACTACTTTCGTCCGTCTCTTACTACTAATTTAAATGTAGGTTACTTGTAACTTTGTCACGACGTATTAAAACTCGAAAAAATATTATGTATAGTCTTTATCATCGACTATTTAAAACCCTTAGTCGACGTTTTACTAAACCTGCTTTCTTTCTTTAGATCCAATTAAAAATGTAGAGTTGTCACAACGAATGGAACTACTTTTTTAAAATTTCTATATTCCATTAAAAGCTCTAGATCAGAGGTCCCAACGAGCCTCCCATGGTCTATATAGACCACTTTGGGAATCACTGCTCTAGATAATCCATCCGATTTATTTCAAATAAATGTTAATTATACGACTATAACCAGCATTACTACAAAGTACTTTTATATTACTAAATGGGTGTTACCTAGTCAGCGTCATAGCATATGAACGTGATCCATTTATGCGCGGCTGGCTCCACGAACAGTGACCCCGCGATAAAAGGTCACCACAGGATGTCTTGTCCGAACATAAAGGATGTGTTTGTTCCACCACCAAGTACGTTATCGATATAGTTTTCATTGAATACTATAACATTGATATTCTCTCATAGGTGTTATGGTCGCCGGACGAAATTGTATTTAGTATTTTTTATAAGTCACATTATAATATTCTGATATTCGAAATTTGAACGCTTAGTTTTCAACGAATTAGTCGATCCCTGAATATAGGTACCTATATTGCATTCAATGTTTGTTTATGTTTTTTTTTCATTTAGCAATAAATAGGTAGGTACCTACTTTAATATTATTTGGCTCTGAATAAAGTTGGATAAATTTATATTTATTGTGCGTACTTAATTGTAGCTACCCACGTTATTAATAGGTACTCACATATTAATAATAAAAAAGTACGTAGTTAATAAGTATGACTAATAATACATAATAAATTAATAATAGGTATATACCTACCTAGATCCAGGTGAATAATTGCGTGTTTATTCAATTTTGATAAACCGAACTTCATACATAGGTAGGTACTCCAAGTAGGGCAAAATGTATATGGGGGTGAATAAAATCGTTGTAAATAAAAAAAAAATACGTACCTACTTACTTCATAGAACTGACGTAGAAAATGAAAAGTCATCATTACTATTAATTTTAAGTATAATTCTGAGAAATTATTAGATGTAAGTAGGTACCTATTGTCATCGCATTTAGAAATTTTAAAATAGGTATCTACGCTTTATTCATTTTACACAAATATAGACGACACGAAAACATTACATTACGAAATGTAAATATAAAACAAGTTTGAACTTAATTCAAAGTCAAGATTATGGATGTAGAGAATTTCGAATACGTAATCAATGATCGTAAATTTAAGACAGCGACCGAATCAATTATCTCTAATTTAATTCTTAATTTACGTCCGGTGACGCTCTGTTAGCGAATGCTTAATTTAATTAAAGGTGATTAATCCCGAACGAAGGATTATCGATCCTTGTGAAGCAACTAAACTCCGTCAACTTCATGCTCTTTGTTTACATAAACAAGTTCGTCACTATGTTAAAGGGATATACAAACAGTAGTCGATCGAGATTCAACATGACTCAAGTTCTGCGTCACTAAAATTCTATATGACTCACGCTACACTCGTATTAATTTTATATTTTTTTCCCCAAAGGTGTTACCTGATTCATCGAAGGGGCCAAGCGGGTCCGGTCCACTACCGCGAGCCGCTAGCCGCTATCCCATTCCGACACTGCCTGTGATCAACACTACGTGATGAAAAAATTACACACGTCCGGTGTTCGCGTCGCAAACTGTACATAACTGTATTATAACTTAGATATACTGTATCGTAGGTAGTTTATATAATAACTCTGTGATATTTATCATGATTAAGTAATACCTACGATGATTCAACATTGTTTGATTAGTAATCTCGGCTCACCATGTTGGTCGTAAAACAATTTCTCTCAATGCTCAGTTACATAGTGAGTCCATTATTATGAGTTCATCTGTTAGTCATAGTCAAATACCCATTACAAAAATGCTGTCAACTTTTTATTTTAGTGGTACGCGATTATGACTCGATTCTATCGTCGATCTCATTCTAAAGTTCAGTTATTTTGACTCTGGTGATTTTTTTATTTAGGAACTTTTTGTCGAGTATGACTGGTTTAGATAATTGTACTAACTTTAGTTTTAATTTATGATAAGAATGTTGATAAGTACGTCAATATGATTTATTGGCTAAAGGTTTTTTTCTGATCAGAAGATCTTGCGATTACAGTTACGAAAACGGGTTATTATTGACATCGTTAGCGAAAAACTGCAAGTTCATGTACAAGAATTAATATAATGATTTCCTTAGTTGGATTTAAAGGACTTCATGCAATTTTGTGTGTGTTGCCAGTGATGACGAAACTTGGTCGCTCACTATGGGCCTCATAAAAAGGCTCAAGGTCACTCAGAGAGCAATGGAGAGGGCTATGCTCGGAGTTTCTCTGCGAGATCGACTCAGAAATGAGGAGATCCGCATGAGAACCAAAGTAACCGACATAGCCCACCGACTAGCGAAACTCAAGTGGCAGTGGGCAGGGCACATAGCTCGCAGAACTGACGGCCGTTGGAGCAGAAGAGTTCTAGAGTGGCGACCCCCGAGTTGGACTGACGACCTGCTGAAGGTCGCGGGCAATCGTTGGATGAAGGAGCCCAGGACCGTTCGTTGCGGCAATCTTTGGGGTGACTTTTGTTCAGCAGTGGACGTCTTTTATCTGAAATTATGATAATGCAATTTAGGCTTAGGCTTTATTTCTTTCTGGATAACTCGTGACATTCATGGAGTCCAAGGACCGACTCTCTAATAGTTTGATCTGTCCGTTAAGAACAACTTAATTTTTTACATGAGCTTCAAAATGTCAGTGATACGATATGAATCACTGTTAGAGAAAGCCCCGAGAACGTATTGTGGGTGCGTAGTGATTGTACGATTAGGCATCGCTTACATCTAACATTTTTTGAATCGCATCCCGCCGCTTTGTCTCATTTAGCGTATTGGTGATAGTTCCAGTACTTAATCTAGAAAGTTTGTAGGAATCATTACATCCTCAAGCCATTCTCATGTTGAAATTCATATTAAAAAGAATCAAAGTTACAGTCAATGAGGTCAATAATATAGAGTATGTAGACACAGGGCACAAACAGCCGATACCGTTTTTAAATTGATTTGACAGATATTTTGTAATGACATTTTCACGTCAGCAATCGTATTACTATGGGAAAATGTAGTCAATTGAATGCTATTTTTGTATTTACTCGAGCGCGTCAGATAAGGATATGGGAGATACCTTGTACCCTGTTGGTTACCTCCACTATATCTTAAGTTTGTATATAGAAGCGCGCCCGAAGAGTAGCCCTTAAAAAAAATCAAAAGGTTCACAACTATCTTGATTGCATGAAAGGCAAGCTCGTGGCGGAAGCCCTAAGATTTCAGCCCTTTATGGAAATCTTAAATTTGGTGGAGGTACTGCACGGGGTGCAAGGTATCTCCTATATCTTAATCTGACGCGCTGGAGTAAATTCAGAAATCCCCTCTTGCAGGCTGGCTGGCTGGCTTGGCTCCCCTATAAGTCAATGTGTTCTGTTGATAGGTAAAGGTATCCTAAATAACACGATCTTAATGTGTTCTGTTGATAGGTGAAGGTATCCTAAATAACACGATCAGCACGTGTGACCACAGCTTTAACGTGGGCAGAACGCAGTATGTGACTGTTTTTACCCGTGATGACTAATGGCAGATGTCTTGACGGTTTGTGTTCCAAACCACAATCAATGTTTGTTTCTGAATTTCCGAATACTTTGATTTACGCCAATTAGGTATTTACACGAGGAAATTGTAATATTCTTCCATCCATTCAGTTCGTCGGATATTATACGAGATGACTTGAAGTTGCTGCTAGTCCTCTCGGGAGGTGAAACTAAAATCGTAGTAGTAAAATGGAGTTACTTAGCCTCGATCAGAAATGAAACAAAAAGTTTTCGATTAAATCGATTTCAAAGTATCTTTTGAAAAAAAGAATCAATAAATCAGAAAATTAAAAAAATAATTTTAAATGTTAATTTTATATTATACGTAGCTAAGTAACTGACATTTTAAAACAAAAAAAAACTACAAAGTAACTAAAATACATAACGTTGCAATAGAAAAATCTAATTATTTTTTATAAAAATATCGAAATAGGTAGGCTGCTTATTTCTGCCCCGCATAATAATATATTATGATTGAGGCTAATTTTCTCAAATGCGAACCTAGTTTCAACACCCGACGGAAATCAAAATTGAAAGACAACATACCTACCTTAGGTAGAACAAAATCGTCAAACACTGATAACCTACCATCATCATACCGCTTAGTAGGTAGGTATAAAATATTCAGAAGAGCTTAATTTATGCTTTCCATTGTATGAGAGGCAAGTTGCAAATTTATTTATTTGATAAGAATGTTCTCGAAATTAGGAAATATTATAGAAAACTTTTGCTACAACGTATAAGTATTGAAAGTTCCTAAGAAACTTAAATTATTACAAATTTAAACTAAGTAGGTACCTACTTACGTTACGCTCAAAATATGAGTGTTTGTTTAAATTTATTCAGAAAATCAAAATTAAATACATTTTTGTCGTAATCGATACTTACATAATAATGTAATTGTGTGCCTAAATCATTCCGAATACTTATGTTAAGTTTTTTCCATTACATTGCTATGACCCGATCAATTGATATTTGTAGTTAATATTAGAATTTAAATTTTATTTAAACAGATCAAGGTAATTCCAATTCGGATATGATAACGTAAAAATATACTTATAACCTACAATTACCTAAGTAGATTTTTCGTTTATTTTTAATTTTTACAGAAAATATTAGAGATTAAGGTGAAGAATCGCTTTCAAATGTGTATTTAATATTAGTAGCTAAGTAGATGTATGTGTAAATTATTTTATGTAATTGAATAACTAATTATTAAATTCTCTGTCAAACTGTACAAAAATAATAACCAATTCTATGTTATTTTCTGTACCTAAATCGATTAGCATCCATTTTTGCTTTGACGTAGCGTGATAATTGCCATCATTTCAATAAAACAGCAATATACTGTATATTGCCTGTCAAAATGACGTCAACCAATATAATACACCCCAATCTCTCATGAGACTGTTCAGAGAAAATCTTACAAAAGTTTGGCCAAAACATGTCCGAAACACAAATCGTATCATTTCAAAAGACCCCATTTTGTCTATTACATTTTTTTTATTTTAATGTTTGGTATATTTTAGTATGTCAGATGATAGTAGCCACTAAAGTCAAAATAAACCGTTTCTTAAGTACTGACAAGATCACAAAGTTTTGTAAGGTCTTCATTTTTTTGAACACCCTCAACCCACATTTACCTTTTTGTATGTACCTACCTACTGTGTATTGTGTCTCTGTAGCCTTCCGTAAATATTCTTTCTAGGAAACAGTCACTTATAGGTAGTAGGTGTAGTAGTAGTTATAAAGGCGTAAAGACTGTAGTCTTCCGTAAATATCCTTACTAGGAAACAGGATTCGTGTAGGTAATTAAACAATCATTCGTTGTTGTTTGTGTAGAATTGTAAAGTAGGCTATGATGACAGCATTGCTTTTGATAACGTATTCTCTGTAAATATAATTTAACTAGGTACCTATTATTTTATACTTTATTTATTTGTAAGACACTAACCATTTGCGCAAGTAATGGCTACTGTGACTAATATTAATAAAGGTAACAAACGGGTGAAGCTGCGGTTTAGGTAAATTGATACATTTAATGAGTATTTCATTAGATTGTATTGTTGTTACCTATTTAAAATTTGAAAGAGTTCGTATCTACCGACACCCTGGCTTCACCCTTACCAAAATGAAGAAATAAATCATTAACATCACATATTATTAGCTAAGTTTATTATTTTTTGTATTTATCTTGTACATTGTCTTATCGTATTATAATAATAGGTTATTAATGTAAAGCAAAACATAAGTGGCTGATTTACATTTTTAAGGTGCGTTGGGGCGAAATGGTATATAGAGTACCTACTATAATTTTATTTTGTGTTTACCTTTACATCAATAATAATTAACTTCATCTTGTAATACAGATCATAAAAATAGGTACCTACCTACCTACATTTTAGAAGAATGAACAGATTATTTTAATCATCGTAATTAAAAAAATATGCACTTACCTACAAGTCGAGTCGATATGTATGTTTTTCTGGGATTTATATAACTATATGCATAAATTGCATTACAAAATAAAGGAGATGTTGCGAGCTCGGCTCTGGTTCGTACACGTCCTCAAAAAATGGGTAAATTAAAGAAGAATCGGAAAAAAATACAATTAATTTATTCAATAATATATTTTAGAGTAACAACCACAATTAATTCAAACAATGTTATCATTTTCAACTATGTTAAACATGGCGGCGATACAGCTGACGCTTGGGATCAATCGATTTCGATAGTATTTAGAAAATATTACTTTTTTTCTCCAAGTACTTTATAGTCAAAATACAATTTAAATAATGAAAATCTCAGAATGACATCGCCCGCCATATTCGCCATGTTGGTTTTGAGTTGCAATTCTAACTGCAAATAATGTTTTGTAACTGCAAAGAAAGCTAAATAAGTGAAAATATGCAGTAAAAAACGTTTTTATATTGATTTTGCCTGTTTAATGATATTGTGTACAATACATGGCCGGAGGTCCATACATTTTTGCAACATCTCCTTTAATGTATGTAAACATGTTTTTAATATACTTAGAAACATTCACTATGTAATGACTTACATTAACAGATATTTTTCCCTTTATATATATCTACAAGTTAATAATAGTAAAGGGTCAAAAATTATCGCAACATCTCATTGTAATTGAAAATTGTCCGATGTTGTTCAAATGCACCCAAAGAATTACCTAACACAGCCATGTTCGTAATTTATATTATAATGAGAAATAAGTAAATAAAATCAATTAATAGTATGGCGATATTAGCTTTGATATTAAACTTACATTGTAAGATGATTTATTAAGAGTTGGCTGAATAAGGGCTACTGTACGTAGTTAGCGCTACTCTTACATACGAAGGACACTTTGCCGACAAAAAGTTTAGTATAAAATAAACATAACAACCTTAGTAGTAAAATTTGGAAGATAACTAATCTTTGACTATGTTTATGGATTCAACGCGAATTTCGAATTTGAAAATTGGCAAGTTGACATATTTCGGTAAAGCAGTTAAATGACAAGAAAATAAGCTTACGAAATTATAAGCTTGCTGAATGAGTCTTTCAAAAAAAAAGGAAATTATCATAATAACTTGAAGTGGGTAGGTATTACTATTGATTTAAATTTAAAACATCTCATTACTTCCTGAATTACAATCAAATCATATGAAAATGACTGAAAATTAGATGACTGCTTTATTTGCTTACTTTATATAAAAAAAATATTCGTCTACAAAGTTACAAACGTATGTAAGAGACCTAGGGGCGCTAAAATCGGTTGCCTCGTGAATTTAGCTGCCATATAGGTACCTACCTACCTAATGCATTAATCTTTTACCGACTAATATAAATATACCTAATATTTATGTAGGTATGTATCCAATTGAAAATTACCTTTAACAGTTAATCTGCCTAAGCTAAGTAAATAATACCCAACTTTAGTAATTAAGAATAGTGTACCTAAATGTATGATTTTTATATATTTGTACATTTGTATACCCAGCCGCAAGATGGAAAGATAATTATAACCTAGTCAATAAACGTATAAAAATCGGTTCATACCTGACGTTTTTTTATTAATTCCTAATTTTACTAAAATAATTACCTAATTTCTAAAAGTTGATACCTAAATACCTACCTAGATGTACAAGTACTAGATGTAGAAGCGTCCTCCTACCTACTTAGGTACTACCGGATATTACATATCTACCTATTCTGCCGCAAAACTAATTTAGTTTTGAATGTAGAGTGTAATCATTGGTGAATGAGGCTTATCAATCATCTACGAACGTGGAGTAGGTAGATACCTACTGCCTGTGAGGCCGTTATTTGAGTCTCCTAAAGATGCACAAAAAACTTTGCTAGGACATGAATGACAGTACGATAATAAATACTTTACTGTTAGTAGAGCTCCAGTGACGGAGCTCGCGGGCGTAGGCACCACCGCATTACCTAATATTGTTGCCGCTAAATGGTAATGTTCAGCACTATCGTGTTCCGGTCAGGTGGTAATGTACGGCCCTGTAATTTTTACAAGTAGGTACCTAATCATATTAGGTATATCTGCACGTCAAAAATGTACTTGTACTTGTTTTTATAACCTGTAGCTATTTGTAGCTATGCCATCAATTTTCTTCATAGGCAAGAAGTAAAATTAATGACCTTGTCCTCAAGATATGAGGACAAGCCCACTTCTGCTTGGCCTCAGATCTCGAGTTACCTTCACGTTTTTTCAAAGCAGATTTTTTGATAGATTTATTAAATTACTAGCGGCCCGCCCCGGCTTCGCCCGCGCTGCTCTGCTCCTATTAGTCATAGCGTAATGTAAGCTATCCTATCTCTCAAGTTGGATCGAACTGCACATGGTGTGCGAATTTTATTATAATCGGTTAAGTGGTTTAGGAGTCCATTGAGGACAAACATTGTGACACGAGATTTATATATATTAAGATTATTTCAGACTACGCAAACAGAACTTTGACGACCCGGTTAGTCCAACGGTACGTCGCTTGATTCGATGAGTAGCGGGTTCGAACCCCGCCCCTGGACAAATGTTTGCATGGTCTACAGATATTTGTTTCAGGTCTGGGTGTATGTGTTGTGTGTGAACAACTACACCCACGGCACAGGTTTATACCTAGTGTGAGGCTGTGAGTGTAACCAAGCGTTAAAAAAAATCAAAATATACTTCATTCACTAGACACACTAGGTAGGTATACAACAGCAAAATTTTATTCATGTCGTAGTAAACATATAAGCTTTGAAGACGATCAGAGATATAACTGAAACATCGCGAAGACACCAGATGTCGAGAAGCACACGTTACAGCGGATATGGAAAAAATGTTTTTGAATAACTTGTCCGGAAACTGCTTTCTAAGCACATGACGTAAACACTGTAAACATTAACAAATATTATTTAAATGTTTTAAAGGTCGCGAAATAGTTACTTATATTTAAACAACTAAAAAAGGTGATATTCAGAAATACATTCACCTTTTTTTTGGGACGGGACTTTGGGACTTATGTAGACAGCGCGTCTTGAGACGGGGCTAGTCTACTTCACCAGGCAATCGGCGAGCGCAGGAGCTCAAGCCTAAAGCAATAAGCTTTGAAGACGTTCACCCGCTGAAGCTGAAATATTGCGATGACGCCAGATGTCGAACGGTGCAGCGGATATGAAAAAAGTGTTTTTGAATAACTGGTCTGGAAACAGTTGCTAAACATGACGTAAAATTAACAAATATTATTTAATGTTTTAAAGGTCGCGAAATAGTTACCTATAATTAAACAACTAAAATAGGTAATATTCAGAGGTACTTTCACCTTTTTTTTGGGACGGACTTATGTAGACAGCACGTCTCGAGACGTCACGTTTCTACTTCACCGGGCAATCGGCGAGCGCAAAAGGAGCTGCAGCCTAAATAAAGTTAGCGTAGCTGCCTAAGGGAGACCCCTGTGGGTCCGAACCTCGGCTAAGGACGTTGTGGCGGGAACATTCACCCTTTGATTGTGCCTATAACTAGGTGATAATATACCAGTAACAACCACAGTCCTTTCGTTTCTTATTTTGTTATTGATTAACTTATTGTCAATGCATAACGACCACCCCCCAGTGAAATTACATCCTTCTCTCAGTATTTATAGGATCTAAATGAATTAGGAAGGAGCCAGGCGGATTTAGGTAATTCGTTTTTTTGTTTATAGGTACCTACCATCGGAGAAATGTCAGCTAGATCACGTCAGTGCCTTATTTGTGTAGCAATAAAGACTAATATGCAATGGTTTTCGACAACAAGAAAGTTCTTCGATGGTACCTATACTATTTAGTTAGGTATTTTACAGAAAGCCCTACGGTTGCTTATTAAAAGCCGTGACTGCAGACTTTCAGACCACCCGTGGAGATTTTATTGGACTTCCCGCGGTTCCACCACTTCCTCGATAAGTTACATTACTTAACATCTACCCACGTTCACTTTGTGCAATGCTAATTAATAACATTCTAACATTCGTGCCAGCAATGTCTACCTGTTTGAAATGTTACTTTACATTATTACTAGGTACTTGTCTACTTAAAGTCGTTGGCCCGGCTGTACATTACCTAATTTACATGCCGCTAAATGGTAGTGTTCTGCACTATCGTGTTCCGGTCAGGTGGTAATGTACGGCCCTGTAATTTCCGGCACAGAGGTATAACACCATAGGCCTCAGGAGTGGTAACGCATCTGCATTTTGACCTTGGTCTTCGTGTGGATGTCTATAGGCTGCAATCATCACTTAACATCGATGTGAACTGCTAGCTTGTTTGCCATATCCATTACATAAAAAAAATAACATCCTGGTTGAAAAAATGAGAGAATTTGAGAGAATGGTTCAACCTAAGCACTCGTTCTCTATTCCGTGCTGCAGCATCAAAAATTAGGATTGCCATGATGATCGCCAACCTTCGTAGAGAAATGTCACTTTAAGAAGAAGAAACCAGATATTCATATTTCTAAAGAAAAAAACATTTTTTTCGCTATATTACTAGTGTGAGAATTCATCTCCAGTTCAGTAATGCGATTGCAAAAGAAAATAATTTACACACATGTAATATTTAATTGCTTGTTTTGTGCCCCGCGATGTGAATGCATTGCTTAACTTGATCGTGATGACGTCAAACGTATTGAAACCACATATCAGTTCAACGCTTACATTCGTGAATCATTATCGCTTGGTACTTAATAACAGTAAAGCTCCATATCACCAGTATAAATATTAATGTTCAAAATGCTAAATAACAGAGTTCGAGATATCTCTACTGTAACGGAAATACAGGAGCTGGCATGATTATTCTACTAAGATGGGAGAAGGGAGGGTAGAGACGAGAGGCGTGGCGTGGTGAGGTGTGGTGTGATTTGGTGCGGTAAGGAGTTGAGGAGCGGAGAGCAGTTGATTGGATTTGTTTTGAAGAAAGATGTGGTTGACGTTACGATTGGAGAGTTGTTTTTAAGAGATGTGATTGACGTTAGGAAGTCATTATTTTTTCAAATATTGGAACGAATTGACTAATATTTTTCATACTTGTTTAAAATTGTATTTTAATCCTGTATTTCATTATACCTACTACGTTATCTAATCTACCTGCCGTAATGTTCATAGTACCTAATATTGCTACCATGTTTCGGGTACAGTATCCAGCAAGAAATAATGCACATCGAGCCTACGAAAGAGACGATCGGCTAGTTTCGATTTCGTAGAGCGTTATCTCTGTTGCACACTGCCTTCGTAAGCACTGATAGTCCGGCATTGGTTAAAACTTTATCAAAAAGCATCGACAAACATAGGTAAGGTGCGAAAGAGATCACGCTCTACAGACCAGATACAAGCCGAAGTCGCCTTCCTAGAGCCAATATGCAATATTTTTTGTTGAAGACCCAGTAATTTCTTCACCCAGTGCAAGCATTGGCTTAAGAAGTGGCAACGTGTGTTGAGAGACTTTTGGTATCTGTAAAGATGTCTTCTGGCTCCTGTATTTGCTTATCGGCAATGTGAACTGATGAACTGCATGCTGTTGCCACCTTCGACATCCAAACATGATGTTTATGTAAATATTTTGTTAGGTTCGTACAGAAATAAAACGATCAAGTCCAAAATTAAATAACTTCTTTTATTCAGAGTCAAATTTGTTTCCTACATTAACGTGTTAGAATGACAGACGCCGTAACATTAGTTGACCATTACACTAATGGTACGCGCCGTGATCTGTTAATTTCAACTCGGTGCATGAGTGGAGGGTCGGTGAGTCGGTGCGCACGCGCCGCGCAGAAGCCCGCCACATGCGAACACGTCAACTCCAATACGATCGCCCGCTTATTTATATCACAGTTATTCACGATGGAGTTTCATAATGACGCTGTTGTAACGGCTCGGCGGACTTTTGCGCGTCAAGCGGTCGACCTACGGAACGGTTTTAACCGCCGGTTATATAGTTACAATAATATAGATAGATTTAATTTTTTTTATTATTAACTATGTATTAATTATGATCACATATACCCATGAACCAAACGACGCGATCCCGAACATTCTGCGAAGGTAACAACTACGAACCACTAGCGGGCGGGCGGGGACGATGACACGCTAACTATGGGACTCCTAGCAATTTTCCTTAACATACAATATAACAAAGACATTGGATAATTAGATTTACATTATATGTTCTAACGAAACACATTTATAGAATATGGACTATTATCGTCTTGGAAACTCAAGAAAATCGATGGTTCGTGTTGGGCTGCCGCAGTCGGTTTCAACAAAAATAAATATAACATAGATTATCTCAAATATTTCGAATGCAAATCATGCAATGCATTTATTTGATTCGGATGATCAAGCATACTGCACGCCATCGTCCCCGGTCGCCCGGAACCCTATAGCGCGTCTCAACTACAATCCAATGCCACAAACACCTAATTTAATCAATAATCAACAATTATCGCCCGCCTCTAACACTACACGCTTTATTAATACCATCGAGTGGAAAAATAATTTTTGATTTTTTTTTTCATCGAAATCAACGTAACATGCGCCGTGCGAGCGGCACGACGAAACAAAAATACAAGGCGGGGCGACGCGGACGGGGGCCCGAACCCTGCTCACATCTCGCCACAATCTGTCTAACTTATCATACGGACTCCGATTTACAGAATAGATCCAACCAACTCTTATGTAATCGAGTTATATACAGAGCGAGAATCTACAAATCGATTTTTATTTTTCTATTACTCTTTAACATTGCAATCGAAGCTTCTGAATTTCAAATCGTGGTCACTCGAAGTTAACAAAACGTGGACCGAATCTAATCTGCTCACCTGGGTCTGCGGTACACAGACAAGTCACAGGCTCTGCCGCCGCCCGCGTTCGCCTCAAGTCGTAAACACGATAACTATCCTCCATATGCTTATAAGAACACTTCATAAACAGCTTTCTTTATATTATATACTACACAATTTACACATTTATCATAGGTTTACATTTTTACACAGCAATAATAATTGTTTTGTAGTCTTCATAATTATATACTCTATATACTCCCGATTGCTAAATATTGTCGCATATTAAGCATGTTCCATTTATTTATATATACGACACCGAATGGTCGTTGGTGCCAGGAATACTTTTAAATTCACAAAATACTACATAATAACCTCGACGCCTCGCCTTCTAGGACAAAGTAAGATTAAAGTATGCAACAGTGATTCGATATTAATGTTTTAAAACTTCATATTAGTCACAGTTTCATTCAAAATCGATAAGTAATCGAATACACAACTAAGGCTACTTTTCAAGAACTAAACTACGTAAATTTTATAACAATTTTAATTCAACTGTCAGTTTACAAGATGCTTCGACTTCACAATGATAGAACGTGAATGAATCAAGTTCAACAAAAAAAAAAAAACAAATAATCTATAAATGCTGACAACATTGTCTTTTGTCTGGAATGACACTAAAGAAACACTACCAAGTTTCGATACATCGCTCTCTACAACATAAATTATGTTAGAATTTGGACGACTGATAACAAACAAATCAGACTTCTAAACAAGAACTCGTGTTAGTAAAAAGTAAAAATTTAGAAAATAAAAATTATGGCAAAATATTGGCGAAGTGTAGCGTTCAGCTCTCCACAAATATTTATAAGTTAAAAAGATTCAATACCACAATACAAGCATACAACAAACAGCCGCCGGCAAATTATACTAATGTTGACTCATGGTGAAGTAGAATTCCCGCCTGGATGTGATCCATAGAACACAAATAGGAATTGCAAAAACACATTTTAAAACAATAGAAACCGTAACAAGTACACGGTTAACAAAAACTGGTCCGGTGGCGGGAACTAATAGGTAATATTTACATAAATAATGCACATAACATAAAATATATTTAAGACATATCCATCTTAAGTATTCATTACGTAATATTTTTTATTCATTACACTATGGCATTGCAAGTTTGTGACTCGTTTGCCGGTACGCACGAAGTCGCTCTCCAATAACATCCATCTCTGAGCGACTGTCGGGGACGTACATTACGTAGAGTCTCGTTACGAAAACACAAGATACGGCTTAACCGTAGTTAGTGTTGCCAGATCCGGTTTCTCAAATTCAACGAAGACTAAAATAATCTAAAAAGCCTTACAACGGTTACAAATGGTAAGTAAATAGAGCTCATTTACAAGAAACGCGTTCAGAAAATCCATACATCTGGCAACACTATGAGTAGTTCTATTAAAATTTGCGTGAAGACCTGTGCAGTATATCCAATTTCTGTACAAATTCGAACAACGCTACATTGGATATGTTAAAACAATTACATTTTAGAAATACAGCGGAAAAGTACGAAAAAAAAGATTAAAAAGATTAGAGTTTTATAACTTTCAAAGAGATGACAGATTTGGTATGTTTAGAGTATGCCAATATTTTATAGATTGAAACTCGCAGAGGACAAAGTAAATCTAAGGACTGAATTTTACTAGGTCCACAATGAAATAGATTCAAATCGAATATAACGCACAAGTCCTCTAACACTGGTACTTTTTATGTACCAAAAGTCGCTCGATACGGATAAGTATCAAATAGTAACTCCCTCAACTCAACTCGATCGAAAAGTAAACTACCGTAATCGAGTAATGGATGTGATTAAAGTAAAAGTGTGACAAAAGTCGTTTATTAAAAAAATGAATTATTTTTAGTAACGTACATCAAACGGATGGTAACTTACTTAAATTATTATCGTGATTCCAGCTT
Organism: Macrosoma leucophasiata; assembly: GCA_036365455.1. Taxonomy (NCBI): domain Eukaryota; kingdom Metazoa; phylum Arthropoda; class Insecta; order Lepidoptera; family Hedylidae; genus Macrosoma; species Macrosoma leucophasiata. Next base: position 19,738,564 of record JAWQUS010000007.1, on the reverse strand, counting down.
TTTGGCTATTACCAAAATACATCTTTTAAGGATGACAATAAATAATTTATTCCCTAATAAATTAAAACTCGGCAAGATTGAGTTGAGTTGAAATTCACGAATATGATTAGGAATTGGCGCAAGCCACCCTTCGACAACATTATTATGGAACTACATATTTATGACATAATATGACATCGTGTAATCAGACCAAAAGTCGTATGAAAAAATGATTCATCTAAGGAAGATATCATCTAATGACGCAGAAAATTAAGATTCAAATTTGCCAAAATATCATTTCAGAGGCCTTGAGAATCCGAGTGGTTTATTTAAACAACAGTTCACTTTGTTGAGGAAAATGTAATTAGGAATGCAATAACGTGAATACCTTATTTACGCACCTAACACCAAATAAGGTACAGGTAGTAAGTATTACGGCTATCAGAGAATAAGGAATTTCCAGTGTCGCAAGTACACGAAATAGACTAATATAAGTATCCTGTGATCTATACAATGTTAATCGCGCTGTAATTAAGATAATTACAAAACTCTGTGTTCAAAGTTTAGTATAATTATCGTCACGGATCTTAGGCTCTGAGATATACATGCGCAGAAGTGACTTGCTGGATCCCTTTAGCAATATGAAGTAAGGCGTGAGGATGAGGAATTATATCGATACAATGATTGGCCCGCATAACCGCCAGTCGTGATTCTTTCTTTTCTCTCGCTATACGCATCTCTTGACTAATTAAATATTGAGCGTTCTATTTTGCAATCAGTTTACGATGCGCAAAGCGTTTTATCATCCATCGCTCAAGACCCGTATCGATACCTGTGGTGTATTTAAAATTAAACATAATTCGTCAGTTAAATAATCTAACCTGCTAACTCCAATTCAGAATATCTTCAAGCCGTGCGTTCGTCTCATAAAAACTCGAAAATGGATCGACTGATTTCGATGAAATTTATTATATGCGTTACTGGGTAGGATAAGGTGAACCGGGTCCAAATGTCTATTTTCTTAATTTGGAGTTAGCAGGTTACTCCTACGAAGGAGACTCCGGTTTATTTCGGATCTGTAGAGCGTTATCTCTTTCACATCTTACCTGTGTGACGTTTGTCGGCCATTTTGATAAAGTTTTGATCAACACCACACTATTAGAGCTTACGTAGGCAGTGTGCAGCAGAGATAACGGTCCACGAAGTTGAAACTAGCCGATATTCTCTTTCGTAGCTCGATGTGGAATATTTCTTGCCGAGTACTGTAGGTTATTTATTTACCCAAAAATATGTATAACAAAACAGAATTATAAGTCACTATCTAGATGCTTTGGCCTATCAGGTTCACGAAGTTGAAGGTAGAGGCAACACTTCAAATAACAGCTTAAGTGAAATACCTGCAACATCTGTGGTCGGATCTCTCTGTGGTATCGCTATCTTCTAATTTAATCATACATTCCAAATGAACCACACTGAAAGGGATAACGATAGTTCTACCTCGCTTCAAGTGTTTAGCTTTATAATAAACTAGTTCCATGATCAGGTTGGAGCCGAGTTTCGAGTAGAGGGCTAGATTGTAGCAGTCAGGGGGTGATCTGTCGACGTGGCGGGGGAGCGGGGAGGGCGGAGGGCGGCGGCCGGCTGACGAGGGCCACTCATTACATGTCCCTGTGGAGTAAACGCACCATTATTGATACAGTACCCAGTAACAAAAAATATTACTACTACTACGAATAAGACAATCGGCTAGATCGTAGGTATACACCTACTATATTCTTTCTTTTCCTCTTAATTATTGTTTTTTTTTTCTCTGTTCATAATGAAATAATAATATATTTATCTTTTTTTTTTCATTATTATAAATATGTACCTACTATGATGAGAAAATGGCCCTAACGGAAGACCAGTGTTGGTTGTCCCTCAACCAGCACATGCTGAGTTGGGGCCAATTTGTAACAAATGTAAGGTAGATACCTACTTATTTAATGTCTTAAAAATCTGTGTTGTCCATACACCAAACATTGTTACAAATAAACTTGTTTCTTTCTTTCTTAGTTTCGATTTCATAGAGCGTTATCTCAGCAAACTGCCTACGTAAGCACAGACAGTCAGGTAACATCGAAACATGTCAATAATTGGTAGAGCTCCAGTGACGGAGCACACGGGCATAGGCACCACCGCATTACCTAATATACTTGCCGCTAAATGGTAGTGTTCAGCACTATCGTGTTCCGGTCAGGTGGTAATGTACGGCCCTGTAATTTCCGGCACAGAGGCATAACACCTTAGGCCTCAGGAGCGGTAACGCATCTGCTTATTGACCTCTAGTCTTGGTAGTAGTGTGGGTGTCTATCGGCTGCAGTCATCACTATACATCAATGTGAACTGTATGCATGTTTGCCACATACGTTACATAAAAAAAAAACGAAACAATCAATGCTGTCTTCGTTCGTGATCCAGATTTATTACAATGACATTAACAACCGCAAGTGATGATGCACGTTAATTTGTTATTTCCTCATAGAGTAGGTATTACTAGGTCCTAGATGGATTCGTGTGTACGTGCCTACATTCACGATACGATTTTTAGTTTTAATATACTTGCCGCTAAATGGTAGTGTTCAGCACTATCGTGTTCCGGTCAGGTGGTAATGGGGCCGTACCCTCTAATTTCCGGCACAGAGGCATCACACTTTAGGCCCCAGGAGTGGTATAGCATCTGCATTTTGACCTTGGTCTTTGTGTAGGTGTCTATAGGCTGCAGTCATCACTTAACATCAATGTGAACTGCATGCTTGTTTACCACGTCCATTACATAAAAAAAAAAAGTTTCAAGAATAGTCTGTTGACGTCCGTCTGTTGAACCATTGTTGTCCATCATACCCATTTGGTAGTAACAAATTTTTTAAATTATTATTTGGCACTTTTATAAAAAATAAGCTTTTCACATTGGTGGCAAACAAATGCCTTAAGATGGTAGCATAAAGCTATCGCTCTTGATGCCTTCCTCGGGGTTTTGGTAATGTGTCCGGAGAAGTGATTGATTCTGCTTCTGTTGGCTGCCTTTTAGATAAGACAAAACGTAACTGGCGAATCGTAGGTAAGCGTTATACAAATAACTCGGATGACGGGTGACAGAGGCAATCTCAGAACTGGCCATAGATGCGATTGCAATATGTACGTTCCTAATGCTGTAGTCGGTTTTATGCGCGGAACAATAACTAACCCGTGGTTTTTTGGATTTATATATGTATGTTTAATTTAATTGAATATAATTACTAGGTCATTTTTTTTTTATCAACTAATATGTACACTTGTCGCTCGTAATATTTCTCTAAATCGGGACCCATCAGCAACAAATAGCTGACATGTGTGCCATTTTTCCTGGCTTCACATAACCATACCATTAATGTGTGGTGGTATCAGGAAAATAAATGTCTTTTCTTTCCTAAATTAACGACTCGATTAGTCCAGCGGTGTGTGACGACCGTTTGATTCGAGAGTCGATCGTTCCCCGCACCGGGAGAAATATTTGAATGGCTTACAAAATATGTTTCTTTCAGAGCTGCGTGATCGTATTAATTTTGTGTTAAATGTTGTAACGCATCGTATAAATGTTTGTAAACGCGGAGGAACAATGGCTCTCATGTCACAGATTTACTATTGTTTGAGAATCAAATTAAACATTATATTTATTTATCCTACCCTAAGATAATTTTCAAGTTATGAAATAACCTTATTATTGTTACCTCTGCCTATCTCTTCGGGTCATATAGGCGGGAAGTAGTCATTTGTCGCGTATTACTTAACGCTAACGGAGATATCAACAGACTCGCCACCTGTTACATGTGCCAAAAACGTAACCGGCAAATCGTGGGTGTTTGCATGTATGCTTGAATGCGTGCATTTACCTCTGCCTACCCCTTCGGGGATTACAGGCGTGAAGTTACGTACTTAACGCTGTAGTAGAGCTGTGATCGAACATTACATGACATGTGTCCCTAGTTTACCGCAAGCTACTGGTGCATTGGGCTGGGTGATGTGTGCATGCAACAAATGAGAAAGGGTAAAACCATGTGTGAGGTTTAAAGCGATGATTGTTTAAAATATAAAAGAAAGAATAAAAAAGTAGCAATTGGTATGACCGTACCTACCTCATCCACTGCTGCGCGGGGGGGTGTGGGGGCGCGGCCGGCTGGTGCGTCTGCGTCGCTACCCTCTGCACCACCTGACAAATATTTACACAATTTACATTTAAGTTCCAACACTAGAAAATAAGACAAGTATTAAAAAAAATAAGGGGATATTAATATAGTGATAAGTCAAAAGCGTGCATGGCCGCGCGGCTCGTGTAGATCGTAAGCGATCTACTCGGTTGTGCGATACGGGCCCGGTCGGGTGTGTGATGGGTGACCGCTAGGGGCAAATTAAATGCGCGTTTCTGTGCTTCGGAGGATACGTTAAGCCTTCGGTCCTGGTTGCTATCGATGGATAGCAGTGGTTAAACCTTGTCGGAGGCCTTATGGGCGCTTTGAAAACATCCGACGGCGGGTTGGCCACTAACCCGTATCTCCACCAACCCGCATTGGAGCAGCGTGGTGAAGTAAGCTGCAGGCCTCTCCCCAAAAAGGGGAAAGACTCGTGCCCAGCATTGAGGGTTGCCATTATTATTATAACTCAAATTAGCAGAATTAGGCCTCTGAAATGTTGTGTTACTGTGTGACCACATTACAAACGACGTTAGGTCATATACGGTCTTGGCTACTAAGCTGCTCAAGCTAGTCTGGCGATATGATCAGTAGGTGGGTGGGCAGTACCGTATCTACTTATGATAGAGTTCCGAATACGAGCTTGAGGCCGTAGGCACCATCGCATCGCCTAATCTACGAGTACATGCCACCAAACGGTAGTGTTCAGTACTATCGTGTTAGATGATAATATTATGTTCCCATAAATAAACTTAGGGCTCACAGGAGCAACGCATCTGCATTTTGACGTTGGTCTTTGTGTGGGTGTCTATAGGCTGCAGTCATCACTTAACATCAATGTAAACTGCATGCTTGTTTACTAGTTCAATTACATTAAAAAAAATCGTTTTACTTGACACTGGCAATATGCGTAATAGCGATGCCATTGCCATAACATTAAAAAAAAAATCCTAAAAATAAAAAAGCGCACCTGCTGCACGAAGGCGCGCGTGAGGTGCGGCGCGGCGCGCTCGGCCACGTCGAAGGCGCGCCGCAGCTCCTCGATGGCCAGCGCGCTGCCGGCGCCGTGCTTGCGGGACAGCTGACGGACAAAATTTATTTATTTATTTATTTCACAAACTTAAATCTATCCTCACAGGTGGCTACCCAATGCGATAGACAAGCAATAGATATTATTTTAAAGATTAAAATACATTCACAATTGAAATAGATTAAAATACATTAAATAATTTCAAAATACATTATAAAATTAAATTACGTTCATCATTATTAAATTTAAATAATTACAAAATGCAAAGAATAATCCAATAACATATTGATATAATTCCAATTTATTCAATTAAGTATGATTGCTAATTGTATTGCATTACTTATAACTAATGACACCTAAAGCTACCTTCGTAAATTCACTCAGAGAACAAGTGAATATATCTATATCTCTAGCAATGAGATTCATAATGGAACAATTAGGCCGGCCTGCATCATCTAAGGTTCGGTTGCACCAAAATATTTGTTAAAGTTGTTGTAAGAGTTTTGGCGGGCACGCGGTAAAGAGCCGTGTCGCTGCGTAATATTATTTTCAAAATGTGTGTTTAGTCGCGTTTTTATGTGTGAAAATGGTGGGATTTTTATCATAAAGCATTCGATAACGTTCACGGGTCTACACCGCTTTATTATATCACTTTCCCACGAAAGTGATATTATGAAGTGAAAAGTGATTTTTCGTGTTGCATCCCCATCACTGTACTGGAGCCATCTCAACATATCCCTAATGTTAAAATTAACCTCTATCAGATGATAACAGACTATTCCTTTACACTTTTTGAAAATTTTTAGGAAAACATCATATATAAATAAAAATTTCAATTGAACATTGTCACGACTAGATTCAAAGCATTCAGTAAATTTTGACCTAATGCTTGGAATCTAAGTAATAAGTCAGTGCCTATAATCGGTGCAACCAGTGCTTGCACTTACTACCACCCCATTAAAATGAATGGTCCGCCATTGTTCGGTTGACGGACTGCACTAGTGGAAGAATTCTATTCCAGTAAAAAAAATCTCTTCCAGTAGAAGATAATTCTTCTGGAATTATTCTTCCGCTAGTGGGCGAAGAGGTCGTCACGTCCCGACGCCAGCGATTAGATGGTATAAATGACTGTAATGCTTGCAATCAGAAAATATTGACGGAAAATGACATCAATGCAGATTTTAACATGCTTTCCCAATAAAAAGTGTATGGTTTATAAAATAGAAACCAGAGAGACGGTACCTCATTAAGTAGTGGATAGATGAGCTGCTGAAGGTACGCGTGCCGTCGCACTTTGTTCTCTTCATTGTTCGCCCCTCTGTGGTCCAGAGGTGATGCCTGCAATACCATCATTACACTTTTAACATTTTGATACATAACAAAACAGTAGTTCTTGGATGGTCGGTGAGATTTTAGCATTGAGGCTTATGACAACATGAGTGGTGGTCTTTTATAAGAAAATTCAATGGAAACCGACATAACTCGTCTGTGTAGACAAATGAAATGCATGAGGTTACTTGTTTGCGATAATCTTGATATTTGAATTGAAAAACTTCTGATATTGAAAATGAGTTTTTTAGTGTTTGCCAGTTTCGCGCCTATCGCGTAATGTCGCGCGTACTGTTTGTGGGGTCGATGGTTCTCAATTTGATCCCCGGGTCAAGAAGGAGGCATTGGAATTTTCTCATTTTTAATATTCTTGAGTGTTTTTCCACATAATAATATGTTGCACGTATGCATTTACTTCTGCATACTCAGTGAATTATTACAGGCGTGAAGAGGCAGAGGCAAGGCATTCAAAGTCGCAAGTGGAGAAACATGATACAATTCTATTTTATCTGGTCATATTTGCTAAAATTCAGTAAAAATTAAAAATTTGATGCAGTCTGAAAGGCGCACCGCATTTACCTCAATTGAAAAAATATTGAATAATGAACATGTATACGCACGGCTATATTATAAACTACGGTGTCGCGGCTGGGAGGCGGGTGGTCACGTTCGGCCCGCTCACGCTCCCGCTCCCGCTCCCGCTCTCGCTCTCGCTCCCTCTCCCGCTCTCGTTCCCGCTCTCGCTCTCGTTCCCGCTCCCGTTCCCGTTCTCGCTCGCGTTCGCGCTCCTTCGCGCTGCGCGTCTCAACTGTCGTCTGCACATTTGTCGTCTGTCGCGACTAAAATAAAAACAATAAATACAATGGACCGGTATTACTTTGCTACAATTGAAGTTTATAAGATACAAAAGCTCAATTTTGATTAATGTCATCTGTGAATCATAATATTAATACGAGAAGCAAAAACTTAGGGACTTTCACGAAAATTGCACAAAGTATGAAATTTGGCCACGATAAAAAATACAAGCGCCCATATTTTGATAGGCAACTTAGTGGATGGTTTGCAGAATAACTCGATGAACGAAGTAATTCTGCAGCGGGAATCCTAACCTATTAATTAACTCCTCTCTATTTTTCTTCACGTGAGCCTTCCAGCGCAACATAGCTTCAAACGTTATACCTAAGCTGTGCTTGAATATGGTATCTGTCTTCGTTATTCTTTCGTTCTTTTTATAAATAGGGGACGATCATGTGGTCTTTTATTAGTAAAGTCGATATGGATAGACTGCCTATATACATAAAATACCATCGATATTGGTTCCACTTTTCATATATTTTTCGGGCGGGTAATGATTGTGATTATTACGTTTGTGTGAAAGTCATAATATCTATATTATCTACACAATAATAACATTATAAAGTGGAAGTTTGTTTGTTTGGTTGAACACGGTATCTCGGGAACTACTGATTCAAATTTAAAAAGTATTTTTATTAGTCTATCACTATAAGTAGTACCACACACTCACCGTATGTTTTTCGGGCGGATTATGATTGTGGTTATTGTGGTTATGGTTGATGGGCGCGACGTGCGTGTGGTTGTGGTTGGTGTGGTTGTTGTGGTTGTTGTGGTTGGCCGCCTCAGCGGGCTCGTCGCGCGACACCGCGCCGTTCTGCTTCGGCGCCGCCGGCGACGTCGGCGACGGGATCGCTGCCGAAAAAAGCGATCGTTTGTTAATTACACTGGCAATATTAGAATAAGAATAAGAATAAAAAAATATTTATATATAAAATATATATATATTCGCATCCTTCTCTCACTTTAACAGATTTCTTTAAGTTAGAGGAGGATGTGAAATGTTACCAGTGAAGAGCAACCCAGGCTTAGAATCGAATCTGGGTTTGTCACAAGACACGTGGCACGCTGTGTCGTAAAAGTCGCACTTCCTAAAGCTACAAAGCTTTTTGCAATGGGTAGTGGATACCTCTTCTGCACCGTCATTATCCAAGACATTCGCGTAGCTATTACTACCTTACATGTCAACACTTATCTCGCGTTTTCGTGTTGCTCTTGCCCATCCTCGCGCGGATGGGCAACAAGCGCGGGCGGCTGCGGTTGAGTAAGAATACTAACGCTTCGCGACCTTGAGATTACTATATCTGTTCAGTACCTACTTGTAATTTCAGAGATATTTATCCGCATTTTCGTGGCGAGAACTTATCCGTATAATAATTATTCAACAAAACACGTGCTGGTGGAGATGAACGACAAGGCACCTACGTTAACAATTTCGTAAAAACGTAACTTCATTGGGGGGGGTGGATGCGGATGAGCATCAATTAATGACGGCCCGCCGCAATACCATTTATATCTTCGCGGTTTCTTACGATTCAATCAAATACACACTTACACGCGTCTTGATAATGTGCGAGCAAGCACGAACGCGAACGGATACAGATACGAATGCGGAACAAGAGTGCTAACGCTTCGTCGCACTTGCATGACTACCTTGCAATTTCACTCTGAAGGTATGATTAGTGTTCATCAGTTCCTTACCCGCGTCTTCGTGGTGCGAGCGCCGCTTGTCCTCAGGCGGATGGGCTGGCACGAGCGCGGGCGGATGCGGCAGCGGGTGCGGATGCGGATGCGTATGCGCGGCGAGGGCGCGCGCGGACGCTCCGCCGCGGACCGTCATTATCCACGGCTCGTCCGCTTCACCGTCACCGCGGCTGCACTCCTCGCTGAAAGTCACGTGACGCTTATGAACATCAGAAGTTCAAGTTGCAAAAAATGTAAACGTTCGAAACATACGCTTTGGTGTGTGGTGCGTATGTTGTATTGTCCATAATAACGAATGGCATTGGTTCAACGATGACGTTTTTATTCATTTAAGAAATAAATTCAATTCTACGTATAAACGGTTGCTATCCCTATAGATACTACCGATTGCGTCCCATCTCTAAAAGTAGTGCAAAAGAAGATAAAATAGAATATACTGTTATAGATATGTATTTAAGTATTTATAATTTTACAAAACTTAAGCCAATTTAGCAATACACACTCTCAGGCCATTTTGCATCATACATCCTAAATCAGCCAAAGCAAGCCAGCGCAAAAATCACAAGCCAGTCAAAATTCGGCATTCCCAGGTCGCCCCTCTCTCTAAGGGGTTAATGGAATCTTGTGACATACGTTACACGTCTCAGCCCTTGAGGGTTTGTGTATTCGAAAATTCTCAATTTTCAAAAATGTATGTCAAAAGGCAAAGTCTATATATTTGAGTAGGAAAATAATAAATGCAGACGATAAGATGAAGGCTACGTGGAAAGTAATAAACAGTGAAGCAGGCAAAAATAAACGGAGTGATGTTCGCGTGATTTTGGAGACATCCCAGGGTACTGTGAATTCGAATCCTGACATTGCTCAGCACTTTGTAGAATACTTTGCTAATATTCCCTTTGAAATTCAAAACCCTTAAACTCATCCTCTTTATTATCCATTGATATTCTGAAAACTAACGTAGAAGCTTGTACTATTCAATTTAGGTTTAAACATGTTACCCCAGTCTGTAAGATCAGCTTTCCATCAACTTAAAATAAAAGCTACCGAAGATATTTATGGCATGTCTGTTATGGTGTGCAAGTCGATTATAGATACCTTAGCTCCTTACTCAGCATCAATTTTTAACTTATGTATTGATTAGGGAGTCTTTCCAGATTTATTAAAATTTTGTAAAGTTATACCGTTATTTAAATCAGGTGACAATAAAAACCCAAATAATTATAGACCGGTATCTATTCTGCCCGTTCTCAGTAAAGTGTTCGAAAAACTAATGCTTACTCAATTGCTGCAACATTTCAATACAAATAACATCTTACACGAACAGCAATTTGTTTTTACAAAAGGACGTTGTACAACCGATGCCGGTGTTGCTTTATTAAAACATATTTTTGAAGCTTGGGAGGATTCACAAGATGCTATACGTATATTTTGCGACCTTTCAAAGGCGTTTGACTGCGTGGATCACATTAATTGGCAAACTAGATCATTATGGACTTGAAAATAAAGCTCTTCAACTTGTTCAATCTTACCTTAAGGATCGGGAACAAGTAGTTCAAGTGAATGGAGTAAAATCTCAAGGTGCAAAGACAGGAATGGGTGTCCCACAGGGCTCAATATTAGGACCATTTCTGTTTTTAGTCTACGTTAATGATTTACTTCATTTGATGCCTAACAGTATGCCCAAAACAATTTTATTTGCAGACAATACTTCAATAGTTTTTAAAGTGAACAGACGAAATCCAGATTACGATACTGTAAATAAGGTCATAGGAGAAGTACATAAATGGTTTACTGTCAATAATCTTGCACTGAATAGTAAAAAAACCAAATGTATCCGTTTTACCCTCCCTAATGTAAAAAGTAAAGAAGGAGACATTTTTATAAACAATGACAAAATTCAATTTGTTGATGATGCTACCTTCTTGGGAATAACGCTTGACTCGAAGTTACAATGGGGACCACATTTTAGGCAGTTAGCGAAACGTCTGAGTGCCGCAGCTTATGCTGTTAGAAAAATTAGGCAATTAACTGATATAGACACTGCAAGACTTGTCTATTTTAGCTATTTTCAGTGTCATGTCCTATGGTATTTTATTGTAAGGTCGAGCGGCTGACGTACAATCAATTTTCGTATTACAGAAGAGAGCCATTAGAGCGATGTATAACTTACGTAGTCGTGATTCTTTGAAAGAACTATTTAAAGAAATAAATATAATGACAGTCCCTTGCCATTACATCTATGAAAATATACTTTTCGCGAGGAAAAATTTACATTTGATAAAATCTCCGATAGGCATAGTTATAATACGAGGAATAAGAACAAGCTGTCTCTGCCAAGTTTTCGACTGACGAAAACTAATACATCTTTCCTAAAATATAGTGTAGAATTTTATAACAAGATCCCATCTGGGATTGCTGAACTCACCGATAGTAAATTCAAAGCATTAATTAAACGCACTCTATGTAAAAAGGCTTACTATAAACTCGAGGACTATCTCAAGGATAGAAATGTTTGGCTACATGCTGATCTAGCTCCACAAGGGTGTTAAATGTAATAATTAAAGTGTAATGTTGATATTATATTGTTAATTTTAAATTTGTTTAAATTATGGAAAATTGTAAAAATATGCCTAAGAGATATTTTTAAAAGAGCCGACTGAGTTTTTTCCGGCAAGTTTTTCTCAGATCATATTGGCCTTTGGAACTTTGCCGGTGAATGACAAAGAATGACTCTTTTTTTTTCTTTTTACTCTTTGTTATCAGTTTGTAAAGGGGAAATGAGACATTCTACTGATATACTTTTTACATTAGTTTATTACATTTAGTTTTATCTTAGTGATATTCTTGACTTTACATATATTTTTATCATGTTTGACATGTATATCAATTGTTGTTCACTTTAATTTATTTTATTTGTTTTTTGACGTGTCATAAGAGGTGCCTGTCACCCTAAATGAATAAATGAGTTTCTGATTCTGATTCTGATTCTCATTACGGTAATTTACACAATATATCGCTAAAGAGTCGACCAGTCATCAAACAAATTTTAAAGTTGTAAAAATAACACTTACGAATCTGAGTTCTCGGATTCCGTTTCGCTTTCCTCACTCCTTTGCGCCTTCCATTTCTTATACCTATCTATAAGATCCATTAGATATGAATTCTTTTTGGCCTTCCTAATGAACTGGAACTTTAACAACTCCTTCGCTGTCGGCCTCTGGAAATATAAAGAAAAAGATTATACATATTTTTTAAATTCGAGGAAAAATAGCAAGCCATTAAAGGAAAAATATGCAGACCGCTTTATTATAATACCTATGAGTCTTACTTCCTTAAACTAGGACACTAGGGTCACGCATCGAGGAAAACACGATGCAATCAATCAATAAGCATTCCTGAAATGAATTCACTAGCATGATCTGATTCTGATCTAAGTGGCAATTAATTTGAAAAGTACTATGCAGTACATTACTGTTTTCCTAAAATGTATCATAATTATCTTATTATGACAAAGCAGTAATGCTTAGTAACTATCAAAATTATGTCAACCGAGTTGTATAATATACTTTCAGAGGCCGTATTAAGTAATACGTAATACGCACTCAGATAATTCCAAGAGGTGTTTTAATCGGACGAATTGACCATTGTTAACCTATTTATATCTATTTGAAAAATTAAAAAAAAAAAACTGCCTCGGTAGCCTAGTGGTAGCAGGCCACCACTACTACGCTGAGGTCCTGGGTTCGATTCCCGGGTAGGGGGTCATCAGAGATAATGGTGTAAAGTCGTTTATCTCCGGTTCTATTGGGATTTTTCCATTTTCTGGAAATTTCCCAGTACCTCGAAGTTTGGTAATGTGCCCGGAGATGTCAACAGGCTCGCCACCTGTTATATGGGCCAAAACGTAACCGGCGAATCGTGGGTGTTTGCATGTTTTCTTGAATTCATGCATTTACCTCTGCCTACCGCTTCGGGGAATACAGGCGTGAAGTAACGTTACTAAAAAAAAAATTGGTGAACTCTAATATCGGAACTCGAGAGCATTAGCACTACCGCATCACCTAAATAATCTACTTGCCGCAAAATGGTAGTGTCACGTGACGCACATTAGTGCGTCTAATTTCAGACACAGTCTAACACAGAGGCATAAGACCTAAGATATCGCAAGCGGCAATACATATGTTGATATTTTAAGGCAAGTATTGGCTTGAAGCGCGCATGGCCCCGCGGCTGGTGTAGATCGTAAGCGATCTACTTGGTAAGGCTCTACGGGCGCGGTCGGGTAGTGTGATGGGTGACCGCTAGTGGCAAATTAAATGCGCGTTTCCGTGCTTCGGAGGGCACGTTAAGCCGTCGGTCCTTAACCTTGTCAGATGCCTTATGGGCGGTTTGAAAACATCCGACATCGGGTTGGCCACTAACCCACCCACCTCCACCAATCCGCATTGGAGCAGCGTGGTGGAGTAAGCTCCTGGCCTCCAAAAAGGGGAGAGACTCGTGCCCAGCAGTGGGACGTATAATGGGTTGCCATTATTATTATTGGCTTACCATCAACTTGAACTACATGCTTGTTTGCCAATTAGGAACATACATGACATAAAAAAATCTACTTACATTTTCCGGGTCCTTGTTGAGGCACGCCTCGACAAACTCTTTGAACGGCTTCGAATAGCTGCCGGTGAGTTGCGGTGGATTGTTCTTGGGTATGAGGAAGAGCACCCTCATGGGGTGTAGCTCGGAGTTGGGCGGTTCGCCTTTGGCTAGTTCTATGGCGGTGATGCCGAGGGACCAGATGTCCGCCTTGCTGTCGTAGCAGGACTGCTTGATGACCTCCGGCGCCATCCAGAATGGCGTGCCGACGAACGTGTTACGTTTGCTCGTGGTATTCGTCAGCTGACCGGCTACACCTGGAATTTAAATGTTAATAGTTAGATGAGGTTTGCGCTTGGAATGTTACGGATAAGGTTAATCGAAATTATCGGCTATTCGAAATAGGTGTTTTTCAATACGTAATCGCATCAGAAATAGAAGTTCTGGCCTTATATACCAGCGCAGTCCAAATAAGTAAACGCCGCCGAAACGTTAGTATCCGCTCTTGTGGTATTATTTACGGCCCTGATATTTCCTGCACAACGGCATAACACCTTAGGCCTCAGGAATGGTAACGCATCTGCATTTTGACCTTGGTCTATGTGTGGGTGTCTATAGGCAGCAGTCATCACTTTACATCAATGTAAACTGCATGCTTGTTTGCCACTTCCATTACATTAAAAAAAAATAACACAAAAAACTAAAATATGTGTACTATAATGGGCTTATTCTGCATCTTATCCTAACAATTTGGTTTAGCGCTACTTCTGTTTCAAAGAAACAAATCAGTTCAGAATATTTGTTAGCTTCGAGTCAAAAAAAAAATACATGTGATCTTTTACATTTATCAGTGAAATTCTGAAACGCAACAATGCAAATCCCAGTATGGCGTAGTATTTTTCGCTATAAATATATTCGGAACAAAAGCAATTTGGCACTAGTCTTACGCCTATCGCTCAGTGCGCTCCTCACCTAGGGTTGGCAGAAGCAGGCTTAGTCTGGGTTGCACCAAGATAATTGTAAAAGTTATTGTAACATTTCACATCCTCCTCTTACTTAAAGAAATATGTTAAAGTTAGAGAAGGATGTGAAATGTTACAATAACTAACAAATATCTTGGAGCAACCGTCTTAGCATTTCTGGGTCCGATTTTGCTAAGGCCTATAATTGTCGGGCCATAGTTTATCGATATTTATGCGGTAAATTAAGAAGTATCAATTTTATGTCTACCAATTTAAACAAATACAAAACGTTACCTATTGAGTGAGTGACTGATAACGCACAGCTTAAACTAATGGGCCGATTCTGACACGATAACTAGGGTGTCATACATCACACTGCAATTTTGTAAAAAAAAAACACTGGTTAGCCTTCAAAATTCGGGACCTTAAAGAAATTTACTAGACACGGGCCAAGAAGTTGAATTCCGGGACAATTCCGGATTTCCCGATCGTCCGACTAGCCTACAGTGTTTTCAACAGTGGCAGTATCTGGCAGTGTTTAACAACACTCTTTGCAAATGAAAAAATACATTTAATGTTGACTCGGAGAGACAAGGCGCGCTTTCGTAACTGCCTCAAATATTGAATGCTGGCGGCATGCCAGGCGGACGTTTGGTGGGGGGAGAGCGGTGCCTCTTTGATCAATGCTGCTAAGCTCATATCCACACACTAAACAGATTAGAATATCATTCGATGTTGGCCAAAGCCGCACTAGCACAACGACACAGCGGTAACGCGACGAAAAAGGTACTGCAAAAGATAGAGGCCAGCGAAACGCTGCTACGTCGCTTGTTAGGCAGTGCAGCCGCAGCCTGATACATGGCGAGTAACAAGCCTACCGATAACTCTCGTCGGGCACATCATCTAACTCAAAGATTGCCTATGGAAATCTTATTTAAACCGTCAAGACACGAGAGACCGCTGACGGGTTAATTTAACAAAAAAAAAATACTACTTATTCTGGCAACCCTACCCTCATCCTTCAGTGTTTCCACTCGAGATAATAAAATAAGTCCGCTGTGCTCTGGCAGCGCATTACAACACTCTTGCAGATGCAAAAGGACATTTAATGTTGACTCGGGGAGACAAGGCGCGCTTTGGTAAATGCCTCAAATATTGAAAGCTGGCGGCATGCCAGGCGGGCGTTTGGTGAAGGGAACAGCGGTGCCCCTTTGATCAACGCTCGTGAGCTCGTCTCCACACACTAAACAGATTAGAATATAAACCTGAGGTCATAATCGAGTTTGTTGTCACGCTTTGTGTACACACTTTATGGCATGTTTATGGTAGAAAATAAAGTTTCCTCGGTGTATTTATGAAATTTCAGCCTCAGCCTTTATTTGGGTATTTTTAACGGTGGTATTTTTATTTATCTGTGTCGATAAATAAGTCACTAGCTTTAATAATTCCAACTAATTGCAGTAAGTAGACTAAGGTACCTGCTCATCATGATCAATATGTCAGGGGTTGTTAATGACGGTGTCGTCAATTTATCAACAAAACTATTAAAACTTCCTATCTTCAACTGCAGATACCCTATTTTTGGGTCGTTTTGACGATCATCGTACAATGTTCCCCAAGATTTTAAAATGGTTTTCTTTTTAAATTGTATGTGGCAAAGGCTTAACCACTCAGATGATATTGTATTTCACATGTTCAAGCCCACACGGCGACGTAGTAATCACCAACAAATACGTCAACCCATGTTAAGACATCCAACATGTCTGTACCCGTGACAGACGGTAATCAGTAACAGGATTAAGTAAATTACGAGCGGGATCCTCACATAATGAATATCAGTTGAGGCGTCTTACTTGTAAATTAATGAGCCGCCCGCTCCTTGCGCTTGTTTGAGCATGATGTGGGTCTTACTTGTTTCCTTACAAAGTTGGTTACATCTTACTCTCTTTCTGATTCTATATTAATATATATACAAGCATGCAGTTAAATGATGACTGCAGCCTAAAGACACCCACACAAAGACCAGCGCACCCTGAGGACTGAGGACTTAGTTGTGATGTCTCTGTGATAGTTATTACGGGGCCATGTTACCACGGGGCCGTTACCATCTAAACGGAACACGATAGTGCTGAACACCATTTGTCGGCAGATAGATTAGGTAATGCTGTGGTGCCCACGCCCTCTAGCTCCTACACTGGAACTCTACCACCAGTACAATCCACTCATGCAAAAAAATGTAGTAAATACCCACAATTTGCCATTTAGGCTTTTCAGAATCAGATGAGGTGGTGCCAATATGTTCGCTATTGGGACATTATCAGACTCGGCTGTCTTAGAAAAACTTTGCTAATTATTAAATAAAATTTGCTTGCACTCACAGCTCCACACTAGGTATAAATCTGTATCGTGGGTGCCGTTGTCCACATAAAAACAGAAACTATCTGTGCGCCAAAACAAATATTTGGCTCGCTGCGGGCATCGAACCCGCGACCTTCGAATCAAGCGGTCATCTCACACCGCTGGACTAACTGGGTCGTCCAGCAACAGTAAATCCAATTTTGTAATTAAATAACGACACATATACCATAAGACCACAAATATTTGGAGATAAGAAAAGGCAACGTAGCGAACTCTACACTCTCTTTAGATCCTTCCCATAAGGCCATAAACTTTACCTGCAACGGCTTCAACGCAATTGATATACCTAGCCTACATCGACCGCTATGTTTATAATAAAAAATGTCAAATAAAGTATACCTACAATAAATTCAAACATGACGGATGAAACTAACGACGCCATAGTTTACAGGGAGCTTCCGATTGTGTTTTCCTTATTGCGTTACAGTAATTTTATTAGCCCGTGTTTATGCTCCGAGTAACATCCAAGAGAGCCGAGCAACGAGGAGACATCGTAAAACATTCGTGATCAAACTCCACGCGTGGTCGGCTTTACGGCAAAGGAGCGGCCGGAAAGTACTAGTCATGTAACAGATAGATAGCAGATAAAAAATCTTGACAATAGATAATAAAAACTGATTTCCATTCTCTCGTCGTCGACGCGCAATTGGTTGTGTGTTTCTGTATATCGAATGTTGTTTATGATATCGTGATACGATTCCATAGCGTGATGCAGCATTCAAATAGGTTTTGCGTAGAAGCAAATAGAGCAAATGTCGTCTTAAATATATGGTATTTGGCGTAGTGATGATATACCTACTTAACGACAATAATGCATGTCTACGTATGCCTATTACGCGTCTGCCCGTTGAAATAGACAATGGTAGTCTCTAGACGAGCCGTCCAAATAAAAAAGCGAAGCTCTAAGGCCTATTTTCACTATTGATTCCTAACTTTATCGAGTCCACTAAAGTTAAAATATTGATTTCCTCATCACCATCACCATCACTTAGGAGACATCTATTTTTTCTAGAGTGAACCTTAAATTAGGGTAATAATATTCGGCGCTGAGTGACAGTTAAGTTTGTCGAATTTGTCAGTGAATACGCTCATATTTTACGAAATGGATATGTTACATCGAAACAAGCACACGGTCCACAAAGGCTCATGCCACGCTTAATCTCCAAAAATACCTGATCCCCGTAGGCATTTTATTCAAGAACTGTAACAGTCGCCGCTTTGAAATTTTTTTTGCAAATTTAAGACTTTATTAGTTTTGTTTTTCTTTATTGGTTGGAAAAAGAAAATAAAAAATAACTTGAGTTGCTTATCCCAATTTTTAAGTGTTATTATTTATTTTTCCTTGTTTTTCTACTTCAATTATGATCAAAACAATATTAAACTTTACAAGTAATTGCAATACCATATTGTTTTTTTTATAGTACCTATAATACCTAAATATGTCTAACATTAGAAGAGAAAGGAAACTTACCGAAATCAGCCAATTTGACGTCCCCCATTTCACTAAGCAGCACGTTCGCGGCCTTGATATCCCTGTGCAGTTTCCTCTCGGAGTGCAGGTAGTCCAGGCCGCGGAGCACCTCGCGGAGGATCACCGCGATGTGCATCTCCTCGAAACTGCCCGCTTTCATCAGGTCCAACGCGGACCCACCGCCCAAATACTCCATTATTATCCATAGTTTTGTTCCCTGCAACAATATAACAATTGTGGGTCAGATTGACTCAGATATTACAAACTACTAACATAAGAAAATAGTTCATGTGAATCAAAATAATAGTTGTCTTTTTCCCCTGCCACAAATGGCAGCAACGAATCCGTGGACGCTCCTAAGGAAGGAGGACCTGCATTCAAGTCCCCCAAACTCTCATTTTTATACAGATGACCCTACGAAAGATGCAACGAATAGATGCAATCGTGGGTCAGAAATGATAACCAAACTAATAACATCACAGAAGAAGATAAAGCAAAATCATAATAATATTTATTCTGGAACTTTCACAAGCAATATCCAAACTTCATATGTGCGTTCAAAATATGTTTGTGTTGGGCCTTCCCAGTTTTGCCACTTATACAGACAAACAGGATTAAGCTAAAACTACCGGCTAAAGTTCAGTTCAGTAACTTAATCTGTTGTCCGAGTCAGATTATTTGTCAAAGGAGTTATTCATATCAAAACTTTAAACATGTTCTAGTCGGCAGTTGCAAGATGAATTACCGGGTCGGAATAATATTGGGATCCTCAGTTTTATTTAGGATAATACTAATTTGGATTGAATTATATTCAAGATAATAAATATGTACTTATACCAGCTAACAACGGTCAATTTGCCGTATACAGTGTGCCATGTGTATCTTGGTATATGTATTATCAGCTATTAGTGAACTGGCTCTACAACGTGGTCAGATTACGCAGTTGTACTAAAAAAAATTATAGATATATTTCATTGATTTTGGATAAGCGGCGAAATCCCTGACGTGTACATGTATATATCAAATGTGTGTACATCAAAACTATCATAAAAATTGGGAGTAGGTGTCAAGTGTCGCAGGACAGCGCAGGCACCAGCTTTTTACCAATCTGTCTACTTATAGTATATATATAGGTAGTTCATCACTACCGTGTTCCGGTTAGATGATAATGCATTGAACTGTAATAACAGTCACAGAGGTAAAACAACTTGAGTCTCAGGGGTGGCAGTGCAAGCATTTTGACCTTTAGTTTCCGTACAGATGTCTATAGGCTGCAGTATTATTACAATCAATCTGAACCGCTTGATTGTTTGACACCATGATAACATAAAAAAATCGAAGTAACATTTCTAATACACACCTGCACAGGACTATAATTTTCAACGACAACATTTGAATTTCCAACCAACTGAAGGATATTGACATTACGCATTGCTATAGCCCCGGGCATTTGTCTAAATGTCGTGTTCAGTTAACGACAGAAGAAACGCCCTGATTATGATCATTGCTACTTCAATTGCACTTTTGGGAAAATGCCGGACATTTCTACGAATGCATTACGGAATGGGAATGAACAGTTATAACAATATAGGTTGATGAAAGCGGCATTTCATAAATACCAATAACTTTACGCCTGAATTTTACGTAAGGGATTTGAGGGTTTCATGTATTTTATGTAATGGTGATGGTAAACAAGTATGCAATACAAATGAATGGTGATTTTATGATGACTGCAACCTATAGATATTTACACAAAAATCGCGGGTCAAAATGCAAATGAGTTGCCACTCCTAGAAGCCTAAGTAGATTTGTTTTGTAATAGTTAATACTTGGCTATTCATCTAACCGGAAAATAAAGAGCTCTAACTAGGCGGCAGAGATATGAGGTAGGTAATGCCACTGCATTGCATAGGCATAGGCACCACTGTGCCTACGCCCTAGATCTTCACCACTGGAACTCTGGCACCCGTAGGTAATTTATTCTGCATTTTATTGACAAGATCTCAGATTAAGCAGAAGTCGAGATTTCGATGTTATGTAATGATGTAATGCATGCATACACATAGGTACCTACATGCCGAAACTCGGGAGATGTAACAGAATGCCTCAATTGGAAAAATCTCTTATCATTTACTCCCCGATCTAAAGAAAATGCATACACGCATTTCTAACATTACCTACCAGCAAAGCAGACGCAAGATTTGAAACCGACATGATTCCCTGAAATATTACACCTAAAACAACAAGATATATGTAAAAAATCTACATAATTCATTCAAACTCTGCAGCTACATTACGCAATAAAGGACTGGGTATAACTGTCGCTGGTGTATGTATTAAACGGTGATAGCACATTCTCGGTTACCAAACGCAAGCTGCAAATCTTTCCGGATTTGAGCCAAGTTCCCCGGGGGCAATAAAAAATCAGTGCCGCCGGCGCAGCGGGGCGTGTCGTGGGACTGAGATATGGATTTGATGTTCACTGGGTAGACGGTTAGCTGATTCTGTAGGAGGCGTATGTTGCCAGCTTCCTGGTTTATAGCCAGCGACTTGTTTAGATTAACATCATGTAACACTTTTTATTATGACTAGTGATCGTCCAATGGTTGAATTCTATAATGAACCTTTTTGATAATCTGTACTTTGTTTGCAGAAAACGTTTTACCATAGGCTGATTCACAGCACTTAATATTATGTTTTGACATTTTGATATTAACGATGTGAATGTTATGTAGGTTTTTTGTGTTAAATGAATTCATTTAAAGTAAAATAGTGGTTCGCTAAAAATATTTTAACACAATAAATAATTTTACTGGTCGTTGAGTTTTACAAGACACCTTTCTACAAAAAGGCATTCTCCTTTATTGATTAGGTACAAGATAATGCAATAATTTCAACAATTCATATTCCACTTTAAATACAACATTTTAAAGCACCACCGCATTCACTTTTTTACTTGCCTATGAACAGACCCGATGCGTTGCCACACATCTACATTACAATCTCTGGCTTTATGATAGTTTAAAATAATATTTATATAAAAAAAGGTTTTTTAAAATATGAATAATATTTAACACGCATGTGTTATGGGGAAATTAAATAAAATGAAACAGTGATGAAGTAGGTATCATAGCACAAAGAAATGACTTTTTCGAAATATTCCACTTTATTTAAGATGCCACTTTATAAAGTTGAATCAAGAGAAATGGCACTACTGTTGATATCGACACAAGTGGAACTAGGCTTGATCCAGTTTGCGATTGTATGGTTGCCCAGTAGCCTGCATATCACGCACATGCTTCCAAATTCACCAAAGCGTTGCGAGTAGGGTTACCAAGCATGAAATCTACAAAAATCTGGCTGAAAATAATGACTACATACGCTATGGTGCACACGCTATAGACCAACAATGAAGAAAAACCTCTCGCATTGCTTCCGCAACGGTAAAATTAGGAGAAAAATGGACATGAGAGTGTGAGGTCAGAAAAAAATAATTTGTCAATCAATTAATTGACCCAAATTGCCTTAAGAATAAATTGTTCCAAGACAAATATGCATTGTAATACGAAAACAATCTAACCATTGCGTAGCAGTATACCTATTTATATCCAGACTTCAGATAAATCAAGCAAAATAATTACTTAGGTACTCACGTTAAGGGTAAACTACTTAAGCGCTTAGCTAAAGTACCAATTAATGCGATTTATTATGACGACAGAAAATCCAGTCTCAATGAAAATCCGAACGGAATGCAGTCGCAAAATTCCGGTATAGTCCAATATCAACTCTCAAAAGCCGTCTCGACAGGATTTATCCGGATGGGAACATTGGTAACCCTAGCCACGATGCGGTATACTTGGCATACGTGCAATGCAACGCGGAAGGGGACAATGGACGCAGCGGCGCGTGGATCCGTCGCGACCCATTCATGCTCCATCGGCCACCTCGCACGTGTCACCCTATCCTATGTAAATGATTACTGGAGCCAAATGAAATATTCGGCTTGTTTTTATTGTTATTTTTAACGTAACGTGCCAGTTCCGAATACCATACCAACTTCTCTCGTGGACAGATTAACTTTATGCCAATTGGTTGATAGCGGAGTCGACGATACATGTAATGTAAAGTGATTATCTCGAATACGAAACATGTCAAATATTGTAAAATATCAAGCCACCGGTCTACTATGAGACTCTTAGATGGATAAGAGGCTTACATCAATAAATAAGTAGTATCAGACTAGAAACTGGGAGTTGAATTCTTTTAATTATTGTTTCATCAGCTACGATGCCAATCCATTTTTGAAACATGGTTACCACGGTCATGGACCATAATATACAGAGATGATTTCGTGACGTACAAAACGAAAAGGCTTTAACCAAATATTGACATAGGAACTTCAAGTATTACTTTGCAATCAAATCAAAAAGCACTAGTATCTACATATAATGGTGCTTGTTGGCTCAATATTTTGTACCAATGGCTAAGAAAACATCATGTTGACGTCAATGTCAACATGACGTCGTACATCATAACGTATTACGATGACTTACAGCATCTCAATTAACTCCCTCTATTTACACTCACTCGATTAATAATAACATACTCGATCCATATTCGAATGCAGTAGGTACATACATATTTAGGGTGAGTAACAAGGGATCGCAAATGTTGGTATAATCGACCAAACAGTCGGAATCACATTAGCACACGTAATATGGAATGGAATGGAGAATATTAACTGAGCAAACGAATCGATCCTACAAAGCCGATAACCGTTAGCTGATTAGCTCTATACGTTTATCATTTGAATTGCTTTTAATGGGACTGAGATAATAACTGGCAGGATAAATAGTTACTGGATGGGATCAATGTTGATGATGTTGAATTTAGCAAACGTTAATTCTTAGTTAATTTTAACGCATTGCCAAGTCCATTCTAAAATACTAGTGAACTAAAATGGTTACAACACATTGTGGGTACACATTTTTCTTAAAAAATAATAAGTATGCCTTTTGGTAAACTCACAGGGATCGTCTAGGTAGGTATGCGTGAACTTTAAGAACTTAGCAAATTGGAAAGTAGGTAAGTTGAATATTGAAAGTCAACACAGAATCAAACAGTTTTCTCGCACATTCGTAAGAACCACAAAGAAGTTAGAAGATTCATTAATCTGTAGAGTGAAGAAATTATTCCTAAGAAGTCTAGTTATTGTCAAGTGTCCTTGTCGAAAAGTTTACTTGATAAACAGATTTATGTATGTACAAACTATAATTTGATGCGAGAAGGAACAAATATACATTTCAATAAGAGAATACCACCACAAAATATTGTGTTATCGTGAGTGATTACAAACTGGCGAATCGTGCGTGTTTAAAACAGTTTGAAGGCATGGCTTAATACATTTTTACCACCTCTGCCTATACCTTATACAGACGTGAAGCTACGTTAACATTACCTGTTTCATTCTAATCGTATACTAATGTATAATGTATACTGTAATGTACGGCCCTGTAATTTCCGGCATGGAAGCATAATACCTTAGGCCTCAGAAGTGGAAACGCATCTGTATTTTGACCTCTGGTCTTTGTGTAAGTGTCTATTGCCTGCAGTCATCACTTACCATCAATGTGAACTGTATGCTTGTTTGCCACTTTCTTAACATAAAAAATACAAAATACGAGGGTAGGTAGGTAACAAACACGAGATCAATATACATGAAAATATTTTCTCGCACTGCATAAAATAACCATATTTACGAGTATATTTTTAGAGACGTCTGGGAGCTTATTTACATTAAACCGAGGGATGACAAACGTGACAATCGTAAAATATGTTCAGACGGTTCGAAGGACACAGATACAGTATATCAGGGGTTGACAACAGTCTTATTTTCTTAGTACTAGGTTTAGGGTGTCCTAGAATATTCTCAATACATTTACGGAAACTGTAGGATCGTTACCCCATATTGAGAGCATATATAATGTAGGTAACTCGATTGACATCATTTCGATAACCGATTTTCAATACATTGGTGCTTCATTACGAACGTTTTCAGAAAAGAGCAATATACAGCAAAGTGCTTTTCAAATTTATATCGAATTAATGGCGTAGAAATGACGGACCTACACTATTTTGAATAAAATAAAGTCTTATCTTCACTTAACATCTGAATTATTTCTGACACTCCAAATGATTGCCTACCGCTCCCACTCGCAAAAATTCTAAGTTTGAGTTTGAACTAAAAAAAATCTTAAAAAGTATTTCAATAGTTAGATTTTTTTAAAGATATGAGGCCAGCACTTACAACCCTAACTTCAGTACACGAATCACTAGGCACGCAAATTCGTGACTGGATTCTGTTACATTTCCAATTTACATTAAGCATAGGCCTGTTCATTATTATTGAGTGTGCAGAGAAAAATGCGGACCCTCTTTACAAAAGTTTCGGATGAACAAACTTTTGACAGCCGGGATTCCCCGTATCGGAAGTTAATTTTAATATACACAATAACATTACCGGTAGCTGGCATGAGATGTTCAATTTTACTCCCGTCGATAAACATTTTAAGCAGTTAGTATAATTTTCATATAAACCTACCGTGCCCAAATTTTAGTATCCGATTTAATCATCTACTAAGTAAATAATTCAGTTATCAGGGGGGGAGGGGTATCACTGATATTTTCGACATTAAAGATTAATTGAAAAAAATAGATTTTAAGTTTTTGACAAAAAACAAATCCTATATAATCCGAACGAACTTCGAGTTGTCGATGTCGACTCACGTTAAACTACAACTTGTACTAAGGCCACACAGTTGCGGTGTAATTGAATTTCGTGATAAACATGCTACAACGCCGCACACACCAGAATAATTTTGTATAATTAAACTAGTGTAATATGGACTGGTGAGATTCCTGCATAAGGTTAAGGACATCGCACGATAATTAAATTGGAATACCGATGCATATTCACAGTTAAATAACATAAATACACTCCTATGGAAAACGTTACTAAGCTACACTGTGATTATACATCACAATAATATCACTCTATTAAAAAGTATCCAGTAACCGGGTGTAACATCACATAGGGAGTCCCATGTGCAAAATTAATGTTTAATGTAGTAGGAAGGTGCATTAACGGCGAGACCGTTAAAGGCTTTATTCATCGCAAACCTTTTACTCTTTACACCCTAAAGCTTATTCTACATTTATTATTTCAAGTCCGCAACACGTAGGTATTCCGGTTGCCATGGCGACGAGGAGGCGTCGGTCAAAGACCTCGGCGTCGCGACATCCCAAGTGAAACAAGAATATAGAACTATTAATCCTAGGGAAGTCAAATAAGGGTACATCTAAAGTCTAGAGAAGCGTCGCAGTCAGACGTCTCACGAACGACGTCTAAAAACATTCCTAGTGTTATGAAAGCGAGCTTAGGTGTTTAAAGTTATTAATTAATTATAACTTCATTCATTACGCCGCAGCTTTATTACGTAAACTTGGCGGAACGTAATGGCGTTTAATTGTCTGAGAACGCATCGCGCGACTTAATGCGTTAAGCGTTGGGTGGTTGCTGCCTCTCGTTTACGTTATGCGGTAGGTGTACCTACTCATTGCAGAGAAAACAAATAACATAACCAAACTCCTTGGATGGGGTTCAAGTTCAAAACAAAAGGTGTATCCTGCTTACGATCATCAAGTACGCTCAACAAGCAATTTTTGGACTGAACACGCTGGACGCCGAACAAATTAAGCCATTTTTATGTAAGCAAATTCGTCTCAATTTCGTAAATCAAGCCGTACCGTTTCTTTTTAGCGCCAAAACTCTTTCGGCATTGAATAAAACGCGTGGTCATTTAACTAAGACAGAATTTTCCTAGACATTTACACGATTAACATCTTCATAAAGGCGTTGTTGTCCAATCCACCCACGTCACATTTCACGCTACGACAAGACATTCCCATGTCGGCAACATAAACAGAAAGTCGGTGGGAGTAATGCGATCAACTAACGAACGTTTCATTACATTAAAGCGAGTCTATAAAAGCATCGGCGTGCATGGATCCCGAAATAGATTAGAAGGCTTGCACGCCATCGACAGTAGGGCGAACTGATTCATTTACCTAATTCAGACCCGTCTCCATGGCAACGCGAGGGAGCCCGCCCAACTTCTTACCGCCTTCATATTTTCCTGCACTATCGGGCACCGTTAGTTGGTTGTAAAACTTACTTGTAGACAATCACAGGCAATTTGAGATTTTCCGAGCAGACTTTTTATTTGAGTAGAGAAAACAGTGAGAGCGATTCGAATGCGAAGAAAGAAAAATAGCGTCTGAACTGTAATTTAACACCGTTGATGAATGGTCCAAACTTCACGGTTTTCCCGCCGGAGGGGTAAAACGATAGGGAACAAAGAATTTAAAGTTCAACAATTTATGCCAAATAACTACGTTCCATGCATGTGGAATTAAGATCTTTTATATGGTTCAACTAGCAACAACATTTTGTAAATTAAATAAGCAACAAACATGTGTAGGTGTAGTTTTCAAGTTTATTTTAAAAACCTGACTGCACTGACAAGTTTTTAATTCATGTAGGATTTGTTAAAGTATTGCGCAAGTCTTCCTAAATTAACGATTACTAGGTCACCAAAAACCAGCCCGATTAACATTCAGTCCAGAATTTCCATTGCGAAAATCGGAATCGCTATCAACGCCGAGATATCAACTTTTCAATCAGCGACAAAATTAATTCAATTCACTTCAATCTACGCGAATCGTGTGCCGGAATCAATTTCGGTGGAATACCGGCTAGCGGGTGTATAGGCGGGGGGATCAGCTCGAGTCGAAGATAAGACCGAAGGAGATACTCGAAACAGGACCGAAGGGAGACCGCGAATCTCTTTAAGCTGGAATTAGTCGAAATCACATTTCGTATACGATAAGGCTCCCCGCAAGGGACGGTATAAGTCCGCTTTATTACATTGCCCCAATATCAGCAAACATGTTACTGAATAACGTCAGGGCGAAATGACAGAAATGTTATCACAAGGAAACTTCGACGACGGTAAACTTTTGAAGAAGTGTATTAAAACTGTAACGTTGCGACACGCAAAGTCGTTAATCTTAACTTTGTCATTGCACGTGGACAGTCCAAGTTTGACACTGAAGTGAACCGAACTGACGTCTTCTCATTTGTCATTAAGGGACAGCAGGGACGAGTGGTGTAATCCCAAAATTGCGGGGAATTATCCCGACGGACCAAATGTTTCGGTAAACTTCACAAGATGATGTACGACACACTTACAAAAGCACTAACGAGGTTACTCCCGCAAGGGAAAACAAAAGAATATTATCGTGCATATCACCGCTAAGTTACTGTATAATTAAGCCGCATCCGAACATGTTCTATGTAGGTCGCCGTGGCCAACAGATAAGAAACAAGGCGATAGCATACATTTGCCTTACAAACAGTATGAGGGTGGTTACCGTGCAGATATTTCATGAGTTTCCTTGTCCCGCATAAAGCGTATCGATTATCGATGATAACCAAAATAAATTATTCGATATAGGACTCGTTACGAAATATTTGATAGCGGGAGTGGATACCGCGCGGGAGGAATTCGTCCCGTTTACATCATCGCGTCCTTT
Source organism: Macrosoma leucophasiata (assembly GCA_036365455.1). Taxonomy (NCBI): domain Eukaryota; kingdom Metazoa; phylum Arthropoda; class Insecta; order Lepidoptera; family Hedylidae; genus Macrosoma; species Macrosoma leucophasiata. The sequence continues at coordinate 19,710,364 of JAWQUS010000007.1, read as the reverse complement.
TTATATTCGTGTAGGCAATCTGACGGTCTGTAGGTGTTGCGAATGAGTATTCGCTGTATCACTTCGAGGACCCTCACTCGGCTAGGGCCATAAAACAGAGGACGCGACGCCATAAAATCTGTGAAGTGTTATAGAACGATGTCGCCTCGTAACACTATAATTGCAAACTACACAAACAATCTCTTAAGTTGTGACATATCAACCACCGAATTAACGCGAGAATAACAATATGACGTATTTCGTAAATTTAAATTCCCAAATTCCCCGTGGGTTGTTTAGTGAACTTGTGTTGTTAGAGATAACTTTTACTGAGGCATTCAGACGTGATATATCGTATAATAGTGTAGGTGGGGCCGGGAGCGACTCTATTGTAAAGCGAAATTAATGTGTCTGGCTTATAAGGATACAATGAAAAACAAACAAATAACAGTCTACGAAATTTTACGTGTTCAGCACGAGTTTTGTAGTTCCACCAAAACTTACAAGGCTTCACGGTTAGTGTAAACAGCTGTTTTGTTGTACGTGCGCATAAAAGGGTACAAAGTTGTTCAACCTTTAGGTGCTGTCGCGAAATACGTATAAATTTGTACGTAAGACCTTTTCACAATTACATAGGTGTATCTAAGGACAGACGCTTTCCTGATATCTTATTTAACCTTATTTTGTTTAGTTATATAAGTACCTATACTGTCTAAAACAAATTATTTGGTAGTTTTTCGGTTAAGAAATGTTTACGAACAATTTCCAAAATCGAAGGCATTTTTTTTATGTGATGGAAGTGGCAAACTAGCTTGCAGTTCACATTGATGTTAAGTGATGACTGCAGCCTATAGACACTTACACGAAGACCAAGGTTAAAATGTAGATGCGTTACCACTGATGAGGCCTAAGGTGTTGCCTCTGTGGCGGAAATTACAGGGATGTACCTACATTACCACCTGACCGGAACACGATAGTGCTGAACACTACCATTTAGCGGCAAGTATATTAGGTAATGCGGTGGTGCCTAAGCCCGCGAGCGCCGTCACTGGAGCTCTAAGTACCACCAGTAATTTAAAACATAATCAAATATTTATTTTTTTTATTTACTGGTGCTACAGCTTCAACAGGGTCATGAAGGCATAGGCACCACCGCATCATTCTTATTAAACGTGCCACTAAATGGTAGGACTCAGCATTCAATGCTGATACAGCTCCATATTTGAATGTAACATTATTTACAAAGTACTACAATAGCATAACATCTTACTCCTCCAGAGTAACAATTCATTTGTACTAAGATTTGAGATTGAAATAGAACTGCACGCGAAATTCAACAAAGAAATATTTCTCGTTCCTTGTTTTTGTAACGGACTGAGAACGTACAGACGGTGAAATGAGTGGGAGGTATACTTAGCCGAGGAGTGAGTGACGGTACTTAGCCAAGAGGAACGGGGGTGTACTTAGCCGAAAGAAGGGGTGATGTACTTAGCCCAGCAGGGACGACTCGGAACGCTACCAAAAATAATTTCTTCAAAGGAACTGACGTTCATCACGTCCTTCAGTTTGGCTAAATTTTCCATCCTATTGAATTATTTTCCAAATTTCATCTTACAAGTCCATGTTTGAGTCTATGTTACAGGTAGGTACATAATATGCGTGCTAAATTTCAACTCAATCGGTCGACTACTTTGACGGCGAAATGGCTGTAACAGACGAACAGACAGAAGCACGAGTGTCTTATAAGAATTCCGTTTTTTTTTATCGAATTGAGGTACGGAAACTTCCGATTGTATGTCACTTGACATGGGGAAGCCGTACGCATACCCAGCCTCTGGAGACCGAGCAGAAGGTATACGACGGGACGTAACTAATCGCGTTGCATGACCCAATAGCCTCCCTCCGCAGGGGTCGCGGATATCGGCGAAATGCAAATGCTGGAAGGTAATCTAATTCAGCAAAGGGAAGCCTACAGTGGACCCGAATTCGGCTCCTAATATTGGATCGGCACCGGCTTTGCTATATATATAATAACAGGAACAACTCGATATTGTTCTCTCATAAAAGTGTCAATATTAAGCATAGGTAATACAAGTTCACATTCGTGGTAAGCTAGCCTAGTGTATAAACGGGTACTACGTATGAACGGATCAAAAAGAATGGACCGTAGTCCATTCGGCCGTAATCAAAAATCGTCTAAATGATGTAAGCACACCCCTAACATTTTTGAAAGACCTATTCAACGACATCCCACACTATATAGAAAAATTAAAAAAAAAACCTATATTATTTTATTTTTCATATTTCTATTATACTACTTTGTCGGCGTGATTAAGGTGTACACTTGTGCCAAATTTCAAGTCTCTAGTACCAATAGTTTTTGCGCTAAACCGCAGACGGACGGACAGACAGACAGACGGACATGGCGAAATTATAAGGGTTCCTTGTTTACTCCGAAACATTAAAAAACACTGATTACATATTATGAACCTTCTTTTCGCCACACCTCTGTCGTAACAGATATACTGCCTGCTTGTGATTGGTTGATAAGAAAGGGTCATTGTTGAGTTAGGTACGATTTTGTGTACTTAGATTACAACTATTAGATTAAATACTACTTTAAATATGTAAATATTTTCTAGTGAAAATTTATAAACCATACGACTGTTACGCTTGTATGCGACTGTACTTTTAAATTATTTTATGACCGGGCCGTTGGGACGTAGACGTTTTTTGATTACGGTCGAATGGACTACGGTCCATTCTTTTTGGCCCGTTCAGACAAAGTACCCGTATAAACGGGTTATACATCCATATAAAAATGCAAGTCCATTGTGTAGCCACTTCTGAGGTCCAAGTTTTTATGCCTTTGTTCGGTAATTACGGGGCCGTAAATTACCACTTAACCAAAACGCTAACAAAACAAGTAGAATGCGGTGGTCCCTGGTGGCGCCATCAAACTCTGACACAGTAACTCTCAAGCTCTGACACAGTAGCTCTACCACAAAAGCGCAACACGATAGCAGAGAATATGTAATAATACTACGTATAGAATGGACACTTGGACGTCCCGCTTGATTTCCCCACATCACCCAACCTCCTCCCCTCTTATGGGCGACGGTTGGTATTTTCTACGTGCTACGCACACAGGTGCACGTGTAAATACACGTCACTGATTGATGTCTGTGTAATAGAGACCAAATTAAGCGTTTGTATGGAATTTTGGCGAAGTGTCCCCGGTGTGACGATAGTACTGAACAACTACCATTTGGCGGCAGGTAAATTAGGTAATGCGATAGTGCTCAACGGTCCTAGAGCTCTGGCGCTTTACCACCAGTAAATTGTAGATTAACCACATCTAATGAACGTTTATGAATAAGGGGGCTAGTATTTAATAACTAAGTATAAATTGAGCAACGAACACAAGTTTTATGGAATAAAAAGCGCGGATTTTCGGCTCAAGTATTCAAATTTTATTACTTTTCTTTGTTTGCTCCTTAATAATTTCGTAACAGTTTAAAAGCTATTATGATAATGTCTCCGGTGAGAACCAAACTTGGGGAATATCTTCTATAAATTCTGAAATTGTTTTCTTGGTATAAGATATTTATTCGTTTATGTCAGTCTATCTTCATTACTTGAATATAGATTTTCATTGTTGTCGAATTTAACGTTTATGTAGAGACCCTTTAATGGTATTGATAAATACTTATTTATGACTAAGAATCGTGCTACGAAATTATCTATAAGTAGCTACATTCATAAGATATGCTGATTCATAAGGAACTAAAGACCCACCCCCACTTCGTTCAGTCACCGTTAAAGTATTTGATTGGTTTCTCACAGTAATCATAACACATTGTAATTTCTCGTAAACTACTACATGAATTTATAAAACCAGAGACAATGTATGTATGTATGTATGTATCTTCACGCCAGGTCCCTAACGGGGTAGACAGAGAGTGTAGAGCGCCAGATATCCCGGTCCTAACAAACCTCTCGTGCTTCTTCTACCTTTATCATTATCTTTATACATGCACGCCTATTCTTTAGACTTTTGACCCCACCCTCAGACAATATTGTAGGTACAACATTCATACGAGTATATCAATATTTGCCGTGTTCATGAGTCAGTACAGTAGAAACAAGATCATGAGACAAAGCAATAAGCCTTGACCGTTCACACCGGTCCGTGCACTTTTACTAGGTATTAGTTACCAACCCTGCCGTCTCTACCATTGGATAACTGTTATTAGATTAGTTATCAAGTACCTACGCGGTAAGCACGATCAAAGATCGAAGTTACTTGTAATTCATAGGTCAAGTAGGTACCTTTTAGGGTTTTCGCATACCCGACATTTTTAATACCCGGGTATCGAGTATTATTTTTGCGTATACCCGGATATACCCGGGTACCCGGGTATTTACAATTAATACAGAAAAACATACAATTTTCTTATAATTATGTTGTATATTTCGAAAGAGTGTGTGTAGTAAGTCAATAAGTCACCTTAACTTAAAGTACAATCAATATAATAATATATATAATATAATAAAATATAATAATATAAATATAATATAATAATATATATATGTAAATATAATCACACAGTTAAACAGTTCGAGTAGAAATACCGTCTTGTGCAACCAAGCGTGCAACAAATTCGGAAATTTTGGTAGAAGGTAGAAAAAAATTGTTATCCGCGGTCTTTTTGGAACTAGGCTTAAACTTTGTTCTGATTCAGGTTCAGAAAACGATGTCAATGGCACTTCTTTTTCGGACGTAAAGTTCTCTTTTTTCGATCTTTGTTTTATGTAGGTACTTTATCTAAATGTTTTAATGAAACGTTTGTTGAAGAACCTATAAGAGATAATATGTTGGGCATATTGCACACTGTACTGATTCCTTATTATACAGTATTTTTTAAATATATTTTCACACTTTAGATACAGATCTATCCATTTTGCCAACGAAAAGTAAACCATTGTTTAGTAAAATTTTATAGCTCCACTAGATTCATTTTTTTCTTTTGTTTTAATAACATTTAATTCAATTACTAAGCGTTCACTGAACAATATTAAAATTGTCAACAATAACAACCAACATTTTGTACACTTCTATGAAAATAATAGAGTATCTAGAGGATCATCAGCTGATCAGTGACCACCATTATGGATTTCGTCATGGCAGATCTGCTGGTGATCTTCTAGTATATCTCACGCACCATTGGTCCCACGCCTTGGACAAGAGTAGGGAGGCATTGGCTGTAAGCCTGGACATTGCTGAGGCCTTTGACCGGGTCTGGCACAGGGCACTCCTCGCGAAACTTCCATCCTACGGTCTTCTCGAGAGGCTATGCAACTGGACAGCCAGCTTTCTGTCTGAGCGTTATATACACGTCTTAGTTGACGGTCAGCGCTCAGACAGACTACCTATCAACGCTGGTGTGTCGCAAGGCTCTGTGCTATTTTCTTCTGCATATTAATGAAATATTGGAGCAAAACTCCAATTTTCATTGCTATGCCGATGATAGTACGGTAGATGCACACTACACTAGCCGTGCAAATGCCTCTCGGACACTTATCGAGGAAAGCAGGACAAGACTTGTGTCTGAAATCGAGCACTCTCTGGAGCGGGTCTCGGATTGGGATCTACTTAATTTAGTACACTACTAATTTAAACTCATACCTATTTGAATTTATATCAACGAGTTATCCATAATATTAAACTATCAACCAAGGAATCAAGCCGGAATGAAAGAAGTGTGAGGCCGAGAGTTTTTCTCGGCCTTTTGTTTATTCATAACGAAAATCAATATAACCCATATGGCATCGCAGTTAAACTAGATCATCAATCGTCGTAAATATTTGCACAAGTCATAAATATTTATTTTGAGGTAGTAGGTACACTGTATATGAATAGTTAATATTATTATTTACTAATTAGTCATCATACTTCATGTAATCATACTTTATTACACATAAAACGTTGTTTATCAAGCAATGATACAAATTATACAAAAGAGTTTGAACCACAGGAGTGGCAACGAATCTATATCGAATACTCTGTTTCTTAAATAAACTTTAATAAATTACAGTAAGCCTGGGTTGCACTGTTAAAGTTATTGTTAACATTTCACATCCTTCTCTAACTTAAAGAAAGCTGTGAAAGTTAGAAAAGGATGCAAAATTTTACAATAACTGTAACTTTAACAAATATCGTGGCGCAACCCAGGCTAAGTATTCAATTACCATCAACGTGAATTGTGTATACTTGTTTTGCCACTCTTATGACATAAAGAAACCTAACCAAAATTAATTTTGGATACTTTTTATATCCCAACATATAACCGCTCACGCATAATCCACAAGCAGAACCCGATATTGAATATGTTATAGCCGCACACTATACTATGACACAACAGATTGCGTAGATAGGCAAACGTACACAATACAACTATCTCGAAAGGCTCACGTAGACCGTAAACCGCCGAAATAGGATGCCATATAACGGAGGCGATGTTCACGATTTTATTGGCCAATATCGGGTCTTATGGTAATGGAGTCTAATAATAAACCGACATAAAATCTTGAATTGATATTCATCAGCCGCTGATAATATCTAAACAGTATTAATTATGCATCATGATATTTTATAGATTTTTAATCGATTTCGAATCCAATGTTGTAAATTAAATGTGATTTAAGTGAATAAACAAGAAACAGTTATTTAGACACGCAATCTAAGGGTCAGATTCACAGACCGCACTATGACTTTACTTTGGGCAAAGTATGCTTAGAACTGTCAGTACAGTATGGGTTTTGACAATTCTAAGAGTACTTTGCTCAAAGTAGAGTCGTAGTGCGATCTATGAATCTCAGGGTAAGTTGCAAGACACCACTTTTAAACATATTATTATCTGAGCTTCAAAACACCGCTTTTTAACTACACATAACGTAACTTCACGTCATATTTTCTCCGAAGGGGAAGGCAGTGGTAAATGCATACCTTTATCAAACATACAGGTGACGAGCCTATTGACATTTCCCATCACCAAACTCCAAAGGCTAGCAAAGAGAAACTGCCAAAAAATGAAAACTCCAGATAGCACCAGAGATGAAGGATACTTCAGCTTTACCTCTGATAGCCACCGAGGATAAAACCCCAGCGTAGCAGCAGTGGGATATGAATCTTAATGTTCACTTAAACCGTTCTTCAGGTTCTCAAAATTATCAAAACACCCACACAACATTTCTCCTAGCTATCGTCTGTCAGAATTTGACAACCCTAACCTCAACTAAACTTGTGATTGGCTCTGGTGCGTGTTATGCGTTCACGTGTGGGAGTGAAGTGTGTAGGAGGGGTGTCGAAGGAAATCAGATCTTTTTGAGATTCTTGGGTTTGTTAGCCGAAGAAATTGACTTCTTAATGTTATGACGCTATTTATGCAATATGTTGGTACTGTCGGTGGTTAATAGATAATTATCTTTAAATTCTAAGTTCAATTCATCTTAAGAGTATATTTTCTCTTTTTAAAGGAAAATTAACAGTCAGAGCTTTGAAAAGGTTTATCGTTAAACTACCTCTCGCATTTTCAACATACTCGGTACTTCAAACAATAAGAACGTATCCATTTTTAACAGACTTCAAAAAGGAGGAGTTTCTCAATTCGACCCGTATGTTTTTTTTCTTTATACTGAAGACAGAGAATGTGCGAACGGTTATTAAATTATTGTGTTACAATATATCAACTGTAGAAATTGGGAGACATAAGAAATAAATATTTGAGCTTGTACAATAAAATACTCGATACGTATTTTTGTTAGGTCCACAACATACTTTAATTTTGAACGTTTCTTCCAAATAACACTCTAAGCACGACAATGGATTTTGATGCGATTTTCACACCATTTAGGTAGGTAATTTCTTGTAAGTAGTCATTTATATGGTTAAGTTGAGTGAATTGAGGTGTACAATGAAAAGTTGAATAACAATATAGTAAAATTCACTTTTTTTTTATTTACGTGAGGCAAAACATGGGGATATCTCGCGTGTGTGCAAGCGTTGTTTTTTTTTAATAAATAGAACTTCATTACTTTCTTCCCCATATGACAACTCTGTTGTGTTGTACCGAAATAAATATAATATACCGGCCCCTATTAACATTGCGGAGATCCGAAATTATGCCCACATTCTGGGATAATCGCGATGGGTCCGGGCCAACCCTAGCTGTTGCGTTTATTGCCTTCCAAGTGGCTGCGATGTCGCTTTACTGCCCATTATTTCAATGAATAGCTGTTAATGTGCCACACTTTCTAATGGTAATACAATGTTTCCATTTGCACGGTAACATTTTTTTGTTAGTTCAACTATAGTGACTTTAAGTGTTACTAATTACATAGACATGTCGTTTCTAATCTGTTGTTATTTTGCGCATTTGGACTCTATAAAACATAGGTAGTCTTTGTCTCAAAACGTTAAAAAATTTATAAGATAATAATATGATGTTTAATCTAGCTCAAAAACATAATTGAGAATTCAATAATACATATACATATAGGTAATATTATTAAATTCCTACCTGCATTGTTTTATGTACCACTTCCACCGTCGCTTACAAACGCTGCGAATTTACTATCGAACGTTTTTTGTAATACATCTGAATTTATAATTAAATTGATAGCAATATGCTTCATGTTTAATGAACACTATTGTAACTTTGTTGTTTTGTTTTACGACGTATTCAACCGAATTTATACTGTAAACATTTAACAAAACGGCATTGAAACTTTGAGGGCCATAAAATTCGCTAGCGACTGCAATAAATAAGTATACCTTTACAAAATCGGGAGCGGCGATGTTAGATGCCTATTATCAGGAAACAGACCGCTTCACCACATGTGCACATTATTCGGTGGTAATAAAAGCTGTTTTTGATTGATTTTGGAATTAAGGGTCTATTGACTCTTATTAGTGACTTGCGGCCCGCCCCGGCTTCGCCCGCGCTGCTCCGCTCCTATTACTCATAGCGTGATGATGGATAGCTTATAGCCTTCCTCGATAATCTAACCTATCTCGGCTATCTAACACTGAAAGAACTTTCAAATCGGACCAGTAGTTCCTGAGATAAGCGCGTTCAAACAAACAAACAAACTCTTCAGCTTTATAATATTAGGTATAGATAAGCACAGTAATTAAGTGCAAACTTAGACATTTCGCCAGGGTTCAGGTATAAATTATGTTTTTTTTTTTTTTTTCGAAAAATAATTAAAATTATCAAAAGTCTCCACGAGGGATGGAGATGCTATCTCACAAACACGGGTAAAAAGTCAAAGGCTACCAGGGCAATGTATTTTATAATGTAGAGTAGTAAACACGAAACAGTATTTAAACGCACTCAAACTTATTGGAAAGCGTAAACAATCAAACTTTTATTGCGTCACTTTACACATGCCTAGATATAAAAGCGTTTGTAATAATCGTATAAGATACGATCGTTCGTTATGGATGCGTTTAGAAAGGTAGGAAAAATATTATGAGCTTTTTATACGCAACTGCCTGTGTCAAATTTTATGTTGACGATACAATATCTAATATATTTTTTATTGCTTAGGTGCGAAGAAATAGCTATAGTATATATCTATATGCTTGAGATGTTATCTATCGGAACGAAGGGATGGCTAAGTTCAACTTGTATATTTATGTCAATATGTAGACAGAAAACAGACGGGTCGACAGAAGATAAAAAGTAGGTTATCTTCGCGTATACTAGACATTAGTAACGTCGGGTGTAGCCAATATGTTGCCAGTTTTAAGAATTCTTTAGACATCCACTTTGAAAAACTCCAGCAATTAAGTCCCAAAGCACGATTTGCAAATATGAGGTAAAAATATCGTACCTAATGGACTGTGTCTGTCGGTTACTTCGGCATACATTTAGGGCATCGACTATGGAATCAATAGACACCTTATGTAGGGCGAATGGTTTCTGTCAACACATACGCTAAATCAAGCTTAAAATGTTCATTTAATACCAACCACTTCCGTGATCTGAGAGTACATAAAATTTTCAAAAATAAAACGAATAAAAAAAACATAAGATGCCGAGTTGTAGTGTGAGATGGTGCAGTAAAATCACTAACACTTCTAAATTGAAAAAGTTAAAAAAAAAAAAAAACTTTGAAAAAATATTTGTTTTCACCGGTCAGTATTATAATACACAAAATAAATCAATAAATAATACAGAATAATATTCATGGTAGCTCAAATTACGCTGGTCATGATTTGTACTTTGACGTATTAAAAAATTTGATATCTCTTTTCTTCGTATGCACGAAATTCGCTATTTCGTTTTTTCATAGACGTCATGAGCATTGTCAATAATTAACATTACAGACGGATCTCTAGGGAGGCTCTTAAAGTCTTATCGATATAGTCGATATAATTAGGGAAAGTGGGGTAAATTGATGGAGCAAGGATTATGGGATAATTTCCATAGATAAAATTCTCGTGTCACAATGTTAGTTAACATACTTCTCTGAAACGGCTTTACCGATTCTCATGAAATTTTGTATGCCTATTGGGTAGGTCTAAGAATGGGCCAACATCAATTTATCATACCTGTACGAGCAAATATTGCTCATACAGCATTTTTAATGTTAATTACCTAATTAAGCCAGTCATAGCTTGATAACATAACATAACGTACGCGAGTCATTGTATTTCACAACAAAAAGTGCGACTTAATAAATATTCTACTATAACCTTTTAACGTTGGTTTACTTGGTGTGAACTCCTAACAACTTTAACCTACAACCGAGGGTACTGTCTACGGCAGAAACCCCAACAATATCCCTAAGTAATAAGGTGATTCAAGGCAAATATTTTTTTTCGATTTCTTGGACATACTTATTTTTTTTTTATACATATAAGGCGATAGAAGGTCGTCGGGGCAGCTAGAATTTATTAGGTTTTTTTTCCAGTTAATAAGAGTTCTTAGAGTTCCGTAGTAAACAAGGAACCCTTACAGTTTCGCCATGTCCGTCTGTCTGTCTGTCCGTCCGCGGTTGAGCGCAAAAACTATTGGCACTAGAGATTTGAAATTTGGCACAAGTATAGGTATACCTTAATCGCGACGAAAATGTGAAATTTTATTAATATGATTTTAATTTACTATGACCTATCTGTTTTTATTTTATATTATTCGATGTATCTATTTGTAAATTTTTAATGACTTCACTTATGTAGGTATCTAAAAAAATTTAGATACTTATCCAAAATAAAAACATTTTCTTTATTTTTTCTCGTATTATATTATTAAGATAATCTGTTAACAATATAGTCCCATTTCCTCAGCAGTTCATAAAACTTTGCCATATTTCGATATAAACGAAGTTTGGTTGTCATATTTTATTTTAAAGTAAAATGGAAAGAAAAATTTGACTGCAGGCGAGACTCGAACTCGCGGCCTACTGAGAATCTAGTCCAGCCGCTCTTCCAATTGAGCTACTGAAGTCCTGGCCGATTTGTCAAATCTTTCCTTCACATTCGTTGCATTGCTTTATGGTAGCAGCAGCGCCATCTATTGCCAACTATGCTAGTTAGACAACCGATATAATAGACTTTGCAGTTTATTGAATATCGTAAAGAAGTCGCTTTTACCCTTAATAATTGTTTTATATTATTTCGCATTAACACATGCTTGTGAAATATATTTTATTTTAAAGAAAAATGGAAAGAAAAATTTGACTTCAGGCGAGACTCGAACTCGCGGCCTACTGGGAATCTAGTCCAGCCGCTCTTCCAATTGAGCTACTAAAATACTGCCCGATTTGTCAAATCTTTCCTTCACATTTATTGCATTGCTTTTATGGTAGCAGCAGCGCCATCTATTGCCAACTATGCTAGTTAGGCAACCGATATAATAGACTTTGCAGTTTATTGAATATCGTAAAGAAGTCGCTTTTACCCTTAATAATTGTAATAAAATATATTTCACAAGCATGTGTTAATGCGAAATAATATAAAACGAAAAATAATATTTTTTCCGGTTCATTACTTACTGATAGGGAAAGCCTTACGTACCTATAATGAAACTAGAATGTTTTTTAAAAGAGCGTAGCTCACGAAAACCTAATAGCACATCATTTATTTTTGTCGCTGTAGATTTTCCGTAAAGAGAACATCATTAGCAAGTCTTATCTCTATCCGATATCGAATACAAAAGGTCCTAATCTGCGCAATCAGTCTTAGAGTGGGGTCCTTTCAATGCTAGTCTTGCTCCCGCGGAGTCGGTACAATAAAAACACATCAATCGTAGGCTTTCCTCGTATCTGCCGAGATTCCGAAGATTGCGGCCCGTTCAACGTTTATTTGGTCAAATTGACAACTTGATGTATGTTATCCGACTCCGTTGTTTTTGTGGTTGTAAAAGCCTTTACTTACTTAGAAGCTTATCTGCCTTTACGACGTCCGGAAACAAACATGCAAAAGCTTCCTACTTTCTTGTAGATTTTGAAATATTTTCAAAATGATCACTTTTAACAACATTTTACAATGTCTATTAGGTATAGTAGGGGAGCCCAGGATGCTATTTTTGTATTTACTCGAGCGCGTCAGATTAAGATTGGGACATACCTTGCACTCCGTTGGTTACCTCCACTACATCTTAAGTTTGTATATGGGTATACAGCCGCGCCCCAGGTAGCCCTTAAAAATTCAAAAGGTCGCTATGATCTTACTCATCATCCGTATCATCTGAATTTTGGATAGGAGAATTGTTTGGGGACATTTTACACCCTCTCAGAATATCTGGCACGCTCTTGACCACTGACGTTGATGCCGCGCCGTTTTCAAAAACATTTTTTTTTTCAAAAGTGAAGGTGAAAAATTACTCAAAAATGTCAGATACTCAGAGAGGATTTAAAGTGAACCCAATCAAACCGCCCATCCAAAATTCTGACGATTTGGATGCGAGGCAAGCTAATGGCGGAAGCTCTAAGGGTTCGGCCCTTTATGGAAATCTTAGATTTGGTGGAGGCACTGAACAGGGTACAAGGTAGGTATCTCCTACATATATCTTAATCTGAGGTGCTGGATTAAATTCAAAAATTCCCTCTTGGGCTCCCCTACTATTTGGTATTGATTTGAGAATATTGAAGGGTTTTAAATAAGAACAATTCAGAGGTTTTTCGTTGTAAATAATCGCACATACAATTTCGACACGACAATTACTTAGGTGCAATGGAATATAGAAATAAAAAATGCAAAAGAAACAGTTTAACCTTAACTCAAATAAAATATCAAACCGAAGGCCACAAATAGTGTGCAATGCAATATTACAAACGGCATCGTGATACTTTTCAATAAAATCTAAAAACGATGCATTTGGCAAACAGTACCGGCTTTCAAACAGCAAGAGCTGGATCGTGCAGTTTCACGAATCGTTCTCCGATTGCTTCTTACATTCCGCTCCGTAAGTGCAATGCAATATAGTATTAACTTTATTGTGGAGGATTTAATATAGAGACAATGCAGTCCCTCCTCGGGGATTGAGACAGGCACTGACAGAAACTTTCTTTCAATTGCTTTCTCCCATACATCTTATACTTGCTATTACGCAATGCAGACTTCTAAATAATAGTTTCCAAAATGTGCTACTCTTCAGTTAATTATTGAAAACCAATGGACATGGGGGCCATCAGTCCGGCTTTAGCCGGTTATGTTTGGACTTTTTCGGTCGGTTTCTACCAATTCCTCTTCATTGAGAAAAAGTGCATAAGTTTCATGCACTACGGGAACGTCATCGTGGACAACAGCTGCTGCTAGTTATTTTGTTTCGCAATGCAAGACATAAAGTTCTACCAAAACGAGCAAAGTTTACGAGACTTCCAAGTACACAAGAGTCGGCCCAATTCGCGACGCTGATGCATTAATTTCTATTCGTAGCTAGTGTTTATTTATGCGGCTATTATGTGTCCCGTTGGCAGTTCGCGCGGGTATCGCGTGCGACCGCCGCATAACGGGACAGACATCGCTGTTGTGCCACACGAGCCGCTGCGATAACGCTGCGTTTACATTGGAAAAGTGCACTGTTGAATGGCGCGTAATATATTTCAAGTTTACCAACCCAAGAGACGTTTCATTTCCGTTTCGTCTTACCTAGGACGGCCATCGCCTTAACTACCTACACCAGACAATAACTAGAATACATAAGACATTTGGGTACAATTGAGGATTTTTCCGGGCAGCCGAGAAAACATTACAGTATTCAAATATCATCGTTTTTATCTTCCGGGGGCTCCTTCCCCCAGATACCCTCTAAGTCTAAACCAATACAGAATCAGCGTGAGCCTAACCAAGCCTCCTTATAATGTCTCTACCTTCCATAGAGATTAATAGAGTCTTTTGCATCTTAAAGATAAGATCTAAATTTCAGACTACCTTCGAATAGGCCCATTCCAATGCCGTATACAGTAGTAAATAATATGGTTGTTTGAATGAAATCACTGTATCATAATTTTTCGTTGCAATTACTGGACATTCAAAGGACAAAGATCAACACAATCATCAATCATTTTACAGACGTGTAATAATCTAATAATGGTCGACCGCAGCAACTCTACGTCTGTCTATACCCTAATCAACAACTACAGCATTGTGTTCGTAGAAAACTAATAATCTTGTTCACTGTCGTTTGATAGGGCTGAAAGTAATACCTACGGTTAGTAAAAAATCCCGGCCTTCAGTTTTTTTAGATAAATCCAGACCTAATAAATAATTTTCCCGCCTACACATTTTATTTACGTACTTACAAAAGATCTTGTTATAATACATATAATACAGCAGATATGACTACAAAATTAGCCAGCCTACAGCGAATTCGTTCAAATTAAATAGAAGCTATTACTTACATTACGAGTCGTTATATAACAATCGTATTCTTAATATTCACCTACGCGATGTAAATTGACATCGTAAACAGTTTCTCCAAAACAACGACAAACATAACATCGATTTTTAGACGCTAGTCATTTTTGTAAGTAATAGCTTGGCGCAGTAAAAAGGCTGGTTGTTTGTCGTATTAGAAATATTTTACACCTGGGATCTACTCTTCACTTGGCACTAAGGCAAAAAGCGAGTTTCAGCTGACGGGTTGAGAATTATCGCAGTCGCTCTCCTGAGGCTTTCTTTTTATTTGTATCAAGCTACATTTTACGCACCTAGGTAATGAACCTGGATGTAAGCTCTCTATTTTATTCCTTAATGAAACTTCACGTCTCTTTTAAATCTCATGTAACAGATAGCGAGCCTATTAACATCTCCGGGCACATTACCAAACTCAAGGTGGGTGGGACAGGGACATTACCGAACATGTAAAAATTCACAACAGGGAAAAGCACTAACCCGATCCAGGACCGAATCCAGGACCGAAGCGTAAGAATACTGGCCTGCTACCATTAGAGTACTGAGGTAGTTAGATAGTTTTATTTTTAGATACAAAAGTAATGCGGTAACAACTAGGTACGACCTCCCTCCGTCACTTTAGCTCTACCATTAGTAAAAATCATATAAAATCGTATTTCGATAATTAAAAATAATGTTCATCGATCTTCGTAAACTATTAGATAAGAGAATATCTTGTGAATCACGTCTCTCCTTACAATAATTTTAAAGTAATAAATACATGCCCAAAATACATTACAGATTACATAGAGAGGAATTTAAATCGTAGAAATTGTGAAGCAAAACACGTTAAACTCGTGTGTGTGTGTGTATTTCACGGTCACACGCCGTTCATGCGGGCGACTGCAAATTAGATTTGTCAACACGTCGGACCGGATTTGTTCGTTCATCATGCGACTAATTAACCCGTCAACCAAAAAATCTCGCCCCTAACAATTATTTTGGAAGGTATTATTTTTGTTCAACAATTTGAGAAGCCAGGCTTGGCAATTGATGGCAAATTAAATTTGTTCGATCATCAAGATCTTATTTCAAGTGTTGTCACTTTAAAAAGTTTTCGTGAACATTGGTCAACTCCACGTTCCTTTTTAGGTGAATCTGTATTTAAATTTACTTCAAGCAATACGGGAAGCAATTCAATAAATAAATAACGAAATCGGCAGATACCGTGTGGCGGTACAGCTTCCTATTCATTATGAACATATAAGATAGTCAAATAAGCAAATTATTAGTTAAGTTGAGCGAGAATTCTAGGGGGTTTGTTTTGCAGTCAGTTTTACCGCAGTCACGACTGTGACTGATGGATAACCTACCGCGTAAAGCAATGACTGATGGTTGTATGAAGTCGATTGACAGTTATCTGGATATTTTAATATGTGAAAATTATTATATTCAGCAAATACATATCAGTTAAACGTCATCAATTACTAATGGAATAGAATGACGTTTGTATAAGTGTGTAATGGACGCCTGAGGAGCGCAAAGGCTCATAGATAATATTACCCGTTACGTATTCACGTAAATCACGTCCATGTTGACGATACAGCCATATCCCGATTTTTTAAATCAGAAACGATTCCGATCGGTTCACAATTTGATCAATTACGGTCCAATAA
Organism: Macrosoma leucophasiata; assembly: GCA_036365455.1. NCBI lineage: Eukaryota > Metazoa > Arthropoda > Insecta > Lepidoptera > Hedylidae > Macrosoma > Macrosoma leucophasiata. The sequence goes on along the minus strand of JAWQUS010000007.1, from coordinate 19,693,804 downwards.
ACTGTTCGTTTTAAATGCAAATATCGCACATCCCCATTATCTATCCACTGCAGCAATTCTGTCACCACCGCGGACGCTCATTATAATTTTCGACAGAAAGTCAACAATTGGCAGAAAGCCATTCATTACTGTCAGGCTTTAAACCCCGAGATCAATCACGTTTGGGAGAGTAGGTAGGTACGTGAAGAGATATGAAACTATAAAAAACGACTATAGTTGCTAAGGCTACTAGACGAGTATTTGCCAGAATGAACGTAGGTACACGTCACTGCCTACCCCTTCGCTAACACTTATTAGCATTAATGTATAAACCATTTAATGAAACCAGCACAGCTGGGTGAAGTGAGTCGCGATTAAATAAGAAGCATAAGAAGAAATAAAAGGAAGTAGAGATGTACCAAATGTGTGGTCTATTGTGTAAGGAAATCGGCATAGAAATGCACTCACACGGCCAAATACTCAAGCGTCACTTAAATCTAAGTCAGACTTAAAACTCCTCTGTCTTTATAAAACACGTTCAAACGATAGAGATAGCGTACATTTGAGGGTTGCTTAAAAGAGTGACGTTTGAGTATTCGGCCAACAATCTCGTGTCGGCCGAAAGATATCCATTGTTGGACAAAAGCTTCAAAGTTGTCTGCTGTATTGCGTCATAAAGATAATGCCATTATCGCCAGACTTGGCATGTGAGTTGGCGATCGCAGTGGCGGTAGTTTTACTGCGGAACGCTGCTACCCACCCGCGTTGTTCTGTCCCTGTGACGGGGACACGGCGTATGGAGACAACGGTACTTTAATTAAAAAACTAAAATTACTTCCCGATGTCCCCCTACTCTGTCCCCCGCCTTTTTAGAATGGTATGATAATGGTTTTTACTGGTGGTAGAGCTCCAGTGACGGAGCTCGCGGGCGTAGACACCACCGCATTACCTAATATACTTGCTTGCCGCTAAATGGTAGTGTTCAGCACTATCGTGTTCCGGTCAGGTGGTAATGTAATTTCCGGCACAGAGGCATAACACCTTAGGCTTCAGGAGTGGTAACGCATCTGCATTTTGACCTCGGTCTTTGTGTGGGTGTCTATAGGCTGCAGTCATCACTTAACATCAATGTGAACTGCATGCTTGTTTACCACTTCCGTAATATAAAAAAATATAAAAATAAAAATGACCGCCATTGTTCGGTTGACTGACTGCGCTTGAGGAAAAAATGTCTTTCATCTCCGCCTTATCGTGTACCTACCTTAAACAAAAAAGATTTCGTAATAATAAAACAAAACAGAGATGATTCATCTGGCCTGCTTTGATGTCGGTAAGTATAAATAAATCAAGGTGTAATCCAAACCATTTAGCACGGGACGAAATAATGAGAAAGGTTGGGCAGAACTTTTCTTATAACTAAGACGTACAGAAGGGTTCATTTAATAATGGGTGGAGGCGCTTCGCATCTCCAGAGACTGACAGTTTGCCAAGACTTTCAGAATATGACTAGTCGAAGCAGGCGGCTAGATAGGAATAGGGGCTGAAGATTGGCCGTTAGATACTTCGAAATAAACAAATATCTTTGGAACTAAAAATAACAGAAAAAATAAAATAAGTATAGATATATTTCGGTTCGCATTTGGCGAAGAAAAGTATAGAGTACTTACCTTTGATTAATGAGAATGAAACCTAGAATTTACCCTTCGGCATTTAACTGTAAATTAAATTTTATAGCGGACATCGCACACCTTTAAATCCTCAGTGGGCGTGGAGAAATTTGAAAGAATACCAATACAAAAATGACGAAAGAACTATTAGGCATCTCATTTGTCCTAAATCGAGAACAGCATCAAATAACAATAGAGACGCCGTTAATATCCAGAGCATTAAACAAGGTTGGGCGAAAAATTGGATATAATCTTGGAGGATTTTCACAAGTTGACGGCGACAGGATCGAGGGGCCCTCGACAAGGCATAATAATATCAACCAAAGTGAACAAAAAAAAGATGACGGGAGACTGGAAAAAATATTAATTTAAGAAAATAATACGAAATTAGTGAAGTAAAAGAGTGTAATTGTGCCGGCGTAAGTACCGGGAAGGGAAATTTTGTAGTCAAGACGCTTTTGGTGGTAGTACACATTGCGAAGATGGTAGGTGTTGTGACATTATTTTGGCACGGATTATCTTACTTGTCGCTGATTAGCTCAACATTACTGACCCTGAAATAACCTATACATGGTAATTAATACCTGAGCATTAAGGTATCTGACTTTTACAGGGAGATTTATCTATAGCGATATATAATCACGCTTCGATACGATTGCACGCCCGTCTGCTACTTTACTCTTTGTACAAAAATGCAACTAATTTATCAGTCTGTTTCGTGCACACGAACACTTAAATAAAATGAACAGAGCGAGGGAATCAATCTTATTTCCCATCTTCTTCGTGTCCGGATCATTAAACATCTATCTAAATAGTAGATACATTCGTAATGTACTACATAGTCTTTTATACGGATTTCCCGTCTTGCGGACCCATGCACACTACAATTTAGTTCTTACACACAGAGTAGTGATATGTATTAGAACGTGATCAACTAGTAATCAATAGAATGTTCGGTTTCGGTCAGTTACAGTTGCAGCCAAAAACGGGAATTATTAGACTAAACCATAGAGCAACACGGGCCACCGGCCGACCTGAGAAGAGTTGCCGTAGCGTTTATTGCCACTGCAAAAGTCTGTAATTTTTACGGGGGAAATTTGTGTTACACACACACACACATCAAATTCTGAAAACACCTAATAAGGTTCGGTGGTTGGTGTTGGTCAGTCATAAACAACAGAATTCGCAATGAAACTGCGACCAAGGAAAATAGGTTTTGGTTAAGCTTATCTTGTCTGGGTGCTCTCGGTCAGTCATAGTAGACAGTAGGTATTTATAAATTTAATTAAATTTCGTTAACAAGTCTTTCCCCAAAAAAATTTAAAGAAACAAGATTTAAGCGAAGTAGGATGTCGGAGAAGAAAAAGCGATAAAACAAAATAAATTACACTTTTAATTTCTCTTTCCCCCGTCTCGTTCAGCGAACAAGACCGGCGCGGCGCACGCTGCCAACGTTCGGGTACAATACCGATATGGAATTTATTTTATGCTGTCACCAACAACAGTTTTTTTTTTAATGTAATAGAAAGTGGCAAACAAACATGCAGTTCACATTGATGTTAAGTGATGACTGCAGCCTATGGTGTCTATAGGAAGAATACACGAAGACCAAGGTCAAGATGCGTTACCACTCCTGAGGCCTAAGGTGTTTAATGCGGTGGTGCCTACGCCCGCGAGCTCCGTCACTAGAGCTCTACCACCAGTGGAGCCTTACCACCAGTAGAGCTTCAGTAGCCATGTAGCCTATTTTTATTCCAAGACCCTCACCTCTTTTTGATTTTTTTATGTAATAAAGGTGACATACAAGCACACATCTCACATTGATGTTAAGTGATGACTGCAGCCTATAGACATCTACAAATAAACCAGAGGCCAAAATGCAGATGCGTTGCCACCCATGAGACCTAAGTTGTTATGTCTCTGTGATAATTAATACGGGGTCATAATTTAATATGTCAATATTAAAGTCCAAATAGTGTTATTATATGTCGGGATATTAAAAAGTACTTCTTCTTGAAAGTTAAGCCATTGCCATCGATGAAAGTCTATAGTTTTGGAAGATAAGATCATTATCCCTTAAGCTTACTACAAATTTATAAAGCGTATCAACAAACAGATTAAAACAACAAATAAAGTCGAAACAGCCTCGACGCGAAATAACTACACAATTTCCCACATTAATTTAGTACGAAATAACATTTTCTAAAGCTCTATGAAGTTTATGTACATAGGTATTCTATCCACACGTGCTATGATTCCCAAGAGATTTACAGAACTTTCGTACAGTAAATGAAAATCGCTTTATGGATTAATCTTGTTTCTCGTACATATATATCTCGTATATCTAAAACTCATCCCCCAAGACTCAATCAATGGGGAGCATTCTGTGGCCTATATCGTTTTATCAGCCGAAAAATATTTAATCTTATTTTAAAAGAACTTTTAGGAGAAATATTATTCGACTCTGGCTCTATTTTACCACGGCATTTCAATTAATATAATGATAAGTAACAGTGGATAAGTGCTCCATTTTCAAACAACATTTATAAGAGAGTTTAAGGGATCAAAGAGGTTGACTTCATCCTTATCTAAACCATCATTTACTAACCAAATTTGTCAGCCAAGCTACAATCACTTTTTATAAAAGTTAAGGGTTTGCCGGCCTGATGCTTAGATCAACTTTTTGATTCGCATAGATTAGCGGAATATCTAGACGGCGAGCCTTTTGAAAGACAAGCGGACAATTGCCGAGTTCCGAAAATGTCACTAAAAATTTTCCCGAACCTACCTCTAGCTTAGGTGTCACCGAGTCGACCATTAAAACGTTCAATTTGATATTAATCCACCAAAACTGTTCATTATACTATCCCTAATCACTATCCACCATTTCCAAATCGACCGTTCAATGTGGATGTTGTCTCCGATGCTAAGCAGTCGTGACGTTTGAATAATTGTACAACGTCAATGATCAACATAATAAGCGATTGTTTCGTTTCATTCGACTGTCGATCGTGAGCTCAGAGACTAACGAATTTCAAAACCGTATTCAAATTAAATCGATGTTCTCATTTGAAATATCTACACAAGCTCAAATTTCAACCACACGAACAAAGGAGTAGAAAGCATCAGCAGTTGGTATACACGATAATCAACTACTACTAATTACAAATATTATGAAGCTGAAGAGTTTGTTTGTTTGTTTGCTTGAACGCGCTAATCTCAGGAACTACTGGTCCGATTAGAAAAATCTTGCAGTTTTAGATAGCCCATTTATCGAGGAAGGCTTTAGGCGCTAATATGGGAGATAGGAGAGGGTAGGTAACATTACAACCGCGTGAAGCCGGGGCGGGTCGCTGGTCCAACTATATACAACTTTAAAATATAATATACATTTAACACAGGTTGATACCATGCCTATTCCTTTATTGAAAAACAATAACATTTAGTAGAATTATCGTTTTGGATTTATCCCGCTGGCATTTATCCAAAATGCTTGGCTACAACGTAAAAGATTACTAAAAGATTTAATTAGTGGTACGCTTTCAATCTCGGCGCTCAAGGACGTAGGAACCACCTAATTCCCTAATCTATCTCCTCGTCAGACTTAGGGTGAGATTCACAGACCGCACTACTCATACTTCACTCACAGTTCTAAGCATAAAAACGTAACTTCACGCCTGTAATCCCCGAAGGGGTAGACAGAGGTAAATGCATGCATTCAAGCATACATGCAAACACCCACGATTCGCCGGTTACGTTTTGGCCCATGTAACATGTAGCGAGCCTGTTGACGTCTCCGGGCACATTACCAAACTTCGAGGTACTGGGAAATTTCCAGAAAATGGAATAACCCCAATAGAACCAGAGATAAAGGATTTTAAACCGTTATCTCTGGTAGCCCCCGGGAATCGAACCCAGGACCTCAGCGTAATAGCAGTGGCCTGCTACCACTAGGCTACCGAGGCAGTCTAAGCATACTTTGCTAAAAGTAAAGTCCTAGTGCAGTTTGTGAATCTCGACCTCAGTGTACTGGTGAAGTTATAATGTACATCCGTATTATTTACCTAAAACTTAGTTTTTTATTAGACATCTATATTTCGTAATATTAACTTTCCAGCAATAGGTACCTATGAACGACCAGCTAATCACTTTAGTGACATAATGACATAAAACATGCGCAAGTACGTAATTGAAATGTTCGTTATGCTTTGGTTAAGTCACTTTTGTGTTTAGCTAACAGCGCGCAATATTTAACGTCTAAAGTGCTTTTGTCGGCTAAACGGCCATTGTTCATTGGGTGCGAAAAGCAAAAAAGCTGTGCATGACGAGATAGTTTTCAGTGGAGCGATCATTAAGCTGCTCAGACAACGATCATGGCTGGGCTGGGACACATAAAAACATTCATGCTTGTAGGTCCCCGAAGAGACAGGTTTACGTCTAGATATATGTATAGTAGTTGACAGTGAGTCAGCAGTATATTGTAGATACAAAGAAGGTATGGGACTGCAGTTTTTAAGTCCCATACCATCTTTGAATACATCATGTGAATTACAGGTGATTCATTAACTGAATAAGGGTAACTGGCCACGTAACCTGTCTCGTAATACCTATATGATACATTGAATCGCAATTGAATCATTTCGCTGTCTCGCTCTAATATAAGTAATTGGTTTAAGAAAGACAGGGGAACTTATTGCATTTATTGGTTATATTGGTAGAAGCCGACGTATCTATTGCCTACCAATAAAATATGAGTGAATTGTAAGAAACATACCTACTGCGAGAATTTGGCTGTAATCTAAAACATAGATAGACCATGTCCTAGAAAAACAAGCATATTGAGAGGCGTCAACGGTAACGCGAACTAATCATAGCGTTTCAATAAAGAAATTTAGATTTAATATCAACAAAATTTAAATAATCACTAAAAAGAAAATAAATAGTTTCAAAATCTTTTTGGACAGGCAAATATCATCATAATATTGAAACACAAAAAAACGCACCTGAACATCTATAAAAATAAATAAAATTGGAGTGTCTGTTTGTAATATTAACATAACCGGTTTTTACTAAATGCATATGTATGTATACACAGTACATATACCAAAGCCACATTTTTTACAATTTTTGTGTGTCTGTCTGTCTGTTTGGCGGGGCTAATCTTGGGAACGGCTTTACCGATTTCGACGGGACTTTCACTGGCAGATAGCTGATGTGATAAGGAGTAACTTAGGCTACTTTTATCTCCATACATACATACATACCTACATACAAATAAAAAGAATTTGAGTGTCTCCGATTTTGACGGGACTTTCACTGGCAGATAGCTGATGTAATAAGGAGTAAGTTAGGCTACTTTTATACTAGCTGCGCCCACGACTTCGTCCGGGTAGATACTGAACAATCATATTTTTCTCACGTGGACGAAGTCGCGGGCACAGCTAGTAACAAATAAAACGTTATTCTTTTGCAGATTATTAATCTCTTTCTAATAGCTGCCATTCGTAAATGTGAAAATAAATTGTTCACATAAATACTTGATGATATTTTATCTTTGCGAAGAAAAGCATATCAAATAGCTGAACATTTTCTTTGTCACTCGAGTCACGCGAGACAAAAGGCGAAAATAATCTCTTTTACTTTGCTCATCGTACATTTTTTTACTACTAGCGCATGAAACGAAATGCCGTCAAACATATATGATTAAGCAAATATTTACTCAAGTGATCTAGGAAACATAAAACGTTGCATAACAAACCTTGAACCGAATTCTTTTTGCGTCGATTGTAATGAAGATGTTGCTTAGTTACCTGAAACAAAATAGAATTCATTCATCATTCAATGTTGCGACTGTTTTAATTATGAAACAGATTGTGAAATATCAGACAGTTGTGATCGCAGAAATAAAAAAAATACAATTCGTTTAGTTAGTAGGTTATTGGATTATGACATTGTAAATTAGGTACCTACGTTTCCCGTTCCCGTGTACTCTTTGACATACCTAAAAATAAACTTAAAAGTAACGCAATGTGAAAATTTCATATCAATCCATTGACGAGTATAAACAACTCGAGTATAATCAAAAGGAAGTTGAATGTACATAAGAATACATATAAGAGTAAGTTGAATGTATATAAGAATACCTACATATGAGAGTAAAACATATTGTTCTCAATTTTACAGCGTTGGGCACCTAATTAGGAAACGTGTAACAAAAGTGTAACAGTCATCAGTTGAAAGGGTAGGTCCCGTGGCACTATTACAAGTTTCGTTTGCTGGAACAAAACAAACAGCCATTACACTATACGATTTAACGCCCAGTCTACGGGGACAGGATGGTGTATTGTAAAAAACACGCAATTAGGGTCCCTAAATAGGCCGATCGAGTCAATCGACAAGTTCCGAGCTCCCGCCATGCCGATTGGGTACTGTAAGAAATAGGGAGACAGGGAGGTTGACAAAGTTAACTCAGAGACAAGTCTAGCTAAATATTCGTAGTTTCGTACGTATTGCTACTAGTGTAAGCGAATGTATACCTAAAACGTCGTGCTTAATAAGTTTTTGTTCAAAATAAGTTTTCGTCAAAGCGAATTACACACAGGGCACGATTTCTAGGGTAATATAATAAGCCGACCTAAGTGATGACAAAGCGACAGGCGGGACACGATAAATCGTGTAGTGTAATAGCTGCTCAACAAGCGACGTAATAATTGGGAGGACCATATCTTGGCAGCGGATCGCGCTCTCATCGCCAGAATGCCCGTTTGGTACACGAGAAACTTTTCCTGTTAACGGAGTCTTAAGGTAAGAACACACAATTCCACTGTGTTGAAAACGCCGTTAGTTAATTAATACTTAAAAGATTTTTTTTAGACCTCACCGATACATTACTGGCATTCATTTGAATAATACCGAATGAGGCAAATCGTTATTTTATATGTCAAATTCTTCTTTCATTTCTTTTGTCTTAAACATTCGCGTTGGACTGTCTTGTTAGATATCCAAGGCGTAATGCGATTTAACTTTAAGTAAGCAAACTAACTTCATTTCTACAACATAGTTAAAGCAGATTTTATACGAACTCAAAATTGACAATAAAAAAGAAAAGTTACGTAAACAGTCCACTCTTTGTCGTCCTAAAGTGCAAAAGTCCAGACTGATCTCCAAATAGATAAGAATAGCTCTTCTTCGGCATAGCGTAAAGCTACCTTTATTTGAAGACGCAAACGGGAGTATAAATTGCTTACGAGTATTGGTTAACTTAGAAGTAATAATGATAGTTTGGTTTGGCTTCTATTAAATTGAGTTAACGTTATTATTGAATCGTCAGTGGGTTTCGGGCCTCGTATGTAGGCACGTTAAACAACTATCATTACTTAAGCAATCAGACGCAGTAAACGTTATTTTGACGATGCTACGCTATATTAAATATTTGTTTATTGTACGCTTCAATTACGTACCGAAGGCTCAAGATGGTGGTCCTGTATTATGAAATATTTTTAGAATACATTTTTAATTTACATGTAGGTACGTTTAGTTGCGGGTACATATCTCGAAGAACCGATGGCTGTTGCAATAAGGGTACGCCATTTGCGAAAAACGAAGCATGGGCAGGCTACAGGTCCGCCACGAGGTGGAACGACGTCCTGGTGAAGATCGCGAGCAATCGTTGGGTGGAGCGCGGCCTAATAGTAATGTCTCCCCAGCGCGTGCATAGCCCGTCCCTATGAGGAAATCCTCACAGCCCGGACTTGATTTGCCTCCATTATGACAGAGGTTATGTTCGCCTGGTTCCACGAGCGAGGAGATTCAGTGCGGCGTCTAAGTTGATGATGAGGCGGCGGCTGTGGAGTGCCAACACGAGAATGCAGCGGCGCAACGTCTCTTTGGCCTTATCCTGGCTTTACGACCACTATATCAAGGACAAATCTCTTACGAAGACCCTATCCCGTGTCGAGAATCGAACCCGACGGCCAGTGGTGAAGATGGGTGTATTGTCCCGAGCCTATCAATTGGTGTTGTATCCGAATGGCAAGGAGCGGGGAAGTAGCACGACTGGGAAAAAGCTCTCCACAACTCGTCGTACTTGCAACAGTGGCCCAGTTGAGACGGTCTGGACCGGTCGTTGAGAGCATCTCTCGGAGAGACCTTTGTTCAACAGTGGGACGTCTTTGGGCGTTCTTCAACTGATATGTTGATGAAATATTTACTTTATTTTTAACATAATTTACGTATAAAAGCACTAAAGTTAAAAGATTATTTGTAGGTACTCTAGTAGTAGTAACTATAAGTATTTAAAATCTGCATGGAATGAAAGTTGAAATTATTTGTCGAAATTAATTTAGATATGGGAATTAAAGAAACTTAAAAAGTAGTACAACGTGTACAGTTTAAAATACTGAACCGAAGCCAATGAGTCGCTATAAAAAACATAAACACACTGACCTGCATCAAGTTGCATTAATTACGACAGTTCAGCGAGTTTATTAATACCCGTCTTTTGCTCTCACATTTTTTTTTGTATGTTGTAACAAACGGGAATGCAATACAAGTAAATCATTATTACAGTCTCCGGATATAAGGTGTCCCAAAAAATCACGGCTATACCATGACGTCCGAATTGCTGTTCAATGTAGGAATTGCCAAAATGTTGTTTCATTTATTTAGATGACAGTGCATATGAAGACATGATATAAAGCTAATAAGAATTCAGTGTTGAATGATAAAATATAGTCATGGTGCGGACGCTGCGGTGACAATGACGTCAAGACCGCAAATAATACAGACTCAAAGCAATCGCTTTAGCTCTTGCTTAACCAATAAGTTATTTTCTAAGCAGTTGTCTTTTTATCGAGAATTGTGGTTAATATATCAGGAACAAATATAAGTAAGTAAATAAACAAACACACCCACGAACAAACAACCTCTCTAACCCTAAACGCAAAGCTCAGTTCCGTCGTTCGTAAAAAATAAAATTACATAAATCTTGATCTTTTCAAGTGCACTTGGATCAATAAATGAACAGCGCCCACAGAATGCGTTGGCCACGTTAGAATAAATAACACGTCAACTAAGTCAACTTCGCATTCTCAGCTTATAGTGGGCAGACATGCCGTCAGCGTATTTCATAGGTACAGTTAAAGAACTTTCAGGTCTGTCGAAGTCAATCAAATATAGCGTTTATTGCCACTGCATAAAGTGCCCATGAGTACTATGGACTTTTCCCTGATAGTAGGTCCCTACCAACGTCGGTGGTCCGGCGGTATCAACGTACGCGGCGAGCGGTAATGCAGGCAATCAACATCCGCCGGTAGCCATGACTACCACCAATTAGGCTTTGATACGATAAAGCTTCAGCCAAAGGGATCCGGCGGTTTCAAAGGACTTTTAACGATTTCGATAGCAGTTTCGTTTTCGGACTATATATATTACCTATGTGAAATTGTATTATGAACATAGTCAGTACGCATTTTCTTATCATTTACGACCCCTTGGAGTACCAAATGTATTAATTTCGTAAGCAAAACAACACAGATTAGAAGGCTGATAATTGCTATATTTGTCATAGGTAATAACACTACAGCGTGATGTTGCCAGAAACATTTTACAAGCTACAGTTGAGAAGCTGAGAGAAAGATACTTTTCCTTATTGATCTAAAAAGGTCTACAAGAAGTCTACTAAAATAATATATAATAATACTAATTTAGCTCGCAAAAGCCTAAGAACATTGGTATTCTCCTGATTAAAATCGTTCTACAAAACTTTCCCTTTCCCAATAACAAATATAACATGGGATGCCTAATCTTATACACTTACCACCCATCTTCTGAATTACAGTTACGTGTCAGGTTGGCACTTAGTAAACTTCTAACCATTATCACAACTTTCAGCAAAGTTATTGTCGTCTGCACACCCAATAAAAATGTTCCAACGACTTCAAAGACGTCTAATTGCTTTTGTCGCAAATGACAGTTTGGAAACTTATAAGTGGCACGCGTATGAAGTGTATTTGCTATCGATTAAGACCCGCTATAAAAATATCTAGAAAATGAGAATCACAGAAAGAAAACCTTTGTCAGATTCGCTGCAGACTGATCCACTGATATGACTCTGCCAGAACCCAAGCCTGGTAGATATTTTGCTCATAGGCTAAGCCTCGCCAACAAATGGACAATACTGCCAGCGTCTTGGAGATCATGCCAGCCAGGAGTTGATTTGATTTGCATTAGCCCATTCTGTAAATATGTATTTAATTTTAATACTATGAGCTACTGCAAATCAAATCAACCCCTGGCTTAGTTTCCTCTTCATTACCGTTTTTACTTAGTAGGGGAACCCAAGAGGAGATTTTTGAATTTACTCCAGCGCGTCATATTAAGATATAGGAGATTCCTTCCACCCTGTTCAGTACCTCCACCAAATCTAAGATTTCCATAAAGGGATGTACCCATAGAGCTTCCGCCACGAGCTTGCCTCGCGTCCAAATCAGAATTTGGATGGGAGCTTTTGCAAGGACAATTACGACCGTTTTTCCTTTCGGGGTTCGGAACTCTAAAAATAAATAAGACAAGACGAAAATTATACGTTGGGTACCAGGTAAGAAAACCGAGAGTCATAAGATCGCAGATAATGTAAGCACAATACATTTATCAACCGTCCATCGTGGCTAGGGTGGCAAATCATACTGTAAAAAATGGTATTATACTATTTTTAGCTCACACGCAATAGGTACTATTTACTGTTTTATGTCATGAAGTAGCAAACAAATATGCAGTGCACTTTGATGATAAGTGAATACTGTAGACCATAAACTTCTACATACAAACCAGAGATTTGAATGTCACGAGTTGACACTCCTGACGCTTAAGCTGTTTTGCCTTTGTGCCGGAAATTAAATGGCTGTATATGACTAACTGAACGGAATACGACAGTGTTGAACTCTACCATTTAACCAAATGAAACAAAAAATAATTAGGAAAAAAATATTTATTTCATCGCCGTACAAACTATTAAAAATGTTCAAATATTTCATAATTATGTCATATCTGACACGAATATGATTATTTATTTTTAAAAAAAAGTTAGCAACTCTAATCGTGGCACGTATAGGTACCTACTCTGTGACCTTACGATTATGACCAAGCGTCAATACCGTCGCAGGCATTATGATGCCGGATCCAGACAAGCCCTACCTCAACGACGACATTATTATTGAGGACATAAATCATATGGTTTTGAATGAATGAATTGTCTCTAGGGTAATACTCAAACCGTATTTGAAATGCTCATTTCCGTGATCCTTAATATTTAAATTCAGAGCACGGAAGTGCCTGTGACGTTGAAATGACGTGATCATTCTTAATATTGGCAGACAGACAAACGTGATAGTCGTCACCGTTACTTGTAATATGAACATTTGCATTCAAGGGATTTCTCAGTTGCGAATAGCGCTGTAGGAAGGAACGAGAGAAAGACCTCCTCCCCTTAATATACGGATGGATCTAGCTGTCTTTCTTGAATTTCCCTATTCAATTTGTCTTCCAACTTACACAACTACAATAACAAAACAGTCGGTCAAGTTACCTTTTTAAAAAATATGGTTTATTACTCAGGGAGGCATGATGGCATACAGGTAAACAAATTAAACGTTTCGTATGTGTGTGAAGTCAAAGAATTTCATTAATGTAATATAATAATATAATATAATCTTTATTTGGAACCAATAACAGAAAGGCGATACATTAACAAGGGAAACGATGATACCTGCAGTAGTATAAACTGTGTCGCAGATACCAACGCCCACCTCCAAACATATTTCCAAAATCATAAGTAACATATTTACTTTTTTTTTAAATGCCTATAAATCACAAAAAAGAAAAGATTGTAAGCAGATTAGCTGACTAAATAAGTAGCAAATGTAAAACATATTAAATGTTTCGTGTGTGTTTGTGTGTGTGTGTGTGTGTGTGTGTGTGTGTGTGTGTGTGTGTGTGTGTGTGTGTGTGTGTGTGTGTGTGTGTGTGTGTGTGTGTGTGTTTTGTGGTATGAAACTATAGCTTGGATTAATTTGAATTTGCGGTATAGTTATTTTGTTTTGTGATTGGTTGATTGTATGGTAATGACATTATTTAGGTGCTTTTAGTAAATTTTCTGTCTCATCATATGACAACGACTGTAACCATTTGTTTGTTATATTTTTCATTTTTGATGATGTGAGGGGATAGACATTTAATTGTTTGTTTATTTTATTATATAAAAAGTTGCCAATAACGTAAAAATGACGACCAGCGGTGCTGGTGCGATGTTTAGCATTAAGACAGACTTTATCGTGTCTTCGTTTAGTTGATTGGAATTTTGGATTAAAGCTGATACTGGCATGTTTTTTGAGAACTGTGTGTAGAACGAAGAGTTGTCGCACAGTTAAGACTTGACAATCAGAAAATAACTGTTCAGTGGGGTAACGTCGAGATTTATTTAATATTACCTTGAGGATAGCTCGCTGGGCCACTTCCAGTTTATGCATATAATTCCGTACAGATCCACCCCAGGATACTATGCAGTAGGACATAATAGATTGAACAAGAGCGTAATATACCATTTTCAGGCAGTCAAAATCTAGGCATGATTTTAAGTTTTTGAATACAAAGATTAACTTTCTCACTCGCGATACTAAATTTTCTATATGTAATTTCCAGGATAGTGATTTATCTATGTAAACACCAAGATATTTTATAGATGTAGTTTTTTCAATGTATGTACAGTGACAACTATCCGGAGCCACATTACTAAAACAAACATGTGCTTGAACAGAGAATGTATCTTTAGGCTCAGAAAAATGGTTTAAGGCAAAGGGTATCATTTTGGACTTGGCAAGGTTGAGAGACAAGAGATTTCTAGAAAGACAGTACATCACACGCGTGAGGGCATTCTCCGCAGACGCTTTTGTGTCCAACCAAGATTTCCCGTGTACGAGAAGAACAGTGTCATCGGCATAAGAGATGATTTTGCAGTTTGGAATTTGTAGCAAGCATAGCTCATTTATGTAAATAAGGAAGAGTGTAGGTCCAAGCACACTGCCTTGTGGCACGCCATAGTTAACGGGAGCAAGCTGACTTTTGATGCCGTCTATCTTCACATATTGGGAACGATCCGTTAGATAACTACGGAAAATGTCATGTGCAGCACCTCGGATACCAACGTTCTCCAGTTTTCTCAACAAGATTGGAACAGACACAGTGTCAAACGCTTTGGATAAATCAAGAAAGATGCCAACGGTTTTAAGTTTTTTGTCAAGGTTTTCGACAATGGTGCTAGTTACTGATAAAACGGCATCTTCCGTTGATTTACCGGTTCTGAAGCCAAATTGATTTGGGCTTAATACATTGTTTTCATTTAAAAAGTTTATTAGTCTCCGATTTATTAATTTTTCGAAAATTTTGGAAAAAGCTGTCAATACTGAGATTGGTCTATAATTAGTGACACTGTGTCTGTCACCACTCTTATAAATAGGATGGACTATAGCAACTTTAAATGCTCTCGGAAAAACGCCGGTTGAAATGGCCAAATCAAATATGTGTCTTAGTAATGGGATTAAAATTTGTCTAGTGGATTTTATTAGATACGTTGAAATACCATCGTTACCAATTGCACAATTATCTTTTAAAGATAGTATAACATTCTCTATTTCAGAGTCATCTACATTGAATAAGACCATAGAATGGAGTGGAATCTTAGTCGCAGTTGATTTATTGTGCAAGGTGTTCGGGAGCAATTTTATTTTATTTGCTAGTTCCTTACCAACATTAGCAAAATACGCATTAACTTGGTTAATTGAGCCCAGTGAGTCCTTACGTGATTTTAATAGTTGTGACGAAGTAGAAGTTACCTTGCAAAGATTGGCAACATTTTTTATAACTTTCCAAGTTGCTTTTGGATTTCTTTTTGCTTTTATTAATTGTAGTCTTTCGTACTCCCTTTTACATTTTTTTAATAGATAATTACAGTGGTTACGATATCGGAGGTAAATCATTTTATGACTGTCAATGTCAGGGTTTTTCTTATATGTACGAAAAAGTTTGTCCCTGTGTCGAATACATCTCAAGAGGCCTGGTGTGATCCAGGGTTTAACGATACGTTTTCGACTAGGGACCACTGAATTTATAGTGTTTTTAACAACAATATTATTAATAGTATCGATTAATGTGTTAGCAGCCGAGTCTGCATCAATACAATTAAACACAGGAGAAAAATCAACATTATTGAGTTCATTTACAACAGATGTCACATCAGTGCGGCTCAGTGTTTGAGGGGCTTGAACGTTAGCTTTAAGTTTAGTGTTACAGACCAAGAATGTGGGCGCGTGGTCAGTGATATAGGTATCAAGAATCAAAACTGAGGCCTGGTTTTTTGAGCGAAGTATAACATGGTCTAGACAATTTTGTTTTCTTGTTGGGTAATAGTGGGCAGGAAGCATACCATGATATGCAAGTAAATTAAGATATTCGTCACAAATAGGATCGTTATTAATCAGTTTCAGGTTGATGTTAATATCGCCCATCAATATTAGTGTTTTGAAAGACTTAACGCTGTTTAAAGTATGTTCAAGACTATTGAGAAAAGGATTTAAATTTTTGTATGAGGGAGAGCGATATATGGCAATAATTGCAATTTCATTTGAGAGCATGATTAAAATAGTATTGGCATCACAAAAGGTAGGTAATTTCACATCATAATCTAGGATACTTTTGACGAATACCACAACTCCCTCATTTTGGTTATTAAATGAAGTTTTAAAAGCTTCAAAACCAGGAAGTGAGGGAATAGTGGGCGATTTACTGAGCCAACACTCTGAAAGGATAATAACATCAGGTGTACAGCTCATTCTTCTAAGTAGGATAAGCAGTTGATTAAAATTACGATTTATGCTCGTGATATTTAGATGCAAGACTTTTAGTATAGTTTTGTTATTTGATACATATTTGACACAATCTTCCGGTGAACATAAGTACGAATCCGACACGGTAATTTGTTCCAAATCGCTATTTAACGTATTTAAATCATTCATATTCGAAATGTGAGTAAACAGAGGAATAAATTTTATTGTAAATGCCAAACAAGCTATGCACCCTCAGTACGACTTTTGTAGTTACTGTGTTTAAGCCAGAGCTTAACCATACCGTGATCAAATAGTGTAAAAGTATAAATTTGTTGGTGTAAAATGTACCCAGTAAACTGGGGTGAGTAAAATTGTATAGTAAAATTAGAACTAAAAGGTGATGAATCAAAAAAATATCTGAGGAACTAAATGAGTGAATGAGTAACAAATTTTTATGAGTTAAAAATACCACAAAACATAGTGGATTCTTAATAGGTGGACCCGATCTTAGTCAATTTGCAGATTTCAATTTTTCTATGTCTGATTCACAAGTCACTCTAACTATAGGATCATTTTCTCTCTTGCGCAGAAATATTTTTCCATGCGATACCCAACAGAACTTGAAGTCGTTTACAGAAGCGAATTCTCTGGACAGATAGAAAAGCCTCTTCATAGATTGAGTTAAGTACTCAGATATGTAGATACGCCTTGGTGGCCCACTCAGCTTCAAATGTTCTGTGCTTAATTTTGATGGACATTTGTTGAAATTACGAAAACCGATGTTAATTTATTCTTTTAGTAAGGCACTCGTGAGATCGACTATTATGGTTTTTTCTGTAGGGCTTTTAGTTTTTATACGGAAAATGTCTTTTATATCATGGCTCTTCATTGGAACATTTAGCAATTTAGTCGTACTCATAAAGGTATCCAATAGATTTGATTTAGTCTCGGAGGTAGGTAAGGGGACATTTCGTATCTCTAAACACGTAGATTTGGATATGCGCTCGAGGCCTTCCAGTTTATCTTCAAGTGATTTTATTGTCAACAAATTTTGATTGCGTTCAGTTTCAAGTTTTTTAACAGTAGATTGGAGAGAATCACTTTTTTCGGCGAGAAAATCGATAGTTGATTTAAAATCTTCGATTGTGGAACACAGTTTTTCAATACGCTTAGTCTGTTCCTCTTTGAAATCTTTGAGCATTAATTTCATTTCCGACATAAAGTTTGAAAGTTCGGTGCTATTGGAACGTTTCCGTTTACGCATGGCAACATTTGTTATTTTATCAGTCATGCCTATGCTTGAATCAGACGATGAGTTTATCTGTTGAGCGGGCGGCATCAGGGACACCGAAACTGACGGACGTGCAGCTGTACCTGAGTCCTGGGTGGGTGTAGCGCTGCGTGAAGGAAGTTTGTTGCCATCTTTATTCGTAGCGGGTGATGCTGGGGGCGAGTGGTTAAGTGGCATTTTGCAGGTGCGGTGCAGGTACTAGGCGAGCAGCAGTACAATAGAGAGGCACTTATTAACACACCGATCTCCCGTCACACACGGAAGGACAAGGGGTCTATGTAGATTGGTCGCGATCGAGCGTTCAGTACAATTTGTCTTTCCGTCCAGTATAAGTTGATCCCTTTTGTATTACACGGAATGGTGTCTCTGTCGCACTCGCAGTAAACGCCCTCAAATAACGACTTTGTACTCACGGTTGATTTATCAATGTGTAGATACTGCGCCACGCTTGATGCAAAATGCAATCGACTTTAATTTATGCACTCCTATTTTATGAATACTATTTAACTGTCGTAATTTTGAAAATTTGGAATAAATATAAAAGTAAATGATAGTAGTATTAAACGTCTGTACTGTTCAGAGGATCCGGAGGAAGGGAAGGAATGTGAAAAGCTTCATCGCATTTACTATCATAATACTGTAGCAGCAATTGCTCACGTCAGCAAAGATGCATGTCCAGCAGCTTATTCGATAAAAGTAAATAGATAAATGGGCAACTGTGCAAATGAGCACACAATCGCGTAGCACGGGTGCAGGGTGCGCCTCGGACCGCGGACAATGGCGGCTAGTCCTTGAATTAACACCGAAACTATGGTTACGGCGCACAATGGATAGGATTTACCTAGATCGAACGGGCAAGCGCCACCGACTTCCAAGCGGCACACGAGTTAGCACCAAATGTTAATAATGACTGATTTGATAATATAAAGGACGTTGAGCCCTCACAAACAACGCGCTCACTTCGGGTAGTTCGTTTGAACTTTCTATCATTATGAGAAAGCAGTAAAGGTAGGTGTGCATTTGCATACTTTGACTGATTAGATTAAATATGTTTAGATAAACAGGCAATTGTGCAAATGAGCACACAATCGCGTAGCACGGGTGCAGGGTGCGCCTCGGTCGGCAGACAATGGCGGCCCGTCCTTGAATTAGCACCGGGACTATTGTTACGGCGCACAATAGATAGGATTTGCCTAGATCGAGCCGGCAAGCGCCGCCGACTTACAAACGACACACGAGTTACCACCCAATGTTTAGATATATGATTACTTTGGTAAGAAAATACCATTCAAATAATTCAAAGCTTCAATAAAAAAAACCACTAGTTTGACAAGTTACTGGTGGAGTTCCGAGTGTAGGAGCTCGAGGACCTAACCTATCTGCCGCTAAATGGTACCCAATGTTCGGCATTATCGTGTTCCGGTTAGATGGTAATGTATGGCCCCGTAATAACTATCACAGAGACATGACACCTCAGGTCTCAGGGGTGGCAACGCATCTGCATTTTGACCTCTGGTTTTTATGTAGATCTCTAAAGGCTGCAGTCATCACTTAACATCAATGAAAGCTGCATGCTTGTTTCCCACTTTGATAAGAAAGAATTCAAGCTTGTCAGACCGCCACCACAAAAATTGACAAGGGTGTAAAAATCGACCAATCAAACTAATGCTAGGCCTGAGGTACCGGCTTAGATATCCGGGTTGACGAGTAGGTAATATTGAGGTTTTCCCATGTGGGAAGATTCTCAGAATGGCATCTCCTGTAGAAAGAAATGATACCGAGGAATATCTCTAGGTGTACCTCTCTATAACTTTGGGAATCAAAAAAAGGCTGGCGAATTTATAAATGTTGACCCAATGACTTAAAGAGTCGAGCTGTTGACTTTCATTTATTTCACACATTAATCACAAGATCACTACCGCGTTGTTGGGGTCCAACAATGTATTTCGCCAAATACGTCACTCTTTATGGACTTACCTACTAAATTAAGGGTAACTTGAGATGTCATTACGAATAATTGGCCTGTGTACAGGCGATCGGGGAAACAAAAGGTCCTCTTGATATATCACAAGTGATAAATTACAGTTCAAACATGTCCCCGAATTTCATACTTAAATCGGTGAAATTTTAAATTGAAATGCATAAGTACTCGTTACTGAACTTGACAGGTGATAAGTAGATACAGCACCAAGCATTTTTATGTATGTTTGACCCATCTATACTAATATTATAAAGCTGAAGAGTTTTGTTTGTTTGTTTGAACGCGCTAATATCAGGAACTACTGGTCCGATTTGAAAAGATTTTTCAGTGTTAGGTAGCCCATTTATTGAGGAAGGCTATAGGCTATATATCATCACATCTATGACTAATAGAAACGGAGGAGCGTGGGCGAAGCTGGGACGGGCCGCTAGTTTTAAATATATGTGACTGTGACTTATATTTAATTTTTACAAAGTACAGTTGACGCCGCAGGCTATCCTCATACTCTTTGTTAGCCACTTTGTACATTTTCCATTTCTGCGATTAAGAAATGACCTACAAATAAATCTACATTAGCACAATATTGCAAAACTAATAAATAAGAAACAGAGTAGTATCGAAAATACCTTAGGGTACTATGTGCTGACGCATGCTTGTATGGCAACCGAAAAAAACATTAACAATGACCCGTTTACCATCCAATAACGCCATGCTTTTAGGTTAAATAACAAATTAATAATATGGAAATGTAATCAATCCCATAATAGCTTCCCAATACATAATCATATAAATAAATGTTGTCATACGTTAAAATTAAACCGCTTACTTAATACTTCCTCAATTTCTTGCATACTGATTTTATCTATATTTTCATGTATATCTACGTAAGACAACCGAGACAAGGTCAGTGATGTCAGCATTGAAAACTTACCTTGTCTCTTGCCAATATCTAGTCTACAGCCTGGATTCCTGCGCAATGTGTAATGGATAATAGAATCTACGGTATGTAATCTTAGTAATAACATCACATTATTGAAATTAAATATTAAAATAATATTTGTGCCTTTTATTTACTTTTATTACCACCTGAACACGATAGTCCAGAACAGTACCATTTAGTGGCAAGTAGATTATATGGTTAATGCGGCGGTACCAAAGCTCGCGCGCTCCGTCCCTAAAAATAGTTCATTATCCAATAGTTCATAGTTCATAGGAAGATATCAAGAAGAACTTAAAATATTGATACACAATGAGAATTATGCGTGAGATACATATGTATGTAAATGATCTACACATAATAGCTACGTTATTCTCGACGTATTCAGGTATTCGCTTTTTATCCTATCATCTCTTTTCACACGTAACAGAGCGTGGTACGTGAAATGCGATCGTTAATGGCCATAAAGACGATTACGAATCACGAATAAGCTTTCATAATTAGGCGGGTCGACCGGTCCGTGGGTCCACTGGTGACATTTACTCAAATGGGTCTCTGGTGCAATTACGTAATCGAACACAATTACCTACTTAAAGTTGCGAAGTTCAATAGAGATGGTTAATAATCATTATTCATTCATGATTATCATTAGCCAATTATGTATATGGAAAGTTTGGATTTTAATAAAATCCTTGGTCTTATGGAAAAAAAATCTTTGCTCTTTTATGAACGCTGTGCTATGTGTATCGGGAGTGTTTGTAAATATGGTCTTTTTTATACGTTTACTATTGCACCAGAATTGATGACGAAAAAGTTTCCGAAGCTGTACCGTGAATGATGCAGATGTATTGAGGCTCTATAATCTCACGGTATATATTTTTGGAGATATCCATACGAGTGATTGAAGTAGTGATCATCTTCGTTCATGTTTCTGTACCAACCTAACCCTTTTGAAATCCATTTCTTTGGAGAAATACAAGACGCAATGATACGTCATGACACAGCATTGTTACATAATACAATTGAAATAGGGGAGGAAGGTAACCAAATGTCGAGTGAACATTAATACAAGTCGTCTTCTTGACAGATATGTAACCGAGCAATCTCATTATTTTCAGGAAATGCCTTTGCTAAGAGGAAAAGGGTGAGAATGATATGGTTTCACCAAATGAACTGTACGCAGGTTGTTCCTCTAGTATAATTTATGTATTCAATCTCGAATGCATTTACATAGGTAACAAATATCGAATTTCCACCGCATCAATTTCAATGTAACTTTTATATTGTAATCGAGTTAATATTTATTTGCATTGAGAAGTTGTGGATGAATCATTACATTACATTTGCGCCATAAACATTCTGTATTAAATTAATAATGAATGAAATACAAATACTCCAAACATCATTTCAATTAAATTAAAATCGGTAAGTACTACTCGAGAGGTCAACATTGCAAATTGATAGTGGCTACTAATTTCGATGATTATGTCATGGATGAGACTGAAACACTTCAGTTGCTGTTCAGTTGATTTGGTGCAGATGACTGGTAGTAAAACGTTCAATGAGTAAAGCTCTTATATACCTATTAGTAAACTGGTTAAACATAATGAAAATTATTTAAGTCTTAAAACGATTGAAGGATGCAAATTGGCCACTAGTATATTATTATGCCTAGAGCACTTACACAAAACGCATGCTCAGCGCGGACACCGCGATAACGCCGCGTTTCTTCTGTAGTAATATAAACGCTACATCAGCTCGGCGCTGACGACGCACAATCTATACTTATATTATAAAGCTGAAGAGTTGTTTGTTTGTTTGTTTGCTTGAACGCGCTAATCTCAGGAACTACTGGTCCGATTTGAAAAATTTACAGTGTTAGATAGCCCATTTATCGAGGAAGGCTATAGGCTATATCATCACGCTATGACTAATAGGAACGGAGCAGCGCGGGCGAAGCCGGGGCGGGCCGCTAGTAAGATATAAAACGCAGCGATAACGCCACGCACACGTCTCGTTGTCTGCGATTAACAACTCTAGTATGAAGGAGCTCTCAATATTCCCCCAGCTTATTACGATACTCAGTTGCCATCAATTTTACAAATACTTTGCCATGTACCTACTGCACATTACTTCTAGATTTCCTAAAATTATAGTAACCTATCACGTAACATCAAAGTACCAATATGCATAAGGCCTTTCCAATTTGTGGCTTATGACCGAGTTACATAACCTGAGGGCATCTCAGGTTATCGAACACATCCACAACCCTTTGCATAAATAAAACATTTACCATTGTTAAAAACATAACGTTCCAACTCGCCCAAAAACTAATAGGTTTTCACTTATTGAATGAATATTTTATCCGATCTGTCTAATGGAAAAGTAAATGGGCCATTACGCCGCAAAGTTACGTAAAGATGAAAAAAAACCTTCCGATACAAGACAATTAAGCGTTTATGTAAACGTTTAATCACATAACGAGACCTTCGCTCGCACTTGTTCTGGAATTTCTTTCTTTCTTGAAAACTGTATTATACTGAAAAGCGACGTTAAGAATAAATCTTTTAAAAGGGCTCGTAAGCGTAGCCGGTAGCCACCATTTAAAAGTACAATACTTATTTATGATTTGCTTCTTTTAAGACCGATTTCAGTGTAAGTACATAATAATTAAGGCCTATAGGTAGACATAATTGGATTAGATAGTGTATCTAATCTGCACGAAAATATTTCCCATCAAAAATCTTTTCATAACTAAATTATTTTGTGCGTGTGTGAGAGACTGATCTCCTCCTTAACGACCGATTTTAATGAAATGTTTTATGTGTGTTCAAGTGAATTCAAAAATAGTTTAGATTTGGTCTACAACTAATAACTTTTTATGAAAAAAAAAACAGAAATAAAATTCAGATAAGACGAGTGAACACCGTCTGTCGGTACCGCTTGTATATATTTACGTCATATCATCTAATCCGGATCCTATTTATGACCTCTCAAATTTATTATTATAGAGGAGAAAATTGAAAAAGTAAAAACAGTGGTGGTGACAGTTAAAAATAAGTTTATTTATTCAACTTAAATATTACCTAAGTGTCATCCAAAGCAATCAAATTATATCTCAAAGAGATCGACTTTGATTTTTAATCCGGAAAATGTTGCACAGTATGTAAAAGTACTAAAATTAAATATTTACCGTGTGTGAAATAAAAATTATATTGTATGCTAAAGTTATTACGTTGTATATTTAATTTTAAGCGGTCAGTGAGTTTAAGGGCGATTTCATAACGAGCGTGATTGAATTTCCATTCTTGAATTTCCATTCTAATTAAGCGTTGGATTATTAAGTTTCTCTCGCTTCACAGTAAAATAATTAAATGTTGTTTGGCATTTTTTTTCCTGTGCAGGATGAGGTGTGCAAGGTCTAACCTTGCCAATCCTTAAATCAAATCAAATTTACCATTCGCTTATATTTTAAACAGAACATAAATAAATATTAATCACTTTAACTTGTTGAGCCCCGAGAAAAATATGACAATTGATTTTCAATCGTTATGAGGACGATAACGTCCTCTCGAAAAACTTGATACCCACTTATGAACTTCTGTACAAACTTTTATTCACTATTAAATCTTTGTTAAGTCATAAATTAAGAATCGTAGAATACCAATAATACGCTACTAAAAGAAACTTCTATATCTAAGTTCTTAACTAAAGTAACTTATGATCTAGGACGACTATTTTAGATACGCGTTGTCACTCAATTAATAATTTATGGAGCATATTGCGGTATTATTACTTTTATTTAATAGGACTATAAAAATTAATTCACGATCGCATTCATATAGCATCAGTAGCGTGCCAAGAAGTAGTGAGTGCGGTGGATTTAGTATTTAGCCTAACGTTCATTACGGCCGCGCACCGCTTTTGTAATTATGGAAGCGTGCTGATGAATTACTACATTTGCGAAGGGATGCGACGGCAGCCCCTGGCACCGCGACCTCGCGACCTACTGTTGTCTGTTTCACACGAGAAAAATCCGCTCTTGCTCATATAAATTAAGAAGTTTTTAATGTAAGTGGCGGAACGCACTAGCGGTAAGCCGCGGGAGCGGGTAGCCGCGCGGTTTCAGTTTGATATGCAACCGCCTGTGATTGTATGGCGATTAAGTGCGTACAATCACAGGCGGTTCCATATTAAAACGTAAAAGCGGCTAGCCGCGCTGCTACCCGCTAGTGCGTTCGGGGGCTAAGTGAAAAGTTTATTAGTGTAAGGAGTCTAAGGAGTAGAATATCACGCTTTATTTATATTTCACTATAATCGTTCGATAGTTGAAATTCTTCGACCACAATATAAACAACGACCTTTTTTTGTGCACCGACACACACCATTGGTCGTTGAGAGCAGGGGAGAGCATGTGACAGTTATAGAAAAAAATATTATCTGATAGCATCAATTGCGTGCCAAGATGTAGTGAGCGTTAGCCTAACATTCATTACAGCCGTGCGCCGTGCCGCGAACCGCTTCTATAATTAAGGAAGCGTGCTGATGAATTCATTTGCGAAGGGATGCACCGGCATCCCCTGGCACCGCGACCTCGCGACCTACTATTCTATATGAGAAAAATCCGCACTAGCCTCATAAGTTACAAACGTTTTAAATGTATTTTTTACCTTTGAGTGAAGAACGTTTGCAGTAGAGTAGATTATACACGATGGTATATATTTTAAATTGCTACTCGTACAACCAGACACACGATGACACTTTTAAGGCCGGCGAGTTTTGTGAATACTTAGTTGCTTTGATAAAACTAATCTCACTACGCACTTACTTACTTATTTGGAAAACACTACGATCACACGACGGTACAAATTCTTCCATTATTGAGCGCCGTGAGATACAATCTGATCAGTCTGTCGATCAAAAATTTAAAGTAAAAAAGAAGGAGGGCAACGAACTGTTAATGAAAATTCTATTTGATAGCATCAATAGAGTGCCAAAAAGGTTGCGAATGCTGTGGATATAGCCTAACGTTCAGTATTAATAATTATGCGAGGGGGACCTCGCGACCTACTGGTCTACATGAGAAAAATCCGCAACACCCATATAAATTACGAAGCTGTTAATGTAAGTGTAGAAATAATTGTGCATGTTTGCAGTACATTTAGCTTTATGTTTTACTGCAGCCTGTGTACATCTCCAAACAAGTATAAAATTTGAACGATGCCACTCCTGGGATTGGAGTGTTGTGCCTATAGTAATATTATATCTAATAGGTACCAATTTGTTACATAAGGTACTCGTAGGTACCAACTAAATGAAATATAATTCCGGACATCAGCCTGTACGAGATTAGAATGGACCTCAAACAGCTTAAGAACAACAAGGCGCCTGGAGAGGACGGAATCACTACAGAGCTTCTGCAAGCCGGTGGATCACCGTTACTGAAACTCTTTCAGAAGCTCTTTAATTCCGTCCTATTCGAAGGTACTACGCCAGAAGCATGGAACAGAGGCGTGGTGGTGCTTTTCTTCAAAAAAGGTGATAAAGCCCTATTGAAGAACTATAGACCCATCTCGCTTCTGAGCCATGTCTACAAGCTGTTTTGGAGGGTGATCACGAACCGTCTCGCTCGCGGGTTTGATGACTTCCAGCCTCCCGAACAAGCCGGTTTCCGAAAAGGCTATAGTACCATAGACCACATACACACGCTGCGGCAGGTTGTACAGAAGTCCGAGGAGTATAACCGGCCATTATGCTTAGCGTTCGTGGACTATGAGAAAGCCTTTGATTCAGTTGAAAAATGGGCTGTGCTGCAGTCTTTACAGCGTTGCCACATTGACTATCGGTATATCGAAGTGTTGAAGTGTCTGTATAAAAACGCCACCATGTCAGTCCGAGTACAGGACCAATGCACGAAGACGATTCCTTTGCAGAGTGGAGTAAGACAGGGAGATGTCATCTCACCTCTGCTCTTCACCAATGCAATGGAAGACGCCTTCAAGCTCCTGGAATGGCAAGGACTAGGCATCAATATCAACGGCGAATACATCACTCACCTTCGGTTTGCCGACGATATTATAATCATGGCAGAGTCGCTGGAAGATCTCAGCACAATGCTCGAAGACCTCAATCGAGTGTCCCAAAGAGTGGGCCTTAAAATGAACATGGATAAGACCAAGGTCATGTTCAATAACCTTGTATCGCCCACTCCAGTGTCCGTTGGGAACTCGATGCTTGAAGTTGTCGACGACTACGTCTATTTAGGACAAACCATACAACTAGGCAGGTCGAACTTCGAGAAAGAGGTCATTCGCCGAATCCAACTCGGCTGGGCAGCGTTCGGGAAGTTAAGGAGCGTTTTCTCGTCAAACATCCCGCAGTCCAAGGACTGCGCGAAGACGAAAGTCTTTAACCAGTGCGTTTTGCCGGTGATGACCTACGGTGCCGAGACGTGGTCTCTCACTGTGGGTCTCGTACGAAAGCTCCAAGTCACTCAGCGGTCAATGGAGAGGGATATTGAGGGCCTGGAGAGTGACATAGGCTACTTTTTGTCCCGTTATATGTCCCCACCAACCTAAAATGGAAGGGTGGAGGTTACAGGGTGAATGAAAATTGGTATACATTAATATACCTATAAAACGACATCCACGCGGGCGAACCCGCGGGCAACAGCTAGAAAACTATAAATCACAGACTTTTACTCTTTACATTGGATATCACGACCATCCGATGCCTTTCGTTTTCGAAATATTAACAATTAAATAAAATTTAAGTACCTAAAGCTTCATTCGAATTGAATGAATTCACATTTTATAATTACAGTTCAACATGATTAACTACATTCACATTGCTCAGTAGTTTCATGAAAAGGTCTGGGTGCCGTTGGAATATATGCCTACAGTGAAGAAACACTTTACGTTATCCAGCTGCAAAATTGCAATGAGAGCGTGAGCAAACAAAATAAAACACCTTTACCGCAACAACTCTACATTGAAGAGTAACCTATCTAGTTGTGTATGTTAGCACATAGATAACATGAGAGTATGTTTGTTTAAAAAAAAGGGGGAGGGAATTTTGCATCATATATCTAATGATGCAAAATTAACCCCCCTCTCCAAATGTACATACCTCTCTCTACATATATTTTACCTATATTTAATGATGGAAATAGGAATATCACTCCGTACATAGACGAACAACGGCGTGGATGGTAACAACATTGCCTTCGCAAAAGCATGGTGCATTATGGTGATGTGGTTAAGTATCCAAAATAACCCTCATGACCATTTATGTTCCATGGTCATTCCATGTGTGATGTCTATTTAGAAATAACAGTTGACTATATCAACCGTAAAATACTACCCCGTTTTCGCCTTAATTATATTACATCATCATCATCATCATCATATCAGCCATAGGACGTAAACTGCTGAACATAGGCCTCCCCCAATGACCTCCATGCCGACCGATCGGAAGCGACATGCATCCAGCGGGTACCTGCAGCCTTCACTAGGTCGTCGGTCCATCTTGCAGGTGGACGCCCTACGCTGCGCTTGCCGATACGTGGTCTCCACTCGAGAACCTTTCTGCCCCAGTGACTATCGGTTCTCCGAGCTTTGTGCCCTGCCCATTGCCACTTCAGCTTGGAGATCTGCTTGGCTATGTCAGCGACTTTTGTTCGCCTACGGATCTCCTCATTTCTGATTCGATCCAGTAGGAAAACGCCGAGCATAAACGGCAAAAAGTAGCCTATGTCACTCTCCAGGCCCTCAACTATCTCTGTATAAAAAATCACATCAATCCATTGTTCCGTTTTGACGTGAAAGACGGACCAACAAACATACTTTCACATTTAAAATATTAGTATAGATTTGAGTAATATGTAGGTACTCAATATTAAATAGAAATGTTACTGGTCCTAAAAAGATATACGGGCTATAGTATACCTTTTTAGGACCAGTAACATTTCTATTTAATATTGAGTACCTACTACGGAACACGACAAAAGAACTATAAGCTCCAGTTTTCCGGATTAATAATACGCATATCCGGGTCGTTGCAGTGTAAAGCTACCTTAGCCTCCGGCAGTTTAATTGAAAGCCGATAGCCGAACAAAATGCGATGACATTTTTTCGAGTCGGTCTAGTTCAATAAAATCAATAAAATAGCTCGCCCGATATATATTCAACTTGAATGTTGATAACGATAAAATATAAATTGGCCAGGTTAGTTGATAGTATGTAAATAGATAATAATAGTATGCGGGCTGTGCGTCACCCACATCGATCAGTTCTGATAAACACGTTGATGGAGTGCTCTAACGCACCAAGCGTTAATTCGAGAATTCGGTGGAGATGGCTTCGTACTGTGTGTTCAATGATGATGGCTTACAACATAATAATGTCATGCTTATGTTTAAGTTATAACTTCTAGCCACACAAGTTTATTGCGGAAGTCCCTACATATTTTTTAGTGACAGATATTACTTTTTACTTATTATTTTATATACTTATTATAAAGTCTATTCTTATTCTGGGTATGCGGTTCACAAATAGGATATAAAAGTAACTGTTTTGTGCTCTGAGTACAAATACCGACGGAATCGGATCATTAAGACCACAGAATGAGTATTAGTACAAACTAGTACAAACTACTACTATACTTCCTTAATAAGTAAGACACTGCTACTATTTAAAGTGTGTAAGGGCCGGGATACCTGGCGTTCCACACTCTTGCCTACCCCGTAAGGGATAAGGCGTGAAGATATAATACATACTATTTTATTGAAATAGATATTTCTTTCTTTTTTCAAATTATCTCACGAACGCTCCTATTTCTTCAATGAATTTTGGCGTTTATGGACAACCGTGGATTTTATCAAGTCGATGTAAACAACATCGAAAAACCCTTGAGAATTGCACTGCTACTATTCCATCACAAAACGGAATAGGTACATTAATGCTTCATAATATCGTAAAGGCAATTCCTCACTACGAGATACATCCGAGGAGATAAATAAAATATCGCTCACTGCACTTTGTAATGGAACCATTTACATTGAGCGGCAATTTATATTATAATTCGGGAAGAGAAAACCTTGTACCCACCGCGTTTAAAGCAATGACCTCTATTTAAGAATTTTGCGGATTGTGATGTTTGATATTTATAGTTAAAGTTGTATGGAGAAAAAGTAAAACACAAAACGACTTAGAAAAAGATAAGTACATTAAATGACACCAAATCAAGTCTAAGCTTTTCATGGTAAACCAGGCTTCACAGTATATAGAGACAAAGAGATACTCGGCTGGAACTAAAATACGGACTTTTTAACCTAACTTTATCTATTTTTTTAATGTAATGAAAGTGCCAAACAATCATGCAGTTCGCATTGATGTTAAGTGATGACTGCAGCCTATAGACACCTACACAAAGACCAGAAGTCAAAATGCAGATGCGTTACCACTCCTGAGGCCTAAGGTTAATATGCCTCTCTGCTGGAAATTACAGGGCCTTACATTAACACCTGACCGGAACACGATAGAGCTGAACACTACCATTTAGCGGCAAGTATATTAGTTAATGCGGTGGTGCCTACGCCCGCGAGCTCCGTCATTGGAGCTCTACCACCAGTAAAATTATTAATATACTAAATCCGCTCTATTCTCGATATGCAATAAGTAGGTATGTACTGCACATGATTATTAACAGATTCATGACGATGGAGAGGAGGCTACGTAGCTGAAGAGCCTCACTCAGTCATTTATTCAACATTAACAAATTCCTATCTGCTGCCAAACGATAGTGTTCAGCACTATCGTGTTCCGATTAGATGGTTATGGTTATAACTATCACAGGAATAACAAATTAGGTTTCAGGGGTGGCAACGCATTTACTTTCTGACCACTTTTTAATGAAGATTTTGTAGGCTGCAGTCATCACTTAACCATATGAACTGCAGCTTGTGTGCCACCTGCATTACACACAAAACATTACAAATCTCATTCCTATTTACTTCAGTAAATCCCCTCCTCTCATCAACGTTATTCCGGGTCCACATCCTCTCTCAGCAAAATAAATTTTTTGAATCCGTTACTGCATATTATATTCCATAGTCAGAAATCAGTTTATCTGTTGAAACGTAATTCAATCTCGCTACGTGAGCACCGAGTATAGGAATTACTCATACGGATACACTTAAGATAACATTACTAACTTACTATTTAAGTTCAGCGTTGAGTATGAATTACGCTCGCTTTACTGCCATAAGATAATGTGAACAAAATCAGTGTGCATTTGTGAGTCCGTAGGTAGGTACTTGAAAGAGATCTTTAAACATGTGTTCCAAAGGGATCTTTTAACGGATGAAATAGGTCATATCATAACGCGAGGCTTTTCATTTTTTAGCGTTTTATTTCCTTAAAAATATGTATATTTGTTCTGCTTCTATGTTATTCAGCTTTGCCATGATATTTAATAATACTCTTTCGATAAAGTGTATTTCTCTTTGTGATTTATTTGAGTTTAAATAATAAAAAAAATACGAACAGTAAATACAACAGGCGGCTTTGTCGCTGTCGATTTCTTCCAGGCAACCTTATTTACACATAATTATGAAAAGCATTTGCATTATAGCGAACAGTATCCTCAAGTGTTTTTTTTAATATCTGAAGGTTGACAGACAAGCAAACGGTGTTGTAAAGTGGACAATCCTAATTGAAGGTAAATCGACGACAACTATCTGTCTACAACATTCGTTGTCCATGATAGAAAATATAGAAACTTCGCTCAGGACGGTTACCCTCTAGAAAACATACTTAGCCATATATAAATAGATGACGGATCTGTTTTAATTAACGTATTGACAAGACAAATGTCCAGGCAGGTAGATATTTAAGATATTTAAGATATCTAGGTATCGTCATACGTCATAACCGTTCAAATTTGTATGTACGAGTAATTGCTCAGCGCGTTGTCTGTCAACTTCAATTGACAGCTCATATCCACCACTGGTGCCACTTACTGTGCTTTGAAAGAGAGTTCAAGCTCACTCCCAAGTCGCCGCATTATCTAACGCTGTTACAAGTTTCATGACAAGTTTGATGACAAGTGCCTTAGTATCTAACTAATAATAAGAAACTCTAAAAAAAAATCTCAAAACCCACTGCATCGTGAATAAAACTTGACCTCAAAACTCACTCTCTTTATCGTAGACAATACAACGCAACCTTGTAGAGTTTAACTCTTAAACTCAATAAAGGCAGGTAGCTTCCGCGCCTGGGGAAATCTTAAATTCATTATTTGCTACACGAGCCGGAATCACTTCAATCCCTTGGAACGTTACCTACATACTACTGTAAACATATATGAAATGGGTTCAAAATTAGTGGTACAAAAAAATTCGAAACAAAAGTGGATAACTTATTACTTGTTATCACATTGTTTATAACTAAATAAATTATTTTCTTACCTAAGTGTTCTACCGATGTCTCTATTATCTGTAGACTGAAACATATTACAGAAACATACGTCATATTTTTCTAATCGTGATTTCTAGCACCGAGTAGGTACAATTCGAATGTGGGGTGTCTTCGGAATCAACGAACACCTATACTCAATACTCAATCATTTATTGCATTCCATAAATGTACAATACTGACTTAGGTGGTATTTAGTCTAATATATGTATCAATTATAGACCCTGTTGGGCACAGCAAGAGATAGGGATTATACAAAATATAAAATATAATAGGGAAATTCTACATAGTAACTATTTAGACATATTATTATGATGAAGTTACTAATGAATAAAAACGACTTCAAGCGAGGTTTGTAGGACCGAGTTCTTCGGTGCTAAATGCTGTCCTTCACCCATAACAGGTTCGTAGCGAAGATACATATTTAATCAACAAAACCATTTATTAGCATCTTCATCACGAAATCCTACATAATTACGTTCAAGATCAATGGTATTCCGTAAAGTAAGTAAAGTAAAAGTAAAAAAGTAAAAAAACGTTTAATTTCCTTCACAAATTTTAGGCTTATAGGTACTTATTGCTAATACAGTACTTGTGCACTTCGATCCTATTTTTGTGAGGGACTGGTGCCTGAAATAGGTTTCTAAATGAAATCTGTGCTACAGGTCGCCAGGCCCCTCCCGCAGACAGTTCTCAATTTACAGCAAGACACAGTAAGAGAAAAAGAAAAACACTGCCTAGATTATTGCCGCTACAAAAAAATATAGATATATAAAAAAAAAAAGAAAACGTGTGGACATTTATGACAATATCTAATTAAGATTAAATTTAAGCGCAATAGAAAAGGCGAGTTACAGTTTGATTTCAATAATTATTTGGGTGTGTTTTGTTGTTCGCTAGAGAGCGTTTGTAGGTGAGTGAATGTGGAGTGTGCGTGTGTATGTGTGTATGTGCTTGTGTGTGTGTATGTGCTTGTGTGTGTGTATGTGCTTGTGTGTGTGTGTGTGTGTGTGTGTGTGTGTGTTTGTGTGCATGTGTGTGACGGCTGCGTGGTGGAGCGGAATTTACGTGTCTAGAAAGGAGTATTGGTGAGTAATAGGTAAGTTTTGGTCATAGGTAAGTTTTGCGTTATTTTATCACTACGTTTATTTATTATAGATATGTATAATAAGTATTTAAATTATATGCATTTTAGATTATAATACCTATTATGTATATATATATATATATATATATATATATATATAATATTCCAAAGTTGTATACAATCTTATTTTAAAGTAAGTATGATTTTTTCTGTAGTGTCATAATCCAGAGTTTTTAAATATTTTGTAACTAATCGTTTGCAATACGTTTTACGTTGGGGATATATGTTGAGAATAGTATTCAGTTTATTATATAGAAAGGGCCCTAGAAAATGGTAGAAATTCTGTGAGAAGGAAGTATTGAGAGTTGGTAGGGTACAGACTGCTCTATTCCGGCGTTTGTCCTTTAAGAGGTCTGGATCGTAGAATAGCTCGGAGTGTTTCTTTAAAATTATTTTCATGACGAATAGTTGTCTCACTGTGAGGAGATCCCACTTTTTGTACAGTTCGACTGTAGGGAAACGATAAGGAAGTCCAGCTGCAACCTTAAG
The DNA here is from genome assembly GCA_036365455.1 of Macrosoma leucophasiata. Lineage (NCBI taxonomy): Eukaryota > Metazoa > Arthropoda > Insecta > Lepidoptera > Hedylidae > Macrosoma > Macrosoma leucophasiata. The sequence continues at coordinate 19,659,963 of JAWQUS010000007.1, read as the reverse complement.
AAGCACACGCTGTGCTCTCTCTACAGGTAGCAGGTGGGTTTTTGCAGCGCCACCCCAAACTGATATACCATATTCTATTAAGGATTGACATAAAGCAAAATATACTGTTTTAGTGACATTACGGTTGTCTATATGTTGAAGGTTTTTGAAAATGTATGTCAGTTTACGCAGTCTGGATGCTAGTAAGTCGAGGTGTGGTTTGAATGTGAGGGATTGATTAAGGAGGATTCCGAGGTATTTAATACAGTCTGTTCTCTCTAGGGAGGGACATGTGCAAGATCTGGGGTAGGAGCTACATTCATGTGCTATGATTATTTTTTCTTTCGGTGCCATTTGATTTGATCTTAGTGCGAAAGCGATGTATTTGCTTTTGGAAACATTTAGCGTTAACTTATTGCATCTAAGCCATTTTGTAACCGTATTCAATCCTACCTGAGCACAGTCGAAGGTGTCGTCCCATGTGTCTCCGTGGAAGAATAGAGCCGTGTCATCGGCGAAAGTAAAGATTTTTCCCCTCCGAAGTTTCAGTTCACACAGTCCGTTAATATACGTAAGAAATAGTGTAGGGCTAGTTATGCTTCCTTGTGGGGCCCCGTAGGAGATTTGTGCGTCTTCACTAAGTAAACACGATCGAACCATTACCTCCGCTTTTGCGAGCGAGAGTCAAACAAATAGGCATTATTACAATGGCGGAGGGTGAACGCGGTGAGTCAGGCCGCCCGCGTCGCCGGATTTGGGTTAAGCACTTTCGTGTCGCAATACTTGCAATCGTCAACCGTGTACACGCATCGGTGTTAATCGCTGCGGGCGCAACCAGCAAGAGCACTGGCTATCTAATCTACCTCAAGAAATAAACAGTAAGAAAACTATTGATTAGCATCAACGTCACGCAATCTCATATAAATAGTAGTACAAAGATATCCCGTGTTAAATACAATCGAACCATTACCTCCTCTTTTACGAACAAGAGTCAAACAATTATTATTTATATTATTGCATTACCTATAACAATGGCGGAGGGTGAATGCGGGTGAGTCAAATAACCCGCGTCGCCGGATTTGGGTTAAGCGTTATCGTGTCGCAATCGCAATACTTGCAATGTTCAATCGAGTGCGCGCATCGGTGCACCATATAGGTATCTATTCCACCACTTGAAATAAACAGTAACAAAACGATTCATTAGCATCGACGTCACGAAATCCCGTTGTCAAAGATATCCCGTAATAAACACGATGAAATCATAATATTAACCTCCTCTCTAGCGAGAGAGAGTCAGACATTATTACAATGGCGGAGGGTGAATGAGTCAGGCCGCCTGCGTCGCCGGATTGGGGTAAGCGCTATCGTGTCGCAATACTTGTAATCGTCAACCGAGCGCGGCGCATCGGCGTCGATAGCTGCGTGTGCAACCCGCGCACTCGTTGCCTCTTCAACAATCAACACTACAAGGTATATCAATCTAATCTGTCTGGAACGATCTCTCAGAGGGTGTACTAACAACTTATTTAACTAACGAGTAGACTTAAACATATTCATTAATATGAAAGATATTTTGATAGGCAATGACCTGTTATGTATAAAATTTGATAAAAACAGGTTTTCATTCGGTAAACAGATAGGTGAAGGTTGACTTAGGTTCATATCTAAGATTATAAATGTGCATCTTAGTGTTAGAAGATGGTGATAATAACTCAAGAATTACTAACAAAGAAGAACAATCCTAAGGAGTAACACCGCAACTGCACTCAAACCTCTAACTATTGTCTAGATCCACATGTGTTGTCGTGATCACTGACTCCCAGCATTGTGGTCTTCACACCCACATGCTCCTTACACTACAAGCACATATATATCCAAACACATTTAGTTACAACACTATGACACATCATTGTTATTCATTTTTTCACACAATGCATTTACAAATGAATTCTTCCAAATATGTCATCGAGAGAGACATGGTGGTAAACAATACAATGAATCATTGTTGCGGATAATAAAAACTTTGTAAGCGAGAATAACAAACCGATACATAAAACGCTGGATGGATAAGCAGAGATAAATAAACTGTTCAAAAACATTAAAAGCAAGGAAATAATATGAAAAACAATACTAAACAGAAGCGCATAATTTTGCACGTGAAATGGTATGTCTTCTTATCATGGCCAACCAAATAATTCTCACTAACTTTCCGCAGATACCTACCTCCTCTTGTCCGGAAAAAACCAAATGTTAAATTCACAAAGGACAAGTTCCACGTTGGGCCCACACCGTGTACACTATATCAAAAGCACACCGCGGACACGCCGCCAAAATTCCATAAAAACGCTAAATTTGGTCTCTATTACACATCAATCAGTGACGTGTATTTACACGTGCACCTTGGTGCGTAGCACGTAGAGAATACCAAACGTCTGAAAAATTTGACTTCAGGCGAGACTCGAACTCGCGACCTACTGGGAATCTAGTCCAGCCGCTCTTCCAATTGAGCTACTGAAGTCCTGCCCGATTTGTCAAATCTTCACTAGACTAGGCTGGACTAGATTCCCAGTAGGTCGCGAGTTCGAGTCTCGCCTGAAGTCAAATTTTTCTTTCCATTTTTCTTTAAAATAAAATATATTTTCACAAGCATGTGTTAGTGCGAAATAATATAAAACAATACCAAACGTCCCCCAAAAAGAGGAGGAGGTTGGGTGAGGCGTGGAAATCGGGCGGGACGTCGAAGTGTCCATTCTATACGTAGTATTATTACATATTCTCTGTCAAAAGATAGACAAAAATATGTAGAATCATGGAAAAATTGCACTAAAACATTAAACATGATGATGTTTCGCAACTCGTCGCATAAAGCATGTATTGCGATAAATTGCACTGCTGTCAAACCTATCATTTTAACATGTTTTTATGTGAATGTTTCATCAATGCAAACTCACGGTAAGACCATGCTAAACATAACATATAGTGTCCTGATATAGAGGCATAGACATTGTATTTGCACTCGAATTCTTCTACTATTGCTGCCGTTTTCATAATTTTATTGCTTGTATGTAATACGTAATTAGGTTTGTATAATTTAATAACCTGTATGCAAGAATATGCAGTATCTAATTGTGGTTTCATACAATAGGTATGTCACACACAATCCCTTTGTAATTCCCTCTTGGTCAATTGTTTATGGAGATAATGGCTCTTGAACGCAATTTCAATCGGCTACGCCTACATGTAGGTGATCTCATTTAAGTACTTATAAATACATTATCCTTAATTAAAATATATGCTCAAATTCAACCCGTGATAAATGAAAACCGCAAGCGTTCATTATAACTACTAGATATAGGTCGGAAGCGATAAAATATTTTAGAATTTACGTAATATTTTCAGCTATTATTCCCATTTATTTTAACAACATATAAAACTAAACAAAAGCGATACGTAGGTACTATGATTCTGCACACCGATCGGTGAAAGCAATGGCCTGTGAATACGCGGAATGTCCATTTTCTATTTGCAAACTGAAGCTTTTAGCGAACAACTATCGACAGCTGTAAATCAACGAAAAGCGCATCAGAACAGTCAGCAACCGTACCGTACATTCTAGGTTCAGTGTCGTCATGGAAGAGACATATTGAGAGAATTAAAATATGTAGCGAAATAAATCTTTTTCAATGCGGTGTTTTAAGCACCAAAAACTTTATGTACCTGCATAAAGTTTATAGCTTTGTAGGTACTTTAAATTTTATTCTGCTTTACCTACCTAAGCAAGGTATAGTTTGTCAATCAGGATTCACTGAAAACAACAGGAAATAAGCGCAAAACTATTGTGGACCAAAGCGCAAAATAACAAATGTTTGTGAATAATAATAGCAGTAATCTTACATTAACAGAATTATCATCATCATTTCAGCCGATAACAGCTAACAACGAAATATTGCGACTCTTGACAGAAAAATGGAACTGCAGTTAAAATCCAATAAACCGAGTACAATAATCAAAACTTTCTGTAACTTTTTTTCGAGAGTATTTTTCTGGGCATAAATGCCTACATGAATAAGTACGTAAAGATTTATGAACGTTTCGTACATCTCATCTATATTCAAGGATAAATAATAGAAGTTCATCGGGATAAGCGAGAATGCTAAAGAATTGATAGTGTAAGCAAAGCGTGTGTATGTTCTAAGTGCAATGACGTGCCGCCATCTATCAATTTCAGTATGATGGATGGCACTAATTGTGGTCATTATAGTACTTGCAATTTACCCAGTACAAGCGCCCCGCCGACTCGACTACACTCCATTGATTAGTTGGCTAACTGCAAACTACATCATTTGGAGAGCGATTAGGGAGATGCTGAATGGATTATAATCATAATTGAAAAATGCAGCGAACTAGCACCTCAGAACGCGTCTCGTCTAAAAATATTGTATTCGTAAAACTATCCACGAACGAACGGGAACGAACTTCCCTCTGAGGTGTTCCCCTGGCGCTACAATATGAGGTTCTTCACAACTGGCGACAAAAGAGTCCTTCAGGGCTGGCAGTGCGTTGGCAACTCCCCTGGTGTTGCAAATGTTCATAGGCGACGGTAACCACTTTCCATCAGGTGGCCCGTCTGCTTGTCTGTCAATCCTCTGACATAAAAAAACCCACATCGCGAATAGGTTTACTATTTATTAAAATGTATTGTTCTCATGTAAGTGATGTAATGTCTTTTTAAGAATTAAAGATCTTTGAACTATCAAAAAATACAATATGTGTAAGGTCATTGAGAATATAATACTATTTCATAGGTGTCGAACAATGATTGTGTTAGATATAACGAAGAAAGTTCACATAATTTGTAAGGGACAGGAATTCTCACTCATACACTCTACATCAAACTCTACAAGCCACACTCTACAGAGCCATTATGTTAAGACTGACACTAAATAATTATTCAATATTACTACAAGTACAAAGACCATTATTTAAAGCTTATAAGAGATACTTCAAAAGTAAATTATTATATTTATTTAGACGTTTTTCCTCGTTTATTTCCTTGATGGATAATAACAGGTCATTACTGTGAACCTTATAGCAAGTCGAAGTGGAAAAGTTTACGACTCCTTTTTTACGCGACCTACTTCATTTTACACAATAATAAAGGTTAAAAAATTACCGTCCTCGTATTTTATAAGTAAGGCGATGTTAAAGCAAAAGAGTAGGTATTAAAAAAGTGATTCAATGTAAAAACATTAATCACATACAAAACCACAACAATAAAGTGGCCGTAATTACGCATTTCATTTATTTACTCATCACTAACGACATGAGGCCTTCAAGTAAGCATTAAGCTGTTCAACAATTCATTTCAAAACGCATCATACGCTCATTACGGTAATAATTGAATTCTCTGTAAGAATTAATTATAAAAAAAAGCTTCACCAAGAATTTGTTGGTCATTTTAGTGAAAATCTGGACTTGTGTGAGCGGATGCGCGTGCGCTTGGGCACATGAACCCTTTATGTTAATGCCAAAGAACTTGGATCTTATTATAAGACTTTTCTTTATTTTTTCCGACGACCTGGTTAGTCCAGTGGTGTGAGATGACCGTTTGATTCGAAGGGTCGCGGGTTCGATCCCCGAGATCTTTGTTTCGGGTCTGGGTTGGGTCTCGGTTGGGTTTGTGTATGTATGTGTACAACGGCACCCACGACACAGGTTTATACCTATTGTGGGGCTGTGAGTGTAAGCGTATTTTATTTATTTATATTTAGTTAATATAAAATATATGTGCGTTCGAAAGGAACAGAAAAAAGGTTGACTAAAGAGGTATTATATATTATGCGGCGCATCCAATATGTACCGTGTATACATACATACGATGACCAAGGAAAGACTGGGCAAAGTGGCTAATCCACCGTCCAGAGAGCATAACGTATGAGCCAACGAGTCCATAACAGTGGTGAGTGCGGCAACGCATGCAAATCGCTTATTGGCGCAACAATCAGATCGCGACGGCACCGGTCAAGCGTCGCCCGGTCGTTGACACCCGTCACCCGTCCGCGTCGGTGACACCGCTCTTCGGACCCAATGAAACGCCAATGCGATCGGTAATTAATCGAATCAATTGTGCATTGTCTACTCCCAACTCTTATTTTTTACTTGGCGGTAAGCGGGCTTAATATAAACATAGTTGAGGTGAAAGACGATCGAAAAGATATCATGAAAATTGACAACACATTGATGGCAAGTGCACTGCAGCCTATATATAACAACACATGACGAAATTGTTGTCGACAGGCGGTCGATCTCAAGACACTTGTTTACGTAGATGATATTAGTTTAGCAGGCCGCCGGCGGGCTTCTGACGCTTTACATTGTAACCATTATAGAACAGTGTTTCCCATTTGCCGGGACGCGACCCGGTACCGGGTCGTCAAAATAACATACCGAGTCGTAACATTCAGCCTTGTTTTAAAAACAGTACCTACCGGAACTTATTTTGCCTTTTGTTTTTATGCATGTTCAAAACTAGTTTACCTTTAAAATAAATATAGAGACCGACTTGGAGTGGGACCAGACCATAGGATAAAACTTTCGTCATTTACCGCGAACTCAGATTCTTTAGTAAAAATTAAGCAGCAGCTCTTAGTACGAAGTATGTCGTACTACTCGTAATAAAATCTTTTCACTATTCATAAATGTGTATTATTTTACCTAATGGAACCAGCTTGGCAAGCAAGAAGTAAGTGGATCACAAAGAAGGAGTGTGTAAATTACCGGGCCATGGTAGAACAATGTTTGGGAAACACCATTTGTTATAGAATACAACCATCGACTATGGAACCAAAGGAAGGCTGATTGGTCTGTGAATACAACAGGCATTTCAAGCATTCTCTCTACGTTGTACGTAGGTCAAACCAGCAATTTCGCGGCAACTGGTAACGTGTGCCTTAATGTTGAAGATGAAGCCAAAGGCAAAATTAGGCACATGTAGGTGCAATCATGCATTCATGGTTCGCCGTATGACTTGAGCGATTAGTTTCGAATATACACCCCTGCACCACCTTGGTTAAATTTGGCCATCCATTATTGTCCAATAAAGTAAGGGATGAATAGCATTCCTAGATATACAACGTGTAACAGGAACAGGAAATGTACATACTGTGGTGTGCATACTGTTCGTACAAATTGAGGACAACTTATTTCTTAAATAAAAAATATTAAATACGTAAACATGTTAGTGAAGCGCGCATGGCCCAGCGGCTGGTGTAGATCGTAAGCGATCTGCTCGGTTAAGCACTTCGGGCGCGGTCGGGTAGTGTGATGGGTGACCGCTAGTGGCAAATTAAATGCGCGCTTCCGTGCTTCGGAGGGCACGTTAAGCCGTCGGTCCCGGTTGCTATCGATAGATAGCAGTCGTTAAACCTTGTCGGAGGCCTTATGGGCGGTTTGAAAACATCCGACAGCGGGTTGGCCACTAACCCACCCACCTCCACCAATCCGAATTGGAGCAGCGTGGTGGAGTAAGCTTCAGGCCTCCCCCAAAAAGGGGAGAGACTCGTGCCCAGCAGTGGGACGTATAATGGGTTGCCATTATTATTATTATTATTAAACATGTTATTACAGTTCACGTGTTATGATTATAACTAGATTTTCTAATCGGGGTGTTAGAGAGTATGCATTATTCCCGTTGCATGTTGCATAAGGCATTCAATATTCTATATTGTGTAAAGATATAGGACACCTATATTTTTTACATATAAAACTAGCAATTCGCCGATTTAGGATTAAATTGGTGAAAGAATTTTTAAACATCGATGGAATAAACCACGTTTATTCGTTACAAATACATTAAAAAATACTATTAAATAGATTTGAAAAAAAACACACCTTTTGTCTGTATAATATCAGTTTAGAAGAATAGATAATTAATTGTTTAAATATCTCAATATAAACTGTAACGCAAGAGATTTCTGTTCTGAAACTCAATTTAACATTCCACAAACCACACGGCTCATCTAATATTTAATATGTTTAAACTTTCACGTGCACCTCCTACATAACTCTAGAATGTTAACAAAGTTTAATATAGATAGGATTACTTCGAAGGATGCTTTGAAAGTGTCCCAACTCTTGAGCCTGTTGAAACCTCTCCGAAGTTTTTCAACTCAAACCTACATAAATAAAAACTCTGACAAAAATTGCAAGATATTTTCAATTCTTCTTTCTCTTTTTTGAGCATACACTTACCATTAATGGAACGGTATTCTTGTTTATCGCATAAACATAAAAAAACGTAACCTTACGTCTGAAATCCCCAAAGGGTTAGGCAGATGTAAATGCATGCATTCAAGCATATTTGCCCAGGAATCGAACTCAGCGTAGTAGTAGTGGCCTGCTACCACTAGGCTACTAAGGCAGTCGAAAAAAAACATTAAAAAATCTCGTTATTTTTACAACTAGCTGTGCCCGCGACTTCGTCCGCGTGAGAATTTATGATTGTTCAGTATCTACCCAGACGAAGTCGTGGGCGCAGCTAGTATATAAGTAGCCTAAATTACTCCTTATTACATAAACTATCTGCCAGTGAAAGTCCCGTCAAAATCGGTCCAGCCGTTCCCGAGATTAGCGGGAACAAACAGACAGACAACAATTGTAAAAAAAAAATTGGTACATGTACCGTGTATACATACATATGCATTTAGTAAAAAGCGGTTATTATTATATTACAAACAGACACTCCAAATTTTATTTATTTGTATAGATTTTATTATACAAATTAATTTGTATAGATTTTTTTATACTTACATGGAATCTTTGGCTTGATGAAAGCTACAAGCATCTCGCTAACGGCACGAAGAGATACGACCGTAGGAGATAAGTTAATGAATACGAGAATTTCAAGCAAAATTGCACGTTGCCGTGTACTTTAATTTGCGATGATTGCACTGTGGAAGATACACTTCGTTGTGTCTCATAAGATAAAAACAATTATATTCAGTATCCATACCCTACGCAAAAAATGTAAAGTTGCATCTGCTTCTAAAATAAAGGATAGCTAAGAATATAATAACACGCACCTGTCCTGTCCTATTCATGTTATGTCTATTGTCCATGTCAATTAAACTAACTTATCAGGTATGTTACATATAACCGTCAAATTGCATTCATTAAAATATTCGCGTGTAATAAACAATCATAATTGAAATATTTCAACTTACTAGACATAGTATGAGGTCATTAAGGTCATTAATTAACAGGTTGGTTTTTATCGACTCATACTTTATTCCTTTAATAATAATAATTAAAGTATGAGTCGATAAAAACCAACCTGTTAATTAATGACCTTAATGACCTCATACTATGTCTTATTCCTTATTCCTTTAATAATAATAATAATAATGGCAACCCATTATACGTCCCACTGCTGGGCACGAGTCTCTCCCGTTTTTTGGGGGGAGGCCTGGAGCTTACTCCACCACGCTGCTCCAATGCGGATTGGTGGAGGTGGGTGGGTTAGTGGCCAACCCACTGTCGGATGTTTTTAAACCGCCCATAAGGCCTCCGACAAGGTTTAACGACTGCTATCCATCGATAGCAACCGGGACCGACGGCTTAACGTGCCCTCCGAAGCACGGAAACGCGCATTTAATTTGCCACTAGCGGTCACCCATCACACTACCCGACCGCGCCCGTAGTGCTTAACCGAGGAGATCGCTTACGATCTACACCAGCCGCTGGGCCATGCGCGCTTCATTTATTCCTTTATTCAAATGAAAAAGTTTGGTCAGACCCCCCGAGGTAACATCAAAAATACTTGATGTAGGTATCACAAATTCGCAATAGATTTTATTAGAAAAAACCACGTTGACTTTATATCGTATATTAGCGATCCGCCAGGCTTCGGCCGTGCGTGACTAATATACGTACCTACCATTGAATCCGTGTACAAAGTATTGTTTATTTCTCAGGTTCTATGCGGCCATCGACGACACAACGCAGCTTCTCTCCCGGATTAAGATGAAACATGCTCCACAGAAGCGCGCATGGCCCCAGTAGACTAGCTGTGCCCGCGACTTCGTCCGCGTGAGAATTTATGATTGTTCAGTATGTACCGACGGACGAAGTCGTGGGCGCAGCTAGTACCTATAAAAGCCTAAGTTACTCCTTATTACATCAGCTATCTGCTGGTGAAAGTCCCGTCAAAATCGGTCCAGCCGTTCCCACGATTAGCCCCGCCAAACAGACAGACAGACAAAAATTGTAAAAATACATATGGATTTAGTAAAAAGCGGTTCATTTTATACTAGCTGTGCCCGCGACTTCGTCCACGTGAGAAAAAATATGATTGTTCAGTATCTACCCGGACGAAGTCGTGGGCGCAGCTAGTATATAAGTAGCCTAAATTACTCCTTAACTATCTGCCAGTGAAAGTCCCGTCAAAATCGGTCCAGCCGTTCCCGAGATTAGCGGGAACAAACAGACAGACAACAATTGTAAAAAAAAAAATGGTTCATGTACCGTGTATACATACATATGCATTTAGTAAAAAGCGGTTATTTTTATATTACAAACAGACACTCGAATTTTATTTATTTGTATAGATTTATTATGGAATGTAATATACCACATAAGATCTAAAAATTCTGTGAAAATTTTAAGCGTCTACTTGCCACCGTTATTATTATCGAGCAGAAAATATACGAAAAAAAACCACGTTTATTGTATGCCCCCTTGGACCCCTTAACATTTTCATTTTTTTATAATAGGTTGGGGAAAAAGTCTTTTCGCATTATAGTATGTAAGAACTTGTAATAAAATCTCTTTGGCTGTAGTATTTGTATCTGGCTGGTTTTGGTATCATTGAAAGTTAAAATTTTAAAGAACATAATTCCAAATTCAAATTAGGCAAATGTGTGATTTTCATTTGTTTTTCGTACTGTCAAGATGAATCTAATGAAGAAATTCGATACATTTTAAAATTTTACTACATTAAAGGTAAAAATGCAATGCAAGCCGCGAAAAAAATTTGCGATGTTTATGGACCTAGTGCAGTGTCTGTGAGAGTAGCACAAATTTGGTTTAAGCGTTTTCAATCCGGAAATTTTGATGTCAAAGATGCACCTCGCTCTGGTCGCCCTATTACGGATAAAATGGATGCCATTTTTGAAAAAGTGGAGCAAGATCGACATATCAGTAGTTACGACGTAGCTGAAGAACTGAATTGATCACAAAACAGTTTAGGCGCATTTGAAAAAAGCTGGGTACAAAAAAATCTCGATATTTGGGTACCTCACGAGCTCACTGAAAGAAACCTAATGAACCGTGTACTCATTTGTGATTCTTTATTACGACGTAATGAAACCGAATCATTTTTGAAGAAGCTGATAACTGGTGATGAAAAGTGGATCACGTACGACAAGAACGTGCGAAAAAGGTCGTGGTCAAAGGCCGGTCAGGCTTCACAGACTTTTTCCCCAACCTTATATTTAGTAATTATTTTTTTCTTTATAGCGGTAGCAGAAATACATAATTTGTGAAAATGTTAACTTTCTAGCTATCACTATTTATGAGATACAGGCTGGTGACAGATAGACGGACGGACAGACAGACAGTGGAGGATTGGTAATCTGTAGGGTCCGTTTTTACCTTTTAGGTACGAAACCCCCTAAAAGATAGAACTAAGTAAGATACGAATAGCTTAAAAATATTCGATATCGTTCTTTAAATTGACATAACTTTTTTGTTTCTGAACCGATTCACACGAAACAAACACTAAATGTTAAGTGAAACTCCGCAAATCAAATAAGCCGTTTCTGATATTAGCGTGCACAAACACACAGACAAACAGACATTTTTCCGGGATAAAAAGTAGTTGTGCGCCAAAGGTTAAAGTATAATCATACCAAGTTTCATTGTAATCGGACCGGTAGTTTTTCTGTGATGCTTGAACAAACAGACAGACAGACAGACAATTTTTTTTCTAATCACATATTTGGGTTCGGTGTCGATCTAGTAACATCCCCTGGTATTTATTTTTTCAATATTTTTAATGTACAGAATTCACACTTCTACAGTTTTATTATAAGTAAAGATTACAAACAGACACTCAAATTTTATTTATTTGTATAGATGTATAGATATATTTTACTATGGCTTGCATACAGTTACCTATACACACAGTACGTATACTCGATCCTCATATGTCAACGCAAATAGCCCCGGACCCCATACGCTGTCGAGGTCGAGGGATAGGACAATGGATCGTTTCCGCAAGTTGACGCCTCATAAACGTATATGAGGATGAACCTTTTAGTCTAATTCGACACTAAGGAAAATTTCGGTGCGCAAAACTGCTTGCGAAGATACCGGGGGCGAGTCGATTCTCATATTTTATCGAAAGGTCGCCTCCATTAATCAAAATACGCACAACCGTATAAGAAGATTGTACCGGCGGTGTAACGTAATTTCGAACTGTTTCAGTATTCTATTGGTAGCAGTTCACTACTTACTGCTAACTAAGCTTTAAGTCCCCGGTCGGAGGATAATAGCTATTGGTATTTTTAATTTTTCAGAATTTTCCCAGTGTCACCCTCATGGCACACCTCACCTCAATGGCTCCCTTTCTATCACATGCGACTTTACGTATGTCTAATCGTGTTTGCATGTGTACTTGATAGGTACTTGTATTTACAGTCTATCGAAAGATGGCCTGCATTAATCAAAACACACATAACCGTGCAAGAAGCTTTCCGGTGATATTATTTAATAAAAGTCCATGTTTTCCTTGGGAGTCGTGTGGCAACGTCGTGAGTTGTTCAAGTTTTTTTACAGTGCCTACGTCAAGTCAAACAAAGATGCGGAACAAAGCGGAGAGAGCGGCCTTTGTGCGGATACGTCGAGGGCTGCGGCACTTCACTCTGCCATCGGCGACTATGGCCCAGTCCACTGGGACGCTGAATCTGATGTCTTCCGTACGACGATAAATAGATAGGAGAACAACAAAATCCTACCTTTTTTGAGTCATGAAATGACATACAAGCATACAATTCACAGCGATGGTAAGTGAATAAGCTACTGTTATCTATAAACATCTTACATTAAAAACAGGGATTTTAATGTAGATGCGTTGCCATTCTTCTTCTTCATTCAGCCTTTGCTGTTAGGTACCTCTATGCTTGAAATTACGGGAGCCACACATTTCCATTTGACCGAAAAAACGATAACGGTGAAGTCGGTGAACACTAGCATTTAGCGACCAGTAGATTAGACAACGCGGTATTGCTTACGCCCTTGAGCTCCGTCACAGAAGCTCTACTAATAATGAAAACTTCATCCATATTACAGTACTTTTTGCCGACGACGTGGAAAGTGTTTTTGTAATCGCCGAATATCAAAGTGTGTTGGAGAGTGCATCAACCGCAGAGAACGAGCCGAGTTCGTTAATGGCTATATTTTATTGGCTTGGCCTAATTGCCTCCCGTGCCACATTAACGTCGTTTCGTGGCGACCTAGATAAATACCGTGGCTGTATTTTTCCGAATTTCAAATATATTTTCGGTCGATAACATAAACTAAATTGATACGCTGAACGATTACGAAACGACGCCTTAGTGAAGAATGAAATATGTGTGATTCACTGCGATGATCATTTAATATGAAATTTAGGCGGTGATGGATGGTTAATGTAATATTTCCATAGCAAGTACTCTCTCTGTCTCCGATACAGATTATTTCTCTCCAAAACTCCATAATGCCCCGGTGAGTCTGCGGTATTTCTGGGCTTTCCCATTGCGGGGAGATTCGGCTCGACCACAATTGTTCGTGATCATAAATTCATCGTGTCGAGAGCATGCAGTGGGTGTCAATTGAAGGCTATAAGTATACAGACGACGTCGATTTCGATTTTCCGGACGGACAGTCAACTGCGTCCGGAATTTATCTCCGAGCTTCGGACGCTGAAGCTTTTCAATCACCTGCCCAAACTGTCTGAAGGGAAACGAGAAATCGAAAGCTGTACGATAATTGAAATGTTACTGACTACATTTCTGTTTGTCCATCAATTTTTTTTCACGATCTTTCGCAGTATGTATCAATTTGCATGATCAAAACGATGTCGGCAACGGCAAATCCAAAGCTGAGATTGATGTAGGTTTGACACACAAGTTGGTGATTTAATGCAAAGTAAAATAAAATACAATGTGCCACATAGGCAGAACACATACTTACCCCCTTATTCATAAACGTACATTAGAGACATTTTAGCTATAGAATGCTTTGTCTTTGTCAGTTGCATTGTCAAATGTGCAGGATAGAAAAAGACAAAGGAGAGATTAGCAACACTTTAGCTAAAATACGTTTATGAATAAGGGGGTTAATATACAATATCTTAGGCCCCAGAAGACTAAAGAGACTATTTCATGTAAACTGTTTTATTACAGAACTACATCATGTGCATATGTGGTATCTAAAAATATTAGACCTACCACCAGGGAACCGGTTGTGACATGAGGTAACGTGTATACATATCGGCGTTACAGTTGTAGCTGTAAAAACTAGTATCGGCAACAGGTGAGACCTGTGCCATTACATGCGCGCACAACAATCCGGTTTCCCCCCCTACCAGCTCGCTCGATCGAACGGTAGATCGGCATCGATGGACGCTCACAATCGATTCAATTCTCAATTGATTACCGCTGAGAGCTAAGACAAATAACATCGATCATACGACAAAATATGATGGGCTACTTGGTTGTCTGAGATTAGCTAGACTCAATTCTGTTGCTCTCGTTACTTTAACAACTCCATCCTAGACAGTTTCAAGTCGATACTGCGCTAACTCACACTAAGTTTTGGATTTACACAACCCAATTATCCCTACTGGAGGCAAGTTTCAAAGTTTTTCCGAAATGTCTACATGCACCGGAATGATCTAATACAATTCATTTATTAATTACGTGTCATGTTCGTAAACATTACTAATGCGTCTTAATACATTGTTATTTCATGTGGGCACACACACGATTAATGGATTATTAAGACGTCGCAGCAATCCACTCCATCATAGTGAAATTTCACTGTTAAATTGAGCGCATCGGCCTCAGTGACGCATGCGCTCCTGCCGCGGGTAATTTACTGAATTTATAGCAGCTGCAAGGTCGCTAAAGGATAACGACCCGACCCACGGTTTACGCTACGAAAATGTTTAAGCAACCGTTGAACTTTGTCTTAATCATTATAAAACGATGACCATAGCACTTTCAAGTTGATCTAATTAGACTGTTAATCAATCGCCGTGACTGTCTTGACCTTCATAGCGAATTAAAAGACCCGGTGTACAATAAAAAAAAAAAAACACGGATTCACAACTACATACATAGACGTAATCTAATGTCGATGTAATTGAATCCATCTGTTCGAGCACTCGTTCCAATCTACAGATGAAAATAAATAATGGAATTGGCATCGTCATCGCCGTTAACACACAGCAGCTATTGCACCGTTTAATAAATCAAATAAATACCTACCTATTTCCCAATTCCGTATCCAAACGATTGACATGAAAACATGGACTTTCTAATTGAATTGTACAAATTATATATACATATACCGTAGGCGTGACAAACTTAGAAGAGAATACAGTTCAGATTGATGGTAAATAGATACTGGAATCTATAAACATCTCTCGTAGTAACTGCTGAATCCTTTTATCTTTGGTCTCTAAGAATATGGCGACATAATAGGTATATTGCCTATCTATCTAACCAGACCATAACACAGCTGGACAATACCACTCCCTGTAGAATAGTTGTTCAACAGTGCGGATATCGCGTTCTGCTAAGACCGACAAATTGTACAAAATGTGGAACAAATTACCCATAGAGGTTTTTCCTTAGCGCTACAATATGCGGTCCTTGTAATTGGCGCCAAACGACTTCTTCAGGTTTGTCAGTGCGTTTGGTATCTGCCCTGGAGTTGCAAATGTCTATAGGCGATGTTGATCACTTTCCATCAGATGGTCCATCTGCTTGTCTGTTGTCAACCTTTTGGCATAAAATATATAATATAATTTAACTGCACATAGTTTCTACGCTCTAGACTTCTACGGTCACACTGTCTACGTACAACACTTCATACTAGAAATGATTATCTTATCGTGCAGAGTCACGGACAGCTCAGACCTATGTTTACAGGTCGTACCTACGTCTAGTGGAAGGTTGCTCGTTAACGCGCAAACGCTAATTTTCTCTAATACCATTACTCCCAATTCCGCGCCGGCCGTATCCTGTAATTCAACGCTCGTCTATTCAAATGTTTGTGGAGTACGTAAAACTTTCCAGCGATTTAATTCGAGCTTTAGTTTTCACAATTCAATTATGATAAATACAATGGAATACAAAATGAAAGGTTTTTTTTTAAATATTCCTGCTTGTATTAACCCGTTGAACCGGACAGACGGGTATTCATGAGATCATACACTCATAATTAATTTCTATTTTTTTTTTAACCCCGTATAATATGTGCATACTGGGCATATTACCAAACGCCGATGGTACTGGAAATCTTCGTTTTGGAAATAAATTATTTCATAACAGAAGTTTTCCAGTTATCTTCAAATATGTACCGCTATAATTTCATCGGAATGAGCTTTTTATCAACAGTGAATATTGAACAAATATTCAAAAAAGTTAATTTCCTTTAAAAAAAATACTCAATAATCTGTACTGATTGAAGCTCATTCCTAAGAAATTATAGCAATATTTCAGCATAACTGCGTTTAGACAAGACTTAGACAAAGATTATAACCTCGAGCACAAAGCCCCAAAGGCTCCGTCGTTAACGACAGTCTTTCAGTTGCAAAGGAAATTAAGTTTCAAGCATTTAACATTAGACAGTACAAATACAATTACTCTGTTGTCATTAGAGCGGAATATTGAGTTTGGTCAATATTCCGCTCTAGTCTGGAATTAGAGGCCGCATCGTTTAAGTTATTAGGGAAGCCTCGCTGCGGCTGTAATGAGATTAGCCACCGCATCGCTCCATTCGATGTACAGTTTGACGTAACTTGCCCTAAGAGTATTACTTTTTATACCTTGAAATTTATTAAATCTCTTGATGTGTGCATTCACTGTAATCCCGATCATGTGGGTGATAAAAACATGGAGTGGGAATTACATTCAATAAATAGATAGAAGTCAATACGTCCAATTTGTAAGAAATGAAAATAATAATTAAACCAAACACGTTTTTTGGATATTGGGATTAAATGTTGAACAAGTGACATCCGAGGTCGCTGCAATTTTATTTTTTGCGTTTTTGACATGTTGCCATTCACACATTGCATGTCTAAAAAAGTTACTAAAAGATCTATAGATATTTAGACACTATGTAGTAGAAGTCCATTTAAGTGGAACTCAAGGATCAAAGTTATAAGGTAAAATCTACAAATATATCTATAAAATCTACACCTATAACTCTTATTCCTATACTATTAGTTAAAATACTGGGTCATAGTTCAACTTATATATTCATAATGATACCATGACATTATCATAGACGCTCTTTATCTGAAGTATACATATAAAGCACACCCAGCGGCACCTAAGAGAAAGGAAAGTATCATCGAAAATGATCGAGCCGCGAGCGATCGCCTCCCAACCCTTTGAGATTAGATCAGCGGCTTGATCGTCTAACTGCAGAATCGCTTTTCTCCTTACTTACATCTTTGATTTTTCTGTTCTTTCCTTTTGAGCAATATCAATAATCAGACTATCGTTATTACTTTAGTAGGGGGTTATCAGATTGTCGCCATTACTCTTGACACGGCACGAAAGGACAAGAACAATACAGTAGCTACGTAAACAAGGGGCGCGACAACCGCGCATCACCCACAAAACCAAGAACATCACTTCAGTTCCAGTCAGATTATCACTTTTGCTTTTAAAGAAGGTACAAATTGACATGAAAACTTGACAGCAATAACAATATCGACAACAATTTCGACAAGCGGTCGCACCCCTGGAGAAATCGATTCGGTTAAACGGTCGAGACGCAAGGCTCTATTTCTCACACAATCATAGTTGTTAATTCGCAACTCATCGATGTGCGATTATATTAGAGCAAGAAAGGATCAATTGCGATGAAGCTGCGAAGAAGAATAAAGTACCTGACTGGACCGCAGCCGAGTCCAGGCTCCGCTTCGATGGTCCGCGTTTTGTAATTATGCGTGACATGACCCGGTTTACGGTTGCATGACCTCTTCTAGTGTCACGACAGACACGACTGAAAGATAGCATGAGCTACGGAGTCGATAAGACGCATGATTACTAATAGAGTTCTCATACACGTAGATGGTCTAAAAGCTGATGGGTCATTCAGTAAAACAAACATTTGAGGTGAGTGAATTCGCGCTCCCACTTTAAGAAATGCAAAAAGCCATATTTTTAATGCAAGAATAATTTTCACTTCGATAAAGCTAACTTTGTTTTAGGGCGGATTTAGACCAAACGAGCGAATGAATGCTATTTCTATTCCCAAAACGTCAGACTTTTATTGTTATAAACAAAGACAGAGCGTAATTTCGTTGTTCTAACAGTGAGAGACTGAGAACTGGCTTGGCGTAAACAACGCAAGCGAGAGAGAACAGCAGTATGAACTAGAGCATTTTTCGTGTTTTTAAATTTTGAATGAGTGTCTGATCAACACCAGAGAATTCGCTCGTTTGGTCTTAATCCACCAACAGCGTATGAAAGAATTCAAGTTTTTTTTTTGTTCATTTTTGTTAGGATTATTACGGTGTTAACTTTAATAATGAATCTTTAATAACAATAAAATATAAGTAAGAAAATGTTCTTAATTTAATACTAATAGGTATGTGTGCATGTAGTAATAAAAGTATGTATATTCAAGGGGTAAATAGACAAATATCTCTACCTTTACATGTCTTTCGTGCCTCACCTTTAGACATTAGGTCAAGGAGAGTCTTTCTCTGCAATCATCTTCATTCTTCATGCCCGAAATACCAGAATGTGTTTTTCTCTAAATAAAAACAAACGGAATAGGTAGTAGTCATAAAGTAAAATAATGTAGGTAATTATTAAATTCATACACATAAATCATAATTCCCAGTTCTTTTACCAAGGAGAATATCATATAATTTCCAATTATAGGTATCATTACCTTACTTGTTCTTGTGTTCGCTACTCACAGTTAGTGTCAAAGGCCGCACACTACGTTACGCTGCGTATAACGCTATTTGATCCCGTTACAACTTAATTTACAACAAAAACGTCTTTAATTTCATCGCAATAGGGTTCTTATTGTTGTAATTGGCATTATTTTCTCTGCGTTTGTCGTTTTAGAAGGAAATTACAACGTCCGTTTTGACGGACGACTAATTGGCTGTAGACGTCGTTCAAGTATATGACTTACTGTGATGGAAATTCTAATTCATGCAATTAAACTTTCCATCTTGTATGAAAAACAAACGTCAGTCACCAATTAAAATGTCAGCAAGAAAAATTATGGGAAATGAGAGATTTTTTTATGTCGTAAAGTGGCAAACAAACATACAGTTTCACTTTCATGGTAAGTAATACTGCAGCCTATAAACATCGACACAAAATCCAGAGACTGGTGAGCTGAACCCATTAACATAGAGTAAATGCGTTGAGCTCTTATGCCTTTGTGCCACAAATTACAGAGCCATACATAATACATTGTCTGTATAATTGTCGAAATATCTTTTTTTTTTTTCTTTTTAGTCGTATATTTTTACTTCTTTGTGTAAGTCTTCAAAGAGACTCGACGCTCCGGCAATGCTCAAGAGCTCGATTTCTAGGGTCTTGACCTTAGTGAAGTATTTGTTAAGATTGTACAACGTCGAAAAGGTTCTGCATCACGTTTTTATGTTGGCTTTGCTTTAGAATTCAATTATTTGGATCACGATTCTTTTTACCAACAGTTACCTACATTTTCATCATCTATGGTTTGTTAATAAATCATGCTCTTATTTATTTATTCAGTTATTTAAGCTTTCTTATGTTAGCAAAGTATATGAAGCTACTTGCTGTGAAGCATTGTTAAATAGCAGTTGCATTGGTTTGTTACATATCCAATTTATAAATAAAACAGTGATCAGACGCTGAAGCGTCTGATTTATGAATATGTTACCTTTTAAGCTTATAAAATAAATTTTATTCGTATGCTCAATGTCTGAATGATCTTCCATCAACAAAATATATAAAACACGTCACCTAAAGCAAGTTAAAGTTATTTAAGGTTTCCAACACCAAAATTTCACCACTCCAAGAAGATTTATAGAGACAGGGTACCATTAGACCCGGTAAACTGATATGGTGACAATTCAGTTAACCGCTTTTGTGGATTCTGGCTTAACGTTAGTGGCAAATGAACCGTACAGGGCTTCAGGTCGTTAGCATTCATGGGTCTATGTCCTGCCCATATCTAGGGATAATGGTCGGATTACATTATGAACGGAAGCTTGCGCTGTTATTAATAATACATGGTTCAATTTATGCGGACACTCCAAACTGTAATACAGTTTGCTTATTTAGTGCCATTTTACGTGTCAATATCCATTATTCCGTTTCTCGTTTGATTATTCAGGGAATATTTAGTACATTTTATGAAGGATAATCCTCGTATTATTTTAACAACACGACATAAGAGAACACTTTTAAAGGAGGAGCAAAAATGTGAAAATTACATTAAGTCACTAGTACTTTGTATTAAGGGAATGATGAATGTAGAAGAAGCACGTAAGGTGTGTCATGACCGGGATATCAGGCGCTCCACGCTCTCTGCCTACCCCATGAGAGACTTGGGAGTGAAGATACATGTATTAACATACAAAGTTATTTTTGAAAAAAGGTTTTATCATAGAAAAAAAATCAATTGGAATACAATCTATAACAAACAACAGGAATCGGAACACGAACCACGAGGGCTGAACAGGGACAAAAACTCAGGGTTAATAATAAAATTATACGACCATAATATACGCCAAATTAAAAAAGTTTTATTTTATTGAATATAAAAATCTAAAAATATTAATTTAGCAACAAGATCTTTTATAAATTACATAAATCATAACCATTATTATTCTTCACGTATATTATAATTTATAATCCAATGTAATTATAAGCTTAAAAGAAACGACGTCCCTTAAATTGAATAATAAATAAGAGTGAAAATAACTCTACTGTAAAATTCTGTATACTGTATTAACTTTCTCGACACGACTAAGTTTTAACAACATTTACATTTTGATTGTGCAGCCGTGTGTCGAGTACTATCCACCTGGAAAGTTAGCTGGTCTTTTTGAATAAACTTTATAAGCACAAAGGATATTCCTCCTAATGTTCACTAGCTGTGGTCGAAGTCTTCGTCCACGCGAGCTTTGGAATAAAAGTTTCTTACGGCCGAATACTCAAACGTGACTCAATTTTAAGCAATCCTCAAATGTTCGCTATCTCTATCATTTGACAGAAGTCTTTTAAGTCCCACTTAGATTTAAGTGACGTTTGAGTATTTGGCCGTTAGCCTCACAATTTACCAAGCTAAAACCTTCAATCAAAACAGATTTGTATTATAATTTTTATGATTTGTAGGTATGCACTAACACATTCACAAATATTTAAAAATACTAGCCTTTTTGTAAATACCTATACCTACGATAATTAGAATTTTCCTGCAAAAAAAAACATATAAAAGGTTTTTTTTTATGATGGGAAACAAGTGGGAAATAAACAAGCATGCAGCTCACAAACCTAAGTGTTAAATAAATATAAAAGCCTAAAGATATCTATACAAAAACCAGAGGACTATGTTTTGTTGTCTCTGTCACGTCTTTTTCTGTTTTTCACGACAAGGTTCTAATAGTCAAGGACATGTGACGATATTAACAAATTGACCGATGAAAAATTAATTCAAGTGGCCCCTTGATCGCTATAAAAAGGTAAGCATTTATTTATGTAGGTACCTATACCTACTGTAAAAAACAAAAATACGATATGCTTTGATTCAAGTGATTGCGAATGTCATATTTCTAGTCATCTTCTGTAGACTACACGAGAATCGAATGATGATATTTTATTGTAGTCATTCTTCATAATTATCAAATCTGAAACGTTTTCCGTTATTAAAATCGTCATAAATTTATCACGTCATAGGTACGATTTCTACATGTATTTGAATTGTTTTTTATTTTTTTTTATTTTACTAAACATATATTAATACTAACATATATATTTTCACCTCAGAAAACAACAATTCATCACTCTGCTCATATTTTAGTATAAATTACAAGATATATTCAACGGCATTATGGCTAACGTATTTATAATAAATTACTGTCGCTAGCGATTTGCATAAACGTTTCATTTCGTCGACGTCATGGTAAATCGACCTCGAGGAATTAACATGAAACGGATTCCTGTCAGGACGCCCACGCAATTTGTAGTATACATTTACGTATATTATAACTTCATTTTACTGTACTTCGCCTTCAACAGTACGCAGAAGTGTTTTGCATGTTTACAATTTACCAGTTGTATTTGAGTCCGTTGAAATAAGTCGCATGCCTATATTTTATCGAATATGCCAATGCTGCACATTGGAACTCCATTATCTACCAAATAGCAATCATCATATACTTAATATATTGACAAGCCATAGCTTTGAAAACCATAAACTCGATCTCTACAAAAGGTAATATAGGTGTAGAAAATGGGCGGCAGTATTTATTTAAAAACAACGACACACCTTAAAAATACATGTAGATATCAACGGCAAATCAGTTATCAAACACAGGCAGGCCGTGGAATGCCGTCGACTAAAAGTGATTGGTATGACATCAAATAAATACAATTAATCGCGATGGATTAAAGGGTGTTAAACGGAGGAAACATTCGACTCACCGCCAATCACGGGATACGTCAAGGTCACCGAGGTAATGGATTCAATAAATAGGAGCGGCTGATCGTTGACACGAATCGTTTTGCAATAAAATCCAGTTTGCAAAGTGGTTTTCGTAGCACGAAATCAATTTTGGTGAGTATTCAATAACGTCGTAAAAAAAACACCAACTGGCACAGAAGATTGTAAAAAATACATTACACTCAGAGCCTTATTCCTTTCCAATCGTTTTCTTTGCTGGATAATATTTATTTTTCAAATTGATGTTGAATCTAATAGGTCTCACTTTAAAATTTTATTTGTTGTCTTAAAGGGTTTCTACTTGATTTTAGCAGTATTCGAGCGATAGGCATCACCATCGGGTTATTCGTCAACTCGACACGGACGACCGGACACACGTGTGTCCAGTTGGTTGACTTGAAATTGTAATGACTTGTTATTTCGTCGTCTGGACACAACAATATTTTTGCGTGTGTCCACATGGTGAAACTTAAATAAAATACCATTTTGTTTTCGCCAACTGGACACACGTTCACATTTTAACCGCATTCATGTCAAAGTACAGTCACGCAGATTATTTATCAAGACAAAGGACTTTATTTAGTTGCCAATATCCCAACTATCCGTCAACCGAACAATGGCGGTCAAACCAATCCAATAGGGCGGTAGTAGGTAAGTGCAATAATGCAAGATGGGCAGCAGCGTCCTGCGACTACCGCCACCGCGATCGTCCGGTCGTCCGTGTCGAGTTGACGAATAACCCTCACCAACCACGTTGTCTTATGTAGTACCTATACAGTGCTGCTGTGTTTGGGTAAAGTGGTAATGTATGGCTCAATTTCTTAATTTCTCTCACTGGGGTTAAAAACTCCTGAAGTTTATTATATTACCTCAGAAGTGACAGCGTTATATATATAACTACGTTAAGAAAAACCGACTTCAAAACTGAAAAGTAAAAAATAATAAAGATTTAATTGTAATTTTATACTACCTATTAAAACCCCTTATATGTGCTATTTACTAATAGGTTTGAAATCGGTGCCAAGCCTTAAATAAACAAATAATTATATTTTAATCACTTAAATATGAATACATGCAAATTAATACACTGAACAAAACGTAACCGGCGAATCGTGGGTGTTTGCATGTATGCTTGAAATCATGCATTTACCTCTGCCTACCCCTTCGGGGATTACAGGGGTGAAGTTACGTTTTAATACAATGAAATGCCTACTTTAGTGATTTTGGCTTGGCACCGACTTCAAACCTATTAGTAAATAGCACATATAAACAATAGGTAGTATATAATTACAATTAAATCTTTATTATTTTTTACTTTTCAGTTTTGAAGTCGGTTTTTCTTAACGTAGTTATATTTATTTAATACTTTTTAGTTTATTGCTGCATTGCCAATTAGATTAATGTTCACATCTGTTAAGTTTGTAAAATCTGCTCTTTTAGCTTCATGACAATTAGTAATTTAAATTGTTTAGGTGGTTCGATACAAAATTATTACACGGCTATACGAAATCAATGAAAAAAAATTATCCATCAAGGAGTAAATAAGCTGTGTTGTGTCGTCGATGAGTAAATGTGTTATTGTCACTTGTTGTCATCTTGTTGTCATGCGCATTAGGACTATCTAGGACGT
Source organism: Macrosoma leucophasiata (assembly GCA_036365455.1). Taxonomy (NCBI): domain Eukaryota; kingdom Metazoa; phylum Arthropoda; class Insecta; order Lepidoptera; family Hedylidae; genus Macrosoma; species Macrosoma leucophasiata. The sequence continues at coordinate 19,635,395 of JAWQUS010000007.1, read as the reverse complement.
CAGTGGATTCAACGCACTGTTGACAACTCGCCGTCTATTCTTATTCCTTTAGTCTGAGGTGAAAGTAAGTAAAAAAAATGCTCATAAAATAAAAACTGATGGGCCTATCTGAATCAAATTTTTATGGGACCAATTCGAAACTATTCCGCATGAAACAAAATAAGAATTACTTAAAATAGAAATCTAGGCGAAATTCGCGTACATACATAAAAAATATATATATACTAGCGGCCCGCCCCGGCTTCGCCCGCGCTGCTCTGCTCCTATTAGACATAGCGTAATGTAAGCTATCCTATCTCTCAAGTTGGATCGAACTGCACATGGTGTGCGAATTTTATTATAATCGGTTAAGTGGTTTAGGAGTCCATTGAGGACAAACATTGTGACACGAGATTTATATATATTAAGATATATATATATATACCGGCCGAATTGAGAACCTTCTCGTTTTTTGAACTCGGTTAACAAAGCACATAAATGTCATAGGTTAGTAAAGACATTGTTTTAAAAAATATCAATAGAAGTAAATAAAGACCGTTTAACCGTGGGTGATATTTTACACTGGCGATTCTAGATTCTCCATTGAAAACATTGCGAATACTTCTGTGGTTGGTACCCCTTCATTTTACGGACAAACGTTACAGAACTCTTCATTACAAAACCAACGTTTCGCGAACGATTTTGTTTCACATCTCAACTTTCCACAACTACATCACTACATAAATAATTAATTAAAGACTATTCATTTCATAACTCATGATCCCCATTGAATATAAATTCTCGTTATAGGTATGTAGTGCCTTTGAGACAACAGGTCTTCATAAAATATGTATGTATCTTCACGCCAGGTCCCTAACGGGGTAGGCAGAGAGTGTAGAGCGCCAGATATCCCGGTTCTGACAAACCTCTCGTGCCTCGTCTACTTTCATCATTCTCTTCATACATGCACGCCGATTCCTAAGACTTTTGATCCCACCATCAGATTTCATAAAATATGAAAGTATAGAATTATGATTGAGAAACGAACGATTTTCTAATTTAGAAATATGATATCGAAAAAAAGTTCATTTTTGTATGTATTAAAATAAGTCTCTGAAAAAAAGGTGCCTAAAACTTCATAAAAATAACTGGAATATCATTCCTTTTTCAGTCTGATCCAGGTATATATAGATTTTGCAAAGTCTGACCTACTTTGACGAAATAGGTAAAGTACTATCTGAAGGTGGGGTACTGCCTTAGTAGCCTAACGGTAGTAGGCTACTACTACTACGCTGGAGTCCTGGGTTCAATTCCCGGGTAGGGGCTATCAGAGACAATGGCGGAAAGTTCTTTATCTCTTGTTCTAATGGGATTTTTCAATTTTCTGGAAATTTCCCAGTAGGTACGTCGAAGTTTGGTAATGTGACCAAATATGTCAACAGGCTCAGCTTTTATTATTGCAGTCTTTAATATTTAAATTAATGGAAAAACCTCTAAATGCAAGACTAAAATTCTCAGTAAAATAAGCAAGCAAAAAAAAAGATTCACATCCGCCATATTCAAATCAGTCGCAATCAATGTTTTTTTCAATGAATCGAGCACGGAAGTAATACAGTGCATCAGATAAAGCTTTACTTCAAAGCGGAATAAATATCGACAACAAAATAAATAGCATCCAAAGAAAAACATACTCTCTGTACACATGTTTTTTTACACTCGCATACCTACCGATATAGCACTGCTTTTGTTGCATTTACTAGCGTTCTCCCACGTCTATGATAATAGAGACGTAACTTTACATTATTCCGTTTTAGGACATACGAGATCTTTCGAAATAATGAAAGTATTGATACTGTTTCCTTTTTTAAACGCTGACATATCCAATGATAAGAAAACAGATGTGTTCTTGAAATAAACTGTCATTGTTTGTAAGCAAGCTAAAAATAGTGTTTAATCGCAAACAAGGTGGTAGATAGCAACTTCTTGAAGCATGTGAATGTCCAGTCAAAAACGCAGATACAGAACAAACGACCTCGTTTCTCGTTGCAAGATAAAAGCAGAAATGGATCTACGTTTGTTATGGAAAGGATTACCGTATCGCAAACCAGATGTATCCAAGGATAACATATTTTGTTTGTTCTCTTGAGTCGGAAGCAAAAGGTACGAGAATAAAATACGAACGAGGTAGTTTGAATACACCGCGAACTTTTTAACTTTTCGGAAAACTAAATTTCAGCAACAAAATAAATTACGAAAATCATTTTGTATACTTTGGAATGAGATTTAAAAACTGAAGAATGTCTCGGCAAAGGCTAACTAAATAATGCTGCACTCAATTTAGTGCAACGTTATGAATATTTGAACACTCAAAGAATCGAGGTACCTACACTTTTTATGTAGAGAACCTTAGTCGTTTAATAGGTGTCGTTTAACATGGGGATAACTTATTCTCATACATATATGTTGCCTGGAAATGTGTAGACATATTCTAATTTTGCTATAGGTACATATCCGGTTGGTTAAAAAACAATTACCTACTTAATCTCAAAGTACGTTATACTCAATTCAATAAAAAACCCAAGTTACTCACAGATTAAAACATTTCCAACAACTGAAACGTTCAAATTAAACAGCCACCGTTCAGAAACACGAAACAAATCAAAAGTTTTACGTTAAACAGAAAGTTGACGGCAAACGCCCGGTTAACGGTATTTAGTCTTATGATTCGGTTGAACAATTAATAAAATTATAAGTTGGACTTAATAATCGCAGAGTTGCAGCAGACGCGAATTCGATTAACACGAAATACCAACTTTTGAAACTTGACCTTCCAAGTTTCGTGGCGGGCGCCTCCCTCGCCCCGGCCCGGCCCGCATTGCAGTGAGCTCGAAGGTCGATCAAAATAAGAACTAGATACGAACAAAACCTAGGTATAAAGACTATAGGATTAGGAGTATTATAGTAACGTTCAATAAAACATTTTGCGATTTGACTTTCGTGTTACTAAAGTCGACGACCCCGAGTGAAATGGAAACGACCGAGACTTTATTAGCCGTGCCGTCCCGACGGCGAAAACTAATATCTGTGGATATAATGTGGCACTTAATGGTAAACGACGAGACAATTGGCTGTTTCGCATCAGACCTCAAACCGCTGCGTACGGTGGAATACGAATATCCGACGTAATATTTAAATGGGACGCGTGTTTTGCATAGAACATTATATAAATGCTGAAGGGTTTTTCTCATGACGGCCTGAAAACGACTAACTTAAAAATATAATACAATATAGAACACAAGAGACTTCAAGGGTTTTTGCCACAGCTTATTATAAGAAAGTTTGGCAGGTATTCACTTTTTTAATTTCCTTTATCAACCAAATCTCTGACTTGAATAATAAAGGTGTAATCGGGATCAACAAGTCTCCCGAAACTCCCAGCAAGAAAGAATATCCAAGATATATTTTATTTTATTTATTTGTTTTCATACAGTAAGACTTAACATTATAGAACACCCAAAAATCCGATGGGGTTTTTCCTGGGTGTTAGTACCTCATAAAAACTACATATACTTACCTACGTACAAAACTATTAAAATATGTTTTTTATATGTAATGGAAGTGGCAAACATGCAGTTCACATTGATGTTAAGTGATGACTGCAGCCTTTAGACACACAAAGACCAAGGTCAAAATTCAGATGCGTTACCACTCCTGAGGCCTAAGGTGTTATGCCTCTGTGCCGGAAATTACAGGGCCGTACATTACCACCTGACCGGAACTCGATAGCGCTGAACACTACCATTTAGCGGCAAGTATATTAGGTAATGCGGTGGTGCCTACGCCCGGGAGCTCCGTCACTGGAGTTCTACCACCAGTAAAAATGATTATGCCAACTGCAAATAAATTCAATAGCCAAATAAGAAACGAACAAATTACTATGATGAAAGATTAGCATATTTATTCAATCAAATATATCACATCACAAGTCCTACACAGGCATAGGAAATTGTAAGCCAGTTCAAAGAACAAAGTTTAACAATGAGTTGTAAAGAAAATACAGATGTTCTGCTATAGCAGGTTATTGTGTCTTTTGATGGGATTAACGTCTGCACGAATGTCCCAATCCATTATTAGTTGAGTTGAGACACACAGTGACATTCATTTAGTATGCTGTCCGATTACAGACATCTATTCAAGCGGAGATAACTTCATCAACGATGACACGTGACAGATATATTGTGCATTAGATATTAACACTTGATGCTTTTGAAAACCTACTTTATTTAAACGCACGCTGTGTGTGATAATGTGATAATAGTATAAATGTGGCAACATTGACACTTATCTTTACTGTCAACATTATCTTTTTAATGGAACTTGAGATACGTAACTTGGTAGAGGCAAATAGGACACTTTCCATAATAATTTTCTGTAGTTGTTTATATAATATATGTAGGAGACATAATCGCGCGTAACTATTTACTTCGCAAAACATATTTGATACCTAATACGAAAAATTGCGTCAATACGAATAAAATTGAAAAGAGAATAGCTAAATAATGTGACGGATCTCCCGCGTGGAAATGTCCAGTTGCCCTTTTCATCAAGAGCGGGGCGAAACCGTCGCTAAATCAATTTATACGTTCGGCCTTAATAGATATTGATGGTGTTACACTCCTAAAGCTGAAAATAACTGGGTGTGGCTAACCGACAATAGGATTTCAGAGCCTTGACACTCTCCCAACGCCTATGCCTGTTAGGGTCAAGGTAACCTTAATGCGTTTACGGCAACCTTGCGGGTTTATAGCCATCGCGAATGAGCGTACCTCGTTTAATCCTAAAAATAAAACCGTTGTTAAATGCACATAAACGCCGGCTTTGATATCAGAGTCATAAATTCGGCTGCTTAAGATTCGGGATACATTTCTGTATCTTGTTTGAAGCAGTGTCGTGTCCGATCGATTTGGGTGTGTAAAGTTATAAGTTATAAGGAATGATGTCACTTGATATACTTCCATATATAATAAATGCATATTATTATAACTCACAATTACCTAATAAGTCTAAGGTTCGGTTGCACCAAAATATTTGTTAAAGTTATGGTGATTGCCAAATTTAACAATAACAGTTATATAGACTTTAACAGTTACTGCAGAATGCGTTACAGAAACGTATTTTTGACATTGTTAAAGTTACCAGGGTTGACTGATTCCCTTATAATCTGACAGATCATTTTGAGGTTAACTTTTACATTAACCAGCGCAGCTTGGCCAGTTACGGTTAAAATTAAAGTTATGACGTCATTTAACAATTATCAAATGGCGCAACTGATTTATTTTTACTTTACCGTTACTTTTTTAAGTTTAGTTAAAGTAAGATGATACAACCCAGCCTTACTGTTCTTCATAATTTATTACATAAAGAATTGTTTTAATAGTATGCGATACAAAATAATACTCACGTTGGACGACAATTTCAATTCATTCATAAAATGATTAATCATCAGACACTATTGCAAATATTATTCAATGTATTTTGTTATAAACGCAGGAAATACTTTTATTACCAAGAACGTACACGAGCTATCAAATATCAAAACCACTGCTGACAGTAGCTTTTCATGTTTAAAATAAACGATTTTGTGATGGAAGTAGAATAACATTCAAATTTAAAGACGTTTTCGCGTGAAGGAAAGGAGAAAAATAATAACGTAAAGAAAGATTGTCCATCGAAAGATATTACAAAGAAAATGATCACTGAAAGCTTTAACACGCTATCTTGAATCTCGAGCCAAGCAATTAAGAGAACTGTGCGCGCTTCGTGACGTCACTATTTAATTGGTTAATGCTACCAATTGTGGAAGAGAGCTTCAGTTTGAGGAAATAAAACGGTAAGAAGCGGAAGTACGGTGGATAATTAATACGTTTGTTTACGAACCGGTCGTAAACGTTGGGAAAAGTAAGACGTAAGACCCTGATAAGGTTGTAAGTATTTTCGTGCATGTTTCTTGATAGCTATGTGAAGCTTAAATTAAATTGTAGAGATATGGTGAATAATAATCAATTTTACATAATAACTTTTAAAATACGTATTATAAACTCAGTCAACAGGACCGTAGAGGAAAACAGAATGCTCCTTAATGATTTCAAATACACGCGTTTCATGCACGGTTTACATCAAACGTTTTTGAATGTATTCCCTTAGCAAGATGCCGAGCTTATCCACGTGGATAAGTCAGCAAAGTCGGGGGAAACAGGCACAATACAAATAACATTTTCTCTAAACGAGCCATCTTGTGAGCGCTGTCCGCGCATTAGCCTCCGCATTTTTCCCTCGAGGTCGAACACTTGGTGAGTCACCAACGTCCTTCAACTCTAGGTATATTCGTTCACATTTTTACCAAAGCCTCTCGCCCTGAGAGGCTATTCACATTTGAATTCATTCATCGTTCCGTTGCTCGACCTTTGGAAATTCATGTAAAAGAGTAAAAGTGCATATATGGCAATTGCCTTGAATAGAATTTATTACAAATAAACCTAAGTAACATAAATTGCTTACGTGGTCGCCTGAGTCATATTTTATTTTCGTATAAACCCGACCGTTTAGAAATCAAAGTAGTAAAGCAAAAAACATATTATAACAGCAAAATTAATAAAAACAGGATTGATCGTTTTTTGCAACAACGATACTATGTAAGTGGAACCGTGGCTCGAGGCGAGGAATAGATTTAGTTAGCAAAAGAAATAAAAAATTAACAAGATAATTCAAATATTTTTAAGTGTTTAAACACTCAATTAAAATGCTGTTACTGATACGAACTTCAAAATCGCAAACGTAGATAAACTCATTAAAAAAATTGTAACTTAACACGAACTATGTTAATGTGTGATTTCGTGAACGACAGGCAATCCTGTGGGAAATATCTCTCAAAGTTAAACATTAGCAAAACGTAAGCAAGGAAACATGTAGTGTAATAAATGTGCGAAACATTTTAAGCGTCCAATAATTCATATGGTTGTTATGTAAATATTTGACGCGTGATCAATATAGCAGGTACTTTACGTCTCGTTTACAAGTCAATAGCCAGGCATTTGGTTCGAATTTGCGTTGGTTACGACGAAAACAGCTCAAGGACAGGGCGGAATAATTTCACGCAACGCCGGTGTTTCATGGTCAATAACATATTATTATTATGAACTGTCGTAGTTCCGTGAGTGTTAACGTAATACAAACATGCGTCGGCGGAACTGTTTGCCTTTTCACTGAATATGATAACAATTTTGTGTGTGAAGACACCGGCCCAGAAAACAGCCTGTATGATGCCAAATTGTCTATTTTTAATTTGCTTCTATATTAAGCACTGTCTTCCATAAATGTGCGCCATTAAACGACGCGTATCGTACTTGTTATGTCTTTCAGCGTACGCAAATTTGGACTTCGTCTCATAGAAGATTGGCCTAAAATAGATACATGCCTGTGCTGCAAGGCTTGCAAACATACGAGGATCACTTTTCCATTTTTTAAGGAGTCGCAAATTCAATATTCACCACGACACAGCCTGACTACCTGAGCAAAACGTAATAAGTGCACAGATAGTCGTGGAAACTCGAATGAAGGCTCTCGATTACAAAAGGGGGTAAAAGTGAAGCGGTCCCGTAAACCGCGTCACGTAACGTCAAGTTCATTTGCTAATTGAGCGTCGCCATTTCCCTTTCATGAGAATCACATCTTTCATGTCACCTCGTCTCTGATATGATGTTTACGCAAATCGTGCGTGATGAGTTTTCACTTTTTGCATTATTATCATAATAGGGCTGTGTTATTATAAAAGGCGAGTCTCATTAGTGAGAACATGAAGGAGATTAATCTTGTTCGTTCAGATGTATTATACATTTTTCTGAGTTACAAAGCATTTTTTTTGCTTGTATGATAACATTTTTTCTACTACGGAGATACTTAACGACATTTTAACCGACAAGTCATGACTGCACATAAATCTCTTTGTAGTGTGGCACCCAATAATGAAATGACTGCATGTATATAGAGTGTACATAAATATATGATATATATAAATAAATATAATGTCCAAAAACACTGCATAAAAATATAGCGCAGTAGGGTATAGTGTTTTGGACATTTTATTCTTCATCGATGGGATCATTAGTTCTAGCTCCAATACATAACGCAACTTGAATTACTCATGCTTGTTGGATAGTAAATTGAATATAAACCAATACTTCCTAGAATTTTAATTTCATCAGACGTATTAAACGGCAATAAATACTCATAAGTTCCCAGATTATGGGACATTAAAAACACATTACCATAATACGATCGTTTCAACGTGATTACTTCTATATAGTGAAATGTTTATGGAAATCGATTAATGCGGTGTGCACGTAAAAATAATTGTAGTAGTAACGTAGCCTAGTAGTCGATTTGGCCATTAGGCTAAGGCACATTGCACATTGGAGAGGTACATACCGTCTCGCTAACATTGCATCGTATTTTGCAAGGTACGCATAACAACAGCATTGGAAAGTGTGTCAAGATTGCAATAGCAACATGCAGTCGAGCCGATGCCACAGAGCGAGAAATGAAACACAACAAAACCATTACGTGAAGTAGGTCTTCTTGAAATTCTATTTAACTTTTTCGGTGGCACTGTGGAATCTAGGAAAAACAAAACCCTATACTTGTATGGAAAAGAAAATAGCATCTATCTAAATAACTATTTCGAGCGATTTCGTCCGCGTGCTATTTTCAGCATAAAAAGTAGCCTACGTCATTTCATAGAATTCAAACTACCTCAATGTGAAATTTACTTACAATCGGCTCAGCAGATTTGGTCGTGAAAGCGTATCAGACAGACAGAGATACTTTATCTATAATGTTATTTATATCAGTATGTATTCAACAAAAGATGATAAAAATGATTACACTTGGGTAAAAAAGACATTAAAACATTTCAATAAATGGTGCTTCTAAAACAAATATGGAGAGCAAGTTTTTAAACTAAGAGAATCCCAACCAATTCCATATCTTATATTGGTACAAACAAAGGTTTTATATATGCAATAGAAGGGAACTGAATGGTGAAAGTAATAAAAATGCAAATATCGATCATAACATTCATAACGAAGCAGGCGTTATTGTCTGTCCTGGCGGGATGCCACCTATTCTAGCCGAGTTTCCAGCAGAATCATGATATGGAATCCCATAGCTTTCATTGAGATCAATTCCGACCCCATTGTGTGTCCGCAACAATGACACTGCGGTTTAAATGTTTTAAGGATATTGTTGCATATTGGGCTCATATAATATACTAGCAGTCCGCCCCGGCTTCGCGCGGGTCTAATGTTACCTACCCTTTCCTATTCGTCTTAGCGTGATGTTATATAGCCTAAAGCCTACCTCGATAAATGGGCTATCTAACACTGAAAGAATTTTCCAAATCGGACCAGTAGTTTCTGAGATTAGCGCGTTCAAGCAAACAAACAAACAAACTCTTCAGCTTTATAATATTAGTATAGATTAAAAAATACTAAGGGGAAAACCATATCAAACTAGAACACAAACACTGATAATAACGTATGGTATGTGATTATGTTCTTAGGTTTTCGCGAGCTACACTCATTGAAATAAAACTATTTTTACGGATTTATCTCGCGTATATTAAACTAAAATGATTTTTAAAATGTACGTATGGTATGGTTCAAAATTATATTTAGTTTAAGCATCGTTATTCTAAATGAAGAAGTAGTATTACAATTCAACCTTTACCAGTTAAACTGGGATAGCATCACTCATATTTATGCGCAACAGCAACAGTAAAGACAACGTATTCAATATTAAAATGCACTTCAATTTCATACATATCTCCCTGCTGCGGTAACATCATTTTTATTATAAGAAACCCGTAGTGTTGATTCCACAGAAAAAAAAATTACTGCGTAAGTAGGTACTGCCTTACCAACCGACACAAACATAAAATGTAAAGCATACAATTTTGAATATAAATGAACCGTGCAGCGAATAGAACGTATTTGCGAAACAATCAGTAAGCTATTGTTTCTGTAGTCATTCACGACAACGCCCACGACGACTTCGTGATTTATAACCCACGTTGTGTCAATCTCTTTCCACGTGCGCTTGGAAGAAATTAACAATATTATGACTAATGCTTCATCAACAGAGCTCTGTCAATAATATAACGTTGTACTTATAGCTCATTACTTATTAGTCTTTTAGCTCAGGCGAATGTTGTGTTTGGCGCTGCTGAGTCATGATAAGATGATAATACAAGTCTCAAGCTTCTATTCCATACGAATAAGAAGGAATTACAAGAATCAAAGCTTGGATGCGTTCTGCATTGTCATAACGACGTGAACATAACGAACCGATATCGTGTATACCGAGTTTTGATCGGCTAAGGCTTCGTGACGAACTACGTTTTAACTACGCCACAGTGGAGCACGCGAGCTCAATCACTATCGGGTGAACGTTCTGAATCATACTTGGTTACAAACTTTATACTTTAACAAAGTTACGTAAGCTCAATCATACATGTCAAAACTTAAAGGTCGATACCAATAAAGTGTTTAGAAACACCGTTTGTCTTTCACAAGCAATCTTATTTCGTCGAGTCACGACTTTTTTCCCCTCAAGAAACCGCGTTTGTGGAAATACTATTACTAAAACAACGACAATGCCGCAAAATTCAATGTAGTAAGTAGTAATAACTATCTAGCGATTTCATTTACACTGACACTTTCTGATATTTCAGCCTAGTACGCGGCGAAAAATATGTATTATGAAACTCTATTAGACTATATACAACACTTGAACCTTCAGAGTTGATAAAGAGAAATCGGCAACTCTCTAAGGACAACAAATTTACATCGCATGTCACCGCAGAACTACGTAATGGGGTCCATTATGCATGATCCCTGTCGTTTGAAAAACCTGATAAACAGCTCCGTCGACAGTGATTGATAGCGCGTATTCGGATTCCAACTGACGTCAGTTGTTTGTTTTGTTGAAACCAATAAAAATAGGCAATTTCAAACTCACCTTCAAGTATGATCCATAATATTTGGTGACGTACGGGCTGTCGCACTGTGACAGCACCATAATCTCCTGCTGTATGTCTTCGATCTCATCTTCGGCCTCCTCGAGATCAATTATTTTTATAGCGACGACCTGTTGCGTCCTGTTGTCGACGCCTTTGAACACCTCTCCGAAGGAACCCTTGCCGATCTTCTCTTGTTTCGTGAAGATCAGCTCAGGGTCGACCTTCTGTAAAAGAAATAAAACATTTCGTTAAAAGGATAAAATAATACATGGGTATTATCTCACATTTAAGATGTAACTTGTTTGCGTCAATGACCTTGTGTTTGCGCCCGCGGACGGGCTCGCGTAACATAAGAATTTAAAATCAAAGAAAGTTGTAACAGTTCAAATCAAATTGTATATTCGTTATTATTTTTAATCTTAACATGATATCTTTGATTTACGTCTTTAGTAAAATTTTCGAAGATTTACAAGAAGTTCAATAAGATTCCATTGCTAAATAATAAATAACATTTGTATTTAATTCAAAAGTTATTTTACACGTAGGAAGGGAAAAGATGAATCGTAGGTACTTGAAGAATCAAATACAATTATTTTCCTCTTGAAATTATTTTAACATGTATGATAACATTGATAACGATCGAGGAAGTAGGGATTAAAAATACACGACAACGATTTAAAAATGACGGAGTATCTTCAAAAACATGTAAAATTATTTAGTTTAAATACATTACATCAGCTGCTTGTTCACGGCTGTGATGGTGTGGATAATTATATCGTTGTTTCAGATGCCGGAATTAAAATTCGTGTTACATAGTTACATTTTATGACATGGCCTTAGTAGGTACTTGGTGTCCCTGATCTAGAATTCTTCGTACATAATAATATTATCTTTATTCCAAATAAACGGTGTGCATGATGTGAACGGTGTGAATGTTTGAGATAACGATATTTATAATTTTACTTCTGTTTTATCTGCGTACACATTTGAATACTACATTTTTCGAAAGTGGTCCATTGAATGTTTGTGAAATTCTTTTGACAATGTGTATAGAAGAATAGACAAGTCAGTTTAGACGAGTTAAGATTATTGTCATTTTGTTGGTGACGTGAGCAGTAGGTTTAGTCAGTTGGTCACTCTAATCTACAAACAACAATGAAGACGCAGCAAATGCGTTTCATTAAATATGTATAATGCTAGCTGTTGCCTGCGGCCCCGCCCGCGTATAGGTCGCTTTTCGCCTAACCTGTGGAAATTCATCAAATCATCCAATGGCATCCCACAGGCACGTTTTTTTTCGTGATAAAAACTATCCTATGTGTTAATCCAAATTACCCTTAAAAAATTCATACCAAATTTCATGAAAATTGGTTTAGCAGTTTCGCGTGAAGGAGTAACAAACAAACATACAAACTTTCGCATTTATAATATTAGTATGTTGATTACACGCTTGTTGTTTGGCGCTCAAAGGCTAGTCAGTATGAACATGCAGGTGGTGGTACGGGAATCGAGTTACCTACCGACTTGTATCCAGCGCCTATCTGCCCCCGAAACGGCGGGGAGCGTAGTCTTGTCTTATGGATTGGGCTAAGGCCAAAAGGCTAGTCCATTGACTGCTGCCACGTATTATCTATTATCGGGCAACAGCAAAAATTACGTCATAACTGATATTCACAAGCGAACATAGGAAGATGAAAAAATTACGGTGCATTCAAAGTTCATTTCATCGGAGGTGTTTACTGAGTAATCCGCTTAAGATTGCCTACGGGCTATTAAGTATTCCGTGCTTTTTTACAATAAAACATGTTCAATTCTGTTCTTTCATAATGCAGTATTTAGGAGATTAGTTAGATGAGCAGTTTAAAAAAGAACGAAAGGTGACACTGTCAATTGCGTAACCGCATATATTTAATTCAAAATCTGAATGTACAAATGAAATTATTATGGTAACAATAGCCAAAAAAGAAACATTACGAAATATTTTTCACGCTCACTGCTCCTATGGCGAAAGCAAACGCATAAGGAATATTAATGTTAGTTTTCGTTCCTCTATTTTTGTACTTACTATGCGACGTTTATGATAATGAACTGAAATTTTTAAATGTATTTACATTATGCACAATATAGGTAGTTCGTGTCGGTAGTGGTCGCGTAGAAAGACAAATTCTAAATATCTTGCCTCTAGGGCTGACACCTTTAAAAAAAAAGGACCCAGTTATTATCGTATTTAATTAAGTTTTTCTTAAAATATAAAAATTAGTAATATACCTAAATATTCAAGATGAGAATGACAGCATTTTTTTGACATTTAAATAACCTTGTAAGAGCTTGTTTGACTAGGACTTGCATTTGCTTTCAAGATTGAATTGTGTCAGATTTTTTGTCTCCTGTGAATTTGGAACGTTGAACGATTTTTTTGCGTTATTGCATTATAACCTGTAATATCAATTAGAAACATATCTTCAACATAAATGTAGGTGGGTATATACATTAAATAATTAAAATATATATAAGTACCAATATCTATAGACAGATATGTACGGATTGTTGAGGTGTTATTAAAGGTCATCATTAAACCAGAAAATGGCTCTCCTAAATCTACGTTCCAATCGCAACCAAGGTCATTGAAATGTCAATATTATAAAAGCCATTTTAATCAGTACGCGCAACATCACCCACATAAAACGTAACATTACTTATACTTTTTTATGTAAAGATTTTGACAAACAAGCATGTAGTTCGCTTTGATGGTAAGTATGTCCTGCAGACTATAGACCTCTACACAAAACCCGGCGATGCATGCCCCTGAGGCCTAATTTGTTCTGCCTCTGTGATAGTTATTGGGCAACTGGCGAGTTTCCCGACAGACCTGACATCTTGCTCACGCGAAGGGAAACGTTTCCTCTTTCAACATCACGAGGAATTGATTTGAACCAAAACTCAAATGTCACTGATTAGGCGACTAAAAGGAAACTGTCTGTAAAATATGCTCTCATATTTGTACAGGCCGATTCCGGATAAAACAGGGTACATCTCGGGCGGGCCATTTAATCAATAAACTCCCATGATTTGACCCGATAGCCAGTTGGGAAAACCCAAAAGTACATTTGCTCACGCGATGGGAAACGTGTCCTCCTACGGCGTTGTAACGGTGTTTCTTATTACGTGATGCTGACGTCTTGCTTTTCAGGAAATCATCGAGTTGTAAATAAAAGATTACGTGTGACTTTTACTGAGAAGAATCAAGAATGTGCAAAAAGCAATGCTTTTTACGGTTCCGTAGTAAACAAGGAACCCTTATAGTTTCGCCATGTCCGTCTGTCCGTCAGCGGTTTAGCGCAAAAACTATTGGTACTAGAGACTTGAAATTTGGCACAAGTATACACCTTAATCACGCCGACAAAGTGGTAATAAAAACAATAAAAACATTTTTTTTTGGGTACCTCCCCACATGTAACGCGCGGATAATCTTTTTTTTCGTCGTCTACAGAGTGTATAGTAGAATATCTTTAGATAGGCCTTTCAAAACTATTAGGGGTGTTTAAATATCATTTTTCGATTAAGTTAACTGTTCGACTTAAGCTTTAAAGTGCCTTAAATTTTCGTTGGACTCAAGTGTCCCCTCCCTCTACCAACAAAACGGTTGTTGTTAAAAATTCAAATGTAACGGCAATAGCAGCTAGGTATACATAACGAAATAAAACATAAATAAAAGGTACGGTAAACATAAAAGGAAAACTATCACACTTAGGTTGGCTTTACAAGTTTGCAAGTTATAGTCGACCAAATGTATTTTACTTGCAAATTTCGAACAACTCCATAGAAAATATTTATTTATTTTTTCATAACGTTATTCAAACCTTTAAACTGCTGGTGGCCCGACACGCACTTGACCGGTTTTTATTCCTAATACGGATCGGCGAGATCTTATTATAAAATGATAAATAGATAAGTATGGTTTATTTTATGCAATCGGAAATGTAAGCTTCGCATATTGAAGCGAGATTAAATCGATTTGGCTCATTTATGATTTATTTTGCATTCAATGTAGATTTATCTAGCGCGATTACGATAATATTTTGTAATAAAATGTAACATAAATTCACGTCTAATGCGAAGTAAGTGCATTGAATATTAATCTCTCCAGACACGAGAAAAATATGACAATTGAAATTCAATTGTGTCTCGCCGCCGGTGGCCGTACGATCCTTGAAGGATTAATTCTTTCATTTCTTTTTCATAAATTCATCAACCTGTTTACAGCTGTAGCGCAAAATGATAAATATCGTCTGATGTTATCAAAATCACCAAAATGTTGAATTAAAATTCACCTGACAATTCTCATAATTTAAATCTGTAACACAATACACGCGTCGCGTCAGATTTACAAATCAACATTCTACGTTCGTCTATTTAAAAATGGTTTCATGTCATGATAACGCTCGGAGCCATAGTTGCTGGCGGATTTGAACTGAACAGCATCTTTTGGCATTTACTTGACATTGGCGTACGGAGTCAAGGATTCGGAGATGCAGTGGAATGCCGCTACGTGAGGTGTTTGCGTAAACATACGGTTACATTATGAACGTGTCAGGTACGGAAAACAGTGAAATATGTTCTAATGGAGCTTACATCGTTAAATTTGCGTTTTGAATCCCGAGACTTCTCGAATAGACTAATAATTAATAGGTAATTGTCTTATACTATAACTATATTATGTGAACAGGACTTCGTGACGATAAAATCATATAATATAAAAGACATGGACCAATTAAACGGACAAGATTTCAAGGCGTTTTGCTTGGTGCCAGAAATTACGAGACTGCGTAAGCAAGAATATATGATTTAGTCTAGGAATTACTGATTCGCGAAATGACTACATAGTCTAAGATTAACCGATTCTTGGAATACAAAAATAGTCGCCAATGGTAACAAAAAAGAAAATAAATCTAATTGAGACAAACAACACTTTCGACACACACAAAAAATAGTTCGATAGCCGATTACCGTACGATCCTTGAAGGATTAATTCTTTCATTTCTTTTTCATAAATTCATCAACCTGTTTACAGCTGTAGCGCAAAATGATAAATATCGTCTGATGTTATCAAAATCACCAAAATGTTGAATTAAAATTCACCTGACAATTCTCATAATTTAAATCTGTAACACAATACACGCGTCGCGTCAGATTTACAAATCAACATTCTACGTTCGTCTATTTAAAAATGGTTTCATGTCATGATAACGCTCGGAGCCATAGTTGCTGGCGGATTTGAACTGAACAGCATCTTTTGGCATTTACTTGACATTGGCGTACGGAGTCAAGGATTCGGAGATGCAGTGGAATGCCGCTACGTGAGGTGTTTGCGTAAACATACGGTTACATTATGAACGTGTCAGGTACGGAAAACAGTGAAATATGTTCTAATGGAGCTTACATCGTTAAATTTGCGTTTTGAATCCCGAGACTTCTCGAATAGACTAATAATTAATAGGTAATTGTCTTATACTATAACTATATTATGTGAACAGGACTTCGTGACGATAAAATCATATAATATAAAAGACATGGACCAATTAAACGGACAAGATTTCAAGGCGTTTTGCTTGGTGCCAGAAATTACGAGACTGCGTAAGCAAGAATATATGATTTAGTCTAGGAATTACTGATTCGCGAAATGACTACATAGTCTAAGATTAACCGATTCTTGGAATACAAAAATAGTCGCCAATGGTAACAAAAAAGAAAATAAATCTAATTGAGACAAACAACACTTTCGACACACACAAAAAATAGTTCGATAGCCGATTACAATATTCAATTAAACCGCATGTTTTAATTTAGACAACAAAGGCAAACGTTATCGATGTTCTCTACTAACGATATTTAATTAAAAGTGTTTTCGTGTTAACAAATATAAGTCAATAGTTCTTGATAGTCCAATTAATTTCCTTTTATAATAATCTTATCTAAGATAGATTTTGCAATCATAACTTATTGTACTTCGTAAAACGCCTCTAACCCTAGAATTAACTGTAATCTACCAGTACGCGAGAAAATTAAGACAATTGATTGATTGTTCGTGTTCCGATATCCAGGGGCGGATTTCCCTTTCGCCCTAGGCCCGAATAGGCCCGGGCCTAGGGCGGCCAAAATTAAGGGGAAGATAAAATTTGGTCGTTTTTTTAAGAAGTTGCCCACGCGCATTCTTTTAAAATCTCAAAAAAGTGTCCATATAGCATCTTACGAAAAAATTTACATGTATGACAATTACGATTATTAGAAGAATAAATTACATCTCTTAATGACTATCTTTTTTTTTTTCATTTTTATTACTATCTATAGTTTATCTATTTTTTTATGCTTTACAGCACAGGGAGGCGGCAATTTTTCATAGGCAGCCAACGTATCAAATTCGCCCCTGCCGATATCGGTGAAAATAGAGCTTAATGAGATTGATAAGTCCTGCTAATTAATAAGATTCATAATCTATTAAATCCGTTGGTATACGCGAATAATAAAAAATATATTTAATTATTCAGTAGTGTTTATTTATCTATCAAAAGAAGGCATTGAAGGGGAATCCCCTTTGACAAATCTACCTTTTGGAGCACGGGGTCATAGCCACCTATTGTATAGAATTAGTTGTTTTATTTATTGTTGCGCCGCGCCGTCTCCTTTTAGCTAAATATCTTTTCTATCTCGCTGTAAAATAAGGTATATTAATGGAATATCTACTAAAGCAATGATAGTTTTTGTAGCATGTGGATAATTTTATCCGGGTTAGAGCGCACGAGACGACGACGGGACGTGACCGGACTAACAATGAGGGCGAGGCACAGCGCATATTGAGACATAAAATCCACGATGATATTTTTAATCCCGGACGAAATCCTTCATCGTTTCCCTTAAATAAAATACTTTTCGTCGAGGAAACAATATCTGAACAATGAGATGAGTTTAATAAGAAAGGATATTTAAGGCTTTGTTCGTAATCCTCATTCTTATCTTCTGTTTCTTCAAAGCAAAAAGTATCCATCGTAGGTCTCGTGACCTTTAAACAAGAGTACCTCGACGTAATATATACTACATCTATGAGTGTCATACACGAGTCATAACTCTTTACAATTGCCTGTGTTTGGCAGTAAACGTTGACATAAATTTTTAATCTCACGATATACATTGTACAATCGAACTTCACACCTCGAAAAGGTTATTCACACACCCCAACGCTAACGAGGCAGGGGAGAGTATAACATCATTATTCTCGCTTAAAATTCCACCCGTACCTGAAACACCTTTTACTGGGGTTAATACGAAAGACTCATCGAGCACCGAATAAAAAGCTTATTGAGTTTAGCCGGCTAATTTTACATCTCGAAAAGCTGGCTTTAGTATCGGTGTACCTTTATAAAGCAGATTTCAGAGGCCGTTGAATACCTGAAGCGGTGGTTTCACTTTTTAATTAAAAACAAACGTTGGCACGACATGTACCTACAAGATAAGCAGATAGCTCCGACATAAGCAAGATTAAAATTCCTTTTTAATCGCAAACTGTAATAACGCTTGTTTTTCCATCAGACTGAGGAGAAAAAGAAATCGCTTGGACGGAATTGCTTTTCGTTCAGCATTTTTCATTTTTACTGACGTGACTGAAATGGGGAAATTATATACGGCCTTCATGATACATGTGTAATACTTATTGAATGCACTGTAGATAGGTTCAGTTTAAAATTGAGCACAAATTATTATAATGAAAAATTGCAAACGCAAATTTGAAACGTATCCTGGACAAAGTTCTTTTAACGCCGCAGTGAAAGTTTTTAAAGTAAAATAGATTTATGCGAAAAGTTTTAACAGGAAATTAAAAGTTCCTTGTATAACTTCCTCAAAGATAATAATAATTTAACTTGTGTGATTGTTACAGAGGGGATCGCAGGCAAACTCTGATTAACAATAAATGTAGAGAACGTAGAATTGTGATAAATTTATTTACCTAAGCACTTTGTCAAAATATATATACCAAAATCACGTGCCTGCCAAATCACGCAACGTTCCAAAAATATTTAAACTATGTACAACTAATAAAGCAATATTTCCATTATGTTAATTCAACTTTATCTATGCTGATAAAACTATTAAAAATAACATCAGGAGCAAATCTTATCACTAAAGACGTCATTTAAATACACGATAAAAAAGTATTGGTAAATAATTGGAAAGAGAGCAAATGTACTAGCCGCCAGATCACACGGGCACCTTATGCGTTAAATATATTATCTATATTTGATTGATTTTGGATATCCGTCAAGTTCCCCGACTAAACATAGAAATATTACATTTAACTAAAATCTACAGATCACGGCTAAGTGATACCTAATCGGTAGCTTTTTAGGGCACTTTGTTAAATACTATTCAAGAAATATCATCATTTTAAAATAATATTTCATGAACAGGAAATATATCTGCAGTAGGTATATTACTAGACTGCCTTGGAGCAACTTTTGATCTTTTAAGTGACTAATTAAAACTATGTAAAATAAAGAATAATACGAAAAAAAATGTGCTTTTCTGACTCATAAAAAAATTTTGGAAAATTCAAAGAATATTTAGATTAGATATATATGGGCGATTCTACAAAAGTTGGGCGACTTGATGTCACCAGTCGATAAAACACATATTTTTTTAAATTATGTAGATATTTCCTAATATTTCAATTAATCTAAGTTACTTTTAGGTGTCCACTAAATTATGACGTTTTATTTCAATTTTGAGTTATTGATATAATGTAATCAATCTTCAAATCGCCAGTACTATGGCGTGTCATAACTCCCAAATTACACAATAGATCGTAATTTTCTCCAGATGTTTATAAGTTATGTAAACTTAACTTGTACAATGCAGAAAAAGAAACATTTTGTAATGTATTTTCCATATTTCGAAGTAACCCAATTATTAATAGTTAAAAAAATATATGTCTATACCCTGTATTTGTTTTTACTCGGTAGTCCTGTGTGCAATATTAAAATTCTAAATTCTCGCAAATTATGTAAGTTCAAACATCAAGTCCTCGATCTATCTATAGTACTATTAGTGAAGTTATCTACAGGTGCCATATTTGTCAAGCCGGCATTTAAAAAACAGCGTCAGCTGGCCGGCAGCGGCCAGGGAACGGTGCGGCCAGTCAATATTTCAGTACCGTGGTGAGTAATAATTTCTTTATTTTAACATATTTTCCTGTAATTTCAATAAAACTAAGTGTGTTTCTTTTTAATAATGCACCCCACTTACGAAATTGACCAGTAAAAACATTACTTGGCATTTTAACCTAGAATTTGTATCTAATTCATCAGTACCGTGTCATCAGTCCTATGGCAGATGCTCCGACAAGGGACTGACGTGTTACCACGGCACTGATGACTTTATGTTGGGGCCTTTAAAATGTTTAATTAATTTGATGAAATGATTAATTTTAATGGTTAATCAATATTTGTATAATTTCAGATGAAAACAAGAGTTGGAGAGTTGAGAATCACATTGCTCAAAGTCTGGAATACGGACGGTACTTTGTTTCAACTGGACGAAAACCATGTGTCAGATGTGCCAGTAGAGCAGAGAAGCTTCCCGTTCCAAGTCTTGTAATGAAAGGAAATACGATATTTTACGAATTTAATTATGTTTTTGAAAAGTGATTATTTTGTTCCTACTTACTATAACTAGTACTATAGACTGAGTTAGTTAGAAGTTATTTTCGTTACACCTTAAAAGTTATTGTTAAATTTTCTATTTTGCTATTTTTGTTTATGACCAAAATATGTATCGTTTAATATTTCTTAATAACTAATTAATATGTTGTTTATTGTTACGGACACTATCTCAGTTTGCAGGTATTTATTTAGTTGTTATTTTTTGTCAATACTGAAAAGTTTATGACTCAGACCTTCTATTTTGCGAATGTTATTTAATGACAAAAAGGTGTTCGTTAAATATTTCGTAACAACTCCTTAATATGTTATCTATTAATAAGAAAATTACTTCAGTAAGACTGAAGTAATTTTCTAATTAATAGATAAAAGTGGCAAGTTAGCCATTCGGTAGGGTTAAGCACTATCGTATTCTGGCTAGATGGTAATATACGGCCCCGTAATAACTTAGACACAATAACTCAGGTCTCAGGGGTGGCAACACATCTGCATTTTGACCTCTGGTCTTTATGTGGGTGTTTATAGGCTGCAGTCATCACTTAACAGCAATGTAAACTGCATTCTTGTCTGCCGGCTTCATTACATAAAAAAAGTATTATTATTGTCGTAAGTATTTGTCATTTGAACCTAAGATATAAGTGGCATTATTAGATATTAAAATATTTGCAATAAATCTGAAATTTCCTAAGAACTGTGTCCTTTAATCAGTACCGTGTTAGCCTCGTCAGTACCGTGGCACTCAAATTTACAAAGATCCAGATATTTCGAAAACCAATTTAGAAAGTTACTGGCCCGATTTAGGATGGTTTCAGTATTGTATTACCTACCTCCCCATGTCAAAAAATCTTCTTCTTTTGTTCAAAAAGTGTGTAAACAAAATGAAGGTAACAGTCGCCCAACTTTTATAGAAGTGCCCATATAAGTAATTTCTCGCAAAAAGGCTTAGTAAGACTCAGGGCAATAAGCGCATGTGCATTAAGACCTGTAAATGTGTAATTTATGTAAATGTCGATTTTAGAATAGTATTAGTGACAGACGTACAGACAGACAGACAGACGCACGAGTGATCTTTATTATACAGGATATTTTTTTCTTTTAGGTACAGATCACTAAAAAGTAAAAAGCCATTGCGGCCATTTCCGACAGCTCACAATACGCGTACGGAGGACGGTTGAAGGCCGAACGCGGACTGGTTGCGGCAACATTTCCAATCAGACACCTCACTCTCGCGACAGACTGCGACGACATTGAAACTATTTCGATAATTAAGATCAAGGCTTTTAACTCTGCAGGTGATAGAGATTAAGTGGGGTTTTGAAGCCTTACCGCATTACCTATATTTGGGAGTATATGTATAGGCTACAGTAATAGGGCGTCTTCAATTTGAATGCGCCTCTAATTTGAAGGCGCCTTTACTATAAAAGTTAACTGTAAGTTTTTTTTTTATGTAATGATAGTGGCAAAAAAGGCTGCAGTTCACATTGATGTTAAGTGATGACTGCAGCCTATAGACACCTACACAAAGACCAGAGGTCAAAATACAGATGAGTTACCACTTCTGAGGCCTAAGGTGTGCCTCTGTGCCGGAAATTATAAGAATGCTTGATTGCTATTTCATAACATTAAAAAGTATAATATAAAATCACGGAGAGCTACTACAAATTCATATTAAATTCACAACTTGTAAAAGGTAAATTTCCTCAGTACGTAATATACGGAAATCCAAAGCCCATTCAAGATAGAAGGCATTTTGTGTTCCCTACTGCATTGTAGAGCTCCAACGGAAACATTACAGGTCATTTTACATAAGCGTCATTTTACATCAACAATCGTCTATTTTATAAACCAGGAAACATTTGCTAACGATTTCGTTCAGAATCTTCATCGAGCCCGATTTCCATCGATAGCGGAGAAGATTCGATAAGGAATCCGTTTACCTCGCAAAAGTAAATTGCATACTTCTTGTGTTAACAACAAAGAGTCGAGCGGAAAGGTCCGAGCGACCAGAAACAGTTATAAACTCGCTCAATTGCAAGGAGCGAAACGTAGTCATTACGGAGTCCGTTCAACCCAATAATATTATTTTTGACGTTTCTATAGAGGAAAGAGGCAAATATGGTGGATCGAACGAATAAAAACTTTAAGCGTGTCCCGCATGCGCTCTGGCATGCTCTGACACAGCTCTTCAAAGTTGGTGAAAATATATAACTGTTAATTAAAGGAGTCCTCCCCGTTTATCCACACACTGACTGTCACTCATTGTCCTTTTGAGGTGTAAACAGGTAATTCAGTATAAGGCTGCGTTCATTTACTTCACTTTTAATGCTGGGTCGCACCAAGATATTTGTTAAAGTTATTATAAAATTTCACATCCTTGTCTAACTTAAAGAAATCTGTTAAAGTTATAGAGGGATGTGAAATGTTACAATAACTTTAACAAATATCTTGGTGCAACCCAACCTAAGTGTAAATGTGCCTTCAAAGTTAACAGTCGTTTTAAAAACCGTCAACAACGTAACGCTCGCTCATAGTCAGAAGCTAAAAATACATTCGGTGTGAAAGCAACCTTAGGCATGGCGATTGCGTCAATATTCGCGCACCACACCGTAAAGACAACAACCTGGATTACGACTACATTTGCTATTCATTAGATTCTACCCTATATAGCAAACGGTCACTGTAAAAGGCGTTGGAATTCGCTCGGCGATACATACTTTTTTCAAACCAACTGTCGTAGGAATTACTTACGTAAATGTAGTTAACATTTACGTTTATCGTATATATCTTCGAATCGCCTTTAAATATTAGTCAGTGGTGGTAGAGCTTCAGTGGAAGATTATAGGTATGGAGAGAGGAGAGGATGTAGGTACCTACCCCCGATTGCGTAATCTTTTCCGTTATAGTAGCAACACACGACTGGATTCGTTCGACCAAAATCCGCGCGAGCGGACCACATCGGACCAAATCAGCTGTCGCTACACACGGCCAGATTTGGTTCGGCGCGTACCGAATCCGCTGTCTTCTCCGTACCAAATCCGGACGTGTGTTAAGACTATTAAATGGTGGTGCCTATACATTGCGATATTTTGGTAAGTTGCAAAGTAGTTATTTATTATCACAGAGCCAAAGGTATATTACAATTACCTATTACCGAAGAAGAAGAAAAAGTATTTTGTTGTTGTGTACTATTTTAATTGAGCATGAGAAACATAAAATACGTCTTTTCGTCTGAATATTAACAAATAGGTAACTTTTATAATTATAATAGCTCATCCGCGGGTAATGCGAAACAATGTTAAATAAAAAATCTATCGACCTTATTAAGCGGGCCGGGCATATTTCTAACACTAATGGCCGAATAATCGTCAACCCTCAAATGTGCGCTATCTCTATCGTTTGAAGGTGTTTTATAAAGACAAGACTTTTAAGTCCCACTTAGATTTAAGTGACGTTTGAGTATTTGGCCGTAAGGTTGCCAATGTGAATGCGCCCCAAAGAAAACTGAATATATCTTGCTCCTTCCCGATTAGAAAACAAAGCCTTATCCTCATGCATAGCAGTGGTTATCAAAAGATAAGATACAGAGGCAGTTGCTTAAAAGTTTGGCTACGGAAATCACAAAAAAGTTTTAATCAAAGTACTTTTTACCAAGGACCTAACGAATTTGCAACGCCGATGAAGCAACTTGCTTGCCACAGTTGCTACTAACAGTTAATTGACACTGTCCGTTCCCACTTTAATCGTATTACTCTGTCACCGCAATATCTAGACCAGTTTTCAATGAAAGTGACGCAGTAACAAGTTTTTATATTGTTTTGAGTCATGCACGCCTGTGATTTGTTAATACTCGTAGTTGCACATATTATATTTTGCTGATCACCGGCTCATCGGCTCAGTACCGAGACATCAGCATTAGCAAGTAGTACATACTTGCCAAAGCTAAAGTGACGGGTGCGATACTCGTGCAGAGACAAAAGTGGATTAACATTGGAGACATCTTGCTACGCTAAGTACCAAATGGAGATTTCGTAAAATGCCAACATCTACCCTCCCCTTATAATACAGTAAGTACTTAAGATCGCAGTAAAGAATTTATCTATATAATATATAATTGAAATTATCACGGTAAATTTATGTCAATTTACAACTGGAGAGATTATACCAACTAACTATTAAATCTCTCATGCACATCTACGTCTACAACTCTTCTGCTGTTTAGAAATGCAAACGTGAAGTTGATGTGTTTAATACAATACATTGCGACGTCGATAGTATGACAAAAGCCGCATATGAATATTAGAGAAACGCGTTCCGTGTCGGGTGACGCGTGCGCAGCCGGCATCCGACACGCATTGCGAGAGACGAGGAAATAAAACTGTCATACTATACGAAACCGGCGAACCATTCACGCACATTGAAGCGGGACACGAAACTAATGCACCGCAACGTTGCATTGCGCGTGAAATTTGAAAACGCATACATTGCACATAGCCTGTAACAGTATGTCGGCGATCGTCATATTTATTTAACGGCATTACAAATCCACTTACATTTGGAACGAAAGTTTCGTTATACCTGTGTAATTGCACGGAATTAGGCAACGCACGCATCAAAGCAATTTAATTTTGTTATTGACTTACATAAGAGTCAGCGGCGTTTCGGTTTGGCGAAGGCCGGACTGGAGCAGGTCGAGCTGGCTGCGGAGGAACTTTCATTTGCCGCCTGTCAAACGATGACGCATGGCTGCCTGACCAACCCCAGCGGCCGGGCCCGTTGCTTCCGTGCGGCAAGGAGTATGAGGACTGTGGTCGCAGATGCCTCGGACCAGACAATATAGGCCCGGACGGTCCCCGCTGGGGCATCGCTCCTCCCGGGCCTTGCACATAATGGTAATGCGGTGGATTGGACACCGCTGCCCCCCACATTATCGACACCAAACACTATCAATCACTCACTAGCACTGTACTGTAGATACGTACGAAACACAAATCACCTCATCACAACGACGATTGATGCGGACTGACGCTAATCGGCATTCCATGTGTTCGCTAAAAATCTTATCGTTTAAAAAGATTGATAATTAACTGATCACTGCGATTTATTATTGAAAAATATGATAACGCGCACACTTTAACTAACGATTTACGGCGAGTGAACTAGCCCGCAGTTCGCGATAGACAGAAAACGTAAACACTTGGAAAGCAAGAACCGCCGGACGCGACCGCAACGCATGAAGAATTAATTTGCAGTTGATGGACGATTGTTTCGACGAAAATGGTAGCTAATGGACTCGTTGTAGATTCGGACACCTATACAAATAACTGTTCGGATTTCGGTCACCGGAGCCATATGAAGGACGTACAGTACGGTTGCGCGAAAATAAACCCTTGCGAAATAACTTTGAAACTAGTAAAGCCAGACGAGGAGCAAAGTTGACATCACTGAATATAAGAATCCAACGGTAACTAAGACGAGCACTTCATAGTTTCCACTCCACCGAGCACCTCAAGAGAAATCGGTCCCGACACGTCTAATCCATAGTGATGGACAGCGTGTGAGTTTCAACGCAATTGAGTGTAGACTGGTTGCGTGCTGGCAGTGCTCGTAAAGCGTTCCACATCGCCCGTCCTGGCAATTGCATTATGATTTTTCGCAAGGGAGCGCGGGGGCGAGGTAGGCGTGCGGGCGGCGGGCGGCAAGCGGCGCCAGCGGACCGTGCAGCACCAGCTGCTTCGGCGCTCGGCGACCACGGCGAAACTTACGCGCACCACGCCACCGCTCCACCACCGGTGCATATTCATATCGCCACTTGCTCCCACTGCCGTACCTCGCCTCGCCTCACCTCGTCCGCTATCTACAAATTATGCAAATGCGAACACTACCTGCAATGCTATCATTTCGCATAACGGCATAATGAACGCCACTGAATAAAACTCTTATTTCGAGCGAACAATAAAAATGACCGTAATTGAGAGCGAAAGTCATAATAGCCTAGCTTTATTGAAACTATTGTACGAATGTTTCTTTGTCAAAGCAAATAACAACAATATTCTCACGTCAAAACTTTGATCACCATCGCCGAAAACACATTTCGGGTATCAATAACTGTCAGAGTACACTACAATGAACTCATTTGAAGTACTATGGTCGACCCATCAATAGAGTGTTCCAGTTAGCGGGCGCGAAAGTCAGCAAGACAAAGGCGTTACAAAACTTTCGTTGGGGCGCGACGGCGAACATCTGAGTTCGGAGGCACAATAGGCGGCATTAGTATTCCAGTAGCAGAGCAGTGCGGCGATGGCAGCAGGGTGGACTGTCCTGAGGAGTCACCGGCCGCGCCGCCGTGCCTTGAATACCGGCTCTCCTGGAACTACAGGCATTCCAAGCTTTTACGGCCGTGCTACGCATCGCCATAACCGTTCGACATTGGGCAACGCGGCCCACATACATTATTTGGTTTACGACCCGTTAGTTCCTTTTGAGGGTCTGGTCGTGCCATATCAAGCGTTGTAACTGGGACAGCCCGCTTCCGAAACAACCATGTTGAAAACTAACAAAACGGGATACAGCTTGTGGGAGATGCTCGTTTGTGACAGAAGCATTAAGTACAACGTCGCGATTTCCGAAACGAGCCAAGCAACAGGTGTTTAGATTGTGTGGGTTCTGTTTAAGAATGCACGACTAGAATTCATTCCGCATTCTACACGATC
Source organism: Macrosoma leucophasiata (assembly GCA_036365455.1). Classification (NCBI taxonomy): domain Eukaryota; kingdom Metazoa; phylum Arthropoda; class Insecta; order Lepidoptera; family Hedylidae; genus Macrosoma; species Macrosoma leucophasiata. The sequence goes on along the minus strand of JAWQUS010000007.1, from coordinate 19,607,925 downwards.
CATGTGTCACAAGTAAAACTGGTTAGATTTATTGCAAATAAACATTATCAAAATGAGATCAAAACGATCAACGGACTACGCTACACTGTACACACCATACATTCGAATAGAATAATACTTTAATCACTGTCACAATCACTGTAATTGAGGCTCATTATATTTTTGTTAGTAGCAATGGCAAGGTAAAAAAAAACAATACGATCCAACCGACAGACAGCATTGCCTACGCGTGACTAAAATTGACGACGAGCGAATGGTAACATTTTGCGTAAGGAATGGAAGGAATACTTATCTAAGGACATACTATTGAGTTGAAAGACTTAGGTAACAGGTGTGGATCTTAAACGAACTACATTTATGATCTATGTATGTTCAATCGTTGTTTTATCGATTGATAAAGCGCACCATATAGGATAACAATCTTTAACCATACGATGGTTTACTTCAATAAATGTGATAAGCGCTAATATCTCACATTCCAAGCCATATCTTTTGCAGCGGCAGTAGCGGCACATAGTCGACGAAATCATAAACACCCAGTATAGATTAGAAGATATACTGGGTACAGAGTAAACTGAAGACACTTTAGACTTGAATGTAGAAAAAACATCCGTTGTATCAGTGACTGTAGCAAAGACAATTTAAACCCTGTAGTTTGTGCAGTTTGAACCATAAATTGCGCAGAAGCTTCGGCTACAGTATTAACTACCGCAATTCAGCTTACACTATTTACGAAGAGCCGAATAGCCACCAGGCCATTCATATGCCACTTCAATGGAACTACTGGTCGAATTTTGAACGCCTCTTGGTCAATATGCACAGTGCAGTGTGAAACACTAAATTGGGCCAGTTTGAAACGTATACTGTGAAAACAAGTGTGGCGTTACCAGATTTGAAATGGCCTTTTCAACTGAATACAAAGTAGACATTGAACAATGTGGTATTTTGAATGTCGATAAAGGTCATGTGACAGCGTGTAGAGTATGTTAAGAACCATATTTAAACGAATGGTGATATACAATTACACAACTCAACATTCTAGTCGTTAAAGAAAGCCGTTTGAAGATAGCTCTCAGATTTAGCTCGGGACACATTCCATCAAAGAATGTTCGTTTTTAATGAACAAAGTCTCTTCACCTGATTGCGATGGCTGCAGAGTAGTTGAGAATGTAACACGTATTTATTGGAATATATCCGAAACTAAAGGGTTATGAACCTCGGGTCTAGAATCGTACAAGTGGGCCATTTGAACAGTATTCCCCGACGTCGCGGAAGGTTAGAATATTTAAGTTAGCCGACTAAGGTTTAAAATAAAAATTAATAACTTAAGTCAGAATTAAGTACCTATTGCTTTATGTGATAATCGTTTTTTGTATTCATTATGTGAGGTGTTTATGAGACCATGTGATCGCCTTGCGACAAAATCCTTTAATAAAAAAATCGTTCCATAAGTAAATTAAGTAATATGGTCTCCAATACAATGATCAACAATGTAAACTTTATAACATACAACGGGGACATTTATCAAAAGTTCGAAAGGTGAGGCATTAATATATAGAAGCCACAACAATGGAGTTAAAAGCGAGTAGAGAGTAAGCGGAGTGATATATTACACGTAAGCCGAATCGTAACAAAAAGGAATAGGAAATATCGGCTTAAGCTTGATTCGATTAGTAAGTAATAGAAAACATAACATAATGTTATGTTTACATTGAGTAAAATAAGAAGTCCAAAGAAAAGAATGAGGTTAACTGGGCCATACCGGACACGTAGGACAATGTTGTAGCAGTACAAGCCGTACAACACACCTATTTCCGTTATTTAAGAGACACATTAAACCGACAGTAATCAGTAAGCAGAAAACCAAATAAGTGACTTGTTACTAAATTAAGTAGTTTATTATTTTATTAAAGCAGGACAATTTCGTTTTTAGGGTTCAGTAGCTGTAGTCAGTTTGTCCGTCTGTTCGCTGCTAAGTTCGTAGACTCTTCAGTACTGTAATTTGGCACGGTTATACATTTATACTATGCGGAGAAAGTGGGATGCTATTTTATTTCTCGCGCATCCCTTCGCGTGGAGTAATTCGGCTTGATCTTAAACAAGAATTTAATTTTCCCGTACAAATAGTTCATACCTAATTAATTCTAAGGCGCTTCATAGTTTGACACATTGTTTAATTCTAAACCGGTTTGTCGGGTCAGTTGATACGTATATAATATGTTATTATATATATTTACTTATCTTCAAAGTGATAATGTAATAACTGACGAAGGCAGAAGTCAAAAGCTTTGTAACTGAAATGCCTTTCAAATAAAAAACGAAAAGAGGTTTTTCCTCTTTAATTTTCTTGCTTTTTCGCACCGCTTATGAACGTATAATCAATAATCTGACTAACGTTTTTTCTTCTTCATAAACAGCCTGAAAGGGCAAGAAAATTAAAAAGGATAAAAGCGCCTCAATTACGCCGTCGTGTCGTTAGCTTGGATACAGATAGCTATCAAATACAGCTTATCCTAAAAAGTGCAGCAAGCAAAAATACGTCCTTGGTGGACAGTGTTGCAGCGATACAAAACATCCCATTTACGCCACATCGGAAACACATTAAGCGAACGCGACGATGCCATAAGAGCGCAATATCCGACCGGCACAGTGCCGCGCGCCCGGTATTACAGCGCGGTACTTGGATGCTCAGTCACTAGGCACGACATCACACACCATATTGTATCCATTTCCTAATGGTATTAAATAAAACGCTACTGAAACGCTCGCATTCTATGCTGAACTCAGCTGAACGTAGAGCGACATAAACCAATATGACATGGAGACTTCGATTGATAAAGATTCGAAAGCAATTTCGATCGTTTGCAACCAAAATTTCGGAATTAAATATGATGTCCTGATTTGTGTCGTTCTAGGAACATTAGGGATGGCAACAGCGTTATTTCAGTACCTTATCACTTCGCTCGGATTCGAGTCATTCGCTCCAATTGGAGTCACTCGCCCCGACTCGCTAACATAATACTTTACATATTTAAGCCACTGTGATCCCCTTCCCGCCTTCCATCCTCCTGTTGATCCAGCGATTTCCGCTTAAGAGATTGGACTTAAGCAATTAAGTCTCCTGATTCGTACAAACCCAATTATTATATAAATACAAATTACCCAAAAAAACATAGAGGTACCACAAAAACCAACAGTTATCATTGGTGTGCCACTGACAGTGCGAGTGAGTGTAAGATTATTGTTCAAAGAAATCTACGTACATACCTACATAATAATAAATGTGACGGACCCATAACCGTCCTGACAAAAATAAAACAATAACAATAACTTTAAAAACAATAAATGTTAGTGTAACAGCAGAATAACGTCAGTTGGATTATTTCACTGATTTAAAGCGTGGCGTTAATGAAATTGTTTTGGAGCAAAATGAGGAGACAAACACAATATCATTCTAAGTGCATGACAAAACGATTATAAAAAGAAAATCCATAATACATGTGAAGAATAGTCTCGCATTAATTACCATTATAATAGTTAGTATGAGTCAGGAGACTGAGAATTTCTAGTGATTGCATAATACGAATTAGACAATCATAGCGAGCGAATGTCATCCAACATAAGAATACATCGATTGAATAAGGAGAAACAACGAAGTCATTCTAAACATTTCAATTCTATCAAGATCACTTGAATCAATAAACATGAGAGCACTTCCAAGAAGCATAAACCGATGTATGGCTAGAAGAATTCCAATAAATTCACGTCGCTACGTCTTATTTAAGAGCACTCGATTATTCAGTGTGAGCTGGCCCGAGCAAATGCAGCGGCAATGGTCCGAAAGAGCTATTTCCACCTGGAGCCGAGAGTGAAAATCGATGGTAGCGACTGACAGACGTAGTTCGCTAGCAGCCGCGAGTCAGATAGAAATATTTTCAGCGGCAGCTGTGCAGCCGGTTCCCTGCAGTAAAAACTTGGTTTTAAAGAAATCGGTCAGGTAGAAAAATTGTGACTTTTTATATCCCATAGAAACGTGACGTGAAGATAAATACTTTTCGCTTAGTACGTCTGTGACTTTCATAACGTTGTTTTTTTTCGTTCACGGCTCTTCCCGAGGTAAAAGAAAAATATTGCAGTTTTTGTAAGAACACAAGAACCTAATATCAAACATGTTTACCTTCACAAGCAATAGAAAATCGCGGGACGAGCGCAAACAAGATATCAACAAAGCATATTGAATAAAATATTTACTGACTCAATTTTCACTCGTTTTGATGAAAAAAACATGTTTATCCCTATGTTTGTTTCACAGAACAGGCGGTAGAGATAGACAATATCATTGATTGGATAATTGGCAAGCGTGTTAGTGATCAACGAATTTGATGAAATCAAACGATTCAATTCAGGTTCAATCAAAGTCAGGTTGATATTTCTCTAACCCACACTATTATACATTTGTATGGAGTCCCGACACTTAAATGTAGTTATTATATTCTCTGTGGCTAAAATACTTGACCAGATTAGAAAGTAACTGACTGAATCAATGAGCGTTAAACGTCCAATTACTAGCACGGGCATAATAAGTAAATACAACAAATTAGATTAATGTTTGAGAGAGAGAGTATAAACAAAGAAATTGGCTCATTTCCTCCGCGGTGGTTGAACAAAACATCACGTTTCTCCAGCAAAACAATGGTAAGTTAACGTTAGGTGTAACCTGACACTATTGAATGCTGGGGTATAGTAGTTTTTACTCGACAATACGTACACATTATATTCAACAAAAACATTTACGCGTAGCATTGTATTTCTGCTGAAAAGAAATTTTGTTCCCTGTCTGTTGCTTTTAGACGCTTGATAATTTTGTTACTCTTACAAAAAGAAATACCTAGCTATCTGTCAAAGAAAAAAAAAATAGCATGCAACAAGAAAATTACGAATACTTACTATGTAATGAAATTTCATAATTTAATATTACCAAATATGAATGGGACTTTTTCATATCATTGTTTAATTTTATTAAAAGACAGAGTAGGTACCTACCTATAATATCCATTACGCATGAGTTCAATTGGCACTTGTGGCAAACATGTAGGTATGCAGTCACATGAATGGTTAGTGAATATTGCAGCGTGTGCAGTCTATATGATATGATATGTTCACAAAAACCAAAGGTTAAATGCAGATGCGTTGCCACCCCTAAGGCCTAAGTGGTTTTGCCCCTGTGATAGTGATAACAGAGTCATACATTACCATCTAACCGGAACATAATAGTTTTGAACACTACCACTTGGCGGTAGACTGATAAGGTAATGCTTTGCTGCCTACCCTCTCGAGCTACGACTCTAGAACCAGTTACACCACCAGTATTAGGTACGTATTCTGAACATATACAAGATATATCAAACTCCATAACATTTTATAACATTCAACATCAAATATGGCATGCCTCTAACATTGTGGCCTTAATCCGATTGGTTATGTGGCTAACCGCCTAGACCGAAACCTATCTCATTACATTACATTACATAGGTGTTAGAAAGCAGTGCTAGATTTGACAACGAACGATAAAATTTATGTGATTTAATATTTGTATGTTGTTTGTTTGAAGCTCGCATAGCCCCGCGGCTGGTGTAGTACATCGTAAGATCGATCTACTCGGTTAAGCATTAAGGGCGCGGCCGGGTGTGTGATGGGTGACCGCTAGTGGGAAATTAAAATGCGCGTTTCTGTGCATTGGAGGGCACGTTAAGCCGTCGGTCCCGGTTGCTATCGATAGATAGCAGTCGTTAAACCTTATCGGAGGCCTTATGGGCGGTTTGAAAACATCCGACAGCGGGTTGGCCACTAACCCGCATCTCCACCAATCCGCATTGGAGTAAGCTCCAGGACTCCCCCAAAAAAAGGGGAGAGACTCGTGCCCAGCAATGGGACGTATAATGGGTTGCCATTATTAATATTTGTACGAAAGTTGAGAGTGACAAAAAGCGAATAATAAGCGAACCAGTAATTACAATACATTACGTTAGAAAGTTAATAAGCAAGTACCTATTGACTAATGCAGTCGATAGATACTTGCTCATTACTAGTAACCTTGCACTTGAGTATCTATGAGTTAACGAGTGTAAATGGTTACCAGCGACGTCATCACAAACGCCGGCGTTGTCAGTTATCAATACCGGTTACGTCTCCTAATGAACCTTAACTACTTGGTCCAAAACGTTACCATTAACCTACTAAGAATATCGATTAATTCTATTCGTTTCATGTCTTGCCTTTAATAAATAGCGTTGTATTTAAAACCCGTACCAACGCCAGCGTCGTCATTCTCAGCCCCTAAAGTTTTTCATTTTAAATTAGCACACGTGATGAAGGTAATTATTTTATACATTCTATAGTTTAGTATGAAATGACTTCAACAAATGTCTTTCTAGATTCGAATTGATCCATAATGTTCCAAAATGGATAATGAAAATTAATTACAGTATGTCAACTATAACCGAAGTCTTTGAATGAAACTGAAGTAGTAAACGAGCATGTAGTCCACCTCAGCGACGATGAGTAATATAAATGACCTTGCAGCATAACCTACAAACATAACAAACCCTCCAATCAAACATTTTCAATGATATTTAATATCAACCGATCCAATCAAGTCCTTTCAATTGTATTTTTTCTTGTCAACGTGCATTACCATTCAATCGCATAACATTTTGTCAAGCAATCAATAATGATTAGATAGATATATCGTCGTCACACTGTCATGGAAATTAATGATTAAATTTAGAATTATTCTACGTCGCGATAATCCTACGTAAAACCGGATGTTAGTGATAAACCTGGAATGTAAATAGGGATCATAATTTATATTGTTGCTATAAAATGACACGTGCTAATACCATGTATAAGGTACCTGCCCGGCAAAATGTGTACACGCAGCGGAAATTATTCCGTTGGACTTTATTAGTAAATTAACTGGTTTACTGGTGGTATAGCTCCAGTGACGGAGCTCGCGGGCACCACCGTATTACCTAATATACTTGCCGTTAAATGGTAGTGTTCAGCACTATCGTGTTCCGGTCAGGTGGTAATCTACGTACGGCCCCGTAATTTCCGGCACAGAGGCATGACACCTTAGGCCTCAGGAGTGGTACGCATCTGCATTTTGACCTTGGTCTTTGTGTGGGTGTCTATAGACTGCAGTCATCACTTAACATCAATGTGAGCTGCATGCTTGTTTGCCACTTCCATTACATTAAAAAAAAAACTAAAGGTTATTCGTAGTAAGGAGTACCTAATTATATATTTATGATATTTATTTTCAAGCACAAACTACGTTTTTATTTACAAATTCTAATTGTTAAGGTTTATGTAAGAAGTTGCCAGTTAATATTAACATCGACAAACATACGATTCCGAACTCGGCAGCACGCAGCAGTGCTGCCGCAGCTCTACTGGTCGCATTAAATTATCTATGAGTTTATATGAGATAACATTCCGAGCTACGCATCACTATCGCGGATCTATAAAAAATAGAGAAATATGGGCTGCGGCAGCATTGGAGCGGCAGAACTGCTGCCGAGTTCGGAATCGTACCTTTAATTGGCAGTTATAAACTTAAACCAAATATTTTTTATTATAAATTTATTTAATTAAACAAATAAATATTTTAATATTCGACTCAGTCTGCTTCAGAACACTACAATTGGAACTAAGGGTTGATTTTTAAAATCAATTAAGTAAATTCCTATACGCGAAACGGTTTTATTTCAATGAATGTACCTACCTATCTCGTGACAAACTAAGAACAGAGCATCGGTATCTATATAATAGTACACAGTATATAATAACATACAGGTATAATATGTAAAGAGCACATACTTACAACATTCAACGAATGAATGTCACAGAAATTAGTCGGTACGGAATTTTCTTTTGCCGCATATTCACTCGAGTGTAACAATCCGACTAAGGAATTTTTACGTTTTTCTGGCTTCGGAATACATTTTTAAAGAAACATTTAACGCAAAGTGTGTGGTAAAACAAAATACTAGTACGTTAAAATCTATACCTATTAAAGAATCATGGCAAATTTCATACATTGATTTGTACAAAAAAAGTTAGAAAAAGGTACAAGGTAAAACGGATTAGAAATATTATCTAGAATACCTAAAGAACATCTTTTGGTATTTAAAATATTTTTTAATCACCGGAATAAAAATCGTCTTTCCTAACAGAAGCACTCCATACTAAAGTTCAATTTCAAACTTTTTATTCCTCAGAGTTAAAAATATTTTAAGTATCAGGAAATGTTGTTTAGGTTCACTGGATAATATTTCCATGCTGTTTTACCGTGTACCTTTTTTTTATTTTTTCTGTACAAATCTTGCCATGATCCTTTTTGTAGATAGCAATGGCATCAGACTTCTATTGCTACAGTGATGTCCCGGGTTTGCTCCTCGAGTCCGATGGTAACTACTATTGAGATTTGAGAATACCTACTCCCAGTGCCATCATCGCAGTTCGGTAACGTTCGTGACGAATTTCAATAGGCTTGACATGACACGGGACTCGAACATCAAAAACCCTAACCGGAGAATACTGGGTGCATGTATTTTATTATGCTCTGCCTACATCGTCGGGGAATACATACGCGCTTTTTTTTTCTTTTTTTTAATGTAATGGAAGTGGCAAACAAGCATGCAGTTCACATTGATGTTAAGTGATGACTGCAGCTTATAGACACCCACACAAAGACCAAGGTCAAAATGCAGATGCGTTACCACTCCTGAGGCCTAAGGTGTTATGCCTTTGTGCCGGAAATTACAATGCCGTACATTACCAACTGACCGGAACACGATAGTGCTGAACACTACCATTTAGCGGCAAGTATATTAGGTAATGCGGAAGTGCCTACGCCCGCGTACTGCCTACGCTCCGTCACTGGACTGCTACCAGCAAACGAAGTCACGTTACAATTGTCGCCACAGTCCCTGCTCAAAACCATTCAGTTAGTTAGACGAACGTAATTTTGGAAAGTGCCCCGCGGCCACCCACTGTCACGCAAAATCACATCCGATTAAAAGCAACGCAAGTCCAACTAATGATAACAAGTGTTAACATGATTGAGACTATTAAGTTATAAAAATAACAGTGTACACATTGCCCTGCAGCATACAACGGTGGTTATAACGTATGGTAATTAAATAATAGGATTTTTATTATTCATGCACTGAGAACTACAGGGGAAAGATACCTATAGGACACTGCGTTCTCAATTTTATATTGACATTTTCTTTTACGTAAACGTAACTTCACGCCTGTAATCCCCGAAGGGGTAGGCAGAGGTAAATGCATGCATTCAAGCATACATGCAAACCCACGATTCGTCGATTACGTTTTGGCCCATGTAACAGGTGGCGAGCCTGTTGCCATTTCCGGGCATATTACCAAACTCCGAGGTACTGGGAAACTTCCAGAAAATGGAAAAATCCCAATAGAACCAGAGATAAAGGATTTTAAACCGTTATCTCTGGTAGCCCCCGGGAATCGAACCCAGGACCTCCAGCGTAGTAGTAGTGGCCTGCTACCACTAGGCTACTGAGGCAGTTCACACTTGATTTCAGTTTGCGGCACATTTCTATAATTTCCTCATTTTCTCTTTGTTCTCATCTTACTGACATGCTTACCTTCATTATTAAGTTTATTATATTTAATTTTATCTTAGCGATATTCTTTATTTTTTTTTCTCATTAAAGAATAATTAACATACATGTATATTAATTGATGTTCGCTTTAATTTATTTCGGTCCGGCGGACCGAATTTTCTGAATCTGTTTCCTCAATTGAAATAAATTTAACCCTTTTTTAGATTCGGGTGAGTAATCTTAGTCTCAGAAACCCAAGTTCGGTGTCTGAAATGGGAAAAAATCCTAAAGCATTTCCTGTCCGTCTGAATATTGGTATAATAAGGAAATACCCCACACTAAAATATTGACTCACTCCCGACGTGTGACTGAGATAAGAAAATTGCCAGTGAAATAGTAATACTGTGCACTTCACGTACAAACCTAAGGTCGGCCTAGATACCCCGATGGTAGAGCATGACGCACGCCCACCAGAAACGCTGTGATTCTGTGACGAAACATTTCACGCCGAAATCTCTAACCCTAACCCACTTTCTTGAAGTGCAATAAAATATTACGACACAAGAAAGGAAATAAATACATTTTGCTCCTCAAATCAAATGCGTATAACGAAATGATACTATTGACTAATTAAAATAACATTTAGAGAGCTTCTTTTATAAATTACTTTGGCAGTTTATCAGTATTTTATTAAGTTTTATCTAACTGATATTTTCTTAGTTTAATCAGTCAGCACCTAGGAGCAGTTGGAACTAATTTTATTATTCTCCTTGTTATCTGGTTGCCTGGTAGAAATCGCTGTGTAGCGATAAGGCCGCCATTTGTGCTTGTCCTCCTGCTATTGTATCTAACTTATTCCTGATTGGTGTACAATAAAGAATATTGTTGTTGTTATTTAAAATTTTCTGGTTCTGTACCAATCATTATTACACACAAGTCATTATGATACAATAAGAATACATTTCTAGAATATTAACCGTTTAGAGGCTTAGTTAATTTTTAGGGTAATGTGATACATAGAGAACATAGGTCCTTGAACTCCTTCCCTAAATAAGGCTCTAATCAAATTCTGGGATTATACTCTAAACATAACTAATTTAATTATGTATTTATAATTATAATAGAAGATAGCTGTAAATACGGAAAAGATGACTTATTTCATACTCACGAAAAAATACTACATACTTAACAAACCAGCTATGTACCTTAAGTCAAAATCAAGTGTTATTTGGTAATAAACCTCATCGTAAAGGCCAACTTGCAATCAGAGCTCTAATTCTCTGTGATTGCTAATAGTAGGCATAGTAATTAAAAACGAAATTATAATGAACATAATAAATTTCCTTGATACGGTTAATACAGTCAATGGCCCACCCCCTGCGCCAAAGCAATTAAAACTAACTCTCTTCACACGTGACTGCAAAGAAATGAATTCATCAAACGAGACATTTTTATGACATCAAGTAAAAGTAAAGCGTAATTTGACGTAATTGTAGCTATTACGCGACGGCAAATTTATATCTCACAAAAATGAACATTAATATAGACTCACAGTGCACGTTCTTCAAAAAATAATATCACACTAATATTAACGTCACATCATTCAGCTGTAACCGTGGGTTCTCTCTGCCGTAATGATCACGTTTTTTTTAATATTAAAATCTCTCTTTTCTCACTCACTTAACAAATCGTGTTAACATAGTACTATCATTTTGTACTTGTTTGGTTTATATTATTGTTGATTTAAAAAACTTAAAAACAAGCTGGGATTGAAGTCCGATCCGGTTCGGAGAAAAGATTATATTGAATTTTATGTTATTGTAAGTTATTGTGTTGGGCCGTATTGTGAAAACATTATTGGCATGTCGTGGATGTAACCAGCCAGTAAGACGGCCAGTCTATCGAACGCTTGGTGGTGCAAGGTCGAGTGGAGGGAACCAGGCCACGCGGCAGATCACCAATGCGATGGACGGACCAAGTCAAAGCAGCAGTGGAGGTCAACTGCACGAGTGTTCGAGAAAGGCAACAGTAAGGGACCAGTGGCGACGCATAGTTAAGCAAGTCACAACATCGTAAAGACCACGACCACTCTGACAAGAGTATTACGACTAAGAAGAAGAGGATGTAACCATGAACAATGCTCATAGATAGGTACATGAATGAAGTTTTTACAAACTCGGTCGGATAAAATATTATTTTACATGCTAATCTCGTTCGAGTGAACGCACTGTATCTGTACAAATAAATAAAATTGGAGTGTCTGTTTGTAATATTAAAATAACAGTTTTTTACTAAATTCATAAGTATTCATGTTCATGTATACACGGTACATATACCAAAACAACGTTTTTTACAATTTTTGTCTGTCTGTCTGTCTGTTTGGCGGGGCTAATCTTGGGAACGGCTAGACCGATTTTGACGGGACTTTCACTGGCAGATAGCTGATGTGACAAGGAGTAACTTAGGCTACTTTAATTTCCATACATCCATACATACATACATACCTACATACAAATAAGTAGATTGGAGGGTATCCGACTTTGACGGGACTTCCACAGGTAGGTAGCTGATGTAATAAGGAGTAACTTAGGCTACTTTTATCTCCATACAACCGTACATACATACCTAACCTACATACAAATGAATAGAATTTGAGTGTCTTCGATTTTGACAGGACTTTCACTGGCAGATAGCTGGCGTAATAAGGAGTAACTTAGGCTACTTTTATACTAGCTGTGCCCACGACTTCGTCCGGGTAGATACTGAACAATCATATTTTTTCTCACGTGGACGAAGTCGCGGGCACAGCTAGTTACGAATAAAAATTAAAAGATTAAAGCACGGAATAGATAAATAACATAGATACCTTATTTATTCCTTCCATGGTTTAAAAGAGCAAAATCAGCGTATTCAATTATAGTATGTTCCCCAAATTGCTATTCGATTAATTCTAGTGTAACACGGAGCACTGTTCTGTGGAGACAAAGCATCGCGTGTAGAATACCTAAGCAATCATCTCTAAGGCCAAGGACGAGTGAACACGCAACCCAATTAATGCACCGATCGTAGCCGCGAATGGAAATCAATCAACTAACTAATGCGTTCCAGTTGCAGGGGCTGTTACTAGGGACAAGTTAGAGACTCAATGCAATCAACATTGTCGTGCAAACAACAAAATAACGGCGCAAAGACGAACGGTGTCTATTCTATGGTCCAACATCCGCAAGCTCTGTCTCACTACTAAAACAAATAAAAATGTCTGCAGTCATATTTATTTTTTGTTTTTAAGGAATCTATAACGATAATCATCTATTGAAATAAAACTATTTTTACGGATTTATCTCGCGTATATTAAACTAAAATGATTTTTAAAATCAACCCGACGTTTCGGTCGCTTTTCAGCTTCCGTGGTCCCGGGCAGACTGAGGTGACATTTGTCTGACAGAAGTTTGAAAAAATTATATGTAGCTCCCTCCATCGATTTCGTAAACGCCTTGCGTAGCGTTCAGGATTAACACAATAATTACTTATGGTATCTTGAGGTCTTGCAGACTGCTGCGGCTGGGATTTAATCTTGCTAAGTATGATTTACTATCTATTTTTTTAATCCGTAAAAATAGTTTTATTTCAATGAGTGTAGCTCGCGAAAACCTAAGAACATATCATAATCATCTATTACCTAGTGACCTAGTAAGTATGTCCTAGAGGATTGAAAATTATAGCGTATTAAATTATCGGATGCACTTAAAATACCGATTCGGTTAATTCTAGTGTAAAAACGGAGGATCTACTTTAACAAGACAGAATATCTAGCATAATCCATACACACGATAAAGGAGAATGATACTGTTCCATACATTTCTGGGCCCAGGTGTTAACACTGTACAAATTATGTCTTTTTGAAATGACTTTAAAATAAATTATTTGAAAACCGGTTTTTAAATAGCCAGTAATTGAAGTATATAAAATATATATATGATCGAGTAAATGTTCGGTAAGATTGCTAATTGTTAACTATATTACAAAATACTGCCTAATGTGTTAACCAGTAACGAGTTTGCAGGCCCAAAAATACTTGTCTCCTTTGAAACCGTTATACCTACTGCTAAAGAACAAACATAATGGAACACATTGCCATTTTAAAGGAATCTATAAGGAGTCCTCTATTACATTTAGAATTGAAAAATAACAGAGGAAACTTCTGAGCTACTGCCAGAGCTGCAATAAAGTATACATGCAATAAAATTTACATTACAGATTGATAATAAGTAACTACAGTGTAATAATAAAAGGCCGCGAGCAACTTTTGATTAAAGTAGGGAACCTGTCGGTGGTGTAATTGAGGTAGGCACATCGCCACAAAAACTATAATTGCCGAGATAGATAAGATGGCTTGAATGAGGATTATGATTGGAAGCATATTGCGAATTATATTCTGACAAAAAATGTGTATAATAATAAATGTATGAAATACATGCAAGTATGTCAGATTGTTTAACGGGCAAGCAATCCGCATAGCTGTTTTAAATAACTTACTTACACGTAGTCTCTTTCTAATATAGAGGGTGCACAAGATAATACGACAATAATTAAACCGTCAAGACACGAGAGACCGCCGGACGCTAATGAACAATTGAAATCAATTGTCATATTTTTGTCGCGAGCTGCAACATTCAAGGAGTGCTTGTAAAATGACAAATTTAATGTTTTCTTATTGTTTATTATAACTTATACAACACTCCGTATATTATGATTGGGTGACAACATTGTCACATTTTATGTGTTAATGGAATGTTGTAGGTACAAATGATAATATATGTTGTAAAAAATATTTTGATGATTTCATGCTATTTTTCTTCACCAGTATGACCAGTATTTTCAAACAAAATAAACACCACAGATTTATATTAAGCCTGCCAGCAACTTCCGATTAAAGTAGGGAACCTGTCGCGAGTGTAATGGTAGGTAGAAACATCACCACAAAAACTATATTTGTCGAGATAGATCAGATGGGTTAACTAACGATTATGATTGGAAACGTATAACGTATTAACCATCTGACAAAAAATAATTACATTAGGTAAGTGTGTAGGTACCTAGATTGTTTAAAGGAATCCGCATAGCTATGTTAAATAACTTACTTACATACAATAAGTTCTCTCTTTGTAATCTACAGGTGGGACAAGACAATACGATTTTTAATTTAATTTATTAATTTTACGAATGCATTTTAAATTAAATAACACCTATCATAGGTAAGTAAAAAACATCTTGTTTATTTTATAACATACTAGCGGCCCGCCCCGGTTTCGTGCGGGTGCAATGTTACCTATCCTCTCCTATTCATCTTAGCGTGATGTTATATAGCCCAAAGCCTACCTCAATAAATTTCGATTAGCGCGTTCAAGCAAACCAACAAAACCCCTCTTGAGCTCTAAAATATTTAATTAGTATAAATACAACACTCTGTATCCGTTATGAAGCTGGGTAACTGATTTGATTATCACAAAATTACTGTTCTTTTACGTGTTAATGGAATGTTGTACGAATTATAATCAACAAAGTGTTTTGCGGCAAAGCTATAAGAGATTTTTCTGTTTTTTTCTTATGTTATAAAAATTTGTGACATTTCACTTCCTAACCATAAACCTAATTTTATACATATTTATAATCTAGAGAATATATATCCATTAGGTTGCCAATCAAAATTTGGCCGCAAGTATTTTTTTGAATGAAATAATTTTCTCTACCTTTAATTTTTTCTCTAGATTATAAATATGCATAAAAAATAGGTTTGCACCATATCTGGATGAACGAAATGATTCTGCAGTGGGATCCTAACCTATAAGTATTTTTTATGTCATGAGGATGGCAAACAAGCATGCAGTTTACATTGATGTTAAGTGATGACTGAAGCCTATAGACACCCACACTGAGACCTTAGTTGCTATGTCTCTGTGACGTTTGTGTGTCTATTACGGGGCCATACAATCCATACAATACCAATTAACCGGAACACGATACCACGATAGTGCTGAACACTACTTACCATTTAGCGGCAGATAGATTAGCCCACGGAATAGTTATTTATCTAATCCGTGGATTAGGAATGTGGTCCCTATGCTCTCGAGCTCTACTACACTGGAACTCTACCACGAGTATTATCATTTATTGTCGTATTGTCTTGTGCATCATATAAATATATATAGGGATATAGAGAAGCGATGAGATATTACATTGTCTTGATGAAACACTTGCATCATCTGCGAGTTATGCATTGATCAGCGCCAATTTTATTGTGTAGCTTGTGAGTTGTGACGTCACACGTTATAGCATCAGACTGGAACGGTGTAAGCCATCGAAAGCATCTTATTTGGATACGATTTATGATATTAAACATGCCAAATATAATTTGTAAAATTATTGCATGGAAACAAATATACGCAAACAATTCGATTGCTTTATTGTATAATTTGCCGGATTTTAAGTAATAGCGTCGATTCATTATCATAGACATAATCTTGAATCGCAACATAAATACCATGTCAAAGAAGACATAATAATAATATATTATTTTCTTCAGAATATATTATACAAAAAATATTCACTTGACTACTATCTACACAGGCATCAAATCACTGATTCACTAAAATCAAGTTTATCGCCGGCCTACATTTTCAAATTAATTAACAAAGACTATAAAAATTTGTGTTTTATGCATATTTTAAATGATTGCAAAATCGTGGATACTAACTAATAACTTATCAATGAATAATTGCTCAGCAACTCGTACATTATCTAAGTAATGTTCTAAAAACCCTTTGATAACTTCCAGCACGGTGATCGCCAATTCGCATGCCAAACGTGGCGATTATGTCATATGGGCCTTATGGGACCAAAGCCTCCCCGGCTTTGGTCCAGCATTGTACATTTTACGGCTGAAATGATGATCTAACTAATTACGTTACTTAAAAGTCTAATGGTAGCAGGCCGCTACTGCTGCGCTGGGCTCCTTGGGTTTGATCCCCGGGCTATCATATTAGAGATAAACGTGTATTAGCCGTTATCTCTCGTCAATTGAAATTATCATAATTCTTTAAAGATAATCCATGCCGATTCATAAGTTCATATCTTTAATTTTCGAATTATCTACATATGGAATGTTTTAATGCATTAAATTTTAGTATAAATCATGCTCTAACAAACACAAAGTAATAAAAAATACAACGGGATCAGTATCACCAGGATATCAGTATGTACTGCCCCGTTTTTTTGAAGTTGTATAATTTTTTTTCATCTCTGCCCCGATCTCGTAAATTGAATCGAATTTATATTCAATTGCACCTGTTTCGGAACCACAGCTCAGTAACGGCTATAGGGCGAGAACATTAAATAAGAATTGTGTTACAGTACCGCGATTTATTAGGAAGCGCTTTTCTATCACCAGCGTGGCAAGTTATTAATATTGATGGAACGGCCTCGGCTGCCGTCTATGAATATTTAAGTTCCACGTCGATATTTCGCCCCGACTTGCTTTTCTTAGACAAGGAGATGCTTTGGACTTGGCGTGTCTCAGTTTTATATCTAAATCATAAGTATGTGTACCAGCGCACCATTTTTTGAGGTAGCGAGCGAGAAAATATGGAAATTAAATTACTTATCTTCCTTCTTACGATATTCCCAGACTTTTGAGGAATTTATTGTGACCATGATAGCAAGAGCTAATACTTAATTTATAACCTACCTATTCTATAAATTATTTATAATTGCTGCATTCTGCATTAATTTATTTCCAACTGTGTTCAAACAAAATAACCTTGTAACAATTTAATTTTAGTCATTTGGGGTCACTATACCTACCTACTAAGTACATACAATAATAATAAACTCTAAACTCTAAAATATAGTCTCACAGACTCATTGGATCTCTCGGATCAGAAGGCCAATATTGGCGGAGACACAATTGAAATCAATTGTCATATTTTTCTTGTAACCTGACAGATTTATGAAAATCCACGAAACGAAAAAGAAACTATACATAACTGACTGATTAGCAGAGACTTTTATAGGCTATTTAACTCTAAAATATTATATATCTAGTTGAACACCATAACTACTTACATATTTTATCAAATATATAACTGTATCTTTCATATAAAAACGAGCAGTAAATAAAACATCTACATAATTTTATGTCCGCCATAACGTATATGTGTCATAAAGTTGCAAAACTGGTTGTTCACCGAATTTGGTTTAGAATTAAGGACCATGGAGATAATGGAAAAATATTATTACTCACCGAAATAAGGTTGACAACAAATTAACAGATAATCGTGGGTCGTATTACAAGTATTACAGTTATATGAAATTGATACACTGCATTACGGAAAAATTCACACTCATGCTCATGACTCATAATAAGGTAGGTGCATGGTCTATATTACCGAACAGATTTAGGAGGATATTCAAAGCCCTTAAAAGCTATAGTGATGAGCTGATTATCACTACTGCTTTCATAGCCGGTACCTATCATACGACAAAATAAAATCATAAACTTTATTTATTTATTTAACTTCTATGCACATATAAAAGGTACATAAGGCGGACTTTATGCTACAAGGCATTGTCGACCAACTTTAGCCAGGTCCAAAACGATCAAGTCCGCCTAACTTGATCGTTTTGGTCGAAACGCTGATCAGTGAATCCCTTAACTCCGCCCGCTTTGGTCCAAAGTCCGAACACGCCTTCATATAAGCTAAACAAGACGTAAATATCTATCAATAACGTTCGGAGCCACGACGAAGTTTCTGATAAAATGTAGCGGAAAGCGGCTCTTGACGAGTTGGAAAAAGAGCTATAGTGAGCGAGTTATGGTGTAGCAAAATGAATTAAGTTGTTTCCTGACATTCCCGTAATTGTGCTCAATGTTGTGATAAAATTATTCTTTGTGATACCTATTCGTTCTATGTTTCGGCGTTTATTTCTATTATATTTTGCTAACATAGAAGATAATTTTATCTTCAGCGTGCATATCTCATTTTACAGGACACTAGAGACTTCAGAGATAGGATTTCGAGTAGCTAGTAGCTCACACATCTCTCAACCATCAACTACCACATAACCTAATAATATTAGAGCTAAATTAGTTAGCCTTTAAATATTTGCTGTAACTCTAATTCATCGTGTTTAGAAGCGAGAATGAAAATTATCCTTTTATTTATAGTCACTAGTTTAAAGCTGAAGTGGTCACAAATCGATTGCGTAAGTATATAACTTGATTTATCTGTCGTTAAATATAAGTAGTATATACCTTTTATTCATAGTCACTAGGACTATTACATTTTTTCCTCTACCCAAAGGTTGTCTGGTAGAGATCGCTCCTCTAGCGATAAGGCCGCCTATTGTATACTCTGTAACTCTTTTGTGTATTGGTACCTGACCTTGGTACCTGACATTTGCTGAACAGGACACCTTTTTGGCAGCCGTGAGACACATATTACGTGTATAGGTATTAATTTTTAGAAAATGTGTTGTCTTTTCTCTGTTACCTGTTACGCTTTATGTCTGTTTTATTTGTCTCGCTGTGTGTCAAATAAATGTTTCTTATATTTCTTATATCTTATATTTCTTGTATTCTTAACTGGTGTACAATAAAGTACAATAAAGTGTATTGTTGTTGTTGTTGTTGTTGTTGACTATAAATAAAAGGATAATTTTCATTCTCGCTTCTAAACATTGGTATCTAAGCTAGCCAAAATGCGCAATTTTCGATTCTCATAATCCTTAACTAGTAACTATTGTACAGAGTGTTAGTAAACACTAATATTTACCGTCCCTTTGTTTGTCTTCAAGTTGGTGTCCCACTTAGCAGTCTCGTTTGGCAAAAGTGAATGTGATTACTAATTAGGCAACAGCTAACCTGTGTGGGTTCATTTAATAAGATATATTTAACGTATTGTTATTCTATGTATAAATTACGTTTTGTCCTTGAATAATAATATTATGTAATTATTTGTATTCAGTATATAAATAAATGAGCTCGGTAACTGCCATACGTTTGGAATTATTATGTTCAGATAATTAATATTGTTTTCAATGTCATATAATAAGATTTATAGTGTCGTTTACATGTACAGTTTACGATGGTCACAGTTTATTTTACTTATTTATTAGAGACATTCCAATGTTGTGTGTTCATCGATAAATCAATTACCATATAAGTATGAGATAGCTACTCGAAAACAGCAAAAACCCATCGACGCATTGACAACAGCTCTTGATACATAAATAACTTAAGGCATGTTTACAAAATATACAATCAACAAATAATAAAACTGTCATCGATCTTAATAATACAATGAATAAGTCCGATATTGTTGTTACATACTACTAAGATACGCCGTACATTGACTATGTTCACATTAGTTATTTGTGTTTGGCATAGTTTTGTACGGTTTTCATCCGAATGTTCAATTGGGATACCGAACTAAAGTAGTTATACATTATATACCTATATAAATTATATTTGATTCAGAACGATCTATGTGCAACGTGCAGCGAGGAGTGGTTTCGGTTCAATATACAAAATAAAATATTGCTCGCTCAAAGCACACCACACCACGCTGAATTCTACAATATTTTCCAGACACAACCCGCCGCCATTTCAAAGTAATTCGCATTCGAACCCGTATTACATTAGAAACCATCAAATCGCGGAAAACTCTGTTAACTAGAACCGATCAATCCATTCGGTAAGCTCTGGACCCAAAATTGTTCGTTATTCAGTTCCGTTCAACATTGCGTGATCGCATCTCAAGTTCATGCATTCGATACAAATCCCTGCAAACATTGTTTATAGTGGCGATGTGTCTCTAGCAATGTAGGACTATTTTTACAACGACGACATATCAAGTGCTGATTTATTAAACGAGCGGTAAATAGGGCAAACAGGGACAGTGGGGTTGATAATGTCAGTCTACATTAAGATTCAGTTACGTAATCCAATGTGGTAGAGGTTAAAATGGAGGTCTGGAACGTTCTAGAATGCCAGCAATAATAGGATATACTAGAATATACAACCGTGTCCGTCTATAACTTAGACCATTGCCGAACAAACGGTAACAGTGTATTTTACCCCACCTTTCACCCATCGTCCCAGTAGTTCACAACAAACTGAGGTCAAAGGTGAATTTTATTGTATTCAAGTTTCGTCCTAGTAACTAACGTTTATGCATAGAGGTATAAGGCTAATTCTATGCGTTTATGTGAATATATTGGCACATTTTTGGCACTGTTTTAAGCGCACTATTTTTATGTACGGCCCTGTAATTTCCGGCACAGAGGCGTAACACCTTAGGCCTCAGGAGTGGTAACGCATCTGCATTTTGACCTTAGTCTTTGTGTGGGTGTCTATAGGCTGCAGTCATCACTTAACATCAACGTGAACTGCATGCTTGTTTACCACTTCCATTACATAAAAAAAAAAATAATAATAAAATAAAATAAAATTGACATGAATGTATCAATGTATTGACATGAATGTATCAATGTATTGACATGAATGTATCAATGTATTGACATGAATGTATCAATGTATTGACATGAATGTATCAATGTATTGACATGAATGTATCAATGTATTGACATGAATGTATCAATGTACATGATAATAATAAATTTTATTCTTATTCTTATTCTTTACATTGACACTGTACCTTCGTTTGCGATGATTCTCATTGAAAAAACTGGGTTCTTTGGGCGAGTAATTGTGGCCTTTTTTTAGTTTTTTGTTTAGTTTGACGACCCGGTTGGTCCAGCGGTGTGAGATGACCGTTTGATTCGAAGGGTCGCGGGTTCGATCCCCGCACCGGGACAAATATTTGTATGGCCTACAGATATTTGTTTCGGGTCTGGGTGTTTGTGCATGTGTTGTTTGTACACAACGGCACCCACGATACAGGTTTATACCTACTGTGGGGCTGTGAGTGTAAGCGTATTTTATTTATTATTATTATTTATTTATTTGCAAAAGGTACTACCTATCCGGGAACAAGTCGCTTAACCACATAGACACTTTATGCGGTGGTAATAATAGGTAGCTCAATTTGTATGAATTTGGATAGGCGGAGAGAGCGGAGCGGGCGTTCCCCGACTGTACATTATGTAATAAGAATTTGTATAATAAAACATTCAAATCTAAAATAAACGAGGAAGGCTACCAATGTTTACCGGTTACTTAATTTCATTAGGCCAGTCGAATGCTAGTTCCTCTTCGAGGCCTATTTGAAACGTCATCAAATAGGTTGAACACAAAATCTTTAAAAAACCATAGCATTAAAAATAATAAAAACCAGGGAAGCGCATTCATAAAAAAATATATATTATTTACTGTTACCTACAGCATTGGAATTACTCAATTCACAATAAAGGTATTATACAAATCGGATTTTGTTTGACTTTATCTTTGACCCCATAAATCATTCTCTAAAAACTTTGCACTAAATCATTTAGGTACGATTTTAAATAATTAATCAACACGTGAAGATTAGCGTCCAAGTTCTAATAATGGATTGACATAGGAACAGAACGCATGCCAAATACGAGAGCTGTGGTTTGAATAATTAAAAAAAATACACATAATTATTTTAAACATCACGCGACAAACTCAATTCTTTTACGTAATAAACAAATCAACATCGTCAAAGGAGTTGCTTACACAAACCCAACATCAGGAAAGACAAACAAAGGGAAGAATGACTGTCTCAAGCAGGTATTTACAATGCACGACTGACACTCGGTTCTACTGATAGGAGAGTCACTTTGGACATAATCAAATGAATACAAAAAATCACAAATGCCGAGTAGGGTTTAAGTAACACTTCTTTCAAACGGGGATTCGGTTTTTGGTGGTAATTGTTAATTGCCGTATAACCACGCCCGTTGAGTAGTATCGCGACAATACGGCAACAGTATGCTCGTGTGAACACACCTTTAGAAACATATTTGCTACTAAACAGGATTCTGCAGGAAACCTAAATGGTATGTGTGAACGCGCTGTTACATTTCTTTCACACAGCCATTCAGTTTCTGACGGCAACGTTTTCTTTGCTGTATCACCGCCTATTTTTGTTTAAAATTTATTTCATTTGTTTTTAACGTTTTATAAGAGGTGCTTGTCATATAATCAAAAATGTATTTTATGAATGTTTTAAATTAATAAAATAAAATTTTGTATGCTTGTGTGAACACGTCCACCGAAACACGTACGCCACTAAACGAGATCCTGCATAATACCGAAACGGTATGTGACTGTGTGTAAGCACTGTAACACATTATCCACCCAAAACAATAGAGGAAAATAGGGTGGAATGACGTATGCAAATAGCTGTTTTACGACAGGGCCCTACAGATTCGATGGCTGATAAGTCCGGGTTAATGACCCTGCGCGCACGACCGCCTAACTGAGATTTGCTCGAATCGACACGATGACTGACGGGAATATTCAATAGGCTTTTTTGTACAAATTTCACGGTGCAAGCGCCGCTGACAACACGAAACCCGAAACTGCTGTGGAATGAACGGAAAATTCCTACATGTCGGCTTCAAACCTGAATAATGTCAAAATATAGAGACAAGAATGACGTATATTTGCTTCGGACATGATTTGACAACTTTTAGCAAGAATTCAATTTTATCAGTCAGTGTAACTAGGTACGTAGTAGACGTTATTTTCAAAGCTTACTAAAAAAATACTTTGACTAAGTAGGTAGGTAATTAGGTATAAAATAGTCAAAATAATTTAGTCTGATAAGATATCACTCTATAAATATAATTTACAGTATATCACTCTATTAATATAATTTACAGTAGGTAGGTATAATTTTCTGGTCAATTAGCATTTAATGGAGGTAACTATAGAAGCAGGTAGTCGCTACAGATTATCATAGGAAAACTACACAGAAAACTGCGTATTACGCAGTATTAATGTTAAATTTTATTATCATATTCTAAATACCTAATAACTGCGTATAATTTGTATGAAATATAATGTAAGTATAACATTAAGATACATCAACAAGAAAACACCGTGGAACCTATAAAAAAACAAACTCAAGTTTCTTTGTTCCAATGCTTTGTAGTATAATAAATATGTAGGTACTTAGTCCAGCCTTTACAGTTCGTTTGACCTATACAACTTTACAAAGGAAACTCGCGGAAACAAAGCCGTGTATCAAATTCAAAATCGATAAGACTTAGACCGCAGCGCATATAAATACACCTAATTGCAGATATTGGATTCACAAGTATGGACGTTATCCAAAATATCTGGCGAAGAGCCATTAAAATTCCATGGGCATATCCCAACGGTAGAATTCAAATAGTTGGTAGGTATTTCATTGAAATTTAGTGGCACCGCAATGCAAACAACGAACCGTTTCGTCTGCATTCACAAAGCGAGTTTAAACTAAACCGGCCAAATTATGTGGATACCAGCAGAATGCAAGTCGTCGTGGTTGTATTTGGAAAATAAAACTATTGGAAACCCGTGATAGGTCGGGCTATGTTGGTTCCGATTCAGATACCAGGTTCGCGTTCACACATGCATACGGGTGCGTTCGGGGGCCCTACTAGGAAACCACGACCCATATAGATAAGACCGCATAGTGCAAACACGGTGATATTTACCTACTCACAACTGACGGGCATATTTTTTTACTGGCTCCTTTAAAAGTGAAGACAATCTAAAGTTTTAATTGAGGCGTGTTATCGGACATAGATCAAATTACTTTATAAAAGCCCTTTATGACTGGATTAAGATTAATATTGTAGCCTATCTCGTAACACTTCTAATGGCTTTATTACGATTTAAATAAAGTTCAACCAAAAATGAATTTAAAAATCTCTAAATCGAAATACCTAAATTTAAAGGCTCTAAAAAGGTAGAGACCTACGTTATCACTTCCCAGCTATCCTGGAACAGACTGAAATACAGACCTTAGACTTCAGTCTCCCACAGTATAATTAAATTGTGATCCTTGGTATGTATTTCTCTAGATACCATGTTAATAGCACTTTTTATATTGTGGTGAGAATTTAAATTATTATTATTTAATAATGCATATTTTATATTACTTAAATATTTATATTTATTGAAAATTTTATGCAATGTATGATCAATATTTTTTGGTTGCAGTGGATATCATGCATGTCATGCGTATAGTGAGAAATCACTACCTCTAACGAAAGTAATCTGATAAATTCTGACAACGATTAGGTAGCAAAAACCATCTTAATCTCAGGTGTTAAATTTATTATTTATTTTTTTAATTTATTGAATTTTAAAAAAGGCTGGATCTTCTAATATTACAAATGTATCAAATTAGATACCTACCTCGCTCTCTTTTTTCAAGATATTATTTCAATATCATATTTAGATAGGTATCTGCTTTCACCAATTTGTCTAAACTGTCACAACCATAAAGATTTGACCAAAATGTTAAACTTACTGTCCTAACTCCTAACCATATTTAGTATCGTGACCAAGATTTAATACTATTAGTCACACCGCGGACACTCCGCAAAAATTACATACAAACGCTTAATTTGGTTTCTATTACACAGACATCATCAAGCAGTGACGTGTATTTACACGTGCACCTGTGTGCGTAGCACGTAGAAAATACCAACCGTCACCCATAAGAGGGGAGGTGGTCGGGTGATGCGGGGACGTCGAAGTGTTCATTCTACATATTCTCTGCTATTACTGCCGCGGCATCCGACAAGCACCGGCCGCTTTCTGGATGACTGTGAAGAATCAAGATCCAACGGTGATGGGAGACAGTTCAGAGTAGTTCAGACGCCCGGAACGAGGTCGGCCGGTACGAGTTATAAACTTGTTACAATTTAAAATACCTACAATTTGACCTCAACGAAAACAGTGGAGTCTCACGCAGTATCGTCGGCCACGCACGGACTTAGGGCTGCGATGGACTGCATTATTGGTAGGCAAGGCTCTAATAATTAAGGCTTTGATAAATGCAAATTTAAAATTAATTAGTTACCTCATTCGAGTGACGAAGTTGGACATAGGGCGCAGATATTATTTTCCCCAGATATGCCACTAAATGGCACAATGATTTAACATTGAGACCTATGGTTTGTTACTTGTTTGACATAAATAAATCAAAAACTATTTAAGGGACTGAACAAATTGCCTCTGTATTTCTTAGTCTGTAAGTAGACGAATATTATAAATTGCGTACATAATGTGATGTTCGAACATCACACTTCATTTATGAAAAAAATACATAGGAGACGTACATAAAAAATAGGTACATAGGGGCGGCAATCAATAAGCCGCAAACTATTGGCCTAATTGGTCCAAAGCCTTAGACGTGCCACTCTGAAGTTATTCCCTCAAGCCACTAGAAAAATTGATGTCTTATTGTTCTTGGTAGGATGGATAGGATTGAACAATAAGAAAGCAATCCTATCCATCTGCTGCTTCAGGGATTAAGTACCTACCTATAATCAGTGAAGAATGTGCTTTCAGGTTATTAACATAGGATATAGGACGTTAATATGTTACGACATTGTCAATGATACAAATTTATGGCCGTTGACAAATTATTAAAACACTGCACTCTTTGGGCACTTAAAAATTCGAGGTAATCAAGTGAATTCAAGGCATATGATGGCAAAGACCAGAAAAGAAATATAGTAACTGAATGATAGGGCGTAATGATCAATCCAAAATAGTCTACTGACATGTGCCAACACAGGCATAAACTTATAGCGTAAGCGCGACTATTAGAACATACTATACCTACTACCGAAGAAGGTGGTGATTATTATTTCGAATTAACGTGTATACTTACAATAACGTGTACATTAAAATAAACAGAAAAGGCCATTTTTTATATATATATTTTTTGATACGTTCGTACCTATTTAATATTACTTAACGAAATTCCCACTAGATGGTGCCCCTCAGTTAATATCGTGTTTAATTTCTAGTACCCTAATGTAAAAAAATCTTTTTCTTGTCCTTTATGTAATAGGTAGTTGTAATGTTGGTGTATTTGTTTGCATTTTTGCTATGGTGACCATTCTCAGAAAAGCACTATAAATGATAGGTATACCTAGTAAGTATATTCTATGAATGACACAGCAATTTACAGTAAAATCTCACTAGTTCTAGCGTGATCCGAGAGATTTCCAACAAAATATATTGTCCGTGCAAGTCCGACTTTTCTATTAAACGCGGTAACCCTGCACGCACGTAACTTTCTTGCGGTTCAGAATAACAATTGCGTCGTGGGAAACGGCCGCAAAACGTTACAATTATGAAACGCCTACCGCCAATCTGATGGATGTCTCACCTAAAGCTAAATAACACAACTAAGTAGTACCCACGTAGAATAACACTTGGACTGTGTGAAATGCTAACGGTGCGGTGGTTGCGTCACACGCTGTTACCGATTTGGGCATCATTGGGATCAAGCGATACTAGCCGAAATATTATCATGACTATTTTGGACTCTTGAACCAGGTTACGGAGAAATTATTCGTCTTCCATAAGGGGAGAAGAAAGGAAATCTAAATTTGATACCTACGTCATAAAAATTTGGATTTCATAGTTAATTAGGTATGTTTTTTAATTAGGTAAGTTCCAGTGGCTGTTACTCAGTAAATCAATAGTATTTCGACACCGACAGCGACGCCGAGAACATTTATTAATTAAACTTAATCTCCAAAATTCAACTAAACAGTTACAAAAAAAAATATTTCTATACCTAGTGAAGGGTTATTTTAATTTAGGTAAATAAGTACCTTATACCTAAATGAAAACGAGCCCTCATTGTAGAAATAAAATTCAACCCTCTATTGCATGCATTAGGAAAGATAAGAATAAAAAACTATTTGATAGCTATTTAAGCTGTGTTTTAAGGTAATAGGAACAACATACTATAGAAATGAATGCAAAAAAATATGTAAGTACTTAGTGCTTACAGTACCTGAAAAAAAAATGGAACCTTTATATTTTTCATGCACATTATAGCAAAAAAATATTTCAGGTATAAATGGTTCTAGAATCTAATTCATTTCCTAATAAATTTAATGAAAATAAAAATTAAACATGAAACAATTTTCCCTTCCTTTCCTTTCCTTTACTAGAAAAAATGTATTTTGACATGGAGCTTGGAGGACATCTACAAGAAGTCTTGAAAACTTACAGATGTTCTTTGTCTGCTAATTTACAAAACATCCTCTTTTTTAAACTATAGCATGTCATATCGATTCATACATGTTTAGCTAATAAAGTAAGTAGTCAAGCAGAAAGACTACTTGATGAAGAAATGAATGAGTTAGGTACCTACCTTACCTATGAATATTTGGAACAGCAGGGAAGTCAAAAATACATTGAAGTGGTTGTAGTTTTGTGAAAAAAGCATTTATTTTCTACTGTCAAAATGGGAAGCGTACATCATCACTTCACTAACCATCAGCTATCATATCCATATATGGCACCAGTATATAGCTTTTTAGCCAGGGGAGGATTGGGAAAAATTTTTGTTCCTTTCTTCATAATTCAAATTGTCTATTATTTTTATATAAATAAAGCAACTGATCAATTACTTTAAGCTGGGAAGCGGCAAGCCTGGGTAAAGACTTTTTCACACTTCAAGATGGAATTTCAACAAAATCGAATTAAGTTGGTTATTTATTCATAATGCTTCCTAGAAAAAATATTTCAGGTATAAATGGTTCTAGAATCTAATTCATTTCCTAATAAATTTAACTTCCTAGAATACATCAAAATGATGTGATTTACTACTGAAAGAACACCTCTCATATAAAAATGCAATTTTCTAATGGCAATATGACATGCAAATGACTCCTTATCATAGAATTACCTGAGTAGGTATGAAATCTGTAGTAGGTATAAAACATTATAACATTAATCTCTCCAGACACGAGAAAAATATGACAATTGAAATTCAATTGTGTCTCGCCGCCAGTGGCCGTAGGATCCTTGAAGGATTAAGACTGCATTGCTAACTTTCATGACGTCATTAGAGAAGTATGGATTTAGATTAAATTATTCATGTCAATATATTATGTTCTGTATTAAGATAGGACACCTTTTACCAACTGGATAGAAATAATCCCTACTCCCTACTAATATTATAAATACGAAAGTACCTCTGTCTGTCTGTCTGTCTGTCTGTTACCTTTTCACGTCCAAACGACTGAACCGATTTTAATTAAATTTGATACAGAGATAGAGCTGACTTTGGGAAAGAACATAGGCTACTTAGTTATTTATAAAACTGCATCCACGTGGGCAAAGCCGCGGGCAACAGCTAGTAACTAAATAAAGTCTTGCAGTGATGTCATTACTAACATCACTAACTTAATTTATGGAACAAATACTTTATTATTGTGATTATAACAAAGTAATAAAGTATTTGATGATACTGATGAACTTCAATAAATATATTGTTATATCAATTGATATGCAAAGAGCATACCTTTGATGTAGTATTTCTGGGAGTATGTAATCAACTTGGATCATACAAATAAGCTAAGCATAGAGGCTTGATTGCTCCAATTATATTATTATGATAAAATAATGATTGTGTATACCTAAAATATATCAGTTGAAAATAATGTAGTAAAACTATTATATTCAGATGTGTATAATACATTTACCGAAATGACTTTGTGTTCAAGCCCGCAGATAGGCTCATATTAGATGAGGAATTAACACTAAAGATCCCGAATCCTCATACCTTTCTGATTAAAGCATACAACTACACATTTTGTTGTTTAGTGAAGTTTGGACGGATATACTTTAAAAATAATAATACTTGGCTCATAACAATACGATTTAAGACAAAATCATAATAATATGATGTACTGATATTCATATTTAATTAATATAGAGGTCTAGAGAATTTGTCCCTTGGTTCAAATCCATTTTTACTCTGTAGAAATTAAAGAAATCATCACTAGCATGTGTTATTGTATAAAAATTAAAAAATGTTACTATTTCTTTACTTACGGGCAAATGTAACATGTTTCATACTCAGATACACTCAAGCAATTATGTACATGATGTTATCCACCCGGAATTCAACATTATCACAAACAGTCACAAAATAATCAGTTAACACAATGATAATACATTCGTCTAAGGATACAGTACTGATAATAGTTCTGTTTAAGCACCTATAATACATAACTTTACCATGTATCATATTAATATCAATGCTGATTATCTTAGTCACTTACATACATTTTTAAATTGTATCTTACACTCAAAGCAATTCATATCTTGCAATGGAGCATGTTGTATGCAAAAGTAAAACCGATAAAAGTAATAATTTGGACACTCACCTCACTGAAGGCCATCACTCCGGTCGGGCTGGCTCGCACTCCAACCTCCTCAATCTATCCGATCACCTATATCAAAACAAATAGTTCAGACTTATGTTGTGAAACATTGAAAACAGTCCCGACATCTAACATCCTCACAACACAAATACATCTGAACTCTGTATCACTCACTGCGCAAGAACAAAAATTTTAATTCTAAAACGAAAACACCTGACCGAATCACAATTCACTGAAAAAAACCAACATTCCTCAGGTGGGATAGATGCACATCTGAGTTAAATAATAAGTTCAAACTGAACTTCTAACGTATTTTCACCACTATTAACACTTCTTTGAAAATTTTACACGAATATTTTTAATCCAGGACTGTTCCGAAACAGAAGTTGGCAAAATGCAAAATGTCATCAAATGTACGTTGAAGTAACACGGAACGAACAATCTACGGGAGATGAACTCGCCATCTTGCTTTGATGTCACAGTGAGTCAGTGTTGGCAATATTAAAAACTCAACTCGCCGTCAGCCGCTTCCAAGTATGACAACATTATAGCACGAAATAAAGCGGCCCATTCATGTACGTCAATTATAAACTTCGTGTTCGTCTAAGAACCGGTATTTTGATAATTATTTAATTTTCAAACATCATGAACTGTGATTATCACAAATAATCACAGAACTTACAGGGATCTTGTATATGTAAGGTTTTTATGTGCATTATCTAAGTTCAAAACTTGAATTCGGACGCGTTGAAATTCGAGCCTATTCTACCGGTTTCCCTGAGATATCGGATTATAAAACCGCGTTTAAGCAATCAGAGGCAAAAAAACACAAACAAATTGTTTGCAGAGTCAAAAAATATTTCCAATGACAGTTCCCGAACGCGTTTAAATCATTGATATACATTGTATATCAATGGTTTAAATGCGTTGAAGATTGACAATACACAATCTAATCGGAACATTAAAACTATTATTATTGTACAGACTTTTTTACACTTCAAGATGGAATTTCAACAAAACCTAATAGTTATTATAGTTATTGTTATTGATACTTGGTACAATAACTATGTATTATTATAGTTACTGTTATTGTTCCCTTTTCTAAGAAAACTGCTTCAATAATTGTAAGCATAGATTTATTATCTACTTCCTTAGATTAAGTACCTATAGTCTAACCCCCTTATTCATAAACGTATTTTAGCTAAAGTGTTGCTAATACTTTATTCTTTTCTATCCTGCACATTTGACAATGCAACTGACAAAAAAAAAGCATTCTATAGCTAAAACGTATCTAATGTACGTTTTTGAATAAGGGGGTTAGTCTACTTCGAAATGTATGATTGTAAGTGGGTGGAGTGAAGCCATAGAGCAACACGGCCGGCGGCCTGCGTTGCTCTATGAGTGGAGCCTACCGTGGCGCGAAAATTTAATAAACCAATTAATTAATTATTACCGTTCGGCTTTTACACAAAAATACTTTACAATTTGTCATTTTTAACGAGCATTTTTAACTAAATTTGCGCTCGAAAGCACAATAAGTGTATGATTCTTGCCGCGTGAGTTGGAACCACAGAACTGGAACGGTCACCTGAGATTAGCGTTGCCAGACGTCCCGTTTTTTATGTCAAAATTAAATGTCCCACGCGGGTCATGCTTAGTAGGGACTACTTAATAAGGATTCTGCCGGCCAGACCGCCCTTTTTTTCGCGGGGTAACCCTTTATGGGCACCCGCCGCCTATTGGAACAGACGGCGTGTAGTGTGAGACTAATACTCACTAAAACCCCACGATGTTCCTTCTCAGCGCCTTTATTTGGCGGTTTCGCGTTAACGCTGTCGCATACTTCCGCGAATCCGCCGTCAGCTGCCCGGATCCGGGCCCATCTTCAGGAGCTCAGCTTTCATAAGAGCTCCAAACATCACCAGCTGCGTTCGGAACACCGGCACGCCAACGATTGGAATCACAGTCGGCAGCGAGAGAGGCTCCGGCAACACTGCGCACTCGACAACGTATGCTGCGCTGTGTCCTTATCGCAGCCGCACTCGTGGTATGCCGTTGTCAGCTCCCTTCGCGCCAAATTGCAAATGTACCTGCCGAAGCAACCGTGGCCTGAGAGGACCTGCGTAAGGCGGAAGGTGAACACGCCACACCTTCGTTCAATCCACTGCTTGAGTACAGGTTGGACTGCCTCCAAAATGAGTCGACCGAAACTCAGTTCCTGCAACCTTTCACTCCATTTCCGGAAGAGGACGCCGCTCAGACCGCCTGAGCCTTGTGCTAAGGTCTTCCGGGGTCTCATCTGGTCAAACAATTAAAATAATTTCTGAATAAATTCAACCAAAAGAGACTATATTTATTTCAGTAATCGTACATATCTGTGCCAAATTGAATACCGAGAAATCGCTATCACGTGGACAGAAAAGTTATAAATCGCTAGCGAGTCGCCGTCGATCAAAGTCGCTGCGTGTGGACCTAGCTTATGAAATGGTTGTCTATCTACGTTAAGAAAAAAAAAATAGGTATGAAAGTACGTACCTACGTTTATTTTATTAAACCGATTATTATAAATATTTAAATGACTGCTTGCACATTTTCCTTATTAAATAATTAAATGTAATTTATTTTTATCAGTACCTATCGGTACCTACTGATAAAAATAAATTTCGAATCGATTCAGACTCTGCCATTCCGTAAGAAACCTCATTTCTACGAACTTATTAATTGATTATGTCACTTACGTAATGTAGGTGTACCTACCTCATCATTACAAAATTACAACAAGTCTGAAACGTTTGTAAATAATGACAATGATAGCCTAAATTCATAGTTACCAAATTGCAAGCGTAATCATAATTTTTTATAAACATTATTCGTGTTCGATTTAACCTACTTTTCTGATTACCGACCTGGTTGGCGTACAACGGGTAAGAGTAATTTGGGTTTATTAATTTCCGCATACATTCTGTTTTGCAGAGGAGGTACTTAGGCCGTGACGTCACTGTAGCAGTGCCAGGCAGTGATGGGCCCGAAGTTCCGATGATAGTCAGGGTGGCCCGATGTAGGTTAAATTAAAGTAGGTTATTGCACTACTAGTGTGATCTGGTATGTTGTCAGAAGTCAGTCCATCAGCTGCGTTTGATCCGAACAGACGTTTCCATGTAGACATTGAAAATGTTGATTGCTGGCAGGAATCTGGAGGAGCGTAGCCGAGGCTCATGGCTGTAACGATGGCACTTGAGGAGAGCGTGTCAGATTCGAAGCTGCATAAGGAAAGCTTGGCCAAGAAAGAGCTGCGGCCAACCAGTGCAGTATCCTTCTCCAAGTCTGAACATGGACCAGGTTTGACTACGACGTAGATATAAAATACGTTTTGATATAAAATACGTATTGCTCAGATACCTAAGTACATATTTTGTCATGCTAATTTTTTTTTTAATGATGTAACGTTTTTGAATGGCGATAACCTGTTAACATTTATTTTGGAGGCTGAAATTACCATGTAGCTACTAAAGTCCCCTTCGGCGGCTGGACTGGTTATCCTGAGGTCGCAAGTTCGATTCCTGCCCGAAGTCTAATGTTTCTTTCAATTTTTCCTTTAATTTCTAAAAACCATTCGCATGTGTTATTGCGAAAAATAAAATGTTAGGTACATTAGATAGATATCTTAGTTTTGACACGTTCGTAAACATTTTCGGCATCGAAATATAACCACCTATCAGTCTTTATATTAGGTAGGTACGATTGATGAAAACTGCCGCCGCTAAAAGTAGATAAAACAGACAAGTATACAATTTAATGCAATGCATAAAATTGAGACATCAAAGGAAAAACTGCAGTCTTGCAGGCGCAACGCTTCAGTCACTACGCCATTTCTCGTGACGTGTCCTTATAAAGGTATATGCAGATCCTATATTTAAGTGACAAAATGTAAGTTTTCAATACCAACCTTATACCTATAATATTTCTAAAGTTTCATTCACTATTACAGAAGATTGTGACGTTAAATTTTTCGCGTCGTGTTAAAAGTTCGTGAAGTTTTTCGATTAATTTTGTTAAGTTATGAGGCTCGCACTGGGAATCGTCCAGAAAATGGAAAATCCTATAAGCAATTACCTACCCGACCCGGGAAGTGATTCCAGGAACCCAGTGTAGCAGTAGGTAGTGGCCTGCTACCACTAGACAACTGAGATCAAAACAAGATAATTATGTTATATAAAATAAACCCTTTGTTTTGAAGGAGGGTTACACCTCGACTCCCGAACCATCCCCTTCCTCTGTTATGATTCACGTGCGGAGGTAGGGATGATGATTATTGTACAACTTAGCGAGGATTATTAACTATATCCACTGTTTACTAAAACCTATTTACGGGACAAAAGGACCCACTTTGAAAAAAAATCATTTACAAAATAAAAATCATACATAAATACACAAAATGTTTTCATAATCTTCAAATATGTAAATAAGAAGTTCATTAATTCGACTACATATATTAAGTATGGAACAAGGTACCAATTTTACCAAAACGTAACGTAGTGAAGTGTTCATGTTTGGGATTGAAGAAGTATGGAGACAGCAATATTGACTTTTACTAGTGGTAGAGCTCTAGTGACGGAGTTCGCGTAGGCACCACCGCATTACCTATTAAACTTGCCGCTAAATGGTAGTGTTCAGCACTATCGTGTTCCGGTCAGGTGGTAATGTACAGCCCTGTAATTTCCGGCACAGAGGCATAACACCTTAGGCCTCAGGAGTGGTAACGCATCTGTATTTTGACCTTGGTCTTTGTGTGGGTCTCTATAGGCTGCAGTCAATGTTGCAGTCAGTAACATCAATGTGAACTGCAGGCTTGTTGACCATTTCCATTCATATTAAATAAAAACAGTATATTCGGTCGGTTTCACTTGCGACACACGGCATGCGGCATGACATGCGGCACGGATGTAGGCTGACTATACATAAAAGAACAGACCAAAAAAACTTATTCAAGCGAATTTTCCCGTGAATTGTTTAACGAACGAGTTGATCTGACGCTAGCTGCTTCAGCGCTCGCGTGCCAACTCCAAATATCCCATTCTTTATACCTATGTGTTTTCCCTGAACAGGTTAAATGTACTTTCTACTATACTAGATACTTATACTAACTAGGTACTACTTACCTACTGTAACACAAACAGTACTTCGTTTTAGGGATCCGGAACATTTTGAAAAAAATACGGAGTACATTTAATTTTATCTTTGTAGAGATAACAGAAAAATCTTTATGAAGTTAGACGGTTCTTCGATAAATTTAATGTGGTTAATGCGAGTGTACCACTTTGGGGTAGGTCCACCTACGCATTGGGTCATAATATATTATTATGTGATCATGGTTTTGTTTACTTTGATGTCAGTGTTATTTTTTACGCCCACACTATAATGGCGCAATGTTGAATTATGTTAAATACACAAACAGCCAGCCCCAAAGCAAACATCCGCGGAGCAGACGTTGTCGCAATAAATTTGTATCATAAAATGATTTATAGATGATACATCTATTAATACCTACCTAGGTTCTTTGTCCAGGCAAATTATGATACAGTACAGAATCTGTTTGTCTCGAATGCTTGCATTTCGTCATCATCACCATCACCACTTCAGGCGAAAGACAATTTAGACTATTGAAGCTTTTGCCTCCGTTTCGTACGCGCATCAACATAGCCCTCTGTCTTTATCCAGGCTATAAAGGGATCAAAGTATCAGAGTATCCACATTTAAGCCTCTGTTTTACGTAGTTTCGACTGTAAAACGAAAAGTTCAGTTTTCCCCGTAGCCGTGGGATATCTAGAAACTGCTTTTGTAGTACGTATCTGCGCCTTGACGCCGGCAAAGATCCTGCGTCTTAAGTGTCAAATCTCCCGGTCTTTTTTACCCGTTCCTGTAGAAATTTCAAACCTCCCCCTCTAAGTATTCTTCTGTACTCCCTAAGGTTCTACTATACTCCATGTAGGCTACATGCTCGGTTCTGGCTGGCACCAAATTCGTCTCGTGTTTATTTTGTTAGCCATATGATGGTCGTGCTCAATTTCACAATGATTTTCTTATGCCACAGAAACTCCTTATATTACAACTTATGAAATAACAGAAACGACGTCATCGGTAGAACAACTCAGGCAGTACAAGAGTTGGGTGAGCGGAGAGAGATGGAATGAACTGAAGAAGCTGGCGGAGGCTGCAATGCGCGAGCGCAAGGTGTTCATGATAAAGGGCGGGGGATTCCCCGCAGTGCGGCGCGCTTTGCTAGACAGGGGATGGATTGAGAAATATGAATCGCATAAGGTAGGTAATTAAACATAAGATGCAATTGTTTGAATTACATAAGCATACTCGTACCTATATAATATTTTAGCCCCGTTAGCGTAATAAACAAGCTACAATAAAACGCTATAGAAAACAAAGCGAATTTACCTATAGGTCGTCTTTTTACCTATGAAATGATGGTGGCATGACAAACAATCATGCAGTTGATGTAGTAGTGTAGTACGACTGACGACTGCAGCCTATAGTCATCTTTACATATAATTCGGAGGTGAAAATACAGGCGCATTGCTGCTCGCCACCCCTGAGGTCAAAGTTGTTTTGGCTCTGTGATAGTTATGACAGAGCCGTCGTTGTATGCATACCACATAATAATATTTTATGAACGTGTACATGGTTACATTGACTGTCTCATTGGCAGTTTTGGTCCAGTGGGCGCAATCGCGATACTGAACTGAGGTCCCGAGTTCGATCCCCAGGACGGGAAATGCTGTTTTTTTTTCAGCAAAATGTGGTAATTCCCAGTAGTAGTCTGGAGTTTGGTACCCGTGTCTCAGAAAGCACGTAAATTCTTCGGTCTTGCGCCCGATCTCTCTCCGGTCGTATCGGATCATGAGCTTGCCTCGCATCCGAATCGGCAGAATTTTGGATGGGAACTTTGATTGGGTTTACTTTACATCCTCTCTGAGTATCTGACATTCTTGAGTAATTTTTCACCTTAATTTTAAAGAAATCAAATGTTTTTGAAAAGGGCGCAGCATGAACGTCATGGGTCAAGGGCGTGTCAGATATTCTGAGAGGGTGTAAAATGTGCCTTATGATTTTTTTAAGGGCTAGCCTTCGGGCGCGATGTACAAACTTTAGATTTATTGGAGGTAACAAACAGGGTGCAAGGTATCCCCATAATATCTTAATCTGACGCGTTCAAATAAATATAAAAAAGCATCCTAGGCTCCCCCTAGGCTACTATAACTGTAATAATTACATCATCTTATTTAAGGAACGCCACCCACCTCCAAACGTTGACCAAAAGCGAGTGACAGGCAAGGAGCTCACCAAAGTTGAAAGAATGATCCTCTACAAATTCATGGAACACCACTCCGTCGACTTTCTGTGGACCACGAAAAGGGATAAATACGATTGGTTATTAAGCAACAAGGACGTTATAATAAGCAGGTATTAAGGGTCATTAGTTGGAATAGCGACATCCTCATTAGGGCTCGAGCAAAATCTATAAATAGCTCGAGGCGTTGTAGGTAGTTCTCCATTTTATAGTCTATAATTTTATAGTTACCTAATGGTTACCTAGCTACAATGCTCTATAATGTGTGTGAAGTAGGAGACGAACTCACTCCACGAGTCCACTATGATGAAGAGTCCTAGGCCAATAGACATAGTTTAACCAAAAGGGCATATTTCAATCCAAATGGTACTTCTAAGTAGGTTCTTTATCCTACGAGGTTGGTTGGACATTAAAAGATTATTATCTCCTCTAGCGCGCATGGCCCCGCGGCTGGTGTAGATCGTAAGCGATCTACTCGGTTAAACAATACGAGCGCGGTCGGGTGTGTGATGGGTGAACGCTAGTGGCAAATTAAAATGAGCGTTTCGGTGCTTCGGAGAGCACGTTAACCCGTCGGTCCCGGTTGCTATCGATAGATAGTAGTCATTAAACCTTGTCGGAGGCCTTATGGGCGGTTTGAAAAACATCCGACAGCGGGTTGCCCACTAACCCGTATCTCCACCAACCTGCGTTGGAGCAGCGTGGTCCACCACGCTGCTCCAACGCGGGTTGGTGCTACAGGCCTTGCCTCAAAAAGGGGAGAGACTCGTGCCCAGCAGTGGGACGTATAATGAGTTGCCATTATTATCTCCTCCTCTTTCAATACCCACGATCCTAATGATCAATGGCGATATCGTTAGTTATAGTTGTCACAACCGTTTTCCAACATACAAATCACTAAAGCAAACATTTTTGAATTTAATTAGGTATCATTTCATCCACAGATATTGCAGATCAGTGTTTACTACGAAAGAAGGATTAACAAGTTCGTTGACACAAATGCACTGGCACACGGAGCCGGGCGTGGCGCTGACCAGGTTCCCGCGCTGCTATAACATCCACAATTCAGACAGCCTCGAGGAGTTCATCGACGACTTCCGAATAACAGCCTGCATCAGTATCCTCAAGTGGCTCACCAACATCCTACAGACGAGCGATGAACAGAAACTCGTCACGAGCAATGGAAAAGTCCCTTTTAGCGCTATAGACTTCGCATTGTGCAGGCTGAACGAATACATAACCTTCTTCACCCATAAAGACATAGACGATACGGAGGACCAAACCCAGCACATATGGGAACACGAATGGGACCAATTCCTCACGCACCATTATCTCCTGGTACACGAGAAGGCATTGTTCCTTGAAGATCACACCATAAACATTAGGTTGGTATTGAAAGCTAATAATAATGTTGCAAACCGTCATTGTTTATTAATTCAATCGTATGAAAACATTAATCATCATTTGTTCTTTTAACTGTTGTTCGGATACAATGCATAGCAGTAATATTATAATTCCATTCATCTGCGCTCATATTTGTTTGAGGAAATAACATATTGTTACCCACTTTAAATAATGTAATGTTAATATTAATGTCCATTACTGAAAAATTTCAGCACATCCGTGTAAATTTTACTACATACAATTGCGATTACAGAATTGGCTCCATTGTAAGTTGTTCATAAGGTTAAGTAAAATGACTCATCAATGACCCATGGATTGGCAGTACCTACCTATCTTTTTATAAGGCAAATATCCACATGGACGTCTACTGTCCTGACGAGACGACGAGGAGAGTGTGTCTTTGTTACCAACTTTAAAAAGGACCATCCCGCTATTCTTCCTCAGTGCTCATAGCCACTTATAGAGGAATTACAAAAATTGCGTAAAGCAATAGCGTAAGTAGCAGAAGGTTTGTCTTATCCTGAGGCCCTGGATCCGTAAAAATCAATCAACCGGTCGACAGTCCCACAGCTTATATATGGGCTGTTTGTTGTTACAACAATTGTGTCTAGTTTTGGGACTGTCAATCTGTTAACATCCTTGTGAACAGCATGCTTGTTTGCCATCTTGGTAAGGTACATATAGAAATGTATTTTCAGGCAACTGGAGAGGAAGGCGGCAAAAGTTTTGGCAACGATGACAAAATTCTGGCCGCAGATCGATATTGACGGTGTGTTCAACATCTGGATAGTGAAACCTGGAAACAAATGCCGCGGCAAAGGCATTCAGCTGATGAACAACATTAAGGACATCATCGGTCTCATCAATATTCCTGCGCAGAAAACTAGATATGTCGTCCAGAAATATATCGGTAATAACTGTAATTCAATCCGTCAAAATGTAATTCAATCAATCCAATTTTAAAGGAGATGTTGAGAGTTCGGCTCTGGTTCGTACACTACCTCAAAAAATGGGTAAAAAAAAGAAGAATCGGAAAAAAATACAATTAATTTATTCAAGAATATATTTTAGAGTTTCAACCACATTTAATTCAAACGATTTTATAATTTTCAATATGATTATTAGTGGAATTTGTCAAAATGACATCGCCCGCCATATTCGCCATGTTGGTATTGAGTTGAAATTCTGACTGCAAATAATGTTTTGTAATTGCAAACAAAGCTAAATAAGTGAATATATGTAGTAAAAAACGTTTTTGTAGTGATTTTGCCTGATAATGATATTGTGTACAATACATGGCCGGAGATCCATACATTTTTGCAACATCTCCTTTAGAATTTGGGGGAGGTTCGTCTTAGAATTTTTATTCGGGGGGGTTTATGCCTTTTTGCCGGAAATCATGGAGCCCTAGGTACATTAAAAACATTATTCCTCTGTATGTAAATGTTTTTCCAACCATGTTTATAAAGTTATATATCATACAAAATACATTTCTTTTTCAGAAAATCCTCTGGTCATATATGACACAAAGTTCGATATACGACAATGGTTTCTAATAACAAACTGTCAACCTCTTACGATCTGGATTTATAAGTGAGCATTGCTATTTTATTTCTAAAGTAAATTCAATCTCCCAAGGAATGTTTGTGAAGACCTTGCGAAGACGCAAACTTATTGCTTTCATTCATTTGATTGCTTTCAGAGGATTCCCAAGTACTTACATAATATATGAAAGTATTTTCTAACAAACTTCTATATACGTGAAAAGATTTATAAGTTAATACAAATACCATATGTTACTTATTTCTATAGATTCCTCTAAATCAAAAAGTTCAAATTCGCTTAAAACCACTTTGAACATAATTTGGTGGAACCCGGTGAATATGCTTTATGCTATGAACTATTTGTTTGAACTCCCTAACTGCCTTGCTCTACCCCTGTATTATATGCGAGGATCAGGTGCAAACGATAGTCGAGCGGCTGCATGAACCCGCACCAAAAAAAAAAATACTTCTAATATTTTGTTTGATAACATTCCAGAGACAGTTACCTAAGGTTCAGCTCACAAATATTCAGCCTGTCCAACTACCACGAGTCCGTGCACCTGACGAACAACGCCGTCCAAACCAAGTACAAGAACACCGGCGACAGAGACAAGGCGCTGCCCGACGAGAACATGTGGGATTGTCACACGTTCAAAGCTTATCTCAGGTAAATCTGTGGCTCAACTGTAAATAAATAAGTGGTAGAGTTCCAGTGTAGGAGCACAGAATATGTAATAATAGTACGTATAGAATGGACACTTCGACGTCCCGCCTGATTTCCCCGCCTCACCCATCACTCTCCCCTTGAGAGCCAGTTGGATAAACTTCAACAGTGATGATTGTGAGCGGGCGAGCGTGCGGTCTAATTTCACGATTGTTTTAGGTCATAACCCAAAGTGCCATGTGCGCGTGTTAAAACACGTCATTGATTGATGTCTGTGTAATAGGTAGCCAGAATAAGCGTTTGTATGGAATTTTAGCCAACTGTCCGGGCTGTGGTACGAACTGGAGGGCGTACGCACCACCGCATTACCTAATCTATCTGCCGACAAAAAGTAGTTTTCAGCACTATCGTGTTCCGGTTCGATGGTAATATATGGCCCCGTAATAACTTACACAGAGACATAACAACTAAGGTCTCACGGGTAGCAACGCATCTGCATTTTGACCTCTGGTATTTGTGTCGGTGTCTATAGGTTGCATTCAATCACATCAATGTGAACTGCATGCTTGTTTGCCACCTTCATAACATAAAAAAATCTCACCAGGCTGGTCGAACGCAGCTATTGTATGGAATGTTAGTTTGGAGTGTGTTTAGTATAGAGTGTCCGGGATGAGCACGTACATCAAAATCCATGACCTTTGAAATTTATGAACTAAGCCGGAACCGTATGACTCATCATCATAATAATATGGCGTTCTTAACATTGTAGAGCCCAAAACTCGCAGTTTTGGGCTTTACAAGTACATTCCTAAGTAATCCTATAGCAGTGTAACTCTCAAACAAAGCACGATAAAAACGGCAATGCATCTATCTGCATTCTGACTCCTAAATTATTTTTTGCAGCTGCGACTATTGTCCTATATAAAATAAAAAATTTTAGAAATCGATAAAAAATGTTGAGTAGTCTTGGGACGCATGGATTATTAGGTCATTGTTTCTCGACTCTCAAGTCAGGATAGGTAAGAAAGCCAAATAGATCATAGGAACTACAAAACACAAGAATATAAAACAGGTGTGTTAATAATAATATCTGTGACAAAGATAAATCGCTTTGAGTTGTAAGGAGATAACACGAGATTATCACATTCAAAGCTTGTCTGGTAAATCCGTAGCAGACGAGACGGTATGAACGTGTGGATTATATTAATTCGTGTTCTATTTTAAATGACAAAGGCTCAAAGCAACCGTCTTGATTAATCTTATTACTATGGATAAGCTTACATAAAGGCATCATCGTAGTAGATATGTCTAAAGCTTCTCGTCATTAAATTAATTTTATCTTGATGAGCTATTTGCGTACCTCCATAAAGAACTAGATAGGCCCGCTTTGGGTACTAAGGCTACGATACAGTTCACATGGATGTTAAGTGATGACTACAGCCTATAGACATATTTACAGACCAGAGGTCAAAATGCAGACGCATTACCAACCCTGAGAGCCAGAGACCTTAGTTGTTATGTATCTATGATTTTTTTTGTATGTAATGGAAGTGACAAACAAGCATGCAGTTCACATTTATGGTAAGTGATGACTGCAGCCTATAGACACTTACACAAAGACCAAAATCATAATGCAGATTTGTTACCACTCCTGAGTCCTAAGGTGTTATGCCTCTGTGCCGGAAATTACAGTTATTACAGGGTTATATAGTTATTACAGGTTTATATTGTAGTTATTACAGGGTTATATTGTAGTTATTACAGGGTTATATAGTTATTACAGGTTTATATAATAGTTATTACAGGGTTATATTATAGTTATTACAGGGATGTCTGACCATCTAACCGGAACAGATAGATTAGGTAATACGGTGGTGCGTACGCCCTTGAGCTCCTACTCGAGAGCGTATTCACAGAGCCATAACAACTTCGGTCTTCAGGGGTAGCAAGCCACGCATCTGCATTTTGACTGCATCTGGTTTTTGTGTAGTTGTCTATAGGCTACAGTCAACACATCTATGTGAACTGGGTGATGAGTAGGTATTCAAAGTTGGACTTTCATTAAAATTAAAGTGTACCTAAGTAGTTTAAATCTCGTCGTTAAACATAAAATACCTACTAATAGGAAACGGGCACCTTATGCGATGGTGATTAAAGTTTGTTTGTTTCATTTTGGATAACCGAAGAGTTTCCTTACTGAACCTATCTGATAATGTCCTCCAGACCGAATTTCGGTCACGGCGGCCAATTTCAACGGGGATTAGCCAACAGCGCGGGAGTTATTATAGTGCACAGGTGTATGCGCAAGCGCAAACACAAGTGCATTCTCCGTTCCCTCACTCTTATAGTCCGATGGGACGGCAATCCGACACGACCGGAGAGAGATATGGCGCAGGACCGACGGCTTTACGTTACGGCTTTACGTACGACTCCGGGCTATTACTAGAAATTTCCTCTCAGAAAAAAAACAATAACAAATTTTCCCAACCTGGGGATTGAACCCGGGACCTCAGGCTTCACCATCCCGATTGCGACGACTGAGCCAACGGGGCAGTCAATATATTTGATATCTATCAATCTAAGAACCTATCTATTTACCTACTAAAACGACACTTTTCTCTTTTGAAGACAGATAGGGAAATATGAGCTGTGGGACACAAAAATCTACCCAGGTATCAAGCAGTGCTTGATCGGAGCCATGTTGGCGTGTCAAGACTCGATGGACAAACGTCAGAACAGCTTCGAGTTGTACGGAGCGGACTTTATGCTGACTGATGACTTCACCCCTTGGCTCATCGAGATAAACTCCAGTCCGGACTTGGCGCCCACCACATCGGTCACGGCGAGGTTGTGTCCTCAGTGCCTTGAAGATGTTATTAAAGGTTATTACAACAACTTGTTATTTTTTTTTAATTCTTTCGGCCACATACTCAAACGTCACTTAAATCTAAGTGGGACTTAAAAGTCTTCTGTCTTTATAAAACACGTTCAAACGATGGAGATAGCGCATATTTGAGGTTTGCTTAAACTTGAGTGACGTTTGAGTATTCGGCCTTTAGTTCGGTAATAACACAGCTAAACTAAAAAACTTTCTCACACGTCCAAATACAACAGTTTACCTGGCAGAGGGGAGGGATACTTGACGCTTACAAAATATGGGACTTTAAGATTAATATTCCACAAACGGTTTTCTTAACCGAGAAATGGTTTTCCCAAACCCACAATATTTTTCACAGACTTGTAGACAAAGACACCGCATGTTATGAGATG
Source organism: Macrosoma leucophasiata (assembly GCA_036365455.1). Taxonomy (NCBI): domain Eukaryota; kingdom Metazoa; phylum Arthropoda; class Insecta; order Lepidoptera; family Hedylidae; genus Macrosoma; species Macrosoma leucophasiata. The sequence continues at coordinate 19,563,636 of JAWQUS010000007.1, read as the reverse complement.
TTCAAGGAAATATCTGCCCTATTTTATGTGTAGAGGAGGTGGAAACCCTCAAAACATTTTTTTCTGAAAAAAGAATGTCGTCACTTATATCTAAATTCATGCAAATTACAGCTATCTAATATTAAGAGCCTCTGAGCTAACTGAAAAAGAGAACTTTATCTCTTTAGGTACTAAAGATTCCCTTAGAGCACCTAACTACCTATTTAAAATCTAAAAATTAAAAATTGTATTAACCTTACGACTTTCATTAATCATGTGTTAAATGTTTATTTACTTTCAGTCGTGCTGGATCGGCGCACAAACCCCGAAGCAGACACCGGCACATTCGAGCTTGCCTATAGACAAGTCGTCCCAAAGGCACCAGCATATCTCGGTTTATCCCTCTGTATAAACGGGAAACGACTCTTCAAGAAACCAAGAGAACGCAGATACGAACGGGCTGTCACTCCCGTAGCACCCAGAGTACCTTCCGGCGATTCGCTGCCACCTTCCGACACCCCGGTGCCTCCAGAATACAGCGGCCCTATCATTACAGACTTCCTATCCTGGCTGAACCCCTACGACGCGCTCCCGACAAACAAAGACGGCATTCTATTCGTTCCCAAGGAGTCTCTCACGGTACGCCAAGCGGTGACGGTTGTTAAATCCAGCCTTAATTTGAAGAGCAGCTCTAAAAAGCGTAAATCCTCCCTCTCTTTTAGGACGTGTCGAGGAAGGCGCGACAGAAATTCAGATTGTAAGCGACGCGTCGTCCCTCACTCGTGCTGTCGGCCGGAGGATAATAATCAGTCCGCTAACAAATACCGAACGGAGTCTGCGAGCAAACGAGAGAGGCCAAAGATCGATCGGTCTGTAGGCAACAAACGCTGCTACATCGATCCCGCCGAGTGGGAACGCGAAACGGCTAGTATTTTACGTTCAACTATTTCCGTCCAAAACAAAATCACTAGTAGATCCGAACCAATGTATCCGCGGCTAACTAAATCTGGCTTGGTCACTTCTTGCAAAGCCAAAGATCTAGATCCGCTCGGTTCACAGACTGCAGATGATACGAATCCTATGAAAAAGTTAAGTGCTATTGGCAGAAACATTTGTAAACTTAGAGACGAGAATAGGGTGAAGCAAAAAGTGCTTACGTTTTCAAAAAGTTGTACTTCCATTTATTCACCCTACCGCGTTGTTGTTACGCCACTCAATGATGAAACACAGAATGATTTTCTCAAAAGAAAGTCTACTATGTGACTGTCCCAAGAATTGCTGTGTTCAAATATTTTATTCTTGATATAACTTTGTCTTTAATCAAAACTTAGGTAAGTATAAAATGTTTGCTGTCCAAAAATCTGCCATGTCTAAGCTTAAAAAATTCGTTGTTTATAGGAATACTGTACAAATATATTTTCTCCTTAAATGTTGGCGTCTTTAAATTCTATGTCGTGAAATAAAATAATATTTTTGAATTTAATACTTTCATTTTCATTGCAGGTACTTACTGTAAAAATTCTACCTTACCAATCAAAGATCCCCCCTTCCCGTCGTCCTGTATAATTCCTGTCCTCAAAACTGTTCTTCAGGTCCCTAATTAGAGGTAAACAAGTACCTAATAAGAACTTTTAACATAGGTAATTAGACACAGTCGAAAGATTAGTATAAAGGACAAGTTCCATGTTGGGCACGCGCCTTGTACACTATATCAAAAGATAGCGAAAATACATAGGATCATGGAAAAATACGTAGAATCATGGAAAAACACTCAAATTTCTTTTTGAATCATTGTTTTTTGTCGGAAATAATTAAATTAATTGAAGGCATAATAAACGATTTGAACAGCTGAAAATGATTTAGTAATTTATGCTTCTTCTCTCAATATAGCGTACAAGGTGCCGGCCCATACATTTTTGGAACGTCTCCTTCCACCATAGTAATTTATTACTTTTAAAACTGGTGGTAGTTTTCCAGTGTGGGGTTTCTCATCACCACCACCCCATTACCTAATCCATCTGCCGCCAAATGGTAGTGTTCAGCACTATTGTGTTCCGGTTAGATAGTCCCGTAATAAATATCAATTACGGTCTCGGAGATGGCAACATATCTGCATTTTAACCTCCATTTTTGTCTACAACTACAACATGTAGATGTCTACAGGCTGCAGTCATCACTTAACATCCATGTGAACTGCAAGCTAGTTTGCCACCTTAGTTACATTTAAAAAAAGGTCATCATCAGGTTCAGTTCCTAACAGGGCAGGCAGAAAACATGGACCACTAGTGATAGAGAAGATAATGATCATAAAACGCACAACACAGCATAGTAACATGTTTCATCACAAAAGCTATTAACACGTATTTACATATTATTCAAATAAGTATTTGTGTCAGGAATAGGTGTTATAACAAGAGTAACATTTGGAAATGGGAACGCTTCGCATAAATATTTTAATGGCTCAAGCAAAAGTTCAAGGTTGATTTTCCAGGAATAGATCGGTTTATGTTTCAGGCCTCAGTCCACTTCATTTACATTGTATACTGTAGTTGGCAAAGGTTTTACTGGCTGTTAATGAAGGATCAAAGATTACCATATTTCCATTACCTATAATAAACTTAGAACTTGTGCCAGCTTTTAGATTTTAATCCTTTTAAATTACTGAAGGTAGAGGGGTGAGACCACAATTATAGGAAATATGAGATATCTTCAATATTATCATTTTAATAACACCTTTTTTTAAGTTACGTCGTAACGTAAAACGTACCCATAGCAAAAGACTCAACTTCCTAACAAATAATGTAACTATAGTTCGATCTGTAAGCCTGACTTCATTTTGAGCTGAAGTACTTTCTGTTGAGGTGAACATAATATGTAATATTCATTTTGCAGTGGTTATTATTAGATAACAGTATTGAGTTTACATGAAAACCTTTAATTAAATAATTCAATAAATTACTATGTGTGTAATCATTGGTTAGGTAACTTAATTATCGTTATCGTTTAGATGTGTGAAATATACTAAAATGGGATAACCATTAGAGCCAATAAATTATCGGATATTCGATATTTAGGTGGCAAAATATTTCGTAAATTAACTTTACTTGAAGAGTCTTAAGAAGTCTATTCCAAAAGAGTACGTTATCAGTCCCAAGCATATTGATGGACTTTTGGGTGCATTGCTTTTGTGCTCCTGAATTCGCTCTTAACCCTAAACCAGTGATTCCCAAAGTGGTCTATATCGACCCCTGGGGGTCTATGACAAACTGAAAGGGGTCGGCGTCAGATAAAAAAAAATTTGGGGGTCCATGAAATGAAAATGGGGGTCCACGATAATGGATCTCAACACATACACTGATAGTACCAATTTACTAACATCATACCAGTGATTCCCAAAGTGGTCCATGGGAGACTCGATGGGTCTACGTAGGCGTGAATAAAATTTGGACATATGGGAATGTGATATAAATGTAGCAAGGGGGTCCACGGTCACCAGAAAAAAAATTAAAGGGGTCTACAAGAAAAAATAGTTTGAGAACCTCTGCCCTAAACTAAGGACCCACTGAGATCCTTGGTTACAGCCATTTAATTTTGCGCTCACCACTTGCTGATGAAATAGCTAAAGGCTAGAGGCTTGAAATAGGCTTCATTAGAACACCATAGTGGCGACCCACCAACCAGCCGTACCTACCACCAATGTATGCAGTTGTATGAAGGAAGGGGGAACTCACTACTTGGTGGCGCAACCAACCAGTAAAAAAAGGTTTTACTTTCCGAAATGTCATTGAAGATATTTTTTAATGTCATTTGCCAAATTTAGAACTGCCAAAACAAGTTGATATGTAAATAAATTATGAGTACTTAAAAATCTAATAAAATAATAACCAAACATGAATAAATAAAAAAAATGGACGCAGGTAATCAAAAAGTGAGTATTTTTTGGATTATTACGTTAAGAATATAAATTGACGATTCACGAGAACTGCCTGTAGGGCTGATGTAGGTAATAGACCTATATACACTAGGTACCTACGCGCAAAACTTCGAAATGAACGTGAAGTTAGTTAGAAGTTGGTGCTAATAATGTCATTTTATGGTAAAGAATTAATGTTCGAGGAGAAAAATATGGAAGAAGTTCGCTTTCATCAACCAAACTTACCTACATTGATTCTCGCTTTCTTGTCTATGTGGTCGTCGCAAGTTGAATGAGTTACTTAGACAACTTTACTCAGTGGCATTTAAGTTTTAGGCGTACTTACTCTAAGTACCTAATAAAGGGTAAGTAGGTCAAGCGTCACCATCACCACTGGAGAGAACTATTTGACAAAAGTCTGAGGGTGTCCGAAGAAATGAATTCTGAATAAACAAGAGTGTACCATGTTACAAATACAAATGTAGTAACCAAGATGCAAACACAGGTACACTCTCTATTCCCCTTTCTCTCATAGCCCGATGGGATGGCAATCCGACTCGACCGGAGAGGAATCGGGCACAGGACCGACGGCTTAGAGCCACCCGGTACCCGACCAGCGCCCGGAGAAGAATCGGGAGCTTAGAGCCACCCTGTACCCGGTGCTCGTCGGCAAGCTCTAAGCCGTCGGTCCTGCGCCCGATTCCTCTCCGGTCGTGTCGGATTGCGGTCCCATCGGACAATCGGATATACCTACGTGCTCTTCGAGGCACGGGTACCAGACTCCAGGCTACTACTAGAAATTTCCTCAAAGAAAAAACCCAATAACAGATTTTTTCGACCCGTGAATTGAACCCGGGACCTCCGGCATGTTTATCTCCAAATTGCAAGTCCTTTTTTAATAATTATTATTTACATGCTGTTGCCCGCGGCTTCGCCCGCGTGAATGTCGTTTTATAAATAACTAAGTAGCCTATGTTCTTTCTCAAAGTCTACTCTATCTCTGTACCAAATTTCATTAAAATCGGTTCAGTCGTTTGGACGTGAAAAGGTAACAGACAGACAGAGTTACTTTCGCATTTATAATATTATAGGGATTGCAAAATTCCACACTTTAATGTCTACTTAACACATATCTATCTATTGATATCAAAATTATGTTAGGAAAATACCTCTGTCTATCCACTGAGGTAAAACGGCACCGTATGATGGTGATAAAAGCTAATATTTGATTGATTTTGGTAAAGCGGAGAGTTCCCTGACTACTTCATGAGTCGTATTGAAATAGGTAACTGCTCGACAACTTTGTAAATTAGGCATTCAAATATTATCAGAGAGAATTACATAACAAGCTAAAATGTTAATGAGCTGGAGTTTAGAATAATATTATCAATTCTGACTGGTATTTTATTTTGAATCAGAAATTCAACTAAAGAAACAAGGTTACAACTAGATTGCTTAAAATCAAGAGACAACGATAGATTCAATGATCACAAGGAATTCGTGAACTTTTACGAGATATCTACCTAAGTATCATCATAATTTACTTGTCGGTGAACATGAACAGATTGTCACCTTTATAATGATTAGATATGAAACAATTTAAACAACTTACATAGATCGTGCCAGAAACATCTCGTATTTTTTAATATTCAATTATAAATTAAGTAGGTAGTTAATAGATTTTCTCTGGGAACGATAAAAACTAAAGTTAGACAATATATTTGGGCAAATAAAACAATGAAATTCAGCGCATGCGCATTAGCGACAAGGAATATATTAACCTGGAAAAGCCGGCACCAAGACTCGAGACTATTTGACTTAGGTACTTAGATCGGTCTAGCAGTAGTCAGTGCTTGCTCAGTTAAACGACAAACGTACGAGTTAACGTTAAGAGTACTAAAAGTAGGCTATTCAATAACCAAGAATTTCCCATTCAATCATCTGGTTTCCTTTCCTGACTGAGACTAATAAGAATGATGAAAATGGTCCGAGTGTTATTCACTATTTCAATTATTTTGAAAAAATAGGTAGGTTCTAGTATCTATCCATACTAGATTTAAAAATCATTGTATTTTTTTATTATTTTTACAATAGTTTTTTTTTATTATTATCTATAATAAAGTATACGAATTTTATTTATTTATTTTGTTTTTTTAAACAGAATGTAGAGCTCGATATAATGGTCTATCACACTAATCATAATGCCGCACAAGAAGAAAAGAAATACCAAGAAGAAGAAGGTAAGTTAAATTAAGTCATTAAGGATATTATTATATCATGTCACTTATATACCTTACAAATATAGGACAAGTATGTGATCGTGACCAGAGGACATTTCATATTCAGATAAGAAGCGCGCATGGCCCCGCGCCTGGTGTAGATCATAAGCGATCTACTCGGTTAAGCACTACCGCTAGTGGCAAATTAAATGCGCGTTTCCGTGCTTCGGAGGGCACGTTAAGCCGTCAGTCCCGGTTGCTATCGATAGATAGCAGTCGTTAAACCTTGTTGGAGGCCTTATGGGCGGTTTGAAAACATCCGACAGAGGGTTGATAATAATGGCAACCCATTATACGTCCCACTGCTGGGCACGAGTGATGGAGATTGGTGGAGGTACCCACCTCCACCAAGTGCCCAGCAGTGGGACGTATAATGGGTTGCCATTATTATTATTCTTCTTTAGAATTTCTTAAGAATTTTCGGTATCGAAAAAAAGTGTCGAATGAAGAAAAAGAAGCACGGGATGTTCAGTGCTTCTCAGCCGCGTTCTCAGCCCTTATGGTATATAAATCAGGTGTAGCAGATTAATTTATGATCCATGCTCAGTTGCTGAAACCGCATCGATGACACTGAATAAGTTCGATTCATAAGCAATATCAATTTCTTTATAATGGCTCAATTAACATAGTGGATTAGTAGGTGCTGAGGACAGAGTGCTTATCACCCCTGTTTTCCATAGACCATATTAACTTCACTATTTACAAAATATTCATGTATATTTACTTTGACAATATGATCTTTCAAATTGAAATAAGAATTAATATTCTTCTTCAGAAAAATAACTACAAATCAGTGTCGAAGAAAAGTGAAATTGTACACCATAAAGATGTAATCAAACCAAATGCGGCGACAATCGATGCTAAGAAAATCGTAGTAATAAAGCTATTGGATTATTTAATTTGTTCCATTCAATTCAAATATTTCTGTTACTAATCAAATTAATTATTTCAGAAAAAAGAAAATGGCGACTGTGATACAAGTGGAGTAAAAAGACTATTTTCACCATTTAACAGATTTGCAAATTCAAACAAAGTGGACTATAGCAGACCGCCCAAAATGGCCTACATAAGTTCAAATTTTCCAAATGGTCTGTCACCAAAGGAAAAATGCTACGTTATAAACAGTTGTCAAACACGCTCCACAAGATATACGAAGCTTAAAACCTTAGCAGCCGAAGCGATAAAACGAAATAAAATATTTTCGATTTACGGCAGTCGCAACGCCGGTGTTCGTAAGGCTTTGCTCGAGCGCGATTGGATTGAAAAAATACCACCGAATCGAATGAATCTTTGTAAAATACGAAACGGCACTCTATCCGATAAAACCGAAATACACAGCGAGCTCGAAAGATTACTTTTATCGAATTTCGTCGAAAAATACTGTCCAAATTTCATTTGGTGTACAAGGGATGAACTTAGAGATACTACTATAGATATGACAAAAGAATGTAACACAATCGTTAACAAACTGGCAGTAGATGCTATGTGGACGTCTAAACAGGGCCTGTGTTCGTCGATGAAGAGAAATTATTGGTTTTATATCGAGGACGTCGCGGAAGTGAACGGTCCTCGATCATACAATACTTACGACGTAGGTGAAATAGAGGGATTTGTGAAAGACTACAAGATTACTGCTTGCACCAGTCTATTGAAATGGGTGCTTTCTATGGTGGCTAACGAGAGGCCGGTGTTCGTAGCGTCGGGTAACATTTCTATGGATGTAGTTGTTTTCGCATTGAATAGATGCAAGGAATATCTGTTCCGCAAACAAAACAAGGATATCGATCGGTCATTATCGACGGCTAGCACGGGACAGTGGAATTCATTTCTGAAAATGTATTACCGTATTATTGCTAAAGACGATGTCTTCGAAAGTGACACTGAGAATAAACTGCCTCTGTACTTGAGTTACGCCAATTTTTTACTGAAAGAAATACATAAGTACAGACCGCAGCTAAGTTGCGAGGGTTGTCATAATATTTGGATCATAAAACCGGCACATTGTTCGAGGGGCAGAGGCATAAGGATGGCTTCCAAATTGGGAGTCATAACAGATCTATTAAGTAAAGTTAACTCTAAATACGTCATTCAAAAGTATATTGGTGAGTTTATTTATATAGCCTTTTGTAAGATGTACTTACCTACAAACCTACAAATTTACGTACTGCATATATATTACCTAATCATTCCCCGAACTCTTGACTAGTTTAATGAGAACTCAAAATTCTCGCAGTGGTGCACCAAAAAATATCGCAGTGTTTAAGAATAAAAATTTTTCAAAATAAATAGTTGATTCCCAATAGGTATAGGCCTATATTATTATCTATGTAAAGTACGTAAAATTACATTTTTTAATTTTTGTTGTTATTTACTTAGTTTAATTAACGAAGTTAAATTTTTTGATTTATATTTTCGCATTTACAAATATATTCATCGTAATCGTAAACGAGTTATCATATTTAATTATTATTTTATACTGTGTTGAAAATTCATTAGTTAATTGTTTTGTAACAAAGCGCAGATAGAGACTTATAAAATTAAATATGAATTAGGTACCTACAACTGCGACACAAAAAGTACCTATACTATGAATGTTTAAATTGGTTACCACACATTTTTAATTGTGTATCATCAGACTCCCAAAATAAATATAAGTTTATTTGTTTCGTTTTTCAGAGGAGCCGCTATTGATATACGACACTAAATTCGATATAAGGCAATACTATCTCGTTACCAGCACATATCCTCTAATCATATGGATGTATCAAGACTGTTACTTGAAGTTCAGCTCACAGAGATATAGCCTCAAAAATTATCACGAATCTATTCACTTAACAAACAACGCTGTCCAGAGAAAATATAACAACTGCCAGGATCGACACGCAGAACTACCCCACAACAATATGTGGGATTCTGATAAATACAAGAATTACTTGAACAAGATAGGCAAAGAAAAAGTGTGGAATAACTTAATATATCCAGGGATGCGAAAATCTATAATTGCTATAATGCTCAGTTGCCAAGATTCGCTAACAGCGTGTAAGAATCGCTTCGAACTGTACGGTTGTGATTTTATACTGGACAAAGAATACAAGCCGTGGTTGATTGAGATCAACTCATGTCCAGATCTCAATCATACGACTCAAGTTACTGCGAAAATTTGTCCCGCCGTGGTGTCGGATATCATAAAAGGTTAGGGCTCGAAGTTATTGAAAGTCCCAGACTTCAACAATTTTAACTACGGAAACTGAAAAGTTTAACATTCATAGAGCATTTTCAATTCCAAGCGTAATTTATATTCTTTCCACGAAGTATCTGTAGTAATATGATAATCGCGGATTCCCTATTCCATTTCAATGTTCGTCTCAACATTTGAATTTAATTTGATTGTTCAAACTGTAAAACGGGGTCAATTTTATTTTCTTTTGTTTCCAGTTGTTATCGACTATTCTAAGAATCCGAATGCACAAACAGGAAGATTCGAATGTGTATATAGACAACCGATGACAATACCACGCTATGGTAGTGCAGGTGAATTAGTTGTTCGCGGATATAGTCTACCGAATGATTATTTCTACAAAGGCAATATTGAAATAAAGGAAACGTACGACGAACTCGATATTGGTAGAGAAAATGATATTACAGGTATTTTGGACAAGTTAAAGGAACTGCATGAAACTGCTACAGTCATGATAGAACCGGAAGATGAAAATGTAGCACCAGCTAAAGAACAACAAACGTGTACTCATCAAACTGAATCTGAACTAGAGTTGAGTGTTGCAGCAGAAGTTATAACCGAACAATTGGATCAACTCTTGGACAATATAACTTCAGTTGATAGTTTAAGTATCGACACTGACCAAAAAGAATATGCCCCATCAACACAATCCTCTAAGGAATCTTTAAATCAAGTTCATGTTGTTAAAAGTGTAACCGACATTAAATCGTTGATGAAACATTCCGTTAGTCGACTGGCGTCTATGGAAATCATGAATGGAAAGCAATCTTTCAAATTTAGCAAACTAGACGACGGGTCACAGGGTAAAGCGAGTTGTTATGAATTGGTTCCTATTGATAATAACATGTTAAGTAGTGTGTCTAATGTTCCGTACACAGCCAGACGAGATCCCCCAATTTCCAAAAACATTACTAAACATCCCCAAGATCGTTTAATGAAAGCTACAACAAAACTGATATCCTTTATTAGTGAAAAAGAAAAGGAATACAAAAAAATATTGCGAATAAAATAAATTATAACCCATTTGGATGTTTTTTTATTGTGTTGTTTGTTAAGTATAAGTTACACACTTATTAACTTGGCTACGCACTACTTCGCACATGATTAGTCAATAGCTACGAAAATAGTAGTTTATTTTGATAATAATAGCAAACAAGCATGCAATTCACATTGATAACATGGCAAGTGAATACCGATAGACATCTACACAAAACCGATGGTCAAAATGCAGACCCGATGTATAATCAATATCGTCTTTGCCGTTCTTATCTATTTTTAATACAATCTTTGGAGGAACAAATTTTGGAAATTTAGTATGGCGATAAAAACTTGATACATAGGTAGTTAAGCGATAAAGATAGGCATAACGAGCATGTATTCGGCGACAAAATCTCTGATTAAAATGAAGTCTGGGTCATGCTAGTTTCTTATTAGCACGTTTAATCAAACAAACTCTTCAACTTTTATAATATAATGTTTCGACTTGTATTCCTAATTTTACTAGTGGTAGAGTTTCAATCCTTGCAATGGAATTGTTCGAGACATTTCGATGATATAGATACTACACCAGTATATACATAGTATTCTCTACCAGCAGTAAAATGGTACGAGATCGGATCCGGCTGCAAGATAGCTATCTCCGTCAGGAAACTAGTCGCTTATCCAAAACCATTCAAATATAGGTCTTATTGCCACCGAATAAGTTGCTAATGTAGTCAAGCGGCGGTTCTCTGAATGAGACTACCATAGATTGGCAATTGAGTAGTCGGGATGAGACCAAATTTGGATTACGTCAGTGTGCGTGACATGTGTTTGTGTGCGAGCAAAATAGTGCTGCAAACACTTCAGATTTTAATATCGATATCGATGATCGATGCAATCTATCTTCTGATTTTACACACATCAACCAGGGAATATTTTTATATAAATAAATCTACAAACAAAATTATTTTTATTTTCCTCCAACCATAATTAATTTACTATAGAATTGCCGTAGACTTGGAAGAAATGGTGTGTTTTTTATTTAAAGAAAAATGCAAAGAAAAATTTGACTTCAGGCGAGACTCGAACTCGGGGCCTACTGGGAATCTAGTCCAGCCGCTCTTCCAATTGAGCTACTGAAGTCACACAAGCATGTGTTAATGCAAAATAATATAAAACAATTATTAAATGGTGTGTTGCCTAGATCAGACACATTTTCTTTGGAGGTGCTGGGCACTAGCGATATATCTCTGTAGACTTAGGACGATACTTTCCGTTTTGGTTTCATTGTTACCTGCCAACAAAAGTACCTATCATTTTGTATCTAATAACAACTGCAATGAATATGCATCACAATAGTGTATTGCAGTAAATACATAGAAACTATAACAAAAAAATAAACTGTTAGCTAGTACACGTTAGAAGGCATGTCATAGAGCAAGACGGGTCACCGGCCACTCCGGACCTTTCCCTTCTGTCAAAGTACAACCCCAAATGGTCCTATGCGTAAATAAAAACTAGTTGCAGCCGGACTGCTCATTAGACTAAATCAAGTTGTGCGACTGAACTGTCGTCCTAAAAATGCCCATTTGCTCTGTATTTTTGCTTTAAAAATAAATCTGACACATAAAGTTTCCAAAAAGATAGCGTTACCTTTCATATGTAAGTAATTTTGAATATCTAATTAAACTGTTATTTGATTCTTTAAAACTAAATAATGTGATGATATCGGCAGTCTTGTTTCGGACTGATTCAAACAACACAATCGGGCGGACTGATAGGTATACCATACGATACGCGGATCGGCTGAGATGTTGAGTGGGGCGCTAGAGGTAATGGCATTTGCAGAAATTTGGATAATAGGTCTAAATTTCTGCAAGAGCCATACACTCGGGTGTAGAAGTGTCTAAAGGCATAATAGCGGGGAAGCCCGCTCCGAACTTGAGATAACTCGCTCGTGATGGTGAAACCGGAGCCACACCTCTCGACACCCCCAGCCTCTCTCAACAGGGCTGCCCGTCGACCATCGGATTGGCTGTTTGGGGGGCCTACCAAGGAGAGGCGAGTCACCACCTGCCTAAAGTAGGATTCGATAATGTGAGATGTTGAATATAGGCAGGTGCCGGATCTTACACCATAGGCCCAGCCAGCTAGTCCCCCCAGTTCACCCACATAGCCCAAAGTTTGGCGAATCACTTATCATTACAATAGTCCCATATATTCTGCGGGGTCTGTCTGTGTCGTATTAACTATTGATGCAGTCAGAGAGAGGTCCCACCGAATATAACCCATTACAAAGTAGATCAAAATTCTCGAAAGGGCCTCTACGTGTTGGACCCCTCATGTCCCCGCGCAAGCCTGGCAAAGGTCCGGGGTTCAAATTGGATCCCGTGCTGACGAGAGACATAGTAAAAATAAGTATCTAATAATAATTAAACAGTAAGTGACCTGATAAGTGAGCAAGGATAACAGAAAACTTCTTATGATTATAAATAAATCTGATAACAGTTTTCAAGGAAAGATCAACGAGAAGAATATACGCGAGATAAATCTAAAGAAATAACGTAGATATTTTTATTCAAAGACCTTTTTGTTCGAAGTGCTTGCTGCATTATAATATAGTCGATTTATTTTTATCATTGTTAGGCATTTTTCTATTGTTATTAAATTATTTTTATAATATTTATAACAGCGCAAATTGGCTATGAAACTCTAAACTTTTAATAAATGCATTAAATAAGGTAGGAGGATATTTTATATAATTAACCTATGAACACTAAAGAGGTTAATTATATAAAATATCCTTGATTTACATATACAAATTATCGATATGGTAAAATCCCTACAAAGGTGAGGTTATAAAATAGAAATAATTCACGTATTTGTTATTATTTTATAGTTAATTCTTATGCATTCAAAGCATTCATATTATGAAACCTGTTAATTTTGTCTATCCATTTATGTATAAAAGTGTTGTATCAGAACTAAAACCATGCATTTAGAGAGCCAAACATTTAATTCGTTCTTACATGTGAAATGAAAGAATAAGTGGGTTTACATTCTTAAATGAGTTACATTCAGGTACTGCACATGTAACCATCATTATTTATGTACAATAAACACAAGTGAACCTTAAATTTAATACAAATAAAAGGAAATTGTTGTGTTCACGACTAACGCCAAGCTGTCTCAGGCCGAGAACGTGTCTGTAAATGGTCCTGCCTATCTATCACGCTCTCACACATGCGTATAATATATTCTGTCTCTTTGTATTGCCAATCTATCTAACGAAGTAGATAATAAATCTATGGAGACTACATAGAAACATTTTTTTTTTAATTTCAGTAATTTTAAAAAATACAGGTGCTTATATGTTTATACGAGTAGTTTTCATTTTTCAGTTCACATTTCATTCAATTCAAAGCATGTAAATTATATATTACTAGCGGTCCCGGCAAACTTCTTATTGCCCTACAATGAAATAATATGTCATAGGTTTGATATACATATACGGACTATTTGTATGGAAAAATGAAATTGGGTTTTTACTATTTCCCTTCAATTTCTTCATATTTTCATACCTTTTAAACCTTCCCTGGACTTCTTAAAATCATTCAAAACCTAAATTAGCCAAATCGGTCCAGCAGTTCTCGAGTTTTAGCGACACTAACGAACAGCAATTGATTTTTATATATATAGATTATAAAGCAATTAAAGCATACAGACAGTCCCCACCTAAAAATATTGCAGGTCGACTTGAAGAATGGGATTTTGGCAAATTTCGGCTCTGTAGAGCGTTATCTCTTTCGCACACTACCTATGACGTTTGTCGACTATTTTGTTCAAATTTTTATTACTACATTATCAGTAGTTACATACTTCGTTAGGCAGTGTGCAACAGAGGTAACGCTCTATGAAATCGAAACTAGCCAATAGTCTTTTTCCTAAGCTCGATGTGCAATAGGTATTTCTTAATGGGTAGGTACTGTACCGACTGACGTTAGGGTTAGTAAAGACAGGTTCTTACAAAAAAAAACAAAAATTATGGTATTTGTTCAGTGGTTTATTAAATCCAAATACGACGCCAGAGCTTTTATCTTGAAGGCTTTTTCACAAATAGTTTTAAGTAATCAGTGAACGGGATATAATTGGAACGATGATGATACAAATACGTTATAACTTATTCAATTATACTGAACTTTGAACTGAATAATACATTTATAATGGTTTTTTAATCAAATTGAACATGAATTGAAAAATAAGAAGTATGTAATAATACAATAAGAGCCAAAAATCCAGACCTAGATCCTGTTTCAAACTGTAAGAGATGCTAAATTGTCCAAAATTGTCATGGCATTTACGAAAGTAGTTTACCGCGTACTGAACATATCTTTTCTTCATTTGCAGTAGTAGCAAGATATATAGCACAAACTTAGGAGAGAGTTCAAATAATTTCAGCTCTGTAGAGCGTTATCTCTTTCACACACAACTTAGGTGACGTTTGTCGACCATTTTGATCAAGTTTTCACCAATACCGGACTATTAGAGCTTACGTAGGCAATGTGCAGCAGAGATAACGCTCAACATACTCGAAACTAGCCGATTGTCTCGTTCCTAAACTCGATATGCATCATTTCTTGACGAGTACTGTAAATGCAATTAGTCAACTTAATGTAGAAAATTGCGGTTTCTAATTAATTTATCTACTCTTTATAAAATCTAATGAAAAGTGACTTAATTACTAATAAGTGCAAGTAAAATTTCCGCGTATGTCGGTGACTTCAGACTTTATTTTAATGATTCAATCTTATTGGTACTTGATGGCATTCTGAAATCGAATAATTAGTAACAATTCTTATTACTATTGTAGTAACTAATCAAAATTATTGCAAACATACAAGTAAACTACAACTGGAAACTTATCTATCCAAAGTAGTAATTTACTTCAATAGGTTCTTTATTCTGAATATTTCAAGGATATTTAAGAAGAATGACAGAAGAAAGACACATTATGCAGGCTGAAAATATACATAAAGGACATTTTAAGCTTCCATAAAAGAAGCGCCGTTCGAATTTTTATAAGTAACTTATGTTTAATTAGATTCAAGTAAAACTAAGATATTTCGAATTGTAACATGTACATAATAAAATGTTGATGCAGGAGCTCATAAGCTATATACGTTTACGAGCTCTTTCAGTTATGTACAACCGCATTACCTAACCTAAAATCTCGTCGTCTACAAATTTCTATATCTTTTCTTTCTTGTTTTCAGCCAAAACTGCCATTCTTCTTTCGTTAGAAAACTCAATCAATGTGCCGAAATATCAGCGAATATAAATTAAATCTATTGCATGAAATACATTGTTCTTACTGAAATTGGCAGCGACTTCATTTAAGCCAAACTGATCGAAGAAATAAAACTGCAATTAATGTACGTCAATTGTACCATTTCTAACTACTCTATGTTCCATTTTTTCTAAGCTACTATTAATGGAATACTAATTTTAAATACATTTAGGCCACTGCCAGGAGCAAGTACATCGCAACGATGCCGTAAGTTATGTAATTGGTTAAATTTCACCTTTTCTCTTCAATTTTTTTTATGGTGTTCCTTCACAGTTTCAGATAGGTATATAAAGTTATAAACGCTCTCACATTGGTTCCACTTATTATAACATCGTATAACTATTACATTCTGTAAGTTTGGATCAGCCTTTCGAAGAAGCTGGTGGCCAATACAATTAGAGGAATGATTTTATATAAAACTGTGGTTATAATTTGATATATCGTGTTTATTAGTGTTTTAACATTCATTAACATTTTATTGTATAACATTACTAACAATTCATAACTATTGTTTTTTGCAATTTCTTTCAAAGAAGTTAAACAACAATTATTACGCAACATTATCTAACGTTATTAAACTTCTATGCACCTGCAAGCACGAAGAATTTTAAGGAGGCTTATTTAGCCCATGAAAGTGAACAACTTTTCTCAAAAAACATGTCACAAGTTATGTCACATTTTTCACTGTCAATACTTCACTGATTAATCCACTATTTTATACGAGTAATTAAAAAAATGTAGCTTCTCCACCCAAATTGTTGCTCGTTTTTTGTGGAAAGTTGTTCAACATCATGAACCGAAGAATTCTTACACATCTCTTTAGAGTCGATTCATTTGCACCATTTGTGCCTATTGCCAGCACGTCGTCTCGGTGGTAGGTAGCATAATAGACAAATTTTAGAACGCGGTAACCGTATAATACGCCTACCGTAATGTGCAGCCACCTTTGGTGCAGCAAGGAAGATACTCTGCACATCCACAGTATTTTTTTTCTCACTGAAATAACGAATTTGTGCGAAGGGTTACCATCTTTCCAACCTTAGCCGGATCTGAGCCGGACCGGCCTAATGTTAGGCTTTTTTGGATTGTGTGCAGCCAAATACATGTGTCCGGCCTGTCCGGAATTTAGTTGGCTTTTTCCGTAAAACGTACCTATGTCGGACATGTCCGGCTTAATTGACCGCGGAGTCAGACTTTTTTTATTTTAGCAGATGGCAAGCCTATGCGAAATCGTTACGCTGCAGTAATAAGACAGGATCCATTATAAATATTGTCTACTAAGTTAGCTATGGTGGATGCAGTGGTGGATTTGTTTAGCAGGCTTTGTTCTAGGCAAATTTTTGTGGCAGCTTTTGAGATAAATAAAATAGAGGAGAAAATATTGTGAGCCATTACTAAATCAACGTAGTAGACGCTGCAAATTCAGCACTCGCCGATACACTTACTCGTGGAAATAGCGCGTTAATGAGCAAAAAAGTTAAAATAATTTATCAGATGACAAATCTAGAAAGATTTATCAATCAATAAATTCTCAACAATGTATAATGAATATTACTAATGGACTCCTTCGTGGTCCTAAAATGGACGAGTTTTTTGTTTTGGAAATACATTGTTTTCCCAAGAGTTATTTATATAAATACAACTTAATACAGTAATTAATGTACACCTAATATACAAAAAAATGGGAAGCAACAAAACATGAGTAAATGAAATCTTTGTGAAGGACTGTTTGCTGAAAATTTTATCTAACTTCATTGTATTACGACATGAATTAAACTCATGTAAGTCCTTATTATAAGTACTCCCCATCAAAGTGGTTTTAGTGAAAATGATAATTTCGGTCTGGAGTTATTTTTGCCTAAAATTTTCTTTTGTTCTTCTTTTATCCTTTTCTCTTGTTCCTTTTTCAACTTTTGCCTCTCTTCATCCATCTTTCTTTGTTCTTCTATCATTGCTAACCGTTCCTCGGCCTGTGAATTATAATAATAAGTACATTTTTATTTGCTCATAACATTAATATTATTAGTATTTTATAATTGTTACTTTCAGTCACCCGCAGCTTCGACGGCGCGGTGTGGATATCATCTTTATGGCATTAAATCACTGTGCTTCATGAGATATTTTCGTTCCCTTGAATTATGTAATATGTATAACTAATTGTTAGTGTTCAATTGCAATTAATTGTAAAGGGGTACGATGGGGTTGACATATCCTTTGGATAAAAGCCCGTAAATAAAAAATAGACTTAAAAAATGTTCTTAATCCGGCCCTGTTGGAAAATTCTCATGTGTGAAAAAGCGGATTTCTATCTTTTATTTACTACCTCCCTGCCAAATATCATCTTCGTTGTTTTCGATATTTCGTAATAATAGCCTTTCCCGTTTAACCGGTTTAATTAACCAATGTTGTATCATTGTGGACCCATAGATAATTACATAAAAATACTGTCCACTGAGAACCACTCCACCTGGTCGAGCCGCATATTGACGAGTGATTATGTTACACTGCGTACTCGCGTTCGCGGTTCGGCGTTGTAGTGAATACATTTTTCTTTTCATCCTTACCATTGTATTGGTCATACTAGTATTAAAATATTTGGTGTAAAACACTAATACTATCGACTTTAAATTACATTATGCATGCATTTAGACATACATGCAAACAGCTACAATTTGCCAGTTATGTATTGTCCCATGTAAAAGGCTTGTTTGCAAGTGGAACAGAATTTTTTTCATAAAAATTGATAATAAACAAAAAAATATATGATAGAGGATCCTCCATCTCTTAATATCCTGTACCCTGGATCCTGAGGGATACCCCCTGCTTCCTCATTTGATTTAATTTTTTTTAAATGAAATAGTATATCATATTTTTGTAACATCCTGAAAATATGCGACAGATTGGAAATAGTGTCACAAAGGAGAAGTACAAGTAACATTACTTACCAACTTTAGTTGTGCTTCTTCTATCTTTTTATTATTTTCAGCCATGATTTCTTCTAGCTCTTTCCTTTTACGAGCTTCTTCCTCCTGTTTAATAGAATACACATATTAATAAAACTCTCCCATAAATAGCTACGAAATGCGAAAAAAATATACAACATATATAATAATCAGTTTTTGATATATGTAACTAATCATTTATATCAATGAATTGAATCTCAACTGACCTCATAATGTCTAAATGTGATAAAATATACTACGACAAAATAACATAACATCAGTTATATCAATTTTCAACAAAATTGGTGCCGTTGAACCTGTATCCCTTTATCCCCCATTTTCATGTTTAATTTATAACCTATTTGAACATAAAATGTTGTTATACAAAAAATATATTCAAAAAATACCTTCTGCATTCACGTCTGGATCCTCAAGCAGCGTCTCCATAAAATTCTTACAGCTTCTGGATCTTGTTCAGTCTTCTGACCTGACTTATAGACTACGTGACTGCCAAGGACAGTCAAGTGAACAATTTTAAAATGCTAGCCAGACGCCATCAAGGCACTTACAAAATCAGTCAAATCTGCCTCACAGGTGCAAATGACATGCATGTGGTTATTGAATGGATGTGTTAAGAATATTTACAGACTCATTCTTAGTGAGCGACTATTGAAAGGCCAAGAAAATATTTTCTTGTAAGCGCTCGATCTACACCTGACCGGACCTTTAACATGATTGAAACATTACTTTAATTAGTTCTCTTGTAAATTATGTGGGTATTTAAAATTGAATTTCACTAAGTATGTTTATTAGGTGCGAGAGTAACATTGGTTCCCTCAGGAAATTTGGTGCCATGTGTAGAAGCAAGTATGAACAGCTTGCTTCTACACACGGCTGAGATAGTGACAACACAGTTACCTGTCGTGCCAGTTCCTCGCGGCGCTGTTGCTCCCGTTGTCTTTCTAGTTCTTCCATCATTTCTTTTTCCATCTTCCGTTTGGCTTCTTCAACTCTTTTCGCCACTTCTTGTTCTATTTCATCTTTCCGTTTCTCCAATTCTTCTTCTACACGCTTCTTCACTAATAACTCTATTCTCTTAGCCGCTTCCTCTTCCACAACCTGAAATTGTGTTAAGTTTCCAATCAATAGAATAACTTTGTTTCTTTTATATTACAGACAGACTAAGAACATGATATGTGTTTGCTAAAACAATTGAAATGCCTCATAGCTATTGCTTTTTTACCTTTTGTTCAGCTTCTCTGATACGTCTCTGACGTTCCATTTCAGCCAAGCGATCAACTTCATCCATTTTACTGCGTCCTTTAGACTTTTTCCTATTATTTCTACTTCCATCGTACGAAGCGTCACTACTAGTCGATGAAGTCGCCGAATGTGATCTTTTCCTGTAAAGATATATTTGAGAATTAAATTGTTTCAGAGTATTATCATACAATTTCTAACGTGATCGTCAATAGTTTACCTGGATTTGGAACTCCGTTCCCTGTTCTTTTCTGCGTGTTTTGAGTTCCTACTGCGTGATGATGATCGATCTTTCGAACGACTTTTTTTTCTTGAATGTTTACTGCTTTTGTGATGACGTCTAGGCGATTTACTTCGAGATCTCGAACGACCCATCCCTAATAATTACACTTCTAAAATGTTTTAATTTATGATTTCAATAATAATTCTACGAAAACAGCACGACTCCCCTCAAATTATTGCGAACCATAGTCTACTTTTGCTTTTTTTTCACAGCAGGGTAGGGATGATAAAAATAATCAATTATTTAATAAATCGATTAATAATCGATCATTTTTCAGAATAATCGATTTTTTTGTTCGATTTTTGTAACTAATAATCAATTTTATTTTTGCTATTTTACGTAATGTTTTTAATTTTATAAATAGATTATTAATTTATTTTGTAGTTTTCCATCGTTCTTTTAATATATTAACAGCAACTCAATAATAGAATTATTTTAAACGCCAACTCGTTCCTTGAAAACATACTATAACTCAATCGGTAAAACAATACGGTAATTTCACATTTTGAATTGAATAAACTGGTTTTTTAAATTAATTTGCTCGTAAATTAAAACTTTATTTTTAACCTCTCAGGAAACAAGATCTGAATCTGTCACATTTTGCATGCCCAATAATTTAATTCGCAGATGCGGACTTCCAATCAAAACTGAATTCTTAAAAGTGCACGCAAAAAAATTACTAGACCATCTATCGATATGATGATTTCAACTACTTTTCTGTTCTATTATGTATATATAAGTATTGTTTTGATGATTTTCGTTATTCAGTTAAGCATGTCACTAATATTTTTTTTATATTCTTTATGTTTATTTAGCAAGTTATTTGGCTGAACAAATAAAAATAATTAAAATAAAAATAAGTTACGTTTTTTAAATTAAAACTATAAAAATAGATTTTTTAAATCGATTATTATTGATGGAATAATCGAATATTTTAAGAAATCGATTATTCTAGCTTTAAAAATAATCGATTAATAAAAATCGTTTTTTTGCCAGCTTAGTCACATTCCTACATCAGAGACAAACCTGTGATGCCTGCCGGATTTGGAGTAGGGATGCAACGTTGGTCAGTGGATGCAATGCAACATCCAAGAAGCTTGAAGGTAAAAATGGAGACTACACAATCCATACCTATTTGAAGCAAACCTAAATATAGCTATCCCTCTCTCTCGGAGCAGGCCGTCTCTTTCTAAGTAGGGTGACTATAAAGTTACAATTTTCCTGGGACATGACTGATTTTCATTTAAGATGACAAAATGTTTTAATTTTTCTTCTCGTTTGGCAAAGAGACAGCTATAGACTATAACGCCATCGATCAAGTAATATTATATATACATACAACTATTTTATTTTTAAAGAAAAATGGAAAGAAAAATTTGACTTCAGGCGAGACTCGAACTCGCGACCTACTGGGAATCTAGTCCAGCCGCTCTTCCAATTGAGCCACTGAAGCCCTGCCCGATTTGTCAAATCTTTCCTTCACATTTATTGCCTTGCTTTATGGTAGCAGCAGCGCCATCTATTACCAACTATGCTAGTTAGGCAACCAGTAGCTCCCTATGTAAAAAGAGACACAAGATGTATGCAGAGTATCAATTTTCGAAATGATTTGATGTGACGTCATACTTATGCCTTCGCGTGCCCGTCAGCGCCATTGTATGCGCCCGATTTGTGGTACATCTGTTGTCAAACAAACAGGTGCTCGTAATATTTTTGCTGTTTTCTTGAAAACTGAATCTTTTAACTAGATAATGTGGTATTCTAGGTTTTGCATTATGTTGACTGATTATGCTCTCGTACTGTTTGAAACAGAGTGGTGTAAGGAAAAACGAAAATAATCTTGGATTGAACTTTGTGAGGTTGTGTACAAATTTTCACGGATTGTGTCGTATTCGGTGGGATTTTGAAATACAGTGATATATAGTGATATGTTTTATTAAGAGTTTTGAAGACCTGTGTAAGTTTCGTATGACTTATACGACTTTTAATGTTATTCATTCTTTTCTAAGAATAGCATTTTTATATAGTGATGTACGAATACTAACCTGATATATCAAAGTATCGATATAAAATTATTTTCATATCAATTTAAATTATGTAATATTATATTGTATTAGCATTATACTCGATAGAATTTCTTGTTTGTTAATAAAATATCGAAGAAGAAATTGGTGTAAATTAAATAATTTTTGTTTTCTCCTTTTTTGCACCAATAGAGCACGGTGTTTTTCAGAGATTGTTAGAGTGTAAGTATAAGCACAACATAACACAGTTATTTTTTCAATTTATGAAGTGGCAAACATGTATCAGTTTACATTGGTAAGTAATAGCCTATCAGTCAGTCTACACGAAACCAGAGCTTTCAATCTAAATGCGTTGCCACTCCTAAGGCCTAAGATATTACGCATCTGTGCTGGAAATCACAGGGCCGTTCAGATCTGTGTCACTAACTTCTACTTGCTTAACATCTGAAAATTGAAGCAGGTTCCATTTCTATTCAATTACTCATATCATTAACATACCTAGAGCCGTTCCTGCTACTTTTATAATATTGTTTGTAGGTATAGGAATAAAGAAAAAAATAAAATAAGATCCTATTGCATTCACGTCAAACACGTAATTAAAAGATCTTTCGAGAATGCACAAAAATCGAATGTGTTTATTGGCATTTAACTTGACCGAAGTGTCATCATGCTACTCAAATTAACTAAACATAATGATTTAAATTTGAAATACTTAGCAACAATATTTACAGAGATGCAATCCAAGGAGCTGGTCAGCATAAGACTCACATTTGAAGGCTGATATAGAAAATCCTACTGAAATTCAACATTTTTACAATTTGTAATAATAAAAAATATAGCTCAATGCATCGCACAGACATATACAATGTTAGTAAACTATGTAATAGCATAAGTCTGTAATACATCAATGTTTTTCCGATGTTATGTTTTTTTTCCTCCGTAATCTATTACTTTACAATTTGATCTCAAATGCTATTCTGCAAAATTGAATGTAATAAGCTTACCAGATTTTTATTCAAAAGCTTAGATCACTTCCAATTGATGAATAAAAACGTTATAACAATAAAATCATTGAACACACATTATTATGTAATGAAGGTGGCAAATAAGTATGCAGTTCACATGGATGTTAAGTGATGACTCCAGCCTATAGGCATCCATAGAATGACTAGAGGTAAAATACAAATGCGTTGCTACCCGTGAGTCCTTAGATGATAACATCTGTTCCTGTGATAGTTATTATGGAGCCATACATCAACATCAATAGTTATTTGATTTTAACGAGTATAGAACTGCATGCAGCCTGCAATCACATTGCACATAATGATTATAAAATAAACCACACATACATAGTCATATATTTGTTAGAATGTAACAAATTGGAAATGGAGTTTAGAAACAAAACCTTAGATAATTTAGTACCCAGAAGTGTGAATTAACGATGTCGATGTTTGTCTGTTTTGCCGATGTATCGGCGATACATCGTTTTTCAAAACATCGATGTTTATGAAATACGAAAATCGTTTGCATCCCTAATTTGAACGATTTGGTTGGTTAAGGTGAATTTTTATCTGTTTTTTTTTAAGGTTTTTAAGTTTGGTTGAATCGGTCAAGTAAGTAACGTATAACTGTATATAACATCAGTGGTCAAGTTGGTCAGAAAGTTTGTGTCTGTAATTTGTATTACGATTATTGTCCTAAAATATTATCTAACATGATAATCAAGTATGTAAAAAAGATAATCTGTTAATTATAACAGATTTAATATTGCTGAACTGAAGCTGAATTTATACAAATAAAACAACATCATTGCTTACGTGCACGAACTGCCGAAGTTGTATTTTTTTTTTAATTATGGCTGAATTTGTGAAAGGTTTGATACTATCCGTATTATCAGAAAAATGTTATGATGAATACTTCGTGAATTACAACTTTCTCGATGGTAAGTTTTGCGTTTGTTTTATTAAAAATCGATAAGTTACATAAAGTTACAGGCAAAGGTTACAGGGTCCATTGATTTGTTTCAGTTCCGTGTTTTAAAACTTCATTGAGTAAGGGATTGGGTATTGGTATAATTGCTGGATCGATGTTGGTGAAGGTTCCCCAAATTTTGAAGATTCTGGGTAGCAAGAGTGCTGAGGGTATCAACATTTATGGAGTTTATCTAGAATTGTTTGCTATTACTGCAAATTTTGCATACAGTTATGTTATGAACTTCCCATTTAGGTAATTATTCACATTATATATTTTATTTAGAAATCTGTTATCTCTGTGATGATGAGGGTGGTGAATGTAGAAGAGGCACGGGAGGTGTGTAACATGACGCTATAGTAAAGACTTTTTTATGTTGAAGTGGCAAACAAGCATGCAGTTCACATTAATGTTAAGTGATGACTGCAGCCTATAGACACCCAAAGGCCAAGGTTAAAATGCAGATGCATTACCACTCCTAAGGCTTAAGGTGTTATGCCTCTGTGCCGGAAATTACGGGGCTGTACATTACCACCTGACCGGAACACGATAGTGCTGAACACTACCATTTAGCGGCAAGTACATAAGGGAATGCGGTGGTGCCTATGCCCGCGAGCTCCATCACTGGAGCTCTACCACCAGTAAAAGATTGATACAACACTTCAAACACCTATTGCTCTCTGTCCAGCTTGTAATGAATTTTGTTTGAGAGAGATACATCAATTTAGATATATTTTTAATATTTATTAATTAACATTTTATAGTGCATGGGGTGAAGGGACGTTTCTAGCTATTCAAACTGCAATAATTGCTACACTGGTTTTGAACTATGGAGGGGCTCCAGGAAAAGCTATGGCAAATTTGGCATTGTATATTGCCTTGGTATCTACTCTAGTCAGTGGCGCCACACCAACGGATGTTTTGTGGACTATGCAAGCAATAAATGTTCCTATCATAGTCACGGCTAAGGTAAAAATTTTAACCATTTGTATATTTTTTTTGTTATAATTTCCGAAAAAAATAACACCATAGGCCTCAGAAGTGGTTACGGATCTGCATTTTGACCTTTGGTCTTTGTGTGGGTGTCTAAAAGCTGCAGTCATCACTTAACATCTATGTGAACTCTGTGCTTGTTTGCCACTTTCATGAATTTCAATTGTCATATTATTCTCGTGTCTGGAGAGATTAATGTGGTGAATAAGCATGTTGTGTATATGGATGATAATAATGTCTTCAGCTTAAAGACATCTTAACTAGAATCAGAGGTATAAATGCAGAGGATTGTTACCCCTGAGGCCTATTATTTAGCCATTATACAATTTTGGGGTCATACATTATCATCTAACCAGAACATGATACTGCTGAACACTGCCTTTGCCACTATTTAGAATAGGAAATGTAGAGGTGTCTGTGCCCTCCAGTTCTAAAAGTTGTAACTGTACCACCAGTATAAAAATTAAGAAATTTATGTCATCGATACATTTGTTATTACGAGGACAATTTTTCTTGCAGTCTATTCAAATCATAACAAATTACAAGAATGGCAGCACAGGTCAACTCTCAGCAGTAACTTGTCTTTTGCTCTTCGGAGGCAGTATAGCAAGAATATTCACCTCCATTCAAGAGACGGGTGACTTTATTATAATAGTGACATATTGTGTGTCCACCATTGCCAATGGGGCTCTAGTGTTACAACTATTCTGGTACTGGAATGTAGATAAGAGCAACAAGAACAAAAATAAGAAGAAAAAGAAGCGCACATAAGAACAAAGTGTTTTAGTAAATAAAAGTTTTTAGAACTTAAAATTAGTTTGATTTTTTTTTTAAATGCTGAAATAAAACAAAATTCCTATTAGAAGTTCATTAAAGTATACATACATAATAGGTTGGGGAAAAAGTTTTTTCAAAAATGCAAGCCGCGAACAATTGCGATGTTTATGGACCTAGTGCAGTGTCTGTGAGAGTAGCACAAATTTGGTTTAAGCGTTTTCAATCCGGAAATTTTGATGTCAAAGATGCACCTCGCTCTGGTCGCCCTATTACGGATAAAATGGATCCCATTTTTGAAAAAGTGGAGCAAGATCGACATACCAGTAGTTACGACGTAGCTGAAGAACTGAGAATTGGTCACAAAACAGTTTTGGCGCATTTGAAAAAAGCTGGGTACAAAAAAAGCTCGATATTTGGGTACCTCACGAGCTCACTGAAAGAAATCTAATGAACCGTGTACTCATTTGTGATTCTTTATTACGACGTAATGAAACCGAATCATTTTTGAAGAAGCTGATAACTGGTGATGAAAAGTGGATCAGCTACGACAAGAACGTGCGAAAAAGGTCGTGGTCAAAGGCCGGTCAGGCTTCACTGACTGGCGAAACCCGGGTTAACTCGCAATAAGGTGATGTTGTGTGTGTGGTGGGATTGGAAGGGCATTATTAATTATGAGCTATTACCACCAGGCAGGACTATCGATTCTGAACTCTACTGCGAACAACTGATGAGATTAAAGCAAGAAGTTGAGAGAAAGCGGCCAGAATTGATCAACAGAAGGGGTGTGGTGTTTCATCATGATGACGCTAGACCTCACACATCTATAGCCACTCAGCAAAAATTAAGAGAGTTTGGCTGGGAGGTGTTAATGCATCCGCCGTATAGTCCTGACCTTGCACCTTCAGATTACCACCTGTTTCGGATTCTTTATGCAATGTTAGGTTAACATCACGAGAGGACTGCCAAATCCACTTGTCGCGGTATTTTGATGAGAAGTCCCAAAATTTTTATAGCAATGGTATCATGTCCCTACCTACAAGACGGCAAAAGGTTATCGAACAAAATGGTACATACATACTTTAGTTAAATTTAAATAAACTATATTAAAAAATGTTTTTAATTATCTTAAAAAATGCGAAGAAACTTTTTCCCCAACCTAATACATATAATTTGAACAGTCAGAACAAAGTTAACCCACTTAATTATTTGATTGTGTTCCATTGGCGTGAAGTTAGTCCCAATTAGTAATTCAATGGAAAAATATATTCTTCACAAGAACAACAAAATTTCACTCACATTTTTTGTTGTAATGAAAGTAGCAAACAAGCATGAAGTTCACATTGATGTTAAGTGATGACTGCAGCCTAAAGATACACAAAGGGCTGAGGTCAAAGTGCAGATGCGTTACCACTTCTGAGGCCTAAGGTGTTATGCCTCTGTGTCGGAAATAACAGGGCCGTACATTTGACCACCACGACCGGAACACGATAGTGCTGAACACTACAATTTAGCGGCAAGTATATTAGGTAATTTTCCATGCTTCGGAGGGCACGTGAAGCCGTCGGTCTCGGTTGCTATCGACAGATAGCAGTCGTTAAACCTTGTCTGAGGCCTTATGGTCGGTTTGAAAACATCCGACAGCGGGTTGGCCACTAACCCGTATCTTCACCAATCCGCATCGGAGCAGCGTGGTGAAGTAAGCTCCAAAGCCTTAAGCCTTCCCCCCAAAATGCGGAGAGACTCGTGCCCAGCAGTGTTACGTATAATGGGTTGCCATTATTGTATTGGGTAATGCGGTGGTGCTTACTAGGGTTGTTGAGGAAGTGATTATGAGGAAGAGGAATTGTGACGCGCAAATTGTGAGGATGCGGATGAGGAAGAGGATGCGGATGAGGAAGAACGTACGTAACTTCACGCCTGTAATCCCCGAAGGGGTAGGCAGAGGTAAATGCATGCATTCAAGCATACATGCAAACACCCACGACTCGCCGGTTACGTTTTGGCCCATGTAACAGGTGACGAACCTGTTGCCATCTCCGGGCGCATTGCCAAACTCCGAGGTACCTACTGGGAAACGTCCAGAAAATGGAAAAATCCCAATAGCACCAAAGATAAAGGATTTTTAACCGTTATCTCCGACCCGGGAATCGAACCCAGGACCCCCAGCGTAGTAGTAGTAGTGGCCTGCTACCACTACGCTACCGAGGCAATTAATGATATAATAATAATAATGGCACACGTTGAAACGTCCCACTGCTGGTCACGAGTCTCTCCCCTTCTTGAGGGGAGGCCTGGAGCTTACTCCACCACGCTGCTCCAATGCGGGTTGGTGGAGATAACGATTAGTGGCCAACTCGCTGTCGGATGTTTTCAAACCGCCCATACATATGACCTGGGACAAGGTTTAACGACTGCTATTTATCTGAAGCAACCGGGACCGTCGGCTTGACCCTTTATTCCCATCGGCCCCCTCTGAGACCGGCAACGGGGTGGCCGTTGGCACTATTAGTGCCAACGGCCACCCCGGTGGTCGTTTGTTTCATTTGCCCCCTGCATAGTTATACTGCAATGGTTTATTCGCATTTCGTATCGGACGTTAGGTACCAATAGTCGAAAATTGACTTAAATGTCAATTTTTCAATTTGACAATTATTTCGTCATGAGTGTCGTTTCATGGTTCTTGTGGGTGGTGGTGAGTGGTGGGACACCACTATCGAATTCAACACCCTCATGAACCATGAAAACGACACCCATGACAACACCTTCATGAACCATGAAAACTACACCCATGACGAAAAAATTGACAATTTTTTCGCCTTCCACTCCATGCAGCCGCCATCTTGGATTTACATTTTGACACCACTATCGAATTCAACACCCTCAAGAACCATGAAAACGACACTCATGACGAAAAAATTGACAAATTGAAAAATTGACACCAAAGTCATTTTTCGACTATTGGTACCTAAAGTCCGATGCGAAATGCGAATAAACCATTGCAGTATAACTATTAAGGGGGAAAATGACACTAACGACCACCGGGGTGGCCGTTAGCACTAAAAGTGCCAACGGCCACCCCGGTTCCGGTCTCAGAGGAGGCCGATGGCAATAAACGGGCTTAACGTGCTCTCCGAAGCACGGTAACGCGCATTTTAATTTGCCACTAGTGGTCACCCGTCACATACCCGACCGAACCCATATCGCTTAATCGAGTAGATCGCTTGCGTTCTTCACCAGCCGCGAGGCCTTGCGCGCTTTAGAAAGATGAAAAGAGGATGATACGAAATTATAACTACTAGCAGACCCAACCCCCAAAATCCGCTGTCCTGTCTCTATGTACATAACTAAGTACATACATACAAAAAAATAATTAAAAGGGCATTTTCCAGTGGACCAAACTAAATCTAAACCATTCTCAAAACACACACAATAATGAATCATCAAAATCGGTCCAGCAATTACGGATGAGTTCAGTAACATACTGTGCGTGTGTTGTGTAGATAACACAACACACGCACACAAAAAAAGATGAGTGAATGATACAATTTAGTTGAAATGACCCTACATGTTCACTGGTGGTAGAGCTCCAGTGACGGAGCTCGCGGGCGTAGGCACCACCGCATTACCTAATATACTTGCCGTTAAATGGTAGTGTTCAGCACTATCGTGTTCCGGTCAGGTGGTAATGTACGGCTCTGTAATTTCCGGCACAGAGGCATAACACCTAATGCCTCAGGAGTAGCAGCGCATTTGCATTTTGACCTCTGGTCATTGTGTGGGTGTCTATTAGGCTGCAGTCATCACTTAACATCAATGTGAACTGCACGCTTGTTTGCCACTTTTATAACATGAAAATAAGAATGCAGTCTTTATTTCTTTGTTAATTAGGTACTTAAGTCAAATATTATTAATCAAAATAAAAGAATTGAATACTATTAATCAAAATTAATTATAGGGAGGTTAATTTTTATAAAAAATAATTTGAAAGCTGTTTTCTCTGACAACCGGTTTCTTAGCTCGTCGTATTATTTACCAATCCAGCATTGCTAAAAAGTCGTTCACTGGGACAATTGATGGAAGAGAAGATAGGTATTGCCATAGATACAGTTCCGTAAAGCCCCGAATATTTCGAATTTTTTAGTTACTTACGCGTATAAACATAACATTGTATGTAATGTATGTCATTATAATTAAAACAACCTAGCAAGGAACAGCGCCAGTGGCGAGAGGGGAGGTCTCGCTCGCTTGTTCGGGGAAGCATCGCGCTGCGGCGTGTGTGTGCCATGAATACGACGCGCATGAGCAATGAAATTCCTCATAAATTCCTCTTAAATTTTGAGGAAGCGGTGGCGGAAGAGGATTTTTTTGTTTTTATTTATGAGAGTTTATAAGAATTTAGACTCAGTCGTCCGGTCAACGAATTAACCCGCGACCTGATCTAGAGATGCCAAAATCTCACGAGCCAATGGAGTGGCTCCGGGTCCGCGGTATGGAGTTCGGTTTTCAGTAATATTGGATTTTTTCTTAATATAGAAGATTTCCAGTGGCACTTTCAGACGTTGGTAATGTGGCCGATGAATGCCAATAAATCGGCTCTCCGTCTAGGATTCAAAAACACTGGCAATTTGTTGATATGAATGCATGCTACTATGCTAATCCTCCCGAATATCGCCGTAAAGTTATTTTCTTAGGTAAATAGTGACTGAAAATGCTCTTATACCAAGTCCGGTATACAGTGGATTTCATTGTTCAGTTGCCATAAAAAAATGTAAATAGCCTTGATTGCAACTATGTATCTTTGTTAATTTACAAATAAGCTACTAATATGTGGTTTACCAGAAGATTATATTCCTTATCTGTCCAGTTTTGAGATAACACAAAGCCACGATGTCGTAAGTAGGAGTGTTTGTTTTTCGGCAAATTGGTTTTAGTTAAACTATTGTTAAATATTAGGTAGGTATACGTATTTATTATGTAGGTACTTACTGCGCACCGATAGTATAGATACGAGAATCTTGTTTGTTGTAATTTATCAGTTTCGTTCGCGTTGATCCAAATCCCGTGGGGCATCGGAATAAGAGGCAAATGAGTCTCTCAGTGCAAAAAAAAACATTCTTTTGTACCTCTTATATCTACACCTGTGTCCTTCCAAATGTTCGGTGTCTGACGACGTGATACCCTAACGGCCTAACAAATTGCTAACTTGGTTATAGGCTAATCCGGAACTGCTTGTGGTAAAGCTTGAGGTCATAGTTGCCACCGTATTACACGATTCTCTTTGGTAGTATTCAGTGCTGTTGTAATAAGAAGCATTGTTCCCCTAGAAGCTCACAGGATCTAACATAGAAAATACCTGCATATCAGAAAAAATAAAACAATATTGTTAGCTTTATTACCTTTTTATTGATGTATTATTATAATATAATCCACCACACACGAAATTTGTGAAGTAAAACATTAGTAAGTTAGCAGTGTGAAAATTCACAATGGAATGATTTCTGAACATTGCATTGTATTAAAATCACCAGTTGTTAACTTTTCTTCGAAGTTCAAATATAATTATATAGCATTAATAACACAATACGACTGTAATTATTATATTTACAGCTACTAATACACTATCATAGACATCAATTGCCATGCTGCAAAATTGCGTTAGCAAATATGCACATTTGATATACGTTCGACAACGTTAACAGGTAAATATGCATATTGGCACGCCCTTTAAAAGATTACAATCTTGAATCAGCACCCTAAAACATAACTCCTTAACTAAACTTAATCTAGTGTTGACTACAGTGAAAAGTGGCAAAAAACGCGGTGAGTTGTGTTGTGTTTACTCTTTGGGTGGTTGCTCTGGGGGTGGTTTTTCTTCAACGTGCGGTCTCTCCGGCTCGTTGCCGTCTGCCCACTTGCCGTCGTACTCCTTTCTGTCCACGTACCTCTCCTCCTCGTACTCGCCTTCACTGCGGTGGCTGTCGCGTTCGGAATAACGAGAGTAGCTGTAATTAATGGCTTACGTAAACTTCTATAGACTAAGGGACTAAATTAAAACCTTTTGAAGCTGCTGCACTCGTTCTGGGCAATGAGGAATAATATAATTGTGAATGCTAATATTTATATATTAGGTGCCCCGACGAACTTCGTATCGCCTTAGATATAAAAAAAAATGGGATGGCAAAAAAAATAGGAAAAAGCATATTTTGTGACAATCTCCCTTATCGGTAAGGAAAAATAGGTGTTGGTCGATTCTTAGACCTGGGTAGGTCTATGGCAGGCTATAGGCACAGAAAAATTCCTGAGAATTGGTCCAGTCGTTTCGGAGGAGTATGGTAAGACATTGTGACACTAGAATTTTATATATATAGAGATTTAGGTCATGACAGGTATGTCAGGACCGGGATATCTGGCGCCCCATACTCTCCGCCGCAAGGGACCTGGCGTGAAGATACATACTTATAATATTTAAGACAAAGCAGTTTATTTTTCAATGACAATGAGTTAACAACTTTCTGAGAAATGTTATTGAAGCATGCAACATTAGCATGTGCTTGTTCTGTATTAAAATAATGTCACTGTCGATCACGTTAACATTTTCCTTAATTGTCACAAGGAAGGCTACAGTTTCCTTTGGCAGTGGACCACCTATCCATCAAAATAAAGCCAATTTGATAATTTAAATCTGTCAGCAATCACTTGAACAAACACTATTCCTTTGTTAAGGAAGGTTTGAAAAATCGGCCCTAAGTTGATAAAGGTTAATTAATTTGATGCCAACCTGTCCCTGTCCTTGTCACGTCGTTCGGGACTATAGGATCGGGATCTGCGGGTCCTGTCCGGGCTGCGTGATCGTGAGTATCGGCCTCCACCTCTCCTGTCTCGGTAGTCACGGAATCCACCTCTGAAATGTAATAAGGAAATGTTAGTGTCAACCATGAGGCTATTTATAATCTGTCAGTGTTGTACCACTTTCTATTTCTATAATTAGAAGATGGCAATACTACAGAAAGAGAGGTCTGACCAAAGATGGAGGTTTTTGAAGTTTTTTATTCTATAGTAGGGGAGCCCAGAGGATATAGGAGGTACCTTATCCTGCGCCCTGTTCAGTACCTCCACCAAATCTAAGATTTTCATAAAGGGCCGAATCCTTAGGGTTGCCGCCATGAGCTTGCCTCGCATCCAAATCGTCAGAATTTTGGATGGGAGCTTTGATTGGGTTCACTTTACATCTTCTCAGAATAACGCTCTTGACTTGAGATATTTATTTTGGCATTGCTTTTGCTGGTTTTTTATAATCTTGCCGAAACAACTAGGACCAAGACACAAGACAATGCAGAAGTGTCCTTGTAGACCAATTTGAAACAAAATATTTGAATTTTTGAGTCATTAAATTCGCGCTATTTCATTTCTCGTTCTCTCAGTAGTCTAGTGGTAGCAGCCCGCTATTGCTACCTTGGGGTTCTGGATTCGATACCCGGGTAAGGGACTCTCAAAGATAAAGGTGGTTATTATCTTTTATCTCTGGTACAACCGGGACTTAGCCATTTTGTGGCAAGGCAATAGGTCCGCCAACTGTTACATGGAACAAAACGGAATCGGCGAATGGTGGATTTTTTGTATTCAAATTTGTATCCATCCATTTACCTCTGCATTTTCCTTCGCGAAATACATGCGTGAAGTTGTGTAGTCTTTTTTGTAACAATTCAAATAGGTACATTCGAACTCAGATCCCCACTTTTCTGCACCGAAGACGGCATCGAGGTGGTTTTAAAGGTTTCCAGCCCCTCACATCCCGGCTCTCAGTTGAAAGATAAGACATTTCCACGTCGTTTAAGAAAAATAGGTACATTCTATACAATTCGGTTGGGGCGATGCAATATCAGTAACAAACCTGAAGGGTCTCCCGCGTCCGCCGCCACCCCTGCGCGGCCTAAATGGGCGGCCGCCGCGGGAGCGGTTGTCGCGCCACTCGTGCTGGAAGCGGCGCCCGTCGTCGCGGCGGAAGTCTCCCCGGCCGCGGCCCCGCCCGTTGCCGTTGAAGGTGTGGAAGCGCGGCCGGTAGTACGTGCCGCGCTCGTAGCCGCCGCGCCCGCGCCAGTTGCCGCGCCGGTTGACGCGACGCATCCTGTTGACGGGGAAAATAAGAAAGGCTTTCTCATACCGTACTACCCGCCAAAGAGAGAAGTTCTATCCTCATCGACTGGACACCTGGCAGTGCTCAACGGTGCGGTTTTCACGTTAGTTACTGCCCAGAACGTGTAAGTTGTGGAACGAACATCCCTTTGAGGTGCTATCCAGGTGCTACAATATGGGGTTCTTCAAAAATGGCGTCAAGAGTCCTTCAGGGCTGGCAAC
Source organism: Macrosoma leucophasiata (assembly GCA_036365455.1). Taxonomy (NCBI): domain Eukaryota; kingdom Metazoa; phylum Arthropoda; class Insecta; order Lepidoptera; family Hedylidae; genus Macrosoma; species Macrosoma leucophasiata. The sequence continues at coordinate 19,529,294 of JAWQUS010000007.1, read as the reverse complement.
TTCCCTGGTGTTGCAATGTTCATAGGCGCTTTTCAAGACCACTTTCCATCAGGTGCTTCTGCTTGTCTGGCAACCTTCAGACATAAAAAGTAATTTCCGGCACAGGGGCATAACACCTCAGACCTCAGGAGTGGTAACGCATCTGCTTTTTGACCTTGGTCTTTGTGTGGGTGTCTATAAGCTGATACATGCTATGTGCTTGTTTGCCACTTCCATTACTACAATAAAAAAAAAACAGTGTTAGTCCTCCAATGGCATCAAAAAATTATATTGAATACGCCATGGCGCGACTTCTCTAGTGTAATGGTTCAATACATACACGCCATACCTCTCTCGCGAGCCGGATCTGGATCGCGATCGGCTTCGCGAGTAGTAGGAGCGGCTGGCGTCAGATCGCGAGCGCGAGCGTGGCGAGGCGGAGCGACGGCGGCGTGACACCGGCGACCCGCTGCCGCTCGAGCCCGACCGCGACCGCGACGCCGAACGGGACCGGTACTTGCGCGGGCGGGATCTAGCGAACAAACATGTTAGTGGAGAAACAGATGACATTATTTCTGGCCACGAGCGCAATAACGGCCTAGTAGGTTGCGAAGAGTTCGTATACCTGAGATAGATTATTTGGATTAGAAATAATGTTTTATTTTGATAGAAAGCTTACCATTATTTGCTTGTGTTAGCAAACAATGTAAGATGTACGTTAACGTGGAGTTGACGGAGTCCGTGTTCAGCGTTCTCACGAATTCAATCAAATCGCTTGCCACGAATCGATATACTTCGAGTACGATGAACGCGGAAAATCGAGCCTGATGGACGGCGTAGGCGGCTTGATTCGCAGTACGAACTGTTCGTTCGTTCTGTCATCGTTCGTGAAGTGTCGTCACGGTGAAGGCGTTGATCGAGGGCGGCGGTAGGACGGCGTCCGTGGCTTGATGCGCGTCACGAACTGTTTGGGCCTTTCGTAACCCACTGACAGGGGAGTTTCTCTTTTGTGTACTAGTCAGAATGATCCCAATCATTCAATATTTTATTAAATGAAACACAAGTTAAACGAACCTGCTCCTAGATCGTTTGGGCGAGCGTCTGTCATCGTCCGAGGAGTTGGAGGAGTGTCGTCGCGGTGAAGGTGGTGAGCGAGGGCGGCGGCCGGAAGGTGTCGGCGGTTTGATGCGCGTCACAAACTGTTCGGGCCGCCCGTCGCCTACTGACACGGGCGTTTCACCTTCACGGGCCAGTCGGAACGATCCGAACTTGTCCAACACTATGTTGCCTTTGCGCACCTGTTGATGATATGATATATTATGTTATTTATAATTAAAACAATAGCCTTGTTGTCAAAAATTACAATTCTTTGTAGTGTTAAGTAATTTAAATGAAATATTGAAAATCATAATATATATTCAAGCAATTAAAAACAATTTTACCAAGATAAATGCCCTCGTTAGTTAATATTTAGACAACATTTGAGTGTAATAAAATACCATGCAAGGATTGTAGTAAAAATGGAAAATCCCAATAAGAATTAACTCCGACCTGCACATCGAACCTCAGTGCAGCGGTACTGATATGCTACCACTATACTACCGAGGCAGATAAATTAGGTCATAGGAGATAGTATACCGGAGGATGTGTGGGTTCAGTGCCGGGTGGGTCGGGTTCGCGGGACTTGGGCGGCGGCGCGGACGGCAGCGGGGGGGGCTCCTTCATCGCCATCGCGCGACGGACCGATACGTTCTTATCGCCACCGGACGGCTGCTGAAAATACATTTGTATTGTGACACAGTTCTACGGAATTTCTGTGACATCCTGTAACCTCTGTTACCGCAGGACGATATCTGACACGTTACATTTAAAAAATAATAGTCGGTAACTCTTCATTGAATACAAAATAAATCGATTTATGTAAAGTATTGAGTTCTATTAGAAAAAAAACGCTTCTAGCATAAAAGTATATATTTTTCGGAGTTTTGAGATACACATTTAACAACTAATCTATAAATATTAAAATCAATTGCTGTTCGTTAGTCTCGCTAAAACTCGAGAACGGCTCTAACGATTTGGTTAACTTTAGTTACTGTTTTATATTATTTCGCATTAACACATGCTTGTGAAATATATTTTATTTAAAGAAAAATGGAAAGAAAAATTTGACTTCAGGCGAGACTCGAACTCGCGGCCTACTGGGAATCTAGTCCAGCCGCTCTTCCAATTGAGCTACTGAAGTCCTGCCCGATTTGTCAAATCTTTCCTTCACATTTATTGCATTGCTTTACGGTAGCAGCAGCGCCATCTATTGCCAAACTATGCTAGTTAACTTTAGTTTTGAATTATTTCTGGAAGCCCAGGGAAGGTTTAAAAGGTAAGAATATATGAAGAAATTGAAGGGAAATAGTGAAAACAGCAATTTTATTTTTCCATACAAATAGTCCGTATCTATCAATCCTTTGTCACATTATTTCATTCTGAGCCTATACTAAGTTTTCCGGGACAACTAGTGGAAAATAAAACATAAGGCTGAACCCTATTTAAAGAATGTACTCATTAAGCGTAACTTGACGTTAATTTATATAATAAGCGTTGTAAGCGTAAGGCGTTCAGTTTTATTATTTAATGTGACATATCTCTTAAATTGCAATATTTATTTTCTGTTAAGAAAATAATATATTACTTCAGTGATTTACAGTTAAAATAGGTTTTAAACAACAAGTCAAATATTTTCTTCAATCTTTAAATGTCAAAGAAATATTAATGTGTTTTCAGATTTAATGATGTCTACGTGGATTTAATTGATTTATGTACCATCCATTTTCAATCATTCAAACGTGATGCTGGCAATTATGTATCCTGGCGGTTGCCAATAAAAAATAAATATATATATTTATTTAGATATATATTAATGGTATTGGCTTAAACATTGTAGGCACAGGTTGGCAAAGCATTAATGCTGTCAACAATCAAGCTACAGTAACAGAGAGATAGTAGTTTTCGTAGATTCTCACTAGCTTCATACTTCATACATTTTCAAAACTGTGTCTGCCACTGCGCACTGTAATAAGTTATATTACGGGGCCATAACATTCTGATCCAACCGAAACACGACTGTTCGTACTGTTCGTTACTGAACACGTCGCTGAACACTACCGTTCGGCGGAAATAAGGTAACGCTGTACTTCCGCTTTCGAGCTCACTCAAACTAGAGTTTGAAGTGAGTGTGAGTTGAGACTGGTGGTTCACTTACTGACTACAAATGACCTTATGCAAGTTCTATTTATGAATAATCCCAACTAATATTAGAAATGCGAAAGTAACTCTGTCTGTCTGTCTGTCTGTTACCTTTTCACGTCCAAACGACTAAACCGATTTTAATGAAATTTGGAACAGAGATAGAGCTGACTTTGAGAAAGAACATAGGCTACTTAGTTATTTAAAAAACGACATCCACGCGGGCGAAGCCTCGGGCAACAGCTAGTATAATATAATAATCCTGGTCCTGATGTTTCAATACTTTATATAAATCATACATTCACAACCTTGCTCTCTGCATTCATATGTCACGGAACAAGTTTAATACTCATTTAACTTGCAAATTTGGGAGAAATAGTGACAAACAGAACATCATTAAATGTATATGTTACGCACAATGAAAGAAAAAAAACAGACGCGTACCAAGTCGTGGAAAACAGGACATAAAAATGCGTCGTGAACTGTTTTTTTCACTGAAAACCCTCTTTCACTGAAAAAACCAGTTCACGACGCATTTTTAGGCTTCATAAAAGTATAAAAGAACAGTCTTACTTAATATTAAGTAAAATTGTTTTTGTACAACAATTGCTTAGGCAATTTTACAATGTTGAATAACCTAATTTTTATATATTCTATACTATTGTGTTCGACATAGTAATACAATATTTGCCTATTACTTTTTCTTGTGAATTACCTATGTTTAAAATTAAGATCCATGGCATTCCAAAATGAGATGGATGGAACTAGATGGTGCATTACAACATAACTTAATGCCTATGCCCCAACTGCCTCAGTAATTTAGTGGTAGGTGTTAAACTAGTGTAACGCTGAGGCCTTTAGTTCGATCCCAGGTTGAGATATTTCCGTTGTGTCAGAATTCGGAGTTTGTTTGGATAATGTTTATTAAACTTCGAATTCACATGAGCACGTGCCCAGACATGTAACGTTGTCCCGTTACAAAAAAAAAACTAACTTGCGAATAATGGGTTAGCATGCACATTTGAATCCATGTATCCATCAATTTGTCCAACTGCTTACCCCTTCGGGCAAAACAGGCGTGAAGTGATGTTCCATCCTCTAAAATTATGTTCTCGGTTACATTGTGCGTATTATTGGCAGTGTCAATGGGATGGAACCTCTTACTTTTTTATATAGATGTTTACAGCCAGCATTTGCTTTTTAGTAATAATTAAAATAAATAAAATAAAGTGTTTTAAAAAATAAACATTTGAATAATATTTAATAAGACTAGAAATGATCTGGCTTGTTAAATTTATTTGGATGTTGGGTGCTACAGAATTTAAATGAAAAGAAAATACTAATTTACCTTTTGTACGTCTTGTGAATCATCAGAGCTGTCTTCAAATGCATATCGTTCCTTGTAACCTTTTGGTGCTGAACTCTCCTTTTTTTTAACACTGAGAAAAAAAAGAAACAAGTTCAGTGGCTGAACATAAAGTAATGATTGTAAAGAGTAGTAAAAAAAACTGAACTTACGGATCCTTGACAGCGCTCATAGACATTTTCCATTTGGGTTTCTCCAGTGGAGGTGGTGGTGCCTGATCAGTAGGGCTGATTGAACCTCGACCGTCTCTCTTGCCCAACACTTCCTTCTCCACCATCACGTGGTACGCGCTCAGTTTGGACTCCAACTCTTCGAGCTCGTGCATCTCGTCCAGTATTCGGCTGCAATGTTTGGATTTGGAAAGTGACGTCATTTTTCACATCAGCCCTAGTGGTACTCGCGTCCCACCGGTGCGATCAGGCCTTATTGTGAGCAAATTATGTTCCACCATATTGACCCAGTATGCGTTTGTGGTAGGTTTATGTCTTATATGTGTAAGAATATTTGGAAATTTGACTTTACTATTTCCGAAAGTACAATAGCCAAAAGAAAAGCCAATAGCCACTACCGATGGCTTAAGCCAATAGCCACTACCGATGGCTTAACAGTTTTCGAAAGAGTAAATTTAATATTTTGATAATATAAAAATTAGTGTTATTACCTCTTGTCTCCATGTTTTCTGTCATATTCGCCGTCGGAGCTTAGGTCCCTCTTTTTGGCCTTCAACTCTTTTCTAAAACGAAAAGTATATATTTTATGTATTACAGAAAATAGATGCACATTATAAGGCTGAAGACTTTGATTGCGGCCGCTAAACTCAAGAACTTGGTTCAAATTGAAAAATATATTTTGTGTTGGATTGTCAATTTATCGAGGAAGATTGTTGGTGGGTGTAGCCGGAAATGACCAACAATATTCAGATGTGTGTTTTTATTTATTATTTTTTAATTAAATTACAATTTTTTTTCACACAATTTAAAAAATATTATTTATTTTATTTGACAACCCTAACAAGTCGTCAATGAAATTTTCAGCAATTCATACCTACGCACACACGCTAAGCGCTCGCCTTCGACTGATATAATTATGCTGTCAGCTGTTGTTGTCAGGGTTCAAACGCATTATTTATTTATTTATTTATTTGAATCAAAGTTTGATTCGTAATAACTGATGATTTTAAATTCTCAGACAAAAAAAGGCCTTGGGGGATGAAGTCAACCTCAGTATAGGAATGGACTGTTGAAATATTGTTGGACCTTTCTGGCTAAACCTAGTATAACATCAATAACTCTTTAGAAGTGATCACGGTTAAAATGAGCTGGTAATCTAATGGGAAACAATTATAAAATGCAGGTGAAGCTGCAGGGAAAAGCTAGTATTTTATATGGTTACAGGATCGAGAAATATATTCTTTGAATTATATACCAGATATATACAGTGTTAGTGCATACCTTATGGCATCTCTCAATTTCTTATCGCCAATGCTTTCCAAGTCCCGCAAACTGTATTCAGAATTGTTAGCAACACGGGACAACTTCGCTTTTCTTTTTTCTTCCCTCTCTTGTTCTTTACGTTTCCGTTTAGATTCTTTCTTCTTTTTCCTGATGATAAAATTTTTAAGTTGTGAAAACATGTTTTAACACAAAATTGATTTCATCTCATTGCCTACATAATATAATTATATGACAATAATTAATCATTATTGTATTCAAGACAATTGTATTGCTAACATTGATCAATTTACGACTGCAAATAAACTTGAAAATCTTAAACATGATTGGCCACAAACTCACTTATCCTTCTTTTTCTTCTTCTTCTTATCATGATCGACACTTGGCTGCGTCTGTTGACCCAGCTCCTGCATCTTGCGATTGCGTTTGTACTGAGCAGTTTCTTCAAGGAAACTCCGAACTTTCTCTTCATAATCGGAATCTTCTTTGGTTGTCTCCAGGAACTTTCTTACCTATGTAATGTAAAACGAAATGTGAGCACTATACAGACAGTATGAAGAATAATTTTAAATGCAGTCCATGAGACCTGTGCAGTCGAGTCAAAATCCAAGAAATTCATCTCTAACATATTATGAAACTGCAACCATCAGCAACGATTCCGGTTGCGAAAATTGAGAGTAACAGTTCGTTGTAAAAAATAAACGTGACTCGACTTGCTTCAATTCAGCTGCAGTCGGCGCCAGGCCTTGACTCTCCAAGTATAATAACCTTGATCGATGAAAGAATTGAACACAGTAGCAGGCTAGGAGATGTTTATCGTAAGATTAGATGATTGTCGTGTCCAAAAATGCGGCAAATTGAAGAAAATAATGCACACAAAGGCATATTCTTATCTCTTCTAACATAACAGACAAATGGTCTCATCTCATCATTGCTGTAATATCAATCCACAACACTGTCACACAATCATATTGCAATTTCAACATTACCTTCAACTCGTAATCAATATCTGCCTGTGACCTCATAGGAGCTACCGGCTGCTCTTCAACCGGCGGCGGCGGCTGGTACCCGTAGGGGTGGTTGAACTGAGAGTTGTGGGTTCTCGACGCGGAGTCCGCTTCGCCGAGCATGGCCATCCTCTTGCTCAACGGGGATAGCGAACGTTGCCGCTTGTTGTTGGATTGCGAACGACGTTTCTTCTTGCGGTTCGGCCCTTCGGAACCTGGGAGTGCGGTTTAGTTATTGAAAAACAAATCATAGTTGTATTTTAAGGGATAGGTGACGGTAAGTATTTTTATTTTATTTAAATGTATATAATTATATCTATAAATATATGCTTTTTTAAAATATTTTATCTAATAAATTTATGGTTATTATGTATGTACTTATTTTATACTATTATCTAAATTTAATGTCTTGGTTTAGTGTTTTTTTTTCTTCTTTTTTGTTTTTAGTGTTTTATTTTATTGGCAGCAGTTGGGCATTCGTGGTTCACACTATAAGGCCCCAACATAATATCAGCGCCGGGTTATTAATCCGGCACAATGCTGAGTTGGGGACCCTTTTGGACATTTTATTAATTAAGTTTTATTTTGTATAAATTATTGTTTTTTTGTTTTATATCTTTTCCTTTTTCAGCTTTTTTTTTTTTTACTGTCCATATAAATATATTTTTCTTTCTTTCAAGTAGTTAGTCAAGTACATTATACATGCCATCCATGCATATAAAAAAGCAAGCATTCAATGTTTTTTAAGGTCAATGCAATAAAGAGTGAGTGTATAGACAAATAATGGAGCATATTACCAAACTCCGGATTAGACCACTGTAAAACCTTTACAATGTAGACAACTTTATTTAATCTCCAATCCAGGACCCAAAATAGTTATCACAGTGTTCTTTGATATTCCACACTAAGTCATCAAGGCTATTTAAGAAATTATATTGAGTTGATTCAGTAGTGTTTCAATTATAATGTTCCAATTCTATTTTGGGTAATTTAAAGTATTTTATAGTACATACATCAATATTATATTTTTTATAGATAAATCATGATTAATTTCGTTAATGGGACTTATGACACAATTGAAGGATTTATTCTACATGATAAAATACACCCAGAAAAACTCTGAAGGAAATCAACTATAGAGTATCTTTTTCTAGCTAATCTAATCCCAATTACTATATTAGGAAATAAATTTATACTTATTTGTGATAAAAACACCAGAACCACCAATCATGTCACAAGTGGACTTTAATTTGAAATGAACACACATAAAAGCAGATACGATGAAACTGATATTACCACTGGAATCCGATGATGACGAAGATGATTCGGACGAAGAGCTGGAGCTGGAGGAATCACTTGACGATGACGAAGAGCTGCTCGACCTCTTTTTCTTGCCTTTACCGCGCTTCTTCTTCTTTTTCTTCTCTTTCTTCTCAGTCAGATTAAGCAATTGCTTTAGTGTTTCCTTCATCTCAAATGACTTAGCACCAGTCAAACCAGGCAACAGTAACTCAGCTGGTTCAATCAACGGCTTCACAGTAGACGTTTTGCTCTTCAAAAAGTCTAAAGAATTTTGGGCTTCCTCGTGGAATGGTATGATTGCTAAACAGTCCTCATACGCCTTCTGCGCCTCAGTTATCTTGTTCTCGTCTTCATAGCTGCGTCCTAAAGCCACTAATGTCTCTCCTAAATATTTCCTGGCATTCGCGTGGTTCGGGTTAAGCTTCAATGATGTCTCAAAATCTTCTATGGCCTTCTTGAATGTCCCACTGTTGGCATACAGAGCACCTCTAGCAACAAGACCTTCGACATTTCTAGGGTCGATACTGAGAGCCTTGTTGAGGCATTGGAATGCTTCAGAATGTCTTCCAGCTTTGAAATGCTCTATGCCTTCAGCAACAGATCGGAATGCCCATTTGCTTGCTTGTGCTTGACGAAGTTCATCCGCATACTCCGATGACGAAAATCCTCCCCTGTACCAAAATATTTTGAATCAATATTTAATAGTTTTTTTTTTTATGTTATGGAAATGGCAAACAAGCATGCAGTTCGCATTGATGTTAAGTGATGACTGCAGCCTATAGACACCGACACAATGACCAGAGGTCAAAATGCAGATGCGCTGCCACTCCTGAGGCATTAGGTGTTATGCCTCTGTGCCGGAAATTCTGTTCTGGACCAGAACACGATAGTGCTGAACACTACCATTTAGCGGCAAGTATATTAGGTAATGCGGTGGTGCCTACGCCCGCGAGCTCCGTCACTGGAGCTCTAATTCTAATCTAAATGGAAAAAAATTTTGAATGAAAGACATTGTAACATTATAAAGGTATTAGTGTCATTTTTGTAATTACCTTAATGATGAGAAATTGGTGCAATGCATGTTGCTAATGCCAAGAAGTTCAGAGAGATATTGAACGCAGTTAGGGTTATTGAAGCCAGGGCTCTTCTCCAAAATTGCTTCATAGCTTTCACCCTTCATATCCATAGTTTTCCTAACAGAAAACACAATAATTAGTCACATGAATAATGGAAAATATGCTATGTCCTTTGTCAAAAGACTGTTACTTGATTGTGAATGTTTAAAATGTAATTTAATTGTGTCAAAAATAGTTGCCTATTAAAACAGTCTTGCATAATGTCACACATACGTAATCCTCACCTGATCCCATGGAGCTGTTCAAAAAATTTTTATTTTACTTGTATTTTATTTCGTTCACACATAAATATAACATCATATTTTAGGTGATGCCATCTCATTAATGTGACATTATTATTACCAAAACATCTCAGCTACAGTCACAACGTAACGTGGGTGCAATAAACAGGTCTTGGGGAATGTTGCTACACCTAGAAAAAAACACCCTAAAATAGTGGAGACATATCCTTTTATAGCCTGCAGAATTATATCCAATAGAATGCAGAGAACAGCTTGCTTGCCGAACTATTGTGTTATTTCCGAGAGCCTCAAATCAGCTAAACATATAACTGCTGGTAGCAAGTCCATTTTATATAAATAAATAACTCCAACATCCAATAAATGGTGATTATATAAAATTCCAATCAAGGCTTTGAGATAAGGCTGGAAGGTTAAATAATAGCTTTAATACAGAATTACATGGTTCCTTTTTATAGACACAAAGTGAGTCTAGTTTTGTACTGACCTTTTCGTAATCAACAAAAAATGTGTAAATCTGATAATTGAGATCATTCCTTGTTTTATTTAGGATGGTTAATCTTCCCAATACAGCAAAATAATCCTCAGTATTCCAATGGTGGGGTGATTTTAAAGTCACATATTTAAACAACACTATCATGCAAGTTTGGTAGCAAAATGTGTAAGTTTGTACTGAAAAAGTGATGAGAAACGAGTGAAGACATAACATTTATCCATATAAAAGCTCTCCATATTCAATCTACTGTCTTATAGCGTGAAAAAACATCCAATACTCATTGTGTCATATCACAGCACATTTCACTTAGTTTGAAAATAAAAACAGGTATTTGTCATTGCTCCAGATTTATTCCATTGATTTTATCATTCTTTTAACGATGTGTCGCCACAATTGGGTCCATCTTCATTGACATGTGAAAAAATTGTAAAGTGTCTTGAATGAATATATCCAATTTCAAAAGATAGCCTTCAAGTCTGATGTTGAATGAATACCATTGATTTCACAGCCAATGTCTTCACAATAAAAAAAATACATAAAACTCATTCATTGGCACAATAAAAGTGAGAGCATCCTGTAAAAAGTGTATGAAAACAGTGATTATTACAAAAGCATGGTATTTTTACATACTTGTATATGAGTGGAAAGTCGTCTGTGCTGAGGAGTCCTAAGGGAGGCTTAGGTGGTGGGTCATCAGGAGCCCGAGTGACACCCTTCATGCCGCACACCATTTTGTCCGTGTCGGGGATAACTTCAATCACTTCACAGCAGACAGTGTCATTCATGAGGTAGTTTCTTGATACATTTTTCTTGTCCACAGCAGGTATAACATTGGCAACAGGTAAAAATGCCTGATGACAAAATTGTCAAATATTACTTTTTAATGTAACAACTGGCAAACAATCATGCAGTTCACATGGATGGTATATTATTATGGATACTGGTGGCCTATAGTAGATAAGATAAAGCAGTAGGCACCATTAGCTTTGGCACTGGAACTCTGGCGTTGGTGGTAGAGCTCCAGTGACGAAGCTCGCGGGCGTATGCACCACCGCATTACCTACTATACTTGCCGCTAAATGGACATAAATATTAAGTATTTTAAGAATGTTTCAGCACTAACGTAAAACTATTTTTTTACACAATAACACTGCTCCAAATCACAGAAAATCTAAAATCAGGAACCAATATGAAGTGCCATCCCATAGATATTTCTATTTTTTTGACATACAGTGTAATTTAATATCTATTGTATCAGTGCCATGATTGCACTGAAAGATAAATGAACCATAATTAAAAAGATGTAAGATTGATATCCAAAATAATCCAAAATAATATAAATAAGTTATCAATACTTATTATTTATGTACATTTTGATTAATTTTCCCTCCAGACACAAGAAAAATATGACAATTGAAATTCAATTGTGTCTGGGCACCGGTGGCCTTATGATCCTTGAAAGATTAATGGACAAATAAATATCAAATTATCAATAACTAGTTAAACTGGTTCTGTATTGTGGCACTATCACCTATTTTTTTTATGTTATTAGCATATTATAAAATATTTGAGTAATTTTTATATCATGATGATTTTAAGAATGTTTCAGCAATTAATTATTATTTGCCTAATTTAAGAGAAAAATTGGAAAGAATAAAATAGTCCTAGACTGGGTTTGAACCTGAGACCTCTGGATAATTTTCGCAGCCCACTGTACCATTAGACTTATTGAAGTCTAATGATACAGTGGGTATAGTTGAATAAAGTAAATATAAGCTATTGAGCTTATATTTACTTTTTCAACTATACCCTTGGCCAAAGCACTGAATATTCAATAAGTATGTGTGTATTTCAAACATGACTTTTCTCATAGCAAATAGTGTAAAAAAACAGACATAGAGATGTGATTGGGTGTATATCACTGTTTGGTGAGTAGATTATGTTGAGACACATTTTCATGTTCACTATTACTATTATTATCACATTGTGTTACTTATAATTAATACACCTATATTGTCAAATTACAATTTCCACATAATATCATACTTGAGAACAACATTGAGTACCTTGACAAACCTATTCAAGTTTTTTTGGTGCTTTTTGTTTTAAACTGTATGTACTCCTTTATTTAAATAAATAAATACAAAAATACACTAAAAGCTTCAAGGAAAGATAGTCAATACCTTCACATTAATATCTGCAACATATCTAGAAGTAGGGCCAGATGTGCATAACACCTTCAACATCATTCCTGATGTAGTCCTATTGATAACAGCTCCAATAATCAATTCTCCGGTCTTCACATTCTATAAAAATATATTGAATATTAAAATACATTTGCTGTTTAACTTTAACCTTCAATATGTATTATAATGCAAATAGTAAGAATTTAAATACAATACATGACACAAATACTTACGTCAAAGAAATGTCTCAATCGTGCCGTTTTGTCCACATTCAAGAAAGTTTCAAAGGGTGGCATCAAGGCGAATAAATCTGTAACAATAAAATTAATATTGGCTAAACGTTCCGACGCTTGACAGCGATTAGGAAGTTCATTTTTTTTTTGAAGATAGTACTCGTAAATATAAAGCGGTTTGTGAAGTTTTACTTTTCGAAAATGCACAGTTCTTAAGATATATTTTTTCAAAATTTCCATACAAATCGACTAGATCGCCATTTTAAGTTTGTTTATATGTCATGTCTGGTGGCAGCATTGACATAAAACGTTTCATTACTCATCAACGGCATTTAGTTCTATTTCATACCATGTTACTTATTTACGTATTTTTCGATTTCGATAATTAATATTGTTCTATTATAAGTATTCATTATGTTTTGTGTAAATAATAACTTCTGTAGAACATATTATCGGTATATTTTTACTTTTTTTACACATAAAATATACAAATTCGTTTTTACTTTGGAACGGAACGCAACGGACGCCATTTTGTTAGTTTTACATGCAGTGACAGCTGTGTCAAGCAGTCAGCGTTTGTTGCCCTAGCAGTTGAGATCGTTTTCACGTACTCCTGTAAGATTTCCAACGAGTGACTACCATGGCGTCTCCTACCCATATTTCCCATGAAGAGTTGGTTAGGTTAGGTTGTATATGTAAAAACAGCGCGCGAGCCGAGCGAGCGAAGCGAGCGTGCCGCGGCAGCGGCCGGCGAAGCGCCAGAACCAAACTGTTGTTTAGGAAATACAAGCGACATTTTTTTTTTCCTTTAAAACTACGCGTTTTTTGTAGATTGAAGAGTGTAGTATTGGGGAGGGAAGAGTACACCCTCCTTCACACCATTTATCATGCCCTAAAGCCCCCCTCTTACTTCAAAATGGAGTATTTTTAATGGAATCAGTGCTATAGCATATCTCCTAAAATCTGGGGTTTCGACCTGAGGGGGGAGGTATAAGGGGGTTGGTTGCCTCCCTCCCCTCCCCCCCCTCCCCCCTTACCCCCACAAACCAACGGTAATTGTTGGAAAGTTTTACCTTAATATTACTTTTCAAATAACTATTTACTAAAACATGTATGAAATCTTTCAATCACTATCTTTTAATGAAAGAAGTCTACCATAATATCTACAATTTGATGATCTTATTCATTCCTATGAAATGAAAGACCAACATCAACCTCGATTTAGTTTAATAGGCACTCTGGATAGTGAAAACTAGGCTAATAGCTTAGAGGGATTCATTTTTGGGCATTCAATTTTGATTCATGCATTAAATGGATAAATATATAAAAAAAATATTGGACCAAACACAAGGATGCACTTTGCAAGTAGCCAGTCAGTTTGTTCACTTGTGTCTATTATTTCACATTATAATTTACACAAAATTATAATTAACTTTTTGTTCAAAACAATCATCATACAATCATAGAATATGTGAATAGTGAGGTCAGTATGCGTTTTTAGAGTAATGTTAAATGCCTAATTGAATTATGAAGGTTACTCACTGTCTTCCGGCGCAGGTGCGTCAGCTCCAAGGCTAGACGACGATGGGGTTTCCTCCATAATCGATCCATCGAATAAAGCACTCGCCTCCTTTGCAATAAATTGATGAAGTTTCAAACGCTTCCCACGGTCCTGGAATGTTAGGTGTTTGTGTCGAGACTGGTACACCGCAAAATCCAACGCCCCCACACCGATTTTAGCCAAGTCGTCCTCGCCTCGCTCTGCCTCCCAAGTTTTCTGCAATTGCTGCCCATGATAGTTGATGGATTGCGCCACTAGAGACGCATCCAGTGTTGGTTCCATTTGTATTTTTTACCTGCAATTATGAACAAAGATCCACTGAACAAAAGCGAAAGGTTAGCAGGTCGCCATCTTGATTCATTCATACTATCATTTTACCGAAGCTGCTACCTACTGTTATTGCACAATGTGAAGCAATAATACACGTAAAACTTGAATATTTACCAATGCACTAATCAGTTTTTATTAAGACGTTCCACTAGAATTAATATCACTAATATTTTTTACCGCCGCATTTCTTACACAACAGTTCACACGCGTAGAGAAATCAATAACAAAATGGCGGATGTCTCGGGCTGCCAATGCTATTAATTTATATTCCCCAAAAACCTAATTCAAATTCCCCGAATCGAGGAATATTCAAACTAAGTTATTTTTGTTGCACTTTAACCTAAGAAGTATTAAAAAAATCGTGCGAGCAAAAAAAAAAACCACTTCGGTCTTGCATGACATAAACAAATGTCGTCTATTTATTCAATTACAAGTTTATAAGGACGCGCGTCGCTTTTTTTTTCCAATAATTACCCACTCAGCATGAAATTCGCACAGAGTTAATACACATGGAGAAGGCACATTCTACTATAGAAACAGTAGTTATACAATAATGGGTAAAATCGACACATGTCTGACAAAAGCAGTTTTGACTCTTTCTAACTAACCAGTAGCTCCCTTTGTAAAAAAAGACACAAGATGTATGCAGAGTATCAATTTTGGAAATGATTTGATGTGACGTCATACTAATGCCTTCGCGTGCCCGTCGGCGCCATTGTATGCGCCCGATTTGTTCAAGCACCTGTTTGTTTGACAACAGATGTACCTGTTGTCAAACAAACAGGTACTCGTAATATTTTTGCTGTTTTCTTGAAAACTAAATCTTTTAACTAGATAATGTGGTATTCTAGGTTTTGCTTTATGTTGACTGATTATGCTCTCGTACTGTTTAAAACAGAGTGGTGCAAGGAAAAACGAAAATAATCTTGGATTGAACTTTGTGAGGTTATGTACAAATTTTCACGGATTGTGTCGTATTCGGTGGGATTTTGAAATGCAGTGATATATAGTGATATGTTTTATTAAGAGTTTTGAAGACCTGTGTAAGTTTCGTATGACTTATACGACTTTTAATGCTATTCATTTTTTTCTAAAAATAGCATTTTTATATAGTGATGTACGAATATTAACCTGATATATCAAAGTATCGATATAAAATTATTTTCATATCAATTTAAATTATGTAATATTATATTGTATTAGCATTAAACTCGGTAGAATTTCTTGTTTCTTAATAAAATATCGAAGAAGAAATTGATGTAAATTAAATAATTTTTGTTTTCTCCTTTTTTGCACCCGATATAGCATGGATTTTTTTCAGAGATTGTTAGAGTGTTATATAAGTAAAAGCACAACATAACACAGTTATTTTTTCAATTTATGAAGTCGCAGTATCAGTTTACATTGGTAAGTAATAGCCTATCAGTCTACACGAAACCAGAGCTTTCAATCTAAATGCGTTACCACTCCTAAGACCTAAGATATTACGCATCTGTGCTGGAAATCACAGGGCCGTAAAGATCTGTGTCACTAACTTCTACATGCTTAACATCTGAAAATTGAAGCAGGTTCCATTTCTTTTCAATTACTCATATCATTAACATACCTAGAGCCGTTCCTGCTACTTTTATAATATTGTTTAAGGTATAGTAATAATGAAAAAATAAAAAAAGATCCTGTTGCACCCACGTCCAACACGTAAGTAGAAGATCTTTCGAGAATGCACAAAAATCAAATATGTTTATTGGCCTTTAACTTGACCGAAGCGTCATCGTGCTACTCAAATTAACTAAACATAGTGATTATAATTTGGAATACATAGCAACAATATTTATAGAGATGCATTCCAAGGAGCTGGTCAGCATAAGACTCACATTTGAAGGCTGCTATAGAAAATCCTACTGAAATTCATCATTACCACAATGTGCAATTTTTAGCTCGAGTTCTGGTTGAGAACCTTTCGCAAGCTGCTGGTAATCAATGAGATCATTTGAATGAATGAATTTATTTATTTGCTAAAAGTATAGTAGTTACATAAGATCTTCAATATATAATATAGCTTTCTTTTATATTTCACCATTTAATTTGCATGCAAATTACAGGATACATTTTATTATTACATCATAATTATTACAATTATACTCAACTATAATTTAGTGAGTGTATTTTACTAAGACTAAGCATACATACTAGCATAGCTATAAGCATACATAAGAATAAGAATTCGTGTCGATAAAATATCGATAATAACCGCTCATGTATTAGAAGATGATATCGATATTTATCGAAAACAACCCTATGAAAGGCGGCCATTGTAATCGCCCAAATTTTTGTAGGCAATTACGCCAATTCTGTAGGTATTTCTACTCCATGTACTATAGCTCAATGGAAATTCGTTACAAATTGGCAACTCTGCGGATGTCATCGAAGTAGGGATGCGATCCGAGATCTATTAATCGAAAGATCGAATCAGAATCAGAATCAGAAATTCATAAGATTTAACGTGGGAATAGGAAGCATTGAACACCATTGAGTTGCTTTTTTTTTGCTCATCTATTATCCTTGAATTTTAGCTTTACATATTCCAAATCAAAAATAGATCGATAAATCGCAGATCGACTTTTTCGATGTCGATTTAATCGTGG
Organism: Macrosoma leucophasiata; assembly: GCA_036365455.1. NCBI lineage: Eukaryota > Metazoa > Arthropoda > Insecta > Lepidoptera > Hedylidae > Macrosoma > Macrosoma leucophasiata. The sequence goes on along the minus strand of JAWQUS010000007.1, from coordinate 19,512,123 downwards.
ATCGATTATTGACACTTCGATTCGAATCGATTTGAAAATAGATATTTTTCAGAAAGAATCACCATCCCCTCGGGCCTCGGACTAAATCAAAGAGAATATAAATAGACCAAAATTGCTACATCGGTGGTGCCGCAGCGTGACGAGCGTGCCCACTAGGATTCTACCAGATAGGATCTTGATTTGTACAAAATTTATGAAAAAACCAGCTTCCCTTACAATATCTAATTTGTTGTTTTTGTTTATTTTAGAATGGCAAAAACAAGATTTTACGCCATACTTTAATGATTTACTGGCGTCTTTGCCACACAATGAGTCAAATAATAAAATTGATTCATGATCAACACGTACCTAGATTTTTGGCGGGAACCTTGAAAGAGGCGTGTGGTGCTCTTATTTTATTTCATTTTCTTGGTGTATTTTGGAATTCATGGCATTTTGTTTGATAAAGGTTTATTTCAGTGCCCGTGTATAGAGAAATACAATAACAGTACAAAAACACGGCTTTTCAGATTGCCTCCAAAATTTCACTATAAATGTTTTGGTAAAGTAGCCATCGCTTTACTCGAATTACTGACTTGTACTGACAGTGACTGTGACTCTGACTGACTGACTCTTACTTTTACGCTGCCTACGACGAATACGAAACATCGTTTTACTTGACACTAGTGTTGTTGCAATAGTAATAGTCTATCGATAGTATTGTGAACTATCGTGACCTCGAAAAAATAGTCGATAGCGCGATAGTACTATCGAAAATATCGCCATGCTGCAATACTATCGATACTATTGACTTTATTGACTACTGTTTATAACAATACTATCGATACTATTGATTTTTGGCAATAGTACTGCTTATCGATAGTATCGATACTATTGACTTTATTGACTATTGTTTAAAACAATACTATCGATACTATTGATCTTTGGCAATAGTATTGCTTATTTTTGACTATCGATACTATCGATAGTATTGATAGTATTGCAGCATGTCGATATTTTCGATAGTACTAACGCGCTATCGACTATTTTTCGAGGTCAACTATCGATAGCGCAACTATCGATAGTTTAGCAACACTGCTTGACACTGGCAATATAGCGATGCCATTATAATTAGAAAATATACGTACCTAAATTTTTATTTTTGAATTTTTTTTTTACTGTTTGAATTTAGAGTTCGTTATAATAATCATTATCCGATTCTTTGTAACTTTGTTTGATGTCTTTGAAATTTCTCTTTTAATGTGTGAAATGATTTGTTACAAAACTACTTCTACCAACGTCCTACTGTTAATATTCTGTTTATAGCTGAAAACATGAAATCATCCGTTTGCGTTTAGCATTAGTGACGGAAGACGTAGGTAGGTACTTAGCTTATTTTAATAAAAAATTGAGAGAAGAAAGAGAAAATACCAATCTTGTTATTGGTAGGTATGCTTTGTACTTACTTACCTACCTTGTAATTTGTAATGTTTCAGATAAACTGCATAATTATTAGTAAATGTAAATTATTAAACTACTTACCAATCAAACAGCCAATAATATTAAAATGAAAGATTTTTGAAGTTAGATATCTTTTATGCGATTGGAAAAAAATAGTGAGAGTGATTTTTTACGATACGCGGTTAACCGGTTAATTTTTAAACCTTAATCAGCGCAAGTACATAAAGAGCTTTTGATAAAGGTTTAGCTCTACTTTTACCTAAAAAATAACGCTATTCTTAAGGTGCAACTCCGTGGGTCGCGATCGATCGCGGCCGCAATCTATCGCGACTTACGGAATTGCACCTTAAGGATTGTGTATCAAAAAACTGGTATAAACCGGGTCAAACCTCTATCAAGAGTTTTTTTTTTGTTTTTCTTTGATGATCGCCGCCATAAGATTGTAAATATAACAAAAACAATTTACGTGTAACCGTGTCTTCTTTTACGACGGACATATATTATTATATGTATATCAAACAACAATGAGTAAGTTTTTTTTGACAAAATTGATGGTACAGACAAAATACTTTTGAGAGGAATCTTTCTCCCTGCTGTGTGAGAAAATGGTGCATATATGTACATATATCTGATTTATGATATTAATACATACAAAAATAACGCTTTACACTCATAGTGACACATCATCATCATTATTTCAGCCAAAAGGCGTTCACTGCGGGACAAAAGCCTCCTCCAAAGATTGCCACAACGAACGGTCCTGGGCCGCCCTCATCCAACCAGCTCAGCTCTGTCGCGCGCACACCGATAGATAAAAGCAACAGTCTGAAGTTAGTTGCTAAACCTTTTTGTCGTTTTGTTCTAATAAAATTTCTGGAATATTGAATTGTTACGCGAAAGAAATATTGCTATTCTCACGTGCCTACATAAGTACACGTAAGTACACAATTTTTTTTATAATGGGCGACATGTACCTAGTGACTTTTACGAAGTTTCCTTTTATTGCCACGTACCAAAATATCCTTCTTCTTCTTTTGTTTATGGCTTTCACCAACTTCAAAGGTGATGCTGCGAAAATCAGGTAGGTAGTGGAAGAGGCACAGTAGATAAGAATGACCGGTGACCAAACGTATCCGGTACGTTAAAGTATTTTTTTTGTTTCAGACAAAAAATTACAACTCACATAAAGAGCTATCTCTAATCCGTAGTTTATTAAGGAATACAGGAGAGCAAACATGGCCTAAACGCAAACGACAAACTCACTAGGCTATATCTCATAAACTGTGATAGCTAAAAAGCTGAATTTTTCACAAGTTATATATTTCTATTGCCGCTATAACAACAAATACTAAAACTTAAAAAAAAATCAGGGGGGTTCCGGGGTACAGTAAACGTTTTTTTTTTCGTATTTTTTCTCAATAATTATAACGGTAGGCCAGGCGATGGTTTTTGTACTTAGCATGTTATGATTCATCCCTACAAAAAATTCTAGCCTTACAGGGCCAACGGTACTCGGAGGGTTCAATATCTCTCCTACTCATAGATTTATTATCTTCTTCTCCTACTAGTATGGCAGGTGACATTACAGTAGTGACAGTCTGTTCTTGCCGAAATTGCGTAAACCAATTTGTATACTCTTTGGGCGTAAACTACAGACATTTTAAGCCGTTCCTTTAATAAATACAGGATTACAAGGTTTTATAAAATCTTATATTTTCTGAAGCTCTCATAGGCGGTGCGGTAGCTACCAGGGACGTAGCTACTGCCGTATCTGCTGTATCAAATCCTATGAATCGTAGCGAATATCATAAGAAATCGTATTTCCGCAACTTCGTAGCGCAAGACCGTAGCGCTACGTAGCCTACGTCCGTGCTACGACTTTGTGCACAGTCAATTTTTCTTGAAATCATTGAGTCTATTAGTTTTTATCGGTCTTTCATTTTTTATTTAAAGAAAAATGGAAAGAAAAATTTTTGAATTCAGGCGAGACAGAAAAAAAATTCTTTCCATTTTTCTTTAAATAAAATATATTTCACGAGCATGTGTTAATGTGAAATAATATAAAACAATTTCATTTTTTAGTTAAGATGAGTGTGTATTTTTTAGTAATTAAAGCCCATCTCACTCAAAGCCTCCAAAAATACCTGATTTTCGTACCAATTTTATTCAAGACCGCCTTGAAAAAAGTTGACTTAAACCGTTACATATGCTTATACGAATTATTTCTTTAGAAAAGAAAACAAAAAAAAATTGACATAAGTTTTGAGATAAATATTTTAGAAAATAAAATAATGAAAAGGAGCATTATAAACAAAAACTGGTTGCCATCGTTGGTGTAAGCAACGGATTTAAATTAAATTAATTTTCATGCTTGCTGACCTGTCTAACGACATCTCTACTGGTGGTAGAGTTCCAGTGACGGAGCTCGCGGGCGTAGGCACCATCGCATTACCTAATATACTTGCCGCTAAATGGTAGTGCTCAGCACTATCGTGTTCCGGTCAGGTGGTAATGTACGGCCCTGTAATTTCAGGCACAGAGGCATATCACCTAATGCCTCAGGAGTGGCAGCGCATCTGCATTTTGACCTCTGGTCATTGTGTGGGTGATTATAGGCTGCAGTCATCACTTAACATCAATGTGAACTGCATGCTTGTTTGCCACTTTTATTACAAACAAAAAAAAAATCTCACATTCGAGACAAACAAAAACTTTTTTTTTCGTTTAAGAGCTTGTTCAAAAAGAATAACTTTCCACACATCACCTAAATAATAATCAACAACCTCATATTTAAAGTGTTATTCAGTAGAAAACTGTTAATTTTAAACTAGGCGGCGTATTCACGTACATCCTCGAATAACTCTGCATTAAAAAATAACCATCACCTCGTATTTTTTACCATTGCGATATTTCTAGTTTAAATTGTAACAAAGCAAATGCTCTCAAGAAAAGCTCGAAAAGAACTGCCACATCCATCATTACTCCTATACCATATGTGTGTTGCGTTTACTTTGATTCTAATAAATCTAAAAATATCTCAGCTAATGTAACATTTGAGGCTCTCACACATGTATACGAGCATATCTTGCATACTTCAAAGCGACCATAAAGCGTCATTGGGAAGGTCTCACTTCAATAGAAGAGGCGAATACAAAAGACGAAAAGAGGGCTAGGTAATGGCAGACACAATGGAAATACTGTTTGGACTAGGAGGCGGACCGCCCTCCGCACAATGGTGGACCGCGAAACTTATTTTATTCTTCAACACTTATTTATTCTCGGTACCTAGCTGTAGCCTATTTCTTTTTAACCTTTCCACGTGAATAAATGTAAATTCCGTCGATTTCATTCTTTATCTAAAGTTTTAAAGCAACCTTACAGAAAGTCCTTGATCGAACAGCTTTTATTGATAAGTAGATTTTGAAGTTATGGATAAAATAAAATTCTACTAGAATAAATAATACTACTATTATAAATAAGAACTATGAGATTATATACATCAGAAATTGTAGTCTATATAGTTGCTTTTATTATCATGTATATAAACCTATAATTATGTTTTACTTAGGTACGTTTCATATAGGTTACATATTGTAATACAAATCGTTTGGTTTTAATATTTTGTGATTTTTTTACTGCACAGATAGTGATAAACAAATATCCAGTACCACATTGGTGGGAAGTGAATATCATAGCCTAAAGACATCTACGCAAAACCCGGAGGTCAAAATGCAGATGCGCAGCCACTTAAGTTGTTTTGCAACTGTCATAAGTAGTTATTGCAGTTATTATACTAACATTATACCTAATTCAACTTATAAGTAGCTACTGAAATGATTGTACTTACCTATTTACTAGAAATTATATGTTAGTATTCAATACGAAGAGTATAGGCGACGTTTATTATAGTTTCTCAAACATACTATGTTACCATACATTTCATGTCATACATTTCATGTAAACACCTAAATTTCATGTTTTTATTTTTCGAACTAGTACATGCGAGTTCATTTTGAAAATTAAAGAAAAAATGAGAAGGTATAATTTGACTTCGGGCAGGGATCAACCTGCGGCTTCCTGAGGTGTTATTTTGATTACACCTAATTGGTAGTACCTAAATGGTCGCCTTTAAAATGTTGTAAGTTTAAACTCTACGCCATCAGTCAATGACGAATAACAGAATGGGAACATTACCACGAACAATCTATAAAACTATAGTTACCATTAAATATGAGTTATTTTGACACTCAATACACAGTGTCTACGCGGTCTGTGTTAGCTTTACCGCCATTGTTGAACAAGGCGGTTCTATTACCGGCAAGTAAGAGTGATTATTGCTTGACTCTTTTTTAGTAAATATGAAAGTAAATTGGTTATGTTTGTATATGCAAGGTGTATTGTGTGGGTTCACACAATACGCGGCGCGGCTTTGTGCCTAGCATTCGCACCATTGTCATCGGACATATTACCCAACGTTTCCACATTGTATCAGCTCTTGACGTCTCTGGCTTCTTCCTTTGATGAGACACGTATCTTATTTGCTGTGTGTGCACTTTTAATGGCGTCTTGGGTATTCATTTTAAGTCGACTTCTTTCAATGGTGTCTGTTTTGAAGTGTTTTCTTGGCAAGCGATATATACGCAATGTTTTTTTTATTTAACTAACTTCACATCGCCCTCTAGGTATGGAAAGGCATAGATCCAAGTGTTGTGATACTTGGTCTTACTGCATTTTATTTTACTACTACCTGTGCCCGCTACTTCGTCAGCGTAGATATTGAACAATAAATTTATTAATTTCTACGCGGATGAACTCGCGGCCACAGCTAGTCTAAATTAAATACGATATATGTAACCCGAATTCAACTCTGTTTCAGAGTTTTGAAACAGTGCTTGAAGCATGGTATGTTCATGTTTGTTGTTATGGTCAGTTGAAAATTCAATTGACCATAACTTCTTTTTCCCTCAACCGATTTTGATGAAACAAAGTTTGGACGCTCCTAATTGTAATCAACCTGTAAAAACCGCGTTCAAATCCGTTCAGTAGTTTAGTTTTAGTTATAACGTAGGTACCAGACGGACAGACAGACGGACAGACAGACAGACCGTTTTCCAATATTCCAAAAATTGTTTCATTGGTTTCTGTTACTCTTCTTTAATTGCCCCCGGTCATCATAATCAGTTTTTTGGAAAAATATTTAATGTACAGGGACTCGATTTTTACTGTCTTATTTCATGTATTCATATTACATTTTGAAGTCCGACAGATAGACAAAACAATATTATGTCAGTCGACGTTAATTCATACTCACTTCAATAGGATGTAGTTTTAGAGTACATAATAGGTTGGGGAAAAAGTCTTTTCGCATTATAGTATGTATGAACTTGTAATAAAATCTCTTTGGCTGTAGTGTTTGTATCTGGCTGGTTTTGGTATCATTGAAAGTTAAAATTTTAAAGAACATATTTCCAAATTCAAATTAGGCAAATGTGTGATTTTCATTTGTTTTTCGTACTGTCGAGATGAGTGAATCTAATGAAGAAATTCGATACATTTTAAAATTTTACTACAAAAAAGGTAAAAATGCAACGCAAGCCGCGAAAAAAATTTGCGATGTTTATGGACCTAGTGCAGTGTCTGTGAGAGTAGCACAAATTTGGTTTAAGCGGTTTCGATCCGGAAACTTTGATGCCAAAGATGCATCTCGCTCTGGTCGCCCTATTACGGATAAAATGGATGCCATTTTTGAAAAAGTGGAGCAAGATCGACATATCAGTAGTTACGACGTAGCTGAAGAACTGAGAATTGATCACAAAACAGTTTTGGCGCATTTGAAAAAAGCTGGGTACAAAAAAAAGCTCGATATTTGGGTACCTCACGAGCTCACTGAAAGAAACCTAATGAACCGTGTACTCATTTGTGATTCTTTATTACGACGTAATGAAACCGAATCATTTTTGAAGAAGCTGATAACTGGTGATGAAAAGTGGATCACGTACGACAAGAACGTGCGAAAAAGGTCGTGGTCAAAGGCAAGTAAGCTTTTGCAAGCCTAAATTTGCTTAAATAATGCGTAAGGTAGCCGGCATAACTCTACACATTTTGTAGCACCTACAAAATGTCTCTACATTTTGTAGAGCCTACAAAATGTCTCTCCATTTTGTAGAGTCTACAAAATGGAGATTTTATGAGAAGCTTCAGAAGAAAAAAAAAAGGTGATTTTCCAACTATTTTGATAAAGGTCACTAGTTAGTTAGTTAGCATGCAGATCACTTTGTGAATTTCAAACAAATGTTCAATTTATGATTGCATAATTAACAATCAAATTTTTGTTTTCACCGTTTAAAAGCCGGGGTGTACATCAAAGGGTGAATATAGTGCGCAAAGATTCGGCGCGGCGCAGACCCACCATTCGGAGCCGGCAGCCGGCTCGCAGTCTGCGCGTGTCTTCCATTTAGACTGATCGCTAGGCTGTATGCGACGTTTCCATGCGCCCGTTGAACTTTTTCGTCGCCATCGCGGTTTCCCGCCAAATGTTTATTTACTTTTTGTGATGAAGATTAGTGTTATGAAATGTGCCTCAATTTAATGTGTCGTGATTTTTTGTGGTCGTGATGGTGAAGTGCCTTTGGAAAGTTAAGGGATATGTTATGGCGCTATTTTTGGATTGAGCCGGCGAATCGGTAAGTATTATATACATTTAAGTCAAATCTAGTTAAGTGGTTTTCTACTTTCTGTAATATATTTTTCAATATTTCGGTAACCAAAGTAAATAGACTGACCAAGATAAATCTAAAGAATATTATAAGTAATGAGATTTCTTAGCAAACACTTATTTTTAAAAAAATTATGCCATAACATTTGAATAATGTCCCATTACCTATTCGTTTGAGAATCTGATTAGAGACACTAGCAAATGTGAAAATTGTATGAGTGGTTCTTTTTATGTAACGAAGCAAACAACCATGCACTTCACATGGATGTTAAGTTTTGACTTAAGCCTATAGACATCTACACAAAAACCAGAGGTCAAAATGAAGATGCATTACCACCCCTGACTTTAGTTGTTATGTCTATGTGATAGTTATTTATTACGGGGCCATACATTGCCATCTAATCGGAACACGACGGAACACAACCATTTGGCGGTGGATAGATAAGCATTGAGCAACACCGGAGGGGAGTAGCCATATGCAGGCTTTTCCCTCTGTCAGTACAAGCCCAAATGGGCCTGTACCTGTCGCCTAGATGTTTAAATGTGTGCGTTGTTTCTGTATTTTGTTAAAGTCAAGGTGTGAGTTTCGTAGTAATAGACGATTTTTGTAGTGTGCTTGTTAGTCGCACGCATTTCCCCCCGCATAAAATGATAGACTGTTTTGCATCGGTAATAAACGCTATGGCTACTCCCCTCCAGTCCGCCGCGGCCGGTGGCCCGTGTTGCTCTATGAGATTAGGTAATGCGGTGGTGCCTTCGCCCTTGAGTTCTAACATGGTGGATGGATTTAATTTAAAGCAGTACTTATCACGATTCTTATTATAACTCTACACAGTGGAAACCGTTATTAATCATTAAGTAGAGTTAAAACTCAATACAAACTACAATATTTTTTTAGATGTGGTTGTTAAAATAGAGTTTTACACTCCCAGTGTTTACAGATACAAGATACTTTCTCTTTCATACTGTCCTTCTAATCATAAATTTAAAATCAAAATCATGGTTCAAGAATCTACTAGAGAATCTACGTGATCGGCGTCGAATATCATGGTAACTATGGTTATATTCATAGACAGTTTAAAAAAGACAAACACCAAAATATTGTTTGATTTGTTATTACACATGCATTTTAAAATACCTCATTGTCTGTACAATTTCTACAATTTTTTCTACAGAATTATAAAGCAATGAGACCATCGTGATCGCCTGCGCAGCGCTCACGGATATACCTACAATAGTAACTATGTATTGAAAAATAGAGATTGAGAGTCGTCATTCAGGAAGAAGACATTCGGTAAGCTGAACAGATCGTCAAGAGACCCTTCTAGAGGTTGAAGCTGCCAATGCTGTCTAAAATTGAAAATATATATTTAAAATAAAAAAAAAGTAAACGCGGTTAAGGTATTCGCCATTGAAGCTCTTAATTCAAATTTTGTTCCAAGATTTTCGTAATAATAATTACTGTTTTGTTATTTCGGAAACATTTGTCTATTCATTTAAATTAAATTATTGCTTTCAAATCAAGCTGTAATTAACGATATAAACAAAGTCGATAGGTAGTTTAGTCGTAGCAGTATTGCTACGCCGGGATCTTGGGTCGGAACTCCTGGCTCTATTGTGATTTGCCCGTTTTCTGGAAATTACCCAGTAGACACTGGGCATATTATCAAACTCTGTGTCTCGCGATCTATTAATCCACCAACTGTGGGTGTTTGCATTTATCCTTGAATGCATGCATTCAAATCTGTCTGCCACTTCGGGAATAACAGGCGTGAAGTTAAATTACATTTGACAAAATGTTGAAAGTAAAGAGTTAATAAATCAATTTTCGTATTATTGAAAAATAAGAACATTATTTAAGAAGCATCACAGTAAGCCTGGGTTGCACCAGATAATTGTTAAAGATATTGTTAACATTTCACATCCTTCTCTAACTTAAAGAAATCTGTTAAAGTTAGAGAAGGATGTGAAATGTTACAATAACTTTAACAAATATAGTGGTGCAACCCAGGCTAAGTGTCTAATATTATGAGGTAAGAACAAATCGAAAGTGACAGTATGAGACAGTATGACAAACAAAAGCCGATCGCGATCACATCGATCGATACTATAAAGTTGCAAACAACAAAATAATGGTAGACTCGCGGAATTAACGCTTCTATTGTGTTAGTACAATAATCCGCTATCTAGGCCAGCCTCAGTGCTGCAGACGAACCTTTTGTCTTTCATGTTCGCCGTTAATAATGGCGGGCACCGAAACAGCCCGCGCACAATACCGCGAAATGCGCGCGTTTTCATTTGCAAGACAAAACGCGCTTTGTTGTGTGTCCGTTCAATACTGAATTTATAGCGGGTGGACGGAGAGCCGTATTGACGGTCTGCTAACGAACGACCAAACGCCATAAATGCATTTTGATCGGTGGTCCGACGTTCATAATCGCCGGCCTGCCGCTGACCTATTCAGTGCTCATTCGTTAAAATGTCAAAATGTTTTGCTCTTTTCAAGTAATAAACGTAGATTTGGTATAGCGTAAAAAAGTCAGCATGGGTAATACGCTAAATGTTCATTATGACAGCTTTATATTCGATGATGAATATTTAACTAGTTTCAACGCAGGGTATGAAAGAAATCGGGGAAGTATTTGTAATTAAACTTGACATCGCTTTCACCTTGTCTAAAAGGGACGTAATCGCCACAAATTATAATCACCGCAAATACACATGTAAATCGCCTACACTTCACCGGACAATCTAAACTGTATACGCACATATTACACGTCGTATTATTGTATGTGTATAAATATTAGCCCACTGGTTCTTCCATTTGGACGCAACGATTTGTTGCTTTCTGCTAAAAGTGTAAGCCTTTCAGGCAGGCCTGACGTGTGGAACTCTTATCTATACTTATAATGAAATTGTTGAAGTGTAAATTCTGTACATTGAAAATATTGAAAAAATAAATACCAGGGGATGTTACTAGGTCGATACCGAACACAAATATGTGATTAGAAAATTTTTTGTCTGTCTGTCTGTCTGTTTGTTCAAGCGTCACACAAAATCTACAGATCCGATTACGATGAAACTTTATATATTTATACTTTAACCTTTGGCGCACAACACTGGGTATCTTTTTACTTTTTATCCCGAAAAAATGTATGTTTGTCTGTGTGTTTGTGCACGCTAATTTTAGAAATGGCTTATTCGATTTTCAGTTTTTACTAATATATTGTGGTAAGTTTCACTTAACATTAAGTGTTTGTTTCATGTGAATCGGTTCAGAAATAAAAAAGTTATGTCAATTTAAAGAATCATACCGAATATTTTTAAGCTATTCTGTATCTTAGTTCTATCTTTTTGGGGGTTTCGTACCTAAAAGGTAAAAACGGACCCTACGGATTACTAATCCTCCGCTGTCTGTCTGTCTGTCCGTCCGTCCGTTTGTCTGTCATCAGCCTATATCTCATAAATAGTGACAGCTAGAAAGCTAACATTTTCAAAATTATGTATTTCTAATACCGCTATAAAGACAAAATTAATTACTAAAAATATGAAACTGAAAAATGTTAAGGGGTTGGACCCCAAAAGTGTTTATGATCCAAAATTAACCAAAATGTATATCCAAAAGCGTTGCCCAAAGTCCCAAAGCCACTATTACACGCAAACAAAGTTGCGGGCACAGCTAGTTATGAATAAACAGAACGGATAATAAAACCAAGAAAAAGGTCTTTGACCAGTGTGTGTTGCCAGTGATGGCTTATGGGACAGAAACGTGGTCGCACACTATGGGCCTCATAAGAAGGCTCAAGGTCACTCAGAGAGTAATGGCGAGAGGTATGCAGTTTCTCTGCGAGATCGAATCAGAAATGAGGAGATCCGCATGAGAACCAAAGTTACCGACATAGCTCACCGAATGGTGAGACTCAAATAGCAGTAAGCCGGACACATAGCTCGAAGAAATGACTGCCGTTGGGGCAGAGCAGTTCTTGAGTGGCGACCGCGTACTGGAAAACGAAGCATAGGCAGGCCTCCCACAAGATGGACCGACGACCTGGTGAAGGTCGCCGGCAATCGCTGGATGAGGGTGGCCCGGACCGTTAGTTGTCAAATGGAAATCTTTGGGGAAGGTCTTTTGGCTGAAATGATGTACAGACAATGCTGCGTCTGAGCGTTTGGTTAGATACAACCACAATTCATACTTATTTCTGTGGTGCTCTGGAAAAAATGCTATGTGAATACAAATAAAGATCTTCCTTTTCAAACTCCAGATAGCTGCTGGGTGCATCACAAACTAATTTACATCGGTCAACATCTTCGGCATCGATTCATTTTTTTATTAAAACTTCGATGTGTGACTTAGCAGCAAACAAAAATACAATACAAACATTACTGCCACAGAAATGTAGCGATGGCAGGCCATTAGGTATTGCTGAGCTGGAGTTCTAAGTTCAATTTCCGGATGAGGGTTAGGTACTATTGGGATATTTATTTTTAATTTCCTGATGTCACTTGGCTCTAGACATGAAACAAAACGTAATTGGCGAATCATGGTTGTTTGTAGGTTCCTGTGCCCTTCGGTCAATACAGGCGTGAATTTTAGTAAAAATTAGTCAGGATATAGCGTTATCTTAACGATAATATTTAACAAAAAATACACAATTAATTTTTTTTTATAGTTTATAGACAAATACAATGTTAGAGAATCGGATATTATATATGCCGTTGATCGTCTTGTTAAAGGATCATTGCAGTTCATATTAGTTTACTTTCATCATAAGAATTAAGTTATAGAAGTTATTAAGTAATATCAATAAAGTTTTAACCAATGTCAAACGCTCTACGCGATCCCAATTTTATTCAAAGGTTTGTATTGAAAGAGACGGGAGTAAAGAAACGGAAAACGGAAAGGTTACCGCAAAGGCTTTGAATCCAGTTGGTTAGTCACTACTCAGTCTATTTCAGGCTTGCTTACTTCACATTAAAAATAATACCGTCGCCGTAGATATACATAATCTTTATTTATCGTTATTATGTTAACCCAGTATTATTTTCATTTAATGATGGCGTCAAACAAGCCTGTATTTCATGTGGATGGCATGTGAATATCTACTGTAGTGTAAAATACAGATGGATTGCCACTCCGGAGGATTAAGTTTTGCGTTTGTGATAGTGATAACGAGGCTATACAATACCACCTTACCGAAACACGGTTGAGTTGAACACTATTATTTGGTAACACTACGGCGTCGGGACGTGACGACCCCATCGCCCACTAGCGGAAGAATTCCCTTCTGGTGGAGAGGAATTCTTCCGTTGATGCAGTCAGTCTACCGAATAATGGCGGTCAAACCATGGCGGTACAAGTGCGTGGGATGGGCAGCAGCGTCCCGTGTAAAATTGCCGCCACTGCGATCGCCAACCCGCATGCCAAGCATGGCGATTATGGCATTTCCCCCCAATGATACACAACCCGAAAAAACAGCCCCTAGTCCCCGGCGGGTCCGTTATTCCTGACCATAGTGGTACCGGTCATGGTAACGGCGGGGCAGGGGGTGCGAAGAATCACTGGAAGACGCCAGGGTATCGCAAACGACGACAATTGGCGAATCATGATGCTTTTTCGGGTAGATGCATATAAATAAGTTACATGTGCTCAACAAATATTTGTATTTAAAACATAATATATATAAATATTTCTAGTGAAAAGTTGTTTAATATCTGTGGATTTATCTTAACTAAGCACATATCATATAATTGTGTACTTTTATATGTGTTAAAAGAAGTAACTCTACTCACTTGCCGGTAACCTGTCACTCACTACACTTGCTCTACTATATTTACACTTGGAATCTACTCAACGGAATGTCTTCAATCTCTGATATTGCTGAGCATCAGAGGACAGCCATGCAGGCCTTAAATGAGCGAATGACGAAGTTTGAGGTGCATCTCAAGGCCTCCACCCCAGGAAGTGACCTCAGTGCCCTCTCCAAAGATTTCTCCAGCTTCAAGGAACACGTTTGGACTGTTTTAAGTGCATTGCAGAAACAGCTTGGCGATATCAGTGAAAGCATTGACTTCATCGAGATGCGGCACAGGAAGAAATTCATTTTGTTGGGTGGTGTTCCAGAAAGGGCTGGTGAAAGTGTTCCTGATGAGGTGATAACTGTTCTCCATGACAAACTGGGTTTAAATAACATCCTTGAATCTTCATTGTCTGTCTGTCACCGCTTGGGACGTTCCTCTGAAGGTCGTACAAGGCCTATCCTCATACGTTTCGGTGATGTTTCTCTCAAGGCTGATGTGTGGAGTAATAAAACGAAGCTCAAGGGATCTCCATACATCCTCACTGAGTTCCTGACCAGGCACAGGCAGTTGTTGCTATCCAATGCCCGAAGACTACTCGGCATGACCAACGTGTGGACTCTTGATGGTAACATTTACGTGAAACTGCCAGATAACACACGTCGTCGTCTGCTGAGTGAAGACGATCTAAGGACGCTCGCATCTGAACTGGGAAAATCACTCGACGGCCCTCAGACTACTGTGACGATACCCAAGAACATCTTGGTCAAATCTAATGTTGGCCCAACTACCAGACCGAAGAAAACCGTAAAAAATAAGTAGTGGCACATCTTTTCTTCAATGTATGTCCCAACTAATAGTCCGCACGTAGTTTTTGTAATTTGTAATAAGTACAATTTGTTCTGAGTTTTGTTGTGAGTATCGTATTCGGTTTCTTATCTTGTTTCTTTTTTTTTTTTTTTATGTATACTACCTTCTTTACACTACTTATTACTAACATAAGTTCTTTCTTTTTGTTTAAAATTCTACAACTGTGGTACAATGATGTTTTATGTTGCTGTGGTATGTTTTCTTTATGTACCTAACCTATAAATGTAGCTGTCACTGTTTTCATGTTTTCACTGTCAATTATGTCAATGTCATTCTTCGATCGGATAGTTTGTACGGTATTTATATATATTTTTACTCTCTGATTGTATTCGTGCGGACTGTGCTTTAACTTTTTTTTTTGTTGTACATGTGCCTTTTGATAATCATTATTTTTATTATTTTTTTTAAGTGAGTTGTCAGTTAACCGGCGGGTTCTGTAGTAAGACAAGAATTTACTCCCCTTCTTCTTAGTCCATAATAAGTAAGGACCTTATTTATATATTATAGTATATTTTTATTTATTTTAGATATTTATTATTATGTCTGATAATGATGATGATGAAATCTATTTTTCTGCGTGTGAATCTTCTTCATCTTACAATTCTCTTGACAACTCTTTCCTACTTGATGTCAAGCTGAGCGAAGAATTACAACGATTTGAAAATTGCTTTAATATTTGTCACATAAATGCTCAAAGCATTCCACAACATCATTCGGAGCTTTTAAACACATTTTCTAATACATGTACCCATGCTATTCTTGTGTCTGAAACATGGCTCAAACCTGAACTCCCCTCAGCTGCTTTTAGTTTGCCTAACTTTATTCTCATTCGTAATGATCGCATAGGTAAGCGAGCCGGGGGTGTTGCTATATATTTACGTAGTAACATCCCATATAAAATCCTCTTATCTTCTCCATCTACTTATAATAGTGATCCTGAATATATTTTTATTGAAACTTCTGTCCGCGGGCTAAAAGCTGTTCTTGGAGTCGTTTATTGTCCGCCCACAATAAATTATTTCACTGTTCTTGAATCTGTATTGGATTCAGTTACGTCGGACTGCAAACATCTCGTAGTCATGGGGGATTTCAACACTGATTTGCTAAAGAATAATAATAGGTCCTCCAGACTGAGATCGATCCTGGATTCATCTAACCTTTCTCTACTTCCACTGAGTCCTACTCACCATAATATTGGGTTTGATGATTCCTGGATCGATCTCATGTTTACCACGTCTAGTGACTTAGTTGCCAACTACGGTCAGTTAGCAGCTCCGGGCTTCTCTAAGCACGATTTGCTTTACATGTCCTTTAAAATCAAGCCACCTAAATCTCAACCAGTAACTATCAAAATTAGAAATTTTTCGGCAATAAATACAGAAAAATTAAATGATGATGCTTGCTCAATGGACTGGACAGTGGTTGAGCAGGCGGGTACTATTGACGAAAAAGTAAAAAAATTAAATGATAATGTTAAGAAAATATTCAACACGCATGCTCCTCTACGGACGGTGCGAATAAAACGGCCACCTGCTCCTTGGATGACCAGGGGGGTGCGCATGGCCATGTCAAGGCGTAATAGAAAATTTTGTGTATACAGACGAGACCGCAGCGAAGCTAATTGGTGTGCTTATAAAGTAGCCCGTAATCGTTGCAATCAAATGGTGAGAGCAGCCAAACGCCGCTATGTCTTTGATAACATCTCCAACTGTTCTCCGGCAGATATATGGAAGTTTCTGAAATCTCTTGGCTTATCTAAGTCTCAGCAAAATTTACTTGGTCCCAATATCTCCATTAATCAGCTCAACCTTCATTTTGTGAAAAATCATGTCCTTGATCAACAGACTAAGCTTGAAACAATTCAGAACCTCACTTCCATGCCAGTTTTTCACTCTTTCTCCTTTTCTCCTGTTACTTGTGATGAGGTGTACAAGATTTTGTATTCCATTAAGTCTAAAGCAGTCGGCTGTGATGAAATTAGCAGAGTTATGATAACTCTTATTTTAAATTGTATTCTCCCTTTCGTTACACACATTATCAATTTTTCTTTACAAACAGGGACTTTCCCCCTTGAATGGCGCAAAGCGCATGTGATTCCACTTCCAAAAGTCAATAATCCCTGTTTGGAAAATCATTTCCGGCCGATTTCCATTTTACCTTTTTTATCTAAGGTACTTGAGGCTGTAGTACACAAGCAACTCTCTAATCATGTATTTGCAAATAACCTTCTTTCCCCGTACCAATCTGGTTTTCGGCCGAGCCATAGTACGTCGACTGCCTTGCTTAAAATTACGGAAGATGTTAGGGCAGCAATGGAAAATTCAAAATTGACAATATTGGTTTTAATTGACTTCTCCAATGCATTCAATGCTGTAGACTACGACATTCTTATTACTATCCTCATGCATGTTGGCGCCTCATCGCTTGTTCAGGATTGGTTTTCGGCTTATCTTCACGGTCGCCAGCAGGCGGTTCGCATTGATCGGGACTTATCTGACTGGTGCGACTTAACCTCTGGTGTTCCGCAGGGCGGCATTCTCTCACCTCTCTTATTTTCATTATTAATTAATTCTCTATCTAATTTTCTGAACTGCTCCTACCATTTGTATGCTGATGATTTGCAATTGTATACACAGGCTGATCCGGACAATTTGAATATTGCCATATCCAATTTAAATAATAATCTTGATCTAATTTCTCAATGGTCTAAAAAATTCGGTATCTCAGTAAATGTTAGTAAGTGCCAGGCCATCATATTAGGTAGTTCTTCATTTATTAATAGATTTGATGAGAATCAATTTCCACCTCTTCTTTTCAATAATATTGTGATTCCTTTCTCACCTTTTGTTAAAAACTTAGGACTGTACATAGACTCCAGCTTCAGCTGGAATAAACATATAACAGCAATTAGTCAAAACGTCACAGCTTCGCTGCGGTCTCTCTATAGATTTAAAAACTTTTTACCAACTAGCACTAAAATACTACTGATTCAGTCTCTTGTATTGCCCATCATCGATTATGCTGATGTTTGCTTTCCGGATCTTTCCCAGGATCTTCTTAATAAATTGGATCGAATTTTAAATAACTGCATTCGCTTTATTTACGGACTTCGTAAATACGACCACATATCATCTTTTCGTTCTAAGCTTGAGTGGCTTCCTATTCGGCAGCGACGGTCCGTCAGGATACTCTGCTTATTATTCTCCATATTAAACGATCCTAGTTCTCCTGATTATCTTAAACTCAATTTTAATTTTCTGGGCGCTTCTCATAGTCTTAATCTCCGTTCGTCGGAATCTCTATCTCTTCAAATTCCTTCTCACAGAACTGGTTTCATGGCCAACTCTTTCACAGTTTCGGCAATAAAGCTCTGGAATTCGCTACCCGTGGACATAAAAAAATCATCCAGTAGATTCTCATTTAAAAGAAAGCTCCGTGAATATTATCTCAAAATGCTTTGAGTTTTTTTTCTTTAAAGGTTTGAATTTGATATTTCATTCTTACGTTGGTTTCATAATCAGACATTTAAATGTGTATATATATATATATATAGATATGTGTATAATATTATTTGTATTGTATATATAAGTAATATTTTTTTTTGATGTAGGTATATATTTAATTATATCATTATTAAGTATGTGTTATCCTGTAACTCCATAATATTACTCCCATTGCTCTGTAAATTACTTTCAAAATGACTATTATGGCTTTTTATCTATTCTTGACGATTTTCCAAATGCACTACCATTCTTTGTTTTCCACACAACCCTTAGGTTGACTGGTAGAGAATGCTTTCTAGCATTAAGTCCGCCTCATGTACTTTGTTTGTGCAGAAAGTTTAAATAAATAAATAAATAAATAAATTGGCCCTGGCAACATACAACATTCGGACACTGCGGACCGACGAGAAGGTGGCGGAACTAGAGGAAGAATTGAGCGGGTTACGATGGCACATTATAGGGCTATCTGAGATCCGAAGACAGGGAGAGGACTCGATAACCCTCAAGTCTGGTAACCTGCTCAATTTCCGGTGGGGCGATCAACTGTCTCAGGATGGTGTCGGGTTCATCGTCCACAAGTCCCTCGAGAACAACGTTGTCAAGATCGATTCAAGATCAATTGGGCGTTCGAGGCGACCACGAGCTGAAAGTGGGGCAATTTGGATATGGGCGACGAAACACCAGGGGCCAGACACTGGCTGACTTCATGGAGAAGGAGAGCCTCTATATGATGAACTCTTCCTTCAAGAAGCGGGCTTGCCGGAAGTGGACCTGGATCAGTCCTGACGGTGCGACAAAAAATGAGATAGACTTCATTATGTCCACAAGGCGGCATATATTCAGTGATGTCTCTGTGATCAATTCGGTAAAAACCGGCAGCGATCACCGAATGGTAAGAGGCACACTGAATATAAATGTCAAGATCGAAAGATCCCGACTAATGAAGTCTACGCTCCGCCCAGCACCTGCCCAAATCCAAAACCCCGAGAGCTTTCAACTCAAGCTACAAAATCGCTTTGAATGCCTGAGTGAGTGCGCAGATGTGGACGATTATAATAACAGGTTCGTGGAAACTGTCCGCACGGCGGGGTCTAAGTTTTTCAGAACCCGCCCTAACAATAAGACCAAAAAGATCTCCAGCCCAACTCTCAAGCTCATAGAGGAGAGGCGCGGTATGGTTCTGAAGTCCTCTGAAGATGCTTTAGTGTACAGGCGGCTTAACAGACAGATCTCCAAGTCATTGACTCGCGACATTCGGCGTTTTAATACCGATAGTATAAAAACAGCCATAGAGCGGAACCAGGACTCTAAAGTGTTCGCCAAAGATCTGTCATTAGGGCAAAGCCGTCTCACTAAGCTGAAGACAGAGGACGACAGAATCGTATCGTCGAAGCCTGAGCTTGCAGAGGAGATCGAACGGTTTTACGGACAGTTATACATGTCAGCACGACCACCTGTTAACAGTCCGGCAGCAGATCCTAGAGCCGGACTGACCCGAAACTACACCGAAGATATCCCGGACGTCAGTCTAGACGAGATTAGTACGGCTCTCAAACAGCTCAAAAACAACAGGGCGCCGGGTGATGACGGAATCACTGCTGAACTCCTGAAATCAGGCGGAAGGCCAGTATTAGAAGCTCTTCATTCGATGTTCAATTCTGTCATATCCGAGGGCAAAACGCCACAGGCGTGGCACAGAAGTGTGGTGGTACTGTTCCTTAAGAAAGGCGATAATACCCTTCTTAAAAACTATAGGCCCATCGCATTTCTAAGTCACGTCTATATGCTGTTTTCGAGAGTGATCACGAACCGTCTATCTCGCCGACTCGACGACTTCCAGCCTCTCGAACAAGCCGGTTTCCGTAAAGGCTTTAGCACCATAGACCACATTCACACGCTGCGGCAGGTTATACAGAAGACAGAAGAGTATAACCAGCCCCTATGTCTAGCGTTCGTGGACTATGAGAAAGCCTGAAGGCTCAAGGCGTGACCTTGAGCCTTCAAGTGACCTTGAAGACTCAAGGTCACTTAGAGAGCAATGGAGAGAGCTATACTTGGAGTTTCTCTGCGAGATCGAATCAGAAATGAGGAGATCCGCATGAGAACCAAAGTTACCGACATAGCTCACCGAATAGCGAGACTCAAGTGGCAGTGGGCAGGGCACATAGCTCGACGAACTGACGGCCGTTGGAGCAGAGCAGTTCTCGAGTGGCGACCGCGTACCGGAAAGCTAAGTGTGGGCAGGCCTCCCACAAGATGGACCGACGACCTGGTGAAGGTCGCGGGCAATCGCTGGATGAGGGCGGCCCAGGACCGTTCGTTGTGGCATTCTTTGGGGGAGGCCTTTGTTCAGCAGTAAACGTCTTTTGGCTGAAATGATGATGATTTGGTAACTTCATGCCTGTAATCCCCGAAGGGGTAGGCAGAGGTAAAGGCATAAATTCAAGCATAGTACATGCAAACACCCACGATTCGCCGGTTATGTTTTGGCCCATGTAACAGATGGCAAGCCTGTTGACATTTTCGGGCACATCACCAAACTTCGAGGTACTGGGAAATTTCCAGAAAATGGAAAAATCTCAATAAAACCAGAGATAAAGGACTTTACACCATTATCTCTGATAACCCCCTACCCGGGAATCGAATCCAGAACCTCAGCGTAGTAGCAGTGGCCTCCAACGTATAGGACTAGGCTACCGAGGCAGTTAAATTATTTGGTGACAGAAAGAAAGGCGGTGGTACGCTGTCAATCGCCGACATCGGAACTCTACCACCGGTAAATAATTATACTTATTGATTTTTAAATACATAATAGACTTGCATAATCATAATACAGACATGCCGATATAAACACTAATAATAGAAGAGGAGCCGTTGGAATAGAATGAAACTTAGTTCCCCACACATAAAAGTTACACTCGAGACTTCGAGAGGTCGCGTCGTCACAAAAGCGTCGTAATTGGCCCGTTCTTTTTCTACTTCCCAGAAGCATTCAGAGCCAATGAAACGTGTGCATTTAAATGACGTTCCACAGCTTTGTGGGGTCACACTAAAGTTGTTCATGAAACCGCCAGCGAGTAAGACTTTTGTGTAGACCCGCGTCGGAGGGATCACTAAAAAGAACCTGCTCTTTACTGGTTAACAACTCATTAGTCATGCTTATTTGAAAATGTAATAGTGTGGTGTTACTGTGTAAGGTGTATGATGAAAGGCTGCTTGTTCGATGTATTCTATAGACACTTTTAAATGAATTGCGATTTCTCAACCTCAATGTACCTAATCAAATGAAGTTGTCTTTAACTTTTGTACTTATTTGTTTTAAATTTTGATGATTTCAAAATTGTTAGTTTGTGTATATGTATGAACATGTACTTAAAGATTTGGTTGAAATGAATGTAAAATTTTACACCCTTCTCTACCTTTAACAAACTTGTTGAAGTTTGTTAAAGTTAGAGAAGGATGTAAAATTAGTTAACAAAAACTTTAACTTTAACAAATAGGTATTTTGGTGCAACCGAACCCAAGTAAGTCTTAGGTTCGGTTAAAAATTGATATAATGATCTATTTATATAAAAATCAATTGCTGTTCGTTAGTCTCGCTAAAACTCGAGAACGGTTGGACCGATTTGGCTAATTTTGGTTTTGAATGATGTTTGGAAGTCGAGGGAAGGTTTCAAACGTAAGAAAGATGAAGAAATTGAAGGGAAATAGTAAAAACCATAATTTAATTTTCCCATACGAATAGTCCGCATCTGTCAAACCTTTGACACTTTATTTCATTCTGAGGCAATACGAAGTTTGCCGGGTCAGCTAGTTTGAGATAAATATTTTTCTAAAGAATTATTTTTTTATTCTTATTGATATATCACCAATCAGGTATTGGCAATATAATTAAAACTAAGTTTCATCACTTCTTCAAGCGCATGATGTCCACAGCTCGGCTGGACAAAGCCTTCCCTAAAGACGCCCACAACAGTGTCGTGAGTAATTAGGAGAGAATATTCCATAATCGCCACACTTGGCACGTAGATTGGCGATCGCAGTGACGGTAGTTTTATCGCGGCATAAAATAAGTCTAGCTGGAGCTTTAAATATAGATTTGGCCCAAATAATTACGCATAAGTTAGTGCCGCCAATGCCACCAACGCCACGTTAGGGTGGATTTGGTGTCACTGGTGATGGTGTTGGTGGCGTGTGGCGTTGGATTTGGTAGCATTGATGGCGTTGGTGGCGTTATTCTAATATCGTGTACAGAGAAGTTATTCATGTAAACCACATTTTTTTAGCTATCCATTAGTGTTTATGTTCCAAAATTAACCAAAAGTTATATCTCAAAAAATGCTGCTTATAGTCACTATTCCACGCAAACGAAGTCGCGGGCACAGCTAGTTATAAATATTTCAAACGTCCCGATTTAGTGAAAAACGCTTCGTCCCAGCACGCACCACAAAACATACTTACGTAACTACACATCCCACCTTTCTCGTATTGAATCGACAGCACCCTCCGCCCACTCTCATTCATTCTTTGCAGCTTTTGTAGGAGCGTTCAGGCTTTTTGTAACAGGACCGACGACGAGAATAGTAGACACCTAACTCACAAAATATTGTTAACGTGATAACATTTTGTATTCTTCTTTGTTGGATACATGGAGCAACACGGGCCACCGGCCGCGGCCGACCGGAGGGGAGTAGCCATGGCGTTTATTGCCGATTCAAAACAGTCTTTCATTTTTTGCGGGGGAAATACGTGTGACACACACCCACACAAACTACTTAGGCAAACTCCCGAGTATTATGATAAGTATACATGTCATATGTTTATGTTAACCCTAGTTTGCACTAAAAACATTAAACATTTTATTTCGCGACTCGTCGTATAAAATATGTATTGCGATATGTCTTGTTGGTGTTAACGTCAAACCTATCACTTTAGTGAAGCATCTCAAGATTTGTTGTTATGTGCCCGGAAACTTCAACAGGCTCGCCACATGTTACATGGCCCAAAAAGTAACCAGCGAATCGTGGGTGTTTGCATGTATGCTTGAATGCATGCGTTTAGATACCTCTGCCTACCCCTTCAGAGAATACAGTTATGTATGCAGTTAAATTTTTAGCGACGTAGAAATGATGCTACCCAACTGGAACACGCAAGTGAAGAAGAGTTCCTATAGTTATGCCAACTACTAAATTCTACTACCTACTCATATTATAAATGCTATAATTTGCGAATGTGCCCTGAGATGTCAATAGGCTCGCCACCTGTTACATGGGCCAAAACGTGACCGACCGACGAATCGTGGGTGTTTGCATGTATGATTGAATGCATGCATTTACTGGACGGATTTGAATGAAACTTTACAGTAATATAGGTTTTATATTGGAATAACATATAGGCTACAATTTGTAATCATCATATCAGCCATAGGACGTCCACACACATAGGCCTCCCCCAATGACCTCCATGCCGACCGATCGGAAGCGACGTGCATCCAGCGGGTACCTGCAGCCTTGACTAGATCGTCGGTCCATCTTGCAGGTGGACGTCCTACGCTGCGTTTGCCGATACGTGGTCTCCACTCGAGAACCTTTCTGCCCCAGCGGCTATCTGTTCTCCGAGCTATGTGCCCTG
Organism: Macrosoma leucophasiata; assembly: GCA_036365455.1. Taxonomy (NCBI): domain Eukaryota; kingdom Metazoa; phylum Arthropoda; class Insecta; order Lepidoptera; family Hedylidae; genus Macrosoma; species Macrosoma leucophasiata. Next base: position 19,488,165 of record JAWQUS010000007.1, on the reverse strand, counting down.
CCCATTGCCACTTCAGCTTGGAAATCTGCTTGGCTATGTCAGCGACTTTCGTTCGCCTACGGATCTCCTCATTTCTGATTCGATCCAGTAGGGAAACGCCGAGCATAGCCTTTTCCATTGACCGCTGAGAGACTTGGAGCTTTCGTACGAGACCCATAGTGAGAGACCACGTCTCGGCACCGTAGGTCATCACCGGCAAAACGCACTGATTAAAGACTTTCGTCTTCAAGGACTGCGGGATGTTTGACGAGAAAACGCTCCTTAACTTCCCGAACGCTGCCCAGCCGAGTTGGATTCGACGAATGACCTCTTTCTCGAAGTTCGACGTGCCTAGTTGTATGGTTTGTCCTAAATAGACATATTCGTCGACAACTTCGAGCATCGAGTTCCCAACTGACACTGGAGTGGGCGATATAAGGTTATTGAGCATGACCTTGGTCTTATCCATGTTCATTTTAAGGCCCACTCTATGGGACACTCGATTGAGGTCTTCGAGCATTGTGCTGTGATCTTCTAGCGGCTCTGCCATGACTATAATATCGTCGGCAAACCGAAGGTGTGTGATGTATTCGCCGTTGATATTGATGTCTAGTCCTTGCCATTCCAGGAGCTTGAAGGCGTCTTCCATTGCATTGGTGAAGAGCAGAGGTGAAATGACATCCCCCTGTCTTACTCCCTTCTGCAAAGGAATCGCCCTCGTGCATTGGTCCTGTACTCGGACTGACATGGTGGCGTTTTTATACAAACACTTCAACACTTCGATATACCGATAGTCAATGTGGCAACGCTGTAAAGACTGCAGCACAGCCCATGTTTCAACCGAATCAAAGGCTTTCTCATAGTCCACGAACGCTAAGCATAATGGCCGGTTATATTCCTCGGACTTCTGTATAACCTGCCGCAGCGTGTGTATGTGGTCTATGGTACTATAGCCTTTTCGGAAACCGGCTTGTTCGGGAGGCTGGAAGTCATCAAACCTGCGAGCGAGACGGTTCGTGACCCTCGAAAACAGCTTGTAGACATGAAACGGTGATCCACCCGCTTGCAGAAGCTCTGTCGTGATTCCGTCCGTCCGTCCGTGAAGGATCTGATGTCGTGCCGTAAGGACTGTTGGATCTATCTATTAAGTTGCCGGTATTTTTTAGCTTCATCAGAGGTCTGCAGTGTCATTGAGCGTCGTTCTGCCATAAGGTTGAGGGTTTGATCGGTGAGTTTTTGAGGTCTATTTCGTCGGCGGGTTTTGAAGTATTTAGACCCCACCGAATGGACAGTTTCTACCAACCTGTCATTCATATCGTCCACTGAGATGCAATCCTCCAGGCAAGCAAAGCGATTTTTCAAATCGAGCTGAAAGCTCTCGGGGTTTTGTATGTGATCAACAGTAGGTCGGAGCGTAGACTTCATTAGACGAGATCTTTCGATCTTGATGTTTAAATTCAATGTGCCCCTAACCATTCGGTGATCACTTCCGGTTTTCACCCTGTGAATCACGAAGACATCATTGAATATGTGTTTCTTGGTGGTCATAATGAAGTCTATCTCATTTTTTGTGGAACCGTCAGGGCTCTTCCAGGTCCATTTCCTATGAGGCGGCTTCTTGAAAAAGGAGTTCATCATGAAGAGTTCCTCCTTCTCCAGAAAGTTGTCCAGCCTCTGGCCCCTAGGGTTCCGATGCCCACATCCAAATTGTCCCACTCTCAGCTCATTATCGCATTTCTTGCCCAGCTTTGCGTCGAAGTCTCCTATAACAACAGTGAAATACGTTTTGGAAGTATGTATACTTATGTCCTCATACAAAGCTTCCACCTCGTCGTCCGGATGTGCCGAGGTCGGTGCGTAGACCTGGATGACCTTCATGGAATATCTCTTGGATATTCTGAGTATCAGGTACGCGACCCGACTCGACACACTCGTGATGCATTCAATGTTGTTAACGAGAGACTTGTGGACGATAAACCCGACACCACCTTGGGACTGCTGGTCGTCCTTCCGGTAGAAGAACAAGTTGCCAGACTTTAGGGTTATCGTGTCCTCTCCCTCTCTACGGACTTCAGATAGCCCCAAGATGTCCCAGTGCAACTTGTTCAATTCTTCTTCCAGCTCAGCAATTTTCTCGTCTGTCCTTAAAGTGCGTGTATTGTATGTTACCAGTGATAACCTACGTCGGTTTTCCGTTGTGCATGCCGAAGTCGTTTGACGGAAGCGACTCACCCGGAGATTCTTAGCACCCCTGGCTCCAGAGCTCGACTAGCGTCCGCCGGTTTTGCTACTGGGCACTTGGGGCCGGGCACTTGGGGCCTTTCCCTTGTCTGCATTTCCATCTGGGGGGTTTAGACCATAACCCGCCACGCTGGTCCAGTGCGTGTTGGTAGGTCGCCAGAGCCTCGTTTGTTGTGCAGCAGGGTGCACCACGTGCAGGTGAGGTTGGCTTGAGTCTCGATGGTGTTGGTTGAGACCCCTTACACCCCTTACACAATTTGTAATGATTAAAAGTAATACTGTAGTTACACTTTCTAACTCAGTCGCCAGAGCTCTATCGTTATCATTTTAATATTTTCGTGTCAAATTCTATGGATAAATGTCGTAGTTAGAACATGTTCATTCTCGACGGTTTTGGAAAGGATCTACACCGACCCACCTATTATTTATACATCAATTCAAAATTATCTACGAAAGAAACATCAATATGAACATTAAGCTCGACAAGTCCAACGACTGTACGACAGAATATCTTCGATGTGTACGCAAATAGTAACTTTGGTGATTCTTACAACAATCGACATGTTTTCCTGAAGTGCGAACGAAAACTTCAGCAACATTAAAGAGATAATTTCGGAACGTCATAGGGAGAGAAACAATGCTTCTTCTTCTCCAAGCTACGGGTAAGACTGTAAAGACACAGTACCTATATAGAGACATCTTTTGATGTTCGGATTGGAGAGTTAAGATTCTCCAATCTGAACGCACGACGCTATAGTAACATTATTTTCAATTACGAAATTATGAAGATTTGAACCTCAACAGAATAAATATCTCAATTTTGAGTGTAAAAAACAATTTTTTTAAATTGAAAAAGTCTGATTCTGGATATTTCAATTAATTTGTGCAAACTGATGATTACTTATGTAAGTTTTGTGAATATTTGTTTTAAACCAAAAAAACAAAGTTTTCATTAAACATGGTTGCTTTTAGTTCACGCTACTTATTTTCTTATCTTTGGAAATAGCTGACCAGCAACGGGAATAAAGGGATATGGCAACACGAATCATCTATTCAAAGAATAGATATAAGTACATTGCTCAACAATGAATATTGCACATCGAGCCTAGGAAGGAGACTTCGGATTATTTCGGGTCTGTAGAGCGTTATCTCTTTCGCATCGTACCTATTTGACGTATGTCGACCATTTTGATCAAGTTTTGACCAATACCTGTTTGTGCTTACGTAGGCAGTTGGCAACAGAGGTCGACCCTGCTCTGCGAAGTCGAAACGAGCTGATCGTCTCTTTCGCAAGCTCGATGTGTAATATTAATTAATTGTTGAGTACTGTGTATGGATCTAACTTTGTAAAAAAACCTATTACAATATTTTATTCGTAATTATTTTTATCAAGGTGTGTTGTGTGGTCGATGTTTTTACCAAATCTATATTTTAAAGCTCCAGTTAGACTTAACAATGTCCCGTTTAATACGTTTTTCCATTTCAATAATTCAATTTAGCGATTACATTGTCGTCTGCATCGATAATATACATAAAAGTGGAGTATTAAAGTAAACAATGGTTAGGCACCTACTCGGCGTGGGGGTAGGGGGCTGGACGATCGGTATTTGGTGTTCGCATTGTCGTTGAATAACTTTTGTCCCTATTGTGTTGCTGAAAGTAGAGCCACAAAGACTCCACGGCGTGGAACATAAACCGAAATTCATCAGAGCGCCGAACGTTCGTTTCTTAATAATGTTTGAAGCTTGATTTTGTTCCTTTATGTGAGGCCTTTAGCGAAAACTTTTCAGGAGAGTTTTATTTTTGGCATCCTTATTTAAATCGACCTTGTTTGTTTTCGAGAAGGTCTATCAAACCACATTAAAAGTTTGTGAATATTTCGAAAGTAATTACAATAAATTATTTTTTTGGCATTTTAAGTTTTTATTGTAAGACGCAGTTATTTTAATAAGTCCATCGATAAAAACTAGATACATTTAGTTAGGTACAATTAACTGTTTATCCTACTAATATTATAAATGCGAAAGTTTATGAGTATGGATGTGTGTTACTCTTTCACGAGAAAACTACGATGGATTTGAAAGAAACTTTACAGTAATGAAGGTTATACCTATACATTGGAATAACATAGGCTACAATTTGTATTTTTTTTATTTTTATGTAATGAAAGTGGTAAACAAGCATGCAGTTCACATTGATGTTAAGTGATGACTGCAGCCTATAGACACCCACACAAAGACCAGAGGTCAAAATGCTGATGCGTTACCACTTCTGAGGCCTAAGGTGTTATGCTTCTGTTCCGGAAATTACAGAGCCGTACCACCTGACCACAATAGTGCTGAACACTACCATTTAGCGGAAAGTATATTAGGTAATGCGGTGGTGCCTTCGCCCGCGAGCTCCGTCACTGGCGCTCTACCACCAGTAGTATTTACGCGATCATGGTTACTTGTACACGATAGCACTGCCCAAGCCAGTATTCTTACATATTCTTTGCTAACCATGTCCAAGTGAAAGAAAGATCTCTACTGGAGTTTTACCAGTCGTGTGTTGAGTTATTTTAACTATGATTTTATTTTCTATAATGATTAAGTTATTCTACTCATTTGATTTTAACTAAGTACATAACTTGGTCGCCACCTCCTAGTTTTATCTTAAAGTCCTCATATCAGGAGAAATGAACCGGACCAAGTAGATACGGGGATAGCAATATTGGCAACTGAATTTAGACTTCCATAGTAAGAAGAAAAGACGGAATGCTAAGCGTGCTAAGCACTAACAATTTTATTAAGATACACATATTTATCTACAGTCGTCACCCTTGATTATTTCAGAAACGTCAGGCAAATTGGAATATCGTGCTGGCAATTTCTAAAATACTCACTCCAAATTGTCAAAGTTATTATAATCTTATCGGCTTGTTTAGCAGATGTTTAATGTAAAATATATATTATTTCTTTTCATCACGTATTTAATGCACGTAATCTTTACGACATAGACAAGAACTTGTTTTTAAGGATCGCTCTGTTCCTGGTAACACTCTACAGCAGACAGAGAGAGATAGAGACACAGCATTGCTCTCTCCATAGCACGTTGTGTGAATTTGTGCTTTCGAGTAAGTCTTGCAGTAGGTAAAGGGCCACAACATGAGTTTATTTCACGAAATTCGTTGATTTCTTTTTTCTTAGCATTGGAACCTACTCAAGAATCTTGCTCACTTTTTACGTACTCGATCAATATCTGTCCAACTTGTTGTGTAAGTGAACAGCACCTATGTAGGTATGTAATATTTTGACTATATGATTGTGATTATATTTCACAAGTTATGGCGTCGGACGTAAATCGAACAATGGCGGTCTATTCTAATAGTAGGTAGTAAGTGCAATAACGCAGGATGGGCAGCCGTGTCCTATGATAAAACTATCACCACTGCGATCGCCAATCCGTATGGCAAGCGTGGCAATTATGGTACCTATAGATATTTCAGATGTTGCATCTTTGGCTTATGTCCAGCTGTGAAGGTCGGTCCGCTGGAAGGATGATGATGACGATTGTGTACCTAAAGAATTCCGTTATATTATATATATACATATTATTAATTATTAAAAATAGCCCTTTAAATCCTCAAACTTTAGTACAGATGTCTATCGGTTTGATTTATCTGCGGCGCATTCAGTGGATCTCATTGTATGCGAAACTGTATTTTCAGTGGCATTACGTGTACAATCAATTGTAATTATTATTGAATGGCATGTTACTGTTATATATCATCCTACAGTATAACTGATTAATTTTGCAGTGAAATTCAAACGCGATTAAATAACTTTATTTAGACATGAAAACCGGAAGTAGGTTTCTAATTAGTTGTATGTACAACTAATTAGGAAACACTAAACAGTGAGGATTCCTCACAGAACAGTTGTTTAGTGAGGATCATCATCATCGTTTCAGCTGAAAGACGTCCATTGCTAAGCAAAAGCCTTGTCCAAAGATGTCCACGGTCCTGGGCCGTTCTCATACAGCGATTGTCTGCGACCTTTATCAGGTCTTCGGTTCCCATTTGAAAACTATTTTGCCCCAACCTTCATCGGTTCTTCGAGCGATGTACCCTTGCCCCGATGTGATTCACTGCCACTTGAGTTTTGCTATACGAGGGGTTATATTGCCTACTTTGGTTCTCATGCAGATCTCATTCTTTAGTCGATCGCAGGGTAACATCGAGCATAGCTCTCTATGCTTCTGCGTGATTTTGAGCCGTAAGGAATGAATTTCTGAAAATGTCTTTGTTAGTGCTCACATACATCATCATGAGAGGAACCCCTGTAGCAAATATCAAGTTTCTAAGTACAGAAGTCTCGTAGGCCGTGGTTTGCTATATAAGTCAGTGAGTCTTTTTGTTTTGGCTTGTCTTGTATAGATGTAAGTAATTTATGATAATATTTATTATATTTCTTGGATAGATGTACATAATAATATTTTATAATTTTTCCAAAAAATATACGCGAGGGAGACTTTATAAATTCTTAGATATTTCTTTATTTCGTAATTTGTAGACGTTGTTTTTTTTATCTAATATTGTCTTGAACAGGACTTAAAATCCTACAATATGTAGTTATTATCGATATTGTTATCCCATTTATATTTTCCAACGTCTGTACTTTTCAGCCAGTAACTTTCAAGTCTAACCTATTTTTCCATTCTCCTTTGAATGCTGCCCTCATTCTTTGCAGCTTTTGTGTAGTCCTCGGTGATGTGGCGAGATTCTGAAGGAAAGTGTTGCGTGAACACTTTGTGTAACCGAAAACCATATGTTATGTATTATTTTTGCATACGCCAAGTTTAAAATATACTGTACTTACTATAATATGTTTTACCCATAACATAATTGGTCAACAAACCAGTTTGATACATCACTTTTTAGGCGATGATCGTAATTTGTGAAAAATATTATATATGCAGATGTGTCGCCACCTCTGATCAAGTTGTTTCGCCCCTGTGATATATTTCATTCCATGGATGAAGTCTGTTTTGGCTTTGGCAGATATCAAATAGTGACTACCGGCAAATAGGAGCTATTGGTAGAGAACGATGTGGCCCCACATCAAAGTCATAATTATATGATAAGATAAGATAAGATAATATTTATTTGCATAAACATGTGTGTGTTCATACATCGAAGGAATACATACAGGTGACAAAAACAAATTAAGCGCAGACATGTTTGTCACAGAGTGACGTGCAAAAAAAATTTTTTTTTTTTTAATGTTTTAAAAATTTAACGAGACAATATTAATTTAATGGTATTTATCATGATTATAATTACATACAGAGATCGATATTATATTCAAATTATTTAATGTCAAGTTTATTACAATTACTCAATGATAGGAAAATAAAATTATGGAATTATCAGTTTAATTATGTCAGTACAAATTGTTTTTCATTTAGGAATTCAGTGACACTATAGTATGCTCTGGCAGTCAAAAATTTGCGTAGTTTATTTTTGAAAACAAGTTGAGGGAGTTCCTTCCAACTTTTAGGTATATTGTTATAAATGACTGGTGCCATGCAGTAAACACTTTTGCGCATCAGGACCGTCTTGGCGGATTGGAGACAAAGTTGACTATTATCACGTCTACTGCGTCGATATGTGTCAGTTAAACGATTATAGTAATGTGGATTTGACTTAACAAACACAGCTACTTCTAATATGTACAAGGAAGGTAAAGTTAATATTTGGTGTTTTTTAAAATAGGGCACGCAGCTATCTGTTTTCGCCAGTTTGAACATCGCCCGTAGACATCTTTTTTGAGATTTGAATGCTGATTCTTTTTCCGTCGAGTTACCCCAAAATATTAATCCATATCGAAGATGAGTTTCAACTAAACCGTAGTACGCTGTAAGCAGAGCATCCGTATATAACGTGTATGAAAGTGTGTGTAGAGCGAATGCGGATATACTAAGCTTTTTACATACAGTCTCGATATGTGGTTTCCAGTTAAGGTTTTTGTCAATCTGTAGGCCAAGAAAATTTGTTGAATTAACTGCTTCTATGCTTTCATTACAGTATCTTATACTAAGTTTCATAGCAGGTAACCGTTGCGCAAAATGTATAGTCTTCGTTTTTTTTAAATTTATTTTTAAATTGTGTTCCTGCATCCATTGTATAGCTAATTTTAAGGAATTATTTATATCAATCTCATATGTCTCTACATTTACATATGACGTAGTATTTGTATACTTGTCGTTGTTGTTGTTCATAATGAACATTCAAGTAAAAGGAATCAAAGAGTATACAAATACTACGTAAAAGGAATTTCGATCGGCATTAGCCCCGTATCCACCGGGCGAAGGGTCTCGTGAGCCACATTCGGGCGAGTGGTTCGATTGAGGCTGGCTCGCGAGTCAGCCTCGTAGTTTACTGGAGCCATCCCAGTCTACTCTCAGTACTACCGTCCCCACCGAACGCACAGCGCTCACCGCTCACTGAGGCCCCTCTGAGCACGCGCGCTTTGCCAAAGCCGCATGGGTCCGTTTCTCCGTTGACGCATGCTTGGCCGAGGCACCTAGCGCCCGCACAACCCCGTGGCACGTCCACCCCGGCTGTTCATTTCGTTCATGAGGCTGCCTCGCCCGAGCATACGTTCGGTGTAGATGCGGCTATTCACTTACTAAAAACTTTTACATCACTATCATCACTATTTCTATCACTATCACTACAATTTATAAAGTAAAGTTATCTCTGTCTGTATGCGCTAATCTCGGAAAGTTGTGAACGGATTTTGTTTCTGTTAAAAATGTTGGAAAGGTGGTTTTCTGATAAAGGTTTATATCTATAATCTATCAATATCGTACTTATATTTAACCGAAATATCACGGTTTTTGTCAGAGAAGTCGGGCGCGTCTCCCCCATATAATAAATGCTACCCGTGCGAGGTCGGGTCGCTAGTAACAAAATAAACAAAATGTTTCGTAGACTAAGGTACTTATATATCTTGAAATTCTCGGGAGAAACAACCACTACGGGACTTAACTAACTTACAGATTAACTTCCTGAAGAAAAATTTTTTATGTAGGTATTTCGCCATCTACTTTTTTTCTATATGTGGAGACTCTCAAATTGTAATAATCGATAGTCTTCCTAATACGAATAAATAAATAAAATAAATAAATCTTTGGGTGAGGCTTTTGCAGCAGTCTTTCGGCTGAAATTAACGATTATGTTTTCAGTATTCCATGCCTCGAATGACTCAAAAGGAAAACCAGAACGGTATACTATAGGGTTTATAGGGTTACTCTGATTTGTTCCGAAGCTACGATTGTAAATTTGATAACTTATTTAAAGGTTTTATAATCCATATTATAAATGACCGTGTGAAGTATCAGATAATAAGGCTTGTTAGAATACCTACTCTCAATTATTTTGTAAAATAATTTTATGACAGCAGTTTTGAGTCATTTAGGAAAATAAAAATATAAATACGACTCGGTTAGACCGGTGGTGTGTGACGACCGCTTGATTCGAAGGGTCGCAGGTTCGATCCACGCACCAGGACAAATATTTGTATGGCCTACAGATATTTGTTTCGGATCTGGGTGTTTGTGTATGTGTTGTGTGTGTACAACGGCACCCACTACAAAGGTTTATAAACCTAATGTGGGGCTGTATTTATTTTATTTTTTAATTATTTGACCATTTGTCTATTTGCTTTCCAAAACTACTATTTTTTTTCTGTTATATTAAGTTTTCTTTGGAAACGGAATTCAAAGGCAGGCGTCGGCAGGCATTGCAAACTATTCTTGAGTATCCCTTCAAATGGTAACAAATCTAATACTTCTTTAGTACACGTATAGCCTTAAACCATCCACAGCATATGTTACTTAAGGCACAATGGCTCCAGTTGGAAAACAGCCAAAGTGTCTATTTTATCGAATGCCCTAAACAATAGGCCCGCGATTGAGACACAATAGTTTTGAATGGCACGCGATGGTAGATTAGGCATGGTGGCACCCTAACGTTCTTAAGGGATCAGTCCGCTGATTTTGTACGTTGCTTGTATAAAATAATCGACGATTCGGAGCACCCTTATTTACATTTTAAAAAGTATTTAAAGTCGTGACTTGGCAATTTTTAATGAGTGATGAATTGAACACATACCTAGTTGTATGCGTAATGCCATATCAAAATTACTAAGTTACTTGAATGGACGTTGAATTATTATAGGAAGCGTAGTAGGGTCATTAAATCGATAGATTTGATCATTATGGTTCAACGCTGTTTGGCGTGGTGGGTATTTGTGAAATGTGACTTCTTTTACGAGTTCAATCTTGTTTTTGGAACGCAGGTTATCTCTAAACTGGTATTTACAGAAACTTAAGAATAGTACTTAGTTATCAAAAAAGCAGGTTATGCTATTGGAGAGGAAGGGACATCGGTCGCAACAATGATTTAAAAGGAAGAGGGAAGGTTGTATGTAACTTGAATAAATGTGATTATGATACAGTGCTCATCAAGAAATAATGCACATCGAGCCTATGAAAAAGACAATCGGCTAGTTTCGGCTTCATAGAGCGTTATCTCTGCTGCACACTGGCTATGTAAGCATCCGTACTTCCGGTATTGGTCAAAACTTGATCAAAATGGCCGAGAAACGTCAAATAGGTAAGGATGTAATGCAAGAGAGATAACAATCTGCAGATCCGAAATAAGCCGACGTCTCTTCCTGAGGTCGACGTGCATATATCAAAATTTTGTCCCATTTGCCTCCGGTGGCAATCGCCGCGGGGGCAACTGGGAATAATTTATTTTTTCTTGTTGGATACTGTACTTATTTGTACGAATTTCAAACTGCCGTGTCAGATTTTAGGTGAGAGGACTAGGACCGCCACTGTTCGTAATCGACTTCCATAAATTCTTATTAGATAACTGTCATAGAGCATACATACTTACATTAATTTGTTTTAGTTGATCTTAGACTTTTCAGCGGCATATTGAAAATATAGGTGAACCTAAATAGTAAACACCATAGTTTATTCAACTACATTTTAGAGTGCTTGTCTCAGAAGACTGAAATCATCTACATATAAGTAGTTTAGGTAAAATGATACGATAATAACACCACTCATAAATCCATACAGAATATGAAAGGAACACGCAAGCAAATAGAGTAAACAAAAGACGAACCACAAATCGCGGCCGGTTTAAGTGAGTTCAAATACGAAAAAAGGGAAAGTTGGAGCACCCTATTGTGATTGGGAGTCGCTTATTCGGTATGGGGTGGTATGGTTACACGTAGATGATAAGGTTTCACACTGTTTCCAAAATCAGTCGTTCGATACACGTGGTCGTAATTGACTGTTTCCTCGTAGTCATTGTAGTCTTATTGTTTTTTTTTTTATAATAATAATTGTTTAAGTTTTTTTAAAAAATTTTCAGTTATTTTTTTAAGAAACAGAGTTCCATATATTTGAACTTGAACTAGAAGGGTGAACATGTTGGTACTTCACGAGGTACTTAGAGTGCTACAATGGATTGTAAGTTTTAGATCGTATTTTATGATAGTGCCCATTGTTATTTACATTTCTGTGGTATAGTGGTCAACAAGGACATAGTTTTCACTGATTTTAAATGACCACATCATGACCGCTATAGTCTAATTTTCTTTGTATTTTTTGAGCATGGCTCATTTTTTCTCGAATAAAGGCATATCTTTCTTTCAATATAGATATAATTACCATTGAGACTTAAGCTTCTTGATCTCTATATCGGAATTTATGGGACTTCACGCCACTTGACTGGAATGTGATAGTTAGCCCTAAACTATACCATTTGGCTGCTGATAGATTAGATAAAGCGATGTTGGCTGTGTCTGGAGTACACCGCGGATACTCGGATAAAATTCCACACAAACGCTTATTCTGGTTACCTACTACACAGACAACGTCTCTCCAGACAGAGAATTTGTAATAAATAGTAATATTGTATTACATATTTTCTGTCTAGAGTTCATTGCTAGAGCTCTTCCATCAGTAAAGAAGAGCCCCTGGGAGTGATGTAGGATAGAAATTTCCTTGTGATCCTAATATATCATTTATCTGGTTTATTATCATGAAGTGGCAAACAGTCGTCGGAGCGTCGAAGGAGTCCTAGTTCCCTCATCCGCCCTCCCGCGCCCCCACCACGTCCATATCGAGCGGCGGGACCACCGCTAGGAGGCTGGAGATAGGGTGCAGGGCCAACGACATACCCATACACCTCTTCCCTAGCGTCTCCCCATCACGTCCCCATCTGACGGCGGGACCACCGTTAGGCGGCTGGAGATAGGGTGCAGAGCCAACGACATACCCATATACCTCTTCCCCAGCCTTCTCCTGACCATAGCAGCGAGTTTCGGGCAGAGCCACTCCAAACGCCGCTCCTTCGCTGGGCTCCTCTTAGCTTCGCCGGTGTGGCTCAATCCATCGACTATTTAGTCCCCGACCACGGCAAGGCGGAAACCCTCGGGGGGATTTTCATTAGCCTTAACCCAACACATGATATTAGGTAGATATCATTTGATGGTCTACAAGTCTTTATTCAACAAAACTGTCGAACTGTTCGACATGGTGCCACCGTCTCTTTTCCTACACCGTACTACTCGCCGAAGAGAGAAGTTTCACCCTCACCGACTGGACACCTGGCAATGTTCAACGGTGTGGTTTTCTCGTTCGTTTCTACCCAGAACGTGTAAATTGTAGAACGAACTTCCCTCTGAGGTGTTCCCTCGGTGCCACAATATGGGGTTAAAGAGTCCTTCAGGGCTGGCAGCGCGTTGGCAACTCCTCTGGTGTTGCAAATGTTCATAGGCGACGGTGACCACTTACCATCAGGTGGCCCGTCGGCTTGTCTATCAACTTAATGACATAAAAAAAAACACCAACCCTCTATTCAAGTTTTTAAAAACATACATCTTTTATATATATAGAAAAAAGAAAAGCATTGCACTTTTTCAGTCAATCATAACACATTTGAAACCACATGAGGTCAATCAATTAAAGTATAATTGAAGAGTTTTCACAGCTAACCTTATAAAACGCGAATTTACATTGCATTATTTTATTTTAATGTCCCAATTACAACATCCACATTGTATTACTATATGATATTTGTCGACAATGGCATCCTTTATGTAGCAAACAATCGTGTTGCTGATGAATTTCGGTCTATGTCTGCGTTGTGTCTTTGTGTTCGGGCCTCCCTCTAGTGGACAACACAATGGAACAAAAGTTGTTCAATAGAGGCACAGCACCTAATACGCCAGCCCTCCCCTTCATTGTTTCGGGTAATGTTCGACTTTTATGGATATTTTCAATAGATCGCTATAATCTGCAGAGTTAAGAACTTCGTTATTATCGCTATGCATGTCAGTAAGTAGAGTTCGCGTGGTGTGGTTAACGGATGGCTTATACGTAAGTAAAAGTAGATACCTATAATAAAACGTATATATCAGTATTTTATGTTTATGGACTATTTCGAAAAATAGCTACCGACTCAGTTGTTGTTTATAACTTTGAAAATGTTATCTTTATTAGCATTTTTTAAAGTTTGAACTTATGGGATGGCGAAAGCGATAAACGTTTTTTATGGTTTTTTTTTATTTCTTTATTAAATCATTTAATATTGATCTGTGATATTGATACATGCTTAAAATTGCCATCGATTATTCAAGTCTTGCTGCCTATGTTTTGAAGTTAGTAAAAAAGTCATTCAAGTACTCTGAACCTAAAATTCAATTACAAATATTAGACTTACGGTTTTTGTGGAGAGACTTCATTATTTCATATCATAAGAAAACTGTTAAATAAACTGCTCCCTTAACTTGGTGTCTGCTTATGTCCCAGATTAAGTCCTTGGTAAGTAAAGGGGAAAATATACTATCGGACGCGTCCCTCAGCTGCATGCGTTCGACAAGTAGGTAAGAATGCACAGTTGTAAAACATCCAGAGAGCTAGATCACTCGCGGACGTCCGATCGCTCAAGGACACGTCCGTGACTTACATCCTATAATATGCACACCATCGAAATAAATAAAATCGTTTGGCTAGTTGTATGGTCGTCAGTCGCGGCTGATGGACACGTCCGACAATATATTATCCTTATATAATTTAAATATATTAGGTAATATTGTTCTTGAAAAATTGGGATTTTTTCAATAAAAAACACTCTGTGTCACATCTCCTGAGTTTGAAAATTGTCAATATGCTCGCAAACTATTTATTACATGCGGCGAACCCAAAGAAAGTGCCTGTTGAATCGTGGATTTGGGTGTACGAACATGGTTAAAAACATGCAACCATGTACCTATTAAGAATAAACTGTAAATGAATTTGAATGTTTCTCACACAATAGATCTATACTTATAATAAAACAGTAAAATCCGCGTGTCTGTACATTGTATATATTTACGAAAAACTAATTGGGGGCGATGTTAAAATAGTATTAGAACACTTTTCAATCATTTTTTATTTTTTTGTCTGTCTGTTTGTCTGTTCGTCTGTTTGTCCCTTTGTCCAGGTTAATCTCCGAAGATACTGGACGGATTTGAATGAAACTTTTTGTGGTGTATAGATACTAAGCCTGGCCAACATTTAGGCTACTTTTTACCACGGGAAAATCACTCATTCCCACGGGAATCTCTACATTTAATAAAACCGTAAGAAAATAAAGACTGTACATTGAATATTTTTTAAAAGAATACATGGGACGTGATCTGTAATAGAAATCGAAGCCAAAAATATAGTTTTCAGATTTTTTGTCTGTTTGTCTGTATGTATGTCCGGGCTAAACTAAAAAAGTACTTAATGGATTTACTTCAAATTATGCATGAATATTACTAACCGGTCCGGTCAACATATAGACTACATATTATCATGCTATCTCCTACGGGGGAAGAGCTGTGAATCTTTAAAATCGTTCAAAAGTCAAAACTGTACATCGATTTTTTTGTTTTAAAGAATATTTGGGGCGTGATCTACTATCGATATCGAAGCCAAACATAGTGTTTATTTGTCTGTTGTTGTTTGTCTGTATGTATGTCCGGGCTAAACTCAAAATTACTTAATGTATTTACTTAAAATTTCTCATGAATATCCGAGAATTTTCAAGGACACCGCATTGGTAAGGTTAATAGGTATCGTGCATCCAAATAATGGCGATAGCTATTTCCTGCGGTTGTTACTTCACGCTTCACACGGTCCGAGGCCCAACGTATTTCGCTTTTCTGAGGACATTTGCAGGCGTGGAGTATCCCAGTTACCGCGCAGCCTGCGTAGCACGTCACTTTCTTGACGGTGACCAAAATTGGAATGACACCCTCGCGGAGGCAAGCGTCATTGACGGAGAAGTATCGCCATGATCTGTCTGAAGATTGTCTATGAGCTTTGAGGCACGTGTTACTGGAGACGAAGTCGAAGTAACTAATGAACGCATGCTGAACACCTATCTTAGTTAATTTCAAGATGTGGTCATTTCCACTGCCGATTGAACTATCAAATATGGGTAACCAGCTCCCCAATCATCACCCCATCAAGACCGTAGAAATTGGGAGTATAACGCTGAGACAAATTACGATCCGTGCGAAATGACCATGTCACTTTGTTCTCTTCAGAGTAAAAACAAATTTATGATACCGTCTTTGAAAGCGTTGGGCAAAACCAGGGTAAAATGTTTTTCTTGAATGCTCCTGGTGGAACAGGAAAAACATTTGTTACCACTGACATACTTGCAGAGGTCAGGAGGCAAGGCAAAATTGCTATTGCTGTAGCGTCGGGAATTGCTGCCACACTCCTTCCGGAAAGCAAGACAGCACATGCCATGTTTAAAATTCCCTTACATTTAGAGAGCGCCGAAAGGACTGTTTTTGGTGTGTCATGTAACAGCGATAAGGGACACGTGCTCAAGGATTGCTCCCTGATTGTATGGGATGAGAGTACGAAGGCCAATAGAAAGTCAGTTGAGGCTGTGGACAGAACCCAGCAGGACATCCGCAGGAACGAACATTTGAGTGGGTGGTGTCACATTACTGTTCACTGGCTATTTCCGCCAAACGCTTCCCGTGGTGACGTGAAGATCGAGGACTGACGAGGTGAATGCTTTGTTGTCACGATCTTAACGAGTTCGTACGCTGCCCTTGACCGTTAATATGAGAGCTCGGCTCAGCGACAATGCTCATGCTCAAGAATTTTCTGATGTCCTTCTAAGTCTTCGCGAAAGCACTCTAGCAGAAGAGAGAGGGGGACAGATGGTGCTTCCAGAGTCTTCCGGCAGAGAAGTATCCAGCTTAGAATAACTCATTCTCGGTGTCTACAGGGACATCAGTCGTATACCGTACCAGCAGAATACAACCTTTTGGGTGTGTGAGCCATTTTGACGCCCAAAAATGATCAGGCTGCAGAAATTAATAGGAAATGAAGTGGTCTACATAAATACTGTTGTCGAGCAAGATGACGCCACACATTATCCCATGGCATTTCTGAACTTCATGTCAGCAAGCGGACTTCCATCGCATACCATCAAGCTGAAGGTAGGTGTCCCGATTATGCTTCTTCGGAACTTATCTCCTCCGAAGTTGTATAACGGGACTTAAAGCCATCTCGCTCCACAGACACATCATTGAGGCGGAAATTCTTACGGGTTGTGGCATTGGTGAGGCAGTATTAATACCACGCATTCCCCTCATACCTCATTCTTCACGTTCCAGTTCAAGCGCGTACAGTTGAATGTTT
The DNA here is from genome assembly GCA_036365455.1 of Macrosoma leucophasiata. Classification (NCBI taxonomy): domain Eukaryota; kingdom Metazoa; phylum Arthropoda; class Insecta; order Lepidoptera; family Hedylidae; genus Macrosoma; species Macrosoma leucophasiata. The sequence goes on along the minus strand of JAWQUS010000007.1, from coordinate 19,471,182 downwards.
GCTTCGCGATAACCATCAATAAGTCGCATGGGCAGACACTGACGGCAGCGGGTGTTAACCTCAGGACGAGTTGCTTCTCACACGGGCAACTGTACGTCGCTTGCTACCACGTCACCAGTCCTGACCCTCTTTACATTTTGGCTCCCGGCAGAATAACTACCAACGTAGTTTATAGGAAAGTGTCGTAAGGTTTGATACCTTTGTACGTATTTTTACTCTTTTGTGTCCGGGAGTATATTCCTGCATTATTTTCTCTATTTCCTTCAGTCACATCTTATGACTGAACTCAGCAGGACTCCCATATCCCTTCAGTTGCTTCGCTTGCAAAAAAACTTATAGTTTTAATTTAATGCTATTTTAAAAGTTGTTTGCTTATAATGCTAAAGCGACATTGGCATCTTAGGTATGTTTGGTGCTGTACTGCCTTCACGCAGTCGACGTTGCGGGCAGCAGCTAGTGTATAATAAACGAAAATCAATGAAAAAGACAATGTCTCTCTTATTGTGAATGTAGCAAATTATGGCAGCCTTTCAATAAGCCTTTTCAGTCATAATGAAATGAAATTGCGTATCATTACATATTCAGTAGCTCGATACAACGCGTCCAAACGATGAAGAGAAATACATAATATTTTTTTATAAATGCATGTTCATCAAAAAACTCATTCATTTTTATGTACATTCATTTTGTATACTTTATTTTATCAGTTTTTGGTATTAATATATGCCACTGTCATAGTACCGAACAGAGTTTAGTTAGTTAATAGACCACTAGTGTAAGATCTAAGGTCTCGGATTCTGTCGCCAATTTCATCGCCAAGTCATATTGAAGCTTTTTCTATGTGTCTTCATGCCAAGTTCTTTACGGAGTCGGCAGCACCAAAAGCAGAGAATATGTAATAATACTACGTCAAAAGTCTCGGTTCTTTATTACAGATGATTCGGAGTGGCACCCTCTGAATTTGAAAATTTGAGGAAATTATTAGTGTAAGTGACATTATATACATATCTTTTCGGGAAAATAGGGGGTTGTCTGAAATCAATCAATTATTTTTTTGATACTTTGTAAAGCGTTTCTTAATTTTTTATTTTCTACTGCAAAGTTTATACTGTTCTCAGAAAAAATTGAATCAACACTATATTTTTCAACATAATTCGCTACCGAATTGTCTTTTGGTCGAAACAGCGATGCAAAACCAACATGTCATGCTTTTAAAATTAAAGTTAAATTTGCGTGCACATCTATAAAATCAGTAGAGATAGGTACTGACAGAAGTTAGCCACCCTCCCCACGTAGAGCCGTAGATTATATAGTTACGTTCACCACGGCTCAGATAACTCATAATGCAGTTTGCCGATGTTGAAAGCAACAGCCACACTTCCCTCGATCGGATTTTCCATGATAATCGCGACAAAAGAACTTTGCTGCGGACTCGCCGTATATTCTATTGCGAGTTGCGACGCACACGATCGCTACGTTCTATTCATATCGACGCCAACGGATAAGCAGTTATCCGTGGAATATCGTGCTCATTCGAGTATTAAACAAAGACGGGCTTTATATGATTGTAACTGAAGTATTCTTTGATTGAATATCTATATGTTTTAAACTATTATCGTCATTTCGTCAATGGCGTTAGCTTGTACTTTAAACATCTTGAATACAAGATCTTGCTATAAAATTTAATAAAATTAGAGAATAATATAGTTGGAGAATAAAAATGTATGATAATATGTGACTTGCAATAAACATTTGAATTTGAATTTGAAAAAAAAATATTTAAAGAATTATTGCTTAAAAATTAGCAACGATGAGTCTTTCATCTCTAAATATAGGTACCACTAGGCTACAAGGTGTCATCCATGAATGTAGACGAGTTTGGTGGCCATTTGCATTACTTTTATATAAGGTTGGGGAAAAAGTTTCTTCGCATTTTTTAAGATAATACAAAACATTTTTTAATATAGTTTATTTAAATTTAACTAAAGTATGTATGTACCATTTTGTTCGATAACCTTTTGCCATCTTGTAGGTAGGGACATGATCCCATTGCTATAAAAATTTTGGGACTTCTCATCAAAATACCGCGACAAGTGGATTTGGCAGTCCTCTCGTGATGTTAACCTAACATTGCATAAAGAATTCTGAAGAGACCGAAACAGGTGGAAATCTGAAGGTGCAAGGTCAGGACTATACGACGGATGCATTAACATCTCCCAGCCAAACTCTCTTAATTTTTGGTGAGTGGCTATAGATGTGTGAGGTCTAGCGTTATCATGATGAAACACCACACCCCTTCTGTTGATCAATTCCGGCCGCTTTCTCTCAACTTCTTGCTTTAATCTCATCAGTTGTTCGCAGTAGAGTTCAGAATCGATAGTCCTGCCTGGTGGTAATAGCTCATAATGAATAATGCCCTTCCAATCCCACCACACACACAACATCACCTTATTGCGAGTTAACCCGGGTTTCGCCACAGTCTGTGACGCCTGACCGGCCTTTGACCACGACCTTTTTCACACGTTCTTGTCGTACGTGATCCACTTCTCATCACCAGTTATCAGCTTCTTCAAAAATGATTCGGTTTCATTACGTCGTAATAAAGAATCACAAATGAGTACACGGTTCATTAGGTTTCTTTCAGTGAGCTCGTGAGGTACCCAAATATCGAGCTTTTTTTTGTACCCAGCTTTTTTCAAATGCGCCAAAACTGTTTTGTGATCAATTCTCAGTTCTTCAGCTACGTCGTAACTACTGATATGTCGATCTTACTCCACTTTTTCAAAAATGGCATCCATTTTATCCGTAATAGGGCGACCAGAGCGAGGTGCATCTTTGACATCAAAATTTCCGCATTGAAAACGCTTAAGGGTCAATTGCAGAAAAAATTTACATTTGGCAATATTTTTTGTCCCGCGATTTTAATATTAATTTTCATTTACAATTTAACACATCTATGGAAATTTCTAGGTTAAAAAGTAAAATGAGGAGTAGGTTTCTTAAAAACATAGCTTTTTATTTAATTATTCGTAATAATGTGCAAAATATTCAAAATAAAAAAACGTGATTAAAATTGTTGCCATACATTTTTTGCATGTCCGAATGACGACTTTATTTGTATTTTGGCCTGTTGTTACGACTGTTAATGATCCCAGATTTATATTTTTGCGATAAAAATATTCCTTGTAAATTAAGCTTTGACGTACTTCACTTTATTTCATTTAAATCTTTATAGATAGGTAAATATGAATTAAAATAATGGTGTCCCTAAAATGTAACATTTCGTTACTAAAGGTTAGTAACGGATGATAAATCTTGAATGCGATGATTTTAATTTAGCACGCAACCGTTATTTAAACTGGCAACACTTTCTGTTTGTACATATCTGTAGGAAATAGAGGCCATTTTGTTTTCACCGGTGATAAAAGAACATTTCGTCGGTAGTTCAGCAAATCATAAAAATATTCTCAGTGTGATTCACGACCGTTGTTCAGATGAGAATATAAATTCTAGTTTATCAATTTACTGACAAACATTAGTTAATATGTTTTGCTCTAAAAATCATCCAATTTAACACTAAAAACATGCAAACAAAATGTGTAAAATATTTTGAGGTGATAATTTCTCAGATTTTTGATATCAAATTCGTTATATTTCGTTACGTTACGAAACTGAGAAACTGTTAACCCTAGTTCACATGAACTCATTGGTATTTTATGTGTAAGTACCTACGTGAATAAAACCTCTACCTAATGGCTAAATTAAAATCATATATATAGCTCTTTTTTAACCGAGTTCTTATGTTTCTCGTTAAGCATGTACTAAGGTACCTACCTACATTAGTAAATTAATTTATGAAAAGATTTGAATTTGTTAAAGATAATACATATTGTGATGTGATTTAGTCTCATATCGTTAACTACTTACGTAGTTTAAAATTACGTTACTTACGTAGGTATGTTAAATGCCATTGACGATTACTTTTAACTTAGTAACATAAGTTCCTAAGTTTCCACATAAGGTAAATAAAACTACATTTTTAATTTAAAGATCTGCGTCTTTTATTGAACCTAAGTTATAAATGAATAGTATACAACATAAAAAGATAGGTACCCACAAAAACATTGACATGTGTAAAAAGCTTTATGATATCAGCTTCGTTACAGATATTCTCAGTTTAGTTATAACTCAGTTTCGTTACAAATTACGAAATGTACAATTTTTCTGCAATTGACCCTTAAACCAAATTTGTGCTACTCTCACAGACACTGCACTAGGTCCATAAACATCGCAATTTTTTTTCGCGGCTTGCGTTGCATTTTTACCTTTTTTGTAGTAAAATTTTAAAATGTATCGAATTTCTTCATTAGATTCACTCATCTTGACAGTTCGAAAAACAAATGAAAATCACACATTTGCCTAATTTGAATTTGGAATTATGTTCTTAAAAATTTTAACTTTCAATGATACCAAAACCAGCCAGATACAAATACTACAGCCAAAGAGATTTTATTACAAGTTCATACATACTATAATGCGAAAAGACTTTTTCCCCAACCTATTATTAGAAAAGAAGGAACATAATTTTTTATACAGATGTAAGGTTAGAATTACCAAACGCTTAGACGTGTATGTCGTATTTTAGAAGACGAAATTTCATATCAGCATTGTCGCTCACAAAGTTGCGGCCTTCGGATATAAAGGGCCCGCACATTACAGTGTAGTTAAAGTGACCGCGAGTGAATACGATCGCTGGAGCGGCAGGATTGCAGCCACTCTATTATCACTGTGAATTACTACGAAACATACTCGTATAATAAGATGTTGAATGGCATTGTTAAATGTTGTTTTATGTTTATTATATATTTTATATATTTGTATTGTATTCTAGTAAAATTGCAATTACTGTGGTTTCTGGTGTTATGAACAAACATCTACAAAAATTCAACCACTTTCAAGTCGCACTAAACACTGTTTTAGTCATTCAAAAAGCCTTAATAATAACATAGAAACAGTTTACGATTCAAATACTTAGCCTGGGTTGCACCAAGGTATTTAGAATAGAATAGAATAGAATAGAAATAGAATAGAAAATATTTTTATTTCGAATAGATCTTTACAGATACTTTCAAAACGTCAATAAATCATAAACTACCTAGAGCGAATAACCATTACATATAGTAAAGAAAAATCATATATTAATAGTAAATTAAAAATTAAAATTTAAACTATTTGGTTAAAACATAATAATCATAAAATTTTTCAATTCCTTCAATGATAATAAATGAAGAAAAAGAAAAACTTATTCGTCAAGATCAATGTTATTCACTTAGCAGAGTTCCAAGTGCAGTCACTACTGAGAAGAACTCCGCTACCCAACAAACTCAGTAAGAGCTCTTTTAAATGAAAGCTTAAATCTAGTACAGATTATCGTGAAAAATCAAATAATGTCAACGTCCATAGCATAGATGCAAATAAACTGCTATCTACTAAATGTGATGTAGCCCCTGCAAACCAGAACAGACCAGTCCCCACCAACAGCACCCGTTCACGAGTATGACGCATGTGACAGCCATTGCCCTCCTCGACCATTTTAGAGGGAAGTGAGCAACCCGCCACACGACGCCGCCAAAGGCAAAGACATTTAAGCGTGCATGACTGTTCCGGATATGCATACGGCAAAATAAAAGATGGAATTCATTCATTTCATTCATTTGCTTAAGTTATTGTTACATTTCACATCCTTATCTGACTTTTACAGATTTCTTTAAGTTAGAGAAGTATGTGAAATGACAATAACTTTAACCTCTAACAAATATCTTGGTGCAACCCAGGCTAAGACACAAAAATGGTATACAACAAGTAAATACTCTATATTTACCTGTTGTCTACCACTACTACTAACTCTAGTTCACGTGATGAAGCTCCCAGGCGACATCGTTTCATCTCATCTTTGATCCTGATGTTCCAAAAATTGTTGGAATATTCAAAAAGGTAAGATTGAATCAGGCGTTCAGAAGTCCTGTTTTAGAAGACGAAATTTCCTATCAGCATTGTCGCTCACAAAGATGATCCTACAAAGTTGTGGCGTTCTAATTAATGGAAGTAAACTAACACGTGCTAACACCGTTTCAAAGCGAGTCCATTAAAAAAAACAACAGGTTGCGCTCCGGAAGTGCCGGCAGAAGTCAAAACTTGAATCCATAGACGTTCGTTCACCTATAGCAAAAACGGACAAGTCAAAAAATATAAAGAGAAATTCGACGCTCGAATGTGAGGCGTCGGTAGCTTAGTGGTAAAGTGGCTGGCTATCCAGAGGTCGCGGGTTCGATCCCTACCCGCAGTTATTTTTCCCATTTTTCTTTTATTATACTACTGGTATAGTACCACTTAAATATTCAATGGAATAGAGACGAAAATATAAAATGAATTCCTTATTGTATTACATTGATGACACGGGTGATAAGAATCCCACAGTTCGTGAGTGGCGGAAGCTCTAAATGAAGTGCAATGTAAACATTTACTCTGCGGTGGACACATTTTTGGGGGAGGCGAACATGGCGCACTTGTCTGCATTAGGTGTGCAGGGTGTAGGTATAGTATAGAAGATGACATACTTAATATGTTGAAATTATACTCATGATGACAGACAAAAAACAAAATGCCGCAGGTTCATTTAAAAAAAAAAAGAAACTTAATAAGAACATTCGTGTCTGTCTAAAAGAAAAAAGGGCTGTACCTATAGCTTCCACAGATTACAAAAACCTATCAGAAGTCAACATTGATAATTTCATAGGAATTTTAGGAATCGTACGGCAACCTGAAACGTGATCACGAGTCCGACTTGTGCTTGGCCGCTTTTATGTAGCTAATGGATGTTCTACAAAAATGAACCTACTACCTACATTAAGAACGCTTTGTAACATTGAGAATGTAAAATCGCAATAGGGCGAAATTCAAAGAAAATAACGATCCAATGGCAAAAATGTCTTTGAATCTTTATTTTCTTTAGTCACAATTTTTATTTATCTTTGGAATCGACCTCCACTTACAACGTCAACAAGTATGTGAACGACGAATTTATTGAGAATACAGTTTCTCGTAAGTATCGATCCTTTAAGCAATGGTAATTTGGTGGAAACATGATGTAGTGATTACACTATAATGCGTTCAAGTGCATGATTACATAGTTACCGAGTTGCATATCTTGTTATTGTATATGGTTTGATATCTAATGGATGTTTTGATTAGCCTGCCGACGCTCGGCGTGCCTACGACGGTCGATTAAGCCACAGTTTAAGAAATAATAGTTTTTTAGACTGTGGTTAATCGCCATAAGAAGATGGATAATTTTCACGATTCAGATCGCAATATGTGTTCTTTGCTTTCTATCTTTCTATGAGAGGGTGGTTATAAGATAATATAAAAATGGATAATCCAATCAGCATGAAATAAGAAACGTCTTCCCCTTATTTAAGCATTTTTCAACCAAAAAAATGCCCATTTGGAATCTGGTAGCAGTAACTTAGTATGTTAAAAGTTTGATAGAGATTCTAACAGAAAAGTTTTATTTGATATGGCATACGGTATGGATTATAACACTTTCATAATCGATTTCACCCCCTAAAACGGCCTCCATCTTCTTAATTAAATTAATTTATCTACGTTGCAGGTTCGGGTTTGGGTCACCGATTAACATTGACGACCCAGTTAGTCCAGCGGTGTGAGACGACCGTTTGATTCGAAGGTTCGCGGGTTCAATCCCCGCACCGTGACAAATATTTGTATGGCCTGCAGATATTTGTTTCGGGTCTGGGTGTTTGTGTTGTGTGTGTACAACGGCACCCACGACACAGGTTTATACCTAGTGTGGGGCTGTGAGTGTGTGAGCGTATTTAATTAATTTAATTATTATGTGCACCACATATAAACTCAATTAATCCCTTAGCTTCGGAGCAAATCAGTAGACATAAAGACAGATACACGCACGAGTGATCCTAGAAGCCCTATAAGGGATCCGATTTCCTTTTGAGGCACGGAACTCTAAAAATGAAATTAAACCTTTATCCTAGTTTGTATTATCATGGAATTTAGGTATATGAAATACTAATGTTATCTAATTAGATTGCGACGTCGCTAGTCCATGGTCTATTGTATCAAGGACAATGACTGCTAATTCCTGATCCATGTAACTCCCTGCATTGTTCCCGTGTTGACAGATTTTCCTATTATCATGCCGAACAATGTGCCCACTTGTAGTACATCAATAATTTGGTATGAAATTAAATTATTCATTTAGTTTAAACTTAATTATGAGTCAGGAAAGGTATCCTGCACACATTTGGATTGATAAAATATAATGCTACTAATTTATACTTTAATCATTATCTATACAAAATAAATAAAATTGAAGTGTCTGTTTGTAATATAAAAATAACCGCTTTTTACTAAATGCATACACGGTACGTATACCAAAACGAAATTTTCTGTCGGTCTGTCTGTTTGTTCCCGCTAATCTCGGGAACGGCTGGACCGATTTTGGCGGGACTTTCACTGGCAGATAGCTTATGTAATAAGGAGTAACTTAGGCTACTTTTATACTAGCTGCGCGCACGACTTCGTCCGGGTACATATTGAAAAATCATAAATTCTCACGCAGATGAAGTCGCGGGCACAGCTAGTCAACAATATGCGTTAAAATTAACCCAACTGTATGTGTTCGGTTTTCGTAGTGCAATTGCCAAGAAGTTTTTAAAGAAATTAAAATTAATATAGTTTACTTACGCAGATTTACTCTATCAATTAAAAAAATAATTTAATCGGACTACACATTAAAAAAAGCGTGATCATACTTCAGAAATATACACGTCGAATTGATAACCTCCCTCACTTTTGTTTTTTGTTGGTTGAAAATAGAAATAATCCAATAAAAGTAAGCGCTATTATTGCAATCCAAGTTCATTACAGAAGATAAACGACGATTGTCAACATACCTACATATTAAAATAAAATCTCAACTGCTATAGTATATGTATATACCTATGAGTTCCAGTTATTATTACAGGTATATTTTCAAGTCCGTTAGTATTTTTGGGTATAAAAATAGCTAGCAAATATGTTCACGCTGATGTTTCTGTTGTCGTTAATATGTAGCCATTATATAACTATCTAATTAGAATACAATAAAGCTACATTACCGTGGATTACCGTAACCGGAATATAGTAGAGTGGTGAAGCATCAATCAGTAGGTGATGTCATAACTTTTTACTGGTGGTAGAGCTCCAGTGACGGAGCTCGCCGGCGTAGGCACCACCGTTCATTACCTAATATACTTGCCGCTAAATGGTAATGTTCAGCACTATCGTGTTCCGGTCAGGTGGTAATCTACGGCCCTATAATTTCCGGCACAGACATAACACTTTAGGCCTCAGGAGTGGTAACGCATCTAAATTTTGGCTGCAGTCAACACTTAACATCAATGTGAACTGCATCCTTGTTAACCACTTCCATTACATTAAAAAAAGAACTTTTTTTTTGTCTTGATAAGCCTTTATCGTACTAACGATTCCGTCCAAATGCGGCCGGTTCGCACCTTTTTGTGTTTGTTTCCGTAACGCATTCATCCTGGTACGGTTGATTCCGGTTTATGGTTACAAATCATCATCTTTTGAATTTTTCGATAAATATCTTTGTTATGTATACACGGTGGACATTCCCAATAACCTTTTCAATTACCTACTGTGGCATGCACCAAAGTGTGTTTGTATGGAAACGGGGTAAACATAATGATAAGTATATTTATATATTTTATTTATTTAACTTTAATGCACTCGAAAAGGTACATAAGGTGGACTTAATGCTATTACATGGCATTATCAACCAGTCAACCCTTGGGTTGTGTTGAAAACGATATAGATGCTGAAAATTATGAATACTGTGCAATAAATTGAGACAATTTTCTATCTCAAATCTTTGTTAATTAATTTAAAATCATCAAATTTCATACATATCTTTTTTATGTCATAAAGTAGCAGACAAAGATAACAAGTATGATGCAGTTAACATTGACAATAAGTAATAATGTCTTCATCAATAATGAATTCAAGTCTGTTTTTTTTTTTAAAGAGAATTCAAAGTAGGTTCTTTGCCACTTCTAAGCTAGGCCTTAGAGGTGTTGGCCTCTATACTGGAAATTAATGGGTCGTACATAACCAACTGACCGGAACACAAAAATTGTACTATTTATTTATCGCAATAACACATGCGAGTGAACGTTATAAATTAAAGAAAAAACGGAAAGAAAAATTTGATTTCGGGCAGGAATCGAACCTGCGACCTCAGGATAACCAGTCCAGCCTCTTTACCACTAAGTTACCGAAGTCCTTGACTTCAGATTCCTGCCCGAAGTCAAATTTTTCTTTCCGTTTTTTTGGAACACAATAGTGCTGATCACTATCATTTATCGGCAAGTGGATGAATACATTATTATAATCCGGAATCTCTTTTTTTCTTTCTCTTTAATATATATCTTTATATTTCTTCTCTATATATTTATCGTAGTTAGTGTTGTAATTTGTGTCAAATATTCCCATATCCACGGAGTAGTTGGATATAAACCGTCACATTTGAACAATAGTGTGATAAATATAGGCATTGACTATAAAATTTTACTTTCTATTCATTACTACTCCATATTGTATTGTAAAGAAAAACGAGATCTGTCTCAAACCATATCCACTTTGTATGGATACATCATTTGTTTTCATAGAATGTTGTCTGAAATTGTGATCCATCACGGGGTTTGAATAACATCACATTGAATAGTTGGTTGGCTTATGCTTCAGAGTCCAGTTGTGCATGACCCCCGAGAGCTCCCTGAAACACCCCAATGTGATCGGCCATGGCAACATTTGAGGAGGGGGAGAAGATCAGCATACGCCGGTGGTGGCAACCATTGTTGTTTCGTCGAATTCGAGTGCGAATTGTCATAGGCAGTGGCGCCCGGCGATTTTATCAATTGCTTATTATTCAAGCCCTAACAAATGGATGACTCATTTACATAGACATGTACCTATCGTTAAGATAATAATTGGCGTGGAAGATATAAATTTAATATAAAAACGGTTTGTTGTATAAAATACATATTTATATTATTTATTATCTGTTTGTCGATGAAGCGAGTTTGAATGGATTACTCCTTTAGCAATACAAACAAACTTATAACTACTTATTTGATGAAATCAAAGGTAAGAATTATGAAACATAATATACAAATGTGTAATCGGGTAGAATTTTTGTGGTGGAGCCCGAAAGTGTACTCAAACTATGTGCGGCTGAATGATAGAGCTCACCGATGTTATCCAGTTTAGGCTGGGAGCCCTTTGCGCTTGCCCATTGTCAGGGCAAGTAGACAACGATGTCTGTAATAAGGTGATCTATCTTTTTTAATGGTGGTAGAGTTCCAGAGTAGAGACTCGAGAGCTTAGGACCACCGCATTATCTAATCTATCTGCCGCCAAATGAACACTAGTTCAGCACTATTGTGTTCCGGTTAGATGGTAATGTACCGTCCCGTAATAATTATCAGAGAGACAAAGCAACTAAAGTCTCAGGGGTGGCAACCTCTGGTCTTTGTGTGGGTGTCTATAGGCTGAAATCATCACTTAACATCAATGTGAACTGCATGCTTGTTTGCCACCTTCATTGCATAGAAAAAGTAATCCCTTAACACTATCATATACCTGTTCTTTTTTTTCATTAAAGACTAACACCGTTATGTTAAACAATGCAAATGACTTGAAATTTTAACTAAGAAGGTAGATAAAAATTGCAGCCAAATTGCGGATGCAAGTTACAAAATAGTAAAATCGGTGGTAAAATGTAATTTAAAATGGATTTTGAACCTTATTTCCGGGAACTTTGGTACCAATATAATTTCTCAGGCATAAGATTGTAGACGCGGGGATTGGGGGATGTATCCAGAATGATCCAGAACAATATTTTCGTTCGATTATTGCCGCGTTTGAGTGAGCACAACAGTAGCAGATATCGAACGAGTCCATTGTTGGAGGTGACATCTAAAAGCATTGTGCCAAGCAGTACAATCGCACCATTACCGTCTCCATTGTGACAATGTTAACATATCGTTATCTAGATCAAGCGCCATCTTTTGTCCGGCGGTGGAGACTTTTGTGTAAGAATTTCTCTTTACTCTCAGAGGGTTGGGAAACCGACCCTCTCGTCAACAATCACAGGAACGGCAATCGGCCCTTTCAAACTACTGTATAACTACACAATGCTGTACACGTAATTGAATTTGTTAATGAAAACAAAAAATGGAATTGTTTAATGCAGTGATTCCCAAAGTGGTCCAGGTGGACCCCCTGGGATCTATGGGAGACTCGATGGGGTCTACGTATATGCGTAAATAAAAATGGGTTATAAGGGAAAGTGATATAAATGTAGCAAGGGGGTCCACCGAAACCAGAAAAAAATTGAAAGGGGTCTACAAGAAAAATAGTTTGGGAACCTCTGGTTTAATGGAATATACGTACAGGTTTGGACTGTATAATACACAAATGTTTAATGTGCAATAAACAGTTTTTCTGTGTGCAAAAGTAAACTTTGAAAAACCGGTCAAGTGCGTGTCAAGCCACGCGCAGTGTAGGATTCCGTAGTGTTTAGGTTTGAAAAATTTAATAAACAAATACCTAAATAAATATTTTCTAAGTAGTTATTCAAAATTTGTTGTTTTACTTATTACTATACTATTTGTGTTGTTTTTATTATTCTACCACTTTGTCGGTGTGATTAAGGTGTATACTTGTGCGAAATTTCAAGTCCGTTCCGCTAAACCGCGGAAGGACAGACAGACAGACGGAAATGGCGAAACTATAAGGGTTCCTTGTTTACTACGGAACCCTAAAAATGTAAAGGCAATTATAATCGTAGATTGAGGAACTTTGTCGGCTACACCCAGTTGCCACCCCTGAAACCTTAGTTGTTATGTCTCAGTGACAGTTATTACAGGGCTATACATTACCATCTAACCGGAACACGACAGTGTTGGATACTATAATTTGGCGGCAGAAGTACTAGGTAGGTAATGCGGTGGTGCCTACGTCCTCAAGCTTCGATACTGGAACTCTACCACCAGTAGATGGCTATAGGCTGCAGTTATCATCCATGTGATCTGAAGGCTTGTTGCCACCTACGTTAAATAAAAAATAGATACCTGGTTCGCATAGATGAATGATTATTACCTAAAACGTATAATTCTTTAATTTAATAAGACCTCTAATGTAATCTATATGTACATGTTAACAATAAATAAATTGAATTCAATTCAATTCAATCTTGAATTATTTTTGAGGCACTTTAAAGCTACAATATGAAATTCTTCAAAATTGGCGTGAAAGCGAGATACCCAAAGATGGAAGCTCGATCTCTTTATCTCGATAAAATAATGCTTTCTAGCGTGAATGTTCACATTTTATAGCAGAAGTTATTTATTTCTATTGAATGTAAGGGTCATCGTCACTCCATGACCATCATCTCAAGCCATCCGCTACCCGACCAGCGCCCGACCACCTCGAGCGGTCTACGCTCATTACATTAACTCCACTTCGTATCGCCTCGACCGCAAGCCGTAAACGCGCGGGCGGTGCGCGGTTTACGCGGGTGGCCACTAGCTTGTCTTGCGTTAACTTTGCATTACCAACTCGCTGTTCTTAAGTGGACCGCGCGCGGTCCGCGAGTGGTTCACAAGTAACATCGCGTCGTTCAGCCGTGGGCCACCCGTCGTCAACGAGTGGACGCCATAAAACGAGGCGGTGCTCGTCGGGTGCCGGGTTGCTTTAGTGAGCTATGACCCTTAATCTACGAGTTATTTTAAGTCTTCTAATTTTCGGGATCGTAGCAATTAGTAGCGTTATTAAAAAAAAACCATCGCCGTAGAGTTCGTAGCACTACGTGTAGCGCTACGAACTCTACGGCGATGGTTTTTTTTTAATAATGGCAAGTGGCAAGCACGCATACTGTTCATATGGATTTTTTTATATGTCAAAGGATTGACAGACTAGCAGACGGGCCACCTGATGGAAAGGGGTTACCGTCGCCTATGAACATTTGCAACACCAGGGGAGTTGCCAACGCGCTGCCAACCCTGAAAACTCTCTTGACACCAGTTTTGAAGAACCCCATATTGTAGCGCCGGGGGAACATCTTAGAGGGGAGTTCGTTCCACAATTTGCACGTTCTGGGCCACGTGCAGTGCTGGGTTCCGTAGTATACAAAAAAATCTATGGAGTTGTGAAAAAATATCGAGTTTACATTTGGTGGACTATTACTCGCAAACTAGTAAAGCCAACTTAAGTCTGATAGTTTTTCTTTTAATTTCGATATATGTAGCTACTATTGCCGTAACGTTTGAATATCTAAAAACAACCGTTTAGTTGGTAGAAGGGGGGACCCTGGACTCTAACGAAAATTTACACTTTAAAGCTTAATAAGTCACGAACAGTTAACTAAATCGAAAAATGTAATTTGCACACCCCTAAAATTTTTAAAAGAACTATCCAACGATATCCCACACTATATAGAAAATGAAGAATAAAAATATTGTCCGCGCGATACATGTAGGAGAGGTACCCTAAATAATTTTATTTTTCATGGTTTTATCTACAACTTTGTCGGCGTGATTAAGATGTATACTTGCGCCAAATTTATAGTCTCTAGAACCAATAGTTTTTGCGCTAAACCGCGGACGGACAGACACACAGACGGACATGGCGAAACTATAAGGGTTCCCTGTTTACTACCGAACCCTAAAAAGGCGTAAAAACAGCATATGATATAACACTTTATTTTCGCCGCCATCGATTATTACACCAAACATTGCGTACCATTATGTTAGGTATATTGTACAGCGCAAGTTGTATAGAAGATGACGTCGCGACATCGAGGTGTGCGCTGACCAACGGCTATTGTTCCGCGACCATGACAATGACTGCTTAATGAGATCAGATCCATCCTTACGCTGGACAAAGGCCACCTCCCACCCGTCCCCTTTATTTTACTAATTAATTCATTACAATAGAACCGAACCTGGGCTTCGGGCAACTATCCATCTATTGTTTGCCGTTGATAGTGACTTAGCAACACTGATATTTTGTTGGGTGCGATAAGTACGATGAATTTATGTGTTCACGTTATAAATTAAAACTGGCGCGGTCGAATTTGCATCAGTGGACTCATGAGACGGGTATTGTCGTTTATAGAAATAAATAGGAATTGAGCGTAGGAATTATTTAGCTGTAATTAACTGAAAAGCGAAAAGAAACATAGTGTCGTAAATCATAGAATCATACCACTTTAAGAAGAGTTGAACATTAATCCTCTTATTCAAATCGTATAACTATTTAGCTATGATTTGCTTTCTTTATCTTTTCACGAGCTTGTTAGTCGAGCTGGTTGGTGGTGTGTGACGACCGTTTGAACTGAGATTTACGGGTTCGATCCCCGTATCCAATATTTGTATGGCCTATAGATATTTGTTTCGGGTCTGGGTGCTTGCGTGTATGTTGTGTGTGAACAGCGGCAATCACGACACAGGCAGAAAATATGTAATAACAATACGTATAGAATGGACACTTCGTCCCGCCCGATTTCCTCGCCTCACCCAACCTCCTCCCTTCTTATGGGCGACGTTTGGTATTCTCTACGTTCTACGCACACAGGTGCACGTGTAAATACACATCACTGATTGATGTCTGTGTAATGACGAAATTGAGCGTTTGTATGGAATTTTGGCGGAGTGTCCGCGGTGTGACACAGGTCTATACCTAGTGTGGGGCTGTGAGTGTAAACGTTTTTTATTTTATTCTTTGATGTGTCATCAGATTATGTGTATGTGATGGTAAAAGACAATCTGATTAGTAAGTAACACCACATAAAATGTGTGTGTGTGTGTTTATGAATACGAGACTTTAAGAAGAGTGGTGGTGGCAAACAAGCAAGCAGCTCACATGGATGTTAACTGATGATTGCAGCCTATAGACATCTATACAAAATCTAGGTTTCAAAATGCAAATGCGTTGCCATCCCTGAGAACTAACTAAGTTGTTATGTCCATGCGTTAGTTATTATGGAGCCATACTAGCCCCCGCCATCCCTAAGCCAACACCTAAAAAATCTGTGTTGTTGTATTGTATACATAGAGCTTACAAAGAATACTTACACAGATTCATAATCATGCCTGATTGCCTGATCCGTTTTGCCCTTGTGACGGCTCCACCTCTGATTCACAGTCGCAACGTTTGGATTGCGAGCACATCAGCATTCAGTCGAAAGATTTTCATTGTTAGACATAACTATTTTCATATGGGTGATATGCCATAATCATCACGCTTGGCGTGCGTATTGGCGATAGCAGTCGTGGCAGTTTTATCGCGAGTCGTTGCTGCGTTATTGTATTTACTACCGCCTCGTACTAAATGGTTTGATCGCCATTGATCAGTTACCTGACTTCACTAGTGGAAGAATTCACTTTCTCTCACACATACACACACACATACACATTCACACACACACATACAAAAACAAGCGCGTGTGTGCACAGTAGGTAGGTATCATAATATATTACAAATTTTAGTATTTTCCGTCAATAGTAGGAATTATATCTCTTTTAAAACATCGAAAGATGATGCGATACTCACTCCAACTTTAATTATCTATAGTTGTTAAAATCCCTCTTGGTACAGCTCGCTAAGCATTAGACGAACATTTCCAAACACTGTTCAAATGCAGACACGTTGCAATTGTGCATTACAATTTACCTATTGTTTTTGAAGCACAATGAAGTGAGCACGCTAAAATAGTAGCTCGGAGTTAGCATATGAATAAAATGGACAAAGGACCCCTGCTGTGGCGTCAAATCTTATTAATCATGTTAGTGGGATAGGGTTGTGTTGAATGGTCCTATATTTTTTTATTGTACGTTGACATTCGTAAAAGATAAACTATTCGATACATGGTGAAGTACAGTGAGAGAAAATCTGTCATAGGTTCATTAGTTCTATAATCAAAGCATCCATTTTAAAGTAAAGGAAATTGAAACTGGTGGCAGAGCTCCAGTGACGAAGCTCGCGGGCGTAGGCACCACCGCATTACATAATATACTTGCCGCTAAATGGTAGTGTTCAGCACTATCGTGTTCCAGCCAGGTGGTAATGTAAGGCCCTGTAATTTCTGGCAAAGAGGAATTACACCTTAGGCCTCTGACCTTGGTCTTTTGTGGGTGTCTATAGGCTGCCGTCATCACTTAACATCGATGTGAGCTGCATGCTCGTTTGCCACTTCCATAACATAAAAAAAAACTTCAGTTCCTACAAAGTTAAAACTACTTTATAGTGAAGAAAAAACCTAACAAGAAGTGTAAAATAAAAAAAATAAGATTTGATTCTCTTGTTTATTAAATTTGGATGACATTCCTGTTATCATTAATCGCTTTAGACTTGGCTATCATTGACAATCACCATCAGCAAGAATAAAACGAAATAATAGAAAATTTATTGCACGGTGGTGCTTGTAGATGTATAATTTAATACAATTTCAGAAAAAAAGTAAAATATTTACACGTATTCATACGTTATCATGTAGAGCAAATTTTATGACTCTACACGCCATAATTTCTCAAACTCTACACCTTAGCGAAAATGTGTGCCTTGGCCGTTTCGATTACCAATTTTTATTACAAGAACTATTGAAGTTGTACGGGCATGCAGGGTTTTAGTTGTTTTCTTAATTTATGTACCTAATGAATATCATAATTGAACTGACGTTGGATGCCATAGTACTCTTTAACCGTAAGGAGCTAGAAGATCATACTGCAATATGCAGAATTGCCAGAACTTACCTAATGGTGTTAAGGCTACATGTAAGTGCAAGTTTCCTATCAAAATTTATACTATAAATGTAAAAAACAAATGGTCAAAACAATATCGGCTTCCCACTAGGTCTTAATATGCGGACCGACTTAGAATTAATCCAACGTGCTGGTCTTTGGGTTTAAATCTGTTTCTGTTTTTTCCCTTTATTGACGGTTTTTCAACTGGGTACTTTTAAAAGTTTTTTAAAGAAAATCTTGAAATGTTAGTATTTTATTCAAAGAATTTAAAAAAAATATCTTGGATCTTGACTTTGTTGCAGGAATTATCAACACCGTTGAAGTAACTGAGTTACAGGAGCTATACTAATGATAAGATCGATGACCGATAATATTTAATTTATCAATTATGTAATATAATTGACTTATCAAATAAATTGGGATTTTGTTCCGTCGTATTTATATTCGAAATCCAACTCTAGCAACGTCTGCCTGGCATCTGGCATCATGCACCAGAATTCAATTTTAATATTGCAGTGTACTAGTGAAGATTGAATGTTGATACACAGTAGGTAGGTGAGGGAGATGTGCCCCGGCCGAGGCCCATTCAACGCCGCCCGACCGTGATGCGCCGCGTTCCTACTTCACTACCGACCGTGCTTGTATGGGAATATTAAATTTAATTTTATTGGCATTATAAAAATAGAAATGCGTAAAGAAATGTTTGACTTACATGGACGACATGAAGAATATTAATGTTGAGATAATAGAAAGCTATAACGAACACAGGGCCCAGGACGATTGTTGTTTTTACGCAGAAGTACAAAAAACGAAAGAAGTAAAAAACTCTGCACAAATACGTGCGTGATTTTGTTAGAGCTCCAATGACATTGTTCGGGTTTTCAAGAGGAATTGACACGAAAGTTCTGTATGATTACGAACAGAAGTGGTGATATAAAACATCTCCCTGGGTGAAAACGTTTCTAAAATGAGCTGATGGTACCTTGTCGATCATAACCAATTCAGTAGAGAAGTTTTCAAAGGTAGTTTTGAGAAAAATTGTAAGTACGAAACATTACACAAATTTATATTACCTATTTTTTATGTCATAAAGTGGCAAACAAGCGTACCTACCATTCACAGTGATATTGTAGAAACATCTACATCCAACCAGAAATGCTTTGCCACTCTTGAGGCCTAAGTTGTCTCGCCTATGTGCTGGAAATTACAGGTCCGTAAAATACGTTATTCCAGATAATATTATTAAATGCACCAACTAAACAACAAAAAACAATTTAACAACACCAACCAAATTAAGTAATTAATCTATCTGCGAGAAATTGATGTGTTTTGCGTATTCGGAATGATTGGCAATGCATGCTTATTTTTCAAGAAACATAATTACCTATACATCAGACATATATAAATCAAATCAAATGAAATGGGCGGTATCGTAAGTCAAATATTTGTTTTTTTTTTTATGTAATGGAAGTGGTAAACAAGCATGCACATTCACATTGATGTTAAGTGATGACTGCAGCCTATAGACACCCACACAAAGACCAAGGTCAAATGCAGATGCGTTACTACTCCTCAGGCCTAAGGTGTTGCGCCTCTGTGCCGGAAATTACAGGGCCGTACATTACCACCTGACCGGAACACGATAGTGCTGAACACTACCATTTTGCGGCAAGTATATTAGGTAATGCGGTGGTGCCTACGCCCGCGAGCTCCGTCACTAGAGCTCTACCACCAGTGAAATGTGTGTTTTAATAAATTATAATCACATCCATGGTACCGAATTGGTTGTTCTAGGCCGATAGCTATAGTTTAATTTCAACCTGAATGATTTTTCTTTCCAGTCATTGATTCATAGTGCGCTGATTATGAATCAATGATGATGAATCAACTCACCGCTATACAAATTCAATCAAATACCTATAGCTTTTATTACCATTACATAAAATGCCCATGTGGTCAAGCAACCAGTTACATTATCTATACATCTATTCTATATTATCTATTAATCTATTCTATCTATCATTACAAATAAATAAAATTGGAGTGTCTGTTTGTAATATTAAAATAATCGCTTTTTACTATATGCATATGTATGTATACATGGTGTTTATACCAAAACAACATTTTTTACATTTTTGTCTGTCTGTCTGTCTGTCCGTCTGTCTGTCTGTCTGTCTGTTTGACGGGGCTGATCTTGGGAACGGCTATACCGATTTTGACGGGACTTCCACTGGCAGATAGCTGATGTAATAAGCAGTAACTTAGGCTACTTTCATACTAGCTTCGCCCATGACTTCGTCCGGATAGATACTGAACAATCATAAATTCTCACGCGGACGAAGTCGCGGGGACAGCTAGTAAACAATAATGCTGTTTGTTGTTTGTTTTTTGCTGTCCTATCTTTTGCTCCAGCCAAATCACATGAACTAAAATCGTTACGTTTGAAATGTAAATACTATTGAATATTTTTTCTCATAACAATGCTTCATTGTGTTTATCTTACTCTACCTAAACACTTCGATAAACAAATTGTAACTTCCCTGTCCATCACTAAGTATTAACGCAGTATGCGGTCCGCTAGTAGCTCTGCAGAAATCATAAAAGCGAGAGATCAAACGCCATGGTCGATCTTTTTAACTCCGATAACGAAATGATACTCCTCACCGCTCGCTGACCCCACGAGGGCCGTATCAGAGTTATTTTAAGACTTTAACATGAATATAATATGATTGATATCTATAATATTCGTATTATCCTTTTTTTAGTGGAGTTCAAGTGCGTGGTTCGTTATATTTTGATAAGCAAGGCGTGTAAGGGTTCCTCTTGATCTGTTCAATGGATCTTATTCTTGTTTTTTGCATTCTGTGATGTATTTGCAACCTTTCATGTATACCATAAAAGTGTACCTATATTTGATGATATTGTCTCTATTTGTGGTATTTTTCATCATTAATTCGGTTTTTCCTTTCCAGATAATGCAAGCTAATTCGCGGGTGAGTGTACTTATAAATATTTTTTCACATGTGTATGTATTCAGCGTGAAAATGTAAATTTGTTTTCAATTTGTACTGTGGAGATACTTAAATATTTCTTCGGATTTTAGATTTTAAATTAATTAAAATTTTCATCTGCAGCGAGTTCCTTGAATTGGCGAGCACATTGAAATGCATAATGTTGTTTTCAGTGTTCGCTATGTCATTATATATCTACCTAATATGTAAGAATTTGTAAATCGGTGAGTCAGTTCAATATATTAGCAAGTACAAACGTAGATACACCAACAGATACATGTACAATACAATAGATAAAATATAACATAGGTTAGGAAGTATTTTTGTTCAGTTTCATACTACCTACATCATAACGCTGCTGAATACAATATTTCGTAAACTCTTGCTCTTAGCCTGGGTTGAACCAAGATATTTGTCAAAGTGGTATTGTTACATTTCACATCCTTTCCTAACTTAAAGAAATCTGTTAAAGTTAGACTGACAGACTTAGTAAACAAGAATGCACGATAAAAGCAATAATCTCAGCATAATCATTTACTACGGAGCATGAATGCATGAACAATATTAATTAATATGTGACCCAGTGCATGCAATCCGGAACCTCGCGCTCACACAGCAAGGCCATCACAGCATGTCAAGTTCGTCGGTGGCACCGCGTACATATTTCGCTAAAGCGCCGCTACAGTAACAATAATGGCTGAGTCCCCATTGTTTGGGCCCGTGGCACATTAAGCTTTTGTCTCTGCCCTCTCCCGTTCCTCACAATGCGGCCAGGAAACAAGTGAGCCTTTATTTCGCCTCTTTTTGTCTCGGAGTATCGCTGCTTATTGTCTTCATTCGATTGTTCGGAGCTCTTCAGAGGGCACATTGTTGTGGACTCCGTTGTTAGTGCTGAGCTTGCGGATGTGCAATGTTCTAAGTGTCGTTTGAATTTTAATACGCCGATAGACGTACGCAACGCGTCTACTGCGTTTGACTCCGATGCATTGTTCACTTTCATTCAGCTATATTTGAGTTGTGTCTACGCAGAAGGCACTGTGTACCGTTAAATTTTAATATGTGTGATGTGTTACAATCTTGCTATGCATATTCTTATCCATACTTATAATAAAACTGTAGAAGTGTAAATTCTGTACATTAAACATATTGAAAAAATAAATACCAGGGGATGTTACTAGATCGATACCGAACAAAAATATGTGATTAAAAAAAAATTGTCTATCTGTCTGTCTGTTTGTTCAAGCATCACACAAAATCTACCGGTCCGATTACGATGAAACTTGGTATAATTATACTTTAACGTTTGACGCACAACACTGGGTACTTTTTATCCCAAAAAAATGTATGTTTGTCTGTGTGTTTGTGCATGCTAATTTCAGAAACGGCTTATCCGATTTGCGGTTTTTATTTATATATTGTGATAAGTGTCACTGAACATTTAATGTTTGTTTCATGTCAATCGGTTCAGAAATAAAAAACGTTACGCCAATTTAAAGAATCATGTATTATCGAATGTTTTTAAACTATTCTGTACCTATCTTCTATCTGTGTACTGTATTTACTGAAGGGATAGGCTAAAGTAAATGCATTCAACCTACATTCAAACACCCATCTTTAGCGAGCTGCGTTTTGTCAGAGTGTATTGATATCTCCGGTTACATTACCAAACTCAGCGGGTGGTGGTACTGGCACACCGCGGACACTCCGCCAAAATTCCATACAAACGCTTAATTTGGTCTTTATTACAGAGACATCAATCAGTGACGTGTATTTACACGTGCACCTGTGTGCGTAGCTTGTAGAAAACACCAACCGTCGCCCATAAGAGGGGAAGAGGTTGGGCTATGCGGAGAAATCGGGCGAGACGTCGAAGTGTCCATTCTATACGTAGTATTTTACATATTCTCTGGTACTGGGAAACATTTAAAGAAATGAAAAGATCCCAACAGCACTTACTCCCTGACCCGGGGATTAAGCCCAGGACCACAGCATAGCAGTACTAAGTGGCTCGCTGCCACTAGACAACTGAGGTAATTAAACAGTTTAAATAAATAGTACACAGTAATAATACGCTGTGGTTAAAATATGTATTTAATTAAAGAGACCCTCGCACTGGCATTTTTCAGCGTAGGTCTTGTATGCAGCAGAAACGTTACGCGAACACTACATATAGGTACTACGTCACTTCAGTTGGTATACTTGGTACTATAAGGTATGTGTTGCCCAAATGGAAATGAATCCACAGAGCATGCATCGAATTACAACATATCTGTGACGAAACTAAGATACATTTTTAGCGATTATCATACGAGTATTATGGTTCTCAACTGTATACAAGGTTACCTATAGGTATAAGAAGAAACTTATTCGTATTCTTATGAAAATTAAAGAAACAGAAAGCTGCCGACCCCATTTTCAAGACCTCAAAATACTGACTTTACCTTCTATATATATTTTCGAAATTTGTAAATTTGTTCAAAAAAATCCAACCATTTTTAAACATCGACAAGAATTTCAAAGCAATTATTCAATACGTAATAAAAACAGACTAATGTTACCAAATTCCAGGCTCACTTTACATACATCCAGTCCCTATGTTATGGCCATTAAAACATTTAATAAATTACCGGAATCGTTAAAATGCGAAATTAAAAATAAAATATTTCTTAAGAATCTAAAAAACATGCTTGTTAAAAAATGTTATTATAATATAAAAGAATATTTTGACGATAAATTGTAAAAAATTTGCTATATCTTTGAACAACCTCTCCTCTCCTATTATAACTATTATATAACTTTGCTGTGCCCAAATGGGTCTGTAATGAGATACTTATATTATTATTGTCCAACGTACTACCATTGCAGAATGCAAATAAATTATTGAATTATTGAATTATATATATTTTTCTGTAGAGGTTTTTTATGTAGTGTACTGGTGGTAGAGCTCCAGTGCACCACCGCATTACCTAATATAGTTGCCGCTAAATGGTAGTGTTCAGCACGACCCTGTAATTTCCGGCACAGAGAGGCATAACACCTTAGGCCTCGAGAGTGGTAACGCATCTGCATTTTGACCTTGGTCTTTGTGTGGGTGTCTTTAGGCTGCAGTCATCACTGAACATCAACGTGAACTGCACGCTTGTTTGCCACTTACATTACATAAAAATGTATTTGTTTTCTTACTTTTGTTAAAGGTTTCATCCTGTACCTACTATTTTTTTACTTTTAGCCATTTCCAACTGTGTATAACACACTCTTCAATTATCTTCTTCTTCAACTTTTTCATTACACAAAGCACTTTGTATAATAATACCTGCAGTACATTTTAAAGTATTTCTTATGTTAAAAAAAATATGGGTAGTGACGAAACTTGTTCTTCTCTTAATCTCCGTTTACTGACATTTTAATTGATATCTAATTAAACGAAATGCTCTGTAATTGGCTATTTAATTATTTTAATTTAAACATATAGGTCATACTCTCATACTATCGACATCGGCTTACCTTCTTTATCTGCAAATGATACAGCTACAGCGTCTCTTCTAGTTAGCATTGTTCGCACGGCCCCATTGTATAGCTGTCTTTGTTCAGGCACGCCCCGCTTTTTCCTTTTCGCTTTCAAAACGATGCGATGTAGCGCCTGAAAAACTAAGGGCTACAAGGGTTTGCCGTGTTATTTGGTATTTACACTGGTGACAATAACATTCTTGCTTTTATGGTTTTGGTGGCTAGGCTATGGAATTAGGGGTTGCTTTGAAGGTGAACCGATAACTTGGTTATGTTTTGAATGTAATGAAAGATGTAGAGCCAAAATTTAAAATTAAATACAGATTACTAGTGCAATGGTAACATACGTAGGCCACTTTATTAGTAATCTGTGTTCTTTTCTATGATTTCAATAATGCCTTTGATCCGTATAAGTCATAGAGCAACACCGGAGGGGAGTAGCCATATGCAGGCTTTCCCCTCTGTCAAAGTACAAGCCCAAATGGGCCTATCCCTGTCGCCTAGATGTTTAAATGTGTGCGTGAAATGTTTTTGTATTTTGTTAAAATCAAGATGTGAGTTTCGTAGTAAAAGACGATTTTTGTAGTGTGCATGTGTGTCGCACGCATTTCCCCCCGCAAAAAATGACAGACTGTTTTGCATCGGTAATAAACGCTATGGCTACTCCCCTCCAGTCCGCCGCGGCCGGTGGCCCGTGTTGCTCTGTGGTATAAGTAAGTATAGTATAGTATAAGTATATATCCGGTCTTAGTGGTAGGACAATGCGACTGAAATGAGAAGAGTTAATACTGTTTCTGCTGTTTCCATGAATAGGTCTGCTCAGTGCTCAGTTTGTGAATGGTATAATGTATAACAGTGCTATCCTATCAGGACGTATAAATGACAAACATAAATTATTATTAATAATAACAACTAACAACAGTGGCACCTTCTTGCACTGGATCGCTTTCATCGATAAACGTGATTGGCTACGTTGTTTTAGCGTTTTTGAGCTTGATCCCATTTTGGAAATAATTTGTAACTAGGCACATACCTACCCAATTCCAATTTAAAAACTACGTGAAAATTATTAAATAAAAATTATAATTATATCCAGACATCTTTTAAATTGCAGTTAGGGCGATTTTTTTTACTAGGGACATAATAATTAATATTCTACAGGTGGTATCGATTAGACATATCTATTTATGCTCCTGGAGTATGGAGGTAAGTATGGTATATATGTACCGACTAAAAAAACATAATCACTCAACTCCAAATTAAGGATCGCATCCGTAACCTCAAAACTTCCCTAAGATCATAAAAATTAAATGTCCTTCTACTACTACAGGCCGCCCTTAGGTAAGGGCGGCTACACAAAACTGCGATACGATGCGGCGCCGCATCGCAGGCGATTCGGCATTCGTGCGAGCTCGCAGATGTTTGCGATGCGATGCGAATTCACAGTTATGTGTGAGAGCCCTAAGCCACAGAGAAAATTAAAATAAATACAGTTTTTACCTTCAGAAATTGTTTCTATTCTAACATATTAATTTTCTATTCTCAACTTTGGTTAAGCTATTGTTCTGGTTCTATTGTAAAAATGTGACCGAAAAAGATTGCATAGCACTATTTAATCTCATATTAATATAAATTTACAAACAGCATTACATATGAGTGAGAACTAAGCGTTGTACAGCGCAGGAGGTGTTAAATATGCAGTCACCAGTTGTATAGAAAGCCGGCCCCATTGCGTGTTCCTTTCCACGAAACACCATTCATATTTCCCGCGTTTTCCATACACAATATTGCGACTTTGTGGGGCTGCACGCTTCTCAAGTCTCCAAATAGTCCATTGACGAGCGCCGAGCAAACTCGCTATAGCGAATTAACACTATTCATGAGAAGTTTTGAAAGAGGACTACTCTCATACAATTTGGTGGTATTCATAAAGATTCACTCCTTAGCTGGCACGATGAATAGCTTTATAGAAAATGTTCTATATTTTAGTTGAAGCGCTGCTGAATGTCTAATTTCTAAGTATTGGAAACGAAGTTTTCTAGTATTGTGGCGGAGTAATTAGCGGTACGTATTCAGGCTTATTCGTGGAAATCACGTGAAAATGTTTTTGGGTAAAAGTGTTATCTCATTCGAATTTGTGAGTTCTTATTGTGTTTCATTGTGTCTATAAATGAAGCCTAATTGCATTAAAGTTAGCATATGAAAACAATTCGTAATGTCTCCGATTCAAGATATAAAAGTTGAATCGTTTATAACGATGTTTACTTCAAAGGTGTGTATTTTATAAGAAAGACCACGCTCAACACCAAATTACAGAGCCATTAGCTAACCCTCCACTGGATGAGGCAAGGAACAATTACAGCGACGACAATAGTGCGCTCGCATTGTAAGGCTATCGTTCTAGAAACAGTTGTTGCAGGCGCCACTGAAAGAATGCTCGCTGGAGCGGTAGAACAAAAGATGGCCCAATTGTGTTACCAGCCAGCCACTTTTTGTCTGCCGCCAAATAGGAAATGAGTACAATGGAAAATTCAAATTATTACGTTTCGACATAAACGAAAATTCAAAAGTTTGAAATGGTGGCTAAACGGGTAAGAATTTTAACGACGCAGGTGAAAATGCGGCATATACAGTGCTCATCAAGAAATATTGCACATCGAGCTTTGGAAAGAGACAATCGGCTAGTTTCGACTTCGTAGAGCGTTATCTCTGCTGCACACTGCATAAGTAGGTACGCACTAATAGTGCTAATAGTCCGGTATTTTTCAAAACTTAATCAAAATGGTCGACAAACGTCAGAACACATCTCTTTCGAACACAATCTTTGTGCGAAAGAGATAACGCTCTACTCAGCCGAAATTATCCGAAGTCTCTCTCGTTAAGGTCGATGTGGAATATTTCATGTTGTATACTTTATTTGAAATGGGCAGATTTTGTATGAGAGAGCCCGTCCAACATCAAATTACAGAGCCATTAGCTAACCCTTCACTAGACGAGGTAGGGAACAATTACCGCAGGGACAATAGTGCGCTCGCATTGTAAGGCTATCGTTCTAGACACAGTTGTTGCAGGCGCAACTGAAAGAATGCTCACCGGATCGGTAGAACAAAAGGTGGTCCAATTGTATTACCAGCCAGCCACTTTTGTCTGCCCCCAAATAGGAAATGAGTACAATGAAAAATTTAAATTACTTATATTCGACATAAACGCAGGTCCGTGGGCGACGCGCTTTGATTTGCAGGGTTGGCGCGTCGAGGGAAAATATCTTGACACTCAGCGGTCAAATGAATTGTTTGTTTAAACGAGCTAATCCCTAGAACTACCAAATAGATTTGAACTAAGTATTGATTTTGTGTATGATAGTTATTTTTATGAGGAGGGCTATAGGCTATTATGGCATGGCAACAACCGTTTTTTTATGTCCCACAGCTGGACCGAGTCACTGCCCTTGGGAGACCTTTAGCTTACTACACCACGGTGCTCCAATACGGGTTATTGACCAACCCGCTGTCGGATATTGTGAAACCGAGGCCTGCGACAAGGTTTAATGACTGCTATCTATCGATAACAGCCGGGACCGACGGCTTAACGCGCCCTCCGAAGCATTGAAATACGCATTTTATTTTGCCTCTAGCGGTCACCTATCACATACCCGACCACGCCCATATCGCATAACCGAGTAGATCACTTCCGATCAACACCACCTGCAGGGCCTTGCGCGCCTTCCAATAGGTTATTACATCGTGATACCTAGGAACAGAGCAGTGGTCTATGATAAAGTGTGAACGTTTCCGCAGTGTAAGCAGCGGGAAAATTACAGGTAGTTGTTTATATTTCTGTTTATTTGTTTGAAAGGGATGTATTCTTAATAGTTCTAGTATATATTCCATTAGGTATAGATCGCACATTGTGAACAGTGCGAACAGAAGCCACAGGTGTGATAACGAAACGTTCAACCTGTGTCAGCACGCTACCAGTCATAATTGTAACATTTCACATCCTTCTCTAACTTAAAGAAATCTGTTAAGGTGAGAGAGGGATGTGAAATGTTACAATAACTTTAATTTTAACAAATATCGTGGTGCATGCAACCCAGGCTTGTGTTATTTGTAGAAGTGACCAAGAAGTGACGTGATGCGATGGATGATATATAAATAAGTATGTGTATTTTTTTATTTTGTGTAACATTAATTTTTGATGAAACATCTTGATTTTTCTCGTAGAAATTACTTAACGAGCTTAAGAAATTTGAAACCATACCTATTATAATTACAACAAGCGGGCAAGCGGCTAGTGGGAGATGGGGTCGTCAAGTCCCGACGATAAAAAGTAATACGAGGACAAAGTAGCCAATCGATTAAAATTTGGTTCGTGAAAACGTGTAACCATCTCCGATTTTCGTATCCTTTTTAATGTAATTAAAATGTTAAAATAAGACCAACTTGGAAGTACCTATACATTATTTCTTTTAAAAATGAAAATCGGACCACTGATAACCTCCTCCACTTTTTTTTTTTCGTCGATTGTTGTAAAGGTAGTAGAGAGATTGGAAAATAGGTCCGTATAAGGTAATACTCGTACCTATAATGATACGTAATGAAATCATGATCGCAACCGGACCTTTCAAGCATCTTCCAGACCTTTGAATGGTGTTAATTTTCTTGTGAATTGGCCCAACTCCCGACAGAGAGACTTCAATAGGATATTCGGTCGACATCACAGGCATGAAATTGTATATGGAAAATGTGGAAAACATAAATGGAGGCAGCGAAAGCAACTCGAAAGGAGGGTGATTTTCTAAAGGCTTCAGCTGTTTTCAATAGACCACTGTTTAACGTTCCTCATTGAGCGATATTTTCTGTTTACTTTACAAAACATAGCTTTAGTTGCGTAATCGGAGAATTCGGGCCGAAGGATAATTTATATATTTTCAGCTTGGCTGCTAAAAAGTTAGAAGTCAACGAGCAATGGTATCATTTTTGCAAATTTCGTTATTTAATAAAAAATGTAACTGCACGCTTGTGATCCTCGAAGGGGTAGGCAGAGATAAATGCTTGCATTCAAGCATACACGCAAACACCCACAATTCGCCGGTTACGTTTTGGCTCATGCCACAGGTGGCAAGGATATTGACTATTATTGACATCTCCGGACATCTTACCAAACGCCCACGGTGGCTTTAAAGGAATAAGGAACGTACATGATCTGTGGTGCGTCTAGCTCTTATAGTCAATCATCGACTAGGGAACCAAAGGAAGGCTGATTGGTCTGTGGTGGGTCTGTGTAATCAATCAATCATTTTTTACAGTTGACGACATCGATGACACAACGCAGCTGATAATCATATTTCATATTGTTGACATACAAAATATATTTTTATGAACTGTGTGAAATGCGATATTTATTGTCACGCAAGAAATACAAAATATTTTAAAGAATTATTATAATCAGAAGGTACATTTAACTTAAAATAGTACAACAGAAGAGTATTATTACATATTCTCTGAAAGAAGTTTATTGAAGAAGGAAATGCCATTTAGCCTGAAGAAGGCTCAATGTGAAGTGCCGTGCGTCTCGTCGCCAGTCTACAGCGACGTCAAGGGGTTAGACCTGAAATGTTTCGTGAAAGCGGCCTCGTTCGCGGTCATCCTCATAGTTCAACTGTGCTGCTTCTTTCTATTCTTTTGGCGATCAAAATGATGTTTGCATTACTTTCTTGTAGGTACATTATCCTTAAAGTAAAATAAAGAACAAACTTCTGTTTACTTACTGTTTATCTAAGGAGTATAAAGTATACAAACGATTTATGTAAATAGATAAATTTAAAAAAAGGTGGATATATGCACAATCTTAGCCATAAGTATGTACGTCCTGCATGAGACGGATATTACCTAACATGGATTGATAATCTATGCCAGAAGTAGGTAAGATACGATCGAAAATATGTTAGGTAAATCACGTCGGTGCGTGATTTACCTAACATATTTTCGATCGTAGGAAATAGGTGGTAAAGTGGTAATCAAGTTTAATTTGCAATGGTTTTGGAGGTAACAGACACTACTTTTTTTTATGAAATGGAAGTGGCAAACAAGCATGCAGTTCACATTGATGTAAAGTGATGACTGCAGCCTATAGACACCCACACAAAGACCAAGGTCAAAATGCAGATGCGTTACCACTCCTGAGGGCTCTAGAATATCTAGAAAATAAAAAAGGCCAATTTAATAAAAGTAATAGTTCAACATGATAAAAATAGAGATAAATATTCAATTATGAAAGATGCTCGAGAAATAGAAATAGAACTGCAACTACCACAAAATAATATACACTTAGATAAAGCAGCAGGAACGTACTATGTTAAGCGACACAACAGCTTGGTCCAATATATACATTGGTGTCTGATTAGAAAACACAACTTTCAGGTATCAAATCTCTGGTGGGAAGAAACCCTGACTCAACCACAGGTTAAAGAAAATGAGCAAGCTAAAATCATGTGGGAAATACCTATACAAACTGACGTTACCGTAACCCATAACAGACCGGATTTAATATATATTGATAAATCAAACAATATCACTTATCTGATAGACATAGCTGTACCCTCGGATTACAACATTGGAGCTAAAGAAATAGAGAAATTAAGCAAATACCACCTTTTAAAAACTGAAATTCGACGCCTTTGGAATACGAGAACCACTGTAATCCCAATAGTTATAGGAGCAACAGGCATTATTAGCAAGAGTTTAGGTAGATATATAGACCAACTGGATAAAACAATAGATATAACAATTCTACAAAAACAAGCAGCCATACACACCACTACCATACTCAGTAAGGTACTGGGCAAAGAGTATAATAATATACTGGGGTACTGGGAGATACAGTATTTATAAACACTACACCAAACATACAGGAGACACAACAAACATCACATGCACTAATCTGACATAAATCATCCATCACACAAAATACAACGAACGCACAGTCTTCAAATAATACACAAAGACATACATCAACCACTCAGAACACAAGCAGCACTCGAAGAAGGGGAAGGAGATAATTAGAAGGGAAATAGATATCTTTTTTCTGCGGGATGCAGGACGAGGTATTTATTGAACCGCCTAAAAAGGCGAGTATCGGAAAACCGAACAGGATATAATATAGAATAACATACTAATATATACAATAATATATATACAATAATATATATACAATAATACATAAAATAATAATAATTCCAAATAAATAAAGTATTATATATGAGTGCATATCTACAAGATTTGACAACATCAGTTTCAAATTTTTTGTACAGTAAAAACTTTTTAAGCGATTTATAAACGTTTCAAGAGTTTGGGCTTGTCGAATATTTAAGGGTTAGGAATTCCATAGACGTGTGGCTTCTACAGTATAGGAGTTTGATTGACACAAAAGATGAACTATGTGATGGAATTTTAAGAATAAGATTTACGGAAGAGCGAAGGTAGAGAGGATGGGTTAGGCCGAGCCAATGGAAACGTTCTTTAAGACAAGGTGGGGTCTGTGGATGAAATAGTAGACAGTAAAGAAATGAAAGAATATGTGCATTCCTGCGGAGGCGGATTGGTAACCACTTGAGTTGTTCGCGAAATTCTGAAACATGGTCGTATTATCGTAGACCAAATACGAACCGGATACAAAGCTATTGAAGGCGCTCAAGTTTATTCAGTTGCTCTTGTGTGAGGTCAAGATAGCATATGTCAGCGTAATCTAAAATAGGGAAAAGAATAGATCTAGCCAGCCGCAACCTTAGTGGCAGTGGGTAAGAAATACTGCAGTCTTCTTAACGAACCAAAAGCCGCAAACATCTTCCTGCTTACCTCGCTAATTTGTGGAGCCCATGACATTGTGCGGTCAAGGATTATTCCCAAATTACGTACTTCATTTGCATAATTAATAGTAGCTCCTTCAAACTGTATG
The DNA here is from genome assembly GCA_036365455.1 of Macrosoma leucophasiata. Taxonomy (NCBI): domain Eukaryota; kingdom Metazoa; phylum Arthropoda; class Insecta; order Lepidoptera; family Hedylidae; genus Macrosoma; species Macrosoma leucophasiata. The sequence goes on along the minus strand of JAWQUS010000007.1, from coordinate 19,438,802 downwards.
GGTGGTAAATTCACGTAATCAATTTTGGAGATAAAACGAGAGCTGCCAATGATGATTGCCTGGCTTTTACCAGGATTGACCTGCAAGCCAAAAGCTTGACACCATTTGAAAATTGTTACGAGATCATCATTGACAGCCTCAATGGCCAAAGGTTAGTCATTAACGTTAGACTGGTAATAAATCTGTAGATCGTCAGCATAAACGTGGTAGAGAGAGGATAAATTATGCGTGATAGAATTGATAAAGATGGAAAAAAGGATATATACCTATATATATATACCTAGTAGACTTGATATATATACCTAGTAGATCACTAACTTTCTCTCTTGACTTGCCTCAAAGAAATAGGACCAGCTTTAATTTCTATTTATTTTAACCGATATTAACCTAATTATTAAATGGTCTTGAGTCTTCAAAATGAACTTTTTTAAAACTAATCGAAATCGCAAACTTGAAGAACACTTTAATCGTAAAAGAATATTGAAGCATACAGAGACGCATACGAAAGACACACTGATACAGTTGAGTATAGGTACTCCTGAATCACACGATTTGTGGCCAGTTCTAAGGCGTATCTGTCTATATCATGTCATTATTTAAGTACCTACTATGATCCGAATTAACAGCAAAGGTAAGTGTCTGAATTTTTGTAGATATACCCGCTGCGGCTGCGGCATCTACCTGATCATCTTCAAAGCAATCTGGATCGTTCAATTGCTAAAAACTTAAAATAAGGTAGGTACTATCTGATCTGTAGGTACCTACTTTTTATCTTGAAGCCTTCTAAAGCACTTCGTTTTCTTAACTGTGTAAAGTATAGACACCAACTACGAATATCTACCTACTTAATTATGTAGAGAAGTGTAAATAAGCCAAAAAAATGGTTCTTCGTAATATGGTGGACCGTGGGCGGGGATTATATGGTCCATCGCAGCGCGTTAGCTATTGGACGGTTTTCATGCCGCTCGGCGAAATGAACTTGTCGCGACCAATCGTGTCTATGTTAAAAAGTGTGAGTGTTTGTTATAATTGCAGTTACTTACTTAGATTGTTTGCGTAAAAGCAGAGAATATGTAATAATACTACGTATAGAATGGACACTTCGACGTCCCGCGCGAGTTCCCCACCTCACCCAACCTCTTCCCCTTTTATGGGCGACGTTTGGTATTCTCTACGTGCTACGCACACAGGTGCACGTGTAAATACATGTCACGGATTGATGTTGTGGGGTCAACCCAACGGGACCACGGGTAAACGCTCTGTGTAATAGAGACCAGATTAAGCGTTTGTATGGAATTTTGGCGGAGTGTCCGCGATGTGGGAAAAGGAAGCGATGATTGTATGAGAATTACATTTTTGTACATAATAATTCGTCATTCATCATATTTACTGGTGGTAGAGTTCCAGTGTAGGAGCTTGGGGGCTTATATTACCGCATTACCTAATCTATCTGCCGGCAAATGGTAGTGTCAGGTCAGTACTATCGTGTTCCGGTCAGATGGTTATGTATGGGCACGTAATAACTATCACACTCAAAGAGACATAATAACTAAAGTCTCAGGGGATGCATCTGCTTTTTGGCCTCTGGACTTTGTCTCTGTGTCTGTAGGCTGCAGTCGTTACTTAACATCCATGTTATCTGCATGCTAGTTTGCCATCACCATCACATAAAAAATCATGTTATTGTGAACACAAAGGCATAACTAGTAGGTACTACGTTTACTGGTGGTGTAGCCGCACAACCGCATTACTTAATCTATCTTCCGCTAAATTATAGTGTTCAGCATCATCGTGTTCCGGTTAGATGGTAACATAGAGCAACACTGGAGGGGAGTAGCCATAGCGTTTATTACCGATGCAAAACAGATGCTGTCATTTTTTGCGGGGGGAAATGCTTGCGACACACGCACACTACAAAAATCGTCTATTACTACGAAACTCACACCTTGACTTTAACAAAATACAGAAACAATTTAACGCACACATTTAAACATCTAGGCCACAGGTATAGGCCCATTTGGGCTTGTACTTTGACAGAGGGGAAAGCCTGCATATGGCTACTTCCCTCGAGTCCGCCGCGCCCTGTGACCCGTTTTGCTCTATGAGATGGTAATGTATTATTACATATTCTCTGCCCATGTAAAAACTATCACACAGGCACAACAACGTAGGCGTACAATTAGAAATGTAATTAGAAATGTGTACATCCAGGGTACAAACGCTCTTACTAATGCCTAGTTTACACGGGCTTAGTTACTTATTGCTTAGTATTAGTCACTAATACTAACACCTTCCGTGTGGACGGCTCGACAAGTGCTTAGTATTAGTAGTTACCTACAGGTCTACAGGTGCACAGTACAAGTGAGTTGAAAGCGATCCTACTTACTAAGCGACGAGTGCTGTGGTGGGTGGTAGCACTTGTCGCTTGTCGATCGTGTAAACAGCTTGACATGCGTTGAAACGGCAAGAGCGTGTCCATTTCGGTTGGATGACGTGTCACTAATACTAATACCTTCTCCTATTCCAATGCGTGTAGATGATACTTGTCACTAAGCTGATAATAACTAAGCGACAGGCACTAAGTGCTAAGTAGGTACTAAGCCCGTGTAAACCTTGCATTATGGTGAGTTGAGAGCCCTTAAAATGTGGCACCACACTGAGTACCAAATTTTTTTTACGTAACTTCACGCCTGTAATCCCCGAAGGGGTAGGCAGAGGTAAATGCATGCATTCAATCATACATGCAAACACCCACGACTCGCCGGTTACGTTTTAAAATTTTTTTTAGCGAAAGGTAAACCCGCTGTCTTTACCTTCGATAACAAGACTTGATTAAAATGCCTATTTATTAATCTCTAGGTTTTTAGAAAGGCGCACGTGTCCCCTCCACCCTCCCATCCTTTGGCGAGACTCGTTCATCTGTGTATAAAAAAAAATGTAGGTACACAATGTTTCAAATGTTAATGTAATTTAACTCAACTGTACAACATTGCGACACGTACCACGCGTGATAGAATTTTAAACAAACATAAGAAACACTGGAAAATGAGGCATATTTTAAAAACCAAACCGATCGCCGTGATTGGGTATTGAATTAACAATTTTGTAACGTTCGAATATGATGCTGATGAGTGCTGATATAATAAGCAGCGGTCGCATGTATGGGCCGTGAATGTCAATAGGCGTGGGGTAATCACTCGCCCCCGCTTCTTCCAATTTTGCCCTATTCACTCGATCTGCGTGTTCTGGTTCTTACGTGGCCCGGTCTTGTTGACTTTCTTTATACATTGTAGGCATGTCATATAAAACGGTTATTTTACTTTGTATATGTCACTAGCGGCCCGTCCCGGTTCGCGCGGGTGCAACAGATAGTAGGTAGGTATATATGTAACGTTTGAATTTGTAACAACAACGGTTTAGTTGGTAGAGGGGGGGAACACTTGAACTCTAACGAAAATTGGCACTGTAAAGCTTAATAACTCACGAACAGATAACTAAATCGAAAAATGATGTTTGCGCATCCTTATATTTTTGAAAGACCTATCCAACGATATCCCACACTATAAAGAAAATGAAAAATGAAAAAAATATCTGCGCGTTACATGTAGGGGAGGTACCTTAAATTATTTTATTATTTATAGTTTTATTAGACACCTTTGTCGGCGTCTTTAAGGTGTATATTTGTACCAAATTTCAAGTCTCTAGTTTCCGTTTTTGCGCTAAACCGCGGACGGACAGACAGACGGACATGGCGAAACTATAAGGGTTCCTTGTTTACTACGGAACTCTAAAAATGTAGCAAATCTCCAATGACGGTAATTATCTGTACGTCCCGTACGATTAAAAGATTAAGTAGGTACCTATGTCGCATTTCAATTAAATAACACAACCAAGTATCTACCTAAACTTTAAACGAGAAAATCTTCAGAAAATTATCTCGTTGACAAAATAATTTATTTTGAAAATAATCATGTTTAGTTTAGGTACTTCATGAAAAATACCTACATTTCAGCTGCAAATCCTTTTCAAAAATAAAAGGTAGCTATACACATACCCCCTTATTCATAAACGTCCCTACTTTACTAGCTATAGCTAAAACGTATCTAAAGTACGTACTTTAGATTTAGATACTTTGTCTTTGTCAGTCGCATTGTCAAACGTGCAGGATAGAGAAAGACAAAAGCAACACTTTAGCTAAAATACGTTTATGAATATTGGTGACGGATTTTTTGTTGAACTAGGTAATAAAGACCAATATCTTTGGTGAATTTATTCTTCCCTAATGACGCACCAAACTCATGTGGATATCTTAGGGGGGGCTTTTGTTTTTCATCATTAATATTCTTTAAAGGTAAGTAGGTATCTATCGAAACGCACATGGCGCTAAATAAAAACTAAAAAATATGAAACAATTTTTTTGCTACCACCCGGTTAGTCCAGCGGTGTGAGATGGCCATTTGATTCGAAGGGTCGTACGTAGGTTGATACCCGCCCGCACCAGGGCAAATATTTGTATGGTCTATATATATTTGTTTCGGTTCTGAGTGTTCGTGTAGGTACCTATGTTAGGTTAGGATCCCACTGCAGAATCATTTCGTTCATCCAGATATGCTGCAAATCTAATATCTACGCATATGCATTATGATAAATTTACGGGAGCCAAATTAAATCGGCTGCAAATACCTAAAAGTTGCTAGCTGTTAAAGACAAAATAATTTAATTAAAAATACTTGCGACCATTTTTGATACGCAACCTAGTGGACATAAATATGGTTGGGGAAAAAGTTTCTTCGCATTTTTTAAGATAATTCAAAACATTGTTTAATATAGTTTATTTAAATTTAACTAAAGTATGTATGTACCATTTTGTTCGATAACCTTTTGCCATCTTGTAGGTAGGGATATGATCCCATTGCTATAAAAATTTTGGGACTTCTCATTAAAATACCGCGACAAGTGGATTTGGCAGTCCTCTCGTGATGTTAACCTAACATTGCATAAAGAATTTTGAAGAGACCGAAACAGGTGGAAATCTGAAGGTGCAAGGTCAGGACTATACGGCGGATTGAGTGGCTATAGATGTGTGAGGTCTAGCGTTATCATGGTGAAACACCACACCCCTTCTGTTGATCAATGCCGGCAGCTTTCTCTCAACTTCTTGCTTTAATCTCATCAGTTGTTCGCAGTAGAGTTCAGAATCGATAGTCCTGCCTGGTGGTAATAGCTCATAATGAAGGTATTCATAGGTTTCTTTCAGTGAGCTCGTGAGGTACCCAAATATCGAGCTTTTATTAGTACTCAGCTTTTTTCAAATGCGCCAAAACTGTTTTGTGATCAATTCTCAGTTCTTCAGCTACGTCGTAACTACTGATATGTCGATTTTGCTCCACTTTTTCAAAAATGGCATCCATTTTATCCGTAATAGGGCGACCAGAGCGTGGTGCATCTTTGACATCAAAATTTCCGGATTGAAAACGCCTAAACCAAATTTGTGCTACTCTCACAGGCACTGCACTAGGTCCATAAACATCGCAAATTTTTTTCGCGGCTTGCGTTGCATTTTTACCTTTTTTGTAGTAAAATTTTAAAATGTATCGAATTTCTTCACTAGATTCACTCATCTTGACAGTACGAAAAACAAATGGAAATCACACATTTGCCTAATTTGAATTTGGAATTATGTTCTTTAACATTTTAACTTTCAATGATACCAAAACCAGCTAGATACAAATACTACAGCCAAAGAGATTTTATTACAAGTTCATACATACTATAATGCGAAAAGACTTTTTCCCCAACCTATTATACCTAAAGCCTCTGACATACCCAAGTATTTGTAGGTTTCCGTTGCGGAGAGCGATCGCAGTTGAATGGAATCCGGGAGTTGGACCCTCTCGGATTCCATTATCTTTCCTTGATGTACATGCATAACCGCACATTTTATTATTATTATTATTTTAATTTCGTTGTGACGTTGAGAAAAATAACAGCAGCTCCTATGAAAGAACTACTGCAGTTGGAATATCTTTACATAGCTTTAAAGCTACTACTGCCATCTAGTGGGTTAGTAAGAAATAAAGCTGTGATAATGGGCTTCTTCCCTTCAACAGCTTGTAACGTTTGCCGAGTGACGAAGTGCGCTATGGCGTTTTGAAGTTCTCGAGTAAGACGAGAGATGGCGCTTTTATGATATACATTTAAATTCTATTTGAGAATTTTAATAATGGCGTCATAGCGTCTGTTCTTGAAAGAAATCAATCAAACTATTATGCATACTACTCACAGTAGGTGCATACATACCTAATCACATCGAAGTGGTCTTCACTTACGGCCAAATACTCAAACGTCACCTAAATCTAAGTGGGACTTAAAAGTCTGCTGTCTTTGTAAAACTCGTTCAAACGACAGAGATGCGCACATTTGAGGGTTGCTTAATTAAAATTGAGTGACGTTTGAGTATTCGGCCATAAGTCTGGAACTAGAAATCTGTTAAGTTAGAAAAAGATGTGAAATGAGCTCACGATTTAGGGACGATCATCCCCACCACCACTGTCCCGATATCGCCACTGATTTTTTTTTTATGTAAGGAAGGTGGGGCAAACAAGCATGCAGCTGCAGCTCACATTGATGTTAAGTGATGACTGCAATATATAGACGTCTACACAAAAACCAGAGGTCAAATAACAGATGCGTTGCCTTTTGGCGACAGATAGAGGAATGCGCACCAGGCGCCACGCCTACTACCTCGAGCTCCGTCACTGGAGCTCTCTCTACCACCAGTCTTAGGGTCGTGTGTAGGCCGTTTAAGTCGGGGCAGAGAATACCTATGTAATAATACTGTCGGGGTATTACTGTACCAAAATAGCAGTTTTTGTCTGTCCGTTTCTTTGTTCCGGCTAATCTCTGGAATGCCTTTACCGATTTTGACTTTCACAAGCAGATAGCTGAAGAAGTAAGGAATAACTTTGGCTACTTTTATTTTTCAACTAAATTCTGCGCGGACGAAGTCGCGGGTACAGGTAGTTGCATTCGGTGTATAAAGTAACAAACATAGAGCAACACGGGCCACCGGCCGCGGCGGACCGGTGAGGAGTAGCCATATTATGTAGGCTTTCCCGCTCTGTTATAGTAGGTACAAGTCCAAGCGGGCCTATGCCTGTCGCCTAGATGTTTAAATGTGTGCATGAAATTGTTTACCTATGTATTTTGTTAAGGTCAAGGTGTGAGTTTCATAGTAATAGACGAATTTTGTAGTGTGTGTGTGTCATACGCATTACCCCCCGCAAACAATACAGACTGTTTTGCATCGGTAATATGCGCTATGGCTACTCCCTTCCGGTTTGCTCTATGGTAACAAATACCTGTTTTCCTAATATTCGACTTTTAATAAAATGTTCATTGTTTTCCCTAAATAATAGCTTTCTTTTGATTTATCCAAATCTTTCCAACTGTTTTATATTATAATTAAAAATATATATGCATTATTTTCGCTCTGTAGCCTACCTTAACGACACGCAATTGGTCGGTATTTATATTACGCAATAACACATTCTAGTGAATTAAGAAATTAAAGAAATAAAATGGCTACGGGCTGGGATCGAACCTGCGACCATAGGATAACCAGTCCAGCCGCTTTTACCACTAAGATACCGGCCTTTGCCGATGCGTCGTCGCCGTGGTAAACGCGGCTGCACTGGTTTACTTGAGTGCATTGCAGGCACGATCCTTGTCCAAAGTTCAATTTTACTTTGGATTCTTAACATTGATATACTATATCAATGATTCTTAATCAATGATTTTGGTCCAATATAATTGGTTTTTGTCGATTAAGTGTGTTTACTGGTGGTAGAGCTCCAGTGACAGAGCTCGCTGGCGTAGGCACCACCGCATTACCTAATATACTTGCCGCTGTATAGTAGTGTTCAGCACTATCGCGTTCCGGTTAGGTGGTTAATGTACGGCCGTAATTTCCGGCACAGAGGCATAACACCTTAGCCCTCAGGAGTGGTAAAGCATCTGCATTTTGACCTTGGTCTTTGTGTGGGTGTATATAGGCTGCATTGATCACTAACATCAACGTAAACTGCATGCTTGTTTGCAACTTCCATTACATAAAAAAGTTGTCCCTTAGTTTACCTTTTACAAACAAACATACCTTAGATCTTTATAATTGTATTGTTGGCACCTTGCCCAGCCAGGAATGCTCCATTGCTATATTTTAACACAAGAAACTACCTACCAACTGCCTTATTCACAAAACACTTGTAGGCGACGCTAAATAAAATCTTTATCGTTGAAATATTGTGTCAACACACACAAATGCTGTTAGCGTTATAATTTTAACACTTGGGTGCGGTTCAAAAATAAAATCCTATGTTTAAAAATAAGGTAACTATTTTTGCGCGGTCACGTGATAACTTGTTTACATTGCGGTCTGTTGTTTGTTTACACAATTATCATAAAACTTGTTATTTTCTATCTTGATCTGTTGAAAATGTATTTATGCATAGTAAAGTAGAAGTTATAGATTGGTAATGTGAGAGAGTGTCTTATTAGAATAAAATATAGAGAAAAATGTAAGTAGGTATATACCTATGACATGGTGGTGTGATGATGTGATGGGTTTTTAACATCAAGTAATAAAACAATACGGTACATATAAAAATATTTTATTAAAAACATTTTGGTAACATTTAATAAGAACACTTAGGTAAAAATAAATCGACTTCAAAATCATTTCAAAAGAACAGCCTGGACTGGAAGTTCACGGAGGAAGCCGGAACAGCAAAAACTAAAATAAATAAAAACAATGACAACACTCTAGGCAGACATGTCTAATTGACAACCAGAATTAAGGCATCGCAAGAATAATTATTTAAGTACGATAAAATACCTACGGCTATTATTATAATTACAACAAATAAACGCCTAATGTCTATATCGTTCAGTTGTGTATTCGCCGGCGGCAAGGCGGCGGCGCGCGACCCTGTTGTCTCTTGGCAGGGGACTTACTCGAGTATTATTGCCACTTACATTACACTCCCACAACACTTCGTACACGAGACATTTTGCTTGCCACTACGCCGTTATTATACAACTACTAAATACTAAAACATCCCAATTATACGAAGCTATGTTAAAATTTTACCTAACTAATAATAATATTAACATCTTGGGCTAATTTTGATACTAGAATGATATATAACATCATCTCATATTGTACTCTTAACATTAACGCTGGATTAAATTATAAGAATGAGGAATTAATCATGTTACACATAATATTGCAAGCATTACTGAGATTGTGCACGTTACGTGAATTTCATTATAGTAACATTTTTTTAACTTAAGTGTTAAGGAAGGAAGAATTGCTTATACTGAAGTCGACAAGGGTGGAAGGACCCCGGCCTCAGGGGGCCAAGCTCCTACAAACAGCTACATTAAAGGAACAGTCATAGATTAAATTACGAGCATTGGCACTTTCAATATTAATCTTAATTACACTCTCGAAATAGCACTGCATATCAATAACCAACTTAAAAACTAAATTCAGATCAGTCATTTATGATATCACATCAAAATAAACAGGGAAATACATATGTGATCATCGATTGGATATATGTACTATATATTATATATATTATATTCTTTTCAAAAGAGGTATTAATTTTCTTAAGGGATACTAAAATATTGAGCTCTGCACCGCGCGCGGCGCACTATATCACCATAATACGAGAACAACATTGAACCAATAAGTTTTGGTACCTGGAGTTTATCTCCGAGTTAATCTATTTCGCTAAACCTACATAATGCTTATCAGATATACATAATACACACAGGACGCGAGCCCGGGCGACCGCCGACCCGCCGGGCCAAGCGAGGCAGGCCGGGGAGGCGGGCGCCGCGTCTAGGCAAAAAACCCTTCAACCCTATACAATTTTCATTATAAAAATACTGTCATTTGACTACAGTTCAATGAGAAAAAATATTTATCATAAATATGAATAAACAATAGATATAATACAACATATAGTATAATATCATGTACATAATTTGACTAAATAAAATAATAAAAAATGCATAAAATTGAAATGATTTAAACATTGTAAAATCACTTGAAGTATAATGGAAGGTACTAGATCGATCAGAAAAATTTCATTCAATAAAATAAATAGCACAACAACCAAAATATTTGGCAATGTGGATTAAAATAAACATTAACAACTACTACCCTCGGCTGCTAACTTAAAAAAAACAAAAATTGGAATGCAAATATTGCATCGCACCTCGGCCTCTCGTGTTCGTTGCGGCAGAGTGGCGGGGCCAACAGGGACTCACTAAACTTAAGGAGACATTCACAACTAGATAAAACTGTGCGTATCGCTCCAAATACTTTCCTTTGAACTACATTCGATTTAAGCTTGTCATATTAAAGTTAAAACTAAAAATAATCAATGAATGCAACATATTGTTTTAAATAATCATAACAACCATTTTGTGAGTGTGTGACTGAGGATATAGCACACTGTGCTCCTGGAACACCTCTACACACATATTGGCTACAATACACATGTGGTCGTGTCTTGGAAGCAAAGCTATAATGATCACTATTAGTTGTATTGGATTGTATCACCATTAGCTGCATTCTGAGATCCATGCTATATGTTCAGTCATGACCCACTGAATCATAAATATATAAATAAATTTTGTAAATATTCACCTACTTGATTATGACTTACGTTTATGTTCATAGCCCATAATGATTAAGGCAAAAGAGAAATAAATATAATAGGTGTATGACTAAGATAAAGCAGCTGATAAAATGCAATTTAAATTTAGAACGTGATAAAAAATTGATTTGATAAATTCTGCTACTGTAATCACAAATTAATTATATCTCATAAAAACAAGTTTGGATGTTGGTCCCTTCCAAAATATTTGCCAAACCTTTCAAAAAGCGAGTTCAATACCGATACAAAGGAAATTTTGAGAACTATACTGTATTGTCACACATCAACATTTTGTTATAAAAATAAGTTTGTGGGAAATATTTCAACATTATTGTGTACAAATAGTCCAGTTACAATTTAAAGCTGATCACAACATAGCAGAACTTAAGTTGCACGAAAGGACAGTATCAATCATTATTCATTATAGTTAGTATGTTATACATTACTTACACATAATTGAAGAGACTCACACTATTAAATATCTTGACTAAATTAAGAGACCACGGATATACACTTTATATATGCATTTACATAGAGATATTGCCAGTCTGTTAACGACACTTACTATAATTTCACTAGAAGCCCAGCATCTGGGCACATCAATGACTCAAAACATTTTAAAACTGTGTGTAACAACTACTAATACCTTAGAATATCTAATCACTGCTTTTAATTTGTGATGATATGCACTGATAACCCATTTTGACTATATTCCGTATGGGCTCACCATATAATTAAATGAGTTTGATCATTTTCGAGTCTACGGGATGTAGATATTTGGGCTTTATCAAGATTGTATCCTCAATATGTCATCACTATTAGTACGTAATGCTCGGACGGTAAATCCAACAATCATATTAGACATTAAATTAACCTACAACTTGGCTTTAAATTCGTGCCATCTCGTCAAAATCGTAATAATAACATCCGAGAAGCAGCCTTTTGGTTTAAAACAATGACGATCCTATTGATAAATGACTGTGGAATATATTTTAAATCATTATCACTACACTAACATTATCATAAAACAATATTTAAATAACAACTAATAGAAGTAATGGTGGGAAGTACTAACTCACAATCATAATTTTATTATAAGTATAAGTGTCCATAATTTAAATATTGCTTTAAAGTAATCTGTCACAAAATCCAATGGTTGAAGTGTTTCAGCCAGTCGATTTTATACTGATCAGTATAAATTGTAGGTCAACAATTCATAGATAATAATATTTATGCATATTAATACATAGATTCTTTGGATAACAAATTATTAACATTTCTAAGAGGAACTAAAGTAGCATAATATATTATGTAATTTTCTGTCTTAAATTAATTATTGTTATGTTGACGGAATTGGAGGCTTTGAGTAGTTACGATCCTGATTTTGGGGATCTGAAATGCCGATTCATACTAAACTCTGAAGTCTTATGGCATTGTATGTTATAAGTATTGATATTAATTAAGCCTAACTTTAATTTATCACACAATCAAATAAGTTAAAAAAAAAAAAACAAAAGTCGCTTAGTATCGTCACGTGATTCACAGAATTTGTCAAAAATTGCCTTGTTTAAATTAAGATCACAGTAATAAGTCACGATTATAATGTAACTCTACGAATACTGCGTGACGATAGCCACATACATATTCCACAGTCATCCGTAGAACTGGGCCACAGCAGTGAGACAATCTCATGCAACTACAACAAATATTAGGAAAATGTCACACAACCAACGACTCAGGTTCTATATACGAAAAATAACTTTTGTTCAATTTATGAATATCTAAAATAAATTACAATATAGTATTTGATACGAAGTCTTTGCAGTTTCTCCAGCAAGACAGCAGGTCGTCAAAACCATTTAACATTATGGAGCTTGAGTCGTCGGTTAAAAATAAATGATGGCGGTACAAGCACCATTCAGTGACTGAAGTCAGAGGACGATATGCACCCTGGTGTGTCCCAGTTGTACCCATTCAACATTCGTTTGTTCATAGCTTAAGCTGACTGGAGTCAATCTGTGGCGGCTACAACCCATGAGAAGCCGCATGTACGGCAGGTGTCTTTTACATACTGTGTGCGGGTGCCGTAGGGGCCGAGCCGGTGGTACTGCGACCGGTTCGCGAAGAACAGGGCGGGGTTGTTAGGCGGCAGCACCGTCGCACGGTAGTTCCATCGAGGTTCTTTGAGATTACCCATCAAGTTCAGAATATCACGCCCTCCGTATGTGATTTTGACATCGTCAACTTTTTCCTTTGGACGTGGCTGCGGTTGCACGACGGGCTCGAATATCTTCTGAAATTTGATATTTATTTATTTTAATGCAGAAAAATACTGGCACAAAATTATATCAGTCTCAGCAAAATCATGTTACATTGGCAAATTTCGTCACGGTACTGTGTTTTGTTTTAGGTATCGATAATTTTTACGCCGGAATTTGTCAACACTGACACTAGGCAGGTGATACAATTAAATTGTATCTAGGCACTTTGTTTTGCTTATATAAACATAACATAAACATTTGATGAAGTGCTAAACGCTATATAACCTTTGTTCACCGAAATCTTTCCATTATCACACGTCAATTGTATACAACATTGATAGCATAAGACATTCGCCATTACGGAATATTATGAAAATAGAGAGGTCAAGGCCAGGACGAATCCAAACAAAATATTACTGCAAATATTAAAAGTCACTCACCTTCTCTGTTGTTTGAGGACTAGATGGCAAGGAGTCACAGTTGCCCGACTCCGATTTGAGAGAGCCCAACGATCCAATACCGCTAGATTCGCTGGAAACAGACGGACTCGGGCTCGTCTGCGATTGGGATAGGCCCGCTATGTCTATGATATGCCCGAACGAGCTGAACGAGTTAAAATTTTCCGTCTCCAATCCAGCCAGAGGTAACGCAACGCTTAAAGCCATGTCTGCAAATCAAAAAAATCACTTTTGTAATGCGATTTACACGTGCATAACGCCACTGCGTGTGAACACTAGCTATGTTGACAGTATCGAACGCGCCAAATGGTTCCACTCACAACACTTATTCCACCCACTCACTCACCTTTGACTAGAATCTGACTTAAAATAGTAGTAATTGCACTATAACAATGAGCAAAACAATAATTACCGAAAAGCGTAATCCCCAAAATGTACAAGCCTCGACGTAGTTGAAAGAGATCGAACATTTATGAAGTGAAGTTAGCTACATTTGCGACTTTGCGTGTGCGTGATGTCGTCCAAGCGGCAAGCGGAAGTCGGCTTAATGTCGATAAAGCAGTCTATTACGCAGCAAACAAAGAAATCTCTAAAATAAATGTGTTTAACCGATAATTGTAATATTGAATCTTTTCAAAATAATATAAAATTATAAATTTAGGATTAAGAAAGCAGTTTTTGTTTATTTCGCTTGCCGATTTTTAATAATGTAATTACTTGAACTTGTGCGCTTATAGCGCCATCTGTCTTGTTATTTATAAAGTGGTTTGAGCATTGCTTTAGTAGCAGGTTTACTTGTTAACTCTAGTTATCGCAAGATGGCAGCCCATTCAACCTCTCCTCTAGGGTTTCAATTTACCCAGTTTTAAATGTACACGCTAGATGTCGCTTTTCAGTATATCCTTGCATCTGCGTTTGATGAAGTTTTGGAAAGGGGACAACGGGATTATAATAATGCGCATGCAAGATGCAAGACATGTTTAATTATGAAATAAATGATAAAACGATGTTTCATTCGGTAAGCAGATAGATGAAGGTCGATCTAGATTCTGATCCTTTACTATAAGTTTGATGTGTCTGTCTGTGTCTCTGTGGATGTGTCTATCTGGGGCACCGTATTCCGTATCATAGGTAGTTTCCGGATAAATTAACTGATTTGCGTGCGGCTTTTATTCGAAAGCCTTGTTCATTGCGGTGGTTCTTAGCTATATTTGGTGGATATAACAGGAGTATTTGCAAAGATATTCAGCTCTGATTGGAACTAGTAAACAGGATCGTTGCCAATATTGAACCCATGATCTCCAAATTTTTATTCGGTAGATATTTAGGTACTATATGCTTGGTTTTAGAAGTGTTTGCAAATCCACTTCCAAATACAATTCCAAATTTTATTTTTTATTTTCGAGTAGGGATTGCAATCCGGTCCGGTCGGATGCAGAATCTTGCGGATCCGGTATTGTCTTACTACGTACCGGAATCGGTAGGTACCAAAATTTCCATACATTTCTGGGTCCAGGTGTTAACACAGTGCAAATTATAACATTTTCAAATGACTATAAAATAAGTAATTTGAAATTCGGCCATTTATACATTATCCAGTTAATCGAACCCAGGACTTCAGCGTAGTAGTAGTGGCCTGCTACCACTAGGCTACCGAGGCAGTCAATTAAATATGATCAAGTAGGCCAAAGTTGGGTTAGATTGCTAATTGTTAACTAGCTATATTACAAAATGTAGGTACCGTGTAATGGGTTAACCCAGAACCAGTAACAATTTTGCAGGACCAAAATTACCCGTCTCCTTAAGTCCTTAAGTTAGTATTTTTGGTGTAATATTCGAATACCTATATTGTTCGGAAGAAAGGAATATAAAGTTATGTGTTGAAACGACCCTTAACAAAATACGAAACTTACTATTCCGGCTGGATTGGACATGTATCTTTTATTTGTGGGGCAGTGGGAAGTCGGTACTTACCAAACGCACGATTTGGCTTGACGGATTCCGGTAAAATCATTTATCGACATGAGTCAAATTTTTGGTTTATACGAATAATAGTTTCGCCTGCGCGTTGGTTATCTATCACTCACTCACTCAGTAACTATTTTTTTGTATTCATATTGACTTTACTTTTGAAACATGACGAAACTCATAACAAAGCACTAATCCGGCCGGATCCGACCGGATTGAAAATGGGTCCGGATTGCAGTCTAGTCATAGTACCTAATACTAGGTAGGTATATAAATACAAAAATGTATATAAGAATTATTACTTAACTTTAAGGTTTGTATTAGGTATATTAAAATCCTTCGCGCCCTGAGACGTGTCCTTTTAAATGCAATTTTGTATTTTACCTTAGTCGTCATTGCTTCTAAGAGACAGAGTAATAGTTACATTCATATAATTTTATAAATATTTAATCAGAAATAAATAAAAAATGATCAATAATAAATAGGTACCTAATTGCTATCAATTAGAATTTGTTAGTTCACTTAAAATTTTTATATACCTAATACAAACCTTAAAGCTAAGTAATAATTCTTATATACACTTTATATACACTAGGGATTGCAATCCGGACCCATTTTCAATCCGGTCGGATCCGGCCGGATCCGGCCGGATTACTGCTTTGTTATGAATTTCATCAAGTTTTAAAGTAAAATCAATAGATATGAATACAAAAAAATAGTTACTGAGTTACTTAGGCCTCACTTCTGTCTTATCATTGTTGTACCATGGTGGTCCAAGACGAAGCTCTTAACTGTCTCAGGGAGCGCCCTTTGAGACGGCGGCGCCCGTGTGCATTGCACACCCTGCACTGTAGGTTAAGCCGCCCCTGGTAATCTACCTATGGTAGGTATTGCGCTTGGATGCCATCTTGACAGATATTTGAAAAATAGAATCAGGGTTTTATTCCCTGTGTCTTCTCTATAGGTAGGTAATAGTAGGTATGTATTTACATCTTTGGATTAGAAAAAAAAATTGACTGTTTGTCTGTTTGTTCAAGAATCACACAAAAACTACCGGTTCGATTACGTTGAAACTTGATATATAATTTTATTATACCAAGTTTCAAAG
Organism: Macrosoma leucophasiata; assembly: GCA_036365455.1. Classification (NCBI taxonomy): domain Eukaryota; kingdom Metazoa; phylum Arthropoda; class Insecta; order Lepidoptera; family Hedylidae; genus Macrosoma; species Macrosoma leucophasiata. The sequence goes on along the minus strand of JAWQUS010000007.1, from coordinate 19,422,277 downwards.
TTTTGTACTTTAACATTTGGCGCGCAATACTGGGTACTTTTTATCCCGGAAAAATCTGTTTGTCAGGTCAAATTAGACCAAAAAATGTGTTTTTCGCGTTATTTTCCAAAACTTTTTTTTTATCTAAGGAAGGTGGCAAACAAGCATGCAGCTCACATTGATGTCAAGTAATGACTGCAGCCTATAGACGTCTACACAAAAACCAGAGGTCAAAATGCAGATGCGTTGCCACCCCTAAGTTGTTAGGTATGTCTCTTGATAGTATTAGGGGGCCGTACATTACCAACTAATCGCAACACGGTAGTGCTGAACACTGCCATTTAGCGGCAGACAAATTAGGTAATGCGGTGGAGCCTACGCCCTTGAACCTCGCCCTCCTACACTGAAACTATACCTACCATCCGAAAAAGCGTGACGAAGGGGAAAGTGGGTCGAAAATACTGATATTTTCCGTGACGTTATTTATGAATGGTAAAGGGCCATTCATAAATTACGTCCGTCATGGAAAATACTCGGTACACTCTTGAGGTTTTAGTTGTTTGCCTCTGTGGTAGAAAAAAGTGGCCTGTTGGTTGTACATTTCTATCTAACCGGATCAACCGGATTATGAGTGAATTTTATCATTTGCCGGCAGATAGATTTACACCCATATTTTAAGTCGTTACCTCGATCTTAACTCAACCTTACTCAATGGAATTGATATTCTAAGTACAACTAAGGAAAATCCAAGACGTAGGTACCTACGAGAAGTTAGAATTTATTCAAATATCTATTGCATATCTTGCAAAAGTTCTAGTATTTTTACTGTTTATCTATGTCAGACGCTTCGTGTGAAAAAATATTCGCGCAGATAAATTTAAATAAAACTAAAATAAGGAACATATTCCTAAATCAGCTGTGCCCGCGTAGAATTTAACTTAACAAAAGTAGGTACCTACCTATCTACGCGGACGAAGTCGTGGGCACAGCTGATTTAGGAATATGTTCCGTATTTTAGTTTTATTTAAATTTATCTGCGCGAATATTTTTTCACACGAAGCGTCTGACATAGATAAACAGTAAAAATACTAGAACTTTGTCTTAAAATAAAAGTAGTAGGTACAAAAGTAAAATATAATACTACAATTTCTAATTATTATTGTAATGTTAAAGCAATGGTTTACTAAGTTTAAAATGTCGCTCGCTACGCGCACGCTCAATTTTATTAATTTATTAACATAATATATTCTTTATTCGTTGCAGAATAAAGTCAAACAAAAATGTAATGCTTGTAGCTACCTAAGTATCTATTTTACATTTTAAAATTATTATATTTAACATTTATTTAATCTTTAAAGTACCTATAAACCTTCATAAATACAAAATAACCTGTAGGTAGGTAGAGTCGGTTACACGAACTGTGGTAATTCAGTGTTAAAGATAAGCTAGTTTTGGTCTCATCACCTACCTAAAGGTCCCTCTATTAAGATGAAAGTCTCCCAAACATACTTAAATAAATTAAATAGATAATGCAGCTACATTGATAGCTAGGTAGGTACCTACCTAATGTAAGTTTACGAAACATAGGTAGGTATTTCATTCCGCGTAGCTCTATATTTTAAATATAGAGCTTTGCGGAACGCTAAACATTTTTATATGTGTGCATGTGTTGTGGGTACCTATTGTACCTATTTATTAAAAACTTGTTAGTAACATCTATATAATCAATTACATAAGTCTCGTAGCAATATGTGACTTAGCGCTTACCTACATTAAATGTGTTTTTATAATAAAATGAGCATTATCAATAAAATTAAACTGTTATCGATGACATTTTAAAGTTGATTGATATTGTTATAAAATAAAGTACGGGTAAGCGATATAGTAATAGGTACTAAAGGGCTCTGTTAACATTAACAAGTTACATTTTCCTTACACAAATGCAATAAAACGTCTCTACAGCAGAGTCGGTTATTCAGTTAGTGATAACGATTAGCGAATTCTTATTTCACCACTTAGAGCTTCCAATAAAATAATAATAGTAAACATTGGTGCAAATGGCCGGCGGGCGGCGAGCGGCGCTAGCGGGGCGGTGGGGTGCGGCTCGGGAGGGGGGGGGAGGACGTAGAGAAGGGGTCGGCGAGGGGTGAAGAGAGGGGCAAGCTTATCGATTCGCGCCCGCGCGTCACACTGTATCTATCCTCTCATCGAAGCCCGTTTGCCGGCCTCACAAAGAAAGAGATAGGTTTCGCCGACTTTGATCCTTTTGTTTTTGGGCAGCGTCCGGCGATGCGGGCGGGGGCTGAAAAATGTGAAGGGGCGCTGATTGGCCGCGGCGGGCCCGCCCCCGCGTCGCAGCCTCCGAAGCCTCCGTGACTCAGTTCAAGGGCGGTTGCGCCGCCGTACGGCAACATGTTTGGGTTGCTGGCTATTTATAAAACTAATACTCGCACCTACAATTGATTGATCGGATTATGGAGATTCGTCGATCGAGAATATCTTGATTGATTTGTATGTTTTTGAATCGATATGTTTGTATGGGCGATCTGATGTATGCATTTGTAGAGACACGAACTTTATGGCTGATAACTTAATTGAATCAATTAATGTCTTGTCTAATCATATTTATTCTTTGTAGGTATCTGTTCGATAATTTGAAATATCCTATATGTATGTAGGTACCTATGTTGACATAGTGACCTGCAATATGGTAGGTAGTTAATAGTAGTAATTATTGGTAGAATATTAATAGGTACCTACATAATTATAATGATAACAGATTTATGAATCGGCGTGCATGTATGAAGAGAATGATGAAGGTAGATGAGGCACGGGAGGTGCATCAGGACTGGGATATCTGGCGCTCCACACTCTCTGCCTATCCTGTTAGGGACATTGCATTAAGATATATACATACATACATATAACAGATTGAATGTATCTGTAGGTTTTACTTAACTTATATACCTACTTACCGTATATTACTTATGCTACGGTAGACATTTGGGTAACTAGGTATATCGACATATACCTACCTAAGAGATATTTCAAATGATGTCGGAATTTTATCTTAGGTATGTTTGTATGTGTGTATCTTCACGCCAAGTCCTTTACGGGGTAGGCAGAGAGTATGGAGCGACAGATATAACGGACCTGACACACCTCCCATGCTTCTTCTACATTCATCATTCTCATCATACAAGCATGCTGATGACTCCCCTCAGACAGTACCTACTCGACCTTTTTGGTCAAGGAAGCTATAATTATGGATCATCTTAGGTTATCACCACCTTGTTCCTGTGGGCTTACCCCACTATTCTGCTTTCCTCAATATACATAAAATACATATTTACAATACATATATAAACACACACACACACACACATACATACGGCTATGCGCACCTCAACCTGGACCTGGGCCTTCGACGCAATTATCCCTGGCGTTTTGCGGTGGCTGATGTGACCAAGCCCATCATTGGAGTGGACTTTTTGGTTTTTACAATCTACTGACAAATTATAATTACACAATTAAGTAGTTAGTATTGAAAATATGTATTTTATGTATACTGAGGTAAGCACAATAGTGGGGTAAGCCAACCGTCCAGTTAGATGGTATCTAATGCTAGTGTACCTACTTTTACTGATCATGGACTTCCAGTGACAAAGCGTAGGTGCCACATTATTTACACTTAAGGAGTGGCAACGCAACTAGTTTGTGATTTGTAAAGAAAGAAAGGTACTGGTAAAGGTAATAGAAGTGACAAATAAGCATGCTCTTCACATTGATTTTAAGTGATGACTGCTGCTGCTGATTTAGCGGCAAGTATTGTGTTCAGCACTGTCGTGTTCCGGTCAGATGGTAATGTACGGCCCTGTTCCTAATTTCCGGCACAGAGGCATAACACCTAATGCCTCAGGAGTGGCAGCGCATTTACATTTTGACCTCTGGTCATTGTGTGGGTGTCTATAGGCTGCAGTCATCACTTAACATCAATGTGAACTGCACGCTTGTTTGCCACTTTTATAACATAAAAAAAAAAGAAAGACGAAAAGTAGTGTAGTTGTTTGGCTAACAGCTCTGTACGCTTGTTGTCATCACATTCTTAAGATAAAAACATGTTCTCATTGAGACATTTGCCTATGTCTATAGGCTAAAGGCACCACTTAGGTACCAATAATGAACACTGCATGGTTGTTTACTAATGCTTAGGTACCTATGTCATTTGGAATCGGCGTGCATGTATGAAGAGAATGATGAAGGTAGACAGGCACGAGAGGTTTGTCTGAACCGGGATATCTGGCGCTCTACACTCTCTGCCTACCCCGTTAGGGACCTGGCGTGAAGATACATACATACATACATACCTATGTCATAAAACACCTTTCTCACTACCTACGCATATGCTACAAAAAACTGCGTAGTCTATAACATTTTGCGTAGCAAACAAAGCTCGGAGCGAGATTGTAAACATTTTTTCACACGTGTCAAATCTCATTCAATTTAAAGACCTAAATGCTGGCCAAACATCTTGTCTCATTTCTAAAAGCTATCAATTACTGTAAGCAATTCTTGTTCAACAAAGAAAAACACTTAGGTTGACGGACGTACGAATTACTTATGGATGACCAGATACAGTTAGGTATTTGCTTCGAGATCATTGTTTTTAGGGTTTTGGTTATAATGATGAGCGGAGCGGGCAGCGGGAGCGGAGAGTTTTAGGTTTAAATCTAGTAGGTACATTCTAGACTACCTACTCACATTGTTGACTGGTGGTAGAGCTCCAGTGACGGAGCTAGAAGGGCGAAGCCACCACCGCGTGATCCATTGATGACTGCAGCCTATAGACAGCCACACAAAGACCAAGGTCAAAATGCAGATGCGTTACCACTCCTGAGGCCTAAGGCATTATGCCTCTGTGCCGGAAATTAGGAACAGGGCCGTACATTACCACCTGACCGGAACACGATAGTGCTGAACACAATATTTGCCGGTAAATCAGCAGCAGCAGTCATCACTTAAAATCAATGTGAAGAGCATGCTTATTTGTCACTTCCATTACTTAAAAAAAATTACGTAGGTAAAGGTTTGAAGAGACTACCAAAAGATTAATATGTATAAACATTTACCCCCTGATTCATAAACGTATTTTAGCTAAAGTGTTGCTAATCTATCCTTTGTCTTTTTCTATCCTGCACATTTGACAATACAATTGAAAAAGACAAAGCATTCTTTAGGTAGCTAAAACGTAAAACGGGGGTTAAGCTTTAAAATTGATTAAAAATATTCTTTGAAAGTTATCTGTTTACTTACATTTAATAAGATAATTTTTTTTTAATGATCGAATAATTTTATTCCTGTAATTTGTTGATTAAAAAAAAAGTAACTTCACGCCCGTGATCCTCGAAGGGGTAGGCAGAGGTAAATGCATGGATTCAATCATACATAATAATAATAAATAATGGCAACCCATTATACGTCCCACTGCTGGGCACGAGTCTCTCCCCTTTTTGGGGGGAGGCCTGGAGCTTACTCCACCACGCTGCTCCAATGCGGATTGGTGGAGGTGGGCGGGTTAGTGGCCAACCCGCAATCATACATGCAAGCACCTATATTTTAAAGGCCTTTACCTAAGAGTACTTACTTAATAAATATCAAATGTAAACTTACACGTTATACAGAGAGCTACATTTAGTAATAGGAACATTTAGTAACCTATTAAGTTAACTTTCATCTCAGAGAAAGATCTTTATCTTTATAGCTGTTTTTGTGTAACCTTTCAAAACATTATACCAACATGTTCACACGATCATGAAACTATAAGCTACGCACAAAACTGATAACACCATTAGCGAGCTTGTATACCTTCCCCTAAACGACGAAATATTTAAATAGGTATCCACGAGCTTCGGCTATCTTCAGATAAAACGCCCCAATTCACATGCGTGAGCCGCATGATGGATGAGTCCGACGATCAGTCCCTTCCCCCCCACCGGAATTTGCCTTCCCCCCGGTCCGACAACGGCCCGGCCTAAGTCCTCTAGGTGATCCATTACGCTGGCATTTTTACGTAATCCCCGTTTATAAATATGAAATTGAAGGAAGACCTACTGATGCTTAATCGACTGGAGGTCGGGGTCAAAACGGCCCGGAAGAATGAATACATGACGCGAGAAAAATACGCGCGAAAAATACTATACGTACGCGAAAACAAGCGGTTTGAAGGGTACATGCAAATCATAGTAATTGTAATCAATAGTACCCGAAGCTGATTATAGTCAGCTCTGATTATAGATAATTATAGTTGGGGGAGCTAGCTGATGAGCGATTTGGGTATTATTTGCGCTTTATTTGGGTATTTATTACGCTTGAGTGATGACGCAGATATTATGCCCGGTTGTAATGTGGCGTCCCTTGAGGGCTTTCACCCTTCGGATCGTACCGTTATACGGACTTTGATTTAGGAGCTGAGAAATAGACCTTTTAAATGTTTGTGTTTGTCATCAAAACCATATCCTTATTATACAATAATATGTAGGCAGTGGTATTTCAGGGGTAGAAACGTTATTTGGAGAAAAATAATTGTTCCTTGATTGACACGTGACGCGTTTATTATATCATTTTGACTGGTACCGCGTAGGCACCATTGCATTAGTTCTATCTACCAACAATGATAATAACTATCACAGAGACATAACAACTTAGGTCTCTGGGGTGGCAAGAAATCATCAACTAGGAGAGTAAAATATAGTTATTCACCAGACGAAACATGACTCTTACTGTGTGCCATGTGCTTTATGTATTAATTATAATCATATTTAATTGACCGATGCAAACATAGATATAGTGAGATTTTATTAGTTTATATTTTTGTTTATGTTTTTTTAATCTGTATATACTCACAATTATTTTTCAGTAGAATGATGTTTACACCTGTAATTGAGGTGTCACTTACCAAGTATCCGATGTGCTTTTTCTTGTATTTTGCTTATAACAGTGATTACTTTGTTGGTGTGACTAATAAATAAATAAATCAATAAATGTGTTTTATAAATTTATTCATAAATGTTCAAAGCAAAATAAGTACACGAACTTTATGAAATCCTTTTTATACCTACTTCCCTTTCTATCTCTGCAATTAATATAAATGCAAAAATTTCAAGTCAAAACAGCTGATCCTATTTTAATAAAATTTGGAATAGAGATAGTTCAAGATCCAAGGAAGAATATGGGTTACTTCTTTTTCAAAAATCAGCCCCTATTTTGTTACAAATTCCACGATGACAAAGTCGCCTGCAAAAGATATTAACCAATCAAAATTATGTTATAGGTCAATTGTATCCACCAAGATAAAATCATTTTGCTGTGGGAAAACAACTGTAATAGTTTCAGCGTGTATATAAAGTGTATGTAAACAAAACAGACTGGTATCACAAACCTCCATGTGTATGGGTTGCTACGAAACTCTCGCGGACGAGCGAGTACACCGCAAACACAGCAATTATCAAGATTACGTCAATTCGGTTCGGGCAGTACAATAAAATCGTGTAACAAGACCGCTACGGAGCCATCGCTCGTGGTTCAATTCATAAAGGGGATATTTTAGACATATTCCACTATATAATTTAATTTAATCTGGGGGGCAAGACGAGCCAACCGAAGCGCAAGGGCACTACCTACGTTTTCTCGAAACCTTTCCCAATTTTTTTGAAGCAAACTTAGGTTTGGATAATACCAGATTAACAAAGTTCTCTGGATATGATGTCAATAGTAGATTTACCAAATATTTTTTTTTGATCGTGTAATTATCACTCACTGATGATTATTATTATCACCAAAATTCATAAGGTACTTACTTGCCAAAGTTCTATTAAGTTGAACTTTTATTTGTATGCTAGTATTAGTACACAAACATAAAAAAATCCTATTTCAAACCCGTAAATAAGGAGATGGAAGTTTATATGAAACATCATGAAATTTTTACGAATCTGAAAATTGATATAGGTTCATTGTTTTAAATAATAAATACAGACTTCAGGATTTTTCGTAAATCGCCCATCTTCCTTTATATTTTTGATGAAAATTTGTTTACAATACAAACTTAACGTCATCCTAGAGACCGGCATGTTATACAAATACAGACATTTTATTGATTACAGATGAAAAAAAAATGAATCAGTATAGGATTTTGAAAATAATAAAAGTAACTTACAAAACGAATGAAATCCCACCGAAAACATTTTATTATAAATAAAATGTTTCCAAGCCAAGATTATAATACATGGCTTGCACTGTCAAGTTATCAAATCTCATGTAGAGCCAAGTTTTTCAATTTACACGTTAATTAAAATGCATGTATGCGAAAGCAGTTTCAAACTAATATTACTTTTTTAAATAGTTCTGCTTTTGCAAGTTACTCCAGTTAGTTTTGAAATGCAACTTACATTGTATCGTAATGATAGCGTTCGTTTCCAAGTAGTCGTGTTACGATACCTGGGGGCTACGTATTATATTCATTAGCTACGAGGGATGCGGCGGCGGGCGAGCTTAGTGCACTGATGTGATGATAAGCCCTTGTTTGGGGGTTACCTCAGTTCTTTACGAATTTTAATGCCAATTAGAATATACAATATTAGGCACGATTGAAAGGATTGGGACCTTTATTAGTGTCTGTTATTGTTATGTGGTCGTTTGAGTGGAAACCGGCGCGTGGTGCGTAATCATACTAATCATGTAACCCACACCGTTACTGCGGTGGTATTGTAATTGATATTGCTACTAATTAATGTTGTCTGTGAAGCTTTAGTTTAGGCTATTCGTAAGATACGCAGAAATAATTTGTGGTAGTATATCTCATACAAACACAACGGCGATGATACCTATTTTAAGTAGAAAAACTGTTAATAATTATCGAAAAATCTATTAGGTGTAAGAACTTAGTCTTAGTGGGTATAATATATGGTATACTTCGGTGTATACATTATATTTTCTTCTTTTACATGAAATTATATCATTTAGTCATTCAGCATAATTCTAGAGGATTTAATTATGGTATATTCGGTTTATTAACATTATATGTTTGTAAGAACATATGATACCTACCCATATTTAAGTATTTCATATTATTATGTAACATACATATATCAATCGCGCATGGCCCAGCGGCTGGTGTAGATCGGAAGAGATCTACTCGGTTAACCGATACGGGCGCGGTCGGGTGTGTGATGGGTGACCGCTAGTGACAAATTAAAATGCGCGTTTTTCGTGCTTCGGAGGGCACGTTAAGCCGTCGGTCCCGGTTGCTATCGATAGATGGCAGTCGTTAAACCTTGTCGGAGACCTTATAGGCGGTTTGAAAACATCCGATAACGGGTTGCCCACTAACCCGTATCGTCACCAACCCGCATTGGAGTATTGTGGTGGAGAAAGCTCCAGGCCTCCTCCCAAGAAGGGGAGAGACTCGTGCCCAGCAGTGGGACGTATCAAGGGCTTATTACTAGCTGTTGCCCGCGGGTTAGTTCGCCCGCGTGGATGTGGTTTAAAAAGAAGCCTATGTTCTTTCTCAAAGTCAACTCTATCTCTGTACCAAATTTCAATAAAATCGGTTCAGTTGTTTGGACATTCTCTTAAGCTACATCTAAATTGACATGCGTAAATTTTCTCACATGTGGATTGAAATATAAATCCCTGCTTCCCTACTAATATTATAAATGCGAAAGTAACTCTGTCTGTCTGTCTGTTACCTTTTCACGTCCAAACGACTGAACCGATTTTAATGAAATTTGGTACAGATATAGAGCTGACTTTGAGAAAGAACATAGGCTACTTAGTTATTTATAAAACGACATCCACGCGGGCGAAGCCGCGGGCAACAGCTAGTAGTAAATATGTTTCTTCTGTTATTATGTTTCAATTCCTCCGGTAGATACTAATTGTATTTACCAGACTTTCCGGTCGCATTATTCTTGTAACAAAAAAGTTTCAATCTTGATATTTTATTTTCATTGTACATTATTTATAAGCACGACGGTATACGTTTGTAATAAAAATAACTCAAAATACCAAAGTTGGTGTATATTTAGACGCATATAAATAAACAGGGAATAATTTCTTTTCACACTGCGGACCTAGCATACATCAAAATATTAATCTGACGTCGATGATGGATCGACGGGGATTCAAACTAATATCAGCTGAAAATCTTCTTGTTTTTAGGGTTCCGGACATCTAAAAAAGTGATCCTTATTGGTAGGAAGGATAACGTGATTGTCCGTCTATCTGTCTACCAAGATCCGTTCGGCTTTGTAATTTCCAGGACAGAATACCTTAGACCTCAGGAGTGGCAACGCATCTACATTGGAAATATTTGATTTCATGTTGATGTTTATAGGCTACACTATTACTTACCATCAATGTGAACTGAAAGCTTGTTTGCCAATCCATGACAAAAAAAAATTGAGAACGCGTGGAGGTAAAAAGTTGAAAATATTAATATTAAATAGTTACGTAAGCCTTACATTATCTAGATTCTCTAAAAGTTGTGACGATATCAAAACCTTTAAACAGTATTAATATTCTAATACTTACTTTTAACTTAGAATCATGAAATGAAGTATGATGCAATATGTACTCTGTTAAGTAGCTAAATCCAACGCTATATCACAGTAAATGTATGTAATAGTTAGACAGAATGTTTTGTATTGCAATTAACATAATGTTGTACTGTTAATGTTATTGTGGAGAGAATAAATACGTTTTTAATTTTTTTTTTTTATAGTAATGAAATGTATTTGCAAAGTGGTTGATCAAATCTTGTTGTAACTAACTACTCACGATACATTTCAGTTAACATTACCTAAAACAGTTTACATTTCGTAACAACAATGTATAGTGCTTTTATTTTGTAAGGAACCCTGAATGCGCGAGTCACGACGTCTCGCACTTGGCCGATTTTTTTATCCACCCGCCCCACATCCACAAACAAGTGCGTTATTCTCACGATTACGTTATAAAATAGTATGCGCCAGATTAATTACATTATTCCGTGTTAGATAAGTATTAATGGTAACTATCAAGGGACGCACCCTTCTCATTATAGAATCTCGTTCATCATAAGACGTAATGGCGGTGTGAATTATTGTTCTAGTTATTGCTATCGTTACGGAATTATTTGCAATTTTATAGCATAACTTTCGTCGACATTGTTTTAATGTTGGAACTGTTGAAACTTAGTTTTATCGAAGATTGCCTGTTTGAAAATCGTTTTTGTTCATTACTAGATGTCTTGGATGGAGTGGAGACTAGGTATTGTTCGATTACAAATTAGAAAAACAACCAAAGAAGAGTTGCGCTTGCTCTTGTTTGGTTGTTTTTCTAATTAACGAGTATCAACTGTTTTCAATACAGCACATGATGGTGTTATTGGCAAGCTTAATACTTAAATAAAATAACATATTTATTTCAACTTTCGTGCACATTTAATTTACATGAGGCGTTCTATACCAGTCAACCTTAAGGTTGTCGAAATTGGTCGCGCATTACGAATACAGAATGCATAATGGATACAAAAATGTAAAAGTCATAACAAATTAACACATAATGTAAATAAATATATAATATATATGCTAACATGTATAAATACAATATATATAAATATGTACATAATTATATGTCTTCATAAATTTAACGACTAAGTAATCAATGACGAATCATAACAATTGAAAAAAAGTAACATTCAAAGCATCTTAAGATAGTAGTCTCGGCGCTTTCTTTTAAATGTGAATTTAATGGAAGCTTTTCTAATGTCCACGGGCAGCGAATTTCAGAGTTTTATTGCCGAAGCACTGAAAGAATTGGCCATAAAACCGTTCTTATGGGAAGGAAGACGGAGAGCAAGAGATTCCGAAGAACGAAGACTAAGATTATGGGAGTTGCCCAAAAAATTAAAATTGGATTTCAGGTAATCAGGAGCACTGGGATCGTTTAATATATAAATAATAAGCAGAGAACTCTAACAGAACGTCGTTGCCGTATAGGCAACCAATTAAGCTTGGCACGAAAAGGCGAAATGTGATCGTACATGCGAAAGCCAAAAATGAAGCGAATGCAAGTTGTTTAGAATACGATCCAGTTTATTGAGACGTTCTTGGGTATGATCCGAAAAGCAGACATCAGCATAGTCAATTAAATTAAATAGTATAACTCATAATTCTATGAAAAAATAAACTTCAAATTTTTCTTATAAGTACCTAATAAGAGCAGTAGATAAGAAACGTAAACACTTTCCTTACAAAAACTAGTAAGATTTTAATTCAAACACAAACCAAGAGACAGTGCATCTGTATTCAGCTAAAATCGCAATCCGCGTTGCTACTATGTCGGGTTCTTTTGAACATAAGTAATATTGTTTCGAAGCGAGTATTTGCAACCCCCGGAGCGGCGTAGCGGGCCGATGTCCGGGGCAAGGCATTTCACGATCCGCTGCCCGTCTGACCTTTCTGACTCCGGGGACCAAGCGAAATGCCATCATGTTTTCATTTTTTCTACCTCCCGCTCACTCGACGACACTCGATTAATTTTTCACGGTACGCTTGTCAAAATGTGATTTAATATCGCACGCAAGGGTTGACCGGGGCCTACGCTTTGACGTACGATGCGTGCATGACGGGCCGCCGGCCGTCGACCGAGCCGAATCACTATTCGCCATTGTGACGTTTATCTCCGCATCGGTCACAAAGTGTAGTGTAATGAGCGATTTAAAACGTATGACAATGAATATTACTTGCCATTCAGAATTTCGGAATTCCAGCGCCGGTGTTACAAGTGGTATTATCAATAACGCCAAAAATAGGAACCGCAATTTCCAATTTGCCGCGTCACTCCGGATTCCAATAGGAAGCGGGGATAAATGGAGTCACATTCCAATATGTCACCGAGCGGGGTCCGACCATTTGGCTTTTCGGTATTCGGCATTCGGGATCCGCGGTTTCAGATATTTGGCTCGCCGGTACATTCGTGGAATTGCCCGCGCGCATTCTGAAAGCTGCCCTAATGAGATTCTAACACCCTGGCGATGAATAACTTTCTTCGAGTGGCTCATTTATTTATCTAGTTTCCTCAATGTGGGTCAATGTGATTTTATATGGTGGTTTTACGATTGATAATGATATGTATGTGTATTGTAATGTTGGTATGTTTTATCAACAATGGATGTGTAATTTTTAGGATACCGTGAACTACGAAGAACCTTTATAGTTTCGCCATGTCCGGCCGGCCATCCGTCCGTCTGTTTGCAACTTAGCTCAGAGAGTCTTAGTATCAGGAAGTCCTTATTTGGTATGAGTATATTTTATAAAATATATATATATATATATATATATATTATATATAAGATTATGTATTAGTCATGTCGAAAAGTAAAATAAATTCTGAAAAAATAATAAGGTTAGTCTACCTCTTCTACTCGCAAAGTGAGGATGTTTTGTGATGTCAGTGTAAGGGATCATAAGATATAAAGCCTTAAAGTGTCAATGTTTGAAAAAGTCGAGTTTTTCCTACTCTACTAGCTAAACAGTGTTTTCGGAGCATAATCTGTGAATTTTTGGGGACCCCTAGCCTACTAGTTTCTTCATGTTCGTCCGTCTGTCTGACCTCAGCTATGCTCGTGGACTATTAGTACCTGAAAGTTGTAATTTAGCACGATTATACTTTTGTAATTTATCTATGCGGAGAAAGTCGAGCAATAAAATCAGGAAAAATCAATAAGGTCAATATTTAGAGTAGACACCGGGAACAAACAGCCTGTTCCGTTTTGGAAAAACTGGAACCATGCTATCAAGGGGAATGTCCAGTCCAGTACTTTAGTATATTTATATCAATGGTTTGCACATGGCGGCTTTTTTTTCATTTTTGTTCGACGGTCTCTATTTTGTAAACTATGTATTTGGAGTCTTAAACATTGTGCGACAATTACAATACCTGTACGATATAGTTTTGAAAGCACTTACAGATTAAAATGTAATGAAATACATGTATTTGCGTCACGTATTTTATTTTGCAAAACATAGACCTAATAAAACGGGGTGAAAGGCCCAAAACGCGGGGCTTTCAGGTCCACATTAAGCAGTCTACACACGGGTGGCATGCGTGTCACGTCAATCGGTTATTGCCTGTGTAGCCCGCTCTGATTTGAAATATTTCCACGGAACCACTTATACGCACCTCACAAACAGGAGTATATGAAGATAGGGTGAATGGTTTTGATCTGTGGAATTTTTATATTACTTTTTAATTCTTTAGTCATGATATTAGGTAGGTATTAAGATATATCTTATAGGTCTCCAAAAGTAGTAAGTAGTAACTTTTTTCTTCTTTTTACTTTTGTCAATAAAATATTACGGTAAAATTGACATACATTTAACAAGAGATTTAAAATGTTGTATTATTTATATATTTATAGACAAAAAAATTACATGACGCGGACTTAATATGTCGCATTCTCTCTAGCCGACTACCGTTGCTGCTAAATAATCGGTTCATAAAATTCAAGTGATTATTATTTGCATTTCAAACAACCCTTCAGGGCTGGCAGCGCGTTGGCGACTTCCCTGGTGTTGCAAATGTTCATAGGCGACGGTGACCACTTTCCATCACTGTCAATCCTTTGACATAAAAGAAACCCAATTCACACTTGACGAGAGATTTGATAATTGGTTAGTTATTATTTACTTTTACAAGCGTTAGAAAAACTGGCGATATATCTTCAAAAGTAGTAAATAGCTTTAGTTTTTTTTAAAACACTCTATTCAACAATCGTTCATGATACTAGCATATCATTCGTTGTTGTATTTTGCTTTGTTTAGATATCCTAGTAGAAATAGGCAAGCCAGCGTTTCTCATTTGCCAGGTCGCAACCCGGTACCGGGCTATCAAAATAAAAATACCGGGCCGCAACATTCCCACCTGGTTTAAAAAAATATATCCTGCTATCGTTCGACGCATCGTAAATATTCTGAATACGTGGTTATCATTTTATCTAATAGAACCAACTTTCGTTTGAATTTCGTAGAAAATATTAAGTCAGTCACGAAAATTGAAAATTGTGAAAATTACCGGGCCGCGGCAGAACAATGTCTGGGAAACACTAGACTACACTCAACCACTTAAAAAGAAATGAAAGACAAGACATTTGGTCCAGTGGTGTCTGACAACCGTGGCTCACGGGTTCGATCCCCGTGCCTGGATAAATATTTGTATGGCCTGCATATATTTGGTCTGGGTGTTTGTGTATGTGTCGTGTGTATATAACACTACCCACGACACAAGTTTATTCCTAGCGTAAAGCTGTGAGTGTAAGCGTATTTTATTTTGTAATAACCTAAAATGTTCAACATAATTAATAATTAGGCATAAAGTATCAAGTGTATTAATAAAGTTATTCACAAACTCGCGGAATGCCTCTTATAGGGCGAGACGGTAATCGTTCTGTAGTGGCGCATTTGTGACTCATTGTGTGACGCGACTGACGCGAGGCAATAGCAACCACGTATTCGCGGCGCGTACCTATTCTAATGGGGTTACATTGCTCTCACGTACCTATATCGTATTCATACGATTCTTTGATATAGTAAAATTGGTGGAATAGTAGGAGTGAAACATGTGAATTGTGAAATTAACATTTTCGCTCAATTTTTTTTTTATGTAATGGAAGTGGCAAACAAGCATGCAGTTCACATTGATGTTAAGTGATAACTGCAGCCTATAGACACCCACACAATGACCAGACGTCAAAATGCAAATGAAGTCAATATTTAATTTGTTATAATTGTACTTTTAACATGGCAGTTCTTTTTCATTAGACTGATGATTTTCAAAAGGTTGACCCTTTAATATAATTCTATTCTATCTCTCTTCTAGTGGCATGCATTGGAGCTAACTCTTAGATATCATTTCGTCCTAAGTAATAATTAAGCATAAAGTATCAAGTAAGTATATTAATAAAGTTATTCGCAAACCCGCGCAATGCCTCTCATAGGGCGAGACGGTAATCGTTCTGTAGTGGCGCATTTGTGCCTCATTGTGTGACGCGAGGCAATAGCAACCACGTATTCGCGGCGCGTATCTATTCTAATGGGGTTACATTGCTGTCACGTATACCGTATTCGAGGTATGCATTCAGATTTCATATTACAGGTTTTCGCTTGATGTAACGATTAAACGCTATGGTATTGTAAAGCACATACAAGTACTTTTTCTTACTTAAGTTTTCACTGGTGGTAGAGCACCAGTGACGGAGCTCGTGGGCGTAGGCACCACCGAGTTACCTGATATACTTGCCGCTAAATCGTAGTGTTCAGCACTATCGTGTTCCGGTCAGGTGGTAATGTACGGCCCTGTAATTTCCGGCATAGAGGCATAACACCTTAGGCCTCAGGAGTGGTAACGCATCTGCATTTTGACCTTGGTCTTTGTGAGGGTGTCTGTAGGCTACAGTCATCACTTAACATCAATGTGAACTGCATCCTTGTTTGCCACTTCCATTTCATAAAAAAAGTACCTAACAGAGTGTGTTAGGTACTGTAGCCTACAGACACCCTCACAAAGACCAAGGTCAAAATGCAGATGCGTTACTTCGATATTTTCTAGTTAATTAAGAGAAAGAAGGGGTTAAATATGTAATTTTTATTTATTTATGTTACAATAAAAGTTAATATGCATACAGTTTATCTTCACTGATGATATAAGTGAATAATGTAGTAAATAAACATGTGCATCAAAATTGGACATCATTGGCATCTTCAAACGTATTGGCACGCCCTCCTTTTCATAGAGTTTTCATCTTTTGTTACATAAATGCATACATAATTTTCATTTATGTTTAGGGCCTTATATTATTATCTTAGTAGAGCATGGTATAAATTAGTGGTAGTAATTCATGGTAGCAATTAGACGTTTATTTTATCGTTGAATAAACACTATAGTTTTATCATAAAATGATATATTTTCACAGATTTGGACAGACTTAATGATTTTTAAATGGATACAATTTAATATCGTTGCCGAATACAAAGATAGGGTATAATCTTAAATTTTGAGATGCGAAATAGGACAAAAAAACATCCAGGTGTTGTTCCGCGGGAGGTCACGGCATCGGCGCGAAATATTTACGAACTGTCATCGTTTTGAAGGAAAAAACCGATTAAAATCTTGCGCAAGCCGACAGAGCGCGGGCAGATGTGCGCGTGCTCACCACCTGTCCCACGTGGCCAAAGATAATGGCGTCTACAAAGGCGACCGAAAATTGTATTGTTGCAAGTCGACTGTGCATTGATTTAAGGAATGTATTCTTTGTGATCTAAAAGACTCGGCGCATGACACGAAAGTGTCACCTGTCTCAATCGTTCGTTGATATTGCTTTAGATGGTGTCCTTTTTTCTTGTCATAAACAGTCTTGGAAGGACAAGGTGGAAAATTAGGGATTTCTTATAATCTCTGATTGACATTTTAAGCATTTTCGTAACAATACCGTGGCTATACGAGATGATTAACAAACAATAACCA
The DNA here is from genome assembly GCA_036365455.1 of Macrosoma leucophasiata. Taxonomy (NCBI): domain Eukaryota; kingdom Metazoa; phylum Arthropoda; class Insecta; order Lepidoptera; family Hedylidae; genus Macrosoma; species Macrosoma leucophasiata. The sequence continues at coordinate 19,404,739 of JAWQUS010000007.1, read as the reverse complement.
TCAGGCAAAACGTTGCTTCAAGAAATAAATTTGTAGTCAACTTATTCACTTTAGTATACGTCAGTGTTTATATTGAGGGGTTCTAGGAATTAATTTCAGCATAACTCAAACTCAAACGTGATCTCATGTGCCACGATTGCTTATAGCCACGACTGGTCCACCTTCCCTAGATTGTTTGCAGTGGACCTTACAAATTAAATTTAATATTAAATTTATAGCACTTAAAACATAACTGTATGCTAATGATTAATTCATACCCTAGGAAAAAGAATTGGACATAAACAATAATATAAGCTAATTTCGGTTAAACTCTTTGCTGATTTTTTTTAATGTTATGGAAGTGGCAAACAAGCATGCAGCTCACATCGATGTTAAGTGATGACTGCACCCTATAGACACCCACACAAAGACCAAGGTCAAAATCCAGATGCGTTACCACTCCTGTGGCCTAAGGTGTTATGCCTCTGTGCCGGAAATAACACGGTTGTACATTACCACCTGACCGGAACACGACAGTGCTGATGTGTTGAACACTACCATTTAGCCCTATTTTATGCGGTGGTGCCTACGCCTGCGAGCTCCGTCACTGGAGCTAAAATAAAGTATATTAACGAAAATACCATGATTATTTGCGAAAATTAAGATACAGTAAATGTCGTGCAACAACATTGTCCTACTTATTTTATTTAGGCAGAATTTATTTACATAGCCTCTCAAACCTAGAAGGCACTAAAATAATGTATAATATATTGGTGTATTGAAATCCTCCGCAATTCCAAATATTCATTCATGGAACACGGACAAAGAATAAAAACACTACACACTGCATTACCTGCTTATAAAATGTCCCTGTTGATTTATACCTTTCATCGTTAGACACCGCTAAAATAAGCTGTATTGTAATAATAATTGAAGTGATTTTTGCAGATCCAATGAATAAGTTGATTTTAATGTCCAATGCATAGACAATTGCTTTACAATTGTTACCTTGACCGTCGTATTTTATAGATTTTTACAACCGGCCATAATTTATCAGATTTTAGTTCGTCAAGGTGGGCTCCGACTGAGGTTGAATTAACGTTAACCATTATATAAATCAATCAGTAAATTTAATTAAAAGTAAATAAGTAGCGTTTAAAATGGCGTAAGAAAATGTTTAGGCGCGTTACCAGAATAGTTTTTCCGAAGTTAGATAAAATAATAATTCGTACCGAAGTAAAAAAAAAAGGTTTTTATAAAGTAATCTACTGTTACCTTTTTTTTTTATTTTAGTAGGATGGCAAACAAACTTGCAGCTCACATTGATGTTAAGTGATGACTGCAGCCGATGGACATCTACAGAAAACCAGAGGTCAAAATGCAGATGCGTTGCCACCCCTGAGACCTAAGTTGTTACGTCTCTGTGATAGTTATTACGGGGCCATACATTACCATCTAACCGGAACACGATAGTGCTGAACACTACCATTTAGCGGTAGATAGATTAGGTAATGCGGTGGTGCCTACGCCTGCGAGCTTCGTCACCAGAGCTCTACCACCACTATGCTATTCAATGCCAAATAATAACATTTTTGTGTGTTCATGTATCTTACTCCCTAATTGGTGGGCGATAGGTGGATTAGGTAATGCGGGGATGCCCCAAGCCTCGCTCTCGAACTTTACTAACACTTCCGACGAGCCAGTAGGTCCAGCGGTATGTGACGACCGTCTTAACCGAAGCTCACGTGTTCGATCCCCGTACCGAGACAAATATTTGTATGGCCTGCAGATAATTGTTTCAGGTCTGGGTGTTTGTGTGTGTACTGTGACGCGGATTTGGATCATTGTCTCTAATGCAAGATGAAATGTTCTAAATACATAGACCATGACTTGAACTTAGACACATGATACTTTTTCTCAAATGATTAATGAAGTTAGTGGTAAAATAATTCAAATAAATGCAGTGAATGAAAGTATGTAACTCAAGAAGCGCCCCGCAAACCGTCTACCTGGTGCGCATACGCCGCGAGCGGACTACGCGGAATAGCACAATACATTTTTTTTTTTTCCCTTCAATCCGAGTTAAAGCGTAGTTTTTCGGCGCAAATTCCAAAAGGACACCTGGTCAGAAACGACCCACGGGGGTCCGCGCACACTGATTGATAGAGGTCCCGTCGCAAACGTCATTTTCGCAACACAATACCAGAAAAATCCGTTCTCGCTTCATTTGAAACGGGCCAAAGTCGGCGTCGGAGAGTCTGTTTAAAACAATCAATGATGTAGATTTGTGAAAGGAATGTGAAACAAAGATCGTTTTGTGAGGAACTAGTGGGTGGGCACGACAGGTGAATTATTGAAGGGTACCGTTCAAACAATCAATGACTGGTTCATGGGCTTAGTTTTGATTGCATGCCTTAAAATATTGCTTATTCGTAGAATCCCTAAGCGTGAATCACTGATACCAATCAGTAAAAAGTTAACTCATAGCAAGTTTAGTGTAAGTAGTATTTAAAAAAAAAATACCAAGTACTTTATTTCAGTAGTAGATTAGTCAGAAATTGGAAACCATAACGCTTTAGGCACAACATATTAAGAGTAATTAATATACATATACGAATATACAAAGCGCGCATGGCCCCGGGGCTGGTGTAGATCATAAGCATCTACTCAGTTAAGCACTGCGGGCGCGGTCGGGTAGTGTGATGGGTGACCGCTAGTGGCAAATTAAATGCGCTTTTCCGTGTTTCGGAGGGCACGTTAAGCCGTCATTCCCGGTTGCTGTCGATAGATAGCAGTCGTTAAACCTTGTCGAAGGCCTTATGGGCAGTTTGAAAACATCCGACAGCGGGTTGGCCATTAACCCACCCACCTCCACCAATCCGCATTGGAGCAGCGTGGTGGAGTAAGCTCCAGGCTTCGCCCCAAAAAGGGGAGAGACTCGTGCCCAGCTGTGGGAAGTATAATGGGTTGCCATTATTATTATTATTTATTATTAATATATATATTGTACTAGCGGCTCGCTCCGGTGCCGCATGGGTTTCAGAACATCAAATTAGAAGAACTAAGTTTTTTTTATGTTATGGAAGTGGCAAACAAGCATGCAGTTCACATTGATGTTAAGTGATGACTGCAGCCTATAGACACCCACACAAAGACCGAGGTCAAAATGCAAATGCGTTACCACTCCTGAGGCCTAAGGTGTTATGCCTCTTTCAAAATTTACTTCTTCCAAATTACAGGGCCGTACATTACCACCTGACTGGAACACGATAGTACTGAACACTACCATTCAGCGGTAATTAGGTATATTAGGTAATGCGGTGGTGTTTACGTCCTCGAGCTTCTACACTGGAACTCTACCATCAGTAAAATAGTGTTCATGGTGTTACCGTTTGATCTCTCATGTTGCTAACATACGAGAGATAACAACAAAACACAAAATGCAATGGAAAGATTCGCGAAAAACAAAGATGGAATGGAATGTTAATCCAACATAATCCACACGCGACCTAGATTTATGTACACCATAAAGGAATCCAGAACGCACACCAACACAATAATTTGATTGATCTCATAATGAATATGCAGATATGCTAAGCATAGATAAGATCCCGCAAAATAAAGCTGACTCCCCAAGGAGTGATTGTCGGCGCCTACTGCCTACCTCAGTAACAGAGTCAGATTTTAATCTCAGATAAGTGGAACGAGCTCAGAACAGTTTACATAAATTGTAGAGTTAGCACCTTGTTAACAAAGTGCAACGTTTGATTATGAGATTGTTTGATAAGTGCGTGCCCAGAGGTGTAATGTGTCGTTGTTGGGGTGGAATATTTTGAAAAAAAATTTTTTATGTTTTTCATGAGTCTGGTATGGAAGTATCAGCGTGTTGCGAAAGTAAGCTCAGTCCATTTATTTGTTAAGTCTCGAAGGTACTTTGATTTGAGAAGTTCAAGAGGAGTTCAAGTTTAGTGATGAGGATATTTAACATGAATTCCTTCCGAGGTACAATGTGTTTCCTTGTGAGTGTTCAACGAACAGAGTGTCTGACAAATGTTGCGAAATGAAAAAAGTTAAAAAAGAATACATGCACACATGCACCCCATTTTTAGGGTTCCGTAGTAAACAAGGAACCTTTATAGTTTCGCCATGTCCGTCTGTTCGTCTGTCTGTCTGTCTGTCTGTCCGCGGTTTAGCGCAAAAACTATTAGTACTAGAGGCTTGAAATTTTGCACAAGTAAACACCTTAATCACGCCGACAAAGTGGTAGTATAAACACATGAAATAAAAATTGTTTAGAGTAACCTCCCCTACAAGTATTGCGTAGGATATTTTTAAAAATTTTTGATTTCCATATAGTGTGTTCCATATATCGTTGAATAGGTCTTTCAAAAATATCATGGATGTCCGAACATCATTTTTCTTCGCAAATGGCGGCTTTATAAGAAGAATCTATCGCATTCTGTTGTTTAGGTATTAGCTAAAACAGAAAAACTTAATTTAAAATGTTGTCAGCTGTACACGATACCATTTTATCAATTACTTACTCTATTTATAAGATATAAAGTAATAACTGCTTGTAGTTGAATCAACGAGGATATAGTAAAAAAAGTCGTAGACAATCCTTTTGGCTCAAAATTGAATAGTGGGATTACGCGACCTGCAGGATACAGGGATCTTCTGAAGGAGATCCTGTCTATTGTTATATTTACTTATTAAATATATATTTGTTACGTTACATTTGCAGCTTTACATTATTCGCAAAATCAATATTTTAATTATTATACTTTATTTAAGAACTTTGAATTCCTTTTAATAGAGTAGAACTAAAAAGTTTCTTACCTTCTGAATTATTTTTGTATTAAAAAAAAACTAAATTCTGGGTGTAATATACAACTAAGTATTTTAAATTGAACTTTATAAATAAATTTAAGAGAATCTCTATGGTAGGCCAGGGAATACAAAATGGCAGGCCGAGAAATATTCGAGATGTGGCCCTAGAGGCGAATGCTACGAGTACATTGGCGAGTTAACCAATATATATACCCCTAAGTTGTTGGTGTGGCCAGACCTTAGTTGTTGTCTCTGTAAAAGTTATAACGGGGTCATTTTCCTCTTTATTTATTTATAGAGGGTTTTTAAAAATACCACCCTCATCATGACTCACATACACCCAATGCTTTATAGTAAAATTACACAAGGTTACACATTTCTATTACTTGGTGTTATGTCTAAGTTGCATTACATAAATGCAACATGAACATAACTTAAGCCGGTTTAAAAAATATATAAGAATTATTTGAACGTGGCACTGGAACAATAAACAGTTCAGCTGCAACGTTAGTTGACAGAAAAACGTTTTCACAGTGGCACCAACGCGCGACCTTTGATGTTTTACTCACAAGAAAAACTCATTGTAACTCGGAACAAATTCACGTTAAATCTCCACTCATCACTAAAACATCGGGAACTTTCCTAATTGTAGCTAGATTTACGCCGAGGGAGGACTTGGGACTCGGCAGAGGAAAAAAGCAATTATCCTTTCTGTTTTACGAAGGTGAGGATGCATATTAAAAAACTTGAAAGCGTTGTCAGCCCTCGAGACTGGAGCAGACAGTGATGGCTATTAATTAGAAGGGTTGGATGAAGATATTTCATTATTTCTTCTCGTCCGCTCACACTTTTTTCATTTTAGTAACGTAACACGTTCCTACTCCGCTTTTAACACCTCTCTGTCTTATATGGATATTACTCGTATTTTTCAATAAGCGTCTTCTAAATGAAGCACAGAAAAGTTCTGTAAAATAAAGGTTGTAGACAATCTGTCGTGTAAATGTAATCGATTCGCAACAAAACTAAATAAGTCTTTAGACGAGGTTCAAACCCACAGAAGTCTCCTTCGGGCACTTGATGATATATTTAGGCTGATAGGAACTTGTGCTCGTCACTTGCCCCGTAAAATGAAGTTGTCTACTTAACCACATGGGTACTTTGTGTGTATGTTACGGCTAATACCTGAAGTACGCTAAACACAGTTCTATCCGGAATCTCATCAGAAATCCAGATGACGTGACGCGTTGATTCTTGCCAGGCGATGGTTTTTGTACTCAGCATGTTATGATTCATCCCTACAAAAAATCCCTTAAATCCCTATATAAATTGAAAACAAGTGACATTATTTTTAGTGAAGCATTAATTTTATTATTACCCATAATCAGAGCAAAACAGGTATTCACCGCGTAAACACTGATAAGTAACTGCAGACTAGTTAACAACTGCAGTGGCATTGCACGCCACTTAAGTGGTAAATTTGAGGAAGCTGTCATCTGAACACAACTCGTCGCAATCGCTGAAGTGGTCTGCTAACGAACACGCGTGTCAAAGCGAAACACTTCATTAGGTGAGCGACTCTTCTGCGCTCGCCACCCTCCGCCCGCCGCTCCTTACTCCAGCCTCTATTTAGTGGGCGTCTTACCGACTCCGACTCCGCGCTAATTAGACGACGCCGACTCTCTTCTCATTAGTGGCGAAATTATGCAGTTTGCTGGAATTCGGGTTAAATGTGAGGTCGAGTCGAGCGCTTGGCAAACTACGAAATATTTTTTCGCTTACTATCTCCGACAGATAAATTTTCACGTATTTTCGACAGTGTGTAGCACTAACCTAATTGGACAGATATGATTCAATATAATTAATTAGTCGCTACAAAAGAGCGGCTAATTAAAATTACTGAAAAAATCCGGGCCGAAACGCGAATTCCCTTCTCATTTGGGTAAACGGACGAAAACCGGCATATTTGTAAGGGAACGTCCTCTCGGGCAAACAACGTTTATCTACAGCACATTGGGTTAATGAATGGGGGAGGAAGAATGAGAAGTAGGCATTATTTTAATTAGGAAAAAATGTCGGTATTCTCGCGAAGCTAGGGGCCGTGGCTGGGGTAATGCTCGCATTAGTAGAGCTGGCTAACTGAGCAAGTTAATAAATTGCTCTCACTTCTAATGGTGCATGCCTTTTCAGCGAATGCAAAGATCACTCGTGCGTGTTTTTGGAATAAGCAGAGTGCATACAAATTAAGACTTTAAAGAGTTTTATTTTTCCGCTTTTGGTCAGGCTCATTTATCTTAATGTCTTCTGGTATGCTTTTTAAATAATGAGACAGGTATTCTCTATTGTTCGTCTCTCGTTTATATACGTTGGTTTGCTAGTATATATAGTATGTATTTCAATGGTATGTATAATACTTTCGTATAGTTTTGTTCACTTTATTTATTTAGTGTACCTACGAAAACAATTCTCGGTAAAACGGTCCGACGTTCTAAGAGTGAGAAAATTAATCGTTTGTTAATCTTCGTTTTTAACATCATCAAAATTCCTTGACCCAAATTTCTAACAAAAAAACGAAAGATGAATATTACAGCGCTACCAAACCTGTCCATTAGGCACTAAATAAACATAATAAAGTAAGAAATTTAGCTACGTTAACAACGCCCCACCCACTTTCTAACAAAGAGTGCGAGGCGCACAAAAAATGCCGTATCACAGTTAAATCATTTACGAAATATTGACAACAATAAACGATTGCCGCGGAGGACTTTAAAAAATGTCGGTTATTAATATTTGTTTTCTTTGTCCGCACCACGTGTCCCCACACCTGAACTGCGAATGACATTGCCGAAAAAAAATTTGCAAAAAAAAAAATATTCGACGCTAGACGAAAAAGAGCAGAGGCGCAAACAGACAACAGCCAGTTGAATGATTGCTTCTCTGGAAGAGCGGCAAGTCCATTTTTCACAAGTGCCATTCACCGCTTTCATGTTGCGTGCGTACTGTATTTTTATATATATATATATTTTATTTATCGGCCCGCCTCCCCCGGCCCTCGACCAAATTGATATTCGTCGAATGCGAATTTACGGCATCCAATTCCTCACTGTTTTATTCATTTAGTGATTTCGTGATGGTAAACTCGCAGGTAGATGTGTTTAATTTCGAAATGAAATGTTTATTGCCACGTTTCCGTGTTGTTTTCAGTGATGTAGCCACGCACTCGACGCCATGTTGATGTTTGCACTATGTTGTTACATTGTGTTTCGCTACCAGATTTCGACATTCATTTTTGGATGCGGGTGATTGGATATACATTTGATCGTATATTATAGGAACCTATATTAATAGTTTATTGCGAGGATTGATAAGTTACGGTTATCCGCTCCATTATGGGTTAACTTTATTTAAGGTTAATAAACAAATTTATTTATTTTTTGTTATTTCAATAGTGTTATACGTACCTAATTTTACTCACCATTTTACTATCATTCGATTGAAGTAATATTTTCTCTTCATTAAATATTATTTATTCGCACATAATATAGGTACCTACAATAGAATACAATTCGTTTCGGCAATTGACCTTTACTCATGGACTCTACAAACAACTCTACGAACAAATGTATTGTCTCTATTTCGTTATTCCATTCATTAAAGTTATCACTATAGCGTATTAACAGCTACTTGTACATTGTATTAATAAAAAAATATTCAATTTTAACTCCTTATGAAATATTTTTTACAATTCCGTTGCGATTTTTTCACATCATATTATTGTGCACTATTGCACTCGGGCGATTACGCAGGACTGAGCCAGGGTACCTGCGCACCTCGTGACCTGCTGCCGGCTGGCTAGTTCCAGGCTGCGCCGGGCGGCAGCAGGCGCGCGCCCGGTGCGGCGGCCGCCGGCGTCGCGCGACGCCGCCCGGCCGCACGGCTGGCCCGCGCGCTGCCGCCGCTCCCAAAGGGACCAGCGACCAGATACCGCGCTTTAGTTTAGTAAATGGTAAAAAAATTGCACTTTACTTGCAGTCCAGAAAGAATTGTTGAGGAGTTGCAAGACAAAGGCTACAAAATTGAGGAAGCAGTCAACAAACTGAGATGGAGTGACAAAACACCACTCAACATGTTCATGCTCACTTTCAAGAATGAAGAAGACATTAACAAAATATATGACATAAAGTCTATCCTAGGATGCAAGGTTGAGGTACATCCAATAAAAACGTCTAAATTAGTTCCACAGTGCAAGAGGTGTCAAGCTTTTGGACATACTCAGAGGTACTGTTCCAAAGAGCCTAGGTGTGTGAAATGTACAGGCAAACACCTAACCAGAGACTGCACTAAATCAGCAGAAGAGAAACCAAAGTGTGTGCATTGTGGCGCACCTCACCCTGCAAATTATAGAGGGTGTATGGTCGCAAGAGAAATGCAAAGCATTAAAAATAAAACATTAAAGAAACCATGTAGTCAACCAGTGCAAAACAAAATGTCGTCAACCATGGCCAAGAAAACCAAGGAAGTTAGCAAGAGTTTAACTTACGCAGGAATCGTAAAAGGCACTACAAAGACCGGCCACAATAACACACAAAAAGGCAACGCCCTAGAAGAAAAACTTGATCGGATCTTAAGCGTCATCACCGCTTTTGATGAACGACTCCAAAAACTTGAACAAACAAGTCAAGTTAAAACTTCTACGTTTCGAAAATGACTAACTCATTAAATATTATGGAATGGAATGCCAATGGACTTCTACAACATCAAAATGAGTTACAAGTAGTCCTAGATATACAAAATATTGACTTATGCTTAGTGTCTGAGACACATTTCACTAAACAGTCGTACATCAGATTTAAAGGGTACAAAGTTTATCATGCCCTACACCCAAACAACACTGCAAGAGGTGGTAGTGCTGTTATAGTTAAGGAAAATATAGAACATCATGAGGAGAGAAAATTTGAATACCCAGAATATCAGGCGGTAGTCGTAAATATAAAAACTAAGCGTTACTCTTTTTCTGTAGCATCTATATATTTCCCACCAAAACATTCCTTGAAAAAAGATGAATACTTAAGTCTTCTTATAAGCCTTGGCGAGCGATTTATCATTGGTGGCGACTTTAACGCTAAAAATACCCATTGGGGCTCTAGACTCACCAATACCAAAGGCAAAGAATTGCTTAGTGCCATAAAAGAAGCGAAGTGCAGTTTTTCATCTACGGGTAAGCCGACCTACTGGCCCACCGATCCACAAAAAATACCTGACCTAATAGACTTTTTTATTCATAAAAATATTTCAGTCAACTACCTACAAGTAAACGAAATGAATGATATGAACTCCGATCACTCACCCATAATTCTAACACTAAGTGAAAACATTACATATAAAAATTATAACATAAGGCTCGTAAATAAGAAAACAGACTGGGCCAGTTTTAAAACAGATTTGGATGAGTCTATAAAATTGAACGTCCCATTAAAAACTCCAGAACAATTAAATATAGAGGTGGAAAATTTTATAACTAACATCCAACAATCAGCGTGGAACAGTACACCAACAACAGAGTACAAACCAAGGGCAAGAACATATCCTAGAGACATTTTAGATCTCTTACACAAGAAAAGATTACAAAGAAGCAAATGGCAAATGACAAGGTTCCCAGGAGATAAAAGGTTGCTTAATAATCTTACCAAAAAGTTAACCAGAAAAATCAATGAATACAACAATAACAATATGAGTTATTTTATTACAAAGCTAACCAGTGACCGAAGTACCGATTACTCACTTTGGAAAGCCTCTAAAAATTTAAACAGACCAATAATACATATTCCACCAATTAGGGGTGAAAATGGAACATGGGCTATTAACAACCAACAAAAAGCCAAAAGATTCTCAGAACATCTTGAAAATATCTTTAAGCCGAATGAGAACCTATCAAACGATCTTCTTGAGGAAAACTTTATCCAAGAAGAGCTAATTATAAAACTTGTGACACCAAACGAGGTAATCAAAGCAATCAAAACAAATATCAGCCCAAAAAAATCTCCAGGATATGATTTAATTACAGGAGAAATCTTGCATAATCTACCTCGAAAAGCTATCGTGAAATTAACAACTCTAATAAATGCTGCATTCAGACTAACATATGTCCCTGATTTGTGGAAAGTGGCAGAAGTAATAATGATAGCAAAACCTGGAAAGCCACCTCATGAAGCAACGTCGTACAGACCAATTTCTCTACTGCCGGTTCTTTCAAAACTGTTCGAGAAACTTCTTCTAAGACGCTTGAAACCACTTCTGGACGCTAAAAACCTTATTCCTGAGCACCAGTTTGGATTCAGAGAAAAACACTACTATAGACCAAGTACATAGAATAACAAATGTCATTGAAATAACACTAGAAGACAAGAAAGTTTGTACAACAGTATTTTTAGATGTGGCACAAGCTTTTGACAAAGTCTGGCATGAAGGTCTTATTTATAAAGTCAGAACTATGTTGCCGAAACAATTCTCTGATATATTAGAATCTTATATAACCAATAGAGCATTTAGAGTGAGACAAGAAAGTGATTATTCTGAACTCAAAGAAATAAAAGCTGGGGTACCACAAGGTAGTGTCTTAGGTCCGGTCCTGTACCTATTATACACATGCGATATCCCAAATTTAGAGAATAATATAATTGCTACCTTCGCTGATGACACTGCTATAATGGCTACAGGTCAAAGTCATGAAGAAGCAGGAGAAAAAGTTCAAGAGGCTCTTAATGTTTTAAATAACTGGACTACAAAATGGCGCATCAAGCTTAATGAAACGAAGTCGGTCCATATCGACTTTACTAACAAAAGACCACATTATCTCCCGTTATATATAAATGGACAACAAATACCATATGCGAACACAGCTAAATACCTAGGTATGACGCTTGACGCTAAGTTGCGCTGGAAAGCTCACGTCAAGAAGAAGCGAGAAGAGCTATGTATTCGCTATAATAAGATGTATTGGCTTCTTGGAAGATACTCTCCGCTGTCGATACACAATAAAATATTATTGTATAAGCAAGTCCTCATGCCAGTATGGACTTATGGTATTCAGCTGTGGGGTTGTGCCAAAAAGAGCAATGTACAAATAATACAACGTTTCCAGAATAAAGTGCTCAGAGACATTGTAAATGCACCTTGGTATGTACGCAATAACGATCTCCATCGGGACCTGAAAATGGATTTCGTAGATAACGTTATAAGAAAATACGCCGAAGCCCATGAAAAAAGGCTTCATCATCATGTGAATATTGAGGCTATCCAGCTCCTCGACAACACAAACCTAGTGAGAAGACTTAAGAGATCTAAACCTTTTGAGTTAGTGTAGTGTTAAAAAAAAAAATAGTGTTAGTGACTTATTTTGCATAATCACACGAACAAAGTGACTTCCCCTTAAGACATACTAAGAAAGTGCCAGTGGACATTTACTTAGAAATAATTTTATTTGAAGTTTAAGTTAGCATAAAATTGCTTATTAGTCTTTTAGGCTAGATTGTAATTTTAATAAGGTTCAAAAAAGGACCTTACGTTAATTAAAAAAAAAAAAAAAAAAAAATATTATTGTGCCATAAAATGCTAGAGCGCATAAAACAGCCGGGATACAAAATTCTACCTTAACAAATGATAAGTCTCAATTATTATCTACTTCGCGTATATTCAAATTACTTCGCGTATATTCAAATTAAAATGGTCCATCATCGTAAGCTTATAAGTCATATAAATAAAAGCGTTCTTCGACAGTTTATAATGGATTCACCGCAACCGCCACAACTCGCGGTGATCCAGGCCGATGTCTAATGACGTAAAAAGTATGTCCCCGCAGTAATACCGGCCGAGGCCGATACATAGATTATTTATATAGCGTCCGTAGAAGTGACAACTAATATAAATTTATTGTTTTTTATATTATTTCGCATTAACACATGCTTGTGAAATATATTTTATTAAAAGAAAAATGGAAAGAAAAATTTGACTTCAAACGAGACTTTTTCTTTCCATTTTTCTTTAAATAAAATATATTTCACAAGCATGTGTTAATGCGAAATAATGTAAAAAAACAATTATTAAGGGTAAAAGCGACTTCTTTACGATATTCAATAGACTGCAAAGTCTATTATATCGGTTGCCTAACTAGCATAGTTGGCAATAGATGGCGCTGCTGCTACCATAAAGCAATGCAATAAATGTGGAGGAAAGATTTGACAAATTGGGCAGGACTTCAGTAGCTCAATTGGAAGAGCGGTTGGACTAGATTCCCAGTAGGCCGCGAATGTTTGTATGGCCTACAGATATTTTTTTCGGGTTTGGGTGTTTGTATATGTGTTGTGTGTGTACAACGTCACATATGACACAGGTTTATTCTTAGTGTGAGGTCGTGAGTGTAAGTATATGTGTTTTAGAATACCTACTTCTATTTGGAACATTAAAGCGATATGTGTCTTACGCGCCGTGTAAGAATGGCATTCACATTTTAAACTGGGGACGATATTGCTTAGTTTATGCTCCGTTGCTTATGATGTCACGAAAACATATCAGTTAAAATATTTGTATTTTCTGCTATTTTCACAGTATGAGTTCTATAGAATCTTAAACTTTGTGAACTGAGCGTCCAATCTGAATCAATTTTGATAGGCTCCATAACAATTTTAAACTTACCTACATATATTATATAATTTGGTGCTATCTGCCCATTATTATGAGTTAGTTTTATGCAAAACTTCGGTAAGAACTGAGTTTATGAAGTGTCTTCATGTTGTCTTTAGTCTCTCTAAACCTCTGATGTTTGTAACTACGTTGAGACTCTTTTTGATGTTTAATGTTTGATATTTTATTCTCTATGTTTGTGGTAATCTACTTTTCATCATAATTCATAACTAGGCATCAAACTCTTTTAAGTCCAACCGCACTACTTACTCTATGCGCAATGTCCATAGACATGGCAGGGGTCGCGAAAGCACGTCGTCATCGGATGGCAATTTGAATGTGGCCGCTTAGCCGCCTGACGTCCGCCATGACTGATGAGGGAAGGGTGAAGATCGCCCGATCACAGCCTGTCATCGTGTATATAATTTTGCATGTCGCCCCTATAAGGTCACGGTATTATATTTTGCGGTGCAGGTGTATTTAGTTTACATTTTAGATTATGTGTGTTGATTATGGATTGTTCACATGTGTTTTGGGATACAAGGGGATTAGGGGATGATAGGGTATAAATATCTAGTTAATGTAAATTTTCAAAGACCCGAGAAGCGTTTATTTTCGTATGCAAAGAAAGCCTTACCTAATACATCTGAAAAACAAACATTATATTTGTGTACGTATTGAAATATGGGTCTTCAAGACGTAAGACTAACACAATTTGGACTTTCAACTACATTATTGGATCTACTAATTTGGACTTTCAAAAAGCAGCACTCCCACTTTACCGTACCATACTGGTTAACTGTAGGTAAACCAGACACAATCGTTTTAACAATCGTCTTGTAGATCTATATATTATTATGTTCTGAATCTGGTCAAAAGGGCAAACAATTTGCTGGTTATGTTCTAATTCTTGTTAGAAGATTATGTTTATGTCAATCTACAATGTAAGTACCTAATAATTTTATCTATATATATAAAAATGCAACCCGTTTTCCTTGGTCACGGCATCACGCGTGAATGGCTGGACCGATTTGGCTAATATTGATTTTGAATGATTTTTGGGAGTCCAGGGAATGTTTAAAAGGTAAGAAAATATGAAGAAATTGAAGGGAAATAGTAAAAACCACCATTTCATTTTCCCATACAAATAGTCCGTATCTATCAAACCTTTGACACATGTCATATTATCATTCTGAGGCAATACCAAGTTTGCCGGGTCAGCCAGTAAAAAATATTTTTGATTGTTGCCGGAAGAAATATATTCGTCTAATAATATTTTTGACAAATAAAAAACTAATTTGATAAAATTCGATTGCGCTTCACATAAAATGAAATAGAGTAGTGGTATTTAGCCAGCTGTATCTAATATTCTTCAGTACACGTAACTCAGCACCTGTAACATCCAATTGGCCACAAGAAATGTGCAGCCCGGCAATCGATGGCCGATGGCGATCTCGTTGTTACGCTGAACGCGTTCACACATACCAATGCGTTTCTTCTGTCCTTCCACCGGGCCAGACGGTGACAATAAATTCAGTGAAACTTCACGCGCATGTATTTTCCAAAAGGGTCGGCAGAGGTTAATGCATATGTGCAAAAATCCATGATTCACCAGATACATTTGGTCCACATTACCATACTCCAAGAGACACAATGGAAATTTTCGAAAAAAAAAAAAGAAATTCCAATAGCAACTTACCTTCCGACCCGGGGATCAAACATGGGACGTAGCAGTAGTGGTGTAAAATCACTAGATAACTTGGCAATCTAACGGTGAAAGTGATATCGATAAAAAAGAACTGTTAAAAAGCTCATGATTGCTCCATGAAGCTGATACCCGATAAAGAATGGTATACAGCAGCAGTTTTTAGCAGTTTCTCTTATAACCTCGAGTTCACGTACCTCAACACCTGTAATATCCAATTGGCCACAGAAAATGTGGAGCCAGGCAATCGATGGCCGCACATAAATATCTTATTGTTATGCTAAACGCGTCCGCACATGCAAATGTATTTCCTCCGACCGCCGCGTCTTCCTCGGGTTTTTCCATTGTTCTCGCATGAGACGGTGAAAGTGATGTCGGTACAATGTTCCACGATGTTAACTTGTTTCTGTTTTAAGCATTTTAATAAAGGTGTTTATTTCTTGGCTTTGTTTTTGATATTGTTGATATGTTTTTCACTGGTGGTAGAGCTCCAGAACTCCAGTGACGGAGCTCGAGGGCGTAGGCACCACCGCATTACCTAATATACTTGCCGCTAAATGGTAGTGTTCAGCACTATCGTGTTCCGGCCAGGAGGTAATGTACGGCCCTGTAATATCTGGCACAGAGGCATAACACCTTAGGCCTCAGAAGTGGTAACGCATCTGCATTTTGACAGAATGCAGAATGACAGGTCTTTGTGTTAGTGTCTATAGGCTGCAGTCTCCACTTAACATCAATGTGAACTGCAACTTGCAACTTGTTTGCCACTTCCATAACATAAAAAAATGTAACTAAGTAATGATAAGTGGTGTTCCGTGAGGATTCAAATTGTTGTGACGTTTTTTCTAATATCTAATAGTTCAGAATCAGACGCTTATCTAAGCATGCCTATAGTCAACAACGACTATTTCTAAAGCAATTTTTAGGCAGCTGTATCTAGCATCTCTTAGTCCATATGTCTCAACACCTGTAACATTTAATTTTTCTCAGAAACAGTGGAGCCAGGCAATCGATGGCTGAATATGTCATTGTCATGTTTAACGCATCCGCATATGAATGCATGCATTTCCTTCGTCCGCCTCATCTTCCATGGGGTTTTCCCTTGCTTTATCCATACATCAGTTGTTTTGGGTTTGTAATAGTGTTTCAGTTAGTTCTAAGTTTCGACTGTGGTCAATATGATGGCAAATCAAGTGCCTATCGTTTCATAAGCTTTTGTATATTACGTATAACCTATAAAGGTTTCTTAAGTTGTAAAAAGTGCATTATTATTTCCGTTTGTAAATTTTAATAGTAGGAGAGGAAAATTATAAAACAAGCTAAGGTGGAAATTGTGATGGAACAATTGGAACTGGAATTAAAATGAAATATTTAAAACAACTGTAAAAATAATTTCGCATTTACAACAGAGTTATTTCACTCACGCACGACGTATATCTTTCCAACGTAAGATAAATCTATTTCCTTGAACTAGATTTATCTTACGAGAAAAATGAATGCAACGAATTTACAACTATTTTATGTCCAAGCTTTGTGCCATGAGATTTAAGCCACAAACGTGGCAAAGAGATAAATCTGTCCACGTCCAAGGTGCAATCACCGCAGAGATTGGCTCCAAATATATACAGTACGGAGTGAATTTGCGAGGTTGCCGTTGAATCGCCAATGACTCGTGGCGTCGACAATCGGGCAGCGGCCGTTTGCGGGGACGCCAATTCGTATTCATTCATGGGTCATTGCCGGCTGTGCTGGCTCGTCTATCGCCTCTCGGTAATGTATTCGCTACGTAATGCGACTGGACTAGAACAAATGTGGCCGTGTGGATTACACCTGCAGCTACATTTTGAATTTGGTATTGTGTCGATGTATGTTGGGATGTTACCTTACGTTATTTGACTGAGTTAAGGTTGCAAAACGTGTTTGCTAAAATGTTAACTAGAGAGCGGGCGTTTGCGGGGACTCCAATTCGTAATCATACTCATGGGTCACTCATCTATCAGCTCTCCTTAAAGGCGTGGGCCCACCGCAACGCACGGAGAGGCTACGCACGTGTATTAAGCTTTGCTTTATATGAAATTGTATGTGGTAGTGTCCACTGCAACCCACGAACAGGCTACACATTAATTGACGTCATTGATACATGCGTGGCTAGCTCGAATAGGTGGTTACATAGCTCAACGCTATCGACGTGGGTCTACGTTTCCACTGGAAGTACACGAATATGACCCACGACTAGGTAGGTACAGCTCGCTTATCTATCCTTTGATTGCAGTGGGACGTGCGCAGCCACCTTGCGACGTGCCACGCCACGCTATACATTATTCTTGGGTCTTCATGTACTATTAACCCCATATTGGGGATATGCCATAATCACGCTTGGCATGCGGATTGACGATCGCAGTGGCGGTAGTTTTGTCGCAGGACGCTGCTGCCCGGTGTGCGTTATTGCACTACCGAGTTTAGGTTTTTTTATTGAGCGAATGTGGCAAATAAGATTTAAAGTGACGATTCCAGCTTATAGACATTTACACGAAAATCAGATGTCTAGATGTGGCTTTGACCCAACCCCGGCTCCTAAGTTGTTTTGCTTTTGTGATAGAAATGACAGGGTCATACGTTACCTACATTTTTACGTTTTTAACTGCCTTTGCAGTCTAGTGGTAGTAAGATATCTACTATTGCTACACTAGCAATAGTAGACTTCTTACTACGAAATTCCTAAAATTTTAGGAAGTTTCTCAGTGGTACCTCGGAGTTTGGTAATGTGCTCGAAGATATCCATAGGATACGCTACGGACATGAGTCAAAAACACTAGCGAATCGTGTATACTTTGCATTCAATTACTTCTGCCGATTCGGAAAGTTCAGGCATTAAGTTACATTTATTTCACTGGGTTGAATGCTTCTAAATAATATACCAAAGACTTAGTTTGTGGAAGATTAAAACATCTCAAGCGTGGAACGGCCTGTAGTCCCGAGTTTTTGCTCGGGCCAGCGAGTAAGTAATATTAAGATGATTGTCAGTGCAACCTCTTTTACATGGGTCTAAAAAAAAACATAGCTGGCCAAATCATGGACGAATGGGACGAATGCGTCGGATTATAGTTGTTTTTTTTTTATTTTATAAGAGTGGCAAGCTTATGAAAAGATATCTAAATAGAAACCAGAGATAACAATGTTGGCACAGTGCAAATATGAACAGTGTGGAAACTACGTATAAAATTTTGAAACGTCACACTCACACAAACATGCGCATCGACGAGGCCTCTAAGCGGTTCTCGCGGTGCTCCAGTTCTGAGTCACTCGCTACATCGAGCGTCGATGCGCATGTTGGTGTTAGTGCCATTTCGAACGTTTTGTACGTAGTTTCCATACTGTTCATATTTGTACTGTGATGTAGTTGTGCTATCACTGCTGAGGCCAAAGCTGTTATACAATGCCGTTTGACCGGAATATAATAGAGCTGAACTACCGTTTAGCGGCAAACAGATGCATCTACATGCAGTGCTAAATAATGCGATAGTGCATACACCCCCAACCCTCCCCGGTTCACCGGAGCCCTACCACCAGTACGATATTTTCATCTATTTCTCTGGCTAAATATTTAGAAAAATAAAGTGAATTCAATAAAATTACAAAAAAAATTATAATGAAAATTGGTTACCTAAGTACTACAGGATTGTCGAAAGTAGTAGTAGTATTTTTCGTTGAGAATAGTTTGACTATGATATTAATGTGCGTAACAGCTAGATCTGGATAATCTGCTTAAACTATGAGTGGAGGAATAAATAATTAAATTTTTATAATTTAAAATTAGAACTATATATTATCACATTTATTACATTAATATAATTAAAATTTTCGTGTTATATGAAATTTGATTTATCCCTGATCGCTGATTCACATACTCGTATATAGTATGACAACGTATTAAAATGAAACATTAACAACAAAATTGAAGCAACACTCTCAATAAACGCGCCGATTACGGGTGTTTCCCGTTCGGGCATTATCTAACTAAATATTATTATAACGTGCAAAATTTTCACCGGGGGAAATAAATTAAAAACGCAACAACAAGCTTGTAACGAGGTACGAACAAAGCCGCCCAATAAATCAAAGCAGGCAGGTGAGGCGGCCGAGTGGTGTTTGTGCATTAAGAAAGCCTCGTTTCCCGGCGGCCTTTCTGGGCCCTTTCTTCGCGTTTTAAAAAGGAGTCGACGCCCGATATTTTCGCATAGTCATCGACATCACATAAATATTGGAAATGGGGCCGCCCCTTTCTTGTCTCGGTCGAATAATTAATGCGGTAGGCTTCTGTGTCGCGACTTGTTTTGTTGCCAAATGATCGTTGTATCGCCCAAGAAATTGGCTAGTTGAACGGGTTGCTTCTTATTGTTTATAGACAAATTTTCGTCGCTGCGAACCGAGAATGTCGGGTACATTCTGTTGTACGAACGAGGGTTGAGAAAGTTGTTGAAAGTCTATAGTGTGTTCTGTATCCCAATATGAGTAGGTATTATATGCTGATTAGGGTATTATGAAGCTTAAGAATTTGATGGTTTAAGCCTCCTTCCATAGTGATACATTAAAGATTTTTTTTAATGTTATGTTGCATTAGCTATTAATAAGCTGTCTGTTACCAAATGTAATTCAGATGTGTGTAACTGTTTGTGGCGATCGAGCAGCAAATATGTGAACATACCAAAATACTATACCTACTTATTGCGTGATTGAAGACCTAATATGTATATGAATACATAATATCATTAATTTATTAGTAGGATTTTATAGAAAAGATAAATTTCGTATTACAGAATTGGGTTATGCTGTACCATTAAAGCTTAAAGCGGATTGGCATATGTGTGTTATTTGTAATACACTTTTAATCGAAATCATAGTAAGAAGTAATAAGTCATAATCAATATATTCCCTCACATAATTTCATACTTTTTCCAAAATATTCTAATTGGAAACCAACAAGTATTATATTCTTTTTATAATAAACTAGCTGTGCCCGCGACTTCGTCCACGTGAGAAAAAATATGATTGTTCAATATCTACCCGGACGAAGTCGTGGGCGCAGCCAGTATAAAAGTTACTCCTTATTACATCATTATAGCATCAGCAGTGAAATTCCCGTCAAAATTATACTCAAATTCTATTTATTTGTATGTAGGTATCTGGGTATGTATGTATGTATGGTTGTATGGAGATAAAAGTAGCCTAAGTTACTTCTTATCCCGTCAGCTATCTGCCAGTGAAAGTCCCGTCAAAATCGGAGACACTCAAATTCTATTTATTTGTATGTAGGTATGTATGTATGTATGGAGAGAGAAAGAAAAGTAGCTTAAGTTATTCCTTATTACATCAGCTACCTACCCGTGGAAGTCGCGTCAAAGTCGGATACACTCCAATTCTACTTATTTGTATGTAGGTATGTATGTATGTATGGAGATAAAAGTGGCCTAAGTTACTTCTAATCACATCAGCTATCTGCCAGTGAAAGTCCCGTCAAATCGGTCCAGCCGTTCAAAAGATTAGACAGACAGACAGGCAGACAAAAATTGTAAAAAATGTTGTTTTGGTATATGTCACGTGTATACATAAATATGTATTTAGTAAAAAGCGGTTATTTTAATAATACGAACAGACACTACAATGTAAAATCTATACTGTACAGACACTCCAGTTTTATATATTTGTAGATATAGATTTATTATGGAAAGTAATATACCACATAAGATCTAAAAATTCTGTGAAATATTTAAGCGACTACTTGCTACCGTTATTATCATCGAGAAAAAAAAATATACAAAAAAAAACACGTTTATTGTATGCCCCCTTGGACCCCTAAACATTTTCATTTTCTTATTTTTAGTTTTTATGTATACATAATTTTAGTTCTTTATAGCGGTATCAGAAATACATAATTTGTGAAAATTTTAGCTTTCTAGCTATCACTATTTATTAGATACAGGCTGGTGACAGACAGACGGATGGACAGATAGACAGACAGCGGAGGATTAGTAATCTGTAAAGTCCGTTTTTACCTTTTAGGTACGAAACTCCCTAAAAGATAGAACTAAGATACAGAATAGCTTAAAAATATTCGATATGATTCTTTAAATTGACATAACTTTTTTATTTCTGAACCGATTCACATGAAATAAACACTTAATGTTAAGTGAAACTTACCATAATACATTAGTGAAAACCGCAAATCGAATAAGCCGTTTCAGATATTAGGGTGCACAAACACACAGACAAACAGACATTTTTCCGGGATAAAAAGTGCCCAGTGTTGTGCGCCAAAGGTTAAAATATAATCGTACCAAGTTTCATTGTAATCGGACCAGTAGTTTTTTTGTGATGCTTGAACAAACAGACAGACAGACAGACATACAAATTTTTTTCTAATCACATATTTGTGTTCGGTATCGATCTAGTAACATCCCCTGGTATTTTTTTTTTAATATTTTTAATGTACAGAATTCACAGTTTTATTATAATAAGATAAACAGTTTGTCGAGTTACTGAAACTTGATAACGAACTGTGTTTGTATCAATGTCCGAGTGTCTGAACACGAAACTAACATTAAAATAAGTTGGCGTCAGATAGTGAAAAGTTTGCTTGGAACTCCGCAGGGTTTGAGCTTTATTATAACAAATATTGTGGACTCTGAGTGCATCGACTTTGTGTAAACTAAATTTTACATGATATTTCTTTCGTCATATTTAGTTCAAATCCAACAGTGTTGATGTTTGTTGATTATTTGTTGCAGATTAAGATACAAATAAGAGCACGGAAACTGAATAGATAAGTAATCAGACATACAATTTATAAAATACACAATTAAAGAGAAGAAATTGAGTATTTCTTGTAGGTATCACCTAAAAAAGTGTAGTTGATTGATAGTACACTAATTGAACTTCCTCTCTTGTACTCGAATGTGTGTGTTTTTTGCTAAAACACACAATATAAGATACATCTCTCTTTTTCAAATTCGTATGTTTACTTCCATTTCATAACCATCCCTATCTCTCTCATTCCCTTTATTTCTGTTATTTATCAATTGTGTTCTTTTTTCTTGGATTCCGTGAAACTTGTTGACGTACTTATGACATTATTTGTTTATTGTATGTTACACAGTTGTCACATTAAATATGTACACCCTACCGACTTTTAAATTTGTGATCCTTTATGCAAGGTTGCCTGGCAGAAATCGCTACCTGAGCGATAAGGCCGCCTACTGTACCTGTTTTACTGTCGTCTATTTATGTAAATTGTTTCTGTTTGCGGAGAGAGTGTATTTTATTTTTAATATTAGCATTATACTCGTAGTTGTGAAGTTGCGAGCTAAACTAAAGCGACTGTTACCACAAAAACAAAGTCGTCAACGGAAAATCCTTTGCGTACATCGTCAGCCGTTAAAGCGGGACGAGTGTGTCAAAAACAAAAAAGTCAAATGGAATCTCGAGAGTTGAACAAAAAAATGGCCTTATCTCACACACGCAATTTGCGTTGGCAATTTTCGCCGCTTCCTCTCATTACCCCGCCGTGATATATTTGCGTGTTTATTACTGCAATTACTTAGAGTAAATCTCACGTCCTTCCTCCCCTGTCCCCCCGCCGGGAGGGTCGCGCCCTCAGCCGCCATTTTACCCTCCTTCCGGCCGGCCCTGCCCTTAAGTCTTATGTACCTCGTAAGTTTCTTCGCGGACTTGGTAACCGGATTCAAATTGGGGCGAATTTAGTAGCAATTAATTATAGAGCCGTGGAAGTGTTGCTAGTTGTGCCCGACCCAAAATTTCGGTATTAATATACGTGATTTAGTATCTAGAGAATTTTGCGTCACTGTTCCTTTTCGATTTATATGTAGATATTTGTATACTGGCTAATAAGATATTTTCAAACATATTTATAATGTGCCATTTTGAGTTATTCACTTAGTACAAGACTTATTTGTAGACTTTTGATGAAACTTTTTTCACAATCTTTGATGGACGTATATGAAAGTCAACTGTAATGGGAAATATTTGCATTACGCGTTTGCAGGCTACCTTTGTTATGTTGTTTTCTTTTATATTTTTCTTCATCATTTCCTCAAGTGCTTTTGTAATTATCGCTTAGGTACTATTTTTGATGTTGATAACTGCATCAAAACTGTGTAGTTTATTAAAAGCGTATCTCTTTTAGAACATTTAGGTCACAAATAACAAACTTTGAAATAAAACGGGTTAATCTCTCTAGACACGAGAAAAATATGACAGTTGAAATTCAATTGTGTCTCGCCGCCGGTGGCCGTACGATCCTTGAAGGATTAATCAATGTACACATTTTAAGAGATTAAATCGTGAAACTATTTGTTAATTTCACTAAATACCTAAACACCTAAATACGAACGGAAAACTTTAAGTATACTTGTAAATCAGTTCAGCAGAGATTGGAATCTGGGATCTTGGGAACAATAGACATTCAGCGTTTCGCCTTGCGCTCGTCACAGAGACATAGTTTGGTAGCTTAGTACCGACATTCTTTTGCTATATTTAATTGGGTCAAAATGAATCTGTTACTATAGAATTTAACTATGGTAGAGCGTTAGTGCTGGAGCTTGCGTAGGCACCTTCTCTTATTCTATCTACTGCTGAAACTTAGCCTGGGTTGCACCACGATATTTGTTTAAGTTAAAGTAATCCTCCAACTCTAACAGATTTCTTTTAAGTTAGAGAAGGATGTGAAATGTTACACTAACTTTAACTTTAAAAAATATCGTGGTGCAACGTGGTGGTTGAGGAGGTACGGTAGATAAGATATGTTACAGAAATGACATTTCGGATCTGGAAATGGATGCATTTATAAAATATTATACCGGCTTCTGTTACGCCAGTGAGATTATTTCGGATTATCCTTTGGGATTCAGATAGTTTCGGACGCGTAGTTTCAAATTAGAAGGTTGAATGACAATTTTATTATAATCTAAACTATAGTCTGTTTTAATAGCTGCATTCTCCTGATCGAAAGATGTTTAAATTTCATTAATTTAAAGCATACGCATGTAAATTATAACGCCTACAGTTTTTAGGAGGAATTCATTAAATCATAATTTCTTACTGCTATATCATAATTTAATTATATTTGTGTTGCGTTATTCTATGTAGATATCAGTAGGTAGTTACTATAGGATTTAAAGGTGATGTCAGCGTGACGTGTGTAACGCTCATGTAATCACTTGTAGCTGGCGGCTGGCTCAGGAACCTGTTAACATGTTACGAACATTTTTACATGACTCAAAGTTTTTACTTGTAAAACCGTAATAACAAGTAAACTCCCCGAAGGAAAAACGGGTATTTATGCATACAGTAAAAAAACCCAAATGGACAAATAAAACAGAACTGTGATGAAAAGAGTTATGCAAATATCTGATATTTTCAGAAACTTTTATTTTGGAATCGCTTACAATCACTCATAGAAAAATATTTCGTATATTTGTGGAGCTAGATTTCCAGTCTAGGGACTCGAGGGCGTAGGCCCCACCGCATCAGCTAATTTATCTGCTGGCAAATGGTAGTGTTCAGCACTATCATGTTCCGGTTAGATGGTAATGTATAGCCCCGTAATAACTATCACTGAGACATAACAAATAAAGTGGTAACGCATCTGCGTTATGAGCTCTGGTTTCTTGTGAAGATGTCAGTA
Organism: Macrosoma leucophasiata; assembly: GCA_036365455.1. Lineage (NCBI taxonomy): Eukaryota > Metazoa > Arthropoda > Insecta > Lepidoptera > Hedylidae > Macrosoma > Macrosoma leucophasiata. The sequence goes on along the minus strand of JAWQUS010000007.1, from coordinate 19,379,849 downwards.
GGCTGCAGTCATCATTTACCATCCATGTGAACTTGTGCTTGTTTGCACCTTCGTTATATACAAAATGATCGTTTATGATAAAAAGATTAAAAAGATCCATAACATCCCTAGTTCTATCAATCAATTTTTTTTGTTAAAGCGGTAAGCTTTACTTGGCTTCAGGGGTGGTGTCACTTATAAACCTTTTTGCAAAGGCATTCTTTATGCTGCAGAACTGCAGCCATACCATGACCTTCTATTGTCAACCTAAACTGAATTGCTATCAGTTTTGTTTCGTTTCTTACGTGTTGTCATAATGTGGCAAAGGAAACAAAATGTTGGAAGCGCCTAAATTGAATCGCAATAAGACGTCATGGTACGGGCTCTGCTCTCACCTTTAATGTCGACACTATATTATATATCATTCAATTTTAGAATATAAACTTATGTATGTATGTATACTTTTTACATTAGTTTATTACATTTAGTTTTATCTTAGTGATATTCTTGACTTTATATATATTTTTTATCTTGTTTGACATGTATATCAATTGTTGTTCACTTTAATTTATTTTGTTTGTTTTTTGACGTGTCATAAGAGGTGCCTGTCACCCTAAATGAATAAATGAGTTTCTGATTCTGATTCTGATTTTGATATGAGTATCCTCACGCCTAGTCTCTCAAGGATAGGTAGAGAGCGTGAGGCTCCAAACATATCCGTCATTACACACCTCCCAAGCCTTTTCCAATATTAAAATATGAAGGTCAAAAAGGTTAATTTTACATAAATCCTGTAACACGTGCCGCTCAGATTGTGGACAATAAAATAGCTGACACGAATAACTAAATGTTTGAATAAACATTAAATATTACGTTTAGCCCTTGAGCTTGTTTACAAGGTATGTTTTGAATTTTATTACATCTCATTTTCAACAGGTTCAATGAGTCTTTGTTTGTTTGATCAATTTATTCTTGGGGAATATTTCAATATCGTAAAATTAATATTGACTTTTTCGAAGCGTACATAAACTGCTTTGGTACTTTACTGGTAATAAGTCGCTATCAATCGTGAGATCGCACGTTTGATTCTCACATTATAAGGAGTAAATTAATTAGATTTATTTTAATCAAATGGCCTAAGAACTGAGAGATACACTAAGAACCTTTCTTTGTGTATGTATCTATCTGTGTATGTATCTGTATGTATGTATCTTCACGCCAAGTTCCTTACGGGGTGGGCAGAGAAGTGTGGAGGGTCAGATATCCCGGTCCTGACACACCTCCTGTGCTTCTTCTACATTCACCATTCTCTTCATACATGCATGCCGATCCCTAAGACTTTTGACCACACCCTTCGGCAATGCTTGACCTATTTGGTCATGGTAAGTCAGTCTTGGTCTTCCTGGGCCTCTGCAACCCATGTTCTTAGTGGCACTAAACCTTTGTGACATTACCGACTAATTTCAATAAGTTCACTCCCATGTTACCTAATCGCACCATTGAGAACAAGGGTCACTTCGCCATGTCGCGCAATTAAATATAAACATGTTACTGGTAAATCATCAGTACATACACAATGCATAAAAAACATACATATGTCTAATAAATTGGTGGTTTATGCGCATATTATACAAATGTTATGTAATACAAATAAATTGTCTTAAAATTAACTGATTCAAAATTACAGCAACTAACCCACAGTCACAGAAGGTTAAAACAATCAATCCCAATGATTATTTTACATACTGGTGGTAGAGCTCCCGTGAGGGAGCTCGCGGGCGTAGGCACCTCTGCATTACCTACTATGCTTGCCGCTAAATAGTAGTGTTCAGCTCTATCGTGTTCCGGTCAGGTGGTAATGTACGGCACAGAGGCATAACACCTTAGGCCGCAGGAGTGGTATCGCATCTGAATTTTGACCTTGGTCTTTGTGTCTATAGGCTACAGTCATCACTTAACATCATTGTGAACTACATGCTTGTTTGCCATTTCCGTAACATAAAAAAAATACTTGACGAAAGATAATAATGGCTACTCCTATTTAAGAATCAAGAATTAACGAAATTAGTCGTACATAAAATATTTGGCATTTAAAAAATTTAAAGCTGCTTGGCAATTTTTCCTATCTGTGAATATAAATTGGCGCAGTGCAATATTAAACGGGCACATAGCTCTATATAAGGCAGTACCCTCGGCAGTCGACTTGGCTGTAATTAATTAACGAGCTTAGTTTAAAAGCAGGGCCGTAAGACTTGGCTCGGGAGGGGATCACCCCCCCGAAGTCGCGGGGGCATTCTTCTCGCAAGAAACAGTGAGGGGGGGACGAAGAAATTCGGGGGAAAGTTTATCATATTTAGGCGCAAAATGGCGAATCCAGCGCTCGGATGCCGCCGCGAGATTAATATCAAGGTTTAACTCGATGCGATGAATTTTGTTGTGAATAATGTTGATGTAACTTCACAGTTTTAATCGCGAATGTCGACTGTCGTGATTGTTGCAGATTTTACTTCTTTATTTGTTATAGCGATTGTTTTGAGGGTTCGACTTGAAGCTGGACAATAGTATGGACAATTTGATAATTCAGAATTTCATAATATCTCAGAATTAGGTATGAGTTAAAGGTTAACTTAAGGCTAACCATTGAAGATTACAAACAATGACCTTGGAATGTATCTGAAGTATGGCTCGCCATATTAGGTGTATGGGGCTGAAAAAAGCATAATTGCAGAATTTTGGCCTTTTGTCTGTAAATGCATGTTCTTATGTTTGATTTTCCTTTCGGGGAATTTATATGTAGTTATTACAAGTAAAATGTACTTAAAGTCGCGTAAAAATGTTCGTGACGTGTTAACAAGTTCCCGAGTCAGCCGCCAGCTACAAGCGATTACATGAGCGATACTTACGTCTCGCTTACACCACCTACATCTACATCTTGTAGGTATACGCCATCTGCAAAGAGAAACGCTATGGAAATCGTAACAAAATAATTTAAGTACCAAACTTTGATGCAAATATCGGGGGAAAATGCGTGTGACACACACACACACACTACAAAAATCGTCTATTACTACGAAACTCACACCTTGACTTTAACAAAATACATAAACACGCACACATTTAAACATGAACATCAACAAACATGCGACAGGTATAGGTCCACTTGGGCTTGTACTTTGATAGAGGGGAAAACCTGCATATTATAAGAAAAACCGACTTCAAAACTGAAAAGTAAAAAATAATAAAGATTTAATTGTAATTATATACTACCTATTATTTATATGTGCTATTTACTAATAGGTTTGAAGTCGGTGCCAAGCCTTAAACAAATAATTATATTTTAATCACTTAAATATGAATACGAGCAAATGAATACACCGAACAAAACGTAACCGGCGAATCGTGGGTGTTTGCATGTATGCTTGAATTTATGCATTTACCTCTGCCTACACCTTCGGGGATTACAGGCGTGAAGTTACGTTTTAATATAATGAAATGCCTACTTTAGTGATTTTGACTTGACACCGACTTCAAGCCAAGTAAATAGCCCATATAAATAATAGGTAGTATATAATTACAATTAAATCATTATTATTTTTTACTTTTCAGTTTTGAAGTCGGTTTTTCTTAACGTAGTTATATTTATTTAATACTTTTTAGTTTATTGCTGCATTGCCAATTAGATTAATGTTCACACCTGTTAAATTTGTAAAATCTGACTCTTTTAGCTTCGTGACAATTAGATACCTTATTTAAATTGTTTAGGTGTGTCGATACAAAATTATTACACGACTATACGAACACAATGCATGCGCATTAGGACTACATCAGTGGATTCAACGCACTGTATGACAACTCGCCGTCTATTCATATTCCTTTAGTGTGAGGTGAAAGTGAGTATAAAAAAGCTCATAAAATCTGATTTGAATCAAATTTATATGGGACCAATTCGAAACTATTTCGCATCAATAATCATCAAAAAATCGCGTACATACATAAAAAAATATATATACCGGCCGAATTGAGAACCATCTCGTTTTTTGAACTCGGTTAAAAATCAATCCGACGTTTCAGTGGCTTTTCAGCTTCCGTGGTCTCGGGCAAACTAAGGTGATATTTGTCTGACAGCAGTTTGAAAAAATATCATGTGCAGCTACCTCTATCTATATCTCAAATATCATGTGCAGCTACCTCTATCTATATCTCAAACATCATGCGCAACGTTCCGAGTTAACACAAAACTTAGTAATTGTATCTTTGTTATGAAGTCTTACAATATTCTTAGTCCTTTAACATTGTGTATTAATAAATTTAAAAAATTGAACATTTCTGTATTTCACATTGCCAATAGTTTATTTTAAAAATTAGGAGTTTCCATGCATGAATGTAGGAAAGTCAGTGCAATTTGTTAAGCAAAAGGCTTGTATTCATGGTAAGATCTGTTTAGCAACAGCTGATTAACGTTGTTGATGAAACAGGTTTAAAAACAGTTGCAAACAAGTTCACACATGTCCACATAATAATATATTGATAAACTGATGTTATCGCTCGCCGTGCGTCAACTCTGTAACATTACATGATCAACTCCGCAACACAAGTGTTGCCCGCAATATATTGACAGCAACTCGGCAACATGTTTATGCAACCATGTTGCTATACAAATTTTTACCATGAATACGAGGCTTAAACATTATTTTCGTAATGTGTTAACAAGTTCCCAAGTCAGCTGCCAGTTACGAGTGATTACATGAGCGATACACACGTTACGATTATACCTCTTCACACCATCACTTTGTAACACGAGATCGTATTAGGCTTGTTCATTGTAGATAGATTTAATTGCGGTGCTAAAAACATTATGCGAATTAATTTCTCAACATGACGTCTATATTAAAATCAATGTGTTTTATGTATTTTGCAGATAGGGTTTTTTTGGTTACCTAGATAATAAAAAAATGAAGAGACTAAAAAGTTTGTACCTAAGATAATATGACATAACTGATATATTTCAAAGGTTTGGAGATGAAAAAATATTTGTTTTTAAAAAGAAGCTAGCTAAGATAGTTTTCTGTTTTACAAAATTGGTAAAATAAAAGCTAGATGTTAGCAAATGTTTCTCTTTTTTTTAAGTTTGCTAAAAAGGAGGAGGTTTTATGTTTGACTGTAATTGAAATGATAATGGTAAATAAGCGTGCAGTGTATACAAATAATTATTGAATTATGCAACCTATAGACATTTTCATAAATAACAGAAGTAAAAATGCAAACCCTGTATTCCCTAAAATCTTAAGTTGTTTTACTCCTGTGATAGTAAAGGGACTAAAGGGGAATTTTCGTTAATTTCAGGTTTCTTGGGTGTTATTTAAGAATAGTCGGTTTGCTGTATGAATCATTTAATTGGCTGTAACTTACACACATACAAAAGTTTAAGCTTTTAATTCAACACTTAATGCATGTGTGCACTACCAGTTACCAAGTGCACACAGAAACATTTTCTCCGTAAGACTACGTCGTAGCGCAGCTACGAGCTACATCGTCGTAGCCGGCGGGCGTCTACGGTTAAAATATGAAATATCTAGAGAAATTACAAGCCATGGCCTCGGGCGCGAAACCGCGCCTACGCCGTGTTATTTTATTTTGCGCTCTCTTGAACGCAAATCGTGTTAGTATTTCGTTTTTATGTCGGTTTACGAGTTGTTGGGTTTTGTTTTACCCGACTTAATGTTGGATAAATACGCACAGATTGGACCTTATGAGTTTCGCGTATCACGTGTTGAGAAAATACGGTTGGATTACCAGCTGGAAGTGCACAAAGAGCTTTGACTTAAATAGAAAAAAATGTGAAGCATGCGAATTTCCTTTTTTATGTTTTAGGTATTATATTTTTATGCGTCAATCTTTTATGTAGACTTGTATTTGCGTGTCGTTAACTGCAAGGTCTGCAAGTAAGACGGTGTCTACCATGTATTTTACAGAGTACATTCGCGAGATAAAGTTTCGACCAATTTATTCATAAGCTTACACGTCTTTGCTTTTTCACTTCGCTTACTCAGAATTATGATTTGAATATTAATAATTACGGGCGCGGGGACTTAATGACACGTCACACAAGTTTTAATGAAACGATCTCTTGTCTGCGAACTTCGGAGGAAATTAAGAGTTATTTGAAGAATGGATTTTCTGTCACCGACATTTTTAGGGCTGGCCGTCGTAATCAGTGCTACGCTACGATAGGTATGATTTTTTTATAGATTAAAGGGCGATTTGCTCCGTTTTCGTGTTTTTAAAGAATTTTAATATTTTGAATAATATAATTACCCCCTTTCTTCTTCTCTTCTATACGTTTCTGTCGTTACTACAAAATTAAATACAAACAGTTAAATTGTATGATAATTTAAAAATGATATTTTTAAATTAGGTATTTTGATCAAATAATATTTGGTAAGAGATTGGTACTTTTTTTCTTTTATTTCGTCGTAAGTATTGTATGTATACTAATCTAATTTTCTGGTGGCACCACCGTCATACATAATCTGTCCGTACCAAATGTGAGGGTGCAGCACTATCGTGTTCCTACAAGATGGTAATGTGCCTTACATTCTAATCTCTCACGTAAACTATACTATTGTAGAGACAAAACATCCTAGGCTTCACAACCGTGAGCAACGTATATTATTATGCATTTTAGCCTCCAGTTCTTGTGTAGATGTCTATAGGAGTATTCAATGTATGTATGTGTGTATGTATCTTTACGCCACTCTCTGGCTACCCGTAAGGGACTTGGTGTGAAGATACCATTAATGAGAACTGCATATTTGTTTGCCACCACCTTAATATAAAAATATAGGCAACAATACTGTAGACAGTTAAGTAGTTAAGCTATTACATTATTACCGTGTTTTTTGTGCAAACTGTATACAGTAAGCATATGATAAAATTAAATTAATCGAGAGCATGAAAAAAAACAGGAATCCCAAACATAATAGCATAAACGTGACTGTTTCTAAACATTTTAAAGACAATAATATTCTTACGCCTTCAAAATTTTCTTTCCACACGGCACTCAACAATTAATTGCCAAAGAAACTCGTAGCGTCGTCATATCGCACGCGCGTCGTTTCCGTTGCGTGCCGGACGCGTCGTCCGGAGGCCGGACGGGGGCCGGACGCCGTCTCAGGAAACCTATTACGCCCAAATGAATTCCCCGCCGTTTCCGGGCCACGACAAATCCGCCCGCACCAGCCCACACCCGCGGCCCTTAGTGCGTAGGGTTGTCTATTTAAACTAGCTGGTTAGATACTCGTATTAGAAGAAAGTTGACACAAGACATTTCTATGATGAAGCGACCTGGTTCTTGTTTGTAGTTTTGTTTGCTTCTAAGAGACTTCGGTTTCGATTCCCTTCCCGAAAGCTAAATTGTATGATCTAGATTGTTCTAGATCTACTTATTGTATGATATTTGTTCCGGATCGGGGTATTAGTATGTATATTTTTTGTCTGAGCACCGGCACCCATAACATAAGTTTCATCCTAATGTAAGCTGTACTAGTTGTAGATATTCAATCAGATCTGATATCATTCGCTGAAATTTAACGTTATGGGTTTTGACATCACCGCAATAGGCATTACCATATTCTATCAGCCACCAAATAGTAGTGTTCACCACTATCGTGTTCCGGTAAGGTGGTAATCTAAAGTCTCAGAGATGGCAATGCATCTGCATTTTGAGCCCTGGTTTTTTTTTATTTGTTGGAAGTGGCATACATGCATGTAAGTCACATTGATGTTAAGTGATGACTGCAGCTATAGTACAGTATAGACACAGACATAAAGATCAAGGTCAAAATGCAAATGTGTTACCACTCCTGAAGCCTAAGGTGTTATGCCTCTGTGCCCGAAAATACAGGACCGTACACTTGACCACCTTGACACCACCTGACCGGAACACGATAGTTCTGAACACTACCATTTAGTGGCAAATATATTAGGTAATAGGTAAATAAAAGTATACTAGAGCTCTTCCACCAGTGAAAGTTTTAGTGTTGATGTATATAGACTGCACTCATCACTTAACATCTATGTAAACTGCATGCTTGTTTACCACCTTCGTTACATAAAACAGTATATTTACGGCTTAATATTGTTATTCTTTGTTGTATTTAATATTGTATGTCTTTGAAGTTGAGATTTACATTATTCCTGTGCGACAGCCCTAATGAAATCCTCTCGGACTTGACGAAGCGGAATTTTAATGAAATTTCTAGAAATCATTTTCTCATCTTTTGTCGTTCACACACTCCTTGCGTTACGTCGTTTTATTGCCATGTTTATCTGAATTTGAAATTAAATATTTTTACATTATTTTGAGTCAAACATAAGAAGAAATTAAAATGTTGAAATCTAATTTCAAACTGAAATAAATATGAATTTATAAAAATATTTTGTATCGATTTTTAGTTATATTATGTTAAAAAGAAGTACAATTTCGTGAGTGTATGCGAACGTGGATGTCCTTTTTGATGGATGGAACGTGGATGTGCTGAATATTAATAAAAGTCTTTGAAGAGACTAGTTAATATCTCAAAACAAAAATATAACAGATAGTTCTTTATTATCATATTTTTTTTTATGTATTAAACAAAAATAGTTTTGTAAAAAGGCATTCAACTTTGAAAATATTTAATGAAATCAAAGATCACAATCTCTAACTAAAACACTATCAATCTTTATTTAATGCATTTGTTATATTATGTTTCATACTACCATTTAAGTTACATATTATTATTGGCATAGATATGGAAATATAGTATGCCAAGTTGATGAATAATACTAATATTAAAAAAAATAAAATAATTCTTATATTAACTAGAGACTAGATTACAAAAAACTTTCTCAGCGAGAAAACAGGGCTGCGACCCACTTCCATTCTCCTCCATCCGAACAGTTTTCACGTGACGGCGAACTTGCCGTGTGACGTCACGCTATTGTCAGCCCGTCAACGCTCACAAATCAAAACCGTTTCCCTTTCGCTGGCCGACGCATCAATCTTGCCGATCTGATTTATCGACCCGCCGTTAAAATATGGCCGCCCTCTCATTAACTCAACCCAACAGGTAAAAATGTCACCTGATAATGTATCGGCTTATTTTTTGTTCGCTTCTATATTTTTGATTCGTCCGTTTATTAAAATGATATGTTTTCGCGCGGGATGACGCGGTTGTCATGGCGACGGAGGGGAGGCTTTGTCAGTACATATTTATGGTAGCTACCCGCTGCAGGGAAACTGTTTTGAGGAATGTACTCTGTTATATCTTGGGTCGTCATTTGGGGCGCCTGTTTAGTAATTGGATGTAAATATAGAGTTACCTCTTGCGTATATTGAAATACCTACCTAATATAATAAATTATTTGTTCTTAGTTTATACTTACTGAGTATGTTTTCATATTACTTTCTTGGCATAGATCAAGTGTAGGCCAGGGAACTCATTTTTAGGTCTTCGTAGCTAGATCACAGCAAAGACTATAGCTAGTCCTTTCATATCACTTTCCTGTCCTTAGTTGATCGAACTGAAGTGTTTGACCAAGTAAACCATAAAATATTTAATTCACATTTTTAATTACAATATTATGAAGATTACCATCTCCCATACTATGAATCAAAATCTAAACTAAAATAATTAATTCAAATCTAAGCAACATAATAAATTACACAATGTTAGTAGGTACTTTCATAATATTTCATAAAGAACTACCGCTCTACTTTAATAATGCATATCATTTTATAGGATCTATTTTTGGTCATTATTAAATTTTAGGTATAAAACGATCTACGTTATTTCACTAAAATTAATTAAGAGATCGTATTGTTAATTACAGTTAACGATTATGAATATTCTCTTTAAAAAGGTATCAAAGCGCAGATTAAATAATAAATAATTCTAATATAAAACAAGTTAAAATCGATGATAATTATGGTGTTGTATCGCAAGATCCAATTATACATTGGATGCCATATAAACGATGGGATCCTCATTTTTTTTCTTTGAAAGTTAAAGTCATTTTGAAGATATTTCAAAGAAATAAAAATTTCCATTGTTGCTACGCAATAAACGCTGTTATACTTAGTCCAACTAGATTTAGAAAATCCTGAAAAGGATTCGGCTTGGGAAATGATAAGGACAGTCAATTCTCAGTGATCTTAAATAATGGATAAATATCGATTTAAATATAAAAAATGTTAACAAATAAAGGATAGCCTAAAACAAAAAAAAAATCGAAATCCAGCCCACAAACGCTGGAGAAATTGCGTATCATACACACAAAAAAAAAACATACCGAGACGAATTGAGAACCTCCTCCTTTTTGACGTCGGTTAAAAAACTCTTTGGAAATTAAAAATATTACAAAGCATATCAATACGTCACTCCTTTGTTTCTTGGACCATTTAGATTTTACTATTTATTTTTTTTTTTTTTTTTATTTATGTAATGGATGTGGCAAACAAGCATGCAGTTCACATTGATGTTAAGTGATGACTGCAGCCTATAGACCCCCACACAATGACCAAGGTCAAAATGCAGCTACGTTACCACTCGTGAGGCCTAAGGTGTTATGCCTCTGTGCCGGAAATTACAGGGCCGTACATTACCACCTGACCGGAATACGATAGTGCTGAACACTACCATTTAGCGGCAAGTATATTAGGTAATGCGGTGGTGCCTACGCCCGCGAGCCTCGTCACTAGAGCTAGAGCTCTACCAGCAGTGATAGAATGACCAGAGAGAGATTGATCAGTTTATGACTTCCATACCATTCCATTAGGCCCAACGACTGAACTCAATGTTCCACATCAGAGAAACGTTAACATAAACTCATCCAAACAATTTTGTGATGTTAAGTCAATACAACGCTGTAAGCATAAAACATCAATCCAATTTGGAAACCGTTCCACAAATCATAAAAAGCCGCTTATTGCCAATTTTCGTTTTTAATACAATACAATAAAGATTTCAATGAGGGGTGTTAATAGGAAAACTTCGAATGCAAGCCGTAAGCGATTTCCATAAGCTTGGCGACCGACAGGTGACAGAAAAATAAATAGCTCTAATAATTCGGCGAGTAAATCGACAGTTTGTAATTTGTTCTATCGCCGAGTGGAAATATCAAATGAGTGGATACGGGGACTGCGATTGGATCGAACCTTTTCATGCGGGCAAATTGGTTTTCTTTTTTGGTCGCCGGTACCTCGACTGACGATGTGGTGACTATTTTTTCCGAGTTGTATTTCTTTTCACGTAGCTCTCTCGTTTTATGGGTCATACGACTATGTACTATTTTTAATGGACGTACGGAGTTTTCATTTTTCTCCCGGTGATAAATTGACTCCACGCTCGCGATGGATGATCGCATCTTTTTGAATCGCTGTCGGTTTTGTGTCTTTTCATTCGGTTATGTTACCTGAATGTAATTAGTTTTCTATTTTCAATGGACTTTGTAGCAGATTATTGAAGACTTTCGCGTTATTAATTACATTCGGAGTTGGATTTATTTCCAATATGAATTTAAGTTATTATTCAACAGTTGCTAACATCACATCAATCACCACTAGTCATTACTTTAGCCGAAAGACATCCACCGCTGGACAAACGCCTTCCCTAACGATGCCCACAATAGGGTTGTGCGTCATATTCAGAAAAATATACCCTAATCGCTACGCTTGGCATACGGATTGGCGATCGCAGTGACGATAATTTTATCGGGGTACGTTACTACCTATCCCGCTTTATTGCATTTACTACCGTTCCATTCAAATAGTTTTATCGCCATTGTTCGGTTGGCTGTCTGCACTAGCGGTAGAGTTCTCCTCCACTAGCGGTGAGGTCGTCACATCCCGACGTCATGACACATCACGTCGGTAGTTACGTAGTTTTTCTCTAACTATTGTGCCGTTGATATAAAATTAAATCTAACTGGGTACCATCATTAAATTATGCTTTAATAAGTCATGTCGATGGTAAACGAACATATGTATAATTCACACGTAAGTTAATTTAAAGTCTATAGACATCATATAGTATATCATCATAGAGGGTATATAGAAACCAAAGGTCAGATTGCGGATGTTTTACCATTCCTGAAGCCCGAGTAGTTTTGCAGTCACAAGCCGCGTAATTTCCATCACATAAGTACAAACAACAAACATTCAATAACCAATGTAAAAATAATTCTAGAGCATTCTACATTTGCACAGACGTACATATGAGCAATTTATCTTCATTTATATGCAGCCCGGAGTAGCTGCAATCCGTATGCGCCAGCGCTTCCTTCCGATTTATTAGTTTAGATCGAAGTGATTGGACGTTGGAACCACTCGCCGGCTGCACGTGACAGGATTCTGAAGTGGTTGGTGCTAATGCCATGTCTTACTGAAAGGGTTTCGTTTAGCCGCCCTCCATGTGTGGAATTCAAAATCTCACTTGTTTCACATGTAAATTATTTTATGTTTTTCTTGGCGGCTATGACAGAAATGGGTTTGAAATTTCAAATGTTATTAGCTGACTGATTGCCATAATCATATCACACTCAGGACGTATTAGAGAATATAGTATTAAGTGTCCAAAAATAATAATATGTACTGTCATTAGTACCAAAAATGTATAAACATGTTTATTTATTTATTTTATTGACACACCAACAGCATAGTACATCAAATAGTTACAAAATATATCACAGAAGCATTGGTCTGATACATATGCCTATTATAGGTATGTACAGCATTCCAATTAAATTAAGCGCAACACAAAGATTAGATAAATTAGAATCTAGATAATGCACGTTTAAAATAATTAAAAAAAACATAGGTAATATTCGTAGGTAATATTCGTTCGTATTGAGTTTGTGGTAAATGCATGTATGTGACACACCTGCTGTGCTTCTTTCACATTCATCATTCTCTTTATTCATACACGCCGATTCCTAAAACTTTTGACTCCACCCCTAGACAGTAGGTACTCGACAGTACTTTAGTTACTCGAGAGTAGTTTGTTGCGTAAGCGAGGAATCTATAATTATTATCAATATTGGGTGGTAGTTAATTGGTTTAGTATTTTTATATTTTGTTACAAACTTAACTTCGACGTACGATATGGTATCTCAAAGTGAGATGAATTGCTACTTACTAGCTTTTTTTCTAAGAAATAACGGGACCGTACCTACTTTACCATCTTACGGGAAAAGGGTAGCACAGTGGCAGAAAGTACTGAAAATGCTAAAAAGTTCGAAAGTTCGAAAAAGGTGATAATTTGAGCTATTAAATTTATGAGAGATTAAAATAGTAATTAACATTACTCAAATTAAACACAAATTTAGCTAAAATATATAATGTTATTCCTGTTTATTTGATGAGTAACAAATTATCGTATTATTTTCAATCAGAAATATTATGAATACCTGCATGTTCTGAATTAGACAGAATTTCAGTAAATTAAATAGTTTGGAACAAAGCCGCATATATATGCATGAACGCCATTCTATCTCTCTATGTTTACTTTTGTTCAGCATCACAAGTTCGACGTATCAACACGAGTTGTCCCACCTGATAGCAATCCTGGAGACGCTCGCTATCTCAAGTATCTTGTTCGGCAAATTGATAAGATCAGTAGGGAAGGGAAGGGTCGCATTACGAGCCCCGCTGCTTTATGCCGCCATTAGAGCGACGCATCCGGCTTGCGATTTGTTAGTAGCTTGTACAACTGTCTTGAGCCAGCCTACGGCCAGCAAACTTGGCGGTATTATGGCAAATTTATGTCAGGTATTAATAATTTACGTTAGTTGTCGCTTTGCAAGTTTGCGCTGAGTTCCGCCCCCTGTGGATGTTCGAGTTCGGGAGTTCGAGACGTGCCGGTGACGGTTTCTTCGCCCGGATTAAATATTTATTCGAGTTACTGTAACTCTACGTTAAGTTGTCAATGTTACTTCGCTGAACTCGATGGAAGTCTTTGTTTTAATTAAAGTCTGTTCTTTGAAATTTAGACGCGGAATTCTGTCATGATTTTGAATTTATGAATATTTGATTATAAAAATTGTGTAGGGACAGAACCCCAGTTGTAACGTTTCAACATTTTCGCATTCTCTCACGTGAAGTGAAGGTACGAACAAGGGATAAGGGATAAATCTCGCTCGAGCAGAGCGGGGGCATATTAGCTAAATAAATTTGCTCACCCAATATGCTCGGTAACTCGATTTAATGGCGATAGAATTGATTCATTCAATTATGAGGAATTTTTAGTGCCCCAGCGAGCGGGGATAACTTTGTTTTAGGGTGCGCTACTGATGTACCGAGGGATAGTTTTCTCACGATTTAGTATTGTAAGTATTGATTTATAACCTTTTTAATGTTTATTTATTGTTTTTATTTAAGCAATGTTTGTCGTATGATTCTTCATTCGTGTTTTAAATTTGGCTAGTATTACTATTAACCAAATTTGAGAGTGAAGTGTATGTATATGGCCTACAAACGTGAAAAGGAAATGAATATTAATACCCGATAATTTTGAAGTATCATTATGTACAGGTAGTTTTCGTTCGTTAGTTATAAAATGTACAAATACAAGTATTCTTAAAACGATGAATATTGTAGACAAATGAATTACGAATCTTTATCAGAAAAATATGTCATCATTATACGATACAAAGTATAAAAAATATCATGCGCAAAGCTAGGTCAATATAAGCCTACTTCTTCTAATAATAATAGGTACGATTAAATTAGAACTATAGTGAGCTAATAATTCGATAGCATCACGTGTACCTAATTTGACGCGAATTGATAAACGTCGCCGTCCGAGGCCATTAGTGGTGCTATGCCCCATTACTGAGCGAGACCCTCAGGTACCGGCATCTGCCGCTTGTTTCGCCTAATTTATGGGCCGAGATCTTGCCTCCAGCGTCTGCTTATAGCTCATCTATATGAGCTGTAGTTTGTTTATAGACATGTCGCGACAAACAATCGATAGTATGCTTTAATTTAGGTATTCCAGATCTTTATTATTATCATAATAACAATCGCAATTATCTGTTAAGAGTAGATTTTTAAGGAAGCATTAGATTTCTATATATATAAGGTTGGGGAAAAAGTTTCTTCGCATTTTTGAAGATAATTAAAAACATTTTTTAATATTTTATTTAAATTTAACTAAAGTATGTATATACCATTTTGTTCGATGACCTTTTGCTATCTTGTAGGTAGGGACATGATCCCATTGCTATAAAAATTTTGGGACTTCTCATCAAAATACCGCGACAAGTGGATTTGGCAGTCCTCTCGTGATGTTAACCTAACATTGCATAAAGAATTCTGAAGAGACCGAAACAGGTGGAAATCTGAAGGTGCAAGGTCACGACTATACGGCGGATGCATTAACACCTCCCAGCCAAACTCTCTTAATTTTTGCTGAGTGGCTATAGATGTGTGAGGTCTAGCGTTATCATGATGAAACACCACACCCCTTCTGTTGATCAATTCCGCCCGCTTTCTCTCAACTTCTTGCTTTAATCTCATCAGTTGTTCGCAGTAGAGTTCAGAATCGATAGTCCTGCCTGGTGGTAATAGCTCATAATGAATAATGCCCTTCCAATCCCACCACACACATAACATCACCTTATTGCGAGTTAACCCGGGTTTCGCCACAGTCTGTGAAGCCTGACCGGCCTTTGACCACGACCTTTTTTGCACGTTCTTATCGTACGTGATCCACTTTTCATCACCAGTTATCAGCTTCTTCAAAAACGATTCGGTTTCATAACGTCGTAATAAAGAATCACAAATGAGTACACGGTTCATTAGGTTTCTTTCAGTGAGCTCGTGAGGTACCCAAATATCGAGCTTTTTTTTGTACCCAGCTTTTTACAAATGCGCCAAAACTGTTTTGTGATCAATTCTCAGTTCTTCAACTACGTCGTAACTACTGATATGTCGATCTTGCTCCACTTTTTCAAAAATAGCATCCATTTTATCCGTAATAGGGCGACCAGAGCGAGGTGCATCTTTGACATCAAAATTTCCGGATTGAAAACACTTAAACCAAATTTGTGCTACTCTCACAGACACTGCACTAGGTCCATAAATAGCAGAAAGCAAAATTTTTTTCGCGGCCTGCGTTGTATTTTTACCTTTTTTGTAGTAAAATTTTAAAAGTTATCGAATTTCTTCATTAGATTCACTCATCTTGACAGTACGAAAAACAAATGAAAATCACACATTTGCCTAATTTGAATTTGGAATTATGTTGTTTAAAATTTTAACTTTCAGTGGTGCTAATGCCTACATTACCGGGTGGGATCACCAGGTACTGGTTACCATATGCCGCTTGTTTTGCCTAATTTATGGGTCGAGATCTTGCCTCCAGCGCCTGCTTGTAGAGCTTGTAGGTTATACAAATGAGCAGTATTTTTGTATATTGTGTAAGTTTTTTTTGCTAATAGATACTGAAGTTTTATTTAATTACGATGATTTTATTGCAGCGTTTTCTTAGAAATTTTCAAGTAATATTTGCTACCTTTTCGTGGTAATCACAAGGGAATATTGCAGCCCACAGACTCAAATGTACATAATATGTAAAAGTAAATATTAAAGAAAAAAAATTTATTGCCTGCGGCCTAAGATGTTTGGTTTTTATATGAATACAAACAAAGACTAAAAGAACAATAGTTGAAAATAAAATACGCTTTCACTCACAGCCCCGCACTAGGTAAAACCTGTGTCGTGGGTGCCGTTGTTCACACATAATACATATATACACAAACACCCAGACCCAAAACAAATACCTGTAGGCCATACAAATATTTGTCCCGGTACGAGTTTGTGTCGTTTAGACGTCTCGTGTATACGTCATGTAGAAATATATGTATCAAGCCATTAGTGGTGCAAATGCCTCCATTACCGGACGGGGACTCCCCAAGACATCTGCCGCTTGTTTTGCCTAATTTATGGGCCAATGAGATCATGCCTCGTGCTGCTTGGTACTTGAATTTATGTTGTTGACAAGTTTATCTTAGTCCTGTATATGGTAAGTATTTATTGTATACTAGCTGTGCCCGCAAGTTCGTTCGCGTGCAATAGTGGCTTTGGGCAGCATTTTTGGATATAACTTTTGGTTAATTTTGGATCATACAACGGCGTCGGGTCGCTGGGCGTCGGAACGCTGGGAGTCGGGACGCTTGACTTCGGGACGCTGGGCGTCGGGACGCTTGGCGTCGGGATGTCGGGCGTCGGAACGCTTGACGTCGGGACGCTGGGCGTTGGGACGCTTGGCGTCGGGACGCTTGGCGTCGGGACGCTGGGCGTCGGGACGTTTGGCATCGGGACGCTTGACTTCGGGACGCTGGGCGTCGGGACGCTTGGCGTCGGGATGTCGGGCGTCGAAACGCTTGACGTCGGGACGCTGGGCGTTGGGACGCTTGGCGTCGGGACGCTTGGCGTCGGGACGCTTGGCGTCGGGACGCTTGGCGTCGGGACGCTTGGCGTCGGGACGCTGGGCGTCGGGACGCTTGGCATCGGGACGCTGGGAGTTGGGATGCTGGGCGTCGGGACGCTGGGCGTCGGGACGCTGGGCGTCGGGACGCTGGGCGTCGGGACGCTGGGCGTCGGGACGCTGGGCGTCGGGACGCTGGGCGTCGGGACGCTTGGCGTCGGGACGCTGGGCGTCGGGACGCTTGGCGTCGGGACGCTGGGCGTCGGGACGCTGGGCGTCGGGACGCTTGGCATCGGGACGCTGGGAGTCGGGACGCTGGGCGTCGGGACGCTGGGCGTCGGGACGCTGGGCGTCGGGACGCTGGGCGTCGGGACGCTGGGCGTCGGGTCGCTGGGCGTCGGAACGCTGGGAGTCGGGACGCTTGACTTCGGGACGCTTGGCGTCGGGACGCTGAGCGTCGGGACGCTGGGCGTCGGGTCGCTGGGCGTCGGAACGCTGGGCGTCGGGACGCTTGACTTCGGGACGCTGGGCGTCGGGACGCTGAGCGTCGGGATGTCGGGCGTCCAAAAAATCTACTAGTCTATAAATATATTGTGTGCGGCCCCATATATCCGGCACAGAGGTATAATACCTTAGGCGTCAGGAGTGGTAACGCATCTGCATTCAGACCTTGGTCTTTGTGTGAGTGTCTATAGGCTGCAGTCACTTAACATCAAAAAATCGTAAACTGCATGATTGTTTGCCACTTCCATTACATAAAAAAATGTAATTCTGCTTATAATCTCTGAGACGTCTTTAGCCAGTTATCGCAAAAAAGGTGGCAGGGCCGCACTTTATTTTTCAATTACAATTGTTAACGGTATAATCACGAGGTATCGTACAATCGGAGCGGTCGCGGCTAATCCAGATTTATAGGAACAGGGCCGGATTAAGGTGGCGTGAATTACACATTTATAGGCCATAAAGAGTGATCCGGTGGCGTGCAAGCTCCTATCTCGGATGGATATAGTTATGATTTGGATTTGCAATGCATGTATACGGCGTGCTTGGGTTAATTTTCTGGTTGTTTATTTTCTAAATTATTTTTAAATATCTCTCAAATTAAAGAGTGTTTCGTTTAAACCTAAATATAAGTAAGCAAAGAGTGTTTATTTTAATCCTAAGTAGAAAATAACAAATCACATATTAGCTTATGTTTATTAAGGTAAAGGGTGCTTTCGATTAAAATAATTTCTTGATAATCATTGATAATTAAAATATCGCTTAATAATTAGTTTCATCATATGAAGAAACAGCAAAATTTTAAGAATTTCGTGCTTTAAATGGAAAAATTAACCCTGACAGGATCACTCGTGTGACCGTCTTTCTATTTGTCTATCCGTCTTTCACAGCTGAGCTTCAAAACCACTGGACCTGATTTTTTTTTTATGTTAAGGAAGTGGCAAACAAGCATGCAGTTCACATTGATGTTAAGTGATGACTGCAGCCTATAGACACCCACACAAAGACCGAGGTCAAAATGCCTGACCGGAACACGATAGTGCTAAGCACTACCATTTTGCGGCAAGTATATTAGGTAATGCGGTGGTGCCTACGCCCGCGAGCTCCGTCACTGGAGCTCTACCACGAGTTGAAATTTTTTTGAATTTATATTTTATGTCAGTTTATTAGCACATCTATGTAAATTATGTCAATATCAATGTACTTAAATAGTTTATTAAGCTATAATATATATTCCAAATAAAAAGAGTTAAAAGGACCCCAAACATAATATATATACCTACAAATTTGTAATTTTTAAAATTAGAGTATAATAATTTATTATGTAAGAATTAGAAAAACAATAAACTGATAAAATGTACATAACGAAATATATTTAATGAAAGCTAATTAATTACTTAGTCCGAGAACAAAGTGTGCTTAGAGCAGCCTGTATAATCAGGCAGTAGTTAGGTGCGCGCACGCATCTCGTTGGACGCAAGTTATGTTTGCGGCCCACGCGATGGGTCTGCCCCGTGCCACCGGATGAATGGGCCATTCAATCACCATGAACTAGTAGCTGTATGCGGATTTGTTTATATTTTATTGTAAATAAATTTGTAAATAACAAACAGTATTTTAAATAACAAACAGTATTTTAAATTCGTATAAATCTTTTATATTTTGTCTATTTAACCAAGGTATTGGTGATTATTTAAACATATTTAGAACTATTGAAAGTAACACAAAACCAAAAAATAACGATTGTTGTGCAAGTAATTTTTAAGTACCTCTGCCTACCTCTTCGGGGGTAACAGGCGTGAAGTTAGGTTTTTTTTTACGTTTAATTTTTAAGAAAGATTTTTAACTTCATTAAATGAAATAACATTGTCAAAGTGGGCGCAACATATTAAATCTAAATAATATTGCTAATTACATTTATGGTTAAAGAGGGTTTGCTGCTTAGAGAAATTATAAAAAATAGTATTATAGTAAGTAAGGTAAGCAAATGTAAACAAAGAGAAATTAAAGAAGTTACTCTCATTGATCAAGTAATGAATACAAACAAACAGTCTGACTATCTATAGCAATTGATATTATGACACATAATAATTTTAACCTACATTTGTAGGGTAATAAATCAGTATTAAGTAGAGATAGAATTCTCCATTTCATTTCTATATTTAAACATCTTTAACTGGGTTCTATAATACCTCTAGGATTTAGGTATACATTATGTATATTGGTAACTATATTATACATATTTAATTCGGAAATAATGAGCAATATATCTATTTTCGTTGTTAATCGAAAACCAAGCATAGTGGAGTTCATTAGTTATTTTTAGTTACGATACCGAGAGGTCATAGGTATTTGATATCATAATAAAAGGAGAGGACAATGCAGTATACAAGTAATATAAAAAAAAATAATTAAAACTGAGTATATCCTGCAGCATTCCAAGTGTGTGTGTGTGTGTGTATCTTCATGCCAGGTCCCTAACGGGGTAGGCAGAGTGTAGAGCGCCAGATATCCCGGTCCTACAGCTGTTAAGAGATACAACACTCTGTATCTCTTAACAGCTGTAATGTTGTTGAGTTATAATAAATAGAATTGTTTAATGACTGGACTATAACAAATTATTTAGTTTGATTTTTGAAGGCACACTTGGAATGATGAAGGTAGATGAGGCTTGAAAATTTGTTTCACTCGTTTTTTTGTCATGAAGTTGCAAACGAGTATAGAGTTCACATTCATGGTAATACTGTAGTCTATAAACTATAAAGATTAAATTGTAGACGCGTTGCTACTTGTCTATCCGTCTATCCGACGGCCTATATTGCTATACCTCTATGCCAAAACATTATTAGGCCATCCATTACTACATGACCGGACCACGATAGCACTGAATACTACCATTTAGCGGCAAGTAGCTTAGGTAATGCCTATGTCCGCGAGCTCCGTCACTAGAGCTCTACCACCAGTAAAAATTATCTTTTAAATATAATACTTTAAAGTTAACAACATGGTGTATGAACGTTTGGCTTCAAATTTCCATTGAGAGTGGGTAATCATGCATTATGCTATGCTACTTCAAAACACAAAGAGATTGCTGATGAACCAATTTCTTATTTATTTATTTGACGACCCGATTAGTCCAGCGGTTTGAAATGACCGTTTGATTCGTAGGGTCGGGGGTTTGATCCCCGCACCGGGACAAATATTTGTACGGCCTACAGATATTTGTTTCGGGTCTGGGTGTTTGTGTATGTGTTGTATGAGTACATGGGGCTGTGAATGTAAGCGTATTTTTTTTTATTTAATGCACCTAGTACATAAGGCGGATTGAATCTTAATCTTATCTTAGTTGTTCTTATACTTCAAAGGTTAGGTACCTACTGTTATCATTAATTTATATAAACATAATTTATTAAGGAGAGCAACTTAATTAATTTATGTAATCTTCCGGATCACCTGCATCAACGTGGTAGAATACTATCAATTTCTTCCCAATGGATTATACGTTCGAGAAATTGGATTATATGACCAAGACCAACGGAGGATTATACGTAGGCCGATGACAATAAAACAGAGTACCTATATAAAATGTATTCTGCATTTTTGGTGTTCCTTATTATGTAGCATGCATTGGGTCAGTAGCGACGACAAGTTTATGCCACGTTCGTAAACACATCACAAAGATTCGGAGCTACGGTCTTCTTGGTTTTTTATTTTACGACTGTTTTGCGTTACATTAACTTGATTGCGTAGAGAAAATGAAGCATTTTATTTGCTGGAAGCACAAGAGTTAGTGATAGAAGAAAGAGAGAGAACGAAACTAAAAAAAAAATATTCACAGAAGTACACTGTACTTTTGTATTTAGGCTGGAGCGCCTTCTGCGCTCGCCGATTGCCCGGTGAAGTACACCGGGCAATCGGTGAAGTACACCCCTACACAAAGTCCGTCCTAAAGATAAAAAAAAATGTACTTTTGTATTAGCGAGAGCACTGTCACACCTCTGAAAACATTATCAAACATCGTGGTCTCCAAACATTAGTGAATTTTCATTTTGTCGGTTCGAACACATTTCGCTACAGCCTAATACATAAAAAAACTCTTAAGCGAATCTTATTTCCATATCGGCTCGCGACATCCGTGGGATGGGGGGCTAAGTCTCACGAATCTCCAGGCAATGAGGAAAAATAAAGAAGTAAAAATGACAAGACGTTATTTGCATCCCGCTAATGGCCGCCGCCGCCGTAATGCGGGGGTAGATGAACAAATATTGCTTTATCCAGTCGCACAATTTATTCTTACTCGGTTGTATTCGCCATTCCAATGCCAGAAGCCGGGAGCGAGAACGAAAAATGGTGGCATTTGGATTTTTAAGTGATTCGCAAATCATTCCGCTTAATCGAATGACCTTGTTTGTCGGTTATCCTTGTTCTTAGCCTTTTTTTCTGAATTGATAACGATTTTATGTCGGCACTACGTTCCACGGTGTACTGCCCAATTTATTCGTATTTTTTATGTGGCTGATATGATGAAAAGAGGGTGAGAAAGGTCACAGAAAAATCTTATCTAAATAGCGTGACCGCGGTACTCGTTTCGCACCTGCTGACTTTATGCTTTTCCTGAGGAAGCCTGGCTCGCACAAACGACATCTACCCTCATCTTTGCTCGTCCCGAGATCGTCGTAAAAATTTGGACGTGTAAACATGGGTGAAGCGAAACATTAAAGGAAGAGTCCGCTGCATTTTTTCCCGAATTATACGAAAAATGCAAATTAAAATAACTCTCAAATCCCAACTCAACCGTGTCGGAGCTTAATCCGCGAAGTGACAACGGCATTCTGACGAGGCGCCGGAGCTGGGAATTATTAAAACGAACGCCAACTTTTTCACTAAGCCCCGTCGCAAAGCCGTTTCAATTGCGCTGCGCTGAAGATAATTCCAACTGACGTCATCTTTTTTTCAAATTCTCGACTCGGCTGCGTTTCTCTGTGCAGCAATTATAACATTTCCACCGACTAGGAAAACAGAAACACGTGAGAGAGAGCGCGTCGAATCGCACCGTTCGTAATTTAAATTTAGATGGAAATTTAATGATGCATTCACAAAGGGCGCTCGTAAAGTCGGTTGCGAGATATTTTTTACGAGGATCTCGCGAACTATTGCGCGCTTAACGACTCCGAAGCAAGATCGCCCTCCGCTTTAATGAGTGCCCGATAAACGTGTTAACTGCCGCGACCTTATTTTTATGCCGATGTAAAATTGCTGAAAACGGATTCATTACTCTTATTGTGAATGAGTGACATTACGCGGTGAGATTTGGGAGTTTTTAGTTTGTAATTGCCAAGCTATGGTTCATATACGTGTAGTATAGGTATGTAGAGGCAGGTTAGAAGGCGAGGTAAGGCATACCCGGTCATGTTTAATATATGAGGGCAGGCGACGCAGCGTGGGTAAACACAGCCCAACCTTCGCTCCTGTTGGCCACTGTTTGCCTACCGTTCTAGTCTCAAGAGAAAATATGTTTGCTTTGCATAGGTAACTGCAGCTTGCTCTGAAACGGAGTATGCTTGTTTTCCTTGACATGTTTTCTAAGCGATACCACAAATATGTTCGAGATTATGTTGGCGCCTGTTGGAGACATTTTTTGTGATGATGTATTTATATTTAGTACTAATTTGAGCAATAACGTTAGTTATGAGTAGTAGTTTATAAAGAAATATATGCACACTATTTAGTGGTTTAGTATATATGACTAGTTATTTTGAGGTTACTGTCTCAGTAGTCTAGTGTTAGTATGTTACTACTGCTACGTTGCGATACTGGGTTCGATCACCGGGTCGAGGGCTATCAGTGTGTGGCTATATGTTCAGTCAACGAGTATTTTTTTTAATGTGCCCAATAAATTGCAATATATTTGTGGCAACATGTAAACAAAGATTATATTTTATACCAACGCGTACTACATATAGGTAGGTCGCTTGTATAGGTACAAAGTTATTAAATTTAAGTGCAAATTCAAATGTCCATATTGTCTCTCATCTATTTGTTCAGTTCCACAGACTCATTATAAAGCTGAGCCGTTAAAATTCGCCAATCGATATCAAAAATCATAACCGATGTTTGTTGAAGTGCTGAGCTCCAGGCCGTAATCCTCTCGGCCGCGTACAACTCCACTTAACAAACGTATAAATAATATTCAAGGCGAGGGAACATATTCGAGGGTACGCTTTCGAGGGTAGTTTGACGGCGTAACGAATCGAAAAACCAAATCATCGAGTAGCACCCCTACTGTACACCGCTACATGATAGTTTACAGCGGGTGGTGTTGAGTCGATATTGCTGTGATTATTTTTGGGCATTTTCTGTTATGTTAAATTATAATTACAAATTTGTTAGAAGTATAAAGTACTCAGCAGTTTAACCGTTTAACCTAGGTTTCTTTAACTACTCAAATTTTGTACTCACATTTTATGACTGATTAAACTTTTTCGTAATTAGTTATTCGTGATCAAGTTTGTAAATTGGGACAAATAAAAAATATTTACAAAAGAGCGAAATAACATACAACCAGTTGATAATTGCAAAAATGCATTGTTACTTAGGGTTAAGGATTAACTATAAATTAATTTTTCCTATATTGTTGTGCTCTTCGAGTAAATCTCTACTAAGTTTTAGTAAAAAGCGACTCCAATAAGACAAATGCAATTAAGCACGTGTTTAAGAACGTGCGTTAATGAAAATAACATAAGTACTTGTATCTGTTTCAATCTCTATACCTATACCAATTTACACTGTTATTGAATTGACAACATTTCAAATTTGACACGACCCTAAAAGAAAAATACCGTTTTTTTGTTTTTTTACCGTTTCTTTGTGTTTCTTTTCTGAGTTCAAATATATATTTTTTGTATTTTTTTATTTCTTAATTTCTGTGAAAAAAAAATAAAACGGAAAAACGTGTGATGACGTCACTTATATGGTGGAATGAAGTAGTTACCATTGCTTATCTTTAGATGAAAACATTATTGTTACATACTCTGTGACAAGATGTGTCAAATTGATACGGATACGTCAATGTCAAAGTATAAAACTAGGAAGTAGGGATGGTGATCCGAGACCTGAGATCGATTAATCGGAAAAGCGATCTTTAGGAACCAAAAATTCGGTTCTTATTTAAATAATTATAATAATTTATTTAAATCGATCCACAGTAGCGGATTGATCTAGTGAATCGATACTATACTCTGGAAAATCGAAGATCGATCTTTTTGGTTAATTCACATAGGGACTTAAGAAACATACAGATCATAAGATTTAACGTTAAAACGTGAGTATAGGAAGCATTATACCAGCATTGAACACTGTTGAGTTGCTTTTTTTTGGTCGTCTGTTTTCCTTGAAATTTAGTATTACATATCCCAAATCAAAAATAGATCAATAATCGAAGATAAATTTTTTCAATGTCGATTCAATTGTCAAAGGATTTTGGACACTTCGATTCGAACATTGATTGATTTCAGAAAGAATCGCCATCCTATATTATATACTACTAAGTCTACGAAATGCTGCTACGAACTTATTTATTGAGAAAAAACAAGTTCTAAAGTCTTCAACAACGACTTAGCCCTTAGGCTGTTGATATAATATTGTTATTTTTTATTTATAGTTGGATCAAGGAAGAGATTAATCGACGACACGCAGGGTCAAAGAATTTTTTTAAAATTATATTGATATA
This sequence comes from Macrosoma leucophasiata, assembly GCA_036365455.1. NCBI lineage: Eukaryota > Metazoa > Arthropoda > Insecta > Lepidoptera > Hedylidae > Macrosoma > Macrosoma leucophasiata. Next base: position 19,354,172 of record JAWQUS010000007.1, on the reverse strand, counting down.
TCGATATATCGAACACTGGTACTGATATTTTTAAAATAAAAAGATCACAGCCCTACATCGAGTTTGACAAGCTGACAACGACAAGACAGTGACATCTACAATTTTTTTATAAAGGATCACGGCACAAGGCAATGGTTCTATCGCCATTCCACCCTATGTGTGCAGCTCCATAGTTTTCTATGGGATAAAATTTTAGGGCTGCCCCTTAGCGGTCTGTGGAGAGTGCTAGTAGTAGTTTTTTATATATTTTAATTTTAATTTCATATCGGGCGCTAATGGTGGGCCGCAGCCCTGCGTGCTGAATCGTGAGCCAAATGTATTCATGGCGTAATAAAACTTAATGTAGCGAGTGAACTAATATTGTCTTATTCAATATTTAATTTTGAAATATAAATTTGGGCAATTTTTGCGATTCATAAATTTTATTAAAGTGTTCGGTGGTGAAATATTGTGGCACATCCGGCTGAGGTGAATGAACCGTGTAAGATTGTTTTCATGTTTTTGAGTTGTCTTTGTTCGTTATTAAAAATAAATATGAAATGTAAGTATTAATTATATTAATAAACCGTGATATCTGGATGTTATTGAAAACTTTTGAATCTCTATCACGGTGGATTTAATTATACAAGTCTTATGGTTCATACTGTTGGTGAGTGTGACAGTAGCCTACCTTAGGACTTCAAAAACTATTAAATGTCAATGCAGGTGTGTTGCTCAATGGTTGCTCTTTCGAAGTCTAAGCCCGGTTTACATTGTCTTAGTGTTTAGTAGAGTGCTTTAGGATACTACTTTAGTTGAAACATGTAAACGCTACTTGCTTTAGTAGGGTTCTATTTGACTTTCAAGTTGTACTAAAATACTCTCCTAAACACAAAGATAATGTAAATCGGCCATAAGGTTTTTTGCTTCTGTACAGTGCTATCATTTAATATTAATTCCAGATTTAGTTACTTTTGACGGTTGGTGAAATGTTGGCTGAACACACTTAACTCCTTCGTTCTCTTATACTTCTTTCAATTATTTTCACATCGATTGGGATGTGCTGGACGCGACAGGAAAAGAGGCTGCTCTCTGCTAGTATCAGATTCATTAGTCATGGTCGTCAGTAACCACATAACATGTTGCATAAATCACGGTAGTATAGAGGGTGGTAATGTTTAAGTTATAAGATCTTACATAATCGTGAAGTGTAAATAAACATTTATGTGAACTCTTCTGCCACAGCGACCGTCGATTCTTTGAGCTATGTGTATTTTGTTTTTTTTTTTATATCATGCGGATCGGCTTATTTCTGATTCGATATCACTGGGAAACGCCAAGCATAGGTCTCTCTACTGCTCTCTTCGTGACTTTGATGACGTGAGCATTCACGTTTTAGTTCTGTATGACATCACTGGTAACACACACTGTTCATAGACCTTCATCTAGAGACACTGCAGTAAACTGGATGAGAAGAACGGAATGTACAACCCTGTAATTTCCGGCACAGAGGTATAATGCCTTAGACCTCAGGAGTGGCAATGTATCTACATTGGAATCTCTAGTCTCATGTAGATGTTTATAGGCTACAGTATTACTTATCATCAATGTAAACTGTATGCTTGTTTGCCACTTCATTACATAAACAAAAACATGCATTGTAGCCCAACTGAGTTGGATTTGGTGAATGATTACTTTCTCGAAGTTGGACGTACTTAACTGGACTAATCATATAATTTTCATTAATAACATTCTGTTGATACCTATTTTTATTATTAAGTATTTTTGGACTATTATTAATTTATTTACTTTGACATATTAATCAACGTATCAGTTGTTATTCGCTTTAATTTTATATTTGTAATTTGACCTATCACAAGCAAATTCTATTATTTCCAAGTGATTAAATGAATTTTTGAGTTTGAGTTTGAGTTTGAATATCGTTAACTACTTCCAGCATAGTGCCAACTACAAAACGATCCACTCTTTTGTAACAGGACATTTGACATAATCTTCGTCTTGCACATGTTTATTTTAATACCCACGCTTTGGAAGGGGTTACTGAGGCCATCGAGCAGTGTAAAAAGGTTTTCCAAGGTCTCAACCTGACTACGATATCATCCGCAAAACGGTTTAACAATTTGACACATACAGTGATAGGTCTCCCTCGCCTATTTTGCCTAGAGATAGTAGACGCACATCAATATGTCAATATCCGACTGGCACAGCAACCATTCCTGTACTTGGCTTCGGCATAGGTAAGTGTTTGGGGCATCGACTATGGAACCAAGAAGGAAGGCTGATTGGTCAGTGGTTTGGGGCTATGTGAGTGTAATGGTAGAAAACAAACTGACATTTAATTCATATGAAGAATAAGTTTGTATGTTTGAGTCAAAAATAAAATAAGTACTCGAAAACTCTAGCGAATGAATAAAATGGAGTTATAAGAATTTCAGTATCTTCCATTAGATACATGGATTGCGATAGTATACAAGTAAAAAGTGATTCCAAAGAAGTTTAGAGGTAGTTGAGGTGGTCAGAGCGGCATCCTAATTGTTTACTGATTCTAAGAGATTCGTGCACACTTTTCCTGCTGCTTGCACAAACATTGCTGTCCTGGTTATGATTTAGATTTTGGATGAGGTAAGACTTCGAACCACCTGGGGCAGATAATCTTTTTCGCGATAGCCGGAATTACCCAAGACAGAGTGTGCACAAGTGCACACAAAATGCTTCGTTAGCTTTAATGAGATACAAGAAGGTTCCAGATAGACTTCTTTAGTTAGTTAGACTATAGTTCAGTGCTGCGATTAACATTTTCATTGCGATCAACATTAAAAAGTTTAGTTCACCGCCAAATAGACGTATTATTTTCAAAATAGACTTATTATTTTGAAAAAAAAGTCCTTGTATTTTTCATTTTGCTGCTCGTGCGCTCATACATAAGGTCATTCACACAAACAAGACATTCAGCAGTTTATAATTAACATTTTCAAACATTACTCAATAATAAAACGATAAAACTTATCTTAAATCATCGCTGCATCTGTTACTAAGTTCAAAAGTTAGCGTTCTATATGACGATGACCGCTTTATACGATGTTAGTCCGATACTGTTTCAAATAACCTTTAAAACACCCCTCACGCATTACGCAAACAGTACCGGAGTCAAATCAGCGCCAAGTTAATCCGTTTAGGTGCGCGAACCCACTTGATTAAGTTTAATTTATTTTAAAAATCAGCGCAGGCCGCGCGCCGCCTCCGGCGTGCCGTCCCTTCGAAATACATTATTCAGTGTTTTAGAATAATTTTCAAATTCGATTACATAGGGCCGACCCTCGGTAAGTGGGTGGGCCGGGCGGTGCCGCGGCGCGGCGGGTGTATTTAGCCAACACGGGGGTCTCGTCGCGTGCGATTCCCATTTGAATATGCGACGCACGTGGCCTCCCGCGCCCCGGGACCGCGCCGATCATATTTCAAACGTCACCCGCGATGTCTCTCTCAGATACTATCGGCCGATAAACGCCGAGATACCCGGCAAGGGTGGAATAGTGCGAGTCTGGGAGCTATTTTTTACCCCGCGATTATCGCGTGCAGTTGACACCTAGATATTACTTTTCGCTCGGCGTACTCGTATACACTGTTTGCTATACAGGCATTTTGCGGTTGCGTGCCGAGCGCGAGTGCTCTTGAAGTTTATTGGCATGACAATTTTCTTCGTGACTTTTCCCGAACTTATCACGAATACCTGGGGCGGTGATAATAAGATTTTTGTGAGGTGAATAAATCGCGTGTAACGACGAGTGGTATATTGCGAGTCTTCGTGTATTGGTGCTAGAAGAAAATTCTCAGGCGTGCAATTCTCACGTGATGGTTGAACATAATCGCTGGGAGTGGTTGCACGCGGTGCGCAGACGCAGGTCACGTGCGGGTGCCACCGGCACGTGCCGCCACCGGCACTCCATTACCGCGAGTCCGACGCAAGCACTACAATATCGGTCAAAGATACAATAGCGCAGACATGAAACATGCATTAAATTTCTTTGAAATGTCGCTTGTTCTCCGAAGTTAAAAAAACTTGATTCCGATTTTTGTTTATCGTTAGTATGACAATGTGTTTGTCTAGCGGTATGTGACGATCGATTGATCCGACGATCGCGTGTTCGATTCCAAACATATGTATGGCCTAAAGTAGGTAGGCCTGTAGATATTTGTTTCTGTGTCTGTTATGTGGGTAGATACAATCGACACTTACGACACAGGTTTAGGTATATAAACTAGTGGTACAGCTCCAGTGACGGAGCTGTACCACCTGTACACGGAGCTAAATGGTAATGTTCAGCACTATCGTGTTCCGGTCAGGTGGTAATGTACGGCCCTGTTATTTACGGCACAGAGGCATAACACCTTAGGCCTCAGGAGTGGTAACGCATCTGCATTTTGACCTTAGTCTTCCTGTGGGTGTCTATAGGCTGCAGTCATCACTTAAAAAATACGAAAAAAATTTTTTGAGTATTCACTTAACATCAATGTGAACTGCATGGTTGTTGCCAATTCCATTACATAAAAACTATACTCGTACATAATTGAGTATCATTATATTTTGCACATAAATCTAAAATTATATGTAGGTATTGTTTTCTCCCGCAGAAAATAGATGTCGTTTTTTTATTACACACTTGGGAGATTTGCGTGTGCTACTTATAAATGAATATACACTTCATTATATCTTATTATACGTGGATTTTACCAAAACAGATAATGTAAAAGCGGACTAATGCATACGCAACAGAGTAGGTAACAATCAGAGAGCTACGACCGCTCTGTATTCGAAGGGGAATCTATGTCAATACATGGACTACATTGATGCGATTGCAGAGAATGGCACTAGCAAATCGCCGAGTAATCCGCTACTCGTATCCCGAAATCGAGATATGGCGGAATTAATTTCGGTCGCTTGCCAATGTAATTGAAATGACGACTTAGTGTGACAGATGTAAGCTTGGCATAGGATCAAGATTAAGTTGCACGATTAAGGATTGGTGAATGAATTTATGAATTAGACTCGTAATAATACTTTAAAGCAATATAACATTTTAAAAGTAGAAATTAGTTTTTAGTTGGTACGTACAAATTTTCAGGCATATTTTGATGTACATTGAACAATACTTACTACTTTACTGGTGGTAGAACTTCAGTAACGGAGCTCGCGGGCGTAGGCACCACCGCATTGCCTAATATACTTGCCGCTAAATGGTAGTGTGGTGGTAATGTAATTTCCGGCACAGAGGCATAACACTTTAAGCCTCAGGAGTGGTAACACTTTTTGACCTTGGTCTTCGTGTGGGTGTCGTCTATAGGCTGCAGTCATCACTTAACATCAATGTGAACGTGATTGTTTGCCACTTATATTACATAAAAAAAAAATCAGACCTCTTATGGTATCCAACAAGAAATATTTAACATCGACCTTAGAAAGGAGACTTTAGCTTATTTCGGGTCTGTAGAGCGTTATCTCAGTCGCACCTTACCTATGTGACGTTTGTCGACCATTTTGATCAAGTTTTGAACAATACCGGACTATCAGTGTCGACGTAGGCAGTGTGTAGTAGAGATAACGCTCTACGAAGTCGAAACTAGCCGATTTTCTCTTTCGTAGGCCCGATGTGCAATATTTTTTGCTGTGTAATAAGCTAATAAGTATATTTGAACGTAGTAATTTTGAATAAAGGAAAGATATAAGAAAATGTACTTAGCTATATCGAGATCGAAACAAGTAGAAAATCTGATACTGCTTACTCGATTCTTTAATATGAGTAGGTACCTACTGCGTAATGTTGTTGGTTTGATTCATGAGCCATTGGCCTCAATTTCAAATAATAATAATCATTATTTCATAAAAGAGAAGTCTCATGTGCTAGGTGGTAAACCTGTGTTACACAAGTCAGCGCCTTCTCCCATTGTACGACACAGTGAAACAATTTATGAAACAAGTATATAACCAAAAAAAGATATTAATATTAAAATGTTCAACATCATTTAGCCCTTGGCTCATGGATCAAACCAGCAACATTACGCAGTACCTACTGATATTAAAAAATCGAGTTAACAGTGTCAGATTTTCTACTTGTTGATATAACTAAGTACATTTGTTTATATCTTTCCTAAACTCAAAAGTCAATACGCTCGACCAGTTTTGAAGAAACCTTAAAAACCATAAGCCCATGTATCGTAAATGTAGGTATGAATAATGATCTGTTTGATCTATTTGAGGACAATATTAAGAAATAATACTGAACTTATGTTTTCTTATACAGTATTGCATTAAAAATGAATGAGATTTTTTTTGGAATACATTGTGCCGACCCTTGCATTAGCGTAACAGTGGCGTAACATAATGAAATCATTGTTTTAGCTTTTAGTTACGCATAACAAACCCTTGTAACCACAGTCGCTCAGAGTCGCTATCCGAACATTGTCGTGAACACAGTGTAACCGCCCCTCTATACTTAGCCAATATACAGCACCGTCAGTGAGATTTTAGTTTTATTATAAACACCGTCCTGCTACACACATACAACACACGCATATTAATCTATTGCCACAACACGGCACAACATAAATATGGTCTTTAAAATGAAGTTAAAAGGGTAAGTGAAACATAAGTTCATCTGAAGTTTGTAGTTCGCGTGAAGGGAACCAGAACGCAGTTTTTCATGGTCATGGTTATCCATCATCCCCAACAGGATGTGCGATCAAATGGAGTCACTACCATGCACTTTACTTACCGTATGCATAAAAACAATCATTTGAATAAAATTATACTTATGTTTTATGATACTGTTTTATGAACTTTAGAAAATATGCACAGTACATGACCGCTACAGTCCAATAACATCTAAGTACAAGAAAAGAACTTTCAGGATCATTCAGAATTTTCATGTCCCGAAATATAGAAATTACCATGTGGATTTCTTATTCCTTCATATTTTCATAACCAAAGCAAAATACGCTGTTATATTATATACCGTACTGTTTACTTTTTTGGAGAAATTAATGAATGACAAAAAAAACATCGCTATCGAATGAATTTCATAGAGAACTTTAATAAACAAATAATCGAAGCCAAACATTGTCATCGAGTAATAATAAGGATAAAGAGAAATCAAAAATGTTAAGAAATTCAATAACCGTCAACAATTCTTTAGATTGTCACCCCAACACGGGGAATTCTTTACAAGCTGTGCCCGTACACATTGCGAAATTATCTGTATCCGTTATTCCGTGGTGGCAAGAGTCATTTTTCTTTTTATTGTTGTTCTATAACGGTAAACGATAGTTCCCGATTTACAAGTCCCCGAGATTGAGTGCGGGACACCGTACGGCGAGGGTTCGATTATTACTCGAGTCTCGATCTCGATACACCACTCGATGCATCGCGGGGGAGCTGCATTACACCGAATAGTGGTAGTGGGTGGCTTCGGATCTGATTTGTTGACCGACAGGTCACAAAACTGTTTCTTGTTAGGTTATTGTTATTTTTGGGTACACATGTGTGTATGAACAGTGTTCCGATTTTACCGATGTATTTAGACATCTGTTGTGTCACACCGATTAAGAATCGGACCGCACCAAATGAAGGTTTCCATTGTCTATTTATGGTAAAAGAGTAAATGTAACTCTGATATTGATCTAAAACGGAAAATACGACATATAAAAAAACCGGCCAGGGGCCAGTCGAACTCTACAGGGTTCCGCACAATCAGCACAATTAACGATTTTATCATCTTATCATTAATACTATAGGGTACTTTTTTATGTAACGAAGGTGGCAAACAAGCATGCAACTCACATTGATGTTAAGTGATGACTGCAGCTTATAGAGCTTGTAGAGCTTTACTGGCCACTAAATTGTAGTGTTCAGCACTATTGTGTTCCGGTCAGGTGGTAATTTGCAGCATAATTTAGGCATAACACATTTTGACCTCTGGTCATTGCGTAAGTGTCTTTAGGCTACAGTCATCACTTAACATCAATGTGAACTGTATGATTGTTTGTTTGCTTTTAAAAACCAGAGGTCAAAATTAAGATAGGTTGTCAACCCTGAGACCTATAGCGTCATGTCTCTGTGATAGTTATTACGGGACCATACATTACCATCTAACCGAAAGACGATAGTGCCGAACACTACCATTTAGCAGCAGATAGGTTAGGTTATGAGGTGGTACCTACGCTCTCGAGCTCCTACGCTTGGAACTCTACCGCTACTTAATGGGTTGGTAGGTTTTTTTGTTATCTACGAGTATTGGTAATATCTATTGTCTGTCAAAAAAATCGGTCCAACATAGGTACTTCAAAATTTAGGCATCTTTGTTTCAGAGATAAGGGATATATTATAAAGCTATACGGAATATTTCTATTTTACTTTGTATCCAATAGTTTTACTCCATAAACTAGGTTAATAGATTTTTTGTGATGTGCGTCTAGTTTGGGTAAAGGCCTCTTCTTTCTCATTCCAGAATTCTCTATCTCTGGCTAGAGTTATTATACACACTAATCACACCCGATTTTTAAATAATTATATCATCAGTTATTATTATTATTTTTATTTTTTTATTTCTGATATTTTAAGAGTCTTTTCCCATAATGGTATGCCAGCCCCATCTTAGACATTATTATAAAATCAGTACATCAATTAATAGTCAATACTTATGAAATTGTAACCACGGGATATGTTGTTTATTACCAATGAACGACATGCATAATGAATTACTTAATTAGTATGTCACAGCGTGGAAGAATCCCGATGAAATGTATAGATAAGGAATTCCAAGCGTCTAGTATATATTTGGGTTTTCTTCTTCAGTGGGTGCGTTCTCATAGATGTGATCGAGTTACCTATCACTATACGTTGAGTATTCTACAGGGTTAATTAAAATTAGCGCATCACCTCTTGCAGGTAGCCTCTCTACATTAATACCTAAACCATTTGTTCTAGGACTTTTTAAAAATTATGTTTTTTTAATTTAAATTTTCTATTGCCGCTGAACTGGCATATACTCCTGAGCGTAGGTACGCCACGCACCTTTGCCTAGGCAAAATATCGCCACGTGCAGCGGGGAGCGGGGTTGCGGGGTGAGGCAGTGGCGGCAGTGCTGTTTTGAACTTTTGAAAGGTCATTTATCAGGATTTGTAAAAAAGTCGTAGAATAAATTGTTTGTTGGGATGGATATAGAGTTGTTGCCTGGAAGAGATGATGCGCTAATTTTAATTAACCCTGTATACGGTAGTGAAGTATTATAATGGCAACCCATTATACGTCCCACTGCTGGGCACGAGTCTCTCCCCATTTTGGGGGGAGGCCTGGAGCTTACTCCACCACGCTGCTCCAATGCGGATTGGTGGAGGTGGGTGGGTTAGTGGCCAACCCGCTGTCGGATGTTTTCAAACCGCCCATAAGGCCTCCGACAAAGTTTAACGACTGCTATCTATCGATAGCAACCGGGACCGACGGCTTAACGTGCCCTCCGAAGCACGGAAACGCGCATTTAATTTGCCACTAGCGGTCACCCATCACTCTACCCAACCGCGCCCGTAGTGCTTAACCGAGCAGATCGCTTACGATCTACACCAGCCGCTGGGCCATGCGCGCTTCTGTGAAGTATTATAGTATCTCAAAGATTCACAAAGATTCCTAACTTACTATGTATGTTTGTGAAATCTTGGTCAATGATGAAAGTCTTTATAAAGACTTCACCATCAATTCAACCGAAATGCGTCCTCCGCTGGACAACAACGTACCAGCAACAGTACTTATTGTGCGCCACTAGGTGAGAAAATGCTATAGGTAATCGCCATGCTTGGCATGCGGATTGGCGAATGCGCTGCTGCCACTCCGCATTATAGTATTTACGACGACCCGGTTAGACCAGCGGTGTGAGATGACCGTTTGATTCGAAGGGTCGCGGGTACGATCCCCGTACCGGTACAAATATTTATATGGCCTACAGATATGTGTTTCGGGTCTGGGTGTTTGTGTATGTGTTGTATGTGTATAACGGCACCCACGACACAGGTTTATACCTACTGTGGGCTGTGAATGTAAGCGTATTTATTTTTACTGCTGCCTATGGAATGTGTTCGATTGACTGACTGCACTAGTGTAAGAATTTTCTTCTACAATGCGATTCCAGTGGTGCAGATTTAAAAATTGTAAAATACTTGATTTGTAAATTATCTTTATGTTTATTTGGAATATCTTCGACAAATATTTGAACTCCCTACATAACTAACGAATATGGAATGGATAATAAACCAGAGCAACATTTTTTTTCTCAATAAAATATGAAATATTTGGACGTACAATAGTTTCAGTTGATTGATACGAAAGCTATACCATAAATCCGTGGACTGGTAGACGAACAAATCGCTCGATGGAAAGGTTCGCAAAACCAAGCGCCATATGTTACCCGAATTTATTATTTTATTATATTTTTATTTACTATCCTCCGAGACGAGTGTTTAAGTCGACATTTATGATATTCTCTTGTGGTTTACATCGGAGGGTTGAAGTTGCGTTGATGCGCTATTGTTTCACTTTTCACCCCTGTTTTGTCATGTTGATTCATTGCGCAAGTCGCTCTATACACTTTTAGAGGAATTGGGTTAATAATGTCGATATTGTTGGGAACCTGTGCCAGTTTTTTAATATTCATGTTTTATATATGTCAATGTGATGCAATCTCTTCAATTATAACATAATATCTGTTTATTCATTTGTTTTGCAATTTTATAATGTTTGAAATATCCTAGAGTGTGTGACGGTTTGACATTTGTTTCAAAAATGTTCTCGTATTTTCTTAATTTGTTATTAAAAACATATTCATCATCATTTCAAAAAAAGACCTCCACTGCTGAACAAAGGTCTCCCACGGAATGCATATTAATTTTAATGAAATATGTAAGTTAAATTTACCACAAAATATCTAGTGTCTAGATTTACCGTAATGGAACTCGAGAACTTAGGCAGCATTACTTAATATCTACCGGTAGTGCACTATCGTGTTCCCGTCAGATGAACATTAAACATATAAGCTGGAAGATAAGCTGTGATTTTCTTGTAATTTTGAGGTTACGTTCGCATGGTTTAATTAAACAGTATTTATATACCCATACGAAACGTGCATGGCTTTTTAAACGATACGGGCGCGGTCGGGTGTGTGATGGGTGAACGATAGTAGCAAATTAATATGCGCGTTTCCGTGCTTTGGAGGGCACGTTAAGCCATCGATCCCGGTTGCTGTCGATAGACAGCAGTCGTTAAACCTTGTCGGAGGCCTTATGGGCGGTTTGTAAACATCCAACAAAACGGACGGTTTGTAAACGGGTTGGCCACTAACCCTTATCGCTACCAACCCGCATTTGAGCAGTGTGGTGGAGTAAGATCCAGGCTTCCTCCCAAGTTGGGGAGAGGCTCGTGCCCAGCAGCGAGACGTATCACGGGTAGCCATTATTATTATTCTTATATTATATATCCATTACTAAGTAGGCACAGATTTTATCTTTCCAATGCAGATCTTTTCAAGACTGCTGTCCGGATTTTTCTTATCCAACGTCGACCGATCGAAGACAGTCTCTCACTGAAACAACAGCGTCTTCTCGTTTAACTGGATGAAGAATTTTAAATCGTTCCCCATTGTCGCGTTCTCAAATGAAAATACGGGAAAGTGCATCTCTCTCCAATGATCCGTGTCAGGCGATATTATTTCGATGCACAAAGCGGGACCCATCAAATCACGAAGCGACCCCGCTGCACTGAGAAATTAAAAATGGAATTAATATAGCCGATGACGCGAAATCATTTATAGGTTGTTTTATTGTAATACCGATAAATATTTTACAATTGAAAGCTTGATTTGTGGTACAACCGGTACACCCCTAGTCAATAGATTATGGTGTATGATCGTCACTGAAACCGAATAATAATACATCATAAACTAGTTTTGGGTTTCGTACATGAAAAGGAAAAGACCGAATCCTAATATGACTATTTGTGTGTCTGTCTGTCTTGCCGTCTGTCACTGTGAACTTCGTCTGTCTTTCACTTAGCTGGATTTTTAGACTACGTCCGTGTGCTTTTTAATTTTTTTGAAGTATTTTATTTAAGCTAATTTTGCTTGCATGCTCGTACCTCGTGTAATTAGTAATAAAAGTGCGCATAGATTTAACTTATCCAATGCGGATCGATCGAAGACAATCTCCACTGAAACAAAAGCGTCTTCTCGTCTAACTGGATGCAATATTTTAAATCGTTCCCATTGTCGCGTTCTCAGATGAAAATACGGGCAAGTGCATCTCTCTCCAATGATCCGTGTCAGGCGATATTATTTCGATGCACAAAGCGGGACCCATCAAATCACGAAGCGACACCGAGAAATTAAAAATGGAATTAATATAATCGATCGATAAAATCATAATCTGTTATCTTACTGAAATATCAAGAAGCATTTTACTACTATGATTTTGACGTAAGTACAACTGGTAGTTGCGGGCAGGCCACGGCAAACGCCGCTCCCTCTCTGGATTTCTCTTGGCTTCGCCGGTATACGACACACCACCGGGTACTGAGCCCCCCCGCCACGACAAGGTGGAAACCCTCGGGGGGCTGATTTACTATCCTAGTTTGAATTTGAACAAATCTTTTGGTCTTAGTACAATGAAATTCTTACGAAGGCCAAAATTACCAACAGCTCAACGGAAGCTTAAAAATTGGTAAAATAAAACAACTTCCCGGGTGATACTCGTAATAGTAGTAAGGGTAGTAACAAAAATTCATTTTGAACGTGAAATTTAAATATTAAAAAAACTTGTTGAATGATGGCAGTCTCTATCATTATTAAAGTCAAAGAATGAAACATAAATAAAAAATGAACACACCTTTCTATTTATTACCCGAGTCAAGATATTTACGTCATAGACTATGTATTTTGTAGAAAAAAGACAGCCCATAGAGCTGTCCAGAGCAAAATACAGACGTATTCATTCATAACTGTGATTGACACGGTCATGTGTTTGAGCAGCCCAGCGGGGTTCCTTAAGGGTTATTGAAAAAACTGCCACCGACCTCACTTGCCGCAGATTGGGGGTAAGAGATTTCAATCTCGACGCATTTATTATTTCATGTATTAGTTGGGGGAAAACAGTTGGTTTTACTCTCGTAATATAGTGATTATCGATATTTATTTTGCCTTTAATTTGTTTGGCTCTTTATTGTTGTATCATGGCTCTATGCCTGTTTTACATAAGCTAGAAACAGAAAATAACACTTATCACATTTTCTTATTTGCAATGTTCATAAGTAAAAGCTGTCTGTCTCACTGTTAGTATTTAATTCAAACTATTGAAACTAAATGTTATATAAGTCTTCACTAATCATTTCAAAATAAAATATCTAAAAACTTAGTTGTTTTTGTCTTATTACGACGTACAGTTTTGTTAATCTTACATGTTTTGTTTTTTTTTATGTAATGGAAGTGGCAAACAAACATGCAGTTCACATTGATGTTAAGTGATGACTGCAGCCTATAGACATCCACACAAAGACCAAGATCAAAATGCAGATGCGTTACCACTTCTGAGGCCTAAGGTATTATTCCTCTGTGCCGGAAATTACAGGGCCGCACAATACCACCTGACCAGAACACGATAGTGCTGTACACTACCATTTAGCGGCAAGTATATTAGGTAATGCGGTGGTGTCTACGCCCGCGAACTCCGTCACTGAAGCTCTACCACCAGTAAACCATGTTGAGTGACTTATAATACCTACCTAAAAAGTACCTACTTAAAGCTGCCCTGGCAGTGTAAATAGGTCGTTATTGTTCATATACTCCAATCCTACTATATCCAATTGGATACGAATAAATCCATGAAATATGAAACAATGCGCAACAATAACATAGTAATTTCGAAAAAATGCCTTCATCCAAATTGTAATTGAAACCAGGCGCAACTTTACATACTCGAGTGAAAAGGCAAATATGTGTGTACATTGGATATTTAATTAATTCCAACGATCATATGGTTGAATTTGATTTGATTATAGACCCTAAAAATCTTAGGATGTAAAACAGCGCTTAGGACAAGGGGTAGCGATCCGGAGGGTCTTTGCAGATGGAAGTGATAGATAATGGTACATGTCGCGATGGGGTTCGTTAATAGATGAAGCCTTATTTGAATATTGTCCCCGATTGGCGGGGGGTAGTGTAAATTAAATCGGTAGGTTCCTACTGTGCAGGTATGGTATTCAATATACAAGGAGACAGGGTGCCGTTCGATTGTTTTTAGTATCCTCCTGTTGTTTTCGATTTTGCTTTTATGGTGAATATTTTCTTTATTATTTTATGTTTATCAGGGTTTGATTTTCGTGTAGTATTACTTTTTTATTTTTTTTTTAATACGCTTACCTACATTTACAGCCTACACTAGGTATAAACCTGTGTCGTGGATGCCGCTGTACACAAACACCCAGAATGAAAAAAAAAAAACTTTAGGCCATACAAATATTTGTCCCGGACGGGACGAACTCGCGGCCCTACAAATCAAACAGTCGTCTCACACCGCTGGACTAACCGGGTTGTCTTTTTGTTTATACCTATACGTAACGTACTCGTAACTTCGAGCTTGTATTCTCCAAAGTAGCGTACAGATGCATTCAAGCATACAAGCAAACACCCACGATTCACCGGTTACGTTTTGGCTCATGTAACAGATGGCGAGCCTGTTGACATCTCTGGGCACATTACCAATCACAGAGGTGCCTCTGTATGTATGTTTTCCAAATAATGGAAAAATCTTAGTAGCACCTTTATCTCTGAGCGACTCAAAGATCGAATCCGGGACTCCGGCGTCGCAGTAGTGGCCTGCTAACCAAACAACAGTAAGAAACAGTCTTTTATTCAAGTCTGCACCGTAAAAAATGAAGGTTATCCTTAAGGTTTATCCTTGCTTGGATATATTTTTGTTTCATTGCGTTTCTTGATTCTAATTATTCAGCGAAAATCGGAGACTGTTTGTAATTTAACAACGAATAAAATAGGATGATCATTTTACAGCTAGCATGGTACGTATATTATAATATCAGTAGGTACAATGATCAATGCATAGTTAAATATAAAACTGAACAACGAAAAGAAAAAACTAATCGTTGTAATTGCAATGTTCACATTTATTGCTTAATATTTATCAACAACGATAAAATATATTCCAAGAATTGTTTATTAATTTACTTCAAACGTATGTTAAAAAATCCTGTCTATAGAATCTATTCAACAATCTACTAAATCAATATTGGAGATTATTCTAAATGTAGTTTAGAGTGAATTCGCGCGTGGCATAAAAAATGAGCGGCTCGCGGCGATAGGCGGCGCCCGCCTAATGAACCAGAATGCGATAGTGTGGTGTGACCTGCCGCCATGCGCCGTGCTTAAAGTGGCCATTTTTGTTGTCATTCAAAGCGGGATATATATATTTAAACTAGCTGTCCCACCGAACTTCGTGTCGCCTAATAAATTAAAAGTGAAAAAACTAACACCGCTAGAAAAGAAAGTAAAACATACGTGTAACATAATTCAATATTTTTAGTGACATTAATTACAAGATCAAAATACTTCACTTCAATCTTGTTTTAAAACTGAAATATAAAAATGTTTATAATTGAATATTCTCCCTATAAAAATATATTAATTTAGTAATGATCCAAATCACAAATAAATAACCAATAGATAGAATGTAAAAGACGGAAGACGGACCAGGAAAAAAATTGTCAAAATCCCAGCGCATATGAGGCAATAAGCTAAATTGAAATACCTTCTCCACGTTACACGAGTCTTTCAGAGTAATTGGTTGACGGGCTTAGGATTGGTACTCTCTCATTTCACGTTATAGTTATCTGTGTATGTTTTTTATTGTTCTACGACCGAGATAGATTGATGATATCTTTTTAAATTACGGCTATGGTTGGTAATGGTCGTTCATCAATTAGTTTCTTGACAGATTCTTTTCAAACCTTACTAAAAAGCGCTATTTGTAAAATATACATACCCTGTATTGTATATACAACATGATTGTAATACGCATGCCTAGTCTAAATAAATATGATTTTGAAGATAGGTATTTATTGTTTTAAATAATATGTTGATGACGCTGACGCACGGTAAAACTCGAACGAGTGTATGTTGCGTCTTACTGTTTTTCCCTTTTTTTTATCCCTCAATGGCACCGAATAAACGCTGTCTGTCGTATTATTGTTTAATGTACGACCTCGATCTACTACAGGAACGCTGAGGTACTGGGTTCGATTCTCGGGTCGGGGGCTTTCAGACATAAATGTTTATTATCCTTGGTGCTTTTAGGATGTTTCCATTTTCTGAAAGTTTCCGAGTACCACAGAGTTTGGTACTGTACCCGGAAATGTCAATAGGCACTCACACGGCGAAACAGCACGAGGTGAATAAACTAAACGACCATTAAGCACTGACTAAGTGGAACATACTATTCAATACTTATCAACCAATTTGATTAGACGTTTGAAATGCAGGTGCGCCTTCAATGGCCACGAACAGCGCAGTCTAGTATTCATTCGCTAAGTGAACTGAACTGCTTTCACGAATTTTTTTCCTCACTAAGTAGGCGATTCAATTTGAACAGTTTATTACGTCGCAAGTATCGCATCACATACTATATATATACACACACAATATATATTGCCGCTTTGTAAATCTAGTTTTATAATAAGAAAATACGCTTTACACTCACAGCCTCACACTAGGTATAAAACTGTGTCGTGGATGCTGTTGTACACATACACAAACATAGACACGAAACAAATGTATGTAGGCCGTACAAATATTTGTACTGGTGCAGGGATCGAACCAGCGACCCTTCGAATCAAACGGTCGTCTCACACCGCTGTACTAACCGGGTCGTCACACAATAGACTAACCATTCGATTCTATAATCTAAATAAAGAAAATAATTTTGTATTATGGAATGTTTAAACAATAAGCATATTTTATTTTTTGTGTATGTATGTATCTACACGCCAGGTCCCGGGGTAGGCAGAGAGTGTAGAGCGCCAGATATCCCGGTCCTGACATACCTCTCGTGCCTCATCTACCTTCATCATTCTCTTCATACATGCACGCCGATTCCTAAGAATTTTGACCGCACCATCAGACAGAACTCAACCTATGTGGACATGGTAGGTCAGTCTTGGTCTTCCTGGGCCTCTGCAACCATCCACCATCCACATCGTCTTATTTTTGTGGACCTTTCAAAATAACATTTTAACTAAGCAAAAAACATTATGATTAAAGATCGGTCAAATCAGCGTTCGAGGCGTCCCTTGGCCCTCAAGAAGGACGTTGGGTGAGCTGACTCATCTATCTGTCGCCAAATGATAGCGTGTATTAATTGCTATTCCAATTCTGGAAGTTTTTGTAAAATGCATGTTTACTTGCTGATGCATAAAATACAGAGGTAAATCTAAGAATCTTTGTCGACAACTGTTAGGTTCTATTCTATGTGTAGAGTATCAGAATCAACATTGTTACACTTACTTTAATTTCTATCTCAGTAGACATTGCGAGGTGACATGCCACGGGGGGTGTGCAGCGGTGCATTGGTGCGGCTATGTGCCCACTGACGTACTGCACGCTTCATCACGTCGCCCAACGTACGTCATATTAGCCTCTGCCACCAATTAACAGTTTCAATTCGTTCAGTCAATTCGCTAATTCTATTAGCTGATGAGAAAGCAGCTTATAAACATATTTAAAGGATATTTTTGTATTTGTTAGCTCTACGTGATAATGGGTATACGAGTTCCAATAACTTCAGTTAATAGAACTAATTTCTATTCTATTGCAAATCGAATATGTGTCATAAAAACTTATCTTCTCGTTTATTCAGGCGTCGTTTATTGAACGAATGATTCTTTTTTAGAGATTCAGTTTTGTTTAATGATGAAGAATGTCATGTTTCAAACCTTAATGCGATGACAAACTAAAAAAAATGCATTTTATAAAATTCACACTCAATATTGCTTCTCTCTTCTAAATTATTAACAAATTCTTGTTTTCGTCTGTATTTTTCAGTCTTTTCTAAAACTAACGAACCGGATAAATACAATGAGAATATATTATTCTTAAAACAAAGCGAAATAGAGTTACCTAATCTTTAAGGACAGATCTTACACTTTGAAGGTGGAGCTTAAAGTTATTGAAATCGGGGTGCATGTTTTTCATTTATAGAAAGTGAAGAATTGCAGACGATTAGCAAGGACAGCTTTATCACTTTTTCCCTTTCTTACTTTCGGTAGCAGGTCACAACTGGCTCCCGAACACGGATTGGTAAGTATTATTGGGATATTTCCAAATACGAAAGATATCCAGGGGCAGTTCTCAGTAAATGTTTGCATGTCCATATATGAATCCTACATCGAGGAATACAGGCATTAAAGATACGTTTACGTTATAAAGCAAAATGTAATGCCGTAGTTGTAAAAACAAACATTATACAAATATCCCAGATAAAAAACGCATCACAAAAAATCTAATAATCGGTTACCCAGCTAGGTACACATCGACTGTATTAGGAAATTTTTCCTCAATTCTCGGCACTTGATTAACTCTGCCATCGTAATTATTTCCCCGTCCCCGATAGCCGCGAGGGATTTGTATAATCCTGATTGGGTACGTATTGCGATTCGATGGAGTGTGCTCTCGCACGTGTCGCCTCAGCATTATCTCACTACCGTTCTAATGGGGTGCATTCCTTGGCGATGTGGTCGCAGGAAATTGAAAAAGATTTTGCTTTTGAGGATATTACTTTGAGTTAAATTGCATGCGATCTTTTTTTTAAGAAATTGTAAATCAGTGCATGCAGTTTACATAACTGCAAATTCGCATCGCTTCGTAAATATCTGCGAGCTCGCACGAATGCATCGCCTGCGATGCGGCGTCGCATCGCATCGCAGTTTTGTGTGGCCGCCCACACAAAACTGCGATTAGGAGGAGTAGGTATACATGCTGTATACCTACTCCAAACCAATACGTTAAATGTCGGGTCGGGTCGGTAAAATTTATTTTTTAAGATGGACTAAATTATTTGTGTTATTTGATATGGCTTTAGTTGCTAACAAATTTTCTACTTACCTGTATTAGAGGCTTTATACAGTTTTTTTCACAATAAAATAAAATGTGTGAATTAATCATAAAGAAATCTTTGCTAGATTTCGATGCCTTAGTCTTTAGCCACTGGGTTGGTGGTTTGAGTTCCAACTTAAATATGTTATTTATTTTTGTGATAAAATCTACAGTTCTTAAAACGTACTTTAAATAATAATAATTCTCATAAGTATGTACATACTTATACCCTATATGTATAATGGAGAAAGAAAGAAATAAATTGGACCCATAAAAAATGATCAGTTACACATTGATCATGTTTTTATAGGTCCAATTTATTTATTCTTACATTTCTTACATAACACTCGACAAATCGAAATGCTGTTTAGTTGCTACATTGTAGATCAAATCAAAAAATCGTCCAGCAAAATGTCTTCGGATTCTAAAAGTCGACGCGCAATATCTATCGGCTCGCTGGAGGCAGACGATAACGTGACGATGGGAATTTGTCGTGTCGTCCACCAACTCCTTAACCTAATTACTTTAAGTTTCTTTAATGTAATTGGTACATTAAGTACTTATATTCCTGTTTGATATTCTTGCCTTGTATCTTGATCAGACCAAAAATTCCCCTTGTAAAAAAATCATGTTTTTGCGTGTCATCCGCTTTCCGGGTTTTTACCCACTACTACTACGCTGGGGTTCCTGAGTTCGATTCCCGGGTCGGGGGACTATCAGAGATAACGGTTTAAAATCCTTTATCTCTGGTTCTATTGGGATTTTTCCATTTTCTGGAAGTCTTCCAGTACCTCAAAGTTTAGTAATGTGCCCGGAGATGGCAACAGGTTTGCCACCTGTTACAAAGGTCAAAACGTAACCGGCGAGTCGTGGGTGTTTGCATGTATGTTTGAATGCATGCATTTACCTCTGCCTACACCTTCGGGGATTACAGGCGTGAAGTTAGGTACGTTTTATTCCCATAACGGGAATTTTCCGTGCAAACTTTTCCCATTGTTTTCTATTAGAACTTTAATATGTGAGTGCTATCAGTCTTCTCAATGTTGCCTCATCTGATCCGATTTTCGTATTGACAATTTACTGATTTCAAGAAATCTTCAAAAAATCAATAAGCTATCATTAGATTCAAAATTGTTTTATAAGTAGTTCTATGAATCGATGACGTTATATTTATAAATAAATAAAAAAAAAGTGTTTTGTAAAAGTAATGCCAACTTTTTGTACAGTACTCAATTCGAAATACTGTTTAGTGAAAAGCAACAGTAAAGTCTAGATCAAATTAAAAATTCGTCTAGCAAAAAGGAATTAAAGTTGGCGCGCGACATCGGCTGGCTGGGTGCGGGCGATAACGCGACAATGGGAATTTGCCGTGCCGTCCACTGCCCTCGCTCTTTAACCTAATTACCTCTAGTTCCTTCAATCATAGATATTGTTGTATGTTGTACCTGTTGAAGTAAGTCATCACTTAACATCAATGTTAACTGCATGCTTGTTTGC
Organism: Macrosoma leucophasiata; assembly: GCA_036365455.1. Classification (NCBI taxonomy): domain Eukaryota; kingdom Metazoa; phylum Arthropoda; class Insecta; order Lepidoptera; family Hedylidae; genus Macrosoma; species Macrosoma leucophasiata. The sequence continues at coordinate 19,333,491 of JAWQUS010000007.1, read as the reverse complement.
CACATTTGTAACAAAATTTACAAATTACTATATCGTTCCTACTCATTATCATTGGGAATTTCCGGCACAGAGGCATAACATCTCAGGCCCCAGGATTGGTAACGCATCTGCATTTTGACCTCTGGTCTTTGTGTGGGTGTCTATTGGCTGCAGTCATCACCATTACCATTACATAAAAAAAAAGTTTGTCCTATTACCTAAGGAAGACCCAAGTTAAAAATTGAAAATTTTAATATTATCTTTATTTCTATATGAAGTATGTACCTATAAGAAGTTCTAATCGAGCCAGATGTCATGTGTAATTGTGGATTTCAAATGTTTAGAGTTTAATTAATATAATAATATCTAACTCTATAACGTCACAAAACAACCCTGCCAATATCCATTCGAGTGAAACAGAATCAATTTATATTTTCCTATGTTGGCTACGACGTCGGTGCAGCTTTTTTTATCCGGCCAGAGGCGAGGAAATAAATTAACCCGCTTTACTTCATCGGTTCCATATTCCATTCTACATAATAATATATTGATGTGTTTAAATTTTTTTTACCACTAAGACTTTAATTGAATGTTCAATTTGGTTTTATTGTATCTAAAATAAAATGTTGATTCACCAAAAAGTCGCCTACAGGAAATATCATCCAATTAAAAAAGAAACAAAAAATTGTATTTATTGACAAAAAAAAAACATACATCGTATTAAATATTGACTCCATAGATTCCCAAACTAGTATTTAGGTACTGTGTTTCGGGAATCAGTGGCTTCTCCAGATGTTATCATATAACAATTTTGTCGTAAATTTTCATTAAAAGTAATTAAGTAATTATTTATCTTCTAGGATATAAAACCATCAGACCTTACATAAAGACAAACCTAATATATTTTTACAAAGTTATAACAAAGGGGTAAGTTTTGTGTGTCAGTGTGTGTGTGTGTGTGCAATTATATTGCATATGTATTATTCATCTTATACGTCTTTTATTAAAAGTATTGTAAGGTGATTTTTTGAATACTTATAACGGATGTAGTTCTTACACTAGCTCAAAAACTTAATATCTTCCACACAATATTTTTTCTAGATATTACCACTCGTTATTTTCATTAAAAAATACAGACACTCAACATGATTACCAACAGTGGATACTCAATCTCAATAAAAGCCTCTCGAACCACTAACTACGTGTATTGAATTTCGTTCGAAAAAAAAATGTCAAAAGAGAAATTAATTAATCGTCAAGTGCCCCTGGCGACCAGTAAAATGTTTTCTCATTAGCGTCTCCACTAAGATTATTTCACCATAAGCCCCACCGCATTAGTAATCACCGCTTCAAACACTGTGGAGGCCCCTTTCGGACCCCGAGGTCTAACCCTCCCTCGCTGGCCGAATTGAAAACGTATAACATACGATATCAAAGACGGGTAGCTGCCCGTAAACAAATGACGATTTATATTTTGAAACGGTGCAGCGATTCGATTTGAAAATCGATTCTATTGTTCGCTACGGATCAGTTCTTTCTCTCAGTTGGTGACCTTTTGCCATCCTTGCACAGTTTGACTTAAGAAATTTAAGAATCTAGACAGTTCTTGATGTACAGTGCTAATTATTGAAATAAAACTAGTTTTCGGATTTATCTCGCGTCAGTGAGTGTAGCTGACGAAAACTAAGAACATACAGTGCTAATTAGTTTATTATTTAACTTTATAGGCTCTTGTCGTTGTTGCATAGTTCCTAAGATAAAAGGAAGACAACAAACATACGGATTTACGGCAGTACGGCTATTTTCTATCCAGGAAAAACATTATCTAATATATGAAATTCTCGTGTTTGTAAAAATAGTCCTCCAAAACGGCTTAACCGATCAGTATAAAATTTTGTGTGTATGTTTGGTAGGTATGAGAATCCGTAATACCTAGTATATTTTAATACCCTAAATGGTAAGAGTGATTGTCACCAAATATTTTTGTTCGATTTTCTGGACATTTAATTTTTTATACCTCTACGGGGATACGAAGTTCGTCGGGGCGGCTAGTAATATAATAAAAAATAAAATAAATAAAATACGCTTACACTCACAGCCCCACAGTAGGTATAAACCTGTGTCGTGGGTGCCGTTGTACACAAACAACACATACACAAACACCCAGACCCGAAACAAATATCTGCAGGCCATACAAATATTTGTCCCGGTGCGGGGATCGAACCCGCAACCCTTCGAATCAAACGGTCATCTCACACCGCTGGACTAACCGGGTCGTCAAACTTCAAAAACTTACTAGTTGTAATCTTACTGTGTATTCTATAATAACATTGAAAACGATAGTCTGAAATTGTCCTTTGATTTTACATTTACGCTTTTCACAAAACTCTAGTCCGGCAGACAGTTTTCCAGTGTTATGTATTCATTCGTATCGCAGCGTCAGCTAACTGAATTACACGAACTATTTGCAATCGAAACTACGTACAAGACCGTTCAATAAAAGTGAACGGGGCGCTCGGAAACATTTTCTTTCGTTTGTTTCCTTTCATATTATCGTAGAAGGGGATGAGGTGGGTCCGACTGGACGTACGGGGCTCGCATTTAAAAGCGATATAAAAAAACTTGGGCCTTTATTTCGCAGGATGACCTAAGTGGCCGGCCGGACCGTACAAAAACCCCTCTTGGACTTACCTGTATTTTTCCACTTATTTATCCAACGTTTTTTTACATTCGCAGTGTTTGTTCGCAGTACGCGCTTTGTCTGTTCGGGAAGATCTTGTTTTTTAACGAGTACTTAGAGTCTAATTAAAAGGAAAGCTCCGCACGGACAGTCGAGGCCTTTTGAAGCCCACTGTTATTACTTTTCGTGTATGAATTTAATTTGCTTGGATGGAGTTTCGAGTGGTAACCGCTTTTTTATTTACATTAGGATATGTAATTGAAATTCGCTGAGATGTTTTCGAGTATGATATACCTTTTATAAAAGCTCTTGTTGAGAAATTATCCGTAATCGAATTTAGGGTTACTTTAATACATCTGAACGCTTCAAAAAATGGTCTTTTAATTTTCTACAACCTATTGAATCATTCAGCCTGACATACTTTCAATGAAACTCGTTTCTTACTAATTCATGAATTTTACGAATTAGATTATTAATTTATATAACATGCATAATTTTATAATAATGGCAACACTTGATACGTCACACTGCTGGGTACGAGTCTCTCCCCTTATTGGGGCGAGGCCTGGAGCTTACTTTACCACGCTGCTTCAATGCGGGTTGATGGAGATACAGGTTAGTGGCCAACCCGCTGTCGGCTATTTTAAAACCGCCCATAAGGCCTCCGACAAGGTTTAGCGACTACTATCTATCAATAGAAACCGGGACCGAAGGCTTAACGTGCCCTCCGAAGCATGGAAACGCGCATGTTAATTTGCCACTAGCGGTCACCCATCACACACCGACCGCGCTCGGATCGCTTAACCGAGTAGATTACTTGCGATCTAGACCAGCCGCGGGGCCATGCGCGCTTCTTCATAATTTTATATCCTGATTAAAACGATACGATATTATTATGTGTTTCGTGGCGTATATGTGCACTAGTGTATTGCAAAACAGCTTTGAATTCGATAATGGGTTCATGAATTTTTAATTTTCAGTTCAAATTACTTGACATGACATTATTGTTCACCTACATATTCAAGTTTTATCGGGGATGATTACGAAGGTAATATTTATAGCTTAAATAACTATCTATTATCCCCCACCTTACTTGGACGACACCTATGTTATTAAGTTAGAAGATAGTTCAGAATGTTTTCATCTTAAGATAAAATGCGTTCAAATAGTAACTGCAATGTATAAATTATTTGTAACCGGGTATATATAATATGTACATAAATATAATGTAGAGAGAGACTGAAGATAAATATTACAGATTGCGAACGACTGTACAAAATTGGTGCGTGTGCGCACATCGCTTCATCACATTAGGACTCGTGTCAATAACTTGACAGGCGAAATAAAACATAAAATTAATGTACCTACAGGCTCTTTGTTAATATACCGGCAATCTTTTAGGTATGGGTGTATACGCACAGTTTTTTTAGTGCCTCAAACTATCGTCAAAATTATGGTACATATACATAGTTCTTCTGATTTTGAATGAACCTTATTAAATTTATTGAGTTATAGACGCCTAATACTGGGCTGGGCAGGTCGGGTCGTGACGACCTCACGCCCCACTAGGGGATGAATTTTCTTCTACCGGAACAGAATTCTTCCACTAGTGCAGTCAGTCAACCGAACAATGTACTGTATACAATGTGATAACTTAAACGATTTTCAAAAGTCACGGAACAAATATACGAGTATTGTTTACTATGTTGTGTAAAATTAACGCTGCTGAGGTAGGAAGCTTCGGAGTACCGAAGCTTCCTTTTGATTATCAAATGCAAAAACAATACTTCTACATTACCCAGCATAAAAAAATATATTTGATCGTCAATAGAAGATTTGTGTTATACCTACAGGAACGTGTGATTTGCAGAACAAGACTTACAGGAGTAAAATCAATTTACAGCGATAATCTGGCCGCACAAGGTTCAAGTTCAAGCTTCAAAATTTACGTAATTTTGAATATTTGACAAGCAATAAATAGGATGTCGGAGTCGTAATGAGGAAACACCATGGCTCATGGTATTAACAGTAACTTAAATTTCATCGACAGTAAACGTCAATCCTGGAATGACATTCACGGCGAGTTGACTTCTGCCCCGCCGCCATTATATGTTTTATTTCCTTTATGATGGGTGGCGTAATAAAATTTATTTATTTAAAAACAGAATGAGCCTGAAGTTAACTTGAAATAATGAGCACGTGACGTAAAGGCGCTTGTACACGGACCATTTTTGGCACCATTCGTCGGGATGTCACTCCACAGCAAATATTAGAATTTTGCCTACACACATTACTAGCAGAGTGATAGTGATGCTACATGGTCATCATACTGGTAATAAATTCGTGGTTGTACTAAGAACCTTGAAGACGCGCAGGCTGCAGTGACTTTATAATTATTTCAGTCCGAAGTTTTTCATAGTAGAATTTACAGGGATGAATCTGCATGCTGAACAGAATCTTATTTTATCCATTTTTTTTTAATTAAATATGTTTCCAGTAATATCTTTAGATAAAAATAAAATGATCCTAGTTAGTCCCACTAAAACTCGTGAATGGTTAGACCGATTTGACTTATTTTAATTTTGAAATATTTGTAGAATTTCAAGGAAGTGCATATGGTAAGAAAATATAAAGAAATGTATGAAAAAAATTTAATAGTAAATTGTCACTCATTTCATTCGGATCAGCTAGTATGGAATAAATTTTCAAGTTCTAAGAAGAAGACTTATGAGAACTTGATTTAAATATGGCCTCATAGTAAGCAAGCTGTATCATTCAAACTACTTCAAATGTCTACATTAAACCTGTTTAAAATTTACGTTGAGTTATTGTATGTCACGTTATTTTTCCTTCCGCTGCCGCGCTGAGACGGTAAATATAATTACTCGTGTATAACCGCCTTTAGTTATGATTATAGCGAGTACTGGACGACTCGTTTCGAGATAGTTCTTTGATTTACTGCCTGACTTTTGAGCGCACTAAATCATTTTTGTATAGAACTTGAGAAAACTATTAACTATTATTATTGGCGAACTACGAGAGCCCTTTGTGTGGCCGGGCCGTCTCCATTTTTTGTGACTTATTTGATATCTGTGATTTGCGTGGCGAGAGATGGATGTTCAAACTACATTCGAGATTCTTCTTTGGGCATTGAATTTATAATGGTTATAGCTATATGAGCAAACCCTTCCATAACGTGATCACTAATATTTGATTGATAGTTTTCCTCTCATGAAAAATATAAATCTATACAAATAAATAAAATTGGAGAGTTTGTTTGTAATATAAAAATAACCGCTTTTTACTAAATGCTTAATATGTATACACATTACATATACCAAAACAACATTTGTCTGTCTGTCTGTCTGTTTGGCGGGGCTAATCTTGGGAACGGCTGGACCGATTTTGACGGGACTTTCACTGGCAGATAGCTGATGTAATAAGGAGTAACTTAAGCTACTTTATACTAGCTGCGCTCACGTCTTCGTCTGGGTAGATACTGAACAATCATACATTCTCACGCGGACGAAGTCGCGGCCACAGCTAGTAAAAAATAAAATATTTATCAGGAGTGTTTAAGGTAACTATTATTAAAATATTAAGGACAAAAAATAACAATGTCAGGAAAAGTAATTACTTAGTAGTGCAAATTTTCATAGATCTAGACTGTTATGTATCCTTCCCCAAAAACTAAAAGGTATAAATATGCTAATCATGTACCTAAATCAATTTTTTTTTATGTTATGGAAGTGGCAAACAAGCATGCAGTTCAAATTGATGGTAAGTGATGACTGCAGCCTATAGACACCCACATAAAGACCGAGGTCAAAATGCAGATGCGTTACCACTCCTGAGGCCTAAGGTGTTATGCCTCTGTGCCGGAAATTACAGGGCCGTACAGTACCACCGGTACCAGTATGACCGGAACACGATAGTGCTGAACACTACCATTACACAGTATATTAGGTAATGCGGTGGTGCCTACGCCCGCGAGCTCCGTCACTGGAGCTCTACCACCAGTTAAAAAATGTCCTTGAATCTTATTTTTTGATGACCGTTGAAATTGAGACATCTTGTGTTAGCAGCAATCTATTAGAGGCATACATCATTTTTCAAATTAACACGTCTACTCCTTTGCGTCGTCCCTTTTGTGTTTTAGGAATGCGAAAACAAAGTCAATACTTTTTATTGTTACCATATTTATGACTCTCATCAATTATGGGTCGAGTCCGGAAAGGTATATTGGAACAAATGTTTACTCCAATAGACTGTGTATAAATTGAGATATTGGATCCAACATTTGTGGAATGTACCCGCGATTATTGGTTCCACGCCGTCTGTCAGTTTCTGTGTGAGGTCTTCTAGAAGTGCTATAGGTATGTCTTATTTTTTAAGGACTCAGAGTTATCTTACAGTCCCCTCTAATTTAGTACTTACTTAAAAGTTAACTTGTTTAGGTGGTTTCAAATTTGGAATATGATACAGGTGTAGACGAATATTAATCAATTTAGTATTCGGTGACTTAAAAAAAATATTCAGCTAAATTGATGAACTTTGAAATTAAACTTCTTGTGTTAGCGTACATAAATTAGGAGAATCTATCATTTCCCAATAGTATGTCTACCTACTCTTTTGTGTTGTCCTCTTTGATTTGAAAATCAATTAATGTGAAAGCAAAGTCGATTATTTTTATTTATTCTCATAATAATTGATAATAGTTGTAAATCTAGCGATTTACAACTCTTATCAATTATTGTTTTGCTCTTATTAACTTTTACTGGTGGTAGAGCTCCAGTGACGGAGCTCGCGGGCATAGGTACCACCGCATTACCTAATATACTTGCCGCTAAATGGTAGTGTTCAGCACTATCGTGTTCCGGTCAGGTGGTAATGTACGGCCCTGTAATTTCCGGAACAGAGGCATAACACCTTAGGCCTCAGGAATGGTAACGCATATGCATCTTGACCTTGGTCTTTATGTGGGTGTCTAAAGGCGGCAGTCATCACTTAACATCAATGTGAACTGAATGCTTGTTTGCCACTTCCATTACATAAAAAAAAATATGAGTCGAATCCGGAATTGCACATTATAACAAACGTTTAGTCCAGCACTATCCTATTCTTTGTAAAGGATGAAATATTGGATCCAATATTTGTGGAATGTGCCCGGGATAATCGGTGCCACGCTGTCTGTGCGTTTCTGAATGAAGTCCTATTAGGAAGTGGTGAATTTTAATAATTATATCTATATTTTTCGGAACTTAAGGTGCTCTGAAAAAAGCCCCTCTGTTCAAAAATAATATTTTAAACTTGAAGGTTGATTTTATTTTAATTTTAAAATACAAGTAGCTGAACTGAACCTGAATATTGTTTTATTTCAGCTATTAGAGACATAACCTAATTATCGTGACTCTTTGAAAGAATTGTGTAATGCAATTGTTATGATGACTATGAAAAATCTATCTAACAATTAATTAAATAGTATGCTTAAAAAATGGCATAGTTATAATACCAGAGGTTAGACCTGTATTTTTTTCTGATCAGATTACACCCTTTTGCAATTTCGTACTTTTTGGACTTCTGCGTTCACTTTCGATGTTCAGATAAATGTAGGTACATAAAAATGCTTAGACCAATCCACACCGTGGACACTCCGCCGAAATTCCGTACAAACGCTTAATTTGGTTTCTATTACAGAGACATCAATCAGTGACGTGTATTTACACGCGCACCTGTGTGCGTAGCACGAACAAAATACCAACCGTTGCCCATAAGAGGGGAAGGGGTTGAGTGATATGAGCAAATCGGGCGGGACGTCGAAGTGTCCATTCTATACGTAGTATTATTACATATTCTCTGTCCTATCTTAGTTTCGTAACTTCACTATTGTTTGTTTGGTAACAAGGTCCATTTTCTGACCAATTATTGTCTTCAGAAGACATTTGTATGGCCCCGTGATAACTATCACAGAGACATGAAAACTAAGGTTTCAGGAGTGGCAATGCATTTGCATTTTGACCTCTGGATTTCGTGTAGATGTCTATAGGCTGTAGTGTTCACTAAACATCCATGATTGTTTTTTTTTATGTATTGGAAGTGGCAAACAAGCATGCAGTTCACATTGATGTTAAATGATGACTGCAGCATATAGACACCCACACTAAGACCAAGGTCAACATGCAGATGCGTTACTCCTGAGGCCTAAGTTGGTATGCCTCTGTGCCAGAAATTACAGGGCTGTACATTACATCCTGACCGGAACACGATAGTGCTGAACAATACCATTTGGCGGCAAGTATATTAGGTAATGCAGTGGTGCCTACCCCCGCGAGCTCCGTCACTGGAGATCTACCACCAGTATAAATATGTTTGCCACCTACGTCAGATAAAAAAAAATCTGCTCTACATGTGCAATAATCTCCTTGGAGACACTTAAAGCAGTATCAAACTGATATTTATCACGCACCTTGTGACTGATCATGTGTACGGGATTATCCACGGAATAGGTATAGTACTCAACAATTAATATTGCACATCGAGCCTACGAAAGAGACGATCGGCTCGTTTCGATTTCGTAGAGCGTTATCTCTGCATACTTACACCATACGTAAGCACTGGCAGTCCGGTATTGGTCAAAACTTAATCAAAATGGTCGGCAAATGTCAAATAGGTACGGTGCGAATGAGATAACGCTCTACAGAGTCGAAATAAGCCGAAGTCTCCTCCCTAAGCTCAATGTGCAATATTTATTGTTGAGGTCTGTACCAATTTTTTTAATTCCGTGGGTTTTATCCATAGGTATATGATAAAGTATGAATAGCTAATAAATTATGAAAAACCTTTTTTAATTGGGTAACATTATTAAATAAACATTGTTATTACGTGATCGTCTGATCATGATTGTCGAATAAACATCAAACATGTACTCAATGAAAACGATGTTTATTAGCTCTACCTACTTTTATATTTTTACTGAAGCGGGACATTAAATAATATCGACTTAACTTTTATGTTTGTCTTTTATTAGCAATAATTCAATTCCTCACGTCGCAAAACATAAAAATGAAATTAAAAACAAACCATTAAACGATTTTATACGAGAATCCCTAACAAGGACGCTTCCCTTAACCGGATCGGGAACACACCTGGGCACTCGAAATTTGCCCGAAAAGGTCCCATACGACATATCATACAATCACTCAAAAGTCATATCTCCTTTGTGCAAGCATTATAAAACATCGTATCCCCTTATACACATAAAGTTTACTTTCGGTTACACCTTCCATATCGCGTTGGTAGCGATTGGACATAAGTCGTTCCGGAAGCAAGGAGTGCCGAGATGGTAGATTTTAAAAATGGAACGTTTGATTTGCATTTGAATAAGAGACCCCGGCGACCCAGGTGCGCACTGGTACAGTCGGAGTCCAAAAGTTTTTTTGAATATTTTTTTCGTACGAATGCGAGTTAGCAAAAATTAATATGGATGACCATTTGTAATTGACGGTGTTTGCAGTCCGATATGATTAGCATACGAATTAAACTTGGCACCAAATTTTTGAATTTAGTTACTGATTCATAAAAGTTTCAGTACTGTTATTAAATGCTCTTAAATACCTACTTTTGCTCTACAGACAAAATAAATAGATTCATAAAGTTTTTTTATAAAATTTGCTAAATCCAACATTACGACACCTTTGGTTGTGAATTACTTTATTATAGCACTAACGCGACCAGAGAAACACTAACGTTAACTGCACACGCGTTAATCCCAATGCCATGAGATAAAGGCGACAAGGTAGCTAATTTTACTCTGTGTTTTTTTTTCTTCATATTTTTAGATCGTACTTTTTTAGTTTCTTCGTAAGAGAATTATACAAGACTAGAAGAAGAATAAAAAAATAAACATTCTTCTTGTTGGTACCGATATTCCTTCTATTTGTATATTTTTTTTTCTCGATTGTACTTACTGCCCTTGTGTTAGTTCACGTTTCATGTGATTTTAAATTTAAGTGCCTTTATGCGAGTACTTAGAAACATGTGTGTATCCTTGGCTTACTTCTTGGCACAATCAGTGTTAAATGGAAGTTGCAAATTAAACGGGCATATTTTGGGAAGGATCAGTATGTGACCTTGTCTTGCTTCAGTAAGTCAGCCAAATCGTTTGATGATTGGCCCTCGGAGTTGGTAATGTATCGAGCGATGTCAACAGGTTTCTCACTTAAATCGTGGGACAAAAACATTCTGGTGAATCGTGGGTGTTCGCATGTATGCTTGAATGTACGCATAAAAATACGTCGTTTTGGGATAAAAGAACAATACACTTACTAATTTTGAGTTTATATCATAAGAGGTTAAATACAAAGCTTTTGAATCATGCGATTCAGTTAAACCATATTAAGTTTTTTAATAAAGGAAATCTACTAACAAGGATAGGTAAAACACAAGCACCCTGCTTCTACGACCAATTAATTACGAAGAATTAAGTCTTATATAAAGTACGATAAAAAGTGTTACCATGAATTTCCATGTCAACTGAAGTTGAAAGATAGTGTGCTGAACAATTGTACACAAAATTTTACCAATTTTGACGTTTCACGATACCTTGGTAGCGTATTTGTCAAAGTTATAGGGTGATTTTTATGAGCGACCTTAATTTTTTTCTTTTTTCTGCTCACATTGAGCTCAAGAACTCCTCTAGGTATAAACGCATATCAATTCAATGGTAATCAATCTGAAGTATGAAGATGAAGACTCTCCGACTCATTTACAATGTAGTATTCTAAAAAAACCATGTATTATCCTGAATATTGTTACGTCAACAAGCATGGGAACGTAATAAGAGAAACGAGTCCACTACGCCTAATATTTTTTTTATCTGAAGTGGGGCGTGTTTGAGGCAACGACTCGGGTCTTGTTCTGCCCTCATTGTTTGAGTTTTTATTATTATCTCGAACAAAGAGAGCGTAAACGGTAGCACAAGCGTTATCGGTGCGTCTGATCAACCTTATGCCACGGTTTTTTTTATAATTATTTCTTCGAACGAAAACCGAGATGCGTTTGTGCGGGCGATATGCGATATGAAACGGTTGATGCTCGCTCCTCGTTTGAAGGTTGACGTGACTTTTTTAAGAAAAAGTTCGCGGCTTTAGTGTCGTGGGAAAGAAACCGCGATATGAGTATTGTATGAGATATCGACTTGTTGCTTTGACTGGCATGGGAAACAGAAAATATTATTTCTAGGTATATCAGCGAAACGAATAAGGATAACAATTTGTTATAGTTTTCTGTAAGGAAAGTGGCAAACATGCGTGCAGCTCACGTTGATGTTTAGTGATGACTTCAGCCTATAGTCACCTACAAAAAACCGGAGGTCAAAATGCAGATGCGTTGCCACACCTGAGATTCATGTTGTTATGTATCTGTATAGTTATTACCTACGAGTAAACGCTAGTTACATTTAGAAATAAGTTGTTGTCATGGGAGTTCTGGTAGAGATTCGAAAACCAATTTGGGAATTGGTGCCATTCTTGCATCTACCATACAAAACACCTAATGTATCTACAAGAATAAAGTATGACATCGCTATGTAAATTTAAAAAAATGTTATATTTATTATTTTAGAAGGTACCTACATAAAAATATTTCCTAATCCTAAAGTGGTCGGTATAGTCCATTTACAAAGTGCTCAGAGTGCCGTTACAGCTAGAAGCTTATCTATGAACGTACATTTTTGCCAGTACGAGATTGCGCCAACGACACAGAAATAGTTTCAACGTTGCCAAAAGCAATAGCGCAGTGTGATGACGGTCTTAGAATAACAAACGTGGAAGTTGTTACCAGGGCGTCACGAACCGTGAACGCTCAACTATTGACCTCGTTAGTTCGAACAAAACGTCACCAGCGCACGTAAAACAACCGCGATACTTGACGTTCGCCTTTTCCACTCAAAAATAACTCATCTCGGCTTTTCACGTGGTGTCATTAAGTCTGTCCGCTTTGTGCCCGCGCCCGCTCCCGCTCCCGCCTCCGCTCTGATCGACGCTTGCGGTAATGACGCGACAATCCACTCAGGTTGTTTTTTACCTCATTAACAAAATGCTTTTTGCGATTAATGTTTGCGCTGTGATTACGTTAAATGCCGCATTGTGGGACGAGGATAAGCTGTTTTTTATGTTTATTTTAATAACGTGCGGCATCTGAATGTTTTGGGAATTGAAGATATAGGTACCTATTACCTTCTAAAGAGAAGACAATCAAATCAACCGTTTATACTCGTACGTGTCAGTGGAATTGATAATTTATCGATACACTATCGCTTTAGATTAGTAGAGTTCAGGTAAATTTGGAAGAATCACACTATTCACACTATTTCATATCTAGTTTACAATTTCGATGGCTTAAACTGTGAATTCATATTATTTATAAATTGCTGTTTTTATTAGCTTCTGTTGGCAAATTTGTGTGAGCGAACTTTGTTTATTGATTAATTATTTTATTTATCTCCTAGCATTGGTTAGTTCAATTCATCGCCATCTAGTGGAGGAAAATCCTTCTGCTAGTGCAATCAGTCAGGGCGGTAGTAACGATAATAACATGAGATGGGCAGCAGCATCCCCCGATAACACTACAGCTATTGCGATCACCAATCCACCTGGCATGCGTGATGATTTTGGCATATTCTCTTCTTTTTCACTGGTGGTAGAGCTCCAGTGACAGAGCTCGTGGGCGTAGGCACCAACACTTTACCTAATGTTGTTGCCGCTAAATGGTAGTGTTCAGCACACTATCGTGTACCGGTCAGGTGGTAATGTACGGCCCTGAAATTTGTGGTAAGTGGTAACGCATCTACATTTTGACCTTGGTCTTTGTGTGGATGTTTATAGGCTGCAGTCATCACTTAACATCAATGTGAACTGTGCTTGTTTACCATTTTCTGTACAAAAAAAAAAACAAATAAAAATTCTCACCTAATGACGTACAACACTTTTGTCACATTACAAACATAATCAATGTTTTTTAAACTTTAAAAAAAAAAATTGTGTTTCTCATCATCATTTCTGAGGATGAGAAACATACATTTTTTCAATAATATCTAATTAGTTTTATTTATTATTAAATAAAAGTTTTATTTATTATTTTCAGCCAGGAAAATATATGTGAACAATAGGTATTTGATTTCACCCGGGTACGACCTCGCGCGTTCTTTTAATGACTGCAGCCAGGGCGGGCGGCGGCTTCTAAAATTTTTAGCAGTGTATCCGCATCAGCCAAGCCTTACTTCTAAAGCTTTTTTTTACTGGTGGTAGAGTTTAGAGAGTAGAGGACAGGGAGAGAGAGAGAGAGAGAGAGAGAGAGAGAGAGAGAGAGAGAGAGAGAGAGAGAGAGAGAGAGAGAGAGTATAAGAGCTCGAGAGAGTAGGCACCACCGCATTACCAAATCTATGTACCTCCAAATGGTAGTGTTCAGCACTATTGTGGTCCAATTAGATGGTAACGTATGTCCCCTAATAATGACTATCACAGAGACAACAATTAAGGTCTCAGAGGTGGCAACGCATCTGAAGTTTGGCCTCTGGTCTTTGTGTGGGTGTCTATAGGTTGCAGTCATCACTCAACATCAATGTGTACGTACTGCATGCTTGTTTACACCTCATAGAGCAACGCGGCCCACCGGTTGCGGCGGACCGGGAGAGCCATAGCGTGTATTACCGATACAAAACAGTCTGTCATTTTTTGCGGGGGGAAATGCGTGTGCAAATACAACAAAAATCGTCTATTAATACGAGACTCACACCTTGACTTTAACAAAATACAGAATTTCACGCACACATTTAAACATCTAGGCGACAGGTATAGGCCCATTTGGGCTTGTACTTTGACAGAGGGGAAAGCCTGCATATGGCTACTCCCCTCCGGTGTTGATCTATGTTTACACCTTCATACATTAAAAAATATTACTATCTTATTAAAAATTGGAAAAAGAATCTGCAGTTTACCAACCTGCCTATTGAATTCCAAAACTGAAGTAGGTATAAAGTTTACTCAACAATTTGGACAAATAAAGCACGACTAATATTTTCCGCCAAGAAAATGTATGTGGACAATATTTGATTTCGCTCGGGAACGACCTCGAGCGTTCTTTTAATGACTGCGGCCTGGACGGGCGGCGCGGCGCCTCGAGGAAATATTTAGCCGCGCGTCCGCACCAGCCAGGCTTAATTTCTAATGAGCTTATGTTTTAGCCCAACCATTATTGATCTTTTGACTTAAAACTTACTGTCTAATAATTTTGTCAAAAAACAGCAGCCATATTTTTCCGCCAAGAAAATGTATGTGGAATATTTGATAACGCCCGGGAAATCTGCAATTTACCAACCTGCCTATTGAATTCCAATACTGAAAAAAAAGTACACTCTCTTAACAATTTCGTCAAAAAAAGCACGACTAATATTTTCCGCTCAGAAAATGTATGTGGACAATATTTGATTTCGCCCGGGAACGACCTCGAGCGTTCTTTTAATGACTGCGGCCTGGACAGGCGCGGCGCCTCGAGGAAATATTTAGCCGCGCGTCCGCACCAGCCAGACTTAATTTCTAATGAGCTTATGTTTTAGCCACAACCGTTATTGATCTATTGACTTAAAATGTACTCTCTAATAATTTCGTCAAAAAACAGTAGCCATATTTTTCCGCCAAGAAAATGTATGTGGAATATTAGATTACGTCCGGGAAATCTGCAATATACCAATCTGCCCATTAAATTCCAATACTGAAAAAAAAGTGGAAAAAAGACAGGCGCGGTGCCTTGAGGAAATATTTAGCCGCGCGTCCGCACCAGCCAGGCTTAATTACTAATGAGCTTATGTTTTAGCCACAACCGTTATTGATCGTTCGACCTACGCAGGTTTTTTTGATTGTGTTGATTGGAATAAAACGTTTAAGTTTATTCTACTTGAACAGTGATGGAGGTCGAGGGTATAGGCACCAGTCCGTACCACCATTACCAGACCGACCTGCCGCAGTATAATATACGAGTACTACAAAAATGTCTTTAAACTGCGGTGTTCACCAACAATGAATGTGAATTGTGTGTTTTTTTCCCCATCATTATTGTATAAAAATCTTATATATTTTTTTTATGAAAACATCATACAAACAAGCATACCGTCCAAATTGATGGAAACCGAATGCTGTATCCTTTTGAACATTCAAGTACGTAAAAACTTGACGTTTATAAGACCTAATGAATAAGCTCTTATCTATCAGATTGTCTGAAATTCGGGGATCGCACATTATTACCCGACCGGAACACGATATTGCTGAATACTATAATAACGTGGGTGCTTGCATGTATGATTGAATGCATGCATTTACCTCTGCCTACCCCTTCGGGGATGACAGGCGTGAAGTTACGTTACTATAATTTAGCGGCATTTTTTTTCCTAATTTTGCGATATTCGTGATTTGCGTTCAGATTAGTTCTAATCAATTAGCTGAAATAAGCCTTACAAAGCCCAAATCAAATATTAATTGAGCAAATTCAAATAAACAATCTATCAATAAAGTGTTTTTTTGATATTTAAGAAGAATAATTTCCAGACAAAGTCCGCATCAACTAATTTATGGGAATTATCTGTTAAAATGATTTCAGAGACATAATCTGATGTAATACCAACATACGGTTAAATTAAATATCAAAACATCCGAAAAATATACCTACAGCGTTTCATTTGAAGAAGTATGGCTGCCATCTTCGTCGGGGCGACGGGAAAATAAGAGGAAATACTTGGCGAGCAAATTAGAGAGCGCGCTTCCGTAATAAGAGTGGACCCTGGGACTCCCTATTAACTGAGGCCCATATTGTTGTATTATTTTTTCAGCCTGCGCGCTGTTTTTGCATTCCATTTCATCTTTATTGCTGTAAAAACGTCGGGTTTTTTAATATGGATATTAAAGATAAGGAATGTTTGGTATATTGTTTTGTGAATAAGGTGTTTAATTAAATTTTACTTTTAAACTCGATGCAAATGGAATACTCTGTTTTAGAGAGCTAGTAAGCGATCCACCACTCAAAGAAGAGTTGGACCCTATCACACACCGTTCACTGACATATTGACATAATATGCACGTTGGAGCAAGGAATTATATGAGTTAAAGAAAAAAAAATCAAGCCTGTATTCACCGAAGGGGTATGCAGAGGTACCTAAATGCATGAATTCAAACATACATGCAGACACCCAATGTTCGTAGGTTACGCAATGTCTCATGTTGCAGGTGGCGAGCCTACCTTGACATCTCTGGGCACATAACCAAACTCCGAGGGTGGCACTGCGGAACTCCCAGGGAAAATCCCAATAGTACCAGAGATGAAGGTGTATTATGCTTTATCTCTGATGCCCCCGAACCCATGACCCTGATGACCCCATCGTTACAGTCTTAGCACTAGACTAGGTACGACGGCAGTTAGGTTCATTTTTATTAAAGAATTAATTAGGTACCTGCAAAGTTAAAAGTATTCAAAATGAACACGAATTCTTGCGGCACTCCAATAACCATTACCTAGCAGTCAGTAACTCATCGATCCCCACATTAATTTCATAGCAATTAATATACGAGCAATTCGACAATTAATTGGTGCAAAAAGAGCCCGGGGATCCGTTTTGGAATCGCAACGGAATCGCGGCGGGATCGCAGTAAATCACATTCGCACAATGCCGGCAGGTGGCGGCGGCGTCGCGATAATGCTCCCGTTTAATTACGTGGAATAATTAGTGAACGGAATATTTTCCGGGCCCTAACTATCTCCGTCGTCTTCCGGCGATAACTAGGCGGTAATTGCGGATTAACCTCGCATTCAGAATTTAATAGATGCTCGAATAGACGAGCCGATCCCCAATAATGCTATTTGTTTAGTGATGCCGAATTAATTGCTTCCTGGAAAACATTCGAATATGTTATGAGTTATGCTGTGGTTGTGGTGTGAATTTAGCTTGATTTGTTGCCAGTTAACTTCGGATTGTTAAGGGGTTATAGTGACGAGCTAGAAAGTTTGGTAAATAATCTTATATAGCTAAAAGCTGTAGTGCTACTCCGAGAAATGTGGTTTTGCTGTAGGTACTTAATAATGGCAACCCATTATACGTCCCACTGCTGGGCACGAGTCTCTCCCCTCTTTGGGGCGAGGCCTGGTAGGCCTGTAGGTACCTAATTTATGTAAAAATACGTTTTTTTTTGTATTTATCCGTCGACCCGAATTCTTATCATTGAAAAACTCTTTTCACGTTTCAATAAAACAATATGAAAGAATCGAAATTCCGATTCAATTTCACTTTACTTCGTCACATTCAATCAAACATTATTCCAGTAAAAAAACAGCAGTGTACGTAACACGAGTATGGGTGTCATTTACATCACAATAGACTTCATCTTTTAAATTAATATGTCACGTCATAGGCATCGACAAAGTTAATATTTTAAAGTGGGCTCTGGTGAAAAGCAATATTTTAAATCGAGGCAGGGCCGGCTTCGGCACCCAGTGGCGATTGTTTTAGATGGTCCCACGGGAGGCGTCACCGGCGTCGCGCATATTGCAGACGTCACGGCACGTGCTGCCGATGTAATTTGCGCTTTATGGCACGTGAATAATTCGAGATAATCCCTCGGCCCTCCCCCGCCCTACCGTCGCCACGACGACCTTTGATCTCCCTAATATAAGGTGCAAAAAATAATATTATAAGCGCATTCTACTCTCACCTGCGACAATTCCGCCCAAGTGTAGTTATTGCCAGCCCCCAGGGTGGCTAGTTGAGCGTGAACTTTGATATCGGCGCGAAATATTAATTTCTCAACGCCAATAAACACCGGAGCGTACGTAATGCTGGCAAATTAAGCGGAGTGCCTTTAATATTATTTTGTAGGAGATTTTAATTATGCCGCGATATTACCTTATATTGATGGCGATGGAAATTATTTTAGAGCTAATTAATTTTGTTTTCAATAGCTTAGGTACTAAATGAACGTTACTTGGTCGGATATAATAATGAGGGACCAATATTTAATGAGTGTTTGCCGTTGCTTCTTTTTAAGTGAAATAAAGTAAAAATTGATGAACATAGTAGGTAGGTAACCCTCTTATTTTATCGATATTCTGTTAAATGGTATGCTCAACACTGATATTCGAAACTGATTGGCACAGAGACATTCAGTCTAGACTTTTGGGGTAACACTTTAAGGGCTTTGGGTTTTTTGAGCTTTCAATAATCCCTGACCGGGAAAGTGCGGTCTTGAAATGGAATATCTAAAGCAAACAAAAAAAAGACCCTACCAATGATGTAATGAATAGTAAAGAGGTGGATATCTGTCATGTTATTGGCACGACTACTACGAATTATAAAATTATTCGACAAAGTTAAGAATACATTGTTATCGTTTTAACGGTTTCAACTATCATGTTTTTCATATTATTGTTTTCTCTTATTTTTTGTGAATGACTTAATAAATGTATCCTATGTAATCGAAAAATATTATCTTTAAGCGTAGTATGAACAATATGAACATATCGTATCTATCCATATAAGAAGAAGCGTATAATTAATGTAGAAGAAGCATGGGAGGTGAATAAATAATTTATAAGTACGAAGTAAACTACTTTTTTACTGCCTTATTAAATGTATAGATAAATACATTTACAAATAGAAACATATATGTATAGATAATTACATATATGTTTCTATTTTCCAGAAACAATTTAAAAAGGAGATACTCGTATGTATCAATCGAGTGCTTCATTTCTGTTTTAATAATAATCTCGAGATTGATTTCCATTAAAGTATTAGTTACCTATACAACCAATAATTAGGTACATTACATGTCAATGAAAACAAACATTACCATAGTCCATTCAATGGGGTCCCTAATTTTTTACAAACAAAAATGCCTGTCGAATTTGAGCATTCGGCGGGGCGATGGGAGCAATTACCAATATTACTTAGTACGGCTTTGAAAGCGCCAGATGGCGTACGGTGAACATTTAAAAATCACTGCACATTGTTCTGAACGCAACAAATTGCAGGGAAAGCGGAGTGAGGGACCGGGAGTAAATCATTTTCTAATAGACGCAACTACATCTCCGATTAATTATGTTTATTGCTGGGCAATGAATCTTTCATTTAATCTGAATACGACAGAAAGTATCAGTAGTAGAGCTGGAGCTGGTGGTAAAGCTCTACAAGTTACAAGATCGATACCGAACACAAATATGTGATTAGAATTTTTTTTGTCTGTCTGTCTGTCTGTCTGTCTGTTTGTTCAAGCATCACAGAAAAACTACCGGTCCGATTACGATGAAACTTGGTATGATTATACTTTAACCTTTGGCGCACAACACTGGGTACTTTTTATCCCGGAAAAATGTCTGTTTGTCTGTGTGTTTGTGCACGCTAATATCAGAAACGGCTTATTCGATTTGCGGTTTTCACTAATATATTGTGGTAAGTTTCACTTAACATTAAGTGTTTGTTTTATGTGAATCGGTTCAGAAATAAAAAAGTTATGTCAATTTATAGAATCATATCGAATATTTTTAAGCCATTCTGTATCTTAGTTCTATCTTTTAGGGGGTTTCGTACCTAAAAGGTAAAAACGGACCCTACGGATTACTAATCCTCCGCTGTCTGTCTGTCCGTCCGTCCGTCTGTCTGTCACCAGGCGTGTCTATCACTCATAAATAGTGATAGCTAGAAAGCTAACATTTTCACAAATTATGTATTTCTGATACCGCTATAAAGACAAAATTAATTACTAAAGATAAGAAAATGAAAAATGTTATGGGGTTCAAGAGGGCATACAATAAACGTGTTTTTTTTTCGTATATTTTTTGCTCATTAATAATAACGGTAGCAACTAGACGCTTAAAATTTTCACAGAATTTTTAGGTCTTATGTTGTATATTACCTTCCATCTATACAAATAAATAAAATTGGAGTGTCTGTTTGCAATATTAAAATAACCGCTTTTTACTAAATGGATATATGTATGTTTACACGGTACATATACCAAAACAACATTTTTTACAATGTCTATTTGTCTGTTTGGCGGGGCTAATCTTGGGAACGGCTGCACCGATTTTGACGGGGCTTTCACTGGCAGATAGCTGATGTAATAAGGAGTTACTTAGGCTACTTTTATCTCCATACATATGGATGTACATACCTACATAAAAATAAATAGAATTTGAGTGTCTCCGATTTTGATGGGACTTTCACTGGCAGATAGCTGATGTAATAAGTAGTAACTTAGGCTACTTTTATATTAGCTGCGCCCGCGACTTCGTCCGCGTAGATACTGAACAATCATATTTTTTCCCACGTGGACGAAGTCGCGGGCACAGCTAGTTATTAATAATTTAAAAAATATGGCAAAAATAAACAAATATTATGTTTGAAACGTCTACTTAGGTGTCAATATTTTTTAAAATATAACAATTCAAATCGTTGTGAGTTGTGAAACGACTCAAAACGGTTGATATAAAATGACTGGACATTATGAGGTCACCTTCGAGGTAGGTCAGTAAACTGTTTGGTGAAATCAAGACATTTTAAAATATTTTCCTCATTTTTATATTGTCTTGTCCACCCTGTTTGCCCGTCATCTTTACAAACTTATGTCTTTTTGCTTTAATTTTTTTAATAATAATTTATTTTTTTCTTTTTCAGATTGGATTGTTTGGAGTAACACTGCCTGAATTATATGGTAAGTTTCACAATTATGGAAAATAAAGGTTAATTCCATAGCATTAGAAAAAGTGGGACGGAAAAGTTGTCATTTTTCCTCTTTTCCGTTTGGGTAAGTGTTTCAGAAGTCGCAAGTTCAAATCCTACCCGAAGACAATTTTTCTTTCCATTTTTTCTTTACGTAGAGGTTTTTTTTTATGTAATGGCAAACAGTTCACATTGATGTTAAGCGATGATTGCAGCCTATAAACACTTACACAAAGACCAAGATCAAAATGCAGATGCGTTACCACTCCTGAGGCGTAAGGTGTTATGCCTCTGTGCCGGAAATTACAGGGTACGATAGTGCTGAACAACACTACCATTTAGCATATTATTAGGTAGTGCGGTGGTGCCTACGCCCGCGAGCTCTGTCACTGAAACTCTACCACCAGTAAGAGATAACATTTTATAGCTAACAGAACGCAGTAACAACATTTGTTAATATACCTAATTATGTAATAAGCTTACCATCAAACACAGGTAAATTATAATAAATATAATATGCATTTATTATTCATGTTGATCGACATATTGTCTCAAGAAACAGTGTATTATTTTCTCTTTGTCAATGAGCATTTTTAAAGTAACAAAATTATATTACCAATCATATAATTAGTTTGAAAGCTGTGGCATAGGAACATGCATGCTTTATTTACTAGTAGACTAAATACGTTTATAATGTACATATTATTATTATTACTATTTACCTTTCTTTAACTTTTTGGTCAACGAATAACAACGACAGTTAATCTTGATGTATGAATACAAAACAAATTCGTCTTTTACCAGAATGAAGCGGCGAATATCAATAAATATTCTGTTTAATTTAATCAAGGGCGTAGTTAAAACTGACCGTGACGGTTCAATGCCGTCGTTTTCAATTGGATCAATCTCCTATTTCCTGTGAATCAGATTCATTTCCTTTTTGCCCGCTGATGTTCATTTGTCAATACATTTTTCGGTGACATTGAGTCCTTTAATTTGTCGATTGGTTTTAATAATGTCGAGTGTACTTGTAGCATAGGATTAGACTTAATTTTGTTGAAGACCTTGTTATGTGACATGTTCTTCGGCTTTCGCGAGCTCCACTCATTGAAATAAAACTGTTTTTACGGATTGGTTCTGCACATATTATCATTTAAGTTTAATAAACTTCAGAAAAAAAAATTAATGCCTTCGTTACATGTAATGGGAGGTACCGTAACGAAAATTTTTTTTTTCTTTGTTTCATTTTCTCTGCATAGTTAATAGGTAAGTATGTATAATTTGTACCAAATTACAGCCTTAGTGCTAAGAATCTATAAAGAAGAAAGAAAGAACGAGCTTAGCTGCAAACAGACGGACGGACGGAAGGACGACATTGGCGAAACTATAAGGGTTCCTTGTAGGCTACTAACTCGAATAAATTAGAAAAGAAAATTGAAGTTCAAGCTGAGCTTGACTTTGGGAAATGAAAATGAATACTCCCGCCGAACCGCCCGCCGGCTTATTTTAAGACTAATGAGTAAGTATATAACAAATTAGCTTCTAATTATTTTTGTCACTCAACGATTAATCCGAATTGTTTGTAAGCTTGTATACATTTTATATTTAACCGGTAAAATTATAAACAAATGTTTAATAATATTAGCTGTGTTCGATCCTCATTTCTAAAAATATTTTATTTGTTTGATGTGGCTTAGATATATACCTATATAATTTCTATATTTTTAATTCTGTGTGTCAAGAATATGTGTAGGTACATAACTGATAACATATCAGAGTTTTTGAGGTGCAAGTAACAAAGTAGTGTCAAGACTGTCAAGCAACAAAAGCCCGCCAGCTGGCCAGAACTGATAAACTAGTAGAACGGCGTAAACAAGTATGTGGAGATCAGCGAGGTACTTGCAATCAACTTTTGATGTCTTGACTTGCATAACAGATAACCGTCTAAGACTTTATATATGTATATAAGATATAAAGTCTTGTACGGTATATATAAGATTTGCGAGGGTGAGCTGCCACAGTCTAACAAAATTGTATTTACGTAGGTTAAGTAGGATAGGTAAGGATAGTAACTGTGAATCATAACGTAACTGAGATATTTCCTCGATAGCTATGAAATGTATGTGCATAGGGAAGGTCTATTTATACCAACAACAAAATTATATGCAACTATTGAAATGTAAAGAAAATAAAATGTTATCCACTGCAGGTTGTATTGCTATCGAGATTTTTTTGGAAAGAATTTATTTGTATATTACGTTTTAATCCATGCGTTTTGGAATGATAAATGATACTTATTTATAATAGTTAAGTATAGGTACAAGTTTCTCTAGAAATATCGATTTTAGATCTGGTGTTGATACTGTATTAGGTATATGTGCTTTCCTCGCATACCCTCCTAGCACGATTTCCTAAAGCTGCACATTGCAAATTAAAACATTACGTAATTTAATTACAAAATTTCTTTTCACATTATTGTAAGTGCATGAGGCTGAACATACCTCCTTGGGGGACACTCTACGTGACTATCGATTGTGAGCTATATTTCTTTACCTTTAATCTCAATTCATATTACTATTTTTTTTTATTTATTTATATATTTTTTTCCTCAATAACGTTAGATTACACTACCCAAACAGCAACTCCTCAGAAATTGCAAGCATTTGTATCACTTGACCACACGCATGCCCTAACTAAATCAAATACCCAGTGAAATATGTTAAGTATAAGCAAATAGATTTGTAGGCGTACCAATAGTTTATATTTATGACCCTTTTGAAGTTCGTACTATAGCTATAAATCTGTCACCGGACCCCGTATTCTTTAACAACAGTTTCTTTGGCATATTTGCACATTATGATCGTTTCCAGAACCTATCGGTTCACTTGACGGAACAAAAACCTGACCCCGGGCAATCTTAGATTATCTGGCACATTGTAAGAAATTTCCACTTTGCTTCCGCACCATCGCCACCCGAATGCTTTTTTAGCCAAAAAGCTTTATAACTTCCGTGGGGACATGGGTAACGGACAATCATCGATATCGATTGGACTGGAAGTGATACTGAGCGTAAGATATAAGTTTTTTGCTTATTAACTTTTTTCTGTTATGTTATGACGTTTAATGTAATAGGACATAAAAATAAGACGAATCGGGTGGAATATTTTTAAAGTGAGCATATCCGTATTACAGTCCTTCATTAACTGTAGTTACAGTTGCACCAACCAACCAGGGGGCTTATTCTCGTAACAAAATTAGTAATTGGATCGCGATTAAATCGGTCTTGCCTTAACCATTACGCGAGAATGTTAGGGGTTAGAAGACATTTAATCGTGATCCAATGATAATTTTTTATTTTTTTTATTTTACGTTTAGTAAGTGCTAAACGAGCATGCAGTTCACATTGATGATAAGTGATGACATCCACACAAAGACCGAGGTCAAAATGCAGATGCGTTACCACTCCTAAGGCTTAAGGTGTTATGCCTCTGTGCCGGAAATTACAGGGTCGTACATTACCACCTGACCGGAACACGATAGTGCTGAACAACAGTACCATTTAGCGGTAAGTATATTAGGTAATGCGGTGGTGCCTACGCCCGCGAGCTCCGTCACTGGAGCTCTACCACCAGTAAAATTAAAATCAGGTGTGAAAATTATTGCGACTAATTGCCACACCTGAATTAGGTAAGTTCTAGAAGTTTGGTTACGATTTGATATGGGTTGGCCACTGATCTATTTAGAACATGTGGAAATCTTTATTTATTATAGCACTGGTTTATAGTATGGTATGTGCATTTAACGGCACATACTATAATCCTGTGCTATAATTTTGAAACTCTGAATTCAATCATCGTTTCATATTTATGCATTACAGAGAGAGCAACAGAATATTGCGCTGCAAGCCAATAATTTAAATGCTGTATGGTTGATAGAGCTGTTATCAGTATCAGAAAAACAATTCTACTTAAAAAATGATATAATCCGCATAAAGATATTGCGAGCATTGTAGGTATTCGTCGTACGTAGGGAACTTTTGCTTTTGTCCAGCTGTGGACGTCTTTCGGCTGAAGTGATCAGTGTCATGTGATTCACCCAATATATCATTAATTACATTACCATAAAGAATTTAATCACTATGACATTGCACTTAAGTTGCTTCCAGCAACTCTACCCAAAATGTGGCGCCGAGCAACGGGCAGCGCTGCAGAATGCAGGCAGTGGATCACTTTTATAGCCGGATGCCGTAAAATAAATGTCGTGGTCCATCGCTGGCCCTGTCTAATGATACTCTACGTATTTGACTACAGCTAACATTGTGGTTATGTATGTGCTCTTATTTCCGCGCGAATTGATCTAGATTTTGAAATGTGAACAGAAATCTCAAAATGTTCTAATGTTTTTGTGATATTGTGACAATATATCATATACATTTTTGCCGCTAAATGGTAGTATTCAGCACTATCGTGTTCCGGTTAGGTGGTAATGTATGGCCTTGTAATTTCCGGCACAGAGGCATAACACCTTAGGCCTCAGGAGTGGTAACGCATCGGCATTTTGACCTCGGTCTTTGTGTAAGTGTCTATAGGCTGCAGTTATCTCTTAACATCAATGTAAACTGCATGCTTGTTTGCCACTTCCAATAAAAAAAATATATACAGTACATTATTATGTATCTATAATCGAAGGTTAGCATCCTGCGATAAAACTACCACCACTGCGAATGCCATTGCGCATGCCAAGCATGGCATATCAGCATTATCTCTCTTACAATTTCAATTGAAATAAAACATAAAATTTACTGAAACGTACGAATAAATACATCTATATCTATATATAAAAATCAATTGCTGTTCGTTAGTCTCGCTAAAACTCGAGATGGGCTTCACCGATATGGTTCTGAATGATTTTTGGAAGTCCAGGGAAGGTTTAAAAGGTAAGAAATATGAAGAAATTGAAGGGAAATTGTAAAAACAACAATTTAATTCTCCCATACAAATAGTCCGTACCTTTCAAATATTTGACATTATTATTTTTATTGAATTTTTTTTAAGGCAATCGTCCTAAGACTTTTCTGCCAACATCACATTTGATAATTTATTATTAATAGTCGATACTATTATCATCATGATTTTTTGAAACACTATTTAATTCTGGGGCAATACGAAGTTTGCCGGGACAGCTAGTATAAGATATAAGGGAGATCGTAACATAGCAAGAGTGTTGTGTTTGATGAGTCCAAATTACTTAATTTTCTTTCACAATCGTCCTTTCTGCTTAATTTTCAATACGTTAAAGTTGTGAATCGCGGGGCAAATATCTCCTGAAGGTATAAATACTTCTTATCGCAGCTTTATTTATGCGCTGGCCGGCGGCGATCGGCAATATATTGTCGATTTCCTGCCACCGTTGGCGAGTAATACGCATCCGGTACGCCCCGTGATCCGCCCCACGCGTGACGCACCGTATGCGTTTGTAGGCTTCTTGTATTTGGCTTTGAAGGCAGCAAACATGAATAATTGGAAGTTGCAGGTAATTTCGAGCTTGTAGTCTTAATTTTTCGTGGTCTCTCTTCACTCGTACTCTTGTTTGCATTGTTTAATTACAGAGAGCTTGCTGTGCACTAGTACGTACGCCTAAGTTTAGTGATTTCTGGTATATTGTAGTTAACATGATTTAACGCAAATGAAACAGACTACTAATAATGTAGATTACTCACCACCCGTACGCCGCCTGATCGCCCCTCGCGTGATACACTTTTTTTTTTAAATACGCTTACAGGCTTTCAGGAGGTATAAACCTGTACTGTATGCGTTTCTTGAAGTTTGAAGATGGGATTGTAGTTTTTAAATGTTCAGTTTAATATAAAAATAATTTTAGTTAAATATGCTATAAAGAAGGGATGTTGAGCGGACGCCTTCTCAAGCGTGGCTTCCTACGCCACTGAAATCTGAAATCACCTACTCCTTATTTGCTTTCCTCAATATTTCCACAGTCTAAAGAAAACGAACGTGTTAATTGTGAAATTCCCATATCACGTGTGTGGCAATGAGCATACAGTCCACATTATTAATAGAAAATGTTTAAAGGTTGAACAGCTAAAGTATTCACCTACTAGTCTTACTAGTCTAGGCGATAACATATCCCCACCTCCACTACCATCTCTCACCTAGATATCTTTACTAATATTATAAAGCTGAAAAGTTTGTTTGTTTGAACGCGCTGATCTGAGGAACTACGGGTCCGATTTGAAAAATTATTTCAGTGTTAGATACCCCATTTATCGAGGAAGGCTATAAATATCATCACGCTTAGATAAATAGGAGAGGGTAGGTAACATTGCACCCACACGAAGCCGGGGCGGGCCGCTAGTACTATATACATTACTTTCATTTCGTATTTAAATAAACACATTGTGATGAAACTGGATCGAGATATTTTAAAAACAGCAACACGTTGTCACATTATTCTTATCATATTTCACTCTCCCTCAAGTATTTACAAATGGGAAGAAGAAAGTGACCCTCATTGCTCTGAATTCACCGTCGATTAACCGTGGAATGTATTTATTTAGGGTTCCGGCGACATCCGCTCGGGTCTTAATGTGGCCAGTGAAAAATGACCGCCTAAAGTATACACGCTTACTAATTTAGCAAGAAGTTATTTTTTATGCTAAGAAGGCTACAGTTCACATGAATGAGAAGCAAATATTGTAACCTATACACATTAACAAAAACACCAAAGGTTGAATAGCAGATACGTTTCCCCCCTTGAGGGTGCTTGAGGTCTAAGTCTATCTATCTAACTGGAGCACAATAGTGCGGACTGCTATCATTTGGCTGGAGATACGTAAATTAGGTAATGTGGTGATTTCAACCTTTGCTTTTGGGAACTCTACTACAAATAATATTTATTTAATTGGTGGAACATTGGGTAAGTTTTTTCCAACTATTTACTTACTTATATGATATAAATTCATAATTTTTATGCGGGTCACAAGATTCAGTGTTCTTAGAGCTGCCGGAAGAGCGGAAATCTTCTTCATGTAGAGGTCTATAATATGCCATACAAGTATACATAACTCCCAAGTGTAAACCGTACTACTTCTTCAATTATATTAAATCAATTCCTCTGTCTAGGTTAACCTTCAGAACGCCAAGTTTGTCACTAGGAAGGCAAGTGGGGTGGTGTCATGTGGTGCCTAGAGCGTGACTCGTCACCTGCCGTCATTTCCGCCCACAATTAATCATTTCTCTACGTGGACGCGTTTTTCTACCCTTTTAGTTTTCATTTTCATTCAATACGTAGGTATACGTTTCCACTTGATAAGTAATTTTACATACCTATCTAATACATACTTTAAATACAGTCAAATTGTATGTAAGCAAACTCCCAAACGGCCTGACCGATTTTTATGATTTTTTGTCTTATTTAGCTTTAAAATGGTCAAGGAGATCAATGGCTGCTGGCAATGGAGATCATGCGTCATAGTCGTGAACGGGCGCTCATGGGGAGACTGGTCTGTACATTTTATTATGACGGAAAGTTGTCTACCCGGTATAATAAAATCCTTACTATTAATATCTGTTTTACTTCTACTTTATGTAATAGCTAGAAAGTGATTGTAAAATGTTATTTGATTTTTTTTCGTTTATTCTTTTTGTATATCCGATAGGTATGAAAATAGGTCGTAAACTATTTTTATACCGATAAGGCTATACGAAGTTCGCCGGGACACCTAGTAGGTACCTATATATTTGATAATAATGTCATAATCAATTCCTTTACTATTTTATTTGTAAAAAAACAATCATCAATAAGCAAACAGTCATATTAAATTAACCTCAGTTTTTGATCTACTTAATTTCTGATACGTCTTGTATTATTAATTCCAGATAATAATCCACTGAGTAAAACTATAAGAAAAAGTGAATTTAATTAACTGATTCGAAAATTTGTATGAAACCAATATTATTGAGTTTAACTATATTTCAATCAATCACTATCCAAACTAAGTTCAACTAAAGAGTATTTCGTACCCGCAAAGTGCGTGTAAGAGCGTATAAAATGATGTAATAAGCAATAAAGTGTAGTACAATTAGAGAGTGGGGCGAGCGACGGCACGCGCTCCCTCAAGAACCTCTCCGCTCAGGCTGCGGTTACTAATTGCCTTATTGATTGCTTGCTTGTTTGTGCGTACATCTGATTGTATGGGAGCTGATTTAAAGAATCAGATAACCCAATTTTTTGTTGCAGTGTTAGTATCATCTGTTTGTTTATACATTGGAGCCAGATGTTTAAGTTCTGATAGGTATAGTGACAAAGAAATTGTTTATACTAACCCTGATTTCCGTCTACTGCTCATGGTTTATTTATGTTTGGAAAATATATAGCGTGATATTTTACCTTGGATGTAGACGAGCTTATTATATGTATTTGGAAAATATATAACGTTTATTACCTTGGGTGTAGAGGAGCACACAACAGTAAAATACTGTTTTGTTGCGAGAAGGGTGGACAAAATAATTATCAACAGTGGAAGCTGCTCTTAAAAAAAATGTTATAGTTCAATTGTTCTGGAGCTGAAAATTATGAAATCGTTGAGACCTAAGAAACTCTTACCGATTCTGTGGAAAAGCCGTATTATTTATCAGAACCAAAAGTAAATAAAATTGATTTGTTTTTCAAAACTAAAAGTGAATAAACTTGAAGAAGTTGAAACGAATAGTAATAGTACTAGTTATTGCATTAAAAAAGCAGAATACATTACAAAGTTTTAATTGCAATTCCTATTTCTTATATGAAATACTTTTGATATATATAACCACGCATTGGTTGGCTTGAAACTCGGTCCGCGTACCGGCACCGGCAATTCGTAACGGTTCAAGAACAAAACCAAAAACGTGTGGCTTACACTGTTAGGATGATTGATCGCACGCATCATAGTCTGGTGCGGCGGATGGACAAAAAACATCACTTCCTAATGACTGGCTTTTAAAAAATATACATCACGAAACTCGTCACCTCACAGACTAATGGCGTCGATATGTTACCCGCATCAATCCTCCATTCTCTGCACGTCTACGCCACGGGATCTAATTAATTATGGTAATTAAACAGCCTGATATGTAGCGGACGTATTAGTTCAGTGGAAATTTCGTATCCCACTATTTTGTGCATGCTTGCCTCTGTATAGCGAGTTTCAAAACTACGGGAGTGATAATGTCGTTATTTAATCAGCAACTTTTCATTTGAAAACTTGCTGATTATGGGTCTTGGATTATAGAGGCATGTTATAGAAATTGGTCTTGTAAGGGATTATGTTCTACAAGTATTTTGTTCAACATGCTTGGTAAGGAACAGTTCAGCTAACGATATATAAAATAACAAAAACGTTTTTTCATTCATATCAATTTATTTATTAACTCTTTATCCTAACACAATACATACATGCTATTTGTACCAATATCGTGTATGTATTGTCTGAGAATAAGGACTCAAGAGACTCGGTGGGTCGTGCCCACCGAGTCTCTTCCCTTTTCGGGGGGGAGGCCTGGAGCTAACTCCAATGCGGGTTGTTGGAGATATGGGTAAGTGGCCAACCCGCTGTCGGATATTTTCAAACCGCCCATAAGGCCTCCGACAAGGTTTTAACGACTGCTATGTATCGGTAGCACCCAGTTGCTATCGATTGGTTAACGTGCCCTCCGAAGCACGAAACGCACATTTTAATTTTCCACTAGCGGTCACCCATAACACGCCCGACCGCGCCCGTATCGCACAACCGAGTAGATCGCTTAAATTACCACCTGACCGGAACACGATAGCGGTGAACACTATCATTTAGCAGCAAGTAGATTAGGTAATGAGGTGGTTGTCGACGCACGCGAGCTTTGTCACTGAATCTCTGCCACCAGTATCACAAAACAGCAATATACTTTAAAGTGGCTATCAAAATCGAGATACATAATACACCTGCAGAAAGTCATACATCCTTTACCTACTTCGAAAAGTATATATCTATGGAAAGACATTTTACACGGTGTGATCTTCAGTGCAAGTTATTATGGTGTGGCTTAAGTTATAGCATGACACTTAATTTTTCATGTATGTAATATTAAGGATTTGTACGAGTAAAAAGTATAGTTCCTTAGAATGTAGATGAGGCACCGGAGGTTTGTCAGGACCGGGATATCTGGCGCTCCACACTCTCTGCCTACTCCGTCAGGGACCTGGGGTGCGACCGCCTATCGACATTGCTATTGTCGTTGTCATTGCTGTCAAAATTTCATGTCGATTTGTAGCGCCTTTAAAAGCAGTAGTGATAATCTGATTGTTTTTCTTGCTTTCGTAGGTGATAAACAAGCGATAATGGTAGATTATTTCGATTATTGTTATTTAGTTAAATCGAAAATTGACATGAAAATTTGACAGCAATGACAACGACAATAACAATGTCGATAGGCGGTCGCACCCCTGGCGTAATGATACATCATACATAGTTCCTTAGAGATTCACGCGGTTTATTTCCAGAGGTTGTAGACTCATATCTCCCCGAGGTATTTATTTTCTTTTCACTTTGTAAAATATTCTATATGATTTTATTCACTCACGTGTGTTACTGAGAAATATAGTAACGAACGAGTGTAGTAAGCACTTGTAGTAACGAAGTTTCATACAAACTATTAATCCCAAAAACACACCCTTAGAAGTTGAATTTCGCAAAAACTGGTCTTAGTAAGCACCTATGTCTTTAAAAAAAACACCTAAATCCTTATAAAAAAATTGAAACTCTCAGCACTTGCTCTATAAAGGTAGAATTACAATTGACGAATTCTTCAAAATCGCTATTACCTTTCAACATGCGCCTCTCACACGCATTCCTGACGAAGAATGATGCTTTCGGCTGTTCGAGAGTAGGTAGTTCTTTGTTCGAGTGATTAAGTGCCTTGGGACGGCGTTCCTAAGCCCTTCAACTAATGAGTTGAGAGTCAGTATTAATCATGATGACGAACCGGCCACATCTGACGGACGGTGGGCGGGTTAATGGTTTAAAGTTAAGATATTTACGTAAAAGTGGCAACGTGGTATTGATATGGTTGGTTTGGGACTTGAGAAAGAAAAGGTCGTTTTGGTGGGTGCAATAGATGTGAAGGAAAGATTTGACAAATCGGGCAGGACTTCAGTAGCTCAATTGGAAGAGCGGCTGGACTATATTCCCAGTAGGCCGCGAGTTCGAGTCTCGCCTGAAGTCAAATTTTTCTTTCCATTTTTCTTTAAAAATAAAATATATTTCACAAGCATGTGTTAATGCGAAATAATATAAAACAATCATCTATATGTTAATTATGTATGTATGTATACGTTAATTATGTAACTATGGCCTCGTTTTATGTATCAACGTAATTATGTATCTATCACAGAGGCAAAAGATCTTAGTCCTCAGAGTGTCCCAGACTAGGCCCAGGCCCCGTAATAACTATCACAAAGATAACATCTCAGGTCTCAGGGGTGGCAACGCATCTGCACTTTGATCTCTGGTTATTGTGTAGATGTCTATAGGCTGCAGTCGTCGAGGGATCAGCTCCCTTATTTTTGGCTGCAATATTATTAACCTTAGTAGTTACAGCGGACCTGTATTGAGACCTCTGTTTCTTATTCTCATGTTTAAAGACTGCAGTATTAGTAAAATTTTGTACCATTAACACGTTTTAGGGTTCCGTACTAAACAAAGAACCCTTATAGTTTCGCCATGTCCGTCTGTCTGTCTGTATGTCTGTCCGTCCGCGGTTTAGCGCAAAAACAATTGGTACTAGAGACTTGAAATTTGGCACAAGTATACACCTTAATTACGCCAACAGCGTGAATAAAAATATGAAAAAAGTAATTATTTAAGATTCCTCCCCTTCATGTAACGCGCGGATATATTTTTTGTTTTTAGTTTTTTGTATAGTGTGGATATCGTTGGATAGGTCTTTCAAAAATGTTGAGGGTGTGCAAATATCATTTTTCAATTTTGGTAACTGTTCATGACTTATTAAGCTTTAAAGTGCCAATTTTATTTAGAGTCAAGTGTCCCTTCCCTCTACCAACTAAACGGTTGTTGTTAGAAATTCAAACGTTACGGCAATAGTAGCTACATATAACGAAATTAAAAGGAAGACTGTCACACCCAAGTTGGCTTCACAAGTTTGTGAGTAATAGTCGACCAAATGTACCTAATACTCGAAATTTTTGAACAACTCCATAGAAAATATTATTAATATTTTTCATTACCCCGTTAGGGACGTGACCTGAAATTTAAAAAAAAAAATTGTTTTAAAAATAAAAGTTTAGGTAATTAATTTAACCATTTATGATAAAGATATGGTGGTACATTAGCAAAACAATAATTAATCGCGATCTCTTAATTAATAATAACAAAAGAATATCGCCTGGGCTGCACCCACGATCTAACTTTAACAGATTTCTTTAAGTGAGAGAAGGATGTGAAATATTACAATAATTTTAACAAATATCTTGGTGCAACCCAGGCTAAGATATTAATTACGCACTAATTATGTTGCCGAATTCACGTTACCTACATAACGATAAGTATATCAAAGGCATTGTGTGATTGCATGATGAAAGATATTAATGAGCTTGTATTGCTGACGGTACCGAGTGGAGTTGAGACGTGTTGACCGTCGAGACACGCGGATGACGGATCCGCGGCGCAAACTAATGTTCTTTTTTCAAAACCCTCCTTTTTTATTTTCATAAAGCTCACAAAAGGCAAAGGCGCATGAGTTATACCGACGTAGTTTTTACGATACACTTAGGTTGGATTAAATATTTATGCATTTTTATTCCTTTTTTGTCGTACCCAGTCGGGCTACGTGATGGCATGTGACATTAAAATGACAAATTAGCTAATTATTCTTAATCCGGCTGAATGCTTTGATCGTACTGTGTGAAGACTCATCGCCCTTTTTATTCGCACTTAATGTTATACCTACTTTGTAAGTTCATTGCCATATCTGAGGTTTCTTTATGTGAAACACGTTAGGAATAAGACGATAATAATCATAATCTTTTTTAAAAAACAAATCGATTCAAAATTGGTATTCCACAGGTTAACGTTGACTTTATTGTTATTACGAAAACAATGCACCCACGACAATGAGAATAGGAATAAAAGATGGAGTACTTATGCGTGAAATTGCAAGTTCCGTGAATTTTTTTTGCAAGTATGTCTATCTGGCGCATATTATTATGATAATAACTGGGGACATTACCCGTTTAGCCTGCCACGAATGCGTTTATTTCCCTCGTAACCGAACTGTAGGCGAGTTGAGGGCAAATACTGGGATTTAACCATTTTGATATTTGATTATTAAAATAGTGCATTACGAATGTTTTTTAAAGAAATGAGTAAGAGCTCTAGCGGCAGATATCTGAAAACCTCAGCGCATTATCTACGGTTAGATGAAAATAAAGGTCCTGTTATTTCTGGAAAGCTACATAGGCTGTGGCTTGAGGGCGAAGGCATCACGCTACTGCTTAATCTATCTACCGCTACGTGGTTGCGACCTGGGAAAATTTTAGATGTAGAGTTAATTCAGTATAATTATTTACCTGATGTTGGATAGAATTCTGACTTCATATTATCTAGACATAAAACGGTGATAGGTGTTCGGCGATCTGCGCTTTATGTATGTATACCGCTCTATTTGTCTGTAATCCCTACAAATAGAGCGGCAGACATATATAAAGCGCAGATCTCCGAACACTTATTATGCCTTAAATTAAATTATTGCTTCCCTGGAATGATTATCAAGTTACAAGTATCAAAACGAACGAATCAGTGTACAGCTCGCACAATAGGCGGGTTCAAACGTCGAAACAGTGAGGATCTGCAGAATCTCGACTCCAGAAAAACCGACGAATATGAATATAGCCCGGCCACTGGATATAAATTAAAATGACTAGCTGTCGACTCGCGGCCTTCCATGCAAGTGTCGTTCGATTCTTGATTATGAAATGCCTCTCGTATGAAAAGTTTTGTGTACATCTCAAATGCAAAAATGTTGACCGAAAGAAATGCTGTTCAGTTTAGTACCTACACTGAAAATCCTTCTAAAACTTCATAGTAATTAAATTCAGCATTAGGTAACGTTCTTAATATTTTATCAGTTTGTTATATTCTTTCCCTGCCTCTGATTCTGTCTATAATTAGATTTAATTATATTGTTAAAATCTAATGTTTAGGACTTGCCAATAAAACTTAAATTCCAAGTAGGTTCACATTCTTTTGTTTTTTAAAAAGCCTTATAGTTCAGAGTCGTAATTTTTTTAGATTACAAAGAAATTGAACAGGATGAACCCCATTCAGAAGTAGGAAAAAATATACTTAACATTTAAAGAAACAATAAATTATGGGCGATCGCAGGTCAAAGGTATCAGGTATCGACACTAGCCAATTTGTATCGATAAACATGCAGTATCTCTGAAACTTCGCAAGTGTCGTGTCGATAATTTTGTCACAGAAATACAGTTTGTAGTATATACAAGACTCCTTTGAGACCGGCCATTCGCCAGTCAGTGACCAGGACAAAGCTTTGTGTCCAAGATCAATGTCTTGAATACGTGCGCGTTCAACACCACTCATGTACGTGTGATATACCACTATGTTCACTCATAAACGTCAATGTTACAGCAAATAGTATTTTGGACGTTCTAGTACAGCAGTATATAACCCATTGTGTTATTGACTGACCGTGTGGGCACTTGTGTTGTATAATTAGCGTGGAACGATTAATTAATAGGTAATGCACGTCTGTGGCGAATTTATGTGCTGTAGTTACGTGGTTATGTGTTTGCAAATTTTATCTGATTAGGAATTTGTCAGTTACAATTGATGTTTACGGGTTTGTTTTTTTATGTAAGGAAGGTGGCAAGCAAGCATGCAGCTCACATTGATGTTAAGTGATGACTGCGGCTTATAGACAATTATATAAAAACGAATGTGGATGGTTGCAGAGGCCCAGGAAGACCAAGGCTGACCTACCATGACCAAATAGGTCGAGTATGAATAGAATGATGAAGGTAGACGAGGCACGAGAGGTTTGTCTGAACCGGGATATCTGGCGCTCTACACTCTCTGCCTACCCCGTTAGGGACCTGGCGTGAAGATACATACATACATACATACATAAAAACCAGAGGACAAAATGCAGATGCGTTGCCACTACCTGAGATCTAAGTTGTTGTATCTGTGATAGTTATTACGGGGCCATACATTACCATCTAATCGGAACACGATAGTGCTGAACACTACCATTTGGCGGCAGATAGAGGTAATACGGTGGCGCCTATGCCCGCGAGCTCTGTCACTACAGCTCTACCACCAGTATGATTAATATTTGTTCTGTTGTTTTTTTTATGTAATGGTAGTGGCAAACAAGCATGCAGTTCACATTGATGTTGAGTAATGACTGCAGCCTATAGACACCCACACAAAGACCAAGGTCAAAATGCAGATGCGTTACCACTCCTGATGCCTAAGGTATTATGCCTCTGTGCCGGAAATTACAGGGCCGTACATTACCACCTGACCGGAACACGATAGCACAGTACTGTGACGATAGTGCTGAATGGTAGTGACCATTTAGCGGTAAGTATATTAGGTAACGCGGTGGTGCCTACGCCCGCGAGTTCCGTCACTGGAGCTCTACCACCAGTAATTGTTGATTGTATGGTTGCGTTGTCAAGTTCTTGATGCCTGGATTCCAATCACTTTCCAATTAATTAGGCGTATGACAATGACATTAAATAAGGGTTGGAAAAAATGTTGCCCCGTTTTCTGTACCGACGTGGAAGTATGATATGTTCTTAGGTTTTCGCGAACTACAGTCATTGAAATAAAACTATTTTTACGGATTTATTTCAATGACGTGGCAGTAGCTGGATAGAAATTTGTTAACTGTGTAATACGAGTACCTACTGGTAGCATGTTATGCGCTCGTGTATATATCAGTATTGGCATAAAATAATATGGTGGTGTTTCACGAAGGTTTGTAGTCAAACCTTAGTAGTTGCTGCTGAACGTGGATATTTAAAAGGGCCACTAACAAGTTTCATTTTTATTTTTTTTTAATGTAATTAAAGTGGCAAACAAGCATGCAGTTCACATTGATATTAAGTGATGACTGCCGCCTTTAGACACCCACATAAAGACCAAGGTCAAGATGCATATGCGTTACCATCAAAATGCAGATGCGTTACCACTCCTGAGGCCTAAGGTGTTATGCCTCTGTGCCGGAAATTACAGCCGTACATTTAATCATACCGTTACCGTACAAATAATAATAAACATTAAGTTGATTAATATTTCTATACTTTTATGAAAACAATAATATTTTTTATTTTAAGTTTAATTGTTTTTTTATATTATTCCGCATTAAACAATGCTTGTGAAATATATTTCTTAAAGAAAAAATGAAAAGAAAAATTTGACTTCAGGCGAGACTCGAACTTGCGGCCACTGGGAATCTAGTCCAGCCGCTCTTCCAACTGAGCTACCGAAGTCCTTAAGTTTAATTGTTATTTCCGTAATACATACAACTGAGCGCATTCGTTATGACTTCATGTATAAATGCAATAACACATTCTAAGGTTCCGTTATAATAATAATAATGGCAACCCTTGACACATCTTACTGCTGGGCACGAGTCTCTCCCCTAATTGGAGGGAGGCCTGGAGCTTACTCCACCACGCTTCTCCAATGCGGGTTTGTGGAGATACGGGTTAGTGGCCAACCCGCAAGTTATTGTAAAATTGTACGTCCTTCTCTGACTTTAACAAATTTAGGTAAAGTTAGAGAAGTATGTAAAATTTTACATAAACAATAATTTTACCTTTTCATAACCTTAGATGTGGATGAAGCTGAAAAGTGTTCCCTAAACATTCAATTTAATTGAAGTCGCAACTGGCTCAAACAATTCAATCACGAATATTCTCTTTTGTCCGCTCACACAATGGCACAACCTACTGTTGCCACAAAAGTCGGCTTAGTTCAACTTTTTTTAACATTGACCTATTTTTCTTAACCGTGAAGTCAACCCCACCTTGATCGTCTTTTAGCCATCTGAATTTGTACAGCTTCGGTGACGTAATGGATGCAGGCAAGTCCTACTTTGCCTTAGCGCTCAGGTTTTTATTCCGGTTCGGGGTTTAAGTGATTGAGATTTTTTCCACCTTGATTAGGCCTTCTTGGAGTTTGGTAATGTGCCCGATTATTAGGCACTTCGCTAGACTCACAAAATCTAAGAGACGAGACGTGGGTGTTTGCATGTTTGCATGAATGCATAATGTAAGACACGAATGAGCCTGGAAAGGAAAGTGATTCAACAACTCTGAATCTCATTTAAGAAATAACAGTAGCATAGTATTCAATGGGACTTATTATCCTTTTATAACTCCTTGCACGCTACTATTTTTATCACATAAGTTTCACGTAAATGATAACTCTAACGAAAAACCCATTCGCGAAATATACTAAGCTAGAAAGCAGTCACACTTTATTAAGCTGCAAGTAATATTTGAGCGAATCTATTTCGCATAATTCATTCTGTTTCCAACCAAACTAACCTAAATAATGTATCTCAATATGGTAGCCATCGTAGCTACCTAAATTATCCCCAAAATATGTATCAGTTTAGAAACTAAAGCGCACTCTCAATTTCATTGAGCTATAAGTAGGATTGAAGTGAATCAATCGTGCATATGTCCCTTTGTCCGCTACCACAATACCCATTTGCTACAATAGTAGTCCTAAACTTCATAGCATTTGACTACCCACTACTTTATTTGTAGCCAATGAAAGCTACCCAATACATTTTTTAAGATATGTATAAAGCTGAAGTTTGAACGCTGTAATTTGAACCTCAATTCTGAATTTGAATCGCAATTATAGGTACTCCTTTATTTCCCAGAGCGCAATCATCTTCATGTCATTCATGTTGGATTCTCTAAACACATAAAGAATGACGTATTTTTATCTAGTGCAACTTACTCCACTGAATTTCATTTAACTGTTAAATCCATTCCTGAATATATTCCAAAACATGTATCAGGCTAGAAAGACTCAGACTCTCAATTTCATTGAGCTGCAAGTAGTATTGAAGCGAATCAATCGCGCATATGTCCCTTTGTCCGCTACCACAATGGCGCACCCGTCTGCGTACACAAAAGTCTGTTTCGCTAAACTCCTTGTAACATTGACCTATTGAGCCAACAGGTGAATCTCAAAGCGTTTGTTTGGGTGTCTCTTTTGGCTGAATTAACGCCCTTTGCGTCCTAAACACGAGTGTTATGCTAATCGTATTGCTTTTTGTTGCGTTTGTACGATTTTTATACGGTTAGAGTGGTTAAAGGAAGTCATTGATGAGTTTATCGATGGAACTTCAGTCGTGCCACATTCCCTGAACTGTCTTTAAGTAGGCATTGTTTGCCACGTTTGATACTTTGATTTTTGAAGAAACACAAAACGATTTTCGAAATTTATTTTAGAAACTAAATAAATCTAATGGGAATCAAAGGTTTACGCTTAGAAATTTGTTATAGTTAAAAAGTGTACACGATATTAATTGTTACTATTTTGTAAATTTATAAAACTTTTTAACAAAAAACAACAAACAAAATTTAGTATAAATATTATTATATGTAAGTAACCTTAGTACCTTTTACAAAGTATGTTTATTGTATACTTACGTATCTAATGCGAGTAAAATTTAACTTATTTATCGCTGTTAAAATTTAACTTATATATACATATATCAATATGAAAATCAGGTCTTTGAACATCGCCATGTTCAAATTAAAGTTTAAAGGATAAATGAAACACAACACTTGTAATTATTACGCGTAGAATTTTTTTTTTAAGTGAAAAACATGAATTTACTTTTCTATGTGCAGTTACAATATTCCAAAATACTTAGATATGTAGGTGCTATACTGTTGAATATCACTGATAACTAAGTAGGTATAAGTAACTTCATGTTTTAATTACTTGTCAATATTCTTATGAACTGCATACTTGTTAAGCAAGCCTGCAGTTCACATTGATGGTAAGTGATGACTCTAGCCTATAGACATCTGCACAAAAAACCAGAGGTCTTTATATAGATGCTTTGCCAGGTTGCCACACTTGAGGAATATCCCTGTTTCCCTATGTTTTATCCCTGTGACAGTTATACATTAAGAAATTTGAGGACAAATGGAAAACAAAGTTTTTGTAGCTTATGAGGTGGTGAAGCGGCTGAACTGGTTATCCTATGGTCGCAGGTTCAATCCATGACCGAAGTACGTTTTTTTAAATTTCCAATTAAAAAGAAGAAAGATTAAAATATTAGTTACAGTAAAATTATACATTTGTTACTTTGTGCAGAATACGTCTGGGTCCCAGGCAATATTTATATTTGCATATTTTACTGTCATCGGATACCAATATGTTGGCCAGTAGTTCACTGCATAATTAAATGTGAATCTTTAGTTCAATGTAACTGCATATTGAACCGAATAATACTCTTGGGCATTTATACACAGCGAAATGTTTATTTATATTAAAGGATTAGTTTTGACGCGCATCAAATTTACTGTCCTACGAAAATATGGTACAAAGCTGCAAAAATTCCAACGAAAGCACACAAGTAATAAAAATCATAGATTAATAAATACCAACAGCAGTTCAAACATTTACCGAGAAAACACGCTACCGGCGGTTACCCGGACAATAGCTGCGAGCTTCCTTCAAAACCACTTAACATGGGGCTGACAGGTTAGTTCAATCACTATTATACACCCCCAAGCAGCAATTGGAGTTATTTTTTGTTGAAATAAGTTTGAATCATGGAGTCTATCGAGTTCTCACGGTTATAACGATGTTGGCATTGCGAAACGTTCGCTATAACTCGATAGGCTCGACGTCACCGACGAGAATAAGTTGAGAAAGTCGAAAATAAAGTATTTAGTAAGTAATGTAATTGTTACGAAGTATTACGAATGTTGTGGAAACATTGACAATATACTCGTAGGTTAGGATCCCACTGCAGAATCATTTCGTTCATCCAGATATGCTGCAAACCTAATATTTACGCATATTTATAATCTAGAGAATATATATTCACTGGGTTGCCTCTATCAAAAAATGGCCGCAAGTATTTTAAAATATTTTATTTGGGAAAGATTTTTCTTTTCGCTGTTTTTTTTATTTTGATAAATTTTGTTCACCTCACGGCAATATGTATGAAGACTGAAAAATCACGTCCGCCGTTGCGCACTTGGCCGCCCCTACGTATTTTCGTTCCGCCCCGATTACTTTTTTCGCCCATGACGTACATGTATTATTTATATATCAAATTAAAGCTATTTTTTTCTCATTATCATGGTATAGCCAAATTAAATCGGCCGCAAATAAGAGTTGCTGGCTCTTAAAGCTAAAATAATTTAATTAAAAAAACATGCGGCCATTTTTTGTTAGGCAACCTTGTGGATATCTATTCTCAAGATTATATATATGCGTAAAAATAAGGTTTGCAGCATAGCTGGATGAACGAAATGATTCAGCTGTAGGATCCTAAACTAATAGGGGAGGTTATGAAACGGCGACGTCAGTGGCTAATCGATAGGTGGAACAATGACGTAACGGCGGGGCGCGCCGGGCCGTCGCGTCCAAATGTTTACCCCGGCATATGTTTGGTTTCTTTTCTCCGCCTCATATATTTTTGCTGGAGGCGTAATTTGCTATTTTGTCGAGATTCATTTCGCTTGATTTCTTTTTCCTTGCGTGGTTTAATAAAAATAATGTTTATGTTTGGCAAATAGATTTTACTTGAATCGTTATTTAAAAAATCGAAAAGTCGAAAATCGTTTACTATGAGAACATATTTTGGTTTTGGGTATGTAACTCTACGAATGTATTCCCAAAGGGGAAGGTACACGTAAATATATGCATTTAAATCTTACTTGCAAACCCACTAATCGCCAGTTATATTATGTCCTATGTAATAAATTGATGGCAAATCTATTGGTAGCGCCGGGTACACTACTAAACTGTGAGGGTGACACGGGAAAACAATACAAAAATCGAAAATCCTAATAAGTGGTATTGGGGTCCAATCCATCACTGATATCCGGCGCTCCACACTCTCTAACTCTCTACCTACCCCGTAAGAGACGCGCAACGATACATACAATACATACTAATCCCTCACCATTGTAGTGATGGCCTGCTACTATTAGATAACTGAGGCAGTTAAATTTTCCAAGTCATGCATTTTGGTGGTAGCACGATAATGAAGCAAGTGAACAAAATTATCCACGAAATACGAGGTTGATGAGGACATTAGCGTATTGAGCCTTGAATTAACACAGTCTTCCAGAAAATCTGCAGAATACGAAATCAAGTTCTGATGACAGGCATAAAATGCGTTACAGAAATAAGACCTTATTTAAGTGTTGAACGATTTTCGACACGGACAGGCGAGGGGCGTTGCACTCGAATTGCAGGTTTAATGAATTGCATTAATATTGCATTACGGAGTAACTAGCCCTCCACTGTAAACAATCATTAGAGGAATCCCGCGCCCCCTGTTTGCTGTACGAGATTTGTTTGCGAATACAAATTGACATTAAGATGTTTTCTTTTCGTACATTTTGGAATGTCGACCGTATTTTTCACAGAATTAAATAAATAACTTGCATATACACCAAGTTCGATGTTTTTTTAAGTTGCTAAACAAACTAACATGCAGTTCACATGGATATTAAGTGATGAATGCAGCCTATAGACATTTACACAAAAGCAGAGGTCAAAATGTAGACGCGTTACCACTCCTGAGGTCTAAGGTGTTATGCCTCTATGTCGGAAATAACAGGGCCGTACATTACCACCTGACCGGAACATGATA
Source organism: Macrosoma leucophasiata (assembly GCA_036365455.1). NCBI lineage: Eukaryota > Metazoa > Arthropoda > Insecta > Lepidoptera > Hedylidae > Macrosoma > Macrosoma leucophasiata. Next base: position 19,290,125 of record JAWQUS010000007.1, on the reverse strand, counting down.
GTGCTGAACACTACCATTTAGCGGCAAGTATATTAGTTAATTAAAGCGGTGGTTCCTACGCCAGCGAGCTCTGAGATATAATTTGTTATGTTTCTTTGACAGTTATTACGGTTATTGCTTAGCTACGTACTTATTTGTAAATGGCAGAGTTAAACATAAATCTTAAAAATGAGGCTGTATGCACTATCGACGCGACGATTCATCAGACATATCTTCTAAAAGCAACACAGACAGGTGTTCAAATGTGTCCGTCAGTTAGCAGCGTTGTCTGGCCAACTAATGCAGCTCGCCGCCACCGGAAAATTGGACATCGTCGGCTACCCAATCACACGCGACACTCTACGCAGATTAGCACTCTGCCGCTCCACAGTTTATACTGCACTACAAAACACGCGTCGACGAAAATTTACACCCCTAACCATTCCATTGAAGTTCTAATCCGAACGCCCGCGATGACTCTCACGCGTAAAACAGAATTGGACAGTGTTACACAGATCCGTCAGAATATCGAGTCCGAAGCGGACAGGTAATGACGCCCTTCCGCATGCCTGTCTCGTGAAATACCATCGGCCTTTCAGTTCTAAACAAGAATCTAACAATTTATCAGTTCTTTATTTTTACTTGTGGTAGAGCTCCAGTGACGGAGCTCGCGGGCGTAGGCTCCACCGCATTAGCTAATATACTTACTTGCCACTAAATGGTAGTGCTCAGCACTATCGTGTTCCGGTCAGGTGGTAATATACGGCCCTGTAATTTCCGGCACAGAGGCATAACACCTTAGGCCTCAGGAGTGGTACTGTCAACTCCATGCTTGTTTGCCAATATCATTGCATAAAAAAAGGTCATGTTATATTCCGATCACAAATAAAAAACAGGTGAGCTAACAATAGTTGTAATTAATTCATTGTGGGATTGGAAACTGGAGCTCATTAATCGATTCCACTTCAGACTGAAAGGAAGTCTCCGAGCACGTCCGACTTTCGAACCGAAAAAAAATTAACCTTCCAACGTGACATGCCTAAGTCGCCATCGCGTTGCGGAGAGCGTTCCGAGCCATTCAAATCTTTATTTAGCATTCCAAGTATCGTCGGTGGCTTTAATTTTTTAGGCTCACTACAACGCTCGTAGCGTATTCACGACGCGTTCCCACCACACTTGCAAGTATGTAGCTAGCTAATGGTGAACTATGTCGGGTCGCCGCTCGTTCGTCGGTCACACGTTACGGGTCGCTCAATACAATATTGTACTCTAAACCAAACAATTTAGAGCAGATATTGCAGTGAAGACGAAGAACGGATGTGTCGTATTTCACTGGCACTGCCCGGAGAAGTAGTTTGCATAGTTATGTGCGCGTTTATCTAAGCTATATCGGTCGGTACAGACGACTTGGGCTCGGCAGGTCGACAGTTTACAGGGTTCTATACATGTCTCCGGCAGGGTCTTCTAAATCTCTATAAACAAAATCAAACTACCTTTCGTGCAAAAGTAGGACGATATAAAGGTACCTTTATAGAATTTAGTAGGTCTGTACGTAATAACATTGGAAACTTAGCCTGGGTTGCACCACGACTTTGTTAAAGTTAAAGTTATTGTAACTGGTGGTAGAGCTCCAGTGACGGAGCTCGCGGGCGTAGGCACCACCGCATTACCATATATACTTGCCGCTAAATGGTAGTGTTCAGCACTATCGTGTTCCGGTCAGGTGGTAATCTACGGCCCTGTAATTTCCTGCACAGAGGCACCTTAGGCCGCAGGAGTGGTAACGCATCCGCATTTTGACCTTGGTCTTTGTGTGGGTGTCTATAGGCTGCAGTCATCACTTGACATCAATGTGAACTGCATGCTTGTTTGTCACTTCCATTACATAAAAAAAATCATTTCACATCCTGCTCTAACTTTAACAGATTTCCTTAAGTTAGAGAAGGATGTGCAATGTAACAATTACTTTAACTTTAACAAATGATGTGGTGCAACCCGGGCTTAATGTCATGTCTGTATTTCTTTGAAAGAGTAGGTGTAGAGACATGAATGCGCTTATGTAGAAACTTAATTGATGGAACGATGTATTTACTAACGGTTCACACTTCCTCAGCTTTCATAATAAAAATGGGTAGGTATGTACCAGAAGTGGGCAAAATTAAGAATATTTTTAAATTAGCGCTTATTTTTCGATACTTAATAAAATATTAAGCTACTGGATGGATTTGGATGAAACTTTACTGTAATATAGGGTATTATACATTGGTATAACATATAGGCTACAATTTGCAATGATTAAAAGTACAAGCGAACACAGTCGCGGGCAAAAACAAGTGTATAATAAATATTGTCATGCTCAAATATTAGCCAATTCCAACAATATCACATACCTACATGCATGTGAAACAAACAACTTACTTTTTCGAAGTCGGTTACAAAATTAGCACCACGGCACGGGTGTGAGAATTTGACGGACAGCGCACTGAGAAATTGCATACAAATTATGAACAATTTTGACGTTTGACGATACCTATAACGTCGTTATCTGTGAAAATCGTGGGCCACTTTTTATGACTGATCCCACCTATTTCCATTTAATTAATTGTAGATTATAAGTATATCATCATCCTTAAATGGAATAAACTGCAATATCGTAGTATCATTGCCATACTAAACTATAACGTTTATCAGGTACTGTTTCAGTTTTATTTTATGTTCGAGTACGAGGCGTATGTCATAATGTTTAGCATTCTTTAGTGGATGTAGGTTCTACATTGAGCTTAAATTACAGCGTGTGCCGTAGCTGGTTGTATTTACTCCATTACTGGCGAGGCCGAGGCTCGTATCAACTATTTATAGTGTTTGAGGTGCTTCATAAATATGCAGAGGTAGGCGCTCGCCTTGCCGACACCAGCTATTCAGCTCGGTTGAGACTGGGCTCCAAGAGAGGAACTGATAGCTGGTTATATAATTATGAGTGTAGAGACATACAATAAAATAATGAATATTAATTGGCAGTGTGACACTTTAAATGGTAAATTTAAAATTATGTCTAAATCTGTGTTGAACACGATAGCGCTGAACCTTTAGCGGTATGTAGATAAGGTGATGCGATGGCGCCTATGCACTCAAGCTCCGTCATTGAGCTTCACCAAAGGTACCAGTCAAGTTATACTAAACCAAGCAGCAAGCCACTACTGTTACTACTACACTATTTGCTTCGAAGTTTAAGTGCTTTTGGGATCGATATTTTCAGTTTCTCGTTGTTATCCTTGGAGTTCGATATCAGGCCCGGAAATATCAATAGGCTCGCCATCTATGGGGCAAAATTAAATTTATTGGCTACAGAAGTAAATTGTACATGCACGCATTTACCCTTTAAGGGATAAATGCACGTATAGTAAGCCTTTGAGGAATATAGACATGAAATAAGGAACTTTTACCGAATCTTTCTGTACAGATTAAAGAACGCCGGTGACACGAAAAATCAACTACTAGTCAATCTTACCTACCTGTATCGTATAAGAATTTGGAATCAATTTCATACTGTTCAAGTTGCCGCCGCTCCCGCTCAACTCTCACGCCGCTTCCTTACCTCCACGGTTGGTTAGTTGCAACGCTCTGCGTTACCTCACTTTCAACAGAAACTTCGCGATGTATTTCCCAGTGCATTTTTTAGAGTATCGCTTTTGTAGGCCCCACTTGTTTTAATACTGAAGTAGTGTGAGATTTTCTCGATCCTGTTTCACATTATTTCGACAAAACGTTTTGCAATATATACATAATACGGACCATAGGGACACATTATTATCTACATTATGTTATTGGTTAATTTGGGATTAGCCTTTGTTTACACTTCAACATCTTCGATAAGTGTATGTTTTATTGACGTTACCAAAAATAAAATCTTTGAGAAGGTAGGTAAGTAAAAAAGAACAAAAACTACAAATTGAATAAAAAATCTTTTCATCAAATTGTTTGAACACTGTAAAACAGCAAAAAAGTGTAGTACCTGCAACTCCTTAAAGATTCGAACCGGTATCTTATCGGGTCAACTTACCAAAACAACCAACAAGTATTGTCAGCAGACTTCATTCATGTGGTTGACATCTCACCTGTCAGTAACCTCCAGCGATTCCACGATAATCATCGACAAACCATTCTGAACCACCAATTGTTCTGGCCTCAAAGCTCGCCCCCGAAATGTAAAGGGTTGATAAACATATCAAAGCGTTTTTCTTTTGTTGGGGAGTACCTAAAATTTTCAGACATACGACACCTGTTTTTTTGTGAACAACCATCAATGTGAGTCACCCAATCTTTTGTGCGGGTACAATTGAACACAAATATTGATTATCGACATTCAATGTGAATGTAATAAGCATCTCTATCGGGACCTCCCGCAAGTTGTGACATCTTGAGCATGTTTTTTATCGCATAACGATTCCGTAAGAATAACAACAATACAGTTGTTTGAAGCCTTATGCTTATTACGTAACAGTGGGGTTGCGAGTTTTTTTTTTATGTAATTGAAGTGGCAAACAAGCATGCAGTTCACATTGATGTTAAGTGATGACTGCAGCCTATAGACACCCACACAAAGACCAAGGTCAAAATGCAGATGCGTTACCACTCCTGAGGCTGAAGGTGTTATGCCTCTGTGCCGGAAATTACAGGGCCGTACATTATCACCTGACCGGAACACGATAGTGCTGAACACTACCATTTAGCGGCAAGTATATTAGGTAATGCGGTGGTGCCTACGCCCGCGAGCTCCGTCACTGGAGCTCTACCACTAGCAAGCGAAGTTGCGAATAATTTTACTAAGAACTTTCCCGGATATTTCGGTCTGTTTCGCTACTTTTTCTGGAGGCTAGTCCAATTGTGACAGAGTTGTTTTTAACATAGCATAATGATGACGTAAGAATTTCAAAGACTCTTAATTTGATGTCACAACGTTTACAAACTTAACTCGAATTTGAATCAAGTTATTAATGTAATAACTTTCCTGAGGTTGTATAAAAATACCTGTGCACGTAAAATTGTTGCCTTGTAACATAAATTTCGATTAGGTCATTTTTTTTATTGGCAATACTCGTCAAGTTGGGATTAGATGTCAAGTTTGACAATCGATTTTGATTCTTTGTTCGATGTTTTAGGTAACTGTATTTTGTAATTGTAGTTGAAGTCAAATATCTGTATATATTGTCAATAATCTACATTGTAGTAGCTCGATTGGTATATTATATATTTATTTATTTATAGATAAATTAACTGAAATATTAGTATTATTCAGTATGTGGTTAGGTAAATACTAATATGAATTTGATAAATCTGTATCTATCTTTCAGTATGTAGAAAGGTAACATGGAATTGTGTCTCATACTTTTTGAGTATTATGTGATATGGATTACCTACGCTCCTACATTATTTTATCTTTGAAGTGAAATACCGCAGCCAATAGACATCTACACACCGTAGGTCAAAATGTAGATGCGTCACCACTCCTGAGGCCTATGTAATAATACCTTTAATTTGATATTTTAAAAGTTCCGTTTAAATGGAATGCACATTATAAACGGAACACTTGCTGAACAATACCCATTTCTCGGCAGATAGATTAGGTACTAAAGAGGTACCTACTTTCTCGAGTTCCTGTACACTGGACAACCAGAGAAATCTCACCACAAATATCTTTATTCAACACTAGCGACCCGCACGGGCTTCGCACAGTTTAAATGGAATGCACATTGTAAACGAAACACTTGCTGAACATTACCCATTTGTCGGCAGATAGATTAGGTACTAAAGAGGTACCTACTTTCTCGAGTTCCTGTACACTGGACTAGCAGAGAAATCTCACCACAAATATCTTTATTCAACACTAGCGACCCGCACGGGCTTCGCACGGTTTAAATGGAATGCACATTGTAAACGAAACACTTGCTGAACATTACCCATTTGTCGGCAGATAGATTAGGTACTAAAGAGGTACCTACTTTCTCGAGTTCCTGTACACTGGACCAGCAGAGAAATCTCACCACAAATATCTTTATTCAACACTAGCGACCCGCAAGGGCTTCGCACGGTTTAAATGGAATGCACATTATAAACGGAACACTTGCTGAACATTACCCATTTGTCGGCAGATAAATTAGGTACTAAAGTGGTACCTACGCTCTCGAGTTCCTGTACCACCAGAGAAATCTCACCACAAATATCTTTATTCAACACTAGCGACCCGCACGGGCTTCGCACGGATAGAATGTATTAAGTATATTGAAGCGTGCATGGCCTAGTGGCTGGTGTAGATCGGAAGCGATCTACTCGGTTAAGCGATACGGGCGCGGTCAGGTATGTGATAAGCAAATTAAAAAATGCGCGTTTCGCTGCGCTTTCCGAGATTAGACCATACATACAGACAGGGAAAATAGGGGGGGGACTTTACTTTATAATATGTAGTGATGACATAAATATTAAATTAAATTAATTCTAATCATTAAGGTATGCACATTTGAATACAGCTCTTGTACGCACACCGCAGACACGTGCGCGTCGTCTGCGTTTGACGTTTACGTGATAGAGTGCCGATTTAGCCCGCTGCCTGCCCCCGCTACACGTTTTAGCCAACCAACAAATATAGATAGATCTTTTTCATTGGACATTGGTTTATGTAAGACTAGCGGCTCGCCCCGGTTGCACGGGTGTAATGAATCTAATAGTTATAGCTTATGTCACTCCGTGAAGAAGCAGATTTCTGATGGTGGAAGTTTTTTTTTAAATCGGTCTAGTAGTTTTTGTCTGAAAACTTTACAAACATACATACAAAAACACAAATATTTCCTCTTTATAATACATATAAGTACTAGCTGTTGCCCGCGGCTCCGCCCGTGTGTAGATCGTATTTCGCATAACCCGTGGAAACTCATCAAAACATCCGATGGCATCCCGTAGGAACATTTTTTCGGGATAAAAACTATCCTATGTTTTAATCAAAATTACCCTCTTTGTGTGCCAAATATCATGAAAATCGGTTCAGCAGTTTTTGCGTGAAGGAAGTAACAAACAAACAATCAAACAAACATTCGCATTTATGATATTAGTAGAAAGTAGGATAGATTAAGAAAAACTTTTCTTTTATCTGTATCCGCGCACATCCATAATAAAAATAAAAAAATAATAATATAATGAATTCTTTAGGTCGTGAATACAATTCAAAACAAGCGAAAACACAAATCAAACCTAAAAAATCCTCTTTATAAAAAATAGAGGTTTAAATTGTCTCTAATCTCTTGAGATGGTTGTTTTTGTACTGCGCTGACCTTGCAGGGTTTTTTTACCGGCTAATTAAAACAAAACTGTGAGTCTGTTGACTTTTTATTGTTATACAATCACATTTTGTGACTCTACCTCTACTACCTACTACTCTACCACCAGTGATATAATACGTTTAATTAACTGACAAATCCTTAAATAAAAAAGGATTATAATTTACGATATCAGTACTATAACTACTATATATTTTCGACCTCAAAATTTAAGGTCTTCGATTGCAACCAAAAATACGGAACAGAGGCGTAGATACCGAGTTAGGTAACTTAACTCGTATACAATTCAAAACAATGCAGAAATACAAATCAAATCGAAAAAAAACCCTGAATAACAATTTTATCGAAACGTTTTTAAGAAGCGCAGAACATTCAAACGACTGCACCAAATTGGATAAATATTTCTTTTATCTTTTCTTATGTAATTAAAGTGGCAAACAAGCATGCAGTTCACATTGATGTTAAGTGATGACTGCAGGCTATAAACACTTACACAATGACCAGAGGTAAAAATGCAGATGTATTGCTTCCTGAGGCCTAAGGTGTTATGCCTCTGTGCCGGAAATTACAGGTCTGTACATTACAGGTCTGTACTGACCGGAAAACGATAGTGCTGAACACTACCATTTTGCGGCAAGCATATTAGGTAATGCGGTGGTGCCTACGTCCGCGAGCTCCGTCACTGGAGCCACTAGGTTAGTTTAAAAAAAAAATGACGATGTAAAAGTGCTCTTCAGGAGCCTAATTATATGAAATAAATAAATAAACTGAATAAACTAGATAAATCTATTCAAAGGTTTCAATGTAAATTATTTTACAAAAATATAGGTAAAACGACGTAAGGAGGAGGAGGAATAATAATTATAAGGTAAACATAATAGCATTGCAATATTCGCAATTAGCCCAGAGTCAGGGCGGTCGGGGTGAAAACAATGTCGCATGACGGGATCGCACGCTGCCACTGACAGGCACGATGAAGTGTCAGTTTAGTCGATCGCTGCCTCCGCACCACGGACGAGACTCAACTAAACGTGCCATTATATAATACCGCTTTTTATTAGTCACATTCATTTGTGTTTCTATAAGACAACAACTTTGGTGTAAAGGGATGCTAAGCTACGAACTGAAAGTTTTTGTCGTTTATTAATGTATTAGTACCTATATGCCGTTTTAAAAACATGTAATAAAAAAAATATAATTCAAACTTTAACTATATATTCCTTAACCCCCTTTTTCATAAACATATTTAAGCTAGTAATGCTAATCTCTCCTTTGTCTTTTTCTATCCTGCACATTTGACAATGCAACTGACACAGAGAAAGCATTCTATAGCGTAAATGTATCTAATGTATGTTTATGAATAAGGGGGTAAATATTTAAGGAAGCGCGCATGGCCCCGCGGCCGGTGAAGATCGGAAGCGAGCTACTCGGTTAAGCGATACGGGCGCGATCGGGTGAGTGATGGGTGACCGCTAGTGGCAAATTAAAATGCGCGTTTCCGTGCTTCGGCGGGCACGCTAAGTCGTCGGTCCCGGTTGCTATAGATAGATAGCGGTCGTTAAACCTTATCAGAGGCTTTATGGGCGGTTTAAAAACATTCGACAGCGGGTTGGCCACTAACCCTTATCTCCATCAACCCGCATTGGAGCAGCGTGGTGGAGTAAGCTCCAGGCCTCCCCCCAAGAAGGGGAGAGACTCGTGCGTGCCCAGGAGTGGGACTTAATCATGACTCATTGTTTACCTGTTTAGGTTGTTACCCTTAATATTTACGGAAACTTAGCATACAAAATAATATAGCAGTACAATTAGGAAGGAGGTAGGGTGGGCGGGGTGAAAACATTGTTGCATGGTGGGATCGCAGGCTGCGGCTGACAGGCTCGATAAAGTGTTGGTTAGTCGATCGTTACCTCCACTCCACGGACGATACTCAACTAAACGTACTGTTAGGTAATTACGAATTTTCATTAGCCACAATTTTTAATTACATGAACGTACAACAACAACAACACACTTTATTGTACACCAGACATAACATTAAAAGAAATACAGAAAAGAGAACTTAACACAGTACAATATGCCTTATCCCTATTTGAGCGATTTCTACCAGACAACCTTTGGGTAGAGGAAAAGATGTAATAGAAAATGGATAGGGGTGTACATACTAAAAAATATACGTTAGATATTAAAAAAAAAACGTATTATATTGTTGTATATTATTTCGCATTAACACATGCTTGTGAAATATATTTTATTTTAAAGAAAAATGGAAAGAAAAGTTTGAATTCAGGCGAGACCCGAACTCGCGGCCTACTGGGAATCTAGTCCAGCCGCTCTTCCAATTGAGCTACTGAAGTCCTGCCCGATTTGTCAAATCTTTCCTTCACATCTATTGCATTGCTTTATGGTAGCAGCAGCGCCATCTATTACCAACTATGCTAGTTAGGCAACCGATAGGCCCACCAGTAGGCCGCGAGTTCAAGTCTCGCCTGAAGTCAAATTTTTCTTTCCATTTTTCTTTAAAAATAAAACGTATTATATTATTATATATCAACAAAATAAGTAAATAGTTCTACCAATATACTACACTACATAAATAACAACTTCGTTGCGAAGTCATTCTTAGCGGCGTATTGAATGTGTACCTACATGTAAATTACATACCGTTTTTGATACAATAACCCGATACATAAAAATTAATTTAAAAAATACGCTTACACTCGTGTGCGCGGAACACACTAGGTACCTATAAACCTGTGTCGTGGGTGCCGTGGCGTGGTACACATACAACACATACACAAATATCCAGACCCGATACAAATATTCTCTCTTCTCGGAGTTTCTCTGCGAGATCGAAACAGAAATGAGGAGATCCGCATGAGAACCAAAGTAACCGACATAGCCCAACGAATAGCGAAACTCAAGTGGCAGTGGGCGGGGCACATAGCTCGCAGAACTGACTGTTCAGAACGACGCAGAACAGAAAAGTTCTGGAGTGGTGACCGCGTACCGGAAGACGAAGCGTAGGCAGGCCCCCCACGAGGTGGATCGACGACCTGGTGAAGGTGGCGGGCAATCGCTGGATGGGGGCGGCCCAGGACCGTTTGTTGTGGCATTTTTTGGGGGAGTCCTTTCTTCAGCAGTGGACGTCTTTTGGCTGAAATGATGATGATGATACAAATATTTGTTCCGGAGCGAAGATCGAACCCGCGAGCCTTCGAATCAAACGGTCATCTCACACCGCCGGACTAACCGGGTCGTCAATTTAAATTTTAAATATGATTAGCTTAAACATTTACGTGAACTAAATAAATATAATAAACTAGCGGCACGTACCGGCTTCGCACGGGTGCAATTTAGGAACTTACATAATATTGTAACTATAAATTGAGATGTACGTGCCATAAGACAAAACGTGAATTCACGCCTTTAATCTCCGAAGGGGTTTCAAACACCCACGATTCGCCGGCTACGTTTTTGGCCCATGTAACAGGTGGCGAGCCTGTTGCCATCTCCGGGCACATTACCAAACTCCGAGGTACTGGGAAACTTCCAGAAAATAGAAAAATCCCAATAGAACCAGAGATATAGGATTTAAACCGTTATCTCTGCTAGTCCCACCCGGGAATCGAACCCAGGACCGCCAGCGCAGTAGTAGTGGCCTGCTACCACTAGGCTACTGAGGCAGTTGGACTAATCGTTTTTATTAGCCACATCTATTTGTGTTTCTATAAACTTTAACAACAATTGTAGTGCAAAGCCATTCTTAACGATGAACTGAAAGTTTTGTCTTATATAATTAGGAATGGATATTACATAGCCTTTTTTATTCAGTAAATTGATGGGTGTACATGTCATATTTAAGTTAAATATATCAATTATTTATTAGTTTAGTCGCAAAATATGTCACCAGTAATTTTCGCTGTAACTTTTGGGTACTGACTGTAACTTCAAGTAGACTAGAAGCCTTAAATAGAGATTTAAGAAAATAGAGACCACTTTTAATTTCCTATAGCATCCATGCATTATTGTTTATTAGAAACACAATACGTGATATCATTCACTGACGGACTGGTGCCTATATTTTAGGATTCTCTAACTTTAGATTTAGGAACTCTATCGTTGTTAATGAATAACAATAATCGTGAACTCTGCTTAAAGTCCGTCTCCTTAAAAAATCCTACAGGTTATTGATACACTCGTAATATCTGGCTTCATGTAGAACCTATTTTGCGGGAAAAGTTGTAGGTACTAAACATTTAACAACATTTTAAGAAACTCACCACTCTTTGTATTTTATTTATTTGAGTTCGAAAACCTCATCAATTTAGTCGCAGACAAACGTGTCTGTCATCGGCTAATAAAACTTCAAGAAAACTGAAGTATCTACGGAAGAATTCCGACTAAAATAATTTGGTGTCTGATTCAACTCGCAACATCACAAACATAGTGAATGGACTAAACAAGCATGCCGACACCTACCTACCGTTTTACACACAAATCCTTAACTATACACTTGAGCGTAGCTGCGTCTCTCTCGCGCTAAGAAAATGAAACGGACCAATGAGGGGGTGGGGTGACACGCATTTCCGGGCCCGGCTCCAATCAGCTGCTAGAACAAAAGAGTCGCGATAGCTACTTACCTACAAGTAGCTACAGCCGAGGGGCGACTACGAGTAAAACTGTTTCAGTGTTCACACACGTGCGATAGACACACACAACGATTTTTTCTTACCTGCGGACGAGTTTTTGTGGGCGTATCGCTTCGTTTGTGTTGTGAAGTCTAGCCGGGTGATCACTTTGCGAAGTTTACGCAAGTCGTGGGTGTAATGGCTGGAATATATCGGCTTTGAGACCCGGCTCGCGTCGCCCGCCTTTGTTAACACGTGAATGAGGTGACTCCAGTTCATGTTCGTCTTAAACGCTCTTTACGTGTTTATTGGCTCCGTACACAGAGTTCAACTGAACTGTCTTCACATTTTTACAGTAACGAAATATCTTGAAATTTGTTCCATGTGTTAAGAATATACTGAGAAATCATAATGTTTTCTAAAAAGACTCTTCAATAGACATTTTAATGACATAAAAAGAAAATGAAATGAAATAGGCATTATCCTGAATGACATCCTGTTACGGCTTATTTCTTCTCGCAACTCCCAGAATCCTCACGTCGTCGTTAAAGGTACATTTTTCTTTCGCAGTCCTCGTGTGACGTGCTCGCCGTACACCGAGGACCCTTCGCGGGGCCGTTGTGATGCAAATGGTACCTTATATGTCGGCAACACAGTTGCAAATGTAATAATTTAATGGTAACACGCCCTGTAAGACTACAATTTGACTATCGCGAATTTCCTGCGTTTCTGCGGCTATGAAATGTTTGATGGCGTGGGTCGGCGGCGAAGGGAAAGGGAGCTTAGGTTTTGTTGGTGAGAGTTTATTCTTGTTCGACGCGGACTGAGACGGTGAGAAACAAATCTGCGTAAGGTACAGGGTGTCGAGTAACTCGTGTTCTTACCCTCTCTCCTTTGTTCGGGCCGGAAGAGTGCGCTAGAATTACATGCTCGAGTCTGATGTGCGCTTATTTTTTACGGCGCTATATGGTGCTTCGAGCGTATAGTTATGCAGTTCAACGACTGAAGAAATGAAGGGTGGTTGAGTAGGTAAACAAAACGCGTTTGCAGTTCTGATTTGGTGAAAGGTGTGAAAAAATAAAACCTTATTTTTGCTTAGGTTTTTCAACTTCGCTTTTGGTACAACGCTAGATCAATTCTTCAAATACCTACTTAAATAATGTTATCCCAGCGTATGATGATGTGACATGACGATTGACGAAAGATTAAAGTTACTCATAAAGATGTTGCTCCAATCCAAACTACCAGAGAGAAGTTTAACCAACAATAATACCTTAAAATCAAGCGTGGACATCTCTAGCTCAATTGGAAGAGCGGCTGGACTAGATTCCCAGTGGTCGAGGGTTCAAGCCCCGACTAAAGTCAAATATTTCTTTCCATTTTTCTTTAAAAATTTTCACTGGCATGTGTTTTTGCGAAAAACAATGATACCTTAGTTTATTTAAGCAATTTTCCTCTAAAGGTCCTAACATTTATCGCAATTTTTCCGCACCTTCATTCACGCCCGGCTCTCGTCCAAGCGCGCCACCCCGAATACTGATCCAGATTAAATTACTCAGCCAACTATTTTACACAAAACCAGAGGCCATAATTAAAGTCCGGGGCGAAAATGGGGAGAATCAAACGTCTTATCTGACCAGCGAGAAATAGCGTTCCTTCGTTGAATAGTTCCAAGTCGGGTAGCGAGTGAGTGGAATAAATAATTATTGCGGCAATCTAAAGTTGGCGGTAGTTGCGATGCGGAAGGCGCCCTGGAGATATCTAATGAACATAGTTTCTATTGGCCAATACTCTGATCTTGGGATAAAGCGAATTAAGGTTGCTGCTTCGGATTTGTCACTTAAGTTATTGATGGATTTGGTTAAAGATAGTTTGAGATTAGTACTTTTAAACTTAACTTATGATTGAAAATATTTATTTCCGAAAACAAGCAAGCGTACCTATATTACAAAATATACCTGCCTCGACATTCTGCACATTTAAGTTTAAATTTGACAAGTCTATTTCTGAGAATGGATTAGTGCACATCGATATACAAAAAACTTTTTTAACAAAAAATGAAACCACCGAAAATAAATGGAACTGAAAAGCAAAAAATACAATTTTGAGTCGGCGCTAAACGAATCACAAAAACATAAAAGTCAACACACACACTGTGTCAATTCTTCGTAGCCCACAAAAAAAATAATCTATACACTATACCCTATCCAATAAAATACACAATTATCAAAATCGGACAACTCTGAAAAAAAGTTATGCGTAAAACAACGTTGCAATCAGGGAGCGAATAAACATTCATTCCGTATTTTTCTACCCATTAGACTGAAATTTTGTTTTGAATTTATATGGAACCAACTTCAAGGTATGGCCTTTCCACTAAAAAAAGAATTATCAAAACCGGACTTCTCAATAAAACGTTATGCGTGGTTGTATGACCACGCATAACGTTTTATTGAGCAGTCCGGTTTTGATAATTCTTTAAAATAAAATTAAAAAAAATTACGAGTCGATTTGAAAATTTCCTCCGTTTTTTCGTCGGTTAAAAAGGGGTAAATACATCGTGATAATCACTAACGAATAATTCAAAGATTTATTAGGAACACAAACACGCTACGTTAACACGCTAATGTTATCCTGTGACGTACGATGTTACGAACTTACGAACATACAATATAGGTATAGGCATACGCAGCTGGTGATGACCTGATTCTTGTTAGTTATGATAGGTCATTCTTCAATGTACTATGTCTGAGTGGCAGCAATCCATTTTTTTTAACATAAATTGCATTGTAATATTTTTCGCAGCAACACATGCGTGTAGTGGTAAAGCGGCTGGACTGGTTATCCTGAGGTTGCAGGTTCGATTCCTGCCCGAAGTCAAATTTTTCTTTCCCATTTTTCTTTATTTTCTAATGAATTGCATTTTTTTGCTTCTTACTGTAAAATAAAAGGCTACGCCGAGGTTCCGAGCTTGATCCCAGTATGCTCATTTGCAGAAAGCTTTATTATCCAGTAGCAAATTTTGTCAGTGGTTTCTTTGGAGCTCTTTAATATGCCCGAATCGTGTCTTTAGACTCTCAATATGCCAGCTATTAATGCCATTGCGCGCGTCTATATTATGGTGGTGCTTACGTCCGCGAACTCCGTTGCTGCAGTTCTAGTAGAGTTCACTCCTGAAGTCAATTTTATCTTGCCATCTTTTCCTTAAAAAAATACAAAAACATGAAACACTGTACATTGTACAAAAACATTTATCTGATCCTTCAGCTAGGAGTATGGAACTACTGAAAAAAAAAGAATGTGTTATTAAGTTGGTTATTTATTAAAAATTAGAGATATTAGAGCTATGAATTATTCATCATCCGTTTTAAACACGTAGTCATAAAATCAATAGCAAAAGGAAATACAATTCAGTTTCACGGTGTCTGAAATAAACCATTCTTTGCATTGAAAGGGGAATAATCTCGGCATAGCAGCGGGGGCTTAATCAAAATCCGTGAATTGCTTTAAATCGAGGAAAACGCAGGAAATATCCTTTGTGTCGGCAATTTCCCGACATGCGTGGGGCTAATGCGCTATCGACGCGTAATGACTTCCTTAATTAATTCGCAATATTGCCGTCGCGGCTCGTGGAACTACCGCCTGAAGAAGATCACGATGATACGCGTGGGACTTTGGTTCGTCACAGTTTTTCAAAACACAACCCACGTGTATAGAAAATAGGGTTGATTTCTTGTCACTTAACGTAAGTGTATAACTAAAAAGGCCGCTGGATTGATGGATGGATTCACACCTGTACTGTGTTAATCCATATCTGAAAAGTAAAAGTGGAAAGATAAATAAATTTGAACCCGCGACCACTTGCATCATTACTCCTGTAGCTAGCCTACATGAGCTACCGAAGTTCACACATGAATGTCGTTTTATTTTGCAAATTTTATGCGAAAATCCAATAAAATAAATCAAAGGATGCTAGTTAATTTTGTGTGAAACCCGTATGCAGTTCATATGGATGTTAAGTATATAATATATTATGACTTTAGCCTACACAAAAACCAGAGGTCAAAATATAGATCCGTTAATACCTTAGTTGTTATGTCTCATTGCTAGTTATTATGGGGTATACATTACCATCTTACCGGAACACAACAGTGTTGACAGTGACACCCTCGGCTCCTACACTGGAACTCTACCACCAGAAAAGTAGTAGTTATAATGTATCATATAATAGGGGATGAATCTGTTAATTCTTGTTCAAACCTAAACCAGTATCACTTTATCTAGGATTAAATCACTCCTCGGGCTGCGGGTCTAACCTGGAATTTAAACTTAGATGTAGCTAATGCCACAATGCGTTATCGACGCGTTATGATTTTCTTATTTAATTCGTAATTATTGCCGTTGCGGATGATGGAACTGTTGGCTGAAGAAGATCATGACGATACAAATGGGAGTTTGGCTTGAGGGTGCGCCAGTTTTTAGGTAAAAACCCTCCCACGAAGCTTAGAAAGTAACCTTCTACACACACCTGAAATGTGTAAAGTACTAAGAGACTGTTAAGATGTTGCACCTCTGTTACATAATGGTTTTATATGAAATATTTTTTTTTCTCCTTTACCATAATTTCTTTCTGTTTTACGTAGCTTAGATAATCTTTTGTTTTACATAACTCCACCTTCCACGTATAGCAAGATAACAGATAGCACATAGGGATCGTCACCATGGCACCGGAGACTTGAGAACTGTGAGAAGTTATATTAGGGAGACATAACGCGACATCAGAGGCTTATCTTTACGGCAGGTGTTCTTCTCTCCGGCAAGACAAATTTCTCAAATATGTTGCGACTTATGCCGATCACTCTGTCGTTTACAGTCTTGATATTTGTGTTTTCTGCCTTATAATATTTGATTAATGTGGCGAGGTAATCATTAATTGAGATGGATGTTACTTCATGTTTCTTTTAAATAGAAAGCCAATAAATTTGATCTTTGATCCCTTTTGAGCCTTTTACAATCCGAGCCCTTTGGATCCAACGCCACTGGCTTGCGGAACACCTGCACGCTAGCCCGGGATGTTTCTTCATTTAGACGCTGCACTTCCCCTAGTCCGACGCCCAGAGATCTCTGCCCAGACCACTGAGTAGAAAGGTTCACGGGCACACAGTTCAACCCCAAAGAGGAGGGAGTATCAAAAGAGATCCGACCGTCAACTGCTTCCCTCGGCCTCAAAACATCTCTATTAAACTACGGGGTCACCGGTTAGGCGGCTGAGGATAGGATGTAGGATGTAGGGCCAACGATATACCCGTACATCTCTTCCCTAGCCGTCTCCCTTCCACGTCCCTGTCCAAAACACTCACATCACCAGGCGTCTCATACTGCACGGATGGAGTGGATCATGGGCACACATAGTACCATAGTACGGCCGTTCCGAGGAAGCGGGAGTGTCAAAGGAATAAACATCTCACCCCCACCTTCCCCTCCTCCGCGACCTTAACACATCTTTGCCACCGCAGGACCACCGTTAGGCGGCTGGGAAGGGCCGTTAGGGTTGACGACGTACCTTTATCTATATCCCTTCCGCAGCCGTCTCCTCGTCGCAGCAGCAAATGGCGAAGCCCAGATCATGCGCCGCTTCTTTGCTCTGATCCTCTTAGCTGTTGTCTGTCTGTCTGTCTGTTCGGCGGGGCTAATCTTGGGAACGGCTGGACAGCTTTTGACGGGACTTTCACTGGCATATAGCTGATATAATAAGGAGTAACATAGGCTACTTTTATACTAGCTGCGCCCACGACTTCGTCCGGGTAGATACTGAACAATCATAAATTCTCACGCGGACGAAGTCGCGGGCACAGCTAGTATCACATAAATTTCTACCATCTTTAAGTTACCTCCTACTTTACATAACTTCAAGTATACTTACCTACCTTTTACCTATATAAGGCTAATAACTGCATATAAGGATCGTCGCCATGGAACCGGAAGCTGTAAGAAGTTATTTTAGGGGGATATTACGCGACATCAAGGGCTTATCTTTACGGCAGGTGTTCTTCCCCCCGCCGAGACAAATTTTCCAAATATACCGCGACTTATGCGGATCACTCTGTAACGACTTCACGATCTCTTGGGTTTACAGTTTGATATTTTGTGTTTTCTTCCTTATGTTCTTCGATTACCTAAAGCGGCGACGGTATCGAAAATTGGGATGGATACAACTTCATGTTTTAGTTAAAAAGATAGGTTAAGAATAAGTTGATAAATTGAGTAATTTATTTCTCGATATCACGCTGGACTGGACCTTAGAGTCAGTCCCATTTGGTCACAACTTCGCCACCAATAACATTCCCACTGTGCAAATGACCATTTTGTATCTATTTATTTTTGATTTTTATCTATTTCAGTGTATGCAATTTATGTCATCCCTAAATTACTTTCTGCTTTACATAGTCCATGTATATAGGTATCAGGCTAATAACCCCGCACAAGGATAGTCGCCATGGCTCCGCAGGCTGTGGGAACTTATTTTAGGGGAATATTATGCGACATCAGGGGCTTATCTTTACGGCAGGTGCTCTCCCACCCCACGAGACAAAATTTCCAAATATATCGCGACCTAAACAGATCACCCTGTAACTATGGGTTCAAAATTTTTGTTTTTCTTCCATATGCTCTTTGATTTGAATGAACAGGAGTAGACCTCAAGAATTGGAATTGATGTTTCTGTTAAAAGGATAGCCATAAGTTGATAAATTTTATAATTTATTTCTCGACATCAAGCTATACAAAATACCTTATTGTAATAAGGTATTTTGTATACTATGGGACTGGGATTTTACAGATCACAAAATTTTAATAATTAAAAAAAAAAACAATTGTTTTGAAGTTTTTAAAGAAAATTGTCTTCAAAACAACCGAGTCTAAAACTTTGAAAAAATATGGAACATATTTATTTACATATATAGATTACAGCCAAACCTCTAATAGGTATTTAAGTAAATAAATAAAGTTTTTATGTACATATCAGTAAGATTCAATATTCGCTTACGTAAGGATCGTAAGGATTGCATTAATACGACTACCTACTCTATTTGTATCCACATTGCTCATGTTTCATTAGTAGGTACCTACATCACCTACATCATATCACATGTTCGAATTGCGAAATTTAGGTACGTACTGAACGCACGCCAGTACATACGATCAAAGCCATGGAACTCATTAATTCACGCCAATACACATGTAAGCGAAGTCGGTATGTTAATAATCAATTAAATAGATTAATAAAGATATTAACGCTATTCTCCTAATTTGCTATTGAGCTACGTTTCAAGTTTCAATAAACCTTTGATCTTGGGAAGCTCCTCCAATCGATTTATAATTGTTTGACAGTTCTAAAATACCGAACACCGATTGCTCGATTGTTATGTATTAGATTTTGGTGTAATTGTGAAACTTAGATATTGTTCCAAAATATTGTTTAATATACATAGAAAGCGCGAGAGAGATTTTTAACAAAATATTTTGAACAGTTCAGTAAAAATGTGTCTAACGTATAATATGATTCTGAATGTCTGAAAACTGACCTATAAAAACTTTTCAACACCTCAGTTGCGAGTATACAATTTTAAAAAATACGAATATCTTATTTTTTTGTGTTTTCCCTGGATTTGCAAGAGGCGACTGCGTCTGTAACTGGCAAAAATAACAGCCTTTTCAATAAATCCAGCATGAATTGAAGCGTATGAAAACAACATAAAACTTTAAATGCTCGCTTGCTGTTTCATTACAAATAAACAAAACTTTATGAAACCTAAACATTCACAAATAAACTGTTGCGCACGTCAGTTAAATAAAAATTACGCGAGAAACGTCCCGAGGGAGCGGCCTCATTGTGAGGCCACAATGAGCGCGCCTGATTGGCGGAAGGATGTTCTCACTAAATAAAAAATATCGTCGCGTCATTTCGTGCAATTTTCGTCGAATTTTCAAACGATAAAACCTGTCATTTCGCTGTTGACGCGCCTATAAAATATTCATGCAGACGGGCGAGAGATGAGCGATTTTTTTCTTCGATTTACGCGTCGGAATAAGATGTCATTTTCCGTATCATTAGCGGCGACTCGGAACGTCGCGACGCCACTATTTATACGCAAATAGGATAAAATGACGCCCAACCGATCGACTGTTTGACGCGCCATTGATAAATTGCGATCTTTTCAAATTTCTTATCTCTTTCCGCGTATTCGTCGATTATGATGTATTCTTTACATTTCACCTATTTGTGAGATGACACAATTTAGATTTATGATGATATAAATATAATATAGATGATTTTAATGATCTTTAATGTACGGCCCTGTAATTTCCGGCACACAGGCATAACATCTTACGCCTCAGGAGTGGTAACGCATCTGCATTTTGACCTTGGTCTATAGGCTGCAGTCATTACAACATCAATGTGAACTGCATGCTTGTTGGCCACTTCCATTACATTTAAAAAAAAGATATAGGTAGGAGAAGATTAAATTTGAAGTTCGTTTTATGCAGATATGATCGAAGGTGTCGGCAAGCGGACGTATTTTCATAGGAAGGTAAATTCGATTGGAATAAAACTCAGTGCAATAGAGGGAGTTCGAGTTGAGCCCTCTCTTTGCGGCGAAATCGCTCGGAGTAGTTTATCTCGCCTGCTCGCCTACACACTACAGCTCACCGACAAAGGAATCTACTACGATAATCTGGAGATGCCATTGGATAACTATCTGAACACATTTTATCAGCTTTTAAAATACATTAAAGAGTTTGATTTAAATTTTTATCGTTGTTTTTATAATGAGATTTTCTTATGTACTCAGAAATGTATTTCTCTGTGTGTTATATGTAAATATTAATTAATGTAATATGATATATATAGATAAATAGGAGTAAATTTGGATTTCATACGCAATTATTGTGTATGTATATCTAGTACCAATACGTACGTATTACGTACAAATTGAGCTGCTTAACTGACCCGCGTTTGGCGCCACTGCCGCGACAATTTTGCATGGCCTACTACCCCCAACTAATTCTTGGATTGATAATAGATAGAAAAACGCTATTTAAATAACGTAACATAACGTAACTTCACGCCTGTAATCCCCGAAGAGGTAGGCAGAGGTAAATGCATGCATTCATGCATACATGCAAACACCCACGATTCGCCGGTTACGTTTAAATAACAATAGGTAAATTATTAAACCACGTTTTTTTATTTTACAAGACCAACCATGTATACAAAATAAGAACATTGTCTAACACGTCCGACTTGACCTCATACCAATAACTTCTTAATAAATAAGGTCTTAGAAGCAACTGTTCATAAACAATTATCTAAATTTATCTTTGAAAATAATTTACTCTCCCAGTATCAATCTGGATTTCGACCCGGGCAAAGCACAGCTACTTCGCTACTTAAAGTATTAGAGGATGTGAGATCGAATATGGAGGACTCTCAAGTTACAGTTTTGGTTCTAATCGACTTCTCTAACGCTTTCAACACTGTTGACCATGACATCCTCATCAGCTCGCTGAAACACGTTGGCGTCTCTTCACTGGTTCAGGATTGGTTCTATTCGTATCTTCACGGTCGCCAGCAGGCTATGCGCGCCGATCAGGAGTTATCTGACTGGTGCAATCTAGTTTCTGGTATACCTCAAGGTGGAATCCTCTCTCCACTTCTATTTTCTTTGTTTATTGATCTTATCACTTCTTTCCTTTAGTGCTCTTACCATCTGTATGCTGTTGACTTACAAATATACACCCGATCTGATATC
This sequence comes from Macrosoma leucophasiata, assembly GCA_036365455.1. Classification (NCBI taxonomy): domain Eukaryota; kingdom Metazoa; phylum Arthropoda; class Insecta; order Lepidoptera; family Hedylidae; genus Macrosoma; species Macrosoma leucophasiata. The sequence continues at coordinate 19,268,378 of JAWQUS010000007.1, read as the reverse complement.
TCAACCATAAATTTCGCCATCGCTAAAATCAATAGGGATCTCCAGGCTATTTTTAAGTGGTCACAAAGGTTTGGCATTTTTGTGAACCCTACTAAGTGCCAAGCTATTGTTATTGGAAGCACTTTTTTTTATCAACAAACTTGACTTTAGCCATCTGCCTCCAATTTTATTTGATAACTTAATAATTCCATTTGTTGACCACGTTAAGGACTTAGGGCTCCACGTCGACTCCACCTTAACATGGAAAAAGCAGGTTAGTAAATGTAGTCATAACTCAATTGCCACACTGCAGTCTCTTTATAGATTTAAGATCTTTTACCACCTAGCACGAAAATTCTTCTTGTCCAGTCTCTTATCTTGCCCATTATTGATTATGCAGATGTTTGTTCCTCAGATATTTCTCAGGAATTTCTTAACAAGTTGGATCGTCTACTCAACAATTGTATTCGTTTTATTTTTGGCCTCCGTAAATTTGACCACATTTCCCTGTAGCGCGCTAAGCTTGAATGGCTTCCGATCCGGCAGAGAAGATCCTCGCGGATGCTCTGTCTTTTTTTCTCCATCATAAACGACCCTTGTTCTCCAACTTATCTCAAATCTAAATTTAATTTCTTGGGCGCCTCTCACAGTCTTTCCCTTCGTTCGTCGGAAAATCTTTTGTTACATATACTTTCTCGCGGCACTGGTTTCATTTCTAATTCTTTTCCTTTAACTACTATAAAACTATGGAACACATTGCCCCTTGATATTCGTAAATCTCCCTCCAAGCTGTCGTTCAAACGGAAACTTTGACGATACTTTTTGCAATCATTGTCCTAATGTTGATTGTTCATTGTCTCATTTATATGTATTTATTATATAATTATGTATATTTATATATATGTAAATGTATATATTAATTATGTTTATGTATTGGTATTATAGATATTTATGTTATTACTTAAGTTTAATATACTTTTCTGAATAAATATCTTAAGTATATATTTGGCTATGACACAATATATGTAAATATTTAACTGTATCTTTATACTTGATCTCTTTAAGGTTTTTTAAATTGCACCCTCACTATCATGTCCCACTACCTTAAGGTTGACTGGTAGAGAATTCCCTGCGGCATTAAGTCCGCCTTGTGTACTTACTTTGTGCATTAAAGATTAAATAAATAAATAACTTACTAATATCACAAAAATACAAGTGAATTTGGCATTAATAAAGATAACAACGGCGCAATTATTGCGTATAGTACGAATACGTAGGTAGCAGAAGTATCTGAGCGGCTTAGCTGGCCCGCGTTGGGCGCCACTGCCGCGACAATATTGCATGGCCCGTGTCCCCGACTAATCCCCGGATTCATTTATTTTTGACAACGCAATACGATTTTATCTCACGGCTTCTCATGCTGTTTGCCGTCTGTTATTATGCTCCCGCCATATTCGGGCTACTTATTTATTTACTTAACCACCCCTTATAGGGGTGATTTGACATTTAATGTCTCCGTTTAGTGGCTGATTTAATTGGACTAATGTTATTTGCATTTAAAGTGTGTGGATTTTTTTATTCAATTAACTGGAGGTACCATATGATATTTATTCTAACTTTTAAAATTACCTAAGTGGGAAGCTTTTAATTGATTTTAAAGTAAGTAGAGGTACGATAAACGAACAATTACCATAATCATAAAAGTAGAGTAAGAAGGCTCTTAAAATGATCATTTGAAAAGTTTAGTGAGTTTTTGGCAGACAAGTGCCTTACCTTTACCTTATTTACCTTTTACCTTATTTATGAAGGAAATATGAACTTAATGTACTCAAAATTTCTGCTGTGTTGTTACCATTGATATTGAATTCTAAGCATCAGTTTTATTTTATTAAAAAGTTTCCACAAAAAAGGTTTTTATTTAGCATAAGTAACTTGCGTAAGTATCCATAATTGTGAAACAATAGTTACACTGTATTCGATGTAGGGGATATAGGTAAATAAATAAGTCAATGCTGCAATTCCTACTATTATGGCTTCCACCTACATACCTTCAGTTATATAATTTCTCATACCCAACAACTACTTGTTACGGCTGTTTACGTATTTGCAATTATAGAACCGCATAAAGCCTAAAAAGTGGAACGTAGATGACAATGGCATCTTCGCAAATAGATTTTTTTTTTTTTTTTTTTAGGTCGGTCTTTTTGTAGGCGGCCTGTCTCGAGACGGCACTAGTCTACTTCACCGGGCAATCGGCGAGCGCAGAAGGCGCTCCAGCCTAGCAAAAAAGTTAGCGCAACTGCCTAAGGGTGACCCATGCGGGTCCGTGCCTCGGCTTAGGGCGTTGCGGAGGGACATATGAGACATATGCGATTATGGGCGGTGCAACTTTCGCTATACTCCATTCGGTTGGTGATAACCGGAATGTCATCGGCCTCGCGGGGCCGGGGATAAGGTCGGGATCAGGGGCGGGCGCGGCGCGAAACGCGTCGGCGCGTTGTATTGTTGGCGGTTTGTGCAGTGTGATTCTTTAAATGATTGTTCATAGCTGCGATGGCCAACGTGGTCTCATCGTCCGGATCTTTTAAGACGTGCCTTGGACGTCTCCTTTTGGCGCGATCAAAAGGAGTGTAAATCGCGGCCGCTCTGACCAGCGGATTCGGGTGGTGACTCGCCCGGTCGAAATAGCGAGCTGAAGCTCGCTTCATAAACTGCCGGATGGTAGGCAGATTTGCGTCGATGTGCAAGTTTTTATTACGTACGTACCAAGGCGCGCCTACGGCTCTACGTAAGAATCGATTCTGCAAAGTTTGAAGCTTATGTAATATTGTGCTTTTCGCGTGGGCGAATACCGGGGACGCGTAACATAGTATGGGCCTTATGCAGGACGTATAGGCACGGAGTTTGTTCCGGGCCGATAGCTTGCTCTTTTTGTTTAATAAACAATGTAATTGGGACAACACGAATGCAGCCTTTGCGCGCGCTGCTTTTACATGTGCAGCGAAGGTCAGATGCCGATCAAGCGTCACTCCTAAGTATTTGATTTTGTCCATCCAGGGGATGGGCTCGTCAAACATAAGGACTGGGGCTACGTTAGGTCTGGGAGCGCGGTCCCGAAATAGATTTTGTTATATAAGCTTTATTTTATAGAATATCGTGGTGGCTCACGTGGTCGCCTCCTTGAGTGGAGCGGGGCTCGATGTGAGTGGGCGAGCTGTAAGTGACAGACGCCTCCGACTAGTGTAGTGACGGTGGATCTTAATTAATTCCATATTTATGTTTTATTACGATTCCGCTATCCAATAGGTTGTTTATAGATAACGCTTAGGCTTTAATCCAGAGAAATGGTTTTGTCTTTGATGTCCATAGTTAAATTAAATAATTCATGCTGTGATTAATACTCTACGCCTCCTAAATTTAAATTCGTCTTTAATCATATACGTATTTGTAAATATAGATTATCAGAGAGTCTAGAAAGTGGAACGTAGATGGTAATGGCATCTACGCAAATAGCTTTTGTTATATAAGCTATATTTCGTAGAATATCGTGGTGGTTCACGTGGTCGCCTCCTTGAGTGGAGCGGCGCTCGATGTAAGTGGGGCGAGCTGTAAGTGACAGACGCTCCCGATTAGTATAGTTACGGTGGATTTTAATTAATTCCATATTCATATTCTAATAGGATGCCGCTATCCAATGTTTTTTTCGTAGATAACGACGTGTTTTGAATAAAGAGATTTATGTTTAGTTTAGTTTTGATAGTCAGTTTTATGAAAAGAGTTCTTAAATGCAGCTTTGTCTACGTTATTCCACTGAGATTGCATTTCAAGCATGAATATGAATCACTTAACATCTTGCACCCAAAACCTACTAGTTACGATTGCAGTTACCGTATTTACAATTGCAGAACATTATGCTGTTGTATATTTTAAGTTATCTAATTTTTTTGTATTATATGTCTGTCAACCACAGACATGCAAACTTGAAGGAAAGTGGTCACCGTCAGCTATGAACATTTGCAACACTAGGGGAGTTGCCAACGCGCTACCAGCCCTGAAGGGCTCTTTTGACGCCATTATTGAAGAACCCCGTATTGTAGCATCGAGAGGACACCTCAGAAGGTAGTTCATTCCACAATTATGTGGAATAAGTGTTTTCGTGTTTGATAGGTAAATAGATAAGTTAATGCTGTGATTCATTCAATTAAAAAAAAAAACTGCCTCGGTAGCCTAGTGGTAGCAGGCCACTACTACTACGCTGAGGTCCTGGGTTCGATTCCCGGGGATAACCCCTTATCAGAGATAATGGTGAAAAAGCCTTTGTCTCTGGTTCTATTGGGATTTTTCCATTTTCTGGAAATTTCCCAGTACCTCAAAGTTTGGTAATGTGCCCGGAGATGTCAACAGGCTCGCCACCTGTCACATGGGCCAAAACGTAACCGCCGAATCGTGGGTGTTTGCATGTATGCTTGAATGCATGCATTTACCTCTGCCTACCCCTTCGGGGATTACAGGCGTGAAGTTACGTTTTCATTCAATTAAGCACACTTTGTAGTTTACATTTGCAATTATAAAATATCATAGAGCCTAGACAGTGAAACGTCGATGACAATGGTATCCATGCAAATAGCTTTCGTTGCTTAAGCTTTAGCTTATAGAATATCGCGGTGGCTCACGTGGTCGCCTCCTTGAGTGGAGCGGCGCTCGATGTAAGTGGGGCGAGCTGTAAGTGACAGACGCCCCCGACTAATGTAGTTACGTGGGTTTTAATTAACTCCATATTTTTATGAGAATCCCTCTGTGAAATTTTATTATTTGTTTGTAGATAATGCCTAGTCTTGAATTATATTTTTTAAGTTTGTTGTCTTTTTAAGTTTTTTGCAGGTAAATAGATAAGTTAAGGCTTATCGCACGCAAAAGCTTTAAAATCTTTCTAATCTTAAGCAGCGTTTCATCATCAGCATTTCAGTATTTTAAGGGATCGTTTTACTCATTATTATGAACAGTTTCTTATACTATGGAGCCAACTCTGAAATTGCAAAATAATCAGCTACTCCATAGATAGGCACATTTTTTATGAGCGGCGATGAATATTAGGTATGGGGCAACCAATTTTGTTTTCGCAATTTCAGAGTATGTTATATAATCGTAAAAGTTATTCATAATAAGTAAATTTCTTAAATTATACAGACACGTCAAACGGTGCTGCTGATAAAATGCCATTGGGTGTTAATTGGAAGTTAATTTTAGATTTTCCGAAACTAAGAACTTTCTCTCCGACAGTATTTTAAAATTTGCCTTCTGAATATTCATAACCTCATCCCATATAACACGAACTTGATAAAATATTTCCAACACATGATGGTAGCACAGTATAAGTACATATAACATGTTCGTTTTCTTTAGACTGTGATAGTAGTAAACAATTCTGCCAAAATATATTCCAAATTCCATTATAAACATTCGTTTTTTCTAATTACACCCAAACTTATAAATATTACGTCAGGGCCCCACTGACATTTGCATATCTTATTAAAAACCTCGACGTCTCAGATAAAAATGAAAATGAGACACGTCAAAGAAAACGGTGAACTCACGAGACAATGCTTATTTTGGGTGATGCAAAAAAAAAGTTTTGTAATGGAAATTACGGCTGAACGCTTAGCATTTTCTTTATTTTTCCCGCCTCGCAAAGAAGAAATCTGTTTCTTAATTATCGTGTTTGGCAATTAGTTTCGGGAAACGATCTTCCTCGCCCATTTCCTCCCACTCTGAGACAACTTGTCCTCAGTTAATGAGGTAATTTATAGTCTAAGTACAGCAAACGCCGCGTACTTTCTTTATTTTAGCAGAAAAAACTTTTCAATTCAGATGCACTGGATTTTAAATATTTTTACAACCATAAAAATAAATGAGTTAATATTTTAAAGTGTTATTTAAGATGTTTTTGAGTAAGAAATTAAATAAATTTTACTCACAAGTGTTTAATTTTGTTGGTCTTGTTAAGGCATCAGTTTTTGTAATTAGATAGTAGATATTATAGGTATGACTATTCTATATAACATTCTATTCACATCAAGTTTTTAAAGCACCATGGCCACCGGCCAACCATCACTAGCATTGAAAATATCCCGTACTTCTTCTATATTCGTTATTGTTTCGTGAGTCAGGAGCGAAATTAAGCGTAAAGGTCGAGCTCGAATGATCTGGAGAACATACAAAACTGTGGATACACTCCTCTCCATAGGGGGCGACATAGGATATTTAGTTAAGTCAAGATTTAATATGTTATCCATATGCACGCTGTTTTATGCAAGACTGTTGATCGCAATTGTAGATAAAATCTGACTTATTTGGATAAAATAGGTTAGGTTTGGTCTTTTTGCAATCTTATGGCTTTGTAGCTGTAGGTACGTCTGCTTTTACACTACCTAATTTAATAAGTTTGCCGAACATACTTTCAGATTTTGAATCCTAACATCTTTGAGTCGCACTATTAATATCTTTGAATCGCACAATTATCATACCAACGATTACGATGGTGTCATAATTGTGCGATAATTAAGTTTAATTTGCTATGTTTTTGGATGCCCGGAAACTTCTTGGATAATACTTATACCGTCGAAACGTGCTATTCCTCATTTTTACCCTGATATTCTCATTCACACACTCTAAATATAATGGGTAATAAAAACAAGGAAATAAATATAAATCACAAACTTATAAGGTGTCTTTGTGGCAACATGAAAAAACACGAACTAGTCATTTCTGTAGAAGTACGAGCTTAATTCAGCACACAAACTTGCTTTGAAGGGGGCAAACAAATTGCAGCGACACTTGACGGGATTCGAGCCTTTATTACTCCCCAAATGACACAGCTCTATGCATCGGATTATATCGATCCGGAGCCCATACAGTTATTTAGATAAAAAATGATGAAATAGATTAGTTTTATTGGACGTGGAATGGTTTTATCGTTTATTTACGTTCGGGACGTTTATTTCGTGGAGCTCTTTTTACAAATATATAGTTTCATTTCATGAGTTCTATCGGATTTAATTTTGATGGTCGGCACAGAGAATTCCAATTCTCTGCGCCGAATTATGCGATGTTTTAAACTTCATAATCAATCGTGATAAAAGTAAATAAAATAATACCTAAATAAAATAGAAATATTTTGTTTCATTAACAGAATCATAGGTTGTACATTGTGGTGGGGGTCACCTTTTAAATAAGTAATATAGTTGTGTTATGCGGCCCCGCTATAGTAAAATAAAAAAAGATTGAAACAAGAAACACAAAATTTATATCATGACCATCAGGCAATACGTTACCAATCTTCCTTGTGTATCTAAATAAGACCTGTGCTAATAAAGTACTGTAGTTGCCAATACAGTAACCGTCTTCATCCAAGTGTGACGCTACCGTACCTAATCAAAATAAAAAAAATCTCTAATAGTATGATACATTAGAGTAGTAGCAGATTACATTCACTTAGTCATTCACAGATCAATTAGTCAAACGACCGAGTTAATAACGTAACCTCTTACTTCAGAACTTCACGCCTGTAATCCCCGAACGGATAGGCAGAACAAAATGCGTTCATTCTCATTCTCGTTTTCTTCCCCTATGACAGGTGGCGAGCCTATTGACAGATGTCATAATGGGCACATGAACATAGAAACTTTCAGAAAATGGAAGAATCCCATAAATAGCACTTACCTTCCCGACCCGGGGATTGCAATAGTGGCCCGCTACCGATGAGGCAGTTAACATTAGTTTTCTAATCTATTTGAAGAACTTTCCAAAGATTTTTCAACAGTGTCATATTGTATTTAAATTGAACCTTGAAAAAAATAAGCCTTGGTGCATACACCGCAACTAAATAGCTCAACAGATGTATAATATGAGTAGGCACGAAATCAATGTAAAAACACGCTACTCGATTCAAACCGCAGCATCCCTCTTGTTTTTTACTGAGGGTCGTTCCTAATCCGCAAGCACGCCTATCATGTGAGGTAATTTTGTGACCCTATTACACTTGTTAATCTTTTGTTGATATTCAAAATTCATTGCCATAATTGTTTCTGTTATTTTTGACCACATTAAAAATGTTGATTGTTTTAGACATTACACTTCGATATTGAAAAGATCTCAAATTCAGCTTAAGTTTTTACCTATCATCAATTATATTTTTGAGAGAATACGTTATATTCGTGCTACGCTTGAAAATATGTCCCGTGATTACATATGGGACACATTTATGCATGCATGTCATTCACAAAAAAATTGAGAGAAATTACAAAAAACACGAAAGTGATAGAGATAGCAATGAGTTGAGACAGGCAAGCCCTGATTTGAATGCTTACTTTGGACGAGCCAATATCATATCTACCTCTTTATTACCTTTCTTTTACATCATTGCCTGTCATCACTACCATTGCAATTGTGACGGCAATGAGAATTGTCACAACTTAAAATTTCAAATCTTATTAGCCACCATTCTACAGTAAAATCAAAATATTTCACCTAAGCAAATTTAAAGCTCATGCTAATGCTGCGAAACATGATACAGCGACATAGAGCATCTCAAAATCGAGGAAATTAAAATTCTCAAACAGAGGGCAGTTACAGCAAATCCCAGCAATAAAACTGCTATATATATAGCGAGGAGCGTTGTAAAAAATCATTGCCTCCGTCTACCCTCGGCCCTCGGCGAGGGGAAAAATCTAATCTGTGCATTTTTTGCGGGACCGCGATGCCACAAAGAATTTCATTTCCCACTGTTCATCTATCTCTATTTCACTGACGGCTCTTGTTCTTGGTTCTTGCCCCTCCCGCCGCACCCCGCGAACCTCTCAGCCGTTTTTTAGACTTCCTTGATCGCAGATAAGGTTAAGCGAACTCGTCTTATTAGTGGTTTGTACCCGACATTCACTGCCCCATTTTAATTTATCGTAATTGTCTACCTAGTGTTTACCCTGATTACATTGCAGTAGTATTATTTTTTTTATAGTCGTAAACGAATATATAAATAAAGTTAAACTCAAAAGTATTTGGGATGCAACAGATATCCATATCGGAAATGTCGATTGATGTTAAATTGATGGACAATACAGAATGTCATGTTTATCATAATAATAAACACGACAAAGAAGTGCAGCGAGCGAAAGTTAGCTTATAATTGTATTACTAGCGACACAATCAAAATGAGCCTCCACGAAAACAGCATTACACAATTGTGTACAATTGACATTAAAATCTGTGGACATTGTCGCTTTGTGCCTTTATTGCCTCTTATTGACTCGTAATTGTCAATAAATTCCTACGGGATCGGAGTTTAATGTGGGTTTGGGTGGAAAAAGTTATGTTTTATTAATATTTTTACGAGAGCGTTTAGGACGGACGATAAGATCTGCTTGGGAAGTTTTTTCTTTCAATTTCCGTCACGATTTGTACGCTCATTATTGGTGAGTCGATGGGGGCGATAGGGGCAGTGGTCGCATGCTATCGAGAGAGCGATGTTATCGTATCTTAGCGACTTTCATCGGGGCTTTCGATTGTGCCTCCCTCCTCCTTGTAGTCGCTCGTGAAACGTGAATTCGACGACAGTACCGCTCGTTTATGATTTATTTCCTAGATAATTCATTATACTAAACTCTCTGTATTTGTGAGACAGACACGTGAGTTAATGATTGTGGAGTTAGCTTTGATAAATGACTTTTGTGCCCGAGTAAAAGTTGAAGAGTAATTCATACATGTCAGCTGTTGAAGCAGTTTATAAGACTTCGTAGATCGTGTGTGAATTTAACGAGCCGCTTAATTCAAAGTCAATCTAAGGAATTACGAGTACGACTTGAAATTAATAGCTTGGACTGTACTATTGGATTATACTTGCAAGTTTTTTAGATGCTTAAATATTTGGGACATTTTAATTATAGTAGGTACTTTCAGATGTTGCTGCCTAATTTTCCACATTATTTCATGATGCTGGTAGTGTTGGAGCTCGAGGGCTTAGGCACCACTGCATTACCTAATCTGTTTGTCGCCAAAAGGTAGTGTATAACCTATCGTATTCCGGTTGTATGATGATGTACGGCCGTGAAATCAAATGCAATGGGCAAAACAACTCATATTAGGAGTGACAAAGTATCTCCATTTTGGTCATCGGTCTTAATGTAGGTATCTATATAATATCCTTAGGCTGCAGTGTTCACCTACCATTAATGTGAACTGCAGACTTGTTTGCCACCGTCACTAGTTAAATAAAAGGTAATATATTAAATCATTTAAATTGAGATACAATGTATAAATTCCACTTCATAATAATGTATGTATGTATGTAAACATAATAATGTATGTATGTATGTAAACTTCACGCCAGGTCCCTAACGGGGTAGGCTGAGAGTGTAGAATAATGTATAAAGTATTAAACAAAATTACAATGTTACCCCTAGTTTGCACTAAAAACATTAAACATTATTATGTTTCGCAACTCGTCGCATAAAGTATGTATTGCGATAAATGTCTTGTTGGTGCTAGCGTTGGCATTGCTGTCAAACTTATCATTTTTTAAACCTATCATTCAATATCTGTCAAACCTATCATTTTTAAACATGTTTTTATGTGAATGTTTCGTCAATGCAAACTCACGGTTATATAATGAAATGTTGTATTAAGTAATAGACATAGACAGTTATTTTGTAGAATTGTTGAATAGGAACTTAAGTAGTATGTACATCTGCGAACCTAATACCAATTGATTCTAAGACGATACCACACGTACACCGATAATAGTGTGCGTGTGTGCGGGAGTGTATTGTTGTGTTGTCATATAGACGGATTAATTCAAGGCACGTCGTCCTCTGATATCTGATCTTGGGGGTTCTGCAGGGGCTTACTTTGATACGGTGCTTATTATTTACTGAAGTAAAGATCATCTTTGAAAATAAATAGTTTTTCCTTTTTATTATTTACTGGATAAATATGGTCATGTGTCTTAAAATTTCATTTTCTTTTGGTTAATTCTTATCATGACCGTTATAAAAGAGAAAATCGAGGACTCTGTTTATGTTCTTACACTATTTTAATTCTTAGTTATATTTATTATTTTTAAATTGTTATATCAATCTATGTATCAATTGGTATTCACTTTAACTTTTTTTGTAATTTGACCTATTACAAGAAATAGGTAGGTATGTATTCGTTTCAAGTGAATAAATGAATTTTGAATCGGATTTGAATAAAACTTTGATTAACTGTGCTATTAAGATGCCGTGGCGGCTTAAAAAATATTAACTTTAACTTATAGGTAATGAACATTTCCACTAAAATATTGTTGACACTGGATCAACGTGACAAATTACCTTTATCTTCACAACCACCTACTACACTACAGATAGAAAATATGTTGTTCTATCGAGCACTTAACTTCTTAATGAAACAATCACTACATATAAAACAAAGTCCCTCCACTTAGTCTGTCTGTCAATGCGATAACTTATGATTAAAAAACTACCTCTACGGATTTTGATGCGGTTTTCACCGAGCTGGTCAAAATGAAACATGAAACTTTGTGCCAATAACAATTCCATCACTGATGCAAAATATCCTAAGCCTCAGGAGTGTCAACGCATTTGCATATTAACGTTTGGTTTTATAGGCCGTAATCGGCTGTAGTCACTAATACGGGTGTTAACTAATGAGTGTTGTGTGACTCTATACGGACTGCACGCTCGTTGGTCACCTTCATATTTCCTCCAAAAAAAAATTGCTGAACAGCAAAAAAAAATTTTCTGCTGTCAGAGTTTAACCAAGTATATCATCATCAAAGGCCGTTTAGACTTTAGTGGAAGAATGTGTAATGAACAATATATATAAATCTAAATACGCCCTGTCTGGCCCTGTTCCATGGCGGTAACGAACAAGATAACGCTTATTAAACACGTCACTCATCGCGCTGACACTATCTACCCTCAATCGCGCTTTGGCCACCGTCAGAAACAGAAAAATGATGATGTCATTACACTTGTACAGCGGGGAAAATGTACACTTAACGTTTACTTTGTTTGATTTGTCTGTTAAGAACATTTTTATCTCAATACGTTCTATTTTAAATACAAGAAAACTTTTTTGTGTGGAGTTAAAAGTTGAGATCGTGCAAGAAGGACTACCGTTCTTAGCTATTTTTATATGTATGTAAGTGTAGTGAAGTTTTTATATATGTTGATGTTCAATAGTGTAGTGGCTACAGCTAGTTTAAAGTAGTTTTTATGTATATATGTTATTAAAACTACTATAAAAACTAACTGTAGCGGCTACACCATTGCCCACTACATACATTAAAATGCAGATTTTCATTTATGTGCGTTGCCACTACTGAAACTAACCTAACCTAACCAAAATACGATTGCGCTGAAAACAGTAATATGTAATGGTAAGTAGAAAAGGTGATGCGGTAGTGCCTACGCCCTACAGTTCCATCACTGGAGCTATACCAAACGTAAACAGTAATTTTAACAAAAAACACTGGTCAAGTGCGTGTCAGGCCACGCGCAGTGTAGGGTTCCGTAGTTTTTAGGTTTGATTAATGTAATGAAAAAAATATATTTAAAAAATCAAATTTGGTCGACTATTACTCGCAAACTTGTAAAGCCAACTAAGGTGTGATAGCTTGCCTTTTAATTTCGTTATATGTAGTTACTACTGCCGTAACGTTTGAATTTCTAACAACAACCGTTTAGTCTCTAGGGGGGGTGGGACACTTCAGTCTAACGAAAATTGGCACTTTGAAGCTTAATAAGTCACGAACAGTTATCAAAATCCAAAAATGATGTTAGCATACCCCTAACAATTTTAAAAGACCTATCCAACGATACCCCATAAAAAAAATATCCGTGCGTTACATGTAGGGGAGGTACCCTAAATAAAAAAAAAACATGTTTTTTATTCTACCACTTTGTTAGCGTAGCAAAGATGTATACTTGTGCCAAATTTCAAGCCTCTAGTACCAACAGTTTTTGCGCTAAACCGAGGACGGACAGACAGACAGAAAAAGAGACAGACAGACGGACGAAACTATAAGGGTTCCTTGTTTACTGCTGAACCCTAAAAAGCAATCAGTTCAATATTATAGTAAGTGCCAGCAGGCATCAAAAATCTACTTTAAAACTAGAAATGTCAATGAAGATGCGTTGCCATTGCTGAGAGCCAAAAGTCGAGCGGGTCTTCAAGTATAACAGTGGTGTAAAATATTTCTATTTGGCCGTAAACAGGAAACAAATGTGGTGAACAAACAAACAACTCAATCCTTTCTGCAAAATTGTTAGCTTGAGTATATTTCACACGAAAACAACACAGCTATTTCTGGACGCCATTGATATCATCCATCACATTTTCCTCCATCTACATCTATTTTTGTTGCTCTCTTGTGCGGGTCAGTGAGTGCGCATTGTATATATCCTCTTCCATTGTGTTTTTACAGGTTGACAAGTGACCGGATATACTATTTTTTATTGATAATTCCGTACCTTAGGAATTAATGAAAAAACGGAAAGAATAATTTGACTTCGGGCAAGAATCGAACCTGCGACCTCAGGATAACCAGTCCAGCCGCTTTACCACTAAGCTACCGAAGTTTTTCTTTCCTTTTTTTTCTTTAATTACTAAAGTTCACTCGCATGTGTTATTGCGAAAAATAAATACTATAAAAATAGTTAATAAGTTCTCAATTACAATAAAAAATTATATTTGAAGGTGAAAAGGAAAAAAAATTCTAACTAAAGGGGTAAAATGGAGGGTTATCTAAAGTTTGTGTGGTATTTTTTCCCATTTCTAGACTCAGTATAGTATAGATTGTATCCATTTCGGGTACAATCTGGACCACAAAAGGAAATAAATCATTACCGAAAAGTTTACACAGAGCAATATTTATTTTTATTTATTTGCGTAGGTTGACCACACCTTGAAACTGTTTTTCTATCATCCTAAAATGTTCAGGCCGAAGGTAAATGGCATTACGTAAAGTTTCCACATGAAACATGGGGAATAGTTTGAAAAGAACTGTTGAGAAACGTTCATATGAACGATAGGCGACCGACATCAAACAGTTCGGGGTTTTTTTTGCAATCATCAAATTGATCTGTTCGCGCGCCATCTGGTGCGTGAGTAAAACGCTTTCGGATTCCGTCGGCCGACGAATTAATTCATATAAAACCTATGGCTGCGCAAGGGAACGATTTCATGTCATTACAATGTTTTTTGGGTGATATAAGATTTCTGTGATGATCATGATATCGGGATCGATAATTCTGTAAAATTTCAGTTTAGATAATATATGTACCTAGTTGTCTGTTTATGCTTTGAGATGGTGATTGAGTTTCTCAATTGTGGAATATCGGTAAAGGAATGTGAAATGACTGTATCAAAAATATTCTTTAAGCGCCTTAACGGACAAGCGGTTAGCGGCGGGAGCGGGTAGCCGGGCGGCTAGCCGCTTTACAGTTTAATATGCAACCGCCTGTTATTGTACGCACTATACATAACAGACGGTTGCATATTAAATTGTAAAATCTTTGAGCCGCGCGGCAACCCGCTAGAGCGTTAGGGCGCTAAGTCAAATTGTCATAAATATTGATTGTGTGAAATTATGACGTGATAATAAGTATTAAAACCGTATTAATACTATTAATCCATGCAATCCAATTTTTTCCATGTAGATCAAAGCAGGCACCTACTCCTACGATAAATCGATATTTACCAATAAATTCGAATATCTTATTTTCCATGTAGTAGTTTTAGTAGTTTATTTAATTGGCATACCTATGTATTTCATAATCTTTTTTTTGAAGAAATGACAACAGACAAAGTTATTGCTCTTCTTATGCCAGCGTTTTTAAAAATGTCTATTAAACAGGTTTTAGTAATTAACTGATTAGCAATAGATCGAAATAATGTGGCGTGGATTCGGTACCATGGATCGTGTACATACTTAGTAGAAATCCAGAAGTCCCACTACACGGAATAACCATATATTCTGTTAGTTAACATAGCAGTATAAATAATTAACAGGTACGCGAAAAATTCCCGCACTGTTTTAACAAGTAAACACATGGTCAGAATGTGCTACGAGAACTTATTGTGCGTGAAAATGGTACTTTTAGTAAACATATTTTTAACAGAAAGCTACAAAACATTTTCATATTCTAGCTGAAAATTGTTACTCTTTCCGAGGCTCGGGCGTCTGGCATAGGGCGGGTATACACGTGCGCTCATCAACTAATGGTCCGTGCGCGGCATTTGAACCGAGCCTACACTCTGTACAAAACAACCGCCTGCCTGTAGTCGCAGGCCTGCTTTTGGCGTAAAATTATAACGTGTAAAACACGGCCTCTCCTTGCATTCCGCGCACGGGATTTTTATGAATGGCACGATTATTATTCGCATTTTAAACTCGAATGCGGCGCCATTCTCCCCGAGACGTATATAGCAATATTCGTAACGAGTTTTCTCAACGTTGCTACCTAATTTCAGGTCGAGGGCGGCGGCGATGAATGTAGAGCGTAGCCCGCTATAGTGTGTCGCTCGAGTCCACTCGAGTCGCGACTCCGGTCTCTGGAATCGAACGCGATTGCAAATTTATTAGCGGGCAGTCGCCGCCAGTCCGCGGGTGCACGTACGCGCAGTTGTTTTTACTCTTCGTGTATTTTTTTCTCGACGAGGCTCGGCTCTCCCCTTTTGTTCTCAAGTGGACCAGCTGTCATTATACGCCATGTTACTGTTATTTTTTTTTCGACGTTTTTATAGAGTTTTGCGTCGAGAGGACGTTCCGTTCGGAAAAATGTTCGTTTTGCGTGCGTCCTGGAGTTTGCGTGTCGAGTGATGTCGACGCCGATTGGAAATGAGTTATGGAATTTTATTTCAGATTTCACTCTTGTTATATTACTGTTCGAGTGGGTTTTGTGTCGTTATTACATTCTGCATACAGCGGGCCACTAGTGTAAGTCGCGATTTTAAAGTAAATTGGACTCGTCAGTAGATTTTCTTTCAGCGTCGGCCGATCGATCGTCCAACTCAACAATCTAGAGAACGAAACGTAACATGTGTCATTGCAGTTTTCAAGTGGTTTGTGTTTGATAATTTAAGCGAACCCTTTCAGCTGTGGGGTCCCTCGAGTGTGTAATCATTGAAAGATTTAGTTTGTCTCCGCATTTGCATGTGGAGTGCTGTTCCATTCCAAATAAATTGCTGATTTAATGATAAACTTTGGCGCTGTTCTAGTTATTACTCATTCTACTTTTAATGGGATTGGTTTTTTTATCATGCAGTTTATTGTTATAAATATGTATCATTATATTATTACCTATCATGATGTCATTTTGAACGAAGTGAGCAGAGAGAGTAGGTATACCACCAGGTCCGCCAGTAGGGATGTTATATAATATATAATATCTCTACTCTTACAGCCGGTACTGCTGATTTTAAATCCATCACGTGACATATTTTGTGCTTTTTCAATTAATGAGCTAATTTCATTCTCTTATGTTATGAATATTACTGCGTAGTTTAACACTTGCGATGATATACGTCGGAGCCAGGATCGAATCCAATTTTTACGACACACGAAGGTGCTGCTCATCTATTGGATCGAGCAAGTCGTGAAATACATGAAAATCGAGCCGTCCGAAAAATGTATGTATACCTGCCTATTTAAATATCTAAGATATTAATCAACGCATTAAACATTTTTTAGGATTATCATTTCCAACATCAAAAACCGCTTCTACACTTTTAAAACATTTCAATATACATATTCTCAAATAAAAAAGACCAAACCACGTACATATTATTCCCATAAAATAAACGTCTCAAAAACGTCTTATAATAAGAAATATGAATATATGAATTCGAGCAAATGCTTTCGCTGTTATTGGCCGGATGAGACTGTTCGAGAGGTCCTGGAGGGTCCAGCTCTCGTGCAATATTGCTACGAGATACCCACTAAGGGACATATAACAATGGACCTCAATATTCTCTGATATACACGCGCGTGTGCGAGGCAATTCTGTCTACTTATTTTGGTATTAATATAGTTTTGTGGTAATTTGTTTTTGGTTAGAATGGATATGTATATTAACATGAAACAGGTAGGTTTCTATGTACGTTGTCGTAACGGCAACGAAGCACATTGATTTAGATTGCTGGTAAGTGAATACATTATAATAGGTATATATAGACATTTATATACAACTAGAATAGAATAGAATAGAATAGAATAGAAAATATTTTATTTCGAATAGATCTTTACAGATACTTTCAAAACGTCAATAAATCATAAACTACCTAGAGCGAATAACCATTACATATAGTAAAAGCAAAATCATATATTAATAGTAAATTAAAAATTAGAATTTATAAACTACTTGGTTAAAACATAATAATCATAAAATTTTTCAATTCCTTCAATTATAATAAATGAAGAAAAAGAAAAACTTATTCGTCAAGATCAATGTTATTCACTTAGCAGAGTTCCAAGTGCAGTCACTACTGAGAAGAACTCCGCTACCCAACAAACTCAGTAAGAGCTCTTTTAAATGAGAGCTTAAATCTAGTACAGATTATCGTGAAAAATCAAATAATGTCAACGTCCATAGCATAGATGCAAATAAACTGCTATCTACTAAATGTGATGTAGCCCCTGCAAACCAGAACAGACCAGTCCCCACCAACAGCACCCGTTCACGAGTATGACGCATGTGACAGCCATTGCCCTCCTCGACCATTTTAGAGGGAAGTGAGCAACCCGCCACACGACGCCGCCAAAGGCAAAGACATTTAAGCGTGCATGACTGTTCCGGATATGCATACGGCAAAATAAAAGATGGAATTCATTTTCAGCCAGGGTATTCACATTATTCAACCCTTAACAATAGTAGATACTAATTACTGAATACACGAAATCACAGGATCATGAAATAGCCTGGCAGCGATCGCTATAATCCCAAGACGTATTATCATTAAGATAATCATTGGTCTTATAGTAATTACATTTATATAAACGTTCTTTCATTACATTCTTAAATTTATTGATCGATAGACTTTGAACGTTTTTGGGGATTTGATTAAAGAACCGTATACATTGACCTCTAAAAGAATTACTGACCCTATTAAGCCGCGTTGCATGCATGGACAACTTGTATTTGTTCCTAGTATTTATACTGTGATTGTTACCTATTGTAGGAAACTCATTAATGTTTTTACGGACATATAATACATTTTCATAAATGTATTGCGAAGCTACAGTCAGAATATTAATTTCTTTAAATTTATCTCTAAGAGATACCCTCGGACTCAACCCGTAGATAGCCCGGACAGCTCTCTTTTGCAGTACAAAAATAGTGTTGACGTCGGCGGAATTTCCCCATAGCAAAATGCCATAGGACATTATACTGTGAAAATAACTAAAATAAACAAGGCGAGCCGTCTCGACGTCTGTTAATAGTCTAATCTTTTTCACAGCAAATGCTGCCGAGCTAAGTCTATTAGCTAATTTGGCAATATGGGGACCCCATTGCAATTTAGCATCCACGGTAATGCCCAGAAATACCGTGGACTCTACGATCTCCAATACTTCCTCATTTATCTTAACATTGGTTTCAACCTGTTTTACGTTAGGAGTAGTAAATTTAATACATTTTGTCTTACTGCTATTTAACGAAAGGTTATTGGCGCTAAACCAATGTACTATATTAGAGAGAGTATTGTTTACACAGTCAAAATCTACCTCCTGTCTTTTAATTTTGAACACTAAAGAAGTATCATCAGCAAACAATACCATCTCTTGGCCATCATTGACAATGTAGGGTAAGTCATTAATATAGACTAAGAAAAGAAATGGCCCTAGAATAGAGCCCTGTGGGACCCCCATATCCATTGAGGTCCCGGGAGATCTTGTCCCATTTACATCAACACACATATTTCTATTGTTTAAATATGAAGTCATAAGCTCGAGAGCGGTATCTCGAAGGCCGTAGTGATATAACTTTCTGACCAATGTTTCATGCTGAACGCAATCAAATGCTTTAGATAAGTCACAGAATACCCCTAGTGCATTATGTGATTTTTCCCAATCTTCAAAAATGTGTTTGACAAGTTCAACACCTGCATCGGTAGTTGAACGACCCCTAGTAAATCCAAACTGTCGACAATGTAAAAGTTTATGATGGTTAAAGTGTGCAAGTAGTTGAATTAAAATAAGTTTTTCAAAAATTTTACTTAAGACAGGTAGTACAGAAATTGGTCTAAAATTTGTGGGGTCACTTGTACTACCAGATTTAAAAAGAGGAATCACTTTACTATGTTTCATTAAGTCAGGAAATATACCACTTACAATACTATTATTAAACATTGCCGCTAGGTAAGGTGCAATCACATCCATTATTTCATATGCAACTTTTACAGATAAGCCCCATAAATCAGTTGTGTTCTTAATATTAATAGACTTAAAGGCATGTATAACATCCGCAGTATTAACTAACTTAAAATTAAATATAGTTTTACTTTGATGTACATTTTTTTTCAATAATGATTCGGCGACGGTAGGCGATGAAATGAGGTCTCCAGTCAAAGAGACTGGAATATTAGCAAAGAATGTTTCAAATGCTAAAGCAACTTCTTCGTCAGTA
Source organism: Macrosoma leucophasiata (assembly GCA_036365455.1). Taxonomy (NCBI): domain Eukaryota; kingdom Metazoa; phylum Arthropoda; class Insecta; order Lepidoptera; family Hedylidae; genus Macrosoma; species Macrosoma leucophasiata. Next base: position 19,248,720 of record JAWQUS010000007.1, on the reverse strand, counting down.
GTAACATGTTTATTGTCAATTATTAATTTAAAATCAGAGTTGCGTTCAGCTTGTTTCCCAGTTTCACTATTAATTACATTCCAAGTCGCTTTAATTTTGTTATTTGAATTTTTAATTTTATTTTTAATGTGAAGTGCCTTGGCTGCAAAACACACTTTCTTGAATATTTTCGAATATAATTTAACATGATTTTTAAACGAATTTGTGTGATTATGTGACTTTTCTCCATACAGGTCATACAATCTCTGTCTACTCTTATGTATTCCAACCGTCGCCCATTCATTGAACGACTTATGACTTCTTACATTTATTGTCTTATTGGTGAAAACTAAATTAAATTCTGTTAAAATTGTGGCAAAAATGTCATTGTATAATATGTTAGGATCGTTATGGTATTGCATGTTTGCAAGTTTTGGGACAATATTTTCTCTGAATTTCTTAATTCGCTTCGCATTGAAAGGAACAAATACTATTGCTCGTTTATTTTTATCATTATGTAATTGACTACAGAAGGAAACTAACTGACCACAATGGTCGGAGCTTAATTCAGTCAAAATATTTTTATGTGTAGGTTCAAAATCGATAAAAATATTGTCTATGCATGTCGCTGAGTTCTGTGTAATTCTAGTAGGTTCTGAGAACAAATTATGCAGATTAAATGACATAAGTAACGATTTAAACCTCACAGTTGTTGGAGTTTCCTCCAATAAATTTATATTGAAATCTCCGCAAATAATGACACATTTTTTTGAAGCAGTTAGATTGTTTAGTACAACATCTAAAATTTTTTCAAAACATTCATAAGATCCACTTGGAGGTCTGTATACGGACACAATAATCAAGCGCTCAAGCTCCACACAGGCTATTTCTGCAGTTCGTTCAACGGAAAGACTCACTATATCTCTAGAAGTGTAAATGAAGATGCACCACCACTCCTGGGGCCTGAGCTATTTTGTGTTTATGCTTTATGGACCACAGGTAATGGTTAAGTAAGTATATTAGGTAATGCGGAGGTGCCTACGATCTTAAACTGTGCTACTGAAGATCTGCTAGCAGCAACGAGTTATTTGTTGACAATACCTTATAGGTAATAGATATCAATAACGTAATGTTTTTGAACATTAAAATTTGTTTCAAATGTCCAAAATATGTGTACATACAATATCTTATTTGAAAAGGAAAAACAAAACGAAACTACATGCATATTTAATTCCTATAAAATAAACGTCTCAAGATCGACTTATATTAAGAAATATGAATTCGAACAAACGTTTTTGCTGTTATTGTCCGGATGAGTCTATTCGAGAGGTCTTGGAGGGTCCAGCACTCGTACAATATTACTACGAGATACCCACTAAGGGATATTTAACAATAGACCTCCAATATTCTCTGTATACGCTCGTGTAGGTACGAAACAATTCTCTGGATGTATGTTGATCTTAATATTGATTTGTGCGGTTTTGTTCTCGAATGGAGCCCGATTCAGGTTGTAATTATACCTATAAGGTTGATATTTTTTAAAGAAATGAAATAAATCTGTTAATACAGATGGTAAGCATCATCTTAATTTTTTTCGTGTCATGTAGTGGCCTAACTTGTTAAATCTCTGAGTTAAAAATCACAGGGCCGTAAATTACCCCTTAATCGGAAAACGTCAGCGTTGAACACTACCGTTTAGCGGAAAGTTGATTAGGTAGAGCGGTGGTGACTACGCCTGCAAACTCTGTCATTAGATCTCTACTACCAGAAAACAATAATCTATAGTTTATATAACAATCAGAGGTTTCAATTCCCATGCGAAGCCACCTCTGAAATCTTACAGAGTTCATCTCGAAGCTAGAATTTATAGAGCAGTACTTAATCATCTCTCTTGAAAATGTTTGTATAAAATATGTATTATATATTATATATCAGCAAATATATCAAGTAGTGCGGTGGTAGTTTCGATTTTCGCTATTTAATTATGAGTAATTGGTCAACCAGTAGAAGTAGGTTATTTGTTTTACAATACCAAATATCTATGAAACTTACAATACATAAAAACATATTAACATTTATTCAAAGACGAATGACGAAACTACGCATATTTCGTTCCCATAAAATAAACGTCTCAAGATCGACTTATAATAATAAATATGAATTCAAACAAACGTTTCTGTAGTTATTGGTCGGATGAGACTGTTCGAGAGGTCCTGGAGGGTCCAGCGCTCGTGCAATATTGCTACGAGATACCCACTAAGGGATATATAACAATGGATCTCAATATTCTCTGATATATACTCGCGTGTACGGGGCAATTCTTTCAACGTATATCTATTGATCTTAATATTGGTTTGTGTGGTTTATTTTTTGTATTAGATTGGAACTTAATTCAGGTTGTAATTAAATACCTTTTTGTTATGATGATGATGATTAATCACACCGTTCACATTGATGACCTGTTTTCAGGTTCTTTTGACACCTAGTACAGGCGCCAGTTCTTCACAAACTTTAATTGTACCTCATTAACATTATAATTAACCCCTTATGTAAGCCTAATGTTTGTGGAGAAAAAATAAAGTTTGTTTTTATTATTCTTTTTTATGATAAGTGAAGACATCTACACAAAAACTAGAGTTCTGAATGTAGATGCGTAGCCACGCCGTAGGCTTAAGCTATTGATTGGCTTTATGTCCAAAATTATCACCTAGAGAGGCACTGTAAATGGTATTCAAGCTTTTAAATTCCTGAAAAATATCAATGTTTTCACCGCTACAGTGGCAAATATCAAGATAATAAATTACTTAACAAATAAAGATACACGTGTCTACAGTATAAATAAAGTTGGTTTACAACGAGACACATGCTCTGATATTTCACCTTCATAATAATATATTATTAATTGCAATCATTATGTTAATTGTCACTGTGCAAATAGAATCCGTTTCTGTTCGCTTGAACTATTAAAATCAGTAAATACTTAGGTAATCACTATTATAATTTGGTAAGTACATATATATATATTCACACCAAACTGGCACTTGATATGTTTAAATATAATAATATCGAATAACCTTAAATAGTAAGCATCTTAGTACTCACCACATACCCTAATCAGATTGTATTGTGATTGAAATTGAAGTGCATTTATGAGGAGACTGATTACTTGAGTTTAATTGAAGGATCTTGAGAATTATCTATATAGGTAGCTTTTCATAATATTTTTGATGTACATAAATAATTAACCAAAATTTCACAGACACTTCCTAACGAATTTCTTTTTCCCTTTGTAATATTTCACATTTCAAATGCCATATGCCGATTCACTTCCAATATTGAAATGACTTCCATTTAGACCTACTTTTGCCTCTTAAAATACGAGCAAGTTTCAATCGCTATACGTTTTCGTCGACGAATTTTCATCAAAGATATCAGATACTCAGAACAAAATCCACTTCAATCTGTCAAGAAATCCCGGTACATCTATTGAATGTAGTAATAAACTAAATTGACTTGGCCCTCAAACTACTGGAATCGAGTGAAATGGACAGGTGGCCCGTCTCAAACCAGTGCATTTTAGAAAATTATTTCTCCATCACATTACGTATTGGTGTTCCTCCGACCGGTACAGCGTGTGCTCCCTCCGTCCCTCTGTCCCTTCGCCCTTCAAGGAATTCTGTCACTCATCAAATGGCTCCTTTATAGATTTTCCAACAAACTGTAGGAAAATAGACGGCCATTGAAACTCGGAGTGGCACGTTATTGTAATAGAATGAATTAGATTTATGTTACCTAACGTTCGGTTGGAACTATGTTTTAGACTCGTCAACTTTATAGTTATTTATTATACTTATATTATTATTGTTTTAGCCTCTTAATTATGTAGGTACATTAACAAACTATTCGTATATGAAAAAGCGTTAGTTCTCATTCACCAATGTGTTACGTGAATGAGAACTTTTTTTCATTTTTGTTATCAAATGAGAGGCATAAAGAAGGCATGAAGAAAAATACAAAAATATCGTTACCCTGCATTGGCAGGGTAACGATATTTTTGTATTCTTTTCTGAAAATTTGATAACAAAAATGAAAAAAAATAGGATAGTAAAGTAGTTAAAAGAAAAATCCTGATTATATCCTAGTTATTAGTCTTTTATCAGTAACACATAAAAAGGACGCCGCTAGTGAATTTCGAAGTGCGAAATGCCGCAATTTGTGAGATCTAATATATATCTATCATTCCGATGTTCGTTAGTTAGACAGTACTATTTAGCGACGTTGGAAATGCCGTATTTTATGAGAACTAAAGTATAGAAGTACTACTATATACGTCAGTTCGGAGTTTTGCCAGGTTAGGTCGAAGGGGGCGGCGGGCGAGTAAAGCAACATATTGACAAATGGCGAACTTTACGCTTAAAGCGCTCTTTTCCAGTTAGTCATTGGGAGTCTAGAGAGCTGTTTATGGTAGACGCGTTCCGTTTCTGCACGGTCATTTACAAATATCTACTTTCTGACTATATGTTCTGATGTGCCCCTCATTTTGATCCACCGTAGTACAAATTGTCCAATGCGTGAGATGAGTTCACTTTAAATAATATTCAAACATTAGCAAAACCTAATATCACTTACTCATTGACCCCAGCATTAAACCATCGATCTGGACACGATAATCTGAACAGATATAAAAATAAAGGGCTTAAAAAATGTTCTAAAAATTGGAAACAGGAAAATTGCCTATTTATTCCATCTTTTACAGTAATGTTCACGTCTTAGAATATTTAACTAAAATGACCAAGTTAAACATAGCTCGTCTAGGCCATATATTTTATCAAAACGTATTATATCAACCGCGATGTTCAGCGGTCCATGAATCAGTCACTAGTCCATTTGGCGATATTAGGTGCGTGACCCTGATTCGAGCTATTGTGGACGTATCTCGTTTCTGCATACTTATATAGGTATATGAGTATCTAATGTCTGTATGAGTGGATGTGCCCCAATTTTTTGTTTATAACGCTCAGTGTCGGATTGACGATGGAGAGGTGACGTTTTTTAACAGAGGCCCTCGCGGGTCTATCTTGCAGGGCTTGCCACGGGTATTTCATCTAGCGTTATTCAGTCTCGGGTCCAGGCATTGTAGAGTGATGTCTAGGTCCTTCCGGCCGCCTCCGCCCGACCCTAATTACGCTTATGAGAATGATTAGATTTTAAAGAATAGAACTGTCCAGAAGCTCATGAATACTTACTACTTTTTTATTCATATTGATGGTAACTTTGCAATAAAAAATATATTTAGGTACAAACCAATTATTGAAAATTGAAGAAAACATTTTATGTATGTAAATTTTCATTATAAAAATCCCAAGGTAACTTGCTCCTCAACTAGGAGGTACCTAGGCAACAGGTAGGTTTGATAGTAGTGACCTCTTATCACTTTCCCATTTCGATAGTTATATATTATTTATTCCACTTCAATGAAATGTATTATTCTGTACGTTTATTTAACTCGTACTTTAGCAGAAATATAATTACAATAAATAACGTTTTGCACTATCCCACGACGCGCTGCCCCGACAATCTGATCCGTCAATATGCTAATGTGGTGTTATTTCTTTGTGCCCAAGACGTCGCGTCATCGTCACACAACTTACAGCACATTATCCGAAGCATTCTTCAAATGACATGTGACTCACGTTTTTCACGCGCCACTAACAACTAATTTATGCTAATTGTGTACCATCATGCATAAATATGCGACGCACGTACACGGGTTTGCTCTCGGGATCCTCGATGGACAATGTGGAAAATAAGCGGCTTGGACTTCCTTGTATGTCTCAGTCTCATCATTTATGTACATCTTGATCGTTTGACAAATTTTATTTTTTAAAGAAAAATGGAAAGAAATATTTGACTTCAGGCGAGGCTCGAACTCGCGACCTACTGGGAATCTAGTCCAGCCGCTCTTCCAATTGAGCTACTGAAGCCCTGCCCGATTTGTCAAATCTTTCCTTCACATCTATTGCATTGCTTTATGGTAGCAGCAGCGCCATCTATTACCAACTATGCTAGTTAGGCAACCGATATAATAGACTTTTCAGTTTATTGAATATCGTAAAGAAGACGCTTTTACCCTTAATAATTGTTTTATATTATTTCGCATTAACACATGCTTGTGAAATATATTTTTTTTTTAAAGAAAAATGGAAAGAAAAATTTGACTTCAGGCGAGGCTCGAACTCGCGACCTACTGGGAATCTAGTCCAGCCGCTCTTCCAATTGAGCTACTGAAGCCCTGCCCGATTTGTCAAATCTTTCCTTCATATCTATTGCATTGCTTTATGGTAGCAACAGCGCCATCTATTACCAACTATGCTAGTTAGGCAACCGATATAATAGACTTTTCAGTTTATTGAATATCGTAAATGACAAATGGTACTTGAATAAATATAGATTTTTTTTTATACGCTTACACTTACAGCCCCACAGTAGATATAAACCTGTGTCGTGGGTGCCTTATACACATACAACACATACACAAACACCCAGACCCGAAACATATATCTGTAGGCCATGCAAATATTTGTCCCGGTGCGGGGATCGAACCTGCGACCCTTCGAATCAAACGGTCATCTCACACCGCTGGACTAATCAGGTCGTCGAAGTCGTATATTGGAGGTATATATTTCAGGTCATTAAAATTTAACAAAGAACGGAAATTCAGCAATGTTCACGAAGAATGTAGCTTAGTATTTGTGACATCCGTCCATTTTTCGAGTGATCCTAAAAAAAAAACAGTGAACAGCTGCAGCTGATATATTTAATTATTTCTTCAGATACCGCATTGACCGGCCCTGAGCTTTCAAAATCTGTACCAGCTGTTCAGGCTGTTCGGTTTTGTATGTACCTAATTAATGGAAAGAAAGTTCAAGCTCTGTTTAAATTCTGTCAAATGTATTTTATATACGTCTCTACAACACGCGATCCAACTTTGACTGTTTCTGTTAATATTGAATTAATTACAAATCGGAGAATGAGAACTTATCTACTATTTTAACTACTTAGTCTAGTTCTGGGGCTGAATTTATATCGCCATTATGTATCCACATAATAATATTTTAGATGCCTTTCCCCAAAAAATCTCATTGTTATTGATTGACCCAGGCCAACCTTTCCCCAGCGGGGAATGTGCGGGGTCTTCAGATCTTTAGGTCCATCTCGTATGTCTGACTACATTTCGTCTTTCGGTGCGTGGTCACTCAAAACTCTGAAGACTCAACAGCCGACGGTTCTTTCACCTATGTGCCCTGCCAACCAATAAAATTGAGTTTCTCTCTATTTGGTGGATTACCTTAGCATATTTCCCTGTGTTGCAAACTTGAAGTTCAAATAAGTTTTTCTTTTTCATCTTATATTTACGATATCGAACACCTTAAGTTACCGCTTGTGGCATTCCGTATATTTACTTAAAACGATTACATCAATCAAAATTAGCTGCCAAGTACAAAATCAGTCCAACGGAAACAAACCGCGGTCACGCCATCCGCGAGTTTCATTAACACGCAACTCGTGACTCCGACACCGACGATCGTACATTTTAGGGCTCCGATACTCCACATCTCAGACAGTGTAGTGTCAGTAATACAATGGAGCATTCCCGTCGAGTGGGAGGCTCTTATCGATCTACTGGGACGTCATCGGGCGATAGCGGCCGCGGCGACGCAAAAAGCGTGTCAGTGTGGCGGGCACAAAGCCTTTGTGGCGAGACCGGACGCCGCTCGCCGCCGCCACGAGCTTTGTTTGCTGTTTAGTGTTCGCTTCGCTCTAAAAGTGGTGATTTTAGTGTCCGTAAAGTCCGTTCGACCTGTAGGTGCGCTAATACTTGCCATCAACTGTTATGATTATGGCAACAGCTATCGCTGGTTGGAACAGAAATGCAGGTGCTATCGGTAACGATTGTCCTGACGCTCGGCGTTTCTGTTGCAAGTGACATATCCATTAGGTTTAATAATGTTATTTAATTTACCTATTTAATAGTTATCTCTGTTTGGGGCTTGTCATTTGTACTAATAGATGTTAAAGTTAATCTATGCCTTTTCTTATAATACACGCTATTATTTATATCCATGCACAATTTCTACAAAGTAGATGTGATGTGATTCTATTGTTTAGATTTTTTTATGTAGTGGAAGTGTTAAACAAGCATGCAGTTCACATTGATGTTAAGTGATGACTGCAGCCTATAGACACCCACACAAAGACCAAGGTCAAATGTAGATGCGAATAACGTGCGTTACCACTCCTGAGGCCTAAGGTGTTATGCTTCTGTGCCGGAAATTACAGGGCCGTACATTAATTACCACCTAACCGAAACACGATAGTGCTGAACACTACCATTAAGTGGCAAGTAGGTATATTAGGTAATGCGGTGCCTACGCCCGCGAGCTCCGTCGCTGGAGCTCTACCACGAGTAACAAAGATAAGATAGATGTAGATTAGACTAATTAATTAGGAATGAACTGCCGCAGAAGTCCAGTGGTAGCAGGCCACTACTGCTACACTCGTCCCGGGATCGATTACCGGGTTGAAGGTGGGGTTTTTCCATTTTCTGGAAGTTTCCCAGTACATCCGAGTTTGGTAATGTACCCAAACATGTTAAATATTACATGGGCCAAAACGTAATCGGCGAATCGTGGGTGTTTGCATGTATGCTTAATGCATGAATTTGCTTCTGCCTACCTCTTCGAGAATTACAGACGTGAAGTTACGTAAAGTTAAAAAAAAAGCAAATATTCAACATAAGTACGATAAATGCTCATTATTTATCTGGCGCTCCACCCTATCATGTGCAATATGTATGTATGTATGTATCTTCACGCCAGGTCCCTGGCGTGAAGATACATACATACATACATATTTGCTCTACAAAAGTGTTAAGCATTTTACATAAGAGTGACTCTATCGGCATCCAGCAGAGCCATCAGCATTACATGATATTCAATTGCCATCAATTTTACATAGCTTTGCGGTATGAAATCCTTTTTAGAAATCTACAACAGGTAAGAGTTCAGTCCTACAAGACCAGAAAGAATACAATAACTGTAATATTTATTTTCCGCAATAACACATGCGTGTGAACTTTAGAAATTAAAGATAAAACGTAGAGAAAATTTTGACTTCGGGCAGGAATCGAACCTGCGACCTCAGGATAACCAGTCCAGCCGACCCTAAAACCCTAAAATTGTAATTGATTTCTTTTAGCCCGCAAATAGCTAACATACTTTTCTATAATGTAAGTTCTTAACCCATTCCCTTTCTTTCCCATTGCAAACACAATAGCTGAAACAATCCAAATGCTCACATTTGATGCATAGGGCAGAGAACCTGTTAATAATATAAAAGGTAAACCATGATATATTATTTTCATATGTGACTCAAGAATCGTCGGAGGGTTGTCGTGAACTAACTCCGAGGCGACGAAAACTCCAAGATGTTTTCACTCAAAATAATAAGTTCCAAGTCAATTTTTTGCGAAAATCGGTGTAATGGATTGTTGGGAAGTTCGATAACTTTCGGAAGTTGCTCTTCGATTTTATTTGCTGAGGAATTTTTTAGCCAATTTCTCCCGACGAAGTTAGAAATCTTCTAGTCACCCTTCAGCAAACAGCGGCTCTCTGAATTTTAATATAGCCGTTGCGTTACTAGAAAACATTTTGTTTGTATCCTAAAGCATTTAGACGTATGTGAAGCAGTGTAAATATATTTTTTTTATGTAATGGAAGTGGCAAACAAGCATGCAGTTCACATTGATGTTAAGTGATTACTGCAGCCTATAGACATGCACACAAAGACTAAAGTCAAAATGCAGATGCGTTACCACTCCTGAGGCCTAAGGTGTTATGCCTCTGTGCCGAAAATTATAGGGCCGTACATTACCACCTGACCTGAACACGATATTGCTGAACACTACCATTTAGTGGCAAGTATATTAGGTAATGCAGTGGTGCCTTGGCCCTCGAGCTACGTCACTGGAGCTCAACCACCTGTAGCTTATCACTATCACTTGTTCAATTTTTTTACTGCTCGTAGACGTAGCTCGTAGAGGGCGTACCACCACTTTATCTAACCTACTTGTCCCTAAATGATAGTGTTTAGCGCTATCATGTTCCGGTCAGATGAAAATGTACGGCTCTGTAATTTGCAGCATAGAGGTATAATGCCTGTACTACATAGTACGTACGTAGAGAAGATGTTTATGCTACAGAACTCACTTACCATCATTAATGACAAACTGTAAGCCACATATAACATATGACATACAAAAATAAACTTTGCTATGAAATTAAAGAAAAAACGGAAAGAAAAATTTGACTTGGCAGGAAAAGCTTAGTGGTAAAGCGGCTGGACTGATTATCCAGAGGTCTCAAGTTCGATTCCTGCCCGAAGTCAAATTTTTCTTTCCGTTTTTTTCTTTAATTTCTTAAGTTCACTCGCATGTGTTATTGCGATAAATAAATAGTACAAACTTTGTTATTTTAATCATACAAATTTAAACAACAAAATTCATTTCGCAAAATTAATCAAACAATGATATATGATAATCACAGAAATATTAAAGTACTAGCTGTGCCCGCGACTTCGTCTACGAGAGAAAAAAAATGATTATTCAGTATCAGCTAGTATAAAAGTAGCGTAAGTTACTCCTTATTACATCAGCTATCTGCCAGTGAAAGTCCCGTCAAAATCGGACACTCAAATTCTATGTATCTGTATGTAGTTATGTATGGTTGTATGGAGATAAAAGTAGCCCAAGTTACTCCTTATCACATCAGCTATCTGCCAGTGAAAGTCCCGTCAAAATCGGAGACACTCAAATTCTGTTTTTTTTTGTACCCAGCTTTTTCCAAATTCGCCAAAACTGTTTTGTGATCAATTCTCAGTTCTTCAGGTACGTCGTAACTACTGATATGTCGATCTTGCTCCACTTTTTCAAAAATGGCATCCATTTTATCCGTAATAGGGCGACCAGAGCGAGGTGCATCTTTGACATCAAAATTTCCGGATTGAAAACGCTTAAACCAAATTTGTGCTACTCTCACAGACACTGCACTAAGTCCATAAACATCGCAAATATTTTTCGCGGCTTGCGTTGCATTTTTACCTTTTTTGTAGTAAAATTTTAAAATGTATCGAATTTCTTCATTAGATTCACACATCCTGACAGTACGAAAAACAAATGAAAATCACACATTTACCTAATTTGAATTTGGAATTATGTTCTTTAAAATTTGAACTTTCAATGATACCAAAACCAGCCAGATACAAATACTACAGCCAAAGAGATTTTATTACAAGTTCATAGATTTTATTACAAGTTCAGAAAAGACTTTTTCCCCAACCTATTATAATGCATAGAAATAAAATTACGTACATAGCCAATAGAGGAAATTGAAAAGCATACATAAAATACTCAAACCAAAACACAAACAAAATTTAATAAAAAAAACTGTATTGAGTGACGTGTCTTTAAATCGACAATACTTTTTTATTTCTGAACCGATTCATATGAAACAAACACTAAATGTTAAGTGAAACTTACCACAATATATTAGTGAAAACCGCAAATCGAATAAGCCGTTTCTGATATTAGCGTGCACAAACACACAGACCAACAGACATTTTTCCGGGATAAAAAGTACCCAGTGTTGTGGGCCAAAGGTTAAAGTATAATCGTACCAAGTTTCATTGTAATCGGACCGGTAGTTTTTATGTGATGCTTGAACAAACAGACAGACAGACAGACAAAAAAATTCTAATCACATACTTGTCTTCGGTATCGATCTAGTAACATCCCCTGGTATTTATTTTTTCAATATTTTTAATGTACACAATTTACACTTCTACAGATTTATTATAAGTAGAGATGACCACTATAACATGAGTTTGAATGGCGTGTCATATTCAAATCCATTCGTAATGGAATAACGCGAGCTTCATAGTTAGATCGTAACCCCAAACAATTTCTGTCGGTGGCACATTGATGATGCGTAAAACAAATACTCTAACACTCCATCCGTCAGGGGGCGTTGGGGTGCGAAAGTTAATAAAATTCATGTATCGGAAACTTATAGCCGTGAAATATTGTTTATGTAAGGGCGCAACCCTTAGCTTTTTTAAGAATCACTCCAAGATTCTGCAAAGTCGAATAATAAAATCAGGATTCAACACAACATATATTTGCGGTTTAATGGGTTTGTATAAGAAAGTTGAAAGTGGCAGACAGTTTATTGATGAAAATTAAAGTGGGAGCAGATTTTAAAGTAAATCTATCTCACACGAGTAAATACTAATAAGCAATTGCACAACCTTTATCATTTAACCCGTTTGTAGTTAAAGAACTAAATCGAAATCCCATACTAAAGCAAACTGTCAAATGTGACGACTCACATTTGACAGTTTGCTGCAGTAGGTGGGTAGATGAAGAGCCAAACTTCCGTGTTATGATTATTTGTAGTGGTAAAGGCCAAAGACCTCGTAATAACACGTATTTGACCGCCGTAAATGTGAGTGGCCGTAGCTTAGCAAAAGGGCATAGGTGCCCTTTCGGTACGGAACCCTAAAAATAAACGGACCGTGCTCTGTCGCCGTCTTTAATAAAAATTAATAATGGTTTTAGTAGATATTCTCTATTATTAAATTAGTGTGTATGTAATTTCAATGTAATCGTTGGGAATGAATTGAAAAACAATATGGGGTTCTTTAATAATGGCGTCAAAAGAATCCTTCAGGGCTGGCAGCGCGTTGGCGACTCCTCTGGTGTTGCAAATGTTCACAGGCGACGGTGACTACTTTCCATCAAGTGGCCCGTCTGCTCGTCTGTCAATCCTTTGACATATATTTTTATTTTAAAATTCTGAGAACATAAAAAGTACATATTTAAAGTACCTATAATTAGCCAATAAATACAAAAACACGTAGTAGGTGTAAATCTTTGCTACTGTGTTTTATTACCATAAGTTGGTTCAAAAGTTCAATATACCTAATTCCGTGTGTGCTTCTCAAGATGTTTATCGTCACAGGTCTGAAAAATCCCATTTTAGTAAGAGTAACTAGCTTAATATTTAAATAGATTGAACATTTTAGTATACCTTCCACACCATTTCAACAGAAAGACGTCCACTTCCTCTAATAAGTACCGCTGCTCAATGTTTATTTACTTTAGATTTTATTATCTACTAAAATAAGTTAAAATGTGTTATGTACTACCTGTTGCCAGCTACTAGGTATATACGGGTGCTTTTAAATTTTCGCCATTCGCACGAAGGTAAAGTACCCCTTGACTAGGTATCTGTCGCTAAGACAAAATTTACATACAACTTTGCTAGTTAGACGTATTTTAACCCATTTTATCAATAGTAAACATTACTATGCCCTATAAAGTTATCTCTTAAGCACTGAATGTTATCTCAAGTCCTGCTGCCAAAAACAAGACCGTTCCGGATTTCAATAGTACAAAAAAATGTAATGCAGTAGGTCACTGGTGGTAGAGCTCCAGTGACGGAGCTCGAGGGCGTAGGCACCACCGCATTACCTAATATACTTGCCGCTAAATGGTAGTGTTCAGCACTATCGTGTTCCGGTCAGGTGGTAATGTACGGCTCTGTAATTTCCGGCACAGAGGCATAACACCTAATGCCTCAGGAGTGGCAGCGCATCTGCATTTTGACGTCTGGTCATTGTGTGGGTGTCTATAGGCTGCAGTCATCACTTAACATCAATGTGAACTGCAAGCTTGTTTGCCACTTTTATTACATTAAAAAAAAAAAAAAAAAAAAAGGTATTTAGAAGTCTCAAGTGGCTGTTTGTAATATCACGGACCTAAAAAAGCAAAATCCAGTGTTTGGAAGCCAGTCAGTGTCCACGAGATTAGTGGCGAAGCGAGACAGGATGGCACCGGCCGCATCAGCATTAAAATAAAAATAAGGGTGGCCATAAATACCGGCGTACAAAGGCAAGATATACGATTATAGCGACTGCTGGACCGTCAACTTAGCTCGCTGTCCGTACACTGGTATTAAAAACAATTAGTTTCGGTAATGTACGTTTACGGTGTATTTTTACTTTATTAGAATCTATATTTATGTGAAGAAGATTGTTTTGTAAACTGGTAATTGATAATCTACTGTTAGGCAGATTAATTGTCTTACAAATATGGAGTCTTTAAAACAATATTTTATCTAAATCATTTTTGAAGTTTTCATTAAATAATTGTTAAATAGTTGTTATCTGATTCACACGAAAAGGAGACGGGTAAAAAATTATAAACGTCTAGTTTCTTATAGAAACACTGAAACTTCTTTCTTCTGAAAGAAATGAAATGAATTTTGCATTTGTGATAAGTTCCACGAAACGGTAATTTGTGACAAAATGGAAAACACTTCATTGTTGCTCTACATTATAAATCTAGGAATTAAATAAACAAAGTACTTAGGTACATAAAACAGACATAGTTACTCGAATTCAGAGTGTGATACAGGACTACAAAAAGTGTAACACGGAACGAATGGCATTCGTATGATATAAATAAATTCGAAATTATTTATAAATTGCATTATTATTAAATAAACATCCGTATAAATTGTTCTTTCCTTCACATTACAACACTTTCAAGAACGAGCGAGACGAGAAAGGAATGCTTTACGAGAAATTAGTTACAATAAATAAGTTACTTAACAAAGTCGGAAAAAAATATTAAAGGCAATTATTATTTTCTTTCATGATTAAATTAATGCATAAAAATAATAACATAAAAGTACCCCTACTTTTTGTAAAAACAGTACCTACAATGCATTCATCGAGTAAAGTCAACTTCGCCCCTATCGGTCATCGTAACGCATACTCTCACTCCCCTAAGGTCGCGCCATCCCGCATTTCTGGCGCCAAGAGGTTATAGTAAATAAGAAAGGCCTCAATAGCCGTCAACCCTGTTCCACCCTTTTATAAGCCAGGTGATAGATGAATCTACTTCATCATTTACAGACCTTGAAAGGTTTTCATAGTTTTCATGTAAAATATTTAGCTAAGAGATTCAATGAGATATCGTCATTTCTGGTACACAGATAAAATATTTTAAATATATTTTATAAATATTATCTGTCTGTGTGTATATACAGAGAGAGAGAGAGATAGACAGAAAACAGTGTTTTCTACCTTTTTCTTGACACGACCCCGCATAGTGTTGCGACCCATACAAGGCTGTTCCACTAGTCTCTACCACGTTGGTAGAGGAAACCATGTATACTAAGAACCAATAGTCAGACCCCTCCAACCTCACATTTATCGAATCTAATAAGTTAAATGTGTAAATGACAACTGAGCATAAGACAAGACATATTATTGATTTCAAGATTAGGCGTGAAGCAATAAGTGTTCCAAATTTATTTCAGTTGTCGGGTATTTCTGTTAACCCTTCCACCGGGCGGAGGTTGTAGGATAAATGGGCATGTCGCGAGTATCGCCTTCCACCCGAAAGTTGTGTGAGCAATAACTTGGGTACACTTTGGAATTATTTAGTTGAAAGCTGGACCAAAAGAATAGTTAAAGAACTTTGTTTTTTGGCCCATTGGCCCACGCTCGTCTGTCTCTTAGTCATATATTATGTTTCAATTTTATTATACTTTGTGTATTTGTATTTAATAGGTACCAATCAGTGGTAAAACAAACGGATTGTATAATATATTATGGAGAACGCTGTAGTGAAACCGGCGCTCCCGGGTTCTAATCCCAGCAGCCGTGAACGAATTTATATTTTTGGGCCCTACACTTTCGGGCCTACAGAATAGGACTGAGTTATCCTCTGCCTGTCGTAAGAGGCGACTAAAAGGGGATATGATCCGCGGGCGGAAAGATTGGGGGCTCTGGTCGCTAGCACTCGCGGCCCCGTGAGGACGGTCACCGAGGTAGCTGCAGGTCATTATGGCAAGTGACGAAGGCGGGCTCACAAAGGGCCCGTGGATAACCCTTAGATGGAGGCGAAGTGCGAGGGGAGAACCGGAGCAGTGTTTATAGTGTACCCGGATCCCCCCCTACCCTTTCTGCACCGAGGTGGTTTTAGAAGGTCCAAGGTCATATCGCGACTCTTCCCCCAAAGAGTCGGATAAATGCAATGGCATTTCCACCTCGTACAAAAACAAAGGTATCAGTGGTTTAATTGGGTAATTTTAATAATTACCTAAAACCTTTTCAAGTTGAACAATTAAAAATAATAATAAAAAATAAATAAGTTATTTGGTTAGTGGGACAGATAGGCATTTAACTACATATTTAAAGAGTTGAAAACTATAAACGTACTTTCCTAAGTTTATAGTTTCTAAAATAAAAATTTCTTTTTTTAAAACATATTATTATCACAATTTCTTGTTCAGGTGTGAAGCAATAAGTATTCCGACCTTATTCCAGTGGTATCGGGTATTTCTCTGTAACCCTTCTGTCGGGCGGGGGTTGCGGGATAAATGGGCAAGTCGTGTCGCGAGAGTACCGCCTTCCGTCCGATAGTTGTGTGTTCGATAGACTTAGGTACACAACGGAGTTGTTATTTCGTTGTTTAAATCAATCAAAAGTAAGGGAATTATTTATTGGGTTTCGCTTGCTAGTGAGTTGTGTAGGTGCTGCTTATATGCTTTGGTGAGGGCTAAATTCTAGGTATCATTTAATGGCAATTAGATCAGCCAATGTAATGGTCTCTATATCCTTAACTTTTTATTTAATTGTAATCATTAAATAACTGAACGCGTTTAATCGTTTGACAAATAAACATTATTGGTAGATTCGTTATAAATATTTCATTTCTTACTAGGACAGTCCTATAACTACATATTTATAGAGTTTAAATAGATAAATGTATGTTTCATGTCACAATTTCTTGTTCAGGTGTGAAGCAATAAGTATTCCGACCTTATTTTAGTTGTATCGGGTATTTCTGTAACCCTTCCGCCGGGCGGGGGTTGCGGGATAAATGGGCAAGTCGTGTCGCGAGAGTACCGCCTTCCGCCCGATAGTTGTGTGTTCGATAAACTTGGGTACACTTCAGAATTATTCTGTAGGTATACACTTTGGAATTATTCTGTAAGTAAGAGAATCAATCGAGAGTTTGAAATTGGCTTTGTGTTTAAGTTGTATTATATTTATTTAAAAGTAGGCATTAAAGTGGGTACCTTATAATCTTATACACAGTAAAATTTTAGTAGTTCCGGATTTTTAGTATTTTTCGACAGTAAAATTATTTTGTCTTGGTAGTAAGTCGATCAATAATATTCTTTTTTTTATTAGTTATGTTGCATTACAAGGCGCATGAGGTTTGCTCTGAACATTCTCTGAACTGTTTTTTCACTTTGTCGACTGTGCGCGGCGGTATGTATACACTTGTTAAAGTCCTACATAGTAGTACGGATGTAACGTTTAGTTAATGATTACCGGTACTGACGCTTTTAAGATGATGATAATTTTTAAATTATTTGAAAAGAAAAATATCTAGATACCAATTTTTGATTTAATTTTAACTCTTAAGTAGGTATAATTCAATAACAGTACTGAAGGGAGAAGAATTTTGTTCTGCCGCGTTTAAACAGGCACAAAAATTTCTCAGCTTGTATAGATACTACTGAGTATATACGAAATTTAGTAGTAAGTTGTTATGAACGTATGTGAGTTAGTTAACGGTAGGGACAAAAGTCCTTGAATGTTTGGATTTATTTAAAAGCTACCTTAGCCACCGGTCACAACTTGTCGTAATACAAGGCTTCAAGAGCAGTGAAGAATGTCTCACTTTTGGTGTTCCTCAGGGCAGCGTGCTTGGCCCAACTTTATTTTTACTTTATATCAACGATCTTTGCAAACTTTCCCTTCCAAACTGCAAAATAATCTCGTATGCAGACGATACAGTTCTTCTTGTGCATGGACGAAATTGGAACGAAACCCAGGTTCTTACTCAAAATGCTTTACGCTCCATTATTATGAATTCCAATCTACTGACCCTAAATCTGTCTAAGACCGTTGCATTAACATTCGCTCCTACTAGTGGTTTACAACCTACAATGTTCAACATCCGTGCTCATCTTTGCTCTCCATCCCTCACCCCCTGCAACTGTATCTCACTTCAACATTCTTCTTCGGTAAAGTACTTGGGTGTTTGGATTGGAAGTAACATGAGTTGGACGCAACACATTGATTATACAGTCCAGAGTCCGCAAACTCATTTTTGCCTTCAAATCCCTCAGGAGTGTCGTTGACCTAAGGTATTTAATTAACGTGTATTACGCCCTTGTCCAATCAATTCTAGGTTACTGCATAACTTCATGGGGTGGCTGCGCTAAGTCCCATATGCTACGACTGGAAAGAGCTCAGCGATCTGTCTTAAAAGTAATTATCGAGAAACCTCGTCGCTTTCCGACAGCCGATCTTTACTTACTGTGTAAGGTTCTATCGTTTCGAAAACTTTTTATACTGCAAATTCTATTAAATAAACATTCAGAACTTGGTTTTGATCCGATTCTGTATAATACCAAACGACGTAAAGACCTGGTTTGTTCCACCAAGCGCCTTCGCACAAACATTGCAAGCAAAAACTATAAATTCATTAGCTCCAAAATTTACAACAGTGTCAACAGAAAATTGAACATCTATCCTCTACTTTGGTACAAATGTAAAAATAAATGCTTTAAATGGTTACTTTCACTGAGTTATGAAGAAACTGAAGACTTGCTAAGACTTGTAAAATAAAACAGTTACACTTATTTTCAGATATACACATTCTCACATGCACACGCGTGCACACACGCACACACACACACCTACACACACACACACACACACACACATCTTTTTTTTTTCATTTTGTTTTAAATAGTTACATAATCTTATTGTATTCTTTTATGATTAGGTAGTTAAGTTTTTGTTAACCTACGTTCTTTGTAAGATTACTGGAACCTGCCTGTGTCGGTTCGGAGGAGGGCGTTGATTCTCGTGACACAGTATATTTCTTACTTTTGCGAGTGTCATCGTTACCATTTTATTTCTGTGATTTTGTCTTATGTTCCAAAAAATAATTTTGAATTTTTGAATTGTTACTACTAGGGTTTTCTACCCGGGTACCCGGACCCGGGTATACCCGGGTAATTGAACTTTTTTGTAACCGGGTATTTTTCACTGCCAAACCCGGGTACCCGGGCACCCACTTTAATTCGGGAATTCATCAAAGTGCTCGGCAAATTACTATAAAATAAGGTCTAAAAAATAATACCTACTTATTAGCAAATTTGACACACAATAAAAATAAATCTAAAGGCGTAGAGTTTCTTAGAATAATGCAGTAACTTTGAGGTTAGATTTGGTCATGTATTACGTTTCGTTGGAGTTTGATAAGAAAGTTTTATTTTCATACTGCCTCAGAAGCGTAGTGGTAGCAGGCCACAGCGTGGTTCTGGGTTCGATTCCCGGGTCGGATAACGGTTTAAAATCCTTTATCTCTGGTTCTATTGGGATTTTTCCATTTTCTGGAAGTTTCCCAGTAATGTGCCCGGAGATGGCAACAGATTCGCTACCTGTTACATGGGCCAAAACGTAACCGGCGAGTCGCGGGTGTTTGCATGTATGCTTGAATGCATGCATTTACCTTTGCCCCTTCGGGGATTACAGGCATGAAGTTACGTTTTTTTTTTATTTTAATAAAATACGCGAATTTCTATTATTTTCATATAAGTGTACAAAATGTTGGTTGATATTGTTGACAATTTTAATATTGTGAACGCTTAGTAATTGAATTAAATGTTATTAAAACAAAAAAAAAAATGAATCTAGTGGACCTATAAAATTTTACTTAACGATGGTTTACTTTTCATTGGCAAAATGGATAGATCTGTATCTGGAGTGTTAAAATATATTTAAAAAATACAGAATAAGGAATCAGTAGGTACAGTGTGCAATTTGCCCAAAATAGTATCTCTTATAGGTTCTTCAACAAACGTTTCATTAAAACATTTAGATAAAGTACCTACATAAAACAAAGATCGAAAAAACAGAACTTTACGTCCGAAAAAGAAGTGCCATTGACATCGTTTTCTCAACCTGAATCAGAACAAAGTTTAAGCCTAGTTCCAAAAAGACCGCTGATAACAATTTTTTTCTACCTTCTACTAAAATTTCCGAATTTGTTGCACGCTTAGTTGCACAAGACGGTATTTCCACTCAAACTGTTTAACTGTGTGATTGATTGTCCTTTAAGTTAAGGAGACTTATTGACATACAACACACACTATTTCGTAATATAGAACATAATAATAAGAAAATTGTATCTTTTTCTGTATTCATTGTAAATACCGGGGTATCGGGTATATGTAAAAATAATACCCGATACCCAGGTATTAAAAAAAGTCGGGTATGCGAAAACCCTAGTTACTACTAACTGGTACAAAAGTAAGGCCTGAAGTGTGTGGCAACGACAAAATGCACATAGCATAAATAATACTGTTCATTCTAAATACCATGCAAGCATGTGAATTGCAGGCTTTGCTACTTTTCATACAGTGACAAAAATACAACTTCGAATTAGTTTTGACTAAAAAATCTGCCCAAAAGTATCCACTGCTGGGCGAAAGTTTTACATGCCTTCAACAGTGTTGAATGACATTACGGGAGGGTATGCCATATTTGCCACGCTTGATCGCGATCGCAGCGGTACTACTACCGCAGCAGCAGACCTTGATTATACTACTATAATCAAGGTCTGCTGCTACCCATCCCGCGTTGTTGTATTTACTACCATGACCGCCTTTGTTAGGTTGACTGACTGCACTACAGGCGAGATTCACAGACCGCACTACGACTTTACTTTCGAGCAAAGTACGCTTCGAACTGTCAAAACCCATACATTTCTGACAGTTCTAAGCATACTTTGCTCAAAGTAAAGTCGTAGTGCGGTCTGTGAATCTCACCATAAGAGAAGAATTCTCCTCCGCTAGTAGGCGGTAGGATCATCACGTTCCGATATAAAAAATCAAAAATCTTGATAATGAAATATATATCTGTACGAGCATATTTCTTACATAGCCCAAAGAACCGGAACCAGGTACTTATACAAGTAGCGCACTCGAAGTCGTCATTAGAGCCATTTTTACAAGTGTCTGTAAAACGTTCGGCCATCGTTCAACTAATAGTCGGAAATTGTCGCCATTATCGTCGCACTCGCTCCCAACTAAAAATTATTATTGTTCGCACTAAAAGTAGCCATTTAGCCGTGATTGCTAGCCGGAGTGGCGGCTGTTAAGTTACTAGTTTCAGCTATTTCAGTGGTATATGTACTGGTAAGTAGGCGTATGTATACTTTTATTTACTTAACTGCTTCGATTGCTTGGTAGCGGGCCGCTACTGTTTCACTGCTGAGCTGAGACCTGAAGATTTGGTTTGGTTGAGTTGTGCAAAAATTTCGAGTATTACATTTGGTTGACTATTAGGTACTTGCGAACTTGTAAACCAACATAGGTGTGATAATTTTCCTTTTCATTTCGTTACATGTAGCTACTATTGCCGTAACGTTTGAATTTCTAACAACAACTGCTTAGTTGGTAGAGGGAGGGGGGGGGCACCTGACTCTAAGGTTCCCACTTTAAGCGTTAACTAAATCGAAAAATGATGTTAGCACACCTCTAACATTTTTGAAAGACCTATCCAGCAATATCCCACACTATATAGCAAACGAAAAATAAAAAAAATATCCGCGCGTTATATGTAGGGCAGATACCCTAAATAATGTCATTTTTCATTCTACCACTTTGTCGGTGTGATTAAGGTGTACATTTATACCAAATTTCAAGTCTCTAGTACCAATTGTTTTTGCGCTAAACCGCGGACGGACAGACAGACAGACAGACAGACAGACGGACATGGCGAAACTATAAGGGTTCCTTGTTTACTACGGAACCCTGAAAACGAAAATAAACATTCAAGTAAGTGAAACTTTTCCTTATTCTAATACATTAGTTTAAAAAAAGCTGCTTTTAATATGCCCATAAACTCAACATGGAGCGCAATCAACACTCCGGGAAGAAATTCAAAAAATAACTCAGTTGACATTACCGCCGTCCTCAAGGCCCTCCAGTTCCGGTTATCGCAACACAATGGGTACCCCCTACCCTTACAGAAACAGGAAACACTACCCTTATATCGCGAGGTCTACCCGCGTCACTTTACGTAGAGAAAAGTATTTTCGGGTAGACAAGTATTTTAATGACAAATTGTTAGGACAAACCGAGTTTCATTTTTTATCGTATTCTTCTGATATAATGTTTAACGCATAATTTTGAAATATTATTTAATTAATCAGAAATCAATAAAATACACTTTATAATTATTAATACATATTCCAAATTAAAAAATAAAAACAAAAACAAAACCAATCATTCAAGAAAGCGAAACTTTTCCTTATTCTTTCTTATACATTATTTAAGAAAAGCTGCTTTTAATATGCCCATAAACCCGACACTGAGTGCAATCAACACTCCGGGAAGAAATTTAAAAGTACCTCAGTTGACATTACCGCCATCCTCTGGGCCCTCCAGTTCCGGTTATCACGACACAAAGGGCACCTCCCACCCTTAGAAGAACAGGAAATACTACCCTTCCATCACAAGGTCTATCTGCGTCTCTTCGCATAGAGAAAAGTATTTTTGGCTAGTTTAATATTTTAGTAAAAAATTATTGGAAATGATTTAGCTGTCATATTATTATTCTTCTTCTGTTATCTTTCTATTTTTTTATTGCCATTTGCCAATACGTTTTACCCTAGAAAATGTATGAAAATAATTGCAATTTACAACATCTCTACCTATAAATAAATACTACCCACAAGAAAATCGTAAACCTACGGTTTTATTGCTTCGGTCTTAATTGAACATAAAAAATAATTAATTTCATGAAAAAACATAATTTCTAGAAAAAAGTGGTGGTATGCTGGATTCTAAACTAAATAAGCGTGTCGGGGCTGCAAGATTGCATCAAACTCAAACTCATAAAATTTAATCACTTGGAAATAATAGAATTTGCTTGTGATAGGTCCAATTTCAAATATAAAATTATAATTAATAAAATAAGAATGAAACGACGTTTTTACACAGACAACAAGTTATCCATAGTCCTTAACTTATTATTTGTTAGATCTTAATATTTCTAACAATAATTAAAGCGAATAACAACTGATACGTTGAATAATAAGTCAAAGTAAACAAAAATAAAATAAGTAATGGTCCAAAATTACTTAATAATTAAAATAGGTATCAACAGAATGTTCCATATTCTCTTTTACAAACGGCAAGATAAGACTAAACAAAAGAATATGGAACATACATTGTCATTCACACAGTTCCAAAGCCCACATTACTGCGAAAAAACCTGCCAAAACAAAACTCAGTAAACTCATCTAAACTCAGTAAACTCATCTGAGCTTGTAATATGTTCATAGAGTCTAAAAACGCGACCGCGAAAATTGGTCTGTTCTCGCGTGGTTCTGGAAGAACTGGTAGGAATCGGGTCACTTCTGAGCAAGATGATCGATTTATTGCAACAAGTGCTATACGAAATCGCCTTTCAGTTATCGCTCTAAAATTATACTGTACGGAAAAGAAGGAAGGATGAAGGTCTACAGACATAGAGCCAAGCACCGAACGGTAAAACTGTTCTGTGTAGCGGAGAGTTATTAAAATCATGCGTACTATTTTTTAAATACGAAAACAGTAAAAGAATAAAAACGACACTTATATTTGAACAAAAAATAGAGGATAACCAAGGGGAAGGCCGGAAACGTTGCTAATGCATCCGAATGCAACCGTAGTTCCACGCACGCGATCAATTCATTAGACCGGCATTGTTGTACAGGCCTCTTAATGTGAGGTATGTATGAATACCAAACTGCCGCGACTTTCGTCGCTTCCAACTAATCGAAGGGCTTAGCAGAAATGCCTTTCGAATCGTTCGTAGGTTTTGAATTGCATGAAATTGATAATAATTGGCTTATTAAACATGACATGCAGGTATTGGAGTCATGATATCTACTTCTCCTTCGATTGCTGTTGTTTTCGATGCGGCACATACAAATATAATACCTACAATCGATTCTTCGATTTTTTTTATTTGAAACTAACTGACCCGACAAACTTCGTATTGCCTCAGAATGAAATAATGTGTTAAAGATTTGATAGATATACGGACTATTTGTATGGGAAAATGAAATTGTGGTTCTTACTATTTCCCTTCAATTTCTTTATATTTTCTTAACTTCCTTTTAAACCTTCCCTAGACTGCCAAAAATTATTCAAATTGGTTTTGAAAATTAGCCAAATCGGTCCAGCCGTTCTCGTGTTTTAGCGAGACTAACAAACAGCAATAGATTTTTTATATATGTATATAGATGACTATCTAGTGTTCTGACTACAAGTATTAAATTACCAACAGAAAAGGATACAGTTAGCTAAACTTACATATTTCATTAAATTGGAGCTCTTTAAAAAATAGCGAAATTAACAAAATTGCATAATTGGAGTTCAGTATCTCAATAAGAAATATCTGTACCAATTGAGTTGATATTTAGTATTTCATATTGTGATGATGTTATATTACTACTATTACAAATGTGAAAGTATGGAAGGTTTTCGATGTAATTTTTGTACACTACTGTATTTTGAGTAGGTTACATAGGATACTTTTTATCCCGTTCAGAGGTTCCTTAGAGAATTTTTGGGTACACGTAGACGAAGTCGCTTGAAAGCTAGTATCAAGTAAACGACTTTGTTAGAGTCTCAAATAGGTATATTTATTTTTATATAATTAATTAAGTTCTTTACCAATAGATTAAAGCAACATTTACAAGAAGTCTGGTATTCAGATGGCCAGTTCTATATAATGTACTTATGTGTTGTAGTAGATTTACCTTTTGCTTAGGTAAGTACACATTTTGAAAGAACTCGGCCTTTGTCGGTTTCTGGGAAACATTCAAGTAACTCTGATAAAATAAACGTTCCATTTTGTAAATGAATTGGTAAACAGGTACCTAATTTCATTACTTATCTAGAATTGTCTTGGGTAAGCGTAATTAGGTAGTGAAAAATAATTTATTAAAAAAAAAAACAGAAATTTAAGCGAAAGTATTATTTTGCCAGAAATTTTATGATATAGATCAACGAGATTAATATTATAGAAAAGACACAGGGAACAAACAGCCGGTTCCGTTTTTAAATGTGTGGTAAACATTAAAATAAAAAATTAAAATAGGTATTTAAAATGTAACAGAAGAGAGAGAGAGAGAGAGAGAGAGTTCCCATTTCAGTGCTGAAATATGAACCAAGCCTAGTCAACAAATCCAGGTTCGGACGGGTTGGACATATGCACCCTACGGTGGTGCTACGCTTTGTAGGAACGCAAAAAAAAAGTTTTGCAGTGTACTTTCTATGCGTACGGGAATTATATAAAAAGGAATAATATTGCGAAAAGAACATGTAAAAAAAATGCACCGAATAAACAATAGATCAATTTATGAAAACCATTATGACGTGTTTGTCATCATATTAGGTTGGGGAAAAAGTTTCTTCGCATTTTTTAAGATAATTCAAAACAATTTTTTAATATAGTTTATTTCAATTTAACTAAAGTATGTATGTACCATTTTGTTCGATAACCTTTTGCCATCTTGTAGGTAGGGACATGATCCAATTGCTACAAAAATTTTGGGACTTCTCATCAAAATACCGCGACAAGTGGATTTGTCAGTCCTCTCGTGATGTTAACCTAACATTGCATAAAGAATTCTGAAGAGACCGAAACAGGTGGAAATCTGAAGGTGCAAGGTCAGGACTATACGGCGGATGCATTAACACTTCCCAGCCAAACTCTCTTAATTTTTGCTGAGTGGCTATAGATGTGTGAGGTCTAGCGTTATCATGATGAAACACCACACCCCTTCTGTTGATCAATTCCGGCCGCTTTCTCTCAACTTTTTGCTTTAATCTCATCAGTTGTTCGCAGTAGAGTTCAGAATCGATAGTCCTGCTTGGTGGTAATAGCTCTTAATGAATAATGCCCTTCCAATCCCACCACACACACAACATCACCTTATTGCGAGTTAACCCGGGTTTCGCCACAGTCTGTGAAGCCTGACCGGCCTTTGACCACGACCTTTTTCGCACGTTCTTGTCGTACGTGATCCACTTTTCATCACCAGTTATCAGCTTCTTCAAAAATGATTCGGTTTCATTACGTCGTAATAAAGAATCACAAATGAGTACACGGTTCATTAGGTTTCCTTCAGTGAACTCGTGGGGTACCCTAATATCGAGCTTTTTTTTGTACCCAGCTTTTTCAAGTGCGCCAAAACAGTTTTGTGATCAATTCTCAGTTCTTCAGCTACGTCGTAACTACTGATATGTCGATCTTACTCCACTTTTTCAAAAATGGCATCCATTTTATCCGTAATAGGGCGACCAGAGCGAGGTGCATCTTTGACATCAAAATTTCCGAATTGAAAACGCTTAAACCAAATTTGTGCTACTCTCACATACACTGCACTAGGTCCATAAACATCGCAAATTTTTTTCGCGGCTTGCGTTGCATTTTTACCTTTTTTGTAGTAAAATTTTAAAATGTATCGAACTTCTTCATTAGATTCACTCATCTTGACAGTACGAAAAACAAATGAAAATCACACATTTGCCTAATTTGAATTTGGAATTATGTTCTTTAAAATGTTAACTTTCAATGATACCAAAACCAGCCAGATACAAATACTACAGCCAAAGAGATTTTATTAAAAGTTAATTCATACTATAATGCGAAAAGACTTTTTCCCCAACCTATTAGTTGACATGGTTGACGAGTTGTTACTGGGATCAACGCCATCTTAAAGTTGTAAAAATGTAATTTTGTGTAACTCGCACTAAACACTCAGGATCTGAAAACTGACGATATAATAATAAAGGCAGTTCAACATCACATCCCTCAGTATCCGAAGTAGGGCGGCGCGTTTGATAAATATTTGCGATTTATTTAACTCCTGGAGCCATTTTTTGAGAACGCGCCCGTAAATAGGCGAAAATGGCGTCGAGCGCCATGTTCAGCAGAGCGGCGCTGAAGTTTTGGCGGGAAAATAAAAACGCGTTTAACTTTGTGTTAATATTATATTGTGCCATTATTGCGCCATTTATTATAATCCTGCGGAAGGGATGGGGTTGAGAGTTCGCGTTTAATGGATGTTTTGTTTGGGTAAAACCATTTTTAACGATTTTCATGGAAATATAGCGGAAGGGCGTCATTTTTCAGTTAGCTTGCACGGATAAATATACGGCAAAATTGAAATAATATTTATAGCGGTCAGTTTAAAATATTTGATAAATATTTATGATTCAGAAAAAGTAGATAGGTTAGAAAATAGAAAAATAAATTAGGTACCTATGTGCAATTTCTAGGTTTAAAGCCGTTCATTACAATTATTAGACTGAAATATAAAAAAATATTCCTAATTAAATTAAATCAAGGTATGTTAAATTTCATAATTTTCTATTCTTGATAGATTCTGTTGTTGGCAATTTTTCTAATATATAAATAACAACTAGTTGATTGAAAAAAATGTGCCGTACTAAATGATGTATTAATTTAACCAAGAAGGTTGATAGTGTCAAATCAAATCAAATCAGCGTTGAATTAAATTAATATAAAATTTTTGATATTCTTCTTACCTGAAATACTCACTGTTAACTATTATATATTACTCAAGCAATGAATCAGGCATAACATCCATAACACACGTTGTTATATCCAGCGTGAATTTTAAAGTAAAACAAACATTAAAAAATAGATTTACCTTCGAGCGTGGTGCATGTCCCATTTTCCGCGGCGGTACAAAAATCATTAATTATATCAACGCAATCTAACCCTCCCCGGGCTGCGGTCGGGCCCCCAGGACATTCATTACCATGCTTCAAGTGGAGAACATTGGAGCAAAAGGCTGCGCGGTCTAATGTTTTATTGATTTTCGCTATGTCCATGGGAATTTCAATAACGTTTTTTGGATTTTCTATTCAGTTTTTCTTACTATGTTTTTTTTTTACTTGCTGAACCGGCGCATTTCACCGTCGGATATTTTGTAAACATGTGCTATTAAGGAATCTAGCCCTAAATAGGACTTCAGTAGCTCAATTGGAAGAGCAGCTGGACTAGATTCCCAGTAGGCCGCGAGTTCAAGTCTCGCCTGAAGTCAAATTTTTCTTTCCATTTTTCTTTAAATAAAATATATTTCACAAGCATGTTTTAATGCGAAATAATATAAAACAATTTGCTATTAAGCATATTAAATCTTATTTTAAACCGACTAAGAAATAATGTCAAAATGAGGGTGCATATACAACACAGTGTATCGCTAACCTTCATGCAGGCCAGTGGCGACATTGACACGTCTCGTGGCACTCGGCTCGCTGGATGGTGCTCGTCGCCGCCGCCACTTGAACCCCTCGAGGGCCATCTGCACAGTCGTCCTATACCTATAATGGCGGAACAGTTGCTGTAACTTTATTAATTAATTGAAATAGTAGCATAAGTTGTCTAAGTTTAGAATCGTGTTCGAACCTTCATTTGCTGGAGATAACATTTTTAATATTCAGTAAAACTTAAGGATTGAAAAATATTTATTTTTTATCATGAATAATATTATCAAAATAAGCGTAATCTTACAACAAACCGACTAAAAATAATGTCAAAATGGGGCGATACAACACAGTGTATCGCTAACCTTCATGCAGGCTAGTGGCGACATTGACACGTCTCATGGCACTCGGCTCGCTGGATGGTGTTCGTCGCCGCCGCAACTTGAACCCCTTGAGGGCCATCTGCAAAGTCGTCCTATACATATGTAGTGGCGGAGCAGTTGCTGTAACTAGCGATTTATAATTGAAATAGTAGAATAAGTTGTGTAAGTTTATAATCGTGTTCGAACCTTCATTTGGCTGGATATAACATTTTTAATATTCAGTAAAACTTAAGGATTGAAAAACATTTTTTTTTATTATCAATAATATTATCAAAGTAAGCGTAATCTTACATCAAACCGACTAAAAATAATTTTAAAATGAGGCGATACAACATAGTGTATCGCTAACCTTCATGCAGGCCAGTGGCGACATTGACACGTCTCATGGCACTCGGCTCGCTGGATGGTGCTCGTCGCCGCCGCCACTTGAACCCCTCGAGGGCCATCTGCACAGTCGTCCTATACATATAGAGGCGGAACAGTTGCTGTGACATCAAGTTAACTAGCAATATCTACCTAATTGAAATGGTAGAATAAGTATGTATGTATGTATGTATCTTCACGCCAGGTCCCTAACGGTGTAGGCAGAGAGTGTGGAGCGCCATATATTCCGGTCCTTACCTTCATCATTCTCTTCATACACGCATGCCGATTCCTAGAACTAAGTAGAATAAGTGATTAAAGTATATAATTTTGCCCGAGACTTCATCAACCAATGGACTACGTAATTATCTCATTCAGATGACCTTCTTAAGTTGGATATTTAAAATATCCCTTTTCAGAATTTAATATAGTATCTTCAAAAACGTCTGAAATACTTAGAATTACTGTCATCTATCTATTCATTATCTAGTACCAGTTAACACAAGCTCAATATTGGTCTGTTACTCAATATTGTAGTGTGAATTTACAAATGTTAAAATAGAATATACATTTTGATAAGAAAGAGTTATTGCGATGGTATCCATATTTCCACTTACCCAAATAGGACTCTACCAAAAGCATTGAATTTAAAATAAATAGTGCTTACGTCATTGTTCTGTTATTATTTATTTATTTATTAAGACTAAGAGATAAGAAGTTCATAGGTATTTTAGTCTGATGAGTGAACCTCTGGAACAAAATTCCTAATATAATTTGTTATTTTCAGGGCCTTTTATATGAAATCTATTTTTACTTTATAATATGACGCAATGAATGCGTAGGTATAAAGATAATTGAGAAACTTATCTATTTCCAGATGTCCTTTAGTAGTTGAATGAAAAGATGTAGGTACATAAATCCTGACCTTTTACGGGGTCTGTACCTCAAAAATTAAAAACGAATCTCTTATAAGTTTCGGTACTCTTATCACTCGCGTATCTATCTATCTGTTTGCTTACCTGACTGTCAGTCTGTCTGTCCATCTGTAAAAGCCAATATCTTCTGAAACTGCGGGACCAATAGAGTAGAAAAGTGGTAGGTGGGGACATAAGGGGGTATATACCTACACTTTAATGTTTAACATTTGCCATTCAAAGCCCTCGATCGAAAAGCATTTTCTTATACCTAGAAATTTTCAAAGACCTATCAAATCACCAAAGCACACAATGGGATACGCTAGCCGCTAGAGAAAAAATGTCATCCCTCCTATACATGTAGGGGAGATATCCTAAAAAATATTTTGCAAGATTTCCTTAAACAACTTTGGCGACACTAATATTGTTTTAAGTATTCATGTCAAATTGCAGCTTTCTACTACTAGAAGTCTCTGAATTGACTTACAAACAGACTAACAGACTTAAAAACAATAAAGGAACAGGGGTGGCAACCCATCTATCCCTATATCCTTCGGTTTTTGTGTAGATCTCTGATGATGTGTAGATAGATACGTTGCAGTTATCTCTTACCGTCCATGTAAAACTGCAAAGCTTGTTTGCCACTGTCAATTGCATTAAAAAATTAAATCTATAAATCTTAGAGAATAATGACTTCTCTAAGTGTTTACCATAGGTATAAGGTTAAAGCTTAGTCATTCTAAGATCAAATTAAAAATCATTACCAATAACTAAAATCTGTAAGTCTCATCAGAATCTGAACGTGAAGCAACTGAAAATAATTCAAGTTCACCTGCAGACGGGGCTTCATAATTAATGACTGGATTATTCAATTAAAGACGGCAGGTTAGAGGGTGGGGGTGGTTGGTGGGGGTGGCTACTCCAGATCGCTACCCCCGATGAATTAGCTTAGCCGGTGTATTTCCCGAAGATAGGGCAGACGGCTGTTCATTTGTTTGTCATTTCCATGCAGATAGTGCAATTGACATTTGTAAAACATTGCCCACGAGGTCGGAAGCTTGTTATGAACTGTGTTGATCAACTATAGTTTAATTTTGTTGAATAACTGTCTCAAATGAGTTGTTTCATTCATTTTATTTTAGTCGAAAACGTAACCGGCGAATCGTGGGTGTTTGCATGTCTGCTTGAATGCATGCATATACCTCTGCCTAACCTTTCGGGGATTACAGGCGTGAAGTTACGTTATTTTATTCTTGAGTCCGATTAAAAGCGTAATCAAAGTATCTGCAAAATCTTGATACTTACGAAATCTAAGTATCGATAAAGGTCAAAATTGTTAAAAGAAAATACAAACAAGATGAAATAGCCGTGTAATATTATTTCAAGAAACTAAAGAATATTTTCCGTTGCTTAAAATATTTCTGTGCCTCCTAAGACAAGTGATATAACTCGAGTTGTAGCCTTGTAATGATTTTAACATAGATTATATGATAAAAAATTGCATGTTATTATCTAATACCCGTCTTTCTATTTACTTACTATAGTTTTGGAGATAATTCTGTGCAAATTAGCAAGATTTTTGCAAAACAATCGTGAATAAGGATATATTTCCAATGGAAACCTCTATTATATGGTTAATTGCTGTTTAGGTCATTTTCATGTTTTGTGGTGTTTCATTTTCACATTAAATTTTTCACTTTTCGTAAATATTGATTTAAACAGAGTTGTATCACTTTGAACAGTTTTTTGTTCAATGTTGATTAGGCTACAAACCTACTAATCAGAATGTTATTTACGCTAATTAACAATTATCTATCTACATATATAAAAATCAATTGCTGTTCGTTAGCCTCGCTAAAACTCGAGAACGGCTGGACCGATTTGGCTTATTTTGGTTTTGAATGATTTTTGGAAGTCCAGGGAAGGTTTAAAAGGATAGAAGATATAAATAAATTGAAGGGAAATAGTTAAAACCACAATTACATCTTCCCATACATATCTATAGTCCGTATCTATCAAACCTATTTTCAGACAATACGAAGTTTGTTGAGTAAGTATGTTTTATAATTTCCACCGCATTACCTAATATACTTGCCGCTAAATGGTAGTGTTCAGCACTATCGTGTTCCGGTCAGGTGGTAATGTACGGCCCTGTAATTTCCGGCACAGAGGCATAACACCCTTAGGCCTCAGGTGTGGTAACGCATCTGCATTTTGACCTTGGTCTTTGTGTGGGTGTCTATAGGCTGCAGTCATCACTTAACATCAATGTGAACTGCATGCTTGTTTGCCACTTCCATTACATAAAAAAAAAAAAAAAAAAAATTCTTTCAAATTAAAAAGCTCACGATTATAGTTTAATGCACTCCTGATGAATTGATAATGTTTGTGATGATGAGTAATTTCGAAAGAGAATTTTTGAGACAATATTGGTTTAATTTTTAATGATTTCAGATTTTTTTTATTGTATTGAAGTGGCTAACAAGTATACAGTTCACATTGATGGTAAGTAGTACTGTAGCCTATAAACATCTACATGAGACTAGAGATTCCAATGTAGATGCGTTGCCACTCCTGAGGTCTAAGGTATTAGGTATACCTCTGTGCCGGAAATTACAGGGCCGTGAACTCTACCTACTCTCTGCAGTTCTAAGTTTTTTTACGTATCTAATGAAGTGCTAAACAAGCATAAAGTTCACATTGATGGTAAGTGAATATCTATATAAAAATCAGACGTTTCAATGTTGTTCAGATGCGTTGCCACTAATGAGGTAATTTTGTTATACGTACGGCCTGTCCAAAATTATAGAGCCGTACACTAATTACCACCTGACCGGATCACAATAGAGCTGTAAACTGCTATTTAGCGACAAGAAGATAAGGTAAGGCCTTGTCTACGCTCGCGAGTTACGTCACAAGAAATCTACCATAACTAAAAATGGTGCAATAAAAAAATAGTTTTAGATATTATAGCTATTCGTATGTTGTACTGTATGGTATACTTACCTCCAACCTCTATGTATTATTACCCAGAGATCTTAACCGATTACTTACAATAATTGCTTAGAGATATACCTACTAGCTACAGCTTAGATACCTATGTCCAAACACCCGTCTAAACTATAGGTGTTCTGAACTCAACTGAGTTAGGTGTTTCAGTAATACTATAATCTCTAGACGTCTCGGCAGCTTACTTCGCAAGTTCCTATTATATAAATACGCACACCTACTTGAACGTCCCACATAAATGCGACTCTATATTACAACTACATAGTCGCATGTACAGAAATAGCACACAGCTACCTACTCAATAAAAATAAACAGTCCACTCCATCTTACATGGGCAGGACGGCCGTACCTACATCAAAATCAAGACTCCGAACACGTACCCACACATGACATGACCCATCCCACGCCTTACCTACGTTATATGCAGGCAGAAAGCCCAATTCCTTAACCCACACAAACAAACTGTATACACTTCAATAAATCGCACGCACACATCGCATAGCCCCTTTGTCTTAGCTAAGTGTCAACCAATAAAAACAAAGGATTCGAAAATGGTACAAAAAGAGTCAGCCAATCGCACCGCTGCGCTCGTCACGCATACTGATGCGCGGCTATTGGCTTGTAAAAATCCGTTTAGCTCCGATGACTTTGGCTAGACATTGAGATTGATCGCGAGAATTTTATATTACTTTCTTCAATTACTTACCTATCCCGTATTTAGTTTGTAACCAAAGAAAACCATTTCAAGTTAAACTTGGGTTTGAAATTGGGTTATGGAAATAATGTGAAGCTTAATGAAATACTTACTGAGAAAATAATCAGCGTCAGTTTTAGGTTTTAGATTCAATTTTGTGAGACAATCAAATCTGATTGCTTTTGCATAGCAATTTAATGGATGTTTTCTTGAAATTAGAATTATTATGAATGCTTTTGAAATGTATGTCGACTTCCTGCATCACTGAATCGATTATCAGTTGCTAGCATTCACATCGGACTTAAGTAGACATTCAGAATGAGGAGAATACCTCACGGCGTGTGTTCACGTGTGAACGAAGGGGTGAGGAAGCCACGGGGGACGGGGTGTTCAGAGGGTCATTTATCATTCATATCATCTTCGCTCCACTTCGCTCGCCGCACCGCCGTAAATAAATAAGAACAGACTCATCTTTTACAGCCGCTCACCACAACGAAATTGGAAAAAAATCTTTGTATTCATAAACATAAAGACGACATTGTCACGAGCTACTCAAAGTCACTTATGTATTTTTTAAACTAAGCGCTTTGTTAGTGAACGTGTGTTTGTAACTATGCATGTGTTTTAGATAGATACGTGTGGGTAGATAATAGATACCTACTTCAATTTGCGTTGGAAATGCTTATGTTTCGTAGGTGTATCGTATCACAGTTTCAAAGTCGCGCTACACAGTTTTGTGAAACTTTGCGTGACCTATATTTGTATAATACCTGCCCTAGTAGATGTCGAAGTGCTCTAAATACAACGTTAAATAGGTATTTTCAGAGAGTTTCATGCTGGTGAATTTACTTAGGTACCTGAAATCCTCTACTGATTGTAGAGTTCCAGTGTACTCAGGGACGTACTTACGTACCTATCCAAGACCACCACATTACCTAATTTATCTGCTGCCAAATGGTAGTATTCTGCACTATCCGGTTAGATCGTACTGTATGGCCCTATAATTACTATCCCAGAGACACAACAGCTAAGGTCTCAGGGATAGTAACAATTTTGACCTTTGGTTTTAGGGTGGGTGGCTGCAGTCACCCATGTCAACTGCACGACTGTTTGCCAGCTTCATAAAAAATAACCGTTATACATATTAAAGACTTGAATAAGTAATTACATATTAAGACCAAGCTCTACGATGACTAGGTATATCGAGACCTTTTATTATCTAAGCATATTAGGTGCTTAGCTTTCAAATAATTCCGTCCGCTTCGCTCTAAGAAGATTAAGAACGATTGGTTGTTCGGAGGACGACGGTACGGTGCTATTCTCGACATAATGGCGAGCTATAACTACGGCTTAGAGAATAGCCCATCAATCTGGGCAGGCCACTCAAGATCGATCAGTAACCTCGAGCTATGCTAACGAATAACCTGGGTTTTGAACACAGAAATGCAATTACTACGTAAGATCGCTCAACGGTACAACAGTTTGCGATGCAGTAATTGAATGGCTGTATACATGTACAAGTAGGAGCTGCGTTTGTTTAGTCCATCATAATTGCTCGGCTGCACCTCTGAGCTGACGAGTCGCCGACACAAAAACTCCTAAATCCAGTTCATTAGGGCTCTATTCACGGCCCACCCCTGGATGGAGATACGCGGTGATTACTGCAACCGCTCCCGACGGCTCACGAATAAAGACTGCATCATAATTTCACCAGATACACCCTCGTTGTGCGACCGAAGAAATAGCGGCCTTAATGCGTAGACTTAAAGTTTTATTTTAAGCTGCTCCCTTCGATGTCACTTGCACAATGACATGTAAAAATAATGAACAAACTTGCGCTTTTACCGAGGAAAGTTAAGTCTTGAAGTTGAGGTGAGAAAGGCCATATTCGGTTGCAAGAAGTCAGCGGAGATGTTTTGTAAATTAATAGGAGGAAAAGTTTCGCGGGACGTCGCACCAGCAAGGTTGTCGCAGTTGTGATTCAATTTGGACGCTAATTTAATGACGTTGTCGCGGAGGCAAACAAATTGATATTCATATGGGACCGCCGTGAGTTAAATGTTATTTTTATTTTATGACAATTTAGCGGCATCATTAGTTTAGGGAACCCCAAATATTTAAATTAATGTTTTGCTTAATGTATGAGGTATAATCATAATAATAATTTGTTTAGGAGATAATATTTTATGTTTGTTGAAAAATATGCTTATGCTATGCTTTTGTTTGTTACGCTCTACGATAAACGTAATATCACTACATATTATAAAGTTAAGTCCCCCCATTTTCTCTGTATGTATGTATACGCTAATCTCGGAAAGTTGTGAACAGATTTGTTGGAAAGAGTTTTCTGTGGAAGGTTTATGTCTATAATTTATCAATATCGTACTATACGTATACGTATAAGTATTTACCGGGATATCACAGTTTTTGTCGAAGAAATCGTACGCGTCCCCACAATACAATACCTAAATTCTAACCGTGCGAAACCCGAGCGGGTCGCTAGTTCAGTTAAAATTCGTAATGTCGATATACATATCTTATTAGAGTGCATAGTGGAAGTATATTTTTATAAGTAGGTACCTATAGAGGTATGATTTTGAACAATGAGCACTGACTCTATGAAGTTTGAATCTAGGTACTTTTTTCCCGTATTGTCTTATTGCCTATGCTAATGCCAATAAAACTCAGCCTTATTCTGTAGAGATAATATCACACTCGTATAATCGCAACCAAATTCATTCGATTCCCATCTATAACACATACCTACCTACCTTTCGCATATTAAGGCCAATAAATATTTTGTACTTTATTAAGATGTTATTGTACAATGTTTGAGATTTTCTAGATTCAGGTTTTTAGGTTAGGAAATCAAGTAGGTACCTACATAATAGGTTGGGGAAAAAGTCTTTTCGCATTATAGTATGTATGAACTTGTAATAAAATCTCTTTGGCTGTAGTATTTGTATCTGGCTGGTTTTGGTATCATTGAAAGTTAAAATTTTAAAGAACATAATTCCAAATTCAAATTAGGCAAATGTGTGATTTTCATTTGTTTTTCGTACAGTCAAGATGAGTGAATCTAATGAAGAAATTCGATACATTTTAAAATTTTACTACAAAAAAGGTAAAAATGCAACGCAAGCCGCGAAAAAATTTGCGATGTTTATGGACCTAGTGCAGTGTCTGTGAGAGTAGCACAAATTTGGTTTAAGCGTTTTCAATCCGGAAATTTTGATGTTAAAGATGCACCTCGCTCTGGTCGCCCTATTACGGATAAAATGGATGCCATGTTTGAAAAAGTGGAGCAAGATCGACATATCAGTAGTTACGACGTAGCTGAAGAACTGAGAATTGATCACAAAAAGTTTTGGCGCATTTGAAAAAAGCTGGGTACAAAAAAAAGGTCGATATTTGGGTACCTCACGAGCTCACTGAAAGAAACCTAATGAACCGTGTACTCATTTGTGATTGTTTATTACGACGTAATGAAACCGAATCATTTTTGAAGAAGCTGATAACTGGTGATGAAAAGTGGATCACGTACGACAAGAACGTGCGAAAAAGGTCGTGGTCAAAGGCCGGTCAGGCTTCACAGACTGTGGCGAAACCCTGGTTAACTCGCAATAAGGTGATGTTGTGTGTGTCGTGGGATTGGACGGGCATTATTCATTATGAGCTATTACCAGGCAGGACTATCGATTCTGAACTCTACTGCGAACAACTGATGAGATTAAAGCAAGAAATTGAGAGAAAGCGGCCGGAATTTATCAACAGAAGGGGTGTGGTGTTTCATCATGATAACGCTAGACCTCACACATCTATAGCCACTCAGCAAAAATTAAGAGAGTTTGGCTGGGAGGTGTTAATGCATCCGCCGTATAGTCCTGACCTTGCACCTTCAGATTTCCACCTGTTTCGGTCTCTTCAGAATTCTTTATGCAATGTTAGGTTAACATCACGAGAGGACTGCCAAATCCACTTGTCGCGGTATGACGATGAGAAGTCCTACAAGATGGCAAAAGCTTATCGAACAAAATGGTACATACATACTTTAGTTAAATTAAAATAAACTATATTAAAAAATGTTTTGAATTATCTTAAAAAATGCGAAGAATTTTTTTCCCCAACCTAATATATAGATATTGTATTTGATTTCACATTTTTGTAGTATTTTCGGCTATCCATCAACCAACCCAAAGCATTCCTTATTTGTTATTTCTTCGGAGTTTTTGAATCTCTGCAAATGAAGCATTGATACAAAACAGACGTGTCCAATCACGCCATCCTTAAATTCAAATCAAAAACAGTTAAAACAAAATCTTGACAATCATAAACAAGTTAATTAAGGTGGACCCTACGCGACAGATGCGTATTCAGTTAGTTATGTATCACCGGCTTTAAATTCAATTTCATATCAGCCGGGGCATATTGAGTTGTTATATAGAATAATCGCGTTACCCAGTCCACTAGTGGGGATTACGTGCTTTTTAATAAAGTTGCGCCGGTAGGGGGCGGATGGGGACATTTTTACACAAAGCGGATTACTTCGTCCTCGTTTATCTGCACCTTACAGCTTCGCTTAGCCTCCTAAATACTTTCTTGCTGGATGCACGCGAGTTTTACGCGGGTGGATCTCGTGCCTTGTTTGCTTATGTACCGAGTTTACATAATGAGAGTCATTTTTCAGTATTCATGTGGGGTTGGAAGAAACTTTCAAATAACACATGAATATTGCGTATATTTAGAGTTATTTATTTTGTCATGATATATTTAGAGTATTTTATTTTATCATTATATATTTATAGTACTTTATTTCGTAGGCATCCCCTCTCCTCTCGAAAAAAAGAGGGGGAGGCTCGTGTCCAGAAATGGGACGTATAATGGGTTGCTATCATTATTTCATAGTTTAAATATAACATATACCTATCTATTGAAAATGAGACAGTTTTTTATAGGTTATAGTTACTATTTATATCATCAAAATCGAAAATATACAGACATTAAATTCTCATTAATCGTACCTAAATTAATACCGCACATGGATTGCTACTTCGGATATATTCCTATTTAACAGAAATAGCTTGTTTAAATATATAAGTACATACCCCTATCTTTATTGAGAGAATCTAGGAAACCGTAGAGCTGAGGTATTGCAGCTAATCTACTTCAACCATTTTTATATATTAATAGATATAGGTATATGCTTTCCCGAGCGAAAGTTTTGATATAATCACTGATAATTTTAGTAATCTTATATAATTTTGTAATTTAAGATGCTAAACGTAATTATGTTTATAGGTCTACGTAAATGATCTTGAAGATCAAAAAGATCTCACAGACCTCTAAATTCTGAGTAGGTATGTAACTGTAGACTACAGTATTATTTATTATTTTACCATACATTTGAATTGCACCCGGGCATGCACATTTAAAACATCAAATTATGAATAAAATTAGACGTAAACCAAACAAATATATTTTACACATTTCACCTATCACCATCACTCATCATCAACTATCACATCGAATTACCCCACAATCTAAATCACACATCGCTCCGAAGAACATAAGATTAGCCTCAATATCTCACAAGCGAAACAACGTCGGCTGTAGAATTGAATAACAAGGATGTAACAAGGGTAACAATGCGCAGACGCAGCGCGCCGGCCGACACTCCAATTACCTTGTTGAGGACGGCGCGCGAGCTGGGAACCGCCTGGGTTCCGGGGTGGCGAATATTGGCTTGACCAATTCTCTATCTTCGCTTTGCTTAACAATAGATTTATCTTCTTCTTATATAATCATTCTTGACTTCCATATTTACGGTGGTGAAGATCAATAATAACGGAGTGCTAATATTACACCATTTTGTTATCTCCTTTTTACGTATAATCGTACCTTCTATATCATGTCCACCATTTTATTGTAATCATTTCGTAAATCAATGTTATTGCTTGATTTGAATAATATCGTTCGCAAATGATTACTCAAGTATGTTACTATCATCTTAATATTTCTATATCTTTTCTAGAACACTGCGAGTCATGGGAATTTATATAGGTATAATTTGTAGACCTAGTGCTAAAAATCTTATTAGAAATATGTAAAATAGATATTCCAATTTGCTACAACTGGAAAAAAATCCAGGCAATATTTGAGACATGTTACGACGTGCGAAGAAAAAAATTAAAAACATTACGAATCCGTCATACCTACCCACTGTTGATGTGATATCCAAACTAACAATTTAAGTGAAAAAATATAAATTAATTTAAAGCCTCACTGGTAATATCGACAATACGTTCTTTAGATTGTAATTTCATTATTTCATATGAATTTACAATAAGACTGACCTAACAACTAAAGTTTTTGCAGAGGAGACCCAAAAGACACTTTGAGAACCTTCAAAATAGCTGTCTGTTTTCAAAAAACACCTATGAATCGCAGATACTGCTTTCGGTGAGTGGAACGGGAGAATTCTCATATCTTGACGCGCCAGGAAACAGGGAGAGGTGGCACACTTCATTACTCGCACATCAAACAATCGCACCGCCGCCGCCATCTTGCCGGAAGTGACGTCACACGATCGCTTTGATCCTTCACAAAAAATAACGCTCTAATTCACCGAGCGGAGGTGTTGTGCGTAATGTAATTGCTTTCTCGGGTCTAGACTAGACTAGACTAGGTGGCCACTTGCAATGTTATAATAATAATAATAATGGCAACCCATTATACGTCCCACTGCTGGGCACGAGTCTCTCCCCTTTTTGGGGGGAGGCCTGGAGCTTACTCCACCACGCTGCTCCAATGCGGATTGGTGGAGGTGGGTGGGTTAGTGGCCAACCCACTGTCGGATGTTTTTAAACCGCCCATAAGGCCTCCGACAAAGGTTTAACGACTGCTATCCATCGATAGCAACCGGGACCGATGGCTTAACGTGCCCTCCGAAGCACGGAAACGCGCATTTAATTTGCCACTTGCGGTCACCCATCACACTACCCGACCGCGCCCGTAGTGCTTAACCGAGCAGATCGCTTACGATCTACACCAGCCGCTGGGCCAGGCGCGCTTCAATGTGGCTTGCAATGTTGATAGTTTATAAAACACTGATGCCGTATGGGAGCAATGAACTTACGCAAAGAACGGTTCTACCCTTTGATCTCGCGTCGCCGTTTTGTAGCCTAATAAGCAAAGGCTCTTTCTTTAAAGTAAACGATGTTTTATCAAAGAACATAATGAAATTACTGATCACGCCGTGATAAGAATTAATATTCATCAAATGTAACGATTTTTGGATATCGTTATTCTATCAAACAGCTGTTAAATTAATATCGGAGAGTAAAACGCAATGAAATTAAATACGTATAAAGGTTGGAATATATCAAATTACTTAGGTAACGTAACGCGGACCCTCGTTCTGTTCTGGTATTGTGTAGGGTATTACTGGCGGGTTAGCCCACAAATCAGTAATCATTACTTTGGAACGAAGTTTCTTATCGAGCGGTGCGCTGGCTAAGGGGGCTAGGCGAGCGTTACGAAAAATCCCCACGACACTTTTGTGCTAGAGGGGGCAGGCCAAGTATAGGATTCGACTTATTCGTCCTCTCTCTCACTCTCTCGACAGTGACAAGTCACGCGATTTTTTTGTAGATGTAAACCTTCTTCAGAAAAGTCTCTTTCCAATATTTCAAACAGGAACAAAATACGTTCACAACTTTTCGAGATTAACGCATACATACAGATAGAGAAAATTGGGGGACTTAATAATATGTTGTGATTATAATAAGAATATGGTCAAATACACATGTTATTATGTTACATTTAAAAAAAAATCCTGAATTGTTTTTGGATCTACCTGTTGATCCACTATTACTTAGTCTTATCAGCTTAATATAAATTAATTGTTTTATATTATTTCGCATTAGCACATGCTTGTGAAATATATTTTATTTTTAAAGAAAAATGGAAAGAAAAATTTGACTTCAGGCGAGACTCGAACTCGCGGCCTACTGGGAATCTAGTCCAGCCGCTCTTCCAATTGAGCTACTGAAGTCCTTAGTCCTTAGGACTAGCCGCTCTTCCAATTGAGCTACTGAAGTCCTTAGTCCTTAGGACTTCAGTAGCTCAATTGGAAGAGCGGCTGGACTAGATTCCCAGTAGGCCGCGAGTTCGAGTCTCGCCTGAAGACAAATTTTTCTTTCCATTTTTCTTTAAAATTAATATAAATTGTTAGGTAAGAGGTACATTGAAAAGAGCCTAGAGCAAATAAGCTGGGACCTATATATCGTAACGTAGTAGGAATACTAATTAAATCGGGATTAAACCAAACTGCTGTCTTGCCAAAACCAATGCGCTCAGCCTAAGTAAGAGCAAGAGATGGTAAAAAGAACAGGTAAATAATGTTAACTTATTTGTATAGATATATCATTTGTTCAATTGATTTTTTTTTCACATAGCATTAGTACACTAGACTACTAGGGTATTCAAAGACCATCAATGTGAACTTTATGTAAGCCTTTTAACTACATGATTACCTACTTTTACGTTTACGTTTATTACCTACTTTCATGACATAATGTGAAATATGTAATTAATTTTCAAAGTGAAGAAAAACTAGGTATGGATCCGTATTGAATCTACAATTCCAAACCACCGCCCATTGAAGACATATCAAACGTCGACCTACATCGCTCTCAACTTTTTATCCAACATGTAAATTAATTTGACACCATTGTACTTAACTTTTTATCAAAAACCGCCAAACCGATGAGAAAAAACATGACACCCTCGCTACAATAAATTGTCCAAACAATAAAGTATCGCACTAAATCATGTTACTATTCAAAACAGTGACTTCTTGGGACGGAAAAAATATCGGTAAAAACTGTGTCGTGTCATCTTGCGTCACAAGACAAAAGGTAGCCCTTAATTGACGGTAAAAAGGTTTGAAGAGCACAAAGGCGTTAGATGTCATGCCTTATCAACGGAATTAAGGGCATATTATGTATATGTTGAAAGGATTACACAGGTGGCCCGACCGGGCGTCGAGTTACGGGATGGAAAAAATATAATAGGACCCGGATGAAATGTAAAACGAAATACACAAATCTATTTCACTACTAATGGGATGCGATCGACGTTTTAAAGTGCTGATTTCGATCCTTTCAGTGCCTAGTCATACGTTTCGGATATTTTTCTTTTAGGTTTTGCAATTCGATGAACGATATAGATAAATGAAGTGGTTTAAGCTGGGAAGTAGTATCTGTTGGAGATTTATGCATGTGTTGCAACCTATATTTTGTTTGCTATTATAAAATTAGGAAACTTCGGCTTTTGAAAAGTAGAAACTTTATTTTATTTCACCTCCAAAAACGTAACTTCATGCCTGTAATCCCCGAAGGGGTAGGCAGAGGTAAATGCATACATTCAAGCCTACATGCAAACATGCACGATTCGCCGGTAACGTTTTTGGCCCATGTAACAGGTGGCGAGCCTGTTGACATCTCCGGGCACATAACCAAACTTACTTAACGAGGTACTGGGAAATTTCCAGAAAATGAAAAAATCCCAATAGAACCAGAGATAAAGGACTCTACACCCTTACCCGGGAATCGTACCCAGGACCTCAGCGTAGTAGTAGTGGCCTGCTACCACTAGGCTACCGAGGTTGTTACATTTCATTACATTTCTCAGTTGGCTTAACAGGAAACAGGTCACTAGGTAATTGTACTTAATAATGCTGAAAAAACAATATTTCATGTCTAAAGACATCTTCGTTTACCTACCGCAACAGTACCTATTACTAGACCTCCAAAAGTATGATGCTGTCTCAGATCATAGCCTTAATTTCTAATTTATTTATTCCTCAACTCCTTCGATGGCTTTGTGCTAATAGGTCACTACTTGCCTTTTGGTTCTCAGTTCAAGCCCCTAAATATTCAGGGGCATGTGTGAATAGCAACTCCATAGCCCATGAATGACAATAGGTTCAACCTCCATAGCATTAAAAAAAGCATTAAAAATTGTATTTTTAAGTTTCAAAATAATTTTGTGTTATTGTCGAGTGAATTTATGAATTAAAAATAGTAAGATAATTATTAGAAAGAAAATTAATTTGGACAGGTTTAGAACTTGCACTTCCCATTTATCATTGCATTCCCATTAGCTTACTCATTGCCTAATCTTTCTTGATTTTGTTTTAATCATTTATTATTTTATTTTTTTTACATTTTCTTCGAGGAACAAAAGCATAAAGCTACCTAGGTTTCTTCTGAATTAAAAATAAGCAACACTTTTTCCATCTGTTCAGCCTGTTGATTGCCCTGTTAAAGTCTTTAATCAGTATGAAAATAATATTATATCCGCTTCGTGCAGTCAGTTCGATATAGAACGTAATTGTGCTAAATAACTAAAAAAAAAATAATTAAAGTATTCATCGAGTATTCATCGACAAACGATACCAGGAGGGCCGAATTTATGTAGGTATCCATTATTTGTTTGAATTCTTTAATTTTTTCTTGTATGTATGTACACAAGAGTAGTTGT
This sequence comes from Macrosoma leucophasiata, assembly GCA_036365455.1. NCBI lineage: Eukaryota > Metazoa > Arthropoda > Insecta > Lepidoptera > Hedylidae > Macrosoma > Macrosoma leucophasiata. Next base: position 19,204,382 of record JAWQUS010000007.1, on the reverse strand, counting down.
TGCTTATTTTTTTTTATATCATTCCTCAAATAGATCTTACAAGATTAAGATGAAACAAAGAAAAAACACAGATACAAATTGTACATCAAGATCACTGAAATACTTGTAAATAGGTGTTATAAGCTATAGTCACCACAGTCTATTAAAAACACTCCATCGACACTGTCACTGTGAAAGTACTATCGCGTAACAAACACGTGTAACTTTACGTATAGAGGTACACATACCATTAACCTCCATCAAGGAAACTCCCCGCGAATGTCATTTGCGATGCACTTTGTCTACCATCTCGTGTTACCTGTCACGGACAGCCATTAACGTTGACCTCCCACGTCCCTAACTTACCCCGTGAAACTTATCCTACACGTCTTGGATGCCTACAAACATAAACTTACCATCATTGTCACCTTAATACCGAGCGATAAAGACCGTTTTTCAATTAATGCACTATTTCGATAACGTTGCAAGATCTGTGACCCAAAACTTGTCATTTACTCCCTGATTACTCTCCTCCGTTTTGGTACAACTGACAAGCTACATCGATTATTATTAGTGTTGCTTTCGCTTATACGATATGTCAGTATTTTGTACCGATATGTTTCCCCTAACATTGATATTTTGGGGCTGTATTTGTATACTTGAACGCTTATTTGATCGGCAATATTAAAATTCTTTATACCTATAAACAATAGTGGCATGAAAGTTACGATGATCTTCAATTATGTAGATGAAAAATATGCTGTACTTTCGTTTCATAGTGAAAGTGGGAAATAGGTGGTACGTAGGTGGTACGTACTACCACATTACCTAATCTACTTGCTGTTAAATGGGAAAATTAATCATCTATGACAGAGAATAAGTTAATGTAGGTAAATATCCATGGTCTATAAATCGGTAAATTAAAAGATATACACATGATATTAATACCTGTGAGCAACGTGATGCAACGACACTTATAAGTTAATGACGCAAGGAAATTATTCAAAACACCGCGAGCGAACTCATTTAAATTGCTGAAATCGTACATAATCGTCGAGAAAGTGTCGGGAGAAACGAATTCTTTAGCAACACCTCTTGTTCTGTGCAATTCCAATAACAATATACAGTCGCCGCAGGAAATGACAATTATTTCTGGTTCAATCCTTAAGGACCGAGAGAATGGCTCCTCTTTCACACGCGCAAAATACCTTGAATCTTTTGTATGCGCGGACACGAAACGGCGAGACAAAAAAAAATGTCCATTCACAAAAATAGGTTAGTCGCGAAACATACGCTTTGAATGTCTCCACACAGGCTTAAATGGGACGAGCATGCGATTGAATGTCGCTTTTACCGTGATAAAAATACCGCGCTTTATCCAACGTCACCCTATTTCTTTTAATTTTCCCGTCTGTTACACATAATCACATAAATCGTGAAACGTGTCATATTGATTCATTGATGAATTCACAGGTAGCTACCATTGGAAAGTGTAAATGATTGTGGTAATACAGGTTCGACTCAATAAATAATCGGCGATAAATCGGCTGTAGATCTTATTAATTTACAGAATAATCAAAGCGATTATAATAATGGTTATTAGTTTCGACACGCCCGAATTACTATCACAAAGAACCCGTAAATTTGTATTAATAAAGCCTCATTCGATGTAAGTGTTTTTAGGCTTCGAATATTATAATAATATCGTTATAATGACTTATAGACGGCACGTAAGTACTTATGTATATTGCTTCAAATCGGTCGGAGCGGCACAAAATTAAAAAAAAAAACTCCGTAAAGGAACAATGCCACGCTGTCTGCCGGTGGACAGGTATATGACGGGGCACATTTTATTGGTTTTCCGAAACATTCCCTGCCCTATTAATAAATGAGTGGCGGGAAAAAAAATCGTAGAATCCATTTGTCAGGAGTCCAGTGATTTATGGGTAAGGACTTTTGGGATTCCTAGAAGAATGTTTTGTTCTATTTGCTTACCTACCTGTCACTTTGATTTAGTACGGGAATAGTTACACTTGGAGCGAGTTGAAAATACTGATTCAGTTGAGGTAAGCAATTTCAAAAATATTCTTTTCCGCATATTCCAGGATGTGCTTCATTAAAAGATTTGCTCACATAATTTTACCAATGGAACGGAATATTTCAAAAATATCCTTTCCACATCCATAGTAAAGTGTTGCCTAATTTTGTACCGTCTCATAATCCGTTAAATAATCGATAAATGCCTTAAATTTCTTACAGATCTCCAACATTATCGATATATCAACATGAGTCATCAAAATTCCTGACTGTAACGTGCTTTATTTTGAGGTATTTTGTTTATCAGCATGTCTGATATGAAATTGTTAGATGCTCTTTCAATTTTAGTTGATTCGTCCATTATTACCTACTTCAGTTACTTTAAATTTATTTATGATGTTCTTGTAGTTTACTTCCTTAGTTTTTGCGATATTATAACTTATAATTGAATAATATGAATTCAAGCATTCAACTTCATTTTTAAAAAATATGTAAATCACCTAAATCTATTAATTAACCAACTTAACTTTTGTACGTACTTAGCTAGATTAATTCAAAAAATATTTTATCGTCGTTTATTCCTGGGTATTATAATTTTGAAAGATACATTAATTTTATTTTCATGCTCAATTCGCATATAAACAAGTACATAAATATTTTAAGGAACAAGTTAACAGCACAAATAGGCAAAGATTCGTGAAAAAAAAAGCTAGATTTTTGTTCTAACCACATTACGGTTTATAATGCTTCAATCCACTAAAACTTTCCATTTCACAAAATATTCGGTATAAAAATAAAGCAAATAGCGATACACTGGGCGGAACTGTGCCTGTCTTTATGAACTGTCCAGTTCATGGACTGTTCAAATTAACGATATCGCTGTGTCACGGCGATACGATCGATACGTCGTCGGTATCACACCGCGATCGCACCGCCGAATGTGCTGACCTCACGTAGGTGTTACTGTCGAACTATATTAAGAATATGCCAGATATTTTTTGATTGCTTTCACGTTTTAGTTTTTAGGAAAAGAACTAGGTATGTATTTTAATTGGTTTCTCGAAACAAATTTTTATTTTATATCTTTTTTTGCTTTCGTCTACGTATCGTCGATTTTTATTTTACACATAAAAATGTTGAGGTGCATTCGTACCGGTATATACGCCAATGCGCCATACCTACCATTACGTTGTTAGTAGATGTCGAAAACATTGAATCCGTGTTGTGTGCTTGAAAGAATATAATGTTTAAGTCAGACACTAGAACCAACTCGACGTATTCGTTATTTTATCGATAGAGATATACATGCCACAGTATTACCAAGGTCTAAGAACGTATTAAGTATATTACGTTATTATTAAAGTAATATCCATTGCATAAGCTATATCTACCGTCACTACCTATATGCTATACAACCCACAGCTTGGAATGAACTGCTAGGAATTATTGCGTCTAGGCACATGAACATGACCATTTAACGTAACCAAACCATTACATTAGGTACACTATACCTCTGTCACGAACTAAATGCTAGTGTGTCTTGTGCTACTACATTCTGGACAGCCAGATTATGATCTAGTTTATTCTAGCGCAGAAACCAAGCATCTTAATCATCTGGAGTGTTATAAATAATTCGATTTTATTTATTTATTCTTTCATGTGCACAAGAAAATTGTTACATGAGGCGGACTTAATGCTATAAAGCATTCTCTGCCAGTCAACCTTTGGGTTGTAAAGAAAACATAAAAGGTGCAGAGCATTTAAGAAAAAAAAATAATAAGCGAACAATAAAAAGTTATCAAGTTTAGTGTAGATATAGGTCTGGCGTCGGGACATCCCCACCACTAACTAAATTTTCTTCTACTGGAAGTGAATTCTTCCACTAGTACAGGCAGTCAATCGAAAAATGACGGTCAAACCATTCCAATGGGGTTGTAGTAAGTGCAATAACGTAAGATGGGCAGCAGCATACTATGATAAAACTACTGCCACTGCGATCACCAATCCGCATGCCAAGCGTGGCGATTATGGCATATCCCCCTTATGGGAAGCTTTGGTCCAGCAGTGGACATATTTTGGCAAAAATTATAATGAATGATGTAGATATACCATCAATGTGAACTGTATGCTCGATGACATAGTAAATGAAGCACATAATCAGCATAGTTTCCAGTAAGTACTCCAAGATGCAGTATGAATTATTCGACGAATGTAAATAAACCCAATGAAAACGTAACAATTCTCGTGAAGAACTTGATCTGGGCTTATCCTACGCAATACCCGGAGAGCAGCAATCCCCGGAAGCCCATTGTTCAACCACGAGAGAATATCGAAACGCGCCAAATCTCTCGTCTAATCGAAAACGTTTCAAATTTTGCTCAAACAAAAAAATAGTTAGATAATCCGCGGCGCCTTTGACTCCGTCATTGGACAAGGATAGAACCATGTTTGTTTCTGAAGGATCTTTAAAAAGCTTCGGATTATTGATTTCTGCGAAAAGTCGCTGGTCCGTAAGCATAATGTTCCCAGCGGACCGAAACATTACTCGCTGAGGGATAAACTCAACTCTAATTTCGATGTTCTCATGATCCATCGAAAATATTACCTGCGTGTATTTACGTGTTATGTAGTGATCATTATTGTTATTTTTTAAACGCTCATAACCTAGATCACTGGAGTGGTATCAACAGGCCCAGTCTGATCCCTAATGGGATCATTTTATAGGATAGTATGTCCGTATCAACGCAAAGAACACATTTTTTCTGTTATGATTACTTATGATGGTGACAAAAAAACTATTTCACATGAATGGTAAGTAAATTTTGAGATTAGTGCTGCCCAAAGATATCGTAATAAAAATAGGAGGATACAATGCAGATGCGTTGACTCCTTGACAACCCTACAGTCTTCGTTGTTTTGCCTCTGTGTGATAGTCATTGGAAGGCCAAATATAACCATGTAACTGGAACACGATAGTGAATGCCATTTAGGTTGCAGATAATCAATATTTTGATAAGCAATCTTCAACCAGGTAAGATAATATTAAATAATGGTAAATATTTACCATGACCAAATATCAAATATAAAAAAAACGTAATTCTATTCTTTCTCTAGAACTGAATCCCCGCGCATCTCCCCCTTTTTATACTAACATTCGGAAGGATCATACACAATGTAACTGATTAATTAAGCTCACAAAAAACAATAGTGAAACCCTAAACCATTACAAACTGCACAATTAATGATCCCGCAACGAAAAAGAAAAATTCGAAATCCCTAATGAAATAAGACGGAGCGTGATCGATCAAAATAATAATTAATAATAGTTCGGCATCGAGTGCCGACTGTGATGGATCCCGGCACTTAGTCATCGCGTTTAATTAAAAATGGCTTCGTAAACTAACGGTTACATTTCGAATTTTTAAACTCCATAGTGTCAGTAACACCCGTATATGTCAGTCCTATTGTTGCGCAACTCCGTATACCTGGTTACAGCTATAAGTGGACATTGCGTTATATTTTTAATCATCAGTAAGCCAAGGCTAGATGTTTCTTCAATTAGTGCTCAATAATTTTGCAATTGCGTCTGTCAATTTTATAACCACTTCTTCAATGCGAAATAGCAGCATCAAATACTTTGGTCAAATGTTTCCACATGTCGAGGTGGATATCTTCAGAGATCATTTTGTTTAAGAGATAGCAGTAGGTACATTTAGCTCTGTCTTACACCTACAAGTAGTCCTACTTACTACAAGTAGATTTAGTAATGCGGTGGTATGTACGCTCGTCTTACTATACGATAGCGCTAAACACTACCATTTAGCGACAAGTAGATTAAGTGTGCGTGTGCCTAATGCGGTGGTGCCTGCTAGTGGAGTTCCGTCAGATGAGCTCTACCACCAGTAAAAATTACTACAAATTATATGCCTCCATATTTTTTATGGAAAGAAGATGGTAAACACGCATGCAGTTCAAACGGATGTTAAGTACCTAATGACTGAAGCCTATTGACATCAATACAAAAACCAGATGTCAAAATACAGTTGTGTTGCCACCTCTGAGACGTAAGTTGATATATCAGGCACTCCATCCTCTCCGCCTTACCCTTAAAATGTAGTAATGAGTGTTATGAGTTAGCCATAATTACTGCAGTAATCCTGCGGTAGCAGGCCACTACTGCTACGCTGAGTCCTTCAATCGCCAGGTCGCGAGGTGAGCTTTTGGGATTTTTTACATTTTTAAGAAGTCTCCCAATGCCATTTTTGTAATTTGGTTATGTGCCCAAAGACATCGAAAGGCCCGCCACCTACTAACATAGATAATAGTATAACTACCTAATCCTGGATGTTTGTATGTATACTCGAATGCTAAGTTGTTGTAAGCTAGTAAGCTAATGCATTTACTTCTGCCGGTATAAGTTTAGCTAAGTTTTTTTTCACTCAAGATCCCACGTCATCATTAATGGAAATCGAAGGAAGCAGTCAAGGAATCTAATAAAATACCTTATTTGCTATCAGTCAATTATCGATCAAAGACAAGTGCGAGTGTTAGGTGCAGTTACATAATTGGATTAGGCGATCGCGCGATGGCTCTAGAGTTGGGCAAACTGAAAAAAATATCGATATTTATTAAAAGTATCGTATTATGCATACAAAATATATGAATTACATCCCGTGGCGTGGTAAATTATAAGTACTGTCAAAATATTCGGTTCTATGGTTATTTTTAAGTATAAAAGAAAAATACAAGAGTAACCGTAATTTATATTTCGGAAACGATAAATGCACCTAAATATTATATTAAGCAGACTACAAAAAGATCAAATTTTATAATCAATACACTTACGTAGGTATAATATTATGACAAAGAGATATTTATAAATGATGTATTCTCTGAATGTATTTATAATGTATGTAATATCTAGTAGATGTTACACAATTGTGTAGCAAACATCCACACTTTACTTGTTGGGTTTGTTATGATATAATAGCTAATGGCAGGCCTATGGACCAAACTCCAAATGTGCCATTCTGAATCTAATAGTAAATTCTGAATAGCAGTTTATTCTCCGACCCGGATATCGGGGACCGAACTGCAGACCACACAGCTGTAGTAGTCAGTACTACTACTCTGCTAAAACTTCGCCACCAAAGCATCGATTAGTCTTTATCGATATTGTTCCCAAGCCTAGATAGAAGTTTAATTGAGGTGCGCGCGCATCGAGTGATGGACACGCGCCGCGGGGTGCTCTCTATGCGCCCGCGCCGACCAATTATACATTCTCATAAGCTGGATACGGCTCATTGTTTTATTATTACTATTACATTTTAATATCTAATGATTATAATGGAATCATATGAAAATAATTACCATGCTCAAATTGATCGATCAGCTAGAATCTAAATAATCTACTATTTGTGAAAATAAGGACATACCCAAATCACTAGTTAAGTAATGGTAGAAGGGTAGGTAGGTAACCGTAGTTAGGTATATAGTTTTAGTTAATATATATATAATATAAATATAATAAATAATAGCATAGTCGTATCCGATCAATATCTTGAGAAACTATTCAAAACTTCACCTTGCTTATGAACTACAAACAACCCTTCTGATATCCAATAAGAATGCGCGATTTTCAATTTATATACCTAAAGATTTTTTACAAATGGTGTACCTACCCGCGAAATAATATTTTTTCTTTCTTTGGTAATAGTTTCGCACCCAAAGCATGGTAGTACATACTTTGGCTCTTTCTCTTAAATCGTATTAAGATAAAGAGCCAAGCGTTATCTTAATGTGATCAATATTTACCTAGTCCATCAATTAAATTAATTTTTACAAATAAATTAGCAGAGTGTAAAATGGGGATCTCTACCAAAACAGTCTCTACATTTTACCGCCTCCGAAAGCAACAAGCCTTCGTAAGTAACTTCAACAGATTGATATATTACTATCTCACTTTTAATCTCATCGCTTATATTTCAGGACCGGGATATCTGGCGCTTTACACTCTCTGCCTACCCCGTAAGGGATGAAGATACATACATACATGCTTAGATTTATAATGGGATCGAATATATGACTCTGTAGTCGGTGTGTTAGAACAACGTCAACCGGCTCCAAGAGTCTATTATTTTATGTTAGAATAGCATTTGCCCGCGACTTCGTCCGCGAGTACTTTCTTTTTTAATAAAGTTCTCTGATACTTTTAATATCCCCAAGAATACGTGTAAGTAAGTACAAAATTTCATGATAATTGGTTTAGTAGTTTTCGGGTACAAATAAACTTACATTCGCATACCTATTAGGTAAGTAGGGATTAAGCAGGTTAAGTTATTACCTTCTCGTATGTCGACGAATTCGTTCTTTTATATATTTGTAACAAATGTATTTTTTTTTATATTTCCCCCATGGATGACTAGACTCTTTTAATATCTTATTTACGAGTACATATTGCCCTAAACTGCTATATGCCCTAACCATTTACACGCACACGCTTTTATACAAAAAATATAAAGTACAAATGGTGAAAGAAAATAACAATGTTATTATTGAAATTATCACGTCTAATATAGTGGAATACAAAAGTAATATCCATAATATGAGAGTGTGCAAAGGCAATCGACGGGCCGGCGGGAGGTGCGCGATGGTTGATGGAACAAACGATAGCCGCGATCGACGGATTATTACATTAAACTCAGATGTTTTATCGCGGCCGCCACTTCACACCTCTGGCGAAAAGTTACCATCACGAATATACAAGTATGTTATTTTTAGAGCAGTACAGATTACATAATATCTAATTAGGTACTGAAGAGTAAAATCTGTTGCTAAAAAAACAAACTATTTATCAGTTGTTACGCAGACATACAATAACTAAGTTATCATAAAGTTTATACATGTATGCAGTTTCCTAGTGCAACTTATAGATGCGAATAGGTTAAATGCAGATTGCGTTTCCACCCCTACAACTTTAGTTCTTTTGCCCTTGTGATGGAATTTTAAGATTTTGTTCAATATTTTGTACCAGTAATAATAAGTATTAAGGATAAAGTAGATAGTTAATTCTTATTTCATCATCATCATAACAGCCTAAAGACATCCACTGCTGGACAAAGGTCTTCCCCAAAGATTGCCACAGGAAACCCGTTCTCATCCAGCGATTGCCCGCGACCTTCAACAGATCGTCGGTCCATCTCGTGGAGGGCCTGCCTACTACCAGTTCGCGGTTGCCATTTAGAACTCTTCTGCCCCAACGGCCGTCGGTTCTTCGAGCTTTGTGCCCTGCCCACTGCCACTTGAGAGAAACTGCACACATAACTGCGAATTCGCATCGCATTGCAAATATCAGCGAGCTCGCACGAATACATCGCCTGCAATGCAGCGTCGCATCGAAGGCGATGTATGTCGGTAACTTTGATTCTCATGCGGATCTCCTCATTTCTGATTCGATCTCGCAGGGTAACACCGAGCATAGCTCTCAATAATTCCATAAAAACATAGTACATGAACATTCAAGTATAGTACATGCAAACACCTACGATTCGTTTGATAACTTTTGTCCCGTGTATAGGTGACGAGCCTATTAACATATCCGGAATCTTTACCGAAGATCGCTGTGAGAAAGTTCCAAAAAATATCTAATAACACATCGAACGAACCTAGGACGCCAGGGTAGCCGTAATTAGGGTTGCTGAGGATTCCTCTTCCTCTTCCTCATAATGAGGAAGTTCCGCAATATTTTGGGATCCTCAACCGTTTCCGCATCCTCAAAAATTAAAATAAAAAAATCCTCTTCCGCTACCGCTTCCTCAAAATTTAAGAGGAATTTATGAGGAATTTTGTTGCGCATGCGCGTCGCGTATCGATGGCAACGCACACGCCGCAGCACGGTGCCAGGCCGAACAGGCGAGCGAGATCTTCCCACCCGCCACCGGCGCTGTTCCTTGATTGTTTGTTTTAATTTTATTGACATACATTATTTTGTTTATACGCGTACTCAACTTAAAAAATCGAAATATTCGGGGCTTTACAGAACTGTATCTTTACAATACCTATCTTCTCTTCCATCAAATGTACCAGCAAACGACTTTTTAGCAATGCTGTATTGGTATATGATGAGCTATAAAACCGGTTTTTGGGGAAACAGCGTCCAAATGTTTTTTTTTTTTAATTAACCTCCCTGTTTAAAATAAATTTCTATTAATAGTATTCAATTCTTTTATTTTGATTAATAATATTCGACTTAAATACCTAATTAACAAAGAAAGAAATAAAGACATTCTTATTTTCATTTCAATTCCTAAATTAAATTGTGTCCTTCACTCATCTTTTTTTTTGGTGTGCGTGTGTTATTTTTATGACTGTAGGTTGACAGACAAGCAGACGGGCTTGCAGAAGCACTTGATGGAAAGTGGTCACCGTCGCCTATGAACATTTGCAACACCAGGGGAGTTGCCAACGCGCTGCCAGCCCTGAAGGACTCCTTTGACGCCATTTTGAAGAACCTCTTAATGTATCACCTAGGGAACACCTCAGAGGAAAGTTCGTTCCATAATTTACACGTTCTGGGTAAGAACGAACGTGAAAACCGCACCGTTGAGCACTGCCAGGTGTCCAGTCGGTGTGGGTGGAACTTCTCTCTTCCCAATGTCTCTGCGTAGGCTCAGATGTTCGAGCCTGTCAGTAAGTCCTGAATCGTTAACAATACGAACGGCGCGTTTTTGTAGGGAGTCAAGTGGACCAAGCTAGTATTTGGGGGCTCCCGCCCACAAATGAGTATGAGTAGTAGTAGCTGCCCTGAAGTGAAAGTGAATACTGCCTGGCTTTGTTAAGCACCCCTAGCTTTTTGGATGCCAACTTGGTCTTACACTCAATGTGACTCCCGAATTGCACTTCGTTCGATATGTCAACGCCCAGGATACAGATACTCTTACCAACGGCGATCGGCATGCCCTGGAACTGTGGTGCTACAATGCATGGCGTTTTTTTAGCGGTGAACGTGCAGACTTGTGTCCTCGAGGGGTTGAACTGCATTAAATTAAGTCGACCCCAATCCGAGACCCGCTCCAGAGAGTGCTCGATTTCAGACACAAGTCTAGTCCTTCTTTCCTCGATAAGTGTCCGAGAGGCATTTGCACGGCTAGTGTAGTGTGCATATCCCGTACTATCATCGGTCTAGCAATGAAAATTGGAGTTTTGCTCCAACATTTCATTGATGTGCAGAAGAAAAAGCGTGGGAGATAGCACAGAGCCTTGCGGCACACCAGCGTTGATAGGTAGTCTGTCTGAGCGCTGACAGTCAACTAAGACTTGTATATAACACTCAGACAGAAAGCTGGCTGTCCAGTTGCATAGCCTCTCGGGAAGACCGTAGAATGGAAGTTTCGCGAGAAGTGCCCTGTGCCAGAGCCGGTCAAAGGCCTTAGCAATGTCGTTGTGTAGTTATGTCACTGAACTCGTCCTTAACTGCTGGACCAATTTTGATGATTCTTTATCGTATGTGTTTTGAGAATGGTTGAGATTTTAGATTCATAGTAAAAATAATTAAAAGAGCATTTTGTAGTGGACCAACCACTACAAAATGCTCTTTTAATTATTTTTTTTGTATATATATATATATATATATATATACTTAGTTATGTAGATAGAGACAGGACAGCGGATTTTAGGTTGGGTCCGCTAATATTTATATCTTCGTATCATCCTCTTCTCATCTTTCTGTAGCGCGCAAGGCCTCCCAGCTGGTGTAGACCGCAAGCGATCTACTCGATTAAGCGATACGGGTGCGGTCGGGTGTGTGACGGGTGACCACTAGTGGCAAATTAAAATGCGCATTTTCGTGCTTCGGAGAGTAGGACGCCGACGGTCCCGGTTGCTATCGACAGATAGTAGTCGTTAAACCTTGTCGGAGGCTTTATGGGCGGTTTGAAAACATCCGACAGCGGGTTGGCCACTAACCCTTGCAAGTAACTCCACCAACCCGCATTGGAGCAGCGTGGTGGAGTAAGCTCCAGACCTCCCCTCAAGAAGGGGAGAGACTCTTGCCCAGTGCCCAGCAGTGGGACGTTTCAAGAGTTGCTTTTATTATTATGTCATCTGCTACCTCTTCCTCTTCCTCATCCTCTTCCTCATAAAAATATCCTCTTCCTCATCCGCATCCTCTAAATTGGCGCATCACAATTCCTCTTCCTCCTCCTCTTCCTCATAATCACTTCCTCAACAACCCTAGCCGTGATGACTTGCTGCCACTATACAGCTTGGTTGGAGCAAACATGATTTACATTATTATCTAAGCACTCCATGACGTTTGCGTGGATTGTAATAGGTATCTATACATGCACATTGTTAATACTTATAACGTACCAAATAGGTAGGTACTATTACACTCACGTGTATTCTTTTAGCAAATATATAGCTTTCATTCGCCAATACTGTCCAATCCAATAATGATACAATAGGTACAGTGAGATAAGTCAACGATGGGATAGGTGCTTACGCAAATCGTAGTTGCTTATTGTATATAGGCTGTGATTAGCGAGCGCGACTGCGAGCAATGAATGGCCGGTGAGGGCGCCGCGGCCGACAAAGGAACGCCATCCGCAGACTATCCACGTATCGATCCCGCGACCCTTCGAAACGCCGGCCTAGCACAATGCCGCGGCTCTTTATTATAGCATCTCACATTGTTGTCATTGTTATTATTATGATTCTTTACCGCTTTCCATTGTCGGTCGGCGTTGTGGCGGTGCTTTTTCACGGGCCGCGTTTAGTCTGGCCATTGGGAGCGCGTCGCTCGCACGTTCAGTCGCGGAAAACGAGTGTTTTCCTTCGCGGAAATTTCGTTTTTGCGTTTTTCGCGGTATTGTCGAGTGCGCGCGCATTACGCGGTAACCGCCGATCAGCTGACTGTGATCTTATGTAAACAAATACGTAGTGTATATAGCCCGTACCGTGCGTCACGGCTGTTGTGTAATGTTTTAACTTAAGTACTTCTACTGGTGTTGCTATATGTTGTTTGTTATGTTTTTATATATATATATAATAAGTTACTTACCTATATGATAGTAAAAAGTAAGCATTTGTGTAGTAGTTATAAGCACAAACTATTTGAAGTAGGTATACCTACTTAATGTTTAAACGCTCTTAATTTTAAACAATATGTTTAAAAAGCAATTATCGACAAATGTTTATAGGTATAGCATTAAAGGACCCGTCGGCAAATTTTTACATCGTTTTTCTCGTGTCTCGTTCTTAGTATAATTGCAGGTTATTTATATTTCAATTATTGTAAGAATTGATACACATAATCTCTCACATTCATTATTATGAGCAATGTTAATATTTGAAGAAGAAATATCACTTTTTCCCAATGCGAATTTAAATAATTAAATATATTCCGTGTAATTAAGTAGATACCTACTAAGCCTTAAAAATTAGCATAGGTACGTTTTCTATAAAATTAATAGTAACAATCATACTTAATACGTGAAACTTTATTCGCAGACTTTCTCAGTATTCACAGAATAATAAACGCTCGCTACCAATTTCTAGGATTCTTGTTAAAGATTTAAATCGATGTTATAACTGCGAGTATTAAGTTACACAGTAACTCAATCTATCAAAGAGCTAAAACTTTTGTAATTTGTATTGTCATTATTTATATTTCAAACACTAATATTGTTACGACAAACACTAGTGGGCATTCTGTTCACGTAGACAAAAATGCAAATCTACAGTACACTAGGTATACGTTGGGTGTGTTGTGGTGTACCTATGGATGTGTAAACAAATTTTTACGATCGGTCCTTTGAGAGGTAGATGATATTTAATTACGGTCGAACGGACCACGATTTATTCTTTTTGGTCCGTTCAGACTAAGTACCCGTGTTAAGTACCTAGCTAATTATAAGACTAGTTATGGTATTTTTGTACCAGCAAATGTTTCATTGGTAGGTTAGGGTACTTTTATACAGAGTAAGCTCATAGCCCAGTGGTGTGTGATGACCGCTTGATTCAAGGGTCGCGGGTTCAATTCCCGTACCGTGACAAATATTGGTATGGCCAACAGATATTTGTTTCGTGGATGGGTGTTCGTGAATTTGTTGTATGTGTACAATGGCACCCGCGATACAGGTTTATACCTAGTGTCGGGCTGAGAGTATGTAAAAGAAAATATTATATTTTCAGTAAAGGAAAAGTAGTTAGATGTTTTACTTTATTGATTCTACTTTGTCAGGTATCTAATACTTTTTAAAGAATTTTATTTAAATTTAACTCGGTAGCCTAGTGGTAGCAGGCCACTACTACTACGCTGAGGTCCTGGGTTCGATTCCCGGGTAGGCGGTTATCAGAGTAAAGTCCTTTATCTCTGGTTCTATTGGGATTTTTCTATTTTCGGGTAATTTCCCAGTACCTCGAAGTTTGGTAATGTGCCCGGATATGTCAACAGGCTCGCCACCTGTTACATGGTCCAAAACGTAACCAGCGAATCGTGGGTGTTTGCATGTATGCTTGAATGCATGCATTTATCTCTGCCTACCCCTTCGGGGATTACAGGCGTGAAGTTACGTTTAACGGTAACGTTTTTCGGTCTGGCTAACGTCAAATTGTTATCCTTAACTTTGGTAATTTCCCTAATTTCCCGAATGGAATATTGTAATTAATCTTGTTAATGTACAAAAAATTTACTATCAGCTTAATAAGGTCCATTCTTCGTAAACCAAAATACCTACACCCTGAAATATGACTTTTTAAAATTAGAAATTAAAGATTCCTGCCCGAAGTCAAATTTTTCTTTCCGTTTTTTCTTTAATTTCTAAAGTTCACTCGCATTAGTGAGAAAAATAAATAGTACAACTTTTTTTTATTCAAAAATAATTTTAAATTATGTTTCACAAAATCACATAAGTCCAAGATGGCGTGGATTATGTATAAAGCCATGTACGCACGTAAGTCCATCGCACGTTACTATTTAATTTGCGGACGGCTCGCCTCCAAGATAGGGCTGATGAGACGGAGACAGCGACCGGAAGGACCCGCCCCCCTCCTCTCCCTGGGTCGGAACCCCCTGGACACAGATAATGTATGTACTAGGCCTATTCAAGTGTGACGGCCGGGGTATTAAAATGTTGGTTGAGATCTCAAAACTTCTTTTATACGTTTTATTAATCTTGGCTGTTTTTCAACAGGTTTATTGTTTGGTTAGTGCCATTTTTATGTGTATGTATTAGTTTCGGAATATAAAGGTATATATAAAGTAAATGGTGTGTTGTTAGTCTACTAAAGTTGCGTATAGTTGTGATATTAATATATTGATCGTGTTAAAGCGTAATAGCTTTGATAATATAATCATGTTTGGCTTTATTTCATTTTAATATTGCATAGATTATGAACGAGTTAATTAAAACAACTGAAGTAACTTATGCCGTTAATAATTAATTTAATTTAATTGTTATATATTCGCAATGACATATGCGAGTGAACTATAGAAATTAAAGAAAAAAAGGAAAATAAAATTTGAATTCTTGATTGGGAGCTACCGACGTTCCAAGAGAAGCTAGTTAGGGGTGAAGCGACTGGACTGGTTATCCTGAGGTCGCAGGTTCGATTCCTGCCCGAAGTCAAATTTTTCTTTCCCTTTTTTCTTTAATTCATATTTATGAATGTTTACTTGTCCAGTATTTTTATTTTAATTACTTGTTATATACAATTATTTTTCATTATTATTAAAAATTCCATAAAATATCTACAGAAATAGTCAATATAATCCTCCTTCTTCTTCTTTTAAAAGAACAGTATTTTCCAAAATCTAACAAAAACAAATGCGGGAATCATAATGTCAAAGTTTTCATCGATTTATTCGTAAACCTTTATTTCTTCTGTTATGATATTTTATAAAAATATCAACGGTCACTGCAAATAGGTCGATAGGTATTATAATAATTATATTAATTTCGAAAATCAATTGTTTTATTATTATAAGCGGCTCTTTCCTTTCGTAACTCTACGTGGTTCGATATGGGGTGCACGGGGTGGTCCCCCGCAAGGAGAGATGATGATAGCTTGCTCTTACGTGTGCGGTCTTGTTTGTGTCCAGCTCGTGCCTAATATTGGGCTTTCATTATGATGCACTGGCTCTGTGATTTCCGTCAAATGACGTATAGCTGCACACAGAATTGCGCCTCTATATTATAGACTAATCATAACACTACATTATAAAATTTGTTAGAAATGTAGACTTGCTTTGATTACGCAAACACCAAATTAGTGGGTAAGTATGTTATTAGAAATTGTAATGAAATAGGTACACATTTTATACTGGTGGTAGAGCTCCAGTGACGGAGATCGCGGGCGTAGGCACCACCGCATTACCTAATATACTTGCCGCTAAATGGTAGTGTTTAGCACTGTCGTGTTCCGGTCAGGTGGTAATGTACGGCCCTGTAATTTCCGACACAGAGGCGTAATACCTTAGGCCACAGGAGTGGTAACGCATCTCCATTTTGACCTTGGTCTTTGTGTGGGTGTCTATAGGCTGTAGTTATCACTTAACATCAATGTGATCTGCATGCTTGTTTGCCACTTCGGTTACATAAAAAAAAAAAAAATACAATTTCAAAATAGGCTACCATTCCTACAAAATATTTCCATCAGTAAATAGTTATAATTACTAATACAGCCAATATTCCACCAGTGTACATCTAAACACGCTGATAACTACGATAAAATAGTTAACACAAAATGTAATCCCAATTAATGAAATACGAAATTAATAATCGAAAATGACGATGTTCCCGCCAACAATGCGGCGGCCATATTGCGTCGCCTCACCTCAGTGTTGCCAGCCGCGATAATTATTAATTTGCAGCGCCACTCGCGCTCGCGGTTGTCATTAGTGACACCTCACGCCAATTAGGACGCCCAGAGTGTTTGATGCTCGCTTTTTATTTAACACAAGCATTACACCATCAATTATTGAATAACTGGCGGTGCGTGATAGCTGAAGTAGTTTTCAGTTGTACGGAGGTGTGATCCCATCGCACCTCACCTCTTTTCTGCGAAGTGCACCCTATTCAATTTTCAGCACTTATTAAATTGTCACTGAATAATAAATTGGTAGAGTTTTAAGTGGTTTATGCATTGCGATTTTGCAAATGAGGGTACTGTTTTGTAAGTTTACAATGTCGTTGTATTTCTGTTTTGTTATTTGTATGTCAAGAAGTTGAATAAATTGGTGCACAAATCAATTTAATATTAAGACAAGTAGAAGTGCATATCAGAATCAGGAGTTATCTGCTGAAGGTACAATCGAGATTTTGTCCAGCAGTGGACGTCTTTTGGTTTAAAGACTAACCTAATAAAATAGAAGTAAACAATGATGCTTAAGTTACCAATTAAAATTTTAATTTAAAAATAAAGTATCTGTACAATCAAATCTATTTTTGTCATTACTTTCACAAATTAACGAACGACAATCAGTTTCGTGGATATATCCAATTAGAATAATTAGAATCATAATATTATATTCGAATGAAATATAAAATTCGACATTCTCAAACTCCACTATGCCTACAGCGAATCTAACGCGGGATTTATTAAAGCGAAAATGGAACAAAATGGCCGGCATGCCAACGAAGCCGTTTCACGCTCTAACAATTTTGTAGCCTGAATGCAGAATGAATCTAACCTATCTGCAATCTATACGCGACACCGGTGTGATCTGTGAAAATGCTTAGTGATATGCCGGTGTAGCTAAAAATCTTTTTCGTGTACGTATAAAACTAAGCAAAGACAATAATAAATTTATAATTATAATTAGCTCTACATTCTCTGATATTTGATAAAAAATCTTGCAAATTAATATTGCACCTACACTTGTATTTATTTACTACCTTGCCCTAGTAGAATAGTCAAACCATTTGGTATGGCCTTATTTAAATATAAATAAATAAATGAATGTTCTCTGTTGACTGACTGCACTAATATTTTTCCTTTACTAGGGGCGGTGAAGTCGTCATATCCCGACGTATTGATATCTGTTAATAACGTGGTAATGATATAATTGTAAAAGCTAAAGGTAATTGTAATAGGCTCTAATTTTTTCTGTAAACGGAATATATTTTATTGATTTTGTTGGTTAGTGCCTACATCTGTAATAGACATAAATGTCATTATGATAGTAATTGATTGTAATTGGCTCTATATTTTTCTGTAATTGGTTAAGATTTTTTGGTGTAGTTGGTAAGTGCTTATAATAGCTATAAATATCGTTTTGAAAATAATTCTTTGTAATTGACTCTACATTTTTCTGAGAGTTAGATAAGTTTCTAAGTGCTCCAAGTGACTACATCTAAAATTGGCAAAAATTACATTATGACATCTATTTGTAATTGTGATTGGCTCTCTATATTTTTCTGTAATTGCTAAAGCTTTTCTTAGTGCTGCTGGTTTGTGCCTGCATCTATAGTACGCAGACATTATTAACAGAAATGTCATTACGACAATAATTGTTTATAATTGACTCTACATTTTTCTGTGATCAACATAAGTGTTTTTGGTTTGTATATAAATAAATTAGTACGCTTACACTCACAGCCCCACACTAGGTATAAACCTGTATCGTGGGTGCCGTTATAAACACACGACACATACACAATGGCGTTTGATAGGGTATTACGAAAGGAGCTGTGGGACATTTTGCCAGAGTATGGTATTGATGGCAGTCTGCTCCGTGCAATACAGTCCACGTATGTGGGCTGTCAAGCATGTGTGCGGGTAGATGGTAACATGTCACCCTGGTTTGATGTTAACATCGGTGTCAAACAGGGTTGCGTGCTTTCGTCTAGGCTGTTTATTATATATCTGGACAAATGCCTCCAGAGGGTGAAGTTGATGGATGTGGGAGTGCGTATGGGTGACTTAGTGGTGAACTGTCTGCTTTACGCAGACGATGCGGTCATTGTTAGCTCTACACCATCTGGGCTACAAGCACTAGTCACAGTCATGAAAGAGGATTGTATGGAGAAAGGCTTACAATTGAATGTGGATAAAACTAAAGTATTAGTATTTGAAAGAGATGAACAGAGAACAAATGCAAGGGTAGTGGTAGATGATGCAGTGTTAGAACAGGTTGATGAAATTGTATATCTTGGATGTGCTTTTAGCAAGGATGGTAGGTACACCACTGACATAGAAAGAAGAGTGCTTGCTGGGAATTGCGTGAATGGAGCGTTGGGTAAGCTACTAGAATCTAAACATCTCAGCCAGCGGGCTCGACTAGCCGTACATAATGCTGTACTTACTCCAACGCTTTTATATGGAAGCGAGAGCTGGGTATGCAGGAAAGAGCATGAAAGTAAGTTGAACGCGGTCGAGATGAGATCTTTGCGCAAGATCTGCGGTGTATCACTCACCGATCGCGTTCGTAATGAAGATGTAAGAAAGAGACTTTGTGTGAATGATAGTATCGGTGTAAAAATGAAAAAAGGCATGCTCCGATGGTTCGGGCATATAGAAAGAATGTCGAATGAGCGAATGACTAAACAGATATACAATGCGAATGTGGATGGTTGCAGAGGCCCAGGAAGACCAAGGCTGACCTACCATGACCAAATAGGTCGAATTCTGTCTGATGGTGGGGTCAAAAGTCTTAGGAATCGGCGTGCATGTATGAAGAGAATGATGAAGGTAGACGAGGCACGAGAGGTTTGTCTGAACCGGGATGTCTGGCGCTCTACACTCTCTGCCTACCCCGTTAGGGACCTGGCGTGAAGATACATACATACATACATACACATACACAAACACCCAGACCCGAAACAAATATCTGTAGATCATACAAATATTTGTCCCGGTGCGGGGATCGAACCCGCGACCCTTCGAATCAAACGGTGGTTTCGCACCGCTGGACTAACCGGGTCGTCAAATCAATATCTTTAGTTGGTAGGTAAAACATATAAAATAAGCTAGCTAAGCGACTCAAAAACAACGAATTTTAATTAGCTGTATAGTTCTTGAAATAAATAGAGATTACGTGGTATTAATAAGTTGTCTTTTATTGTTTTAAAAGGCGTTAATTGAAAAAAAAAACTGGTTTTAAGGAGTATTTTTTTAGTAAAACTTTAATTATATTACAATACCCTCTATTTATGTATAATGTTTGGATACAAATATACCTATACTTTTAATAAATATACCATTAATTTTAATATTTTAAAGCAAACAATTGTTATTACGCAAAATACTCGTATGTACCTATGAAGTTTGACCAGAAATAAAATACTATTAAAATAAAGCTTGTTATCATTTCACATTGTTACCCATCCAATATAATAAATCAAATATTAATATATCTAGAACCACAGCTGCGTTTGTTTTTATTACCCAATACTATTTAACAAAAGTGAAAACTAAAAATCTACAAAGGCTAATTGGCAAATGATCCGTATTACAGGAAAAGTAACCAAGAACAAAGGAGTTGGCTTTTTTAATGGCGTATAAAATATAGATAGGAGTAACAGGAAAGCCCTTGAAACAATGGCTGGCAGTCGGTAAGTATCTTGTGCAGTAAAACTGGGGATTCTTAGAAGTTTACCTGAGGCATCTTTTGTTTTAGTTTCAAATACCGTTAGGAATTTAAGAATTATGTGATGACTACCTATTTTATTTTGAATATTGAGATTTGATTTTGTACTATTTTCGGTTATCGATAGCTCCTTTCGACTTATGTTTACTGTGCCTAGTTATTAAAAGACGCAATACCTTTTTGGTAGATATTAAAAAACAACTGCCTCGGTAGCCTAGTGTTAGCCGGCCACTACTACTACGCCGAGGTCCTGGGTTCGACTCCCGGGTAGGGGATTATCCGAGTTAATGGTGTAAAGTCCTTATCTCTGGTTCTATTGGGATTTTTCTATTTTCTGGAAATCCAGTACCTCGAAATTTGGTAATGGGCCCGGAGATGTCAACAGGCTCGCCACCTGTTACATTGGGCCAAAACGTAACATGCATGAATGCATGCATTTACCTCTGCCTACCCCTTCGGGGATTACAGGCGTGAAGTTACGTTGAAGTTACGAAAAAATAGGTATCGGTGTGCATGTATAAAGAGAATGATGAATGTAGAAGAAGCACGGGAGGTGTCAGGATAGGGATATCTGGCGCTTTACACTCACTGCCTACCCTGTAAGGGACTTGGCGTGAACATACATACATACATATTTACAAAAAATAATAGTTAATCATCTCATCTGAAATACGAACACTAGTGGACCAAAGCCTCCCCATATCTTCGGGGCATCGCCACGTTTGGCGAAATAACCAACACCAACGTCCATACCACATTGAAATAACAGTTAATGAAGAATTATAATTGACTAGCTCGGCAAACTTCGTATTGCCTCAGAATGAAATAATGTGTCAAAGGTTTGATACATACGGACTATTTATATGGGAAAATGAAGTTGTGGTTTTTACTATTTCCTTTCAATTTCTTCATATTTTTTTATACCTTTTAAACCTTCTCTGGACTTACAAAAATCATTCAAAACCAAAATTAGCCAAATCGGTCCAGCCGTCCTCGAGTTTTTGCGAGATTAACGAACAGAATTTGATTTTTACATACCTATATAGATATTTAGATAGACTATATAGATTATTAACTGAATAAAAATGGATATAGCCAAACTTAATCATGTGACGTTTGGAACCCATATATTTTGAAGATCGAAATAATATTTTCAACTTTTCATTAATTGAACGTGGGTACCTACAGTTCACAAAATAGAATCTAAATATATAAACACTTTATTGCCATACAAAGGTATGCGTAAATAGGTATGCGTAAACTTAATCAGATAAAGCTTGGAACCCAGACATGTTGAGGGCAGGTTTAGCTACTTGACCTCGACTAGAATCCATCTAATTAAAAAGCTACTTATATTTTGTGAGAATTGCAAATACAAATTTATCCCAAAATTCTTGATCTTAGCGAATTGATTACTTTAATCTAGGGTTAATAGTAGGTAGATAATGTTAATAAATCAATTTAAAAGTTACATTTTAGCTAAAATATGAAGCTACAGGGCTGCTTTAAAAGCAAAATCTTCTAATAAGCATTTGAAAAAATCAGGCAAGAATTTGAGATATCGGTGAAATTTTAAGAACAAATCCTTTTTTTTAAAGAAGACAATTTTATTTTCTTCCATAGTTAGATAGCAGTGTGATAATTAAAGTGATACAGTCAATAACTCTAAAGTACCTTTAACAGATTGAGTATTAAGTTATTCAGAGTAGGTACCTACTACTTAAACCTAGCGAGGTACATTCGGTTCGATTCCTATTTGAAGACGACTTGTTTTAAAAATACATACTTATATACTATTTCTAATCAAGTACCTACCTAATTTACTGAACAAGTGATCAAGTCCGAATATAAATTATAAAAACATTTAACGAGAACGAACTCAGGAGTGGTAACGCATCTGCATTTTGACCATGGTCTTTGTGTTGGTGTCTATAGGCTGCAGTCATCACTTAACATCAGCATGCTTGTTTGCCACTTCCATTACATAAAAAAAAGAATACTAGCGAAACTCTTGCAACCTCATGATGTAAACAAATAGCTATGAAACTATAGAGATGGCTACTTTGATAATTTACCATGAATGTAAAATATCTTAACACGTTCTTTCAACGCGTGGGTCAACGATCTTCTAGAAGTCACGGAGCTTCTCAAGATGGGTCTCTATAGGCGGCGTTCTATACCTAACTATTCAAAATTTTAGCACTTGACCTTTAGACAATCAATGGATGTATGTAGGTATCTTCACGCTAGGTCCCTAACGGAGCAGGCAGAGAGTGTAGAGCGCTAGATATCCCGGTTTTGACACACCTCCCGTGCCTCATCTACATTTAATCTCTCCATAGATGCACGCATGAATTTAACTGCCTCAGTGACCTAGTGGTAGCAGGCCACTACTACTACGCTGGAGGTCCTGGGTTCGATTTCTCGGTGTTTGGTAATGTGCCTGGAGATGGGAACAGACTCGCCACCTGTTACATGGGCCAAAAACGTAACCGGCGAATCGTGGGTGTTTGCATGTATGCTTGAATGCATGCATTTACTTCTGCTAACCCTCTTCGGGGAATACAGGAGTGAAGTTACTTACGTTTTATAGATGCACGCCGATTCCTAAGACTTTTGCCCCACCATCAGACTAATCAAGTTGCCATTATTTCACCGTAACACAAAATCGATATCCACATTTTTACTGAGTATCGACTAAAAACACCAAATCGAATAGTAATTTTATTGCAGTCGCATTTTCATCAAAACAGAACCATAAAATAATTTCACAATAAAGTAAAATGGTCACCCATAAATTTATGATCGTCATTTCATTTATCTATTTATTTACCTAACGTATAGGTACTTACACCAGTAGCCATAATTAAGATTTGCTTTAAGAGCAACTTTCTACCAGACTCTACATGATTTATGATATAATTAATAACTGCGCTTTCCTAACAATAGGTACAGTCGTAAAACAATTTTTGTAACAAAATAGGGCTATAAAAGTCACATTGTTATTAAAACATTGTTATTTTTACTGGTGGTAGGGCTTCAGTGACGGAGCTCGCGGGCGTAGGCACCACCGCATTACCTAATATACTTGCCGCTAAATGGTAGTGTTCAGCACTATCGTGTTCCGGTCAGGTGGTAATGTACGGCCCTGTAATTTCCGGCACAGAGGAATAACACCTTAGGCCTCAGGAGTGGTAACGCATCTGCATTTTGACCTTGGTCTTCATGTGGGTGTCTATAGGCTGCAGTCATCACTTAACATCAATGTGAACTGAATGCTTGTTTGCCAAGCCCATTACAATAAAAAAAAAAAAAACGTTCTACTTTATTTTATTTGCCTACTATTATTTTTTTTCTATTAGGCTTTTATGTAATTACCTACATTAGGTAGACCATTCCAGTTGTAATAATAAAATTTTACTAAAATTTCCACTTCTCTCGATTTGACGCTATGTAAAACCCAGCTGAAGCGCGCATGGCCCCGCGGCTGGTGTAGATCGGAAGCGATCTACTTGGTTAAGCGATACGGCCGCGGTCAGGTGTGTGATGGGTGTCCGCGAGTGGCAAATTGAACGCGTTTCCGTGCTTCGGAGGGCACGTTAAGCTGTCGGTCCCCGTTGTTTTTGATAGATAGTAGTCGTTAAACCTTATCGGAGGCCTTATGGGCGGTTTGAATTTTGTTTGGTTGGCCACTAACCCGTATCTCCATCAACCCGCATTGGAGCGTGGTGGAGTAAGCTCCAGGCCTCCTCCCAAGAACGGGAGAGACTCGTGCCCAGTGCCCAGCAGTGGGACGTATCAAGGGTTGCCATTATTATTATTTATTATTAAAACCCAGCTACCAGTATTGAAATAAATTGTAGAATTCATTTTTATTTTTAAATTTTGAAACAATACATTGCTTAATTAATTTGCCCCAAATTAAATCAATTACAAACAAAGTATGATGAGTGATGATCATCAGAAACTACCTCGAAAGTACATCCATCAAATTATGACGATCGGTATTTTTTTATCTGTTTAGTTTCTATTTGTCTGTTCAGAACCTTATGTAGGTATAAGTTTTACTGGAGGTAGAGCTCCAGTGACGGAGCTCGCGGGCGTAGGCACCACCGCATTACCTAATATACTTTCCGCTAAATGGTAGTGTTCAGCACTATCGTGTTCCGGTCAGGTGGTAATGTACGGCCCTGTAATTTCCGGCACAGAGGCATAACACCTAATGCCTCAGGAGTGGCAGCGCATCTGCATTTTGACCTCTGGTCATTGTGTGGGTGTCTATAGGCTGCAGTCTTCACTTAACATGAATGTGAACTGCATGCTTATTTGCCACTTTTATTACATAAAAAAAAAAGTCCGTACCTACTTTAGGTACCTACCCATCTACGAAACTCGATTTGATTTATAGGTTATTTTTAACGTGAAAATTACCTATAAATCAATCTAGATACCAATCTACATAACACAATCAGTTTTCACTTACCGTATGAATAGTGTGTTGTATACCTACTTGTTAACCTTTTTTATGACATGAAAAAAAACACGTAACAACACCATAGGTTTTATTTAAAGAAAAATGGAAAGAAAATTTTGACTTCAGGCGAAACTCGAACTCGCGGCCTACTGGGAATCTAGTCCAGCCGCTCTTCCAATTGAGCTACTGAAGTCCTGCCCGATTTGTCAAATCTTTCCTTCACATTTATTGCATTGCTTTGTGGTAGCAGCAGCGCCATCTATTACCAACCTATGCTAGTAAGGCAACGTGTTAATAACGCAATGTGTTAATGCGAAATAATATAAAACAACACCATAGGTACCTATAATTTACACGTACCTAGCAGTCTAGGTATCAAATGTTGAAAAGTCTGGAGATAGGCATTCACTGGTGGTAGAGCTAGGCGTCTCACTATCTACCACTTTACCTATATATATTTTATGTAGGTACCTACCTAATGAAAGTGGCAAACAAGCATGCAGTTCACATTGATGTTAAGTAATGACTGCAGCCTATAGACACGCACACAAAGACCAAATGTCAAAATGCAAATGCGTTAGGTACCTCTCCTGAGGCCTAAGAGGTTATGCCTCTGTGCCGGAAGTTATAGGGCCGTACATTACGTTATATTTAGGCAGCTATGTAATCTGTCTGCCCCTAAATACCTAAGTTTAAGTGACCTACCTTTTAACGATTTTAACTGTATCCACTAACACGATTATTTTCCATTTGTACCTAATACGGCATAAATAGTAAGATAACCTACCTAATGCACGAAGCTTTTTTTTTTAAATTTTGTCCTTAATATACTATTATTAGGTTAGGTACAATAAAAACAATATGTAAGATCATAAATAGGTAACACAATAGAACTAAAATTATTTACCAGAATAGGCAAATAAAAAATATTTCAATAATTTTATACATATAACATAATACAATTATTATCTTCCTTGCTCTTCTACCTCTATCTATATATCAAAAAATTAAAATACCTATGGGTTAATTAAATAAAAACCATGTGGTAAAACGAAATGAATATATATATATATATATATATATATATATATTTTTATGTAATGGAAATGGTAAACAACAATGCAGTTCACATTGATGTTAAGTGATGACTGCAGCCTATAGACACCCACACAAAGACCAAGGTCAAAATGCAGATGCGTTACCACTCCTGAGGCCTAAGGTCTTATGCCTCTGTACCGGAAATTACAGGGCCGTACATTACCACCTGACCGGAACACGATAGTGTTGAACACTACCATTTAGCGGCAAGTATATTAGGTAATGCGGTGGTGCCTACGCCCGCGAGCTCCGTCACTGGAGCTCTACCACCAGTAAAAAAATTATTAAGGAGTGTTCCCACTTCAATAATTACTTTTAACCTATAGCAAATCAAAAGTCAACACAAATAACTGTTTAATTGTAAATAACAATACAAACACTATTGCGAACACAATATTGAATGGTTAAATACGTATTATGCAATATTGAACAAGTAGCCATTGTCAGGTCCCAACAAAGAGGCACATTGTAAGTGATCATCAATGATTATACGAATCATTGTAGACATTAGCGCGACTCCAACGGGCCTTGAACTTAGAATACAGCTGAATAAATTTAACTGAAAAACTACGCGTGCTGCTTTTAATAGGTACCTACTTCACGTAGGTACAAATTGCATGTATGAAGAGAATGATGAAGGTAGACGAGGCACGAGAGGTTTGTCAGAACCGGGATGTCTGGCGCTCTACACTCTCTGCCTACCCCGTTAGGGACCTGGCGTGAAGATACATACATACATACATACTTCACGTAGTTGGAAGTTATATCTAGTCTATTATTTATGTCTAGTAGGTTTATCTTAACTAAGACATAGGTTTTCGCGAGCTGCACTCATTGAAATAAAACTAGTTTTCGGGTAATTTTTCAAACTGCTGTCTGACAGACGGAACAGCTCAGTCTGCCCGAGACCACGGAAGCTGAAAAGCGACCGAAACGTCGGGTTCGATTTTAAATATAATGTTTTCAATTAGACATAGGTATTTGTAGTATGTAGCGAAAAAACATGTTATGCCTATGAGAATTTGAGAATAGTCTAACTGTAAACAAAGAATAGGTTATCATGTACATGATATCGACTCGCTCAATATTTGCATGACGTGAGGCGTTTGTATAGGAGATGTTGTTTATATTATTATCATGAAGTAAGGCCAAGAAGGTGCAGCCACCATCGACAAACAAAATAGTGATTTGCATGAGACATTGGTGAGGCGTACGCTCGCCTCGCTGTGCGATTAAAAATGCAGGGCGCGGCGGGTGGGAGCGCGCGCGGGCGGGGCGGGGCTGGCGGCGGGCCTCCATTGGTCCACCGCGTGGGGGGGCGGGGCCCGCGAGGGGGGCCCGCGCTCTGCCGCCCGGCGCCGGCCGCGGCCAAGCGGCCACCTCACAACGCACGTAGCCTTCGCGCTGTACGGTCCCGCGACACGTTACCGCACGCGTCCCGCCGCGAGTCCATGTGAGCGACCGACGGTTCTCTCGTTGTGTACGGTGAACGAAGGATCGGCAAGCTGTACGCGCCGCAGGAAGACGACATGTTGACGATGGAGACGGATCTGAAGGGCGGCAGCCTGCACGCCACGGTGCCGCCGCACCACGCGCTCCAGCACGGGTACGGGTCGCTGGGCGCGCTCGGCGGCATGATGGCGCTGCCGCAGCAGCAGCCTCTGTCGCAGCACCAGCCACTGCAGCACCACCAGCACCAGCCGCTGCCGCAGCACCACGCGCAGCCCCCGCAGCAGCACCACCAGACCCCGAACAACAACAACAACACCACCAGCAAAAACTCCAACACAGATCGGGTCAAGCGCCCGATGAACGCGTTCATGGTGTGGTCGCGCGGGCAGCGCCGGAAGATGGCCTCGGATAACCCCAAGATGCACAACTCTGAAATATCCAAACGTCTCGGTGCACAGTGGAAAGACCTCTCGGAATCCGAGAAGCGACCGTTCATCGACGAAGCGAAGAGGCTCCGGGCCGTTCACATGAAGGAGCACCCGGACTACAAGTACAGACCGCGGAGGAAAACGAAGACCCTAGCTAAGAAGCAAGAAAAATATCCGCTAGGCGGCGGAGCGTTGCTGGGGACCGGCGAGCCGCAGCGAACCTCGGCGCCGTCGGCGCAGCAGCCGCGGGACGTGTACCAGATGACCCCTAACGGATATATGCCCAACGGTTACATGATGCACGACCCGAGCGCGTACCAGCAGCAGGCTTACGGGTACCCGCGCTACGACGTGTCACAGATGCAGCAGAGCGGGTACGGCGGCGGATACTACGGCGGCGGACAGGGTTCGCCCTACCTACCGCAGCCGCCCTCACCGTCGGCGTACGGGCTGGGCCCGGGCTCCCCCGGAGGATACGCGTTGCCGGCGTCGTGCGCGTCTCACTCCCCCAGCGGCTCATCGGCCAAGTCGGAACCGGTGTCCCCGGGCCCGCCGGGCCTGAAGCGCGAGTACGGCTCGCACGAGCCGCCGACGCAGCTGAAGCGAGAGTTCGGCGGCCACGTGGGCGTGCACGCGGCGCACGCGCACGAGCAGCTGGCGATGAAGCGCGAGTACGGGCAGCAGGACCTGAGCCACATCATCAACATGTACCACGTGCCCGACGAGCAGCGGTACGCGGCGGGTGGCGAGCGCGCCATGCCGCTCATCTGAGAGTCGCCGTTCGCGTGCGACATCGACATCCCGCCGCTGTGAGCGTCGCGTCGCCGCGTCCCCGTGTTGCCCTCAGTGACTGTTTGCGCCCCCCGGTTCTCGCGATAGGACAGTGACCGTTGTAACCGGCGTACATACTCCTAGGTATGTCCATTTGTTTGTTTTGTAAAGTAGCCGTTGCCGTCGGCGCCGATAGTGTTGACTTTAGCGAGGGGAAGCCCGTCGATGGGCCGACCTCCGAATGTTCAATTAAATGTTGTTGATGAATTATCTTGTATTATATTACGATTATTGTATTTTTTCATGGTTTTAAGTTAAATATTCTAAGTTGTGCCGAGGAGATGGACGAGAGGCCTGCGTGAGTTCCGCGTGTGAGACGATGAGTGTACGTTGCGAGGTTATTTGAATACCAAAAAAAATTGAACAACATGTATATATAGTGTTAATGGCTAGTTGAAGTTGGAGTTAGTCAGTAAAGAGTAGGTAGATAGCTATAAGAAGTGCCACGACGCCACTCTCGTACGCCCGTCGTGCATTGTACAAAATATTTGTTATATTGAAACGAAAGTTATAAAGGCTCGAAAGACTAAAAATGTTGTAATACGAAAATGTACAGTGAGTGTTATATAGTCAGTGGACACAAAGTATATTGAAGAGAAAGATGAAGTTATCAATAAACGACGCGTTAAAATTGTACTTGCTGTTTTGTTCATGATCCCGTCAGTCATTACCCTGCTAACAGCTAACAGGCTGTTAGCGCGAGTCTGCAGGCTCGTCGGCATTCGTCACGCCGCTGACCATGCCACATTACCTACATACATCACGTTCTTACACAAAGCATACTTGACATGATCGACAGCTTCTCTGTCGACTGCCAAACATGACAACATTAACGCTACCTTTTTATAAACTATTTGTGACATGCATAGATTTTCTTACAGTATATTTTAAAGTCTATTTTTGTCATATTTTATTTGATATAGCTAGTAACGTTTTTTAAATATACCTGTTTTTAATAATGAACACTTTAGAATACGAATTTAAATGACACAAAAACTATTGCAATACAAAAGAGTTCAACGCGCGTAATGGCGTGCAAACTATTCTTGACAAGTATAATTCATTCATGTAGGTATTTTTACTCAGGCATGTATTTGAAATTGATTGAAGATGTTAGTTTATTACTTTAAATATCCTAGCAATTTGAGTACTGACATTCCTTAACGTCTCTTTTCAAGAAAAAGTAGCTTCAGATTGATTCATATTTACACTCTTTTCTGTTACATTTTGATTTGGTTATTTATATATAAATAAACAAAAGAAAAGAAAAATGGAATCTTAACGTGATAATTACCATATATCCAATATTAAGCTAATAAAATTTGAATAAATTACCTTTTAATTAAGTAATGAATCGTAAATTATTAAGTAATTAGCGGTTACTGCTTTCGTTACACACATTATAAAAGTTGATCAGTTAAACTTTATTTTTATTAGTATTGACCCTTCAATAAACATAATTATCAAACACTTATTCTGGTGTGAATAAGGTTAGTATAATAATTAAACTATCTCATCTAAAATATTTGGAGGTTCCATAAAATACTTACAATTTTAGTTCATCTACGCACTATTCGTATGAACTTAAATGTTTTCTCTTTTCTCATAACAACTTGTGAAAAAGGAAAGATAATGATAGTAGGTTGTGTTACAAGATGTTTTTTAATTAAAAGAAAAGTTAGATAAAATTCAAATGTTACAGTTAAAAAATATACCTATTTTATTTTTTCTTTCAAAATTATTATTTCAAATCATATTACCCAAATAGGTTATATTCATCGAACGTCACTTAACAATTTGGTAAGGTTTTCAATTAGGTGTCAATTTTACTTAAATTACCTAATTTACGGTTATTCGTTGGTAACTTTCTAACGTAAGATAACAACCAATAACCGTTCATAATAAAAACCAATCATAAAAGTTAAAAGACTTGTTAAGATTTTGCGATCGTCAAATAATTTGCGTTACAACTTAAAACGTAAGGATGAAAATAAATAATACCAATAGTAGGTTTTACGTGAAACAATCATTCAGTTACTTATTAATTTCGTAGCAATATTTTCGGCCTGTACCCAATCCATTCCATCCATTTTGACGACCCGGTTAGTTCAGCGGTGTGAGTTGACCGTTTGATTCGAAGGGTCGCGGGTTCGATCCCCGCACCGGGACAAATATTTGTATGGCCTACAGATATTTGTTTCGGGTCTGGGTGTTTGTGTATGTGTTGTATGTGTACAACGGCACCCACCACACAGGTTTATACCTACTGTGGGGCTGTGAGTAAGCGTATTTTATTATTTATTTATTCATTACCTTCATAATAAAATGCTTGATTCGTTTCATTAAAAAAATATATTTACTAATTTGTAACCAACGTTCTACTAGGTATTTCAGTCGCTAATATTTGAAGTGTAATATTTTAAAATGAAAATTGGTCATTATTCAACTTAATAATTCGCAATACCTAGTTGTATGTATAAATGATAGTACATATTGCACAGAAATCGAAATGTATATTTATATTTCTGTACGATATTATTATGGGTATTACATGAGTTAGGTTTGCATTGCATTTTGAGTCCTTCAGGGCTGGCAGCGCGTTGGCAACTCCCCTGGTGTTGCAAATGTCCATAGGCGACGGTGACCACTTACCATCAGGTGGCCCGTCTGCTTGTCTGTCAACTAAAGGACAAAAAAAAAAAAGAGATTATTTTTATGCGTGATATGTTCAAAAATACACAATATTGGTATTTATATCAAAATCAGCGGAAGCCGCGAAACAGTAGGTATTGTGTCGTTTATTTATTTTTTATGCACAGAAATTATACATACGCCACTAGGCGTTATCTACCAGTCAGCTTTTGGGTAGTGAGGATATCGACGAAGTAGGTGCAGCAGACAAAAAGCGAAAATATGAGTGACAACTAAAAATAATGATAACGGAATAATGTTCAATATGTTGATGTCAAAATCTGTTGATTTATTAAGTTTTCTAACATGCACAGTTGTAGTAATCACTTACCTACCCGCAAAAGAAATTAACTATCCGTGTAGGTATTATGATCTTAAATAAATAAATCCGTTGACTTAGTCATAAGTAGTCGCATACTTCAACAAATAAATCTGGACCTATTGCCTAACTAGCATGGTTGGCAATAGATGGCGCTACTGCTACCATAAAGCAAGGCAATAAATGTGAAGGAAAGATTTGACAAATCGGGCAGGACTTCAGTAGCTCAATCGGAAGAGCGGCTGGACTAGATTCCCAGTAGGCCGCGAGTTCGAGTCTCGCCTGAAGTCAAATTTTTCTTTCCATTTTTCTTTAAAATAAAATATATTTCACAAGCATGTGTTAATGCGAAATAATATAAAAACAAAATAAATCTGGAGCGAAGAAAATTACATTTTAATATTAAATCTTTACATATGTCCGTTTTCAGCTGTTTTAGTACCTACTTTCTACAATTCTATTTTTACAGTTATACGTATTACAGTGTTATTATTTTTACCCAAGTAAAACTGCTAGATAACCAACGAGGCTCTGGCGACCGAGCAATGGCGGTATAACCATACCACCGGTCGGGCGACCGACCGAAGAGGCAGCAGCAGCCTTGATGTCTAAATAACTTCTAAAATGTCTGGGGCAGAAGGCAACGGGAAACCACTGCTTCTACTTTCCCAAGAGAGTCAGCATGGAAGGTCATAAAACAGTTAAGAGTGTGTCTTGCGATCCGGCTGACGCCCGGCGCCATCTTCCCGGGAGAGGTGGTGTGAAATATGCTACCGGCCATGCGCTCGTGAAACATCAGGCGCCGCATGGAAATTTAGCTACTGATGAGCTAAAAACCTCGAAGTCGTTCCGCAATCCCCATCGAATTGGAACGTGGAATGTGCGCGGCCTCAACCAACCGGGTAAATTACGAATTGTGGAAAACGAAATGCATAGAAAGAATGTACACCTGCTTGGCATGAGCGAAACACACTGGGAAGGACAGGGTCACTTTACATCCGACCTTGGAAACAGAGTCTATTTCTCGGGCCCGGAACATGGTAGCAGCAGAGGAGTGGCCTTCATCGTGCCGCGCTCTTTGAACAAGTTCGTTATGGGATATAAACCAGTTAGTGATCGTATAGTAACTCTAAAAATTAACACCGTGCCGTGCAAGCTCAACATAGTGCAAGTATACGCCCCCACATCACAATCAGCTGATGAAGAAATTGAGAGTTTTTACGATACACTGACTACGACTCTTAAAGAAATTCCAAAGCGAGAGGTCACCATGATCTTGGGGGATTTTAATGCAAAGGTAGGAGAAACGACAGACGATGACCATCTTCGTCGCGTTGTTGGCAAATATGGTATTGGAGAACGTAATGACAGGGGTGAACGTCTGTTACAGTTCTGCTGTGAAGAAAATCTTTCCATCACCAACACCTGTTTCAAACATCATATACGTCGATTATACACTTGGATATCACCTGGTGATAGATATAGGAATCAAATTGACTATATACTAATAGGAACGCGATGGAAAAGCTCAGTGACTAACACTACAACCTTCCCCGGGGCTGACTGCGGATCTGACCATCAACTTCTAGTGGCAACAGTTCAAGTACGGCTAAAGAAGATACAGAAAACTAAAGTAGCCCCAAATATGCAGAGCATAAACACCAGTGGCTTTAGAAATGATTTCCAAAAGAGAATGGAATGCCTGCCTAATGATATGACAGACAGCAATAGTCAGTGGGAATATCTCAAAACAATGATTCAAGAAACCAGTAGAGACAATAAAATGGAGAAACCCGCTATGAAAGATTTCATCACAGCTGAGACGGCTCAAATCATTCTTGAGAGACGCGAACTCAAGGAAAATGGCATATGTACTGCTGAAGATAGGCAAAGATACGCAGAACTATGTCGCCGAGTTCAACAATCCTGTCGACAAGATTATGATAATCATATCAACGAAATCTGTCTTGAACTAGAACAGCACTCCATGAACAACGAATCCAGATATCTTTTTCAAAAAGTAAAAGAACTGACTGGTACTCGAAGCACAAAAAAAGTCTGGGCAATAGAAGACAAAAACGGGCATCTTCTAACAGACTTGGCTCAAGTATTGGACCGCTGGAAGGGCTATTGCGAGGAATTGTATGACACAGGAGAAGCAAATTACGCTAATATTACATGGTCAACAGAAGAACCTGACATCCTTCTATCAGAAATTGAACGAGCCATCAAAAATCTTAAATGCAGAAAATCACCCGGCAAAGATTCTATTACAGCCGAAATACTTAAAAATCTTGGACAACGAGGCACAACCGCTATAACTAAAATTTGTAATACCATATGGAACACTGGAAGATGGCCAAAAGACTGGACAGAATCAGTATTTGTACCCTTACATAAGAAAGGCTCATCAAAAAGTTGTGGAAATTACAGGACCATAGCGTTAATATCCCATGCGAGTAAGATTCTCCTTCATGTTATAAATCGACGCCTTAATCACTTTCTATGCCGACAGATACCAGAGGAGCAGGCAGGTTTCGTCAAGGGCAGAGGAGCACGAGAACAAATACTGAACATCCGCCAAATCATCGAGAAGAGTAGGGAATTCAACAGCCCCGTGATCCTATGCTTTATTGACTACAAAAAAGCCTTTGATTGTGTGCAATGGGATAAACTATGGAAAGTTTTAATTGAAATGGGAACCCCAGAACATCTCGTTGCCTTAATCCAGAACTTGTACATGGAGAACCGCTCAATCATCAGATTGGGTACTGAATGCTCTGACGTGTTCCAAGCTAAAAAGGGAGTGAGACAGGGCTGCATCCTATCCCCAATATTGTTTAATATTTATGGAGAATACATAATTCGGAGGACCATAGAAAATTGGGACAAGGGGTTCCCTATAGGTGGAAAAAGGCTGTCTAATCTTCGCTACGCTGATGACACCGTTCTTTTGGCAACATCGTTGGAAGATATGAATGAGCTGTTCCAAAGACTCGAGGCAGAAAGTAACAATATTGGCCTCGCAGTGAACAGAGCAAAAACTAAAATCATGGTTGTAGATAGAGCCGGAAAGCTAACAAGTATCACTTCTAACATTCCTGATATCACCATCGTCGACCATTACACATACCTGGGATCCCAAATCTGCAATGACGGTAGCTGTGTACCTGACATTAGAAGACGAATCGGGATGGCAAGAGACGCTATGACCCGTTTGAACAACATATGGAAGAAAAGGGGAATTAATATTAAAACTAAGATGAGACTAATACGAGCACTAATATTTCCCATCTTCTTATATGCAGTTGAGACGTGGACGATCCTAGCCCGAGAGAGGCAAAGAATTGATGCTTTCGAGATGTGGTGTTGGAGACGAATGCTGAGAGTACCCTGGACTGCTAAGCGCACCAATGCATCTATCCTGACCCAACTCGGCATAAAAACCCGCTTATCCACCATTTGCCAACAACGCATTCTTTCATATTTCGGCCACACAGTGCGCAGAGGCGACACCAGCCTAGAAAAATTGATTGTGGTTGGAAATACTGAAGGGAAAAGATCGCGTGGCCGCTCACCAACAAGGTGGACCGATCAAATAAAATATCCAAAATCTTCCAAATTCTACACGGTCGTAAGAGACGCGCTGGATAGAAACCGGTGGAAACAGATCATCCGATCCAGATGCAACCCAGATGCTGACCACGATCCTCAGACATGAGGGACCGACCACAGAGAGAGAGATTTTTACCCAAATGCTAAGCACTAGTAGATACTATTTTGTACTGAAGTCTAAACTCATCTTTTTTTTTTATGTAATGGAAGTGGTAAACAAGCATGCAGTTCACATTGATGTTAATTGATGACTGCAGCCTATAGACAACCACACAAAGACCAAGGTCAAAATGCAGATGCGTTACCACTCCTGAGGCCTAAGGTCGTATGCCTTTGTGCCGGAAATTACAGGGCCGTGACATTACCACCTGACCGGAACACGATAGTGTTGAACACTACTATTTAGCGGCAAGTATATTAGGTAATGCGGCGGTGCCTACGCCCGCGAGCTCCGTCACTGGAGCTCTACCACCAGTAAATCATCTACAAACATCTGTAACCATGAATGTTACATTAATGTTTTCCCGTAAACAAGTAACATATAAGATGCATAATATATTGCTGATTAAAACATGATAGCTAATCAGTAAACAATCACAAAAAATATATTTAATAGAATATGTACAAAAGGTCGGACGATGACTCGTCCTTTATTTTAAAACAAAAGGCAGACACGCTACCATCGTAGCCTCTTTTGTTATCTACGAATACATCTTTATCAATATGAGCCTATAAAATTATCGATTTAAATTTATTGTGGTAATAATAAAATAGAGTAACATTATTTTTTTTCACTGGTGGTAGCCCCAGTGACGGAGCTCGCGGGCGTAGGCACCACCACATTACCTAATATACTTGCCGCTAAATGGTAGTGTTCTGCACTATCGTGTTCCGGTCGGGTGGTAATGTGTGCCGTGTAATTTCCGGCACAGATGCATAACACCTAAGGCCTCAGGAGTGGCAACGCATTTGCATTTTGACCTCTGATCATTGTCTGGGTGTCTATAGCCTGCAGTCATCACTAACATCAATGTGAACTGCATGCTTGTTTGCCACTTTTAAAACATAAAAAAAAATGAAATCCGATTAATTTGTTTTTACAACATATTTCAATTAACTTTATTGAAAGAATATTAGAACTTTTATCAAACAACTTCACCTTACAGAAAGAAAATCAACCGTTTTATTTTTAACATGAAATCGAATCATTGGGCTTCTCTGTGAATGTTTGTTGAGAATTCACAATTGTGTAAACCTCTTATAAGCAAACACTTCAGTTAAGTGTGTCATTTGAAGCATTATTTTAACATTCGAAGTATTATTTTTTATTTAATTAATAAAACTATGAAGTTATAACATTTACTGGTGGTAGAGCTCCAGTGGCGGTGCACGCGGGCGTATACACCACCGCATTACCTAATATACTTGCCGCTAAATGGTAGTGTTCAGCACTATCGTGTTCCCGTGAGGAGGTAATGTACGGCCCTGTAATTTCCGGCACAGAGGCATAACACCTTAGGCCTCAGGAGTGGTAACGCATCTGCATTTCGACCTTGCGACCTTGGTCTTTGTGTGGGTGTCTATAGGCTGCAGTCATCACTTAACATCAATGTGAACTACATGCTTGTTTACCACTTCCATAACATAAAAAAAACATATTTTTTAATATAATGGATGATTCATGTTACCTACATTCATTTAATTATTACTGAATCCTATTTTAAAATGTTTCAACAAATGGTGTAGGCAGGAAAGTTAATACAGCGTTTTCAGGTTTTTATTCTTTTAACCTATTAAGTAGCACATATTAAGTTTGCGTCAAAAAATATACTTAACATTATTTATATATTTATACTAGCAGTCCGCCCTGGCTTCGCACAAGTGAAATGTTACCTACATTGTTTACCTAAATAAAAAGTATTCTATGTGTTATGGCCATATATACTTTACCGGTGAACGAAATTGAATCGAAATCCGTAAAGTTTTAGCGTGATTGAGCATCAAACAAACAAACATCCATACTTTCACATTTATAATAGTAGTAAGATGTAGGTAACATAAAATATGAATTATAATGTTATCTACATTTCCGTGATATGCTTAAACCTACTTACAATAATTCCAACACAAAGTGAATATGGTACGAGTAAGACCAGAGAGTGTCTGTTTGTTAAATATATCTTTATATTAATTAAAACAAGAAACTGAAATATTTATGGATTATTAAAACATAATATGCGACATTAACCTCAGTTTTTTACTGGTGGTAGAGCTCCAGTGATGGAGCTCGCGGGCGTAGGCACCACCGCATTACCTAATATACTTGCCGTTAAATGGTAGTGTTCAGCACTATCATGTTTCGGTCAGGTGGTAATGTACGGCTCTGTAATTTCCGGCACAGAGGCATAACACCTAATGCCTCAGGAGTGGCAGCGCATTTGTATTTTGACCTCTGGTGATTGTGTGGGTGTCTATAGGCTGCAGTCATCACTTAACATCAATGTGAACTGCACGCTTGTTTGCCACTTTTATTACATAAAAAAAAAAAAGAAAAAAAGTGGCTTAGTGTTAGCAGGCCACGACTACTACTAGGTACGTAATAGATATTCATCTGACATTCAACACATCACTCAAATCACGGGGATCTTTTCTAATGAAAAAATCCTAATATCACTTAGGTACCTGTCTCAGTAATCAAACCTGGGACCACAGGCAGCAGTAGCTTGCTACCACTAAGCCATCTAGTCAGTTATACAAACGTTATGATGAAAACTGTCAAAATTTCCTGAACTGCCTACTGAGGCAGTAATGTAAAAGTCTATAGGTAGCAGACCACTACTCCTACTCTGAGATCGTGGGTTCGATCCTTGGGTCGGGATTTATCGATTGACCAATCGTTTGTTATTATTCTCAAAGGTTGTATACATACAGTTTTACTGAATAATGCGAGAAGTATAGGTACATTTATAGGTTTAATAACACATATAAGTATATGTAGTACCAGTAGGTAGGTGCCTACTTTCGGGATGTAAATGCTATCGGGATCAAAATTTCTGGAAATACGAGTAATAAACTCTGAGTTTGGTAATATGCCCGGACAGATGTCAATCAGCCATTTATTATATGGGACAAAGCATAGCTGCCGAATTGTAGGTGTTTGCGTATACGTTTCAATGCATTCGTTCGGTTAACTAATGTTTTATCGACAAACGTTACGCAAATCTTCATTTCAAAACCAACGTTTAATAGTGTACAACTATTAATTCCACAAATACATAATTCCGTAAAGGTATCATTTCGCAACTCAACGATTCGTATACTAATTATTTCGCAAACATTTGATTACGTAAATATATAATCATCACAACATTTTACTTCGCATATAATTTATTCTTCAACAGCAAGTACCTAATATCTATGAATTAATTTTAGAAATACCTTTCGACCTAACCTGGCTAAGTCGATCTCTGCAGATTTTTTAAAATAAATAATTTCGCAATAAATTAGCACCAATTTTTTTTTTCTATAATAGGTATATGTTTTCAAAACATTGCATTTGGGAAAACTGAACATTTGCGTGATGAGTACGCGATATGAATTACATATTTATGAAGTTAAGTTATGAAATGAATAGTTTTGTAATAAAATTATTTATGTAGTTATGTAAAATTGAAATGTGAAACGAAATCGTTGCGAAACGTTGGTTTTGTAATTAAGAGTTTTGAAACGTAGGTAAAATCAACGGGTACTTCATTCACCTCCTTCAATAAAAACATATGTGAAGTTTTCTTAAATATAAAAAAAACTATAATGTATTTCCAGACACGACATGAGTTATTACTGCCAAAACACAAGTAGATTGCCTCAAGGATTTTCTCAATCAATTACTGTCAACACGCAAGGGGTGAGGATTTAATCAAGTCCCTTGAAATAGTTGATAGAATTGGAACACTTTTTCGTCCCCTGGGATAAAATGAAGTTAATCCCGTAAATACGCCCCAGTGTTTAAGCTGAATTAATTTAAACACTACTTTCGCTTAGTGATGGGGCGTGATTCGTGTGAAGAAAGCTAATACTCGGACCCAAACAAAAAAAATTGACTTCGATTCTGAATTTATTCGATTTCGAGTTATTAAAATAAACAATTA
Source organism: Macrosoma leucophasiata (assembly GCA_036365455.1). Classification (NCBI taxonomy): domain Eukaryota; kingdom Metazoa; phylum Arthropoda; class Insecta; order Lepidoptera; family Hedylidae; genus Macrosoma; species Macrosoma leucophasiata. The sequence continues at coordinate 19,164,721 of JAWQUS010000007.1, read as the reverse complement.
TTCATTCCAATATCGATTAATAAACCCGGCTTCAAACAAGATTTTTTTCAAATTTCTGCAATATTTTTTTGACTTTATAGCCAGACATTCTAAATAAATTAAACATCCAACACATTTTTTTTTCAATTCGTTCTCAATTTCCTGAGATTAGCGTTCAAACTAACTAACAAGCTTTGTATGAGCGTGCTATAACGACCAAATGGGCAAAACAAAACTTAGGCTTCAGGGTGTGAACGCATCTGCATTTTAACCTCCGGTGCCCCGTTATTTCCGGCACAGAGGCATACCACCTTAGGCTCCAGGAGTAGTAACGCATCTGCATTTTATGTAAATATCTATAGCCTGCAGCCATCAATTAATATCAATGTGAACTGCATGCTTGTTTGCCACTTTACTTACATAAAAAAAATTGATATCTACAGTCTATAATATTCACGTAACATCCATATGAACTGTATGTTTGTTTATCACATTAAAAATCAACTTGTATCGCACATCCCATAACATGACGTAAACCACGAATATTGAAACAAACAAAAAACTGTTAAAACGTTGTAAGTGAATTAATAACAAAAATCATGGTTTCCGGATGTGAGTTTCGCACCCTACCGTGCATCGGACTCGAACCGCGACCTGGGGTGCAATCACGGTTCCCACGACGCATTGTTTCCCTCTCACGGTAGGCGACATGTCATTGCTATGATTGCACCGCTTTCTAATCACACACTAACGTTTCTTCGAAGGTCGTGCACTCGTCGATGGTCTTTGAACCGAATCATAGATGCTGTTTAAAATTCGCATTATTACCTGTTAGAAATTATTCTATACATTTATTTTCAATTACCTAATATGCTATTTTAGAAGCGCGCATGACCCCGCGTTGGTGTAGATCGTAAGCGATCTACTCGGTTAAGCGATTTGGACGCGGTCGGGTGTGTGATGGGTGACCGCTAGTGGCAAATTAAAAATGCGCGTTTCCGTGCTTCGAAGGGCACGTTAAGCCGTCGGTCCCGGTTGCTATCGATACATAGCAGTCGCTTAAAACCTTGTCGGAGGCTTTATGGGCGGTTTGAAAAACAACCGACAGCGGGATGGCCACTAACCCTTATCTCCATCAACCCGCATTGGAGCAGCGTAGTGGAGTAAGCTCCAAACCTCCTCCCAAAAAGGGGAGAGACTCGTGCTCAGCAGTGGGACGTATAATGGGATGCATTATTATTATTATATGCTATTTACTTCATACAGATAATAATAAAATTAACACACAAAGCCCCGCTCGAGGTATAAACCTATGTCTTAGGTATCATTACACACACAATACATACACAATATACATATATATATATTCGGCAATATAGGAAGGTATATATATATATAGGTAAGCGATACAAATATTTGCCCCGGTACGGGGATCAAACTGGTGAGCCTCGGTTAAAACGATCGTCACACCTCGCTGCACCAACTGACTCGCCAAAATTATGTTTTTTTGTCTGATAGTTGCAAACCAGCAAATAGTTTACAGGGATATTATAATGACGGCTGCAGCCTTTAGTCATCAACACAAAAACGAGACATTTAAATGCAGATACGTTGCCTGCCTGCCTGAGGGCCTGAGGTTTAAGCCTTTTCGCTTCTGTGATAGTTATTACAGGGCCATCATTATCATCATACATGTACCACCTCCATTTTTTAAAATGTAATTGACGTGGCAAATAAGCATGCAGTTGCATGCATGCAACACAAAGACCAAGGTCGAAATGCAGATGCGTTACCACTCCTGAGGCCTTAGGTGTTATGCCTCTGTGCCGGAAATTACAGGGCTTAGGTATATTACCACCTGACCGAAATACGATAGTGCTGAACACTACCATTTAGCGGCAAGTATCTTAGGTAATGCGGTGGTGACTACGCCCGCGAGCTCCGTCACTCGAGCTCTATCACCAGTCCATTTTTTATATTACTAGCAAAATAATTTATATTCACATGGGTACAAATATGTACCGCGTTGTTTTTAAATAGCTTATATTTTTATATTCGTTTCGATTCGGGTACGATATCCGTACCGGTATAATTATTTGTATGGCCTACAGCTATTTGTTTCGGGTCTGGGTGTTTGTTTTTGTGTTGTGTGTGTACAGCGTGACGTGTGACGTGGGTGCCCACGTCACAGGTTTATACCTTGTGTGGGACTGTAAGTGTAAACGTTTTTATTTATTTGTTATCTATATGAAGTAAATAGGTATTAAGGTAAGAAATCACGCTAATATAAGCAACACAAATTCGTGTAGTTGTTGTAGCACACATTCGTGTAGTTGTTAGTTAAAAAAAATTAAAAATCTTCTGATTCTTGAGCTTAACGAGTAACCTGGACATTGATAAAGAAACTGCATTTAAAGAAACAGTTGTTTTTATATTATTTCGCATTAACACATGCTTGGGAAATATATTTTTATTTTTAAGGAAAAAAAAAATGATAATTAAAATTGGTAATAGATGGCGCTGCTGCTACCATAAAGCAATGCAATAGATGTGAAGGAAAGATTTGACAAATCGGGCAGGGCTTCAGTAGCTCAATTGGAAGAGCGGCTGGACTAGATTCTCAGTAGGTAGCGAGTTCGAGTCTCGCCTGAAGTAAAATTTTTCTTTCCATTTTTCTTTAAAAATAAAAATAAAGAAACAGTTACATATACCTCAAAAACAATTGAGACTCGGATCAGAACGATTTTTTTTTCATGTCTTTTTATACCTCCATCTAACATTGTAACTTCTTTGGTTGTAGGTACCTAAAAATATAACACGTTGATGCGATGCTGTTGCATTAAAGTCCGAATTAGTTAATCCTTACTATGACATAATTATTAAGACTACGTTTGAGATCCTAGTTTTTAATTATGTAGATAATTTTTTTTCGTTATAGGGAATTTATTATCAGTGGACACTCTAACTTTACAAATGTGTTCAATGTATGTATTATAGCAGTTTATTTGCATGCATGCATGAAAACATTTATTTATTAGGTATTAAATGTTAGGTTTGAAATGTTCTGTCATACATTTGATTCGAATAATATGTACTTCCAAAGGGTTGCTTCATCTTAATTTTAAAGTTTAATAAGTTTTGTTAGTTTTCTGATGTTTGTTTAGCTTCATCCCTTACAGTTGACATTGTGATTCCTCTTAAGTAACCTATTAGGTACCTACTATTATTATCTACCGAAAGAAAAAAATCAGTAACAATAAAACGGCCACTTGATTAAAGGAATATCAAGGCATTTCCTCGAATAAACTGTCGAGTTCAAAATGTTTGTAATATAATATTTTATTCGCCTACTTTGTTCAATTTATATATAAAATTTCGTATCCTTCCTATACACCTATAAAGTACCATAAGGTAATGTTAGAGAAAAAATAATTTGAACTAAGAACAGTATCTATGTAACGTTCACAAGGTATTACCGTAAAATCCACATCTGCCTACATCCGCTGCACATTTGCCCGAGTTTTTTCCCATCATGTCGCAATCTAATTTCCCAAACTCCCACCCAGAACAAAGCAAACAGCGGCGCAAACAAACAGAACTAAAGTTGTCACGTAATTCGTACGTCAAACATTCGTGTATTTGTTCTTGAGATTGACACCGGCCCGCCCCCGGAGCTCGATCCCTTTTGTTTTTATGTTGCGCTGTCAATATTTGGTCGCATTTGTCATTAAGTGGTTTTAAACGGCGATTCGTCGCCCGAAAAGTGGGTGGCACTGTCTCAAATGTTTGAACAAATCTCACACGTTCTGTCGATGGTTTGATACGATACATAAATATGAGGTAGCCCTGTTCATTGTATTGGTGAACTTTGCTTGCTCTGTCGCAATATCGATCGTGTATTCATTTACATTATATAATATAGCTGTTGCCCGCGGCTTCGCCCGCGTGGATTTCGATTTATAAATAACTAAGTAGCTTATGTTCTTTCTCAAAGTCAGCTCTATCTCTGTACCAAATTTCATTAAAATCGGTTCAGTCGTTTGGACGTGAAAAGGTAACAGACAGACAGAAGTTACTTTCGCATTTATAATATTAGTAGGAATTTAGGGACGATTGCACAAAAATATTTGTAAAAGTTATGGTTTTTAACAAATTTAACAATAACAGTAATATTTACTTTACAGCGACTGCGAAATGCGTTGGACCAACGTATTTTTGGCATAACTAAAGTTTCAGGCTTGACAGATTCCCTCATCATCTGACTTGACTTCAGGTTAACTTTAACATTAACCAGCGTAGCTCGGCTAGTTAGGGGTAGTAGTTAAAATTATGACGTCATTCGACAATTTTCAAATTATGCTACTAATTTTTTTACTCAATCAGAACTTTAACATTTTTTATTAACTTAAAGTAAGATAATGTAACCCAGCATAAGATAATGAATTAGCTGTAGATAGGTATGTCAATTACAATTTGCTTCTTAAATAAATGTTTACTCCACATACCTAACTGGAACATAAAATAATGAGTCATCGTCATTTAATATCGAATTATAAAGAACAAAATTGAAATTACATTGATCATATCATATAATTAGCATTGATTCTATGGGACAGAACCCACCTACGTGAAATGTGATAGGTACTTAGGTAGGTGAGGTAGCATCTTGACCAGTGTTTGTAGAAACATTAAGTACCTGAGTAGATATGTATTCTTCTCTCTCTATCCGTCACGAAAGTATAAACGTTGCGATAGTTATTTATACATGTATACCTTATTGAAAAAATTAAATAAGAATCTTGATTTTAAAAAAATGAAATTTGGTAGGTACCTACTACCGGATTCCTTTTTAAGTAGGTACAATTCTCATAAAACTTGTTTTGAATTATACTTCGTCGCATTATTCGAAGACATAGAATTATAATATGTATTTAATTATACATATTATAATTCTATGTCTTCGAATAAGCGACTCATATAATACTGATCGAACTTCACTTGTAAGTTCGTTTGATCATGTATTATAATTAAAAAATAAGTAATTGTAGTATTATTTGTCTATTAAATCTGTAAATTTTCTTCCGTAAACCGAGACACTTTTAAGATACAAAATTGAAAAGTGGAATTAGACTTCGGATGGGAATCGAAACACAAACACCAATTTAAAAAAATGTATTTCTTTTGAACAAACGCCGCATGGTCCACTAATCTCATTTACTCCCACCGATACATAGGTACCTAAGTACTATATTAGAATTGTCACTAGCCAAAAACGAATTTTATTACCATCTTAGCATGCATCACCCTGTTTCACAGAAAAATGCATAGCCTTGGTTAGTCGCGAAGCAATGCCGAGACGGCGCAAAAAAAATTAATGGAATTTGAAGTTTAGTGCGCATGACCTTCTTGGAATCGTTAGTTGGCGTAACGGTACTCTCGCAGGTAGGCTCAAGTACAGAATTTTGTTATCAGTTGCACGTTTAGCAAGTACGTGTGTATTGAGCCATTGAAAATTTGCTTCCAAGAAGATTTAGTAATTCAGGTTAAATTTGAAGATATTGGTTGCTATAAATCATAAATCATTTATTGCATTCACAAAGACATTCATACATGAATATATTTAAAACTAAACGAATACAGGATTGATTTTTCTTATTGTAACTAACCAACGCACCCCAAACTTGGCAGAACCTGTATTTTGGGCGCCCTGAGACCCAGTTTTCAAAATCCATAAAGCGTCTAGCCTTGTACACATTCGCAGATAAACAAAGTGTATGCTTAGATCAAGGCATTCTAAAGAAAACAATAATTCGCAAATCTCAACTAAAGATAATGAGAATTAAGACAACAAGACAATAACATAACAGATCTAGATTAGATTAAACATATATTTAACCAAGATAAAATTAGGCAACACGAACGTATATAAATTAATCTACACTAATATTATAAAGAGGAAAACTTTGTTTGTTTGGTTGTATTGAATAGGCTCAAAAACTACTCGACCGATTTTAAAAAATCATTTACTATTCGAAAGCTACATTATCTACGGGTAACATAGGCTATATTTAATTTTGGAAACAATTGGGTTCCGTAAGATATTTGGGATTTTCGGACACAAGGTGTAAAAAATCAACCAGAAAAGTTACTTATTTTGCGTTACGCTGCCTAAACTATAAAAGATATCGAGGAAGGCTTTATGCTATGTCTATAATCATCACGCTAAGACGAACAGGAGAGGGTAGGTAACATTGTACGCGCACGAAGCCGGGGCGGGCCGCTAGTTCAAAATAAAGTCTTAAAACTTTTAACTTCAATATTTGATGATCGTTAAATAGGAGTAAAGATGGCGTCGGGACGTGACGATCCCATCACCCACGAGAGGAGAAGATTTCTTCTGCTAGTGTCAACTGAACAATGGTGGTCAAACAGTCTTATAGGACAGTAGTAAATACAAATGAAGCGCGCATGGTCCCGCGGCTGGTGTAGATCGGAAGCGATCTACTCGGTTAAGCGATACGGGCGCAGTCGGGTGTGTGATGGGTGACCGCTAGTGGCAGTCATAAAACCTTGTCGGAGGCCTTATGAGCGGTTTGAAAACAACCGACAGCGGGTTGGCCACTAACCCATAACTCTACCAACCCGCATTGGAGCAGCTTAGCGTGGTGGAGTAAGCTCCAGGCCTCATCCCAAGGAGGGGAGAGACTCGTGCCCAGCAGTGGGACGTATGTGGGTTGCCATTATTAAAAACATGATGCGGGATGGGTTGAGGCGGGATCGGTTAGCGTCAGCGATCACCAATCCGCCTGCCAATGACTAATTATGACTCAGGACGTATTCTGGCCTAATGACGTACAACGTACAACACTCTTGTGGGTATATTTGAGGTAAGCTTTTGTCCAGTATTGATCGTGTTTCGGCTGTAATGATCAGTTAGAAGTCATGAAAAAGAATGACTAGTACCTAAACATTGAAACGCTTCTCCCACTGAGTGACTGAATCAAAATTAAGCATTCATAGTTCATTCCTTCATGCATAAATATCCCGAAGGGGTTGCGACGATGCATTCATGCATAGGTATCTACCTACAGGAAATCCCATAGCACATATCTCCAATTGGGATCGAACCCAAAACCACAGCGTAGTGTTGACATGTTATCATTTTTATGTCAAGAAGTGGCAAACAAGCGTACAATTCACATTGATGGTTGGTGAAAAACTGGGACCAACAATATCTACACTATTTTTGCACTATTTTACTAATTTCAGTTTAAATGAAGGTGTAATTAAAAGATACGAATTTACTTTTACTGGTGGTATAGCTCCAGTGACGGAGCTCGCGGGCGTAGCCACCACCGCATTACCTAATTTTCTTGCCGCTAAATGGTAGTGTTCAGCACTATCGTGTTCCGGTCACGGCCCTGTATTTGCCGGCACAGAGGCATAACACCTTAGGCCTCAGGAGTGGTAACGCATCTGCATTTTGACCTTGGTCTTCATGTGGGTGTCTATAGGCTGCAGTCATCACTTAACAAACATCATTGTGAACAGCATGCGTGTTGGCCACTTCCATTAAATAAAAATAAAGATATATAATATAATAAACTTCTGAGGTCTTATTTGTTATACGTTTGAGCCAGAAATGACAGGGCAGTAGATACAAAATATTGAGTGTAATTTTACTGAAAATACCTTCATTCTATCAGCATTTTTGAATAAGTTAAAGCATGATCTTAAAATTTCCTACGAGGGTCCTGAATGGTTAAGTATCTAATTCTAAAATGTTTTGTAGTTAATTTTGGGTAACATTTGCTACTTTGCTAATACATATTTATGTCTATTATCTTATCTATAAAATAAAGAACATTATTACCCGTAATTGTATTTTTAAATGAAACAGATAAAAAATCATCGGCATTAATTCAATTCTTTCATAGATGATTTACCCAAACATTTCTTTTTAAAAATAGAAGGGAAATTGCTTATTTTTCGCCGAGAGCGTTAGTAATCGAGGTATAACAAATCGAATGCAACAAGAATGATAGTGAACCCATTATTTAGTTTTTATCAATACCTTCTTAAACCGTAACCTCGTATACTTCGGATCGTCCAAATTAAAACGCTTGCAGCTTTTTTATTTCACAATTCACACTGAAAGTAAACGAAGCGGTAGTCGTTTGAAAAAAAAAGCAGGCAATAAAAATGTTTTGGGAAAGTTATATTACGGTAAAGGGGTACCGTCATGGGGCTAAATTATAAGACAATTAACCGTGTCCGCTCGTAAACATGCCGCCAGAATTATTATCTGTTTACCTAACTGTAATTGAATTTGTTTCTATATTTGAAGTAGCGCCCCGCACTGGCTTCACATGGGTGAAATTTAGCCACTATCATAATATTATTATAGCGACTACAAATTGAGATGTATGTATTTTCACGCCAAGTCCCTTACGGGGTAACCAAAGAATTTAAAACGCCAGATGTCCTAAAAAAAATAAAATGTTAAAAAAAGAAAAATAAATTCAGATGTAAGCTATCGTATCATTCAAGTTGGATCAAATTGCATGAGGTATGTTAAATTTGATTAAAATCGGTCAAGTAGTTTAGGAGTTCAACGTGGACAAAATACTTAACCTACGTGGTCTAAGTTGTTTTACCTCTGTGATAGTTATAACAGGGCTATACATTACCATCTAACTTTCCTATGACAACTTTGATGATGATTTATAGTAGTTATGTATCTTTGTACTGAATTTCTTACCTACGAGGTTTAAAGCAAGTGCGCCCTACATACTTCTTTCAAACCTTGTAGATGTCCCATTCTTCTTCTTTATTGATCACCCTACACAGTTAGGTACATGAAGACTGATTTCAAAGAATGTAAGCCGTAATTTTAGATAATAATCTGACCTATTTATCAGGTAGTCTTTATTCAGCTGATGATCTACACTCTCAGCACTATTCATGAAAATGGAATGAATGTACCTACTAATACTTTCGACGACGTCTTTGAAGAAACGAATGTCAATTCATTTCCTTTGTAAATTAACAGAGTAGAGTAGTTCCATTGTAAATTAGTAAAGCAATTTTAAGAAATGCATAATTTCAATTACATTTTTGTCTGAATGAATTGAAAAAATATGTAATTATAGTTTTTTCAGTCATTTTCAGACTAACGTTTAAAGTTTTTAATTAAAAAGAAGTCACTTAATCACATTAATACGCAGTTTTGCTACCCATTTGACAAATATACTTTCTTAATAATGGAGACAGTTTGAATATGCGTGGAGTTATGATATGGTTTTGTACAAGATGCGAAAAAATAAAATAATGCCATCCATGGTTCTTTATGTTGGAAGACCGCAATCTTGTAAATGTTAGTAATACTTTTAAAAAAATGGAAAAGACATTTTAATTATTAGGTACATTTTAATTGATGGCATTAGATTTTTTTATTGCATTTTTTATGAAATCTACATGGTACAAAACCATACCCGAAACTGATAGTCTCCTATAATTATTTTATTTAATTTTACTTTACTACTTTATCTATAATGGTAAAGATTACTCGGTTAAATAATTTGTCACGGTATGATTTCGATTAAGTCAAATAATATGTCACGTTATGATTTCGATTGGTGTACCTAATCACATAGGAAACAAATCAATGGGTAGTTGAAAGCTATTGCCCGAGATCCCAGGATATAAGAAGAATTGGTTTATTTCTAAACTAGCTGTGCCGACGACTTCGTCCGCGTAAGATACTGTACAATAATTTTATTAAATTCTACGTGGACGAAAAAGAAGGAAAACAATATCACCACCAAACATTTAAAATATGACAATGATGACTAATCAAGTATCTATTTGTTATCGAAATGTTTTTTGAAAAGCCACGATAAGACTCGATCGCTTATCATGTGTCTACGAATTCGTTTGGAATGCAAAAACTTAGTTTATAGTGTATGACAGGGCGTGATTAATGTTCTAGGAACGGTGTACAAAGACGTTTTACTGCTGGGAGAAAGTCAACGGAAAATATAGCAACTCTCACGCACACCAATACCTACGTTGTGTTGATGTTGCGTAGTTCTCCTCGCATTTTAGCTATAAAATTAGTAGAATTTTTAGTACTTGTAACCCTGTGAATATCCACTAGGTTGCCTATCAAAATTTGGCCGCAAGTATTTTTGATTACTTTATTTTATCTTTAAAAGCCAGCAACTTTAATTTTAATTTGGCTCCCGTATATCATAGTAATAAGAAAAAAATAGCTTTAATGTTATATATAAATAATACATGTATTAGGTCTCAGGGATGGCAACGTATCTGCATTTTGACCTCTGGTTTTTATGTAGATGTCTTTAGGCTGCAGTCATCACTAAACATCATTGTGAGTTGAATGCTTGTTAGCCACCTTCCTTACATAAAGAAGAAAGTATTGTTTTTGCATATTTTTATTTGAAACATTTTTCATTTTAGTGTATTATACGCGAGATAATACCGTAAAAACAGTTTTATTTCAATGAGTGTAGCTCGCGAAAACCTAAGAACATTTCTATCGTTCGCGAATTGTAAATTTTACTAAAGCACCGAGGTAGTGATTATATCCTTTTTGGATATAATCACTACCTCGGTGCTTTAGTGAGTTGCTGGGGCTGAGAGGTTTAATCACCCTTGGCACCTTTGACCCGGGCCTTCATATTCGGGTATTTTCTTATAAAAAAAAAAAAGTTCGCTACTATGAAATGGGCAAGGAACCCAAATACCTAATCGGCGAACTGGTAGAGGCAAAACCACTTAGGCTTCATATCATAAAAAAACAATGTAATAAACCACCATTATAACAAAATAAACCATTTATACATATATTCCACCTGTATACTTTCAAGTCCAGGTACCAAATATGTCGAGTACTATCTGAGGGTGTCTAGAGTCTTAGGGCGTATGTATAAAGAGAATGATGAATGTAGATGAAGCAAGGGAGATGTAACAGGACCGGAATATCTGGCGCTTTACGTTCTCTGCATACATACATACATACATACTTTGCGTAATATCAATGTTAGACCCCATCCGACAAAAGTAATGCACCGATTGCGTGTTCTTCTGAAAGGTAATAAAACTGGTATACAACTGACGCCCGATAACATTACAGAATTAGACTGTGTTTTAGGATTAATTTAATAATTGTCATAAAAATATGCCCATAACAATATAGTCCGAAAAACGTTAAATTTCAAACGAAAAAAGAGCCATACTGTTTTTTAGCATGATTATAAAATAGGTCCCCGATAATTTCGTGCCGGTAGAACGTCGAGTACAAAAAGGTAATAAAAACTAGCCATGAACGTGTTAGTTTTAAAGTAAGGTTACAGCGTCCTTTGAAGAAATAATTGAAAGTAACAACAAAATGTTACATTCCTTAATTTGTCATATTGTTTTTGTTCAGGAATTTGTGATGAACTTGTGAAGTTGTATTGAGAGAGGTGAAATTAATTGACAGTTATTTTGAGATGTTTTGTCTTTCAATAGTAATTTATCTGGCTAATCAAACGATGTTGGCTGTACTCTGTCAATTACTTTTATCTGACTTTTTATTTAAGTACGAATTTCATATAGGGATTTGTGAAGTTAAATAAAATTTATGTACCTTTTAACCGTCTAAGATCAGAGTGAATACTCAATCTTTTACTTACATACAACTGTCATTAGGTACAGGATAAATATAGGTTTTACCCTGTCCCTAATGACAGACGATGATGACTTGATGACATACCTATGCAGAATACATGGTGTCCATTCAAAATCAAGGTGCAAGAAAAGAAAATAAGAAATGGCACACATTTATAAATATTAATACAAAGTACATATTATTATTAACCATAAAGCTAATAAATTAAAAAGTAATTTAAATACCTAGCTAATAAAGAAGATGATGTATGAAGAGAATGATGAATGTAAAAGAAGCCGTGCTTCTTCTACATTCTACATCTGCATGTCATAACTGAGGTAAAAATACACTAGCGTAATACGAATGCAAAAAAAATGCAAACCGAATACATCTCATATCAACCATACACCAAAATACTATTTGGCAGTCATTTACCATCACAAATCGACGCTTCAGTTCCAACCAAAACAATTTTGTAGATCGTGTCGACACACAATTTTGGCTGTAAATCTTCGTCCTTCGAAAGCAGCTCCTCAATCATCCACCAAGTACGTGGGCAGCAAAAAACAAAGGGCCCGGGGAACTCATAAATCGCCCGCGATAGAGTCATTAGCCAGGGGCGGACTGGCCACTGAATAATTAAAAACAAATAAAGTCGACACGGATTACGTTATCCGCCCCGATCTCGATTCTCATTAAGTTTTTACTATTTTTGGACTTACACGGATGTCATCAGGTTTTTTAGCTATAACAAATGCCACTATATTATTATTATGCCTGTTAATGGAAATAGGAATACGCAGGAGACTGTCTCGCTTATCTCATTTAATGATTACCATCTGACCGGAATACTATAGTGGTGAACACTACCATTTAATAGCAACAAAATAAGGTAATACGGTGGTTTCTGCGCCCGCGAGCTCCGTCTCTGGAGCTCTACCACCAGTAAAAATTCTGTCTACTGCTAGATTAATATCTAGTGTAGTATAAGATTGGTTAAAAATTAAAACTATCGTGTTCGTGTAAGGTAATGTACGGCCCGTTATTACTGGCTCAAAGGCACACCGCGGACACTTTACCAAAATTCCATACCAACACTTAATTTGGTCTCTATTACACAGACATGAATCAGTGACGTGTATTTACACGTGCACTTGTGTGCATAGCACGTAGAGAATACCAAACGTCGCCCATAAGAGGGGAGGAGGTTGGGTGAGGCAGGGAAATCGGGCGGGACGTCGAAGTGTCCATTCTATACGTAGTATTATTACATACTAGCGATCCGCCCCGGCTTCGTAGGGGTATAAAAAATATACCTTTCATAAAAGTACATTAGAAACGTTACAGCTATAGAATACTTTGTCTTTGTCAGTTGCATTGTCAAATGTGCAGCTAAAATACGTTTATAAATAAGGGGGTAGCCTATATTTAATGGATGTTGTTATACATATTATAAACCTTTCTCTTTAATCACTCTATCTATTAAAAAAAACCGCATCAAAATCCGTTGCGTAGTTTTATGGATTTAAGCATACATAGGGATATATAGGGACAGAGAAAGCGACTTTGTTTTATATTATGTAGTGATTCTCTGACAAAGGTAAAAAAATCCTTTGCTTCAGGGCAGCGAACACATTTGCATGTAGGCATCTAGTATTTTATGTAAATTTGTATAGCTTTCAGTATTAGCATACATAAATGTGAACTTTTTTGTCAAAAATACAGATTTTTCTGTCGTCGTCACTCTACCAATTTCATCATCATTTCAGCCGAAATACATCCACTGCTGGTTCCAACCCTTGCCATAATGATATCCCATAATCGCCACGCTTGGCATGCAGATTGGCAATCGCAGTCGCGGTAGTTTTTATAATATAATTCATAAATAAAAGCAGCCTTAGTTACTCCTCAATACATGAACTATCTGCCAGTGAAAATGCCGTCAAAATCGGTTCAGCCATTCCGGAGATCAGCCGTAACAAACCGGATTTTTTTTAAGAAAAACGACAAACATACAAAGATAGTAAAAAAGTTTTTGTAGGTAGGTATGTGCCGTTTATATATTTATGTATTTAGTAAAAAGCGGTTATTTTTATATTATAAACAGACACTCCTATTTTGATGTATAGATGTATAGATAATTAAGTAGGTATAAGCCTATAAATGCTGCATCAGCTCATTGTCTGCAGGTTATATCACACCAGACATTATACTCAAATATTTTCTAAACCACTAAAGAAATAATTCATTGACAGTTTGACAATTTAAGTGTACATTGAATCAAAGTATCTTACGAGTCGCTTAGGAATACACAAATATTTATCCTTTTCGGAAGTTCAGGCCCGTCACGTGGGCGTCTGGTTTCTGGTTTGACTTGATATTAATTCCATCCCATTTTCGTTTGATAGCATAAAATATCAGCTATTTTACTACCAGTAGAGTTTTTTTACCTTACCAACTATCTTTATGTATAAACATACATAAAATGCACACATACGCTCACCGATCCCGAATAGGTTAAAATCAAAACTGGAAAAAAAAGTCAACGCTCAGATGTTAGCTTCGCGTTCGGTAGCTTAGCAGTAAAGCGGCTGGACTGGTTATCCTGAGGTTCAGATTGATGCTCGGAGTCAATTTTTTCTATCCATATTTTCTTAAATTTGTCAGTTCACTTGCATGTGTTGCAAAAACTAAAATTTTTCATAGGTTAGGTTCCCGCTACAGAATTATTTCGTTCATCGAGATGTTCGAGATATGCTGCTAACCTTATTTTTACGCATATATATGATTTAGAGAATGTATATCCAGTCAGAGGAGAATATGATAATTAGTTAAAAGTACAGCGACATACTAACGATATTGTATAAACTGCAAAGTCTATCGTAATGGTCGATGGAAAAATCGTATTCCTATGCTCAAAGTTAATAGATTTTTTCAAGCTTCAGGGGACTTCTTCGATGGAAAGCACCTACAACTTCTTTGTCAATATTTGCTACGGAGATGGTAAAGTATCTCAGGGTATGTTAGTTATTTGCCTCATCATTATATTGACATGAATATGAGTACCAAATTAAAATCACAGATAACTCTAGCCTAGATACGGGTGGATCTTGCACTCAGCATTTGCATCTGATTCGTTGAGTTGTAAAGAAAAATTCATGCGGCGTTTATGGTAAATAAGTGATCAACAATCACTTATCGGTTGCATCACAAACGTACATTTTTGATAAACCCAAATTCACAAATGCTCGTACATTATAGCCCTGGAAAGAATATAATATGTTAGGTACTAGGTATCTAACAATACTGCTATTAGCAAGATATAAATTAAGTCATAATTTTGCCTTCTTACTCCTCCACTATGAGTCGATCAGCTCATAAATATTAAATAACTCCTTATAAACTTCTCACCAACTGACAACTAAGTAAACACTATCACAGATAATGAACCAAATTCGTGCAATACCAAACTCAACTCGATCAAAATAAATTGCACAACAATGTTTGATATTTTCAATTTTGAATCACCCTGTCAATGATTTAGATACAGCAAAAATAGTTTTGTTATAAATTAAGCATTACAAAATGCAGACGCGAATTGTAACGGAATTAAAACAACTACGCAATAGTGGTTCGTGTGTGTGTGGAGTGTTTGTTCAAATTATACGCTAAGCACCCTCAACACGAAGAAGAGACGCGCCGGCGCCGAAAATATTTAACTAAGGTTTCATCTTTATATATTATGGAAGTGTAAACAAACATGCAGTTCACGTTGATGGTAAGTGCGTTTTGCTGCTTAAAGATCCTAGATAGTCTACATAAGCCTTAAGGTTTCGATGAAGATAGGTTTCAACCTGTTAGAGTTACACTGTCTTTCCTTTTACAGGATATTGACATGATCATTTCATTGGAATGTTTAATACCCTCGCTGAACTCTACTATTTAGCGGTAAATTAAGTAAGCGAGGTCGAATGATTCGAATCAAGCTAGGCCTTGATCGTTCATTGTGGCAAGCTTTGTCATCTTTTGTCCAACAGTATAGATCTACCGACTAAACTGATGATGATGAAATTAGGTAATTGCCTGCACTCTCGAGTTCTGTCACTAGAGTTTCAACTACTAGTTTTTTAAACCTCCATACAATCAAAATTACAAAGAACTATAGATGTCTTTTTTTATTAAACGGAAGTGGCAAACAAGCATGCAGTTCACATTGATGTTAAGTGATGACTGCAGCCTTTAGACACCCACACGAAGACCAAGGTCAAAATGCAGGTGTGATACCACTCCTGAGGCCTAAGGTTATGGTTATGCCTCTGTGCCAGAAATAACAGGGCCGTACATTACCACCTGACCGGAACACGTAAGGAGGCAAGGCAAATAAGGTAGGTAAGTAGGTAATGCGGTGGTGCCTACGCCCGCGAGCTCCGTCACTGGAACTGTACCACCAGTAAATTATAGTTGATTATAGAAACAATAGCTTTTTGCCAATTTCTAAATTTTGGAACACTATTTTTGACTTTAACGAACGTACCTACATGAGTCCACCAGAATCTAGAGCAAGGAAAACTTCATAATGTTGCCATTATATTTTAGAGCTTTATTACTTGAACTTCCATATTTTTATTTATTCTGTCAGCCATGTCACTTACGTAACGGTTTTCTGCTCAACCGACTAAGTAGGTATACCTGCTCATATTTGAAACACGAGGATGAACTTTGTTGTAATTGTGATTAAACCTGCGAACCCAAAAGATAAACTCAAATGTACGATTTAAAGGAATGTTACACTTTTAAAACATCATCCATCAACTCGAGAGATCTAAACGAAATAGTAGTTACCCACTTATTATGCAATGTTTTTCACTTATAACTATGAAACTTAAATGCATTACTATTTAATTTATTTGTATCTTAGTTACATTAGGTAAGGCACCCAATTTATCTAGCGTAAATTAATTTATAATAACCAATAAGGCTTTTGACCTTCCTCAAGTTACATTGCAAAATATCGTTGAAATTGTTTCAATGGTTATGTTATCAAGTACAGAGCAGATGTCTGTCCGATCTAAAAAAAAGAGAAGATGTCTGCTTTTATATACTTCCAACAATATGATAAAAAAATGATGATATTATTTGCAGCACTTTCGGTAGATACCTTCAAAATATCACATTATTCAGTTCTTATCTCCTATCAACATATGGCTGTATTATCAAATTAATTTACCGAACGGTCTCTACTAACGGTACCCCTGAAGACTCTTCTACAAGTCACAATCGAAGCCTGCTGCGGAACAAACATCTGAAGCAGCACACGAATGACACAGAAATAAAAACTCAACCGCCTTTACAATAAAACAACTGTTCCTTTGCTCGCTCCACGATTTACGATCGGGTGATTCGAAACGGCACGCAGTAAATAAACAGTTGATACAGGCTACACATCATTACATCAAAGAGATGAATAGCCATTGTCAGCGAACATTACACCCTGTATTGCTAGTAATACGTGCGAGAATTCAGTGGTGTGAGTCACAGGCGTTTCTTATCCGGCAGTAGGTTAGTGGGCGCTAGTGGAGCCGGGTCAAACGGTGAGCAAACAGCGTATAGATTCGTCTTGGTCGCTGTTTGTGGTGGTTATACCGTGAAATGGTTAGAAAAGCTCTCCGTCCTTCCAACATTGTGGGCGCTGCTTCGTTCCACTGAAAATCGTAGTGCAATTTCGCTTAGAAATATTCTGTTTACCCGTCGTGTGGAAAAGTGTCTAGAATGCATTAAGCTTTAACGTGCACGGTAATTCGCGTAAATAATTCTGTACACTTACCGAGGAACACGAACTCACACGAGATATTTTTATCTGCGTGTACTTAGAATTGTTTATGATTAATGAGCAACATTACAACAATTTAGTGCCAAATTGAGATAAATCACTTCCAGCAAATTAAGCATGTAACGGCGCAGCGAATGATACTGACTGAGTTAAACGGCGTTTCATGACAAGCGGTAGAACAATATCATTATAAAATTATGGGAACGGGCAACCGTAAAGCATATTGTTGCTATCATTCGAAACTCGGAAGCATTTTCGGATCAAACCCAAATATAATCGCCCATCAATCAACCGTCCGAATTCGTACAAAAAACTCTTTGTCGGAACAAAACCGGGTGTAATTGGTGAAGGCGAAAAAACAAAAGTGGAAATTTATAACGAGACGAAACTCCCAAATCATTCTGTTTAGTGCGAAATTATAGAGTTTTAAACGGGGCGTTTAGGTGATTTGTACGTCTGTAATGGTGGGGTATTACGTAAGTGGCGCGCCTCGGGACGGAAAAGTGCGCCGCAATCTATTAGCTGAACAAAAAGTGAGCTTAATTTCACACCTGTTTACCTTTAATTCCATAATGATGCGGGAGCAATGGGCTTTTTGCACGCGCTTCACCGATCGCTCTCGCTTATTTTTACATACCTATATTCGGTCGGAGAAATTCATTATAGGAATCACGAATTCACGAACGATTTCTTTGTTGAAAAACTTGTATCAGATCGATTTGTTCTGTTATCGGACGTATTTTCCAACCACAAGCAATGACGACTTAAGTTCTCGGTTATTCAAAATTATAATTATTGAACACAATATTTCATTTTGTGAACTTATCCTTGACGTTTTTTTATGAACCTAATTAACAGCTGAGGATTAGTTAAGGATTCACAAAAACTCCACACCAAAATAATTTTCCACTAAATATTGTACGTCATGTCATTAAATATGAACTCAAGGTTTGCCTTATACCTTTTATAGTTTGGATTTGAAGCGCGCATGTCCCAGCGGCTGGTGTAGATCGTAAGCGATCTACTCGGTTAAGCACTACGGGCGCGGTCGGGTAATGTGATGGGTGACCGCTAGTGGCAAATTAAATGCGCGTTTCCGTGCTTCAGAGGGCACGTTAAGCCGTCGGTCCCAGTTGCTATCGATAGATAGCATCCGTTAAACCTTGTCGGAGACCTTATGGGCGGTTTGAAAAACATCCGACAGCGGGTTGGCTACTAACCCACCCACCTCCACCAATCCGCATTGGAGCAGCGTGGTGGAGTAAGCTCCAGGCGTCCCCCCAAAAAAAGGGGAGAGACTAGTGCCCAGCAGTGGGACGTATAATGGGTTGCCATTATTATGTTATTTAAATTGTATGGAACACAAAAATAATAAAAAAAATTATGACATATGGCAAATAAGCATACCTACATTAACATCGTGAGTGAAAATTGTAGCCTATAATGATCTACATAAGAACCTTAGATTTCGATTTTTATTTTTTTTTACTTTCCACACCTGAGTTTTAAGTTGTTATACTATAAAAATAGTAAAATAAAATACGCTTACACTCATAGCGATTCTAGGTGCGCGTGCCGTTGTACACACACAACACATAGGTACACAAATACCCAGACCCGAAACAAAAATCTGTATGCCATTCAAACCTTTCTAATCAAACGGTCGTTTCACACCGCTGAACTAACCGGGTCGTCAAATACTGTGCCAAAAATTAATTAAAACTCTACCGGAGCACGATAGCGCTGAACACTACCATTTAGCGGCAGGTAGATTAGGTAATGCGTTGGTGAGCCTATGAGCGCCATCACTAGAGCTCTACCCGTAAATTTAATTTTCGTTGTAAATTTAATAATAACAATTATTCATTAATAGCAAGTTTAAATCAACAACTTTAAGGGTTCTTTCAAATCGGGCGTTTGGGACACCAAACGCCGGTTGTCGTACCGGGCACCGACGGTTGGTTTTTTCCCATACTTTCTCGTATTTGTGGTTATACCAGTGCCTGATTAGCCATATAGCAGGAGGCAGCAAATGCTACAGGCGTCGCATCTTGGAGGGGGCCCTCCAAGCACCTGTATCCAAAAAAAAATACAAATATGTAAAATATGTAATACACCTTAGCTAATCTCAAAGTGAGCGTTGGCCACACTGTAATTATATAGGTAAATTATTATGTTGCAAGTTGGCAATACAGCTGCCACAATACTTACAGGGGGAATCCCCTAATACTGTTTTCGATTCCTTTTCGTAAATGTTCTGTTTTATTTACATCCTGAATTTCAGTAGGCAATGTATCTCTAGAGCCCCATGGTCACATTTGCTACGTATGACATCCTCCTCTAAGAAGGAATGTGACAACCCCACTGCCCACCAGTGGAGGAGAATTCTTCCGCTAGTACAGTTAGTCAACCGAACAATGACGGTCAAACCACTCCGAGAACATCATCATCATCACTACAGTCGAAAGACGTCCACTGCTGGACTAAGTCTTCCCTAAAGACGCGTACAACAGCGTTGTGTGTCATTAGGGGAGAATATGCCATCAATCGCCACGCTTGACAGGCGGATCGGCGATCTCAGAGGCGGTAGTTTTATCGCGGATCGCTGTTGCCCATCCCGCGTTGTTATTTTTACTACCAACCTATTGGAATAGTGTGACCGCCATTGTTCGCTTCACTGACTACTAGCGGAAGAATTATCCTCCACTTGAATACGATGAGCTCGTCACGTCCCGACGTCTGGACCAAATGGTTACCAGGACTCTGTACAGGACATAGTACTCAGGACTCAGGACATAATACACGTAATATGTACTTACAAATTTTGTGCTCCTAGTCTTCTGGTATTGGCATGCTGGAGATAGAACAGGTCTCCAAGGTCTACTGCAGCGAATAGGTGCAGTGGTGGAACGGGATCGAGCGAGGAGGGAGAGGGGTGATGTTACAAAGAAATTCGATGCGCCACAATCGAATAGATATTTGAATTTGTTCCAACGATAGTCCACGAGCACTGAAAACAGAAATATTATATCTTATTATTTAAAAATAATGCTTTAATATTATTATCAACCCTTACCGGTTACCCAACAAATTAGACTTTCAAGCCCTTGAAACCTTATTATTATTTTTGATTTATTTATTGTTCAGACTTAACGATTCCACTAAACAAAAGCCTAAACGATTAAACTGAGATCAAACACCTTAATCAAGATCATCATTAAACGCGCCAAAGCCATAGGTTTTGACAAACGCTTTTTGAGACTGTTTAACATAGCTGAACACTATAAATCATAAGCAAACCTTTAAAGGCGTCTTAAAAATATTTTAAGACCCCCTTAAGATGATTTCCAGGGCTCTTTAGAACTGAAAAATAAGTCACATACTGATACGACCCTACACGTATCCTTCTTTTATATTTAAAGTCCAATCTGCTGGTATAGGCATGTTGGTGATGGTACATAGCTCCAAGGTCTGCTACAGCTAATAGGTGCAGTGGTGCTGCGGGGAGGAGAGGGGGTGTGACGTCACGACCTGGGTGCCGACACGTCGCCGTCACGCTCCACAAACAGCGAGGTTGCGGCAGCCTTGACGTCGCCTCACATTGCGCACCGGCACAGAACCACTCGGGTTTTTCAAGTAAATACTCTATTTCAATGGGCAGTATGAAGGTGCCTGTAACTTCCGTGGTTGCAGCTTGAATCTCCATTGCTTTAAAAAATGTAAGCTGTTTTTTTTTTTCAACTTGACTCCTGTTTTTCCTGAAGAGTATGACAAATACAGACCTACATTCACATGTAGGTCTGAATTATACCCTATCACCTACTATCAGCGAAAAGATCAATTATGCACATGGGCACTTAATGAGTTGGTGATATGCTACATTTGATAAATTTTGGCAGATCACGGAGTTCCTTGGCAGTGCACAGCCAATATAAGCGCCAGTTACCTACGTTATTCTTGAGCCGCATTTTATAGGTGGCAAGGCTATATTTCACCACCTTAACTTAAAATAAAGAATCTGATATTTTTAAAAATTAACAAACTGTTTAAATATCAAGTTATTCTTTGCGCCTATCATCATATTAAAATATAGTCGTAATATATATAAAAATCAATTGCTGTTCTTTCGTCTCGCTAAAACTCGAGAACGGCTAGACCGACTTGGCTAATTTTGGTTTTGAATGATTTTTGGAAGTCCAGGGAAGGTTTAAATGCTAAGAAAATATGAAGAAATGGAAGGGAAAAAGTAAAAAACCACATTTTGATTTTCCCATACAAATAGTCCGTATCTATCAAACCTTTGACACATTATTTCATTCTGAGGCAATACGAAGTTTGACGGGTCAGCTAGTAAAATATAAAGACAACGCAAACTGTCATGCTTAAGGATTCCTTCATGATAGGAATCCTTAAGCATGACAGTTCTTCTGGTTGTTTTCGTACTACAATAATTTGTGGACCAAAGGCGACAAATGGTAGTTTTCAGCACTACTGGTGGTAGAGCTCCAGTGACGGAGCTTGCGGGCGTAAGCACCATCGCATTAACTAATATACTTGCCGCTAAATGTTAGTGTTCAGCACTATAGTATTCCGGACAGGTGGTAATGTAGGACCCTGTAATTTCCGGCACAGAGGCATAACACCTTAGGCCTCAGGAGTTGTATCGCATCTGCAATTTGACCTTGGTCTTTGTGTGGGTGTCTATAGGCTGCAGTCAACATCAACATCAATGTGAACTGCTTGCTTGTTTGCCACTTCCATTATATAAAAAAACTACCTATCGTGTTCCGGTTAGATGGTCATGTCCCCGTCATAACTGTCATTGAGACATCACAACTAAGGTCTCAGGGGTTGCGACGAATCTGCATTTTGATCTCTGGTTTTCGTGTAGATGTAGGTTGCAGTCATCTCTTAACATCAATGTTCTCTGCATGCTTGTTAACCACCTTAGTTTCATAAAAAAACATAACTTGGTATAAGAGAGGCGAAACAACTTAGATATCAGGGGTAGCCACTGCATTTTGATCTTCGCTTTTTATGTAGGTGTACATAGGCTGCAGGATTTATTAAGTACACCCAGGTGAACTGCATGTTTGTTTATCACTATCATTACACTAAATAAATACCCTCTCAGTCCCGCCAAGAAATTATAGCAAAAAATCTCGCTCAAATCCATGACCGAAAACATTATTGAAATGATTGAAATATTCAAACAGCCTTACAGGTTGAGGGATTTTAATTATTTATACATGATTGAAGGTTTTGTGTACCACATAATTGACGCTTACCATGTCGCCAGAAACCATAAATTGTCAGGTAGCTAAAAACTAAAGCGAACAGAGCCATAAACGAATCTAATAAATGGCAGAATGTATTTCTTTTGCCCACGTCTGGGCATGGATAATTCAGACGACGCTGAGACAATAGTGTCTGTGTGAAAGCGTCATAAAACTCCGAGGTCTGTAAACCCAGTCCAAAATATTTACAGCGCGTGACAAATGTACCGTATTTTGTCTCAGGACGGTCACGCTGATTAGACGTGGTTAATCTAAGGATTTCATTGCACTGCGCATCATATTACGAATGTATAGTAATGTTTTTCAAGATAAATACAATGATTCTGGGCAGGACAGTTGAATTTCGTGTGCGGTCTTCTGGGTCTGGGTTATGCAGAGTAATTTGTTAATTTTCTGCAAACACATTTTTCTTCAGTAAAAAGATTTTGTAATATTCTCAAAATAAGCACGCAGATATTAAATATTACAATGTTTACGTAGTAAATAAAGTGTGTACGTAGAACCTGAGAAGTTATTCGTAATTAAGGAATAGGTACAGTTGTTCAAATATTGTAAGATTTTAAGAATGTTATTATTTTTTTGCAATTTCAGCTGTACATCAAGTTCGTACCTATTACAACAATTTATTCGAATATACTTACTTATTTGCTTTGTGATATAAAAAGGACAATTGCCGAACGTTTCTGATACGCCTTATATATTAATATAGGATATTGTAACGCTTATCAGTGGAAAAATATGTACTAAAATGTTACAGCGAGATAAAATAAATCTCGAAAACCGGAATATCGAAAATGATTTTTATCGTCCTTTTATAATACACATAACAAATAAAAATAGATGACAGACGAGACGAGAGATTTTATGCTCAACTCTAGTAGCATCTTTACGTCTTCTCAAATTACTGAATTCCATACGAATAATCCAACTAACATAGCTGCTTCATAAATAGTGAGAAGAAACGATAGCACGTGCCGGCACACAAAACATTTATGATTTTTAAGAGCAATCTCACATAGAATCGAAGCGTGGGCGTCCGTCGAACAAAAAATCCCTTGATTGTCGTTTTACTTCGATCGTTAGTTATAAATCCGAGGGTGCGGCGATGGCCAATGACTGTGAAAGTTCACACAACAATTTAGGATTTTAACACCACACTGCCACCGGCGATCGAGTCTCATTAACCGGTGGACATGAATGCAAGTTTCAGCGTATCGCTAACTGTTTTAAATTACCGGAAAAATTAATTGCCGAGAAGATTGCGGCTGAAAGGATTATATGTAAGCAACATTAGATTTTATACCGCATCTCTATGTCTAATCACACCTGATAGTTAACCAAGCTTATCTGCCAATAAACATCATTACCATAAACAACAAAAGCGAACGTTATAACATCGTAAATTATCGTAGATTACGTGTTATTTTTGTCGTAAACCAAACATTTCGTCAGTCAATTTTCCTTCTGGTTCGCTCGCTCAAAAAAACGACCTCCATCTCGAATGTCATTTGCACG
The DNA here is from genome assembly GCA_036365455.1 of Macrosoma leucophasiata. NCBI lineage: Eukaryota > Metazoa > Arthropoda > Insecta > Lepidoptera > Hedylidae > Macrosoma > Macrosoma leucophasiata. The sequence goes on along the minus strand of JAWQUS010000007.1, from coordinate 19,140,426 downwards.
GCGTGCCGTTGAAAAAGCAATTATTTCAATATCTGGCCCGCGCCGGCACCCAGTGACCGGCAAAAACTGAGGCGAGCACGCGCTCCGTGACTAGCGGCAAGAAAGTTTGGAGACGCCGCGGTTGACGAAGGACAGCACTATCGTCTGTGCCGTTAAACGTTCACTTGTAAGTTGTAAGTATTTCGATTCAATTATGAACAGGTCAATCTTGAAGATGTTTAGGTTCTGCGTCGAATTCCGATCTAATTCAATTGTTACTTAATTGGATTATTTCATTCCACCGTAATTTGGTTAAGGGGTGTGAAAAAAACATACCTAATACCAACTCATGGGTGAAACATTGTTGTGTGGAGCTTGTTGTGTGCTTGATCGTGTGTCATTAACTTACACTTGACATAATATCACGCATAAATTTTTGATAGAAACAGAAGTTTGAACTTGCTTCAAATTCGTGCTTTGAATTAATTCTTAAAAGCACGAATGAATTGACTTCCTGGGACAAATTTCCGATGGTTCCACTGATAATGTTCTGAAATAAAACATTTCCAGAAAATCATTGCTATCTAACCAACTTAGTTCTTTGACCAGGTGATCGATCTTGGGGGTTTAAAATCTGTGATAAAACAAACAAATCTGTGGTAAACATTGGCCGCGTACACTCAAGATAAAGTTGGTGGTGCTCCGCTCCATACGGTGGTAATATAGAAGATTATTATTTTGTTGAAATAATAATCTTCTATATTCCTTAATATTTTCTAATCTTCCTTAATCTGTCATCTAATCTTCTTTAATCTTCCCTCTAAAGATTAATCTACTCATATTTTTTATGTAATGGAAGTGGCAAACAAGCATGCAGTTCACATTGATGTTAAGTGATGACTGCAGCCTATAGACACCCACGCAAAGACCAGAGGGCAAAATGCAAATGCGTTACCAGTTCTGAAGCCTAAGGTGTTATGCCTCTAGTGCCGGAAATTACAGGGCCGTACATTACCACCTGACATCGAACACTACCATTTACCGGCAAGTATATTAGGTAATGCTGTGGTGCCTACGCCCGCGAGCTCAGTCACTGGAGTGACGGATTTCTGTTTTTCCTTTTGCGGTATGGATTCATAAAATTCTGTCTGACTCTTCAAAGCCTCAAAGATTTTGAAGAGTCAGACACCCTGGTACTTTGCTTTAAATAAATCGATAAATGAATTTAGTCGACCAATAGTTTCTTAAAAGACCTTGACCAATGAATCCGATATCAATTTCATTGTCATTATACAATTATATTTAATTTAATAACAACATTAAACTTAATTCATTGCATAAAGAATGCATCAGTACATCGATTACATTTTTTGTCAGCTTTCAAAACCTATCAAGATGTTGACAATGCATTTCAGAGTCTATGATTTCATCTTCACTGGACCCAATCTAACGTTTCGTTTGAAGTCCGTTAGGTCTGTCGAGTTGTATTTTTAGATCCCCAACTACCAAACAAAGACGTCACGATCCTGGCCGCCAGCCTTTCCACTCTGCTGCCTGTTGTTGTATAATCGAAACAAATAACAATAAATTCGTTTCCGCAGATCAATTATGTTTTTGTTTCATTATATCTATTACATAAAAACAACAAGGTTTGGGACGTGACGACTTGTTGGAGCTTTGTCATGACCTATATTTGTTTAATTATCTTGAGAAATTGCGGTTTAAATTTCAAATGAAAGTAAGTTAGACAAATAAAAGTAGACAAATAAAAATATGAGCGATGTTTATAAAATAGAAGTTGAAAACCCGCTTGCAGTTCACACTTGCAGTTCGCACTTACAGTTCACACTGCAGTTCACACTTGCAATTCAAACTTGCAGTTCACACTTGCAGTTTACACTCTGCAGTTTACGCTTGCAGTTCGCACTTACAGTTCACACTGCAGTTCACACTTGCACTTCACACTTGCAGTTTACACTGATGGTAAGTGAATGACTACTGCAGTAAAGGCTAATATAACATAAAAACAAGATGTCTCAGTGCAGATGCGTTGGTACTCCTGAAGTTTAAGACCTCTGTGCCAGAAATCACATGGGCACCAGTAATCCAACCGACAACAAGCACCATCTAACAGGCCAACGATACTGCTGTACACGAATAATTAATGACAGACAGATCAGGTAATTCGTCGTTGACTCTTTTCAACCAGTAAAAATAATCATCTCACTCTTGTAAATTGTAAGATACTCACTTTTAAAGTAAAACTAATGAATCATTTAACTCAACAGTCGATTTTGTGATCGACTCAAAATCGATTACCAATTTTTTGCTTCGTTTTTTACTATATAGATCCAAATATAGGTATTTGAAATAGTTCTGTTTCAAACCAGTGTGGAACAAACAGTGTGTTATTATATAATTTATATTTTGAACTTCTCTTTGACAATACTCATTGAATTGAAAACAATTTTTTGAGAGTTTGAATAACAATGAAAACATTCTAACGTCATTATTTCTATTTAATTAATACTCGAATTAATTAAACACTTGTGAAATCGACCAAGTGAAAGCACTAAGTAGATTCGTTTTCTTTGTGATTCAGAATGCAGATTAGTTATCTTGTTTTTCTGTTTTATCTTTGGATAAACCGAAATCTGTCTGGAACACTGTGCAGCCCTCTTTTTGTTAAGTGGCAAACAGTTGTGAGTGTCATTCGACTGTGAGTGACAATGCATCGACGACAAGTGGTCCAGGCGACAACCTCTACCATTTGTTTATCATTTTGTTATATCCAACTTTTTACCGGACTTCGGCGGACAGTGGAATAAGTTTTTCTATCACTTCATAGAAATTAGGCGTATGAAGTGATTTTTTATTTTTTTTAGTCGTTAATATTTTAGTAAGTATGTCAATTCTCTTGTCAAAAAGTGGTTAGGTATAATTTTGATGGTATTCGATTTAAAACTTATAGTGAATATCTAAATTACTAAAAATGGTCTAGAAATTACGAGTTAATTAGAACTAAAGTAGCACATTTTGGTCAAACATAACTTTAGGTGTTGTGCTATGCTGCATGCATATTTTTGGAGCTTTGGAGATTGGTGGAATTTAAACAAAAAAAACGCAACATGCCTAACGATTTGTATAATAACCAAACTACTATAAACCGCAAACTAGAAGAGCCAGTTTGTGGTTTATAGAGGTACTTGGGTACATAGATTAGTTAAGCAAAAAATTACTTCATACGTTAAAGCTACGATGATTCAAACTCTATTTCACTTCTAAATAGGTACGATACATAATTTAATAAAACAGCAGCTTGCAATGATTTATACAGAACTTACTTATTAATATCGTCATATATGTAACAAAATACATTTTTTAATTAATTGATAAACTCAAGGATGTTAACTTTTAATATCTACATAATTGTAAACTGCCTCGGTAGCCTAGTGGTAGCAGGCCACTACTACTACGCTGAGGTCCTGGGTTCGATTCCCGGGTAGGGGGTTATCATAGATAATGGTGAAAAAGCCTTTATCTCTGGTTCTATTGGGATTTTTCCATTTTCTGGAAATTTCCCAGTACCTCAAAGTTTGGTAATGTGCCCGGAGATGTCAACAGGCTCGCCACCTGTTACATGGGCCAAAACGTAACCGGCGAATCGTGGGTGTTTGCATGTATGCTTGAATGCATGCATTTACCTCTGCCTACCCCTTCGGGGATTACAGGCGTGAAGTTACGTTGTAATATTTTTATTTTTCGCAATAACACATGCGAGTGAACCTTAAAAATTAAAGAAAAAGGAAAAGAAAAATCTGACTTCGGGCAGGAATCGAACTTGCGACCTCAGGATAACAAAAAAGGGAAGGCAAAATTTGACGTGTCGGTGTGGGACTTCGGTAGCTTAGTGGTAAAGCGGCTGGACAGGTTATCCTGAAAAATGGTTCGATTCCTGTCCGTGGGCAGATTTTTCTTGCTCAATTTTTCTATTATTAAAATATATTTATTATTTTTAACTTCTAACATTCAACAGACTTCTAAGAAATATTGTCACAAAATGGTAATTTAAGAGGTGCATATTATATTAAAACAGTAGCTACATTTACAACAAAAACAATAGACGAAATAATTTAACCACGTGATTGGTTTGTTTCAACAAGACAACCATAACCACAGACACCCTTGGCACTCTTGTTTAATACAATTACTTAACTAACGAGAGTGAAAAAACATTCATTGCCTATTGCGGTCTTATTTACGTTCAATCATACCAACTTTTGAGCAATGAATATTGTTATTGCAATTTTTGATCTAAATTTATTTTGTAAGGACATAACTCTTTCTTTTTATTAACTTGCATTTTCCATCGTTGTAAGTGATAAAGTTGCTTGTACAAATCATATCTTTAAATGATAAGACTTATTACAAAACAATTATCCAACTATACTAAATACGGGCATCGCCAGTGAGTAGCAGGAGGGGACAGCTGCCCCTCCCTAGAGATAAAAAATAGCGCAATTTACAGGAAGGACTGAACTTTGCCATAAGTACCTATAGGTACAAACCTAGTCCTAGAACCAACTTGTCCTCCCCTATAGCCAAACTGGCCCCCTCTATATCGTCGGCTGGCGACGCCCTTGCGTATACCTAACCAAAAGCAGTAGCAATAGATATATAATAATGGCAACCCTTAAAACGTGCCGCTGCTGGACACGAGTCTCTCCCCTTTTTGGGGGATTCCTGGAGCTTACTCCACCACACTGCTCCTATGCGGGTTGGTGGAGATACGGGTATTACGGGTTAGTGGCCAACCCGCTGTCGCATATTTTCAAACCGGGCGGTTATGGGCATAAGGTCTCCAACATGGTTTAACGACTGTTATCAATCGAAAGCAACCGGGACCGACGGCTTAACGTGCCCTCCGAAGCACGGAAACGCGCATTTCAATTTGCCACTAGCGGGCACCCATCACACACCCGACCGCGGCCGCTGGGCCATGCGCGTCCAATTAACTATATGCATTAATTAAATACCAGAAAATAACTACGCGAAATAACATTATACAGCGGCGACGACCCGGTTAACCCAGCGTTGTAAGATGACCATTTGATTCGAAGGGTCGCGCGTTCGATTATAGATTTTTTTCGGGTTTGGGTGTTTGTGTATGTGTTGTATCTGTACAACTACGATCACGACACAAGTTTATACCTAATGTGGGACTGTGAGTGTAAGTTTACTGGTGGTAGAGCTCCAGTGACGGAGCTCGCGGGCGTAGGCACCACCGCATTACCTTATTTACTTGCCGCTAAATGGTAGTGTTCAGCACTATCGTGTTCCGGTCAGGTGGTAATGTACGGCCCTGTAATTTCCGGCACAGAGGCATAACACCTTAGGCCTCAGGAGTGGTAACGCATTTGCATTTTGACCTTGGTCTTTGTGTGGGTGTCTATAGGCTGCAGTCATCACTTAACATCGATGTGAACTGCATGCTTGTTTGCCACTTCAATTACATAAATAAAAAAAAACAAAAAAAAAAAGCGTATTTTATTTCGTTACAAAGCTAACAATATTAATAACTCAAGTTCCTTAATTTCACTCAAACTAAAACTAAATATTGTTTTCTTGAAATTCAGGCGATACACCTAATTACAAAAGTCATTTGTTTATCAAAAGTTTGTTCTAACAAGAGACAGATGGTAGGGCCCACTAGAAGGCATAGCCGTAACGGGACGGATTGCAAGTGTGTCGGCCGCCAATCACAGCAGTGTCGCGTCCAACTTGTAAATTATGTTCTTTAGAAAGTACAACCATACTCGGTCTATTCACATTGTGTTATATAGTTGTTGGATATGAGAAAATTCTACACATAGGTAATAAGAATACGTTCATTGATAAATAGTGCAAGGGATATTGAAGCTGATGTTTTTATGTTACAAAGCCCAGTTTAAAGGTTTGATTTTATTATTATTGACAAAGTTTGTGATGTTTTAAAACAATGATGTACAACGTAGCACCACATCACCTATTCCCCTACACCGAACACCTCAATAACAAATGTGGAAGCCACTCACCAACTTGAATACTGCACCAAGGCACCAGGACTGATGGCACGCACGTCTCCTGACTATGCATGTGGTAAGGTTATGGTGCTCCTTTCTTCTTCCTTTCGTTTTATCCGATCGTAACTCGATCTTCTAGCGCCTTGTTTGGGGGTTCCCCAGTTTCCTCGTGTCTGCAAGGCATCCTCTTAGTTGCTGCTTGCCAGCAACTATTTTTGCCAATTTTTGCGAATGATTTATCTAACGTTTCAGACTTAATGACGTAAGTTATTGAAAATATTTTTTTGCATGCCCCTGTGTGTGATACATGCTCTAGTACTAATAGGTAGTATTCATTATTAAATGTTAAAAATAAGTTTACATTTTTAACTCAGTAACTTTGCTAACCAATACATTTCAGTGAAACTGGTACTACTTAAAGCGGTGGAGTAGCAATTATATTTATTAAAACCTAGAAACTTAATCAGTGCCTAATCATTACCACAATCGAATTTTTAGACGCATAAATGTCAACGCCTACATTAATATAATTCATGTATTACCTTACATTTCTTTGATTGTAATGATATCCGTTTTAATAATTAAAAAAAAAACTCAATTTAACAATACTGATAAACAAATCTGTATCGTTTATTGCTCTTTATTGCCATTTTTCAAGAATGTAGCTTCTTTAAAGGTGTATTATTAAAGTTGAAGTGTTACGCAGTATAAATGAATACTACAATAAAGTCCTTGTTCAGTAATGTGCTGTCACCCGCGGAAGAGAAAACGTCAGTGAGAGCTGTCGAACTCGCATGAAATATGATAAATGTTACTTAGCTTCATAGCGATTGCCAAGGATCGTATATATACTGGATGGGCTTTGCTTTTTAAATTTACTGTATAAAGAACGTTGTTTTATTGAACGTTTATTATTTTCTTTTTTACATGATTATGGTGGCAAATAAGTATACAGCTCAAATTGATGGGAAGTGAATACTCAAGCCTATAAACAATAATAACGCGCTGAACAACACCACTAAGTATTATTACATATTCTCTGACCACTACCATTTAGTCAGCGCCGCCCCGCAGATCGTAGACATCCAGTTTGAAGCCTTAGGGGCAAGTAGATTAGGTAACACGATGGTGCCTAACTCGCGAGCTCCATGACTGGAGCTCTACCAACAGTAGGACTGCATAAAGAACGTTTTTTATTGTTTACTAGCTGACTCGGCAAACTTCGTATTGCCTCACAATGAAATAATGTGTCAAAGGTTTGATATATACGGACTATTTGTATGGGTAAATAAAATTGTGGTTTTTACTGTTTCCTTTCAGTTTCTTCATATTCTCTTACCTATTAAACCTTTCCTGGACTTCCAAAAATCATTCAAAACCAAAATAAGCCAAATCGGACCAGCCGTTCTCGAGTTTTAGCTAACGAACAGCAATTTATTTTGATATATATATATATATATATATATATATATATATAGATAGAAAGATTTATTATGTAATGACAATGACATACAAACATGCAGTTCAAGTGGACGGTAAGCGAACACTGAAGACTATCTATCTACATCTGCAAAAAAAACCAGAGGCAGATTCTTTGCCACCCCATGAGGCCAAATTGTTTTCCCTCTGTGATAGTTTTTACGGAGCCATACATTTCTATCCAGAACATATTACTTAATGCTTAACACTACCATTAAGCGGCGGGAGACAGATTAGATAACGCGGTGATGCCTACGCCCTCGAGTTCCGACACTGGAACTCTACCACCAGTATAAAGTTAATTATCCTTCACAGTTATCACTCACGGAATGTTTTAAAAGTAGGTATCTTCCGTTATTTTTCTTTACTTGTCAAAAATTAAAAAGTAAAAAGAAACTCCATATTATTTCAGTATCAGCTAATCGACCGTTCCTATGATGCAATAAACTTTTGTACATAGCACACATAACTATTGTATAAAATACATTTTATAAAAAAAGTGGGTCTCAAAACCAATGTCAATGTAGACCCTGGTTTTAAGATAAAATATAAACCACTTCTAAATGCTTCGACAATTTGAAACGAATGGTCGGTTATAATTATTTTATGCTACCTATTGTTTGTAATGGAAAATAATTTATTTAATTATGTTGTTTTAACATAACACGTTACTATAATCAGTCACGAGATGTTTCATTAGTGTTTTACTACCTTTACATTAAGTAATGAACCAATATAGGTATATTCAACAAGCCCATTAATGAAAATTGTCTGTTTAAGTAATTTGAATGCACAATTAATACATTAATTTATGTCCAGCGGGGGTTTCACCGGTAGCTCATAAAAGTTAACAGTGCCTCCAATTATTTTATACATTTGAAGAACTGGCCTACCTTTGATAGAAAGTCAATGGTTACCATCGCCTATGTTCTTTTACAAATCAGGGCTGTTGCCAACACGCTGCCAGTTTTGGAAGACACTATGACACTATGACGCGCTACAGAAAATGACACTCTGACTTAAGTAATGACGAAGAGTGGGTGCCTTAAACCAAATCTTTACAATAAATGGGGCTTTTAGCGACAAACGATAAAGACGTGTCTTTGAGAGATTGAACTGTACTTACTTGGCTTACCCAATTCCAGATCCGCTCCAGAGAGTACTCGACTTCAGATACAAGCCTAGTTGTACTTTCCTCGACATATATATCTCGATAATTCAGATCAAAGTCAGATCTGCATGCTGTCATCCGCATAACAAGGCAAGCTTGAAAGCTGGGGTTTCGCTACAGCATATCAATTTTGTGAAGAATTAAGAGTGTGAATTAGCACAGAACAATGGTGCTACAATCAATGGGGCTTTTATAGCGGAGAATGCGCAGACATGTGTCTTCGAGTGATTGAACTGTACCAAATTAAATCGACCCCAAACCTCTCCCCTCTACAACCCTGAGCCACAGAGCCTTGCGGCATACCAGCGTTAAAAGGTAGGTCAAGGTCTCTCTGAGCGCTGACCTATAAGAATTTTTTTTATGTAATGGAAGTGGCAAACTAGCATGCACTTCACTGATGTTAAGTGGAAACTGCAGCCTATAGACACCCACACAAAGACCGAAGTCAAAATGCAGATGCGTTACCACTCCTGAGGCCTAAGGTGTTATGCCTCTATGCCGGAAATGACTGGGCTGTACATTTACCACTACCATTTAGCGGCAAGTATAATAGAGATGGAAGTTTCGCGAGATGTGCCTGGATCGGAAATTGGCTTTCTCTTTTGCCGTGTGGGCCAGACTATCGTCAATTCAACGCAGAGGTAGGAACGATGACCGACAACAATTCCCTTCGATAGGCCTCATTAAAGTACGATTCCAAACTCGGCAGCAGTGCTGCCGCAGCACTACTGGTCTCCATATATTATGTATGAGTTTATATGAGATTACATTCCGAGCTCTGCAATAGAAAATTGAGAAATATGGTGCTGCGGCAGCACTGCCGAGTTCGGAATCGTACCTTTAATAATTGTTTTTTATATTATTTTGCATTAACACATGCTTGTGAAATATATTTTATTTAAAGAAAAATGGAAAGAAAAATTTGACTTCAGGCGAGACTCGAACTCGCGGCCTACTGGGAATCTAGTCCAGCCGCTCTTCCAATTGAGCTACTGAAGTCCTGCCCGATTTGTCAAATCTTTCCTTCACATTTATTGCATTGTTTTATGGTAGCAGCAGCGCCATCTATTGCCGACTATGCTATTTAGGCAACCGATATAATAGACTTTGCAGTTTATTGAATATCGTAAAGAAGTCGCTTTTACCCTTAATAATTGTTTTTTATATTATTTCGCCTTTAGTTTCTTGCAAACTCTAGAGATATGCTTTGACTAAAAGTATGAAAAAACTACAAGTATTACAATATTTACGTCAATCGGTTATTTATAAAATAAATACTTACTAAAATTGTGCCTTTCCAGTGCTATCGATCCGTGGAGGTGCCAATCAGCCTCGTGCGCAGGTTTGACAGCGAGGTTAGAGCTTGCCGATTCCTTAATTGCCATGACGTTTTGGTGTCACATTCCTCGACCGTAGTGTACACGCTACTTAAACGGGTACCGTGTGCACTAAGCTTTCGATTGCCACATCGATGATTCGCACTTTTGGGGCGATCCAATAAAATAATGAATGTGAAAGTTATTTCTAACTTTTCTTAAAATGCAAAGTTTTGATAAATTGTAACTTTTAATAAATGTAAACCTTTTTTATAAAAAAACAGACTAAAATTCTTGTAGAAATCCCTACTTCCCTATTAATATTATAAATGCGAAAGTAACTCTGTCTGTCTGTCTGTTACCTCTTCACGTCCGAACGACGGTACCGATTCTAATGAAATTTGGTACATAGATAGAATTGAATTTGAGAAAGAACATAGGTTACTTTTTAAATGACATCCACGAGGGCGAATACTCGGGCAACAGCTAGTTACCTATATTTGCGGATTTTCTCGAGTATACCACTACTCCCAACAGCCCCAACTTCTTCTTCACAGAATATCCGCAAATATAATTTCTATAATGTATGAAGTTCTCGAAAACCTGCTAAAACGTTAGATTAAAATTGTTGTACGCATTTTTACACTCACCGATTTACTTTACAAAATAACAAAAAAAAACGTGACTTGTACCTATTTGGAATTGCAGTCCTTTTTTTTATGTAATGGAAGTGGCAAAGAAGCATGCAGTTAAAAAAAGACCAAGGTCAAAATGCAGATGCGTTACCACTCCTGAGGCCTAAGGTGTTATGCCTCTGTTCCGGAAATTACAGGGCCATACGTTACCACCTGAGCGGAACACGATAGTGCTAACACTACCAATTAGCGGCAAGTATATTAGGTAATGCGGGCGTGCCTTCGCCCGCGATCTCCGTCACTGGAGCTCCACCACTAGTAAAAGGACTGATATAGATACATTTTACAAGAATAAAACAAAACTTTATACCACGGGTGTTACTAGACAATCGCTTCGATATGCTCACTTCTGAATAAAAGATGGATACTTTATAGAAACAAAAGATAAGATAGATTAACCTAATTCATTTCCTACCTAAAACGACATTAACTGATTAATCAACATGAACGACACCTACATCCTCATACATCTATTTCATAAAAAATAATAATAGGTAAAGAAAAGTAAACAATATTAATTCTATAAACTTCAAATCATTTCACACCCATCACATTAATATTTTACAATGGGTTTCTTGCTGGTCTAAATTATATCCGAGTTACTAGATAATAATTAATATGACAGAAATCGTTTTGATACAACGAGCACAACTTTAACAACATCTAAATGTTTATTTTATGCTCCAAATATCTTTGATGAGGGTTGTGCTTATAAATTACGTCAACTGCTTGTTTTGTTACACACAAAATTATTTGGAAAAGGGTACCCTTATTCACGCATTAGTAATGCTACTCGGTGATGTCTGGTAATTACTAAAAAGTTACGTCCTGATTTTAGCTTCTACAGTCTTTAGGGTACCGTAGCTAAATAGTTTAAACACTTACCCCCTTAATCATTAACGTGCATTAGATACGTTTAGCTATAGAATGCTTTGTCTTTATCAATTGCATTGTCAAATGTGCAGGATAGAAAAGGACAAATGAGAGATTAGCAACACTTTAGCTAAAATACGTTTATGAATAAGGGGGTTAATGCATAATTTCGAGATCTCCTATCTGTCTATTTAAGCCTGGGTTGCACCACGATATTATGATTTACATTACATATAATTCTTTGTTTCTCAAATGTAATTTCCCTCCTACTTTAATTCACCTTTGATAGTTCTTTTTGGCTTGTAGGTTGACTGGTAGAGAATACCACTAGGTATTAAGTCCGCCTCTGTACATAATTTATGTGCAAAAGTTTAAATAAATAAATATTTGTTAAAGTTATTGTAACATTTCACATCCTTCTTTAACTTTAACAGATTTCTTTAAGTTAGAGAAGGATGTGAAATGTTACCAACCGAAGCTGAATGTCAACATTATTTATGTTTGTTAGTATCTTCACGCCAAGTACTCTTACGTGTAGAAAGAGAGTGTGGAGCGTCAGATATCCCGGTCCTGACACACGAAATTTGACTGTCATTATAATAGTAATGACTTACATAAATGTTGTTTAAAGTAGGTTGCTAATATTCTTTTTTTTTCTATTAAACGATCCGTTTGTGAAATATTTCGCTTTATAGTAGGTACAAATTTTCGTCAAGTGCCACCCCCATCTGCCAGCTAAACGGTGGTGTTTAGACGTGTGAAAAAAAACATGGTGATTAATACTAACGAATTTAAAAGAAAAACTATCAAATCTAAATACTTAAACTCAACAACTTTACGAGTAATCGTCGATCAATGTATATAGTGTACCTACTTATAAAAACGGAACCCTACGTCGCGCGTGCCCCGACATACACTTAACCAGTTTTTTTTAATTTGAATTTAAAGTGTCGTGCGCGTTAAGTAGTATTTATGTGATCCCCAACCTCGCAGAGGCGGTTGGACATACCTTCGGACAGTTACCCGGCACAGGTAATATTTTTGTATATCTTTAGTTCCTTAGCCTTAGGGGACCATGCAGTTTAGATAACATCCCTTGATTTAACGTAATCTATACTTAACTTCGCTTATCTGTATAAGCACTCTTTGGTGAAAAATTATTTTTAAAAAAATTGAGGGCGCTTACGTAATCTGTATATCTTCTATCCACACTTACAAGACAAGCAAGACCTCATCATCTATAATCACAAGGAAGCCAGACTTGCACCTTTATAACTTAATACAGTGATCCGAAGTTCGGTCTCCGGTTCGGGGATAAGTTGTACCTAAGTATATGGATGTCAAATAACTTGTTTACGTAAATGATCTTGTATTCGAGCCCGCGGGCAGGCTCGGATAAGAATATAAGATAAGTTCGAAAGATTTTTTGATTTTCCCGGTACCATTAATTCTACGAGTGTTGGGTATCTAATAAAAAAAATCCTAATCAAAAACCATTTATTTAAACCGGAACCAATTTAAACTTCACAAATGTTGGAATCTTCCAATAGGTATTAAAATACTTGTTCCAGAAGGTTCTTCCATATGAAGATGGTAATGTGCCCGGAGATGTCAATGACATTGGAAATATGAGTGTTTCCTTGTAATGTTTACATGCATGTGTTTACTTATGCCTACACCTTTATGAAATACAGGCGTGAAGTTACGTTAATAAAACATTCAAACTTATAAAACCAATCTGGACTCCTGCGCAGGGTACGATATAAATCTTCGTTGGACACTTAGGGACGGATCGCCAAAGCTAATTCTGTTGTGATTAATGCTTCTTGCACATTTCCACTCTAGCTCAAACCTTCCAACTGCGCTTCAGTTAAAACAAAAAATACAATTTTGGTCCTAACGCCGTTGAGTTAAAAGCTGTTGATGTGATTTAGTACATAAAATCAAATTTGTCCTTATAAATATGAGTACGACTTAAAAGTAACTCCCTACTGCCACTTCGCGTTTCTCACGCAACAAGTAACAATTAAATAAGTGTGCATGTTATATTAAAACAGTGATTGGTCAGAAATTGCCGTGATGTCTATATTCCGAATCCCCATTGTGTTGCGAGTCCAGAAAGAGAAAATATATTACGTTGGATGAAATATAGGTTATTACAGATTGAATATAACTCACCTCAGATCTTAATTAATACACCTACAGATTAAAAGAGGATAAGACTCGTTGCAGCAGAGTAAAAATGATCCATAATATTTGGGTTCTGATTCCTCATTTGAAACTCAATAAAGTCTCCTAACTAACAATTCTATATTGTTGGTTACTATTCCGACCAATTTGAATGTATTAAAGGTACCTACATACTTAACCCTCGCTTGTATTTATACCTGGCATTGCCACTAACCTCAAATATTTGATTACTGAAATGCATACTACATGTACACATATATAATCGTTCCTCATTAACTTTATATTGTTATGCTTGTCGAGAGGCTGCCTTATCGCTCGCTAACCATCATTATAACACAAAGTAGATAAAATAAGGAAGAGGTACTTCTATCATCTAGTTCATATACTTAATGTCTTATCTTACAGTCTAGTTTCATTGCGGGAAAAGCATACAGCATTAACGCCACCCATCTCTGTCTTGCTGCTTCTATATCCATCACTCTCTCTTTTTTAAGGCACACAAGTTTCATGAGTCCACCTTTGGATCAGCTGAATTCGTTAATGTATACTTAACACTTACTTAATGCACTTACACTCACAGCCCCACACTAGGTAAAACCTGTGTCGTGGGTGCCATTTATAGGCAATACAAATATTTGTCTCGATGCGGGGATTGAACCCGCGACCCTTAAAATCAAACGGTCATCTCACACCGCTGAACTAACCGGGTCGTATCTACCTTCTGTTACGACATTTTCTAATTTAAATTTATTTCTATACATCCAAATTGGAGCGTGTAAGTTTTCATGAACTTATATCTACTTATCTGAAACATAAGCGGGAAATAATATTACATTTATTATTTATAGCACGAAATAAAATATTTAAATCATCAAAACATACAGCATATTTCTATTCAAAACGCGCCCTTGCAAATTTAGAAGGCACTTTACACCTGTACGTGGAAGCATATTTGCATACGGAAATTATAAGGTAGTCATAATTCCTACAACATAAAAGGGGCCAAGTTGATAGAGCGATAACGCCATGGAAATAGCAGGGCGCGAATAATGAAACAATTACTACTATTGTCGCCCTTTGTTTAGTATTTAGTAATTATGCAATTTGATTTATTATATTTATGAGAGAGAATAATGGAACTGAAATTACTGGTTCTGTAAACAAAATAGTTGATGATATAAAAGATTATCTCACGGATGAAAAAAAAATCGTGTTAATCGTAATCAATTTACGAGCTCGTATATCTAAGCATAAGAAAAAACAAGATGAGTCTTTTTAAAATTTTTGAGGTTTTTTGTCAAACGTAGTTCTTTTGATGATAGTATTTCTGTTTGGTTTTAAAAATCTGTTCTTTTCTTAGACATTAAAAGAATTGTTCATAATAATATTACAGATTCATGATTATACTTAAAATTGTAATCTTGAAATAGTATTCCCTATAACATAATACATAACAGCCTTTACTATCTTTAATATCTATCTATACCCAAAAATTATCAAACATTAAGCAGAACCTTTATTATACAAAGGGGTATATTTTTGTACTATCATTCACAATTTTTATACCTTTTTTTAATTCATGAAGTAGCAAACAAGCATACAATTTACATTGCTGGTAAGCAGTAGGTACTATAGTAAAAATCGAGGTACATGAAACCAGATATTTCAATATAGAGGCGTAGCCAATACTGAGGACTAAGGCATTATGCCTCCTTAATTTTTAATAGGTGTATGTATTTATGAAAATTATCATTAAGAAATTGATATCAGCTCCGGCTCTAACTTGACAGCCATCAATAAAACCAGAAGACTTTAATGATAGGCTGATATAAATCTATCGAGTTAATTGCCGAATAATGATACTATAACATACGTGATACTAATCCTGATTACGCAATCAATCATTCAATCTCGATACATATCAGTGACATGTCTGCCTAATCGAATACAAAATGAACATTTATCATAGAAAGCACCCTTCGACATCCAAGCCAAGTTCCAACATAATTTCGTATATAAATTACTTAAAATCAAAAGGGAAATTAGTGACTAATGTCTGTTTCGCATGACGAGCGCTAGCCTGCGTAAGTTATTTTATTTTATTTCCAATTTTCCTCATCTTTTACGGTGGGCGGACCACGTTTAACTGTAACACGTCAACACGCGTCTGGATAGTTACAATAATCGCTTCGGTAATTATTGGGAGTAAATGACTTCTTCCATTTTCGTCTGTACTTGGCCTAGTTCACATGGGACATGCGGCGACAATTCAAATAGTGTTAAGTAATTTTAAAACGCTCTATAGTTGTGAATATTTTTGTAGCGGTTTCAATTTACAGGTAGGTATAAATTCAATGCAGTTTAGTATCACTGATGGTCTCAATTTTTTGGTGTAGTGGTAGTGTAACAAAAACAACTGCTTGCATTTCTAAATTAGAAGGAACTATTAGAGATTACTTTTGACACGCCTGAGACAGGCCCGGTCTTAGGCAAGGATTTGAACAGGAGGATGGTCACTGGGCACCTCCGGGTTCATTACAAAACTCCGAGGTACTGGCAAGCTCCCGAAAAGTTAAACAATCCCAATATAACACCAGATAAAGAATTTTACATTGTGTTCTCTGATAGCCCCCGAACCGGTTCGAAACCAAAACCCTGGCGCAGTATCAGTGGCCTGCTACCACTAAATTACAGAGGCAGTTTTATGTACCTATTAGTTTCAACTCGGTGCTACAATATGGGGTTCTTCAAAAATCAAAAATCAGCGTCAAAAGAGTCCTCCAGGGCTGGCAGCGCGTTGGCGATTCCCCTGGTATTGCAAATGTTCATAGGCGACGGTGACTACTTTCAAACACTACTTTGATGTAAGTAATGTATGAAAGTAGTCACCGTCACGTCACGTCACCGGTGGCCCGTCTTCTTGTCTGTCAATCCTTTAACTTATAAAACGAACAAATCTTGTCTGATTTTGTGGATGCCCTTACGACTCTCCCCCTAGGACCACCACTGGCAAGAGATCCCTGATTCTATCCCGTGATCAGGGTATGACATCACAATATTTCTGTCGCCTCCTTGCGTCGTATATCTCCAACTTTGAGGGTCGTGATCTAGACGAATTACTTTTAATTACTTTTCTGGGCTAAGTTACACCATGTTGTTCTATCTTCGATGATGCTGATGGCTTGGCAAACAGTGGCCAAATTGTAGAGGACGCGTTTTCCACTCTACTTTCCTAGACAGCTACGGCTATGCCAGATTGTTCTCTATCTTGCAATGTGACCAAAGTAGTCTTAGCTTCCCAGCGGGGATATAGTAAAATGTTTAATGGTTTTTTTTTATGATGTGAAATAATTTGTTTACATAAATGACCTTGTGTATGAGCCTGCGGGCTCACGTAACATAAGGAATTAAGGATTCATTACGGACTAATGAATGATCTGTCCAGTGAAGTCCGAAGATTTTTCTAAAACAGGACGTCTTCAAGGTATTCGACGTCTATCATCTTTATTCAGAGTTCAGGGGGCGTATCGGTTGACATTAATTGTATAGGCACAATACAGCACCCTACAGTAAAATTGAGAAGAACTAAATGTAATAACAATATTTTTCTTGTTTTTAGCGAGATGTTTCTGTCTTAAACTGAACTGTGATGATCTCTCTGCTACGCTTTAACCGAAGTTTCCAATGATTAATCCAATTCACTTTTGTGCTCGATTAATGTAAATAACGTTACCTCCTAATACGTGCACTCAAAAACTTAACGCCAGTCATGGGCATTTGCATGGTATCATGAAGGTATTTACGTCTGCCTACCCATTTGGATATCAAAGATACATTCAGTACTTCTACTAGTAGTTATTTGTTTCGAATGTGGACATATATGTGTGATGTGGGAGCCTATAACGGCACTCAGGCAAACCGATTGTAGGGCTGTATCACACAATATATAACTAATTCCTTCAAGCGTTTCTATCCACTCAATTCCGACATTCCTTTAAATAAAAGTATGTAAGTCAAACTATACCGTTTACACGCCATCAATATAACATTTTCATTTGTAACCAATTGACGTTAGTTTCGACGGTTCCAATACCTGTAATAACACACCCGGCGATTGATTGACGTACGGCTGGGCAGCAAACATAATTACATATCTTACTTAACGGAATATTAATAGACAATCGCCCAATCGCCGAGGGTCACCGATACGCCATCGTTTTGAAATTTTATTTAATCAGTTTTATAGGTTTGATTCGGCGAAATGCCAATCGAAGTCGTGTAGGATTATTATTACGTTATTATTCCGATACATAAGATTGAGGGTATCTAAACTTAATTTGCTTGTTTATTCATCATGACATGTGATGTTTTCGCAAATGCCCATTTGTGATTAATGCTCCGTGTAATTACGTTTTAATTTTGACTAGTTTTTAAGAGCCGTTAATATCAGTATTATTTCACTATATGGCCCCATGATAACTATCACATAACAACTAAGGTCTCAGGGGTGGCAACGCATCTGTATTTTGACCTCTGGTCTTTATGTGGGTATCTATAGGCTGCAGTTATATAGGGGCTACCATCAAACCGAAGCATGATAGTGCTGAGCATTACCATTTTTGCGACAGATAGATTAGGTATAGGTCGCGCCAGGTAAAAAGAACGCTGGCGGTCAAGCTGCGCGTCATGTGTTTTTATTTCATTTTATGTTATTCTATATAATATATTTTTCAATCTGCCTACCAATACACGAAACCGCAAGCGAAAGCTAGATCAAAAATAAACCAATAGGGCTAGTACTTTCGTGCGCGAGTGTACCGATGCGCGAACACATCCCTTCTACTTTCTTCCAGCGTTCTTTTTACGTGGCGCGACCTATAATGCGGTATGCCTACGCTCTCGAGCTCCAACACTGGAACTCTACCACCAGTAAAACTCAATTACTTTGTGTTCTTGGGGTATATTTTTAGACCTTTTTGATTTTGTTTTATTTTACATCGCATCATGTATACCATTCATTCACATAATTCATTCATAGATAACGGAGTAGTAGCTTATCTCTAAAGCCATCACGCTAATTTTGACAAGAATTGTTAATATATTAACCGATTTATAAGTTTCATGGCTAACAATAAATAAATATCATTAGTGCTCTGGAAATAACGTTTGTTTTCCTTTAAAAATAAAAATGTCGGTGATTATAAAAAACTATTCGGTGGACAAAGAAAGTTTGGCATTGACTACCTGGTGTACCTTCGCAGAACTCAGTAATAGCGAACTTGGTAATCCTCTTCTACGGAATATGCGTGCTACAAAGATAAATTGATAAACTCAAAGTAGTACAGGGTTGTCGCTTTATCTCCAAGTAAAAAACAAAGGAAAATATAGTAAGGGTATTGTTTTGCGAACGAAACTTGAAATAGATAGGTACCCACTTTTGTGTACAGAAGCTGATACACATTGGGTTAATGGTATAAATGTTAAGAATTAAATACTTACTATTACTCTGTGTATAACATGCCCTAAAATAAAACATACCTCTTAATAAAAACGAACATAAAAGCAAAATAACGGGCTAGGTAAGTATACTTGAAGAGCCAACCCTAACCGACCGATGTATTTGAGTGCACCGCCAAACGATTACCAATTTCATCGCGCGGCGTCACAAAGTCTGCCGAAAGCTGCACTGGCCTCACTGCGCCGGAAAGGATTACGTTTTTTGCAGATTATCCGAAACAAGGGACTGATTTACCTGCATAGACCACACGATATGTTTGCTATTTGCTTACTCTTGTTTTCTGTTCAAGTATTCTAGCGTTAGAAAACAGTTGCTCAGAGTTTTTGTTCAATTTTTTTTTTTAATAAACTAGATTGTCTAGCATTGCAATTTTGTTGAAATTGTATAAATAATTAAAGGAATTGGATGAATTTTGTACAATTTAATAGTTCTACTTTAATTTTCAATAATTTATAGATGAGCAATCCGTCTCGATGATACTAGTGTCTATAATTACAATAAAATGTTAACGAGCTATTTATTATATTCTATTATTATTATTAAGTCACTAGCTGTCCCCGCGACTTTGCCCGCGTGAGAATTTATGATTGTTCAGTCTATCTACCCAGTCGTGGGTGAAACTAGTATAAAAGTAGCCTAAGTTACCCCTTATTACATCAGCTATCTGCCAGTGAAAGTCCCATCTAAATCGGTCCAGCCGTTCCCAAGATTAGCCCCGCCAAACAGACAGACAGACAGACAAAAATTGTAAAAAATGTTGTTTTGGTATATGTACCGTGTATACATACATATGCATTTAGTAAAAAGCGGTTATTTTAATATTACAAAATAGATTATGAGATTATATTCCTATTACTTTAACCAAAATGAATATCAAAACATATTTATCACTAGCTGTGCCCGCGACTTCGTCCACGTGAGAAAAAATATGAAGTATCTACCCGGACGAAGTCGTGGGCGCAGTTAGTATAAATGTTGCCTAAGTTACTCCTTATTACATCAGCTATCTGCCAGTGAAAGACCCGTCAAAATCGGAGACACTCAAATTCTATTTAGTTGTATGTAGGTATGTATGTATGGTTGTATGGAGATAAAAGTAGCCTAAGTTACTCCTTATCACATCAGCTATCTGCCAGTGAAAGTCCCGTCAAAATCGGAGACACTTAAATTCTATTTATTTGTATGTATGTATGTATGGAGATAAAAGTATCCTAAGTTACTCTTTATTACATCAGCTACCTACCCGTGGAAGTCTCGTCAAAGTCGGATACACTCCAATTCTACTTATTTGTATGTAGGTATGTATGTATTTATGGATGTATGGAGATAAAAGTAGCC
This sequence comes from Macrosoma leucophasiata, assembly GCA_036365455.1. Classification (NCBI taxonomy): domain Eukaryota; kingdom Metazoa; phylum Arthropoda; class Insecta; order Lepidoptera; family Hedylidae; genus Macrosoma; species Macrosoma leucophasiata. The sequence goes on along the minus strand of JAWQUS010000007.1, from coordinate 19,119,805 downwards.
TAAGTTACTCCTTATTACATCAGCTACCTTCCCGTGGAAGTCCCGTCAAAGTCGGATACACTCCAGTCTACTTATTTGTATGTAGGTATGCATGGATGTATGGAGATAAAAGTAGCCTAAGTTACTCCTTGTCACATCAGCTACCTGCCAAAGAAAGTGTTGTATACGCGAGAAAATCCGCAAGTTTAATTTCTACAATGTATGAAGCTTGCGAAAACCTACGAAAACGTTAAAGAAAGTCCCATCAAAATCGGTCCAGCCGTTCCCTAGATTAGCCCCGCCAAACAGACAGACAGACAAACAAAAATGCTAAAAAATGTTGTTTTGGTATATGTACCATGTATATATACTGGTTGACTGTCAGAGAATGCCTAGTGGCATTAAGTCCGCCATATGTATAATGTGCATTAAAGTATAAATAAATATACATATGCATTTAGTAAAAAGCGGTTATTTTAATATTACAAACAGACACTCCAATTTTATTTATTTGTATAGATGTATAGATAAAGATAAATATGTACAGAGATATCAAAAAGTATCGAAAATTTCGAACAGTTGTCTAATAACAAATATCGAAAACCAAGAACCAAATTGAGATTGGAATCCAAATCCTCGAGATTTGCTACTGGCGAAAGTAATTTAATTCTTAATTGCGCGAATTATAAATATAAAAGTAACAACATAACTGAAAATAAAAACTTCGTATAGCGCGCATGTGCATACCTAATTAATATGTAAATAGGACACAGAGTTCAGTTATATTTATACAAGTTATTATTTTAAATAACACAAATATAATAAACGATAACAAAAAAAACTACACTTATTGATTAAAACTTTATTAAAATGGGATGCGCTAATCTCACTTTTAATATGCCGTGCTCGATCCTAAAATTTGACTGGCCACTCATAATAATAGCCGTCATTCATACCCAGCTCATTCATTTGACAGATAATTATGATCAAAATTAATTAACCCCTTCCAGTTTCATAACTTTCATTGCAAACAGAATTAATTGAATCGGCATCATTATGTCATCATCACCATCACTCCAGCCGATAGACGTCCACTGCTGGGCATAACCTTCCCCAAAGAGGACGTCTTACACGATACAGGGGGCCGACCGCCTAAACTCTTATGCTTTCGTTTAGCCACAGTACAAATATAAACAGTGTGGAAACTACGTACATAACGTTGAAACGTGACACTTACACAAACATGCGCATCGACGAGGCCTCTAAGCAGTTCTCGCGGTACTGCAGTACTGACTCTGAGTGTTAGTGTGCCGTTTCGAACGTTTTGTACGTAGTTTCCGTACTATTCATATTTGTATTGTGGTTTAGCTTTCGATTATGACTATTTATGACATCATCTTATCAATTACGTACCGCCTAACCATTTCCTGGAATTATTTTCGTTCGTAGGTATACACTTTAGAGCAAAATGTTTTGATAGGCAGTATGAAACTGACAAGTTAACATCCTAAACGAAAGCATTACAGTTAGGCGGTCAGCCCCCAGTTGTGACAATACTGTTGTGCATAATAAAGGGGAAAATATACCATAATTTTTTAATTAGAGGAAAATGTACCATAATTTTTAATTAGGAGAAAATATAACATTTAACTGCCTCAGTAGTCTAGTGGTAGCAGGCCACTACTACTACGCTGGAGGTCTTAGGTTCGATTCCCGGGTCGGGGACTATCAGAGATAACGGTTAAAATCCTTTATCCCTGGTTCTATTGGGATTTTTCCATTTTCTGGAAGTTTCCCAGTACCTCGGAGTTCGGTAATGTGTCCGGAGATGTCAACAGGCTCGCCACCTGTTACATGGGCCAAAAACGTAACCGGCGAATCGTGGGTATTTATATGTATGCTTAAATACATGCATTTACCTCTGCCTACCTATTCGGGGATTACAGGCGTTATACCATAATGTGATTGCAAATGCGCCGCGTTTGGGCGCATTAGCAATCACAGTGGCGATATTTTTTTTGCGGGATGCTGCTGCTCGTTGTTGGATGATTTGAGTTTTACTACCGCCCCATTGGAATGGTTTGACCTCTATTGTTCGGTTGACTAACTGTACTATCGGTAGAATTCTCCTCCACTAAAGAGCGATGGGGTCGTCATGTCCCGACGCTTTCATGTCAATGTATGGCCCCGTAATAACTCTCACAGAGACAAAACAACTAAGGTCTCAGGGGTGACAACGCATCTGCGTTTTGACCTGTCTTTGTGTGGGTGTCTATAGTTTGTATGTTTATACAAATATATTTATTGGTATGTTTTTGTAAACTAATTTTTGGTGTACAATAAAGTATATATTATTATGTCTCTCGTCAGCACGGGGTCCAATTTGAACCCCGGACCTTTGTCAGGCTTGCGCGGGGACATGGGGGGTCCAACACGTAGAGGCCCTTTCGAGAATTTTGATCTACTTTGTAATGGGTTATATTCGGCGGGACCTCTCTCTGACTGCATCAATAGTTAATACAGACACAGACAGACCCCGCAGAATATAATGGGACTATTGTAATGAAAAGTGATTTGCCAAACTTTGGGCTATGTGGGTGAACTGGGGGGACTAGCTGGCTGGGCCTATGGAGTGAGATCCGGCACCTGCCTATATTCAACATCTCACATTATCGAATCCTACTTTAGGCAGGTGGTGACTCGCCTCTCCTTGGTGGGCCCCCCAAACAGCCAACCCGATGGTCGACAGGGGGCAACACTGTTGAGAGAGGCTGGGGGTGTCGAGAGGTGTGGCCCCGGTTTCACCATCACGAGCGAGTAATCTCGAGCTCGGAGCGGGCTTCCCCGCTATTATGCCTTTAGACACTTCCACCCCCGAGTGTATGGCTCTTTCAGAAATTTAGACAACAGCCTATTATCTAAATTTCTGCAAATGCCATACCTCTAGCGCCCCACTCTGACCGGCCAATGAAGGCAAGCCAGAGGTGAGAGACCTGATGCTCTGTCCGGCCGTACCTCTGTGTGGCGGACGAGGCGGAGCCCAGTTCTCTCGGAGGAACTCGAGATGATGGTAGGGGGTGGTGTCGCTACTCACCAACAGCTCGCCACAAGCTGCTCTGCCCCCATATTATTATTATTATTATAGGCTGCAGTCATCACTTACACATCACTCACATCAATGTGAACTGCATGCTTGTTAGACACCTTCAGTTCATAAAAAAACATCAAGTACATACAAGATAAAACAAACTAACGAAAATCTAGAAAATTCCTTACTGTAACAGTAAGGAATTTTAAGAAATTTAACAAATTAGATATTGATATTATCGTCAGCACATTCTATTTTATGTAAATTTTGAGAATTTAACAAACTGACAATGCGAGGATATAATTTTAATAGGTAAGTTTTATAATCGATTATTTAAATAAATTTATCAGAGTAAAGTAACGAATAATGAAAAATAAAACTATACCAAAGTCGATTCAACCTTGTAGCCCTTGAAGGTCCACTGAACAACTGATATAACATGCCTTAGACACGTTCTAAGGTCAAACTTTTTTAAACGTCTGTAAGATATTTGTAATATACCTATGAGTACTGTTCTTGCTTTTACTCTTTAATACATTTAATTATGGTTTTATCTTGTTTCAATACTGGTGTTAATGATCTATTAGTGAAAGAACCCAAAAAAGAAATCAGTGGTGAGTCAGTTGTCGCATTATGGATACGCACGTGGATATTCCATGATTAGGTACTCACTAGCATAAATATAAAGTCATCAGATAGGTATATTGAAACAGAGGTAAGATTAGAAAAATAAAATAGCGTAATAGTTGAAAATTAAAAAAAAACACTTGATTCTGGTAGCAATCATTAAATAAAAATAAATATGCATAAATAATTTTGGTAATCCAAAAAATTGATACGTCAAAGTAGCGTCAAATTACCTAATCTATTTGATAAAAAATAATTCCGCTTAGATGGAGAATTTATGGCCTTTTATTAACAGATACAGCCACATGTCATTGTACCTTCAGCCAATACTAACTTCACCAAAGTCTTAGAATATTGATCTATACTGATCTAGTGATCCAAAGGATTTTTTTTAATATAAGCATATCCTAAAATGAAAAGAAAATCGTCAATAATTCAGGCATTTGCAAAAAATATTAATCTATAACATTTCTCTTCAGAAGACTTCTCTATGAGGTGTTCTCTCGGCGCTATATTAAGACATTCAAAAATGGCGTCAAAAGAGTTCTTCAGGACTGGCAGCACGATGGCAAATACCCTGGTGTAGCAATTTTATCACAGGCACCGTTGACCATATCCCATCAGGAACCCGTCTGCTTGTCTGTCAACAATTAGACATAAAAAAAGTGAATATAAAATTCCACAGGGAACAAAACACATATCTCTCATTCCTCGGGTATAATTGGTCATAATGAAATGACAAAATATTCGAAGGTACATATGACACGGAGATACCAACCAATTACTGCACTCGTGCAGTTGTTTATCAGGCAAGCTTACTCATCTTAGCGTTCAATTCACACCATCATCTCACAAGTGTCGAGGAGACTGTGGTGTCGTTTTGTACACTTCATTTTAAGTCATAGGATATAGCGATTTGGTATGCGACTGTTTTCAAAGTGCAATAATAACAAATACTCATAAAAATTAATACCAATATGGCTTAATTTGTGATGAACACTTTCAAAAATTAAATTCTATGAGCTCATTTCGTAAAAACAATTAAGTATGTACTAAGAAAAATGTTGTTGTTATTCATATTTCGTGAACGGGCACCAGCTCGTTGGCATCTATGAAAGTATAATTTAATATACTTATAATTGAATTAATAAATACGTAGTACACAAAAGTTTCTACCTTTCAAAATATTGTTGCAGTTCGTTCGTAAGCGCAATTAAAATCATATTTTTTACTCTATTCTGTGAAAATTATCTCAAAAAGAAGAACAAATTTTGCAGAAAACTTTTACAAAGATAAAACGTTCGTTGAACCACAAAGCGTAATGCGTGACTCCTTGAGTTTCAGTCATTAGACTTCAGTCATTAGATGTTGTAGCACCATAAAGCAAAATGATCTTACCAAATCTATCTATGCCGTGAGGAAGGATATAGCCTCTTTTTCTTCTCCCAAGTGGAGTATTTAGCTTTTATCACAATCATCATCGTGATAATTTACGAACTCGCACGTTATAAGTACATTGGACAAAATGTGCCTAAAATGTTTCTACTACCGGGCCGAAAGATACTCTTCAATTCTTTCGAAAATCAAGAAATTCACAAATTCGCTGTCTCCTTTAAATTGTGAAAGGGTAACAACGTGCTTGTCGTTTTGTTGGCTATCGGACGATGTCGAACGTCGGCTCGCATCAAAGAAGTCGCCCCCACGGACTGATGCGCCCGCGCCGGTGACTCGGCGTTTTGCTCGGTACCTATGGTTGAAGGACGGTCTAAAAATTATCCTTGTACCTTTGGAACTGACCATCAAAATATGCTTGAGCTATGGACATGAAATAAACATTAATCTCATGATGCTGGTTGTTTTCTAAATTACATAAAACGAACAAGTTTTTTTTTACAATATTCACTTGAATATATTATTATACTATGTTCACCATTTCATTGCTAAGAAACTCCAAATTTAAAACCATACAAAGGTTACATTTTCTTTATGGTGGTGGTAAAAAAGCATGTATTACACATGGATGGCAAATTAATAGCATTGCCTGCGTGCTTGTTTGCTACCTTAATTACATTACACTACCATTTAGAGGAAGATAGATTAGGTAATGCGGTGGCGCCTACGCCCTCGAGCTCCAAAACTAGAACTCTACCACCACTAAAACTCAATTAGGTACTTAAATGCAATCATAATTCCGAAATTAAAAACAGTTTTTTTTTACTTTAAAATTCTACCACGGAAACTTTCAATCAATTAAAGGTTCTGCTACCTGATCCGAATTACATCCGTTCGGATATCCTAACAAATAATGAAGAACTTCCTACACCCAAACACACTTGGTACCGAAAAAAGACGTAACCTCCTATTACTTCTAATCTCAGAAACAAAATCTCACAGTGGGTCGAACTTGAGCATTAGTTTCCGCTCTTTTGTACTACAAATCACGAGTACTTACTCAACAGATTAAGCCAAAAAGTTGTCATGGCTATCATTATTACACGCATCAAAATGTTTTTTTTTTTATCTCAAGGATATGAAGACAAAAATATTATATAAAAACTTGTACTTACTAGAACGTAAGTAACGTAGAAGATATAATAAAAACAAAAAGAATGACAGAATAATATAATAATATTATCTTGATTTTGTAGTTATATATAAGAATAAATTGGAAATTTTTCAGGTTTTTTTATTTGCATGTTATTTCTCAGTACAAAGCCACAAAACGCGTACTAAGAATTTACATAACAGTAGTTCGGGGAATCATTTTTTGCTGATTTCATCTAATTGCGTATCTATTTATTATACTAGCCCAAGAGAGAAACTGCGATAATCAAAAATAACAAAAGATACTTCAGATAAACAGGGTTTTTCCACTTATGTGTAAATAATTATAGTCATATGTGAAAAACACTGCAAAATTTACTACAGCCATTAAAAATGGTAAGCAATAGAATCATTACGTGCTAAAGATATATACGAGTATGAGGTACTTAGGTATGTAGATTCAACATGGCCGTGAGGAACACGTTCCAAATTTAAACCTCTGTCATTGAAGATCCGCCATTTTGGCGAGCGAAGCGTGCACGTGCAACGCGGTATAGTCTTTCAGCCGGTAACCTAACCCCGCCTTTCGGTCTCACGGCTGAAGCAAAAAATCCCGGTAACTGAACACCAGGGGGAGTGCGATATACCATGTTATTTGACTGGGAGGGGACGACACATAATGTGGAATATACCGCTTCGGTTTATTACTCAAATAACTTAAATCAGTAGGTATAATAATACTGCTGTTACTAGGGGATATACATTATTGAATGTTGTTTTGTATTTTGTTTTTATTTAATCTTCAAATTTTCTTCTAGAATATCCGTTCCAATGTCTACTCAGGTTAAATATACAGATTCCACCAGTAGGGACCAAACCTTCTTAAAAAGTTGGAGATCCGGTCTCAGTTAATGCCTGTTCCAATTTGCTATGTGCCAAGAAACACCTGACAACAATTAGGTAAATAAATAAGCCGCAAACCAATTCCGCAATGAGATAGATTAGTATAGTGTAATGTAAACATGTGTCATTGTTTTCAGCCTTGTTCATGAAGCTGATATTTCAATATAATATAATAAATAAATCATAAAAACCTCTTCCAAAGCTCTGATTCAAGTTCAAGAACAATTGCTATGGCACGAGATCGCTTACTTTTATCCAAAATTGCATAATCATGACTTTATTGTAATAAACGTGGGTTCCTATTGTGAACGAGACCGAATGTTTGCTACACATATAATTAAGTTAATCGCTCTCACAAAAGACACACGGCTGACAATGTTCGCGACTATTGAACTATTGAATATTACAACAATATCACGCTTTTAAAACCTAGCCAGCAGAAGTTGAGCCGCGGCGCGCGACAGTCGCCAACTGCCGCGTACTGAAGAAGGGTAAAGGAACTAAGCATCAAAGCTCTTAATAAATAGGCCGTATCATAAAGAGCTATCGCGTGAATTGTACACTTGTACGCGCTTTGTTAAACGGCGCTCGCTATTGTACCGACAATACAACTTGTAAGAAATGTTTTTTAGGAATCCTCCATTCATGTAACTTAGATGCGACAGTTTTGTGGCAAAAGCTCTAATAATGTAACCTGTTGCTCTCTGTGATTGAAAGAACTCCATAAGCTTGGATTCAAGGAGCACGTGATATAGACATTCTATGGCGTTTGGTACAAAAATCGTTTGTCAACATTCGTTGTTCCTACACATTTGAGAGGAAATAACCACACAATTAGCAAACTGCAAATTCATTGAGTTGTTTATCGATGTGGACTACATTAATTTTATTTAGTGTGTTACTAAAATAAGTCTGATTTACACATTTTTCAGTGATATACCTAATTATTTGCTCTTTAAAGTATTCCATAAATGACTATGACAACAACAATAAATCAGATCTTCCTGAGCCTTCAAGGTCTAATTGAAAGCGTAAGTACCGAGATCGCGTTCGTGTAATGAAGAAAGACGCAACTTAATGTTGATGAGAGAGTATCGCTGTAAAAAAAGGTATGCTCCGATGGTTCGAGCATGTAAAAATAATGTCGAATGAGCGACTGATTAAACAGATACATGTACAATGCGAATGTGGATGATTGCAGAGGCCTAGGAAGTTGATTTACTTTTACCAACTAGATCGAGTCCTGAGTGGAGTCTCTCTTGCAAAAAATCTATGATTATTCTTGAAGAATGTTTTATAATAGTTTTATAATTTGTTCTTAAGTGTAATCAAATTATTTCACAGAATCGTTCGTGATGCGATCTGTAGCTACCTATATTTTATTTACTATTCTATTGTGATTTTTTTTGTAGTGACCAATGAGCACAATTCGCATGGATGTAAAGTGTCGACTGCAGCCTATAGACATCTCAACAAAATTAAATACCAATTATCAAAATACAATTACATTGCCCTTGATAGACTATATAGAAATTACGTTTCCATACCAAATGCGCAATACGTGGTTAAAATTACAAATTACACATATAGGTACAAAAACTTTTACTATATAAACTTTTTAAGCTAACTAGGTACCACTTGGAAGTAGTATTCCTGTCATTTGTTCTTTTCTTACGAAATCAATGCAGTGATTAAGTAAGACAAAGAAAAAGCTCGCATCTTAAGGATTACATGTTTTATGTTCGTCTCTCTTTATTGGAGTCCGACTAGTAACTATCAGACATAATTTCCACGTCTCCAGCATTGTTTGCATGGTTCAAAATGGATGAAGGTATCTACTGATATCATTTATACTTTAAAGAAAGAGAATAAATAATTTAAAAAGTTGACTATATAGGTATAAATAAAAGTCTTATAAGTATTAATAAGGTATCTATAAGTATTAATATACCCATAGATAAAGACGAAGATATTACAAGATAGAAACGCAACGTAACGTTATTTTAGATTTTATAATCACATTTTCCAAAAAGTTATAAAATAGTACCCCATTACTTAACTAAAATACACTACATATTGTACCATCTGCAAACATTTCGTCGCAATTAAAAACAAAATCACAGCGCACTACATTATGTACGCTACATAGAGTGCGGCGGCGCGGCTAGGAAGCTGCGCGTGAGATTTGCCCGCGCAGCTGCGCCGGCCAGGTGTGCGCGCACCCCACTCCTGTACCGTACTGTCGCGCACAAAGTTGAAAACATTGAAGGGGATTAGAATTATTTTATATATATAAAACAACTACCTTTTGCCCGCGACTTTGTCCACGTGAAATTCGTAGTAGGTTGTTTGTATACTACAAATGTATGTTTGTCATTAATAGGCTCATGAACTACTGGACCGATTTAACTCATTCATTCGAACAATAGTACATATGTCATGACTGCATTGACAGAAATTTTCAGAATGTCAGATTTTTTAAATTTTGAAATAGTTACCATAAAATATAGGTACGTAATAGTAGTCGTTAAATGTATATAATAAATATGAATCTATAGATATGACGTGTAACTGAATAATTAAAACAACTAATTCATTTGTAATTTTAGCCCATATTTACAGCATTTTGAACTATTTCTATTTGTATGTGTAAATATGTATATTTTTTTAATTGATCTATATAATCGCATAAGTTCTTTAATAAAAATAATTTATCTCACACGGTTTTCAATCAAGATCCTTTATATTTCGTAAAACTTCTAATTTTACAGGTGATAGAGCTTTAATGACGGTGTTCGTGGGCATAGGCGCCACCGCCGCTAAATGTTAGCATTCAACGTTATCGTGTTCCTGTCAAGTGGCTATGTAGGTATAGAACCGTAATTTGCGGCACGGAGGCACAACAGTTTTAGCCTAAAGAGCATCAAGAAACTTATATTGAAACTCAGATTTTTATGCAGGTGTTTATAGACTACAGTTATTTACTCACCATCAAGATGAACTGCATACTTTGCCACTTCATGACATTAAAAAAATAATTAAATCACAACATTTTATTTTTATTTATTTCAACAACAGTTAGTCGCGACTGTACCACGCTACCCCATGGAAATCTGTGAATGCTTGCGCAAACCCGCTTCCATGACATAAACAGTCCATCAAGTATAATATTTATTCCAGTTGGCGTGCTCACCGTGTAACCCCATACTTCATGGGCAAAGCCCTTATGGGGGCCCTTCCCCGCAAGTAATTATCCGACATGTTTTATATCTGATTTTTTGTGAATTAATATGTACGGTTTTGGACATTACTGCACTGGAATTATTTAAATTCAAATACCTTCACGGATTTCGGATTAATTTAAATCGATAATAGCGTATAAGAGCGATTGTAAGGGTATTTTAATAATTTGGAGTTCTCCTCCGTATGATTTGAAAAATTGATATTTAATTATCTATTTTATTTGGTTTTACAATAAAATTTTAAAAGAAAATATACATATAATCTTGCGGCACAATAACCTCACATAGGTACCTAATATATTAGTTTGAAAATAAAACATACAAAACACACCTTTAATTAATGATTATTACGAGTATTACCATTATGACATTTGAATTTTCAAAATTGAGTTAGTTCGAAAAGTATAATGCGATTGAAATGTTTAAACATACATAATAACTATGAGTTATTTATTGGTGAAAGCGAATGCTTACGTGGCTTTATGTAGGTAAATGTTTTCAGAGTAAAGAATTCTCTAAATCTAAGAACTTTCTCATTATAATTTCTTCTCTTCTGGAACCATCATCCACCAGAAGGTAATATGTTTTGGCAAAATTGTAAAAGCAATTTAACCCAAGAAATGTCACACTGAACTTCATGACTTGAACTATTGGCTGTGGACAAAGAATCCGCTCGTGTTTTTGTGTCGTGAGTACCAATCTTTCTTCCTCCAGTTGGAGAAATCCATTTTTTGTAACGGTACCGACCCAATTGTTGGTCGTGGGTGCTTATTTATTGCGATTATTTTCGCATTACCATATAAAATATTCGATTTGTTTGTGTTTTTAAATCAATTTGTTTGTGTTTTTAATTCAGTAGGTTTGCAGACATGTTACAGGTTTATGGATCTAAGATCTTTTGTTAGTTAAGATTGCCTTTCCCGAGTTTGCACAGGGACAATACCACCATCTCTAACAAACGTCAAGGTAAATTTAGATTACATTGTACCACTATAACGCTTAACGAATGACCTTACAATTTAATTAAGCACCACAAACAAAGCCTTGCTTAATTTCATGCAGTTCGATGGTTTAGGAATCACCGTATTTTCTCATATAAGTAGGTATCTACTAGTCTCTAAAGTTTTCAACACTACCTGGATCCGTTCAGTATTACAGGCACACAGGTTTTTAAGCTTGGTCTTTGAATTACTTACTCTCATTTACTACCTATGTTTTAAATTATCTACTCACATAAAAAAAGAAATAAACCAACTGACCAATAAATCCACGAGTATTTGTGCTGGAGCTTCAAGAAAAGGGGCAACAGAAGCGAGCTGTGCCAACTTGATGGCCTATTGATTTTTTATTGCTCCACTGACTTTATTACGTATTTCATGTTTTTGATGGGACATTAGCATATTTTGGTAGTAAGAATTGGGTTTATGTTATGTTTTTGTGAGCGCGTAAATACTTGCTTTGAGATGAGTTTCCTGTGTTGACAACTGCGCCTATTTTGTAGGTCAAAATGTAGCTAATCATAGTTTTATCACTCACATAAGTATAAGGATTTTGTGCTGTAGTTTGTGTGTTCGTACATGTGTAATAACATAAAAGTTTGTTGTTTTTACTGATAACCTGTTCTCTCGTCGTTACAGATAGTTTCGTCAAAGTTGTGTTTCAGAATTGATGTATGCCTAACTATAAGAGTATGCCACCACTACTCCATGTCATGAGTCCGAATCGAATATAGGAAAACTATCACAGATTAGTAGACTACCAGTTTACGAGTAATAGTCGATCTACTTATTAAATGTATTTGAAAAATGGAACCCTACATTGCGCGTTTTCCGACACGCACTTGCCCGGTTTTTCAAAATACTTATTTATACTATACAATACTTTCATCATATAAAATGGACGTAATTAAATAAAATGGTTCTAGCGGAAGATCAGATCTGCTTGTTGTACAATCAGCGAAATGCTGAGCTAGGACCAATTTAAACCAATGTCCTAAAAATATGATTGCTAATAATAAATATGTTCGATGTTTTAGGTACATGTTACAAATAAACATTCGTTCTTTCTGCTTTCTATCTTTCATATACTTATTTTGACTGAGAAAATGTTATGTTCTCGTAAATCGTATTTTACTGGTGGTAGAGCTCCAGTGAACTCGCGGGCGTAGGTACCACCGCATTACCTAATATACTTGCGGCTAAATGGTAGTGTTCAGCACTATCGTGTTCCGGTCAGGTGGTAATGTACGGCCCTGTAATATCCGGCATAGAGGCATAACACTTTAGGCCTCAGGAGTGGTAACGCATCTGCATTTTGACCTTGGTTTTTATGTGGGTGTCTATAGGCTGCAGTCATCACTTAACATCGCTTGCTACTTCTATTACATAAAAAATATATATATCCGCGAGGCGAATAGTTGACAAAAAATACATAATGCTTTAGAAGAAGCGGGACCCGAAATATTCGTATGTTATTTATTCTAGAACAAAATAAATATTCATTCCAACATAAGGATTGAACCCGTGGTACTTCTTCGTAGGCATTTGCATTCACAATCATCATACAAATTCTTTGAAACCGTCACACAATGATTTAGGGATGCTCATTTCTTATCTGTGAAAGAAAACTGTAGAATTGTCGATCATTTAGGTGGAAATGACCCTTAATCTAATGTTACGGCATTTCAAATTCACTTAAAACCATAAAACACATTAGAAGGTGATTGTTATTGTAATTATTGCAAAAGTGTGGCGTCGCGTCGCGTCGTTCCGTCTAATTCTTTGAGCGATTAGGAGCGTGCGAGTGTCCACTCTTGGCCACACATCGTCTATAACGTATTAACTGCCTTTTACATTATACGATCTTTTATACGATTTATAAGACAAAGGGATGGGGTCAAAAGTCTCAGAAATCGGCGTGCATGTATGAAGAGAATTATGAAGGTAGATGAGGCACAGGAGGTGTGTCAGGACCTTGATATCTGACTCTCCACACTCTCTGCCTACCCCATTAAGGACCTGGCGTGAAGATACATAAGACGAAGGTTGTACTCAGTCACTGATATATAAACTACATGTCTTAGAAGTTAGCAATTTTTTAAATATTGTATTGTGCCCGAAGATGATTCAATATTCTCGCAGTGATTTAGAGTTTTCTGAATGAAGCATTAACTATTAGGCGAGTTAGGGACCATATTTTAAGTAATCCTACGAGGTGGATCGACGACCTGGTTAAAGTTGCAAGCAGGTTGAGGGGCGGCCCAGGGCCGTTCGTTGTGGCGATTTTTGCTTGAGGCTTTTGTCTAGCAGGGGCCGTCTTTTGGCTGAAATGATGATTATGATAATGATCCTTTATGTCGGGTGCTATTGAGATTTCACCGTTTTATTGACGTTTACACCCTTGGAATATAGTAATGCACCCGGATATGTAAGTGAGAAGACTTGTCACCTGTTAAATGAGCCAAAACGTAAACGGCGAATCGTGGGAGCTTGCATGTATGCTTTAATGCGTTCCTCTGCGTGAAGTTACGACGTTATATAATTATTACAGAAAAATTAAATAAAATGTTTCGTCGTATTGATTACAGGTATTGATATAAATAAGCAGATATACCTGCATATACATATGATCGTGGCTCTACAAAGACGGCGGTTCTGTTTCGGATCAAGACAAGCTTTTCCATAGTAACTAAAGAAACGATTTTGTACCAACGATATCGGATCGCGCACTATAAACGCGTACTGGTAAAGCACGACGAGCGAGGAGGCTGCGCGGGCGCACGGCGATTTGCCGCATTTCACGGCCCGCGGTCACGCGGACGGGTCACGCCCCGGTGTCACGCACCGCTTTCCAAACCGTAACTCTTCCACGATCCTTATTGTTTCACACCTCGCTGCTACCTCGTTAAAACTATCTCCTGGATGCTGATCTTGCTTGTGCCAATGTTTTTTGTGAAATTTGATGCTACTCGTATTTGCAAACATTGTAGTTGCAGAATTGTGTACTTTTAGGCTAAAGTTAGTAATTCAAGGTATTGCAGAAAATACCTGTTAGATAGCTTACTCCAAAAGAATAGTCTAAAAATAATTATAATAATAAAACAACCATAAATAATTATGGTTGTTTTATTTAAAGTTAGTACAATGAGGACAATGATAATGGGATGGAGGAATAGAAGTAGAGAACGGAGAGGTGGGCATCATGAAATTTATGTTGAAAAGTAGCATATTTAGCAGCGATTTTAATGTCGATTGGGTAAAAAACCCAATCGTCAGTTTTTCCGGCAGCATACTTAAAACAGTTGTGTTCTGAGATTGACGAACTGTACTGGGACTATGGGATCCGTTTGAATAGCATGCCGAGGCCTCAACCGCCTGGCAATGCTAGTTAGTATTTTAAAAAATTTGGCTGACAGAAATATAACTAATATAATTGTTCCGATTTCTCTTAAAACAACTGACTGATAGTGTAGAATTTTATAACAAGATCCCAGCCGGGATTGCTGAACTCACCGATGGTAAATTCAAAGCATTAATTAAACGCACTCTATGTAAAAAGGCTTACTATAAACTCGAGGACTATCTCAAGGATAGAAATGTTTGGCTAAATGCTGATCTAGCTCCACAAAGGTGTTAAATGTAATAATCAAAGTGTAATGTTGATATTATATTGTTAATTTTAAGCTTGTTTAAATTATGGAAAATTGTAAAAATATGCCTAAGAGATATTTTTAAAAGAGCCGACTGAGTTTTTTCCGGCAAGTTTTTCTCAGATCATATTGGCCTTTGGAACTTTGCCGGTGAATGACAAAGAATGACTCTTTTTCTTTTCTTTTTACTCTTTGTTATCAGTTTGTAAAGGGGAAAAGAGACATTTTACTGATATACTTTTTACATTAGTTTATGACATTTAGTTTTATCTTAGTGATATTCTTGACTTTACATATATTTTTTATCTTGTTTGACATGTATATCAATTGTTATTCGCTTTAATTTATTTTGTTTGTTTTTGACGTGTCATAAGAGGTGCCTGTCACCCTAAATGAATAAATGAGTTTCTGATTCTGATTCTGACTCATTAGGTTTGTTATTATAATTTTCTCTTGCTCTACGTCAATTTCCAACCCGACCCCTATAAGCAACGTGAAGAATGTAGTGATGTATGGTGAAAATGAAAAGGCTGAACTTTGAAGTAGAATACATTAAATAATATTACTTATCATTAATTTTAAAAATCATAAATCAAATCTGATGCAGACATACAAACACCCACGATTCGCCGGTTACGTTTTTCGGCCCATGTAACAGGTGGCGAGCCTGTTGACATCATCGGGCACATTATCAAACTTCGAGGTGCTGGGAAATTTCCCAATAGAACCAGAGATAAAGGACTTTACATCATTATCTCTGATAACTCCCTACCCGGGAATCGAATACAGGACCTCAGCGTAGTAGTAGTGGCCTGCTACCACTAGGCTACCGAGGCAGTTAAATTCTTCATTTGATTTGAGTTTATTTATTTACTTTTAAGTATACATGTGAATTTACCATCTGATTACTAAAACTAGTTGGAATAAGCGCTATATTGAAGTCCTTGCAACTTCCTCCCGTCCTCGTAGCAAACAACAATGTTTTTTTAATTAATGCTATAAAGTGTGCAGTGACCAACCTAGTGATTCCGTCAGGCGGTTATTTTTCCACAGATGAGCGCGCGAATGCGCCCGTGACTTCCGTTTCCGGCGGCGCGCCTGCGCAGCATCCGCGACCACCAGACCGACACGCTGTGTGTGAGTACATGCTTTAGCATTTTATGTAGATTAACCGTATTCAACATTTTATTGGCCTACACATGTATGATTGAACGCCGTAAAATCAAACGACTAATTATCTGTTTTATGTGAGTGAAAGTCCTAGATGATGAGTAACGAATTATACTATTTGAACCAAGCAACAAAAGAATACTAATACTTTAATGAGATAGAGGTACGACTACCCTAGGTATAGTTTATTTAAGTTTTTCGATGTTTTTCATTAATATGTTACGATGACGTAGATATGAATTCTAACACAGTACCTAGTAGTGTATCATTGCAATGACAAATTAAATAAGAAATCACAATATAATAATGGCAACCCATTATACGTCCCACTGCTGGGCATGAGTCTCTCCCCTTTTTTGGGGGGAGGCCTGGAGCTTACTCCACCACGCTGCTCCAATGCGAATTGGTGGAGGTGGGTGGGTTAGTAGCCAACCCGCTGTCGGATGTTTTCAAACCGCCCATGAGGCCTCCGACAAGATTTAACTACTGCTATCTATCGATAGCAACCGGGACCGACGGCTTAACGTGCCCTCCGAAGTACGGAAACGCGCATTTAATTTGCCACTAGCGGTCACCCATCACACTACCCGACCGCGCCCGTAGTGCTTAACCGAGCAGATCGCTTCCGATCTACACAAGCCGCTGGGCCATGCGCGCTTCTATCACAATCAATTTCAATCACAATAATAAAAGTTTATTTATAGCAAGCGGATATCCTGTGGTCGCAGGTTCGATCAAAGCCCGCAGTCAACATTTTCTTTCAATTTTTTCTTTTATTTCTAAATTCACTCGCACGTGTTATTTGCGAAAAATCAAAATACTACATTTTTATTTCTCGGTAGTTAAATTATGTTACTGCCATTAAAAGTCTTCAACACCTGAGAATAAGAATAAATAGTAAATTATGTATTGCCTCATAATAACTATCACAGAGACATACTGAGGTCTCAAGGGTGGCAACGCATCTCCATTTTGACCTTTATTACTGGTTTTATTGATTTTTTTGCATTCCCTGAAAGTTTCCCAGTGTTACCCTCGGAGATTGGTGATGTGCATGGAGACGTCAATAGCTCACCACCTGGGGTGCGACCGCCTATCGACATTGCTATTGTCGTTGTCATTGCTGTCAAATTTTCATCTCGATTTGTAGCTCCTTCAAAAGCAGTAGTGATAATCTGATCGTTTTTCTTGCTTTCGTAGATGAGAAACAAGCGATAATGGTACATTATTTCGATTATTGATATTTAGTTAAATCAAAAATCGACCTAAAAATTAGACAGCAATGACAACGACAATAGCAATGTCGATAGGCGGTCGCACCCCTGTTGTCGCCACGTCAAACAAAACGTAACCCAATCATTGCTGTATGGCCACGTCCATATAAAATGTAACGTTTTACTTTATCAATATCACAATCATCAGCAACCATAGTGGCATTTAAAACACTATTTTGAAATTCTGATTAATACGAGCCTCGTACCATCTAGCTTAGCACCGGTACTTCTGCCCATAACGGAATTATTAACACGGTAGTTCCAGTTCACTATTAGTCAATGTCTTCATAACCTAGCTCATTGGATACCTTTTGAGATGGGATCTCATATTACAAAGCTATTGATATTGATTAATTTATTAACAACTAGCTGTGCCCGCGACTTCGTACCCGTGAGAATTTACGATTGTTGAGTACCTAGCCTGAGTTATGCCTTATTACATAAGCTATCTACCAGTGAAAGTCCCGTCAAAATAACCCGAACAAACAGACAAAAAGACTAAAATTGTAAAAAATGTTGTTTTGGTATATGCACCGTGTATACATATTTTTTTGCATTTAGTAAAGAGCGGTGTCTTATATTACTACCAGACACTCTAATTTTATTTATTTGTATAGATGTATAGATGTCGAGTCATTTATTCACTGGTTTTAAGTCGGCCAGGGACGCATGCTAGTTTCCAAGAAAGTTGAAACCCGTGACCTATGAAGTGAACTATGTATGCAATTTAACTTGTTACTGGATTAAACAAGGGATCGAAGGACGTGGCGAAGTTTCTAGAATGCAAACGTATGTTGACTTTGCTCTAGATATTACTATTACTTGTAATTTTTACACGTGTATCCCTTAACGTGACCTTTAAATAGAGAAAAAAAAATACCGAAATTAATCCTTGATCCTGGATCCTTGTTTGAAAACATTTAATTAACCAACCACACATTTACAAAATTGGCTTTAACTATCTACTATACATACTCGTATACAATGGTTTTAAACTTTAATTTCTCATATAATTTGATCATCTACTTGGTCAGCAAAATAAATTATTTAGAATAATACCTAAAGTATAGCGTATATTTCAAATAAAAAAATCACAGAACAACACATAACAAGGCAACATAGGAGAGCATATATTTTCACATCAAATTCCTTATGAAATAAGCAGAGAGCGTGAATCTCCAAATATGCCGATTCTTACACATCTTAGTGCCTCTTCTACATTAATTTTTATGTATAAGTTCCTATATCCGTGTCTTAACAGGTCGCTCACTTATGTTCTGAAAAGAATTCAAGTAGGTATATGTGTGGTATACGTATGTATACGTACACCAAATAGGGCTTACAATACATACCCTCCGTCTGATTAATGATAATATATACATACAAAATTAAGTTCCTAATTACTGTGGGTACCTATGTCAAAAATGTAAATATAATAAGCGAATCCAACTCATACTTGTAAAACGCAATATCACGACAAGCGCTGTCCCCCATCACGTTGACTGTAAGAAAATTGTATAAATAGAACATTCGCAAACATTATGAACAATGAATATTATAAGGCATCACGCCGAGTGACGAGACAGTGGTGACGTCACGTCATTGTTCCACTGCCGCCGTCGTCCGGAAGCGTCAAGACAGACGGGCTAATGGGCAGGCATCCGACGTGCGACGACGTTACGTCACGCCAACGCACGCCAATTTGATGGATTTTTGCACACACATTAGTGCATGTGTTCCTTGTTGAGTTTAAGTTATGTTCAATGTGCAATGACAGTAAATGGAATTTCCTTTGCATTAGACTACAATTCGAAATGAAAGTTTGAATCAATGTCGACTTTAACTGCCTTTCTCTTGAGCATAATTCACAAAATAATTCCAATGACTACACCAATGCGTTAGCCGAGATGACAACTAATACAAGGACATTTTTCACCTGAACTGTAGATTTTATCTACTGGTGATAGAGTAGAAGTGTAGGAGTAGGCACCACCGCATTACCTAATCTATCTGCCGCCAAATGGTAGTGTTCAGCACTATCGACGTTCCGATCCGATAATAATGTATGGCCCCGTAATAACTATCACAGAGACATAATAACTTAGGACTAAGTGGTGGCAAAGCATCTGAATTTTGGCCTCCGGTTGTGTGTGTGATCTTCTGATGAGATCTCTATATGACGCCTTCCGCACATTACAAAAAAGTTGTGTCATACTCGTATAATATAAGGAACAACCAAATAATAAATCACTGAAAGCTTTCACTTCCCAATACCAGGTAGTAGATATATTCAATAATATTCGTTATAATAAAAACACATTTATAAATTCAGTATGTCCCAATAATACCTGAAAGCTGCATATTATACATGTATATCCAAACTCACACTTACAAAACGCGATACGAGTATTAGGATAAGTTCTACTATCACATAAATAAATAAATAAATAAAATACGCTTACACTCACAGCCCCACAGTAGGTATAAACCTGTGTCGTGGGTGCCGTTGTACACATACAACACAAACACCCAGACCCGAAAAAAATATCTGTAGGCCATACAAATATTACAAATATCGAAGCGCGCATGGCCCAGCGGCTGGTGTAGATCGTAAGCGATCTGCTCAGTTAAGCACTACGGGCGCGGTCGGGTAGTGTGATGGGTGACCGCTAGTGGCAAATTAAATGCGCGTTTCCGTGCTTCGGAGGGCACGTTAAGCCGTCGGTCCCGGTTGCTATCGATAGATAGCAGTCGTTAAACCTTGTCGGAGGCCTTATGGGCGGTTTGAAAACATCCGACAGCGGGTTGGCCACTAACCCACCCACCTCCACCAATCCGCATTGGAGCAGCGTGGTGGAGTAAGCTCCAGGCCTCCCCCCAAAAAGGGGAGAGACTCGTGCCCAGCAGTGGGACGTATAATGGGTTGCCATTATTATTATATATATACAAATATTTGTCCCGGTGCGGGGATCGAAGCCGCGACCCTTCGAATCAAACGGTCATCTCACACCGCTGGACTAACCAGGTCGTCGTCATGATACAATAACTTCATAAACTCCATGCGGTGCGGTATTGTATAAAAGTGCTGTATTTTAAAATGTACTAAATAAATTAATAATAAAATATATGTTATTAGAACATTCGCAAACATTATGAACAATGAAAATGACAACTCATCACGCTGAGTGAGTAGACAGGAGTAACGTCACGTCATTGTTCCTCCGCCGCTGTCGTCCGGAAGCGTCAAGGCAGACGGGCTAATGGGCACGCATCCGACGTGCGACAACGTTACGTTACGCCGACGCAGGCCAAATTGCCAATTTGACCAATTTTTGCACATACGTTTCTTTTTAATAATAAAAATAAAACACGCTTACACTCACAGCTCCACAGTAGGTATAAACCTGTGTCGTGGGTGCCGTTATATACAAACAACACATACACAAACACCCAGACCCGAAACAAATAAATGTAGGCCATACAAATATTTGTCCCGGTGCGGGGATCGAACCGGCGACCCTCCGAATCAAACAGTCAACTTACACCGCTGGACTAACCGGGTCGTCCGGGTCGTTTTTAGGGTTCTGTAGCCTGCATACCCTTATAGTTTCTCCTTATCCGCCCATCTATCTTTTTATCCATAGCCCTGCTCAGACACTCCTAGTACTAGAAAGGTGTAATAAAATGTATCGTAAATATAGAAATTAGTCATGTCTACAAAGTGGTAAAATAAAAAACCTAACTTCCCGCCTGTAATCCCCGAAGGGTTAGGCAGAGGTAAATTCATGCATTCAAGCATACATGCAAACACCTACAACTCGCCGGTTACGTTTTGGCTCATGTAACAGGTGGCGAACCTGTTGCCATCTTCGGGCACATTACCAAACTCCGAGCTACAGGGAAACTTCCAGAAAAAGCCCAATAGAACCAGAGATAAAGGAATTTAAATCGTTATCTCTGATAGTCCCCGACCCGGGAATCGAAATATAATATAAAATATTTTTTAATTTTAGGGCTTATTTTGTGAAATATTAAGCTTTATAATACCTACAGAGCCAATTAGTGTTAGTGTCCTCTGTTCAAATCCTCGCCATCTACCAGCAATTTTGCTAGTAGCTGGCGGAGATTTCGTATATTATATTTATTACAGAAAAATATATATTAAAAAAAAACCTTAAGCCCTACATTGTTAGTTGAATGAATAGGCCGAGGTAAATACATTTGTACGGGTTTAATTATTCTTAGTTTGTAATGCCTAATACACACATATAGTACAACCAAAAGGGCATTGCTCAGAAAGCTTAAACTATCAGCTTATCAACCGCAAGAAGCATTGTGGTTGTGTTATGGGTTGGATAACACGTGGCAGTAAGGAGATAGCCGGTAGCTCACGGAGCGCATCCTGCGCGAGATGAGACGCGCCTTCCTGCGCCGCGTGGTTGCACGCGCTACTGAGCGCAACGGGGAACGTGGGGACATGTGGACATATTACTTCATTGGCCCGCAACACATATTTTCTCAAATAATGTTTTAAATGGAATATTTAGTAATACTTCAAATAGGTTATAAAGAAAATAAACCCATGCAACCCATCCACAAGTGACATTTTGGATACCTTACGCTACAAGCGCCTGTAGTGGTGAATTTGGAATAGCCCCATTATTTGCATCTAAATGGTAATAGCAGTAGATAGTTAGGGTAAAGTTGTGGAGACCTACATCCTTGCTACTATAAACTCAGGATAAAATAATGTAGTACTTAAATCAAACGTAGCATCACTAGTAAAGGGAAAATTTAGACCAGCAGAAGATAGGTACCAAACTCTCATGTTTAGACGCTTTATCCTAACTTCACCCGTAATTCTCAAAGGAGTTGGGATAACTTCATCGTTCAATCAAGCATACATGCAAACAATCACGATTCGCAAGTTACGTTAGATGATTATCTGAAGAATGTAGCATTTCTCTACTCTATATTAATAATAGCTAGATGGCGCTTCTCCAGTCTTGAATAAATAATACGGTAAAAGTATCAGTAGGTACAATACGCTACAAACATTTATTCATAGTGTTTTTAATCTGCATTAATTAATTGGTAGATAATTCATCTCATCGTTTCTTTTTTTAATGTTATGAAGGTGGCTAACAAGGCAGGCTGCAGTCATCACTTAACATCAACGTCTTTGTGTGGGTGTCTATGGACTGCAGTCTGCAGCCTATAGACACCCACACAAAGACCAGAGTTCAAACCCACTGCCACCCCTGAGACCTTTGTTATTATGTTACGGCCCTGTAATTTCCGGCACAGAGGCATAACACCTTAGGCTTCAGGTGTGATAACGCATCTGCATTTTGACCTTGGTCTTTATATTGGTGTCTACAGGCTGCAGTCATCACTTAATATCAATGTGAGCTGCATGATTGCCACTTCCATCACATAAAAAAAATGTCTCTGTGATAGATTTAATATGAATTACTAATTATAGTTGCCCATTTAACTACAACTTCCCCATTATGACCATAGGTATAATGTTACGGCTAGTTGCCGGACATGGCGCGCACCACGCAAACTCGCTCACATTTTATTAACTGCTTCCAACGCGTTAATTCTAGATTATTACATCCAAGTGTCATCACTTAATCAACTAATTATTTTGCATAATTTAGGTTCATAAAATATAAAATTGCAAGCGGAGGACATTTTTGCTCTCTTATTGATATAATAGAAGTAAAAGAAGCTTCTTTGATAGGACAAAAGCTGCCGTTGATGTCTTTTGCATGATCCTAAGAGCACTGCTTCTACGCCAATGTGTTGTATGTCTTTATACTGTAATATCTAGGTATTACAATTAGTTACAACAAACGCAAAATGGATCTACAATCTTTGGAAAAGATGTTTGGAAAAAGACAATAATATAAATAACTCTTTCGCATAAAGCATGACATAACGTATGTAATACAAGTAGGTAATGTATAAAGCAATAACGTTACATAATAGTAAAGATTATATTAAAATCAAACATGATTATCAAAAGAAATGGAAACCATTTGTATTACATAAGCTTACTGAATACGACAAAAGATCATTGTATCCAGACAGTTTTTATTATAGGCATATTTATTGACTAGATATTTATTGTGAATCAAATTTTATGTAAATTCATATGGCACGCGTCTCGACAGCTTTAGATGTTACATATCAAAAGATTATTTATAATGGAGAATGCCACAAAATAAACATTTATAATGGGAAGGTAAATCCGATAGATATGCAAAATTTTATTTCACCTGATGATATTCAAATGTATCATCGTTTTATAATGGTGTGGTCGATGAACTGCGTTGTGTTGTACACTTGCACCGAGAAGTGTTCGTTTTTTTATGGACAATTGACGATATTTTAGTAAACAATTTGTTCGATCCAAATGATTATATCATTTGGATCGGAGATAAATTTAATAATACCAGAATATACCTACTTTCATTCAGAAGAAGCATCAGAATCAGAATCAAAAATATAAATACGTGTGATGATAAGTCACCTAATTAGTAGCCAATGGTTCTCAATACTAAAATTATATAACTAATTTCAACAAAAATAAAAACATGTCACAAATACAAAAATTATGAATGTAACAGGAAATTTTGAAAAACGTTACCTTGCATTAGTTACATTTCGTGTTCAATATTCTTATCAAATTAAATTTATTATTGGAATTAGTGTAACGTTATGCTCTAGTTCTTCATTGAAATCATTAGCTTATAATAAAGACAAATCGAAGTAGCATGAAAAGCTTATTATATAGCTATTCGTAACAAAACTAAAAAGAAACAAAATTGGGCTTACATAACCTACATATAATTAATAACCTACACTTATTTATGAGTGGTTTTAAATATTAAAGTTAGAAAACATTTCATAAATAACAAATCTTGGGGTCAACGACTTTATTCACTAAACATTTACGCGCACGTCTATACAAAGTCGTTCTTTTCAAATATGCTATTGTAAAAACCATAGTATTGTATTGTATATATTGGTGTAAATTGTTCAGATACAATATTTGACTACAGCGTTCATTGTGCGAACTATTGTGATCTGCCGATTATCATGAGATGGTTACTGAAAGGCTTTAGTCATTGTTAGTTAATTAAGATATTCGAGTATAACTATTTCACTAGGTCAGCGGGCAAGTGGGCGTGGTTTCCCTTTTGTCTTTTTTTGTTTGAATTCGTTTTCTATAGCATGCAATTATGAGATTTATGTAACATTATTAAGTATCTTTTTATTGTTTTCTTCATTGTGATATAGACTTTTGTTAACAGACGCGTGGCTAAGATCTAAGATATGATGTTTTGTTGTCATTATTTAACACTAACATTATACCTATTTGTTTAGTACTCATGGCGAAGAATGAATCTGTGAACTCTTACTTTTAATACACTTAGTTCGGTAACTTTGAAAAAGTTATCTAGGACTTAGTCAACTCTACAACGTGCTACAACGATGTTCAGTCATTATTACGAAAGTATAATCATTCAAATGTGCCCATGTATTATCTGTGCCTACAACCTATGTTTTATCTGTTGTTCATGCAAATATAATATTTTCAGAACATTTAGGGAGATCCGTTCTAGAATTACTTCACTTTGCTAACCAATAAGTAACAAATTACAGACTCTATTAAGATTTTGAAACTAATACAAAATCAAAGCTATCCAACATAATATATCGAAACGGGCAAAGGAACACGAGGCACAATTTTATGAGTCCTCGACATTTCATCATACAATAATAGCATTTATATAAATGGCAAACACGTATCGTCAACACGTGTACGAGTTTCATATCCAAATAAATACTGGCGCGCACCAAATTATTTCTGTCCTGAATAAAATTTATACGCTTTTTAAAATATCTTTTCACAACGTGGGACTTATGGTGCCGAAACCCGTTCGAAGGGTGGCCCCTTTGAGGCCGAAGGGGGCCCCGCGGATTCATTTTCTTACGTTTTTTTTTCGTCTTGACAAACCCCAGCTGCTATAATACGACGTGCTATAAATAAAATCGCGATTTTGACCCGTCACGCGTATGAGGGATGTTCACTAGTCTGATATGTACAAATATATCACCCTATCTGTGCTTCTAACATGTAACCCATACTACAGCATTATTAAGGTTCAATGTGGATAAGTTATTGATTCATGGAGGGTAGAAGTAATGTTGTGGAGTTGCTAGATTCGACACAGGACGTCCTTTCTGTTTTGCAGCAATTATTATTATACTAAGGCGGAACCGTTTGAATACGTATGACGATTTGCTCGTCTCACGGTAACTTTACCCTTACCCCAATTCACCAAATATTAGATACTACTTTATAGCATTAGATTCGTTTAAGTTATAGCGACTTAAAACGAAATATGTAGGTATTAATGTTCTGACAAATAAACGACCGATGTTTAAAAATAAGTCTGATTGTCTCAAACAAAATTATAGCTTACATGCCCTTGCAACTTGTAAGTGTAATAAGTATAATATGTTAATTTTACACATGTATCAACATAAATACCTACAGCTTCACTAGTTTCCAATGATATTAGGTACAGTACTCAACAATTAATATTGCACATCGAGCCTGCGATATAGATGATCGGTTCGTTTCGACTTCGTAGAGCGTTATCTCTGTTGTACAATGGCTACGTAAGCACTGACAGTCCGGTATTGGTCAAAACTTGATCAAAATGGTCGCCAAACGTCAATTAGGTACGATGCGAAAGAGATAACGCTCTACAGATCTGAAGTCTGAAGTCTTCTTCCTAGGCTCGATGTGCAATATTTATTGTTGAGCACTGTACATAAATATTATGGTAAAAAAATTATGACCAATTAAAAATTTAAAATAGAAAGTACTTTTAAGGACTCATAATTTAATTTAATTAATCACTTGAATTAACATACGCCAGATAAAATTAAATATCTTTTTTTTTATTTTCAAATTAAACAATTCCTACGCAAATCCTCTCTCATTACAGCCATTTTGAATGGTAAGTTGCCATTCTAATTGCAAACTTAGAGGCAACCGCAAGTGACCTGGGTCTTCCTGCGAACCGTGGGAACAGCCCCGCTCCCCTCGCCCTGCCCTGCACCCCAGCGCACCTCACATTACCACCCCTGTGCTCCTAGCATGACGAGGGTATGCGATTGTTACATCTATTTGTTTTAATTAATGTCTACTAAGATTTACACTTTGTGGTTCAAAGTAACTAAAATTGAGCTCATAATTAAACATGATTATGCCTTTTCAAAATTTGTAAGATTATATTTTTAAGTATAATTTCTTTTATCGAATTCACACATCAAGTAAACGATTACTATGAGGACGAATGTCATATTTGTTAAATAATTTTTGAGTGAATAATTTTGCAGTTATTATGGAACATATGCCAAAAAAAACATGTTCTTTACCTATGTTAATTTATAGAAATTACAGGAATATCCATGGGAACTCTATGATATTTTAGACGAGTAGTATAGGAAATAACTAATTTCTGCAGAACCCTATGCACGTGCATCCTACTTGCACTTGGCCGGTTTTCTCTTAATAAGTGTGGTAAATAAGCTTCAATTCTACATTGATAGTCAATTAATATAATGGACAACAATAACACTACATAAAACCAGCGATAGGAATGGTCATTTTTTTTATTCATTTATGTAATAAAGGTGGCAAACAAGCATGCAGTTCACATTGATGTTAAGTGATGAGCCAATAGACACCCAGACAAAGACCAGAGGACAAAATGCAGATGAGTTACCATCCCTGAGACCTTAGTTGTTATTCTATTCAATTCAATTCATTTATTTTAGACCATTTGATCCATAATTTAAATAAATACACAATAAATCTTAGAATTAAAATTTAAAATTAAATAAAATACGTAATAATAAAACATCAAATTACAATTATAAATAAGTAAAGAATGTCAAGTACTTAATAACTAGAGCAGACTATTGAGCTACAATTTTTGTGTGGGGTCTTAGCGTAGTTAGCCAGCTCTTAGTGAGAGATTCACAGACCGCACTACGACTTTATATTGGGCAAAGTATGCTTAGAACTGTCAGAAATGTATGGGTTTTGACAGTTCGAAGCGTACTTTGCTCGAAAGTAAAGTCGTAGAGCGGTCTGTGAATCTCACCCTTAGTTATGGCTCCGGTACATTCATTTTCTGCAACAACGGTCAGAAGATCATTGGAGCTCCCCCGGACCCGGCGCATCAGGCATGCAACTCTATTTTGCATTATGGCACAAAAGTCATCTACATGAGCGTCCGCAAACATCCCTGATGCACTACAGAATCGCGGCAGCCCCAATAGAACCCTGAAGCCATTGTTGTACTGAATTCGAAGACCTTCGTTATGTACCTGTGATAGTTATTACGGGGCCATACATTAGCATCTAACCGGAACACGATAGTGCTGAACACTACCATTTGCCGGCAGATAGATTAGGTAATGCGGTGGTGCCTACGCCCTTGAGCATTGGAACTCTTTCGGCTGGAGTTAAGATCCCACTATCCGCTCATCAAACCTCTTGAACGAGGAAGAACTGCGAACACAAAAAGACACCCTTGTTACCTCACGAAAATTTTGCAATTACTCACTCGAAAGTATCTTATAACGGATCACAACCAATCGTCTGTGAAATCACATCTGCGAAACTAAATTAAACAGTTCACGTAACTCCTTACGGGCTCACGTTGTAACGTAACGAACAACCTCATAACGAATCAAGCGAAAAATAAACTTTGAAAGTGTTCAAGTTTGACAACGCCGTTATTGGTAACGGCGAACGGCGAGTCAAGGTGAGCGCAGGTTTTAGTGAAAACGCCTCGATGTCATTGACGAAAGGCATTGGAAAAAACTGCTGACTAGAAAAAAAGCGGCTGAGTGCGAATCAGATTTGCATTCATAGGGTTCCGTAGATTTTTGTTTTTCTAGTTTACCAAGTTTTTAGTTTGGAAAACGTTTGTATTTTCTTATTCATCCTAAAAATGGCCCTTCTCTATAAAAATCTTTTATTTACGTTGCATGTGCATATTTGGGTCAGTGATATACATACATATATGTAGGTACCAAATTACAACTCAATCGGCACACTACTTTCGGAACAAATGGCTGTAAAAGAAGGACCAAAAAGATAGACACGCGAGTGAATTATAAGCGTTATATTTTTATTTGCCTATAACACATGCGAGTGAATTTAGAAATTAAAGAAAAAATGCGAAGAAAAATTTGACTGTTTAAGTTGTTTGAATTGAAACAAAATCGAGGTTCAAGTTATGTACTTTGGTAGCTTAGTGGTAAAGCGGCTGTATTGGTTATCCTGAGGTCGCAGGTTCGATTCCTGCCTGAAGTCAAATTTTTCTTTAATTTCTAAGATCTAATAAGTGTTCCGCTTTTTCTTATTGAGATACGGAACCCCAAAAACTTTTCATAATTTTAGGTACATTTTTATTTGTGAGATAAATCGTGTAAAAAGCTTGTGTTCTCTTAGATCACGAATTCGCATGTTTTTTTATTTGAAAATACGTAATTTTAGGTATCTCTATCTTTTATGCAATCTTAATAAAGCGGCCAAGTGCGAGTCAGACTTGCATTCACTGGTTCCGTACAGTTCCGACTAACAGATTTTCTTATAATCTATATTAGATAAAAAACTAACTGATAAACTACGGAGATAAAGGAAGTAACCAATTTTTGCCTTTTTTCTTTAAATAACTTCAAAACTATGAGTCGATAAATGGCAAAAAACTTTTGAGATTCTCACAATAAGAATATTTATTCGACATGCCATACAACATAAATTTACAATCCTTTTTGTAAATATAATCCAATTTATCCCCTAAAAGTAACTTCCGTATTTGGATCTTTTTCGTAATTTAATCTCAATCAGTTCAGTAGTTACGTAGGAAATTGACTGTGACTGTTCCCCGTTTGAGATACGGATTCCTAAAATAGACATGAAGAGGAACTTGTCTTTTCAATTTTTCTATTAGGTACACAAAGTAATAGATTAAAAAAAACCGGACAAGTGCGAGTGCGACTCGCGTGGTGAGGGTTCCGTACTTTAAATAAATATTTTCGAAAATATTACAGATTTAAAATGCAGGGACATAGCGGTTACGGTGGTACCGGCAGGGGGGGTTATATTATTAAGAATTTTCGATTTAATTTGAATACTCAAACTTCTTATAGGTTTTCCAGTAATCTATAGCCAAAGAACTATTTTCCACTTTTTTTCAAAATTTTAAGTTCAGTAGTTTCGGAGATAGAGGGGGGGAATGGTCAATTTTAGTCGTTTTTCTTAAATAACTTCAAATTTATTTATGAAAAAATTATAAAAAAAATATATCTCAGATGCTGACAACAACCTCTTTCATTTGATATGTCACACGACACAGTTTACATTTTTTTTTTTTTAATTTTCTGATTTATCCTCCGGAGGTGGCCCTCCTGTTTAAAATTTATTATTTTACTTGACGTGTTCATCTTTGGGTCACAAATTCCATCAAATTTCAACTCAATCGGTCCAGTAGTTTCGGAGCAAATTGGCTGTGACAGACGGACAGACAGACAGACAGACAGACGCACGAGTGATCCTATAAGGGTTCCTTTTTTCCTTTTAAGGTACGGAACCCTAAAAACCGCTAATAGAAATATTATATATTTTATTTAAAGAAAAATGGAAAGAAAAATTTGACTTCAGGCGAGACTCGAACTCGCGGCCTACTGGGAATCTAGTCGAGCCGCTCTTCCAATTGAGCTACTGAAGTCCTAGTAGGCCGCGAGTTCGAGTCTCGCCTGAAGTCAATTTTTTCTTTCCATTTTTCTTTAAATAAAATATATTTCACAAGCATGTGTCAATGCGAAATATTATATGTATATATTAATGGACTTTGTTCTACCCAATCATCGGATCCATTTGTAAATTTAAACCATCCTTCGACTCACTAAAATTAGTAAAGCCTTTTTGAGTTTTTCCCACATTAACGTACAGCAATTGAGGACATTGGTGTTAGCAGGTTAGATCTATTTGGCCGAAGATTTAAAGCTCATGCAAACACCAACAATTCTCCAGTTACGTTTTGTCCTATGTTTCAGGTGTCGAGTGTGATGTGTGTAGTTTGTAACTTAAAGAAAATGGAATAAAATCTCAATAGTACTTACCTAGAACGGTCGCATACGTAGCAGTAGCTTTCAAATTAAATATAAAACGATAATGTGTGTATTTAAGATCGAATTTCATACTTAAATACATCTCATATTAATCAAGGCTCAAAGAGCAATTGTTGAAAATTAAATTACATTTTTAATAATCCCAATGAACAGACAACCTGAACTAGCGAGCAACGGTCACTTCAACCCTTGCGTTTGCTAGAATTATTGTAATTTAATAACCCCGTCACACCACCCAGACGGGTTAGCATTAAGGGGTTATTCACTTGCGAAAATCATGCAATTGATCACTTGTCATACTACCCTCATAGTCATATGTAAATTTTATCGCACCTAAGAAGTATTTTCGTTCGTAAATTCCGAAAACGTCCTGCATATCATAACACGTGGTTTAATACGATGTCAAAGATTGTCAAAGATAGCCCTTAATGGCTTGTAGCGGCCTGTTCGCTAATCATTTGTTCAGATTGTATATTTTATCGAAAGCTCGCCCCAGTTTCGTAAGTTGCTTCGGTCAATTCACGCAAAAAATGTGGCGTTTGTCGTTAGGATTATGCAAAGTAACGGCTAGGTATTAGAAACTATAATAATATTTCACATTTTATAGATCGTATTCTTTTTTTGTGGTTGTCGTATTGAAATTATTTCAGTAAGTTTTTTTTTATATTTTGTGAAGTGGCAAACAAGTATACAGTTTACATTGATGGAAAGTATACTGTAGCCTATAAACATCTACATGAGACTGGAGATTTCAATGTAGATGCGTTGATACTCCTGAGGTCAAAGGTTATTATGCCTCTTTGCGAGCAATCACAGAGCGGTACATTACCAGACATGATAGTGCAGAACACTTCCATTTAGCGGCAAGTGGATTAGGTAATGCGGTGGTACCTACGCCCCGCAAGCTTTTTCACTCTCTCCACCAGTAAATAAGTGATGAAGATACCGATTTTATCTAATGAGTATTTGGGTTTTTATTTTGTTTTTCAAGTCAATACATTACTTAGAAACATGGAACACTCGTAATTTAAGAAGAATCAAAAAAAAAACTGTAGTAGTATTCAGTAGTAGCATTTTTGTATGTACGTCTTACATAACTAAGGCGGAAAACAAACATGCAGTTCACATAGATGTTAAGTGACGACTGCGGCCTATAGACATCTACTCAAAAAACAATGTAGATTCGCTGCAACATCTAAGTTCCTAGTTTTTATGTCTCTGTTGTAGTTATTGCAGGTCCATACATTACCGTGAAAGTAACTGGAACTGACCGGAATACGATAATGCTGAACACTTCCATTTGGCGCCATATAGATTAGGTAATAATGTGGTAGTGCCTACGTCTTAGTGGCTCCTACACTAGCTTGCTAATTAGTAGCCCGACTCGGGCATCAGACCCGGGACCTACAGCCGAGAAGTGTAGCCTAACAATAATAAGCTACCAAAAATCGACATCCGAATAACTAGATCTATATGTTCAAGGTCAAACATAAACTATATGATAACGAAAAAGAGGTGACCTTGGCGGCTTATGATGATAAAAAAGGTTCATTTACACTGCGCTGCAACTGTTATTTTGAATGAAGCCATTGTGAGGACAGTGCGCCCACATGCCACTGTGCGGCCTAACAGGTGTTGCATTGTTATATGCAAATTACACTTTCGCTTTCACACTATACGATTTTTAAGAGTCACTTATTTTGCATGAATTTGCTAAGATTTCAATTATTACAGAAGGGAAAAGTAAGTACCTACTCGGGTAAGATTGTGTATGTATTTGACGAAAACGGACATCCGATTTGTTAAAACAACTCTATAGTTAGTAACTCCATAGCATTGAAACTTCAAACTTCGGAAGCTAGTAGTGGCAGGACGATTAGACTATCCCCCTGTCCAGAGGTCGCCAGTTCAAGTCGTCCACAAAATCATTATTTTCTTTTCATTTTTTAAAATTCTTATATCCGTTAAAAGGTGCTTTTAAATCACTGGCTTATTTTAGTATTGCACGCTTAAACTGCTGAAAAGGAGATGTTGCAAAAATGTATGGACCTCCGGCCATGTATTGTACACAATATCATTAAACAGGCAAAATCAATATAAAAACGTTTTTTACTGCATATTTTCACTTATATTTAGCTTTGTTTGCAGTTACAAAACATTATTTGCAGTTAGAATTGCAACTCAAAATCCACATGGCGAATATGGCGGGCGATGTCATTTTGGCCTTTTTTATTTTTAAATTGTTTTTTGATTATATAGTACTTCGAGAAAAAAAGTAATATTTTCTAAATACTATAGAAATTGATTGATCCCAAGCGTCGGCTGTATCGCCGCCATGTTGAACATAGTTGATAATGATAAAATCGTTTGAGTTGAATGTGGTTGTAACTCTAAAATATATTCTTGAATAAATTAATTGTATTTTTTTCGGATTCTTCTTTAATTTACCCATTTTTTGAGGACGTGTACGAACCAGAGCCGAGCTCGCAACATCTCCTTTATCTACTCTCTCGCTCATTTTGAAATTCGTCATGCCTTTAAAATTTAGCAGCAATTATGGAAAGCTTTATTTGTCGATCTAACGGATACTTTGGACAATCAAACGAATCAAGTGTACCCCCCTCGCTAAATCAAGAAATACCAGTTGTTATATTAAATGATGACGAACAGTAGAATTGAATCGTGTCACCGGCATGATAGACCGCTTGTTAATCGTCTTTGTTGTCGGTTAAATGTACTATACGCGTAATGTATCGACTTAAGTTTTACACAAAGCGTTAGATACGCGAACTAGTATAGCTGAGTAAAGGGTCAATAGAAAACGAATGGTTCTTTTCAAGCGGAAGGTCAGACCGAGTCATTATCGGACGATATAAGACTGACCGCTAGGTCGTCGTGAGAATGGCGAACGGAACGCCGTTTTTTTCTCGAAAGACGTTGTGTTATGCGATATACTGTGTAAAGTGTGTAATGAGAATGTAATCGAAAAGTAAAAGGTGTTATCTGAAACTTTTTTGCTTTTTCTTGTTACCTAAATAAATATAGGTGATGTTTTAAAATAACAAGATTTAGTTGGTTGTTCAACTTTTTGGAATAATAGATATTCTAATATATTCAGGATATTACTGTTTTAAACAGTGCGATGTAGAAGTGATTTTTGGTCGGAAAAAGTTGAACAACCAACTAAATCTTGTTATTAATTTAACACTGAACATAATCTGTCAATTCATGTTTTAATAATCCTACTAATCTAATGTACGGCCCTGTCATTTCCGGCACAGAGGCATAACACCGTAGGCCTCAGGAGTGAGTTTGCATTTTGGCCTTGGTCTTTGTGCAAGTGTCTATAGGCAGCAGCCATCACTTAACACCAATGTGAACTGCATGCTTGTTTGCCACTTCCATTACATAAAAAAAATCCTCAGCAATCTATCTACTGTAGAAATTAAAAAAAAAAACGGAAAGAAAAAATTGACTTCGGGCAGGTATCGAACCTGTGACCGCAGGATAACCAGTCCAGCCGCTTTGCCACTAAGCTACCGACGTACCTTAAGAAAGTACTTCGGTAGTTTAGTGGTAAAGCGGCTTCCAAATTTTACTTTCCGTTTTTTCTTTGATTTCTAAAGTTCACTCGCATGTGTTATTGCGAAAAATAAATAGAACAACTATCTACTGTAACATCAACATTTGATATTAAGTCACATAACATGTTAGTTAATAGTAAAATATTAGAAAATCAGCTAGCAGATCTTCGTTTAATCTTTTTTGCGGTTAGTTATGCAATTTAACATACACGTAGGTATACCCTGAAAAATAACTATTCACACCCTATATTCGTATAGAGATACAACTGTCACATATTATTTTTTTTTATTTATTTCAGAAAAACAATTAATTTCACTATATCAAAAAACACGTCCACTCAGCAGCAACGGCGATAATTGTGTTTTTTCATAATTATAAAATCAGTAAGTAATGATACACTAACGTTGAGATTCACAGACCGCACTACGACTTTACTTTGAGCAAAGTATGCTTAGAACTGTCAGTACAGTATGGAATTTTACAGTTCGAAGTGTAATTTGCTTGAAAGTCGTAGTGCGGTCTGTGAATCTAGCCCTAAGACATTGAACACTCCATACACCTATAAACTTACTCTCAACTGTCAGATCCCCTCAATCGCCTAGTATTACTCACGGAGTTTGAAGCGCAGGTCTGGCGCTGTGAATGGCGCATTACCTAACTTTTTTTTTTTACTGTAATGGAAGTGGCAAACAAGCATGCAGTTCACATTGATGTTAAGTGATGACTGCAGCCTATAGACACCCTCACGAAGACCAAGGTCAAAATGCAGATGCGTTACCACTCCTGAGGCCTAAGGTGTTATGCCTCTGTGCCGGAAATTACAGGGCCGTACATTACCACCTGACCGGAACACGATAGTGCTGAACACTATCATTTAGCGGCAAGTAAATAAGGTAATGCGGTGGTACCTACGCCCGCGAGCTCCGTCACTGGAGCTCTACCACCAGTAGACCTATTTTCTTTCGTGATAGTGTAGATTTGTGATAGTGTTTGTTACGTTTTCTATCTTTCTATTGATTAAATTGACTTTTTATTTAGTAATTAAACACTAATATCGCGAAGAAATATCAGCTATTTCATACAAAAATGAAAAGTATGTTAAATTGTATGAAATTGCTGTTTTACAAAGTATGTTCCTTAATGAAAGACTGAAAGTTGTTCAGATTGACCGTCTGGAAAAACGGTTTTTAGGTTTTGCGCACTTAACACTACACCCTAATAACAAAAGCTGGAGCCACCCCAATTATAAACACCAGGAATCGCCACTGATGGCTACATCACAAAACTTAATTCCAAAAAATAATTGAAAATCGTGAAAACAAGATGAATTTATAAAAACATGTGTGTAACATAGTCCGAGTGACGTCGATTTGAACAAGTGCGTTCCAGATACAACATGTTTGTCCACAATCCGTATCGCCTGTTAGGTGCTGCTTGGAAGTTTTCTTCTCTACCTAGATTAAATGAATCAGGTCACACGTTACCTCTTTTTCTTTTTGTCATATTATTCAAAATTACCAATATCTGCTGTCATCCTCATAAATTATAGTAAGTTTACTTCAAAAATATGTTGCAATTTTGTCTTTCAATGTATGTCCCCGTTATTACGGTCACAGAGGCAAAACAGCTTAGCCCTCAGGGTCAAGGATGCATTTTCTTTTTGTGTACCTTTAGGGTACAGTATAGAGTAGGTCTTCTTAGGGTGAGATTCACAGACCGCACTACGACTTTACTTTAAGGAAAGTACGCTTAGAACTGTCAAACTGATCAAAGTAAAGTTTTAGTGCGGTCTGTGAATCTCACCCTTACCATCCATGTGAACTACTAATATGCTTGATTGCCACCATAATTATAATAATAATGGCAACCCATTATACGTCCCACTGCTGGGCACGAGTCTCTCCCCTTTTTGAGTGGAGGCCTGGAGCTTACTCCTAGC
This sequence comes from Macrosoma leucophasiata, assembly GCA_036365455.1. Lineage (NCBI taxonomy): Eukaryota > Metazoa > Arthropoda > Insecta > Lepidoptera > Hedylidae > Macrosoma > Macrosoma leucophasiata. The sequence goes on along the minus strand of JAWQUS010000007.1, from coordinate 19,083,570 downwards.
TTCGACCACGCTGCGCTGGTGTGTAAGTGGCCAACCCGCTGTCGGATGATTTCAAACCGCCTTTAAGGCCTCTGACAAGGTTTAACGACTGCTATCTATCGATAGCAACCGAAACCGACAGCATAACGTGCCCTCCGAAGCACGGAAACGCACATTTTAATTTACCACTAGCGGTCACCCATCACATACCCGACCGCGCCCGTTATCACTTAGCCGCGGGGCCATGCGCGCTTCGCGCCATAATTACATACATAAAAATATAAGCAGTTCGTTCTTCTTAACCACTAGGGTTAAATTTGCAAATTTTTGACATTTAGCCCTAGTTTAAACAGTCGTATTCAACCGACCGGTAGCTTCGTACGGAGGTGGTCAAGATATTACACCCGGGCGTAAGAGAAAAAGTAGGTATTAAAGAAGAAGAGAAATTAACTTTTTATTATTTTACATTACACGTGTGATATACCCATAATGTGATGATGCAAAGTGTACAAATATAAACTCTCTAATCATCAGCACCACCATAATCATCATCATCATCATCACTTCAGCGGATAAGTTCACCGCTGGACGAATGCCTTCCCCAACGAGATATTGCGTCATTATCATTCATTATCATATCGTATCATTATCAGGGGAGTATAAGCCATAATCGACCCGCTTGGCAAGAGGAATTGTGAACGCAGGGTCGATAGTTTTATCGCGAAAGGCTGGTGCCCATCACGCCTTATTCTATTTACTGCGACCTATTGGAATGGCTTGACCGACATTGTTCGGTTGACTGACTACACTAGCGGCAGAATTCTTCTCTACTAGTGGGTAGTGAGGTCGTCACGGCCCAACGCCTCCTCTCTAATATTATACACAGCAAAAGAATACAGTTCCATGAGCATTGGTCCCAGAAAAAACACACGATAGTTGTGATTGGAATTATTCTGCAAGCTAAACAGACGATAGATAGTGTTATGATTGGAAGTATTCTATAAATAAATAATGGCAACCGTCCCACTGCTGGGCACGAGTCTCTCCCCTTTTTGGGGAGAGGCCTGGAGCTTACTCCACTACGCTGCTCCAATGCAGATTGGTGGAGGTGCGTGGGTTAGTGGCCAACCCGCTGTCGGATGTTTTCAAACCGCCCATAAGGCCTAGCTTTAAACGCAAGCTTTAAATCCACCAAAATAAATAGCCTAAGTATGCATCAACTCAAATTAATATAAAAACATGCTTCAAACGAATTTAAAACCAAACTGAAGAGTAGATACGTCACAGTCGAAGCGGCGCCAGTCTATGATGCAAGAGCAAAAAAAAGATATTTACAGCTAATTAAATCTGCCCACGTAGAGTGGCGCAAGCGGTACGCCTCTCAATCATTTAGATCATTTTTAATTAACTGAAAGAAAGAATTACAACAATACAAGGACAGTTGTATTAGACAGTTATATTTGCGTGTCATGAAACATATCTGGTAGTGCTTATCGTTGAAATCAATATAATTGCCAAGCTTCAGAAGATGTTGTGTGATAGTATCTCAGACTAAAGGAATAAGGATAGTATAATCAATAGAATAATAACGAAGATTCTTATTAGAGTTGTTTGAAATAGACATGTTTACAGTAAACTATATTTACCGTTGTAATGTTTTCGGTGTTATACGAGATATATTCAAACACAGGGAATAATCATAAATGTTTGTTTATAAGAAAAACGTTAAAGAGAAAAGTTTTGTTTGATTCCAACGACTATAATTTCTAAAAAAACATAAATTTTACATTTGTAAATCTATGAGTGATAAAAAAGATTACCGGGAAAAACCGCGAAAAATATATTTAAAAAATGTTGTTGATAATATATGAACTATAGATTGCAATAAATTCTGATAACACTATTTTTTGTAAAAATAATTTTGGTTTCTTGAGATAACTTTTAAGGCTCTTATGAAATCACAGGGAACAGTTAGTAGAAATATAATTCAAATACAAGAATGAGGGCAAATTAAGCTAACATCCGTGTAAGCAAGATCTCTATGCGATTTTTCTAAATTAGTTAGAGACTTATTCGCTGCGTGCGCGTAACGAGTACTCGTCAACACCTACCGATAGCATCGCTATGACTGGCGGGAAATTATTCCGAATCGTAATTACGGCGATTATTCACGGCCGGCCGGGGGCGGCAGCCATTTTTCAACAGTCACCGTTCTTAATTATGAGCGCTGGACGGCTGTCGAAGCTTTGAGCCGCGCCGTCACCTCGGGCCGACTTCGCTTTGCTAGCTACACAAGGACCGAAAGACGTTGGCTATTCTCAAAATCATTCGCAATAGGTCGATAGACACATCATGGCCGCGACGGGTCGTATCATGGCAATTTTACCATCACCTAGTAAACATACATGTTATAGCAGTGTGCTTAGAATATTAATGTTGTATTTTTTCTTATCCGAACATACTCTAAAATTGTATGTACTTACATGTAAAATAAATATTGAATTGTGAGAAATTTTCTGTACTACCTTATTTCGACCATGTTATAGTAACGAAAATTGCGAATAATACTATCAAAAAGAATCTTCTTGTGTTAAACAATATGGTCGGTAAAACATATTATTTTGTAGGTATGTGCTGACATACGAGCATGCTCACTATTATTAGATTAAGTGTTAAATACTAATGATATCGAACGATGCCACAATAGTCCTCTATAAACGCGACTCCACATGAGAACTTGACTAGTGTTTATTTATCGTTTTGGAAGGCTTAGAGAAGACAGATGGAATGTTATGTTTTTTACGTTACGATGAGGTGTAAAGTAGAAAAATCTTTTTTTATTCAATACACTGTAAACATTCGTAATTCAATGTAAATGTGTGCCTTATCCTTCACCAATTTGTACTCGTTACAGACAAATTAATCTCCAAGTACAATATTATTTATGCTAGGCAAGTTTACACTACCAAGTAATTTGGTAAAGTGCCATTTCCAAATCTTACCTTAAACCTTCAGTTTCACAAATATCGTATGGTCTTTTAATAACTACTTCATCTCACTTCAGCTGATAGACGTCTACTGGACAAATGCCTTCCCCAAATATGCCTACAAAAGGGTTTTGCGATTATATAAAGAGAAAAAAAATTTTTTTTTATTAAATTTGCCATATTCGCCAATTGGCGATCGCAGTGGCGGTTGTTTTATCGCATGACGCTGCTTCCCATACTCCATATTTACTACGGGAATAGTTTGACCGTCATTGGTCGGTTGACTGACTGCACAAGCTGAAGACTTCTCCACCACTAGAGAGCGATGTGGTCGTCACGTACCGACCTTCAATATAGGTTTTTATTTTTTAAGTAATGTAAGTGGCAAACAAGCATGCAGTTCACATTGATGGTAAGTGATGACTGCAGTCTATAGACATTCACACAAGGACTAAGGTCAAAATGCAGATGCGTTACCACTCCTGAGGCCTAAGATGTTATGCCTCTGTGCCGGAAATTGCAGGGCCGTACATTACCACCTGACCGGAACACGATAACTAAACAACACTGAACACTACTATTTAGCGGCAAGTGTATTAGGTAATGCGGTGATGCCTACGCCCGCGAGCACCGTCACTGGAGCTCTACCACCAGTAAAATTTATCAATCATATTTATCATCATTTGGAATAACAAGAATCGCTTATGATACGTTTAATAATTAAACGTACGTCCAATAATATCAGAAAGTTATAACTTGGGCTTCAGAGGTAGTAACGCATTTTCTTTACTGCTTCGGTTTTTGTTTATATGACTATCGGCGATAGATATCCACGCATCAACAATCTTAACTGTATGCTTGTATCCCACCATTAAATCATACCATTAAAAAAATTTACTGTCGCTATGTATGCTTATTACGACAACGCTTAGATCTACTGCAGATCCAACTAATTTGGAATTTTCTGTTGCAGCTGAAATCGAAAATTTCAAATAACTAACACCTACTTGTGTTTATACTGAAATAACATTGAATCACTTCAATTCTAAGTATTATAATAACAGTACATATTATTATACCTATGTTATACTTATAGAATCAATTTATAACCTCTATGTAAAGGATATAAAAGAATGCTCATAATTTTTTCAGTGTCTTCCGGATTTCAATTCACATGATTTCAAGCTACAGATATAAATATTATTATGAACTCTGACACATATACTAAAAAATGGCAACTTTTCATTTGGTTGTCATTTTTCAGTATATGTATACATCATCTTTCAGTACATCAACTGCCACTCTGTAGCTACTCTGAAGCTTATTGATTGTCATGCAGTTACGTTATCCATCATTTTTATGACAAAAGTTAAGACAGATAATCAAAGAGTTAGCGAAGTGCTGCCTGTGCTGCTCCTCTACTCAGGGCTGCTCTTAAATTACGAGAAAAAGTAGTGGTGAAAGAAAGCATCCCTGTCGAACACCTGTTTTACATATCTAGTCCTAAATGACTTCACACAATCATGCAATCGGTCCGTCTAAGTGCATGTTCTCGTGATCTGAATGTAGAAGTCATCTAAAAACATTGGTATCTATGTGTATTTATAACGAAAAGCGGTCTATTTACATTTTAGAAGTACCTACTGCATACATTAAAACACATTTTTTATTTTAAAAAATTTGCTGTAATTGTCAGCATAAATGCTCAAAATCTTAAATTGAAGGAAACCATCGACTAAATATTCGTTTTTTGCGCATTAGTTGCAATAATAACTATCTTCTTCATTCACATAATAATGGCCTATAAATGTCTAATTCAAATAACAAAACTGTTACGGAAACTGTTATCAAGTAGATAACAGTATCATTAAAATTACTCCTGCATTAGTTGAAGAACTGCTTCTATATAATAATTGAAATCGGCGTCTAGTCACGACCATGCCATGTACAGTCGTGCGTAAATGTGTTAAAATAAATCTTCATCGTTTGTATATCTATAACGGAATTATTTTATACAACTTCTTCGAGATGTTTATTCTCCTCTCTTCTCTTCTTTCTTTATTTCTAGTCGTCATATCAGATTTCAGATTTTTGTAATCTGCTGAATTTAAACCATCCACCACTCCACGGCTTGAAGTCGTTGATTGCGTGAACACATCGTTCAGAGATTAATGCTGTCTTCATTGTATAAAGAGATCAGTCTTTTACATTAGTTATTCACCCTTCTGATGCTTTTGCCTGTCCATTTTCACTGCAGAGAGTTAAGAATTACTTTTAAGTAAGAAAACCTCGTTGCTGCTTTTTGAAGCATACATGCTCCCACTATTCGCTAGTTGGGTCTTTTCGTTCAGAGATTAATGCTGTCTTCATTGTATAAAGAGATCAGTGTTTTACATTAGTTATATTATTATTTTCTTGGCATCTGATGCACTAAAGTTAGTTTATTTACATAGTACAAATATCCAAACTCCAGAGGTAACAAGGAGACTATTAACCTTTTAAACCATTAAGCTGCTGAGACAGTAACTTAAATATTACTGTAAGTAGCAGTATAAATTATATAGAAAACATATTCTGCAGTCATTTGAGTTCATGAAATAAAGATAGCTTATTCGTGAAGCACTTTTATAAATGAACATCCACGGACAGTTCCCGGGCGTGCTGACGCCGGCGCGTCTAATCGTCGTTTATTGGAGAAAACCGATTACAAGCCACGCCACGGCCGGACAGGCTGGCCGTTTCGACATGTCACCGGCTGACCATGAACGGATCGACGTGCCACGATACATCTATTGGAATTTGAACAGGATATTGAAATTAGAACGCTGCTAAAAACTATCTAATACCTACCTCTATATGTTTTCCCAAACCGATACATTTTAGGCTAATATGACCTATATTTTATGTTTAAGATGGATAAGTGCACTACACCCTATGTTGCTTCCCCATATGTTATTTCAATAATGAAATTTTCAACACAAAGTATGTCGCGGTATCTCAGCACCCACCATCTCTACTGGGGCTATATAACTCTGTACTAGTAACAGAATATCTTAAACAACCAGCAGCCAATTTACATAATCATACTTAGAACGAAATTCCTTAAAATCAATTCCCCCAATTCATATTTTTCATTTTATTTACAACAAATAGTGTTACACTTTGCACTGTCATCGTTAATAGATGGTTATGCAGTGTTTACCGAATAATACTAAATGATATTGGTTTTGTACGAATTCATTAAATGCTGTATATTAGAATTGAAATACACAACGTGTAGTCAGTGTAGGTCGCAGTCCGTGCCTGGCGCGCGCAACTGGCGAGTCACGGAGGGCTTTCGGGTAAAAATTACAAAAAGTAAATTATATTGATGGAATCGAGTCCGTTTGATTGATGATGAGTGAGCATTTTTTAATTTATTTCGAGAATTCGATCGCTGGATGTGTGGAGGTCGCGCATCGAAATGTTTCTTTTTAAGTTCTGCAGTTTTCTATATTAATATCGCAGACTAAAAGCTAATGTATTTTTGTAATCATTATAATTTTCACCATCAAACGGTGTCAAAGTGATGTTTTTTTATGTAATGGAAGTGGCAAACAAGCATGCAGTTCACATTGATGTTAAGTGATGACTGCAGACTAGAGACACCCACACAAGGACCAAGGTCAAAATGCAGATGCGTTACCACTCCTGAGGCCTAAGGTGTTATACCTCTGTGCCGGAAATTACAGGGCCGTACAAAACCACCTGACCGGAACACGATAGTGGTGAACACTACCATTTAGCGGCAAGTATCTTGGGTAATGCGGTGGTGCCTACGCCCGAGAGTTCCGCCACTGGAGCTCTACCACCAGTAAAAAGTGATGTATAGCCTTAATAACTATCACAGAGACATTGGCAACAACTAAGCTCTCAGGAGTGGCAACACATCTGCATTTTGACCTCTGCTTTTTTTGTAGATGTATAGATATCTACATAAGGCTACAGTAATCACTTGACATCCCAGTGAACTGCGTGTTTGAGTGCCACCTACATTACATAAAAAAATGTTTGCTTCTTTGAGCGAACATTATGTCCCTGCGATAAAACTACTGCCACTGCGATTGCCAATCCGCATGCCAAGCGTGGCGTTATAGCATACCCCCCATTTGGGGAGGCTTTGATCCGGTAGTGGACGTCTTTCGGCTAAATGATGACGATGATGACATTAATAACCACCCGGAACACGTCAGTGCTTGACTCTACCATTTTGCGGCAGGTAGATTAAGTAGGTAATTAGGTACATATCATGATTTTAGTATTAGGTATATCAGTGTTTAGAAATACAGATACTACCACTGCCTAACATAGAAAATGAACAATATAAAATCATAAATTCCACGTCTTTTCAAACGGAACCCTAATAAAAAAGTAGAAACGACAGCGTGTCGGGTGCGCGGTTTTTTCTTACGATCATTTTCACTCAGGTGTCTATTAATATTAATTGACGTTCGTAATATTTCGCCTCTAATATACTTAGAACAATGACGATGCATGTTAACGATAAAAAAAACGGTCAGTTTCTCTATTAAAAAGTTTTACATTATTTCTTGATTGTAATAGGTTAGCAAAAAAGTCTTTTCGCATTATAGTATGTATGAACTTGTAATAAAATCTCTTTGGCTGTAGTATTTGTATCTGGCTGGTTTTGGTATAATTGAAAGTTAAAAGAACATAATTCCAAATTCAAATTAGGCAAATGTGTGATTTTCATTTGTTTTTCGTACTGTCAAGATGAGTGAATCTAATGAAGAAATTCGATACATTTTAAAATTTTACTACAAAAAAGGTAAAAATGCAAAGCAAGCCGCGAAAAAAATTTGCGATGTTTATGGACCTAGTGCAGTGTCTGTGAGAGTAGCACAAATTTGGTTTAAGCGTTTTCAATCCGGAAATTTTGATGTCAAAGATGCACCTCGCTCTGGTCGCCCTATTACGGATAAAATGGATGCCATTTTTGAAAAAGTGGAGCAAGATCGACATATCAGTAGTTACGAAGTAGCTAAAGAACTGAAAATTGATCACAAAACAGTTTTGGCGCATTTGAAAAAAGCTGGATACAAAAAAAAGCTCGATATTTGGGTACCTCACGAGCTCACTGAAAGAAACCTAATGAACCGTGTACTCATTTGTGATTCTTTATTACGACGTAATGAAACCGAATCATTTGAAGAAGCTGATAACTGGTGATGAAAAGTGGATCACGTATGACAAGAACGTGCGAAAAAGGTCGTGGTCAAAGGCCGGTCAGGCTTCACAGATTGTGGCGAAATCTGTGAAGCCTGACCATTATTCATTATGAGCTATTACCACCAGGCAGGACTATCGATTCTGAACTCTACTGCGAACAACTCATGAGATTAAAGCAAGAAGTTGAGAGAAAGCGGCCGGAATTGATCAACAGAAGGGGTGTGGTGTTTCATCATGATAACGCTAGACCTCACACATCTATAGCCACTCAGCAAATAATAAGAGAGTTTGGCTGGGAGGTGTTAATGCATCCGCCGTATAGTCCTGACCTTGCACCTTCAGATTTCCACCTGTTTCGGTCTCTTCAGAATTCTTTATGCAATGTTAGGTTAACATCACGAGAGGACTGCCAAATCCACTTGTCGCGGTATTTTGATGAGAAGTCCCAAAATTTTTATAGCAATGGGATCATGTCCCTACCTACAAGATGGCAAAAGGTTATCGAACAAAATGATACATACATACTTTAGTTAAATTTAAATAAACTATATTAAAAAATGTTTTGAATTATCTTAAAAAATGCGAAGAAACTTTTTCCCCAACTATTAAGTATTCTTTATAATATATTTTTATTATTTACTACTCGTTATGATGAACTTGGTATAGTTAGTGGCTGGAGTAGAGTTAGTAGAGCTTAGAATTGGTAGACCTGTTTTAAGTTATCAGTCAAGCTACACGCACGGACTTTTTATGAGATTGTGACAGAGGCTAGTTTTCAATGGTTTCATGTAGATTTAGTTTTCAATGGTTTTATGTAGATTGATCACATGGACTGCATTGTATCTATGCATGCACACTACATATACCTGTCCATTGTAGTATTCACCTCCCAATCATGTCATGAATAGTTTAAACAAGCTAGTTTTTAGTGCTGGAACACGCTAGTTGTAGAACCTACAAGTGATGTGTGAAAACAACTTGAAACGTTATCTAGCAGAATCGACGACATCGAAGATTTTTTCTCTGGAAGTAGTCCAATCTTTAATCAAAAAATCCTTACGTTACTTTCTCCGACGATATACCTATCCGCCATTATTTACCAGTTATGTTAGATACTTTAGTTTTTGTAAAAGTGTCTAGATGAGACTAGCCTATTTGTATTCATCGGGCACATTTACGGCACCGAGATAGTGTCATATATAGTGTCTATTACTGTTGGTCTAATACAAAATTCAAGTCGCTCAATGAGCTATGGAGAAGGCTATTCTCGGAGTTCTCTACGAGACAAGATCCGGAACGAGGATATTCGTAGAAGAACTAAAGTAACCGACATAGCCCGGAGAATTAGCATGTTGAAGTGGCAATGCGTAGGCCACTTCTCGGAAGGTTCTCGAGTGGCGACCACGTGTAGGAAAACGCAGTACAAAACGGCCCCTCCACGAGATGGACTGACGACGTTATCAAGGTCATTCAAGGTTGCGGGGAGCCGTTGGATTCAGACCGCCCAGAATAGATCAGTGTGGAAGTGTTTGGGGGAGGCCAATGTTCAACAGTTGACATCTACAGGCTGATGATGATGTTGATAATTAACTTCCAGCCTTTAGCGGTAGCCGGTAGTAAATGCATGCATTCATGCAAATACGCAATCACCCACACATGACGCCAATTATGCTTTTTGTCAGTATTATGAAACTGGATCACGTGGCTGTTTAGCCACGTTATCACCCAACTCCAAGAGTGCTCCTGGTAATCTTCGCTAATGGATGGAAAAACCCAACAAATACTTATTTCTTGACTCGGTATCGATCTCAGTATCTCATCGTAGCGGTTTTGGCCTGCTACCACACGACTATCGAGTCAATTGATAATTAAATTTATAAAATGTTTTTTGTATATACACATATACAAGTAAATACTTACGTAAGATCGTAATGATAACCTTCGGGCTGCCAATAAGTTAATGACCCCAACGTGTAAATGGCACCTCTAATGGGCAAAGTTCAAGCTAAGATATAAAGTGTAGACAACAAATCAACAAACACTAACACCATATTTTGTTGCACCTCTATATTGTTAATACACACACTAACACACTATTACAAGAATTATTTCTTTATTGAATTAAACGTTTTCGTAATTCGTTTTAACTTTTAATTAATATTCAGAGGTCAAGCTTAAGAGCTTACTGGGATCTGTAATGACTAAAGATTAATTCGCGAAATCTTTTTGATTACGAAAAATTTTAGACTTATCCTCATCTCAATTATTATTATAATTATAAATATGAAATAACGTTTTCGTAGGTTTTCGCGAGCTTCGTACATTGTAGAAATTAAACTTGCGGATTTTCTCGCGTATACAACACTCCCAAACTTCTTACAGTCTGCCCGTGACCACGGTAGCTGGAAAGCGACCGAAACGTCGGGTGTAAGAAGTTTGGGAGTGTTGTATCGCGAGAAAATCCGCAAGTTTAATTTCTACTATAAATATGAAAGTGAGTGTTTGAATATTTACTATAACTATTGAATTTCACAAAGATGATGGAATGGGTTTTAAAATTTTCGTAAACAGTTTGTGTATAGGAAACCTACCCTAAAATACGAATTTTTACATTGATATCCACTCAGAAGATGTTGTCTTTCCTTTATTGTCTAACCTAACCTTACCTTGGGAAATAGCTGAAATCTTGAATTGAATTAATTTTACACTTGATCAGGTGTTTTTGCACTTTTTTTTTAGAAGTGATAATTGTTATGCACTCCGGCAATGGGAGATGACGGATAATGAGAGACTCATACGCCCTGAAACCACCCCATAGTTTCCTCGATATAGGAGGACAACCTTTCTTGGTACATCTTGACGAATCGTTAAATTTTTCTCTACTTATAATTACATGTTGGATTTCATCACCAAATATTATTTGTATTCAGTGTGGATACAGGTTGCTATGCTAGTTGTTCTGCTCCTGCTGTATAAAAACTTTGTGGAAATTTTGTTCATGTAATTTCTTGAAACTGCAAATAATATTTTCGTAATCTGAATTGGAAAGATATTACGCTCGATCGGTAAAAGGTTCATTAAAATAAACTATATTAAGCAGAGCATTTGATTAAAATTAACTATTTCAAGCGGAAGCGCCAGGGTGTAACCTGAGAACTTGATAGATTACGAAGATAATCTACGCGCCTTCTCCTCACGTCCACTCAAAACACGTAATTTACGATTTTCCATTATTTACTTGTACCGCCTTCTACTTATTACAAAATTAGTGATGTTAGCTCATAAACTAAATACATACAATGTTCTGGAAGGGGCCATATATGCTAGTTGTGAATAAATGATATTGAATTCTTAAGTGAATTTGTAATTTTCGTCGAATATATACTTCCTAATAAGATATTCCTTGACGGATTTTTCTTTGTTTAAATACGCTTTGTGGAATTCCTGTGAATGTGAGCGGGCTAAGCTCGATGTAGTCTGGTTGAAAACGTAACGAGAAATCATTTCAAAACGCAAGTAAAAGTGCAGTGTACAACTATTTTTGTATAAAATATATCAATACATACCTCTATATGTTGTCTCTATACTTGTATAAATGTTGTACCTACAACTACCAATATCCAACCAACATTTCCTTGTCTACTGTAAATCATAGGATCCTACAAATTGGTGCTCCTATGACTAGTCTTGAGCTGACTAATTCTGATAGCTCTATCGATGATGTAAATATAATGTGTTCTTCTTTATCCCGAATATTGTTTTATGACTTAAAATTAATAGTTAAAATTAATTAATTAATAAGATAAAGTACTTTTTTTTTACCCGGGATTATTTAACGTTTTTGCGTAGTGGCCAACTACGCTCATATCTCTTCCAGTAATAACGGTTTTTGTTCACGAAAGCCAGGTAGCGTTAGAGCGCGTGTTAGAAGATGGTAATTTTAAATGAGGTCTTGTTTTAATTGAGTTATGGCCAATGTTACGGTTGTTAAGATACATCATATTTTATATGGAGAGGCTTTCGGCAGGAAATTAATTGAAGTGTTAAATTCCGGAATGTTATTTAGGATCGTTTTTTTTTTATCTTTAGCGAGTAATAAAATCAGTACATTTTTGTTTCCCTTTTGTAATTCATATCTTAGCAATAGACACTATTCTCACAGAGTTGTCTTATTAATATCTATCAAAATAAACTAAAAGAATTTAGTTCTGCAAAAACAAGGATACAATTTTCTAATTAAAACGGGATAGACCATATTGTTGATATTGGTGTTGACGTGTAGGTACTTAATCTTTAAAAAGGTAAAAATGTCCAAAGAACTAAACATGTAAGTACTTCTTTTTTTTTTTCAAAAGAAGTAATATCTTTAAGGGTAATATGGTTGTAGATGTTGTTATTCGACAATGATAAGCACCCTATTACGTCAATCGTGATATAAAAACAGTGGTTTGCCATGGAACAGCAAGAACTGTAATTATGGTTAAGACAACATAATATCGAGACCGTTTTCGATGTCGCAAGTACTTGATAATATCCGAGATTACATGTCACGTGAAACAATACGTTCTCACGGGGTAATGCACATGTATTTCGGACGTACATACGTATGTAATGGTGTAATGATATTCAGTTTCATTGTACGGGAAAGGAAATCCTTCCCACGGAGACATACGGATACGATAGATCGAATCGAAACTTTATGATGTTAAAGCGGTAAAAAATGGAATAAGGACATGATTTCTGTGCTCTCCAACAGCAGAATAAGAGTAGAACCCGAACCCTTCAGGACCCGAACTCGGTACCAATAGGACAAAAATTCAGAGCTCTCACCTCCGGGGGACAGTCGTGGTCGTGCTAGAGGGAGCTAATAGGAAGCATTCCTTGAAACCAATACAACTAGGTTAAGTGAGTTGTGAGTTCTCATATTACCCGCCGTTTCCCGCATTTGATGGAGTTGCCATAAAATCATAGGCAATTATTTTTTATTCCTTATTTTTACAATATATTAAACCATATTAATTAAGGTTTTAGTTTGTTTGTTGACCTTGCTAATGAATCACAGTAAAAAGTCACAAATGACTTGTGCATGCCCAATTGTGTTGTATTGGCAACATAGAAAATATTCCACCCCCGCATAATTATTACATTGGGGGTGTTATGTTCCATTTGAAATTCCAATTTTGTGTTAATTGCATTGAGTGCATTCAAAATGCTTTCATTTTTTTATTATTTTCTGTAATAGACTTTAATTTTGATGAATTTTCGGGACACTTAATATTTCCTAAGACCAATCATAGCTTTAATCCTAGAAGAAAGAGATTTACTCAAAAAAGAGACTTACTCTTATTTTATACCCCTAATAAATAGTGTTATTGTTTTCTCATAAAAATGCATTACCTACAGTCATAGTGCAACATGGCACTGCTGAACATCTTTTTAATAATAAACACTAACCTTTTAAAAATTTTCATTAAAGAATATTGCGCAATATTTACGAGGACAATTAGTCTTAACTGCAATTTGGAGACGTCGCAAATAAATCACGGAATGAAATATCGTTTGATAGTCGAACAGCGACCTCGCTTCCGAAAACCATCACCGACGACCAACAGAAACAAAAAGGCCGATGACGCCGGTGCACTTCCGATTGTGTTGGCAGCACTGAAAAATTACATCCCATGCTCCAGGTCATACATTAACGGGATATGGTCGTCAATTTTCAGTGATATTCTTCTCATAAAAATGTCACTCAAAGTACAAAATAATTGCTATTTTTTTTTATGTTATTGAAGTGGCAAACAAGCATGCAGTTCACATTGATCTTAAGTGATGACTGCAGCCTATAGATACCCACATAAAGACCAAAATGCAGATGCGTTACCACTCTTGAGGCCTAAGGTGTTATGCCTCTGTGCCGTAAATTACAGGGCCGTACATTAAAATATTTTTATTTTTCACAATAACCAGCGAGTTTATATTAGAAATTTAAGAAAAATGTCTATTAATGCTTATATTCTAAACTCACAATTACAATATTTGCGTCAAAAATTAGTCTCGACTGCTAATTGGAGACGTCGCAAATAAATCACGAAATGAAATATCGTTTGATAGTCGAACAGCGACCTCGCTTCCGAAAACCATCACAGACGACCAACAGAAACAAAAAGGCCGATGACGCCGGTGCACTTCCGATTGTGTTGGCAGCACTGAAAAATTACAACCCCCGCTCCAGTTCATACATTAACGGGATGTAATGTTGAATTCCATTTGAAATTCAAATTTTATATTCATTGCACCGGGTGCATCCGGAATTTGATTATTTGACGTTTTAATTTATAGTGAAAGTGTTGAAGGACTTATTACACGGCACGGTATTCAGGGTATGATAGAAAGGGTCAGGGTAGTGTAATAACATTTAGAGAGTTAGGGCCTTAATTAGGGCGACCGGAGCGGCCCGTGAATTTGTACTGCGACCGGATAGTGTAATAAGCGGCAACCCGGCGCGAGGCCACGCCCACCCTTTCTGCCGGACCCTGAATACCGTGTCGTGTAATAGCCTTTTGAGGACTTTTAGTGGCTAGGTATCGTTGCATTCCCCGTAATTATCGTAGTATCTTCATTATACAGGGTTAATTGAAATTAGCGCATCACCTCTTGCAGGCGGCCTCTCTACATCAATTACGACGACATAATTTGATCTACGACTTTTTGAAATTGGAAGTATTTAGAAGTTCTTATAATTTAAGTTTCCCCATACAACATTTTTATTTTCCTTTTAACTGGCATTTACTTTGACGATATGACGAGCCATGTCCGGCGGCATGTGACGACAGTTAGAACCGAGGCTCACGAGTTCGATCCTCGAACCGGGACAAATATCTATAGCTGACCCGGCAAACTTCATATTGCCTCAGAATGAAAGGTTTGACAGATACGGACTATTTGTATGGGAAAACGAAATTGTGGTTTTACTATTCCCATTCAATTTCTTCATATTTTCTTTCCTTTTAAACCTTCCCTGGGCTTCCAGAAATCATTCAAAACCAGAATTCGCCAAATCGGTCCAGCCATTCTCGAGTTTTAGCGAGACTAACGAACAGCAATTGATTTTTATATATATAAATAAGTTAAGCTAAGATTATATTAGTATGTGACACAATATGTGTGAACAACGGCACCCACGCCACAGGTTTATTTACGTATATCTAATATTTGGCTGTGAATGTGTGCGTATTTTATTTATTTATTAACTATATATACCAACATAAACAGAAATAATAGATGATGTCTTCATATATCAATCCAGGTTACCCTAATACTACAAATGATGATGATAACCGCCAATTAGTCAATGTTCACGCTGACTATCGCAAAAACTCCTAATGAGCGTTCTCGTGAATATTTTGTCCCGCATAATGGATGCACTAATTTTGCATAAATAATAACATTTCAAAACTCACCTCATCGTCCTTCAAACCTTCTAAGAAGTTATGACGCGCCGTTTGTTTGTTGGAAAAAAAAAATATCGACAATTACAACTTTGTTGTCGAAATGTTGGAACGTTCCTGGAAATAAGGCTTTCTTTTGTTTCCGTGGCTGCTCCTGGGGCGAGTCAAATCAAGTTGGCGACGACATTTGTTTTTGCCTAGTTGACATATGTTTTGACAATGTCCCTTTTGTCTGAGAACATGGTTGACAGCATTATCTTTACTGAAGCAATTACAGATCTGGTAAGTGTTGACAAGTGCAATGTTTATCATCGATATTTATGGGTGCATATTACTGGCTGCAAAATAAACAAACCTGATCCTGATAACCACCTTTGCTACAGTGCTGTAATTGGGGTACTTATGTAATAGAAAGATCGTCACTACTGAATGGTTGTGACTGAATGTACTATATTGTGGTTACTATACTTGCTCATTTTGATACAATTCTTATTTTTACGACTCTCAAATCCTAGTATGGTGCAGGCACCATCACAGCCCTGAATGCTACAGTTTAGCACTGCTGTAGTTATGGTGAATACTTTAAGCCTCATGTGTATTTGCATCAGACAGCATCGACATTCAGACTTCAAGGTTTTCTGGAGCTCAGACTGCAATATTCGGTATTTATACTATACCATTACTGGGAACTAACGTAATGTTTTCCAATTTCATGTCATTTCACTTTCATTCAATAAAGGATAGGTTTGACCCATCTTCAGACAGTTCCTTAACATACATTTTTGAGTAGTTAAATAACTAACAGAGAGTAGCTGAAGAATAAACTTGAATCAGAATAGTCAAAATGTTGTCTATAAATCGCATAAATTACAACGTTGTTAGTCTAAAAACCTATGAATAGAGTCATAATTGTTGGTGATTCGATTGCAGCGAACTGTTAGTTTTGGAGGTGGCGTTTCGCGAATTGCCTTCGATTATTGCCTTCGCACGGCTCGCCTATCGCAATACATATTTTATCGAGTGCCAACATTGTAGCACATGTGTAAATACTGACGACTAATGCCCACGGTAAAGGATTTAACAGTCAGCTATAACAGCGCTGGTTACATTTAATGTCTTCCAATTACAGTCTTCACTCGTTTTAACGATTTCGCCGCGCATTAACTATTCCAATTTTATGTTTCAACCCGTTCGAAATGCGAAATTCCATACTCTTAATGCATTTTGAAATATTCAATACCAACGTTATTGTACGAAATAGTAGTGTTTTGCGTAGGCAATAACAATTTAATCTCTGTTATCTCCCAGTCAGTCACTCTTTCACGTACATGTCAACTCGAACCTTGGTTGTCCAATTGAAAACGCTCGGTTAATTTTCACTTGTTGCAAAATGTATCTAATATTAAACCTTCATGCTTTGTCACTTTAATGTTTTATACAAAGGATGTAACTAAATTAGTTTAATTAACTTTTTATTGTGCTGACTTTAAAGTTTTAGTTTTGAGTACATTTTTTTACAATTTGATGCTGTCAGTATGTGAAACGACATCAGCGCAATCAGATTCGCGGCTTTTGCGCTTCTGGACTTTTGTCCCGCTCATGGTGACTTACCAATTTTATTATCTATGGCTTAAAATGATATATGACCGCTCTTAACTGGAGAATCATAAAATATTTTCTGTTTGTGAAATATTTCTGAAGCAATAAAGCAATAATTCACTACGGGACTACGGGGAAGATGGCGAACTTTATTTGCTGTCATAAACGACTGTTTATGATGTACTTTTTTGCTGGGCTGGCTGCGCAGGCTGCGTACGCGCTTGCACATAAACCTTGCCTTTATCATTACTATAATAATTATTGAGAACTGTCCTCGCTGTAAGTACTTAATATACAAGTCTAACAAGTTTTTTACTCTAAATATGTCTTTGTCCAAATAGGTAGGTACCTACTCCGAAAAATCTTTCTTCTTCTAAATCTTAGTCTTTATGGAAAGTTATGATTCTCATACAGACAAATAATTTTTTTTTTTCCATCATCCTGTCCAAAGTTATTTTTAAATTATTATGAATACCTTAAGTGGTCATTTTACTCATCGTCATGAACAAGTTTTACTATTGAGGGATCCCTCCCTCCATAGTAAAATAAATTACCAAAATCTTCATCACCGCCGAACCAATTATATGAAGTAGATAATTTTTCGACTATCGCTGTCAAACACGATATAATTGTTTAAATACCTATAACTTTGTATAGGTTTTTTTAATGAGCAAGAGAAGATTAACGTGTGGTAAAGTAAGTGTCAAAATTAAAAGTACATACCTATACCACAGTCTAAAAAAACGAACTTGTTAATTACCTACTTATACTGTGCCTATACATAAGAAATTCAACATCACCATATTTTCTTTAGATGAAGTAACGAAAATAATGCAAAATTGTTACCGTCGATTATATTACATCCAAATGGGTTAACATTTCACACGTCAAGCAGAGATGAAAACTTTGGAAGTGTCGATGGGGGGCTCCATTAGTCAATGTGATTAGTTCTTGCCAGCGTTAATGTTTCAATGAGATGAATAATCGTGGCAACAGTGACAAATGCGTCGGACGTTGCGCGCGCGCACCTGACTCGCTCCCTCCCGCGCAGACAAAGCCATCGCTCTCGAGCTGTTACACTTACGGATGAAGAGATTTATATTTATTTATGCTAGTGTAACCAAAATTTTTGCTGTGATATTGAAGGAAAAAATGCTTATTAACCGTGAAGAAGGTCAATTGTCAAAAGAGTTAGATGAGTATGATTTTATTAGTGACATATCACAGAGGTTGAGAGACACGCAGAGGTGACTACGGTGGCCATAAGTTGGTTCACTTATGGCCGCCGTAGTCACCATTGTCAATGGACAACTATAACAACCGCTGTTACCAGCGCGCTGCCAACCCTGAAGGACGTCAGTTTTCAAGAGTTCCATATTGTAGTGCCGAGAGGACACTTCAAAGTGGAGTTCGATCCACAGTTTGCACGTTCTGAGCTGAAACGAACGCGAATACTGGCTATATACGCTACTGTCCCACATTCGAGTGTCGAATGTTACTTTCCCTCATGATAACAGTCTCTGGGACAGGTGAAAGACATCCATTTATAACTAAACTACGATTCGCCAGTTTATTTTTTGTCATGTAATAAGTGAGCCTATTTATGTAATTAGGAGTCACTCTCAGAGAGTGAGATTCACAGACCGCACTACGACTTTACTTTGAGCAAAGTATGCTTAGAACTGTCAGTGCAGTATGGGTTTTGACAGTTCTAAGTCATACTTTGCTGAAAGCAAAGTCGTAGTGCGGTATGTGAATCTCACCAGGGGTCTAATAATGTAGCCGGAGATGTCTTCGGCTACATTATTAGACTCTGAGAGTGGTTCTGGAAAACTTGAAAAATGGGAAAACCCCAATAGTAGGCAGGTAATGCCTATTAAAAAAACTAGACAAATCTATCGACAAAAAAAGTAATAACTCCCGATTGATACTAGGGTACTGGGTTCGATCCCACGAGGGGTACTTACCCTATCAAAGCGGTAGTAACCATTAGACTGAGGCAGTCAGATATTTAAATATGCTCTAGAATACACAACAAATTGTTAGATGCCATGAACCATGGTCACCATATCTATTGATAAATGACTCAGCTTTCGTATTCATGTCAGAGGTTAAAGTCGGCTGCGATCTAGTATCGGAACCTCTTTCAAGTTTCGCCCGCGCTCGTTTCTTGTCGTAACACCTCAAATAAACGCCGACCATCGATATGTGTCTCTAGGATATGATTTACATCGAATAACGGCTTCAAAAATGAATTCAACTTCGTGACAGGCCATTGATATACCCATACTAGTATGAGTACAAGGTGTGCCATGCATGCCTTGACGGTAGGAATGCTATGAAGAATTTAATAAACGTTCTTAATAGAGAGGTGATTGTATACACAAACTAATAAGTTTGTGTATACAATCACATCAATCATTATATTAGAATTATTGCCTAATCTATATGTATACATTAAAAATCAATTTCTGTTCGTTAGTCTCGCTATAACTCGAGAACGGCTGGACCGATTTTGCTAAATTTGGTTTAGAATGATTTTTGGAAGTCCAGGTAAGGTTTAAAAGGCAAGAAAATATGAAGAAATTTAAGGAAAATAGTATAAACCATAATTTTGTTTTCCCATACAAATTGTCCATATCAAACCTTTGACACATTATTTCATTCTGAGGCGATACGAAGTTTGCCGGGTCAGCTAGTTTATCCATATAAATGTTTTTTTCTGCAGTCTGTGTGCAAAGTTACTGGTGAAACATGGGACATATAGTAAGTAATTAAATAAATAACTAGTCAGCCAGCTTAAACGAGAGTGACCCGGAGTAATATGCAATACCAAGAGGGGGGTGTGAAACTAGAAATGAATCAATAGGTATGTGTGAATGTGAATTAATAAAAGAGCTCGCAGGCGTAGGTACCACCGCATTACCTAATCTACTTGCTGCTAAATGACAGTGTTCAGTAATATCGTGTTTTTTTTATGTCATTAAGTTGACAGACAAGCAGACGGGCCACCTGATGGTAAGTAGTCACCGTCGCCTATGAACATTTGCAACACCAGGGGAGTTGCCAACGCGCTGCCAGCCCTGAAGGACTCTTTTGGCGCCATTTTTGAAGAACCCCATATTGTAGCACCGAGGGAACACCTCAGAGGGAAGTTCGTTCCACAATTTACACGTTCTGGGCAGTAACGAACGAGAAAACCGCACCGTTGAGCACTGCCAGGTGTCCAGTCGATGAGGGTGAAACTTCTCTCTTCGGCGGGTAGTACGGTGTAGAAAAAGAGACGGTGGCACCATGTCGAACAGTTCGACAGAGCACTTACCATTGTTGAGACGGTATAACACGCACAGACTACCAATAGCTCTACGCAGGCTCAGATGTTCGAGCCTGTCTGTAAGTCCCGGATCGTTAACAATACGAACGGCGCGTCTTTGTAGGGAGTCAAGTGGACCAAGCTGGTACTTGGGGGCTCCCGGCCACAAATGAGAGCAGTATTCCAGATAGGGCCGCACTTGGGCCTTATAAAGCTGTAGTAGCTGCCCCGATGTGAAATACTGCCTCGTTTTGTTAAGCACCCCCAATTTTTTGGATGCCAACTTGGTCTTACACTCAATGTGACTCCCAAATTGCACTTCGTTCGATATGTCAACGCTCAGGATACCGATACTCTTACCAATGGCAAGCGGAGTGCCCTGGAACTGTGGTTTTTTTTTATTTTTTTTTTATGTAATGGAAGTGGTAAACAAGCATGCAGTTCACATTGATGTTAAGTGATGACTGCAGCCTATAGACACCCACACAAAGACCAAGGTCAAAATGCAGATGCGTTACCACTCCTGAGGCCTAAGGTCTTATGCCTCTGTGCCGGAAATTACAGGGCCGTACATTACCACCTGACCGGAACACGATAGTGTTGAACACTACCATTTAGCGGCAAGTATATTAGGTAATGCGGTGGTGCCTACGCCCGCGAGCTCCGTCACTGGAGCTCTACCACCAGTAAAAATGCTACAATGAACGGGGTTTTTTAGCGGTGAACGCGCAGACTTGTGTCTTCGAGAGGTTGAACTGCACTAAATTGAGTCGACCCCAATCTGAGACCCGCTCCAGAGAGTGCTCGACTTCAGACACAAGTCTAGTCCTGCTTTCTTCGATAAGTGTCCGAGAGGCATTTGCACGGCTTGTATAGTGTGCATCGCCCGTGCTATCATCCGCATAGCAATGAAAATTGGAGTTTTGCTCCAACATTTCATTGATATGCAGAAAAAAAAGCGTAGCACAGAGCCTTGCGGCACACCAGCGTTGATAGGTAGTCTGTCTGAGCGTTGACCGTCAACTAAGACCTGTATAAAACGTTCAGACAGAAAACTGGCTGTCCAGTTGCACAGCCTCTCGGGAAGACCGTAAGATGGCAATTTCGCGAGAGTTTTCCGGTCAGGTAGTAATGTACGGCTCAGAGACACAATACCTTAGGGTTCAGGAGTGGCAACGCATAGGTACATTGAAATCTCTGGTTACATGAAGATGTTTAAAGGCTACAGTGTTATTTACCATCAATGAGAACTGTATGCTTGTTTCCCTACATTGAAACCTCTGGTTTCATGAAGATGTTCATAGGCTACAGTATTACTTACCATCAATGAGAACTGTATGCTTGTTTCCCTACACTGAAACCTCTGGTTTCATGAAGATGTTTATAGACTACAGTATTACTTACCATCAATGAGAACTTACCTTGTTTGCCACTTCATGACAAAAAAAAACCTCCTTTCCACTTGCTTGTTTGAGTAACTAAATCAAACCAGAAGAATCGACTTTAAAAAAAGTTGTTATGCAGTTTTACTCGCCGTAACAAAGGCCATGCCAGTATTGGCGAATACAAAAAATGTGGTATCTAATTTAAATACAAATTCACAGACGTGCGTAGCATTGTACCGCAATATCTATCGCGTGAATATCTAATTTTGTGACCTGTGAACAGAAACCATGAGACCTACAGATCAAACGTTTATTTAGCAGTGACTGAGCTCGCGGGCGTAGGCACCGCCGCATTGCCTAATATACTTACTGCTAAATGGTAGTGTTCAGCACTATCGTGTTCCGGACAGAGGCATAGCACCTTAGGCCTTAGGAGTAGTAACGCATCTGCATTTTAAGCTCTTGTCTTTGTGTGGGTGTATATAGGCTACAGTCATCAGTTAACATCAATGCTGTTCCATACATTTCTCGGACCAGATTTTAATTAACACTGTAAATTATGTCATTTTCAAACATAGAGCAACACCGGAGGGGATTAGCCATACAATACAAAAATATTAGGAGTAGCCATATGCAGGCTTTCCCCTATGTCAAGGTACAACAAGTACAAGTGTACCAACGCCTGTCGCCCAGGTGTTTAAATGTGTGCGTGAAATTGTTTATGTATTTTGTTAAAGTCAAGGTGTAAGTTTCGTAGTAATAGACGATTTTGTAGTGTGTGTGTATCACACGTAGTTCCCCCCGCAAAAAATGACAGACTGTTTTGCATCGGAAATAAACGCTATGGCTACTCCCCTCCGGTCCGCCGCGACGGCCGGTGGCCCGTGTTGCTCTATGGGTATCCTATCCTACATGGGACAAAAAGGGACTTCCACCCAGCCATATACAATGGCTAGGAAAAGCGCTATTACAGTAGGTACACAAATTTGTTCAAGGTCAATCAACCATTTTGACAAAAGAAAAATGACTATTCATCTTTTGCGTCCGTGTCGATTACATTTTTCCCTAAATTATAAATTGCCGATTTTATACGACAGTTTTTGCAAGCCACAAAAAAATCAAGATAAGCGACTTCGATCACATAATCCGTTATCTACTTGATTTACCGACACTTTTTTATACCTACGATGTATTTTAATCATTAATTATAAATTAATATTTTTGTCATATCCCACACAACGGTTCCACCGTCCAGGTATGTGTGCAGACGATCCGCATCTGACGGCGTTCCATAAATCAAAACATCCTTCACCGTGATTAATCTACCTCGGGCCGGGACCAAACCGGCGTTCAACACATCACATGACAAGCCATAATATAGTTATGTAATTACATGTGTTAGGATTAGGAATCATGGTTATACCTTATCTGGCACCTGAAATCTAATCATTTGTACAGGATATACAGGGTGTCCCAGAAATCAACGATAAACCGAAAACAGGTGATAGGCCAAGTCATGACAGATATCAGAAAAATGAGAAAAAATATTTGTCATGTATTGTTAATATTATTAGGATTTCAATTATAGACTGTAGTTTACAGTAGTTTACAGAAAGGTTAGTCAGGACTACAATACAGAGGGGTAAATTACAAAAAAGTAATATTTGTAGTCTTGGGACTTGAAGGATCATCGGAGGATGTCGGTTTTTCCGATATTTTTATAAACCCTAATACCTGAATATTAATTTAGAAGTTCATGATTTTTTTTCAGATAACTGTCATGACTTGGCTTATCACACGTTTTCGGTTTATCGTTCATTTTGGGATAAGCGTTTCCAGTTAGAAAAAAAAAATTATGTCATTGACTGCATTGCACCTAATTAGGTGCAATTCCCATGAATCGCTGTATCTACATAAAACCGGAGGTTTCAGTGCAGACTCTCTAAATAAACTTTTTTTTATGTTAAGAAGGTGGGCAAACAAGCTTGCAGATCACATTGATGTTAAGTGATGGCAGCCTAAATAAATCTACACAAAAGCCAGAGGTCAAAATGCAGATGCGTTGCTACCCCTGAGACCTAAGTTGTTACGTCTCTGTGATAGTTATTACGGGTCCATACATTACCATCTAACCGGGACACGATAGTGCTGAACTACCATTTAGCGGCGGATTAATTAGGTAATACGGTGGTGCCTACACCCTCGAGCTCCTACCCTGGAATTCTACCACCAGTAGAAGTATTTTTTATGACATTGATTAATTAGGTGCAGTTCCCATGAATCGATGTATCTACATGAAACCGGAGGTTTCAGTGCAGACACTCTAAGCCTGGGTTGCACCAAGATATTTGTTAAAGTTAAAGTTATTGTACCTAACATTTCACGTCCTTCTCTAACTTAAAGAAATCTGTTAAAGTTAGAGAAGGATGTGAAATGTTACAATTACTTTAACTTTAACAGATATCGTGGTGCAACCCAGGCTAAATATACTTCAATAGTCTAGTGAGTGCAGGCCACTACCGGTACGCTGGGGTCCTCACTTTGATCTCGGGTTCAAAGAGTAAGTATTACAGGGATTTTTCCAATTTTCGGACCCTTCGCAGTAGCAACTATGGAATTTGGTACCTAATATACCCCAGATGGGTCAATATACTCGCCACTTATTGGAAACATACGGGATAAAATTATAACTGGCTAATTGTGGGTATATATGCTTGAATGCATGCATTAACCTTTGCCTACCTCTTCAGGGAATATAGGTATGAGGTTACTTTGCGTTTCACTGTCTTCCAGCTGGTGCTGATCTCTGTGTTAGTAATATGAGGTAGCTACGATTCCGTACGATAAATCAGTTTAGTATGGGACATAAGTTACCAGACCTTCGAACTTTATCACCGTACTCGATTACACTTTTCATTTTCACGAGCGAAATTACAACATTATTCTAATTTAAATTTCTAATACTAATTGGGTTAGAAATTTACATATACAATCACTTACATTACACATTTACAATTATTCGCAGTTCTAGTAAGAAATAAGTTTATAAGAGAATAGTAGGCACACATCCGAGCATAGTCTTCCCACCCTGTATCTGTCTCCATTGTTTCTGAAAAGCTACGTTGTAAGGGAAATTAACTGTGTGTGCATAATGAAAGTTTTTAAGTCTTTCTAGAGTTTTTTCAAAACTAACATTAAGTGATTCAAAATTGACAAACATCTTAGAAAAAAACTAAACAAAACGATACAATGTAACATCATATCCAGCGTACCCTTTCCTTATCAAAGGGCAAGGAGTACTTAATGTCGAATATCATTAACACCCGTAGGTACTTATAGTGCAAGCTGGTTTTGAATACTTCTTAGAAAATGTCTGACCTATTTGGTCAAGATAGATTTAAATCTCATTCGACCCTCACAACCAAGAACTCTTGTATTATGTTGCGTAGCTGTCAATATGTGTATCCATCAGTCGAAAACTGTTACCCCCTTATTCATAAAGGTATTTGAGCTAAAATGTTGCTAATGACTCTTTTATCTTCTACTTTACGCAACTGACAGTGCAACTGACAAAGACGAAGCATATTATAGCTAAAACGTAACCAGGGTACAGTTAGAGAACTCTCTTCCAAAATCTCATCAAATACAACTTTTACAATCACCGCATAAGGTTCTCTCTACGTGGTCAAACGACCAGTTCCGTTAATAAAGGGCCTAACGTTAAAAACAATTTAATGTCGGACACCATTCTTTATCTCATCTAGTAGGTACTTAAACATTCTATGTATCAAAATAAACTCGATAAGCACTTGAAACAAATGTCCACAGAAATAACTACAGCGGCAACGTGTATCACCAAAAAAAACTTAAGCACTTTCAAAATCATTGAACACAATTTAGTAATACAGTTTGTGGTCAGCCGGGGACGCCACACAGCACGATGATTTAGCGATTTCTTCGACGCTCTCATTTGTAAACCCGAGTTTTTTTATGTTTTTTGGGTCTATAAATGTTTTCCGATGCATTCCACACCGCTATCGATCGTAATCAGATTAATATACATGATAACTTGCGAGATTTCTACTGCAATCTGTCTTGTAGCGTGATTTTGCGTTACCTTCATATTTCATAGCGAGTTAAATTGTCTCGTATTTATATCAGGATTTAATAAAATCCCACAAGTCTCGATATATCTTTTCTCAGAAGCGCTTGTTATCTAGAATAGTAAAATATCCCGTTCACTTAGAATTACTTTGATAGAACCTATTTGAGCCAGATAAATAATTTACTTTCATTCAACGTGTTCGTCTGTTTTTAGAGATCCATACTAATTATCTTCGAACGGCAAGTGACCGTGATTGATTTAACTATTCAGTACTATTGTAAGAATATGAATTTACCAATTTGTACATAAACATTATCTTTAAACGTCAGAAATCCACATTTTATCATGAATTAACATGTTTGTATTGAGACTCATTTGGTCAGCGGTCTTATCCCAAAGGTTTTTTCTTTTGCACTCTTACTATGTTAGGGTGAAATATGCTTTATATTACCTGGTGAGAGTTCAGAATTAAATACAAGCTATATTATCCGAGTTAAGTCCATGCAGACTGGATGTCAAAGTTATGACGTGTTAGATTGATTATCGGATGGATGTTAAAATACGTTTTACGACTTTTTATGGCGAGCTTGGTCTGTAACCTTAACAGATTCGTTTGTGGTCGCATTGGTTCTGGCCGTCGTCGTAGGATCGATTTGAGATTTTAAAAAACAACAATTGCGCTTGAGAAATATTTCACATGTGAGGACGTAGCTTATAAGTATGCTAGTAAGGGGATTATTATTGAGATTCATAATTTACGTTATTCACATAACGAAAACTATCATAATTGTTGATCTACCCAAATATTGGTCTTGCCGTAGGTATACCTATGTAACGCATAATACCACGATTTCGTGTACCCATTCAAACGTTTCTGATACCAAAAAGGTTAACAAGAATTAAATGCTAAAATGTTAAGATAGGTTAGTTAACAGTTAATCAATAATTTGATAATATTTAAATAATAACTCAGCACATCGTTTGTCAACTTCAATTGACGGCTGACATCTATTTTTTATGTTATGAAAGTGGCAACCAGCGTGGAGTTCACATTGATGTTAAGTGATGACTGCAGCCTATAGACACCCACAAAAAGACCAAGGTCAAAATGCAGATGCGTTACCACTCCTAAGGCCTAAGGTGTTATGCCTATGTGTCGGCAATTACAGGGTCGTACATTACCACCTCACCGGAACACGATAGAGCTGAACACTACCATACTGCAGTGAATACTGAACTATAGACATCTCTTTTTTATATAACGATGGTGTCAAACAAGTATGCAGTTTACATTGATGATATGGGAATACTGCAACATATAGACATCTACACAAGAATATGCAGATGCGTCACTCCTGAGGCTAATAGTTATTACAGGGCCATTCATTACCACCTAACCGGAACACAATAGTCCTGAACACTGTCGGCGGTAGATAGGTTAGGTAATGTCCTACGTCCTCGAACTTGGACACTGGTGGTTTACAACCATTCATCTACACTGGTAGTCTACAAGTCTGCAACATACAGCGTTGCCGCTCCTGGCGGATTATACTGTTATATTTTAGCTTAGGAGACCGACAATTACGGTGTTATACATTACAATTTCACTGGAGTATTAGGATAATAATCTATCTATATTTATATAAAAATCAATAGCTGTTCGTTACTCTCGATAAAACTCGAGAACGGCGAAACCAATTTGGCTAATTTTGGTTTTGAATGATTTTTGGAAGTCCAGGGAAGGTTTGAAAAGGGAAGAAAATATGAAGAAATTGAAAGGAAATAGTAAAAACCACAATTTCATTTTCCCATGCAAATAATCCGTGTCTGTGAAACCTTTGACACATTATTTAATTGTGAGGCAATACGAAGTTTGCCGGGTCAGCTAGTAATAAATAATTATGTCCTTTAAATACTCTTATTTTTGTTTTTGTCTGTTATCGGCTATGCGCCAAATAAACGATTTTTCTTTCTTTCTTTCTCCTCCAAACCGAATTTCGGTCACGGCTGCCAATCTCAACGAAGACTAGCCCACTGCGCGGGAGATATTATAGGGCACAGGTGTATGCGCAAACACAGGTGCGCTCTCTATTCCCTCACTCTCAAAGTCCGATGGAAAATGTTGAGGAATACTAATGGAAGTAGGAAGTTGTTTCAAAGTATTTTATCGGGTCCATGTTGTGAAAGAGCGAGATTAATTTATGATTTTGTTAACAAGATGCAAAGACGGTATTTTTTCTCTTTCTTCTTAGGATACGATGGGGCTGGCATGGTCTCGGTAGATTAAAAGCCCCTAAATGAAAATAAAGATTTAAAAAAACAAGGAATTCGCAACAGATACTAGCAGACATTTGTACAGTACGTCATGTCATGTGCTTGTCACATATCCGGAGTAATTACACGAGTTCAACGCACGCGTGACGCCCTGCCCGCCGGTCCGTAACACCAAAACATTCCCACTGCAATCACTGCCGTATCCATGGAAAAATATACATCCGTGTGACAACTGTTAACCGATGTTTGCTATCTTTCATTTACGTATTTTATATCAGCCTGTATAATGTGATAATGTTCCTCTGATGCATTTGTGTTTTAGTAGTCTGTGTTATTTATCACTTCTTATGACACTCGCATTGCCCCCTGAAGCAAATTATCTGGGTTTTTAGGAATTTAATTGAAAACTAGTTTACTGAGAAAGTCTTCATACAAGCATAATTCTCATTCTAGTTGGAATTTTGGGAAATTGTCTCTTATTACTCCACTCGCTAAATCCACACGCTAACACGCTTTACGACCATAATTTCACTGGTGGTAGAGTTCCAGTGCAGGAGCCCGAGGGCATAGGTACCACCGCATTACCTAATCTCTCTGTCGCCAAATGGTAGTGTTCAGCACTATCGTGTTCCGGTGAGATAGTAATGTATAGCCCCGTAATAAGTATCACAAGGTTATAACAACTTAGGTCTCAGATGTGGCAACTCATCTGTATTTTGACCTCTGATCTTGTGTAAATGTATATAAGCTGCAGTCATCACTTAAAGCAATGTAGGCTGCATACTCGTTTGTCACCTTTGCATAACAAAAAAGTAGAGGAGTTACTGTATTTAGTATCTATATTTAGACATAGCTTTGGTAACTGGATATAAAAACCGTAAAGGCTTTGGAGCTCGCGTGAACTCTACACTTATCTAAAGTACATGAGATCTGATAAAATTAAAGAAGATAGCTTGCATCACAAATTTTTCGGTCAACAATATCCTTAAAAATGTAAATCATACTTTCTTGCCAATGGTTCCCTGTGATAAGCAGAGGCACATTTCGCCGAAGTTGGGATCTCAATGTACTTGATGGCGAACTTATTAACATTCATCGAACACTTTACCATTGTAAAAGATCGACAGTGGGTATCTTCTCTCTGAAAAATCGAATAGTACTCATTCCCTGACTTGGGAATCAGAACCTCAAAAGTGGCTGGCTATTAAATCAACTTGGAAATAATAAATCAACTTGGAAATAATAATAAATCGCATCATAAATGTTTCAGATTATCGACTGCTGGTCGAGTAACACATACTAATTGCGTGAACTGTATAATCATGTGAATTATGTATTAACTGTTCAGCTATCTGAGTAAAGGGTAGGCGGTCTTTCAATCGGGGCCTAGGGCGACATCAAGCCTAAATCCACCACTGTCTGCCACTAAGGTCTCAAGTTGGATCCCCGAAATGCAAATGTTTGTGGTATTGTTTTTTTTTTCTAATTTTAAAGTTGCCGAATAGAATGTCAGTGGGTATGCGCAATGGACAGTATTGCATAGATTAATTCAAAATATTATATAGATACAAACGAAACGTAGCTATGGGTATGTATGAAAATCCTATCCTTCCACCAACCCCTTTGGAAAAGTACAGACGTGGCGTAGCTATAGGATCTCGTTAATTATTTCACGCAATATGAAAAAATACCTAATTCCTCATATTCGAAATATTTTATACTATACAAGAGATATAATGTCATGTTTTACAATTAAACTATTCTCATGAAATACACAAGCTGACATTTGAGACATATTCAAAAACAATTAAGAGGTCATCAATAAGCTGCTTCATAAATACGAAATGTTCATTGCGTTGCGACAAAATGTATGGAGTAGCTGATTTTTTTTATCGCGATTACAAAATGACACACATATTAAAAATTGTTTATAATGATCTGTAAACGACCCCTTAAAATTATGAAAGTACACAAATTACCTAGTAAATATAATGTATTCGAAAACCTAACGATATGCACTCTGATTATATCGTTTAGCCTTCGCTTCCGGTGGGAAGTGAAAGGAAGTTTTAGTCCAATCATTAATTTGTACATGTTATGCAAAAGTACGAAATTGGAAGAAATTGAAAATTCCGTATACAGTGAGTTACAAAATAACGATATTACATTCACACGTCCAATTTTGTGGTAATGGATACATGATTAAGACATATATGGTGAGAGAATATGTTCGATATCATAACTATAAATAATGAGTGTAACATAAACCCATGGTTTATCTGATTTATCGTGGTAGCGCCAAATTATAGAGCTCGTTGACCAGCAAGTGTGTCAGATCGGAAACGGAAACTGTTGAAAGCGCGCGGGGAGCGGGTGCGCAAGCGCAACCGGGTCCTTATTCTGGTGACATTGAACGAAATACATGTATGGCATAGCGCCATAGAAGTAACAGCAAAGTTTCGTGCTATTGGTTACGTAAAAACATCCCAAAAGGGATTCTTGCTCTAAAATAACGTGTACCATAGAGCATGTAGATATTTATATTGTTATGAAGTTGCAAACAAGAATAATATTCATGTTAATACTAAGTAATGCAACCTATAACATCTATATAAAACCAGAGATTTCTATTTAGAGTCATGAGTTCCGTCTTGAGGTCTAACTTCTTATACTTCCGTGAATGTCGGTACATTAATACTGCTGACCGGAATATGATGGCGCTATATAATTGTCTCAAGGTCACTCAGAGAAGAATGGAGAGAGCTATGCTCGGAGTTTCTCTGCGAGATCGGATCAGAAATGACGAGATCTGCATGAGAACCAAAGTTACCGACATAGCTCACCGAATAGCGAGACTCAAGTGGCAGTGGGCAGAGCACATATGGACTTATTACACGGCACGGTATTCAGGGTACGATAGTAAGGGTCAAGGTAGTGTAACAACAATTAGGTAGTTAGGGGCCTCGTTGATGCGCATGTTTGCGTGATTGCGCCGTTTCAACGTTTTGTACGTAGTTTCCATACTGTTCATATTTTAACTGTGACTGAGTTGGGGCCCTGTCGACCCGATAGTGTTATAAGCGGCAACCCGGCGCGAGGCCACGCCCACCCTTTCTGCCGGACCCTGAATACCGTATCATGTAATAGCTTTTATAGTTCGAAGAACTGACGGGCGTTGGAGCAGAACTCTTTCGGCGACGGCGACCGTGTACCGGAAGACTAAGCGTAGGCAGGCCCCACACACGATGGACCGACGACCTCTTGAAGGTCGCGGGTAATCGCTTTATGAGGACGGCCGAGGACCGTTCATTGTAGCAATCTTGGGGAGGCCTTTGTCCAACAGTGAACGTTTTTTGGCCGAAATGATGATGATATTATATATATATATATATTTAAATATATCATTTTGCGACCCGTCGATTTAGTAATGCTGTTGTGCTCTCGAGCTGCGTCACTGAAGTTCTACCACCAATAAAGGTGCATAGATTTACGTGCGATGTCGTTGGACGACTATTATGATATGAGAATAAGGCCCCAGCTCCACAAACTGCCGCGCTTCCGGACGCACCTTCGATAGGTACCTACTCGGTTAACGGGACACTCACTAATGATTTACAATAATGTGTTTACGAATTGAACGCGTGAGTTGGTTTTTTTTGTAGTTCGGTTTTCATTTACCAGAAGAAAATCGGGATAAAAAAGTGGTTAGATTTTTATTTAAAAAACATATAGGTACCTACAACCACAATAAACAACAAAAAGTCACTCTGTGCGTACATACACTATAACTGACTTCAAAATAAGCTATTAAATGTATATTACTGATGGTAGACCTTCAGTTAAGTTGTAAATTTCTGTATTCTGAAAATTGTTCTAGCTGAACAAGATATTGATTTAATTTTGAATGAAAAGCGCTTTTCTGTTTCTTAGGATTCAAACTATTATTTATATTTCGTATAATTAAGAAAGAATTAATTAAAATGTATGAAACATTACATGAAAGGATTGTCGTATGATAGCTTGAAATGGTTTGTACAGTACGCCTTATTCACATTACGAAGAGGCTACACTTAACAACAAACTATAACTCCATGATGATTATTACCTATTTGAATCCTGAATTATTGAATTCAACCGTTTGTTTTTAATGGTTAATATTAAACCTGCCATTATTTGTACAAAATGAAAATTCTTGAATAAAAAATGGTAAGATTAACTGAACAATCCTAGTCGACCGGAACACTAATTCATATAATAACAATCATTGAACAAACTCGGCCAAACAGTCATTCTTCGGTAGTACAGTCTAATGATACGCCAGTAAGGCGACCACGCGCGAGGCATCCCACAATTTACCTGTAACAAATTAGACGCAACCCGTTATTTAAATATCGGTAGTCGGCTAGCGTGCGTCGTTATTGTAATTTGATTTCTTTCACGAATCCACCGCACCATTTGGCCACTAATATATCGAAGCCCATCGCTCGAAACACGAGCAATTTCGACTTAACTCCGAGAAATACATCTCAACCGTGGCTTTACACGAGTTAATATGATTTGACGTGCGCTTCGTGCAATTGGTTATTCCTCATTATGATAATACCTGGTTTTTAAACGATGTTAATACGTGAGTGATTACGCTAAAAAGCAGTTTTAATAGTTTTACTCACTTTCGTGAGTTGCGGAACGATGCAATATGTTGAATTGGTTTGAGAGAAACGAATTACCGTGATTTTTGAGATGAGTTAAGCGTTGGCATAACAGGGAATAACTGTTCATTATTCATGCTCAATATTACATTGCGAAGACAGGTTATAATTAAATAAACAATGGTACATGATTGTATGCCTGAGCACAGATTGCGCAAAAAATATTATCCGCGTAGGCTATTTGTGTATGTAATACAGATGATGTGTTCCTAGACGAACATGTATCGAATATTGCCTTCGTATGTTTCAATATTCTTTTAGCACTAATTTGAGAGAAGATGAGAAAATACCTCAATGATCTGATTGAAGTTTATATCTAATCTGATAACCTTTATTCTGTACTATCTATATCGGTGTAATTAGTGAGTTCGTTACGTAACTAACGACGTTAAGTGCAAGCCGAGTTCAGTGTTATCTAGAACTACCTACATCAGTTCATAATTGTTCACAAATATAATTGTTACTTTACGTTCTGTGGTGTGATGTGATGTGATTTGTGATTGTAATAGGATAATTTTAAATAGCCCATCAAAACGTTTATACTGTACAACTTTTTCTCATGTAAGTGATTGTAAATCTTTATGAGGAAATAAATGTCTTTAAGCCTTAAACCTTAAACCTATCTTCTACTACTTTACCTTATAACGTACATGCTAATTTTGTCTTCAAACGTCTAAAAATGTGCATGTAAGTAAGTGACAAATGGCAAAAATTGTACCCTTATAAATTCGTCCTGTCTGTATGTCTGTCTGTCAACTCTCGATCAATCAAAATTTGCTACCACGGAACCACCTCTCATGGGTGAGTCCGACTTACCATTGGCCTGGCTTTTTTAATGAGTTTTTGTACTAGAATGCATCGTGTACATCACTTCAACCAATGTTAAAGCCTGACAAAGGTCCGAGGTTCAAATTGGACTCCGTGCTAACGAGAGACATAATAATAATAATGGTAACCCATTATACCTCCCTCTGCTGGGTACGAGTCTCTCCCCTTTTTGGGGGGAGGCCCGTTTATTCGCGTTAAATAGGTACAAAAAATGAGTTCTGAAATCCCTGAAAATGTAAAACTGCGGCTCTCTCTACTTATATGATTTATTTAATCGTATGGCAGTCTGTAGAATAGGCGAATTATAATAATAAGTCTACATTCAGATTTCTTAGCCAATTGTCTTCAGTTAAGTTGTAAATTTCTAACTAACTTATAATGTTATAACCGTTAAACATCGAAAATCAAGTTCCTATAAAAAGCCGTTTGAAGAACTAAGTTTATTTTTCGTGGAAAAGGTATCACCGTTGATGATATTAAAAAAAAAGATCCGGATGAATTGAGAACCTCCTCCTTTTTTCGAAGTCGGTTAAAAATGATGTCTCATTATAAATATACACTAATGCAAAGCCAGGTCTAGCTGTTAGTAAAATATGTAAAACAAACATGAGCGATGGAAAGAATAATTTTCAATATTGTTTTAATAATTTCCAAGTGCGTGGGATGCGAACAAAATATCGAATCCGTCGGAATAATATGAAGCCATTGAACTTGTTCGGATCTGACTTTTAGACAAAACGAACACAAAACATCGTATAGACCAATTCTCCTTCTAATTATATTTAAAGCCGTATGAGTAAATATTTAGAAGTATTTATTTCAAACATTAATTTGTCACGATTATCAAAATCTCTAAAAGCATTTATCGGAGTTATTTTTTTATGTGACAAAGGTGGCAAACAAGCTTGCAGTCCACATGGATGTTAAATGATGACTGCAGCCTATGGACATCTATTACACATAAACCAGAGATCAAAATACAGATGCGTTGCCACCTCTAATACCTTAGTTGTGATGTTTCTGTTATATTTAATACGTAGCCATACATTACCATCTAACCAGAACATGATAGTGCTGATCACTACTATTCGGCGGTCCAAAAATTAGGTAATGCGGTGGTACTTACGCCCTCGAGGCCCTTTATTGGAACTCTACTACCAGTAAAATTGATTGTAAATGTAATGCGGGGACGTTGTTCATTTACGTTAAGCTTACATTTAACTGCCTCAGTAGCCTAGTGGTAGCAGGCTACTACTACTACGCTGGAGGTCCTGGGTTCCCGTTCCCGGGTCGGGCAATCTGTCAGTCTATCAAAGATAAAGGTTTAAAATCCTTTATCTCTGGTTCTATTGGAATTTTTCCATATTCTGAAAGTTTCCCAGTACCTCGGAGTTTAGTAATGTGCCCAGAGATGGCAACAGGCTCGCCACCTTTTAGATGGGCCAAAAACGTAACCGGCGAATCGTGGGTGTTTGCATGTATGCTTGAATGCATGCATTTGCCTCTGCCTACCCCTTCGGAGATTACAGGCGTGAAGTAACTTTTCATTTTATTTACGCCGTTTTCGCGAGAACTGAAACGTAACTTCACACCTGTAATGCCCGAATGGGATGGCAGAGGTAAATACATGCATTCAAGAAGAGATGCACGCAAACACCTTCGTGTCTCCGGTTAAGTTTTGGCCTATATAACAGGTTGCGAGCCTATTGTCATCTCTGGGCACATATTGCTTATGTGCCCAGAGATGACAATAGGCTCGCACCCTAAGGTACTAGGAAACTTCCAGAAAATAGAGTCCCAATAGAACCAGTGATAAAGGATTTCACATCGTTATCTCCGATAACTTCCAAAGTCTAGCAGATAGTGTGTCTACGTATGGTCCAGGAGCCGAGGCTAGGTAGACGTGAATGTAATAGTCTGCTTAATACTGAATTTTGAGGTTTATAACGATTATTATAATCTCTAGGCAGTTACGATGCAGCGATTGCGTTCATTTGTATAGAGCTTGCCATTATTTACGTCGGTTTCTCGGGAACCCAGTTTAAAAACCCGGGTAGGGCTCAGATAACTCGCAGAGTCTAGCAGACAGTGTGTCTACGTATGGTCCAGGAGCCGCGTCCAGGTAGGCATGAATGGCCGGCGCCCCGCTGCTCGTGAGTTATGCGGAGCCCCCGGGGCGCGCCCGCTGCCTTCACACCTCCACCCGCGTGTGGTCCGGCCTTTACGAGCCGGCCGTGCTGCTGCGCGCGCGCATGTCTTATGCCACACTGAGCCATTTGTTTTGAAAACGTTTGCAAAGAGCGTCATGATAAATTTTATACATATTTATACACATTTACACAATTTTACATATTGTATAAAAATCTAATCCAGTTAATGAATTAGTGTTTAAAATAACACAGTATAAGATTTCAAGATTTCACAGCCTGGTTTTAACATAGAGACAAGCTGATTTGTGTCTGCTTTTTAATCTGACAATCAAAAATATAATAAAGGGTAATATGAAGTCCCTAGTGTATTTTTTTTATTAAGATATATTGAACTCGTAATTACTAACCAACTGTGTTTCAAACGGATCAATTTCCCTATTAAAATTGGTTTAAATTAATTTCGAAATGCTTGGCCAGCTTTTGCATAACCAATATCGAACCGCACCTAAATCTTCCAGCGTTGCTAGAGTAGATGTCCTGAACGCAAGATATTATAATATTAGTCACATTAGTGTGTATATTTCACTTGGAAATTATTTTATTCCTTAGACTTATTATGACCCGCCGCGCTTCCTCCGAGATACGATACTGGCCGCCGTTTTTATTGGACAGGAAGGAAATTCTAACGTTTAATATATTCTGAGTAAAATGTTGGGATTTTATTTATTTCACTGCTAAGGCACCGGTCCGGCTGCCTCCGGCTTGTAATCTTATACTTTCTGTATTTGGTGTTGGAAGCTAGTATAGATTTATTAGATAGAAGTTTGAATACAAATTACTACACACCAGGCGTAATTAAATTGAATTCTATTAAGTGAATATAAATTAAAACATTTATTTTAAAAAGTGTGTAGGTACCTACTAATAGGTATTAATGTTACATTGTATTTTACACAAAAACATTCCTATGCGAGCTAATTACAAAAATAACGGACGGGGCCAGTGAATTCTCAATAGGTCCTAGTAGTTTTTTATTTTATTTATTTTTTTTTCTCAACTTTTTTAAGAGATTGCTCTTCTAGCCTAGCATTTGTGGTATCTACTGATAGTTTTATAAACCGAAAAGAGACATTAGGTGTTTTTCAATTTTGTAATTACTATAGCCTCTACATGAACAAAATTATTGCTTTACAAACTGGTCTCATAATTCTAAACGATAAATAAACTTTTTATACTTCATCATGGACGAAATTCAAATATTTATGTACGTACGAATATAATTTAGTATTGATATATGAAAGTTGTTCTTTCTGTCATCATCTTCATGTTACGCTTATGTTTTTTTTTAGATCAAACCGCTGAGCAAATAGTCATATAAAATGGTATTTCACATGTTTGAACTCTTGAACTTGATGAAAGGACATAGGTATAGGCTACTTTTTGTTCCAAAAAGAAACGAAGCGGATAAAGTCTCAGAAAACAGTTACTAATATTATATTTATTTTATTTTAAAGAAATATGGAAAGAAAAATTTGACTTCAGGCGAGACTTGAACTCGCGGCCTACTGGGAATCTAGTCCAGCCGCTCTTCCAATTCAATAAACTGCAAAGTCTATTATATCGGTTGCCTAACTAGCATAGTTGGCAATAGATGGCGCTGCTGCTACCATAAAGCAATGCAATAAATGTGAAGGAAAGATTTGACAAATCGGGCAGGACTTCAGTAGCTCAATTGAAAGAGCGGCTGGACTAGATTCCCAGTAGGCCGCGAGTTCGAGTCTCGCCTGAAGTCAAATTTTTCTTTACATTTTTCTTTAAAATAAAATATATTTCACAAGCATGTGTTAATGCGAAATAATATAAAACAATATTATTTTTACCAAGGAACCTTAAGAAGAAAAAATTTAAACAAAATTAATCACACTCATACATTCTTCTTCTATTTACGATCTATGAAAAACGTCCTTCTATAGTAGTATCTGGTAAACAAACATAAAGAAAGGGAACGCGAGTTATTGGTTCCAAAAATATTCGCGACAGCCTTGTTAGAAACATGTAGGTGACCACACATAAAACACACATATAAATATAGCGAGGGTCTTAGTGGGTAGGTAAACCCGGTTATTTATCGCCGTACTACTGCCCGCACCGAGATTTATACGGACCGGAGGAAATCACGGCTATGATTCTTTTATCTTAACTGTGGGTATTTTATGCCGAGTGCGTTTTAAGGAATTTAAGGTGGGTTTCCACTGGCGAAAAACGAATTAATTACGTATATGTAAAGTGTCTACAGCGTATCGACATTAACACAAAAATCATAGGCATGTCAAAATGCAGATGCAGTGCCACCCTTGAAACTTATTTTTCGTCTAGATGTTGTACAATAGGCATAAACATGAGGCAATTTAATTAAATTAGCCTGGGAGGAACCACACACAATGATATCTATTAATATACAACACATAATACATATTGATAAATTATCTAAAAAAAAATCTTAATTCATGTCATATTTCTTATTTAATTAAAATAATTAACATGTTTGGATTAATTTACGTTTTTCAATACAAATTAATTTATAATAATATTTAATTAACTAAAACAAATAAATAAACATGAGGCAATAAGATCATAATATCTATATACATATATAAAAATCAATTGCTGTTCGTTAGGCTCGCTAAAACTCGAGAACGGCTGGACCGATTGGCTAATTTTGGTTTTGAATGATTTTTGGAAGTCCAGGGAAGGTTTAAAAGGTAAGAAAATATGAAGTAATTGAAGGGAAATAGTCAAAACCACAATTTCATTTTCCCATACAAATAATCCGTATCTATCAAACCTTTGACACATTATTTCATTCTGAGGCAATACGAAGTATTATAGGGAGAGATATAAGTTAGAGATTTTTGTAATCTTTTATGAGAATAAAGTATCTTTAAACCTAACCTAAGTTTTTATAAATGTACTAGCGGCCCGCCCCGGCTTCGCCCGCGCTGCTCTGCTCCTATTAGTCATAGCGTAATGTAAGCTATCCTATCTCTCAAGTTGGATCGAATTGCACATGGTGTGCGAATTTTATTATAATCGGTTTAATGGTTTAGGAGTCCATTGAGGACAAACAACGTGACACGAGATTTTTATATATTAAGATAAATTATATTATATAAGCAGAGATTAAGAGAGTTCAACATTACATGTTTGGATTTTTCTGGATCCATCTTGTTTAAAGTAGTGTTTTTTTTTAATTCCTCAAATGTATGACGAAAGGTTACAATAGTGATTAGTTGCCAACTTTTTATCTGTACTATGGTCTTAAATGTCAAAATAATATAAATATTATTATAACATTAAAAAAACATTCAAAGAAACCATATTGAAGCATATAAAATACCTAATTATATCAATATCACAAAAGATACATCTTGTAAATCATTTCTTAAACACTCCTGTCACAAAAGACACAAAGTGGCATCGTTAAAGCAATCGCAATATTTTTATTCACCGGCATTGTATTTAAATTAGTTTTACAATATCAAAAAACCGAATATTAAATATTCGCGATATTTTTGTCAGTGGGTTCTGATCCTAAGATCTTGCTTCAATCGTGCGGGGGCGTGAACTGTAAAAGATTTATTATACAGCCACTGTATTTACCGTATAAGTACAGAGATCTGGTAAGTAAAATTTATATCGCACTGCGAATAATTATGCTTGCTATGTATATTGGCTGTAAATCGAGTGCAATGTCACTACGTATTTAAACTGGCGTGTGATTAAATTGTTACGAAGTTAGATTTTACCGATGATTAATCGATATGGATCAATATTGGGATGGTTTGAAACAAAAAAGATCCAGTAATTTACTCTTAGGAACTGTATAATGGAATTAGACGTGAAAATTAAACATATAAAATTAATGAAAGCCTGTCCGAGATCACCGAAGCTAAAAATCAATTGTAACAAGTTGATTCTAAAAGTTATTTTAATTATTATACGCGAGATAAATTGGTAAAAAGAAATATTTCAATAATAAAAGAAATAAATTTTTGAACAGCTTATTGAAAATAGTTTACAACAAATTGTTTTGTTCTACATTTTTTGTTATAGAGCTACATATACCTAAAACCAAGAACTTCTTATGATCCATTGAAAGGCTTGTGGTAAAAGTAGTTGCAAATTGTAAAGTTGAAACATCATGCCACATAATTCACAACTACCATATAACTGTTATAATAGATTTATTTGATAGATACCTCACTTGTTGCGATATAGGTACATAGACTCCGGTAAGAATTTAATTTTTAACTTTTTTTAAACTTTAGTAGGTAAGTAACAACCTACAGAAATAACTTAGGTTAGAACTTATTTATAATATAGGTAGTTTAACTTTGTGGTATCTACTCAGATGATTTACGGATTCGTATAGGTACATATACGTTACGTTCAAAATTCCAAAAATGAATAAGCTTTTGTTCATTTTCATATAATTTTAAATACCTTTGATTTAAGCTCGTCTCAGTTTACGTCACGAAGTGTCATTTTTACCTCCAACTAAAACTGGATTTTAATCCTTCTTTAAAACTTTAATTCGAAATACTATTTTATTTTTGTAAAAAAATGAGCGTGAAATCCTCCCGTTTTGAAAAACGTAACATTAATCCAAGATAAGAAGTAAGTCAAAAATTTGTTAATAGTCTCTATAACAAAAACTTTACAAAGCTAAATAAATGGATAGGCAGCGAAATATGTTACAGCGGAGCAAGATTAAACCTTCGTCCGCAGATTTCATTTGCGGATTCATTCTCTTAGATTAAGTTACTGCGGCCACCGTCGCATTGTTGCTTTCACGAGAACTTTATTAAACTCCTTCCTCACATGCGATGTTCGTATTTCAAGCCCACGCGTCGCGCCCAGAACTCGCGTCAGCCTGTATAAATTGCTAGGTTAACGAACGTACCGTATTTGTTTTTTTTTTATTCAAAAAAGTCGTATGAAATATTGTAAATATACTAAATGTTTGCAGTATCTTATTTAATAACAAGATCCGTAATACCCTTTTTTAAAAAACGATTTGATAGATTTTGATATATGGTGTACGAATTGTTATTATTTCAAAGACTCTTAAAACAATTTACTGGTGGTAGAGTCCCAATGTTGAAGCTCAAGGACGTAGGCACCATCGCATTAGGTACCTAATAAATCAAATATGAGTGTTTAGCACGTATTCGTGTCAGATGTTAAGTTATGGATCCGTAATAATTTTCTTTTTTCTAATACATTCCAAAAATCTTAGTACCTACAACATTTTTTCTAGAAAATATTATTGACGCATTTACGTCGATGACCTGTCTTGCATTTATAATATTTTAAACAATAGCTTTTCTTGTTTGCTTTCATGTATCATATGTCACTACAACACATACAAATAAGTACTTATAAATAATTTATTTAATAACAACATGTTATCAACATCTCAACGCCCATTGTCTCGTACAGTTAGTATTATTAGATTTTCGGTATTGATTACACCATTCAAAACGACACTCATCATCTAATTTATACATACATACAAATTTATGTAGGTACGTCTGTTTGTTTATCCTCCCTATTATTAGGTATACATTAGTTAACAAATAATCAATATAAAGTAGAGATTTTGCAAATGTACCTGTATTTTCCTAATACATTAAAATGGTAGTTTTTATACCTATAATTTTAGCTGGGATTATATTAAAATTAGGAGATTATGGGATATTACGGGTTATATTAATATTAGAAAAAATAATATCAAATTAAGATCTATTTGAATTTCTTATAGAATGATCGGGGGATTTTATATTAGATTAAAATGTTTTTGTCAATTCAACTGTACAATGAGTGGACCCAGAATGAAACAACTCCAAAGCAAAGACAAAGACCAGAGATCAAAAGATGCGTTGCCCCCCCTGAGACCTTAGTTGTCTCTGTTATAGTTATAACGGGGTCATACATTACCATCTAGCCCGAACATGATAGCGCCACTTCCCTTTGGCGGCAAATAGATTATGTAATGCGGTGGTACTTACACCCTTGAGCTCCTACATTGGAACCCTACCACCAGTAAATACCTAGTATTTATGCAATCGACACTCAATATTTATTTAGAAATATAAAAAACACATCTATCGTATAATGCCCCTTAAAAATAAAACAATAAAAAGCTAATGTTGAATAATAACTGTAGTGGCGACCCGGCGGGTATCGCGCGTCCACATCTCACGGTAACCTGCCCCGTATCGCATTACACATAAAATATTTATTATTTATAGCGCGTAATTAATAAAAACACACGGGAGTCACAAAAACAAGTAGACTAACAGGAAGATACAATAACTCAATCGCGCCTACATTGCCCGATGCGATTTGTAACCGTCGTGATTCGATCTCTGCGCTTGCGCACAATATAAACACCAGTTTGTGAGCGTACGGTAGCTTAATGTCTTAACATGATACGCTATCCGCTGCCTACCGCGCTTACGTACACCTTGTTTAATCATTCCCACTTTACAAATTGATGCTACGAAAGTTGTTTACATTTCATATTGTAAAACGAGCTTTACATAGAGGTCATAGGGCGATTTTGTATTGAGTTTTAACTGGTAATTACTAAGGTTTTCTGAATATTTGTAGGGCTTTGATGTTTAACGGTTTCATAGTTCTGAATCATTCAGATACGATATCCTGAACTAGATTATCAATTTATTACAACTTTAAGAAATGTTGACCTATACCTACACTACAGTTTGAGAGAGTAGCACAATGGGAAATAGGTAATGACTGTACACTTATGAATTTCAAATCAGTCGATCTAAAAATTTATGGTTCTTCTTAAGAATTTAACTTCGTTTATCTATTTTAAACGTAGTTTAGTGAGACAAGGTTTGCGTTCAGCTGTGGGATGTTACCTACGGTTATTTGCAGATGCGTTACCACCACACCGGATGCAAACTCCGTACATTATCATCTATCCAAATAGACACACCTTTACAATTGTAGAGCAGATAATTTGAGCACATCCCTAGATTGTACATCATCGTATGTACACGATACTTAAACATTTATCTTGCCAAGTGCAAGTAAGCCAGTGAAGTGGTGAAAATCTAGTATTAGCAGTCGGTCCAGTCAGAAACACTCGTTAGTAGACGTGACGCTGCAATCCAAGGGCTCATTAAATCCTTTGAGCCGACCAACCGCGAAAACACCTCGTGCAACTTAGATTGAGCACCGTTGACATAAATTGTTGAAACCGTCCATATTTCCGAACATAATTCGCTTTAATATTCCGTCAGATGTTAATGTTTAGGAAAATAGATGACACATTAAATGATATGTGATTATATATAATATACGTGTTACCTAAAAAAAACCCACGGAACCGAATGCCCATGTAAAAGAAGGGTATCTAACTGTATCTTTTTATTGTTTAGTCGGAGGATGTAACGTGGACACTTATACAGTTA
Source organism: Macrosoma leucophasiata (assembly GCA_036365455.1). Lineage (NCBI taxonomy): Eukaryota > Metazoa > Arthropoda > Insecta > Lepidoptera > Hedylidae > Macrosoma > Macrosoma leucophasiata. The sequence goes on along the minus strand of JAWQUS010000007.1, from coordinate 19,040,059 downwards.
TCATAGAAATATGAATAATTTCTACTCTTCATGCAGAAAGATTTAACCAAAGCCTATTTCTTCAGCTCGCCCAAATACTGTAATTGGGCGAGCTGAAGAAATAGGACTGAGATATAACTTTACCTATTGTCTTTTTACACTGTTCTTCTTTGATACGGATCAATTCATAGTACCTATTTTCTCTATATATCTAAAAGAAGTCTCAATAAACAGAAAGTTTCAAGAGAAAAAAAAAAGATATGGATATATGAACATGAACCTGCAGAGCACGGATTTTATCTCTAAGCCCCCTCAGAGAAAAATGTTGAACAGCAGTTATCAGTGTAATTTAAAAGGAAGCTTGTGTAAAACAGGATTTAAAAGTAATTAGCATTACTGTCGCAATAGCAAGACTCCCGCGAATATCGCGTGCGATCCTCACTCACGACAACAATTGCCTTCGGGTTACGCTTCAATTGCAAAAACTCGGACATCGTGATCGATACCCACCGGTGAAATATTTTTGTGTCACTTAACTTGACAGGACTTTAAATTTAATGTCCCTTTAGGGTTTGTCTCATTGTCGTGATATTCTGATTCGACTAAGAGCGCAGCGAGGAATGTTTTTAAAAAACATTAAGGATATTTAATATCTTACCGATACATTGTATGATTTTTTTTTATGTAATATTTGTATATGATTTGGATAAGCTTGTTGAAAGTATTAGAAAAATAGTTAAAATAGCAAGTAAATTATGTCTTTGAAGCTGAAAAAGTTATTCAACGCACTTTAGAAGTGCAAAACTTGAATATTAATATTTTGCACTTTTTATATTTTCGAAGGGTTAGGAAATCATTTAGCACGAATTGCTTTATTTATTTTCAGTATACAAGTACCTACTGTCATTTATGTGGTAAAATACACTGTTCATTTATTGCGCTATCGTACACAAACGTGACAATTTATATGACTTAAAAAATTTAAAACTTCAGAACAATTACAATTATTTTATACCAGCTGTGCCCGCGACTTCGCCCGCGTGAGAATGTATGATTGTTCAGTATGTACCCAGCAGAAGTCGTTGGCGCAGCTAGTATAAAAGTAGCCTAAGTTACTCCTTATTACATCAGCTATCAGCCAGTGAAAGTCCCGTCAAAATCGGTCCAGCCGTTCCCAAGATTAGCCCCGCCAAACAGACAGACAGACAAAAATTGTAAAAAATGTTGTTTTCGTATATGTATCTACCGTGTTTAATCAAACGAAGCAATGCCAAATTAGTTTCAATGAAAAAGCATTCCCAGTAATACATTTTCGCCGCGCAGTAGAAAAGGGGGATACCTACTTCCTCTCCTACGTCGCGTCGGCGGTCTACTCTCCCTGAATTTTCGATCACATGTTCTGACGCGAGTTTACCATTTTTTACCCATCACAAAAAGTGCACAACGCCTCTGAAGAAGTTTTCACTTCGATAATGACTAAAGCCGTCTCAATAACATGTTGGTGCTAAATGTAGTTTTAAAACTGTTAATATGAAAAAAACCTGTCAGGAAGACACTCGGTTCCGTACAATATATTTTCCTGACCAAGAAAAATGGCTACTCATTGACAGCGCTGCGGCCGGAGGCGACTCAAACCGTCGTTAATGTGGTGATTATTTATTGTCATTATGTGCCATTACCGGGCCTAATAGTCCACGCGTCACGACATCGCCGCCGAAAATTATTTTTACCAAATCGACCATGTAAATATCTTAAGTTATTCGAAAAATGTTTAAGCCACGTGCCTCGTGCACGATACTCGCGTATTCGCTTTATAAATTGATAGTCAAGTCATTAGGTACCTATACGTTTAAATTTTAGGTATAAAAATATTGTTATCAACTGTTTGGCTTAGCAGTGAATCGAGTCCTAATCTTGAAGTGTTATTTTGAAATCTAATCATTTATATTTTTAGAAAGTAGATATCGAACTCTATATCAATTTATTTTTCTATTACGAACGTGACAACAAGCTTAAAATTCACATAGGTAAATAGTAAGTGTATGAGGTTAAAAATGTGTTGCCACCCCTGAGGCCTACGTTGCTTTGCCACTGTGATAGTTATTACGAGGCCTTACCTACATTACCTGGAACACAATAGTGCTGAACACCGTCATTTGACGGCAGATAGATTAGGAAATTCGGTGGTACCTACGCGCTCGAGCTTTGACAATACTAAACTGTACCACCAGTAAAACAGTAAAATCACTATAGATTTCATAATTTTACTTTTTCGAATAAAAATAAAAAACTGAAAGAAAATGAAAAAAGTGATTGAGAAAATAATAATTAATAACCAATTCAAGAAAATTAAAATAACAACATAAGTACCTACGATTCAAACCGAAATTTCTCGAAACCACAAATAATTAGTAACTAAAGGAACCCGCATTCGACACGGCATTAGGGAGGACATTGCAAGGACGTATTCGGGACGGAAATCAAGGCATCCATCATATCCAACATATGTCGATTTCAATCAGTCGATTAATGGAGGCCCGTGGCCATTTCGTCTCGCCCAACACAGATCGTGGAGCTTTCAAGCGAAACTCCTTTGATAACTGTTTATCCTAATTTGCGGAGCCGGCTTATTAACAAATTGATTTGATGTAGGTATCTATATGTGAATTCAATATACAGGTACAAGATGAAATTCAAGCCGTCCAAGAATTCTAAACTCAGTATCGACCACGAAAACTATTTTTTATGTAACATAAGGTCCTAAATCTTTCACACTATGAATCTTATGCCTATCTAAGCTATTTTATATTAACTAAATCTTCTGATATAATTATTTTTAAGTAAATGTCTACGTGGCACTTTCTAGTTATGTCCTAATTAAGAGGAAGTCATTTCGTTCATATGATTATTAAAATTATGTCACTAACACTAAGATTGTAAAACATTTTTACCACTTGGTACACTAACTCGAGAAGTCAAGAGGTTTACCTTAAATCTGCTCACTAGATCTATTTTAACTGCCTCAGTAGCCTAGTGGTAGCAGACCACTACTACTACGCTAGAGGTCCTGTGTTCGATTCCCGGGTCGGCTATCAGAGATAACGGTTTAAAGGCCTCTATCTCTGGCTCTCTCCATTTTGTAGAAGTTTCCCAGTACCTCGGAGTTTGGTAATGTGCCCGGAGATAGCAACAGGCTCGCCACCGGTTACATGGGCAAAAACGTAACCGGTGAATCGTGGGTGTTTCATTTACCTCTGCCTACCCCTTCGGGGATCGGGCGTGAGGTTACGTTTTTTGTTCGGTCTATTTTGTCGAGCTGGTTAGCATTAACGTGGTGATAAAATCTTTTTTAAGAAAGCTTCAGCGTATTTTGAGATCCCAATAGAAATCGTGATCGCTTACTCATTGTAGTGCATTTACTACGGAAACTTTGTAAAAGGAGATGTTGCGAGCTCGGCTCTGGTTCGTACATGTCCTCAAAAAATGGGTTTATTAAAGAGGAATCCGAAAAAATACAATTAATTTATTCAATAATATATTTTAGAGTTACAACCACATTTAATTAAAACGATTATAGCATTTTCAACTATGTTCAACATAGCGGCGATACAGCCAACGCTTGGGATCAATCGATTTCGACAGTATTTAGAAATATTACTTTTTTTCTCCAAGTACTATATAATCTAAATACAATTTAAAAATATTAAATGATTTTAAATGTCAAAATGACATCGCCCGCCATATTCGCCATGTTGGTTTTGAGTTGCAATTCTAACTGCAAATAATGTTTTGTAACCGTAAACAAAGCTAAATAAGTGAAAATAAGCAGTAAAAAACGTTTTTATATCGATTTTGCCTGTTTAATGATATTGTGTGCAATACATGGCCGGAGGTCCATACATTTTTGCAACATCTCCTTTATGTATTACTTATTGGTACAGCCACACAAATGAATACCATAAGTCCATACCGGCATTAGTATTTGCTTGTACAGTAATATTTTCTTGTGTATCAATAGTGGACATGGACATTATCTACCATGAAGTCAATCTCATTATAACGAAGACTTAGCTCCTGTCCTGTCCCTTTTTCTTTTTCGCCACTAAGCGTCAAGGGTCATACGTGGAATATGGTGTTGTGTCTGTTGTCCATTTATGAATAAGGGTCATAATGTGTTCTTTTACTTTTAAGTCGATATGGACAAACTTCGTATCATTTGGCTGGATGGGCCATTTTGTAGTCCAGTTATGTACTAGATTAAGAGCATCTTTTCATTTTTCTCCTGCTTCCACATAATTTTTAGGCCGTTATGGCAATGTCAACAACAAAAGTAGCAACAATATTATTAGGATATCACATGTGTATAATAATTATAGGACTACTTAATCATTTCCCGTCAATGCGGATCAAACGAAAGATGAATGAGGCCCTATGTTTAAGTTACGCCTGCTACAGATCTTGGACCTTCCATGCGTTACTCCTTTGAAATCCGTTTGACCTAATTTACGTTCTCTGTTCATCTTACTAACAAATTGATTTCCTGTATATCTATTACCAGTCTACATGAATTACCTACTTTATCATTGACAAGCGAAGAATAGAATTCGTGGCACTCACTAGGTACTCATTCTTAAAACATAAATATAGGTACCTTCTAACACATAACTTTACGCGTGTAGTTATAACCCCGAAAGAATGGACAGAACATTCATGTTCTACTCACAAATGATTCGCTACTTATGTTTACTTTTAGATTAATATCACTGCCAAGCCTTTTAAAATCCATCGGTCACATTTCCAAAAACCCCACCCTACCCAAGAATCGAACTTGAAATCTCAGTTCAAATGTCGCTAAGACAGCTTCGCGATATCGATAACCGCCTCTAATAAGGACCTGAGTGATTTTTTACCCATTTCATTATGTGTCTGAAGTACCTATACTTCGTTGACATAATTAAAACTAATTTTAAATACATAAACGAATGTAATAAATATTTTTCTTTGTTTCAGATTTATCAACTTACGAATCAGAGAATATCGGAGAATTAAGAAAAAAATAGGTACATTACATACCTAATAAGGTATCTCTAACAAAAATGTTAATATGTTCAATTGTATTTAAAGGTATTATTAAATTCAATCCTATAAATTAATGTAAAATTCTATATTCATAACTTTATAAGACATTTTAAAATTAATATGTTTGCCCATTCAAGTACTGCACCGCCGTACTAAGTACCTGAGAAAACGAATAAAAATATACCTATTATTTATAATGTACATAACAATTTATTTCTTAGCTACTTAGTGCTATAGGTACTTAATCAAGTATTTAGGTAACATTTGATGTCGCCCCGTCTCTGATTTGGATAAGTTTTGACACTTATTGAATGTCTGAACAGTTTATAATAATGTGTGAAATAGATTGAAACTTAATGTTTTTCTACCTCATCGATTTAGTAATATAGTCAATGACCTACCATAAAAGGAAATCAATTTTTACTTGTAATATTCCAATTAATTATTTCAAACTTTCCTTTAAAAACCCGTCTTGTTAGCATATTTTACCCGAATAGATCTAAATTTCACACAGTTATAAATAATATATTTATAACAAATTAGACATATAGGTATAATTGATTAAAAAAGTAGACAGCGAATATGTTACCAAATGTTTATCTACTCGATATCCAATTTTATCTTCCTTAATTGTTTCTGTTCATAAATAAAAAAATGTTACGAAGATGCCAAATTAGACGCGGTACCGACGGTTTTTGTCTCAGGGACCCGCATCGTCACCCTATTATGTCAGTCACACACGTTGAGGTATGACGCAAAAACAAAATATTGTTTTTCGTCACGCCTGTCCACCCAACACTTGTTATTTATTTTTGTTTCCTAATAAATTGCCTGTAGCTGTTTAAAAAACGTGTCTGTATTAATTGAAACTGTTTGATTTAACCGTTTTCCTGTGTTTTTTTTATTGATTGGGTTTTACATTTTTTGCGAGTAAAGGTCCTGATTGTGATAAGTAAAACCTAGACTCTATCTACCTTTAAATAAAGATCTATATTATAACTTGCAATGAAATAAAACGAAACATTATTTTTGGATAATTTTATAATTGTTTTATATTATTTCGCATTAACACATGCTTGTGAAATATATTTATTTTAAAGAAAAACGGAAAGAAAAATTTGACTTCAGGCGAGTTCGAGTCTCGCCTGAGCTCGAAACTGAGCTACCGAAGTCCTTCCTTAAGGTCCGAAGGTCCTTCGGTAAGGAAGGACTTCGGTAGCTCACTTCGGTAAGGAAGGACTTCGGTAGCTCAGTTGGAAGAGCGGCTGGACTAGATTCCCAGTGGCCGCGAGTTCGAGTCTCGCCTGAAGTCAAATTTTTCTTTCCATTTTTCTTTAAAATAAATAATTTTATAATTATTTTTTATTTTTTTAATGTCTTCATTATCTATCCTAGTTAGATATTTTAACGTAGAGTGTCAGTGTCGGAGCTTGAGCGCATAGTCATCAAACATCAGTAGTAGCGCATCTGTTCTGCTACTTTTGTGTAGATGAATAGATCAGTATTCGCTTAACATCTACATAATATACATGCTAGTTGGCCCACAATAATTGCATAAAAATATTTTGATTTCTTCCAGCTCAATATTAAAAGCTTTTACTGTAAAACATGTATAAATCGGTAATTCAACTCTAAGGTCTACTGGAAAATGTGTTAACATTGATGACCAATCAATAAATCTTTTAACTTAAGATCAGCGTTTCATTTAAAACCTTTCCCTTAAAGAACAGCCTTGGACACGGCTCAAATAGGTAAGTATGAGCTCGCGAACCACTCCACATGTTGCGACCCCCACAAAGGGGAGGCAAATTAAGAGGGCGTCGAACGAAACCCAACTTTAATTACAAGTAACTACCGCTTACAATTTGACTCATGCTTTAATTTTATTCTTAAATTTTAAGAAACGAACAAGACTTTTCAATAAATAACTATTTTAAAATTCATTACCCGTTTTCTTTTCAGTTGCAATCCGTCCTTAGATACAAAATCATCGATGGTCATGTGAATTTATTAAAATATTATATTGTGGTATGAAAACACGTGGTTCGCGTGAGACTCTACGGAGCCAGTAGCGGCCATATGGTCATGACCGCTGTCAGGTGGTCCTTCGGGCACCTGTCAATATTATGAAATTGAAATTGTAACGTCGCAATCGACGTACAACGTAGCACCCGCTCTCAAGTTACCTATATTGATATTATATGATACATACTTCATAATATTTACTGAACATATGTAAATACACTTACATTTAAATAGCTACAATAAACAATATTCGGAAATTCAAGCTTTATAATAGCGTTGCGGGTAGCGTTAGTACGAAATAATGTTCTATGTTTTTCGAGAATTTAGAGATCCGTTAGCCCATTCAGAGAGGAAATAGGTAAATCTTCTAGAAATAAGTGTGTGGTGTCTTGCTCACGTGTTTAGAAAATATGCTGATGTAGGTATCTCCATGAAAGTTGTGTATACCAAGACAGTATCTAGAAACTTAAGTACAGTGCTCAACAATAAATATTGCACATCGAGCCTAGGAAGAAGACTTCGGCTTATTTCCGGTCTGTAGAGCGATTGACGTTTGTTGACCATTTTGATCAAGTTTTGACCAATACCGGACTGTCAGTATGTACTTACGTAGGCAGTGTGCAGTAGCTATAACGGTCTACGAAATCGAAACGAGCCGATCATCTCTTTCGCATGCTCGATGTGCAATATTAATTGTTGAGTACTGTAAACTACTATTTTTCTCTATCCATGACAGCATTTGAATTATTTGCACTACAAACGTTAAGTCAACTTCTTATGATAGCAAAACAAAAGTAGCTGAGTCAACTTTTAACTTTATCGGTACTGTAGTAACTACAACAGTAGCTACAGCGTATAAAACATTTAACGGCTAGCTACGTCCACTCGGCCCATACTTTCAAACTTCACTGGACACGTCCAAGATAACCGCACTCCACACTCGGGACAACGTTATTCAATTGTCGCGAACGAATTCATTTCACAAAACTCATCTTGCGGACGACATGTCATAGACATTGTCCACAAACTTGATTCGTGTTGGAAGAGCCATTTTTGCCAATATTAGGTTATTAGAAAATAATAATTTGAATTCTTAAGACACGGTAAGTACACATAGTTTATCTACAGAATGGTAACCAAGTGATTTTACCTCTACTACTAGATCTATCTGCAAGACGCTTTCAAATTTTTTGAAATTATTTTCCTTATTACTATGAACAACTCATGCTTATGGTACCTATCTACCGACGCCGAATTAACGAAAAAAAAATACATTTTGCAGCGCGGCGACGAAAATTTTGTATGGAGCGGGTGATTTTTGTTCGCGATCTCATAGCAAAAATTGTTGAAAAATATGAGTATAATACTCAATTAAAATAAAAAAAACGTAACTTCACGCCTGTAATCCCCAAAGGGGTAGGCAGAAGTAAATGCGTGCATTCAAGCATACATGCAAACACCCACGATAAGCCGGTTACGTTTTTGACCCATGTAACAGATGGCGAGCCTGTTGACGTCTCCGGGGACATTATCAAACTTCGAAGTACTGGGAAATTTCCAGAAAATGGAAAAATCCCAATAGAACCAGAGATAAAGGATACCATTACCTCTGATAACCCCCTACCCGGAAATGGAACCCAGGACCGCAACGTAGTAGTAGTGGCCTGCTACAACAAGGCTACCGAGGCAATAAAAAAAATTGTGACCCAAAATCACCTCCTGGAATAGCTGATCTGGCAGAAAGATGTTTATTTATATTTCATGTTATAAAAAAATAACATAATATAAATTACAAATAATAGTCTTATAGGAAATCAATCCTCAATCCCAAAAAATAATTATCATGCCGAAATAATAAGGACTTCCGGGTCCAAACATAAGATCTTCTTTAGTAAAATTACTTAAGTTCTTGCTACGCTTACGATTTTATAATATTCATTAATAGCGATAGTCTGAACTATCATACCACAGTCTAAAGAACGTATGTAACTGATCATACAAGCAATTTCGTAGGCGGTGTGTAAATACAAAAGTAAATCATAAACTACACCAAAAATCAAAGCAACAAAGCTTTTCGTTGAGCCTAAGAACATTTTACATTTTACCGTGTTGTTTATAAAAAAAACTAACATCTAATTGCGAGTGTGCTGCTGTCGCTTCCATGTTAACTAATATCGGTAAAGGCGGCGTGCGGCCGGAAGCGTCACGGGCGCGTGAAGACCGGAAATGGGCAGGATGACCGGATCCTATCTCCGCTCCTGCCGTCGTGTTGACGTCACTGTCCGACAATATCGCTGTTGTTCGATGATTTTGGCGGCATTATGTTTAATGGGAAATTGTGATATTTTTACAGTTACTAGGTACGTTTAGATGGCACGGGGATTGGTCGAACTTCATTGCGATAATGCCCGGGAAAGATGCAATAAAGCGCCCAAAAGTTTACATTTGAGTCTTAATATTGGGCATAATTGAAAGCCCAATTATGAATAGTAGATAAAAATAAGAAACATTTTTGTTCATGTTTTTACCTATACCTACCTATTTATTTTGCTCGTTTCTCTGTGTTTGATTTATTGATCATTTCTACAAAAATACTGAGCTGGACAAATACAGGAGATGATCAGGATTATAACTATAAATATTTTTTCACTCTGTTATAAGTTTATTTCATCCAAAACTAACTCACTGAATGTAGGTACGGTAGATCAATCCACTAATTATGTAGAATATGACTTTTCTCTTTGTGTGTGCCGAAATTTTACTTTTGAATTACACTTTTTTTGACAATTTTTAAAACATACATAACTACGTAATAAATTTGTTTTCAAATACTGTCACGTAAAAAGCTAAAAACTGTGCTATTTGTCTCAACCTAGCCAGTTTGCCGAAGCAGGAGCATCCAACGGTTATCATTGCGAGAGTATATAATTGTTGGCAATTTCATGTCTCCATTCAACCTATGAATAGGTACCATTAGCCGTGCCTCTCCAAGCGCCCTCCTCGGCTAATAAGTGCATTTCGCTTTACAGGACTCCTTAGTGCCATTTTTAAAGCATCGTAGTTTTTAAAAATGCTCGCAGACCATTTTTCTCGAGGGAATTATAATGCGAATTGTGCTTTAATTGATGCCATTAAGCAATTTTAGTTACTTGTTTAATTAATATGGTGTTACTATCATTGTGCGTTTAATTGGCATAAGCAGCTGTTTAAAGCACAGTTTTGTAGCACAAAATGGGAAAAAGAATGGGAAGGATTTACATTACTGGACTTTTAGTTTAAAATCAAATACATTTTTGTGCATTATTTATTAGACACGTTACACTAAATTTATAGATTTTGACACATTGATGGTTAGTAAATATTGTAGTCTAGATTAAAACCAGATATTTCGAGATGCATTGGTACTCCTGAGGCCTAAGCTGTTGTACCTCTGTGTCAGAAATTTGGGACCCGTACTGCCCCGTACATAATACCACCTGACTGGAACATGATAGCTGACTGGAAACGACCGTTTAGCGGTAAGTAGACCGAATAATACAGAACTCTACCACCTGTAACATTACCAAATCTCCCACAGAATGATAATACGGAGAACTACTCGATGGTCTATAACAGTGATTCCCAAAGTGGTCCATATAGACCCCCTGGGGTCTATGGGAGACTCGAGGGGGTCTACGTATATGCGTAAATAAAAATGGGATACCTATATGGGAAAGTGATATAAATGTTAGCAAGGGGGTCCACCGAAACCAGAAAAAAATTGAAAGGGGTCTACAAGAAAAAATAGTTTGGGAACCTCTGGTCTATATTAACAACGTCGGTTTTGCAAAAAGTTATTTCTTTCAGCAGAGCAGTTCAAAGGTCAATCTGAGTTTCCCTTAGTTCAAATCGTCATGAAGAAGATAAAATAACCATAGATAATAAACCATTTTTAAAACCAAATTTTGGACTGCTATACTGCGGATTTCATCGTTTTTTTCTGTGAGTTCGTTTGTTGAGCTTAATAAAACGCGTGTTAGCTTAAAATTTGCATCCAGTTTCAACCTTAACACGAACAATTTTCTTCGGTGAAATCCAAAGAGTGGTATTGAACTCGTGTAAGAACGTAAAACGCGTTTTATAACGCCGGTTAAATCGGCTCTAAGAACTTACTTTTTGCAGAATAGATATTGTTAATAGGGACCATCGTACTGTGTGACCGTTAGGTGATATCGATGTGCAATTTAGACATCTGGATTGAGACCTCAATTGTTATGTAAGCGTTGGCTGCTATATTGTTTATGCTCGTTTACTTTCATAAGCTAAAAAATACCTACCATCATATAAAATGTATCGAACTAAATGAATAGGTTGTCCTTCGAAAGTGTAACAGGGCAATCGTGCTCTCCCGCCCACCGCACTTGTGGCTTTCAGGGTTTTCTCATTCGAACACCACCTGCCGCCATTCCAGCCTTAATATTTACCATAAAACATAGCAAATTATAGTAATAACAGCTTAACGGCAAATGGATCCCGACATAAATGTTACGTTTATTTATTGCAATGCGTAAGTCGTTTTATATGATACGACACATGCATTGTAAATAATATTGGTATGTGCTTACACATATGGGTATATTGTTCCACCGACAAAGTAACGTATATTTTATTACAATTAAAAATGTTTATTCATAATGATGGTAGATCTCCAGTGCCGACGCTGTAGGGCGTAGGCACCACCGCATTTTCTATTTGCCCCCGAATGGTAGTGTTCAACATCTTTCGTATTCCGACGAGATGGTATTGATGTATGGTCCCGTAATTTATATCACAGTTAAGAAACAACTTTGGCCTCTAAGAATGCTACGCATCTGCATTTTGACAATTGGTTTTTGTGTAGATGTCTAAAAGGTTGCAGTCGTCACTTTACATCCTCGTAAAAATATGTAGACTACTTGTACCTCACATATCTACTGTATTGACTCTCTTATAAAAAAATAGATAACTATGTTTAGAATGTGTAAGTACCTATTCATAAATTCCACCCCTGCCTACGACTTCAAAGAATCTCAAGCCACACAATATTAAATTAAATTAATTTTAGCATGTGTATTTTATAAACATCGAGGTTCAGCAATGTTCCACCTAGTCCACACAATGTTCAGTAGGTATACCATACCTATCACATCTAATGAGATATTTTTCTCAATTGTCATAGATATAAAGTACTAAGTATGGATAAAGACTGCTGGATAAGGAGGGATTATGCCATGATCGCCACGCTTGGCAATCGAATTGGTGATAGCAGTGGCGGTAGTTGTATCGCAGGACGCTACTACCCATCCCGCAATACGGTTCTTCGATTTGGATTCGAATGGTTTGACCGCCATTGTTCGATTCACTGACCATACTAGAGGCAGATTTTTTCTGGGCGGAGGGCGGTAGCGTCATCACATCACTTAATACGGATTTATAGCCTGGCTAAATTATTTTTCTACGTGTGATATAAATTATACCTTGGAACAAAACAGGTGAGTAGATACAAGTAGATACAGTATCATTATAGCCAGCCATTGTTCTTTTACTGATGGAGTCTGACAAGTATTCCTTATAAATTATATTTCAGACTGAATATAACCGCCATAAACAGATCTAAAAATAAAAACTTACTAAGTCTCCAAAGGACAATTTAAAACGGCAATATTTCTTGATGCTCACGCGTGTAAACCACGCAGCACAGTAGGTATGTAATACACCTAATTGGCAGTTTAGCGCACAAAGAACCGCGGCATTTAGCGATATTCCGCGTTATTTCAATGAGTATTATGACAATGGTCGAAACGGGGCAAGAGTAAGTCACGACTCAGTATCCCGCGGGCGCCCACCTGCTCTCCTGAAATTTACAAATACTTCGCTTAATTTGATGCCATTACCAGCGGCGTGATCCCAACAAACAAAGAGCGGCTACTTTCAATAAGTTTTGGAATGCTCCGATTGCTAATAACGAAATATTCTTTCTTAAAATAAAAATGAAAAATTTTGATCGCTACATGCGATTCTTTTTTCTTTAGATGTTAATACTTCCTGTTAATCAGTTAAATAACTTGTTTACATTTGGATTGGTTCTCAGGGTGGTGCAGATGTGAGAGACATGTTTTTTTTTTTTTTTTTTTTATTTGAAGTGGCAATCAAGCATGCAATTCACATTGATGTTAAGTGATGACTGCAGCCTATATACATCTACACAAAGACCAAGGTCAAAAAGCAGATGCGTTACAACTCCTGAGGCCTAAGGTGTTATGCCTCTGTGCCGGAAATTACAGGGCCGTACATTACCACCTGACCGGAACACGATAGTGCTGAACACTACCATTTAGCGGCAAGTAAATCAATTAATGCGGTGGTGCCTACGCCCGCGAGCTCCGTCACTGGAGCTCTACCACCAGTAAAGAAAGTTGCGAAAGCTTTGGAATGGTTATAATTGACTTTGTATACATATAGGCATATGAAATGAGATGCTTAATATTTAACGAAAGAGACCTGAGGAGACCTTTCTCCAGATCCAGGTGACATTATTTATTTTATCTACCCCAAAATAATATAAGAAAATGTGATATTAATTTATGGCCACGTATCATTTCGATGAAAGGATCAAATAATGTCCTCCAGACCGAATTTCGGTCACGGCGGCTAATCTCAACAGGGACTCGCCAATTGCGCAGGAGATATCGTAGGTGCGGTGCACTCCATATTGAGTGAATGTGGAGTCGCCGTGACTCATTGTGCGGTAGAACTGCAATCCGATACGGGGGACCACCGCCTAACTCATTCATTTCATAAATGAAGAAACTTCATACCGCCTCTTACTAGGAACAATAATTAAAACATTTGGAAGGATTTCGCCACGAACTTAAAAAATCGAATTAATGGAGTTTCGTGAATTCTGAAGATTAGTCGTAAAGCACTGACTCTTGGAGTTGTATTACAACTCCAAACTACAAGTTCAAAACGATTTAAACTCAATATGTTTCATTTTCAATTATCTTTAATTCTTCGTGAGTATTAATAGATTACTTACGGCTAAATATAAAAAAAAAAACGTTTTTTTACACTATAGTAAAGTAACGCTATCGGAAGACTCATTGGGGTCTTGAAACGACGTAGACGGCCCTTCCGTAGCTTGGATTAACTGCTTTTCCAACTTCACTATTTCACTTCTCACCAACAGAATTACGTAGCATTGCATTGCTGCGAAAAAGCAAAATATTGTTAAAGCTTAATTTCTCTAATAAACTTTTTAAATAAAAGCACACGCTGCAATTTTTCTACTAAAGTGAGCTTTTTAGAGTTTTTAGTAAAGGTAGAGCTAAAGAGGTAGCGCTCGAGGGTACATATAATTTTAGAATTACGAATAAATAAAGTTTTTTGTACGAAGAGATGCAATGATGGCCTAATGAAAGTTTACCTACTACTGCCAAATTTTCCTCCTGGCATATCCATTCTAAACTATAAAATAGCCTTCTTTGCAGCCACTCGTAAATAACTTCACAGCCGCTTTTAAGTTATGCACGAATTGTAATTTTTATTTAAAAACATACCTACTGCAAGCAAAGCAGCTATCACCTCATTAAACATTTTCCGATAGAACAAGAAAAATGTAGGTAGCAGAGCAGCGAAGGTAGTGGCCACCGCGTAATAGTTGTATAGTCTTAGCATCTGAATGTCTTTCTGAAATTCATATAAGATATAGTTATATAATAGGTTGGGGGAAAAGTCTTTTCGCATTATAGTATGTATGAACTTGTAATAAAATCTCTTTGGCTGTAGTATTTGTATCTGGCTGGTTTTGGTATCATTGAAAGTTAAAATTTTAAAGAACATAATTCCAAATTCAAATTAGGCAAATGTGTGATTTTCATTTGTTTTTCGTACTGTCAAGATGAGTGAATCTAATGAAGAAATTCGATACATTTTAAAATTTTACTACAAAAAAGGTAAAAATGCAACGCAAGCCGCGAAAAAAATTTGCGATGTTTATGGACCTAGTGCAGTGTCTGTGAGAGTAGCACAAATTTGGTTAAAGCGTTTTCAATCCGGAAATTTTGATGTCAAAGATGCACCTCGCTCTGGTCTGGATAAAATGGATGCCATTTTTGAAAAAGTGGAGCAAGATCGACATATCAGTAGTTACGACGTAGCTGAAGAACTGAGAATTGATCACAAAATAGTTTTGGCGCATTTGAAAAAAGCTGGGTACAAATAAAAGCTCGATATTTGGGTACCTCACGAGCTCACTGAAAGAAACCTAATGAACCGTTAACTCATTTGTGATTCTTTATTACGACGTAATGAAACCGAATCATTTTTGAAGCAGCTGATAACTGGTGATGAAAAGTGGATCACGTACGACAAGAACGTGCGAAAAAGGTCGTGGTCAAAGGCCGGCCAGGCTTCACAGACTGTGGCGAAACCCGGGTTAACTCGCAATAAGGTGATGTTGTGTGTGTGGTGGGATTGGAAGGGCATTATTCGTTATGAGCTATTACCACCAGGCAGGACTATCGATTCTGAACTCTACTGCGAACAACTGATGAGATTAAAGCAAGAAGTTGAGAGAAAGCGGCCGGAATTGATCAACAGAAGGGGTGTGGTGTTTCATCATGATAACGCTAGACCGCACACATCTATAGCTACTCAGCAAAAATTAAGAGAGTTTGGCTGGGAGGTGTTAATGCATCCGCCGTATAGTCCTGACCTTGCACCTTCAGATTTCCACCTGTTTCGGTCTCTTCAGAATTCTTTATGCAATGTTAGGTTAACATCACGAGAGGACTGCCAAATCCACTTGTCGCGGTATTTTGATGAGAAGTCCCAATATTTTTATAGCAATGGGATCATGTCCCTACCTACAAGATGGCAAAAGGTTATCGAACAAAATGGTACATACATACTTTAGTTAAATTTAAATAAACTATATTAAAAAATGTTTTGAATTATCTTAAAAAATGCGAAGAAACTTTTTTCCCAACCTTATATAACGTTTTCGTAGATTTTCGCGAGCTTCATACATTGTAGAAATTAAATTTGCGGATTTT
The DNA here is from genome assembly GCA_036365455.1 of Macrosoma leucophasiata. NCBI lineage: Eukaryota > Metazoa > Arthropoda > Insecta > Lepidoptera > Hedylidae > Macrosoma > Macrosoma leucophasiata. The sequence goes on along the minus strand of JAWQUS010000007.1, from coordinate 19,023,902 downwards.
CTCGCGTATACATAGTTATTACCTAGTTAAAGAGAAATCATGACCTATATATAACTTTTTAAGAATAGTTTTCTGTGTGAGTTAATATTCCACCAGACATTGAAGTAGGTAGGAAGTTACCTTATACCTCCTTTGCTTAGAAGTAGGGATCCCACTATAACCAAAAATTAACATCATTAGTTTTAACAAATATTGAGCATAATTATTTTTTAGATAAGACATGTATTTAAATGATCATTCTAATTTTGCAAAAGTAGTAAAAAACCTATGCCGTCACAGCCTATTTTTTTTTTAACCTATATACCTACCTTCTTTCGGATCTATATTATTCCATATTTATATTGAAATCTCTGGTTTCGTATAAATGTTTATAGGCTACAGTTTACTTACCATTAATGTGAACTATATATGTTTGCCACTAGATGACATAAAAAGTCTAAGCGCCTGACAAACCAAAATGTTTTCTTAGCATGGTTTTTGCTATGTAATTTCAAACCTAAAAATGTACTTATAAAATTATTTGTTTATATTACCTGATGCCCCGCGAATATCAAGAGAATATTGAGTATGACCCCCATCCCAAGTATACTGAACAGTACAGTGGAGGTCACTTCTTCCACGGAGAAGTCCTTCGTGATCGACAGTCTTTCTATCTCGGAGGTGATCGCCAGACATGTCATCGCCACTAGTAACAACATCTAGAAAATAATGAAAAACACATAAACACTAGATATGCCCGCGACTTCGTTCGCGTGATAATTTATGATTGTTCAGTATCTACCTGGACGAAGTCGTGGGCGCAGCTAGTATAAAAGTAGCCTAAGTTACTCTCCTTATTATATAAGTTATCTGCCAGTGAAAGTCCTGTCAAAATCGGTTAGGCCGTTCCCGAGATTAGCGGGAACAAACAGACAGACAGACAGACAAAAATTGTAAAAAATGTTGTTTTGGTATATGTACCGTGTATGCATTTAGTAAAAAGCGGATATTTTTATATTACAAACAGACACTCCGATTTTATTTATTTGTATAGATGTATAGATTGGTCTACAAGGACACTTTTGTATTGTCGGAATATTAAACATACTTTTTAACATTTAGAAAAAACATTTAGACCCCATGCAGGCGACTATTATGTATTAGGGTAATTTTTAAACATTCCAGAATGACTAAAACTAAACTAATTAGCCAAAACAATATCTATGCTACTATCTACAGGTACGTTGGTGCGGCATGATCATTGTTATCATGTATATGTATACTTACAATATTAATATAGCCGAATATAATGATTCCCGGCCTCAGTGGTAAGCAAAAACAGCATCTTTCCACATCAGGCACTTTCATATTAAATATTTTACAACAATTATTATAATACTTTTAAATGCACAGTACAACACACTCGATTGCTTCGCCGTGATTAATGCATACAAGTAAATAAACCGAACAATAAATTACAAGTGATAAGATGTCAATGCATCTCACGTAGGTACCTACTTCTTCTCAATTAATATAAACAACTTTAGGTGTATGAAACGCCGGTTATCAATTTAATAAGTCAGTTATAAACCACATTTCAAATCAGGCCTATATTTTATTTTAATCCAATTCTAAACCAAGAGTTCCTGTTGCACGTCTGAATAAAATATAATAGGTACGCCATAACCACAGTCTAAAATAAAATATTTGACATATTCTGCGGATACATTGAATTTGTAACAAACGTCCAAACAATAAGTTAGTTAAAATTTAGAACAGCTTATTTATGAGGTACTAGTGTCGCAGCTTTATCAGAAAATTCTAAGAGCGTAGCCTTTATTGATACTAATCTGTGTTCATGTACGTACCACTTAATTGCTTACGTAAATCAGAAATAAAGGAATATCATCATATCAGCCATAGGACGTCTACTGCCTGTCCTGCTGAACATAGGCTTCCCCAATGACCTCCATGCCGACCGATCGGAAGCGACGTGCATCTAGCGGGTACCTCCAGCCTAGACTAGGTCGTCGGTCCATCTTGCAGAAGGACGTCCCACGCTGCGCTTACCGATACGTGGTCTCCACTCGAGAACCTTTCTGCCCCAGCGGCTATCGCTTCTCCGAGCTATGTGCCCTGCCCATTGCCACTTCAGCTTGCAGATTTGCTTGGCTATGTCAGCCAGTTTTGTTCGCCTATGGATTTCTTCATTTATAATATAATATTATATAACTTCCAAATCATTCAAGAGTTCAGTCGCATTTTTGGTGACCCGAATATGTATTATTACTATTTTTAATCATTTGATGGTGGTAAACTAACACGCAATTCACATTAATGGTAAGTGAATACCTACTGCTACTGCAGCCTAAAATGCTACGATAGGACTGAACACAGATAGATTAGGAATTGCGGTGGTGATGGTGCTTACCTACGCCCTCAAACTCCAACACTGGAAATCTACCACCAATATAAAAATATAGAGTTCCGTAAAATAATATTGCCAAGACATTGCTACTGAGCATAAGGTTGCCTTTCGTTCTAAGTTCCGCCCATCTGTTACAGCTTACAGCACTGAGTAATATCTTTTTGTAACTACGTTTATCAACCCTGTGCCTGATAGGATATACACGTGGGCACGGGCATCCTTTAAATTTCTCTTCTTTATATTTGGGACCCTATAATTACCTACCTATGCATGTAGAGAATGATGAATGACAAGACCGGGATATCTGGCGCTCTACACTCTCTGCTTGTCCCGTAAGAGACTTGGCGTGAAGATATACACATACATACATACCCTACAAGTGAGGAATTTAAAGCATTATGTCGAAAAATAAACTAAGTAAATAAAACCGTAGATTATTCAAACGCACTCCAAACTATTTACAATAGCAAGGTGACAATATGAATGGAATAATTTATATGTCCATTAACCCCTCATAATCAACACACAATTTCATGTACCTAGGTACCAACTTATTTATATAAATGTGATAGACAACTGATATGTGTATATTAATTAAATAAGATCTATGCACGCTGCGTTATTTTTCAGGCGCCGACGCGACGCTGTCCCCGCTGCCAAACGCCAAGTAAGTATTAGGTATTACATATTCTCTGCCTACGCGTTAATACAGGTTATAACTTTAACTTTAACAAATATCTTGGTGCAACCCAGGCTATGTGTACCTATTTGGTTATTTTAACCAATTATTCTCATATTCTGCGTCTTCATTCTATGTTTGGGGTACCTAATCTAAAGTCTACTCATTTTTCTCCATGAATCATAGAAGGTTTTTTCCCGAAATTCCCGTTGACTCTCCCCATTAATGGGGATAATGCTCCTCATTTTTTTTTTTTTATGTAATGGAAGTGGTAAACAAGCATGCAGTTCACGTTGATGTTAAGTGATGACTGCAGCCTATAGACACCCACACAAAGACTAAGGTCAAAAAGCAGATGCGTTACCACTCCTGAGGCCTAACGTGTTACGCCTCTGTGCCGGAAATTACAGGGCCGTACATTACCACCTGACCGGAACACGATAGTGCTGAACACTACCATTTAGCGGCAAGTATATTAGGTAATGCGGTGGTGCCTACGCCCGCGAGCTCCGTCACTGGAGCTCTACCACCAGTACTCTGATATCAGTAATCTACTTCACACTGACAGCACACAATGAACGAAAGCTAAACGAATCATGAATCTAATTAGAGTGATGACTACGTACCTACTTACATTACTTGATAAGCTAATTGCTTGCTTGTTGAGAGTTATTGCATAATTGAGCCACCCACTGAACGACCCTCAGTAGAATCAGACCGATTATCCCCTCATTGTTTGTTTGTTTATTTTTCGTTCAATTACCATCTGGTTCCCGCTAACCGAGTTAGCGGTGTGTTTACTGATTCGACTAATAGAGAGGATAGTCGGTCCACGGGGGATTTACATTCTAAATTAAGTTCTTTGTCTTTTTCAATATCTGATTCGCAGTTTGCTATCATCATATTTTGCTGATAACGAAACAACAGCTTAATTTCAAAGCTTTGAGTACGTATAATATAAAAGTAGAATCATCACTCCAGTCAAAAACGTTTACGGCTGGACATAGCCTTCCCCAAAGATGCCCATAACATCGTTGTGCGTCATTAGGGGATAATATGCCATAATCGCTGCGGATAGCAGGCAGATTGTGCGATCGCAGTAGCGGTAGTTTTGTCGCGGGACGAATGCCTTCAACAATCCTTGCAAAAGGAAAAATTGGAACTCCTGCAGGATCACTCGTCTATCTATCCGTCTGTCTACCCACTTGTCCACCTGTCACAGCCAGTCTACCTCAAAACCACTAGCCCAATTGAGTTGAAATTGGTACCAAAAAGTATGTAATCACTACGTTTTATTGGTACTGGTGGTAATACTTGAATGGAAAAACGGCACCTTACCTACATTGCGCGTGTCCTGATACGTACTTGACCGGTTTTTTTTTCGACTTTCTACAGTGGACGAAGTTATCATAGGTGCTATGGTTGATTACCGTCGCTGAAACTGTGGTTTAGCCATAGATTTATTATCTGCTTGGTTTAGCCGATATTTTTGCTTTTTTACCGATTAGTCATTATGGGCCAATTTCACCTTCGTAATAAAACGCAATCAATTTTAGTGTAAAAAAAATCTTGTTCGCGTTTTACGTTCTTAAACGAGATCAATAACACTATTTGGAATTCAGCGACGAATGTTGATCGTGAATAGGGTACCCACACTTTGGTGAAAAAGCTTGGTTCACTATTAGGAATTTGATTTTGGATACATACCTACCGTGTTTTTCGATATAATGTAGATACATCAAGCGGTTACTATAAATGTATAAACTTAACGTTCTCTGTTTTTGTTTAGAAGAGTATCCATGTAGGTTCTTATGTCAGTAATAAATAATGATAATTTATACTCTGCCGATATGCATTAGGCCTTAGTTTTCATAAGCGTGTTAACGAGTGTGACAACATGTGTTACCTACTCTTTCACTTCTACTTAATGATAGCGACAAACCATCAAGCAATTTTCATGACATGTATGATACATAGGCATGTATACATTCCATATAAGAACACTAGATTTACCTTTTTAACCGGAACACGATGCCTCATCATCACCACAATGTACGGCCCTGTAATTTCCGGCACAGAGGCATAACACCTTAGGCCTCAGGAGTGGTAACGAATCTGCATTTTGACCTCGGTCTTTGTGTGGGTGTCTATAGGCTGCAGTCATCACTTAACATGAATGTGAACTGCATGCTTGTTTGCCACTTCCATAAAAAAAACACACACGCTACACTGTACTTACTCTATACTAACACGATGCCTATCTAGTGCTATAATACTTAGGGTAACTAGCATTTGGCAGCACAGCAGATAGATGAAGGTAGGTACTACCTGTTTTTCTTTAATTTCTAAAGTTCACTTGGATGTGTTATTGCGATAAATAAATAGTACAATTGATTTTTAATTGTTCATAAATCGATATCAATCCAACTGCAGCTTAACAAGTTACCTACTAGGTACTTAATCCATATAAAGTACCTAATTAGGCAGAAAGGCTATAGGTACACAGTTATTAAGTCTTTTAGTTTTTTAATTGACAAGAGATCTAAACAATTTATGTTAAATAAGATATGTACCAACCTATATGTAGGTTAAGCTTGTGAATGAAATAGGCATTAGGTACTTACCTACGTACAGCAGATAAATTAAGTAGGAAAAGGTACCTATTTAATTTCTATCTATCTTAAAATCTTCTGCCTAATTACTTTACATGTAAGTATCTATGTACTATCTGGGATCATGTGGTTCATTACCGCCACATAGGATGTCCATGTGGTCAAGCGGCCAGCTTCGGGTGGAAAGTAATTAGCCTGAAAAACAATAGGTACAGTTAGAAAACTGTGTGACTGTAATTTTGTATATGCGGAGAATTTCAAGTAAAAAATAATTTTTAAAGTAAAAAGTAATTCGTACATTAAATAAAACTCCTTGTAATCCATAAACTATGAAGTCTATAACTAAAATTTATTTTAGTCTGTGGCCTGTAATGTAATTGTCTATGACAGTGAATCTTTGGTCATTCTTACGTGAACCGAAATTGGTTAAATTTATTGCTTTTAAACTAATCTGGAACTTGTTTTCAATAAGGAAATAAAAGTAAGTTTCAAATCTTTTACTAGAAATACATAAAAATCAGTTCAGCGTCATACTTGTGTACTATTTTGATAATCAAAATATTTGAGGTTAGGTACCTTACCGTGCTATCTTAATTATTCAGCTATAAATTTTCTCCAATTTGAATATTAATTAGGTGTATTAATATAAGATTATGATGAAATTCCGACCAATGAACATCTGTTTCAACTCTTTCAACTAAACATTTTAGGATGCAATACTTTAAAAAATAATGCAAGATAACCAAGATCTAGAAACACAATAATAATATTCTTTATTGTACACCAAAATTATTAAAGAATGTAACAAAAGTACCTATGGTAATAAATTGCCGTGTGATATAAATGTTTTACAGAATTAATTGATATAATTTGGCACCCTACATTCTCTGCCTGCCCTTTAAGAACTTGTGAAGCTCAACATGTTTTTATACATTGTTACATATTTACTTAGCTAAATAAATAACATTTGTACTAAATTGTGTATCTCATTGCCAATTGATTTAGTAGCTTTAAAACATGATGTTTTGTTCTTTCAGATATGGCTGCACAGCTCTTTAACCGTATCGGCCAAGTGGGCCTTGGTGTGGCTCTAGTTGGTGGTGTTGTGAACTCAGCCTTATATAATGGTAATTCAAATTTTAATTTATCTTTTCAATGTATGTGATCAGGCACTGTTAGGCAAAGTCTAGAAAATTATAGTGAGAAGACTTGTCCTGGCGAACTTTCTATCGCTTTAGCAGTATAAAAATATTATATGTCCAAAAAAAATATTTGGGGAGAATCATCCTTACCATTTAGGGATATAAAAAATAGACTACAACGAATTCCCATACCTACCAAATATACATAGAAAACTTCATAATGATTGAAAATGCCTGTACTGATTAATTTTTTTTTGTTTAAACATTGTTATTATATCACCACATAATAAGGTATCCTGTTCCCTAACAAGATGCGTATTCACTATCATTTTGATCTTAATGCAGGAGCTCCAAAACAAAGATTAACAGATCTCCTTTGCAATTTACAGTTGATGGTGGCCATAGAGCAGTAATTTTCGACAGGTTTGCTGGAGTCAAAAATCTGGTTGTTGGTGAGGGCACTCACTTTTTCATCCCCTGGGTGCAAAGACCAATCATATTTGACATCCGATCCAGACCCAGAAATGTGCCCACTGTGACAGGAAGTAAAGGTTTGTATAACTTTAAAAATTACACATTGATATTATCATGTTGTATTTTTCATATTAATCCAACAGCAAGAAAATGTGACAATTGATTACTAAATCGGTTAAAAATCTAAAAGGGAAAGCAAAATTTGACACACCGGTGTGGGAGTTCGGTAGCTTAGTGGAAAAGCAGCTGGACTGGTTATACTAAGGTCTCAGGTTTGATTCATGCCCGAAGTCAATTTTTTCTTTCTGTTTGTCTTTAATTTCTAAAGTTCACTTGGATGTGTTATTGCAATAAATAAATAGTACAATTGATTTTTAATTGTTCATAAATCGATATCAATCCAACTGCAGCTTAACAAGTTAACTTGTTTGAGTTGTATAAAGATATTTTGAAGGAAAATATTTTAACTTTAGGATGAACTTGGAACTAGTGTTGTTGCAATAGTAATAGTCTATCGATAGTATCGATACCATGGAAATGCATGCTATCGATAGTATCGATAGTATTGCAGCATGTCGATATTTCCGATAGTACTATCGACTATAGTAGTATAGACTATTTTTCGAGGTCAACTATCTAAGCTAAGCTATCGATAGTTGCACTATCGCTTAGCAACACTGTCTGCAACCTGTTTCACTAGCCTAGGATTGCTTTGTGACATATCAAGATGAGTTATTGATACAGCATTTTTGGAGGGAGACTGTTGTTCGGCTAAAACAATCATAATGATTATTTTTCATTGCTTGTTTTGCAACTTACAAAAATATTTAATTTTGATGATTTTATTTTTTAATTTTATAAAATTACTAACTGCCAATTTCTGACAGACTAGAAACATTAATAAGGACAGTTTATGTAGCTAGTTCAGTGTTATCATGTTCCAGTTTTAAGTGTTAAAGTGTTGGCACAGCAACTAAATATATAGTCTCTTTAAGATCTTTGGCTTTTCTGTTAATATCTAGAGGCTGTAGTATTCATTCTCTTACCATCACTGCATGTTTTTTGCCCTCATTCATTACCTAATAAAAGTATGGGCAATAATAAACATATATTTTATTCATCTATATGTTTATTATTTCCCATACATATAAATTTTATAACTTTATCATGAACTCAAACATTATCACAAAAATCGTGACATGAATAATTATTGCAGGCATAAAAATTTTACCCAACTGATATTTAAATGCACTGATGTAATAATATGTGTAATTAAGTAATTTCCGGCACAGAGGCATAAGACCTTAGGCCTCAGGAGTGGTAACGCATCTGCATTTTGACCTTGGTCTTTGTGTGGGTGTCTATAGGCTGCAGTCATCACTTAACATCAATGTGAACTGCATGCTTGTTTACCACTTCCATTACATAAAAAAAAAAAAAAAAAAAAAAAAGTAGTTAAACCCTTCCAAGCTTTACTTAGGAAAATGTTTCCATTAATTTAAAGCTATTTTACAACAATCAAGTTCTTCTCAAATTTTGCTCTCGTAAATATTTGGTACTTAAATTTTTGTGACCCTAAGATAAGTAAGATTTTTTCTCTTAGTAGATGTCACTTTGCATATAGGTCATCATCATCATGAAAGATCAGCTGAAAGACGTCCACAGCTGGACAAAAGCTCCAACGATTGCCGCAACGAACATTCCTGGGCCACCCTCATCCAATGATTTCCCGTAACATTTTCCCGGACTTCAGAACCATACCACGCCTCTCTACTGAGCTTCAGAGTTGAGCCGAAGATCTTTTTGACTTTATTCATGTGGCAAGACAGGGAGGTCTTAAAGATCCACATCTACGCAATCATTCAAACATTCAAAGCGATTACGAAATATGTGCTAGGCATTTGCTCAAGATCTCTCTTTGACATTTTTTCAGTGTGATCGCTATCAATTTTTACCGAATTGATCACAAAGACATCACTGAATATGTCGCTTCGTGGACATAATGAAGTCATCTACTTTTTGTCGCACCGTCAGAACTTATCCCCCGGTCCACTTACAACAGGCCCGATTCTTGAAGAAGTAGTTCATCATATAGAGGCTCTCTTTCTCCATGAGATGTATGGTCCCGTAATAACTATCACAAAGACAAAACAAGTAAGGTCTCAGGGGTGGCAACGTATGTTATTGTGTTGGTGTCAATAGGGTGCAATAATCACTTTACATCAATGTGAACTGCATGCTTGTTTGCCACCTTCATTACATAAAAAAATGCCTTGGCCCCTAGTGTTCCCTTGTTCATACCCAAATTGCCCTACTTCAGCTTATGATCACCTCGAACACCCAATTTCCATGAAATTCCGGAAATCCCCCATGACAACCTTGTAGTTGGTTTTAGAACTATGCATGACTCTGGAAATATCATCATAGGTACATGAGTGCATTTACCTTTCCCTACCCTTTTGGAGAATACAGACGTAAAGTTATGTTACTACATATTGTAAACTAACACCATAATTTATATTTTACAGATTTACAGAATGTAAACATTACACTCCGTATCCTATTCAGACCTGTGCCTGACCAACTTCCAAAGATCTACACCATCCTTGGTATAGACTACGATGAAAGGGTGCTGCCTTCCATCACATCCGAAGTTTTGAAAGCAGTGGTTGCACAGTTTGATGCTGGAGAGCTTATTACACAGAGAGAGGTATGTTGAACAATATTTCAGTCGAAATGAATAACAGTTCCATACTCATGGAGAAATACAACTAGAAAAACACCAACAAAACCAGCCAAAACAATAATAAAGGAGACGTTCCAAAATGTATGGAGCTTGGGCCTGCACCTTGTATGCTATATACTAAATCAGCATAAAATACTAAATCATTTTGAGCTATTCAAATCGTTTATTATACCTTCAATTTCAATTAATTGTCGTAAGTCTATTTCAAAAACAAGAATGTCATAGTAGCAATACGATGACATTTTGTTGTCAATCAAAAATTACATAAAATAAATATTTCCGACAAATAGGAACGATTCAAATTATTTTTGAGTATTTTGCCATGATTTTACGTATTTTTCTCTATCTTGCGATATAGTGTACAAGGCGCATGCGCAACATGGAACTTGTCCTTTGTAGCAATTTTATCATCAACCATAAAATTTGATAAATGTGAAAGTCTGTCTGTTACCTCTTCACAATCTTACTTTGACTTATACAACAAAAACAATGAAAGCAAGCATAAAAAGCACATGAATTTAACTGGTCTGGGTTTGATCCTATTTACACGAATTTGCACAACCTCACAGAATGTTATAATTGAAAGGAGGATGAGGCTGTGTAGAAAACTTAATGTATTCTTATCATGCTTTTCAGATTGTATCACAGAAGGTAAATGAAAGTTTGACTGAGAGAGCTGGACAGTTTGGGTTAATTTTAGATGACATTTCAATCACACATTTAACCTTTGGCAAGGAGTTTACGCAAGCTGTCGAATTGAAACAAGTAGCACAGCAGGAAGCTGAGAAAGCTAGGTTCCTTGTAGAAAAAGCTGAACAACAGAAAAAAGCTGCTGTCATAGCTGCTGAGGGTGATGCACAAGCTGCCATATTGCTTGCAAAATCTTTCGGCAGCGCCGGTGAAGGTCTAGTCGAACTTCGACGTATTGAAGCTGCAGAAGACATCGCCTACCAACTAGCCAAATCACGCAATGTCACATACCTACCACAGGGACAGAATGTTTTACTAAATCTTCCCACACAAAATTAATTTACATTAAGAAATCATGTACTGATATTATTATTATTGCTGGTAAAATGTACAGTAAGATATTGTTGGTTCTGTGCAATTGCATTTGAAATTACCTAACAGATAAATAAGTTTGTTGCATTTGAGGACTATGGTTCTAACAATAGTGTAGTTTTTATTAGTTTTATGGAAATTGTAATTACGCATTAAATATTTGTTGCAAAAAGAACATATTTTCTTTTGACACCTTTTCGTACTTAGATGTTGTACATTACGTAATTTATTTTATGGACGAATTTTGCCATTATCTCTATCTTTACACCTATCCATCATTATATTAAAAGTACATCAAGGTTAAAATTAAACAAGATACTTAGTTGTAAAAAATCATATATAAACTCTTACTTAATATAATTACCCTACAAATATTTCTTCTACTTTTTCCCCCAGAGGAATTTTCTCATCGTCTTTATCTAATAAATAATTCTTTTGTATTTTATTGAAAAATAAATTTTCCTTTATGCAAGTGTCTTTTATGTAGTCTATTTCAGCCGAATTTAGTCCTGGTGGAAGGGTCAATTTGCACAGATCTACATTATCCTTGAAGTTCTTAATTAATTGATCTACTTCTTGTTTAAAATGATCACTAATTAGATCTGTAGAAAGACCTGCAATATCTTCTCCCCTAAGTTTGCTTTGATTACAAGAATCTCGGGTTTTTTGAAGGATTTCCAATTCAGATTTTATCTCCTCATTATTTGCACACAATTTCATAGCTCTCTTAATTCTTTTCTCCGCCATGTCATATTGGCCAATCATTCTGAGTGCTTTTCCATTTTGATAGAGAACCTTGCCATTATTCCATAGACTATTTAACCTGTTAAGTTCATTGCATGCTATACATGTTTGTAGCGGTTTTTTTATCTTATTACAACATATTGCCATATTGGTGTACAACTTGATTAATAGTTTTTCCTGTTTATTTTCTTCTTCCTCATTTGCTAATCTGCATCTATGCAGCATAGAAATTGCTTTTTTGAATACTTGAATAGCAGCAGTATAATTTCTTGTTTTGTTTAAAGTTACTCCTGAACTATACAACATTTTGACCTCATGGTGTACCCTGTCAAACATATTGGGCTCTGACAGATCTAGTTTCCTGAAATATATAAAAAATCCACGATTAATAAAATCAATGTCATTGCGTTTAATGTGGGTACAGAACCACACAAACACAAATACCTACTTTTTCATACTTCTACTGATTTTTTTTTATGTAATGGAAGTGGCAAACAAGTAGCCTATAATAACATATACTCACACAAAGACCAAGGTCAAAATGCAGATGTATTACCACTCCAGAGGCAGATGTATTACCACTCGTGAGCTCTGTCACTGAAGCTCTTCTACCAGTAAGTGAATATTATTCATTTTAACTTTATATAATTAAATTTGAATGTATAAATACACCAACATTTAATTTTAATGTATCTCAAGAAACTGCTTATCAGCCCTATTTTTTTTTTTTTTTTTATGTAATTGACGTTGCAAACAAGCATGCAGTTCACATTGATGTTAAGTGATGACTGCAGCCTATAGACACCCACACAAAGAACAAGGTCAAAATGCAAATGCGTTACCACTCCTGAGGCCTAAGGTGTTATGCCTCTGTGCCGGAAATTACAGGGCCGTACATTACCACCTGACCGGAACACGATAGTGCTGAACACTACCATTTAGCGGCAAGTAAATAAGGTAATGCGGTGGTGCCTACGCCCGCGAGCTCCGTCACTGGAGCTCTACCACCAGTAAAAGTCCCAAACTAAATCACCCATATAAGGTGCAATGTGGGGACACAGCCAATTTCCCAACTGTACATTTAAAGTGTGTGTAGATATAACTGATTTAGTCAGTTATATAAAAAAAAAACTTACCCATCCTTTGGAGTAAGTATACTCTTCATAAGCTTAACATAAAATACACAATCTGATTTTGGCTTTATACGAGGTGGAACACCCAGTTCACCGTACATTACTTGATAAGACAGTAGAAACATAGATAATTCGCCCACCAACATTGATTCAATGGCAGTTTGCAGGCCGGGTAGAAGACCTGTGTCTTTTAAGTCCACTACCTGAAATTAAATTAATAAACATTATAAAAATTAAATACTAACCCCCTTCATAAACATATTTTAGCTAATCTCTCCTTTGTCTTTTTCTATCCTGCACATTTGACAATGCAACTGACAAAGACAGCATTCTATAGCTAAAACATATCTAATGTATGTATAAGAATAAGAGGGCTAGATTAGATAGTCCAAAAACAATTGAATATCTAAAAGAAATAAAGCTGAAATTATACAGTAGGTGATGGAATTCTGAAAAAACATTCAGCTAGCAATGGTAGGTGCCAGTTTTTTTTAAATATGACCATTCTAGACCAAACGTATATTTCTAAAAAAATGTAAAATCATATACAAGTTGTTTCTTATTGATCTAAACATTACTTAAGTAAATACTACATAATCGAAAAAAAAATTACCAATGGTTTATCAGTTTTCTTAACATCAAATGGCTCGGGGTCATTCTCCCAATATCCTGAGAATGCTATTGATACCGTACATCCTTCATGCAAGGGTAAACCTCCACCTTCTTCTAAAATCTTTTTCTTCACAAAACCATGATCATCAACTGCTGTCATTTGTTTGGCTAGCTCACAAAATGATTGGACAGGCTCACCAATGTAATCAATTGTCCTTGCATTGGTGTTGTCGGATTCTAATGGTGAATCAAATTCATAATCTTCATTGATGTGAAGGATAGAACCAGTTGTCATGAGCTGACTGAAATTGAAATTTCACAAATAAAAATTATGCCTTATCAAGTCAGCAAGAAAATAATGTGTTTTGAAACTAACCATAGAGATAAACAAGGTTAGTTTCTATAAGTATATAACTTTTTAATACATCCAATAATTTGTTTTTTTATTAAGAAAAAGTTTTGTGTGAATATGATGATGTTTGTGTGTTTACTACAGCTACTTTATTTGATTAAAAATACATATTCTATTTGTGGTGATTTATTCAAACACGTTGGTATTTAATTATTTCATAAATATATATAGGTCGCGCCAGGTAAAAAGAACGCTGGCGGTCAAGCTGCGCAGTAGACGATTTATCGATCTATTTGGTAGTATGAGGTGCGGCGTTTTCAATCTGCCTACCAATACACGAAACCGCAAGCGAAAGCTAGATCAAAAATAAACCAATAGGGCTAGTATTTTCGTGCGCAAGTGTACCGATGCGCGAACACATCCCTTCTACTTTCTTCCAGCGTTCTTTTTACGTGGCGCGACCTATACCAATACCCAGATACTATAAAATAAACAATAAAAATACAAACCCAAGATCTAAACCATTTTCTAGAGGAAGTGTAGTAGATTTGCTGTCCATTTCTGAGGAGGACTACTGTCTATACTGTTCAGGTACAGGAAACAAAAGACGAAATCAACAATACTTTGACTAAAAACCCTTTAGAACTTAACTAAAAATATAATGATTTATTCTTACGTTCCTTACGAATATTAATTCCTTCGCTACCGTGCTCTAAAATTTGTAAGTTTAGTTTATATTCTGGTTATTGGTCTGTGTATGTGTATTCAGCTATCGAAAACATAAAAAGTTGGACATTGACATCATCGGACATGTCAATTTTTGCATTGCCAAAGTCTACTTTCCTAATTCCCCATAATTCAAGTTAAAATTCCCCATAAATTCCCAATTATGATGGAGAAAGTCATGTGTTAGTAACATTTGTTTTGCACTGATCTATGGCAGAAAGACTGTAATGTATTTAGTAGTGATGGATGACAAAATAATGTGTGAAATAGTTTAATACTTTCCTATCCGTTTTCCCGAAATTCAAGGAATCTTCCACAAATGGGAAACACTACAGGTGTAACTTTGTTATGGTATTTACCGAAATATACTGCGAGCAATGTAAGTATTTTTTTTTCTCTTCCTCTGGAATCTGCGATCAGTCACATTCACATTTGACTATAAGCAGATAGGTACAGTGATGAAGACGGTTGGGCGAGATAGGACCAATGTCCCAACTCCCAATATTAAATCAGCACATTGGCTTGTTTCAATCTTCTAATGCTTGGCTGGAGCAGTTGTGCAGAGAGTGGGTTTCTCTGTACTTTGATGAGTAACGGTTTGCTTCTTCAGAGATGGTTGGCATTTCCAAGTATTCATAGATTTCTGAGTTGCGAATAAGTCATAGTACTGATGATACAACTCTAAGTAAATTATTTTAGGCTCCCTGGAAGCACATTATTTTCGATTTGCTAGCTGTGGCCCACAACTGAATCCTATATGTCCAGATTGGTTTTATTATTGAGCAATAAACTCTCAGCATGTTTCTTAAGGATAAGGTAGACTGTCGCTCCATCAGCCAGAGCAGATTTTTGAATCGGAGGTTGATTTGATTGCGTTTATTTCTTATGTGGTCTTTCCATGTCATCCTCCGGTCTAGGTGTAAAGTAAGACTCTGAAAGTTGCCCAAGTGAACAGGTGGACAAGTTTTTCGCCTTAGTGTAAAAGTAATATGGTGAGACTTCATGCTTTTATTCGCCATTTGTTCAATTAGGTATTAGTGGCGTCAACTTGGGCCTGCAGCATTCTATTTCTATTTCTACTGGGTCACAATTGCAGCTTAAGAAGCCGCGTCATCAGCGACGCTCACAGCCACCTTGGAGATCTGAGGTAGGTCACTAGTGAAAATATTGTAGACGATCGGCCCAAGCACAGAACATTGTGGTATCCCCGCTTGACAATTATACAGGGAAGATCTTGCATCCCTAAGCTTCACTTAAACATTCTATCTCTGAGATAAGATCATATCAGAAAATAAAAGGAATGGAGCAGACGTTTTTTAATTTTGCACATGAACCCCTTATGCCAATGCAAGTCATGACACAATTTTCGGTGTAGGTACTTCGAAACCGTTCCATAATAATTAACTATATTAGTTACCTACTGTAATATACTGGATACATGCTCAATTGTTTTCTTCAGTTACATCATTCACACATTTCTTCAGATCAATCAGATCATAGAAAATAACGATGGATCAGATGATCAGTTCAGTCAGTTTAACAACCGAACAATGCGGTCAAACCATTTCAAAAGAGCGGTAGTAAGTAAAATAACGCGGGATGGGCAGCAACTAGCGAGCGTGGCGATTATGGCATATTCGTGTTGCGCATCATTAGAGGAGAATATGGGCGTGTTTGGGAAAGGCTTTGTCCAGCAGCGGACGTCCTTCGGCAGGAGCGTTGATTGATCAAAGGACAGCTTACCTTGAAAACACCAGTGCTCACCATGAATCTGAAGTAAATAGTTGACAATGGCAACACATCGAACAACAGCTTGAGTGAAATATCTTCAAACATGCTAGTGGTACGAATCGGACCACAAGCACTAAGTATAGTTAATATGTTTGAGGCACTTCCAGGTTGTTGAAATGCGTGTTTTAAAAATTATTGCATTGCATAACACTAACCCCTTTATTCATAAACGTATTTTAGCTAAAGTGTTGCTCATCTCTCCTTTGTCTTTTTCTAACCTGCACATTTGACAATGCGACGGACAAAGACAAAGCATTCTATAGCTAAAACGTATCTAATATATGTTTATGAATAAGGGGGTAAGTTTAAGTATTGTCCAGTCATCTCGGAATTTGAGACACCGAGCTGTAAGTCTGCAAAAACTTGTATATTGACGCCCTAAAAGTTGTCTCAAAACCTACATATGGTGTACACGACTATTAATTTCAAAGTCAAAGGTCACAATAATCGCTTTTTGTAAATATTTAATCTCCTATGTCTTTTTTTGCTATTTGTATTTATTACCAATATTGTAGAATATGAAATTCTCCACAAATTTTGTTTAAATGTATGATGCTCTCTCTCCGTCTCCCATCCTGTCCCACTCTCGCTCTCTATTCTCTTTGCTATTTGGTACGAGTAATTTCTTTGATATACAGCTAATACGCATACTGTTCATATTGATGGTAAATGAATAGATACTATGAATACTGCAGTATATGTAAAGCTGCCTGCAGTGGCAAGTACCTAATCAAGTATTAGTATCGCGAATAACATTGTGTTAGTGGCACGGTACCTTCACAATACTTTAAACAGGATATTTTAAAAATAATACAATCTTTTTAAATTCAACTAATTTAATTAACAGAGAGATAACATATCGATTCCACATAAATTTTACATTCGCTGTCTTTGTTTCATTCCTTGTCGCAATACTGCAATGTAAGACGATATAAGATCATCCATTTTGTAGCCTAAAGACGTTTCGCATAGTATCTTTGTTCCCCGTATAAAGTTGCCCATGGTCATATGGAAGAATGTATTGCCAGACGACCAATTCGACAGTTGCGAAAATGGATGAGTAACAAGAACATCCTGTAAAATGAAAAAAAAACTCAACAACATAAAAACAATCGTCAAAAACATGAAAACAATCGTGAAAAACATGTAAAACAATCGTAAAAACATGAAAACAATCGTCGTAGTTTTTAAATTAGTTTTTATTTGCATGTTCATAGATGGCTACCCTACGTCCAATCAAGAGTGGCAACGCGTCTATATTGAAAGCTATGATTTTTATGAAGATGTTTACAGGCTATAGTATTTACCACCAATGTATACTGTATGCTTGTTTGAGACTTCATTACATAAAAATAGATATGATATATAAGCTGCAGGGCCAATTAATTACCATCTATGTGACGTCTTGTTTACCATGCCCTTATCATTAAAATATTTGTATTTTAAGTACATACATAATGATATTATACAACGTGTCCCAGGGATAAGTGACCGCCCGGCGTTTTTCGTATATTTGTACAAAATTAAGTATCATTACTCTTAGGTACTAGTTACTTACGCGACTTTGAGGATGTATAATACTGACTCCATTTCTATTTATTCCAATAACTACCATTTCTGGATACGTAGGATCGGATGTTTGTTTAACTTCAAAGAATGCTGTACCAAACGTTGGTAACTGGTATATTTTCTTTAAAAACTGTTCTTTAGCTTCTTCCTCGGTCATGGCACCATGTTTTAGATAAGCTGCGCTTATTGACAATTTCCATTGTGAATTCGTCACTATTCTTTCCATATCCGACGGTATAAATTCGTCAAGCATTGATGTAATCTGTGGTAAAATTGACTGATCATTGCCATATCGGGATCTATAAATTAGAGCAGCTAGTTCAATGAGGTCCTGCTTAGACGTTTTGTGATATCCTCGCAAGTATTTAGGTAGCTCTTGAGGGAAATAGAATATCTGGTCAGCATTTTTATCTTTGCCTGGAACAGTGTTGATCCATAATTTTTTCATGAAGAATATTTGGTAGTTCATTTGCAATTGGCCACCAGCTGAAAAATACATAAAAATAACATTTTAATAATTCGCTCTATCTGGTCAAATAGTACTGTTTCATAGTTTCATGATTGCATAGATTGATTAGGTATTCTATTCTTATACATGGTATAATATATCTCGACGATCGAACTCTTTAAACGTTAAAATAAATAACAATCGACTCAATTTTTTGCATCAAAATATGGTACTTAAGCTTAATGTTGCCGACAGAAATTTCCCTTCTAAACATAATAAACTCGTACATTTAAAATTCTTAACACATAGTACCAAATTGGGAAGTTACATAATACTTAGGAAAAAATATTTACCTCCACGCAATGGTCGAGTCTGTTTCATCCATTCCACAAGTTCATGAATAAAATCGAAGAAGTAATAATTATCAGGGACTGAAAATACTTTGTCAGCTATTTTGACGAACAAACTAAATCCGTCGCTATTCTTTAGATTGAGTCGCCCAGTTATTTGCTCACAAAGATCTCGGGCTTTAGTAGATGAATCTACTTCAAACGCTTCATCAGTGTCATCTGGGAAGTATACTTTATGATAAATCTGCATACTTCTGTGTTGAATAGCTTCTACCTCTACCACATATGGGGCGTACATCCTAGCTCCGGTCCTCTGTGTTTTGAAAACACGTTTTAAACAGCTTTTTGCTATGGGATGCGGTCGAGTTTTCAGGAATTCTACAAGTTCTTTAATTAACAATTGTCCACAAGCGAATACACCGGTAGCGAGCCACATCAGTTCCCAACCCCGTTCTTCGCTCAGCTGTATCCTGTTATTAGTTAACTGTTTCATAATTTGACAATACACCTCGTCTCGTAAACTCGGCTCTTTTAGCGCTGGTCTAAATATTTCATCAGTGTATTCAGTAACAGATCTTGCTTTCGGAGCTGGCATATCACCCATGTATTTAAGAATGGCAAAGAAAGATGATACAGCGATCTTGCTGTACTTCTCATCTCCAAGCAATTTCTTAAGGAGTGGCTTGCGCAATGGTTCTCGTGTATGGACCCAAAGGTCTCCAGACACTGTTTTCTTAGCAGTTGTCAAAGTAGATTGCTTTGACAAAGACGCGTTTTTACCGTCATTTTCTCTGAAATGATCTTTTGCAAACTTCTCTAAAGTATGCATTCTCTTTCTTTGGATTGTGTTGTATTTTGAAAGAGTCTTTTTATCGTTGTTGACATTTCCTTTCTTAAACACTTCTAATATCATATTTGAAGGCAAAGATAATGTGGGTAAGATATAAACTTGTTCAGTTGGGAAAAGTCCTTCTTGTCCATTGCATAAACCATGACCCCACGTAGAATTCATTAACGATTCACCATTACAGTCCTGCAAAAGTGTGATTAGATCTCCCTTTTTGTATTGTAGGAATGAAGCTGCATCACTGAAACCTTGAGAGTCACTCTGAGCAATAACGTATGTCGACCGCCTTTTTAGACCATCTATTAAATATATGACAAGCGAACTCATTTCACTTGCATCTACACTTTGAAATACAAATTCCTCTTGCTGAATAGTCCTAATTGTTATTCTACCAATATTATCAAAATCTTTATCTTCATCGTACGCGATGTATGTCACTTCGGGGAATGATATTTCAAGAAGTATATGTTCAGATTGATCGACTATGTATATTCCGGTCCAATTCACAGCAATGATAACAAGATCTTTATTAATTGTTTCACCCTTTAACTTCATTGCTTCGAAAAATCTTGAAAACAGCATGGGCCATTTCAGTTTTGCAAAGATTACTATATCTTCTTTACATCGTATTGGATCAGTCTTTGACTGTATACTTTGGGACGATTCGAATGCTTTTGTAATGAAATGTTCCCATTTTGTTAATGCTGCATGATTGGACTGAATAAATTGGGTGGGTATATAATTAACAATTACTTTTCTGAGAATATTTGGATCTATACGTGAGCCATATTCAATGTAATGTTGTTGGGCAGCTATCATGGCTAAGTCTTTTTCTGAATCACATCTATATTCACCAAACTTAATGCCTTTTGCTACTTGATGATAAATTAAATTTGTTGCAACAGGATCTTCAACAGGGTTGTGCCACGGTGTAAAAACTTCTTTGCGATAGAAGAGTCTCCATGGTGCATTTTTCTCTGGGGTTCCTTGTTCCCTAGCAAATTGCTCACATTGAGAAATTGCATCCATAATGTGTTCACCTTCACTGCCTAAGGAAAGAACTTTATCGTATAGTGTGATGTATAAAGAAAAACCGAATACATCGGTTAGTTCAATGTTATCTGCGATTTGTTGGCAAACTTCTTCAGATGTTGTAGCAGAGTCTGACTGAACAGTTTTCATTGATTCATCCATTAATGTTACAGTAAGAAGAATTGGTTTTTTAGTTTTTGTTGCTTGTAACTCTAGCCAACTGGGTGGCTGAGTACGTGGACCATTTTTAAAAGTTCGTACAAGCCTTCCTTCACAGTACGGTGCGTAGCCAGGAGGACCAGTTCTAATAAATGACCGTAGATATTTTACAAATCGTTCTGATGGTGGGAAACACCCGACACACAGTGATAACAGGATCCATCCACGAGCGTGAGAAGCTTTAGATGGATTATTTGTAAGCTGCTTGCAGAGTTGACAGTAAATTTCATCTCTAAACCAATATAACATCACATTAGTAAATTAAATCAAATATTTTCATTTAATGTTTGGATAGAGTAACACTAATTCCCTAAGTAACAAAAATTAAATACCTTAGTTCTTTCCTGATGATTCCATGTCCTATGATAAAGTGAAGTTTTTCTAAATTGGTACTGCGTCGTGCGTTTAACCAATTACAATACATTTCATTCGTCAATTCGTCATTCATTAAACTTTTAACGAATTCTTCATTCAGTTTTGTCTGACGCTTTAATGACTTTTGAATGATTCGATTTTTACTTTGATAACTATCCTTAGTTAATAATTCCTAAAAATATTAAAAGCAAGAATTAACGTTTCTCAAGAAATAAGGAATAAAGGAAAGTATAAGAGGAAAAGAATTAGCACCTGTTTCCATATCCCAAAATATAAGTCAATAATGTAAAAAAGTAAACGTGAACTACCTGATTGGCCTTTTGTTAAACTTGACGTATCCTACATAATAAACATTACTTACTTCAAATTCTTTTCTCTTCTGGAAAGCACGCCCAAATGTGTCGGTTAATTTTGTCATGATTGGTACATTGTCAATCTTATCATCCACATATTTTGGTTCAGCCAAATCACCCATAAATCTTAAAATAGTTATCCACAACGCTTGAGCTGCTGCTTTATCCATAGGCAATGGTAATTCAAGTAGAGAATGTTTAAGTGGTTTACGAGAGTATTGATGGCTAATGTTGCCTGTGAAATACGTAGCTGCAAACTTTCTAAAATTGAATTCGTCGAATGGTTCATCACAGAGTTCCTGAGGCAAAGGTATTACAGATGACACGGGTGGCTTAACAGCAGAAGTTGGCTGTAATAAAACAAATATTGATAGTATTTAACTTTGGTGTAACAAAAAGAAACTGATATACTTATAAACAAATATGACTAACCAAACCAAATCCTGTACCCCTCACGGTGCCAGCAGGAGTAGATGTATCTTTTAAAAATCCAAAAACATCATCGACATATCTATCATCGATGACTGTGGAATTCTGAACATTTTCTGTTATCACATCCTTTGTGAACCAGATAGACCTCATCAGTTCTGTGAATTTCTTTTCATATTCTTCCTCTGCTTGGATTCCACCACCGGCTTCTTCTTTTTCCTTCTTGAATTGGATCAAATTTGCTTTGATTACACTACCCTTTTCCCGCACTAGTTTTCTTACAAGATAGCCTCTACTATTAGCTTGCAAATTTTTGAAGAATCTTCTTAGGTTCAAGAATGTTTTTCTGAGCTCTCTGGATTTGATTGCAGCTTGCAAACGTAAATAGCCTCTTCTCATTATAAGATATCTATTTCTATAACCACGCGAACGGAAATGTTTTTGTATGATGATTGCAGCTGAGCGCATTCGCAAGAACCTATTCCTATGTATGAATCTTCTTATATTAGCTTGAACTCGTATGACCGCCGTTATAAGTACAGTATGACGTAGTTCCTCTAGAATAGTATCATGATGATCTTTGAGAAAAACTTTTGTGTGCCCTAGTCTAAATTCTTGATCATTCAATACCTCCGTACATATTTTTTTCGTCGCACTTTTACAATCTGTTTTATCAGCAGGTGGTATATCTAATACAACGAGTCTGTACCTACGTACGAATTCCGAATATGAATATCGTATGGGATAACCAGCTTGTCTTATTTTAGCAGTTTCCATCAAACCAGCATATCGTAACTGCCGGACGCATAATCCTCGATCAAACAACTGAAAAGGAAATATGTTTTATAACATTATACGCACAAATTGTTTTAAAAATATTTTATGTTATATAATTATATTATTATAAGCTTTAATACGCTACAAATTCTAATTTATACATACTCGTGGTTTTTTATATTCATTTGGTTTTATACATCTCACGAAGAAAGGATGACATGCGTATAAAGTCTTCATCAAAGCATCCAAAGAAGTTTTAAACTGGTGACTCAAAGACACGGTTTTCCTGGCTCCGCTACTTACTGGCGTAGAATCAAACGGAAATATACTTTTCAAGAACGTGTTATTCGAATCTAGTAACAATTCCTTTACATCGTTTGTTAACATATCTCTATTTTTATCCAAAAAACCTAGAATTCAACACATTATTAGAAATTTCTTCAACATGACCAAAACCAGTATTTTTTAAGTCAGTGAACATCAATTCAATGACTTTGCAATACAATAGTGTCTTGTTAAACTGGACAAATACCATACTTAAAAAAAAAACAACAGTTTACAGTAATGTTAATTACTGTAAACTGTTGATCCATTATGGTCGATGTGCTCATGAAATTGATATCAATGGAGTTAGTTATGTAGGTTTATAAAATAATCCGTATCATCGCGAATGCTATTCAAATAGTATCAACATGAATGTTATTACCTCTAACTTCATAGTAAACGTCACCAGCAAAATGTTTGACGCCAAATCTATGTTCGTGTGAAGATTTTGGCGTTAGATAACATGCCTTATTGCTATGATTGCTGTGCAATTTTGATAGCAATGTAATATCTGTCCCTTTTGGAAATTTAGATTCTTCATCGATGAGCGCCAGTAAATTCATTGCTTTCATTCCTAGTAAGTCAAGATTTTCTTGATTGTCCACGTAATTTATATTTGTCCACGTAATACCTTCTTTCTGGTATTGCTCTTGTTCGAGCTTGAATATATGTTTCACGAAAAATTGTTGCAAGTTTTCGTTTGCATAATTGATGCACAACTGTTCGAAACTATTTGAATCGAAATTTTCGAACCCGAATATATCTAATATTCCCACTGACCCATTTGAAAGCTGTGGATCTTTATGTAGTGTTTTATTAATCATCTCAACTATGTATTCGAATACATTGCCATATATCGCTTTAACTAGAGCATCTCTACCTTCTACTGCTGTATTTACCGATATGGTTGAGACAATCTTTTCACCATGTGCGATCAAAGTTTTTCTGGTTAAAGCATCGCACAGATTTGTTTTACTTACGCCTAGAAGGGAAGCAATTCTACTGGCATTTATAGAATCAGCTACTTCTGATGACTCTATATTATTAAAATTGAAAGACTTAAATTTCAGATTTCCCAAATGTAGAATAGCCGCGAGAAGACAAAATATTCCCCATACATTATTATCGGAAAAATTAAGTACTTTGAATGCTGATCTTATATCTGCAAATTCTAAAGCATCATCTCTTCCTTCGCATGAGAGCATGTTGCCGGAATTTAAGTAGTAATAGTCCGCAGAACGTCCCAACTCTAGTTTCCTTTTTTCTTCAGTCGTTAGTCCAGTTACAAGGGAGTAAAATATATGATAATTTCTCTCCCCTTTATTTTGAAATACGATCCGTGATTTTTCTAGAAGATATTGATCTATATTCCCTCCCTCAATAATACCATCGCGGTTAAAATAAATGTTTATATACTTTCCAAATCTTGATGAATTGTCATTTTTAACTGTTTTAGCGTTACCGAAAGCTTCTAAAATAGGATTTGTTTCTTGTATTTGTTGTTCTATCCACGAATGTTTTCCACTAGCTGCAGCTAAATATTGTAACAAAAGCTTCGTACTCTCGGTTTTGCCTGCTCCACTTTCACCACTGAAAATTAAATTACTTTAAGCTCATGAAGTTAATTTAAAGTGTGAAAGAGCTATTCTTAATTCTTACAGTAATTCAGAGGTCATCTATAAAATATTATAATTTTATTTCACTCCTTGTAATTTTACGAAAATATATGGGAAGCACAAAATCTCTCACTAGAAGAAGAGAAGAAGACCCCGCCGTTGTCTCTCTGCCCTGCCCGGGTATAGCGAGCGATCCATCGATGCTTACTAAGCACAAGACTGAAAGACTTCTGTCACTGAGAACATTACAAACGCGGCCCTTCGTCACTTCCCTTGGCGTAGCATAAGGAATCAAGAGACCATCGGTACCTTATGGTGTATATAAACGTATTATGCGCTTCAGACATATCCCGCATGTGCGGAATTTTGGCACGTAATAATGCTGCCCAAGCAGGGGAAGGATAAACGACAAGCTGGATCATACTGCCCCATAACGATCTCTAAGGTTTTCTAGAAGATATTGTTTATCAAACCGCGTCCCGAGCAATCCAGCTTCTGTTTGACAACAGTATGACTATATTTACTACTATCCAAGATTCTACCTGGATGCGGCAATTGCAGAATCCCTACCTGGGCATAAAGAAAACCTTCGACCGCGTCGGCAGGATGATGGTCTGTTGTTCGAATTGGGTGGGCGATCCAGTACAACGATAACAATGAGCTCAACATATAACATCATTGAACGATAACATCAATAAAAGTGTCCGCCGAAATTTCCCGACATAACAGGAGAAAGCACAGAAGTTGAACAGAAGATATAAGAACATAACAAGAGTTCACCGGACTGACAAAGAAGTCGCATTGAAAAATATTAAACTTCGAATTCACGACTTAAGGCAATTAATGGTTTTGAAAGGCTTTGCAGAGAACTCTGAACAAAATTTCCTCGTGTGCGAGAGAATACGCAATATCGAAGAGAGATTTCTCCACGTGCACATCGTTTGTAATTGTAAGTCATGAGAGTGATGATGATGTATGATCCGCCAGGCGTTACGATGCCCCTCGTAGTGAGAGGTCGTGAACGGAGGCCCATTTCGCCCAGGCCTAGCTACACCAATGCCCAAAATGATTAAATGAAAAAAAAATTGAATGTATTTTGGAAATTCACCGAAACCGTTCCAGTTGTTTATGCCATCTCGTAGTAAACAGGCATATTAAAACAAAAAAAACTTACCTTATAACAATGCATTGATTCGATGTAGTATGTAATAGTTCTCTGTATGAATCGTCTCCAATGGCGAAGATATGTGGAGGTATGTCGCCTATGTTTCTATCTTGATAGAAGTGGATCTGGTCCATGGTGTATATAGGCAATATTTCATAGGGGTTTATTGCGATCAACATGGATCCAGTATATGTCTGAAAATTATAAATGACTTCGTGAATATACAAGGTGTTAAGAGCTCCAATGACGACGCTCCAGGCACCACCGCATTACCTTATCTACATGCCTCTAAATGCTATAAAAAATGGAAAGAAAAAATTGACTTCGGGCAGGGGAACGCACCTGTGCACCTCAGGATAACCTGTCCAGCCGCTTTAGTAGCTTTCGGTAGCTTAGTGGTAAAGCGGTTGTTTTCTTATGTTACCTTCTACCTTAGGTATATACTTAGTACAGAAAATATTTTTATAATCCAGAGAATTAATTTAATACAATTTCCTTGATAGAATTCAATGTTCCTATAAAGATAGTAATAAAATAATTATTTTCATTGATAACTAGCTTCTAACTCACCACCCACGACACAGGTTTATACCTACTGTGTGACTGTGAGTGTAAGCGTATTTTTTTTTTTTTATTATTATTTCTAAAGTGGCTTCCGGTTTCCTCCGCGTGTATAGTGTTCCTACCTACCTATATATATCCTTTATGCTAACACAACAGTTATCTATAACTATCATTATCATCATTTCACCCAAAAGACGTCCACTGCTGAACAAAGGCTCCCCCCAAAGAATGCCACAACGAACGGTCCTGGGCCGCCCTCATCCAGCGATTGCCCGCGACCTTCACCAGGTCCTCGATCCATCTTGTGGGAGCCCTGCCTACGCTTCGTTTTCCGAAACATGGCCGCCACTCTAGAATTGCTCTGCCCTAACGGTCGTCAGTTCTTCGAGCTATGTGCCTTGCCCACTGCCACTTGAGTCTCGCTATTCGGTGAGCTATGTCGGTAATTTTGGTTCTCATGCGGATCCTCATTTCTGATTCGATCTCGCAGAGAAACTCCGAGCATAGCCCTCTCCATTGCTCTCTGAGTGACCTTGAGCCTTCTTATGAGGCCCATAGTGAGCGACCACGTTTCTGTCCCATATGTCATCACTGGCAACACACATTGGTCAAAAACCTTTTTCTTGAGACACTGCGGTAAGTCGGACGAGAAGATGTATCGTAGCTTCCCGAACGCTACCCAACCGAGTTGGATTCGGCGATGGACCTCTTTCTCGAAGTTGAACCTACCTAACTGGAACGTTTGTCCCAGGTATAGGTACATAATCGTCAACAACTTCGAGTGTAGTACCCTCGACCATAACTATAGTAAATAGGTATTACAGTAGGTAAGTATAAAAATTAAAAACATTAGAGTTAGGTATTCTATCATAAGAATTCGGTCGATTACGAAGTGAATAACCGCGCTATCAGACAATCTATTATACTCTTTACTACTACAATGTAGGTACCTACTATAATCTATTAAATTATTTAAATTAATATGACAAAAACATTTAGGTACCTACCTATTAGGCAGTAAGATAATGAGTAGCAGTCAGACAAATGGGATTATACAAATTTCTTATTCAGTAAGTAGGTACCTACAGTAAATATATATATACTTAGATTATGTCTGAAAAAAGGAATCGTGTGTTACACTTAGGTTACGTAGGTAAATATATCTTGCACAAGTGTTATTCTCAGTAGATAAGTATAGGTACCTAAATTCGAAGGGTTTAAATTAGCGATTTTGATAGTTATCTACTGCTTTTATATATAGGTATATGTACCTATTTACTTTGGATTTAGCTGATTTAAACCTTGTAAAATCCTAATACCATTATAAATGCGAAAGTTTGTGAGTATAATGAATGGTTGTTTGTTACTGTTTCACGAAATACAGGACGGATTGGTATGAAAATTTACAATGTAGGTTATACATTGAAATAACATATAGGCTATAATTTGTAATGATTAGAAGTACGTAAACGCTAACAAAGTCACAGGAATAAAACTAGTTTTGTAATTTTTTTTACAAAAAATTTAAACAAAAATGGACTTAGTAGCTAGCCCTGGGGCACACCAGAAAACCCCTTTTTTAAGACGAGAAAACGTTTAATTTCCCTGTTTCTAGCCATATCTTTTACTTCTTTGTAAATGAATAAACACAGAAAATAGGACAGAGAGACGGAGACGCGAGTACGACATAGAATTTCAAAAGTGGGATTTCTATGTACCTAAATACACAACAACTTACTACGTTAAATGTTAATTTTTATGCTTTCTGGTGATTTTTTTTTTACCAAACTAGACTACGAATGATAAAAAAGTTCTTAAACTTGATGAAATAAATAATCTTAATATCATGTGTATGTCCCTACGTATTCTTCAACTTAACATTAAATAGGCACTTACTTAGGTAACTAGGTTTAGGCACAAGTGAGGCCTAGGAGTAAACTAAACTAACGTAACACGAATCTGATTATATAATTTACGTACCTAAGTTACTAATATTCTTCATATAGGTATTTGAAGCACAACCTATTGTATCATATTTACTAGCAAGACTAATACCTAACAATAATACGTTAGCACCACCAAGCATTTCTAAATGCCTAATAACCTGGGGAGATGCTTTCAACAATTAAATAGCTATGTCTCTGGAACCTCCGTGCACACCACAGTGAGGACAGTCATAACCAGGGCCCGGAGAAGCCGTTCCTTTGATTAAGCGTTTTAAAATGGTTAACCCATTTAACCCATGCGTAGGAAAGCCTTTCGACTGGGTTACCCCACACCAACCGAAGTTGTTTTGGGATAGTTTTGAAGGAGTTTGTGATAGGGTTCGCTCGAATCAATTCAAAAGAACAGTTTATCATCTTCATTAAAAAAATAACCAAATACGTATAGTTTAATCTTAATTTGGTTCGTGCTCATTCCGGAACCAGTTACCAATATAGCTTGAGAAGGTATGGGGATGAGATACCTCAACCTCAATAAACCTCCTAGGCGGTCAATACTTTGAAACTCTTAACAGAATGTATCTATGACGGCTCAAAGACCCTTTCAAGGGTAAGCAATTCTGGGCTCTGGTCATGACCACTTAACGCCAGTCATGTGAGTTGTTCGTGTGTAAGAAAATTAACTAAATGCGGTCCGCCTCTTTGGTATCATCTCTAGTTAATGATCCCTGGATGCTCCACAATCTCAAAAATAATGTACCTAATCCTCTCTTTAAGACCATACTCGTCTCTAAGAAATGGTCAGTGAATCCCGCAGACCTATTTATGCTTTGTCTTATTGTAAGGGCTCTGGATTTCTATGGATTATTTGTAATTAGGTGTTTGATAGAAATATCTATGATTCAGTCTTAAATTATGTAAGTAGGTATATAGGTACGCTACAACTGACTACTTCTAAATAATATTAATCAACACTTCCGTATTACGTATGGCCTTGTAATTTCCGGCACAGAGGCATAACACCTTAGGCCTCAGGGGTGGTAACGCATCTGGATTTTGACCTCGGTCTTTGTGTGGGTGTCTATAGGCTGCAGACATCACTTAACATCAATGTGAACTGCATGCTTGTTTGCCACTTCAATTACATAAAAAAAAAAACTTACGTAAATCAGTTGCTGGTTATATCGTAAATGTAGATTTCGTAGGATTGTGTGTTCTTGCAGCTCTCCCAAAGTGATCATGTCTTCAACGCCAGTGATCGAAGTCGAGTGTAAAGGTTTCACAACATTTGTTACTGCCGTCGAAAATACTTTCCCATCATCATCTTGAACTTGAATTTTGCCACCAGAACTATTCAGCACTTTAACGGCTATCAATACATCGAATTCGGAGTTTCCTTCCGGCTTCAGCCATACGAACTCCTAAGAATTTACACAATGAATTAATTTTAATGGTTTTCACACCTTATGTCATTTTATGTAGATGGTAATACTTGCAGTTAGTAATACTATCATCTAGATATAGACAACTATGAAATCATCTACTTACGGATAGTCGTATACGATCCGCCATATTGACTCAAATTTTGAGATTCTGCTCACTAAAGTCCAAATGCAACTCGAAAATATCGTGGTCTACATCGCACAACCAACACGAACATCATGATGAGCACTGCCACAGTTATCAATGTGCTAGATTGTTTATCAATATTGTTTAGATAGCGAGTCGAAACTTATCGGAAATATTTCAAGATAATGCGCGTTATATGGACTGTTGATTATAATTTTTTATTTATAGTCAATAATGAATTAGCTCATCAAAGCCATTCTAGCAAAGTATAACGTCTGGATACGCAAATTTGTTTGATTAGATGATATCACAAAACAAAAAATAATTAGTAAATACAATTTATTAAAATAAAGCAATATTACAAACAAACTTAAACTAGTAATTAATTTAAATTACTTCTTCTTTTCTTCTTTTTCTTTCTTCTCTCCTTTTGCTTTGTCCTCTGTTTTCTTGTCGTCTTTGTCCTTGTCATCTTTCTTTTCCTTTTTCTCCTTAGCTTCCTCCTTCTTACCTTCTTCCGCGTCTCTATTAGTTATTTTATTGTTAATGAGATTATGGAGAGCTATTATAGATCTGACAAGTGCAGCAAGGTATACAACAAGAGACTGGTCATTAGTCTTGACATACAAATTATCAGTGAAATTATCATTAGCTATGTCAGGTAAAAGATTAAAGATATCTTGCAATTGATAAATAATTTGATGGTTCATTGGCAACGATCCTTGGCCAACTTGAATCAAGTAATCTCTGATTTCTGTTAGTTGTGAGTGCAGGCCTCTTAACCCAAGCACTTGATTGGTGATACGTTGGGAGAGACTACCAACTGTTGTATCCTTAATATCTCTAAGAAGATGTTCCACTCCAACTTCTTCCGCCTCCTCAGCACCAATTTCACTTGGTACATGTTCAAAGGTCCTAGTTGTTGGACTCCCATCATCATGTACTTCCTCTACAGCCTGATAGGCTTCTGTGGGCAAACCAAGATCTTTTGGCTTGGCATCAATAATAACAAGAACTGAGTTGGGGCAATAACGTCTGATCAGTTCATTAATTGCAACATCATTCTGATGTAGTTTGGGCCCTGTATGGTACCAGCCCACAACTTTCTCACGGGCATTAACTTTTTTGAACATGCCATACATGTTTTCTAAATAATCATGGTCAAGGAACCAGACAGATTTATCCTTGTCATCTTCATCAAAGGGAACTGGAATAAAAGAAAGTATTTATCTATTAATGAATAATCAATAAACGTTGACAGAAAAATTGTTTGATGTTGTAATATGAAAATAGGTAAATTTATACAAATAAATAAAATTGGAGTATTTTGTAATATAAAAATAACTATTTTTTACTAAATGTATATGTATGTATACACGGTACATATACTAGAACAACATATTTACAATTTTTGTCTGTCTGTCTGCTTGGCGGGGCTAATCTTGGGAACGGCTGGACCGATTTTGACGGGACTTTCACTGGCAGATAGCTGATGTAATAAGGACGTGTATACATACATATGCATTTAGTAAAAAGCGGTTATTTTTATATTACAAACAGACACTCCAATTTTATTTATTTGTATAGATATAGATATTTAGTTGACATAACCCATGTTACATTAACTGAATACTTTCCCCTATTTTTGGTAATGTACCCAGAGATGTTAATAGACTCTGTGCCCATGGAACTACACTTAATTAGTGAATTGTGTGTTTCTGTTACAGTTAGACATTAAGTTATGTAACAATTTTTAATAATGTTCAAACTAGGAGACTAGAGAAGAGACAGCAAAGAAAACAAATTGTAATTGAATATAAGCTGAAAAAAATATGATTTATTGAATCATGGATTGGGAAGGTAATCCAACAGTCTACAACTCTGGTCACATTTGGCAAGTATATAATGTAAGATTAAGGCCAACTTGAGACTTAATTAGTCAAGAGCAAAACGGCCTCCAGTAGCAGGATGCAGACAAAAAAAATTCTCAGCATGAGGGGTTAAGGTCAACATTATCTAATATTGGTATCAACATCATCAAACTATTTATTCCAACTTTTTGGACCAATTTCATAAGTCACAATAGTTCATAATTTGGTAGCAAGATGGTTTGTGGTTTCTGTACATATTAAATCGTTTACTATCTTATAATAAGGTAAATACATATCAATCTGTGACATATCATATTAACTAGTACTAAAGTAGTAAGTATCATATTGTGAAAATAGTTGTAAGTGAAAATTTTTTGAAAAGACCCTACTGAGTTTTGTTTTGGCAGGTTTTTTCTGAGTAATGTGGGCTTTGGAACTCTGCCAATGAATGACAAAGAAAGTCCCATATTCTTTTATTTGGTCTTATTTTGCCATTTGTAAAAGAGAATATCGAACATTCTGTTGATACCTATTTTTATTATTAAGTATTTTTGGACCATTATTTTTGTTTACTTTGAGATATTAATCAACATATCAGTTGTTATTCGCTTTAATTTTATATTTTGTAATTTGACCTATCACAAGCAAATTCTATTATTTCCAAGTGATTAAAAAAATTTATGAGTTTGAGTTTAACACACTGCACATATTATATAAGACACAATAAAAGTTTTACTGTGAGAACCAATATGGACGTCTACTGTCCATCAATATCTTAACGTAGATGATCTTGTTTATAAACCCACCAGCCTCTCACTATTGCCATAAAAAAAATTGTCACCACGGCCTTAGTTGCTTAATCCTTCAAGGATCGTACGGCCACTGGCGGCGAGACACAATTGAATTTCAATTGTCATATTTTTCTCGTGTGAGAGATTAATAGTAGTAGGCCTACAGAGAATTAGAGTATAAATGATATATGTATTATATTTTCAACAACCTTAGTCAGACAATACTCAGTGGCTCATAAAGACTTTAGATATTTTATGTGCCTAACATAGAGCAACGCGGTCCACTGGTCGCGGCGGACTGGAGGGGAGTAGCCATAGCGCATATTACCGATGCAAAATAGTCTGTAATTGTTTGCGGGGCGAAATACGTGCGACACACACGCACACTACAAAAATCGTCTATTACTAAGAAATTCACACCTTGACTTTAACAAAATACAGAAACAATTTCACGCACACATTTAAACATCTAGGCGACAGGCGTAAGATCATTTGGTCTTGTACTTTGACAGAGGGGAAAGCCTGCATATGGCTACTCCCCTCCAGTGTTGTTCTATGGTGCCTCATTAGTATCAAGGCTTTGAGACTATTACACGGAATTAAAAATTTGTGACAAAATGAGACTATTTAGTTTGCTTTTTATCTCCAGGGACATGAACTACACTGTGCTTAAATTTAATTTAGCATGACAATATAATGAAATACACAACAAATTACTTAAGTCATTTGAATACTCAGAATAAATCTTAAAGTCGCTCAATACTGACTTTGTTGTTCTTTCATGAAACTCATAGAAGTTATTCTAGAATTTTTAGAGTAGGGTACTAACCTGCAAAGCTGTTTGATACATCCAGTACACCCTTCGCTCGCCAGCAGCCCAAGAGGACACCCACAACTCGCTTCTGATTACCAATCTTGCCCATCCGATTGAAATGGTCCACAACACTCAACAAAACCAGTGGGTGAACCACCACTTTTGTTGTTACGACCTCCTGACTCGGCATTTTCGATGGTGATGTTCTTTTACAGAAACGATACAAGATTTATCTTCTAAACTGAAACTGTATAGCTTACAAACGATAATTCTTCTTTCTTCTTTTAGATCTCTATTGTTATAATATTGAAATAAATCGAAAAATTCAAAGTGTAAAGCAAATTAATTCAACAACTCGAACCAGACTTTACCAGACCTTATACCACAGACTTTATACAACAAGACATGTCATAATTTCAATAATTTGACAGTCATGCTGTCATGCGTGACTAGTGGTGGGCATAATCGATTATGATTACCATGATCAATAGGGTAGTTGACCTATAGCGAAAGTAATAACCAAAACCTTTATTTTATATAGTATTTGATGCCAGGATTCCGAATATGAAGCTTTTAATAACAACAAATCTCGGATCACTTCAGAAATTAAATTTAAAAATATATATTTTTTATCTGTATTCTGCATGTCCGAAAACGCTATGCGCCATTTTCGATGATGCCGTGACGTCATTATTCCTAAAAATAAACAAATGTCAATTTCGCGTGTTGATTTGATATTTTATTTTCTTGTAAAACATTTAAATAACAGTCTGGACAGTTGTTGACGAATTAACGCTTTTAAAATGGATATTGGTTTTGTAAAAGCTGATAGCATGAATCTACCGAGAATTAACCAATGATGATTGGCAAGTTCTTCGCAATGAAACCGGATTTCTGTTCTCCTGAGTTGAGGAATTTCAAAACTTCTATGTAAGTAAAGTGCTTTTGATGAAGCAACGTAGATATAAAACAAAACAAATAGTAATTTGCCAAAGATAACCTCTATTTGACGATAATTAAACACTCGTAATGGTTTATTTACAGATCAACAAAGGAATCAATGGTGATGATGCCATAGGTTACGTCCAACTAAAAAGAGATGGTAAAATCTGCACTGTCAAATGTACAATTTGTCCAGAACATAAGATAGGTACGCTCAAAACAATATAAAATTATAGTGGTAGTGGATGAAGAAGAAGAAGAGATTACAAGTTCTATCTGCCAAGATTGTCCTGCATCCTTTGGTGGCTGCAAACACGCAATTGTATTTTAAATGTAGTTGCACCGTCACAGTGAAGAACCATCTTGTACATCCATTTAATGTTATTGGTAAAATCCAATTTGTCGAAATTTGGAAAAAATTAAATTTTTGACTACAAAAGAAATGTGCAAACGAGTACCCCCAAGTCCAGTACCAAATACCAGTGTGTTGGAAGTTTCTAGTTGAGTGTAAAAAGAGCAAAAATTGAAACGTGTAGCACTCTGAAAACTATTCTGACATAAAGCTAATTTTGTCATAACATCAGTTAGCATTTATACATTCAAAGAACCAAACTGTAAAAGATTCATCACAAAACTTAAAGGATTATTTACCAATGACAACAAAATATGCTGAAATGCAAACCAGATGCCAAAAAAAGTGCCCTTTGGTTTGAGCTTCGCTACGGAAGGATAACAGCCTCCAAGTTTTAATGTCTATCTACCAAGAAAAATATGGAAATTAAAGATAATAAGATAAGCATGAAATGCTTGACTCAAGTATAAGTTCAAATGTTTTGTAGTGATTTTGAAAATGATCAGTGTGAAAATATTACCTGTACAATAAGATAGTCAATATGTTAGAAATGTCCATAACCAGTTTTGTTTTGGAAACTAAATATATTCTCCAAATTGTATGAAAGTATTACTGTCTGATAATAATAATAAATAATTTACATTATATTAAAAGTTGGTTTGTCTTTTCAACTACTAACAAGTTAATTCGGTAAGTGGCTTATAGCAACTGCAGCCTGTCATGTAATTCAATATGCTAAACCTGTTCAGCTTGCGACATAAGTGCCTCTCTCACACATTGTTTCTATAAATAAAGATTGATGGTAAATGAAATAAACTGTTGTCATTTTAACATTACTTTATTAAAGAATTTTGTAAATTTATAATAGCACAAGCTGTTATCACACAAAAATCTAAAACACTGATTAATTTTGTGTTCACTACAGAATGTGGCTTCAGCATTGCAAATTCTTGAATTCTGCAGATAACACTTTCCACGTGGATTGGGTGACTGGCTATTTATTTAGTTTGTTTAGCTTCAACTTTAGTTAGTTTTTGTCCAGAAGCCACACTCGGAGGTCTCAACAAAGTAAATCCCCTTTGTTTCAAATACTTTTCAATGTGTTTGAATAAGTTTGTGGGCATGATATGGTTTTACTTTACATGATCTGTCCTGGTATACTGGCTGAGCTTGGACTGCTTCATCATGAATCTGGATATTGTGCTGTACTACTTGCACAGTTTACTTTACTCTGTTTCGATAAAGATGTAGGATTTATTCCAACGAGTTGAAGCCAAGTGCAACGTCTTTTTATTTCACTGGGTACTGTAATCCATAACTTATCTGGACACTTCAAAGATGTATTTTTGCATTCTCGTACCACACAGCAACGATAATTACTATATTTGTCATGTTATTTAATAGAAATCATTATTATTTTAGAGAAATAAAATTAACAGGTTAGGAGTATGATGACATTTGTTGGTTTATTGGAGTATGACGTCATGATGAAATGCCATCATGGCCGACAGCGTTTTCGTAGATTCATGTCAAATTGAATTTTATAATGAAAGTTTTATTGCTTGTTAAGCTTGAAAAAAATCCACGAACAATTTTTACAGCTTCGTAATGTCATTTTATATAAATTGAGACTTGTTTAAAAAAATTGTCAACTAGCCTATTTTGTAATAGATTAAAAAGATAATCGTAAACGTAATAAATATGTAATAAAAATTACATTCAAGATTTATTTATTTATTTATACACTTTATTGTACACCAGAAAACTAAACCAAGCTAGAAAAGAAATAAAAGTACAAAAGGCGGTCTTATCGCAAAAGTTGCGATTTCTTCCAGACAACTTTTCAGTCAGGAACATAAAGAAAGATATTATTTATTTGCCGGAAGGGTGTACTGAGCAATAATAAAGATTTAAAAGATAATAATAATAATAAATGAATAGATATTTACGAAACGAGGAGAAATATTATAAATATTTATACATTATGAAAGAGCAATGCATAACCAAAAGATAAAGTTAAAAAGTTTTAGAAAAAGAGGTAAAGAAGAAGGATGAAAAAGGTTCGATAGTTACAGAGTCTGAGTTAAATAAAAATCTTTGACCTTATGTTCAAAGGAAACGACAGTTTAGGCTTGCCGAACTGTCGTTGGTAATCTGTTCCAAAGATGAACAGCTTCTACAGTAAAAGATTTTGAATAGAATTGAGAAGAATGCTTGGGAATGTGAAGCTGAAGGTTTTCAGAGGATCGAAGGGAAAGTGAATGGGGGAGGCATAAGTACTGGAAACGTTCTTTAAGGTAAAATGGAGCATTCGGATTGAATAGAACACAGTATAAAAGTGAAAGAATGTGGGTGTTCCGGCGAAGATGAATTGGGAGCCACTTGAGTTTATCACGGTAGCTGGAGATGTGGTCATATTTGCGCAAACCAAATATAAACCGAATGAACATGTTTTGGAGACGCTCAAGCTTATTAAGTTGCTCCTGGGTCAAATCAAGGTAGCAGCCATCAGCATAAACAAGAATTGGAAAAAGTAGAGAGTGTGCAAGCGCAATCTTAGTAGACACCGGAAGAAATCCTCGCATCCTCCTCAAGAAACCAATCGCGGAAAACGTCCTCCTGTTGACTTCAGTAATCTGTGGAGACCAAGAGAAATGTGAATCAAATGTGATACCTAAGTTTTTAACCGTTTGACTAAAAGGAATTTGTACATTTTCTAAATTAAGTTGGGGTAAACAGTCCCAGTCAATTTTATGTACGAAACATGAACTGCCAATAATTATTGGTTTAGTTTTCTCAGGATTTAATTTAAGTCCGTGCGCGTGACTCCAAGGTGAGATACGAGCTAGGTCAGTATTGATAATTAGGTTGGGGAAAAAGTTTCTTCGCATTTTTTAAGATAATTCAAAACATTTTTTAATATCATCATCATCATCATCATCATCATATCAGCCATAAGACGTCCACTGCTGAACATAGGCCTCCCCCAAGGACCTCCATGCCGACCGATCGGAAGCGACGTGCATCCAGCGGGTACCTGCAGCCTTGATCAGGTCGTCGGTCCATCTTGCAGGTGGACGTCCTACGCTGCGTTTGCCGATACGTGGTCTCCACTCGAGAACCTTTCTGCCCCAGCGGCTATCGGTTCTCCGAGCTATGTGCCCTGCCCATTGCCACTTCAGCTTGGAAATCTGCTTGGCTATGTCAGCGACTTTCGTTCGCCTACGGATCTCCTCATTTCTGATTCGATCCAGTAGGGAAACGCCGAGCATAGCCCTTTCCATTGACCGCTGAGTGACTTGGAGCTTTCGTACGAGACCCATAGTGAGAGACCACGTCTCGGCACCGTAGGTCATCACCGGTAAAACGCACTGGTTAAAGACTTTCGTCTTCAAGGACTGCGGGATGTTTGACGAGAAAACGCTCCTTAACTTCCCGAACGCTGCCCAGCCGAGTTGGATTCGGCGAATGACCTCTTTCTCGAAGTTCGACCTGCCTAGTTGTATGGTTTGTCCTAAATAGACGTAGTCGTCGACAACTTCGAGCATCGAGTTCCCAACGGACACTGGAGTGGGCGATACAAGGTTATTGAACATGACCTTGGTCTTATCCATGTTCATTTTAAGGCCCACTCTTTGGGACACTCGATTGAGGTCTTCGAGCATTGTGCTGAGATCTTCCAGCGACTCTGCCATGACTATAATATCGTCGGCAAACCGAAGGTGAGTGATGTATTCGCCGTTGATATTGATGCCTAGTCCTTGCCATTCCAGGAGCTTGAAGGCGTCTTCCATTGCATTGGTGAAGAGCAGGGGTGAAATGACATCTCCCTGTCTTACTCCCCTCTGCAAAGGAATCGCCCTCGTGCATTGGTCCTGTACTCGGACTGACATGGTGGCGTTTTTATACAGACACTTCAACACTTCGATATACCGATAGTCAATGTGGCAACGCTGTAAAGACTTCAGCACAGCCCATGTTTCAACCGAATCAAAGGCTTTCTCATAGTCCACGAACGCTAAGCATAATGGCCGGTTATACTCCTCGGACTTCTGTATAACCTGCCGCAGCGTGTGTATGTGGTCTATGGTACTATAGCCTTTTCAGAAACCGGCTTGTTCGGGAGGCTGGAAGTCATCAAACCTGCGAGCGAGACGGTTCGTGATCACCCTCGAAAACAGCTTGTAGACATGGCTCAGAAGCGAGATGGGTCTATAGTTCTTCAATAGGGCTTTATCACCTTTTTTGAAGAAAAGCACCACCACGCCTCCGTTCCATGCTTCTGGCGTAGTACCTTCGAATAGGACGGAATTAAAGAGCTTCTGAAGGACTTTCAGTAACGGTGATCCACCCGCTTGCAGAAGCTCTGTAGTGATTCCGTCCTCTCCAGGCGCCTTGTTGTTCTTAAGCTGTTTGAGGGCCATCCTAATCTCGTACAGGCTGATGTCCGGGATATCTTCGGTACAGTGTCGGGTTAATTTGGCTCTGGGGTCTCTGACCAAATCAGAGGCAGGTTGTGCGACCGAGGTATATAACTGCCCATAGAACCTCTCGATCTCCCGCAATACCTCAGGCTTAGTCGACGCTAAACTGCCGTCCTCTGTCTTCAGCTGCATCATCCGGCTCTGTCCAATAGACAGATCCCTTGCAAACACTTTGGAGCCCTTGTTTCGCTCTATCGTTTCCTCAACACATTTTGTGTTGAAGGATCTGATATCGCGCCGCAAGGACTGTTGGATCTGTCTATTAAGTTGCCGGTATTTTTCAGCTTCATCAGAGGTCTGCAATGTCATTGAGCGTCGTTCTGCCATAAGGTTGAGGGTTTGATCGGTTAGTTTTTGAGGTCTATTTTGTCGGCGAGTTTTAAAGTATTTATACCCCACCGACTGGACAGTTTCTACCAACCTGTCATTCATATCGTCCACTGAGATGCAATCCTCCAGGCAAGCAAAGCGATTTTTCAATTCGAGCTGAAAGCTCTCGGGGTTTTGTATGTGAGAAATAGTAGGTCGGAGCGTAGACTTCATTAGACGAGATCTTTCGATCTTGATGTTTAAATTCAATGTGCCCCTAACCATTCGGTGATCACTTCCGGTTTTCACCCTGTGAATCACGGAGACATCATTGAATATGTGTTTCTTGTTGGTCATAATGAAGTCTATCTCATTTTTTGTGGAACCGTCTGGGCTCATCCAGGTCCATTTCCTATGAGGCGGCTTCTTGAAAAAAGGAGTTCATCATAAAAAGTTCCTCCTTCTCCAGAAAATTGGCCAGCCTCTGGCCCCTAGGGTTCCGATTCCCACATCCAAATTGCCCCACTCTCAGCTCATTATCGCATCTCTTGCCCAGCTTTGCGTTGAAGTCTCCCATTACAACAGTGAAATACGTTTTGGAAGTATGTATGGCCCTACTTATGTCCTCATACATAGCTTCCACCTCGTCGTCCGGGTGTGCCGAGGTCGGTGCGTAGACCTGGATGACCTTCAAGGAATATCTCTTGGATATTCTGAGTATCAGGTACGCGACCCTACTCGACACACTCGTGATGCATTCAATGCTGTTAACGAGAGACTTGTGGACGATAAACCCGACACCACCTTGGGACTGCTGGTCGCCCTCCCGGTAGTAGAACAAGTTGCCAGACTTCAGGGTTATCGTGTCCTCTCCCTCTCTACGGACTTCAGATAGACCTAAGATGTCCCAGTGCAACTTGTTCAATTCTTCTTCCAGCTCAGCAATTTTCTCGTCTGTCCTTAACGTGCGTGTATTGTATGTTACCAGTGATAACCTACGTCGGTTTTCCGTTGTGCATGCCGAAGTCGTTTGACGGAAGCGACTCACCCGGAGATTCTTAGCACCCCTGGCTCCAGAGCTCGACCAGCGCCCGTCTACGCCGGTTTTGCTCCTGGAGCCGCCGGGCACTTGGGGCCTTTTCCTCGTCTGCATTTCCATCTTGGGGGGGTTTAGACCATAACCCGCCACGCTGGTCCAGTGCGTGTTGGCAGGTCGCCAGAGCCTCGTTTGTTATGTAGCAGGGTGCACCACGTGCAGGTGAGGTTGGCTTGGGTCTCGATGGTGTTGGTTGAGACCCCTTACACCCCCACTTTTTTTAATATAGTTTATTTAAATTTAACTAAAGTACGTATGTACCATTTTGTTCGATAACCTTTTGCCATCTTGTAGGTAGGGACATGATCCCATTGCTATAAACATTTTGGGACTTCTCATCAAAATACCGCGACAAGTGGATTTGGCAGTCCTCTCGTGATGTTAACCTAACATTGCATAAAGAATTCTGAAGAGACCGAAACAGGTGGAAATCTGAAGGTGCAAGGTCAGGACTATACGGCAGATGCATTAACACCTCCCAGCCAAACTCTCTTAATTTTTGCTGAGTGGCTATAAATGTGTGAGGTCTAGCGTTATCATGATGAAACACCACACCCCTTCTGTTGATCAATTCCGGCCGCTTTCTCTCAACTTCTTGCTTTAATCTCATCAGTTGTTCGCAGTAGAGTTCAGAATCGATAGTCCTGCCTGGTGGTAATAGCTCATAATGAATAATGCCCTTCCAATCCCACCACACACACAACATCACCTTATTGCGAGTTAACCCGGGTTTCGCCACAGTCTGTGAAGCCTGACCGGCCTTTGATCACGACCTTTTTCGCACGTTCTTGTCGTACGTGATTCACTTTTCATCAACAGCTAACAGCTTCTTCAAAAATGATTCGGTTTCATAACGTCGTAATAAAGAATCACAAATGAGTACACGGTTCATTAGGTTTCTTTCAGTGAGCTCGTGAGGTACCCAAATATCGAGCTTTTTTTGTACCCAGCTTTTTTCATATGCGCCAAAGCTGTTTTGTGATCAATTCTCAGTTCTTCAGCTACGTCGTAACTACTGATATGTCGATCTTGCTCCACTTTTTCAAAAATGGCATCCATTCTATCCGTAATAGGGCGACCAGAGCGAGGTACATCTTTGACATCAAAATTTCCGGATTGAAAACGCTTAAACCAAATTTGTGCTACCCTCACAGACACTGCACTAGGTCCATAAACATCGCAAATTTTTTTCGCGGCATGCGTTGCATTTTTACCTTTTTTGAGGTAAAATTTTAAAATGTATCGAATTTCTTCATTAGATTCACTCATCTTGACAGTACGAAAAACAAATGAAAATCACACATTTGCCTAATTTGAATTTGGAATTATGTTCTTTAAAATTTTAACTTTCAATGATACCAAAACCAGCCAGATACAAATACTACAGCCAAAGAGATTTTATTACAAGTTCATACATACTATAATGCGAAAAGACTTTTTCCCCAACCTATTATGAATAGCGTCTGGTAGATCTTTCAGATGAGCCTGCGTGTATATCTGGAGATCGTCTGCATAAAGGTGATAGAGAGAAGTAAGAGGGAGTGTAATAGAATAAATGAAAATAGCAAACAGAAGTGGAGACAACACGCCACCTTGCGGCACACCAGCGGAAACGTCACACCAAGTTGATAATGTGTCGTTGACTTGAACACGATGCCGGCGGCCATACAAGTAGTTACGAAACCAGTCAATTACCGATGCAAACTCAACAGTGTTGAAAGCATTGCTAAAGTCTAACAATGACAACACTGTGAGCTGTTGCTTTTACATACCGAAGCGAATGTCGTCAGTGATTTTAACTAAAGCACTAGTCATACTATGACCAGGGCGGAAGCCGGATTGGAAAGGATTAAGGAGATTGTGTTTCGACAGGAAAACGCTTAATTGCTGGTGAACTAGTCGCTCGAGGACCTTAGAAAGGAAAGGTAATATGGATATGGGCCTATAATTCTGAGCGGAAGAAGGATTAGGTTTTTTTGGGAGAGGAATTATATTCGCATGTTTCCATGTACTAGAAAATGTGCCCCAGGAGATGGAATAATTTAAGATGGAGGTAATTACAGGAGTGAGGATATCAATTAGAGGAATCATTTTACGACTAATACTGTCAACACCAACAGCATTCGAATCGATTGCTAGTATATTCTTCCTAACATCACATTCAGTAAAGTGACTAAAATGAAATTCGGGATGATTAGGAGTGGTACTAGTTAAAATATTTGACAAAGTATGAGATTTTATGTTCTCATCGATAGTTTCGCACGTTGAAAAATGTTTATTGAGGTCATTTATATCTATGTTATTAGGAAAGAAATGATTAGGGGATTTTCCGACTCCTAATGTTTTCAGAAACCTCCAAACCTTTTCGGGTTCTTCATTTTGAACTGATTTATAGATATGGCGTCGTTGTGCATCTCTACACTCTTTATTACAGCGATTCCTTGCAAATTGATACCTCTCCTTATTCCTATCATTATGGGTACATTACTTCTTGGCAGAAACCTTTCTCTCAATTAAACTCTTGATGTTCTCGGAAAGCCAAGGTGCAGGAAGATGTTTAACGCGAATAGGTCGAACAGGGGCATGCAGATCAAATAGATGAGTCAAAAGAGAATTAAATATTGCTAGTTTCTCGTCTATACTTTACGCATTGAAAATTAATTTCAATGCGAGATTTAATTATTTTTATAAACTTCTGACACACTACAGTACAGCTTCACTACAGTAAAATTATTGTTCTATTTTTCGCAAAGGCATGTATTTATTTTATATGTTTATAAAAGTTGGCGTATCAATTTGGTACGCTAACTTTTGATGGGAATAAATTGGAAAATTATTAATTACTTAGTCAAAGTTTTTTTTATTATTGTGAGATGAAATAAACGATATTTATTATTTTATTATGTCTCTCGTCAGCACGGGGTCCAATTTGAACCCCGGACCTTTGTCAGGCTTGCGCGGGGACATGGGGGGGTCCAACACGTAGAGGCCCTTTCGAGAATTTTGATCTACCTTGTAATGAGTTATATTCGGCGGAACCTCTCTCTGGCTGCATAAATAGTTAATACAGACACAGACAGACCCCGCAGAATATAATGGGACTATTGTAATGATGAATGATTCGCCAAACTTTGGGCTATGTGGGTGAACTGGGGGGACTAGCTGGTTGGGCTTATGGAGTGAGATCCGGCACCTGCCTATATTCAACATCTCACATTATCGAATCCTACTTTAGGCAGGTGGTGACTCGCCTCTCCTTGGTGGGCCCCCCAAGCAGCCAACCCGATGGTCGACGGGGGGCAACACTGTTGAGAGAGGCTGGGGGTGTCGAGAGGTGTGGCCCCGGTTTCATCATCACGAGCGAGTAATCTCGAGCTCGGAGCGGGCTTCCCCGTTATTATGCCTTTAGACACTTCCACCCCCGAGTGTATGGCTCTTGCAGAAATTTAGACAACAGCCTATTATCTAAATTTCTGCAAATGCCATACCTCTAGCGCCCCACTCTGA
This sequence comes from Macrosoma leucophasiata, assembly GCA_036365455.1. Taxonomy (NCBI): domain Eukaryota; kingdom Metazoa; phylum Arthropoda; class Insecta; order Lepidoptera; family Hedylidae; genus Macrosoma; species Macrosoma leucophasiata. The sequence continues at coordinate 18,979,676 of JAWQUS010000007.1, read as the reverse complement.
CCGGCCAATGAAGGCAAGCCAGAGGTGAGAGACCTGATGCTCTGTCCGGCCGTACCTCTGTGTGGCGGACGAGGCGGAGCCCAGTTCTCTCGGAGGAACTCGAGATGATGGTAAGGGGTGGTGTCGCTACTCACCAACAGCTCGCCACAAGCTGCTCTGCCCCCTTTATTTATTATTATTATTATTTTATTTATTATTATTATTATTCACTACCGCAAACTGATACTATCAATTTGCGGTACCGAATAAAAAAAAACTTTGACTAAGTACATATTTAAGAATAGATAATATTATAATACATATAAAATAAATTCATACCTTTCTGAAAAATAGAACAATAATTTTACTGTAGTGTAGCCGACAGTAGCCGTTATTTTTAGATCCTGCATTTTTTCTATGAAAAAATGCAGTATCTACAGTACAACATGCTCACCTATGTTTTTTAAATATTCGGCTATAATTCACGAGAATATCAACAATCTGTCGTCCATAATGAGCTATCACATCATTTCCAAGTTATGGATTTTAATTTTAGATATGATTTAAAATTGAAACATACAAACCACATGAAAATTATTATATTAAATTGTAGTTCCCATTCCCAGTATACTATTACTCTTTGGTTTGAAGCCTTGTAAGGAGGAGATCATCGATGTAATGTAAAATCATTCAAATGAGTTCTTATCGCTCGAATAGTTTTTTATAGTTCGAATGTTTTTTATTATTCGAATGGCTCATTCGTACAACTGCGTTGTGTCGTCGATGGTACAATCGAATAGCTCAAATACCTGCCTATCCGAGAAAACATTCGAATGATTCATTCGCATTCGTCCATCACTATCCTGAACCGTAGTAAAAAAACAAAAAAAAAATCTATGATAGTTGTTTTTTTTTAATGGCATTGTATTTTGTACTTATGCCAAATGATAGTTGTTTGATATTGGTCTGTGTTGGTTTGTGGTTGTTGTTCCTCATTTTCCTCGAAATAACAACTTAGATTATGTAGTCTAAGGCAGCTATACTCTAACAGCCTTATTAATAAACGTAGACCAGAGCGATTTTAACTTTATACCAAGGTTTAAGCTAACATTTTAAAAAATCACTATTAATAAACATAGAGCACGCAGGATTTAAGAATATTCTCATCTATTATCTATAGGGTTTTGATACTGAAATTCTGAAATTGGTTATTTTATTAATCTGTGACTGAAATAACCTCAAAAAATCTGTTTACGAATATATTTCTCTAGTTTATTGAAAACTAAAGGTTTTCATGTAAATATTGTATGATATATTAATATATCTTATTTATGTAGCGTTAAATTTTCAAAAGTATCGCCGGTTTTCATGAAAATGTCGCGCAACATTCTCACGTTTGTGACGGGAAATGTAAAGAAATTAGAGGAAGTACGGGCTATACTGGGCAAAGATTTCCCATTTGAAGTACTCAGCCACAAAATGGACCTTCCAGAACTGCAAGGAGAAATCGATGAGATATCAATACAGAAATGCCAAGAAGCAGCACGTCATTTACGGAGACCAGTGATCATTGAAGACACTTCTCTTTGTTTCAATGCATTAAGTGGTTTACCGGGTCCTTATATCAAATGGTTTTTGGAAAAATTAAAGCCAGAAGGCCTATCAAGACTACTAACTGGTTGGGAAGATAGATCGGCCGAAGCTGTATGTACATTCGCTTATAGTAATGGTAATGAGAACTCTGAAGTTATTCTATTCCAAGGTAGAACTAAAGGCATAATAGTCGATCCAAGAGGTACTCGAGATTTTGGATGGGATTGTATTTTCCAACCTGATGGCTATAATGAAACATATGCCGAGATACCAAAGAGTGAAAAGAACAAAATTTCACACAGATTTAGAGCTCTGGACAAATTAAGAACCTATTTTGTAGAGAAAAGTGCTGAGCTATAATTTGTGGGTAATAGTCTGTTTATATGTACATATACAGTCAAAACTGTTTATAACGACATCGTTTACAACGACCTATCGGTTATTACAGCCAGATTGTATGGTCCCGTCCGAATTCCTAGTAAACTATTCAGTAAACAAACAGCTTATAACAACATTGGATACAGCGACATATCGCTTACAACGACGAAACTTTATCAATATTCATCGGCTATAACGACCAACCGATCCTCTGCTCAAAACAAAACAATACAAACGATTTAAAATCTTATTGATAAGCATTGAAGAAATATTTTGTATATTACATATTACTTACTCCCTCTTTGCGGCCCCATTTGACCTTGCATATTTTAGACCAATTGTTTAGTGCGCTAGTTGACTGCGTGAGTAACAGCTTGATTTAAAAGTGTTGGTGTTGTTTAGACTGCATTTATGTGTTATCATGTCGCAAAAAAAGAGGAAAACGTTTTCTATTGAAGAAAAATCTCATGTCATATGGAGATTAGAAAATGGCGAGTCGAATAGTGAAATTGCAAAGGAATGTGGAGTTTCGCACTCGACGATATCAACGATTTGGAAGAATAGAGATAAAATAAAAGTTCTTTTCGAAAACAACTCTTTAAAACTTAAACGAGCGAGGACAAGTGAACATAAAGTTATAGAAGATGCTTTATTAACATGGTTTAAGCATCAGAGGGCAAACAACGTCCCAATAAGTGGTCCGATTCTGCAACAAAAAGCCAATGACTTTGCTCGTCTTATGGGTAAAGAAAACTTTGAGTGTTCGTCGTCTTGGGTACAACGTTTTCGTGCTCGTCATAATATTGTGGCAGGAAAAGTTTGCGGTGAAGCGGCTGGCGTTCCTGAAGGAGTGTCTGAAGAGTGGCTCTCTCATAAGTGGCCTGTACTGTGCGAAGGATACACGCCAGAAGAAATCTTTAATGCTGATGAAACAGGATTGTTTTACAATTTAACCCCTGACAAAACACTTAAATTCAAAGGCGCGGAATGCAAGGGCGGAAAGTTGTCCAAAACAAGAATTACAGTATTGGTTGCGGCGAACATGACTGGTTCATGTAAAAGAAAACTGTTGGTGATAGGGAAAGCTAAAAAACCGCGTTGCTTTAAGAACATTCAATGTTTGCCTGTAACTTATGAAAACAACACTAGGTCCTGGATGACATCGCAAATTTTTGAAAAGTGGCTGCGTAACTGGGATGCGGAATTAAAATCTGCAGGAAAAAAAATTCTTCTCCTAGTAGACAACTGTCCTGCTCACCCTGTAGTCTCCAATCTGAAATGCATAAAGCTTATGTTTTTACCGCCCAATGTCACCTCTGTTTTGCAGCCCATGGACCAAGGAGTGATAAAAGCTTTAAAAACACAATACAGAAAACTTCAAGTGTTACAAATGATACAGAATATTGATATTGATAACAGCATTAAAACTCTCTCTGTTCTGGATGCAATTCTAATGATATCGGAAGCTTGGGAAAAGGTCACACAGACCACTATAGCTAACTGCTTTCGCCATGCAGGTTTCAAAGATCTCTCTCTATCACAAGTGGAGGACGACGATGATATTCCGCTAGTGAGACTGATACAATCTATAGATGAAGAAGACAACGTACCACTTGCTGAGCTGGTTACCCAGTTGCAAAAATATACTGCTACGGAACAAAGAATTGAGATAGAGGAATTTATTGGAATAGATGACAGTGTCGCCGTGTGCGCCTTAGCTACTGAGGAAGAAATTCTTGCAGAAGCTGAAAGTAACAACCGTAACACTGACGAAGAAAATGAAGACCAGCAAGACCCTGAAGAACAGTTTCAGCCAACAACAATTTCCGATGCTCTTAACGCTGTAACAGTTTTGCAAAAATTTGTTGCCTTTAACGAACAGTTCGATATTGATGATACTCATACCTTGAGGAGTATGAAACGTAAAATGCAAAAAATATTTGAGACTGGGCTAAAAAAAAGACAGACTAAAATTACTGATTACATACATATTTAAAAACTAAAATGACTGATTACTCTACGTAGTGTAATTTTGTAACCCGTAACTAGCAGCTAAGTACATTTTGTATTCTAATTATTTTATGTCTTATCTCACTCTTTTACATTCATAACCTACACTTATACTAGATAGATAACTACATATGATAAAACATACATACATACATATATGTAACTACTGTACTTTGTGTATATGACTGTATTGCATATAACGACTATCGGATATAACGTCGGCAACTATACGGTCCCTTCAATGTCGTTATATCAGGTTTTGACTGTAATATAATTTTATAGAGTATGTAAATATTGTTTTTTTTTAGTTATATGATTGGTGGTAGCAAACAAGTGTGCAGTTCACACGGATGTTAATTAAATGAAAACTGCAGCCTATAGACATCTACACAATAACCAGTGGTTAAAGTGCAGATACATTGCCACCCCTGAGGAGTAAAATCTTTTGTGTCGGTGATAGTTATTACAGGCCATACATTACCATCTAATAAGAACAGGATAGTGCTGAACACTACTATTTGGCAGCAGATAGCTTAGGTAATACGGTGGTGCCTACGCCCTCGAGCTCCATCACTGGAGCTCTACCACTGGTGAAAAACATTGCAAATTTTATTAAATTGCTTATTATGTACACAAATTTTGGGCATCCTAAGTTTTCATATTTGTTTAAGATACCTAAGCCAGCTATGTGAAGGTTTGAAATAATAAAACAAATCTTATCTCAACATTTAATATCACTAAATTAAACTTATGTTACTAAACACAAAACAAATTGTCACTAAAACTAAAATGTTGTTTAATGATATAATATTGCTATTAGAAGTAGCCTGTGAGCCTGGTGCAATATAGGGTTCTAGATTTGTGTTATTATAATTTTTATAATACCAGTCTTTGTCGTCTGTGTGTTTTGTTTTAGTGTTAAATGTGCTCAGACTTTCAGAAAATCGAGTCTTTCCTTCCCTATTTATGACTGGAGAATAGTTATTCCGAAGATCATAATGTTCGGCTAGTGGCATGTTCACTTTTGTTATTGTTGCTGGTCGTATGCTTTGATTTCTTACTCCTGGTTCTTCATGTGGAACAAGAACAGCTGATAGAGCTGTAGGTTGACCTTCAATATGTTTCCTGATAGGAGGCTTGGGCATTTTTGGCATTGAAGTAGATGGAGATGCAGTACTTGGTTCTGACCAAGATTGTAATGACATGTCATTGACTGTATCTGTTGTTATTATACCTTCTTTCTCAGTAACATGAGTCACTGTTAAATTTGATTCCATTAGGTTGTATTTACTCATTTTACTGGGGTCTGTGTTTTGTTCTTCTATATTTTTTGTTCTGTTATAAGCTATGTGAGTACTATTATCATCATCAAGATAAGCTTGTAGTTCATGGACTTCACTTTTTACCTTTTTATGAGTTGAATTGTTTTGAATGGTCTTCATTGGTGGCATTTTATCAACAACCACATAGCTTTCATCAACTTGTCCCATATTGTTGTAATTTACAGTTTCTTGATTATTGTACACTGGATGAGATGTAGTTGGCTGCTCTGGATTTGATATTGGTTTGAAACCACCAGCTGTTGTGGGTAACATTGGTGAGAAGCCTCCAGTTTCGAATCTTGGTATTTCAGTATCTTGATATTTGGTAGTATATTGTTGATTTTTATTCTCTGACCAATCAATTTTTCGACCTGTATTTAATAACTTCCCCATGTCTATTGAAGGTAAAGGTAAGCCGAAGAAGGTGAAGCCACTGCTTGGTACACTAGTTGGCACTGGTGTTGGTTTCTTTGTGTTATTTTTCATTTTGGCATATAATGTTGGAGCAACTTCTATAGGTTCATTGGGTGTATGATTAGTTTTAGTTGAATTTATTTCATTGTTCATTTCAACCAATGTCTCATTATAAGGATAATCAACATATTCGTCATAGAAATATTCAGATTCTTCAGGCAATGGTCTATTGTTATTTATCTTGTTCACATGGTAATTGTTTCTTATTTGCGTAGCATAGTCTTTTATTTTGTCTAAAGACGTGAAAACCTGTGTTGCACCTAAATTTGGTCGTAGTGCTTCATTCTCGTGTGTAACACAAGATCTATAGTCGTCGTTTTGAACATGAATATTCAGGCAGTCGTCACGCGAAAATGGCATTCCTTTTACAAACGTGCCATCGACACATCTTGGACCGATTGCTGATGATTCCGACAGCCATGCTTTGAACCAAATGATAGCGCAGTTGCAAATAAGTGGATTGCCTAAAATGGAACAAAACATACATAATTTAAACGTCACCTGAAGATTAGACACACATACACAATATCATTGTCCATGAACAGAATACTTACCATCTAGATCTAAAATTGCTATATTGTTCCTAAGTTTTGCAAAATTATGTTCATGTACTGTAGCTAATTTGTTATGTCTCAGGGATAGAACTTTGAGCCTCGGCATAAAGTCAAATGGCTGGTCACTGATATGGCAGATTAAATTATTATCGATATTTAACTCTACAAGCCACTCCATATATTGAAACGATTCTTTGGTGATTTTTGTTATTTTATTAAAACTTAGATCGAGTACTTCCAACGAAGACAACTGTCGTATGCCTGAGTTATCTACATTCGTTAGTTGGTTGTTGCTAACATTAAGATACTGCACCAATGGTAAATTTTCAAATGCTCTAACGGATATAAATTGTAAGCGGTTTCCTTGGAGTTCTATGACTCGTAACTTAGGTAGGTTTGAAAATACTTTATCTGGTATATCAATTATATGATTCCTGCTCAAGTGTATGGACACCAAATTCGGTAAATTTGATATGGCTAATGAATGAACCATTTCAATTTGATTGTTATCAAAATCAATTGTCTCCAAATCGTTAAGGTCTCTGAAACTTCCCCCTCGAAGTTCTACTATGCGATTATGAGGCATTTTGATATCTGTTAAAGTCTGTATATTATTAACTACATTCCCGTCGAAGTTTTTAAGGCGATTGTAACTAGCATCTAGTACTTTCAACTTGGAAAACATATTTAATGTTGACGGCAATTCATTTAAATTGTTGGATGATATGTTTAATACCTTTACGTCTAATGGTCTACTAACAATGTTAGGACTTAAACTTTTCAATTTATTTTTGCTGAAATCAATAGCAGACAAAACTATATTATCTTGTACAGCCACGAAATCGAAATTTTCTACATTATTTCCATGTAAATTTATTTCTTTGATGTGAGTCAATTTATTAAAGCTCTTTGGATTCACTTTCATAATTTGATTGTCACTTATATCTAATGCTTCTAAATGTACCAAATCACTGAACGTAGATTCATCTATTTGCCTTAATCCATTTCGTTTCATATAAAAACGCCGTAAATTGTGAAGAGTTTTCATTCCGTTATGCGGAATTGTTTGGATTCCATTGTTCGATATATCCAGTGTTCTTAAAGAAGGTAAATCTAAATCTGGGGATGGTGGTACTGGTAGGTTTGTTATTTGGTTTCTTTGTAAATATAGTTGTTCTAATCCTCTTGGTAATCCAGGTACAAATTCTATGAGTCTGTTATAACTGGCGTCCATCTCATACAAGTTTGCCAAGTTTCTAAAGGTAGCTGGATGTATAGATACTAAAGAATTGTGTGATACGTTTATATACTCTAATAACGGTGATTCTATAAACGTAATAGGATCTATCATAGATAATTCATTATGGCTCAGATTAATTCGTCTTAAAGCTGGTAGATTGTATAGTAACTTTGGTTGCAATCGTTGAAAATAATTGTGAGACAAATCTAAACCTTTCAACGCCGGCAAATTCCAAAATGGGCCTTCGTTTATATCACTCAAAGAATTATTACTCAAGTGTAATTCTCTCAAGGCCGGCATCGCAACAAATGCATCTGCTTGTATAAATTTAATACTGTTTTTATTTAAATGCAAACGTTCTAAACTAGGGTGTCCTCTAAGAGCACCTCTGGGTATTTCTTGCAGCAAGTTTTCACTCATATCCAAAAACCTTAAACGCGGCAAAGCATCTAATAAAGATCGAAACTCAGATATGTGCATAATTCTATTTCCAATCAAGTACAATTCCTCAACACCACTGCCAGATTGCTGCAGAAATGATTCAGGGTGTATTCTTATGATTTCATTATAATTTAAATCTACTACCCTTAGCTTTGGGACCCTGTGGAATGCGCCATGGTGTATTATATTGATATTATTGTTTGACAAATACAAGGTGCCTAGCATTGACTGGTCCACAAAGGCACCCTCATTTAACTTATCTATTAAATTGTTATTAAGATTCAAGATTGAAAGCATTGGTAAATCCTTCGTGGCTCTACCAACCATAGTAGCATCATTAATTCTGTTGTTACTTAGTGAAAATTCATGTAATTCGGGTAATAGCGAAAGTGCTCTCATATGTATGTGGTTTATTCCGCAATGTCTTATCTCCAACCTTTTTAGCTTTGGCAAATTGTAAAAGGCATTTTGCTTTAAAGTTCGAAGACTGGGGCTTCCTTGTATAAACAATTTTTCAAGACTGGGTAAATTTTCAAATGTGTGTTCACTGACGCTACTAAGACTTCCGGAATGCATGTTAACATATCGTAATCGTTGCATATTCATTAGGGGCGGAATTCTTTTTAAGTTGTGCGATTGTATTGTGATCGCTTGAAGATTTTGCAATTTTGTCAAACTTTCTGCTGGCAGGCTCTTTAGTTCATTCTCCACTATGAATATCTCGACTAAATTCATTTCTTGAAATTCCAACCATGCTGCAGAGACTCTTTCTATACCATTGTGGCGTAACATCAATCTAAGGACTTTTACATTTTGAAAGAGTTTGCCTGGGAGTGATGGTAAATAGTTGTTCTCGATTATTATTTCATCTATCGGCTTTTTTATGTGTTGTCCTACGCTCTGAAGACCTTTTAAAACTTGTGGTAAGTCGCTGTGTGTGCACCTGAAACGAATTCATTACGATTAAATCACATTTATTTGTAGGCAATTAATTGACTTAATTATAAAAAATGAAAAATAATATCAAACCATATTTGAACGTCTTCGTGGCGGTTAATACATATACAGGGTAAAATGGTCTCTGGGTTGGGGCATGTTGTAGTTTGCCCTGACACAGCTGTAATTATCAAGATAATGAGCAGCAGCGTACATCTTCCAGATTTGGTATCCATTCCTTGGCTTCGAAGATGTTCATTGTATCATAGTTTTTGTGGAGTTGTGTATAAATGATGTTATATCAGGATCTGAAAATGATAAAATATTACAGGTGACCTGAAATGAAATCCATAGACCAATTATCTTCGTTTCAGGGAACTATCAACTTGACCACATGGACGCATTGAGCTTTTATGTGGTGGTAATAAACACTAATAATTGATTTTGGATATATGTGCGAAGAGTTCCTTGACTATAGTTACATTTGCTAAAAAAAACCTTCAACTGGGCTGGTATTAATACCAGCCTAGTTAATAGCAGTAGTGTAGGTTAATTTATCTACAAAATTAAAAGACGTTAATTCAAATAAATTGTCAGTCCCAAAACCAGAGCTTCCAAGTGACATTGATAATGAAACCATCATAATAATTAAAACAAGGATAACTCACATCCAGCAGTAAAATATAGATAGTAGGTAAAGCGTTTTCTCAAGCCTAATCTAGCTCTACCACATCCAGTTTAACCTCTATCTGAATTGCAATGTTCTTTCACATTTCTTTTCGGTCTTTTGAAGTCGTATAAACAAATAAAACTAAGTGGATTAAAGGTCTCAAAATAAAAACGCAATAAACAATAAGACTTCATAGTATCATAGTATAAACGATTTAAGACGCGGAAGAAAGGGACATCCTCATTGCCGGAAGGAGATAAGTAATGAATGAAACACGCTTGTTAACTCAAAATACAATATTGGTAAGCCTCGGTTAAATCGTAATCCGGTTGCGCCAAGGACTTACACTATTGGAAACAATAATGGCCTGCAAAACAATGGGTTAGTAGCGTTTAGGTTGCACTTTCACTAAGTCCCTATTGTTTTTATTTTCGGTCTATGGCGCCTTCGTACCTACATTGTTACAACGATTACACAATCAATGAGTTTGCGAGGTTTTTTGCGTTATTCATGTAGGTCATGTTAAGCGAACAGTTTTATTAAATCTGTTTGAGATAATACAACCAATCTTAGGAGTGGTTCCACGTGTTTTAATTTACGTACCTAACCGAACATAGTAATGTCTAGGTAGGTAGTTATTTTTTTAATAAACCAAAAATGTCAACAGATCCCCCCCTATTATTCGACGACCCGGTTAGACCAGCGGTGTGAAACGACTGTTTGATTCGAAGGGTCGCGGGTTCGATCCTCGCACCGGGCAAATATTTGTATAGCCTTTCGGGTCTGGGTGTTTGTGTCTAAGTTGTATGTGTACAAGGGCATCCACGATACAGGTTTATATAATAGGTAGGTACCTAATGTGGAGCTGTGAGTGTAAGCGTACCAACATGTTTTTTTAAAATTAGGTACGTAGATACCAGAGAAATATCCGGTAGGGACACGTCGGTGCCTTATTTATGTATGTATTTATCTCCACGCCAGGTCCCTAACGGGGTAGGCAGAGAGTGTAGAGTGCCAGATATCCCGGTCGTCAGGACCGGGATACCTCTCGTGCCGTCTACCTTCATCATTCTCTTCATACATGCACGCCGGTGCCTTATTTTCGCCTATAAAACCTATGAGCTTATAAATAGCTATAATAACATTGTATAAATTTATAGTCTAATTTGCAATGGCCTCCAGAAACTAGTTGGATGGTACATTTGACTAAAAAACATGGAAAATGCAAGCATCAACTTATGTTATATTTTTATATAATACTTATACCTAACGATAAAATACTGTTATTGAGACACTCAATGCAACAGCATCGAACTTCTCAAAGTAACCCGTAAGCAGCGAGCGAAACGAGTAACTATGGTACAGTTACATACTTATCTCGAACGCCACATAACTGCGCCATCCCACTATGAGGAGAACAAATGTCAAACGTTATTATAGGTACTGTTCACAAACAGTTAGCACCAGGTAATTTCAACATGAAACCTATATTTTATATGAAACGGGTACCTATTGTGGTGCACAAACTTTGCAGTTGGGTTTATTACCATCGCATAGACGTAGAAGATCGAGAGCGTGAGCACCAATGCCTAATCTGCCTACCGCGTAATAGTAGGTACCTAGTGTTGATCGTTAGGTATTGTAAGTGATAATATCCGATACCGTAATTTCCGACTCAGGCATTGTATCATTATCTTATTTAAAACAATTCGTTGCGCATCGTTTACTTATTATCACATTATTTTACCATACTTATCAGACGACCCCGTGACATACATTTTCTGTAGTAAATTGTATCAATTTTCTCAAGTAAGCGGGTGGTACCGTGCCTACTTCTTCTGTTAATGTGCAGTGCAGGTTACTGCACTTTTTAGAAATTTATTTCTGTTATGTGATTTCAAATCAGTTGTAAGCTGAAAGTGCGTTGATGCGATTCAATATACCTACCTAAGATTTAATCGAAAACATGCGCCGTGCGCATACATAAGATAGATATGCATTATTATAGGTAGACAAAGGTTCCTAAACATTTTAGGAACGTATTTCAAATTAATTTACTTCTATTTAAAATGTAGATACATATACCACAGTCTAAAGAAAACGAACGTGTGTGCCTATACTTAATAATGCCTGTAACCTGTAGGTAATAAAGGTACTAAATAATTTGAATAAACACTAAATACAGGCTTGAAGTACTTACCCATGGCTGTGTAGTCGAAGGCAGTACCCAATATTTTTTTTTGATTTGGTTTTTTGGCGGGAACCTTGAAAGATGCGTATGGTGCTCTTATTTTATTTTCTTGGTGTATTTTTGAGTTATATTAAATAAATTTGGTGGCATTTTGTTTGATATAAGCTTATTACAGTGCTCGTGTATAGTGAAATAGAATAACAGTGCGAAAACACGTTTTTTCGGGTTGCCTCCAAAACTTCATTGTAAATGTTCTGGTAAAGTAGCCATCGCTTTACTAGAATTACTGACTGTGACTGACTGACGGACTGATAAATTGACTGACGACTTTGACTTTTAAGTTGCTTATACGATTACGAAATATCGTTTACTTGGCATCGCTTTCATAAAAAGAGATGCCATAAAATTAAAACAAAAAATTTTTTTTGTGGCATTCCTACTTATTTACCTACGCAATTTCACTCTTGTACAGAGGTAAATGCATGCATTCAAGTTTTGACAAAGGCATTCGGCTTTTTGATATCTCCGGGCAAGCGCATTGAGAAACTTCCAGAAAAAGGAAAAATCCTAATGCAACCCGAGCTTCGAATCCCTGACGCTGCTACGCTGCGATAGAATGACTAGATAAGTGACGTTACTTTTCTAGATAACGTAGATATTTATGTTAGGTATAACGGTGAAATAGTGGTTATTCCCCCAAAATTACTTTGTCCAAAAATTCACGGCGGTGTAGGTAGGTAAGTACGTGCACTAGTGCAAGGTGGAGATGAACAGCATTTTTTAAATATTTAAAACAAAAAAAAACATGTTTTAAATTTAATTCTTTTTTTCGATAACACAACAGGAAGCAAATCGTTCTGCCGGGGAAATAATCACTTAAATTTTAAATTGCATACTCTATCCCACAGGTAAGTTGTCTAAGCATTACCTACCTACCACTACCAAGCACAATAAGTATGTAATTGGGATCTATACCTAAGTGCTGCTGCTTGTGCTACATGAAAACCGCATAATTTACTTAAATTATAAACTAGGTACCTACTTAGATTGAGAGAGAGACCTAAATATATTGGCATCTACGCATCTACGTCCTTCGAACTCCGTCACTTGAACTTTATCCAAAATACTTAATTAAATTATTTCTCAATTACCCCAAAAAAAAAACGTTGAAATCCAGTGCAAGAGTAAACTGGGTAGGTAAATTACTTATACAATCTTACAACACCGAAATTGCTTTACAACGATTCAATTACCTACACTAGACATCACGGTCACTACGCAAAAAATGTTTCAAAATAGTCTCGAACACATACATACATAAAATACTTACATGGAATAAGTTGAATGTAAGTAGATATTTTTTACTCATAGTAGAGTTCCAAATTCCAATGGCGAAACTCGAAGGCGTTGGCATCACTGCATTACATAATGTATGAACTATAACTTAAACTTATTTTAAGTATACCTACCTGCTCTTAAATGCGTTGTTAGACAGTGCTATTATAATGTATCAAAAAAACACTCCAAGTTAATTGTTCTGTGGGCTAAACATAATGTACGAGTGGAAAAACTGGAAAACTTTAAAGGAGATTGCCCACGAGCAGTCCTGAGGAATAAAAATGTGTCGCTGGTGTCACAAAAAGAATAACGGCATGAAAAATATAAAAAAATATATTTTTATAATGCATTTAATGATATTTATAACGGGGTATCTATGTTTTCATGTAATTAGTAGGTAGGGTAAGGTTTCTTTATTCGTACCAGTGCTCAAGTCGTACCTCAGGAATATCTCGGCTAATATTTACAAAGTGCACCTTCTAGTGGCGTTAACCTGTACTATTCAGCTGGACGAGCAAACGGTGGAAAGTGAAGCGCCGGCTGATTTCGTGAAGCAAAAATAATCAAAAAGATAGTTTTTTACATAGTTTTCAGTAATATTCTATCGTCATTTGTAAGCTTATTACAGTAGCCATATGATCGTTATATATTTTCTTTGATAAATTATATTTTTAGTACTTATCTTGCAATAGTTTAAGCATATTCTAAGCCAAGTTTTTTTAGGTTATTCCTGTGGCTTTGGTTTAAAACTTTTAAAACTGTTGCGTAAATCGTTCCTATGCCCAATTCCTTACTCGTACTGGAACGAATAAGGTAGTATGAATCAATTATTAATTGGATCTCCACCAACAGTTTCATAACCACTTAAAATAACAACGCCATCCTTAGTACCTAGAGACTCAACACCGCTTGTCACCAACCACATCATTTCCTAGAGAGTCGACACCACCCTTCATTGAGCCTGGACTTTCTACACTATTTCGACATAGTCAAGACGATGTCGATGACAATATATTGACAGATGATAAAATTATGGCTAATAAACGAGGAATAAAGTCTAGTCTTCAATATTTTAGCACCTCTGCCTAACATCACAACAGTAATTAATAAAATTACGCGAAAGGTACCAATCCAACAATGGAATTCACTTCAACTCCCTACAAAAAAGTTGTTGTTGAAGTGTTTATTAAAATGTGTCTACACTTAGACACTTTTTAATAAAGGTATTTAAATAAATATTTTTAACTGATCTCAAATTATAATTTTCATCATGTCATCGAGTATTTTTCGATAAAGTTTGTGTCTTATTTGTAGCATATTTTCTAAGTACGAATTAGGCTTTAAGCGTACGAATTAAGCGACTAGGTGCCTTAATCGTACCGAACGTATGTTTACGAAAAAAGCTTAAAAACCTATTTAAGTCAAAGTTTTTTTATATTTTATGACTGTTGGTATGATAAATAAAGATTCCGTAAACACTCAACATTTTGTTTTATTTCAATTGTAGAGAATATTACAGCAGTTCCTTAAGGGGTACGATTTGAGCAACCTTACCCTACTTTTCATATTTAATGTCCATCTCAAACATTTGCACCTGCTTCAAAGACTTATCATTTCAAGTGAGTTTTTATTCCAATTAGGCAAACCTAACCTCCTAAAATTAGCGATCTCCTTTATGTATCCGAAACCTAACCATTCTGCTTAGAAATATCTAGCTTTTAATATAGGTACCTACAATACAGTGTACCTACCTACAAATTAATTTTCAAATAGTTATTTAGGTAAGTAATTATAAAAACCATTGCATGTTTCGCGGTGTTCTCACCGGCAAATACCTATATTAGGTACTTATAAGTTTCTTTTTTTTATGTAATGGAAGTGGCAAACAAGCATGCAGTTCACATTGATGTTAAGTGATGACTGCAACCTAGAGACACCCACACAAAGACCAAGGTCAGAATGCAGATGCGTTACCACTCCTGAGGCCTAACGTGTTATGCCTCTGTGTCGGAAATTACAAATATTACATAAAGAAGTACTTACGCCTACCCCGTATATAACTATGTAATTTACATAGGTACCTACTTGATAATGCATATCTACAGAAGTTTTCGTAAAAAAAATAGTGAAATATTTTGTACGATGTATTAATTATTACTTAAATATATTTTGATATTTACGCACATACCGTTGATAAAATATATGCAATACGTACCCTTAATTATATTTGATCATATTAAATATAATATCAGAAACAAGCCAACTCAATATTGCAGATGTAATTCGATGTAAACGCCTTGAAAATTCCTACGAGCTTTCGCACTTATCGACAACGAATCAATTTTATCGATTGAAATTCACTTTTCGCATAGATGAGGTTGACGAATCGGTACTCGCCTAACAACGCCACTAGTGTTTCATAACAAATACCCTGGACAAGTGAAGCTTGCAATAGACAAACACGAACTGGGATGCGAAGTGGTTTTTGCATGCAAACACCAGACTTTCGGTTCATGGCTCGATGCGCACCAAGTAACTTATCTTTCACCATTGTGGCTCGTGCCGCCACACGTAACCTGGTCGTAAATCTGTAGATGGGTAACTGGGCATAATACTTCGATGGTGACGTTTTGATATTCAACGTCTCCAATTGGTAGATTTAAATTAAGTAAAAATCTACTTATTAAAAGTAGGCAAGTTTTTTAGTCAGTTTATGTATCTACCTACTGACTTATAAATATATTTTTTTAAAGTCATGAGACTGGTAAACAAGGATATAGTTTACATTGACACCAAGTTAATAGGTACTGAAGCTTATAAATATCTACATAGAAAAAAAATATTTTCAATGTAAAGGCGATGGCACTCTTCACTCTTGAGTTCTAAACGGTTATATATTACTGTGCCGTAAATTACAGGCCGATACAAATTCTATTTAGTGACGTTAAAACAAACATAACAAGTCTGTTTGTAGGTAGGTAGGTAGGTACCTAAACCTATGAATCTCATATTATTAATCAGTCGGATATTTTATCTGAATTAAATAATCCATTCACGCTCACACTAGTGTGAGTCTTTTTAGGCTCGCTTTTACCAGATAATATGCTATTGCTATTACAAAAGATTGAGAATATGAAATTAAAACCTACTTGCATGCATGTACCTATTCCTGAAGGGGCAAATACTTTTGTCGACGGCTTCGTGGTAGGTTAGCTAAGAAGTACTATTAAATTATTAAATAGTAGTTTTTAAGGAGTAAGTAACACATGCATGCACGTTAAAAATATTTTGCTTGAAATTTATTAGAATATTGTGAGGCGTCTACAAAAAACTAAGTAATATTTTTGTTGATCTTTGAGACGAAATTACTAAATAAAGATTGCGCACACACGTTTAACTAGATTAAATCCTGTGATGAAGTAACGAGGAAGAATTGAACAATAAAATTGTCATATTGTGTTTTATAATAAATGTAGGTATTTCACAGAATTCCAGAATAAAACGATTATCATTACAACTAACATAATTATTTACAAGTTTTACAACTGATGTAATAACTCCTTGGTGAAAATAATAGTTTCACTGTTTGTAAGCCAGACATAATTATGTCTATATTATTATGATATTAGATAAGTATTATGTGCCCAGTAGAACTACGGATCTGTTAGCGAAATGTACCTCTAGTATTAGGTAAGTACCTATCATCATCACGTCCATGTCTGCGCAATAAAAGCTTCCCCAAAAATATCCATTAGGATCGGAATATTATTTTAGTTTTTAGTTACTGATGGTAGAATGCCAATGAGATAGCTCTAAGAAGGACGTAGGTAACTAGGCCCCACCTTTTCCATAGAGTTACCTACTCGTATCATCGTTGCTAGCTAAATTGATTATAATGGCACAGTAACCTACCTATTATTTTTATGTTTGTCTGAGAGGTACCTAAAAAAACGGCAAAAGAATCACGTTTGTTGTATGGGAGCCCCTCTTACATTATTATTATTTAAAAATACTTTAAAATAAATATATTTATTTTAAAGTATTTTTAAATAATAATATTTATTTTAAAGTGAATTAAAGTAAGTACAAACCTATAACTAAACATTCTGTGAATGATTCAAGCGTCTTCCTGTTACAAAATTTAAAGTCTAGCTATCAGGGTTCCTGATATAAGGATAATTTTGTTACAGACAGACGGACTGACAGTCTTAGTAATAAGTCCCCCTTACAAACAAACAAAGAAAGTTACAAACTTTACGTCTTTATAATATTATAGACGGCCCGTCTATAATAATATAAAGACTAAGTGCAGATGAAATAGTGATATTTTAATTTTACCATAACTTCAAAACCAAACGTCCAATTTAGTCATTCACAGACCAAATATTATCTACATAAACTGTACTTAGTGACGAATTAATTTATTTTGATATGGATTAATAGCATGAGTAAAATAAACGCGTTTATTGTTGAAATTTTTTTTGGACTTCATCCAAAAAAAATTTCAAAATGTTTAAATAAAAAAATGGTTGTTGTGTCTCACTCGACATAGATAGGTATAGTCGCGGACTTGTAGATATTTATCAGAACTACAATTAATTGCAACATTTTATGGTTCTATCTTTTATAGTTTAGGCAGCGTACGCAAAATAAGTAACTTTTCTGGTTGATTTCTTACACCTTGTGACCGAAAAACCCAAATATCTTACGGAACCCTATTTTTTCAAAATAAAATATAGCCTATGTTACTCGTGGATAATGTAGCTTTCGCATGGTGAAAGAATTTTTAACCCTAGATAGATAACCTTATTGTAACTTACGTAAAAGATAACCATACGCTTTAGAGGCGCACATGTTTAGAGAGCTTAATTTATGGTAATAAATCGTGTTGACGTATAATTAGTTGTCTTTTTATTATAGATACGGGATTGTTTTAAGAATAAAATGCATTTGTTTGTTTGTTTTTATGTATTATAAAGAATTTAAACGTAAATCAATAGACTTAGTAAAAAAATAACAAAAATCAACAGTCTACTGTTTCAAGGCACATTTTATACACAATACAATAAAGAAAGTAATTCTTTTTTTACGTACAAACAGTCTATGATATAATCAGTCAAAGAAATATAAATTATGTATAATAATTTGTTTTTTAGACAGAGGTTGCAAACGTCATTCTTATGTTCGCTACAGATCGTCTTTTTTTCATTTGGCGCTTTTTTTCATCTTAGACATTATCTTTTTTTTAGACGTGCAGTAGCTGCAGTTTTGATTCTTTTTCGTCATCTGTATGACTCTGTGCACTAGTTTTTGGATTAATATTTTCAATATTATTTTGCAAATGCCTTGGCAAAGTGAGTACCTCCAGTCTTTGTATCATCCACGGCGTCGCCTGTTTAGTACCGAGTTATTTCATGTTTTGTCTATGATTCAAGGGCTTTTCATTTTATGACAGCTCATTGTGACAGTAGATGACATAATATATGGTGGTCATCATATTTTGCCCACCAGCAGAGGCAAGTTGGAATAATTATACGATGGCCGCGCTCTGCACCTCCAGTGATATTTGGGGAGACACGCAGTTCTTCATTTGATATCTTATTTAAACCTTCTAATGCCGGATCATCGATGTACTCGTCATCAAAATCGTTCCGCACATTATCTTCGCCCAAGTGATCTTCCTCCGCGTTCATCGCCCTCACTGTCTTCTTCTGGGCCCAAAATGAACATATTTTATCTTCTGTTAATGCTCGCCTACTCGTCATTGTATCTACGTAATCAAAAAGAAAGAATTCTTGTTTTAAAACAGTAAACAAAAAATTTTAAGTAACACTGAAAGTCACACATAAGATAACCATACGCCTCACGAGCGCAGCGTATGGTCGTTGCCATTAAACTATGGTTCTTGCAGCGTATAAACAGTGGTCCCGCGATGGAGGAGACCGACGAGTGAGTTGGTTGAGAAGGTCAACCGAACACGTGCGAAAGAAAAAAAATATAGGCAAAATTTTAAACGCGCCGGCGCCTCTTCGTCGTAGTTTATCTTTCTAGGGTTAAAATCAGTCCAGTAGTTTTTGAGCCTATTCAATACAACCAAACAAACATAAAAACAAAGTTTTCCTCTTTATAATATAATATTATAGTGTAGACAAGTGGCCAGTTCTAAAAACTTTCAGTGTCACCCTCGTATTATACGAACAGATGACCTTGTGAAGGTTACGCGAAACAAAAGATTGTGAGAGGCCTTATACCGGTTTGGCTATCAAAATTGAACCACCCATACAGGTTTCGCCTGAAATTAAATTCGGCTTGAATTTAGAATCTTATCATATAAAAGTGTTGTTTTTTTAACTAGTTACTTATGAACTATATTTTCTGGAGAAGGCTTTACAAAGTCACGTGATAGGTAGGTACCTAAAGTCCAACCAAAACAATATGAGTGACAATGCTTCGTTATACAATGCATGTACCTAAATAAAACTCATGTAACTTAATCTGTAGGACAAGCGTTTAAGTTAGCGCACTTGAAGGCATCAAGTCAAAACGAATCCAACTTACTACGTAGTTGAGCTCCAACGAGAGAAGGTAATTAACAACACATTTTCCTTCAATAGGTACCTACACAATTTACTAAGTCTGTCTGCCACTAAATGCCAATATTTCACATTACAGATCTAAGTATAGCCTATATTATTTACAATCTGGCCAAATTGGCCGCCTTCGCTACAAAATAACGAACTAACCTATGTGAAAACCATTAAGCAAGTGGGTAAAAGAAAATGACTGGGAGATTGAAAAATTAAAAACTATGGGCTTTGCCATTTTCCCAGTGATCTTTGAGCGGGTTGCTTCTGAGTTTTCACGGGAGCGGGATGCCCACGCAGATGAATGTCATTTCATTAAAAGTATCCCAAGTTCTAGCAAATTTGACAGAAATCTCCCGTCAACCTGCTTCCTGCATGCATGCTCATCATAGACCGTAGAGTTGTATAGAATATCTGCCCTCTCCCGTACATCGTCAGCTGGCGATGCTCATGATCACGGCCACAGTTAAACCTCAGTGGTCACAGCTGACACTCGGTTACAAAAGCAATTACAATAACCACCCTAGTTAATATAACCCAACTACAGCATGGTTCTGGCTTCTTTTTCTAATAGAAGAACTTCAGTGAAACATTGGTCAGCACTACCAGGGCTGGTTGGCCAGTTAATTATTGGTAACTATGGTAACGTGCAATTCCATACCATGCAAAATATCTTACTTCCCAAAAGTGAAATTTAACGCATTGAAACTATTTGAGACCTCCGATTTGCATTGATATCTAAACAGTTATAGCCTATGCCATGGGCGTCGCCAGAGGGTGGCAGGAGAGAGCAGCTGCATGAAATACTGACATGTGCCATAAGTATAGGTGCCAACCTAGAACCAACCTGCCCTCCCCTAAAGCTAAACTGCATTCTGTATCGTCGGCTGGCAACGCCTTTGGCCTATACTGTATTAATAATCGCAACCCATTATACGTCCCACTGCTGGGCACGTGTCTCTCCCCTTTTTGGGGGGAGGCCTGGAGCTTACTCCACCACGCTGCTCCAATGCGGATTGGTGGAGGTGAGTGGGTGCCGGATGTTTACAAACCGCCCATAAGGTCTCCGACAAGGATTAACGACTGCTATCTATTGATAGCAACCGGGACCGACGGCTTAACGTGCCCTCTGAAGCACGGAAACGCGCATTTAATTTGCCACTAGCGGTCACCCATCACACTACCCGACCGTGCCCGTAGTGCTTTACCGAGTAGATCGCATTCGCTTATGATCTACACCAGCCGCCGGGCCATGCGCGCTTCCTGATACTGTATTGGTTGGTAAGATATCAGGTACATTTACCAAAAATGTAGACAACACGCTTATTAACTAGTTTCAACTACACAAAAAAGGTAGGTGTGTATCGACCAGTACCAGATGTGACGTACCTATAACCAAATTTGCACAAAAAAGCAGTTCACCTTGAATATGTTGTGATAGGTATTCGGCGGAAAGGTTTATGGCGAAACAAGTATTAATTATTAGCGATATGCGAAATTAGATTTTTTATACGACTGTGGCTTTTAGGCACGTTTTTTTCAAGAGTAAAGGATACGTTGTTCACTGTAATGGTAGGTAAGTGATCACCTTAAGGATAATAGGCATAAACAGAATAGTCTAATTAGCTCTGAGGAGAATTTGCCTTTAGATCCACATATTCAAGGCAAGAATAGTATCTTTATCTAGACATGAAGTGCTGGTAGCCTAGCGCCTTAAGGCCTTAGGCAGTGTCCTACTTGAGCGACGAATAGATACGACATATAGGCCAAAAGCTGTTCATCGTTGTTAGTCGCATTCACACTGTCGCGTCGCATCGCATTCGTCGCTCACGCAGGACACCCCGATCTCGTTAGGGTTAGATGATCGCTAATTCGCATGCAGCGTGGTCAACGGTCAACTAGATTATTCTGTCAGACAAAACCCACCTGAATTGTTCTTTGAGGGGTTTTTTGGATTTACTCGAGAGTTAGGCCAAAGAGTTAACCTCATACAGATTCTGAAAAAAAAATATCAGAATGAATGATTTATTGATACAATTTTCAGTTCCATAATTATTATCAACTAGCTGTGCCCGCGACTTCGTCTACGTGAGAAAAAATATGATTGTTCAGTCGAACGAACCCGGACGAAGCCGTGGGCGCAGCTAGTATAAAAGTAGCGTAAGTTACTCCTTATTACATCAGCTACCTGGCAGTGAAAGTCCCGTCAAAATCGGTCAAGCCGTTCCCAAGATTAGCCCCGCCAAATAGACAGGCAGACAGACAAAAATTGTAGTAAAATTTTAAAATGTATCGAATTTCTTCATTAGATTCACTCACCTTGACAGTACGAAAAACAAATGAAAATCACACATTTGCCTAATTTGAATTTGGAATTATGTTCTTTAAAATTTTAACTTTCAATGATACCAAAACCAGCCAGATACAAATACTACAGCCAAAGAGATTTTATTACAAGTTCATACATACTATAATGCGAAAAGACTTTTTCCCCAACCTATTACATACCTACATATGCGTTTAAAAAAAGCGGTTATTTTAATATTACAAACAGACACTCCAATTTTATTTATTTGTATGTATATAGATTTATTATGGAAGCTACAATACAACATAAGACCCAAGAATTCTGTGAAAATTTTAAGCGTCTACATTACGGCGGTAACAGAAATACATAATTTGTGAAAATGTTAGCTTTCTAGCTATCACTATTTATGAGATACAGCCTGGTGACAGACAGACGGACGGACGGACAGACAGACAGACAGCGGAGGATTAGTTATCCGTAGGGTCCGTTTTTACCTATTAGGTACGAAACTCCCTAAAAGATAGAACTAAGATACAGAATAGCTTAAAAATATTCGATACGACTCTTTAAATTAACATAACTTTTTTATTTCTGAACCGATTCACATAAAACAAACACTATATGTTAAGTGAAACTTACCACAATATATTAGTGAAAACCGCAAATCGAATAAGCCGTTTCTGATATTAGCGTGCACAAACACACAGACAAACAGACATTTTTCCGGGATAAAAAGTACCCAGTGTTGTGCGCCAAAGGTTAAAGTATAATCATACCAAGTTTCATTGTAATCGGACCGGTAGTTTTTAAGTGATGCTTGAACAAACAGACAGACAGACAAAAATTTTTCTAATCACATATTTGTGTTCGGTATCGATCTAATAACATCCAGTGGTATTTATTATTTCTAAGTTTAGGTATATAATAAGATATCTTACTTAAGTTTACGAGGATGCTCACGATCACCTCGTACCTCGTAACTCACGTGAGTTAGGTAAAGAACTGCGTGTCAAGAAAACACAGTCGATTTAGACAGGTAATTTGAGATGGTGGATGAATGGAATTTAAAGTTACCTTAAAAGGCGCAATGTTTATTTTCTGCCTCAGTAGCGTAGTGGTAGCAGGCCACTACTATTACGCTGGAGGTCCTGGGTTCGATTCCCGGGTCGGGGACTATCAGAGATAACGGTTTAAAATCCTTTATCTCTGCTTCTATTGGGATTTTTCCATTTTCTGGAAGTTTCCCAGTACCCCGGAGTTTGGTAATGTGCCCGGAGATGGCAACAGGTTCGCCACCTGTTACATGGGCCAAAACGTAACCGGCGAATCGTGGGTGTTTGCATGTATGCTTGAATGCATGCATTTACCTCTGCCTACCCCTTCGGGGATTACAGGCGTGAAGTTACGTTTTTTTGAAGTTACGTTTATTTTTGCAAAATGATTAGGCAATAAGAGTTGAAAAAATCTCAATGTCAACCAGTTCGCTAAAATGTACATTCGACGAGGCTCGACGTAACGTGACACACCCACCTTCTCCGCCAATAGACTAGTGGCCATATCCACCAACCATACTTCAAATTAAAGTTCGATTTTCTTAGACAGATGAACATTCACTGTAATACGCAACCAGTTTTGAGATCTAACACCAACATCCCCTCGCCCCACACAGTTAACAGTTAACGTTTGACTTACGCAGTGTTCTATCGCGTTGGCAAATTTATTATAAAATTATACTAAATAAAAATATTGTTTATAAAATATGGCGTTAATAAAAAAGTTATGTGCCTCGGTGTTAGCGCCTAGTCTAAGGACCTATTGTGTGAGGGTGCACGATAAAAAACCTCCAAAAATTTTGATCACCGGTAAGTTTTTGACACCGCACTAAAGCAGGTTTAAACGGAAATCGAATTTAGTGTGCATGCAAATTTATTTTTGTGTCAATTTATTAGAAACTGAACGGAAAATGGGGGTGCAAAAATAGACTTAATTTAATCTAATTATGTATAAATTTATTTTTAAAGGACCATAGAGATTTAAATTCCGAAACTTCGTCTTCCTTTTGCGATTAAAAATATTTGTTTAATGGGTGGTTGTTGATGACAAGGTCGTTGTTAACAATTTCGTCGAAGTTCACCAGACCTATGTACGTATACATCCTGATCTATACCTTATATCTACCAAATAGTTACCTATAGTTACAGACTTCACCAGATACTTGTGCAGGTAGAACTACGGTTCACGTTGAGTTTGAATCTAGTCTCTTTAAATTAATTATAATGATAAGTTTAAGTAATTAAGTACATACGTCTAAAACAATGCAAAACTATTTGCATGCAATATCTTAACTAATCAGTTACTTGTAAAACTAGATAAACAAACATAAATTCAGATTGAATTACCTATTTACTTAGGAATCAAATCTTAAACACCAAGGCTAGTGTTGACCTGCGTGGAACTAGCTAGGTGAATGTCGAAGTAGGAGGCAACAAGTTACTTGTTGTATTCCTGTCAAATCCTATCTGCTGTCAAATGGTAGAGTTCGGCTCTATTATATTCTATTTAGATAATTTTCCCCTTATTTACCGCACGGAATTCAAAAATCCTCAGAAATAGCAACAATAATTATTTAATTTTAATTTAGATGCCTCTGGGCTGCAGTTTTTGTGCCAGTTACTACGAAAGTCAATTGAATACGTACAAAAATGCTAATGCTAAGAGTCCCGAGGGGCAAAGCTTCATACATTGTATATTTCGTACCTATAGGACTGGTGATTGGGCCACTTATGAATATTTCGAAATTTCAGCAAAAATTATATTAGTAGGTAAGCAATAATAAGGTTTCGGAAATACTAATTTAGTGAGTAGGTACCTACTTAGCAAGAACTCTGAGAGAGTCAGTCTTAGGTTTTGATAAACATAAATATCAAATAATGAGGATTTATTTTATTTTTAAAGAAAAATGGAAAGAAAAATTTGACTTCAGGCGAGGCTCGAACTCGCGACCTACTGGGAATCTAGTCCAGCCGCTCTTCCAATTGAGCTACTGAAGCCCTGCCCGATTTGTCAAATCTTTCCTTCACATCTATTGCATTGCTTTATGGTAGCAGCAGCGCCATCTATTACCAACTATGCTAGTTAGGCAACCGATATAATAGACTTTTCAGTTTATTGAATATCGTAAAGAAGACGCTTTTACCCTTAATAATTGTTTTATATTATTTCGCATTAACACATGCTTGTGAAATATATTTTATTTTTAAAGAAAAATGGAAAGAAAAATTTGACTAAGTAGAAGTTGAAGTCAAATTTTTCTTGCTTTATGGCGCTGCTGCTACCATAAAGCAATGCAATAGATGTGAAGGAAAGATTTGACAAATCGGGCAGGGCTTCAGTAGCTCAATTGGAAGAGCGGCTGGACTAGATTCCCAGTAGGTCGCGAGTTCGAGCCTCGCCTGAAGTCAAATTTTTTCCATTTTTCTTTAAAAATAAAATATATTTCACAAGCATGTGTTAATGCGAAATAATATAAAACAATTAATGAGGATTTATTAGTATAGTTTTAGTAGATTGCTCATTTGAATGAAGTACCTAGCTGTTTTTATTTTTCTTTTTGTGTGTTCTCCTAATTAATTACGTAACTACCTACTTCGTTGTAAGTAATACCTACTTGGGCGACAAATAAATATTTACGATCAAATTTAATAATATTTATAAGTAAATAACTAAATATAAGATACCTACTTACTAACGTGAAAAAAGTAATCGGACCTACGTAGGTATCATACGAATAAAAGTGGGCCTAGTTTAAATTGTGCGCACCAGTCGGCCTTGAGTCTATTGCGATTTGCGAATTAATCTATACTTAGGTAGAAGGTACCTCTAATAACGATTATAAAAATTAAGCATTCGTATGTTTGAGTTCACAAAAATCTAATTGCATTTTTATTGAATTAACAGTGGTTTTAGGGGTAAACAGGGTAATGGGAGTTACTTAAGTGCGACATGAAATAAAAGCTGAAAGTAGATAGGTATGTCAAACAAAATATTTTATTACAACTGACTACACGTCAGCTATGCGGAGGTGTGGTACCTGCGCCCGCAATCTCCGTCACTGCAGCTCTACCACCACTTTACTTACCTATTTATAAAAGAAATATGTTTCTAAAATAAGCGGACCAGTCCTTCTATGAAAATATGTTTAGAGTGATAGGTACTTACACATTTCTTTTGTATTTCGAGAAGTAACTAGGTAGGTATACCTACATTCAGGATGTAGATAGATGGCTTGTTACATAGGTAGGTATTTAACTGGCTATCTATTCTGCAAGCGTAAAGTAGACCTACCTACCTAATTAATGTGTTAGCATGCGTAGTTTTCAAAGATATAGATATTTTATTTTTTATCAACAACTCTTAAAATAGGTTGGTACCTAGTACCAACCTATTTTAAGAGTTTTTGAACGAAGTATGTATGATGTTGTTTTGATAACAAAAAGCAACAGACGGTGATCTGTGAGAAAAACAACGTGATTTATATAATTTTATGTCATGATCTATTTACGTAAAAACGCAATCTACGTCTTATAGGTGACATCGCAATAATATTTAATTAAGGTGTGTTACGTCTTCATTCATAACATGTTTGCTTCATAAACTACGAAGTACGAGTTGTTTCTGAGCAAGCTCGGGTAATCTTCACGATAAGGACCGATAGCAAAACAAAACATCACACGCACAAGCCTCCGTCTTCTCTGGCACGTTACCTTTATCAAGTGTAGAGCTAGATTTATTCACCTGACCTAGATGCACCATAAATCACACTTGTGCAATTCTAGGACCTAAAGTTGCTTGGTTATTGAGGGCAATAATTGTAAGTAGCTGGTTATGGAATATTACGGGTTATATTAATATTAGAAAAAAATAATATAAAATTGAGATTTATTTGAATAGCTACAGATACCGCAGATTCGATCTTCTAATATAGGTTGCTTAATAAGTAGGTATATTTGATTGGATAATAGAAGTCACTAGGTAATAATTATTACCTAGTGACACAAAATCCTGAGGAAAGGTCGGGTATTAGATGTCTATTCACTAAAACCAGCTATATATCTAATAATAAAGCCTTCAAAAAACTATTTTGTTTTTGTAGTGGTGGCAAACAAGCACGCAGTTCATATTGGTGTTAAGTGAAGACTGTAGCCTATAGACACTTACAGAAAGACTAGAGGTCAAAAGGCAGGTGCGTCGCTACCCCTGAGCCTTGTTTTGCCTTTGTGACATTTATTACGGTTATATACATTACCATCTAACCGGAAAACGATAGAGCTGAACACTATAATTTGGCGGCTGATAGATTAGGTAATGCGGTGGTGCCTACGCCCTCGAGCTCCTACACTGGAACTCTACCACCAGTAACAAATTTATAACAATTTATAAGTGCATTTGTAAATAACTTTAAAATCACGTAATTTATTTTCAGGTGGCTTGGGTCAACTTGGTGTAGAATGTGCAAAATATCTACGTGGAAAATACGGCAGAGAGAACGTGATACTTTCAGATATAATCAAGCCGTCCACCGAGATCTTCAACGACGGCCCATACATATTCGCTGACATTTTGGACTTCAAAGGACTCCAGAAGATCGTTGTGGACCACAGAGTGGACTGGCTGATACATTTCTCAGCATTACTGAGTGCTATAGGCGAACAAAATGTACCTTTAGCGGTTAGAGTCAATATAGAAGGAATGCATAACGTTATCGAGTTAGCGAAACAATATAAACTTAGGATTTTCGTGCCGAGCACAATAGGGGCTTTTGGCCCTGATTCTCCTAGGAATCCTACGCCTAATATAACTGTGCAAAGACCTAGGACAATTTACGGTGTATCAAAAGTGCATGCAGAATTGCTGGGTGAATACTATTACTACAAGTTTGGCTTGGACTTTCGTTGTCTCAGGTTCCCCGGTGTTATATCCAGTGATCCACCGGGTGGAGGCACCACAGGTCAGTATTTTTATAATAATTAAATATACAACCCTCACAAAATCAGTCTGTATAATAAAATAGGATGTTAATTAATTATCACTGAGAATTTCGAGAGCTTATTCATCGCACGAAACTGAAAACCTTTTCCTGTATCAAAAAAAAAAAGTATTTCAATGCTTCACAATCATAAAATATTACAAGCTATCTCAAAGTCTCAACCACAGTATTCTCAACGATATATAAAAATCGATTGCTGTTCGTTAGTCTCGGTAAAACTCGAGAACGGCTGGACCGATTTGGCTAATTTTGGTTTTGAATGATTTTTGTAAGTCCAGGGAAGGTTTAAAAGGTAAGAAAATATGGAGAAATTGAAGGGAAATAGTAAAATCCACAATTTAATTTTCCCATACAAATAGTCCGTTTCTAGCAAACCTTTGAAATATTATTTCATTCTGAGGCAATCGAATATTATATAACTTACACAAAAAAATAATAAAAATCGGTCAAGCCATTTCGGACGACTTTGGTTTGGTTTTAAAGGAGTTTGGTTACAAACTATGTCACGAGATTTCTTTTATATTAGAAAACGTTACTTCACGCTTCACGTCTCTATTTTCCGAAAGGGTGGGCAGGGGTAAATGCATACATTTAACCTTACATGCAAACGACTCCTTTTGGCACCATCAAAAGGAGTTTAAATCGCGGCCAGTCTGCCGAGCGAATTCGGGTAATTATCTTATGGATGCTCTTTTCATGAACTGCCAGATGGTAGTCAAATTAGCATCGACATGGAAATTTTTGTTTAGTACATACGAAGACGTGCCTATGGCTCTACCTAAAAATCGATGTTGGATTACCTGTAAGCTATGGATTGTTAATTAATCGCGTGGCCAAAGACTGGCGACGCGTAACATAAGAGGCCTTATGCATGCCGTGTATGCGCAGATTTTGTTCCGTGTCGATAGTTTACTACGCTTGTTTAATAAACAATGTAGTTGTGATAACACGAATGCAGCCTTCGCGCGCACTGCCTTGACGAGTGCCAATTATCACGCCTAAATATTTGACTTGCCTCGTCCAAGGGACAGTTTCGTCCAATATCCGGACAGGGGTGATATCGGGTGGGGCGTATAGGCCTTAACATAATCTCTAAATAAGAAGGATGTATCTCAAGACCTATAGCTTAACGGTAGAGACGGTAGAGTCCTTCCAGCAATAAGCCTGAGTTTTGTTGTATTATCGCCTCTACAAACTAGCATAATAATCTCTACATTCGTTTCACAGCTAAATATTAATCAATGATTGATTTAATTCGATTTTCACAGATTACGCGATAGCAATCTTTCATGACGTTCTACGTAAAGGTCATCACCAGTGCTATTTGAAGCCCGACACAAGACTGCCTATGATGCACGTTCGGGACGCCCTGAGAGCTCTCTCAGAATATTTAGAAGCGCCTAATGAAATTCTGAATAGGAGAGTCTACAACGTCACCTCAATGAGTTTCACACCTGAAGAATTGGCTGATCACATGGTCAGATATCACCCAGACTTTACGATCACCTATAAGCCGGATAGCAGACAAGAAATAGGTAAATAAGATATTTAATTCTTCTCTAGTCTGTCTCAATAAGTATTCTTTTAAGAAACTTGGTAATGAAGGTTTTCATTGATGGCAAGTGAATAATGTTGTTCGGTATTTTATGTACGGCTAGTCTACTTCACCGGGCAATCGGCGAGCGCAGAAGACGCTCCAGCTTGAAATTTTAACTCACTACGAAAAAAAATTTTGGGTACCTACTCCATACCACTTAGTATTGCACAGTGCAGCTATTATTCAGCATAGCGTATCTATCCGAAATACCATCGGGTACATTTGAACCTAGCCACGTCTTTGGGAGACGTCTACCTGCGCCGACAATTCGAGCCCTTACCAAGTCGCCTTCCAGCGGCACGACCCTAATAAATGGTTTTTCTCCTCTTTTACATTTTGATTTTTCTTGTCTTGTGTGCAATAGCAATAATTAGACTGTCGTTTAATTTTAGTGGAGGATATAAAGTTACAGCAATTATAACAGCCGTGATTTTTTAAAATTTGTTTTGCGTTTTATGCCGTTTGTTCATCCGTACCTTTGCTCCGCGTTATTGCAATGAAATACAAAGAACATCAATTCAAATGTCGAGGTTAAAGAATTTTTAGACAGTAAGTGGGGTAAAAAAAGCTATTAGCTTACCGTTCACGCGAAGAGCATGCTTGTTTGATACCATCATGACATTCGTTGAAAACACAAGTAAATTACCTAGACTATTGAGTCAGCATTGCATTGAAGCAGCTGCCACCATTACAAAGATGCAATTATTTTCTTTTTAATGGCGGCAGCTGCTTAAGACTGACTAGCCCATGTTGTTTTCCAGCTGATACCTGGCCCCAGGTGTTCGACGACAGCGAAGCGCGCCGCGATTGGAACTGGAAGCCAGAGGTCGACCTGGACAACCTGGTGAAGCTCATGATGAAGGAGGTCAAGGAGAAGATTATGGCCAACGGTTTTGGATCCTAATTCACTGACAATTATTTACTTATAAAAGAATATGTGACAAAACTCGAACTCTGTTACTCAAGTACGAAAAATCATCGTATAGGATTGACTGAAGCTTGGTAGTGTTGATAGATCGAACGGAGTGCCATTCAGTGATCATCGAATCACCATTCCTCATGACGAGAATCTCGTGAAGGCTGATAAGGCTAAAGAATTAAAATTGTAATTATTTTTTTTCGCAATAACGCGACTAAACTTTCGAAAATAAAGAAAAATGGGAAAGAAAAATTTGACTTCGGGCAGGAATCGAACCTATATATAAGATGTCGCTATGCCCTTAATAATTGTAATATTTTTATTTTTCGCAATAACACGTGAGTGTGAACTTTAGAAAAAAAAGAAAAATGGGAAAGAAAAATTTGACTTCGGGCAGGAATCGAACCTGCGATCTCAGGATAACCAGTCCAGCCGCTTTGCCACTAAGCTATCGAAGTCCCACACCGATACCAGAGAATATTTAATAATACTACGATACGTCAAATTTTGCCTTCCCTTATTGATTTTTACCCGATTTTAGGATTAAAATATTTGGATCTAGCTCACGAGATTGTAAGCATGTGGCACCAACACCTTAAGAGACTCGCGTTGGGCAGTTGGGTCAAGAGCTTGATGCAGATGTCTGTACCAACTCCTCGACACGGCGCGAATAGTGAGGTTCCTTTCTTTGCGTCCCTAGCCACCGGTGGCTTGGGCCCTGTAACCGCTGCCGGCGGCACGCTATTTTTTACGTTTTATATATACCTATTTGAGTTTAAATATGTACCTACTTATATAACAACATGTAAAAAGTATCAAATAAGTTGAAAATTAAATAAAAATAATAACTAAGTATATTAAATAAAATTATAATGTTTTATTTTAATCAGATTCAATAGCATAAAGAAAAAGGGTGCGTGTCAGCTCCGCCGCACGACGGGAGTTTACTCGGTGTGCGTAAGAAGATCGCTAGTGTGGGGCCGAGTGCAAAACGACCGTTCGGTTGCAGCGCTCGTGGGGCAATCGCGCGTAACGCCTCAACTTTCGTGTTACACTTGATTTTACTCCTTATATTTTTTCCGTACCGAGCCTTTTACCTAAAGTGACCATACGTCCCGCTTTGAACGGGACAGTCCCGTTTTCATGCAGCCCGTCCCGGTGTCCTATGAAAACTTTTGGGAAGCGAAAATGTCCCGTTATCAGTAATCTCAGCAAAAATGTGTAGAAAACTAGCGTACCGCCTCAAGTTGTCCTGTAAGCGTCAATCCGTTTTTTTTTTTTAATAATTTATAATAATCTCAAAATCAATCGATAGCGATACCTGAGATATTTAAAGAAGGGCGTTATAGCTGGGTGTTCGTTAGTAAGCCTCTTCCACCCTAGTTAATTTTGAGAATGTCCCGTTTTGTGTGACGATAAAAATGGTCACGTTACTTAAACCTCAAATCGTTTCTTAAGGAGTTAACTCCAAAAACAAATCATTATGTTGTGTAATGTCAGTGTAACATTTCAAATGCTTCTTCTATACAGTTGTGTTTCAGCACTTGCACCAGTTTAGGATCCATGGATATGGTTTTTTGTTCCATATAGCCATATTCCAGCGAAATTTGATGTATCATGAAAATTATTCTGTATTATTTATTAATTATAATGTGTAATTAATAAATAATACAGAACTAACTGACTAATCGGTAATAATAAATACCATCTTAATTTAAACTAGAAATGTTACTGGATTTAGTGAACCATCTCACACTAAAGAATGGTATTTTATGTATCTTTTATTCGATTATGGTGCGACAAATTTACGTATACTCAGGTCACGGAAGTGGTCGATACTCGAGCTTATAATATCCACCATCTTATAATGCTCATTTGCATTATAAGATGGTGGATATTATAAGCTATTTGGCGTATGCATTGCCAGAAACCGCTCGCCTTGTATGAGGTGTGTAGGGAGAGAAGCTGTGTTGTGTCGTCGATGCTGTAGGCATATCAATATTTGTCCCGAAGCAGGGAACGAACCTGTGACCCTTCGAATCAAACGGACGTCTCACATCGCTGGACTAACCGGGTCGTATATATAATTTCGATGTTTCATATTTGTAAAATTATAATTTTAATCTCCTACAACTAGTGAATAGCAACGCTTATTTAAGTAATGTTTTCGACGAACATAGTCACGTAAGAATGTTAGGAAATAAAACGTATAAATATTTTAACAAATTTCTTTATTTTAAGCATCCATAAACCAAATAAACTCTTAGCTTAAATGGATCATGTTATTAGTTGGGCAATTCGGCATAATGTGTGACATAGCATGACGTTCGTTTCGATTCTAACAAAATTAAATAGAAAAAGCAATCATGGAATTTAGGCATAATACTTAAATTTAATAAACTTAAAAATTTTAAGAATCATTTTGCTGTCATGCTGTCTTTTAGGGTGTTGACTTATCCGTCTGAATGATCACTTGAATGAAGATAATTTTGGCAGTCATTGCTTCAGGTTTATCTTTGCCAAATTTACGAATTATTATGTTTTAAATTGAATTATGTTTTCATCTTTGCCATTATTATAATAGTCGATAAGTAAATTATAATCAAATTTTAATACCATATTTACAACAAGTATCCATAATATAACCTGGTGGAATTCAAACAGATCATTTCTGATATTACGGTCAAACAGACATCGATAAGCTATTATGACTACATACCTCTAATTCCTTGGTACAAGACCTAATAAAACATAAATTCAATGCAATACACAATATTACACAAACGTCATACTTCGTTACACAAAGCAATATACATATAACTCAAAGTACATATGACAACATAAATCATCAAATAACAAATTATTAGGTATTTATTCCTTCTATGATTTCGCATTAAGTGTAAATTGAATGTCATAAGATCGCACTTAGTCCCAAATAATTTCTTATTATCATCACATCATTTAATTTGCACGGAATGCAATCGTTCACGGAAAATCATAAAATTATAGACATTTTATTGTACAAAAGAAAACCTACTTTAAAGATTTTCTAATGGAAATGCAAAATCATAAAAGTTTTTACTCCTTAAGCTAGCGAGAAACTAAGTTGACGCATTCGTTCCAAATAAACTTAACATAAAATGACTTCCAAAACACTCTATACACAATCAGTCTTCCATATGTATCGGATTTTGCCATCCTTCACGCCATCTCATTACTATAATAATTAAAATGGACGTGTTAAAATACGATATATACATAGGTATCGCATAATGGCAACTTACCAATATGCAATATTTTACCATTGATATACAAAAAACCCAAGATGCACAGTCGCGTACAAACTTCGCACTCGAAACTGTCGTCAGTTGTACTAACGTAGTTATAGATAACACATGACCTTATATTTTACAAAGTGAACCTTAGCTGTAAGAGTTTAAGTTCTGTTTTTAAAACAATATGCAAAAACTAAACAAATTTTACGACCGAAATTCATGAGTGGCACAAGGAATTGAATAGAGTCAAATAAATAAAATAATAATATAAATATTTTGTTTGATTTATTTTTGTATCTTATTACAGGTGCCTGCCTATTTTATCGAGTTTGTAAAATTTACGTTCACAGTTTTTAAATGTATTATGCCCATATTGCAATTCATATAGCTATGCGATATGAAATAATATTATTAAGTTTTTAGTTTAATTATGTATGTATTAAAAAAAAATTGGTATGTATTAAAATGGAATAAAAAAGCAATAATAATAATTTTATGCATTGATTAAATAATATAAAATCCACAAATTGTTAATAATATTACTAACAAATTAGGTCACTTTGTCTATGTCAATTATCAAATTATTAAATATTAAAAATGTATTAATACATAATAATATATTATATTAATTTAAAAGTTAATTATTAAATTAGTAATAAAAAATATGTGTGATTTCAGAAAATCGACTCCATTGACAAGAACAGAGCCTTTATACGACTAAAACAAAATGAGCCTAATACGTTTCTATGACCGTAGACCGTACAACCATTGAAGTTTGCCGTATTATACTAAGATCGATGAGTGAAGTTATAAACAAAATTAAATCAAAATCAATTCAACATCGCTATATTTACTCATTTATATGACAAATGTAAATCAATAGTCTTTTACTTACAGAAAGTACGATATCCCATCCGTTTTCATCGGTATAGACGTATTACTTTTACAATTTTTAACGGAACACTTCGGCATTTAAGATTGACGTGATACTATTTGAAATGAGCGCTAAATGTTCATTTTAGCGCTAGTTGCGAGCGGACGGTTTTGAGACGTTGAGTGTGCATCTTGGGTTTTTTGTATATCAATGTATTTTACACATATTTTCAACGTACAATCAGAATTTTATAAACTCCTGAAAGAACCTAAACAAATATCGGCAAATGTTGCTAGCTAAATTATGATATTTAATGAATATAATAAGTATGAACCACATTAATCACACATTATTTTGTGTTTAACATTACAACATTTACAACTTGCGCTTGTGAAACAGATTATAACAATTGCCATCACACGTTGCTTTTACATTAGATAAGCAACTATTCGCTCATAAAATCACACAAATATTCACTTACTTATTTGCACAAATATCATATCTCATTGTAACAGGCAAAGATATTATAAAAAATAGACCGATATGTGATAATACAAACGTTTACTACAAAATTAAATCTATATCAACAATGTGGTAAAATAAATGGTGGCGGGATAACAAAAACTCATCAGGTGCGTTTGTCTCTAAAAAAAATAATATTTTACCGAAGATTTTACTGGTCTGGTAGGCCCGCGAGCTCCGTCACTAGAGCTCTACCACCAGTAAAAATGTATGAAAAAATGTTGCCGGGATGATGTAACGATTAAACCATGGACACGACAAATAACGCGTAAGTACCTATTATAACTTTTTATTAAACAAATCAAACAACACGGTAACAAAAACGCAAGTGCAGTTAAAAATAATAAAACAATGACAGTTTACCCAAGAGCTTATCTTACTTATCTTAACCGTTTTAATTTTAACGTTTAATTAAACAAGCATTTTTTTTTTTCAATTTCCTTTAAACAGTTATTTTTTATAACATTTAACACCTTGTTAGTTGGTAAACAAATGTACACTGAACGGGCATTCGTCACCGTGTCGGGAGTAGCGGTTACCTGCCCGCTGCTTTGGTCCAAATGAATGTTTAGCGGCCGTGCTTATTGCTGGTCTATTTCTTATGATGTCTTTGGTTATACGCATATTGCAATTTTATTGTGAATACTGGTTTCTAAGTTATTTGTGTCTGTTATTTTAATCTTATTGTGATATGCGGCTAGACTACTTACTTATTATTATCTATAGGAATTATTATACTTCTAAAAATCGCCAATATTGAGTTTTAGACAATTAGTCAAAAAATATGTAATTAATTACACGCACCAAATCATATATATATATATATATCATTCTGGGGTTTTATAGTTACATAAAAGTTACATACACTTACTTCAAGTAATTAATGTTGTTTTTATGACAATATACTTTATTAATAATTTCAAATTATACAAATTTAAAACACACATTTATTAAAATTACTATCATACCAACCATAAAGTTCATTTGCGGTTGTGATAAGCAAGTAGCAATATCTATAATAAAATTCAATACATTTCTTAACGTGAACGTTAGGTACAATTAGAGAACTGTCCATCTTTACAAAGAACAAACAAGTATAGCTTTTATTACCATCACATACAGTGTCCATGTGTACAAGCGGACATTTTTCTCATTGTACAGTTCTTAACTTACAAAAATATTAATAGCAGCTACACTAGTCTAGCTAACGGTCAGGATCATTCTCAAAAATTTTTACCCTTGTTATTAATTTGACAACTAAATTGATTAAGAATCTTAGATATACAATTTACATGTCACAATGTTAGTTACCGTACTCCTCCGAAACGGCTGGACCGATTATCATGAAACTTTGTGAGCATATTGGGTAGGTCTGAGAATCGGCCAACATCTATTTTTCATAACATTTTTGGACATTTTTTTAAAATTATCTAGGTTGATACGAAGTTTGCCGGGACAGCAAGTAATATTATATAATTTAAATCAATTTTGTTGACAAATTAATAATATTTAGGATATATTGTTTCTGGAAACACCTACCACTAATATTCATATTCAATAACAATACAGTATCCACCAAGAAATATTGCACATCGACCTTATGAACGAGACTTCGGCTTATTTCGGGTCTGTAGAACGTTATCTCTTTCGAACCTTACCTATGTCAGAGAATATGTAATAATATTACGTATAGAATGGACACTTCGACGTCCCGCTCGATTTCCCCGCCTCACCCAACCTCCTCCCCTCTTATGGGCGACGTTTGGTATTCTCTACGTGCTACGCTTACAGGTGCACGTGTTAACCGTCACTGATTGATGTCTATGTAATAGAGATCAAACAAATTAAGCGTTTGTATGGAATTTTGGCGGAGTGTCCGCGGTGTGCCTCTGTGACGTTTGTCCACCATTTTGATCAAGTTTTGACCAATACCAGCCTATCAGTGCCTACGTTGGCAGTGTGTAGCTCTGCTACACATAAGGCTCTACGAAGCCGAAAACTAGCCGATTGTCTCGTAGGCTCGATGTGATGTGGAATATTTCTTGCTAGGTACTACACAATCCTATCTAATGCCCGCTACAATATTCTATTTAGGCACAAATTTAAATGCATATTGTCTGGAATACTATGTGTAACTTCGTATTATTTTTATTTCGCTTTGACGTTGCACTTGATCTCTGTCGTATCTTATAACGAATGGCACTAAAATAGTTACAACATGATACTTGTTCTACGCGCGATAATCTTAAGTAACAAATAGGCTTGGCATATAGGGCGAAATTAGAGTGGTCGTTTTACCTCGGCAGTACGACTTGCCTTCAGTAGTATTATCGAAACATACGAGTTAAAATTTTAAAGTAATATATTTAATTCGTTTTTAAATAATTTAAACATGATCATCATCTCAAAAGCGTGACATATGGTAATTCACTAAACGTAACGTACGAGTATGTACTACTTGAACTAGTGCACGCACACTGCCGCGCCGTGCGCTGCCGACTAAGTGAGAAAACCATGATAGTTATTACGGGACCGTACATCACCATCTAACCCAGAGGTTCCTAAACTATTTTTTCTTTTAGACCTTGCTACATTTATATCACATTCCTATATTGCCAATTTTTTTTTCACACCTATGTAGACCTAGATCTTTTTGTGGTGGAAAGTCCATCGACCAATAGAAACGGAGCATCAAAGGAAAAGGTTTAAAAAAAACGGGAAAATAACGTATTTTTACGCGGACAAACACGCAAGCACATCTAATTTTCATATAGGTACCTACTTGTATTATTACTCAGATCAGTTTCGTAAATGTTAGATGTTTGATTATTATGGACAAATGAGAAGCATTCTTATTTGTCCATAATAATCATTATTTTCATCATTCTTTATTCTTCAATAGCCCGTTTGTCCCATTCAAATTCTACATTTTTAGTCATTGTAACAAATTGTGGACAAGCAGGTTAGTACACATACTTTGTATGCAAACATCCTCATAGAACAAGTAACATGCAAAAGACTGCTTTGTTATTTATTTATAAATCTAGATAAAGTTGCATGTCTTTTAGTTAAATTACTGTTTATTTTCATGTCCATGTAGGACAATGTTTCGTCTTCGTATTATTTAAAATCTTTAAAAAAAAATTAAGTTATTTTCATATGCAAGAACTAACAGTCGGAAGCCGTTTTAATAATTTTATTTTGAACATCTTGAATAAAAATATGATTTTTGTGATATTTAAGGTAAGGCACCTTGAAGGACATGAAAATAAACAGTAATTTAACTAAACGACATTAAGATTGTTATTATTAGTCTTAACATATTATTATGCCATAAAAAATCGGACAATGGGTAAATACGGCAATAGAATCATTAAATTCTTCCATTTCACCCTCCAAATAAGATACAGTATAAAATATTAAAGATTAAAATATATGAAGGAAGCTAGTCTAAAACTAAAACGCGTACGACATGCCTACCTTTCACTAGCGTAGCGAACATGGGTGGCACCCGGGGCGGATGATAAAAAAAGGAAATACTTCCCATTCTTTTGTATCTAATTTCTCCATTCTCCACCGTTGTGGTCCCTATTCGAGCAAATTCTGCCTCTGGCACCCCATGGTTTTATACCTAAATGCGAACGACGTCAAAGCTCAAATTTGGGTTATTTAAAGAGAGGGTGTCACCACCCGCAAATGGGTGGCACCCGTGCGGGCCGCCCCCGACCCTCCCCCTCGCCGCTGATACCTTTTATGCATATAATTTTATAAAACGATTGGACGTCTTCCGTTTTATTAAGAATTACTAGTCTGATGTGCACAGTAGGTGAAAGAACGCATATACAAACGTATTTTGAGATTAATAAAAAATCATGTTAATAAAACTCTAGAGTAAAATATCTAGGATAAAATAATCAGTGTTGTACACATTAATAGCCCAAATGTTGATGTTCTTAACAGGAAGAACCTACTTATCGTATTGCTGAATATTATCACACGGAACCAAACATTTGAATTTTATTTGTTGCATTACGATACAATTATTAAATATTAAAGGTATATAAGCTATTTATTTTGACTCTCATAAAATATCATACAATTAAAAACGAGATGTTTTTCTTCAACTTTGTAACTCATTTGCCATTACTTTTAGTCATTAATAGGAAAATTCTGTGGCGATAAAACTGTAAAAAGCAATTACACCAGTGTCTGTCATTTATATTTTATCGTAGTAAACACATTCAATCAGTTACATTATCTGATAAATATCTGTTATTTTGCCAG
Organism: Macrosoma leucophasiata; assembly: GCA_036365455.1. Lineage (NCBI taxonomy): Eukaryota > Metazoa > Arthropoda > Insecta > Lepidoptera > Hedylidae > Macrosoma > Macrosoma leucophasiata. Next base: position 18,940,141 of record JAWQUS010000007.1, on the reverse strand, counting down.
TTTATTAATAACACACTGTAACATTTGCTAACATTCCAAGCATTTTATCTTTTATTTGAGGAAGGTAGCGTTCCGGTTGCTTTAATATTACAGGTGGAGTAAAAAAGCGTGTATTCTGATTATTTCTTTTTGTATATTTTAAATAATATCAATCTGATATGAGCCCTACACACAATCAAAATAAAGACAAGAGACAAGAATAAATAAATTAATCAAACACATTTGATAACACTGCCAATTTTCTTACAGAATAATGACCTTAAGTTACATTGAACGAAATATGAATTATACAAAACCATACAAAGATTTAGAACAAATCCTTTTTAATCCTTATCTCTTTTTGAAAACTAAAATTCAAATTAACATCAAGTTATATTTATAATTTCAAACAAAACAATGTTAACGTAAAACGAAAAAAAAACGAAACAAATTAAACTTAAGTACGCATTTTTGTACAATGACATTCATAATAAATATTATTTTAACCTTAAAATCTTAAACAGTAAATACTTTAAAAAAACTTATTCATTTTACATCCGTATTATAGTTAATCCGTAGTTAAAAGGATAAATGAAAATAAAATGTTTTTGAAAGATTGATATACAATGCATTTTGATCGTTAGATAATTAATATTGACCCAACTTTAAACACAATAGCCGTGCATTGACGCGGATTGCGTAATTAGTAATGAGGTATAGTCACAGAACTCTCCGCTTATAAAATCAATCAAATATAGCATTTATTACCATGGTGCATATTTATATGGCCAAGCGGCTATCCCACGAAGGTTTAATTAGCAGTTAAAACATGCAATCTTTAATTGTCCGTGAACAACCTAACAAACATTATAATATATGTATAATACGATATTTTACACAGTTGATTAAAAGATGAATGATATTCGATGTAGATACTTATATAGCAACTATTTTAATACACAACACATTCACATGCACTTGCCTGCAATATGCAGATATTTATTTAGTTGTGATCACAGACTAAAGAAAACGAACGTGTTAATTACCTACAGTCATCCAACGAACGTGTTATGTCAGAGCAATCGTGCGGGGCGCGCGACGCGCGGGACCGAGGGGGCGGTACCAAGTAGCCCATACAAAAACTGTCATCTACTTGTGACTTAGCGTTAAGGGGTGCGAGATTTAAAATTACTTTTACAAGTTTTTGGAAAGATGATATTGAAAAATTTGATGTCAACTTTACTGTTAATATTTTATTCTAATTTTCATTTATTAATAAGTTAATAATGTCTGTTATATTTTACACTTTATGTAGGTACATACTTACTTCACAAAACGAAAAAATATTTAAATTAAACTCTAAATATATTTTTTTGTTTGTATGTTTTTGACATTCGAGTTAAAAAGGTATGGATGAATATTAGGATCGGTACATTATAATTGTTAGAATTCTGGCGTACTGATGGACCGCCCAACTGGAATACTGGTATATTGAGGGTAGATCGGTAAATTGTTGATAGGTTGAGATATTTATAGTTTGATAGATTTTTCTATTTTCTGGAGGCTTCCCAGTACCACAAAGTTTGGTAAAGTTCCCGGAGATGTCAACAGGCTCGCCGCCGGTTACGTGGGCCAAAACGTGACCGGCGAATCGAGGATGTATGCATGAATCCGATTTACCTCTCCTTACCCCTTAGGGGATTACAGGCGTCATGTTTTTAGGGATTTTTATATATGTTCAACGTAAACTGACGCGTTACAAACAACATAAATAAAAACCAAAAACGTGACAACCTTAATGCATTTGCGTTTTTATGGGTGAAGGCGGCATATTGCAAAACTTCAAAGGCGATAAACTACTATGTACTATGTATGTACTTATACTGTGTTTGTGATGTTATCCATGTACGAAAAATTAATCAAAAATATGAACTCGTAATATCGTATTGTAGACCATAGCCTATTGTTTATTGAGGAAGTTGAGACAAAAACTTTGAAAGTTGCGATTTTTTTACCTATACATATAGAGACATATCTATATGTATATGTGAATACAAAGTTTTTAATTCAAGAGAAATAAATGTTTTGAGTATTATTATAGATATTATATAAATACCTACAATGTCGATAGTCTATAATCGGACACACTACATCAGAAAACAATCTACAAAATTTCGATAACTTTATAGTTAAAAAAAAATCTATTCGCTATTGTACGTTCAAGTTCAAAGAATTGATGATGAGGAAAAAAAACAGTAAACCTGTTTTTGGTACAACCTTTTCGCAGATGTTACTTGTTCCATGGTCAACAGAGCCCTGGCGGGAAATTAATTGCACTGCCTTAAGTATTGATCTTATAACATTACTATATTTAACTGTTATTATAACATATTTATCAATTATTTAAGCAATAAAATATTAGTTTTTAAACTCCTTTCGTAAAAGAAAAGACGAAGTAGATAGATTCTGTTTAAAATAAAATATGTAGATAATGAGAAAATATATGTGCTCTAACTTAAAATGAAAAATCATTAAAAAAAACTAAACAATGACATGAATAAGATTCGAATACGATTTCAACGGGTTACGATTAAGAATATTACGATGAAACGAAATAAATTCGAAGGTTCACCGTGGGAAAACGCCGCCTGTTGCAGCATTATAATTAGACAGATTTGTACAAATGTACAATACAAACCTGTGACTATACACCGAACAAAAACATTATTAGTTAACATCTGACATATTAATCCTCAGATTCATTAGCGAGTCGATAAAATTCTGAATATCTCAACCACTGATTACATTTACAATCGATTATAAATAATCTAAATCATATTATGTTTCATATTTGACAAAAACAATTTGAAATCCTACGATAAACTGTATAGTGACATCTATCTCTAGCAATTTATTTACACTGTAAAATGTAAAAGTAGGTTATTGTTGTTTAACTTTCAAAAAGTTTCGATTTGGTTCATCTCGTAGTATATCCATAGTGTTTATGAAACGTTGTTAAAAGTATAATAATTTAAAAAGAATTCTTAATACGCAAGTCGCGCATCAAGTCTTCCTGATGCTCACAAATGGATGACATGAATTATGATTACTTACATAACGCACAAAATATTGCACTTATCAATTATATGGCATCTTCCTCAAACACAACTTAATAAAAACTAATACAGTTATAATTAAACACATAATCACAGTTACACATACGCTGTTTTGATAATTGCGTTCTTTTAACAAAAAGGTCAAATTAGACTTTAGATTTATATTATTTTTTAAACTAAGTATGGTTTAAAAATCTAACATTAGCGTGTGATATGTCGATGGCCAATAAATTATCGACAAACCAGTTTTATTTAATTAGAACCTCAGTTTTATTCCGTTGTCGGTACTAGCAGAGTCAAATCATTTTTGATAGTATCAATAACATATTTTTTACAACTATGCGTTCGTAATACAAAAAATATATATATAATACATACACGTAAACAACACTCTAGCATTACGATAAAATAAAATCGTGAATCACACAGATCTACATTATCGTCATTATATTTTAATGAGTGAGCCACCCAAAAGCAGACCCTTTTTATTCTATTGCATACACCGCACCAGCCAGCGGTGAATATGTATGAATGAATATTAATAGGCACTAAATATAGTTTCTACTAGAAGTAAATTCCAACACATGTAGGTTCCCTACATTGACAGTTCGAAAACAACACTTTCTTTTACTGCAGAACATTTTTTTTTCTAAGTAAAATTTACCAATTTTATGAGAAAAGATAAATGTTGCCTTGACTTCGTCATAAAATAATCCTTGTCATACTATTCATCTGATGCCAAAGACGTAGGTATCATTTATTTTTAAAACTTCAAGGTTACTGAATGTGTACAATTTACTTCGTATCTTTCGGAAACTATAATGGCGAGTAGCTGATTCCCTATCGGGCAAAATGATTGTATGATCCATAAATTACTTTCAGATCTAAATTTATTGCACACAATATTATGACAGCGCCAAAGTATAAGCGATATTTGAACATTATTATTTCTGCGATAACGTCTGATAAAGAGTCTGCGTTTGCATGGTACCATAGTTATCACTTTTCAACAGCATTGTGTCAAATAAGGCTAGTCTCCACTATAGAATGAGTAAAAGTTACAAAATGAAAACAAACGCTCAGCCTGGGTTGCACCAAGATATTTGTTAAAGTTATAGTAATTGTAACATTTCACATCCTTCTCTAACTTTAATAGATTTCTTTAAGTTAGAGAAGGATGTGAAATATTACACTAACGGCCAAATACTCAAACGTCACTTAAATCTAAGTGTGACTTAAAAGTCTTCTATCTTTATAAAACACGTTCAAACGATAGAGATAGCGCACATTTGAGGGTTGCTTAAAATTGAGTGACGTTTGAGTATTCGGCCATAACTTTAGCAAATATCTTGGCGCAACCCAGGCTTAATCATTCAAATATGTCCTGCATTGCTTTCATAATAACCCATAATTCTTGGATAGCAAATGACAATCTATTTCAAAAACTTCCGACAGCAAAATGGCCAAAGCTCCATTAATAACAACAGTGGCTGGACCGCCTAATTTAATGTCTTTTTTTGTTTTCATTACCTCTATGTGAGCAATAGCGATAATATTATCGCTATCACTTTCTAGCCGCCAAATAAAAGTAAAAGTGACAATCAGATTATCGCTTTTGCTGTTGTAGGCGAAAAGATAATGAAAATTTACGATGTACATTAAGACCAAAGCGATTAAGTTAGACGGTCGCCACAGCTAATGAGCAGGAGCTTTCTTCGTCGAGTGAATCCAGTGTGGATTAGATATCCGTGAATCCGCACTATATCCATAAGAAAATATAGAAAATAAGTCAGTTGAAGTTGTTTTCAAAGAGAAATAACTATACAATACATTGAGTTTAGTTAATAATACGTGCACATTTAACCTAATTGTTCTGCTATATTTGTGACTGACCATAAAAAACCATCAATATAAAAATAACTTTAAAAAAAACCGATCGTGACATGACGATTTTAAGATGCTGCTCATCTCTTGACCTCGGACTTGACCCACATTACCTTCTTTTGAGTAAATGGTGCTTGTTGCATAAGACTGCTTGCTATTTATGGCGATACATTACACGTACTGTGACCGATTGGAGAATGATTGAATCTTTAAGGTATAACTAAATTATGTTGAAGATACACAACCTTCACCCACACCAGATCGTTTAAAACGGTTGTCATGGCAACAAAGATCAATAATCATGACATATCTCTACACGCATACTCATATACATGGACACTAGCCTTAACACAACTTTACGATAATTAACGACCGTATGCAGTCAATTAACCATTAACGGACGACATAATGGTTTGTTAATCGACTGTGGGTGCGCCAGTAATTTATAATTATCGTGACATTAGCAAAAATAATTCCTCTTCTCTATATTAATAATTGACATAGATCACACCTTTTATTCGGCCTTCAGATGCTGTTGTTGCTCTCTGTGCATGTTCAACTCTTTCAGACGCTGTCGCAATTGGGCCTTCTTCAGGTTCGTCATTATTTGTGTTGATTGGTACAGCCACGAACCCTGTAATTATAAGAAATTCGAATATAACTTTTTTCTGCACTCATTAGCAGTAATCATTTTTTGAAATAGCTAGTACGATTTTCCATGAATGGTGGTTTAGATCTGATCCTCGGCTTAGGGCGTTATATAAGACTACATAATATGTGGCTCATGCCACATAATATATGTTGTTGTTCGAACTTAACTCGCCGAAAGGACCGACAGGTTATCCTCCTCAACTCAATTGTTAACTTGCTAGTTAACTCGCCGATTTGTGAGATTTTCGGGTTCAAGTTGCAAGTTGACTCGCTACTGTACACATCGAAGTGTAAATCGGTCTTCACTGATGCTTGGGTAAACACGGCGCTGCTATTGTATACCTACGACACTTTTACAACCTAGCAAGTTTGCCTTGATAAACGTTTTCGTTGTAGATTAGTTTGTCTCATCGAATAAGTACATCAGGATCTTGTCTGCAAATGACATCATACAAGAGAACAGGTACGTCATTACCGTCCTCCTTTGAAACGTAGGTATCGGTCACAATAAATAAACCCACATCCTAACGCTAACATTTGGTAGGCACCACTGGATTACTTAATGTACCTTCCATAATACATTCAGACGTCGGGACACAAGTAGAGAATTTTTCCACTAGTGCAGTTAGTCAACCGTACAACGACAGTCAAAACATTCCAATAGAACAGTAGTAAATGCAGTAACTCGGGGTGAGCAACAGCATCCCGTGATAAAATTACCGCCACTACGAATGCGCAAGCGCAACTCGCTCGACAGGCGTCGCGATTATGGCTTATGATGCAATCTTTGAGGAGGCTTTTTTGTTGATTGGCTGATATGATAATGATGATGATGAATACAGATATATTTATACCGATATGATGTCGGTAACACCTCTGTGCAAGACATTACACCGGTATGCCCGCCGGAGCATCAAAATAGGTAGGTAGGTATAATGATTTCAAATGACAGGATGCGAACTGTATATCATTAAAATTATTAAAAAAAAACATATTGATGTAATCAGCGAGATTAGGTAATATAAAATACTGATAAGTTTTTTATGCCATGAAGTGGCAAACAAACATACATTTCAAATTTATGATAATAACATATGACTATAAACATCTACATAAAACCAAAAATTTCGATGTACACGCGATGCCACTCCTAAGGTCTATGTTGTAGTGCCTTTGCGCCGGAAGTTACAGGGCCATAAATATACCTAAGTACAGACCAAAATTATGCAAATAAAATTATTTATTTTATTCTTTGACTAAGGTTTAAAGATAGATGTCAGTTGAAGAACACGGCATTAAGATCCCGTTTAGTATGGAAAAACGTAATCTTAAGACCGATGGGCATAGCATAGATGGGCATATAATCATGGGCTCAGGGTGGAGCAGCAGTCTAAAATAATATACATATAACTAACAAACTACACCCACAATTAACTTTTTTTCATACAAAAAGGTTGCACACACACCCCATAGTACCGTGTCTATATAATTCGACTGAAGACTGTCGAGTGTGAACTTTCTTACGAATATTACCTAAGTATTGTTGTTAGTACCTAAATGATTAAGTTTTTTTGGTTTGATTAGGAACCTTACAGATCAGAGCCAGGGTGGGGGGGAGGCAAGCGCCCACTCTGTCCCATAGTGACTATGCCTATCCAAGTACTGAGATCTGTCTTTTACACACACTGGCACATAGGCACAGCTGTATTTAATTCCTAAAATTGTCGACCTTGCGAACAATATTGAGGCAGATATAAAATTTAGCAACGGGCGTAATTCATGCAAATTATTTTAGTAGGCAGCAGGTACATACGTCATTTCATACATTTAAATAACCAACAAAGTGATTACTCATCAACCTGTGTTTAGCAGAAATTATACTCAAGTACGCGTGTATTCTATTTTTATTTCAATTCAAGTGTGGTATTGGTATCTGCAGAGATTTCCAGATGCGCGCCATCATTTACGTATTGAACTAAAATTGGAATGTTTACACAAGTACGTTGCATTTTTATCGATTCTTACTCGGAGAATAACAAATTTGCGTGAATTTTTAGCATGCCCCTTTTTCACGAAGAAAATGATGGAAGTAACATACGTAAAAATAGGACCATTTGGTCTTGTACTTTGACATAGGGGAAAGCCTGCTATACATAGGTATATCTACTCCCCTATTCGGTCCGCCGCGACCGGTGGCCCGCGTTGCTCTATGGGTGGCCCGTATTGCTCTATCTCTTTTATACATAGGTAGGTATAAAAGTATCAAAGACGCGGCGACCTCGTTGCGTACTCGCGACGAAATCGACGCGCTAATCTCGCTTTTAACTTGCTAGAAAATCGCTAGCTTGATAAGGTCCTTAGGCTTCGTTTGCTGAATCGGTTATAGCAGCGTTTCCCATTTGCCGGGTCAGGACCCCGGTACCGGGCCGTCAAAATAAAATACCAGGTCGCAAATTACCGCCTTGTTTGAAAAATATTATTTACTATCGGTCGACGTATCCTAAATACTTCTAATAAATATGTATTATTTTACCTAATGGAACCAGCTTGAGTTTAAAAATAATAAGTGGGTGACGAAGAGGCAGTGTGAAAATTACCGGGCCATAGAACAACAATGTTCGGAAAACACTGCGTTACAGTATGGTCTGGAGCAGATATTGTCCCTTAACGTGGCTCAGAGGGTGATACGTCAGTTCATGTGTCACGACCACAGGAGACGACAACGACCGCCGCCATCTTTCTAGGGTTGCTAGTAGGTAATATGGCCTGCCAATGCTACCATACCACCTTTGTGATTGTTGCCTTTACCCCCATATAGAATACTAGGCCCTCGGATTCGCCCGCGTGGATGTCGTTTTTTAAATATTTAAGTAGCCTATGTTCTTTTTCAGAAGTCAGCTCTATCTCTGTACCAAATTTCATTAAAATTGGTTCAGTCGTTTGGACGTGAAAAGGTAACAGACAGACAGAGTTACTTTCGCATTTATAATATTAATATTATTATATTATTAAGTAGGGAAGTAGAGATAAGAAGGGATTTTACGATAGACAGGAGATACGTACTGCCACCAAACTCAAGTTTTTGGACAACTAAGATACTATGAATTTACACTTATAATACTGTATGAAAATATAGTAAAATTTACATATTCTTAAAATATTCATCAAACTCCATGTACTTAACATATTTCCTATACATAATACAAAATTAAAACTTAATTGGCTGGAACGTTCAAGGACAGTGTAAAAAATTATACACTACGAGTATATTAAACGTACCTAGTAGTACCTACTATTAAACTAGAGACTACAATAAATTAACTGCAGTTTATACAATGCATAGCAAATAATTACTGGGTACAAAGTAATTTAACAATTATGTTGACATAGGTACAATGGAGTAAGTACCTGTGTCGACACACACGATTTTTAGGATTCCGTAGCCTACAAGGAACCCATACAGTTTCGCCATGTCCGTCCTACGTCCGTCCGTCGGTCGGTCTGTCCTTAGCTTAGGACAGACACTCCTTACATTATAAAGCAGGAGACCGACCGCGTAACTCGAATGGTTTCGTTTAGCTTTCGATTATGAAATGTCATCATCTTGTTAGTTTCTTACCGCCTAACTTTTTCCTGGAAGTGTTTTCGTCCGCAGGTTTAAACTTAAGAGCAGAGGCGGCTCTTCCTTAAGAGCGCTGGTGCAGTGCACTCCCACGAAAATTATATACTTACTTAATGATAATATGTTGTAATTTTAATTTCTTTTTATAACAATTATTATCCTTACATTACACTCTTTCTATTTTACAATACCTAAACAAGTCTATCAAATTATCTTTATTACGCGCACATTTTGCGTCAATTTGTAACGAGTGGAGCGCCAGCGATTGCGCTCCTATGAAACGAAGTTTAGTACAATGCCTAGCTCTGTATTCAATGAGTGCGAAAGGGAAACATCGACACAGGTCGGCGCGTGAAACAGAACATTTTGTATGAGAAATTAGCCTAATGCGGCGCGCCGCTCACAAGTGATCACGTGACATTGCCGAACGGCGGCGCCCGCAAGTGCGCGGGAATAATACGCTGTGTTGCTTTTGCCGTTTTATGTATACAAACAAACGTGTCGGATTCGTCAGTTATTTTGCAGTTTTTCTTTTTAATAAATATTTAAAATGAAATGAGAAAAGAAGTAGGTATGTATTTTTTTGTGAACCTCCACTAAAATCGTCAAGAGCCGCCTCTGGTTAAGAGCAAATTTTTATAATATTCGGTACGAAACTGACAAGATAACCTCCTAAACGAAAGCATTTGAGTTAGGCGGTCGGCCCCTGTTATTTGACATCAATCTATATACATTTTTGCAACTCCAAAAATGTATATAGATTGATTTCTTCCTTAGTTTAGGCTTTCTTAGTTCTCCTGCCCGGGGAACGAATCCGTAACTTAGGATCTATTTCTACACCACATAACCACCGAGGCAAATAACTTAGGACAGGCAATTTTAAAATAAGTAAGGATTCCTGCGATGGATGACTACGGCTGGCAAGTTAAAAAAACCAATCTAGTTAGACTAGGCTAGTTACATATTTTTTCTTATCATAATGTATCTTCACGTCCCGCACAGATAGGCAAAGAACGTGAAGCGCCAAATAACTTGATTCCTAAACGTCCAATCGTGCCGCTTCCACATGTATCTTTTATTTCTACAATCATCTTTTAATTAACTACCAAGTATCACATGATAGTTATATCACTTCTATTAAGTAGGTATCTCACCGGTAAATTAAGAGCCCGATAACCTCTACAAAAGCTTAAGTTTAAAGATCAAAGTAAACAGACAACTTACCACCATTATCATGCAGTTGAGAAGTATTGGTATGCAAAACACGACCGATATGAATAGGCCTTTGCTGTCGAAATACTGTTGTCTAGAGAACAGGGTCCAATTTCTGGCAGCAACTTCGTTTATGTTCTCCGAAAAATATACTAGAAGCACTGAAACAAATGTTAAAATTGAATTCTAAAATATTATTTGTTTTATGTCGTAGACAATAGGAAAATATCAAGGGGCCGACCATAAAATACATTGAGCGTGACAAAATGTGACAGGGGGACGGGTAGTCCACGGCAACGTCACGTTCGCAGTTCATTAAAATATTTTGAATTAATATTTCCTTAAGACTAAAGCGTCTGCTACACGGTTTGAAATGAGGTATGAAACCAAGGTGACCTTGAACGGAAGTGAGATACGGATTGCGGGCTACACGGTTTGAAACCAACTGAATTGCGCGGATAGGACGTGTCGATATTTTGTTTGTATACCGTGTATTACGCTATAATGACGCCATGACACCTTACCTATCTGTACAACATATAGTTCGAGTGAGTCTTGCGATTTTGTGTGCAATCAAAGAAAAAAAAGAATATGGATGAGGCGGTGGTTAAAGGAAAGATGAACGCTTAGTCATATAACCTTAATTTTATTGATCTCCTGGATTTTCATGACATAAATAACTTTAGTCGAACATCAGTTGCGTCCGCACGCGCTCGCTGACGCAGAGTGACTGTCGTACGCGTAGTTTTAAACAAGCGGCTAGACGGTTTCAAACAAGTTTCAAACCAATGCTTCTGCCAATGGTTTGCAACCCAAGCCCTGCTACCAAGGACGTATGCATGTCACGTGATATTTGGCATAAAACAACGGTCTACACTGTTTCAAACTTTTGTTTCCAACCGCCGTTTAATACCGTGTAGCAGACGTTTATTTCTCATTAAAAATTGTTTTGTCATATTCAGAGTTTTCGTGACATAATATTTTTAGGGTCACAGATAGTGTAACACTGCGTGACAATAGGGGCAGCGGGGTCAGAAAAGGCTTATTTAGTGTGACGTATTTTATGGACAGCCCCAACAGCAATTACCCTCCGAACCAGGAATCTAACCCAATACCCCAGCGTAGCAGTAGCCTTCTACCACTAGACTACTGTGGCAGTTATCTAAGTAATTTCCTGTTTTTGATGAAATGGCTCGCCACCTATGGGCCGAGACGTGAAAAGTGGCGGGTGGTTGTTGTATGTATGTACTTGAATGCCTGTTTTTATCTTGATCTACCCCTTCAGTTAATACATACGAAACCACGATAACACTAAAATTCAAAGAATTGTCATGGTATGGTATTGCTAATTTGGATGTTTTGTAGTTTGGTGGGAAAGGGACTCGAGAACCTGGATCTTAATTGTGATCCAAATGGTTGTGGATCGGATACAAATAATATTTTTTTTAAATTTTTGAATGAATAAAAAGTTGTGATTTCATTTTTATTGTTTACGTTAAACGATTTGAAACTTGAGATAGATCAGCGATTCCCAAAGTGGTCCGTATCTCTGGAGTTTATGGGAGACTCGATGGGGTCTACGTATATGCGTAAATAAAAATGGGATATATGGGAAAGTGATATAAATGTTAGCAAGGGGGTCCACCGAAACCAGAAAAAAATTGAAAGGGGTCTACAAGAAAATAGTTTGGGAACCTCTGATATAGATGAACACCTCCTAATATTGTTGCACGTTTCCGGCTGCACCTTGTATAAGTCAAATATGGTTACTTTTAAATTGGATTACTTGGTTCACCATTGCGGATACCGGCAGTATTGATTTTTATTATGCAGTGTAGTTTGTTTCTATGATCTGGTTTTTACTAGTCCAAGAGCACCGCCAGGCACCACCGTATCGCATTAAGATAATCTATTTATTGCTAACAAAACGTAAACTTCACGCCTAGTCTTCGAAGGGGTAGGCAGAGGTAAATGCATGCATTCAAACAACTAAGATTCGCCAAGTAGATAAGTACCTACGTCTTATATGACGAGTCTAGCCGTATAGCAACATCTCCGAGCACCGTTTGCTAAACGCCAATGGTGGTATGGGGAAACAGATACAGAAAATTGAAAAAATCGTAATAACACTGTTCGGGGATCGAAATCAAAACCCTAGCCTAGCTGGAATGGGCTGCTTCCACTACTGAAGTACGTTAGGAGGAGTTAAATTCGTTTAACCTACTTAAGAAAGTACCTACAAGTGAAATGTATTCTTATTTGATATTAAAAAACGAATAGTCGAAGCGCCAGAGAAGTAGGTACTCGGGTTTGATATTTAATTTTATTGTAGATATTCAGCAACATATTCAAGAGCAACTACAATACAAGAGATAGAACTACCAGGGAACTGGCCGCTTGGTTACAGTGGCACCTTAAGCATGGTAGATCTGCTTGGTCATCTTCTAGTCTGTCTCACGCACCGTTGGTCTCAAGCCTTGGATAAGAGTGGACAATTGAATTATGTTAAAGTTAAACAATGTGAAATGTTCCAATAACTTTAACTTAAGCAAATATCTTGGTGCAAACCAGCAAGTATCATGAATGTCTGTAAACCATCACATTTAACATACCTACAATGAATGACATAATAACCTAACTAAAAGTAAATCAACAACAATCTGGAAAAAAACATTTTTACATTTTCAAGGTAAAACAATACTCAACACCTCCTGCTGTGTTACTAAGTCACCAAAATATGTAATTTTAAAGAAACAAAATTAACATTATATTCTGTCAGTTTTGGAGGATAATCACGTCATTAAACATTAACATAAAACAATTGTTTAATGTTGGTATTTATTATCAGGGAACTGTTTGACCGAGCACCTTATTGCAAAGGTAATAAAAGCTACATTTGATTGATTTCGTAAAGCAGAGAGTTCTCCAACTAAACATTAGCAAAACTTTGAATACTAACATCAATGAATATGCAATAACAAAACAATGGAAATACTACAGATATATCATAGAAATGTAAAACAGCGACTCTTGACCCTTTTGACATGCACATGTAATGAAGTGGCAAAAACAAGTAAGTAAGTGAATACTGTAGCCTATACATAATCTAATAAAAATCTACATAAGACACAGAGATTACAATATTAATATGTGTTGCCATTCTTGAAGTCTAAGTTGTTATAATTATTCTGTGGCGGAAATTACTTGGCTGTATATTGTAACAATACCATACAGATGCAGGTAATACACATTAATTTCAAGTGAAAGTATCATAAGGCATTTTTAGAGCACTTATTCAACATCAACATCTATCAGTATAAAAAGTAATGAGGATATCACATAAACCCAAACAAACTTTATATGTTTCAATTATTATTAACTACCGGCTAAAATGAGTGACCTCAATTCAAGCTATACATTTAAAAACTTGGACTGAGACAATTGGGACTCCTCCCACGCGAAGGACTTGGAGTGAAGATACATATATGAGATAGCATTTTAAATGAGCTCGTATGATATCGTAGGTTGAGAATTTTGACTTTAAATTATGCATTTCAGAATTCCGTCCAAAATAATGAAGGCTCAAAAATGGGACGATTGAGATGCTTCAAGTAAAAGTAGATAATACCATATGTTTCTACTGATTCACCTTCGTGGAGGTATGATTGCCCCTAAAACTTAATTACAACTAGTTTTTGATTCAGTTATGTTCAGTATCCCTGAAGCCACAATAGACCCGATAGGGTCCGAGAACAATAAAAAATCAATTGTCATATTTTGGTGGCCTGAGGGATTTAATGCCTGCTTGAGGGACTCCGACTTTTGTAGGCCTTAAACCTGATAGTGCTTCACTGAATTGAACGAATAATTTTAGAATGCAAAAAATGTATTGCACTACAACCTGTTTTAAATAAAATACATAATTATGTGTATAAATGAAATACAAACATACTTACATAGTGTAATGAAAAGTATAACTTGGAAGTTCCCATAATTTCTGGTTGAAAAACATGTGAATGTTACCAAAACATGGAATGATAGAAGAGCTATGAGCCAAGGGTCCCGCCATTCAATCTGAAATTTAAATTATGGATTAAATCTCAAACAAACAAGTTTTTTTTTCTGAAACAATTTTTTTTGTGAAAATGTATTTTGAAATATGTTTTTTTATGTCATGAAGTGGAAAACAAGCACACAGTTCACATTGATGGCAAGTAATACTTTCGTCTATGAACATGAAACCACAGATTTCAATGTAGATGCATTGCCACTCCTGAGGCCTATTGTCTTTGTGCCAGAAATTAAAGGGTGGTACATTACCACTGGTGGCCTTCATAGATTTCAATAAAGCTTTTGACACCATTAGTCACACTGCTATTTGGAAAAGTCTAACATCCCAAGGAATCCCAGAATCCTACATCAACATAATCAGGATTATATACAAAAACAGCAAGGCAAAGATACAGCTGGAAACCCTGGGACCTGAATTCGCCATTAGAAGAGGTGTGAGACAAGGTGACCCATTGTCACCTAAGCTATTTTCTGCAGTACTGGAAAACATCTTCAGAAAGCTGGATTGGATGAACATGGGTCTCAATATTAATGGCAGAAAATTAAACCACCTCAGATTTTGCGGATGACATAGTTTTGTTTGAAGAAAATATGTACAATCTTGAAACAATGATTCAGTCATTAAGTAGTGAAAGTCACAAAGTTGGCCTAACAATGAACACATCAAAAACAAAACTACTAACAAACTCAAATGAGATAGAAATAATAGTAGATGGTCACTCATTAGAATATGTCAACGAGTACTCCTATCTAGGCCAGATAATATCCTTTGAAGACCAAACAACCAAAGAAATTAACTCTAGAATAGCTAGCGGATGGAGAAAATATTGGTCACTTAAGGAAGTTATGAAGTCGAAGGATTTAAGTGTGTCTATAAAAAGGAAGGTGTTCAACACATGTATCTTCCCTTGTTTAACTTACGGATGTGAGACATGGGCACTTACAAAGCAACTCAGAAACAAACTTGAATACTGCCAAAGATCCATGGAACAAAGCATGACAAGAACACACAAAAAGAACAAAGTAAGAAATGAACAACTAAGGGCTAAGGCAAAAGTGACAGATATTCTAACCCAAATTGACCAGCTTAAGTGGAGATGCACAGGACACATGTTGAGGGAGAAACAAGAAAAATGGAGGAAAATCATCACAGACTGGTACCCCAGAAATACCAAAAGAACCAGAGGTAAACAATTAAGAAGATGGGAGGATGAATTAAAGCTCACAGCGGGTCCAAACTGGAAACGAGTGGCTCGTGATAGATCCCAGTGGAAAAAGCTAGAGGAGGCCTTTGCCAGGAGGCATACTGAATTAAGAGATATACTATAACCTAGAAATCTACAACAAAAATTCAGAATATAAAGGCTATAATAAATAAAACATTACCACTGGAACACAATGGTGCTGAACACTACCATTTAGCAGCAAGTGGATAAGGTAATGTGGTGCCTAGGCCTGCGAGATCTAGCACTGCAGCTCTAACACCAGTACAATTAATCTACTTAGATACTATATAACTACCTCAGAGTATAGCGATAGCAGGCAACTATCCCTAAGCTTTGGTCCTTGGGTTGTGGAGAAATCGCTATTGGGATTTTTCTATTTTCAAGAATTTTCCCAGTGCCACAATTGGAATATGGTAATGTGCCTAGAGGTGTCAATAGGCTCATTATATAATAATATTACATCTGATAAAACATAATTGGTGAATTGTGGGTATTTCAATGTATACTTCACACAGAGGTATAGAGGACATACAAGAAAGATCTTAGTGCACATGCAATGCTACTGTTGAGACCATTTATTACATTATTTCTTTATTTATTTTATGTATAGGTCCCTAAAAATCCATAATCCTTAGCCAAGTACATCTATCAGTTGGCACAGGGTTGTATTTTATTTTTGTTTGGTATAACTTGGCTTAAAAGTCTAATAGTTTCCAGTAGGCTTATCACGTAATTATGCAGTTACATGTAGATATACCAAATTAATATTAGAACCTTGACCAATGTTGTTCACGGTAAACTTTTCTACGAACATAGTTTACCACCGTAAACTGTTTGGCGAATTTATTATATTTTTTTAGAAATGTTTAGGACTGATAATATTAAATTATACATAAATATAATACAAAAACAACATATTTTGAATTTACTAGGATTAATGTAATGATTAATTTGAAAAAATAAAACAAGATATGAACTGATACTTACACTACGAATATATGAGACAAAATCCGATATTTCATTAACTTCAATAAAACCTTCCATTAGTAATTAGTAATTAGACCGGTTCGAAATAACTTAGAAAAAAACCACAACTGTGAACAAAATCCCGAAAATTGGAAAAATCAATGACAAATGACATATGAATGACTTGATTGACATGACAACAGAATCCACAGAATGGGCATGTTTAGAAAATTAAAATCTTTACATTTTATAATCCAATCAGCATTCTGAATGAATGTTTTATATTATTTCGCATTAACACATGCTTTTGAAATATTTTTTAAGGAGTAATGGAAAGAAAAAATTGACTTCAGGTGAGACTAGAACTCGCGGCCTACTGGGAATCTAGTCCAGCCGCTCTTCCAATTGAGCTACTGAAGTCCTGCCCGATTTGTCAAATCTTTCCTTTACATTTATTGCATTGCTTTATGGTAGCAGTAGCGCCATCTATTGCCCTATGAGACTAAAGTAAAATCTATTATATCGGTTGCCTAACTAGCATAGTTGGCAATAGATGGCGCTACTGCTACCATAAAGCAATGCAATAAATGTGAAGGAAAGATTGGACAAATCGGGCAGAACTTCGTGGTTTAAGAACTTTTATTTTCTCAAAAGAATGACATCAATTCACTTACTGAGAAAAAACTTCTAACATGTAAAACAAAAAACATGATGAGTATACAATTATTAACATTTCTATCGGTTACAAACAAATATTTACAAACAAATATTATTTTGACTTGAACTTCAGTAGCTCAATTGGAAGAGCGGCTGGACTAGATTCCCAGTAGGCCGCGAGTTCGAGTCTCGCCTGAAGTCAAATTTTTCTTTCCATTAATCTTTAAAAAAAAATTCCTAATTAATTCGGTCTCGGAAGAGAATGATTCAACGTAACTCTGTCCTTGTCTCTGCAATAATTGGCTGCAAAAGACTTTAATCCATGCCGTAAAACAATTTATAAACAAAAAATTGACAAATGACAATTTGACAATTATTGAATTATGACAATTTGTTGTCTTACAAATATTGATAGTTTATTTTTCTTTCCAATATTTCTAAATAATTCTAAAACACATCATGCATTTATGTTAGGATAAATTGAAAATACGTATTGCGTAGTGCTTGGTGCGACATTATATTTTTTTGTGATTCATATCATGAATAAGTGATGTGATATCAAGTCTTATGTTAAACCCAGTGTAACATACTGGTAATTTTCAATGTTTGTGAAGATCGACTTAAGTTTAGTTTGCTAAGCCGGCGTAACAATATGTTTAATACACTGTTATTGTGGACAATATGCATTTTGATCTGTGGCCATCTAAACAACGTGAAAACGGCACAAGTAATTGACAGTTTAAAATTCCCCCGAGAAAAATATGCAGTCGATTTATCTGGATGTGCATTATTTGATAAACAATGTTCACATTTAAACGATGATCTTGCAGTATTAACATGTGCTTTAGATACAATTCATAGTAATAAAACTCAAGCAACATTTATATGTCAGCACAAAGTATGGTCACATCTAGCAGAGTTGTTGGACAATGCTTTTGTGGAATATAAAATTAAGGGACCATGCCAAGATGAGCCTGTTATTATGGATTGTTTGAATCCTACAACAACCAGTATTGACTGCATATTAAAAAGGAAACCTGGTGTCAAAGAAAAACCATGTATAAGAATGATAAATAAGATAGAATCATTGATTTTTAATGATTGGCAGATCACAGGCAACTTTTTGAAAAACTGTTTAGATGACATTGAAGCGAATAATTGTGGCAGAATCCCACCCGACCCAAGAAGTCTTTCACAAACACAGACACTGAAATGCCTTCAAAATCATGACCAAAATCTCCGCCCTGAATGTCAAGGTGAAATGTCTATGCTGAATGAAATTAAATACAGCACATTACAGTTGGACAAGCTTGTGTTTGCAGCTTGTAATTTAGAACAAAAAGATTTTTGTCCTGATGAAGTGCCAGGGTCATTATTAATGTACAAATGTCTTGTCCGACATAAGTATGAAAATGGTAATACTATTTAATCCTAACTACTTCTTACTCATCAGTGAGTAAATCATTAAAATGTATTCTGTATTAAATTAATTTTCTTCTGTATAATTTCTTTCAGGCATGACTAAGCGATGTCAAGATCAATTATTTTATGTTCAACGTAATATGGTTATGAATTACAAATTGAGTAAAAGCTTAGTGAAGTCTTGTAAGGAAGATATCAGAAAATATCACTGTAGGAAAGGTGTTGTGGATGATAGGGATGTCCGTCTTGCACAAATTTTACTCTGTCTTGAAAATGTATCTCATAGTGACAGTACAAAACTCTTACCAGAATGTATTGCAGAAATGACTGAACATAGAAAAATGCTCATGGATGATTATAGATTGTCACCTGAATTAATGCAAAATTGTGCTAATGATATTTCAGTACTTTGCAGAGGTATTGAAGCTGGTGGGAAAACAATACATTGTCTGATGGAACATGCAAGACCAAGAAAGAGGAAGGAAAAAAGAATAAGTTTGGCATGTCAAAAATCATTAGAAATTCTTGTACAAGAAGCTGACCCAGGGGAAGATTGGAGAGTTGATCCTATTTTACGCAAAGCTTGCAAACCAGTTGTTGATCGAGCCTGTAGGGAGGTGAATGGTGGTAATGGTCGTGTTATGTCTTGTCTTATGGAGAAACTTGGAACAGTTCTCATGACAAGTGATTGTGAGACAGCTTTACTGCAGATTCAGTACTTTATTTCCAGAGATTTTAAGCTTGATCCTCAGTTGTATAAGGCCTGCAAATATGATGCAGTTACACAGTGCAAAGCAAAACTTCAATGGGCTGATATTAATCAACAACAATCAGAAAAAGATCCTCTTGTATTACCATGCTTATATAATTATGCATATAATTCAGAATTAAGAGGCATTCTGAAACCAGCTTGTGAACAACAAGTTAGAAGAGTGATGAGGCAGAGAGCTGTTAGTGTAGATATGCTACCTGAAATTGAAGATGTATGCATGGATGACTTAGCAAACTTGTGTTTCGAGAACACAGGCAAAGGTGAAGAAATATCCTGTTTACAGAATAAAATTAAAGAACTTGATCCAAAATGCAAAGAGGTTGTCACCAATTTCACTGAAACACAAAGTGGTCACATAGAACTCAATGCTATTGTAAACATTAATTGTAGGATTCCCATAGAAAGACTATGTTCTTCAGAACTTAAAAGTAAGAAAGATGATGATGATGTTTTAGAATGTTTGATAGCCCATAAAAATGAGCCAGATATAAAGTCAAATATAAAATGCAGAGCAGCAATAGACCATGAACAGCTAATTTCCTTAAAGAATTATAGGTTTACCAGAAAGTTTAAAAATGCTTGTAAGTCTTATGTAGTAAGATTTTGTCCAAAAGCTCAAACAAAGAGTCAAGTTGTGACTTGTTTGAGTGAAATAGTGCGCAATGATACTATAACAAAAAGGAAACACACAATATTTAAAGATTGTCGTCAACAATTAAGGAGTCAATTATTCCAACAAAAAGAAAATATAGATCTTGACCCAGACCTTAAAGATGCTTGTAAGAAAGATTTGCAAGAATATTGTGCCATTGTCCCTCATGGTGAATCCGCAGCTTTAGAGTGTCTGCAAACAGCAAAGGGGAAATTGAGTGATAATTGTAGAAAAGCCATCTTTGTTGTAAGAAAACAAGAATTTTCAGATAATGCTATTGATTACCATTTAGTGACAAGCTGTAATAATATGATTGATTTATTTTGTCACAATACTGAACCAACCACAATTTTGGAGTGTTTGAAGGTAAGTCTTAATATAGAGCCTTTTTTGTTACAATAGTATTATGGCACCACTGGTCACACCTTCAACAAATTCCGCGTAGCTCGCAAAAACCAGCGAAAATGTTAAATTTTGTACAGTCATTTGAAGCGCGCATGGCCCCGCGGCTGGTGTAGATCACAAGCGATCTACTCGGTTAAGAATTACGGGCGCGGTCGGGAGTGTGATGGGTGACCGCTAGTGGCAAATTAAAATGCTCGTTTCCGTGCTTCGGAGGGCACGTTAAGCCGTCGGTCGCCGTTGCTATCGATAAATAGCAGTTGCACTATAAACCTTGTCGGAGGCCTTATGGGCGGTTTGAAAATATCCGACAGTGGGTTGGCCACTCACCCGTATCTCCACTAATCTGTATTGGAGCAGCATGGTGGAGTAAGCTCCAGGCCTCCCCCCAAAAAGGGGAGAGACTCATGCCGTGCTGTGAATCTCACACTTAACGTGGGTTGCACCAAGTCCTTCTCTAACTTTAATAGATTTCTTTAAGTTAGAGAATGATGAAATGTTACATTAAAAATAGATGTAGTTTTGGTAAATAAATAAATAAACTTTAAATTTAACAAATATCTTGGTGCCACACAGGGTTAGTGTTTGTTTTGGTGTTCTGTGTCTGAATGAAATAGAGTCCATACGCTTTTTGTTTGAGAGGTTATAATACATTTTACTATTGGTAGAGCTCCAGCTCCAGTGACGAAGCTCACAGGCATAGGCACAACCACTACCTTATCTGTTTGCCACTATAATATAGTAGTGTCCAAGACTATTGAGTCCTGGTTAGATGGAAATGTATGGCCCTGTAATTTTGTGATACAGAGGTATAATAACTTAGACCTCAGGAATGGCAATGCATATTAGCTTTAGCACAATAAAATTGTTCGATCCCTGCACTGGAACAAATATTTGTATGGACTACATATATTTGTTTCGGGTCTGTGTGTTTGTGTGTGTGTTGTATGCTACAACAGCATCCACGACACAGGTTTATGTAATACCTAATGTAGAGCTGTGAGTGTAAGCGAATTTTATTTATTTGTTATTTATATTGAAATCTCTGGTTTTTTATGTAGATGTTTACAAGGCTGCAGTATGACTTACTATCAATGTGATCTGTGCCACTTCATGACATAAAAATATAATACAAAGATTTTAGATGATATTCCTTATTTTTAGGCTCATAGACAGGAACCAAAATTCGACAGTAATTGTAATCTAGTTGTAGTAAACAGAATGATTGAGCAGAATATGGATTATCGTTTCAACAATAAATTACAAGATGCTTGTAAGACAGACGTGAAAAAATTCTGTGCTGATATTATAGGTAAGCATGTATTTTTTTCATCTAAAAAAGTGTGTGTCAGCTGCGACGCACACAGGAATTTACTCAGTATGCGTAAGGAGATCGCTAATGTGTCATCATTATCATCACTCCAGCCGAAAGACATCCACTGCTGGACAAAGCCTTCCACAAAGATGCACATAACAGTGTTGTGCGGCATTAGGAGAGAATATGCCATAATCGCCACGCTTGGCAGGCGGGTTGGCGATCGCAATGGCAGTAGTTTTATTGCGATACTCTGCTGCCCACCCCGCGTTGTTATTTTTTTACCGCCCTTTTGGAATGGTTTAACCGCTATAGTTCGGTTGACTGACTGCACTAGTGGAAGATTTCTGTGCCAGTAGAATAAAATTCTTCCGTTAGTGGGCGGCGCGGTCGTCACGTCCCGACGCCGCCGAAAAATATGATAAATAATAAAAAGAATTGTTATTTCTATTCAACCTCAACTGGGATTTTGAAAACACTGTCTTTCCAGTTCAGCACACTAGTTTTTTTCAATAAACTTGAAGAGGAATAACTTTTTTATTTTTAAAGAAAAATGGAAAGAAAAATTTTACTTCAGGCGAGACTCGAACTCGCGACCTACTGGGAATCTAGTCCAGCCGCTCTTCCAATTGAGCTACTGAAGTCCTGCCCGATTTGTCAAATCTTTCCTTCTCATCTATTGCATTGCTTTATGGTAGCAGCAGCGCCATCTATTACCAACTATGATAGTTAGGCAACCGATATAATAGACTTTTCGGAGATTACGTACAAAACTTTCACTCACAAAAACATGCGCATTTCTGTGTGAATGTGCCGTTTCAAACGTAGTTTCCATACTGTTCATATTTGTACTGTGGTTCTGTCGTGCGAGTCGTATTTCGATTCGACGGATGTTTAGAAGTACCTCAGCAGTCTAGTAGTAGCAGACCAACTTGCGATACTGGGGTCTTGCCTATAAGCAAATTAAGCAATTGATTAGGGTATCACGTCGTAGAGACAGAATTTGATCATATAGGGGAGCACACACATACATAGGTATATGATGTAAAATAATGTGAAGTATTTACTTTTTTTGCTCATCATCTAATGAAGGAGAAAACTTGGATATAGGAGGCACACTGGATTGTATATTTTGATGTTAGATGAGCAGAAAAGGTATGCTCATTTAAAATATTTAACTCGGCACTGCGTTGAGGAAGAGGCGTGTAGTTACATTTCGAACAGTAAGGGTTTTGGTACACATAGGCAGAGAATATGTAATAATACTACGTATAGAATGGACACTTCGACGTCCCGCCCGATTTGCACACATACACAACCCCTTCCTCTCTTATGGGCGACGGTTGGTATTTTGTACGTGCTACGCACACAGGTGCGTGTGTAAATACACGTCACTGATGGATAGAAACCAAATTAAGCGTTTGTATGAAATTTTGGCGGAGTGTCCGCGGTGTGACATAGGTATATCGAATATTGGAATTACCTACTGAAAATGGTCCTTCTTTGAAAGTGATCGTGAACCTTATTGATAAAACAATTAAGGGTCACTTACTGTTAATCACTTACCTAATATTATTTATTTTTAGCAATCGAACCCGAAAACTTTGAACTCCAAGGCAAGGTATTGTATTGCCTCAAAGAGAAGTTCAGAGAATCGAAGTTGACTACGTCGTGCGAAAACGAGTTGGCTAATGTATTGAAAGAGCAAGCTTTGAATTATCGTCTTGATCCTTTACTTGGTAAATTATGTAAGGCTGAAATACAAACTATTTGTGCAGTGCCAAATGACTCTATTACAAATTCTGATGGACAGGTAATGGCATACTAATATTTGCATAAGGGCCTTTTCATACTAGCGATTTCCTAGAGATATAAAAGAAAGAGGGGCGCGCAGCGATGTCGCTACGTGTTCTATCCGATTGAAGAAGTGAGCGAGTCCAAGATGGTGTTCGCGGGAGTGATCGCTGCGAATTTGCAAACCTCGCAGCGCGCTCGAATCACTACTGTGACTAGGCCCTCAAACATAGCATAAACATGGTCAGAGAAGAAACATCCTTCATCTCTCCCGTGGCAGACCACTTTCGCTATGCCCCTGACATCTTAGATTCGATCCCTGGTTTGAGTAGTAAATGACTTAAACATTACTCTTGTTTTATTGGACATAAAATATATAGAGGATTAGCTTAGATAGATAGATAGGACAGCCTTATGGTCTACTTCACTGCTAAGCAACTGCCTGCCTTGACAGAAAAGCAGATGGGCCACCTATTGGAAAGTGGTAACCGTCGCCTATGAACATTTGTAACACCAGGGGAGATGGCAACGCGCTCAGAAGTCTTGACGCCAGTTTTGAAGAACCCATATTCGAGCGTCGGGAGAATATGGTTAGTGCTTATATGGATGCATCAATGCATCCATCTCCCCTTTCTACCCCTTTAATATAGAAGGAATACAATGGTTGTACGTCACGTCATTTTTTAGCATGGTATTTAATAGAAACCACAACATTATTCTTAAATTTTTCAGGTAGAAGAATGTCTCAAAAATGCACTTTTGAGTCACAAAATTGTTTCAGCAGAGTGTGCTCGGGAAGTGGTACAGATAATTGAGGAAACTGAAGTTGACATAGGGGCTGACCCTTTACTAGAGCGAGCATGTGCACTTGACTTGCTCAAATATTGCAAAGATTTAGAACAGGGGGCTGGGAGACGTAAGTTTACTTATAATTTTCTATACTTAAAATATTATAATTTTGTGTATTTACCTTATATGTCACTGTTACAGGTCTGAAATGTTTAAAAATAATTCTCAATGACAGTAATAGAAAGTTAGAACCTCAATGTGAGAAAGAACTATCCAGTAGGCTGGAAATGTATAGATACGTAGCAGCGGTAAGTTTTTAATCTAATATAAAAATATGTTCTATTGATTAAGATTATTTTTAACAATACTTTATTTTGCAGGTAAATGTGATAGAAAACTTAGGGGATATGTATAATGAGATATCTTCCTCACCATCAAAGAAATATTTTTTAGTTGTATTCATGTCTGTTATAGGTTTAATTTTCATATTTGGTTTATATTGTGGACGCATGACTAAGAGAGCTATGTATATAAAAAGAAAATAGGCATTCGTTTTACTATGATTAAACTTTTTTTTTTTACTTTTAATGAAACAAGTGTATTATTTTTCCATTATATCATCGAAATCCATTTCCTCTAAATCATTTGTCAGTTCCTTTTTAATGTTGTCATGTTCCTTTTTTGGTTCAATCTTGATATCACCTCTGACCAGTTTCTGACCTTCTTCAAAAAATTGGTTGGGATGATTAATGCCTAACCCTAGACTTGTGTTATGAACAGCATCGAAATATTTACTACAAGCTATTTGGTAATGTCCTTTCTTGGATGTGTCTACAATATCTCCAACAGCTGCAAGAAAAATGGATATGGTAAATAATACACCCTTAAGGAAATGAATCAATGAAGTAATTGAAAAATTGTGAGAAGATTACCCTGAACATCTAATCCATAGCCTTTCAGAATGTTCTTCAAGTTACTTTGATCACAATGTCTAAATGGACATCCATGACAGTCACCAGGGCCAACATTATTATTTATGATTTTCAAACAGTTAAACGGATAATAATTTTTCTTGCTGCCCTCCTTGCCGTAATTGTATCTGATGTTGTAAGCATATTGCTTTTCAAATTTATCTACATCCATAATTTTTGTGAACTCCTCTCTCCAAAATCTCAATGAATCTTCAAGAGTAACACCTACACCCTTTAAAAATAAACCATATTGTAGTCTCCCACCGTGTTTTAAATGATGAGCTAGTCTTAATTGTGCATGTAGTTGTCTCATACACATTGGGAATGATTTGACGGAGAGTGAGTCAAGACTTTCAATGGGAATAGCCACTTTTGAGTCACTATAATCATTGCCAGAGTAAGACTGATGTAGACCTTTTAGCAAGCAGACTAGTCTTTCATCTTGTTCTATTTCACCAAGATGATGACATGCTACTGCCAAGCTTTGTTTCAAATGTAACCTATATTGTGCTGCCAGTACAGATATGAAGTCTTTATGTGGTATATATGCATAACCATCACGCAAATAGACTTTCCTTGCCTTCACCAGATCGAATACTTCATAGAATTTTACTTTGTAAAATTTGAATGTGTCAACATTCTGGTACGGTGTTGACTCTCGCAAGTAATTAATCACCTCGTCTTTCTCACTGTCAGAGATATTTGTGTAGTTCAGATTGTTAAGTTTGAAAAAAGTATCCACCGCATCACTTCTCATAGTCATAAATCTCATTTTGAAAAGTTCCAGTTCTCTCATTATGAACCACCTGCGAAGCTCTTCAGTTCTGCAGTAAGCTAACCTTAAAATAAAATGAGCAATGTGGTCTTTTCGTCTTGCTTGTACGTCGATCTCTTGAGTCCCACATCCCGATTTTTCACATAATTTGGCATAGTATTTTAAACCCTGAGTTCTCAACTCGGTAAGTATGTATTCAGTCCATTCTTCAGAAAACATACGTAAACCTTTCAGTGTGGTCGCCGAATTCAAGCTCCTCAACAATGTGAGTCTTTCCAATGCTAACGATTCAAATTCGTGTAAAGATATATTTTCAATGGGAGGAATTTTGTACATTTGAAGATCATGTGCATATGTATCAAGCGTACCTGTGACGATAGTTTTCGTGGACTTTCTTTTTATTTTAAAATCCATTTTGATATGATAACAGATTAGTGGATCTTTTACTTACTAAGCGTGAATGTAATTGAATGTATTGATAAAATATGTTATGTATGTAAGTATGCAAACAACACGAGAATTTTAATGAAATCAACTTATTATTTTTTCATTTCGCTACATTCGCGCGCCTATTTGGCAAATTGACATTTGGTTTGACCTGGTTTGACTTTTGACTGACATGCACAGACCAATAACCAAAATGGACATAGAACATAGGATGCCATAGATTAAACAGTATCTAAATGTACGGCCTCAGGCACCCGCTCGTTTGCAACGACTTTGTTCACGTGATATGTAGCGACAACCTGAAACTGTTGGGCTTTGTCGCTCGACGCTCGTTTGCAGCGACACATCAAATGCACACCTATTTCTTTAACATGTATCACTGCCACTACTGCTACGAAGGAGGTTAAGGAATTACCTAGCTTTCTATCAATCCGTGATGACCAAGAAGCTTGTAGGTAAAAATGGAGACCACACTAGCCATACCTATTTGAAGCAAACCTAAATAAAATATAGCTATCTCTCTCTCTGGGGGCAGGCCATCTCTTTCTAAGTAGGGTGACCATAAAGTTACAATTTTCCTGGGACATGACTGTGATTTTTATTTAAGATGACAAAATGTTTTAATTTTTTTTTTCGTTTGGCAAAGAGACAGCTATAGACTATAACGCTATTGATCAAGTAATATTATAATTACTTAAAACTGCTCATTTCATAAATCTCTAACATAGTGAATGAATATGTTTATGGAGGATGACGATCGCGATGATGAGATGGTTCCATATGGAAGTTCAGTGAACTAATGGGGAGTAGGACCTTCTTATGAAGTCTCGGAGGACCACGAAAAAACACCTGTCTCTATCTACTTAACTAAGTATATATATATATATATACAAAAAAAGAATTAAAAGAGCATTTTGTAGTGGTTGGTCCACTACAAAATGCTCTTTTAATTATTTTTACTATGAATCTAAAATATAAACCATTCTTAAAACACATACGATAAAGAATCAACAAAATTGGTCCAGCAGTTAAGGACGAGTTCCGTGACATATATACACAAGGACATTGCTAAGGCCTTTGACCGGTTCTGGCACAGGGCACTTCTCGCGAAACTTCCATCCTACAGTCTTCCCGAGAGGCTATGCAACTGGACAGCCAGCTTTCTGTCTGAGCATTATATACAAGTCTGAGTTGACTGTCAGCGCTCAGACAGACTTCCTATCAACGCTGGTGTGCCGCAAGGCTCTGTGCTATCTCCCACGCTTTTTCTTCTGCACATCAATGAAATGTTGGAGCAAAACTCCAATTTTCATTGCTATGCCGATGATAGTACGGGATATGCACACTACACTAGCCGTGCAAATGCCTTTCGGACACTTATCGAGGAAAGAAGGACTAGACTTGTGTCTGAAATCGAGCACTCTCTGGAGCGGGTCTCGGATTGGGGTCGACTTAATTTAATGCAGTTCAACCCCTCGAAGACACAAGTCTGCACGTTCACCGCTAAAAAAACGCCATGCATTGTAGCACCACAGTTCCAGGGCATTCCGATCGCCGTTGGTAAGAGTATCTGTATCTGTATGTCAACGCCCAGGGCGTTGACATATCGAACAAAGTGCAATTCGGGAGTCACATTGAGTGTAAGACCAAGTTGGCATCCAAAAAGCTTTCACTTCGGGGCAGCTACTACTACTCATACTCATTTGTGGGCGGGAGCCCCCAAATACTAGCTTGGTCCACTTGACTCCCAACAAAAAACGCGCCGTTCGTATTGTTAACGATTCAGGACTTACTGACAGGCTCGAACATCTGAGCCTACGCAGAGACATTGGGAGTATGTGCGTGTTGTACCGTCTCTACAATGGTGAGTGCTCTGCTGAACTGTTTGACATGGTGCCACCATCTATTTTCCTACACCGTACTACCCGCCGAAGAGAGAAGTTCCACCCACACCGACTGGACACCTGGCAGTTCTCAACGGTGCGGTTTTCACGTTCGTTCTTGCCCAGAACGTGTAAATTGTGGAACGAACTTCCCTCTGAGGTATTCCCTAGGTGCTACAATATGGGGTTCTTCAAAAATGGCGTCAAAAGAGTCCTTCAGGGCTGGCAGCGCGTTGGCAACTCCCCTAGTGTTGCAAATGTTCATAGGCGACGGTGACCACTTTCCATCAGGTGGCCCGTCTGCTTGTCTGTCAACCTACAGACATACAAAAAAAACACACGCACACCAAAAAAAAGATGATGAATGACCCAATTTAATTTAGGAATTGAAATGAAAATAAGAATGCAGTCTTTATTTCTTTGTTAATTAGGTATTTAAGTCGAATATTATTAATCAAAATAAAAGAATTGAATACTATTAATCGAAATTTATTTTAAACAGGGAGGTAAATTTTTATAAAAAAATATTTGGACAACCGGTTTTATAGCTCATCATATACCAATACAGCATTGCTAAAAAGTCGTTTGCTGGTACATTTGATGGAAGAGAAGATAGGTATTGTAAAGATACAGTTCTGTAAAGCCCCCAATATTTAGATTTTTGAAGTTGAGTACGCGTATAAGCAAAATAATGTATGTCAATAAAATTAAAACAAACAATCAAGGAACATCGCCGGTGGCGGGTGGGAAGGTCTCGCTCGCCTGTTCGGCCTGGCACCGCGTTGCGGCGTGTGCGTTGCCATCGATACACGACGCGCATGCGCAACAAAATTCCTCATAAATTCCTCTTAAATTTTGAGGAAGCGGTAGCGGAAGAGGATTTTCTTTATTTTAATTTTTGAGGATGCGGAAACGGTCGATGAACTCAAAATATTGCGGAACTTCCTCATTATGAGGAAGAGGATGAGGAATCCTCAGCAACCCTAATCTATATGGAACCATCCAATCATCGTCATCTTCCATATGGATATTCATTATCATAAGAAATTAAAAATATAAATGTCTGAAAAAAAATTTGAATCCATATTCGTAAAACAAATTAAAAACATAAAACACTTGACATTGACATAATGACATATGTGTGACAATTGTGACATGAGCAGCAATCGTGTCGTAGGCCGTAGTGTCGTAGTGTGTCATGTGTGTATTTAAATTCGGTAAATCGAATTTTACATTCCAGTCTCAATAACTTTTTAACTGAGATCTTAATAATTATGTTGTGCCAATTATCCATGAACTAATGGTACGTTATTATATGTCACGAACAAGTCGTTCATACTCAGTATTAACATGGTTTCTAACAAAATGCAGTCGTCATTAGATGACTTAGTTCAATACACACAGCTCTTTAAACCTGTAGCGACTATATTACAAGGGACAGTGCTACCTTTCCTGGTAATATACCCAGTCGTATTTTACTTCTGGATCGTTGTATATGGAATAGAGGACAACTTTGAGGCTGGGTTCGTTACTGTCGCTGTGGTGGCTATAATTCAGATATTAATTTGTCTATGCTGTTATTGGAGCGTCCACATTCAATGCTTTTTGTCCTGTCGTGCGGTGAGTGTGTTATTTAGAATTATAATACATAATGTAATATTGATAACCTATAAAACATGTTTCATCTTGGCATAATGTTTATAATAAACTAGGTGAAGGACCCAATTCAGGCGGAAATCGTAAAAGTCGTGCCAACGTCCAATAATGGATTTTCAGAAATTGTCAAACTTCATCATACAAAGGTATGCAATACAAATTACATACATACTTATATATTTTAGAATATTTTTTTTTTATGTTAACAATGCATTCATTCACATTTCAGTCTACAAAAGAAGGCTCTCTTAATCCTGATGTCTGGTTTGTATTCCAAAAGAGCAAATATGTGTATGATTGGCATAAGAAAACATTCCATACTGTTGACTTTCCAACTAACAAATCTTATGAGGAATATGTGGAATCAAAAGGATACTCGGATGATGAATCCATAGACATAGCAGAGAAAGAATTTGGAAAGAACGAAATGATAATGGTAATTATTCCAGATGTACTTGCTTTTAAAATGAAATTTACAGCCTGTTTATGAAAAGCACAT
Organism: Macrosoma leucophasiata; assembly: GCA_036365455.1. Taxonomy (NCBI): domain Eukaryota; kingdom Metazoa; phylum Arthropoda; class Insecta; order Lepidoptera; family Hedylidae; genus Macrosoma; species Macrosoma leucophasiata. The sequence continues at coordinate 18,909,380 of JAWQUS010000007.1, read as the reverse complement.
TAGTAAATTGAGTTCTGATAATGTACTTTAAAATCAGCATTATAATAAGAATTATACTAACTTTTTATATTTTATAAATTCCAATGTTGTTAACAGGTAGTACCGGAATTCATGGAACTGTTTAAAGAGAGAGCGACTGCACCATTTTTTGTTTTTCAAGTGTTTTGCGTAGCTCTCTGGTGTTTGGATAAATATTGGTATTATTCCATATTTACCCTCGTTATGTTAGTCATGTTTGAATGCACATTGGTTCAACAACAGTTGAGGAACATGGCTGAAATAAGGAAAATGGGAAATAAACCTTACAACATAAATGTTTATCGAAATAGAAGATGGAGACCGATTATGAGTGACCAGCTGTTACCTGGTGATGTTGTATCTCTCACTCGATCAGTAAACGATAACTTGGTACCGTGTGACATAGTTCTATTAAGAGGTTCTTGTATAGTGGACGAATCAATGTTGACTGGTGAGAGTGTCCCACAAATGAAAGAGGCAATTGAAAATGAAAAAAACATGCAACAAAACTTGGATCCCGAAGGAGATGGAAAATTACACACATTGTTTGGTGGTACCAAAATTGTTCAACATTCCTCGCCAAGCAAGATCGTAACATCTGGACTTAAGGCACCTGATAATGGATGTATAGGCTATGTGATCCGTAATGGTTTTAACACATCACAGGGCAAGCTTCTAAGGACCATATTATTTGGAGTTAAGAGGGTAACAGCTAACAATCTTGAAACCTTTGGTTTTATATTATTCTTATTGATATTTGCAATTGCAGCTGCTGCATATGTATGGGTAAAGGGATGTGAGGATCCAGAAAGAAACAGATATAAACTATTTTTAGAATGCACATTGATATTGACTTCTGTAGTGCCTCCAGAATTACCAATTGAATTGTCATTAGCTGTAAATACGTCATTATTGTCACTTTCAAAATTAGCAGTTTTTTGTACAGAACCATTTAGGATACCTTTTGCCGGTAAAGTAGAAATATGTTGTTTTGATAAAACTGGTACTTTGACCAGTGATAATTTGGTAGTAGAAGGTGTAGCCGGCATTGGAGACCATACAGATGCTACTGTCATACCATTGTCAGAGGCACCTTTAGCAACTATTCAAGTACTTGCATCATGTCACTCATTAGTGCAACTTGATGATGGAGTAGTTGGTGATCCTCTAGAAAAAGCTACATTGAAAGCTGCAGAATGGAATTTAACAAAAGGGGATGCTGTGGTGCCTAAAAAAGGGAAGTCACCTGGTTTAAAAATTGTCCACAGAAATCATTTTGCAAGTGCTCTTAAGAGAATGTCCGTAGTTGCAGGGTATCAGATTAATGAGAGAGGTTTCATGGAAACTCATTACATAAGTAGCGTAAAGGGTGCACCTGAAACAATTAAATCAATGCTCAAAGAGGTTCCTAGTCATTATGATCATGTTTATTTAACTTTGTCTAGAAGAGGCGCTAGAGTACTAGCACTTGGTTATCGAAATTTGGGAAAATTAAGCTCACAGGAAATTCGAGACCTTTCAAGAGAGAATATTGAATCTGATTTAACTTTTGTGGGTTTTGTTATAATATCATGTCCTTTAAAAAGTGATTCTAAAAAGGCTATTAGTGAAATAGTTCATGCATCTCATTCTGTTGTAATGATAACTGGGGATAACCCATTAACAGCTTGTCATGTGGCAAAAGAATTAAATTTTACTCAGAAGAGTGATGTTCTAATTCTAACAGAAGATGAAAAATGGAATTGGAAATCTATAAATGAAGGTGTTGTCTTACCTGTGGAACCATTTAAAACAGCTAAAGAATTAACCACAAAGTTTGACTTATGTATAACCGGAGAAGGTCTTACATATCTCAATGAACATCATTACAAGTTCCTAGTGCAGATAATTCCACACATAAAAGTTTTTGCGAGATTTGCACCTAAGCAGAAAGAATTTGTTATAGTAACACTCAAATCTCTAGGATATACAACACTTATGTGTGGTGATGGAACAAATGACGTTGGTGCTTTAAAACATGCTGATGTAAGTATGTATTTCATTACTTATGTTCTACTAGAATCCTATTTTCTTTTCAGGCGAAAAATGTCCACTTCTAGACAAAGGCTTTCCCCAAAGATACCCACAATAGTGTTGAGCGACATTAGACGGAGAGAATATGCCCTAATTTCCCGATGAGAGTCTTGACTTACTGACTTAAGACCTGCCCTACCGGCGGAACATACGGTTCCGCCGGTGGGGCAGAGAGCGCCTACAATGGACCTCCATCTCGATTGGTTCTTAGCCTCAGGCTTGATTTCTGTTTGAGATGGCCACATTTTCGCTTTTCTTGAGAATTCCAGTCCATTGGCTACTCCGAAGGGGTTCCGACCATATACCATATACGGTCGGAACCCCTTCGGAGTGTATGACTGATCCAGTAACATTTGATGGGCGATCAGTGTTTCTTAGGTTAAGTTGATAAAAGTCTTATTACTAGTTAATAAACTCGATGAGTAGGTCATATAATATAAGATGACAAGTAATGAAAACATTCCAAATCAGGTGGGTGTCGCAATCTTAGCGAATGCGCCCGAACGTCTCCGTGAGAAGGTTCGCGAAGAACGGCCCCCGGAGTTGGAAGCGCCACGCCGACCTGGCGCAATACGGGACTCTCGCGCTGAGGCACGAGCCGAAGCGGCCGCGAGACTACGCCGCGCTATGAAAAAGTTGGAAGAGGAGGATCAGCCCCAACTCGTGAGACTTGGAGATGCCAGTGTAGCTGCTCCATTTACCAGTCGTCTCTCTAGCATCCTCTGCAGTAAGTGTTTATACGACGGCTAAGCTAGTGATATAGCCAAGGGCTGTAGCTTGAGTTTTTGGAAATGAGACGGCCGCGCTATGTATGGTTAGAAGAGGTGGACCAGTGGCTACTCGTGAGACTCGGTTATGTCCCCATAGCCACCCCATTTTACCAGTAGTCTCTGTTTAATCTTTTGCAGTATGTATAAAAGGCAGTTAGTGATATCGGATCGGCGCCTTTCCAGTTTTTAATCGCCTAGATTGACTAGACTAGATAGACAGTAGTAACTGCCAGACCAGTTATGTGTCTAAAACAATTCTAGTAAAAAAGAAACTCATTAATTTGTATAATGTTGCTTATTGTCACGTTCCAGTCTGTCACATAATCAAGCAAGGCCGGTGCACACTGGTGACTACCCTGCAGATGTTTAAGATCCTAGCACTGAATGCCCTCATCCTGGCCTACAGCCAATCCGTGCTGTACCTCGATGGCATCAAATTCAGTGACACACAGGCGACGTTACAGAGTCTGCTGCTTGCATCCTGCTTTTTGTTTATATCCAGGTCTAAGGTATGTATTTGGTGAATTTTAATGGATTATTAATCATTTAAAGCACTTTTATGGTACAATAAATAATAGGGATGATGACTATGTATGAATTCACCACTTTGTATCATATCACATGAAAGTGATCAAACGAGATATAAAGATACAAAAATATGAAAATTCGACTTGAATCGTATGAGATAATAGAAAGAACTTAAAATTTATGAACATTTGTGAACAAAAAAGTTAAGTTTAAAATAATTATAATTTAACTTCTATATTATTTTATAATATAGGTTGGGGAAAAAGTTTCTTCGCATTTGTTAAGATAATTCAAAACATTTTTTAATATAGTTTATTTAAATTTAACTAAAGTATGTATGTACCATTTTATTCGATAACCTTTTGCCATCTTGTAGGTAGGGACATGATCCCATTGCTATAAAAATTTTGGGACTTCTCATCAAAATACCGCGACAAGTGGATTTGGCAGTCCTCTCGTGATGTTAACCTAACATTGCATAAAGAATTCTGAAGAGACCGAAACAGGTGGAAATCTGAAGGTGCAAGGTCAGGACTATACAGTGGATGCATTATCACCTCCCAGCCAAACTCTCTTAATTTTTGCTGAGTGGCTATAGATGTGTGAGGTCTAGCGTTATCATGACGAAACACCACACCCCTTCTGTTGATCAATTCCGGCCGCTTTCTCTCAACTTCTTGCTTTAATCTCATCAGTTGTTCGCAGTAGAGTTCAGAATCGATAGTCCTGCCTGGTGGTAATAGCTCATAATTAATAATGCCCTTCCAATCCCACCACACACACAACATCACCTTATTGCGAGTTAACCCGGGTTTCGCCACAGTCTGTGAAGCCTGACCGGCCTTTGACCACGACCTTTTTCGCACGTTCTTGTCGTACGTGATCCACTTTTCATCACCAGTTATCAGCTTCTACAAAAATGATTCGGTTTCATTACGTCGTAATAAAGAATCACAAATGAGTACACTTCATTTCATTAGGTTTCTTTCAGTGAGCTCGTGAGGTACCCAAATATCGAGCTTTTTTTTGTACCCAGCTTTTTTCAAATGCGCCAAAACTGTTTTGTGATTAATTATCAGTTCTTCAGCTACGTCGTAACTACTGATATGTCGATCTTGCTCCACTTTTTCAAAAATGGCATCCATTTTATCCGTAATAGGGCGACCAGAGCGAGGTGCATCTTTGACATCAAAATTTCCGGGTTGAAAACGCTTAAACCAAATTTGTGCTACTCTCACAGACACTGCACTAGGTCCATAAACATCGCAAATTTTTTTCGCGGCTTGCGTTGCATTTTTACCTTTTTTGTAGTAAAATTTTAAAATGTATCGAATTTCTTCATTAGATTCACTCATCTTGATAGTACGAAAAACAAATGAAAATCACACATTTGCCTAATTTGAATTTGGAATTATGTTCTTTAACATTTTAACTTTCAATGATACCAAAACCAGCCAGATACAAATACTACAGCCAAAGAGATTTTATTACAAGTTCATACATACTATAATGCGAAAAGACTTTCCCTAACCTATTAATATGAAAACCTACAAATCTTAATAAGAATGTTTTTGTTTTATATTATTTCGCATTAACACATGCTTGTGAAATATATTTTATTTAAAGAAAAATGGAAAGAAAAATTTGACTTCAGGCGAGACTCGAACTCGCGGCCTACTGGGAATCTAGTCCATTATCTAGGGTTGCCTAACTAGCATAGTTCGGCAATAGATGGCGCTACTGCTACCATAAAGCAATGCAATAAATGTGAAGGAAATATTTGACAAATCGGGCAGGACTTCAGTAGCTCAATTGGAAGAGCGGCGGGACTAGATTCCCAGTAGGCCGCGAGTTCGAGTCTCGCCTGAAGTCAAATTTTTCTTTCCATTTTTCTATAAATAAAATAAAGAATGTTTTTACAAAAACGCAGTATTGACGAAGATATTTTAAAATGATCTGATTTCACCATACAAATCAAGATCAAGTTTTAACTCTGACGTGACGTCAGAATAGAGTTCCATTTTATACGAGCCGTTTGAGTCGTTTCACAATTCGCAACGTTTTGAATCATTCAAAGACAATTTTTTTTTTCCTATACTTTTTTAAATTACAATTTTTAAAAAACTTGTCGTTATACCTATTATAAGTGAGCACTGACTCTTTTGGCTTTCGTCGGGTGGGACATAACGATCCCACCCCCCACTAGTACAAGAAATTCCGCTATTGCTGTCAGTCAACCAAACAATGGCAGTTATCTAACAGAGGCATGCATTGAAGAAGAGGTGCTGCATATTGTGGCAGATACTAAAAACATTATTTGTAGCGGTACACTTTTTCATGTTCTCGTACATATCAGTTAACACTCCTTACTCCCACTGTTGCCCGTGGCTTCGCCCGCGTGGATGTCGTTTTATAAATAACTAAGTAGCCTATGTTCTTTTTCAAAGTCAGCTCTATCTCTGTACCAAATTTCATTAAAATGTGTTCAGTCGTTTGGACGTGAAAAGGTAACACACAGACAGACAGACAGACAGAGTTACTTTCGCATTAATAATATTAGTAGGGATTGATAATTCTAATATTTGTTTCTCTTAATTTTCCAGCCATTAAAACAGTTATCCAAAGAGCGTCCACTGCCCAATATCTTCAATATGTACACTGTAATGACTGTACTCACACAGTTCGCCGTGCATTTCGTCTGCCTCATTTATCTGGTGCATGAAGCTACAATACGTTCTCCAGACAGGTAGGATATCTGTTTTACCCTTTTTTAATCTCACATAGTCGACTCGTACTTTGTGAAGGTTAACCTTACTAATGTTGTTAAACTTATTAATTTTTTGATTTTTTTTTGATATTTTATTCTAATAATGTGAATGTAAAGGAGATGTTGCAAAAATGTATGGACCTCCGGCCATGTATTGTACACAATATCATTAAACAGGCAAAATCAATATAAAAACGTTTTTTACTGCATATTTTCACTTATTTAGCTTTGTTTGCAGTTACAAAACATTATTTCCAGTTAGAATTGCAACTCAAAACCAACATGGCGAATATGGCGGGCGATGTCATTTTGACATTTTCATTTTAAAATTGTATTTTGAATATAGTACTTGGAGAAAAAAGTAATATTTTCTAAATACTATCAAAATCGATTGATTCCAAGTGTCGGCTGTATCGCCGCCATGTTTAACATAGTTGAAAATGATAAAATCGTTTGAATTAAATGTGGTTGTAACTCTAAAATATATTCTTGAATAAATTAATTGTATTTTTTTCGGATTCTTCTTTAGTTTACCCATTTTTGAGGACGTGTACGAACCAGAGCCGAGCTCGCAACATCTCCTTTCATAGTTCAGTATATCAACATTTTTATTTTATGAAATGTTCCCTGATTAGTTCTTTAATTAATAATAAGAATATAAATAATAAAATTAAAGAATAAAATTCCCGTGTAGAAGCTCGAGGGCGTAGGCACCACCCCATTACCTAATTTATCTGCCGTTAAATCGTGGTGTTCAGCACTATCGTGTTCTGGTTAGATGGTAATGTTGTGTGTTGATGTTCGTGGCCCCGTAATAAATATCAAAGATACATAATAACTAAGGTCTCAGGGGTGGTAACGCATCTGCATTTTGTCCTCTGGTCTTTGTATTGGTGTCAATAGGCTGCAGTCATCACTTAACATCAATGTGAATTGCATGATTGTTTGCCACCTTCATTACCTACATAAATTACAAGATTAAAATAATGTTCTATCGTTAATTTGCAGGGATACAACGCCCAAATTGGACATGGATTTAGCAGAAGACGAAGAAAGAGTGTTTGCTCCAGATCTCTTAAATAGTACTGTTTACATTATATCTATGGCACTACAGATATCCACATTTGCTATCAATTACAGGGTAAATATATTTTTTTAACAAACTGGTAACCATTGCATTTTAGCCATTAACCTAATCGCACCAACATTGACATTTTTGTCAGCGTGAAGTTTATTTTATTTGGGTTTTCATACTAGCCATTGTCTAACGCACAGCGTGGTCGCTACGTCTTTATACGACTGGGTTGGGAGACGTACTTAATATTTTTTTTTAAGTGAGTACGCTTACTCTACTTACTTTAGGTATTATATAAACCTGTGTCGTGGATGCCGTTGTACACATACAACACATACACAAACACCCAGACCCGAAACAAATATCTGTAGGCCATACAAATATTTGTCCCGTGCGGGGATCCCTTCGAATCAAACGGTCGTCTCACACCGCTGGACTAAACGGGTCGTCGAACTTGCGGCATATTCGTTGCAATTTCGCTGAGCGCTCGCATCGCTCTCTACTCGCTAGGAAGTTGCCAGTATGAAAATCCTTACTGTGATTTGATTACATATTGTTGAATTAAAGCCTGGTAAAAGGGTAATAAAAATGCGGTTTCGTTTTCAGGGTGAGCCATTTATGGAAGGGTTACGAGACAACAAGCCTCTTTTATACAGTATAGTAACATCGGGAGGCACTGTACTTGCACTAGCTGCGGGGCTTGTACCAGAACTCTCCAACATGTTTGAGATCGTGTACTTCCCTCCAGATGTAAGTATTTTATGTCATTCGAGTTTGTGTATTGATATGCAATTAAATGCTTAAGGGGTTTTCGAACAAATTTTTGACGAATAATTTTTCGTCATAAAGTGGCAAACAATCGTACAGTTTACATTGAGCATGGTCCGACACGCGCTTGGCCGTTTCTTTTTTTTTTGTTAAATAGTAAATAGTTATAACATACTTAAGTTGATTCAATCAAAATATCGGCGTTATGACTGCCTGCCCGTTTGCGCACCCGTACACACTGCCCTGCGCGTTTACCATTCGCGATATGAGCGGTTTTCTAATCGCAGCTAAAGCTATGCGTTGTTTTGCTAAAATTTGTTTGTATAAAATAAACATCGTATGTTTAAGAAAAAGGCTTATTTTTAAGCAAAACTTAAATATTACGTTTATTAATTTTATATTTAAATTGTGTCTTTTTGTAAATGTAAAACATCATAATTATAGCACTGCTTAACAAATCACACTACCAATAGCTGAATAAACTATTTTCTTTGTTTCAGTTCCGGCTAATTTTAGTGCAAGTCTTAATAGCGGACATGGCGTTCGCTTTTCTCGTCGACCGAGTCTGTTTGTGGTTGTTCGGCGAAGGACGGACCGCGAAAATAACGTAGCGTATACGTATACACACACACATACACACCAGATTGACCAAACTGGTATATTTTATATGGCGTTGATTACGTGGATGTTTAGTGTTATATTGGCTCGGTGTGTTTGTTCGTGTGTAGGATAAGTATCCGCTCAAACTGTTATGTGCATTTAAAAAATGTGAATGTGTCAGTGGTATTCTATTTATAGATAAATATAAATGAATGTGTAGTAAATTTACATATGTGTTTTTGTTATCTGGATTATTTGGTAGTTATATTTTATTGGGCTAATAATATTGGTTGAACTAAATCAATTATGTAAATTGATAATTATGTCGCCAGAGTTTAGTGATGGTATGGTGACCATAGTGACTAAAACTACCGCCACTACGATCGCCAATTCGCATGCCAAGCGTGGCGATTATGGCATATCCCCCGTATCGATTCATTATTATTTTTATTTTGGTTGTTCCAGAGAATAATGATATTAAATCCTAGCATTGTTATGAAACCAATAACAAAATTTAATTCAATAGGATTAAGACTGTTGTCCTTCTTATTTATGTTGCAATTCACATTCATGCACTTCTTGCATTACGTTCAGTCAAAGATATTAGATGAATTAGATTGCCAATACGCACCGGCCGCTGAGCGTTCGTTTAGACTCGTGGACGGTCAGGTGACCGTTCCCGCTCACGCGTCAAGCATCATCCATTCATTTGTGATTTCGCCCGCCGAGCGCAAACTTAGTGAGAAAAAACCGTTAAAATGTCAAATTGTTCAGTGTTTTGGTGTAATAACCGAATTGTTAAGCAAACTAAACCACTCAATAGCATTACTTATCACCGGTGAGTCTTAATTTTGTTATTTTACTAAGTTAAACACGATATCACATCGTCTATATCAAATATATTGTGTCAGAACAGGTAGTACTGCCAGCTAACTCATTTACACGGAAAACAACGGACATCTAGATTTTGTAGTATAATCACGTCTTATAATCTTGTACGAACTGTTAATACGCCATTTTTGTGACGTTTTGTGGCGCGACCAAACACTAATCAGGTGAAGTCAGGTGTGTTGACCTCGCGCCTAATTGGTGTACATTTTCGCGGCAAGATAAGCTCCTCCCACTTACAATGGTTGAAGCGGTTTTAGATAATAAATCTATGGTTTTCATAGAAAAGCGTGTGTATTGTCAATCTATTCTCATAATATCTTTGCGTGCAGTATACACTTTCCGTATGGGAAAATGTATTATTATACCCTAAAAGAAAACGAATGTACTCACTACACTACGTTCACTACAATCATACTACATTCTATAGACATTTACGCAAAAATAAGATGGCTAAACTCAAAATCGTTACCACATCTAAGTACTCGTATTTGAGCTAGTAATTACGGGGCGTATCCGAACACGGTAGCACTGTAAATATGCCTTTGTAAATCTTATTAATGTATTCAATGACGCTATGAAAGAAACGACTTCAATGCGAGCGAAGCGAATGATATGTGTCTGCGCCTTTAGCTTTTGAGTATAGTCTAATACCCAAAAGTACGCCAATTAGCTTTTATGATAATGGGTAGGTAAAAAAATGAAAAAAAATATATATTATTAATGTTTTTATTATATAGTGGCCACTACATTATTATTACATTGTTTCACAATCTGCATTCACTATTTGAATTCTCGCTTGTGAACCGGTTACAATATCACATGCAACTAGTTCATATGCGAAAAATCAATAGACGGGGAAATAAGGATATTGTACATTTAATTAATCAGTCTTCAATGTTTCCATCCTCCATAACCGCCGAGACCATGTCCTAAACTGAGGCCAAGGTCGGCTACAGCTCCGTATCCAAGACCAATACCGCCAATACTGCCGTGTCCGAGACCAGCACCGCCAATGTTTCCGTGTCCGAGACCAAGACCGCCAATACTGCCGTGTCCGAGACCAGCACCGCCAATGTTTCCGTGTCCGAGACCAAGACCGCCAATATTGCCGTGTCCGAGTCCAAGACCGCCAATGCCTTCGTAGCCGAGACCAGCGACCCCGATTGCTCCGTGGCCGAGACCAAGACTGCCAATGCCTGCGTGGCCGAGGCCGTGACCGTCAATGCCTCCGAGTCCTGTTCCCCAAGATCCGTGACCTAAGCCGCCGAGGCCGCTGAAGCCGACGAAGCTGGTTGGCACTGCTATAGGCGCAGCGTGGCCTACGGGAGCCGCTACAATAGGCTTGGCCACGATTGGTGCCATTATTTGCGGGTGCCCGGCAGGTCCAACTCGCTTGACGATGGCGTTGAAGCCCGATACGTCGTCAGCGGTGTAGTCGACGACGCGCAGGGTGCCGTCGGGCTCGGCGAGCGAGTAAGATCCCTTCACGACGCCACCATCGCGAACTTCCGATTGAGCCTTGTTGTCGCCAGTCAAGGGATCGCTTACTGCGTAGTTGAAACCATAACGGGGGACGGACTGAAAGAATATTGCATATTTATTATATTTGGACAGCAAACTAGCAAATACAATGATACATATAGACGGTAAGTTAATGTTGCACGACACATTTAGGTACATACCTAATAACTAGGGCTCAATCCGTTATGAATTCAATTCAATTAAAATCATTTATTTCAAATTGGTCTACAAGGACACTTTTGCATTGTCGGGTTATAAGCTACCTAGAGAGAATGACTTAATAATAATCCAATAGGTATTCATAAATACCAATTTAATAATAATATTTAACCGATATAGAAATCATCAAATTTTTCAATTCCTTCATAGAAGCAAAAGAAAAATCTGTTCGTCAAAATCATAGTCATCATAATCATGAGAAAGTAAATGCGATCCAAGATGTTTTGTCGACGTCAGTACTACTAAGTCTTCAATGTCGCTGTATCAGGCCTTACCTACTTTACGATCTACAATCTAATGGGAACATAGCTTTAGCAACGTAGCTTTGAGCATTATCATTAGACTGCTGAGGCAGTGAAATTAATAGGCACGTTATTAAAAAATAAAGTATGATAATACTTACAACACTGTCTACTGCTGCTACACCGATTGCGCCGTAGGATGGAGCGGCGGTTGCCACTCCGAGCAGGCAAGCAAGCTGCCGAAGATAAATTTACTATCAGTGTCTACTAGCCTACTACAGAATAAGACATACTTATCACAGTCAGGGAACTCTCCGCTTGCCCAAAATCAGTCAATAGCTTTTATATCGGCCCCACCTTATGCGGCCGATCAAGTGTGATCAAGCGGCCGGTTTCCTAAACTATCAAATTAAAATAAAAAGTTGCGTATATTAAAGTTAGGTAGGTACTACCGTAACTATACGTATTTACTTATTTATTTTAATATTACCTACTGTCACACATTTCAAAGTAATTTAAAATAAATATGCAAGATGAATCCTGAACTGCGAAAGAAAGATGTCAGCTACTACTGATGATTTCAGTTGAAAAATACATTTGAAATCAATTAAAGAATATATTGTGGTAGATATTGAGTATGAATGAGGTAACAAAGAAAATAATATCAGATGAAAAAAAAATTACCTGTCGTGGTAGTAATTACCTACAATTTGTTCAATTTATTGAGTTTTGAATCAATATTATTATTTGATATTGAAATGATTTGTGATTGAAATACAGTAAGGATTGAACAAGCCAAGATCAAAGTAGGTACTTCATATAGATTAAAATAGAATAAGACCCTATTGAGCACATGAGCACTGATGCCTAGCATCCCCATGCTCCTTGTAGAACAACGAACATCAAATGTTCTTACAGACTCAAACCTATGATTGAATGTACTCGCTGAGCTACGTTTTTTTTTTTTTTTATGTAATAAAAGTGGCAAACAACCATACAGTTTACATTGATGTTAAGTGATGACTGCAGCCTATAGACAACCACACAATGACCAGAGGTCAAAATGCAGATGCGCTGCCACTCTTGAGACATTAGGTGTTATGCCTCTGTGCCGGAAATTACAGGGCCGTACATTACCACCTGACCGGAACACGATAGTGATGAACACTACCATTTAGCGGCAAGTATATTAGGTAATGCGGTGGTGCCTACGCCCGCGAGCTCCGTCACTGGAGCTCTACCACCAGTAAAACAATTAACAACACGTATCATTAAAACAATTGCACGCACATCACGAACACCACTAATTAAACGCACAGAATAATTAACCACAGGATCCTTACCGCAACGTAGCTGAACATCTTGTTAAACGAAAGTAAACGAACTGTTACTGTCGAATAATAACCTGTGGTATAACCGCGGCATTTTATACTAGTCGGCTCCTGGTTTGTCAATCCTCTATTATCCTTCAGATTTTCACGCTCATTGACTATTCGCTTTGTGCGTGAATTGTGCCAATTTCATATTAAGCATTTAGTCAAACGTAATTGTTTCTTAAGATACCAGTTTAACTAATTCTTGTGATGTAATAGATTCTATGTTTGAGGATTCCACTTTCGGGATTTGGGAATTTAAAACATAAGTAGTATTTTACTCCAGCTATTTTATCTAGGCTATCCGTCCTGCCATCCCTTGATACCCCAATACCTACAAAGAATTATAACGCTAAATGTTAGGCACGTATTCGTAGGTCCACTAAAATAAAATGACGAATTTAATGTGTAGATATGCCAAATAGTAAATAGTTGGCACGTCCCTTTGGCTAATATGAATGCCTAATTGTGAAATATATTCGAGTTCTATACGCGAGTTCGAGTCTCGCCCGAAGTCAAATTTTTCTTTCCATTTTTCTTTAAAATAAAATATATTTCACAAGCATGTGTTAATGCGAAATAATATAAAACAATTATTAAGGGTAAAAGCGACTTCTTTACGATATTCAAAAGACTGCAAAGTCTATTATATCGGTTGCCTAACTAGCATAGTTGGCAATAGATGGCGCTGCTGCTACCATAAAGCAATGCAATAAATGTGAAGGAAAGATCTGATAAATCGGGCAGGACTTCAGTAGCTTAATTGGAAGAGCGGTTGGACTAGATTCCCAGTAGGCCGCGAGTTCGAGTCTCGCCTGAAGTCAAATTTTTCTTTCCATTTTTCTTTAAAATAAAATATATTTCACAAGCATGTGTTAATGCGAAATAATATAAAACAATTATTAAGGGTAAAAGCGACTTCTTTCCGATATTCAATAGACTGCAAAGTCTATTGTATCGGTTGCCTAACTAGCATAGTTGGCAATAGATGGCCCTGCTGCTACCATAAAGCAATGCAATAAATGTGAAGGAAAGATTTTATAAATCGGGCAGGACTTCAGTAGCTCAATTGGAAGAGCGGCTGGACTAGATTCCCAGTAGGCCGCGAGTTCAAGTCTCGCCTGAAGTCAAATTTTTCTTTCCATTTTTCTTTAAAATAAAATAAGTAGATAGTGTTTATTACCATCGCGTAAGGTGTTAGGTATGTGGTCAAGCAGTCCGGTTCCCTGACAGTACCTCTCTACTACTCTCTAGTAGGTGCTATCTAGAGGGTCGAACCGACGGTGCCTTTATAATAGGTAATAGGTTGGGGAAAAAGTCTTTTCGCATTTTAGTATGTATGAACTTGTAATAAAATCTCTTTGGCTGTAGTATTTGTATATGGCTGGTTTTGGTATCCTTGAAATTTAAATTTTAAAGAACATAATTCCAAATTCAAGTTAGGCAAATGTGTGATTTTTATTTGTTTTTCGTACTGTCACGATGAGTGAATCTAATGAAGAAATTCGATACATATTAAAATTTTACTACAAAAAAGGTAAAAATGCAAAACAAGCAGCGAAAAAAATTTGCGATGTTTATGGACCTAGTGCAGTGTCTGTGAGAGTAGCACAAATTTGGTTTAAGCGTTTTCAATCCGGAAATTTTGATGTCAAAGATGCACCTCGCTCTGGTCGCCCTATTACGGATAAAATGGATACCATTTTTGAAAAAGTGGAGCAAGCTCGACATATCAGTAGTTACGATGTAGCTGAAGAACTGAGAGTTGATCACAAAACAGTTTTGGCGCATTTGAAAAAAGCTGGGTACAAAAACAAGCTCGATATTTGGTTACCTCACGAGCTCACTGAAAGAAACCTAATGAACCGTGTACTCATTTGTGATTCTTTATTACGGCGTAATGAAACCGAATCATTTTTGAAGAAGCTGATAACTGGTGATGAAAAGTGGATCACGTACGACAAGAACGTGCGAAAAAGGTCGTGGTCAAAGGCCGGTCAGGCTTCACAGACTGTGGCGAAACCCGGGTTAACTCGCAATAAGGTGATGTTGTGTGGGATTGGTGGGATTGGAAGGGCATTATTCATTATGAGCTATTACCACCAGGCAGGACTATCGATTCTGAACTCTACTGCGAACAACTGATGAGATTAAAGCAAGAAGTTGAGAGAAAGCGGTCGGAATTGATCAACAGAAGGGGCGTGGTGTTTCATCATGATAACGCTAGACCTCACACATCTATAGCCACTCAGCAAAAATTAAGAGAGTTTGGCTGGGAGGTGTTAATGCATCCGCCGTATAGCCTGACCTTGCACCTTCAGATTTCCACCTGTTTCGGTCTCTTCAGAATTCTTTATGCAATGTTAGGTTAACATCACGAGAGGACTGCCAAATCCACTTGTCGCGGTATTTTGATGAGAAGTCCCAAAATTTTTATAGCAATGGGATCATGTCCCTACCTACAAGATGGCAAAAGGTTATCGAACTAAATGGTACATACATACTTTAGTTAAATTTAAATAAACTATATTAAAAAATGTTTTGAATAATCTTAAAAAATGCGAAGAAACTTTTTCCCCAACCTAATATATATGAGTAGCTTACCCGGCGAATTTTAAACCGCCATAAATATGGTGTATTTTTTTTATCATACAAATAATGAACACCTGAAAGAAGAAAATATCCATAATATAATCAAATATAAATATATTTGGTGCAGTCGTTTGGAAGTAATGCGCTTAAATGTTACTCTAATACATAAACCTATAAAAGAACTATACCTTAAAAAAAAATAATCAATCACCATTTGGGTATAGATTTATAGATTATTAGGATATACCTACCTAAGTACCTACCGAACCTTGTAATCCCAAATGATGAATAAACTTTGATATTGATTTTTTAGAAGTACCTACCTACTTTAGTCCGTCTCACAGACAATTTTAGCTAAATATTTTATACCTTTTTTTTTATATATTTTATATCTCAAGTGTATTTCTATTTCCATTTCAACTCAATTAGAATTCCATACCTTTCAATTTAAAAGGAACAGTTATTAAGTTCAAACATTTTGAAACACGTTTTAAATTCTATAATGCACCTAATTTAATTTGGTTACGAAAATATGTGATGCAGATTACATGAATGGTAATTGACTACCTATAGATATCTGCACATAAACCAGAGGTCAAAAGGTAGGTACCTACGCTGTCACCCTATGTTGTTTTGCCTCTATGACAGTAATTGCGGGGCTATGCAATACCATCTACTACTACCGGAATGCGATAATGCCGCAATAGTAGTGTCATTTGGCGACAGATAGTTCAGGTAATGCGGAGCCTATAACTTCATGTTCTGACTAGAACCCTAGCACCTATCACCCGCTAATTTATCTAATTACATTTGTTTCCGTAATCTTAAAAATGTACCTATTATGCTTATTATTCCCAATCCGCTAAGCTAAACAGGTAGGTATGCATGTCTGGAAA
This sequence comes from Macrosoma leucophasiata, assembly GCA_036365455.1. Taxonomy (NCBI): domain Eukaryota; kingdom Metazoa; phylum Arthropoda; class Insecta; order Lepidoptera; family Hedylidae; genus Macrosoma; species Macrosoma leucophasiata. Next base: position 18,893,047 of record JAWQUS010000007.1, on the reverse strand, counting down.
CGTAGACATAATTTTAGAGTCATAGAGCGGTACGGTTGGAACTAATTCGGCTCTTCTCGAGCGGCTCATTACCTCTTTTCAGTGGAAACACTCTTTCCACTCCGACTTACACAAATTCACATTTGCAATCAGAGCCCGGAGAAAAGTTCCGCTCCCACCCCTTTCCCCGCGCTCTACCCTACCCACGCCGCCTTTAATTAACAGAAAGTGGTTCATTAGAGCTTATTCATTAAAGCAAGGAGTAATTAGCGAACTCTAATGAATGCTGTAATAATGTAAGAGCGGCCGCGTCGGACTGCGGCCCGACTTCTAGATTAATCTAGAAGCTGGCTATAATTTAGTAATGGCGTTAATTTATTACAGACTTGATTGCGGGATAAACGATCTATTAAAACTTTGCCTATATAAACACGCTTAGATTTTTGTGAGGGTTTATCACATAAAGTGAATTGTGGGATTATTATAGATTACATTGTTTGAGGTCTGTGCTTCCCTATAATCCTCATTTATAATCAGTGTTTATAAAGTAGTAATTATTTACAGAAATTATTTTTACAAAAAATCTTGTGCTAGGTACCTACTGGATATGTTATTCATTTATGTATTTTCGGGGAAGGCTGAGAGCGTGGAAATGAAATGAAATGAAATGATGTATTTCAAATTGGTTTCTAACTCTTTTGAAGTGTCGTAATTCAAACTACCTAGAGTTATGATAGTAGGTAATTGAATGACGCATTAAGACGTCTAAATCTTAGTACCTAAGTATCTAAATGTCTAATGGAACACCAATCTCTCCCTTCCTCCCAGCTCTGTAGTGGGAAAATAAGATTGAACGGAAGCAGCGAAGTTTATTTCAGATGTTTTCCAGCAGCCATAATTTTACATCAGTTGTCTACTCGAGACCACTTCGTGATTAAAAAATCCATCAACGATACGTCCCAAAAATCAAGGCAATCCTTCAAGTGCGGATTAATCGGCAGCAAAAAAAAAAAACCGTTCCCTACATCATTGTAACATGAAATAGTGTTTTGAAACCAAATATCAGTGGGTTTTACTGTCTGGATAAATTTGTTGACGTTGCGTTTATGTAGAATCTAAATTAACATAAAGAAAACATGGTCCAACATTGCTGAAGGATCCGCTCTCATCAGTATTCCTCGAAATTCGATGTTGTTATGTTGTTAGTGTAGAAAATTTCTTATAATTTGGAAGATGCGCGACCATGTTAAGCATGGCTCGGTGGACAACGAATAGCATAATGATGTATGCCGACATTATTAAAGTGTATCATAATAAGCCGGAGTTGAAAGAAAACGGTGTACGGTGGTCGCGATAGGTTTTGTCTTTTAAAATTGTTACGAAGTTTAATCATAGGGCAAATATTTTATATGTATATAACTAGCGGACCCGACAGACGTCCTGTATGATAATTCGAGTCCATCCAGTCGTTTAGTTGGAGTATAGACAAACTAAACAACTAACCTAGATACCGACTGCAGCGCCATCTGCCGGGCTGATTTGTAAATCTAAACCATCCAGAGTATAAATCATAAGTACAAGTGAGTTTAGTGACATACACACGTACAGTAGTAGAATTAGGTAGGTATATATTTTATAAAGATTTATTCAAAAATTAGGTAAGTACCTTTGCTATCGTAAGTAAGTATCGAAAATAGTTCCATTCTCTTTTCACTTATATTCAGAATATTTCAGATATATGGAAGCGAGAGCTGGGTATGCAGGAAAGAGCATGAAAGTAAGTTGAACGCGGTCGAGATGAGATCTTTGCGCAAGATCTGCGGTGTATCACTCACCGATCGCGTTCGTAATGAAGATGTAAGAAAGAGACTTTGTGTGAATGATAGTATCGGTGTAAAAATGAAAAAAGGCATGCTCCGATGGTTCGGGCATATAGAAAGAATGTCGAATGAGCGAATGACTAAACAGATATACAATGCGAATGTGGATGGTTGCAGAGGCCCAGGAAGACCAAGGCTGACCTACCATGACCAAATAGGTCGAGTTCTGTCTGATGGTGGGGTCAAAAGTCTTAGGAATCGGCGTGCATGTATGAAGAGAATGATGAAGGTAGACGAGGCACGAGAGGTTTGTCAGAACCGGGATGTCTGGCGCTCTACACTCTCTGCCTACCCCGTTAGGGACCTGGCGTGAAGATACATACATACATACATATTTCAGATATATTAATTTATATTGTAGTTGTTTCAAAAAATAAAGAAAAGAAGCCTTTATCAAATATTCGAATCGTTTTTATCTTTGCCATAAATTATTCTATGCTCCAGAAGTAAGATTGCTACAAATTATAGTGTGTGCGAAGCCGTGGATGGACACTATAATCAGATAATTATTTAGTATAGTACGAACACAGAAAAGTACGAATGAGAATATTTTAACTTATCGTAGCGGGTGTAGGCCGGACTGGACGGAGAGTGCCTCGGTGACTTACATACGGGCTCGCGTCCGTTCCCTGTTTATCCAAAGAACATGTCTTATTATAACTAATGATATTGGTGTTTTAATGTTTCTCATTGATAATATTGATATTTATTTTTCATTTCGATATTTTGTTATGTTAATAAATGCCCTACTCCTTTATCTTTTTATATTATATTCAATATAATCTTTAATCTGCCTCTGTGTAGATATTATATTATGCGGTGTTTAAAAAAATACATTATCATCAGAGTAAATACACTTTACAGCCACTTTTATGCCAAGATTAAAAAAAGACGTGTGGCACTCGGAGACTGCCGCGGTACAACTATTGCATATTTTTTTTTTATCAACATGTACCTAATTATAATTATTTATTTATTTTATTTATGCAGTATTTTTTTCCTTTGTTTTTCTTTGATATTAATTCAACTTATTGAGCCGATACAACAAATAAGAAGAATTGGAGTGTCTTCGATTTTGACGGGACTTTCACTGGCAGATAGCTGATGTGACATGGATTAACTTCAGCTACTTTTATCTCCATACAACCATACATACATACATAACTACATACAAATACATAGAATTTGAGTGTCTCCGATTTTGACGGGACTTTCACTGGCAGATAGCTGATGTAATAAGGAGTAACTTACGCTACTTTTATACTAGCTGCGCCCACGACTTTGTCCGGATAGATACTGAACAATCATATTTTTTCTCACGTGGACGAAGTCGCGGGCACAGCTAGTTACTACCTATAACGTTCAGAACGTTAACTTTGGGGTGTAAGTGGCGCCTTACCATCATTATGCCGCAGCCAACCTTACCTGCACGTGGTGCACCCTGCCGACCAGCAAACAAGGCTCTGGCGACTGGTTCCTCATGGTTGGTGGGTCGGCACTACCAGCGTAATCCCTCCTAGTGTCCTGCTTGGTGGTAAGGTCCCTTGGGTCCTGCCTGGCTAGCTACCACCCTCAGGTCGTAATCTGCCGCCAAACGTCTTCGGGCGTGTTCCGGCTTCCGAGCCTGAGAGCCAGTCCCCCCCCACTCCTTATCCTCTCCCTCGTTCCTATCCTTGAAGTGCACCGTATTGTCCGCCCCCGGGGCCGGTATGTGTAAAGACATCTTGCGCTCCGGGGCGCAACATGTTGGCCCGGGGGCCAGGGAGAGCCGAGGGGACCCGAACCCAGGCCTCTCTTTTAAACTCTGGCCTGGGAGGCTGTCCCGCCAACCGGTGTTAAGTCCCGTGTGCAGTCGTCGTGCCGGAGTAAGAGTCACACTGCCTCTTTGCTGGATCTTCTGCTGACTTCACATCCTGCCAACTATCAGGTGGTGGTCGAGGCTCCCTTAGGATCCTCGGACCACCGTCTGGTACGCTCAAAAACCTCATTGTCGGTTCGGGCGCCGCTGCGGCCCTCGGCAACTCGACAAGTGTGGCATTACAGGTCGGCAGACTGGGATGGACTGAGGGAGTTCCTGACGTCCTACTCATGGAGGCAGCTTTGTTTCTCGTCGGAAGATCCGAGCACGTGTGCCGATGCTGTAACCGATGTGATACACCAGGGAATGGAATGTTACATTCCGTACTCTGTGGTATCCATTGGCGGACAGTACCAGCCCTGGTTCGATAAGTCCTGTGCTGTGGCTTCTAGTCACAAGCAGGAGGCTTACAGAACCTGGACTGCGGCTCACGCTTGTAAGGATCCTAATGCCTCCGATCTTAAGGGAGAGCACTCAACGCTGCATCCAGGTCCACAAAGCGGCGCATGGCCAAAGCGAAGTCCAAGCACATCGGTAGAGTTGGCAAGAAACTAATAACCCTCCCGGGAGCCGTGCCTATTGGTCTCTTGCCAAAGCTATCGAAGGGAATTTTTCAGGCGAAACGTCAGGCGAGCTCTTTTATCTCTTGACGTCAAGAAGTTGAGTGGGCCGGACTCCGTTCCTGCGGTGGTGTTGAAGATGTGCGCTCCCGAGCTGACCCCCGTTCTGACGCGCCTGTTCTCGCTTTCCTACGATCAAAGAACCGTACCGTCTGCGTGGAAGACCGCCCTCGTGCACCCGATACCCAAAAAAGGGGATCGTAGTGACCCGGCCAACTATAGGCCCATAGCAATAACCTCCCTACTCTGCAAAGTCATGGAGCGTGTGATCAATACTCAACTGCTGCAGTATCTAGAGGATCATCAGCTGATCAGTGACCGCCAATATGGATTTCGTCATGGCAGATCTGCTGGTGATCTTCTAGTATATCTCACGCACCATTGGTCCCACGCTTTGGACAAGAGTGGGGAGGCATTGGCTGTAAGCCTGGACATTGCTAAGGCCTTTGACCGGGTCTGGCACAGGGCACTCCTCGCAAAACTTCCTTCCTACGGTCTTCCCGAGAGGCTATGCAACTGGATAGCCAGCTTTCTGTCTGAGCGTCTTAGTTGACGGTCAGCGCTCAGACAGACTTCCTATCAACGCTGGTGTGCCGCAAGGCTCTGTGCTATCTCCCACGCTTTTTCTTCTGCATATCAATGAAATATTGGAGCAAAACTCCAATTTACATTGCTATGCTGATGATAGTACGGGAGATGCACACTACACTAGCCGTGCAAATGCCTCTCGGACACTTATCGAAGAAAGTAGGACTAGACTTGTGTCTGAAATCGAGCACTCTCTGGAGCGGGTCTCGGATTGGGGTCGACTTAATTTAGTACAGTTTAACCTCTCAAAGACACAAGTCTGCGCGTTCACCGCTAAAAAACCCCCATTCATTGTAGCACCACAGTTCCAGGGCATTCCGCTCGCCGTTGATAAGAGTATCGGTATCCTGAGCGTTGACATATCGAACGAAGTGCAATTCGGGAGTCACATTGAGTGTAAGACCAAGTTGGCATCCAAAAAGTTTGCTTAACAAAGCGAGACAGTATTTCACATCGGGGCAGCTATTACAGCTTTATAAGGCCCAAGTGCGGCCCCATCTGGAATACTGCTCTCATTTGTGGGCGGGAGCCCCCAAATACCAGCTTGGTCCACTTGACTCCCTACAAAAACGCGCCGTTCGTATTGTTAACGATCCAAGACTTACTGACAGGCTTGAATATCTGAGCCTGCACAGAGACATTGGGAGTCTGTGCGTGTTGTACCGTCTCTACAATGGTGAGTGCTCTGCTGAATTGTTTGACATGGTGCCACCGGCTCTTTTACTACACCGTACTACCCGCCGAAGAGAGAAGTTCCACCCACACCGACTGGACACCTGGCAGTGCTCAACGATGCGGTTTTCACGTTCGTTCCTGCCCAGAACGTGTAAATTGTGGAACGAACTTCCCTCTGAGGTGTTCCCTAAGTGCTACAATATGGGGTTCTTCAAAAATGGCGTCAAAAGAGTCCTTCAGGGCTGGCAGCGCGTTGGCAACTCCCCTGGTGTTGCAAATGTTCATAGGCGACGGTGACCACTTTCTATCAGGTGGCCCGTTTGATTGTCTGTCAACATAAACACATAAAAAAAATAAATAACATATTTGTCTCGTGTTAGGATCAAATCCATGATCTTTGTGTTAAGAAAATTGTTGTCTCACCGCTAACAATATTATTATTATTGACCAACCAATTACAAAATCAGTTTTTATTTTTATAATAACATTATCCTGTATTTAGCATGTTAGATGAGTTCAGCCATTGTTAAATATTTCCGCTATCCAAGAGCCTAATAATTTATTACAAATTTGAAGAGCAAGAGCAAAAGCTAGACCAAGATCTAGAACAAGGGCAATACCTAGAAGTAGAGTAAGAACAAGAGCAACATCTGTGAGCAAGAGCAAGACAAAAGAGTTAGAGCAAGAGCAAGATCTAGAGGTAGAGCAAGAGAAAGAGCAACGTCGGTGAGAACTCAAATTAAAGATTCTACTTCACTAAGCCGCTGCCGCTCCGCCACCGAGAACTATTGAAAATTGAAATTGAAAAGAAATTCACCCACTCCCTTTAGGGCTCCAATTTTAGTAACCTGGTTTCCGTCATTAGTAACTTGACGAAATTGGACAAATTTAATGTTCCTTGAGTTGAGTCCAGTAGTAGTGTATAGTGACTGGTATGGACTTTCCATAACCGAAAGCACAGAAGATTGTCTTTCATTCTCCTGCATATAACTGTTTGAAAATTTTAATCAGTCCGCCTATTTCGTGGCCGCAAGCTTAGAAGGCTGGTTTCAGCCATTAGTTACTTGAATATTGTAGGTAGCCTGCAGGCGACGCTATTGATTAGTCAGCGGTGTACGGTGGCCATCACTCATTCATAGTGTCCACGCGTCAGTCAGGCCTTTCGCCATTTTTCAGCCAGAATTCGCGATACATATTTGATGGTGCGTCTGTCAGGAAGGAAGCACGCCTGCGTAATTGGTCCTGCCGGCGGATAAATTCTGACAAAAGCTCGTTACTTTTCGGTATCAAAAACCCGTTAATGAGATCTATTCAACCGATATACAAATGCATATTTTCTGGAAATAAGCTGGGATAGACGTAAGGTATCCGACTACAATTACTTACGGAGTCAAAGTGTACTGCGAATAATTTGCGTGTGCATATTTCGACTGTCGACAGTGCTGGCATGTTTTAGTTATGGAAATGTTATCTCTACATATGTTTTTAAATTTATTAAAATCTTTGATAACTACTTACACTTACCTACTTTGAATTCAGTATTTAAAACAGAATTTTGAGTTGTATAATATATTATATAATGCCTTTTATCTAAAGGCTCATTGTTCAGTTATGAAATACTAGATTTTACCCGCGACTTCGTCCGCGTGTACCTACTTAATCATTACAAATCGTACTTACCCTATGTTATTCCAATTTATAACCTACATTAGTGTAAAGTTTCATGCAAATCCGTCCAGTTTTTCGTAAAAGAGTAACAAACATCCATACTCACAAACTTTCGCATTTGTAATAATAATATTTATAATTAATATGTAACCGGCGAGTCGTGGGTGTTTGCATGTATGATTGAATGCATGCATTTACCTCTGCCTGCCTATATATACGTTTATAATTAATATATATATATATATATAAAATAATAGTTATAATTAATATAAAAGTATAGGTTCTGTACAACCTTGTTTTTCCCACTTACACAATATCAAACTTACTTAACAAAGACCAAGCTCTGCCTTACTTATGTTTAGTAAATACTATGTTTAGCCATAAGTTAAGTCTTCTATACCTAGGTATAGAAACGATTTTTAAGAATTACCTATTTAATATTTGAAAACAATTTCACCTCGTCAATTTATTTAATTTTTTCTTTATAAATCAGTACAGTTACGTATATGGAACTAGCCATGACTCTTTGAATCCAAACACTGTATACAACGTCCGGTACATACCTACGACATAATATATTCCGTGGATATATAGGGATAGTGACCAATGTATCGTGTTTTATCCGGAATCATTCATCGGAAGCGTCGCGTGGAAACTCGCGTGTGCGTAAAGATTTGCCATATTCACTTCCATGCACATTCACTGGACAATGGACAATACTGTTGCCGATACACAGACTGACGAATTTCACAAAATTGTAACTATTTTTACTTAATACCCGTTGGAGTTTATTCTGCCGTATGCTCTACTCAGACTACTCACTCTTCTTTGATAAAGTTACACTATAGAATATATGGGTAATAAGCTTTGTGTAGACCAGAACACACTAAGCACACTGAAGACGCCATTAATTTATAACAAGTAGGTACATACTCATAAGAATAGTAAAAAATATAAAAATAATCCATTTAGTGTCAATTTTGTGTAGACAATTACCTCTTTTTACTCTTTTTTACTTTTACTCTTACCTTTTTGTGAGTCCACGTTTCCGCTCCTAGCTCAGGAATGTAATGATTAGAATCATCATCTACTATCGCAATTTTTATTGAGTAGGTAGATATAATCTTCTTAGTCCTCTTAGTCAATGGCGTAGCGTATCTTGGCGGAGCCACGTATAAGGGCTTCAGTAGCTCAATTGGAAGAGCGGCTGGACTAGATTCCCAGTAGGTCGCGAGTTCGAGTCTCGCCTGAAGTCAAATTTTTCTTTCAATTTTTCTTTAAAAATAAAATATATTGCACAAGCATGTGTTAATGCGAAATAATATAAAACAATTAATAAGCAATGTAACAAGCGACGGCAGAGCGTCGCCAACCGTTGAGGAAAGTGTCATTTTTTTTTGCTCGAGCGTCCTTCTGATCTTGTATTTTGGAATAAGTGAATGAATGAATGGAAGAGATTCTTAAAAGGCACGCAGGGCCAAGTCGTTTGTTTTTGCTCGCACGTTCATATTCAGTTGTTTTTTAACAAAGTGTAGAAATTCTTGACCATTAAAAAAGGGCCCCTAAACAAAATTTTATACGTGGCTCCGCCAAGGTACCGGATTTGTCAAATCGCCTGAAGTCAAATTTTTCTTTCCATTTTTCTTTAAAAATAAAATACATTGCTTATTGTAATAGATAAGGTAGGTACCCAAATGGGTAAAATTGGGGGCCCATTTTTCTAGCCCGGGGGCCCCGTATAATCGATACAGCGGTTATCGCCCTGTTCTTGGTTCTCCTAGAGATTTTAGAAACATTCGACAGAGTTCGATGATTCCGACAATACCAACCACTATGTTTAAAGGTGTATTCCAGCAGATGAATAGAAAGCTTTAACTGCCGAACTTAAATGGCGAATACAATACATTTTCTCATCAGTTTTGAGCGTGATTCAACTACAACACCCCATACACATTGACTTCCTCTTCTCCTTCTTGAGTCAGCAGTTCGGCTCAATATTTCGTCACAATAATTGCTGCGTTGTTTGCAGACTTTAGATCCTCCAAAGTACAAGACAACAGGGGCAGATTGAGCAGGCCCTGTAATTTCTGGCACAGAGGCATAACACCTTAGGCCTCAGGAGTGGCAACACATCTGCATTTTGACCTCTAGTCTTTGTGTGGGTGTCTATAGGCTGCAGTCATCACTTACCTCACATCAATGTGAACTGCAAGCTTGTTTGCCACTACCATTACATTAAAAAAAGGGTTCCATAGGTGGAGAGATGAAAATAGCCCAAATTTTGTCTGCCATGGTCCACCTGAGTGTAAACACGGTTAAGTGATCTCCAGGGAGCCGACCACCTAACTCTAATGCTTTCGTGATCCTTTCGATTGTGACATCAACTTGTTAGTATTGTACCGCCTAACTTTTACCTGGAAGTGTTTTCGTCGGCAGGTAAATAGTTTTGAGCAAAATGTTTTAACAGGCGGTACGAAACCGACAAGACAACATCATAAGCACTCACGACTCACGTCACGTCGAAAGCATTAGAGTTATGCGGTCGGCCCTCAGATCGGCTATTGCGGATCATGACTTAGAGAAAGCTCTTCTTGCAGGTTTGGCAAACACAACAACAACACAAAACAGCAAGGCAAGTTTCTGTATTCTGTTTGAGAAATCGGAAACAAGCTGTGATTTTTTTTTAATTTGCGAGCATTAAAGGCGGTTTACGCTGAGCTCTAGAGCTAAGGTTTATTCGAAGATAGGAGTCACTTACTGGCGCTAGAGGTGCAGTGTCGGAGCTCGAAGGCATAGGGAACACAGTATTAGGTACATCGTCTATATCTACACTATGATAGTGTGCAGAGTTATCGTGTTCGCTTAGATTCGATGGTAATCTATAGCCCCGTAAAAACTGTCACAGGTGCGAAATAATTTTGAACAAGTTTTTCAGGGTGGCAACACATCCACATTTTGAACTCCAGTTTTTCTGTACATGTTTATGGCTTAATATATTATATGTATATGAACAGTAGGTATACTTTTGTTGCCACCATCATTTCATTAAAAAAGTATTGAGATATTGTTATCCGACTACTCTAATAGGTATAGACTATTTTTTGGTACCTTTTTTTGGTATGTGGATTTCTTCACCATTTCCAGCCTAAGCGGCTTCATGTTCACAAGCTTGTCTTGTCTTGGTTTTGCAGAGGTGTATATTATTTTGGGTTGAGATGACATTATACGATGAGAGACATGTGGGAGACCATTTCGTTGGCTCAATTACAACGGAATTCATCATAATAATTTGGTGAATTTTTTAATACATCAATGAAGAGTCCACAGTTTTGCATTTAAATTCAAGGGCGATAATTGTCAAACATTCAAGGGAAAAGTTGTCTAGGGAATGGAGTGGCAAGTTGGATGTACTTACTATCTAGATATCAGTATTTTTTTTTTGAATTGGATTATTTTTTATCCTTAGGGAGGTCCCAGGGGGACAGCTGCCCCGGCAAAGTCCATAATAATAATAAACATTCGTGCTCAGTGGACATTAATTCAGAATGTACGCACAATCGAATATATTCTTGGCTGTCTGTATGTATCTTTTTCATTTATAATTATTCCCTCGTAGGTATTCCGTTTTTTCTGATACATTTTTGCAATTTGAATTCCATCAAAATATTTTAAAATACTAATTAAGCGTCTCGTTCACTAAATTTGTCATGATGCGACAAAAAAGGCTTCGGAAAGGCTTGTTTACATAATCATTCAATTTGCAATGTTAAACAGCCTCCGCCATCTGGTTTCTTGCTTTTTAATTCAATACAATGTAATTGTATTTTTTTACGAACACAGTCGCTAGAGCTATGGCATTTAATTACAATAAAATTAACTTCATATTTAAATTTTTTCACAATTGTAGAAACAAGTTTTTGTCATTCATTCGACTTGTAAAAAGTACATAAAGTACATCTGGTATATAATAATTATTAGTTCATACATAACAAATGATAAATAAAACAGTGGTAAATAAGTATAAAGCGACCTAAGTACGAAAAACTATTAAGACAGTTAACAGTTTATTTCCAATTATATGACCTAAACGAACACAGAGTAAAAAATTGGTAGTTGGTAGCACGAAACACATTCTGTCATCTATTAGAGGTCTCGTTATCTTAACGTTCGTGAAGTTGTTCACGTTATCACATTAGGATGTAGAGTAAGAACGGTTTTTATTTACATTACCGTAGGTCAAAATAAGCGTTCGTGCTTCCAATTTTGTCAAAAGCAGCGTTCGTGCTTTCAATTTTGTTTAAAAGTGTCGAGGTAAATTCATACGCGTCGATACGAAAGTACTCGATAATCGTGTGTAGGTACTCACAAAATTACCTCTATTTACGTGCGATAGAGACGCTGTATCAGTTTCCATACAAATTGGTTACGATCATGAATCGAATATTTTTTTTTATATATCTAATGAAGGTGGCAAACAAAAATGTTAAGTATTGACTGCAGCCTATAGATACCAACACAAACACTAGAGATCAAAATGCAGATGCGTTGCCACCCTTGAGACATTAGCTATTATGTCTCTGTGCCATACGTTACCATCTAACTGCAACACGATAGTGCTGAACACTACCATTTAGCGGCAGATAAATTAGGTAATGCGGTGGTGCCTACGCCCTCGAGCTCCCTACACTGAAACTCTACCACCAGTGAATATACCATCATTGGTGTTGAGTGAACACTGTATCGTGAGTTAATACTGAAATCTTTTTTTTTATTTATTGGAAGTGGCAAACAAGCATGCTGTTCACATCGATGTTAAGTGATGACTACAGCCTATAAACACCGACACAATGGCCAGAGGTCAAAATGCAGATGCATTGCCCCTTCTATGGTGTTATGCCTCTGTGCCGGAAATTACACCAAAATAGATACTTAGACTAATCAATCATATTTTTGTGTGTCTTTTAATGTACGGCATTAAAAGACACACAAAAATATGATTGATTAGTCTAAGTATCTATTTTGGTAATTCTCTCCATGAAATAATCGCTGAAGCTCAAGCAGATGTAGACAGACTAAACCAATGGCTACTTTATAATCTACTAACCATTAACACAACAAAAACTTCATTTATTATAATAACTGCCAAAAACAAACCAATTCCAGACTTCACACCCCTCACTATAAACAAAGAATTGATAAAAAGATCGCATCAAGAAAAACATTTAGGATTAATCATAGATGACAAATTGACATCAATAAAATCTAAACTAAGCTCAACTTTAGGCGCTTTTCGCAAAGTTAACAACTGCATACCAAAAAAAGTAAAAACAATTGTCTACAACTCATTGGTAAAGTCACATTTGGAATATTTAATAGAAATCTGGGGGTCGGCTGCATCTGCTAATTTTCAGCCATTACAGAGAATACAAAATAAAATAATTAAAGTATTATTTCACTACAATTACTACACACCCACAAAAGAATTATATAAAAAAGCAAACCTGTTTAACATAAACCAGTTATACAAATATAAAACTTGTATAATAATAAAAAACGTAAGTACCAAAAAAATCAAAACTAATATTGAATTGAAAAAAAAAGTTATTAGGTATAGCTTAAGAAACAAACATAAATTGGAACTAATTACACCAAGAACGAATTACGCAAAGAAATCTATTCTATTTGAAGGAGTTCAGTTATTTAATAAATTACCAAACGATGTAAAGGAGTGCAGTAGTATCAACATATTTAAAAACAAATTAAAATCATATATTATATTGCCAGACTGTAGTAGTATTTAAGTTATTTAAGCAATGTACTAACAGTACCTTATTACTAATACTTACCTTTGTTTTATATAAATAAGTTCATAACCAGAATCAGAAATTTAATTCATCTTATCGAATCATTTAATTCATTTGGGGTGATAAGCACCGCTTATGACAAGTCAAAAACAAACTAAATAAATTATACACAATTATACACTATTGTTACTATGTTACTAACCCTAAGCGCCAGAGGTGTACTACTAACATATTCATAAATCAATGTAATCTATATCTCATTCTAAAAGAACTGTATGTTTTTATGAGAATAAAGATCTTTAAACCTAAGTACCTATAAACAAACACGTATAAAATTATAAAATTGCAATGTTAAACGTTGCCACTCCTGCGGACTTAGCTGTTATTCCTCTGTGCTGGAACCGAAACAAACGCTGAATACTTCCATTTAGAGATTAGTATGTATGTATGTATCTTCAAGCCAGGTCCCTAACGGGGTAGGCAGAGAGTAGAGCGCCAGACATCCCGGTTCTGACAAACCTCTCGTGCCTCGTCTACCTTCATCATTCTCTTCTCATTAGTGATTAGTAAATGGAAGTATTGACTGGAGCTCTAGCATCCGTAAAAAAACTATTGTATATTGTATACTAATGGCGTTATCGTTCCACTGGTTGGCTCTCAATACGTTATAGATTATTTTGATGTTTCGTTAATGATTATTGGAACACATGTTTATATGTGATATAAATTCTGTATTACCTACTATACATATACTAGTAAAACATATATTACCCTAATTAAGTGCTCTTGAAATGTGTTTACTTGCTGTACGTTTTAACAAACAAGTGTTACTTATCTATTTTTGAGAACACATAAATGATGTAATAATCATTAGCAATTACTTGTACCTATCTAGATTTGAAACTGTTTGTTCTCCTAAGAAAATAAAATAAAATAAATAAATACTTAAATTCCATCTTTTATTTTGCCGTATGCATATCCGGAGCAGTCATGCACGCTTAAATGTCTTTGCCTTTGGCGGCGTCGTGTGGCGGGTTGCTCACTTCCCTCTAAAATGGTCGAGGAGGGCAATGGTTGTCACATGCGTCATACTCGTGAACGGGTGCTGTTGGTGGGGACTGGTCTGTTCTGGTTTGCAGGAGCTACATCACATTTAGTAGATAGCAGTTTGTTTTTATATTATTTCGCATTAACACATGCTTGTGAAATATATTTTATTTTTAAAGAGAAATGGAAAGAAAAATTTGACTTCAGGCGAGGCTCGAAGGCTAGATGGCGCTGCTGCTACCATAAAGCAATGCAATAGATGTGAAGGAAAGATTTGACATATCGGGCAGGGCTTCAGTAGCTCAATTGGAAGAGCGGCTGGACTAGATTCCCAGTAGGTCGCGAGTTCGAGCCTCGCCTGAAGTCTAATTTTTCTTTCCATTTTTCTTTAAAAATAAAATATATTTCACAAGCATGTGTTAATGCGAAATAAAATAAAAACAATTATTAAGGGTAAAAGCGACTTCTTTACGATATTCAATAAACTGAAAAGTCTATTATATCGGTTGCCTAACTAGCATAGTTGGTAATAGATGGCGCTGCTGCTACCATAAAGCAATGCAATAGATGTGAAGGAAAGATTTGACAAATCGGGCAGGGCTTCAGTAGCTCAATTGGAAGAGCGGCTGGACTAGATTCCCAGTAGGTCGCGAGTTCGAGCCTCGTCTGAAGTCAAATTTTTGTCAAGTCAAATAGACGGAGTTGCCATGGGCTCCCCAGTTTCTCCCATAGTCGCCGATATATTCATGGAGGACTTTGAGGAGAGAGCCCTGAGCACTACAACCATAACACCTCGCATTTATAAACGATATGTAGATGACACATTCACCATATTGGATAGCAATAATGTTTCTGTTTTTCTTTCACATCTCAATTCCATACACCATAAAATCAAATTCACTATGGAATTGGAACAGGACAATAAATTAGCCTTCTTAGATACTTTATTAATTAGAAAAACCAATAACACACTCAGTCACACTGTGTTTAGGAAGTCTACCCATACTGATAGGTACCTTAATGGTGAATCACACCATCACCCGGCACATTTATCTGCCGTTGGCTCATCTCTATTTCAGAGAGCACGAGGCATCTGTGACGACCACCATCTTCAGGGGGAGCTGAAGCACCTACGCCAGGTGCTACATAACAACAAGCTCCATGTACCACCCGTCCGTCACAGAGGCCGCGTGAAACCACCTACAGTAGAACGACAACCAGCTATACTACCTTACGTTAAGGGTGTCACAGATAAAATCAGCAACATTTTAAAAAAGAATTCAATTAAAACAGTTTTTAAACCATATAAAAAGATTCATCAGTATTTAAGACCCATTAAAAGTAATATTCCATTACAAAATTCTGGCATTTATAAATTAGATTGTGATTGTGGACTCTCATATATTGGTCAAACGAAGAGAGCTGTATCCACCCGCGTTAAAGAGCACATTGCTGATGTCAAAAACCGAAGAGCAGGGAGGTCTGCAGTCTGTGAACACATCGCGGATAAGCCGAACCATTACATCCGGTTTGATAAAATTCAAATACTCGCTAGAGAACACAAACCCATTCCACGAATGGTACGCGAGGCTATTGAAATTAAAAAACACCCAAATTTCAATAGAGAAGATGGATGGCGATTATCAACATCATGGGATCCCATACTTAGCAAGATTAAATCCCAGCCGCAGCAGTCTGCAAGACCTCAAGATACCATAAGTAATTATTGTGTTAATCCTGAACGCTACGCAAGGCGTTTACGAAATCGATGGAGGTAGCTACATATAATTTTTTCAAACTTCTGTCAGACAAATGTCACCTCAGTCTGCCCGGGACCACGGAAGCTGAAAAGCGACCGAAACGTCGGGTTGATTTTAAAAATCATTTTAGTTTAATATACGCGAGATAAATCCGTAAAAATAGTTTTATTTCAACAAATTTTTCTTTCCATTTTTCTTTAAAAATAAAATAGATAGCAGTTTATTTGCATCTATGCTATGGACGTTCACATTATTTGATTATTCACGATAATCTGTACTAGATTTAAGCTCTCATTTAAAAGAGCTCTTACTGAGTTTGTTGGGTAGCGGAGTTCTTCTCAGTAGTGACTGCACTTGGAACTCTGCTAAGTGAATAACTTTGATCTTGACGAATAAGTTTTTCTTTTTCTTCATTTATCATCATTGAAGGAATTGAAAAATTTTGTGATTATTATGTTTTAACTAAGTAGTTTAAATTCTAATTTTTAATTTACTATTAATATATGATTTTGCTTTACTTTATGTAATGGTTATTCACTCTAGGTATTTTATATATTTCTTGACGTTTTGAAAGTATCTGTCAAGATCTATTCGAAATAAAAATATTTTCTATTTCTACTATCTATCTATCTGACAACAGCTTCGGTGGGTTGCGTCAGCGTCTTTAGTAATATTCTGAGATCCTCTTATTTGAGAATATCTGCACAAAATAGGTTTTTTTGTTGTAAAACTTGAAAAATTAGTTTGTTTTTGTCCGTTTTAGTAGCGGAGCATTCTCTTCACCCTCGTTTTCTTCTCCATCCATATCAAAACGAGAGCGACGGAATATATAGTCTCCCGACAGTTGTCGAGGTGACAGTGTGGCCGAAATGTAGCAAGTTGGTGCAGGCGTTTGTAGAGTCGCTATTTGCCTCTACCTATCAATATACCAACAAAAGCGAGCGTCCTCTACTTTCGTGACCTTACTCGTAGTTAAGAGTTAAGTCTTGCAGGCTTGTCTCCAAGTCCAGGAATCGAACTCGAACTGGCCGGACATTGCACAATTTTTTCATTACAATAATCAAACCTAAAAACTACGGAATCCTACAACACTGCACGCACTTGACCGGTTTTTGTTATTACTGGAACTATGCTACATGTAAAAATCATATTGGTATATTTAAGACTAGAAAGTAGTACTAGAGAATATGTAGTAATAATACTGCATAATACTACTATTCTTGTTTTTCAAAACATTTTGTTGTAATTTTTGACTAGATAAGTAAGTAAACGAGTGTTAGCAATAAGACCTTCAAGGAGACGGGTAATTTTGGTTCCAGCAAAATCGTTACTAACAATTAGCAATTTAACCCAACTTTTACTTGATCATATAAACTTAAATAAATAAATGCCCGTATTTCAAATGATTTATTTTATAGTCATTTGAAAATAACATAATTTGTACAGTGTTAACACTTGGGCTCAGAAATGTATGGAACTGTACCATTCTCCTTTATGCTAATGTCTATAGACTGCAGAGTTTACTTTAAATCTACGTGAAATACCTACACGCTTGTTAAAAGACTTACTGTTATTTTGGAAAATCTGTTTTAATTCAATGTTAAGACAGTTAAGTAGGTATAAAGATTTGAAAGTAGATACATTTAACTGCAAGCTTCAATCACTGTTTGTACCTACTCTTTTACTCATGTCTATGGTTAGGGTTGCCAGATCAGACTGATAATTTCCTGAACATTTATTTTATGACGAATGCGCGAGTTTGGTTCCCACCATATGGCAACCCTGCTTATAGTTGATAAATAAGGATAATTGAATTGAAACAATATATTAATTTACAAAATTTAATTTCTTCTCCTTTCGCCGTATCTCTTAGGCTAAGTAGTTGTAATGTTCTTTCTTTGTGTAGGTACTGGTAACACCATCATTGTATTCCACTAAAAATCGACACGGACAGATGACAGTTTGTTTTATATGTAAGTACAGAAGTTACGTCACATACAATGATTCCGTGCAATTTTATACAAGTTAATTAAATATATGGTTAGATGGCAAGACTCACTAAACGCTAACATTATAGTGACGATCACGGAATAGATAAATAAGGATGGAAAGGCCTTTGCCTCAATTTTGTATTAGAACCAGTGTCGCCGCTTTTCTCCCACCATGCAATTTCTTACACAAATGTAACACCATCTCGACAATCACGCACACATTAATCTCAGGGAAGCTATACGTTTGCGTAAGTTTGCATACTAAGATGTAACGCCCGTAGACAATAAACACTCGCATACACACAACAATATACTCACCAATAAACTAGTCGAAGTGTAGCGAACGCATTACATGCTGTACATTGCCAGCGGAGACAGTAATAGCGTTAATTGAGCGAGTGCTTAACGAGCAATGTATTCGCTAGCAGTAACGTTTAAATAATGCAGTTTAAGTTCGAATATTCATATTCTTTTGTATATTTATATGTTTTTTACGAGTATTATAACAATAAATGTTATTTGTGACTTACCTATCAAAAGATATACCTCCTCGCTTTATACTTGAGGTTTGACATTTCATATTACATGTTAAAATTGGCACTGCATGGTATTTTACCAAGAGATGCGTCGTTCGAAGCAGTCTACACGACACTACAAGCGGCGAACGTATGGTTCTGCCGAACTGTGTGTGTTCACGCATAGTTGTCGCGCGCTTGCCACGCCCACATCACCATTCCATCTTTATTTATCTATTCCGTGGTGACGATAATTCAAGTCGCAACAACTTTTTATTATTTTAATTTTATTTAACATGGTTTATTATTTTACACAGTTCGATTAAGAGTTGAATTTTCAAGAAAAATATAGGTACATACATGCTTTATGGAAGATAATTTTACAATACATGGAACATGTATAACAATATGTTTCGATGACTTACGTAACCGTTATACAAGTAAAGGAATGTTAGCGTTTAATATTACTTACATACATTGACTGTATACATTCAAAAATCGATTTGAATCCTTACATCGATGGTTAACGGAGATAACTTCAATATATACAGAGACCGTTAGTTACTTGAATATAAACTTCAAAGATGTTGGCATCAAAATTATTGCTAGGAAGTTTGTATCTAAAATTTTAGGTAGGTACGAGTCATGTCTACTTACGTCTAGGGTGGTTTATGCTAATATTTACAATTCCAATGATTAATATAAACGAGATATCATTGAAAGTTTATGTAACAGCTTGACGATTATAAACGAAATAACAAATTTATCGGAGTAATATTTACATAGCAAAATTGCAAATCACAGAGGTGCGTGCAAGATAGGTATCGCTGTTATTACATTGAATAACGCAATTAGACAATAATAATGAAAAGGTACAATCACTGGCAAGAATCAACATGCATTGATCATTTTATCACAAGCGACATATGTTAAATTATAGGGGTAAATGAGTTACACCAATGACACACGGATAGAGACATCATTACAATACATTATATTTTTCTATTTGATGTATTATTTAACTAGAGAGATGCATTTTGATGCAAAGATTTACTGAATGAAATAATTTAAATATGAGATATTTTGAAAAGTACTAGAAAATAAAATGTCCCAAAAGCGATATACGTGGGCGGTAAAAAAATGGGTGCGGGATTACAGGAATCACCGTCATTTATGATTTTTAACAATGATTTGGTCATATTTCGATTATCTGGATTTTGATACTCTACATTCTTATTTATCTATGCTATTTTGTGACGAATTGTCTGACTGTACGTCGAAAAAGTGATTTTCGCTCCATTCTGGATTCGATCATTCATTCGTTCTTACTGGATAAGACGATTTGAACAAATTAAATGCATGGTGGTAGCTATTTTACGATACTAAACAATAATGTAAAAGATAAAATCTTTTTCCGGCACATACTACTACAACGTAGTTGAATATGCACATATCATATGTATGGAAATATAAGTTAATAAAACTTGTTCATATTTTAATTTGTATCAATGGTATCAATCGACGCACGGTTGGTTCTTCTAACTCGGCCTTATAATATCGCTCAGACCACACTGTTTTTATATTTTAATTTAAACACTTGTTTGTAGTAATACTTTTCAGAAGTAATGCAAGTAAAAGGTTGGCATAATTCCGTTGCGCATAATTTTACCTCAAGAATTAAAGGCAGTGTGCAATAACAGTTAAATTTTAAGCGAAAACACACTCAAGATTAACACTTGCTGTACAATATTTTGTGACTATAAAATGCAATTTTCGTTTACATACATCTATTAAAATGTATTTAATACTCGTTTTATAAAATGTATAACATTTATTTTAATAAGGAAGCTAACACGTTCAGTCAACTAAAACAAAATTATGTTTGTAGCTGAATTTAAATGTGGAATTAGTAATACTTCGTCTTTATTTATTTAAGCCGTGCCGGGCTTAAAATTATTTTACAATTTAATTTTCATGATGGATATGCCATTGTCGTCTCTCAAATCTACCTACATTACAATATTATCACCATTTTAAATAGAAACAACACGCCTGTGTTTAACACATCTCATTCATAATAATAATTCTTAAGTATCAGAACGAATGGAAATTTACATAGTAGCGAGTAAATTTTACATAAATTGCCATTTTCACAACCGAAATTAAATAGTAGTGAGTACAATGGTCACATAGTTGCTTCCTAATAGACGTCATCGTTATCTTTAAATTCGAAACACTATGCGCAATGAGACCAAAAAGCAACTATGTCGACGGTTGTACTAAATATAACTTAACAACTTAATAACGCCAAAAAATCATTACTCAACTTAAAAACTGTAGGCATATCTTTCAATTCATTTGGTCTTGATGTCCAGTGTTCCAGTTATTTTTAATTCCATTGAAGGTTATGCCTATGTTTTCCGAGCAACAATTTTCACTTCAATGGGCTACAGTTCAATGTCTTTTGCACAACACTATCACTCTTTTTTGAGAGTTTTGCTGGGCCTAAGGGACGTTGTTGTGAGGTCGAGAGCCGGTTCGTGCGCGGTGTTGGTGAGACCCAGTGGTGGTCGGAGGAACTGGGTCATGTGAGTTGCCTCGTCATTGAGAGAATAAGGTGGAGTCCAGCAAGCAGCACTCGTTGGTTCTCTCTTCATTCCCGCAGCACTCAAGTAGGAGCACGCCATCATCTGTAACAATTAATGTGATTTATTAAATTTTAATGAGAAAACTAGTGTAGACCCACTTGAATCCGTCGTTGAACAAATTTTAATGACTTCTCTTTTATTGAGAAATGGATTCATTGTCGAATTAAATAATAAACTTACTCAAAAAACTAACACAACTTGTGTAGTTTGAGTGATTCCATAGTGCGCGCCTAAATACTATTTCAACATTCGGAAATTTGAATACATGACAGAAATAAAGCTTATAATTGTGATTTCATACGTGCATAATTCGCAGTAATTATTATAATTCTCTTACACTCTGTAAGGAACCTACATACTTAATTACAGCTTCCTTTGACCAGTAGTAGTTTCGGCACTGCGTTGTCAGTGATTCACCCAATCACTCAGTCAGTAACCGAAATGCTTAGTGACTTCTTGTGTAAAGTTTCACAAAACATAATGTCGGTTAAATCATCAAGATGAATTTTTGTGTAGCTGCTTATATATAGGGCAATCTCCAAGAGAGTAGATTGAAGTAAAACAGAGCTTACATAAATAATGAAATATGTAGGTATTATGAGATGAGTCTAAAGAATTCGCGAGTGGCGCCGGGTTCTCTAATCACGCTAATGGCCAATGCGCAGCGTCCCACGTTAGGCGGCTTTCAGGATAAAGGTCAGGCCACATCGACAGCGGGTTAAAATCGCTAATGTTGTGACTGGTCAGTGATAAAACATTTTACTATAAATTAAGTATTCTTCCGGGTACTATTAAGATTCGGTTATCTGCTACGGACTTAAGCTCATCTGTCAAACGTAGCGATTGGGTAGAGTTGCGTAGAGGGCTGTCCCTAGCTTGTTGACGATTTGGATTGTATGTACATCTTATTGGGTGTGATTATAATTTAAATATGTGTATATGTTGATTTCTTTTATAGAAGTATTTAGCGGGTAGAGTTATGAAAGCGAGATATAATCGAAATGTTTTCTTTAAAGTATTTTTTCCCACCGATTTCACTGTATATATGTTATTGCTATATGTAATTTCAGTATATATTTGTGTTTATCGGTTAAATAACATAGAATTATACGCATTTTTAATGTAACTTCACGACAAAAACTCATAACACGAACATCTGATATGACTGACATACGTGACGCCGACCCCGTAGAAATCGTTACTACTAGAAATTTACCTCTCTACTAATTATACCGAAAGCATTATCATTATTTATTATTAAGCATAGCTTTTTAATTAAAAGCTCGATACTGCTGTCATCCGCGTATGACTCCACCAAACTTTCCACATATTGTTCTAAATATTGACATTGCTTGGTTAAACAAAAAATACATACTTCTATGTAAAATATGACAACTGTTGCGTTTTTATAGACCAAGCCGCTCCTTAAAAAATAAGCCGCTCCTTTTGTGAATCAGTCCTAACACATGGCTAGTCTCGTAAATCGTATCACGCCGCGACGTTTCGACCAACTTTCTGCAATAGCCACGTGGAACCAACTCGGAAAAATTATTTAGGGACCCATCCGACTATCGATTGATTGCAGATGATGTTTTATTAGTATTGAATCTTTTCAGTTTGTTTTCATAAGTTTATTGAAAGGTATGTTTATATCTGTGGCTTAAAATTGCATATAAGCAAATAGGTAGAGCTCACTTCGCCATCTCATAAAAAAATAAAGCTTTTTTTTATTGTGAAATATTCAAAATTATTGGCTTAATTCTTTCTTCGTTTTAAAAGTATTTCTAAAGAAAACAAGTAGCCCAATCCAATCCTATCGCGAGATACTGAGGTAGGCTAGGGCCGTTATGTCTATATGCAATGCGCGCCACTGGTATGTATGTACCTTCACGCCATATTCCTTACGGGGTAGGTAAGAGTGTGGACCGTCAAATGGATGGTGATTTAATATTCCAAACTGATATTTGAAATATTCCCTGTTTACATGTCTATGTCTAAGGAAAAAGATCGTAGGTAATGAAATTGAGAGAGATTATGTAAACTCTACATGGTCTCTACGCTATAAAGCGATAGCAAAAAACTCTTGGGAATTAATTAATTCTTAGCGAAAATATTTAGTATTCTAGTTAAAATATCTTTTGGTAATAATTTGAAAATTTTGAAAAATTCTACATAAATGTAATTAACAAAAAGTTATTCATGTTATTACATATTTCAATTCAGACCTTTCTGGTCTTAACTTGAACACAAGCAATTGTGGAACATTTTTACTGTAGTAATTTGCAGTATAAAATGTACGTAATCATTAAGATACAATAAGTTTATAGAGATTACGTGCGATATTCAAATACGTTTCCAAGAGATAAATCCTCCACATACAACGATATATTTTAAGGAATTATAAATAGGCCATCAGATCGGATGTATGTGAGCCTAGTGCAGTCTGATCATGTCCATTTTTCACGCATCGCCTGTGAAATTGATTACACGGCGAGGTTCCCGGCCGCGGTCAACGGGTACGCTACCACCTCTATAATTAAACTTTAGAACGTAATTAGCGTTGAATTCTATAAAACTATCTCATGTACATTAGTAACGAATACAGAAATGTATTTGAGGAGAAGGCGTATTCCAGTAGTGTTTTTGAAGTGGGGTTTGATCCAGCTAAGGCCATACTTCATGAATGATTAGCCTTGGTTGACTAGGAATTTTCAGATGTTGGGCGACTCTTACGGCCAAATACTGAAACATCACTCAAATCTAAGTGCCATTTAAAAGTATTTTGCTTAGCTTACATTTGAGGGTAACTCAAAATTAAAAGTGGTGTTTGAGTATTTGGCCATTAGACCTGCTGACCTGCGTGAAGTATCAGATCCAGGATTCCCTTAGATTCCTGGAGCTCTATTAAACTATAGCACGCTAGTAGCGTAATAACAATTTCATAGCTAATACCGCGAACAAAGGTCTCCACACAATTGGCAATAGTTCGCGGAAACAGCTGCGCCGTATACGAAGTGTTCTAACAATGATATTGTAACTTTAATATTTATTGCACTTGATGAACTCCGCAGGAGTTAGTGCAAGTAATATTACCTACGTAGACTTACGGGCGCTCTTGTATTATGTAAACTCGAGTTTAAAAAGACGTAGCGTCCACAGCGATAGCTTCGACGTACCAGCCTTTAAAACAATGTGTACGACTTAATTAACTCGGCGCTATTGTGCCTACGCCGGAACGTATAGTGCATAATTAAACCCTTTACGTAAACGCTTCGGTTAATATGTTTAAGCGTCGGTATTGCTTTAGGAGACCTAAACTCTCCTATGAGAATAAACAATCGCTGGAGGCGGCGCGCCGGACGAGGCAGGCCGCACAAATGAATTAGTGGTGTCGTGGTGTCGTGTCCCCCCGCCCGGCCGACCGCCGCTCGTGGCTCCGTGGGGCGGGGGTCATGTTGCGATTAAAATATAATTAGGCGCTCGGCAATCGTTTCGCCATCGAGCCAGGTGGCGAGACTCCGGCTGCTAGGTAAATTAAATAGCCGTATAGGGTTTCCAATTACCTCCACGCGGTCGCGGGTGGCTCGCTTATTGCCCAATAATAGCGCCGGCGAACAATACGAGGATCTGGCTGATTAATTATGCTGCGACGCGTAGCTTTAAAAATCGTGCAGGAAGCGGCGGGTGATTGATACGACGACGGCTACGGGGGTTGGTACATCGGCGGCGGTGCCGTCGCACGTAACGCGATATTAATTACGATCGGTAAGACACCGCGCAATAAATCACGCTCACCTAGACCATACTTTCGGCACTAATGAATTCAAACGGGCGGCGATAATTGCTTACCTAATTACGGGCGGACGGGCCGTCTAATTTATCACTGTCGGATTATGAATTAGGAACGGCGTTAATTAAACATGCATAATATTTGCGGAGGCGACGTATCGGTGGCATTGTCGCGGCCGCCCGGCCGGCGTGCTCGAGGCTACGCAGCGAAACAATTAGGTTTCAAACTAATACGGACGCTATTGAAACTTAGCCGGTCGAATTCGTGCTATTCTCTACGGATGAAACACAACCTACAAATGCGCACTTACAATGGAAATTATACATGTGCGATTACGAATCCTTATATGTTGATTTATACTCGACTAATTAGTACGTACGCTTGGTATTACCGTTCTCTGTTTTATGATGGTAATGGTACCTACGCCAACCATTGTACGCGATATCGCTTAAATGTTCGTAATTAAATCTAATCGCTTGTTATTAAGTTCTACGGACTTGTTTCGCGTTAGATATTGTTTTGATTCATTATTCATCAAGTTTTTGTTTCTCTATTTATGATTCGTTCGTAAATGTATTATTGTCTCGACTCGAGACTGTTTTATGTGAATATGTTATAATAATGGAATGTTACTTATTCAAGATTACATGATGAAAAGTTGTAACTACCTACAAATAAATAAATTTATTACAAATATCTTAAATAGGGTATGCTGTACTTTAAAGTAATTAATGTAATTATGTACTTCTTGACAATTGTTAATTTACTTTATTAAGAAAAAAATCTCAAAATGTTTCCTATCTATACTAGTAAGCAAAACACAGTCTAGCGCCAGGGTGTCCATATTCCTAAAGTGGTGGGACTCATTGGGATTTTTATTTTATTTGCATTTTGTCACATATATTACATATTGATATAACTTAAAGCACCATGGCTGTTTTAAACTGATACATAATCCTATCCTACCTAATTTTAATTCGTAATTTTATTGTTAAAGATCTCTAAGTTTTGTTTATTTATAAATGTGGTGCGATAGTACGATTAAACACCTAAGTAGTTAAGCGTGCTTAGACGAGGAATATCGATGCAATCAAAAAATAGTCGACTCCGCGTAATTGTCCAAGGTGCTGAACTTTCATTGTACACCCAGGGAACTCCCGCGTAACCAAAATTATTTTAATAAAGCTTTTATTACCACCATATAAGGTCAGACCAGTTCCCTGATAGTACTTAACAACGTATCTCACATCGATTTTATAAAGCACCTTACATTCACTCTGGACCGAAACACTTAGGATAACATCTATTTTAATGCAGCGTTAGAACAGGCGGTCTTAACATACACTACGTAAGCCTAGGCCCAATTCTATTAGAGGTAAACCATTTTCACTACATACCTAATTGAACTAGTTAAGAGCAAACCCAGAGGGGGCTCCGAACGGGTCGTTATGTCTGGAGAACAGGGACTAATATTCTTTATTGTTGTTTTAGGTGCGTGGGTAAATGCTAAATTACGTAATAAGGCTAAATAACTTAAATGACGGCAATGCGACAGATTATTACGTGTTACACGAGATGATGAGTTACGATGTCGCAAGATTTAAATGAAACAGACATCAAGCCAAATATTATATGTAACATGCATTAAAAATGTCAGCTGTTTTTTTTATGTAATCGAAGTGGCAAACAAGCATGCAGTTCATATTGATGTTAGGTGATGACTGCAGCCTATAGACACCCACACAAAGACCAAGGTCAAAATGCAGATGCGTTACCGCTCCTGAGGCCTAAGGTATTATGCCTCTGTGCCGGAAATTGTCTTTGTACTATAATAAATATATCATTCATCAGTCTTTTAATTTTTACCATTATCTCGCGGTAACTTTAACTTTATTACTCAAATAATCGACTAAGTGCGTGTCGGGCAATGTAGAGTTTCGTTTCTCCAACTCCATTTTGTACCTAGGTTGGTAGATTATTATGTGAACCTGTAAAACCTACTCAGCTGGGATACTTGTCCTTTTTATTTTGTTATAACTACTACCGTGACTTTTTCATACGTCTAGCATACAACCATTTAGCTGGTAGGGAGTAACAATTAAACTTATACTTGACTTCAAAAAACAATAATTGGTAGTAAATTCACACGTAGCCCGTAACCAGAAGATTTTTCAATAATCATCCTGAATATCAAGGTTAAAATACTCAATAATATTTAATGCATAATATTCTACAAAAAAATCCCTTAATGGACCAATGGATTTTCTAAAACCTACTTTTTAAACGGCTTATCCAACAGACAATCGACGGGGAACACGAGAAACAAAGTCTGCGAAATAGATGGATCATTAACTTATAAACTTAATATAGGTAACTTACCTATACATATATTCTTTATATATCTAATTTATATTATTCAGTCACAACAGAAACACTAATCGTATTTCTAAGTAGGTATGTCAATAATTTAAAGAAATTTGAAAAATAAAATTAAGCCACTTTTTGTTACGGGCTTCGAATAAATTAAATGCACAGGCCAGTATTACAGTTATCGAGTGTCGGTCATTAGGCGGACTGTGATGTTCCAGGCTATCCCAGGCTATAGGTGAGCGTCCGACAGGTCGCACGCTCATCTCTGACCCTCACAAATTGCACGCTTCGCTCTAATAAAGTTGGGAACCTTAAAGTCTTGAACATAAAGTTGTAATCCCATAAAGTCATGATGATATTATGAGTAACAATTTTAAATTCACTTTTTATAGCTTAACATTATTCAAATAAATAGGTGAGTATTAAACATAAAACAATTGGATTGTTCTGTGTTATTTATGGTTTTGGTAAATTATATTAATCTAAACTATATTCGTCACAACAGAAGAACTAAATCATATAAGTTTGTTATGCACATAACAAACTATGTTCAGGAGAAAATGTAATCAATTATTTAAAACACTCAGAGTTGCGGACTATGTAAAAGGATTAAATGCTTGCTAGTTTACAATTCTACACATTTTTTTGCATGCATGTTACGGTACGTATATAATCGGAACGATAACAAAAATCCAACAAATAGAAAGCGTGATTCCCGCAAATGACCTGTCACCAAGATTCATTGGAATAACTTCAATACAATTGAATACATTTAAACAATGTTTATTATTAAAGTTCTCGAGGAATGGAAGTTTCCGAGCCTAGCACGCGCTTAATTTAATATCGGTATTGAATAGAAAACGCCTCGACGCGTACAATGGTCCATCGGCATTCCATTAACTAGTAGAGCAAACATACCGGGACACATCCCCACGTTGTAGGGCTGGTGGCACACTTCGCAAGATTACGTGAGGACGCTATGAAAATGGTTGGGGAAAAAGTTTCTTCGCATTTTTTAAGATAATTCAATTTTTTAATTTTTTAATATAGTTTATTTAAATTTAACTAAAGTATGTATGTACCATTTTGTTCGATAACCTATTGCCATCTTGTAGGTAGAGACATTATCCCATTGCTATAAAAATTTTGGGACTTCTCATCAAAATACCGCGACAAGTGGATTTGGCAGTCCTCTCGTGATGTTAACCTAACATTGCATAAAGAATTCTGAAGAGACCGAAACAGGTGGAAATCTGAAGGTGCAAGGTCAGGACTATACGGCGGATGCATTAACACCTCCCAGCCAAACTCTCTTAATTTTTGCTGAGTGGCTATAGATGTGTGAGGTCTAGCGTTATCATGATGAAACACCACACCCCTTCTGTTGATCAATTCCGGCCGCTTTCTCTCAACTTCTTGCTTTAATCTCATCAATTGTTCGCAGTAGAGTTCAGAATCGATAGTCCTGCCTGGTGGTAATAGCTCATAATGAATAATGCCCTTCCAATCCCACCACACACACAACATCACCTTACTGCGAGTTAACCCGGGTTTCGCCACAGTCTGTGAAGCCTGACCGGTCTTTGACCACGACCTTTTTCGCACGTTCTTGTCGTACGTGATCCACTTTTCATCACCAGTTATCAGCTTCTTCAAAAATGATTCGGTTTCATTACGTCGTAACAAAGAATCACAAATGAGTACACGGTTCATTAGATTTCTTTCAGTGAGCTCGTGAGGTACCTAAATATCGAGCTTTTTTTTGTACCCAGCTTTTTTCAAATGCGCCAAAACTGTTTTGTGATTAATTCTCAGTTCTTTAGCTACGTCGTAACTACTGATATGTCGATCTTGCTCCACTTTTTCAAAAATGGCATCCATTTTATCCGTAATAGGGCGACCAGAGCGAGGTGCATCTTTGACATCAAAATTTCCGGATTGAAAACGCTTAAACCAAATTTGTGCTACTCTCACAGACACTGCACTAGGTCCATAAACATCGCAAATTTTACGCGGCTTGCGTTGCTTTTTTACCTTTTTTGTAGTAAAATTTTAAAATGTATCGAATTTCTTCATTAGATTCACTCATCTTGACAGTACGAAAAACAAATGAAAATCACACATTTGCCTAATTTGAATTTGGAATGATGTTCTTTAAAATTTTAACTTTCAATGATACCAAAACCAGCCAGATACAAATACTACAGCCAAAGAGATTTTATTACAAGTTCATACATACTATAATGCGAAAAGACTTTTTCCCCAACCTATTATAATGAAGGCTACATAGAATACTGATTTTTAAATTTTCCTGGTAAATAAATTATTGCTGGTATTCGATGTAATTATTTCATGCAGTCAGTAGGACTCCAATAGAATTTGTAAATATTCAGTTCGAAACGAATGGTTTACGTTTGTATTCAGTAGGTACATAACCTCTTGAGTTGCAGTAAAATATGACAATTGATTTCATATTGTTAGTGGACGATATCGTTCACGCGTAGCTTATCATTAATGCATTTTTATATTTTTACAAGGGTAAAATTATTAAAATACAATATTTAAAATCAAAATAATTAAGTCAGTGTCAAAGACATAAAAAACTATTGCTTTATGGTCATCTAAATCTCATTTTTTCCTTAAGCCATGTAGATAATTTAATATTGTGTACGAATACATTTAATAATTAGCACGAATAAAAAACGATCGATAATAACGAAGATATTAGTCTAAATATCGCTGCTCACTGTGCAACCGGCCTACAGATGCGATTTCTAGCGATACCCACACTCAGGACATCCGTATTGGATTGTAACAACACTAACGACTGTTTACATTGACGGGACCGCACGATCCTGCAATCGGACCGACTTTCGCGACACAATACAAGACTGGGCCTAAATAATTTAATAGTTGAAGGCGACGAGATGAAGCGCTCCGCAAACAATTGGACGATATTGCGATGATCAGATTTGTACCGGTCTCTAGGCTAGCTGATTACTGCTCGCAATATGCTAGTTGACACTATTTTTAAGCAAGCCTCATATCGTTCAATATTCTTAATAGGACGTGAGTCCCGTATTTCGATTTTTTTTTAGGTTAGTTTATGTTACCACTGAGAGTCGGCAGACAGAACTCATTTCATCTTTTGGGGCACCATGCCTACTCGGGATTGGTACTGAAATTGTCAATTTCTCGTATCGTTTTTTTTCGCAACTAGTTAGTAGTGATTTGCGTGTATTGACCTGACTCTGAAATATAACCACTAAGAGCCGACATACCAACTATTACCAACTTCTGACAAAATCTGCGGAGTCGTCATTCTTTGAATACTGACCATTTCTGTGATCGATTTTCGCAAAAATGAAGCCTCTTGTAAGCTCTTGACTCGTAAGTTGAAATACACATAATGAGCAGGCAGACTGACATCATTCACATTAGAGAACTTTTGTGGCTTAAAGAGTACTTTAAGCCACAAAAGTGAATCTAACCGTAAATAAAGTGTAAACCCTGAGCCCTTATGCTTTTTAAAATCATGTTATTAAGATTAACATGCAATCAAACTGATGGCAGTAAAGCTTCGGCCAAGGGAATAACTGAAAAAACTAATACAGCCTCAGAATTAATATTGAAGTTTAATATTCAAATTTTGTAATAGACATGAACTATGTATATGAACTTAAAAGATCTACTACATAGATAAATAATAGAGATATAGGAAAATAAACGTTTAAATAATGCTAACATTTGTATGGTAAAAAAGTTGTTTATTGGTAAAGGCTTAAGTAATGTAATAACAGGACATTCAAAAAGAGTTGTCTGAAAAATCTCTTTGAATCTAAAACTCAAAATAATAAAACTTTTTATGATTCAATATTTACAATCATATAATAAATCTACGAAAATGAAGCCTATGATA
This sequence comes from Macrosoma leucophasiata, assembly GCA_036365455.1. Classification (NCBI taxonomy): domain Eukaryota; kingdom Metazoa; phylum Arthropoda; class Insecta; order Lepidoptera; family Hedylidae; genus Macrosoma; species Macrosoma leucophasiata. The sequence continues at coordinate 18,861,935 of JAWQUS010000007.1, read as the reverse complement.
ACAATAGAGAACGGTAATCAGGCAGTTCTTATATTTATCGCTCTACACTGTCGGTTTGTTGTTTTAGTTGGTCTTGATTGTTCCGTAAATATTAGCTGGCTATTTACACGGCTTCGTTGCTCGCGTGTTTGATTTGAACGTGAATATGTCACAAGCGTTTGTTTTGTTCGAATCACCTCGTGCAAAACGGTAAATATCATATTTAGTTTATTTAGATTCAATAAGCCCTTATGCTTTTTAAATTCATGTTATTAAGATTAACATGCAATCAAACTAATGACTCTAAAGCTTTGGCCAAGGGAATCCCTACTAATATTATAAATGCGGAAGTAACTCTGTCTGTCTGTCTGTTACCTTTTCCCGTCCAAACGACTCAAACGATGGTCCATCTCACCTCATGTTCTGCGTGTCCAAGCACCTGTACACAGGAGGATTTAATGACAGCCACCGATAGAGCTGTTACAGTGGCCAAGTTCTGGGCCGATATAATATGGGAATGTTTTGTCATCGAAACGCAAAGAAGAAGTCCAAACGACTGAACCGATTTTAATGAAATTTGGTACAGAGATAGAGCTGACTTTGAGAAAGAACATAGGCTACATTTTGACATCCACGCGGGCGAAGCCGCGGGCAACAACTAATAATTTAACTGGTAGTAGAGCTCCAGTGACGGAGTTCGCGGGCGTAGACACCACCGCATTACCTAATTTACTTGCCGCTAAATGATAGTGTTCAGCACTATCAGGTTCCGGTCAGGTAGTACCGCCCTGTAATTTCCGGCACAGAGGCATAAATAACACCTTAGGCCTCAGGAGTGGTAACGCATCTGCATTTTGACCATTTTGACCTGCAGTCATCACTTAACATCAATGTGAACTGCATGCTAGTTTGCCACTTCCATTACATAAAAAAAAAAATAGGTATCCGACTGGTTCCGAAACCCAGCACTAACTCAAATCAAAAAACAATGACAAGGTTAAAAGTAATTGAATCTATGTAAATTACGTATATTAAATTCATCTTAACAAAAAAAAATAATTTAATTTACACAGCCACAGCCAATGTGGGCGCAGTTCTGTAGAGAGTAAAAACAGCAATTTGTAAGACATTTGACAAGATTAATGAATCATCAAACAACAAGCGTAGGTATGTGTACAAATAGTAATGATAGATCTTCACCGTCATTCAATATTTGACATCAAATATATGACTGAATATTTATCCAAGTGTGGAAGATTCACCGTCTTAATACAGCAGTGACGTGACATTCGGCAGGTAGCTGTTTAGTGAAAGTCATTAAAAATTACCAAGTTAAAAATAATTGCTCCACCGAACAACTTTTGGAAGACACCATTCTTGAGAACATCTTTTACAAACTTTCACAGTTTCGAATGATACCTCGTAGGGGACGTCTTACAACTTGCATTTTGTTGTGTCTTACATTTCTGTTTTCTTTTTTTATTAAAGTAAAGGATAATAAATATAAAAATGCATTTATTCTTTTATGAAGTGATTAAATCTTAATTTATTTTGCCTTTGTGTTTTATACTCATTACGAGGCTGAATACTTTAATTTGTCGGCAGATAGATAAGGTAATGTCTACACCCTCTAGCTCTGATACTAGAACTCTACTACCAGTAAACGTTTTATTTCATGAATAAAAAAAACTTACGTACAGTATCCGAAAAGAAAAATTGCACATCGACCTTAGGACTTCGGCTTATTTGGGGTCTGTAGAGCATTATCTCTTTCGCACCTTACCTATGTGACGTTTGTCGACCATGTTGATCAAGTATTGACCAATACCGGACTATCAGTGCTTACTTACGTAAGCATTGTGTGACAGAGATAACGCTCTACAAACTTGAAACTAGCCGATTGTCTCTTTCGTAGACCTGTTTTTTTTGTTGAATTCTCGATGTGTTGTGTTCTTCGATGTGTTGTTTGCCTTCATAACATAAAAAAAAATCCCAAAGCCAAAAAATCAAAGCAATATATTTTTTTACGCCGATAATTTGTGGTAAAACGGAACGCACAGCCGTCCGTGGAACAATTCGTCTAATGCGGCCGTAAATATAGTTCTGTAAGAGATATGGTAAGATACGTGAGTGATAGTAGCGGCGGCTGTAATAAATTAAGGCGGGCGGTCGTAGGGATGCTAGCAATGCTTGAAACATCGATATTGATATCAAACATCAATTTTCATCATATCAACCATCGTTTTTAAATGATGGAATATCGTATTGATGTTGTTCTAAAAGACGTATTTATATATAATGCCCAATGATTAGAAAAATAGGTAAATATGTATGTTCGTGTGGTCGTTTCTTTGTTTGTGTGTGTAGGAAGTAACCTTCAAAACTTTAATGTAGTTAAAAATCTTCCACTAATATTAAAAATTGAATATCAGGATGGGTCATCATCAACATCAGCTGTAAGACTGGACAAAAACCTCTCCATAAAGGTATAATTATCATCTCTTCTTAATATATATAAATCTCGTGTCACAATGTTTGTCCTCAATGGACTCCTAAACCACTTAACCGATTATAATAAAATTCGCACACCATGTGCAGTTCGATCCAACTTGAGAGATAGGATAGCTTACATTACGCTATGACTAATAGGAGCAGAGCAGCGCGGGCGAAGCCGGGGCGGGCCGCTAGTAATATATAAATGACTATTTTTTGTTTGTCATATAGATATAAGTTAATTTTTTTGATACAGTGTAAGTAAATTTTTTAAACATTTACAGCCAATAACGACAGCATCAAATTCTAAAATCATCAACGCTGCGATACCTATTTACATTTTTTACGTGATTGTTCTACCCATCGATATTGTTTTTTTACATATCGATATTATCATATAGGTATATCGATGCATCGATACGGCGTTCGCATCCCTAGTCGGGCGGGCGGGCGGCGGCAGGGCAGGTCGCGTGCGCCGCGGCAGTTAGCCGCGTCGCGTGCGCGCGCGCTCATTCCTTATTCATGCGGACCGAGCACGCGACGCCGTGGTCTGCGCCACGCATTAATCATCACTCGTCTTCTATCCTCTACGGTGAAACTTAGATGGCTTTCGAGTTTTATCCTTGACACGGATAATTTAATCACTGTTGACCTGGATCCCTGATCAGTGCTATGGAATAGGTACTTGGTTTTAATTTAATTTCTACATAGTTACATTAAATTTTATAAATCACTGCACGATGTAAAGATGTTACGATCCACAGTGATAATAAAATAACTACAGCATGAGCAGAAAAATCTGAAATCATCCTGTGTAACCTATGTAGACCCGTGTGTATTTTATTTATATACTTCAAGATAAAATAGTAGGTACTTAAAATAAATAACAAGTAGTTTCTGTTGAAAATAAAATATAACAAAACTTACAAAATAATTCTATTTCGCAACTATGGGATCGATCAGGCGTAACGTTACCCAGTAGCCCATGTGATACATAGGTAACTTTTAAGAAATAGCTGCGTACGTCAAAGGATTTTGCATAATTCCCGATAACGAGCATTCGAGTTGCTTTTACTTCAAAGTCGCCGTTTCAGTTACAGTTTATTATTAATAAAATTCGGTCGGGCTGGGTGGGAGCGGGACTGGCGGGTGCGGGCCTGTAACGAGGAGGTCCGCGCTCGTTATCGGCCGCCCGGCCGGTCAGCGCCGCGGAAAATTCGCCCGAAACTGACGCGCGTGAAAATTTAATGAACGGCCGGACGCTAGTTAACTAAAAGGTAAAGTGCACCCTCTTGACGTGTTCGGTAAATATTAATAGTGAGTGTGCTAGCGTGAGCCATTAAAAATGCACGAGTCCGCGGACATGGGCCCCGGCCGCGTTCATTAGCCTCTTTACATGTGCTCTCCAAATTGTCTGCGACCCCTTCCATCGTCTACCGCATCATGGCCCGACCCGATTCTTCGCAGTTCTACCTGATTATCGAATTTGTCCAATAAAATGCAACGGCCAATATCCAACTTCATCCGCGCCCGAGCTCCGTATGGCCCTGAAAACGCTTCCTGAACGGAACAAGTTTCGTATCCGAACCGTTTTAAAACTCTTACGGCCACTATTAAGGATAATAGGAAATGTCTAGCGCGAACGATGAGTCAAGGAATTATGTGCGCGTCTGGAATGATCCAACTTTGAATTTAATGTCCTCTCAGTTTGTGAAAATGCGAGAAAACCGTGCAGAAACTATGGCAATCGTAGAGTAGAGAAGTTCGGTGGGCGAGGCGATATTTGTTGCGTAGTAATGAGGATCGTTAATTATGTATCACAAGGTGCGTTGCCGTTTCAATTCGAAACGGTTCAGTGTCGCGGGCTCTCGCGAACGAGGTCAAGGGTTCGCGACTCTCTCAACCCTGAGGGGCTGCCAAATTAATGAGGCACTCCTTTGTAATAAAGATATAACAAGAATTGCGCACGCGAACCCGGGCCTACCGACTTCGATATCATTAAAGACATCGCGAAGTCTCGACGCGAGTCGTTATCGCTTCTTGTCTAAACAACTGTGCTTTATTCCTTCCAAATGAATTTCCCGGGAGTGAATAAGCGGCACATAAAATTATAAGTTTGATAATCGTGGCAATCGTTTATTTTAATTAATTCATAGACTATTGGGTCACGAAAGGGTGTGCCTGAACTGAGGCATTACGTGTATTAAGAGAATAGTGGCCGCAAGACATGTGTATGGTTTGATGTGTGCAGTGGGCAGTGGTAGTAGAGAGGTGCACAGCAGGCATGGCTCATATAACGGGTGGGGTAGATTACAGCGGGCCGGTGCGGCCAGAGGTTTCTAAGTCGCGGCTAATTGGATGAGCCACAGGGCCGCCGGGCAGGCCCAATTAGCACCGCTGTGATTCATTTTAATCGAGCGCTTTTACCAAAGCACCAGCCTTAGAACAAATTGCATCATGTTATTGGATGATGTATTTGAGAAACAAAAAGTAAAGAATTGTCGAATTAAAACAAATGTATAAGAGCAACCTAAAAGTATAATGATTTTAGTTTAATGAATATTAGGTGTACGTGGGGACAAAGCCGTTTAAATCATAAAAATGAATTAAAGTTTTGGCTGCCTTATTCAGTAGCAATATCCAGAGTATTTACTTTGTTTTTGCTTGGCGCTGGTACTCCGTTCCTAACGAGTACGGCTGTAGCTTCTTGTGACGTCATGTTTCTTACTGTCTAATTGTTACAGAACTTGTAAGAACTTTTAATGATACGACAGCTGTGTTTATTAAATTTATTATACGCTTTGATAAGACTTGATTATATTTGTATATTAAATTTTAATGTTAAATAACGACCTTAATTGATAGATATGTAATGTTTAAGATGTATATGATAACCTATTAATTAGACGAATATTCAACAGTAACAGAACAATTCTGAAAACCAAGTGCGTGTTGTTATTTTATGAACATTAATGAATATGAATGTGAATGATAAACCATAATGTGTTGACATTTAGCACAGAGAAAATGTATTCTTAATTTTTAGGAGATATTACGAATGCGCTAATATTAGTAACTCCTACAAATATTTAATATTAAAATTGTAAAAAATATTGAAAAAGAGAATAGTTCATATGCTACATAACATCAGGCTATGGCTTTTAAAAGCGAATCTGGAGTCATGCAAAGGAAAGATGAAAATAACAATGTAGAGACGTAAAAAGAAATGCCTAAAGTTCAAAACAAGTGAAACTGCGGGCCAGTTAGTATTGTAACATATTATTGAGTGAGTTTAAAAAAACAGTAGAGATGTTGGCTAGGTATGAAATCAGTTTAAACATATGAAAATTAATGCAAATGGAATAGTAATAAATAAATTACATAAAAATACATTCATGAAAATTTGGAGTATTGTCGTAGGTTAAGTAGGTACTTGGAATGAAAAATAAGTAGGTACTTAGGGTGGGTACTAAGTTTGCATTGTAAATATTATTTTAAGATTTATTACAAATGTTTTAAAATATTTTATGTTAATTCATGTATGCAGTAGACTTATCAATAAAAAAGCGAGAGGCCGGAATATCATGATGGTTAGAATAAAACAGACGGCACACTGGTCGGAGCTAGATGTTAACGAGCCAAATAACTAGCAGCCCTGTTGTTACTTGTTACGCGAAATGAATAATTGGAGTCCGTTTTCATTGAATACAGGAATTGCTTCAGAGAGCTGGACGTGTATTCAAAATGTGTGTTTATATTCTGTATATCTGTATGATTTTACTCATAGTGTTTTGGTTTTATCTCTGTGGTAGTATATGATGTCATTAGTGGGTAAGGGGTTAATATAATAAAATCAATTTTGTTAAATAACTAGGTACCAATTTTCAGTGGCACCACTAAGAAAACTTTGTTTTTGGGGTTCCGGATTTATAAAGAAAGTAAGGAACCCTTGTAGGATCACTTTGTTTGTTTATAACATATAGGTACAGTAACATAGCAAGGCAAATCCTGATTGATCAAAATTTAAGGTACTTAAAATACCATAATGTAGATACAATTACACAAAAAAAAAATATATATCCTACCATGTTCACTTCATGAATTTACGTAAGGATTGTTTTAAAAAAGACAGATTTGATTTGTCACTACATAATTATCTTTTTTTTTCATCATAATTTTGAATCTTATTTTATAACACCGAGGCTTATATTTTTATCTGGAAAGAGTACTACGAAAAACGCAGGCTCCGTCAATTTTTGGAGCTCACGAATCTCTTTATAATGCATAGAGGATTGGATTTCATACTCGGCCCATTTTCCATCTAGTGAATGCATTCGATCGGGGCATATCAAGCAGATGTACGTCCATTAAGAGCGCAAGTTTACAAAACAGAGGCGAAACGCGTGAGCGAGAGGACAGTATTGGGTCTACTATGAAGTCACACTAATGTAATTTCAGTTTGTTTCAGTTTGTCAGTGAGGATGAAGCGGGATTGTTCATATTTAATTACAAATAACGATAGTCCAGTGAAATTATATTGCTATATTAAAAAACTCTCGTCGTCGTCGAGCGTCGATGCGCATGTTCTTGTGAGTGTGCACTCACAAGAACATGCGCATCGACGCTCGAGTAACGAGTGACTTGGAGCTGGAACACCGCGAGAACCGCTTTGGGGCCTCGTTGATGGGCATGTTTGTGTGATTGCGCCATTTCAACGTTTTGTACGTAGTTTCCAAGCTGTTCATATTTGTACTGTGACTGAGATAGGGCCCTGTCGACCGAATAGTGTAATAAGCGGCAAACCGGCGCGAGGCCACGCCCACCCTTTCTGCCGGACCCTGAATACCGTGTCGTGTAATAGCCTTTTTAATTTGATAATTTGCCGGTTCGGGGTTTAATTGCCGGCGTACAAATGAAGTGACAAACAAGCATACCGTTCACATAGATGTTAATTACTGTATCTTATAAACATCTACATAGAAACCAGAGATTTTCATGTATTTTCACGTTGCTGCTCCTGAGGTAGTTGAGGTAAGTTTAAAAATAACAGGACCGTACAAGACCACCTAACCGGAACACGATAGCGCTACCTCGTATTGTGGGATACAATATTATAATGTACCTTAGCACGCATTTCTTATTTAACACATCCGAAAACCTTTCGTTCGCATTACATAGTAGACCTCTAGAAACCACTTCCGCGATGAGATGGCGCACTTCCTGTGATTGAGCGCCCGCCCGCACCCGCGAGCTATCCCTTTTTCCCCAAATTAGCTATCAGTGAAAACATGCCTAAGTGCTCAATGTAAATATTTTCATACAATATTAACGTGGATGACAATGGATGGACGTAAACCCGCTGGAGTAATGACACAGCCTGATGCTACGAGGCAAAACATTCTGGAACACTTCGATTCTTTTTAACAAAACGTGTTACCTCAGATTAACTTAAGATAAAAATAATTTATGGTTAATTAAAAAGATTCAATTAAGGAAAGACACTACGCTATTTTATTATGTTGCGTTTTGAGTAATTAAAACACGAGGTAATTTAAATTTTCCATTTACAAGGTTACCGGTGCCGTCCGATAAATTAAATTTTGCATGCCGTGGTCATTTCATGTAATTGAACTCAGAACTTGATTTCAAAACTAATTAATTTTATAATTTAAAAAATATGCGCTACGAATATGTTAGCATAACATTCTATGTAACACGTTGTTACTAATTTAAATATAGTAATCGTAGAAGTAAACTGGGAGTCGATTCATTAAATGGAACAATACAGTTAGTGAAGTGTATCAGTAAGTCCGATATAGGTAAATGCGATAAGCACACACAAGCAGCAAGTACAGACGCATGCAATCGTCGGCGCCGGCAATGAATGTTGTACCACCCCGTGTAATTTCCACTGCATCCCGCTCCCATCTCTCTCACTCAGCTAAGTAATGACTTAGATCCATTCCCAGATAAATAGCAAATTGAATGTGTGCCCCTGTACTATTCCGGCTGCCCTGTTCGTGTGCAACATGCCTGTGTGTCATATGCTCGATTGTAGTCTTAATGGTCTACGTATTTGTACCGGACAGTTGCTTTCACAATTAGTTATCCTTAAAAATCTACATGGACCGGATGTAATTTACTACACAGGTACGCTCGAATACAGAATTAATTTAATAGATACCTAATTTTCTTCCTACAAGACCGAATTAGATCACTTTATTTTTATGGCAACGATGCCAGGGTCGTTTCGCCGGGCGAGTACTAAAGTGGAAAAACAGGTAATTTCGGGTGCAACAAGCACAGTTAAAACTATGTTTTAAAACTAATTCCCGGACGGTAATGGCGGGCTGCGCCGATAACCGGCGAGCATTTACAATGTTTTTGGCTGCTCGTATTTTTTGGCTTGTTTTACGGCCGAGGAATATGAAAAGTTTTGAGAGGCTCTCGCCGAGGGACGTAAAGGCGGTTTACGATGCGTCTTCAAGTTGAATGCGCCACATGTTCGCGTGTTCCGCTGAATTTCCACGCGGTATAACCTCATTACACGTGCTATGACCTGACCATGAAAATTTTAAACGCTCCGTTCAAACTAAAAGGTTTGCGTCGTGCCACCGCGAATGTGTTTCGTAAAATAACGTTCAAAAACCCAAAATCTTTTTAATATTAGACAATGGAATTCAGTTGCGACCAGCTGCAAAAACTCGCCCTACCCCGGGACAACAAAGAGACGTTCTTATAAATTCCCGATTAAATTTTGGATACGAGCGCCAATGAACACAAATTCCTAGTCGGACCAATAAAGGACGCCGTGCAGCCGCGTTAGGAGGCCATAAACGAACGTATTATCCATGTAAGGCGGAATAGCCGTTGCACAATTAATTGTTTCATTTTGGGAAACAATTCCCGCTCCTCATTCAATTAAGAGCGGCGTGTGCAAGGCGGGGGAGGGGGGGGGGGGAGGGCGCGGGCTTCCCGGGCTTCCCCGCCCGCTCATGAGACGGACGTATTAATAGCGCCTGCAATATTGATATACTCGTATCGTATCCTCCGCACCGCCTCCGATACGATATTGTTTGTTAGCGAATTCGATTTGTGTCGATCATAAATCTTGCGCCTTATGTTGAATTTGGAGCTGATTGAATTCGCACGGCGACGCAAGAAATGATTTGCTTATAATTTAAGAGTGCCTATTCGCACGTTCATTAGTCCCGGCTAAATGATAAATGAAGAGAGCATGTCGAGTATGCTCACTCGAGCCGCTCAGGTGATGCCGAAACGGGACTCAATTAGCAAAAACACACAGAATTAAGAGAGACAAACACGTCGACCGGGACACGTGACGAGATGCCCTCCTCAATCCGAATTTTATATCACGTATTCATTATTCACTGTGTTTGTCAAGAAAATTACTGTGGACCTTTTAATATAACTTGCCGGGTCGCTCAAACAGGCCAAATTGGAGTTGGCGAAGAAATCTGTACAGGCCGCGTTTTAAACTTAGCGATTATTATCCTTATGGCAAACTTCAAATTTACTGATGTGACATAGTTAGTTGCTATTTACCACGTGTTACATTATTTTATTTACCCCAGCTTCGCAAGGGTGCAATGTTACCTAGGTTAGTACTACTAGTAATTGAGTAGTTTAGGAGTTCATGGCGAACGAACAGCGTGACGTGTATTGTATACATAGACAAAACATTTTTTTTTTATTGATGTAAGTCATAGTGACGACTACGAAAATAATATCTGTGACACAGTAACACGCGTTTGTTTAGGTTTATTTTCATGATTATTCAAAGATTCACAACTGCAACTCGAAGAAGTCTTAAAATTAAGTAGTATTGCGTCTCAGGCGAAAAAACAAATGCGGGTGCATTTCATTTTGAATTTGTTATAAAATTACTGACTTGTTACGGAAAATATTACTAATGTTAAGCAAATTTGTGGATCCTCTGCTAATGTCTATGTTTAAAATTTTACTAAGATTACATTTATTCAAATACTATGTCATCGTCAATCTCAATATAGTTTCAAACAAAAGATATTTCTTATTTTGTATTTTGCGCTAACCGAATACGGAAATGCAAAAACGTTTTTAAATGTAGTTTCAACACTTCAGCGCAGGCGTATCTCAATTGTATTTACTTTAAAAAAACAGGAGCGTCACAAGGCAGAGCTTTCAAATCAGCGGTCTCTGCTGAAGATTCGAGAGCAATCTGTTAGATTGGTTCATTAAGGCCTCCATTAGTGAAGTAATGAGTCGCGATGCATACCGAGACGAGGTCAATGTAGACAAGCGTTTGCGCATGGTTTGCGCTAACACGCGATGCGTTTTTTCTATTGCTTTTATCTCAAGTTTATTCCACCTGTATTGATGAACTTTGTAGATATATTTTTTTGCGTCTAGGAATAATTGAAGCGTATAAATATTCAATCTATTATGGAACTATTTTATAGTTATTTTTTCTGACTAAAAATAGAAGGCAGGGTAATTTTGTAATTCGATCTGTGTTGTCTGATATGGATTTGATATATGATGTGGGTTGCAAGTTGAAGTAGTTCTATCCTAAAAAAACTCTTGATGCATTTATTAACTAAGATACATAGAAGAGAAGAGCTGAGTTGCCACCCGATACGATTCTGCCGGGACAGTCTCAATTTTGATGACGTCGTCTCACGTCCCGATGGCCTATTAATTTTGTTCTGATTTGTGATAATCTGATTGATAATCTTGTTTTGATAGTTAGATAATTGTGATTGCAATGAAAGGATCAAATTGACTTAAAATATTGACATCAATTACAATGTCGACAATAATTTCGATTGACAGTCGCACCCCTGAAGAGATATAAATATAAAAATTATGCGGAATTATATAACGTGGCCCGAAGGACTAAGAAATATACATAGAAATATAATTAAAAAAAATAAGTACGCATAGGTAAATACAAAAATATTTAATATTTTCTGATGTTTTTATGGTGATGAGTGGTGTATAAGTACTAGTTGATAGGTTTTCGTGAGGTACCTCGTTTCAGGCTTTCGGCGTAGTGAAATGAAAATCTTCCTCGAATTTCAAAACTTTAACACCTCATTGCTCATTTTGCTCAATCATTCGAGGCATACTCGTTTTACAACACTTCATTTCACTCGTTACTCGAGGTCCCCGATTGGCAAATTAGTAAATTACAGTTTTATTACCTACTACAAGTATGATTTTAAAATTGAGAGAGGAACTCAAATGTGTGACATGCAACTCGCGCGAGGCACTTTGTTGAATGACCGATCACACACCTCAAATGAGGGGTGCCTCGTGAGTACCTCCCGAATAAAAACGAGATCGGTACTCCCTCATTCTCATTTAAAATAGACGAATCTAAATAGGACCGAAATCCTACAGACTCCTATGAATATCCGACTGTCCCGTTATTTTTATCCTAAAAGGTGGCAGGCAAAACTGATAGACACATTGAGTGTTTTCACGTTAGTCGCAATCTTAGAGAATGTATTAATGAATCCAACAATGACGATGTTATTTATTATGTTATAATTTATTCTTAGATTAGGATTTAGAACAGAATAAATAAGTATGACGTTTACCCCCTTATTTATAAACGTACTTTAGACACGTTTTAGCTATAGAATGCTATGTCTTTGTCAGTCGCATTGTCAAACGTGCAGGATAGAAAATAACAAAGGAGAGATTAGCAACACTTTAGCTAAAATACGTTTATGAATAAGGGGGTAGGTTTTTTTGACGTGTGCTGCGTGTATTTATACTTAATATAATTATCTAGGACTACATTTTGTTTTACATACTGTGCATGCTATGAGGAACAGAGTCTTATGATAGCCATTAAATCTCTTCAAAATTCCGTTTGACGAAGTTAGCGTTTCCATCGCCGCGTTCAAAGCGTCCGTCTGTCCGTGTCATGACGTTTAAGACGAAAATTAGCTGCAGCTTGGAGGATTTCGAGTATGAATGCAGGTCGGGTGCTGTCCATTAGCCTAATTGGAGACGCGGGTTGTGGCATACAGCGCCACCTACGACGCGCCCCTTTGTTGTCACTCAGTATTACTATTTGACTACGAGGAAAAGGAATAGTAAAGTGTCATTATCGTTACTCAGCTAGGGTGGTGTTATCAGGAAAGTCGCATTTACTCGTTGGTTTATCGCATCTTCTTAACGAAGAGGACTGTGATAACAATAAGATAAATCATTTACGTATCAGGAAGTTTATAGAAATAGTACCCTTTTAACCGACTTCAAAAAAAGGAGAAGGTTCTCAATTCGTCCGGATCTTTTAAGATTCCGTAATTAAAATTATTACTCGTAGCCATCTTGAAGGTTAAATTCTAAGAAAAATATCGCCTCATTTAAAATTATTATTATAATTTGTCTAGACCCTAAAAAAGATAGATTATGTAGGTAGTTTATGTTCTATAATAAAAACAACGAACGAAGATTACAATAACTTTTAGAACATATATTAGGTATTATATATGTTTTCTTGCTTAAGATTTTCGTCTTATAATTGAAGTGAGCACCTGAGTTGAAAGGTTTCCCCAACCACTAGTTCTACACAGTAATTAGTAGGTGTAACTAGCGGGCATTCTCATAGCTACAAAAGGTTAGGGTTCGTTAATTAACTGGTAAACTTTGATGAGCCCTCGCCGCTAATTAATGCGCCTGCGGGACCGAGTCCCGTGCACACGTCACTGCACATTGCTACGGTCAAATCTGTGCGATATAGAATACCTACACATGAAACGTTTTAGCTCAAAACCGATTATGTGCTAAAATCTATATTTTATTTTTTTAATTATTTAAAAAAATATATATGGAAAAGAAATATTATTTAGTATTTAGCGCGGTAATGGCATTATTCCGTCTTAGAAAAAAAACGGATCCGGAGATTTTCTGGCAGATTTTTTGTGAATTATAAATTAATTAGCAAACAGTAACCGTAAATATTATTAGATTATAGCTTCAGTTCATAGATAGTTACCGATAAAAACCGATTATTTGCTAAAATATAGAAAAATAAATAAATTTATGAATCTTACAAAAATTAAATGTTAATTAATGAAGAAAATGGTCATAAATTCACTTATTTTTTGAAGATCTATCCATCTATTCAACAACAGCGCACACGATGATTGGATTTTCGTGAAAATAAAAGCATCGCTACTATTCGTGGGTACACTTCAAAGTATTTTTTTGCATGAAGATACATATTCGTCTTAAAATTCTTAATCTCTGATGTGTTTTTATTAAACACTGACAAATATTCTGTACCTACTTACCTTTATTACTACATAAATATTTTAGTTTTCAATAAAAAGCAGTCCGCGTTAATAATAATCGATCATCTCATAGACATTACAAGATAGCGTGATCTTAAAAAAGATAAAGGTTCACCAACTAACAAGTTAACTTTGATGAGTTACTAATTAATGCACCCGTGAGACGGGGAATGTGTACACGTCGCTGCATATTACTATGGACAAACCTAAGCGGTCGTAGCTGCTAAAGGTCCAATGAAACAAAATAGCAATCATTATTTATAACTGAACTAAGAGTGATAAGTTTAGAATACACGTTTTTTTTGTCGTAAGTAATTATTGCAAACATAAAAAATGGCTGGAGTTCACTAATCAATGGTGCATGTTAATGTGTGCCTCCAATTAGCGCTTGACTGGGATGCCCGTGAACATAACAATATAAAACATTTGAAAACTGAAACATGTTACAATAAAAAATGGGTGAACTTTTGCGTAAGATTCTAAACTCTTACTGTGAATGAACTTGAAGTGAATTAAACGGTTTTGATATGTTTGCCTGTAGGTATGGCAACTTGTGTAAATACACGCACACATATAAAAAGGATGCTGTTATTGTTAAAAATTGCTGCATGTGAGCTCGCTTCACTCTTTGGGATTATCGAAGTCATATAGTTCAAGGAGATGCGAATTTGCTCATATCTCTGCATTTATGTAGAAGCATATTAAAGTTAGACTAGGATCAAAACATCTATGGAGCTTTAACCATTTAAGGTTTTCCAATAAGGTCTAAGCCTAAGATCTCAGTCATCACTTAACATCCATGTGAACTGCATGCCTGTTTGCTACCTAAATTACATAAAAAATGAATAGCATCCAAAATTCGTATTCACTTCGAATGCAGTATTATTCCGCAGACTTGTTACAGTTACTTGTTACCGAGGTGTGTACTGTCCGTGATAGAAGCGACATTGTGGAGTCGATTAATTTGTTAATTGAAGATCGTACTGCCTTTTAAGTGCAAAAACTGTAACGCTTTGATTGATGAAGGAAAAATAGTGTATTGGATTAATTAAAATGTTTACTGGATGAGTAGCCAACGAGATACATTGTTGTCATAGCAAAACATTAATTGCCTCAAGTCTGTGTCTATGTGACTCTTAATATGTATTATAACAATACAACCTTAGACATCTTAACAACAACGAACACAACAGTCTTTTTTATTTAGGACGGACTTATGTAGGCGGCTTGTATGTTACAATCGGCGAGTTCAGAAGGCGCTCCAGCCTAAATAGACGTTAGTGCATCTGCGTAAGGGTACCCTGTGGGTCCCAATCTCGGCTTAGGGCGTTGCGGAGGGACACATAAGACATATGCGATTAGGGGCGGTGCAACTTTCGCTCTAGTCATCGGTTGGCGGAACAGTAAACAGTGAAAGTTTCGAGTAATATCATTAAAGCCTAATTTACATTACGACAGTAGTTTCACGACATTATACATTGCTCTGTCGTCGTTCTTCTTATAGATTAATAACAGTACTAACGTGATGTACGGTGAATGTCCTTTGGTATTATAAACCCAGTCCAACTGTCAGGTACTGTGTACCTAATTATTTAACACCTATAATAGTGATGTCCTCCAGACCGAAATTTGGTAACAGCGGCCAATCTCAACGGAGATAAGCCAACTGGAGATATTACAGCGCACAAGTGTATGCGCAAACACAGGTGCATCTCTATTATCTCACTCTCATAGCCCGATGGGACAGCGATTTGAAACGACCGTAGAGAGACCAGGTGCAAGTTCGACGACTTAACGCGCTTTTCGGGACACAGGTACAGTACTCTGGACTACTACTAGGGATTTTGTTCACAAAAAACCTAGTAACATTTTTTCTCGACCTGGAGATTAAACCCGGGATCTCGGGCTTCAGCATCGCAATTGTGACCACTGAACCAACAAGGCAGTCATATAACACCTAAATGATCCTCGCACATCTAGTAAGAAGATTCAGAAGTTATCATGCTTCGAGCGCCTCATTATTTAAAATTAGCAACTGCCTGCCATTTCGTATATTATAAACTATATCTGTCGTTTAATTTTCATATAAAGTCTTCGTCATTCCCTAGTTTAATCTTTAGATAAAGCACATAAAAGATTTACAATGAGTATGAACGCCATTAGTATGCCACTTTTGTATGAAATGAATATGTCATTGCTATAACTGTAAAACAGTTTCCAACTTTCATTTAAGTACGCACAAAACTTCTATATCGAAATAACGGTCGAATTTTATTCGTGAAGTATCAATAGAGAAACACGACAATCCTTTTAGTAAGCTCTAAAACACTATGATGTAGAAAGTCAACCGGGTCCACCTGGCCGTACTGGCCGGAGCCGGTGGCCTGCTAAATGTATTGTCAACTAACAATCCTCACGTGGTTCCAACTAAACCTAATAACTTAATCAAGACTGTTCGACGTATCGAATACTCGATAACAATTTTGTTTGGGGGGACGTTTTATCTTTTTGTATGAATTAAAATCCAAAGATTCCTATTATTGCAGAAATCTAAAATACATTACAAAATAACTGACTATCAGATTACCTTTATTCGTAGTTAGATTTGATTGTTATTTGTTCCCTTTAATTAAAATACTAGTGCAGCTACCTACTTTCATTCGTTAAATAAAACTTCCATTTCGAAACAACGGCTGAATTTTATTCGCAAAGTATCAATAGAGAAAACACGGCAATCCTTTTAGTAAGCACTAAACACTATGATGTCGAAAGTCAACCGGTCTACCTGGCTCGCGGCGGCATAGGCCCGCTGCCTGCTAAATGTATTGTCATGTAACACTTCTCATGCGGTCCCAACTAAACCTAATAACTTAATTGAAACCGTTGTGCGTCGAATATTCGATATCATTTTTGTTCAACGGAACTTATGACTTATTTATAATAATATGTTTAACTTGATTCGCGAAGGTTCTATTGAGAAAACACGGCAATCCTTTCAGTAAGCACTAAACACTGTGAAGTAAACGTCAACCATGCCACCTGGCTCGCGGCACTGGCTCGCGGCTCGCTGACGGCGCGGCGCGGCGGTCTGCTAAATGTATTGTCATGTAGGTACGCTCCTCATGCGGTTCCAACTAAACCTAATAACTTAATTGAAACCGTTTTGTGTCGAATACTAGGTAACCCTTTTGTTTGATGGAACGTCTCGCATATTTATATCCGTAGATATCTAGGGATGTTTGTTATAAATTACACACCTACTTAATTCTGCAGACGTAGCCTGAGGTTAATACGTGCACTCATGCATACCCGGCAATATCTACAATTTGCAAATTATTATTTTTTGAGTCCCTAGTGAAAGGTGGTGAGTTTATTGACCAGGACATTACCAGTTCTGAGAGAGGCACTGGGACTCTTTTAACATGAAAAATTATATTAGTTTTCACTTCCACCCCTGGTTTGAGGATTGGTACCTCAAGAAAAGTGTTGTAGCACTAATGCTACGACAATACCTTTCACTTTTTAATTGTTCAAAATAATCCCTACTTCCCTACTTCATATCATAAATGCGAAAGTAACTCTGTCACTTTCAGTCTGTTACGCTTTCACGTCCAAACGACAACCGATTTGAATTAAATTTGGTACAGAGATAGAGTTGACCTTGATAAAGAACATAGGCTACTTACTTCTTGTCTCCTTATATTCCCCCACTCCCCTAAAATAAGGGGTGGATATTTGTACGGAGCATTCCACAATTTTCAAGGTAGAAAACCTAAAATTGGTATGCAGACTCTTTGTTACTAAATAAAACAACGTTAAGGTTCTTTAAGATTTTACTTTTATGGAAATCTGCCTCCCAACCCCCAAAAGAGAGGAGGTAATAGTTAGTACGGGTATTTTGTCAGTTTTTAATGCCTGAAAATTAGTTTATGTTTATAGACTCTTTTGTTATAAACGAAAAATCATTTTTTTTAAATCAACCCCTAAAAATGGGTAGAGAAATTGGTATGGGACTTTCCGCAATTTTCATGGTGGAATATTAGTGAATCTTTGTTCTGTTTATTCAGCTCAGCCGAACATAATTGATAGTTGAGACTACTATGAATGATACAGAATATAGTAGACTGTGATTTAAACTCTAATAATTGTACACAGCCGATACGGAATGATGGCAAAGTGTTATAAAATGTGAAGCAAAGCAGTTAAACTTCGTTGAAAGTTAGTCGTTTTCTAATTTTGCAGTTATGTATTTTTTACTCGTATTAGTTTGTCTGATTTAAAAAAAATCCTTTCAGTCTACTTTAATAATACCTAGTGATTGTAAAGCCAGATATAAACACTAGTATATTTAATGAAATCAACTAGTGTTCTGATATTCAGACAGCATTCAAATAATTCTCATGAAAGTTCTCTCAACCATTTGCTCTTTGTTGTGACTGAAATTCATTTCCATTGCTAATTAACAAAGGCAGCAAAGACAACAATATGATGGCTCATACATCAGGATTTTATATGTCTATTCCAAAGTTATATTAATTCAAATCACTGGTAGTAGGCAATAAAGGCCTCCGCCAGCGCCGCAGCATCTACTGGGAGTCCAAAGAATACGCCAAAATGTCTCAAGTTTCTTCAAGCAATCAAGGCTTAATACCGTAGTGAAGTTTCAACTTGGAAAATTATAGGAGGCGGGAACTGAGGAGCGGAGCGAGGCGGACGTCCGCGTGTCATCTCGTAACATCAAAAATGCATTTAAATTCCGCGCAATAAAAAACAGCGGCGGGAAGTTTCACTACGGCCAAGGGATTGAAGACGCCTGCTTCCAAGCTCCCAACCCGTGCTCTGCACCACACTTTGGAATATAAAATATGTAGCCACCATTTCTGCCTGTGCTTTTTACAATCTGCGACCCATTTCTTAATAAATATCCACTATAAAAATACGTGTCATCGTATAAATAGCTCAAGTTCCGTAGAGGCTCGAGTGCGTTGTTAGTGAGGCAATTGGCTCATTGTATCGAGGACTCTTTGTTATGCTCCAAGTTTGTTCTACCTTTAATTGCGTCTTTGCTTAGCACTGCCGGGTGTTTTATGATTCAGAATTTAAATTTGATTTTACCACGGTCACAGTATAAGAAAAACATATAGTACGTTATCGCTTTTAAAGTTTTGAAAAAGGTCGTCTTCGCTGATATAAACGCAATTTCATAAGGGTTGTCGCATTTTTAGTTTTAATTTGCGTTGCTTATTACACATCAGTTTACGTTATTGATTGGAATAAATAATACTTGTATGTTCAAGAAAGCAATAAAATAAAATGAGAACTAGTTTACCTAAGGCTTCCCACACCCAAGG
Organism: Macrosoma leucophasiata; assembly: GCA_036365455.1. Lineage (NCBI taxonomy): Eukaryota > Metazoa > Arthropoda > Insecta > Lepidoptera > Hedylidae > Macrosoma > Macrosoma leucophasiata. Next base: position 18,842,800 of record JAWQUS010000007.1, on the reverse strand, counting down.
ATATATAATATAGTATGCTTTTGTTTAAAAGAGATAGATGTATTATGGTCTGAAGAAAGTTAATCAGACTAGTTAATCAGATATTACAGTTGTTAGTTATCAGTTAATCTCTTGATTTAATAATTGAAATTGAATATACAACAAAGTAAATAAAAACGTGTATTAAATGCACAAAACGTAGATAAAAATGTGGTAGTAATTCGTTGTATAAAATTTGTATAAGGAACCTAAAGCAAACACTAGAAAATCAGCATAATATTATTCATGTTCCATTTGATTCCGGATCAAAATCCACATAAAATCTAGAAACTTGATTTCAACTTACCTATTTTTGTACTTAGCAAGTTACATGGTTTTATAAGGCTAAGTGCGCACTACGAAACTAAAATCGTAAACGACAATAATAATTCTTGCCCCCTCCATGATTTATTCTCGTCTACGAAATGTCCGAGTCCAAAGACTGTGCCACCTAGCAAAAGGGGAATGAACATCTAAATATGGATTTATAAAAGATATGTTTATATAAGAGACTCGAACTCGCGGCCTACTGGGAATCTAGTCCAGCCGCTCTTCCAATTCAGGTACTAAGTGTAGCAGCTGCTGCTACCATAAAGCAATGCGTTAAATTTAAATTAACTATATTAAAAAATGTTTTGAATTATCTTAAAAAATGCGAAGAAACAATTTCCCCAACCTAATATAAAACAATTTACAGTTATTTACATAATAATAATAACTATTAACAGTTATTATTATTATGTTTTTTTAATCTCAATTTGATATCGTAATATCATTGTACTTATTATATGCCCATTAGAGGCAAGAATATGAAGGACGCTTATATTACATTTAGATCTTGTATTTATCTTGTACTCATATTCTACAATAAATGTGATTTCATTTCATTTCAATAATTCTGTTGTTCAGAGTTACTTTACGTTTTTTATCTTTATACTAGATGTGATATGAGGATCAAAAACTTACATTGGAGCAAAAGCAGACAGCGACTTTTATAGGCTCAGAAACGTGGTGTTTCTTCCCAGTGACTTTGTATCATAGTGTACGTTTAGCCTTTAATAAACATTGAGATTATGCATTAAAATTTCATATGCATTTATTATTATTTTTTTACATTTCAAAAGAGCATGCAACCTATTAATAAGCGGAATTCAAATACCTATATTTTAAAATTCATAGTGCATTCAAAATAACGAAAAATATGTACCTATATACTTTTTGAATTCTTTGTGCATAATTATTTTGAGCACCTGTGCAATAAAAATAGGATCCGGCACGTGGAACTGTTCCGTAGCATTTCGCCCCTCGACCCTCGTGTAACACGAGCTTGATGTAATAATTAGCCCACCCACAAATGATCGCTCGATACCATTGTTTCGTACGCAGAACGATTATAGTGTTATTGTTCCCTTTATTTTGACCTTTCCGATTGAATGATGAAGTATTCTTCACTCTTGAGATTGCTAATTGGTATTCTTTAAAGAGGTTTAATACCTAACTTTTAATCAGAGGGAATGCTTATTAATACGTTTTAGAGGATACTGTAAAAACAATGTACCTACTAATATTGATTCTGTTATATGTCATCACAGAACCAAAGAGTATAGGGTGCCTTAATACTTCCATTGATAGAAACACTCAAACAATTAAAATAACTTTAATGCGGCTTCATTTACTTAACAAAAAAATGTGTTTTAAAACCTGATTTCTAAAACGCTGTTCAAAATAAAAGTCTCGTCAAATCAAATAATTGATAGCAATTTGATGGGACAACGTGATCGCTCTGTCAAAGCAGAGCCAATCAAATGGCAAGTTAGTTGATTAATACCTAGTCAATTTGATGAAAGGCACATTATCGTATTACTATAAATTTAACAAATGAGACTTACGAAATTATTTACAGCCATAAATTAAGCATCTGTCACTCAGTCGTGGAAACATATTAATAGTTTCAATGCGAACACTAAATCAATATATTGTCTAAGTAGAACTTGGCCTGAATGTGTAATGCGACAGTTCACACAAAATCAAAGTAGCCGCCGCACCGCACAGCGCGGATGTCATTTTACCATAGTTTGTCCAATTTATCAGCGCCGAGAGTCGTTCGGAAATAATCGTAATCGAAGCGAGCACTGCGCAGCGAACAATATGGGCCGATGTCGGCCTCTCTAATTGGCCCTTACCTGGAGCGCACTCGAGAATGATAAAGCTGCCATTAGCCGCCCTATTATTTACCTACTCGTCATTAGCGTAGACTTCATTAGGATAACGAGATAACGGAGCCGAGCTTCGAGTAGGGCCGGCCCTGTATTTTTGGTGTTTTCCGTCGAAATCAAGAAAATTTTGAAGAGCCTGTGCTTACGAGCGCCCGAGGAAAAAGAACGAGCTAATTATTTCCGAGCATCCACTCTATTCGATGGGCCTTTGGAGAGGTACGAACGTGCTCGTACAGCGATACGCGAAAAGGCAATAGACCACCCGGGGCCGTACAGCGTATGTGTCATTAAGATCGATATCGATCGTAATAGGAAAAATATCGATGTTGCGGTGAGCCCTCGGTGCTGTTCGACAAAAAACAGGCCGAATTTATTGTTAATTATAAAACTGTGGCGTCGAACATTAACGCAGAGATGCGATGCCGCGATAGCCGCGCGCCTATTTATTTATTATTTAGATATCCGCCGGTGCGGTCACGATTCCATATTGTTTCGCTGTAATGGCATTAATGACCTCGGTTTAAAGTTGAAGTGTTAATTTGATTTAAAATTATGCTCGCGATTACGATCTTCACGTGCAAGTTTCGCCCTAAGCTTTAATTACGCCGGCACCGGTGATCCCTGATGGAGTTGCCGTGATATGGCTGTTCACGTTTAATATTGTACCTCCTCCCGTACACAATTCTATACAAATTATCAAGGCCCCATATCTCGCCTAAACCACGCAGGTTTTACTGAATATTATTTTATTTGCTTGCCAAAGGTTACGTTTGCTTGGATCGATTAGGGCACGCGTACGGTACATGTCTAATATGTCTATGTTATGTTGGTAAAGATTTAAAGATTTTTTAATGATTTAAATTACGTTCAGCTACTGTGCTGAAGAAATAAATTATATTTCTTGATATACATATTTACATATTTATTTCTTCGAAGGAGTAGGCAGATGTATTTGCTGTAGACCAAACTATAAACTGATGTACAGTGTACCACTGACGAAGAAAAAACATCGAAAAGTAGTTTTGATTCAACATGAAGATAAAAAGTGGTTTTCCTTGGAAATAATTGGTTTATTTATAGACATTGAGGTATTTTATTATATTGACTACACTTATAAAAAATATCTAACAAAGGCATTTATGGGCCTAGCATGCTAGCTAGCCTGTAGCTTGACCGTCGCGTCGTACGCGCACATTGACCTAATTCTACCGTTTCAGTGAGCACAGATACCCAATCCAATCCCAAATAAAATAAGGTAGAGTTGGATTTATACAAAAATGGTTTTCTTCTTCAAACTAACCATTCAAACATACATTAAGTTCATTTCACTCATTTAAAAGTTATAATACATTACGTTACGGTACAATTTGTCAGTTATGTTCTTTAATCTCATGTAAATAGGGTCAAGCTTGACATTGAGAACATTACCCAACTCTAGGAGTATTCTTAAGAATCCTCTTCATAGAAAAATTACAATATCACGAAGACCCAAGATTCCTTAATTTGAAACCAATCTGAAGTGGAACTATAAGTTCTATTATACAGTTTATTATCTAATCTGGCAGTAGAGCTAGTAGTCTTTGCTGGTGGTAGAGCTCCAGTGACGAAACTCGAGGGCGTAGGATATAACATAAGGAAAATAAGAAAGTACTTTCTCAAAAAAGCCGCTCCGCGGATTGTGATAAAATTAAACATCGAGGTAGTTTTAACTTGAATCTTTTATATCAAAACAAAATAACACGAAGACAATGTCGCGGGAAATGGCTAGTATCTTATAAACATAAGATTATAGCGCATAATAAAATCTGTATTTTTTTTTCTTTTAAATATGCTAAATTATTAATATTAGATTTATATTCTGGCATCAGCTTCTGTTTTATAGCACAATTATTTAGCGGGTAGTCGCAAATTATGCAAACAACTAGATGCATTAATGCAAATAAGACCATTATCTATATCTATCAGATAGCGAACACAATAAAATGTTCCAATTTAATTAGAGCTTTATTCAAAACTAGTTATTGGCTAGGGGTTTGGTGTTTCAAATTTAAACTATGTGGCTACTCAATATTGGTCATCCATCAGGAAAGGTGTAAGTTTGATGAACGTTTTTAGCTACTGAAAATATGTTAAACCATAAAAATACAAGAATCGTTGAAATTATTTAGAAGCAACCTTTACATCAACTGAGGTAGTGGTTAACTTAAGCAGGATTTAAATGTTACGCGTGAATGACCATTATATGATATGGTGGGGCAAACGTTTAATATTTCAAACAACCTCGAACACAGGAGCAAGCTGCATGGTGAACCTTTACACAGGAGTGGAGCAAGCTAAAGATGACCATGCGATTATCTCTAGCTTTTACAGTAAAAAGAATAAATAGGATTGTCTTTGTAGATTGTTTCTAAGGCTTTTTTTTTTTTGATAAACTGAAGAACTGATAAACTATAGAAAATAAAATTTAAATATTTTAAATACTGTTTCGAAACACAACACAACATGTTTTTTTTCCATTTTGATATGAGTATAAAAGATTTATCATTTTCAAATATGGTTCAACGTAGAACAACTTTATTATCTTTCTGAGAGAGCTGATATATAACTAAATAGAAAATAATGTTGCTCTTTATTTCGACAAAAAATAACTTAAATACAAGACTATTAAAACACATACATAGTATCCGTAATACTCTGTATGTGTTTTAATAGTCTTGTATTTAAGTTCTTTTTGAAATGTAATTTTAATTTATTGTTACATAATTACTTTTTACTTCAATTATAATTAAAAGCTAAATAATATTTACATAAAATAAAGTTATACCTAAACTAAAAACAACATGCGTCTAAAAATTCTGAATCACTGCCTTCCTGTAGTAATTATGAAACAATATATTAAAATTACATTTAATTAAATAATGTGTTAAAATTTTGAGTTTTGTAAAAAAATTTTTTGATTAAAAGTTATTTTTTGTCGAAATAAAGATGTAGGAATTTTTAGGAAAAATTAACAACATAGGTATAAATTATTACCTAAATGTAAATAAATTTGTGAGCTCATATTAAACACATATAATTATATGCATACTATTATTACATCAAAAAATACACCGTCATTATTAACGCGGGTGTAGGCACCAGCGCATTACCTAATAAGTATATTAGGTAATGCGGCCGCTAAATGGTAGTGTTCAGCACTATCCTGGTCCGGTCAGGTTGTAATGTTCGGCCCTGTAATTTTCGGCACAGAGGCATAACACCTTAGGCCTCAGGAGTGGTAACGCATCTGCATTTCGACATAGGTCTTTGTGTGGGTGTCTATGGGCTGCAGTCATCACTTACTCGTAACATCAATGTAAACTGCATTCTTGTTTGCCACTTGGATTACATTAAAAAAATATGTATATCACAATTTACCTTTTAATTTCGTTATGTTCATCACTGCCGTGATTTCTTAAAACATCCAATTATCTACTTCCATTTAGCTGGCAGGAGAGACCGGGTTCTTGATTCCAATTGGTTCTTTAAAGCTTAATATTTCATCGACATTAGAGTCCCTTAATCGAAAAAAAGGTATTTAAAAAACATTACATTCGTATCTCGTGCTATAAGGGTATTCGCAACAGAAAAAAATTAAGCCCCCGCACTGTAAGTATAGGGAAAAAAGTGCAGTTCTAATACTAAGAGTCCATGAACTGCGCTGATCACGTACGAAAACATCAAAACTATAAGGATTCCTTGTAGACACCCCAGAAAGTAAGTAGAAAGCTCTACAACTTAAGAAAAGAAACAGATTAAATATTCTATCTCTTTATTTAATCGAGCCATATCATATCCATTTATACTAATTGACGTATCCCGAAGACACTTTAATGTAAAATAATAAAATGATATGATTAATATAGTTCCGTCGACCTAATAATTTAAATCTTAACCGCACTCACAATAGATATAAATTTTGCCAATTATACTAATTGACAATAATAATACGGGTCATTTTTTCGTCGCACAACTTTTTAAGTATCGTAAAGATGTTTTGTCAGTAAAATCTTGCAAGTAATGAGGTTCGATACAGTAGAAATAGTGGGCCGAGGCGATCCGCGAGTGAGTTACGAGTGGGTAGTCGTAAACGTCACATTAATTAGCATTCTCACTAATGAGGAGTTATGGGGCTCTAATGAGAGGACTTGTAACCGACATATTTATTAACGGTGCCTGGATTACATCCGTATATCAGCGCAATGCATCATCCGGCTCTCATAAATATTGATTTCTATTTACTCATTGGTAAATAAACGCAAACATGTTGTAATGTTGGTAATGATTAGGTTTCAATTAAACGTTTGTGGTTTAGTATTACTTTGCTCGCGACTTCATCCGCGTTGAATTCGTAATAAAAATTGGGCTGGTGCTAACGCCCTTGAGTACTGGAGCTCTAACACATAAAAAAAATATTTTTGAGATTTCCAGTGGCACATTCGGAATTTGGTGAAGAACTTGATACCTAAAAATCAATAATTTCGCAAACTTGATTAGTTATGTAACATAACGTAACTTCACGCCTCTAATACCCGAAGGGGTAGGATTAATGCATGCAAGCACACATGCAAACACCCACGATTCGCCGGTTACGTTTAGGCCCGTGTAACAGGTGGCGAGCCTATTGACATCTCCGGACACATTACCAAACTTCGAGGTACTGGGAAATTTCCAGAAAATTGAAAAATCCCAATAGAACCAAAGCAATATACCTGGGAATCGAAGTAGACCCCAGCGTGGAAGTAGTGGTCTGCTACACTTCTAGTAATTTTACCTAGGAATAACAACACCACTTCGGATGAGTCGACGCATATTATTTGTAAAGAGTGACATTTCATCCGCGGATAAGATAAATTTGCGGATGAGTTGTCACCTAAGTCGCTACCACTACTGAGGCAGTTATGTAAGTATGTTTTATATGTAATTGTATGATGATACATGAGTAATTGTATGCATGCATGAATGAGTCTTGTATTTATATCTGCCTATCCCTTCGGTAAAATACAGGCTTTAAGTAAAACTGTTTAATAAATATAATACCTAACTTACAAAACCTTAAATATCTGCTTCACCCAACATATGAGTGTAAGTAATTTAAAAAATCAAAGCTTATTACTTTTCTGGGGTTAACGGCCCTCGTACAGTAAGTAAATCACGCGTCGGGCTTTTATTAGCAAATTTATGGCTATAGTGTAATAGGCGACTATAATTTTATAAATCAATAGTGCAAAGGGAAATGATCGAAGCAATATTGTACGTAAATATAAGATGCTTTGGTATTGTTAATGTTCGTTGGCAGCGATACTTTAGTGATAAAACTCTGTGGCGTAGACAACCATGCTTATTTTTTTTCCGTGATAACGTCTAATAAAACGATGAACGCTGACTGCAGGACGTAGTATTATTACATATTCTCTGCTGCAGGCACGAATAAGTGTCACGTTCCACTTGAGCCGAGCGTGCAAGCGAGAACGCGTATCACGCAACAGAGAGGCACGATCGGGATAAGCGTTCGGCTTGTGACGCATGTTTTTTTATGACGTTATCACGCAAAATTATCGTCCGTAAACCGACTTTACAGATAATCAATTTTTTTTAATGTCAAAAGGTTGTTGGACTACCAGACGGGCCACCTAATGGTAAGTGGTCACCGTCGCCTACGAACATTTGCAACACTTAGGGAGTTGCCAATGCGCTGCCAGCCCTGGAGGACTCTTTTGACACCATTTTAAAGAACCCCATGTTAAAGCATCGAATACACACCTCACAAGGAAGTTCGTTCCACAATTTATACATTCTGACCGAAATGAAAGCGAAAACATCCTGAGCACTGCTAGGTGACCCAGTCGGTGAGAGTGGAATTTCGCTCTGCGGCGGGTAGTGCGGTGTAGGAAATGTGACGTTGGGACCATGTAATCAAATCATGTTGCTTATTTGTCCCCATAGAGCAACACCGGAGGGGAGTAGCCATATGCAGTCAAAATACAAGCCCAAATGGGCCTATACCTGTCGCCTAGATGTTTAAATGTGTGCGTGAAATTGCTTCTGTATTTTGTTAAAGTCAAGGTGTGAGTTTCGTAGTAATAGACGATTTTTGTAGTGTGCGTGTGTGTCGCACGCATTTCCCCCCGCAAAAAATGACAGACTGTTTTGCATCAGTAATAAACGCTATGGCTACTCCTCTCCAGTCCGCCGCGGCCGGTGGCCCGTGTTGCTCTATGACTGTCCCAGTAGTGTTGCGGTAGCAAGTCCTACTGCTATGCTGAGGACTTACGATTCCTGCGTATGGGGTGTAACAACTATTGATGTTTCCAATTTTAGGAAGTTTCCCAGTGTCCACTTCGGAGTTTGGTAACGTAACGTGTCCGGAGATGACATTAAGATCAGCAGTTAATATTATTGCACGAAAAAAAAGTTACTGGCGAATCGTGTGAGTGATTGCGTGTAAGTTTAAACGCATTAATTTGTCTCTATCTTCCCCTTCAAAGTTATGTTTTTTTAAATAAATGTATCATAAAACAAACAGAGTGCGCTAAGAATTCAAGTAGGTACTATCGAAGATGTTGCCCGGTACACAAAAAAATTGCGAATCGGATTTTATTTCCATAGAAATTAGCGTGCACAAACACACAGACAAACATACATTTTTCCGGGATAAAAAGTACCCAGTGTTGTGCGCCAAAGGTTAAAGTATAATCATACCAAGTTTCATTATAATCGGACCGGTAGTTTTTATGTGATGCTTGAACAAACAGACAGACAGACAGACAAAAATTTTCTAATCACATATTTGTGTTCGGTATCGATCTAGTAACATCCCCTGATATTTATTTTTTCAATATTTTCAATGTACAGAATTTACACTTCTACAGACTTATTATAAGTATAGATAATTAGGCTCCTGGAGAGCACTTTTACATCGTCATTTTTTTTTAAACTAACCTAGAGTGAATAACCACTAATAATAATCAAAAACACATAATCAATTAAATAGAAACTAAACAATTTTGTATAATATGGAAAGCATCAATTATTTACAAATTCCTCCATTTCCCCATTTCAAAAGAAACTGAGAAAGAAGGAATTTGGTCGTCATGATAAAGGTTATTCACTTGGCAGAATTCCAAGTGCAGTCAATACTGAGAAGAACTCCGCCACTGAAGAAACTCAGTACAGCTTTTTTAAATATGTTTTAATAGTACCTAAATATTTGTATAATACATGCTTCAACCCGGAACACGCGCGAAAGTAATCACGTTTAACAAAATATTCACCATGAGGCAAAGTCGTCAACTTCAATGACCATGTTAATCAAACACCATTGCGCTACGTGCACTTGATTCGACTTGACGACTCTACATGAAATCTGTCAAATCATTCTTACGATTATGTTTGCGTCGTCTTCTCAACCCAACAATGCAAATTTACATGCTTGTACTGGTAGTATCCATCGATGAATTATTACTTTAATATATAATAATGGCAACCCATTATACGTCCTACTGCTGGGCACGAGTCTCTCCCCTTTTTGGGGGGAGGCCTGGAGCTTACTCCACCGCGCTGTTCCAATGCGAATTGGTGCAGGTGTTGGGGTTAGTGGGCAACCCGCTATGGGATGTTATCAAACCGCCCATAAGGCCTCCGACAAGGTTTAACGACTGCTATCTATCGATAGCAACCGGGACCGACGGCTTAACGTGCTCTCCGAAGCACGGAAACGCGCATTTAATTTGCCACTAGCGGTCACCTATCACACAACCCGACCGCGCCCGTAGTGCTTAACCGAGTAGATCGTTTACGATCTACACCAGCCGCCGGGCCATGCGCGCTTCAATTATTACTTTATTTCTTTCTATTTGTTTCTAGATGTCATCTAGGTATGTATCGACTACTACCGACCTATTAGGTAATTCTTCGTTCGTGGTATAGCGACAATTTTAGCTTTACATTTGTGTATTGATTCATTGCTTATTTTGTACTTTAACTGCTGGAAATATCATGAGCGTCAAGATTTGTCCCGTTCGTAATGGTATTTATATATTATAAATCATCAGAGTCTCTTTATAAAAGTTATAAAAATATTAATAAAAATTTCAATAATTTTCAACCCATTACCATAAGTGTGATTCACTGTTAAACAAAACCAAAAGAACACCGTCGCGGAGGGCGCTAAAAAGACGTTAATAATATTCGTCAAAGCACTCTGGTTACATTAAATCAATTTGCCCTTTCCGCGCCGTAAGTAGCGAACGGTGTAATTGATAAGTTGAAACCCTTGTAGCGAGGAGGCTACAGTTTGCCACCGCCAACACTGCCTGCGTTTCCATGTCATGTGCTGCCGTATCTTTCTTTATATAAATTATATTCCCCACTCTATTGTTGAGTTGGTTAATTAATTATCGTTAATCACAGTTTTGAATTAAATCGTTTTTTTTTAACTAAGGTATGCCATTAATTTTGATCATGTCCAAGCCTACTCAAATTGTTTTTGTTTCAGTGATCTGAAAAATCTATTTATTAGATGCTAATTATTTGATATTGGTTAAGGTGTTTACTTCGCTGTTTATTAATATTATTCTCATATTTTCGCCGTGAAATCCACAGAATATATACCACACCATTTACCACATCCACCGATAGACTAGAGCACGAGCATATATGAATTTGGTTTTTTCATCATCATTATCATTGATCAGGTGGTGGCTCTATTGCCGGAGCTAGAGCAGGCATCATCGCATTACCAAATGGCGGACTTGTTATCGTGTTCGGAGTAGATGGCAATGTAGAGATCCGTTATTTCCGAAAAAAAAGATAAACGATTTGAGCTTCCGGAGATGTATATTATATAGATGTATTCGAAGTCTTCAGTATTCGTTCATCATCAATGTGAACCGCTTGCTTGTTTGCCATTTCGATTACATAAAAAAATTCAAATATCAACAACAAATTCCATCTTTTTTTTTTTTTCCAAAAACTACTCAGATACAGAAAAAAAGAAAAATGTGTCATAATTAAAGTTATTCACTTAGCAGAGTTCCAAGTGCAATCTTCATACAAACTCAGTATAACTCTTATGAATGAAAAATTTAAAATTTTATTCGGATGGTCATTCAATTCAGATAATGGGAAAGTCCATAGCATAATGTTTGTTTAATGTTGTGTCGCTTGTTAATAATAGTATCAGTATAGTGTAAGATAAAGCATACTTCTTTGAAAAACTACGTTGTAAAAGCACATGTGCGCTTATGTCACAAAATTCGAAGTTTTTTCTAGCCGCTGAGCAGCGGCAGTAAGGTACCTTTGGTAGCCGTTAGTTGTAGTTTTACTCGTTTAGCTAATTAGTACGCAGATAGGTTTCTTTCTCGATCGACCTGCTGCTAAAGACAGTCTGGATTTTCTTGTCCAAATCCAATTAAATCTAATGTTGAAGCTTGATTAAACCGTCTGTGTTTGTTGGTTGACTTAATTTCGCAATTATGTTATATGCATGTATTTTTTGTGTCAACATTCATTTTAGTGATACGCACATGAAATTGGTTTCATATTTATTAGAAAGATACATTTTTATTTTGTATTATTTTAAATCTAATTATGGTGCACATGTAATTAGTTGACTTTCTTAATTAGCACAATCTGTCTGCGAATTTTAAACCAGTAGGTATGTTGTGACTCAGATGTGTAGAGAAACTTTTAGTATACCTATTTTTAGTCATAATTAAACTCTGTTGACAGACGTTCTGTGTGTGGCTTAATTATATAAACCTATTTGTGAAGAAAGTGATGAATATGAAATTAATTATTCTCGAAGCCAAAGGTTTTTTTGGCTTCGTGATTAGGTACGGGTTGGTAGATACACTCGGTAGAGGTACGTATATTAACTGTCTAACTGGGACACAGTAAGTACTAATACTTAGTGCCATATAAGGTATGTATGTATATACGTAAGTATTGTTTGATTCAAAGATTAAAAGGAATAATCGAAAGACTTACTGGTGGTAGAGCTCCAGTGACGGAGCTCGCGGGCGTAGGCACCACCGCATTACCTAATATACTTGCCGCTAAATGATAGTGTTCAGCACTATCGTGTTCCGGTCAGGTGGTAATGTATGGCCCTGTAATTTCCGGCACAGAGGCATAACACCCTAGGCCTCAGGAGTGGTAACGCATCTGCATTTTGACCTTGGTCTTTGTGTGGGTGTTTATAGGCTGCAGTCATCACTTACCATCAATGTGAACTGCATGCTTGTTTACCACTTCCATTACATAAAAAAAAAAGAGCTTTTAACTTATTTTCATAGTTATAATATTTTTTAGCATTAGCAACCAAATGCAATAATAAAAAAATACATACCTCGTCGTCTGTCCGGGAAGTCAAAAGCTCGTTTAAAAGTGAAAGCTTGCTGTTTGACGACCCAATAAAACCGGTTGATATGCATTCGATAACGTTTAATTGCAGATTATGGTTACGCTATTCAATTGCAGCTATAATATCGGTGACGCCACGGAATAGATAAATAAACTATTCCGTGGGTGACGCAATGGAGGTTTGATCAGTTTTATTTGCTCGTGCACTAAGACGCAGAACATACTGCCAATGTGCAATGCAATAACTTCAGATTTCGTAGTTTTAAAAACAAATACCTAATAAAAACAGCATCACGAATATGAACAATAAATATGCAAGTTAATATTTTGCAAGATTGGACAGAACCTTTAATGTCCTTCATTGGTTTTATTTCACACGCACTACATTAGTTTTTTTTTAATTTACTCGATTACAGGTGAGGCCTAAGTTTATTAGTTTATTTAGTTCACATCTGAAGCTTATTTCATCGTATAACCGAACTCTACTATTCCGGTTCAGTGTTGTGGTTTAATTATAATTGTTACAAATACAGTGTCTAATTAGCAATTAATGCCCCCGTTACCCCCCGACCAGGGTGGCAGTAAAAAAGGAGAAAAAATTGGGGGCGTCCACTGGCGTCCACCATGCGTCGACCTCGGTAGTTTAGTTGGTAAAGCGTACCAATTGAATTGTTGAAGGTTTGAATCCCATTCCTTTGCTTAATTAGATTTTATAAATCACTGCCCATAAACATTGAAGCATTAATTATGATTATTATTCACTCTACGGAAATAATGTAAACTCAATATCTTATAACGTGAATGTCTCCGAGTAAATTAATTTTCAAAAATATTTGTTTTATTTATTTATTTATTTATAACAGGTTCTTTTGTACTTACAGCTTAGCCAAAACGCACACAAGATAAATTACAGTACATACATTTAAAGTTAACATGACGTACATACACTAATTACAAATACATTAAAAACATTACACATTTACTCAAAAACAACATTACACATTTTTTAGCAAGAACAAATAAGCGAAAATGTTATAAGAAGGTACATGGTTCAGATTGATCGTAACTGTATATTGCAAGTACCTTCTGCAACCCATGCTGAAAAGTACTTTTTCTTTGTTACTCTAGAAGCTGCAGATTTTAAGTTTCTGTGGCAATGGTTTTCCGTATTATACACAACCTTATAGGCGGACACAGTGACACGTGAATAAATACAAACCTATTTATTGTTTAAGTTTATGAATAAATTCGTACTGTTCAAGTTTATAACACGTACTTCTTCTAGTACAAAATATTTAAAGTTGTGTCTACGGTGTCTAGTTAACACGAGTAGAAATTAAAACACGATTTTTCCTTTAGCAGGTTAATTATAAACGATAAGATCTCAGGTAATTTACAAAAGGCCAGTGGAGCCAAGGAAATATATTGTTCTGCAAGATATTGATGTTTTACCTCAATGACAGAATTGTACATTACCACCTAATGGTGAATTTAGATCAAACGAGCAAACTTATAATAGGTATCCCTTCTACGACATTTTTTTTTGGTGAAACAAAGACAGAGCATTATTTTGTTGTTAATTTTGATAGATGGTAGGTATACATTAAATTGTTAGATAAACAAAAACTAGGAGTGATAACATTTTAACTTTTTTTTTTTCTAATTTATCTACCCCCACCTTTGGAATTATATATTTATGTAAGTTACACGTCCGTGTTTGCGTCACTGATCTACCGACCTAACCTACCTACCTACTAACTCACACTTGGTCGATCTTACAAATATCTATCTATGTGCTATAGTCACTACTGCTAGTATTTCCCTGCACTCTCGTTACAAAAATGGAGCATAGTGACTAGTATAAGTTGATTACTAGAGTACGTAATCAAATAAAAAACTAACGTTACAGAAAATTGCTGGTGCTTTAATGGGTTTCCCATCAACTGCGACGGTGTCCGAGGTAATTTCATTATTTAATTAATATTTAATACGTTTGTCTGTTAGATAGAACATAAAGGAGTGCAAGGGAACCAGATCGCACGACAATATCCTAATTCACTCGCGCGAATGTAATCCATTAGTGTCCCCATCCCTCCTCAGGGCATCCCTCCCCCGCCCCACACCCCGCGGCCGTCTGTCATTCATAAACCTCCATATCATTTGTATTGGCACATGTTTCATATGACTAATGGACGGGGGCACATTAAATACTGAGAGACATCTGCTTATTGCAATTTGCAATATGATGTTGATATAAAAAAATCGGCGTTATTGATAACGCGTCTCCCGCTGTTTTTGATTTATCGTTCGAAACGGAGTTCTCATTTTTGATATGTTTTTGATAAATACAGTTTTTTCAGTCCATTCTACATAATGTCATTGTATGGTATGCCAATGGAATTTTCCATCTTTTACATTTAAAAAAGCTGTAGGCTTTACTGTGGAAGTATGACAAGCTAATGAAAGTGTTTCTATGGTGGTAATGACATGGCTTTCGAAGCCATGTTATTTTTGTGAGAGTTGATGAGTGAGAGAAAGATGTTATGTGTTATGAGTTTCGTGAAAGAGTGTTTTTCGATACCAATGATATCCCAGAACCAAGGCAAGAGTGAGGCTAAAACGTTCACCTTTATTGGATCTATTTGGTTAACGACAGTATAAGGACATAACATTCATGGTTTTCCAATGATGTTCTACCGCTTCCTAAAATAACATCGAGACAGTTACAAAAATCTAATAGATATTCAATATTAGCTGATGAATTGACTTACAGCGTAATGACTAGGTCGAACTCATTCTTCACCTTCATACAGAAACGCAATAATTATTAAAACCTTATTTCCTTGAGTGTAACCGCTGGAATAAATGTAATTGGCGTTAATTTGGTAATGAATAAACCCCAAGCAACCTCGCGGGCCCGACCTTCCCCAGACACAGCATTAATTAATTCCCATTTACAATATCGAACTAATTTCACTTATAGAAAAGAATTCTTGATAAAGGCAACGTAAAATACGACTTTATTTAATTAAAGAGGAATATGAAACTTCTTTCAAATATAGCAATATAAAAAATATTTTTATGTACATTTCCCCAAATCAATCGCATAATAATGTAGCAAAACATACACAGTACCAAAATCGAACTCGTCCTCCCCTTTTCTTCAGAAACGTAATAATAAGTACAATTCTATTTCCTTGATACACTCATGCGCCGTAATTCATGGCGCTAATTTGGTAATGAATAAACCCCAAGCAACCCCGACGTGGGCACGACCTTCCCGAGCCCCGGCGATAATTCCCACTAAGAATATCGAATTAACTTCACCAATATGCAATGGGAATTATAATTTTTCCACATAATTCTTGATACAAGCAATATTAAATAAAACTTTACGTAACTACGATTTTTAAACTTCTTTGAAATACGGAAATAATTTAATATGGAAAATGTTTTTGTGTACTTATTCCCAACTCAATACATAATAACGTAGCACAGCGTACAGTACGAAAAATCCAACTTAACCTTAACCTAAACGCATTAATAATTAAATCCTTATTTTCTTGAGTGTAACCGCTGTAATTCATGTAATTGGCGCTAATTTGGTAATTAATAAATCCCAAGCAACCATGGCATTGCCCACTCACAATCACAGTATCGAACTGACTTCACTAATGCGCAGTAGGATTCTGAATTTTCCTAAAAAAAACTTTTGATAACGACAAAGTCAAAACTTTACTTGTTTTATATTATTTCGCATTAACACATGCTTGTGAAATATATTTTATTTTTAAAGAAAAATGGAAAGAAAAATTTGACTTTAGGCGAGGCTCGAACTCGCGACCTACTGGGAATCTAGTCCAGCCGCTCTTCCAATTGAGCTACTGAAGCCCTGCCCGATTTGTCAAATCTTTCCTTCACATCTATTGCATTGCTTTATGGTAGCAGCAGCGCCATCTATTACCAACTATGCTAGTTAGGCCGGGCAGGGCTTCAGTAGCTCAATTGGAAGAGCGGCTGGACTAGATTCCCAGTAGGTCGCGAGTTCGAGCCTCGCCTAAAGTCAAATTTTTCTTTCCATTTTTCTTTAAAAATAAAAAAAACTTTACTTACTTGCAAAACAAGATATCTTTTAAATAGGTTTAGTAATACATAAGGTCTTTTTGCACACAGATGTTTCCAAATAATACGCATAATATTGTACTGTACAACAGTATATAAAAAATATCTAATCCTTTAAAAATCGAATTAGCACTTCACTTTTCTACAGAAAGGCAATAATAAGTACAATCCTATTTCCTTGAGTGTAACCGCTGTTATTCATGTAATTGGCGCTAATTTGGTAATGAATAAACCCCTAGCAACCCCGACGCGGGCACGACCTGCCCAAGCCGTGGGGCGGACGATAATTCCCACTCACAATATCGAAGTAACTTCACTAATACGCAACGGAAATACTAATTTACCATTTTTTTTTATAGCAACAGTGTTAAAGGTATTTTATTTAAATGATATTATTATAAAAATAAATATCAATTGAATAAATTATCGACAATAAACGTAAGGTTTAGGGAACGAAGGAAAAATATACGATAGCAGAACAATATACGATGAACAAACACGCTACAATTTCATGGGTATGTTAAATAATGCCTAGGTCAACCCATAGTGCCCACCAGTATATTAAAATTATATTATGATAATCTCTACGAGTATGTACGTCAACGTAACAATTTAATTTATTTACAAATGCGCAGGCGTATTGTTTACAAATCATGCAGGAGGATTGGATAAGCGAGTAGTTAGTACACATTATAGTGAAAAGGACTATTTTTACTACAATCGCAATAGAAAAAAATCAATCCCATAAATTTATTTGTACTGTCCCTTTTAATGCATTTACGTCTAATTCATTCCATAAATGTATCTACCCTCATGGAACAGATAGCAAACATTAAATTAAATCGTATATTAAAACGAAATGTATTTTACTTAAAATATACTTCGTTGTTTGCTCTCCGAGCTTTAATACACTTATCTACATAGGCACCGATAGGTAACGTTTTCAGAAAAATTAAAGAAAGTAATCAGCGGAATTACGTAGGCTACTAAAATATGTATTCGTCATAAAAGTACCGACTTCTGTCGAGGATAAATATTCATTATGACGGATCGGTAGGCGTTTTAGCGGGATTAAATGCTATTAACCCGCGTCGCGATGCTCTCAGCTAAATCAATCAACTACATAGTGTAATATCGAGGGGGCACTGTCTGTGTGCTTGTGTACGCACTTCACGTTCAAGTTGCAAAACAATTTCAATGTTTCGACAAATATTTGCGCAATATGCCAATATGATTAGGGTACAGCTCGCGGAATGTTTTGGCTGCGTGTTTTAGGAATTCCCGGTAAAATGTCTCGTTTGAAAAATATTGGTTGTTGTTGTATTATGATCGTTTGTAATGAAGTTGATGGATTATCGTATTGGAATAAAAGTGTAAGTTTGATAAAAGTGTAAAGGAGATTGACCACGGATGGTACCTATCGCTAAATCTATCGTATCACTACATTATGAAATCAGTAATTCCTACGCTTTTATATGGAAGCTAGAGCTGGGTATGCAGGAAAGAGCATGAAATTAAGTTGAACGCGGTCGAAATTAGATCTTTGCGCAAGATCTGCGGTGTATCACTCACCGATCGCGTTCGTAATGAAGATGTAAGAAAGAGACTTTGTGTGAATGATAGTATCGGTGTAAAAATGAAAAAAGGCATGCTCCGATGGTTCGGGCAAATAGAAAGAATGTCGAATGAGCGAATAACTAAACAGATATACAATGCGAATGTGGATGGTTGCAGAGGCCCAGCAAGACCAAGGCTGATCTACCATGACCAAATAGGTCGAGTTCTGTCTGATGGTGGGGTCAAAAGTCTTAGGAATCGGCGTGCATGTATGAAGAGAATGATGAAGGTAGACGAGGCACGAGAGGTTTGTCAGAACCGGGATGTCTGGCGCTCTACACTCTCTGCCTACCCCGTTAGGGACCTGGCGTGAAGATACATACATACATAGTAATTCCTATTGTTAATTAAAACAATGTTTGTAAATATGTATTACAAAATAACAAATTCTCCGGATAAAAACTGATAAAGATTTAATAGCGATATACTTAGTTCCATAGTCAGAGAGGCAGAGAATATGTAATAAATAATACGTATGACTTGGGCGTTCTCCTTTGCTAAATCTAGGTGTGTGTGTTTTTTTATCAGCACTTTACATTTCTTGGAAAGCTACAATTATAGACGTCACAATATATACATCCAAAAAGAAGAGATCTTTCTAAAAGTAGTGTAATAATATGTCATACTAAAGGATTCAAACTACCTCTCTTAAACATTTTTTTTTAAATAATCAAATCGGTTCACCTACTTCAGTACTAGAACTCTTAGTACATTAACCTATTCAATTTCAAGATTAACGGGACTGAAGGTTTTGCTGCAATTACCGATCAGACAGACACTATTGTTTATCAAATATCATATCGTCCATATAACACATTCTAATCTATTAAATAATCCACGCAACGAAAGATACACGACAGGAAAACAATTTGTACGTGTTCCAGTGTAATCTGCGAAGACGTCTCACTCAATATGTATGAGCTGTTGTAAACAGCGGTAGGGGCACGCTTCATCCGACTGAGAGCTCTCATTCGCCACTAATTAATTACTCAACTCGGTTTCAATTAAATTAACTCGAGATCGGGGCATCGACACGCAATGAATCGATGCGAGCTGCGATTAAGATCGTTAGTGTCGATCAATTTTCCTCGTTAGCGATCAATAAAGTTATTAAACGCGTTGCTCCTACATTGCTCCTAGTAGAGTGCACTTTGGCGCGTAATCCTTTAAATGGGGTGCTAATTGACATCCAGCCTCCATACAGCCGGCTCTAGGCCGAGTACACGTTTTATGATGCAAACGGGAAAGATAACGTACGGTTAACATTTTAGATTAAAAAAAAAAAAAATCAGCAGACGTTTTAGATGTGACTGGGTAGAATTTATTTTGATTTTTTTTAATGTAATTTAGACATTTACACAAAAACCAGAGGCCAAAATGCAGATGCGATGCCACTTCTAAGACTTAAGTTGTTATGTCTCTGTGATAGTTATTACGGGGCCATACTGTGTTGTAATCACGTTCTAATGAATGGCTGTTTTTAATTAATTTCTTAATAACAAATAGCTTACTAGGTAGGTATTTATAGTAAATCTTACCACTCTGGGTCTCATGAGTGTGACGTGACCATCAAGGTAGATGTTTATATGAGTTATCGAGTTTCCTGTTATGTTATTATTAGTACATAAGCAATTTATGTCAGGTGCAACTGTCCTTTTATTTTTTTAAAGTCCATAAAAGCAATATTTTATTAAGGCACACCAAACATTCTTCGCTTAAGTGAGAACGTATATCAATGAGTAGAAATAATAGAACAATTTCAAAATGTGTATCTTCAACACGGAACACTAAAACCAAATTGGCCACTCGAAACTAGTTGAGCCGAGTTTAAAACTGCGCCCTTAGCGGGGAGGGGACGTTTTAATTACGGCGTTTAAGTAAAAGCGACGCTGCGTCTAGCTAGCTGCATTACACAGATTCAACCACCAAAAGCCTCCCACTTAGCTAATGAAACATGTTCGTGTATAGTGTTTTAAGCGTCGTCGTTGCGAGAGGCCTTGCGAGCATTGTGAGCAGAACGAGCGGGCGCGGATTCGGTGGACTCGCCTCCGCAAATCCTCATTTACTTGCATTATTTTAATGGAGCTATTGTGGGCGGATGTCCTTTGTCGTGTGCAGATGCGGAACCGGCGCACGGGCTGTGGGAAATGTGCCGGTGAATAAGTGCATCACTGCTGCCCCGGATCGCCCGCCCGCTTCCAAATTAAACGGCAGAAAGCTCCGTTTCAATTTAGAGGATTTGAATAACGCTTCCCAGAAACGACCCAAGAAAACTAGGTTTATTGTAGTCGTAACGCGTATAAAATAGACGCGACCGGAAAACGACGTATCCATTTAACTAATTAACTGGGGCGAAGTCGTTTCGAAACCACGCGCCGCGTCCGCAGAGAAATCCCTCGGACCTCTAATAACTGGCTTCCCTAATAAGCTAAGAGGTTGTCTTACTCGTATAAAAATGCAATCGACGGAGCGAAGGCCCGACGATGTCGTTCAAACTTTTCAAATTTTCCACCAGCGCCATGGTATTAATTTTAAATTAAAAGTGGAGACGTAAATTGTCCCCACATGTGGACGACTCGCGCTAATTAATGTTTATCCTAATATTTGTTATAGTTTATAATTATGTTATACTTTTAAATTGTTTCGTTAATTAACTTGTAGTTACTGCAGTAACTTAGTATGTTGTGATGAAAAAGAAAACTAGGAGTCTATCTTTTCAAGAGCTTTTGTGAACAATGTTTTATTAAAATGTAGGTACTCCCTTGTCTGCGGTATCATAATTATAGGTAGATTTAATATAATCTTTCATCACGTATCCTAAAAGGAACTCGTCAAAATAATATCCGCCTTAGTGTCACGATTTGATTAATTTCTAAACCTCCTGACGCTTTAACTACCTTCGTAATAACTAAACTAGACACGGACTCCAGCCCAATGAATAAATTATACAGTAATTTCTTGACATACTTTGTTTAAAGCGGATTGCCTTGGCAGTATCGCAAGCGACATCGCCATTATTAAAGTTTTAATTCATCAGTGTTATGTACGTTTGTACATCAAACTTGGGATAGATTGTAATAAACATGTAAAATTAAAAGATTTTTCTTGTTTGTCAACGTTTTGACCAGTGGTGTTATTTATTTGGAGGCTTCATTTTATAAGTCAAGTGTACATAACGGCAAAAATTATATTTGGAAAATATTTTATCGAACCAAACCGTTATACCGTAACACAAATGTACATCCCTGTAATGTCAAGTCTCTGAGCTGTTATACCACTGTGCCAGAGCACAGGTGTAGGTCTAACAACTCTGCTCAGGAGTGGCAACGCATCTACATGAAATCTCGGGTTTTTATGTAGATATTTATAGGCTAGTATGCTTGTTTGCCACTTCATGATCAAAAAATTGAGTGAGAATAAGCTTAAAATCTTGACATTAGAGTAGATTAGTCTTCCAAGATCGAGCAGGTTTTCCCACATTTCCCAAAGGCGGCGAAGATGTTCGCGCCGACTCGAAATACTAATAAAGTTTTGTTTAAATGTGTACTTCACAGAACAGGTGTACTTGGCATATAATTTCGTCCATCTCAATAACAATTATTTACACATCTACGTAAATACTTCTTACAGTTTTACTTGTAACGGATAATTAGTGTAAAAATGATTAAGGTGAGAGTATCTGATCGTTATCGACACGCAATCGTGGCGGGTTCGACGTCCGACCCGCTCTCACGAAGGGCGCCAATCATTTCTTGTACAAAAAACTAAGAGTCAATGCAAACAACCTCAAATCTTGTTTTAAATGAGAAGAAAAAAGAAACGTTGCTTAGCGACTGTTATTATCCTAACTGTGGTTTGTGTTCAAATAATAAGTTCTTTAGTGTGTCTACTAACGTAAGTTCGAGGAGGGTTAAGGTACCACTAGGTGTCTGTATGGATGGGGCAGATGAGCGCAGAATTAGAGTCAAAGCGGCAGCAACAATACCTTTTGTTAATAGATGAATGTGTTGCGGCGGAGGTATTTATATCCCCTTAAAAGTCATTCGTAATAAATTCAAATTTGCCGTGCCAGTACTACCAGCAAACGACCTCGCAGTTCGCGTGCAGCGTAGATACAATTAGATTGGCATCAGATAAAACATAAGTCATCAATCAAAACGTCAAATTTTTGTGTAACGGTCTTTGAGTAAAGCGTTTGAACACTGTGTGTAGTCAAAAGAGCCTGAGTTTATCGGCGCGACGCTCACTGCCAGTTCTGACAAAGAGTTGAAGATTTCACCTGTCCGGCGCACCGTCAGCACGGAGATCAGAGGCGCCGGACCTAGCCCGCAGCCCAGTCCTTTGTGAAAAGATTCCCAAAGCGAGCACTTTGATGTCGAGCCCGCCGGCTAATTTGGAAAAACGTTATTTAATTAACTTTCGACAAGTCGGTGTAATCGTGTTACAAAGCCGCCAGGTGAACGGTCAAGTCTTTGAGCCGGTGGCTAGGGCGGGCCCGTTCGCAGACTTGATTTTTACGCCAAACATACTCGCAATATAGGCGCTGTCATTTCCAGGTGTTTTCCAATTAACATCGCGCCTTTGACCACCGTCCTCCGCACAAAGTAATAGCGTGCAGCTCTTTGTTATTATAGTTAACTACGTAGTTTTATTAAAGGGGTGCCTGTAATAGATTCCCCGCTTTAGAAGTTGCCAGCGCCGATAAAATGCACGAGCGTATTTACAAATGGAAATGTAATCTAACCACAACTAAAGCCGTGGTGTGCGTTGACGAGACGTAGCGTTCCAAATTGTTTGTAATTAACCAGCGGACAATAGTTTTATGAGTTGCCGAAATAAGTTTTGTAGTGTTTAAACTTCGGAATTGGTTAACAGTGCATTTTGTGAGCGCCGTGAGCGAGTCCGGCGTGAAGCGAGGAGTCGCCCGCGGCGGTCGGACGATGGTCGCCTCTACGAGATAATTAACTCTATGAACTATCCCGCCCCGCTCCACGAGGAGTACTGCAATTGGAAATTTGCTTCAAAGCGTTAATAAATATAATTAACGCTATTTTCCAGACAGTTCTGTACGTACCACGTTGCGGTGAATCGAGGCGCGCGTGACGCTCAAATGAGGGAGGTTCAGTGTTTTAAATGTTGGTGTATTATGACAGGGTGTTGTCCGAAGTTTGCGCGTTCCGAGCGAGTGACTCGTTCATATAAACAAAGCCGGTCTTTGTGCGGTGTTCATTGAACAGCTTAATTGCATTTCTTCGTCACTTCTCTGCACGGTATTCGCGAGTCTCATAATCGAATTAATACTTTAAGCTCCATCTTCCGAACAGGTAATAGTGGTGTGGGTATGTTTTCACGAGTGCGTTATTTCGAGATTAAAGTCATAATTATTTAATTAACTGTTGATTACTTTTGGATGTTAATTAATTTGCAGATTTGCGATAAACTTTAATTAAAACTTTCATGCTGTGATTGTTTGTATACATATTAATTAATTGAAGTTCGCAATGTGGTATATTGATATTCATCAAAGATATTAAGATGAATAATATACAGCTAGTATAGCTACAAACAATAAAATTTATAAAAACAAAAAGACACAGATTTAAAGAATAAAGGTAAAAGAATCGCAATGTTATTTTTTAATCTTATTTTACACAATGTAAATGAAAAAGAGCTACTTAATGCTTTTATTTCATATTCGAACAGAGATGGATAGTACGGGATGTGTGTATATAAGTGAGCTGTACAGTACAGTACAATTCGGTTATCAATGGACCGGTAATCCCGGTACATTTAGCGAACGCAAATGGTTTGTGAGAGCTCACCCACCCGTCTTCATCCCTCTGTTTCGCTTATGATTCGTGAATTTTTAACATCCCTGAAAGGAGATGCAATACATGCACGTGATGTACGTGGCTCTAATGGAAAATGGCTTAATTTTACTTCGTGCACATTTTTGTTTAAAATACGCATTATCAATTCGATGGCTTATAAATAAAAGCAATGTTACGATCATTCATTTCGTTTGCGGTTATAATTTTGTGAGTAGTTGGGTAGGTATTGTTTTTTTAATAGGTTTAAGCAAAGATATAAGGCTATAGTGACTATAGTAATATGTTGTCGTTACAATATAAGTACTACCTTCGGTTAATGCGGATTAAAATCAAAGATTTATATGTATTTATATGATGGATACATCCTTAATAAATCGGTTGTTTAAATTTGAACAAACAAAGTACCTACTAAATATATGTGATTTGTTATAATCTCCTTGATAAGAAGTCATTTATTTAATTTTTATAGTCTTGCAGCGTAAAGTTAAGATGCATTGAAAAAATAGTGACGTACCAATAATTTATCTTAATAGCATTTAATTAAAATAATGCAATAGTATCCATACACCATTAATCTGTCATCATTATAATTTGATCATAATTTAACCGTAGACAAGGTCGAGTCTACACTGGTTTCGTGCAATTACGTGGGTGTAACACGACATCGGCGATAGAGTCGTTGGCTCGCACTAACAATAGTTTATACGGCGTGTGATCAGCTAAAGTGTGCTGGAACTGGTTCCGAACCTCTTTTCGTGCTTATTCCAACCATTAAAGTGCTCGTTTTATGTAGTGTGGTCAGGGCCTAACATGGAAACACAGGATAGTACAAATTAAATTTACCCCGTGTTTTATGTGATGCACATAACTGTACTAAAGATTCTTCACAAGAACCCTTCTTCCTCAACAATATTCGGTTTCTGACGGTAATTGCTTTTTAGGTATTGAATAACTGCGCTTTTTATAAACAGGAACGGCGATACCGGAATAGTGTATTAGTAAAAACAAGCCTATAGAAAAAAAACCACTAAACGGGATCCTGCACGGGATTAAAGCGGCATGTGACTATGTGAAAGCGCTACTAGCTCACCTACGATACAGCGCTACTACCTCCTTCATTTGTAAAAAAAGTTTTATATCCTTTTCGTTCTGTAATTTGATATCTCTAATTTTAATAACAAAACTCAACCATCCAATCAAAGTCAAGATTGTTAAGTTTTTTGTTCACTAATGTTTTTGTTCCATTGCAAAATTGATCGGTTGTTTATTAATAATCATTAGTTTCGCAGATAAATCAAATTTCAATGAAATGTAAGGACGCGAGCTAACCTTTTGCAACCTTGGCAAACTGCAAAACGTTTAAGGAAATATGCTGTACATTAATCACAAGTTACCGTGTCTCGATACTTCGTAATCAATATTATTAATTAAGGTGTTTCCTAATCCAATCAAGGCTCGGTCACGACATGAGTGTTAATAACACCGCTAAAGGTCAAAGTGTAGCCCGCTGGGCTCATGACTGTAATGGGGTATTCAATAATTATATTCAATCGCACGTTACTACTATTCGAATTGTTTATATTTAGAATTCTCATTAGTTGTGAAAATAATGAAAATAGTGAATTATGCTAATTTATTACATTCATTAAGTATCACGTCTTTGGTTGTTTGCGGTTTCTCTCGAATAGTTTGATGGTGATCAAGAAATGTCAGGGCGGGCCAATATTATGTAGAGAAAACGTTAATTTTTTTAATATATTGTAATCTGTAACGAATTATAAAACTACAGGACCGATAGCAATAAAATACTTTACCCAATAGAGAGCTTTAATAGGTATATCACTAAGAGATATGCTACTTTTGCCCTCGATAACCCACGACATCGGGATTGATGCTGTTAAATTTTCGGTACCTAATCAATATAATTATTTCTTGTGCAGTACCGTTATGTTTTTTTTTTATATTGTCTGCAGGTTGACAGGCCAGCTAACGGGCCAGCTGATGGAAAGTCACCGTCGCCTATGAACATTTCCAACACCAGGGGAGTTGCCAACGCGCTGCCAGTCCTGAAGGACTCTTTTCACGCCATTTTTTTTGATGTAATGGAAGTGGCAAACAAGCCTGCAGTTCACATTGATGTTAAGTGATGACTGCAGCCTATAGACACCCACACAAAGACCAAGGTCAAAATGCAGATGCGTTACCACTCCTGGGGCCTAAGGTGTTATGCCTCTGTCCCGGAAATTACAGGGCCGTACATTACCACCTGACCGGAACACGATAGTGCTGAACACTACCATTTAGCGCGGCAAGTATATTAGGTAATGCGGTGGTGCCTACGCCCGCGAGCGCTGTTACTGGAGCTCTACCACCATTAGATTTTTTGAAGAAACCTCATATTGTTTTAGTAATTGGATGATTTCAGCTTGTGGGTATTTTTTTGACTGCTATGTAGAGTTATTATTTTTGATTTAATGTATTTTTTTTAATTTCATTTATTATTTCGAATTATTTTTTTTACTGGGCGACTCAATTTCTTCGGGCCTTTAAAAAAATATGACAAAAGATTTCTTATTGCCTTCGACCAGCTGCTGCTTCAAAAAAATATTATATGATCTTTGAAATAAGTTATAATTCACAGAACCTGGCCTCTTTTTAAAACCCCAAAGTTTTAATTAGACGATCTAATAGTTTGAAATGTAAAGATTGCTAGCACTCAAAAATCAATAAGCAACTTAGTAATTGAATGTAACAAATGAGCTATGAATATGGTTCCACGAATAACATTTTTAGATGCAAAGACTATAAACAATTATGTAGATACGCGAGCGCCATTAGTGGTTGTGGTATTAGCTTTTAGAATGCATATAAAATCAGATGTTTCGGAAATAATATTATGGGCTGCTATTATTATGATTAATAACGAGCGTAGCGGTGTATACTCAATCAAACTGTGGCCTATTTCAATTAATAGATGATTGGCCAGATAATTCTGACGCAAATTGCTATTTAGCAACGATATAGTTCGTGTTGCTATAATAAGATCATAACATAATATGTAGCACCGGTGTTATAGCTGAGAATTAATAACCTGCTACCTAGGTGACTTAGTGCTAAAAAGGTAAAGGATCAAGCTGTTCAAGCTTTCAAGGCTACGAGGCTGAATGGATTTGGAAGAAATCCTGAATCCTGGTAGAGGACCGTGCGCGGACAATATCCCCTAAGGCTATTTATTGATTAGTTTGTAGTCTAAGTAAGCACATTGGTGTTAGTTAAATATTAGCGTCAAGAATTTTAGGCTCTTAGTCTTTACATAAAAAGACGACCAGTTAGCGGAAAAGAGCTTCATGCCTTGCGTTTTGGTAGATACCTGTAAACTCTTTACAATCTGTGTAATCAGTAACTTGCCACCGAACAGGACGAATAACTCATTTACTACATAAACTACGCCCGTTTTCCTGGCAGGGCTCTTAGCGCATATTACTTCAAGCTAAAACAAACACCAACCTCCTCATAGTCCCTGTGCGAGTGTTGCGCAGGCGCAGGGGGTGGTGCTCATTCGCGCGAACGGCGCGGTCGCCCCACCTTGCCCTTGCGCACGGGCGCGCCGGCGTTCGTCGTCGCGTTCGCACTCTTCATCAATTTCTGCCAATCCTGCTCGCACACTAACGAACCCG
Source organism: Macrosoma leucophasiata (assembly GCA_036365455.1). Classification (NCBI taxonomy): domain Eukaryota; kingdom Metazoa; phylum Arthropoda; class Insecta; order Lepidoptera; family Hedylidae; genus Macrosoma; species Macrosoma leucophasiata. Next base: position 18,814,915 of record JAWQUS010000007.1, on the reverse strand, counting down.
CTAGCATGTAATACCTGCAACAATATCGATGGTATTCGTTTCAAAGTAGTTTTACTGCTGCTACGAACCGAGGGAAACTCTCGAGACCGGGAAAACCCTGGATATTAGGTAGTATCCGAGATTCATTGTGTTGATTTCTTAAAGTTGTAATTCAATGATCGCGCGACAATTGTTTTATAAATATCAAACAATTGTAACAAGTGGAAACTTAGGTAGGTAATACGATATTTTATTGTTTTTTTTTTCAAACTCTGCCAGATGTAGTTAGGTATGCATATAAAATAACTGTTCACAAATTCAATTTAAACCCCAATTAAAGCTTGCATCCGAAAGGGTGCAACATGAAACTTTATTTTTCAAGAAAAATTTAACACAAGTTTCTTACGTGTTGTTAGTACAATCGTCAGTATTTCTTTCATAACTTTAACTACATTGGATGCTTGTATACGTACAATTTTCAACTGATTTTATTGAAGATACTTTTCAAAGCAAATAATTGGAAGTGAAGGTGTTGATAACTAACTACTACCTTACCTACTGAATGCAGTTTAGAATTTCTGTATAATAAAATTAATGTATATTCTATGTCGTTATGCTGATATGCTATTTTAATTATTCATTAATTATTATTTGCACAAAATAAGTACAAAAGGCGGACTTAATGCCTCTAGGCATTATCTCCCAGTCAACCATTGGGTAATATTGATAGGCAACGAAAGGGTGCAGAAATATGATAAAATGATCGATATAAATTTGATTTTATCTTAGCTTCGAATGATTAAGTATGTGACTCTATCTTTTTACAGAACGATAGAGGCCTTCTTAATCGGAATATAAGATTTGAAGCGTTACTGTAATGTAGGTACATATCATATTCCACAGCGTTATGCGGACAGTACTCAAGATTACCATCGAGTACTGTACAAAGGTGGGTGAAGAGTCTTCAGGATCGACGTGCATCTATGAAGTGAGTGATGAATGTAGAAAAAGTACGGGAGACGTGTAAGGATAGGGATATTTAACCTTTCACGTTTTTTGCCTATCACGTAAGGACCTTGGCGGTGTGTGTAACTGTGATACATTACGGTAAAAAGCGTGCAAGTAAAAGTTTCGGTATCAAATAGAAATGCTAGATGTTTAGTCATGTAATATGGCAAATTACCTATCGCCCTGCATTAAGTGTGAGCCGCATTTTGAGCACGCGAAGCATTTTATGTGGAAGACGTGGAGTGGTTGTTGTGGAGCGTTCGTCCGCATCACGAACTCGCTCGCGGGTATCGCCTGCCCGCACGCCGCGCACGCGCCGCCTGAACCGAACATTCTGTAACAAAGACATTATCATTATTAGCGTTGCCGATACAATATAGATAGCCTACAATAGTTTCTAGACAAAATATCGAGTTATTGTTCAATTGCTAGACCAGAACGGTTTAAAATTATAAAGCTTTGTATGCATGTGCTACAACGCCTACAACCTATGTACGAGTACATTAGGTTTTATACATATTTAAAGTCTAATTGTGGTTCCGCACTAATCACTTTTTGATGAATGGCGATAGTTCCCTAACGGAACTTGCGTGGACGAACGCATAACGTTTCATGATTTTTTAATTTAATTTTGCTTTGCAGTATAGTTATTTAGGCCTTATTTTATATTGGATGTATTAATATAAATCTATAATTATCTGTCATCTATATATTTTTTTGTTCGCAATAAATACGTCAAGAAGTTGACATTGCAGTTAGGTACACTGCGTTTACATTTTTCATGTCAACTGCAATCAATACATTGAAATCATGGATTTTGTTAATTTGTAAGGCTTTTCCTTATGAGATAAAAAGTACGAGTATTTATGTATCATGAGATGACGCTGCTCTTTATGTATAGTTAAAGCATTACTTATTAACTAAACGGTTCAATAATCCGATGCGCTGAGTCATCTAACACTAATACGCGAGTTTAAGGAAAATTGTACCGGACCGGACAAAGCTCTCGATTATAGAAATAGACGCTCCGAAAGCTCATTTAATTTATCGGGTTCACTTGAGAATGTTAAATTTAATGTTAGTTTTGATATCTAAGACAGCTACAATTTTAACAAGCAACTTCGACACGATTATTGCTCGTTAAACTTTGATAAATGGTTAATAAAGCAAAGTAATGACACTGGCGATAAATCAATTGAAAATTGCTGCGCAAGTACAGGTAATAATCATTATGATACTCCTATTGTCTTGTTATTTTGATGTGAGATATAAGTTACAACTTTGTTTTACATTTAAGTAAATATAAATGTTTCTGAGTAAGTGCTCTATATAAATGTTTCTTTATAATAGAGGTAATTTAAAGTGCTCATCAATAAATATTGCTTACTAGCTGAACCCGCGACTTCGCCCGCGTGAGAATTTATGGTTGTTCAGTATCTACCCGGACGAAGCCGTGGGCGCAGCTAGTATAAAGAAGCTTAAGTTACTCCTTATTACATCAGCTATTTGCCAATTAAAGTCCCGTCAAAATCGGTCCATCCGTTCCCAAGATTAGCCCCGCCAAACAGACAGACAAAAATTGTAAAAAATGTTGTTTTGGTATATGTACCATGTATACATACATATGCATTTAGTAAAAAGCGGTTATTTTTATATTACAAACAGACACTCCAATTTTATTTATTTGTATAGATATATAGATAGGGCTTAGGAAAGAAACAATTGCCTAGTTTCTGCTTCGTAGAGCATAATATCTGTCGCACACTGGTTATGTGATGTTCGTCAGACGTTAATCAATTGCGGTAGAATACAGTTGTGTCTAAGTTCAAATATATATCTAGAGCTGAAAACCCCAAAAATTGTCGAGCACATTTCCATGTAACAAAGGCTCCATTAAAAATGTTCCCAGTTAAAAAACACTTTTCCTCGGGGCATCGAACCCGGAACAGGCTCTAGATCTCTCGAGAATATTTAATACAGCAAAAAATATCAGACTTTGGTCAATCCCCATCATCAATATAAAGCCGTTTTCCAATCCCGAATGGTAGCAAGAGGTTAAACGCTCGCCGAAGATTTATCTCGAATGTTAGTGCTATATTTATGTCCTCCTCCACCGCCGCAAATATAATGGAACCGAATTCGAAGGCTGTTTAGTATCAGCGTGATTTACTGTTGCAATGAATACGGTATACTACAAAATATATGTAATTATTTTTAACGTTTAATAAGGTACTAACTGCTTCGGCGTTCTGAAGATACGGGGATACTGTTAAGGTTGAATATCTAGGCTCTATCTACGAGTTGTAGAGTCATAATTTTAGTCGGAAGATGTCCACAGCTGTATAAAAGAATAACCATATGGGCAGATATGTCATAATCACCATGCTTGGCAGGTTAGCGACCGAAGGGGTAGTAGTTTTATCACGGGGACCTGCTGGCCATCCTCCGGGGGATGCCCCGTTATTGTGTATATTGCCGTCCTATTGAAAAAGTTTGATCGCCATTATTCAGTCGAATCTTCACGTCGTTACACCTCGCAGAAGAATTCTCCTATTCGGTTGAAGAGTAAGGGGATTTTAAAGGGGAATATTCTCATCAAAGGAAGCTGGCGACTCGTGGGGCGGAGGAAAGCGGATGCAGGGGAAGAAAGGTTACGGAGATCAAACTTCCTTTCCATTCGTAAAAAGATCCATGTTTACTCCAACTATGATATGAACTACTCAGTGTTGTACTATATTCTTTGAGATCGAAAATTCTGGCTTAACCCCCTAGAATGCTGGATCCATCTGCATACACTTCGGATGATAAACAGGTTCTATTTGATTTACTGTTGCACTGAATAAGGTATAACATTAATGTAGTCATCCAGCCATTAACCTGTCCAATTATATTAGCGTTTAATAAAATAATAAAATATGTGAACACTTTTAATTGATACGCCTTAATGGGCTTCGGTGGTGTCACTTGTTTATGATGGCTATAAAAATCTATGACACCATAGTAGGTGTTGTGGAATACGGGGTTGATGAGACAAGTCAATTAGAAGTTTATTGCTATTTTTTAAATTAAATAAGATTATTTACACCAACTTCAAGTCAAACAGGCTAGTTCGGCCTCGAGCTTTATACTAAATATAGTAAGTACTTTTAATGAAATAACTATAAAGTTATTACATAATAATATGCTAATACAAAGTTGAGTTATGATATTAATATATAATACATGTATGTGTACATATTATAAATGAAGTCAATTAATTAAACGTACAAAGATTAAATTATTTAAATGGTACTAAAGAAAAATATTAGCATTGATATTATTAAAAAAATAATGTAAATCTAAAGTAAATAGCAGACGTGATTTAGTTTTTGATAAAGCGGTGGGCTCGTAAATTGTAAATACGGAATTGATCATAGATTTAATCATTAAGAATGAAATGCGATTCGTTCAATAAATAAAAAATTGACATGTTTATTTTCTCGAAATCGATTAATTAATAGCGTTGGTTCATTACACTCTTGCTTGCATAATTGCTCGTAGGGTTTTTTCGTCATAGGTACAAGAAAAGTTAGTATAGCAATCTGTCATGCATCAGCAAGGGGTCATGAAACGAACACCCATGCGTCGCATTCATATTTTTTAATTAATAGTGATAACTAAATAATATAAACATTGTGTGCTTCTCAGTGCCTGTACTAATATGATTGTGCATCGATCGCCATTCCAATGGCTATAAACAGGATAGTGCCAATTTGCCTGGAGTCACCCGATGGCAGTGACAACCTTGTTGCAGCTGTGCCATTTAATGGTCGCATTTAATTCTTAATGAGTAATTATTGCAATGGCTATTAGCGTCACGGACGAGCCGCTATTATTTACAACCGAGCTGAATATTAATAAATCGAAACAACAATCCAGCCGAAAGCCATCAAAACGTAATTACCTGCGCTTCTTCATTTTACTCGTACAGTAATAATTTGAAGCTAACGTCGGCGAAGGTCTAAAGATAAATTTGAAAGTCTTAAAACATAAATTTACTTCAATCATTCGCAGCAAATAGGATTTCGTTTCATTTACTCCAGTAAGAGCGTTTTCAATTAAGGAACACCCGACAAACAGTAGGTATCGGCGTATGAAGGTAAAATTAATTAAACCCAGCCAAGACAAACATGTATGAATCTATTTGTGTTGGACGGTCGCGCGAACTCGTGTGCGATACACCATACGAACGGGATCTTACAAATAAAAATATGGACAAGGATTTCGATTCCTATAACAAAATTAACTGTTTCACGGCATGGAATCCTAATTCAATAACCCTTTGAGCGTTGAAATATTAATTCATATCAAAGTTTGTAAGCACATGAAAAGGACTAAATCGTTATTACCTTTGAAGAATGTGTAATTGTAATTAATATCAAAATCTGAACATCTCAGGGTCTTTGAAACAAGTGAAACATTAGTAGTGTGAGGGATACGTGTGTCGTTTTACTTGTTCGACCGTAAAAGGTTTAATCAACTTTCCGAATTTGGAAGGCTTCGAAATACTTAAAAGCGATAAAAGGATTTAGTTTGGCGTCTTCCACGGATTTGTGATTGTATTTACTATTTATGTATGTCGAGAGTTCATTAGAATTTCTAATCGGGACTAACTTTTAGGTTTCCTTTCATGCTGATATTAATTAACGAGTGTATGTTTAACTCGAGTTTAATAAATGAGGAAGTTCGGCGCCTGTCTCGTAGGTACCGTACCTAGTCAAAGTTTATTTGCCTTCGTTACGTGTAAAATTGAATATGTCGCCGTGAATCCTCATTAATTTAAGATGTAGACTGTATCTTGACATGTTATTTTATTCATTAAGTGAATGTCTCGAGTCTGAATATTGTATACGTGTAGAGTTTAGATTGTTGTAAGGAACATAATTTAAAACCTCTCTACGAGATCATTAGTGGAGAGGGTGACGCCAAGAGGTGGGGTGATTTTTATTTATATCTTTCGAATCTTGCGACCCTAGTACCGTAAGAAATATATATACAAGTCTGAAATCTCGTTTTTTGTATAAGCACTTTGTTTTGTTTGAAACTAAGACTGACTGACCTGACGAATCTGAATTAATTGAACATGATTTTATCCCTAGGTATGTAGAGGTACCATAAACTTAAGTGTAAAAGCATGTAGCTATCACGAATGAGGAAGGGATATGTGTCGAAAAAAGATGAAATGTTATTTTTTTTATGTAATAGATGTGGGCAACAAGCATGCAGTTCACATTGATGTTAAGTGATAACTGCAACCTATAGACACCCACACAAAGATCAAGGTGAAATGCAGATGCGTTACCACGCCTGAGGCCTAAGGTGTTATGCCTCTGTTCCGGAAATTACAGGGCCGTACATTAGTATCTGACCGGAACACAATAGTGCTGAACACTACCATTTAGCGGCAAATTATTAGATAATGCGGTGGTGCCTACGAGCACGCTAGTTCCTGGTCACTGGAGCTCTACCACCATTAAATGTAAATTATTTATCTTAAATTAAATTACGTTACATCTAAATAATTTTCATTAAAGACATAGACAAGACAAGACGTATAACAAAATAACAATTATTAAAGTATTACCCCCTTATTCATAAACGTATTTTAGCTAAAGTGTTGCTAATCTCTCCTTTGTCTTTTTCTATCCTGCACATTTGACAATGCAACTGACAAAGACAAAGCATTCTATAGCTAAAACGTATCTAATGTACGTTTATGAATAAGGGGGTAAGTATTTAGTATATTATCATACGGTATTAAAGTTATTGCACTGTCACAACTTTCAAATATAATCCGATAACCGTTTTTGAAACTTGATTGCGTCAAAATCCTTTCGGCAAACTTTTAATACTAGCTGTGGTAAAATGCGTTGATATGAAAATAGGAGAGTAATAAGTGGCGTGGGGTGGCGAAGTGGGGGTCGAAAGGTCGGGGGGTCGCGGGGGTCGAGTCCCGGAGACGAATAGCACTCAATAAGCCGAGATGCGTCCGGGATCGGGATATCTAACTTGTTGCTTCGGAATCGTATTCGATGTCAGCGATAAGACGTTAAGTGGTGTTGGCGTCCGTCAGGCTGATTTTTAAATAACGAATTAATTGGTGGTTGGCTTCACGGTGATAAACTTTGATTGACAACGACTATATATTAAACCCGTAATTTTAAATTTTGTGTTATAAAAGTGGCAAACAAGCATGCAGTTCACATTGATGTTAAGTGATGACTGCAGCCTATAGACACCCACACAATGACCAGAGGTCAAAATGCAGTTGCGTTGCCACTCCTGAGGCTTAAGGTGTTATGCCTCTGTGCTGGAAATTACAGGGCCGTACATTATCACCTGACCGGAACACGATAGTACTGAACACTATCATTTAGCGGCATGTACATTAGGTAATGCGGTGGTGCCTACGCCCACGAACTCCGTCACTGGAGCTCTCCCACCAGTTGACAGTAGTCAAGTGACGTGCCTGTAGTAACAGGCACATCAAGTTGGTGATAAGGACTTTCCGTAAAGTTAAATTGGATAATCGAATAAACAGTAAAACGTAACCGGCGAATCGTGGGTGTTTGCATGTATGTTTGAATGCATGCATTTACCTCTGCCTAACCCTTCGGGGATTACAGGCGTGAAGTTACGTTACGTTATAATGTTATAGAAACCATGAACTTGAATTTCATTACTGCTAATAAAAGCATAAGGTGCAACTAATAATTGCTTGACCATGTCTTACTTAATAAATCTAATTGAATTTGGACATTGTGGACAGAAATACAAGTAATTGTTGGAAGCAAGCGTATGCACTGAAGGTTGAATAAATTTTAGAAATATTGCAGCGACACTTATTTCGAATGTACAGTCATGTATAAAATTCGAACGATATAACGAGTCAATTGGTGCGCTAGTAATAAGAACCGTTTTATCGGATGTCGTTATAATCACAATGCATGTTAGGAGGCAGGGCGGTGTCGGTGTATCGAGTTAGCACATCGTTAGCAAGAAACTCGTTAGCGGCGCGTGGCGACGACAAGCCAAGAATTTGCTAATGACGCATGCGGTGATGCCGCTGCTTCTCGTGTCTATGCGAGATCTTCTTTGGCGGATATCATATTAGTTTGTTTATTACCGTGTGGAGATAGATTCACTTTAACGCGTATTGGTAATAGTCTACTTAAATGCGTCGGAAACAATAATTTTCTAATGACACATGAAGTGATACCGCCTCTTATCACGTCTATGCGGGATCGTGTTTGGCGGACTTCATATCAGTTTAATTATTACTTTGCAGTAATAGGTAGATCTGTTTCACTTCTAGTGATGCGACCGAGCCTGTTGCGTTAAAATGAGTATCTTCTTCGACTGATATCGAAATATGTGTTACCGTGTGTGTAAGATTTTGTTTTTAGGTTTTTTTTTATTTGCAACGAAGAAGCAATGCGATGATATCAATATTTTAGTGGCTCTATTAAAGCTCTACACGTGAAAGCAAATTGAGTAATCACTTCAGCTACTTGCAAGTTGTAAGGATATAGGTGTAGTTACAATGCATGTAAGAAGGCAGGGCGGAGGCAGTGTATCGCGTTAGCACATCGTTATCAAGAAACTCGTTAGCGGCGCGTGAGAATTTGCTAATGACGCATGCGTTGATGCCGCTGCTTCTCGTGTCTACGCGGGATCTTCTTTGGTGTCATCATGTTTGTTGTATCATGTTAGTTTGTTCATTACCGTGTGGGTGGATATATTCAATTTAACGTGGTTTGAACATAATACTCGTACCTACTACAAACATGTACAATCAACAAAAAATTGCTATTGACGTATCCAGTGTCACGATATGCGTCACAACTCAGCAGCCACGCTTACCATACCCAAATAGATATTTTCCTTGGCGGTTATCATGTTAATTTGTTTATTTATTTTCATCTATCGTACTTTTACGTATATCGGTAATCTTAAAACAGAAAATGCATCATTGTCAAGTATTTACTTCTGATAGATTTATTTACCCATATTTGGGGACACGACAGTGTTCCGCCAAGACGAGCCAAGCGAAGCGCAAGGGTACTACCTACCTCTTCTCGAGACGCTTCGTCGTTTTTTTACCTATTAACTTTATTCACTTTTCTATGGCATTCATATTATAGATGATAGGATATGTATTTGAACGGTTTAATGACGACCTATGTTTATGACGATAACAATTTTATGCAGATAAAACTGCGTGGCAAAGCTAGATGGAAAGCTAGCAATTTTAACACCCTCAGCACCATGTGTATCATTTCCCATACACACTTTCTAAACACTTGTGTATATTTTTCGATACACGAGCACCATAGATGTCTTTAACCATACTGTATCATTAGCCCATATGCATAGATTTTATGAAGCAAAAATTAATGTTGCCTTGGCCCAGGGGACAGGGTTAGGTATATTTGGGATAAGATATGGTAATTTTGAGTAAAATTTATTGATTGAGGCTTGACGCTGTGGGTGTTAATAATCTTTATATTAGTTATCTCCTACATATAATAAGACAGTAAAAATCGTAAAAATCGTGTGTATTAAATATTTATCCGAAAAACTGATACGGGGCGATAAAAGAAGAGCAACAGAAACAAAAAAAAAATTTTGTTTTCTTCCAAAAATTGTTTTTTTTTTTATTTCTGTTAATCTTCTATAATCGCCCACTATCAGTTTTTTGGTAAAATATTTACCCCTTATTCATAAACGTACATTAGATACGTTATAGCTATAGAATGCTTTGTCTTTGTCAGTTGCATTGTCAAATGTGCAGGATAGAAGAGGACAAAGGAGACATTAGCAACACTTTAGGATGCAGGATGCAGGACCAATGCAGGATGTTGGACTGCCGGCTTTTCTGGCGTCAGTCAATGGGGTGGTAGACCTTGTTACTAAAATACTATCTTTAGATGGTGATATAGTCTCCATTCCATTTGCCGGCGACGCTCATGAGGAGTGGAAGGTAGTAAACTTGGGTGCTCAACCCCCAATTATTTTACGATCGCAACGCTCGTGGGATGAAGTTGGGACCAAGAAAACTTACGCTCATCTTCTCAGTGTGGCAACCACTGTGGGCAAGGCAAGATTAAGGGCCGTAGCGAGACCAGAATCTGGGGCGCGTTACCATCCCCGCATTTGGGTACCCTCCTGGACAACGACTCTTTGCGGGTGGCTGTAGCCCTTCGTTTAGGATGCAAGGTGTGTGAGCCTCATGAATGCACATGCGGGGCTTCCGTGGAAGCGAATGGCCACCATGCTTTGGTTTGTTGCCGACCTACCGGGAGGTTCCCTCGTCACCACGCCCTTAATGACGTAATTCGTAGAGCCCTTGTTTCCGCGAACGTCCCTTGTGTCCTAGAACCTCCGGGTTTGAGCCGCACGGACGGAAAGAGACCAGACGGGCTCACACTTGTGCCTTGGCAGAGGGGCAGATGCCTCCTATGGGATGCGACTTGTGTGTGCACTTTCGCCGCTTCTCATTTAGGTCGCACATCTAGGGACGCTGCTGCAGCGGCTGAGGTGGCTACCGCGAAGAAGCGGGAAAAATACGCACCTCTGTTGTCGAGTTACCTCTTTGTCCCATTTGCGGTAGAAACTGCTGGGAGTTGGGCTGCGGAGTCATTGTCATTCGTCAGAGAAATTGGCCACCGTCTTAAACATAGGGGCTTCGACTACCGTTCCGGGTCATTCCTAGTGCAAAGGCTAGCCATTGCTATTCAAAGGGGAAATGCTGCTAGTATTTTGGGCTCTTTTGCACCGGGGATGACCAGGGGCAGTTTGTTTGACTGACTATGGAGACATAGTCATCATTATAGGAACATAGGTTTTAAAATATGTATTAAATTTTATTTTATTTTGTTTTGTTCATTAATATAACTATTTACTTTTATGAATAAGGGGGTTAAAGTACAGACACTCGATTTTTACCGTCTCATTATATGTAAGTACCTACATATTAGCACAAAAAATGTCCATGTTTACCTACGTAGTGACGTTTAGAAAAAACACGTCATAGTGAATGAATGTCAACTAATAATTATCAGTAATTTTTTGCGCCTATTCTCGCAATAAACCATGCGTATAATGATGGTGTGATGTGATGCATTATCGGATTTTATGTACGTGGATGCGAAGATTAATGTTAGAGATTGATGTTTAGGTTTTTTTTTTTAATTTTACACGCTCATGTCTAGACGTTACATCATTACGTTTAAAATTATTATTGTTTATTATGTCGATACCTACATGTTTTACAGCGTTTTGTTAATAATGGTGGTTTTTAAAAAAAAATTTTTTTTTTACGCACTTTTGTTATATTATACGCACATCTAATAAGTAAGAAAGAAGTAGAAATATTAGCAAGGTATAGTTGCAACAAACTTAACTTCACCCCTGTAATCCCCGAAGGAGTAGGCAGAGGTAAATGCATGCATTCAAGCATACTTGCAAACACCCACGATTCGCCGGTTACTAGGGTTTTCTACCCGGGTACCCGGACCCGGGTATACCCGGGTATTTGAACTTTTTTGTATTCGGGTATTTTTTACGTTCTTGTTTACGTCGCTGTGTTTTGTTTTTGTTTCGTTGGAGTTTGATTAGAAAGTTTTATTTTCATAGATTGTATTGAAATACGCTAATTTCTTTTTTTTTTTATGTCTGAAGGTTGACAGACAAGCAAACGGGCCACCTGATGGAAAGTGGTCACCGTCGCCTATGAACATTTGCAACACCAGGGAGTTGCCAACGCGCTGCCAGCCCTGAAGGACTCTTTTGACGCCATTTTTGAAGAACCCCATATTGTAGCACCTAGGGAACACCTCAGAGGGAAGTTCGTTCCACAATTTACACGTTCTGGGCAGGAACGAGCGTGAAAACCGCACCGTTGAGCACTGCCAGGTGTCCAGTCGGTGTGGGTGGAACTTCTCTCTTCGGCGGGTAGCACGGTGTAGGAAAAGAGCCGGTGGCACCATGTCAAACAATTCAGCAGAGCACTCACCATTGTAGAGACGGTACAACACGCACAGACTCCCAATGTCTCTGTGCAGGCTCAGATGTTCGAGCCTGTCAGTAAGTCTTAGATCGTTAACAATACGAACGGCGCGTTTTTGTAGGGAGTCAAGTGGACCAAGCTGGTATTTGGGGGCTCCCGCCCACAAATGAGAGCAGTATTCCAGATGGGGCCGCACTTGGGCCTTATAAAGCTGTAGTAGCTGCCCCGGTGTGAAATACTGCCTCGCTTTGTTAAGCACACCCAACTTTTTGGATGCTAACTTGGTCTTACACTCAATGTGACTCCCGAATTGCACTTTGTTCGATATGTCAACGCCCAGGATACCGATACTCTTATCAATGGCGAGCGGAATGCCCTGGAACTGTTACGGGCCGCTAAGAATAATATAAAACTTAAAATTAGTGAACACGCACACATGTCTAAGAAATACATGTCATATTTATATAGACTCCCTTTTATTGAATGTAAATACTAGGTACCTACCTCGTTTCAGATATGTGTACGGACGCTCCCATAGGATGTTTGCTTTATGGACAATATTCGTTAAAAAACCAAACGCACTATCAACTTTTACTATAAACATTAACGCGTAGCCGTGAAGCAATCTCGTATTCAAATTGACATAGGTAGTAAAACAACAGAGCCTCCGGACTAAGTTCCATAAACTCGTTTCGAACTCCCCTCTACACACTCTATCGGCGATTTTTAATTAAGTCCCTAGCGAGCGTCGAGCGAGCAAAGTAACACCATCAATTCATTATCCTAAACTCCGGCCCGATTGTTCCTCGCTCGCTACTTACGCAAACTTTCATTTTAATCAAGCGTTTAATTAAAAATTATCCGAGAAAAACAAAATAAGCCCGTTAGGGCGGTCTGAAACTAATTAAGGCGCATGCGATGAGTCGGCCGACAACAGCGGCCCGTGAGGTGAGCGTCCTTTAATTAAACGCCTTGTTCTACTCCAGTGGCCAACGCTTAGCGAAACTATTACTACGGCCGCGCGGAAAAACCTGACAAGTGTTAGGGGCGTGCCCTGCTGATCGCGATGCATCATTGTTAAACAACACGGACCCAAGTCCAATGTGTGAAGGAACGCTTTAAGATCCAGATTACGTGTTTGTTTCTGAAGTTTTTTACCCTTCAAGTATGTGTGTGATTTTTAAGGGAATGTTTATTTCCCAAGTATTAATGATGGAGCCAATCCATAATTGTTTATTTGGATTTAGATGTTCAATGTTCATGTAAGTATATGTTTAGTAAGTGTACCTGTTAAAAACGAACAATGTATACTTTATTTCCATATATAGGGAAACTATCGCTACGGCCGCGCAGAAAAACGCTAAAAAGAGTGGGGTATGTCCTTCTGATCGCGATGCATCATTGTTGGACAACACGGATCCACACAAGTCCAATGTGTGAAGCTACGCTTTATAAATTCGTTAAATATATATAATATTCGGTATGTACGTAACATGCGTTGGAACTTGGTGTAAGGTGGATCTGCACTAGATTTTTACAGTACATTTTGTACGTGTCGTTATGCCTGAACTGGGTCAATCAAGTTCGAAACAAAAATACATCTTTCACTGAATGCACACACACAAAGGCCCACTACTGAAAAAAATATCTGCATCCATTTATGCACCATATATACACTAATTGAAATAAAAAATGGCTTGTAAAGAGATAAATTTAATATGTATGTGTTGTGTTCATTATTACAGCCCAAGAAATATTAAATTTCAGTTATTATAAACTTACCTACAATATTTATACAATAATATAAAGCCGAAGAGTTTGTTTGTTAGATAAATTATTTGGTTAAACGCGTTAATCTCTGGAACTCCTGGTTCGAATTAAATAATATGTTTGAATAACATTTACAGAAGAAGGCTAGTTGTAAATATCACGCGATGAACTAATAGGAGCAATATCAATTAAAAATATTGCAGAAATGAGAAAAAAATCGATGTCAATCCATAATTTGAAGTGTCTTTTCATTTGATCTCGGTAAACATTCGAAATTGTTAGTTTAAAAGTTTAAATTCCCTACTTAGATGAGTTAGAACTAACTCGACGGTTAAGTTAGGCAAGTTTCGGTCACGGCCGAATCAGGGATCTAGGCCGGATTCGGTTTAAAGTTCGAATAAGACTGTGTTGCGTTCGGGCATTAAATACTTATAGTGGTCGTCCGATGGTCAAAATTCGACCGCGATACACGAAATTTATCTAAGTCTGAATATAAAAAAAAAACGTAACTTCACGCCTGTAATCCTCGAAGGGGTAGGCAGAGGGAAATGCATGCATTCAAGCATACATCCAAACACCCACGATTCGCCGGTTACTTTTTGGCCCATGCAACAGGTGGCGAGCCTGTTGACATCTCCCGGCACATTACCAAACTTTGAGATACACACTGGGAAATTTCCAGATAATGTAAAAATCCCAATAGAACCAGAGATAAAGGATTTTACACCATTCTCTCTGATAATCCGACCCGGGAATCGAACCCAGGACCTCGGCATTGTAGTAGTGGCCTGCTACCACTAGGCTACCGAGGCAGATAACACAAACCGCTATGATAATCTCTACTTTGTTTTGTTAAACCATTTTATTTTACCACAGTCTGGTACACAGCACGTTTGGTTTGACTTTTTGACATTAATAATGTGAGTGTAATTTATTGTACGTCAAACGCGTGTTACACACTCTGTGTAATATTTTTGTTTTTATAAATTTTAATGAGCTTTTAATGCATATTATACCTATTTTTATAGAGTTAAGATAGTTTTAGCAATGATTCGAATTGACACAAAACAAATGGAATTACACCAACTTTCTTTTTAATTTATTTTTTGACATTTAAGGTCATTAGCGACCTCGGCAAAACGATAAAATACTATAAAAAGTCAATAATATTAAATGTAGAAAGTGTTATTGAATTACACAATCTTTACTATTTTTTTTCTAGATATTGAAAAAAGTATACCTATATCTCGAAATAGTAAATAACTGTCATTTTCACTATTATTTTCAATTTGCTAATGTTTAGCTTAACTTATTTATGGTTTTACTGATGGTAGAGCTCCAGTGACGGAGTTCGCGGGCGTAGGCACCACCGCATTACCTAATATACTTGCCGCTAAATGGTAGTGTTCATCACTATCGTGTTCCAGTCAGGTGGTAATGTACGGCCCTGTAATTGCCGGCACAGAGGCATAACATCTTGGGCCTCGGGAGTGGTAAGGCATCTGTATTTTGACCTTGTTGTGGGTGTCTATAAGCTGCAGTCATCACTTAACATCAATGTGAACTGCAAGCTTGTTTGCCACATACATAACATAAAAAAAAATATTATTGACATGCATCTTAACATATTCTGTATTTTTATTATTAAACTTTTTTTTTGCCAAAATTCTCATTTTTAAATGCAGACATAATTAAATTTAATTCTAAATAGATTAACTTATCTATTTTATACAGATCGTGACGTTTCCTTTATTACACTTTTAAGAAAAACTTATGTTACCTAAGTCTGTTTTTCTCTACCCACATTTATAAGTATTTAACGTTGAAAAATACAGTTGATTAGTCTCGTAGAGAATAATAAAGAAGCAAAAAATGTAAATACTTCATGATAATTCAGCAGATGTGGAAGAAGATAGCTAAATATAGCGCGATCTCTTAGCGTGGGTAGCTCATTATCGGTACATCCCCGTAATGGGTCCCTAATCAATATACGTACCTATTTGCAGAGTTTTATAAAAAAAACAGATACACATTTCATTCGTTTCCCTCCTTACGGAGCATAAATTTAAATATTCAAGGATTTAAAACACGGAAGGCCAAAATTATTTTAATGGAAACAACCAAAACAATGTATTAGTGACGTCACGTCGACATTCATAAAACAGAACGGCGGAGTCGAAGTTTTCTAATTAATGTTAATTTATCAATTAACTTGCGCTAAGAATTAATTATCTCAGTATTACGATCCCGACTTTATTAATAAACTTCATCTAATCAATCTTGTGAAAAAGCCAAGGCGTCGCATAGTGGACTGTTAGCACTAAAATAAATTTATTTAATAACTAGCTGCTGCCCGCGGCTTCGCCCGCGTGGATGTCGTTTTATAAATAATTTAAATTTCACAATCCCATGGAAATGTCCTAATCAAGTTTCCCTTCGCGTACCTTTTTTTATGTTACCTATATGTGGAGTACTTAATCACATCTATAACTTCAAAAATCTCTATTTAATTTTAACCCCTTATATTTGAAAGTTTAGAGGTGATTTCGACAAAATACTGATACACGTACCTATTTTGTTATTCCTAACAGAAAGACTGGAACATCACTTTTCAAGTCTCTAACTTAGAAACTACCAAAAATCCCACACAAATTTTAACCTCAATTCCATACAAACAGTGTTGTTACAATACCCTTCCATTTTTCATTTAGGAGGATATTTTGTCCATTTTACTTGAACAGATCATTTTTACTATTCCTAATCATGAGCCTGTATACCAATTTTTATACTGTTTAGTTCAGGAATGAGAGACTTTCCATAACGGTACGGCCCTGTAATTTCCGACACAGAGGCATAACACCTTAGGCCTTAGGAGTGGTAACGCATATGCATTTTGACCTTGGTCTTTGTGTAAGTGTCTATAGGCTGCAGTCAACACTCTACATCAATGTGAACTGCGTGCTTGTTTGCCACTATCACGACATAAAAAACGGCATTAAAAACTGATAAATACCCGCACAAACTATCACCGCCTCTCTTAGAGAGTTGGGGCAGATTTCCAAAAGGAGTATATATTTTAAGAACTTTAACGTTGTTTTCTTCAGTAACAAAGAGTCTGGGTAACAATTTTTGGCTAAAGTCCAATACAAAATTTTACCCCCTCTGATAAGGGGATGGGGGCAATGTCCAAATAAAAATTATGTACGAAATTATTTGTTAGACTCAAAGAGTCCGCATACCAAGTTTTAACTTTCTACCTCGAAAATTGTGGAATGCTCCCTACAAATTGCCACCCCCTATGATAGAGGGTGGGGCAGATTTCCAAAAAAAATTATGTACCAAATTATTTGTTAGGCTCAAAGAGTCCGCATACCAAGTTTCAACGTTCTACCTTAATAATTGTGGAATACTCCCTACAAATTGCCACCCCCTATGACAGGGGGTGGGGCAGATTTCCAAAAAAAAAAAATATCAAGTAAACGTTGTTTTTTTTAGTATCAAAGAAGCCGCATACCAATTTTTGGCTTTCCATCTTGAACACTGCGGAAAGCCCAATACAAATTTCACACCCTCCTTTAAGGGAATGGTGGTAGATAAAATAAAAAAATATGTATTTATTGTTTGTCAGGCTCATAGAGTTCGCATACCGAGTTTTAACTTTCTACCTTGAAAATTGTGGAATGCTCCATACAAATTTCCACCCCCTATGACAGGGGGTGGGGCAGATTTAAAAAAAAAAAAATCAAGTAAACGTTTTTTTAGTAACAAAGAGGCCGCATACCAATTTTTGGCTTTCCAGCTTGAACACTGCCGTAAAGCCTTTAAATACCTTTAAATTTCATCCCCCGTATTAAAGGGATTTCTAGACGAGACATTTCTAGAAGATATCCCCGAAGAGGCAGATTTCTAAAAAAAAATGATGTACGTATTGTTTGTTAAACTCAAAGAGTTCACATACCGACTTTTAACTTCTCTTTCTAATCTTGAAAATTGTAGGATGCTCCATACAAATTTCCCCATCCCCCTATTTTAGGGCGATGGGGATAATAAAAGGAGACAAAAAGTAGCCTATGTTATTTCTCAAACTCAACTCTATCTCTGTACCAAATTTCATCAAAATCGATTCACTCGGTTGGACGTGAAAAGGTAACAGACAAACAGACAGACAGACAGAGTTACTTTCACATTTATAATATTAGTAGGGAGTAGGGATTAAGCATGATATTGTGAGTTAAATTTAATCAATTGCTTGCGAAAACCTAAGAACATAATAAATAAATACGTATGTATGTATCTTCACGCCAGGTCCCTAACGGGGTAGGCAGAGTGTAGAAATAAATATAATTAAAATAGATAATAATTTAGAGTATATTCTACTTGTAACACTTAGGTATAAAAGAAAAGTCAGAAACAGCTCATAGGTAAAATTACCTTATAGGTCTGCTTCTATCTTCTAAAGTAAACTGATCAAATATTAGATATGAATGGCCACGGAGGTAACTTAATATGTATACAAATAAACCTGATCCATCAATAAACGACCAAACATTCCAAATTATGTGTCAACTTTAAGATGTGGTTGACCGTAAACAATACAAGTTCATAACAGATAAACGTGGATATTCATGTATGTATGTATGTATCTTCACGCCAGGTCCCTAACGGGGTAGGCAGAGAGTGTAGAGCGCCAGACATCCCGGTTCTGACAAACCTCTCGTGCCTCGTCTACTTTCATCATTCTCTTCATACATGCACGCCGATTCCTAAGACTTTTGATCCCACCATCAGACAGAACTCGAACTATTTGGTCATGGTAGGTCAGCCTTGGTCTTCCTGGGCCTCTGCAACCATCCACATTCGTGGATATTCATAATTAAAAATAATAATAGCAATGATACAACAACATAATTACTAACTCATGATTTGCAATTTTATTGCAGAGTTTAATTAAAATAATAAGCGACGGTCAAACACATCGGATTTAATTGGCCGCGAGCGTGAGTATTAATTACACCAATTATCTGTAACATTCATAAATAATAACAATTTATTACTCGTAACATTTGTCAAAAGCCGCACTCGCACGATGAGCTAATCGACTATCACCGCTAATTGCCCCCGCCGGGGCCGGCCCCACGGGCCCCACTCCCTCCCAACCCGCGGGACCCAACCCACCCGCTCCCCGCGCCGCTTACTAATTAGATAAGTTTGCAACTCCACTGTACTTCTGGTGCCCCGCGCTACCGGTAAGCATCAATCTTTTTAATTAAACATTTTAGACGCTGCAATGATTAGCCATCGAACTCGTTTTTATGCTAATACTGATCATTTCTTACCATTTAAATGCTAAAACTACTAATACTACCTCAACTTTATGACGCAGTACTCGACATGAGAATTTTCAAGTTTTAATGAAGACGCTGCAATACAACATAAATGAATATACTCGTATAATTGTTCGAATCCGGCGATTCGAAATACCGTGTGGTTGTTAGCGTAATGAATTAGTTATTCAAATGCCGTCTTTAGATATTAATAAAAATTCATGCTAATTAAAACCGGACCTAAGATTTAATAAAACCAGCAGCGAATAAATTAACTAATGAATAGAAACCGGCGTAAAAGCCGATGAAAACATTATTTACAGATTCAATTAAAAAGGTTATTGGTATTCAAATGGGAGAAGTTAATCGCTCTATATCGCTATGATAGTTGTGAGGCATCATTATAATAAACAAACAATTTACACACCGCACCGCTTTAACTGTCTCTTTAAACAAGCTTTGAGCCGCTATAGATCACCGTTGGACAATATATCAGAAGTTACAATAGCACATTGTCCGTCGCTCAGCCTGATTAAATAAATAAAGGGGTGCCGATGCGAGTCGTTTGCGCAGATCTTATCACGGATCTGGCGACATTTATAGAGTCAGTTTCGCGCGCCGAAATGACCCCTCCATGTAGTATTATAAGGCCTCGATACCGATGCATCATAGCTTCTATCTAATCGGTAGCGCTGGTTTTCCAGATGTCAGTAACCTAATGCGATTCCGGACATTATTCCGATTGTTTTTTGACTGCCACGCGAATAGCGTCTTGTTAGTCGGAGCGCGCGACTGCGATGAATGGTGCGCGCTGGAACTCGGGCTCGGTTCGCAGTCCATCTTTCATAATATATGCTCTATGACTAACTTGAATAATTGATGCGAAAGAATTTAATGCGTCCATTAATTTCGGTGCAGAAAGTTGCCGCTAGGCTCGCGCGTTTAGGCACCATGGCGGTTAACGATGTTATTTGAAGCTAAAATAATGAATGGTTAATTAGCAAGTCCCGTTTAGGCACTTGCAGAACGTAGCTACATATATTTACATCATTAATGAATCTCGACGCACACTGGAGCGGTGCGGTGTCCAGTAACGATCGTTAGGGCGCTTTATTTAGGGTAAAAGGCCCAGTAATTGGACGGGCCGGATGCAGCGCACTCACAGGTGCTGTACTCTGTGCGTGCACCCTCTCGCGGTGGGTACAGGAAATGAGAGCCAATTTGAATTTCTTCCGTGGCGAATCAATTAATTGGAAATCTATTAAATTGAATCCCTGCTCGGTTATGATGTAATTTTTTTATCCTCTTGTTGTTTATTTTTATAAGGTAGATGAAATTGACCGGTTAAATTTACAAAAGTTAATTCCGTTCGACATTCTAAACTTCTAGATTTTCTTCAAATTAATCACAGATTTAGTTTATGCTGGACGCTTTAAGAATACTTGATGCATATATTTTTAATATATAAGTAGGTAGTAAAGCTATGATAACATTTGTGATGAATACGTAAAAATATTAATTTAAATACACTGTAAGCGAAATAAATTAACATATTTACAGTTGTTTATCTGTGTTTTACATTATTTTATGAATAGAAAGTCGTGCCTCTCTATTATTGTAGAGTTCAATCTAGTATATCTACTGTATACTAACACTATTTTTAATTTCCCTTGTTTTCATTAGTTAATCTACTTGTACGAACGATGTCTTGATAAAATCACATACATACAAGTAACAGTATACAAGTTTATTGAAAATATTCGTCAATGTCCGTTGTCTACTTCCAATACAAAAAACAAAACAACTTAGGACCTTTATTTTAAGTTGTCAAAATAAAAACACCGTTAACGTGTTATATGATATATTTGAGAGTTAAACGTGTACAAATAAAGGAATTATTAGAAAACAATCCGGCCAGTGAGGGTCAGTGGGGTGCGGAAGGAAGGGTGTCTAATTAGGCAGGAGGGGGGAGAAGGTAATGAGCCGCGATCGCTGTTCCGATATAACGAAGGCTATTTACGCGGTGGTCGCTCTGAAAATTGCGAGGTTTTGTTTTAAAAGCGGTAACCGTTTGAGTTTTGCGATTAAGGAGTTTAATTAGATCGTTGTTTACAACCTCATTACCGTGGGCACCGGTAACGGCCCCAGATATCGGCTGATAATTTATGGAGTTGAAAAATGAGTTTCTTAACCGACGTAGACTGTGCGGGTAGAGAAAACATTGGTTAAAGGTTAACTGTTGTTTACATACACATTTTAGGGAATGTGCAGCTTTTAGTTAAACTGAAAGATAATATAGTTTTTGCCGCTGGTAGAGCTCCAGTGACGGAGCCCGCGGGCGTTGGCACCACCATATTACTTAATCTGCTTGCCGCTAAATGGTAGTGTTTAGCACTATCGTGTTCCAATCAGGTGGTTAATGTACAGCCCTGGAATTTTTGGTACAAAGGAAAAACATCTTAGGCCTTCGAAGTGATAAGGCATCTACATTGAAATTTTGGTTTCATGTAGATGTTTGTAGGCTACAGTATTACTTTACTTATCATTAACGTAATAAAAAATATAGTACCAATTTAATAGTTGTTCGTTATTTTGGTTTTGGTTGTTAGTTTGGTAGAGCTCCAGTGACGGAGCTCGCGGGCGTAGGCACCACTGCATTACTTAATTTACTTGCCGCTAAATGGTAGTGTTCAGCACGCAGTAGTGGTAATGTACGGCTCTGTAATTTCCGGCACAGAGGCATAACACCATAGCCCTCAAGAGTGGTAACGCATCTGCATTTTGACGTTGGTCTTCGTGTGGATGTCTGTGGGCTGCAGTCGTCACTTAGGATCAATGTGAACTGCATGCTTGTTTGCTACTTCCATTAGGTAAAAAAAAAGTTGTAATAGTAGATACCTCGGTAACCCAGTGGTAGCTGGTTGGTACACGGAGGTCGCGGCTTCGATCATCCGATCGAAAGGTTAGTCTTTTTAAGATTTCTGCATTTTTTACTATTTCCCGTGATGTAGATAGGTACTGTTGTCCTTTAACAATTCATTTGAAGGTTCTTTTAAGTAATGTTTTTTTTTTATCTAAAACTTAATAACGTACCTAAATAACAATAACAATCAATACCGTTCCAGCAAACGACAACAAGCTAGGCCTTAAGAAATCAGTGATCAAGTCACGTGGGTCGTTTCAATGAGACAAGGGCACAGTCTCGGCGCACCACAAAAGAGTTTTTTCCCCCGTAATAGACATCCCGTCGACATCATTAACGTATCGGCAAAGTTGGCCTCGCAGTTATTCGCTAATGTGACAACAACACAGAGAAAGCCCGCCACAAATGAGGGACCATCTTTTCGGGTTAGGTGTTTGGTACACCGGGTTTTCTGGGATTGATCTTAGAGTATTAGAAATTATAATTATTAAAAAAAAATTACCCGTTTGGTTTCGATATTATTTTAACATAAACTTTTATCCACCTATTCATAAATGTGAATTAGATACGTTTTTGATACATTGCGTAAGATAGAAAGAGACAAAGTGAGATTAGCAACACTTTGAGTAAAATTCTATCGTAATAAATAGCCTAGCAAGAAAAATGGTACAATGCCCATACTATAATTAAATTATTTTTTATATATCATGTAAAATTTTCATCTAAAAGAAGAAATACTGCTGCTACTAAAAACAAACACATACCTAATGTAAATTTTATGCGAAGAAAGTTGAACTTTAGACTTAAATAAAAAAAATCGTTAAGTAGATATTCAGTTTTATAATACCTACGTATCTAAGACTTTGCATTAACATTATCAAATTAACGAAGCGTTTCGTAATAAAAACATACATTTAACTAATTATCATTCAAAATTATCTTTATGTAGTTAAAACTATTTTAACTGCAAAATACTCCACTGAGGACCTGCACATATGTTATAAAATAGATTAAAAAATATCAGGTGTCCTCATGTTCGTTATCGGCTACTGAATGTTATCAGTATTATTATTATTACTGAATACATAATTATCGTATCACTAAAACGATAACAGCGCTTTGACGCGTGGCGGACCCAATGATACCTGGAGCGACAGTTGTACCCCGCTAATCGTATATACTCGTAATATGTGTTATCCTCTCCAGCAACGTCATAAGCCGAGGTTCAAACCCATGGGATATACGGTCTTCCTTCGACAGTTGCTTATGAACCCTCAGCTCTCGCTTTTCAGCAACGCCCTAAACCTAGGATGTGACCTACAGTGGTACACCTTTGGCAGAAATTTATTTAGGTTGAGATCATTTTGCGAGCGCCAAATGTCCGGTGAAGTATACTAGTGCGAGACACGAGGCGACTACATACACCCGTTCGAAATAAAATGTGCTCTCTCTTATTTCCCGGTTAAGTAGACAACAGCGGTCGTTGTGAGGCGAGTAGTCTACAAACGTTTAATTAAAAAAAGTCGCGTGACGGGAGCTCGGTGTGTCTCAGGCAGCGGGGGCGTATTCTAATCGCGCGTTAGCGTGGCCCGTTTTTGTGCTAACGAACAGGTTGCGTTAAGGCGACGTCGACGTCGAATCGAGTCGGACGGGGAATTTCGCCTCATTAAAAGTTGTGACCTGTGGAGGAGGCAATTTAGAGGCCCGACAACTTCGCTCGCTACTTATTAACGACCGCCTTCACACTATCACTCGCGGCATTCGGCAGTGTCCCCGTAAATATTTGATTTTTAAAGAGATTTATACGCTTTGTATCAAAGTTTCTATTCAATTAACTCGCGACAATTTTACTGTTATCTTCACATAGGTAGGTACAGTTTATACGCATCGCCGGGAATGCATAGACGATAAACAATGCTTCGGTCGGATCGTTTCACAAAACGATTTATGGACCCAATGTTTCAATAGCCGAATACCGAACATTTGTAATGATCGGGCCGATCCCGTTATCACAATTAACGTTAAGCGGGCCTAAAGTTTGTTGTCATTAGAGGGACGTATATCTGATATGCAATTATACAGTTAACAAGGCTTTCAGTCACGTCCCGGTGATTAGTTAATTAAGCATCGGATATGGCACCGCGACGGACGCGGTCACCAGACGCGTCTATTTCGAAACTTTCTAATACCTAGTTCATCAACAAATTCATTATGTCGTAAAAGAGCGTGCGCGAGACCGAAATATCGTGGGGATCGTAAAACCGCTCGTAAAGACGTTTGTTTACTAATTCGAGTGGGGCAGGTGGGGCGCGCCGCAGCACGCGAGGGATGCTGCAAATAATAATAGCGCCACTAATAATACTTACACATAAAAATTGAGAAATTTCCAACTAACACGTTCCCGCATGGGACCTTCACCTGGGGCCGCTTTTAGAGCTCTAATCAGTTGTGATTTACAGGGTCTTACATCTGAGTTCAATAGCCAAGTAATAAAATATCGGCGAGTGGTTGGCGGGAAAGTTATTGAGAATGTTTAGTTTAAATCAAGTTGATAGTAAACATTCGGTAATTTAAAACGAGTCTAAGTAAATGTTTCGATAAAACAGTCTGCGTTGATAATGTATAATTTGAATTTAATTATAAGTTTTCACTTCTACTTTGAAAGGTATGTGTTCATCGTAGTTTTGTAGAGGTAAACGTATTTTGGTGCTAACTACTAGTATTTACAAGTCCTTAAAAAGAGATATTACCAATACCAACTAATATAGTAAGCTCGGCAGTATCTAGAACGAGGTGTTTACCTGTTTCTAGAACCGGATCTGATTGTTTACCACATTAGGACCTGTATATGTATATATGCAGACCCTAATTACTCTCTGCTAGAACCAACTGTAAGGACGGTTTCAGATTTTCGAGAAGATATCTCATGTTGCCAAAAATCGTTCTATCGCTCATAACATTTATTGACAAGCATTTTGATATACTTTCTTTTCCTATGTCTTGCAGTGGCAAACATGATACAGTTCACATTGATGTTAATTACAGTATTATAAACATCTACACCAAAACCAGAGTTTTGTTGCCACTCTTGAGACTTAAGCTCTTATGCCTGGGTGCCGGAAATTACGGGGTCGTGAACTATCACTTGAAAAGTGGTGCTTTCGCCCACTAACTCTACAAATTAGATTAGATAAAGAGTTGAATGTATTTATACCCTAGAGTTCTTTCATTGAACTTAACCTATTTTCAATTTTCTATTGTTCGTCACATAAGGTCAGGTTTTCAGTTTTATGAAAGCAAGGATGTACAAGTACACCGTCTTTTTGGTTACGTTGTAATGGGGTGATGAACAATGAACAATGCAATTTCCTTTCGTTGATTTATTCGCTAGAAGTAGGCTGGTATAAATCGGTCACGGACAGCACTCTACAACTCTGCGATTGCTGCACGCAATGCCTTTCTTAACCAGCGAAAATCTATCATTGTCGAACTATCTTCAAAATATTAGAG
Source organism: Macrosoma leucophasiata (assembly GCA_036365455.1). Classification (NCBI taxonomy): domain Eukaryota; kingdom Metazoa; phylum Arthropoda; class Insecta; order Lepidoptera; family Hedylidae; genus Macrosoma; species Macrosoma leucophasiata. The sequence goes on along the minus strand of JAWQUS010000007.1, from coordinate 18,789,351 downwards.
GTTATGAGCGGCTTATGACACATTTCTGTTGGATCGTCTGATGGTAATAAAGAAGTAGGTACTTATGTCGAAATTAATATTTAAAGGGTAATAAAGAAAACAGTTAAAATCATCTTAATTAACCTAACAAAATCTGAGTACTGAATTCTCCCTCGATACAAAGATAATAAAAGTCGTGTTAACAGATTATTTGTTGTAAAATGTCACAAGTGAGGAAAGCAACTAATTATATATGATAAGATTATAATAATGGCAAGGAAAATACGGAAAAAAGTTAAAATGTTTATTTATAAAAAATGACACCAGTGAAGAACGTAATTAATAATATATAATTAATAAAATGAAATTACAGAAAAGAGTAATGGTGATTTTAGATAGAGGATCATAGAGAGATTTCTTAGCCTAGGCACAAAATAAGAGTTGATGCAGTTTTTTTCTTGTAAATTTTCAAATGACTGGTCACAAACTGTGTAAAAATATAAATAAAAATATGTAGCTTGACTAGTTTCTGACTATGCTATCAATTTGATGTGACGATGGAGTCAAGAGAAAAATGTAGATTTTTAACACCATTAACGTCATGCATTGTGCATGTCTTGAGTTTTGACTTTATATAATTAATTATAATTTTTTTTTAATAGAAATCAATTATAAATCATTTGTATATTAATTTAAATATATTTAATGGCCTTAATTGGAGTTCATTAAAAATAAATTTAATTAATCTATGGATGGATGGATGGATAATTAAAAATACAATGAAGGTGAGTAATTATGTTATTATGGTTAAATAAGCAAATTACATTAATTAGTTTGTTTTAAATATGTACGAAGCCAAACATATACCTACAGTTTTAAAAAATGTAATGTTGGATTAACGTAGCAACTACATTACATCGAATAGTCAATATGGGTATTAAAAAACGAAAATTGGGAAACCATTTAGTTTAGGATGATGTCTGTTGAATAGACTAAACAATATTTTATGTACGCCAACATTTTTTGATTTCGGATTTAAGATTGCATAAAGTTTCTTTTTTGCGTTTGCTACAAGTTTGTCTACAATACAACATAATTATTTTCTGAACTTTTGGGGACTTTATATATTAGCTGGTCTTTAGTTCCTGCAATCATTCCTTCTTTTGTTTACTTTACCTTTTATTCGTTTCTAAAATATCACTTTCACTTGGCCACCTTTTTAACTTTTAAATAATAGGTATGATTGCCAAAAATAAAAACAGGTTTAATGAAATTATTTACAATTAAAACATAACTATATTTCCATCAGTAGCGGCGATGCATTAAAATTACATGATATTTACTCTCATTAACCCTGTGTCACTAACCATTCGTCAAAATGACGACGCGTACCTCGCGTATTTAGTGTTTCGGTAAGATCCCGACCCCCGCAACCCCGCCCGTTTTCAATACCTTCCTAATTCGCATCGCCAGACACCTGCAAAAACTAATTGCGGACGCATGCTCATTACATCGGGATATATTGTGTGATCGTCGTAAAATTTACGAAAGGTTAGTGATAACGTTACTCGAAAATAAGGTTAGTGAGCTAGGGTTAAAAAATTAATTTTCTTTCTTAAACCTTTCAGTTAAAAAACAACTGCCTCATTAGCATAGTGGCAGCAGACCACTTGTACTACGATGGGGACCTGGGTTCGATTCCCGGGTCGAGGGTTATCAGAGATAACGGTGTAAAATCTCTGGTTATTGGGATTTGTCTATTTTCTGTAAGTTTCGTAGTTCCTCGGAGTTTGGTAATACTTACGTATGCCCGGAGACGTCAACTGGCTCGCCACCTGCTATTTGGGCCAAAACGTAACCGGGGTATACCGTTTGCATGTATGCTTGAATACGTGCAGAAAATAGTAACAAGTACTTATCTGTTCGACGAATTGACTGACCTCAGATAGAACAATTACGTAAAACCCTTCTGAAGACGTAACTTCACGCCTGTAATCCCCGAAAGGGTAGGCAGAGGTAAATGCATGCATTCAATCATACATGCAAACACCCACGACTCGCCGGTTACATTGCCTTTTTCCTTCTGAATACGGACAATTAATATCTAATAATTACAATGTTAAAACGTAATTGCGATCACTGCATTCAAGTATGATAGATTATTCGTCATTAAAATTCCTTAGTTATCCAACCACCTCATTATGAAATTATCGTCATTGAGATACCTATTATCAAGATAGATGATCTAAATTAAACCATCTTGGATGAGTTAAGCATAAATTTACATATTGGTGGTATAGCGTGCCATTATTAATAAGTAAGTCGTCTTAACTTGGTGTGGAAAGCACGCGTCTCATAGTTATGCGAGGTTAACACATGAGGTTAATTAAGATCAGGAACGGGATCTATAACTACATAACGCGGCGACACTCGGAGTTTACTTACTCCCCCTTAATTGATAAGATTTGATCGTCATCACAGGAACTGGCTTATTGCTGCCTAATCAAATTTGTTTCGTTAATTCAAAATGCTTGGCGGTAATATCGGTATGGCTCATACTATTAATAGCGTAATTAGTGTATTATCTATATTGTATCGGTATTTAATTATGATAATTTTCAGATACATACCTGTTATCTTTTTCTATCCTCTATTTCCTGATGATCAGTTAGGTATATGTTTAATTGGCAATCGCCGTGATATGGAGTTTTAATTCAATTCGCATTGTTTATATTTACTTCAATATACACAAGTACATAAGTATATTATGTTGGAATTAATTATTATTAATAAAAAAATACGTTAAAAATATAAAATCTCGTGTTTTAGCACATAGAGGAGGAATAAAATTGTACACCGGAATTGGGAATAAATTTTAAAACTTGCAATTCATTTTCATTTTTAAGTATACCTGCAATTTTACAAATTGATTACTCGTATAATTTTTTTTATTGGTAGTAGAGGTCTAGTGACGGAGCTCGCGGACGAAGGCACCACCGCACTACCTCTATCTGCCGCCAAATGTTCGGCACTATCGTGTTTCGGTTAGGCCCAGTAATCATTATCACAGACATAACAACCTAGATCTCAAGGGTGGCAACGCAGCTGAATTTTGATCTCTGGTTTTTGTGTAGACGTCTATAGGCTGCAGTCATGACTTAACTGTGAGCTGCATGCTTATTTGCCACCTTCTTTACCTAAAAAATATTATTACCGAGGTAAGATATTAAAAAAAACTACAACAATATACCTAACTTACCACCAAGGGCACCTAAAAGCATATCAGCCGTTAAAGCTTAAAAACACAGCGTTTGCATTAACTATCTTGAAAAATACAACAGAAACTCCTTGAATGAAGGCTGGATACAGTGTTTGTATTGTAAAAACTGCACTCAAGAAAGTCGTAGGCAACAAAAGAAAGACACTTATATTTGCAAGGAAAATTCCAACCACAAGTTTGTAGGATGTTTGATCCTATTTTTTTATAGCAAAATTAATAATATTTTTTTTAAAACCGCTTTAGTACCTACGTCATGCTATGTACATACCTACGCACCCACTCACAGTCTCTCTCTCTCTCTCTCTCTCACACACACACACACACACACACACACACACACACACACACACACACACACACACACACACACACACACACACACGAGCGCGCACACACACAAAATAGAAGAACTCAGAGAGACTGAAACCTCCTCATAATGTTAATGATCACTGCTTTTTTATCATCAATCATTCCACGATGAGGTGTTTATCGAGGCTCTTCGCTTAACCTGTTTAGTCATAAACTACAGAGTTGACTCATTTCTGTTATCGGATTATTAAATATCAGTATACCTTATAATCTTAAAATATTACTATCGAATACACATGGCAAATGGCGACTACCTCGCACGCCAAATTAATGTAATAATATGGTTTTGTCCGACCTTAACAAATTAAACACGGTTAGATAGGTAGGTACATAGTAAATACTATAAATAATTATTTCGGTCAGTATTTTTTTATAAGTGTGGCATAATTTATTTCCACGATCAGATTTAATTTATGTTAAGCAGGATATAGGAAATGTAACATAGCACATTTTATTTACTGACATGTTACTTATTCAAGTCTATTAACTATATATATATATATTATTTAAACATTTCATAGGGGTCATTGTGATACTTACAATACTTATTATTTACAATATAAATTAACGACTACTAACGTTGTTAACGTATACAAAATGTAATTGAATATGTAACATGCTATGTCACCTTTATCTCAACTATTTATTTAAATTACGAGTATATTTTATATTAAATTAAGTTTTGTTGTTTCTCTGTAAGAATTAGGTATGTAAGCATCCTGTTAATTATCACGCGGTTTATTCAGGACCTATATATTTATGTTCACTGATACTTGCAAGTAACCACATTTATATTGTGAATACTTAATGATATTTCGATGGGTATTCATAATTATTTATATAACATTCTTGTTGATTAATGATACTTATGTGTTATTGAGAGATTTTAAATTTTCGATGATGTTAATTGCAAAGCATACTTACTATTATGAATGAATACAAACTGTTTTCATTGCTCATTGATAAACTAAATCGTATTAGGGTTAGCTATATTTAAGGTAGCTACATGTAAATTTTAGCAATTTATTTCATGGTTGAGTCGAGATTGAGTGGTTTCCTTACCTCTTAGTTAAAATAAAATAATAATATGCAACTGATTATTATAAATTTTATTGGTATATATATATTTTTTTGGTTCTTGATCTTGATCTGTTTTGGTTTTTTTATTCATTGTCAATATATTGAAAAATGCACAACAGTCAAAGTTCATTAATCTCTTATCTTCATTACTTGGAATAAAATGTTATTAGAATAATGAACAGCGTAACTTGCTACAACTAAAGATGGCTAGACTGATTCACAGTCATTAGTTAGTATTTAGGTGAGTATATTATAAGGTTTGAAGTATTCGTATTATTAAGTAATATATTATTAGTAGGTATTATTATTAGTTCTTTTTTTAGGTTTTAATAAAAAAAATTAAGTGTGTATAGTATGCATAAATGATGTAGGTAGGTAGGTATGTGCACTTTTTGCCTTATTTGTAAATACGGTACCTTATTATATCTATAGGTTTACATATACATATTTTTATATATATGTGAAAATATCGTATGTGCTATAATGGTTGGTTGACAGACGTTTACTGGCAATTATTGCATAACAGTAACGGTTACAACGGAAGATCAGCGCTGGTCGAGAGATCAGCATTACGCTGAGTTGTAGGCCGATTTATAACAACTTATTTTCTATTACTTAAGTTGTTTGTGATACTGTTACTAAGTTATGTTGTTATAAATAAAACATATTTCATTTCATTTCAATAAGACATGGATACGGATGGAATAATGAAAGTAAAATAAATTTTGCTTTCGGATTGAATTTATATTACACCTAATACAATGAAATTACATGTTAATTAAAATGTAACTCGAGATTATTAAATGTTTTAATTATACTCAAAATTTAAGTTAGTCCGGTGGGTAATTTGTTACGACCAATATAAATTAAGGTTTACATGAATCTGAATAGTGAAATGAGAAACTCAAAACGAAAATCCCAGAAAATGCCAGAAAATGCCACACGTTAGCGTAGAGAAAAATGAATGTCAAACGGAATACGTGAACTGGATTTAGCATGTGTCACGAGTAAATTCTTTGGAATAAATACTATCTTTGCGTACAGCCCCTGATCTGCCATGACAAGTTAAAGTCCGGCTCTGTCTGAATCTCGGCCAGTTATATTAAAAATTCCTTTGAAAGTGGTGGCTATCGAATAATGATTTGTGTCCGTCACGCCAGCTTCCACTGTCATACTTGCGCCAAATTTTCACCCGAGACTTTTTTACTATTTTTTGACGGCCGGCTGGACGCCGGGCACTGCGTTTATTTATTAACAAAATTCGTCCGTCTACCTAACACGTCTCGATCATTCGTGATAGGCGACTTGAATATAGACTCTATGGCGGTGGAGAAGGGTTCCGTGTGGGAGTTCGGCGCAAGAGAGCCTTCGGTCGTTTCACGCCGCGGCTGCATCGTTTACGAGGCTGCATAGGCGCGACGCGGCAATGCGCCCGTGCGCTCCACCCATATCAATTTCGAATAGGTTTCCTATCCTATTCGGTTGGCACGGGGAGATTGCGTTTTGATCGTTTTGTGTGTAAAACTGTTGCCCTAAATTAAACGCTTTAATAATAGAATAGAAATAAAACAGGACGGTCAGTTTTTGTTGACTGAAGCGGCGGCACGCGAATGTGGACGCGACGCGCTGATTTGCCTTTTAATATTTTATAAGTTACTCGTTTGTAAGTAAAATGTAAATAGAGCGGGTCCGGCTCGTGTGACCGCGCGTCGATATCCGGCGTCATCAATTACGAACGAGTTCCAATTAGAGACAGTGCAGTTACAAATCAAATTTAACCGGGTCCTGTACGGGAGTCGTTCACTAATTAGAGCTGCGGGCGAGGTGCCTCCTGCGAACTAATCAGGTGGCTAAATAATGTAGTCGTGACGGCGTCGTTAGCGCTCGTGAGACAGACGTTATTAATTAACATCACTCCCGCACATGCACCCCAACCCTCCGCCCCCTCCTCCCGACTGTCCCTCATCTGTGTGGGATAGACTTACGGATGACTGCTAATTGCGTGTTACCTATATATACTGAGAAATCAATCGTACATCCATTTATAAAAGGAATTAACTATGACAAATGTTTAGTACCGATCTCCGCTTGATTAGACTAGGAATGCTCATGGATGTAATAAATTACAATTAAAATGACAAGTTTAATCCAAAAGATCGATTAATCAGAGTTATCATTGGCACCAATGGTAAAATCAAAGGTACATTTAAATACGTTTCCACGTAATCATCAGTAAATACGAGTATAATAAAAATAACTCAACATTAAAAAAAATATACACAATTACGTGAGTTGTCTACAATTTTATTTCACCAAACTTAAATGCGTTTCAAATATCGTATGTAGGAGCAGTTGTAATATCCTCTGCATATGCAATAATGTATGTACAAACACACTCCGTCTACGAACTAGAGGAAAACATTTCATAATACGCTTTTCCAATGTTTATGTTTGTACATAAAAGTATATACTTACTATTGCAACAACGATCGCCGTTCTTACAACATTGCGAGGCGAGGCTCCAATTAAGAAGTGAACCGCCGTCAATTTATATAACAAAGACTTCAGGACACATCGACATGATTGGTTCATCTCGTGAATTTCTCATGGCTTTCTGAAACACGACTTGTGACGACAATCCCGGCCGCACGACGCCAGTCAAACATGTACGATGACGCTTGCGACATCGGTGAATTGATGACGGTAAATACCGCCACACGTCATTCCTTTACATCTAAATCGATCACCAACAAGATGACAAAGATTAAGGAAATATTCCTAACATCTTTGTAGATACCATAAATTTGATTAAACATTGTTTTTCTTCGCACTCGATTCTGGAGAATTTCGGTAGCAAGTTTTTTTAACTGAACCTAATTTGCGCACCCAAATTAAAACGTTACCGAGAAATCCATTTAACGATTCAACGATACGAAACAACAATAGAGTCAAAGCATGTTTTCGACAAAGGGGATGACGCATGAAAATATTTTAATTATAAAAAGTGTAAAATAATGTTCCGGTGAATTAGTTTCATTGCTTTGATTGCGCAATGGTTTATTGGATAGTTCGCGGCAATAGGAGTGTAGTGGCTGTGGGTAACCGAATACCCAGCGATGATTTACACATCGTACGTTGTCTGCTCTCATCGAAGGCACATTTCACGTCGACGCCAGAAGCATCGTTAAATTGGTCTTGACAAATGCACCACCATTACCGTTCACATACATCGGCCTTGTGTTACCTATTTATATACGCGATTAAGGGTTAAAAGCTTTGCTGTTAATTGATTAAATGATGTATTTCCGCAACGTGCACGGAAAGTGGTCGTTATATCGAGGTCGACGGGATCAGTTGGAAGTAAAGTACAAAAAGGTTGTGATATTTCTTCGTAGACTTGAATGAAACTTGACTAAGGAATCGAGTTGGGTGTGCGATGGGTATCGGTAATTGAATTTCGATCATAGATTCGTCGTTTGCCGGCGCTATTTAGACGATGCTGCGATGGTCAGACAAAGAGACAAACGAAATTAATTGGGGTCATGCGCCGGCGGCGTAATCCAATCGCAACGCCGTCCAGTCTGTCTACAAGCCTTTTACACGGTTCTAGTGCGCCTGCAGGAACTACTCCTAACTAACACCACCGCACAATTTTGTCTTCAAGTTTCGTGATCGTATCAAAGATATATCGATAGTCTTTGATCTCTTCTTATCTTGATTGCTGTTTTTATTTGAGTTATATAGGAAACACGTTTATAAAAACGTCCAGAAAAATTGATGGTGAATTAATTTAGGTGATGTCTACCGGAGATTCTATCTTCAACTAGCTTAAATATTCTAATGTAATACTTGATATTTTTTAATCTATTTAGGTACTTCTTTAGTCCTTTCTTAAACTGTGATACTACTATAAACCAACTTTAATGTGATGTCAAGCATTTAAAAATTCACTATTACACTTTCAGCCAAACCATACCTACTGACTGATTGTGATCTTATATGTTTTTTTTATTATGATTTGTAATGGATTTTGGATAGGCAAAACTAACAGGGAGACAATATTTTGGGAATAATTAAGTCTTTATTTGGCCCTGGACGCAAGTAAAGAAACACAAAGTGATAAATTTAACAATTTTAACAAACGGACAATATATAAAGGATTTAAAAAATGGTAAAGGAATCTCAAATAATATAACAACGCAAATATCACAAGCATAGTTTTGACAAAACCAATAAATTATTAGTTATTATTCAGCTTTATAAATAAATTTGTCACATGGCTGCGCCTATGTCAGATATAAGTCTGACGCTGATTTTCATTGGAATCATTTTGAGACATGATCACTGACGTCAAATTAAAATACAAAAATAAAAACACCATTTTCGGTGGTAGAGCTACAGTGACGGGGCTCGCGGGCAATTAGCAACGCATTACCTAATCTTGTTGCTAAATGGTGGTAGTATTCAGCACCATCGTGTTCCAGTCAGGTGGTAAAGGCTGATTGGTCTGTGGGTGGTAGATAATGTACGACCCTGTAATTTTCGACACAGAGGCATAATGCTTTAGGCCTCAAGAGTGGCAACGCATCTACATTCAAATTTCTGGTCTCGTGTGGATGTTTATAGGGTACAGTATTACCATCAATGTAAACTGTATGCTTATTTGCCATTCCATGACATAATAAAAAAGGTTAAGATGGCACTGAATTTACTCAATCAATAGATTGCCCCTGGCTTATTCTATTGAATAAATAATACAATCTATTAAACTCCAGATTTACATTTCTGTTTATCTACCAAAGAATAAAAAGATAATATAAAATAGGTACACAAGATACTACCTAATAACTACATACACATAGGTATTGTACAGTTGGACAGCCTATCTAATTTAATACATCTATTAAATTGATGTCAAATAAAGCCACTGAGTTGAAAGAAGTTCATATTAAAAGCCTGTTAAATTACCTACATACATGCATCGTAAAATTCCGCTTCGCCCTCCTCTTGTGGTAACGTGTAACCTTTTATTGTCAACTGAATTGCATTAGTTTTGTCTCGTTTCTTGATACGCGCTGTCATATATGAGAAATGAAACAAAATTTTATCAGTGTTTAAATTAAATCGCAGTAAGACATCATGGCATGGTCCCAGAAGACCGGCCGCATTGCCACGTTGGCAATCAGCATTGGAGGTAACTAACACTTTTTCTTTGTCCACAGAATAAACGTGAAGCGTCGACTAAACGTTTTGAAATGTTCTTAATTTTTTATCTTAGGGATTTTTTTTATCGGTGGGCACTGTGACAAACCTAACGATTTGACTCGAATAAAAAAAAAGAAATAAGTAATTCTTATACTAAATATTTCTAGTTTTACCATGCTTACCTACACAATATAAATTGGATAGAAAATGATTTTGAATATGACAATAAATTAAACTACCTACTTATCTAAACGTTTATGCTAATTAATTTTATCTAGAAACATATTGATTGGCAAAGCTCGTTATTAATTAGAGTGATTTCACAGTTACGTATTAATATTTTTTTAATATTTGGGTTACTTATTCGTAGTATGAAACGAAATGAAATGTTTATTTGATTCTCGACAAATAAAATCTTAAAAATTAAGGTTACAAAAACATGAGGTAAATGCTATTAAAATTATTTGTGGAGACTGTAGTAGTATCACAGTTCTAAATTTAAAGCTCCTGTCAAACATAGTAAAATTGACATCAAAGAACAAGTGGAAAAATAGACTAGTGGGTTGCCGCGGTTGTAAAAAAATAAAAAATATATATGTAGTAAAAAAGTGGATAGGTCATTGGCACGTCGAATAACAATTATACGTTTTAATTTTTTACTGGTGGTAGAGTTTCAGTGTAGGAGTTCCAGTGTACCATCGCATTACCTAATTTATCTGCCGCTAAGTGTTCAGCACTATCGTGTTCAGGTTGGATGGTAATGTATGGCCCCGTAATAACTATCACAGAGACATAATAACTAAGGCCTCAGGGGTGGCAACGCATCTACATTTTGACCTCTGGTCTTTGTGTAGGCATGCAGTCATCACTTAACATCAATGTGAACTGCATGCTTGTTTGCCACCTTCATTACATAAAAAAACGTTGGGGCTATATCATCATCATCATTTCAGTCGAAAGACACCCACAGCTACACAAAAGTCACCAACAAAGAATGCCTCACCGAACGGTCCTGGGCCGCCCCCATCCAGCGATTGCCAGCAACCTTCGCCAGGTCTTCGGTCTACGCTTTGTCTTCCGGTACACAGTAGCCATTCGAGAACCTAATGGCCGTCGGTTCTTTGAGCGAGTTCCCTGTCCACTGCCACTTGAGTTTCGCTATCGGGGTTATGTTGGTTACTTTGGTTCTCACGTGGATCACTTCCTTTCTGATTAGATCTCGCAGGGACATGCCGAGTAAAGCTAAGTTCCACTCATAGCTATCCCTTTTACTTTCGTGCTTTTTAGGGTTCCGTTTCTCAAAAGGAAAAAACGTTCTACACAATTAAATTTTAGGCCTTATATCTTCAAAAATTAAAGCGAACTTTTATTCCTTTATACCTTTGAAACTGTTGGGTCTCGAAGGTAACATTATGAATTTTTTTTTAAGAAAATAGTTTCTTACCTCTAGATTACAGGAAAACCTACAAGATGTCTATAGTATTTATGATAACATGGAAAATTCATTAATTGTTTGTGCTTTCTGGCCGCTTCTTGTGTTTTCTCTCACATTTTTCGTGAATGCCATACCTAATAAATGAGTCTTGTATAACGGATCAACTTTTATGATATAGCGTACCTATTTATTTTCCCATAAAATATCAACGATCGCAGCACTATTCACAACTGCAAGAGCCGATCCGACACAAATTGAGATGTCCATCCAGTCTATGAATTTGTGAAACAATATCTCGCATAAACCTTTGGCATCTTGATGAGAGTTTGTCGACATCAATTTACGTACAATGTCAATTTGCACAGAAACGTTCGAGTCCCGGACACAGGGCCTCATTAGAGGCGAGCGGTTGCAATTAAACTGCGCGTCTTTTGCGCCTTAACGAGCGGCCAAATTGGAAGCCGCCGGACGCGTGCTTTAATAAAATACATTTCGACGTACCCGTAATAAATATTTGCGATAATGTCGGGAAAAATGGGATGTCTGAGTGTGTCTAGCGAGTATTTTTCATATACATACAATCCGTAGTGTTTGATAATAAAACCGTCTAAGTACGAGTCGGACATGCGCCCACAGGGTTCTGTATAATTGAAATTTCGTATGTTACCTTAAATGCCTCCTTCGACTTCTTACGGGTTTTCGTCTAATCTATAAACAATTTTGCCGTGCTTTTTTGGTACATATATAAATTTTTGTTTATAAATATCTAAAATTTCAAAATAACAACAATATTGTGTACTTTGTGCAAGGAAGTATAATAAGTAGACCTTTGTGCAAGCTCTACGGCCTTAAATGGATAGACCCCATTTTAATGAAAATATTTTTTTACCGACTTCCAAAAAGGAGGAGTTCATCAATTCTTTTTTTTATTACTAATGAAATATTGATGTGGAACTTGCACAAAGTTCTACGGCCTTAGGTAGAGCTCATATTTTGATAATAATAAGACAACTTAAAAAGATAAGGATCGAATGATAATTAAGCGTATTTTGTAGGCATACCCATACATCTCTAGAAGGTTAAAGAAAATCTTATGCCTAATAACTGCTTCCTTAGAGAAAAGTTTTTGTTGTTCACGGATTTCATATTTCAGCAAACATTTATTTTATTCTTACCTAATACAAACGCGCTCGTTAAATCGTTATACTGATTTATTGATTTTGATAAGTGGTCAGTGTCAGTATCATAAAAAATACATTCTTATTCACAGAAATTTATGAGCGCAGTTATTATAGCTTAATGATAATGATATATTCGTTCATATTAATCTTATTTTTCTGTATAAATCCGAGATAAGAGTAGCTATTCAATTCATTGCTATTATAAAACGCAACGTCCATTTATCTTTCTGCGGCGCTATTATTATATTCTTTTATATGTTCTGGTCAGATTATATGTATACCTACCATAAAATATTAGCTAAATCCAACTGCTTCTCTGTATCTGATCCGGCGAACTTCGTACCGTTTTGGAATTCAATAATGTATCAAAGATTTCAGAGGTGCTACTTGCATTTACTTTATATTTTCATTTCATGTACCTATATTTCTAAACTAAAATTATCCGAACCGGTTAAGCTGTTTTCGAGTTGAATGAGAATAACCCCGAAACTTGCCCTGTAGTAACTATCCAAGAGACATTATAACTAACTAAAGTCTCAGGGGTGGCAACGCATCTGCATTTTGACCTCTGGTCTTTGAGTGGGTGTCTATAAGCTGCAGTTACCACTTAACATCAATGTGAACTGCATGATTATTTGCCACCTTCAAAAAAGCTAAGAAACGTCATTTCGTTTTTATTTTTAGAACATATTAATTTTGAGAGAAAGAGGCCTAATATGCGTTTCTTGTGCGCAGAATATGGTACAATGACAAAACTAAAAACCCTTAATTTTTTAAGTACTTCTTTGGCTAAATAATCCGACTACAGTTCATTATAATCATATTCCAATTTTTTAAATGTCATATATATCACTACCTAGCCGCTTTCGACTACAGTGACTTGGCTCAGGCACTTTACATAGGCGGGTGTTTAGCCCTGATGTGACTTACGTAGCCAATCTTCGCACCAAATGTACGGGCGCAGACAGGACATGTCAGGGTACCGTCTTGGTAATGGTAGTGAATGGTACAAGGCGGTCTTGATTTTAATTGGTCGCGTTTGAAATCTAGTTCTCGCCTTGGCTCGTCCTCGAACGCATACACTTTCTCCTGTACATGTCTTCTCCATTCAGGTCTGTTTTGAGCAAGAGACTCCCAACGAGAGGGTTCAATGTTGCATCTTTTCATGTGTCTTTTCTGGCCATCTTTAAAACGTAGGAACTGGCCACCGCTTTTTCGCTTGCCATGTTCAAGTTCAGAAAAGAAGATGCGCTTCGCTTTCCTTTCGTCAGGCATTCTTGCTAAGTGCCCGCACCACCGCAGCTGACGCCGCATCAGATATGCCTCCATTCCGCAGATATTGGCTCGTCGCAGAACATATGTGTTACGTACCCTATCCGACCATTTTATGTGCATAATGTCGCGGAGGCATTTCAAATGGAATCTTTCAAGCACCCGAATGTGTCTGCGGTACAGGAACCAGATCTCCGATGAGTACAAGATGTTCGGCAGAACAATCGTCATGTACACCTTAATTTTGGTACTCAGTTTGATGTTATGGGAGAGTAAGCACCCGGTTTCTGAGCTTACCAAAAGCAGCCATGGCAGTGCCAAACCGACTGTTGATCTCAGAATCAAGGTCGCATGTAGCTGTAATGGTACTCCCCAGATAGCGGAATTTATCAACTTGTTTCAGTGCAATTCCTTTTATGTGAAGATTCAGTTGAGGCTGGACTGTGGCGTTCATTGTCATCACTTCAGTCTTTCGGATGTTGATTTTAAGTCGAAACTATTGCATGCGTCATCAAGGCTAGTAATAAGATTTTGCAGATCTGCAGAGGTATCAGCCAGAAAGCACAGGTCATCGGCATACATCAGTTCGGTAATGAGATCGTGCGATACTTTAGTGTACGCTTTTAGCCGAGAAAGGTTGAAAACTCACAACAACATCTATGCGAAATCGCACACGAATGCCTGCTGTATTAACTGCCAAAGCCTCCCTCACGACAACAGAGAAAAACAGAGCAAACAGAGTGGGCGCTAGTGCACAGCCTAGCTTGACGCCGCAGGTGACAGGGAAATTCTCTGATTGCGCACCGTTGATGGTAACGGCACATGACATGTTGTCATGGAGAAGCTTCAACAGTCTTATAATTTTTTCTGTACAACCCAATTTAGAAAGCACCACCCAAAGTGCCTCCCGAGGCACACTGTCGAAGGCCTTCTCTAGGTCTACGAAACACATGAATAGAGGTTGGATCTGCTCTCTACTTTTCTCTTGCAACTGTCTCAATGAGAAAATCGCCTCGCAGGCGCCTCGATTGGGCCTAAATCCATACTGGGTCTCGGGCAGCAGCTTTTCGGACAAGGTCATGAGACGCTTTACCAGTATTCTTGCGAACGCTTTTCCGGGAGCGGAGAGAAGTGATATGCCCCTATAGTTATTACAGTCCGACCTGTCTCCTTTGCTTTTATACAAAACGCTCACAAGTGAGATCCTGAAGTCCGATGGGACTTTTTCAGTTTCCCAAATCATGAGGAAAAGCTGATACACCTTTTTGTGAAGATCTTCTCCTCCGTACTTCAGTAATTCTCCAGGCATATTATCAACACCGACTGCTCTCTTATTCTTGTGGGCTTTAAGGGCATCAATAACTTCATGGAGAGAAGTAGGGTAATCAAGTTGTTCTGATCGAGGAATAAAATCACGAAGAGACCTTAGATATTGTAGGTTAACTGTCCGATTAATATTAAGTAAGTTTCTGAAATGTTCTGTCCAGCGGTCTAGAACGTCACCCTTACTAAGCAGCAGGGTCCCGTCAGGTGATCGTATGGGGACATTTACTTCATGTTTTATTCCTATGAGATTCCTAATCTCACTATAAAATTCACCCAGCTGATTTGAGTCTGCTAACCATTGGACATAGTCAGCCTTGTTTAGCCACCAGTCATTTTTAGCAGCACGGGTGAGGTTTCGGACTTGGTTTGTGCTCTGCTTTACTTTATCAGAAATAGTCGTTTGATTTTCCGCTCGAAGGAGTTGGCGATGTTTAGCTAGAGCATCAGATAACAACTGGTCGTTATCATCAAACCAATCTTGGGAAACGCGTGGTTTGGGGCCTAAGGTGTCAGTGGCGGCTTGCAGGATATTTACACTCAAGCTTTTCCAGTAATCTTCCAAGAGATTGTCTTGTACTTTAATGTTGTCGTTAGCCTTATTAATGGCATCTCTGTACATATCTAAACTTTCACTGCATTCGAGTTTTTTCAGATTAAGACAGGTCGGTTTATTTCGACAGGGTCTGCGACGAGGCTGAAGGCGAAGATGCATTCTGATGATAACGAGTTGATGATCAGACCAATAGTTTGCACCTCGCATTACACGAGTTATGGAAACATCTGAAAAATCTTGTTGTCTAGTTATTGCAAAATCGATGAGATGCCAATGTTTGGACCTCGGGTGCATCCAGGTGGACTTGTATTTCATGGGGAGTCTGAACATGGTATTTGTTATTGCCAGATGGAATTGGGAACAGAAACCTAGCAACAGTTGCCCATTGCTGTTCATTTTACCAATACCATGACGCCCTAGCACTCGAGGCCAAGCTTCGAAATCGCGTCCGACACGGGCATTGAAATCGCCCAGAAGCAGGATCTTTACACAGGGACGTATTTTTGTGAGTGTTTGCGACAATTCTTCATAGAACTTGTCTTTGACGTCATCACTTTTGTCAAGTGTAGGCGCGTAGATGCTGATAACATTAAGATGTTTGCCGTTATCAAGTTGAAGACGCAAAGACATGACACGGTCTGAGATGCCCACAGGATGTTCTTCCAATTTAGAGGCTATTGTAGCTTCAATAGCAAAGCCTACTCCTGATCGCCTAGGTTCAGAAGCTGGTGTACCTCGCCAGAAAAACACATAACCCCCACCGTGCTCGTGATGCTCTCCTTCATCGGCTAAATGAGTTTCGCTGAGAGCGGCTATATCGACATTATAGCGTCCGAGCTCTCGAGCTACGTTGGCGGTTTTGCGCGCCGAACAAAGGTTGTTGGGCCGGTCTAAAAAAAATACGTACGTTCCAAGTACCAAAAGTCAAATTCCGTACAGTAGATTTTGTGTTTTTCCTTGAATTGCGACCACGTACAATAGGGATGCACAGGCGGCCGTGATAACCACCTCCCATAATAGTGTGGAGTGAGCATTTGTTTGGGACACCTTTTCTAGCTCCCCTTTCCCCGCCCAGCCGGGGCGGGGAAAGCAGTGCCTCTCTAAATAGAGCTGCTTTGTCACTTAGGGTGCTGCCGAACCGCGCTGTCACTCCATTGCAGTGCGAGAGCGACCACTCTCCCTAAGCCGCCTATGTGCAGGTATCAGACAAAACCCGACATACACCAGTGCAGAACCTCTCTACTTCTACCCATCGCCATAGGACTTTAAGTCTCGGATGCCATTTTTAGAGCCAAGTCAAGTACGCAGGATATATTTCGGTGCATAAGTGTGCGCGCGATACACAGATGCACCCTCTGGTCCCATCCTTCCCTAGTCCCGATGGAACGGTGACCCGCTACGACCGGAGGGGAGGCGGGATGCAGTCTTTGGCGACGATAAAGTTCTCCTACCGCCACCTTCAGGCCTTCGACGTTTGCCTGCTTGTCTCGCCACTGGAAGTGGACTGCAGGATGCCGAGACAACTGCACTGGTACGGGGAGTTACCGTACAAACTCTCAAGTCCTGAAACAGTCTGTCTTCGCAGATACGCTGTTTTAGCACCTGGGTCCCCCTCAACCAGGTTTAGCCCATGAGTCGTCATGGTTTCCGGGGTGTGGCCGCTGTGTGCTTACAGCTGCAAGGAGCCACTGGTGAGAGATTTGCGGAATGACAGCGAATTTAATTTGCATCTTGTACCTTTAATAAGGTCGACTAACAAGAGCAAACGCCGACGTTCCGCGACTCCCCAAAAAAAAAAGAAGATAAATGTCATATATTATTATTAAAAAAAAATATTTTTACCGTCTTATTGACATTGATTATTATATTAAATTGTGGGCGACTGACATATTAAATTTCAGATCAACTTATTAAGAAAAATAAAAATAATAATATACGTTAAACAACTTACTCAATGGTTCATTACCTTTAAAATATTGTTCTTTCGTAGATAACTTTATTTCGTTTTCCGTTATGTATGTGAACCATCAACTACTTCCATAAACCTACTTGCTGAATTATATATAGGTAAGTACCTAAATTTATTTTACTTTTTACAAAAAATTTACAAGTGTTACAAAACAATATTATTCGCCTCTAATCAAACGATCTCAAATCTACGCGAACCATTGCAAATGTTGAGGTAACAATGTGAAAGTGCGAGTAAGAAGTTGATTTTAGAGGCGGCTCGTTAGTGGCGTGCTTGATTGCCGATTGAACAGCAATTGCCCTGATTGACGGAGCCCGCGCCTTAACGAACCTGCTTCAGAAACGGTGGACGTGCCCTACTACCGTCTCGATCGTTTTAAATAACATATATCAGACGTATGTGATTTAAAGTGCACAACTCTGTTGGATTGTTAATATCTCTATTTTGACAAAACGCACAGTTCGCAAATTTAGCTATAAATGGGTTTTCTGGCGAAAAATACAGGGGCGTACATTAGCACCTGAACGGAATAGGTTAGTGATGAACATTACCATTTAGCGGCAAGAAGATTAGGTAATGCGGTGGCGCATACGCCCACGAGCTCCATCACTGGAGTTCTACTCCCAGTAAAACTTGTTTTAACAAGAATAATGCATTTGTTACAACCAATGAGGTCAATATTATAGAGTAGACACCGGGAACATTTTTAAATTGATTTGACAGATATTTTGCATGAGGTTTTCACGTCAGCTGTCATCTTACTATTGGAAAATGCAGGTAAATATGCAAATCCTGGCGGTTGCCAATAAAAAAAAAAATGTGCAAAAAAATTGGAAACATGTTATCAAGGGGAAAGTCCAGTATAGTACTTTAGTACAACTTACATTTTGCTATTGTAAAAGGGAACGGTATATGAGCAAGCTTGCTGATTGACGAAGCCCGCGCCTTGAGCTTCGATAGAGGTGGACGTGCCCTACTACCGTCTCGATCGTTTTAAATAACAAATCACATGTATGCATACACACGTAAATAATTAATTACATTAAATTTTGTTCGATACACATGTAGGTAGTTTTAAGTATGAAAATAAACCATGAACTTCATCACCATAGGTATAAATAACATTTTCGTTGATTTTTTATGATTAAGTCCATCAGATAATCATCAAACTTACTACAAAAATACGGGTTTGCTGCTTCTCTAACGATTACGTTTCATGTCTATATACCAATAAAATAATTATGCGGCTCTATAACATGATGTCATTTGTTGATTTATGTACATTAAATAACGTAATATTAAGATGTCAATATTCTCACTCAAACTTATGACTATGATTAAAGAAAGTTACATTTATTTTTATAACAAGTCATATTCATTTCTAGGTAAGTGTTTCAGACGAAATAAAAACCCAAATAATACGCAATACGTTTTTTACTGCTACTAAATGTAGAAGAGTGATGAAGCTTTCTAGTTATATCTAATACTCGTAGAGGCGCTACGTGCTACGAGTTTTCTGATTGCCAGTAGTTCAATCGAATAATTTGGTTCGATTGACGTCGTCGAATCTCCACGGACTCGGTTCATTTGTAGGCACATAGACCAGTTATTGTACTAGTATTACGTGCACCTATTCAGCGTATTGAAACGGATACGAGCCGTGTTTCGATGAAACAATTACGTCATGGTTAAACAAAAGGATACCTAAACGTTATAATTATAAATCAGATATGAAGCTTAAGCGTCTGCGTAATTCTTCCGGCGGTACGCTTCGCACAGATCGTAAGACGCAACACCTCAACTAATTTGATACGCAAACAATAATCAGCAGCACGAAACATCATCAGCGCGTCGGTGGAGCGAGACCGCAATCCATCATATCGGGACAAAAGGCGGTGGATAAACGCGACGGTTGTTTGCGTGAGTGACTGTTAATTTCGTTAAGGAGTCTCAATCAGGGAAGACGTGTAAGTGAAGCCGGCGGGCGGTCGCCGCGGGAGCGATTCGAAGGAATTACCGTACCTGGAGGCGCGGGGGCCGACTCGTTAGTTGTTGTTTGCCAAGTGACGCGGGTCAATCAGCAGAGACATGCACGGAACCGCACTTCTTCAACCGCCCCCTCCGACCCTCGGCCCCGCTCCCCACCCCGCTCGTTAGGCCGCGCCGTCTCTGTCAACTGTGAGATGAGCTTTATCGAATCTACGACGCACGAGCCGCGCCGCGGTTGGCCCACTCTTCGCTCCTAGTTTGGCTCACGACCGCCGGTAAACAAGGGAAATCAGTGTAAAACGAATTTATATTTCCTTTATGAATGTCAAATAGAGGGATCGGCGTTGGATGTAACAAGTGAAAATAAACGAGTACGTTTACAAACGTTAAAATTAAATTGTAAAATGAATCATAAATAGCACTGACGCCGATACATATCATCGTGAGCCAAAATGTATGTCACACAAAATATTTTGAGCGCCACTCGACAATCGTTAAGACAGGAGAAGCGTAGAGAAAATCACAGTGTAATTATAAAGAGAGGCGCATGCCACAGGAGGGTGGTGGACCGAGTTAATTGGGTTGAATTCCGCGCGTTTAGCTAATTAACATGGAGGGCGCCTCGAGGCAGCTGTGGTCCACGTGCGAGCCCGCTGCGCAGCCGGAGCTCCGCGGTGCGCCCGTACGTCAGCTCTGGAAGCGTTCCTGGCCCCGTGTCGTTTATAAAAACGGGGCCGAGTACGTTGACTCTCTACACCAAATATTACTTAATCTAAATAAGCTGGTTGTTTACGCGATATCGGAAAATCCAAAATAGGAATTATTTATGTTTTGCACAGAAATATTCCTTGTTTGTTAAGGAATTCTCTAATAAGCTTGGTGTACACTAAGAACGAGCACAAACCGCGGTAGGTACAGAAACACAAGAGTTAATTAATGAGAAAATCAACTAAAAACTTCGCTACTGATGTCCTAAATTAGTCCTTAGCGTTTTTTACGCAGCCAATTTAGAGTGGTCCAGAGATTCCATCGATCGGCTGTTGTGTGCAAAACTGTACTTTTTGCCCCACTCCCAGGTAGAAAATACAACGGTTCAAAGCATTTTCATAACAATGCGCCTACGGCTTTCTCGGTATACTTTTTTGGGCGTTCGAAACGTTTGACAGACAAGCCATTGTCATCCTTAGATGATGCATACTAAAAACTATGCCTTTTACAGATAATCAATGTGAAAAATGGAATGAGAGTTGAGGTGAATGTTGTTTCTATACTTTAATTAATGTCGGCGAACACATTAAAAGAATCTTAGGTATACGTTAATTAATTAATTTAATATGATATTGTGAATTTACTTTTAATACTGATGCCAATTTAATGTGTAATGCATCGATTAATGAATGTGTTGTTAATACACTGTTTTAAAAATCTAGCTCGCTTTTTCGTGTTTATCAAAAAGTAGCGTGATATTTAATAGAGTACCTTGTAATAGGAGTAATAACAACTCAATAATAATAGGAGTAAACATACCTACTACAACAATAGCAACGTGAAATTTGGTGAAGTTGTGAGTTAAAGAAGGAAATTGTTTTTCTTGTTCTAAATAATCGCATTATTAAAATACAATCGAATATAAAAAAATATAATCGAAAGAAGTTTATTATTATTTCATTAAAAAAAAAAGATCCGGACGAATAGAGAACCTCCTCTTTTTTTGAAGTCGGTTAAAAAAATGACAAATCGTAAGCTAGAAAATTAAACGCTATATAATTCATTTCAAAAAAACATAACATAAGTAGTTCAACGCCAGCGCTACCGTGCCGTGTTCCGTTAGATGGTAATGTTCAACATTGTTATTACAAGAATACCGGTTAAAACATCTTAGGTCCAGAAATATCAACCTAATTTAGTGAAATTAGAATTTAGTGGAGTCCGCTGGTTTTAATGCAGATATGGTTTCAGTGTTCACACACTCACTATATCTATAGTCTAAAAACATCATTTTAATCTATAGTCTGGTATTTTACTGGTTGTAGAGTTCCAGTGTAGAAGCTCGAGGGCGTAGGCAACATCGCATTAACTAATCTATCTGCCGCCAAATGGTAGTGTTGAGCACTATCGTGTTCCAGTTAGATGATTATGTATGGCTCCGTAATAATAACATAGGTATAACGGAGGCATATAACAACTTCGATATCAGGGGTGGCAACGCATCTGCATTTTGACCTCTGGTTTTTGGGTAGATGTAGGAATCCATGTAAGCTGCATACTTGTTTGCCACCTTCGTTACATGAAAAAAGATTGATGAAAGGAATACTTTACATTTTAATCAGAAAAAAGAAACACCATGTCTTGGAGAAGGTACCTAAATAAAGGCACTAATAATAAAAAAGCCTCTATTTAAAAAACTAGAACTACAAACAAACTCACCTTGTGTAGTCGCTTTTGCATAATATCATCCCGCCTTTGAAATAGAAGGACCGACCCATATCCGCCAGCGCCTGGCCACAGCACGTGCATTTCAAGCAACCGTGGTGCCAGTATCTGTCTAGGGCGTGCAGGAGGAACCTTTCCACGATCTTTCCGCCGCATCCTGCGCATTCTTTGAGGGCTGGATTGTTGTTGTTGTGGGGGTAGTCGTGGCCGTTGGCTGCGAAGGCGGCCTCCGGCGACGGCGGGTGAGGCGAGCTGAGCTCCGTGTACCCGTGGTAGTGCGGGTTCATACTTAACGCGCTCGCTGCCAGCTTGACGGTTGGAGCGGAAACCGCTCGCTCCGACCACCGCAACTACACGCCCTGTTGACAAACGTGTTGCGTTAAGATTTGTTTCTCTTTTAAACCAATATTAGTAGAACGGTGAGTATGAAATGAGCTTGAGTTGAACAGAACAGTTTTTTAATGATACAAGACATGCTTAGAAGTATTAAAGCATTTGCTCAGTCCTCAGATGGTGTAAAAGGCAGTGTATTGTTCAAGGAGTACTTAAAAGATAAATCAATTCACGACAATGTTAACTCAGTTTACTACTGTAGGTGCAGGGAAAGGCGTCAATTTCGACGTACTGCATTTTATAATAAACGGTTTAGTATTTTTTGGTGTTTTAGCTGTTTACTTTTTCCAATTAGGTAATGGCTGTGTGGCATACTTGTTATCAGGCTTTCAATATTACTTAAGTATCAACTTAGCATATCACGAAATAGAAAAAAGTGTTAGCTAAAATAGACTTTGCTCGCATGGTTATATTTTTCGATTCTACCATGATAGAGTTCGATGTAGAGTCAAGATTTAGTTTATCTACTGGTGGAAAAAACTTTATTATATCATTAAAATCGTGATGAATCTTGCTGACATAAAGCCATTGAATTAATTAAAATTTTGTGATAGAGATTGTAGAGTAAAATAGTCGAAATTATCTATTTATGTTTTTGCGAAAAAATAAATAGATAATTTTTAATGTAAGTTCGGTGATTACCAGATCTGTAGGCAACATTTATTTTTAGTGTATCAGACCAAAAGGAAAAAATTGACAATCCAATCTCGACACCAAACAACAATACTTTTGACCGACCTGCGAATCTTGAGGAAGTGACCCTTTGAATTAATTTTTCTTGACGGTTTTTCGGATACCGGCGTAGGCCTGCGGACGGCCGCATTTATAAAATTTTCCAATTAGCAATTTCATACAATTAGGCGCGGGGGTGAGGGGGTGCGGTGAGGGTCGCGGGGCGCGGGTGCGTCAACCCGATCCAATTAGCCGGCGGCCGGCGAAGCGGCGGGACGCCCGAGCCGTCTGAGCGGCCCTGTCGCCATAAAACTTAATTAAACGTTTTAAAACAAGTATTCATTAAAGAATAATCAAGCTTATGTAGTCATAAATAACCGGATTGTCCCGCGCGGAACGGGTGCCGTAATTAAGACTGCACAGAGTTGATCAAACGCACTGATTTGAAACTACCCTTCATTAGAAGAACGCGAGGCGGGCTGGAGCTTCCGCTGCGGTGCAGAAACTAATTAAGAATAACGGACGCTTTAAAAGCGTAATTAATTTAGATTGTAATTCTATTTCTCCGAGAGTAAAGTAGACAATTATTTCAGTAGCCCTTTCTTTTGGAGCGATTTGCTCGCTAAATGTAATTTGGTTAATTTCTGTGTCCAACGTTGTAAAGGGTTGTTGTAGTCGCGTCCAGATTATATTTCTTTGCGTGTCCGGAATTAAGTATAACGAGCGAGGTTCTGGGTGTATCGGTGTCGGTGTACGAGACCGCGAGAGCTTGCAGTATTTTTTGTGTACATTGTTGTGCGTGTAGTAGAAGCGTGTGCACGTGGAGCGTGTGGACGCGCCATTACCTGACTGTGTCTAATGAAGGCTATAAGGGCCAGGTATTGGTGGCGTGTAAAACGCCCCATGGCCGAGTTGCGTGCCTACTAATGAGCGGGCGTCGCGTGCTTCTATCGTACTTCGTTAAATCGCACCCGGCGTACGCGGCCGATCTACCGAGCTATATTAATGTCTTTGTTTTGTTGATTTCGCGAACACGTGTTCGACGGAAAGGAGCTGCTTATTTGGGATTGGAATCGCTCTCGGGTATGCAATAGTCGAATCAACGCGTGATTCGACTATTTACATGGCGTTTGTTGAAGAGTACCTAATTGATACATTTATATCACATTGTTGATACAAAAATTACTTACACACTTACAAAAATTTCCATTAAAAAGCGAGATAATTTGGAATTTGATAGAGCTTCAGTAACGGCACTCGAAGGTGAAGGCACCACCACATTATCTTATCTTTCCATCGATGAACGGCCTTATTCCGGTTTGTGGTAATGTGTATGGCCCGTGATTATAGGTATGGGAGCAAAAAAAACATAGGCCTCAAGAGTGTCAAGAGTGATCTGTAGGAAGATCTGATTCGAGATGTCTGGTTTTTATGTAGCTTATGGTTATTATTTATTTATTTATTATTCTTTACAAATCACTTACCCACTACCTACTAATGTGTTCTATATAATCTCTCTTTGTGTAACGTTAGATAAATAAAATAAACCCCTTTTATACATATATAATAACTTTTACACGCTGTTTTATTATAATATAAAAAGCGTGTAAAAGCGCTTAGCCACATATAGAGATAAGGGGGACGCTGTTTTTTTTTTTTTTTTTTTTAATAATTTTTTGCCGGATTTAGTATAGAGTGTAGGTAGAAGTTTGCCACTTAATATTTGAAGCTTTACTAATGAAATCTTCCAGTATCATATTAATATGATATGGGTATTTGTACACGACATAATGTTTTACAACAATTTTATAATTAGATAATGGAGAAGGTTTGAGGTACCAAATAGGTATTAATCCAACTTTCTAGACTAGTTTTTTAATTTATAGTATTACACAACCAGTCTGTCTGTTACGCTTTACCACTAAACTGCTGAACCGATTGTGATGAAATGTATAACATTGAGGTAGAAATAGAAACAGTAAGAGAGGAAATAGGAAAAAAAAATCTTATACCAAAATCAAATAGCACGCGAACGCGGTTGCCGGAAAGATAAGATTTTATATAGGTACTTGCCGGTAAATGGTAGTGTTTAGCACTATCGTGTTCCGTTCAGGTAGTAATATACGGCCTTGTAATTTCTGGCACAGAGGCATAACTCCTTTGGCCTCAGGAGTGGTAACGCATCTGCATTTTGACCTCTGGTCATTGTGTAGGTGTCTAAAGGCTGGAGTCATCAGTTAACATCAATGTGAACTGCATGCTTGTTTGCCACTTTTATTACATAAAAAAAAGAAAAAAGAGCTAGTATACAGGTATAATTAAACAGCTCAATAATGTATCTCTACTTTAAATAAGCATGAAAATGTTTAATGTGCTGTAAAATAATTTTATTTAACTAACAACGTCGGTTCGTTAATTAAATCTCTGCAGTTTTAGTTTTACAATGATGCAAGATAATGAGCTAAGTTCAGTTCTACAGTTTCAACGATTTATTATTATTATCTACTCTACTATTACTTTAGATTTTAAGAACACTATCGTCTTAATTCAATGTATATTTAGAATGAAATATCTCTACAACAAATACTCTCATAAATTAATACATTATACAATAAAAATATAGTTAACAACTAACAATTACATCCTACGCTGTTCCCCTAGCATTTATACTGAACGTAAACAAAAAAAAACGGTTTTTCGAAACACGAAATACAATTGTATGTAATTACTCAAACTTATGTCTCTTGAGTCCCGTGACGGATGGTTATGCAGAATTGAATCATAAAGTAGTATTGTTAAGGTAGTAAATCAGTTCTGGAGGGCGAGCGTCGCGTTACATGGTGCGTGTTTAGGCGCGGGGGTGGCCTGGGAACTTGACAGGTGCCGTTTTCATTATTCAAGCCCCATTGATTGGATACTTTGTTGCCGTTTAAAAATCTTATTAGCAACCGCCCGACAACAAAAGGGCCACGATGAGCCTCCTCATAGCCCTCTATTTACCTGTTAAGTGATTTTTTTTCAATTACAACGATGAACTGCACATTCAAATGTTTAAGGCGAAACTGTAAGTCATCTTGTTAGGCGTTTTATTACACCAGTTCACCCTGTATGTTTCATTGCGTCGTTTACCGCGATGAGTTTACGTGTTTTCT
Source organism: Macrosoma leucophasiata (assembly GCA_036365455.1). NCBI lineage: Eukaryota > Metazoa > Arthropoda > Insecta > Lepidoptera > Hedylidae > Macrosoma > Macrosoma leucophasiata. The sequence goes on along the minus strand of JAWQUS010000007.1, from coordinate 18,763,063 downwards.
GATAAAAGGATCTTTATTTTAACGCGCATTGTCTGACGTCGCCTTTATGTGATGTTTAATCAAAACTGTTTCTGAAACGATCTCACTAATTAACTTCTATTGTAACGAAAGCGGAACTTGTTTCGCATTGCTTTAAAATATAATTTATTAAAATTTAATACAAGTATTTTGGGAACTCACATCGAAGTTCCTGTTAATTTATAACTGTGTTAATGCGCGCGAAAAAGAGTCTGTCAAATTCAATTGACGTTTGAATGTCCCTTGTCAGTCAGTGTTTGCAACTGTCAAAAGTGTAATTTTATAAATATGGACGGATTACGAAACTTCTTCAACTGAATAGTAAGTATTGAAGAATGAATTCACGCCGTATCAAATTTTAGTTGTTAGTCATGTAATCAATTCGGTGCAGGATCGGTCACCAAAATTCACGTGCGGCTTCCAGCAAGAACAACACCCCGCGAATAACGTAATTAAGGCGAAACCGCCGACGAAATTAAACGCGAAAACGGAATGAGAATGTGAGCCTAATTAGAGTAGGGAGAAGACGATGCACCGGCTCCCCTGCGCTCCCCTGCTGCGGAGTTATTGCTAATAGAATCAATCATGGACGACGATTATTCGCGAAAAAAATAAGAATTTAATCAAATAATTGGTAAAATTAATCATAAGAGTGTTTGTATGATGGACTCATGTTTTTAAAATACTATGTATATATGTATTATCGACTTCTCCACATTTCTCTATATTTTTAATAGAAAAACATTACATTGTTAATAACATTGCAATGGACATTACCCTGTTAGGGCACAGGAGAAGTAATGCATCTAAAGACATCTTTGATTTTTTATTGTACTAGCTAGGTACATGCTTGTTTCGCACTTCCATATCATAAAAAAACATTAAATTCATACACATATTGCTAATAAAGAAAACATCTGCTACTACAAGTTTCTGTGATTGTCTCATAAATTGGTTGATCGAAATTAAAGGCTCAGACACAATAGAAACGTTGTTAACTCAATTAGAAACAAGGGAAGACGATGAGTTCGCTCCCCTTCACTTCCCTGCTCCACACGGTTATTGTTAATGGAATCAATCATTGATGAGGATTATGTGCGCGACAAATGAAGAAGTTTAAGTTTTATTCATTTTGTATTCAATATTTTCGAGTTTCCGCATCTTTAAGGGGAAAACGAAAGCTTTGTAGGAGCACTTTTTGTCTGTTTGTCTAACACAGACAATATTTCTATATTTATCTAGAATATTAATTGGTTACTCAGTTTCACCACCCCTTCCCCCTTTTAAGATAGTTATCGATAGTTAGATCAGTTATGGATAATCAATAACTTGAAAAAATCACAAGGGTGTACCTACCAATTCGAAGTTTATAAATACAATATGAAATTAATAATTTGACGACCCGGTTAGTCCAGCGGTGCGAAACCACCGTTTGATTCGAAGGGTCGCGGGTTCGATCCCCGCACCGGGACAAATATTTGTATGATCTACAGATATTTGTTTCGGGTCTGGGTGTTTGTGTATGTGTTGTGTGTTTATAACGGCACCCACGATACAGGTTTATACCTAGTGTGGGGCTGTGAGTGTAAGCGTATTTATTATGTATTATTATTATAATAGATCCATTACTTACGTTTACTTGAAAAAAACATGCGAAGTTTATAAAAGACTATCAATAATAGAGTGAAAATAATAATAACATTTTATTAATCATGATTAATTTGTCTTTGTTAATCATGATAGTCTTACTCATGAAAAGTCTTGTTTCATGTACTCTTATAAAAACCAGCATCAGCCTATCAGCGTCTCTGTTATTGCTATACACTTCAGAGCCGTTGATAATAGAATTAACGAACATAAATAACAATATAGTCTCTCAAAATGATCGACGACTAAAAGCAGCTTGAAGACTTCAATCAGTGAATACATCAAAACAGCAAATTTCTAATTTATATTGAGATTACATTCTAAATTGGTTGAAGCCGGATGTAGAAGACAGTGCACCTGCTTCCGAATGCTGTTCTTCTGATCCATAAGTGTTATCATTAATGGGATCAATCATGGTTAATATGTTAGGCAAAGAAGTTAAGTTGATGAAGGAAATTTATATCGGTAAATAAAAAAATATTATTATGATAAGATTTGGTATAGTTTGGCGATATTGTTCATGAATACATAAAATTCATGAAGAATAAAATGGGACGACTCGGTAACCGTTTGATTCGAAGGGTCGCGGGTTCGCGATATTTGTTTCGGGCTTGGGTGTTTGTGTATGTCACAGAGTACATTGTATGTGTATGTGTTGTGTGTGTACAACGGCACCTACGACACAAGTTTATAACTTGTATAGGGGCTGTGAGTGTAAGCGATTTATTTATTGTTTATTTACTTGCCCTTTTACGATAAAACAAAATTATGTCGCTTTTAGGACGTTTAAGATTATTTGCATACTTTACTGTAAAGACAACTATAACTATTCTGTCAGCTTGTCCCAAACTACGAAAACTGAAAATATTATGATTACGATAAAAACGTTGGGCTGATTTTGAAAATAGTTTTTGTTTAATTCGCGAGTTACATCCGTAAAGACAGATTTATTTCGATGAGTGTAAGCTCGCGAATACCTAAGCATTACCTAAGCTTAAAGAAGACAATAAAAAATATATAATGATTGCAGGTTTATTCAAATAACTATATGTAAAGCATGTAAATAGCTTTGCATAGATTTGAGCCTGGAATAAGATAAGTATACTTATCTTATTTTTATCGCTCACGGAGGCTGCGTGAAAAAGCTCAAAATTCATCATCACCAATTTAATTTATGTGCTGCAAACAAAGTTCGGACATTGTGATTGAAAACAAGAAAGTAACATAGCTAAGGTACTCCAATTTTATTTCAAACAGTGAAAAAGTTGATGGGTTACTCCGGGAACACTTAGTTTGGGTGAAGTTAGTTAGAAGGTAATAAAAGTAAATTTAAACCGTTTCGCCTTCGCTACATTATTTGATTGGATCAATATTCATTTAATTACTGGAGTAGTATTAACTAACACATATAAATATACTGTTTTATGTTCAGTATAATTTACAAATTAACAATAGATTTGACTGAAAGTATGATAATGTTTCATAAACCTATATTGGATTGGATTATTCATAGTACATATTATATAGTACATAATGATCATTTTAAAAAGTATTTTTCTCATAATATGGGATAACTGAGATGAGACCATGTTGTTTTTTTTTTTTTTGTTTTCTTCTCAATTTTTTATTTTTGTTATTTTAACCGGTTTTTATTACCTATCGGTTTTGTCTTTATTACAATACTGTGTACCTATGTGTATTCCAAGGGATTACATTTTAATTTCTTTCTTTCTTCACAATAACATCGCTTATTTTTTTAACTTGACAAGCTCTATTACAATTATATTATATCCAGAGAAAAAATTTTGATACCCAGCATACCCAGCATAGGACAGAGCATATTTCATTCACCAGTATCAGTCAGTCAGATTACGAACGCAATGGCATGCGAATGCTAACGACTGATTTAATTCGGTAATTTCTGTTATGAAGTATGCTTAATACACATAATTTCTTACAATGCTCGAGATTAAATGAGAAAATTTGTGCTAAAGGGGACATAACTGTCTGATTAAGAATCTGTGTTGTCCTGTTATTAGGTATCCATTATTTAAAAAAAGTACCGTATAGGTATCTGTTTAATTTTTATGAAAAGAATACTACCTGTTGTTATAACGTAAGATATACCTACAATCTAAAAGGTTTAAACTTCTCATTTTTATTTTCATATGAATAATACTATCGTTAAGCTATATCACAATAATTAATAGCCGAGCTCGCTGAGCCGATTAAAAATAACATAAATTAAGTGAGTTACATAGTAGTTAGCAAGAACTGTTACTTAGCGTTTGAGGAGAAAACTGTAATAATCCGTTCAATAAAATGTCAAATAAAATGTAGTGTGTGAAATAGGTCGTGACATGTGCTCGAAGCAAGCATAAAAACAATTTCTCTTGCATCCATACTAATTAAAAAACTGCGGACAAATTGGAGCCCACTCTCCGCCCACGGGAACATAAAATATCCATTCCATTGACGACCCCTGGCACCCATTGATTAATTTTATCCAATCGGCTGCGATTTAAAAACTTTTTCATCACTCGATTGTAGTGATTCATTAGATAGATTTTAATCTGATAAGTTTACAGATGAATTCTGTTATAAATTAGACGGTGTCAATTTCGCTAGGTAAGCACAACGTTTTAACTTTTACTTGATGTAGGTGACCCAAGGGAGGGGAATACTTATAATTTTTTTTATGTAATGGAAATGGCAAACAACCATGCAGTTCACATTGATGTTAAGTGATGACAGCAGCCTTTAGAAACCCAGACAAACACCACGGTCAAAATGCAGATGCGTTACCACTCCTGAGGCCTAAGGTATTATGCCTCTGTGCCGGAAATTACAGGGCCGTACAATATATTATCTGCAGTATAATGGTAAATGGTAACAACACCACCACCTATAAAAAAATGAAATGTAAAATGTAAAAAACAGTTCGCTTGGAAATATAAATGATGTAACCGATTAATGACAAATATTTCATCTCCTTTTTCTCTGACTTCCTACACAGTATAACTTAGGTACAAACATTCTTAATACTTTAACTGTTCTTATACAAACCTATTGATAAATCGGTATCTAGCGCTCTTTATGTATCTGGTACCTACACCTATTTGAAGCGAAATGTATCTACATTGTTGAACACCGTGATTAAAGTTCTCATTGAGTAAATGAAAAAATATCTGAATCAATCTGAGGATCAAAACTCAAAATTGTATTATTCGGCAAAAGAGAATAGAAGAAGTTACTTCTATCATCGCGATCTCTATAAAACGCTAATTGGATAAGGAATTAACGTGATATTTGAAGCCCACTTATATAGGAATCTCCGCTAACCACCGCATCTATGGCCTCCATGTTTATACTAAATGAGCAACAGTATATGCGGTTAATGTGTAATATTATTTGCATATAATGACCGCTAATGGCCCGGGCGCATTATTCATCGGACGTGACCTCAAAATGCCCGCAAGAACCGTTCGATCGCTGTACCATTGCCGAGTCGCTTTTGTGAGAAATATTTTGTTTCTTCATTGACAAAATGATTGTACCTACTTAGAAGACATTTAGGTGTACGCGTATTGTAATAAGATCTCGATAGATGATTTCGATAAGTATACCAACGATTTATAATCGCTATCGCTATTGTTTATAGGTACGTTTTGTAAAATATCACACACATTAATAATAATATTCTTAAATGTCAACGTTAGGTACTGATTATTCAGTCTAACCTGACTGTATATAGGCTATCCTATCAGAATCAGAAACTCATTAACTAATTTATTATATTTAAAGATATCATAGTCTGACTAGTCAGAACTTTGAGTACTCTACCATCGAAGATCCGGGAGTTTCCGGTGATCCAAAACCATTTCATATTAGACTTGATCGTTACACAGATAAGGCACCGACGTGATCTACCAGATATTTCTTCGATGGTACCTCCTCGTTGTTTGATATTCATAACATAAATCAAATACCTAGTTAGATTTTTATTATGAATATCCTCTAATTTAAGGAAGGATAATAATCATTTGCTAAATACAACACAGTATGTACCTGCTATGTAGCTAAATAGTAATTGGTATTGCAAATAATAACATTTTTAGGGTGCCGTAGTCTACAAGGAAGGCAAGTTTTCCGTAGTCCGTCCGTCCGTCTGTCAGCAGCTTTGTTCGTTGACTTAGTACAAGAAAGCTGTACACGAATATACCTACTTGTTAGTTATTCGGATTTGGAGAAAGTCGGATAATAAAATTCTGAACAAATATTTTTTATAGTATCTTTCGTACGTAAAGTGGGGATGTAATTTTTTTTACGCACTCTATACTGTGAGATTCTGTTGGATAAATCTTAAAAAAATATTTAAAAATTGTATCAAGACTTTTATACTTATTTTTTTTTCAACTGTATTGTCATGAGTTGTGCTTTCAAGTTAAAAAGTAATAACAACCATCTTTCCACCATTAAAACAAGTTTGGGAAAAAGGAACTAAAGTGAAAAACAAAAAAAAATCACCTACTTTTTTTTTTTTATGTAATCCAGTGGCAAACAAGCATGCAGTTCACATTGATGTTAAGTGATGACTGCAGCCTATAGCCACCCACACAAAGACCAAGGTCGAAGTGCAGATGCGTTACCACCCCTGAGGCCTTAGGTGTCATGCCTCTGTGCCGGAAATTACAGAGCCATACATTACCATCTGACCGGAACACGATAGTGCTGAACACTAACATTTAGCGGCAAGTATCTTAGGTAATGCGGTGGTGCCTACGCCCGCGAGCTCCGTCACCACCAGTAGGCTAACCAGTATGGTAATTGTTATTCTGATTCAATTTAAAATTAGAAAACTTAATGCTATCATAGTTGTGACGTAGTTCCAAAAACTGCGCGATACTTTAATCTTTTAGTAATTTCGTAACTTAAAAAAAGTTGTACTCTGTAGGTCGTATAGGACAGTATTTTCTTACGATAAACGTTGGTTGATTACTATTTCCATAAAAACATTAATAACTAAGATAAAAACAACACTTCGAAGTTTCTTCATTTTAATAAATTTGTCAACAATTTGTAAGTCAAAAAATATTCACGGGCACCGGAGCGCGTGTCACGCATGTTAAGTGGTACGTTTTGTTCGACGTTAATGGTGGAGTATATGTTATTGTCGTTAAACAGGTGTGTCGTGTCGAAAAACACGTATAATGACCGTACAAGTGTAGACATTGTCTCGTACAGATCGAGCGCTCTCACCGGTAATTAGAGGCGGCCGAGAACTACATGGAGCTAGGAATGATCGGAGTCTGATGCGGGGTTTTCTCTAACCTTACTTTGTTTTACGAAGGAACTCTCTAGATCTATACATATACATGGTTATTTTAAAGTCACTATCTTCTAGTAAGTATTTTTTTAGGGTTGGTACCGTAGTAAAAATTGTCCACAATTTAGATTTCTGATGTCTGTAGGGATCATTACCTACCATCATGTGAACTGCTCGCTATTTATTTAAACCAAATACAACGCGTTGCACAGAAAGAACTAGGCATTAAATTATTATGATTATACCCTCTTCATTTCTATATGATCATTGAAGGGCGGTGCCTCCCTCAACAGGAAGCACTGAAATAAAATTTAAAGTAATCCCAATACAAATATCTTATTTTTTGGAACAATTTACAAACAAGCAAACGGGTCAGCTGATGGACAGTAGTCCACGTAGCACGAATAAATATTAGAAATAAATCGAAAGACTCAGTGGATGTCAGTTCATCGTTGACAGTTGCATTTTATGCAACATTTTTAACCATGACGGCATAAAAATACATTAAGCAATTTATTGCTACTCCATTACGTGTATATTTTTGTTACTACGGATATTTCCATAGTATACGGCGATGTAGAGCAACATCATAAATTATGGGCACTTTATCCGTACACTAGCAATTAAATGAAAATAAACCACTATTTATACGGAAACTCTTGTCGGCAACATTAATATGTATATAAGCGATAAATTAAAAAAAGAAGCAATGTTGAAAAAGATTTATCATTTCAACATATTTATGTCCAATACATTGTCGATGTAATTTTTGCTGGCAGCATCGGTTGCTAATTGAAGAATTAAGGGTCGATTTTATTATTTACTGGTATTACATAATTTTGGAATATCTAGAAGCTTTGTTTGTTTTTTCGCATAACGATTTGGTAGATTTTTTTTTTTTTACTTTTTATTCTGTGTGAATCGAATGAGGTATTATTCGTTAAATCTACTAATAAAACATCTCTCCAAACGTCAGAGGTCCATATGCAGATGCGTTTCCACTAGGCTAGTCTGAGACCTTAGGTGTTATGTCTCTGTGACAGAAATTGCGGAGCCATACACTACCATGTAACATTAACCGTAACACAAAAGTGCTGAACACTACCGTATGTCGGCAGATATATTACGAAATTCGGTTGTGCTTGTGCCCTCAGATATTGAAACTCTACCACCAGTACTACATTTTCATAATTTTATCGAATAAGTTAGCATATCGCTGTACAATGATGTACATACCTACTCGTATTTATTTAAAGATCTTTGCAAACGATGCATAGAATCACAAGCAGCACAATTTCAAGTGCGTTGATATTGAATTTGCCTCATCCAAGTGTTTTCACAGGCCGCAACAAGATTTCGCGGTCAACGGAGCGGTTCGTCACGCCGTACTGCCCATAATTGTGCCTCGTCCGACAAATATATTAAGTATTCGTGATAGAAGCACATAGTGTGTAATTTTCGAACGTTACGCCGCAAATGCCCCCGGCTCGGATAGCTTTTTGTATGCTAGTGTAGGATGTAGTCATGTTTACGTATAATCCAATGGCCGTGTCAGAACATGTTATTTTATTTGATTAAATACCATTTATTTGGATAGATAGATTTTTAAAATGATTGATGTGAACATAAGGAAAAAAAATTATATATCCATTAGTTTCGAAGCAAATTATCAGTGAGAGTCGGACATACAAATAGATAGACTTGAAAACACATAAGTGATCCTATCCTTTTTCATAAAAAATAGGAAGATTCAAAAAATCCTAAAAATTATTGAACGATAGATAAGATGAAATAGATAATTGATTTAATATTATGTTTCGCAATAGGACTTGCTAGTGAAATATATATTAGGTAAAGAAAAACGGAAAGAAAATTTTCACTTCAGGCGGGACTTGAACCCGCGACTACTGGGAATCTAATCCAGCCACGCTTCCAACTGAGCTACCGAAGTTCGTATGTACCTGATTTGTCAAATCTTCAAACATTTATTGCATTGCCTTATGGCGGCAGTAGCGACATCTATTGCCAACAGATAGATAAAAATACAGACAATTAAATACAATCCATTTGTAAATCAAGGATAACAACGAAGGCGTGCGAACTTATCAGTTAACAAGGCTACAAACGCTGATCTCTGTTAACAATTATTAGTTTTGATCGGAGTTACTTATCAGTTGCGTATGACATCATGACAAAATGTCATTGGTGATGAGTAAATACCGATAACGCTGCACCTATTGTTCTATGTGTCAACGCACTTTACACAGACAAGCTATATCTTTTGCCAAGTAAACATTTTAATAGATGATTGTCATTTACTCAAAGCAAACATAGTTTTGAGGCTAATGATAATCACTTACCAGAGACGGCACACAGAATGTTTCATACTATTTCAAGTCGTTTTTACTGGTCTTAGGGTGAGATTCACAGACCGCACTACGACTTTACTTTCGAGCAAAGTACGCTTCGAACTGTCAAAACCCATACATTTCTGACAGTTCTAAGCATACTTTGCTCAAAGTAAAGTCGTAGCGCGGTCTGTGAATCTCACCATTAGGGTCTTACCCCCTTTTTCATAAACGTATTTTAGCTAAAGTGTTGCTAATCTCTCCTTTGTCTTTTTCTGTCCTGCACATTTGACAATGCAACTGACAAAGAGAAAGCATTCTATAGCTAAAACGTATTTAATGTACGTTTATGAATAAGGGGGTTAGTATCGAAACTTGTGGGCGTAGGCACCACTATATTACCTATATCTATGGCTACATCTAAACCGCCAAATGGTAGTGTTCAGCATCTTTTTAAGATAAGACAGTATTTTTCTCGTAATGACTGTAATAACGCAAATAAATTCTAGTAAACTTCGGTCTTAATGCCGGGCTTAAAGACTAGGAGTACGGTATCCCCGGCCTGTCGTAAGAGGCGACTAAAGGGGGCTTCGGAGTCATGGAGCGGTCCAGGATGGGGCCTGACCGTTCATTGCACGGTTTTACCCCTAAAGGGCGGCAACATGTCATAAAAGCTGTGAAATTGGGGGCAACACTATGCCAGAGTTGAGCCTTATGGTGTGTCTTTCAATGCCTTTCTTGAGCCCCCGAGTACGACGCACGGAGGGTTCTGGAAAGATATTGCAATGCAGTTCCCGGAGTCAACACATATGCACAGAGGAAAGCTACCGGGGTGGTTTTGGCGAGTGCGGGTCTCACACTATCCGCCGCGCCAAGACCTAGGGTATTCATGAGGATTTCCACCTCGACAAAAAAGACGTTAGGGGTAGCAATGCATCTATATGCCACCAATGGATCTTTTGAGCTTTGGGTGTTGATCTATAGGCTGGAGTATTCACTTAATTTCAATACTCAATACTTTATTGCACCATAATGTACCTACCCTCTCCGTGTTAAATGCATGCTTGTTTGCCTCCTTGATTACACATCACAAAACATCAACTGCATGCTTGTTTGCCACTTCCATTACATAAAAAAATAATTTAAATAAGGGAATAGTTCATCATGTGCAATTTTAAAAAAGAAATAATTTGGTAACTTTTTATGAAATGATAAATGGACGTTACGTGTCTCTTGAACAACTATCAGTCATAATATGGCTATATCGTGGTCAGTGCCCTCGTTGGAATCTGGACTGCTCCAATTCCCACAATGATCATACAAATCCCGTTTGAAATGACAAAACAAATGATTGCGTTAGTCAGCTGTCATCCATCACATAAAAATCCATAGTACGTAGGTAACTGTATCCAATGAGTCGTCTCGTAGTCTTTATGATAATCCCGAAGAGTTAATTGAATTCTAATAATATAATTAAGTAAGTAACTAGTTTTTTCGATTTCAAAAAGGAGAAAGTTCTGACTTTGACTGTATATATTTTTATGTACCCGTGTTTACTGATATCATCGTCAATTGTGGACCGATTAATTTTATTTTCTGTTTAAAGGATGTTAACAAATTGGGATCTATGGCGGCATAGCAATCGAGAGAAACCCTAAAAAAGCGAAAAAAATACAGGCACACACAATATACTTTAATAGTTTTCTTAGCTTATTTACGTATCGGTTCAGAGTTACCACATTACGTTTCTGAGTTGACCTTGGAAGCCTAGCACTACCTAATTGTTAGGAGTTAGAAGTTGATACCGCATTAAGTTGACAGAAAATAGTCAACAGTACTTGGGAAGACGTGGATGCATAAGTTAACTATCGACACACTGAAAATTGAAAAAAATAGACGGGGTTTTTTTAATCTCAGAGAAAAACCCCTCTCCCCTTCCGATGAGTTCTTCGGGGAGATTTCATGGGGGGATCAAATGTTTGTGAATGTTATTTCATATAATTACTAGCTGCCCCGATGAACTTCGTATCGCCTTAGAGGAAACTAATATAAAAAAATTGTGAAAATCACTCTTACCATTTAGGGATCTAAAAATGGACTACAACCGATTATGTACACAAAATAAATCATAATGATCGGTCCAGCCGTTTCGGAGGAGTATTGTTAGTTGTTACAAACAAACAGTGTTTGTAACAACTAACAATACGAGAATTTTATATATTAGGTGTAAACAAACAGGTTAGATAAATTTTCATAAGCAGATTTATCACGTCCGATGTGGTCCATATAATGCAAGTAAATTATTATTTAAGTGAATAGAATATGACTTCGAAACAATTGGATTTTAAAAATTAATATGATTCTGTAGAAAACGTGACTCAGAGTGTTAACTGTCGTTAAAGATAGTGTTTTTGTTAATAAATTCAATCTATCATCATCCATCAATTTAGTGATAAGTCAGTTAATGACGAAAAATGGGATCTGTTCAAATCACATGGGCACAATTAGTTATAGGATATTGATATAAAAAATCTTAGATAAGTGTGAGACAACTGGTTTAGTCTATAAACAACTTTAATCTGTCAGTACGCGAGAATAATATGACAATTGATTTCTAATTGTTCGTGTACCGATATCGGTCTAATATCCATAACAGCTAATAGTATTTATTTCAAAAGCATTTTACAAATTGTTTTGTCAAAGTTTTGCGTTTAGTAAGATATCACAATTAAAAAAAAATATGATTAATATACTCAACTTACTAGATTGATTTTAACTTAGGTACCTCATAATGAATTTCTACACGGATTTTTATTCTGTATAATAATGTATTATAATTTTATTAATCCGCCTCAACATGCCACATAAGCTTGTTATTTTTTGCATATGCAAATATTAACGGTTAATATTAAACGGCAAGTAGTAAGCGACCGTTAGTGCTCATGCGATGTCAACCGCAACATTAAATTCTATAACAGGACATGCGGCCACTTTGATTTCCTCTTTACTTTAGGAACACCGACGTACCTACAACGACGATCGCACTTTTTTAGGGTTCCGTAGTAAACAACGAACCCTTATAGTTTCGCCATGTCCGTCTGTCTGTCTGTCCGTTAGCGGTTTAGCGCAAAAACGATTGGTACTAGAGACTTGAAATTTGGCACAGGTTGATAATCACCTTAATCACGCCGACAAAGTGGTAGAATAAAAACATGAAAAAAATTATTAAGGGTAGGTACCTCCCCTATACATATAATATATCACGCGCGGATAATTTTTTTTTCGTTTTTCGTTTAGTGTTAGGTATATATTGTTGGATAGGTCTTCAAAAATGTTACGTACGTGCAACTATCATTTTTTGATTTAGTTAAGTAACTGTTCGTGACTTATTAAGCTTTAAAGTGCCAGTTTTCGTTAGAGTCAAGTGTCTTTGTTGTTAGAATTTCAAACGTTACGGCAATAGTAGCTACATTTTACGAAATTAAAAGGAAAACTAACACACTTAAGTTGGCTTTAGTAATAGTCGACCAAATGTATTTTACTCGAAAATTTCGAACAACTCCATAAAAAATATTTAAGTAAGTACTTATTTTTTCCATTACATTATTCAAACCTAATAACTACGGAACCCTACACTGCGCGTGGCCCGACACGCACTTGACCGGTTTTTATGTTTTGAAGTGGCAATCAAGCATGCAGTTTAAATTGATGGTAACTAATACGTAGGTACTCGTATTAATTGTAGCCTATAAACATCTACATGAAAATAGAAATTTCACTGTAGATGCGTCGCCACTCCTGAGGCTTATGGTACTTATTATGTCACTGTGCCTGAAATGACTGGGTCGTACCTACATTGCCACCTGACCGGAACACCATAGTGCTGAACACTATCATTAAGCGACAAGTAGGTACATTAGGTAATGCGGTGGTGCCTACGCCCGCGAGCTCCGTCACTGGAGCTCCAACCACCAGTAAAAAATGTATTAGTAGTGTGTGTACTAATACCAGTATAAACTTTATGAATAATGGACGATTAATTATGTTCTTTGATCAATCGGAGATCGAGACGCCCCAAGGCACTGTTCAGAATATAAAAGGTTCAATTATAACAAATGTAGCTAATTTCAATCAAATAATACTACTAATTAGCTGACATCGGCCCCTCTTTGTGTGAACCGCATAACAAATGACTCAATTGGTGTTGTTAATAGTCGAAGCTTTAGTGATCATTATATAAAGAGTCATTCGGTTTGGTACAGTCACGACACCTAGGTGAGACTAATGGAAACCATGGGTACACGGTACTAAACCATTTCTATTAGAAATTGTTGAATTGTGTTCAATTGCTGCAAATCATAATTTACCGTAATTGAGCGTCAAATAGTTGAAATTGCATGTTTCTATACTAACCTACTTCCTGAAGAGCGTTGTAGTGTATTTGAATACTTAATTGCCCTTTTACATGTGCCTGCTAATTTAGATAGTAGATAGAAGTACCTATTAATAATTTCAGTATTGAAACAGATGTATGTTGTATACAATGAGTGCCTATCATGTTTTTTTTATGAAAGGAAGGTGGCAAACAAGGCTGCAGCTCACATTGATGTTAAGTGATGACTGCAGCCTATAGACATCTACATAAAAACCAGAGGTCTAAATGTAGATGCATTTCCATCCCTGAGACCTAAAGCGTCATGTCTCTGTGATAGTTAATACGGGGCCATACGTTACATTCTGTTGCTCAATAAAGAATATTCTATTCTACCACCTAACCGGAACACGATAGTGCCTAACACTGTCATTTAGCGGCAGATAGGTAAGGTAATGAGGTGGTGACTAGACCCTCAAGTTTGGAACTACCACCGTCCGTATTTGTAATTTCCGATTTATTAAATCAGTTTAATTTCGTTTTATTAAGTTTGAGGAAAGTTAAATTTGTCGTCCTGATTTGAAGGTGAGGACAAAAGTATGTAAGGTTAGGACCCAATAAATAACGGAATGGAATTTATTATTGCAAAAGGAAGATAATTAATATAATATCTATTGAATAACTCGGTGACAAAATTAATGTAACGTCCTTTTTACCAAATCAGACTAAAAATATAACTAACTATTCACTGCTTTTATTTCCAAAGGAGTGAAAACAGATTCATCACTGCTTAAAATATAATTTGTATTTTACAAAACGTTAATTTCTAACTACTCCGCGGTTATTGCAGAATGGAAATAATTACAATAATTATAAAACGTGAATATTATACAAGCTAAAGGAAATAGACAGTAAAACTGAAACTAATAAAATACAATTTTATTTTAAATGCTGGTAAGTATAATTTAATTTCTCACCTCCTATTTCTATCTCATCTTTATAGATAAAATTGGTACAGACTTTTTCGAATTATTGATGAACATATATAAAAAAAAGGTTTCCGACGAATTGAGAACCTCCTCCTGTTTTTGAAGTCGGTTAATTAAAGAGATAAGTAGATGAATATGCACTGCAATTAAAACCACATTAATTAAAATTAACTGGTGATAGAGCTCCAGTGATGAAGATCGAGGGTGTAGGCATAGGCACTAGGCACACTAGGCTCCACCGCATTACCTAATCTATCTGCCGCCAAATGGTAGTGTTCACTATCGTGTTCCGGTTAGATGGTAATGTATGGCCCTGTAATAACTATCACAGAGGCAAAAGATCTTAGTCGTCAGGGGTACGACAGCACTTTGACCTCTGGATATTATTTATTGGACCTCTATGGGCTGAAATCGTCACTTAACATCCAGGTGAACTACTTGCTTGTTTGCCACCACCATCTAATAAAAAAAGCTCACTAGCTAATGTAATACCTATTATAGTAAAATTATTAAGTCACTTAAAAGAATATAAAAAAATTACGCCAACCTTTGTTCATGTGCAAAAACGTCGCCATTTCCAAACGACAAGGAATAACACAAATAAAATATTTGAAACAAGTTACCATATAACGTTGTCTGTGGTTTAGAACATCAGACCCAGTAATTGGGAAGTTTAGTGATTAAAAAAATAACAACTTTAAACAGATGGATATTACAAGGTGGCTTTGATTTTTATATAATGACTTTAAAAACTCCAGCCTCTAATAAATGGTCCAAACGGGATGTTCATCGAGAGGTCGATTCATTACTGGCTCATTAGCCCTAGCCGGAGGGCCCGTGTGATGTCATTTCACTCACCAAATGCCTTTGTTTTTAAACTAATTAGAGTTCGCAGACTTGCCCGCGTTCGGCGTTGGTCGCGATACTCATTAAGCATTACTTGGTACAATAATTGCTACACGTGTACCTTTGGAACTCTGCTCTTATTTTGCCTCTTTATTTTTGCTTTGTTCCTTCGTACCTAAAGCACGGGTATTATTACAAGTTGGAACTACAAGTTAGTAATTTAAAATTATATACGTTGGTTTTCTTTAAAATGTTGCTTGTTTATAATGCGCAATATTCACTTTGACGTTGGGTGGAACATGCCACATGATATTTGTACGTTATCTTTGTTGTAATTAGGTAGGTACTTGAGGTTTGTTAAAAATTAACTTGGCGAGTTAAAAAACTTAGCAATATAAGTACCATAGCTTTATAAGATTGCAAAATACGATTGAACATTTAACTAAGATTTCTCATGTGATTTCATAATTTTGAGTAGTGGTAGATATAACTGAATTATACAACGTATACATATCTCTACTGGAAATTACAGTGCTATGGCAATTATCTCATATAGATTGTAAACTGTGCTAATACTGTCCTAAAGTGGGGTCAAGAGTTTTCATTAGTTTTCTCGCCGTAAGGGATTGTCGTGAAGATAACAGGTAAGTAACAATAGGTAGTTTTAAATAAACAACTACTTCATGACAAAGAATAGTATTTGCTTAATGATATCCCATTATATTCATCAACCAATAAGTACTTATGTATAGGTACATACCAATTTTAATATGTGAAAATAATTATAATGGAATCAAGACATGAAAAACATATCATGAAGACACTATAGCTTTATGGGCAAATGCACGAGTGACAGATATTTTTTTGTTCTACGAACAAACAGCGACAGTGATGGACAGGGGCCTGGGCAGCGAGCGGTGGGTGGTCTAACCGGAATACGTTGCTCTAACTCGCATTTTTCCTACGCACACACCTGAGAGATTATCGCGGCTAAAAGTACAAAAGAGACCAATGAATGTAACTAGTTTTTAAACGACAAATGTAATTTTACTTCTTTGCTCAGGTACGCCTAGGGGCTTAATCCAAATTGATAATATTTAAACAGCAGATCAACTATCAAGCAAATTAATAACTTTAGTAAAAATTCAATTCCATGTAGTCGTTTCGTAAATACAATGTCGGGTAACGTTGAAAGCGCATGTCGCTTAAGTGTTAGCTGTCCATTAAAGACAGCGAAAAGTGAAAATTAATTCGATTTGTCTGCCATACAACTTAGACTGTTCGATCTGATTATAATAATGGTATTGTAGTGTATGGATACTAAAACGTTTTGTAATAAATCAGATTAAAACATCAAAAAGAATTGATATGGACCATTTAAGTTCCTTCTTGTTTGTGTTTATGGATTCCCTTCATTTACTTTAATGTGAACGTGATCCATTCTTCTGGGTGTTGTAGTATATTACCTATTTACAATGAACTTTCTTTTGTATCTTCACGCCAGGTCCCTAACGGGGTATCCTATTCATTATTTGGGAGAAAGAGTCAATTTTTTTAGAATTAGTTAGGTATGTAGGTACCTTCATTATTTTAAACCGGTAACTTTCCGAAAATACGAAAGGTCCCTGTCTTTTAAAATGTACCGTACAATAATAATTGCATTACAGAGATTAAAAAGCGTTTTAATTGACGGACATTTCAACTCTCTGACAGATAGTTACCAGGTGCCGCCATTTCTATTGTGACCCGATTATATTTGGCACCCCAATTAAATTTTTATATAACTATAATGTATTGCTGACGCTCAACAAATTTAGTAGGGGAAACGGGAACATTTTTTACAATTGCGTGATAAAGTGAGGTGGCAATTTGTTACTGATATACGCGTATGTTGGAGATAACGTGGTAAAAATGAAGAATAAGAGAAAATAACCAATTAACGTATTATAATAATACGTTAAAAAAAGTCTAGGCCCATTTCCTTTCCTCTCTTCTCTAATTCCCTTGTGTTTTACTTTCCATCCTTCCTTGTTGTTATTAAAATTGTTTTTGTTGTGTTTTTTTTTTTAATTTATTAGTTTCTCTGCAGTGATCATTGATACCTACTAACCTAGTATCGCGCAAACCCCACTATATTAGTTTTTAAGCTTCTCCTTCGTTTGTTGGGTTGCCTGGAAGAGATCGCTCTTCAAGCGATAAGGCCGCCCTTTATATCACGTGTTCCTGTTTTTTTTTCTCATGTAATTGTTTCTTTTTTTGGTGTGCAATATTAAATAAAAGTTTATTATTATTATTAAGTTGTTATGCATAATTTGCCACGACTTAATAGTATCGGGTTTACTACCACCCACGGGCCTAGGCCAAGTGAGCGTTAGAAGAAATGTCCTTAAAAGATGTCATGTATTTAAACATTTTCTAACTAATCTACATGTATTTAAAATTACAGCTTTCTGTAGCTGGATATATGTGTAAGGTGGTAGATCTATTGATTTTAGTGACTGGTGTAGTTGTTTGGGTATAACAGCTGTAGTTGATAAAACTATGGGTACTATGTCAACTTTATGCAAACGCCACATTCTAACTGTTTCGTCTCTCAGATCTATATATTTAGATAGTTTTTCGGACAGTGTGCTCTGAAGATTGTGTGTATTTGGAACTGCAATATCTATAATTAGAGCTTTTTTATTAATCTTATCTATAACTGTTATATCTGGTCTATTGAAGTGAACTGTTCTATCTGTTAAAATTTCTCTATCATAGTACATATTATATTTCGCGTTCTCTAATACTGTTTCGGGGTTATATTTGTAATACGGTATAGGGGGATTTGTTTGCGGTATGAGATTATATTTAGTAGCTAATTTTTTATAAATAATGGTGGCAAACTGGTCGTGTCTATGTTTGTAGTCAGTTTGTACTACGGTTTTACATGCTCCCGTTATATGCTGTAGGGTTTCTGTAATAATTATGATGTACACCCTGTACAGTTATTAATAATCAATATCATTTAAAGGTAAACTTACATTTAAGTAAATTTATTATGACAGTTCTTTTTACAGGAATTTGAAGCGACAAATTTACGTACCCGTAGTATTATTACATATTCTGTGGTACCGGTGATTATTGTATATTGATTATTATTAAACAATTACACATAGTACCTATAGAGGCAAGAGATCTCAATTCAGCAGCTTTTCTTGAGTCTACGCATGTTTCTGAAAGTCTAAAAATTATAGTCAAAGCCAGAACACAGTCAAGCCCAACTACCTATGTGTTACTATTTAGCGGTAAATATATTAGATAATTCAGTGTCCACGCTCCTTACTCAAATACCTTCAATCAGAAAATGTTTTTGAAATGATATGAAGCAAACAGTGGTACCATGAAATCATGTCACGTTGGACACGTTCCGGTGACAAGGTTCGAGAGCAAAGTAAACAACGTGGACATAAATTTAGAAGTTATAATGAAGCGTTATTGGTACGATAATAAAGTAAAATTGATTAGCGGTGGTCCCGCGCAGGTAGGCCGCATTCCGGCCCTCTCCGCTAGGCGGGATCCCGGAATGTTTGTCATAATGGTAAACTCAGGTCGGAGTATTAATAAAAAACCGGCCAAGTGCGAGTCTTACTCCAGTGCACCTGTTTCCGTACAATCGAGAGATTTCCTGTGTTACCGTAAATATGACAACTTTAAATGTTTGCCTGTAATCAGGTAGATTATTATTATTATAAACAACAGTTTTTCGTATTTTTTTAAATATTAGTTCGAGTAGTTTAATTAATGGACACTACATAATTTATTACTATTAACTTATTTTTAAATTATAAATAATATATGTTTTTTCTTTCAAATAAAATATATTTCACAAGCATGTGTTAATGCGAAATAATATAAAACAATTATTAAGGGTAAAAGCGACTTCTTTACGATATTCAATAAACTGCAAAGTCTATTATATCGGTTGCCTAACTAGCATAGTTGGCAATAGATGGCGCTACTGCTACCATAAAGCAATGCAATAAATGTGAAGGAAAGATTTGACAAATCGGGCAGGACTTCAGTAGCTCAATTGGAAGAGCGGCTGGACTAGATTCCCAGTAGGCCGCGAGTTCGAGTCTCGCCTGAAGTCAAATTTTTCTTTCCATTTTTCTTTAAAATAAAATATATTTCACAAGCATGTGTTAATGCGAAATAATATAAAACAATTAATATATGTTGTAAACTAACCCTTACAATATGACCTTGTAGGATTTACCTATTATTATTGTCCCGCAAAAACCCCAATTTTTTATTTCATTTATTTATATTACCTACTTAGGTAAGTACCTACACTTTCTTGTTTGGTTCAATTATTTACAATGTATAAAGAATTTAACGCAATCAGTACTTTCAGAGAATCGGCTGCGACAGACAGACAGACGCATGAGTGATCTTACAAGGATTACGGTTTTTTTCCTTTTGAGCAACGGAACCCTAAAAGTATGGTACACCCCGCCATGACATCAAGCTACAAATTCTTCGTCGCCTGGCTGCCTGAGTATTAAATATTTTTGTAATCCGTTCAGCTTTATTTGATTTTGGTCACACTTTGTTTGTTTCTGAAATGTGACGTGTTATTTTTATTGTTTGTTCTAGATGTTTTTCAATCATGAACAATGTAAACATTCAATTAACTTGGAAGCTTTAAATTGCGTTAATGATAAGAGCTATAAAATATCTTAATTGAACGTTTTTTGCGAGTTTATTTGTTAACTATCAATGTCAGATACCTATTTCCAACAAAATCGATTCTTATCAATTAATTAATAAACAAGACTATTAAGTCTAGCAATCAGCTGTTTCAACTTCAAATCCTTTTCATCCGAAAGGAATGATATCGGAATAGTCCCAAAACATTAACAAGTGCAGTGGAGACATGTTGTCTTCTAAGCTCAAATGTCATCTTCAATTCATAACTGAGAATATTCTCTATTAGTCATTAAATAGTAAACCACAATTTATACTCGTGCTGTAATTGTCTAAATTCGATAGGCTAGCAATAGCCATAGGTAGTTGACAGACTATTGTCTAGCTCGATTGTCTGATTCCGTCTTAAATTCGCAGAATTTATCTAGGAGATCCGTGAAACTGCAGGCGTGATTCACAGACCGCATTACGACTTTCATGATAAGAAATGGCTGCATTTCAATACTTGTTTTGCTTCACACATGTGTCAAACTCTTTAAGTAAAGTAGAATAAGCGTTTTAAGTAAAGTAGAATAAGCGTTAAACGTGTCCAGTGAAACACGTTTGCCTCTAAGTCAAAGAAAAGTCATAATGCAGTTTGGTAATATCTTCCTAAGACATGATATTATTTGGTCTACTGAAGGTGAGTATTTCATAGAGACTGTAGATGCATGAGAAAATAGGACAGAATACGATACCTACATTTTCTTGTGCGAATAATTACTTTCTTTTAGAATAACAGGCATGTTTAAACAACCTGCGCAGGCACATGACGGTTACGAGCGAGTTGAAAATGAGCGTAAAATTAATATCAGGTCAAGGATGCCATCAAACTAGCGTTTGGCGTCGAACCGGTGTTTATTTTATGCCATGAAATAAACATTCATTTCACGCACACTGCATGGCTAATTATGTAGTTCCCTGCTCAAACACGTACGCTGAGAACTGGCTTTGACATAAAAATACAAAGCTTGCTGATTAAAAAGAAAAAAGTTTCAGTTAAAACATTTTATCAGTCCGAATCCAGAATTCTTGTATTGTATGAACTGGTTTGTCTTCATTGATTGTTGAATTTTTGGAGACGAAATGCCTTTCAAGTACCTAATTGATACTTAACACTTGTCTTGCTCATCGGACAGGTATACATTTTATATAATTATGTATTTAAGTCTAGTCTTTCACTTTCAAAAGCAAAAAGAGTCTTCCGCTCCTCTTCTATTTTTTTTAAAATTTATTTTATTTAAATTAAATCATCTAATATGCAAACGTAAGATGATACCATTCGTGTATAGTATGTATTATTTACCTACATGTGATTGGTACAGTAAAATAAATGAAGTTGGAAACATAATCATTAAAACTGATCGAATTAGGATTGAAATTGGACGTTTTTATTTGCACCAGAATAGGTCCTCGGATCAATTATAGACGTGACCAGCGCAAGATGAAACCCATTAAGTTTATACATTATTGGCCTCCCAGCTTCGTTTGCATAGTATGTACCTATTTCGAAATTTGATACCAACTCAACGTCGAAGAGATTTGTTTAGACCTCCTGTACCTTACTACATCAAATAGATCGGACACATGTCGTAAAGATCAGTAAAGAGACATATTTTCAAATGTATATACCTACTCTATAGGAATATATTTGTCAGTGTACATATCTATAAAAATAAATAATTGGCATCATTAAGCACGTGGTCTTGGAATAAATGTCCTTGCTTTGTATTTATTTATACTGCACTCCGCCGTAGCAATGACCATTTTATTGGTAGTTGCGTGGGTGCAAGTAGTTATAGGTATACCTACAAACTATAAATTTATTACGGTCGGCAATAAAAACACAACTAACACATTTCCTACACTTTGACTTGACCTGTTTACACAGATCAAAGCAGAAGGGAATAAAATGTATCAAATATTCCATCTTAACTTGGAAATTCGAAGAATTTAACACTGATTTTCCTGCTTACGTTTAACGAACAGACACGATGATTAAATAGTTTATCATCTAGTCGCTGTTATTCACAGATGGATATGTTAAAATAACACGTCTTGCTATTAAAATTTTATGTCGTCACTCTTTAATTGTGAATGAGTAGTGTTGTAATGACAAGGAGGCCCGATCGGCTCACGAGTGAATGTAATGTCGCATCGTCGTAGATGGCGTGGAGTCGGCTGTGGACGAGGCCACCCTTGCGTGATGGCATCCCAACTTCAATGAATGAACGATCGACTTCCATTCAACCAGTTTGGTCGATTACCGCCTGCTCCGTATCTTATCTACTACGAGGCTCGACCGAGGGAGGCCGAGGAGCGACAAACTCCGTCCCGAGCCGCAAGCCCCACAAAAACAGCTCGTTGCTCTGACGAATTTCCTCTCTCCATTCACACCTTTTTACAACCTTTTTTCATGAATGAAGTCGTGTTCGATAATTATTGAATTTCGACGATTCGTTACGAATATCGATGAGCCGGAAGCCTATCGGCGCGGGTGATTGCGTCGAGTGATCAAATTCCGACGTTCAGAAAGTAATTTTATGGCTTTTAAACTGAATTTTAGTTTGATCTCGTATTATAGCCCG
This sequence comes from Macrosoma leucophasiata, assembly GCA_036365455.1. NCBI lineage: Eukaryota > Metazoa > Arthropoda > Insecta > Lepidoptera > Hedylidae > Macrosoma > Macrosoma leucophasiata. Next base: position 18,740,201 of record JAWQUS010000007.1, on the reverse strand, counting down.
TTGTGATTTTCGACGCGTCCACAAGCGTAGTGGGTCCATGCTGGAAAACGTAATTGCAACGTGGTATTTAGTCTCAGTGGTTTAATATTTATGTGATATTCGTGATCGCCAAGAAACACAATTAGGTTCGAATAACAGTCATTTAAATAGTCACATTAAATTTCCTATAACAAACACGGGTCGATTGCAGTCGTTGGATGGATATTAGAGCGGCATTATAAAACGAATCAGTGGTAATAACGTAGGGGATCTAATTAAATTGCCGCCGATAATAATGGCACTCGGGCGCCCTTCGCAGACCCCTCGACATTTATTATTCCTGCAACAGTTCCCTGGAACAACGCTCAAGTTTGTTCTACATATAAATATTGAAATGGATTGTATTTTCTACTAATGCATAATTTCGGTAGACAAAAGTACCTATGCGTTCATTTTTTATTCTAATTAATAGAGAGTATGAGAGAGAATGAAAGCATTTTTTAACTAAATGCGTCTGGGGACTGATTATTACAGTGCAGCACTTAGTTAACATCATAAAAGACATACATTTCATTTTACTATCAACATGCATGTTTATTTAATGTCTAATTAACTTTATCTCTATGACTATAGAAATATATTACAAAACGATAAAATTTAAAAGGCTAATTTAATTATCGTGTGCGAGAGAGACCGAGTACCGCAGAGGGATTGGTCACGCGAGGATTGCATGGAAACGAACTTTAACATATCTATAGTAAGTATAAAAAAATTGTACAATTAGGGATTCGATTTGTCATCCCTTGCATCGGCCGTACCTTGCACTCCGAATTGCAATTCACAGTAATTCAAACGCACACCTTTATATTGTTATATCTCCATTTCATTGCTCGCTAGGGACTACATCTGCTCCCCCCTGCCCTTCCCTTCGCCCCGCGCCCTTACCCCACGTCCATTAGTGTTTTGTGAATGATTTAAAAGCTCTTTCGGATAACTACTCTGTAAGTGAGTAATTTAAGACTTGCTTCCCATTTTATCAGTGCTCCCTAATTTTGAGTGCGCATTAAAACATTACACGAAGGGTATTATAGGCACCGAGACAGCTTGTGAGAGTAAATTGCTCATTTCTATCTTAATGCAGTTCTGCATAATCCTAATTACGCTTTCAAGTTTAAGTGTATTTGTGGATGAAAACAAAATGCTTTCTAATTTGTTTGAAATACCGTTAAGTGACGATAGCAAGCCTTGTCTCTTTCGATATTTTCGTGAGCCTATAGATGTTGTTTTGAGATAACTTGAATTTAATCCAGACTTGACTACGTAAGCTTTTATATGAAACATTCAATTTTGCGAATATGTTTTCAATTTGGTAAATGCAAAATCTTAAAATACATGTTTAACTAACTTCGAACAATGGATTTTGTTCCCTATTGTATCTTGAGAGAACTTCTCGAAATTAAACAGTAAGACAAAGTACAGGCTTCGTAAAGATGATGATCCGTCGTCAAGGTCGTACTGGACTGGACTACAAAGGTACGTAAATGAATTTCTTAGTCATGTTTTTTATCCTTAAGGTATCTTCAGTGCGAATGGAGATCCAGTTTCCCATGTCCGATAACGCGTAAGACCATAAAACACAATCTGTAACGATTTCAGCTTTATGGGTAATAAATTATAATTCCTTTCTGAAATACAATGTTATGGTTCACCTGATCATCCTTTTGGTCATAGATCTCTATAAAATTCCAGCCATAAAATTCAACTAGGACTTCTACCATTCGGATTCTCAATGGGTAGGTTCCTTGTTTACCGACTACCTAAATGAACATATATGTTATGACTTAGCAATAATAACCGGCTAATGCTTTACTGGTGGTAGAGCTCCAGTGACGGAGCTCGCGGGCTTAGGCACCATCGCATTACCTAATATACTTGCCGCTAAACGGTAGTGTTCAGCACTATCGTGTTCCGGTCAGGTGGTAATGTAATATCTGGCACAGAGGCATAACACCTTAGGCCTCAGGAGTGGTAACGCATCTGCATTTTGACATTGGTCTTTGTGTGGGTTTTCTATAGGCTGCAGTCATCACTTAACATCAATGTGAACTGCATGCTTGTTTACCATTTCTATTATATATATAAAAAAAAGTTAATCTGCATGCGTTAACATTAGCCGATTATTTACTAAATCACCATAGCACCGAGGAAGTGAAAGTCCGAGAAAAAAACATACCCTAGCACAAAGGGTTTCCTTTGACTAACCAGTGCTTAGAGTTTTGTCTTGTCAGCTCGAAACGATCGGATTTGGTTGAAGGGTTGAGTTAATTTGCATTCTTACTGTTGGAAGAAAGGGACAAATTTTGTAACTTTAAATAGTAGGTACTTAATATAAGAAGAATATAAGAAACGCAAAAGCTTATGAAGATTTGAAGGAAAAGTTATGTCACAAAGGACACTAAAATCACGATTTTTTACGAAATCCTTGTGCTGGAGGAAGACAATCGTGGACTGAATTCTGCACAAATGGTATACCTACTCGAGTAACTACACATCAGATAATGTCTATCAGCTCATATAAGAGCACGCGTTCTTAGGTTTTTCAGCCACATCTCCGGAAGGGTTAATTATTCCAGCCGAAGGTTCCAGACCGCATGGTAGATCGCCCATGCGATGGATCGACCAAAAAAGTTAGCAGTAGTAGCATAAGTGCACGTGACGACTAATGGAGCGAAATGGAGAGACATTTATTTATTGATTTATTTATGCTTTAATGCACCTGGTACATTGGGCGAGCTTAATGCCACTAGGCATTCTCTAACAGCCAACCTTTGGGTAGTAAAACAGAATTGTGGAAGGTGCAATTTGAATAGAGAGCGATAGAAAAAACTAAGAGTAAGTTTTAGCAGTAAGTTTAAAAATCTATATATATAAAAATGCAACCCGTTTTCCTTGGTCACGGCATCACGCGTGAATGGCTGGACCTGTGGGCTGGACCGATTTGGCTAATATTGATTTTGAATGATTTTTGGAAGTCCAGGGAATGTTTAAAAGGTAAGAAAATATGAAGAAATTGAAGGGAAATAGTAAAAACCACCATTTAATTTTCCCATACAAATAGTCCGTATCTATCAAACCTTAGACACATGTCATATTATTATTCTGAGGCAATACGAAGTTTGCCGGGTCAGCTAGTAATATATAAAATAAGAAGATACATAAAATACAAGTATAAATATAATTACAATAATAATTTTAAGTATATACATTGTGGGAAAGATAGCAATGGTTTGGATCGCGACAACATGATGATCACGAGCACTCTGTCAACAGCGCAGCGTAATGATTGAGAAAAAATTAAGGTGAAATCACGACAGATGAAGAATTATCATAACGCCGTGTGTTTTATGAAAATACGTACTTTAGTTTTTACATAAACCTACCTTTGGTCGACTATTCTTCAGATGTTTACACCTACCTCTAGCCATAACATACAGTACATGAATATCTTAATGTTATTTGAAATTATTTCAGTTCACTCATAAAATTACACGCCTTATACACTTCATGATAGTTACACGTGTAGGACTTTTGAAGCGTCCCGTTGTTCAGTATGTATTACCATAACACGAATGGTGCCGAGTAAACAGAACTGAGTTATTCGCGATCAAACGAAAACTCTAGATTTGTAGTATAGATTTGTTTAGTTTGTGTCTAAAAATAGTGTATTTCATGACTATAGTAGCCGATAATAATATTAAAATTTAGTGTTCTTTATTTAGAAACCGTTACATAAAATTATTTTCAAGTTACACCAATTCCTAGGTAGGTAGGTAAGTATATTTTTTTTATCATGAAGTGACAAAACATGGTTACATAGTATTGTTGTGTATATATATGTGATTAAGCTAGCACTATCAGTCATAAATAAATCAATTAAAACATTTCAATAATAATATTGTATTGTAGGTCACTAATTAGTTAATTACTATAGTTCCAACTATTCATCTCAAAACCAACCTAGAGTTGAGGTTCAAATACAGAGAATGTAGGTCTTCGTCCAAGTGGAGTCGACGTTTAAACGATTGGGATTTCCCAATTATTCTGTTATAAGTAGCAATTAACGTTAATATAAAAAAACCTGTCAAGTGCATGTCGGGCCACGCGCAGTGTAGGGTTCCGTAGTTACAGAGTAAGAGATTGAATGTGATCGAATAATGAAAAAAACAAATAAATATTTTCAATGGACTTGTTCAAAATTTTCGAGTTGGTTTTTTTGGACTATAACTCGCAAACTTACAAGGCCAACTTTAGTGTGATAGTTTTCCTTTTAATTTCGTTATATGTAGCTACTATCGCCGTAACGTTTGAATTTCTAACAGCAACCGTTTAGTCTGTAGGGGGGGGAACACATGAGTCTAACGAAAATTTGCACTTTAAAGCTTAATGAGTCACGAACAGTTAAATAAATCGGAAAATGATATTCGCACACCCATAATATTTTGAAAAGACCTATCCAAGGATACCCCACACTATATGAAAAAAGAAAATTAAATAAAATATCCGCGCGTTACTAGTAGGTTACCCTAAAAAAAAATTTTTTTCACGTTTTTATTCTACCACTTTGTAGGCGTGATTAAGGTGTAAACTTGTGCCAAATTTCAAGTCTCTTCCTTGTTTACTACGGAACCCTAAAAACGGTTAACTTACTGTTTATACTTGTTTTGATTCAAATTGTAATTTGAATATATGTTATGTGCTAAACTAATATACCTACCTACCTATACTACTCCTATTACTACAATTGCTACTATAGGTACATTCCTGCATTACCACTCGTTGCATAATAATGTTATATGTATTGTATATTAAGTAACGCAAAATGATTATTAATAGTTACATCGTGTCAATGTGACAAGTAAGCGTAATAGAATACTTACCCAATGTTACTTACTATCTTACGATTAATTTAAAATCTAAGCAAAACACTATGTTGGAAAACAGAAACTTACTTAAAAATAACACACAGTTTATTTAATTTTATCATCAATCGGGTCATCAACCTATTAAACAAAGGGCGATAATCAAGCTTCACAATAATTTATGAAAGAGACATTACATTTTTATTTACCAGGTCTTTTTTATGTAATGGAAGTGGCAAACAAGCATGCAGTTCGCATTGACGTTAAGTGATGATGTCATAGCTTTAAATATAGTGTGATTTATATATAGGGGAGTAAACCATAATTCATTATCGAATATTTCCCCATACACATCCAGCAACATCTGCTCAACACATTTAAAAAGTAAACAAACAGAGCTGATGACTGTAGGCTCGTATCGTGAGCATTGCGGCTGGTGAAAGCGGAAGAAAATCCGTCATCTCCCACTCGTAAATAATGCGCGTCGGTACATGCAAATGAGAGTTATGGTAATTTATCGGCGGGGATGGGGCGGTAATGATAAGATAAGGCCTTTGTTGCGGCCCGGCCGGAGATACGCCTCGCGGGTTGCCGCAGCGCACCGGCCGAATATATTTTTTTATGAACAAAACAAGAGGTTTCACTTTAGGTTTTTTAAAGTGACACTCTATTTGAACCCGGAACACTTAACTTGTATGAAGCAGAGATATTCGTTTTCACAATTAAGTAATCAACGAATATTTCATTCTTATTTATGTATTCTTCGAAGTGTCACGAATAGCGCGATCTCATTGCCAAAGCCTCATAACGCCATAGCTGTTTGCTCTCTGTAACTCAATTTATGCACTATCAGGAAACTATCCGCTTGACCGCATGGACAATTTAATATAGTGGTAATAAAAGCTCTACATTTGATCGATTTTTTGTAAGTGGCGAGTTTCCTTAATTAATTACATTACCTAATGATTAATTAAACATTATTTGATTAAATTACAAGAGTACATTAGTTACCTAACCGGATTATGGTACGTAGCATTACAGTAACAATTAACGGCAGGGAAATTAAGTGAAACGGTGACGTCGACTACCTAGATCTTCTATGCTGACGCTCTACAACTAAAAATATAAATCAGCTAGCTGCACCTTCCGTAGTATAACTCGACTTAGTAATTCTCTCCCCTTCTTCCTAAACGTATGATCTTATAAAGCACACTTCTCGTGCCTCTTCTACATTCATAACTCTCTCGTTAATGCCGAAGACTATTGACACCACTCACACCACGTTCAGATAGAACATGATGATCTTTTCAATACATTTTTCAAGCTTCTCATATATTGTCTTTACCTTAGCGAGATTAAACATTTTTATAACTATTATTAACAAAAGAAGACTAGATTTGTTTAATGTAACGTAGGTGGTAAACAAGCGTGCAGTTCACATGGATGTATGGAGTGATGACTGCAGCCGATAAACATCTACACAACCAGATGTCAAATGCAGATGCGTTGTAAACCCTGAGACCTTAGTTCTTATAAATATAATAATACTTCTGTAGCCTAGTGATAGAAGGCCACTACTACTACGCTGGAGGTCCTGGGTTCGATTCCCGGGTCGGGCCTATCAGAGATAACGGTTTAAACCTTTATCTTTTTTTTATGTGGTGGAAGTGGTAAACAAGCATGCAGTTCACATTGATGTTAAGTGATGACTGCAGCCTATAGACACCCACACAAAGACCAAGGTCAAAATGCAGATGCGTTACCACTTCTGAGGCCTAAGGTGTTATGCCTCTGTCGGAAATTACAGGGCCGTTGTGTTACGGAGCGATACATTACCATCTAACCAGAACGCAATAGTGATGAACAAATACCATTTGGCGGCAAATAGATTAAGTAACAGATTTAAAACAACGTAATAATCATCATTTTTTCTAACTTGTTAATTGTTACCTGGCATATTTTAAATTTAATCTTTCAAATCTCATGCTGTTTTGTAAACATGTTTCAATTTTTATTCCGCTCGTAATTGGTAAGTTAAACAAAAACCACATAAGTGGACTTTACACAATCCATAAGAAATACTTAACGTTATTAACATGAATTCCGTTTCGTTGTTTGAAAAAGCAACGAAGGATAACAGATATTTGGTAACAGTTATTGAAGTTTGAGGCTTAACTTAAATAACTACGGAGATCATTTTGCCCTTAGATTTTATATATCTGTCTCTTAATTTCAATCAGGAGAATAAGCATCATAGAAGCTAGCATAGAAGTATGTTCCGTGTAGGTATCTACTAAAATTTATATTCCACATAAGTTGACGTTGACGAACCGCCTCTTTATTGTAACCTTTCCTAATTTAAGAAACATAATAAAAGAATTAAATAAATATTCTCTAACTGTCTAAGAATATAATACGTATGATAATTGTCTATTTTCATACGTTATAATTTTTTTTCATACGTTTTAAATCTAAATAGTAATTTGTATCCGGTTTGGTTAAAGATAATTTCTGTCCTTTAAAAATGATGAATAAGCCTGGGTTGCACCACATCATTTTTTAAAGTAATAGTTACATTGTACCTACATACTTCTCTTACTTAAGGAAATCTATTAAAGTTAGAACTTTAACAAAAAGTCGTGGTGCAACCCAGGCTTAGTGTTTAGTATCATAAGTTATTCTGAGATAAAATATAAATATCACTCTTGGGTTACCCGGACGGGTTGGTAGAGGTTTATTTAACTGACTACAAAAAAGAACATTCACATTTCCCCATTTATGTTCTTTTGATTCCAATTGAGAGAGAATCACCGGGCATATTTCCAAGCTCTGAGCGTGCTAGTGAAAATTTTTACCTTCATGAAACGTAATAGTAATTAGTCCTTCTTTTAATGGATTACTAATATAAAGTCGATGATGGCTCCTGTACTATATTAAATCAAATTCCGTGTCATGAGAACTACTGTGATTAACTTTCAGATAAAACGGCATTTTGCCACTTTGTCACTAAATGATAGCTGTCATCATATATTGACGCGATTAGGGTAAATCGGCAGATAAAAATAATTTATCTTTGTGTTTGTGTAGTTAACGAGTGACGCAGCGGGAATCCCCAGCTCGAGCTTCCCCTCGAGACTATGTGACGCCAGTATCTATTATTATTTTAATCGAATGTCAAATGGAATCATATTTTATTGAATCCTATGAAACATACAAGACAAAATCAATGTTGCCTAGTTTAGGAAAAGAACATGAAGAACGGTATTTTACTAGGGAGAGGAGTAAGCAGGTGCAAAGTTCATACATGGCGAATCGCCAGTTGCGTTATGTCCCATTTTATCCCAGTCAGCAACATTTAGTTCCTAGGAACATGCGAGGAAAATGTCAATAGATTGGGATGGGAAACCATAGGAATCCTCAGAAATAAAAATTCCAAAAGGACTTACTGGTATCCGATTGAAGCCGGGACCTCAGTGTAGCACTAGTGGTAACCACGTAACCACTACACCACGGAGTTATTTTTAACTTGCCTCAAAAAATGCAATGTTGATAGGTACCAGACTATTAAATATGTATCCGCAGCAACATAAAAAACATTTTATTTGTGTTTAAAATGTTGGCACTGTACCAATGCCAGATTTGTTTTATTACATTATACAAATGAAACTCTAACAAAATGTTCATTATATAAACACGCCATTGTTTAACGATGAGTTCATGAACAGGTAACCAAGCGTTCAAGTGCGCTGGCGCAGGTCACGCATTGTTTGCGTCTATGGCACACATAAAAGTAGTGTCATAAAGGACAGTAAAATTTTCTAGGCTTAGACTAAGGCCGCGTGAATGTGAGGCCGCATTAGCGTTTTTTCCCGTAAGCGGTTGACCGTAAAACCGCAATGTTGTTCGAAATATTATAAAATAAGGGATGTTGAAATAAGCAAGTGCGGTCGTTTGTGTATCTCGTATACCTAATGATGCAGTAATTAGCATTGAACTATCATTCTAAAATATGAATTTAAAACGGTTTGACATTTCCGTACACACAGCGTACCAAACTTAACTTGTACCTACTAGGAACATGAAAAGCGTTAGAGTTAGGCACGCGCGGTCATAGATAAAGATTTGAGGTAGAAGGTCATCGATCGAAACAAAGATTTGGGAAGAGATTTTGAATTTCATAAGAGTATTTTTGATACTTTTTGTTCGAATTGCAAATTGTCGTGCCTTTTTTATGACAGACTAGCAGACGGTCACCGTTGCCTATGAACATTAGCAACACTATGGGAGTTAGCAACGTGCTGCCCCAGCCCTGAACGACTCTTTTGACGCCATTTTTGAAGAACCCCTATTTTATTTTTAATACAAGCTAGCTAGTATATGATAAATCGCCTGGACTGGTTATTTTGAGGTCGCAGGATCGATCTGTGCCCGAAGTCAATTTTTTCTTCCCCTTATTTTATTAAATTTCTGAACACCATATTGTAGCGGCGAGGACCTCAGAGGGAAGTTTGTTCCACAGTTTACAAGTTCAAGGCAGAAACGAACTCGTAATACCGCAACGTTGAGTACCTATTGCCACGCATCCAGTACGTGTCGCTGGAATTTCTCTCTTCGGCGGGTAGTGCAGTGTAGGAAATGAGATGTCTGATTCGGGAAGATTGACAGCCGAGTTACATAATACACTCTCTGGTCATTATTACTTAGTGAAACATTTTTTTTTACTATAGATGAGCTACCTGAAATATTACCCAAATAGATCGTTTAGGAATCTCAGAAAACAAAAATTTTATGACTGCGTTTATTCTTGTTTTACGACCGGCTTAGAATCTTACACATGCCAGAAATCATGCCGAGTAGCGAACGGTTTTTAATTTTATAAAGAGTTTGGATCCTTGAATTGTCTGCCTAGACAGACAGTTCAAGGATAGTCTTATTAGGATACCTTTTATTAAACTTTAGAGGTCCAAAAGACCAAAAATCTATTCCTAAACAAGAGGACAGATAAAATGTGACAACAAGTCTCCAATGACCCACTGCGGCACCCCAAGTCGGTAGAAAAATGTGTAATTGATTGCATCGATTCGAGTTCATTTGGTTGATTGTACCGAACTCCAAATTACGTATTTAACGTATGGGTAGGGCCCTCGTGAACCGTTGCCAATTTAAATGGCACCCTCCAGTGATGCGGACCAGGGTAGGCGCCTCCCGTGTTTATATTGAGTTTGTATTATTCACGCAATTTGAAAAGGCAATACGTTTCGTCATTAAAAACTTGGGTCTTGAATTATGCTTTTTACCACGAAAGAATTGGAGGAGTTTTAAGTGTCCGAGTAAGAGTGGATTTCACCGAGATAACATTCCCATTAACGTAAATGACAGTTAAATAATTATATAACGAAAGTAAGCTTGAACTTATATTTTACTACACATTGCATCTTGAATTTTAAACTCCAGAAACTGAACTGCCAAACTGAAAAAGAATGATTAAGCTTAAATAAATACGAAATATCGTTTTACTTGACACTGGCAATATGCGTAATAGCGATGCCATAAAAAAAACATTGTTCTCCTCATTTGTATTTAATTTTTTGCCTCTTTCGCACCTCTTATAGCATAGAGAGCAACAGGAATAATCTATCGTTTTTACTTTAGTGTGAAAGCGATAGCTTTAGTCGTTGATAAAGAATTTTTCGATTGATAATAAACGATATGTATTATCAATCGTTTCCTTGTAAAAGCAAAGACGAAGAGCACCAAAGCGATTAATAGGCGGTAAAATCGCAGTTCAGCAATAAATTCGGTAAAAACCTTAATAAAATTTAACCTGATTTGAAAAGGTCCAAGAATAGGTTTAACGTTAATTTCGAAAATCAACATTCATAACACAGTAGAAATGCCTAACATACAACGAAACGGTGACTCGCAATTCATAATAGGTCATTTGCCATATTGCTTATCGCTGTGCAAATATCCCGCCCTGCGGAGATTAGATAAACCACAAAAGACGGCTTGGTACGACGTGGGAAATCACCAAGAATTCTGAAATAATTATAACATAAAGAAGTGCATTTTGAACAAAAATGTTGCTAGTTTAACGTCACAATTACAATCTGTGATTGAAGATTTTATAACAATAATAGGAATAAAAAATAAAGATAGCCTTAAAACTTCTACAGTCATTTCTAAAATAAGGTCTATTATTAATTTCAAGATAGTCGTAGTTGTTTAACATACTAGGTATGTTAGGAGTTATATGAAACAAAATAATATTTTTAGATTTGTTGGAGTCGAGAGGATTTACAAATGCAATTATTGCAGCGATATATGCCGCCATGGACAATTTTGTCAAATTTTGAAACATTACAGGATAAACGAATGCGCATAAATTGATCGCAACCGGATTTCACAGGAAACAGATACGGGGATCACTCGATGTCTATGCAGATCTAAATTTAGAGAGTAATCGCTTGTTTAATAATATATGCTGCAGCATTCGGCACTAACTAATTATATTCCACTAATAACAGTCAGCCGCTAATAGCAATCACTGGTTGTTATTTTATTTTAATTGTCGGAGTTTCCAAATAAAATATACATTTTTATTTTTGATTTGGTATTATGTATCTTCATAATTATTAATCTACTATTAACATTTAGGTCATGTAGGTAAGCTATATTTAAAACTTGTTATACACAACATAATACGCACATATTTTTTTCAGTGCAGCTTCTTCAGATTTAGGACAAATTAGTCTAAGGTTGTTGGGGTCAGTAATTGGATAATTGTCATTATTTGAAAAGATAGACATATCGAAAAAAATATTTTCATTAGGTACATATACTGGAAATACCGTAAATAGTTATTTTCTTTTAGTTCGCGAAATAGCTAAAAGCTTACAACTGCACCGGTATTTGTCAATCAATATTCAGAGATAGGTTATTGTCCCGGCATTTTCTAAGCTAATGTGTTTCCAGCATTGTTCATTAAAAGATAAGCGTCAAAATATTCGACTTATCATGATGAACGTTCGTGAAGTCGAATAACAATGGTGGGAGAGATATCTTGGTGTATGCTGTGTTAATTCTTGAAAACAATCTATCACGTAATTGTTCCTCTTCCATAGTTTAATGTGAAATAGAACCAAAATCTTCTAAATAATAGGTAGGTGAAATTGCCGGATCAGTTAAAAAATACTTACCTGCTTTTATATTATCAGTTGTAACAACACTTACAATCAAATTTAAATCGTTGGTTGTTGTTTATTGCGATTTGTGAAAATATTAATAATTACACAAATATAAGTTATCTAAATTAAAACAAAAGTTACTAAATATCATCAGTTAAAATTGATGGTACAGTATTTCCCGTTTAAATTTAAGCACCTTGCTTGCTGTTCTTCATCCTTGGCATCTCCGTTTCTGTTGACATTACTCCAGTGTATTTCAGTGAATGGGTCACGGGTAATGTCACTCGTCACTGCAGTAACAGATGGCTCAATAGTTCCGAACTGTCGATAAGCCATGCTTTACCAATTTGTTTTGAGATTAAGATGTGTAAAACAGTAAATATTATGCTACACTGAAGGACTTTGCTTTTGTAAATGCGTTAATGTATAACAAGCGACATTGTGACGGTTTAACAGTGAATAACTTATGATTTAAATGTTGTGTATATAGTAAGTTATATAATATTTCCTGATTTCCAGATAAAGAATATAATCTATATAAATAAAAATGAATCGCTAAATGTGTTGCTTAGCGTAAAATTCGAGAACGGCTTAAGCAATTTCGCTAATTCTTTTTGTGTTGTATTATGTAATAACTGTCCGGAGTAAATTAGAAATTTTAAGAAACCATAACGACCATATTTACTTTTCTGATGTAAACCGAAAGTCCCGTCAAAATCGGTCCAGCTGTTCCCAAGATTAGCCCCGCCAAACAGACAGACAGACAGACAAAAATTGTAAAAATGTTGTTTTGGTATATGTACCGAGTATACATACATATGCATTTAATAAAAAGCGGTTATTTTTATATTACAAACAGACACTCCAATTTTATTTATATTTAGATAAGATAATTGTAATATTACGCATTATTATTATTTTGTTAAACCTCTTGAGCTGCAGTAAAATATGACAGTTGATTTCATATTGTTCGTGGACGATATCATTCACGCGTAGCTCAACCTAGTAAACCTGATTAGTTTTTAAAAACATTGGTATCCTATCTAAATAATTGTACCTAACAGTCTTATTACTGTCTAGTAAACAATGACTCACGGCACCAGCGGAACGTAAATACCAGTATTATCTCTGCTATTATAAAATTAATAATCTCGATGACTCAGCTCATCAAATAAATCAAATTACATCGCCCACTATAATATGCGAAACAATGAAACAAAATGTGATGTTAAAAGTAGCAATTAATATAAAACAATGCGGAGGATTAGACGCAAAACTGAGAAGTCTGCTCATCAATCAAAGATCACAACCCTCTCCCTGTCTTTGGTCGCTATACATAATTAATCACCGAATATAATTAAAATTCCCGATGACAAGGCGCGATCACCACAAATGCTTAGGAAGATTCTTAAGACTAGCACTGGCTAAAATGCAATTGTAAGATCAGCTTTTCCGAAATACAGAAGTTAAATTTTCACTTTCTCGTCTACAGTATTATTTTGTGTATTAATACTATTAATATCAGTTATGGCTATAATAACTTCTCATTCATTTAACCTACAGTATTTGAATTTATTTATTCATGACCGCACAGCGGCACAGCGAACTCTGATTCAATTAAGCCAAGAACTTGGCCTTCATTAGTATAAGTAATATTTGTACTGTTTAAGAGTAATCTTTCCACCTAAGACATATTATTCAAAATGTCCTGGTTCAATGGAAGTATTAATTTAGAGTGGTAATTTCATCAGGATTTTCGTTGTAAATTTGATGTCTCCAATTTCAGCACATCGTCACGAGCTTACAGTAATGAGCCACAAGATAATGTTAGATTTGAGGCGCCTCGCAGGCGTCTGCCGTACTGTAATTACCTAGTGACTCAGCATGGCTTTGTTCGCCCTGTATAGGATCCGCGAACAAACTTGTTTTAATTAATTTCGTGTCTTGAACAAGCCTTCAAGCTGATTGTTATCTACTTAGTTGCTGTTAGCGCTCCGGACGCCCCGATAATGAAGCAACATATTGTTTTAAAGTCAAGTTATGATTTTGATAGGTCCAAAGGGATGTGAATTCCTGTCAATATTATTCAAGTATATCATGTTGTTTTTACTAAAACTAACAATAGTAGCAATTTAATATATATTTAATTCTTTAAAGCATAATAATGTTCATATAAGTACTATTATTAATAATCATAGGTAAAGCCAATATACAATCCTGCTGTTTACTTCATTTCCTAATTTAAATTGAATAGGTACAAACTGCGTTATTATTTATTTTTGATTGTAACGTATGCTAAACCAAAGGTTAAAATTAAATAATAATATAATAATAATAATGGCAACCCATTATACGTCCCACTGCTGGGCACGAGTCTCTCCCCTTTTTTGGGGGGAGGCCTGGAGCTTACTCCACCACGCTGCTCCAATGCGGATTGGTGGAGGTGGGTTAGTGGCCAACCCACTGTCGGATGTTTTCAAACCGCCCATAAGGCCTCCGACAAGGTTTAACGACTGCTATCCATCGATAGCAACCGGGACCGACGGCTTAACGTGCCCTCCGAAGCACGGAAACGCGCATTTAATTTGCCACTAGCGGTCACCCATCACACTACCCGACCGCGCCCGTAGTGCTTAACCGAGCAGATCGCTTACGATCTACACCAGTAGCTGGGCCATGCGCGCTTCAAAAAAAAATTTAATACTTAATTGTAAATATCTTCATTAAAATCATTTCTCACTTACAATACCTAATATATTAGGTTGGGGAAAAAGTTTCTTCGCATTTTTTAAGATAATTCAAAACATTTTTGACGTGACAACGTTTTAAATTAGGTTGCGGCTCGGAGTCACTCATGAAAAAGTGTAACGCCCGGTAACGTAACGATGAGTCACCGAACGAGAGAGAGGCCTGCCGGACCGGCGAATGCCTTTCTACCGAGAAAAAGACGTTGTCACGTAAAATCTTCGCCCGTAAAACCGACTTTACAGGCAACCAGTTTTTTAATATAGTTTATTTAAATTTAACTAAAGTATGTATGTACCATTTTGTTCGATAACCTTTTGCCATCTTGTAGGTAGGGACATGATCCCATTGCTATAAAAATTTTGGGACTTCTCATCAAAATACCGCGACAAGTGGATTTGGCAGTCCTCTCGTGATGTTAACCTAACATTGCATAAAGAATTCTGAAGAGACCGAAACAGGTGGAAATCTGAAGGTGCAAGGTCAGGACTATACGGCGGATGCATTAACACCTCCCAGCCAAACTCTCTTAATTTTTGCTGAGTGGCTATAGATGTGTGAGGTCTAGTTTATCATGATGAAACACCACACTCCTTCTGTTGATCAATTCCGGCCGCTTTCTCTCAACTTCTTGCTTTAATCTCATCAGTTGTTCGCAGTAGAGTTCAGAATCGATAGTCCTGCCTGGTGATAATAGCTTATAATGAATAATGCCCTTCCAATCCCACCACACACACAACATCACCTTATTGCGAGTTAACCCGGGTTTCGCCACAGTCTGTGAAGCCTGACCGGCCTTTGACCACGACCTTTTTCGCACGTTCTTGTCGTACGTGATCCACTTTTCATCACCAGTTATCAGCTTCTTCAAAAATGATTCGGTTTCATTACGTCGATTCGGTTTCATTAAAGAATCACAAATGAGTACACGGTTCATTAGGTTTCTTTCAGTGAGCTCGTGAGGTACCCAAATATCGAGTTTTTTTTTGTACCCAGCTTTTTTTCAAATGCGCCAAAACTCTTTTGTGATCAATTCTCAGTTCTCCAGCTACGTCGTAACTACTAATATGTCGATTTGGCTCCACTTTTTCAAAAATGGCATCCATTTTATCCGTAATAGGGCGACCAGAGCAAGGTGCACCTTTGACATCAAAATTTCCGGATTGAAAACGCTTAAACCAAATTTGTGCTACTCTCACAGACACTGCACTAGGTCCATAAACATAGCAAATTTTTTTCGCGGCTTGCGTTGTATTTTTACCTTTTTTGTAGTAAATTTTAAAATGTATCGAATTTCTTCATTAGATTCACTCATCTTGACAGTACGAAAAACAAATGAAAATCACACATTTGCCTAATTTGAATTTGGAATTATGATGTTCTTTAAAATTTTAACTTTCAATGATACCAAAACCAGCCAGATACAAATACTACAGTCAAAGAGATTTTATTACAAGTTCATACATACTATAATGCGAAAAGACTTTTTCCCCAACCTATTATATATAAAAAATATATATATATCCTGATGAATATAAAAGAATGCTTGGATCCCTTCGATAACTTTCATAGTGAGTAGCCAACCTTCGTAGAATTTATAATCTCCCAGCGCAGCGCTTGTTTGGTTCGCCGTTGCCATGGCGACCGGTGAAATATGGACTCTGTCTTTTACTTCGTTTATTGCTGTTATTAGCCAACGATAGCCATTCATTTCAACTTACAGCACAAACGCACGTGGGAAACCTTCATTTAATATTATTTTATCTTTAGTACCTTTATAATTTACTTTCGCTAATTCAATACTATTAATAATCCAAAATTGAGGTTCAAAAAAGTATTTTCGTACTTATAATTCGGTGTTTTTAATAAACGGTTTTGCTTTTATAATCTCAATAGACGGGTAAAGATTTTTTTAAATTGAACTCCAACCAAAATTGCCACGCCAAATAAAATTTATTTTAAAAAAATTATAATAATGAACCTTTAAGAATAACATTTAAGTAAGGAGGAAACCATTTAATATGTTATTGTCTCGGACATTGGGATAACTGGTTTATTAAATAAAACAATTATCCCGTATAAATTCGCAGAAAAAAGATTAATGTGTTATTATTATTTTTCGCAATAACACGTACGAGTACAATTCAAAAATTAAAGAAAATTCCTGAAAATAAACTAAAGAAAAGAGCAGGAATCCTTGCCCAAAAATATTTTTTTTGTCTTTCCATTTTTTCTTAGATTTATAATTTAAATGATTGTTTCATTAATGCAGTATTCAGCAAGCGAAATCAAAACATTATCTCCCTTTTTATCTTCATTAAAACAGCTACCTGATGACATTAATAAGTCATTCGTTTTACTGTAATGAACTGCTATAAAATAATTTAGTTAGTCAATAATAATCAAATAAAATTTATTAATAACGGTGACTGACATTTTTTAAAACGTTATCACGTAACAGACGGTTCTCTAAACAATAAATTAGTACCAATTACAACACAAAATTCTCTCTACAATCAAATAGGATGACTGGTCGAAGTGGAGTGGCCGCACGCGGAGAGAAATTAAGGGTATCTTACTTCTCATTCCGAGTGGAAACCGTATTGTATCTGTCCCTCCTGACTCTTTATTTTTAATACGAGGAAATGTTTTAAGTGTTTTTGTTGTGGCATATCTAGTTTGAGTGAGAACGTGAAAAAGTTGTGATCCTAATAGATTGGTCTGAAAGCAGATATAAAAAAGTTTTATAACAACTCATAACTTTTTTAATTTAAGGGAAAAATAAATTTTACGATTCGACTCGATAATAAGGTGAGATGATGCAAAAAATAACAATTTGTAAGGTGAATACTACTGAATACCTATATAAACTTTGTAAGCATGGAATAGATTCTTATATCACACAGCAGTTCATTAAGCATTAACTAATATTTTAGTACACAAGTGAGTAGATATTTCAATACTTGTTCAAAATCTCAAGTTATAAGTATCATTATTATTTGTAGCAGAATAATTTGGATAATGGACTTGCAGCACCAAATTCTCAAAATACTGTCAGTCTGGTTTGCAGTTAACTTGGACCTTATAGAATGAAAATTACAGAGATTAAAATATAGATCTTTATTTATTGTTTAATAAATTAGTTTATACACAGGTAAATGTCACTTTATTGTCCCTAAATTCTTTGAACAATCATTAGTATCCGTGACGGAGTCGCTCCTCCCCACAGAACAAATAAACTGTGGGTGACTTTGTTTATTTTTGTATGAGAGTTAAATTGGTTCTTCCCAGAATAGTGGGTAAGATCGGTAATCGTTCAGCAAATATGTAAACACGGGACTAACTTTTAATAATAACATTCTTAGCTAGTTATAATGAAGTCGACATTGAAGGAATAAATAAGGCGTAGGTTTTTTAAAAATAATACAATAAACTTAAGGTGATAAACATTTTACTGAAGATAACAATTATTTGGGTGTAGTATAAAAAAAAACAAGAAATATATTTCAAATGGTAATCAATCCGCTCTATTTTCTTTACTTATTGGAAACTTAATTGTATCTCAAGTTAATATAGCACTAAATATATCTATCATATTCCTTACATTTATAGTAAAAATATCGTTAACGTTATGAATATGTGTCTACTTCCATGTTTTATTCGATATTGATTTGGTATTAAGGAATTAGCTAATTGGAAGTAACAAATATAGGTAATTTAAGAAGATAAAAATCGAAGTAAACCGAAGCATGATTTATGGTACGAGACACGTTTCCGCCAAAAGGATATGCTGTATACGTAGCTAGTTTTGTAGTAGCTATAAACCTGTAATCGAAACCGGTTTAGTAAATGTGGACTTACGGACTGGGGAGAGGGCATGCGCGATATCAAAGCAGGTGTACCACACTGAGCCTACTGACTCAATGAGAATTCCAATTCAAGCCTTATATAGTTTCCATGAGATTTATTTCACTAACTACGCGACTTGATTTGAACCGATACACTATTGATACTGACCTCGCTTTAAAAACAGTGGAAAATAACATGCAAATAAGAAAAGTTACACGTCAATGATTCCGACATCAGCATCCATCGTGTATGGATATCCAAGAAGTTCAGTTTGGGGTGGTGTGTTTATAACGCATGTTTAATAATTTAGTAGCAGCGGCGCGCGGTCCCTTACCGGCCTGTGTGCTGAATAATGGATGCAACAATAATATGAGTAGACCGTCTCCGTGTATTCAATACTAAAATGCATATGAGTCCCCGTACATTGATGATTAAGTAATGACAGAGTAATGTAAAGGTACTCAAGGTCTTCGAGATTCATAACTTGAGAAAGGTATACCTGCTTTTTGAACTTCAATATAAAAATTTCAACATCAAATGTAAGTAAAAAGTTTTATTCTAGATGCCTGCTGTTACAAATACATAGGGTTACTAACAAAATATTTAAATGGTGAAAAATGAATGAATAAAAATGTTTTAAGACATTAAAATATCAATAACGAAGGCGAGAAACATGTGGAATAAATACAAAGCGACATTAATGAATTCTTCGTCACAGAAGAAAAATCTTTGTCAAAGTTGTTTTTCTTACGCTTTGAACCTCAAATAAGAGAGAGAGAACGAGATGGAGTCAAATACTCTAAATGTAGATTATCAGAACATCAGAAACTATATAACGTTAAGAGAACTTTAAAAAAATATATTAATAGCTCGAGAAAATAAAGATAAATAATTATTTCCGACCTTCAATTTTTCGAATAATTTCAATAATTTGGCGACTAATAAAATTCTAACCCATACATCAGATAAATTAAAATTTATTATCAGATCACGAGAAAAATATGACAATTGATTTCATATTGTTCATGCCCGATATCAGCCGCATTTGGCTCAAAAAATTATGGAATTTCTGTAATAGAATTAAAGAGGAGATTAGTAAATAACTAAAAAAACCGTCATCTGAAGTAAAGTCGATATTACTTTAAGTCAATTTTTGCAGTTGTTTACAACTATTAAAATTAAAGTAGGTATATATATAAATATTTTATTACTAGCTGAACCGGTGAACTGCTTTAGAATTAAATAATGCGTGTAAGATAAGACAGATATGAACTATTTTTAAGGGAAAATGAAATGTTTTAACTATTTTCCTTTCAATTTTTTTCCTTAGATTTCCACGTATATTTCAAAATTAAAATTTGTCAAATCGACCTAGCCGTTCTCTAGTATTACGGAAACTAACAAAAGTCATTTGATTTTTATAGGCATATAGATTGTACAAGAAGATTCCACGTATATAATAAGGTTTAAGTTTTTAGACACTTGTCAAGTTATGATATTAAAAATATATTTAAGGATGCTCTGCCATTATCTAAAACATATGCCCAGTCTTAATGTCGAAGACCTAGACAATCTTTTCACGAGCTAACATCTATGTATGGCATTAAAACATAATTGGATATTTTGCTTTTTTTAAATATTTTTACGATTACAGTCGCAGTCCGTACGTTATTAGAGTTGCTAACATTTTCCGATCAATTCAATATTTGAAACAATCCTTCCCTAAGACATTACTTACTTATTCGTGGTATTTTATTACAACTAAGCGCAATGTAAACATTGATAAGTGAACATAAGAATCCAATCCAAGAAAAATAAACTAGAAAGTTTATCTTCTGTGGCTAACAGTTTTAAGCAGCATTCATTAGCATAGGAAGCGCGTTGTTTAGTTCCTATTTAAATATAAGGAACTAATGCCTAGTTTGAGAATGAACCAAGCAGAACAGGTTGTATGTTCCGCCGTCGGTAAAGACTTGGTTACACATTTTTTTTTCATTAAAATTTGAAAATGTTCTATTCATATTTATATTCTTTAAACGTTCCAGTCACTGGTAAGTTAATTATCTACATGATGTATTGTTTTCTTTTTTTAGCAATGTATGAGATCATTTGTGTTCGTCTCTACGTTTCTTTCCCATTGAGTTGTCTGAACTTAGGGTGAATTGCAAATTGAATATCAATTTAAATATTTATATCGTCAGTAATCCAAAGTGCAGATTTTTTAAATTGTGAAATTACCAAACGGGTTTTAATAAAGATTTTAGCGCTAATCGTTCTGTATAACTTACATAGATGTATTATGCCGTGTATTTGCATGAGGGTGCAGCAGAATGCATTTAATTTGTTAATAAATCAGGCTGCGGGGGTGGTACGGGTTCATTAGACAGATCGCCCGGGGCCTTCCGGGGTGTTCTGCCCACTCCATCCGCCGTCCTTCTGTTGCTTGATGCATTTAATTTGCTAAGAGCAATGCATTATAGATCAAATTAGCCCTCATAATTTAATTTGTTGGTTACTTTGGGGTGGAATGTAAGAACGAACAGAGCATTTCAGTGAGCTTTTTTAATTTAACTTATAAATAAAACAATTATATCTTTAAAGATAAAGGAAAAAAATACATACAGAAATAATTCATTAATTTTACTGAAATCATCATGTAACGGGAGGTCGATTTCATGTCAACCCTTAGTAGCTTGTAATTGGTACTCAAGATTAATCCATCAGCTGTTTAATAAAGCTCGTGTCTTATCTTTTATTAAAATAGTTGTTTCTTTATGAAAATTTTACCTAAATAAGTTATTAATTGGCTCTCATAACTTGGGCTTATCGCTCGCATAAATTAAGGTAGACATTCGCGCGCGGGCGCCTCGTCCACGCACGTAGTGAAACTTTTAATTGCATTCAGCCTTATCACTGTCGTCAACACTGCCGAGTTATGAACACCCCGGTTACTGTACTTTTCAAATGCGAAGAAGCTTTAAAATACGTTTATGTTTGTTTTTATCAATATAAAATTGTTAACAATGTATTTAAAAATATCTTCCCCCACCAAATATATTAATTTATATCTCCTTAGAATTTGTTTTCCAAATTCAAATTCAGTTTTTAAATTAAATTGTCACCATGTATCCGTTTTGGGCACTATAAACATAAAACAATAGAGGCTAGGACCGGACGAGAGACTCATTAATTTAGATGATTGTACAATTATCTAAATATAAGCGGAGCGAGACGCCCATGCGGGGGCAGGGTGTACTTCAACCCGAAAAGGAGGGAGGGGAGTGGGCACTCGTTTTTAATTAAACCGGCGATGAAATGAAGTGGTCCGTGTAATATTGCTTAGACATATTTTAAAAATTAAATTTCAACTCGCCTCGTTCAAAGCGATTTGTCGAATACCCGAAATTGATGTGTGGGTATGATCCAAAAACAAAATCTAATTAATGTTCTCTATGGGCTTGAATTGCTGCACAAACAAATGGAGAGAACTAAGATAACATTGTAACGATATAGCTAAGAGATAATACTTAACAAATTATGAATGAATAATTAATTTGACTCGGCTAAGTTTCAATAAACGTAAATTCTTGGTCCCCGCTGTCGCATGTCGGTAAGCTTGTGTAGAAGGGTTGCCTCATTCCTCCTCTGTATTTGTTTTTCCTTAAAGCTTTAATTAAAAGTATGTTTATTTTAAAGAAAATTGATGTTCAAAGTAAATAAATCCTTGATGGTTTCATTATCTCCTTTTAATTAAGTCTCACCTGATGATAAAATACTTAGAATTATCAGCTATACGTTCGCATCTTATAGATACATTTGATTATGTGGATTCTTCTCTGTATTCTTATTATATATGTGGAATCTTCTTTGTATTCTTGCTGAGAGTTACAAAACAAATGTTTGTTTTGTTTTAATTAAATTCCTGTTTCAATTATCCAAACATCTATTCTTGTTTTCAGCGTGGTATTTATCGTTGCGTTACTTACTGGGTGCATTAGAATGCTGATCTGTGTTTTTCTGGATTTCATTAATATGTTATTGTTATATCTATCTGTTCCATAAAATGTAAATGTTATTTTATGGTTATAATTAAACAAGAGTTTCATGCCTTTTTATTGGACACGTGGTGCATTTAAATATAATTGAAATGGGTACAATGCAGCCAAATATGTTCTTTAGTACGTTGTCTTGTCACTGATAAAGCATTATAGTATTAGGGTTTACTAGTATAAGACATCTGTTTACAAATATGTCAGCTAACATGTCTCGATGATGTCAGGTATTGTTCCGATATTCACATAGTTACCTAAAGGCTTTCCTTTGGGGTCCGTTAACTGCGCGCCCAGGCCTGGTGCCTTGATGGGACCGCCGGTCTCCGGGCCGGCACGATGCACCAAACAAAAAACTCAACAATAACAAAAAAAGCACTAAACGTAATAACTCAATAAACTAAACCGCCGAATGCAGTCTCGTACCTTTCAAGTTCGACAGAACAAAAGACTAAACGCACAAAAACTTTCTAATGAAACTTTAAAACAAAAACGGTACTGAGAACTTCGAAAAAAGTAGATGTGTTTACGGGGACCGACGACACTTCCCCACGTAGCGTTTCGGTCGCGACTGAGCCACGCGGTCGCGCGCGGGCCTGGGCGGGGGAAGAGCGCGGGGGCATGCCGGCCCCGCACCTCCGCGGTATTATTTGATTAATTCGCCTCCCCCTTGTATACTCGCCGAGTCGTCATTACGACGATGAACGTTAAGTTTTTAAATTTCAGTGAGAGGGCCGCAACCTTCACCTACTACTTAATACTTTAATTGAATTAATTAAGATCGACGGGCGCCAACAAAGATTAGACGTTAATAAGCAAACGCTGAAGGATCCGTCCCGTTCATGGTTAATTACTGCGGTCGCAGTGCGCTCGCAGAAAAAATCCCTGCTTGAAATAATGAGTAACCTAGCAAGAAACGTAAACCCCGCTAATTGGAGTGCATATGCATACTGAAGTAAAATAAAGTATGAATGAGTTATTTTGACGATGTTGTATGCCGGCAAACGAATGGCTAATAAGGAAGATTTAAACAGTGCGTAGGTATGCGATAGTGATATGAGATATGACATTTGCATATTTATAAGGTGCGACTGTAAAAACTATTTGCCTAAAGTATAGTAAAACGTTTTTAGATGTTATGGTATCTTTAGTCAATGCACATGATATTATTAAGACAAATTAAAGTCACCTAAAACCAACAGAAAAATATTAAGGATAAAATATGAAAGAAGCTCTTTCAAGCTTTGGGGATGCTGTAGGAATTGATGAATTGAACTCAAATAACAATTGACTGACAGCGCTTTCTGTAAATTTAACTGCTGATGTAACTGACATATGCCAAAATCGACCTACTTACTTTGTTTCTTTTAAAATTGAATAAGAAGACAATTTTTAAAGACATATTATTATTTATTTTTTTAATAATTCAATTTTTTAAGCTGTCTACAGCTTAAGTACATATAAAAATATATTACGTATTATATAATAAAAATCTCGTTTCAATTATAAAAAAAAATTGAATAGCAGTATAATAAGTTTGTTAAGGCAAGTAATGAAATAAGATCACTACGATTATAATCATCAGATTCTTTACAGTTGAGGAAGCTGGGAGAGGAAAGTAAAAGTAAATTTAAATTTATCAGGTAACCTGATTAGAATAATTCAACAGTTCTCGGCATATGAATAACTCTAACACCACAATTTGTGCGTTCTAGGTTAAAACAATGTCCAATTGGTAAGGGCGAAATTTCATCTTCGACAGTTAATATAATAAAGAAAATGTCACTTTCTTCCTGGTGAAATTGTAAACAATAAAGTGGAGTCGTAACTTTTTCTTGTTTTGGTCAATTAAATTCAAAGCGTTATAAACAGGTTATCAACTGCATCAAAGAGAACGCTCTGATTTTTGCGTCTATAATAAAAGGAGGAATGACTGAATTTTGAAGTTGAATCCACATTCAACGATAAATTCAGTGTCAGTTGCTTTGTCAAGCAGTACAGAACATGACTGAGATTCTGCTGGATTGTTGGGAGCTAATTTTCTCCGTTGCTAATGTTCTTGATTTTGTTTAATGACATTCTTTTAATTTAATTATAGTGCAGGATGTTCGATGATTATGATGAGAAAGCTAACGTTGCATTACATTTTTCCAAGTAATCTATATAATGTGTGTGTGTACAAAGGCACCCACGACACAGGTTTTATATCTACGAGTGTAATGTAAGCGTATTTAATATTTATATTCATACTAGCGCACCCGTTTCGACGTTTTTTGATCTTGCTCTCGATTAGTCTAGATCTGCTATCTATCGATCTAGATCTCTTAGGTTTACTTGAGCTCTTAGGTTTATCTCCTCCTTCCTTTGGTATATAATCGCATTTTTATAGCAATTTCTATAAATAGATGTTGCAATACTTCCGTAGTATCAAACCCATATCTGTTACGAGCTTCGCTCGAAAATTAATCTTTGCTTGAAGTTAATGGGCCTTATTAATCACGGGCATTGCGTCTAGATGAATATTATGTGGTAATCGGTGAGTCACAGTCTATAGATATTGGTATTTTATTACGAAAACAGATGTACCGTTACACAACACGATCTTGTTTATCGTAATTGTATGTTTAAATTATACTTAGGTAAATGTTAAGGTTACGTACGTTGTAAAAACATTTTAATGAATTTCTAAAGCTTTCTCAGAATGATTATTGAATTTAATCTTAGGAATGTTTGTCGTTTTATAGATAGGGTGACCTATTAAGCGGAGTTCCTTTATTTATCTAAGAAATACATATATGTATGTGTAAATAAGTGGTTGCATTTAATCAACTAAGTTTTCCAGGGTATAATAAGAAACATGACGATTTTGTTTATGACTTATTTTGGTAACTTGGGTTTTGTAGTATGGATTATAATTCAACAATCGCATAACTTCAAGGGTTCGTTGGAAAAAATATTTAAGCTGTAATGAATTTATCACCACGACCGTAAGATTTTCATATCACAATAGGTAAACATATTTTGGATTTATTAAAATTTGTTTACAATAATTTAATATTCGCATAGCTTAATTTTTATCATTAGTGATGCTAATGTAAATTTATCTAATTATCTCAATACAGTACCGCGTTTTTACTGGTATAAAGGTGTTACATGTCGAAAGTTACATCGAAAGTTACAAGGTATCTTGCATTCAGATAGTTTGCTATCTCCGTTTTTTTTTTCTATCGGCTGTATTATACCTAAGCATTTATTACACATGAACTACATACTCATCTGCTATTTTGCAGACATAAATTCAAGACTAAAAGTTACGTACTTTATCTGTATTTTTTAAATTTATCAATAACTGATCGAAATTTAACCTGCTTGTACGTCTAAATTAATATAAAAAGTTCTGATTCGAATTTTATTATAATTCAAAACCTAATAAATCGAATATCATTGAATCAACGTCACACATTTGATCTCAGTCTCCGTGACAGGTGAATGCAAGCGTTATTAATGCTTTACATTTTAATTGGATACGTGAACGAATACTTAGTCATTAGGCGAGGTTAGAAATTTAAATTGTTAATACTTTTTGTTATAATTAACAGTTGTAGCCAGGTGGTGGGGAATTTGGTCGTGGAATGTTTATGGTTGTACTCGTGTCTATTTAATGTTAAGATAAGTTTTAGATTAACAAAGGATTCGACGTTTTATTAAAATTTGTAAAATTGAAGCACTATTTTGTTTTAATCGACTTTCAGTACGTTTAGGTGATCATTATTAAGCCTGGGTTGCACCACGACTTTTGTTTAAGTTAAAGTTAATGTAACATTTCACACGCCTTTCTAACTTTAACAGATTTCTTTAAATTAGATAAGGATGTAAAATGTTACATTAACTTTAACTTAAACAAAAGTCGTGGTGCAACTCAGGCTTAATAACTGTTTATTATAGTACTTATACATGAAGACTATTCATTGCTAAATTCAGTTAAATTAAAATTCTTTGCTTAAATAGCCGATTTGCTATTTGCGTACCTATCTATTGAGTAATTTATATTGTTAACAGGCTCGCCGCCTGTTACATGGACCAAAACGTAACCGGCGAATCGTGGGTGTTTGCATGTATGTTAGAATGCATGCATTTACCACTGCCTATCCCTTTGGGGATTACAGGCGTGAAGTTACGTTTTTTTATACTGTGATAAATTATCAAATAAGATAAGATACAATTTATGAAGAGATGGATGGATGGATTAATATTCCACATGCTTCAATATTAATATATAGGTACTGTCGGTAGAGTTTCAGTGTCGGTGCTCAAGGGTTTAAGGACTACCGCAGTACGTCATCTATCTGACGCCCAATTATAGTGCCAATTATTCAGCACTATCATATTCCGGTTAGATAGAGAAACAACCTCAGGCCTTAGTTGTGGCAACGCAACTGCATTTTAATGTTTGATTTTTGTATAGATGTCTATAGGTTTCAGCTTCAACTTACAAAGAGACAAAATTGTAACTACCACTATATTATACGATGTATTTAAAGTCTATCACCTTATCAGTGGCAACACTGGTTGTCAGATGTCAAAATTGTAGCTCGTATTTAATTATTGTATAAAAATTAGTTTTAGTGATTGTTATTAGCATTAATAGTGTAATATTCAATAATTATATACAATTTAAACGAACAAATGTTGGCGAGGTGATCTGCGGCTAAATCATTAAGAAAGACGACTTCGAAATAGCTGACGTCGACCCAACGGTCAGATTTGAAAAATCGCTGTAAAACCTGGGGAGTATTGCCTTTAATTCATGTATTTTTGTAGTAAATCCCTATATATAACAGTATTCATTACACTGCTCACTTAGTGAGCTTCGTCCAGTACTCATAGGCTCTGTTTAATACTCATTTTACTTGACAATATGTGGAAGTAAAATTGATGAACTAACAATAGCCGCAGACAATAAAACTCTTCAATAATTTTAGTTTATTAAGTATTTTGTTACACTATACATTGTTCTACTTGCTATTTATACTGCTCATTTTGTGAGCTTCGTCAAATACCTACATACAGGCACAGTTGATTCTCTTTTCACTTGACTATGTAGTGGAAGTGAAATAGATGAGAAACATTAGCCACAGACACTCATCCCACTACATTTATACACAACTTATGTACTAAACAAATCATAAAAATACTATTACCCGATTTGTTGTCCTGTGTAATTAAGTTTGAGCATTAATCAATATAAAGATTGATAAGTTAAAGATAGGTTATAATGTAAAATTAATTATTAAATATAACACTTCTTGCTGTGTTCTTTTCTGTCTCATTTTTGTTTAAAAGTTAACATATTTAATATAAAATATAACACTACTTTCTTGCTATGTTCTTTTTCTTTTTTGTATGAGTTTCCATCTGTATTCTAACATACTTTGTCTTTTTTCTAGTATTATTAGTCATTTACTTACTATATCCCTATTGTATCCCTTTTGTCTCTTGAAACCTTTTATTAAGCTTCTGTAAATAATATTTCAGGTGTTATTACACAAAATAACCTGTCTAGAATATGATGACACGTAGAGCGACCACCCGTGAAATGGAGGACAAACTGAGAACTACGCTGAAAGAACTTGAGTCAACAAAATTACTCTGCAAACAACTACTACAGGAACGGGAAGATAGTGAAGTGGAATTGAAACAATTAATAGACAAAAATACTTCACTGAAAAATGAGTTGGCAGAAAATCATATTAAATATGTAGACTTACTCGACCAAGTTCAACAATTTCAAATGGTCATTTCAACCTTTCAACAGTGTGGTGAAACATATGAACAAGCCTTGCAACGTATTTCAGAACTGGAAAGTGAAGTTTGTGATGCTCATAAGACAATTGCAAATATGGAAGAAGCTAAAATTAATGAACAATCGTTTTATACCCATAGTTTGTACAATGAGTTGGTCGGTACCACTTCGAATCTCAGTGAAATACATAACAAGAAATTGTTAACAATAGACTTGACTGGTGATGATACCATTAAGCAGTGTCCAATTTTGAGTAGTAGGAATAAATTCAAAAAGTATAGACGCCTGAATAAAAATATTAAAAGGAAACTAAAATCATTAAATTCATTAAAATGTGCTGTTAAATCAAAAAATAAACTAAGGGAACAGCGATCAAATTTAATAAAACAGTTAGATGCTTTCTGTGTTGAATTAGAGCTTTCCAGGCACTCACATGATACTGACTCACGAGACTTTACACGACAATTACTCCAAAAAGATCAAGAAATTAAGGCAATCTTTAATAAATATAAAGCATCACAAGTTCAACTATCTCAACGTTTACAAGAGGCTAGTGAACTTGTTGACTTAGTCACATACAATGCAGAGAGATATGAATCATTGACTAAGAACAATTTAATTACTTGTTCTCACTGTCCAAAAGCTTCTGTGCCTACAATCATTACTCCGAACACATCTGCAAATACTCAGATTGATGGCACATATAAAACATTGCTATTTTCAGATAGATTGGGATCAGGTTTTGGATCCTTATTAAAGGATCATTTGACAAGCAATATAATTAATCATTGCTACCCTGACCAATCATATAAGCAAATAATTCATAAAATTAAGAATACAAAAATTGACAGTGATTCAACTTTAATAATAATGTTGGGAAATAGCTTAGGTCTCAAAAAAAAGGACATTGTTGATGGTGTTGATACCTTATTGAATCTGAATGTTAAAAATATAATGGTTTGTGCATTTCCCTACTCAGAATCATTGACACAAAGGGAAAATAATTGTATTTATTATTTGAACAATGTAATTCATACATTGACTTGTCGTCATAGTGACAAATTATTTTATTTTGACACTAATAAGTTTATTAGTGGATTTAAATTGACACGGGAAACTATGTATCTTCCCAAAAAATATAGGAAATTACTGGCTACGCTGATAGCTTATAATATTAACAATGTTATATGTAATATAGCAAATGCTATTAGTAGTTTAGAGAGTAACATAAGTGTTACCAATAATTTTATGAATGACGTAGAGTGTAATAGCATCCAACCCCTGATGACATCTGCCAACACCAGGGACTCTGAGTATTCTCTGGCTCAGGGGGGAAATACAAACTGTACATCCTCGCTGACTGGTGTTGGCGGAGGCGTCTTGGGTTGCACTCTCAATTATTTAAACTAGATTTTAAGACAGAAGAAGTTACCAATATTGAACATACTAATAAACCGGTATCTTCTGGCATTTGCACTTTTAATAAAGTCAACAGTTTGGTAGTATTACACCAAAATATTCAAGGGTTGCATTCCAAGTTATTGGAATTAGAACTAGTTCTGGAGAAATTCCAGTATGACATTGTTTGTTTAACTGAACATTGGTTAAAAGAAAACCAAATCATGATTAATTATAAGAATTATTCTGTTGTTAGTTGTTACAATAGAAAAGTTATGCAACATGGTGGCACTTTAATTTTGATAAAAAACTCAATTAAATCCAGGGAACGTAAAGACATAGTTGAGTTATCGATTGAACATATTGTAGAAGTTTCTTGTGTTGAGCTGGATAAGCATATAATAGTGTGCGTTTATAGACCACCAAATTATCAGAATTTGAATGTGTTTGAGTCCACTATGGAAGATTTGTTAAAAAAACTATGTTCAGGTAGAAAGTCTGTAATTGTATGTGGTGATTTTAACATTAATATTTTAGAAAATAATTCAAACAGCAATAGGTTACTGAATCTATTTAAATCATTCAACTTACGCAATGTTTTTTTGGAACCCACCCGAGTGAGCCCAACCTCGGCAACTTGTATAGATAATATCTTTTGTGAATGTAAATATATATCTACAAATATTGTTAACTATTTGCCATCTGATCATAGCGGCCAGACAATTACTTTTGACGTAGATAAACCTTCCAGCAAAATTGAAAAAACACATAGACCAGTAACATCTGTTAGATTGAATAACTTCAATAATATTTTAAAAGAAAAATTATATTTTCAAAATTTTGACATAAGTAGTGCAAATGATTTTTATGCACAATTTTTTGATACTATTAATACACATTTTAATAATATCTTTAAAATTAGAACAAGAACCGCAAAGTGTAAATTTAGTTTTTGTGACTGGGCAACTGATGGCATTCGAAGAAGTAGGGAACGATTATTTGAACTTTATGGTCTTAAAACTTATATGCAAAATCCAAATTTTAACAAGTATGTCGCTACATATTCAAAAATTTTTAAAAGTGTATGTAAAAACGCAAAGTCAATTTATATAAGCAATAAAATTAAAAATGCAGACGATAAAATGAAGGCGACCTGGAAAATAATAAATAGTGAAACGGGCAAAAACAAGCGGTCTGAAACTCGTGTCCTTTTGGAGACACCACAGGGTATTTTAGGCTCAGATTTAGACATTGCTACACACTTTGAAGATTACTTTGCTAATATTCCATTCAAAATTACGGCACCTTTAAATTCTTCTACTGGAATATCGATTGACATTCTTAAAAGGAACGTAGAGCCTTGTCATATTAAACTAACTTTTAGTCATATTAGTCCACAAACAATCATATCCACATTTAATCAGCTCAAAAACAAAGCTACTGAAGATATTTATGGTATGTCTGTTAAAGTGTGTAAATCGATTATTAGTACTGTAGCGCCTTATTTATCTTCAATTTTTAATT
Source organism: Macrosoma leucophasiata (assembly GCA_036365455.1). Taxonomy (NCBI): domain Eukaryota; kingdom Metazoa; phylum Arthropoda; class Insecta; order Lepidoptera; family Hedylidae; genus Macrosoma; species Macrosoma leucophasiata. The sequence goes on along the minus strand of JAWQUS010000007.1, from coordinate 18,708,748 downwards.
TATGTATTGAGCAGGGAATCTTTCCGGATTTGTTAAAACTGAGCAAAGTCGTACCATTATTTAAATCAGGGGATAGTAAAGACCCGAATAATTATAGGCCGGTATCTGTTCTTCCCGTTATTAGTAAAGTTTTCGAGAAAGTGATACTTAATCAATTGCTGCAGCACTTTAATAAAAATAAGATCTTACACCACCAACAATTTGGTTTCACAAAAGGTTGTAATACAATTGATGCCGGTGTTGCTTTACTTAAACATATTTATGAAGCTTGGGAAGATTCGCAGGATGCTATAGGAATCTTTTGCGACCTTTCCAAAGCATTTGACTGCGTGGACCATAATACGTTAATGTGCAAACTTGAGCACTATGGCCTTGGATGTAAAGCCCTTCAACTTATTAAATCATATCTAGAAAACCGGGAACAGAAAATACAAGTTAACGGAGTAAAATCACCAGGCTCTAAAGTAGAAATGGGTGTACCACAGGGCTCGATATTAGGTCCATTTCTGTTTTTAGTATATATAAATGATTTGCTCCATTTGATGCCCATCAGTGAGCCTAAAACAATTTTATTTGCCGATGATACCTCGCTGGTCTTTAAAGTGAATAGAAAAGAACCAAATTATGATACTATTAATAAAGCCATACAAGAAGTACATAATTGGTTTACAGTAAATAATCTTGCATTAAATAGTAAAAAAACTAAATGTATTCGTTTTACTCTTCCAAATGTCAAAAGTAAAGAAGGGGAAATATTCTTCAACAATGATAAAACACAATTTGTTAGTGAAGCTGTCTTCTTGGGTATAACGCTTGATTCAAAATTGCAATGGGGCCCTCATATTAAACTGTTAGGAAAACGTCTAAGTTCTGCTGCTTATGCCGTCAGGAAGATTAGACAGTTAACGGATGTCGACACTGCGAGACTCGTTTATTTCAGCTACTTTCACAGTGTCATGTCCTACGGTATTTTGTTGTGGGGTCGGGCAGCTGAAATTGATTCAATATTTATATTACAAAAGAGAGCTATTAGAGCGATATATAACTTAAATAGTCGTGACTCCTTGAAAGAATTATTCAAGCGAATAAATATAATGACGGTCCCTTGCCAATATATTTATGAAAATATATTGTATGCTAGGAAAAACTTGCACTTATTTAAGAAAATTAATGATATTCATACTTATAATACCAGAAATAAAAATAAATTAGTATTTCCAAGTTTTCGCCTATCGAAAACACATAAATGTTTCTTAACATGTTGTATACAGTTTTATAACAAAATTCCGTCCAACATTCTTGAACTTACAGATAATACATTTAAGTCATGTATTAAACGCACACTATGTAAAAATGCGTACTATAGACTCGATGACTATCTAAAGGATAGAGATGCCTGGACAAATGCTGGTCTAGCTCCACAAGACTAAACAATATTTTTGTGAAATTAATGTGCATTGTACTTGATATTGTAAAACATAGTTATAAGTGTCATATTGTGAAAATAGTTTTAAGGAACATATTTTGAAAAGACCCTACTGAGTTTTGTTTTGGCAGGTTTTTTCTCAGTAATGTGGGCTTTGGAACTCTGCCAGTGAATGACAAAGAATGTCCCATATTTTTTTGTTTATATTTTCCCATATTATCTTGCCGTTTGTAAAAGAGAGTATGGAACATTCTGTTGATACCTATTTTTATTATTAAGTATTTTTGGACTATTATTAATTTATTTACTTTGACATATTAATCAACGTATCAGTTGTTATTCGCTTTAATTTTATATTTGTAATTTGACCTATCACAAGCAAATTCTATTATTTCCAAGTGATTAAATGAATTTTTGAGTTTGAGTTTGAGTTTATGAGTGTAATGCCAAACAAAAAAATATCAACATATAAAATACTTAGTAAGGACGAATGTTAAGTTAATAAAAACGTTTTATTTTGTAAATATAAGATATCCCTTTAATGTCTTAAATGGCTCAGCGCGGACAAAAATCTTAAATAGATGTCGAGAATTATGTAAAATTTGAATCAGAATCGTGTGTCATCAGGGTACAGAGTTTTTTTTATCATCTAAACATACTTACTATCGCTGAGCAACGCGAAGCTGATGAACTTTTCTGAAGAAACGTGAATGATGCTTGGCAAGCACAACAAAAAGATGTAGAGCAAAGCACATAATTTTAGCCTGACAGATCTAATGTACAGTGTGTGTACCACGGAATACTTATTTATCTATTCCGTGGTGTGTACAGTGTACTACTGATGAGGATATTTAACAACCGAAAAAATAACAACAATGCATTAACAAATTATAATACACTAAAAAAATCCGCCTAAAATTTTAAGTCTTGATTAACGTAAATATCCATTCAGATTTGTATCCAATAAATTTAAATGTTAATGAAAAGGATTCTATGATACACGACTACTGCAGCTTAGCAGGATTAGATATATCGACGAGAGACGTATCGATAGTCAGTCTTAGAATTAACGCTGATACAAACAAGCAACGTAAATCGTCCCAAACAAGGGTACAATTAAGGCAGGCGCACACTGCACCGCTGCAAGGGCGGACCAACTCCGTCCGCCACAATGTGCCAAATGACGGCCGCCCGGTACGCAAATGAAGAATATTGTCGGACTCTATGAATGCTCCTTAATGATGCAGACACCGTGTGCTGTACGTCACCCACACTACGCTTACACGATTGTTAACTTGTTCATCTGCTATTGTACATTGCTTACGTTTTGAGCTGAAAGCTTTTTTGCTATTGATGACAAGCGCTTAATTAAGATGCAGTATTGACGTTCAATATATTTATTTAACTTGAAGATGTCAAGTGGAAGAGAGTAGTCAAAAGAGAATCGCTTAATATTTGTACTGTTATCAACGGCTTCTTTGTTTTATATCCTTTTTTACCGTCTGTTTCAGAAAAACTGATTATTGATCAGGCGTTTTTTGTATGCATGTATTCACATTATCTTGAACTGCAAGTTTTTCGCTGTAAGTTTTTCGCAATTTTACCATCGTAAATATATAAACAAGTATATTCTATACCTCTTTTTTTCTCTCAATCTTATTAAAAAAATGAATCAAATCTTAACTTCATACACGATGAAGAAGAGCAGCTTTATGTGACTTTGACTCGGTAAAATGGCTGAAGCATAGGGAAACGCTGCTGGCAATGGGTACTGGTAAACATCTTGTATACCTTCTCAAACCATTGTATAGAGAGGGTACGACTTTTGTAAAAACGGACGATATTCTATCTCTTTGTCCATCCCATTTCTGGAGTTCTTCAAGAGTGGTTATCTCACCTCTTTTATTTAACGTCTACGCAGAAATCGTCATAACAATAACTCTAGAAGATTGGGCAGACGGAATCGAAATCGGTGGCATTAAAATCTCTAATCTTCGATATGCAGACGATATGACTCTAATCAGTTTACCCTTGTATGGTGTAACAACTTTTCGTAGAAAATAGCATCGACTAATTTCAGTCAAAATAAAGTCAATTCAATCGATATTCATACACAAACTGATTATTTTCTTGAACGTTGTTCGAATTGGTAAAATTATGTCAAAATTACACCAAACAAGGGTAAACCCCTCTAATCACAATCAGCGTTAACCATATGGAAAATTAATTGAGCAGAATGGAACGCACTAGACAAAAGTTATGGTTATCAACCGTGCTAACAATAACTCAGCAGAGGTTACAAGGATTTCGAATTGTACTGCACAACGAGAGATTTCGAGTGATTCAAAATATAAATTCAGTGGCGTAGGGTTATTTATTACAAAGTCGGCTATGTGTAAGCTCACGAACATATGGAAGAACCGGAACATTACAAAAGCCATGAAAATCTGGCTGGTGAAAGCGTTAATGTTTCCCATATTCTACTACATACCTGAAACGTAAACGCTGAGAGAAAGTGAAAAAAAAGGTGGTAGATGCACAAGGAATGTGGCTGACGAAAGATGCTTGGAATATCTTGAACTAAATACAGAACGAAAGTATCAGTACTACAAGTACTAAATATCAAGTAGTGTCTATCCTTTGTGGTTCCGTGTCAGATTCTCACGTTATTCAGACCTTCAACGGTAAAAGGGGATGTGGTACATACCACACTATGGGCTGGGCCTAGGAAGTTAAAGTGGCAGTTAAAAAGCAATTTTATGAGTCCACCTGAAACGCTTCTGTACGTGTGGTGGCGGATAGTGAAACGGGTGATCAACCCTGAAGTGGCAACTACAACCACTCTGTCAAGGGTGTAACGACCAAGAAGAAGAACTTTGAAAAATCCTTTCTTTAAGACGAGATCCTTTCTCTCTCCAAGGAACAAACGTATTTAGTAACCAAATTATAGCCTTCTGCTACTAGTATTAGTCTATCAGTCATTTCGATACTCAATAACTCAATCAGTAATGGAGGATTGTCTAAAGATTGATATACATTTTTTTTTAATTTATAGATATTTATAAGTTACTGAATGTCTTAATTGTGTGTGAATTTAATTAAATAAATTTTTAGTCTTTCACTCATTGTTCTCCGTAACCTATGAGTATTCTCGGAACAATAAAATTCTTAGAACGTTAACCATGTGTCGTATAAAGCGCATAAATAGGTATTATTAATAACATTTATTGATTTTCTTTAACTAAACGTGAATTAAATTTATTTTTACTCTTTCGCTCATTGTTATCTGTAACCTATGAGTATTCTCGGAATAATAAAATTCTTAGAACGTTAACCATGTTTCATTTTGAGCTGAATATAGTTCACGGTATTATTACTTGTTGTAAAAGCCGTGCCAGACAAACCGTTATTATAATATACATTACGACAGCACTAAACGTCGAAGACAGTTACATTTACCAGAGAGATGCAAGTTTACGAAAATTAGAATAGCCATGGTTTGTGTAGGTTTAATACATATTATCTATGACACTATGACTATTTTATTTGAATTAAAAACCCGTTGTCTATCAATAGCTACATTATTAGTGAAATATTTAACTTCGCAGGAAAAGCTGCGAAGTATTTGCTACTATTCTATTAACCATTAGCTGCGTCCTTAAATCAAATGCTTTTGAAGTAGCAGTGATGGACTAAAGGCAGCGGCGGTCCGCCAAAGGCCTCCGGTTCTGGGGGCCTCCAACGGTCGACTGGTCGCTGGGATCATGAAAGATTTGTAGAACTTACGGAGGGATATGTCGATTTTTTTTTGTTCGCGTGTTCATTTCATGTGTATTTTAGAATTTATCTACCGTATCAATCATACCTATGGAGGACAAGGGCGATATGTGCGTGGAAAGCCCCTAATTTTACTCTCATCATGTTTTGTTTTGCTCGTGCGTCAGGCTACTGGGCTTCCAAATGCCTAAATAACCCCGGGCCCCTGATGACCATAGTCCGCCACGGTGAAGTAGTCAATTATAGTAAAAGAATAAGAAAAGTAATAGAAATTATTCACGAACACAACAATAAAATAAATACAAAGTGTAACAGGATTGAATGTACAACCCGAAACTAGTAAGTTCAGAACAGATAACCGAATCGATTTCAGACATTTTTGATATAGGTAATATTTTGTCATAAAGTTAATTACAATTAAGAAAATAATGGTCACCCATTTGGTGAACAGTCAATACAAACGAAAATGAGACTAACTTATATCCAAAATAAAATGCTAGTCTCAACAAGTTTATTGGAACTCTTTGAGACGTGCATTTTACTATAAATCAAAATTTTAAAAATAAAATAGTGGAAAATAAAAATTAATCTTATTACTAGCGAGTGTTAAATAAGGGTACGCAAGTTACGCTACATCACTTTTTTCGGTTCGTGTTTTATGTGTGGCCGTAGGTAGAGGTAGGGTAAGTATGCATAGGGTGTGCATACTGTTCGTACAAATTGAGAGCAACTTATTTCTTTAAAAAAAATATTAAATACATAAACATGTAATTTTAGTTCATGTGTTATGATTATAACTCGATTTTCTAATCGAGGTGTTAGATAGCGTGCATTATTCCCGTTACATGTTGTATATAATTACTACTAGCGGCCCGCCCCGGCTTCGCCCGCGCTGCTCTGCTCCTATTAGTCATAGCGTAATGTAAGCTATCCTATCTCTCAAGTTGGATCGAACTGCACATGGTGTGCGAATTTTATTATAATCGGTTAAGTGGTTTAGGAGTCCATTGAGGACAAACATTGTGACACGAGATTTATATATATTAAGATTTTACACATAAATAGCTGTGACACAATGAATGATGCGGATGAGATTTCCAGTGAACAGTTCACCCAGACCTTCGAGCGAAATATACAAAGCTAATGATGACATTGCACAGAACGATTGACCCGATGACGCCGCCATACATCGACAGTTGTTCAATTCAGAAAATCTTATAGAGTAAGATATAATAACGTAGGTAATTGCAAATAAAACATACCACTGATACCATTCTTCCGCGCGGAGGTTATCTTAACCACAGGCTGTTTTTTTTTGGTAAAAAAATACCTGTATATAGTTAATCCATATTTATCCAAATAGTTAAACAAATTTCTTATGAGATAAGCAACCAGTCGGATCGTTATACGCCACTTAGGTACAAAATATGTTATGAGTATTTCTAGTTCATCGAAAGTTCACACATATATTATGTAAACTATTTTACACATAAATGACGCGGGTGAGACTTACCGTGAATGGTTGATCTAAACCTCTGAACAAAATATCGATACAAAGCTAGCGATGACAGATACAGCACAGAACGATTGACCCGACGACACTTCCATACCTACATCAACAGGCTGTCCACTTCAGAATCTCTTTTATAAGGAAGATAAATAAGAACAAAGGAAAGGATTGCCAATAAATCCACAGATGTTTTTGCAAAAAAACTTCCTTTATTCCGCACTCCTCCAAAATTTAAAGCAAATTTAATCTAAGAAGATAAAAGTACCTATTCAGTTCCCTATATCTAGTCGAATGAAAGTGAAAAAGCTGCGCGCTTATTATGCCAAAGCAATCTTACTATTTTACTCGTAAATAGCTGTGACACAATGAATGACGCGGATGAGATTTACCGTGAACGGTTGACCCAGACCTCCGAGCAAAATATATAAAGCTAGTGATGATACTGCACAGAACGATTGACCCGGCGACACCACCATCCATCAACAGCTGTCCTATTCATTCGACGACCTTTGTGTCGCTTTCAATAGTCCATTATTTTATTAAATTCGATGAGATTGGATTAATAGTTGTGATTTGCATAATTTCTCCTCTCAATGAGATGTAGAAATACAAATATTTTAAGTGCAATGCTGCAGGATCTTTAAGATATTTGCGCTGTATATAAACTATCCTCACAGTAATGTTACAAATGCAGCTTACATATTTTCCGAATTTAACGATGTAGGTATGTGTATTAATTATAATGTAGTTAACATTGGTATGTTATACATATTAAATAAAGCAACGCTGTAACTAGACGGACAAGATTAATTGGCGTGTAATTTCCGATAATAATTGAACCGCTTGTATCTCTCATTAGTAGGCATGCCAATTATATCCAAGAAATATGCATGTATTGTCGAACCAATTAGCTACAAACAAATATTGAAGGATGAACGAGCAGGTAAACAGAAAATGAGTAAATTCGAAAGATGGTTTAAACAGTGTCGGAAGGCGGTCAAATTGGCGAGAGACAGGACGAACCGGCTTAGCGACGTCATCGAACGAGCGCGCATTACATTCGATTGTAGGGCCAAGCGCGGCCTAATTGCCAGCATTGTGTCGGCATGCAGATGTGAATGGGCTTTGATTTGGGCCCGAGGGTGCGGGGGCCGGGGCCAGGGGACAAATCGCTCGTTACGGCTGCAGGTAAACTTTCATTGAGCGTCGGAAGGCGTCGGACGTGAGAGGCGGCCGACAAAATGCCCTCGTTATTCGCCGCCGAATCACTCGCTCATTGTGTTCGGGGAAACGGTAGACGCGGTCGCCGAATCACGAAAAAGACTTTAATGAGGCGTGAGAACTCTCTAAATGAACGATTGTACAGAAGGCTCAGTTTAATGAAGGATTGACATTAAAGTGGCCTTGATTAACACGCATTGCGCGTCGCGATTCGAAGAAGCGGGGTCCCGATGATTGTTTACGGCTTGTTATTTATTCTTTGGATACTGTCAACAACATGCTGTATACATTTGATGCGTTCATCTATTGACTTTACAACATAATAATCTGATGATAAGCTTTTGTTTGGAATTACATTCGCTGTTAGCCCGTAGCATGCCATACGAGCTAACGGCTGCTCAAAATTTCATAATATAAGTAGGTACCTACTATATACAGCATATTTACTTAGTAACTAAGGTATAAAAAAGATTACAAAATTATTTATGTTAATTCGAAGGTACAGAAGAACTAGGTATTTTGGAATTTAAAAAATCAGGTCCAATGCAACTTATATCTTATTCGAGATATTAAGACATTATTGGTAAATAGTTTCTTCAGTAATCATGAATATCTTTGAGACCAAAGTTAAGATTAACCTTAAACCTATAGGTAGGTAGGTATGCCAATATATTTTTAAGCTATTCGTCCTGAATAGGTACATACAACCTCTTCTTGATAAAATATTTATGTGATCACGTGATTAGGTCGAGGCAGTTAATCAAATTGACTCCTTTTGTATACTGATGATGTCACAATTTGGAATATTTGGGCAGTTCATGAAACCACCTGTTGTTTATCGAGGGTGAGAGAAAAACTCCAGGTCGGGAGAGCCACCCCGACATGGGCATGCGGCATCCCCTCGACTTGACACCATAGACTTGTAAATTGTGCAAGTATTATTATGCATGAAGTTAATTAAAGTTTTAGCATCTTGATTTAAATGAAATGAAACTTATTTATTAATCAGTTCATTAAAATTAACATCAAATTACATGCAATACGTTTTCTCTGCTGCACACTGCCTACGTAAGCATTGATAGTCCGGTATTGATTCGATCAAAACTTGATCGAAAGGTCGACAAACGTCAGATAGGTTGTGTGCGAAAGAATCAGAATCAGAATAGCATTATTAGGTATATAATTTCCATTCCATTCGTGCGTCTAATATCTACATTCATCTCTCACATCATGGACGCCGGTTCCGAAGACTCTTGGTTCCACTTTTTACAGAATTTTATCCGTTAGTCAAGTTAGACCAGTTTAAATCTTCCTGGGCCGCTGCAACCATCTACATCTGTTCTGTCATTAGCTCATTTGACATTCTTTCTACATGCCCGAACCATCGGAGCATGCCTTTTACATTTTATTTTAACGCCGTAGGTATTCTCACAAAACTTCTTCTTGCGTCTTTATCACGAATGCCACCGGTGAGCGTTATACCTACTTATGTACCTACTTATATATGTTATTGATTCTGCAATAATAGACATTGAATGATAGGGTTTTTGTGAGGTTTGTGGGGCCCAGTCAGTAGGGCAGGTGAGTTTAGCGCCCACGGCGCAACGGCCGGCAGTTACACATTGCAGCCATTTGCATTCCCAACCTTCATTAAAAATAAACACAACTATCCACAAGATTAAGTGCAAAGGTAAAATAATGAAGGTGATGTAGGTAAGTTTATTTAAACATAGTTTTTATACTATTTTTGTTAAATTTTAATTTGTTTTATTCAATACTTATACCTAAGTACCCTTATTTCGAACACTGAAATAAGTCAACATTCAGTTAATCAAAATGTATTTGACCAACGGCTCCATTCTTGTAATATGATAATAATGTATTCCTGTTAGACAACAACTTAGGTCTCATGGGTGGCAATGCATCTGCATTTTGATCTCTGGTTTTTATGTAGATGTCTGTCTATAGGCGTTTTTAGGGTTCCGTACCTTAAAAGGAAAAAAGGAACCCTTATAGGATCACTCGTGCGTCTGTCTGTCTGTCTGTCTGTCCGTCTGTCACAGCCAATTTGCTCCGAAACTACTCGACCGATTGAGTTGAAATTTGACGAATATATGTAAATTGGTGACCCAAAGATGAACACGTCAAGTAAAATAATAAATTTTAAACAGAGGGACCACTTTCGGGGGGTAAATCAGAAAATTAAAAAAAAAAATCAGCATCGCAGACATATTTTTTTTATAATTTTTGCATAAACAAATTTGAAGTTATTTAAGAAAAACGACGAAAATTGACCATTCCCCCCCCTGTCTCCGAAACTACTGAACTTAAAATTTTGAAAAGTGTGGAAAATAGTTCTTTGCCTATAGATTACTGGACAACCTATAAGAAGTTTGAGTATTCAAATTAAATCGAAAATTCTCAATAATATAACCCCCCCTGCCGGTACCACCGTAACCGCTATGTCCCTGCATTTTAAATCTGTAATATTTTCGAAAATATTTATTTAAATTACGGAACCCTCACCACGCGAGTCGAACTCGCACTTGTCCGGTTTTTTTATGCAACGAGTGACTGATGCAGTGCAGTGATGACTGCAGTCTATACTAATGTGCGTTTCCACCTCTGAGACTTTAGTTGTTATGTCTCTGTGATAGTTCATACATTACCATCCAACCAGAACACGATAGTGCTGAACCTTATTATTAGATTACCATTTGGCGGCAGTCATCATTTAACATTCATGAGAACTGCAAGCTTGTTTGCCACCTTAGTTACATAAAAAAATAAAACGTTGAATTTTTTATTTTTTTTGGTATTATGGCATCGCTATTACGCATATTGCCAGTGTCAAGTAAAACGATACTTCGTATTTATCCAAGCAGCGTAAAAGCCAGCATAATATAGTCATCAAGTATGATAAGTATCAAGTATAATATGTCAGTCAAGTGAGTTACAGTCAAGTAAAGTCAAGTTATTCGAGTAAAGCGATAGGCTACTTTACCAGAACATTTACATTGAAGTTATGGAGGCAACCTGAAAGGTCGTGTTTTCGCACTGTTATTCTATTTCACTATACACGGGCACTGTAATAAACCTATATCAAACAAAATGTCAACAATTTTATTCAATATAACTTAAAAATACATTAGAAAGAAAATTAAATAAAATAAGAGCACCATACGCCTCTTTCAAGGTTCCCGCCAAAACTCCAAACGTTGTATTGACGAACATAATTATGTTTAATGTCTTGATTTCACTGTGTAATTGACAGGTGTTTATCGCGCGGTAACGTCATAGTTCTACAATTTTATACGAGCGTTTTTGAGTAATTTCACAACTCACAAAATTTTCGAATAAATCGTTTTAACTCAATTTTTTTCCTTAATTTTTGGAGTTACAATTAAAACAATAAGTATGTAATGTATGTATCTTCCCGGATATCCCGGAGTCTTACGCACTCCCGTGCTTCTTCTACAAGAATAGTCATCATCCCAAATTAAGCTTGGGATGCTAGTTTATGATAGAGAAAAAAACGTCTCAATAGAAGGTCGTGGCACATTATTCTTACTTCCACGTCACGTTATTGTTGACATGTGTGAAGAGAGTCCCTGAAGGCACACGAATGCACAGTGACGGCCCGGTGTCATCCCTGATAAGTTTTATTTTATACTCGTGTTTATTTATTGTGGTATTCGGTTATTTGTTTACAATCCTCTTATTTCATTTTTCTTGAGTAGGTACTTTCTCAACTTTGTTACGTAAATTTTATTTACCTTAGCACGTACATTGTTAGTCGTTGTTTTGTATTTAGCCAAAACATGATTAAGGTATGGGTAATTAACTCGTAAAAATCGTTCCTCTATATGCATATTAGTGTGAGAGTCAATAGAGTCAATACTTGACTGAGAGAGTCATCTGTCACGTACCTAGTTAGAAACTTTTTTTTTGTAAAATCACATCGCGTTAAAAATGCACTTTTGAAGTATAAAATTGCTATTGTAATAATGTTTACGATATTCATGAGGGTATTAAATTACTCGTTCATGTGCGCTTGAAAGAAACAAGGCCATCAGGTGAAATACATCATTTATATTTTAACACCAGTCACGTCAACGTAATATTTTTTAAGTGCGACACCGAACCGTGAAGTGGTGTCAAGTGTTAAGTCAGTTTCAACGCTGGTTCCTACGGATTTTATTTTTTTGTCACTCAAAACAATGACAGAACATTATACTTTATGTTTTTTGCTTTATGTTCTTTTGTCTGCTTGTAACAAAAAGCTTTCACAAGTACAAAAATCTGGATAAGGCGAAGACACGTGTGCACATGATTTCAATATTTCATCTCAAAAGCTACGTTCACACTGCGGTCTCGGGCCTCACGCGTTCCACTCCTACAATTACGCGCTTGTGTCATATTTACAGCCCAGGTAATTGCCATTCAATTACGAGGCCAGCCCGCTGTGCGTGCGAGCTGGAAGTCCGATGCTCGCCCGTATACCTGTCCCCCTCCCACGCAACGTGCAGCCGGCCAGCCATCAATCATTGAACACCCCCCGCCGGGCGCTAGTAGGGATGGGAATTGTCACAAAGCGAGTATCTCAGTCCAACAATGCTCGATAAGTGGACAAACGCCACGCTAAATTGATTCGGAACTGTTCCAAATACGAATGTTGTTTATTTATATTAATTTATCTAGTCTTTAATCGTATCCAACATGAACCGGTGTCTCATATTTTTAAGTGAACGTTGACTTTTGTTTTAATAAAAATATTTCAGCTATGCCTTAATGAGACATCAGAAACACATTAATTAGAACATTACACGCCAATTGAACAGGTTTACATTGTGAGTACCATACATACGTCTTAATTAACTTAAATTTGAATTAGGTACTTACTAAAAATATTTCAACAAAATAACTTTGATAAACACAAAACTAATTAAGACTCCAGCAATTTAACTGGTATATCTCAATTAAACACTAATTAGTTTGAATTCTTTTATAATAAACGTGTAAAATTATACATTTTGATATTTATTATTAATTTTGAGACGCAAAATAGATAGATAGATAGATAGATATCCATGTTTACTTATGAAGCTGTTACACCGGTTACACGTCATACGTGGTATGTTAATAAAAGGACGATAATTAGTTTAATTGGGTGTAACCAGTAAGCATGTTTTCTTAATTATTCGATAAGATTTCGTACCCTTTATCGATAACTGGTGTACAACCCTTTAGAGTGGATGCGAACTGCCACAGGTATGCAATCTTTCGCCTTTATACCCTCGCCCTATTGCACTTCGATTCAATACTCCGGCCAATCTTTCAAATTGAGAATTGAGTGCAATAGTGCAATAGTTCGGTTTATGAAAGTAGATGTTTTTATACTGATTTGTAATTAATTATATATGTAGGTAGGTATTATTTATTATTCGTTATACAAATTAGGTGAGCGTCTACTGGATTACTCGTATTTTTTTAATATTTTGACTTATCTTCAAACACAAATCAAGTTTTTTTTCTTTTTACATATTAGGTACCTACTATGATTGTTAAAATATCATGCCAATATATTGAAGTTATTATGCACGTTGCGTCACAGATATCGGTTCGCGAATAAATTAAAGTTATGTTATTTCTAAGACATTGAAACTTTTTTTCATCCGTAACCCTACACTTAGGTACCTACATATTATACTCGTGTTCTGCGAAGCGCGCATGGCCCGCCGGCTGGTGTAGATCATAGGCGATCTACTCGGTTAAGCACTACGGGGGCGGTCGGGTTGTGTGATGGGTGACCGCTAGTGGCAAATTAAATGTGCGTTTCCGTGCTTCGGAGGGCACGTTAAGTCGTCGGTCCCGGTTGCTATCGATAGATAGCAGTCGTTAACCTTGTCGGAGGCCTTAGGTTTGAAAACATCCGACAGCGGGTTGGCCACTAATCCACCCATCTCCACCAATCCGCATTGGAGCAGCATGGTGGAGTAAGCTCCAGGCCTTCCCCCAAAAAGGGGAGAGACTTGTGCCCAGCAGTGGGACGTATAATGGGTTGCCATTATTAACATCATTCACAGAACACATCAAAATTCAAATATTTTGCTTCAAACTTGTGGCGCGTTGGTCATATTGGCGATGATTTCTATTTTATACTAGCTGTGCCTTCGTCCACGTAGAATTTGACAAAATTATTATTCAGTAACTACGCGAAGAAAATACCAGTACCGTAAATTACTCCTTATTACAAGAGCTATCTGTCACTGAAAATCCCGTCAAAATCGGTCAAGCCGTTCCCGAGATTAGCCGGAACAAACAGAAAGACAGACAGACAACATATGCATTTAGTAACAAAAATATATTATTTTATATTACAAATCAGCCCTGAAGGATAAATGATGCCTCTATTGCCAGTTTTGAACAACACCTTAATATAGAGTCGAGGGAACGGGGAAGTTCGTTCCACAATTTGCACGTTGAGGGGTGCGACCACCTACAGACATTGATGTCATCATTGTCATTGCTGTCAAATTTTCATGTCGATTTGTAGCTCCTTTAAAAGCAGTAGTGACAATCTGATTGTTTTTCTTGCTTTTGTAGGAGAGAAACAAGCGATAATGGTTAATTATTTCGATTATTGTTATTTAATTAAAGTAAAATCGACATGAAATTTTGGCAGCAATAACAACGACGACTGCAATGTCGATAGCCGGTCGCAGAATCGAACGCATAGACTGTACTACTTTAGCATGTCCAGTCTGTGGAGATGAGTCTCATTTCTCGATACACACTCACACCCTCCGGGAGTGGTGTGATGAAGAACAGAAGACGGTGGCATCTTACAAACAGTTCGATAGAGCACTCAACATTGTAGAGGTGGTAAAACACAACTCTTACATACTCATAGGTGACCCTGAACTTAGTGGAACTTCAAAACGGGTGACTTCTGAACTTGGAAATAAAGTTCAGAAGTCACCCATTTTGAAGTTGTGTGGAATGTGAATCAATGTTAAGTAACTTATCTTTTTTTTCGTATTGAATTTTATACATATTTACTCAGGTAGATAACGGCCCTGTAATTTCCGGCACAGAGGCATAACAGCTTAGGCCTCAGGAGTGGACAGCTTAGGCCTCAGGAGTGGTAACGCATCTGCATTTTGACATCAATGTGAACTGTATGCTTGTTTACCACTTCCATTACATAAAAAATACGTATTTTACTTTCTGTTTTTGTAGAAAATCTGTTCTTTTGGCTTGGCAAAGTTTACTAAACCAAAATTTCTAGTGTATAGCAAAATATGCGCAGGGAGTATGGTTTTAGGTTATGGGTATAACTTGTTATTGGTTACTACTTCTTATTGACAACTGACAACTTACATATTTTACTGAGCAGGCGTATGGCAAATAAGATAGTTCTTTTGTTAAACAGGATTATTTCCAGTTGGAGTTCTGATAGATACTTGCAAAGCACACTTGGGAGTGTGATCTACAGTATTGTTTTTTGAGCAGATGAGCATATTGAAATTTATCTACCACATTTGACAATTCTGCGAGTGCCACTATCAACCTTCCCAAGCCCAAACACTCTGCGACTTTGACCTCGGCCCTTCTCGACCTTTAGTCTCAAGTGCAAATTACCACTACAAATCAACTAATGACGCATCTTAAGAACCCTTAAATGAAAGCTTCTTTCAGTATGGAAAACTAATAACAACTAGCGTGGGTTGAAATTAAAACTGAACTATCTGCAAGAAAGTTGCAAACAAACTGCGACTAACTACGACTTAGGCAAATGGATCTGAGATTATTTCTTGGAAACACCAAGGCTCGTTTCAATTACGTTAGTATGACTTGACTTCGCTAATTAGCCACCTTGCTAATTAATCAAAACAAGCTTGCCTTGGAAACTGTATTATTTATATTTCATAAATATGATTTTAGTGTGCCATATATTTATATTGTAGGGTATATCACAATAAGAAATACACTATGAATTTGTTTTTAAATAATTTGTCTTTGTTAGAAATAATATTTTGCAGTTAATTTGATAAAAAAGACGTATTGAAATAAAACTAGTTTTCGGATCTATCTCGCATAGATTAAACTAAAATAATTATTTAAAATCGTGTTCTGCCCGAGACCACGGAAGCTGAAAAGCGACTGAAACGTCGGGTTCATTTATATAATCACTTAATCACTTTAGTTTAATAGACGCGAGATAGATCCTTCTAAAAAGACGTAGGGAAAAACTTTTTTTTTTAATATAATGAAGATGGCAAACAAACATACAGTTCACATAGATGTTAAGTGAGGACTGCAGCCTTTAGACACTTACACGAAGACTAGGGATCAAAATGCAGATGCGTTGCCACCTATGAGACTTTAGTAGTTATGTCTCTGTGATAGTTATAACTTGGCCATACATTATCATCTAACCGGAACACGATGGTGCTGAATTCTATCATATGGCACCAGATAGATTAGGTAATGCGGTGGTGCCTACGCCCTCGAGTCCCTACACTGGATCTGACCAGTGTTGAGACTTTATTAACCAACCTATGTTACACTGCTTATGATAGTTTTAGACTCACCGCAGTGACCAGTGACTCGATCTCTCTATGAATCACTCGATATTAAGCTCAATACTATCAGATTTCTAAAGATCTCTCACATCGAGATGCCGCTAGGGTAATTTACACTAACTTATCTATAGCTTATCGCACCTTCTAAAAATTGAGTGTTTAATACATTTAAGGCTACAGTTCCATTAATTTAAATTGATCAGCTTCTTTGAAATAGCTTTCAAGTCTTTTAAAGCGGGTCAGAATGGAATTATTTTAGGAGCACATACCTATTTTAACCGCTACGATTCATTTTGGCTACTGATGCCACTGAAGATAAATTAATATTATTATAAAAATATAAGATAAAAATGTAGCTAATTTATTACAAACCAGGGGATTAAAGGTGTGGCTTAGAATAATATTCTCCAATCGGAATATATTATAATCTGTTAAACCAAATAATATCTGATTTGACAAATTCCATTTGGTTCACATTTACTGTAAAGGATTTACTAAGGCTATATTCTCACTGAATTAAAATACTTTATCTATCGCCTTACTATCGAACCACAACTTTATCTTCATTATGCCTAGCATTAACTTATCCAATTAAGTGCATTACGCTTATCTAAGACCTCTCATTATGGTAAGTAATGGTGTTGTAAGTGGTACGAGTGGAGTCTCCATTATTTACCGTCACAGATTGGAACCTCGGTCACCCATCAGTTATACTGCGACATGTAGAACTTGTTACTGTCAAAATATCACATTCGTTCGATATCCAACCTTGCGGCATTAGATTTAAGGAGGTTACGTAACCTCGTTTTGTGATCTCAGCTGTGTTGACACTTGAGACCGTTATCTTTGAGACATATAATAAATGCATCGTGTATTAGGAATTTTGATGATTGACAACACTATTACGTTTATAAAAGTATTGTGTTTTATTTATTTTCGTTTTCCTAGAGATGTTCCTAATTAAGTACCTACTTGAAGGCAACTTAGTATTATCTGGTGTTAGAGCGTTGTTTGAAAACGAGGGTGGGGAAAAAGCTTACCCCTTCACGGTTCTTCGCTGTACGAAGGACCGTGAAGGGGTAAGAACTATAGTATGATAGGTACAACAGCTTTACGAGTATCAATCAGTCTCAAAATGCTTACGTTTCAAGCATCACAGTTACTGTATTAGAATATTGATCAGTTGATAATATCGGCTTCATCATTATTGTTACAATTATAACGTCAATCAATTCAAGAATATTATGAGATACCAATTACCTAAACCTTATTAACTTCGCTTTCGTAAAAGAAAAAATACGGATCCACTTGGATTTGTAGAGTCAAAATTATTATTAAAAACCAATTTAGAGTGTATTTGTGATGTCAAATAAACATTCGCAGAAATGAAGAAAATATGTGTCACAACACAGACGTTATGAAAAATCATGTAGGACCTACAATTTGGGAACTCTACTTTTATCCAAGATCAATCAAATATAGCTTTTATTAACACCACATCAGGTTTTAATGTGGTCAAGCAATCAGTTCGGTAAACGGAAGAATATTCATATTCATCTCGGAAAACGATCCTTATTTATTTGGGCATCATTTTAATTTAAGACATGTAATATACGAGTATGTACGAGTACCTTAAATTTCAAGAACTCAGTACCCAGAAACAAGAAAAGCAAAGTACAGACAAACCGATTATAAGGTTCTATTTAACAAAATTACTCAACGATGGCCGAGAAGACACTCGTAATCGGATCGAAAACGAGATCGTGATAGCACGAGTATCGGCGCCAGCGATAACATCTAGAGATGTAGTTGTACGCTGCGATCACGTCCAATAGCTTCATCAACCTTTATAGCCCACTAGCAGTTCTCTTCAACTTCGTCGGCATGTTCTTTGATTTTGGCACAGAAAGTAGCCTATGTCCTTATTGTCCTTACTCAGGATTCAAACTAACGAAACGGTCTAGTAGACTAGTGTCAAGAATAATAATGAATAATAGCAACCCATTATACGTCCCACTGCTGGGCACCAGTCTCTCCTCTTTTTGGGGGGAGACCTGGAGCTTACTCCACCACGCTGCTCCAATGCGGATTGATGGCATATCTATATAAGGATATTAGGGAAGGCTCCAGGATTCCAATTATCTCCATAATGCATTTGCTATATACCTCACATTTCTACGATTAACTAGTTACCTTTAGTCTCATGTAATAGTCTCATCCAATAGTAGGTGGTTACCTCCACGAAATAGATAAATAAAGATGGAATGGTGATGTGGGCGTGGCAAGCGCGCGACAACTATGCGTGAACACACACAGTTCGGCAGAACCATTCGTTCGCCGCTTGTAGTGTCGTGTAGACTGCTTCTAACGACGCATCTCTTGGTAAAATACCATGTAGTGCCAATTTTAACATGTAATATGGAATGTCAAACCTCAAGTATAAAGCGAGGAGGTATATCTTTTGATAGGTAAGTCACAAATAACATTTGTTGTTATAATACTCGTAAAAAACATAGCCTCGTCTACCGTCATCATTCTCTTCATACATGCACGCCGATTCCTAAGACTTTTGACCCCACCATCAGACAGAACTCGACCTCGAACTAAAACATATAAATATACAAAGGAATATGAATATTTGAACTTAAACTGCATTATTTAAACGTTACTGCTAGCGAATACATTGCTCGTTATGCACTCGCTCAATTAACGCTATTACTGTCTCTGCTGGCAATGTACAGCATGTAATGCGTTCGCTACACTTCGACTAGTTTATTGGTGAGTATATTGTTGTGTGCGTGTGAGTGTTTATTGTCTACGGGCGTTACGTCTTAGTATGCAAACTTACGCAAACGAATAGCTGCCCTGAGATTAATGTAAACGTGATTGTCGAGATGGTGTTACATTTGTGTAAGAAATTGCATGGTGGGAGAAAAGCGGCGACACTGGTTCTAATACAAAATTGAGGCAAAGGCCTTTCCATCCTTATTTATCTATTCCGTGGTTACCTCCCTACCTGATATGGTGGAGAGGTAAGTTCTGGTTGGTATAACTAACCAACAATTCAACGGTTAACTTTGCAATCGAATTTGTGAGGCATGTCTCTTCTAAACTATACTCATTAAAGTTAAGCAGAAAGACCAATCCACACAGGGCCACCCAGGTGGATTAAATCCTAAGCTCTGCAAATGGATTAGAACATCTCGCTTTCGATATTAAGATTGTACGTACGATGTACAATTATAAGATTAGAGGGAAGACGGGTAGTTTTAGTTCCGGCTAGATTTTGGTACGAATTGTAAATATGAACTATGCTATAATATGAGGTTCTTCCAAAATCGCATCAAAAGAGTCCTTCAGAGCTGGCAGCGGGTTGGCGCACACCTATGAACATTTGCAACACCAGAGTTCCGTTGCAAGTCGACGGTGACCACTTCCATTACGTGACCCGTTTACGCAGTAGTACCACCACTAATACTAGGCTTATAGCTCGGGGTTTGAAAACCAATAATTTACATGTATTATCACCTTGAAAATACATATTTCTCTCACAGATTTTTCGTTAACCGGTATTTAAATAAATAAATTTACCTAAAGATACAAATTGATACAATGCTCTTTCTATCAATCTAGCTATACGCAGACAAGCAAATTTTCTAAATGAAACGCCCTATGGAGGAACTTCACCATTATGAGATTTAATACTTCCCTGTAGTCATCACAAGGAAGGTACTTGTAGTTCTTTTTCTAACGTAGAAAAGGGATTAAGGGAAAGGGGGAAGAGGTGCGTTTGTCTACGAGAGCTTATCTTGCAGTTATTATTAAATAAAATAAAACATTTAAAAAATATATATTAACACTTGAATAAAACATAAATGAAAACATAATTTAAACTAAAAACATTCATACAACGCTCTTTGTCAATATTTAATAACTGGTAGCGGCCTCCATGTCGTAACAAAAAAATATATTACATATTTCCCTGCAAGTATAGTGCCTTGGTCATATTTCAATAGTCGAAAAATATGGGATGTAGTTACTTACCATACCATACGAATTAATCTTAAGGTTGTGTTGGTACCTAATGTACCGCTTTACCTGTCGCATTTTTTCACCGATAAAATAATAGGTGTCAAATCATAAATAAATGGCAGACTCCAAATTACTCGCTGACCGTTAACTTACATCTATTTTAAACTAAAATGTGGTCACTACCAAAACAATAACGTGAAACATAAATATTTTGACAAACACACAATTGTGTATAGTATTGCGGTCAAATGTATTGCAAAGCAATAATAAATACCGTGCCCTTTAGAATATCTATCAACTCTTCGGTAACCATTAGTGGTATACATTAACATGAATATGAAAATTAACTTTACGAGCTTAAACATAAATTCAAAGGACCGACCGTAAAACGTATTTGTTTAAATTGGTATGAAGGAATCATAATTGATCATTGTCGGACGATATGCGATCTCTTCACTAACGAATTCCTTTTGACTTTGTTTTATGCGCATGGGCGTTTTATTCATGCGAATAAAATAGCAAAGCAGCATGCAGTCACATAAATATCAGTAATTAGCAACGCTATATAATCGGATTTTATTTTGACTAGTGGTAGAGTCAAGTAGAGTGCTTTCATGGTTGAGTGTTGCTCAATGACATCATAACCTTATCAAATGGTTTTAGAACACCAGCGACGGAGATAGCGGGCGTAGACACCACCGCAATACCTAATCTACGTGCCGCTAAATGATCGTGTTCAGAACTGTCGTGTTCCGATCAGATGGTAATGTACGCTCCTGTAATTTCCGGCATAATATCTTAGGCCTCAGGAGTGGTAAAGCATCAACATTGAAATCTCTAGTATTATGTAGATGTTAATAGGCAACAGTATTACTTACCATCAATGTGAACTGTAATTTCCGGCATAATATTTTAGGTCTCAGGAGTGGTAAAGCATCAACATTTAAATCTCTAGTATTTTGTAGATGTATAGGCAACAGTATTACTTACCATCAATGTAAACTGTATGCTTGATTGCCACTTCATGACATAAAAAAAAATATAATCTAATCAACTTTTTCACTGGTGGTAGAGCTCCAGTGACGGAGCCCGCGGGCGTAGGCACCACCGCATTACCTGATTTACTTGCCGCTAAATGGTAGTGTTCAGCACTATCGTGTTCCGGTCAGGTGGTAATGTACGGCCCTGTAATTTCCGGCACAGAGGCATAACACCTTAGGCCTCAGGAGGGGTAACGCATTTGCACTTTGACCTTGGTCTTTATGTGGGTGTCTATAGGCTGCAGTCATCACTTAACATCAGTGTGAACTGCATGCTTGTTTGCCACTTCAATTACATAAAAAAAAAAAATAATAAAAAAGAAACTATTAAATTATTGCTTTCTTAATATTTTTTTTGTAACTTTTTGTTAGATGGTAGTATTTATTAGCACAGAAGAAAAATCCTTTGGCTTCGGCTCTCAAAAATTTAACTACCCGATAATAGTGCAAATATTTTTTTCTTGTCGTTTTAGAGACACAATTAGATTAAGCCTGGGTTGAACCAAGATATTTGTTAAAGTTATTGTAATATTTCACATCCTTCTTTAACTCTAACAGATTTCTTAAGTTAGAGAAGGATGTGAAATAATACATTAACTTTACCTTTAACAAATATATTATCTCGGTGCAACTCAGGCTAAGTGGAGGAACTTTCCGAATACTGAAACGTCATAAAACTTGAAGTACCCCTTAAATCCTACGAGATCAACGATAGAGACAGCGTGGTGTTAATTATAAACGCTTCTGAATAAAATAGGATATCATCACATCACCCGAAAGATGTCCACTACTGGATTGGAAAGCCTACCCATAAAGGGGATATGTCATGATTGCCACGCTTGGCATGCGGATTGGCAGGTTTTTATCGCAGGTAGTTTTGTCGCAGGACGCTGCTGCCCATTTTACGTTATTGCTTGTACTACCTATCCATTTGAATGATTTGACCGCCATTGTTCAGTTGACTGACTGCACTAGTGGAACAACTCTCTTCCAGTAGAAGAAAATCCTTTTGCTAGTGGGCGCTACGGTTGTCAAGTCCCGAAGCTAGCAAATAAATAGATTAAGAGAATTAATAATCAAAACAAATTCGAATCGTAGCTGTCCAAAACTAACAACTACCAAACGATCATATCCGTTTTCAATGACTCTTGCTTATACATTTGAATTATAATTGACATTTATCTATAAGGAAATATTTAAAGTCAAATGTTTGGTCTCCGTAATTAAACTTAAGCTTTTACTATGGTAATGGAATTCAATTAAAGGGAAATTGCGCTTTAGTTTCTTGTTGATACTAACTTACGATTGGTTTCTTCCGCTGACAGAATAAATTTAAATATGTAGTAGTTACGCTACGCTATGCGATTGTTCTGTTATTAAAAACATGTTTGTGTAAGAATTATTCAGACAGATTAATTATAAAGTCACTAAAGTCTAGGCGTAGTAAAAAAATATTTTTGCATTGAAAAAATATAGTACAGGAAACGCAATAGAAAATTTTTTTGCATGTGCACAATCCAGAAAGAGATAAGATTTGCGAGTAAAATTTAATAAAGTTCGTACCTAAGATAGCATGTAGTTAAGTATGGTTTAAGTTATATTAATCTTTAATTAATTTAATTAGTAAATAATTTGATAGGATAAGAAAAAGTTAATGTGTTTGAATTGTGACGTCGTGAATAAATCTTTGGTTATTGAATATGGTTCACAGTATATCACTACCGTAAATGATTTTTTTACGATAGTGAATGAATGCCTGTTTTCTATTTCTTAAAAAAATTACCACTTTACAAAAGGGACTTGGCGTGATGATACATTCATACATACATACATATAAGTGAGATGATTACACGCCTCCTGAC
The DNA here is from genome assembly GCA_036365455.1 of Macrosoma leucophasiata. Taxonomy (NCBI): domain Eukaryota; kingdom Metazoa; phylum Arthropoda; class Insecta; order Lepidoptera; family Hedylidae; genus Macrosoma; species Macrosoma leucophasiata. The sequence goes on along the minus strand of JAWQUS010000007.1, from coordinate 18,685,292 downwards.
CAAAAAGTTGTGCATATCAAATCTTAGAATATGTATTGCACATTTGGGGTACTTTGCCCATTTTACTCTGGCCATTCAGTCCTCTGCTATGATCAATGAAACTCCTGCCTATAGAAAGGGTTATTTCCCAACCTATGGGCAGTAACTTGACTTCGGACACTCAGATTAAATATCAGTAACTCGACTTCGGACACTCAGATTTAATCCCATACAACAACAATTACGCACTGGCTACAAATAATTCCAGTTTCCTACTCTGATTGACAAAAAAAAAAATCAAATGGAAACATTTGCCATTTCGAAAAAATTACCACTAGGTATTGTTACGTCAAAAATAGTTGAATTTTGGTCTCAAGTCAAGGTACAAAAATACACTCTAAAAGGCTCACTCATATTCGTCGGAATTTCGCTAACGTATTATAAACTACACCAACTGAATCTATTAGGATTGGCAATAGAGGCGATCGATGACGCCCTCGCGACTCCAATCAGCTCCATCAAAACTCGGGCTCATTACTCAAAATCAATTAGCGTTATTAGTGCGGCGCGTCTTCGTTAGCCCGTGATGGAGGGTAATTTATTGGCATCTCTTAATTAGGGATAAGTCTAATTGGAGGCTTAGTCGTAACGAGGCCCTCGAAATCTGACGTCCCGACGAATAAATTGGTCGACCGAGCCTCGGCCTCGGTGCACGCACTCCAATCGCTCTATTACCACTGATATTTTGACGTGCCAATTGAATTTGTGCGCGATTGTACCAGTTTCGAGTGCCAATAAAATAAACAAACTCGTCTTAGATTTATTTCAAAGTTCGCGGTCTCGCGACTCTCATGGTACTGTGGTGAACAAAACTATTTAAAGTTAGAAATGTGTTCACCGCAACACGTTTATTGTAAATGAATATTGATTTTAAAGATGGTTACACGCAAATTAATATAGGGTGTAGCGATGCATATTCGGGCTGGTCGACGTCTGTGGCCAGCGTTAAGCGGTGCGGTCGGTGCGGTCGGCGTTCAAAGCGGTTTGAATTTAAAAAAGAAAAACTTGAGGCATACAAATAAAAGAGCACAGACAACGGCATGATCAAGTGCACCGCACGCTGTAACGCGATATTTTGTAATGTGCTTTATACCGAGCAGAAGTTCCAAGACGCGGCACAACTGTTAAACATCTTTAATTTGATACATTCCTTGTGACACAATAATATGTAAAACTTCATTTTGCTATTACTAGACTCTATCCATCTTAATTAATAGATGTTGATTAAAATTTTCTATTTCACTTTTCTTGTTATACTATATAATTGGGCTTGATTAGTGTGTTCGTATTTATTTTAATTAAATAAATTGGCTTCCAGAAAGCTTTGTTTCATAATTAAGCAGTATCTTATTAAGTCAATTAAGAACAAAATAGTGGAAATAGTTTATTTTTGATCTCTTATCTCTATTAAAATGCAGTCGTAACGTCTCGTCGGACTATTCAATTGAGTAGACATGGCTGTGATACGTATCTGGATGGGTTTTTCTTATTTTCTATATCAGTTTATATATTATATTTGTTATTCAGCTAACGATCTTTCAATAAAATTATACAAAATTGATCTTTTTAATAGTGTTTATTTTTATTGAACATACGATTGACTTCGAAACTTAAATTACAGGTAGGTACTTACTTCTTATTTCTGTAAAATATTCCTAATTAATTTATGATTTTGTTCCTGATTTCGTTTAAATAGGATTTATTCTTTTTGTTGTGTGAGTAATTTGTAGTTCACGATGGTACACAATGAACCAGTTATAGATATGCCTAGATTAAAAAAAAATGTTAATGAAGATAAATTGTTCAGACATTACGACAAGAACAATGATGTCCTCTTAGATTTAACAACCTTAAATAATTCTGATATCTGTGCGTTAAAGCTCCTTTATTTGGAATCTAACGGCCAAATACTCAAACGTCACTGAAATCTAAGTGGGACTTAAAAGTCTTCTGTCTTTATAAAACACGTTCAAACGATAGAGATTGCGCATATTTGAGGGTTGCTTAAAGTTGAGTGAGGTTTGAGTATTCGGCCATAAGGGACTCTACAGTCACATCGGCAGTAAAGCGCGGTCTAGTCTTGGATGGAATCTTATTACTACATTTTACATTTTATGTTAAGACGGACTTATAAGTTTAAAAAAAAAAGTGGGAAGAGTCAATTTGATCTTGTTCCTTGTATTATAACTACACCCATCAACGATTTTTTCAAAGAAATTGAAGTTTTCCTCGAGCACTGTTTATTTACATCAAATTGATATACCTATTGGTAGGGGACCGTCATTATATTTATTTGCTTAAATAATTCTTTTAAGGAATCACGTCTACGTAAATAATACATCGCTCAAATGGTTCTCTTTTCAATATAAAAGTTGATTCAATGTCAACTGACCGACCCAACAATAAGATAATGAAAGTGGTAGAATAGTATAGAGTGCGCATGGATGATAATTGAAATCGCTATTTATATAGGTAAGATAGCTTAATAAAAACAATATTTTCAATGCAGATTCGTTTTCACACCAAGACTTTTAAAATGTCAATGTCAGAAATGAGGATGAAATGAGATATTGAACTGGCAGAATTACCCTTAAAAGTTGGTAGTTGCCATTAACCAAAAGAAAGAAAGAAGAAGAGATATTGAACGAAAAAAACTGAACTAATATTTAGTAGCAGATAAATCTGGTAAGTTGTAGTATTACGAGTATACTAAGGCCTTGAGATCTACATCTGCAAGTGGCACTCTACTATCTGTAGTCTGTTAGTCTGCGTGTTAAAACTGAAAGACTGCAATGAAAAATGTAGGTACCTTAGATTATTGGACTTTTCGTCGATGGCTAGTTAGTTCTTTTTAAATCTATGCAAATTTTACTCGTGGTAAAGGTCCACTGTCGGAGGCGAGGTGCCTTCTACCTAATCATCTGCCGCAAAATGGTAGTGATCTGCTTAGATGAGAGTGTATAGCCCCGTAATAATCATCGCAGAGGCAAAATAATTAAGGTAGGTATCAGGGGTGGCAAGGCGTTTTGACGTCGGTTTTTGAGTAGATGTCTCTATGTATGTATTAATAGGGAACTGTCCGCTTGACCACATTGGTACATTATGCGGTGGTAATAACAGCTATACTTGACTGATTTTTGATAAGCGGAGAGTTCCCTGTCTGTATGAACCACCACTTCTGTCAACCAATGATCTAAGAATTATATTTCTACTTTGGTATTTCGTTCTCTTATCACAGATGATCACATCAAAGTTTTGTTATTTCATATGAATTAATTTACTAACGGTAGATACCTACGCTTAATTAAAAAAATAGTCTAAATGCACATTCAAGCATAACAATCGTATGCCGAGTCAAATACCTACCTACCTAGTTAGGTAGGTGGGTTATTGGTAGGTTATTTGACTCGGTATTATGAAAAATGGCCGTAGAACCATTCAACATTGAAAAAGGCTATAAAGATGACCGCGCTAATCCTAAGGCTTTCAAATAAAAACAAACCGCAGAACTACGTGGGCCATACATTACCCTTTCTTAGGACGTCTCGGCGGACTAATGCCTACAATGTGTATTATAGCATTTAATATAATAATAAGGTAATGAAATGTGTGCGAGGCTCGCGGGGGGAGGGTGTGTGGGGAGGAGGAGGGGCAGTCGCGAGAACCGGTCGCCGGAGGTCATCGGCAGCGAGCCTTCCGCGACCGATGTTGCCAGCTTAGATCTGAATCGGTTGCCCATTTATGTAATTATTCGTAACGGCTGAGGTGAACTGGGACAGTCACGGTGCGATATGCCTCCTTTTTGAGTCATCCGACGGACGGCTCTAGCGGTATTGAATTAATTAAACATGTAGGTAGTATTTTTCTTAATTGGTTGTTGTAGACGTAGGTATGATACTGGTCACAGTCGCGTACATACATACAGTATGTTCCTAAATCAATAATTAGAGTTTTCATTTTATGATTTTATAAGTGCAATATTAATAATACTATCATCCTGCTGAGTTGATTTATGTAGGAAGGTACGTAACGTAATACAGTATGACATTGTGTACAGATAACAAAGTATTAAATTAAATGAGTTATTTCATTCTTAGCCACTCAATGTCCACACCAAAAAGGCTAATATTTTGATGTTTTAAGTTAAAAAAGTTTGTCAACCAAAAGTTATAGGTTTTATAATGTTGTTTCATAGCAAAAATGTTTAAATTGTACTTAGCTTTAAAATAATCATTGACATAATCTGTGACCATTTTAAAATAATCTTGTTTGTAGTAGGTATAAAACGTACGATGACGCAAGATTGAGTCAGATTGAAAGTTTATCACAATTTTAACTGTTACTGTAGATACTATAGGTACATAGAACCCACTCTATGAATCTGAGGCAAAGTCTAGTACCTAGTCTTAAAAACAGCATCGGGTATTTAATTAGCTTTTCTTAAAACCTACTCCTAAACCATAAATAGGTTTCTCTCACCTTAAAGTCAAACTATTATATTTATTTTTAAAGGTGAAGCTGAGTCTGACAGACAAAGTACAGCATTCTGCGAAGTAGTGTGAAGATTGGGTTCATACCAATCATCCTAATAAAATTATTTACGTCTCAGGGCTGATGAATTACTAATTAGACGCAGCCGGGTATCGTTGGATCATTATATTGTACTATTAAGTTACAAGGTGTAAAATACTACATAAACTGGCAACTCGACGACAGACGAGGCTCACTCGGACGCGCCGCGCCGCCCGCGCGTATGTTAATGCTCCATTAAGATTATACTAATTGAAAGCCAATAAATACAACGACTATGAATATTAATTTTATTTGGCTTCGCGCTGTAAGTATAAAGTGGTATAAAACAAACCGGACCGGTTTAATGTTCGCGTGCGATGAATTGCTGGCGACTGTTCTTAACACGAACGATTGTTATAAATGTAGAATGCGAGCAATTGTTTTATATTTATAATATTAATAATGGCAACCCATTATACGTCCCACTGTCCGCTGGGCACGAGTCTCTTCCCTTTTTGGGGGGCGGCCTGGAGCTTACTCCACCACGCTGCTCCAATGCGGATTGGTGGAGGTAGGTGGGTTAGTGGCCAACCCACTGTCGGATGTTTTCAAACCGCCCATAAGGCCTCCGACAAGGTTTAACGACCGCTATCCATCGATAGCAACCGGGACCAACGGCTTAACGTGCCCTCCGAAGCACGGAAACGCGCATTTAATTTGCCACTAGCGGTCACCCATCACACTACCCGACCGCGCCCGTAGTGCTTAACCGAGCAGATCGCTTACGATCTACACCAGCCGCTGGGCCATGCGCGCTTCAGAATAAGAGTAGGTAAAAGTTTAGATTTTACAAACAAAATCCTACTCAATGTATAATCCGGATGAACTCAACACACATTGACAGGAGTTGAGATGTGTGTGACATGTGAAACAGGGTTACCAGGCTAACAGAGATTCGCAAGAAGTTCGAGTGCGTTACGTGTGCCGCTACGAGTATCTCCGGCGACTCTAGCATGACGTCTCGATACTCCCGTCAATCCCGTTCAGGCCGTCGATTACGCAGGACAAATCAATTACCGCTCGCATTCCACCGGCAGCCGACCGACGAATTCTCTGTCACGATCCTATCGCCCAATGACGAGACCTCTCATCCAATATGCCACGTCGTCGAGCAACGGAATGCAGGACATTGCGCGGCGGACTAGGCGTTCGAAAGCCTAGATTGGCAGGCCGGCCGCAATGGAAGATGAGCTTCAATCAATTAACTGTAAATTCCTCGCATTCGACCATACATACATATACGGTGAGACAGAAACGTTGTACCTCAAGTATGGTTCAGATTTGACCACGTCGAGAATTTCGTGTTCGAATCCTGAGCCGGAATGTTATCAGTGCGTTGCATCGGCGCTCGGCATCAGGCATGTCAGACTACATTACTACGTCTGTAAACCGCTATTTATATTGGTCAGATATATTAATTAAATCCGCTGTTACTTGCTATTCGACACGTTAAAATACGTTCTGCGGTAATGAGTAAATTGGATGTGAATTTTTGATTTCATATCCACGATTGTAGGAAACGATTGGTTTAATAAAAGATCGGTACGATCGTGATGGTAATTGAAATGTATACCTAATCCAAAGGTGAAAATTTAAAATATATTTTGCATTTTTATGAAATTAAATAGTAAATCAAGAAATGACTTGTATAGAAATAGAATAGAATAGAAATAGTTTATTTTTTGACACACACAATACATCACTAGATACACAAAAACAATAAAATATTAAAAAAACTACAAAAAAAAAACAGGGAAGACAACTTAACACGACTAACGGCATGATGTATGTGTGACACCAAAAAAATGGTACCCATCTCAGCTGATTGCTGTAGTTGGCACTACAGCGCTGGTGTTCTGATGGGATCACCGTAAGTGGGTAAGTATCCTTGAATTGTAGGTGTTAAATGACAATGTAAAAAATAATTAAATATAATTGCCTATGAATGATCTTCTTAATTCATAAAAAGAAATGTCGTAATTTTCACGTAAAGAATGTCTTAAGGCGCATCTCACGCAAAACCGTGTAGGTTTAACTGCCTAATCTTCGAACTCTTTCAAGAGCTGTAGCAGCCACTAACGACTTTACATTGAAATAAAATATACATAATTTCTGAAGATTTAATACTTTGCGTGTTTTTTAACTCCCTGAGCTGTGCCTATGAGGAGGGAGGGTAATGAAATGAAATGGATACAAAGAAATCATGAAGTGACCCCTAATTTTGCACTTGTAACAATTTTTCTTCCACAAATTCTCACAACAATATAAAATTTTACTAGTACCTAATTGCAAAAAACCGGACAAGTGCGAGTTCGACTCGCGTGGTGTCCTCACCACTAATTCTTCCGTAATTTAAATAAATATTTTCCAAATTATTACAGATTTAAAATGAAGGGACATAGCGGTTACGGTGGTACCGGCAGGGGGGGTTATATTATTAAGAATTTTCGATTTAATTTGAATACTCAAACTTCTTATAGGTTTTACAGTAATCTATAAGCAAAGAACTATTTTCCACATTTTTTTCAAAATTTTAAGTTCAGTCGTTTCGGAGATAGGGGTGGGTGGTCAATTTTCGTCGTTTTTCTTAAATAACTTCAAATTTGTTTATGCAAAAATTATTAAAAAAAATATATCTGAGATGCTGACAACAACTTCTTTCGTTTGATATGTGACACAACACAGTTTAAGAATATTTTTTTTTTAGTTTTTAGATTCACCCCCGAAAGTGGCCCCCCTGTTTAAAATTTATTATTTTACTTGACGTGTTAATCTTCGGGTCACCAATTTACATATTTATATTCATCAAATTTCAACTCAATCGGTTGAGTAGTTTCGGAGCAAATTGGCTGTGACAGACGGACAGACAGACAGACAGACGCACGTATAATGATCCTATAAGGGTTCCTTTTTTCCTTTTAAGGTGTGGAACCCTAAAAAACATATTGGCATTATGTGGTTTCCTTATATTTTGTTTTTTATTAATTAATAACGCGTCTAAATTAGCTTTTTTCAGGTTATGCCCTCGCTCGTCGTACCAGACAGCGCCGAGCGTGAGGCAGTAATTGGCGATGTCCTGAGCCTTAAGCAATATTACAATACCGTACAGTCTTGCAACGGTTGTTGTTAGCCAAAGCTCGGGTCAAAGTAGGTTCTCCTCGTGCGGTTTGGTTCGCGAGGTCAACTAACTGCTAATTATTTTTCAACCGATGTCGTTAAATATTGCGACATAGCCAAAGATGAGAATCTGCCGTGGTTAAGCGGTTGCGAATAATTTCTAGTTATAATCGTACGGTCTAAAATACGGGTAGGGTTTAAAATGTAATCATTGTTTAAAGAAACGTTACTTTTCTGCAAGTGAATGGTATAATTCCAGTCTCAGGGTCTGAGGGAGGAGGCGCCACAGCATCTCCTAATATTAGCCGTCAAACGGTAGTGTTCAGCATCCACTGTATCCTTTTTTCATGTGATGGTGTTAGCAAACAAGCATGCGGTTCACATGGATGTACATTGACGACTATAGACACTTACACAAAGATCAGAAGTCAAAATGCAGATGCATTACCACTCTTGAGGCCTAAGGTGTTATGCCTCTGTGCCGGAGATTACAGGGCCGTACATTACCACCTGACCGGAACACGATAGTGCTGAACACTACCATTTGGCGGCAGACAGATTGGTAATGCGGTGGTGCCTATGCCCTCGAACTTCATGACTGGAGCTTTCCCACCAGTGGTCCTAATTCTGCTATCCTGGTTAGATGTTAATATGATTCTGTAATTTCTAACAAAGAAGGAAAACTACTTCAACTCTGGTTTTTGTGTGGCAAACAAACTAACAAACGTTGCCACCTCCGAGCCTAAGTTGTTTATTTTGAGTGTGTGATAGTTAGATTGTATTTGTATTTATTTATTTAAATATAAGGAGTACATACAGTATAAAACAAAAAGCACCATAAAATCTATATAACGGGTCTGTATATTTCTATCTAACCGGAACGCTAGAGTGCTGAACACTAGGTATAGTATATAATTTTCAAAAGGTAGATTAGGTATTGCGGTGAAACCTGCACCCTCCAACACTGGAGCCCTACTAAATTTTGTGATGTGAGCAGAAAAAACTGAGGCAGAGGGAGATGACGCCTTCCAAAAGAGTTTTCACAATTAATAGCAGGATCAGGACGACCTAGAAGACCCGATAAGGTTTCATTTATCTACAAATACCTTGGATGATCTCATGTAATTTTGTTTTTATTTCTTTCGTTCAGAATATTATGACTAATACTATTCTACATTTTGTATTTAAGAATACAAAAATAATTATTTCTGTGAGATCATTTTAGCTAAGCTAGTACGCTTCTCTATTATAGAATAGGTACCTTCTAGACAAGCGTGCTTCATCTTCGGCCACATCTTCACTTTCCATCAGGTGAGATGGTGGTCAAACGTCTTTTCTATAAATGTTAAAAAAGCTAACTAAATGCTAATAGGCACATTCATTACAGGCCTTAAAGAACTATACTAAATTTTCGTCTACCTTTTAACTACTCAAGAGACGTTAAACTTTACTGGTGGTAGAGCTCCAGTGACGGAGCTCGCGGGTGTAGGCACCACCGCATTACCTAATATACTTGCCGTTAAATGGTTGTGTTCAGCACTATCGTGTTTCGGTCAGGTGGTTATGTACGGCTCTGTAATTTCCGGCACAGAGGCATAACACCTAATGCCTCAGGAGTGGCAGCGCATTTGCATTTTGACCTCTGGTCATTGTGTGGGTGTCTATAGGCTGCAGTCATCACTTAATAGCAATATGAACTGAACGCTTGTTTGACACTTATATTACATAAAAAAAAAAAAAAAAAATATAATTATTTGAATGCATAGTTAACTTTGATGTTCATGTTCATATAATAGTAAAAAATAATGTAATAAGAAAATATTTTTATTTTATTATATTTAAATAAAGAATGTATTTCCTCGCCAATATTACGTCAAAGGGTAAGCAGAAGTATATGTATGCATTCATAGATAACGTTTTCATGGATCAACATGTAAGTAAGAGTGAATTATAAGTATTTATTCTTTTACTGGTGGTAGAGCTCCAGTGACGGAGCTCGCGGGCGTAGGCACCACCGCATTACCTAATATACTTGCCGCTAAATGTTAGTGTTCAGCACTATCGTGTTCCGGTCAGGTGGTAATGTACGGCCCTGTAATTTCCGGCACAGAGGCATAACACCCTTAGGCCTCAGGAGTGGTAACGCATCTGCATTTTGACCTTGGTCTTTGTGTGGGTGTCTATAGGCTGCAGTCATCACTTAACATCAATGTGAACTGCATGCTTGTTTGCCACTTCCATTACATTAAAAAAAAAAAAAAAAAAAAATATTTTAACGATCGCAAGATAAACGAAAAAATATATCGGAATCAAAGTTTGTTCTAAGATTTTTTTTTCAATTTTCTTTTTAATATTAACCAAACCAACTTTCATATGAAGCAACTCTGCCAGCGAACAAATTGTGCGCCCACGCGGTCTCGTCTTGATTTTATGTTAATCGAAGAGCCATGTTTGCGGTGGAAATATACAACTTTGGTGTTACGGGACATCCAGACTTAAACAGTTATTATACTGTACGATGTTTCGGGATCCTGATTACAGGGATCACCCTGTCCCTGTAATAAGAAATAGGGAATTAGGGTTCCTAAATAGTCGTAAGTCTCTGCCACCCTCCCCATTGGGTAGTGATATATGAAACATGGGAGGCTGGTGATCACACTAATCATCGTCGAAGCTGGTGATCGATCGCGGCGGTACGAGAGTAGAGTTTAAATCAGGCGTATTACTACATATATCATAAGTATACCCTCGCAATAGCCTTAGCCGAGGATCCGACCTTCTGATCTCCCTCAGGCAATTGTGTCCATTTATTCCGACTGAGCGCCCTTTGCGCTCGCCCATAACCCAGTGAAGTAGAGTAGTGCCGTGTAGAGTAGGTACGTCCGACCAAAAAAAACTTTTCGTAAATTTTCCCATTCGTCCACCAAAAACAATAAGCGACACGGGCGGCACCGTAACCAGAGAATAGAGAATAATATTATCCCTTACCAAGAAGGCAGAGCGCCCAAGAGGCAGGACAAGATATATCGTGTAGTGTAATAGCTATTTTACAAATAAATAGAATAACGAGAATAATTCCACATTTACGACATCTTATTGATACGTCGTATATAAAGTTTGTATTGCTTCTCAATATCCTTATTTGCAAGTAAGCCAAGTATCAAGTTACAAGTAAATATAATTTTAGATCGAATCGTATCCGATTTGCAATTTCAATTATAACTTTTGTTTAGTAGTCATTAAAGTCGGCTTTTTAACTTGTTTACGGATAGTAAAGTAAGCAATAGGTTTTTTTTATGTAATGGAAGTGGCAAACAAGCATGCAGTTCGCATTGATGATAAGTGATGACTGCAGCCTATAAACACCCACACAAAGACCAAGGTCAAAATGCAAATGCGTTACCACTCTTGAGGCCTAAAGTGTTATGCCTCTGTGCCGGAAATTACAGGACCGTGTTGGTGTTTTGTTTATATTGTTTAATATTTTCACTAACTTTTGTCATCGACTTCGCACACGCATTATATTATTCTCGTTCCCGTAGGACGTTCGGATTATCTAAGTACACTATCATTCAATTTTCATTTAACTTTAACAAATATCGTGGTGTCAAATATCTTTATGAATAAAGAGTAACCCAGGCTTACTCTTTATTCATAAAGGTATTTTAAAAAAGTCGGTAGAGTTGGATCGTGTAAAGTTTTCGACTCTATCTGTGTACTCATCTTTAACATACTGTGCAGAAACTAAATCATTGAATTATTAAGAATACCCAAGATACAGGCGGCTTTATTTAGCCTGGGTTGCACCAAGATATTTGTTAAACTTAAAGTTATTGTAACATTTCACATCCTTCTCTAACTTTAACAGATTTCTATAAGTTAGAGATATAGGAGATTAGTATAAGGCGTTAAGTTTAAGCGCACTTTAGGTTCCTCGTACTAAAACTGTGCTAATGCGAACTTGTTCGACTACATTTCATTGTCCATCAAATATATCTAATGTGTGCTTTAATTATATAGAAGTTAAAGTGCTAGTCCATTATGACTGTCGTATCTAAATAACTCATGCTATGGATCGTGCATAACGGCATTGTATTATAACGTTATTTTACTTGATGGAAAGTAAAGCAGTCTTGATTGCCAGCTAAGTTTCTAAATTATTTATACACATAATTTTGAATAAGTAAGTATCATTCACTTTATGTATTTTATTTCCCCTTTCAATTAAAACTAGATTACAACATTTCACCATTATCTTAACAGCTTTTTAAGAACCACACGCAACATCCAATCCAACATATTAGAACATAAAATGTATCTATAGAGTAGGTAATCAAATAAAAACATAACCCTAAAACAAGCATTAAGTGTTGTAAGGTCTGTTTTTTATAAAGCAATAATAAATACATTACGGGAGGCTTTATTATCTCACCAATGCCTCCTACGCACTCAAATTCAATCAATGCCTGCCTCCGAAATGGAATATCAAATATTTTTCCACTGTTGTAGTTTTAATGACGTCTCCATTAATAGAAAATAATCACACAAGTTAAAATACACAGTAAATATTCATTGTTTTCCTTAGCAATAATTATAATATTAATACAATACCTATTCATGTTTTATCTGGAATTTAACAATTGAAACAAAACAGTCGAGGTAAGCATAAGGGCCTCCAGTTCGAGTGCCTATTAATTAAGAGGGTTGAACCACTCTGTCTCTAATTAACTGAAGACCCAGGCCGCATTCAGCGTAATTAGTTTCCTTGGAGGGCTGTTCTCACGCTCTCGGACCTTAAACACGCGGAATAATAGGAATTTTATCGATTCAAATTATGCAAACAACACAAAAATAAAGGCTAGGTTCAGCTGGGCACACCGCGCAACGGCGGAACGGCTGCAGTCATATAAATTGCTGGATTCTCATTAATAACGAGTTTCAAGTCGCGCCCCATGCAACGTAAGAGAGATGTCACACTCGTAATGTCATTACTACCGGTCAGCTGTCGCAATTTGTCTGCGAGTACGTGGATCGGTTATTAATCTAGTGCTACAATTAAGTACTCGTCGACCATTGGATTAATTGTGTCCCTTATCTAACGAACTCATCCGCAGCTATAGTAGGTATTATTACCTACATATTCTCAAGCTGCAGGCTTATAGCTTTCTCGCTTCTTGTGTAACCCTCGACAATCGCTCGTCTTAACCTCACAGAAGAAGGCAATAATATGAATTAAAAATTGATGATTTGTAAACCGTCCACTTTCTATGATGAGATAACTTTAATTACTGGATACATGGCTTTAATTAAAATCGTTATTCGTGCCGATCGGCGAACGGGACAATGGTTTAAATTAAACAATCCGACTGCATAACAAAAATATAATAAGGACTTTTAAAACAATAATACGCCGACGAGGGTGGTCGGGAATCTTTATTAAAATCTCGAGCGAGTAATAAAAGCACAGTTAAATGCGGAGAACTCTGATGAAAATATTAATTAATGTTTCGGAATGGGAAACATGTTGCTAATTAAATGGCGATATCGTATAAAACGTAATTAGAGGCCGGGAACATTCGTTTCTCACGGGGCGGACGATGCCCTGTCCCGCGGCCGCGGTCGGGCGAGCCGTCCGGGCGGCTCGGCCGCGGTCGGGGAGGCGGCGGGCGGTGCCGTACCGGCGCGGCGCTTGCGCATCTCGCATTTATGAAAGGAATGCGATGCGTACAAGCCTACATAAAAACAGGTTACAAATCGGTACTCTCTTACAAACTTCAACTAAAAAATCATATGCAGTGATTTAAGTTTTTGTCACGACCTCCTCGAAGTCTCGAAGTACTTTCGTATTTTATCGTTTTTATTAAATGTAAGTAGGTAGGTAGGGTATACTAACTGTTGGGAGGACATATTTTTGCAAATTACAATTGGTGGGGGGTTACATGATTGGGATTGCACTTTCGTTAATGTTTATTGTTTTAATTATAACTAGGTATAAGCATTCGACAAGATACCTATGTGATGTAGATTCCGAAAAGATTTCATCCCAACTCTTCCTTGAGACGTGACATCAATGGCCAACTGGGATCGCCTGAGGTACCAATTTTAGTTAAGCAACTGACCGCTACGCATTGTGTAGCACATTTTTTTTCTATGTATTGGAAGTGGCAAACAAGCATGCAGTTCACAATGATGTTAAGTGATGACTGCAGCATATAGACACCCACACAAATACCAAAGTCAGATGCGCTACCACTCCTGAGGCCCTAGGTGTTTATGGCTCTGTGCCAGAAATTACTGGGCCCTTCATTACCACCTGACCGGAACACGATAGTGCTGTACACTACCATTTAGCGGCAAGTACTTATATTAGGTAATGCGGTGGTGCCCACGCACGCAAGCTCCGTCACTGGAGCTCTACCACCAGTAAAGATCTTACTATAAGTATATACTTAATCCAATGTAAAGTCTCCAATCCCCTTCCCTCCCCGTATGTATCATCCAGTTCTAATACATTGATTCAATGTCGTTTAAATGTACAAGCAAACGGGCCACCTAATGGCAAGTGTTCACCGTCGCCTATGAACATTTACAATACCAAGGGATTTGCCAACGCGCTGCCAGCCCTGAAGGACTAATTTAAGGCCATTTTTGAAGTAGTTCTTAGTGTTCTTGTTTAAGGTTGCTAAAACCAGCCCTCAGTTATGCATCTCCCAAATAAAATTGTGGATCCGCTACTTATTGCGACCTATGAAAATGGATAACGGGACAACACCCGGGATGACATTAAAAACTCCTTCAAAGTGAGGCTTCGCAACGAGTACTTCATAACCATAATAATAATTCTTAAATCCAGACAGAACTAATATCGAAGAACGTTGGAAAACGTTCCGAGTTTATAATAGAAATTCCGCGAGCGAAACTATGAGCGAATGGTTCACTTTATTAATTCCACTGACTGGCAACTATTAGTGATGATCGACGCCTCAATGGGCGGCGTAATTAAAAAAGTCAATGATCACTTATTGTAATTAGCGGTGTATCACGTTGCCGACAAAAAGGTAATTGTTTCTCGGCCCATCAATCTGTGGCCGCTGAATGGGCACATGCGACTCGCTCGTCTGTCCGCCTGTCTACATCGACACTCTTTTTCTATATTAAGAGTCACTTGAGGACTTAAGTTATGCTTGAGAACAATGTGTACGTAAAGTCAGCATCATTTTACCATTCTGTATTTATTTACCTATCATATACCTACTTATTTTTGGAGGTTTCGTTTAATACAGTATTTTGACGCAATAAATAACCTATGTATTCAGGGCTTAAACTATCAGCATGTTCAATTTCGCCATTATCGGCTCAACAGTTTAGTTGTGAAAGTTACTGCGCTAAAAATAACTATAACCATGCAATTACAGGAATTATAAACGCTGACGTACATTTTACCTGTCACATATTCTAGCGTTATTGGTTTAGTCTCCAATAATTGCGATACCGCAAACCCGGTATCATTTGCCGATACTAGGAAACGTCAATTTAAATCAGGAATGGCAGGTCGGGAGCGTTTGGCTAGGTCTTTTATAGCACGCGAGGAGCGATGCCCGATCGGGAGAACGTTTCGCGTTAATTAATTGGGTATTTTCACACGTCAGCGGGTAGATCTGGCCAAATAGATCGGCGCAAGCGGCCCTTAATTAGCTATATCTTAGGGGCCGATCGGGTGCGCTCGCCGACTCCGCCACGCCAATTTGGCGCAGCACTACGCTACGGAGTACTAGACAGATAAGGGCTAGAATAGTAGGCAATAACCTCATTATGAAATAAGCGGGCTTCTGCCGTTTGTTCGATTGCTGGATAAGATTCGTTTCGCTTGTTGCGATCGTTGTTTGTGCGACTTGAGTTTTACTTTATTAATGGTTGATAGTGGCGCAGTAGGTACATTTTAATAAATATTAATTATAGAAAAACTTAAAAGTTCTTAATTTTGCACAATATGTAGATGAATCTCATTATCACATATAAATGCATGCTTAAATAACAAACATCATGTGGTTATAGTCTTTATCGATTATAGTAGAGCATTTGACACTCTTAGGCATAACACATTGATTAATAAGTTAGGTGATAACGGAATTCGTGGTTCTCTATTAAAATGGTGTAATAATTACTTAGAAGATAGAACATACCGTGTAAAAATTGGAGAAGATTATAGTAGAGAAATAAGTGTTACAAATGGAACAGCTCAGGGATCTGTGTTAGGGCCATTACATTATATTTCCTATGTTAATGATCTTAATAATATCATTAAAAAATGCAAAATCTTGCAATTTGCAGATGACACATGTCTCATAGCCGATGACAAAAATATTAATAGGGCAATTGGTATACTGCAGGAGGAGTTTGACCTTTTATGTAAATGGTCCCATGATGCAGGACTAGTTTTAAATGCACAAAAAACTAAGCTCATGCATATTTGTTCCAGTCACAATCGAACTTCTCAATATATAAAATTAATAGCACATAGCCATCAGTGTTTGCATGATCCGAACTGTGTTGTACGTGGTTGTGAATTAATTGAGCAGGTACAGCGGTACACATATTTGGGATTGATAATTGACCATAGATTTACTTGGAGGCTACACATAGAAGCGACATGTGCAAAGTTGAGAGCAATTATGGCAAAATTTAAAATAGTAAAAAACAGAGTCCCTTATAATATATTGCTTCAACTGTATAAAGCATTGGCGGAAAGTATAATTGCTTATGGTCTTAGCAGCTACGGTCGAACGTTCAAGTCATATATCGATCAAATATTTAGACTACAAGTAAGAATATTGAAAGTAATTTTACCAAATAAAATAAAAACAAATTTAATTAATGATGAAATAGGAATATTTAAATACTGTAATGTTATGCCAATACATAAGAAAGTTGAACAAATGCTAATTATTGAAAATTATCTCAAGTATAAAGATAACAAAATTATAAACCATAATATATATACTCGGCAAATAAAAAAAGAGCTCCTGCAAAAAATATCAGCAGCAAATTTTTATGGAGAACGCACCACAGCTTTTTTATTGCCGAGATTAATAAACAAACTGCCCCCCGACCTTAAAAATAAACTAAACCAGAAAAATTTTAAAAACGTAATTAAACAACACTACTTTTCTACACTATAAATTCAGAAAAATTATGAGAAAAAAAAAAAAAATAAGTGCCGTAAAATTGGAACAACCTGTAGGTGCAAGTCCGATAACTTGTTTCTTTTGTCTGCTCGGCACCGAGTCGCCGATTGCTTACCTACTGTGTTGTTTACGCATTAGATTAATTATTTCAAATAACCCGCGTGTGATTCACATTTTGTTAAACAAACATGTTCTGCTTATTCTTGTATAACGTATGTATTACTAATAATAAGTTTAATGAGGAATTGCAACTTCCGTACAAACCATCTCTGGTTTAAGGGAGTGAAGCTGATCGGCAAATATGTATTTTACTGTGTATTCTTAAATAAATAAAAAAAAAAAATAAATAAAACATAATTTCTGTACCTAATAACGAAGCACTATTGCAGTCCCAAAGTCGCGTCGTCTTGAGACGCGACTTTGGGACTTGTGTGTAGCCATACAGAACTGAAACTTGGTCGCTCATTGTGAGCCTCAGAAGAAAGGTCTCTCGACGTTTCCCTCAAGTTTCCCTGTTAAATGGAATTAAATGAAAAACTCCACATGAAAACCAAAATATCCGACATAGCCCACCGAATAGCAAAACTCAAGTGGCAGTGGGCGGGTCAGATCTTAGAACTGACGGCTGTTGGAGCAAAAGGGTTATCGGATAGGGGCCGTGTAGCGAAAGACGAAGCGTGAGCAGGCCCATGAGACCCGTCACAAGGTGGACTGATGACCTGGTGAAGGTCACGGGCAATCGCTGGATGAGGGTGGCCTAGGACCGTTCGTTGTGGCCTTCTTTAGGGACGGCTTTTGTCCAGCAGTGGACGTCTTTCGAATGAAATGATGATGATAACGACTGCCTTTTATTTATTAGGTAACGGTCAAATACTCAAACGTCAGTTAAATGTAAGTAGGACTTAAAAGTCCTCTGTCTCTACAAAACACGTGCAAACGATAGAGATAGCTTATATTTGAGGTTTGCTTAAAATTGAGTGACGTTTGAGTATTCGGCCATAAGACTGCCCAATTGCAATTTTGCCACTTGAGTTCCTTATGTGTAGGAGTAGAAGCTCCAGTGTAGAAGCTCGAGGGCGTTGGCGGTAGTGCCAATTAATAATTACTTAATCTATTTGCCGCCAAATTGTAGTGTTCGTGTTCAGCACTATCGTGTTCAGGTTAGGTGATAATGTATGCCCCCGCAATAACAATCACAGAGACATAAAAACTAAGGTCTTAGGGGTGGCGCATTGGCATTTTGACCTCTGGTCTTTGTGTGGCTTCAGTCATTACTTAACTTCAATGGGAACTGCATGCTTGTTTGCCACCTTCAGAACATAAAAAAACGAAATCTAGGTATATAATATTTGTAACAACTTTAGTATCGAACATTCGTCTTTCATGTGCTGAAAAGACGAACATTTTATTGTTTGAAAGAATTAATTAAGTTTTCGAGTCTTTCCTAACTCGAATTAGTATTAGAATGAAACGATCTTATATGCGGTCATTGCCACGACACACTTGAGATTTCCAAGAACCTTGATATTATGAGATTAAATTTAGCTTCTTTCTAAACAAGATTAATCTAATGTGTTATCGTCTGACTCGTGTGGTCCTTCTGGTCAAGTTCGTCCCTCCATAAACTATCACAGCGGTTTCACATGTTTACATACCCATTCAGTTCCATACAGATGCCTATTCGTATAGGTGTTAATCTTAACGAAAATTTCCCAAAACGACAACTGTCTAAAAATATCTGCTCTTAGAAGAAAATCAAATCACAATATTCCATAACAGATCGACTGTTAGAAGGAAAACGTCTGCTAAACACATTCATAATTCTGAACTAAATCTATGTCATATCTATGTTTTATTATATGTGTCTATTTCGAAGAAACTCTATTGAACACTAAGCTCATGTGAAATGATAGAACTGAATGCAATTCACAAGGAGAAAATCATACATCATTTTCGTCGCAACTTGTTGTCGCTCGTAATATGCAGTCAAATCTGATGTAAGTGATCGACGGCCGGATGTAAAGTGAGTGTTAATAAACCATTACCAGCCACGTAGACGCTTAATTGTCGACCGTTGCGCTCATGATTGGTGACTAGGGTTGCTGAGGATTCCTCTTCCTCTTCCTCATAATGAGGAAGTTCCGCAATTTATTTGGCATCCTCAACCGTTTCCGCATCCTCAAAAATAAAAATAAAAAAATCCTCTTCCGCTACCGCTTCCTCAAAATTTAAGAGGTATTTATGAGGAATTTTGTTGCGCATGCGCGTCGCGTATCGATGGCAACGCACACGCCGCAGCGCGGTGCCAGGCCGAACAGGCGAGCGAGACCTTCCCACCCGCCACCGGCGCTGTTCCTTGATTGTTTGTTTTAATTTTATTGACATACATTACTTTGTTTATACGCGTACTCAACTTAAAAAATCGAAATATTCGGGGCTTTACAGAACTGTATCTTTACAATACCTATCTTCTCTTCCATCAAATGTACCAGCAAACGACTTATTAGCAATGCTGTATTGGTATATGATGAGCTATAAAACCGGTTGTTGGATAACAGCGTCCAAATATTTTTTTTATAAAAATTTACCTCCCTGTTTAAAATAAATTTCGATCAATAGTATTCAATTCTTTTATTTTGATTAATAATATTCGACTTAAATACCTAATTAACAAAGAAATAAAGACTGCATTCTTATTTTCATATCAATTCCTAAATGAAATTGTGTCATTCATCTTTTTTTTGGTGTGCGTGTGTTTTTTTTATGTCTGTAGGTTGACAGACAAGCAGACGGGCCACTTGATGGAAAGTGGTCACCGTCGCCTATGAACATTTGCAACACCAGAGGAGTTGCCAACGCGCTGCCAGCCCTGAAGGACTCCTTTGACGCCATTTTTGAAGAACCTCTTAATGTAGCACCTAGGGAACACGTCAGAGGGAAGTTCGTTCCACAATTTACACGTTCTGGGCAAGAACGAACGTGAAAACCGCACCGTTGAGCACTGCCAGGTGTCCAGTCGGTGTGGGTGGAACTTCTCTCTTCGGCGGGTAGTACGGTGTAGGAAAATAGAAGGTAGCACCATGTCAAACAGTTCAGCAGAGCACTCACCATTGTAGAGACGGTACAACACGCACATACTCCCAATGTCTCTGCGTAGGCTCAGATGTTCGAGCCTGTCAGTAAGTCCTGAATCGTTAACAATACGAACGGCGCGTTTTTGTAGGGAGTCAAGTGGACCAAGCTAGTATTTGGGGGCTCCCGCCCACAAATGAGTATGAGTAGTAGTAGCTGCCCCGAAGTGAAAGTGAATACTGCCTGGCTTTGTTAAGCACCCCTAGCTTATTGGATGCCAACTTGGTCTTACACTCAATGTGACTCCCGATATGCACTTTGTTCGATATGTCAACGCCCAGGATACAGATACTCTTACCAACGGCGATCGGAATGCCCTGAAACTGTGGTGCTACAATGCATGGCGTTTTTTTAGCGGTGAACGTGCAGACTTGTGTCCTCGAGGGGTTGAACTGCATTAAATTAAGTCGACCCCAACCCGAGACCCGCTCCAGAGAGTGCTCGATTTCAGACACAAGTCTAGTCCTTCTTTCCTCGATAAGTGTCCGGGAGGCATTTGCACGGCTTGTGTTGTGTGCATATCCCGTACTATCATCGGTCTAGCAATGAAAATTGGAGTTTTGCTCCAACATTTCATTGATGTGCAGAAGAAAAAGCGTGGGAGATAGCACAGAGCCTTGCGGCACACCAGCGTTGATAGGTAGTCTGTCTGAGCGCTGACAGTCAACTAAGACTTGTATATAACACTCAGACAGAAAGCTGGCTGTCCAGTTGCATAGCCTCTCGGGAAGACCGTAGGATGGAAGTTTCGCGAGAAGTGCCCTGTGCCAGACCCGGTCAAAGGCCTTAGCAATGTCGTTGTGTAGATATGTCACTGAACTCGTGACTCGTGCCCAGTGCCCAGTAGTAAGACGTTTCAAGAGTTGCTATTATTATTATTCTCTTCCTCTTCCTCCTCCTCTTCCTCATAATCACTTCCTCAACAACCCTATTGGTGACTCAGCCAATCTGATATTGAGAATGATATTGAGAACAGAATGATATTGAGAACCAAACTTAGTGAAATATTTGAAAATAATGATGCAAAAGACATATTCGAAAGAAGTTATGACTAATGCGAGTATTATTAGTAAATCTAGAATAGGTATGCATGTAATGGCTAAAATTATTTTTATTGTGCTAGTTTTTTTTATTACTTGACTAATTACAACTATGAAAGTAAATATACAGTCTGCCGTTTTCAACATCGAAAAAACCGCTTAAGTCTCGGAAGTGGCAACGCATATCAACAAACAGACCTCCAGGTTTTATGTAAGTACATGACTTATCTGTAGAATTTTAACATAAAGGTGAAGAGTATGTTTGTTTATCAATATCAGAAATTAAAACAAATGAATGATGACGTGTTGTTTAAATAAATCGTGTTTAAGCAACACGTCACTCATCACTGCGATGCGCAAGCACAAAATCATACACAATTTTCGTCGCAACTTGTTGTCGCTCGTAATTTTCATTGAAATCTGTAAGTAATCGAAGGCCGGATCAAAAGTGAGTTAATAAACCATTAACCGCCACATGGACACTTAATCGCTGACCATTGGAAAACTGTAACAGAGTCAATTTAGAATGATATTGAGAACCAAACTTAGTGTAATCTTTTAACTGAATGATCAGAAAACTACGTCAAAAATCATATAAGAGATTTATTAGAAAGAAGTCATTACTAATGCTAATGTTATTAAAATAAATTATTTATCGAAAATAAGTTATGACTAATATGTGTATTTAATGTAGGTAGATATTTGCAGGCTATACCTAACCATAAATGGAGATTTAATGTTATGTATGTTACACTTTCATGTGTTTCCAGATATCCAACAACTCGTATAACTTTCTTAATTATCAAGAATTATCGTATTCGCGTTTGACGTTAATGTACCGATATATCTGTAACAAAGACCTCAGGAGTGGCAACGCATCTGTATTAAGACCTCTAGTTTTTGTGTAAATGTCTATTGGCTGCAGTGTTTGCTATCTTCATTACATAAAAATATGTATATGTATAGTTTTAGAGGAATACGATTTTTTTAATTAACTACCAATTTATGTTTAATTCATCGTTAGACTTCGTTGATTTTTTAAAGAATTGAGTCAAAGTCTAACGCCGCAAAATAATCCATCGAATGACTTAGAATATCTACAATTAAATAATTTACAAACTACAGTTACACTATTTGTATCGTTATTCACTTTATTGTTGCTCGTATTTTGCAGATCATAATCAAGCACATCTGATGTATGTGATCGATACCGGGCGTGAAGCAAGTGTTAATAGACCATCACCCGCCGTGTGTCAGACGCTTAATTGGCCCATTGCGCGGACACATTTTTTTTTTATGTTATAAAAGTGGCAAACAAGCATGTAGTTCACATTGATGTAAAGTGATGACTGCAGCCTATAGACACCTACTCAAATAGCTAGGTCGAAATGCAGATGCGTTACCACTCCTGAGGCCTAAGGTGTTATGATTTTGTGTCGGACATCACCACCTGACCGGAACACGATAGTGCTGAATACCACCATTTAGTGGAAAGTATATTATGTAATGCAGTGGTGCCTATGCCCGCGATCTCCGTCACTGAAGGTCTACCAACAGTAAAACAGTTTTCTGATGAGGTAATATTTTGAACTGATCCAATTTTGGTCTCTACTGACGACGAAGACAGCGATGATGATGCTGAATGCAGAGTTTGTCAACATATTTTTTCCCAAGACAAAAGGGGAGAGAAATGGATAAGATGCATAAAATGTTTCCAAAGCATGAGGATTGCGTTGATAATCCTGCCCCTAAATTTATTTGTACAACTTTTTTGAAAAATGAAAATTACTCACTTAAACGATACTAATTGCACAAATACTGATTAGATATTATAATATGATTAAGAAATAATTTATATAAAATATATCGTATCTATATAAAAACATTATTAAGAGCACAATTGAACTTATGTTCATGTACTGATTACTGTGATCTCAATATCGTCCCCGGGACGATATTAGGAGCCCAAAAAATATTTTGTAGAATTTGCGCGTTTTTGTTAAATTTATTTTAAAAGAAATTATAACAAAGTTAATGACATTTTCAATAGTTTTAAGAATAAAGAAGTATTGTACCTGACGATATACGTTTTATTTATTTTTTTATCTGTAATATTTTAAATTTTGACAATTTTTTTACAAAAAGGGGACGATATTTGGCGACTGTACCTTACTATGATTATTCTTTTTTAAAACAACATTAATATATTTTTTAAGCTTACTAGCGGGTCCGTCAGAGTAACTACCCAATATGTAGTGTATTGAGAGATGATTTTTAATTCGATGAGTAGCTTCGAAACTTTTGATTACTATATGTGGAAGAAGGTGAAAGATGTTTAAACAAATATAAAAAACGTACACACTTTACTCCTTTACAACATGAGTGCACCAGAGATACAGAGGAGAAGCTAACGCTTTCACGTACGGTTTCGCAGGATCCCGTTTAGTGACTAAACAGTTTAGTATTAATGCAGTTTGTATTGTGATACAGCAATACATTACAGCAGTCAATACTGTAGCTGATCGCCAAAATCCGTTACAAGCAGAAACTGAACGCCCGTGTGAATAGGAAGAGAGTAGAGTACAGATAGATGTATAGATAAATCTGATGTTCCTGCGATAGAAACATAGGTAACATTTGCAGATTGCATAAGTTGCGAAACGCAGGTAAGTGATCGACGCCGAGCGTGAAGCGAGTGTTAATAGACCATTACCCGCTATGTGTTAAGCGCTTAATTAGTCCATTGTGGGGACACGTGGCGATTATAAGCATTATAAGCATTAAAGCAACTCAGTCTATAACCTACAATACTAGTGATATTTTTATGTGGTGGCCACATGAAAACCTGGAAAAAAGCTTATGTAATGGAAAGTAACTAAACAACTTCGGAAGATATTTTCGCCTAGATATATTATCAGAATCTGTTCAAAATTACGTACATATGTAAATGAATGACTGAATATCCTCCTACAGAAATGCAATAAAACATGGATGAAAGCGTAACCATACAACATAAGCGAGGCAAATCAAATATCAGATTTTATTTTTAGTTGCAGGTTGTTTGTTGATAATTGGCGAATGACTGCGGTGAAAAATTGTTTCTATAGCCCGCACTAAAATACATTTTTTATTAACGTATTGCGATAAGTTATAATGATGAATGCTGTTACAGCAATTTAAAGAATAAGTACGCTGTAGCAAATCATCATTTTGATGAACATTGACAATTATTTGAGTGGTTTAGTTTAAAAATCCTCACTTAGACCAAAGCGTAATCTTAATAATCATGTAATCTTATGCGCATTTCAAGTCATTTCAAAGACACCAAATTGTTGTATAATGTCTCACAGGTAGGTATTGTATAAATATAATTATACAAGGTAAATTAGGCGTCTTTAACTCGTATTATTGTTAAATGAATTTCTAAACTAATTAACAAAGCGGAAACTGTTCTTCCAAATAAAAATGTTTCCTTGTTTAACAGGCCAAAGTCAAATCTTGTCACTCTTAATTAACTCCTAATTAACAAGCACGGCTAATTTATATCAGGGATAAGAGAATTATCCTCAATTAACACGTGATCATTTACGAAAATAGCAATAACATTTTAACATTGTTCACATTCGCCACTAATGCGTTTGCATTAGTTGATAACGTTTGAAACTTATATCGTCCACAATAAACTGTTTATTTTATGGCCCACGATTTGATGACGCAACAAAATTCTGTTGAATCGCTCAAATCGCACAGAGATGGATTCAAGAGTGCGATTGCATCGTAATAAATAGCACCTGTTCCAGCAGTTCTTCTCGACAACGGGCCGAGTCGAGTCGACTTGTACAATCAGTTGGCGGCGTCACCAGGAAATTAAACCGCTTGGACAGTGCGGCCCTGCGAAAGCAGCGTCGTCGTCACGTCATTCAAACTGCGACGATTCTATTAACTAATGGATTTTGAGTGAGTGCCTGTGTTCTGTTTCTGTGCTGGGCCTTAATAAAATGGGCTTCGCACTCAATAGTGTCGGAATTTTGATTGCTTTTTAAACCTATGTGCATGGACAAAAAAAGACTAGACTGAAGAGTTTCGAGAAGCGGATAGCTAAATTTGTCTTTTAATTGACATTCACATAACATTTGTTTGGCCTAAGTCGTCGGTCCACCTCATGGGGGACCACCTGGTTTAAATTTGCGGGAAATCACTGAATGAGGGCAGCCCAGCACCGTTCGGTGCGGCTATCTTTGGGTGAGGCTTTTGTTCAGGTATGGACGTTTTTTGGCTGAAATTATGATTATGATAAATATTTTTTTTTTACATTGGCAAAGTGCCAAGTAAGCGTTCAGTTCACATTATTGTTAAATGACGACTGTATCCTATAAACATGTACCTACACAAAAACCAGAGATCAAAATGCTTATGCATGCACCTCTGAGGTCTGAGATGTTTCGCATCTGCAATAGAAATTACGGGGCTATACCAAATGTATAATCGTACCAGGATATATCTACCATCGGAACATTGTGAAAGGGATGTAAGTCATGCAACCTGTTAGCCAAATTGTGTTGGTTAATACCTATATGTAAATTGAACATAAGTAAACTTACTAGTCGTATACTATTATAAAGTCAAGGAATGGATCTTTGTTTGTTTGGACGGATTACAAAACAAAACGATCCGCCGAAAAAGAAACATACAAAACAAACGCTTCTAATATTAGTAACAAAATGTCGATAATAAAGTACATAAACTTTTAATAGTTTTGGAAACAACGCATGAACTAAATTAATCGAGTATAGAGAAGGCAGTAGTCAGAAGCCAGGGTGTCGGCATTTAATTTCCTGGTGCTGAGATCCACGCGGTGTATTTCAGGCTCTAATGACTGAAGCCGGTTAGGTGGATGCAAGATAATATTCCATGAATCATGGCTTAACAATGAACTTTATTATTTATATAGTATATATTGATAACGTTGTTGTATGAAACGTATTGCTGTAATACCTATTAGGCGATAGAATGAATTTATTATTTTAGTGTAGTGATCGATTATGGAGTGGATAGCATTTCTTTAAATTTAATTCCAATAAAATGTTCCTCAAGAATAAAAATTACATACAGTTCAGAAAAGTTCAAATGTTTACTGATTTTATTATACACTTATAGAAAGTATATGAGGATAAATAAATGGATTACCAATGTCTTTTAAGAAAACTAACGCAATTTCGGAGTATCAAATTGCTAAGACCAGACAAATTATTATTTCTACCCGTCGCAACTCAGCAAGAATC
Organism: Macrosoma leucophasiata; assembly: GCA_036365455.1. Taxonomy (NCBI): domain Eukaryota; kingdom Metazoa; phylum Arthropoda; class Insecta; order Lepidoptera; family Hedylidae; genus Macrosoma; species Macrosoma leucophasiata. Next base: position 18,658,925 of record JAWQUS010000007.1, on the reverse strand, counting down.
ATTAGTAATTTAGTATAGTTTTAATGGTGGTAGAGCTCCAGTGACGGAGCTCGCGGGCGTAGGCACCACCGCATTACCTAATATACTTGCCGCTAAATGTTAGTGTTCAGCACTATCGTAATCCGGTCAGGTGGTAATGTACGGCCCTGTAATTTCCGGCACAGAGGCATAACACCTTAGGTCTCAGGAGTGGTAACGCATCTGCATTTTGACCTTGGTCTTTGTGTGGGTGTCTATAGGGTGCAGTCATCACTTAACATCAATGTGAACTGCATGATTGTTTGCCACTTCCATTACATAAAAAAAAAGATTATTTCAGTCCATTAACTATTAATTTGAACTAACTCATTATGATTTTCAATCTTCAGCGGTCTCGTGAAGTACCATTGCGGACCAACGGGCATCTTCTAAAAAAATATGTACAGTCAGGGAACACTACGCCTATGCAAAATCAATAAAATATAGCTTTTATAACCATGTGGTCAAGCGGCTAGTTCTCTGATAGTACACATAAAAGTCCCGAATCACTGCTATGTCACACAAATCATGAACATGCCAAAGCCCAGCCTAAAACCTTAGACCCAGACTTTAGACTGAAATTCTTCACAGGGACTATTTTTAGTATGTACTCGAGGAATAAAAAAAACGTAACTTCACGCCTGTAATCACCGAAGGGGTAGGCAGAGGTAAATGCATGCATTCAAGCATACATGCAAACACCCACGACTCGCCGGTTACGTTTTTGGCCCATGTAACAGGTGGCGAACCTGTTACCATCTCCGGGCACATTACCAAACTCCGAGGTACTGGGAAACTTCCAAAAAATTGAAAAATCCCAATAGAACCAGAGATAAAGGATTTTAAACCGTTATTTCTGATAGCCCCCGACCCGGGAATCGAACCCAGGACCTCCAGCGTAATTGTAGTGGCCTGCTATCACTACGCCACTGAGGCAGGTACTCGAGGAATAAGAAAGGATTATTCGAAATTCATGCTTTCAAACTACACAATTAATGAAACAAGTAAGTAAGTATTTAAGATTATTTTAATAAATTCATCCAAATATGGAAATCTGTCGTCATATTACGAATTTCACTCGCACGAAGTCGAGCAAAGCGAAGAAGAAAAGTTATCAAACTAAAAGCTCAACAGTCTGTATTTGCGTCTTATTCGAAGCAGGTAATGATAGTTGTCTGCAGTTTAATCTGCATTGTGCCGAGAAGAAAGTGACCGAATGACGTTTAATTTCCTACAGTGAGCGTTCACTCTCGCTACCCCACTGACAGTCTCATGATCAGATACCAGCCGATTCAATTAACACTGTGCTGCTACTAAGCTTTTGCTCGTTACCGTTTCCATGCGAAACTAATTAAATATTGACTATTAAACGAATGCTAGGAAGTAATAAAGTCACGTTACTCAATATGTACCGTCAATAAATTTAAATATGGCGTTCAGTTAATAATTTTAGTTTGAACTCGTCGGTTCTATGGACCGGGAGCAGATTGAAATTGCTTTATTGCATTCGATTTTATTCCAGCCTGAGTGAAGCTTGACGGACGCGTGTATATTAAAGTGCTAGGTGGCGTTATTGATTTGTTATTTAGTTGTGATATTTAATATTGCCCACTTTGTGTAATGGAAAAAGCATTGTTGCGAGTTGTGAGGTGATTAGGGACGTATAGCATTACTTACATTAATAATATTTCGGTATAACAGTACCTACTCTTTGTCGGTACTCTATACGTATCTATACGTATAGTAATCTCGAACGTACCAATCCCATTAAAACATTTTTAAGTCCCTGAAACAGCAGATGGACCCTATAGGGTTTTTTTATATAATGGAAGTGGTAAACAAGCACGCAGTTCACATTGATGTCAAGTGATGACTGCAGCCTATAGAAACCCACACAAAGACCAAGGTCAAGATGCAGATGGGTTACCACTCCTGAGGCCTAAAGAGTTATGCCTCTGTGCCGGAAATTACCACCTGACCGGAACACGACAGTGCTGAACACAATCATTTAGCGGCAAGTACCTATATTAGGTAATGCGGTAGTACCTACGCCCGCGAGCTCCGTCACTGGAGCTCTACCACAAGTAAGCGTCCAAGAACAATAAGAAATCAATTGTCATATTTTTCAGATAGATTGAGGGATGCCAAGTGAAATGACGCCAAGACGAGTACAAGTAGCTCGCACTGTCAATAAGTACCTTTATGTATATAAGAAGACTCCTGTTTGACTCTCAACTGTAGAGTTGAAACTTGACTCTACACATCTTAACTGTAGAGTAGAGTAGAATTTCAACTTCAGAGTTGAAACTTGACTCTAAACTTTTAAGAGCGTAAGTGGAATAACGTAAGATAGGCTGCAGCGTCTAATAAAACTACCGCCACTCACTGTGATGCGTGCGCCATGACTGCATGCGCCATGGATATCATAATCGGATTATGGCATATCCCCCATATGCAGTGCCGGATAAAGCCGGTGCGGGGCCCGTAGTGAATGTGACAATGGGGCCCCAGAGAAACATTGCTTACTGAAATTCAGGAGGTAAATAAAACGAAACATTTACGAAAATGAATCGAAAACAATATTAGCACTCACCATGAGAGAAGCTAAGGTGTATTACATATTTTACATATTTGTGGTTTTTTTTTTGGGCACAGGCGCGGGGCCCGTAGCATTTGCTGCCTCCTGCTATATGGCTAATCCGGCACTGCCCATATGGGTAGGCTTCTGTCCGGTAGTGGACGTCTTTCGGCCGAAATTCAAGTTCGTATGAAGCAATGTACAAATTGAGTGAACATTACAAATCCGTTCGGTACCCGACAGAAAAACTGAGGGAGCACGGCACGGCAAGTAGACAATGCCAGTGCACAGAACGCTTCTAGTTCATACAGCAAAACAGCGAAATGGCGTACAAGGATAACGAAATAACTAAAATTTTGCCGATTTTCTCATTTTCCGTTTTTTAAATAACCTACTTAAAACATGGCATTTGAGACCTACAATTTATTAATATTTTTTTCCGTTTCAGAAATGTAGTCTTGCACCTTTAAAAGTTTGATGAAAAAACTAAACAACTGCATAAAAAAGAAATATGTCAATAAATAAACAACTTTCATAAATAGATACATGTTCAGTTGATTATTAAAAATACAAAATAGTTATTACATTTTTAAACTCATGAAAACTAATACGAAATAAATAGGAATCTCGAATGAAGTTGTCTTAATTTTGGCTATGTACTCGTAATATAGGACTCGTAGACATACTTATGTCTCAATTTAGGTAGTGGAAATAAAATAGCAAGAAATAAGTAAAAAATAATATAACATCATAAATCCAACATAAAGGCACTTATGGTTTAATTAGATAACAGGATTTATTACAAAATCGGACCCTTAGTTATATTACAGAATCAAACTGTACAATGATACAATATTTAGTTAGTGTGTTTAGCGTTACTTACCTGTGAAAAAGACAATGAGACATATTACATTATTGGAGTGAAATTTTCTATGTTTTCTGTTCTTAAAATAATACTCGAAAAATATGACTCGTGTTTTTCTCGAAATTAAAAAAATCTAACTTATTTAGTTCCCCATGTACGGCGCTGAGCGTCGAAGTAATTTTCCCGGGCCCGTTTCATGCAGCGTTCGTCGCGTGTTTGCTAGTTAGAATTCGGGTGTAGTTCGGAAATTAATCAGAGCCCATTGTGGGCGCTTTGTCGCGGACTCTGGTGCCAATTATTGGCTGCGCAGCGCACTGGCGTAATTGAACCTGCCTCCAGGCAGTTCCGAACTCTACCAAAGCCCTAATTCTCGAACTTTTTCCACAGGCGGCTCGCTCTCAATCAATCATTGCTTACATGCACGGTTTTTTACGATTTCAATTGGATTTTATTGATATGTTTATTTATTGATTTTGTTAAAAATGTTTTTAAATATATTTATGTTACTCTTTTTAGGCTTAGCGACTGTTACTTCATCTTTCGTATCAGCTAGAAGATTCGACGGGTTGGTAGGAAGAAAAAAAGTCCTATTTCTATGTGTAACTCGCGAAAACCTAAGAACATTCCTATGGTAGGAAGGAAGATAAACAAGGTTCATTACAAGTTATAAATTTTAAAAAAATCGTTTCTTTAAGATGCTGTATAATTCCAATAATTAATAAAACATGGACTGAAATACAAATTGAGAATAGATAAAACAATTAATCGAATATCACGAGTGAATAATGTGTGAGAATCAACGGTAAGAACCAATCTATAGTGTCAATATTAAAATTTAAATCTCATCGAAGTGAATACGAAAAATGTAATTAACAGTTATTCAATCAGTATGTTACGGTATTATTTTGTGTATCGTTTAATAAAAATGGCATGACATAACAATATCCACAAACACAAGTATTTTTTGTAATAATATTTTATTTTGTACTAGGTCTTATAGGAAATCATTGAAATTAACATTTTGGATATTATTCGATTTAATTAGTACAAAATATTTAACTAGGAGGAAGAAAACCTCACTTCGTCTTCTTATTGGTACAGCTTATTATTCTATAACCATTGTCAAAGGAATTGTATTTTCTTATAAGTGTTAAGGTGCAATTCCGTGGATGGCGATCAATCGCGGCCGCGCGCGGTCTACGACTGTCGTTCACTGTCGTCGTTGGCCTCGCGCGACAATAGATGCAGTATGAAAATGTATGACACGCTTCCGTGGCCCGCGACAGACGCGCGCGGCTAGCGATTGTCGTAAATCGCGCGCGGCCGTGTTAGGTTAGGATCCCACTGCAGAATCATTTCGTTCATGACATCCAGACATGCTGAAAACCTATTTTTCACGCATATTTATAATCTAGAGAATATATATCCACTAGGTTGCCTATAAAAAATGGCCACAAGAACTTTTTTTTTGTTTTTTTTTAATAAAAATTTTCCACCTCACGGCAATATGTATAAAGACTGAAAAATCACGTCCACCGTTGCGCACTTGGCCACCCCTATGTATTTTTGTTCCGCCCCGATTACGTTTTACGTCCATGACGCACATGTATTATTTATATATCAAATTAAAGCTATTTTTTTACTCATTAATATGGTATACGAGAGCCAAATGAAATCGGCCGCAAATAAGAGTTGCTGGCTGTTAAAGATAAAATAATGCAATTAAAAATACCTGTGGCCAAATTTTGATAGGCAACCTAGTGGATATATATTCTGTAGATTATAAAGTTCCGTAAAAATTAGGTTTGCAGCATATTTGGATGAACGAAATAATTCTGCAGTGGGATCTTAATCTATGTCTTGAAAATTTAGAAATTAGTCGGTGTTTTCTGTCAAAATGTCAAATAATAATAAATACGTGCTGTGCAACTAGCCAGTGGTTAAATGGTTTCACCATAGAGGTTCGTTATGTTTGCGCCATGAAATCCATAATGTTTCTGATGTCAATATACGCACACCATCGCGATCGATCGGATAAATGTCTGTTTGTCTGTGTGTTTGTGCACGCTAATTTCAGAAATGGCTTATCCGATTTGCAGTTCACTAACATATTGTGGTAAGTTTTACTAAACATTTCGTGTTTGTTTCGTGTCAATCGGTTCAGAAATAAAAAAGTTATAACAATTTAAAGAATCATATCGAATATTTTTAACTATTCTGTACCTATCTTCTATTTTTTAGGGGGTTTCGTAACTAAGAAGTAAAAACGGACCCTACGGATAACTAATTCTCCGCTGTCTGTCTGTCTGTCTGTCCGTCCATTCGTCTGTCTGTCACCAGGCTGTACCTATCTCATAAATAGTGATAGCTAACATTTTCACAAATTATATATTTCTGTTACCGCTAGAAAGACAAAATTAATTACTAAAAATAAGAAAATGAAAATATTAAGGGGTTCAAGGGGGTATACAGTAAACGTTTTTTTTTTGCACAAGTTCGACTCGCACTTGCTCGGTTTTTTCTCTAGTCTCGAAGCCCAACGTCTCGATGCCCAGCGTCCCGACGTCGAGCGTCTCGACGCCCAACGTCCCGACGCCCAGCGTCCCGACGCCCCGCGTAAAAAATCAAAATTGAGTGTAAAGCACAAAATGCAGTTAATAAGCACATCATAAGTAATCACTCGCGAATGAATGAAATAAATTGCACGTTCCCATTTACAGTATTCGTTGTAGGTGAAAAAAAAATGGAACGAAAACATGGTTCATTCGGTAGCTTCGCAATTTGGCCGGTTTGTATCGCAGAGTCCTTGCCGATGCGACGCGCAATCCACTGATTGATTACAATAAAATAATTTGCGTGTAAGTGCAAACTTTGTCGGTCGCGTCCAATTTTATGTATTTTCGTCCCGACGCCCAGCGTCCCGACGCCCAGCGTCCCGACGCCCAGCGTCCCGACGCCCAGCGTCCCGACGCCCATCGTCCCGACGCCCAGGGTCCCGATGCCCAGCGTCCCGTCCCGACGCCCAAGGTCCCGACGCCCAGCGTTCCGACGCCCAGCGTCCCGACGCCCAGCGTCCCGACGCCCAGCGTCCCGACGCAAAGCGTCCCGACGCCCAGCGTCCCGACGCTCAGCGTCCCGACGCCCAGCATCCCGACGTCAGCGTCCCGACGTCAGCGTCCCGACGCCCCGCGTCCCGACGCCCAGCGTCCCGACGCCTAGCGTCCCGACGCAAAGCGTCCCGACGCCTAGCGTCCCGACGCAAAGCGTCCCGACGCCCAGCGTCCCGACGTCCAGCGTCCCGACGCCCAGCGTCTCGACGCCCAGCGTCCCGACGCTCAGCGTCCCGACGCCCAGCGTCCCGACGCTCAGCGTCCCGACGCTCAGCGTCCATTTTTTCAATGTCCCGGTGCGGGGATTAATCCCGCGACCCTTCAAATCAAACGGTCATCTCACACAGCTGGACTAACCGTGTTGTCGTTACATGCATATACTTTTATAGAGAAGAGAAGAAGATAATATCGACCTAAGATTTCGTTAAAAATGTGTGTAGTTAAACATTTTCATTCGTACAAACAGGTGCAACTCAATAAAAACCTGAAACAACAGACAAATTGGCAACTGCAATTGCAATAAAATCGTCTCAATCAAGCGCATAAATCTGTGCGTAAAAAATCAAAATTGAGTGTAAAGCACAAAATGCAGTTAACAAGCACATCATAAGTAATCACTCGCGAATGAATGAAATAAATTGCACGTTCCCATTTACAGTATTCGTTGTAGGTGAAAAAAAAAATGGAACGAAAACATGGTTCATTCGGTAGCTTCGCAATTTGGCCGGTTTGTATCGCAGAGTCGTTGCCGACGCGACGCGCAATCCACTGATTGATTACAATAAAATAATTTGCGTGAAAGTGCAAACTTTGTCGGTCGCGTCCAATTTTATGTATTTTCATATTTCCGATGTTTTTCATTTTACTGTCCCAAATTGACGTAAGTAAGTAATATCCGCAAGATCTTTATCTACAGCATAATTATTTTCAGCTCTTAATTTGTTTATGGATGATGAACTCAAAAATGTGTGACTGAAGACTATTTAAAATGTATTCACAAAATCTGTTTTATTAGAAAACGTTATAATAAATATAAATTACTTAATTATTAATTTTCGCTCACTCTTCGCATCTGACTCCTATAAATACTTGGGTATGTCGGAGGCGTTAGGTATATGCGAGGCCGACATGAGGCAGTCGCTGCGGGAGCGCTTCTTCGGCCGCCTGAAAAAAGTCCTAAAGAGTCTTTTATCGGGCGGAAATAAGGTGCGCGCCTTCAACGGCTGGGTCATGCCGGTCTTGATGTACTCCTTCGGCATACTCAGGTGGACTCAGACTGACTTGGATGCCCTAGACAGGCAAGTCCACTCTCTGCTGACATCACACCGGATGCACCACCCGCGCTCATCCGTCATGAGACTGTACATCCCGCGGAGGTGTGGGGGCCGTGGTTTTTTTAACGCAAAGACCCTGCATAACCGCGAGGTGTGCAGTCTGAGAAATTATTTTCTTTCCGCAGACGGGAAAATACAACAGGACGTGGTGGCAGTTGACGGCGGACTCATCCCACTTTCACTAGCTAAGGAGAACTGGCGCAAACCTGCGGTACTCACGACCAACGACCGCGAGACGGTATGGCAAAGCAAGGAGCTTCATGGTCACTTCTACCGGGCCCTCCACGGTCCCCATATTGACTTTCTTGCATCAGTATCCTGGCTACGATTCGGTGACCTCTTTGGGGAAACTGAAGGTTTTGTATTTGCGATTATGGACGAAGTAGTTATTACTAATAACTACCGGAAGTATATTCTGAGAGACGGTACGGCTGACATATGTCGGGCGTGCCACCGTCCCGGCGAATCTCTCAGACATATAGTGTCCGGCTCAAGTTCAAGTCTAGCTAATGGCGAGTATTTGCATAGACACAACCAAGTAGCCAGGATCACACACCAGCAACTTGCTTTGAAATATGGTCTGGTAGCCGAGGAAGTGCCATACTACAGGTATGTGCCCGACCCAGTTCTCGAGAATGGTCGTATCACACTGTACTGGGATCGATCTATCATCACTGACAGGACCATTCTTGCTAACAAACCTGATATAGTGCTGGTAGATCGAACGGAGCTCCGCGCAATGATCGTCGACGTCACCATCCCCCATGACGAGAATCTCGTGAAAGCTGAGAAAGATAAGGAGTAAAAATACCTTGATCTAGCTCACGAGATTGTCAGCATGTGGCATGTGGATTCGGCGATCATTGTACCGATAGTCGTCTCGGTAAACGGCCTTATCGCCAAGAGCCTCGACCAACACCTTAAGAGGCTCACATTGGACGGCTGGGTCAGGGGCCTGATGCAGAAGGCAGTGCTCCTTGACACGGCGCGAATAGTGAGAAGATTCCTCTCTCTGCGTCCCTAACCACCGGTAGCTTGGACCCTGTTCCCGCTGCCGGCGGCAAACTATTTTTTATTTTTTTATGTATATATTTGTTTTTGATACTTATATATGTAAAAAATAGGAAATAAGGTTTTAAATAAATAAGTGAAGTAATAATATAAATTATTGACCATTCGGGATTAGTTGAGAGTAAACGAACAAAAGGTTAAAATATTCAAAAAAGAACAGTTGTATTTCTGTTGTAGCCTTTATTCGCCAACGAAAACAAAGGTTAAGTCCTAAAGTTCCATAATACGGGCGCGGGTTAATGAATTTAAACGTATAATAGTCGTAGGTTAGCATAAAGCGAAACATTAAAACAATGGTGAGTGTAACGCGCCGGTAACCGCCGCCAAATTTGCATTCCTCATTGCGAGAACACATAAAAATGCTCTCATTAACCTGCCCTGGTCAAAAACAACCCTGACGACGGACCGCTGTATGACCGTCTGACGTACGCGCGCTAAAACACGCTGTGTTGTTTACGAGCTCAGATATTTTTTTACATCACTAGTCACGTGTTTTTTAGAAGTGAAAAAAGAACGGTTGTGAAGTAATGTTATTTATCTTTCCAAAAATGTATGCTGTATGCTGATCAGGTGATCACTAACGAAATTAACACCAAAACTTTTAAAAAATTGCTTGTTCGATGTTTTATTTAACGAAGTTGGGCACTGTGGTGCATTTTGAGACTATAAATACTTTATTATGGCACAGAATAAAGCATAACGTTGGAATAACATCAATGGCGCATGATTTTTGAGAAATAGTTCTCTTTTAAACAAAATACAAAAAATAGTAATCGGCCACTTCAATAAGGGTTTTAAACTAATTTATATTTTTAGAACAATTGACTGCCCTACGTAGCTATTAGCTACGAATTTTATCCGTGTAAATATTCAACAACTACTCGAAGATATTGTAAAAAAGGGATACACAAAAGCTGTTTCTTATGATGTGCTAAAATTGCAAGCCCTTATTTTCGGGTCTATCTATTCACCAAATTGTTTACAATAAAATATAATTTCTTTCTGACAACAGCTCAAAATCTCTTTTTAAAATCCGCTGACAGAAGCTATCAGCTAACTGACCATAGCGTGGCAATAATAAAAACTTAGCTGAATAAATAGCGCGGCAATATTAAAAACATAACTGAATAAAACCTTATTGTTTTCTTAACATACCTACATATTATATATTCAGTATCATGTCCTAAAGTGTAAATCAATATTGCATTGTTTTTTAAACTATGATATTCTTGTCATACTTCGTTTATTAATTGAAGCAAGTGAATGTTTTAATGAAAAATACGTCGGGACGTGACGACCCCACCGCTCACTAGTGGTGGAGAATTCTTCCGTTAGTGCAGTGAATCAACCGAATATCGCGGGATGGGCATTTATGGTATATCCGCCATTTGATGCAATATGTGATTATAGGGAGAGGCTTTGGTAGTGGATGACTTTTAGCTGAAATGATAATACAAAATTATAGAAAATTGCCTTCTCACGGAATTCGAATCTGTGACCACTGTGGTCCGGAGACAGTCGTATAGTTTGGACACATTCTACGGAATTTCATCTTGCTTTCGACGAGAACCAGAAAGAAGAGAAAGAACCTCGACAGATTTGTGGCGGCTGGGCTATAGCTCCAGAGCTCGCAGGTATGATATTCTCGCTTCTCTTTTAAGGATTGCACCTAAGTTTGTCGAGCGCACAATAATGCACAGGGTGGTACAAGGATCGGACGCGATGTAGTAATCGAGTATACGCCGGTTTTCATTACAAGCTGCTTAACATACCGACTTGGAGAGAGCACCCTGTGTTAGCTTCAGGCATTCCACGGTCAGCGTATGTCCCGTTTTTATACTGTCCAATGTTTATTGTCCACCATTTCCTGTAATACGCCCCGTAATTGAAAATTTTCGAGAGTATTTTGGAATTTGTCGTAAAACAACAATGAAATGTAAAGTTGAGTGGAAATAAAGTGAACTTTAGGAATTAAAATATGCCGTACTTGTACAGTAAAGGTTATAGCTTAAATTAAAACTATGGATACGTAAGGTATATTATTGCTGTTGTTACATTCTACTTTTAATACTGTATCTTCTTGCTCACTACGCATAATAATGTCAGGAAGTGTAACTAAGCAAAAAAAATATAATTTCTCGTAAATAGACACACTGTGGGCGGGATATAAAATGGACACACCGTAGCAGGTGAGGCTATTGTAAGTTTCCTTGACGCGAAAAGTCGAATGCAAGCGTTGTCTACGTTGAAAGTGTGAATGTCAGCTATAATTGCTGTTAGTTTGTTGGCGTAAATGGATTTAATATCGAAGCAATGATTGCTGCATGAGTGTGACATTTCAATGCATTATAGAAACCATTAATATTAATTCGCATATAGCTCCGACATGCCTTCAATACGCAAGAGAACTTTACTATTTGTTGTTATTTAAACCATGAAATCTTTTTCAATCCCTACTCAATATTATAAATGCGAAAGTAACTCTGTCTGTATGTCTGTCTGTCTGTTACCTTTTTACGTCCAAACGACTGAACCGATTTTTATGAAATTTGGTACAGAGACAGCGCTGACTTTGAGAAAGAACATAGGCTACTTAGTTATTTATAAAACGACATCCACGCGAGCGAAGCCGCGGGTAACAGCTAGTCTATAATATACTAGCTGTTGCCCGCGGATTCGCCCGCGTGGACTTTTTATACGACATCCACGCGGGCGAATCCGAGTGTTACTTTCGCATTTATAATCTTAGTAGGGATATAGTAGGGAAGTAGGGATTGTAAATATGTCTAATGACAACGGATTAATACCACTTAGTTAAAAGGTTAAACAGAACATTAATTTTGTAACACACGAGTTCTGAGATTCGTAACACGCAAGCTCTACGGGGGACTTCTATCAGGAAGTCAGTAAGATCGCCATGAATTCATTAATAAGCCAGATTATTTTTTTAATACTTTTTGGTTATTTCTTTTGCGATGGGACAGTAAGTTCACATTGAAGGTAAGTGAATACTGTAACAAACATTTACATAAGAACCTGATATTTCAATGTAGTTGTGTTGCCACTCCTAAGGTCTAAGTTGTGCCTTTGCGCTGGAAATTACAGGAGTTTATTACCACCCGACCGAAACGTGATAGCGCAGAACACTACCATTTAATTTTAGCGGCAAGTAGATTGGTTAATGCGGTGATGCTTACGCCCGCGAGCTACGACGCAAACCACGCTCGACCTCTACCACCAGAAAAAATATATTTGGAGGATCATAATTTATTAAACGAACTATAGATTATGTTCAGTGCTCCGTATATTTTTACGGTCTTCATAATCGCGCGGTTTTCGAGGGTTAAAATTCGGGGCACGGTGGCGGCATTGTTCCATTAACACAATTTTATACCCGCCATATTAAAATAATAAAAACTTATGCCTCTCTTAATTAAATAATTTAGCGGCGGGCTGAGCGGAGATATGTAAATTGTTTTAGGGGATAGATCAAACAACCCTTTTTTATGACTTTAATATGCGGTCGGCGAGTGGGAGGGGGCCGTGAGACATAGGGTGCGGGGGGAGAGGTAAGTTATGAAATATTTAATAACGGCGCACACGATTCCATTTGAATTACTTTCGAGGAAATGACGACATGCAAAACCGGGGACACACCGCGCTCAATTGTAACGTCTTCAAAAATATTATACTGTAGGAAGTACCTACCAATCCTGGGATCTGAATAATCATTCCCATAGAGATAACCAGTCTGCTGGCTTTTTTCGTTTAAATACATGCACGTAATACGATTATACGTAATGGAGGTCGTCGGGACGTGACCACGAAGAATTCTCTCTCTTCCACTACGCAAAGGAAGCTTCACCATTCCAATCAGGCAGTAGTAAGTGCAATAACGCAAGATGGGCAGTATCGTTTTGTGATAAAACTACTGAATGACAAGCGTAGCGATTATGGCATATCCCCTCGTTGTGAGGAGGCTTTTGTTCAGCAGTGGACGACTTTCGCACAATATATAGATTTGTAATCTTTAAACTGTGACTTTCGGCTGAAATGATGATGTTGATGATGAATACGTTTATAAATGTAAACGATTATGATAAATATTGCCTTTGAAACCACGTGTCCTGAAACGACTAACTTCACAGATAAAAAGCAGCTAAGTGCGAGTTGGACTTGCCTATGAAGGGTGCCGTTGTAGCAAATAACATTTGACTATTTAGTCATCTATATTTATTTTATGAAGAAAAATAATTGCAATTTTTGAAAATATATCATATCTATGAATTGTAGAGAATGTAAAAAAAATCGTTAAAAGTTTTCATTAGATATTCTAATTAGCATACATATACTTTTTAACTTTTTACTCTCTTTTTTTAACACTATGTACCACTTTGAAAGTGCCTATTTTTCAAACGATTGACTTTGAGAAAAAATGTTTTTTTACGCTTACGCTTACACTCACATTAAGACCCAAGACAAATATGTGTAGGCCCATACAAATATTTGTCGCCGTCCGGGGATCGAACCCGCGACCATTGGAATCAAACGGTCGTCTCACATCGCTGGACTAACCGGGTCGTCAAAACCTTAGTGTCATTTTCAAAAATCTTCACATATGATTTTTTTTGTAACTTCATCTGTAATTCCCGTAGTGGTAGGCAGAGTAAAATTTGAAATTGTTTTAGAAAGGTATAATATTTGTTTCTGTTATTATAAAACTATCTGTGCCCGCGACTTCGTCTACGTGAGAAAAAACATGATTGTTCAGTATCTACCCGGACGAAGTCGTGGGCGCAGCTAGTATAAGAGTAGCGTAAGTTACTCCTTATTACATCAGCTATCTGCCAGTGAAAGTTCCGTCAAAATCGTCCAGCTGTTCCCGAGATTAGCCGGAACAAACAGACAGACAGACAAAAATTGTAAAAAATGTTGTTGTGGCATATGTACCACATACATATGCATTTAGTAAAAAGCGGTTATTTTAATGTTACAAACTAGACACTCCAATTTTATTTATTTGTAGGCATAGATTTCACGTATGATTCGCTCTCATTGTGCCGCTGGTTTAACGCGAGTCGCTTCAGTGTCTCAAATACCGAGGGAGTGTTTTAATTAATGTTTCCCGACAAATTGCGAAAAAAACAGAGTAATGACGTCACATCGCCCGCATACGTGCCCGTGCACGTTACACGTCGCGTGACATCGTGGCTTATTACGGAGATGGCGTGTCATTACAACGTAGGTCTTTTAACCGATGACTCTGAGAGTAAAGAGGCTTGTAGGTAAAGGGTTACTTTGCGTTTCGGCATGATTGATGTTAATGTGGTTAATTAGAACGTTATGTGACTTTGGAGGTTTCTGTGGTCATCGTGATGATGGTGTATTACATTAAGGAGCTAAGGTATGCCCATTATAATAGATTCGTATGTATATCGATGGGTACAAAAACGTCTATCACGTACTTTGTGAGACAACATTTTGATGTAAAGCGTAGGTGGGCTGCCGAAAATGATTAGGTAGGTATATTTTATACAGATATTTGACGACCCAGTTAGTCCAGCGGTGTGAGATGACCGTTTGATTCGAAGAGTCGCGGGTTCGATCCCCGCAGGACAAATTGCAGACGCGTTGCCACCCCTGAGGCCTAAATTGCTTTGCCTCTGTGATACAGTGCTGAACACTGTCATATGGCGGCAGACAGATTTTCATAATGTTGGTGCCTACGCCCTCGAACTCTGACAATGCAACTCTACCACTTGTCATTTAGCTACTTCTCGGTTCTTGTTCCTTGGACATAGTTGTTCGGCATTGTAGTATCAAGTATTAAGAAGTATCAAGAGCTGATTAATTAAAACCCTGTATTAAAACAAGCATGCAGCTTACATTGATGTTAAGTGATGTCTGCAGCCTATAGACAGATGTCTACACAAAAACCATATGTAAAAATGGAGATGAGTTGCGACCCTGAGCCCTAAGTTGTTACATCTCTGTGATAGTTATTACGGGGCCATACATTACCATATAACCGGAACACGATACCTATTGCTGAACACTACCATTTGGCGGCAGAGAGATTAGGTAAAGCTCTACCGCCACTAAAAATCGCATCTTATCGCGCATATTCTTATTAAAATTTAAATAATGTATATTCCTTTCTAACTTTTTGGTCGATAACCTCTACAGAGATCGGTTCACAACCAATTTACAATACCCATACATTAAACATCCAGAACTATCAAAAAACTGCACTTTGAAAAACCTTTTTTAAGCCGAGGACAATCCCTAAATGTTGAAAATTATTGCAAATTTATTTATCAACCAATCACTAAATCGTATACGAAATGACCCGTCATATACCGACTATCCGGCGATGTGAACAAAAAAGTTTCACCAATATAAAACCACTACAGGTAATCTCAATTGCCAATAATCGATACCTTACGAGATAATAACAAATATGCTTATATTTTTTTTCTTTGCATTTGGGCCTGAGAAGTGAGAGCAGTGGGCTTCTCACGCGTTCGGCGCATCCTCACGTACACAATGAATAAATAAGGGCTGGCAGCCACTCTTAAGTAGCTTTTTTAGATTTAACGAAGGTGACAAACGAGCATGCAGTTCACAAAGATGTTAAACGATGATAGACATCTACACAAAACCAGAGGTCAAAATGCAGATGCTTTTCCACCCCTGAGACCTAAGTTGATATGTCTCAGTGATAGTTATTACGGGGCCATACAATGGCCAATAACTATCCAATGCTCCTCCATCTATTTATGCGATTTTTTTTACAATAAGTCGTCATCGATTTCATATTTTGGATTTATGGCTAGATATAGATAGATTTTTTTTTTCATAAACCTATAGATTAACAAGTTATATTATTTTTCAAATTTGTTTATGTTTCCTGTTAACGATGGCCTAATGAAGTTGAAAGCATAAATTTAAAGAAAAGTTAACCTTTTTTCCCAGTATACACAGTTCATCATAGGCTACAATCATCGCTAACTTATTCTTTAAAAGAGAATATGCATAATAGTTTCTCTCAACGTGACAGCCCTAGTCATCCTACGCGTTCCCCCTTGTCCTACGCGTTTTATATCCTTATGCACATGCCTTTAAAACTTTATTAGTGCATGTAAAACAAATTGCAGGAATGTCATCGACGACAACTATTCCAGAAGATTTTTACAGTAACAAGTACTTTTCTAGTCAGACCACTTGGTCGATTGATAAAAAATTCTACTGTATTTTACCTTCATTTATCTTTGGACGTCCGTGTTCAATTAACACCCGAGTTTACACAAATTTAGACGATTATTCCAGTCTAATATGACGTTTTGAATAGAGTTTCCTTTGTTAAGAGGAGTTAAAAAAATAACTTATTTAAATTATATTTCTTAACGAGATTTCATGTTGAGATCGTTAAATAGTAAGATTTATGAACTTGTTGAACGAGTGGATGTCACTATAGCAACTATCGCAACCTTCTGGACAACAAACACACAGATATAGACATCCATATCAAAACTGGAGGTCCCAACGCACTGTCCCATTCAGGGACATGTTTTGCTACACTTGAGATCTTTTGCCTCTGCACGAGAAATGATGGCTCTGTGCATTACCATCTAACAGAAACAAGGTAGTGCGAGACTAGCATTCAGGGATAAACATTTAGGATAATGCAATGTTGGCTACGCCCTCAACCCTAGATACTAAAGGCTCAGCATTAGTACAAATAGGATACCTCATAGACGCTGATTTGACTGTGGACTGAGACAACTTATTCAGCGGATACTAGCGCTTAAATATCTGCCATATCCAGTTGGTTAACCAGAGACTATTCCGAATCTACTAAGCTCAATTCCCAGAAGAATAATAAGGCTCTCACGATATAATACCTGAGTGCAGCCCTAACTCATAATGACTCAGAATTGCCTCCTAGTTAAAACTAAATGGTGCATAAAACACTACACCATGAAATAACATGTCCTGCACCTAATGAGGCACAATAAATACCAGTTAAATGTACATAATAATTATTGCGACTTTTTGTTTTTTTCTAGTAGTAAAATACCAGATTGGTAAATGCTACTGGTTCTAAAGCTCTAATGCTTCACCCACGTATATTTTTTTTTATATGTTTCATGTAGCAATGACTTAGTTTTTTTTACTAGAAGAGTTTCAGTGCAGGCCGTTGTCACTATTGCATTACCTTATCCATCTGCCGCAAAATGATATGATGTATTTCCCCGTAATTTCTACCACAGAGGCGAAATTACTTAGACCTCAGGGGTGACAATGCATCTGCATTATTACCTCTGGATTTGGTGTAGATGACTATGGGTTGCAGTAACTTAACATCCATGTGAATTGTGTGCTTGTTTGCCACTTCATGACACAAAAACACTGAAGTACAAGTACGAGTAAATTATTTAAAAAATGTTGCACCTTACCATTGTAATCTTTAGTTTGAGTATTATTTTTTGTGTGAACCCAGTTATAGCTGAACATAAGCTTCTAGTTTATGAACCTTTCACATGGTATTCACTTAACAGGCAGTGAATCTCCGCGACTTTACGTCAATGGTCTTTAACAGGCAATTTCTTCGCTACAGTACTTGAGTAACATTACGACTTTCAACAAATTATCTGTCATTTCACGAAAGATTTCTACAGCAGAAATGTGCATTTGTGTTTACACAGTTTACACAAACGAGTATTAGAAAATGTCTTTGGAATTCCAGTCAAATGTCATTCCTTAGATCTGGGACCGCCATTCGATAAATTGTTGTCGACATTGTTAATTGCAAATTTGAAGCAATAGTAAAAGTCTGACCGAAGTTTTTGCTTTCGTAGGTCATACACACAGACTAATCAGCCTCAGGGTAACTCAGGGTAACTCTCTATAAGTGCCTTCCTAATTGTGTCTTGCAGTAGGATCTAGTGAAATAAGAGGCCAATCTATGGCCTAATGGTAAAGCGCTGATGGACAAATGCCTTAGCAGCTGAAAAATATAAATAGGTTCAGTCAAGTTCTACATTTGTGTAATTTCTTGGTGGCAGCTGGACCTGTCTTCCCATCTCCCTAAAAGTTGTAAGTGGCCGTAGTACGTGCTTAAGTCGTTGATTAGAGAAGTGATTTTTGACTTCACTGGGATGGATCTGAAGCCCTCAGGACAAAGATGTATTTTTAACTAGGACTAGAATGGTTTTATATTGAAAAAAAAAGCACGCCAAAGATGATGATATAGGTATATCAATGGATGATCGAATATACCGCTTAATAGGTATACGACAATAGTTAGTCTCGTTACAACGAGAGGTCAAATGTCTATGAATAAACAAGTTGTGCATATAATTCATCTTCGATACCCACGCGTGGGCGTGGATTCGGGACAGCCGTGAAAATCATTCGGCGATAAATCGATAGCTAATTCGAAATGGCTCATTGTTGTCTGCATCTATACAAAGGAACACAACTTTCACAGATATTGCTTTTGCACAATAGTCCGGACACTTAGACAAGAGCTGAAATGGCAAAAGGGTTGCCGCAAACACTGTGAGTTCGTCATTCTGAAAGATACAAATAACTCGTTAGAATTTTAAAAGGCTTAAACAATATGCGATTATCTTTATGCATCTTTTCTTAACAAAATAAAATATATGCATAACAATATAGCAATCAATTGACTTTTTGCGATAGATACATGTTCGGGATGACGATGAAGTCATGAATGAAAGTACGTAACTTCACGAATGCATTCCCGAAGGGGTGGGTAGAGGTAAATACATGCATTCAATCATATAAGCAAACACCCACCACCATTCGCCACATATGTTTTGCCCCATGTAAACCCATAGGTTGCGAACCTTGGTGGTCACCTATGGGTTATGTAGGCCTAAGAGATAAATCCCACGAGCTGAATGAAGGTGCCTCAGAAGTAGTCGTTGCAGATATTTGAGAAGAGACTGTTATCCAGAATTAGTAGATGCCTTGCTTGCTTTATTGAACTTCCAATAACGTGACGGAAACTCGTATTATCGGTTAACTGTTATCTACAGACTAGCAAAAAAGAATATGCAATTTGATTTATTGGCAGTACTGACGTCACAGGTCTTTTTTATTTTCATACATTATAGGTACATTGATTTATTAATTGTATCATACGTCAATGCACATAAATGTTCTTAGCAAACGTTAAGCAAACGCAACGCAAGAATGTTTTTTTCCGTTACCGTCTATTGCTTATTATATTATCGACGTAGCGTGACGGACTGGGCTGTATAAGCTAGATGTGGATCTTCTTTCTTTCTCTCTTTCTGTGCCTCAGTCTCCGCACGACTAACTGTGTTTGAAAAATGGTGGGTATTCCAACAGTCTTTCCACTTGCGGACAAGAGTCGTCTCTCGGTAGAGCTGTTCAGGAAGTAAACGATTCAACATTATCTTTAACGGATCCAATGTATATAGGATGTTACCTACGGGGCTATAATGTAAAAGGTATCTTTTACATTATAGCCCGGTATCTTGATGTTTTTTATTTTTCCGTTACTTCTGTTTTAAGGGTCCAAAACGTTTATTAGATTTATTTAAACGGTGCATATTATAGTACAATAGATATGATAAATGCCTCTTCGCAATAATAAAAAAATTATATGTTAATAAATACGTAAAAATATTGTATTTAGAAATATGTAAATTATAAGTCAGAATCAGAATCAGAATCAGAAACTCATTTATTCATTTAGGGTGACAGGCACCTCTTATGACACGTCAAAAACAAACAAAATAAATTAAAGCGAATAACAATTGATATACATGTCAAACAAGATAAAAAATATATGTAAAAATATAAGTGAAAGGAACACTTAATATTATCCCAATATAAAAATGGCAGAAGTCATAAACATTGTTTCTACGTAGTATTTAACATGTTCGTTTTCTTTAGACTGTGGTAGTATCGTGTTCTTTTAAACCAGTGATTTTGAGTTACAATTTGGTGTATTAAGAATCTTAGGCCCAAAATCCATATTGAAGTGGACATGATCTTTGTATTAAGTTGGTCCTTATTGTATATAGGCATGAACAAAAATTTTCGTCCATGGCATAGGTATATCAAATTACAATAAATGGAAAACACGAGTCATCACTCGAATAACATAGCAAATATAGGCGAGACTACAAGATAGCGAGCTAGCGCAAACATAAGGGCGTGGACATATTGTAGAGAGCGGGCACGCGTGGGCAACAAACATGGCCGACATAACAACTTAATAAGTGGTTGTGCGTGATTTACGCGCGCTCGCGGCGCCGGCGCACTCGCCCGCACCACCATATTTATACTAATTTATGACAGATAAACATCGATTTTACTTAGTGATACTGCAGCGCAAAAATAAGAAAATAACACCATTTATTACAACTACATCCATGAGCTTATCTAAACTAAAAGACGTTATTAATGCGAGACGCAAAGTTCAAACGGCTCATTAGCGGAGATAAATCTGTATTAAAAAGTGATTGCAACACGTTCTACCGGCTGAATCCGATATAAATTCAAAGTCGCGCTAATTACGCCGCACCCAATAAATCTCCCGTATTATAAAAGATCCATAAATATACTACAAATAGGTCCACCATTCCGCAGCGTCATAGGCCATAGACCTCACTCGACGCACCTTCGGCCCGAGTTATGGCCCTTCAGACGGCCGACTCGACCGTAACAATCGGTGTGAATCGAAAATAACCGGAAAATTTCCACAACTTGTCTAATGGCTTATTGTTGTTTAATATTGTGTTATTGTTGTTAAGGCTTGTGTCGTGTCATTTAAAATTTAAGTGCCATTCCGTGTAAGTTAAGGCTGTGCTAAATATTGTAAACGCATTTTGAGAATGAATTAGACAGTTATTTTAAAACATGTTATAATTTCTAAAATTTAAGTCCCCATCAATAACTTTAGAACAATTATAATATCGATAAGAATATACTTAATCGTTTAATAATTCAGATGGTAATCATGTAGATAGTAAGTCAGTTCTCCGGCAATAAATTTATCATTAGGCAGCTAAAATCCTGGCAGGTGGCCTGACCCGCTATTCTGCATCAAATAGTGTCAAAAAATAAACTTCAAAACGAACATCTTATGAATATTTGCCACGTATTGGGATCTAAATACCTATAGACCCTTTCGAGAAAACGTAAGAAAAAATTGTTGACCCAGTTTATAAATGAGATTAAACATTTTGGGCGGCCTTGAGCCTTTTAGTTCGCCTCGAATCTGCCACTGGATATAATGAAAATCAAAACGAAATAATCATACATTTATTCTGCTGTCCATGTCCATCACATGTCAATTAATAATATGTTAGTCAAATCTGTTTCTGTTAAGAGACAGAGAACAACACTCGTTAACTGCAGCTCGTTACACCGAACATATCCAAGATAGTACCAACCTATTAGTGCGTGTGCTTTTTTACACAATTATTAAAATCCAAGTCCCTTTGAGTCGGAGCATACGAAAGAGCATTATCTCTGTAGGAATCGAGAACTCTATAGCGACAATGGCCCCTCATCTCGCTAACGATGTGATTCTGCAATACTAGCCGACGGGTCATTAACGGTCACTCGAACTCTACCGACTTGCGGGTTACTTGGGAATAATGTAAAAATATTTTCTTGTACTTTTGCTGTGTTGATGACAGATGAAGTGCTGCGCCGGGCTGAAGAGTTTTCAAGTGCAAAAGATCCAGATGGACTGTGTGTTATTTAAAATAAACATAATAAATGTAATAATGAAATTTCTCATAGAGATGATAAATCGCAGTAAGTAAAAAATTCAAGTATAAACAATTTGAAAATTGTTTTATATTATTTCGCATTAACACATGCTTGTGAAATATATTGCCTAACTAGCATAGTTGGTAATAGATGGCGCTGCTGCTACCATAAAAACAATGCAATAAATGTGAAGGAAAGATTTGACATATCGGGCAGGACTTCAGTAGCTCAATTGGAAGAGCGGCTGGACTAGATTCCCAGTAGGCCGCGAGTTCGAGTCTCGCCTGAAGTCAAATTTTTCTTCCATTTTTTTTTAAAATAAAAATTTGAAAATAATTCGAGTCGACGCGTAAAATAACGCGGCAGCGTTACACAGTCTGCTCCGACGTGAGATACATCCGATCATTCAGTTTGTGCTGCCGCCGCGATTCTCCGCCTTAACAAGATTATTTTTCGTATAGTACCTTTACAATACATAGGTAACACCTGTCACCCACTTCGACTTAGGTGACAATTCATCCGCAAATGTAACTTATCCGCGGATGAAATCTCACTCTTTACAAATAGAAGGGGTCGACTCATCCGAAGTTTTGTTGTTATTCGGAGCAGTCGCCACTTAGGTAAATTACTAGTGGTCCTTCCTTCGTAAACTTTCAATCTACAGATTTAAAGAAAAACAGAAGATCTCATGCAGCCCCTAGATATTCGTAAATCTTCCTCTAAATTTGCATTTAAACGGAAGCTCGATCGTCATTACCTAAAATTATTGATGTAGGTGGTTTAATTGTCGTCGTCTTATTATTATTTATTTTTTCGAGTATATATATGCTTTTAAATTCTTACTATTGTATTTATTCAATCTTACTTGTATGCATATTTTATACTTATGTATGTACTATGTTTATAGGTAGGTATATATAGTATATGTATATACATATGTATATCTTTATGTAATTTGTCTATAAGCTCCCATTAAGTAATTTCTTTATTATTTATTTTCTTATTATTTCTGTTTCCCTATGGTTTTTTTGTTATATTGCACCCCACAATATGGTTCCACTACCACAAGGTCGACTGGTAGAGAATGCCTTATGGCATTAAGTCCGCCTTATGTACCTAAATGTGCATTAAAGTTTAAATAAATAAATAAAAGATCTTGGTACAAATTAATGAAATATGAAAATAGGGGCCTAAATTTTAGTAACATACCTAATCGTTGCTGAATCGCATTTGAATCGGTTAGCTGTCTTGCTCTAACATAGGTGCGTGCATTAGTTATGACTTATGACTAAACAGCGAATTGATTCTATTCCCATTCCACGACTATTGTATTACGAGAGACTCTTGTTATAAAGTTATTAAGTGTTATGAAAGAAGCAAACAAATCAACAATAAATAAAGATACCATCTAAAGTAGTGACAGCATTATACAGAGATGTAGACATTCAAACAAAATAATTGGCCAATGGCTTAAAAAAATTTAGCTGCAAGAAATTACCAACAATAACATAATATAACCGCTATAAATATGAGAGCCGAAAAATAACGCGACAGCGTTACACAGGGTGCTCCGAAGTGAGATACATCCGATCATTCAGTTTGTGCGGTCGCCGCGACGCGCCGCCTCAACAGGCTTATTTCCACTCTGATTCTCATTCTGAGTTCTCTCACAAAATACCTGTCGCTCGAATACCTATACAAGTAATATTTTTGTCAATAGAAAATATGTTCTTAACACAAATGTAATTGAAAGGTTGGAAAGCAGTAGAAACCTATACGCGCGATCATTCAGTTTCTACGGCCGCCACGATTCGCCGCCTTTACATGATTATTTCCTATAGTAAGCACCTCACATAATTTATTAATGCCTTTCTCAATGTACAATTTCAATTTTATCTATAAAATAGGCTGTTACAAATCGCCAAAAATGTCGTGAAATACTCGCTAGAAACGTGAAAAATACTCTGTATAAGGCCTGAAATAAAATAACGCGACAATATTACACAGGTTGCTTCGAAAAGAGATACATCCGATCATTCTGTTTGTGCGAGCGCTGCGATTCGCCGCCTCGACAGGCTTATATTTTTACAATCTAAATTTTATATATGAAATAAGCTGTAACAAATCGCTAACAATGACATGGAAAACCTGCTAGAAGTGAAATACATCCGATCATTCAGTTTGTACGACCGCCGCGACGCGCCGCCTCAACAGGCTTATTTCCACTTTGATTTTTATTCTGAGATCTCTTACAACATACAGTGTAAAGAAAACGAACGTGTTAGTGATACAAGTAATATTTTTGTCACTAGAAAATATGTTCTAATACAAATGTAATTGGACTGTTGAAAAACAGTAAACGCGCGCCCGACGATAGGTACTGCTACAGATTCTAGGATTATGACCATCAGACTCGGAACAAAAGCTGAACTTCGATCAAACGATTATCAGACTGAGATATTTTGTGTTTTTCAGAGTTAATAATTTGTGTCATTCTATTGTAACTTTTATTTACTTGAGAGTCAAGATCAACAATGACATAAGAAATAATATATTTCCATAAGTAGGTAATTAATATTTTTCCCCATCCAACTTCTTCATTATACCGTATTCTTCACAGATTAAAGACAATAATGTAGATCAATGTGGAACAGTTCAAATAATTATAAAACAATTGAAGAATG
This sequence comes from Macrosoma leucophasiata, assembly GCA_036365455.1. Classification (NCBI taxonomy): domain Eukaryota; kingdom Metazoa; phylum Arthropoda; class Insecta; order Lepidoptera; family Hedylidae; genus Macrosoma; species Macrosoma leucophasiata. The sequence continues at coordinate 18,634,482 of JAWQUS010000007.1, read as the reverse complement.
TAAATAGCATGAATCATAACAATTCAACAAAGGTTTTTATTAACTGTGGTTCGATTGCCACTAATTTGTAATTAGGTGGATCATCACAACAGAGATACTTGATAGCAATCGACAACATACTCGTATATTCATAAAAACATACCTATTCATTACAACAGGCCGTGCAGCGATATGGCAAGGGAACGTGTAATTAAGGATATTCGAGTGGGTCATTTTCGATAATTCATAATGTATGTTAATTATGGTGGTCCCTTCGCCTCGGGACAAACCTTGTATCCCATCCAGCGTCTTATCGAGAGAGGTCGTGTATGTCGGCTTAAATAAAAACAACTCACTTTAAAAGCCGTTACAATAATCAAAGATAAAATTAATTGCGTAGATCCGACGTGCAACATTTTCATATGACATTTTCGTCGTTCCTTACAATAGTGAGAAGTTTAAGTCACATATCGTGACTTATTATAAGGAATTCTATAATTTTAGCCATTAAAAGTTTTGAAGTTATTATAATATAATAGATGAAAAATGACCATTTTAATTCCATTTTAAAGAAAAATTTGACTTCAGGCGAGACTCGAACTCGCGGCCTACTGGGAATCTAGTCCAGCCGCTCTTCCAATTGAGCTACTGAAGTCCTGCCCGATTTGTCAAATCTTTCCTTCACATTTATTGCATTGCTTTATGGTAGCAACAGCGCCATCTATTGCCAACTATGCTAGTTAGGCAACCGATATAATAGACTTTGCAGTTCATTGAATATCGTAAAGAAGTCGCTTTTACCCTTAATAATTGTTTTATCTAGTCTATTATATCGGTTGCCTAACTAGCATAATTGGTGCTGCTGCTACCATAAAGCAATGCAATAAATGTGAAGGAAAGATTTGACAGGGGGCAGGACTTCAGTAGCTCAATAGGAAGAGCGGCTGGACAAGATTCCCAGTAGGCCGCGAGTTCGAGTCTCGCCTGAAGTCAAATTTTTTCTTTCCATTTTTCTTTAAAATAAAATATATTTCACAAGCATGTGTTAATGCGAAATAATATAAAACAATCATTTTAATTCCGCATAAAATAAAACTCTGGTCGAAATTTTTGGTAAAAAATCCAGAAAAAAGTACATAAATATAACAAGTCTGTAGCGTTTATGATAACATGGGAAGTTGATGAATTGTACGGAAAACTGTGAAAGCGAGTTCGACTCGCACTTGGCCGCTTTGTTATGTAATGATGTTGGTTAACAAGCATACAGTTTATATGAATGGTAAGTAACGACTACAGCCTGTAGACATCTACAAAAAAACCAAAGGTGCATTGTGATTGCACATATTATTATGTTGCAACCCCTGAAGTCTGATGTTTCGCGTCTATGATATAAATTTCAGGGTCATAAATATCTACTACCTACCTACTAGAACACCTGAAAAATTCAGTAAATATTTAAATCTAGAATGTTTACAATTTTTTTGTGTCGGTTTCAAACAACAACAGAAACATCTAATGCCAAATTAAATTCATTACCAACTTATTCATATACGTATTTTAGCTAAAGTGTAGCTAATCTCTCCTTAATTTTTCTACCCTGCGCAATTGACAATGCTACTTACAAAGACAAAGCATATTATAACTAAAACGTATCTAACGTATGTTATGAGTAACGGGGTTAGGTTTGTAAGGTTAGTTTTTATTTTAACTCTCTCTCTCTCTCGTCTGTCCAGAAACACGACTAAATTATGGTTCGTCAGCATTCCGTGTACGCTACCACACATCAATCACATTCGTGGAACACAGACGCACAAAGTAACACACGCAATTAGATGCGAACATAGTTTGATTCTGAAAATTTCCACGCGCACAAACCGTTCGCTCACAACACTTTTGTGTGTTTTTCACGGCTTCAACGAGCGCGATACTGAAAAGCCTCAGGCTCCTAATTAGACTGAAGTCGGACGTGCCAATTAATTCAAGTTTCACTCGGAAACTTTGCTGCATCAATTAATTTCATAGTTAATTAGCAAGCAGCCCGGACAAAACCGCGTCTACGAAAGAAAAGCTAACGATGCCCGCCTGCGGCCGCCTACAATGCACCAATTACATCAGCTTTGTTGCGTGGAACTCTATTCGTATCAGTGATTCATTCAACCTGACGCGCCCTCTAACCATCCCCATTCCAAGTAGTTCAATTCAGTCTACATATTGACTTTAATGTTTATATTTACTGAACAACCAGAACAAGGATATTGATTTCTTATCAATAAAGTTAATAATATAGAGAAGAGGAGAAGACACCGGGAACAAATAGCCGGTTCCGTTTTTAAATTTATTTGACAGATATTTAGTGAGACATTTCCACGTCATCTGTCATATTACTATGTGAAACTGTGATAAATTGAACGCAAAAAACTGGAACCATGCTTCTGGTGGTAGAGCTCCAATGACGGGAGAAGGCACCACCGCATTACCTAATATACTCGCCGCTAAATGGTAGTGTTCAGAAATATCGTGTTCCGGTCAGGTGGTAATGTATTCTGTGTGTCTATAGGCTGCAGTCATCACTTAACATCAATGTGAACTGCATGATAGTTTGCCACTTCCTGTACTTAAAAAAAAAACTAAGGGGAGTACTTAGGTCAATGTTTCTTACATATTTTATTTACTCGATGGCTTAGCGGTTGTGGTAGTAGAAAACTATTGTTGGTACCTACCAACCTACCTAGGTCTCAGGTCCGATCGCCGGATTGGGAAAATTCCCTGTCCTTTCTCTCTCACTTACTAATAATGACTTCAAGGGTCTTCGCTGGATAAGGTCCCAATAATGCCTCAGAAATGTCGAACTGTGCTCAATTAATGTACATAGGCTCGCCGCTCGCTCACTCCTTTATGGAACTAAAAAAAACTAACCCGTCTCTTCTGAAGAAATATGTACAAGAATGAAGTAAGGTTTATCCTTTTTCCCCCATTTATAGTTAAATAGGTAAAGCATATTATTGTTATACCGGTTATAGGGATAGAAATAGCATCAAATGAGGTTGGGGAAAAAGTTTCTTCGCATTTTTTAAGATAATTCAAAACATTTTTTAATATAGTTTATTTAAATTTAACTAAAGTATGTATGTACCATTTTGTTCAATAACCTTTTGCCATCTTGTAGGTAGGGACATGATCCCTTTGCTATAAAAATTTTGGGACTTCTCATCAAAATACCGCGACAAGTGGATTTGGCAGTCCTCTCGTGATGTTAACCTAACATTGCATAAAGAATTCTGAAGAGACCGAAACAGGTGGAAATCTGAAGGTGCAAGGTCAGGACTATACGGCGGATGCATTAACACCTCCCAGACAAACTCTCTTAATTTTTGCTGAGTGGCTATAGATTTGTGAGGTCTAGCGTTATCATGATGAAACACCACACCCCTTCTGTTGATCAATTCCGGCCGCTTTCTCTCAACTTCTTGCTTTAATCTCATCAGTTGTTCGCAGTAGAGTTCAGAATCGATAGTCCTGCCTGGTGAAAATAGCTCATAATGAATAATGCCCTTCTAATCCCACCACACACACAACATCACCTTATTGCGGGTTTCGCCACAGTCTGTGAAGCCTGACCGGCCTTTGACCACGACCTTTTTCGCACGTTCTTGTCGTACGTGATCCACTATTCATCACCAGTTATCAGCTTCTTCAAAAATGATTCGGTTTCATTACGTCGTTATAAAGAATCACAAATGAGTACACGGTTCATTAGGTTTCTTTCAGTGAGCTCGTGAGGTACCCAAATATCGAGCTTTTTTCGGTACCCAGCTTTTTTCAAATGTGCCAAAACTGTTTTGTGATCAATTCTCAGTTCTTCAGCTACGTCGTAACTACTGATATGTCGATCTTGCTCCACTTTTTCAAAAATGGCATCCATTTTATCCGTAATAGGGCGATCAGAGCGAGGTGCATTGTTGACATCAAAATTGCCGGATTGAAAACGCTTAAACCAAATTTGTGCTACTCTCACAGACACTGCACTAGGTCCATAAACATCGCAATTTTTTTTCGCGGCTTGCGTTGTGTTTTTAGCTTTTTTGTAGTAAAATTTAAAAATGTATCGAATTTCTTCATTAGATTCACTCATCTTGACAGTACGAAAAACAAATGAAAATCACACATTTGCCTAATTCGAATTTGGAAATATGTTCTTTAAAATTTTAACTTTCAATGATACCCAAACCAGCCAGATACAAATACTACAGCCAAAGAGATTTTATTACAAGTTCATACATACTATAATGCGAAAAGACTTTTTCCCCAACCTATTATCATAACCAACGGAAAGAGTAATATAGAAATAGCATCAAATTACATAAAAGGACCAACGGTTAAGAGTAACCTAATTATTTGAAGTCTTACTGTGAATGTAAGAAGTGATATTGGGCAAGTAAAAGATATTCTTAAAGTAATTTTAAATTACTTTGCGAATATTAACCAGCATGACATATTATAAAACGGTATATAAATAGACCAGGTATATATTCTAAATTGAACTACAATGACATCACCATGAGTCGAAAGATGTTTAATGCCGGACAGAGACTTCTTTTTTTTAATCTAAATTTATTTGGACGTTTTTTTCTACTGGAGGATTTGTCAGCCCCATCATATCCTAACCTACAATTACACCTATTCCTTGAGAAAGGCACTTATTTATGTAATGATATAATACTTAATAATGATTTTGCTGCATCACTAAACGGTTGTCCTAATAAAGATGTTATTGCTCCTATTTCCTATCGATTTTGTATGTTTGCATAAATAATTCTCTTTCCCTTACAAGTTTTACACATTCTACGAGTATATGGTGGACAGCATCCCTCGTACCACAAACGTCACAGATGGGAGAAGCTACTTTCCTCATTAAAAATCCGAATTGATTCGAGGGGTAGTGGCCAGAACGTAACCTACGTGCTTATATAATAAAACTTCTGTTAACATTACTTTGCATAAACCAAGGGATTTGAGGAGGCTGATATTGTATACTTTTATACCATATACCCTTCTATTAATACTAGACTTTACTATATTATTCTATTTTATTATTACTTCTCCTAATGAGATAAATATAGGTAAACTACATAAATTAAAAAATGTTAGTAATTTATTTATGGGAACCTTGTCTGGTTACAAGTGTCTTGGCCAACTTTCTCTTTTCAATGATAAAATACCTTTCACATCAATAGTTAAAACGAAATGCAAAATTCATTACCAATAAAATTTTTATTTGTGTACTATTGTGTATATAAATCGGTTATACAATAATAACTGATGAAGTTAATCTTAAAATTCATATGAGAAAATATCTATTCATCCCTCTTTATTGTTCGAAGAAATAAATAAGAGTATTTTGTTCTATTTGCAGGCATTGTCTTACATCTTACATCAAGCAATAATGGGCCACGAACGGGCCCGATGTACCGAAGAGAATTTAACAACATCACGCCGAGACGTCGGCATTCGGGCAATAACTCCGTGCAAATAAAATTTTAACCTCTGCTTAATATCTGGTGGAACATTTCGACGAAGTGAACCCGGCAAATTGACAGACAGTAAAATATTTTATTCGCGCAATAATTTCATTTGTAAGAAAAACAAGGCGGGCGGACGAGAGCGCGGCGCTCCGCAAACATCTTCCACGTGAATTAACGTATTAAACACCGAATTCGGGAAATAAACTTCACTTAGGCCACTCGTAAAATCATGTATTTTACGAATCGGAAAATGGAGTACTGTACCCGGTTAAAATGACGAGCTATTTTATTATTAATGGCGGTACAATTTGAAAATAGTGGATAGAATAAGTTTTTAAAACATTTATTTTAACTAAATTAATACTAATTCATAATTTTATTTAAACTTCGCAACTGTTAAACCCAAGGTAGAAATATTGACTAGGGTAGAAATATTGTGGCTAATTCTAGTGAGTTTAACTCATCAACTAGCTGTCCCATGTATTCCCCAAGAAAAAAAAACTCTTGAAAATAATAATGTAATTTTTTTGTGTGGGTAGGCGCGAAATTAACTGACACGTTTTTATAAGTTCCTATAATATAATTAAATTTAAAATAGTTATATTACACATTAATTCTTAATTTATATACCTACTACTCTAATACTACTTAACTTATATTATTTACATGTGATACCAACCTTAGCGCTCTTAATTTCCTTAATATTAATTCTTGAAGCACACTACACAATCACTGACAACATGGATTCAGTTAAAGAGTCAATCATGTCTATGGCTGAACTGTTCAACAGTAGGATGGATGAGTTCCAGCAGGATTTGCGTAAGACCTCCCCCTCATCTGCAACTACGACTACACTTGCATCGGACTTCAGCAACTTCCGCAAATTCATTCTTGCCGCTATGAACACCCTGCAGCGGCAAGTTGAGTTCCTGGGCAGAGAGCTGGATAGGATGGAAATGAGCCGGCGACGAAAAATGCTCCTCCTCCATGGTGTTCCCGAAGACAGGAATGAGAACACTTCAAATGCGGTGGCCTCAATCGTTGCTGAGAGTCTGAAAGTGTCTGACTTTGCAGCATCCAGATGTCACCGGTTGGGGCGGCCTGTGGATGGTAAACCAAGACCCATCATTGTAAAGTTCACAGATGTAACTACTCGAGATGCGGTTTGGTTCTCAAAGACCAAGCTTAAGGGTTCTGGCATCACTCTCTCGGAATATCTGACCAAAACTAGGCACGAAGTATTTCTTGAAGCTAGGAGGCGTTTTGGCATCACTAAGTGCTGGACACGCGATGGCTGGATCTTCGTGGTTGCCCCAGATGGAAGTCGTCATCGCGTGGAATGTATGGCAGATATATCCACTATCGCGGCTGGTAAGATGACCGATGCAGTTAAAGCAGTACCTGCTTCCGTAACAACGGTCAAACAGTCTACTTCGGCTTCGACGGACAAGGTAGCCGTAGAGAGATCGAAGAGAAACATCACAAAACATAAATAACCATTTCTCTTGTATGCTAGTAGTGATAGTAATTAGTATTTTAACTTTTTCATGGTTACCGTCGACTGTAATAATTTTTATGACTTTATTAATGTTTCACCGCACTTTATATTTTTGTTTTTAGTTTTGAAAGCACAGACCAATAACCAATTTGAAAGCACTTCGCTTGTTTTGTAATATTAATTAAATTGTAGTCTTGACTTTGTTTGTAATGTTCAGAAGTTCTAAGTTGTCAACTTGACAAGCTGTCATATCATTTATCTATCATTTTTTTTTTGCAACATGGTATGACATCATGTTGATTATGCCAAGTCATAGTATTGTTTTTTTTTTTGTTGTTGTAGTGGGATAAGCATGTCTTCTATTTGCTTGTGATTCGTTTAATTAATTATTAGATTGTTTAAATTAATAAGAGCCGGTAAGTAAATTGGTTGTAAGAAACTTTTTTATTTTTTGTGTATTTTAGTTTTGTTTTAGTTTGTAGATTATATTTTATAGGTACATATTATTATGTCAATTAATGATGACAGTGATCAATCTAATTTCCTTTCCTTATCCTCTGTAGGATTAAGTAGTAATGACAGTTTCAAAAGTCTCCCTTCCTTACGTGAAAGTCTTGACTCGAGCTTCTCAGATGTACTGAAAAACTTTAACATCGTCCACATAAATGCCCAAAGCATTCCGGCACATTATGCAGATATGTTAGCAACCTTTTCCAATATTAATGTCCATGCCATATTAGTTTCAGAGTCTTGGTTCAAGCCATGCCTTCCCTCAACTTCCTATTCTTTGCCGGGCTATCAGTTAATTCGGAATGACCGTTGCAACCGCGGTGGTGGGGGCGTAGCTATGTATCTTCGCTCCCATATACCTTTTTCGATTGTAGGCGTTTCAAACGAGTCACATGAGGGTTGTGCAGAACATTTGTTAGTTGAAATATTTTTTTCACATACCAAACTACTTTTAGGTGTATTTTACAGTCCATCTAATACAGTCGATTATTTCCTTTCCTTTGAAAACTTGTTAGAAGATTTAACTCCTCTATACAGTCATACTGTATTGATGGGCGACTTCAATACTTGCCTCCTTAAAAACGACACAAGGTCCGTCAAACTTCAAACTATTATAAATTCCTCCAATATGCATATTCTTCCACTATCTCCTACTCATAATTTTCCAAATTGTACTCCTTCGCTTTTAGATTTAATATTTGTCTCTTCCTTAGAACATGTTGTCAAGCATGGTCAGCTTTCTGCTGATGCTTTTTCCTATCATGACCTTATTTATATGTCCTACAAAATTCGTCCTCCCAAACATAAATCCAAAATTCTTCTACAGCGTAATTTTAGTAGTATGAACCCTGATAAATTACTTGATGATGCAGCCCATATTGATTGGACTGCCGTGACCAACGCGGGCCATGTAGATGATCAAATTGCGTTATTCAACTCCTCATTGATTGGCCTTTATGATGTCCACGCACCCGTCAAACCTGTGCGTGTAAAACACCTTCCTGCGCCGTGGATTGACGACAATATTAAAAAACTTATGAACAAAAAGGTTACCGCTAAGGGAAAATATAAATCTGTACCAACCGAAAAAAATAAATTAAAATATGTGTCTGCTAGGAATCGCTGTAATAGAGTATGTAGAGATTCACAACGACGCCATATTCATAGTTCTGTAGATAACGAAGATCCAGCTAAAGTCTGGAAATTTCTTAAAACACTAGGAGTTGGGAAATCTCGTAATGACTCTCTTCCTAACAATTTAGACATTGACCTGCTTAATCAGCATTTCTCATCTTCCACATCAATCGATGATGTTACAAAAACACATACATTGTCCGCCCTCACACAAATGCCCACTCCCGGTCACTCAGAATTCATGTTTAGTCTATTTGCCGAACGTGATGTTAGGAAGAGCATATTAGCTATCAATTCGAATGCTATCGGGTGTGATAGCATCAGTCGTAAGATGATCATTCCTCTTTTAGATATCCTTACCCCTGTAATCACTTCCATTCTAAATTGCTCTATCTCCACTGGCATCTTTCCTACTTTGTGGAAGGATGCCAATATAATTCCTCTCCCCAAGAAATCTAATCCCTCCACTTTTTCCGACTATAGACCTATCTCAATCCTACCATTCTTGTCTAAAATCCTTGAACGCCTTGTTCACCAGCAGTTGAGTTCCTTCCTTTCCCAGCAAAATCTTTTCAATCCCTTGCAATCCGGTTTCCGTCCTGGTCATAGTACGACGACTGCCTTAGTGAAAATCTCCGATGACATTCGTTTTGGTATGGATAATCAACAGTTAACAGTATTAACATTGCTAGACTTCAGTAATGCCTTTAATACTGTTGACTTTGACATTCTACTAGCGAGTTTGTGCTCTCTTAACATATCTCCGTCTGCAATTGATTGGTTTCGCAATTACTTGTATGGCCGCCGGCATCGCATTCAGGCTCAGGAACATCACTCGACCTGGTGTGCCAGTGATGCTGGTGTGCCTCAAGGTGGCGTGTTGTCCCCTCTATTATTTTCTATATTCATTAATTCTGTTTGCCTTCAAATATCTTCTCTCTACCATCTCTATGCAGACGATTTACAAATATATACAAGATCTTCTTTGAATGATCTACCTAATGCGATTAAAAAATTAAATGATGACCTTGTCCGCATCTCATCGTGGAGCAAATCTTTTGGCCTTACTGTTAATCCCGAAAAAACTCAATTAATTATTATAGGTAGCTCAAGGCTTGTGAGTAAAATCGACTGGGATAAGTTGCCTCGGGTATTGTACGATGGAATTAATATACCGTTTCTTGACAAAGTTAAGAACTTGGGCATAATTTTTGATCAGCATCTGTCATGGTCTCCACAGCTTTGTGAAGTTAGCAGGAAGGTTTTTGCCACGATTGGTTCTTTGCGCCGATTACGTAACTTTTTACCGATACCTACTAAAATTGCGCTTGCAAATTCCTTACTTTTTCCAATACTTGATTATGCTGACGTCTGCTACCTCAATTTGACCCAAGGGCAAATAAATAAGCTTGAGCGCCTTCAAAATGTTTTCATCAGATTCATATTTGGTCTTCGCAAATATGATCACGTTTCGGAATATCGCAATAAGCTCAAGTGGCTCTCCATTCAACATCGCCGGAATGTACGTATTCTTTCTCTTTTATACTGCGTGCTATTTAATCCTATTAGTCCCAAATATTTAAAAGATTTGTTTGATTTTACCTCTCATTCGCGTTCCCTTCGATCCTCATTACTTTTGCGTCTAAATACTCCTGTACACTCTAGCAAATTTTACTCTAATTCCTTCGCAGTAAAAGCTGTACGCTTATGGAACTCTTTGCCCTCTAGTATAAGACAAGCTCAGACTGTTGAAGCGTTCAAACACCAGGTGAAGTCTCATTATTTATGTTCCCTTCCTTAATATCTTGTGTTATTCCGACTTGTTTTTGTTCACCGTCATCATTAACATTTTATATTTATTTTCTTAATTTGTATAAGTACTACTTTTGTTTTATGTACCTACGCACATCCTACCTTTTCTTTTTAAGAATTATCTTTTATTTTTTGGGTTGCCTGGAAGAAATCGCTCTTCTAGCGATAAGGCCGCCTGCTGTATCACATGTAATTGAAATGTTTTGTTTTTGTAAACTTATTTTTTGGTGTGCAATAAAGTATATATTATTATTATTATTATTATCCATACTTCCCTACTAATATTATTAATGCGAAAGTAACTCTGTCTGTCTGTCTGTCTGTTACCTTTTCACGTCCAAAGGACTGAACCGATTGTAATGAAATTTGGTACAGAGATAGAGCTGACTTTGAGAAAGAACATAGGCTACTTAGTTATTTATAAAACAACATCCACGCGGGCGAAGCCGCGGGCAACATCTAGTAAGTAAAGAATTGATTTTAAGTAAGTAATAAATTGTCAATTTTATTAGTCATCGTATTTCGTAATTTTTTTTCTAGTGTGTGTACAAACCAACACTTCTTGTCTTCCTCAACGTTTCGATCATTTTCCAATTATGCTGGTCAAGGACCAGCAAATATAGTTGACATCATATGTGTAGGCTGTGAAGCTCAGGAAAGCATATGAAAATGAAAATACTTTGGGCTTTTTGCAATGCAAGCGAGCTGGATCGCCACTTAAATTAAATTGAAGTAAAAACACAGCAGCATCATTATCAGCTCCAAAATAAAGGCAGTTCGATCGCAAACATTCTTGAGGGAAGTAGACGCATTCTAACTCGGGATTTCATCGCACCGGCACAAGTCGACCCCGTTCGCTTTGTTTTTCCCGCGCGATGTCATTAGTGGAAAGTCCTCGATATTTTCGCAAGCATCGATTATTTTTAATGGGCCGCCGGCGGCAGAGGCTCGCCGCACGTCGACTTATGTGACTACCATCGGAACTCGACTTTGACTTGCTATGACCAGGGCACCGGAAAACAGGTAGACTGTCTATCCTCCAGAAGACTCCAGGTAGACTATGATTATTGCCCATTGCAAAAATATTTACATACTACTACGACATATACATAAATGTGAAATTCAATATCACATATTCTTCAATCTGGGGATAGTAGTGGCTTGCTACCAGTAAGCCACCTCGTACATCACTACATCAGTACATAATTCTCGTACTTGTAACAGTGGCCGTCTAGGTACTACATAAAACTCCTATGATCCTTTTGATGGCACGTAATTATAAAGAAATAGGATATTGAAAAACCTAATTATCTAATCGTCACCAAATTAGCCAATTCTTACCATATAAAGGCAGATTCACACCTGCGCATGCGAATATTGTGAATGTTTCACACGGATCGCGTGAATTTGCTGCATTCAATCTATTGGTATTTCTGTTACATTCCTGTTTCCAACTGCACTTCGTCACAATAAACTAATAACAATTATCTTCAGGCACATTGTACAATAAACATTCCGAAACTATTGATGTCTTTAAGACACGCAGCATATTATATTTGAACACGCTTATTTTACAAAAGTATGCCTTAAATTATTGCAACTTGCACGACAACATCCCTAAAAACGTTCGCGAACGTATCCGAACGTCCATACTTTGTCACTGTTATCTCATTTACACTGATGGTAGAATACAAGTGTAGGAACACGAAACCGTAGACACCACCATATTACCTAAAATAGTTTTTAAAAGGCCATATATCATCAACTAACAGAAATACGATAATGCTGATGCTACTCATTTAGCGGTAGATTAGGTAAAAACTAGAAATCAAAATGCAGGAGCGCATCTGCATTTTGACTTCTAGTTTTGTGTCTAGTTCTCTAGTGTTTGTGTAGTAGATGTCTTCATGCTGCAGTCGTCACTTAAAATACGATCGTTGCATAAAAAACGATCTGAAAAAAAAATTACAATAACTATTAAAATTACGCCGCATTAACAATAAAATTCAAATTTTGCAAAACATTTCGTAATACTCGTAATTAATATTAAATATTCGTATAATCCAGTTTGTCTGATGGTTCTTCATGCTGGTCTAGTGAATGAGTTCGCAAGGTAGGCCGGTGCGGGCCGCGGGCGCAGTCATTAAGAAATCATTAAACGCGCTTAACGACAAACCCTTACGTGTCACCACCTTCTGCACCCACCCTTATGTCCGCTCGCGTGGCGCCATTTCAATCTAAACACGCCGACTGAACCGAGATTCTAGAGCCTTTTGATTGAAAAAAAAAGACAATTATTTTAAATATTTCAGTTTTGATTTCGATGCACATATTTTTTTGAAATTATAGATACAGTAAATTATTCTTTATTTTCTTATTTTCTTCTCTGACCGTCTCACCATCTTTATACAGTGGTAGATCTCCAGTGACGGAGCTCGCAGGCAAATGTATAACTGCTTTACCCATTATCCTATGGAAATCTCCAGGGGCCCATCTATCTCTGACCAAAAAATAATCAAAAACAGTTTTGCCAACACACAAAGTAACAAAATCACTTTCGCATGTAGGTATAACAGTACTTAATTTAGGGCTTTTTTAATATTTTAACCGGGTGTTACCCATTCAAGCTTTACATGAGTTTTTTTTTGTTAAAGTTTAATATATTTTTGAAAATAAGTCTATAATGCCATCCAATTGCAATAAGTAGAAGAATAAACTCGTAAATAGGGAACTCAATATATCTCTAATGAGACGCATGCTTTGCAGCTTTTAGATTCCTTTGTGCAATCAAGCGTATAGGTACCTGATCAGGAGGATCTTAAAGGGAGTTTAAATATTTCAGTTTAAGAGTTTGTTTTATTGTTACATTAATAATAAATTACACATTTCAATACTCAATTAAAGCTTGCTTTTCTTAAATGAGTTCCAAATCACGTTAAATTAAATTCAAATCCGGAAAGAACCTCTGAGTTTCAACAACACTATTTATCTCACAAAAAATTTAAAACCTTTGTATCGTATTCTTTTATTTTTAATACTAATGAACTTGAATATTATCACGAACATTCATTAAAAAAATATCTAAGATCAATGTCATTTTGTAAAATTGGTAAGTATGTATGTAATATGTATGTACTTACTACATGTATCTTGTATAGAAGAGATAGTAAGATATTTGTCTTAAAATATTTTTGTTCAATCGTATCCTATTTTTAAATATAACTTAAGTAAGTTTATAATTAACTTGAATATTATCACGAACACATTTGATACCTAAGTTCAATATCATTATTTAAAATTCGTGTTTTTAATCGAAATTTTCAACTATAAAAACAGACGCTCATCGCAAATCTGACCTAAATATAATAAATGAACGATATTACCCGCGACATGTTAAATCAAAAATCTAGATTCATTACGAAACGCACAGCTAAAAAACGAATGCGCTCCACATTTATGACACTGATTTGTCAGTGCAGATAGTTAGAATCTGGTGTTGGAGTGAAAAGAGTGGTAACAAAGTGGTGGTGCGGTGGCGGAGGGTGTCGCGGCAAGCAAATGAGGCGCGACGCTCACTGCTAACTAAACCAATCGGCCGTGTGAACGGTGCACACGAGCGGGCAAACGCTACGGGTTTTACGCTCGTTTATTGTTCTTCAAGAAGAAAATATTTGTTAATTTATACTTTTGGCGCGATTGGAAATGATGAGAGTGCATTTTTAAACCGCGCACGCCGATAAGTAAAAGCGACAGTCTGAAGTTTCTAAAGTTACTAAACAGTTAAAAGCAACAGTCTGAAGTTAGTTGCTAAACTTTTTTTGTCGTTTTGTATTATTTCTGGTATATTGGATTGTTACGCTATAGAAGTATAACTTCTTAAAAAACAGTATGTGTAAGTTATATACGCATGTTATACATACTCGTTTACCTACTACTATAAACGAGTATGCAATTCAAATGGATGTTTTCATTTTTGTCTTTTATTAAATTATACCTATCGTGGCAACGCATCTGTATTTAAACATCTGGTTTTTGTTTTTGTGTTGATATCCATAGGCCAGGGTCGGACTGGCCATATAGGGCTAGTTTTGTGTATAAGCCCATAGTCGAAGGTGCGTTTACCATCCGGGCCCCAACCAGCACGCGCTTCCGCGAACCTAGCTTACGGGGCTTGTCGTATACCCATACCAACTACCAGTATTCAGTCTCGGGTCCCGGACTTGTAGAAAGCCAGCTGGGCTCTTCCGGCTTCGTCCAACCCTGCAGTCGTCGTTTAACATCCATGTAAACTGCATGTTTGCCACCATCATTACATAAATAAAAAAAACGATTTCGAATAAAATGCGGGTAAAATAATGATTTGAATAACGCGAGTTAAATCCGTATAGATAGTTTTATTTCAATAAGATTAGTTCGCGAAGACGTAAGAACTTATTTGATAATTTTCTTTATTCTAAAAATAACCTAAGACATAAGTTGCAATTGCCATAGCCATACTCGTTATCGTAAATTTATGATAAACAATTACATTATGATTTAAAACCCGTAGTGTTAAAGTTACCTATCAGAGGTCGAGACAGATATTTTTCTAATAATCACAAAACAGGATGAGCAGGTGATCTCATTGCGACTGACAATTAAAAGTAAAATAAGAATAACCACTATCACGCCGCGCTGAGTGCGGTTGGCGCTTTTTGTAATGAATTGTGTATTCATTCCGTTACAAAATATATAATAAGTGCGTATAAATAAGTGCGATATCGGATCTCATAAACTAACTAATTTATCTTAACAGTATTAACAACAATTTCATTATAATGAACTAATCATGCTGAATTTCATTATAATGAACTAATCATGCTGATCATTCCAAACTGTTTGTTTTTATAATTAAAACCATTTTAGGTATTATTCATCGTCTATCTCACGTATTATAATTAGATTAATCCAACAGTTCGATTGCTTTACTACTTTCATTGCTCGCGAAAACCTAAAAACATTTTTTTTTTGGACTGTGGTTTAATAATTAAATGCATTTCGATTTAAATTAATACTTATGGCCTTAAAGGTTCGAAGTAAGTGTTGAACATTCAAGTTCAAAAATCATGCGCAGTGCAAAGCGTTAGAAGTCGGCGTGCCCGCTGCGACACGTCATTTAGCATCATTTGCGAGAACTGCTTTTACCTCTTTTTAGCTTATTAGGGCATATGGTAACCCTATGTCCTAATTACCTAGCTGTCGTAACATGACACGATTTTTGCTATCCAACCGACTAACAAAAGTTTTTTCATTTCTATAAAACACGTGCATATGACAGAGATATATTTGAGTGTTGCTTGAAATTAAGTGACGTTTTGGGGTTTTTGGAAGAGACGTATGGTGCTCTCATTTTATTTCAGTTTCCTAACGTATTTTTGAAATATATTAAATAAAGTTGGTTGTCTTTTGTTTGATATAAGTTTATTACAGTGCCCGTGTAGAGTGAAGTAGAATAAGTATCAGTGCGAAAACACGACCTTTCAGGTTGTTTCCAAAACTTCATTGTAAATGTTCTGGTAAAGTAGCCATCATTTTACTCGAATAACTGATTGTGACTCACTTGACTGACATAATAAATTAAATAATTGACTGCCTGGCTGATACTAACTTATACGCTGCGAATACGAAATATTGTTTACATATTGTTTACTTGACACTGGCAATATGTGTAACAGCGATGCCATTATAACTGAAAGAAAAAAAGTGACGTTTGTGTATGTGTATTCGGCCATTAGTCTACGCCTTAGAAGTCGGCGTGTCTGCCTCGAAACGCCGGCGTGTCTACGCCGATCTGTTATTCATTCATAGAGTCGTTAGAGCTCGCGCGGCACTACCGCCCGTTTGAAACGATCATTTAGCATCATTTGCGGGAACTGCTTTTTATCCCTCATCTGTATTTAATGCGGCCGCTGAATCCTTTCCCGTTCGCTTGTTACTCGTAAACAATATTTCGCAATGATTTCAGGTTACTAGTTTCTGATAGTGAATTTTATTTGCAGGTTTGTATAGGGTTTACTAACTTATTTAACATGAAACGAATCTAAAGTATCGTGTAATATAGATTTAGCAAAGAAACTGGCCAGGTGCGAGAACAAAGGGGTCCGTACATATAAAAAAACCGTTGTATGTATGTTGTATGGATGCCCCTTAAAATATTTATTTTGTTTTATTTAATTTTAGGGTATTTTTGAAGTAATATTTAACTAAACTAGCTGTTGCCTGCGGCTTCGCCCGCGTAAATGTCGTTTTATAATGATTTTTTCCTGAAATTTCTTTACTATAAACCTCACGGAGCTCAATACCTTTCCAACGAATGCAAAACGAATAACTGATTGTGACTCACTTGACTGACATAATAAATTAAATAATTGACTGCCTGGCTGATACTAACTTATACGCTGCGAATACGAAATATTGTTTACATATTGTTTACTTGACACTGGCAATATGTGTAACAGCGATGCCATTATAACTGAAAGAAAAAAAGTGACGTTTGTGTATGTGTATTCGGCCATTAGTCTACGCCTTAGAAGTCGGCGTGTCTGCCTCGAAACGCCGGCGTGTCTACGCCGATCTGTTATTCATTCATAGAGTCGTTAGAGCTCGCGCGGCACTACCGCCCGTTTGAAACGATCATTTAGCATCATTTGCGGGAACTGCTTTTTATCCCTCATCTGTATTTAATGCGGCCGCTGAATCCTTTCCCGTTCGCTTGTTACTCGTAAACAATATTTCGCAATGATTTCAGGTTACTAGTTTCTGATAGTGAATTTTATTTGCAGGTTTGTATAGGGTTTACTAACTTATTTAACATGAAACGAATCTAAAGTATCGTGTAATATAGATTTAGCAAAGAAACTGGCCAGGTGCGAGAACAAAGGGGTCCGTACATATAAAAAAACCGTTGTATGTATGTTGTATGGATGCCCCTTAAAATATTTATTTTGTTTTATTTAATTTTAGGGTATTTTTGAAGTAATATTTAACTAAACTAGCTGTTGCCTGCGGCTTCGCCCGCGTAAATGTCGTTTTATAATGATTTTTTCCTGAAATTTCTTTACTATAAACCTCACGGAGCTCAATACCTTTCCAACGAATGCAAAACGAATAACTGATTGTGACTCACTTGACTGACATAATAAATTAAATAATTGACTGCCTGGCTGATACTAACTTATACGCTGCGAATACGAAATATTGTTTACATATTGTTTACTTGACACTGGCAATATGTGTAACAGCGATGCCATTATAACTGAAAGAAAAAAAGTGACGTTTGTGTATGTGTATTCGGCCATTAGTCTACGCCTTAGAAGTCGGCGTGTCTGCCTCGAAACGCCGGCGTGTCTACGCCGATCTGTTATTCATTCATAGAGTCGTTAGAGCTCGCGCGGCACTACCGCCCGTTTGAAACGATCATTTAGCATCATTTGCGGGAACTGCTTTTTATCCCTCATCTGTATTTAATGCGGCCGCTGAATCCTTTCCCGTTCGCTTGTTACTCGTAAACAATATTTCGCAATGATTTCAGGTTACTAGTTTCTGATAGTGAATGTTATTTGCAGGTTTGTATAGGGTTTACTAATTTATTTAACATGAAACGAATCTGAAGTATCGTGTAATATAGATTTAGCAAAGAAACTGGCCAGTTGCGAGAACAAAGGGGTCCGTACGTATAAAAAAAAACCGTTGTATGTATGTTGTATGGATGCCCCTTAAAATATTTATTTTGTTTTATTTAATTTTAGGGTATTTTTGAAACAATATATAACTAAACTAGCTGTTGCCTGCGGCTTCGCCCGCGTAAATGTCGTTTTATAATGTTTTTTTCCTGAATTTTCTTTACTATAAACCTCACGGAGCTCAAGACCTTTCCAACGAATGCAAAACCGTGGAAATCGGTTCGTGCGTTCTGGAGTTATAGCTTCAGGTAGGAAAACCCGACTTATTTTTATATTATAGATATTCTGTCAATTTCAAGTGTCTAACCTGTTGCTTTATGGGATTGTTGTTGATGCCTGCGTTTAATATTTATTTTATTAGTTTTTTTTTGTATATAGGTAATATAAAAAGATACAAACACATAATCTGTAAACATTTCAACTCTCTAGCTATCACGGTTCATGATATACAGCCTGGTAACAGACCGGCAGAGCAGAAGAACAGCGAAAACTTAGTAATAGGATCCCGTTTTTACTCTTTGGATATGGAACCCAAAAAATCATATTTATATAAAGTTCATAAATTTGCTAGTAATGAACAGATATTTCCCTACGTTCACTGTTCATTTGAATTCAACAAACAAGAGATATCAACATTACAATTCAATCAATTACAGAGCAAAAATGTCGCATCAATAGCTACACAAAGGTGCTTAAGGGCACACGCAAGACTTATTAAAAAAACATTTTGAGTCTACGTAAAATTTTTAGTCGGTGAATATAAGTAAGTAGGTCTTCAAGTATTTCATTTATTAGGCTCTTGTTAACATCATTGTAATTAAAAATATTTTTGTTAACATTGCCATAATAGCTACAATTTTTACTGTTGGTAGAGTTCCAAGTGTAAGAGCTCGAGGGCGTAAGCACCACGGTATTACCTAACCTATATGCTGCTAAATGGTAGTGTTCGATACTACCGTGTTCCGGTTAAATGGTAATGTATGGCTCCGTAATAACTATCACAGGGACATGACACCTTAGGTCTCAAGGGTGGCAACGCATCTGCATCCGAATGGACCTCTGGTCTTTGTGTAGGTTGCAGTCACCACATAACATCAATGTGAACTGCACGTTTGTTTGCCACCATTCTTACGAGTATATACTCGTAAGAATGGTGGCAAACCAGTTGCTATTTTTTTTATATAAAAAAAATATATAAAAAAAAATTTTTATATAAAAAAAATAGCAATTGTTACGAACTTTCGCAGTATCGGTTGAATAGTTCCCTACGCACCTAACACTAACACTAATTCACTGCCTCAGTAACCGTTATGCGTTACTGTCACGAACACGCATCTGATGTTTACAAGCTACAGTATTACTTACCATCAATGTGAACTATATACCCTTGTTTGCCACATCATAACATAAATGCTGTACACGTACTATCCAATGTAACTCTCCAAAATAATTTTCTTTGTAAGTTAGTGTTCTAAACGCAAGTTTTCAGATTTTTACCTTTTTCTGTATAGAAAAGATGCTCTCGTTCCCAACTTTTAAATCTTATACCATTTCTTTCTGTATATCTCTATACATATTTCTCTGGCGGTTAGTTTTTGGTGTCTGAGGACTGTTGCACAAAGGCACATAACCTAATCAATTTTTTTTTGTTCAGCGCTGTCTAATTCCAGCGAGATAGTAATATATTTTGTCCAGTGACATCTGCCATAGAGGCAAATCCATTTGGGCTTTTGATGTGGCATGGCAGCGCACCTGTAATAGGACCTCTGGGTTTTCTATAGATGTCTTTAGACTACAGTATTTACTTATGTACTATCAGCATAATTAATTTTATTTTTAAAGAAAAATGGAAAGAAAAATTTGACTTCAGGCGAGACTCGAACTCGCGACCTACTGGGAATCTAGTCCAGCCGCTCTTCCAATTGAGCTACTGAAGCCCTGCCCGATTTTCATTCTTTAAAAATTTTCTTTAAAAATAAAATATATTTCATAAGCATGTGTTAATGCGAAATAATATAAAACAAGCATAATTAATGTTTATTATCTACCGTAATATATACATATTATAGAACAAAGTCCCGTCAAAGTCTGTCTGTCTATCCGTCTGTCCGCGTTACATTCAAAGACTGCTTTGCACGCTTTTCATCCGGTTTCCACAAATAGTGCGAGATTCACAGACCGACTTTACTTTGAGCAAAGTATGCTTAGAACTGTCAGAAATGTATAGATTTTGACAGTTCGAAGCGTACTTTGCTCGAAATTAAAGTCGTAGTGCGGTCTGTGAATCTCGCTCATAGATAGAGTGATTCATTAGGAAGGTTTTGCATGTTATTTTTTTAAGTTTTGTGTAAATTTACAAAATGTTGGAGGTGTCCAAAAAATTTAAGCTTTGGGAGTATTCATCAAATACACTTATGGTGTGGAGGTGTTAGGTGTAGATAGGTGGTGTATGAGGAAGAATTGAGTAAGAAGAATTTAGTCCGAAGAAAGAAGAAACGTATAATCACAAGAGTCACACACAAGATACAGTTTACACAACACACTAGAAAAGTTATATACCATAGAAATAGAAGGAGTATAGATAGTTCACAGCGATAGCACAAGCAACAAATAACAGTTTCACAGATACGCGTTCGCGAGGTAAGCGTGTATGAGCTACGGGTGATCGAGCGACACGGGCTTCGCGTCAGACATGCGTGGACGACTGGTGCAACGTGCAATATCGACTGCGCGCGCGCTGCACCATGTAAACCGGTCCGGAGTGCGCGCTGCCATTGCACCGACGGAATGCACGGCAAAATAGTTACCGTACGATATACGTGAACGATATTTTTGTATAGGTAACATTAATAAATAATAATTGTAAATATTAAATAAAATAAATATGTTGTTTTATATTATATATTATTATTATATTTTATGTTTATATTATTATTAATATAAATAATAATATAATGTTATGAATTAGGTATATGTGTAATATATATTTATGGTATATGTATGGTAGGTACTTATAACATTTGTTAATAGTATATATAATAACTGTGTAATAGATTTAAATAAATATTATGATAATAAGTGTTTAACATACATATACCTTACTTTACAGAATATAGTGAATCGGCTACATCACTCCCCCCCAGAGACCGTCACTACGGGCGATAAAAATCAGGAAACCGAACTCTCCGGCCTGAACGCGTTCTTCTGACATTATCCTGAACTGGGGCATTTGGCACTACAGGACTAGGGTCAGGAGAAGAACTTGGATGGGGATCAGAAGTAGGACTAGAGGTGGAAATGGGATCAGGGGATGGGTTAACTAGTGTGTAGGCCGGCTTAAGGCGGTCTATAGACACTGTCACACTTTTCCCTTTGACCTGTATTTTAAAAGTTTTATCACCTCGTTCTATAACCAAATAAGGGCCAGTATAAGGTGGCTGTAATGCACCTCGTAAAGCATCCTGCCTCAAAAATACATGTGATGACGAAGCTAGATCTTTGTAAATAAAGATTTTGTCTTTGTTATGACGTGAAGCAGGTACTGGTTGGAGTTTTGATACAACCTGACGTAAACGGGTGGTAAAATCTGAAATGTCAGTCGAGTCAGGTGGAGTGGGGTTAAAAAATTCTCCAGGCAAGCGTAAAGTCTCGCCATACACTAACTCGGCTGAAGATGACTGAAGGTCATCTTTGAATGAACTTCTGATGCCTAATAAAACTAGAGGTAATGTATCGACCCAATTACTATCAGCGTGGCACATTATGGCCGCTTTCAATTGGCGATGGAATCGTTCCACTAGCCCGTTACATGCTGGATGATACGCGGTTGTTCTACGATGTTTGAATCCGATCACTTTTCCAAGATATTGAAAAAGTGACGATTCAAACTGTTTACCGCGATCAGTGACGATATCTGATGGACATCCAAACCTGGATATCCACGATATCATTGCTTTGCCTACGGTTTCGGCAGTTATGTCCATCAAAGGTGTTACTTCGGGCCAGCGAGTGAAACGATCCACCGCTGTGAGACAATAACGATAACCCTGTGAAATGGGTAGAGGGCCAATAATGTCCACATGGATAAAAGAAAAGCGCGTGCGAGGGAGGTCGAACGTTCCTAATGGAGCTGAAACGTGGCGACTAACCTTGGCACGCTGACAACCTACGCATTGACGAGTCCATTCACGGCAGTCTTTGCGCACTCCGGGCCAAACAAATCGATCGGCAATAAGTTTAGCCGTTGCGTTAGCACCAGGGTGGCTAAAACCATGAAGGCTGTCAAAAACTTGTCTTCTGAATGATTTCGTGACAAAAGGTCTCACTGAAGAAGTGCTGACGTCACAATAAAGTTCTAAGCGAGAATTGGGAACCCTCAACTTTTCCAGGCGCAGAGATGATGTTCCTAAAAGTTGTATCAGTTCTGGGTCAGACACTTGCGATGAAGCCAACGCCTCCATATCAACTGGCATCTGCAATTCATCGATACGTGACAACGGATCTGCAACGACATTGTTTTTGCCCGATATGTGTCTAATGTCGGTCGTGAATTGCGAGATGAAATCGAGGTGGCGGTACTGCCTAGGCGAACAGTTATATTTTCTTTCGCTAAAAGCAAAGCTGAGGGGCTTGTGATCCGTAAAAACAACAAAATGTCTGGCTTCTAACATATGACGGAAGTATTTTATACTTTCGTATATGGCCAGCAGTTCTCTATCATATGGAGAATATTTCTGCTGTGATGGACTTAGCTTTCGGGAGAAGAAAGCAAGAGGTTCCCACATGTCATTTTTAAATTGTTGCAAAACTGCACCCATTGCTAGGTCGGACGCGTCTGTCACCAGAGCAAGTTCGGCCTGGCAGTCCGGGTGTGCGAGTAGTGCAGCATTGGCAAGGCTCTCTTTACAGTTATCAAAGGCCAGCAGCGTTTCACCAGAAATGTCAACAGGGTGAGACGCTTTAACGCTGCCTGAGAGCAAGGTATTTAAAGGTGCTTGAATAGCAGCAGACTGAGGTAGAAAACGTCTGTAAAAGTTGAGCATCCCCAAAAATCGCCTCAACTGCTTGACAGTCTTGGGTACCGGGAATTCTTTAATGGCCTGGACCCTTGATTCTAAAGGCTTAGTACCAGCTGCTGAAATTTCGTACCCTAAAAATGTTACTTTAGACTGACCAAAGACGCACTTACCAGTATTGACGACTACGCCATATTCCTTCATGCGATCGAACAGCTGATGAAGGTGAGATTCGTGGAGAGTTTCATCCTTGGAGAAGACCAGGAAGTCGTCTAGGTAAGAATAACAGAAATCTAGGCCTCTAGTCATCTCGTCAACAAATCTCTGGAATGTTTGACCTGCATTCCTTAAACCAAACGTCATAAAAGGGAATTCATACAGGCCAAAGGGTGTAGTGATGGCGGTCTTCTGGATATCGGGGTGATAAATGGGTATCTGATTGTAGGCCTTCAGAAGGTCTATTGTGGAGAAGACCGTACAGCCAGAAATGGAATGGGCGAAGTCATGGATGTGCCTAATAGGATAACGGTCTGGGATAGTCCGTGAGTTAAGCATCCTGTAATCTCCACATGGCCGCCAGCCGTTATCTTTCTTAGGCGCTAGATGGAGAGGAGAAGCCCAAGAACTGTCAGAAGGCCGCGCTGTGCCGTTGCTGAGCATCAGCTCAAATTCTTTAGTGGCAATCTTCAATTTGTCCGGTGCTAGTCTGCGAGGGGTACATGAAATAGGAGGGCCAGGTGTGGTCCTTATATGATGTACCGTGTTGTGCTGTGGAACCACGGGAGTGCCAGATGGGCGAGTAATTTCCGGAAACTTACTTAAGATTCTGTGGAAACGCGTGTCGCCCGTCGATACCTTGACAGAAGATACATTTGCATTAGCGGTAAAAGCATTTACAGAGCAAGTGGTGGTATTATCTATTAAGCACTGGTTACTGCAATCTACAATTAAATTAAAATGGCAAAGAAAGTCTACGCCTATTATTGGCTTGGTTACATTAGCCACTACAAATCGCCAAGCAAAATTACGCCTTAAGCCTAAATTTAAATTTAACTCTACAAAACCAAAAGTCTCAATTATAGAACCATTGGCCGCGGTGAGCTCGAAGTCCGTCTTGGCCCGACGTTCACGAAGTGCAGAACGAGGATAGACGCACAAGTCACTGCCGGTGTCCACCAGAAATTTGATGTGCAGGTTGCGGTCAGTGACGAAGAGGCGACCTTGGCTGGCTGGGCAATCGTTCGTCGCCGCTACTGATTGCCTGCGAAGTTTCCCGACTGCTTGTAGTCACACGGTTTTTGGCAAATATGAGCCCTTGGTCCAAACTTAGCATGATACCAGCATATAGGGTACTTGCGGTAACTTGAGTTGGACCGGCTGCGCTGTCTGGAACTGGAGCGCTTGCGTTCACGCGATCTCGCACGATCGGTGGAGTAACAAGATGATGACCGGGTATGCTCTTCCAATTTCAGAGTGAGGTGCTGAACCATCTTTTTCAACTCCGCTATCTCGTTAGCTGGATGTGACGCAGGTGTCCTACTGGTCGACGCGGCGGCAATGTTGTACGGTGATGCCAGCTCTTGTATGCGATCAGCTAAATCCGCCAGCTGATCAAGCGAATGAGAGGGCTGCGACGCTAACACTGTCTGGATGTTATGCGGGAGTCGATTACTCCAGATTGACCTCAAGAACTCGTCAGGCACGGAGGGTCCGGCTAGGTCTTGTAGATGCCGTAAAAATTGAGAAGGCTTTCTGTCACCAAGCTCTTCATGAGTAAGGAGCTGTTTCACCTTCTTCTCATGTGATGCTGATAGCCGCTTAATCAATTCCGACTTTATCTTGTCATAGCGGTTTTTCGCCGGAGGATTGATAATGATATCCTTCACGGCCTTTGCATATTGTATGTCTAAATTGTTTGTGACATTAGTAAATTTAACAGCATCATCGATAATATTATTACTGTCAAACTGACCTTCCAGTAAGGCAAACCAAAGCTCGGGATCCTCTGGTGAAAACGGAGGAACTTTAATTTTGCATAGTCGTAGCTCGTTGTCGTCGCGGTCAGTGGAAACGCGCACTCTGCGCGCCTTCCGCGTGGCGACGTTGGCACCGGAGCGCGATCCGACGGTTTTAACTGAGTCACTGCTATCACTCATCTTGATCCTTGTGTTCGATTCGGGGTCACCAGTTATGGTGTGGAGGTGTTAGGTGTAGATAGGTGGTGTATGAGGAAGAATTGAGTAAGAAGAATTTAGTCCGAAGAAAGAAGAAACGTATAATCACAAGAGTCACACACAAGATACAGTTTACACAACACACTAGAAAAGTTATATACCATAGAAATAGAAGGAGTATAGATAGTTCACAGCGATAGCACAAGCAACAAATAACAGTTTCACAGATACGCGTTCGCGAGGTAAGCGTGTATGAGCTACGGGTGATCGAGCGACACGGGCTTCGCGTCAGACATGCGTGGACGACTGGTGCAACGTGCAATATCGACTGCGCGCGCGCTGCACCATGTAAACCGGTCCGGAGTGCGCGCTGCCATTGCACCGACGGAATGCACGGCAAAATAGTTACCGTACGATATACGTGAACGATATTTTTGTATAGGTAACATTAATAAATAATAATTGTAAATATTAAATAAAATAAATATGTTGTTTTATATTATATATTATTATTATATTTTATGTTTATATTATTATTAATATAAATAATAATATAATGTTATGAATTAGGTATATGTGTAATATATATTTATGGTATATGTATGGTAGGTACTTATAACATTTGTTAATAGTATATATAATAACTGTGTAATAGATTTAAATAAATATTATGATAATAAGTGTTTAACATACATATACCTTACTTTACAGAATATAGTGAATCGGCTACACACTGCTTTAACCTTTTGAGATATAACAAAACAATGTATCGTGGAACTTTTCCTCTTTTATTGATCTACAACATCAGGACGTTCGCCGGGTTATCTAGTAAAAAAAAACAAACATTGTAATGAATAGAATATAAATAATTCTGTTATTTATCCCGTATCTATAACTGTCCTGACCCTGGGCGAGACTGCCTAATCCGGGCCACGCGTAACGTACGCTTCGTTATCGTTGTCGATGTTACCTCATTATTCTCGTCGACAGTCACATAGCAGTACGAGTACTGTTCTCATTATTTTTTTAACTGTTTCAGCGGTCTAGTGGTAGAAGATCTGTGCCTGGATTCGATCCCCATGTCGTGAGGAAACTACTGTTGGACTTTTTCCATTTATCGGAAGTTTCTGAGTGCTACGGAATATGATAATGTACCCGGAGATAAAAAAATCTATACATACAAATAAATAAAATTGGAGTCTCTGTTTGTAATATTAAAATAACCGCTTTTTACTAAATGCATATGTATGTATACACGGTACATATACCAAAACAACAATTTTTGTCTGTCTGTCTGTCTGTTTGGCGGAGCTAATCTTGGGAACGGCTGGACCGATTTTGACGGGACTTTCACTGGCAGATAGCTGATGTGACAAGGAGTAACTTAGGCTACTTTTATTTCCATACATCCATACATACATAGATACCTACATGCAAATAAGTAGATTGGAGTGTATCCGACTTTGACGGGACTTCCACGGGTAGGTAGCTGATGTAATAAGGAGTAACTTAGGCTACTTTTATCTCCATACATCCATACATACATACATACCTAAATACAAATAAGTAGAATTGGAGTGTATCCAACTTTGACGGGACTTCCACGGGTAGGTAGCTGATGTAATAAGGAGTAACTTAGGCAACTTTTATCTCCATACATACATACATACATACCTACATACAAATAAATAGACTTTGAGTGTCTCCGATTTTGACGGGTCTCTCACTGGCAGATTTATTTATTACAAGCTGCGCCCACGACTTTAGTCGTAGATACTGAACAATCATATTTTTTCTCACGTGGACGAAGTCGCGGGCACAGCTTGTAATAAATAAATCTGGCGAATCGTGGGTTGTTTTGCAAGTATTATTAAACGCTATTCAAATAATTTAGCTCTGCCTCCGTCTTAGAGGAATACAGTCGTGAAGTAACGCTTACTTTTTTACTGTAACTATCCCGAGCTCGAGTAATTTAAATTTTTTATGAAATTTTGCAGTGCCAGAAAATGGCAACTAAGTATTACTACAACCTATTTTAAGACCTTTATGTATTTACTTAGTTAGCAAATAAATGACTATCGGTCAAATACTCAAACGTCACTTAAATCTAAGTTGGACTTAAAAATCTTCTGTCTTTATAAAACACTTTCAAACGATAGAGATAGCGCACATTTGAGCGTTGCTTAAAATTGAGTGACGTTTGAGTATTCGGCCATTAGACTATGACTCGAGTAAGGGACTACTCACATTTATTCAGCTCCATTCGCGTTTCGCTGAACGATTTTGGTCACACTTATCGAGGCTGCATGCGGCGGAACAGCACTGAACGCGACAAATCAGCGCTGTACTCTATCTACAGCACTCGCTGATAAAAACACATTTGGCATCATTTTATATTCGTATGCCGCGAAGAATAGACGCAGAAAGCTGAACGGATGCGTACGTGTCTCCATACAAAATGTTTGTTTTCTATGGACATAAGCTGAATAAGTGTGAGTACTCCCTTAGACTGCCTAATCCGAGGCACGCATAACCACATGGCTCGGTACCATTATCGCCGTTTGTTTGTTCTCATCGACAATCATATCGCACTATTATAAGTAAGTACTACTCGCATTATTTTTCTGGCCTGAAACTGCCTCAGTAGCGTAGTGGTAGCAGGCCACTACTATTACGCTGGAGGTCCTGGGTTCGATTCCCGGGTCGGGGGATATTAGAGATAACGGTCTAAAATCCTTTATCTCTGCTTCTATTGGGATTTTTCCATTTTCTGGAAGTTTCCCAGTACCCCGGAGTTTGGTAATGTGCCCGGAGATGGCAACAGGTTCGCCACCTGTTACATGGGCCAAAACGTAACCGGCGAGTCGTGGGTGTTTGCATGTATGATTAAATGCATGCATTTACCTCTGCCTACCCCTTCGGGGATTACAGGCGTGAAGTTACGTTATTTTTCTTGCTTGGCTGTTTTATCAAACGTTGTTCTAATATAATGTTCTCGCGAATATGAGCGTTACACATCAAAACTATATTTGAAAGTGATGACGTACACCTATGATGTTCATGTCTAATATGAGAATGAAGTTTGGAAATGTAGTTTTCGTTACACTGGTGGTCAACAAGCATGCAGTTCCCATTAATGGTAAGTAAACACTGCATCCTATACAGATCTACACCACTATGCAGCCACGACATCCAGTCAGTTAAAATAGCAGGACACAACTCGTTTATCATTTATTTATAGAGAATCTCTGTCCCTTAATCTCTACTTAGAAAAATACGAATACTTCAACTCTAAACTTGAGTAGATACTCTATTGGAGATCGTACAACTTGAAAATTCGCCCACTCTTAATAATACGAATACTTTAGCTACCTCTGAAATTGAGCAGACCAGACTGTATCAAACAGTCTCTATCTCTCCATCTATCTCACTTCCTCTATTTCCCTTTCTCTCTCAATGAATTTGCCAGCTCTTAAGATTACGACTAGTTTGCCAAAATTGAATAATTACTCTATCAGAGAATCCCTCCCTATCTCAGCACTACTCCAAATAGTTCAATTTTAGAAATAGTTCCCTTCTAAGA
Organism: Macrosoma leucophasiata; assembly: GCA_036365455.1. Lineage (NCBI taxonomy): Eukaryota > Metazoa > Arthropoda > Insecta > Lepidoptera > Hedylidae > Macrosoma > Macrosoma leucophasiata. Next base: position 18,605,534 of record JAWQUS010000007.1, on the reverse strand, counting down.
TAGGTAGATCAATCTACCTATCTCAGAAGTTCTCCTGCTTTTAAGAACACAAATAATTAGTTACTAATTGTAATAGGTTGGGGAAAAAGTCTTTTCGCATTATAGTATGTATGTACTTGTAATAAAATCTCTTTGGCTGAAGTATTTGTATCTGGCTGGTTTTGGTATCATTGAAAGTTAAAATTTTAAAGAACATAATTCCAAATTCAAATTATGCAAATGTGTGATTTTCATTTGTTTTCGTACTGTCAAGATGAGTGAATCTAATGAAGAAATTCGATACATTTTAAAATTTTACTACATAAAAGGTAAAAATGCAACGCAAGCCGCGAAAAAAAATTGCGATGTTTATGGACCTAGTGCAGTGTCTATGAGAGTAGCACAAATTTGGTTTAAGCGTTTTCAATCCGGAAATTTTGATGTCAAAGATGCACCTCGCTCTGGTCGCCCTATTACGGATAAAATGGATGCCATTTTTGAAAAGGTGGAGCAAGATCGACATATCAGTAGTTACGACGTAGCTGAAGAACTGAGAATTGATCACAAAACAGTTTTGGCGCATTTGAAAAAAGCTGGGTACAAAAAAAGCTCGATATTTGGGTACCTCACGAGCTCACTGAAAGAAACCTAATGAACCGTGTCGTGTACTCATTTGTGATTCTTTATTACGACGTAATGAAACCGAATCATTTTTGAAGAAGCTGATAACTGGTGATGAAAAGTGGATCACGTACGACAAGAACGTGCGAAAAAGGTCGTGGTCAAAGGCCGGTCAGGCTTCATAGACTGTGGCAAAACCCGGGTTAACTCGCAATAAGGTGATGTTGTGTGTGTGGTGGGATTGGAAGGGCATTATTCATTATGAGCTATTACCACCAGGCAGGACTATCGATTCTGAACTCTACTGCGAACAACTGATGAGATTAAAGCAAGAAGTTGAGAGAAAGCGGCCGGAATTGATCAACAGAAGGGGTGTGGTGTTTCATCATGATAACGCTAGACCTCACACATCTATAGCTACTCAGCAAAAATTAAGAGAGTTTGGCTGGGAGGTGTTAATGCATCCGCCGTATAGTCCTGACCTTGCACCTTCAGATTTCCACCTGACAGTTTCGGTCTCTTCAGAATTCTTTATGCAATGTTAGGTTAACATCACGAGAGGACTGCCAAATCCACTTGTCGCGGTATTTTGATGAGAAGTCCCAAAATTTTTATAGCAATGGGATCATGTCCCTATCTACAAGATGGCAAAAGGTTATCGAACAAAATGGTACATACATACATTACTTAAATTTAAATAAACTATATTAAAAAATGTTTTGAATTATCTTAAAAAATGCGAAGAAACTTTTTCCCCAACCGAATAAAAAGAAAAAAAAAAAAAAAAAACTTAGGACTTCAGGAGCTCAATTGGAAGAGCGGCTGGACTAGATTCCCAGTAGGCCGCGAGTTCGAGTCTCGCCTGAAGTCAAATTTTTCTTTCCATTTTTCTTTAAAAAAAAAATTAGTTACTAGTTTGGCACTACTATTCCGCAGGGGGTCCTGGGTTCGATTCCCGGGTCGGGGACTATCCGAGATAACGGTTAAAAATCCTTTATCTCTGCTTATTTTGGGATTTTTCCATTTTCTGGAAGTTTCCCAGTACCCCGGAGTATGGTAATGTGCCCGAAGATGGCAACAGGTTCGCCACCTGTTACATGGGCCAAAACGCAACCGGCGAGTCGTGGGTGTTTGCATGTATGATTGAATGCATGCATTTACCTCTGCCTACCCCTTCGGGGATTACAGGCGTGAAGTTACGTAGTTTGGCCAAATTGAATAAGTACTTTATCAGAGAGTCCCTCCCTATCTCAGCACTACTCTGACTAGTTCAATTTTAGAAATAGTTCCCTTCTAAAATTGAATAGATAGGTACTCTATCAGAGAGCATCTATCTATCTATCTCAGAAGTTCTCCTGATTTTAATTAAGAACACAAATAGTTTAACTCTAAAATTGGATAGATACTCCATTAGAAAGTCTCTATCCCAGCAATTCTCCATGTTTTATAAATACCAATCGTTTAGTTCTACACTTGGATAAAAATTCAATCATAGAGTGTCTTTACACATATCCTTCTGCTTTAAGAGGAAGAATAATATAGCTCTAAAATTGTGTTTATACTCTATAAGAGGATCTCTATTTTTATCTCATAAGTTTTCCTTCTTTTGAGAACACGAAGCTTGAAAATTGGGTAGACATTCTACCAAAAAATCTTTATTTCAGTTCTGAATACAAGCAATAACACCTAAAATTGGGTAGACTGGATACCCTATAAGTGAGTGTCGATGCCGCTGTCTTATCAAGTCTCATCTCTTAAGATAATGACTAGTGAGGTCTAAAATTGGTGAATTTTTGTGTAAAAATTTTCTTTTTTTTTCACTGGTCCATTTTTCATTGGAATGTAGACAATTCTTGTTAACGGTCGAATGACCCGCAGTCTATTAGATTTGGATCGTTCAGACCCGCTTTATTTTTTTTTTCTAAAAAAGAAAATAGGTACGTACCTATAACATAGGATAAGAATAATATAGGATAGGAATACCAATTCCAGTTAGAGGTTAGTTTACCATAGGTACCTATCAAAAGTTGTAATAATTCTTGATTGTCCAGTTTCCAATATTTTTGTACTTACCTATTAGGTACCTATACTTAAGTGTCAATACATTGCGGTTTTGAGACCTGGAGGTAAAAAACTTTAGTAAATGTAACTTCATTCAAGCATAAGTATTCGAATCGTAGGTGTTTTCATGTACCTAGGTAAGTACCTGAAAACATGAAAACACCTATGATTCGCCTATTTCATTTTGGCCCATGTAACAGAAGGCGAGCCTATTGACATCTCCAGGCACATTACCAAACTCCGAGATACTGGTAAACTTCTAGGAAATAGAAAGATTCCAATGGAACCAGAGATGATAGAAGAATTATACTCTTTTATCACTATTAGCTCTCGACCCGGGAATCGAACCCAGGCGTAGCAGTAGTGGTCTGCTATCTAGACAACTGAGGCAGTTAAAACTTTAGTGAAGTGATAAATGGAAACACTGAACTAGTTCATGGATTTTTTTTTTCAATTACTAAAATTTGCCCAACTCTGTCACCTGGGCAATTGATTTAAATTTATAGCTGTGTAAAATTGATTAAGATTTTGCCTACATCTATACAAATAAATAGAATTGGAGTGTCTGTTTGTAATATAAAAATAACCGCTTTTTACTAAATGCATGTCTATACACGGTATATATACCAAAACAATTTTTTTTACAATTTTTGTCTGTCTGTCTGTCTGTTTGTTCCCGCTAATCTCGTGAACGGCTGGACCGATTTTAACGGGACTTTCACTGGCAGATAGCTTATGTAATAAGGAGTAACTTAGCCTACTTTTATACTAGCTGCGCCCACGACTTCGTCCGGGTAGATACTGAACAATCATAAATTCTCACGCAGGCGAAGTCGCAAGCACAGCTAGTTATTTAAATAAATAAAAAAAAAAACGATCTCAAGTAACATTTTATAATAAGCCACACAAAACAAAAGCCAATAATGGAGCAACCAATAAGTAAACAAATAGTCCGAATCAAAATTCACTTTCTCCACAAAAAGCTCTCGAGACAGAAAAACGGTTACAAAGCACCCCAATCGGAATGGAAAAACGATCCGGCAATTGCCATAAAAAGATCGTGGGCCAATAAAACTGAATCGACATTGTCAGCGATGATTTGAGGCGGGTGGGGAGCGGGGCGGGGAGGGGGGGGGGCGACATGGTTTGGGCGGGCGGACATTTTTATACCGCACCGCGAAAAATGCGATCTATTTACGGGATCGAATGAATTGATGACGATTGATATGTATGGTGGAAAACTTGGTAGCTTTTTTGTTGTTTTAAAATAATCGGTTTGGTCGTGAACAAACCTGTTGATAGCAAAATTAAAATTCACAATAGACTTGTCGTTAGTTGTATTCGAAATATAATTGTTTTAACAATAGCACTACATATACCTAACATAAGTATGTGTGATGTAGAGTAAGGAAGTTTTAACAAAAGTTATATTAAAAAAAAAAATTAAACTCAAGGCTTAAATGAAAAAAATGAATATAAAAAAAAGAAAGTTTAAGTACTTAAGTACCTAGGTATTTAGTGAATTTAACAAAAAGTTTAAATTATTTTTATTACGAATTTCAAATTGTCTCATAATATTTTTAATAGAAAATAAAAATCATTTTTGTGTGAAAATGTACCTAATTCTATTCTAATAAGAATAACAGTAGGCTACCTAAAAGCAGCTTCATGTAGCGTTTGCATTTCGTAAGATACACAAACATACGTATTTAGTGAATCTAATAAAAAGTGTAAATTATTTTTATTACGAATTTCAAATTGTCTCATATTATTTTTAATAGAAAATAAAAATCATTTTTGTGTGAATATGTACCTAATTCTATTCTAATAAGAATAACAGTAGGCTACCTAAAAGCAGCTTCATGTGGCGTTTGCATTTCCATTAATAATAAAACTGAATCTAATACAAGTATCAATTTAATATAGGACCTATAAATTTTCCTAATACCTAATTACCAACAGTAAAAAAAAACATGTTTGCGCTCCCATGCAAATAGAATTCGCAAAAGTTTGAATTGGAATCAAATGCATATCGGACTCACTTGGCGTGCGTGCGGCCGGGCGACAGCTGTCAGATGCACGTGGCGAGGACGCGCCGCTCAACCGCACTCACGGCTCAACCAACCACACTACTGTCTACAGAGTCCTCAGATTACGCAACTTTCCAAATAATACGCAAACTTGTCGCGTAGCCGCACCAAGATGAGCAGCGAACGAGACGTCGTCGGGCCGACTGAGCGACACCACGTCGGCGAAACTGATCGCCGACTGCGCCGCGCCGCTGGGCGGGCCCACACCGCACGCCCCGCCCCGACCACGCCCACCCCCGGACACGCCCACCTGAATTAGTAAAGGCGGCAAACACCGCCGGACACGCGGACAATGCCGCATTGTCCTGTGCCCAAAATAGTTTCAATTAGAATCGAGTACAAGGTACAAAAGCCTCCGTTGCGGACTCATTCACGACGAAATTGACCGCTGCATCGCCGATTAGCGATACCTCTCGCGGTATTCCGATGATCCGAGTATTGTCTGCTGACCGAGACAATTGGACAAGCCGCAAACAATCACTAGGTAAATTGGATAATAAGAACGCCCAATCATATCATCTAAAATGCTAAACTTATGATCCTTTTGGGTCCTGCTTCAAAACTTTATAAACTCTACACTTTAGTGGCCTTTGTGCTACTGTCACATACCTAAATAGGTGAAAAAACAATCCACTAAACATAAATTGTTTGTCATAGATAGGTACAACAGTTCTTGTAAAGATGAAACGGCCTAGCCAGCTTCACTTGGCTCGTCTCGGCAGGGACATTATGGTACCCCTAGATTTTTTTTAATTAAAAGAAAGAGATCTATAAAATAAAATTAAAAAAAAAACATCTACCTATGTTTTTTTAGGTAGACTGTTATAAGTAGATTTACCTACTTTTATGGTATATGAGGTAATGCGGTGGTGCCTACGCCCGCGAGCTCCATCACTGAAGCTCTAGGTACTACCAGTAAAAAGGAGGTAAGTATAAAAATTAAACTGGTAAGTAGGTAACTACTAAATGATTCGTTAAAGCTTGTTTCTATCACTGGCAATTTAAAATAAAAACTTTGGTCAAACAGTTTCGAACATTCATCGTGAGTTGTTATCGTCGACCAGCCTCAGAAAATTATCTGCTTCGTTCGTTCATGATCAGTCTTCTCAAGAACAGTTTTTTTGTTGCTACGCACCAAGTAGGTTTGTACACTGTGCAATTCCTTATGTAACGTATGTAATTACATATTACTGATGTCAATTTTTAAGGTTCCGTAGTAAACAAGGAACACTTATAGTTTCGCCATGTCCGTCTGTCTGTCTGTCTGTCCGTCCGCGGTTTAGCGCAAAAACTATTATTTATTTAAATGGTCCAAGAGCTAGTGAACCCTTCGAGTATCGGAACGCCTGTAAGAATAGATTTTTTTTATTAGGAATGATTCATAATATGCTAAGTACGATAACCATCGTCTGGCAAGGATCAACCCGTCACGTCATCTGGATTTCTGATGAGAAGACTTCCTTATTTAAGATTTGGCAGCCATCGTTTAGCGGCCATAGTTTTTTTTTTTTTTTGTTATTATGGCATCGCTATTACGCATATTGCCAGTATCAAGTAAAACGATATTTCGTATTTATTTAAGCAGCGTAAAAGTTAGTATAATATAGTCATCAAGTATAATATGTAAGTATCAAGTATATTATGTCAGTCAAGTGAGTTACAGTCAAGTTATTCGAGTAAAGCGATGGCTACTTTACCAGAACATTTACAATGAAGTTTTGGAGGCAACCTGAAAGGTCGTGTTTTCGCACTGTTATTCTATTTCACTATACACGGGCACCGTAATAAACCTATTTCAAACAAAATGACACCAACTTTATTCAATATTACTTCAAAATACACCAAGAAAATGAAATAAAATAAGAGCACCATACGCCTCTTTCAAGGTTCCCGCCAAAACTCCGCGGCCATAATTGTTGAGTCTTATTTATATTTGTAGTGGTGTTTCCATGACAACGGAAGTGTGTTTTCATGACGATGAAATTGTTAGGACGAATTCAATAAATTAAGTATCGAGCGTATCATGTAATGTATAATGTACATCATCATAGCCTGCTATTGATATACGATTGAGTCGCTCAATTGCATTAAACAAATCGTGATTTTCTTGAAATATCCGAACACACAAAAATTAAATTTTAAGACGTAACTTACATCGCTTCTTTACAAGAATAATGTGACATTTCATATAGAACGATTTAGATGAAATTTCACGTTATTCTTGTAAGAATAATATTGCATTTCATAAAGAACGATTTAGATGAAATGTCACATTATTCTTGTAAAGAGGCGACATGGTCGCAATCGAGCCACTTCTAAAATATGGAAGTAACTTTTCTCATCAGAAATCCAGATGATGTGACGGATTGATCCCTTGCCAGGCGATGGTTTTTGTACTAGCATGTTATGATTAATCCCTACAAACATTTCTAGCCTTACAGGGCCAACGTTACTCGGAGGCTTCAGTATCTCTCCTACAAACTTTCGTGCAAACGTTCTTTACCAGTCACCCCTTAAGTTATGTTGTAAACAAATTCGGCGTATTACGATATAGTCATAACAAGTTACACATAATATAAATAACGAACAGTGAGTGTGGAGCGCTAAAAATCGTTGTAACAACATACTACACACTGGAGAAAACAAATCTAGTTGCCTCCATAGCATCACTATAAAGAGATAAATATAAGATAAGAATAGCTGCCTTATTTCAGACCACAAAACATTTTAAGCCAAGTCAAAAGGTTAACGGCAGTTAAAAAGCAACTTGACAAGTAAACTTAAAGCTTACGTCGTGCCATCCATCAAATCCAACTAGTGAACTCTAAATTACACTCGTATAAGATATTGGATACATGATAAAATCGAAGATGATTGCAGATTCACGTACCTTACCAATTTTTTCCGATCCGAATCCATGTTTTTTTTAATGAGTATATTTTAAAGTTGTTTCCATTTGATTTTGATGATTATAATCCATTTCTAAGAGTTAGAAAATTGGATATGAGTAGTGTTTCACCATGAATTTTTTTAGAAAGAACTGATTTTGTTACTGGTCCTGTTGAAATGTGAGCTTTTTTCATTTATATTAGTATAAGTAAGGGTTAATGCTAGTTATGGAATATCACCGAAAGTTTCATTGCGGAGATAAAAGACAGCAGAGCGGACTCTTCGGTGATTTACCTACAGCAGCAACCTCGTGTTTGAGCTTATTCTATTGATGTCATGAAACATAACTAAGTTATAACCTGGGTCTTAACTATCACCGAGGGCCTTATCGTGAAGATAAAATAGGGAACTCTTCCGCGGCTGCAACAGTTATCTCGTGTTTCAGCTACTACAAATAAATCTGAAGTAGACTCTCGATACACTTGTGGTGGTAGACTTCAGTGGCGGATCTCGAGGACCTAGGTAGGTACTGGAAAATGCGTTCCGCATACCCACCCTTGGGAAGAGGGGTGGATTATGTGGGACTCCGGGAAAAGACATTCATCGTAACATCCAGGTGGTTTTTAGTGGCCCAGTAAAACCACCACTGTTCCGACCACTCACAATACCAGGCATCCCAAGACCCGGGATGAAGCGGTCCAGGGGCACACAGTTTGGCCCCGAGGGACCAGAAGAGTCAGGGTAGAACTGACCCTCAACCTCCCTCCTCCACCACGTCTCTATCTGTAGGTGGGCCCACAGCAAAGCTAGGGATAGGGTGCAAGGCCACCAAAATACCCATACATCTCTTCCCCAGCCGTCGCTCCACCACAATAGCTAGTGGCGGGCAGAGCCACACCAAACACCGCTCCCTCGCTGGGTTCCTCTTAGCTTCTCCGGTGCGGGGACAACCACCGACCACTAAGCCCCTCCGCAACGACAAGGCGGAAACGCTCGGGGGGGCGGGCACCGCATAAGCTAATCTGGCTGTTACCAACTTGTGGAGTTTAGGACTGTCGCGTTCTGGCCAGATGATAATGTATGGCTCCGTAATTGCTATCACAGAGGCAAGGATCTATAAGCAGCAATATTTATTAACCATTCATGTGAACGCGCTAGTTTGCCACCATAATAACTACATAAAAGTAGCCAGTTAAGGTCATGGATTTTGCAAGCAAATCAAAATTAAGGAAACTTACAGCGCTAAGCGATAAAAAATAATAACTTTTTCACAAAAAAAATTACCGCTGAAAAGGAAAACTGAAAAGAAATTGCGTAACTATTATTTTCTTAAAGAAGAGTTCCGCGATGAATTCGATAGGTCTTTTCTTCACATTCTCTCTAGTCTACTGATGATTACTGATTTGATTGGCGCTGATTTACAATTTGTTACATTATAGCTTTAATTTATATTTATCTTGTCAGTTTCTCTTTTCGGAGGTTAATGTTTTTGTGAAAAGGTTATTATTATCATGTCCATTTAACCTGTGGTATAATTTCCTCTAGTATCGCATCTGATTTGCTTAAAATTCTTCATCTACCTATGACAGGTCATGCTAAATTATGATGCTTAGAATTAATTTGAATATTATGAATTTTAAAATAAAAAAGCTTGCTAGTCGATGTAATGTTATTTTCTAGTATGTTTTATATTCCTGGAGTTATTGGAATATACGAATGCATTTCATGCAAATTTTCAAGTTTATGTTGGAGTGTGCTCAAGTCAATTGTCATTAACCTAACAAGTGATTTTTATTATTGTAATAGTTCTTAGTAAATAAAAGTTTATTTACCTCTGAAGCCTACTACTATTCTAAACTAAAATTAGCTAATGTAATGGGAAAAGCAGAGCTACCCACCCCAAGCTATTATACATGCTTACTGGGTTGGTTCTGGCCACTGTATTAGTCATGCTGTATACATGTTATAGAAATAAACTATTATTACGTGAAAGAGTGATAAATGGACTTCTGCAAACTGTGACCCTACCTGCAAATAAGGGGAGGTCATGTCTAGTACTTTGTAGGTACATATACATAAGTCGACTACTTTACTAGATTTTTTAACATGCTAACGTAATATAGCAATTAAATCTGTAAAACATTAATGATTTAAAAGCAAGGAATTTTTAGAAACATTCATTTTTTAATTGACTTTAATAAAGATAGATCAGGCTGGATTTTTACAAAAAGTTATGTTTTTGTAAGGCAGCCAGATCCGGACACTTACAATGCGCTATCTATGTACCTAATCGTACATAGATACCATTAGGTTAACATTATGTAGATTCGTATAGGTACCCATATATTAAATTGTACCTATTATTAACAGAGTTTTGAAAGTTAAAAGTGTAAATCTCATGAGCCACCCATATGATGTATAGTCCCATTCTGCAATCAACTTAATAATAGATTTAATTAAAAATAAATGATCCATCAGACGGACTGTTTGTAACGGCAAAAGAACTTGTCGAAAAGTATGAATACATAGTATATTTCCGATATCACTGCCGAGAAGGAGTACCTATCTGTTATTTATCATGTAGCAACATAATAATGCGCCTCTCATGAACACGTGTTTGAAACGAAATCATAATAGTACATTTCATAAAATTCAAAATAACGAGTGAGATTTTTACAATATTTCGACAAATTTAACGTTTAAATCCTAACAATGAATTTAAGGCAACTATTCACGGATCGACAGTTTCCCGAGGTGCTTGTGTCCAAACTACTGAATATCCGTTTGCTTAGCTGGTCAGGGAAGGAAGGATCTCTCGCCTGAGTAAATAGCCAGTCTCGCTTCACATTTCTATACGATTTTAGAACAAACACACTCTCAGAAGAAGTCAGTCGGCAATAGGTAGAGAATTTGAATAAAACGAGTATCTTCTACACCGTATTGATACCTATGTTAAGATCAATGTTGATTTTTTACAATTAAACTATTAAAATACCGTGAAATATACTATTAGTTTTCTAATTGAAGAAAAGAAAATATTCAATTATCTCTCAACCGTAAAATACGATTAAATATAGGATATTTAACGTACCTACGTTATGCTTCGTAGGATTCCCACATTCATTTACAAAATTGAATTTTTGTACTTTCGTTATTATTTCATTGACGTCTCTGTTACAATTATTTGACAGGATTTTTAATTTTTTTATCTAAGAATAAAAAAAAATCCTGTCAAAGAATCGTTGATTTTAATTTTCACCTCCACTGCCCGATATTTTGATGAAGTAATTAAACTCTACTTATTCATAAACGTACATTAGATACGTTTTAGGTATAGAATGCTTTGTCTTTGTCAGTTGCATTGTCAAATTTGCAGGATAGAAAATGACAAAGGAGAGATTAGCAACAATTTAGCTAAAATACGTTTATGAAGAATTACCCTTAAAGTTGGTAGTTGCCATTAATCAAAAGAAAGAAAGAAAGTTTATGAATAATATGTCAAATACCTATATTACGGCCCACGAAACAGATTTATTCATAGTGGGCTGTTTAAAAAAAATACCTTTGGTCTCAGGAGTAGTTACGCATCTACTTTGAAATCTCATACGTATAGAGTATAGCCTACAGATTGCTTACCAATGTAAACCGTGTGCTTTTTGCCACTTCATGACATAAAAAGTAGAATGCTTTAATTTGGCATGTTTAAGTACGTATACGAATTTGTCACTCCGGCAAATGGTAACATAAAATTGTTGTTGAATCATATTTAAGGGTACTTTACTAGGTCTCGCGTACCCCATGCTGTCATCGATACTATGCAGCGATACCATTTTGTCGGCGTGACAAATATACGCAGGGATAGCTTGCTACTTATGCTCATCCTTAAGTGACAAGTTCCGTAGATCTTTTCTACTGATGGTAGAGCAGTGACGGAGCTGGCGGGCGTAGGCATCATCGCATTACCTAATATACTTGCCGCTAAATTATAGTGTTCAGCACTATCGTGTTCCGGTCAGGTGGTAATGTATGGCCTTGTAATTTCCGGCACAGAGGCATAATACCTTAGGCCTCAGGAGTGGAAACGCATCGGCTTTTTGACCTCGGTCTTTGTGTGGGTATCTATAGGTTGCAGTCATCACTTAACATCAATGTGAACTGCATGCTTGTATGCCACTTCAATTACAAAAAAAAAATCTTCGGGTAACCAATATTAGATTCCTTGCATTGGACAAAATTCAGAGTGGTACCCTCAAATTTAGTAATGTTTCCATGCGCTCTATCTATTGAGTTATACATAAGTGAGACTTAAAAACCCGTAAGGTTATGAATAAGAAAATATAATGCTGTTATTCCAAATCAGTGATAATTCAGACAGCGATGTGTCAATTTTATAATAAAACAGAGTTTCTGAAATCGTCTTCGTAATTTCAGTGAGCTTATCTGTAAGGCAAACAGTAGGCAGACAATGCTGGGACGTCGTCGGTCACGTGTTCCAATATTTATTTTATCAATATTCAACCGCTTTAAACGCGAGCGACATTTCGTATTATGGTTAACAGTATTGAAAAATCATCGACGATGTTAAATGTTTCGCCATCGAATATGGTCTTTGAATATTTAAGATTTTGTTGGAGTTCTATTATAGGCGTTTCTATTGTACCGGGTATTATTATTAATATATAGACATTATTATTAATATTCCTACATGTGAAACACAAGTCATTCTTTACCGGAACATTCGTAACTCAGATTCGAACATAATAAAAAAACTACTATTATCATTTTGAAACTTTTCTCAAACCATTTTGAAATTTGAAATGAATTTTCAGCATAAGTTAATAGAATGAAGACTAAATGACGCGGCCTTGCAAACCCAGCCGAACTAAGCCACCAAAACCATATCACTATATTAGACACTGTAATTGACTTGAATAGAAGCGCGCATGGCCCCGCGGCTGGTGTAGATCGTAGGCGATCTACTTGCTTAAGCGATACGGGCGCGGTCGGGTGTGTGATGGGTGACTGCTAGTGGAAAATTAAAATGCGCGTTTCCGTGCTTCGGAGAGCACGTTAAGCCATCGGTCCCGGTTGCTATCGACAAATAGCAGTCGTTAAACCGTGTCGGGGGCCTTATGGGCAGTTTGAAAACATCCGACAACGGGTTGGCCACTAACCCGTATCTCCACCAACCCGCATTATCGAAACGCAAAGAAGAAGAAGACCAACCCGCATTGGAGCAGCGTGGTGGAGTAAGCTCCAGGCCTTCCCCCAAAAAGGGGAAAAACTCATGTCATCAATGGGGTTCCATTATTATTGACTAATACATCTATGTATTAATCAGAATATCAGCGCTGCAGCCACTATTGCAGCAATCAGCTGAGGTGGGTGCCGTTTTTTTGGCTTCCCACTACCAAATGTGTAAAAATTTTTTACTTGTTTTTAAATATTTTTTTATTATTGTTGTTGCGTGTTTCAAAAAAAAAATTTTTTTTACTTCTTCTTATTACAGACACACCACCTGTTTAGCCTCAGTAAGTACTTAGTAGAAAGAGTATTCGCTTACTTTTATCAAACAAGGGTTGCATTTGCCCGTTTTGTGGATCATAAGTATTGGATGAGGTGGTCAGTGTCCAATCCGACATTAAAACCTTAAAGCACCAGAAATATGGTAGCTGGTTGTAGTCGTAGATCATCGTAGATAAAAAAAAAACCCTTAGAAGCAGGGAAGTACTCTGTAAAGAAAGACACATATTCATAAGATAAATACAAAAAATATTATCTAAAGCAGTCACTCTTTCAGCATAAATACCTGCTAATACGTTAACGAGGTGCCATTCTTTTTTTGACATTTATTTTCCCCCGAACTCGGCACGAATGCTAAGTATTCGATTTACAATTGACATTCAAGACGTGAACACGATCAGGGAAAAGTAACTTGTAACCGCATTTAACATGGCGTTTTTATGATTGAGGTAGAAAATAAGTAAGTTCCTATTTACAACACCACAGAAAACTAAAAAAGGTATATTTGCATACATGTTTACTTTTATATACTTGCTGCTAAATGGTAGTGTTCAGCACTATCGTGTTCCGGTCAGGTGGTAATGTACGGCTCTGTAATTTCCGGCACAGTGACCACGGCCGTTGCATTACGGCCGCAACGTCAAGTGTCAAGGTAAATACTTCGATTAAAATAGTATGAGATTAAGTCCCGTTTACAATATAAAAATATAAATACAAATCGTGAAAGTTTAAGACAATTAATGGTACGATTGTTTGAAATTTTTAAAATATAAAAACACTCAGCAAAATACAAAATCTTTCACCTACCTATTTAAAAAGATGCTTAGCACTTGACTTGCGAAAATTTTAGAACCTTTAAACTCAATATTTCGTATTGAGTATAAAATAGCAGCGATATTTTTTTGCAGTCAAGTCACTCAAGCGTAGCAAACGCTCAGTCTTATTAATCGGGCTCTACTCGAACCATAGAATATTGTCTATGAAAAATCAATGTCCTCAATATTTTAGTGTTATTTGACGTCATTGTGTGCCATATACCATCATTGCTCAAATGGGGGCCTTTATTTTTCAAACTCCACCTTGAAATTCATTTGAACCACATATTACCTATTTGAGTATTCCATAATAATCTCAGTGTGTGAAGCTTTTTTAATTAAACAAGTATTTACAATTTGAAACCATCGCAATCCACAAAACTAAAAAACGGACGCGTGCAAATTGTAAATTCGAAGTCGTTTGACAATTGGCTAAGTCATCTGCATTTTGACCTTGGTCTTCGTGTTAGTGTCTATAGGCTGCAGTCATCACTTAACATCAATGTGAACTGCATGCTTGTTTGCCACTTCCATTACATAAAAAAAACCTTCGTGTTCCGGCAAGTTCGATCTATATTGGCAGGGACATACCACTAGCAGACTTCCAGGGCTTTAAAGGTGGAGTTGGAAGTTGGACAAAGAAAAGCCTTTTATAAAACGACGGGTTTATACATAGATTCTATTGATTTTAAGGCTATTCGTTGGATGAATCTTAGGGTTCTTTCGTTTTCAGGGTTCCAGCGTAGCAGTAATGACCTGCTAGCTGCTATACATCTGAAGCAATTTAAAAAAATAATAATAAAGAGTTAACTAAAAACAGAAAGTAAATCACAAAATGAAAATACATCTATATAACAGCTCTAATGAAAAAAACATCTATGTTATTCCATCTTTAGGGGAAAATAAACATATTTACTTTTCCCTAAACATGAATAGGCGTGTTTAGGGAAAATAAGGAAAGTTACTTAAAAATAAAAAATAAAGTTCATTTCATTAATTAGCTTTATTTTTCCCTAAGTACTTGAAATAATAGCTTTGTTTTGGCATACTGTACAATGAGAGGGTATAGAATGAAACAAATCTTTGATCTATCTATCTATATATTAGTTATCTGATAAGTATTTTTTTATTATAATGATAAAACACACGACATATAAAAATAAATGAACGTACCATTTCTAATAAAAAGCATTTTTTTAAAACCTTACCAAATTTGTAGGTAGGTAAGTATATTTTTTATTCATATTTTATCAACATACGCTCTTTTACCCTTAATTTAGTTATAAGCATCCCTTGGGATTGACAGAAAATACTTGAGCCCTCGTGTAACACGCGACCTCGACGTGTCCACGTCCAAAACCCATCATGGCTGGAAGAATATCTTAGCGAAAATATTACCGCGAATATATTTGTGAGTTATACAATTCCTGGAGCGCCTGTCGTAGGTAGGTACGTCTCTTTGGCCGTCAAATTTGCGAACAGGGTTTCCACAATCTATTGCTATTAGTGAGCATTTAAAACATTTTTATCATAGAACATAAAAAATGGAGTAGAACTGTACGTATCTTAGGACGCAGATGTATCATTTCAGCCGGAAGATATCCGCAGCTGGGCAAAAGCTACGTCCTAAGATGCCCACAGTTGTGTGACATCTGGGAGATATATCATAATCTCCTTGTTATGCGGAGGCGATCACAGTGGTGCGAGTTGTTGTTTTATCACAGGAAGCTGCTGCTGCTGCCCATCCTATGTTGTTACCACTTACAACCGCCGCCACTTACAAACCATTCCAGGTTTGACTGCCATTGTTCGGTTGACAAACTGTATTAGCGAAAGAATTCTCATACACTAGTGGGCTGTGGGGTCACCACGACCCGACACCTATGGTATATTGGTACGTATATACCAACTCAATTTTTATGCCATAAGAGTGGTAAATACACATACATTTCAGATAATAAGTGAATGCTGTCTTTAAACATCTTCGTGCATAGAAGCTGATCTGGGCACCCTTTTAGACTAGCCATGATGATGAAGACATATTATGTTCCACCCTTGATTTTTGTTTATATGTATAGGTATAATATGTGTTGTTTGTTAATTGTTACCCATTTATTTTATTTTGTTATTTTATGTCTCCGTGCTGTCTTACATAAATTGTTTCTTCCTTTTTTTTCTTTCTATATATGAAAAGAAATATAAGTTGTTATTATGTTTTATTCAATTGATTTTCAATCACAAATAAAAAGTAGGTGGATAAAGTACCTACCTCTTCAAAAAAGTAATAAGATACTTAGCATTCATCGATAACAGGTAAATTGAGTTGTAAATAGGTATGTTAAACACAATGCACGCAAATTGAAATGTTGGACAGATGCGTACTTACAAGAGTGCAGGGTGTGCGAGGCAATGCATCACCCCTGCCCGCTACTTAGACAGACACAAACGTCTTCGTTCGACTGACAGCCGGCGACATATTTTATTCACGGCGCACCGCTCGTAATTCCGTCGATGTAGATAAATTGTTTTACCGCGGGAGCAAGCCACGTCCTACGACTTTGGCGTTTGCATGATGAGCTCGTTTTTTATGCTCGAATAAAATTGTGTTAGCCAACAGCGACGGGAGCGACGTGTGAACGCCGCCGGTGGATTCGCAAGAAATTGTTTTCGGGAAGCCTGCTTTGATATTTATGAAAGTTGGCATGTGGAGGCATCCGTTTGAGTGAAGGTACGCGGTGGATTTTTAGAATCCCCCGGACGGACTCTTTGAGTTATTATTTCTCTTTATTGCCCGAAAATCCAGTGAGAGAGATAAGGCGCAGGTCACAATACCGGATTACGGTTACGTATGTTACTTATTTAATTCCAAGTCGGCTATAAAGAGCCACCAGTTGCAAAGCGTCGGCATCGCATGCACACAGGTTGACACAGTTGCTTTACAACATGCGCCCCGGGACCGCCGCCGCAGCCTCCGCTATCAATATTAAATCTACCGACAGCAAATATCTGCACGCGACGGTAAACGTGTAAACTTAATCATGAGTATTTCGATTAGCAAGTTACTAGATGTCTCGATGTGTTCAGAGCTGACGTCAAGTGCTCATAGTTAATTAGCAGCGCCGCATAATGCTTGTTTGAAAACGTATTTAAAGCTCAATAAATAACATTTGTTGACTTAACGTAAGCACCAGCTTTTGAAACAAATTCCGACCTCGACTTTTCATAGAAGGATTATTAATGTTTATTCTGAAAATAATGCGCGGTCGTGGAATTCGGTGCAAATATTTGAAGACGTAGTCAAAGGGTGGCTTTTTGCGGAGGTCCTTTGAAGCGTCCGCGGTTTGTGGTCAGATAAACCGATTAGCTGCGACTCTCCTCGGAGCTGCGGCCACGCCAGGGATCATGCTGGCACGCGACTGCACCTACATTCCGACCATTAAATATCTAATCGTGACATCTTCTAAGAAAATTCCAACTAAGATATTCTTTACCCTTTATATCTTTAATATGGTCTCCTTGATGTCCGGATGTTCGATATTTTAAAAAGAAAACGCGGGCGATGAAGTTATTGCAGATAATATTTAGTAGGCTACATGAAAAGCTCTATAAAATATTTAACCCACACTAAACTTTACGATTGGCAATCGTATGATAGGGCAAATAAAAATTATTATCCGTCTTAACATTCTGTCTGTAGTTTCAGTTATGTGAAGTCTATACTATTGAGTTATGAACTACAGAACTATGTAGGTACTTGGCTAATATTTTTAAATTTCTGATCTTAATATATTTTTGATACCTTCCTTTAGTCACATAATGGTATGTCGCGGATGTTATAGGATCAATCTTCTATAAATAAATAAAAATGAATCACTGAAATGTTTGTATTTGCTATTATGTTTATAAATATATTTTTGTTCATGCAACTTTCTCCTGTCAAACAAACTGTCACAACATTTTTTTTCGAGCTAATTTCTCATCGAGACTCACAGTCCGTCCCTCTAGGGGAAAAGAGACTATACTAAGTACTCGCTATAACCACCACCCAGCACTTCAAAAATTATAGAGCACCTTGGGTATTGTATATAGCAGAAAGCACTCGGTGTGCACCGTGCAATAAATATATTTATATGCTGTTCACTCAATTATAATGGCAACCCTTGATACGTCCCACTGCTGGGCACGAGTCTCTCCCCTTCTTCGGAGGAGGCCTGGAGCTAACTCCACCACTCTGCTCCAGTGCGGGTTGGTGGAGAATTCACTCAATTATTTTTAAAAAATACAAAAAAAATATTCTGCTGATTTTTTTGTCATGTTTTCGCTCAGAATGATCCCGTACTGAAGTCTATCTGCCATCATGTGGCGGTCCCATCGACCTTGGTACCTTTATTCCATCATCCTAATATCCTGTTCTCCTTGTTCTTAACTGTAATCGTCCAAGTTCGGGAATCCGTCCAAATAGCTATGTTAAAATGCAATTTCTTTTTTTTTTATTTGGATTCAATTACAGAAAGGCGATACATTAACAAGGGAAACGATGATAACTGTAGTAGTAGTATAAACTGTGTCGCAGATACCAACGTCCATTTATTTAACATATTAGCGCCTAAACTGAAAATTTCAAATAAATGTCTGACTACTAAAACAAGGCCTAGGTATAGCACAGCGGATGCCTAATAATAAGGTCCCGTTTTTACCTTTTAGGTACGGATCCCTAAAAAAGTATATATGCATACTTTGTAAATTTAATACTTACATTGTTTTTATGAAATCAGATTTTTATTTGCTTTTTGTTACTCAGTGTCATCATTTAAATTCAAGTAAAGGCCTGAATGATATTAAATTGTCCAATCTTCAGTCCAAAATTCTGACCCAAAAATTGTTGATACCTAATTGATTAAGAACTCTCTAACTCGCTTAAGATTTTTTAACTCTGATAAAGTAAATATCAATGTATCTATTATTTTTTTACAGTTTCAGTCCGCTTTTTTCAGTTTCATATCCTTGAACATCAGTGAAATAAGATATTATTATTTAATTTGTATAGAAAAGATCTTATCCGATTATAAAGTCAACTACAAACTAATAATATTTTTATTGTTTTCCACAAAGTTTCTTTGCAAAACATTTTTTTCTTAGTAATTACGAACTACAGCATAACAGCGCTTGACTTCTTTTAACAGGCAATTATTTCTCTCGCATAAGAACACAGTGCACACTAGTGTACGTCTGTCACATCTAGTGAAACGATTCCGCGTGCTGTTGACTTATTCAGCAACCCCAAGCAAAGGCTTCGCGGCACTCCACCTGCGGTTAGGTGTAACTTAACGAACCCGCTTTGAATCTTTAATATAGTTTCATTTAATGCGAGCTAGTTCCTAACATTACGAATGACCGCTGTTTATTTTGAAACACTGAAAGCGATCCGGCTTAAAAGGAAATTAGGACAAATATGGTCCCAAAATTACACTTAACTTGGACGTGGTAACGTTTGTTTGTTTACACTTTCGCTCCGTATTTTTAGTGTGAATTCCAACTAGAAGCATATTTTACATTCAAAGGTATGCAAACAAAAGGATTACTTATGTAACAGCAGCGGAATTAATTCAATTACCAATACAAACATCTACCTTTACAGGTACTCAAACGGAGCCTCTCGGTTCCCTACTTCGCAAATTAGATTTCGCATAAAGCCTATTTTAATTTGAGCCGTCGCTAAACATCGGGAGCTCTTTAATGTTTAAGCGGGCGCACAAACTCTTGCTATTGACTGAGCGGGCCGCGGCGGCAGCGGCCGGTTGACATTCGTGTATAAAGCAAATATGTTCTTGGTGGCGCGACCCCGGCCGGGCGCGATAATAAGCTTACCGAGAGCTGTGGAGGGCGGAACCCGCCTCACCTTACCTCGCCGCCCAAACATCGCCACATTATTAAATTCTTTTGTTGATCCGCACCATACTATGTCCAGTTATTCATGTGCGGCCCGACTTTTGATGTTTTGCCAAATTGATTGAGCGGTGTTATCTTCAGAAAGGCGCTCTTCTTACATCAAAACAAAGGCTTATTCATAAATTTAACAGCCATTTCAACAATTTAATATAACATGTGAACGGAGCAGCAGGTGTATTGTGAAATCGGTATGTTTAACTGTACGGGGAAAGGCGTTTATAAAATAATATGCATAAATTAAATCCTCTAAATCCACTCGCCCTCCGAATGTAGATGTCTAAGCTCAGGGCGCTTCATTTCGAGTACATTATTCTCTTTTCAACAATAAAACTCATTAATGCGCTCGTGCGGTCGCGTGTTATAAATGTTTCACGTATTAATAAAATTAACAAAGCGATGGTAGTACGCGAGAGGGCTATTTCCCGACAAAGCGTCGGAGCGAGGCACAATGGAATCTAAAATAAATACAAGGACTTTAGCAAACAGAGCATACAAAGCGTCCACCTGGCGAATACGAACCGAGTTGACGGTCTGCTGTTGGAAATTAAGTGACTGCGACGGACTTCAATTAATGCCCGCGAGGCGTCTGCCCCACAGCGTCGCGCCCTACGATCTGCCCCACTTCTTAAATAGCCACTCCTGAAATATCGTCTCACTGATTGACTCTCAACTCGTCTGACATTTCAAGACATAATTAAGTACCCACTGAATAACAGCCAACTCTTTCAATATTTCAAGTCATGATTAAAGGAAATGTTTCCATAGATAAATTAACTGTCTGCTTACTTTATTTTACTGCAAGTTTTATCCCACATAACACGTTTTATATCGCGGAATAATAAAGGCCAATCACTATTTTATTCATTCCCTAATCCGAATTCTTATCTTACAATAAAAAGTGTCCGCATTTTTCTCGATCCTGTTATATTGGTTCGGACCCTCGTGGTGCAGATCTTAATCTGCGTCAACCGTTCAGTGGCGACAAACCGCTGCTTATCTGGCAAATAATACCATTTTACTAAATCCTCAAAAAGCTACGAAAGCTACGCTTATCACAGCTAAGAGTAACTCTAGATTAAAAGTGACTTCAAAACACACTTTTAGATTAGAGCTATATTATGTTAAATTTCCATTTTTTCTTTTCAAATGAAAGCACACCATTTTGTTTTCTCATCTTCACTACCATCGAGTCCATTTGCGATAGCAGCGCCCATACGAGTGTATAGTCAAAGAGATCAATGGCTGGATATGTTTCAGAATTACCCACGTGTCAACCTGGTAGGGGATGAAGCTTAGCAATCGTCGGTTGAGCCCCGCCGCCGGATTTTATTGCCATTCGTATTGTCGGTCAGAGATTTACTTTGACATGTTGGAAATTCGTTTGTTGTCTCTTCGCCGAATTTTCGAGAGTCTACCGTTTTAGTCGACGTTTTTCTTCACTGACAGTGGATTATTTCAGATTAGATCGATTCCTGAATCCTTTGTTATCCAATTCATTAAGGTATTTTTATTTTCGCATGTAAGCCTTAAATTTTAAAGGGGATAAACAGGAAAGTAAAAGTTGTAACTGCAATTTTAGTAGTTGCCAAATTTACACCTGAAATATTAAAATGTAGAGCAAACTTTTCAGAGCAAAACCTACGTCTTATGAGCTTTGATGTAGACAGGTGTATAGTGTGGAATGCATCGCGTAACACATTAACAGTATTTCCTCGGTGCCTTTGTCTGCTCTCAACGAATTACGCGGAAAGGCGAAAATTTAAATACCCGCCGGGACTGTTTTACATGTAAGAGATGCACTTTGCATGTAATGCGGCGATTAAATGAGGCGACATCGTCGACGATTGCCGAGCACCAAGAAAAACCTTATCTTTGCATAATAACATTATTTTTGTGACTCTTTTTAGTACGGATATCCAAATAATTTTACAACTGAAAGCGGATGGCACAGATGGCGCTTATGTGTGTAAATAGTTATATTAATGTAGAGTTTAACAATTTAATTCTTAATTAAATAATAAAAATAGAGTAAACGTTTCAAACAATCGCAGTTCGAAATAAAAAAAGGCTTAAATTTTATAAAAAAAAATATAGGTATGTACTAGGTAGGTGACCAGAGTCACCAAGATATCGTTACTATTAATACATCAATGCATTCAACATTAATATTTAGTAAAACGATAAAAATAATATCTGCATGAAATAATTGCCATGGCAAAGCGTGGCGATTAAATCATTTTCTTCTCGTGTGACGCATAACAATGTAGGCTGTCCAGCCGTAGACATCTTTCAGCTAGAGTGATGATGATGATGATAATGATGATGGTGGTGGTGGTGATAAATTATAATCGCCATCATATCAAAGCAAATTCCTGGACAATGATCTCAATAGCACTCGGTTATTGTCTATAAAATATCAGAAGTATGTACCTATATCACATCATAACCTCAGCCGAAAGACGCCTGGACAAAATCTTCCTCAACGATGAGCATTATAGAGTTTTGCGTAATTTTGGGGGATTATGCCATAATTGTGACTCTTGGCATGTGGATTAGTAATCGTTTTATCGCGGGACGCTGCCGCATAACCCACGTACCTACCTAATTGTATTTGATTTTACCGCCCAATTTTATTTCAATGGTTTGACCGCCATTGTTAGGTTGTCTGACTACACCAGCGGAAGAATTCTCCTCCACTAGTAGATGGTGGAGTCGTCACATCCCAACGCCTTAAAGTAGATACATAAGTAAGTAAGTATGTTAACATTCAAAATTGGTCCTTCAAAACTGTCCGTACATTTCCGATAGCGCCTTACGTTTGTATCATAGCAACGTTCACGATTCACGAAAAATAAACGACTCCATCTCCGAACTTCGCTCGCAGCTATACATTCGACGTTTGAGGACGGCACTCGCCACAAAGGTGCAAAATGCAGAGGGAAGGAAACTCAATTAAAACAACGTCGTTGTACTTGCCCCGACCGCCTCACATTACCAGACGATTAGGCGTGTACCGTGTTCAGTGTTCACACTGCTTACACAAACAGACACTTTGACATTGTTAATTGTGTAAGCATAATAAATATCTATCTAATACATTCAATCTTTTTACTACCTCATCTTTAAATTTCACAATATCTAATGCAGTTTTTACGATCGGTTAAGTGATTTTTATTTAAAGTTTTATTGTATTTAACATCATACGAGATTCATAAAATAAGCGTGGCTGGGATTAAAGAAATGTCTTTTTATTATTAGTTTCAAGGGGCGTAGGCGTTTGAACATATCTTTATTCGATTCCAGCTCTATAATTAGTTAATATTTACGTTTGCTGCGTTAGCAAAATTCGCTGTATGGTTAGTAAGGTATGGTATCAGATTAAACTTTGATTTGCTGCGTTTGATGAAAATCAATTGCTGTTCGTAAGTCTTGCTAAAACTCGACAACGGCTGGACCGATTTGGCTTATTTTGGTTTTGAATGATTTTTGGAAGGCTTGAAAGGTAAGAAATTATGAAGAAATTGAAGGGAAATAGTAAAAACCACAATTTTATTTTCACTTACAAGCAGTCCGTATATATCAAACCTTTGACACACACGATGTTTGCCGGGGTTGCCGGGACAGCTAGTTAAAAATATAAAGATCGCAAATTACGGCATCAAATAATAATTAATCATTATTAATGTAGAGCTCATCAATTAAATTATAAATTAATTACAAATTACAATAGATCGATGACTGTTACCATTTCTGATAGGTAGGTGCATAGCAGGTACCACTGAAAATCTAAGAATTTTATCCTAAAGATCATAAGAGTAAGGTGTAAAAAAAATCATCCTCTGGTGAACATGTTGGGAGAAAAAGTTTGAACAAAAAGGCGTTTTCCTTGAAACATTGCATATTATACTTAATTGCAAACAATAAAAACACGTGTTTCAACTAGGTATTTTGAATATTTAATCCTATAGGGTAAAAATTGGGGTTGAAAAATTGTATTTTTTTTTTATTGCACGCAGACGAAGTTGCGGCCAAAAACCAGTATTATATGCGCCCGCAATTTTGATAAGACTTCTATTTAACAAAGGGTCCAGTAGCTTTCCTCGTCTCGGCATCCTAATTTTTTGTAGGGGCGTAAATGGGCGACCGCTTCTGACCAATGGCCGTCTTGGAGGGAGGAATCTGTGATACGAGACCGCGATAAGAAAGTTTTGTGCGTAATCCTCACTTCATCCAACTAAGCCCCCTAGCTGCGGTCACATTATTAGTTGCGATGTAGCTATCACTTCATTTGTTTTAGCAATTCAATGCGTTTTGGGTTTTGATAGTATTAGCAAAGGAGAACGATATGTGCTGTTTAGAGATTTGGGAATTATGGTAATCTATAATAATGTTTTTCGAGCACTGAATTAAGTTAATAAATACTTAAATTTCTTAACGCAACTATTATAATATTAAGTAATAATATAGTCGTACAGTTGTAATAAGTAGGTACCTCAACATGTAGAGACTAAATTATGTTAATATTTAAATGATTTAGGTATGTTTTAAAATAGTATTCACAATTGAATAGAAAAATTAAAATCCAAACAAACTACCTTTTACCAATGAGTTAGATATAAATGGCATTTTATGCCCTGCCCTACAAACGACGATGTTTCGAGAAAATGTTCCTACGTGCGCTGCGCTTACTTACTTAGTAGCTCGTCTCAATGGATGCCCTCAGATATCAGCCAATCAACAATTTAGCTTATTCTATTTTATTAACAATCAAACGTGTACATAGGCACTAGGAATCCATAATCAAACATGAATGTCCCTTTATAATACATTCTACTCGTGTTGTACCTACCTATAAAAATCGTGTTGCAAGGGTTGAAGTAAATCAAAGCTTTCAGTCAGAAATAAACATATACCTAAATATTAACTCACGTAACGAATGAAATAAATACGTGTTCCCCAAAATTTGCAATCAATCCTGAAATTTAAAGCAAACACAGACGAAATTATACGACGCATAAAATAAAGTTTTACGCCTTGAGTAAGAAATGGTTAAGTCGTTATTTGAAACACCTCTCGAGTCTCGATGGGGTAATTCATTTTCAAGTTGGCCCATTAATTAATTGGGCATCTACCGCGATGGTCCGCGTGTTTTTTATGACTACAATAAAATAACTTGCGTAACTGTCGCTGCGGGTGGCGTCTTCGTTTATAATAGCCACTATAACATCACAAATAACATTCTTGTCTGAATAATGTGGCTATAAAATGTTTATGGCATTTTTGTTAAGATGTCAAGACACGTGTGCCATTGAATGCAACAAGTCTTCATGTTGTTCTAGTTAGGCAGTTCTTTAGTTAATGGTAGGTTATTAAATTAATCAATTTGATACTAAAAATTTACCTCTTCAAGCAGGATTTACTCTGAAAGTCATTTAGAGTAGGTATATATAATTCGTGGTTTAAATGAAAATTCATGCACAAGATGATGAATAATTGACTAAAATAATTTAATAAATTTTAGTCGGACCGGAGAGGAGTAGCCATAGCGTTCATTACTGATGCAAAACAGTCTGTCATTTTTTGCGGGGGGATATACCTACGTGTGACACACACACTACAAAAATCGTCTATTACTACGAAACTCACACCTTGGCTTTAACAAAATACATAAACAATTTCACGCACACAATTATACATCTAGGCGACACGCATAAGCACACTTGTGCTTGTATTTCGAAGGAGGGGAAAGCCTGCATATCCGGTCCGCCGCCGGCCGGTGGCCCGTGTTGCTCTATGCTGGCTACACCATTTTAAAATACTTTCCAAACACTATCCAGAACTTTATAATATTCGTATATATTAATGTATTATTCCTTTAACTGCACGAGTAATTTTGTGGTAGCAGAGGTCTTGGATTCGATCTCCGGGGCGAAAAGATTTTGAAATTTTTCGGCAGTTTCCCAATTCCACCCTCGGAGATTGATAATGTACTCGGAAACATCAATTGCCTCGGCTCCGATTAGAAGGGACAAAATGTACACAGCTGCCGAATCATGGGTGTTTGCATGAGTATTACTACCTATTAGATATTAAATTAGTAAATAAAACAATTAAAAATTTAAAAGGCCTATTATTTCTTGCTTGAATTTAAATTACATAATTATAAAAAAATTGCTTTGTTGAGATTATGAAATATTTAAAAAGTTATAAATTGATTACAGTAATTTGTCAAGTATTCTTTTTGTTTCTAATAAATTCGTTTTAAGATTAAATACATGATAATTTAATATTATTTTAACTTAAAAGTTACTGCTTCTAAATTCAATAAATAATCAAATTATAACACAATTAAAAAATTAAAGATTCTGAGAATTCAACAGGTACATGGATAAAGAGGGAAATACAAAAATTTGGCAAACGCACGCACACAAGCTATGAATTGTATAGATATGTACTCGGTTTACATTTTATTTGGCCTACTCAATTAAACAATTCTTAGGCCGGTTCATTTTACGACGCGAACCGCTTGGAGAGGCTTTTGTACCTCGCAATCGGTTTTACGATGGTTACTGTCTGAAATTTACAATTTAAAGGCACCTGAAGGAATTTGAACCAAACGAAAGGGTGAAAATAGTTAATGCATCTTTATTGACTTAGATCCTGACTAAATAAGCCATTTGATGAAAAGCAACAACGCTCGACGTCTTCAAATTAAGCTTTAGGTTTTTCATAGCGTTAGAGTCATTTCGAGAGAGTAAGCGCCACCAAATTACCTACATGCTGCGAATCAATAGTGTATCAGCACTATCGTGTTCCTGTTAGATTTTAATGTAAGACTTTGTAATTTCTGTTAAAATACAGAAGCAAAGCATCAGGCCTCAGACACAGGATAATCAAGGTATTTACATTAAAGCAGCTAGATTTTATGTAGATGATTACTCCTTCGGGAAACAGGCATGAAATTACGTTGAAACCTAGATCTGTATTTAATAATATCTATCCAATATTAGCAGATATCTATTTAACACATCTATTAAGAATTATGTTAATACAGGCTTATTGTTTTACTTTAAGTTTTACATTACTATTATTATTTCACTCATTTATTGTTTATCCCTATTTAATATTTTTGACCCATTTTTTTTTTAAATATATATTTCTTTCTTATACCTACATAAGGTAACAAATATATATTTAAAAAATAGAAAATGGTGGGAGCGTGGTCCTTATCCATACTGTCGGTGGACAGAGACAGGAACCTCCTCAATACGCGTGCGCTGAATTTATTTATTTAAATTCTTATTAGCCTCGGACTCTCAAAACTTCATTCCGGTTCGTGCGCTCGTCCTGAACGCACGCTTCCATTGTTCTCGCTCTCCCTTCTGGTAGAGCGCTATCGCGAGTGTATTGTTCGCGAGTTTCGGCTTATCGCCGCCCTAATCTCCGATAACGACGGTTAGTCCTTGACCGACCGCCCGTTTCGAGGAATTGGGGTTTAAGCCCTAATTACCGATAACGACGATTAGTCCTTGACTAATCGTTGTTTCGTGGAATTGGGTTTAAGTCCTAATTACCGATAACGACAGTCAGTCTTTTGACCGACCGCCGTGTTTCGAGGAATTGGGGTGTACGCAGTTCCTACCAGTTCCGAAGCGTCAACAATTAAACAACAAGTTGGCCCCCTCAGGGCAAGTCGGCTGAAACTTAACAGTGCCAACGAAACCGACTAAACGAAGACCCGTGACGTTGCTGCGCCCTTCAGGCTAAAGCGAAATCGGAAGTGTACGGTTAGAACAGAGGCATTTGGAGTGACCCCATAGTCTCTGCCGTACAAGTACTGACAGACAGACGTTACCTTAGGGCCCCTCGGCACATTAAGATTGGCCGAGGGCGATACAAGCTTAGGGCTCACCAGTAGGACACACCCTCCTCGCCTATCCCGGCGAGGAGGTAATTACACCTCACACACTCCCGGGTTGTCCCACCCGGGAGGTAGGGATAAATACCCCGCGTTTAATTTATAGGCGCGTTTAAACACACGATTGCCCCGGGTTTGTTGTGGGTTCTTCCCGGGGAACGTGTTCGATAACCGAACCCTCCTGTTTCGTGCGTTTTTAGGTCGAGATAGGGATAAAAACCACCAAGTCCGCAAACGTCCATTTCCCCCTTTCGCTGAAATCCTTTTCTCCCCAGGCAACATGTCTGAGGAGAAAAGGAAGCATGAGGCAGCTTTTGCCATCCTGCTGAAAAGCAGTAAAATCAACTCCAAGTTCAATCGCATTATGCAGGAATTACCGGACCCCCTGCCCGACGGATTCCTGGAATCCATTTGTGAGGGTGCAAGACTCGCAAGACTCTCTAAGCCCCACTCACGTTCCCCGCGCTCTCGATCGCCCACTCAGAGCCGCTCTGTCTCGGACCATCCTGAGTCCGTTTGTTCTCCGGACACATCCCAGTCCGCAGCCCCCCCTCTCTTGGACCAAGCAGAGTCCGCCACCCCCTCCCCCACTCCCGGCCAGGAACGCTCTACGGACTCAGACGCAATGTCCGTAGGACAGGCGTCCAATGAGGAGTCCGCCTCCGACACAGACGACTTCACGCTCGTCAAAGGAGGCAAGCGAAAGCGGAAAACCCGCAAAACCCAGGCCGAGGAGCCCTCCGTTCCCGCCAAAGCTGTGAGAATCACAGCCTCTCCCCCCACCCCCGCGATAACCTCTCGAGGTAGCGCATCTCCCGCGCACCAATCTCAAGCCAGCTCGCCCTCAGCGAGATCGCAGGCTAGCGCCCCAGGAGCGCCTAAATCCAAACGCCCCCCCCCCACTCAAACTCCTAGGGTCCGACAAATTCAATTGGACCGACCTCTCAGCATCGCTGAAGGTCAAAGGGGTCGTCCCCCTCCATACCAGGTGGAATCCCAAGGATGGTTGTTACACCATCCAACTGGAGTCCTCCTCCCACCACCGTACAGCCACCTCGCTCTTTGACGAGAGAGGCTTACAGTATTTTACATACGCCCTCCCAGAGGAGAAACGGCGTCGCGTTGTCATACGCAACCTCCCCATTTTCCTCACACCCGAGGAGATTATGACCGACCTCAAAGAGGTCAAAGCCCTCCCCGTGCAGCAAGTGCATAGGATGCACCGCGGGCACAGGGGCCAAAACGGGCACCTTGAAATGGTGTTAGTCATTCTTGACAACACCAAGGAAGCCACCGCAATCTTCAACATTAAAGATGTTGCGGGACTCGGTGGCATCCGTGTCGAGCCCCCTAACAAAAGGGGATACATAGGGCAGTGTCATAACTGCCAACGATACGGCCATGCCTCAGGTCGGTGCAAAATGCGCCCCAGGTGCGTTAAGTGCCTGGAAGACCACGGCACGGCCGATTGCACACGCCCCAAGGATAGAGCTGCATGCTCGGAGCCCCCGAGCTGTATACTCTGCGGGCAGGCAGGCCACCCCGCCAATTATAGGGGATGCAAAGAGGCTCCCAAAGCGGCACGAATCCCCACCAGGGGTCGTCGCCCAATCCCACCCAGAGCGGCCCCTCAATTCGAGAGGACCCCCAACCCCATCTTGGCCCCCGCATGGAGGACCGGTCCGCCGCCCTCCCTCATGAGCACCACCCATTTCCCCCTTCTTAAAGGAGTGATCCCGCCGCCCACGACCACCCCGGTCGCTCGGGCACCCGCGAAGGCCCCTCAGGCCGCTCCAAAATCGGTCCCAGCCCCAGCCCCGGCCCCGGCTCCCGCCCCGGCCCCGGCTCCGGCCCCCGCTCCGTCCCCCGTGCCAACTCCCATCAGGCCCCCGCTGGCCGCTACGGCCGCACCACGCCACAAACCCACCCAGGCCCCTCAGGCTCAACCCATGGCCCTTCAGGCTCCCGCCCCCGGCCCCCCTCAGGCGCCACTCGACCTCATCAGCGAGGTACTCTCTTTTTCGCTCATGTTTGACATGAGCAAACTCCAGCCCCTGCTGGACAGATACTGCTACTTTAAAGCAAATCCCCACCTTCCCAACGCCAGGGTAGAAATGGTCCTGGCCGCAGCCGACGTCAACCGGCTGATAAACAACACCCCCCGGTAAACCCAAAATGAACATACGGCCCTTAACTAATTTATCTAGCAGGATAAAACCCTATTCACTTAGAATAGGGTTTTTTAACGCCAATGGCATGTCAGGCCTCCGCGATGAGCTGGGAGAATTTCTCCGCGATAAAAATATTGATGTCTTCCTCATCCAGGAGACATTTTTAAAACCCGCCCGCCGTAACCCAAGCTTGGCCAATTATAGGTTAGTACGAAACGATCGTACAGACGGTGCCTTCGGAGGCACCCTTATATATTACAAGAGGACGCTGCATTGCACGCCTCTATCCCCCCCCGACGACCTGGAAAACATTGAAGTCTCAGTTTGCCTACTAGCGATGACCGGTCATCAGCCGATCACTATAGTGTCGGCGTATCTATCTCCCCAACGCGATCTCTTAGTAGGCGACCTAGATCGTCTATTTAAGCTTGGCGACTCCGTCATAGTGGCAGGAGATCTCAACGCCAAACACATAATGTGGAGCTGTAACTCGTCTAATGCACGAGGGACAGTTCTTGAACGTTATCTTGACAGAGCACCTATAGACATTCTAGTGCCACTCGAACCCACCCACTATTGTTATGACGACAACATGGGACGACCCGACATACTCGATCTAGCGCTCGTAAAGAATGTAAACTTGCGTTTACACTCTATACGAGTGCTACACGAGCTAGACTCTGACCATAGACCTGTTATCATAGAATTTATCCCCCATAGCGGTCCCACTGATACAGGTCGTAGCGACATCCCGATGAGAGTGGTGACCGACTGGTCTCAAGTGAGATCCAAGTTGGCCGCCACCACATCCGCAGACTTAGACTCGATCCCCTCCCTGATAGAGACCACTGACGAAGTCAATAGTGCGATCCTTACTCTCACTAACCACGTACAATCTGTCGTAGACGGATGCTCAGAGGAAAAACCCGCGACTGTACCCAGTCACGCCGTTATCCCTGAGCACGTACGGGAGATAGTGAGGGAAAGGAATGCAACTACCAGAGCTTACTACTCTGCCCCAACGGCCGATAGAAAATCCACCATGCGATACTGGCAACGTCAGGCCAAGAAATGCAAGGTGGAAGTCTATAACGACCGCTGGGAGCAAAAGCTCACTGACCTTGATCCCTCTCATACAGAGTACTGGAGGCTTTTTAAATGCTTCAAATCCCCAAACGAGGCATCCATGCCTCCCCTCATTCGCCCTAACCAACCGCCAGCCTTCGATGACTTCGAAAAGTCCGAATGCCTGGCGAGCGAACTCGAGATTCAATGCTCTCCAAGTACGATGCCGATAGCTGCCGATCATTTAGACAAGATCAACTTAGAAGTCGAAAGTAGGAACGCGAGACCGCCAACCCCCCCGCGCGAAACCGGTCCCATTCCCGACACGCCAGTCGATGAAAACGCTAACGGTAATAGCGAAAATAATGATGATCCTCTCAGACCTGTGACAGTCGCAGAGGTGACAGACCTGATCAAGCGTCTAAAAGTGCGGAAAGCGCCGGGTGCGGACGGCATTTCCAATCGCACAGTTAGAAACTTCCCCCCTTTGCTCATTGCCCTTTTGGCTGCGATACTCAACGCAGCGTTTAAAAATAGTATGTTTCCACCCGCGTGGAAAGAGGCCACAATTATCGGGTTTAAAAAGCCCGGTAAGCCGAGCAACCAGGCCTCATCATACAGGCCGATAAGTCTGCTCAGTTCTCTAAGTAAACTCTACGAGCGCGTCGTGTACGCTCGACTCTTAGATTTCACCCGAGTGCGGCACTTGATCCCGGACGAACAGTTCGGGTTCCGTGCTCGTCACTCCTGTGTCCATCAAGTACATCGAATCACTGAGCATATACTCAGTAAATTCGATAGAAAGATTATGACGGGAGCCCTCTTCTTCGATATCGCTAAAGCGTTCGACCGCGTGTGGCACAACGGCTTATTATATAAGCTGTACACTCTCGGAGTGCCCACCCAAATCGTGCACATCATTCGCGATTTTCTGTCGGACAGAGGCTTTCGATATCGAGTCGAGGGTACCCTCTCGAACCGTCACACCATAACAGCCGGTGTTCCCCAAGGATCCGTACTCTCCCCCCTCTTGTTCACGCTATACACTAGCGATATCCCTGTCCGCCACGGCGTTCAGGTGGCAATGTACGCTGACGACACCGCTATTTACGTCTCTGGCAGAAAGCCAGAGATCATAAGGAAAGCCCTGCAAGCGGCGGCCAAAGACCTTGAGTCTTGGTTCCGCCGCTGGCGTATAGAGGTAAATCCTAGCAAGAGCGCTGCCATACTTTTCATACGGGACCGCGCTCCCAGACCCAACGTAGCCCCAGTCCTTATGTTTGACGAGCCCATCCCATGGACGGACAAAATCAAATACTTAGGAGTGACGCTTGATCGGCATCTGTCCTTCGCTGCACATGTAAAAGCAGCGCGCGCAAAGGCTGCATTCGTGTTGTCCCAACTACATTGTCTCTTAAACAAAAAGAGCAAGCTATCGGCCCGGAACAAACTCCGTGCCTATACGTCCTGCATAAGGCCCATTTTATGTTACGCGTCCCCAGTATTCGCCCACGCGAAAAAGACAATATTACGAAAACTTCAAACCTTGCAGAACCGATTCTTACGTAGAGCCGTAGGCGCGCCTTGGTACGTACGTAATAAAAACTTGCACATTGATGCTAACCTGCCTACCATCCGGCAGTTTATGAAGCGAGCTTCAGCTCGCTATTTCGATCGGGCGAGTCACCACCCGAATCCGCTGGTCAGAGCGGCCGCGATATACACTCCTTTTGATCGCGCCAAAAGGAGACGTCCAAGGCACGTCTTAAAAGATCCGGACGATGAGACCACGTTGGCCATCGCCGCAATGAACAATCGATTACAGAATCACACTGCACAAACCGCTAATAATACAACGCGCCGACGCGTTTCGCGCCGCGCCCGCCCCTGATCCCGACCCTATCTCCGGCCCCGCGAGGCCGATGACATTCCGGTTATCGCCAACCGAATGGAGTAGAGCGAAAGTTGCAACGCCCATAATCGCATATGTCTCATATGTCTCTCCGCAACGTCCTAAGCCGAGGCACGGACCCGCATGGGTCACCCTTAGGCAGTTGCGCTAAAATTTTAGGCTGGAGCGCCCTCTGCGCTCGCCGATTGCCCGGTGAAGTAGACTAGTGCCGTCTCGAGACAGGCCGCCTACACAAAGCCCGACCTAAAAAAAAAAAAAAAAAAAAAAAAAAAAAAGGACTCTCAAAATTGAAACTACTTAAAAGTACACTGTTTCTTATTTAGGTATCTTACTTCCTGTAACGATACTTACTCAACTTGTTCAGATGAAGCTCCTATGCATTGCACGACCGCAGGGTAGGTGATCCGTTGCATTATCCAATTTGTGAGAAAACGTTGGAGCACTCCGGCGTATTCCGATTAGATGATAATGCGTCCAATTAGGACCCCATGCTCTAATTGGACGCATGAAAGCATAAAATAATAGCTTCAGCAAGGCATCTGCGGTAGAACTTGCCCAATGTTAAACATTACAATATGTAGGCAGGTAACGCCCTAAAGTCGAGTCGATGCATTATAAAGTTTATAAACTATGACGCGTCGATGATCTTCATAGAAAACTGTTCAGTGAGCGTGCACATATTAGTTTGATGATACATCTTGAAAATTAATAGGTTTTCTAAATCTAGTAATAATGATAACACTTGTAAGAACCTTCAGCCGCTTCTTTGGAGCTTCCCTTAATGGTAAAGCGGCTGGACTGGTTATCCTTAGATGGTAGGTTCGATCTCTGCCCGAAGTCAATATCCACTCGCATGTATTATTGCGAAAAATAAAAATAACAGATTAGGTTCTAAGTAATACTGCACATTTCACACATATTTCGTATATATGGAGTTTTACCACTGCTGAGTTATTCCACGGAATAAATCAACTCACGCGCCATGTCCCCAGGTGCATCTATTCAACAAGGAGCAAGTCTTCAGCTTTAATAGCAGCGGTAGAATGTAAATCACGCACACACCTGACTATTTACGTTATCCTCGTCCCCGCAATTTTATAACTTTCAAAAGTTAAACGCGACGCAATTGTCGCACGTTTTCCAAATGTCTTCAAAAGTTGTAATTTCAATGGAAGTTGAAGGAATGAAACAGATGTTCGTATTTATAATTTTATTTTCTGACTTGTATAATTGTATAACAAAATATATACGATTAGCATCAGGTACAAAATTCATTGCTGTGGTAAATATTGTCCAAAACATTTATAGGATAAATAAATTATTACTGCTGATCTACATCGC
The DNA here is from genome assembly GCA_036365455.1 of Macrosoma leucophasiata. Classification (NCBI taxonomy): domain Eukaryota; kingdom Metazoa; phylum Arthropoda; class Insecta; order Lepidoptera; family Hedylidae; genus Macrosoma; species Macrosoma leucophasiata. The sequence continues at coordinate 18,571,200 of JAWQUS010000007.1, read as the reverse complement.
AAGATGTTACTTTTATTCACAACACTGTCGAACATAACGTTAGACAAACTATATTATTTTTTTTTAATTTTCCTAATTATAAAATATTTTTTTAAATAATTAATCTTCAACATTTTCTAGGTAATATTTATATTCACATTTTTTAAGTAGAGTTCGTAGAGTACAAAATTTGAATCGTTCTGCAACCGAAAATCCCGAATCAAATGATTTAAATTTTTTATTTCAAAAATTATAACTATGATACTGTGAAACTTGAAGTAGTGAGATTTCTTACGAACATTTCTTTCAATCTCGGTCGAAATTAATGACAGTTCCCAAGTCATTAATTTCGATCTTGTTTTTTGTAGCTAGTGTAAATACAATACAATACAATACAATACAATACTCTTTATTGTACACACAAATAAAACATATTAAAGATTAAAAACAAGGAAATGGCACAAATGGCGGCCTTATCGCTGCACAGCGATTTCTTCCAGGCAACCAACATTGTAGGATTAAACAAAAAAAAACAAAACAACAGGGGTGTACTAAACGCAAAAAAAAAAGAATAATCAAAACACAAAAACACAACAACAAGACATGAAAAAAAAAAAAAAAAAACTACAACAATAAACACACAAGGAAGAAAGAAGATAGAGATAGTTACATAATATAGTAAGATACAATAAAATGAAAATAAGGATAACAGGATAGATAGATACAAAAAACAAGAAAGAGAGAAAAATGGAACGATTAAAGATTCATATAATACTCTTTCACACGAATTTTAAAAGTTTGAACTGTCTGAGCTTGACGCACAGACAAGGGGAGAGCATTCCACAGACGAACAGCTGACACGGTGAAGGATTTCGCCAAAAAATCGGTTGAATGGGAGGGAATTTTTAGCTTTAAGTTATGTGTAGAACGAAGGTAATTAGTTTTAGAAAGATAAAGGTAGTCGAATCGTTCCTTTAAATAGGTGGGAGTTTGTGGGTTGAACAAAATGCCAAAGAGAAGAGATAAAACATGAGTATTCCGGCGAAGATGGATCGGGAGCCATTTGAGCTGTTTACGGAAGTTGGAAATATGGTCATATTTGCGTAATCCAAATATGAACCTAATACACAAATTTTGAAGTCGCTCTAATTTGTTAAGTTGCTCCTGTGTTAGATTCAAATAGCAGACGTCGGCATAATCAAAAATAGGAAAAAGTAATGAATTTACTAATTCAATTTTCGTGGAGATAGGCAAGAAATATTGCAATCTTCTCAAAGAACTAACCGCAGCAAACATCTTTCTGCTCACCTGACTAATCTGTGGAGTCCATGACAAACACCGATCCATAGTGATCCCCAAATTCTTAACAGTGTCACTAAATGGAATGATATGGCCATCAAATACAACATTAGGCAATGTTTTCCAATCAATCCTATGAATTATCCTAGAGCTACCAAATAGTATCAACTGCGTTTTAGATGGATTCAATTTCAAGCCAAACGAAATGCTCCACTTCAGAATATTTGATAGATCTTCATTTAATGCGGCAATAGCTCTAGGCAGATCATCTAGAGAAGTCTGTACATATATTTGAACATCGTCTGCATACAAGTGGTAGAGAGAAGAAATATATTGAATAAGGGAGTTTATAAAAATAGCGAAAAGCAGAGGGGACAACACGCCACCTTGCGGGACACCAGCATAGGTTGTGCACCAAGAAGAGAAACGTTCTCCTGTCTGCAAACGTTGCCGGCGTCCACACAAGTAACTACGAAACCAGTCAATTGTATTCGGAGATATGTTATGAGAACGCAGGATAGCCAACAAAATGTCAAAGTCTACGGTGTTAAAGGCATTGCTGAAGTCCAGCAATGTCAACACAGTAAACAGTTGTTTATCCATACCACACCGAATGTCATCAGTGATTTTAATTAAGGCAGTAGTCGTACTATGACCAGTGCGGAAACCGGATTGGAGGGGATTTAGGATTGCATGCTTGGCAAGAAAGGAATTTAGTTGGGTGTGGATAAGGCGTTCTAAAAGCTTGGATAATAGAGGAAGGATTGAAATAGGGCGATAATCGGAACAAGAGACAGGATTGGTTTTTTTAGGTAGAGGAATAATGTTGGCATCTTTCCAAATATTTGGAAACGAGCAGGAAGTGATAGAGGAGTTCATGATTGAAGTGATAACAGGAGCGAGGAATTCAAGAAGAGGAAGGATCATATTACGACTAATTCCATCACTACCGACCGCATTAGAATCTATATCCTGAATGATCCTCACAACATCACGATCACACACTTGACATAATGAAAAGGCAGGAAAGTCAGGAGTGGGAAGACGTGAAAGCTCATTTAAGGTATTGATTTTTATCAAATCATCACAAGGAGACGCAGAGGAAAAAAACTGAATCAAAAGATCAGGATCTAGGTCACAAGGAAGAGAATTAGACAATTTTTTCCCAACTCCCAAAGTTCTCAGAAATCGCCATGCCTTAGCAGGGTCTACATTTTGGACAGAGGAATGAATATAGCGTCGTTGTGCATCTCTACACATCTTGTTGCAGCGATTTCGAAGAAGTTTATATTTACTGTGATTAATTTCGGTCGGAAAAAGTTTAAATCTGGCTTTGGCTTTGTTTCTTTTAGACATAGCGTGTTTAATTTCGTCAGTGAGCCAGGGAGCAGGAAGATGCTTAACTTTTACTGGACGAATAGGAGCGTGTACATCAAACAATTGAATAAGTAAAGAATTAAAGATTGCGACTTGCTCATTGATGTCAGTAGCACTAGAAACAACAGTCCAATCAATTTTAGATGCATCATCTCGAAGTTTGTTCACATCTATTCCACGAAAATTACGTTGTAAAAGAATGCGAGATTTACTTTTAGGGGGACGTATTTTATAAGATGCATAAAGAAGGTCGTGATAAGAGAAAGCGTTGGAAGGACATTGACCAAATTTAGCCACGTGATCAGGGTTAGATACAATAATTAGATCAAGAAGTGAGGGAGAACAATTAGGGAAAAAGTGAGTTGCAGAAAGTGGGAGAAGATGGAGATTCACAGAGTCAACTACTGATTTAAGACGAGTCGATCTCGTGTCATTTTTCAGGAGACATGTGTTAAAATCGCCCATAATGACAGTATGATCGTATGAAGATATAATATTTTCTAAAAGAATTTCAAAAGAAGAAAAATAGTCTACTGCTAAAGAGGGGCTGTAAAAAACACCAAGGAGAAGTTTAGTTTTTGCAAAAATAATTTCGATGAATAAGTGTTCCGCTCCATTATTAGGATCAGGCGATTTATGTACTACAGAAAATGGAATATGGGAACGGAGATATATAGCCACTCCACCTCCACCGCGATCGCTGCGGTCATGACGAATGAGATGAAAACCAGGTAAGGCATAAGAAGTTGAGGGGAGACATGGTTTTAACCAAGATTCTGAAACAAGGATTGCGTGGAGGTGAGCGTCTGCAAATGAAGCCAACAAGTCGGGATAGTGTGCTGGAATACTCTGGGCATTAATGTGTACTATATTAAAATTTTTAATCACATCAGAAAAATTCGTGTCAAGCGTAGAAGAGAGGGAAGGCAGGCTATGAAAACTATCGATACTATCCGAAGAAGAAACAGAAAGAAAATCACAAAACGATCCATTATCCTCATTATCACTAACAGAACACATACGTTGTTGTTGTTGTTGTTAACAAAAATACAAATAAAAACTTAAAATAATTAAAAATAATAATTAAAATAAAATTATAATAATAAGTAAAATTAAAAACTAACTATTTATCACCCGCTGGCAAAAATGACAACAAAAATTTAAACTTAAAAGGTAAAAATGTATCATCACGTACTGTTTCAAGTAAGTTAGGCTAACAACACAATACAGATGTCTAGATTAGTTAAAAAAAAAAGAATAAATATTTTAACGACCAGGCAGACTTCAAACACTTATGTAAACTATTATTGTATACAGAATAATAAAACAGAACAAAACTTTATAAACAAAAAAGAGAAAAAATAAATTAAGAAAAGTAAGCTAACAACGATGACTTTGTTGTATCGTGTAAGGCCAGCTTAATAACCATAGACATTAATTAAAATAAAAAAAAATATATATAAAATGTCAACACAAGAATAATGACATTTGACAAAGTGACATAAAACATTGAAACAAAACAACAATCAAATCCATCAAATAAATCTAAACAAGTTCAGTGGGTAACCCAATATTAAGATTTGAAGAGTAAGAGAAAAGTCAACTAAATGTGAATAGGATAACACTCATTCATTTCTTCGAAATGTTCCTTTTGGGTCGGACACCAGCGGTCTTGTCGGCGGGTGGATTTGTCACTACTGCTGGTCGAGGAGCTGCTTCAGTCGTCGCGGTCAAGACGTTATTTAATTCCGCACGACTTTCAACACGATGTCGCGTACCATCAACAGCGATGAGATGGATTACACCGTCCTTGGTCCAGCAGCGGTTTACTCCTAGTCGTCGACGAGCCTCGATGAAAATGTCGTGACGCCTCTTCGTTAAAAATTCCGACTGTGTGACCCCCGAACCCTTTAATTTAGTTTTAGAGAACCACACTTTGTCTCGTACCAAACTTTCCCTGAACTTTACAACAATAGGTCGGGGTTTGTCACCTTGTTGACCCATGCGATGTGACCGGCTAATGCAATTACTTGTAAAGTTGGGAATTGACAGCTTACCAGTCACAAGCTCTGCAACCACACACGCTGTGTCTTCATCTTTATTCTCTGGTACCCCGTGGAGCATGAGCATTTTTCTCCGCCTTGCAGTTTCTTGCCGATCTACTTCAAGAGCCAGAAAATCCACTTGATGTTGAAGTGTACTGAGCGCAGACAATATAAATGATCGGAATGCTGAGAAATCAGATACCAGTATGGATGAAGTTTCGGATGGTGGCGGACCATTCTTGAGCTCCTTTTGGAATTCCTCCATCCTAGCATTAAACATATCAGCCAGTGCACTCAAAGACCCCTTGAAAGACTCCATTTTTAAAGTGTGTGTTAAGTTCAGTGTTCAGACTCAGATATCAGAAAAGTTTGAAGGATTTATAAATGCCAGCAGGTAAATAGTGTTACATACAAAATATATTCATAAATATTCAGTGAAATAGATTGTTATTTAAATTATTAATTTAATTTAAATGCAAGGGAATTCAAAACGTGTCCAATTTATTTCACTGCTACCCCCGATAATAAATACTAACCCCCTTATTCATAAACGTACATAAGATACGTTTTAGCTATAGAATGCCTTGCCTTTGTCAGTTGCATTGTCAAATGTGCAGGATAGAAAAGGACAAAGCAGAGATTAGCAACACTTTAGCTAAAATTCGTTTATGAATAAGGGGGTGACTTTTTTAAGTAACATTTTTCGGTAAAAAAATTTAACACTAGTATTTCTTTATCGATACTTTCCACTTCACAATTAAGAATTTTCGGATTCGGAACTACGTTTATTTATGTTTACAAAGTGATTTCTGAATGAAATATCAGACAAATCAATAACAAAGTTTTGATGAAATTACGAAAATATTAATAGTTGATCAAGTATTACAAATAAACATATTGTTTATTTGTAACCTACGCAAAATAATATGTGGCGATACTGTAGACATGATTCGAGCATTATTTATTTAACAATAAATTAAGTAAGTACCAAAAATACTGAACACATACCTTTGTGCATTTTTACTAAGTATATCCTCTATTTTTAAATATACCTATTCTTTACCGTTGTTGATTGAAATATTCCAGACAAATTTAACAGTTAACTAAACTAAACAAAACTCACTCTATACTTACTAGTAATTGGTCCGTAATTAAATAGCGTAATTACATACTTTTAACGTACCCAATCATCTCACATACCAATCGCACTATCGGGCAAACTTAACTACAAAATATCTTTAGGAATGATTCTACAACGGGTTTTAATAATTATAAACATGAAATAACTTTACAGCAATTTATCAATTTTCGCGCACTTACTTAATACATACCCTACAATTAACTTAGTCTGCTTTAGATTTTATCAGCAAATAATACGAAATGTGTTGGTGAGACAAGTTGATAGAACCATATTAGAACTAATACATGTTTTTTAGGCAATTTTTTTAGTGCATCCCATTTATAACCCAATCAATAAATCACTGTACCACCACCATACTGAAATCCATGACATGGTGATTGATGCATGTTGTTTGAATCACCAATTGAACATATTATATTGTTATGATTGTTATGACCTTAATAGGTGTGATAGAACAATTAATGAGATACACATGATCAAGCAGTATACATATTATGCATAGTGCGACTTTATCTATGTATAACAACCACTTACATTTTTTATGGAAAATCTCAGCACGATAGTCATGCTACTTAGGTACACACTTCGACAGTAGGACAACAAGCACTATGTCGTGTTCAAACATATTTCGAAAACGCGATGAAGTCATTCGAATGTAATTTTGTATAACTCGCACTAGTTTATTTAAGAACAATGGAAAGCAAAAATTGACTTAGTTCTTCTTTCTCTCGGCACTGATTTATTTAATACCTAAGACGGGAAAAAATCTATATCTTTCCAGTATTTAGGTAAATTGTTTTTAAATTACAACTAGCATGATTAAGGAATCTCTAACTATTATTATATATGTGTCAAACTTTTAATAGCATGTAAAAAAAATATCTCCAGTATTGCGGTAAAGCATTTTATTTTTGAAGTTTGGTGCATTATTTACTATATAAAAATGTTTGACCCGTCAAAATATGAGAAAAATATAACAATTGATTTGCAATTGTTCCGTAGCCGCCGGCTATTTCACGTTCCATGACGGGTTAGCTAAATTAACAGATATCATAGAAATAAGTACCTACCTACATCGTTTAAGCCGCGGTAAGCAAAAAATATTGTGCTTAACGATATCAACGTTCACTAAAAACAGGATAAACAATTCATGGATCACAAAAACCGTATAAAGTTATAAAAAATGCACACATATTTATTTAGCACCATCAAATTCTAGTCAAGCGTAACGACACAAATTGAAAATTGTCATCACAAAGAATCGTTGTTTCACAGTTGTTCTGAACAATATTTTACGTTACTGTTTCTACTTTTGTTAAATATGTCCGATACGCAATTACATAGTAAAAGTTACATTACATTACAGTGTTAAAACATATTTCGAACAACGCGATGAAGTCATTCGAATGTAATTTTGTATAACTCGCACTAGTTTATTTAAAGAAAAATGGAAAGAAAAAATTGACTTAGTTCTTCTTTCTCTCGGTACTGATTTATTTAATACCTAAGATGGAAAAAAATCTAGTAAAGCTTAGGTATATACCTAAGCTTAACCCTACGCGATCAATTTTAATGTAATGTGTATTAACTTATTATTCGGAATTAAGCGCAATTATTCAAGAAGCGTCTGCTGATTTTATATTTTATAGTGCCATTTATTACTTGTGCTACATATTTGTTTTATTATAATGAATGGATAATGGCAGAGACGAAATACATTCGTTTTGAAAATACTTTGTATAACTTTTATATATATGTATAAAAACAATTATAGCCACATTGTGATATGTGACTAGTTTTTTTTAGTATAATAATCAACTGGTGGTAGAGCTCCAGTGTAGGGACTCGAGGTCGTAGGTACCACCGCATTACCCAATCTATCTGCATCCAAACAAATGAACCGGAACAGGATAGTGCTTTAGCACTATCCTGGTTTAACACACGGTTTGATGCATGGCCCCGTAATAACTATCACAGATACATAACAACTAAGATTTCGGGGGTACAAACGCATCTGCATTTTGAACTCTGGTTTTTGTGTAGATGTCTATAGGTTGCAGTCATCACTTAACACCTATGTGAACTGCATGATTGTTTGCCACCTTCGTTACATAATAAAATATCATCCATCTTGTCCTTTCCGAATTCACAGAGCTTAAGATCTGTCAATTTTATTGCTGGAAAATAGTTGATGGTTCAAAATTGTTAATAGATATCGCATAATTTACATATCACTCGAATAATGTTATTTCGTTTATTCTGCTGTCTTATATTAATATTCACATAGATATCTACAACTAAACGCATAATAATATAATGAACATACATACAGACGTTACAAATAGCACAAAAATCAAATGTAAGCTCCCCTCCCTTAGGGCATCCACACAAAACTTGCGAAGCGATGCGACGACGCAACGCAGAAACTTGCGATGCTAATTGCTGCGATGCGATTTCGTCTGACATATTAAAAGTATGGTCAACTGATTCGCATCGCAAGTATCTGCGATGCAGCGTCGCATCGCATCGCATCGCAACGCAGTTTTGTACGGGCGCCCTTAAACCTTACATTAAAATAAATACCATAACGTATCTTATACGTGACATGATGACAATTTACATATAGATAACAAACATCTTACATGTATATTATTTATAATTGTATAACTATATAGATAAGTACAATACATTTATTAATATAATATACGTACAGTCGTATAACAATATGCCTACATCTTATAATAAGGCGGTGTAGGCTTATATTTAAATACTGCAATCATGTCTTCAACCTATAAACACCTCACCTACTTGGCTCCCCATTCATTTCAATCTGAAATAATATATAAATATATACGATACATGCTAAACAAAACTATGCGGCTAGACCAAAAATGTTATGATCAGCGGCTATTAGAATCATTATCAGTGCAGATAATGTTAAACAATCAATATAAAGAGTCTCCGATTGGTGAAAACTAAATCTAGTCCTGTTCAAAATCTCAAAGACTCAGGCCTGCGCGTTTGCCGCAAAAAGGCCCATTTATTGCAGCACCACAGTTCCAGAGCACTCAACTGACCATTAGTAAGTGTCAGTAACCTGTGCGTAGAAAATATCGAATGAAGTGCAAATTCGGGGTCACATTGAGTCACAAGACCAAGCTGGCATTCAAGAAGCTCGGGGTGTTAAACAAAGCTAGGCACATTTTCATGTAAAATATTACCAAGACAAGACCACTTTATCAAAAAGCCGTCATATCTCATGTAGAGCCAACTTTCTAAATATACACGTCCTAACTCTAAAAGCCTTAACTTCACCTACTCTACACTTTAGTCAAAATGCGTGGCCGTATTGCTACCGTTACTTGAGCGTAAGGAAGAAAAACCATCCACTGTTGATGACGACCTAGTTGGTCCAGCGGTGTGAGACGACCGCTTGATTCGAAGGGTCGCGGGTTCGATCCCCGCACCGGGACAAATATTTGTATGGCCTACAGATATTTGTTTCGGGTCTGGGTGTTTGTGTATGTGTTGTATGTGTACAACGGCACCCACGACACAGGTTCATACCTAATGTGGGGCTGTGAGTGTAAGCGTATTTTATTTACTATTTATTTATTTATTTAAAAAGAAAAAAAGAACTGTTCATTACGTATGTTAGGTATACAATATCTAGTCTTATCGTAACAAAACGGCTAAGCCGCGCAACATAAAGTAGCGCTTTCAGTGTGGTGAAAGGTATAATATGTATATAATACTCAGTGTATTGTGAGAATATGTACTTAAAGTATCGCCTTCACATCCCCATAAATAAATATAATAAAGTAAATAATAATAATAAATACTACAATGATTCGTATTAATAACCACATGCATTACTTAAGATGGACGTGTATTGCAATGGCTAAAAAACAGCAAATGGTATGTCACTGTGAAGTGAAAAATAAACAAACATTGTGACGACATAAAACTATGTGTACTGCGCTATTGCTATGAAAACATGTACAGAAAATATATTTTTCTGCTTTATTTAAAAAAAATCTATATTTAAAAATGTTATACCCATTCCCAATTGGTTACCTTAAATTCACTAATTAAAACATCATTAAATCTATGATTTGCTATGGAAATTGACATTAGTTTTCGCTACATGTATTTAAGCCCATGACTGTACTTTAAGCAAAGAGACAAACATCGGGTCCCCAACAAATATTTATATTACGCTTACAAATGTATCTGATTGGGATTGAAATCTACTAAAGTCGAGTGAATATTCTGTTTGACTACCCAAGTAAACTGTTGATTTAATAATCACAGATTAATTTCATTCTTGCTTCTATTGTTTAGTGATTTGAAATTTGATTGTAATCCTCAATAAATACGTGTATGCATTTCAATTATTAAATGAAAGTATATTCCTAAATGTAATTGATCTTATATGCATATTAATAACTAAACGACAATATAGTAATTATTTAGAAATTATTTGTACCGTTTTCAAAGCTTATTTGTTCCTTATTATTCATTTTTAGTATTCATCACATAAAATAACTATTTCAGAAATAAACTATCCAATCAATTCTGATTCTGGCCAGACTTATGACTAGCTATACTATAACCAAAAATTTATAATATGTAATATAAATAGTTTTTTTTAAGAAAAACCAATTTAGGCGGTATCAAAAGTATACTCGAGCGCAAAAGTATGGAACACTTACTTTGATTAGTTGGTTTCGCACAATCTTAAAACATGTAAAATAGTACTAAACTAATTTTACATCAAAAATAACAATCAAACTTACCCTCATAATAAAATGTAAGCCTAATTAAAGAAAGACGCCCACAAAAATTATGCATTGCATTCGTACTTAAATTACTAAAGTGACACCGCTTTCCTACTGTTAACTTTAAATTGATACGAAATTCGTTCAAATCAGGCCAATAGGTTCAGTCGTGGAGGAGGTATTCCTGTAAAAGCACGTGTTAGGATAGTGTTTATCACACGTTGATCGGTACACATCTACGCTACTTTTGACTTCTAGGAAAGAACTACTTATGCACGATAACGTTCGTTATCACACTTCCCGTGCCACGACTGATTACCGACCAAGTTGGTGTCACCACATTGGACTGACCAACGAGCACGCGAGCTTGAATCCCATTGAGAACATGTGGAATGAACTGAAAAGGTAAATTCGTTCCAGAAACACTGCTTCTTCAAGTGTGAATGGGCGATAGAAGAATGGGAAAATATCACAAAAGAATCGATTCCAGAAGCTGATCAGGTTAATGGAGAGTATTATTAGAGTTAATAACGACTCGTAGAGGAAAAACAAAATATTGAATCTTATTCTATCTCTAATTAAATCAATAGTCGATTGGTTCTCCATCAACCCGCATTGGAGCAGCGTGGTGGAGTAAGCTCCATGCCTCCCCCAAAAAAGGGGAGAGACTCATGCTCAGCAGTGGCACGTTTCAAGGGTTGCCCTTATTATTATTGGTCGTTTCGTTCATGCATATATATTTCCATACTAAAGCTTCTTAAATACTGACGTGATTTAAATGATATTGGCACCAAATTAAAATCAACAATTTAACCTTTTAAAATTGTTGTACAATTTTTGTTATTCTTATCCAGTTATTAAGTATTCAAAATCGTGCGGAACCAATTTTAAGTAATTGATTCCACACTTCTGCTCACAAGTGTAGTGCGCATGTACCTTTTAACGTTGTTTTATTTGACTCTCAAAAGTAATCCTTTAAAATTGGTTTTACAATGACATACTTATTCAACATACTTCACCGATCTTATCTTCTACCTATCTTCTCTCTTATCCGATCTTATACATATCATAAAAAAAACTGCACGTTGTGTTGTAAAATTTTGTACAAAAATGGTGTCCACGCCTCGCTGTATACTTTAAGTTAAAAATAACCATAGTGCGTGGAATACAGCGTACTATATTGCACCCATAATCAGCGACATTGTCTTCAACATATTTCAACATTTGCTGACCTTATATATCTTACAAGTACAAGCGGGTCAGAAGGTGCGGACAAATCCCCATCTTTAGCTACATACAATCTCCAGCCTGCTGAGAATTTTTGGTTTAGGGGGAGCAGTTTGTTTCAAGAGAGCGAAGAAATGCAGTTTGGATCTAGAGGGAATAATAGTTTAGATCCGTATGGGTGACCGGGTGCTGTGTGAATGACAAATAACTATCAGTCATTTTTATTGTGCTATTTTATATTGTACAGATACCTAGGCTGTCTGCCTCCATTTTTTGCGGAAAACCATACAACACACGTAACTTTATACTTCTGTTTGTTAATCGTAATTAATATGTAGCCTAGACATAATACCTATAACAATGGCATTCTCAACTCACTCACATCTTCAACATGCTTTACTGACCTTGTCTATCCTACTGAGTATGAGCGGGGCGGAGGGTGCGGGGGAATCCCCGTCCTTAACCGCATACTGTCTCCGGGCATCCCCGGCCTGCGCATGCGCCTCTGCCGGCAACCACCGCCATACCGCCGGCGTGAACAACTCCGCGTCCAATTTGATGCTATCTCGCTTGTCGAACAACCACCCAACTATTGCGCCCACTATCATGGTCGCCGCCAAACCGAGGGGCGCTATCCAGTGGTAGGAGACGCGGAAGAGAGGGAATATCGTTTCAGGGTCCTGCGAAATAGTAACAAATATCTACTACACTTCGTTTGAAATTGGTAGTCAAACACACAGATCACCTCCAATAGATACCGCATTAGTAAATTGTGAATATTTGTTCGGATCCGTGTTCACCGTTCTTTGACGTACGCGGGGGTTGCGGGAGACGTAACTAAAGCGCTGTGATTGGCTGTCAGCAGCGTCGCGATTGCGTTCTATGCTAGCAAAAGGCACTAATGTGTTGTAAGCACCGGTTGCCCTGAATCAGAGAATATGTAATAATACTACGTATAGAATGGACACTTCGACGTCCCGCCCGATTTGCACACATACACAACCCCTTCCTCTCTTAGGGGCGACGGTTGGTTTTTTGTACGTGCTACGCACACAGGTGCGCGTGTAAATACACGTCACTGATGGATAGAAACCAAATTAATCGTTTGTATGGAATTTTGGCGGAGTGTCCGCGGTGTGCCTGAATGCGGTAACAACACAATGTCTGACCACAGATAACCTCCAATATGAGGTTATCTGTGGTCAGACATTGTAAAGCAGTTAAGATCTAAATATTTTTGCGTTTTAAGAGTAAATGAATATCGCAGGTCGCAATAAATTCTGAATATCTGCTAGGTTGTAAATTCTAGTCCCCTGAATGAAACAAGGAAATTATTTCATTCGTAATATTCTCAGTAACATTTTCAAATATTGAAATCTCGCGAAAGCCGTATCATTATACTGTGCATCGTAAATATACCTAGTTAAAATTTAGATTTCATAAATAAAAGGTATTTTCCTTCTGTTGAAGTACAGAAGACGCATAGAGAAAGAGTCAGAAAAATAAAAAATACAAAGAGAACAGACATCGTGTGATCGTGTATTATGTAAATCATAACACCCGCTGTTTATGCCTATGATTTTAAAAGTACCTAATAATAGTAGAATAGTTTTTTATCTAATAGTATTTTCCAGTAGGCAACATAATCATGCAAGGCTTTGTTATCAAAATTAATAATTACAATTTAGCATACCAACAATGTGATCTCACCAGAACATCAGCCGGGGTCACAAGGGTAGCGTTGAGGGCGCACTCGGCGGTGATGTTTAGAGGGGGGGCTCGCAGGCCCCTCGCCGCCGCGGCCTGCGTGCCCAGCGACACGGTGCCCGCTACTGTAGCGCCCGCTATCGCACCCGCCACCGCCCCGCGCGGGCCCACCCACCAGCACGCCATACCCAGTGTGAATATACCGCATGTCGCACTGGCCGCTATCGCTGATAGCGCCGTCGCCACACCTGCGTAGGAATACATATTGATCTAGTCTATATTTAATATTATAAAGCTGAAGAGATCTCAGGAACTACTAATCCGATTTGGAAAAATCGTTCAGTTTTAGATATCCCATTTATCGAGGAAGACTTTAGGCTATATGGCTATATATAACGTCAGCTAAGATGAATAGGAGAGGGTGGGTAATATTACAACCGCGCATAGCCGGGGCGGGTCGCTAGGAGATTATAAAACTACTAAAACGGGGAGCTGGTAATATACACGCTGTCACAGCCTGCGCCGGCCACTGTAATACCAGCTATCGCACCCGCCAACGCCCCGCGCGAGCCCACCCACCAGAACGCCATACCCAGCGTAAGTATACCACACGTCGCACTAGCCGCTATAGCCGATAGCTAAGTCGCCACACCTGCGTAGGGATACATATGGATCTAGTGTATAATAAAGCTACTAGAACGGGATGCTGGCAATACTCGCTGCAGCGGCCGAGTGCCCAGCGACACTGTGCTCGCCACTGTAGCGCCCGCTATCGCACCCGCCACCGGCCAGCGCGGGCCCACCCACCAGCACGCCATACCCAAGGTGAATATACCGCATTGATCTAGTGTTTATAATAGACCTACTAGAGCAGCTCAAAATCGTCCACCGCGCCCACCACTACCCGTGCAGCTTCACTCCAAATTATGCGGAGTCACAAGATAGGATATCCAGTTTTTTAAATGTTGCGCATGGACTAGGCACCGAAATCTATCGACTGAGTTTTGTGTGACACGGCCTTTTCCGGTAATAAAATAACCTGGAATGAGGCGGAATAAAAAAAATGATCGTCCTCACCAAGCACTCCACCCAATTTCGCGATGACAATGAGCATGACGATGGAGACGACTGCCAAGGTGGCAGTGACGAGCCTGGCGAGGATGCCCTCGGTGAGTGGCTTGAGGCGCAGCTGCAGCCAGCCGTGCAGGATGTCTTCAACTGCCACCAGGGCACACGCATTCAGTACCGCTGATAACGAACTATAATAAAAAAAATAGAAAATAAGTATTGAACATGAAATAAGCTATATTTATTTCTGAGCTATCCTTTTGTCAGTATTAAACTGCCGAAGGTCGCGAGTCAGTGACTTCGAGATCTATCTGTTGAGCCGCCTATACACTAAAGCGTCTTCAGAGGACTTCAGAACCATACCGCGCCTCTCATCCATGAGCTTGAGAGTTGAACCGGAGATCTTTTTTTTTTTTTTTCTTTATTCGGACAACACAGAGACACAAAGTATAACATTAAACAAATATTACACACGAAATGACAATAGATTCTAAATAAACAATTTGATATTACAGACAGGTAGTTAAACAGACAGGTATGTCTCATGGTCGATCCAAAAGGGTGTCCAGATCAGCTTATGCCAAGCAGATATTACCTATCTACTTGACGCTGATTTTCATCTGGGGCCCTGAGTTCCACGGATGTCAGTCAGTTACACAACAGTATAGTTATTGTATGTACCTACTAAATAAAATATATAGCAATAAATATATGTATGATAGTGTAGATAAAAAAATAGATAATAATCTTACGTTCGTAGCACACTCAAAATAATAAAAAATCTCGAAAGAAAAATTATAAGTATATTATAAAAAAATATATAAAAGTTTATACATAACCACTTAAATATGACAGCCAAATAAATATAACTAATATAACTCTACATATTCTTGGTCTTGCTTGTGTGGCGGGTCTTAAAGCATTTAGACCCAGCCGTACGGACAGTTTCCACAAACCTGTTGTTGTATTCGTCCACATCTACGCAATCACTCAGGCATTCGAAGCGATTTTGAAGTTCGAGTTGGAAGCTCTCGGGGTTTTGGATTTGGGCAGGTGCTGGTCGGAGCGAAGACTTCATTAGCCGGGATCTTTCCAGCTTGACATTAATATTCAGTGTGCCTCTTACCATTCGGTGATCGCTGCCGGTTTTGACCGAATTGATCATAGAGACATCACTGAAGATATGTCGCTTCGTGGACATAATAAAGTCTATCTCATTTTTAGTTGCACCGTCAGGACTGATCCAGATCCACTTCCGGCACTCCTGCTTCCTGAAGAAAGAGTTCATCATGTAGAGACCCCTGGTGTTTCGTCGCCCATATCCAAATCGTCCCACTTTCAGCTCATGATCACTTCGAACGCCCAATTTCGCGTTGTAATCCGGAGTGTGCGGAGGTCGGGGCGTAGACCTGTATGACCTTCAGCGAATACCGTTTGGTTATTCTGAGTATATGGTACGCCACCCTCGGCGACACACTCTCGATTTTGACAATGTTGTTCACGAAGGACTTGTGGACACTGAACCCGACACCACCCTGGGACAGTTGTTTGCCCTCCCGGAAATAGAGCAGGTTACCAGACTTGAGGGTAATCGAGTCCTCCCCCTGTCTTCGGACTTCCGATAACCCTATAATGTGCCATCGTAACCCGCTCAATTCTTCCTCCAGTTCCATGACTTTCTCGTCAGTCCGCAGCGGCCGTACGTTGTATGCTGCCAAGGCCAGTTGTGATCGGGTGTGGTACCCTGGCATCTCCCGGTGATTCTTAGCACCCCCTGCCCCGCCGTTACCATGACCGGTACCACCATGGTCAGGAATAGCGGAGCTACCGGGGACTAGGGGCCGTTGTGTGTTGTTGTGCTTCATTGGGTTGATTTGCCATAATCGCCACGCTTGGCAAACGGGTTGGCGATCGCAGTGGCGGCAATTTTATCACGGGACTCTGCTGCCCATCCCGGATACTCTTACCGCCATGGTTTGACCGCCATTGTTCGGTTGACTGACTGCACTAAAGGAAGAATTCCCCTCCACTAGAAGAGAATTCTTCCGCTAGTGGGCGATGACGTCGTCACGTCCCGACGCCAACAAGTAGTAAGTAAGGAATTACATAGTGCTATTTGGGATGACACATAAAAAGTAACAATGAACCTTTAATTACCTTAATCTAGCACCAAATCCTTCAACAAGCTACACCCTGTACAAACCTGGCAAATGCTATAATTTGAACACATAGGTAATGAAAGCTGGTCTGTCGTTGACAAGGGGCACACTGGCCAGGTGGCATCCACCTTGGTTCCAAGCGGAAACTACGCTTTATACATTTTCATTGTACTATTTGGGGCAAACCGATATAAGTAATAATTAACATTTTACTTCAATTACCTTAATCCAGCACCAAATACTCCGGCAAGGAACACTCCCGCCAATCCTGGCAAATGCTGCACTTTGGCGACGTATGTGACGAAAGCGGGCAATAGTCTGTCGTTGACAAGAGGCACGCCGGCCGGGTCGCATCCCCCTTGGACCCAAGCGGCCCAGGCAGTTAGGCCGCACCATACGCATAGTGATATAGCCAACATAGCCCCGATGCAGAATATGCCCAGTGCACTAAAACAAGGTTTAAAGTTAAACATCAGATACTGAGAACAAAAATCAAGTAAATAAGAGTCGTCTATCGTCCTTTTACATCCAATCATAAATCCGTACTAAGCTAACAACGTAATAATCTTCTTTCACACGGACGTTTAGTTTCTGGCGGTAATAGTTTTTAGCTGTCACCGCACTGTCAGTTCACATCAATGTTAAAAAAACTTTAACTTTATCAAATATCGTGGTGTAACCCAGGCTAAGTTTGCTTATATGAATAAGCCAATAAAAGTGCGTAATCGCCACTAAACGGAATCCTGCATGGAACCGAAACGGTATGTGACTTTTGTGAGAGCGGTGTAAATATAGCTATCGGCATGGATCTAGCTGGCCTCTACTTTCACAGTAGCGGATTAATGGGTTTCTTTGGTGGTATGAAGTAAGACGTGAGGGTAGATAAGCCCATCGCACGACGCAACAGAACTGCCAGACGTCAAACGATCTGCGATCTCACTGTACGCTTGTGTCGAAATATTGTCGGTGAATATTTTATTGTGACATATGTGAAGGATTCGCAAAACGATCCCCATCTATTGTCCAGAATATGCCGCACTCAAGATCCGTGGCGATACTAAGTAGTTGACAAAGGAAAACAAAAATAACATGTTTCATCATAATAATGAATTATGGTCTAATAAAACACTCACGTGACAGCTTTCCGTTTGGACGGCAGCGCTATGTACCGCTGCACCATGGTCTGGTTGACGGAGTTGAAGCAGGTCCAGTACAGGAAGCCGCCCACCACCGCGCCCCATCCCGTCTGACGCTCGTAGGGAGAGAAACTCCAGCTGGTGGATATTATAGATTTATCTGTTAAATATTATTATATTTGATGATATTATAGTAACGTAGAGCATGAATCTCCCAGAAGATTCATATTTTGATCTCTAAAAGTTGCTAGTTTTGCCTTCATGTCAGTTTCCATTCTTACGATACTCGATCTTGGTTTGCTTCAGGAGCTTCATCCCATTAGGTATATAGATCGATCCATAACTCACTTGGTAACTTCAAGCTGGCCGTACTTATCTGATCGGCTGTGTCCAATGGCCACTACCGCTCCTAGCAGCTGAACACGATCAACATGATGGCCGTGTCTGCACGGAACGGTAAACACCACTGCGCGAAGACCACCCTGTGTTCGTAAGTAAACTCTCGAGAGCACCGTAGCATGTTCCTTGACCACCTGTAGCTATATCTATTTGTGCGTTGCTTGATCGCGCCTCGTATAAACCTTACCTGCTATACTCTTTGTGTTTATTGGATTTAGGCGGATTCCTAAGATATGGGATATCTCTTAGTGTTCTGTGTCTGTAACGATATGGTATTCATATCGAGGAATGAAGATATTTGATATGATTTGCTTCAAAAGATCTATTCGCCTACAGATCAATCGACAACACACTTGGTAAGTTCAAGCCGACCGGACTGATCTGCGATGTCCAGTACGGTGCGCACACCGCCGACGGCGAGAATACCAGCCGCCGCTACCAGCAATACACCGATGAAGATGATGCCCGTCTGCACTGAGTCTGTCCATACCCACACCACTGCTTGGACACTGCAGTCTTAGCAGATAGATACACCAACTTGTTTATCAGAACTGCAGTGTGCTCTTAAACGTCATGTCAACGTCAACCGCAGCCTATGCTTGTGCGTGTCGTTTTAACGTGCATTGTTTGAACCTCACCTGTATCTTCAGTGTTCTGTGTTAGTAATTATGTATTGGTTGGGGAAAAAGTTTCTTTACATTTTTTAAGATAATTCAAAACATTTTTTAATATAGTTTATTTAAATTTAACTAAAGTATGTATGTACCATTTTGTTCGATAACCTTTTGCCATCTTGTAGGTAGGGACATGATCCCATTGCTATAAAAATTTTGGGACTTCTCATCAAAATACCGCGACAAGTGGATTTGGCAGTCCTCTCGTGATGTTAACCTAACATTGCATAAAGAATTCTGAAGAGACCGAAACAGGTGGAAATCTAAAGGTGCAAGGTCAGGACTATACGGCGGATGCATTAACACCTCCCAGCCAAACTCTCTTAATTTTTGCTGAGTGGCTATAGATGTGTGAGGTCTAGCGTTATCATGATGAAACACCACACCCCTTCTGTTGATCAATTCCGGCCGCTTTCTCTCAACTTCTTGCTTTAATCTCATCAGTTGTTCGCAGTAGAGTTCAGAATCAATAGTCCTGCCTGGTGGTAATAGCTCATAATGAATAATGCCCTTCCAATCCCACCACACACACAACATCACCTTATTGCGAGTTAACCCGGGTTTCGCCACAGTCTGTGAAGCTTGACCGGCCTTTGACCACGACGTTTTTCGCACGTTCTTGTCGTACGTGATCCACGTTTCATCACCAGTTATCAGCTTCTTCAAAAATGATTCGGTTTCATTACGTCGTAATAAAGAATCACAAATGAGTACACGGTTCATTAGGTTTCTTTCAGTGAGCTCGTGAGGTACCCAAATATCGAGCTTTTTTTGTACTCAGCTTTTTTCAAATGCGCCAAAACTGTTTTGTGATCAATTCTCAGTTCTTCAGCTACGTCGTTACTACTGATATGTCGATCTTGCTCCACTTTTTCAAAAATGGCATCCATTTTATCCGTAATAGGGCGACCAGAGCGAGGTGCATCTTTGACATCAAAATTTCCGGATTGAAAACGCTTAAACCAAATTTGTGCTACTCTCACAGACACTGCACTAGGTCCATAAACATCGCAATTTTTTTCGCGGCTTGCGTTGCATTTTTACCTTTTTTGTAGTAAAATTTTAAAATGTATCGAATTTCTTCATTAGATTCACTTATCTTGACAGTACGAAAAACAAATGAAAATCACACATTTGCCTAATTTGAATTTGGAATGATGTTCTTTAACATTTTAACTTTCAATGATACCATAACCAGCCAGATACAAATACTACAGCCAAAGAGATTTTATTACAAGTTCATACATACTATAATGAGAAAAGACTTTTTCCCCAACCTATTATAATATAGAACATGATGCTCCATTTTTTTTCTATACAGATCTTTAAAAGTTGTTAGATCTTGTAAAGCTTGTTTCGCTTTCATTTCGAGGATTCCTAAGATAATCGATCTTGGTTTGCTTCAGGAGTTCTTCATCCCACTATAGATCAATCCATAACTTACTTGGTAAGTTCAAGCCGACCGGACTGATCTGCGATGTCCAGCACGGTGCGCACACCGCCGACGGCGAGAGTACCAGCCGCCGCTACCAGCAAAACACCGATGAACATGATGCCTGTCTGCACTGAGTCTGTCCATACCACTGCGCGAAGACCGCCCTGTGGAAGTAATGCTTCATTTAAGACCGTGATTAGCACAAGAACAAACATTAGCAAGGGTAATAAGAGTAGCAAACGGGCATGCAGTTTCTTTGAAGGTAACTATAGAACTCTCTTTCAGCTCTAAGATACTATTAGCATCAAGAATAGAACCGAGAGACGAGAAAAATCAATAGATATTTAAAAGTAGGTACGTAGCGGGTACCTACCGTGTGCTGTCTAGATCATCATTGATTTGGGTAATTCGGTGCTCTTACGCTCCGGAACTACTTACTTTGTCTAATGTTACACTAATGTTTCATCATAATATATTTTTCATCAACGACAATAGAGTGCTGTTTCTATTTGTATGAATTTTGTTTTAATTCATTCCTCAACGGAGTAAAATATATTATGAATTGCAATTCTTTTTAAACATATTAAAAACCAAAATTGCCATCCATTTGTCTGTGAGTGTAAGCGTAAAAAAAAAAAAAAAAAAAAATTTGGAGGTTACATAACTAACGATTTAATTTTTTGATACGTTTATAATCCTTCTTCTCCCACGAAGAGTAACCATTTTCTGGATTGCTGAGTATATTTTCTTTATATAAATAAAATAAACGATGAATTGATCGTCATACCTGTAACCTTTCAAACCATGACCTATTTGAATTTGGATATGAAGCAAAAACATATCACAGTTTAATGAATATCTTACCATAAATTGATTAGTTAAACGCTTAGAGGTTTTTTTTAATTATGTTAATAACGTTCAAGGCGAAAAAAATAAACAAACCTAACCACAGACATACCTATATGTCTGAGAATCTAGATTCTTCCAACAAACAGAATTAATAATTTGTCTGTTGTCTAGTTAATATAGATTTAAAAAACAAAAAAAGAACGATTTATCTCTCTTTATACCGCAATTTTTGAGATTTTATATCTTAGAATAAATACACGGATCACTACCGTGCCGTACCTATTTATTCTACGCACTAAAGGAGATGTTGCGAGCTCGGCTCTGGTTCGTACACGACCTCAAAAAATGGGTAAATTAAAGAAGAATCCGAAAAAAATACAATTAATTTATTCAAGAATATATTTTAGAGTTACGACCACATTTAATTCAAACGATTTTATCATTTTCAACTATGTTCAACATGGCGGCGATACAGCCGACGCTTGGGATCAATCGATTTCGACAGTATTTAGAAAATGTTACTTTTTTCTCCAAGTACTATATAATCAAAATACAATTTAAAAAATGAAAATGTCAAAATGACATCGCCCGCCATATTCGCCATGTTGGTTTTGAGTTGCAATTCTAAGTGCAAAGAATGTTTTGTAACTGCAAACAAAGCTAAATAAGTGATAATATGCAGTAAAAAACGTTATTATATTGATTTTGCCTGTTTAATGATATTGTGTACAATACATGGCCGGAGGTCCATACATTTTTGCAACATCTCCTTTATAATTAATAATGTCTACTCACTAATACTGTATAAAGCCCGCATATTGCTACCATAGCACCACCAACAGCGAAAACATTAAATCCCGTCACTGAAAACAAATTACAAAAACTATTATTATACGTACCTTCTTAATACACAAAGAGAAAGGTCAACAGAGCCGTCGTTGTTTGATAGCATAATAATAATTAAGATTTAAAAAACATAACACGCGATCAGCACAAAGGTTTCTCATTTAACAATTTAATTAAAAACGAATTTACAGTTATATAATGACGATTATTCACGATGATATTCGAATGGTCACGAGACAATATTCTCTAATCTATGGACATTATAGAGACTTCAGTACAAATGCGGACACTATTTAACTTCGTCTTAGAATAACTTATGTAAATAAGTGTAATTATTTTAATAAAAATAAATCACACTCACATTGATTAAAAGCTAGAGCAGGAACATACACAACCATTGGCAAGAATAACACCTGAAAAGAGACAATAGGTATTATTAGATGTTAAAAAAAAAACAATTATCACTTCAGCAGGCATTAGATTTTTTTGTAAAGTATCGAGTATAAAAGTTAATCTGTAGGTCATCACACGCAATTATCAAAATAAATAGAGCTTAGACAATGACTCTCATAAGTGACGAATTCACGAATAGAGCCTCCATTATGTACATAAATTTTATCAGAATAATAAACATAATGACATTTTATGCCTCAGTAAATATTTTCACAAGGTTTGTTTTAACATAACATATTATTACTTCGCACTAAGTAAAAAAATAACTCCTTTTAAGCGCATACGATGGAATAGACATTATCTATTATATAAAAATAAGTCGGGTTTTCCTTCCTGACGCTATAACTCCAGAACGCACGAACCGATTTCCACGGTTTTGCATTCGTTGGAAAGGTCTCGGGCTCCGTGAGGTTTATAGCAAGGAAGAAAATTCAGGAAAAAATATTTGTAAAACGACATCCACGCGGGCGAAGCCGCGGGCAACAGCTAGTATGTATTATATACAAAGAATTAGATGGTTCAAAACTGAAACCGACTGAATTTTGGGATTGATTTTTTACAAAGCTTAAAATATAGATATGCAATCCGGTTAATATGACTGTTTTTGTTGCGTTGGTAACGTTTATCCCATGCATAAAGAATAAAACCTAATAACCTTCTAATTTCGCGAAATCACTGTCAGAATTGCATATGATAAAAACAAATATTATAGTAAATATTTAATTTAGTAAATTACATATTCTGATTAGAAATACTATAACACTTTAACAAGAAACTTTATTGAGAGACCAATTGACCATTGTTCATTGTTCACACACGTTGCTCGCCACTCGATACAAAGTCCGAAGAATCACAACCATCCTTGGCCACCAATTATAGCGGAAATGTAAGTACGAACCAGATAAAAATAAACTGTAAACAAAGTTTAATTAATTGAAACAAATGACAAGTTAAAACGTCTTGCTGTAAACTTTGGACTACGTACGAATGTAAGTAGTGTAGTGAACACTAGGCTTGCGTAGTTTCAAACATTTAACTAAAGAAAATAAGGTAAACATAACATAATATTCGAAGAAAAAATTCTGCTGGATTATCAGCTATCTTTAAAATTAATTTAAATTAAAAAAAAATAATTTTATATTGTCATATTGTTTTCTTGATAGATGGTTACCGTATAGACTTCATGAACGGTCCTATTGTTTCTAATGTTTAATACGTACTACAAGCACAGACATTACTAAATTGAAATACATATCTGTGAGTAGAAGTTTAATAGGTATCTATATTTAATATTGATATAACTACTTGCTAATAATCTGTACTTTAAATATCACGGTTGTTTCCTGAACAAAGTTTTGACAACGCTCCTAATTATATTATTATGTAATCCACCTGACAAAATCGCGTTCAAATCCGAGTATTGAGTAGTTTCGAAGTTATAAGGTACCAGACAGACAGACAAAAAAATCCAATGACGTTTCATGTATAATTTTTTTTTGTAATAAAAGTGGCAAACATGCATGCAGTTTCATGTTGATGTTAATTGATGACTGCAGCCTTTAGAGCGTATATAGCCCGTTACCACCTCTGAGGCCTAAGGTGTTATGCCTCTGTGCCGAAAATTACAGGGCCGTACATTACCACTTGACCGTAACACGATAGTGCTGAACACTACCATTTAGCGGCAAGTATATTAGGTAATGCGGTGGTGCCTACGCCCGCGAGCTCCTTCACTGGAGCTCTACCACCAGTTTTTTGGAAAAATATTTAATGTACAGACACTCGATTTTTACTGTCTTATTATTATGTAAGTATATTGATTTTACAATCGCGACATAGAAATCACATTACACGTTGGTTATTTTTGCGAAAATCATTGATAAATCATAAATTCCATGTAAGTATTAAAATGTGTTGATAGTTTTCCTTGTTTTAAGTATACTTATTACGTTAGCTCGACTTTGTTTACTTAAATGTTAAAATTAACAAACTGTAAGTAAGACGATGATTTTCCTGTAATTGTTTTAAGTGGTAGAGTATAATTGGTTACAGTAGCCATCTGTACCATGTCCTACTGTCTAGTCAGTCTCAGCTCGATTCCTGCCCTGTGCTATCTAGATAATGTATTATCTTTCATGATTAATTTCGCATAATCAGCATTCAATATCTAAACCATAACGTCCATAAAATCCGCGTCTATCATCTTAAATACACGCGCTACGCTATCACAGATGCACAATCATAACCACGAGTGAAACCCACGGTTTACCTACTTGGTAACGTTACGTTGCTAGAAATGCACGTGCCATGTGCTGTTTAACACGTGCCAGTCTTTATGAATGGACACGCGATACAAATTAATGGTTGCTAGGTACCATAACTATACTAAATATATAACGCGCATAGATCTGATTTTTGATATCTTCTATTGTCAGTTTCACATTTTTTGTTGCTTAGTATGATTGTTACAAATGTTGTCCATATTTTTTTTATGTAACAATGAATAATTAGCTGTATTGTAAAATTTGGGAAAGGAAAACCTTTTATCGGATCGAGTCATCGCATTGTAGAGTTTGTCATGATAGGCTCATACAATTTGCGCTAACCACTACACATTACATACATTTTAGGATCTTAATTTTTAATCAGTTCAGTTTTTAGATCAGTAATCACAGTAAATTTCAGAATCGTAATCGTATTTACTTTTTTAAGAAATCATAAAAATTATTACAATATTTCCTCTCTCATTCTCCTGAACAAACCTACTTTTGCAGATGATAAAGATCGATTGTCCTTCTTTCTGTTGGGTCAGTTTGAGTTTGGACTTTGTACGACAATCTGTTGAATAAAATTACAGCTCTAATTGTTCAAGTTCATGTGAAGCATGCGCAATCTACATTATAGGAATAAAGTAGGTACCAGCCTATAATAAAGTTTGGGTGCGTGCTGTGTTGTATTTAAACAAAGATACGAAGAAACATTTATAATTAAATATTATTTATACAAAGTATTATACCTAAATTGGCGGTGACTTGATACACTTGGAAAAAAGGAAGATAGTAAAACAAAAAATTTTCCTCGTTGATGATTAATTATGGCATTGTTATTTTCGGCCAGTTTAACAAAGGAAGGACTCTGTTTCTGTTGTCTGTCCGTTTTTTATAAAAATGTACACAGAGTTAATATTTCGATATATTTTAAAGCAGGCGAAGACAGTCTCTTATCAAAGAAATAAATGTCACACATTGGTAAATATATCTTTTGGTAAATAAATCTGAACTTAATGCTTAACTGTACTTAATTATCACTCTCAATATACCAAAAGGAACTTTAAAATATTCTCCTTCGTTATTCATATAATAATACTTGCCAGATAATAATATGGCATGTCATTTTAAATAAACTACTGAATAATTCCATAGTGGTTTACCTACCCAATTCAGAAAACTGGTTTTCGCAATATAAACCACCCGTTTTGCATAAACAAAAAGAAATAAAAAATTAGGATAGACCGCATTCCAATACTGCATGAAAATACCTATGTTGTAGATAAAACTCTTACTGATCAAAAGTCACCAACATGGTCAAAATAAAGTAGTCTATAATCATTGGTTTATGATTATGTATGCTTGTATGGCCCCGTAATAACTATCACAGGGACATTTTTTTATGTAATGGAAGTGGCAAATAAGCTTGCAGTTCACGTTGATGTTAAGTGATGACTGCAGCCTATAGACACCCACACAAAGACCAAGGTCGAAATGCAGATGCGTTACCACTCCTGAGGTCTAAGGTGTTATGCCTCTGTGCCGGCAATTACAGGGCCGTACATTACCACATGACCGGAACACTATAGTGCTGAACACTACCATTTAGCGGCAAGTATATTAGGTAATGCGGTGGTGTCTACGCCCGCGAGCTCCGTCACTGGAGCTCTACCACCAGTGACAGATGACACTTTAGGTCTCACGGGTGGCAACGCATCTGCATTTTAACCGCTGGTTTTTATGTAGATGTCTACATACTTGTTTGTAACCTTCCTTACATAAAGTAGTAGTTTGTTTGTTGCTCACTCTCGTTAAGCAACTGGACGGATTCCAATGAAATTTTGTACACAGATAGAGTATGGTTGTAACACATAGGATATTTTCCATTTATGTAAGTATTGTAGGTATCATTTCACCTGTGCGAAGCCGGAACGAACCGCTTGTACGTCATAAAGATCGCATAGTGATGTTAATGATAATAATCGAATCTATAAAATATAACGATAACATCACAGGTTGTAAGTCAATTTACATCCGTGTTGAAATCTCATGAATGACAGCTAGATAGCAGATACGTATCGAGTGACACGAGTATGCATTATTTTCGTGTCATCTACATTGGTGGCAAGTGATAAACATCTAGGTACAAAGACCAAGAGATAGTCGATAATGCGCTACTAGGCTGAAATATATCTTTCAGCAAATCTTTTCCTTCTTTTTTTTCTAACAGACTTACGAAGGTTACTCGTTTTAGTCAGCACCAGTCTACCTTCACTGGGCAATTGACGAGCGCAAAGGGAACTCAGCCTTAATAAATTTACACAACTGCCTATAGGAAACCTCTGCGGGTCTGATCCTTTGCTTAGAACGTTGTGGGGGTGCACTTAAGACATATAGGATTAGGGGCGGTCTTTTCTTTCTAAAGACCTCTATTTTTAGTACATTTAAGTAAGAACTTACCTCATCCAGTAGAAATAATACTGATGCCACCGCCCGAACATGACGGTTGAACCTCAGTTCTAAATACTGAAATAAAACAAATGCATGTTAACAAAATTAAATAACTTACGGCCAAATACTTAAACGTCACTTAAATCTAAGTGGGACTTAAAAGTTTTCTGTCTTTATAAAACACGTTCAAAGGATAGAGATAGCGCTCATTTGAGGGCTGCTTAAAATTGAGTGACGTTTGAGTATTCGGCCATTACTGTCATTTTAATTTTATTTATTAATTTATTTAAGGCCATTTCTGCGAGATTTCCTCGACTTTTCCATGACGTCTCCTTCAAATCTCCTGTACCCTGTCAAAAGACACAAGAATTCTATAAATCGGTTCACAATTGGCGGAGTAATCAGTAAACATTCCTATATAAAAATACATACAGTCTAACATAAAACGTCCTCTTTTTTTGAAGTCTGTAAAAATTGCAAGACAATATAGGCCTGATTTTTATGCTCAATTTCGACGTACTAATAACATATCTCTTTACTAGCTTTAACAACATTGTTATTGGTACATCATCAAATTTAATGACCCCATTTCACATCGGCCGCACTATCTGGTACACTATTGAGGTAATTCATATTTTTACTGCATTGTTTTTTTAT
Organism: Macrosoma leucophasiata; assembly: GCA_036365455.1. Classification (NCBI taxonomy): domain Eukaryota; kingdom Metazoa; phylum Arthropoda; class Insecta; order Lepidoptera; family Hedylidae; genus Macrosoma; species Macrosoma leucophasiata. Next base: position 18,543,250 of record JAWQUS010000007.1, on the reverse strand, counting down.
ATTACGTAATTACTAAGCAAGCGAATCAAAGGCCGTCAGTCAATGGCCGATAGATCAAGCAGTGATGATAAGATCACAGGTGAACTGATTACATCTCCTAACACTGTTTGTTATGAAATTGACGTAATATTTGACTATCTATATGAAAGTGTTCCATTAGACGAGATAAGTGAAGATAATGTTATTCTAGTGAACATGATAAGCAAATTATTATCTTCGGGTGAGCAAATGGAAATGCACATCAATTGCACATAAATGCCGTAAGCGATTGACATACACATAAAAAAAATAAGAACAATACCAACCTGAAAGAAATAACTTCATTCATAGGTACCTAGGTTGGTATTGTTCTGACCCATATTTTGTTTATAAAGAGTTTCGCCAGACGTATTAGCTAAAACGATAGGTATTAAAGAGTTACATATTTTTTAGATTAGACACATGTTTGTTTTTTAGGTTAATTACATGGATGGTAAGTGAATACTGTAGCCTTTCATTGCATTAGTCTTAATGTAGGCTACAGACCGACGTATAAATATATAAATAAATTATTTATTACATATTCTCCGATTTGGACAAAAACATGAAATCAAATTACCATATTTAATACTCAATTTAGATTTCCTGACCTTAGTGGTCTATGTATTTAGAGATAGTTATTAGAGACCTAGCTCAAGCAGATATATTTTAACCGACTTCAAAGAAGGAGGAGGTAGGTATGGTTTCACCATAGAGGTTCGTTATGTTTGCGCCATGAAATCCATGACGTTTCTGATGTCAATATACGCACGGCCGCGCGCGTCTGTTGCGAGCCACGGAAGCGGTTCCATACATTTTCATACTGCATCTATAGTCGCGCGCGGCCGTTGACGTCATTGGCCGCGCGCGGTCGCGGTCGATCGCGACCCACGGAATTGCACCTCGATTACTCCTTCAATCGTAAACCGATTTTGAATAAGTGTCGTTTGAAAGGGTGGAAATTGGGGGTCCAGTCCAATCCTAATTTGGTGGCAATGGGCACCACCACCATTGCCACCAAATTAGGATTTGATGATGGCATTATGGTGATCCCTGAGAAAACCCTAGATGCACGTGTTGCATAAGTTTTCTTAATTTATGTTCGTATTTGCATTTGAATATCATCATATCATGCTACTGAGCTCATATTGGAAGCCACAGCACTATTTCACCATGAGGAGTTAGAAGATAATGCTATAATACGTCGATAGAACATACTCAGCAGATGTTTGGATAGACATACCTACACCTACGTGTTTACGTGTTACTTATCAACATTTGAACTAAAAATCTAAAAATTAATAACTTATAAAAAATACTGACTTTCAATCGACCACTTAAAAGTGGAAAAAGATCTTGAATGGGCATAAACGACGGCTAACTTCTTAATAATCCCAAAGTGTAACGTGCACTCTTTGAGATTTAATGTGTTTTCTGTTATTTCCACTTTTAATGAATAAGTTTTTAAAGTCTGTATTTTTAATGTTATTCAAAGCGTAAAAAACATTCAAACGTAACAAACTTCACGCCTGTTATCCCTGAAAACATAGTCAGAGGTAAATGCATTAATTCAAGCATACCTACATGCCAAACATCCACGATTCGCTGGTTACGTTTGGGCCTTGTAACAGGCGGCGAGCCTATTGACATCTCCGAGCACATTACCAAACATCGAGGTACTGGGAAACTTCGAGAAAATGAAAAAAATACCAATAGAACCAGAGATAAGGGATTTTACACCGTTATCTCTAATATCCCCCGACCCGGGAATCGAACCCAGGACCCCAGCGTAGTAGAAGTGGTGCTACAACTAGGCTACTAAGGCAGTTTAAGGTTATTTATTATGATAAAACCTATTTCGCAATGTTTTACCGAATGAGATTTTCTGGTCATCCAGACCGGAAACTTCTTCGATGTTACTTGCCTACATTTCCACCTACTTTTACAAAAGTGCCAGCGTAATTTAGAACTAAATAATTACTGTGTAATATTATTAAATTCTCCACGTGGTGTAGGTATGCAAATATTGTACTTATCTCGATTATGTATGTTTCATGACCGCGTTCTGTCATAATTAGTTTAATTACCTTCGTTTTTTTTTAAACAGATAATATGTATTATGAAGTGCGTCTTTGGTATCTGAATAAACTTCTTTACTTGCGTTATTTAAGTAGGTAAGTTTTAACATTTAACAACTACATCTGAAAGATACCTAATAGATGCTTAAGAATTATTAAACCTATAAGTACTTGGTTTTTATCTTTCGCACCTAGGTACATAATTGCCCGATTTCGGAACGTTTTTTGCTGGCGATTTGTAGTACCTTTAAATCATTTCAGAGTAAATAAGTATCTTATGTACCTAATTATTATTGTTGTATTATAACTATAAGTATTCATAATGAGTATCAATTCTTAAAAGATAATTATTTATATAATTACCTACTCAAATTTGGGTTAAAAAAACAAAATGCAGCTAAAAGATAAAACACGCTTGAGAAATATTAAAATACGACGTTAACCAGTGATATTCAATGTGATAGTAAAAAATAAGTATCCACGAACCTCGTATGATGAAGAGAGTCGCAAAGTGCAGAAGACCGGCAGATAGACAGTGGCGACCACAATACAACTGAGAGCCACTCCGAAGATCACCAGCCAGTACTGGGAGCCGTAGTTGTAAATCTCCGCCGGTGTGCCCAGGATTGTTACACCGGACACGTAACTACAAGGAACAAATAATGCTGTAAATTAATTATTATGACTTAGGTATAGCCTGGCCATGAGACATTCGCCAATAATCGCCGCCGCGCGTGGCATGAACAGTTTCGTAATTTGTTTCGCTGCAGCCAATTTTCCGTGGCCGATCTAAGTATGTATAACGTGTTTTTGTTTTAATCTATACATACAAATAAATAAAAATTGGAGTGGAGTGTCTGTTTGTAATATAAAAATAACCGCTTTTTACTAAATGCATATGTATGTATACACGAAACATATACCAAAACATTTTTTTTTACAATTTTTGTCTGTCTGTCTGCTTGTTCCCGCTAATCTCGGAAACGGCTAGACCGATTTTGACGGGACTTTCACTGTTAGATAGCTAATGTAATAAGGAGTAACTTAGGCTACTTTTATATCAGCTGCGCCCACGACTTCGTCTGCGTAGTATTGTTGTACAATCATAAATTGAACAATCAAAAATTCTCACGTGGACGAAGTCGCGGGCACAGCTAGTCTACGATATGTATCAAAATCTGCAAAATTAAATAAAACGAAAGTAGATGAGATACTCGTAATATTCATACCGTGCGTATAGATAGACATCGGACGCGTCCGTCTACCGCGACTGCCGGATGCGTCCGATAAGTACGCACGGTCGTGAAACATTTACAGAGCCAGATGCCCAGATCCTTCTCAGACATCCGATAGATCGCTCAAGGACACATTAACGACCTACGTGAGATAGCGTGCAGTATAGAGAAAATGTACTTGGTATACTTGGTCTTTAGCCGCGACTAATGAACGAGTCTGCTAACTTGTTTCCAGCTTTAGAACACGCTCGAAAGACAATGTCGTTAGTGTACATGAAGCTTATCCTGTCTACAGAAATTATCCAGACAGGGTAGTCTCGATAATTTCTGTCGAAAATGAACACATTTCTTTCTTAGGTACTTGGCAATAAGCGACATAGCAACGGAAAAGTGGACATGGTCTTGCCCCCGAACAGGTAGTCTCGGATGTCTACGACGGCCTTGTTCCAAGAGCCAACCGATGTAATCTTCATGTGCGACACATAAAATCCTTTATTAATGCTGAAATATAAATAATAATGATCACTTACCTGAGGTGGTGGTGGTATGGGCTTGAGAAGCTCCTCGTTCCCCGGCCCCGAAATTTCGGGAGCGTATAGCGGAAACTCACTGGAAGAGGCGATATCTTTAATATTTTTTTGGTTTTAGTTTTTTTACCTGGCAATAAGCGACATAGCAACAGGAAACGTGGACATGGCCCTGCCCCCGAGCAGGTAGTCTCGGATATCGACAACGGCCTTGCTCCGAGAACCAACTGCGCTGTACCACACTCCTCCCGCACATGACGATATGCACAGCACGCCGAACGCCACGTAGTCGCCTACGCTAAACCCGCTTTCCGTCATTGTGAACGACATCTTTGCTTAAGCTGCAAAGAGTTGAAAAAACAAAATTCAAATGTTTTATTTCAAATTGGTCTACAAGGACAAAAGTGTCCTGCATTGTGAGATTACAAGCTACCTGTTGTAAATTACTTATAATAATAATTCAATGGGTAAGTGTTAATAATAACCAATTTATAAATATAATTTCACCGATAAACTATGCCTTTCTTTCCAATTTTACCAATTCCTTCATAGAAGGACTACTGCAGTCCTTCATCTAAGATTCAAATTGCAAATGTAAGTTATTATCAGGGGCGGATTTGATACGTTGGCTGCCCTAGGCCTATGAAAGATTGCCGCCCTGTGCTGATAAACAAAAAAAAAATTGATAAACTATAGAAATTAAATTAAAATGAAAAGAAAAAACGATAATCAGTAAGTGATTTAATTAATTCTTCTAATAATCGTAATTGCCATACATGTAACATTATTTCGTGAGATGCTGAACACATTTTTGAGATTATACACATATGCGCGTAGGCAACTACTTTTGACCGAATTAAAAAAAACTACCAAATTTTGCCGCCCTAGGCCGGGACCTACTCGGCCTATAGGGAAATCCGCCCCTGGTTACTACAGACACTTGACGTACCAAAGTGATAACGACTTTAAATGTAGAGGCTTAACCTACTTTGTCTTGATGCGTTAAACTCTACTTTTCGCAATAACGACATGAACTCGCGACCACATTAGTCCAGTCGCTCTACTGAGTTTCCGAGATACTCTGTCACAGAGTTTCAGGCCTCGGTAAATCAGTAGGTAAAGCGGATTCAATTTATGCCAACAAAATGGTGTTTGAACTATTATTAAAAGCAAGAATGAGTTCAGAAAAGTTCTTTGTTTGGTATTAATGATTACAAAATTGGTATTTTTGTATTGGCTTTTGCAATCAAAAATACACTATAGGTATACCATTTTTGGCTGGGTGACACGTGAATGCGTAAGAAGGTGGATTTCAAATGATTAATGTCGGTATTATACTGACCAGAACATAAAATATTTAATCTCTTAATTGATTTGGAAAATAATTTAATTCCACAAAACACAATCATATTAATATCTTACTGGTTATTGCTATAATTTATATGGCATATTCGATGATGGGAAATTTTTTATACAAACAACCGAAAAACAACTCTCAATCATTGATAAAAAATGAAGAAGATACACAATAACACGTTTTTTTATATACATAATGACGAACGTGCAGTTGCTAGTGATTGATTACTAAGCAACCCGGGTTATGTTTAACCATCAACAATAGATAAAAACCTCCTATGATTGAGGATAAGGCGTGGGCAACACCGTGGTATCTAATTGCTACTAAACGGTAGTGTTCTTTTTAGGGTTCCGTAGCAAACAAGGAACCCTTATAGTTTTGCCAAGTCCGTCTGTCTGTCTATCCGTTCGCGGTTTAGTGCAAAAACTATTGGTGCTAGAGACTTGAAATTTAGCATAAGTATACAGCTGAATCACGCCGACAAAATGGTAGAATAAAAACATGAAAAATAACATTATTTAGGGTACCTCCCCCACATTTCTATATAGTGTGGGATATCGTTGGACAGGTCTTTCAAAAATGTTAGGGGTGTGCTAATATCGTATTTCGATTTAGTTAACGGTTCGTAACTTATTAAGATTTAAAGTGACAATTTTCGTTAGAATCAAGTGTGACATCTCTCATCTCTACCAACTAAACGGTTGTTGTTAGGAATTCAAACACTACCGCAATAGTAGCTACATATACCTAATGAAATTGAAAGGAAAACTATCACACCTAAGTTGGCTTTACAAGTACCAAGTTTCGACCAAATGTAATACTCGAAATTTTTGAACAACTTTATAGAAAATATATATTTTAATTACATTAATCAAACATAAAAACTATGGAACCCTACACTGCTCGTGGCCGAACTTGACCGATTTTTTTTTATGTAATGTAAGTGGCAAACAAGCATGTTCACATTGATGTTAAATGATGACTGCAGCCTATATACACCCACACAAAGACCAAAGTCAAAATGCAGATGCGTTACCACTCCTGAGGCCTAAGGTGTTATGCCCCTGTGCCGGAAATTACAGGGCCGTACATTACCTGACCGGATCACGATAGTGCTGAACACTACCATTTAGCGGGAAGTATATTAGGTAATGCGGTGGTGCCTACGCCCACGAGCTCCGTCACTGGAGCTGTAACACCAGTTGAAAATCAGTTCAGCGATGTGTTAATAAATAAATGTGTTCCAATCAGACGATTTAAAAATATCAGTGAGAAACGTGAGAAATACTTTTACTGGCACAGCTGTACTGAAAAAACTGGGACGTTGACATGTTAGCATACTTCATAATGCAGTAAGCATTTACAGATATATCCTAAAATTAAAAAAAAAAACACAACACAGCATAGAAACCTCTCATCCTCAAATTTCTCGTTTCTGTGTTATTTCGAGAAGTGCTTTCTTCAAACAAAACTAAGTAGTTCTAAATGTCAAGTCTATCGCAGTTTCGACTTAAATTGTGTTTTTTCTTACCTACCGAGGAATCAACATGCCAAAGAATCATGGCGTGATCTGTTCGAGTTTTTTAAAAAGATCCAAAACAAAACTTTACCTAATTATTATTTTGAGAATCTAAGGAAAATTGATAAATAAATTTGAAGTTATTTAAGAATAAAAACATAAATTGACCTATCCCCAATTTTTTTAGAAACTACTGGGCCTAAAATTATTTTTTCTGTAACAATACTTTCATACTTCTCTCAATATGTTACAGGAGAATGTATGAGATTACTCTGATTTTTGAAGAAGCATAGGAAGTTTCCTAGCTGTACCCTATGCGCACGAGTCCGACTAGCACTTGGCCGCTTTTTTGAGTAATGTAGGTACCTATATAACTTGCTATGAATCTTTCAACTTTCTACAACCAGTAGTTGATTCGATGATACGTTGTCTATCAGACACTCAGTCAATAACGAAAGAGCCATATGTAGGGGAGAGTCTGGTATATTGAACTGCCTGATAAATTGTACCACCTCAAAAGGAGATGTTGCGAGCTCGGCTCTAGTTCGTACACATCCTCAAAAAATGGGTAAATTAAAGAAGAATCCGAAAACAATACAATTAATTTATTCAAGAACATATTTTAGAGTTACTACCACATTTAATTCAAACGATTTTATCATTTTCAACCATATTCAACATGGCGGCGACACAGCCGACGCTTCTTTAAATTGGAAATCGATTAGTTTAAGTTCTGAGTATTAACACATGAAATCGATTTCGATAGTATTTAGAAAATATTACTTTTTTTTCCAAGTACTATATAATCAAAAAGCAATAAAAAAATGAAAATGTCAAAATGACATCGCCCGCCATATTCGCCATGTTGGTTTGAGTTGCAATTCTAACTGCAAATAATATTTTGTAACTGCAAACAAAGCTAATTAAGTGAAAATATGCAGTAAAGAACGTTTTTATATTGATTTTGCCTGTTAATGATATTGTGTACAATACATGGCCGGAGGTCCATACATTTTGCAACATCTCCTTTACACTTACTTATTTTCTTTTCTGGCAACACAAAACTGAGCGCTGACAGCGCCCTCGACTACTTGTCTTTTTGTAACGGTCTCCAGAAAGTACATTTGTTTTTAGAGAATAAAATGTGTTTTGAATGTCCTTCATACAAATTTTGACGTGTGTAGCTAAGGAGATTACAAAGTGAAAATGTAAGTTACAATTTTGTTATATTTTTTATTGATTAGATCTATAATCACCGCTTCAACCATAGCGTTGCGACCGTACTATGTTCAGCGATTATTTTGTGACAAATATTTATTTTTGAAATCTCTTGGTTTGGTAAATTGTACCACCGGCAGTTGTTTTATTTGTACTGGTACAAATTACCCAACTTGTTGCTATATATTTTTTTTAAATGAATGATGATCATAAATAGTATTAAAAAAGAAGAAGGAGGTTTTGGAAAGATATTGTTGGCTCTTGAAAATAAGGAGATGAGCTAGAACCACATATCTGAAACGAATTCGCTTTCAAAACCAACAATAGAAATGAACTGAAATGAATGAATGAAAACAGAATGCGAAATAAGTTGAGGGTCACATATTGACAAGACAAAGTACGTTCGTTGTTGTAAATGGGTTCACGGAATGTACACGGAATGTTCACGGAATGTACATCTTGATTCAATGTACAGGCATTGAATCAAGATATTAACGAAATTCTTTATATTATAATAATATGGTAAAAGAAAATAAAGAGTTTGATCTCAGTACATAAGTAGATAAATAAATAATTGTTGACTAACGGAAATAATATTCTAAAGTGATTTATTCTATTTTCATACATTATTTAATTTATGCAGAATAATGTATTTAAGTTTGATGAATGTAAAAACATAGTCTATAATGCATTTGTTCTTTTGTCACATCATGACAGTAATATTGAAGAAATTTTATTTTTTTGTCAGCATTTTTTCATTAATAATTAAAATATAATCAATTTATTATGACTATTTATTAAACCTATTTATTTTCATTTATTATCATGTTTATAAGTCTCTTAAGTCTTGGTGGTACGATTTACCTAACCTGTGGTACAATTAATCCGACTAGTTGGGTAAAATGTACCGAAGGAAAGCCTTCAGGGAAACGGATATTGTGTGAAATCCGATAAGAGTATGGTGTTGAAGTTGCGGCACATGTTAAATGAGATCCTAAACTATGTGAATCAATATAAGGAACTTATTTAAATTAATATCAAAAAAAGATATTTTGCAAAATCTGAAAATTGGCACAATATATCCGACTCTCCCCTACATACATAATTTGATTAAAATAAAGCTATTTTATATTGATATTCATGATGACAGTATATTCAAAGAAATACTGATACCGTACATCGTACATTATACGATCAATTAACTATTGAATTGACTTGTAGATTCAAAGTCACTGAACTTTAGCTGAAACTCATTGTTGATACTTGTGAATTTTGTGATACATTTTCTAATAGGTCTAAAGAGCACCACTCAATGTCCTGCAGCTGCAGTCTTGCAACAATAGGTACTAATACTTCATATGGTGCCACCCAGCCGTCTTAAAATTATTCAAAAATATTAATTAATCTATATGTATATATAAAAATCAATTGCTGTTCGTTAGTCTCGCTAAAACTCGAGAACGGCTGGACTGATTTGGCTAATTTTGGTTTTGAATTATTTTTGTAAGTCCAGGGAAGGTTTAAAAGGTAAAAAAATATGAAGAAATTGAAGGGAAATAGTAAAAACCACAATTTCATTTTCCCATACAAATAGTCCGTAGGTATATAAGTATCAAACCTTTGACAAATTATTTCATTCTGAGGCAATACAAAGTTTGCCGGGTCAGCTAGTCATCAAATAAAATACCTAATCTATAAGGTTTATTAAATAATAGCGGTAACAAAATTAATTATTTTTAACACGACTGAGATGCAAATGTTGCTTAACAGGTTAATTTTTCTAAGGTTGCAGGACTGCAACGGAGGGAAAAGAATGATGTACTGGATGTTCTTTATGCACCGCATGTCTGATTGAATTATGAGCCAAATGGAGACTCTTTTCAACTCTTTCGTCTCATGACTCAATTCGAATGAAAACATTAACCAATTCTATGTCGTCTGATTTTTACACGCGTAGTTAAAAATACATTATAAACGTATTTTGTCTATTGTAATATGTTACGGTACGGTCAAATATATTGGATCGTTTCCAATTGCGTAATAATTAAGAGGTTTTGATTAACTTAACAGAAATAGCCTGTGTGGAGCTTGAGCGCTTGATTATTGTGCCCGTATACAGACCTCCAAGTGGATCTTATGAATGTTTTGAAAAAATTTTAGATGTGGTACTAAACAATCTAACTGCTTCAAAAAAACGTGTCATTATTTGCGGCGATTTCAATATAAATTTATTAGAGGAAACTCTCACAACTGTGAGGTTTAAATCGTTACTTATGTCATTTAATCTTCATAATTTGTTCTCAGAACCTACTAGAATTACACAAAACTCAGCGACATGCCCAGACAATATTATTATCGATTTTGAACCTACACATAAAAATATTTTGACTGAATTAAGCTCCGACCATTGTGGTCAGTTAGTTTCCTTCTGTGGTCAATTACATAATGATAAAAATAAACGAGCAATAGTATTTGTTCCTATCAATGCAAAGCGAATTAAGAAATTCAGAGAAAATATTGTCCCACAACTTGCAAACATGCAATACCATAACGATCCTAACATATTATACAATGACTTTTTTGCCACAATTTTAACAGAATATAATTTAGTTTTTACCAATAAGACAATAAATGTAAGAAGTCATAAGTCGTTCAATAAATGGGCGACGGTTGGAATACATAAGAGTAGACAGATATTGTATGACTTGTATGGAGAAAAGTCATATAATCACACAAATTCGTTTAAAAATCATGTTAAATTATATTCGAAAATATTCAAGAAAGTGTGTTTTGCAGCCAAGGCACTTTACATTAAAAATAAAATTAAAAATTCAAATAACAAAATTAAAGCGACTTGGAATGTAATTAATAGTGAAACTGGAAAACAAGCTGAACGCAACTCTGATTTTAAATTAATAATTGACAATAAACATGTTACTACTGACGAAGAAGTTGCTTTAGCATTTGAAACATTCTTTGCTAATATTCCAGTTTTTTTTGACTGGAGACCTAATTTCATCGCCAACCGTCGCCGAATCATTATTGAAAAAAAATGTACATCAAAGTAAAACTATATTTAATTTTAAGTTAGTTATTAATACTGCGGATGTTATACATGCTTTTAAGTCTATTAATATTAAGAACACAACTGATTTATGGGGCTGTAAAAGTTGCATATAAAATAATGGATGTGATTGCACCTTACTATGTTTAATAATAGTATTGTAAGTGGTATATTTCCTGATCTAATGAAACATAGTAAAGTAATTCCATTATTTAAATCCGGTAGTACAAGTGACCCCACAAACTTTAGACCAATTTCTGTACTACCTGTCTTAAGTAAAATTTTTTAAAAACTAATTTTAATTCAACTATTTGCACACTTTAACCATAATAAACTTTTACATTGTCGACAGTTTGGATTTACTAGGGGTCGTTCAACTACCGATGCAGGTGTTGAACTTGTCAAACACATAATGCACTAGGGGTATTCTGTGACTTATCTAAAGCATTTGATTGCGTTCAGCATGAAACATTGGTCAGAAAGTTATATCACTACGGCCTTCGAGATATCGCTCTCGAGCTTATGACTTCATATTTAAACAATAGAAATATGTGTGTTGATGTAAATGGGACAAGATCTCCCGGGACTTCAATGGATATGGGGGTCCCACAGTGTTCTATTTTAGGGCCATTTCTTTTCTTAGTCTATATTAATGACTTACCCTACATTATCAATGATGGCCAAGAGATGGTATTGTTTGCTGATGATACTTCTTTAGTGTTCAAAATCAAAAGACAGGAGGTAGATTTTGACTGTGTAAACAATACTCTCTCTAATATAGTACATTGGTTTAGCGCCAATAACCTTTCGTTAAATAGCAGTAAGACAAAATGTATTAAATTTACTAAACCTAACGTAAAACAGGTTGAAACCAATGTTAAGATAAATGAGGAAGTATTGGAGATCGTAGAGTCTACGGTATTTTTTGGCATTACCGTGGATGCTAAATTGCAATGGGATCCCCATATTGCCAAATTAGCTAGTAGACTTAGCTCGGCAGCATTTGCTGTGAAAAAGATTAGACTATTAACAGACGTCGAGACGGCTCGCCTTGTTTATTTTAGTTATTTTCACAGTATAATGTCCTATGGCATTTTGCTATGGGGAAATGCCGCCGACGTCAACACTATTTTTGTACTGCAAAAGAGAGCTGTCCGGGCTATCTACGGGCTGAGTCCAAGGGTATCTCTTAGAGATAAATTTAAAGAAATAAATATTCTGACTGTCGCTTCGCAATACATTTATGAAAATGTATTATATGTCCGTAAAAACATTAATGAGTTTCCTACAATAGGTAACAACCACAGTATAAATACTAGGAACAAATACAAATTGTCCATGCATGCAACGCGACTGAATAGGGTCAGTAATTCTTTTAGAGGTCAATGTATACGGTTCTTTAATCAAATCCCCAAAAACGTTCAAAGTCTTATTGATCGATAGACTAAGAAAGTAATGAAAGAACGTTTATATAAATGTAATTACTATAAGACCTGTGATTATCTTAATGATAATACGTCTTGGGATTATAGCGATCGCTGCTAGGCTTTTTCGTGATACTGTGATTTCGTGTATTTAGTAATTAGTATCTACTATTGTTAAGGGTTGAATAATGTGAATACCCTGGCTGAAAATGAATTCCATCTTTTATTTTACCGTATGCATATCCGGAACAGTCATGCACGCTTAAATGTCTTTGCCTTTGGCGGCGTCGTGTGGCGGGTTGCTCACTTCCCTCTAAAATGGTCGAGGAGGGCAATGGCTGTCACATGCGTCATACTCGTGAACGGGTGCTGTTGGTGGAGAGTGGTCTGTTCTGGTTTGCAGGGGCTACATCACATTTAGTAATAATAGACAGCAGTTTATTTGCATCTATGCTATGGACGTTCACATTATTTGATTTTTCACGATAATCTGTACTAGATTTAAGCTCTCATTTAAAAGAGCTCTTACTGAGTTTGTTGGGTAGCGGAGTTCTTCTCAGTAGTGACTGCACTTGGAACTCTGCTAAGTGAATAACATTGATCTTGACGAATAAGTTTTTCTTTTTCTTCATTTATTATAATTGAAGGAATTGAAAAATTTTAAGATTATTATGTTTTAACCAAGTAGTTTAAATTATAATTTTAATTTACTATTAATATATGATTTTGCTTTTACTATATGTAATGGTTATTCACTCTAGGTAGTTTATGATTTATTGACGTTTTGAAAGTATCTGTAAAGATCTATTCGAAATAAAAATATTTTCTATTCTATTCTATTCTACTACCTATGTAGTAAACAGTATGAATGAAGGAAGATTTGTCATATACTGTCTAAAAATAGCCGTGGAATTAATGAGTTACACAGTTAGTTTGCACATAAGTGATGTTAGTATATATACCTATATGTACAATTGCACACTTTTTAAAACCAAACATTCAGAATATTTTCGAGTGTTTGAAAGAATGAAGCGTTCATATTTTATATTAGTCTCGCTAAAACTCAAAAACGGCTGGACCAATTTGGCAAATTTTGGTTTTGAATGATTTTTGGAAGTCCAGGGAAGGTTTAAAAGGTAAGAAAATATAAAAAAAATTTAGGGGAAATAGTAAAAATCACAATTTCATTTCTCCATACAAATAGTCCATATCTATCAAACCTTTGACACATAATTTCATTGTGAGGCAATACGAAGTTTGCCGGGTCAGCTAGTATTTAATATGTATCTAATACAAAGTCTGCCTCAGTAGTCTGGTAGGTATTAGCCTAATACTACTACGCTGTGGACATGTGTATGATCCCGGAGTTGGTTTTTTCCATTTTTTGGAACTTACCCAGTGCCGCTCTCGGCGTTTCCCATGCCCCGGGATTTCCTATGGCTCGCCACCTATTTATTACATGGAAAAAATATACCTAACTGGCCAATCGTGGATACGTATATATGTTTGAATGCATGCATGTCCATTCCTTCGAGGAATAGGTATACAACATCATCGTCTGTTTGAAATTTTCGCCATTTTGAAAATTCCATTGAAAATACTAATGAGTAGCAAAAGACCGTAGATCAATGAGCTTGTACTTTATAATATCATTGCCATTGATGATCGAAATTATTCATCAAAACCTTCTTTACAATGTATTCAATTAAATTCAGAAGGCACTCGATGAGGACATTGCCATCCGTCGAAATCCGTCCAATGGTTGCTATCGGTAACAGAAAACAAACCATGGAAATAAATAGACGGTTTTTTTTTATCTAAATTCATAACTTCAGCCGAAGACATTCACCGCTGGACAAATCCTACCCCAAAGATGATCGCAACCCTAACATTCAAACTCTACTACTGCAGGTCTATCATACCTACGTATCTACTTTTAACTTTTATTCATATTTTAGATATAAGAATCCAATTGTTCATGTTCACCTGTACTGAAACTGTGACTGTACTGAAAACAATGGTTCAATTAATAGATTCTTCAATAGGTACATGCGGCAGTTGTATTGAATTATTAGCAAACCCTTTTTCCACCATTTCTACGCGCCCGATTATACTTTATACACTTTTTTGTAATACAATAAAAAAATAAAGCATTAACTTATAAATTTACGAGAGTAGGTGTAATACCTAAAACAAAATATTGTTAATTTTTATGTCTCACGACTTTCAGTGACCGATATTTTTTATTTACACAGTTATCAATGCTTTTCACAAACCTGTTACGTCCATAATGTATTTACTAATCAACTCAATATACCTACTTACAATATTACAGAATTTACCTCTAATATTGAAGTATTGAAACTATGATCAATACTTGTAGAGGAAGTAGTGCGAATTCTTCGCATTTATGGTATTTTGCCAATCAAATCGCGAGGACAAATACAATAATTATCGACAATGTCAACGGGTTCATATGCTCAAAGTGCCTTTCACTTAGTCGCTCAACTCACATAAATGCACCAGGTGTCACAAAAAATAAATTTGTACAGCGCGGAACTCCACATTCCTTGCAAAACTTTTCTCAAAATTCCCGCGCACTAGTTTACGTCACAACAAATGTCAATGTCATTTCACAGGGCGCACGAATCACTCGCATTATGCCATCCAGAAAAAAAACACCCACGGATCCCGATAACAATAGCAGAAAACGTTAAATGCGTGTACAGTTTTTAAACCAACATACAACACGAGACTATACAAATGAATGAATTTTCTGACGTGTGTATACGACAAAATGGGTGAAACTCACACATTGGCACTCATCTGTCGCGAAACAAACAACACGTGTTTAATCGCGCCTACATCAGCGGCTTCTAGCGGTCACTGCTTTAAACGTTATATAAATGCTGTTTTACCGACACTACCTACCTACTACAGTGAAGTATGCCAATATTGCCAATATGCTCAAATCTTAGTGCAAGAATAGAATTAGGCAGCAATCACTCACTATGCATTTAACTAGGTATACATAGAAACCGTACGTACTTAAGGATAAAATTCACCAATTAATAATACCGATTTATAGACATAAATGTATCACTATCATGATAATTCATTCATTGCTAGCTCCAAAGAGTATATAAATACTACGAGCTAGCTCATCCACGTAGTATTTGTATACTCTTTGGCTCATCCTATAAAGATTACATTAAATTTTCTTATTAATTTTGCTTCATAGGTGTCAATTGTTGCCTATCAAAAAGGTGAAACCACTAAGTAGACTTCTTATTTATGTAGGCTTAGTTTATTATTTTTAGTTTAATAATAATTAAGTAGGTACATTTAATGAATTTGGAAATCAGTAACATCTAAGTATAAATAACTAATTTTACAGTGAATCTCAAATTTTAATGAGAACTCTGTACGCACGCACTTTTTTAAAATTTGACATTAATTTTCTGTTATTATTCGTCAGGTGGTTATATTTATGTCATATTGAATCTTTATATCAAAGCGATTGTTTAATGGCAGATGCAAAATCTTCTAACAATAGTAATATTCCTAAATTAAATCTCTAAATCCTGAATAATGCCTCCTAAACTAAAAGAGACAGCAAAAAAACCACCACCTCAAACACTACGTCCAGCAATCAGCAATGGTAGCCTGAATTACATTCCCGACGATGCATTAGAAGGTATTTGAAGACTTTAAAAATAAAACTCAAGAATCAGATAGAAATCTTTCCTTATTAGTAAGTAGAGTCTAGTAGAAGCCAGAGTGGAGAGAGTGAAGTGAAGAGCATAAAGTGCGAAATTTCTCTGTGCTTAGGATCCCCTCATCTTTCATTTTCTTCGCTAAGTTCATGCCGATTTCTAAAAGTTAAGAAATTGCACCTAAATCAGACTACTGCTTTAAGTACAGTTTCTTAATTAGTCAATCTGGCTTACCTATTTGGTTAATTTACTGTAATTTCACATGACTATTTCATATTATTGATTTATATGCAGAATCAGACGATGGCTGGATCTTTCTCCTTCGACGGCCCAAGAAAATCATTGCAATCCCAAAGATAACCATAGCATATAATAACATAGTAACTAATTTGAGTATCTAGAAAAATTATCAATTTTGTAGTTTCTTTTCATTTTTGTAAGGCTTCCAAGAACGCATAGAAACAGACATAGATTGGACTCTTACTGAAGAATCAAGTCGACATCACCGAGAAAAATGTTGCAAACCTGACATTGCAGAAGTTTTTTTCTCTGAAGCGTTAAAAAATAAAATTCAGCAAAGTATATTTCACGGATTTTTCGATGATGAGTCTACTCTCAATCTAGAAGAGCACTGGTCCATATTGTTGGCTATGTCTCTATGGGACAATGAAAAATTTTCGAATGAAGAAGGAAAAATATGCTTTCATAATGCCAATTCTATCACGGATAACATGATGGAATTAGTAAAAAAAGCTGTGAAATCTAACGATAGAGATGTTTTAAAACGTGATTTCGAAATGGTTGATTTACTACGAGTCAATGATTCGAAGGTTAATTATCAAAACATTATTTTCTCAACATTATTTTTTCAGATAAAGTAAATAATATCCTACTGAATTTTAGATAACGGCATTAGATAGCGGCCTGACAAAATTCAAAAAACTCGTTTCTCTAAGTTTATGTGGTAACTTTATCAGTGAAATTAATACAAAAGTAATTCCACCAAACCTTAGAACATTGCAATTAGAAGCTAACCGCATCAAAAGTGTACAGTCATTTGCCGAACTGTCTGTGGATTTACTATACTTGGGATTGTCCAGAAATTTGATAAATAATGGTAAATTATTCGTGAGTTCAATAGAAACACGTTTACTGAAAAAAAGTAAAATTTTGCTTATACATTCTTTAAAATCATGCAACAGACTTTCGTTTATATTATTAGATGGCATCGATGGGCTGAGAAAATTACCACCTAGCATCACCATTCTAGATTTGTCTCAGAACGACATCTATGATTTAGAGCCTGTACTAACTGCTCTGTCCGTGCTCCCAAATCTTGTTTCACTGATGCTCGCTGGAAACCCGTGCTCAGTAAGCATACTAAAACTCTTTGTAGTTTTTCATTATTTGTAAAGATGGCGCTGTACTGTTTTTCATGTGGTTATTTACACGATAGTGGTAAGTAGGTGTGTAATAATACACAAGTATACATACATTAATTCCTCCGAAAAATACAGCCACGAACATACACCCAAATTTCAATTGTTTTGATAGGAATTATAACTCCAGTTAAAGAGTATGTAATAATACTTAAAAAAACATGTGTTTCCTTTTACCTACCTTTTAAAATAATACAATGCAAATGCGGCAATTCATAAAAAATCACTACCTCAGCAGAAAAGGGTTAATATTCTATCACACACAACATAGTGGTTGTTCTTTCTTACAGATGTGTGCCGCATATTCCCGAACTACGCTCAGTAGACAGCCGAACTTGAAATGGCTAGATTCTCGGGAAGTGTTATCAACAGATCGATCTTTAGATCCATTTGAACCACATCCCGATGATTTGCGATCGGCTTACTTCAACTTCACGGTGTTTCGAGTTATGTCTGCTCCACAACCACCCAAACCAGAAAAGGTAAAATCTAAGATTTTATTTAAAAAATATGCTGAATTTTATAAGAAAAAGCTGACGAAAGGTGATTATAACTAAAGTTTTTTTTTAATTACTACACAAAACAATAAAGGTATATTAAAAAGCTAAGAAGTTAAGAACTAAGTACTAGAATAGTTCTTAACTTCTTAGCTATTTAATTTTTTCATCAAAACTCCAACAATTCGAAAGTAATATTAAAAATCTACACTTACAAATGTTAATAATGTTGATAAGTATAGTATGAATATATAAATAACTAAACTTATTTGTTACATATAAACATGTTACAAAATTAAACTCCTGAGCTGTACATACTAGATAGGTACCTATCAAACTAAAAGTAGGAACTAAGTAGTACTTACTTAGATTTTTAGTAGGTATGTCGTCCACCAGAACGACATACTACAAGGTTTTTATTATGTAAATGTGGCAAACAAGCATGCAGCACACATTGATGTTAAGTGATGAATGCAGCCTATAGACATCTACACGAAAACCAGAGGTCAAAGTGCGTTGCCGCCTTTGAGACCTAAGTTGTTATGTCTCTGTGATAGTTATTACGGGACCATCCATATCTAACAGGAACACAATAGTGCTGAACACTACCGTTTGGCGGTAGATAGAGGTAATGCGGTGGTGCATACGCCCGCAAGCTCCATCACTAGAGCTCTACCGCTAATAAAAAGTCTACTACTGCACCTATGCAGTACCTACACGCTCGAAGTTACGCTAACTGGTAGAGTCGCGTCTATCTAAGTAGGCTTGTTTGGTAGTATTAAATATATGTATAAGTGTAACTTCACGCCGGTAATCCCCGAAGGGGTAGGCAGAGGTAAATGCCGGTTACGTTTTGGCCCATGTAACAGGTGGCGAGCTTGTTGCCATCTCCGGGCACATTACCAAACTCCGAGGTACTGGGAAACTTCCAGAAAATGGAAAAAAACTCAATAGAACCAGTGATAAAGGATTTTAAACCGTTATCTGATATAGCCCTCAACCCGGGAATCGAACCTAGGACCTCCAGCGTAGTAGTAGTGGCCTGCTACCATTAGGCTACTGTCAAAAAGTAGATTTCAATCCATAGTCTGTCATAACGATGGTATTTAATCATGTGTTTTAGGGCGCCTTAACTACTTTCCACATTGAATTAGAACTACCTTTACTGGATACCAAAAGGAGAAATTTCTTAATATTTCGAAATAATGAATCACTTATTGAAATGTTGCCGCCACCTGAAGATGGGGAATGGATATCTTCGAAGATGCCATCTGTTATAGAAAGCAAGACAATCAGTTAGTATAATATTTAAGCTGTTGTCTAAACTTTTTTACCAGACTTATTCGACCATACTTCTCTTATGATGATACTCAAACTGATGATTTTACAGTTTACGTATAATTTAATTACACACTAACCATAATAATATTAATAGTTATAATAATAGTTTGTTTCGGATCTCGGTGTTTGTGTATGTGTCGTATGTGTACAACGGCATCCACGACATAGGTTTATTAATACCTAATGTGGAGCTGTGGGTGTAAGCGTATTTTCGTATTTTAATATAAGAAGCGCACATGGTCCCGCGGTAGGTGCAGACCGCAAGCGATCTACTCTGTTAAGGAATTCACGGCCGGGTGTGTGATAGGTGACCGCTAGTGGCAAATGAAAATGTGCGTTTCCGTGCTTCGGAGGGCACGTTAAGCCGAAACGCAGTCGTTAAACCTTGTCGGAGGCCTTATGGGTGGTTTGAAAACATCCGACAACTTGTTGGCCACTAACCCGTATCTCCACCAACCCACACTGGAGCAGCGTGATGGAATAAGCTCCAGGTCTCTTAAGAAGGGGAGAAACTCATGCCCAGTAGTGGGCGTGGACGTATCAAGGGTTTCCATTATTATTATTATAACCGTATTAGACATAGCGTCTAAGGAGGCTTCCTGGTGTATATACATATATTATTACCACCTGGACTAAAAATCTCATGATCCTACTACTATTATAAAGGCCAAAGTTTGTAAGTATGGATGTATGGATGTTTGTTACTCTTTCACGTAAAAACTACTGAATGGATTTGAATGAAACTTTACCACAATATAGCTTATACATCAGAATAACACATAGGCTATAGCTTATACATCAGAATAACACATAGGCTACAATTTTTGAGGTTTTTAATGTGAGGTCGTAGAAAAACACATTTTTTGCGCTTACATTGCGAACGCTGACTGAATCCTACAAGATAGATCAAAACAATTTACTACAGTATTGTACAACTTAAAAAGGTCTACAAAAAAGTCCGTGATGGTATATGTTTATCTCTTAGGAATAACCCACAATAACCATTTTTTATCCTTTACTTTGTACGAGAAATAATGGCTTATTTACGAAGCGATTTTAAGCAATACAGTATTAATCCTTATCCAATTAAGTATCTTAAATACATTGTGCATTTAATAAAGATCAATATGGCTTTTTACAGCATGTAAATTAAATAAATATTTTCGAAGATATCACAGATTTAAAATGCAGAGTCATAGCAATTTCGGCGATAATAGACTACAAGCCCATGTTAAAAAATTGATGGGTCATTTGAACCACCAGGTGACCTATCTAGAGCGATATAAGAGCATAAAATAATAAGATTCAGCACTATGCCGTCACTTGTAAGCTGTCCAACTGAGTGCAGGTGAGAATTCAAAAGTACAGGTAGACTCAGTACATTTTGGTCACATATTTTTGTACGGCATTCTTACCAACGATAGACCCATTAAAAATAATAAGAAAACGCACAGTGCCGTACAAAAATGGTGCGCCACGAAGTCGGATTTTTTTTTTATTTTCTGACAATTACCGGGGTAAATTTGGTCATTTGATTTTGTACGGCATCTGTGTCATACTATTTCAATAATGCTTTCAATTCATTATTCCGCAACGCCGTACAAAAATCATGCGACAAGGGGAAGAAATCGAGAGTTGCAACCCCCTCTCTTTCCGTAGTCCAGGGGGTGATTTGACACAACATGAAATAAACTTATTTTGAAATTATTTTATGCATAGATAATATTTTTTCATGTGCCGTACATTTTCGTTGGTTCAAAGGGGAAAAAAAACCGAAAAAGAAAAAATCAAAAAGAAAAATTCCATACAACGAAATGTAAGGTGAATTTTTCTTTATATTATGATAATAAAATATGTGAGGGTAGTTTGTTAACTTTGGTGTTACCATACGGATTTGTATGGTGTTGTGTAATCCCTGATTAAAAAAATGACTGACTCCGATAATGATTAATTGAAAGAGAACCCGTATTTTGTATTTTTATCATTAAATTTATCGAATTTTTCGAAAAAAAGTGATTGTTTTATTTATTCACATCATTACAATGAAACAAATCAATTATATGTATGTATCAATAATGTTTGAAGTATATATTAAACCAAAAAGTATATAAAACTGTTGATACTGGGATTGACAGTTTCAATTCTTGGACATAATATACACACCGTTTCAGTTTAGTTAGACGTCATAGTGATTTTATCATATTATCAATTGTCCTCTTCAAAAATATGTTAATACCGTACTGTATCAGATGGCCATAAAGTACCCTCAAAATTGAAGCGTTGATTTCATCAGCCTAAAAGATATGGTTTGCACAAAAATGTACGGCATCATTTTTTCCTAATTCATCTATGTTAATACTATTTAAAACAAGAAATAAAATGTATAAAACTATTATATTTCATTAATCAATGATATTTAAATTTTTACAATAATTTGCAAAATTTCAGTTTTTGCATTTCTCTATAATTTTTTTTAGAACGGTTTCTTTTGAACGGCAATACTATATAACAATTGTATTTTATAATATCATGTTAAAAAAAAAGTTCCCGTACAGGTTCAAATGATTTTACAGCTTTATAAATCAAAAATACGATGAAATTAAGATAATTATTGATATACATTCAAGGGAACAATCATTTTTTGACGGCATTACTTTTAATAGTACTTTTGAGTGCTACATAATGTTTTGGAACCGATGCCGTACTTTTTCAAATCACCCCCTGGACTACGGACAGAAAGGGGGTTGCAACTCTCGATTTTTTCCCCTTGTCGCATGATTTTTGTACGGCGTTGCGGAATAATGAATTGAAAGCATTATTGAAATAGTATGACACAGATGCCGTACAAAATCAAATGACCAAATTTACCCCGGTAATTGTCGGAAAATAAAAAAAAATTCCGACTTCGTGGCGCACCATTTTTGTACGGCACTGTGCGCTTTCTTATTATTTTTAATGGGTCTATCGTTGGTAAGAATGCCGTACGAAAATATGTGACCAAAATGTACTGAGTCTACCTGTACTTTTGAATTCTCACCTGCACTCAGTTGGACAGCTTACAAGTGACGGCATAGTGCTGAATCTTATTATTTTATGCTCTTATATCGCTCTAGATAGGTTACCTGGTGGTTCAAATGACCCATCAATTTTTTAACATGGGCTTGTAGTCTATAAATACCGTTTCGGTGATAAATATCGGCAGCGGCGCCAGGCGAACGGGGCGTGGGGGGAGCGGGGTAGGTGCGGTGGGGAAGAAGTGGCTCATCGCTGAGTGCGCGACCCGAACGCGGGTAGACGGGGTAGACGCGTGAGGGCAGACGTCGTTGACGGTTGTGTCCGTTTTGCGAATTTTGAAGGCACTAGCGATTTGATAAAAACGTAGGGTCGCCTACTTTAAGTAATATAGGCCTAAGGTTAGTTATTGCCAGGTTTCTTTTTGGTTAGGAGTTACACGTACAAATTAGGGCTCTGCAGTGCTTAGTTACCGTATTTCTTACTTATTACTAGACTAGACGGGACGAACCTGAAGTCCACGCGAACGAAGTCGCGGGCAAAAGCTAGTATGCAATAAATGAATTGAATTGAATTTTATACGCCTCAGTATGTGGTACGCTTATACAGCTAGACAGCTACGCTATACGGGATGCCGGGGAAGAGCTTTTAGTTTTTTTTTCGGTTTTTGGACATTTGTCAGATAGAGATGTCAATAGGCTCGCCACCTTACATGAGACAAAACGTAACTAGTGACTCGTGGGAGTTTGCTCTGCTTACGTAGTATTTGTATAAAGGCAAAGGCAAACTTCGTATTGCCTCACAATGAAATAATGTGGCAAAGGTTTGATAGATACGAACTATTCGCATGGAAAAATGAAATTGTGTTTTTTACTATTTCCCTTCAATTTCTTCTTATTTTCTTACCTTTTAAACCTTCCCTGGACTTCCAAAAATAATTTCTAAACCAAAATTAGAAAAATCGGTACAGCCGTTCTTGAGTTTTAGCGAGACTAACGAACAGCAATTGATTTATATATATATATAGATTACCTTAACTTCTTTTTTTTAGAACCTGATGAATCGTCACATCAATCAAATGTTTATAACCATCTGACAGCCAAAAATTCGAGAGAAGTACTAAATTACACAACGTTTGAAAGCAATCGAGTTCAGTGGAATAAGATAATCAACTTTCAAGAACCTACTGTCAGAATCTTCTGCCCTGATCTAGTGGCTCTAAGAAATACTTTTAGGACAATAGTTACTGTGAGATTTATCTACTCTGTGGTACGTACCTAAAATTCAATATTCTGTTCAATATTATTATAACAATGTGTGTTGAACTGAATTTAATTTCTTAATTCACACGCCCTTATAATTGCGAAAACCGAAATAAATATTGGATTCTGCGGCTAATCTCTCTTCGATCATGTCAGATTACCGTCAAATGGAGAGAAAAGAGAGTGCACCGATATTAGCACAAACACGTGTATAGCACATGTGTGTTTTTATTGTTATTGATGGTAAGAGAAATGACTCGGTGCCGCGAAATTTTGTATAAACTAAACTCCACGCCTGTATTCCCCGAAGTGATAGACAGAGGTAAATGTGGATGTTTCCCAGAGGTCCACAAATCTTAATTTATAGTTCATACATTGATTCCCAACGGGTCCACGACATACAGTCAGGCATATAATCAAACAACCACGATCCGTCGGTTACGTTTTGGCCCACGTACCAGGTGGATATAAGCTATATCTCCGAACACATTTCTAAATTACGAGGGTGGGGGAAATTTCCAAAAACCGAAATAATCCCAATCGCACTAGAGATAAAAAATAAAACTCCTTTTTCTCTGAAATCCCCCAACCCGGAGATTGAACTCAGGACCCCGGCGTAGCAGTAGTGGTGCGGCTATCGAAATGGATATTTAATTATTTTTAGACATATATCGGCAAGCAAGGTAAAACTGACAGGAAGAGTGCGCTATCTTTGAAACCGCCTGGAGAGTACCGCCTGACCCTTGCTACCATAAGGTGCGCGCTCAAGAGTCCAGACTGGAGCCAGCCATCTCAACATTTTCATTGGGATGACTCTCTTGGCACCAACGACGCAATACATTGGGGAGAGGCCGATCTTTCAGTAAGCAATTCAAACAAAATCTAAGCTAACATAAACAACGTGTCTGATTAATCTGATTATACTCTTATTTCTTATTTTTAAATAATAATTTTAAAATATAAATTGCACAAAAGCTGTATACTGTTTACCGCGTGCTATTTTTAGCAATCACCATATCCGTTCTGAGTCACTGCAATTGAACAAATTATGCACCACGAAACTCATACAAATCTATCAAATGATGTGCTATTAGCAAATTGTTCTTTGAAAATAGAATGATAGCAGATAGTGTAAATTCTGATGTTATAGAGAAAATTCTCCAAATTCGCCCATTCTTTTAATTTTTTTTGTTTAACACCTTTTTTTTTCTAAACAGGTTGTACAATATAGCCAAGCGCCCATCAAAGCGGTTAAAGGAAAGCTAGATACAGACGCCGGATCCTCTCGACAACAGCCTCCAGAAAATTTAACCTGTCATTTTGGATTTGGCATCGATACTATACGTTAAAGTCTCAATAATACGTAGAGTTGAATTATTATTTGATATTTTTTGTCTACATTGTAAAAAAATACGATATACAATCTATAAAATCAGTTAACTGTATTTAACAAAACATTGTCAACTTTTTACGACGACCCAGTTGGAGAGACAAGTAATTGTATGATCAGATCCTTAAAAAAGTAGGTTGACAGCTAGTTCAATCCTTGTTGATATTCGTCAATTGTCCATACAGAATCTATAAAAACCAAATGTTATCCAATTTCAATGTATGCTTATCCTGTCTAGTGGACAGGATAGAAAATGTTACGAACTCGGAAATTCCCCCAGCACTTTATCAATGTTTGCCCAGTCTCAAATCTGTTATTTCTGGTAGCCGAGATCCCGGAAGAAAAATAGTAATATCCTCAATTTGATCAATGGCTGGGTCATTCGACTATCAGCCAGGGACCCTTGTGGGGTCATTTCTTTTTGAATGGCTAACGCGCCGCACGAACGCTGGGGCAGCCAGCTTGAGTATTTACTATCGTGTCTTGGTTACGCTGTTGGAATCGGAAATTTATGGAGATTTCCTTATTTATGCTATAGAAATGGCGGCGGTGAGTTCATTCAACAACATTCTATAATAAGCTATTATTAGGTAAATTTCCTTCCTATGCAGTTTGTTCATATTGTTTTCTTAGAACGGCTCCCTAGTTGTTATTTTGCAAATTATGATTTTAATTGACGAGCTTACTGTAGGAAATATAACATTCTTGTTCATATTTATTTTATTCGAATAACCCAATTATTATTATTACTGAATATACTTGCATTTACTGTTATTGAAAATGTACGATACATATTTCAATTTATAATTCATTTTAGGAGCATTCCTTATTCCATATTTCTTAACGCTCATTGTGTGCGGCATCCCACTTGTTTATCTGGAGACGACACTCGGACAATTTGCGAGCGCAGGATGTATTTCTGTTTTCAACATAAATCCACTCTTCAAAGGTATTTTGTTTACTCTATTAAATCCTTTTTGCTATCGCTTGCAATATACAAGATGTTTATATCCCTTACTATTTTGTCGATTTACAGGCGCGGGGTATGCAGTGATAATTTTAAATGTAATAGCAGTAACATATTTTGCTGCGATCATGTCCTATCCAATACTGTATATATACCACTCGTTTAGTTCGCCGTTACCATGGCAAAACTGTGGAAATTCATGGAATACCGAAAGATGCACGGAGGTACTAAATTTAGATCAGTCGTAAGATGAATTTGTAGCATAAATCAATGCTCTTATGTTTACATGACCTAATAATTTACAGATCACAGGCAATTTTACATTTGGCGATACGAGCGGAAGAATTTCAACTCCCGAAGATGAATTCTTTCAGTAAGTAATTTACTGTAAATGTTAATTATTTCACGAATTGTTTAATTGGACTAAATGAATGTGTCATGTTTCTCAGTATACGTCTCTTGCGAATGTCGCCGGGGTTACATGAAATCGGTGGAATTGTATGGCCAATATTCTGGTGTAACGTAATATGCTGGATTTTGGTTTACCTCTGCATCTGCAACGGCGTAAAGAGTGTTGGAAAGGTTAGCTATGAAATGTCACGCTGAAATAACTTTAGTTGGCACGTTGCCGTCATAACAGTCACATTTTCCACGAAGAGGATTTCTGAAAATCGTTTTATTTATGCTTCACAGATCGTGTATTTCACGGTGTTGTTTCCATATGTGGTGCTGGGTGCTTTATTTATTCGTGGCGTGACATTGCCTGGTTCGTGGCAAGGTATACTTTATTTCGTATTACCTGACTGGAGGCTGTTAGCTAACCCAAATGTAAGTGGCGCCTAACGTGTAAGTATATACGCCTGCAAGTTTCATTCCTCTTTATGAAGCAATATCATTTTCGCAATATTTACTTTTACAAAGACACATTTTATTCGTCTTTTTATTTTCACTAGGTCTGGGCGGATGCAGCCACGCAGATCTTTTATTCTTTGGGACCTGGCTGGGGAGGGCTGGTCAGTATGGCCAGTTTCAATAAATTCCATTACAAAAATTTACGGTGAGAACCAATTGATTCTGATTTATTCATTATATCATCAGATGATCACTGATCATGGTTTTACGGATGGAACTAGTTCCGTGGATATATTTTAGTCCCTTAAAGTCTTTTAGTATCTTTGTTGGGGGTTGGGGCTATCAGAAATTGAAGATGAAGGAGAAGGTATATTATCCTTTACGAGTATCTTAAGTTGTTTTTGGGACTTTTTCATTTTCTGAAAGTTTTCAAGTGCCACCTTCTGAGTTTGTTAATTTGCCCAGAGACCCGCTATTAGTTACATCAGGTTAGGTACATGAGTCAAAACGTAACCGACGAATCGTAGGGATTTGCATGTAAGCTTGAATGCATGAATCACAGACAGTGAATTTACTTCTGCCTTCCTCTTTGGGGGACACAGACGTAAAGTAACGAAATTACTTAATATTTATCACTTGATGAGAGCGGCCCAGGACCGTTCGTTGTGATAATCTTTAGAGGGGGATCTTGTCCAGCAGAGACGTATGTCGGCTGATGACTTGCTACATTGAACACGACCTTCCATGTACCGTAGATATAAAAAATATATAAAAATGACAACCCATTATACGTTCCACAGCTGGGCACGAATCTCTCCCCATTTTGGGCGGAGCTTACTCCACCACGCTGCTCCAATGCGGATTGGTGGAGGTGGGTGGGTGGCGGTGGCAACCGGGACCGACGGCTTAACGTGCCCTCCGAAGCTCGGAAACCCGTATTTAATTTGCCACTAGCGGTCACCCATCACACTACCCATCTACACCTGCCGCCGGGCCATGCGCGCTTCTACCGTAGATATTATTTACTATTTCACAAAACAACGTATTACTATCATTTATTCTGCGACGCTCCTTTCTGTAAGACTTTGACACCTACTTGGCTAGTTTTCAAATGATTCTACTACTCTACTAGAGCTAAATGATATTATTATTCACTACTTACAACATTCATTTAACACCTTAGTACTACTGACGACCCGGTTAGTCCTGCGGTGTTAGACGATCGTTTGATTAGAAGGGTCGCGGGTTCGATCCTCGAACCGGGACAAATATTTGTAAAGCGTATCTGTAACTTGTTTCGGGTCTGGGTGTTTGTGTACGTGTTGTATGTGTACAACGACATCCACGACACAGGTTTATACCTAGTATAGGGCTGTGAGTGTAAGCGTATTTTTATTTTTTAGGGTTCCGTACCTTAAAAGGAAAAAAGGAACCCTTATAGGATCACTCGTGCGTCTGTCTGTCTGTCTGTCCGTCTGTCACAGCCAATTTGCTCCGAAACTACTCGACCGATTGAGTTGAAATTTGATGAATATATGTAAATTGGTGACCCAAAGATGAACACGTCAAGTAAAATAAAAAAATTTAAGCCCCCTGGGCACTTTCGGGGGGTAAATCAGAAAATTAAAAAAATATATATTCGTAAACTGTGTCGTGTGACATATCAAATGAAAAAGGTTGTTGTCAGCATCTCAGATATATTTTTTTAATAATTTTTGCATAAACAAATTTGAAGTTATTTAAGAAAAACGACGAAAATTGACCATTCCCCTATCTCCGAAACTACTGAACTTAAAATTTTGAAAAAAATGTGTAAAATAGTTCTTTGCCTATAGATTACTGGAAAACCTATAAGAAGTTTGAGTATTCAAATTAAATCGAAAACTCTTAATAATATAACCCCCCCTGCCGGTACCACCGTAACCGCTATGTCCCTGCATTTTAAATCTGTAATATTTTCGAAAATATTTATTTAAATTACGGAACCCTCACCACGCGAGTCGAACTCGCACTTGTCCGGTTTTTACGTTTTTTACTTTTATTAGTAGTGCTTAGTGGATAATGGAATACCCAAGTAAACATAATGCATCACTGTTTATTTTTAGATCATCAATAATAATACCGTTAGTGAACAGCGGAACGAGTATATGGGCTGGATTCGTAGTGTTTTCCGTGCTGGGTTTTGCAGCAGACCGTGCTGGGGTGTCGGTGACCCAGGTGGCCACAGCTGGGCCGGGCCTCGCCTTCGTCACGTACCCGACCGCAGTCACCATGATGCCCGCTCCAAACTTTTGGGCTATCACTTTTTTCGTCATGCTCTTCTTTCTGGGTATTGATACCATGGTAAGTACTTTTTTTTTTTTAATGTAATAAAAGTGGCAAACAAGCGTGCAGTTCACATTGATGTTAAGTGATGACTGCAGCCTATAGACACTTACACAATGACCAGAGGTCAAAATGCAAATGCACTGCCACTCCTGAGGCATTAGGTGTTATGCCTCTGTGCCGGAAATTACAGAGCCGTACATTACCACCTGACCGAAACATGATAGTGCTGAACACTACCATTTAACGGCAAGTATATTAGGTAATGCAACATATACATCGGTGGACTACTTCTTGAGGGAAGGCCTGGAGCTCACTCCATCACGCTGCTCCAATGCGGGTGGGTGGAGATACGGGTTAGTGGCCGACCCGCTGACGGTTATTTTCAAACCGCCCATAAGGCCTCTGACAAGGTTTAACGGCTGCTATCTATCGATAGCAACCGGGAGACCGACGGCTTAACGTGACCCTCCGAAGCACTGAAACGCACATTTTAATTTGCCACTGGCGGTCTTTACCGAGTAGATCGCTTGCGATCTACACCAGCCGCTCAGCCATACGCGCTTCAATAAGTTCAATAGTACAAGCAAATAAAACCTATTATTACTCAGTTAGTCTCAAGGTAACTATTTACCCAGCTGGGCCAGGTACTCAACTTCGTACCTACCGTACCCGACCGCGGACTGCCAAATACTGTAAAGTAAACTCGTATGCCATCTCGTTCCTCGTTCCGCTCTTTTTTCGGCCGCTATGGTAGGTAATTGATGTTAGATTTAAAAGGGTGGTGGTGGAGTTCTACTATAAATATTCGATAACGCAGTCATCACAAATTTCAGCAGTCCAGCCGCTATACCACTCAGATACCGAAGCCCACATCCGAGAGTCGAATTTCTCTTTCCTTTTTGATTTAACCAATTCATTTGATTTAACCGGATCAATCAAAAAGGAAGTTATCAATGATCGTTCACCAATCCCGAATTGTTTTTTTTTATTTTTTTTTTTGTTTAAATCTCGGTTTAATCTCTCATTCCTGGTAATTCGTGCAATAGAGGGTATTGCACGAATTACCAGGAATGAGAGAAAAAAAATATTTTTGCCTTATTTGTGTTTTATTGGGATAAATTAAGGAATTACACAACAAAAAAAAATTAGGTACTTTACTGAAAGAAATAAAACTAAAAGCCAGGAATGACTTTGTATGCATTTAGCACTTTCTATGATTGTGTCATTTCTGGCTTTCTATGCACATGTAATACAATTTTAAGACAACATGAAAGTCTTTGACAATTGCTATTCTGATTGAGACACAGGTAAATGTCGACGAGAAGGTGACGTGCTACGCAGGCTGCGCGGTAAGTGGGATTCTCCACGCCATCAAATATCCTCAGAAAAGTGAAATACGTTGGGCCTCGGACCGTGTGAAGTAACAACCGCAGGAAATAGCTTTCGCCATTATTTGGATGCACGGTACCTATAAACCTTACCCAATGAGGTGTCCTTAAATTCTCGGATATTCATGCAAAATTAGAAGTAAATCCATTAAGATTTGAGTTTAGCTCGCACATACATACAGACAAACAACAACAGACAAAACAAACACTATATTTGCCCAAATGCCCACTCCCGGTCACTCAGAATTCATGTTTAGTCTATTTGCCGAACGTGATGTTAGGAAGAGCATATTAGCTATCAATTCGAATGCTATCGGGTGTGATAGCATCAGTCGTAAGATGATCATTCCTCTTTTAGATATCCTTACCCCTGTAATCACTTCCATTCTAAATTGCTCTATCTCCACTGGCATCTTTCCTACTTTGTGGAAGGATGCCAATATAATTCCTCTCCCCAAGAAATCTAATCCCTCCTCTTTTTCCGACTATAGACCTATCTCAATCCTACCATTCTTGTCTAAAATCCTTGAACGCCTTGTTCACCAGTTGAGTTCCTTCCTTTCCCAGCAAAATCTTTTCAATCCCTTGCAATCCGGTTTCCGTCCTGGTCATAGTACGACGACTGCCTTAGTGAAAATCTCCGATGACATTCGTTTTGGTATGGATAATCAACAGTTAACAGTATTAACATTGCTAGACTTTAGTAATGCCTTTAATACTGTTGACTTTGACATTCTATTAGCGTGTTTGTGCTCTCTTAACATATCTCCGTCTGCAATTGATTGGTTTCGCAATTACTTGTATGGCCGCCGGCATCGCATTCAGGCTCAGGAACATCACTCGACCTGGTGTGCCAGTGATGCTGGTGTGCCTCAAGGTGGCGTGTTGTCCCCTCTATTATTTTCTATATTCATTAATTCTGTTTGCCTTCAAATATCTTCTCTCTACCATCTCTATGCAGACGATTTACAAATATATACAAGATCTTCTTTGAATGATCTACCTAATGCGATTAAAAAATTAAATGATGACCTTGTCCGCATCTCATCGTGGAGCAAATCTTTTGGCCTTACTGTTAATCCCGAAAAAACTCAATTAATTATTATAGGTAGCTCAAGGCTTGTGAGTAAAATCGACTGGGATAAGTTGCCTCGGGTATTGTACGATGGAATTAATATACCGTTTCTTGACAAAGTTAAGAACTTGGCATAATTTTTGATCAGCATCTGTCATGGTCTCCACAGCTTTGTGAAGTTAGCAGGAAGGTTTTTGCCACGATTGGTTCTTTGCGCCGATTACGTAACTTTTTACCGATACCTACTAAAATTGCGCTTGCAAATTCCTTGCTTTTTCCAATACTTGATTATGCTGACGTCTGCTACCTCAATTTGACCCAAGGGCAAATAAATAAGCTTGAGCGCCTTCAAAATGTTTTCATCAGATTCATATTTGGTCTTCGCAAATATGATCACGTTTCGGAATATCGCAATAAGCTCAAGTGGCTCTCCATTCAACATCGCCGGAATGTACGTATTCTTTCTCTTTTATACTGCGTGCTATTTAATCCTATTAGTCCCAAATATTTAAAAGATTTGTTTGATTTTACCTCTCATTCGCGTTCCCTTCGATCCTCATTACTTTTGCGTCTAAATACTCCTGTACACTCTAGCAAATTTTACACTAATTCCTTCGCAGTAAAAGCTGTACGCTTATGGAACTCTTTGCCCTCTAGTATAAGACAAGCTCAGACTGTTGAAGCGTTCAAACACCAGGTGAAGTCTCATTATTTATGTTCCCTTCCTTAATATCTTGTGTTAATCCGACTTGTTTTTGTTCACTGTCATCATTAACATTTTATATTTATTTTCTCAAATTTGTATAAGTACTACTTTTGTTTTATGTACCTACGCACATCCTACCTTTTCTTTTTAAGAATTATCTTTTATTTTTTGGGTTGCCTGGAAGAAATCGCTCTTCTAGCGATAAGGCCGCCCGCTGTATCACATGTAATTGAAATGTTTTGTTTTTGTAAACTTATTTTTTGGTGTGCAATAAAGTATATATTATTATTATGTCTCTCGTCAGCACGGGATCCAATTTGAACTCCGGACCTTTGTCAGGCTTGCGCGGGGACATGGGGAGTCCAACACGTAGAGGCCCTTTCGAGAATTTTGATCTACTTTGTAATGGGTTATATTCGGCGGGACCTCTCTCTGGCTGCATCAATAGTTAATACAGACACAGACAGACCCCGCAGAATATAATGGGACTATTGTAATGAAAAGTGATTTGCCAAACTTTGGGCTATGTGGGTGAACTGGGGGGACTAGCTGGCTGGGCCTATGGAGTGAGATCCGGCACCTGCCTATATTCAACATCTCACATTATCGAATCCTACTTTAGGCAGGTGGTGACTCGCCTCTCCTTGGTGGGCCCCCCAAACAGCCAACCCGATGGTCGACAGGGGGCAACACTGTTGAGAGAGGCTGGGGGTGTCGAGAGGTGTGGCCCCGGTTTCACCATCACGAGCGAGTAATCTCGAGCTCGGAGCGGGCTTCCCCGCTATTATGCCTTTAGACACATCCACCCCCGAGTGTATGGCTCTTGCAGAAATTTAGACAACAGCCTATTATCCAAATTTCTGCAAATGCCATACCTCTAGCGCCCCACTCTGACCGGCCAATGAAGGCAAGCCAGAGGTGAGAGACCTGATGCTCTGTCCGGCCGTACCTCTGTGTGGCGGACGAGGCGGAGCCCAGTTCTCTCGGAGGAACTCGAGATGATGGTAGGGGGTGGTGTCGCTACTCACCAACAGCTCGCCACAAGCTGCTCTGCCCCCTTATTATTATTATTCCACTTATTTATTGATCCAACTTATTAAATAATTTTTTACATATATATGTATAAAAAAAACAACAAATATATATATAAAAAATTAAAAAATAGTGTGCCGCCGGCAGCGAGAGCAGGGTCCAAGCTGCCGGTGGTTAGGGACACAGAGACAGGAACCTCCTCACTATACGTGCCGTGCCGTATTGCGTGAGTACTGCTTTCTGTATCAGACCCTTGATCCATCCACCTAGCGAGAGCCTCTTGAGATGTTGGTCGAGGCTCTTCGCTATCAGCCCGTTCACCGATACGACTATCGGCACAATGATGGCCGAATCCACATCCCACATGGCGACAACCTCGTGAGCCAGATCAAGATATTTAATTTCCTTGTCTTTTTCGGCTTTCACGAGATTCTCATCATGCGGGACGGTGATGTCGATCATCATTACGCGGCGCTCCGAGCGATCTATCACCACTATATCAGGCTTATTGGCAACAATAGTCCTGTCAGTGATGATAGATCGGTCCCAATACATCGAGACATGGTCATTTTCCAGAACTGGGTCGGGCACATACCTGTAGTACGGCACCTCCGCGGCTACAAGACCGTATTTCAAGGCAAGTTGCTGATGGATTATCCTGGCTACTTGGTTGTGTCTGTGCAAGTATTCGCCGTTGGCAAGACTCGAACAGCCGGAAACAATATGCCTGATTGATTCACCCGGTCGATGGCATGCCCGACATATGTCGACCGTTCCATCCTTCAGGATAAACTTCCGGTAGTTGTTGGTCATTACCACTTCGTCCATAATTGCACAAACAAAACCTTCGGTTTCCCCAAAGAGGTCACCGAATCGCAGCCAGGCCACAGACGCTAAGAAATCTACATCGGGCCCATGGAGGGCCCGGTAAAAACGCCCGTGTAGCTCCTTGCCTTGCCATACAATCCTGCGGTCGCTAGTCGTGAGCACCTCAGGTTTGCGCCAGTTCTTTTTAGCCAAAGAGAGTGGGGTGAGTCCGCTGTCGACCGCCACCACATCCCGATGCATCTCTCCGCCGGCGGTCAGGAAGTATTCTCGGAGATTACACACCTCACGGTTGTGTAGGGTCTTAGCGCTTAGAACGCCACGACCCCCACATCTCCGTGGGATGTATAATCTCATCACCGAAGACCGTGGGTGATGCATGCGGTGCGCTGTCAGTAAAGAGCGAACTCGCCTGTCAAGGGCATCCAGTTCGGTCTGAGTCCACTTGAGTATGCCGAAGGAGTACAGCAAGACCGGCATGACCCAACCGTTGAAGGCGCGCACCCTATTACCGCCCGACAAAAGACTTTTCAGTACTTTTGTCAGGCGACCAAAGAAACGTTCCCTCAACGATTGTCTCATCTCGACGTCGCGTATACCTAAGGCCTCCGCCATACCCAAGTACTTATAGCTCTCGGTGGCAGAGAGGTTTCGGAACGGGGTGGAACCCGGGGGATTCATTCCCTCGGATTCCATTATCTGCCCCTGTCGTACATGCATAACAGCGCATTTTTCGATTCCGAATTCCATCCTAATAGAGTTACTGAAGTTTTCAGTTACCTTCAGTAGCTCAGATAGGTTGGCATTACTGGAACCGAACAATTTCAGGTCATCCATGTATAGCAGGTGAGATATCGTCCGACCACCTCTTCGCAACCGATAGCCAAGCCCCGAAGCCTCTAGCAGCGTGCTGAGAGGATTCAGGGCCAGGCAAAACCATAAGGGGCTCAGACTATCGCCCTGGAAAATGCCCCTGGCAATTCTCACAGGTTCGCCAACCGCCAGGGGCTGCCGAGACCCTGGATAGCGAAGAACCGTACTCCACTGCAGCATACATGAGCCCAGAAAGGCCCGAAGAGTTGAATGAATTTTATACAACTCCAGGACCCGCATGAGCCATGTATGCGGCACGGAATCGTAGGCCTTCATATAATCTATCCAGCATGTCGACAGACTCTTTCGGTTGCGACGAACCTGCTGGCTAATTGCCATGTCTATGAGGAGTAGCTCCTTAGTACCGCGGGACCCACTCCTACATCCATTCTGAGAGAGAGACAAGATGGAGGAGTCTTCAATGTGTTTAGTTATTTTAACTCTCAGAATGGATGTAAGAACCTTATAAACCGTCGGTAGACAAGTTATTGGTCTATAATTTTTGGGTTCCGCGGTACTACCTGATTTATGGAGCAGGTGGGTCACACCAGTCGTTAGAAACTGTGGGAGAGAGCCTGATTCCAGAGATGACTGAAACTGGACTGCTAAACGAGCGTGCGAACTACGCAGCCACTTTATTATTATTATTCCACTCATTTATTCTTCATCTTATTTAGTATTTTTTTACATATATAAGTTGAAAAAAAAAAAGAACAAATATATATAAAAAAATAAAAAATAGTGCGCCGCCGGCAGCGGGAACAGGGTCCAAGCTGTCGGTGGTTAGGTAGGGTCACAGAGATAGGAACCTCCTCACTATACGTGCCGTGCCGAGAAGTGCCGCCTTCTGTATCAGACCCTTGATCCAACTTCCTAACTTGAGCCTCTTGAGATGTTGGTCGAGGCTCTTTGCTATCAATCCGTTGACCGTGACGACTATCGGCACAATGATGGCCGAATCCACATCCCACATGGCGACAATCTCGTGAGCCAGATCAAGATATTTGATTTCCTTGTCTTTTTCGGCCTTCACGAGATTCCCATCATGAGGGACGGTGATATCGATGATCATTGCGCGGCGCTCCGAGCGGTCTATTACCACTATATCAGGCTTATTGGCTACAATAGTTCTGTCAGTGATAATAGACCGGTCCCAATACATTGTGGCATGGTCGTTCTCGAGAACTGGGTCGGGCACATACCTGTAGTATGGCACCTCCATGGCCACAAGACCGTATCGCAAGGCAAGTTGCTGGTGGATAATCCTGGCTACTTGGTTGTGTCTGTGCAAATATTCGCCGTTGGCAAGACTTGAACAGCCGGACACAATATGCCTGATAGATTCACCCGGTCGGTGGCATGCCCGACATATGTCGACCGTTCCATCTTTCAGGATAAATCTCCGGTAGTTATTGGTCATTACCACTTCGTCCATAATTGCACAGACAAAACCCTCGGTTTCCCCAAATAGGTCGCCGAACCGTAGCCAGGTCACGGAAGCTAATGTGTCAACATCAGGCCCATGAAGGGCCCGGTAAAAACGTCCATGTAGCTCCTTGCCCTGCCACACACTCCTGCGGTCACTGGTCGTGAGCACCTCAGGTTTGCGCCAGTTCTCTTTAGCCAAAGAGAGAGGGGTGAGTCCACTGTCAACTGCCACCATATCCTTATGCATATCCCGGTCGGCGGTAAAAAAGTACTGTCTGAGGCTGCACACCTCACGGTTGTGTAAAGTCTTGGCATTAAGAAAGCCTCGACCTCCACACCTCCGCGGGATGTACAGTCTCATGACCGACGACCGTGGGTGATGCATCCGGTATGTCGTCAGCAAAGAGCGGACTCGCCTGTCAAGGGATTCCAGGTCGGTCTGAGTCCACTTGAGAATGCCGAAGGAGTACATTAAGACCGGCATGACCCAACCGTTGAAGGCACGCACCTTATTACCACCCGACAAAAGACTTTTCAGTACTTTTGTCAGGCGACCAAAGAAACGTTCCTTCAACGACTGTCTCATGTCGCTCTCGTTTATGCCTAAGGCCTCCGACATACCCAAGTACTTATAGTTCTCGGCAGCAGAGAGGGTTCGGAACGGAATGGAACCCGGGGGATTCGTTCCCTCGGATTCTATTATCTGCCCTTGTCGTACATGCATAACTGCACATTTTTCGATTCCAAATTCCATCCTAATAGAGTTACTAAAGTTTTCAGTGACCTTCAGTAGCTCTGTCAGTTGCGAATTGCTGGAACCGAATAATTTCAGGTCATCCATGTACAACAGATGAGATATCATCCGACCGTCTCTGCGTAGCCGATAGCCTAGGCCCGAAACCTCTAGCAAAGCGCTTAGAGGATTCAAGGCCAGGCAAAACCATAGGGGGCTCAGACTATCGCCCTGGAAAATACCCCTGGTGATTCTCACAGGTTCACCGACCGCCAGGGGCTGCCGAGATCCTGGATAGTGAAGGACCGTGTTCCATTGCGTCATACATGAGCCCAGGAAAGTACGTAGAACTGTATTTACTTTATACAGCTCCAGAACTCTCATGAGCCATGTATGCGGTACGGAGTCGTAAGCCTTCTTATAATCTATCCAGCAAGTCGAGAGACTCTTTCGGTTGCGACGAACCTGCTGGCTAATTGCCATGTCAATGAGGAGTAGCTCCTTAGTGCCGCGAGACCCGCTCCTACATCCATTCTGAGAGGCAGACAAGATGGAATAATCTTCGATGTGTTTAGTTATTTTCACTCTCAGAATTGATGTAAGGAGTTTATATACTGTTGGCAAGCATGTGATAGGCCTGTAGTTTTTAGGTTCCGCGGTACTACCTGATTTATGGAGCAGGTGGGTCGCACCAGTTGTAAGAAACGGAGGGAGCGTCCCTGACTCCAGAGATGACTGGAACTGGGTTGCCAAGCGAGCGTGCGAACTTTTTAGCCATTTTAACCAGAAATTATGCAGCCCGTCCGGTCCCGGAGATTTCCAGTTCGGTATCGGGCGGGCTGCATTGGCTACATCTTCTTGTGTAATTAAAATTCCCTCTGTAGCCCCAAAATATGCGCGCATGACGTTCTCGTTAATTTGCGATGTCCATTTCATGCGCGGCACATTACCACCGACAGCGGGGACCCTATTCGGAGCCGGTTGGCGCCGAGGTCCCAAGCTAGACGGCGGCCGGGGTCTCACTCGACGACGCGCAGGTGGAGGTGACGGCGCCGGGGAGAAGTATTCGTCGCTAGAGCTCGACGCAACTACAGCGGTCGGAGACGCACTCGCGTTGGGGGCGGCATCCGGCGGCTGCGAGGCGGAGCTCAGCGACGAGTCCGGAGGTGGTTGGTGTGCTGCTTGTGCATTTCTGGCTCTAGCCCTTGTTATCATTCCATTTTATGTGTTTATTGGACTCACTGAACTTTGAATATTTATTTCACTATGAATTTTATACATATATATTTTACAAATTGTTTTTTTGTCATGATTTGTCATTACACTGTCTGTCATCATATTTTTTCATCACTAGTTTTGGGATAATATAGAGTTTGTTGTGCTCGAAATCATTGTTCACGACACGTGTTCATGTATATAAAGTTTTTGATTACGGTTTTGAATAGTGATAATACCTTGAATACAAAATTAAATTTAAATAAAATCGGAGCAAATCGGAATGTCACTTATTCGTACCAGGGTTGCCAGGTTTATTATTATTATTATTATATTTGGCTTCGATTTCGATAGTAAATCACACCCCAAATATTCTTTAAAACAAAAAATACAATGTACAGTTTTGACTTTCCTACGATTTTAAAGATTTACAGCTCTTCCCCCGTAGGAGATAGCGTGATAATATGTAGCCTATATGTTGACCGGACCTCTTAGTATTAATTAGCAAAATAATTTTTTCTTCAAATTTTGCATGAATATTACTAACAGGCGGCATTTAGTAGGTACTTTTTAAGTTTAGCCCGGACATACATAGAGACAAACAAAAATCTGAAAACTATATTTTTGGCTTCGATTTATATTGTAGATCACGTCCAAAGTATTCTTTTAAAAATATTCAATGTACAGTTTTAACTTTCCTACGATTTTATTAAATGTAGAGAGTCCCGTGGGAATGAGGGATTTTCCCGCAGTAAAAAGTAGCCTAAATGTTGGCCAGGCTTAGTATCTATACACCACAAAAAGTTTCATTCGAATACGTTCAGTACCTTCGGAGATTACCCTGGACAAAGGGACAAACAGACAAACAGACAGACAATAAAATTAAAAATAATTGAAAAGTGTTCTAATACTATTTTAACATCTCCCTCAATTAGTTTTTCGTAAATATATACAATGTACAGACACGCGGGTTTTACTGTTTTATTATATTATATGTATAGATATCCAAATGGGCTTCTGATATAATGATTGGTTGAATGCGGGAGTTTCATAAGCGAAGGTTAGAAAGCGGAATTTTGTCGTCGTCAAAGTCAGATGCGGAGTCATCACTAATGGAATCATGAGCGGGAATAGATTTAGTGAAACGATTAGTGCCCTAAAAACGTGATAGAATCATTCTGGAACGGTAGAAAAAGGAATCGCTGAATGCATTTCTGGCTTAGCGTTTTACACCGTAAATGCATACAAAGCCAGAAGTGGCTCCCATGAAAAAATGAGAAAAAGGAATAGAAAAAAAAGCCTAAGATTAATGAAAAACATATTAGTTGAAGTAAAAAGAACTTCAACTAATATGCTTTCATTAATCTTAGGCTTTTCTACCCTTTAATAATAGGTTTCATATTTTTTACACACAAATTACTGACCTTTTCTGGTAATTGTTGATTATCAAAGTCTTACGAAAAATCTCTACGTCCATTTTCTGAGCACACGCCGGTAAAAAGTGAAATTATCTTGGCGAATGGCCCTATTTATACACAAAAAAAATACGTCCCATTCCACGAATAAGTGATTACTGGAGCCCTTACAAAATTTATTAATTTTTATTAAAACTAAGTGTAGAAAAAAAAAATAGTTTCAGCAGCCATAAATGGCTTCTATGCAATAGAGGTAAAATAAAAAAGGGTAAAGAGAAATTCAACGGTTGGATGTGGCCTTCGGTAGATTAGTGATAAAGCGGCTGGACTTGTAATTTGACCTATCACAAGCAAATTCTATTATTTCCAAGTGATTCAATACATTTTTGAGTTTACGAGTTTGAGTTTGAGTTTGGACTGGTTAGAGATTTCAGTTTACTTGCGTATATCATAAACCAACCATTTCAAGCCATCCCCAATGCATGGTTGTTCTTGTTCGCAGTTTGTGACGATCGAAGCTGTTATTGCTGGAATATTGGACGAATACCCACAATTACGTCGAAGAAAGAAAATTATTACTATACTGACCTGCTTGGTCCTCTTCAGTCTTTCTATTATTTGCAACACTGAGGTATGTACATATTTGCCAAAGTAGATTTTTTTATTTAACAAAGGTGGTCAACAAGTTTGCTGTTCACATGGATTTTAAGTGATGACTGTAGCCCTACCCAAAATCCAAACATCAAAATGCCACCTGACATTGAATTTGTTATGTTTTTGTGATAGTAGGAATTACATTACCATCAAGCTGGAAAACGACAGTGCTGAATACTAGGATACCATTTGGAAGCAGATAGATTAGGTAATGTGGTGGTGCCTACCACCTCGAGCTTCTGTACTGTATATCATCGGAAAAAAGGGAGTTTTTGAATTTGATTTTTAACCGACTTCGAAAAAAGGAGGTAGTTATCAATACGTCGAAATGTTTTTTTTTTTAATTCATGAGTACATAACTATGTATGTAGTACCGGTACTAACTTGATTAAAAGCAGGCATAAATACCAGTACCTACAGATAAACTTTCAGAGATCACGGTGATAGTACACAATTGTATAACAAATTTAAAAGCAAAACGTTCACGACTAATTAGACTCAACAATACCAGTAGGTAAACAAACATTTTACAAGAGTTCTTTTCTAAATTTTTTTCCAATAATAGTCGATCAACTCACAAAACGAAACCCTACATTGCGCGTGTCCCGACACGAACTTATACAGTTTTTTTAATGTGGATCTATATTCTAAAGATTTACCTAGAAATTCAGGTATAAAATTACCTACTTCTTGCCAGGTGATGGTTATTCCAGATCACATTTTTGAACAAGACAATACAATTTCAAATAAATATTTATGTAAATCGACGGGGTATAAAAGCATACCGCTATCTAAAAGGCAAATAGTTTTTATGATAAATTGAATGATTTTTCGCGTGACTAGAGTGATTGTAAGCTCGATATTACCCACCTCTGTCTCGTTCGTTGTGATTTAGCCATTGTATTCAAAATACAATACGTTCTTGTATTGGTAAATAATTTATGATTACTTTTGTGTTTATGGTAAATTCGTGGCTTTTTGCAATTTGTTAAAATGTGATGCCTAACAGCTGTTTGCATGAAGTTCGTGAATAATTCAGTTTGATATTTATCTAATTGATATTCAAAATAAAATATTGGTTATTTTGTTATGTACTTTTGAATTGCTGATTGCTCTTTTGAATCATGACTACTTCGTAATTCCAGGTTAGAAAATTCGATTCTTGCCCGAAGTCAAATTTTTCTTTCCGTTTTTTCTTTAATTTCTAAAGTTTACTCGTTTGAGTTATTGCGAAAAATAAATAGCATAATTACAGGTTGTTGCCTAATATAGATAAAACCACGAATAATTTCGCATCGTTTACGAAAAAAGTGTCATTTTAACTAGCTTTTCCTCCTCCACAATCGTGTAGTATATCTTACAACCATGCTTCCAACAAATACGAAGTAGGTACAATTATACTTGTTGATAGTATTCTTCTAAAAGGGTATTTCATCAGCTTCTTGTTCGAAAAGCGAGGATACATACATACGTATGGGAAGATACTCATTGTCAAATCCAAATAATTCAGAGCCGTTTGTGCTGTATAAGAATACCATTATAGAAATTCAAATAATCCTATCAGTTTATTTAAATAGGTTATTGGTGGCCTATTCCTAATAGTAATCAATTATACTAAACAAATAATATACTCTTTTTTAATGTGTTAGTGGTGACAAGCAAGCATGCAGTTCACATGGATGTTAAATGTTAAGTGACGACTGCAGCCTATAGATATCTTCACAATAAACAGAGGTCAAAGTACAGATGCGTTGCCAGCCCTGAGGACTAAGATCTTTTGCCTCTATAATAGTTATTACGGGGCCATACATTACCACCAAATAAAAAATATTTATTTAGGGTGGCCTCCACATTCTGACACTACTGGACTCGCATGTGGCTATAGCCTGTGTGCCAATCGTTTGCTGCCTGGAGCTGGTCGCGGCCACCTACACCTACGGCCGCATGCGACTCAGCGCCGATGTGATGTTCATGACTAGAGAGCCGCTCAGACCGATTTGGATGATGCTGTGGAGATACGTCCTGCCCGTGATATTATTGGTGAGACTAACTTTCACGATTGCACGTCAAATATCTTGGGGGGCATAGCAGAGCCCTAGCCGAGACGAGAAAAAATGTTTTGTCATGAAAGTGGCAAACAGTTCACATTGATGGTAAGTGAATAGAATGTATGTGTGTACCTTCACGCCAAGTCCCTTACGGGGTAGGCAGAGAGTGTGGAATGTCAAATATCCTGACACACCTCCCGTACTTTTTCCATATTCACAATTCATGAATATAATGTAACATTACATATACTGTAAACATATTATATACGTTACGGCTAATACCCGAAGTACGGCTACACACAATTATATTCGGCTAAAACTAGATGTGAACCATGGGCGCCCGCAACTTAGCTAGGTTAGGTCGAAGGATGCGGCCTTTAAAACTGTATGTTGAAATGTAACGAAGAAGATTGAATTAAAAAAAACCGGTCAAGTGCATGTCGGGGCACGCGCAGTGTAGGGTTCCGTCGTTTTTAGATTTGATTAATGTAATGAAAAATAAATGAATATTTTATATGCAGTTGTTCAAAAATTTCGAGTAAAATATATTTGGTCGACCAAACTTGTAAAGCCAACTTAAGTGTGATAGTTTTCCTTTTAATTTCGTTATATGTAGCTACTATTACCGTAACGTTTGAATTTCGGGGGGGGGGGGACACTTGACTCTAACGAAAATTGGCATTTTAAAGCTTAATAAGTCTCGAACAGTTAACTAAATCGAAAAATGATGTTGACACATCCCTAACATTTTTGAAAGACCTATCCAACGATACCCCACACTATACAGAAAAAGAAAAATAAAAATAATATCCACACGTTACATGTAGGGGAGGTACCCTGAATAAAATAAAATGTCATCTCTTAATCTACCATTTTGTCGGCGTAATAAAGATGTAGGTATACTTGTGCCAAATTTCAATTCTCTATAACTAATAGTTTTTGCGCTAAACCGCGGACAGACAGACAGAAAGACGGACATGGCGAGACTATAAGGGTTCCTTGTTTACTACGGAACCCTAAAAACTGATTTTGGATGTGAAACCAATTTTCCATTTTCATTGAACTTGCTTGTTCCAATTAATCGAATGAATCCAATCAAACGATAATTTCCTATCACGTCCTTCACATAGCCGTTGAAGATTATTGCTTTTACTGGCAAATTGATCGCGATACGATAGTTTATTAGGTACTTACCTATTTTTGATCTCTAAATATTACCATAAATTATCTTAAAAGATGTACATCTTTTATCAATGCAAATATGTTATGCATTCATTATTAAAATACAACTGTCATTGGTGCAAATTGATGTAAACAATTTTATTATAATCTCAATTGCTTGTCAACAGGCATTGATAGAGGGTCTATCTCAATCTCCGAGCAAAGGAGTGAGA
The DNA here is from genome assembly GCA_036365455.1 of Macrosoma leucophasiata. NCBI lineage: Eukaryota > Metazoa > Arthropoda > Insecta > Lepidoptera > Hedylidae > Macrosoma > Macrosoma leucophasiata. Next base: position 18,499,220 of record JAWQUS010000007.1, on the reverse strand, counting down.
GATATTAGTTTTTTTAATCTAATGAGAAGCAGTGGCTTTTTCTCAAACAACTTAACGACAATCTAGGTAACTGGGTTTCAACACAAACAGTAAATTAATTGAAATAAAACTGTTTTTACGGATTTATCTCGCGTATATTAAACTAAAATGATTTTTAAAATCAACCCGACGTTTCGGTCGCTTTTCAGCTTCCGTGGTCCCGGGCAGACTGAGGTGACATTTGTCTGACAGAAGTTTGAAAAATTATATGTAGCTACCTCCATCGATTTCGTAAACGTCTTGCGTAGCGTTCAGGATTAACACAATAATTACTTATGGTATCTTGAGGTCTTGCAGACTGCTGCGGCTGGGATTGAATCTTGCTAAGTATGGGATCCCATGATGTTGATAATCGCCATCCATCTTCTCTATTGAAATTTGGGTGTTTTTTAATTTCAATAGCCTCGCGTACCATTCGTGGAATGGGTTTGTGTTCTCTAGCGAGTATTTGAATTTTATCAAACCGGATGTAATGGTTTGGCTTATCCGCTATGTGTTCACAGACTGCTGTTCGGGTTGATTTTAAAAATCATTTTAGTTTAATATACGCGAGATAAATCCGTAAAAATAGTTTTATTTCAATGAGTGTAGCTCGCGAAAACCTAAGAAAGTAAATTAATTCCAAATTAGCGTCATTAAATAGTTTACCAAAAATCTACCATCACATAATCTAATATCACGGAAAATATGTCATCTACAAGCAGAAAGAAAGAAAAGAATTATTAAAACGCAACCTTGGGATATTTAATAGAGATATGACAAGATAGTTTCGACCGTTTCTGGACGACTATGTTGTTATTCACATAATAATTTTAGTAACTACGGTACATACGATACATAATTTGTAAATGGGCTATATTTTCTTTTTATGAGTATTATTAATGAATATTCTTTAGATCCAATTTTGAAAATGTGTCTGATGAATGCATATAGACTTACGCTCTTTTACGCTTCGGTTTTTTTCTAATCAGCAGCTAAACTCTAAACCAGTGGTTCTCAAACTTTTTAAATGACGGAAGCCTTTTGGGAATCAAAATACTTGATGAAACCCTACAATAAAGCAATTGTTTTTATAAGTGTATTATTTATTAATCAGCATAATAAAAGTACAATGTAACAGTTACTAATTATTATTTACTTCACCACTTGGCAAGGACAATAGAATCAGAATCAGAAACTCATTTATTCATTTAGGGTGACAGGCACCTCTTATGACACGTCAAAAACAAATAAAATAAATTAAAGTGAATAACAATTGATATACATGTCAAACAAGATAAAAACTATATGTAAAGTCAAGAATATCACTAAGATAAAACTAAATGTAATAAACTAATGTAAAAAGTATATTAGTAGAATGTCTCATTTCCAATAAAAGAAAACATTAAAAAAGTACCAGCTATTGTAACACATGTTTTTACAAATACAAATAAATAACGTTCATAGCGTTTTGTGCGGCCGCGGAGCGACCACAGAGAGGTGTTTTGATGTTTTTTTCTAAATTCTTGCGGAACCCCGACAGAGGTATCACGGAACCCTAGGGTTCCGCGGAACACACTTAGAGTATAGCTGCTCTAAACCGTCAAACCGATTGGATAAGTTTAAAATCAACCGCGGGCAAATCCGCAACTGCGGCCGCTTGTATACGAGTATAAGATACCTATAGTTACAAAATTTCGCGTTTGAAAACCGCGTGAGTTTAACCGCGGTTCAGCTACAGGCTTAATTGGCGCTGAAGAACGTAGATAACATGGGTGAATGTATGCATGCATGAACACACAATGCACGCTAATGCCAATCTCTTCCGGTAAATACATTATAATATTTTTATTAGGTGGTGACAATTTACACATTGCGCGGTGCTTCAGGGCTCTTGGGCTGGTGTGTTGCGCTTGCGTCCGTCGTCTGCATACCAATCCATGCTGTTAAAGTGATCCTGCAATCTAAAGGAGATATTAAAAAGGTACAATTAATTGATACACAATAGATATACACAATAGTTAAAATTATATGATACACAAACTTTTTATATTTACGGGTGGTAGAGTTCTAGTGTTGGAGCTCGAGGGCGTAGGCGTATCATCTCAGAATGCCAACTTCGCAAAATTTCAACCTCCCGCAAAAAGACAACTTCTCAAAATGCCAACTTCTTAAAACGCCAGCATCAGCGCAATACATTATCTCACCTTCATTATTAAGAACAGACCGGATGGACAGCATTACTCAGAATCGGTAGTACTTCACAAGCTTAAGGCCCAAGACTGGATAATGGCATAATGGTAGATGAGATTATACATTATTTCATGTAGCAAGCCTTGCAAGTCGTTCCAGTTTTGCAAACTTTTTTTATTAATTATTTACTCGTAGTGGTCGTTGTATTATTTTTATAAATTATAGCCTTCCTTGATCAATAGACTATCCGATATAAATTTTTTTTTCATTTCCGACCAGCATTTCGTGAAATAATGGGCTTATTTTAACCAAACAAACTCTTCAACTTTATAATATAACCGCCTACCGGATACATATACATATTATGCCGTTGGTGCCTGTAAAGCCATGACTTGAGTGTGATGGTTTTATAAAATTGAAGTTGTTACGAGCGCAAAGGGCAATCGGTCTGAGTATCTAATCCCGAAATTCTGGCATAAAGCCTCAAGAAGTAACAACTCTACGTCTAAGATCCTACATTTTCTGCAGACGCCTTTTATGATATAGTTAAACCACGTAGGCAATAAGGCATCTACAGAATATGTAGTGAGTATTATAGATATAAGAAGGCACAACTCCACATCTAAGACTAGTATCTACTCCACTCTACATTTTCTATAGCCATTGACAGACATCCTTTAAGATATATAACTATAAGCAATAAAAATGTAAAATTAACTTAACTTAATTCAAATAAGTATAGTAATGTTTTTTCTTATAATGCAAGGGCACTCAAGATAAAAGCGAACTTAAGTAGTCACTTGTGGATATTACTTTCATCCCCTAATGAAATATATACCCAAGTTTATTTGTTTAATTCTTAGCGGATACGTGACAGTTGCCGCCCAAACAGCGATTGGGGACCCTCAGACCCGGAACTACGTCAACAGTGGATTAATTACAGAGACACATCCAAGACGAATAATATAATTCTTAATGATTTTAACTGTTAATCAAATTGTTATTGGTATGATTGTATAATTGTATTTTTTATTGTCGCTTTTCTTGACGAATTATATTTTATTCTAAATTGTTATTGTTTATTTTTCTCTTCTTTCAACTGAAACATCCGATATAAAGCAATCACTAAATTCATTATAATTATTTCCATATTTGAATTGCCTCGTTGTGGTCACTGAGACCCGGATTCAACTTCCAGGTAGCCAAGCAAATAAATAATTATATACTGTTTATTGTGAATGTTTAACGTCACTGTTATCCGGCGTCCGAAGGTCCTGCCCTCACTCACCAAGCGTCCGAGGACACCCGGATAGAGAGGTTCATGGGCACACAGTTCGACAACGGCAGCCGCATCCTTACCACAGTAGCAAATTGGGGACAACCACCGCGTACTGAGCATGATGATCTGTAACGATTTCAAATGCTAGATAATGTTCAGTCACGTATATTTAGGAAATTTTATTTGACTGCATTTTTTTCTTCTATGAAGATTGTGCAAAAGTTTTTTAATTCAAAACTGTTAATTTTGGAATAATCCTGAAAAAAATTAACTATCGTGGGCCGCTGCTGTCCGTAGTGTCCATCGTAGTATTTGTATACTCTTTGGTGCCCATAAATAGTAGAAACTCGAACCATACGAACTTGGCACTCAAACTTTCCAAATTTATAAATGTCAAAGTTTGTTGACTTGAAAAATAACATGTTTTGAATGTCAAATTTTTGTGTACCAAAATTTAAATGGATTGAAATTAATAAATAAAATGTTATTACGGCACTAAATCTGAAGTGTAAACATAAACCATAGTTTTAAAATTTTAGTAAATTTTCAGTGATTAAATATTTATTAATTTAAAATCATGGCGGACAAAAAGCGAGGTGACGACAAGGACAAAAGGGTTAAAATTAATGTAAGAAAATAAATAATACTTCCACTTATCAATTCCATCTGAAAATGAAATGTTTGTATTAGTGAATAAGAGTATCCCAGAAATTAAAGAAAAAACGGAAAGAAAAATTTGACTTCGGTCAGGAATCGAACCTGCGACCTCAGGATATCTCAACAGAATGTCTCCACGAGTTCTAATGAACTTGTTCAATTGAACTAGCAACTAATTTTGAATAGACATTATTTCATATTCCTTTTTATTGACTTCACCAAATGGGTGACCAAAATTTACTTAATTGAAATTAATTTTGGGATAAAATATTAGTTAGGTACCTAGATTAAAAATGCCTGAAATCGATTAGGTCGTCGATTCTGAACAAACTGCTGCCAGGGTGTGCGTTTATTACATTACACATTGTAGGTATATTAAAGGCTTCGGCAAACCAAACGCAGGACAGTTGCAGGGCAGGTCAGTAGCAGCGCGGGAGTCGGCACACTGAACGCAGCAGCAGCGCGTGACCGCGTTTAAACCGCGTTCAGTTTGACGTGTGCGGCAGGCAGAAGGCTGCAAGATGTCAGACGACATGAAAAATTCATGGTGTTTTTGGCTCTTAGGCAAAAAAAAAAGAATTTGGGTTTAAGATATCAAAACAAGAAAAAAGAATATGGGAAAATTCATTATCTCTGCAGAGAGCTGGAAAGTCATGAAAATTTTTTTTCAAAATATGTGAAAAAATGCCCAAAAGTTCTTTTGAAGATTGCGAAAGACAACTTGAAATCGGAAATCATACAAACATTTATCTTTACGCACTAATTCGATTATCTTTTCACTGATATTCATCACGCCGTTGTAAAAAAATACAACAGTCGCCAACCACTCTCGATGCGCTGCGCTGCACTGCCTCCGGTGGGTCGTGACAATATGACTGCCATAGTAATACAACAGCGCGGGCTCGCGCTCCAACTGCCCTGCGCTGCGCCTGGCCCGCTCCCGCGCCGCCTGGTTTCGGTCGTCCGGCAGTTGCAGCGCGGCGCGGCGCGGTGCAGTTTGAGCGCGGGCCCGCGTTCAAATTTAGTGTGACGCAGTTCAAAGAGTTTCTTGTATTACAACTTGGGCGGGCCCGCATTCAAACAGCGTTGCTACTGCCCTGCGTTTGGTTTGCCCAAGCCTTAAGAAGATTAAAGTTGAGTTGATTCATTTTAACTGTCTTAATTGTGTCCGTAATAATAATTAAAATTAATGTTCTTTGTCGATTACTTTATTATATGACATAAGTAATTAAATACTGTAACTTATGACTATGATAATTACAGCAATAAAAATACGTAGTTAGCATATTATTATACAATATTTTCGTGCGTACCCGAAGCTGAACAAAGTATAAAAAGATCTGAAGGGGTGGGCAGACTGTAATAAATTCCCGCCGTAGTTATTGGTCCCTTATTCGTAAAATTCTAAGTGCAAAAAAGAAGGGCAGACTCTTTATTTACTGATAGAATACGACATTGCCCTGTGACCTTGAACATTAATGACGCAGCACATATCTGCCAAATGACTTGGTACTCGTTAGAAGTTCTACACTTCTTGTGTTTCATCTCCGCGCTATAAGCAAAAAACAAACCGTAGATTGCAGCACTTAACAATTGCCTTCCTCACACCTAAATATCAATAACAGTTGCCATAACTCATTTTGCGCAAAGTTAACAATAAACTGCGAACAGTAAAATAAACAATTTAAAACAATATAACAACAACAACAACATTGGGATTTTTCCATTTTCTGGAAATTTCCCAGTACCTCGAAATTTGATAATATGCCCAGAGATGTCAACAGGCTCGGCACCTGTTACATCGTGGGTGTTTGCATGTATGCTTGAATGCATGCATTTACATCTGCCTACCCCTTCGGGATTACACGTGTGAAGTTACGTTTTTTACGTTTAAAACAACATATGTAATATCGTAAAATAAACATGAGAGAAGAGCGTCTCGTTTTGCTCAGGACCGCACCTACTCTATAAAATCTACCTAATCTGTGTTTTCATGCAAGGAAACGACTCTAAAACTCTAGATCATTTAACAAGGACTGCATGGTCTTTTTAAAGGTGGAGGGAGAAGATGAAGTGGGTGAAGGAGAAATGGGGAGAAAGAAAATGAAAAGATTTCAACTACCGAATATGCCGCGATGGTGGCAAGCTAAGATCATTCAATATGCGTAAGTTTGCAAAACATTTTATTTGCTAAATGTCAATTATCTGTGATATGATGAGGAAATCTGTCATTCCTGATAACTTTAACTATTCCATAAAAAGCGCTGGTGCAACGCATTTCGCAGTCACTGCTGAAGTAAATGTTACTGTTATTGTTAAATTTGACGAAAACCATAATTTTACAAACATTTTGGTGCAAACGAACCTTATATTTCTGTATTCTCACCTACAGGGCACAGTAAATTTAACTTTCTACACAAAGTCATAACTACATAAATTCTAACACGATCTCATAGCCTTGGCACGTACCTTAGCTTAATCAATTACTACTATTTTAAAGAATACCAATTTAAATTGTTAATGCATCATTTACAGTGAATAAACAATAATAGGTATTATTTACATTAGGTACAGCGAAAATGATAACCTACAACAAAAATATTTTCGTAATTCAATGTTGAAATGACTCCACTTATTTCGTTTCCTCAAAACATTCTTCAGGGATTTATAATAATAGTTGGCTATCAACTTGGAAACAGTGATAATTGTGTATCGCAGCGTCTTGACCTCTGCACAATATACATACAACATACATGATGTAGGCAACTACTCCCGGTCACGTGCCTTTAATAAAATTAATTCTAACTGAAAGTTATTAAGTTTGTCTCTCTGTAAAACCAGCTCAGCTTTTTTAAATCAGTTTAGTATTTTTTTCTTACCGAACTGCGGCTATGAATGACGTTTCCTTTCTATGTTACTGTTAGGTATATTTATTTCTAACGCCGCTGCTAGTTAACCTACTAGTAAAATATTCCTACGATAAGATTTCGCTTATCGTATTTCCCGGGCAAGTCTTTAATGTCTATATAGGTACTCTACTTTTCAGACCTATGAATAATCAATTATTTTTATCACATCTACTGTGAATAAACACATTATGATATAGTTACGTATATGTGTATATACAGGCAGATAAACAATGGAAAGTAAAACTACCAAAAAAAAACTAGAACAGACCAGGCTCCACAATCAAATATAGAAGGCATAGCCCGCGTGGAGAGCCTGCCCATTGCTACATGAGTTTCGTTATTCGGACTGACGACCATTTTGGAGCAAAGGTTTATCGAGTGGCCATAGTGAACTGGAAGACGAAGAACGATCTTGGAATGCGATGAGGTGGACCGCTGGTCGTTACTAAACGCTGGATGAGGGCGGCCCAGGACTCAGGACCGTTCAATGTCAAACGTGTGACAATCTCGGGGGAGGGTTTTATCCAGCGGTGGACGTCTTTCGGCTCAATTGATAAATGGTGATTTGTGTGGTGAGTTTACGTTGATGATTAGTGAATATAGCACGCAATAAACATCTACATAAAAACCAAGTGGCCATACTTATTTGCCGGAAATGACAGGTCCGTACATTACCACCTGACCGGAACACAATATCGTCAAAAAAGTGGCAAATAGATAAGATAATATGATAATATGTAGTGCCTACGCCCGCGACCTTCGTCTCAGGAACTCTACCACCAGAATTGAAGTATCTATTCATATCAACCGCGCAGGCCCATGCGGGTACGTCAGTATGCCATGTATGAAAAGGGGCATTCAATGACAAGCTCAATGTCTGCATAATATGGAACCGACTTTACTCACGTTACACTTACATTGCGAAAAAGAACTCTGTGCCTACAAAGCAATAAGCTTTAACGTAGCGAAATTGATAAATAATAATAAGTAATAGTATTTATATTTTGAGATAAGTCTATCTGCTCGTCAAAGCTGACGAAGAAACGTGCAGCTAAATATAACCTGTTGACAAAAAATCCGAAGTTTATCTACACGTAACGTACCGTTTATATACAGACGGTATCACCGTCTGTATATAAACGATTGAGAATTAATAGATATAAAAAATGTAATCAAATATATATATAATATAGATAGTACATGTTATAAGTTATGAGTTCGGGGAGGGTGAACACTGTGATTGGAGGTGATGAGGTCATTAAGATTAATATATAGGTATACATATAAATTATTTGAATACCTTACTCACGTAAAAGCTTAATATCCATTAGCATTTTCGTGTTTACTGGTGTGCGACAAGTTGAAATTATAACTTATAAGAAAAATAATTAAACTTAGTTTATTTGCATAATTAGGTACTGTTCGAAATAAAGTTATAATGTCATAATATAGAATACTATAAATCAGATTAGGATCCCACCGCAGAATCATTTCGTTCATCCAGATATGCTGCAAACCTGTTTTTTTTGCATATTTATAATCTAGAGAATATATATCCACTAGGTTGCCAATCAAAATTTGGCCGCAAGTATTTTTAATAATTAATGAAAATACTTTATTATCTTTAACAGCCAGCAATTCCCATTTTTGCCATTGCGGCCGATTTAATTTGGCTCCCGTATATAATAATAATGAGAAAAAAAATAGCCTTACTTTGATATATGTTTGATAATGTACTATCTATTTGATTACATTTTTTTATACCTTTGCCGAAAACTCCTTCTCCGAACCAGTTAAATCATTTTAGACCTATCTCCATTCTTTCTTTTATGTCCAAGATCTTAGAAACTGCTGCTCACCTACAGTTCTCGAGTATATTTTTAAAAATAACTTAATTTCTTCATTTCAATCAGGCTTTCGAACCGGGCAGATACTAGAGTAGCTATGGAATCTTCCAAGCTAACAGTACTTGTTCTCATAGATTTCACCAATGCGTTTAACACTGTGGATCACGTCCTCCTTCTCGTCGTGCTTAGAAACATTGGTGCCTCATCGTTGATGCTGGATTGGCTCTCGTCATATCTTCGTGGTCGACAGCAGGCTGTTCGCGTTGATCGTGAGTTATCCGATTGGTGTGAGCTGTCTGCTGGTATACCACAAGGCGGCATCCTCTCTCCTTTGTTATTTTCTATATATATTAATTTACTCACTTCCCACTTCACATGTTCTTATCATTTGTCGTCCGCATGACGATCTGCAACTTTATGTTCATGCAGATCCTAATAATATCAATGACGCTATTTTAACCTTAAACTAAAATCTCAAGACTCTTACTAATCTGTCGCGTAATATTGGTATCCTTGTCAACCCTCTAAATGTCAAGCTATTATTATAGGGAGAAGGTACGTTTAATAATAAAAAATTAAATTTTGTGTGAGCCAGTGTGTAGTGTGCCACCTATTTTGTTGAATAATATGACCATTCCAATCTCGCAAAATGTTAAGGATCTTGGTCTATATATTGATTCTTCACTAACCTGGAACACGCATATTACAAACATTAGTAGAAGTTCATCAGCCACGTTGCGATCTCTATATAGACTCAAGCACTTTCTGCCTTCTCTGATAATGACCGTTCTTGTCCAATCACTTATCTTTCCTCTCGTTGATTATGCTGATGTTTGTTTATTCAGTTTATTCATTTATTTCATATAATTAGGCTCCTGGAGAGCACTTTTACATCGTCATTTTTTTTAAACTAACCTAGAGTGAATAACCACTAATAATAATCAAAAACACATAATAAATTAAATAAACACTGAACAATTTTGTATAATATGGAAAGCAAATAATTTGCTTCACTGATATCTCTCAAGATCTATTAAACAGACTGGATCGAATTCTCAACAACTGCATTCGCTTTATATTTGGTCTTCGTAAGTTTGACCATATTTCTCATTTTCGTTCTAAGCTGAAATGGCTTCCCATTCGTCAGAGGCGATCTGTACAAATCCTCTGCCAACTTTTCGCTATCATTAACAATGCTTGTTCTCCCTGGGAGAATATGCCTACTGGGAGATAATGCCTAGTGGCATTAAGTCCGCCATATGTTCTGTTCTTGTGCATTAAAGTATAAATAAATAAATATATATATATAAATAATACATGTACGTTATGGACGTAAAAAGTTATCGGGACGGAACGAAAATAGGTAGGGGCGCCCAAGTGCGCAACGGCAGCCGTGATCTTTCAGAGTCTTTATACATATAGCCGTGAAGTAGATGATATTTTATTGATAAAAAAAATACTTTCCCTTTCTTTGGTAGAGCTCCAGTGACGGAGCTCGCGGGCGTAGGCACCACCGCATTTCCTAATATACTAGCCGCTAAATGGTAGTGTTCAGCACTATCGTGTTCCGGTCAGGTGGTAATGTACGGCCCTGTAATTTCCGGCACGGGGGCATAACACCTTAGGCCTCAGGAGTGGTAACGCATCTGCATTGTGTCTATAGGCTGCAGTCATCACTTAACATCGATGTGAGCTGCTTGCTTGTTTGCCACTTCCATAACGTAAAAAAAATACTTGGAACCAAATTTTGATTGGCAACCTATTGGATATATATTCTCTAGATTATAAATATGCTTTTTTATAGATTATAAAAAATAGGTTTGCAGCATATCTGGATGAACGAAATGATTCTGCGTTGCGATCCTAACCTATAAGTATTGTATTACATAACGTGTGTTATACCGAAACACGTTTCATGAGAGTTTATTTAAAAGCGTTTCTCCGAACAGCGGCGTTATGTACAGTATACAACAAAAAGAATTAGTGATTAAACGAACTTACCTGTACGTGAAGTTCAATCATAATTATACTCGGCTTCGTCCTCTAGATTAGCATATAAAACAACATGTAGTACCGCGTAGCGATCACCACTTTCACTATTTTGAGCGTAACACCACTCAAAATTTGACTGAAAAGGCCGTACAAATATTTAAAAAGAAATGTTTGAATTTAGCATCGTTCACCCGTTTGACATTTGGTGACACCTCATTTAGTTCAGAGCTGGAAGAAAGAAATATTTCACGATATAGGGTTTAACTAGAGTTCTAATTGAACGGGGAGGGGGGGATGCTAATCTTTCGGACGAAGCCTTCGTATAATTATGATCGAACTTCACGTACAGGTAAGTTCGTTTAATCACTAATTATACTCGGCTTCGTCCTCTAGATTAGCATATAAAACAACATGTAGACCTTTAGAGTATGTCATCGTGAAATATTGCACCAAATAATATACGTAGGAATAATAGGCAAGGTACGTCTAAATTAATCCTTTAGATTTCATGAAATAAGAATATACCTATTATAGTCACATCAGGTACATCACTCCTATAATAAGAAGAGAACAAATTACCAGTCATGAATATCAGTTGCCACAGTAATTTTGTTGCTCTATGGTATCGTTAAATTAACCAATTAAATGAATTAAATTTAATCAACAGTTATTCTGAGGCGTTATTATCTATAATAGCACGAGCAAATAAACGTTCGTTAGACGAGTCGACCAGGGGTCTGTTGTAGAACCGAAAAAAGTTTGAGACAAGGAAGACCAACCCGCGGCGCAGCGAATAGTCTCGAGCAGTAGGTAAACCAACACGCAGATCGTGTGACGTGGCGGCGTGGCGGGTGCTGTGCGCGCAGAACGCCGTCACGTTCACGCCTTCTGCGGCGAGTGTCACGAATCCAGTGATTTAGTGTTTGACTGGATACTCTTGTGTGTCTTCCTTAGCCGGACAAACAGCTCCCTAGTCGACCCTCGCAGGAAACGAGTCCTTTCGATGTAGCTTTGCATGGTCTTCGCCGGGCATAACTCCTGCTTATCCTTAAAGAAGGGCAGATACCGCGTTGGCTGAGGTGACCCGACTCATGACGTCATTATCAGATCTGTTATTCTAATTGTGATTCGATCGTCGGTTACCGAAATGTTATTTAGTTTTATGATGGAGAGCGTTTGCACTCCATGTGCGGTCACTAAGGCGTAGTTTTTTTTTATTTTTTTTATTGTTCTTTCGATGGAAGGTCTTTGTTAGGGTTGAGTCGTTTTGAGTACTCTAACACGATCTAAATTTCCCAAGTCGTGTCATACCTCGGCCGTGGTGGACGAAGACGAAAAAACACACCCTAAAAGACCCGCCTTATAGCCCCATTTTGGCCTATGGTTGCCTATGATCAAAGATAATGCTGATCGACAAGAATTTAATTATCCATATTGCGCTCCCTCATCTATATATATAAAAATCAATTGCCGTTCGCTAGTCTCGCTCGAGAACGGCTGGACCGATTTGGTCAATTTTGGTTTTGAATGATTTCTGAAAGTCCAGGAAAGGTCCAAAAAACAAGAAAACGAGGAAATTGAAGGGAAATAGTATTAAACATTATTTCATTTTTCCATACAAATAGTCCGTATCCATCACACCTTTGACACACTATTACATTGTGAGGCAATACGAAGTTTGCCGGGTCAGCTAGTTTGTATATATTTCTGTCGGAAAAGAAAAAACTTTCCCTTACAGAGGCATTATAGAAATTGATACGATACGATACAAAGTATGAGACGAACTTAAGATTTTTAAGGTAAACATCATACTGTTTCACCGAATTCGGAGAAAAGGAAAAAACCAACATGACCTCTAATGCAGTCGGCGGGACCCCTCTTCCTGATAAAGCTGAATAAAATTGCGGCAACCAGGGTAATTCTAGAGTGCATTCGACAAGCACTGAAATGGGAACAAATAATCGGTTTGTCGTACGGATTGAAAAAACCAGGTTTTTGAACATATTAATTTCTTATACAGAGGATACCATGACTGTGTAGGACACAGAGGCACAACCACAATTCCCCTGGCGTTGTCTGTAATTATCTTTCTTTTTTTTTTAGGTCTTAAGGATAATCGAGAAAGACGGGAACCCGTGAATAGAACTGATCGTAATGCATTAATAATGTGAGCATCAGGATCACAATGCCAGGAAACGTATCTCTTGCACTTTTTATTGATCTTACTTCCGAAAAGATTTCAGGTCAACCCAATGATTTAAAGCAATTGACTTGAAGCAATTGTCATTCAGTGTCCATTCGATATCAGGATGGATCCGTCTGGATTCTGAATCAGCCTCTTTATTGCCTTCGGGTCGAATATCTGAAGCAAACACATAAATATTACGGCGTACACACCACTGCACACACACACCGTTCACGCCCCACCCCGTAGTTGAGGCATCTGAGAAGATCTCCAAGTCATAACTGTCGTCTTTGATTCAATTTGTTGAATTTCCAATAGCGTTATTCCACCACTTTAGGTTCGGTAGAAATGGATTTTGGAATAGTCATGTACTTAGTAATCAATATCACCTTATAAATTTAGAAATTTAATTCTTTCAAATAGTTATGTGTAAAGCCAGCCGTACTCGATGGCCGGACAGGCTGAAATAAGTAAGCCAACAAAACGAGCAAACTCTCTTATTTTTCACCTATTGATGGACTGAATCTTTTTAATTTCTTCTTTTTATTCGAAAAAACTTTATCCCGAGGTAAGTTGACCTGTAGATTTTCTGAATCTATGTCAAATCCGAGGTATAAACATCCTTTACTGTGCAAAAAATAAACTCTTCTGTTCATGATGAATCCGAGAGAAGTTAGAAGACTTTTAGTCTGTTCTACATATGTTTTTTAAACACGAGTCATAACTTTTAGAAAATAAAAGCCAATCGTCTAAATAAATCGTAGACATATAACCGAAAGAGCGCAAGAGCTTCGCTTACGGCTTCATCACTTTGGTGAATACATATAGTGCAGTGCTTAGGCCGAATGGTAAAACATTAAACTCGTACAGTCGTTCCTTCCATTAAAAACCGTAAATACTTCTTGTTGGTTGAATTAATTTTAATTAAAAAATAAGCGTCTTTGAAATCAATTTTTGCCATGAAACAATTACTAGTGATCTATTTTACGTAAGACTGTTCTGAATCTTAAAATAAGTGTCTACGAATATTTTATTTAAATTTTAAACATTTAAAATGAATTTCTTTTTATCATTCGGCTTCAGCATTAAGAAAAAGTAGACAAAAAATTGTCCATTACAAGGCTGGCAATGTGACATAGCACCGGTCACGAGCAAATTTTCTATAGCAGCGTCATAGTGAGCCTCGTCTAAGTTAGAGGAGGCCATCGAAGGCGCTGGTGGATATAGCTGGATCACCGGCCTCGAAAAAACGGGATCTTATATCCGCGTATGCATGATAGTATAGGGTGACGGGGTCCTGTGTGATCTGCTCCTACCGATAGGTGAAATCAACCAGGAGGCCGGCGTATCTTACTTGGGAGTCATCGTCGGCGTCGTGCGGCACGGTTAGTGGTGGTAACGTGCACCGCACTGGCTCTGTGACGGCCTGGATAATCCCGCGCACGACGTTCTCCTTCCTCGTCATTGCTGCTGGCGATGGTCCTGACATCCGTGTCCTTCTTGATTGCGCTGAGGACGTAGTTGCATCTTCTTATTCTGAATGTTGCACAATAATCGTCCTGTATCCATCAGCTGGCGCAACAATAAAGCTTTAATCGCCGCATTCAGTATCTGTGCACCCACGAGTTTGCAATTGCTCGGCAAGAGATAGACACCGGTCGTAACATTACCCGGTCGCAATAAAAGGATTAACGATTTATCAGAATATGTCATATATTATTTACGAGTTAAGAAACAGCCCCTCGAACTGCCCACAAAACTCAAAAAATATATGATAAGATATTGCATAGCCGTCATATTCAGCATGAATAGAGAAGAGGTAGCCCTAATAGCTACCCACAACCTATATTTAGGCACGAGACAGCCCCTCGAACTGCCCACAATACCCGGTCGCAATATCGAAAAGGGATGACGTTTCTGACGAGATTCTGACTTCAAAAACCGATAAACGCGGTTTATTCTTTGATAATCACTAACCGCTGGTTTGTGACCTTCGTATAGGAGAATTTCCTGAAGAGTCCAAAAAAGTGGATATCACTCGAACACGACGTCGTTTCTTGATGTATCTTTCTCCATCGTGTAACTTCTTTTCAATTTTCCTTAACTGACTGCTCAGTTCTTCAAGATATTTTTGTATATCTAGCTTACTTTAAGACATTGTAATAAAACTTTTATTTCATTTATATAGGTTGAAGAAAAAACGTGAAAAGTGGCGTGAACACTAAAACGCGAATGAGGTGTCACCAAATGTCAAACGGGTGAACGATGCTAAATTCAAACATTTCTTTTTAAATATTTGTACGGCCTTTTCAGTCGAATTTTGAGTGGTGTTACGCTCAAAAGTGGTGATCGCTACGCGGTACTACATGTTGTTTTATATGCTAATCTAGAGGACGAAGCGAGTATAATTGCACATCGACCTTACGAAAGAGGCTTCGGCTTATTTTGGGTCAGTAGAGTTCATATGCATTTATCTCTTTCGAACAAGTTTTAACCAATACCGCGGACTGCAGTCATACTGCGTAACCAGTGTGTAGCAGAGAAAACACTCTACGAAGTCGAAACTGGCCAATTGTCTCTTTCGTAGGCTCGATGTGCAATTCTTCTTGCTGGGTAATGTATCAATAAGTAGGAAGTATTATAACAATATTATTAACCAGGAAAGCAAAACGAAGAATATCTCGTGATGTTAGGCGGGATTGGGACTGTGGGCGCCCCGAATTTGTCAGTTAATGTCGAAGGGTGTAGCGAGCGTGCCCATGTTAGGTTTTTTTTATATTTTTGATAGTATTAATTTTAGAATTTATGACTATTATTGAAAACGGTTTTAAGGCTTTTCAATATAATTGATAGTGATATTTATGATAAACAAATTTGAGATAATAATAAATATTTAGGGATTTTCATTTTAGGGCATTCGATATTATGTATGTTAAGTTCAAGCAAGTTATCATTCGGACAAATGAAGATTAGGACCAAAAACGTGATGGCATTCTGAATGACGAATAAAAAGTATATGTATTTATAGGACCAGATTACATCCGTACAATTATTGATACAAAAATAAATTATGAGTTCGTAAATATAGGCCTTTTTTGTAAACACATATTGTTAGAAAACAATTTTATGACGTCATTTATCAGCATTCTTTTGTTAGGGAAATGTTTTCATGGGGCTAAGGCCGAGCATCCTGACCGGGTCGCGGAGACGTTGGTGCCATCCGGGTCACCCGTGAGTGAACCCTAGTCCACCGCGCTAGTGCAGGTCGCAGCTCGCTAGGATGAATAACCTAGTTCATCCATTTCACTTACTGCCTGTGATTTCGCCAGAGTGTCCGACCTTGGCCCGGTTAATCGAGTTTGTTGTCCGATATATATTTAGTCATCTCAGTTGCCTATATTTACTACCGAGTCTATTGATTTTTAATTTCATTTTTGAACAGTATTTATTTCATACTTAAATTGTAAATAAATAAAAATACTTTTATGTTAAAGCGTATTTAACACTCGTAGGCGTTCGGGATATTACAACACTAAGGAATCGGTTAAGATGTTTGAATGTTATGACCCACTTAGACGTGGGAAACGTATGAAACACGTTGAAGCGTCAGATTAATGTTCGCGTGCAACACGTAGGGTGTGGAAGAAAAGGGGGACCGGGGTGGGTTGGCACTTGGAAAGTATAATGGCGGCAGCAGTCATTGCACCTTGTGCCGCGCCTGAGGTAGCATGCAGTGAGGATGCAACGGACCACGTCGAACGCCTCCGAAGCTTCCTTCTGGACGACTATAGAACTGCTGGCTGATCGCGGTCGGAGGTCCATCGGGGAATTGGACGATGAGGTGATCCTGATTTCGGAAGAACCAACGCGATCTAACTCTGAGCTCAGGTGGTCATTTTAATGGTTATGCACTAAGGATGCTTCAATTGCACATTTTTTTTAATGTATTATTTGGCATTGCACAAATCACGAGATGATGTAGCCATAATTGTTGAGAATTAGCAACTTCTAAACATTAAAAGTTTTCGTTTAATCTCGTATCAAGTGTAAAGTTATAAAACGTAGAACAAACCTTTTTGTACAGGGCTATAAATCACACTGTGAAATATTTGTTTACCTTGCCGAAGCAACACGTAGTCCCATACGATTTTTAACTTTGTGCGTAATAGGATCGTAAATCAGTGATGAAATTTCTCAGACGTATACCTATACTATCGATATAAGCTTTGTAGTTCAAAGTGCTAAGAAGATAATTGACTACTAAGAATTAGCATTTGACGTCATTCGCGCTCACGTAAATAATTAGTTGAAATCGTTTTCCGCAGTTATTATCAACGATGATTGTTACATCGCAGATAAACCAGACGTCTGCTAAGATATATCCCACTATAAAGACACTATCAACCTTCAGAGAATAATAAACACGAGGGCTGTATTGGCAGCTATGTAGATATTTACCATTACGTACTACGAACATAACGAATACGATTAGATAGGTACGTATAGGGTAAATGGTTGTTGATTTTCTCAAAAGAGTGATTGTTGAAAAAATTCAATTTAGGACACATTTTTCTTTCATTGTTTCTGTTTTGTTTAACTTTTTCTTTTTTATGTAATGAAAGTGGCAAACAAGCATGCAGTTCACATTGATGTCACTTGATGACTGCAGCCTATAGACAATCGCACAAAGACCAGAGTTAAAAATGCAGATGCGTTACTACTCCTGAAGCCTTAGGTGTTATGCCTCTGTCCCGGAAATAACAGGGCCGTACATTACCACCTAACCGGCACTACCATTTAGTGGCAAGTATATTAGGCAATGCAACTCTACCACCAGTAAAGTATTTATGAGATGTAAGTAGTTATGCTTACTCTGTTTTATAGTTTTCTGTTCTGTAAAAGTTTTGAAAGAATAGATAATGTATCAGCTCTTTCGAACTTCACAGTCTTCACAACACACATGTTTCTTCCTAAGTCGGTGGCAGTTTTGATTAGTCTATTAAATTTTGATATAATATTACTCAGACTATTCGAGGAAAGTGCGTTTCCTACCTGATACTGATTTATTTCTTAAAATGGTCGTTAGTTTCTATTCGATAAAGTAAAATAATGCCCTACCGCCTATCATAAATTTACCACAAAATATTTGTTAGTGGAGTTTATAATAGCACCATATAAGTAGTAAAAATCATGTTTTTGCTACGATTGTAAGGCATTTCTAGTCTTGTCAATTATTTTTCGTGTGATTTTTTTTCAATCCCGCTAGGAAGCGTGTTAGAACAAATAGTCTGCATAAAAGCAGATGGATAGCGGAATAATTCTATAATCATTCTTTTCTTCAGTCTTCAGAACTTCAGAGTTATGGAACCTTAAAAAAGTAAATTATATATGTATTCTCTTTGAGTTAATTTGATTGATGTGTCAAGAAATCAAAGGGTCTACGAACTTACGCTCGCATCTTCAGAAAGCTAGTTTGTGGTGAACTTTTTTTTCCTTTGTGAAGTTTACTTCCTGTCTCCGTGTTAAGCGACGACATTACTAAGCTGTTTATGTTAATTTTGGCGCGGCTTTGTCAATGTTTTAGCATTAAGTTGAAGTTTTCATAGTGTTAGATTATTTGCTTTTTAGAATTCCATAACGTAATCGTAACGTAATCCATAATTCCATAACATTCCATAAAACGCGATCCTTAATCATGTCTGGCACATAAACACAAGCACTTTATTCCGAGAGTTATGAGTACCTAGTTGATAGTATTGTAATGCATTGCTTTTAATTACAATTATTTTTTGAATTACAAAAATTCTTACTGGTGGTAGAGCTCCAGTGACGAAGCTCGCGGGCGTAGGTACCACCGCATTACCTAATATACTTGCCGTTAAATGGTAGTGTTCAGCACTATTGTGTTCCGGTCAGGTGGTAATGTACGGCCCTGTAATTTCCAGCACAGAAGCATAACACCTTAGGCCTCAGGAGTGGTAACGCATCTGCATTTTGACCTTGGTCTTTTTGTGGGTGTCTATAGGCTACAGTCATCACTTAACATCAATGTGAACTGCATGCTTGTTTGTCATAACATAAAAAAAGTATTAAAAAATATTGGGGGATTTTTTTATATTTAAATAACCTATATGTGTGGCGTGGGGTGCATACAACATGTAACGGGATTAACGCACACTCTCAAACACCCCGATTAGAAAATTGAGTCATAATCATATCATCACATGGATTGAAATTACATATTTATGTATTTAATATTTTTTATTTAAGAAATAAGTCGTCCTCAATTTTTTACGAACAGTATGCACATCCTACGCATACTACCCTACTGCACTACGGCATATAAAACACAAATCTACTCACACATGCACACTGTCACTGTCGCCATATAATGTAGCGTAATAGTAGTATAGTACTCAACAATTAATATTGCACATCGAGTCTGCGAAAGAGACGATCTGCTCGTTTTGACTTCGTAGAGCGTTATCTCTGTTGCACACTGCCTACGTAAGCACTGACAGTCCGGTATTGGTCAAAACTTGATCAAAATGGTCGACATACGTCAAATAGATACGGTGCGAAAGAGATAACGCTCTACAGACCCGAAAAGAACCGAAGTCTCCTTCCTAGGCTCGATGTGACCGACACAAAACCGGCTTTTACTTAATAATGGCAACCCATTATACGTTCCACTGCTAGGCACGAGTCTCTCCCCTTTTTTTTTTGGGTGGGAGGCCTGGAGCTTACTCCACCACGCTACTTTAATGCGGATTGGTGGAGGCTGGAGGTTTTTACTTAATTCTAATTAATTTTGGGATCAAATATTACCCATATTAAAAATGCCTAAAATCGATTCAGAACAAATTAGTTTCGGGTTCTATATTCAATACTGTTACACGTTCAAGATACTTCCTCAAAAATGACGTTGAGGTTCGTGTGGAATGTAGACATTTCCAAATAGGAAAAATGTGTACAATCCCACTCCATAGCCGTTTTTAACGTTAAAAAAATATGTTCAACAGGATTTAGGACAAACTGACCAACAGTTTGGCAGAAGATAAACAAGAAACATTTGTAACTGTTTTTTTTTGTATTAATAAATAAAAAAGTTAAAAATCTTAGGAATCGGCGTGCATGTATGAAGAGAATGATGAAGGTAGACGAGGCACGAGGGGTATATCAGGACCGGGATATCTAGCGCTCTACACTCTCTGCCTACCCCGTTAGGGACTTGGCGTGAAGATACATACATACATACAAACATAATAAATTTAAAAAAAAACCCTTGAAATATGTACCTACGCCAGGCACACTGAATAAAGTGTAAAGTAAGGGCTTTTAGAAAAAGAACGTGTAGAGTTAGAAACTTGGCTCTACAAATAAAGTGTAAAGTAAGGGCTTTTAGAAAAAGAACGTGTAGAGTTAGAAACTTGGCTCTACAATCTGATTACTTTTTGACAGTGTAAGCCATATGGTCTCGTCTTGGGAATATTTTACAAGATAATTTGGTGGGATACATACATGATAAATATGGAGACATAAGAGTACAGTATGCCTTACTAACCTTACGAGAGTACCGTTTTATGTCGCTCTGGGGAAATAACGGCGCAAAGTTACTTTTTTTTTATAACGAAGCTAATATAATACCAGCATTCCAGTATTTTTGAAGCGCGCATGGTCCAGCGGCTGGTGTAGATCGTAAGCGATCCGCTCGGTTAAGCACTACGGACGCGGTCGGGTAGTGTGATGGGTGACCGTTAGTGGCAAATTAAATGCGCGTTTCCGTGCTTCGGAGGGCACGCTAAGCCGTCGGTCCCGGTTGCTATCGATGGATAGCAGTCGTTAAACCTTGTCGGAGGCCTTATGGGCCATTTGAAAACATCCGACAGTGGGTTGGCCACTAACCCACCCACCTCCACCAATCCGCATTGGAGCAGCGTGGTGGAGTAAGCTCCAGGCCTCCCCCCAAAAAGGGGCGCGACTTGTGCCCAGCAGTGGGACGTATAATGGGTTGCCATTATTATTATTAGGTATTATTCCAGTTTAATAATACTAGTGTATTACTACTGGTGGTGGAGCTCCAGTGACGGAGCTCCCGAGCGTAGGCACCACCGCATTAAGTTGCCGTTAAATGCTAGTGTTCAACACTACAACACTATTCTGTTCCAGTCAGGTGGTAATGTACGGTCCTGTAATTTGCGGCACAGAGGCATAATACCTTAGACCTCAGGAGTAGCAACGCATCTACATTGAAACCTCCAGTCTCATGTAGATGATTATAAGCTACAGTATTACTTACCATCAATTTAAACTGTATGCTTGTTTGCCACTTCATGACATAAAAAAACTAAGAATCGTATTAATTTTATCCACGTTACAAATTGTTTAAGACGTTACATACGTTTATAGCTCCAAAAATATCACTTCTTTTATGACATCATAGACAGTTGTACGCGTTTACCAAGTTCCCTTAGCATGGTCATCACCATCAAATTTATAGCCATTATTACAACAAAGATTGAGCACCCTCCCCCCCCCCTCAATCTTTGTTTAAAACATTTTGACTAGGAATTATTTAAAAAACAATGTAATCTTCTCATAAATATATCTATCCTCCTTCTATACTTGCAACTCGTTACATTTCCACATGAGTGTAATGACCCATAAAATGTTGGAGCATAAGCTATTTATTGCTCGTGATTCAACCGAAGTCTCATCTCGGAAATGGCGGAGAATTCGTAATGTCGTGAATTTAGAGCTTATGTGCATTGCACTCAGGGCTGCAGGGTCGCATTCAGAAATGCACAATTTTGAATAGTATCGTTTGAATGTGTCACGTATTTTAGTCTAGTTCACAAATTGAAAGTTGTGAAAAAATAGAGACAATGGGCGTCAAAATATGTGCGATATCTCATTCGACCCAAAATGATGTCTAGAATTTTTTTATTCATTTTTAACACATGAAATATTGTAAAAGTTGTGAAAAAACGATGAAACATAAACAAATTTGTTTAGAATTTTGCAAATATTTCAAAAACTATAAGTCGCTGCATTTTTTTTTATGTCAAAAGTTTGACAGACAATCAGACGGGCCACCTGATGGAAAGTAGTCACCGTCGCCTATGAACATTTGCAACACCAGGGGCGGCGCCAACGCGCTGCCAGCCCTGAAGGACTCTTTTGACGCCATTTTTGAAGAACCCCATATTGTAGCACCGAGGGAACACCTCCGAGGGAAGCTCATTCCACAATTTACACGTTCTGGGCAAAAACGAACGTGAGAACCGTACCGTTGAACATTGACGGTGAGGGTGGAACTTCTCTCTTCGGCGGGTTCGGTACGGTGTAGGAAAAAAGAAGGTGGCACCATGTCGAGCAGTTCAACAGAGCACTCGCCGTTGTAGAGACGGTATAAAACGCAAAGACTTCCAATGTCTCGGCGCAGGCTCAGATGTTCGAGCCTGTCAGTAAGTCCTGGGTCGTTAACAATACGAATGGCGCGTCTTTGTAGGGAGTCAAGTGGACCAAGTTGGCATTTGGGGGCTCCCGCCCACAAATGAGAGCAGTATTCCAGATGGGGCCGCACTTGGGCCTTATAAACCTGTAATAGCTGCCCCGATGTGAAATACTGCCTCGCTTTGTTAAGCACCCCTAGCTTTTTGAATGCTAACTTGGTCTTACACTCAATGTGACTCCCGAATTGCACTTCGTTCGATATGTCAACGCCCAGGATACCGATACTCTTACCTACGACGAGCGGAGTGCCCTGGAACTGTGGTGCTACAATGAATGGGGTTTTTTTAGCGGTGAACGCGCAGACTTGTGTCTTCGAGGGGTTGAACTGCACTAAGTTGAGTCGACCCCAATCTGAGACCCGCTCCAGTGCTCGACTTCAGACACAAGTCTAGTCCTGTTTTCCCCGACAAGCGTCCGAGAAGCATTTGCACGGCTAGTGTAGTGTGCATCTCCCGTACTGTCATCCGCATAGCAATGAAAATTGGGGTTTAGCTCCAACATTTCATTGATATGCTGAACGAAAAGCGTGGGAGATAACACAGAGCCTTGCGGCACACCAGCGTTGATAGGTAGTCTGTCTGAGCGCTGACCGTCAACTAGGACTTGTATAAAACGCTCAGACAGAAAGCTGGCTGTCCAGTTGCAACGCCTCCCGGGAAGACCGTAAGATGGAAGTTTCGCGAGAAGTGCCCTGTGCCAGACCCGGTCAAAGGCCTTAGCAATATCTAGGCTTACACCCAATGCCTCCCCACTCTTGTCCAAGGCGTGAGACCAACGGTGCGTGAGATATACTAGAAGATCACCAGCAGATCTACCGTGACGGAAGCCATATTGGCGGTCACTGATCAGCTGATGATCCTCAAGATACTGCAGCAGTTGTGTGTTGATCACACGCTCCATGACTTTGCAGAGTAGGGAGGTTATTGCTATGGGCCTGTAATTGGCCGAGTCACTGCGATCCCCTTTTTTGGGTATCGGGTGTACGAGGGCTGTCTTCCACGCAGACGGTATCTTTTCATGATCGTAGGAAAGCGAGAACAGGCGCGTCAGAATGGGGGTAAGCTCGGGAGCGCACATCTTCAACACCACTGTAGCGGAGTCCAGCCCACTCGATTTCTTGATGTCAAGGGATAAAAGCGCTCGCCTGACGTTCTTCTGAGTGAATTTGACGTCAGGCATAGAGCTTTCACAGCGCGGGATGGTAGGCGCTGTGACACCCATGTCATCAAGAGTCGAGTTTGAGGCAAAGAGGCTGCCCAGGAGATCGGCTTTCTCTTTTGCCGTGTGGGCCAGGCTATCATCAAGTTTTCGCAGTGGTGGGAAGGATGACCGACAAAAGTTTCCTTCGATAGCTTTGGTAAGAGACCAATAGGCACGGCTCCCGGGAGGATGCCTCATTAGTTTCTTGCCAACTCTACCGACATGCTTGGACTTTGCTTTGGCTATCCGCAGCTTCGTGGACCTGGAGGCAGCGTTGAGTACTCTCTTCAAGCCGGAAGCATTGGGATCCTTGCAAGCGTGAGCCACAGTCCAGGTTCTGTAGGTCTCCTGCTTATGGTTAGAAGCCACAGCACAAGACTTATCGAACCAGGGCAGATACCGACCGCCAATGGATACCACAGAGTGCGGGATGAAACATTCCATACCCTGGTGTATCACATCGGTTACAGATTCAGCGCACGTGCTCGGATCTTCCGACGAGAAACAAAGCTGCCTCCATGGGTAGGACGATAGGAACTCCCTCAGTCCATCCCAATCTGCTGACCTGAAATGCCACAATTGCCGGGTGGAAGAGGGCTGCAGAGGTGGCCGAACCGACAAGAGGGTTTTCGTGCATACCAGGCAGTGATCTGAGGATAAGGAGCCTCGACCATCACCTGATAGTTGGCAGGATGTGAGGTCAGCAGAAGATCCAGCAAAGAGGCGGTGTGACCCTCGACATCTGGTATCCGGGTGAACCCGGATACGACTTGTGTGAGCCCATTAGTCAGCGCAAAGTCATATGCAGTCCTGCCAGCGAAGTCAGTGATTCGGGAGCTCAAACACTCCGTATGGTGTGCGTTAAAGTCACCAAGAATCACCAACTCCGCAGAAGGATACTGCGCAAGCACCGTGTCGACCACCTGTTGGATGTGCTCGAACAAGCGAGCTGTCTCCCCGTCTCCGCTATAGGACCTGTACACGCACGCGTATATTCTGGTAGAACCACCGTAATCCACGCGCGCCCACAATAGCAACAGGTCCTTGTCTTCAAAATGGTCAAGACGGCGACAACAGACATCCTCTCGGACATACAGACATACCCCGGCGCGGCGAATGAAAGTGTTCTCCAGAGTGTGGCCGGGATAAGAAAGGTACGCAGTGTCAAGAGAAGAGGATATTTGTGTCTCCGTCAGAAAGAGTAGGGCTGGCTTAGCCGTTTCAAGGTGATGAGGTGTTTTTTTTTTTGAGTCGGGGAAGGGGAAGGATGATGTGCACTGCATTGGTCACTCTACAAACAAAAATTGTCAGTGAGTTAGACTATCTACTCTCAGAGGTGGTGCAAATTGCTGGCCCGGGGGACGGAAGGACCCCCGATCCCCCCCGTGCACAGGCGCCTGGCTCCGGTCTCTTACTCCGGCATGGCGACTGCACACGGGACTTTGCACCGGTTGGCGGGACAGCCTCCCAGACCAGAGGTTAATAGTGAGGCCTGAGTTCGGGTCCCCAACTGACTGGCGGGCGGCATCGACCAGGGAGAGCCGATGAAAGTCGGCTCTCCCTGGCCCCCGGGCCAACATGTTGCGCCTCTGAGCGTAAGATGTCGCTACACTAACTGGTCCCCGGGGTGAACAATACGGCGCACCTCAAGGATGGGATAGAGGATGGGGGGGGAACTGGCTCTCAGGCTCGGAAGCCGGAACACGTCCTAAGACGTTTAGCGGCAGATTACGACCTGAGGGTGGTAGCTAGCCAGGCAGATCCCCGGAGGAGCCTTACCACCAAGCAGGACACTAGGAAAGTTTACACTGGTAGTGCCGACCCAGCAACCATATGGAACCAGTCGCCAGAGCCTTGATTGTTGGTCGGCAGGGTGCACCACGTGCAGGTAAGGTTGGCTTCGGCACCAAGTTGGTATGGCACCGTTTACACCCCAAAAATTTTCCTAGGTTGTCTTTTATTTCCGTAATGATTCCCTCGGCGGCATTCACGAACTAGCTAGATTTAAGTTATTACCAATATGAAAGAAAAAAGCTCACATTTCAACAGCATCAGTAACAAAATCAGTGATCATATAAAAAATTGATGCCGAAACACCAACGCTAATTTTCTAACTGTCCGTAAGCCTCGGTTAAAATGATCGTCACACACCACTGGATTAACTGGCTCGTCTAAGTTTATTCGCTAAGGTCCATCATCATTGATTCCATGTTTTAGTTTGATTGACATTTTCCTGAGATAAAACCCAAAATTATTTACTTTCACTAACGTAGTTAGTAACCCTGATTGCCTAATTCCTAATATACATAAAGTCGGAGAACGTAAACATGACGTAGAAGACATGGTCGTCACGTTCAATTTTGGCCTATGCGTAACGCGTAAACAGATCTGGTTATCGATGCTGAGTATGCTAACACACTTATAGTGAAGTAAACTTTTTTTATTTCTAGTGAGTAAAGGCTGGTGATAAAACATTTAAGCATATTTATTGAAACAGAGGTATATTGCGAATAAATCATTGAGAAGGAACGTAACTATCTTCCAAATTCCACTGTAAACATGGCAGGAGAATTACAGTTTCTGCGATATTTCTTTAACGGACTTGCGTAGGCGGCTCGTCTCGAGACGGCAATAATCTACTTCACTGGGTAATTGACTAGCGCAACGGGCTCTCCGCTGAATAAATCTACAAAACTGACTGAGGGAGACTCCTGACGGGGTCCGATCCTCGGCTTAGGGTTTTGTGGGTCACATAAGACATATGCGTTTAGGGGTAGTGCACCTTTTGCGAGGCATCGCTTGGTGGTAACCGTATTAACAACCACGCGAGTCGTTCTAGGGTCAAGGCGTATTCGTCGGGTGTTAATAGGGTATTTCTATTTTTTCGTGCAAAACACGTGTCGGTGAGAATAAAACCTAAACTAAATAGGCCTCAGCTATCAAATATTTTTTATATTGTTGGTATTTTGTCGCATGTATATCTGCCACTGGAAAGGAATAATCTCAGATTGATTAAAAAAAAGATAAAAATAAAAAACATGCTTAAATCTCACTACCATCACTGGTCAGAAATCAATTTTTGTGAGTTGTAAGCAAATATCATGGAAATTTGATGTATCACTGCCCATTATTGTGTTGATATTTGTAAATTAACTATCTAGCAATGAAAAGAATAAAGTAGAAAATTTATTACGTTTGTTATTTACATTTGCTGAGACAAAATAAGTTTGTCCAAAAAAAAAGCTCATTACCGTCGACTGAACTTGAAGTAAAAATATTTACCTGTTAGAAAGCCTTAGTGATATTCCCTGCCCCTGTTCCCCTTTGAGCGATCCCAGACCCGTTGACCAGTGAATAGAGAACAGGTCGGATGTTTGTAGTTTGGTGACAAAACAGGGACGAAGATAAAATTATTGGGTGTAGTATGTTTTCTTTTCATTACCATCAGTGATATTTTAAATATAAAAAAAAATAGTTAAAATTACATGTTCGGTGTTAACATGATACACTTTGAGTCTTTGTGCTTTTTTAGTCTTCATTCTAAACATTTA
The DNA here is from genome assembly GCA_036365455.1 of Macrosoma leucophasiata. Taxonomy (NCBI): domain Eukaryota; kingdom Metazoa; phylum Arthropoda; class Insecta; order Lepidoptera; family Hedylidae; genus Macrosoma; species Macrosoma leucophasiata. The sequence goes on along the minus strand of JAWQUS010000007.1, from coordinate 18,471,873 downwards.
TCGGTTATTTATGGAAAAAATCTAAAATAAGTGGTAATTGGTCATTACCGTTCCTTTCATTACCATCATTTACCATTCGCTATTTCAAAAATAGTAATGATCATAAAATGGTAATGGAGATTTGTTTGACAACAGAGCTACGCTACAAACGTAAGAAAGAAACAGGTAAATTAAAACAGAAAAAGACAAAATTGAAAGGGAGGGTGATGTAGTTATACACTATAAACATTTCACTTCTCTAAAGACGACATTATCTCCCATGGAGGCTGAAGTACATATCGGATTTTCTGAAAACTATGGTGGTGTATGTCATTGATCAAGAAACCGGCATTTTGAAGCCATATAATGCTTGCAGTAACTAGCGAATGTGATAAAAATGACGCAAGGGCTATATGGGCTCATCTGCGACTACTGCATGGCTATATTCAAGAAATAGCGCCGCTGATTGACACACAATCACATATCATATTTGAGAGCCCATCAAACCTATATATGTAGGTTAGATCTATTACTTGGAATTACTTAGAAGCGGGATGGAAGCACCGGATGTGTTTGGGGTATTTTTGAAGAGCTTGACTGCAGATCAAATTTTGCGGCTGGGTAAAGATATTTATAGTCTTCAAGAATTTTGGACACATGTAGGGAGGACATTCAAGGCCCTGGCAGGTCTATAAATACAAGAACATATTTCTACAATTTCTCAAAAGACACAGCTACGCTTTCTGAAGGTCATGGTTTTGTTAAATGACCAGAGAACTTGACGCACTGACAGCGTTTCAATAAATTTGAACTTTGTGTGGAATTTATTTTACTAAAACATCAAGTTCTGAAACAGAAATCCACTTGATGTTTTCGACTTTCCTTCCTACGTGTGTCTTCAACGCTACAAATATCTTTACGCAGACTCAAAATTTGATCTGCAGTCCTCTTCAAAAGTACACCAACCACATCAGGTGCTCCCATTTCCGCGTCCCGCTTTGAAGTAATTCCAGGTAATAGATCAGAGCTCTGGAAAATCTTGGTGTACTTAAACTTGGTTAACAAATAACATAAATCATGTATAAAGGCTTGATGGGCTATCAGATATGATATGTGATTGTGTATCCATCAGCGGCGCTATTTCTTGGATATAGCCATGCGGTGGTCGCAGATAACCCCATATAACCCTTGCGTCGTGTTAATTATATTCACTGATACTGCAAGCATTATATGGCTTCAAAATTCCGGTTTCTTGATCAATGATATATACCACCGTAGTGTGTAACGTTATTTGTGTTCGGCTACCACCGAAATGAAAGGTTTGAATTTCATTATCAAACTGAAATGAACAATTTTCAGAAAAAACGATATGTGCTGTAGCCCTCATGTTAGATAATGTCGCCTTTAGAGATGTTAAAGGTTTATAATGTCTAACTCTAATCTCACTCCCTTGAAATTTGTAAAATTACTCGAAGACCAGCTAAGAGGACAGTAGTAAGATATTTATCAAATGAAGATTTACTACATACGAAAACAGAATGTAATACAAGCGAAGGAAAGTATATTATTAATATAATTATGTTTTGTGTTGATTTTTCTGATGATAACATATTTTAAGCTCAATGGTGCTTTTGTGTCAATAATTTGAGGCTATAATTAAAGTTCCTACTAGTTTTAATGCTTAATATGTTCTTTATAGTTTAGACTGTAACATAACTTCTGAGACTGAGCTATGAATAATGTTATTATCTGTTACAAATAGGTTTCCATATGTTACAGCAAGTATAAAGATATTTCAAATCAATTGAACTTTTATGTATGTGAAACTCTTTTATTACAATCTTAGAACCATTAGCAGTTTATCTTTACCACTATCCCCATTATCATTACCAAACTTCTTCCTTCATTACCATAACAATGACAAATAAGTTAAAGCCTATAACTTTGCCAATCCTGCGTATAATTTAGTGATAATGATATAGCGTGTTTATTTTTCATGTAGCTATGCATTGGCACTAAAAAAAAGCATTTCTATTTTTTTCTCCATTTTTCGTTCAATTTGCACCAAAAAATAGAACTACTCGTTAAATTACTTACGATTGCTTCGCAGTAAAACGCACGCAGAATGAGCTACAAACGCGTGGGATAAGCTCTACTTGTATTGTATTATCACGCGCGTCGACGAACTACAATTAATGTATCCAATACTAGCGGCCTGCGCAGACGAAATGCAGGTAACCTACTTATATACTTTGCGTTTAGGACGGTAAGATTGAAAGATGGTGGCGGTTAAATGGTAATCGCTTTATTGCGCTTCTTACCGTGTACGCGAGAAATAAGTGTCCCAATCATCAGCAGTATTTAAACATGAAAAATTTCACGCTCGTGTACTATTGTACAAACCTATAACATATCTCGCGGGCGTAGGCACCACCGCATTACCTAATTTAGTTGCAACTAAATGTTAGTGTTCAGCACTATCGTGTTCCGGGCAGGTGGTAATGTACGACCCTGTAATTTCCGGCACAGAGGCATAACACCTTAGGCCTCAGGAGTGGTAGCGCATATGCATTTTGGCCTTGGTCTTCGTGTAGGTATCTATAGGCTGCAGTCTTCACTTAACATCAATGTGAACTGCAAGCTTGTCTGCCACTTCCAATACATAAAAAAATAACAAATTTAAAAGGCAAGCTATTTTTTACCTATAAAGGCTTAATTGGATTTATTATTTTAATATTATTTCTTATTACATTAAATTTAATTAATGAGAGTCAATCAACTTATTAAATTGTACCTGGATAAAAGGAAAGGCACTGCGCTTGAAACGAAATGCACATAGTCGAGTTTTTTTTTAATTTTAATCCAAGAACCTAAATATAAAGATATGTAATAATTCAGATGACAACAAAATTATCTCCAAATATAATATATAATAATAAATTAATACCAAAAAAAAAAAAAAAAAAAATGTGTGTGTGTGTGTATCTTCACGCCAGGTCCCTAACGGGGTAGGCAGAGAGTGTAGAGCGCCAGACATCCCGGTTCTGACAAACCTCTCGTGCCTCGTCTACCTTCATCATTCTCTTCATACATGCACGCCGATTCCTAAGACTTTTGATCCCACCATCAGACAGAACTCGACCTATTTGGTCATGGTAGGTCAGCCTTGGTCTTCCTGGGCCTCTGCAACCATCCACATTCGCTTTGTATATCTGTTTAGTCATTCGTTCATTCGACATTCTTTCTATATGCCCGAACCATCGGAGCATGCCTTTTTTCATTTTTACACCGATACTATCATTCACACAAAGCCTCTTTCTTACATCTTCATTACGAACGCGATCGGTGAGTGATACACCGCAGATCTTGCGCAAAGATCTCATCTCGACCGCGTTTATCTTACTTTCATGCTCTTTCCTGCATACCCAGCTCTCGCTTCCAAAGTAGCGTTGGAGTAAGTACAGCATTATGTACAGCTAGTCGAGCCCGCTGGCTGAGATGTTTAATATATTATTTAGGTAAAATAATGTTCGCATATTTAAGGTTGTTTTTTGCTGACATTCAGTTATAAAAATACGCTTACGCTTACACTCACAGCCCCACAGAAGGTATAAACCTGTGTCGTGGGTACCGTTATACACATATAACACATACACAAACACTCAGACCCGAAACAAATATCTGAAGGCCATACAAATAATGGTCCCGGTGCGGAGATCGAACCCGTGACCCTTCGAATTAAACGGTCATCTCACACCGTTGGGCTAAGCGGAACGTCAGTTTGACATTTCTTTAATGTCTCTTCAGAAAGCAAATTTAATTTTCCCTCACTTTTATTACAAATTAATTATTCAACGGTTTCTGTACGTATAACGGTTCACACTACACAATATATATTACGGAGTACGAGACAGCTGATGCGCAGAAAGAGATCGCCGTGGACCGATCATGCTATTTCACTCGCCCCAACGTACATGTATATTCATCGCGCGCACGCCTGGAGTAGACTTCAATGTGCCTGGGAAGATAGGGGAACCATCGAAAGTGACTGGGAATTGTGGAAACATTATTCGTATAGTTTCCTGAATAACATATATAAAAGTCAGATTTTATACTATGACGAAAGTAGATTTATAAATAATTAGACTGTGAGGGTGTCTGGCAAGGGGTTGCCACCGTACAAAGTGTCCGCCGATAGACGAGGCGGTTTCTAATATGATTGTAAGTTAAAATATATGAAAACTAAGTTTTATACTATCACAAATTTGAAACACAATTTTACTCACCTTTACTGCCTATTACCTGCCAAAGCCACCGCGACCCAGGTTGTATATTTTGGTTTTGCTTATACCTGTATAGGGGACATTTAAAGAAGAATTTCCAGGTTTTATAATATAACGAAGGTCTGGGCGTCGCAGGCTCTTAGAATATTATTTTGTTTAATGTTTTGACTAATTTGAGGAAGTAAATGTGATATGGGAGTCTCGTCATCGCCTGTTATTATATGAATATAATTTATGCACGTGACTAAAGCAAAACAAATTAATTTAGATAACCCTCAATAAATTTGAACTTCAAAGTCACATGATTGTTTTATTTCGTTATATAGCCAAATTTGTTTTTTCTAATAAGCAAGCAGCGCGGTACGCTATCACAGCCCCTTTTTTTAATAGACTCATGTAGGCGGCACGTCGCAAGATTGCACTAGTCTACTTCACCGGGCAATCGGCGAGCACAGGGCGCTCTCAGCCTGAATAAAGTGAGCGCAACTGCCTAAGGGAGATCCCTGCGGGTCCGAACCTCGACTTCGGGCGTTGCGGAGGGACACATAAGACACATGCGATTAGGGGCTGCGCCACTTCTCTAGTCCTCGGTTGGTGATAACCGGAAATGCCCACGCGGGTCGTGCTAGAGTCGGGGGCGCGACGCGGAAAACAAGCTAGGTACGTATATTTGGCACTACTTTAGAGAAATACTCGTAGTCATAAGTGTAACCAGAAAATCGTGAGTGTTTGTAATACTTGAATGCATGCATTTACCTCTGCCAGCCCCCTTCGGGGAGTACAGGCGTTAAGATACTTTTTATTGAAGTTATAACTTCTTTTGGCGCGATCGGAAAAACTGATGAGACTAAATTTGTAAAGATGCGCGCACACACCGACAGATAAAAGTGTCATTCTGTAGTTAGTTGCTTAACATATAACAGCAACAAATAGTCTGAAGATGCTAACCAACCAGTTTTTGGTAACTATGGTCACTCTATGTTACTGTATGTAACCATAGTAACCAAAAACATACCACATAAAGAATATATTTGTGATATCGTATATATATATACATACGACGGTGATAGATATTTATTTAATAATTTATTTTTAATATTAGTGGTAAAAGTGGTTTTAATATATTGTTTTAAGTGCATTCAATTCATTTACATTGTAAATTATAAATTGTTACACTATTAGGTATCTATTTTTTTTGTTGGTTTGTTTTTATTTCTGTTACATAATTCAAAACTTCTTACGTGCGTACACAAGTACACAATTTTTTTTAAATACCTTCAACAGTCATAATGAGGAAACATATTTAGGTAAATACAGCCATATAGGTAAAAACTGTTAGAGTTTGTGCTGTCCTAGTTAAGATAAATATAATTATCCAGAACAACGATATGTTATACCAAACAGGTTTATAGACACATTAAACCTTTCAACTCCGCAAACACGACAGTAACACGCCTAATAACAAATTCAACCCCATGACGTTAAACGTTCCGTACACATAATTATAGGGGCCCTTGCAAGCTGTCGGTGTCACAGCCCGCCTCGACAACAGTGTCGTGAGCTCAATCACTTCATTTTACAAAGTCACGCTTCCGCAATTTTATGGCTATCGATTATATTGGCTTCAACACTTCACCCTACAAGCAATGTAACACCGCTATGAAAACATTTACTACATTTTCCTACGTTGATTTTGATAAGAAAAAAAAAGTACCTAGTTTGTTTACTTTGTATGACATACGATCCAATCTATTCATTCCATATGACAATGTGTAGTGAAATAATTTTGATAGGAAGAATAATTTATTATTATTTATGAAGAAACCCAAATCATAGGGTTCGTGTCTGTTGTTTTATCATTTGGACTGTACTATAGGTATCTAATATAATACTGCATAATAACAGTATAGAGTACTGAGGCATGGCATCTATCTACCTGCCCCTATTTTTGCAAGGCATCTATATTCTATTTGAGATGTGAATTCATCATGGATAATTTTTTCTTTTATCTTAGTTTATATATGTATCTACATTCGTACTTCAAAATAACTCCTAAATCTATAAAAATAAATAAAATTGGAGTGTCTGTTTGTTGTATTAAAATAACCGCTTTTTACTAAATGCATATATATGTATTCACGGTACATATACCAAAACAATTTTTTTTTTTTTTCAATTTTTGTGTCTGTCTGTTTAGTGGGGGTAATCTTGGGAACGGCTGGACCGATTTTGACGGGACTTTCACTGGCAGATACAGAGTAACTTAGGCTACTTTTATACTAGCCCACGACTTCGTCCGGGTAGGTACTGACCAATCATAAATTCTCACGCGGACGAAGTCGCGGGAACAGCTAGAATTAACTATAAAAATCATTTTAAAACAAAAAAGCACTGCATTCAAAGTTTTTTTTTAAAAAGTGTTATCTAAACCGGGAATTGAATCACAAAAAAATAATTAGCCAATTTATCTGAGTAACAACTAGGGGGCAAATTTTAATAACAACCAAACCAAATCATTTTCGCTCATTTATAATTTATTAAGTATGCAAAAAAACATAAATATCCCATTTTAATAAACTAGTAGCTTAGTAGTGAATATAGGTAGTATTGTTGCATCCGATTCTCGTACTACGTACGTGTAGTTATAATAGGCATTACAGTTTCTATACAATTTACTCGATTAATAAATAGAATTAATAAAGGGGAATGAGACATTCTACTGACATACTTTTTACATTAGTTTATTACATTTAGTTTTATCTTAGTGATATTCTTGACTTTACATATATTTTTTATCTTGTTTGACATGTATACCAATTGTTATTCACTTTAATTTATTTTGTTTGTTTTTGACGTGTCTTAAGAGGTGCCTGTCACCGTAAATGAATAAATGAGTTTCTGATTCTGAAGTTGGTAAGCCTGGGTTGCACCAAGATATTTGTTAAAGTTATTGTAATATTTCACATCCTTCTCTAACTTAAAGAAATCTGTTAAAGTTAGAGAAGGATGTGAAATGTTTCAATAACTTTAACTTTAACAAATCATATTGGCCTTTGGAACTTTGCCGGTGAATGACAAAGAATGACTCTTTTTCTTTTCTTTTTACTCTTTGTTATCAGTTTGTAAAGGGGAAAAGAGACATTCTACTGATATACTTTTACATTAGTTTATTACATTTAGTTTTATCTTAGTGATATTCTTGACTTTACATATATTTTTTATCTTGTTTGACATGTATATCAATTGTTATTCGCTTTAATTTATTTTGTTTGTTTTTGACGTGTCATAAGAGGTTCCTGTCACCCTAAATGAATAAATGAGTTTCTGATTCTGATTCTGATTCTGAAATAACTTGGTGCAACCCAGGCTAAGTAGTTAGAGCCACTTTCGATAGCAATACATACCTACAAATATTTTACATGCTTAACCAATAACCATCAGTTGGAGCCATCCTTGTCATAAATGTATAACACATAAAGAAAATTAACCTACTGCCATGTTTGTGAGGCCATCAAAAATTGTGTGCCTACAAGCCCCCGCCTCGCTGTGTACTGTTGATGGATATCAATGTCACATTTACGCAAACCTCAGTAGGTAACCTATATGAGAATCAAACATGTCTGAAATCGTTTCATTACGAACGAATAGCTAGTCATGCAAATGTGTTTACGAGTGGTGTCTTGTGTTGTCTAAATAGTAGTGTTCAGCACTATCGTGTTCCGATCAGGTAGTAATGTACAGCCCTGTAATTTCCGGCACAGAGGCATAACACCTTAGGCCTCAGGCCTAAGGTCATTGTGTAGGCTGCAGTCATCACTTAACCACAATGTGAACTGCATGATTGTTTGCCATATTTATTATATAAAAAGAAAGGAAGATCATGTCGATAGCTACCTTTACTGACGAGTTCCAGTGCAGGAGTTCGAGGGCGTAGACATGGCTATCACCTATCTATCTGCCACCAAATAGTAGTGTTCTGCATAATCGTGTTCCGGTTACATGGTAATTAGTGTATATGTAATAATACTACGTATAGAATGGACACTTCGACGTCCAGCCCGATTTCCCCGCATCACCCAACCTCCTCCCCTCTTATAGGCGACGGTTGGTATTTTCTACGTGCTACGCAAACAGGTGCACGTGTAAATACATGTCACTGATTGATGTCTGTGTAATAGAGACCAAATTAAGCATTTGTATGGAATTTTGGCGGTGTCCGCGGTGTGATGGTAATGTAAGAGACAACAACTCCGGTCTCAGGTCAGAGATCTAAGTTGTTATGACCCTATGAGTGAGTGTGACCAGAGGCCAAAATGCAGCCAACGCATCTGCATTTTAACCTATGTAGCCTAGTTTTAGTGTTGATGTCTATGGGCTGCAGTCGTCATTTTACATCCATATCCAGCCATAGTTGCAGTATATAGATCGCCGTCTGTTAGAAACTTAGATTCTTATAATTTATCTTTAAACCAAACTCTGCAATCGTTAAATACTTTTAAAAATATTATTCTTACAGGTGACATTAATATAAATCTTATTTCAGAATTACGTGACACAGGCACTCAAGAGTACCTAAATATATGTTCATACCATGGGGTCTTTCCCTCCCATACCCTACCAACACATCAAAGTGGTTCATGCCTAGATCATATGATGATCAAATGTGGCCTTCCATATATTACACTCGTCGCTAATTCAACCATTACCGACCATCACGCCGTCATACTAACAATAAATTTAACGCTACCTAAGCGAAATCGTACACTAACAAAGACTAAACTAAATATAAACACACTCGAATATGATTTACGCAATATTGATTTTGACCCAGTTTACAAAACTGCTGACGCTAACGAGGCATTATCATACCTTATACAACATGTCCAGCTAGCGATATTTCGTAACACCGAAACAATAGCAGTAAATAATAAAAAATATAATATAAAACCATGGATAACCCCTGGATTAATTCGGTGTATAAGACAAAGAGATAAACTTCATCAAAAGGCTACAAAATTCCCTGACAACTTAATACTACAAACAACGTATAAAAGATATAGAAATTTTTGCAAGAATCTCTTAAAAAACTTGAAAAAGAATTATGATAGTAATGAACTAAATAAAGCTGGTAAAAATTGCAAGGAACTTTGGAGAAATATCAAAAACCTGTCTTACACATCTAAACAGCGTGTATCAAATTGGAGTTTGCTGTATTCTAATCCCACTCCGCTTATGTCTGCTAATTTGGTAAATAATTATTTTATCAATGTAGGAAAAGATTTAGCTGAAAAGATTCAAAGAATTACTGGTAAGCGGTCTTTTTTGTCCCGCCAAAAACTGTCTGAAATCTTTTGTTATGCTCGACACAGATGAGGATGAAATAGCTAGAATTATCTCAGGACTAAAAAATAACTGTGCAGTTGGTTATGATAACATAGACAATCATATTCTAAAACGTTTCACACATATTTTTGGTCCCCCCCTTAACCTACATTTTTCAACTCTGCCTTCCAACTGGCATGTTTTCGAATTGTTTAAAAAAAGCAGTAGTTATTCCTATATTTAAATCGGGGAACAAAGATCTAGTCTCCAATTACCGACCGATATCGATCCTCCCTTCAATATCTAAAATATTAGAAAATATTATAAATAGTAGGTTAGTAAATTATCTTGAAAAAAATAAATTTATTTCGTCTATGCAATTTGGTTTTAGGGCTAAACTATCCACTGCAGATGCAGTACACGAACTGACAGACTATATCTCGCAAGAACTTGAGAAAGGACACTACTTAGGTATTTTCATTGATATGGCCAAAGCTTTTGATACCATATCTGTTCCCATGCTTCTGAACAAATTAGAAGCTCTAGGCATAAGGAGCACACAGCTTAAACTGTTTGCTGACTATTTAGATAACCGATACCAATGCGTAAATCAATGTGTAGATCGTAAGCGATCTGCTCGGTTAAGCACTACGGGCGCGGTCGGGTAGTGTGATGGGTGACCGCTATTGACAAATTAAATGCGCGTTTCCGTGCTTCGGAGGGCACGTTAAGCCGTCGGTCCCGGTTGCTATCGATGGATAGCAGTCGTTAAACCTTGTCGGAGGCCTTATGGGCGATTTGAAAACATCCGACAGTGGGTTGGCCACTAACCCACCCATCTCCACCAATCCGCATTGGAGCAGCGTGGTGGAGTAAGCTCCAGGCCTCCCCCCAAAAAGGGGAGAGACTCGTGCCCAGCAGTGGGACGTATAATGGGTTGCCATTATTATTATTATTATTATATGCGTAAAAATAGATAATACTGTCACCAGTGAGGATCAAAAATGCAGTGGCTTTGGTATCCCGCAAGGAAGTATTTTGGATCCAACTTTATTTTTGATATATGTAAATAGCTTATGTAATTTAACCATTCAACAAGGCAAACTTATATCTCACGCCGATGACACAGTTTTAATATTTACCGGCAAAACCTCCAGCGAATTATATGAGATTGCTCAATTAGGTTTCAATAAAGTAAACAATTGGCTCCAAGATAATTTACTTACATTAAATGATGACAAGACAAAATATATTCATTTTTCGATGCGCAAATTTTCAAATAACATCTATAACCAACGCATTTATGTGCACCGTTGTAATAACCCATCAGCTAATTCGTGCAATTGTCCTGCCATTATTAAAACTCACGATATCAAATATCTCGGGATATTGATAGACGATACACTTTCATTTAGATTACATATTGAATCCCTTGTTAAAAGATTACGCAAATTAATATTTGTATTCAAGAAACTACGAAAAATAGCTGACTCTAAATTGATTATTCAAATATATTTAGCTTTAGGACAAAGTTTAATTCAATACTGTATCACATCATGGGGTGGTGCGTTAAAAACCACTATTTTACCACTAGAACGAGCTCAAAGAGCTATTTTAAAAGTAGCCCATTCTCATCCCTTTTCTTTTCCTACATTTCTTTTGTATCAATCCATTTGCGTCCTAACTGTCCGCCAATTTTTCATATCTAACATTATATTAAAACAGCATACCAAGCTTACTTACAATATTGACAATACTAACAAACGACGGTATGATATGGTCTGCACTATGACTTCAACCTCGAAACATGCTTTCACCAAAAGATTCTATTCATTTCTGGGTCCATTTTTGTATAATAAATTAAATAAAAATATGTTATTTTATAAGTTAGACTATCATAGATAATTATAAATAACTTTTTACAGAATCTTTCGTATGAAATTACAGAAAATTTACTCCTAGTATGTAAATAAGTCTTTGAAAACTGTCAAAATTTTATTAGTATTAAAGTTAGAAGTAATAGTATCCTAGAAGTAAGAATAATTAAGTATATTCAATTGTTAATTAAAATAACTTCAAATAGCTGTAGATCTCTTCCAGCCCGAAACACAGGTTTTACCTAGTTCGGACATACATATGTTTTGTACTATTTTAAATATTAAGATATTATTGTATTAATTTTGGTGAACTTACTTTTTGAAATAAACAATTTATTTATTTATTTATATGAACTGCATTGTTGTTTGCCACCTTCGTTATAAAAAAAAACTTTAAAGCGGTTGGTACATTGTTAAAATAAGAGCACAGGCGGCGTCATACGTATACCTAATAGTATTAACTAGATAGTACCAAAATCTATTGGACCAAAATGTTGTATGATTTAAAATTGAGAACAAAGCGATGAAATATACGATTTATGCACCGATTCGGCGAAGTTAAACAGCAATTCGTAAGCCATGTATGACGTCTACATTTATATTTCGTCACGAAACATAAAGTGGCATACCCACAGGCCTACCGGTTTGTTATTATAAGTATAACATATTATAATTTCATTTTCTAAACAAATAAAAACATTAGTTAAATGAAATCCTTGGCTGTTACAATCTTGGATTGGAGCACATAACATTTTCAAGCCAAGACAATTATAATACCTACCTACCTTTTAAAATTAATACTCATACCCATTTTACCCCTCATCGCATCGCCATCACAAAATACCTTTTACGACTACCTATTAATAGGTACATTAATACGTTGTAACGTAAGCTACCAAAAAATATAATAATTATAGCCAAGATTATAGTGGCGTCCGCGTACCCTCACCGCGAACACATTGTGAATACCACGTTACATGTAAATCTGTACATGTGGTGTCAGTGGGGGCCGTGCCATACCGTGCCAGCCCAATCGTATGCCGCGATAAAGGTCTCAACTATGACACGGGGCACCTAGCGTCAAAACTACTAAAACTTTACAGCGGAGACAGCTAGACGCTTTCTCTGTTTTCTGCCCACCGTTAATCATAACGCAGCCAAAACGAATCGACAACGCAAACACGCATCGCGGTAAGCGTAAATTCTTCATGTTTTCACTGCACTTTATGTTTTATATTTGTTCGAACATTTCAGCGCCTAATTTTAGAAGTTTAATGCATATTTCGTTTGGTTTTCCCGTTTATTGTAACATTTTTACAAAATCTCTGCTATTTATCATCGCTGAGTTCATTTTATTTATGTACAACACAGTTATTGCCAGAATATTTGTATTAAAAAAATATTTAGTAAACTGTCTAAAAATCTTCGATGGCAGTACGATGTTTGCCGGGTCAGCTAGTAATTCATAAAAATCAATTAATACATAAAATATCAAATCAATAAGAACACTTCATGTTACTCACTATTTCAAAGTTTTCCTAGGTTCTGAAAAGTGTTAAGTTCAAACTATACATTTTAAGAAAATTGTTAAACTAAATCTAATATTATTATAATACATATTATAGAATACATGTTACTTAAAAGCATCTGTAATTTTATGATCCAGTGACCTACTTTCACCACGATGCTCAATATGACCTATATCTCTCGAACAACTCCAATTTTGTTAGTTTAATTCCCACTTTTTATTTTTACCATTGAATATAACAAGACTTCGTAATCTACTTACAACAAGGAATCAACTTTTATATTATTATGTGCAAGCAAGTGTGATGAATACAGCATTATCCATCCTTAGCAATTAAGAAAGAGGTTTTCCTTATCCAAATTGAGGCTTACACAAACATGCAACATGTTTGTGTAATTTTGAAATCTTCGAACTAGTTGGTACTTAGTGCTCATGATCTGGTTACGAATGATACCCAACAACATCACTCAAAACAAAGCTGCTTAATAGTTTCCTTTGCGAATGGTTGGGGAAAAAGTTTCTTCGCATTTTTTAAGATAATTCAAAACATTTTTTAATATAGTTTATTTAAAGGAGATGTTGCAAAAATGTATGGACCTCCGGCCATGTATTGTACACAATATCATTAAACAGGCAAAATCAATATAAAAACGTTTTTTACTGCATATTTTCACTTATTTAGCTTTGTTTGCAGTTACAAAAAATTATTTGCAGTTGGAATTGCAACTCAAAACCAACATGGCGAATATGGCGGGCGATTTCATTTTGACATTTTCATTTTTTAAATTGTATTTTGATTATAGAACTTGGAGAAAAAAGTTATATTTTCTAAATACTATCAAAATCGATTGATCCCAAGTGTCGGCTGTATCGCCGGCATGTTTCACATAGTTGAAAATGATAAAATCGTTTGAATTAAATGTGGTTGTAACTCTAAAATATATTCTTGAATAAATTAATTGTATTTTTTTCGGATTCTTCTTTAATTTACCCATTTTTTGAGGACGTGTACGAACCAGAGCCGAACTCGCAACATCTCCTTTAACTAAAGTATGTATGTACCATTTTGTTCAAAAACCTTTTGCCATCTTGTAGGTAGGGACATGATCCCATTGCTATAAAAATTTTGGGACTTCTCATCAAAATACCGCGACATGTGGATTTGGCAGTCCTCTCGTGATGTTAACCTAAAATTGCATAAAGAATTCTGAAGATACCGAAACAGGTGGAAATCTGAAGGTGCAAGGATTATACGGCGGATGCATTAACACCTCCCAGCCAAACTCTAAATTTTTGCTGAGTGGCTATAGATGTGTGAGGTCTAGCGTTATCATGATGAATACACTACACCCCTTCTGTTGATCAATTCCGGCCGCTTTCTCTCAACTTCTTGCTTTAATCTCATCAGTTGTTCGCAGTAGAGTTCGGAATCGATAGTCCTGCCTGGTGGTAATAGCTCATAATGAATAATGCCCTTCCAATCCCACCACACACACGACATCACCTTATTGCGAGTTAACCCGGGTTTCGCCACAGTCTGTGAAGCCTGACCGGCCTTTGACCACGACCTTTTTCGCACGTTCTTGTCGTACGTGATCCACTTTTCATCACCAGTTAGCAGCTTCTTCAAAAATGATTCGGTTTCATTACGTCGTAATAAAGAATCACAAATGAGTACACGGTTCGTTAGGTTTCTTTCAGTGAGCTCGTGAGGTACCCAAATATCGAGCTTTTTTTTGTACCCAGCTTTTTCCCCATAATATTTAGGTATTACCAGTGTATGTATAGTATTCAAGTGGTTGGTTATGTCGTTCTAAAGGTACTTACTTATATTTTATCAGAATGGCGCCAACACAATCAAAAGCACCAAGGAAAACTTGGGATAAATAACAAATGATTAAAGTAGGTAAATTAAGCGGTATTTGTAAGAAAATTAAGTGATTTTTGTAAGTAAATCATGTGATTTCTTCCATCTACTAAAGTATTTTCTATTATTATTTTCGTAGTAGATATTATAAGTTTCTATTAGTAGCCCATATTTGAGTACCTGTTCCATATTTAGCATCTATTTTGATATTTTGTTTAATGCTCAATATAATAATATATTATAATACTAAGAACATATAATTGTTACCTAGCTCTTTAAAAACGTATGTGTGATTAGTTTGACAACAAAAAATGGTTAATTTTTTAACAGTTTTTTATTTTTGAGGCAAAAACAAAATGGTAGCCCATATTTGCTTACTTTCCTCTATCAATTCAAATGACTACAGTAAGATGGTTCAGCGTATCACTAAAAATATAAATCGAGATCTTATTTTACATCAAAACACTAGTATGCGCCTAAGATGCGTAAAAATAAATGCGTAAAATCGTAACTACGTGTATTTACAATGCGTTCTACGGAAAACTAACATAACTGTTTATATTTCTCGCTAAAGAACCTTCATAACTGTGTGAAAAAGAAAAGGTTATTTTACTTGTTTACAATCAAAAAATATAGAGTCAAGCTTATTTGTGAAATTAAACATTGTAGATTTTCATAAGACGTAAAGTTTGAAGTATATAGACTAATTGATTTATGGATGGGATCATAAATAACGGTCCAAATTGACTTTTGATTTTTATTTCATTTCTTATGAGCGTGCATCATTTAGGCTATAGGTAATCGTTGGAGAAACAACGAATCAGATAGCTTGAAACCGAGACGTCTAGAATTAAATTGGCTCAAACCTCCATCACTACGAAGTTATGCTTAGTACCTATTGTAATTTGAGCTTTGATAAGATGAATGCTGTTAACTAAATCTTTCTCCTTCGCTCATGATCTCACTGGTAGTAAGTGTATAGTGATGGTCCCGATCTCCATCCGTTATCTTGTGGATTAGCTGCCCCCATTTCCTACGATCCTGAGCACTAGCCGATCGATCATGAAGACTTAAGTTTGTTCTCTGGTCAACCTCGACAGTCTCGATCTCAATCCGTTTTCTCGGGAATTAGCTTCCACCTTTTTCCTACGATCCGAAGCACTGTGTCACAGGATGTTGAGTTGTTGGCATACCTGGGAGTCGACCGCTTATCTATTGCTTTCGTGATGCTTTCGATTATGACGGCGTCTTGTCAGTTTATAGGTACGTTACATTAAAGCAAAATGTTTTGATAGGTGGTAGGAAACTGACAAGATAACGTCATAATCGAAAGGATCACAAAAACATTACAGCTAGGCGGTCAGCTCCCTGGTCAGCTTTTGAACTGCGATCTCTGGATCTCTTGCCACGTATCATCCACTCACTTCTCATGTTATATTGAACATATTGTTTTATTTCCAGCTTCGCGCACCCGCACGTACGAGCGCGGCTGGAGAAGCACACGGGCACCAACCTGGTGCGCCTGACCGACAAGACCTATATGACTGAGCTGGAGGACCGCATTAGGGCGGTCAACGAGGAGAACCTGAACAAGAGGATATCCACAAGAGTGGTAATATTTGCTCATTTTTTAATGCTTCAATAATCTGGTGACTGCCTCGTTGGCTCACAGTGATCGCAATCGCGCCTGAGGTCCCGGGTTCGATCCCCAGGTCGATAAAAATTGTTATTTGTTTTTTTTTGTGAGGAAATATCTAGTAATAGCCCAGAATCGTCGGTCCTGCGCCCGATCTCTCTCCGGTCGTGTCGGATTGCCGTCCCATCGGACTAAAAGAGTGAGGGAATAGAGAGTGCACCTGTGCACTATAATTATAATTATCGCCCGCGCAGTTGGATAGTCTCCGTTAAGTTTAACCACCGTGACCGAAATCTGTCTGGAGGACATTATAATCTAGTGGTAGTAGGCCGCTGCTTTGAAAGGAAGTGCTATTTTGCCATTTTCTTAAAGTTTCCTAGTGCCACCCTCGGGGTTTGCGCCTGGGGATGACAATGGACTCGCCCTCTATTACAAGGGCCAAAACGTAACTGGCGAATCATGGGTGTTTGTATATATTCTCAAATACATGCATTTTTACCTTTGCATATCTTTTCTTTTTTTAAATTAATTTGAGAAACTGCTAAACAGATTCAATTACAGTATCCAACAAGACGGAGAGACCTCAGAAAGGAGACTTCGGCTTATTTCGGGTGTGTAGAGCGTTATCTTCTTCGCACCTTACCAATATGACGTTTGTCCACCATTTTGATTAAGTTTTGACCAATACCGGACTATCAGTGCTTACCTAGGCAGTGTGCAACAGAGATAACGCTCTGCGAAGTCGAAACTAGCCGATTGGTACTTTCATAGGCTCGATGTGCGATATTTCATGACGAGCATTGTAATATAACTGAATACTGCTATTTATTTATTTATCCATTTATTAATATATAAGTATTAAACATAACTTCTGCTGAGGCTAAAGATTTATAAACATGGGTCCGATAACCCCTGTACGTAACGCGTTTCACGCTAGAACTCACCAGTTCTAACACATTTTACGACATGTTTTTTTATGTAATGTTGGTGGCAACAAGCATGCTGTTCATATTAATAGTACCTAAGAGAATACTGCAGCCTATAGATAGGTCTACACAAAAAATCTAACATCAAAATGCAGAACCCCTGAGGCCTAAGTTGTTATACCTGTGTGATAGTTATTCCTAGGCATATATTACCATCTAACCGACACGATAGTGCTGAACACTACCATTTGGCGGCAGATAGATAAGGTAATGCGATGCCTACACCCTCGAACCCCGACACTGCTCTACCACCTACAAAAGTTGTCATGTTGTATTTGTCAAATATTGTAGAAACATGTTATTATTAAGGTTACTTTGTATGTCAGGTTGCAACTATAAATTAAATGTTTAGGATTCTGTAGCCAAATAGCAAAACCCTTAACGGAACCCTAAAAGATTCGTCATGTCTGTCGATCTATCTGTCAATCCATCCGTCGGTCCATATGCCTATATTCATTTTACTCCATAACTAATACGACTACATACCCATACTTTTAAAAGAGTAGTGAAAAATAATTATGTTCTCTCTGACGGTTTTGGTGTCATATTTTTTTTTAGGTACGTAGATAATGCTTAATCGTGAAAAATAAAGAACGATGTTGTCCAATTAATAATATTAATTGGTATTATTACTGGTGGTAGAGCTGCAGTGACGGAGATCACGGGCGTAGAAACCACCGCATTACCTAATATACTTGCCGCTAAATGGTAGTGTTCAGCACTATCGTGTTCCGGTCAGGTGGTAATGTACGGCTCTGTAATTTCCGGCACAGAGGCGCAACACCTTAGGCCTCAGGAGTGGTAACGCATCTGCATTTTGACCTTGGTCTTTGTGTGGGTGTCTATAGGCTGCAGTCATCACTTAACATCAATGTGAACTACATGCTTGTTTGCCACTTCCATTAAATAAAAAAATAAAGTAAATAAAATTATTTATTTGTTAATGTGACATCTACGCGAGTGAACCTACGAACGTAATTATTTGTATAAAATAAATGTATTTCAGCTACCCAAGTTCAATGTTGGATCTGATAACCACCAAAAACGTATTAAATATAAAACAATGGCCATTCCTATTGTGAAACACATTGGCCTCGTTCACGTACTAAGCGTTTTAACTTCATGACAAAATGTAATCATAGAACAAAACTCCACAACGAAACTTAGTAAACGGCAACCTTAGTTTTCTCGGTACTCGTAAAACTATCACAATCAACCGGCTAAAGCTATTTTGTTCGCGAGTCATTAAATGGGTCGATATGTAAGTTTGCGATTCATTTCAATCATATACGCGTAGCTGAGACATTAGTAGTTTGAGATTTTGTTCATGGACAGCACGCCACGAACTTTACTCTATCATGCGTGCAACTAAGTTTTCCATGTGGTGATTTAGTAACATTATTTTATACCTAGTAATATGTAATTATGCTGCATAGTTGTGTTTAAAAGTGGATACATTCTTAATAAAGCGTGAAACAATAAGATATAACAATAAGATTTACTGGTGGTAGAGCTCCAGTGACGGAGCTCGCTGGCGTAGGCACCACCGCATTATCTAATATACTTTCCGCTAAATGGTAGTGTTCAGCACTATCGTGTTCCGGTCAGGTGGTAATGTACGGCCCTGTAATTCTGCGGCACAGAGGCATAACACCTTAGGCCTCAGGAGTGGTAACGCATCTGCATTTTGACCTTGGTCTTTTTGTGGGTGTCTATAGGCTGCAGTCATCACTTAACATGAATGTGAACTACATCCTTGTTTTCCCCTTCCATAACATAAAAAATGCTATCTCAAAAAACAAATTAATAACATGAGGTCTTATCGCTTAAAGCGATCTCAGCCAGAAACCCTAATAACAGAGAGATTAACATTTACTCGTACAAAGAAAGAGGTGTACATACAACATTTCAAAAGAATAAACTTAAATACAGGAGCAAAGAGTTCCAAGGCTTGACAGCATTGATAGTGAAGGTATTAGCGCAGAAGGAAGAGGATTGGGACGATATCGTAAGATGAAGATTATTGAAGTTGGAGAAATGATAAATCAGTTTTGTGGAATTTGTAGATATCTATAAAATGTATCTACGAATAGTCAATGTTTTTGTATGATCCCTAAAACATAACTCACCAGAAACGTAATAATAGTTACCTACATAGATTTTTATGTTATACAAATGGTAAACAATAATACAGTTCTCAATATGGCATAGATGGTAACTAAATACACCCAATTACAATAAAACTATGATGACCAATTATGTTGGTGCGTTCTCATTCCAGAGTCTTAAAGTCTTTGGCGGAAGTTATGGAGCCATTTATAACCCTCTAACTGGAACACAATAGTAATGTACATAATTAAGCTAGAAATAGATTAAATAATGCGTTGCTGTCTACGTTCTCGGGAACCACTTAAAATTTTACCACTAGTGTCTAGTCTTATTAATGCTTTTTCATGTTGTTTTGATTAGCTCGATGAGATGGAAAGGCTAAAGCGGCTCATCCTAGTAGGGAAGACGCCACTGAAAGAGTGTCCGCCAGAACTGTTCCACCATCCTGTCTTCGTCTTCTGGAGGATGGTGAACAGAGAAGTTGCCAGAGCATCGAAAAAGCGCGCGGATGCTTACTACAGAAAACTGAAGGCATCGCAGAGGTTTGACCAGGTAAATAAAGGTTTTCAATTTAAAATGAAATAAATATTTTATATTCATTGAATAGGTGATTTTGGAATATGCTCAAGCGTGGCAGATTAAGACATTGACCATGTCCCTTTTTTTCAAAATGAGTGTGTTTTTGTTGGCTATACCTTAACAATGTAGCTGGGCTTGATAGACTCATAGATACTATCAGAGCTCGGTCTGGATTAACGGTAGCTTAGGTGAGGTTAGGTTAGGTTAGGTTGTGTGCCCCCCCGAGGGTTTCCGCCTTGTCGTGGCGGGGGGGCTCAGTACCCGGTGGTTGTCCCCACACCGGCGAAGCCAAGAGGAACCCAGAGAGGGGGCGGCGTTTGGCGTGGCTTTGCCCGCCACTAGCTGCTGTGGACAGGAGACGGCTGGGGAGGAGGTGTACGGGTATTTCGTTGGCCCTGCACCTTATCCCCAGCCGCCTAACGGTGGTCCCGCCGTCAGATGGGAACGTGGTGGGAAGGCGGCTGGGGAAGAGGTGTATGGGTATGTCGTTGGCCCTGCACCCTATCCCCAGCCGCCTAGCGGTGGTCCCGCCGCTTGATAGGGACGTGGTGGGGCCGCGGGGGGGCGGTGGAAGGTCAGTTCATCCCTGTCACTCCCGTTCCTCCGGGGCCGGACTGTGTGCCCCTGGACTTCTCCACCCGGGCGTCTTGGGACGCCTGGCGTTGTGAGTGGTCGGGGCAGGGACCTTTGGGTGTCGGACTAGGGGATGTCCGTCGCCCAAATGGAAATAGGTCCCAAGCTGGGTGGCGTGCACGTGTTCCGCACGCCACTAATGTTAGTTGGAGCCAAAGAGCTCAACCTGCGGAGGGCTCGGAGACGAGCAGCCGCCGGCGGAGTCGCGGATGTGTGCGTAAGCGTTCCCGTGACCCCGCCACTGATGGCGGAAGAATCGAAACACCGCGGGGTTTTAGTGAGTACGAGTCTCACACTACGCGGGTGCCCATAAGGGTATCCAGGCGTAAAAAAAAAAAAAAGTTTAGGTTGTGTGAGTGGCTTACGGCCGCTCTGGCTTGCGTCCTCTACGTCGGGAGAATGGCGATATAGTCTAAGGGCACCTCCTATGTGACAATCTATGTGACAAGACATCGGATTTAGTTGATGCCTCTTTGTAAGCCCATGTCCATAGTTTATCACCAAACAGGCCAAACCACCAGGAGTAAAATAACATTAAATACTGATCTCTTTGAAATCCTTCAGTCAATAGAAGAAGAGGCGGAAGGTGAGGCGGGAGAAGAGGAAAGTGAGCAGCTAACAGCGGAGCAACTTCTGGCAAAGTGCCACGAAGAATTGGAGCTGCTAAAGCGAGCAGACATCGAGAAGGGCGTACGCTTCACCGACGAACAATTTGCACTCCTGAAATACGAAACTAACGACGTGAAGACTTTGAAAAATCTTACGGTAAATATTACTTTATAGTTTAATGAATGAGGCAGCAACGGCTCAATAAATGTTGGCTTAGACCCACGAAGGATTTGACCTATTTGAGCGCACACAATTTGAGAGAGGCTGATGCGCTGGTTCACCGACAAACAATTCGCTCTCAAGTACAAAACTAACGACGTGAATACTCTGAAAATCATGCGGTAAATATCACTAAGTATATTTTTTAAGTAGGTAGGTGCAGCAGCTGCTGGACCACTCTTATGTAGAATTTTATTGGCGTTACTGAAACGTGCACATAATGATACGCGCATTGACATACGCACATTGAAGCACGCGACTCAAGTACGAAACTTACGACGTTAAAAATCTTATCGTATATTTATATTTTATCATCACGCAGCTCTCAACTTTTTTTTCTGCGTCTTAATTTCTAGATGTTTTAAATAAAAGGTAAGACACATTAGTGACGTAATACACATGTACCTATATATTCAAAGAATTTGGCTCTGAGGAATCGGTTAGGAAATCAATAACATATGATTTGGAAATAGTTAGTGTACATAAACGACCACTTTTTCACATAAACCTATTTTTACCTACAACTTATTTGATCTCGTATTAGTTTATTAGAATATGCTGGATACACAATGATACGATATAAAAGTCACCAGGTCTTCATTATAGATATAATGTTACATGATTTATTACTTGAACTAGATTAACTATTAACTACGTGTCCTTTGTTTACATGAAATCACAGGGCTAGTGGCGATCCGGTTTAAAGTAGCGATATACTAGTTTTATTTGACCCTTGACCTGCAGCGGTCGTTGATACAGGATTACTTTTACCTATAATAGTGCTGGACATCAATCACTCATTGAAACCAGATTTCTCTAGTTCGGGTACAGCAAATAAAACTGCTCTTTGGTACGTGAATATTTTTTATTATTTGAAGACTACAGTTTCTCTGTATTACAGTTGAATTGACTTGTAAAAAGTAGAATATATTGTTATATCCTGGTTTTAATAGAATATCAATTAAGAAGAATTTTTAATTTGAGATGTAAGCAATACAAACTTCTATGTTTTTCATAGATTACAATATTCATCAAAATCTGAAGGAATATCCCGGAGCCGAAGAAAAAAATCATAATTTTCGTATAAGCTTACAAAAAATCTCAGATTTTTCAAAAAGGATTATTTTCCTTGATTGCTAGTTCTGAATGTTGGATTCAGAAACATCAAAATTTCTAGAAAAAAATGGCAACGCAAGTTCCGTATTTCGATCGTTGATATCAACCGGTCCGAATTCACAGGAATGTAAATACCACCATCATCATCCCGAATACCTTCCTTCGCCTTTCCTTGGCATTTAATTCAAACCTCAACGCAATCGGTAAGCTTCCGATAAAAAATGCTACACCTAGAGCAAGATACGCTGAATTTTGAGTTACCACCAAAGTGTTCCAGCAATTTTAGTACATTCCAATGCAAGTCGCAGTATTAGTAGGTACGGGACATCCCGGTCAGACGAACGCCAGCCCTATGTCTATGACATGCGCCTCGTGCGCGATGTGAATTGCTATAACAGCTGAAGGTTACACGCTTGTGCCATGTTATCTTAATGTGATACGATGACCGAAGCTGCAAACTACTTGTGACCCATTAAATATTATACGTCAGTCTTAAGTAACGATTTGTTTTTCTATGTCTTTTTTCGGGCGTCTTCGTAGCTGATGCATGTGTATGGCAAAAAACAAAATGTCGCTTTTTGATTATGAATTACTTGTGCATCAGTCTGTCCATCTATCACTGCCAATTTTGTCCTAAACTACTTATCGGCTGCTTGAGTTGACACAATGACTCAAATGTGAACGTGTAAAAAAATTATAGAATAGCAAATATCGGCACCATTTTTAAGGAATAATTAGGAAGTTTAAAAAAAAATTGGCAAAACTTTATCACGAAATATATCTTAAGGCAGGCTTTACTTTGAAGGTCTTTGTACTTTTAATGTACATATTATTATATTTTTATTAAATTTATTGTAGATAAATGATTTAAGAAAATAAATTGAAATTGATCATTTCCGACCCTTTATCTCGGACACTACTTCGTCTCTGAAACTATTAGACCTCTAATGAAAAATTACGGAAAATATTATTAAAGGTACAGGCGCATGGCAGATAGATTAATTTTTGCGGTGAATGGAACCTACGCTCTCGAGCTCCATCACTGGAACTCAACTATTTGTAAAAATGAGATTATGAGATATAATAATATTATCTCGTTTTACGTAGATTCATATAGACTGCAGTATTCACTATACATAAAATAAGTAGATATGTCATATATAAAGTTATAGTAAATAATTCAACAATATTTTAGTGTATTTTTAAGGTAATAAATAACTAATTAAAAGAAAATTTTTGATGCAAAGTTTTCTACATAATAAGATCATAGAATTGAAAAAATCAGTTCTCACAAAATGAAATCTATAAAAGTAATTTTAGAAAGATTTGAATAAACAGTATTTGATATTTTACATTATCATTTTGATATCTTGATTTTGAAAGACTTTAACAATCACATGGAGCACCAATTAATTGGCCGGACACTCCATATCTCGAAAGATATTCGAAATATTTGAAATATATTCCACACTCTATTTAAATATTATCTGCGAGTCAAATTTCATGTTCCACTTTGCTGTGACATTTAGCGCTCACGAAATTGACGTACTTTACTCCAACATTTATCTATGCTCGTAAACTTTGTAAATATTTTGGTAATTTATGAGCGTGTAAATGTCTAAAATAAATGTAACCGTCAGCTACAAGTGTAACGGTAGTTATGAAATATTTTTATATTTTCTAGTATTACAGAATTTAAATTAACCAAAAATCCGTCACTTTGTGCCATTATCAAAATACAAATGTTGCAAGAAAAGCAGAAGTAGGAAATAAATACTGGATTTATCGTATTATTTGTCGTCAACTACTTGAAACTAGTTATAACGTGAATTATTATCACTTTAATAAAAGAACGGTACGAATGCCCTACCCTTGTCACCTCGCATTACCCAACGATAGACGATACATCTAAATTGTCATTTGAATTAATACAACAACATAGTAGTGGATATCAATTAACTTTCAAACTAAAACAATATAAAAAAAACGATTACACTCACAGCTCCACATTAAGTAGGTATTATATAAATCTGTGTCGTAGATGCCGTTGTATACATACAACACATACGCACACGCAGACCCGAAACAAATATCTGTAGGACGTACAAATATTTGTTGTGTGTGTATTTGTATCGAACCCGCGACCCGTCGAATCCAACGGTTGTTTCGCACCGCTGGACTAACCGGATCGTCAAAATATAATATCTGTCTGTCTATATATTCATATCAGATCATCAGGACATCAGCGTGGAAGTACCTGATAGTGTAGGGTACTGGACCACTGAGAGTTAAACGTTGTAAAACCCCGATAGTTGCCATCCTTTTTGAATACTTATATAATAAGTATCTTATTACAAGAATCGTCGGTTTTAATCTATCATAACATTCTATTTATTTGAACAACATTTCTAAATGAAAAGATTTTCGTAAGTATAAAAAGATTCATTCATATTTAAGATCCATAAAAAGTAATATTCCATTTCAAAATTCCGGCATTTATAAATTAGATTGTCATCTCTCATATATTACTGAGTCTAATGAAAAGAGCTGTATTAAACCGCGTTGAAGAGCACATCGTTGATGTCAAAAACTGAGGAACAGGTAGGTCTGGGAGTCTGTGAATACATAACGGATAAGCCTTCGTAATTACATCCGATTTGATAAAGTTTGGATAATCTCTAAAGAACACAGACCATTCCAGGTATGGTACGCGATGGATGCCATTGGAATTAAAAAAAACATCCAAATATTAATTAAAAAGATGGATGGCGATTATCATTATCGTGGGATCCTATACTTTGTAAAATTAAATCCCACCCGCTCCAGTCTGCGAGACCTCAAGATCAAACAAAATACCATAAGTCAATTTTGTGTTAATCTTGAATTCTACGCGGAAATCGATGGAGGTAGCTACAAATAATTTTTGAAACTGCTGTCAGACAAATGTCACTTTAGTCTGCCCGGGACCACGGAAGCTGAAAAGCGACTGAAACGTTGAATTGATTTTAAAAATCATATATAGTTTAACATACATGAGATAATACCGTAAAAATAGTTTTCTTTCAAATAGAGGTCAAGTATAAAGGCCTAATTGGTTTTGCCTCTGCTATAGTTATTATATATACATACATAAATGACTTAGAATTATATTCATCCCGAAAAGAAAGCTCGATGCCCGTGGGACATTATTTTCATGTAGCAAGTGCAGCCATGATTTTTCCGTAAGATGTAGGCAGAAGAAAGTTTATGGGTCAGACAATAACATAACATTCCGATAAAATGTGCAGCTCCGGTGGGAGACGTTTTCATTTGTCATAGAGTATGGGTCCAGGTGGAAAGCTCCTATTTCTTCGACGACCTGATTAGTCCAGCGGTGCGAAACCACCGTTTGATTCGAAGGGTCGCGGGTTCGATCCCTGCACCGGCACAAATATTTGTAAGGCCTACAGATATTTGTTTCGGGTCTGGGTGTTTGTGTATGTGTTGTTTGTGTACAACGGCATCTACGACACAGGTTTTAAAAATACCTTATGTGGAGCTGTGAGTGTAAGCGTGTTTTAAATGTAAGCGTATTTTTTAATATCGGATTAATTCGGATATTTTCTCTTTCCTCATACATGAAAAAAGAGATATGCTACTGCAATTCACCCGTCGAGTGTGGAGATTTGGTGAGATTGGGAGGCGGAGCCTCCTTTCGCTTTAAATATTGGTAAATTAATGTGACTCTACAGTCAGAATGAGAGCCCACCTCACGTAAAACATAGGTATATAAATGCAACTCTCTTACTATACCGCCATTACTGCTAATCTTTTCTTTACATCAGTCTAGATACCTATCATTCACAAATATCTGTCGAGATGCAAATCAATCGTGTTGCGTGTCTGTCGAACTGTGTATTTGATTAGCTGAGTATCTGTTTTATTACGCTGACTATATAATCACGTTCGTATCTGACGACATGTTGCCAGCTATTTTTCTCTCCTAAAGACTTCAACTTACTACTATTTTGAGTGTTTTTTATGTAATGATAGTGACAAAAAAGCATGTAGATTACTGTATGGTACGTAAATACTGCCCCCTACAAATATATGCACAAAAATAACAAGGCCCAAATTGTTTTTCTCTGACACAGAAATTATTGCCATTTGACGATGCACGAAGATCGTGGGTTCAATTCCCGCACCGGTAGAAATCTTACCAACAAATATTTCTTTATGTAAGATGGCAAACGAGTATGCAGTTCACATAGATGTTAAGTGATGATTGCAGCCTATAGACAACTACACAAAAACCAGAGGTCAAAATGCATATGCGTTGCCACCCCTAAGACCTTAATTGTTATGTCAGAGACATCAATCAATCATCACTTAACATCTATGTGAACTGCATACTCGTTTGCCATCTTACATAAAGAAATATGTCTATGACTCTGACATAACAATTAAGGTCTCAGGGGTGGCAACGCATCTGCATTTTGACCTCTGGTTTTTGTGTAGTTGTCTATAGGCTGCAATCATCACTTAACATCTATGTGAACTGCATACTCGTTTGCCATCTTACATAAAGAAATATTTGTTGGTAAGATGTCATGTGTTACATAGGTACCGGAACACGGCAGTGTTGAACACTACCATTTGGCGGCAGATGAATTAGGTAATGCGGTGGTGTCTACCCCTCTCACAGTAAAGTACCACCAGTAAAGTGAGTGTAAGGTGTATGTAAGTGTTTGTTTCGAGTCTGGGTGTTTGGGTATGGATTGTGTTGTACATCGGCACCCACCACACACGGTGGATGGGTGACAACCACCAATGATAAACAATGCTTGAATGTCCAAGTTACGAATATATTATTTTCAATGTTTTTTATTAAGGAATAAACGTTTGAAATTATTTGAATTCGGAACTCTCCTCTACCTTCTCTAAAATGTATTTTTTTTAATACTTGAGACCTTTATATAATGTTAATTGCAGCATACATACAATATTTATAATAAAAATATTTTTACGACAAGGCACATGCCAGGCAGACAGTCTAAATGACATGTGCGTTATGCACTTTTTAAATTGGATAGAGAAATAATTACAGCTTCTTTTTTCCGCACCATTAACAATTGAATACATCCGGCAATCAGAGATTAAAAAATATATTATTATGTAACTACGAAATTAACCAAATTAATTCAAAACTAAGGAAAGAAGACATTTATGTTTTTTATTATTTAAAACAAATATAATTTATTGATACAATTAAAAACTATCCGGCTATTAATTTCATTGGAATATGAAACAGGATCGTTTATATTTTCTCCTATAAAGTAGTGAAAATGCATATATACGCGGTGTTGTAATGTTAACGACGATTATAAGTCTTATTTCTACACTTATCGTCGGATATCCTTGACCCAAATCCAATTGTGTATGTTTTAAAATACAATATCATTTATTTTCAGACTGTGGAGGAGCTTTACGCACTGGCGGACAAAATTATCGGCACTAAACGTGTGTAGGTTTTTACATCCAAATTTTGTACATTTTAAGCTGATTGATATAGGTTTTATTTGGAATATGAAATGTAGAATAACTGTAACTATGTCGTCACCATAAGTGTATCGTATAATTATGAAAAATATTGTAAAGTTTTGAAACATAGTTTAAGCAATATTGAAATTTATTATTAAATATATTATGTAAACTTTGATGAATATTATTTATTTATATTGTAAGGATTCCGTGAGTCAATAAAACTTACGATACTCGTACTTATATCTGTCAACAAGCTGTCTGTTAGTTACAGATATATGTAAAGTGTACACTTTGTGTCAGTTGTGTCACCCACCAATAATAATATTTGTATTATTATCTATTACAACTGAATTGATTTAAATTTATCCAAAAATTTATTTAGTTTATTGTACAAGCAGAATACGATGGCAATTGATTCTATCATTATAGGTACAGTAATCAACCAGTAATCTATATCACTGAAGTATTTGTCATTGAGTTTTGAGTTATTTTGTTGGAAAAGAAAGCAAATAAACTTAAACAACTTTAAACTTATCTTGAAATATTCAATTCAAAGCATACATACGGCTGGTGAAGATCATAAGCGATCTCCTCGGTTTAGCATTACGGGCGCGGTCGAGTGTGTGATGGGTGACCGCTAGTGATAAATTAAAATGCGCGTTTCCGAGCTTCGGAGGGCACGTTAAGACGTCGATCCCGGTTGCTATCGATAGATAGCAGTCGTTAAACTTTGTCGGAGGCCTTAATAAGCGGTTTGAAAACATCCGACCGCGGGTAGGCCACTTACCCGTATCTCCACCAATCCGCATTGGAGCAGCGTGGTGGAGTAAGCTCCAGGCCTCCCCCCAAAAAGGGGAGAGACTCGTGCCCAGCAGTTGGACGTATAATGGGTTGCCATTATTATAATTACTCAATAGATAGTTTCAAAGTTATTATATTACAATATTTAAGATGCAACATCTTAAAATATTGTAATGTAATAAGTTATGATTATGATTTAATTAAAAAAGACAATTTGTAATACTATGAGTATTTATTTTACATGACCTCAACAGGAAACTGGTTATTATTCACATTAGTTTTATAAAATTGTCGAATTGTTATAAGCACTATGCGTAACCTTGACTAGATATATTATGTTTTGTGCTTATTTTACTTCTTCACTTTATTCCGTGTAATATTATTCCGTAATATTACACGGAGAAGTCTTCAGTCAGCTAGTATCGATTTAAAAGTATAACATCGGTATATAGTTAGTATTCGATACTCTCTATCAATAAGTCGACAAACAATAACATACACAACATTGTTAAACGTTAGACATAAATCAAAATGAGCGACGTAACCGCCCGCTACGCTTCGTAGCTATGCTCTTTGTCACAAATGACTCTTGGGTCTACGGCGTAGTTGCGCGTAGATGAGGCCTGCGGGTTTGTCGATGGGCTGGTAGATGTGATGTCGGGGGTCCCCCTTCGTCACATTGGCGGGGAATTTCGACATGTCGATATTGAGATAGTGTTTGTTTGGCATCGTCATTTTGATCCATGTTATCTGTTGACAAAAGAA
The DNA here is from genome assembly GCA_036365455.1 of Macrosoma leucophasiata. NCBI lineage: Eukaryota > Metazoa > Arthropoda > Insecta > Lepidoptera > Hedylidae > Macrosoma > Macrosoma leucophasiata. The sequence goes on along the minus strand of JAWQUS010000007.1, from coordinate 18,442,041 downwards.
AAATATGATATTTATAATGTTCAGGATTATATATATAATATCGGTGAGTTAAGTTTTACCTAATAGAATACCTATAAATTTATATTCTTGAATCTTACATTCAAAATCGTTTCGACGACTCTAAAAAAATGCGTATGAATTTTACAACAGTTTTATATAAGAATCGATTCAACGCAGCAATAACCATCACAAATGTTTAAACATTAATATCTAACAGGGAAGCCTGATTGCGTTTTTATGCTACTTATATTAACGATACGCAATTTTTTTGAGTACCCAAAACGATAGAGATACAGGAATTGGCGCTATTTGCGCACAAATAGACAATAAATAAACAATGATAAGCCTAACGATTTCGAAGTTCCCGCAAGATAATCTTTGACCCGAACGTCGCGTCGCGTCGGGTCCATAGTGTCCATATTTGTGCGTGTGATCATGCGACTCGATATCTGACGTGAGAGTGACGCTAGCTTTGATTTAAGGCCTTTGGTTGTTAATAATACGAATAGCAAACGATAATAATGAGAATTCGGTAAATAGAAAGTGGAATTCATTTTCTTGTTATTCGATTTCTTGTTGACAATAAACAAACTACATACTCGTATAAAAAAAAAGGGATCCACTTTCCTGTTACCGAATTCTCATCCTTTTTCATATATAAAAACAGTGGTGATAGCAGTCACTTCAGCTACGCTGATGTATCCCAAGTTCAATCCCCTAGTCAGATGGTAAGTGATATAGTGCCAATCTCCAATTCGGTAATATGCCCGATAGCCTCGTCACCGTGTAAGTACAGGAACTCAAAAAAGTAAGAATTCGATTCCACCATCGTCGCAGGTTACATTGCACATTAATTCATGCATTTACCTTTGCTTACCCTTTGAGGAATATAGGCGTAAGATATTAAGATTATACAAGATACACTATTAGAAAAATATTACTGCGTTAATCTCGCAATCCGTCGAATATGGCTAGACTGGTTTCGATGAAATCTATTGTGTGTCTTTAGTAGGAAATATAAACCATCCATGGACATACTCATTGAGTATGTCCATGGATGGTTTACATATCCTACTAAAGACCCGCGCCGGCTTGGCGCGGTTGCAATGTAGATTGATACTTGTAATTTCATGCCATTCACAATCATCAATCATCTATTTAAAACGATAATTGCCTGACGGACCATTATGTTTACATTAGAAAAGTTAATTTGGTCAATAAGTTTTCTTAAAATTATTTAATTCTTAAAATTTTTTCTGTCATACAAATCTTCAAATAACTAAAAAAACGTATCACAGATACTTTAAACAATACAAATAGAATTAGGTCATTGTTAAAAGAAATCCAATCGCAACAATAAGTATAAAATTACTTTTCAAAGCTCACGTCATGTTTCGTTAGGCTTAAAACACATGATTTTATCTTTCTCGAACATAAACAAATTATGTTCTAATTTTATATATTTAAAAATAATCAATAAACGGAATGAACACACGAGTGCATTAACATCATCGCACGCGCATACCCTACATATTTCATAGATACATATTTTACTTTATACTATCGCCACTTCACACAATTTAAGCTCAATAACAATATGTTCAGATAGCCCGGCACATGACCAAATAGATAAGTAAATAAATTGACTGTAGTTAATTCATAATGGGGACGACAAGTCTTTTGTTTGCGAACGTTAGGTTGTAAACAAGGCATTAACTAATTTAAATCGGTTTTTAATCGGTCGGTTAATTAATTGTTTAGTTTCTCACATACGCCATGAATGAAATTGTAACTTTCTAATGAAATAAATGAGGTGCTAAAATTTCAGTATCGGAGCTCGAAGCTGTACACCGAATGATTTTGTCTTCTTTGATTCCTAAGACTTTTGACCCCACCATCAGACAGAACTCGACCTATTTGGTCATGGTAGGTCAGTCTTGGTCTTCCTGGGCCTCTGCAACCATCCACATTCGCATTGTATATCTGTTTAGTCATTCGCTCATTCGACATTCTTTCTATATGCCCGAACCATCGGAGCATGCCTTTTTTCATTTTTACACCGATACTATCCGATAGGTTATTATACAAAATATTAATCAGAAAATCTTTTACGATTTTTGGTAATATCAAGATACAAGATACATACCTCGGAAACTTTTTCAAGTACAGTTTTTTGCGCCTGGTATAATGTGTGTTGTACCGAAGGCGAATAGACGCCGGTATCTGGGGGCCCCGCAAACTTATCCAATATCGCGTCCTTTACAGTTAGCCAAGCGTTGTCGAAGTCCGCCGTACGCATGTTGTCGTACGTCCATTCTGCTTCCACCACCGTACTGTTGAAATAATAAGTAGGAACGTTACACACAAATTTAGATTAAAGGGAACAAATAAACGCTTCCATGATATTATGTACGTTACACACACTTAAACGTAATAAGATAAATACCTAAATATTCTCTCCGCTGCATCTGAAAGTGTCGTGTACTCGTCCTGGACAAAATCAACGAATGCTGATTGTGTTGTTTTCAACACGCGAAGTCCACTCAATCCAGACTTTACCACAACTGCTTCTGTATCACAAAAATAACAAATGAATTAACGTCATATAAAACTTTCGAATTATTGAATTTATATTCGATATGTGAATAAATATCATATATCTTTTCGTTCTCCACTCACCATGTCTTGTTTGTGATACTTCGCACCATCTAGTAGCCGTCGGCGAGTAAACAAAGGCGTGATTATGAGGCGCACCGGCTTGCAATCTCTCCCACGGGTACTCCAACACGTGGCATTTCGCCTCCACCACCTGTCTGTACGTGTACAGAAAATGATTCACAACCACCGCACCGAACTCCTCGGGTGTTTTTATTCCATGCTTCTTCGCTAGTAAATACACCGTATTCTTCTGTGAATCCGTCGCTACCACTTCTTTGTTATCTCCGACCACGTACGCCGACTCCGAGCTAAGCTTCAATTCGGTGGATACTTCGAATTCTCGGATGACATGGTAATCCGCATCGCGGTGTACATGTAGGAGTTTGACGGAACTCTTCCCGTAGCCGTGATCGCTGAGTTCGAACCGGCCGCCGGTATCAGCGGCGGCGGTAGGAACCGCTCTGGCTTTGGCCGAAGCCAACACTCCCGACGACCCCGGACCCTCTCCGGAACCAGTGTTTGAGGGTTTCGCATAAATTCTGCAAATATTACAAATTTAAACTTAGATACTCCGTTCACTATTCATGAAATATATACGATTTTCTTATTTATGTATCTCTTACCTGTTAGTGCTTGTCCACGGCATTTTGTAAATTGCTTTACTTTATTTTAAGGGTGTGTAAGAAACGCCGTCTCTGCATTTAGCCAAGAAGGAACTGTGATGACGATGGCCGAGAGGCTTATATATAAGAGAACCCTATGACCCGTCTTATCGGTGACGAGCACGCGCCTAATGGCCGAACTGACGGTTATCATTTCTATATTAATTTCATTTGTATAATACGGAACAATAAATTATCTAGTGCAAAATCATATGTAAACAAAGTTACGCTGTGTTTGTGGGCAAAGTTCCATATTATTTTTACGTCATTAAAGTGGCAAACAAGCTCACATTAATGGTGTAGTCTATAAAGATGCGTTACCACTCCCACGGCCTAACTGTATAGCTAATGCGATTTGTAGTAGATTTGTACTCACAATCAAAGAACGTGTAATTAAGTTAATAAAATAGAACTGACCATTAAAGTTTTTAGAGTTAGATTTGGAAAAATGAGAGTTCAGAGTTAGATTTGGAAAAATGATTGTTTTTCAATTCACATGGAAGGTGAGTAAATGTTCCAGCTTACCATCTAATCAAGATAGGATAGTGCTGTGCGACGAAAACTACTAGGTAATGAGGGGGACTCTACACCTTTGAGCTTCAACACTAGAACTGTACCAACACTTTGATGAATTAATTTCAATATACTCGCTGCCATTACAAAAAGCCTATCTGGTGAATCACTGGTGCATTTATGTGAAAATCAGAGTTGTCGTTTTTTCAGCGTCGCCAATCGTACACTTTTTAGAGGGCACGCAGAGCCAAAATTTTTTTTTTTGCTCGAGCTTTCATCATATGTTGTATTTAACCAAGTGTGAGAGATTTGATAATTTTGAATTTTGAAGCTGACAACACTGGGAAATATGCAAGTTGTAAAAATACCTCTGCTTTGCCCGTATTTCCATACGAGCGTGAAATTGTGTTGTTGACATTAGGTATACGATAATCTACACGTAAAAAGAGGACATATTTACTTATCTAAAATGTATTCGAAGCCTAAATTATAGGTTTTACCATATTAACTTCTATTACGGTTGCAAAACGTAACCTAACGTAACTTCACGTCTGTAATCCCCCAAGGGGTAGGCAGAGGTAAATGCATGTATTCAATCATACATGCAAACAGCCATGTAACAGGTGGCGAGCCTGTTGCCATCTGCGATCACACTATCAAAACTCCGAGGTACTGGGAAACTTTCAAAAAATGGAAAAATCTCAATAGAACCAGAGATAAAAGATTTTTAACCGTCATCTCTGATAGCCCCCGACCCGGAAATCGAACCCAGGACCTCCAGCGTAAAAGAAGTGGCCTGCTACTACTCGGCTACTGAGGCAGTTGAACAAAATACAAGGATTATTTCAGGAAAAAAAAGGAAAAAAAAGGTATGGGAAAATAAAATTTCGGTTTTTACTTTTTCCCTTCGATTTCTTCATTCATATTTTCTAACCTTTTAAATCTTCCCTGGACTTCCAAAATTCTTTCAAAACCAAAATTAGCCAAATCGATCCAGCCGTTCTCGTTTTAGCGAGACTAACAAACAGCAATTGATATTGATATATATATAGATTATATTATACTAGCTGTGCCCCATGACTACGTCCACGTATACTGAACAATAATTTTGTTAAATTCTTCATGGACGAAGTGGTGGGCACAGCTAGTCAGTAATAGATATTTGAAGTTCAACTAATCGCGTAAAATTCTAAAGAAACTTTATTTATTTATTGAATCTCATTCAGAAATGTATTTATTCAATTCATTATCTTAAGCGCATGTTTACATCAAGCTGGGTATTTATTAACACAAACTTGATTCTAATGATACTTTACTAACAGATATATCATCCGAAATCAAACATAAGCCCTAATTAAGCAATATAATCAAACTATTAATCAGTGTACAAATAACACAAATAAATTACGTCGACATCAAACATTGAATCATTATATAACCGCATTAATTAGGAGTAAAAATAAATTAGTACTTACAGATATGTATTACAAAAACTATTATTTTGTTATTAATTTCGCAAATCGACGTGTAGTTTACATGGATATAGAATTTTTCATACTATCGGTTTTTCATAATATATTTCTTTGACAACTTTTACTGGTGGTAGAGCTTCAGTGTCAGAACTCACGGGTGTGACACCATCGCATTGCCTTATCTACTTAGGAGGCGTCCATTAGTTACGTGAGATGCTTAGCAGAGATGGGGAGATCGAGCTGAATCTGTTTTAAAATAAAGCAGTCAAAAAGTAAAAATATGTCCTCGATTAAGCGATATCTACGGGCTCGGTCGGGTGTGTGATGGATGCCCGCTAGTGGCAAATTAAAAAGCGCATTTCCGTGCTCCGGCGGGCACGTTAAGCCGTCGGCCACGGTTGATATCTATAGATAGCAGTCGTTAAACCTTGTCGGTGGCCTTATGAGTGGTTTTGAAAAGATCCGATAGCAGGTTGGCCACTAACCCGTATCTCCACCAACCCGCGTTGGAGCTGCGCGGTGGAGTAAGCTCCATGCCTCCCCCCAATAAGGGGAGAGACCCAGCGGTGGGACGTATCAAGGGTTGCCATTATTATTATTATTATATGTCCCAGCACCCAAAATATACCCAGATCTACACCATTTTCTGAGCAGTATAAAATATTAGTATTATGTTAACAAATTGGATTTTTTTTTTATTTCTGTTTGAAATAAACTCAACGCATTTAATTGAAAAAATATACGTGAGATTGGGGGATGGGAGAGAAAACGGTTGAGCTAAATCCGACATTTCACCAGTGGGAGGTGTTGAAGTTTCGCTAAAAACGCTTCACGTAATTTATGAACGCTCCCCTAGCCGCTAAATGGTAGTGTTCAGCGCTATCAAGTTCCGGCCAGTTGTAATGTAATGTAAAGTCTAACCCCCTTGTCCATAAACATACATTAGATATGAAAACATACATAGAATGCTTTGTATTTGTCAGTTGCATTGTCAAATGTGCAGGATAGAAAAAGACAAAGGATAGATTAGCAACACTTTAGCTAAAATATTAGGTTGGGGAAAAAGTCTCTTCGCATTTTTTAAGATAATTCAAAACATGTTTTAATATAGTTTATTTAAATTTAACTAAAGTATGTGTGTACCATTTTGTTCGATAACCTTTTGCCATCTTGTAGGTAGGGACATGATCCCATTGCTATAAACATTTTGGGACTTCTCATCAAAATACTGCGACAAGTGGATTTGGCAGTCCTCTCGTGATGTTAACCTAACATTGCATAAAGAATTCTGAAGCGACCGAAACAGGTGGAAATCTGAAGGTGCAAGGTCAGGACTATACGGCGGATGCATTTACACCTCCCAGCCAAACTCTCTTAATTTTTGCTGAGTGGCTATAGATGTGTGAGGTCTAGCGTTATCATGATGAAACACCACACCCCTTCTGTTGATCAATTCCGGCCGCTTTCTCTCAACTTCTTGCTTTAATCTCATCAGTTGTTCGCAGTAGAGTTCAGAATCGATAGTCTTACCTGGTGGTAATAGCTCATAATTAATAATGCCCTTCCAATCCCACCACACACACAACATCACCTTATTGCGAGTTAACCGGGTTAACTCGCAATAAGGTGATGTTGTGTGTGTGGTGGGATTGGTGTTTCGCCACAGTCTGTGAAGCCTGACCGGCCTTTGACCACGATTCGGTTTCATTACGTCGTAATAAAGAATAACAAATGAGTACACGGTTCATTAGGTTTCTTTCAGTGAGCTCGTGAGGTACCCAAATATCGAGCTTTTTTTTGTACCCAGCTTTTTTCAAATGCGCCAAAACTGTTTTGTGATCAATTCTCAGTTCTTCAGCTACGTCGTAACTACTGATATGTCGATCTTGCTCCACTTTTTCAAAAATGGCATCCATTAGATTCACTCATCTTGACAGCACGAAAAACAAATGAAAATCACACATTTGCCTAATTTGAATTTGGAATTATGTTCTTTAAAATTTTAACTTTCAATGACACCAAAACCAGCCAGATACAAATACTACAGCCAAAGAGATTTTATTACAAGTTCATACATACTTTAATGCGAAAAGACTTTTTCCTATGTTTATGAATAAGGGGGTAAGTCTTAATTGCCGGAACAGAAGTATAACAGCTTTAACCTTATCAGTGGCAACATCAAAATAAAAACCAGAGATATAAATTATCTCTGGTTTTTATTTTGATGTTTATAGGCTATAGTAGTCACTTACCCTCAACATATAGGTACTTCATATACACTTTGTAATCATTATCATTATCATATCATTGGTATAAAAAAATTGTGCAGAATATTGTTTTGAGGAAAAACAATATTTTTACAAAATATGTGTTGGTAATGATAAAAACAAATCATGTACCTATTTCCCTCCTATCTCCAAAGATTCTTTAAATTAAACCAATGACGTGGACTATCTGATGATAAATACATCACAAACAGGGTCACAGTTTATCGGTTTAATTATACATTTTTTTGCTAATGCATGATGCAAAATCATGATCTAAACACCGTCAGCTGTATAGCTCCGTAATAACTATCATAGAGACATAACAACTAAGGTCTCATAGCAACGCTTCTACATGTTGGACGTCCGGGTTTACTGCGGAGTGTCTATAGGCTGCAGTCACACTTAACATCCATGTGATCTGCATGTTTGTTTCCCACCTTCAATACATAAATTTAAAAAAAATGCGATATATTTATAACTACCGCAAAAAAATCCCCATTTATTATGGCGCCACAGTTCGAGTGCACTCAACTCACCATTAGTAAAAGTGTCGGTATCCTGGGTGTTGACATATCGAATGAAGTGCAGTTTCGGAGACACATTGAGGGTAAGACCAAGAAGGTGTATACATATATGGAGGGTATCCAAGAAGCTCGGGGTACTAAACAAGGCGAGGCAGTATTTCACATCGGGGCAACTTTTACAGCTCTATAAATCTCAAGTGAGGGCCTCACTTGAGATTTATAGAGCTACCACCACACATTTGGAATAATGCTCTCATCTTTGGGCGGGAGCCCCTAAATACCAGCTCGGTCCCCTTGACTCCATTTAAAAACGTGCCATTCGAATCGTCAACGACCCAGGAATCACAGATCGACTCGAAGATCTGAGTCTGCACAGAGACATCGGTTGTCTGTGCATCTTCTACCGCCTTTACAATGGTGAATGCTCTGATGAACTGTTCGATCTAGTGCCATCGTCTCCATTCCTTCATCGTACCACCCGCCGAAGAGAGAAGTTCCACCCGCACAGATTGGACACTGAGCAGTGCTCAACAGCCCGATTCGCGCGTTCATTCTTGTCCAGCACGTGCAAACTGTGGAACGAACTTCCATCTGAGGTGTTCCCCCGGCGCTTCAATATGGGGTTCTTCAAAACAGGCGTCAAAAGTCCTTCAGGGCTGGTAGTGCGTTGGCAACTCCCCTGATGTTGCAAATGTTCTTAGGCGACGGTAACCACTAGTGGCCATCAGGTGGCCCGGCTGCTTGTCTGTCAATACTTTGACAAAAAAAACTAGCCGTTTAATATGTTTCTTATTAAAAATACCTGATAATATAATTAAAAATACCTAATATCTGGTGGCAGAGCCAAATATCATCGGCCAAATAAAATCCCAGAGGCTTCGCTGGCTTGGCCACCTTGAGAGAATGGGGGAGGATCGAGCAGTAAAACTTGCATACTTGGGGCGACCTAATGGCCGACGTCCAGTTGGTCGGCCCAGGTATCGCTGGAGTGATGAGGCGCTGAAAGATCTCCGTGACCTTCAGGTCGAAGACTGGCGGGAGGCAGCGCAGAACAGGCAAAAATGGCGCATTCTTGTATCGGAGGCCAAGACTCATTTTGGGTCACTGCGCCCATAAAACAACAATATTAAATATGTAATTTTGCACACATTGAGTACGATATGAAACTCTCCTCTCCGCTTTGGTGGATACGAATCTACCTAAAGTGATACGTCCCGCATTGAATGGGACAGTCCCATTTTCCTGTGCCTCGTCCTTTTATCCCCGAAGAAACCTTCGGGACGCGAAATTGTCTCGTTCTCAAACAAAATCACTAATAGTCTAAAATAAATTAGGGATAAGTAATACAAAGATATCGATTGATGTTCTAGATATCCGTAGGCAGGGGTAACCACATTTCTACTCAAAAAGTGGATTTGTCAAAGAGTTAGAGTTTATGTGTGCATCTTCACGCCAAGTCCCTTATGGAGTAGATGTAGAGTCCCGTTTTGATTGACAACAAAAAATGGTAACTCCCCATAGTTACCATTTTTTGTTATATAACGACTTCGTTCAAGTAGAACATTATGTGGAAGTACCGCAATAAAAAAATGGTGGGTTATTAAAATATATTAAAAGGATACCTACTTAAAAGTACGTATTTCTTGATCTCTAAAGTACTAACAATAATATTATCTGTAGATACTATAACAAACCGTAGTATCTTGTTGAACTAGATAGATATCTGAGTGGAACGAACATTTTATAGTTACATCGTAACATTTTATGAGTTTCAGGTTTTATATTTATTGATCTTATGATATTAAAATAATAGTACGTAAATATTTTTAGTATGAAGAAATTTCAGGAATTGATGTTTCATATCGACTGGGCCCGCACCCACCATTTCCTAGTTTTGTTTCTCAAACTTTTCTAATTGAATGTGCGTTGTGTCTTTTGTTGAACACTCATTTCATGAACATCAACTCAAAGTAAACATTTTTTTACGTGAATGAATTAAAGCATTGTGTGAATGAACAAACAAATATATGACGCAGTCTAAGATATTCTTGATGATATTTTTACGTGGTAACATAAGATTAAGAGAAAACATGTGTCACAAGCCGAACGTTTTCACTGAGGGCAGGTTATGTGCCTCTCTATCGCTTTTTGCCGCGCTCTCACTTGCATGCTCAGCTCCGGGGGAACGTGACACTTGTTCGTGCGTGTAGCTGGCGTTCATCGATTCATTATACGTTATCACGTTAAAAATAGATTACTGTTGATTATAACCATAGCCTAAAGAACGTATAAAATAATCATTAGCATAAGTTACATAGTAGATAGGTCTCTACACTTTTCATAAAATGGAACCATAATCTTATCTATACATCTATATATATATATATATATATATATATAAATCAATTGCTGTTCGTTAGTCCCACTAAAACTCGAGAACGGCTGGACTGATTTGGCTAATTTTGGTTTTGAATGATTTTTGGAAGTCCAGGAAAGGTTTAAAAGATAAAAAAGTAAGAAGAAATTGGAGGGAAGTAGTAAAAACCATAATTTCATTTTCCCCTACAAATAATTTCCCATACAAATCTTTGACACATTATTTCATTCTGAGGCAATATTAAATTTGCCGGGTCAGCCAGTCTATATACTTATAAAACTGTATATATGTAAATTCAAAAATATAAAAAAACGATACCGAACACAAATATGTGATTAGAAAAATGTGTGATTAGGGCGTCCCGGCGCCCATCGTTGCGCTGCCAAGCGTCCCGCCGCCCAGCATCCCGCCGCCCAGCGTTCCGACGCCCAGCGTCCCAAGCGTCTCGACGCCCAGTTTCCCAACGCCCAGCATCCCGACGCCCAGCGTCCCGACGCCCAGCGTCCCGACGCCGAGCGTCCCGACACCCAATGTCCCGACGCCCAGCGTCCCGACGCCCAGCGTCCCGACGCCCAGCGTCCCGACGCCCAGCGTCCCGACGCCCAGCGTCCCGACGCCCAGCGTCCCGACGCCCAGCGTCCCGACGCCCAGCGTCCCGACGCCCAGCGTCCCGACGTCCAGTGTCCCGACGCCCAGCGTCCCGACGCCCAACATCCCGACGCCCAGCGTCGCGACGTCGAGCGTCTCGACGCCCAGTTTCCCGACGCCCAGCATCCCGACGCCCAGCGTCCCGACGCCCAGCGTCCCGACGCCCAGCGTCACGACGCCCAGCGTCCCGACGCCCAGCGTACCGACGCCCAGCGTCCCGGCGCCCAGCGTCCCGACGCCGAGCGTCCCCGACTCCGAGCGTCCCGACGCCGAGCGTCCCGACGTCCAGCGTCCCGACGCCCAGCGTCCCGACGCCCAGCGTCCCGACGCCAAGCGTCCCGACGCCCAGCGTCCCGTCGCCGAGCGTCCCCGACTCCGAGCGTCCCGACGCCGAGCGTCCCGACGTCCAGCGTCTCGACGCCCAGAGTCCCGACGCCCAGCGTCCCGACGCCCAGCGTCCCGACGCCCAGCGTCCCGACGCCCAGCGTCCCAACGCCCAGCGTCCCGACGCCCAGCGTCCCTACGACGAGTGTCTCGACGCCCAGCGTCCCGACGCCCAGCGTCCAGCCGCCCAGCGTCCCGACGCCCAGCTTCCCGACGCCCAGCTTCCCGACGCCCAGCGTCCCGACGCCCAGCGTCCCGACGCCCAGCGTCCCGACGCCAAGCGTTCCAACGCCGAGCGTCCTGACACCCAGTGTCCCGACGCCCAACGTCCCGACGGCTCCGACGCCCAGGGTCCCGACGCCCAGCGTCCCGACGCCGTGCGTCCCAACGCCGTGCGTCCCGACGCCCAGCATCCCGACGCCCAGCGTCCCGACGCCCAGCGTCCCGACGCCGAGCGTCCCGACGCCGAGCGTCCCGACGCCGAGCGTCCCGACGCCGAGCGTCCCGACGCCGAGCGTCCCGACGCCGAGCGTCCCGACGCCGAGCGTCCCGACGCCGAGCGTCCCGACGCCGAGCGTCCCGACGCCGAGCGTCCCGACGCCGAACGTCCCGATGCCGAGCGTCCCGACGCCGAGCGTCCCGACTCCGAGTGTCCCGACTTCCAGCGTCTCGACGCCCAGGTTCCCGACGTCCAGGGTCCCGACGCCCAGCGTCCCGACGCCATGCGTCCCGACGCCATGCGTCCCGACGCCATGCGTCCCGACGCCCATCGTCCCTACTCCCAGCGTCCCGACGCCCAGCGTCCCGACGCCCAACATCCCGACGCCCAGCGTCGCGACGTCGAGCGTCTCGACGCCCAGCGTCTCGACGCCCAGCGTCCCGACGCCCAGCATCCCGACGCCCAGCGTCCCGACGTCGACCGTCCCGACGCCAAGCGTACCGACGTCGAGCGTCTCAGCAAAATGTTCAACATCACTACCCACAGTGGGTTCACGGGTAATCACCCCAATCATATAAAACCAAAAATTAGCCAAATCTGTCCAGCCGTTCTCGAGTTTTAGCGAGATTAACGAACAGCAATTGATTTTTATATGTAATATACTAGATATGTATATAGATAAGTTAGGGGCAAATTTCACAGAAAACGGAATTAAAAAAATTTTATAAGTAAATAAAATAAAATACGCTTACAATCACAGCTCCACATTATGTATTATATAAACCTGTGTCGAGGATGCCGTTGTACACAAAACATACACAAATACCCAGACCCGAAACAAATATCTGTAGGCCATACGAATATTTGTACCGGTGCGGAGATCGAACCCGCGAATCAAACGGTTGTTTCGCACCGGTGGACTAACCGGGTCGTCAAATAAAAAATAAAAAATAGTAAGAAAACATGTTATAACAAAAAGTTTTCAAAATGGGTGTACGTTTTATTGTAATTGTATGAGTTCTTTGTTGAACGCCACTCTTTACCTACAAGAGCTCTTAATTCACACTGGAATCTGTATTTTTCTTATAGCAAGAAAAATAACAGTGTTGTTTTGTCTGCTCTACTTAATGTGTTCGCCAGACATTATTAGACACAAGACAGACATCCCATTTATACTTAGGCTTCATTTTCTTTTGGTGCTATTACTTCTTATTTGTAATATTGGCACGAACAGTTGTACTGATAACCTACATGAAAACTTATTAGCAATAACTTACATAATCCGCTTTTGTTTATATTATAACATACAAAAACAACACGCTGGGCGTCGAGATGCTGGATGTCGGGACGCTGGGCGTCGAGACGCTGGGCGTCGGGACGCTGGGCGTCGGGACGATGGGCTTCGGAACGTTGGGCGTCAGGACGCTGGGCGTCTAGACGCTCGACGTCGGGACGCTGGGCGTCGGGACGCTGGGAGTCAGGACGCTCGACGTCGGGACGATAGGCGGCGGGACTGGGCGTCGGAACACTGGGCGTCGAGACGCTCGACGTCGGGACGCTGAGCGTCGGGACAACTGGCCGCTATGATCAGATGGCAAATAGTTAACAATATTTGTAGATATATATTTACATTCACAAAAGATATTATCTATACAAGTTGCCGGTGTTGGGCTCACTCGGGTGGGTTCCAAAAAAACATTGCATAAGTTGAATGATTTAAATAGATTCAGTAATCTATTGCTGTTTGAATTATTTTCTAAACTATTAATGTTAAAATCACCACATACAATTACAGACTTTCTACCTGAACATAGTTTTTTTAACAAATCTTCCATAGTGGACTCAAACACATTCAAATTATGATAATTTGGTGGTCTATAAACGCACACTATTATATGCTTATCCAGCTCAACACAAGAAACTTCTACAATATTTTCAATCGATAACTCAACTATGTCTTTACGTTCCCTGGATTTAATTGAGTTTTTTATCAAAATTACACACACTCGACACAGGTTTATATAATACATAATGTGGAACTGTGAGTGTAAGCGTATTTTATTTTATTTATTTATTTATTTTTTTTTTTAATTCCGTTTTCTGTGAAATTTGCCCCTACTAACTATCTATATACTTATCTAGTATATATAAAAATCAATTACTGTTCGTTAGTCTCGCTAAAACTCGAGAACGGCTAGACCGATTTGGCTAATTTCGTTTTATATCATTAGGGTGATTACCCCGTGAACCCACTGTATAGTGATATTGAACATTTCTTCCAAAATATTTTCTTGTGATGGAAAAACTCTATGACGGTATCATAATTGGCACAAAAAGTAGAAATTCACAGTTTCGTCCCAAGTCTATTCTTCAATTACATATATACTAAAAATGTGTTCCCAGTCTTCACCCAAAGCAAAGATTTTTAAAATCAAGAAATCTACTTGTTTTATTTTCTCTTCATCCCTCATTTTATAGTAATAAATTCATATTTGGAATTTTTGTATACAAAATAGCGTAGTCTAAATCATTGCAATTTTGCCATGCATTACCTAATAAAAAAATTGCCTTCGTTTTATTCTATTCCAGTTAAAGATATAATCATAAACATATATAAAACTCATGTTATATTATTGTTACTTTTGTTGAAATAAAACCATATTTATCACGGATTGTATTGAAATTAAAACAGTATTTAAATTCTTCCATTACATTGGTATTTTCGTTTAGTCTAATAACGCGATACACACACGATCGCGTCAATAAGGCCTTCAGATCGACGATACATTTTAGCCACTTTGACATAATTGCTGGATGAAGCGAAAGGATTGAGGAAATATTTGAACGGATGGGGGAGTGAAATGGGCTAGTTGCGAAATAAATAACGTAATGGGGTCGTCGTTTAGAGACGCGGACGTACAAATGGCTCTGCCTAGGGATTTCAATGTACAGTCCAATTTATCGAAATTAAAAAAAATACCGTCTAGTTTTTAAGGACAGTTTTGTATTCAGTTTATATATTTCTAAAACTCATTAACATTCACAGACTGAAACCTACATTAAAAGTTTACAGCCAATAAAAGTTCGATTCGAAAGTCAAACAAGTGTTCGCAATAAATTCTCAAGCAAAAGCTGAATGAATGAATTCGTTATGTTTTACGATCGTGTATATAGTGCCACAGATATTATTGGAACTAACCTATTTTCTCGGAAATGCCGCCATAACGGCTACGGATATTTTCGAGTGAGGATATCGATAAAAATAATGGTTCGCAGGTCTATAGACTATGTCGGATGAAGCGTCCGCTTCTGCGCAGGCGCGAGGGCGGGCGGCGCCGTGACGTGTAGTGCTCGCTCAGCTGACGATGGTCTGCGTCACGCACGGCTCCGCGCACCTCCACTGCGAACTGCGAACGTCTGCGGTAATGCCACGGCCAACTCGTCAGTGAAACGTGTTCTGTGTTGTGTTGTGTGGTCGACTCCGTGGTCTCGATGATGGTGCGACGTAGCGGACGGTACACAGTCAACTGGCGAGGTTTCAGAGATCTAACGCTGACCACCAAACCACCAGACGGCGGTAAGCGTAGTTTAATTTACGACGCTACAAACTTAACCTCAAAACGCCGCAACGGCTCTAATCGAATAAGATTCTTGATTCGCATTCTTCAATGATGCTATACGTATTTTCTGAAAATGATAGAGTTCTATTCGGTTAAAGTAAGCCTGCAATCACGCACGAGTCATTGCCGGGCGACCGCAGAAGTCGCAGAACGCTGAACGCTTTGATTTCAGATTGTGGTTACAACTGCATTATTATTTATATTGCAATATTGCGACAACGGTGTTGATGTGATAAGATAGAAATTAATAACAATCGTCATCCAGAATACCTAATATTTGATTTTGTTAATTGTTAGGTAATACTTAATTTACAAGTGCGTGTGCGATTTGGGTATCTATTTAAAAAAAATTGTGAAATCTACACGCAAAAATAATTTTATATGCATGGAAGGTAACGTTCGTGAGCTCACGAACTTTCCTTGCCTACCAAAAATTATTGGATCGATGAAGTACTATAGTACCTACCTTGTATTTATATATAAGTAGTTTGCCTACAGTCGTGAAAAGAAAAACAAAACTACTTACTTACTTATTAATAAAATTAGTAAGGAGACAACGTATGTTATTATTTATTTTTTAATCGTGAATTCCAGTGTATACCAATAAGTCACTTTGACTGTAATATAATATGGCGCAATGATGATTAAAAGCTCATTGATATGGCGAATAAAAGAGGAAATGAACCGCGGGCGGCAACAATAGGGTCTCTGGTCGCTCAGCACTTGCGGCTCCGTGAGGACGGTGACCGAGGTAGCCGCAGATCATCGTGGCAAATGATGAAGGGGGGGGGCTCACAAAACCCCCGTGGACGAGCCTTGGCTGGGCAAAGTGTAAGGGGAGAACTGGATCAGTGTTTATAGTGTACCCGGATTCCCCCCATTCTCCACTGAAGTCGGCACCGAGATGGTTTTAGAGGGTCCAAGTCCCTCATATCCCGACTCGCCCCCCAAAGAGCCGGTTGAAAGCAATGGCATTTCCACCTCGTAGAAAAATAATAAATAAAAAAAGACTATGAGTTTTAAGAAGTCGTAGAACAAATGTTGTTGGGATTTATGTAGAGAGGCTGCTTGCAAGAGGTGATGCGCTAATTACAAATAAGTACGTCTCGAAATACTGAATTTTAAGAATATCTCGTTCAAAATAAATTTCTTTGAAAGGTTTCATTAAGGACCGCATATTGTGTGTGAAATACAAAAGTATTTCACTCTCTAACACACACACTTTTTAAAAGCTAAATGACACTCGTGTTTCCACTTTGAAAGTGTATCTTTAAAGGAAAAATGGTTTAAGAAATCTCAATGCTATTTTCAGAGACCTATCTAGATAGGTCTCTGAAAATAGCATTGAGATTTCAGTTCTAAGTGTGAACACCTCCCCAATTTTGAAAAATATGAACAATCGATTTTTTTATGAAAGAAGATAAATAGGCAGAACTTAAGTCTCAGAAATTTAGCACCACCAGTTTCATTGGAAACTATTCAGATGATGCAAAATCCTTTAATCAATTCATAACAACTAAACATTTCGACAGCCGCTCTGAAAATAAATTGATACAAACATGTCAGAACCACATTCTTTGAGATGAAATATTTTAAACACTCTTCAACACATCTTTGTATACCGATGTGTATTTTTTAAAGCGGCTCAGGTCACTGTGTAGCCTTGCTAAACAAAGAACCAAAGTGCGTATCGGGCCAGGCGCAATGTTCCGTTTTTCAAGTAGGTACCTATATTTCATTACTTGATCGACTATTACTCATAAAGTAAAGCCCAAGTACTTGCAGTGCCGGATTTAAGCATAGGCAACATAAGCAGTTGCCTATGGGCCTCCACCAAAAAGGAACCGCCACCACATCCCAAAAAAAAATAAAAATAAAATCGATAAAGGCTATAAACAATCAGCTGTTCTCTTATTTAACTTGATAGAAACTTAATAATTAATAATAACTTAAATACTTTAATTAATATATAACTTAATAGAAACTCAACTTCAACATTTAACCACAAACGATACGAGAGGGCTTCCACCACATGGTCTGTATAGGGGCCGCCGAAGTCCAAATAACATATCCTAATTACAACGTTTAGCTGGTACTTACTTACTGGTACGTACTTACTGGTACTAGCCGTACATAATGCTATACTTACTCCAACGCTTTTATATGGAAGCGAGAGCTGGGTATGCAGGAAAGAGCATGAAAGTAAACGCGGTCGAGATGAGATCTTTGCGCAAGATCTGCGGTATATCACTCATCGATCGCGTTCGTAATGAAGATGTAAGAAAGAGGCTTTGTGTAAATGATAGTATCGGTGTAAAAATGAAAAAGGCATGCTCCGATGGTTCGGGCATATAGAAAGAATGTCGAATGAGCGAATGACTAAACAGATATACAATGCGAATGTGGATGGTTGCAGAGGCCCAGGAAGACCAAGACTGACATACCATGACCAAATAGGTCGAGTTCTGTCTGACGGTGGTGTCAAAAGTCTTAGGAATCGGCGTGCATGTATGAAGAGAATGATGAAGGTAGATGAGGCACGAGAGGTTTGTCAGGACCGGGATGTCTGGCGCTCTACACTCTCTGCCTACCCCGTTAAGGGCGTGGCGTGGAGATACATAATAGCTGGTACTTGACTGTAACAAAAAATATATAAATGTAAATTGCGACTTTAAAGCTTAATATTTCATAAACGTTTACCTTAATCGAGAAATTGTTCTCCAAACTCGCAATATTTTACAAAGAACTATCTTATGTCTAAACTATAGGGTGCTGAAAACCAGCCTCACTTTATGTGTAGGAGATGTACCCTGAAAAAAAATGCATCAAGTTTTTATATCACCACTTTGTAAGCGTTATTAGAAAACTGTAATTGGCATGAATACAATATGAGAGACATATTGTATTCATGCCAATTACAGTTTTCTAGTTCTGAGAGCCTCTGAACTAACCTGCGGACAGATAGACGAATAGTATGGTGAAAGGGTTCGTTGACAGTGTAGGATACGGAAAAACGACGAACCGATTTTTTTATGAAATGGAAGTGGCATACAAGCATGCAGTTCACATTGATGTTAAGTGATGACTGCAGCCTATAGACACTTACACAAAGACCAAGGTCAAAATGCAGATGCGTTACCACTCCTGAGGCCTAAGGTGTTGTGCCTCTGTGCCGGAAATTACAGGGCCGTACATTACCACCTGACCGGAACACGATAGTGCTGGACACTACTATTTAGCGGCAAGTATATTAGGTAATGCGGTGGTGTACGCCCGCGAGCTCCGTCACTGGAGCTCTACCACCAGTAAGAAAAAGGAGACATAGTAGGTACTCTTGCGCTTCGCTTGGCTTCGAACGAAGCGCGAATATAATGGAAAACTATTTAAATAGGCTTTACAAGTTGACGAGTAATAGCAGAGCAACAGATCCCTACATTTCGCGTGGCCCGACACGCACATGCCCATTTCACCGTCAAATATATGACTAATACTTTTCTAAGGCGTCGGGCAGGGACGACCTCATCGCCCTCTAGTGACTAATGGAAGAGAATTCTTCTCCTAGTGCAGTCAGTCAACCGAACGATGGTGGACAACCCATTCCAATAGGTAGTAAAAATAACAACGCAAAATAACAATTTTTAGTGTTTGGTAGAGCTTCAGTGATGGAGCTCGCAGGCGTAGGCACCACCGCATTACCTAATATACTTGCCGATATATATTTTTTTTTATGTCAAAGGATTGACAGACAAGCAGACGGGCCACCTGATGGAAAGTAGTCACCGTCGCCTATGAACATTTGCAACACCAGGGGAGTCGCCAACGCGCTGCCAGCCAGGACTCTTTTGACGCCATTTTTGAAGAACCCCATATTGTAGTGTTAAATGGTAGTGTTCATCACTATCGTGTTCCGGTCAGATGGCAATGTACGGTCTCTAATTTCCGGCACATCCATGTGAACTGCATGATTGTTTGGCACTTCCATTAATAAAAAAAGCGCGGTTTGGGCAGCAGCGTTCCGCGGTAAAACTACCGCCGCGCCGCTGCGATCGGCAATCCGCCTACCAAGCGTGGCGATTATGACATATTCTCCCCTAATTATATGTCTCTAGGGAAGGCTTTGTGTGTGTGTGTATACTTTTCGCCTGAAGAGTTGAAGTACAACGACGACAACGTAACTTCACGCCTGTGATCCCCCCAAGGGGTAGGCAGAGGTAAATGCATGCATTCAAGCATACATGTAAACACCCACGATTTGCCGGTTACGTTTTTGGCCCATGTAACAGGTGGCGAACCTGTTGATCTCCGGGCACATTACCAAACTTCGAGGTACTGGGAAACTTCCAGAAATTCCCAATAGTTTTGTTTGTTGAAGTACCTATCTAGGAAATAATAATTACTGGTTATTTTTACGAAAAATGTGTAAAAGTTGTAGCCGTAAGATTTACCAGACATTGTTCGATGATTTTGGGGTGGGGAGCCAGAGTCTTCTCACCTCAGAATCCGCTTCTGCTCTACATAATATATAAGCTCTATTTCATAGGTTGAAAACTGTACCTATCAATAAGTACCATATGGTAAAAATACTGCTTCCTGCTAACAATTAATCTCTTTTCAGAGAAAGAAGAACCCAAGCCGGAAGATCTGTCGAATCATGAGGTAATTTTTTTAAAAAGCATAGTCGAGAGTCCGGACTTTGGAAGAAAATATGAGGTATAATGGCATATTATACTCGTACATATGAGACTTGCTTGCTTTTGCTGGCTTCTAATAAGTATTTTCCTTTACTTTATTAAGTTATCTTTTTCGCAAAATGCGTTTTCTACCTGATTTATCAAAGAACTTACCCACAGCGGACCTTGTTAATTCGGTTACCTAGTTGACATTTTTTTAAGGAAGCTTCAAGGCGTCCAATGTCTTTTTATTAAGCTGTAAAATATTTCACATATTATTATTTTTTCGACGCATAAAAATCCATATGTAAGTAACACTTTCATTTAAATCTACTCTCAAAAATCTATTTTACATGAACGGACGAAAACGTTATGGTAGTCATATGACGTCACTAGTATAAGTAGTAGTAGGTAATGTGTTCGCCACTCGCCAGCTGGGTAAACCAGCGGGCCGTGCGGGTTTCGGGCTATTCCCCCTTGCCCGAGCCTATCTGCCCTCTAACATCAGTAATGTTGTATAGTATACAGTTTTGTAACTCGGCGCTCTCCTTGAATTAAATACCGTAGTACGTAAACATGCGATAGGGCTGCCCGACTTCAGTATTTTAACTTTACTTAAGTTTCGTTCCAATTTAATGACTTTAAGTATTATATTTTTATCTAAACAAATTATTTAATAATAATAATAATAATAATATGTAAACATTATATTTTTATTTAGCAAATTTTTAAGTAGGTAACATAAGTAGTAACTACTAACTACTTATTATTATACTCGTCGTTATTATCTAGGTAAGTATTATACTCGTCGTGAGTAGGTTAAAATAAACGAATTGAAAGTCACTGTCTAAAAGATAGTTTACTTACTTATACAAGTAATTAGTATATGGGTAACGGTAGATAATTATCGCTATTTTTATTCGTTTTAGGTACTCAATTTCATGTTCACTGAACAAATTAATATAATATTAAAATGCAAAAACGATTAGCTACGGTTTACGTCTTCGCTACTTTAGTATTTACCTCAGGTATTAATTAATCACAGTAATTAATTAACAGCAATTAAATATTTTACGGAACCAAAATTAATACGCTTAAGAAGTGATGTTTATCTTTAAGGAAAACTGCTGCCAGTTGACCCAGTTTATAACCAATTTGAACATGGTCTTATATATAAGTAACCTATGATAAATTATACAAAAATAAAAACGTAATATTATAATCAGGCAGTTTTATGAATATGTCGTCTTAACTTCTAATAAATAGTCAGTAAAAGTAATCTATTAAAATAAAAGGTCTATAAAAAGTTAGTAAAAGTATTAACATTGCTAGATCCACAAAATTAACTCAAAAAAAATAGCACCAGTCCAACAAAAATGTTGCTTCTGACTATTTGTCGTCTATTCTAATAAAATAAAAAAAAAGTAAAGTATTCTCGCGTTTTGTATCTGTATCCCTGAACGCATTTTTTAAGGAACGATGTTTTTTCAACTGATTGATTACACACAGTTAATTAGTAGCGATGGGCGACTCGAGCTAAATTGCCCGCACGAACCGAGCATGTCAGCCAACCCGAAAATTCGGGTTCTCTTTGCGCTGTAACGGGTTGACCCGTGGCGCCATCAGGCTATCAGTCTCACGCGCGGGTCAGGCTTTCGTCGTCGCCGCCGCAGAACAATTAGGTACCTTGCTTTCGGGCTGCGTAGCCCGCGTAGCCGCGTACTCGCCGCGCGGCGTGCGAAAACCGAGATGCCTACCCGTATCGTACGTACGGGTTGTGCGAATGAGAAAGGTTAATTGTTTCATTAGGTAATAGAACGAGAGAGAAGGTTTACGGGTTGACGGCGTGACGGGTTGCGTTATATAGTGTGTAAATGAGAAAGGCAAATTATTTCAGTAGGTGATTGAATGAGACAGAAGTCGGGCAGCAAATGAATGTATATAATGTATACGGTTTGACGGGTTGCGCATGCGCTCTGCTCGTCTGTCCGCTACTCCACGTTATGATGGATGGATAGGTATATGAGAAAAATGTTTCTTGAGATTAAGAATTTTTGTTTGGAACACTTAACCAAAAAGGTATAAATAAAAAAATTGTTACACATCATCATACACGTCATCACATACATTATGGCTAACATGACATGTCGAAGTAGAAGAGTAATAGGTATTTCAATTTTGAAATTATTAATTCATTCAGAATTAAGCATACACTGTACATATTACTATTTTAGTAATAAATATTTAATAACATGTATTACCTAAATTCTGAATTTATTATCTCACTACGAAACCCTAAAAATAAATCTTTAAAACCCATATGTTAACATCAAGGCAAACATCCTCAGGTATATCAATGCTCTAGTGGTCATTATTGCGTGCCATCTAATCTAAGTGAATTAAATTAGAGTTTTTTGGCGGGAACCTTGAAAGCGCATGCGCTATAATAGAGTCCAGTGCGCATGCGGGCTAATAGAGTCCAGTGCGCATGCGTGCTAATAGAGTCCAGTGCGCATGCGTGCTAATGACGTGGAGCGCAGCTAGGGATGGCAATTCTTTCTGAAAAAGATCGATCTTTGAATCGATTATTATTTTATTATAATTTACATTTATATGAAAAAAGGCATGCTCCGATGGTTCGGGCATATAGAAAGAATGTCGAATGAGCGAATGACTAAACAGATATACAATGCGAATGTGGATGGTTGCAGAGGCCCAGGAAGACCAAGGCTGACCTACCATGACCAAATAGGTCGAGTTCTGTCTGATGGTGGGGTCAAAAGTCTTAGGAATCGGCGTGCATGTATGAAGAGAATGATGAAGGTAGACGAGGCACGAGAGGTTTGTCAGAACCGGGATGTCTGGCGCTCTACACTCTCTGCCTACCCCGTTAGGGACCTGGCGTGAAGATACATATATATATACATTTATATTTTTCCACTTAATCAATTTATATTCGATTTGTATTATGTTATACTAAGAACTCAACCAAGGATAAGAAATGAGCCAAAAATAAGGTATCTGTCATTATCTGGCTTCCTGTCTTATTTTCTCTGATTCTGTGCTGTGGATCGATTTAAATAATCGATTTTTTGGTCCGAAAGATTCATCTGCCGATTAATTGATCGCCATCCTTAAACGGAGCGCGCATGCGCGTGAGCGTTCTAGTCTTACTTTGCTTGGGTGTTTTGGCGGGTTTTTATTAGTTTTATTTCGTAAAGCGTTCGACCACGGATAAGAGTGTAGGAAAGTGATTTATTGTAGTAAAATGTGACTTGTCGTGTTGTTTTCAAAACTCCATAAAAAGTTTCTAGTAAAATCCCCATCACTTCACTGGACTCATCTTATCATATTAATTATTTCTTATGGAACTATCTAATCATCGTCATCTTCCTAATGGACATTGGACATTCAATAAGAAAAAAGGACGCGGTGTTGAAGTTGCTATACCTACCTATATTTTATCTTTCACTCACACTACGTCATAGAGTAAGAGCCAGTAAGAGGTAACGTGTTATAATATTTGAAGTAAGTACATTAACACAATACGAATTTAGCGCTCTCTTACAATGTTATGTTTTGATTTTTTTCTAATGGAGTGATGGTGGCAAACTAAGCGAACATGCATGTAGTTTGTGCACGGATGTCATGTGATGATTGCAGCCTACAGATTTCTACAAAACCAGAGTATCGTTCAGCTTTTCTGTATAGGTATGGTTACGAAGGTTCATTGTTGACATGTGAACTACTGTGAACTTAGCTCAAACAATGAAGGCATTGCAAAGCAAGTAATTTCTCATACTAGGTACTTTTTATTTATATTTCAACCCGAATCAACCCGAGATGCAACCCGGGCTAGCGTCTATATTAATTCGGGTCGCCCGGGTCGATAAAATTGCGACCCGTCCCACCGCTATTAATTAGTACAGTGCCACCAACTTATCTCTGAAATGAAGGATGTCGTCACCGTCGTATCGGTGTTGCTAGTTAATTTTGTTTTGCTTAAGATTGGGATGAAAGAAATGTTGGGTAAGTTTTAAATGAGTAAAAACAACTGTGTTTGTTTAAGTTATTATGCTAAAGCCTGTCTAGATTATAACTATAGTGGCTACAGCATGATAAATGTATGCAATACTTTACGATTAGATAGCGTTTTTTTGAAACGAAATCCCAATTTATGGAGCAGTTTTCGAAGAGATTCTCTCTGTCCTGTATAATTTATTTCAGTCCTTAAGACATCTAGAAGCTTATTGACAGTAGGCACTTCCTTCCTGGCAGAATAAAATGCGTGAACTTGCCGTCTAATAACTCTCTGGTCAAAATCATCAACTAAAATAAATCCACTTTTACGTGTTCGTTTCTTGCCTGGTGTGCGAATTTTAGTATCGGATTTTTCTGCTTCTTGCCCCTCTCTGACAATATTAGATATTGTTCCTAAGCTTACACCTGTAATAAAATAAAATAATTCAGTATACATCTAGCAGGTCAGCTGGCTCACTCCAAAGATAGGGTAGAAACAAAGAAACTATTATTATTACTAATTTAATTAAAAACGTAATCGTAAATACAGATTATTTCAAGTTGTTCAAATAAAAATCAAGCCAAAGCTGCTATCGTAAATAAAAAATATAAAGAATATTCTGTAAATTAAATTTAGGTAAGTAGATATTGTATCAATTTAACTGACTTATTAAAATTGGGTAATTTGTGTGATGAGAACTGGCAACACTGACCTGTAGCTGCCGCAATTCGATTGTATATTTGACTAAATGGAATTATAAGGGAGCCTGCTGTCGAGATTCTTCTTCAAAAAAGGATTTAACCTTTAGAATAATATTCCGGGCATCACTTTTCATAGCTTTCGGCATATTCAATAGTTAAAATCAAGAAATATAGCAATAAAACAAACACAGCACACGAAAGTAGTAGACACTGACAATCCAATGACACTTCAACGTGGCGGCTTTAGTTCCTTTTTTTGCCATTTCAGAGATAAGTTGATGGCACTGTACTTAGTACACAGTAGTTGACAGTAGCAGACTTGCAGCGAATTTAAGACAATACCTAAATTATAATAATAAAATTCAAACAAAAGAGTCTCTATAACTCTATATTTTCTAGGCTCTATCTATTATACATAATCTGTGCTCTGCTCTCCCGTCCCTCCCATTTGTTGTCAGACACAGAAATTAAACGTCAAATCTTCGGACCGACACAGTGACGATACAGTGTTTTCTATTGTATCTTACACATTAAACTGTTAAACCTTATTACAAGTCAATAGAGTTTAATATTAATTGAAATATTTTTGTAAACCTTCTCAGTATCTTTGAACACAGAAATTGCAGGAAAAGAGGAAAACGATTAACGTGAAATCGAATGGGTGTGTACTTTGTAACTGCTATGGACATATTTTTGTAATTAAAGTAATTTTAATTACTTCTTCATAAGTAATTTTAATTAATAATTATATAATTACAGACTATTAAGGTCTGTGGTGCAGTTGGTTAGTGATTTCCTACATTTTTTCATTCACAAAATTGCAATAACAAGTGCCACGCCTTAGCATCGGCTAAACGGTTTCGTTTATGATTAATATTTAATATACCCGTTTTGTTCTAACGCGTGTGTTGGTGTTTCAGTCTGTTGAATCGGAGGAAGATTTGATCGTCAAACCCGTATCCTTAGACAACGTAAGCATTATACGAACGCTGAGCGAGTATCGAGGCAATAATATAAGGACTATTGAGCAAGCTGAGCTCGCTATAATAGTATCCCGAGTGCATTTTAAGGTATGTTTATTTATGTTGGACAATTTACATGTTTTATCACTGCTCATAACCCACAAAGTACTCATAACCCTACTTTTACTCTTCAAATTATATCAAAAACATTAGTTTTAAAACAAATAATGCTAACATGCACTGACTCTGTTTATCTGTAATGTTGTTATATTCAATACTTTCAGTAGGTATATAGATACATCTACATTCAATCCTAATGGATAAATCCAAAGAGTATATAATCACTATGTTTTAGATAAATCTTCAACACATTAACAAACTTATGTAGTAGAAGTTTGAATATAACTTATTTTAGATTATCACTGTGAAGTTACAAACAAAGAAATGTATTGAAAAAAGAATTAAAATCTTTCTTAGAATTTTAATCATATGTTCAGTAACAAATTGAATTCCTATTTGAATCTAATAACACATTGAATAAGGAAACAGTAACTAAAAAAGCAAGTAACTAAAAACATTTTTTTTTATGCAATTGAAGTGGCAAATAAGCATGCAGTTCACATTGATGTTAAGTGATGACTGCAGCCTATAGACACCCACACAAAGATCAAGGTCAAAATGCAGATGCGTTACCACTCCTGAGGCCTAAGGTGTTATGCCTCCGTGATGGAAATTACAGGGTTGTACATTATCACCTGACTGGAACATGATAGTGCTGAACACTACCATTTAGCGGCGAATATAGTAAATATATTAGGTAATGCAGTGGTGCGTACACCCGCGAGCTCCGTCACTGGAGCTCTACCACCAGTAGGTACACTTAAATATATAGTAAAACTGATTCAAGATCCACTTAAAATTAAAGGAAAGCCTTTTTAAATAAACTTACCAACCATTTATTTAAAAATTGTTAAAAGTTGGGTATACTTAATTCAATTAAAAATCATCTTGCTTTATACACACTTAATAATTTACTTCCTCTTTTTTATAGGCTCTTATAGATGCTCATGATCAAATCGGGGCAATCTGGCTGGCTCGAGGATCAGGTGTAGACGAGAAAGCATTAACAAAAGATCAGAGTACAGATCTATCCCAAAGTACAGACACCAGTCCTGACCAAAACGGAGATATGCCAGTAGAGACAATCAAAGTGGTAGGCCTAAGGAAAGTGCCTGGACAACCTTTAGGATTAACTGTGAGCTTTGTTTTTTTTAAATACTTATAACAGCTTTACTCAAACTTTTTTGGTTGTTTCCAATTTTTTGACAGAACCCCAAAATAAAAGAAAAAGTGGCATACATTCTTTAATTATTATTATTAAAGATTAATAATAAGTTATTGTGTTACAATGGAAGTGTAAAGGTACCTATTATAATCAATATAAAACTGTTACATTACCGAGTGACTGACAGACATTGTAACTTTTATTGCTAGTAGTTTATTATAAGAAAGAAAAATTAATGGGATGTATGAAATTGTTTCTAATTTTTCATCAAATCATTGATATTAGGTTTGAACGAAAAGAGTTGAAGTCTTATATTGGGTTCATAATTGAATGCATAAAAATCGCTGAATCAGAACACTGATGGATAGAAGTGTATTTTTCTCATTATATCTAGTATTTTCGCAAAGGCTTTGTGTATAAAACTGTTATGTTACTGAGTGACTGACATGACACACTTTGAGAAACGCTCAAATTTGTCTATGACTATATTGGTGTTCAGATAATATTTTTATTTTCATTTAGGACCTACATTAGTAGACATTAAGATGAAATATGTAACAACGCTGTTGTGAAATTAATAGGTTTTTTTTTATGTTTTTCAAATTCATTGAAATTTTTAGACATTGACAATTTTCTTTAACTATAATGACAAACAAGCATCGAATTCACATGAATGATAAGTGATTTATTACACAACCATAAAATGTAATTTTATTATTATGTCTCTCGTCAGCACGGGGTCCAATTTGAACCCCGGACCTTTGTCGTTTGCGGGGACATGGGGGGTCCAACACGTAGAGGCCCTTTCGAGAATTTTGATCTACTTTGTAATGGGTTATATTCGGCGGGACCTCTCTCTGACTGCATCAATAGTTAATACAGGCACAGACAGACCCCGCAGAATATAATGGGACTATTGTAATGATAAGTGATTTGCCAAACTTTGGGCTATGTGGGTGAACTGGGGGGACTAGCTGGCTGGGCCTATGGAGTGAGATCCGGCACCTGCCTATATTCAACATCTCACATTATCGAATCCTACTTTAGGCAGGTGGTGACTCGCCTCTCCTTGGTGGGCCCCCCAAACAGCCAACCCGATGGTCGACAGGGGGCAACACTGTTGAGAGAGGCTGGGGGTGTCGAGAGGTGTGGCCCCGGTTTCACCATCACGAGCGAGTAATCTCGAGCTCGGAGCGGGCTTCCCCGCTATTATGCCTTTAGACACTTCCACCCCCGAGTGTATGGCTCTTGCAGAAATTTAGACAACAGCCTATTATCTAAATTTCTGCAAATGCCATACCTCTAGCGCCCCACTCTGACCGGCCAATGAAGGCAAGTCAGAGGTGATGCTCTGTCCGGCCGTACCTCTGTGTGGCGGACGAGGCGGAGCCCAGTTCTCTCGGAGGAACTCGAGATGATGGTAGGGGGTGGTGTCGCTACTCACCAACAGCTCGCCACAAGCTGCTCTGCCCCCTTTATTATTATTATTAATACAATTACAATTGGGAATCTAGTCCAGCCGCTCTTCCAATTGAGCTACTGAAGTCCTGCCCGATTTGTCAAATCTTTCCTTCACATTTATTGCATTGCTTTATGGTAGCAGCAGCGCCATCTATTGCCAACTATGCTAGTTAGGCCTAAAGTCAAATTTTTCTTTCCATTTTTCTTTAAATAAAATATATTTCACAAGCATGTGTTAATGCGAAATAATATAAAACAATTACAATTGGCCTTTGATAAAGTCACGTTTAGTTAATGACTCAATAATTCAATGCATATTAGAGGCCTTTATATAAAGCAAAACCTAATTCAGCTTAATGAGTCATAACCATTACCTTATAAGTCTTTAGTGTATGGTCCAATTAAGAGGTCATTGTACCCTAAATATGAGTAGTATGTTGTCGTTAGAGAAATCTTTAACAATTAATTTAAAAAAATATTAAATTTAGATGTATTTTGACTTTGCCTTTGTGTCTGTATTGCATTTGACAGAATTATCAGAATATATAACAAAATAAAAGGGCACATAACAAACCTATCCTAAAATCTGAAACATATCAAAATAAAATGGTTAATAGAAAGTATTGGAACTTCACAGGGAATAGTTAAACATAATAAGCTGCTGTTGACTTAAATTGATATATTTATTTATACTTTAACGCACAAGAACAGTACATAGGGCGGACTTAATGCCACTAGGCATTATCTCCCAGTCAACCTTTGGGTAATACAGACAAACAACGAAGAGGTGCAGGAATGATTCAATTGAATCTTAAGATATAAAGAAAAGAAAAAAGAAAAAAAACGTAATATAGTCATTATTTATGAATATATATATAATAATAATAAAATTACATATCAATCAATTTACAATTATTAAAAAGTAAATATTATTATAATTTTAAAAAATTACAAAAAAATTGAGGACAAGGTTGCTTAAGGATTGGAGAAAAGCTTAGATAGCAGAGCATCCCATGTTTTATTTGCAAAATTGTTTCTTGTATTATATTTTTCAAGTATTTATTTTTTGTTTTTTTTTTAATAAAGAATAATAATTATTATTGGTTCTGAAACTGAGCCCATGAGAGGAAATTATATTATTTATTTATTATATTAAAAGTATTTAATAAGTTCAACATTTCTACCAATGTTCTATAGTATTTGATCCATTTAACTATTGGAGACATTGCCAAATTATGTAATAGGTTTTACCAGTTTCTCCAGAACATTATGAATGAAAAAAACTGTGATGTTTTAAATTTTTATTATAGAATTATTAATATTTTAGTGAAATATAATATTGTGTGTTATATTATAATGTTCAGAATATAGTATAGTACTTATACAAATCATACATTAATTTATACAGGTAACAACAGATGAGCATGGACAACTCATAGTAGCAAGAATTCTAGCCAGCAGTGCTGCAGCGAAACAAGCGTTATTATCTGTGGGCGATGTTCTACTAGAGGTAGATGGAATACAAATTGATTCAGAGGACCAGTTAAAAGAAGCTGTATCTAAACCCAACGACAGAGTAACCCTCAAAGTAGGACCTAATCTTAAGGAAAAAAGTGCTCAACTTACAAATAAACTTAGTGTAAGTACCCATGCTTATTTTACGAATGTTGAATGTCTTATTATAACTTTACTATTCCATTAACTGATGTGAAATGGTAAATAATCCAATATAGTCATTATTAGATATTGCCTTTGATCAGGCATGTGTTTCTTTTTCTCTTGTATAATTTTTACAAGAGACAATGAAATTAAAGAAAAAATGGAAAGAATTTGATTTTGTACTGGAATCGAACCTGCGACCTCAGGATAATCAGTCCAGCCACTTCCTTTTCTCCTCAACAACCTAACAACTAACTTCCAACCACTTTAAAAGAACAAAGACTTGAATAGATTAATTCTTTTTCAGTGCTATATGAGAGCTCTCTTTGATTATAACCCCAGTGAAGATACATTACTCCCATGTAAAGAAATTGGATTGGAGTTCAAAAGAGGAGATATATTACAAGTAAGTTTATAGGAAGTATACATATGTACCATGTACATAAATTGATTGATTGATTTCAAATATGTATCAGATTCTAAGTCAGTCCCATGAATTACGTTTGTAACATTTACATTCAAAAGTTTGAAAATAAATAAACATATATTTTAAAAATTTATATTCAAAGTCACTACATTTTCAAGTTTTAATATGAGTATAGTGGTAAGAATTAACTAGGTTCAATCTGATGATAATATACAATTAGGTACACGATGAACTATTAAGCGCGGCAACCTCGTCTACATAGTGCGCGGACGCCGCGCGCGCCAATGTTCGATGGTTTGCTGCGCTTCATTTGTACACAGCTTAACTTGATCATTGACCAAAAAGATTCAAACTAGAGTTTCAAAACCTATTCCCGAGATTTGTCTTCACATAAGTTGTTAATTTCAGGTATCAGACAGAAAAGACCCTAATTGGTGGCAAGCAAGTCATGTGGAAAACTCTGATGTTGTTGGCCTAATCCCTTCTCCAGAGTTAGAGGAGAGGCGTAAAGCGTATGTGCCTCCTGAAGCAGACTTTGTACATAAAATTAGTATCTGTGGTGCAAGAGTGAGTAATATATCAATAATACGTTTTTATTCCATCTTTAACATTGCCATGAGAGTGGCAAAGAAAGATAAAGTAGTAAGTGATAATTGAAGCCTATAGATATGTAATCTAACCTATGTACCTTTTGATGTGCAATGAAATGCACTGTCAATATTATTATCATTACCTAAAAAAGAATTGAAAGTCTGCGGCCAATAAAAGAACAGTGTTTTCACTGGTGGTAGAGCTCCAGTGACGGAGCTCGCGGGCGTAGGCATCACCGCATTACCTAATATACTTGCCGCTAAATGGTAGTGTTCAGCACTATCGTGTTCCGGTCAGGTGGTAATTTAATTAATTAAATTAACACCCCTGTAATTTCCGGCACAGAGGCATAACACTTTAGGCCTCAGGAGTGGTAGCGCATCTGCATTTATACCTTGGTCTTTGTGTGGGTGTCATAGCTGCAGTCATCACTTAACACCAATGTGAACTGCATGCCTGTTTGCCACTTCCATAACAAAAAAAAAGTGTTTTTTCCAAAACTACAACCATATTTTGGCTTTACAGATATCAAAGAAGAAAAAGAAGTTCGTTTACGAGTCCCGTTCGAGCGTGCAACTGGAAGGCGCGGAACTGGCGCTGTACGAAGAAGTGGCGCGCACTCCACCATTCTTGCGCCGCATACTGGCGCTGGTCGGGACGCGCGGTGTAGGCCGACGGACGCTCAAGAATCGCATGATACAGGAGCACCCCGACAGATTTGGTGCTGTTGTTCCTCGTACGTATAGTTAACACTACAATTGAAATTCTTTTATGTATAGATATGGTATAATATTAGCTTAGTTCCGTTATATCTGCGTGTTACATGTAGGTTGTTGTGGGATGCACAGGGTGGTTTCAGATCTGGAAGAGGATGTATGGATCAAGTTTTCTCCCTCCGCAACATCGTAGAGAAGCATCTGGCTGTGAGCCAGAAGGTTTTCTGCGGTTTTGTGGATTTGGAGAAGGCGTTTGATAGGGTATTACGAAAGGAGCTGTGGGACATTTTGCCAGAGTATGGTATTGATGGCAGTCTGCTCCGTGCAATACAGTCCACGTATGTGGGCTGTCAAGCATGTGTGCGGGTAGATGGTAACATGTCACCCTGGTTTGATGTTAACATCGGTGTCAAACAGGGTTGCGTGCTTTCGTCTAGGCTGTTTATTATATATCTGGACAAATGCCTCCAGAGGGTGAAGTTGATGGATGTGGGAGTGCGTATGGGTATACTTAGTGGTGAACTGTCTGCTTTACGCAGATGATGCGGTAATTGTTAGCTCTACACCATCTGGGCTACAAGCACTAGTCACAATCATGAAAGAGGATTGTATGGAGAAAGGCTTACAATTGAATGTGGATAAAACTAAAGTATTAGTATTTGAAAGAGATGAACAGAGAACAAATGCAAGGGTAGTAGTAGATGATGCAGTGTTAGAACAGGTTGATGAAATTGTATATCTTGGATGTGCTTTTAGCAAGGATGGTAGGTACACCACTGACATAGAAAGAAGAGTGCTTGCTGGGAATTGCGTGAATGGAGCGTTGGGTAAGCTGCTAGAATCTAAACATCTCAGCCAGCGGGCTCGACTAGCCGTACATAATGCTGTACTTACTCCAACGCTTTTATATGGAAGCGAGAGCTGGGTATGCAGGAAAGAGCATGAAAGTAAGTTGAACGCGGTCGAGATGAGATCTTTGCGCAAGATCTGCGGTGTATCACTCACCGATCGCGTTCGAAATGAAGATGTAAGAAAGAGACTTTGTGTGAATGATAGTATCGGTGTAAAAATGAAAAAAGGCATGCTCCGATGGTTCGGGCATATAGAAAGAATGTCGAATGAGCGAATGACTAAACAGATATACAATGCGAATGTGGATGGTTGCAGAGGCCCAGGAAGACCAAGGCTGACCTACCATGACCAAATAGGTCGAGTTCTGTCTGATGGTGGTGTCAAAAGTCTTAGGAATCGGCGTGCATGTATGAAGAGAATGATGAAGGTAGACGAGGCACGAGAGGTTTGTCAGAACCGGGATGTCTGGCGCTCTACACTCTCTGCCTACCCCGTTAGGGACCTGGCGTGAAGATACATACATACATACATGTAGGAGAAGTACCCTAAATGTATTATTTTTATTAGTTAGTTATACCACTTTGTCGGCGTGATTAAGATGTATACTTGTGCCAAATTTCATGTCTCTAGTACCAATAGCTTTTGCGCTAAACCGCGGACGGACAGATAAACAGACAGACCGACGGACATAGCGAAACTATAAGGGTTCCTTGTTTACTACGGAACCCTAAAAATGGTATTTTCTGCCTTCAGAAAACAATGGCATGTCAAATTGATTTCAAAATTAATAACTTTTTGTTTATTTTAGATACATCACGTCCGCCGCGGCCTTTAGAGGAGAACGGCATGTCGTACTGGTTCGTGTCCCGCGAGGAGATGGAGCGCGACGCGCACGCCGGACGTTTCCTCGAGCACGGCGAGCACAACGGACACTTGTACGGCACGCACCTCGACTCCATACGCGCTGTCATCAAGGAAGGTAAATTAGAATTGAAGGTAAAATTAACGTTTTCGCAGGTTTTCACGAGCTTCATCATCATATCAGCCATAGGACGTCCACTGCTGAACATATGCCTCCCCCCAATGACCTCCATGCCGACCGATCGGAAGCGACGTGCATCCAGAATCTATCGGTTCTCCGAGCTATGTTGCCCATTGCCATCTGCTCCTGGAGCCGCCGGGCACTTGGGGCCTTTTCTTCGTCTGCATTTCCATCTTGGGGGGATTTAGACCATAACCCGCCACGCTGGTCCAGTGCGTGTTGGCAGGTCGCCAGAGCCTCGTTTGTTGTGCAGCAGGGTGCACCACGAGCAGGTGAGGTTGGCTTGAGTCTCGATGGTGTTGGTTGAGACCCCTTACACCCCACGAGCTTCATACATTGTACAAATAATATTTGCAGATTTTCTCGCGTCTACTACTACTCCCAACTTCTTCTCTTACCAAACGTCGGGTAAGAGAAGTTGGGAGTTGGAAGAGGAGCGATAAAATCTGCAAATATGATTTGTGCAAGGTAAATATTGTTGTGGTGGAGTGGAACTTCTATGTTTGGTATCTTTCCAGTAGAAGATAGAAGATCAAGTTTGTTATTTGGAAGCAGCTGAGTTTTGATGAAATTGGGATGGAATCTTTAGCCTTCCTCTGTCTGTCTGTCCGTCCGTCCCCAGCCAATTCTCTCCGAAAGCACTAGACTGATTGAGTTGAAATTTAGTACATACATTTAAATTCGTAACAAAATACGTTATTCCAAACGTAGAAGCCTCATTTGGGGGTTGAATTGAATAATAAAAATTTTTTTTCAAACTACATGCATTGAGAGTAATGCAGAGAGTAGTAATCTTATAGTTATATTTGTCATTTTATCATAAATAGTTTGGAAGTTATTCAAGAAAATAGATGAAAATTGACCACTATTTAAAACTTACCTTCTACTATTCCTACCTTATACCTACCTTCTATATTCTATCTTTGAAACTGAGACTAAAATTTTTAAATGAAAGCCAAAGACACAGAACGGTTCTTTACCTTTAAGATGTCTATGGCATTTATAATAACATCTAAAATTCATGATTCGCACGGAACCCTGTGAAAGCGAGCCCGACTCGCACGTGGCTGCGTTTTCCCTAATAAAACTACAGCAGCTGCTAACGGTTACAGGCAAGATGTGCATCCTGGACTGCGCGCCGCAGTCGTTGAAGCTGCTCCACAACAGCAGCGAGTTCCTGCCCTACGTCGTCATGGTCGCCGCGCCCGGCATCGACCAGCTCAAGAACCTCACGCACGCATCCAACCGCAACCTCTCCGTGAGTCGCGTTTACATATCGTTTCATTTGAATTACGCAATAACACGTGCGAATGAAATATGACCATTATGATGAATAAAAACGTAACCGGCGAATCGTGGGTGTTTGCATGTATGCTTGAATGCATGCATTTACCTCTGCCTACCCTTTCGGGAATTACAGGCGTGAAGTTACGTTACGTTATGAAATATGAAATAATGAAATATTTTTAAAGAAATATATTTTGTATGTATGTACTTACTCGTATGTAGGCACGTAAGAAGTTATACTTTTTAAGCGTAACAATATAATATACCAAAAATAATACAAAACGACAAAAAAAAATAATAGTGTTACAAATTATAATTTACAATGTAAAATGCACTCAAAACAATATATTAAAACCACTTTTACCACTAATATTCAAAATAAATATTTTTTATTTTTAAAGAAAAATGGAAAGAAAAATTTGACTTCAGGCGAGGCTCGAACTCGCGACCTACTGGGAATCTAGTCCAGCCGCTCTTCCAATTGAGCTACTGAAGCCCTGCCCGATTTATCAAATCTTTCCTTCACATCTATTGCATTGCTTTATGGTAGCAGTAGCGCCATCTATTACCAACTATGCTAGTTAGGCAACCGATATAATAGACTTTTCAGTTTATTGAATATCGTAAAGAAGTGGCTTTTACCCTTAATAATTGTTTTTATATTATTTCGCATTAACACATGCTTGTGAAATATATTTTATTTTTATAGAAAAAAAAAAAAATGGAAAGAAAAATTTGACTTCAGGCGAGGCTCGAACTCGCGACCTACTGGGAATCTAGTCCAGCCGCTCTTCCAATTGAGCTACTGAAGCCTTGCCCGATTTATCAAATCTTTCCTTCACATCTATTGCATTGCTTTATGGTAGCAGTAAAATTTTTCTTTCCATTTTTCTTTAAAAATAAAATATATTTCACAAGCATGTGTTAATGCGAAATAATATAAAAACAATTATTAAGGGTAAAAGCGACTTCTTTACGATATTCAATAAACTGAAAAGTCTATTATATCGGTTGCCTAACTAGCATAGTTGGTAATAGATGGCGCTACTGCTACCATAAAGCAATGCAATAGATGTGAAGGAAAGATTTGATAAATCGGGCAGGGCTTCAGTAGCTCAATTGGAAGAGCGGCTGGACTAGATTCCCAGTAGGTCGCGAGTTCGAGCCTCGCCTGAAGTCAAATTTTTCTTTCCATTTTTCTTTAAAAATAAAATATATTTCACAAGCATGTGTTAATGCGAAATAATATAAAAACGATAAATATTTTATCAATAAATATCCATCACCGTAAACAACATAAATACATAATTATACTCTTTATTTGGTATGTTTAGTTGGTTGGTTTAGCAACTTCAGACTGTTTGTTGCTGTTATATGTTTGGTAACTAACTACAGTATGTCACTTTTATCTGTCGCATCTTAAAATTCACTCTCATCAGATTTTTCAATCGCGCTAAAAAAAGTAAAACTTCAAGAATTGAAAGAAAAATTTGACTTCAGACGGGACTTGAACCAAAGAACTTCAGCTGCTCAGTTGTGAGTGCGCCTCGACTAGAGATCCCAGTAGTACGCCTGAAGTAAAATTTTACTTTAAAAAAGTTTATATATCGTTCACACATGCATTTTGATGGTTATGAATGAATATTATAAATATTATCAATGTCATAAATATGTTGGAGCGACGCATCACGCAGTAACTGTTAAAGTCACATGCAAAGATATTAGAGGAGTTAAACACGATATCACATCGTCCGTTATCAAATATATCATGTCAAAACAGGGGTAAACCAGCTAACTCATTTACACGGAAAATGACGGACATCTCGATTTTGTAGTATAATAACTTCTTTATACTCGTGTACAAACTCTTAGTTTTTGGACTAATCAGGTGAAGTCAGGTGTGTTTGCCTAGCGCCTAATTGGTGTATATTTTCGCGCCAAGATAAGCTCCTCCCTCCATAGAAAAGCGTGTGTAATGTGTGTATTGTCAATCTACACTTATAATATCTTTGGTTACATGGCTGCGTTGTGTCGTCGATGGTTACATGTAACCGAATCGTTTTTAAATTAAGTAATTCTTGGTAGTATAGCATTGATTTGTATAGAGTTATTTTTCCGACAGAAACATAGATATGCTCAATGAAGATTGCTTATTATAAACTTTATTTTTGCATGATTTTGTATTTAGTTATATGTATTGACGTTGGGCATGCGTTGTTTAGTTCGACCGGCAGAGCTCCATTCGCTACAGCTCGCGGCGCGCGCGCACTCTAGAATCGCTCGCGTCGCTTTACGAGGTAAGTGTATCTGTTTGTTATTTGTGACTTGATTTGGAATGATGTGAGTATTAGCATGTAGCTGTCGGTATATCAGTAACTAAAAATTCACTCCTTTTTTCATATACAAAAGAAACGTTTAAGCTATAATATAGCTTTGTCTTTGTCAGATGCATATCAATTGCGTAGCATAGCAAAAGACAATAGGGTGATAAATAACATACGTTTATGAATAAGGGAGTCAATATTCTACTTTTATAACTCTTATAATAGTAGTAAAAACGTAACCGGCGAGTCGTGGGTATTTGCATGTATGCTTAAATGCATGCATTTACCTCTGCCTACCCCTTCGGGGATTACAGGCGTGAAGTTTTTTTTGTTGAACGTTTTTTTATAATAGTAGTAGTAGCGTATTACTACCAGTCATTTTACGTATCGTGTATATTCTACGTAGTATGTATGACAAGCGAAAGCGTTGCAGCTGGATCTATCGACTTCACGTGTGCAAAATTTATATTTACTGATGGTAGAGCTCCAGTGTATGAGCTCAAGGGCATAGGCACCACCACATTACCTAATCTATCTGCCGCTAAATGTTAGTGTTCAGCACTATCGTGGCCCGGTTAGATGGTAATGGCGCCGTAATCACTATCATAGTGACATAATAACTAAGTCTGGTCGCAGGGGTGGCAACATATCTGCATTTCGACCGCTGGTTTTTGTGTAGATGTCTATAGGCTGCAGTCATCACTTAACCTTCATCTGAACTGCACGCTCGTTTGCCAACTTCCTTACATAAAAGTACGTAAAACATTTTGAAAAAAAAAATCTTAACAGTGTCTCATCCCAAATTAGGAAGAAGATCTCAAGCAAACGCTAGAGGAGAGTGCCCGGATCCAGCGTCAGTACGAGAAGTACATCGACCTGGTGATCACCAACAACAACGCGGACACCACGTACTCCAAAATCATGGACGCGCTCCACTCCCTCTCCACCGACCATCAGTGGGTGCCCGTCAGCTGGATTTACTAACATTTCTAGAGTCAGTGGTATTAAAGGCTGTTCATTAGGATATGGATAAGGATATAAAGTGTGGTTTTTATAAGAAATCATCCTGTAGAAGGGTTCTCTACTGAATGGTTATCTGCTGAAGGTATCTTTATGAAACAGGGAAATATTCTGTCGGATACTTCTCTGTCCGAGGGCTCTCTATGAAATATATATCCTGTATAATGGTCTAATAGAACTCTGTTGAAAATCAGTTGAAGGCGTTCATATGTACTGGTGGTAGAGCTCCAGTGACGGAGCTCGCGGGCGTAGGCACCACCGCATTACCTAATATACTTGCCGCTAAATGTTAGTGTTCAGCACTATCGTGTTCCGGTCAGGTGGTAATGTACGGCCCTGTAATTTCTGGCACAGAGGCGTAACACCTTAGGTCTCAGGAGTGGTAACGCATCTGCATTTGACCTCGGTCTTTGTGTAAGTATCTATAGGCTGCAGTCATCACTTGACATCAATGTAAACTGTATGCTTGTTTACCATCTCCATTACATAAAAAAAATGTAGAAGAAATGGAAATACACCTACAGATGGATGTCTCATGCTGTGCAAATTGACAAAAGGTAGAATGTAAGCCGAACTTTCGCGACTGCTTTATAAGCATAGGAAAGTCCGAATGCTCGCGTCGATCTCCAAAAGCCAAAAAACACAAAAGTCTGATCGAAAAATGTATGCTTATGTAACAGATAGTCGGATATGAGTGTCATTCTATCTTTTGTCATTAAGTAAGACCACGATTCAATTAGACAGACAAAAAATTACACATAGAACCTATGTAGATTAAGTTAAGATTACCATGAACGACCAGTGTCCCAGACATACAAAAAGGGAAAAGAAGAATTGGTAAAGGGAAAAAAGTGTCATCAATATCAGTTACATGATGTAAATGAACAGCCAATTCCAACATCAGCAAACACTGATCTCTAAGCTATCGCCCACAAAAAACGCCACATTAGATGTAATTTTTAAGCGGCCATGGTCTTCCCACTTTGATCTGCACGCGAATTTATCAATCGTATATTTAGGATAAAGCTTACATTTTGTGCTACTTAAATGCATATTTATTTACAGTTTGTACTTTGAAATGGTGCAGTATTAATCTGAAATGTCATATTACTATTTTATACTCTGCTGATGAAATACGAAGCAACTTTTGTCGTCAAATGTTTTACAATTTTGAAAATCTCGCTAAGTGCTAAATATAAGATTTTTTGAGTGTTTTGTATTTAAGACGCATCACATTATATTGATTCGATTAAATTAGTGTTAAAAATATGTAAGCGCAGGACGTTTTTAAAAAGTAAAGTGTGCCACAGAAACTCGACGATTCATCAACCGAATCATTCCATTGATTATACTTTTTAATCAGAACTCGAGTTGTTACCATTGCAATATAAGTCAACTTATACGATTACCTACGTGCCACACAGAATTCTTTGAATCCATAGATTTGTATCTAAGAAGATATTCTATACTCACTTCTACTTCTATCACAATATTGCTGTCTTAACATTTTTTATCAATGTTAGATCCCACCAAATCAGAATCAAGTTTAGTTGTAAGACACTATTTCTATGATTTATATTTGTATCATAGCTGTAAGGCTGAGCAGGCCTAACTTAAAGGTAATAAAATATTTTATAAATTCTTATTTTTAGATAAATGACGACTATTTTGTAAGGATATAAAGATAACAAGTTACAATTGGAAAATATTATGTATCCTTTTTATTTTTATTATTCAATAGTTATGCATTATAAATGTATTTTTTAAATATTTTATAAATTTTACATTTTTCTGTATTACAAACACAATTACATCACGATGATTATCACATTGCCGAGACTGTTTTAATGAAAACGTTATATTTTATTTGGTATGTTTCTTTAACTATATCCTTTTTTTTTATATTTATATTTATAATACTTAACAATTACTACATGGCAGCACATATATTTCTACAAAATATTTATAGAGTAGCCATTGGTCTAATAATAACTCTTAATAGGTTTGTAGAAACAAGTAAGCTAAAGTATAGAATTAGCTTAAATATTCATTATGAATCTCACATTCCGTCCATTTTGTTTTGTTAATTAGCTGTAAATTTTATTGTATCGGTGATTTTATTCAATATACCTGATCTATGTAACTGCATTGCTTTTATTTATTTTCTTCTGCTCTTTTCACCGCTTGTTTTGTTTTGCAAGCTCAATCAAATAAATATATAACATGAATTTGCACATACATTTACTCTCATATTTTTATACATATCATTTTTACACGTGAATAATACCAATTTAATTACTGATTGGCTGAACGTGTCGTATTTTAATTACTGATTGGCTGGACGTGTCGTATTTTTGTGGTGGCGCGTCGACGTCTTGAATATGTTTGGGTCGATATGATTTAAGCCCGTCTCGCTCCCAACTGTCGCCAAAGTATTTTCTGGCTCCGACTTTTCCAAAAGATGAGGAGCCAATAAAAGAAACAGTTGCTGAAATATTAAATTTTATATCGATTAACAATATCAGTACATTTATTTCATAAAAGGCTTTTCGTTGATTAGATGATATTAAACTGGTTTAAGCCATGTGGCTATGTAAATGGAGACAACATTAAGAATACCTATTTGAAGTGAAGTGAAACCACAGCCTAAATTACGTATCCTTGTCAACATGGTGCCACTTTCTCTTTGGTAAAATTTGGTATTTGACCCAAGTTGTTAACAGTTTTGCCTGGACATAGTGTTATTACATATTCATATTATGACATCGTGTGGACTATGTCCGCTGCCTGTGGCAGCGAAGGCTCTCACCTCCCCTTCGCCAAGTTGACCAATATCAGCCAATATATAAAGCTTCGTGGAAATGGTACCATAAGGTGTAATTACACGAATGACTACGATTGAGCAACTAAATAAAAGATATGATCTATTGTACTTATACTTAATTAAATCTGTCAAGCTTAAATTTTATTATTTACACGTACCTCTGCCCAGGGTATAAGCGGTATGTTAGCGTAAATAGCTTGCCACCCAGGCAACCCGAGGTGAACAAGGGCCATCCTGAAGTATTGTGTGAATGAGTCTGCGAGCCAGCCCCAGGCACCTTCGCGGGTCGCCAACCACACAGACCACGATCCTCCAGTGTAAATTAAACACACCTACAATGAAAGTTGTTTGTTTTACAACAGAAAAAAGTAAGTATGTTAATCTAAAAAAAATATTTAAAAAGCAACTGGTAAAATACGTTCAATGTTGAGACTATAGGCATAGATACATCTCTGTAAGGCTTGTAGCTGCTTCCTCTATCTTACTTTTCATATAGATAAAATGAACTCTGTAACCTTACTGCAAGGCGTCAAAAAAAAAATTACCTATGTCGTTTTAATTCGTAATTTATTGGCAGAAACTGATTCGTAGTTAAGCTTAGATTTTTTGAGCCTTACGTAAAGTCCGTGCTATTCTCTGGCTGCAAAAGCCATTTCATAACAACTCCAGGTCTTTGTTAATCGTTGTCTTCGCAATATAGGTACTGGCCGGGATTAGAAAATCTCAAATGTCCACCAACTTGAACGTTGCCACGAAACTTCAGTTTGAGACGATCATAACTGAATTGGCTACACTCTCCGAAAGGGTCCTGATCATATACCTCAGGCATTGCACTGAAATCTCCTAGACTTGGCGACGAACGGTTATGGACGAAGTGAAGAAGATTGGGAAATGTTGAGAGTGAAATCAAGCGCGAGGCTCAAAACCGATCGAGATGAAGAACCACTGTGGACGTCCTCTGCTTCATCCAGGGGACATAGGACCATAAGTTAAGTAACTCCCTTGATTAGTGAAAGGGTAAATCAGACCTACCTAGTGCTTACGCCATTCTTTATACAAACTCTGT
The DNA here is from genome assembly GCA_036365455.1 of Macrosoma leucophasiata. Taxonomy (NCBI): domain Eukaryota; kingdom Metazoa; phylum Arthropoda; class Insecta; order Lepidoptera; family Hedylidae; genus Macrosoma; species Macrosoma leucophasiata. The sequence goes on along the minus strand of JAWQUS010000007.1, from coordinate 18,399,569 downwards.
AATTTCAAAGTATCTATGCATGGCCTTCTTATCTTTCATTCACATATTTTATTTTTTAGGTACATACCTATATGAAGACCGATTCGACCGCTACTGTTTAATATCTTACACCATAATTTGTTAAGATAAGTACCTACCTTCCTTCAGACCTATAGAATAGCATTTAATATTACTGGATATCAGGTCTCTAATTAGGGTATTTCAGGCCCTATACATATTTTATTACCTTTCCAACAGATCTGCAACTGTCCAACTCAAACACTTTGCTCTTGGTGTTTAATATGGGCCGTGATCCGGTTTGTGGTCTCGTGAGTGAAAAATCGAGGAGGTCTTTCAATGCTGGTGATAAACATAGTTCGTTTAACGAATTCACTCTTATAGATCCAACTGGCAAGATTTCATCAGCTGCAACATTCAAATATGGCATTAATTAACATAATAGGTACCTATTATCCAAAGAGACAGAACTCATTTTTTTTTCACGTTATTTTATAATTTAAAACGATACACAGTTGGATTTGTATTTAAGGTTCTGTATCTAATGTGTCAATGATACTAGGTATTGCACTGGTAAACTTCCACAATCTAGGAGCTCGAGGGCGTAGGCACCACCGCATTACCTAACCTATCTACTGCTAAATGGAAGTGTTCGGCACTATCGTGTTCCGGTTAGATGGTAATGTACGGCCCCGTAATAATTATCACAGTGATGACACCTTAGTTCTCAGGGGTGGCAACGCATCTGCATTTTGACTTCTAGTTTTTATGTAGGCTGCAGTCATCACTTAACATCAAAGTGAACTGCACGCTTGTTTTCCACCGTCCTTACATAAAAAATTGGTATGAAGGTAGAGTCAAGTAAATCTCCGATCTTCCAAAATCAATCATATTACTTTTATTACCAGCGCTTAAAATCACATCGAAGAAAGTATGAAGATCAAGAGTCAAGGAAATTTCCAGTCTTTTATAATCATCAAATTTTTTTTTTTTATTACCAGCGCTTTAAGTGCCCCTGTATATCTACTGTTGGACTTTGCCCTGATAGTTCACACATACGTACTATTACGTACAAGACGACAACTATTTACATGACATGCCAGTACGTCTACTTTTTTAAATGCTATGGCTAACACGACTTAAAGTCAGTAGGTAGGTATATCCTGATAATTTTGCGAAGACAACGATTAACAAAGACCTGAAGTTGGTATGAAATGGCCTTGGTTCCACGTTCGCAGCCATACAGTAGCACGACACGGGCTTAACGTTCGATTCGACAATTCTGAGCTTAACTCTACGAGTCAATTTACATGACTGCCACATGGGCCATAGCTGCGCGATCACTCGGGCTTTAACGATTCGTGAAGTAACATCATCTTCCGTACATCCCGTCTCTGATACGACGGTAACTTCACGCTTGTAATCCAAGGCATTGAAGGGGTAGGCAGAGGTCAGTGCATGCATTCAAGCATACATGCAAACACCCAAGATTCGCCGGTTACGTTTTGTCCCATGTAACAGGTGGCGAGCCTATTGACATCTCCGGGCACAACTACCAAACTTAGGTAGAGGTACTGGGAAACTTCCAGAAAATGGAAAAATCCCAATAGAGCCAGAGATAAAGGATTGTATACCGTTATCTCTGATATCACCCGACAGAATCGAACCCAAGAACCCAGCGTAGTAGTGGCCTGCTACCACTAGTCTACTGAGCCATTTCTGATATGGTGTCGTATTCGTCACTCCAGAACGGATCTCTGGGGTCTTCCTGGTGTCCTGGTATTCATTTTTAGGCCAGTATTTGATACGATAGACCTTAGGCTGCCTTAGGTAGTATAAAATTAATATCATCCAACAAACAACGATAGAGACGAGCAACCCAGATAAGTTTTTTTTATTTAATGAAGGTGGCAAACAAGCATGCAGTTCACATTGATTTTAAGTGATGACTGCAGCCTATAGACGCTTACACGAAGACCAGAGGTCAAAATGCAGATGAGTTGCCACTCCTGAGACCTTAGTGCATGCAAGTGACTACTGAAGTTATATAAAAACGTTTAGAATGAAATGTTCTTGTACTTGCCTGAATATTTATAGTGCCAAGTTAATTGGAATCCGTCGCTGGAAGCATAGAAGTTACGAAGATCTTCAGGTAAAACGCAGGAGTGTCTTTGTTCCCAGGTTGAAAGAGCCACCCGATCGCAGGGCGATTTGCGCTCGACCACCACATTAGATATACGCGGATCTGACTCTATAATTTTTAATTATATATTAAAACTAAGCATTCGTAAGTATATTTTAGTGGAGGTAGAGTTCAAAGGCGTTTTCAATACGAATATGAATAGGTGTCGGGGCGTTAGAGAGTGTGCATTATTCCCGTTACATGTTGTATAACCATAAGGAAACAATGTACCTACCTTTTTTAAGTAGGTAATGGAAGTGGCAAACAAGCATGCAGTTCACATTGATTCTAAGTGATGACGGCAGCACACCGCGGACACTCCGCCAAAATTCCATACAAACGCTTGATTTGGTCTCTATTACACAGACATCAATCAGTGACGTGTATTAACACGTGTGCGTAGCAAGCACGTAGAAAATACCAACCGTCGCCAATAAGAGGGGAGGAGGTTGGGTGATGCGGGGAAATCGGGCGGGACGTCGAAAGTCGAAGTATCCATTCTATACGTAGTATTATGAAATATTCTCTGCTACGGGTATGACTTATATGTAGTGTTATTAAATATTCTCTGCTACAGCATTGAGCTGATAATCACAGACCTGATAATTACATGGAGGTGCTCTTATGATCTATACAAAATTTTATTTATATATATATCAGAAATATTTCCATAAAAAAAGATAATATAAGTTGATCTCTTTCTAGTTAATGTAAAAATTGACTATAGAAAAAGAGACGACACTATATTTGTTTATTTTCAATGTCACAGTCGTTAACACTTCTCTATGACATTTTATGTTCGGGTTAATTGTAGATACGATGTTTATTAATGGCCTTAAATATTATTTATTCAATAGTTTACATGTTCTACACAACATGTAACGGGAATAATGCCCACTATCAAAACCCGATTAGAAAATCGAGTTTTAATCATAATACATGTACTCAAATTACATGTTTATATGTTCTTTTTTTTTATTTAAGAAATAAGTTGTCCTCAATTTGTACGAACAGTATGCACACCCTATGCATACTTACCCTACCGCTACCTACGTCCGTACATAAAACACAAACTTACTCACACACGCACACTGTCGCAATGTGATGTACAAAGCGTAACCTGCGTACCCCTGTTTAACACTCGCGAGTAATAAGATTCATATTCACTATTTCATTTCTTAAATTACTTTTTATACTAAAATCGTGCATTTTAGAGACTCTCAACGAGTTTTAATAAACTTGTTGAGATGAACATCTTACTTTGAATAGACGTTAGTCTCATTATCGTTTGTATTGACTGTTCACCCTGTTTACCAAATGGGTGACCGTAATTTCCATAATTGTAATTAATTTTGGGACAAAATGTTTCATAATTTAAAAATGTCTGAAATTAATTCGGTTGTCGATTCTGAACAAACCAGTTTCGTGTTGTACATTTAATCCTGTTACACATCTGTTACCTTGTTGTAATTATGAGCTCAATGTGGCCAACCTATATAAGGTTGGCCACATTGAGCTCATAATTACAACAAGGACAAGGTCAATGGTAGGCAATGTATAAAACTAAGATCTAATATTAGTTCTTAGGTAGGTATAAAATTCTGGGGTTGTTCAGACAATAAATAAATATATTAAATCGTATGAGTTCTTAATGTATTCGGATTGGAAAGATAGCACGAATCGAGCAGAATTATATTGAGGGTAAAAATTGGAAGTATGTTGAACCAGTCTACATTTGTATAATCACTTTTTTCGCCTAAGCATTAAAGGAAATATCCCCTTTTGGAATTTGATTGGGTATTTAACAGAATATTGAAATAATATCTGGTCACCCTGGTCACGACATTTGTCACATTTCATTTCACTTTGACATTTTGGTCTTAATTTTTCACGTTTTTTCACTATCACGTTTTCTAACCTAAAAAAACTAACAATCAATAGTACCTAACAAGAGATGATAACTGTTATCTTATTAGTGAGTACGTGTAAAATTACTACTTTGTCATTTATACATTTACATTGAGATGTGATTTAAATTATAAATATCGAATGAAAATTATGGCTAATTCAAAAGTCGGCATATGCGATATAAAACCAGAATACATTTCACAAAAACAAATACAAATTGAGGTTAATAATGCCCTTGGCAAGCGAAAGCTGAATGATAGTGACGCAGACGAAGCAAAAAAGCCGAGAAATGATGAAGAAGTACCTAGCAATCAAGTCAAAAATAAAAAAAGGGGTCAAAACAAGGCTAGACCAAAGACTTTTCAAGATGATAAGCAAAGTAAACCTTGTCCCTCTATTGTTGATGTAAGAAATGTAGATGATTCAAAGCCATGTGCATATGCGAACTGTAAATACATACATAATTCACTTGAGTATTTAAAATCCAAACCAGCGGACATTGGTAAAGATTGCCATGTGTTTAATTTACGAGGCAGGTGCTCCCGGGGCATAGCCTGTCGTTTTGGTTCTAATCACATCAGTGCAGAGGGTTTTAATATTGTGGAAGAAAAGAAAATGCAAGAATGGAAGGATGACATAAAAAACACCATGCAGTCTGAGCTACAGATAAAATTACAAAAGAAAAAATATGACTTTTCATTTTCTGAAAATTTAGTCAAATCTCTTGATAAAAGAAATAAACAGCAATCAGAAAATAAAACTGAAAACGGGGATCAAAAAGAAATTAATAAAGAAAAGCACAGTGGAACAATAACTGATGAGGATCTAATAAAATTACTTCCTCGAGAAAAGAAGGGTATAGACTGGTCTAACAAATTGTACCTTAGCCCACTAACAACAGTAGGAAATCTTCCATTCAGAAGGATTTGCAAATCATTTGGTGCAGACATTACTTGTGGCGAAATGGCATTGTGTGAATCAATATTAAAAGGCACAAAACAGGAATGGGCATTAGTAAAAAGGCATGAATCTGAGGATATATTTGGGGCACAAATATGCGGCAACAATGCCTTTTCCATAGCTAAAGTATCACAATTATTACAGGAAAACACAGAACTTGACTTTATAGACTTGAACATGGGGTGTCCTATAGATTTAATTTATAAAAAAGGTGGAGGTAGTGGAATGATGCATAGATTATCAGCATTAGAAACATCTGTGAGAAGTGCCTCCAAATTATTGGGTATCCCATTCACAATAAAAATGAGAACAGGTGTGTACCAAGACAAAAAAATTGCACACACAATCATACCGAAGGTTACAAGTTGGGGAGCATCACTCATAACATTACATGGCAGATCAAGGGAAGCTAGATACACAAAATCTGCTGATTGGGAATACATAGAGACATGTGCAAAGGCTGCTGCACCATGCCCTATTTTTGGCAATGGTGATATATTCAGTTATGAAGACTATGTAGAAAGAAGAGCTTTAGCACCAACTGTCCAAGGTGTAATGATCGGACGAGGAGCACTTATAAAACCATGGATTTTTTCTGAGTTAAAAGAACAGACACTAAAAGATATTAGTAGTAATGAAAGATTCGATATCATCAAAAAATTCACAAATTATGGCTTAGAACATTGGGGTTCTGATACACAAGGTGTAGAAAATACCCGGAGATTTCTACTTGAATGGCTGTCGTTTTTATACCGCTATGTACCTGTTGGATTGTTAGAAAGAATACCACAGAAAATTAATGAAAGACCTCCACCTTATTTCGGTAGAAATGATTTAGAAACACTCATGGCATCTGGAAATTGTGCAGACTGGGTAAAAATCAGTGAAATGGTGCTAGGTCCAACTCCTGATGGCTTCCAATTTCTTCCAAAACATAAAGCTAATTCATATGGATGAACATTCACATAAATATAAAATATTTTAATTATACTAACCCAGATGTTTAGTCACACCCAATGATATATTTTCATAAAAAGAGTCTTCAGATACCAGATCCACACAAAAACTCATTGTACATACAGTACAGAACAACAATATTGTAGGTCTAATACTATGATTAAGTAAATGGAAATGTATTTAACATGACATTTTGATATCAATCTAGACCGTTGTCATGGTTACTGTGGTTACAAGAATAATACGACCATGGAGTAATAAAAAGCTATTCCAGACAATTGGCCCTACATAAAATATATATTTGTTATCGTCCGTCGTCATCTTTGTTACTCATTCAATTGACAATGTTAATAAAAGCTAGAAAATGGATGCCTTTTTATTTAACTTTGTATTTTCCTGAGACTTAAGCTTTTTCTTTGTAGGTACCTAAAGCGTCATGCCAGTGGCGCAGCTAACATGGATAGCACCCAGAGGTTAACTGGGTTAAGGTAGTGCCACCAGTGCCAGATTAAGGATACCTACTATTCCACCAGAGATGTGCTGTGAAGCTTTGCAGCGAAGATGTGAAATCTACGCTACGAAAATATGTGACAGTTTCCCCGAATGCTATGCAATGGCATAATAATATGGAAGATGCGCTATGGAGATAGCTATATAGCTCGCTTCCATAGCACACATCCTTTCATATAAAAAACATACCTGAATCCGTTTCCACCAGTGCTAAGCTATATATCAAACGCATCCATAGCAACGTAGCATAGCACATCTCTGGTGGAAAAGCACCCTTAAGCTTCTTGATGTCCTAAGCAATCTACGCCTACGTCGCCCTCCTATCCAAACCTTCCGCTTGATGAGCAAAATACATGTAACGGGAATAATGCACACTATCTAACACTTCGATTAGAAAATCGAGTTATAATCATAATACATAAACTGAAATTACGTATTTATGTATATACTATGTTTTATTTAAGAAATAAGTTGTCCTCAATTTGTACGAACAGTATGCACACCCTATGCATCACGAACCGAAAAAAAGTGATGTAGCGTAACTTGTGTACCCTTATTTAACACTCGCTAGTATTAGGATTATTTTTTATTTTCCACTATTTTATTTTTAAAATAATTATATATAATAAAAAGCACGTCTCAACGAGTTCTAATAAACTTGTTGAGACTAGCATTTTATTTTGGATAGACGTTAGTCTCATTTTCGTTTGTATTGACTGTTCACCAAAGGGGTGACCATAATTTCCTAAATTGTAATTAACTTTGGGTCAAATTATTACCTATATCAAAAATGCCTGAAATCGATTTGCAACTCACTAGTTTCGGGTTGTACATTCAATCCTGTTACACGATGTATAAAAGGAAATACTTCCTATTTTTTTATACATATTTACCTAATGAGCGCATCAGTACCGGATTTAAGCATAGGCAGTTTACTATGGGCCGCCACCACTCCAAACAAAAAATCGATAACGACTCGGTAAATGCTTTCTGGTGGTAGAGCTCCAGTGACGGAGCTCGCGGGCGTGGGCACCACCGCATTTACTTGCCGCTAAATGGCAGTGTTCAGCACTATCGTGTTCCGGTCAGGTGGTAATGTACGGCCCTGTAATTTCCGGCACAGAGGCATAACACCTTAGGCCTCAGAAGTGGTAACGCATCTGCATTTTGACCTTGGTCTTTGTGTGGGTGTCTATAGGCTGTAGTCATCACTTAACATCAATGTGAACTGCAAACTTGTTTGCCACTTCCATTACATAAAAAAATGCTGAGTTTTGTTACATACAAATAGACGAAAAACTTATTTTCTTTGAACGGAAGAAGTTAACATCTCTACGAGATAAAGCAGCACGAATTAAGTGAACACAAATAGCGCCTTTCGCGTATTCTATAGTGCCGCGCTAGACCAATAGGAACGGTGGAAGATGGCGATTAGAGAGCCTCCACCACACGCTCTGCCTGTGGGCTGCAGAAGTCTACATCCGGTGCTAGAGCGCATGACCTTTTTTAGTGATAGTGACCAGTCTCGCTAGTTAGACACTGACCGGGCTCAGACTAATAGCTTGGGATACAAATTCTCACCACTAACAGCATGGGATGCTACCTGACGTTATAAGGGGAGGAAAAGCATCCAAAAATCTAGAAGGAAGGCAAGGACATATACGACATATCATCCGACGATCTAGGCAAGTTGATAAATAAACGTAACTTCACGCCTATATCCCCGAAGGAACAGGCAGAAACAAATGCATGCATCTACATCCAAACTCCTACAATGCGGCAGTTTTTACGTAACGAAGTAGGGAACATATAAATAGGCCCATTTGTACGGCCTTGTAATTTCCGGCACAGAGGCATAACACCTAATGCCTCAGTAGTGGTAGCGCATCTGCATTTTGACCTCTGGTCATTGTGTGGGTGTCTATAGGCTGCAGTCATCACTTAACATCAATGTGAACTGCATGCTTGTTTGACACTTTTATTACAAAAAAAAAAGTTGTTTCTGTATTTTGTTTTAAGTCAAGGTAAGAGTTTCATAGTAATAGACGATTTTTGTAGTGTGCGTGTGTCGCACGCATTTCCCCCCGCAAAAAAAGACGTACTGTTTTGCATCGTTAATAAACGCTATGGCTAGTATGGCTACTCCCATCCAGTCCGCCGCGGCCAGTGGCCCGTGTTGCTCTATGAAATAGGCCTATTTTTTCAAATATCTACACAAAAAAATTCACGAGATTCCCAATCATGTGGGAGTGGGACGGTGATATCGATAATCACTGCGCGGCGCTCCGAGCGATCTATTGCCAAGGATTGTTGGCTACAATTAAATAGTCCTGTCAATGATAGACCGGTACCAATCCATAGTGGCATGGTCGTTTTCCAGAATTGGGTAGGTACACATACCTGTCTGTAGTATGGCATCTCCACGAACACAAGAGCGTATCGCAAGGCAAGTTGCTGATGGATAAGCCTGGTTGTTGTTAAAAAAAATTTCACTGTTCCCATCTCGCTTACATAATAGGTTGGGGAAAAGTCTTTTCGCATTATAGTATGTATGAACTTGTAACAAAATATCTTTGGCTGTAGAATTTGTATCTGGCTGGTTTTGGTATCATTGAAAGTTAAAATTTTAAAGAACATAATTCCAAATTCAAATTAGACAAATGTGTGATTTTCATTTGTTTTTCGTACTGTCAAGATGAGTGAATCTAATGAAGAAATTCGATACATTTTAAAATTTTACTACAAAAAAGGTCAAAATGCAACGCAAGCCGCGAAAAAAATTTGCGATGTTTATGGACCTAGTGCAGTGTCTGTAAGAGTAGCACAAATTTGGTTTAAGCGTTTTCAATCCGGAAATTTTGATGTCAAAGATGCACCTCGTTCTGGTCGCCCTATTACGGATAAAATGGATGCCATTTTTGAAAAAGTGGAGCAAGATCGACATATCAGTAGTTATGACGTAGCTGAAGAACTGAGAATTGATCACAAAACAGTTTTGGCGCATTTGAAAAAGCTGGGTATAAAAAAAAGCTCGATATTTGGGTACCTCACGAGCTCACTGAAAGAAACCTAATGAACCGTGTACTCATTTGTTATTCTTTATTACGACGTAATGAAACCGTATCATTTTTGAAGAAGCTGATAACTGGTGATGAAAAGTGGATCACGTACAAGAACGTGCGAAAAAGGTCGTGGTCAAAGGCCGGTCAGGCTTCACAGACTGTGGCGAAACTCGCAATAAGGTGATGTTGTGTGTGTGGTGGGATTGGAAGGGCATTATTCATTATGAGCTATTACCACCAGGCAGAACTATCGATTCTGAACTCTACTGCGAACAACTGTTGAGATTAAAGCTCGCTTTCTCTCAACTTCTTGTTGAGAGAAAGCGGCCGGAATTGATCAACAGAAGGGGTGTGGTGTTTCATCATGATAACGCTAGACCTCGCACATCTATAGCCACTCAGCAAAAATTAAGAGTTTGGCTGGGAGGTGTTAATGCATCCGCCGTATAGTCCTGACCTTGCACCTTCAGATTTCCACCTGTTTCGGTCTCTTCAGAATTCTTTATGCAATGTTAGGTTAACATCATGAGAGGACTGCCAAATCCACTTGTCGCGGTATTTTGATGAGAAGTCCCAAAATTTTTATACCAATGGGATCATGTCCCTACCTCCAAGATGGCAAAAGGTTATCGAACAAAATGGTACATACATACTTTAGTTAAATTTAAATAAACTATATTAAAAAATGTTTTGAATTATCTTAAAAAATGCGAAGAAAATTTTTCCCCAACCTAATATTTTACAGTCCCAAATTTTTGTCCCGATGTCCCATGATTTACTTTCACCCGGTTTATGGTACATCTTCATAATAATCAAGTCTCAATACAGATGCGATGCCTCTCGTTAGTCCTCAGAAAACTTGCCACTGTGCCAGATTTTACAGCGCGACATTACCACCTATACCAGAGGTACCCAAACTATTTTTTTTTGTAGACCCCTTTCAATTTTTTTCTCGTTTCGGTGGACCCCCTTGCTAACATTTATATCACTTTCCCATATATCCCATTTTTATTTACGCATATACGTAGACCGCATCGAGTCTCCCATGGACCCCAGGGGGTCTATATGGACCACTTTGGGAATCACTGACCTAAACCAATATAGTGGCACGCATTTTCTCGAGCCTCAACATTAAACCCTTGCAAACTTGGAAACGTTACGAAGATTTAACTAAGCTGATGTTTAAATAAAACGGTGAATTATATAAAGTTTATTTATTTTGCCAAATGAGACTTGTAAGATTACATATTCAAAAAAAGATTTTTAAATAACATTTTCACAATCCATTCGTCTAATGGACCTTGAGTAGTTATCTTCATTTAGATAATGAATGAATTCTCTTGCTCTCTCAACTATGGACAAAGGTTTAGTGCACAAATCTATGACGATCACAAACAATCAAATTAAGCAGATGACGCTGTTACATTAATACCTTCATAAGCAAAACATTTGTAAGGTAAGTACCTAAATAATTATTGTTATCCAATAGATATTTTGGCAATTGTAAAATAAGTATGTGTAAATATTCCTTCTATTGGCTTAACTAACCTAACACTAATGTACCTATGTAACTCTATTATGTTAAAAATATTATTACTAATATGCACAATGTATTGTTAATTAAACGAATTATGAATATACTTTTGCAAATGCACAATAAAGAAAAGTCGGTCACAAACTCTCTCGGTCACTAACAAGAGTTACTTCACTTATAAACTGTGATCAACTATCGTGTCTCGAAATCTTTTTATATCACTTCTACGTGCTTATTCTCTTCAAATTGGAAGTTAACTAGAGATATTATATGAATTACTTCTGATAAATTATTCCACTGGCTAAGTAATCGTTTTTACAAAAATATTAATACGTAAGTTTGTATTATAAAAAGATTCCGACGAAATGAGAACCAATCTCCTCCGCTTTATAGGTTGGTTAAACGAAAATTAAGTTTAACTGTTGCCTACTCTTTAAGTATTTAACTCGTTTTGCTAACTTTACTGTATTTTAAAAAACATCTACAATAAACTCAAAAGCAAACTTTGTTCATATCATCCTCAAAATAAGACATTTAAAAACAATGTCAGAACAGGGGAGGATCCTGTAAAAATGAACACCAGAATTTTCGGTGAAAAGTAGGAGTCGGTAAAATGGATTTTTTTAACAGTTATTTTTTTTTACTAAATTTGGTGTAAATTACTCGTTTTAATTTTGATACAGCTTATATCAAATTTATAGTAAAAAGTGAAATATTAAACGAAAATGTACAAATGGCTACATAGATTTACTCAAGTACAAACACACAAATATTTAGAAACAATGAAAATCGCATACATGGAATGAAATTTTGGAGTTTCGTCTTAATTTTACAAATGTCCATGTTCATAAGTTCTTTGAAAACTTAATTTTTAATATAACTTAACGTCTTCTACGTCGTCGGGAATCTCCATTGTGCCCGTTTTCTGTAATAATCATAAAAACATATTTTAAAAGTATATTCTTAGAAGCTCATCAATAATAGTAAACAAAAAAATTGCAGCGTAAAGAGACACCAGCCATAATTTCTCAATCGGTAGTAGGTATATATCTACTACGTAATCGAAAATTTAAAAATGTTAACTAAAACACTGTTATGGATGGTATATCTAAACAATAAAGTTGTTAAAGAGGTGAGTTTGCATTGGTTTGAATATAACAAACCTCAATTTCTTTCATCGTCGTTGGCGATTCCTCTGGCGGTCATTATTGTACCCCATGGAGCCATTTGCCAGCGCATCGTTGCCGTTCATAGCTGCTGCTCCGAAAGGCCTGCCGGGACCCATATTTTGTTGATTGTAATAATCCATACCATTTCTGTTGGCGTCAAAAGCTGCGTTATCAACTTCTTGTTGGTTTCTTTTGTTCTTTGAACCATAAGATCCAAACGCTGTAAAGTTCGCACCTTGGGGCCCGACGTAGTCGCTAGAGTCCTGAAGGGGAAGCATGCGCGGCACGGGGCCCCCATGGGGTACGCCGAGACCGCCAGAGGAGAATCCGGCTGGGCCCTGACCCAGGCCGCCCTCGAGGCCGCCCTGTGAGCCGAGACCATCACCCGGATAATCCGAGTCACGGTCGTCGTGATCGCGTCCTCTTCCCCGCCGCCGCCTATCTCGGCCTCCGCGGGACCGCGAGCCGCTCGGCCCGTCGTCCAAACCGCCGCCCGAGCCCAGACCACCGCCGTAGCCTGGACCATCGCCGGAGCCCAGGCCTCCGCCCGAGCCGAGTCCGCCAGAGCTCGAATCGTACGAGCTCGAACTTCCGAGCCCACCATTGCGAGCACCTCGCTTCCTGGAATCTGACTCCAGGGCACTTTGTGCCGAGCCACTTTGCCCAACATTATACATATTGTTCACCGCAGTAAGGGAGGAATCGGTTTGTGGTGGGGGAGGAGGAGGTGGTGGCAGATGAGCGCCCCATCCTTGATTGACTACTGAACTTTGAGGGAAGGTAGGCACCATCATACCGTATTGTTCAGCAGGAAAATATGAAGGCATAACAAATCCCTGACCATTCATCGGAGGAGGAATGCACATGTTCATCTGTGGATTAATAGCCATCAATGGAGGAATCGCATTAGGAGGAGGCTGTTGCATAAGTTGTGGTATATTACTTGTATTAGTGGTATTGTTCACTTGTGCAGATTCATTATCTTTACTTCGGGATTCATCTCTTTGGCTAGGAATCGGTAGAAGACCTTTTCCATTAGATTTCTCAAAATTATTGGGTAATTGCGGACCGATGGGAGTGGGTAGAAGCGGTTTCGGCGTAGGCAGCAGAGCCGGGGGCGCAGCCAGCCCGGCTTTATCGTTGTCCTTTTGAGGGCTGCACTTGCCTGAGCGAGATCGGCTTCGTGAACGGGAACGGGATCGCGAATGGCTTCTGGACGATCTCGAAGATCTGCTGCGCGAAGAGCGCGACGAGCTGTGGCGGCGACGACGGCGGTCGCGGGAGCGCGAGCGCGAACGAGAACGACGGCGACGGTCACGTGAGCGCGAACGCGAACGAGATCTACGACCACGTCGATATCTTCCACCACGACCGCGATGTCCTACAACAGGCAAACATTATTGGGTATATGAACGAAATTACTTTTACTAGTTTTAAGTGTGGTTTTCTTTTAGTAAAGGTGAATTTTTACTAAACTGTTATGAAACAATTTGCTAAGCAGTGTAATTACAAGTTTATCGGTAATAAAATACTCACGTCGTCCACCTCCTCCGCCACGCTCGGCTAGTTCTTGTAACTTGGGGTTGACCACCTGTTTAGCTTCTTTTAGAACTGATACCAGATCTGCGGCCTTGGCTGCGTTTGAAGGAGTGAAGAATGTATAGGCAGTGCCAGTTTTGTTTGTCCTTCCTGTTCTTCCAATACGATGAACATAATCTTCAGAGTTACTTGGATAATCGAAATTGATGACGAACTTTACGTCGTCCACATCTAAAAAGAAACAAAATTTGTTAATTTAGCAGATTCTTATGGTTTTTCTGTATTACATGGATTGTAGGATATTAATGTTTCGTACACACCTAAACCTCTAGCTGCAACATCCGTAGCTACAAGAATAGGAGCTTTCCCACTTCGAAAATCTGAAAAACAATAGTTTGTAAGTATACAATAACAATAAAATGTTTATACACTTACCACACTGTAGAACCAGTTCCAGTATACCTACCTATGGCGTGTCTTATATAAAATAATATTTTCCCCATTTTCAGTATGATATTAACAAAACACTTACCGTAATCCACAACTAACTGTTTCAGTTGGAAAAAGCGCGATGAAGATATAATGTGTTAGTTGTGGTTTTAATTAAAATGATTGTAACAATAAATGGGGAAAGAGAGTAATTTTGTCACATGATGAACACCACTTTTACACAACTTAAAGTTCTTAAATTCATACTTCATACGATTGGAACATAATATTTTATATGATAATACTCGTACATAATTTGTTATACTCAATATTGAATTTAGGCTTAATAATATTTTATGGATACTGGCCATACTTAATTTCCAATACTGTGACAATACAAAATGGCAAACAAAAAATCATGCTTTTTTCCCAGATACCCAAATATACATATTTTTTGCAAGTATTTACATAATTTTATATAATAATATCAATAAATATTCCCCACGAAGAATATATTATACTGTACAGAGATAAATATAGTATAACACTAATTATAAAGCTAACATAACTTCCCAATTGAAAAATCAGTCTTGATCATAATTTATGAAGGATGTGTAATTTTATTCTCGAATTGAACTTACTAATGCAACGGATTCCACCCGACATAAATGTTGAACAATGCGCTTAAAACGACAAGTGAGAGCGAAATAAGGCAGCAGCGGGCGAGCGCGAGAGACGCGATCTGAGTGATCGCCGGCGGAGGGCTTCGATCGGCCGGCAGAGCGGGCGGCGCCAATCGGCCGGCTCCAGAGGGGGCGGATACGCGCGTCCGCCGGCGAGCGGCGGCGAGGGGCGGCTCTCACCGCGTGGTACGCGACAAGCGGCTCAGACAAGCCGCGGTGGCAACTCAGAGCGCATAGGGCAAACGGGCATAGCCCCGTCGACTAGGGGCGGGTGCGGAGCGACGCTGCGAGCCGCCGCCGGGCGCTAGCGGCGACGTTCGCACGCGCGCCGCCGCCTCCGCCGCCCAGCCTCCGCCACAGCCTGCACATGCAGACACGTGTTCAGAAACTCTTTACTCGCTATGCAGTACCACGCCCGGCTCGCGTCTCCACCACCCACACCGCTTCTCGATATTTACTTCGCACTTGATTGAATATAATGTTTTCAATGTTTCAAGTTCATTCTAAATTATTTCAATTGGATGGGAAATGGAAAATATATCTGTATAGGTTAAAATTCGAAAATTTAATTTAGATTTAAGACTATTAAAATAAAATAGAAATAAAAGAAGCTATTTTGTATAGTAAATTGTGCTGGTCCCCTGTCTTACCTTGCAATACCCAGTCACGTTCATTCTGTGATTTGTCACCGTGAATACACACTGCTGGCCACCTGGATAAAATGTAATGGTTGAAATTAGTAAGTTATTATTTTATACTTGAATAATTTTAGAAATTTACATTATATTCAAATTATAATAATTTACTGTCAAATATATAAACTAACCCATCCCGTTTCATTTTTCTTGTAATATCATCAACCCGCCGTTTGGTTTCAATAAAGATGATTGTTTTGTTCTCTTTTTCTGCCATAATTTCTTTTAGAAGTGTACTCAATTTTGTTTCTTTTTCATATTCCATACAAACATCAATGATCTGTAAAATATTATGATTGGCAGCCAATTGCAGAGACCCAACATTAATCTGCAGGTAATCTTTAAGAAACTCAGAAGCCAAGCTCTGCACTTCTCTGGGCCATGTTGCAGACCACATAAGTGTTTGTCGGTCGGGTCTGATTTGTTCAATAATTTTTCTAATCTGAGGCTCAAAACCCATGTCCAACATTCGATCAGCTTCATCCAACACTAAATATGTACATCTCTTCAAATTTGTTCTTCCACTCTCAAGAAAATCTAGTAATCGACCAGGTGTTGCAATTACAATCTCGACTCCCGAATCCAAATCTCTAGCTTGTGGTCCTTTTGGTGCACCACCAAAGAGACAGGTGTTGTGTATTTTTGATGTATTAGCAAATTTATCACAAACTTCCTGAATCTGCTGGGCTAACTCTCTTGTTGGTGCTAACACTAAAGCAATAGGACCATCTCCTCTACTCGACTTGGGTTGGTTGTTTATGTGGACAATAGCTGGTAAAATATATGAGAGTGTCTTTCCTGATCCTGTTGATGCAATCCCCACCATATCATTTCCACTCAAAGCAATAGGCCATCCTTGTGCTTGAATCGGTGTAGGTTTAGAAAAACCCATTTTGTCAATTTCATCCATAACATAGTCTGGAAAGCCTGCTTCGTCAAAGGTCAATGTTGGCTTGGGAATGTTTCGTCCTTTTAGAGTGATCTCGTTACTGCTTCTCCAACCTTCTACCTCGGACTCTGATCTATTCTCGACATCAGGATGTGGAATATAAAAATCTTTTTTGAAAGGTTTCAGTCTACTCAAGTCCCATTTAGGTTTCCGCAAGTTTGCGCCCGGGTTGCTTCTTCGTCCGCCGCCATAACCGCCGCCGCCGCCTCCTCCTCCTCCGCCGCCAGAGCCCAAACCGTAACGAGGACTTCGACTGCGACTTCTACTCCTGCTCCTACTACGACGTCTGTCGCGACTACGATCCCTGAACCGAATGAAACACAATTTAATAAAATTATTAATTTTTTTGTAAACCACGCATAGTTATCGTATGAAATTTAGATGCGTATATTTACCTTCCACGTCCCATGTTTCACTTTCTTTAGCACTATACTTTAATTTCAGCCACTGTATCACCAAAAATTGTGTAGAACACTAATGAAAACGCTATATGATACAAATAATTCCAAAAGAACCTTTGTTACAACACTCGCTTTTTCATCACCGCATGAAAATATAACAAAATGGCGTCGGTCGATTCCTACATTTCCTACCAAAGACGTATAGACGAAAATCATAGATATTATAGACAATAAAGTTCAATGAACCAAGCTTGACCAAGCACGAACTTCACGAAATAATGGTACCTACATACTTTCCAAGGACTACAATTTTATTTTAACAAAATATTGTATGTAAAGATTACGAATACGATCGCGATTTGTTGGGGTGGCCGGTGGCGGGTTCCTAATCTCATGAGTCCTCAACAGCTAAGTTCTATCTAACTTCTTACGTTGTGTGATGTACTATACAAGTAAGAATGTGTGAGAAAAACCTATAGGTACCTATTTAGAAAAAATATTATTCGTTTTCTCGATGTTCAGTTTTTCATGTATACACACACGTTCTAACGGAATACAAAAATCTAAGTATTAGGTTGGGGAAAAAGTTTCTTCGCATTGTTTAAGATAATTCAAAACATTTTTTGATATAGTTTATTTAAATTTAACTAAAGTATGTATGTATCATTTTGTTCGATAATCTTTTGCCAACTTGTAGGTAGGGACATGATCCCATTGCTATAAAAATTTTGGGACTTCTCATCAAAATACCGCGACAAGTGGATTTGGCAGTCCTCTCGTTATGTTAACCAAACATTACATAAAGAATTCTGAAGAGACCGAAACAGGTGGAAATCTGAAGCTGCAAGGTCAGGACTATACGGCGGATGCATTAACACCTCCCAGCCAAACTCTTAATTTTTGCTGAGTGGCTATAGTTGTGTGAGGTCTAGCGTTATCATGATGAAACACCACACCCCTTCTGTTGATCAAATCCGGCCGCTTTCTCTCAACTTCTTGCTTTAATCTCATCAGTTGTTCGCAGTAGAGTTCAGAATCGATAGTCCTGCCTGGTGGTAATAGCTCATAATGAATAATGCCCTTCCAATCCCACCACACACACAACATCACCTTATTGCGAGTTAACCCGGGTTTCGCCACAGTCTGTGAAGCCTGACCGGCCTTTGACCACGACCTTTTTCGCACGTTCTTGTCGTACGTGATCCACTTTTCATCACCAGTTATCAGCTTCTTCAAAAATGATTCGGTTTCATTACGTCGTAATAAAGAATCACAATGAAGAAAAACAACAAATGAGTACACGGTTCATTAGGTTTCTTTCAGTGAGCTCGTGAGGTACCCAAATATCGAGCTTTTTTTTGTACCCAGCTTTTGTCAAATGCGCCAAAACTGTTTTGTGATCAATTCTCAGTTCTTCAGCTACGTCGTAACTACTGATATGTCGATCTTGCTCCACTTTTTCAAAAATGACATCCATTTTATCCGTAATAGGGCGACCAGAGCGAGGTGCATCTTTGACATCAAAATTTCCGGATTGAAAACGCTTAAATCAAATTTGTGCTACTCTCACAGACACTGCACTAGGTCCATAAACATAGCAAATTTTTTTCGCGGCTTGCGTTGCATTTTTACCTTTTTTGTAGTAAAATTTTAAAATGTATCGAATTTCTTCATTAGATTCACTCATCTTGACAGTACGAAAAACAAATGAAAATCACACATTTGTCTAATTTGAATTTGGAATTATGTTCTTTAAAATTTTAACTTTCAATGATACCAAAACCAGCCAGATACAAATACTACAACCAAAGAGATTTTATTACAAGTTCATGCATACTATAATGCGAAAAGACTTTTTCCCCGACCTATTATTTTATTATTTTAATATATTACATAACATAATCGTTAGCAAGGCTATATATATATATTTTGTAAAAAATAAAAATGTATATTTTTTAAATCACATCTGAACTTGAACTGGAATGCATCCCTAGCGGAATCCATTTTCTGCGTTGTTGTGACATTTTGATTTTTACTGTTCATTTGTAAAAAGTAATGAATTTTATACTTTTCTGCTCTAAATTTCATCAAATAAGTGATGATTGATTATTGTGCTTTTTTTAAATGTTATAAATTGTATTCTATGCTTTTATGAATCGTGTAATAATACACAATGGGTTGAAAGAGTGATCGCCAGCGGTATAAATCTTCGTTTTATAAATACTAGAATCATAGGCGTGAAAGGACGAATCCTACATCATAATGGAGTTAGATGTGTCGCCGTTGAACGCATCTAATAATGAAATGGAATATTCCGATAATTCTTCGGACGGTAAATACATGTCGTGCAATAACAACGACCAGTATGCAATTATTCGTATTCCTCAAGATGGCGAGAAGTCCAGCAAACATTCGTCTAGGAAGCAATCGAAGAGACGGAAAAAAAGTTCAAACCACTCTCGACCTCTACCCAGGATTATAGTGAAGCCCCTACCTCCGCCCCCTCCTCCTGAGAACCGAGAGTGGACGGCGGCGACATCGTACAGCGAACCTAGCACCAATACCAGTAAGCCAACCACAATGCGGGAGGTACTGGCCAGTATTCCAGGGTTTTGTATTAAGCCTAGGAAACGCAGTGGTAAAAAACTATCAACTGCTGCACAATTACAACAAACTAGAGAGGGGTGCATTGACTTAGAGACTCCAGACTCTATTTTAGTTAACACTAATATTAGAGCACTTCTCAACAAGCACACTTTCTCATTACTTCCTCCTTTATATCAATATAAACTTGGCCAGTTATTACCTAATGTCGACAGACCTAGTACATCAGGACGGTTGAGTTCTTCTAGTCTCAACAATGAATTCTTTGCTCGAGCCTGCCTAGAATGGCAGGATTGTTTATCTAACGGTGAGTTTACACCGGAAAATCAGCAGAAAATTAAGACTGAAGCAGAAAAAGAAAAGAGTAAAATAGATCCTTGGAAATTAAAACACTTTGAACCTATATGGGGTGAAAAGTCCAGAAAAGAAAAATCTGCCATGAACTTAAATTCTGAGAGGCCATCTTTAAAAACTACTATAAAATTAAGGCCTACTGCCTCAATAACTAGTAGCAGCACTGTTCCAAAGATAAAAAAGAGTAAATCATCAAGTAATAGTAAGAAAATGCGATCAGTGGGTGCTGTAACTCGGGCATCGGCAAAAGCAGAAGAAGTGGAAGAAGTGGTTTCTGCCACTAAGTCATGTGCACCAGTTCCAGATTTACTTCCCATCAAACATGTCAAGAATCATAACCAGGGTTATGTTGACTGTCAGATAGACTTCAGTTTCTCTGACTCATCATCAATTCCTAGAATAGATGACTCGGTATCAACTACACCAGTTGATCCTCTTTTATTACAAGATGTTGAATCGGAGAGAAGTGAAATTAAACAAGAATTAGACATAAGTGTGGTAACTATTGAAGAATCCAGCACCTCAAAAGACTGTGAAGATGATAAAGCTATGGATTCAGACAGTAACATCCCTGAACCTACCAAGAGATTGAGTAGCGATAATGATGCTTATAGATTCTCAAAAAGGATTAGATATGAGGATGATTATGCAGAGGACAATGCAAGTTTTATTACCCATAATATAGACTCTGAAAGCAATCATCATTCAGAAGTTGATGTGAAGTATATTCATGAGCAAATTCCTCAAAATGATGAGGTTCAATTGTATCCAGCACAAGATACTGTGGATACAAATAGTGAAGATAGCAAAGCCACAGCATCCCTTTATGAATATGATGAAAGGAGTATTTCATCAATGTCCAGTTTGAAAATAGAAGCCCATGCAAACATTGCGTCCATGACAATTGAGCCAAACGAAAATGTAGGGAGTGAATATGAAAATGTTGAATCACAGGACCAAGATATTCCGAAAGATGAAAGCCAGTCCTCTACCCATGAAAACCAGGATGAATTTATGCCGCAAACATTCCAAGAAAATGTGACAATTTATAACTCAACCATAGAATCACCACATCCAACAAAATCTCCAATAAATAAAGAAGAATCTTTTGCCAATATGGAAGAAAATGTGGAGATTGAATGTGCTGTTGAACCACCAATAGAAGACAATACTCAAAATTTAAAAACTGAAGAAACAGAAGTTTCAGAAAAATGTGAGGAAAAGGCCAAGCCATCTCAAAATATTATCCCGAACTATTATGATGATCATTTCAAAGATGCAGAATCTTTTATAATGGAAACTGGTGGTCTCTCAATATTAGCATCTCGTTAGTATATTTTTCATATTATGTTTGGATATATCATAAATCTTCCATTATTCAATGTGAACTATTTTTTCAGAATCTGAAGATCCAAAATATACACCACATCCAAATTTAATGGAACTAACTTCTTACATGAGTGAAACAAGTAAGTTTATTTATTTAAAATGTGCATATATACCTAAATATATTATAACAACTTTAATTTCAAAATTTTAATTTTATAATATTGCATTATTTTTTTCATCTCTACCAACATATTATTATATCTGTGGAACACTAATCGGTAAAAATATTCTAATAATTTTATGAACTTAAGATTAAGGTATGTAGAAAAAACTTTGAAACAAGTTGTCATAATGAGTTTTTATTGTTAGTACTTTATTGAAGTAGAAATAAAATAGGATTTTGTTGTTGAATTGCAGATGTAACTGCTGTTGTTACAATGCCAATGGTACAGAATCCTTCTATACCCATGATGGAAGTTACAAATACATCTGTAAGTTTTCTTTGTTGTGAATTTGTTGTATCATGTTATGTTTAGTTTTATTGAAAAAAAAATAGCATACTACTGAATATGAAAATATTTTAAAGTGATGTAATAATTACAGATGGTGTCTTACCCAGATGATAACATGCAGGATCCTGCAAAACCAAAGAATTCTGCTGTATCTTGGAAGACGGAAAACGATTGGAGTAACAGTGAAAATGTTATTACACTACACAATTTCTCTAATTTAAACACAGAGAGTGCAAAATATGTTAGTGAAGATTCCAAAACAAGCATTGAAGATGCTAATATAAATGACGAAAATTGTATGTACAAGGATGATAGAGATGCTAATTATAATATGGAATCGTCAAATTCATCAGAAAGCTGTCAGTCTATGAAAGAGGTGTTGGTAAAACAAGACACTGAGCCAGCACCAAACTTAGTGTCCAGTACTACTATCACTAATCTTTCAATTAACTCTACTACAATGACACAAAGTGTGAGGACTTCTGGCAAGAAATCAAAATCAGGAAAAGAATCAAGCAGGTAGTTTCATGTTTTGAATTTGATAGATTTTTTTTTGTTTGCTGTACTCCAGGGATTCAAAGAATCTTCCTATACCCATTTGTAAAAAAAAAAAACAATTTTATTTATACCCTGACCTGATAGAGCTCGGACCTGGGTCCTATTTATAGATAGGTTTATGAAACTAATAATCTTTTAAAAGTCACTATAAATATCAGGAATATACCTATTGTCTGGGTGGGTTTCCATCCCATGTAGCATAAAGTAGATTCATAACATAACATGCAAAATAGCAAGTTTTTTTACTGTCTATAGACTATACTTGTCACCCCAGATTAAACCTCTGGCAGTGAGTATTTGATTTAATAACATAATAACTTACCAACTACTCATTGTGACAATTAATGGTTAAACTAATCATAGTGTGAAAAGTGTCTCAAAATGTGTTTGTGGTTACGTTGCGCTACTACGCAGTGTCACTTATAGTTTCTATATGGTACATGACTATGACGTGGTCAGAATAACACACGCGGACAATGATGCAAAATGTACATTATATGTAGCATAATAATATGGAGCAGTCTGTAAAGGGGAAATGAGACATTCTACTGATATACTTTTACATTAGTTTAATAAATTTAGTTTTATATTAGTGATATTCTTGACTATACATATATTTTTTATCTTGTTTGACATGTATATCAACTGTTATTCACTTTAATTTAATTTATTTTGTTTGTTTTTGACGTGTCATAAGCGGTGCCTGTCACCCTAAATGAATAAATGAGTTTCTGATTCTGATTCATGTGAAACAAGTTTTATAAATTATTCCAGGAGCCGGAGTTCCAACAAAGTCCCGCCCGGCGCCGTGAACTTGGAACGGAGCTACCAGATATGTCAGGCGGTGATCCAGAACAGTCCGAACCGCGATGCTCTCCGGGGACAGTTGCGGCCGCCGCCGGCGCTGCTGACGAGGCCGACGCGCCCCGTGCGCCCTCCACCGCCGCCGCCTGTCCTTGTCAGACAGATCCCTAATGCTGTTCTCCCGCATACTGAGGTAATCTTTTTTTTTTATGTCATG
Organism: Macrosoma leucophasiata; assembly: GCA_036365455.1. Taxonomy (NCBI): domain Eukaryota; kingdom Metazoa; phylum Arthropoda; class Insecta; order Lepidoptera; family Hedylidae; genus Macrosoma; species Macrosoma leucophasiata. The sequence goes on along the minus strand of JAWQUS010000007.1, from coordinate 18,376,216 downwards.
AAGTGGCAAACAAGCATACAGTTTATGTTGATGGTAAGTAATACAGCCCATCAATAATTACATGAAACCAGAGATTTCAATAAGTCTGTTGTATTTCATTCGAAGTGCCAAGGAGTAGCAGCTGCTTTTCCTGTCATGATTAAAAGAAAACTTTTTATTAAGTTTAATTAAGTTTTGTACTGGTGGTAGAGCTCCAGTGATGGAGTTCGCGGGCGTAGCCACTACCGCATTACCTTATATACTTGCCGCTAAATGGTAGTGTTCAGCACTATCGTGTTCCGGTCAGGTGGTAATGTACGGCTCTGTAATTTCCGACACAGAGGCATAACACCTAATGCCTCAGGAGTGGCAGCGTATCTGGATTTTGACCTCCGGTCATTATGTGGGTGTCTATAGGCTGTAGTCATCAATGTGAACTACACGCTTGCTTGCCACTTTTATTACATAAAAAAAAAACTTATTTAATTGCTAATTTAACTTGCAATTCTTGCCTTTCCTGTCCCCCAGATATTGGTAAAAAATAGTTCATAGCAAACTTAACCTACAGCTCATGCTATTCTCATCTGCCATACATAATGAATATATCAGTTTTGTCACCTCGCTTTTCGACCATCGCTGGCAATTCTCAACCCATCACCATCTCATTCATGGTCATATATAGAGGTTTGGCGATCCTTAATATCCGAATAACAAGACCAAACTGAAAATGGACCTCACCCTACTTTTGTGTACTATTTCTTGACCCTGGTGCTGTATCCCCGTATGCCGATGATGTTATGTTTAGTCCAGTTAAAGCAGAGAGGATTTTGCATCAAAAATCGATCGTTTTTCTCGTAGGTGTAGTTGCTCAGAAGGCCCACAATGATGATATTGTCTCAAATTAAGGGTTTTGATTTGATACGTGATACGTATATTACAAAGGTCGCAATTAAATCTATCAATCGAACTTTAATAACGTATTTATGTTATATACTGTTATAATTCTATAGATCCCTAGACTGAAATTGTCTAAATTTCAGGCTTTGTCTCTACTATATTTGCAACATCAATATGCCATCATCTTGAAAGTTGCGGATCCTTTATATTTAAAGCTACTTATCTATTTTCAGTAGCTATTTAAGATATCTTATCAGTGCACAGACGTAATAAGTGTCTTATATTTCAGCTGACCGAGAATCGTGCTACTAACATGGGACAGTACATCCTAGTCCAGAGAACACCTAATGTGGCTCCAAGGGCGTCCAGTGCACCACCTTCTAATCAAAACACTAATATGGTGAGCGATTACGTCAGTTGGTTGATTGTTTTTTTGATAATACGTCGCTGTTTTTTCAATAATATAAATTCGAAATAAAAAAAAACTGCTCATAAATAAACTAGAAACACTTCAAAGCTAAGGTTTGGTTGCACCAAAATATTTTTTTAAGTTATTGTTTTTGTTAAATTTTACATCCTTCTTTTTCCCTGAAGCAGCAGATGGACCCTATATGGTCCAAGAACAATAAAAAAGCTTCTTCTTCTACTTCATTGGACAATCGGCGAGCGCAGAGGGTTGTCAGCATACACAACTTGCACTATAGGTACATAAAGCCGGCACAAAGATTATGAACTTTTTTGCAAACATTACACAAGTTGTTATGGACCCTATATGGCATTTATATTATTTTATTAATTGTTATATTTTTAATAATATGCTGAAAAATGTCTTGTTTAGTCTCTCGGCAGTTTTTGCATTGGTTTTTGCCCAAAACGTGCAAATTTTTTCATGCTACAATATCGGATTCTTCAAAAGAGACAGGGCTGACAGCGCATTCGCGCTGGTGATGCAAATGTCCATAGATAACAGTGACTTCGGGTGGTCCACCTGCTTACTAACATAGTGAACATGTTTTCAAATAAATTACAGAATGTGACGAGATGCAGAAGCGTGGGCGCGGACGACGCATGCGTGTGCAACTTGCGCGCGATGATCCTGTGCAAGAAGTGCGGCGCCTTCTGCCACGACGACTGCATCGGGTCCGCCGAGCTCTGCCTCACCTGCCTCATACGCTGACCCTGTCCTACTCTTGCCGCGCTGCTGCCCCCTGGACCTCGTCACGTCACTAGCGCGTTGTACGAGTTCCGTGCCACGCTTATTCGTTTCCAGCGGTGATTCAACGAATTGTTTCTCGATATGCGTACGCTAAAACTATTGAGTGGTTGTAGGAACAGTGGTGCTAATCTTCGTTGTGCCCTAGCGACACGCGCGTGTCGCCGGTCAGGTCCATACCTGTCAGGTCCATACCTGTCTCCGAGACGGAACTGTGTTTTGTAAACTTTTGTAGTGTATATAGAATTATTTCCATGTGCGACGAGCGGCGGTGATTTTATTTTTACACTTAAAGTATTATAACTAACCCGGTCATGTTACAAAATGTTGAATGCATAGATGTAACCATAGAAAATATATTTATACAAAATAATATTGTTAGAAAATATTTGTACCGACACATTAGCAGTTACTATAGCTTGTTATATTACGAATAGCATCACATTTTATTAAGAACACAGTCTAAATATTAAAAGCGAATTTATTCATTAATTTATATTGCACAGTTTTAAAGTTCATTTATTCATTAATTACTTATTTCAGGACGAATTCCCTTGATATACATTTAACATTAAAATATCTCCTCATAGGTTGGTATCTAAAAGTAATACATTAAACCCTTCTTTATTTTTTTTAAAATAAATAAATCAATCCTTGGTTCCAAAAAAATCCTATTTTAAACTATTGTTTATTTTTTATCAATTTTTAAACTGACCCGAAGCATTCAAAATTAATCTAAACACCATGAATCATATATAATTGTCGACAGTGACCATCTGACTTTAATGAAATCAAAATGGAAAGAAAAAATCTACGCTCAGATGTGGGCCTTCGTGGTAAAACGGCTTTGCTAGTTATGCAGAGGTCGCAGATTCGTGTGAAGTCTAATTTTTCGTTTCAATTTTCCTTTAACTTGCAATTATTATTACGAAAAATAAAATATCAATACAATAGTCGGCTTTATACCTTTTTTTTTTCAAATTCTTAAAACTGAAGTCTATCTGGCAATACTTATTATTGATTTGAAAAAAATTACCGCTTTCCCTCTCGATTGCGGTTAGTTGTTGGTGATATAAATAGGGTTTTAGTAGAGAGAGTTCGTCAACAACAGGAAAATCATTGCATGATATTTCAGCATTCGCAATCTTAAATTTTAATCTACTAAAAAACGCAAAACTTCCTAGAATATATATTTTTTTAAATAAATAATATTAGATTTCACGGTCTGTGGGTAGTGGTGTTTTAGTCGAGTTTTTTTTTTCTGTAGCCTAAATTCGACCGACTAAATATATAATAATATCATCAAGCTCTAAGGCTTGTACCAATAAATAGTTCTCAATCAAAACAGCAGTAAAGTGTGACACTGTGTCCTACTAATTATCAAGTCTTAAATCAGTCATCAAAAACACATTTTATTAGTGCGAGTCTAGGTTGTAGGTACTACAATTCTGACAAAACGTAACTTTACTTTTGCGTCAATACCACGATTGACGCACGAAAAAAGTGCGATTAATATTTTTTTTACTAATATCTAGTTAAGGCATGTACAAATATTTATTGACTTGAAAAGGCTGATGGGCTTTTAAACATCGGGGTGGAGTCGAATTTGTATCTGAGGAATATCCTCTCACTTACATAGAGGTGTAAGTTTACTCTAGAAACTACCTATTTGATAATTTTTAAGTTTTTCACTGTGGCGTGTACGTACTGACATTAGGTTACCTACGCTGTTACACTTTACATTTTTTAATTATTTATAAATTCGTGTGTAAATTATTTTATATATTTTTTTAACAAGCGTCAAAAATTGTCAATCATATCAAAAATCTCCGTGCGATCTCTTTGGTAGTTACACCCTCATAAAATCGGCGTTCTTTTTTTATTCATACGTGTTGTAGCGACTATGACAATTTATGTATTAAATCTGCTGAAACTGCTATTAAATATTATATACCATCATAGATATTACGGTATTCAATTGAAGAGCTTTCAAGCGCATCTAGCTGTTGATTGAAGTGTATTTTTTTTTAAATATATTTGTAGTAAACTTACAATACAATATAATATGTACTATCACGGAACTGTACGCTTGATCATACCTTATGCGATGGTAATAAAAAGATATTAAGTTTAATTTTGGATAAGCGGAGAATTTCCCGATTGTAATTGTACATTGATCGAATTAAATTTATAAAAAAAAATTAATGGGAGTAAAAGTACATAGATAATTGTTAAATATTTTTATTAATTTATCAATTTAATTTGTTCCCGAAAATCGATAATTATATTATAATTCAAATTAAATTGAAGATTATTTGTAAAAGGTAACAGGATTTTCTTAATGGCATATAAATGAGTATAATCTTTTACAACCTTATACCTCATGAGGTTGTACAAAATACAAGTGTCTTTGTTTGCAAGTTTCACTAAGTTGATGGGATCTGAATATTCGGGTTCCGTGCTCTCGACTCTTATTTAAAAAAAAAAAAAACAATGTTTTTCCTTACTCTGTAAACAACACAGTAACGAGAATGATGGTTATTTGATTTTTATTACCGAGTAGCTTTAACCTATCCTTTATAAAATCAAAAGCGCATAAACGGCATGTATGATATACAAGCAGAGAATTATCGACTTGACATAAGTACATTCTGCGGTAGTAAGAAAATAATTATATTTGATTGATTTTGGATTACTAGACAGTTCCCATACATGCATACCTTTGAGTGCGACTGTACTATTTCATTATGTTATATATGTTTGATGGATAACAATATTTTCTTGGTTGATTGCTAGACGCGCTATTAACTTGTAATCAATTGGCTATGTCTTCTTGTTCATAGTGATGCCTTCATAACTAATTACTGACTTAGTAAGGCTAAGGTGTGTACATTCACGTGCATAAATATTTTTACATGTAGAATAAAATCTCATTTTACATCAATTTTGTATCTAAAACAATATTAATACGTTTTCTATGAAAGTAATAAAGGATTTAATTTCGCTACGTGTGCCCATATTAATGCACGTGTAAAGCAATATTTAATTTGAAATTTATTGCATTGTTCACAGAGTTGTTTGTAATTACGTATAGCAATAATAAATTATTTGATTTTTTTTTTACTGTATAGTTATGTTTTATCAATTCCTCGAATTGTGGTGAAATAGTTATACTTATTTTAAAAATGTATCCCCGTATTCATAAACGTATTGTGGCTAAAGTGTTGCTAATGTCTCCTTTGTCCTTTTCTGTCCTGCACATTTGACAATGCAACTGACAAAGACAAAGCATTATATAGCTAAAACGTATCTAATGTACGTTTATGAATAAGGGGGGTATTCTATGCGCCCACAATAAAGGTAGTAATATAAATGTGCTTCGTTACATATAATTTAACATTTGAAATACAGATAGATGTCTTATGATGTGGCAAATGCCTCAAATCATATCCAATGTGCATATCCCGCAAAACATGAAATCTGTGCTGCTTACGAGTGTTTATTCTTGGTATTCCTGTGTTCAACTTCGGGGAATAAAAACCAAGCCTTGGTCGCGGAGTTTGAATCTAAAAGACAAGTTAGAGTTCATAATGTATACAACATGTAACGGGAATAATGCACACTCAAAAACCTCGATCAGAAAATCGAGTTTTAATCATAATACATGGACTGAAATGACATATTTATGTATTAAATATTTTTTGTTTATGAAATAGGTTGTCCTCAATTTGTACGAACAGCAGTGGTGGATTTACCAGCAGGCTGAGTAGGCTGGAGCCTAGGGCGGCAAATTTTAAGGGGCGGCAGAATTTGTTCATATTTTTTTTATTTCTATTTACAAAATTACTGTTAAAATTATCAAGACTCAGACCATAGTTCCCAATGATTCTAACCATAGAAAAAAGTTGATGTAAGGATGATAATGAAGCATAAAACGTAAAATTTTATTGATAGAAAATATACCTAATTGATATGATTGTGGACTACGATATCAAAATATAGGGGCGACGAAAATTGAGTAGCCTACCGGAGGCAAATTTGTAAATCCGCCACTGACGAACAGTATACACACCCTGCGCATACTACCCAACTGCACTACGTACGGCCGCACATAAAACACAGTTCTACTCACACACGCACTCTATCGCAATGTAATAATAATGTAGCGTGACCTGCGCACCCCCAATTTAACACTAGTTACTTAAAAGATTAATTTTCACTATTTTATTTCTTAAATGATTATTTATAAAAAAAATGCACTACTCAACGAGTTCTAATGAACATGTTGAGACTAGCATTTTATTTTGGATAGACGTTATATCTAATTTTCATTTGTTTTGACTGTTCATCAGATGGGTGACCATAATTTACTTAATTCTAATTAATTTTGGGACAAAACATAACCTTTAATAAAAATGCATAAAATCGATTAAGTTATCGATTCTGGACAAACTAGTTTCGGGTTGTACGTTTAATCCTGTTACTCTGGTGTCTTATTTATATTATATATAACGATATAATATAAATAAGACACCAGAGTAAGTTGTTTGACGTCAATTTTTAAAATCACTATGTATTAAACTCAAACTCAAAAATTTATTTTATCACCTGGAAATAATAAAATTTGCTTGTGATAAGGTCAAATTACAAATACAAAATTAAAGCGAATAACAACTGATACGTTGATTAATATGTCAAAGTAAACAAAAATAAAATAAATAATGGTCCAAAAACTTATAATTAAAATAGGTATCCACAGAATGTTCCATACTCTCTTTTACAAACGGCAATTAAAATATTACATTATCCAAATTGATGTCAACAGAGTTTGATTAATTTGCCCTTTCCTTTGTTGAAACGCAATTATCAAAAAAATATTTTAATGGAAAGGGCAAATTAATCAAACTCTGTTGACATCAATTTGGATACAACGATAATAACATCGTTGCTGTTTTCCTAAAATTATGGTAATTATTATTGTTATGTCTCTCGTCAGCACGGGGTCCAATTTGAACCCCGGACCTTTGTCAGGCTTGCGCGGGGACATGGGGGGTCCAACACGTAGAGGCCCTTTCGAGAATTTTGATCTACTTTGTAATGGGTTATATTCGGCGGGACCTCTCTCTGACTGCATCAATAGTTAATACAGACACAGACAGACCCCGCAGAATATAATGGGACTATTGTAATGAAAAGTGATTTGCCAAACTTTGGGCTATGTGGGTGAACTGGGGGGACTAGCTGGCTGGGCCTATGGAGTGAGATCCGGCACCTGCCTATATTCAACATCTCACATTATCGAATCCTACTTTAGGCAGGTGGTGACTCGCCTCTCCTTGGTGGGCCCCCCAAACAGCCAACCCGATGGTCGACAGGGGGCAACACTGTTGAGAGAGGCTGGGGGTGTCGAGAGGTGTGGCCCCGGTTTCACCATCACGAGCGAGTAATCTCGAGCTCGGAGCGGGCTTCCCCGCTATTATGCCTTTAGACACTTCCACCCCCGAGTGTATGGCTCTTTCATAAATTTAGACAACAGCCTATTATCTAAATTTCTGCAAATGCCATACCTCTAGCGCCCCACTCTGACCGGCCAATGAAGGCAAGCCAGAGGTGAGAGACCTGATGCTCTGTCCGGCCGTACCTCTGTGTGGCGGACGAGGCGGAGCCCAGTTCTCTCGGAGGAACTCGAGATGATGGTAGGGGGTGGTGTCGCTACTCACCAACAGCTCGCCACAAGCTGCTCTGCCCCCTTTATTGTTATCATTGTTACGTCAAAGCAGTAATATTTTAATTGCCGTTTGTAAAAAAGAGTATGGAACATTCTGTGGATACCTATTTTAATTATAAGTTTTTGGACCATTATTTACTTTATTTTTGTTTACTTTGACATATTAATCAACGTATCCGTTGTTATTCGCTTTAATTTTGTATTTGTAATTTGACCTATCACAAGTACAGTTGGAAAACAGCTCAGCTGACCTTACTTATGCACAAATTGTTGTGATGAAGCACTTTTATAACTTACTTCGGCAAAATTATAATTTACTTAGATTGCGTGCGAGCGCCGTGTTATGGAGCGGGGATGCATGCGGGCATATACTATCGAAGAATAACCCAGTCGGTCACATGCATCGGTGCCCTATTTGTAGAGCAATAAAGTCCAATTTGCAATGTTTTTGCATACCCATCAACTTCTTCGATCGTATCTCTCCCAACCATCACTTCACTTACGCTCACAGTAATCGGAGCAGTCAAATCAGAGATTAATTGCAGTGTTCTCCATGACGTGGCAGTCTCGCTTGTCTCATACAAAAATATAGTTTATTTAACCAGAGACGGTATTCCCGAACTCAATTAACACCAATGTTCTATCCATTTTGGACTACATTGCTGCTTTGGTGTATTGCTATAATTACCATCCTTTTAGGAAAGCAGATGTGAACCTGCCACTTTGACTAAGTATGATTGTAAATAATGTTAAGTGCCGGCCGGACGACGCCTACGGCCTTATCCTTGCGATCCCTCGGAACTCGCACAAGAGATACATGTAAATGTTGCTCACTCCAGCTCGTGTGTTTAAATAATATGAAACCCTATTTAAACCATTTTCACATTATTTTCTGTAAAATTGTGTACATACATATTATACGTCACAAATGCCTAAATATGTAAATTGTATTTTGTAAGAATTCTTGGTGGCTTATTATTAATAGGCCGCCACTATTAGCCTGAAACCCCGGGTTTGATCCACGGGCTTGCGCCTTATGAAGAACTCGAAAAAATATCAAGCGAAACGTGGCCATGTATAGGTATATCATGGCCACATTTGACTTGGGTATACTTGATTTGTGATGTGATGTACTTCTCGAAGACACATATACCAACCATAATTATACAGATTTTAAGTTCTTTTTAAAATGACTCCTCACCTCAAAACGCAGTAATGCTAGATAATACAAAACTAATCATGTAGCAGTATAAAGATGGAAGACATTCAAAATAATTATTATGCCATACGATTAAAAATGCATTTGACATTATTAAGCCGTTCGTTATCATATTAATTTATTATCGATATCTGGAAAATACTTTAACATTCATTTATCAATTGTATAATCCTGTTGTTGAACAAGTCATAAAATCGACTGCCTACTTGCAATGAACACAAGCATTACATACATACCTATTTATATAGCAAACGAAAAAGAACATACTCTTTGGTATATAATTATTATTATTTTAATACCAACGATTCTTAATAGACTGCTCATTTATGTTTTGTTTAATTAATATTAAAGGAGCTATTGCGATCTTTATTTTGTAATTACTTACAAATTACAAAATATTCGCATTATTGTTATTTATTGGTAATTAGTTATACTAGGCACGTGAACATTTTTCTCTAATAAAATTATGTTCTTATTCAAATGATGTTTTATATTAATATTCCCGTAGCTGTATTTTGTTAAAAATAAAAACATTATTAGTCTAAATAATAACTTCTTCGTCGAAGTTAGATTGGCCACACCTACGACCAGCATTTAGCCCGCACCGCGTACCACCAATTGGGGGTGACACCCTCTCTTTAAATTACCCGCCCTTAGGACAGCTATAATTTTTAACAGCCCGTCCGAGTAGTACTAGGTACTTGTTCACCTCCATTTTTTACTGAAAACATGCCGGTATGTTTTCAAAAGAGTAAAAAATGGATCTGTGATTGCCGTGATACGAGTCAAGGACGCGTCAGATATTCTGAGAGGATGTCAAATATCTCTAGGGCTCCTCTACTATTAGTAACTGAAATACTAGTAAGACTGAAATAGGTACATTATCCAACAAGAAATGTTGCAATCAACCTTAGGAAGGTGACTTTCGGGTCTGTAGACTAGAGCGTTATCTCTCGCACCTTGTTACCTATGTGACGTTTGTCAACAGTGCTTACGTATGCAGTGTCCAACAGAGATAACGCTCTACGAAGTCGGAATTAGCCGATTGTATCTTTCGTAGGTTCGATGTGCAATAATTCATAATGTAATTACTGTAATATTGCTTACTGTATCGCTTTTAACAATCTGATGTCAAAGTACCTACTCTTTGTTGCCAGATCGGTGGTGAATCTAGCAGCGCATCTGAACCAGTGGCGGACTAAGGGGGACAGGGAGGGGGGGGGGGGCGCAGTGGCGGTCCGCCTCGGGCCTCGCTGGGAATCATGAAAGATTTGTAGAGCTAACGGAGAGAAATGTAATTTTTTTTTTGGCTCGCGCGTTTTTCTGGTTGTATATTTTAGAATCTTATCTATTGTATCAATCACACGGGGCGCCCCAATATGTGCTTGGGGTACACATAGGGGTTTTTAGTGGGTAGACGGATGCCTTTCCCGGAGTCCCACAGAACCCACTCCTCTTCCCAAGGGTGGGTATGCATAACGCATTTTCCCCTGGTAAAAAAAGTATTCGCTAGAAACGCGTGCTAAAACAGTGCTATCATATACATTAGATAAAAGACTAGACGATGGACTAGAAGGTAGACGAGGCACGAGAGGTTTGTCTGAACCGGGATATCTGGCGCTCTACACTCTCTGCCTACCCCGTTAGGGACCTGGCGTGAAGATACATACATACATACATACTAGAGGATGATAACTGTACTGCTTCAGATAGACTCAACCCCTTTTTCAATAAGTATACAAATACTCCCTTTTTTATAACAATTTTTCAGTTTTTTTGACAGGTCACTATTGCAAGACGTGATAAGCCATTCACCGTCTAAATTAAATTAATAATATTATCCTAAATTAAAACCCTTTAACGCAGTATAAGTTGTTAACGTTCGTTTTCTTTAGACTATATTGTCTATATTTTCAAAAGATGATTTTTAAAAGTAACCCAACGCGGCAGCGTCTTGAATATACATATCATGTAGTATATAATCAATCTATGATACATATAGACATTTTGCTTTGAACTTTGGGAAATTAAGAAATCATGCATTGGCAACACTGATTATTGGCTGTCATCTGTCACTCACTGTTGCTGGTGCTGCTGTCAGTCAGCTGTCAGTTTATTTTTTACATCGGTGCTGGGTGGATGGCGATTCACCGAAAAATTTGCTTCCTGTAAAAGGAGTAAATAAAAATTAAATTAAAACCGGTATTATGTGAAATTCGTTTCCTGTATTCAACGTTGTTCAATAATAAAATTCACCAAAGATGTCGACAGTCCTTCTAGCTGTAATTGCTGTTATTCTGTGTGTACTTTTTCGAATATTAAATGTAAATAGCCAGCCTCATAAGCCTGTGATTTATGGAAGGGATAGAAATTTCATCGAAAACATACTTTTCATCGCTCCATTTCTCAATGAACCGTGAGTATTTGCTTGTTTATTTCAACACTGGAATACTTCATTCAAAACTATAAATGTACAACAAATACTTAAAATCAGCATGTTTGATGATGTCATGATTGGGTGTTAAATCGAGCAATTGGGAGTTCTTTCCATTTCCAGTCATCACTCAAGAAGGAACTGGAAAGTTACTTGTAATAGTTATTTCTTGGTTGATCACTATTTTATTATAATTCTGTTGACAATCATAGATCTTGAAGTGCAGGTTTGTTGTGAATTCTTCATATTTTGTTGATGATATAAGTATACACATAATCAATCACTAATAATGCTAACAACCTATGTCAGCATTAGGTTTTCATAATGTCACATATATTTACTAATGATAATGTTTTTAATCTAAAATCCATCATTTTCTCATACTCACACTTATTTTATAAGTTGTAAAAAAAAGTAAAATCTACTATTTATAAGTCAAATTCAACTCAAGTTTTATCTTTTTTATTTAACTCCTCATAATATTATAATAAATGCTACCCATGCAAGCATTTATTATAATATTACGAGAACGCACCCAACTTCTTTGACAGAAAATGTGATATGTCTGTACATATAAGTACAATATTAATAAATTATAGATATAAACCTTCCTCAGAAAAACCTCTTTCCAACACTTGAAACAGGAACAAAATTCATTCACAACTTCCGCAATTAGCGCATACATAAATACTGATAAAATAGGGGAACTTTTTATAATAATAATAATAAGCCTTTATTACTGAAAGTTTTACAAATTTTAAGTTTTACAAGAAAGTTCAAATCATTCCTCAGTGTGTCCTTTAGGCACGTAGGCCTCCTCCAACTTACTTTATAATATGTAGTCATAAATAATGAGATTTAAATTTCTGGCTCTTCTCAGGATTACGGCAAAATACCTATATTATTAGAATTTTTTGGCATACCAGAATAAAATATTTAACGATTAACCCTAAATAAATATTTTTTGTTTGTATATATATTTTTGATATTCAGATTACTTTGGATAGGGCTATGGATGGAAAACAAATATTATAACTGCGGTACATTGCAATATTCTTACAAGAGACTGGTAGACTTAAAATTAAAGACTGGTAGTGTTGAAGACTGGCAAAATTGCAGACTCCCAGACTAGTTGAATGACAGACTGAGATTCTATCACACTGGTGGCCTACAAGATTAAGAGACTGGCAGACTAATAGAATACCAGACTGGTTAACTGGCAAATTGATTTAACCAACTTTTAATCTGGTAGATTACTGATAGACTAGTAGTAAATTGGTTGGTTGGTAGATTGATAGATTTCATTGAGATATTTATAGAATTATGATTCCTACTGGTGATAGAGCTCCAGTGATGGAGCTCACGAGTGTAGTCATGTTCCGGTCAGGTGGTAATGTACGGCCCTGTAATTTCCGGCCCAGAGGCATAACACCTTAGGCCTCAGGAGTGGTAACACATCTGTATTTTGACCTTGGTATTTGTGTGGGTGTCTGCAGTCATCACCTAACATTGATGTGAGCTGCATGCTTGTTTGCCACTTCCATAACATTAAATAAAAAAATATATATATTGATAGTATAATATCTCTATGTGAGACTGTGAAATATGTCCATTATTGTGAAATGTGTTATAAGTGAATTAAGTATATACATGTAGAGGTATTGTTATACTATAAAGACGATAACCTACTGTATGTTCTTATAGTCTTATACTGTGATAAGACTGTCAAAGAACCACAGGTCCATTTTGTTGCATTTCTGAGTCATGCACTTACACACTTCACAATCTTCCCTAATAAAATCAATTGTTAATATTATAATACATAATTTAACTAAAGGTATTGTTAATATCATAATATGTAATTTAACTAAAGGTATATTCGACTTCAGCGATTCAGTGGTAATACGTGGAAGTATGTTTATACTAAAGTTTCTAATCAAATACTGATGTCAGAGTTTAAATTAGCCGTAGGTATTAAGTCACGGTGTTCGACCTTGGATTCATTTTTTCATTAACTTGCAACTGGCAGATGTCTGCAGTTTATCTCATGGATTTCTTTAAACTCCAGTACCAAAGACTCAGTAGGAACTCTTTAAACATTTGACTTAGGTCTAATATTTTATACATAGGTATAGGCATATAGGGTCAAATTATAGGTAAGTACTGAAACATTCCTAAATACAGGTTTAATTGAGGCATCAAAAGTTAATTTTCCTTAAATTTAACCAACATTTGTTAAGGTTTGAGGGTTCGATTTTTGAAAACATGGAAAAGAAACATGTTTTGAATGTTTACATTCCGATTTTGTATGCGGTGAATAGCATTCACTTAAAAATATTAAATGTTTACTCTTTACGCGAATTTATTGCTTCATAACTATTCGCGCGTAAGTAGGTAAGTACTACTAAGTACCTACCTGTCTAAATAGGTTTGTTTCAGTAATGAATCATATGTTAATATCATTGATTGTTTAAAGTTAACACATCTTCCACAATGTCATTGAATTATTTATAGTTTTAAAGAGCGAATTAACATATGTAACACATTCAATGAAAGACATTTTCATAGTTATTGTGTTTTTCGCAAACAAAATGAGAGGGAAGTTCCTTAGAGAAATTTCAATGAAAGAAAACCATTTGTAACTTCACGCTTGCTATCCCCAAAGGGGTAGTCAGGGATAAAAGGAATCGTACAAGCATATATGCAGACATACTCGATTCGCCTAACCTAATGACATAAAAAATCAGAGATAAAGGATTTCTCACCGTTATCTCTGATTGCCCCCCGACCCGGGAATCGAATCCAGGACCCCAACGTTGTAGTAGTGGCCTGCTATCACTAGACCTCTAAACACATACATAATATAGGTAAGTATATACATAATTAGATAGGTAGCTACATCCTGTTTGACGAACTGCAGCAGTTGCTATGCCCACTTGCTATTACACAACGCACATTATTTGCACAAGATCTCAAGGTCGCTTGTATGATACTCGTTGGTATCAATTGGACGAATTATATTGCCTTTCAACCGTTAGCTATTATTGATTCCATCAAATGTAGTATCGGTCCTCCATAAAATATATTGGCTGCAATTAAATCTATTAACTTTTTATCTAGTCAGTTTCAATCCTTTCAATAGGTATACCTAAATTACCAATTACTTACCATTTACTGATGGTAGAGTTCCAAGTGTAGGAGCTCAAGGGCGTAAGCACCACCGCATCACCTAACCTATCTGCCGCTAAATGGTAGTGTTCGGCACTATCGTGTTCCGGTTAGATGTGAGATGGTAATGTAGGTATGGCTCCATAATAACAATTACAGGGACATGACACATCAGGTCTCAAGGGTGGCAACGCATCTGCATTTTGACCTCTGATTTTGATGTAGATGTCTATAGGCTGCAGTCATCACTTAACATCAATGTGAGGTGCAGGCTTGTTTGTGACCTGCCTTACTGCCAAAAAAATCAATTATGTTATTATCAGTAATCGGTGCTATAAATCTTTACAATGTTATAGGTAGGTATACAAATTATGATTCATTATTCGTTTTATCATATTTCTCTCGTTGTATCTAGGTCATCATCATCATCACTTCAGTCGAAATACGTCCATATTGTCAATTTTTGCCTCATTGCGTAAAGAGCCATCAAATTTTAATAAGCTGACTGCTTGACATTTCTTCGGCAATAAAAATGGTCGAGAAAGTTACTTCTTCGAAATAAAATTGTCACATCGGGCGAACATGAATACTGACCATGCGGTTATTGCCCAAGCTCTGCAACGCTTACAACATCTAAGCCCTACTCATGGGCGCGTTCCTATGTACCTATGTATTACGTATCTCTACTTTACTGTAGAAAGGGCCGCCCTCATAATACCGTATGGGAATATCCATGCTTGCGTATATTTAATTTTGTTGTATGGGGTATATTGTATTCATATTATCGATATAAAACGAGAAGTCCAAAATGTAGCACCATAAATATTTTATTCACCTTTATAATGCACAGGGTGATATTATTAATTAAGTTATTAATGTTATAGTTCATTACGATCAACGTTTTATGAGATTATTTCAAAAATAGCAAAAAACGTTTCTCAATTCTCCGTGTAGAACGTATGGACCAGCCATCGGCGACACAACGCAGCTTAACTGACTTCGTTTTGCGGTTTCAGAATTGTCCCTTGGTTAGTTCCAAGTGATGAATCAAATAGGTAACCCCTAAAGATATTTTCTTCGTTATAAAAATAACATTTAAGTACCTATATATGAATATTTAATCAAAGCGGCTGACAAACCCGAGGAAATAGCAATCTCTGTCTGAGTATTAAATGAATTACCTTCTACGATTATCAATTTGACCAACAAAGTGATAGTTTATTCTAGTTTATTGCACACTCTCTTTGAAGAGAAAGCTATAGGTATCTGATATTAAACGACTATAGGTACTGTTGCATCGGAAAGCCTGATTTATACAGTTATCAAATTAGTATAATGACTCTCATCATACCATTGGTATGCTTCATATTTTCCTGAAATATTTGCGGTGACAGAGATTTCGTAAATTCACAACACGACACACTGACACACAACATTTGAAAAAGTAAAATAATTTTTGAATTTTATACTTATCGCACATTATCTGGTGTTTGTGTTTAACGGCTGTCGATTGGCCATAATTTACAGCTACACTGACGGTCGAACCCTTTAGTACTTTCAAATTAAGCGTGTGGTGACGGCCTACTGCCGGAGCGGAGCGGTTAACGAAGGTACTGCGCATGGTCGTTTTTTCTGTCCTCCTATATTTGAGGCTATCCATGACCCGTCCTGCCGTCCTGCTAACGTACTGCCGACAGCCTATCTTCGTTCGCAGTAGGACAACAGCAATGCTTCGGTTTTGTGGCTGAACGACACGTTTAATTTGAAAGAGTCCTTAGATATGTCTTCGCAAACAGTTCACTAGATACTTATACTCCGTTTCTTTCCAGATACGTTCCAACTCGGCTGTGGGGTTTCAGCGGGCACGTACAAACAATTCTGCACAGCTTGATTGGCCGCGTGCGATGCCCTTGGCCGATAGGTGCTCGCATATCTTTGGTGCTGCCCGACCGCTCCACACTCACCTATGATCTCTATGAACCTGTTGGATCTGAACATGAAGGTTAGGATTTAAGTTCCCATTCAATGCGGGAAATAAAATCTTCCATATATCATATGATTTGACATCTAGGTATGTTGGGTTTAGACTAAGTAGGTATATATGATATACAACGTGTAACAGGATTAATTGTACAACCCGAAACTAGATTGTTCAGAATCGATAACCGAATCGATATCAGGCATTTTTGATAGAGGCCTTTGAGATTTGGCCGTAGTTAGAGGTAGGGTAAGTACGCATAGGGTGTGCATACTGTTCGTACAAACTGAGGACAACTTATTTCTTAAATAAAAAATATATAATACATAAACATTTAATTTCAGTTCTTGTATTAGTATGATTATAACTCGATATTCTAATCGGGGTGTTAGAGAGTGTGCATTATTCCCGTTACATGTTGTATAGTAATTAGTGATGCGCCGAATAGTGGTTTCACCGAATAACCGAATACCGAATAATATTCGGTTTAACCTATACTGAACCGAATATTCGGCCGAATTATTCGGTTTACCATTTTATTGTTTTGCCGCGTAAACCCGGTTCTAACATGTCGCTGCTTGCATTTGAGGGCTACACTAAACGTTCTTAGATAATTAAAAACTGAGCAAATTAGCAAGTTTACAATATTGTATCTTTTCAAAATAGTCTCCATTCACATCAATAAATCGCTGCATTCGGTGAAACCACCGAGAAAAGCATTTTGCCCACTCGTCCTGAGGGGTCTATTCGACGGCATTTTGAAACGCAGCCACTGCTTCCTCGGCGCCCATAAAACGTTTTCCTCGAAGTTTTTCATTTATTTTCGGGTATAAATAAAAATCGCAAGGTGGTCGGGACTATACGGCGGGCGACCCAGTAAATAGCCAATAAAATAGAAATATTCGAACCGAATATATTCGGCACCAAAACCGAAAAATTCGGCCGAATACGAATAGTGGAAAAGATGCCGAATACCGAATACCAACCGAATATTCGGCGCATCTCTAATAATAATAATAATAATATTAGGTTGGGGAAAAAGTTTCTTCGCATTTTTCAAGATAATTCAAAACATTTTTTAATATAGTTTATTTAAATTTAACTAAAGTATGTATGTACCATTTTGTTCGATAACCTTTTGCCATCTTGTAGGTAGGGACATGATCCCATTGCTATAAAAAATTTGGGACTTCTCATCAAAATACCGCGACAAGTGGATTTGGCAGTACTCTCGTGATGTTAACCTAACATTGCATAAAGAATTCTGAAGAGACCGAAACAGGTGGAAATCTGAAGGTGCAAGGTCAGGACTATACGGCGGATGCATTAACACCTCCCAGCCAAACTCTCTTAATTTTTGCTGAGTGGCTATAGATGTGTGAGGTCTAGCGTTATCATGATGAAACACCACACCCCTTCTGTTGATCAATTCCGGCCGCTTTCTCTCAACAAGAAGTTGATCTTTAATCTCATCAGTTGTTCGCAGTAGAGTTCAGAATCGATAGTCCTGCCTGGTGGTAATAGCTCATAATGAATGATGCCCTTCCAATCCCACCACACACACAACATCACCTTATTGCGAGTTAACCCGGGTTTCGCCACAGTCTGTGAAGCCTAACCGGCCTTTGACCACGACCTTTTTCGCACGTTCTTGTCGTACGTGATCCACTTTTCATCACCAGTTATCAGCTTCTTCAAAAATGATTCGGTTTCATTACGTCGTAATAAAGAATCACAAATGAGTACACGGTTCATTAGGTTTCTTTCAGTGAGCTCGTGAGGTACCCAAATATCGAGCTTTTTTTTGTACCCAGCTTTTTCAAATGCGCCAAAACTGTTTTGTGATCAATTCTCAGTTCTTCAGCTACGTCGTAACTACTGATATGTCAATCTTGCTTCACTTTTTCAAAAATGGCATCCATTTTATCCGTAATAGGGCGACCAGAGCGAGGTGCATCTTTGACATCAAAATTTCCGGATTGAAAACGCTTAAACCAAATTTGTGCTACTCTCACAGACACTGCACTAGGTCCATAAACATCGCAAATTTTTTTCGCTGCTTGCGTTGCATTTTTACCTTTTTTGTAGTAAAATTTTAAAATGTATCGAATTTCTTCATTAGGTTCACTCATCTTGACAGTACGAAAAACAAATGAAAATCACACATTTGCCTAATTTGAATTTGGAATTATGTTCTTTAAAATTTTAACTTTCAAGGATACCAAAACCAGCCAGATACAAATACTACAGCCAAAGAGATTTTATTACAAGTTCATACATACTATAATGCGAAAAGACTTTTTCCCCAACCTATTATCTTAAGGCCAGCGAGTCGAGGGCCATTAAATCATAATCTTAAATAATATTCAGATTATGCTCTAAATTCGTAATTGTTACTAATTTGATCTTGTAAGGTAGTTCTAGTTCTAAATTGTTCAACTATTTTCCATATTCAATTATAGTTCTTAGATGTTTGCGTGGTTAGTACTAGTTCCACCACAGTTCCAGGGCACTCCGCTTGCCATCGGTATCCTGGGCATGGCATGACATAACGAGCGAAGTGCAATTCGGGAGTCACATTGCGTGTAAGACCAAGTTGGCATCCAAAAAGTTGGGGGTGCTTAACAAAGCGAGGCAGTATTTCACATCGGGGCAGCTACTACAGCTTTATAAGGCGGTCCGATCTGGAATACTGCTCTCATTTGTGGGCGGGAGCTCCCAAATACCAGCTTGGTCCACTTGACTCCCTACAAAGACGCGCTGTTCGTATTGTCAACGATCCAGGACTTACTGACAGGCTCGAACATCTGAGCCTGCGTAGAGACATTGGGAGTCTGCGTAATGTGCGTGTTATACCTTCTCTACAACGGTGAGTGCTCTGTCGAACTGTTCGACATGGTGCCACCGTCTCTTGTCCTACACCGTACTACCCGCCGAAGAGAGAAGTTTCACCCTCACCGACTAGACACCTGGCAGTGCTCAACGGTGCGGTTTACTCGTTCGTTTCTGCCCAGAACGTGTAAATTGTAGAACGAACTTCCCTCTGAGCAGTTCCCTGGGTGCTACAATATGGGGTTCTTCAAAAATGGCGTCAAAAGAGTCCTTCAGGGCTGGCAGCGCGTTGGCAACTCCCCTGGTGTTGCAAATGTTCATAGGCGACTTTGACCACTTTCCATCAGGTGGCCCGTGTGCTTGTCTGTCAGCTTAATGACATCAAAAAAAAGTTAATTAATTTGGTTTTTATTTTAGTACCTACCTACAGTTAAAAATAGTATTACCTAACTGTGATGGATTGCATATAAATTAATGTAATGTTTCTAGTCTCGTACTACACACTTTACAGCTAAACATCGGTGTTTAGCTGCAGTTAGTTGGAATGAAGATTTAGCTTTTAATAAAAAGCAAAATCTTCATCCAACAAGAAATATTGACTTAGAAATATTACACATGACATCCACCTTAGGAAGAAGACATCGGCTTATTTTGAGTCTGTAGAGCGTTACCTCTGTCTCACCTTAACTATGTCACACCGCGGATACTCCCCCAAAATTCCATACAAACGCTTAATTTGGGAAATCGGGCGGGACGTCGAAGTGTCCATTCTATACGTAGTATTATTACATATCTCTGCCCATGTGACGTTTGTCGATCATTTTGTTTGATCAAGTTTTGACCAATACCGGACTTTCAGTGCTTACGTAGCTGCGTAGGCTTTACGGAGTCGGAACTAGCCGATTGTCTCTTTCGTAGGCTCGATGTGCAATTATTTCTTGTTGAGTACTGTGCATAGTTAGGTTGTGTGATGAACGAATGTCTATTCTTGTGGTAGATACCACAGAACAGATTTTTTTTGTTCTGTGGTAGATACGGTACTTTAAGTGACAACTTAATTATTTTTTTGTATTGCGTTAATGTTTAGTACGTTTGTTCTGAATAACATTAACTTTGTGTAACGTAACTTCACGCATATAGTAATCGTAATCCCCGAAGGGGTAGGCAGAGGTGCATTCAAGCATACATGCAAACACCCACGATTCGCCGGTTACGTTTTTGGCCCATGTAACAGGTGGCGAGCCTGTTGCTATCTCCGGGCACATTACTAAACTACGAGGTACTGGGAAACTTCCAGAAAATGGAAAAATCCCAATTGAACCAGAGATTAAAGATTTTAAACCGTTATCTCTGATACCCTGACCCGGGAATCGAACCCAGGACCTCCAGCATAGTATTAGTGGCCTGCTACCACTAGACTACTGAGGCAGTGTAATCTTTGAATGATGTAAGCAATGAATTCTACTTCTAAAACTCAAGGTTTTATTTCTTTTTACTTTAAATTAAGTTGGTTAATTAACATGGTTTTAAATTATCATGTAACCGGTAACTAGTGCTGAACCACCTGTTGACATGTCCTTCGATGGAAATTGATTTGGAGCGCAAAATCATCTAAGTTACGTCAATATAAAAATATAAATCTTAAATTATGTATCTTATCAAATCTAAGTGGGACTTAAAAGTCTTCTGTCTTTATAAAACACTTTCAAACTATAGAGATAGCGCATATTTGAGGGTCGCTTAAAATTGAGTGACGTTTGAGTATTCGGCCGTTAGCGTTTCTAGTGATCTAAGTGATCTTCTTGATAGTTACATCGAACACGTTTCGGGATCGGCTAATTTAACAACACTAATTTTGTTTTAGATGATGTGACAGTGGCGATATGTCCGGGCATCGGCAACACCTCGGAGAGCGTATACATACGCACGTACGTGCACTACTCTCAGTGTCACGGCTACAGATGTGCCGTGTTGAATCATATCGGAGCCCTCAACAGTGTCCCTGTCACGGGCAACCGGATATTTTCCTATGGTGAGTCACCAATAATTAGTAGTGTGACAATATATCGATCACAAATTCACTACAATACCTACAGATGATTCATATGACATTATATACATTACTCTATACTGCACTATACACGTCGATAACTAAATTGAATGAGCATTATCAGCCAGCCCTAGGCACTTGACTTGTGTCATCTGACCCGGTAAGCATATCGCCGGGCCAGTTGAAACTTTTTTTCCATGTGGCCCGGTGCCGGGCCAAATCACCGGGCTAGATGGGATACAGCCAGATTATAGACCATCAGAATTGAATAAGAACTTCGTAGATTTCTCAAACAATCTCGTTATTTCATGAAGAGTTGTAAAGCAACTATTGTGTACCACCACAAGGACCGGGAGTGCTACCGCCTATCAACATTGCTATTGTCGTTGTCATTGCTGTCAAATTTTCATGTCGATTTGTAGCTCCTTTAAAAGCCGTAGTGATACTCTGATCAAATTTTCAATTTTTTTCAATTCAATTTTATCAAAGTTTTTTACTCGGGAATGCTCGCTATATTAATCAAATTATTTATTTTTTCCACCTTCATGCTAAAATTAACTGTTCAAGTCTCCATTAGGTTATTTATACAGACGATTTCGTTGTAAGATACGGAATCTTTAAATTATCGTATGCTGTTTACTCCTACGTATAAACTACCTAATTAACCTGTTGAAGTCGGCCATAGAATGTCTGTGGGCTGGGCGTCTGACCGCGCAATGCCAATAAATGATCAGAAAAGAAAATTTGGTGCACAACGCGCAATGCCAATAAATTTTCTAGTCTAGCTAGTCCAGTGGAGTGTGGTGGCCCTTTGATGTGAAAGGTCGCGGGTTCGATCTCCGCACCGGAACAAATATTTGTATGGCCTACAGATACCTACTTGTTTCGGGTGTTTGTGTACAACATAGAGCAACACGGGCCACCGGTCGCGGCGGACTGGAGGGGAGTAGCCATAGCGTTTATTACCGATGCAAAACAGCCTGTAATTTTTTGCGGGGGGAAATGCGTGCGACACACACACACTACAAAAATCGTCTATTACTACGAAACTCACACCTTGACTTTAACAAAATACAGAAACAATTTCACGCACACATTTAAACATCTAGGCGACAGGTATGGGCCCATTTGGTCTTGTACTTTGACAAAGGGGAAAGCCTGCATATGGCTACTCCCCTCCGGTGTTGCTCTATGGTGTACAACCAAGATACAGGTTTATACCTGGTGTGGCTGTGAGTATAAGACTATTTAATTAAACCAGGATTAAAAAATAAAAGCACATATTATTCAACTAATTTTAACAAATTTAATATCGATTCGGAAAATATACAGGGTTATTGGTAACCAGCGCATAATTCTTAAAGGAAGGCTTTGGCTCATCAAGACTAACACTTTTGTTCTACAACTTTTTCTAATTCAATATTTTCTTTTACTGTACAAAAAAATAGAATTAATACAATTTGCAGTTCTAATACTTCTTAACTTCACATTGCGTGTCTAAGTAAACACATCACGCTATAATATGCTGGTACCTATAGTTAGACTGTCTATAAAATACCTAAATGCTTAGTTTAGACGGGGCGCTTGACCGCGCTTTTCCACTCCCGCTCCGGCCGTTACGTAAACAGCTGACGTCTGAACCTATGAATGAATGAAACGTAGCGATAACGATTGATAGAAGTTCCATTTGAAACGATTTTATTTCTTATCAGGTGATGTACTGCGTTTTGGCAAAAGTCATACAACAAAGATTGTTAGTCTTAACGTACCTAACTCACCTTTGACGATTTATGCTTTAGATATCCTTAACCCTGTATATTAATTTGGCTAGTTGATTTAGAAAAAAAAAAATCGCTACTTCTTGCTAAATATTACACACCGAGCCTAGGAAGGAGACTTCGGTTTATTTCGGGTCTGTAGAGCGTTATCTCTTTCCCACAGTACTTATTTGACGTTTGTCGACCATTTTGATGAAGTTTTGACCAATACCGGACTGTCAGTGCTTACGTAGGCAGTGTGCAACAGAGATAACGCTCTACGAAGTCGAAACGAGCCGCTCGTCTCTTTCACAGGCTCGATGTGCAATATTAATTGTTGAGTACTGTACCTAGGATTTGACTACCCGGTTAGTCTAGCGGTGTGAGATGACTGTTTGATGCGAAGGGTCGCGGGTTCGATCCCCGCACCGGGACAAAAGTATTTGTATGGCCTACAGATATTTGTTTCGGGTCTGGGTGTTTATGTGTGTGTTGTATGTGTGCAACGGCACCCACGATACAGGTTTATACCTACTGTGGAGCTGTGAGTGTAAGCGTATTTTTATTTTTTTTATTTTTTAGGTATAAAGTAACATTCTGATTAATTCAATATTTTTTTTGCGTTGGTCAGAGGTTCTCAAACTCTTGTACTTATATTGCGCATCGATTATTTTCCTGAACAACGTACTGTAACATTTTTCACTTGCCATTAATTAAATATGATAAAACTAAATTCAAAAATGCATTTTAAATGAGAACTTCTTATAACACCAGTAACTTTAAAAACTTTTTTCCTACTTAAAAGAAAATACGCTACGGTTGTGCAAATTAGTAGGTACTTTTTTTTTTTTCAGTTAAATATAACGTCGATTTTCAAGTTTTTGAAATTATACGTATAACCTTAAAAACGAGTTTGTGAAAAAAACCCTAGAGAGATATTATTATGAAAATAAACATAGGTACAACATAAATGTTCTTTGCCAAGTCCGATAAAGATAATTAAAGTAAAATGTCTGCATTGTTTTGAACTAGGTATGTAAATAAAATTATATAGGATCAGAAATAATTTTAATCGAGTAGATAAGTTTATACATATTCTACTTTTATAGCTCTCAAAATAAATTAGTTGTTTTCATTATTATAACTAGTAAGTATAATATGTCATTGTATTGTGTATGTTAACTTTAAATAAACGCTATAAGTTAAATTTTTATCCCCATACATATTCGTTTTAAAGTTTCAATGTCAAGGTAATGCTACATTCCTTATTCACTATGCATAATATTAAATGTATGCCACACATTCAAGGACGCTTATGACTCGTATTCGTTTACATTAAAAATCTTATGTCATCAGATACTATATTGCTGATATTTTTTTATTATAATGTCTATATCTGTGTGTCTCATATCTATTTGTGTAGTCTGAAGTATGTTGACCAGTAAAATCGGGTTCATAGATAAAGTCAGATATGCATTTTTA
The DNA here is from genome assembly GCA_036365455.1 of Macrosoma leucophasiata. Taxonomy (NCBI): domain Eukaryota; kingdom Metazoa; phylum Arthropoda; class Insecta; order Lepidoptera; family Hedylidae; genus Macrosoma; species Macrosoma leucophasiata. The sequence goes on along the minus strand of JAWQUS010000007.1, from coordinate 18,351,479 downwards.
TAATCTGTTCCTTCGATCAATAACGTTGATCGAAGAAGAGAGTATGGAACATTCTGTTGATACGTATTTTAATTAAAATTAAGATTAATTTTGGGCCATTATTTATTTAATTTTTAAGGTTTTCTTTGACATAATAAATCAATGTATCAGTCAAAGAGTATACAAGTATCATTATTCAACGTATTGTTATTAATTTCAATTTTATATTTGTAAATTTTGTAATTTGACCTATCACAAGATTTTTTTTTATTTCCAAGTGATTAAATGAATTTTGATCTATTGCTATAAAATACACAAGTAACGCTCGGGTCTGGCCGCACTTAGACGGAAATCTGAAAGTACTAACTTGATGCATTTGACGCCGTCGTAGCATTAAATCAAACCTTATACCTCTCTAATGCGTTCTATTTCTAAAGTTGTTGGATTCGTTCGTTTTTTCTGCCTCTATGTACTATGATGAATGTTATGCTGGATATCTAAATCGTAATAATCCACAACACAAGTCTTGTAAGATTTCAAAAATCTTTAAAGTTCGAATCATTATGCATAAAATGTGTTGTTTATAGTGATTGTTGAAAAAGATACATTTTTTTTTGTGTTTAATTAGTTTCACATACTTACCTATTTATTGAAAAAAATATTTGTAATCGTGAAAACGAGTAAATTACTTGCCGCATTACGGAAGCGGAAACGAGAACTTGCTGAAAATATCGGACTGTTTATAAGTTTTATAGTCACTTACTTGAATTCGACAAAAAGCTTTTTATTGAAAATAATAAATATACTGGTCTAAGAGCCCGCGACGCCCAGACCTTCGTTATATTATAAAAGCTGAAAATTCTTCGATATATGTCCCCTATACAGGTATAAGCAAACCCAGCCTATACAACCTGGGTCGCGGTGGCTTTGGCAGGTAACAGGTAGTAAAGGTGAGTAAAATTGTGTTTCAAATTTGTATGTATGTATGTATCTTCACGCCAGGTCCCTAACGGGGTAGGCAGAGAGTGTAGAGCGCCAGACATCCCGGTTCTGACAAACCTCTCGTGCCTCGTCTACCTTCATCATTCTCTTCATACATGCACGCCGATTCCTAAGACTTTTGACCCCACCATCAGACAGAACTCGACCTATTTGGTCATGGTAGGTCAGCCTTGGTCTTCCTGGGCCTCTGCAACCATCCACATTCGCATTGTATATCTGTTTAGTCATTCGCTCATTCGACATTCTTTCTATATGCCCGAACCATCTTAGGCAGTTGCGCTCACTTTATTCAGGCTGAGAGCGCCCTGTGCTCGCCGATTGCCCGGTGAAGTAGACTAGTGCAATCTTGCGACGTGCCGCCTACATGAGTCTATTAAAAAAAGGGGCTGTGATAGCGTACCGCGCTGCTTGCTTATTAGAAAAAACAAATGTGGCTATATAACGAAATAAAACAATCATGTGACTTTGAAGTTCAAATTTATTGAGGGTTATCTAAATTAATTTGTTTTGCTTTAGTCACGTGCATAAATTATATTCATATAATAACAGGCGATGACGAGACTCCCATATCACATTTACTTCCTCAAATTAGTCAAAACATTAAACAAAATAATATTCTAAGAGCCTGCGACGCCCAGACCTTCGTTATATTATAAAACCTGGAAATTCTTCTTTAAATGTCCCCTATACAGGTATAAGCAAAATCAAAATATACAACCTGGGTCGCGGTGGCTTTGGCAGGTAATAGGTAGTAAAGGTGAGTAAAATTGTGTTTCAAATTTGTGATAGTATAAAACTTAGTTTTCATATATTTTAACTTACAATCATATTAGAAACCGCCTCGTCTATCGGCGGACACTTTGTACGGTGGCAACCCCTTGCCAGACACCCTCACAGTCTAATTATTTATAAATCTACTTTCGTCATAGTATAAAATCTGACTTTTATATATGTTATTCAGTAAACTATACGAATTATGTTTCCACAATCCCCAGTCACTTTCGATGGTTCCCCTATCTTCCCAGACACATTGAAGTCTACTCCAGGCGTACGCGCAATTAATATAGTGTACGTTGGTGCGAGTGAAATAGCGCGATCTATACTGTAAGTTTATCAAGAAAAATAATTATGTAGATTAAAAATATTAACTTATTTATAAAATAATGTAAAATAAAATGTCATATCAACAAATTATGAAATCAACAACATAATAATGCGATTCATTACGCTATTAACTTTTGCAAATTATCATTATATTTTATATTCAACTAAAATTTGAATTTGTTCAAGTGAATTTTATGGAATCAAGTTGTGATTTAAGAAAGTTGGTAAAAAAATATCAATCGATATATTTTTTTTAAGTATTGTGCAGAAAATAATGAGAAAAATCGGCAGTCGATGATAAAATTCTAGAAGTTTTAAAGTTAAGGAGATAAATGTGTATGTATGATATTCATCGCGCGTACGCCTGGAGTAGACTTCAATGTGTCTGGGAAGATAGGTGAACCATCGAAAGTGACTGGGGATTGCGGAAACATTATTCGTATAGTTTACTGAATAACATATATAAAATTTTATTTTTAAAGAAAAATGGAAAGAAAAATTTGACTTCAGGCGAGGCTGGACTAGATTCCCAGTAGGTCGCGAGTTCGAGCCTCGCCTGAAGTCAAATTTTTCTTTCCATTTTTCTTTAAAAATAAAATATATTTCACAAGCATGTGTTAATGCGAAATAATATAAAACAATTAACATATATAAAAGTCAGATTTTATACTATGATGAAAGTAGATTTATAAATAATTAGACTGTGAGGGTGTCTGGTAAGGGGTTGTTACCGTCCTAAGTGTCCGCCAATAGACGAGGCGGTTTCTAATATGATTGTTAGTTAAAATATTTGAAAACTAAGTTTTATACTATCACAAATTTGAAACACAATTTTACTCACCTTTACTACCTGTTACCTGCCAAAGCCACCGCGATCCAGGTTGTATGGGCTGGGTTTGCTTATACATGTATAGGGGACATTTAGAGAAGAATTTTCAGCTTTTATAATAAAACGAAGGTCTGGGCGTCGCGGGCGCTCACTCTATACTTACATAATACTTATTTATTACCATACAACGAATAAAAATAACCAACGACAACCTTTCTTTCATTCAACTATTTCACATTATACCAGTTTTTTTAATAATGCTTACATTACATGAATGGTTAAATTCACACGTATTTGTAATACCTACTTGACATTGAACAAATTTACATGCGAGACACGTAGTTACAATAGATTTATTCATTATAAGTACGATCTCGGTCACTGTTTGGGGAAACAGTCATAATCTTGGTTGGTACCGTTCATAGTTATCGCGAAATTTCTAATCGAAAAGTCAGACGGTTTACTTAAAGTTATACAAGAATTATATTAGCTGCCATGATTAGATAATAGATATGATTCAATACGCCTACACAGCAATCATTGATGATGCCGTCCATTACTTAAAGTGACTAAGCCCTGACTCACTTGTAAAAATGTAATGCCTACCTATTACATATTCTGACTGTTTATATGTTGATAGTGTTAATTTTAACTGTAGCGTTTTATACTATAATAAGAAATTATCTAGTACTTGTTTTGCCCGCGGGTTCGTTACGTATGCCTAATACCAGGTATTTAGTTAAATCATTTCTAAGTTATAAACATGCTCCTACTGTCCCAAGGAACATGATTATTAAATTACGGCTTTCTACGACCAGTAGTTTGGAAACCAATTTCTGTGCGTTGTCTGTCTGTGTGTTAGTCTCGACTTGAAGATTGTTTTGTTTTTTTTTTTTTTATTAAAAGTTTATACTAAAAGTAGATACTTATCATGTTTTTAGTTGAGATCTACGAATTCAATTTTGAACGCCTTTAAAAAGTAATCGTATTTTTCACAAATTATAAAATTAAATATACATTAACAAGAGAACTGATTATTCGTTTGCTGGTACACTTTTTTAGTTAGTCAATTTTGATAATACGCAGACTTGACGGGTCGAGTTCGAGTGTTAAATTCGCGATTGTAGTGAATATCTCGGATGGTGTGATGATCGGAGATCACGCGCATTGGTAATGTTAAAATTATCGCAAGGCCAATATATTTCGTAACAACGTGCCCGAGTTACCTATCATAAAAAGGATGCAACCCTCCACATAATGTACCTCTACAGAATTAAATTTATAACAATAGTTTTCTTGAGTTTATTCTGTTTCGTTTATTAAGTATCTAATATGTATCATTAAAAATAAGTAATATAAATATTGTAATGTATAGAAATAAGCCTCGTTATGCACAAACTTATCCTTGTAACTTTAAAATAAAAAATATAAAAAAGTTTATACTTGGGTATAGGTGTTGTTTTAATTTTGCACAACAATTGGTTTTTATAGAAATAAAAGAAGCAGTTAAATCGACGTCACCATTAGGTACAGGAAAATTATAATTATAGACTATGTGGTGGGGTGGGAAAGTGGGCATATTCCTTCATGCCCCTTAAAATTGTAAACAATACACAGGACGCTTCACTCCTGCCTCCACTCCTGTAAGAAAAATGTAGATAATAATATACAATGTGATGCGGGATAAAGTGCAATCCTGCTTTAAGGTCTGGCCAGACCATCGACGACACAACGTATCTTCTAGTTCTATCGTCGATGGGCCAGACAGACAGTCGGCACTTCGTTTGACAAACAGTTGGCAACTTATGGCATACAGATTTTTGTTTCGGATCTGGGTGTTTATGTGTGTACAACGGCATAGTATACCACGATAGAGCTTAATAAAGCCTAGTGTGTAAAATTATTTTATTTTATCAGGATTTTTCAGGATTCCGTTGTTTTATATGGGAGCTACGGAAAACTAGAAAAAAGGTTGAAGAGCGTTATAAAAGTAGGTCTTAAACGGAAAAATAACAAAATGCCTCGGGGTCGTGTTATTAATAAACAGTAAACGCATAAATAAACTAAATATTTCGTAATGGTACTCGCTGGTAGTCGCTGAGGTCCCGAGCTCGATTCTCGCGTAGAGCGCGGCGTACATAGAATTATAACGCTATGGCGGCGTAGGACTCTCCGAATTTAGTAATGTGCCTTGTGTAGGTAGGGTTGTCATTAAGCTCACCATCTATTACAAGGTTCTAAAAACACGCTTAACTAGCGAATTGCGAGTTGCTTTTAAATTGGCTGACAGCCATTTGCGCTCTCTTGCTTGCCCAGTGGAGAAGACAACATACCCTCTGAACCCCAGCGAATCCTCGGTGTTTGCATGTATGCATTACACCTCCGGGGAACGGACTTCAAGTTATACATTTATTTCATGCACATTTTTTTTCAGGCCACACGGAAGATTTCAGCTACATGGTAGAGAACCTATGGGAACGTTATCCTAACACGAAGTTGCTCCTCGTAGGCTTTAGCCTGGGCGGTAACCTGATTACGAAATACTTAGGCGAGGATAGAAAGCGACCGAGCAATATAATAGGCGGAATATCTATATGCCAGGGATACAATGCTATTGAGTAAGTATTCATTTGTTTTTTGTTTAGGCTCGCCTGCGCTACAGTACAAGTTTCAATACGCGTTTCACGATTTGTCTTGACTTAAGCTATTGCATTGCAACATAACGTTGGCGTCGAGAAGTGATGACTCCACCGTCCACTAGTGAAAGATAATTCTGATGCTAGTGCAGTCAGTGAACCGTAGAATGGCGGTCAAAACATTCCAATATGCCCAGCCCATTCTGCATTAAAGCAGGATGGGCAGCAGCGTCCTGCGATAAAACTACTGTGTGCGCCAATCTGCATGCCAAGCGTGGCAATTTTGACATTTTCTCCCGGATGTTGCACAATATTGGCCATTTTTGGACTCCCTCAAAGACGCCTCCGCTTTTGTGCAATGGACGTTTTTCAGCTGAAGTGATCATTCCTAAATATCCTAAATCCGATAGGACTAACGCCACCGTCTCCCCACAGATCGCAGACATAGTTGTTGTTAAGGCCTCAAACAAAGGTGTTTATTTCTTATTATGAATTGGAAAGCATAACTAACGTGAATGCACTTCATTCATCATGCATATTAAAATCAAAATATATATTTATAGAAATACAGTTTAATCTATATTAATCTATATGTATAAGTATGTGAGAGTAATTGTCTTTCTGCTTCTCTCACTGTTTGTCTGTTACAATTTCACTAACAAATTGCTGCGGCGAAATTGAATTTTTGATTTATTTTAACAAAGTTTTATAGTTTTAATCCCGAAAATCTACATTCATATTCTATTTTGCGCTGAAATCAAAGAAAATGGCGTAAATAAAAAAGCTAGTAAATTATAAAATATAAATGTTATTGTTTTTAATGGACTGTATCGATCGACGTAACTTCATTTTTAGGGCTCCGTATCTCAAAAGGAAAAACCGGAGTCCTTGTCCATCTGTCGTTTATCATTCACATCAAATTTGTTCAAATCAAAATGAGGCTCCTATGATAGTTCCAAATATTTAAAAAACTAAATTAAGAAACTAAATCACAACCATTTTCAAAAACCCAATTGTTTTTTGATGATATTAAGTGACAAGCAAGCATACATTACTTACCATAGTTACACATTGTTGGTAACTATGGTAAGTAATTACTGTAGCATATACGAGTAAATATCCATATCTACACTACCATTTAGCAGCAAGTAGATTAGATAATATGGTGGTGCCTAACCACATGAAATCGAGTAATTGCCTAGTAGTAATTTGCAGTGGCACAGTACTGTGGTAAAATTAAATAAATAAAAAAACAGGAAAATAGTTGATAAGTACAGATCAAAAGAGTAAGATTGATTTTTTTTTTATTTGTGCGGAGCTCTACTGGCGAATCCCACTCGCACTTGATCTGTTTTTTTTTTATTGCGATGACTAACGGCCTTACATCAGGTGTTACTTTATTTTTATTTTCACACAGTCGTCAAATCGAGTTTGCTATACACGATATACTATTAAATAAAGTAATGGAGTTCAGGGTTTTATTGATTAACATTATAATCGTTTTAAATGGCTGAATGCCGTTTTAAAACACTTTTGACTGCACTAAAAGTTTTACAATCACACGTTTTTAGAGATTACAAAGGTTCAATAGATCTATATATCTATAGTTAAAATATTTTTTGTCAATAAATTAGTTAAACATTTAATTAAAATGTTAAGTATTTACATTTGTCTATGCAATTATTTATACAGGTAGCTTTGGTGATAATAATATATGTTTTATCGCAGAGTCTAAAGTTATCTTAATAAACCTACTTTACTGATTGTATAATTTTTATTATAATATCTATACATGTATAAATAGAAATAAATCACCGAAATGTTTGTAAGCGCAAAACTGTAGAACGAGTGCATCAAATTGGATAAATTTATAGTTTATATGTTTGTTATTGATCAGGAGAGGGTTAGTATAAAAAATAATAGAAAATATTTCAAAATGTGTGATGTCGATAAAAAGTTCACCGGGGTCAGCTGGTTTGACAGAAAATTGTTTAAAGGCAAGAGTAAATGAAAAGTAAGAAATCCGACTTCAGGCGGGATTTGACTCCAGTTTCTTTATCTTTATCTGTAGCTTAGTGGAAAATGGCTTTAATAAATTCAGAGGTCGCATGTTCAAATTTCGTCTAATGTGGATTTTTACTACAAAATTGTTATAGTACCTACAATATGCACGAATGATAGACAATGTTTCAGACATTTAGGTTTGGACTACAAGCAATTTTTTTGAGTAACACAGTAACAAATAAATGGGTATCTAATATATCTTTTAAAAGTAAGCTTCGTAGAGCGTTATCTCTGCCTATGTAAGCACTGATAGTCCGGTATTGGTCAAAACTTGCTCAAAATGGTCGACAAACGTCACATAGGTAAGGTGCGAAAGAGATAACGCTCTACAGACCCGAAATAAGCCGAAGTCTCCTTCCTAAGGTCGATGTACAATATTTCTTGTTGGATACTGTACCTACTTTCAAGACTTCAATATATTCCAAGGGCGGTTAACACATAATACTATTGATGACCAAGTGTAAATTGACCTACTTCCATTAATCTTTATAGTTGTCCATGTTTGGATTGAAGTCATTAAAACTTAATTAGCGGCTACATTGATGAGAAAAAATAAAGGTATTTGGCGAGTTCGGATTTAAAATAAGCTTGAACGGTTACGCGTGCTTATCATGTTCATCTTGAATATGTAACCAGATAATAACTTAACAAGTAAATTTTCAAAGGTTTCGTTGTTGAAAAAAGTCTCATGAAATAAAAAAGTCTCATATTGACATTAAAATGTTTAATTTGATTTCGCAAATCAATATAATGTTTTAATAAAAAGTAACGTGGGCGTGTTAGAAATGATGGTAAAAGGAGACTAAAGAGATAAAGGGATGCATAGACAGTGCCCACATTGTCCACCTTACTCTCATTCCTTATCTTAGAAAATCATCAGCTACAAAGAAATAAGAGTTTCAATATTTTGCAAGTTCCGCCGTCTTTCTTTTATTACTTGTCCATTCTAGATCACATCTATATTAGATCTAAGCCGACACGGTATTGTAATTATATCATTATTTTTTTATAGCACCATGTTCTACCTGCTCCAATGGCAAAACTTCCGCCGTTTCTACCTGTACATAATGACGGACAACTACCGTAACATCATCACGCGGCACAAGCGCATGCTGCTCAGCACCGAGATGAAGAATAGATACTCGCTGGACGAAAAAATGATAGTTTCGGCTGGTACGCTGCCAGACTTGGACGAAGCTTACTCTCGGTATGTGTCAAACAGCTAAAACCTAGAGGTGTATTTGCAGGGTTGTACTGAGCCGGAATGGCTCTGGTGGCTCCTCACAAACGTGGGGCCCGAGACGGGATAGGATTAGATGAGATCATATACCATTTCTTGGGGCAATCCGAGAGTCGTCGGAGGCGTGTATTTTAGAGTTCCGTACCCAAAGAGTAAAAACGGGAGCTCCTAAACAATGGTGATCAATTTTATACATAATAGTAGGGAACATTTCGTGTGCAAGTCTCTTAAATCAATTCGCCCTTAATCGCTTGTCAAATCAAATGAAATCAAATCGTTTATTTGTGCAAATATGGATACAAAAAAAATGTGATAATAATAATTAGTCCACCACGTTTCGCCAACACTGGCATACAAATATTTAAATTAAAATTATACAAAGAAAATATGTCACTACTAATAATAATTGCCCGGGCGTTATGAATGCCCCTATTTCTTACTAATGGGTCCTTATTTATCGGTTAGTTAACGTATACATAAACTAACCGATAAATGCCAATTATAGAGATATCACAAATGTCGCGCTCTAATAATTGCAACTTAAAATTGACTATACTACCTTCCTTCATAGATGAAAAAAACATTTTCTTCAGTCTGCGGAAGACGCAAAAGTATGAGTCTATTATTTTCGATGCCAGTACCAGTGCAGTCAAGCGACATGAAAACCATTTCATGCACTCTTGAAAACTGTACTCCTAATTATTATTGTCAACACACAAAGGCCAATCACCAGAACACAAATTTGGTTTATTATAAAAACATCGAACAGATAACTAGATATGTGACAACATTTGGACGGTGAAAGTGGTCTAGACTGCATTCATTTAGATTTTAAAGGACGTTATACTAGTACGTAGCATTTGAAGTATGTTCGTATATTTTTTTTGTTTAATATATACAGTTAATGAAATGTCCTCTTCTAATTGACACTTTCTAGTAGCAGAGCCACTCGATGCTAGAGTTCAAGGATGTCGGGGTTGTTTCTTTTGCATTTTTTTTTAAATATTTTTTGGGGCGTGCAATACTTTCCCTAATCTCTGAGCCGCTACTGCTCTTCAATTATATGGTATGGTAATATGTATAATATCTGGATTATCTGATATAGAGGTTATAAATATTAGGCTAGGCATAGGGAGTGGCACCGCATTAAGACATCTACCTTTTTAGGTACCTACCTATGTTTGTTGTGTGCTACATACAATTTTCACTTCACTTCAATGACGATGGCATTATTTTTATGTTTTTTATACACACAGTCATAAAAATAATGCGTTTTCATCATATCTATCTATGTTTTTATTCCACAAAATATGGACAGCGTTATAAAACGCCTAACTTCGACGTTACGCCATCTCGCATTGCTTAGTTTCCTTTTACAGATTAGAGCGAAACAAGTTTAACGTATCTATCATTTTAATTACAGAAAAGTATATGGATACGAATCAGTAGCGGACTTGTACAAATGGAGTTCTTCGGCATTTTACCTGGAAAATATAAAAACGCCGATGATATTTATCAACGCACGCGACGACCCAATAGTACCTGAACCATTATTGCCAGCAATCAGAGAATTTGTCAGTGAGTACTTGAATTAAATTTCGACTAACCCGTCACCAATCTCTCTGTAATCCTGTCTTATTATTTTGTTAGAACTATTGTTGGTAATGATGGATTGAGCGTTGAACATCTCGGTCCTTATCTCTTACAGACTTCCCGTGCTCTTACCTGATTGACTTGACTTCACTATGATTTTTTTTAATGTAATTGATGTGGCAAACAAGCCAACAAGCATGCACATTGATGTTAAGTGATGACTGCAGCCTATAGACACCCACACAAAGACCAAGGTCAAAATGCAGATGCGTTACCACTCCTGAGGCCTAAGGTGTTATGCCTCTGTGCCGGAAATTACAGGGCCGTACATTACCACCTGACCGGAACACGATAGTGCTGAACACTACCATTTAGCGGCAAGTACATTAGGTAATGCGGTGGTGTCTACGCCCGCGAGCTCCGTCACTGGAGCTCTACCACCAGTAAACAACACAACAAACGGAATGATAGGTATTTAGGTGAAACAATTTGTGTTTTAAAACGTCTCCATACACCAGACACTTTGCTAATTGCTGAGCTCATTAAGACCGGTGCTGTGTAGGCCGGCTTAAAATATGAGGATCGGTCAAGTGACAGAAAATGATTTTAAAAAAACCTATGTAGTTGACATGTGCACCTTTTTAGGGTTCCCTTACCTCAAAAGAATAAAACGGCACCCTTATAAGATCGTGTGTCTGTCTATCCGTATGTCTCGAGCCGATTTTCTCGAAAGTACTGAGCCGATTGACCTGAAATTTAATACACGTGTAAACCAGTGACGGAAAAATTAATAAAATCTAAAAATGGAAGCCCCGCATTTAGTGGGAATAGTCTAGATGAGCTTTTTCCCGCGTCTTCGTATGTGCATAACCAAGACCCACCCACCTCTTGTCACAAAATGTCACACATGTTGTCAGCCTCCCTCCCCGCTTTACATGTGACGTAATTTCTGGATGGCTCCTACCTAGTCTAAAACTAATCGTTTTTAGACATCACCATTCTTTTTAAACATTGGGTTTTCATAAATGGTTTGTTTATTTAAAAAGCATAATTAAACTATAAATTTATTTCAATGTTGCTTTCGGCCCTCTTCACTTAAAACAATAAAGTTATACCTTGTCAAACATACCCGGTTATTGTTTATTGTAGATTTGTGAATTTGACGCGTACGATTTTGGGAAACTACCATGACCGTGGCCAGTGTGTGCACTTAAGCCTTAAAATATTAATAAAGTTTGAGAGAATAATTCGACATAATAAATAATATTAACCAGTTTTTGTACTACCTTGACCGAATCGCCAATGTCATTATATTGGCAATAGTTTTTCTATGTAATTTGAAATGCGAGTATGACTTGCGTGCATAGGGTTCCGTACAATTGAAAGATTCATATATTACCTATAGACTTCTTACCTATATGTATTCCTGTAATATATAGGTACCTAATGTATTTTTCCCAGTTATTACACCCAGTAAAAAAATAAAGGAGAAGGTGGACCTGTGTATCATACCAAATCAATTCAATTGGTTTTGAAGCTCATTTTCAATGTCAATTAAGCAATACCACCGCGGACACTCCACCAAAATTCCATACAAATGCTCAATTTGGTTTCTATTACATAGACATCAATCAGTGACGTGTATTTACACGCGCACCTGTGTGTGTAGCACGTACAAAACACCAACCGTCGCCCATAAGAGGGGAAGGGGTTGAGTGATGCAGGCAAATCGGGCGGGACGTCGAAGTGTCCATTCTATACGTAGTATTATTACATATTCTCTGGTACCGGCGAGAAGCAGTTGTTGCCTAGCCACCCTGCGAACCATGAGAATGGACCAATGGTCATAAGAAATAAATAGACATTTGATGTAATACAGTGTTTAATGAAATAACGCTCATTAATAGCAAAAACCCCAACAATAAAGACTCCGCAATTTATTTAAAAAGCAAACTGGCTGTAATATACTGAAAGACGAGTCAGACACACGAGTGATCCTATAAGGGTTCCGTTTTTTTCCTTTTGAGCTAAGGAATCCTAAAAACTTGGCTCTGTGTTCTTATATTAATAAGAATAAAGTGACACGTTGAAAGTTATAGGCGTTGCCAGAGGGGTCCTTCCCTGGAGATTAAAAATATACCAATTTACTGAATTTTGGACTGATATCTGCCATACTTAATAATATACCAACTGTCCCATCCTCCCTTCGCTCCAAGATCGTCGGCCGATCCCTTGTTGAAAGACAATCTTAATTGTGCTGACGGCGTCGAGCTGACGGGCGTCAGCTCGCGAGAAAAATATGACTATCGATTTCAATTGTTTCATTGATTTCATTAGCCCCCGGTGGTCTCTCATGTCTTGACGTTTTACACGCATGTGTTTATTCATATATAGTCTTTGTTTTCAGGTTCTCATGATAAGCTAATGTATTTGGAGTTGGCCCACGGAGGCCACTTGGGATTCTACGAGGGCGGGCTGGTGTACGCCAACCCAGTGACGTGGCTGGACCGGGCCTTAGTGGGCCTGGTCGGAGGTCTCCTGATGGCACATAACAAGTGCTCGCCCAAGGATATCGCCATCGCCAGCGATTATTCAATATCCGATGACGAACCAGATCTCATTAAATCCTCCACCATCATATATCGTGATCCACTCGAGAAATTGTCACAAAAGGCCTAAACGTAGTTACTTTGCTAAAGTTGAAAAAAAAGTATTCAATGGAATGCTTATCAGTGCAATTAATTTAATTTGATATTTTTATAATATGACATGAATGAAAATATTAACAGAGATTAGAAAGTAGTGTTTCTTGGCCTACATGTGTGTGTGACTTGTGTTAGGATTTTAATTTATATGAATTACAATTAAATTGGTTTAGATGATTATTCACTAACAGGTTTGTTGATGATTACAGAACGATATTTAAATACGTATAACATGTATTATGGCAAATTAATACAAATCACCATCAGCTAATACTTTTTAGTGAAGCCTTTGCCAAGTGAAAAGATTGTTGGAAAAAAGTATACTTGTTTATTATAGGTAGGTTGTTAAAATACTTAACATAATGTAGGTATGTATTGATTCGGGGCAGATTCTAGAATTAACCCTGAATACATATGACTTGTTTGGTTATCACTAAATAAGAAAAGGGGGTGAAGAAGTTTTCCGTCCTTGATGGACGATTGATAATATTTACTTTTGCATTTAATTGTTAAGACTATACGAAATTAGTGTTGACGTGTTGGGTTTTATATGCGCGTTATAATACAACATAGGGAAACATCAAAATGCTAAATACATATGGCTCGTAGCTGCTTCCTTCATCCTAACAATTTTTTTCATAATGTTGTTTTCTCCTCCTTGATTTGTTAAGATGTAGGTGCCGGCACGGATCTTGAGCGCTGGACGAGACTGAATAGCTTTAGGTATGTGTCGTATGCGATTCAACTAATCAAACGAATAAATCTTCAAATTTGGGCAATACGCTAAGGTCATTTCGAAAATAATTCGTTCATTCCATTAGTGTCAAAGCCACTCATAGAATCGCGGCAATTCGAGTGAAATACGAGACAAACGAAACGAGGGGTAGCCGGTGACATTTTGTCGATTTAGTGAACGACTTTATCCAAATCTTAAAGTAATTAATTATTGATCTATCCAAATATTGAATCGACCAGTGATTGAACGGGTCTGAAAAACATTTTGTCGACCGGTCAGTTTTGATTCGACCGATCGCTAATATGATTCCTACGCCTTACTTCACACTCACAAAGAGGGTCTCTTTGTGTAAATCACAACTGTGGCAGGTATGAGGCAAGGTCAGCTCAAACTTTGTGCCGGTACATATTTGTATTATTTTATATAAAATACAGTTTTATTTTATTAAAACTGAAAGAAATATTTTCATCACTAGTCTAGTCGTTCTACCAACAGAGCTACCGACGTCCAGTCTGGACTTACCGTTTTTCTTTTTCTTTACAATGTTTGTGGGAGTTTAGTTATTGCGATTAGAACTAAATTTTGAAATGTAATTAAGAAAAATAACGTGTGATACTTATTTTTTAAATTCAAATTGTTAAGTACCACCGCAGATCAACAGCTAAGTATTTAGTATTTTTTTACTCCCTGTGTATTCAAATTTATTGTGATGAATAAATTTTAATGTGATGTATATGAAATTGTAATATGTATTATCAATGAATCATGGCAAGTTCCATACGTTGATGTGTACAGAAAAAAATGAAAAAAGTCCAATAAAAAACAACTTAATATTATCTAGAGAACCTCGAGAACGTTCCCTGGTATCTATAATATTTTTACCTCAACGGAATAAAAACCTAAGAACAGTAGATGCACTCCATACTAAAGTTGAATTTTAAACTTTTCATTCCGGAGAGTAAAAAATATTAAAATGAGTAAAATGAAGGAAATGTTCTTGGGGTTCCCTAGATAATATTTGAAAGCTGTTTTACCGTGTATATTTTTTTTATTTTCTCTGTACAAATCTTGCCATGATGCTTTATGTGTGATAATCATTATATATGTAAGTATACCTATTTTGATGTTATACTAAAGACAAGATATATACTTTTATAATTACGCATATTATATAATGGGTTTGAGTTTTATTTAAAAATTGCTACACAATAACATAAAACTATTTCAATTATTAGTACAAATTGCAATGCTGCTGTCAAAGCACATTTTCTGACTATAAATTTATTATCCTTACGGCCAAATACTCAAACGTCACTCAAAACTAAGTGGAACTTAAAAGTTTTCTGTCTTTATAAAACACGTTCAAACGATAGCATTCATTTGAGGGTTGGTTAAAATTGAGTGACTTTTGAGTATTCGACCATTAATGTTGATTTTATCTGTAGCAGAAATTATTTAATTTTATCATATTTTTAGTGTAGTAGGTAATATTAATCACAGAGTACGGAATGAAACCTTCCTCGTCTCGGGTCTATATATATATAAGATACACATCATATTTAATTGTTCAGAACAACAATCAAAACCACTTTTACAGGGAAAAAAATGTCCAATAATAATATGTTTTACGTAATATTGGATTTCTATATAATTCTTTATCATAGAAATAAAAATATCAACAGTGTATCAGAAACGAGCCCGTTAGTTTGACGTCGAATACAGGTTCTTTTTGTTTAGTCGTCACAACGGAGTTCGAAAGGTATAGATACAAAGGCATTACTTGATCTGTCTGTCATCCATCATCTCCATACCTGTACATGTATGAGCAGTAGGCTCAGTAACAGATAGCAGCGTATCTATAATAATATATATATTAAGGCACCTGTCTTTTATGTTGGTGTAATTTTATTGTACTTAATATTCAAAACATTAACTACTTGTCTGCTACTTACATGAAAATATAAATGCGCAGTGAGAATTTCGTACTCTGTGACTTATATAACATATTATATTGTACGAGTGCATTTGATTGCTGAACGCATACTGCCAGAATAAAGTATTGTCGGTCTCAACAATGTGATAATGGAATAAAAATTGATGATGCTGTCCAGTACCACACAATTCCATTTCTGCTTATCTACCAGGAATTGTGATATTATAATATTATTAAAATAAATAATCCATAATTGAAAACATTCCTCAGTCGTGTCATGATGCAACGTGTGAAAGATTGTCTTGATAAATATGTTATCACCATGTTCCTTTCTTGCTGAGTCTTGCTATTAAAATGTCGTTTTTTTTTGTCTTCATTGCACAATTAAAATATGCACAATTATAAACTATTAATAAATAATATTTATCAGAAGAGAGGCCTTAGTGTTAAGATGCTTTATGTGTAATGTCTGTCCCATTAGAATATACAATTTTGTACGAACGTTAGTTGTCACAATTTTTTTGTGAAGTTGTAGAAAAAGGTTTATTATAATATGTCGATTGTTTATAACATCATTGCGAATATGGCCAAATTGTTTTTTTTTTACATGGTCAGTTTTATCGATATAAAAGCTTTCAAAAGTGTTCGTTGTAAACTTCGGAGACCTACCAATTTGCCAATGGATAAACAATCTTCAATACCCGGCAATAAATATTGCATATCGAGCTAGTTACGACACTTCATACAGCGATCTCTGCTGTGATTATCACAGCCTAAGTAAGCACTGATAGTTGGTATTAGTCAAAAATTTATCAAAATGGTCGGAAAACGTCACTTAGGTGGTGTTCGGGAAGTTAAGGAGCGTTTTCTTGTCAAACATCCCGCAGTCCTTGAAGGCGAAAGTCTTTGACCAGTGCTTTTTACCGATGATGATCTACGGTGCCGAGACGTGGTCTCTCACTATGGGTCTCGTACGAAAGCTCCAAGTCACTCAGCGGTCAATGGAGAGGGCTATGCTCGGCGTTTCCCTACTGGATCGAATCAGAAATGAAGAAATCTGTAGGCGAACGAAAGTCGCTGACATAGTCAAGCAGATCTCCATGATGAAGTGGCAATGGGCAGGGCACATAGCTCGGAGAACCGATAGCCGCTGGGGCAGAAAGGTTCTCGAGTGGAGACCACGTATCGGCAAGCGCAGCGTAGGGCGTCCACCTGCAAGATGGACCGACGACCTAGTGAAGGCTGCAGGTACCCGCTGGATGCACGTCGCTTCCGATCGGTCGGCAAGGAGGTCATTGGGGGAGGCCTATGTTCAGCAGTGGACGTCCTATGGCTGATATGATGATGATGAGGTGGTGTTCGAAGGAGATAACGCTTTAAAGAAAATGAAATGTTTTCCTTAAAGACGATATGCAATATATTTGACGGGTAAAATGTCCGCTAATCAGCTTTCCTATCCTGCAGTGCCGAAATGTTTTTTGCCTCAAATTTTAACATGTAACGTGTGAATTTGTAGAACATGTTTTATTCATAATTAAGTTGAAGAATATTAGACGATGATTGCCAGAGTGGCGTTTTTACAAAAAATTAGTAGGAAATATATAACTTATATTATTATATGATAAACGTGTGATGATTGTGTAAAACAAATGAAAATTTCGTTCATGAGGTCAACTCAGGTCTGAAAAAAAATGGCGCTTTTTTGTCGATAATGTGAACCTACTGTCCGAGAGCGTTTTATGTAACTCGGTGGACATCTATTTGAAGAGCACTATGCATATATTGCTGTTTGCCTAAATTATATTATTATAATTCGTAAAAGTAGCAATGTACTCACCATAATATACCCTCACAGTTGAGCTAAATTGGGAACCTTTTACCAGGGGTTTTTAGGATTCTAGAGCCTACAAGGAAACCTTACAATTTTGCCACGTCTTTACATCCGTCTATCCGCAGTTATGCTCGACTCTTCATACTAAAAAGCTGTAATTTGGCATGAATATACCTACTTACATATTAATAACTCCAGAAAATAATGCAAGTGTTGCAAAAAAAAAAATTTACTGACTTTTAAAATGCCTACCGAATCATTTTACAAGAGGGCGCTGTGAACGTCTACTAACTACCTCTCTGCCAAATTTAATGATTTTAGCAAACAAAAATTAAGGACTTGTATAGTTGCGAGAATTTTAAGACCTCTTTAAACCGGTCCTATCGCAACATCCATTCTTAACCATTGTTAACTAACTGAACGCACCTTACTTGGTGCTCTGCCGAATTTCAAGTTCGTAGCACAAAATATTAAGTTCCTCCTTTCACGCTAACTAGTCAGTTCTTAGATCTCTTTAATCCGGCCCTGTCGCATTATCCGTTCTTAGCAGCTGTCTACTACCTATGAACTATAAGGAAGGCCTCGCCAAATTTTATCTTTGTACGTCAAGCAGTTTTCGATATTTCATGATAGATTAAAATGTCACCTATTTCTGTGTTCATCAATAAATTAATATTGCACATCGACCTTAGCTTATTTCGATTATTTATTATAGCGTTATCTCTTTCGTACCTTACCTATGTGACGCTTGTCGACCATTTTGGTCAAGTTTTGACCAATACCGGACTATCATTGATTACGTAGGCAGTATGTAGCAGAGATAACGCTCTACGAAGTCGAAACTAGCCGATTGTCTCTTTCGTCGGATCGATGTGCAATATTTCATGCTGCGTACTGTAACTTAAGTGAGGAATATTTTCTATTTTAAAATATTATAGGAGGATAAATATATTTTTATTGCTTACTAGCTGTTGCCCGCAGAATCGCCCGCGTGGATGTCGTTTAAAAAGTAGCCTAAGTTCTTTCTCAAAGTCAACTCTATCTCTGTATTCAGTCGTTTAGATGTGAAAAGGTAACAGACAGACAGACAGAGTTACTTTCGCATTTATAATATTAAGTAGTGATTATGACAAAGGCCCAATTTATTTGTTAGATTTGAGTTGACCTAAAGATAAAATTAAATATACTGCTAACGCGTTTTATTCGGTGAGTTCACAGAATCTCATCTTACTGCCGTTTGTAATTTGTGTAGATTGTGTATTATAGTACAATTTATGTACTTAGTTAGTACTTATTAAATTACAATCCAAATTGCAGTATCCTTAGTACAAATATGTAATTCAAATGGAAAATCGAATGTAAAAAGTTCGGTGATTTTTTTATTTACAGTAAATTTCTCACTACTGGTGAAATTATATATGCAGGAACTTATGCTTCATTTTCGATTTTCTGTAATGAATAAAATGACTAAGGGTATAGATCTCAAATGACTGTTTGCATGGTGATAGATAAAAGAGTTCTAAAGAAATATGTTCAATTTGTAATAAAAAATTTAAAAAAAGAGATTATTGTGGTAGAAATAGATCTATGTTTTTAGAAGTTTGAATTTAAACATAAAATATTGGGATTGGTAATAATGTGTTGTTTTTGGATGGTGTTCCTATGTAACAATGTTATTACAATGATTTAAATGGAAAGATATCGATAGTAAAAAAATTGATATGAGAAACTCATGGAGTTTCCACGAGTTTGCGTAAACTCAAGGGTATTTAATTAGACATTGACTACATAATGCAAAGATCGTTCTAAATACCAATAAAAAATAGTGAAAGAAATGAGTTGCGCCACGGTGACGGTAGCGGAACTATGATTCACAAAACGTTTTCTTGTAGATATCTTTGAATTCTTGTTAGGCATTCATAAAAACCAAACTTGGTAAATTTTCGTTAATCTCATAAGAATAATGACACACAAAAGGCTCCCCAGCTATCAATTTAATTTTTTACAATTGGCCTTAGATACCAAAATTGATTCTTTCTATCGACACAGTTACCGTTGTGTGTATGCTAGATATGTATAAGGCGATTTTTTCACGGACGAACTTGCATCTTTGAAAGTAATATCTTCCAGATCCCATCACAGATTCGTATCTTTTTGACCGGAAATATCGTTGAAGGCCCATGTACCTGCCATATGAGTGGCTTCTGTTTTATTATATTAATTGATAGGCCTTATCATGTGGAGACAACCTAAGGGTTTAAGAAACGTCAGAAGAAGTAAACTCTTGTGGAAATAAGTTTTACACGTTTCTTGTATATCGGGCGACCTTCGAACAATGCAAGCAAGTGATCTTTTGTTGATTCGTTCTTGTAGTTCTTCACGTATTTGAAACACGTTATTGTATTGAAACTCACCGTGAGCAAAATATTTCTTTGTAAAAAAGTTATATCTTACCACAAACCTATACAATGATTATTTGAATTGTACAGTACCCAGCAAGAAATAATGCACATAGAGCCTACGAAAGAGACAATCGGCTAGTTTCGACTTCGCAGAACGTTATCTCTGCTATACACTGCCTAAGTAAGCACTAAGTCTGGTATAGGTCAAAATTTGATCAACATGGTCGACAAACGTCACATAGGTAAGGTGCGAAAGAGATAACGCTCTACATTACTATACATAAATCGAAATCTCCTTCCTAAGGTCGATTTGCAATAATTCTTGTTGGATACTGTCCCTACTTGAAATAAGAGATGAATCATTTTGTTGTGTTAGACGTGTTTGAAACACGAGTGCAGTGCTATATTATTATGTCAAATGAGTGTCAGTGTGATTGTCCCAGAGTTATATTATTTTGTGTCTAATGTCTAATAAATGTTATCAAATGATAATATATTTTCATTTCTTATCCATTCATATCGAAATTAAATATTACAAAAGAATTGATAAATAAGTATATTTCTAGTCAATTATATAAAATTTTAAGAGACGGGTGAATTTACGCTTCCTTATACTATAAAATTACACCTATTCTTAAACAACTTTGTAAATGGAATATTATAAAGTTACAAGTCCCGAAACAAGATAGTCTGTTATAAATTTTAGTAATAACTTGAGCAATAAACAAAGATGAGATCATCGTTAGTTAAGCTACATTAAAATGTTGAATATTTATTTGAATGAGATTCTGTCAGGATAGTCAAATAAAAAATACAAATGTAGTTTATATACGAAACTACATCCAAATGTTACAATGTAACAACAATCAATAAGAGCATTATGAATATTCCAAATACAAATATCACAACATTTTCCTTAACATAATCTTATTTCTCTTTACATAATACATCTTAGCATAATACACATCAATAGTTAAGTATTTTAGATGCATATACATGAATCATTTACAATAGTCAATTATAATTAATCTTATTTCAGAGCCAGATCTGTTTCCTTAAATCATAATAATTTTAAAGTCCAATTTACATTGGCTAAGTGTTCGACAAAGTGACTTCTACAGGATAACTGGATGGAGATGCAGATGGAATCAACACCAATACAGTATTTAGACTAAGTAATATAGACAGACCACAGAACAGTAAAAACACTAGAAGTCGCAAGACGACGCCCCGCGTGCCTCTGGTATGCAGAGATGATCATATTGAGCCATTGCCACCAAAACCAAAAAAATATTTATAAATGCCTTACTGTCCTATAGTACTATCCAATGGATATAAAACGAACCGAACCGAAAAACTAACAAATTATGGCAAGTATATACGTTATGGTGTTGAATATAAGGACCACTAACGAATAAACTCAATCATACGATTCTAGAAATATGGCGCATGTCACAGACTGCTACGACAATATAGAAACTCACAATAAAAGAAATATAGAGCATTTATTATTAACATCGAATACAGTATCGTCTCGTAAATATCTAGCGACAAGCAGAAAAACATTTTCTATAAGTTTTGTTGCTAATTGTTATGTAAATATCAACTTTGTGTACAATCTTATAAAGCATAAAATATAACGCATTTTATCACATCTATTAACCAGTAGCGAAAGATAATACTTCCAAAATAAAAGGTTATAAGTCCTGTGATGCTAAGAAAATAAAGTAAATATTTTGTCCCAGTTTAGGTACCCTTTAAAAATATGTATGTGGATATAAGACATGGTGAGGATTGATACATAACCTAGCTGCCAATCACAATAGTTTTTCAAGTGTAAGAAAGTACGATTATGTTGTAGACGTGTGAGTTTAAGTTACATACGCTGGATTCGATTCATCCACGGCGTTAGGCTAATTCTATTGTTTTTATTGTTCTGTGGATAGAACAGCCTTAACAGTACAAGGGTGTTTTAATCCTACGGGCACGGGACAGAGATTAATGTACAAAATTTAAATGGTGTATTTAAAATGTGTTTTTCTAAATCAAAATAAGACGTAAGACTAATTTCAATCCACTAGGTAGAAAAACAGCTTACCATTACAAATTAGGAAAGCTTGGCATGGCAAGTTGTTTTTTCCAGTGCGTTAGAATAGTAAGTAGTCTTACATTTTTTTACTTAATGAAATCGACTACACTTGACCAATGAGAATCAGACATAGCTTCCTATATTTCTAATACTTGCTTACTAAATCATAAAAAAATGGCGTAGATCATGAAAATATGGCCACTGGGAGAGTACATAAATGCTTTAAAGTTCATCATATAAAATTACTGCCAAAATACTATTTTCATCAATGACACATGAATAGGTAGGAATACTTTAA
Source organism: Macrosoma leucophasiata (assembly GCA_036365455.1). Lineage (NCBI taxonomy): Eukaryota > Metazoa > Arthropoda > Insecta > Lepidoptera > Hedylidae > Macrosoma > Macrosoma leucophasiata. The sequence goes on along the minus strand of JAWQUS010000007.1, from coordinate 18,329,038 downwards.
AAAATCACTTTATAAATATTACATACAATAAACTTATTCTTAATCCATATTAAGTATTCAATCACTGAAAAAAATACTGTTAAACCTTCTAACTAGAATTATGGAACTGATATTTTACAGTCTTTTTACATGTCGGTTTAAATCTGAGTATGAATAAATTAAAGCTTCTTTTTACAAAATATGTATTGTATATAATATATACTTAAATAAATTACGTAAATGCAATTAAATCGTAACTTACGGTATCATATAGTCAGCATATGGATGTGGGGTCACCTTCCATAGTGCATGCTATGTTATCTAATTTAAGAGCTAAGTGCATTTTATTTTCTAGACCTAATATAATTTGTTCTCTATATTTACTGACATAGATATACAGTTCTTTCAATGCTGACAATGTATCGAATTCGTTCAACTGTTCCACTGAAAGCTGTTGCATTGAAGTACTTAGCTCTTGATCAGTCACTTGAGGTAATTGAGATACCGATTGATAAAATTGTATCACCATTTCTCTATACGTCGGTAGATCTTTCGCAAAAAGCAATTTATTCGACGGCGAATCTTTGCAAAGTCGGTGTTCGCTTAGTGAACAGGCATCCATGAATGTTTGGGCTATTACTGACAGAGAAGAGTCTACAGTAGCAGTTTTATTAATATCAAATATGAAATCAGGATTTTTTATAAGGTTTACCCAAAATCTTAAGGGTAAACTATTCGATTTCCACGCGTGAACTACTTCTGGGTTCAAGATACCATGTGCTCTAGCTGCATCATCGAACAGATCAAAGAGCCATTTAACTGCAGGTGGTAACACTTCATTTACTGTCAATATAGTGCTGAAGAAATCATCAACAAATTTGTGAACTGTGCCTTTAGTTGAGAGAAGCCTTGTGAGAAATATTTCCGGTATAGCTTTATGACTATGTTCTGAAGACTTGTTTATAATGTGCTGATATTCAATGGGCTTCACCAAATGGTAGTAATGAACATTTTGATCCGTTATATCACTATTATATACTCGTATATGGGAGTTGGAACAATAAATGCCTGTACAATTTTTACATGGTATTTTGTACGGCGTATTAAAGCTGTCGTTTTGACGAGATATTAAAGACATTACTGCAGATTCTTTAACTCCATAATGAGCTAATGTATTTAATTTACGCCAACCATTGAGGGTTTTCGTTGTGAGGTCTTCGTCTTGCAGCGTTACGTGCCCTCCTCTGCCATGACGCCATTCCAAATCGACTTCGTGGACGGAAGGACGCAAAGAAAATGGTGTATTTTTAAACAAAGCATCTAATATTTTGGATTTCACTTGTGATATACTATCACAATCTAAAACTTTGCATTGTACTTTATCATCAAAATCATCTTGAATGATATGTAAAGTTACAGTTTGGTGGTTGATTTGTTCTTTTAATAGCTTCTCTTCTGATAAAGAATATCTTGCTTCATGAGTAATAGCATCAACAACACCTTTCTCTATTTGATGTTTAATTGCTTTAAATAATAAAAACAGCGACGATCCTGCATAGTCTTTCAAATAATAATACATACATAATGCCATCCAATTTGTGAGCATCTTTTCAACAACGCTTTCAGTTCTTCGCAACATTAGTTGTGGGTGCTTATTGCAAACGGATTTGTCTATAAGACGTAATAAAAGCGACTTTAGAATATCTGTAGCATATTCCATCTTGCCCATGAGTATAATCATCAATAAGGAAGCCACATTAACCTTGTCTCTGATGTTAAATGATTTTTGGGCTTCTAATGTGTCTATAAATGACAGCAGGAAACATTTATTATTCAAAAGCTGTTCAAACTGGACCATAGCTGCGTCATAATTTGTTCTGGGAGTATTAATGAATTGACGCTGAACATTCAATATAGGATGATCTGAAACTCCTGGGAAAAACACTTTCATGACATAGTTAACATGATCAAGGGTAGGGATACCTGAATGTTCCAAATCTGCTGCCAAATCAGACATATCAGTCTGCAATTCTGCAAAGGCCAGCTTGCATTCCAATCTAACGTTGCTCTCCAGTGTGTCCATTTGGATTTGAATTCTTTTGTACTCTCTTTCAGCTTTCGTACTTCGGCGTCTGTACATAACTAATACAATCATGAAAATAAGAACCAGAAAAAAAGTTCCAGCTGCAATTCCTGCTATAGCTTCTGGTGGAAAATTATAATTCCTGAGTAATTCATAATGTAGATACCCAATCGGAAATCTCAGATTTTTTCCAACTTTTACAACAACTAAAGGTAAATTAATATCTGTTATTTGTACACCATTTTCATCACTATTGAAGGGTTGTATTTCTGGTGGAGTACAAAGAAGTTGCTGCATAGTAAGACTAGTAACATTGCATGGCTGAGTGCCAATGGTTACCACAACATCTGACTCATCACTGGCTCTTATTAAATTCTCACCTTCTATTACTAGAGGGTCACCCTTATAAGATTTAATTTTATTTGGAAATTGGTAGACATGAGGGTCCTCTACAAAAACCATATGAGTCCGTGGTGGATTGAAGTATTTTTCCAAATCATGCATAGTTTCCACATTATCCATTACGAAACCAACTTTCATTGCAATTTGGGGAGTGCTGGTTTGAGATTTAGTTGCTTGCAATATTTCATGATATTTTTTATTTATTGCTGGACTGGGGCATTCCATTTGATTGGAATTCAGAACAGCACATGCTGTATAATTAACAGGAAGTAACTCATTAGCATAATATAATTTCATCAATGGTTTCTGTATTGTATGTAAATTTGTACCATGTACTGTAATCATTCTTCCACCTGATACAAAGCTCTTTAAAGGTTTTATCTCCATTATTGTAGGATCAGCTGTGTAATTAAACAAGTCTCCATATAAAGTACGATTAGCATTATCTATGGAGACAGTTAATGTGTGGATTACACGGGGTATATTTGCTTTTGGTGTTATGCATATTAGTCTGCTATTAGAGGTCTGTGTTTTATTTACAGAACATGGTAATTCATCTAGGTATGCTAAAACAGTTGAACCAATATTCAAATGTTGTCCTCCAATAGCTAGTTGTGTACCACCAGATATAGGGCCTATAGTAGGATAAACACCTTGCAATTTTATATTCTTGTAACTAAACAGCACAGAAGATTCTGTATAACCAGCATCATTTTCTACAATAACAGGTGCTACTGTTGTGCCATTGGATGGACCTGTTCTGCAAGTTATACTCACAGACACTTCAAAATCTTCTATGTCACAAAACACTTCTCCAATTCGCACTTTTCCAGTAACTTCTTCAACTCTTAAACCCAGATTGCTACCTTCAATAGTTACCAATGTTCCCCCTTCTATAGGACCACTTAATGGCTTGATCATGTCAATTCTGGGTTTAGGACATTCCGTCACTGGATTCTCAAGGCAAGATTCACTGTAAGAACATGAGTTGCCACACCAAGTACACTGGTAAATTGAATTTCGTGTGATACAAAGCGAACAGTCAGCATGATCCCTATGAGATCCTAGAATTTCACATTTATATAATGTTATTGTTATTGTATCTATGTAATGTTTGTGATTCCAAAATACTTTAACACTCACATTATATTCTCCAACATCTTCTTCATATGAATACATTGTTTTGTCACAGACTATGAAATGGTTGGACTCCACTCTGGCTGGCAAAATCATATTTGCTAATTCTATACTTACAATACATTGAAAGCCAGTGTGCCCGGGTTGTAAATGTGGCAAGTTCTCTACTTCTAGTTCCAATTCTTTGGGCACATTATTAGGCAGTAAGATGGGTTTTTTATACTGCCTAATTCGAGGACAATGTCCAATACCATGGTTGAGTAATTTGGTTGGGTTATTTTCACCACTAATTATAGTTCTTTGACAAATGGAGGTGTCATGAGTGCATCTGTTATCATAAATGCACCAGTTGCATGCCCATTCACTCATTATACAACTATGACATGTTGTGTGCTTTGCACAATCATAGTACGCAAAATTTCGTGATACAAAATCTTTGTTAGTTTCTGAGGAGTGAACTGATAGTGGAACATAGACATGATCTTGGTTTTGTAAAATTTTAGGTCTATGTTTTATATCTGGAGTAGGACAGGCTAGACCGTTTGATGTTACTGCAGCATCAATTGGTGGAGCATTACCAAAAACACACTTATACTTGGCTCCAAAAGGTAATTCTGGAAGTGTCCTGATAATTAGCTGCACTGTAGTAACTTCATTCATGGATATTCTATCAGGTAATATCTGTTCAAAGTCAATGCATTGTTGACCAGTGTATTGAGATAGCCATCTGGGAGCACTCTGTGTACCTTTTTGACACATGCTCTGAACTGTGCAACGTTTTTCCAGTGAGCACCACCCGCAATGAGGATCATTTGATTCTAGACATGAGGAACAATTACCATGTTCAGCGCATCGCTCAGTGGGAATTTGAACAATTGTATTTTCTGCCAATACGTAAAGTGTTTTTTGGTATGGAGATAAAGTAGTATCAGGTAAAATTTTCTGTCCCGGTAGCAGTTCTTCACTAGAGTATTCTAGAGCTTTTTCAGCATCAATCAACACTTTCTTTAAAGTTCCTTCGCTAGTACCTAAAAATGCTACAGTGTGTAAACCAGTAACAGACATAGTTACAGAAGTGATTAAAGTATTATTCCAGTGAATCACTGACATAGTTTTAATTGGATAAAGCCCACTGATTTTCAGACCTACTTCACAAAAATTAAGTATATTACCTGTGGACCCAACACTAGGGCATTTACCATCAGATATCATACCTGATATATAGCCCATGTTCCGAGCCTTAGTACTGCCATTAAAACACATGTGAACATTCTCATTAAACTTAATCTCTATCTCTTGTAAGGAATACACACAAATTGCCGATTTTGTTGTAGGCTCATTAGTGATGCCTTTAGAGGGACTGAATAATGCAACTAGTATTGGGTCACCAGTCTCAATACCGAGCTGTGTGGCTAAAGTTACACCTGCTTTAGCTATCTTAGCATCTTGAACTAAATTGTAATTGACAATTTCAATCTTACCATTAGACTCTTCATTTACATTACATTCTAACGTTATCTCTGTATAACTATTATAGTTATCATCATTGACACAAGTGCGGGCCAACCTTGACACATAACCTAGCTCCTCATTGCCTGCAAGATGTGAATGTTTCTGTATTATAAGAAAATATGCATAATCACTGGCGTTAAATCCATACACATATTGCACTAGGAAATTGTCTCTATACTTCACATCTATTTGTATCAAGCTCTGCTTGGAGAAAGTAAACTGAGCGAGCTGCAGGGTCATCAGGTCTCTACTAGATATCGCAGGCACGTCGTGTCTGTACTCTCCATTGTTTGTGAACGTAGTTCCCACATACAGCACATTTGAACGGTCCCAAGAAATATAACGCTCGGGACCAATAAAAGCATATGTTGAAGCCTCCGCGTCGTTGGCAGCAACACTCTCTGCGATGAATTCAGGTTTGGCAGATATATCACCCAGTTTATACTTGAAACACGAACCTTGGGCTACTGATCCGCAAGCGATCACTATTCTCGACTCTTGATCGATCACTAGTATTTTGTTGACGTTGTTAGTCAATGTTGTTTGGATTTCGGGCGACGAACAACCGCTGGCATGACACAATGGGTTATCCTGTATGGGGCCAGTCCTTATAACATGGATTGGTTTCAGGTCTGGGCTGAGCTGATGAACCCAGTTCATGGATCCTGTGTATACTTGACCGCTCACTCTGTCCACAGCGAGGTGATAAAACATGAATGTCTCATTTTTGCTGCTGGGATATTGTGATATAAACTCGTATCCACACACTATTGTGGATCGAAGCCAGAGTGTTATGACTAATACCGCTGTGAAACTAGCCATGATCACATTTTAAGCTGCATTTGTAATAATGTTCATTACGTTTTCACAACCACTGTGTTATATTTGTTTCATTTTCAACCCATTTTACGATTACGAAAATAATGTAAAAGCTATACATCGAAGCCGATGACATGGAATAAACAACTTTTTTTTTTCAAGATTGTAGAGTTGGTTGTAGACTGTATCCATGGTTATTGGTCTGTGCTGTAAACCAGATTTTTCATTATTGGTCTGTGGTGTCCTGTACCGTGACTAGGGATGGAGTATGGACATGGGCGGCTATCAAGAAGCTTGTAGGTAAAAGTGGAGACCACACAAGCCATACCACACAACCATATTACCTATTTGAAGCAAACCTAAATATAGCTCTCTCTATAATATATCTCTCTCTCTAAGGGCAGGCCGTCTCTTTCTAAGTAAGGTGACCATAAAGTTACAATTTTCCTGGGACATGACTGTGATTTTTATTTAAGATGACAAAATGTTTTAATTTTTCTTTTCGTTTGGCAAAGAGACAGCTATAGACTATAACGCCATTGATCAAGTAATATTATAATTACATACAACTGCTCATTTCATAAATCTCTAACATAGTTAATGAATATATTTATAGAGGATGACGATCGCGATGATGAGATGGTTCCATATGGAAGTTGATGGGATGTCCAGTGAACTAATGGGGAGTAGGTCCTTCTTATGAAGTTTCGGAGGAGCACGAAAAAACACTTTACATTGCATTAAATCACTTTCCTACACCCGTGCACGCTATCGATTGCTTTATGATAAAAATCCCACAATTTTGACACATAAAACATAACTACACATACATATTTTTTTATGTAACGAAGGTGACAAACACGCAGCACGGATGTTTAGTGACGACTGTAGCCTGAAGACACCTACACAAAAACCAGTGGTAAATGTGCAGATGCGTTGCCACCCCTAAGGCTTAAGATGATCTGCCTCTGTGGTAGTTAAGGATTTCAAAGATCTCAGTTGATACGAACATCCCCATTATAACAGTCTGTTAAAACCTTCTTCTTTCTGGTAAGATGGCATTACTAGGGCCAGGTTCCAATAACTTACCAATATCCGTAGTATTCCGTACGTAAAAGTAACGGTTGATTGTGAGAGTTAATGTATGGATGAAATATCAAATTATAACGGATAGTAAGCTATGTAAGCCTACCTACGTTAGTAATTTATTGAAACCGAGCATAGGAAAAGAATGAAAATCTTGTCGATAATGAAGCATTTATCAATGAATCCCAAACTTTAAGACGAAATGTCTTGTGGTACACAAGACATTGAATGAAGTAAAAATTATGAATTTAAGAGTGTTTAACAAAGTTTATTATACATAGATATATAGAATATATATAAATATATATATATATATATATATATGTGTCGGAGACGGTCACTAGTACGGACCGATAACTGACAAAGCACGAGGTCCGGTAAAGGGCGCCACGGTCGCCATGTTGCAATTAACTTCGTGCTACAACAGAGCCTAGCCGTTGGAGGGAGGTCGGATCAAGGCTCAATTACCATTTGATCGTTCTCATGATAAGTTCTCCTCCAAGCTAGGCACTGTTTCTGTCGTTTCGGTCTGATATTGTGTTGTGGTTGTGTACAGTGACTTGTGAGTGTAATTCGTTGTTTCGTTGCTCGACTACCCACTTTATACGCCCACTATGTCGGACGATAAAACTAATAATACGTCCGTGCCGATATATATATAGAATTGTGGTAAATCGCATTTTTTAATAATGCAAGTGGCAAACAAGCTTGCAGTTCACATTGATGTTAAGTGATGACTGCAGCCTATAGATACCCACACAAAGACCAAGGTCGAAGTGTAGATGCGTCGACCCCTGAGGCCTAAGGTGTTATGCCTCTGGTCCTGGCAATTACGGAGCCGTACATTAAACTTATATATATAATATATATATATATAATTAAACATTAAATTTTAAATATTCCATGGTATCATACTATGTGTAGATACTATATGGGTGTGGCGATGATTCTATTTTCTAGTTGATTATTTTTGCAGTAATCCATAGCGAAATGAGTTCCACAGACAGCTACGAGTCCATGATTTTAAATTAAGCTTAAGGAAAATAGGGATAAAATAAAATGGACTTACAGCCATTATAATCAATTTATTAATAAAGTTTATAGTGGTTTACAATATATGTTTAGATTTTAATGTATACATTAAAATATAACATAATCAATAAAAAAAAATTTCTGCATACGTCTTGCATTATTGAATTATTAATCCATAGGTACTACTTAAAGTTATTGTTCTAAAATTTCGTGGATGTGGGGATGCAACTTTATTCAATATAACTTAAACAACATACACCACGAAAATGAAATAAAATAAGAGCACCATACGCCTCTTTCAAGGTTCCCGCCAAAACTCCCAGTCTGAAGTTAGTTGCTAAATAGATAAAAGCAACAGTCTATAGTTAGCTGCTAAACTTTTTTGTCGTTTTTTTTTACTTCTGGGATTGGATTGTTACGCTAAAGAAGTACAAACCATTAAAAGCATCTTACCTTCCTCGAAAGCTGTGGGAAGTGGGAACTACAACTCTCTACACCCAATGTTTAGACGTCCTCGGCCGCATTCGATCTCTGGCCAACGGTTGGGCTTATTTCACGATCGCGATAGGGACTAACACTGAGCGCCTGGCGGTGGCTGCGCAGCGATGCCCGGCTAAGGCTGAGTGACTTCATGACACTCACTGTTCGCCACCAAGTTGATGCAGCGGTGCAGCGAATTTACTAACAGCAGTTTTAGCGCACGCGCCAATAAGGTTCGCATACGCACCGCCTTCGACTACCTAATCCCTGATCACGGCTCCGCTGAGTCGGGGTCAAAATATGCCCAGGCAAAGAGGCCAACCCTTGAAGTGGCTCGAAGGTCCGCATTGCACTGTACGTTTCATTTCATTACTATGCTCTACTGTAGTCCTCGCGCCTAATCTCAAACTACGTATAGTGATCTGTGCTCAAAACTGAGTAGGTAGGGTTAGGTACACCACTATTGGCAAGAAAAATGTTGAGAGGAGTTTTGGCGGGAACGCGGAAAAGAGCTGTATCGCTGCGTGATATTATTTTGGAAATTTGGGAATAGTCGCGTTTTTGTGTGTAGAAATGGTGGGATTTTTATCATAAAGCATTCGGTGACGTTCACAGGCGTAAGAAAGTGATATTATGAAGTGAAACATGATTTTTTATGCTGCCTCCAAAACTTCGTAAAATCTCCTAGTAAAGTCCCCATCACTTTACTGGAGCCATCTCATCATATTCCACATGGAAGCATCCAATCATCGTCATCTTCCATATGGATATTCATTATCATAAGAAATTTGGCTGTTAAGGACTTTCTTCCGTGGACGTAAAACATTTAAAAAAAAAAATGTTGACAGTTGACACAGACGTTTGACATTTATCTTAAATTTTTTAATTATTTGTGTCGCTTGCTTTTGTTGGTAAAAAAATAATATCGGAACTATAATTATAAGTGTGTTTTTTAAATGAATTCTTCAGAATTGAATTGAATTGATACACAATTATATGAACGTACAGTGATTTTAAAGAGTTAGCTTTTTGTTAATGTATTAAACAATGTGATAACGCGCTTCTCAATGCGACATGCCGATCTATCTAAACCTAACATTAAAATAATAGTTTAACAACAAAATAAACATCAAAAAATGATGGCTGCAATGGTATCGGGGGGTCCAGGTGATCCCCACACCCAGATGAACACTTATCGCAGCTATGTCACCATGTTAGCGGATCCCGGTGCCAAAGATGAAATCAAGCTGAAAGCTGCACAGGAGCTTAGTGAGAATTTTGAGGTATACATTTTAGCATTTAATTTTGTATACTTCGGAAATGTTAAAATATGAACATCCATAAGCTCAATCACATTCTATTGAAATCTTTCTTAGAGGCCGAAATACTGACAGCATATAGGTTACTTGGTACACATACATTTTAAAAATATGTCTATATCACATTACCTTTTTATATTGGAGATTTGCAAATATACAATCATATATCACTAACAATTAAAAATTAATCTGATCTTCCTTTTGCATTAAACTACTTAGCTGTCAAGTAGAAGTACCAAACTTGTATTACAAAATTTTTGTTACATTTTTGATGATCCAGTTCGACGAGTTTAATCCCTGCACCAGAATAATATTTGTATGGCCTACATATAGGTATGTGTTTTGGGTCTTAGTGTTTGTGTTGTGTATACAACGGCACCCACAACACAGGTATAAACCTATTGTGGAGCTGTGAGTGTAAGCGTATTTATTGTTATTATTATTTTAGGTTATAAATTATAATATTTAAAATTTTTGTACATTGTTTATTTTCCGCAGGTAATATTAGGGTCACCCCAGTATCCACAATTCTTGGATCACTCTTTAAAAATATTCTTAAAAATTTTGCAAGAAGGCGAACCACATTTTATTGCTGAATATAATATACAACAAGTGAGAAAGCTCATACTGGAAATGATACATCGGCTGCCCATCAGTGAAACACTTCGTCCGTATGTGAAAAGTATCCTCATATTAATGTTGAAATTGATGGAAATAGAAAATGAAGAGAATGTATTAGTTTGCTTGAAGATTTTTATGGAGCTTCATAAACAATATAGACCTGCCTATACTACAGAAGTTGATGTAAGTTCAAGGCAAATCTTTATATAATTTTAAGTGTCTGCCTAGTACTTGTTGAAATTTGTGAGATCTATTTAATTATTTTAAAATGCATACTTATAATTGTAATATTAATTTTTCGCAATAACACCTGCAAGTGAACTCTAGAAAATAAAAAAAAAGGGAAAAAAAAATGATTTCGAGCATGAATCGAACCTGCAACCTTAGGATAACCCATCAAGCCGCGTTACCACTAAACAACGATATAGATAGATATATATATATTAATTTATTAAATCACAATTTGTGTAAGCAAAACCATGTTTATTGTAATAAAAAACTTCTTTACATACTTAATGTATTATCATGGCAAGTCTGTTGCAGGTATTTTATAGATTTAATTCATTAGTAATGTAAAATATAAACTAAATTTGTAAAACAATCTATATGTATACATAAAAATCAATTGCTGTTTGTTAGTCTAAAACTCCAGAATGGCTGGACCGATTTGGCTATTATTGGTTTTGAATTATTTTCGGAAGACTAGGCAAGGTTTAAAAGGTGAAATAATAGGTATAAATTAAAAGAATTGTTTTATATTATTTCGCATTAACACATGCTTGTGAAAAAAGAAAATTGGTAAAAGTAAAAACAACAATTAATTTTCCCATACAAAAACTTTGTAGATAGGCACTTGCCAAACAATTAATTAGTTAATTCTAACTCTAAGGCGGTACAAAGTTTGCCGGGTAAAGCTAGTACACAATATAGGTATGATAATTCAGTATTTTTGTTCCAGATCCACAAGTTTTTGCAATGGGTGAAAGCTATTTACTCAGATCTGCCGAACCACTTGCCAAAAATTTTTGAACCGAAACCAACAATAAGGGTTAAAGACTTATCCGAAGTTAACATTGAGCAGCTTTTACAAGAGACCTACACCACAACACCAATTCATACAGAAAAGAAACTGTTGGATGGAAGTGTTGTTACTGTATGCATAATATGTCTATGTATATTATTAGTTATAAGTGTAACGTCATTAATTTAAAAAATGTATGAAAACTATAACTAAACTAACTTTAGTAAAAAAAACTATCATATCAAATGCTATTGGTATCATTTTAGAGTTATCAATTTATTTTTAGTATAATTCATAAATACAAAATTGTGTAGGATATGAAATCCTAATTTCAATTCTTGTGACATAAATGATAGACTCATTACTATGAGATCAACACAAAAAAATATTAACTTAATTTGATATCCCTATACAAAATAACAAATATAGATTCAACAGATGTATTAAACTAAGTATAGAAAAATGTTACAAATTTGATAAACTAAAAAAAACTGTTTTTTTTTTAATTTCAGTACAATCTTATCCCAAGATCGGTGCTGTCATTGAAAGTGATACAAGAGTTACCTATCATAGTAGTACTTATGTATCAACTTTACAAACAAAATGTCCACCAAGAGGTCAGCAATTTTATACCTCTCATCATGGAAACCATCACTTTACAACCTGCTGCCACACACAGGTATTTATTTACTTAGGTATTACATAAACTATTAGGTATATATAAAAATCCAATATCAGTTGGTGATTGTTAGATAGTATTCAATAAGATAATAAAGGTTAATTCATTTTCAGGCAGTCCACGTCTTTCAATAAAGAAGTATTTGTTGATTTTATGGGTGCGCAGATAAAGACTCTGGCATTTCTAGCTTACATCATAAGAATTTATCAGGATACTATAGCCAATCACGCAAATCTGATGGTCAAAGGCATCATTGGTTTGCTGACACTCTGTCCACCAGAGGTGGCACATCTTAGGAAGGAATTAGTGATAGCCACACGCCATATCTTAGCTACGGACTTAAGACTGAGTAAGTTTTTTAAAGGTTTTTTTATGTTTTACGGAACATTATTAAGTTCAATTATAAAATACTAAAAAGTGTCACAAATTATAAAAAGCTCCCAGAGCAAGAATAATACAAGAAACTTTTCGATTTAATACCAATTAATACTGTCACATAGGTATTATTATATTCTTTAGTAATATATAAATTATTTTTCTTAGTAATAGAAAGAGAATCAAAGATGTGCAAAAAATTGCAAAATATTTACTGTTCTTCAATATTACAGAATTTGTTCCATATATGGAGCGATTATTTGATGAGGATGTATTGCTGGGAGGTGGATGGACAGTCCACGAGTCGCTTCGTCCTTTAGCGTACTCCACACTGGCTGACTTGGTGCACCATGTGCGGCAACATTTGCCACTGACTGATTTAGCAATAGCCGCACATTTGTTTTCAAAAAATGTTCACGATGAATCTTTGCCAACAAGGTATGTTTATCTATTAGTTTAACATGCTGTTTATTCTAGTTTTCAAAACCTGTGTATTGGTGATAAGTAAGAAATCATCATCATCATTTCAGCCTAAAGACTTCCTCTGCTGGACAAAGACTCCATAAATATTTATCTCTATAAATCTATCTCCGTATTTACTACCCTTTAACAATCTTACGATTGACTGACTGCACTAGCGGAAGAATTCGCCTTTTCTAGTGGGCGGTAGGGTCGTCACGTCTCCCATCGTGACGACCCTACCCTCGCCGAGGCCTCAAAGTTGAATATAACATAAATTAAGTATAGAATGGGATAGGAGCCGTCCATAAAATACGTTCGCATACATGGGGGCAGGGGTCTCGCCGAGCGTGACAAATGTGGGGGGACGGGGATCTACGGCAACGTGACGTTCGCAGTTCATCGAAATATTTCAAATTAATGTTTCGATAACAGATTTAAAAAAAAATGTGTACATATATTCAGGTCTTAGTTTTTGTGACGTAATATTTTTGGGATCACAGATAGTGTGACACAGCGTGACACTAGGGGAAGAGGGTCAGAAAAAGCTAATTAAAAAATATTTTAGCGTGACGTATTTTATGGACGCGGACGGCTTCATAGGGGACAATAATTTCACCTTTGTATTTTATGAAAGTTTAACAAAGCAAATAAGTACTTATTGTTTTTGAATCATTGAGTTTTTAAGATTTAACAAAGGAGATGTTGCAAAAATGTATGGACCTCCGGCCATGTATTGTACACAATATCATTTAAACAGGCAAAATCAATATAAAAACGTTTTTTACTGCATATTTTCACTTATTTAGCTTTGTTTGCAGTTACAAAACATTATTTGCAGTTAGAATTGCACCACAAAACCAACATGGCGAATGTGGCGGGCGATGTCATTTTGACATTTTCATTTTTTAAATTGTTTTTTGATTATATAGTACTTGGAAAAAAAAAGTAATATTTTCTAAATACTATCGAAATCGATTGTTCCCAAGCGTCGGCTGTATCGCCGCCATGTTGAACATAGTTGGAAATGATAAAATCGTTTGAATTAAATGTGGTTGTAACTCTAAAATATATTCTTGAATAAATTAGTTGTATTTTTTTCGGATTCTTCTTTAATTTTCCTATTTTTAGAGGACGTGTACGAACCAGAGCCGAGCTCGCAACATCTCCTTTTTCGATTAGTTAAATTTTTTATTTAACATGTATTTCATTATTTTTTAATTATTACAGTATTCAAACGATGTCGTGCAAACTGCTTTTGAACTTAGTGGATTGTATTCGACAACGTTCTGAAAGTGAGGCCAGCACAGCGACAACTAGCACCGCAACCGGGGCCGCCGTGCAACCTCAGGGACGCCAACTTCTCATGCGCATTCTCGAAGTATTCGTGCTCAAATTCAAAACAATATCCAAACTGCAGCTGCCCGCACTAATGGCCAAATGGTGATTTTCCTTTGATAAAATAACATGTGATTCAGGCTATGTTCCTCAATCCACTGCGGCCACTGCAAGCGGTGACGTCAGTTAGCGAAGCCATTCCGTTTTATTTAACAGCACTGTTTACTGCTTAAAACGGAACGCTGTCTCAATATTGCAAGGACTGCCAATTACTGATACTACAAAAACCACATAATATGCCAGATCTTCTGGTTGAATTCTTACATTTACCATCTTTGAAGTAAATGTAATAAATTACAATTGTTTGCAAACTGTATAGTAATCAGGCAGCCCATGGATCAGTTAGTAATCAAAACAACTTGGACTTAAAACACGGTATTTTGAAAACAATTTATTTTTCCGATAGTGAAACATAATCAAATATTGGAATATGTTTCACTACTAAGGGCCGATTTCACCGTCGTAATAAAACGACCTTAAACAAGTTCAATAACACTATTTGGATGTCACCGACGAATATTGTTCCCGGATAAGGTTGAAATTGGATGCAAATTTTAAGCTAAACTGCATTTTGTTAATCTCAGTTCTCAGAGAAAATGGGGCAAGCCGCCCTAAGTATAATCTGATTACAAGGTCTAAACTTAATTGCAGCAAGCAAACCTCACCCGCACCTAATGGGACTAATGGAACAACCCCTTCCACGCCAACCACATCAACCCCAAGTACTTCAACGGTAGAAGTAAAAGTAGAAGATGAGAAACCGTCTCCTGACTTCCTCGATAGCATCAATAAACCAGAGGAAAAATCGAAAATAGGATTCCCCAGCTCTCAAATGAATAACCTCAATGTAGGAGATTATAGAACTTTAGTGAAGACTTTGGTTTGCGGGGTTAAAACCATCACGTGGGGTTGCGCGTCATGTAAAGTAAGTATGATTTTAGCTGATAATTTCGCTGCGGTCAATTTTAGCTGCGTGTGCTAAAGAAAGTAGCTATGTAGTGAAATATCATTTGATATTTCACACGATACTAGGGAAATATTGCATTCCTAATAGATACCCAAATTTCATAAGATTTTTTTTTCTTTAAAAATAGACAACAACAAATACGGAAGGCACAACCACAGCAACTATAACAGGACAGAAACAGTTTAGTGCCCGAGAGACTTTAGTATTCATTCGCTTGGTGCGGTGGGGTCTACAGTCCCTCGACATCTACACATTAGCGGCGCCTCGTGCACCCGTACAAGCGCCCGCCCAACCCCACGTACGATCCAAAGAAGAAAAGGAAGTCTTAGAACATTTCAGCGGTGTGGTAAGTTTAAGTTTCGTAGTATAATAATAATGTCACATTGTATTTTTCGCTATAACATAATGTAAATGGTTTTTAAAGATTTAGAACAAATATATGGCCCTGTAATAACTATCAGAGACATGACACGTTAAGTCTCAGTGGTGACAACACATCTGCATTTTGACCTCTGGTTTTTATGTAGATTGCTGCAGTCATCACTTAACATCAATGTGAGCTGCATGCTTGTTTGTCATCTACCTTGCATAAAAAAATCTAACGATAATACTTTGACGCATACGCACCAGCAACCTCTATCACACTAGGAGTAAAGTGGTTGGGATAGTGTTTCAGAGATAGCAGGTTCAAATCCCGTCTGATGTCAAATTTTATTTTCCTTGTTTTCTTTAAAATCTTTGAGCCTAATGTTACGTTGCAAATGATTGAATTTACGTTTACATTTCAGTTATCTGCTTAATATCTGTTTCAGTTTTCCATGATGAACCCGCAAACCTTTCAAGAAATCTTCACAGCGACTATTTCGCACATGGTGGAAAGAATAAATAAGAATGCAACACTGCAAATTATCGCTAACACGTTCCTATCTAATCCAGCGACGTCACCAATATTTGCTACAGTCCTTGTGGAATATTTACTTAAGAGAATGGAAGAAATGGGCACAAACATCGAACGTTCTAATTTGTATTTGCGGCTTTTCAAACTGGTTTTTGGCTCTGTTAGTTTATTCCCGACGGAAAATGAACAAATGTTGAGACCACATTTACATAGTATCGTCAACAAGGCTATGGATTATGCGATGACAGCTAAAGAGCCATATAATTATTTTCTATTGTTGAGGGCTCTTTTCCGCTCAATTGGAGGTGGCAGTCACGATTTATTATATCAAGAATTTTTGCCTTTATTACCCAATCTTTTGGAGGGATTGAATCGTCTGCAAAGTGGTTTACATAAGCAGCACATGAAGGATCTTTTTGTTGAATTATGTTTGACTGTACCTGTTCGGTTAAGTAGTTTGTTACCTTATTTACCTATGTTAATGGATCCATTAGTTTCTGCGCTGAATGGTTCTCATACGCTGATTTCACAAGGTTTACGCACGTTAGAACTCTGCGTGGACAATTTACAGCCGGATTTTTTGTATGAGCATATACAACCAGTTAGAGCAGATTTGATGCAGGCATTATGGAGAACTTTGCAAAACAATGAAGTTGCAAGAATAGCATTTAGAGTGCTTGGTAAATTTGGTGGTGGTAATCGGAAAATGATGATTGAACCTCAGAGATTAGAATACAGAGAAACCGACGCTCCGCCGCCGGCAATTCAAGCCTATTTCCAAGACCAACCGAAACCAATTGAGTTTGAAGTAGACAAAGTTATAGAAACCGCTTTTTCGGCGTTGAAATCGAGCAACACCGATCCATTTTATCGGCGTCAATGCTGGGAAGTTCTACGATGTTACTTGGCGTCATCTCTGAATTTAGACGACGATAAAGCCACGCTGCAGAAATTGTTCAGTCATCCCAGTTTTCTGGATGGGAAAATACCAGTTCAAAGTGGACCATACTATAAGTGCAGCAATTCTATTGTGAGAAATACTCACCGCACAGCTCTCACCGGTATGTTTGTAGCAGCAGCTATTAAAGAGTTGAGACATCACGTATTACCGACGATGGTTTCCCTTGTCCGTCATTATACACTTGTTGCTATAGCTCAAGAAGCAGGACCTTTTGCAGGATGTGGACCTAAAGAGGGTCTAGATGCGTTGGTTCTCGTTGATGCTATCGCTGTAGTGATGGGTCACGAAGAGAAAGAGTTATGTAAACCTGGACATTTGGCACTGGTTCTTATGATAGAGACTGCTGCCACAGTGTTAGGTAGTAAAGAACGAGCGTGTCGTTTGCCTTTGATGGAATATTTAGCGGAAAGAATGTCAGCACTCTGTTACGAGAGAGCATGGTACGCCAAACTCGGAGGGTGTATCGCAGTAAAGTTTATGTTTGAAAAAATGGCTCCAGAATGGGTTTATAAACATGTGTTTACATTTTTGAAAGCGGTTCTCTTTGTTATGATGGATCTGACAGGTGAAGTTTCGTCGGGCGCTATTGATATGGCAACAGTAAATTTGGAGAAGCTAGTTCGTGTTTGTGTGACTGGTTCGGTGGCTCAAGGAACTGAATCGGAGGGAGATGTAGCCGCAGCGAAGGCTCGAGCTTTACGCGATGTTTTACAAGAATTAGTTCTACAAGTCACCAGTCCACATCTATTGGTGCGACAACAGGTAAGCAAAGTATTGTGATTATAATTGTTTGGTACCTACTAGTATTTTGTTTTTAAATTTGTTAACGAGTCTTAAATCCTAAAGCGTAAATCTGATTTTGAATAGCCGGAATCCTACTATATTTTTTAAAAATCTTTACAGGCTATGAAATCTCTGGAGCTAATAGCCGAATTACAAAATAAAACAGTGACGGAAGTAATGGATCCACATAAAGAGGTGTTGGCGGATATTATTCCTCCAAAGAAACACCTATTACGTCATCAGCCAGCTAACGCACAAATGGGGCTAATGGATGGCACAACATTCTGTACAACATTGAGACCTAAACTTTTCACTATAGGTAATTTTATAACATTTTATATTTCTATAAAATAATTTGAAAAAATCCTTTCTTCGATATCAGAAATTATTCCCTTTACCAAATTTGGTAAATCAGGAATCCCTTCAGGGAGTGTATTCCTACGAAAACGTAAATTACACGCGTAAGAAGTTGCGAGTTAACCTAGCGGCCTATGGAGTTCCTAATTTCTAAAAAACTTAATAAAGTAAAAGCTTTGAAATTAACGTATTTTTTTCCAGATCTTAATATAAACGAGCACAAAGTATTCTTCCGCGAGTTGCTTTCGTTATGTGAGGCGGAAGACGCAGTTTTGGGCAAGCTGCCGTGCTATAAGGGTGTAAACTTGGTGCCACTACGCGCCTCCGCTCTTAGAGCACTCGCAGCCTGTCACTACATACAGGAAAAGCACTGCCGGGAGAAGATTTTCCAAGTGCTATACAAGTCGCTTGAGAAGAATGACGAAGAGTTACAGCAGGTTTGTTAGAGTTACTACATAACAATATTTTATATTAGTTTGTGGCGTAGCTTTAAAGGAGTCTTGTTTCGAAATTGATTAGAGAGTTTTCTTTCAACTGTGACGGAAAACAGCAACAGCGCCAGTGTAATAAAAAGATAACAGTCAAGAATTTAATCCAGATTAAGTCTACGAGCTGTGTGAAATTAGGGATGACATTTTGTGAATTATCGCTTGCATTAGGGTCCTTGACGACTCAAGGCCCTGTAGTATTGATATGGCTGATACGACGGTGGATTTACCCTTGGTCATCATAATCATCACAATTTCAGCCGAAAGACCGTCCACTGCTGAACAAAAGTCTTAAGGGAGGAAATGCCACCCTTGTTACCAATATCAATTCTCAAATATTATATTCTTCTCAATGTCTTGTTAATTTTAGGCTGGATTCGAATGTATGCAGAAATTCCTAGCAGGATTCCAAATAGACATGGAGATGGTTCATCCTGTGATGCGACCTTTATTATTAACGCTCGGTGATCACCGAAACCTGAGCGTCAATGGCGCCAAACGACTCTCATACTTGACTCAGCTATTTCCGTCTACATTTAGCGAGAAATTATGTGAACAATTGCTACAGTTGCTCAAGAAACTACTTGATTACTCTATACAAACTAACAGAGGTAAATATTGTGATAATTTCGTTTTATTAACTGTTAATAACATTTTATGTCAACAAACTATGGAACGATGCTATTTAGTTACTTTGATTAAGATCTTAATGTGAATGTCATTGCAAAGGGGTTTTCGTTTGTTCTAGGAGGCAACTTCTTGCAAAGCGTATCTAAGAACATGGAAAACGAACAGAAAATTATAATTTTGATCGGCATATTTCATCAAATACCTGCTGCATCCCCTCGCTTTATAGATGTGTTGTGTCGGCTCATATTCCATACTGAAAAATCACTTATGATTGAAGCTGGTTCGCCTTTCAGGGAACCCCTTGTTAAGTTCCTTTTGAGGTTAGTAAAAATACGATTAATTAACAATGGGTCATATTTTTTACAGTATCCGAAATTGAAATAATAATTGTATTTATCAATCAATTGGCATATATTATGTAGTGTGCTTAAAGTTTGGCGTCCCAAAATGTTTATAATGAACTTGCCTTGTTACTTTTACACTCAGCGTCATTTCTGTATGAATAAATTACCCACAACAGTGAATGCCAAGTTCAAAAACAGTTTTGATAATATTTTTGTGACTTATTGATATCATATAGAGTAATATAGACTTTGTTTTCAGATATCCCAAAGAAACTTTAGATCTGATCATGAGTGACAACAACATCAAGGACCAGCAATGGAGTCGGTTTCTTGTCTATCTGGTTAAGCATGCCGAGGCTGGACCAGCGTTCAGAGAAGCTTTGCAAACCACTAAGAAGACGCGCTTGATGCAGCTATTGGCGGCCAACAGTGGCGGTGCGGTGGCCACTATACCCGCTGGTGATAAAGCTGAGATGCAGTTCCAAGCCATCAGGGTTGTGTCGTTGCTCATAAAGTTTGACGACACCTGGCTGTCCTCACAGCACGATCTCATTGAATTAGTTAAACGGATCTGGTGTACTGACCAATATCACGTGAGTTTTTATGCTTTGAATATCTTGTCTAGTATATTTAAGAGATTTGTATCCACTTTTAATAAAGCATTGTCATTCATTATTACAGCGTAAGGTATGTACCGTACCTATTTTCTTTTCGTAACAATTTGTGATATATTTTGTGAAAAATGTCAATGTACGAGTTTTTATTACAGATTTGTAAAATCTAAAAAATAATTTTCTGTTGTAGGAAATTCACAAGAAAGTGGAAAATGTAGATTGCACGCATTGGAAGGAGCCCAAGTTGATCGTGAAAATAATGTTGCATTACTTCTGCCACCATCCATCCAATATTGATTTGTTATTCCAGTTGTTGCGAGCATTGTGCGATCGGTTCATTCCTGATTTCCAGGTATTTATGAAGAATTTTATTAGGAGTTTCAACTTGTTTCCTTTATAAAATTGAAATTCTTTGTTTCGTTTGTTCCTATTTGTTTGTTGTTGTAATCTTCTTTGACGGCAGCTGTAATATTTCCAAATCTTGTTTGTTGTTGAGGAATTTAGTAGTACTTTAATTACCTACCTTAATATGTTTCTATGAATGGTGGATGGATACCGTTAGTTTTACCCAATCAACCCAATCTCTACTTATATTATGTATTAATATTATAAAGCTGAAGAGTTTGTTTGTTTGTGTGTTTGCTTGAACGCGCTAATCTCAAGAACTACGGATCCAATTTGAAAAATTCTTTCAGTGTTAGATACCCCATTTATCGAGGAAGGTTTTAGGCTTATAACATCACGCTAAGATGAATAGGAGAGGGAAGGTAACATTACAACCGAGCAAAGCCGGGGCGGGCCGCTAGTTAAGAATAAAGTCAAAGAATAAGGCAAGGTATTTGAATAGTGTGTTGGCAGTGGTGACATAGGGAACTGAAACGCTTACCGAAACAGTCACGAAGAGAGCTATGCTCGGCGTTTCCTTCAGAGCGAGATCGAATCATAAATGTGATTTGACTGGTGGTAGAGCATCAGACGTGACAAGAGTCCTAGTGTCGAAACTCGCGGGCGTAGACACCACAGCATTACCTAATCTACTTGCCACTAAATGGTCGTATTCATCACTATAGTGTTCCTGTTGAGATAATATAATGCCTTAGGCCTCAGGAGTGGCAACAATCGAAACATTGACGACCCGGTTAGTCCAGCGGTGCGAAGACATCGTTCGATTCGAAGGGTCGCGGGTTCGATCCCCGCACCGGAACAAATATTTGTATGGCCTACAGATATTTGTTTCGGGTCTGGGTGTTTGTGTATGTGTTGTATGTGTACAACGGCATCCACGGCACAGGTTTATATAATACCTAATGTGGAGCTGTGAGTGTAAGCGTCTTTTATTTTTATTTTATTGACATCTCTGGTTTCATGTAGATTAGGTAAGGCTAGATTACTATTTACCATCAGTGTAAACTGTATGCTTATTTCCCACTTCATGACAAAAAAGGAGTGTGAACGTGAGAATCAAAATTACAAATTATGACAAATAATTTAATTAAACTGATCTTTTCTTTCCTGTAGTTCCTCCGTGACTTCCTAGAGAATACGGTAGCGCAAAATTACACCGTAGAATGGAAGCGCACAGCGTTTTTCCGTTTCGTGGAACACTTTGCCAGCGATGCCATGTCGCAGGAATTGAAGGCCAAAGTCTTGCAAATGATCCTCATACCTTGTTTTGCGGTTAGCTTCGAGAAAGGCCAGAAAATTGTTGGAGGACCCCCTGCGCCCTACCAAGACAACCCTGATAATGTTGTATCTGTGTTTATAAACAATGTAAGTATGTTATTGTTGTAGTATATTGTACTTTTTTTTTAAATACTTACTTGTTTCAGTCCTTAATTTTCCCAATATTTAAATTTAATTTCACTAAGGATAATGTGAACGCGTCGAAACTTGACGATCCTATCGCCTTCTAGTGGGCGATTTCTTCTGCTAGTGCAGTCAGTCAACCAAACATTGGCGGCCAACCCATTCTTATAGGGCGGTAATAAATATAATATCGCGGGATGGGCAGCATCGTCCCGCAATCGCCAATCCGCTTGTCAAGCGTGGCGATTATCCTCCTTATTCCCTGCTAATGACACACAACAATTGTAAGCGTCTTTGGTTAAAGCTTTGTCCAGCAGTCTTTCGGCTGGAGCGATGAAGTAATGATGAGGGTGATGTGGTATTCTGACTATTAACAACATTATACAAAATGATCTAGCTAATTTATAAATTGAAATTTGATAAAAGCTTCATAACTCGCAGGTCATAGATCCAGAGAACCCGTTTGCTTGCTCGGATGCAGTTCGTATATCTCTGCTACAATTTGCTTGTTTACTGCTCGAACAAGCGTCGGCTCATATACACGACGCGAACAATAAGAAACAAGGAAACAAACTGCGAAGACTTATGACATTCGCCTGGCCGTGTCTGCTTGGCAAGAATTATGTAGATCCTGCTACTAGGTATAACAGCGTGAATTATAACGTGAGGTTATTAACTCTTTGAATGCACTAATTTATTTGTCAATTCTCTTTTCTAGGTATCACGGACACTTGCTTTTGAGCCATATTATCGCAAAGTTCGCAATCCATAAACGAATCGTTTTGCAAGGTAAGCTTTGAACACAACCTGAAAATAAAAATAACAAATTTTAACAGTAAATGTTTTTAAAATAATTAAACTTTAAGACTCCTGGAATTTCATCATATCAAAGATTCTAAAAGTAGTGTAAAAACAACAATTTTTACAACAAATTTTTACAACAAATGCACTAATTTATTTAGGATAACCAGGATATCCGACCAATTGTGATGGGTGACCGCTAGTGGCAAATTAAAAGGGGAGAGAAACGTGCCCAGCAGTGACGTATAATGGGTTGCCATTATTATTATTATTATAACCAGGATACAGTTCTCATAAACGTCAGATTAATTAGTATTATGATGCAACTAGAGACATCAATGCGTCTAAGCTATCCATTCGAGTTGTCTTGGCAATTAAATTAACATACTGTATAATTTCAGTATGTGTGTTTTTGTACAGTATTCCACAGTTTACTAAAGGCGCACGCGGTAGAGGCAAGGTCTGTGGTGCGACAGGCGTTGGAAATCCTGACGCCGGCGATGCCGCAGCGCATGGAGGACGGCAACACTATGCTCACCCACTGGACCAAGAAGATCATAGTTGAAGACGGACACTCGGTGCAGCAACTCTTCCATATTCTGCAACTCGTAGTTAGACATTACAAGGTCAGTGTTGGGTGTTTTTTTTTTTTTTTTTGGTATATGTCATATTTTAAATTTTTGCGCCAAAAAAAATAAGAAAAAATATTTTTTTATGCAATGGAAGTGGTAAACAAGCTTGCAATTCACATTGATGTTAAGTGATGACTGCAGCCTATATACACCCACACAAAGGCCAAGGTCAAAATACAGATGCGTTTCCACTCCTGAGGCCTAAGGTGTTATGCCTCTGTGCCGGAAAATTACAGAGCCGTGCAAAGGATATACAAGGATGAAACCTACTTAAAAAGTAAGGAAATATAATAAGACTAGCTGTTACCCGCGGCTTCGCCCATGTGGATGTCGTTTTATAAATAACTAAGTATGTTATGCCTATGTTATTTCTCAAAGTCAGCTCTATCTCTGTACCAAATTTCATTAAAATCGGGTTACAGACAGATAGACCGACAGAGTTACTTTCGCATTTATAATATTAATTAAAAGGAAAAATTTATTACGACTTGCGTCGTACGCCGGGAAGGGGCATTTTAAGAGCTGAACGGTTTATCTCGATTGCCGCAAAAACTACGAAATTCATCGAAAAAAAGAATGCCTAATAAAAAGTGCTACACTTTTGTTTGCCTTTTTCCACATGACCTCAAAATTAAATTAAAAAAAACCTGTCTTTTTGATAATTTTTTTTTTCACCGAACTTATGTACTATTTAACATACTTTGTTAAAATCAGTGT
This sequence comes from Macrosoma leucophasiata, assembly GCA_036365455.1. Classification (NCBI taxonomy): domain Eukaryota; kingdom Metazoa; phylum Arthropoda; class Insecta; order Lepidoptera; family Hedylidae; genus Macrosoma; species Macrosoma leucophasiata. Next base: position 18,304,638 of record JAWQUS010000007.1, on the reverse strand, counting down.
CACATCCCGAGCACTCAGATAAAATTCCATACAAACGCTTATTCTTGTTACCTATTACACAGACATCTATCAGTACACGCGCACACAGAAATGTAGCACGTAGGATTAGGTACTTTATTCAACTGCCTCTCGAGGAATGGGTGAGGCTGAGAAATCGGGCGAGATGTCGAAGTGTCCATTGTATTATTACATTATTCTTTGTCAGTGTTTGATTGTACACTACATTCGTCTCGCGCAGGTGTACTACCCGGTGCGGCACGCGCTGGTGGGCCACATGGTGGCGGCGATGCAGCGGCTCGGGTTCTCGGCGACCGCGTCCCTGGAGCACCGCCGCCTCGCTGTCGACCTGGCCGAGGTCGCGCTCAAGTGGGAGCTGCAGCGGATCCGCGACCATTCGCACGACGACACTGTTGTTAGTATCGCTTTTATCCATTTCATTATAAATTATAAAGACCGCCCCATTAGTCTAATGGTACTTTGACAAAACCGAGTAGTCGAAATTTGTATCAATAATTGGTCAAAGCTTCGTTTCCTGCAACCGCTAATTGAACCGAAGCAAAGATCACTCTATAATGTGAGCTTTTAATTCCATTTCACTCATATTCAAAGTTTGCCTTGCTACAAAAAGAAAAAATATATATCACAGGTGGCAACATCACCGAGCGGTGCAATGAAGCGCATATCTGGCGACGAAGCTGGCAGCTCCGAGGCGCGCAAAGCTCTGAACACGGGCTGGGCCAGTCCGCAGGCCAGCGCGCGCCTCGAGCCCGACGCCGCCAAGCCGCTCGACCGCCACCACGTCGACGTCGTCGTCAACCTACTGCTGCGACTGGCTTGCCAGGTGACCTTTCGCTTCTGACACTATAGGCACACCCCGGACACTCGGCTAAAATTCCATAGAAGCGGTTATTCTGGTTACCTGTTACACAGACATGAATCAGTACACGCGCACGTTGAAATGTTGTACCTACGTAGGGTTATGACCTTGTCGTCCCACTGACTACGTGACGAAATTAACTAAAAATAGACCGCTCGCTCGTCCGCTCGCAACCTCACCTTTGAAGTTTATTCAACTGCCTCTCGAGGGAGGGTGATGAGTGAGGCGGAGAAATCGGGCGAGACGTCGAAGTGTCCATTCTATACGTAGTATTATTACATATTTTCTGCTTTAGGTCCGGTGATCAATAAAGCGGCAATCCTTGCTGAATTCGAATAAGACTATTATACATTAACTGACACAGAGCAATTTTGTGAATATCCATCCAAAATTACTCAGAGGTGGGGAACACTCTGGTTACCATGTCGTCATCGTCAATCTGTTGATCCTCGCCAAGTGACCTTTGTGCCCTTCTCTATTCCCTAGACTCAGCTATGAAGTGCAGCATTGTATGTCACTATTCTATGAACATGAAGCCGAAAAGACGCACACCACTGCTGAGAGTATCATAAGGCAAGGCCCTTAAGAAGCTCACAGCAGTGTTGTGCGTCATTCGGAGCGATTATCGCACGCGGATTGGCAACCCAGTGGTGGCAGTTTCATCTCGCGTTATTGTATTTGTCGCCACTGTTCAGTAGACTTTCTGCACTAGGCAAAATTATCTCCAGTGGGTGGGCGGTAGAGTCGTCAGTCTAAGTCGTCACATCTTGGCGGAATAATGCGTAAACAGTTATCCTGCCGTTGCGTGCTGAACAATAGTTATAGTGCTAAGTGACTAGATTAATATATGACAACATGACTAACAAAATAACTAGATTTATCATCATCATCAATCAGCCGAAAGATATCCACTGCTAGACAAAAGCCTCTACGCTCCACAAAGATTGCCACGATAAACGGTCCCAGGCCGCCCTCATCCAGTGATTGCCCGCAATCTTTACCAGGTAGTCGGTCTACCTCGTGGGGATCCACCTACGCTACGCTTCGTCGGACGACAGTAGTAACATACTATGGTCGGTAAAAAGTGCAATGTAAGCATGCAGATGATGTTGCAGCAGATGGGGGGCACGCAGGTGACGGAGGCGGGCGGCGCGGCGGGCGCGGGGGGCGCGGGGGGTGCGGGGGGCGCGGGCTCCCCGGGCGAGCAGCTGTCGCGGCGCTGCGTGCTGCTGCTCAAGGCCGCCCTCAAGCCCGACGTCTGGCCGCACCTCTGCGAGCCCAAGCTCACTTGGTTGGACAAGGTCGGTTTATTACGTTATTTTTATGTGAAGCCAGGTCCACGCGTCGCGACTCTAATCGATTGCGACTGGCTGGCGATATCCAGAACGTGAAGTTTAACAGCGATTTAATATCACTGCCTTTGGTCCTTTGTCCTTTTCCATTCCGTCGTTACAATGAATATTTTATCTTTAGCCATTCCGACGTTTTAGCCAATGATAGAGTGTTAGTTAAATGAATAGTTGAATAGAGAGATTTTTATTTCGCAGCTATACATAATTATGGAATGGTCATTCATAGCTAAGTTCAAAGCGCTATAAATACCCCTGAGGGACCAAATTATTATTTTAAAAGTCCCATTCAAAGTGTTGTAATCTGACCAAGAATTGCGATTTCCGCGATACGAACTATATACGAGTATGTATAGGTCAACGTTTATCTTTATTCCACTATCAGTTATTCTGCAACACGAATGTGGTTTCAGAAGAATCGCTAACTTATCCCCGTCTTGTTATTTATTCGCTGTGTATTTCCAATGTTCAAGTGACATTTCTTTTAAAAAAATTATGCATGAGTGAAGTTAGTCGATTACTTTACGCACCATGCAGAAATTAGCAACTTAAGTCACGGAAACCGTGCGTAAAGAGCGGGTTTACGTCGCACTACTTTAAAAATAATTAAATCGAGCGTTCACAAATATTAACGCAGCATAATACATAACGAAATGAGCAGAAAGGTTCTCTGCATGCTGGTTGGTTCGTTAAAAATACTTAAAAATGATTATACGGTGTCCATTGACCTGTTGCCTCAATAAAATAACGGTTGTAATATTTCCAATGTATTTTGTAGGTGTTTTCAACGGCGGACAGCAACGCAGCGGCGTGTGCTAACGCTTGTACAGCGCTGGAGTTGCTAGTGTTCTTGTTGGGAGTGCTCCGTCGCGAACAGAGCTTGGCCGCACTGAAACCGTTGCAGCGCGGCCTGGCGGCTTGCGTGGCTTCCACTAACGCGAAAATCGTACGACTCACCCATAATCTGCTGGCTAAACTGACCGCACTCTTTCCTACTGAGCCGTCCGGAGCTACGCAGGCTTCGAAGGTATTGAATATTTTGTATGTTTGTAGAAGATATTAACTTTTTCTTAAATTTATGCAAAATCGATGGTATAATTGGCACAACTACTGTCAAACGTAACTAAATATTAAGTTCCATAAATTCTAAAACTGCCTCAGTGGGTTAGTGGCGCTATCGCTATGACGGTGAGTTTCAAGTCCCGAGCTTGATTTTTTTACTGAGTCGTTAGTGATATTAGTTGCATGACGAAGTATGTATGTATGTATCTTCACGCCAGGTCCCTAACGGGGTAGGCAGACAGTGTAGAGCGCCAGATATCCCGGTCCTGACATACCTCTCGTGCCTCGTCTAAGTTACCTGACGAAGTCTTAATATAAAAAGGCGGATCGCGAATATGCGTCAGTCAGAAAACTCTGTTTATCCAAAATCAATCAAATCAATGTAGAAGAAGCACGGGAGGTGTGTCCGAAAACACCACCACCTACCTCTCACCATGTAAGGGACTTGGCGCGAAGATACATACATACAATCAAATGTATTTCCAGCATTGTTAGGATACGGTGCTCATGTGGTCAAGCGTCAGTTCCCTGATAGTCCATTCTTTCGCCTACGTCTTCGATGAATAATAAATGCATGAATTCTATAAAACGCATCACAATCACAACTCCACAGTACGAAGAACTGGAAACGCTATACGCGTGCGTGAGCAAATACGCGTTCGACGGCCTGGCGGCTTACGAGAAGTCTGGGGCTGGCGGGGGGGCGGGTTCCGGCGCCGGTGCACTGTTAGGCCCGCTAATGATGCTGAAGGCCTGCTGCGCCTCTAGTGCTGGATATGTCGACCGCCTGCTGGTGCCGCTCATGCGGGTACTGCAGCGTATGCTGAGGGACCACGTCGCGCCCAACCCGGATGCCGCCACCGCCGACCTGCTGGTGAGTTACCTTATTGTTGTTGTAGGAAGTCTGTCGGAATTACCCCTAGAACAGTTTTGGGTCCGCTCATGATGCTGAAGGCCTGCTGCGCGTCCAGTGCTGTGTATGTCGACCGCTTTCTAGTGCTACTTCAATGTATGTTAAAGAACCACGTCGCGCCGAACAAGGACACTGACTGATAGAAAATTCCTAGTGGCGTTAAGTCCGCCTAATGTATCATTCTAGCAAATTAAAATACTAGATTGCTATTTGAAATCGCACCAATTTTAGATTTCAAACAGTTGCACACAGTAAACGTTAAACACAATTCATATATTTCACAGATATTAGCATTGGACCTGCTAAAAGCCCGAGTATCAGTCATGCATAACGATACGAGAAAAACATTCATCGGTACTGTCCTTGTTGGCCTCATAGAAAAAACTACAGATGCCAAGGTGAGATTAGATGTGGTTAAATTATAGATATGTGGTTATATTAATTTGTTTACTAATAACAATTTCACGGTGCATTAAAAAGTCAAAATTGTTAGTCTTTCGTCAAAAAGTTATTATCCGCAGTTGTATTCTTGATCCTTCCGTTACAGGATAATGTTACAGTTTATACCTATCATACCATCCGTTCAAAATATTGGTGAAAGATCGTTATGATATAGTGAATAATAATCTTGAGGTAGTACCTATAAAAGAGAGATTATATCTAATCGCCTGTTCGACGCGTGTGTTCCAGGTGATGAAAGCAATAACTCGCATGGTGGAGGAGTGGGTGAAGTGGCGCGGCGCGGCGGCCGGCGCCTCGCCCTCGCTCCGAGAGAAGTCCATCCTCCTCGTCAAGCTCATGCAGTACGTCGAGAAACGCTTCCCCGACGACCTTGAGCTCAATGCTCACTTCTTGGATCTCATCAACTATGTGTATAGGTATGTTTGTATATATCGATGAAAAAAAACTTGTTTTCGTAGGTTTTCGCGAGCTTCATACATTGTAGAAATTAAACTTGCGGATTTTCTCGCGTATACAACACTCCCAAACTTCTTCATACACCCGACGTTTCGGTCGCTTTCCAGCTACCGTGGTCACGGGCTGACTCGTCGGGTGTATGAAGAAGTTTGGGAGTGTTGTATACGCAAGAAAATCCGCAAGTTTAATTTCTACAAAAAAACTTGTGTTATTTTAGAATGACAAGGATACGTGGATTTGTCCACTTTCATCGGTGAAATAAGAACTAACATAAATCATTGAGAACATAATAATATCATGCTTATTCAGTCGCAATAATTCTCGTCGCACATTAAGTCCAATTGAAGCGTGAATATTTTAGAAACAAAGAAATTTTTCATTCGAATCGTGTACCTTCCAAAACGAAAATATGTTTCATTACCTTGTAGAAAAAGTAAATTTAAAGTGATTATTATTTATTTAATTAAAGCAACATAATTATGATTAGCGCCTTCTAGATTACTCTGTCTGTATCACTTGCGTTTGAATAGCCCAAGTTCTTCCTAATAGGGACGAGTATCTGAAAACGACGGAGCTATCGATGAAACTGGAGCCAGCGTTCCTCGCGGGTCTGCGATGTCCTCAGCCTCACATCCGCGCCAAGTTCTTCGAGGTGTACGACCAGAGCGTCCGGCGTCGCATATTCGATCGTCTGCTGTACATCATTTGCTCACAGAACTGGGAACACATCGGTCAACACTTCTGGATCAAGCAGTGTCTCGAACTGTTGCTTGTTACATGTGTTTCTAGTAAGTCATTTATTGTTATCTTATCTATCTAGAAAACATGTGAGGGGTAGGATTTTTGCTGTATCTTTCTAATAAAAGACTCGTGTTCGTAATTAATTCTGAATAAATGTTCAACAGGTACACAAATTAGATTATCAAATCCTAAATACTTGTTGCCTAATATATCAGCCGTAATCAACTGGGCTGACAGTGAAGAACGGAAATCGTTCGTCATATTCAGCAACGTGAAGGAAGAATCTGCTGACGGTTTCAGCGATTCTTTAGACCCGGACAAGGAGGATGTTCTCGATATGGACCTTGATTCTAATTCGAATCAAAAGGATGATTTGACCAAGAATGTTCCTAACAGGTTAGTAAGATTTTGCATTGCCTATATTAAATCTTTATTTTATAAATTGTGGTGTGTACTGTTGTTTGTATTCGCAGTTCTAATAATTGATAGGTATTATTATAATGAACATACAAAATGTTCCTTTAAACTTTAAACTTTTCCTCTAAATTTGAAATAGTTTGCCTGACTCACACCATACTCTAGATGTATAAGCATATTTATAAAATTTAACAATATTCAGTTAAGTCTTGCTGGATAAGCACTCAAATAATATTTTTTCTTTATTGCGGGTATCACAATTAAATAATCTAAGAATGTACATGTACATGTATCGGGTTCTTATAATGTATATCTTCAATCTTATTACGTGGAAATTGGAAAGCGCACGTCGCACGTGTATTCTAAGACATCAGCGCTTGTTGCAGGCAACGCGCCCTCAGTCAGATCGTGTGCAAGCAGTGGGAGTTTCTGGAGCTAGCTCGGCGAGTGCGCACCGAGCAGCTCGTGTGCGCCGCCGCGCAGCTCTGCCACATGGACGACACGCTCGCCCACCACACCTGGCTGCGCCTCATGCCGCGCCTCTGGACCGCGCTCGACGACCGTCAGCTAGCCGTACGTCTGCACACCTCGCCATTTTTTTTATTTTTTTTTTACCTAGGGAAAATGCGTTACGCTTACCCACCCTTGGGGAGAGGGGTGGGTTATGTGGGACTCCGGGAAAGGCATCCGACTACCCACTAAAAACCCCTGGGTGTTCCGACTCGTCCGCCATCACTGGCGGGGTCACGGGAACGATATCGCATACATCCGCGACCCCACCGGCGGCTGCTCGTTGCCGAGCCCTCCTCGGAGCCTTTCGGCTCCAACCAATACTAGTGGCGTGCGGAACACCTGCACGCCAGCCAGCCCGAGACCTCTCCATTCGGGCGACGGATATCCCCTAGTCCGGCGCTCGAAGGTCCCTGCCCCGACCACTCACATTGCCAGGCGTCCCAAGACGCCCGGGTGGAGAAGTCCAGGGGCACACAGTCCGGCCTCGGGGGAGCGGGAGTGTCAGAGATGAGCTGACCTTCAACCGCCCCCCTGCGGCCCCACCACGTCCCTATCTGACGGCGGGACCACCGCTAGGCGGCTGGGAATAGGGTGCAGGGCAACGACACACCCGTACACCTCTTTCCCAGCCGCCTCCCCACCACGTCCCCATCTTACGGCGGGACAACCGCTAGGCAGCTGGGGATAGGGTGCAGTGCCAACGACCTACCCGTACACCTCTTCCCCAGCCGTCTCCTCACCACAGCGGCGTTTGGCGGGCAGAGCCACGCCAAACGCCGCTCCCTCTCTGGGTTCCTCTTGGCTTCTCCGGTGTCAGGCCAACCACCGGGTACTGAGCCCCCCCGCCACGACAAGGCGGAAACCCTCGGAGGGGAACATTTCACATCATGCTCTAACTTTAACAGATTTCTTTATGTTAAAGAAGTATGTTAAATGTTACAATAACTTTAACTTTAGCAAAGATCGTGGTGCAACCCAGGCTTAGATGTGGATGTACGTCTGTCGTCCGTGTGTCCACTCACACGCGCTTCTAAAAGTACGATCTCAGGGTGAGTTTCACAGACCGCACTACGACTCTACTTTCAGCGAAGTATGCTTAGAACTGTCAAAACTCATACAGTACTGATAGTTCTAAGCATACTTTGTTCAAAGTAATGTCGTAGTGCGGTCTGTGAAACTCACCCTCGGTGTGTCAGGGATAAGCGCCGTGCTTTTGGACCGCCCTTGATAACGTCCAAATAGCTGGACGACTCCATTCTAGAACGCCCATATTAATATTGATGCCCTCAGCTACACCTACACACGCTAAAATTTATATTCATGACCACGGTGTGGTGCGCAGAAAATGTTAAAATACCGTCACTCAGCTGCGTCTTATACCATAATTCTGTGTAAGACTTCACCACTCGTACCGAGGGATACTGTTATAGAAGCAGAATCAGAAATTTATTTAGGGTGACAGGCACCTCTTTTGACACGTCAAAAACAAACAAAATAAATTAAAGTGAATAACAATAAAATTGATACAATGTCAATTTACAATCTAAAAAATATATATATAGCACGAATATCACTAAGATAAAACTAAATATAATATACTGGTGGTAGAGCTCCAGTGACGGAGCTCGCGGGCTTAGGCACCACCGCATTACCTAATATACTTGCCGCTAAATGGTAGTGTTCAGCACTATCGTGTTCCAGTCAGGTAGTAATGTACGGCCCTGTAATTTCCGGCACAGAGGCATAACACCTTAGGCCTCAGGAGTGGCAACGCATCTGCATTTTGACCTTGGTCTTTGTGTGGGTGTCTATAGGCTGCAGTCATCACTTAACATCAATGTGAACTGCATGCTTATTTGCCACTTCCATAACATAAAAAAAAATACTAATGTTAGTATATCAGTAGAATGTCTCATTTCCCCTTTTACAAATTGATAACAAAGATGGGATATTCTTAAAAATATATCATGTTTGTAGCACAGACGCGTAAGGACAAATAACATATGAGAGTTATAGGTTAACATGCTTTTTTTTTAAATTTAACATGTTGTCTTAATATATAATTTATAAATCTTAGCATTAATGTTGCGCTCTATTTCCAGACTATAATGAACGAGATGGTGCCATTCATAATATCAGGCGTGCACGTCATCCAACGGGATCAGCCTCTCAGTGCTTTGAATACTTTCATCGAGGCACTCGCTCGATGTAACCCACCTGTTTCTATTAAACCGTAAGATTATTGTTTGTTTATAGTATTATTACGTTCCAAATAAATGCATTATAGGTATTAATATTGAGATAATTTTGTGTCGTAACTTATATTTTTAGTTCTCTTATTTTCCTTCACTTCTTAGTTATTTCAATTGTATCTAATATAAATGTTACAGCCCCATGATGAAGTATCTGGGAAAAACACATAATCTGTGGCATCGCATGACCCTCAACTTGGAACAAATGGCCATAGATCAAGCAAGCGGACGTCCCAGTCGCGAGGCACTTGAAATATACGATTACGAAACCGAAACAACGACACCTACTGTATGTTTTTTTTTACCATAATATTTACTCTTAATATTATGTTAGATGTGTATTATACGTAATTCATTGGTTTTCATTAAAAAATGTTTTGTAGGAAACACTTGATTCATTGAGTGATATGTACGAGCTTCTCCAAGAAGAAGACATGTGGTCTGGTTTATGGCAAAAACACGCACGGTATCGCGAATCCAACGTGGCTATAGCTTACGAACAGCAAGGCTTCTTCGAGCAAGCCCAGGTAGATTATATAAATAAATTTTGTTGATAGGTTTGCATTGAAATTTTTGTTTTCCTTTTCTAAAATTGATGTGTTGTGTTCTTTAGGCCGCGTACGACGTCGCTATGGCTAAACTAAAACAAGAATATTCTGCTAATCCGTCGTCGTACAATATGCACAAGGAATGTACACTGTGGACAAACCATTGGATAAAATGTGCCAAGGAATTGAACCAATGGGACTCGCTCTTGGAACTGGGTCTTACGAGAAGCGTTCGAGACCCGTTCCTGATTTTGGAGAGTTCGTGGAGAAATCCCAATTGGCCGACTATGAAGGACGCTCTGGCAGAAGTGGAGTACAATTGTCCTAAGGAATTGGGTAAGTGAAGTGAAGAATTCGATATTGTTGTAAGTTGGCAAAGTTAGGTTTGATGGGTTCTTAGGGTATCTACATTCACTGAAATGAAATTATGCAACTCGTATTTAATACATTTTACTACAATCATTTTAAAAATATTGTACTATTTATTTTTCGCAATAACCATCTCATCCATACTTTAATATCTTTATCTATACTAAATATTACTAACTGAAACTAGACATTTGGACTAATTTAGATGCAAGATGACACGGAGAACGGGAGCAAAACTTCTACTGTCGCCGGTAAACTTACAAAAGTTGTGATATTGCAGCGTGGCTGGTGAACCTGTACCGCGGCTACCTGTGCATCTGCGCGGGCGGCGAGCAGCAGCTGAGCGGCGTGGAGCGCCACGCCGAGGCCGCCGCCACCCAGTGCCTGCGCGAGTGGCGCCGCCTGCCGCGCCTCGTCTCCCACGCCCACCTGCCGCTGCTGCGCGCCGCCCAGCAGCTCATGGAGCTCAGCGAGGCCGCCCAGATACACACCGTGAGTGTCGCTCCCTCACCCCGCTCGCCCCTGTAGCCGCCCAGTGTCTGCGCGAGTGGCGCCGCCTGCCGCGCCTCGTCTCCCACGCCCACCTGCCGCTGCTGCGCGCCGCCCAGCAGCTCATGGAGCTCAGCGAGGCCGCCCAGATACACACCGTGAGTGTCGCTCCCTCACCCCGCTCGCCCCTGTAGCCGCCCAGTGTCTGCGCGAGTGGCGCCGCCTGCCGCGCCTCGTCTCCCACGCCCACCTGCCGCTGCTGCGCGCCGCCCAGCAGCTCATGGAGCTCAGCGAGGCCGCCCAGATACACACCGTGAGTGTCGCTCCCTCACCCCGCTCGCCCCTGTAGCCGCCCAGTACCTGCGCGAGTGGCGCCGCCTGCCGCGCTTCGTCTCCCACGCCCACCTGCCGCTGCTTCGCGCCGCCCAGCAGCTCATGGAGCTCAGCGAGGCCGCCCAGATACACACCGTGAGTGTCGCTCCCTCACCCCGCTCGCCCCTGTAGCCGCCCAGTACCTGCGCGAGTGGCGCCGCCTGCCGCGCTTCGTCTCCCACGCCCACCTGCCGCTGCTTCGCGCCGCCCAGCAGCTCATGGAGCTCAGCGAGGCCGCCCAGATACACACCGTGAGTGTCGCTCCCTCACCCCGCTCGCCCCCTGTAGCCGCCCAGTGTCTGCGCGAGTGGCGCCGCCTGCCACGTCTCGACTCTCACGCCCACCTGCCTCTGCTGCGCGCCGCCCAGCAGCTCATGGAGCTCAGCGAGGCCGCCCAGATAGACACCGTGATTGTCGCTCCCTCGCCCCGCTCGCCCCTGTAGCCGCCCAGTGCCTGCGCGAGTTGCGCCGCCTGCCGCGCCTTGTCTCCCACGCCCACCTGCCGCTAGGGTGAGGCCTAAGGCGAGCTTCCTCACTGGAGATCTACCACGAGTAAAAATTTACTTCATATTTTATCACTTTATTACACCAGATCCATCAAAATACCTTTCGACAATATTCACACACAATAATATCCGATTCGCAGGGCCTCCTCCACAGTCGTCCGACGTCGCTGCACGACATGAAGGCGATAGTGAAGACGTGGCGCAACCGGCTGCCCGTGGTGGCCGACCCGCTGTCGCACTGGGGCGCCATCTTCACGTGGCGCCAGCACCACTACCAGTTCATAGCCTCGCACTACGACTCGCAGACCGACCACGCCTCCAACCACAGCATGCTTGGCGTGCATGCTAGCGCACAGGTAACTTGCTACGTCCACCATCTAAAGCAGAGGTTCCCAAACTATTTTTTCTTGTAGACCCTTTACAATTTTTTCTGGTTTCTTTGGACCCCCGTCCTTTTACCATTTATATCACATTCCCATATATCCCATTTTTATTCACGCCTACGTAGACCCCCATCGAGTCTCCCATGGACCACTTTGGGAATCACTGGTATGATGTAAGTAAATTGGTACTAACAGTGTATGTGTTAAGATCCATTATCGTGGACTCCCATTTTCATTTCATGGACCCCCAAATTTTTTTTCACTGAATCAGACCCCTTTCAGTTTGTCATAGACCCCCAGGGGTCGATATAGACCACTTGGGAATCACTGATCTAAAGGGTCGCCCACGCAGTGGTCATAAATAATAATACCGTTACCACTCCCTGGACACTCTGCTAAAATTCCATATAAACTCTTATTCTTATTACCTATTACACTGACTTCAATCAGTACACGCGCACACTGAAATGTAGCACGTAGAGTTATGACCTAAAACAATCGTGAAATAGGTCGTCGCACTGACTACGTGACGAAATTAACTAAAAATAGACCGCTCGCTCGCCCGCTCGCAATTACTCACTGTTGAAGTTTATTAAGTATTAAGTTATTCGACGGAGAAATCGGGCGGGACGTCGAATTGTCCATTCTATACGTAGTTATTGGATAATAATTCTCTGCCTTTACATAGCGCGCCATGTACGCAAATGTGTCACAGAACAAACTATACCGTTCCATCTTGTTCAAAGTCCATAGCCTGTGAAAATTTGCATGACAGCTTGCCGGACGCTATCCGCCCTGAAGAATCAATTACAATTACAACTTCTTTATAATCTCATAAAATATTTAAATGTACTTTTCAGGCAATAATTCACTTCGCGAAAATAGCGCGAAAGCACAACCTGTCCGGCGTGTGTCTCGACTCGTTACATCGCATATACACGATACCGAGCGTCCCTATCGTGGACTGCTTCCAGAAGATCAGACAACAAGTCAAATGTCACATCCAGATGTCCTGGACTGAAGGAAAGGACGAGTTGCAAGAAGGGTTGGATATGATAGAGTCGACAAATTTCAAGTATTTTACGAAAGAAATGACAGCCGAGTTTTACGCATTCAAAGGGCTTCTCTTGGCTCAGTTAGGACGTTCAGAAGATGCCAATAAAGCGTTTGCGGCTGCTGTCCAACTTCACGACACGTTGGTGAAGGCTTGGGCGCTGTGGGGCGATTATTTGGAGCAGATTTTCATTAGGGATCCGCGCCAGACGTCCGTCGGTGTATCGGCCATGACATGTTTCTTACACGCTTGTCGCCACCAAAACGAATCAAAATCGAGAAAATATTGTGCAAAGGTATGTTTCATTTTTTAATTTAGGTTCACAGTATCAATTTGTAAATTCTATTTACTCTGAACAAAATGTTTCTTATTTGTTGAGTGCATAGTAGACGAGACTAAAAAATAAAATATATTCTATAATTTTAACTTCTGAAGATTTTAATAACTAATCATTAAATTTATTTTCCTAACCATCAATGTTTTACAAAATGTATGTAATAACAATGATGAAGACATCATGACCTTGATTCGGAGAGGAGTGGTGAAAATAAAGATACTATGTCTCTCAATTTTTTGTGTTAACTAAAAATTATGTTGAGCATTTTCTAAAACGTAACAATACTATATATACACACAAAGCAATGTAGTTATGAAAACGAAACCAAACACTTTCCATTTCAGGTACTCTGGATGCTCAGTTTCGACGACGAGAAGAACAGCCTAGCAGAGGCGCTGGACAAGTACTCGGTGGGCGTGCCGCCCGTGCAGTGGCTGCCCTGGATCCCGCAGCTGCTGGCCTGCCTCGTGCAGTACGACGGGAACGTCATACTCAACCTGCTCAGTCATGTGAGCATTTCATATTATGCCGGCCACATACCTTTAAATAAAATTAAATACGCTTACACTCACAGCTCCACATTAGGTCTGTATTATATAAACCTGTGTCGTAGATGCCGTTGTACATCATACCTACACAAACACCCAGACCCGAAACAAATATCTGTAGGCCATACAAATATTTGTTCCTGTGCGGGGATCGAACCCGAATCAAATAGTGGTTTCGCACCGCTGGACTAACCGGGTCGTCAACTGTTTTAACTGTGCAAAAAAAAAAAAAAAACAACGGCGGCCCGTATTGGTTGCCTTAAAAAAACATGTTCAGATTATCGTTAAACGACTTCTTTAGAACATTTTATTTGAAAATAAATAAGGTTATGCAATAACTTGGGAGACACGTAAAATAATACACAATTAGAAAAACTATTTTTAGGTTACGTATGTCATGATCACGAAGGTACTGTTCCGTCAGTACTGCACTAATATCTAAGAAATTTACTACCTGTCGAGAATAAACTTTAAATTAAAAAAATAGTTTTACGTAAACCCATACAATACATAACAAGCGACTGTGCTTATATAACTGTAGTGAATACTTACCCCCTTATTCATAAACGTACATTAGATACGTTTTAGCCATAGAATGCTTTGTCTTTGTCAGTTGCATTGTCAAATGTGCAGGATAGAAAAAGACGAAGGAGAGATTAGCAACACTTTAGCTAAAATACATTTATGAATAAGGGGGTTAAAATATTAGACAATTTTTTATTTTGTATATAATTTTATTCGAAAAATCTTAACTCTTCTACAAGTGATAATGTTGGTATGTTATAGTTATACTGATCTTCAAGACGAGACTGACATTAAAGTCCCAAAATTCATACTATGTATTGGCATTTATCCCACTGCTGAAATAATTAATACACAAGAATGTAACTGAAAAGTAGAAATGAACAAACTCAAACTCAAACTCAAAAATTCATTTAATCACTTGGAAATAATAGAATTTGCTTGTGATAGGTCAAATTACAAATATAAAATTAAAGCGAATATCAACTGATACGTTGATTAATATGTCAAAGTAAATAAATTAATAATAGTCCAAAAATACTTAATAATAAAAATAGGTATCAACAGAATGTTCCATACTCTCTTTTACAAACGGCAAGAAATATGTCTTGAAAAAATATGTCTTGAAAACATTTGAAAACAATCAGCATCCCAATCGAAATGTGAATCGCGTAATTTGTTTCATGTTAATTCGCGTAAAAAATATTCTTAGGTGTTTATTACATATTTCGATTAAAAAATATAATGCATTACACTAATGATATAGGTGGGACGTCTGTACCCACAAGCGGTGTACTTCCCGATCCGCACGCTGTACTTGACGCTGAAGATTGAGCAGCGCGAGCGACACAAGACCGCCGAGAACATCGCCTCGCACATGCCGCATCAACCCTCTACGTCCGCTGTAAGTATTCGAGGAATTTAGAAAAATCAGTAAGTAAAGTAAATCTGCAGCAAAACACAAATAAATTAAAGTCGTTTTATATGAGTTGTACATATGTACATATAATGTCAATTGCAGAAGTGCACTATGATGACCTTTTTACAAGGAAAATAGTTAATTTAACAAATTAATCTTTGTTACAATATAAAGAAAATGTAATTTCCACTAAGTCCTTTAATATTGGGTTTATTTTGGCGTGCTTTCCAATGAATAGAGCACAGAATTAAGCGGAGTCGTTGCTTAATTTTTTTTTTAGATTTTAAGGTAGTTTTTCCTACAGTTTCTTTTATTACAAAGAATTGTTAGATAATCGTTTTAGCAGCCTGCAATCCTTTTTATTATAAATATTTTATCCATTTAGCCTTGCTGAACGATTTTCTGCAATGTCCTAGGCAAGCAGCAAGGTAGGAGAGAGTGGGTCCAGTACGTCGAGCGAAACGGGCCCCATAAAAGCCACGCTGCCGATGTGGCGCTGCTCAAAGATTATGCAGATGCAGCGAGAGATACACCCCACCGTGCTCTCCTCGCTCGAAGGCATTGTCGATCAGGTATGACGTGTATTCACTGTAATCTGTGTTACTATGTGTAGTCTTTTTATTTTGTAACCCTAAATAAATACAAAGTGTTTGCAGAAAGTTTGTTGAGATACTTTTGTTCGAAAGAACTGACAACTTACATGTTTCAAAAACAACTTGACCATTATAAAATCTTAGAAAAAAATGTATACAGTCCCGTTGTATCATAGAAAGCTACCAAATTCAGAACTATATTATTATTCATATCTGGTCTATTAGTCTTAACCCTGGTCTATGCTGCACAGCTTTGATCTGGAAACCTTAAATGATGTATTCGTTAATATAAATACATATAGAATAAATTACGTACATTTTTTTCATTGTCTACATAGAATCCTTATCTTATAACTAGCTTACCCGGCAAACTTCATATTGCCTCAGAATGAAAATATGACATGTGTCAAAGGTTTGATAGATACGGACTATTTGTATGGGAAAATGAAATGGTGGTTTTTACTATTTCCCTTCAATTTCTTCATATTTTCTTACCTTTTAAACATTCCCTGGACTTCCAAAAATCATTTAAAATCAATATTAGCCAAATCGGTCCAGCCATTCACGCGTGATGCCGTGACCAAGGAAAACGGGTTACATTTTTATTTAAATATAACTGTAACAGATAACTGTATTTAAATAATTTTCACTTGTGATGTAATGAAAATGATGCACATCGAGTATGATGTATATAATCCATCCGTGCTCTTAATACGGAGTGAATATCCGTTCAGTATCGATCCTAAATCGCGGTCGTACGCCAGATGGTGTGGTTCCGGGAGAACTGGTACGAGGAGGTGCTGCGGCAGCTGCGCGCGGGGCTGGCCAAGTGCCACGTCGTGGCCTTCCACCACTGCGCCGCCGTCGCCGACGCCACCGTCACGCCGCACACCCTCAACTTCATCAAGAAGGTCGTCTCCACCTTCGGCATAGGCATCGGCATGAGTGAGTACCTCGCGCACCGTCCCGTTTCCTACTTGTCATATTTTATTTTTCATATTTTAATTTCGAAGAAAAATTTGACTTCACTTCTTTATAATTATAATATATGTGTAGCACAGTAGACAAGCACGCTGGCCCCGCGGCTGGTGTAGATCGTAAGCGATCTACTCGGTTAAGCATTACGGGCGCGGTCGGGGGTGTGATGGGTGACCGCTGGTGGCAAATTAAAATACGCGTTTTCGTGCTTCGGAGCTCACGTTAAGCCGTCGGTCCCGGTTGCTATCGATAGATGATTATATGTATATTATTATTTTCTCTTTGGTGAGTGATCGTTTCTTCTTGTGTTATTTTAGAAATTAATTTGCTATGCGAGAGTACTTTTTGTTTTATTTTTGCAGGAGCGCCTGTCTTTCGTTCCATTCAATTAGTATGAATTGAAACTCGGTATGCTAGATTTAATTGCTGTGTTTACCATTATTATAGCTAGCGACTTAGTTTTACATGAGTACTCCCCTTTCTTGTGTCGACAGAAAGTCTGACAAGTTGACTTAGTGGTCCATTCTCTTCAGCTGCATCGGAGAGTTTGGCGAGGCGCGCGCAAGCTGCCATCCAGGATCCCGTGTTCCAGAAAATGAAGAGCCAGTTCACAGCTGATTTTGACTTTACTCAGCCAAATGCAATGAAACTGCAGAATCTTATACAGAAACTGAGAAAGTGGGTCAAGATACTGGAGGCCAAAACGAAAGTCCTGCCTAAGTAAGTAGTTAACTTATAGGAATTGGAATAAACAAATAATGAAAAAATGAGGTTTATTGATATTTTTGTATAGAAAGCTTTTGTCAATATATTATGAATCGTTGAAGTCAGAATTTGTTAGTTATTGGTTGATAAGTCACAACATACATTACATTTTTTTTGAGAAAAATCAGTAATGTCGTCTTATATTACCCTACATGTAATTTATGTGTATTTTCTTTTAGATCATTCCTCATAGAAGAAAAGTGCAGGTTCCTATCGAACTTCAGCTTGAAGACAGCCGAAGTGGAATTACCCGGCGAATTCCTGCTACCCAAACACACTCACTATCACGTCCGAATCGCAAGGTTCATGCCTCGCGTGGAAATAGTACAAAAGCATAATACGTCGGCGCGTAGATTGTACATACGGGGGCACAATGGCAAAATATACCCGTATTTAGTAGTGAACGACTCTGGCCTTGGCGATGCTAGAAGAGAGGAAAGAGTCCTGCAGTTGCTGAGAATGCTCAACCATTATTTAGGCAAACAGAAAGAAACTTCCAGAAGGTTCCTCCATTTCACAGTGCCGCGCGTTGTGTCCGTATCGCCGCAAATGCGTCTCGTCGAAGACAATCCTAGTTCGATATCACTGTTGGACATCTATCGTACTGAATGCTCAAATAGGTATGTACACATTTTGTTATTAGGATTTATTAAAGATGAAATCTGTAAGTATGCATTACTTGCAAGACATTACTCTTCCTAATGTACCTTGTTACTGCTATTGTCGCTTTAAATTAATCGCGTACTTAATAATTATGTGGTTTCTATCACTTGTGTGTGTTGTAACACCGACAGACGTTATGAGCACGTGAAGTTTTATTAAGCTATGTACGCTATTTGTCTCGCTCGTGAGCTCCAGTGGTGAAGCTCGAAGTAGGACCACTGCGTTAGCTAATCTATTTGCGCTGTCGTATTCAACTATGTACGGCCTTGCTATTTTCGGCACAGAGTTGAGATTTTATATGAAAACATTATCTACAATCTACAATTATCACCAATTTGAGCTGTATTCTTATTTGTCTTATCTTGCCGTCTTTTTGTAAAAGAGAGTATGGAACATTCTGTTGATACCTATTTTAATTATTTAGTATTTTTGGACCATTATTTATTTTATATTTTTATTTATATTAATCAACGTATCAGTTGTTATTCGTTTTAATTTTATATTTGTAATTTGACCTATCACAAGCAAATTCTATTATTTCCAAGTGATTAAATACATTTTTAACCGAGTTCAAAAAACGAGAAGGTTCTCAATTCAGCCGGTATATTTTTTTTTGTTTTTTTTTTGAGTTTGGGTTTGCCATTATCGTTACATTAATATAGCCCATCCTTCGAGTGGATTGAAAAATTTGATTCACCACAGAAAAATGGTCTAGAAACTACATTAACCAACCGGCTTTACGCCTGTGTGATGAATTTTAAGTGTAAAGTCCATATCGAAACATTTATAAAAGTAGGAGTCAAGGAGTGGGACGTATTATGCTAATTTTATTATTATTATTGTAGGGGTGTGGAGTATGACGCGCCCATAGCGCGATATTACGAGAGACTTGCGGCGGTACAGGCTCGTGGCTCACAAGCGTCGCATCAAGTGCTGCGTGACATTTTGCGGGAGGTAATTTGTTTAATTTAATAACAAGTAACAATAATTCAAATCGACTGCAGAGCCTTTGACCTGTATTGTGTACGTGTTAACAGACAGTTGGTCTGTTGTTGGTGATATTCAATTTTAAATAAACTAAAGTATATAAGAAAAAAAGTGAATCGATATTAAGCTATTAAACACATCTCATAAATATTACTGGTTGCAAGGAAATACAAATAAAATATGTACGATATTTCTAGGTATCACTGAATACGCATACGATATTTCAAGGTATCTCAGCGATACCCTGAAATATCGTACAAAATATTCCTGCTAATAGATAACATTAACAATTAGAAACAAAACATCTCTCTCACCCCTAGTTTGCACTAAAAACATTAAACATGATGATGGTTCGCAACTCTTCGCATAAAGTATGTATTGCGATAAATGTCTTGTTGGTGCAAGCGTTCGCACTGCTGTCAAACCTATCATTTTAACATGTTTTTATGTGAATGTTTTCATCAATGCAAACTCACAGTCAAACCTTATCTACAACATCTTTTTGATAATCTGAAATCCAGATTGAAGTCCAGCTCTAATTCAAACTTCCATACACTATTGTAACTTATAAAACTAACATGCAATCGTAGGTGCAAGCGACGATGGTGCCAAAAGGTATGGTGCGGGAGTGGGCGGCGGCCACGTTCGCGGCGCCCACCGACTACTGGACGTTCCGCAAGATGCTGACGCTGCAGCTGGCCCTCGCCAGCTTCGCCGAGTACGTGCTGCATCTCACCCGCCTCAACCCCGACATGATGTACCTGCACCAGGACTCGGGGCTGCTCAACGTCTCCTACTTCAAGTTCGACGTCGACGATACTACTGGTGAGTTGTTCTATTCACAAAATATTACCAACGTGAATCACTGAAACGTCGCGGAGGGTTTTTCAGGAGATGTTATTCAATTTGATTTTTGCAACCAGGTTTGGAACTCTGCAGTGTATACTCAGTTCTGATGATTGTCGTATTGTCTTGTTCATCCTACACACAAAATATCATATTACTAGCTGACCCGGCAAACTTCGTATTGCCTCAGAATGAAAATATGACATGTTTCAAAGGTTTGATAGATACGGACTATTTGTATGGGAAAATGAAATGGTGGTTTTTACTATTTCCCTTCAATTTTTTCATATTTTTTTACCTTTTAAACATCCCTGGACTTCCAAAAATCATTCAAAATCAATATTAGCCAAATCGGTAAAGCCATTCACGCGTGATGCCGTGACCAAGGAAAACGGGTTGCATTTTTATATATATATATATATTATACACAATTATTATTGACGTTTGATTTACACGGCTACCTTCCGGCTGCAATTCATTAAACATACGTCAGACATGTTTTTATTTTTTTAATGATTAGTTTTTTTTGTTATTTATCTACGCTATTAGATTCGTATAATATCTAGTTTATTTCATACTAGCTGGTCCGGCGAACTTCGTATCGCTTTAAAGTAAAGATTAAAAAATACACTACAGTTTTAGCGAAAGTAACAAACAGCAATTGATTTTTGAAAATTGCATGGCCTGTCCAGTTTCGGTAATACATCAAAATAAAAAGTGTTTGTCATAATGGCGGGCAATTGACATTTGAATTTATAAAATTATTGTTTTTATTTCACGAATTATCAAAAGATACGAATTTTGCGGATACATGTTCTCGACTCAGAATAATTATTTTCTTACGATCTTTAATTGTAAATAGGTTTCGATCGAGTCTACCGTCGATCTGTGGCCGAAAAAATGACATATAATGTCTGTGCTTAGGTCCATAATGGCGGATGTTAAAAATTGAATATTAACATTGTGCATTTTTAACCACTAATGCCATCAACTCTACCACCACCGTCACCACCACCACGATCACCACCACCACTGTCACCGCTATCACCTCCACCACCGCCACCACCGCAAACGTCACTAACGCTATCAACGCCACCACCAACACCAACATCACCAAACACCTATGCCACCAATGTCACCAAAACCACCACCACTACCACCACAACCAATTCCTCCAAAACTACGAACAACACCACCAATGTCACGAACGCCACTAATGCCTCCATCGCGACTAAAAACCATCACCACCACCACCAACGCCATCAACACCGCCACCAAAGTCACCAACAATACCTACGCCACCAACGACACCAATGACACCAAAGCCACTAACGCAACCAACGCCGTATTACGTACGTATTTTCATTTTCTTATTTTTTGTACTTAATTTTGTCGTTATAGCAGTAGCAGAAATACATAATTTGTAAAAATTGTAGCTTTCTAGCTACCTATCACTGTATATGAGATACAGCCTGGTGACAGACAGACGGACGGACGGACAGACACAGCGGAGGATTAGTAATAGGGTCCGTTTTTACCTTTTAGTTACGGAAGCCTAAAAAAGATAGAAGATAGAGAATAGTTTCAAATGAGCATTTATTGAAATAAGTATTCATTACACATTTCTGAACGCACGCGCAATTCTTTTCAATCTTTAAAAAAAAAACAATATGTTTTTTTTAATTCTCCGTTTAAAGAGCTTAGCCAAAGACCATGACGCTCTATACGTTCACATTAATTACATTCTTCATTAAGAAAAAAAAAATAATTAAACAACATTAGCTCATTGACAATTGATATAGTTGCAACAGTATTCTGGCGTCATCCGTAGTCTGCCAGGACACTGTTGCAATGTCCTATTTCTAATGAAGCCCTGCGATGAGCCTCACCCCGAACACAACAATATAAGTTCTGGCGGAAACCTTGAAAGAGGCGTGTGGTGCTCTTATTTTATTTCATTTTCTTGGTGTATTTTTGAGTTATATTAAATGGAGTTGGTGGCTATTTGTTTGATATAGGCTTATTGCAGTGCCCGTGTATAGAAATAGAATAATAGTGCGAAAACACGTCCTTTCGTGTTGCCTCCAAAACTTCATTGTAAATGTTCTGGTAAAGTAGCCATCGCTTTACTCGAATTACTGACTGTGACTGACTGACGGACTGATAAATTGACTGACTGACTCTGACTTTTACGCTGCTTATTACGAATATGAGATATCGTTTTACTGACACTGGCAATATGCGTAATAGCGATGCAATAATATTAAAAAAAATCAATACACGTAAAAGTTTATTCATACATTTTAAATAGTTTATGAACGCATGCATAAATGTCAATCATTACTTACAGATTTTGACAAAAAAAATTGACAGCTCCGAAACACAAGAACTTTTAGGTTTTTCAAATATTCGTCAATTTTTCTTATTTTTAGGATGTATTCTGTTATTCGGGGCGGAGACAAATCCAACAAATCAAAAACCATGAAAATTGGTCCAGCAGACCTCGGGTTATAAGTGTTGTAACAAACCCGACTTTGTTTTATATATATAGATTTATTTTATTGGCAGTATGCTGTCGCCCAGATGATGACATTACATAATTTCTAAAAATGATGATTTGAGATCCGGTTCTAAAATACATTTACGTAACAGACAAGGTCATGTTTAAATTTACTTGCATTTTTTTATATTATTTTTCTATTTTTTTAGTATTTATAAAAATTTTAATATAATAATATATAATAATAATAATAATAATCAAGGGGGCAGAGCAGCTTGTGGCGAGCTGTTGGTGAGTAGCGACACCACCCCCTACCATCATCTCGAGTTCCTCCGAGAGAACTGGGCTCCGCCTCGTCCGCCACACAGAGGTACGGCCGGACAGAGCATCAGGTCTCTCACCTCTGGCTTGCCTTCATTGGCCGGTCAGAGTGGGGCGCTAGAGGTATGGCATTTGCAGAAATTTAGATAATAGGCTGTTGTCTAAATTTCTGAAAGAGCCATACACTCGGGGGTGGAAGTGTCTAAAGGCATAATAGCGGGGAAGCCCGCTCCGAGCTCGAGATTACTCGCTCGTGATGGTGAAACCGGGGCCACACCTCTCGACACCCCCAGCCTCTCTCAACAGTGTTGCCCCCTGTCGACCATCGGGTTGGCTGTTTAGGGGGCCCACCAAGGAGAGGCGAGTCACCACCTGCCTAAAGTAGGATTCGATAATGTGAGATGTTGAATATAGGCAGGTGCCGGATCTCACTCCATAGGCCCAGCCAGCTAGTCCCCCCAGTTCACCCACATAGCCCAAAGTTTGGCAAATCACTTTTCATTACAATAGTCGCATTATATTCTGCGGGGTCTGTCTGTGTCTGTATTAACTATTGATGCAGTCAGAGAGAGGTCCCGCCGAATATAACCCATTACAAAGTAGATCAAAATTCTCGAAAGGGCCTCTACGTGTTGGACCCCCCATGTCCCCGCGCAAGCCTGACAAAGGTCCGGGGTTCAAATTGGACCCCGTGCTGACGAGAGACATAATAATAATCAAAAAAATATTTAAAAAATGAAAATGTCAAAATGGATGCCATTTTGACATTTTCATTTTTTAAATGTCCGCCATATTCGCCATGTTGGTTATAAGTTGCAATTCTAACTGCAAATAATGTTTTGTAACTGCAAACAAAGCTAAATAAGTGAAAATATGGAGTAAAAACGTTTTTAAACTGTTAATGATATTGGGTACAATACATGGCCAGAGTTCCATACATTTTTGCAACATCTCCTTTCTTTTCGGGCTTTATTTCCAGGGTTTTGAACGAAACATCAATCACAGGACGTGACGTCATATGATCGTACAACAAATACTTAACACAAGTGATACTTTGATTTATTGGCTCTTTTATTGGATATTTTCTACGTTATTTATACGAAAAATAAGTTATACGGAATTCAACAAAATTAATTTGCACTTGGTTAGTCGTATGGAATTAAAAGCTTCACTTTGATTGCGAACAGTTGACGTCACATTGTTCACAGTCATTCGGCACCGATTACGCGGCATTTTTGAAATTATGAAATTTATGTGTAGTTTGTGGTACTTTAACATGTTTAAATAATAAAATTATTATTTTTATGGTTAAATAAACGTAGAAAGAATAATTTTAGACACATTCTCAAAAGTTGTCCGATTCCCTATTGCTTAAACTTTAATAAAATGAGCTGCAACAAAATGTAACCAACATAAAGGGAGTCTGCAAGATAAATATTCACCAAGTAAGCAAGTAGTATTTTGCATTTCTTCGTTCGAATGTCAACAAAATAAAAGAAGACGAAAATATCAGATGTTTTTTTCACGGATTCGCGCACTAATACATTTAATATTGACATTGACCGTGTCTTGCATGCCAGGAACAGGTTCATTTTATTTTCCTTAATCATAAGTTCACTGTTGACTTTATAAAAATGGCGAAGTTTTTAGTAGTCTCTTTCTGTTACAATAATAAAATTCTTTGCATTAAAATCGAGGTCATAAAAATGAGTATGTGCGTTCAGTTTGCTTTATCAACGTCGCTTAAATTACAATGATCGTGTATGCACAGAATATAAAGAGAATCACGCCAGTTTATTGACGTAGTAATTATTTGGACATTAGACAAGGTGACATTAACGATTGAATATTATCTGCATTGATTTTGGCCGTAGAGATGCGGTTTCAATAGAACTTTAAGATTGGTGAATTGTTTATTTAAAACAAAATATATTTTCATTTTAAATCAGGTAATATCGGAATGCCGTCAAATGTAATATTATGTACACTAGCAAATTCTGAAAGACTATATATGTACACTAGCAAAGTCTGAAAAACCACGGTTTATTATTTTCTTTTTGTTATTTAAATCGACTTTTGAATGTTGTAGTATCGATATACCTACTATACCTACATATCTGAAATCTTAGTAAACATCAAAAGTTATTTATAGATATGATAATGAATTGAAATAAGCAAAAACAGCATTTGTGGAAATAATAGGCATTTTTGTTTTATATTATTTCGCATTAACACATGCTTGTGAAATGTATTTTATTTAAAGAAAAATGGAGTCAAGACTGAAGTGAAGACTTCAGTAGCTCAATTGGAAGAGCGGCTGGACTAGAATCCCAGTAGGCCGCGAGTTCGAGTCTCGCCTGAAGTCTAATTTTTCTTTCCATTTTTCTTTAAATAAAATATATTTCACTAGGCATTTTGTAAAGATGATTACTAAGCGGTCCACGATCTCTGCCTATCCTGTGAGAAACTTGGCGCTTAAATACAATTA
Source organism: Macrosoma leucophasiata (assembly GCA_036365455.1). Classification (NCBI taxonomy): domain Eukaryota; kingdom Metazoa; phylum Arthropoda; class Insecta; order Lepidoptera; family Hedylidae; genus Macrosoma; species Macrosoma leucophasiata. The sequence goes on along the minus strand of JAWQUS010000007.1, from coordinate 18,279,408 downwards.
ATGTTGGTCTGTTTTTGTACCATTATCCGAAAAGAAGGAGTTTATATGGGCAAATAATTTTAGGTTTTTCTTGACGTCAAGGAAAAATAGAACTCTTATAGGATAACTTTTTTGTTTATCTGTCTATCTGTCAACGCCCCTTTTCTCAGGAATTCGTGAAAGTATCCAAATTAAACAAATGGCAAATATAAAAGTAATAAATTTAATATATTAATTAAAGTGGCATAGGCAATTTCAACATTTCACGCGATTTCCGACTCGCACTTTTTAGGGTTTCCAGTTTTTTCTAACAGGAACATTTTTGAAGTGTTTTTTTTTATTCTTATTAATTTCCTTATATTATTCATAATGCAAACAATTTTATTTGGTATTTATCTGCTAAAAACAATCGATAGAATTTTTTAATGTATTTGACAGGTGAACTGGATGGCAACCGTCCAGTGCCGTTCCGGCTGACGCCCAACATATCGGAGCTGCTCACTAACATCGGTATCACGGGCCCTCTCACCGCATCCGCCATAGCCGTGGCTCGGTGTCTCGTCACACCTAACTTTAAGGTACCCCTTTTGTTGTAAGCTGATTAATTTCAAGAATACACGGCGCGTACGGTGTATGCGGCACAGTTGTGCACCTGAAATGAAATCAACTCAAGGCATGTGCAGAGTGTTTTTGTATGACATACGTAACTAAAAAAATAATTTCAAATGTATTATATAAGTTCCTTTTCTGATAGACATAAAGATAAAAATATTAATATGTTAAATATGGCCTAATGTTCTGTTAACTTTGGTTAATAGCGGACTCATGAAACGTTATCCTGTCCGCTATGAAACGTGATGGTAACGCCACCTATCGCATTTAATTTAAAATCTCTAAACAATCGATGGATCTACTCAACACTTTTTTTTATTTTTACTAATAATTCAAGCCATTTTCTTGCATAAAGCTCCGTGACGGGGCTAGCGGTGGTTGTCGGTCAAATGTACGGCCCTGTAATTTCCGACTCAGCATTAATACCATAGGCCTCAGGAGTGGCCAACGAACGCATTTGCATGGAAATCTCTGCTTTCATGTAGATGTTTATACCATGTTAACACCAATGTAAACGCTTGTTTACTACTTCATGGCATAAAATTATTCCGCTATCTAACAGTGCCAAGGGGTTAGCCATTTTACAATTATTTCAATTAATAATTTTAACGTAACTTCACGCCTGTAATCCCCGAAGGGGTAGGCAGAGGTAAATGCATGCATTCAAGCATACATGCAAACACCCACGATTCGCCGGTTACGTTTTTGGCCCATGTAACAGGTGGCGAGCCTGTTGACATCTCCGGGCACATTACCAAACTTCAAGGTACTGGGAAATTTCCAGAAAATGAAAAAATCCCAATAGAACCAGAGATAATGGACTTTACACCATCATCTCTGATAACCCCCTACCCGGGAATCGAACCCCGGACCTCAGCGTAGTAGTAGTGGCCTGCTACCTGCTACTAGGCTACCGAGGCAGTTTTACGTTTTCTAAATGAAATATTATAATTATAAAAAATAATTATCTATATTATTTTCACTTACGTGTAATTTCACAGATTCAATCAATTTTACGGACAATACTGCGCGACGAAATGGTGACCGGTTATAGAAAACGTCTCGAAGACAAATCCGGTCTCCCGTCCGCCGGCACCTCAGCCGACACCAAATCCATGGAAATGGATAGCGAGACGATCATAAACATGGTGAACAAAGCCGTCACTGTGATCATGAACAGACTGAACTCGCTCGCCTTGTTCGACGGGCCCGATAGCAAAGTGGCTACACTAGTGACCGCCGCCAACAGCCATGACAACCTGTGTCGCATGGATCCCGCTTGGCATCCCTGGCTCTGAATCCTCATTTTACCAATATGATCTTAAATATTTTACTGTCCAAGTAAGAGTAAGTATGGTTACGAACAATGAGTAAAACATTTTATGTAATGACGTGTTTTATTAAACCTGATATCTTAGAATTTTTAGACATTAGTCCGAAAATGTAATTGCGATGAAGAAATAGATATTATATCAGTGAGGAATTAAATTTCATAATACGCGGCTAACATAACATCAACATCAGGGAAAAAAGTGGGTTCAAAACCTTTTAAAGGTATTAAAATTACATATTTATTATATGCAATGAGCACACTCAACTTTATAGGGAAATGACTACTCTAGCGACCGCTGCTAACAGCCAGGACAACATGTGTCGCATGCATATTGGCATACGTGGCTCTGAATCCTCGTTTTACGAATATGATCTTAAATTTTACTAATAAGAGTAAGTATGGTTAAGAACATTTTGAGTAATAACGTGTTTTATCATACTAGATATCCACAATTTTGAATATTACGGGGCAAGTTGTTCGATGCAAATGAAAGGATTAACCTCATGAGCAGTTAATGCTTTGAAATGCTTAACAAAATTTAAGTTTTTCAAAAGCGGAGCTAAATAAAATGTCTTAATAAGCGGATCCGGGCCTTGGCTGCATTCAACTTGCGCTTGGGTTGTTTCTATATCTAACTGCTGAATGGTAGTGGCTTATTGCTAGACTTAGAATGTGTTACCGTTTAATGGAAATGTACATACAAATTATATTGGTATAGAGACAAAACATGTAAACGTGAACTGTATTTTTAATAGCCATTAAAAAGCAGGCAATAAAATTGCTGTCCTAACTACTTAAATATATACGCATATTATTTAAAATTTAAGTCTAAAAGCTTTCATAAGAAACATAAATTATGTGACGAGAGTGACGCTGATGTTGCTTGAAATATGTTGGCTGGCGAGTTATGTTCAGGAGGCGTCGCTCAGTGCAGACTGTATAGTAGGTACCCACGGGTGAAAGTCCCGCTGTTGCACTGCCAATAATGCTAGTGCACTCCCCCTCCTCCGCGCGGTAATCTCACTCGATCGCTAGAGATAGTAAAACTGATTTCATCACGCCAACAATGGGAAAGAAAGTGCAATAATTGTAGGATAGTACAGGAACTGTTTGTGTATTCAGTCAGGCCGTAACAATGAGGACCGCGTTATCTGTGATCCCGTCCATTAAATTTAACCACTGTCCACGATTAACTTAATAGCTTTGACGATGTTGGATTAATTTATATTGTGCCATTCCCATTCCTTAAAAATGTAGGAATTGAAGTTGTCTCCACGCTTTCCACTTGTGTTTTTAATCTGGAAATACTTCTTACATGAATTGGTGGTCATCACATTTTTATATGCATTAATAAACGTTGTGTGTGCTAACAAACCCCAGTAGTAAAATTAATACCTAAATCTATAAACAAATATTAGTCAGCCATCTAATAAATAATGAACGTATCGGTGAATCGGTGTGCAAAAATTAACACGCGATCTCTCAATATCTTTCTAATTGCTGTAAGATATCCATTGCACCAATCGGATGCACACAATGTAGAAATACCACGATGAAAACTTCATTAAATAGTGGAATTAAATTTAATAGTGTTACCTTCGGGTCGACCGGCTAACTGAATCGATTAGGTCCATACTTACAACTCTTCTTGCCTTTTCGTGCCGCCTATGAGAGCAACAGCGTTACTCACTGGTGGTTAGGGTTGTCAGGCATCCGGATAAAACCGGTCACAGTTAGGCTTTTTGATTCCGTGTCCGGTCAAAATACAATGTTTGATGGCTTTTTACGTTACGGAAACTAGCGAGCACTGAGCACAGCCGAACGCTTCTGTAGCGGGTGTCGGCCTTTTTACCCAACTTGCTAGTCTGTCCGGCTATAAGGTTTATCGATCTGGTAACCCTACTGGTCATAGAGCTCTAGTGACGAAGCTCGCGGGCGTAGACACCACCACATTACCTTATCTATTAGCCGTTAAATAGTAATGTTCGGCGCTATCGTGTTTCGGTCAGGTGGTAATGCCTTGTAATTTGACTTAACAACTTTTAGTATAATATGTTTATAGGCTACAGTATTATTTACAATCAAAGTGAATTTGCTATTGCTCCCATCTCCCAATAATGTAGAAAGGACTTAAACGAACAGCGATTCATTTAGGCGGACGAGCCGCCGTTTTGTAAGTAAGTTATTGAATAGGTAGGTAGGTATTATACTTACTGAATGGTATTTTTTCTTTATGATGAAGCTTATAAACATCTACAGAGATAGAGACCATGTAGATACCGTAGATACTCATGTGGTCTAAGCCTTCTGTTATACCTCTGTACCAAGAGTTACAGGGCCCTCCAGGCTACATTATCACCTGGGGGCCGACCGCCTAACTCTTTAACTCTTGTTTAGGACGTTATGTTTGAATTAAAACATTTTGCTCTTAAGTAGGTAGGCTCTAAAGCTAGGCAGTAGGTACGAAACTTTCAAGATGATGACATAATCGAAAGCTAAATAAATGAAAGCATTCCATGTGCCTAAATACGTTCTTGAAAGATTTGTTTATCTTCTTTCACAGATGCGGTTATTTTGTACTTCTTAAAGACTGCCGATTTTCAAAAGTTTGTCGGTGGTGAGGATGGGGAATAGGTAGGGCTAAAAGCAGAATGACACATGTGTGTTGTGTGAAGATAATCGCGATAAGGAGCGGGTTAACACTCGCATGTGTATATACTGCTCGCATAGCAGCTGAGATCCAGCTCTACTGAGTGATCAATTCGCCAGCCAGACGTCTGGTTGCACAGGGCGCGTTGCTAAGGCGGCGGCGACGGCCACGTCGGCACGTCGCTCGGCCGCCGCGACTCGGCTGCGCACCGCCCCGCGCGCCCGCCCGGCCCCACTCTCCCTCCACGCATTCAGTCCACTCCGTGCTCTCGTGCCTAGTGTCTGTGTCCCGCGCGTCCCCGCTCTCGCACCGCAAGTGTCCGACCTCTGGAACCGACCACTTATGACATTCGAAAACCCCGCCCTGTGCATTTTCCGACTTGCATTTCGATAACAGTGCGAACGGTGCGTCGGAAGTGTACGATCCGTGGAGGTGTCGGTGGCTCCTCTCGCGTTTATTTATGTTGTCGTTTTGGTGTGGTGAATATTTGTGCCGTACGGACGATAACCGGATTATCTGTGCGCTCGATTTAGTGGATATTTATAACAATCGACAGCTTTACTGCGAAGGTGAGTAAAATTTTTGACTCCGTGAATGTTGCTCGAGTACCGGGGACGTGTGTCATCGCGACGTGGCGGCTGCAGTCTCGTCGATACGCTCTGGAACACCGAGAGCCGAATGTCCTGATTGTTCGCAAATATTTCACATTCTCAAAGCTTTCGAGGGGGCTTCATAAGCTCATAGTACATATACATACGCCTTCGCTTAGCCGCAACCAAAACAACAGTAATTCATTGTATTATGACGTCATCTAGAAACGGGAGGCATTTCTCCGAATTCGAATACTCCCTGATTGCTGAAGTAACGACTATTTAGATTCTAGTTGGTATCGGTCCTATCCCACTATTCCATATGGTGGACGGAAATGAGTGGATAAGAAAACATGGAGGAGAGCGGGCGTCGGCGCGGGGCGGTGCGCGGCCGGTCAAGCGACCGCATTCCATATGGAATGTACGCAATGTCAGTGTGACTCGGAGTTCGCCGTCGCCGCTGTACCGCACCGACCATTGCACATTTGCAACATTGTGGAATGCTATTCGTATTTCCAGTGGAGATTGTTTTGTGTTTGCTAGTTAATTGTGGGCGTTGATTGACATGACGGCGCAAGTCTCGTGCCCATGCCACCCACACCGCTCCACTACACTACACTACAACTAGGTACCTTACTTAGGTACTCCATCAAATAAGTGCAGATCCACTTTTCCTATTGAATGCACCATTAAACGAAATTCTTTGTTCTAAATAGGTAGGTACCTATAATGTTTAAAACATTCGTAGGTTTATGTATGTGTTAGGTATAAGAGATTTACCAACGTATGGTAATGAATTGCCTAGTACCTAGGTATCTACTAGGTCCTGTAATTTCCGGCACAGAGGCATAACACCTTAGGCCTCAGAAGTAGTAACGCATCTGCATTTTGACCTCGGTCTTTGTGTGGGTGTTTATAGGCTGCAGTCATCATTTAAGATCAATGTGAACTGCATCCTTGTTTGCCACTTGCACTACATAAAAAAAATCTACGTAAATAAATAACTTGCTTGACATTATTATCACAGTATGCTTTTTATTATCGGCCAGATAGGCAAGTAGGTACCTACCTTCAGAATTACCCTAACTTGTGACTGTTGTACCCTGTTGTTATCACTTACACGAAACCCACTGGTAGTAGGTATCTACCTACTAAAAGATTATGCTATAGGTACCTAGTGCGCTTCTTCAGTGGTGGAACCACATGCCCTCTCATCCACACTGTACAGTCACACACACACTAGGTACCGTATAGCTAGGTAATGTAGGTATTGATAGGTACTTCAATAACTTAACTGGTTAACCCTAACGATTTTGCGGGCCCATAATTACCCGTCTTTTGAATGGTCACACACACGCATTTGAATAGTGATCTCTTGATACAGTGCTGTACTTCAATGAACATAAATAACTTACAGATTGCATACTTATATAGGTATAAGTATTGTTTGATATGGGCACAATGCTATCACTCTTTAAAAACTGGCTGTTGTGTTGATAGGTAGGCACTGACGAATAAACAATTAATTAAATTCTTGATAATACAGAAAAAATAAGTTCTTAATGTTGTTATCGTTTTATTTAAATATACACATCGACAGTAACGAGGCTTGTCATCTCGTAATAGTGTATGAGTGTCGTCAGTGTCGTGTCGGTATCGGTTCAATATAATAATAAGGGCGATAGTGCGTGTTATATTTCGAAACCCATCCGTCGCATCTTCCGCTCCGTGGCCCAGAATCACAATGACTTTTTACACTGCGACACGAAGAAAGGATTAGTGTCATATTTTTTTTAAATAAGAACCGCTGTCTGTATCCTTCTGAATTTTTATTTGTATGAACGACATTAGTTGAATCGGTTAAAAAATAGAAAATTGTTAACAGACGCAGGTTACTGTTTGGTAGATCTAGTAGTTCTACAATCAAGAAAATACCTAAGTAGATATGTAGATGTGTTAGAGTTCGAATCAAGAAAATAAAGAGAATTGTATGTACCTATTTGTTTATTTTTAAATAACTTCATGTGCCTGCGACTTCGCCCCGTTGAAATTGATGTTCAAAACGGATATCAGTTTTTTCTCTAATAGGTACCTATAAGTAATATCTTCTATTAGTTATGTGCGTTATGCATAGCTGCTTCGCAAAATTGTGACATACCTACAATGTAACCATGCGAACACGAATTTATCAATGTTAATATTGTAATATATATGCGACATTTAGTATTCGATATCTATCTAGTTATGTGTAATATATATATATATACCTATATATATTTATCACATTGTGTCCGGGTCTCGGGTCAAATTTACACAATCTCAGTGACCTTTAATCTCGTTTCAGATAGCTAAACCACGTTCCTTTGTTAATTCTCCGAAACAGAATCGTTCGTTTCTATCTCATTGTTTTGTTATATATTTGTAATGATAAATTAATCATTATTTTTAACTACTTACAACATTTTTGTTGTACTACATGTTTTTTGTTCATTAATTAGGGAATCGTTGACATCCATTACTTGCCAATCTTTATGAATATTATCTACCACTGATAATATTCATAAAGATGATGATCCAACACATAGCAATAACCTCTATTATGGAGTACATTATAAATACAAAACTGCTGGTGTATTTAGAGAAACACCAGCTGATCAAAGGGACCGCCAATAGGTACCAATAGCTTTCATCAGATCTGCTGGTGTTCTTCTAAGTATACCTATCTTACACACAGTTGGCCTCAAGGCTTGGTAAAGAGTAAAGAAGTATTGGCTGTAACCCTCGATCAATATCTAGGGTTAGAAAAAGCGCAAGCCAGCTTTCTGTTTGAGCGTTTTAAACAGGTGACGGGCAGCGCTTAGACAAATTGATTAACTATTAACGCTGGTGTTTCGAAAGGTTCTTTGCTATCTCCCACGTTCTTTCTTCTGCATATCAATGAAATATTGGAGCCCACAACCCCAATGTTCATTACTGTGCGGATGATTGCACGGGGGATGCACATAACACTAGCCCTCGTAGGTAGTTAGACTAGATTTGTGTCCGAAGTCGAGCACTCCCTGAAGCGAGTCATGAATTGGGGTCGAATTAATTTAGTACAGTTCAACCATTTGAAGACATATTTATGTTTGCGCGTTTATTGCTAAAAAACCCTATTAATTGTAGTTCCAGTGTTCAAGGGAACTTCACTTACAGACTGACAGTTTGTAAGAGTATTGGTATCCTGGGCGTTGACATATCGAACGAAGTGCAGTTAAGTGTAAGACCAAGTTATCATTCAAAAGGCTGTGGATGCCTAATAAAGCGTGGCAGTATTTGACATTAGGGCAACAACTGAAGCTTTATGAGGTCCCGTCTAGAATACTGCTCTCATCTGTGGGCTGGAACCTCCAAATACCAGCTAGATCCACTTGACTCCTTACAAGTTAGAAATGCCTGATGAATGTCATTTGATCATTAGGGTTTGTGTCATAACTAAAATCTTGTGTGAACTCCCACGATTAATAATGTATCATAGAATTATGTAACTCTCATACAATTATCGCTTTGATTTTGGTTCCACCCACACTACACACTAACTGCATTCGTAACGAAACCTCACACTTTTAACATAGACAGCTTGCATTTGCATTAAGTTTTTTACATGTTGAATCCCTCTTGAATGTTTACCAATCCGCCTCCCTTAGTGATAAAATGGAAGGTATTTTTATCTTGTGTCTCAGGAAGATTTTCAACGCAAAATATGTACCTATTTATTGTAGTGGTTGTGACTGTAGCCTATAAAATTTTGCAAATAGGTAGTGTCTACGCAAGTTAAATCTTCGTTAGGATCTCTTCTTCGTCGAACTCTTAGTGATGTCACAGTGTCTTCAACACTAAAATGCATAACAAACCTCGCTATTGCTGAGAAAGGGCAACTTTATTGATTATGGCTACATGTTTGCTTGTTGTTTGTTAAGAATATGATCGATTGTCAATACAATACATTATGCATCTTGAGTTTCCATCGTAATCCTTTGAGAGTAGGTACCTTCCTAATCGCATTCGGCGGTGTGCCTCCACTCTGCAGCTGTTACAAACCTACTGTATTTACTAACTCTATCTACTTTATTAACCTAAACTATTATAATATTACTATATATGTCGGTAAAAAAAATATTCTAAATGGGAGATTGTCTAGTTCTGCAAATTTTGTCGTAGGTCATTTATTGTAAGAAATAGGTAGTTCATGATGAACTTAGAAACAGGATACACTGTACGATGTAGAGTTTCCTTTCTATTCTTTTTACTCTATAACGTACCTACTTACATTTTAAAAGAATCTCAACCATTGTTCTAAAAAAATAGTTATGTCAATCGTTTGATAATAAGAACCTATATTGTCCTATATCGTTATTAGGGTAGGCAAATGGTAATGATTTAGAGCTGGTAGTGGCGCAGTGTATGAGCGTAGCGGGTAACGGTGCCGTGGTGTTTGCAGAGGCTGTGAGCACGTGTGCGTGCTCGGTAACGCGGTACACGCACACACACCTGCGAGGCGCTCACGCCGCGCCGTGCCGCGGCCGTTGAACCGAATACTCGAGGAATTTCTCCACCGCCCGCCACTTGGAGGACGAAGAAGTAATTATGAGATGTGACTTTCAGTGAAACTTCCACTCGATTAGTTGCCATATCTCATCAAATTACGTTTCGACGTAACTTAAACTGAATATTTCGATAAACTGATATTGTCACTGATACTGTCGAAGTATTGATTTGTTGCAGACACGTGTGACCGTTTTGATCTCGCAATCTTAGACATACCAGGCCTGGGCGTGGTTCGCCTGTGCAGTAGTATAATCAAATGAGTAGTACATAAATTTCCAACATTGACGTGGCCAAACGTGGGTACGTGAATGATAAGTGTTATTAATAATCGGATCCTGAATGATAGCTAAATTTGAAGTAAGTTGAATTGCCATTCCTCATCATGTCATATAGAGATTCCATCTTTAAAATGCACGGATAACATTTACTACTTAGCAAAGTGAAATCGAGTTTAAACTTTTCACCGACTCAGCCGCTCAATATGCGATTTTTCTGTTCTGTGTGTAAGTGCCTCAACTTATGCATCACTGATGAAATTGTAACAGTTAGTTAGCAAAGGTCCTAAAGTCCTAATTGACTTATTTTATTCAAGAGGTTTTGTCGGCCCATACACAAAAAAATATTTACATTTAGTTGTTATGTAGGAAGTTGAATAAATGGTAATTTAATAATGTTTATAGCAAAAAAAATCCAAATTTAATTACATAGGAACTTCGGTCTTTACAATGGGTGATTAATTAGTCGCGCATTGGTGTATGACGCTGACTTATAAGTGACGTTATACGGGGTATTCTCTATGCGCTTGCGCAGCCGTTTGTAACTGGTGATTATTTATACCACGACATTGTTACATGTTCATCATTTCAGTAGGACAAAATTATAAATAACTCTTTGTAACTGGCCTTTCCCACTGCCTTATTCATCGCCGCGTGTCAGACACATTCGGAGTCATTCACGTGATTTTTTATTACAGAAATAGGTATATAGAGGTACGATACGCCATACGCCATTTACATAAAGCCCTTGCTTTTTAATGTGTTTATTGCCCATCTCTTTATTAATTATAACCGTATATAATTTTAATGCACCAAATCAAATACGTTAGCTCCTACTCCAGGATGAAATATAAATTTAACTATTTATATTTCTGTTCTCAGGCAGGGAAAGCTGTGCGATTTTTATAATGCATTTCATCTTGGTATAAGTAAGTATAAATAAACACACGCTCACACACTGTACTTAAGGTAAAGTAACAACCATCCAAAATTAACATAAATACGTAACAATGAAGAAGAACACACTACTTAATGAAAAGCTTTTCATTGATTGTGTTTTAATGGCGCCGACATTAAAGTAAAATCTAAACAGGAACACAAAAAACATTACATAATAAGCACAAACTAATTGAAAATTGTAGCCCGAAATGAGACAGCTAAAAGGGATGTGGTAGGATACGAACATCTCAACAAAAACCAAGAACCTACGAGCTCAATGAAATCAATGTCTTCACATTGATTTTTCCATATTCCTCTAAGGGGCCGAGACGTAGCTTAAGGTCAATGACCGCAGACGTGTAGACGCCTTTGAGCTGTGATGCTAGAGGAAAATAGTGCATCCCCAGCAGGCGTTTTTTGTATCAGTGGTCATTAATTTTTAAACCCACTTTGTGTTAGAACACACACATTGGTGTTTTCCTAAAATGATCGCAATTATCACATTAATTCAAACCAGCAATGTATTGCAAAGTTTCTATTGTAGTGATATCTACCGATATGGGTACATAATACCTTGGATCTGGACTGCAAAACATTGGTTTGTTTCCAATACCCAAGGAAACTGAGATGAGGGTGACTTACCACGAGACTCATCTCAGTTTCATGTCCTACCTACTAAGAGTCTATAATCTTGAAGAGATTCTTGTATGTATGTATGTTCAAGCCAAGTCCCTTGCGGGGTAGGCAGAGAGTGTAAAGCGCTCGATTTCCGATTCCCTCCCACACTTAAGATTCGTGTCACGGGCAAGATACAGAAAGACCACGCTTAGTTTAATCCTATGGACGGATGAAATTATGTAGTTCCTCATCGTATGAATTACGATAAGTAGATGTGCGACACTATAGTTATTAGAAACCATTTTTATTTATTTTCTCTTTCTTAGTTTAAAAAAGTTAGAGGACGAGGGCCCCTTTTTTAACCGCTTTGGAAGTGTCTATCTTTCAAACAATTCACTTTGATAGTAAATAGTTGTACAAAGTAAAGTGTTGCTACACAATAAATGAATATTAAACGGACAAATCAAATTATAATTAAAACCACAAACAAAGATTTTACGAAAAATTTTACTTAATATTATACGAAAAATTTAAATTGAAACAATAAAACCTCACGATCCGCTCCTTATTTGCAATGCCCTAACAGCGCCCTGTACCATACTAACCCATACCCCTAACACCTTTCACTAATTGTACATGGAGGCAAATAAAGAATTATGCATTATGAATTACAAACTTTAATGTATTTTTTAAAATACTATTTATAAGACACCCCATACGTATAAGACTGACTACAAAAAAAACAGTTTCACTCCCAATTATTATGGCAACCATATTTATTTAAAATACCTACGTAACGTAACTTCACGCCTGTAATCCCCGAAGGGGTAGGCAGAGGTAAATGCATGCATTCAATCATACATGCAAACACCTACGATTCGCCTGTTACGTTTTGGCCCATGTAACAGGTGGTGCGCCTATTGACATCTCCGGGCACATCACCAAACTTCGAGGTACTGGGAAACTTCCAGAAAATGTAAATATCCCAATAAAACCAGAGATAAAATATTTTACACCGGTTTCTCTAATATCCCCCGACCCGGGATTCGAACCCAGGACCCCAGCGTAGTAGTAGTGGCTGCTACTACTAGGCTACTGAAGCAGTTTAAAATGTTGTGTATGAAAGTCGTAAAGCGGTTCACAGAATACATCTGCTTACAAAGTTTTGACATAACAATAAGCACTGTTTCTGAATAAAGAGGCAGTGACATACGTATGGACAGACAGACATGACAAATCTATAAGGGTTCCGTTTTTTTTTCATTCAGCTACGGAACCCTACAAAGCTGTGGGCGGTTCCTCATTGTTCGTAGCAGTGAGGAAAATGGTCCCAGGAGGATAACAGTTATGAATAAACTAGTTTCATGAATGAAATGATTGCCTTATTAAACTGACCGGACTAATAATAATAAAACTACTTATTGTAATTATTGTTGATGACATGAGATGACCTTCGAACTAGTGATACAAACTATTACAAACATTCAAAATACAATAGACCAAAGTCTATAGCTTTTGATATAAGCAAGTTCTCATTAAAATAAAATAATATCGCATCTCAATTTGTATACATACGTAATTACCTGACCCTTATCAATGCTTATCAATGACTTTATTATTGACCTTTGATTACTTTGATTGATGTAAAACAGTATGAAACAGTTAGTAACTTTAATACTGTTTATGTAATCCAAGTTGTGATAGGCATTTTTCTTAAATTTAGAGTTAGGTACACTAGGGTTGATAAGTCATAATCCACACTCTGCCTACCCCATAAGGGATCATCATCGACCGTTTTAATGAAAAAGTTTATAAAAAAGTTAGGTACATTTACTACATAATGTAAGACCACATTTACATACATTACATTACGTACATACATTATCCTACTTGTAAATTTAAACCAACCGATCGCTCCAGCGTATCTTTAGGAGTTCAGTCACATGCACATGCACAGAAGAATTATTATTATATTAAAAAGATAGTTAAAATGATAAGTTATGCATATAATAATATCTACACAGCTATCTATTCGAGAAAAAGAACGTGATAATAAGTTCGTACTCATAAAATACCTTCTTTTACATTGGTAACGCGTTTAGAGTATTATTTTATGTAACAGCTTGCATAATGCCGTCACTCTAAATCGTTGAGTGCCAATCGAGGTTTCAGTACTTTTGCATCAGTGACTCGTTGGTATTTTACTAATAAAAGATTGCGTCATCCAGCATTCACTTTTAGAGTTTCGACACTATGCATGAGTTGCATGTTGCACAAACTTTAGACACGAAGGACCAAAATGGGTCTAGATCTAGACGAAGACATACGAAGATGTCTAGAATAAGTAGAAAGAAATCAGGCACAATTGTATTGATCAATAGATTTTATGTAAGTCTTTAAGCGTGGGCGCAGAGCCCCGTCAATAGTACAGCGCATACGTTGCATTGTCGCGGCCTTAATTGTTTATCAATGAAGCCAATGATCATACTAGAACTGGGTTTTCCGACTTGTTATTAGTCGACCCTCTGGATAATGACCAAACTTTCATGTTTGCCTTTGTTAAAATGATAACCAACATTACCAAGTATTACCAACACACCAACACATCTGACGCATTACGCACATTATTTTTACAGGACTGCCTAAAAAATAATGTCATGCTTTCAGAGGAGTATATTTGTAGGCTTGTAAGTTTATTTATTCTACTATATTTTCTGAATGCCTAAACAGATTTCATTGTAAGTACGAGTTCGCATCGCTGGATTCCTTGCGGTTTACCGGGTGACAATTGGCTAGATTAAAATAAAAAAAAAATGTATTTGCAATTCATCAACAGTGTGTACTTCGTATAAACTTGTGACGTCGTCTAGAGCCACTCTGTAGTAGGATTACAAAAATATATTGCTAATAACAGAGATAATTCAGTACTGATTTGTTCATTTACAATTCAGTGTTATTCATTGGCATGTTGGTTTTTTGTCCAAAATCGATTTTATCAATCAACTAGCTGACCCGGCAAAAGTCGTTCTGCCATACAATAAATGTCGAAGCCAGTGCACAAACATTATTAAAAAAACAGACGGGTGCCATAATAGCTGTGAGCAACGTTTAAATGAAATTTATTTTCACGCGCCCTTTCTCTCGCGACAACTTCTAAGAAGGTATGAAATAAGAAACAAATAATTTAAATGAACTCGGTTAAAAATAACACTCGCGACACTAAATTGCAGTCAGAGGACCTTTAAAAAATGTTACAAATAACTCTGTCCTCCGACTGCAACTCAGTAGGTACCTATCTCAAACGTGAATAGTGTATTTTTTAAATGAATATAATACCGATATCATTTTGTTATTAGCATCACGAGTAATAAAACATTAGCTGTTGAAAAGTAACAATGACCAATTACAATTTATGCAGCTATATCTAGGTGTAAAATCATCGATCTCTAATAAGAATTATTATTATTTTATTATTATTATTCCGCTATTCTCCATTAAAAATTTGCAGTTAAACAGAAAGCATGTCCAGTTCTCTATTGTATTTTTTTCATCTCCCCTTGTAATAAGACTGATTTGATTTGTGCCACAGGAGGCCGACCAAATCGGCATCGCTTACTACTTACTTCATCATTATATGTCATTTAACATGTTACGTTGATATTATGACGAATAACTTAAAAATATATATAATGCCTTATATTTCGTATCGTCGTAGAAAAGACAATGTACCTATTGTATCGTCAGTAATCGCCACGATCCTTACTAATGAAGAAAATGATGCAAGGAGTTATAAATATGAATTTCAACAGTTTCATGAATTGAATTATTTCCTTAATGTAGTAGGTGCCTATGTAATGTTCGTGATCTTCGAACTACTGATACCATAGAATACATAACAGTGCAGCTGATACAAATATTAAAAATACGCATATGGAGCTCGTTCTCACTAAAATTATTATCGCGTGTCTTTGCCTGATCTTCTAGATAACTTTTTTAAATTGATCTTTGATTACTTCATTTATGTAAAACAACATGAATAAAAAGTTAGATACTAGTACTTAAGAATAATTCCTTTTGATTTCCGCGTAGGTACCTATATTGTGGCATTTTTCAACGACGATACGAAAGTGCTGAACAGTATTTGGCTGCAGATAGATTCGGTATTACGGTGGTCTACGTCCTCGAGCTCCTACACTGGAACTGTACCACCAGTAAAGGTGTATGATTTGATTAGGTGTTTGTAATTTATTCAAATATGAGATAAAATGTAACCAGTATTTTGGTCGTCAATGTACTTATTGTTATGCACCACGCAACCCTCGAAGTGGGTGCAAGTAGGTGGGTGGTACGAGGTGCGACGGCGTTCACGACGGTGTCTGTGGCCGGCGCGGCGAGTGAGCGCGGCGACGACCTTGGGCCCGTGCCGGCCCGCGGACGTTCGTTGAACGCGCCCTGCGCCCCTCCCCCGGCCTCTGGCCCGCGCACCAGGGCGACCCCCTGCCGCCCCACCGCCCCGCACGCCGCTCACCGTCCCCCTCAACGACTTGTTTGTGGCGCGATTGCGATTACGCGTAATTTTCGCAAATTAAATTCAGAATTAGCCTAGAACGTAATAATAGAAACACTACTGCAAAAATTCAAGCTGATGAATCATTTTTTTTATTTCGTTATAAGTATAACAAAATTTACAGTAGTTTCGTTTCGCTGTCGTTTCGCAAGCCCCCAGGTTCTTCGTTACGAAGTAGTATCGTACCAACTACTCCTCTCCACATCCTATTAATCACAATAAACATAAAGCGCAAAACAAACTAAGTAGGTACCTATTCCGTTGGTATTCATGTTGTGAAGTAGGTACTTACCTATTGCATGAATAAGCGCCATGGTCGTGCATATTTTTGTCCTCGCGGTTCATTGACCACGGCGGGCGCTCTAGCCTAGCTGTGGCTAGATAAATCGGACCAGTTTATTTGGAAGTGGTGTCCAAAATGTTGGTTTTTACGTGTAAACCCCTGCATATGACACGGAGTGTATTATTTCCCTATTGTGGGGAAACAAAGCACAGTCTGGCTACAAATATACGTCGCATTTGTAGTTTTCGCAATGACCGGTACGTGAGGCCACCGCGGTCTAGTCATCCGCCATCCGCGAACATTGACCGCGCACCCTGCACTTTATTCTCTTTGCCCTGCACTGCTAGATACGAGATATTTAATACCTACATAAATACAATATTGAAAAGTAGCTGGATGTTTTCTCTGAAATCCAAGTAGGTATATGTATATATATTTTTGTATTTCAAATGCTGTCACTATATATTTTGAATATCACACACAATCTCGGATATTTTGTTGGAAAGCTCAATAAGTTACTGGAAATGTTACTTTGAGAGACAATTATGTGAATAACCCTAATATTATAGGCATGTATGTAACATTAGTATATTATATCACATCTCACATAAGTATTTTATAATTCAGCGTGGACATGTAAACTGTGAGCATTGTCTCATGTATTTATGTCGAAAACTTGGCAACGTATGACATACTCGATTTATTTGTCGCCGCCACCAATGTCTCGGTTTAATCTTAAAGATGCCTTTATGCTGTAGATGCATTTTTGCTGCAAACAGGATGTCGGAGGATTTTCCTCGTTGAGAATGTTGAGATGGATGCGATCGGCCGCTACGTCGAGTTAAGTCGAGTTTGACACGTTCGTGTACCGGCATTATTAAATAACTAGATGCGTCTCGTCTTCATGATAAATTATTATGTACACTATTTGCTGCTAGGTATGTGTGTGTGACAATGCTTCACCGTTAACTGCATTGGCGACCCTCCTAGAAAATCATTGTGTTTCATTATCATGCTTGTTTTGCATCCTAATCTACAAAATTAAGGTAACATCTCTCCGAGCAGCCACAAAATGCATGTTGAACAAACATGGATATACCTAGGTACCTATAGCAAATATAATATAAAACTGTGTGCAATGAAAGTAATAAACACGAGCATACATAATTTTGTGTTCGCGTGAGTAGGTATTGTGATTGTATGCGCGAGTATGTGATCCATTGAGATTGAGCCTCAGTCACAGTAACAATGTCAATTGAAGCTAAAACATGTCTTGCGGTCGCAGGTTGTTTCGCTGTATCTAATCGTCGCTAATAACTTGTGTAGGTATGCAAGTGATGCTAGTTGCGATCTCTCCGCGTACTTTCCCCGTCTACACTTTATTTGCAAGTTGGCAATCACTGCGCTGCATTTGAGTGGAACATACGTGTTTGTGATTTACGCAACAAACACAGTTGCTTAATTAAACAACGTCGCTGTATCGTGGAATGTCAAACTTTTTCCTGTTCGATTTTTTGCTCATGTTTAATGTTGATTTAAACGTTTGGCTACGAAAAATATTTCTGAGATCAGACATAACATTGCCAGGTACCTATTAAGTGTTAAGCTTATATATTATTCTTCCTATTAATTACGAATATGTGCGTAGGTATATCTGTATAAAATATAGGTACTATGACCGGACACAAAACCACTGGAAAATTTCCAGAAAATGGAAAAATCCCAATAGCATCAAGATGTGGACCTGGGGATCGAACCCAGCGTCGCGGTAGGGGCCTTCTTTCTCTAGTCTACCTACTTACAAAATGTTATTGAACATATTTTATAAGTGGTATTATGGAATGCGATCCTAATCTATACTTATAATAAAACTGTAGAAGTGTAAATTCTGTACATTAAAAATATTGAAAAAATAAATACCAGGGGATTACTAACACTAGATCGATACCGAACCCAAATATGTGGTTAGAAAAATTTTTGTCTGTCTGTCTGTTCAAGCATCACAGAAAAACTACCAGTCTGATTACAATGAAACTTGGTATGATTATACTTTAACCTTTGGCGCACAACACTGAGTACTTTTTATCCCGGAAAATGTCTGTTTGTCTGTGTGTTTGTGCACGCTAATATTAGAAACGGCTTATCCGATTTGCGGGTTTCACTAATATATTGTGGTAAGTTTCACTTAATATTTAGTGTCTGTTTCATGTAAATCGGTTCAGAAATAAAAAAGTTATGTCAATTTAAAGAATCATATCGAATATTTTTAAGCTATTCTGTATTTTAGTTTTATCTTTTAGGGGGTTTCGTACCTAAAAGGTAAAAACGGACCCTACGGATTACTAATCCTCCGCTGTCTGTCCGCCCGTCTGTCTATCACCAGCCTGTATCTCATAAATAGTGATAGCTAGAAAGCTAACATTTTCACAAATTATGTAGTTCTGATACCGCTATATAGACAAAATTAATTACTAAAAATAAGAAAATGAAAATGTTAAGGGGTCCAAGAGGGCATACAATAAACGTGTTTTTTTAGTATATGTTTTGCTCGATAATAATAACGGCATTAATTTTATAATACGCTTAAAATTTTCACAGAATTTTTAGGTCTTATGTTGTAGGGGAGAGTCGGATATATTGTACCAGTTTTCAGATTTAGCAAAATATCTTTCTTTGATATTAATTTTAATAAGTTCTTTATCTTGATTCACATAGTTTAGGATCTCATTTAACATGTGCCGCAACGTCAACACCATACTCTTATCGGATTTCACACAATATGCGTTTCCCTGAAGGCTTTCCTTCGGTACATTTTACCCAACTAGTCGGATTAATTGTACCACAGGTTAAAAACTAAAGATACTTATTAACATGATAATAAATGAAAATAAAGAGGTTTGATAAATAGTCAAATAAAATGATTGTATTTTAATTATTAAGGAAAAATTGCTGACAAAAAAAAACAAATTTCTTCAATATTACTGTCATAATGTGACAAAAGAACAAATGTATTATATTATAGACTAAAAAAACACATTTATCAAGCGCAAAAAATTATAGACTGTTTTGCATCAAACTTAAATACATCATTCTGCATAAATTAAATAATGTATGAAAATAGAATAAATCACTTTAGAATATTATTTCCGTTAGTCAACAATTATTTATTCATCTACTTATGTACTGAGATCAAACTCTTTATTTTTTTTACCATATTATAATAGTATAAAGAATTTCGTAAATATGTTGATTCAATGTACAGGTTCCGTGAACCCATTTACAACAACGAACGTACTTTGTCTTGTCAATATTTGACCCTCAACTTATTTCGCATTCTGGCATGACTTTAAATTGTTGGTTTTGAAAGCGAATTAGATTCAGATATGTGGTTCTAGCTCATCTCCTTATTTTCAAGAGCCAACAATATCTTCCCAAAACCTCCTTCTTCTTTCTTTAATTCTATTTATGGTCATTATTCATCTAAAAAAAATAAAAATATAAAATATAGCAACAAGTTGGGTAAATTGTACCAGTACAAATAAAACAACTGCCGGTGGTACAATTTACCAAACTAAGAGATTTCAAAAATAAATATTTGTCACAAAATAACCGCTGAACATAATACGTTCGAAACGCTATGGTTGAAGCGGTGATTATAGATCTAATCAATAAAAAATATAACAAAATTGTAACTTACAATTTCACTTTGTAATCTCCTTAGCTACACACGTCAAAATTTGTATGAAGGACTCTCAAAACACATTTTTTTCTCTAAAAACTAATGTACTTGCCGGAGGCCGTGACAAAAAGACAAGTAGTTGAGGGCGCTGTCAGCACTCAGTTTTGTGTTGCCAGAAAAGAAAATAAGTTACAGTAAGTGTAAAATTTTGAGGTGGTATAATTTATCAGGCAGTTCAATATACCAGACTCTCCCCTATATTACCTTCCATAATAAATCAATACATCTATCTATAATCTATAAAAATAAATAAAATTGGAGTGTCTGTTTGTAATATTAAAATAACCCCTTTTTACTTAATGTATATGTATGTATACATGGTACATATATTATACCATAACATTTTTTTTTACAATTTTTGTCTGTCCGTCTGTCTGTCTGTCTGTTTGGCGCGGCTACTGATCTTGGGAACGGCTGGACCGATTTTCACGGGACTTTCAAGGACTGGACTTTTTTAAAGGAGTAACTTAGGCTACATATATCTCCATACATCCATATAAACATACATACCTACATACAAATAAGTTGAATTGGAGTGTATCCGACTTTGACGGGACTTCCACAGGTAGGTAGCTGATGTAATAAGGAGTAATTAAGGCTACTTTTATCTCCATACATACATACATACCTACATACAAATAAATAGAATTTGAGTGTCTCTGATTTTGACGGGACTTTCACTGGCAGATATTTAATGTGTTAAGGAGTAACTTAGGCTACTTTTATCTCTATAGAACCACATATATATACATACCTACATACAAATAAATCGAATTTGAGTGTCTCCTATTTTGACGGGACTTTCACTGGCAGATAGCTGATGTAATAAGGAGTACCTTAGGCTACTTTTATAATAGCTTCGCCCACGCCTTCGTCCGGGTAGATACTGATCAACCATATTTTTTCTCACGTGGACGAAGTCGCGGGCACAGCTAGTATATATATATGTACCAATTTCAAATGCGCGTTACAAAATTTGAAGTAGGTATTTATGCCACTCGTAAAATATTTTTAAACATTTTATGAAGATATCGTATTGGTATATAAATAGTAAGTAAGTACGTATTTTATTATTATTACATATTATTATATATAAATTACTATACTATTACTATTACTATTATTAATATACTATATTATTACATATAATAGGTTGGGGAAAAAGTCTTTTCGCAGTATGTATGAACTTGTAATAAAATCTCTTTGGCTGTAGTATTTGTATCTAGCTGGTTTTGGTATCATTGAAAATTAAAATTTTAAAGAACATAATTCCAAATTCAAATTAGGCAAATGTGAGATTTTCATTTGTTTTTCGTACTGTCAAGATGAGTGAATCTAATGAAGAAATTCGATACATTTAAAAATTTTACTACAAAAAAGGTAAAAATGCAACGCAAGCCATTACGGATAAAATGGATGCCATTTTTGAATAAGTGGAGCAAGATCGACATATCAGTAGTTACGACGTAGCTGAAGAACTGAGAATTGATCACAAAACAGTTTTGGCGCATTTGAAAAAAGCTGGGTACAAAAAAAAGCTCGATATTTGGGTACCTCACGAGCTCACTGAAAGAAACCTAATGAACCGTGTACTCATTTGTGAGTCTTTATTACGACGTAATGAAACCGAATCATTTTTGAAGAAGCTGACAACTGGTGATGAAAAGTAGATCACGTACGACAAGAACGTGCGAAAAAGGTCGTGGTCAAAGGCCGGTCAGGCTTCACAGACTGTGGCGAAACCCGGGTTAACTCGCAATAAGGTGATGTTGTGTGTGTGGTGGGATTGGAAGGGCATTATTCATTATGAGCTATTACCACCAGGCAGGACTATCGATTCTGAACTCTACTGCGAACAACTGATGAGATTAAAGCAAGAAGTTGAGAGAAAGCGGCCGGAATTGATCAACAGAAGGGGTGTGGTGTTTCATCATGATAACGCTAGACCTCACACATCTATAGCCACTCAGAAAAAATTAAGAGAGTTTGGCTGGGAGGTGTTAATGCATCCGCCGTATAGTCCTGACCTTGTACCTTCAGATTTCCACCTGTTTCGGTCTCTTCAGAATTCTTTATGCAATGTTAGGTTAACATCACGAGAGGACTGCCAAATCCACTTGTCGCGGTATTTTGATGAGAAGACCCAACATTTTTAAAACAATGGGATCATGTCCCTACCTACAAGATGGTAAAAGGTTAACGAACAAAATGGTACATACATACTTTAGTTAAATTTAAATAAACTATATTAAAAAATGTTTTGAATTATCTTAAAAAATTCGAAGAAACTTTTTCCCCAACCTAATATATAAATTTATATTCTTTCTGGTGAAACCAACATCGTTGTGAACAATTTGCTTCGTTTTTACGATCGATTACTCTAGCCAATTAAATTTTTAATCAAAAATTTACGACTCTCCTCGCATATATCGTACAGGTAGGTAGGTAGGTACTAGGTATACGTAGCTACGTAGATCGTGAAATGGTGTAACCCAACTTAATAATATTGTAGGTAAATGTGGAGGTTGGGAAGTTTGTTACTCAATCATGCAAACGCTTAAATCGGTGAACGATTTTGGATGAAATTTGGCAGAACCATGAAGGCGGCGTCGGGACGTGACGACCCCACAGCCCATTAGCGGAAGAATTTTCTTCTACTGCAACAGAGAATATGTAATAATACTACTTATTGAATGGACACTTCGACTTCCCGCCCGATTTCCCCGCCTCACCCAACCTCCTCCCCTCTTATGGGCGACGTTTGCTATTCTCTACGTGCTACGCACACAGGTGCACGTGTAAATACATGTCACTGAGTGATTTCTCTGTAATAGAGACATTATTCATACATGAATACATTCATTGACATACCTACAAGCTTAGGTGTTGTTCTTGTTACCTTGATTACTTATCTACTTTGTTTTATTGTACCTACAAGTTCAGAAATCGAATTATTATTGCTTTATTATTCATATTTCTTCGGGTATAAGAAAGTGGTGTTCTACTTTTAGGGATCGATGGTTTCAGCTATTTTTAGTTCATGAGCTATTTTCGCACAGAGGTGGACTTTGAATAAAAAAGGACGGTCGTTACGTAATTCGGGGAAAAGGACGTTTGCAAATATATATTCCTTTATTTGCAAACGTCCTTTTCCAGTAAAGATACAGTCGGGGAAGTTTGAATGAGTCAAATATAGCTTTTAGCACGCCTGTGTGGTCAACGACGACTTTCCTTATAGAACCTTATCTACGCAGTTAAGGTCTTTTATAAGTTTGATATTTAAGAAAAAAACATTAAGATAATAAATCTATGATTGTAACACCTTCAATAAACGATTTTTAAACGAATGAAGAATGAGGTTGGATTTGATGGACGGCAAGGATCATTTACCGTCGAGCAATCACATGATTTTAAATTGCCGTAAAGAACGAACTGCAAACCAGTTTGCTTTGTACTAGCAATATTTTTTTCTTCATCTGGACGAGAAGATAAAAATGTTTAACTATAATTGCATATATTTTTTTTATTTTATTAAAGTGGCAATCACGCAGCATGTGGTTTACGTGAATGTGAACTGACCACTGACGACTACAAACTATAGACATCCACAAAACAACCCAAAAGTAAGATGCAGATGCGTTGCCAAGTTGCCACAAGTTAGGCCTCTGGTCCGTTTTGATTTATTGTTGTTTTGGCTCTATTTAATGATCCCATAATAACTATCACAGTAAAGTTTTGGCGGGACCCTTGAAAGAGGCGTGTGGTGCTCATATTTTATTTCGTTTTTAACCGAGTTCAAAAAACGAGAAGGTTCTCAATTCGGCTGGTATATATATATATATATATTTTTATGTATGTACGCGAATTTCGCCGAGATTTCTGGACCGATTTACGTAATTATTGTTTTGTTTGATGCGGAATAGTTTCGAATTGGTTCCATAAATATTTGATTCAGATAGGCCCATCAGTTTTTATTTTATGAGAATTTTTTTACTTACTTTCACCCCAGACTAAAGGAATAAGAATAGACGGCGAGTTGTCATACAGTGCGTTCAATCCAATGACGTCCTATATAGTCCTAATGCGCATGACAACAAGATGACAACAAGTGACAATGACACATTTACTCATCGACGACACAACACAGCTTATTTACTCCTTGGAGGATATTTTTTTTATTGATTTCGTACAGCCGTGTAATAATTTTGTATCGAACCACCTAAACAATTTAAATTAGGTATCTAATTGTCATGAAACTAAAAGAGCAGATTTTACAGAAGTCGGTGCCAAGCCAAAATCACTAAAGTAGGCATTTCATTGTATTAAAACGTAACTTCACCCCTGTAATCCGCGAAGGGGTAGGCAGAGGTAAATGCATGAATTCAAGCATACATGCAAACACCCACGATACGCCGGTTACGTTTTTTTCAGTGTATTAATTTGCTCGTATTCATATTTAAGTGATTATAATATAATTATTTGTTTAAGGCTTGGCAGCGATTTCAAACCTTTTAGTAAATAGCACATATAAATAATAGGTAGTATATAATTACAATTAAATCTTTATTATTTTTTACTTTTCAGTTTTGAAGTCGGTTTTTCTTAACGTAGTTATATTTATCTTGGTGTATTTTTGAGTTACCTATATTAAGTAAAGTTGGTGGCATTTTGTTTGTTAAAGGTTTATTACAGTGTCCGTGTATAGTGAAATAGAATAACAGTGCGAAAACACGGCTTTTCAGGTTGCCTCCAAAACTTCATTGTAAATGTTCTGGTAAAGTAGCCATCGCTTTACTCGAATAACTGACTGTAACTCACTTGACTGACATACATACTTAATAAATAATTGACTGACTATAAAATATTATACTAACTTTTACGCTGATTAAATAAATACGAATACGAAATATCGTTTTACTTGACACTGGCAATATGCATAATAGCGATGCCATAATAAGAAAAAAAAAACGAATTAACTAATGTCTCAGGGGTTGCAACGCATCTGCATTTTGACCTGGGTCTTTGTGTGGGTGTCTATCCATATAAGATACAGTCATCACTGAACATCAATGTAAACTGCATGCTTGTTTGTCACCTTCATTACATAAAAAAATATACATATAGTGAGTAGATTTTAATATGTACGGCCCTGTAATTTCCGGCACAGAGGCATAACACCTTAGGCCTCAGGAGTGGTAACGCATCTGCATTTTGACCTTGGTCTTTCTGTGGGTGCTTGTTTGCCACTTCCATTACATTAAAAAATATATATTATTATATAAAATGGTAATTACTTTCTTTAATTGAAGTAATAACTTATTTTATTATTTTAATATTATAAAATAACACAATTATTAAATAAAAATCATATGTACTTAATATAATAATAGCGCAAATAATTTTGACATTCCGTGTGGGCTTGTTTTTTATGAAGTGGGTGTTAAAGTTAGCTCGTTATCATATAGGCGTCAAAAATTACGAATTAATCGAAATTCTTAGCTACTGTTTACGCATTGGGTTGCGTTAGATGAAATATTAAAAAAACGATGCCGAGACACGCAATCCCAAAAATATAGAATACTAGCTTTTGCCCGCGACTTCGTCCGCGTGAACTTTTTCTTTTAATAAAAAGTATTATATCGATGTTAATTTTAATATCCAAGAATATGTGTACAAAGTTTAATAGCGATTGTTGCCTAAGTAGTTTTCGCGTGAAAGTGAAACAAACACACTTACATTCGCATTTATAATATTATAACTGTTAATCCTTGAAGCAGCAGATGGACTAAACTAATTGTGATATTTTTTGTTGTGCTTGAGAGAGTAGGGCAGTTATTCTATTGTGTAGTTATTCGACTACGAAGATACTAAGCCTGGGTTGCACCAAGATATTTGTTAAAGTTATATATTACTATATACTTAAACATCTTTAAGGTAGAGAAGGATGTGAAATGTTACAATAACTTTTTTAACACGCTTTTTTTATTGGTACAATCGTTATTTGTAGGAGCGACATCTTAATGCATTTTCATTACTTGAAATTAGAGGTCCTCGGGTGGCACTTATGCAATGTGTCGTTCACTTATAGTGGGTAGAGGCACAGGTGGTTGCAGGTATAATTTATGATGATTCAATATTAAGAACATATCCGAAAATTTATTCTCATAATAAATTGATAAACCGTTTGTCTCGAGTTGTTGTCCGGAAACCGCACTTATTATTTAATTATTATCAGCCATCAGTTAACAAAATTAAAACAATGACAAATGAAATATTTTTTAGTTGAAAATGTATATAAAATTATTGGACAATCTTACAGTACCTTAGATCATTTAGTAATGATCTAAGTACTGTACATAAAAGGTTGGGGAAAAAGTCTTTTCGCATTATAGTATGTATGAACTTGTAATAAAATCTCTTTGGCTGTAGTATTTGTATCTGGCTGGTTTTGGTATCATTGAAAGTTAAAATTTTAAAGAACATAATTCCAAATTCAAATTAGGCAAATGTGTGATTTTCATTTGTTTTCGTACTGTCAAGATGAGTGAATCTAATGAACAAATTCGATACATTTTAAAATTTTACTACAAAAATGGAAAAATGTAACGCAAGCCGCGAAAAAAATTTGCGATGTTTATGGACCTAGTGCAGTGTCTTTGAGAGTAGCACAAATTTGGTTTAAGCGTTTTCAATCCGGAATTGATGTCAAAGATGCACCTCGCTCTGGTCGCCCTATTACGGATAAAATGGATGCCATTTTTGAATAAGTGGAGCAAGATCGACATATCAGTAGTTACGACGTAGCTGAAGAACTGAGAATTGATCACAAAACAGTTTTGGCGCATTTGAAAAAAGCTGGGTACAAAAAAAAAACTCGATATTTGGGTACCTCACGAGCTCACTGAAAGAAACCTAATGAACCGTGTACTCATTTGTGATTCTTTATTACGACGTAATGAAACCTAATCATTTTTGAAGAAGCTGATAACTGGTGATGAAAAGTAGATCACGTACGACAAGAACGTGCGAAAAAGGTCGTGGTCAAAGACCGGTCAGGCTTCACAGACTGTGGCGAAACCCGGGTTAACTCGCAATAAGGTGATGTTGTGTGTGTGGTGGGATTGGAAGGGCATTATTCATTATGAGCTATTACCACCAGGCAGGACTATCGATTCTGAACTCTACTGCGAACAACTGATGAGATTAAAGCAAGAAGTTGAGAGAAAGCGGCCGGAATTGATCAACAGAAGGGGTGTGGTGTTTCATTATGATAACGCTAGACCTCACACATCTATAGCCACTCAGCAAAAATTAAGAGAGTTTGGCTGGGAGGTGTTAATGCATCCGCCGTATAGTCCTGACCTTGCACCTTCAGATTTCCACCTGTTTCGGTCTTTTCAGAATTCTTTATGCAATGTTAGGTTAACATCACGAGAGGACTGCCAAATCCACTTGTCGCGGTATTTTGATGAGAAGTCCCAAAATGTTTATAGCAATGGGATCATATCCCTACCTACAAGATGGCAAAAGGTTATCGAACAAAATGGTACATACATACTTTAGTTAAATTTAAATAAACTATATTAAAAAATGTTTTGAATTATCTTAAAAAATGCGAAGAAACTTTTTCCCCAACCTAATATGAAACTTAATAAATAGTATCATTTATTTACGTTTGAGGCCCATGTAAAGGATCAAATCCCTATCTCAGAAATAAAAGCGTGTTCTTCGTGATTTCAACAATTGTATATTGACCAAACTTCCTTATAGTTTCGTGTCGGTTTTAAGAATGACCATTTGACAACTCAGCTGTCTTTTATATAATTTGTGTCATGAATGAACGAACAATTGAAATGTGAATGTGAATTGTTCGTTCATTCACTGATTGCACAGATTAAAAATAACGTAAATATTTATCGATTACATAGATTAAAAAAATAAACGAAATACGATAAAGCCAACATGAATGAACGAACAATTTAAATACGAATTGTTCGTTCATTTATAGATTACACGGATTAAAAATAAATATAAATTTAATAAAGCTAACATGAATGAACGAACAATTTAAACATACATTGTTCGTTCATTTAATGTTGTCATTGCAATACATTTGATGACACAGATTAAAAATAAACGTAAATTATAACAATAAAGCTAACAACTCGGCCATCCGATCTTGGTGAGTCCTCTCACAATGAAATTAAAAAAAAAAAATTACAACAATTAATTATGATAAACTCAAAAATTAATATTATACAATTTCAATTCTTACTATTCCATTTATCATTATCATGATCGCTAATCATACAACGCTTGCTTATGATCTGCAACCATATGTATTAATTTGACAAAGTCATTAATAGGTATAGTATACATTGGTGCCACATAACAAACGTTGCTCAGGATTAGATAAGTTCACAATCACAATCTTGCATAGTCTGCTATGATCTGTAATCATCTGTGCGGCATTGGTTACCCAATACCATTCGCTTTCTGCACTGATCACACATAGCCTATTAAGTTCACGTTCACAATCACAATCTTGCACAGTCTGCTATGATCTGTAATCATCTGTGCAGCATTGGTTACCCAATACCATTCGCTTTCTGCACTGATCACACATAGCCTATGCTAGCAGATAAGTTTAGTAATTTCTTATTAATAATGTAAATATGCATACCATAATCATCGCTTTTTCACTTCCGTTACATTTATCATACTCGAAATACATTATGTCATACTCAATACACGTCGTAATAATTAATTAAGTATTTTCTTCTACTGAGTCAGTACTATTGCCATCTTTATCGCTTTCATTATCTTCACTATTATATTTGTCAAAGCTGAGCCAGGGGTGGATTTTATCCAAAGCGACGACGTTCTCGTATCTTTTATTACCTCTCCTAGTAAGGGGTGTGTCTTCAACAACGAACCTATCATTTGGTAAAATCTTTGTAATACGGTACGGGCCATGAAATTTAGCAAGTAACTTTTTAGATTTTCCAACATGATCTTTATCAGTTACAGTTCTTTCGATTCTAACTAGATCGCCTTCACTATATGATGTTGCCGTTTTTCGATGTTTGTCGAATTGTTTTTTTAGAAGTTTCCTGTTGTTTGCAAATATTGTTGCTAGCGTCCGATCTAAGTTGCATCAAGTCATCCCCGGTCACGCGTTCAGATGTTTCGGTTAATATATCATTTAATACATTTTCTGATGGGCTAACTAATCTGCATCCAAACAATAGTTCGGATGGACTTTTACCCGTTGTTTTATTGACTGTAGTGTTAATACCTAGCTGAATATCGCCTACATATGTATCCCAAGTATTATCATTTTTATTGTGACATTTTGTACATAACGCATCTGATATAGTACGGTTGAAGCGTTCAACCTGTCCATTAGCTCTTGGGGTTGCTACGGCATTTAGGATATGCTTTACATTTAATTTTTCAGTAAATTCTTTGAATTTCGCGCTTGTAAAGCAAGACCCTCGATCCGTGATAAGTCGGGCTGGGACCCCAAAGTAGCAAAAGTGTTCTCTAAAGGTTTTAATGGCGGTTGCAGTTTTTGTGTCTCGTACTGCACGAATATTGATGTACTTAGTAAATGCATCTATAATGACAAGGATGTACATGTTCCCTTTCTTGGAACGAACAAATGGTCCCAAGTGGTCAGCGTGCAGTGTGTGAAATGGAATTTCGATTTTAGGAATAGGATGTAGCATCCCTTCCTTTGGCCCTCCAGGGGCTTTATGGTGCGCGCACTCTAAACAAGCAGCAACGTATTTTTTTGTAAATCTACGCATTTTAGGGAACCAATACGTATTTTGTAAACGATTTAGAGTTTTGTCAAATCCAAAATGACCCACATCATCGTGATTCATTTTTAAGACTTGCCACCTAACACCGCGTGGTACTACCCATCGTAATCCTTTATCTAGCTGTCGGTAAACGTGATCGCCTTTAAGTTGGTAACTATTACGAACGTCCGCGATATGTTTTGTTCCATCATCTTGTAAGATCTCTTTTATGCGTTTAATTTCATCATCATTTTCCTGAACAGTAGCAATCCAGTTTTTAATATTAACATGTAATACATCTATAACGTGATTATCGTCGGGCAACTTGGGCTCATCAACAGGATTACGACTTAAAGCGTCAACATGCGTCATCCTTGCACCAGGTCTATATTCAATTTCACAATCATACTCCTGGAATTGAACCCACCATCGTGAAATTCTAGGTATCAGATCTCGTTTCGTCAGTGTGGTACGTAGTGCATTACAGTCAGTAATAATTTTAAATTTTAAGCCAAGTAAATACACCCGGAAACGGCTTAAAGAAGCTACGACAGCAAGGGTTTCTAATTCGAAGGAGTGAAACTTCTGCTCGTCATTTGTCGTTTTTCGACTATAATACGCGACGGGTCTGAGTAATCCATCTTCACCGCGTTGCAATAAAATACCAGCCACGCCCAATTTAGAAGCATCCGTATGCAATTCGGTATTTAATTTTGGATCGTATAAGGCTAATATAGGTCGTTCAGTTAAACGCTCTTTTAACGTATTGAATGCTTCTGTTTGTTTATCAGTCCACTTCCATTCGAACTTTGTACTCAAGAGGTCCGTTAGAGGCCGTGCTATAAGAGCGAAATTTTTAACGAACCTTCTGAAGAAACTAGCAAGGCCTATAAAACGCCTAACATCATGCACATTTTTCGGTTTTGGAAAATTTGTTATAGCCAATGTCTTCCTAGAACCGGGTTTTATGCCATCGCCGCTAACAGAAAAACCTAGAAAATCTATTTCTTTGTTGAAAAAGAAACATTTCTTTAATTTTAGTGTCATTCCTGCTTCTTTTAATAAAGTAAGCACTTCGCCTAATCTTGACATACCTTCTTCGAATGTGCGCGCCGGAATTAATACATCATCCATATATATAATAATAAAGGACAGCTTTCCGAGTACTCTATTCATAGCTCTCTGAAACACCGATGGCGCATTAGCTAGTCCAAAAGGCATTCGCTTAAATTGATATTGACCATCGGGGGTTACAAAGGACGTTTTGTCTTGGGAGTGTTCTGAAATTGGTATCTGATAATAACCAGAAGCTAAGTCGAGGCTCACGAATAAGCTATGACCAGCCAATCGATCTAACTGATCGTCGATCAAAGGTAAGGGGTAATGCTCTTTTTTTGTTTTATTATTAAGGGCTCTGTAATCTACGCAAAGCCTTTTCTCGCCCGTTTTTTTCTTAACAAGCAAAATCGGGCTTGCAAAAGATGATTTTGATTCGCACACTATGTCAGCTTCAAGCATATCCTGAACCATAGTCCGGACCAATTCACGTTCAGGATAGGATAATCTATAAGGACGGTATACTACAGGTTGTGAATCATTAAGTTCAATATCCATTTGAACAATATTTGTATAACCCAAATCCTTTAAATTATTAGAAAAACACGTTTCGAATGATTTCAATAACGCCTTAAGTTGTTCTACTTGTACTATTGTTAGATCGGTCCCAAAATTTAGATCTTGATTCGTATCGTAGTTATTAAAATCAAGTAGATTGACATCATACATTTTGTCTATGATCGAAGACCGTGTTAATAAATTATCTTTGTGTAAGGTAATAGAGTTAATACTTATATTTTGTATTAAAATACCAGTACATCCATTCCTAACACTATACTCTCCTGGCAATAAATAAAATTCTTTGCCTATTTCACCTCTTAGCGACCCCTTGACGTAAACAGTACCCGAGTAGTTATTTTTGCAAGTGACAAGTACTACCATCATTTGTTGTGCTGGGATCGTGACATCGTGTTTCAAAATTAGTTCGAGTTTTGTGGAATGATTCCTAGTAAATATCAGAGACTTATTTGTTTTTATTATAACGATTTCAGGTTTTTCCGTAAAACTGTGACCAATAAGTACCGGATATTTTATCACGCTATCATCTACAATAAAGACATCGACTCGATCATGAATATCTTGTATTTTTATTTCTACATTTGCTACTCCGAATGGCATGACAACATTACCACCTAATCCTCTTAGTGTCGGTAAATTGTGATTAGCCCAAACGATACCTAACTTACTGGCTTCACTGTGTCTGATCAGCGTGCATTGACTACCCAAATCAACGTAGCCGATTATCATTACACCATTTAGTCATAAGGTTACTACGTATTTGTCATTTGGATTTTCGGTATCCACTTGCAAAACAGATTTTTCGACGACTGTATTCGTGGTGGTTTTAGCATCATTCGACAATTTTGAGCAATTGATCGTGGTATGCCCTAATCTGTTACATATATTACACTTAAGTATCTTTTTAGGACATTTGAAACTATAATGACCGAGTTCGTCACAATTGTAACACTTAGGCGGCGTAATTATAGATCTGTTGGGTGGAAACGTCCTTGAAGAGGCAACACTATGGTTTATTTTAGAATTATTATTAAAGTGCACTGGTACATTTAATTTTTTATCTGAAACTAACTTGTTCATCCTTTCAGTGTCATGCGGTTGCCTTTTTATGGACTGGAAATATTGCAGAACTAACTCTGGCTCTTGACATTTAACTGCCTTAGCACCTAACCTTATTGACCGATCGTCTATTCCATAAAGCAAACAATCCACGGCGCGTTTGCCATATATTTCACAACGGTTTAACAAGTTAATTTTATCGTAATAATAAATTTCAAGAGGTTCATTGTACCTTGCTCGTCTTGACAACATTTCACTTAACAATTCAGCGTAATCATCGCTACTAGGGAATGACTCAATAAGTTTGAGTTTCCATTCTTGCCATGAAAACGACATAGATGGCAACGCCTGATACCACGACTTAGCGACGCCAGATAGTTTGGGCAAAGCATAATGTATAATTTGATCATTACCCCAATTATAAAGTTTAGCGCATTCTTCTACTTTACTTAGCCACATATGAATGGTTTGACCTTTAATCATTGGATCGAAATCAGGAAGTACATTGCCTAACATTGGGAATTTATTTCCTTCTGGCCTGTTATTATTTAAAGCTTTGGCTAATTCAGTAAAAAAAAATGTCTGGGTATTAATATCAAAATTACTCACGTGCCCTTGATCAGGTTGACCGGGCTTTGTCACAGACTCACGGTAATGTTCCATGTCACTGCAAGTCTCGCCATGGTTGCGAGTCTGCTCCCGACCGCAGCTGCTCCTCTTGTTATGGCCGCGCTTGCGGCTACGCGTCTTGTCACGGCTGCGACTCGGCTCCCGACTGGAACTCTTGTTTCTCGTACAGCCATCACGGCTGTAACTCGGCTCCCCGCTGCACCTGCGCGCCCTGGTATGGCCGCGCTTGCGGCTATGTGTCTTGTCGTGGCTACGACTGGGCTCCCGGCTGGAACTCGATATGGTACTGCACCTCCACACTCGGCTACGACTGGGCCTTTGCTCGTTCATGTTCTTACGATGATGTTCTGCTTCTCTACTATGATAAGGGGAACCCTTCCGATTCGATTTCTCCAATGAAGCAACCTTACTCAACGATCGCCGCTGTCTAGATCGCCTTTGTTTGCATTGTTTATTTTTCTCTCTCTCGGTTGAAACGCTCCTCCTTCTTTTTCTACTTCTACGGTGGACGATAGCCGGGACATCAGATGATGTGAACGGTAAACTCGGTATCAAAACACTTGGTCGCGGTTGAGACGGCGTTCTACAGCTTCGACTTCTCGCCGTTGGTCGTTGGTTGTCCATAACAATATCGACGTGGACCGGCGAAGTTTCAATAGTGGGCTTTTTGTGTACTATCCCACTTCTGAGATAAAGGATCAAATCCCTATCTCAGAAATAAAAGCGTGTTCTTCGTGATTTCAACAATTGTATATTGACCAAACTTCCTTATAGTTTCGTGTCGGTTGTAAGAATGACCATTTGACAACTCAGCTGTCTTTTATATAATTTGTGTCATGAATGAACGAACAATTGAAATGTGAATGTGAATTGTTCGTTCATTCACTGATTGCACAGATTAAAAATAACGTAAATATTTATCGATTACATAGATTAAAAAAATAAACGAAATACGATAAAGCCAACATGAATGAACGAACAATTTAAATACGAATTGTTCGTTCATTTATAGATTACACGGATTAAAAATAAATATAAATTTAATAAAGCTAACATGAATGAACGAACAATTTAAACATGCATTGTTCGTTCATTTAATGTTGTCATTGCAATACATTTGATGACACAGATTAAAAATAAACGTAAATTATAACAATAAAGCTAACACATGTTTGGTTACATGTGTAGTGCGTCAAATTACAACTCGAATCTTGCAAGCAAATTGGCTGTGACAGACGTACAGCTAGTCTGACCAGTCATTCTA
Organism: Macrosoma leucophasiata; assembly: GCA_036365455.1. Taxonomy (NCBI): domain Eukaryota; kingdom Metazoa; phylum Arthropoda; class Insecta; order Lepidoptera; family Hedylidae; genus Macrosoma; species Macrosoma leucophasiata. Next base: position 18,244,842 of record JAWQUS010000007.1, on the reverse strand, counting down.
TAACAGTGACAATTTTTTCGTTTTGAGGTACCTACGGAACCCTAAAAACAATCAACATTATATAACTTACCATTGACATGGCCTAAGGTTGCAAGGGCCGACACGGGAGGCGATCGGGAACCGCTAGCCGGCTCGTTATCGGCTGTGGCGTCGATAAGCCGGACGGCTAGATTGCACCGACCTATTCCTCTTATCATAACTAGCGAATCCTCAAATATCTTAATCTACTGGCATATTGCCACTGCGCAGCCATTACAGCCGACTATTTCGGTCGTTTACCTTTTAAAGTCAGTGTTTTCGACGCTGTTGACATCGTTCGCTTGGTGATAGTCACGTTTGTTTTTCCATGGTATCTTTATGAACATCACTCCTTGAGGTAATGATTGTGTGTTTAAGTAAATTTTTGTGGGAGCTACATTAGATTAATAAACTAAGTATCACGGTATATAGCACGTCTTATCACTCGTCGCGATGACTACTACAAGGCATTAAAATTAAAAGTCTCGTGTTGAAATGTTATAATCAAAATGTTAAAATAAATAAATTTTACAATATTTTACAGCTTTGTAATTCAACGTTCAACTATGTATAGAGTATGGATGTTAGGGAGCTCCGTATCCGTAACAGAAACTATCGGATATCCGCTATAAAATAAAATCCGTAACCGAAATAAAAGTGTCGGTTAATAAGTATCGGATAGAGGCGTCACACAAGCCGCGCGCGACCTTTTGCATTATTTGTTAACTACTGTTGTCCTCCTAACATACTCGTAGCCAAGTAACTTGTATGTAATTTTACATTCACGAAATTTGTATTTTACTTTTCCTGAAAAATGAAATTCCTGAAAAATCTAATACCCGTAACCGATATTATCCGAAACTAACGGATAATCCGACATAATTTCATATCCCTATCCGTATTCGGTATAATAATCATTCCTCTATCCGTATCCGAAATTTCGTATCCATAACATCCCTGGTATAGAGTTCGATTCCAAATAGGATTAAAAAAAACCGACAAAGTGTGTTTCGGGACACAGGCAATCTAGTGTTTCATTTTTTTTTTCAAGTAAGTAATGTAAGTTCTTCGACTACTCGTAAAGTTGTTGAGTATACCTACTTAGCCGTGATAGTTTATCTTATAAATTCGTTATATGTTTTATTTTTTAACAGGTCCAAACACCATCTCCTATCTGGCATTTTATACCATTTTCCGGCGCAATTAATATGCATATTCATGCCAAATTTATAGTTTTTTCGTATCAAATGTCTCCGAGCATAACTGTGGTCGGACGGACATGGTAAAACTAAGTATAAAGGTTCCTAGTAGGCTACCGAACCCTAAAAACGTGCAGTCTACAACGGATAATAAATACATACCTACGTAAAAACGAATACGGATAAATTGTTTTGAGTTTTCATATTGTGCCTGATATTTGTGATTATTGTAACTACTGAGTAAAATAAGTGGGTATTTGTTACTCATATATATTTATTTCAGTAGGTAGGTAAATATCTACATATTATTTTAACGCATCCTTGGAAATACCTATCCATGGATTAATCCTTCAAGGATAGTACGGCCACCGGCGGCGAGACACAATTGAATTTCAATTGTCATATTTTTCTCGTGTCTGGAGAGATTAATAGATAAAATTAGCATTTCATCATGTATGACACGGACGTATTTGGGATTTTCCGTGAAATCAATATTCATGAGTGAGATGTAACAAGTGCTGCATCGGGATGCGAGTGAAGAGGCGATCAATAAGGGTTCGTGGGCGTGTGGCGGGTGGCCTGGGTGGCTTGGGTGGCTTGGGTGGCTTGGGTGGCTTGGGTAACTGGGTGGCTAAGCTGCAGCCGAGCTCCTGCAACGCAAATATCCCTCCCCAGCCTCTAATATTGTTAATACGCTGACACTATTTACCCAAGCGAATGATTGGATCACAATATTATTCGCGCATCCTGTCCTTTCTTTTGATATGATATGAGCGGATTGGATTTCTGCTGAAAAATCAACTCGCACCCATTGATATCAATGCTCGCACCAGCTTTTGATAGCGATTATAAGCTTTGTTTAACTATTAGTAAAATGCTAATTTCTAAATGTGATTTGGCTCCATTATTCCGTCAAAAGATTGAAGGTCCAAACATAAACAAAACCTCACATTTATTAATGTTATCTATGTAGAAAGAAAACGTAAGTAAATTGTTTTATAGCTGATTATATTTTCAATGTCCAATGCGGAATAATAATACTTTCATGTCATAATAGTATTTTTGGGTGACTTAATAGTATTTTTGGGCAGAGCGAGCACTCAAGTTTTGGAATTAATAAAATTTACTCTTTAAGTAACTTCACGCTTATATTCCCCGAAGAGGTAGGCAGAGGTAATGCATGCAATCAAGCATACATACCTACAAACACCAACGATTCTATTTCCATCTCCGACCATATTACTTAACTCCGAGGGTGGTACTAATAGCACTACTGGTGATAAAGGATATTACCTACGCTTAGCAGTATTGGCCTGCTACGAGACTACTGACGCAGTTGTGTCTTTTTTTTTTTATGTAATAAAAGTGGCAAACAAGCTTGCAGTTCACATTGATGTTAAGTGATGACTGCAGCCTATAGACACCCACACAATGACCAGAGGTCAAAATGCAGATGCGCTGCCACTCCTGAGGCCTAAGGTGTTATGGCCTCTGTGCCTGAAATTACAGGGCCGTACATTACCACCTGACCGGAACACGATAGTGCTGAACACTACCATTTAGCGGCAAGTATATTAGGTAATGCGGTGGTGCCTACGCCCGCGAGCTCCGTCACTGGAGCTCTACCACCAGTATATGGTAGATGTTGGAACCAAAATACAAAAATGGTCTAAGAATTGTCATATTTTTTATGTGCTTATTGTAAGTATGTAATTTTTTCTTATATTTGGCAGGTATAAAAAATATTATGCCTACTTATTCTTTTGTGAAAGTTAATTCTAAAGGCCGAGAGAAAGGATCAATTAGCAACCATTATTTTCGAGTGTTCTCGCTAAGATGTTACGATCTACAAAAATATTATTATCAGTTTCGTAACAGATAATGTGAATTCAATCAATTCGAGAGAATAAAAAATGAAATTGATTTATTGGTTTTATTTTTAGTGTGTTCGCTTGATTAATTTTTTCGTGTGATTGTAACTATGTGAGCAAGTGCTTTATTTCAAAATTTTGTATTTCATCATCCGATTTTATACTGCATCTGGTATCTATCTACACATCTATGTCTATACTACTAAATAAAATTGGAGTGTCTGTTTGTAATATAAAAATAACCGCTTTTTACTAAATGCATATGTATTCCCTGGTCGTAGAGCTCCAGTGACGGAGCTCGCGGACGTAGGCAAGGCACCACCACATTACCTAATATACTTGCCGCTAAATGGTAGAGTTCAGCACTATTATCGTGTTCCGGTCAGGTGGTAATGTTCGGCCCTGTAATTTCCGGTACAAAGGCATAACACCTTAGGCCTTAGGAGTGGTAACGCATTTGCATTTTGACCTTGGTCTTTGTGTGGGTGTCTATAGGCTGCAGTCATCACTTAACATCAATGTGAACTGCATGCTTGTTTGCCACTTCCATTACATAAAAAATGTATGTATACACAATATATATAACAAAACATTTTGTTTACAATTTTTGTCTGTCTGTCTGTTTGTTGAGGCTAATCACGGCTGGACCGATTTTGACGTAACTTCAGTGGCAGATAGTATATGCAGTTAATAAGGAGTAACTTCTACTTTTATACTAGCTGCGCCGTCGACTTAGTTCGGGTAGATACTGAACAATCGTAAATTCTCACGCGGACGAAGTCGCGGGCACAGCTAGTATTAAATAAAGTAAACGATAGCGGAGACGGTGTAGTCACACGAGCTACGTTTCAACTGTAACGTTATTGTTGCGAGTTATTTATTCGAAACCGTTACAGGTAAATTTAGGAAGCTGTCAACAACAGCGCTACTGCATATTCACAATGTAGTTTGAATGCAGAAATGACTGCAAATGGACTGCAAATCTTTTAAATTGCAGTTTACGTGGATAATCAATACGTTTCTGCACAAAATTGAGCGGAAACAAACGTCACCATACGGCGTCAGCATTCTACCAGTGATCGAACGATATCGGTTTACTTGCAGTTTAGTTGCAAACCAATAACATTTTGACTGGTGGTGGAGCTCCAGTGATGAAGCTCGCGGCCGTAGCACCACGGCATTGCCATCTACTTGCCGCTAAATGATAGTGTTCTGCACTATCGTGTTCCGGTCAGGTGGGAATATATGGCCCTGTAATTTCCGGCACAGAGGCATAATATCTTAGTCCTCAGGGGTGCAGACGCATCTACATTGAAATCTCTGGTTTCATGTAGATGTCTATTTATATATTTTTTTATTTAGCCATTTATTTTTTTATTCTTTTGTCTATATGTAACAGTATTACTTGTCATCAATGTGAACTGTATGCTTGTTTGCCACTTCATGACATAAAAAAGTCATTATCAGAATCCTGATTATGATGCGTAATACAGTACCTATCGTCCGACTTGAATCCAAATTGTATTTTCTGCACCGCTAGGTTATTCACGGTTGAAATTCAGATCATTTGACTAGGTACTTGTGACAGAAAATCTCAGTTCATCATTCGTCATTCGGCATGACAGCAGTTATATCATGATTAGCGAGCAGGGAACCAAAATAAATCACATCTGCTTTCTCCATAACCACGACGGCCTTGTTAACCTGCCTAGTTGGATGTAGGTACATACTTATACCACAGCCTAACTTACACACACACAGTTAATTACATATATCCTGTAAGTAAGTGCTTATAGTATCTAGAATTAATTTTAACATCAATCCCGATGATTATAACGATATCGATTGTTATTTATATAGGTACCTGCTTAGTTAATTAGCCTATTGAGCTGCAGTAAAATATGACGATTGATTTCGAGATTATGATGATTGATTGTTCGTGGACGATATCGTCCACGCGTAGCTCAACCTATTAATAACAAAATGGCTTACACAATCTGTGATAAGGTTTAGACGTGATTCTAGTCTTAGTTAGTGTTGTTCGTTCCATATTTCAGATCGATCTTTGAAAAAACTGCATTGTAGGTATAATAAATTATTTATTTTCCGGTTTCATATCATGTAGTTCACATTTTGACGTCTGAATCTTTTTAATCGTTTTCAGAAGAAGAGAAAGTTCAATTTCCTCCTTTTTGTTGTTATGTGTATAGTATTTATACCGGTTTACCGGTCTTATACCAAAATAGAGATTTTGATTTAATTCTGAAATTGGAATTCAGCAAAAAATGGTGAAGTGGTTACATTCTTTAACACCTACATGTATGAATAGGTAACGTTGTAGGTATAAAGGCCGTATAAAATAATGAAATAACCATACACATCTAAATGACATTGTCTTGATATTTAGATTTCTATGGAAACAACCAATACTACACCGACGTTTATAACATAGAACACCAAGAAGAACACGTTGATCATCATAAGAACGCTACGACATGTTCTTATAAAATGACATCTAGGTAGGTTGATCGAAACAAAATGCAACATTGCATAAAATAGATTATATATGTATATTACGACACACCATTAATTCGTAGTAAACGGAGAACAGAAAAAAAAAGATTAAACCAAAACCCAATTAGCTATTCCGTGAGTGATTCATTGTTTGTAATTTTGCAGGTACGTATGCGGATGAAACATGCGCGTATTCGGAGCCATCTTGTTGTATGGTAATGTAGACATGGCGGTGTTTTAAAAAACTTCTCATTGTGTTTGGTACGACGTATCGTGAGACGAACGTGTGTTCCTGTTACTTACTACAAACAATTGGCCAAAAAACAGCACTATCACAAGTGGTGCGTCCAAATTTCTAACCTCACAATCACAATACAGGTTTGAATAGAAATAAAAAAGAAAACTGCGTTATGTAATAATCTAACTTGTTGACTATTTAACGAAAATATCTATCTGGGGTTGCCAGGTCGTAAAACCTTATAGCCGGACAGACCAGCAAGTTTGGCCGGACATTTGGGTAAAAAGGCTGACACCCGCGACAGAAGCGTTTGGCTATGCTCAGTGCTCGGTCGTTTGTGAAGTGCTAAAAACCTATCAAAAGTCGGATATCATTTATTTCGACCGGACACAGAATCAAAAAGCCTAACTATATCCGGCTTTTTTCGGACTCCGGACGCAACCCTAACTTATACGTATGAAGAACATAGTTCTTGCGAAGAAAACAGTTACCTATAGCCAAGGCAAAATCGTACTAAAATAAACCGTACTAGTCTAGCCTAAGTGACCGAACGCACTAACGGTTACAGTTTGATATGCAACCGCCTTTGATTGTATGGCGGTTAAGTGCGTACAATCACAGGCGGTTGCATATTCAAATTTAAAAGCGGCTAACCGCTAGTGCGTTCGGGCGCTAAAATCCGCTAAATGAGTCTTTAGTATTAAGCGACCTAAGTGGCCCTAAGCCCTAACGCACTAGCGGTTTGCGCGCTTAATAGGTATTAAAGAATCGCGGGAGCGGGTAGCCGGGCGGTTAGCCGCTTTTTCAGTTTAAGCAGTTTATGCAACGGCCTGTTATGTATATATATATATATATAACTATACATAACAGGCGGTTGCATATAAAATTGTTAAATCGGTAAGCTGCGCGGCTACAACCCGCTCCTGCGGCTAACCGCTAGTGCGTTAGGGCGCTAACGTATCGGTTATTATTACGCAATATTTTTCAGATACAGTTACAAGTACACTTTCTCTGTCCGTAACTTGTTAAATATGGTCTGACATTATAACTGAATGTTAGAAAATTTAGAATTAGCATTTTGCGTCGTGTTTATTAAAGTTTGATTTAATAATTCTTATGACAATGAATTGTAGGTATTATTAAATCAATCAATTAATTATTATTATTTAGAGACTAAACCGGATTGGTATTAATAAAAATCAACCTTTAGTTGCAAAATAACAGCACGAAAATAACAAGGTTCTCAAATGTCAACAACTTCAAGTCTCGTCGCTACCTGCGCCATAGGTTCTAATTGCGTTTATGCTCGACTAACCTAATTTCCAATTGCATTAGCTAACATTCGGGCCGATGCTACCTACTTGCTCTTTACACTTCAATGCGAAGTGGTGCACAATGAATAATATTTACCGCTAACAGCATATTTATTATTCAGACACACTTGTAGAATGTAGACATGTGTATGCCACGTGGAGTGCTCCTCTTTAACTGTAACACAGAGCATTATTCACTTCTATTTATGGATTTATAATCAATACAATGAATTTCCGGATTTGCACCTGCGAACGAGAGACTACTCGGTAATTTCACAGCCACGCTCGGGCAGTTTATTCTACTTTATATCTACTTAACATTAGAATAATATGAAGCGAGATTATATACGCTAGACGCAATTCGCGTCGTAATTGTCTCTACACCAGCGTTTTCCAAACTTTGGGCCACGTCCCGTTCATTTTTATAAGTACTCCATGCACTAGCTCCAAAGCTATAATTTAATCCTTCATATATGAAATCAAAAAATAAATATTTGTTGTAGGTATTCGACTTCTTAATATGTAATTACGAAGTGACAAATTAGAAATTAATACTTTTTAACTGCAGACTCGAAAGCACTTCGGAAAACTGTAATGTAAACAACGAGGACTTTAGCGCATTATTTCACTGTAGATAGTATCTGTTTGCGATCGTAACCCACCATTTTGGTAACGTTGATCCACACAGTAGTCTACGTGAAAACCCATTAGTAGATAACTTCAGGAGCATTCCACGGTCAATGATGCGAAGCGGATAGCTAAAAATAAAATAATAAAGCGATCGCATGCAACAACACCCACTCGCAGTGTATTCTAAATATCAAAAAGCTATTATTTAGTTGCATGGTAGATTATATTTATGTATAGAGGCGCACGAGAGAGCTGGCCTCCGTCCGCTCGCGGGTGCGTGACTACTCATGTAGATGCCTCAACATTCGTATGTGCTCGATGTGTGTGTCGAATCTAGACCAATCTGGCAAAAACTGGATGCACGTTGGGTGGTATTGTATTCTTCGACCATTAGTTTACGTTGGTCGTGGTAGGTATCTTGTCTCAATCAAACATATCACTTGTTGATGACGTAGGTTGTCTGTTTCAAATACAATGCATTGTGGCACGAGGACTACACAAGTAACACAAGACAGTACATAAAATGTAAAAAATCTGACGCTTTCTCAAGTTACTGACAGTTTCAAGGTTTCAAACATTCGACACACTTCAAAAATATTATTGACGAAAACAACATCCTGTCCGTAGATGGAGATAGATATTGCACGAATGTGTAAATCAACTGAAATATTAATGGATGATTTATAAAAACACACAAGATAAATGCTCCAAAATGTTACAAAGTAGTAGGTATTAAGTATATTTATAATATATTGTAGGTATGTATATTTTTGTTTATCCTCGGAACGGACATCCTATAATAGACGAAAACAATGGATTCAACAAAAAAGAAACAATCAGTATGAGCTCCAGTGATTCTAAGAATTGTACACTCATCGAGCTTTCAATCAATGTAGCCTAGAGAATTAGTAGATCGAGCATCAATCAAGGGAAAAAACACGTAACCTATTAATTATTATAATAAGACAATTACTTCAATATGGGCTACGTACCTACCTACTTAAAGGTATGAAGTCGGTGCCAAGGCAAATAAAAAATTTAAGAGCCTATTTCACTGCGTTCCAAATAGCTGGATTTGATAGCCCTACTGCAACAACATAACATTAGTCCTAACGTGCCTGCCGCACTATTGGCTTGGCACCACAAACAAAAAAATAATTATCTAAATCGGTACAGGCGTTTTCAAATTGTCGGTGAATATAATGAGAACCTCCTCCTTTTTTCGAAGTCGGTTAAAAATGTACTAAAGAAACAATGAGTTGATGCAATTATTAGAGATTTATCGGTCAAATGTGGTATAGTGTGTCTGGCGCGGCCTGTCACCCTCACTTGACTAATGTCCCAATCTGAATCGGTCGGCGCTGTGGCGGAGTTGGCGGACGTCGATACAGCTGCAGCTACAGAAACCTTTGAACTCGCCGCCAAACTAAATGCTCGTGACACGTTATTTACGCTGATACAGTGAATGTGTCACATGTACCGATATTACATTTTATTATGATACTTCAATAAGGAACCTTTGAAGATTTCTGAGATCATCGTTTGATCTCGGAAATGAAATATCCTTTAATTTGTTTTGCATACAGGTAGGTATTTACAAATACAAAATCATATTATCGTAAACTTTGACTTACGTAGTAAAGAAACGTTTTTTTGTTGATTAAACAATTAACATTTTTATTGTATTGTCCTCGTTGGTAATTTACTTAATACGTGTGCAAAATTTTAATTTAGTTTGGAAGTTGCTATAAATTTCATCAAAAAGAGTCCATTACGTTAGTATGATACATACCCATAAAGATAACAAAGGAACTCATCTGCAGCTAAAAATGTTATAACAATTATACCTACGTCTGATGACTCTGATGTCGCTGAGGGCCGAGTAAGCTCTACCTACGGAAGCAATTCGGAAAGTTACAAATACTGGTGTTTGCTGTAATTAAATTTAAATGTTGTTTCCCGAAAATTCTATCACATAAACATACCGTACAAAAACATACTGTGACTTGTTTTATTAACATACGCATTACAGCATTTAGATCATAAAGATTTTTAATCCGCAGTAATCAACAGTGTGGCAACGTAATTACGGTGTCAGAAATGGAGGACGGGTCGTGTATGTCGAATGGCCGTAATGCTCGCCCGTGTTGATGAGTGTAACAGCTGAGCGTCAGCTGACGGGGCCTCGCGTCGCCGCCTCTAAATAACGCTCGGCTCTACGGCCAGCGTATGAGTTCATCGCCTAAACTAAACTATCCGAATAATGCGGCATCGTTGGCCGCGTCGTGGCCTGGCGTACACGTGCAATAAACACTCCCTATTGAAGTTCCCGGCCTCGCGCCGCCGTCGGCCATCGAACAGCCGCACAATTGAGAGGCCGACCAGCCTCGATTGGAGATCGCCCGGAACGTATGAGATATTGTGCACTATTTAATGAAATTCTTCCACGAAAGCGTTTTTCAAACGAGCTGCTTATGTTACATTTTTCTTTACATTCACATTTGCTGATCATTAATCGTCATGGATTGTCTCGCAATGTTTGCGTGATTTGCGTACATTTACTCCTTTTTCTGTTTTTTTTTTTCAATTTCATATCTTTCTTTAGTGTAAAAGTATCTAGTAGTCTAGTAGTATCTCCGAATACAATATCTAGCGTACCTACATTGTATCTGGGTGTTTCATCAGATGTTAATTTGGCATTAGAGAAAGAGTGCGCAAAGTGAGTAATTAAAAGGTTGACACCAAAGGCCGGCAGTTCCGCATGGTGTCGCAATACATGGCGCGGGCGCAGCGGCCGCTCACCTTGCCGCACGTCGCCGCCACGCCACCGCCACGCCACCGCCACGCCACCGCCACGCCACCGCCACGCCACCGCCGGCCGCCCGTCGCCAGACGCGGGCCCAATTTGCCGCGGATCACGCGCGACTCCGATTCCTTTCTAAAGTGCTTTCGACATCTTACACGATCGTCTCGCTTACATCGCTTCACAACCTCCTCTCACCTTTACGATTTTCCGAGCGAATCTTATCAAATTTCACTACACTCAACTAGGACGTCGATGCGGATGCCTCTTTCTACTTACGGCGCAGTCCAATTATCTAGCACTGTGTGCTGCATGCATTTTACATCAACATTCCGATTGCGACGCGTCATCCTTGATTGTGCTTCGATGCGTCGGTAGGTTACAATATAACGATGCATGTGAGTGGCTGTTATGCGCCTCTTTGTTCTTCGGTACGCCGCCTCACAACTCACAATGCTATAGGTACATTCAATATTTTCGACAGCTTGAATCACGAGATGATTTATACTCTCAAATATTATTTTAATTAATTGTCGAACGCGTACAATGAAACGGAAAGTGAAGTAGCATTGCACAACTCTATTGTCTTCAAGGTATTCTACGACCTGTAATTCATCCGAAGCTCTCGAGCTCGAGTAGTATCAATTCCCACCGGACCGACACGTTAATTAGAGCCGATGGAGGCATAAATCCTAAGGTACGTCGTCGTCGACAGTTGTACTTTCTAACAGTGTTATGTAACAATGCAGCTGATATTTCTGTTACGATCCAAACGGTCCCGTTCACATTTATGTCGTTTTGTTACTTTCTGTATATAGGCGAGGCGTGTGATAATAGATAGAAACAGCTGATTTTATTTTCAAAAGGTCTTTGACACTACAGTCAGATAGACTGAGATGAAGCCGTTAAATATTTTTGACGCATTTTAAGTTGTGTATTTGGTAGCCAAATCTGAAATAGTGTCTTTGTTAGCCGATCAAGTCAAGGCAATCAATCAGACATTATGCCTGACGGGACTGTCTCACTGGGCTTCTCTCAAGTATCGCCTTAGGCCGCGGGTTCCGGGCGTGTAAGGAGCCATCGAGCCACCCGGGCCTTTCCAGCTTAGTCCGACCCTGGACAGATAAATGCCAAGACTAATATCTACGCATTTAGTTGTCAATAAATTGACCGCCTTAACCTTTGAAGAGTTGAAAGACATTCTGCTATAAGTACAGTTACTTACCAGCTTATTAATCTCATTAACTTAAAAGATTGTCAGAGTTGTTATTTCATACACTGAATATAATGTCATCATTTGATCCATTAATATCCTGAGATATGTAATTGCTATCATGTCTTCAATATTTTTTGTTGTGTTACAGGTGTAGGTACTAAATCTATTATGAAAACCGGTTAAATAAGAGTGAGTCTTGTAGATAGTCATGTTAAACCAATTAAACGATATTCAATATAAAATGAACAGGATATTTATATTTCTTGTATTTCGAGTCTCACCATTTAGTAGTATCGGTAATGTAAAGATTTTTACTTTGGGGATCTTCATGGACATGAGCTGTCCTGGCATTACGAGTTCAACTGAATGAGGACCTTCCTGGTGGCTTTTAAAATGAGATCACCTAAGTCGCATTTTGAGGGTAGAAGGCAATGTTAATCACTACAATCAGTATAAAATGGAATGTATATTATATAGGTATTTGGCCTACGATACATTCAACTCTGTGAAAAATACTTTAGCTGGATATATGAAAATGAAGCATCTATTGATACCTAAGTATCTACTCAAATATCATTGTCATGTTTTAATAATTTGTGTAATTCTCATACCTACTAGGTAGAATCTGATTTAAAAAAAACGGTAGAAAAAAAGACGGTGAAAAGAAACAGGTACCGCTGAGAAACGTTATTTCGAATAGCAAACCTCATTGCCTCGCTCGTTCGATTTCGAGAGAAGAAAAACAAGCCACGGCGACAGGTGATCACTCCCACGCTACGCTGCTATCGCCCTATGCTAATGGCTACTATTATCCGTTTAAGGCTTTAATTATCATATTTTTGTGCGAACTTAAATCGCTAACAACTAGGTATTTGTCTGTTTCGAAGTTTGTCCAATATAGGCAAGCGAAATAACGGGTCGATCTTTTGTAGGAAAATATTGAACATCGTTATTTTAATTGGCTGTGTCATTATTCAAATACTAACATTTATTATGTAATACAATGTCAATTATTAATGGACGCATAAAATGCCACAATATTTGAAATATTCGAATAGGGTTATTACTACTATTAGTAAAAGAGTTCCAGTGACGGCGTAGGCGCATTACCCTACCTACTTGCCGCTAAATGGTACCTACTTTTGCACTGCCACCGGTTGGGTGTAAAGTATGCCCCTGTAATTTCCACACAGGCACATTGAATTCACTGGTTTCACGTAGATGTTAATAATAGGTTGGGAAAAAAGTCTTTTCGCATTATAGTATGTATGAACTTGTAATAAAATCTCTTTGGCTGTAGTATTTGTATCTGGCTGGTTTTGGTATCATTGAATGTTAAAATTTTTAAGAACATAATTCCAAATTCAAATCAGGCAAATGTGTGATTTTCATTTGTTTTTCGTACTGTCAAGATGAGTGAATCTAATGAAGAAATTCGATATATTTTAAAATTTTACTACAAAAAAGGTAAAAATGCAACGCAAGCCGCGAAAAAAAATTGCGATGTTTATGGACCTAGTGCAGTGTCTGTGAGAATAGCACAAATTTGGTTTAAACGTTTTCAATCCAGAAATTTTGATGTCAAAGATGCACCTCGCTCTGGTCGCCCTATTACGGATAAAATGGATGCCGTTTTTGAAAAAGTGGAGCAAGATCGACATATCAGTAGTTACGACGTAGCTGAAGAACTGAGAATTGATCACAAAACAGTTTTGGCGCATTTGAAAAAAGCTGGGTACAAAAAAAAGCTCGATATTTGGGTACCTCACGAGCTCACTGAAAGAAACCTAATGAACCGTGTACTCATTTGTGATTCTTTATTACGACGTAATGAAACCGAATCATTTTTGAAGAAGCTGATAACTGGTGATGAAAAGTGGATCACGTACGACAAGAACGTGCGAAAAAGGTCGTGGTCAAAGGCCGGTCAGGCTTCACAGACTGTGGCGAAACCCGGGTTAACTCGCAATAAGGTGATGTTGTGTGTGTGGTGGAATTGGAAGGGCATTGTTCATTATGAGCTATTACCACCAGGCAGGACTATCGATTCTGAACTCTACTGCGAACAACTGATGAGATTAAAGCAAGAAGTTGAGAGAAAGCGGCCGGAATTGATCAACAGAAGGGTGCTTAATCGGGTCTGTGGTGTTTCATCATGATAACGCTAGACCTCACACATCTATAGCCACTCAGCAAAAATTAGGAGAGTTTGGCTGGGAGGTGTTAATGCATCCGCCGTATAGTACTGACCTTGCACCTCCAGATTTCCACCTGTTTCGGTCTCTTCAGAATTCTTTATGCAATGTTAGGTTAACATCACGAGAGGACTGCCAAATCCACTTGTCGCGGTATTTTGATGAGAAGTCCCAAAATTTTTATAGCAATGGGATCATGTCCCTACCTACAAGTTGGCAAAAGGTTATCGAACAAAATGGTACATACATACTTTAGTTAAATTTAAATAAACTATATTAAAAAATGTTTTGAATTATCTTAAAATGTGCGAAGAAACTTTTTCCCCAACCTAATATATAGGCTACAGTGCCTACAGTATTACTTGAAGACCCGATTAGTCCAGCGGTGTGAGATGACCGTTTGATTCGAAGGGTCGCGGGTTCGATCCCCGCACCGGGACGAATATTTGTATGGCCTACAGATAACTTACAAAGCAAGTGTCTTCAGGAAATGGTCAATATAAATTGGTCACAGATTGTCGTAAGACATGCCGAAGTCGTAGACTTCTGAGACCATTAATAACTTTAACTTTTGCACTCTCCGGCGATAGTGGGCGATAACATGACTGCATCAAAGATAGCTCATCCTGAGGGGATGATACATTGTAGAAAGCTTCGTGTTATCGGGTGATTTTAGTGTTTTAATAGGCTACATATCTTGCTTGCCATTGCCTCCAGGAGGTCAAGGTAGCGAAGGCATTGCCTCGTCGACAAAAGATCTATTCTCATAATGGCTAACATATCTACGAGTATATTGAACATGTATGGGTGTACGCTAACGCACTTATCTGGTCATGTCATAAAGATGGTTTTTTCGTGTTAAACTCATTATCATATGATTCACCAGTTACTGTGCCAATGCTTTGTTTTTTTCAACTACAAGATACGGAAGTTTAAGGTTAAAAGTTGACGACAAGTTTAAAGAACTACGAACACAGAGAAACTATAGAGAACTAAAAACTAAGGAATCATAGATATCTTTGTTTCTAATCGTTTACCAAAATTAAAAATTGTATTGTGAAATAATAGATAATTATTATACCTATACTACATAATATAGGTATGAATAATATGTGATTTAAATCGTTTAAATTGCGTATTCTTCGAATTGCGATAGTGCATCAATGCGATTACATCAAACTTATAATCTCTAGTTTTCAAGTGCCGCTATCGATTCGATATTGATTTCGAATCGTAAAATGCTTTTAGTTGTACGAATATCTGAACATGTCTTGTAGGTAGATACTTTTTGTTTATAAAAAAAAACAATTTATTTAAGACCTATGGAAAAGTGATACCTACCTATTAAAATGTACAGTAGCTGGCTATAGATATAAAAACCGGCCAAGCGTGTGTTGGGCCAAGCACAATGGAGGTCTGTGTTACACCAAGTACATTTTTTCACTTGTTCGAGTATTACTTATAAACATATAAAGTCTGCTTAACTGTGATAATTTTAATTTCGTTATTAATATAACCACTGTAATTTTCTTTACACCTCCCAATGCAACTATTTACCTGGTAGGGGGGGGGAGACATCTGGCTCCGAAAATTCCCACATTAATAGCTTATGATGTGATTTACGGCGTGCCTTTATCAAAAAATGTTTTTTACAAATTCGTTATGTTTTTAAAGATCTATCCAACTACTGTAATCAGAAAAATCAGAAGCTTTGTATGTAGCAACGATACCTATTAGATGATCATTTACTATACATACTAACAATACCTTTGGATTAACCTCCCGCTTGCTGCATTTGCTATTTCAATAACAGAAAAACGTGTTACACGCTTTCATTCTATTATCTTGTGTTGTTGGCTACTTTCCCAGACCGCGCCGCGTATAGAGTCCACTCGTTATATTATTTTAACATCTCACTATAATATGCTTTTAAAAACTATACATCACGCTGTATTAAAAATCTAAAACTTAAAATCTTCATCGTTAAAGCTTATACTGTAAATAATTAATTACCTACCTACCTTAGGATTCTGAGATACTCAGTCGACTATCTGATTGTAAAGACATCTTGAAACCACTAGTCTTTATAGGAATCTATACTAATAATATAAAGCTGAAGAGTTTGTTTGTTTGTTTGCTTGCAAATCTCAGGAACTACTGATCCGATTTGAAAAATTTTTTCTGTGTTAGGTAGCCCATTTAGGCTATATAACATCACGCTAAGATGAATGAGAGAGGGTAGGTATCATTGCAACCGCGCGAAGCCGGGGCGGGCCGCTAGTAAATAATATACATGGTTACAAATACAGCTTCAGTAAACTATAGCACTTCCTCTGCCGTAGTTGGTAAAAAGTATAATATTCGCGTTTCTTCGATGGTATTTACGTGATGTTAGCAAACGTGTTCGAAGTTTAAAACACGCCTCGATGTGTCATCGAGATTCGAGATGCAGGACCCAGCGTGGAACCATGACGCATGCCATCGTCCGTCCTCGTCCGTACCAACTCTGACCAATTATTTAAACATTCCATACGTTCAGTTTTAATCTGTTTTACAGATGTCAAGTATGCTACGTATCATTAAAATATTTTTAGGTGTAACTTTATAATCTATATTTAATTCGATTGTACAAGTGTCGACAATGAATTTTATTGCAATACTATTATCCTCATTAAAATTCATTGCAGTCGATAATGTGGTCGCGAGCTTGTAGTTCATGGTCGTACTATGTTGCATCATAGTTACATCTATGGGAAATAACGTTTAATATCGATAAATGCGGCTATTAAACAAGTTCCTTTTTAATTATACTTGTGGCATTTTAGTTTATACCTGTGGTGGTAAATATCTGTGTTTCTTATCAGAATGTATTATAATATGTATCATTACTGGTTTCTACGGGCAGATAGTGTAAAGCGTCAAATACCTATCCCGATTCTTGCATACTACTTCTCGTGCCCCTTCTACTCTTCATTCATGCACTCCCCGATTCCGAAAACTATTGACTTGATCTTCTGATAGTACCTACATGGCCTCTGCTTCCATTTATTGTTGTAGAACGTGAAAATTTCCTTCTGAGGTGTTCCCTCGGCACTGCAATATGGACTATGTGGACTATGACGACTCCTGTTTTGTTGCTAAACTCCATAGACGTTGGTAATCACGTTCAATCAGGTGTTTTGTCTGCTTGTCTATCAGCCTATTTATTGGTATAAAAAATATTTATGGAATCAAATTAAAGAACTCTGCACACGCCAGGTTTCATTGTTATCCATCGATATTTAATTCAACGGCGTAGTACGCGCCCATTTTGGGTAGACGTCATTAATTGTCTTTATATCGCTTTAAATCAGTGTGGACGAGTACTCCGGCGATCTGTCGCTAACTGGTTTATTGACATTCAGTCTGGTCGACGCCACCGCGGCGAATTGAATCTTAATGCTCACATACTAGCTTCGAATAAACATTTTATAGTTTTATGTGTAATTCACTCAAAGTTTTTATACGTTTGTTCAGCTTTTATTGGTTTCGTTTTTTATGTTTTCGATTGTGCGAATTCTAGCAGAATCTATAATGTTGTTTCTAGCAATTATCTGCTTGATTTGCGTTATTCAATATTATCTTTTTCTGTGTTTGAGTACGAATGTGTATGGGTATAAACACTAAACACTCATAGGTATAAAGAAAAGAAGAAGTGGTATAGTGTAATGTAATGTTTACATTCCTATTTATTCAGGAATGTTAACATTTACCTACCCATCTTTCGCATGTTGACGTGGACCAGGATCGTATCGTTTATTTGATTCCAGTGTTCATAGTGTTTAAAGATTATTTCTTTATTTAATCCCTATCCCTACTATAATATTATAAATGCGAAAGTAACTCTGTCTGTCTGTCTGTTACCTTTCACTTCCAAACGACTGAACCGATTTTAATGAAATTTGGTACAGAGATAGAGCTGACTTTGAGAAAGAACATAGGCTACTTGGTTATTTATAAAACGACATCCACGCGGGCGAAGCCGCGGGCTACAGCTAGTTATTACATATTTCCCTAAAATGTAATAAATCCAAATAGTAGGCACGCAGGTACATCTACAAACGTTTGTGCCACGTAGGTAACACAACTAACACATACCTATTATGTACAACTTAACTAATATGACAGGTGTTTGTGTACACTTGACAAGTACTCTGTTGATTAATCCCTCATCTCACCCAGTCGAGTGCCCAAATATACACAATGTTCCTATTTTATTAGGAATTCGAACTAGTTGAGATCCCTTTGCCCCTGCGGCACTTTCCGAATGTAGCCGACATAACCGTAAAAAAAAACATTTGGGAGCATCCGTCAAGGATAGTTTATTTATTGTATCTATTTGGACGGACGGATCGCGGCGAAGGTCATTGCCGCCAACCGTCACCCGTCACGTCATTCCCTCGTGGCTATGGGCTCGACCCTCCATTTAGGTGTTAGCAGTAATTACGTGTAACCTCCCCGATTGCCGCACCATTGCTCACCAGGGAAAAAAAACATGTACATATTTACTATGCTCGATTTGTAAACACGCTGTATTTTTAAGGGAGAAATTATTAGGGCTGCCCCTGTATTAAAGTCACGGCTATTTATTTTATCAAGGGTGTTTTATGATCATCCTAATTCGTCTTATCATGTCTCAATTAACAAAATAAACTGTATACGGGCACATCACGCCTGTTTTACTACAATTATTTCCCTTACTGTTAGTGACATTATTGAAATAAATTATCAAAAATAATAATAACAACTATTTTTTTATGTACTAGAAGTGGCAAACAATCATGCAGTTTACATTGATGTTACGTGATGACTGCAGCCTATAGAAACCTACACAAAGACCAAGTTCAAAATGCAGATTCGTTACCACTCCTGAGGCCGAAGGTGTTATGCCTCTGTGCCGGAAATTACAGGGCCGTACATTACCACCTGACCGGAACACGATAGTGCTGAACACTACCATTTAGCGGCAAGTATCTTGGGTAATGCGGTGGTACCTTCGCCCGCGAGCTCCGTCACTGGAGCTTTACCACCAGTGAAACTAGCTTTAATCTATCTGCCGTCATAGAATAGAGAATGATATTTCATACTCATACTGCCGTTCAATACTTAAGAGCTACCTAATGGCACATCGCGGACACTCCGCCAAAATTCCATACAAACGCTTAATTTGGTCTCTATTACACAGACATCAATCAGTGACGATTTACACGTGCACCTGTGTGCGTAGCACGTAGAAAATACCAACCGTCGCCCATAAGAGGGTAGGAGGTTGGGTGAGGCATGGCAATCGGGCGGGACGTCGAAGTCTCCATTCTATACGTAGTATTATTACATATTCTCTGCTAATGGTCCCTGATGATAGTTATGTCATGTATGGGACCGTAAATTCTAGCGCAGGTGCAATAGCTAAGAATAAAATGTCTGAAGTGCCCTCATCAAGAAGTGCTGTTTAAATAAAGCTGTCAGGTTGTAATGAAAATTCGTGAAAAAATTGATATGCCTCCCAAGCTCGACCTTCGTATCTTTCTTTAGAGGTCTCTAGGGTCAAAATAGCTTGTCTTAAATATTTCACGCGTGCCTAACAAGCATAGTTTATCATTGCTAAAGATGTTTTTGCTAAAAAAAGGAAGACCAAGAGCGGAGAATACTAAATCGAATACTACAGCTACTTTTGCGTGGGAGTGCACCTGCGTTCTGCGCTTGTCTTTATTTAGATCGATTAGACTTTAGACATAGACGTTGCAAGGTAGGTAAGTATGTGCAATTACGCAAATTTTAACATGTTCTGTAAGTTGTGCTATAAACAATATAACTTATTTCTTAAATGACGATCGTTTGTAAAGAGCAAAATTATTTAGCATCTAGATGTAAATGGATTGGAAAAACATGTATGTAAATGGATTGAGAATAATGTGACTACAGGAGCAATATTATATTATTATAGAGCAGTCGCCCAACGGTCGAAATTAGAATAGATTAGAAAAAAATAATTCTTTTATACAGGAATACCTAATTTTTATTTATTTTTTTATTTTTTTTTATGTAATGTAAGTGGCAAACAAGCATGCAGTTCACATTGATGTTAAGTGATGACTGCAGCCTATAGACACCCACATGAAGACCAAGGCCAAAATGCAGATGCGTTACCACTCCTGAGGCCTAAGGTGTTATGCCTCTGTGCCGGAAATTACAGGGCCGTACATAGTATATTATTTGATCTTGTTCCCTTCTGAATATCTATACATAACTATTGTTTGTTTGATTGACCTGATAATTGGTCGATAACTTATGTAATTAATTGGTTGATTTTGATTTATTAATAGTATTAACGCATGTAATGAAAGCTTCGTTTTTTTCTATGTATTTAGAACGTAAATATTTTTTTGTAATTCATGCTCTACTGTGTTAAAATATTGCCTATACCAAATCTTACTCCAGAGCGCGTTAATTAAAAGTGAATGAAGTTGTCTGCGTAAACTTTGCGCCAGTCTCTTAGTTCGCTACAACCACACAGACGAGAAATAAAGAGAGTTTCAATGTCGACCTGATGAAAGTAAACTTTTACCACATTCTCCTCCTCGCGTATCCCTTTTACATCATAAAATCGCCTACTTCTCAGCAACTTGCATCTAACTTCACAAGCGCATTTAAGTTTTGGAAGTGTAACGGCCGAATACTCAAACGTCACTCAATTTCGTTCAAAATCGTTTGAACGTGTTTTATAAAGACAGAAGACTTTTAAGTCCCACTTAGATTTGAGTGACGTTTGAGTATTTGGCCGTAAAATTTTGAAAGTTCTTTAGCCCTAAATATTTTAATCTTATATATATGTTGGCTGTTAACTAATCCAATCCACCTGAGAAAATAAATATCTTAATAAATAAAATAATTGAATTTTCAGGAAGTATAAACACACATAATAATAGCAGTAACCGCGCTATCTTGTCTGTTCCCCGGTCCGAACACCAAAAGTACCAAAACCACAGCGCGTGCGCCGCCTTTTGAGCTTTTACACCCGCCGGATATAAAGTAGGTATGTAATCATAAACTATATCTGTATACAAGATAGATAAGACGGATCAGGGACCTTGGTTTAATAACACTGCTCATGTGATACCACTAGGCGTCTCTGTGCTCTTTTAAGATTGAATAGACATCATTAAGCCACCTGATAGTTTTATTTTTAAACAGTCGGAATTAGAAACGTTCAAGAGATCTAGTAGTCACTATTTCTAAATTCTCTCTAGTGGCACTGTTTTATTGCCGAGTGTAGAGTGGCTTTGAATTACGATTGCTTCACTACAGACGTGCATTTATAATTCCATATAAAGTTAGCTTTCATTCACAACGGTCGCGTGAATGAATTCCATTAAGGGCTGCTAATTGACCGGCACCGGTACAATGAGGTGGACACGCTAGCCACGCTTTATTGTAAACCATACACGGTTTGTTATACACTGTTTTAAAACTCTCTAACACATTTCTAACACATTTCAATAGGCGATAACGTTACAATGTAAAAGGGAAGTCTTAAGTCAACGATCCGTTAGAGTCATTTCGACCGGGGCCACGAGGTTTCTCCGCGAATATTGTTTCTGTTTTTTGTAGTGATTACAATGGAACGAGGCGAGGGGGGGGGGGGAGAGGCGTGGGCGTAGGTGGCGCTATCGCGTCGGCTCACTCGGCTCGGCGGAAGAGGCGCCGTATCCTGCGGAAGATAAGTGCTCATCTGCAACAGTGCACCGTTTCAATCATTGCGGCTTTATTGTTTTACGCGCGGCTTATACGTGCGATTTCATTGCGCTAAAATCTCGGCCGCATTTGCATGGGTGAATAACTTGCCAGCGTGTGCAGTCAATAGAATCGATTTCGAAACTCATCTGGCGAGCGTATGTACCGCGTACGCAAGGTACTTACCGAGTAGTGATGTAATAAATGTCAAATTGTGAACATTTGTTTGAATGCATATTTTTGCGGATATCGGAGATATCTATTATTAGTTTTAGACCGTACCTGCTTAATAAAAGGACTTTAAAAGATACCAGAAGTAGAAAAATAGAATAAAACAAAAAGTTTATTCACAGATGATTCAAACAGCATCGAGGTAGGCAGCTTGACCAATGTCATTCATTTCAATTTCATATACTTTTTTCTTTTTTTTTTTATTATGGCATCGCTATTACGCATATTGCCAGTGTCAAGTAAAACGATATTTCATATTCTTAAAGCAGCGTAAAAGTTAGTATAATATAGTCAATTAATTATTTATTAAGTATTAATAAGTATGTCAGTCAAGTGAGTTCACAGTCAGTTATTCGAGTAAAGCGATGTCTACTTTACCAGAAAATTTACAATGGAGTTTTGGAGGCAACCTGAAAGGTCGTGCTTTCGCACTGTTATTCTATTTCACTATACACGGGCACTGTAATAAACCTATATCAAACAAAATACCACCAACTTTATTCAATATAACTTTTAAATACACTAAGAAAATGAAATAAAATAAGAGCACCATACGCCTCTTTCAAGGTTCCCGCCAAAACTCTCTTTCATTTACTTATCATCACAACAACCTAAATAACTATACAGTTACACAATTAATCTCTAAAACGTTTTGAAATTGCGTCAAAAGTATGAATGACGTCGGAGCTATTTACGATCATTGAAGCAATTCTTATAACTTCAAGACTTCTAGAACTAGGTCAAATTAAGTAATGTAATATTTGGTTCACAAATAAAGGAGAAAATGGTCCAGTAGGTACATAACTTTTTTGCGTCTATTCAGTTCCTACCTAACTAGCTACCTATTAGGTGATATTTGAACATAGTGAATAGAAAATGAAAGCTGGCTCTGTAGCCAAAATGATATATCCAAAGATACCTATGTATCTTTGGCTATATCATGGTCAGGTTTTAAGTTCGAATAATAATAAAACACTAACTTTAGCTAAAATACGTTTATAATAAGGGGGTATTAATAGTTATAAGTAATTGATTCTAGTGAAGAATCAATTATTTTTTGCGGGTTGTCCATGTGAAGTTATCATTTGCAAAATATTGGCATCAATTTTGGCGAAGTCGAATGTCAAAAAGCATGCGAATATTCGTCACATCACTAATACCGAGGCGTAATGCTAATGACATTTTTTCACACTGACTCCATGTGATTGCGCGTACGCATTCCACGCTGCACATTGTAAATGTATGCAGTGCAGCTTGTGCTCCATTTACGTTATCTCTTAGCTGGTAAAATAAAATTAGACATAGGTTTACGACAGCGCCGTTGAGTAAGTAACCGCGATACTTTAATAGATAATTATTTCCAAGGAAAACAGTCTTATAATTATGACAGTAAATAAGTACGACTTTCTTCAACATAACGCAAGGCTTATCGCGTATCAATTACGAAGAGTGACCGGTCATTCGGGTGTTATCTGTTTGTAAATAACCTATTGCGATAGAAGTTACAATAACATAACAAACATCCATCTTTAGTTTACGTTTCATTGATCTCTTCAATAATGGAATGATTCTGCGATATGGCTGTTGCGAATCCTAATAATTAGGTATGTGTAGGTGAATTCACGTATATGTGAATATTTAGGTAGATATTTTGAGTGTGTGTACGTACGGATGGGTATGCTATACAATCAATTCATGTTTACATACATAATACAGGATGCCAAGTGAAATTTGCTTCGATTGAAGTTACATTTGATTAGTCCCACGTAATTCGTTTGCCATAAAAATGGAAAATAAGGTGATGTAATTTTTGATTTGGATTATTTAAGCTTTTGGGTGTTGTACATTTTGACTTAAGCAAGTTTTTTTATGTATCGCCAAATACCTTCTTTAATACTCTCTTAGAACTCTTTGCACAATGAAAATGAGACGTTTCCAATGATGTAGGTATGTGTAATCATTTTTTTTTTCGGTATATTGATTTTAATTTTATATCTCAAGACCATTTCAATATTTTCCATATAGGTATTTGAATCGCCTATACAACATGTAACGGGAATAATGCACACTCTCTAACATCCCGTTTAGAAATTCGAGTTATAATCATAATACATGAACTAAAATTACATGTTTTTGTCCACAATTTGTACGAACAGTATGCACATCCTATGCATACTTACCTTACCTCTACCTACGGTCGCACATTAAACACGAACCTACTCAC
Organism: Macrosoma leucophasiata; assembly: GCA_036365455.1. Classification (NCBI taxonomy): domain Eukaryota; kingdom Metazoa; phylum Arthropoda; class Insecta; order Lepidoptera; family Hedylidae; genus Macrosoma; species Macrosoma leucophasiata. Next base: position 18,220,620 of record JAWQUS010000007.1, on the reverse strand, counting down.
ACACGTACACTGTTGCAATGTGATGTAGCGTAACCTGCGTACCCTTATTTAACACTCGCCAGTAATAAGATAAATAATATAATTTCCACTATTTAATTTCTTATTTTTATTTATAACTAGCTGTGCCCGCGACTTCGTCCACATGAGAAAAAATATGGTTGTTTAGTATCTACCCGGACGAAGTCATGGGCGCAGCTAGTATAAAAGTAGCCTAAGTTACTCCTTATCACATCAGCTATCGGGCAGTGAAAATCCCGTCAAAATCGGAGACACTCAAATTCTATTTATTTTTATATAGGTATGTATGTATGTATGTATGGAGATAAAAGTAGCCTAAGTTACTCCTTATTACATCAGCTATCTACCAGTGAAAGTCCCGTCAAAATCGGTCCAGCCGTTCCGATTAGCCCCGCCAAACAGACTTCCACGGGTAGGTAACCCGTGGAAGTCTGTTTGGCGGTTTTATAGCGGTATCTAGCTATCATTATCATATCTATTTATGCGATACAGGCTGGTGACAAACAGACGCACGGACGGACAGACAGACTGACAGACAGCGGAAGATTAGTAATCCGTAGGGTCCGTTTTTACCTTTTAGGTACGAAACCCCCTAAAAGATAGAATAAAAAAAAAATCGATATTACGAGTATTATGATTCCTTAAATTGACATAACTTTTTTTATTTCTGAACCGATTTACATAAAACAAACACTAAATGTTAAGTGAGACTTACCACAATAAAAACTTCCACATATAAGTGAAACCCGCAAATCTAATAAGCCGTTTCCGATATAAGCGTGCACAAACACACAGACAAACAGACATTTTTCCGGCATAAAAAGTACCCAGTGTTTTGCGCCAAAGGTTAAAGTGTCATCATACCAAGTTTCATTGTAATCGGACCAGTAGTTTTTCTGTGATGCTTGAACAAACAGACAGACAGACAGACAAAAAAAAATCTAATCACATATTTGGGTTCGGTATCGATCTAGTAACATCCCCTGGTATTTATTTTTTCAATATTTTTAATGAACAGAATTTACACTTCCACAGTTTTATTATAAGTATAGATAAAAAGCACGTCTCAACGAGTTCTAATAAACTTGTTGAGACTAGCATTTTACTATGGGTAGACATTAGTCTCATTTTCGTTTGTATTGACTGTTCACCAAATGGGTGACCATAATTTCCTTAATTGTAATTAATTACCACAGAATATTACCTTTAACAAAATCGCCTGAAATCGATTCGGTTATTGATTCTGAACAAACTAGTTTCGGGTTGTACATTTAATCCTGTTACACGTTGTATAAATATCATAAATGTCTGTTATCAGTCCACGAAAAAGCCCAAAAATTTGTCAATAAAATTGGGTATTTGGCACAGAGCAGTAAATGAATCTTGAATATTACCTGCCTATTTCACTTTTAACACATTAATTAAATTAGAACTTAGTAATGAAATAACGATTAAAATACTTTGGTATCTACCAGGGGAATAACCATTTGTAAGTAGTGATCGCAAACGCGCTGGTGATAGCAGCAAAGGTTCAAGTTCAAAATCATGTACATGTGTAAATTAGCAAGAGATCGGCAGTTATCATTAGCTAACGATAACATCCTACAATGTAGAGGGAAATGTAATAAATATACAAACATCCCAACCATGATTCATAGAGTTAGTTTGTCTCTATTAGTACACAGTGTGGCGAATCCTACAATCTACACAGATACACGACCTATCTTATCTTTGCCCCACTGACTCGGCTTCAAGTCGAGCGTAGTTCACTCATTCACAGCATGCACTTATCGGAGTGTTATCATAGTGTCCATTATTAGACCGTGCGTTATGATTATGACCAATGAATGTAAACAATATATTGCGTTATTACACATATCATTATGTATTGGTATTTTTCTGTGAAAAAAAAATAATTGTATAGTAGGTATACTGAACCAAAATTTTAATACACATTAGGCGGGCTGCAGGCAACTAGGGCCAACCATTCCTTAGTAGGACGGAAAAAGTGGACGATGCAATGTATTTGTACAAGTATGTGAATCGGTTTTTAATAATATTTATAGTCTGTTATATACCTATACCTATTACGAGTAGATATCTGCGACATTGCTTGCTCATCAATCATAGTAGATATCGAAGCTCCCATGCTTCTCCACTTTAAACCATAATCAACAGTGGTGAAGTTCCTACTGACAGGTGACTATTTTCAGAAATAAAATCTGCAACGAGGCGAGGGGATCTGTCAATAGTTTCAGTTGATACCACTGATTTATCATCTACTTAGTATTATAAATCTATGGTTGATACCGTCAACAATATCGAGGATTAGTATAAATACAATATCAGATATTCGTAAATTTGTTTAACAACAATCAGCCCAGACAGTAAAAAATCTTTAACGTGCTAAAAAAAGTTTATTAACTTCATACTCTTCGTAATAAATCAAAATACGACGTTTTAGGTAGTATTACCATATTCTCTGGTATTGCAATGTAACTTGTACGATAAAAATAATACGTAGTAAAAAAAAATATGAATAATATAAAAATAAATGAATAGAAAAACTTAAAATAGCATTACAGCTTTGGTGCATTTTGACTCCAGTTCGTTCTTCTCCTTAGCATTTACATTTCAAATAGATAAAATAATATTAATAGCTAATGTAGGTATAAGGTAGATGGACTATGAAGGTAGCAATCGAATATGGGCTCAAGTATCCGAAATGGCAATTAATAATAGTAGTGGCCTTGCTATTTACCGTCGAGCTTACTCTCGCAAATTATTTATTATCTTGTTGGCCTTCTCTTCACTGGACTCAGGCTTAAAAGCTATGTAAAAATAAAAAAACTAAAAATGTAGTGTTGCTGTGAACATCCGATTTCTTGCAAATCAACAACAATTATTTCGTTACACACGACTCCAGTTGAAAATGTTAATGGTCGATACACCTTTGGTACTTTGGTCATTGTTTTGCATTTAGATTATACCTACATTCATTCTACTATGCAGTTACAATGTTCCAACTTAAACAGTGAAGCTGTTTGGGGTTGATGTATGTGTACGTTGGGTCTTATTTTTAAAGAGACAGTAGTAGCTCAGCACTCCAGTCAATAGGTCCGGCGTCGCGACTGCCTTGGCCCCGGTCCAGAAATAGGCCATCTACAGTTCAAGTGTAAGCCATTTCCTGTTTAAGTGTACAATATAATGTAATGTTCCGCCTGATTGGCGCCACCGTTGTACGGATATAACAATAATATACCTAATAGTTGAAAATTAAAAATGCACAGTATCGTATTTTTCTTCTGTCAACTCAGCATCGTTCTTCATTAATTTTTCTTCATTCAATGTTTCGTAAATTTCGTAATGTGGATTTGCATATCAATTTACGTTTACGGCTGATCAAGAATTTACCACATAACAACAACGGCGTGATTTAATTGCCCTATAACGGCGCCAATTTAATTAAATAATTCGTCTTCTAACTGTTATTTAATAACATACACGTTCATATATTTTTTTAATAAATGAGATAATCTCGAAAGTTTGTCGGTGTTGTTATTTATTTATGCCGTAAGTAAATGAATTTTGAACATTAGCTTTTCATCGCATCGCGACGGTCTAACTGAATCGCTTTTGCTCTTCTTTGCGTCTTTGTTTTTTGTTTTGTTCTTTCGTGCAGCCCAAGAGCGCAATAGCGATAAACTGATTACCATTATCGCTATTAAAGTAATAACAGCAGCTATATTGTCGCTATTGTTCTCATAGGAGGTATGAAAGTATAAGAAAAATCAAAGACAATCGAGAACAAAACCTATTTAGATACGCGATCGGGTCCCTGGGTCTCCCTCTTGAGCCCTGGACTAAAGCCGTCTTATTAGTTACGATTCAATTACGGAATCTACAAAATTTTGTTTCAAAGAAGTAAGACAAGGTATTATTAGCTTAAGGTTCGCAATTCCTGGGTACCTATGCCACGTCCACAGGTCATTGCTCTATGTCAAATAGAAAAATATTAAAATTAAATCGATTGGCAAAGGTAAATAAGAAGGTGGAATAGAAATGATTCCAGTCTGCAACAATTAATATGGATCCGGAACTTCGCTAAAATTGATTACAATTTATTAAATGAGGCCGCTTCAAGTTTAGACTTCTCTGCGGTGTATAGTGCGTCATCAATAGATCTAAAAGTGTCTATTTTCAATACTATGATTTTAGCCTTGTATGATGCACATGCACCAGTTAGGGCCGTCAGATTGAAGCGTCCTCCAGCTCCTTGGATCACTAAGGACATTCGGATAGCCATGTCTCGTCGAGACAGAGCTTTTCGTGCCTTTAAGCGTGACAGATGCGATGAAAAGTGGTGTCTCTATAAAGCTGCTCGTAACAGGTGCAATCAGTTGGTGAGAGCAGCCAAGCGCAGGTACATCCTAGAGAATGTTAAAACATCTTCGTCTGCTGAAATTTGGAAATTTTTAAAATCACTCGGTATTGGCAAATCGATACAAACACCTGTTAGTTCTCCTTTTACAGCGAATGATTTCAACTCTTATTTCTCTTGTACTTCTATTCTCAATCCTTTAGTTAAAGCTAACACCTTGCTAGAAATATCTCTTTTGCCTTCATCTCCTATTGACTCTTTTTCGTTTTGCAATATTTCTGTAGATGATACTCTAAAAACTATAAAATCAATCAAGTCTAATGCAGTTGGCTGCGATGATGTAAGTCGTGCTATGATCATGCCTATACTCCATTCTTTACTTCCTGTTCTATCTCATATCCTTAATTTTTCAATCACGTCTGGGGAATTCCCTTTGATCTGGCAAAAGGCTTTTGTGATTCCAATTCCAAAAATTAATAACCCCTGTGAATTGAAGGAGTATAGGCCTATTTCAATACTTCCCTTTCTTTCCAAAATCTTGGAGGCAGCAGTCCACGGGCAGGTTTCTTCATTTCTTGAATCACATAAACTTATTAGCCCTTTTCAATCTGGATTCCGCACGTGTCATAGTACCACAACTGCTCTACTTAAAGTCACTGAGGATATTCGAAATGGCATGGAGAGTAAATTGGTCACAGTTTTAGTTTTAATCGACTTTTCTAATGCGTTTAACATGGTTGACCACGATATCCTCCTTGCTTTACTTAGAAATCTACAATTTTCTTCAACAGCAATTGAGTGGTTTGCCTCCTACCTCAAACATAGACAACAAGCAGTTCGAGTGTACAAAACAATGTCGGACTGGAGTGACCTTACGACAGGTGTTCCGCAGGGTGGTATTCTCTCACCTTTGCTGTTCACTGTCTTCATCAATTCTCTATCTGCTTTACTTGACTGCTCTTACCACTTTTATGCCGATGATTTACAAATATACTGCCAGTCTGATATTGATAGCATTGGTACCAGTATCAGTAAAATTAATTGTAACTTACATAAAATAAGCATGTGGTCAAAAGGATTTGGTCTAAAAGTCAATCCCAACAAATGCCAGGCTATTGTGGTTGGCAGTTCTAGACAGTTATCTAAGTTAAACACCAGTTCCGTTGTACCTGTCATGTTTGAAGACCAGAAGATCCCTTTTTCTCAATCTGTCAAAAACTTGGGACTGTATATTGACTCCACCCTTAGTTGGGACGTGCAAATAGGTGAAGTGTGTCGTGCTGCCTATGCGTCGTTGAATTCTCTCAATAGACTAAGAAACTTTCTTCCCACTGACATTAAAGTACGTCTGATTCAGGCACTAATTTTTCCCATAATAGATTATGCTGATGTGTGTTATCTGGACCTGAATGAAACACGTCTTAATAGGTTAGATCGGCTCATTAACAATTCTATTCGATTTGTCTTCCGTCTTCGCAAGTTTGACCATATTTCTATGTTTCGAGCGCCGTTAAAATGGCTTACGATCCGCCAACGAAGACAATTACGAATTCTCTGTCAGCTCTTCTCAATTCTTTCCAACAATACTTCTCCTCCTTACTTAAAATCCTACTTTCAATACCTCTGTTCTGCTCACTCACTTGACTTACGATCTAATGACTCTTTTACTCTCTCTATTCCTTTCCATAGATCCAGTTTCCTTTCCAATTCTTTTGGTGTTCAAGCGGCTCGCTTGTGGAATGCGCTGCCGGATACACTTCGTAGGTCTAACTCAAAATTTACGTTTAAGAAGAACCTCAAGATCTATCTTTTACGATAATCATTTGAATACCTTGTAATCATCATCAACATGATTATATGCATATATTTCATATTATATTTATTTATATATATATATATCTCTATATATATATCTATATATATATATACATATATGTAAATTGTATCTTTATTCTATTTATGTAATAAATGTGTATACATTTGTATGTACTAGTTATACTAAGTATGAATTATTATTATGCTCTGTCTGTTGTGTCGTAATACCGCCATATAACTTTCTATACTAGTAATGGTTTAACTGGTAGAGAACGCTCTTAGCGTTAAGTTCGCCATTTGTAACAATATTGTATGTGTATTGTGACAATAAAGACTTAATAAATAAATAAATAAATTACGCTGAAGTAGGAAAAGTTTAGTTTTCTCCACATACCTACCTAAGAACAAACAATAGTGGGAAGTTGGAATAATCATGAATTACCTTAACTAGCCTTTGACATTTCAAACCGCGTTCATTGATTAATATCTAGTGGCAACGTATGTGTATGGTGGGTGTTGCAATATTGTCAGGGCAAAATATTTTTCGTAAAGGCAGTATATATTATTATATAGATACCTATCTACGTCATTGCGTGGGCGCCGAGGGAAAATCGTGGGCGTGTTGCGGAGTCTGCGCGCTAGCTACCTGCTGTTCCTACAGTATTCAAGTAATCTGAATGACTTTACGTTTAGTCTTATGCCAACACGTCTGGCGCCCAGAAATTAAAGCGTTGTGATATTGTGTTATGTTCTTCTTCACCAGACTAACACTGTTTATCACGTTACCCTACTACACGCAAGGTGTTTTACCATCGGATCAGTCAAAATTGGATAATGTAATCAGTATTGGATTGCTATGGTTGGTAAGTATGTGACGATTGTATTCAGATTTTTATGTATTATGTAACAGTCGTACTTAATTTATACAAATAAAAATTAATAACCGAAATGTATGTAAGCGCATAACTCCGAAACGACTTTTTTACGTAACGATGTTGGCAAACAAGCATACAGTTCACATGGATGTTAAGTGATGACTGCAGCCTATAGACATCAACACTAAAACCGAAGGTCAAAATGCAGATGCGTTGTCACCCCTGAGACGTAATTTCTTATGTCTCTGTGATACCTTGTTATTACGCGGCCACACAACCGGAATACGATAGTTCTGAACACTAGGTACCTACGTACCATTTGGTAGCAGTTAGATTAGGTAACTAGGTGGTGCGTAAGCCCTCGATCTCCTACACTGGAACTCTACCACCAGTAAACTGTACGAAATTGGATAAATTATTTTGTGTTTGTTATGTATATATTGTTTAACAAATGAGGAGAAGGTTCGCCGGGTCAGCTACTTTCATATAAATGCGTTGGCGTTTGTAGGGTTACAATAGAGATTTGATGTCCAACTCAATTCAAACATTGGGTGCCAGACACATACAATAAACACGCAGCTTTTATAGAGAAATTACAGCTAAATTGGTATAAAATGCATTATTATTTTCCTTTGTCACACGGCCTGGCGCTTGCATTTTGCTACTGTAGCTGAACGTGTACCTACGAACCGTGTCATTTAGCGGTGAATCTTGGTCAGTCGCTGTTACATGCAATTTGGCACTCAGTAGTGCGAGAAGTGCAAATAACATTGTCTAGAAAAGCCAATATATTTTTTTAAATAACACGATTGTCATCGGTGGACATGGCTTTATAAATGACAATACGTGAACTGACAGTTGACGTGTTCCAGCCTGGTGCAGAGTACAATCACTACGTCTGGGTGGTGCTATTCCGGTGATCGTATTCAGTGACCAGAAAGTTTTTCTTTCTTTTATTTCTCGTCACTGGAAATATAATCTGTGAACAATAACTACGAATATTGGGAATGAAATGTTATCTTTAAATATAATATGTATGTATCTTCACGCCAGGTCCCTAACGGGGTAGGCAGAGAGTAGAGCGCCAGATATCCCGGTTCTGACAAACCTCTCGTGCCTCGTCTACTTTCATCATTCTCTTCATACATGCACGCCGATTCCTAAGACTTTTGATCCCACCATCAGACAGAACTCGACCTATTTGGTCATGGTAGGTCAGTCTTGGTCTTCCTGGGCCTCTGCAACCATCCACATTCGCATTGTATATCTGTTTAGTCATTCGCTCATTCGACATTCTTTCTATATGCACGAACCATCGGAGCATACCTTTTTCATTTTTACACCGATTCTATCATTCACACAAAGCCTCTTTCTTACATCTTCATTATGAACGCGATCGGATCTTTAAATATAAAAGTTTTAAAAATAACTTGCTGTTCGTTAGTCTCGCTAAAACTCGAGAACTGCTGGACCGATTTGGCTAATTTTTGTTTTGAATGATTTTTGGAAATCCAGGGAAGGTTTAAAAGGTAAGAAAATATGAAGAAATTGAAGGGAAATAGTAAAAACCACAATTTTATTTTTCCACACAAATAGTCCGTATCTTTCAAACCTTTGACACATTATTTCATTGAGGCAATACGAAGTTTGCCGGGTCAGCTAGTTAGTTATAAAAAGTGGCCCCCCACTTATCTTCAAATGATAAAATTGTTGAAAATTTGAATAGAATTGCTCAGCGCGTTGTCTGCCAACTTGAATTGACGGCTCAAATCCGTGGTGCCACTTTTTGAAATTTACGAGTATTTTTTATTTTAAGAACAGCGAGGGTGGGTTGCATCAACTTACTTTACCAAATACAAATTTATTAAAGTACACGTTCATCAAAAATGAGTCGCACCGTTTGAAAATGTATATACCTGCCAAAATAGTGATTTCAGACCTTGACAACTACCCTATACATAATTTATATGTAATGATTGTACTACATATTTATTTTTCGCAATAACACATGCGAGTGAACTTTAGAAATTAAAGAAAAAACGGAAAGAAAAATTTGACTTCTGGCAGGAATTCAACCTGCGACCTGGTTGTATAGCTAATATATTAATTAGTTATCAATGGATGTCGTTCACCGACCCTAAATCGGTTAAAAATCAAAAAGGAGAAAGCAAAATTTGACGCATCGGTATGGGAGTTCGGTAGCTTAGTGGTAAAGCGGCTGGACTGGTTATCCTGAGGTCGCAGGTTCGATTCCTGCCCGGAGTCCGATTTTTCTTTCCGTTTTTTCTTTAATTACTGTAAGTAATAAGTTATTATTACCTTTTGTTAATATAGGTTATCTGAAAAACAAACAGGTAAATGCAGTAAGTAGTTACTAGGTAACTACGCATAAATATAATATTATGTATAATCTTGTAGGCCAGTTCGTGTTATCGTCCTCACATTTGCTATGTAAATGAATTCTCGGAACATCTCGAGTAAGACGCGTCAGATTTCCTTTTGCTCTTCTCGACATTTGGGAATCCCAAACACAATCTGTTCGCTGATTTTCAATTCTATATCTATTATGATATAAAATAATCTGTGTGTGCGTATTGTATAAAGAAGATGGTGCCAGCGTATACCTACTTTATAAGATAATTCTAGTTTTATGATACATATTTCGAAATAGATAAAAAAAGCTTAATAATAATTCAATAAGGATCCAATCAGCTGATGATTCACAATATTGTTTAGTGTTTAACAGTTTATTACGTCTTTTAGACGTTTCTTACTTCTTCTTCTTGTTTGGTTTGGTGTAACCATGGTGTAACCTACGGTATCTAAGGGCGAGATTCACAGATCGCACTACGTCTTTACTTTCGAGCAAAGTACGCTTCGAACTGTCAAAACCCATACATTTCTGACAGTTTTAAGCATACTTTGCTCAAAGTAAAGTCGTAGTGCGGTCTGTGAATCTCATCCTTAGTATTTACCTATACCATTTTATATATTTTTTTCTTTGTGTACTTCATACAACCTAACTAACATTTAATTTGATTTGATTTGAAATATGTATTATTACTGTATACTTATTTGTAGCTGTAAGTTTGTATGGTTTGATTAGATAGGTATTATACGAAAATCTGCAAGTCCGTTTGTTGCAGTTTTAAGGATTATTTATTTTTAATTATGAGTATTGTTAAAAATAAATAAATATAAAAGAATAGAATTCGGTTTATTTCTTTACTTTCGTAGATATTATTTTTATTAGATAGGTAGGTACATTAAAGTGGCAAAAACTCTGACAGTGGTGGCAAATGAATACTATCATTAAAATAAATGCCTGAATAAAAGCTAAAGGCACCGATGCAGATGTCTTGCCATTTCTGTGCTGCTTGTCGTTTCCCTAAGCCACAGACTTGCATGAGGACTATTGAGGACATAGGTTATCGAGATGTCGACGTCTCCGATCTCGTCATTTGAGTCTACCGCCAGTGATGAATTTTCACAAAACTTTTCCATTGACTACGTAACGATTGCCGCAAGAGTAAAAAGGGCGACGAAAGCGATTAGGCAAGTTTCCTTTCAATTACTAGATTTACTAGCCATTGATAGGCAAATCATAAAAATCAATTACGTGTGCCGTGAAATAGAAATGCGTACACAGCGTACGATCTGACGTCAGCGTTAAAAGACGTTATCGAGTTATAATACCTATTTCAACTATTTCTGTTTATTGACTGATTTTTATTATTTTTTTTAAAGTTTAATGAGTTTCAGTGCTAGTGCTCTAGCACATGGTAATGGTATGTACGGTAATGTACGGCACCGTAATTTCTTACTTCAGGATTCAGTTAGGTATTATTAGTAATAACTTGTTTAAGTAATTATCTCTTTTGTGCTAAATGTAAGAAATATTTTTCTCGTTTCCAATCATATTCATAGTTATATTTTTTCTTAGTAGATACTTAGATAGATATAAGTTGGTTTGTGGTTTTATGTCAAATTTATAGATAGGTATTAAGTATAATACTTATTAAGTATAGGAACGTGCGTGTTCACGTTTGTGTAAATAAAGACAATGTTTAATTTAGAAGCTCAAGTGTTTCTAAGAAGGTCTTCTAGAGATTGAAAATACTAACATAAAACTCTTGATACTTGTCATCATTACGACTTGCAAGAGAAGTCGTCTTGAAATTGTGCTCCGCTGCTGCTTAGGATATACCTACCTACCTATTATGCGAGTACGGGGACGTACATATAGCGTTAAATAGTGCCTGCTAATTTGAGTTCTACGAACGTTAGGTTACTGCAATGTAGTCTTGCCTTGTAGAAATCTGATAATATCAATAAACGGTATTCAAACTCAAACTCAAAAATTTATTTTATCACTTGGAAATAATAGAATTTACTTGTGATAGATCAACCGGGACGACCCGGTTAGTCCAGCGGTGCGAAACCACCGTTTGATTCGAAGGGTCGCGGGTTCGATCCCCGCACCGGAACAAATATTTGTATGGCCTGACAGACATTTGTTTCGGGTCTGGTTGTTTGTGTTTGTGTTGTATGTGTACAACGGCACCCACGACACAGGTTTATACCTACTGTGGGGCTGTGAGTGTAAGCGTATTTATTTATTTATTTATAAATTACAAAATATAAAATTAAAGGTAAACTTGAGATCTTGCTATTCTCGTTACAGACAAATACAGACTCATGATATTATATAGGTGATACTGAATTTCACTCAAGACTGAGCATTAGCAAGAAGATTATGTTCAGTCTTGAGCTATGTTTATTACATCCCAATGTCAAAGTTAGGTTGATAAAGGATCATAAAAAAATTCTATTGATAAGTGTAATACATATTATTATTAATGTAATACCTAGATAATTAACTGATGAAAATAAAAAATATCAGCATTAAAAAAATAAAAATAAAACAAAAATATGTGCGTCAAAACTCAAACATTAAAAGGACCGTAACCATTGATATACAAGGTTTTTTGTATATCACTGACCATAACACAGGAAGGCAGTGATGCGGAATTTTTTAGACGCATGTTGTTTTTAGTTTAGTTTCAACTTTATATTATGTAAATATTATTTAGGTTTTAAATATATTTTAATGTTGAAACATTAAAAGGCCTAAATAGGTATTTTAGGTTGGGGAAAAAGTTTCTTCGCATTTTTAAGATAATTCAAAACATTTTTTAATATAGTTTATTTACATTTAACTAAAGTATGTATGTACCATTTTGTTCGATAACCTTTTGCCATCTTGTAGGTAGGGACATGATCCCATTGCTATAAACATTTTGGGACTTCTCATCAAAATACCGCGACAAGTGGATTTGGCAGTCCTCTCGTGATGTTAACCTAACATTGCATAAAGAATTCTGAAGAGACCGAAACAGGTGGAAATCTGAAGGTGCAAGGTCAGGACTATACGGCGGATGCATTAACACCTCCCAGCCAAACTCTCTTAATTTTTGCTGAGTGGCTATAGATGTGTGAGGTCTAGCGTTATCATGATGAAACACCACACCCCTTCTGTTGATCAGTTCCGGCCGCTTTCTCTCAACTTCTTGCTTTAATCTCATCAGTTGTTCGCAGTAGAGTTCAGAATCGATAGTCCTGCCTGGTGGTAATAGCTCATAATGAATAATGCCCTTCCAATCCCACCACACCCACAACATCACCTTATTGCGAGTTAACCCGGGTTTCGCCACAGTCTGTGAAGCCTGACCGGCCTTTGACCACGACCTTTTTCGCACGTTCTTGTCGTACGTGATCCACTTTTCATCACCAGTTATCAGCTTCTTCAAAAATGATTCGGTTTCATTACGTCGTAATAAAGAATCACAAATGAGTACACGGTTCATTAGGTTTCTTTCAGTGAGCTCGTGAGGTACCCAAATATCGAGCTTTTTTTTGTACCCAGCTTTTTTCAAATGCGCAAATTTCAAATTCTTCAGCTACGTCGTAACTACTGATATGTCGATCTTGCTCCACTTTATCAAAAATGGCATCCATTTTATCCGTAATAGGGCGACCATAGCGAGGTGCATCTTTGACATCAAAATTTCCGGATTGAAAACGCATAAACCAAATTTGTGCTACTCTCACAGACACTGCACTAGGTCCATAAACATCGCAAATTTTTTTCGTGGCTTGCGTTGCATTTTTATCTTTTTTGTAGTAAAATTTTAAAATGTATCGAATTTCTTCATTAGATTCACTCATCTTGACAGTACGAAAAACAAATGAAAATCACACATTTGCCTAATTTGAATTTGGAATTATGTTATTTAAAATTTTAACTTTCAATGATACCAAAACCAGCCAGATACAAATACTACAGCCACAGAGATTTTATTACAAGTTCATACCTACTATAATGCGAAAATACTTTTTCCCCAACCTATTATTTTTTTACATAGTGCCAAAAGTAAGGAAAATAATATAAGCTTGTATTTTACTGGCAAAGTTCCAAACGCGAATAATACTGAGAAAAACCCGCCAAAATATCAGCAGACTTTCCAAATGTAATATCCGGCCATGACCGTGATGGGACCGGAGTCCGGCGGTCCTATTTACATAACAACGTCCACGGAATCAGGCGCAGAAACTCCACGGCATCACCACCTCCGCATTTATTCAATTGAAAATGATCGAGAGCGATGAATGATCGTCTTGAGAGCGACATCGTTCGTTTAACATAGTAATCGTCATATGTACGTCTGATATTTATTTTCGTTGGGCACATACCTAATATCAGAAAGCGTAGCGTAATACGTATCTCGGTTGACATCATTTCGATAGCCACTTTGCAGTACATTGCTGTTTTGATGTAAGGTAATTACGATAATTGTAGGAAAACAGCAATATACTGCACAGTGACTTTCAAATTGATGACAACCAACTTACAGAATCCGTCGGCTGATCTTTGTTAGCCGAGCGTATCCATTTCAATGTTTACATTCCTTAAATGATTTTTGTGAATCCTGCACAAGCAGTAATGTAATCACCACAAACAATGTTACCTACATTATTACAAACTTGTAGTATAGATTGAGTTTAGCGATTTCCATGATACTGGTGGTAGAGCTCCAGTGACGGAGCTCGCGGGCATAGGCACCACCGCATTACCTAATATACTTGCCGCTAAATGGTAGTGTTCAGCACTATCGTGTTCCGGTCAGGTGGTAATGTACGGCCCTGTAATTTCCGACACAGAGGCATAACACCTTAGGCCTCAGGAGTGGTAACACATCTGCATTTTTTGACCTTGGTCTTTGTGGGTACACAAAGTGGAACTGCATGCTTGTTTGCCACTACCATTACATAAAAAAAAAAGATTAATAATGCATGTAATAGAAAAAAATAACTTGAATGCAGTCAATAATATCAAGGCTGGTACAGCATACAAGTAAAATATATTGTACATAGTACATTAATATTAAGACATTTATTTACATTTGTATCCCTTGGTAAGTTTTGTAATACTGTACCTACTTGCTACGAATAAGTAATCCTGGAGAATATTTTTATATACATGTTGAACGAAAAGGTACGTGCATCAGCACCACAGCACAAACCTCTTCAGGCTTTTTAATGTAGCTCAAATTGCACAACAGTTATGTTCAATTAAATACATTAAAAAAGAAAAACTCAACCGATCGATTTGCAACGCATTTAATTATTTTGTTGAGATAAATAAGTATAACTGCTTCTAATTCTTGTAATAACTAATAGGTATATGTAGCTTATTGTCTATTATCTATTATGAAACCTTCAGTAGCTCCCACGTCGAAGATGCATAAGACAGCTCTTCAATAACATGAATATAAAGTAATTCAAGATTTCTAATTAGCAAAATAACAGCAATAGAATCATTGATACAGAAATAATTTGTAAATCTGTTGCCCGCGTTGGCCCTGTAGGTATTATAAAAAAATATGTACCTACCTATTATAGCATGATACTTGTAATCTTTAATTAAAAAGATATTGATGAAACGATGGTAAATAAAATTTTAACAATTGTATGTCTTTAGTAAACCAGGTACCTAAGTAGCGAAGTAATAAGAAAACTGTTTTTTCCCCATTTAGGTACCTCCGGAGGCAATCGCCGCGGGGGCAACTGGGAATATACTTATCATAAGGATGGATAATAGATAAAATCAAAAACATTTCATTTACTTATACCTAATGTAATCGAATCCTTAATGAGTACATCGACCGTTTTTATTATCAACACAGTAGGTATATTATACACCTAAGATAAATTGAAAAATAAATAATATGTAATCGGCTAAGCGCAGCAGGTTTCGTGTTACCAGGGAAATTACCCCCCACATTAGCTTCAGTTAGATCTACGGTAACGAAATTCATTATGATGTCGATTTATTTTGATGCGGAGTTTCATATTGCGAAACAGTTCTGTTAATTTAGATAGGTACATAATATCTATGGTCTTTTTAATTTAGCGCGCCGCGCACAAATAAAATTAAAATTAGTTTTTATTACAAATTAGCTGATCGGCTCTCTCGAGATTTCAAATGTTTGATCGCTAGAAACAACTTCTATTGAATGAAGACAAAAATCCCATCCTCACCGACTGTGCTGTGCTGGACACCTGGCAGTGCTAAATGGTGCGGTTTTCACGTGAATTTCTGCCCAGAACGTGTAAATTGTGAAAAAAAACTTCTCTCTAAGGTATTCCCTCAGTGCTACAATATTGGATTTCAAAAATAGCAACTTCCTGGGTGTTGCAAATATGACCACTTTCCATCAGGTGGCCCTTCTGGTTGTCTGTCAACCTAATGACATAAAAAAATGTTTTTGGACGAACGGAAACTTTTATCTAATGCAGACAGCATCACGAAGAAGTTTCCAAACCAACTGAAATATCGGGAAGATGAAAGAAAAGGTGGTTTAAGAAAGCTGTTTTCTTAAAGTCAGTTACACAAAAAAGGAACAATGAACGTAACGTAACTTCACGCCTGTAATCCCCGAAGGGGTAGGCAGAGGTAAATGCATGCATTCAAGGATACATGCAAACACCCACGATTCGCCGGTCACAAAGGAAAAAAAGGAACAATAATTTTCTCTTTGTCTCCTACGAGCCCACGACATCCATATCATATCAATTACAGGTTTTATATTTTATTTATAAACTTATATCTTCAATTTTAATTCTATATTATACACACATAATATGTACCTACGTTCTTAGATGGTGATAATATCTTGTAATTGACAGACCTATGAAATGACGGCAATGTCAATCATTTTATGTAAAATGTATGAACGATGAATGATAAAACAATACGTTTTGTTAAATTATTCTTACTAGGTGTTTGTACCAACTCGTAGTTATAAAAGACAGGTGTTTTGACATGTACAAGTTAAATTAGGAATACTTTGACACAATATGTGGGTACTTTGCATTATAATGGTAAATGATAAATATTTATTTGAAGAGATTTCATTTTCACACACACATTTATGTTGTCCTCTTTTTGTAAATTAGATAATTAATAGTACAAGTAATGTCTTTGTTTATTTTAGTAATTCACATTTCGTTTGGGAGACCTAATGTGTTTTAGCGGTCATTTTGTGTTTCAATGTTAAATTTGTTATAACAAAGACAAGTGGGAGTCGGACTTACCTACGTTCATAAGGTTCCGTACAATTAAAAAATGTTTAAATTTTCTATGTTATTAAATATTATGGTATTTAATAACATAGAAAATTTAAACATTTCAGATGGCTTCAGCAACCTATAATTTATACAAATGACCGACAAAAAATCGACATTAAAATTAAGGTAAGTACTTTTTAGGGTTCCGTACTTCAAAAGGACAAATGGAACCCCAATAAGATTACTCGTGCGTCTGCCTGTCCGTCTGTATTCTATTTTCTCCGAAGGTTAATACTCGACCGATTGAGTTTAAATGTTGTATAGGTACACATGTATGTATACACATGTGTTTGGGGTTACAGCCAAACATAAACGTGTAGCAAAAATAATTGAATTTCAGACAAAAGTTACTTTAGGGTGATAAATAAGGAAATAAAAAAAAATATTTTGCAAACTATACCTATTAGGTATGTGATATGTCGTAACCACCGGTCGTAAGGCAGGCCTTATTACGAGGTTTTTAAATAGGTAGGTATATAAATAATATTTTTTTTAACAATTTCAACATAAAACAACATAAAAATAGTTTTGAAGTTTTTAAAGATGACAAACGAAAATTCATTACTTCCCTACCTTTAATTCCAAAATTAGAGGACCTAACATTTGAAGAAAAAAAACTATGAAAAAGTTCTTTCCTTAAACATTAGATACAGAAAAACATTGTAAGTATGAAGTTTGTATATGTATATATATATAGATTTGTTTTAAGTAGAAAGTTTTAAGTAGAAACTTATTTTTACTGATTTTAAAGAAAACATTTATTACGAGCACGAATTAGAGGCAAATCACGATAACTACGAGATACTGCGTTAAGAGCCCAAGAATAGTTGAATTTATAAATAAATGAAGAGATCGAATGCATAGATCATTACATTCTAAGAGACGTTCTTGTTTCAAGAAGTTAATAATAACATTCTAGTGTCGTACCCTCTAGTGCACGAAGCTGATCGCGATTCACGATTACCGCAATGCATTGAATAAGACAGTCGAAACCCAGAACTTTATCGAAAACCGACTTCGCGAAGGCGCTTTATTAAATTTTTCAAGTGAATGCTTTCGTAACGACTAAACAGCAGCTTCCAAGGCACGGCAGCCACAATCACTGACACAGATTGCGCGCTCATCCACGCAGAACTCGTGAGGCGCCATGACAGCACTACATTTAAAAGGCAAATACGGTCACGAAGCGCTCACGCGGATGTGTCGATATCGATTTGACGTTGTGCTTAGGCAATACCACTATTCCTAGGTTATTGATGTCTATCGCCTAATCACGGTTCTTCAGGTTTTACCCCAACGTGTATCTTGTCTGTTTTAATTTATATGTCTGTATGATCTTAGCAAGATCTATGAATATGACGGTACATCCTCGTCTCATAGAGCAGTAGTTGAACGAGCTTTGAAATGTCAAGTAAATACCTATCTAATACCGATGTGCTTTTATGTATGGTAGATACTTAGTTGACATATCACTGACCTGCACTGTCCTTTTATGGCTGAATTAATACAATAAAATAATAATCGATTAAAATTATGTTTACCTATTTACGTAATTCGTCATATACCTACTTAGTTATATTTAATGTTGACTTTTTGCGCTACAAAATTTATAAACAGCAGCGAAAGTCCTACGAGGGGAGACGGAGGGCGGGAGAGTCGTAGAGCCCATGCCTTCCAAAATAAAAGTAATTTTGAAAAATGAATGTTAATATTTCTTCAGATACTCATAGATTAGCACACGAGAATGTATCTCATTTTGCCTGTCTTTATTAACATAAACTATGCTATTGTTGCAGGTTGAGGCGCGGGTCGCGTGCGCAGACGCAACGGATGCGTCGCGGACGGCGGCGTGCGATGAGCCTGTAGAGGGCGCGATGGTGGGCGTGGGCGTGGCGGAGGGCGGTGGCGGCGGCGGCCCGGACGGCTACTACGGGGAGTACTACCCCACCGAGCCATACTACGTGCCGCAGGAGCTCTGCCCACACCCGCACCAGCACCCGCAGCACGCACACATGTGTACCGTGCACACTGACTACAGTAAGTCATCAGCTGTGCGCCTTAGCTTGTTTCAGTACCTTGATGCCTCGATCTCTAATAGCCATTATACATATATATAAGTCTATTGAATAAACGAAAGAAAACTCCAAAAAGATACTGCTAATTTCCGTATGTACCACCCCATCGTGCCGTAATACGCGTCGCAGGAGTTCTACTCATATTCACAACACGCGAACGTTTGTGTGTTTATTTACATTGATTGTAAGTCATCCGCTAAGCGCTTGTGTTCGCCTTCGTCCAGTGCTTCTATTGGTTCCATTCCATTCCTGTAACATGACACTCATACCTTACTAGACAACGTTTTCACGTTCGTTCCTGCCCAGAACGTGTAAATTGTGGAACGAACTTCCCTCTGAGGTGTTCTCTAGGTGCTACAATATGGGGTTCTTCAAAAATGGCGTCAAATGAGTCCTTCAGGGCTGGCAGCGCGTTGGCAACTCCCCTGGTGTTGCAAATATTCATAGGCGACGGTGACCACTTTCCATCAGGTGGCCCGTTTGCTTGTCTGTCAACCTTAAGACATAAAAAAAAGACAAAAAAAAGACCCGGACGAATTGACAACCTCCTCCTTTTTTTGTAGTCGGTTAAAAACCTGTCATTTGATAACCAGTTATAGTGATAACACAATTCTTCAAGAGCACGACTTTAAGACCTCTAATCATCCTTGACCAGGCCAGAAATTGGCAACTTATACTGTCAAATTTCGACAGATCCATAACAGATCAGGTCACTATCGTGTTCTTATTAAATGGTAATGTATGGCCCCGAAATAACTATCAAAGCAGTGAAAAGATTTAGGCTTTAGGGTTGACAACGCATCTGGACTTTGATCAATTTTTTGTGTAGGCGTCTATAGGCTGTTATTCACTTACCATAAATGTGAACTGCATAGGTACTTTTTTGCCACCATCATAGCTTATAAAAGAGAACGAGATCGAATGGACGCCCGCATCACGTACTTGATGACCTAGATGACCATATAACTGTCATCAACCATCAACATGTTCAGCGGCGTGGCCATCGTAGGTGGCACCCTTTACGGGTGTTGTTGTATCACGCCAAAAGTCAAAAACTTAAAATGTATCTATTTCCTAATCTTAACGAATGTTCTAAAATATGTATACGAAAGTGAGTTTGTTACTTTGTGTGCTATGCCCGCCTAAAGCGCAGGCCACACCGCCAGCGGACGGGCGAGCGAGCTAGGCGGGCGATGATAATGATTTAACTACATATACTTATTTAAAAAAAAAGATTACTCTTAAATTGTCTTCGAATGAAGAAAAGAAAATGTAGATTTTTGTTGCGTAGACATATTAAATTCTGGCAACAATCTGATTAAGCTAAGCCTGCTCGCTCGCTCGTCTATCCGTAGTTTTCTGTGTGAACCCCATAGTTTAGCTAACTTGTGTAGTTTCCTTTTCCCGTTTCGCCCGCCTGCCTAGCCCGCTGGCGGTGTAGCCTGCGCTAAAACCAAATATTATTATTTTTTGTTCAAAGATAGATAGGCGGCTAGGCGCCTGGAGATGTTTATAGGACATACCTATTATAACAGTTCACGTTCAGGTGCCACCTTCAAACGGTTATCCCCTGGGTCTGTCTGTCTCCGCCGCCCTTCCATAGCTGCTTCACTGAACACGTGTTTATAACGTAGAGTACGAACAATGGTAGAAAATAAATACAATAATAATGACAGATGACAGCAGGATGAATAGCAGCTTACCGCTATAAAACTACCGGAGGCTTCTATCTAGTGGACGTCTTTCGGCTGAAATGAATGATTAAGATGATGTTGATGGTTCTTTTTTTATCTTCTTGTAATTTGGCAGAGATATTGAGATGAACCTCACAAATTCTGGGCTCAATAATCAGCCGACTGCTTCTTCAGGACCGTTAGAGTGGGTAGTTGAGGCTCATTCTTTGATTTTGGCCTAAGCTTAACGGTACGCAGTATCATTTTAGTGCATAAAAAAATAAATAAATAAAATTTGTTGAATTTATGAAATGTAATTCATAAGCATAAATTTAATATCTAATAAACTTTGTAATTTGTAACACACATAATTAGGGACGAACACACCATACAGCTTTGTTACCAATAAACATTATGTTATTGCAAATTGCGACACATGTTATCTGAAAATTTGAATAATGTACAGCGATAGTGAAAAAACATGCTACATTTAAAATATATTCACATGATTTATTACCTACTTAGCTGGCACTTGTTAAAGTATTTATTTAGATACCAATTGCATATATAACGCGA
Organism: Macrosoma leucophasiata; assembly: GCA_036365455.1. Lineage (NCBI taxonomy): Eukaryota > Metazoa > Arthropoda > Insecta > Lepidoptera > Hedylidae > Macrosoma > Macrosoma leucophasiata. The sequence continues at coordinate 18,199,517 of JAWQUS010000007.1, read as the reverse complement.
CACATCATGCGACACATTCATTTTTTGCAATGCTATTTTTCCTTTGGAATCACCGATTTGAGATCCTTTTACTTTTAAACAAAAGACTTTCAAGGTTGGGTTGAGATTCTTGAGTGATTACTCAGAGCTTGCGGTCGGGCCAAGGTCCGCCTTCAAACAAATCTTCATTTTTCCGTTGGATATTGAAGCGATGATTCTAAAAAGTGATTTCTGCGAATACCAAAAACGAGCTCATTCATAAACCGCACAGTTACGAGGCGGAACGGTCGACGTTGGTGGCAAAAATAAGCAAAGTTATCCGCCCGTGACGCAACGCGGCGGCAGCGGCAGCGGTGACCTGTGGCATACGCGTTGTCCATGATCAATACAATGACGACCATTATAATTTTGTACATCAATCATTGGGTGGGTAAAAACTATTAGTCATTAACATCGGTTTGGGTACTAATAATAAAATACCGGCCAAGTGCAAATTGGACTCGCGTTCACAGGGTTCCGTACAATAATGTTTTTTCTACGTTACCTTCATTAACATAGACTTTTCATCGGTATTCCTGAAATCTTTTTATTCTACTTATAAAGTGTATAAAATATGTAGTATTATGATAATAATATCTACATACAAAAGTGCCGCAAGCTTGCACGCACGTATTATGAGCAATAAAAAAAGAGATATAATAATGACAGTGTTGTTCCGCAGGCGGCATGCCGGTGGTGACGTCAGCGACGATGATGCCGCAGCTGCTGCCACCGGTACTGGACGAGGGCATGCGGCACTACCTGGTGCATCCGCACGGGCCACACCCGCACCACGCGCCGCACCACCAGCCACACCACCAGCCGCCGCACCATCAGCCGCCTCCGCACCACCAGCCGCCGCACCATTATGTAAGTTATCCATTGTACATATGAGCAGTGTTGTCCGACGTTACTGACCACTAGGTAAGAGCAAAAGTTACACTCTCCCGTAATCGCATATTTATGTGTTATACACCCGGTTCCCGCAGCCGCTCTAAGCCGAGAAACGGAGATATACCATAGAGGTGTCCAAGGGACACAAATAATTCTGTATTTTTTTAGGCTTTGCACTTTCCAATTGTCCGGTGAGGTAGACTAGTGCTGTCTGAAATCGAGCTGCATATGACTTTAGTCCAGTTACTAAAATTATAAAAGAAAAACATCCGATGTGACGCTGTGAATAGAATATTTGGAGAAAGTGTAGTTAATCAGTCACAAAAAGGGTTCCTAAAATTCTCCATTTAAATGCAATTCGTCAAATTCTTGGTGCCATTTTTAACTGTGCTTAGTAAGAGAATTATATTTCTTCTCAATTATTTAATCGTAATATTGACGTTACAAAAAAATCCAGTCTTGAATACACCAGGGTTTCCAACCTTAGGCTTATATCGTCGAGCCTTTTTCAGATAATTTACTGTTCCAAGGTTAGAAAATTCTGGCCTATTTCTCTCTCAGATTACTAAACGAAAGCCAAGTGCATGCACACTATGCACAATAAACGAAGAGAGGCTATTGCTATAACGCCAAGCATAAATAATTTACGATGTGCATTATTTCTTGTTGGATACTGTACAATATCCAAAAAGAAATATTGCAATCGACCTTAGGAAAGAGACTCGGCTTATTTTCGGGTCTGTAGAGCGTTATTTCTTTCGCACCTTACCTATGTGGAGTTTTTTATTTTTTATATAATGGCATCGCTTGTGCATATGCATATTGCCAGTGTCAAGTAAAACGATATTTCGTATTCGTAATAAGCAACGTAAAAGTGAGTCAGTCCGTCAGTCAGAGTCACAGTCATTCGAGTAAAGTGATGGCTACTTTACCAGAACATTAACAATGAAGTTTTGGAGGCAACCCGAAAGACTTTTCGCCCTGTTATTCTATTTCACATTACACGAGCACTGTAATAAGCCTATTTCAAACAAAATGCCACCAACTTTATTTAATATAACTCAAAAATACACCAAGAAAATGAAATAAAATAATAGCACCACACGCGTCTTTCAAGCTTCCCGCCAAAACTCCCTAGTTTGTCCACCATATTGATCAAGTTTTGACCAATACCGGACTATCAGTGCTTACAGTGTGCAGCAGAGATAACGCTATAAGAGATAAGTCGTAACTGCAGGCTCGATGTGCAATATTTCTTGATGAGGACTGTACCATTTATTTGTATGTTTATTTATACTTTCTAGTACCTACATACCAACTAGGAGATAGAGAGACACATAAAATATTTAGCGATAAAAATAGCTCTAATTCGAAATTAATTGAAAGGATCCAATTGGAATTTTGCGTTTAATGAACAGACCACTCGGGAATAATGAAATGACTGAGTTGCCCCATTTCAATTTAAGCCTAATAAAACCCGTACGAATCAATTTTTCTTCTTTCTTTTTACTTCGCAATATTTAAATTGAAAAAAAAAAACTGTTTTTGTGGGTCAATGATAAGTTTATTTTCCACACGCGCTATTTTTTTTAAATTGGAACTCTACGTAATGATTACTAACATTGCTTGTAAAAATACTATGTCCGTGGTGACTGTAATGCCGGCAAAATATCAAAGATCACGAAAGAAAAAAGTTTTCAAGTGTTACCAAAAAATATTTTTTTGGCCCCTGGCAAATCAAACGCCTATGTATTGACCGCACTGCTTAATTTGTGTTCTTAATGACTTACCTACAGTTAGCAACCACGAGCGAGCGGTCTATCCGGTTTAGTTTCTAAATTATATGGCATAACAAAAATAGGTAGAGTTAAATGATTGCGTCAATAGCGTTCATATACTCAGAAATGCTTTTATACAAACCACATAGGTAGGTACTGACTACTGTACCTATTTGATTTATATCAGATCGACATTTTCAAATCGTATTGACTTGTTTTAAAGTAAGATATGCCCCTTAGCTGAAACCTGACGTGCTCTAGTAACTACAAAATTGTAGTTACTACAGCACGTCAGGTCAAAATTGTAACTACAAACGTGCAATAAAGTTTATCAAAAAACGTAGGTACAATTAGGTACAAAAAATCATTGAAACATAAAGACTATCAGTTACTATCAAACGTTATTAGGCTGAATTGCACCAAGATATTTATATAAAGTTTTTATTATATGATTTTTTTTTAAAGTTATTGTAACATTTCACATCCATCTTTAACTTATAGAAATGGCTAAAGTACGAGAAGGATGTGAAATATGTTGTTGCAACACAATTTTAATTTAATAAAAAAGTAAGTAGTAAAATTAATGTACAGCTAAGCATTCTTTAGTGTTGTTTACAGCATGTGACTTGGTAATATTATTTCATGCCTGTATTCCCACCTTCACGAAGGGGTAGGCAGAGGTAATGCAATAAATGGCAAGGCTGGTGCCATCTCCGGGCATATTACTGTACGGTACTGGGGAACTATCGAAAATTCCTAGTAACACTTAACTACTACTTGGTAGTTAACTAAAAATGATTATGTTGCTACCAAGACTTCATAAAAACTTAGAAAAGTTCATAAATAAAAATGAAAACTGGCTGTAAAAAAAAGGTTCAAATCCATGGTCTTCAAAAAAAAAAACGAAAGCGATGTTCTCTTGTCAAGAAATGACATTGACAAATAAATGACATTAATTTGTTTACGTATCTTTTGCTTGCTTGTGATTTGTTTGTTTGCAATTTTAACTTTCTTGAACCTTTTTCATACCTATCATTATTGCAATTTAAATATTTAATACAAACAGGAAAAACATATTAAAAACAGAATTCGCGCAATCGTGCCAGACCATTTTGACAACGTGGAAATATAATCGAACACGGCTGTTACGTGGCTCAAAAGAACGCGTTCACCGCCTGTGCAAACAATTTCCGTCGATTTATCGATATTATTTCACCGTAAATAAATGAATACGTACTTAAATTGATATTTCATTCGCATTATCCAGCCATTTGTAGTTTGTAGTTGCGTGAAAAGCAAACGTGTATATTTCGTGCTTATCTGAATGTGGTTCAGCAATCATTGCGATTGTGTATGTGCGCGTTATCACTGTGAAGCCGAACCAGTCAGCAATACGTGGCCGTAACATTCATAATCTAAACAGTGGATTTTAACTTTTTATTATATATTTACAATTTTGGTCAAAATATGACTGAGCGGGAAAAAATTGAAGCCGCAAACCGAATCACTGTTGAGGTCAGTAGCCATTTCGACGAATAGGTATGCTATAATGTAGAGCACTAGCATATCATATCTGTTTTTGATTATTATCTAACCAAAAAAAATCATATCAAGGTATTTTTAAATGTTTTCAACGATATTGTCTGTCACTAAACCTTCCAGCATGCCTACAAAAAGAAATCTGTTAAATTTATTATTCCTACAAAAGATATACAAGTGTAGTGTTCTTAACTCTATTATTCAATGTATTTTTTATCTTTTTCAGGGTCCTACAAATGGAGCGAGTGGTCCACAACATTTCTATGGAACAGGGTACCCAGCACACTTCCATCACGTGCCCCCACATCACATGCAACATTCCCCGCCCCCTCCTGTTTACCAGAAGGATGAGCGGACCCAACGACAGTACTCCAAACTGAAACAAAAGTTGGACCGCAAGCATACTATCAGAAATAATGGAATAGGTTAGTATATGTTGTATGGTTGAAATATTATAAGCTGAATGTTATGCATTAATAATACTAATTATAAAGTTATTCAATGACAATCGATTTCATATTGTTCATGACCAATATTGACCAAATGCAGCTCAACAGAATCAGTTTTTGTCAAAATAATAGGTCGACAAAAAGCAAAATAATAGTATGCCCTCCATTTTTGTCTTTCTGTTACTTAAGAATGCACTATTGTGACACATGATTTTTAAGAAAAGGCTGAATTTTATAACAGCAGCTTGTCTGTATTCATTATGTGCATACATTTAGGCTTCCAACATCTGGGATTTAAGGTGTCATAACAACACAAAATTAACAGTGAACAATTGATCAGAATGAACTAGTACTTGTATTTTATGTCATTTAAAAACAAATAACCAAGGTACAAAAGAAATAAACTGCAATTTCGAGTTCAAAACATCCTCAAGTGGAGTCTGTTATAGAAATAAAATTTATTCTCAATCATGTGCATAATAGAGAGATCAAACAGAAGTTTGTAATATAATAGGATTCAGGATTGGTTTTTTAGTGTTAATAAGGCTCAAAGTAAAATATGTAAAAAATCCTTTACTGTCATATTAATGCTCAGCCCCAGCAGAACCGTAATTTACAGGGCTCTAATGATGTAGATGAGGAATAAATAAGATTTTTTCGAATGTCATTACCTATCCTGAATCGATTAAATCAACAGACAGTCATGCTTATAGGTTCAATCCCTGCCCAAAGTCAAAAGTATGTAAAAGACAGTTGACATTGGTAACCATTTTGTAAAAACATTGTTGTATTAATTACATAGTACAAAAAAAAAACTCAAGGTTGTTTAAAATTGGTAGCTATATACTTTTTTGAATCATTTTTACTATTATTGTTCATACTGCACATACAAGCTTCATACATTTCTGAATCATCTCCTTATTCTCCTTATAAATATTAGATTAAATTGTAAATGTTACAGAGGTCAACTCAGGAGCGAGTACGCCATCTCTGTCGCCACGCAAAGAAGTGAACGGGCGCGGCGGAGGCAGCGGTGGGGCGTCGTCAGGCGCATGGTCCGAGGGCGAGGGCTCGTCGGCCGGCGCCTCCGTGCAGGGTGACGACGACAACGACACACAAGCACTGCTTGATTTGCTCTCTGCTACGCGCACGCCGCAGGTACATGAAAAGGATCCTGACAAGATTTTTTTTTATTTTGTGGCATCGCTTGTTATGCATATTGCCAGTGTCAAGTAAAACGATATTTCGTATTCGTATTAAGCAACATAAAAGTCAGAGTCAGTCAATCAATTTATCAGTCCGTCAGTCCAGTCAGAGTCACAGTAATTCGAGTAAAGCAATGGCTACTTTACCAGAACTTTTACAATGAAGTTTTAGAGGCAACCCAAAAAAACGTGTTTTCGCTCTGTTATTCTATTTCACTATACACGAGAACTGTAATTAGCCTATATCAAACAAAATGCCACCAACTTTATTTAATATAACTCAAAAATAGACCAAAAAAATGAAATAAAATAAGAGCACGACACTGTATCAAGTTACTGAAATAATTTGTACAGAATAAATGAAAAAGTATGCACAAGGTAATACCTATGAACTAAAATTTCTTGGTGTTTAAAATATCTTTACCTCAAATATTATTTTTTCTGCCAACATAGAAACCCTTCATACTGCAAACTTTTTTTTCCGGAGAGATAAAAATATTTTAAATGTCGGAGAATGTTCTTCAGGTTCTCTTAATAATATTTCAAAGCTACACCTTGTACCTCTTTTCATTTGAATTGTACAGAAGTTACCAGGATCCAACATGGATGTGTAATGCAAATTAATTTAGAATTAAAACACTTTTGGGGCATATATTAGAAAACCTAAAAAAGCTCTTGAAAGAATATTGTATACCATATGAATATTTTTTATAAATAAAAAGAACAAACTACTTGCTCTAACGTTAAAAAATCGCAAAATAGTTTTTTACCTAATGAGATTACAGGAATGTATAACAATATAACATTATTTATTAAATCTTTCAATTATACAGAACTCTGTGCACGCGTGTCTCACTCACAATAATTGGCCGTATTTTTTTTTTAATAAACCAAATGTTTGTTATAAATATTAAAGTTAGGTATGTCGTGGCCTAATCGTAAAGTTGTTTATCTATTCAATAATTTCATGAAATGCAACTATTTCATGATGTGCTCAACTTAAGTTGACCAAATTAATAGATCTATATCTAACTAGCTGACCCGGCAAACTTCGGATTGCCTCAGAAGGAAATAATGTGTCAAAGATTCTTACTTTTTGCCTTATATTTCTTCACATTTTCTTACCTTTTAAACCTTCCCTGGACTTCCAAAAATCATTCAAAACCATAATTAGCCAAATCGGTCCAGCCGTTCTTGAGTTTTTGTGAGACTAACGAACAGCAATTGATTTATTTGACAAAACGTCAAATTATTATAAATTACCTAGTGTAAATAACTATTCTCCTCCTAGCGTCGTTTTCCCCACTACTGAGGGTCGTGACCCCCTCCACGGATCACTTTTTGTCGGATGATAGTGCGCCATCGGGTACGGTTCCCGGCAGTGTGTATGGCCGAGTGCATCTTGCTGTCGAGTGTGGTGCGGATTTGATCCGACCATCGCATCGGGCTGCGCCCGCGTGGTCTCTTTCCCTGGACCTTGCCTGTGATGATGAGCTTCTCAAGGTTCTCTCCGTCTTTTCGAGCAATGTGCCCGAAGTATTCCAGTACTCGCTTTAAACAGATGGATGACAGTCTTGTAGTCACTTTGAGTTCCATGAGAATTGAAACATTAGTACGTTTTGCAGTCCAGGGTATACGCAACAACCTTCTCCAACACCACATCTCGAAGGCGTCCACCCGTCTACGGTCATTGGCCTTAAGCGTCCACGTCTCGGGCCCCGTAAAGGAATATGGAGAAAATCAGCGTCTGCACAAGCTTTTTCTTGGTTCTTATTGTGATGTTTCTGTCCTTCCATACTCCCTTAAGCTGGCACATCGCACCCTTAGCCATTCCTATTCTGCGTTTGATGTCGGTGTCGCAGGAGCCAGTGTTAGAGATACTGGAGCCCAGGTACGTGAAGTTATTTACTATGTCAAGGCTAAGTGCCCCAGTGAGCTCCAGTTTCTTTGTGCGGTCGATCACCATCACTTTAGTCTTCCCTTTGTTGATTTTCAAGCCCAACGAATTGCTGATGCTCTCCAATCGTTCCAGCAGACATTTCATCTCGGTTTCCGAAGCAGCTAGAAGTGTGGTATCGTCCGCGTATCGTAGGTTTGTGATCTTGACACCCCCGACGCTAACTCCTCCTTCCCAGCCATCCATGGTTTGTCTCACAATATACTCCCCATATGCATTGAACAGAATGGGCGACAAAATGCAACCCTGTCTCACGCCCTTTTGAAAGCTGAAAGGACCCGATATTGTTGTATCAACTTTCACTACTCCGTAACTTTCGATATAAAGTGACTGAAGTACGGCAACCAGATGCTGGGGTATACCTAATTCTGACAGTACTCTCCACAGTGTTTTCCAATTCACACAGTCGAAGGCCTTACTGTAATCCACGAAACACACGAGGAACGGGACGTCAAACTCGTAAGCCTTTTCTATGAGTTGTCTTATATTAAGGATGTGTTCGCGTGTTCCCCTGCCTTTCACGAAGCCCGCTTGTTCCTCTGGTATTTGCCAATCTAAAAAGTATCTTATACGCCGGTTTATTACGTGCAGTAGGACTTTGCTAGCGTGTGAAATAAGTGATAAGGTTTTATAGTTATCACATTTCTTTGTTGAGCCTTTCTTATGGAGAGGAATAATAGCTGATTCGGACCAGTCAACAGGCCATTTTCCTGTACGTCAGATATTATTGCAGATCGCATGCAACGCTTCGATGCCCCTATTTCCCATGGACTGTAATAGCTCAGCTGTTATATTGTCTAGTCCTGGGACTTTATTCGGTTTTAACTGTTTAAGAGCAGCTGTAACTTCCGAGTATAGAATGTCAGGCTCGTGAACGAGTGAGCTCCAGTCTGCTAGATTGTGGTTCGAATTGCCTACAGGGTTCTCGTACAGTTTTGCACAGTATTCCCTCCAGCGTTCAGCTATTTGGTCCAGTTCGTGTAAAACCTGCCCAGACGAGTCTTCTATTACCCACGTTTTAACCTTAAACTGTTTAGCTAGCAAACGAACTTTCTTGAATAGGTCTGCGGATTCAGATCTCTTCGCATGTTTTTCGACTTCCATGCAAATGCCTTCTACGAATGAATTCTTGTCTGCTCTACACTGTGCATCTATACGTCTAGATAGAGCAGAGAGTTGGATGGCAGTTTCGCAATTCTTTAAACCTTTTTTCTTCAAATCCTTTCTCTGTTGAACAAGCTCCCAGGTAGCATTGGTGATATAGCTTTTCTTTTTCCTTGGGCAGCTAGGTGTTCTACTAGACCTCACCTTATCCAGGGCAGTTGTAATGTGGGCTTTTAGCTTTGTCTATTGGCCGTTGCTGTCAGCTAATAGTGAGGGAGGCTCTTTTGTCAACATTACCTCGATTGTGTCACGAAAGGCCGCGCGTTCCGAGCTCTCGAGCTGACTTGGCTTTGTCCGCATATTCTTTCCTGTTTTCATTCGGAGGGAGAAATACATGACAAGTAAATTATGGTCAGAGCCGTATTCCGCACCGGGAAAAGTTTTTGTGTTGTTGACCGATCACTTCCAGCGACAATTAATCAAGATGTAATCTATTTGATTTCGAAATCGATCGCCTGGTGACTTCCAAGTATAGAGCCTTCTAGGATGATGCTGATAGTTAGTGTTCAAATAACTATTACATATAGTAAAAGTAAAAAAAAACATATATTAATAGTAAATTAAAAATTGTATTCAAAGAACTTCGTTAACATATTGTTGTCATAAAATTTTTCAGTTATGAAAACAATGAAAATAAACAAAAAAAAAACTTATTTCTCAAGATCAAAGTTATTTACTTAGCAGATTTCCAAGTGCAGTCACTACTGAGAAGAACTCTGCTACCAATCAAACTCAGCAAGGGCTCTTTTAGATCTTGTTGAAATCGAAACAGGTGAATTTGGTTAAGTTAGAACGCATATATCGCTAATGAAATAATTTTGAACATAAAACCAGTACATATTTTCTCTTCAAGCGCAGTGTCTACAACGTCGTATTTTCATAGTTAGTAATAGTCCATGCAATTTTTCGATGGTCATCTGACAGATGCCGCCATGTTGAATCATTAACAAAGCTCTTACAGCGCCTCTGTCGGTAGTTAATGCAACTTTTACGATATGATCAAATTAATTTGAACATTTTATGTAGTGCCCGCCAATATGACCGACAATATAGACAAACGATTTCTTATAATTGATCTGGCCTAGGTACATCATGATGGCCAATGGATAGTGAATATTTCATAAAATGCGACCATTTCATGATGTTTGTTCAGATAGATATACAGTCTATAGCAGTATTTTGAGTTTCCTCTTTACTATACGCAATTTGAGATTCATTTAAAATAAATAAGAACTAAACCTACCTAACTAAAACTTATTCAATTTATTGTGTATTAAATTAATAATGTGTTATGTATTGAATGAAGTAACAAACACGTCTTATTTTAAGGTGAGCGACATGACTCCGACCAGTGCACTAGTACAATGGAATTCACCACAGCCCGACGGCGTCACCCTTCCCAACGTGGAACTCACTTACGATCTCCTACTGGGCGATCGGGGCCGGTACAAAGCTATTTACAGTGGGCCTTCATTATCTTGCCGGTGAGTTTTACTTATAGTTATAAGACATAAAGTACCTACATATACAGAGACAAAAAGAAATTATTATAGAATACTACAATGGATACAATAGTGGCATTAAACAGGTTATCAAGTTTTTAAAGATAGGTTTTCACGGCTGGTCTAAACCGGTTTCCAGATCAGCTTTATGATGACGAGAAGATATCGTTTACTTGATGATTTGTTTGTTTTTATTGTTAGATGTGTATTATAAAAATGAATATCTTAACAAAATATTTAACGGTTTGCAGGGTGCGAGATCTGAGGCCGGGGTGCGAATACTCGGTGTGCCTGCAGATTCGCGCGGGCGAGGTGACGGGCGCGGCCAGCGAGGCGGCCACGTTCCGCGCGCCCGCCGCGCCGCCCGACCGCCTGCCCGCCGCCCGCCTCACGCAGCGCACGCGCACCTCGCTGCTGCTGCGTTGGGCCTCCGCCGCAGACAACGGCGCCCGCTTCCTGCACTACGTCCTCGAGATGGACGCCGGTGACGGCTTCCGCGAGCTCGTCAAGCCGCGCACCCGCCAGCACACCGTCAACAACCTCCGCCCGCAAACCCGCTACCGGTTCCGGATCGCCGCCGTCAACGAGTGCGGCCGCGGCGAGTGGAGCGAGGAGACCGTCGCCTGGACCTCCGGTTCGCCTCCGCCTGCGCCCGCGCCGCCCGCACTGCGCCACGCCGCCGCCGCCGCCCTCTCCTTGGCCTGGGAGCGCCGCGCCGACGAGGAGTTCACGCTGCAGATGGACGACGTCTCGCGCGGCCACGGTTTCCTGCCCGTCTACAGCGGCCCCGACGACTCCTACGTCTGCGAGGGCCTCCGGCGGGCGACCGACTACCGCTTCCGCCTGCGATGCGAGACGACGGACGGCCAGGGCCCCTGGTCGAGTGAGGTCGCGTACCGCACGCTCCCGGAGCGGCCCGGCCCGCCCGGCCGGCCGACGCCGCGCGGCAAGATCCACTCGCGCGCGTTTCGGCTCCGGTGGGACCCGCCGGCGGACGACGGCGGCGCCCCCGTCGACGTGTACACGCTCGAGATCGACGGCGGCGAGGGCTACCGGCGCGCCTACCACGGCCCCGAGCGGGAGGCCCACTGCGACCGCCTGCAGCCCGGCACCCGGTATCGCGCTCGCGTGCGCTGCGCCAACGACGCCGGCGACGGCGACTGGTCCGCGCCCGAGACCGTCGGCACCGAGCCCGCCTGCCCTGCCGTCTGCGGCGCGCCCGAGCACGCCGCCGAGCCGCGCGCCACGCTGGCCGCCGTGCAGTGGCGCCCGCCCGACTGCACCGGCGGCGCGCCGCTCACCGAGTACCGCGTCGAGGTCACCGACGCCGCCGGCGCCGCGCGTCTCGCCTACGCCGGCCTCGACTGCGAGTGCGTCGTGCGCGACCTGAAGCCGGGCCGCGAGTACCGGTTGACGGTGATCGCGTGCAACGCGGTCGGCGCCGGCCCGCCCTCGGCCGCGCTGCGCTTCCGCACCGCGCCGGCGCCGCCCGACGCGCCCGACCCGCCGCTCGTCGCGATCGAGAGTCCGCGCTCGGCGCGCGTCGACTGGACCGCCCCGGCCGACAACGGCGCCCGAATCGTCGACTACCGCCTGCAAGTGAGCGCCGCGAACGTCGACGACGCCTACGCGGAGGTGTACCGCGGCCTCGACACGACCTGCGTCGTCGGCGAGCTGACCCCGTTCTCGGCGTACTTCTTCCGAGTGTGCGCGACGAACGCGGCCGGGCGAGGGTCGTGGTCGGGCGCGAGGGACGCGCTCACGCCGCGCGCGCCGCCCGCCGCGCCCGCCGGCCTGCGCCACGAGGCGACCGCCGACAGCCTGCGCCTCTACTGGCGGACGCCGGCCGACCACGGCGCCGAGGTGCTGCGCTACCGCATCGAGGTCGGCGACGAGGCCTTCGACACGGAGGGCCCGGAGCCGGAGCGCGTGGTGGAGGGGCTCGCGCCGGACACGGCGTACCGCGTGCGCGTGGCGGCGCTCAACGAGCTCGGGCTCGGCGAGTGGTCGGAGGAGGCGAGCGCGGCGACGCGGCCGCCGCCGCCGGCGCCCCCGCGCCTGCGGTGCGTCCAGGCGGCGCACAACCACCTGCGGCTGGAGTGGGACGGCGCGGAGGGCGCGCAGTACTGCGTCGAGATGCGGGCGGCGGACGCGCGCGACTTCCGGCCCGTGTACCGCGGCTCGGCGCGCTCGTGCAGGGTGAAGAAGCTGCGCGAGGCGAGCGCGTACGCGTTCCGGATACGAGCGAGCGACGAGCGCGGAGGCCGCGGCGCGTGGTCGGCGCCGGTGGAGGCGCGCACGGCCAGCGCGCCGCCGCCCGCGCCACGCCCGCCCGCGCTGCTGCAGCCGCCCGCCGCACGCCACGCCACCGTCGCCTGGGACCCGCTGGACGACGCCGAATTCGTGCTCCAGTGCGCGCGCGCGAAGGACTCGCTCTACAAGCAGGTGAGGCTCGAACAATTTACGAAAGATTATATCTTATTAGCCTCGGCTAGCCTAGCCTAGCCGATTAGGATTTTTTTTTATAATAAGTATACACTAATCGATGCGGTCTGGGGCAGGTGTACGCGGGCAGCGAGACGCAGTTCGAGCTGGAGGAGCTGGAGTGGGGCGGCGAGTACCTGGTGCGCGTGTGCGCCGTGCGAGGCGGGCTGGCCAGCGCGTGGTCGGGCCCGGCGCGGGTGGTGGTGCCCGCGGCGCCGGCGCCGGGCGCGGCGGGCGGGCCGGGCGCGGCGGGCGGGGCGGGCGGCCGCACGCGGCGCGCGCGCACGCCCCGCGCGCTGTCCCCGCGCCACGCCGCGCTGCTCATGGCGGCCGCCTTCCTGCTGCTGGCCGTGCTGGTGGCCGTGCTGCTGCAGCGCCTCGTGGACCCGCGGCCGTGACGCGCGCTCGCGGCGGCGCGCCCGCGCGCTCTCGCCCGCCTCTGAGCGCTCCCCTCGCCCGCCGGCCGCCAGTCGCGATGGTGCTAACGCTCGATCGTTCGACGTCCGTGTACGGGTCCCGCCTTCGATGCGTCGACGTTTTGTAACGGCGAACGAAGAGATGTCGGTGGTTTTTGAACATTTATTGCGAGTAAGATTTGGCAGCGTAAACTTTTTTCTGCAATATGACGTATGAATTTTCTTTTAACGGTGACCCGACGCGTGGAAAGATCGACGTGCGATATTCAAACTTTCGAAACGGTTTCGGTTCGACGACGTCTTCTTCGGAACGTGTCCGCGCCGGAGCCTCGCGCCGGCCGCTCCGACCGAGTGCCGCAGCCGCCGGCCCGAGGCCGGCCTCGATCGCCCCTCGAGATCGACGTCGAACCGGTCGTTTTGTACAAATTAACGATTTTCACTTCTGTACTGATCCCCATCCGTAGTAAAAGTAAATGAAATATATTATTAAATGTATAGTAGTAGATATGTATCGAGGATCGCCCGGTGCTGTCGCGACGAAGCCTCCGCGCGAAACGATCTCGGCGATCGTCATTACTTATTTTGTGTAACTTACTTTATCGAGTGAATATAAAAATATTACGTATGAGGCGAGCTCGATCGATGTTCTCTTTTATCGAGAACGTATTGATAGTACGATAACCCCGACCGCGCTTCCGGCCTAGCGCACGTTTTGTAATAGATGTTGTAATTTAAAATAGCTCTCGAGTATATGGCTTCACGTGTGTATAATGTTTTATGCGTAATTGTGAGATTGCCGTCGAGGGATATTGTATATTTTAGGAAGTGTTACAAACTATCATCTCTCCCCGTTGGTGTGTCTGTAAACTTTCACAAACTTCTTTATCTAGTCTATGCTATTAACTTGTCGTTTCGTTTACTTTGTTAACGAGGATATGCAGTGTATATCTTATACAGTATACCTATTTTATTTATAGATTTATTATGAAATGTACTTTCAGAAAATATCATTAGTCTTCTCGACTCCGTATGTTTTCCATAAAATCATTATATTTTTATACATATTTTCTATCAATATGTTGCATGTTTTCTATCATATTTAAGTATAGCAAGTTAGCGACCAAGGTGCTCTATTATTATTAAAGTTCTGTTGAGAGGGACATGGCCCCTCGCTCTGCAACGAGTTTCCAGTGTGTGTGCTGTGATCACTTCCTTATGCGAATGAGACTGATTTTAAAAGTAACGCTTTCTTCTTTAGGATTGTTTTGAAATACTTTCATTTAAAGTTGGACGATCCGACCCTTCGCCATGACCAGTAGCGGGCGCTCGCCCGTCGTGGCGAAGCCCCGGCGTCACTGCCTATCATGAATTATAAAGAACCGTGATTTTTTATACTTATTTGATAATCGATAGACTTATCTATATTTTATTATCGATTATTAATTATTGTTTTTATTCATAGAACATGACTCTTTTATTAATGACATAATGTAATATAGAGTAAATTGTTTATGAAATTAGAGATTATAAATTTATTGATTATTGAGATTGTTACCACCCGGTGTAAAGTAAGGAATTGTCGAATGAGACCTAACTTGTAGGGAATTATGTTCCAAATATATAAAAATAAATAGTATGAAATCCCATATTGGTGTTTGTTACTTTTAATAAAATATTAGGAAAATATTAACTGATTACGATCTTATTATAATTTTAAATGAAATATTTTCAATGTAGATAAGCTAAATATCTTTTAATTCTATTCATTTAAAGATATATTTAGGAAATAATTCATATGGGAATTACATGAATGTTCTTAGTGTCATTATTCACGAATTGATGTTGTTGGAAAGTTTTTGTGCGATAATGTCACATTATTATAGTACTAACATTGAATATTGTTATTATCACATAGGCCTTATTGCATTCAATGTTCGCTAGCTGGAGCCGTCGTTGTAACGTAATATTGTTTGTCGAGGACATGGAGCTTACCGTGCACCAATATAGGCTTAAATATTTGGTAAATATATAATATTTACTTCTGTGATCCATTCATTCTATTCTTTCTACTTTATGTTAATAAATGTTATCAGAAACATTCCTAGGATTTTTATTTGTATGAAATTAATTTCTTTAGCAAATGAAATTCACTTCGTGCCAATCTGCAATACGGCATTAAATGGGACTTGTAAGCACAGCTTACAATTGAAATGTAAAGGGACTGTTTTATTTTGGAAAATTTTATTAATCATGATGTGCAATTATCGATTATTTATTGTGTACGGCTTAATATATGTGTAATATTTATTTTTAGAAACTATATAAAGATTCTATAGTGTCTTGTGTCAATGGAGGAATCGATGTTCCTAAGTGAATGTTACATGTTACATGTACAATACATCAATTGCTAGCTAAATTGTGTACTACAGTCAAGCATTCCAACTATATTCCACTTGTAAATAGGCCTAATGAATTCTACAACTTTTGAATGTACATGCTGCTTTAAATGAGAAATGTAAATAAATCTGATGCTGAGCTTCTTGAGAGGAGCGTGTTTAGATACAACCAGACATGTATGCCAATGAAATTATTACACTGTGTTGAAACTAAACGTTTTTAAATTACTGAGACATATTATGATTAATGGGGATAACATCTCATATTGTATTTGTGTTTGAATTAGTAACGTATAACGAAATGTATATGTTTATAATATAATATTTGATGATGTTATGTATACAATTTATTAAACATGAATATATCAATAAAACTATATTTTGTGTATGATGAACTTTTTATTTTTCTTTCTACACAACATACCACAAAATCCATAAATAATAATCACAATATACTTGATCTCTTTGGTCAAGATTCAAAAAACCTTATAATCTATGAAAACACCGAGGGACGCAGATTGGTCCTTCAAGAAGACTAGAAAACGTTTGTACTATAATTATACATTATTATATCGCACGACAACAAAAATTACATATATCTACTCTCGCGGTATCTTAGGAGCAATGAAATCAACCATCCACAAGGCGTATTATGTATCTGTTGACATCATTTCGATAACCACTTTGCAGTACATTGCTGTTTAGAAGTAACTTGATAATTACCATAATTTTAGGAGAACAACAACGTACTACAAAGTGGCTTTCAAATTAATGTTTACCGAGATCGACAATACGCCATTTAGCCTGTATGTATCTTCAACCGTTATAATAATTATTACTACATAATTAGAAAGAAGAAACCAAAATATAGGGCGTTATAGTAGTACCAAAAATTTAAATTATGAATCAATTTTATTGCTCTCAAGTGTTAATACATAGTAACATTATTGAGTATATTGCACTACTTCTACATAATAATATAATCTACATGCCTCGTTTTTAGAAACGAAATACCTTTTGCTAATTGAAAATATTTACGAGAACTGAGAACATGTTTTCTAATGTAAATTAACATATATTTCAGAATAATAAATATGTAAAAGAACAAGATTGGAAATAGATGCAGGCAAGTAACAAACTCGGGAGCTAAAATTAGGGGGCCCACGCACATGTTGGGGCTCTCCGTATGATTAATACGGTAGATAGATTCTAAAATACACATCAAGAAGAACGCCCGAGAAAAAAAAACGAAATTTCCCTCCGTATGTTCATTCCCAGCGACCATTGGAGTCAATCTTTGGAGGCCCCCTGAACCGAAGGCCCGTGGCGGACCGCACCTGCCCTCCCCTTAGTCCGCCACCGCGTAAAATAAACACCATTGGTAAAATAAATTAATAAGTTTAACAGGATAACAACATTTTATTGACTACGTACATATTCGAATAATTACTAAGAAATTACGGGGCAGGAAATAATTGGCACGACTTTACGTTTTCGCTGTACACTTCAGTGTAGTTCGTCAGATAGATGTGTTCTTTTGTCGATATGCGATCGATGCAGCCTTTGAAGTTCTGCGGGAATATTTTACTTGATATTGCACTGTTTTCTTCGGTTACTCCACCTGTTTATGATATTCAACCTTGTCAATGGTATTATTTGGAACACCTTGGAATTCACAACCTGTTTTCTAAATATTCGAAAAGCATGTTCTTTTCTGACTTATGAAACCAACTTGAATCACCTCGATTTTTTTTCTTTTTTTAGCAACAAACAGACAAAGTTACTTTTGACATGGATGTTACGTGACGACTATAGACATCTACACAAAAACCGGGTCAATGAGCAAGCGTCGCCCTGAGTTATTTTGCCTCTTTGATACCTAGGTTGTTATTACGGAAATCTTAAACGGATCGGGATAATTTTTAGGTGACCCTCTCGGAGACATTCTTTTTACATCGATACTAAAACTTTAATCGGTCAAGCATATCGAAATAAAAACAGATTCCGACAAACGAAAGACCTCTTTGTTAAAGTCAAATAAATTATGAAACTCCTAAGGGCTATATTTTACCGGGACAACATGGCGGATGGAGGCGCTGCCATCCGCAAACAAAATGTTTTTTTTTTTATGTAATGAAAAGGCAAACAACCATGCAGTTCACATTGATGTTAAGTGATGACTACAGCCTATAGACATCCACACAAAGACCATACGTCAAAATGCAGATGCGTTACCACTTCTGAGGCCTAAGGTGTTATGCCTCTGTGCCGGAAATTACAGGGCCGTACATTACCACCTGACCGGAGCATGATAGTGCTGAACACTACCATTTAGCGACAATTGTATTAGGTAATGCGGTGGTGCGTACGCCCGCGTGCTCTGTCACTGGAACTCCACCACCAGTAAAAACCAGTATACAACTCTATAGAGCGTTACTCACCTGGTGTCGGTTTGCTTGCGCAACCAATTTTGCCGCGCGATCAGCTCGGATGCCAGCACACAATGTTATACTGGTTGCGCCGCCACGCTGGTTGCGCCGCTACTAATTACTATAGCGTTGTATGTCTTTCTTGGTCGCCAGTCCAGACACCACGGTGGAGCGACTGGTTGCGCCGCCACGGTGTCTCCGTGAAATATAGCCCTAATACTCACCTATATTCAAATCGACATCCTCATACGCTGGACTGCTTGCAAGACATGGTTCATCCACGTAAACAAGCATCTCGTCGATAGATACAGTGATATTTTCCATTTTCAGGCGCAGTACCAGCATATGCCAGTCACCGTCGGCCATGAAGCCCGCATGTGGTACAAGACGGGACAACACTCGAGTTGCTGATGGTATTTCGTTGTTGAGGATCTCTTTCGACGCGTTGCAATGTAGTGACCATACGATTTTAAGATAACCGTTTTCTAGACCCACGCCTAAGTAATCCGTGTCCTGAAAAAAAAATCATTACAAGTGACTGCGTGATCACAATATGGGCTATGAAAGGGATTGGTGCAACCCAGGTTTAGATATTACGATACCATAAATATGTAAGTACAAAAAAGGAAGATACTCAAATGCTTACCATGGAGAGCCACAACATCAGTCCATCAGGTTCAGAAGTAGTGAAATTCAGTGCAATGTAGGCGGGTGCAGAAGCGAGGCGCTGGTCGGCAAGCCGCTGACCTTCGCCGCGCCGGCCCAGCGACAGCAGCGCGTCGCCATCGAACTGTGGGACCGTTACGTTTATACCTGGAAAGCACATTATATCATGTAAGAAAAAAGAAACATAATTTGTCAAGTCGTAGCCTCTGATCTGTACCAACTGTAGCTAAGTAGTTTTGCTTCTTAAATAAGAAGTATTCATACAATCGATCATTTGCTTACTTGTCCATTACGCTCATTTCTGAAAATATTTCTGAAAACCTAATAGTTTATATTAGGTAGCAGGAACAGTGGATGGACGCCACTTTGAGAGGTTTACTGATTCTCTGCCAACAAATAACGGCCGCGTATTGGTTAATATAAGACGATTCAATTACGATGCAATATGTAACATTATATTATCTAACAGAATTAGGTCCGCGGTCGACGAATCGTTATAACGTTTTTAGATCTGCGTTCAGAAAGTTCTTCTCCAACATTTAGCGCGTTTTAATGACACAGACGGTCCAGACGGATCCGGCTCAAAGGACCATTATTATCGCATTCATATGAGCGACGGTAGTGACCATGACACGCACAGGTGTCGTGATACCAGTGTTCCCAACTTTTAAAATGAAGTTACAGTGTTTACAAGTTGAAATTGTAGTATAAAAATGCAAGCTTTTTCTTATTATTCTCATAGGTGAAATTAAAGTGTAATTATAATGTTTTACAGTAGGTGGTAAAAATGATCAAACCACAGTGTTTACACTACTATCACAGTGTAGTTGGGAAGACTGCGCGATAGCAAAACTTACGTAATTGGCAGTAATCCCCCGCGCGGCCGGGCCCGCAGCGGCAGGCGTGGCGGCGGCAGCGGGCGGGCGGCGCGCAGCGCGCGGGCGAGCACGTGGTGCGCCGGCAGCGCCCGCCGCCGCAGCCCGCGCCTTCGCACGCCGCCACGTTGCGACCCTCTGCCGACACATAATAATAATTAAATAATGGCATAGAGCAACATATGCAGGCTTTCCCCTCTGTCAAAGTACAAGCCCCCCAAATGAGATATACCTGTCGCCTAGATGTTTAAATGTGTGCGTGAAATTGTTTCTGTATTTTGTTAAAGTCAAGGTGTGAGTTCCGTAGTAATAGATGATTTTTGTAGTGTGCGTGTGTGTCGCACGCATTTGCCCCCGCAAAAAATGATAGACTGTTTTGAATCGGTAATACACGCTATGGCTACTGGATTAGCCATAACGTCCCACTTCATAAACGTCCCACTTCTGGGCACGAGTCTCTCCCCTATTTGGGGGGTGACCTGAAGCTTAACCCACCACGCTGCTACGATGCGGGTTGGTGGAGAACACATACGTCTGCCGACGCATACATCTCGATAGCACTGGCAGAGATTTGTGCCGACAGGTTCACATCACTATCTTAGAAATCTTATATCGTGATAATTAGAAAAATGCATACAGTTCACATTGATGGAAAGCATTTAGGTACAAGTCGGTACAACCTACAGATATAGTCATATTCCGTATGTATACCAAATGCATGCAGCTTCTACGGTTGTACCTTTTGTCTTTGTATCCGAAATTACAACACAGAGCCGGATCACTTTTTTTTTTTATGTAATGTATGTGGCAAACAAGCATGCAGTTCACATTGATGTTAAGTGATGACTGCAGCCTATAGACACCCACATGAAGACCAAGGCCAAAATGCAGATGCGTTACCACTCCTGAGGCCTAAGGTATTATGCCTCTGTGCCGGAAATTACAGGACGGCCCTGTAATATAATAATATTACCACCTGACCGGAACACGATACTGCTGAGCACTACCATTTAGCGGCAAGTAAATTAGGTAGGCAAGCTCCGTCACTGGAGCTCTACCACCAGTAGAAACTCTGTAACTAATACTATAACGCTTAATTTTATACAGTTTGTGTAGGTACAGGATCAAATAGATTTAGAAATGCGATGGTGCTTCCGTCCTCGTCACAGACACATCTCACTTCAGAAAATACGTTTCTAAGCATATTATTGTTTACAATTTTGTTGAATATTATTGAATAAATATTAAAATTTTGGGTGTCAATGTTCTTAGGTAAGTATATAATTTTTATATCGGCATCATACCTGCAATATTTTGCTGTTCCAAAGGCAGCAGAATGTTGTTTACTTGTAAATGTTTGAGGCAGCCGGTGTAGGACTCTGGTGGTCCAGACATGACGTCGAATGGCAACTCTGCTAAGTCATTTGCTCCCCCTAAAAGTAGATTAGCGTTACAATCGAATATCTGTCCAACATGAGCGTTGATCCCGAGCGTATTGCTCTTTTAGCGAAAAATAGCTAAAATGAGTTTGTCACTTTAAGAAATTGTTTTCTTTATCCATTTACACGTTACGTTACACAAAAAAAAATCAAGATTCTAATATTTATAATTTAAAAATTTGTTTTTGTTTTATTTATTTTTTACGTCATTGTATCCAGATAATCCAGAATCTTGGGTACATTTACCAGTTTTTTTTCCGAAGCGTTCCCTTGACACCCTGTACCAATATCTACCGATCGAGTCTCTTTTGTGACAGTGAGACTATGCAGTAGGTAATATCAATCCTGATGAACGCACCCAGCGTGATAATACGCCTCGCTGGCAATATGAAGAACCGTGCGCGAACATCGGATCGACGTTGAACATTCTTCCTTTACGCTGTGACATGGGACAGCGATAGTTTGCATCGATCCTGACCGCATTAAAGACATCAGTGTCAACCAGAATGATGGAAACCAGGCTTGATGGCATGGTGCTACGATTCCACTAAAACCCCTTATAAATAAATAAATAAAAAAGCTTTAGGTATAAATCTGTGTCGTGGGTGTTGTTGTAAACCCAACACATACATAAACACCCAGACCCGACAAAAATATCTGCAGGCCATTCGAAATATTTGTCATGGTGCTGGTATCAAACCCACGAATCAAACGGTCGTCTCACTCCATTGGACTAACCGGTTCGTCAACCCGCCTATACCCCTGTCCACACCGGCAACATCAGTCGGTCTGACATACATACCCAGCATGATGGACGCCTCGCTGGCAGTGTGGGGGTACGCGTGCGCGAGCTGAGCCAGCAATATCAGCCGGTCTAACATACCCAGCATGATGGACGCCTCGCTGGCGGTGTGGGTGTACGCGTGCGCGAGCTGAGCCAGCAATATCAGCCGGTCTAACATACCCAGCATGATGGACGCCTCGCTGGCAGTGTGGGGGTAGGCGTGCGCGAGCTGAGCCAGCAATATCAGCCAGTTCTACATACCCAGCATGATGGACGCCTCGCTGGCGGTGTGGGGGTAGGCGTGCGCGAGCATGGGCTCAGTGCTGAGCGTGCCGTCCACCCACACGTAGAGGCGCGTGCCGTAGCGGCCCGCCTTCACGCTGTGCCACTGGGACAGCGAGAGCACCACCCCTGACCGCACCAGGGAAGTCAGCCCTGATAAGCGATCTGAAAGTGTTTTAGACTTCACTTAGCCCGGGTTGCACCAAGATATTTGTTACAGTTTCTCTAACTCAAAGAAATCTGTTAAAGTTACACGCGAAGAGTAAAAAAAAGTAAAAGTAAGTAAAAAACGTTTAATTTTCCTTCACAAATTTTAGGCTTATTGCTAATACAGTACTTGTGCACTTCGATCCTATTTTTGTGAGGGACTGGTGCCTGAAATAGGTTTCTAAATGAAATCTGTGCTACAGGTCGCCAGGCCCCTCCCGCAGACAGTTCTCAATTTACAGCAAGACACAGCAAAAGAAAAAAAAGAAGAAAAAACACTGCCTAAATTATAGCCGCTACCAAAAATATACATATATAAAAAAAAAGAAAACGTGTGGACTTTTATGACAATATCTAATTAAGATTAAATTTTATTTTATTTTTAAGATTAAATTTAAGCGCAATAGGTAAAGCGAGTTACAGTTTGATTTCAATAATTATTTGGGTGTGTTTTGTTGTTCGCTCGAGAGCGTTTGTAGGTGAGTGAATGTGGAGTGTGCTCTCCTAGACACACATACACACGTATGTGTGTCTAGGAGACGGAGTGTGTGTGTATGTGCTTGTGTGTGTGTGTGTGTGTGTGTGTGTGTGTGTGTGTGTGTGTGTGTGTTTGTGTGTGTTTGTGTGTGTATGTGTGATTGTGTGCATGTGTGTGACGGCTGCGTGGTGGAGCGGAATTTACGTGTCTAGAAAGGAGTATTGGTGAGTAATAGGTAAGTTTTGGTCATAGGTAAGTTTAGCGTTATTTTATCACTACGTATATTTATTATAGATATGTATAATAAGTATTTAAATTATATGCATTTTATATTATAATACCTACTATATATATATAATATTCCAAAGTTGTATACAATAAATAAAATATTATATTTAATTTGCAATACGTTTTACGTTGGGGATATATGTTGAGAATAGTATTCAGTTTATTATATAGAAAGGGCCCAAGAAAATGGTAGAAATTCTGTGAGAAGGAAGTATTGAGAGTTGGAGAGAGTAAGTGCTTAGTACATGAATGTCGCAGTACAAATTTTGACACATTTAATTGCCTTTAGAGCTGTCGAGTTCCGGCGAATTTACACTGATCTACACTACACAATAAAAACCTGTGTGGATACCAATCACAGACATGAAATTAAAGCTATTTGCAGATGTTGTAAGGTCTAACTAAACAAGTAAAAGTAGATTTTATTTTTAAAGAAAAATGGAAAGAAAAATTTGACTTCAGGCGAGACTCGAACTCGCGACCAAATAAATTGAGAAAAATCGCAAGGTGCAACAGTAATATGGGTGTTCCGCAGGGTTCAATTGTGGTCCAGTCCTTATATTATTCGTTTTTGAATATAAAAAATTAGGTATTAGGAAATATAACATTCGCGAAAAGATATCTCATAAGGAATATCACAACTGAATACCATTATAATTATAAATTAAAAAATAATTACCTGTCCACCGGTATTCTAACAATCCTCCTTGTAATGACAAAGCCGTGTAGAAATGGGGCGTCTGGACGTATATTACGAGTCCTCTTTCTTTCGTAGGCTTTATTTCCACTTCTAATGACAAACTTACACTGGATATCGAACGAGCTTTAAGTTGCAAGTAAGATCGAATACCCGTGAATAAAATGTCGATTGGAAATAAATCTAAAACAAAAAAGTGTATGTACCAACTAGGGTTTGGTTTAAAATTTATTGTAAGTTATATTAGCATTCAGCAGTAGAGTACTTCTTATGTGAGGTACTGAACAGTGGGCACAGGATGAGCAATCAATTTCATGATTAGAAGTTCAAACAATTCACACACCATGATCCGTGATTTCATATATTTTTAAGTATCTCTCTCCTTTATCGCTAGTATCTAACTAGGGAGATCCCTAGTTAGAGAATTCAGATGTATTTTGGATCTTTGGCTTTTTGGCAGAAATCGCTACTAGTCTAAACAAAAATGTAAACTGTACCTTGTTCGCAGTACTCGCCAACTCTACCATAAGGGCAGTCGCAGTTGCCATGTTCAGTGGTCAGCACGCAAGAGCCTTGGCAACGGGAACGGTCGCACGGACTTGACGTGTTCGCGCACGTTGCTCCGAACCAACCTTCGTTACAGATGCACCTACCGGCCAATTTATACATTTTAACCAATGTAGTTAAGGTTATAACTAATCATTTCCGTATCCATTCAACAATGAAGTAGGAACCACATGGAACAATATTTTTACTGATTTCCTTTCTTCTGTACACACAATGATCTAAGTGTGTACGATTTTGATTGGGCGCATACTTTAAATATTGATATTGCGAAAATGATATAATTCTTTACGGCGACGATATGTAACGAATAACTAACTTTTGACCGTGACTTCGTCCGCGTCTTTAGTTATCAGGACATAAATGTTTTATTAATCCACGTTTGTGTCGCCAATGAAGTCGCCGTCTTCGCCACACGAATCATTTTAAATTGCGACTAGTCATAATTTAAGACCAGAAATAAGGAAGTTCCATAGAAACTCTTCCCTAATAAGCACCTAAGCTACATCTTCTTTATTTATATTTGCCTACGCAAATCATTTTTATTAGTAACAAATCAACACTGAGAACTTACCCATAAGTAGCTGGTGAATGAATACAGACTCCTCTTGGTGCGTTGCAGGATTTTGCGGTGCACTGTGCAACCCCACACTGTCCCACTCCCCGGCCCCCCACGGCCTTCCCCCCTCCCACCGCCTGACCGCCCACTTCCCAGATGCAGCCGCGCCAGCCACTATGCAGCGGCAGGTCGTGAGGTAGGTCACGAAAATCTCGGGATGGATGTCCGCCTGATGTGAGTACAATTTTTCAAACATAAGCCTACATAATCATGATCAAAACAATTTAGAAGGGACTTTTCTATGTCTATGTCAATGACTCTGAGAAAACCATTATAACTGATTTCTGGTACTAGTCTATACAAATAAATAAAATTGGAGTGTCTGTTTGTAATATAAAAATAACCGCTTTTTATAAAATGCATATGTATGTATACACGGTACATATACCAAAACAATTTTTTTTACAATTTTTGTCTGTCTGTCTGTTTGGCGGGGCTAATCTTGGGAACGACTCGACCGATTTTGACGGGACTTTCACTGGCAGATAGCTGATGTAATAAGGAGTAAATTAGGCACTTTTATACTAGCTGCGCCCACGACTTCATCCGGGTAGATACTGAACATTCATATTTCTCACGCGGGCGAAGTCGCGAGCACAGCTCGTACTTAGTAAATTACCGATGTAAATATAAGGCAGGAGTTGCATCTTGGCGTGATGCGCAGGCGCGTTTCCGGAGACGTTGTGGCGCGAGTCGAGGCTGAGGCCGGCGCTGCGGCCGCGCCGCCACACGCGCACCGCGTGCCCGCCGCGCCGCACGCTCAGCGCGCGCGCAGTGAAGATGCGACGCGGACCTGGCGCCGACCAATCCTAGTTAGGCCTATATAGTGTGAAACGCCGTCCGTCGGGACGTCAAGTCCTCACCACCTCCAGTGGAGGTATTATTTTCCTCTCGTGGTTTTTTTTTATGTAATGGAAGTGGCAAACAAGCATGCAGTTCACATTGATGTTAAGTGATGACTGCAGCCTATAGACACCCACACAAAGACCAAGGTCAAAATACAGATACGTTACCACTCTTGAGGCCTAAGGTGTTATGCCTCTGTGCCGGAAATTACAGGGCCGTACAATAGCCGTACTAGTGCAGTCAACCCAACAAAGGCGGTCAAACCATTCCAATAGAACGGTATTAAAAGCAATAACGTGGGATGACCAGCAGATTCCGGCGATAAAACTCAAAACCCATTGCGATCGCTAATCTGCTTGCCTGGTTAATGGCATATTCTTCCCTCAAATAACGCGGTTAGCGCACAGCTCTGTTATGGGAATCTTTGGAAAGGCAATTGTTAGGCAATGGTCCGAAATGATGATAAAGTTTAAGTAATCGTGTTATGAAGCGCGCATGGCCCCGCGGCTGGTGTAGATCGGAAGCGACCTACTCGGTTAAGCGATACGGGCGCGGTAGGGTGTGTGATGGGTGACCGCTAGTGGCAAATTAAAATGCGTTTCCGTGCTTCGGAGGGCACTTTAAGTCGTCGGCAGTCGTTAAGTCTCGGTTGCTATCGATAAATAGCAGTCGTTAAGCCTTGCCGGAGGCCTATGGGCGGTTTAAAAACACCCGACAGCGGGTTGGCCACTAACCCTTATCTCCACCAACCTGCATTGGAGCAGTGTGGTGGAATAAGCTCCAGGCATCCTCCCAAGAAAGGGAGGGACTTGTGCCCAGCAGTGGGACGTATCAAGGGTTCCCATTATTATAAGCGTGTTATCATATAACGCAAGGAAAGGTCAAAGTGAGAGGTAGCAGACGCAGCGCATCGACAACACGTACGCGTACGGATTCCTTTACTCAAGCTGAATCTGAATCGATATTGGCAATTTCAATAAATAATATTTTAAGACTGGGAGGAAGCCGAACAGCCGCTGCACAACTAAAATGAACGATGCCGACTTCTGGTTGAAGGTTTCGGGCAATCGGTGGATGAGGCCGATTAATTGTGGCAATCTTTCTGATAGGCTTTTATCCAGCAGTCGACGTTTTTCGGCATAAGTGTTGATGTTGTTGTAGGTACTCATCAACATCATCATTTATGTAAGAATCAGGTAAGAATTAGAAAACAGAAAACAGTAGGTATGTCGTTCAATTTGTATGATATAATTGTGCCAGGGATCGAGGTCCAGGCGGTACTCTGATCGTCTGTAGTTTAAGGTGTGTGAACCTAAATTAATAGTTGGTAAGTAGATATGTAAAAGATTAATTATTATAAAAGTAACGTTTTAGATATAATGTGTAAATATATGTGACAAATTACCTCCACCCATATTCCACGTCAGCATGATGTAACCTTTTACGAATGTCAAAGCAAAATGCTGACTACGCGAATCGTGTGGACCATTCTGTCCTACAAAAGCCAATAGTGCTATTTGATCCATATCAGCGGTTTGGAAACGCAGTCGCAGATCGAAGCGGTCGGAACTCATCGCCATGGATGACAATGGATACACCACGTATGAAGATATGCCTGAGCTTATTGGAGCTAGCGATGGTCGAGTTATATCGACATCTGAAACAAAATAAAATGAACATTAAAGGGTAGGTCCGATGTTAATTATTTCATGTTTATTATTAGAATATTACTCGAGGCATATGTGCAGGAAACACCGGGGTTTGAAATATAAAACTCTATATAGCACGTGAATGAATGTTAAGTAAGAAGTATAATTATTATTATCGGAACGGCTCTTGAGCGCTGGCCATCACCTGTGTTATGCAGAACTAACTGAATTACTGGGTTTCCGGGGTGGTATGAAGTGAAACTCCAAACATATTGTCAGACGCCCCCATCAGCCGCGGCTGAAGTAGGCACAGTCGTAAAACGTCCAGAGAGCCAGATCGCTCTCGGGCGTCCAATCACTGAAGGACACGTCTGCCACTTACGTCCTAGGAATAGAGAACACACCGTAGAGAAAATGTACTACCTAGTAGGGTTGCTGAGGATTCCTCTTCCTCTTCCTGATAATGAGGAAGTTCCGCAATATTTTGGGATCCTCAACCGTTTCCGCATCCTCAAAAATTAAAATAAAAAAATCCTCTTCCGCGACCGCTTCCTCAAAATTTAAGAGGAAATTATGAGGAATTTTGTTGCGCATGCGCGTCGCGTATCGATGGCAACGCACACGCCGCAGCACGGTGCCAGGCCGAACAGGCGAGCGAGACCTTCCCACCCGCCACCGGCGCTGTTCCTTGATTGTTTGTTTTAATTTTATTGACATACATTATTTCGTTTATACGCGTACTCAACTAAAAAAAATCGAAATATTCGGGGCTTTACAGAACTGTATCTTTACAATACTTATCTTCTCTTCCATCAAATGTACCAGCAAACGACTTTTTAGCAATGCTGTATTGGTATATGATGAGCTATAAAACCGGTTGTTGGGAAAACAGCGTCCAAATATTTTTTTTATAAAAATTAACCTCCCTGTTTAAAATAAATTTCGATTAATAGTATTCAATTCTTTTATTTTGATTAATAATATTCGACTTAAATACCTAATTAACAAAGAAATAAAGACTGCATTCTTATTTTCATTTCAATTCCTAAATGAAATTGTGTCATTCACTCATCTTTTTTTTTGGTGTGCGTGTGTTTTTTTTATGTTTGTAGGTTTACAGACAAGCAGACGGGCCACTTGATGGAAAGTGGTCACCGTCGCCTATGAACATTTGCAACACCAGGGGAGTTGCCAACGCGCTGCCAGCCCTGAAGGACTCCTTTGACGCCATTTTTGAAGAAGAACCTCTTAATAGGTTTTACTCCTAGGGAACACCTCAGAGGGAAGTTCGTTCCACAATTTACACGTTCTGGGCAAGAACGAACGTGAAAACCGCACCGTTGAGCACTGCCAGGTGTCCAGTCGGTGTGGGTGGAACTCGGTTCTCTCTTCGGCGGGTAGTACGGTGTAGGAAAATAGATGGTAGCACCATGTCAAACAGTTCAGCAGAGCACTCACCATTGTAGAGACGGTACAACACGCACATACTCCCAATGTCTCTGCGTAGGCTCAGATGTTCGAGCCTGTCAGTAAGTCCTGAATCGTTAACAATACGAACGGCGCGTTTTTGTAGGGAGTCAAGTGGACCAAGCTAGTATTTGGGGGCTCCCGCCCACAAATGAGTATGAGTAGTAGTAGCTGCCCCGAAGTGAAAGTGAATACTGCCTGGCTTTGTTAAGCACCCCTAGCTTTTTGGATGCCAACTTGGTCTTACACTCAATGTGACTCCCGAATTGCACTTCGTTCGATATGTCAACGCCCAGGATACTCTTACCAACGGCGATCGGAATGCCCTGGAACTGTGATGCTACAATGCATGGCGTTTTTTTAGCGGTGAACGTGCAGACTTGTGTCCTCGAGGGGTTGAACTGCATTAAATGAAGTCGACCCCAATCCGAGACCCGCTCCAGAGAGTGCTCGATTTCAGACACAAGTCTAGTCCTTCTTTCCTCGATAAGTGTCCGAGAGGCATTTGCACGGCTAGTGTAGTGTGCATATCCCGTACTATCATCGGTCTAGCAATGAAAATTGGAGTTTTACTCCAACATTTCATTGATGTGCAGAAGAAAAAGCGTGGGAGATAGCACAGAGCCTTGCGGCACACCAGCGTTGATAGGTAGTTGTCTGAGCGCTGACCGTCAACTAAGTCTTGTATATAACGTTCCGACAGAAAGCTGGCTGTCCAGTTGCATAGCCTCTCGGGACGACCGTAGGATGGAAGTTTCGCGAGAAGTGCCCTGTGCCAGACCCGGTCAAAGGCCTTAGCAATGTCGTTGTGTAGATATGTCACTGAACTCGTCCTTAACTGCTGGACCAATTTTGATGATTCTTTATCGTATGTGTTTTGAGAATGGTTAAGATTTTAAATTCATAGTAAAAATAATTAAAAAAGCATTTTGTAGTGGACCAACTACTACAAAATGCTCTTTTAATTATTTTTTTTGTATATATATGTCGGAGCAAGAAGTTTATTGTTGGTTCTGTAAAGTACTAGGCTATAGAAATACCTTGCTAAAAATATTATTTAAAGCTAATTTGATTTGTTAGATTTTGTTATCGTTTAAAATCATTATTTCATTTAAAGAGTAATTGTATTATAAAAGTACATTACCGAGTTGAGGGTAGGCCTCGAGCGGGGTCGAGGCGCCATCTGACAGATCGCCGTTAGCGGAGGTTATAAAATGTGTCGTTGTTGATCGAGGTGGATCATTCTTTGGTTGGACAGTGGAGTACTATTTGATTGGCGAATTAAGATCGGTGTCGCGAACCCGCTGCTCGTTGTACTTCAAAGTTTAAAAGTGTAGTGCTTGCATTTAACCCTCAAGACGCCCACTAAACACATGACCACGAATGATGATGTCGAGATTAACGTTCTTTCTCCGACATATATATATATATATACTTAGTTAAGTAGATAGAGACAGGACAGCGGATTTTAGGTTGGGTCCGCTAGTATTTATATCTTCGTATCATCCTCTTCTCATCTTTCTGTAGCGCGCAAGGCCTCCCGGCTGGTGGTATCTACTCGATTAAGCGATACGGGTGCGGTCGGGTGTGTGACGGGTGACCACTAGTGGCAAATTAAAATGCGCATTTTCGTGCTTCGGAGAGCAGGACGCCGACGGTCCCGGTTGCTATCGACAGATAGTAGTCGTTAAACCTTGTCGGAGGCTTTATGGGCGGTTTGAAAACATCCGACAGCGGGTTGGCCACTAACCCTTGCAAGTAACTCCACCAACCCGCATTGGAGCAGCGTGGTGGAGTAAGCTCCAGACCTCCCCTCAAGAAGGGGAGAGACTCGTGCCCAGTGCCCAGCAGTGGGACGTTTCAAGAGTTGCTATTAATATTATGCCATCTGCTTCCTCTTCCTCTTCCTCATCCTCTTCCTCATCCGCATCCTCTAAATTGGCGCATCACAATTCCTCTTCCTCTTCCTCTTCCTCATAATCACTTCCTCAACAACCCTACTACCTAGTTTATGGTCTTCATTTGCGACTGATAGACGCGTCCGACATTATGTTTTGAGCGAGTGAGTCTTTCTTTATGAAAAAAAAATCTTCAATTAAGGTTATCTATAATATAAAAATGAATCGCAAAATGTGTTGGTAAGCGCATAACTCAACAACGCCTGGACCAATTTGACAAATTCTTTTTTTGTGTGTTTGTTGAATTTCAAGAATGGTTTTTACGGCAAGAAAAATTCGAATAATTGCCGAAAAAGCCCTAAAACAACCCTTTTCTTTTGCCCATGCAAACGTTTTCTTACTAAAACGCGGAGTAAATTTAAGCTTTATTGCTATTGTATAAAGTTCATATATTAAATTACAAGCACTCACTGTTGTCTAACCAATGTAGGCGTGCTCTTAACGTCAAACCAGGGTGACGGTTCTGGTCAGGAGAATTTTTTGATCCGACTATAAAATGGTAGGAACAAAAAACTGCCAAATTACAAGTCGATTTGACAGGATGAAGTCTGTCGGGTCTGCTAGTCTATGTATATAAAAATCAATTGCTGTTCGTTAATCTCGCTAAAACTCGAGAACGGCTGGACCGATTTGGCTAACTTAGGTTTTTAATGACTTTTGGAAGTCCAGGGTTAATTGATATGCGAAATAATCGATATGCGATTTAATCGATATGCCATGTAATTGATATGCTATTAAATCGATATGCCATTTAATCCATATGCTATTTAATCGATATGCTATTTAATCGATATGCGATATAATCGATATGTGAAATAATCGATATCGATAATCGATATGCTAATTAATCGATATTCTATATAATCGATATGCCAATTCATCGATATGCTAATTAATGGATATGCTGAATAATCGATATGCTATTTAATCGATATGCTAAATAATCGATATGCTCCTGAATCGATATGTGAAATAATCGATATGCTATTTAATCGATATGCTAATTAATTGATATGCGAAATAATTGATACGATATATAATCGATATGCTAATTAATCGATATTATATTTAATCGATGCACAAAATAATCGATAAGATATTTAATCGATATGCTAATTTATCGATATGCTATTTAATCGATAAGCGAAATAATCGACTATTTAATTTTAATTGTAATGTATGTGTGTGTGTGTGTGTGGATCTCCACGCCAGGTCCCTAACGGGGTAGGCAGAGAGTGTAGAGCGCCAGATATCCCGGTTCAGACAAACCTCTCGTGCCTCGTCTACCTTCATCATTCTCTTCATACATGCACGCCGATTCCTAGGACTTTTGACCCCACCATCAGACAGAACTCGACCTATTTGGTCATGGTAGTTTAGCCTTGGTCTTCTTAATTGTAATGCTAATTATAATTAATCCATATGCGAAATAATCGATATGACATTTAATCGATATGCTATTTAATCGATAAGCTAATTAATCGATATGCGAAATAATCGATATGCGAAGTAATCGATATGCTAAGAAATCGATATGCGAAATAATCGATGCCATTTAATCGAAATGCTAATTAACAGATATGCTATTTAATTTTAAGCGATATGCTATTATATCGATATGCCATTTAATCGATATGCTATTAATTCAATATGCTAAACAATCGATATATGATATAATCAATATGCTAATAATAGATGTGCCATTTAATCGATAAAATATTTAATCGATATGCGAAATAATCGATATGCGAAATAATCGATATGCCATTAAATCGATATGCTAACGAATCAAAATATAATATAATCGATATGCTTATTAGTCGATATTTCATTTATTCGATATGCAAAATAATCGATATGCTATTTAATCGATATGATAATTAATCGATATGCTTAATAATCGATATACTCATGAATCGATATGCTCATTCACTCACTGAATAAACTCGCATATCAATCGACATGTGAGTTTATTCAGTTTATTCATTTATTTCATACAATTAGGCTCCTAGAGAGCACTTTTATATCGTCATTTTTTTTAACTAACCTAGAGTGAATAACCACTAATAATAATAAAAAACACATAATAAATTAAATAGAAACTGAACAATTTTGTATAATATGAAAAGCATCAATTATTTACAAATTCCTCCATTTCCCCATTTCCCCAATCGATATCAATAATCGATATACGAATTACCGATATGCTATTTAATCGATATGCCATTTAATCGATATTCTAAATAATCGATATGGTCATGAATCGACATGTGAAATAATCGATGTCGATAATCAATATGCGAAATAATCGATTTGCTAGTTAATCGATATGCAAATTAATCGATATGCTAATTAATTATTATGCTAATTAATTGACATGCGAAATAACCGATACGCTATTTAATCGATATTCTAATTATTGGATATGCTAATTAATCGATATGCTAATTAATTGATATGCTAAATAATCGATATACTATTTAATCGGTATGGTTATTAGTTAATAAATATGCTTATTAATCGTTGTGTGCGTGCGAGTGTTTATTGTCTACGGGCGTTGTCTTAGTATGCAAACTTACGAAACGAATAGCAGCCCTGAGGATTTATGTGTAGGTGATTGTCGAGATGGTGTTACATTTGCGTAAGAAATTGCATGGAGGGAGAAAAGACACTAGTTTTAATCAGAGGCCTTTCCATCCTTATTTATCTATTCCGTGGTACTTACCTATACTCTATAATTAATCGAATACTTACATACTATGCATTTTTGTTAATTTTCTTGTTGAATACATATTAATGCCACATTAACCGACAACAATATTTTGCATCTTTAGTTAATTACTTAATATTACTCGTTTTGTATACATATTTATGAGTTCAGTCATGTGTACGTATTTATGAGCATATGTGCGCGTACAATTTTATGCAACTTTCTATGATGACTTATTTTCTGTAACAACACTTGTTTACACATCCTTGCCCTTGACTGAACCATGATTAAATTAAAAAAAGTGATGATGCGTAAAACGATCACACTCTGTCGTCCAGCACTCAAGATCTGTATGTCAAACCATTAAGAATTACATTCATTGACGTGTTTAATGGTTTTGGTGGATGGAGGTAACAGTTATAGAAGTAATAGTTACTGTATTCGCAGAAGATGCCGTGTTTGCCGTAAGGACAGAGGCAGAGGAACCCGCTGCCGGGATGACGCACGCAGCTGCCGCCTGACTGGCACGGGTTGTGTTCGCATACCGATTCGTTGCAATGCTCGCCCATCCATCTGTCGTAAACATTGGATTGTTAATGACATGATGTATGGTATATCGAAATTTAAAAGTCAATTCATTTATTATTACTCGGAATTTGCGTCGTCGTAGCAGAAGGCAGCATCCCACGAATAGTTTTTTAGGATAGGTGTAAAATTACTAAAAACGGCTAAAAGAGAACAGGGTAGTGCCAGGAGGAGAAAGCAGCATCCTCCCAAGAGATTAAGGAAAAAGTCCAATTGACTGACGTTTCCATACATCCATCAAACTGGACCTTCTCCTCCCCTCCCCTGGGTCCCTCCTATAGCCCAACTTCCCCCTAGATCGTGAACTGGCAATGCACTTGTTTTTAGTAAGAAACAAGTGCAAGCCTAATTTGCTGTGCCTAATTGCACTTTTTCCTTAATCTGTAGGTACTGCCTTCTCAGTTTTAAGTCATTTCACTCCTATCCTAAGAACCATCCGTTAAAGATTTTAAGGACATATTTTTTTTCTGTAGGTACTTGTCTAAAATTAAAAAATATATATATATATATTTATCTACCCAAAGGAGAATGATACTGTTCCATACATTTCTGGGCCCCGTGTTAACACTGTACAAATTATGTAATTATAAAAATAAAATAAAAATCTTTATTTGTCACCAATACATATTGTTGATACTTACAGTTTAGTAGGTTTTAAGCAGTATGAATCCATTTTTAAAATACTTTGAAATTCGGCCATTTTTTGAATGGCCAGTAATTAAATAAAAGTAAAAGTTGAGTTAGATTGCTAATTGTTAACTATATTACAAAATG
This sequence comes from Macrosoma leucophasiata, assembly GCA_036365455.1. Classification (NCBI taxonomy): domain Eukaryota; kingdom Metazoa; phylum Arthropoda; class Insecta; order Lepidoptera; family Hedylidae; genus Macrosoma; species Macrosoma leucophasiata. The sequence goes on along the minus strand of JAWQUS010000007.1, from coordinate 18,164,398 downwards.
TACTCTGTAATAGTAACGATCTTGCTGGCCCAAAATTACCCGTCTCCTTTTCAAACCAATATCTTCAGTGCATGAAGTTATAATTAATTTTACCCATTGGCACAAGCGCAAATGTATCCCTCTCCGCTATCGCTACAGGAGCCGCCATTGAGGCAAGGACCCGAAAGACACGACAGCGATGAACATTCAGTCACTCCAACCGCGTCTAAAGCTTCTCCAAACATTTGCCGGCTGTCTCCGTTAACCTATGAAATTATATAACATTCATTTCGTTAGAGAAGGATGTGAAATGTTACAACTTAACTTTAACAAATATCTTAGTGCAACCCAGGCTTATTGTTAGTATTTTAGCCATTGATATTAAATAAGTTATAATACAGACCGAGCTGATCGCTTAAAAACGTTTCTATTAAAAATATTGTCGTGATAAGTAGGTACAATGTAGGTGTAGATACAATGTAGTATCCTACAGTATTATTGCTTGCAGTAGGTATAAAAAAAGTAATCATATCATATGAATAGCCAAGATTCTAATTTTAGACGCCCTCTATGCGGTTCAGCTTTAGCTCTAGACATCGCTTGGTCTAGTTGTCTTACTATAAGGCTATAGGAAATTAAACAAATGTATGCGAATTTCTTATCGTCCGTGTGAACGTTCTTAGTCATATTACAAATTGATGACGATCCACACATTTGCTTCGTTTTTAGGTTTCTGTACCTAAAAAGGAAAAAAGGAACCCTTATAGGATCAAGCGTGCGTCTGTCTGTCTGTCTGTCTGTCTGTTCGTCTGTCACAGCCAATTTGCTCCGAAACTACTCGTCCGATTGAGTTGAAATTTGATGAATATATGTAAATTGGTGACCCAAAGATGAACACGTCAAGTAAAATAATAAATTTTAAACAGGGGCCACTTTCGGGGGTAAATCAGAAAATAAAAAAAAAATTAGTAAACTGTGTCGTGTGATCATCAATCACTTTCATATCAAATGAAAGAGGTTGTTGTCAGCATCTCAGATATATTATTTTTTATATTTTTTGCATAAACAAATTTGAAGTTATTTAAGAAAAACGACGAAAATTTACCATTCCCTCCCCCTATCTCCGAAACTACTGAACTTAAAATTTTGAAAAAAATGTGGAAAATAGTTCTTTGCCTATAGATTACTGGAAAACCTATAAGAAGTTTGAGTATCCAGATTAAATCGAAAATTTATAAAATAAACCGGGTGGGTTATATTATTAAGAATTTTCGATTAATTAAACCGGCAGGGGTGCCTGTACCACCGTAACCGCTATGTCCCTGCATTTTAAATCTGTAATATTTTCGAAAATATTTATTTAAATTACGGAACCCTCACCACGCGAGTTCGACTCGCACTTGTCCGGTTTTTAATGGCGTTAACAATTGTAGCTAGTCAACTTAGCTCACCTCTTGCAGACTAATGGCCGAATACTCAAACGTCACTCAATTTTAAGTAATCCTCAAATGAGCGATCTCTATCGTTTGAACGTGTTTTATAAAGACAGAAAACTTTTAAGTCCCACTTAGATTTAAGTGACGTTTGAGTATTTGGCCGTAAGATCATTAAAATACCTGAGCCTACATTAATTACCTTCAAATCTCTTATGCATCCTATAAAAGGTTTATTGTCACTATTATTGCTACTAGGTGTGTTTCCAAAATAAATCGTAGTGTTGTGGTCTAAAGAGCTGATGTTAGCTATCTGTCCGCCACTCATCGCCACTGTGTCGTTCAGCCGAAGAGTAGCGTTGCAATGTTGATCTTTCAAATATAGATCTAACCTGGAATAATCAATATCTAACTTTAATAAATACTAGTTGTCCGAGTGAACTTTGTATCGCCTTAGCGGTATGTACTGCCTACGAACTATTTTTACACCTACCAAATTTTAATATACACACGAGACGTGACGTCCGACCGCCATACCAATGGAGAATACCTCTGCTAGCAAGGTAATGGTGAAATGTACACAAACATTTCATAAAATTTGGTCAAGCCTTTTCGGAGCGGTAACAAATGGAGTGATACTAGAATTGTGTGTATTAGAAGAAGATATTGTTCTTAACAATATCCTACACATATCCTATACCTACACATATTTTCCAACCCATAATTACCCCTATTCAATAAATAAATATTTACATAATATAGGTGTAGGTAATGACGATGACGAATATGTATTCGTTGCATTCATGGATGGATCAATCAATCATCTACCTACAGATTTGCCAATTATGTTTTCTTGAGTTCAATGGACAGCGAGCTTATGGACATTTATCGGGTACATAAACTCGGCGCTAGCTACGGTGTATCTTTAAATTGTACTTCTATCACTTCAAAATCACTTTCACCCCAACCCAGGGATAGAACCCGGAATGGCACGTCTGCTATCCCGGCGGTACCCTATCTATTACCACTAAGTTACCAATTTAGATTACTTCTACGATAAGAAAAAAAAAGTGATCTAAAGAAATGAACCACTCTACCTTGTTTCAATCTTCATTGGATATCCTTTATTGACGTATGTTTTTAGCTCGCTCAACAGCATAGTTTGGTAACCGCAAGAAAATTTGAACTTCAGTAAGCCCATATTAATAAATAGTTGCATATAAACTCCCTCTTCTATATCTACGTGCATTATTTGTCCATCAGTTATAAGAGTTTTTGCATTGAATTCTATATCAATCGATGTTGAATTGTTGAGAGTATGAGTGATGTATGAGTTACCACCAAAAGCAGCTGATGTAACAGAAATTTTGTCTTCACAAAATTTCCCTCCATAATTAAAGTTGCAGTGGCACTTGAAATAAAGAATAATAAATTACATTACTCGGCAAGAAATATTGCACATCGGGCTTAGGAAAGAGAAAATCGGCTAATTTCGACATCGTAGTGCATTATATTACCAACGTAAGCACTGATAGACCAGTATTCCAGATATTATACAGAGCCGAAATCAGTCGAAGTCTCTTTCTTCAGCTCAAAATTTGTTGCTACTGTTATAAATATATCGTTAAATTGATGTAAAGTATATTTTATAATGAAAGACTTACCCTAATACCATGAGGGCCGTTAGTACAGACTCCATGGTTATTGCAAACCGTATCGGAACATTCTGATTGTATCGTCGTGTAAAGGATGGTGGTGGTATCAAAAGTTGTGACTTCAGGTATGGTCAGCTCTGTGCTAGTACCTACGCTATATGCTGTAGTCGCAGAGATTTCTAAAGTATGGTCCGTGGGCGTGTCTGTGAACATCTTCTCGGTCGATGTATCAACTTTCAGTGTAGTTATTTCTTTAGCGGTCGTTTCAGTGATTATAGCTGGGGTTATCGCTTCCGTACTTGATGTAGAAGTATCTATTTCACCTTTTATTGTCGATTTTGTTAAAATATCATTACTATCTGTAGTAGTTAGACTAGTTTCTGTAGGTTCTATGGAAATGGATGAGGTAGTTTCAAATTTAATTAACTGAGTAGTCGTTTCCAGATCCATCGCAGGAGGTAGTTTTATTGTTGATACGTTATACATTGAGCAAGATTCTGTACACTCAGTTGTTATTTCAGGTTTACTAGGAGTTGAAGTTTCTTTTATATAAGTTTCGGTTGTTACAATATCAGTCGTAATTTGAGATTCTTCTGTGATGATGTCAATTTTGGTAGTCATAGACTCAGTTGTCGTTTCAATTATATCTTTATCGCTGCTGATTGCTGTTATTGTACTTAAATCTGTTGTTAGTTTTGTGCTCGTGGATTCTTCAGTAATAGTACTTAATATATTTTCTGTTGTTGTGGTATCATAATGTCCTATAGATTCGACTGTTGTAACGTTTACCATTCCATCTTCATGCAATGTTGTGAGCAAAGTGGGTAGAGTGGCTTCCGGGTAAGGTGACGGTCTAATATACTCACAGTCAAAACTTCCGTTCTCCATGATAAGACATTCGCATAAAGCTCCTGTAAGCTTCGGAGGACATGAACATGTAAAATTGTCTACGCCATCAATACAAGTGCCTCCGTTCATACACCTACCACAAAAATAGAGTTTAATTTAATTCTCTCCTCACATGCAGCTAAATGTGTAACTTATTATAAAAGGACACTCAAATAGCTGATAAGAGCAGATATTTTTTACTTAGGTATAACTAGGTATCACAGAGACAACAGCTTAGGTCTCAGGGGTGCAACCGTATCTGCATTTTGACCTCTGGTATTTGTGTAGATGTCTATAGGCTGCAGTCGTCACTTAACATCCATGTGAACTGCATTCTTGTATGCGATTTTCGGGGCGAATGTATTCTTCGGTTCAATGTCGATTGATTATTTCCAAAAGCACTTGCCTAATAGTTAAGGTATATGTATTGGTTTAGTTTTTAAGCTGTTTATCTAATGTTATAAGTAGACAAAGAGAATCCATGATTTTTTGAAGTTGTGATTGTAGGTTTAAGCCATTTTTAAGCTATCTGTCTATGATATGTAGAGTGATGCTTTTATATACTTAAATATAATGTTCTATTGAAAATATTACCGTGGTCCAAGCAAACATTCGTCGTATTGCAATTCACACCTCTCGCCGTGGTAATCAGGTACGCAATAGCATATTCTTATGCCATCTTCCACCACGCATAGAGCATCGTTGCTGCATGAATTATTATCACAAAATTCAATCTGTATTTCGCAACTCTTACCAGTGAAACCTGAAATAATCCAATTGGGATTATATTCGTAGACCTACTTAGTGTGGATTAACCTAAGCTGACACCCAGTCGATTAAGTAGGGTATAAGAGGTGTTACTTTAACGTCTTTAGAAAGGATGGTGTTATAATAGGTAAGTACCTATTTCATTAATATGTCACGAAACTTACCCACATGTCGTTGAAATTAACACCATCTTTTTCTAAAGACGTAAAAGTAACACCTCATAAATCCTATTCAATCGACTGATTAATCTTAATCAACTATAACATAAGTATGTTATTATACGAGTATATATATATATATATATACCTAAATGTAGAAATGTTCATAGTTACCGCCGGTACATAAATGGTTTTAATGATGGACACGGACTTGAATGTTCCAAGGCTCATTAGCACTGACATGCGGTTGGATCTATGGGTGCAGTTTGTGATGGTCTTGTTGGCAAGACCGCAAGGCTGTATTTGGTATGATCTTTGATTGAATACAAAAGATCCGAACGGGTTGAAGTACCCCAGTATCCCAGTATTAAGACCGATCTTACAAATAAAGCAACAAATTTTCACCTTTTCTCTCAACTTTTTTACATGAGAAATTGTAATTATATTAATATTTACCGTAAGAGCAAGCGCACATGTAATCAGCGTGGACGTCGATACATACTCCGCCGTTTTGACAAGGATTTGATTCACATTCATCTATCTGCTCTTCACATTTTGGACCCGCCCAACCTACGAATAAAATATAATACATGGTAAAATGAACATTACATCACACCTACAGAGGTGTATACAAGTGCAAGCATTTAAAATAGTCACAGTGAGAGATTCTATTATTTTTAAAGACTCATGTGGGTAAACTGGTGGTAGAGTTCCCAAGTGTAGGAGCTCGAGGGCGTAGGCACCACCGCATTAACTAACTTATCTGTCGCTAAATGGTAAGAAAGAAAGAAAACATTTATTTTTACAGTTAGATGGTAACGTATTACCCTACGTTATAACTATCACATGACACCCTAGATACCAGGGGTGGCAACGCATCTGCATTTTGACCTCTGGACTTTATGTACATGTCTATAGGCTACAGTCATATCTTAACATCTATGTGAGCTGCATGCATGTTTGTCACCTTCCTTACATAAAAAAGTCATGAGTCTTGAGGTAAATAGGGGTGGCACTAAAATATATTGTATATATTGATGTAGTAGAAAGTTTTACTATACCAGGTAAGCATTTGCAATAAAACTTGAAACCGGGACCCTCGATGCACTCGCCACCATTGTAGCAGCGGACCTCATCAGTTGAATTGCACACGGCGACATCCACCTCGCAGTGTTCGCCGGCGAAGCCAGGCAGGCAGTGGCACACGTATTCATTGGTCATGTCGATACATGTTCCATTGTTCATGCACGGGTTTGATTCGCATTCGTTGTAGTTGGTCTCACAGTTATCACCTATCGAGAAAGTATGGTACCACAATTCGTCATGGTGATTTATATAATTATAAAATGTGATCATTTATTTACAGTGCATATTGGAAACCATGTTGGCCATATAATGCTGGTTTCAATTTCGGTAGTGTGGTTTTAAACATACTATTAACAGTTTTGGTACTTGGTACATTGTTTAAGCTGTTGAACTACGTTCCAAAAAATAATTAGCACAAACTTCAATCGAACCATATCGTTAAGACTTGACTAAAGCAAAAGGCAAAGATCAGTTAATCTGTGTGTAGTGTAGATGGCTAAGTTTGCTTTTCTAGCGAAACTTTTTACCTTTGGGAAGTTTGGAATGAAGATTATGAACTTTCAGGAAATATTAAAAAAGACTGAATTTCAGTTGGAATTAGGAATATTGTTCAAACGTCTCAAACTTGAAGCAACTCATATCGATAAGACTTCACTCTACGAGAAACAAAAGAGTTATAGGCAACGTTCAAGAAAATATTTGCCAGAAAATTAAAAAGTATGTCTAATGTTTTTTTTGTGACAAGGAAACCAGTATTCTCCTAATTCAATTTCTGTGCGTTTTACTTTTACGACTATTGAGAATCCGTTTGTTTTTGCGGCTCTACGAAATACGATTGTAGTATGCGCGCCGTATCGTTGAGCTACGACGCATTGGGCTACGAAGTTGCGGCCGTTTACCGTTAGTCTACGATACATTAGAGTTTAGATGGATAATAATCAGGCCACTGTCTAAGAAAGTATTATAGACCTGATTAGGCCAACAACAACTACTAATTATCTGTTAATCAGTATATCATCTTTATAAATAAAAATGAATCATTAAACGTGTTGTTAAGCGCTAAACTCGAGAAGGGCTTTACCGATGTCGCTAATTCTTTTCTGATATATTTGTGATGGAATAGAGAATTTTTTTATAATAGAAAAAAATAGATAGTTCCGCAGAAACATAGAAATGTTAAAAACTTAACGACTATATTAACTTTTCTAATAAAACGTCGCTTACGTCGCTCGACAAAACGGTCAGTCGATTGACAGATGGCGCGGTAGTTAAGATACGCGCTGCAATTACCTTTTTAAGCAGATGGAATTGATGAAAAATATGTTCAAAAATCATTAAATTAACCGTTGACGATGTGGGTTATTATATTAATAACCTACATCGTACCCGCGCGAAGTCGGGGCGGATCACTGGTCAATAATAAATCTATAGCGAGGCCTATCTAATGTTGTTTTGTACCGAAACGTATAAATTTTGAGAAGTTAGGAATAAAGACGACGTATTTTCACGAAGGAAATAATATACCTATTTCAGGAATTTCGATGTGAAATTCATCGGAATGAACAAAATGAATCTTCAACTTTTTCAACGTTTTTCTCAGATCATATTGGCCTTTGGAACTCTGCCGGTGAACTTTTTCTTTTCTCTTTACTCTTTATTATGTTTGTAAAAGGGGAAACGAGACATTATTATTGATATTGTATACTGAAAACTTATGTAATTATGCGTATTTTGGCCCCGTAATATTCGACAAAGGGGCGATCAAAGACGATACTGGTGAAGATCGCGAGCAAACAATCTGTTGGGAAAGACAATTTTTGGAATAGTCCAGCAAAGAACGTATTTCGGCTGAAATGATGATGATGATACTGACCTATAAAACCGTCGGGGCAGGAGCAATTGTAAGCGGCAACCCCATCGATGCAGGTGCCTCCGTTCTGGCAAGGGCTGGACCAGCACTCGTCCCAGTTCGTCTGGCATTGCACACCAGTGTAGCCATCAATGCAATAACAGGAATATGTACTGAAAACAATGTGGACGAGGATAATACACATAAGGAGCACAGAGTGCGGTAGTGGGAAACTTTAAAAAACGGGAATATCCCCATAGCACTAGCGAAAAAGGACAATATATTGACACAGTCTAAAGAAAACGAACGTGTTTTTTTATGTAATGTAAGTGGCAAACAAGCATGCAGTTCAAAATGCAGATGCATTACCACTCCTGAGGCCTAAGGTGTTATGCCTCTGTGCCGGAAATTACAGGGCCGTACATTACCACCTGACCGGAACACGATAATGCTGAACACTACCATTTAGCGGCAAGTATATTAGGTAATGCGGTGGTGCCTACGCCCGCGAGCTCCGTCTCTGGAGCTCTACCACCAGTAAATTACCTACAGAGTTAATTACCTACAGTCATCCAACGAACGTGTAATGTCTGAGCAATCGTGCGGGGCGTGCGACGCGCGGGAAGGAGGGGGTGGTACCAAAACTGTCAATTGACAACATTTCAAAGACACGACCCTAAAAGAAAAATACCGTTTCTTTATTTTTCTTTTCTGAGTTCAAATATATATTTTATGTATTTTTTTATTTCTTAATTTCTGTGAAAAAAAATAAAACGGCAAAACATGTGATGACGTCACTTATATGATGGAATGAAGTAGTTACCATTGCCTATCTTTAGATGAAAACATTATTGTTACATACTCTGTGGCAAGATGTGTCAAATTGATACGGATACGTCAATGTCAAAGTATAAAACTAGGAAGTAGGGATGGTGATCCGAGACCTGAGATCGATTAATCGGAAAAGCGATCCATAGGAACCAAAAAATCGATTCTTATTTAAATAATTATAATAATTTATTTAAATCGATCCACAGTACTGGATTGATCTAGTGAATCGATACGTATAGTATGGAAAATCGAAGATCGATTTTTGGTTAATTCACATAGGGACATAGGAAACAGACAGATCATAAGATTTAACGTTTAAACGTGAGTATAGGAAGCATTATACCAGAATTGAATACTGTTGAGTTGCTTTTTTTGGTCGTCTGTTTCCTTGAAATTTAGTATTACATACCTATCCCAAATTAAAAATAGATCCATAATCGAAGATCGATTTTTTCAATGTCGATTTAATCGTGGATGGATTTTGGACACTTCAATTCGAACATTGATTTATTTCAGAAAGAATCGCCATCCCTACTACGAAGTCTATGAAAAGTTGCTACGAACTTATTTATTAAAATAAAAACAAGTTTTAAAGTTTTAAACAACGACTTAGCCCTCAGGCTGTTGATATAATATTGATATTTTTTATTTGTAGTTGGATCAAGGAAGAGATTAATCGACGACACGCAGGGTCAAAGAATTTTTAAAAATTATATTGATATATCGATAATTTTTCGATATATCGAACATCGAGTTTGACAAGCTGACAACGTCAAGACAATGACAATTTTTTTTTAAAGGGTCACGGCACAGGGCATTGGTTCTATCGCCATTCCACCATATGTGTGACGTCATATGGCGCATACGTCTTTTTAGAATACACTAACTTTCAATGTAGAAATTATGAATGACAAGTACAAAATTTCAAAAAATGGTTAAACACGGGTCCCCTCGTTTTGGATTAACTTTTGAATAATATAATAAAACATGTAGGTTAAAAATATGAAATGTTGTCAATTACTTGGGACTCAGCGATAAGGGGTGACAGATTTTAAATTTTTTTTACTAAGTTTTTGCTAAGATGATATTAAAAAAATGGATTTTAATTTTACTGTTAATATTTATTCTAATTTTTATTTATTAATAATGTTTGTTCTATTTTATACTTTATGTACACACCTTCTTACTTCACTTTATAACGAAAAAATCTTAAAAGAAAAACTTATTTTTTTGTTTCTTTGTAGTTATATATTTGATATTCGGATTATATTGGATGGAGTTAAAAACGTATGGATGAATAATAGGATCAGTAAATTATAATTGTTAGAATTCTGGCGTACTGATAGACCGCCCAACTGAAATACTGGTAGATTGATGATTGACTGGTAATAGTCCGGGAGGTAGCGTTGCAAATGAAAAAGTCATAGTAAGCCGGCTGATATTAACATCAATAGTTGATCTTGTATCACTTATAACTTAATCGACCGTCAGCTGCTCAAGTAGCGGTGGGTGTGAATACTGTGAATGTGGGAGGCTGCGTAAGAGGTTATAAAAATAATAAAATTAAGTAATAGTACGCTGGCTTAAACTTTTTTCATAGATAGTTGATATCATACTGAGCTGAAAAAAAATCGTCAGCTGCAGTACTTACTTTGTTTCTATTTTTTATTTTATCTTTTATCTTTTTTAAATTTAATTTTGTTGTGTATACTATACTGTACATATGTGTCCTGGCTAAGTGCTAAATAAAATTTTCATTTTCATTTTTTTCATTTGATTCTTCAAATAATTTAGCCTATGAAAACAACAATCAGCTGCTTCTGTAGCGGTGGAAAAACCGTCAGCTGACTCAGACGAGATAAAAAATTTTGGAGCATTGCTATTAGGCCCTTTCCTTTTAAACGTATTTCGAGATAGATTCTGGCCTTGGTTGAACCTATAACACGACCTTCGGGCTACCTAAGTCTCTCCCCCGAAATTTCAAAGCTACATCTGCCTGTCCGTGTGGATCAGTGCTGCCAACTCTACCAACTTATGCCTCAAATCTACTATATCTCTTTTTAATACTTACAATTATAAATTGTATTAAATAAATGATTTACAAGTAAAAAAAAAAATAACGCCATTATTGAAAACACTCACTATACACTCACTCACTCACTTTTTTCCACTCGATATACTCAAGTGGAAAAACCGTATCGACGTGACGATCTTTCCACCGTGTCAATCCGAGCTACTGCGCACGTCATATAAAGCGCACTTTTGGAGCCATGCTCACCTCATATAAAGCGCACTTTTGGAGCCATGCTCACCTCCAAGATCTATCAACTATCTCCCACTGACTGGGGATGGGAAGAAAAAGACGAAAAATATATCTTCAAATGGTTCGAGGGAGATCAAGTATCCCTATTAGCCACCAGTATAACGGATATCAGCGAGACTATTGGCGGTATGGAATTTTTGTCGCTGACTCTTTGAGCTTATATATTTCTGGTAGCCTAATTTTGATAATTAATATCCTCATTTATAGATGATAAACAAGAGAATCGAGCTTAAGAACTCGATCAAGACGAAAACAGAGATTTCCTGCAGGCAAGTTCGGATAGTGATTCGTCAGAGAGCGATTATGTCAGTCGAGCTATTCGTTGTCGATGGTATCGACATATCACTGCCGAAAATGCAACGCTAAGTCCCGGACTATAAATTGGTGGTAGATTAACAGATTTCAAGGAAATCTGTTTCAGGGAATTCAGGGAAATCTGTTGATAGGTTATTTATAGTTTGATAGATTTTTCCATTTCTGGGGGCTACCGAGTACCTCGAAGTTTAGCAATGTGCCCGGCGATGTCAACAGGCTCGCCGACTGTTACATGGGCCAAATAGTGACCGGCGAATCGAGGATGTTTGAATATATGCATTTAGCACCGCTTACCCCTTCGGGGATTACAGGCGTGATGTTTTTAGGATTTTTGTATATGTTCAACGTAAACTGACGAGTTACAAACAACGTAAATAAAAACCAAAAACGTGACAACCTTAATGAATTTGTGTTTTGATGGGTGAAGGCGGCATATTGCCAAACTTCAAAGGCGATAAACCACAGTATAAATTATAGCTGATAAAACCCGAACCTGGGATCTTTATCGTCTACGTGCTACATTTTAAGTGCGTACTGTTTCGGGACTCTTTTCGGCAGCTGATGTGGCGGTGAAGATGAGATTGTAAACCAAAGTAATAACGATTGAGCATCAGCATAATTGGGTAAATTATTTGCTTATTAGGCTTAGACCGGATTTCACCGTTCGCTCTGAGAACTGAGTTTAATAAAACGTGTGTGTTGGCCTAAAATTTTGCCAAAATTTAAACCAATTGAAACCTAATTACGAACAATCATCGTTGTTGAAATCCAAATAGTGTTATTAAGCTCCTTTAAGAACTTAAAACTCGTCTTATCACGACCGTGAGGCCGACCCTTAGGCCCAAGAATGCATATTATAAGTATCAAAATTCAGGCACTTTGACTTTCTTATCGTTTTTAAAAGTAGACAGTTCTTAAAAAGTTACGCTTTAATTAACATCATTCAAAACAAAAGGAATATATAAAGAAAATAAGTTTCAGTGGTTTCCTTATTCGGAAAAGTTTTTGTGTTAAAAAAGACAAAGGCATTGTAAGTAAACTCTAAAGCAAGCACGACACTGGGTTTAAGGGCCTATTTCACCGTTCGAAAACGCGATCAATTCTTGTTAAATGAATTTTACGTTTTTAAACGTGTTCAATACCACTATTTTTTCACTGAAGAATTGATGGTGATTTTAAACTCAGTTAAGCTAAAACGTTGTTTTATTAACTTGAACTTTTAAATCCGACCTAAGTCGAATGAATTTAAGCTTACTGCGTGTTTGACCGATTTCGAGCAATTAACTCCCCATTAGAACCTAATGCGGAGTTAATTGCACGAAATTGGAAAGATTCGTTATTCACACAAAGCGTACCTAATAACAAAGAGCTAAATTATGTATATCTTATATTTATAGTATATGAACTCGTACTTTATTAAATAATAATATTAGCTTTGGATCAACGCTTGTTAAAGTACAATTTACCTTTCCCTTTATTATGTAAAGCAATTTCGTGCCTATACTTCCCATAGGGGTAGGCAGTGTTAAATGCATGCATTTATACATTCATGCAAGGCACAAATGTAAACACAAACACCTACGATTCGCCAGTGCCGTTTGTCACAATAGTTGGCGAGCTTATTGGCCACTGGGAATGTCCCAAAAAATGAATAGTTCCTTAAATTAACCTTGTTGTAATGTAAACTTTTATTGAGAAACTACCGATTATGCGAAGTATAAAGGAAGAAAGTCTGCCTTGCAACATCGAGTCGTTAAAAGGGTTACTTAGTGGCAGCAGGAACTTCGATACTTACTTCTGGAAAGTGCGTGCAATAAACGATTGGTGAACCTATCCGACTGAACCGTTTGACTGACTGAAAAATAGTTTACCTGTTAACATCATCTATACAGATGCCGTGGTAGCAGGGGTTAGCGAGACAGGCAATACCCGCGGAGACGACCGGTACCAGCAACAACAGACATAACGCCCGGATGCGTCTGTTCCCCTCGATGCACATCTCGATCCTATCACTACCACGATCACGATACGTTGCTTTGCATGACTGTTAGCAATATTCAATAAATACTAAACACTCAAAAAGTCATCACTCTAACGTACAATATTGTAGATACTTAATAAACAATACATTTGAAAACTCACTTTAATAACTTGATTGAATTTAACTTATTACTAAATTATGAATAGGTAACTAACAGAATGTAAATTATCAACTTTGTAAAAGTTTTTTTTATATTTAGTACGTCTTTGTTGCCTATTGGTGTGATAGTGTTCACTGGAACGAAAAACTGGGTCTCGTGGCCGAGGTGTGGTTTAATCCCTAGCTCCGTTGTCGTGGTGACGGCTAAACACAATACTGGCCGTTTACACAGCTCTCAATTATTGACAAAATTCCAACACCGCACCGCTCAGGGCTCGGTCACTAGTGAACTTCACTTCCACCTGTTTACCTTATTACTTTCTATAGCAAATCCCGATTAATTTTTAATGCTTGTTTAACATGGAGTTAGGTATGTGATACAGAAAAAAAAGACTATGAGATTATTGTGTATATTTTTAACCTTCTGTTCTGTCTTTCTGTAGGTTCTTATAGAATATAACTTCTGAAAGTGTGTTTATACTTAGTGCAAAATACAAATAAAATAAATTAATAGGTACCAATAAATATCTGCCATGCCACAGTCAGTGCCGATATTTCTCTATTAGAAATTTGACTAAAATTAAAACTCGTAGGTGTTGTACGAATACATGTATATTTTAATCTTATATACGAAATTATGTACATTTTAAAATAAAAAATAAACTGTAATTGTAACTTTTTGAAATAAAATTATTTTTACGAATTTATCTCGCGTATATTAAACTAAAACGATTTTGAAAATCAACCCGACGTTTCGGTTGCTTTGAGTCTCCCGGGACTGCGGAAGCTGATATTATATTATTATAATAATATTACATGTGCTTCTAAAAAAAGACATGTATTTTTTTGCGAACAGTACATTGAAACGTAATAGGTAGTAGATACTGGATAGCGGTGGTTAGGTACCTACACCTCTACATCTTGACCTACACGTTTCGAGCATTCAATTATATGATGGATTTTTATATCATGACTTTATACCTAAACATTCGAAATGACGTGATTTACGGTTAGGTAGGTACCTACTTGTTCACAAAAACTAGTCAAAGGTTCTATTCTATCATATTTTAGGTATGCATATAGGTACCTACTTCTCTTGGCGTACCATTAGGAATCAGAAGACCATCATTACTATGATAAGTACCTATACATCGGCGTGATATGCTTCATGCATTGTTTGGATGAAAATTTGGGTAGGTACGTGATACGTGATGCTGCCCAAGCAGGGGTAGAATATACGTCAAGCTGGATCATACTGCCCCATAGAAGACACGTAAGGTGATAAAACCGCTTCCCCAGCAATAAAGCTTCGACCTGCCAATAGAATAAATGATCCTACAACTAAGTATCCAAACTACCTGGATAAGGCCATTGCCGAATTTCTGGACATAGCAACATAGAAATCCTTTGACCGCGTCACACGATATTTTGCTGTCCAACATCGACAAATTGTCACGCACATGCAAACGCCCTGTTGTATCGTTGGGTGCTAGAATAGTTTCTAATTACTGCACAATGGTGTGGGAGATCACGCCATCAAGGCATATCGATTGATGACGACGCAGCATACACGACAATATCTATGAACAGGAACACCATACATTTCTGACGACCCTGTTAGTCCAGCAGTGTAAGACGACCGTTTGATTGGGTTCGATCCCCGCACCGGGAAAAATGTTTGTATGGCTTACAGATGTTTGTTTCGGGTCTGGGTGTTTGTGTATGTGCTGTGTGTGTACAACGGCAACCACAACATAAGTTTATGCCTAGTGTGGGACTGTGAGTGTAAGCATATTTAATTATTTACAGTTACAGTAGGTGGTACCTACGCCTAATCTTTAGGCTGCCAAATGGTATTAAACAACAATTCTTTCTTTCTTTCTTTTGGTTAATGGCAACTACCAACTTTTAAGGGTAATTCTGCCAAAAACAACAATTATGAAATCGCATTCTTCGCGGTGACTTTTTTTTTATGTTATGGCATCGCTATTAAGCATATTGCCAGTGTCAAGTAAAACGATATTTTGTTTTCGTAATAAGCAGCGTAAAAGTCAGAGTCAGTCAGTCAATTTATAAGTCCGTCAGTCACCGTCAGTAATTCGAGTATAGCGATCGCTACTTTACCGGTCTTTACCAGAAAATTTACAATGAAGTTTTGGAGGCAACCCGAAAGGACGTGTTTTCGCACTGTTATTCTATTTCACAAGACACGGGCGCTGTAATAAGCCTATATCAAACAAAATGCCACCAACTTTATTTAATATTACTCAAAAATACACCAAGAAAATGAAATAAAATAAGAGCGCCACACGCCTCTTTCGAGGTTCCCTCCAAAACCCCTCGCACTCGTAGTGACTTGTGCTCATAGATTTAATAAACTACTTCTTGTGCTTGTATCTAACTTCACGGACACATTTTTTTTTGTCCAGCTAGAATCTTTTGTTAGTATGTGAAGACGATCTCAATTGCACGATGTCATCTCAGATTGGTTTCACATAGATCATACATTTGTATACTCTTTGTCACATATTAAAAAAAGATTTACGAGTGACTACCATGGAGTTTCCTAAACAAAAATTGGTTAGGTTAGGCAGGTCTTAATGTTATTCCGGTAACAGCCTAGTGGTAGCAGGCTACTACTTCGATTCCCGGGTAGGCCTATCAGAGATAATGGTGTAAAGTCTTTTATCTCTGGTTCAATTGGGATTTTTCCAATTTCTGGAAATGTCCCAGTACCTCGAAGTTTGGTAATGTGCCCGGAGATGTCAACAGGCTCGCCACATCGCCTGTTACATGGGCCAAAACGTAACCGGCGAATCGTGGGTGTTTACATGTATGCTTGAATGCATGCATTTACCTTTGCCTACCCCTTCGGGGATTACAGGCGTGAAGTTACGTTATTCCGGTAATTATTTATTAATAGAAAGGCTGAGTCTATTCTGCCAGTAACCGAAAGAATTAAATATTTTAATTATTCCAGTATTATACTATGACAGAAAATTAGCAGGTATTTATTAAACAAAAGTTCGGCTCTGGCGCTTTGCCGGCCGCTGCCGCAGCACGCTAGCTTCGCTCGCGCATTGTGTTGGCATAAACAACCTAACCTAACCAATTTTTCTGTAGGAGACGCCATGGTATTCTCACTAGTCACTCCTAAATCTGTTGTTAGGACAGTACGTAGTGTGTGAAAACGATTTGAGGTGACGCCTTGCAGTTGAGATCGTTTTTCACGTACTTACAAAAAGTTTTAGCTGGACAAGTAATTTTATATTATTCATCCGGTCACTGGCAGAATAGTTAGTAGTCACTTCGGCAAAACAATGTATGTCAAGTAGAATTTGAGGAGGTTGTAAAAAAAATCTGGTCACCCTGCTTGTCAGTTTGCTGCGTCACGTCAAACGTCAAAGTCATGAGAAATTGAAATTAGAATTTTCATAAATATCAATTCACACCAGTGCAATTGTAGGTTTTTGTCAGGTTTTTGCTTAGCCAGTGAAATTTTGAGATTTATTATGTACTTTTACTTTTGCAAATAAATCTTAAAGAACTCAACATTGCATTCTTATCATAAATAGATAGAGTTTAATTGATTAAACAGTTGAACTTCGAAAATGGATCCGGGTATCCTTTGTTTCCACCATTGCGACCACAAAGTATTTTGTACCATTATTCCCGAACAGTGCCCTGTGTGTCAACAAAAATTGGATAGATACGACTACAACCTCTTGCCTTTTAGGTGAGTACTAAATAAACTTCGATTTTTAATTCGTGTCACCTATGAAAGCTTGTTACT
This sequence comes from Macrosoma leucophasiata, assembly GCA_036365455.1. Classification (NCBI taxonomy): domain Eukaryota; kingdom Metazoa; phylum Arthropoda; class Insecta; order Lepidoptera; family Hedylidae; genus Macrosoma; species Macrosoma leucophasiata. The sequence goes on along the minus strand of JAWQUS010000007.1, from coordinate 18,147,180 downwards.
ACGTGACCAACTTGTTTCAGGGTCCCATACCCTTTCGTCAAGGCATCTCAACATCCCCGTGCCATTGTCATGAAACCTACTCATGGGGATTTTCTAAAGTGAGTATAAAGTCACCTTCACAAATGTTACATTTCACTATACTATTGTATACTTGGAAAATGACTCATATCTAGTAAACATTCAATTGCAATAATGTTCTTGTTACAGTGATTATTACAATTCCAAAGACTTGCATATAGGAGTGACAAACTCTCAAGGTTACGTGGTCGAGTTCAGTGAGGAGGGTATCAGGGGTGTTGACCCTTTAACAAAGAAATGGAGTGTGCTTGAAATGAGTTCAGACTGGGACCAATGCCTTTTATTGGAGCAATTTGATGAGTTGTGGAATGAAATTTGGGATGGTGTACTGTTGAAAGTAATTTTCAATGTGTTCATATTATTGCTTCAATCCTATTATTAGCTACTAATGTCAATTTTGTCACTCAATCTGAAATATTTTTTCCATAATTTAAAATCAAGTTAGTTTGATACTTGTAAGAATAACTAAGTTGTTATTAAAAATAATGCATTCAAATATTTCAACTACCAGAACTAGTACAGTCATCATACATAAAAGCTATAGGTTTACCTTATGATGACAAATGTATGACTAGAGATAAGAGTTATTGGAATTGGTTCTCATTTATGACTATATTGGTTCTGTTGTAGGTATGATGTGTTATGAATTATGAAAATTATCAATGTATGAGTTCCTGCATAATTCAAAAGTTATAAATTATACAGTAACTCATCATTAATTGGTCTGAGGAAATAAGTAAAATATGTTTTTTTTATTACAGGTGAGCCTTAGTCCCTTGTGGGAAGCAGAAAGATATAATGAAGAGAGGCACAATTGCTTCACATTTGTCCTTGCATTTCTGAGAGCCTTAGACTGCGGAGAGTTATCAGAAAAAGCTCAAGACCCTAAATTGTTTTGCAAACAATATGTTGTTCCAAGAACGTCTGCTGCTGGGAAGTATATATCACTTTACCGTCAGCTCAAGAGGCAGAACTATTTTATACAGAGTCAATGATAGCTTATTCCTTTGATTTATTTATTATATCTTTATTTATTCAGTATTAACTGTGATGTTTAGTGTTTAGATATAAGATTCTTAAATTGCAGTGCATTTAATTTAGACCAAATGATTTATTAGGTTTACTGTCTTCTTCTTGCCCTTAAAACTTGATTGATATGCATGTTATACAACAAGTAGATTTCCTGTTGAATTCTAGTAATAAACAAGCTCAATATGTATGATAATTTTCTAATGTACTATCTGGGAACTAGGCCTTTGACTACATGAGAACATAAGTAAAGGTTTTTAAAAAAATGCATATTTTGATTGATTTTGTAAATGTAGCGGACAAGGTTTTGATATATTGAGAAAATGAAAATGATAAGAACTGGAAAGTTTGTGTTTTTTGTATGTTTGCATTAAATGGAGTTGTAAGAGTAACTTATGTAGTAACATTGCAAGTTGGTATGAATCTTATACAACATGTAATGGGAATAATTCACACTCTCATACACCCTGATTAGAAAATCGAGCTATAATACATGAACTGAAATCACATGTTTATGTATTTAATATTTTTTAATTAAAAAACAAGTTGTCCTCAATTTGTAGGAAGGAACAGTATGTACACCCTGAACAGTATGTACACCCTACAATTCTGAACAAACTAGTTTCAGGTTGCACATTTAATCCTGTTACACATTGTAAATTTTCAGAATTTACTTTATTATTTTTAAGATAATATTATGTGAAACAGGAAATCTATTTTGACAACCAATACCTACACTTAGATGGAAAGAAAATGTGAATCACATTTCAAAGAATTTCATATCATTCCACTTGTATCCTTTGTTCTTTTATGAACTTGTGTTTCAAATAATTTTAACTTTAATCTAGGTAATTTATGTGATCTTCCATATAGTTTTTCTTGTCAAAATATCAACTGTTGTTAAATAAATACAAACTTGCTAAAGCTGTAGTGTCATGATCCTCTTGCCAAAATCATTAAGTAATAATTATATAATTATATTTTTTAAATGCTATGAGCACCATTAAATTTGGGAAACAGGAAAGTCTTTGTACTTTGACCGCATTTTATAGCAGTACCTACCTATTTTAATATAAACAATTTCATATAATTATAGTATGTGCAATGCTGACAACGCCTAAAATATTATTTTGTATCCTAAAAAACTGTCCAAAGAGTGTTTGATTTACATATTTATTATTATTTTATTATGATTTATGAATCTGAATGATGATGGTATCTCCTTATAACATGAGTAAGTTTATATAAATGATTTATGGTTGTGTCATAAAAGTCAACTTAAACATAATTCTGATTAGGCCTCACACACACACACACACACACACTATCTACTTCTTAATTTATTCAAATTAGTGCATAAAACTAAATATTTTTACCAAAATGGTAACAAATACTATCAGTATTCCCAAATACCTATGTTCATTAGCTACACTATTATTAATAAAGTCGCTCATCTTCCAACTTAATTGTCACATATCTTCGTCTGTTAAACACAAATAGATTAACTCCGATAAATATCATTGTTGATTACAATGGTACGATTTTTATCGGAATTAATCTTGAAAAATTGATGGAATTGTACAACAAGTAGTTAGCATTTTCTACACATTTAGGTACATTTTACCTATTAGGTACGACGCTCATATTTAATGAGAACAATTTCTTGCTCCTTTTTCATATCCATAGTCGCTAGAATATCTATATATAGTACATAAATGAGGCTGTAGTTCAGAATACAATAATAAAAATAAATGTATCTTTTAACTAGAATTAAAATAAAACCTTATTGAAGATGAGTTTTACGAGAATAGATTAGTAGGTACTTATTTGAATTCAGCTGTGTAATATTAAAAACTATAATTTAAAATGTTTCTTTTGGCATTTGTACTTGCAATGTGATCAATTTTTTTCGTATTTTACTGGAATACCTACGCCAACGGAATTAATCTTAATTAATATTTCAAAAAAGTGTACATAAACTTAGTAGTTTTTTGTTTCCTTGGCATGCAAACCAGATACCAGTGATATCTTTATCCAATATCTGGAGTGATGCTTGACTACGCAATATTTTCATAAACGCATTTCAATGCTCGAAACTCTTAACTGCCTAGAATATTATTTGTGTTTGTATACAATGGCCCAGTGTGGTCACAATAATCATCTATTGAAGCTATGGAGAATACCGTTAGTAAGACCGAAGCGTCGGTGATCGATGTAGTTAGTTGATGTGCAATGTGTATTTATTTCTTATAGTTTACATTACAATAGAAATTTACAAAACGTTTTTAATGTTTCATACACCTCTAGACAAGGCCACAAGAAAGGCACTATCGATTTTACTTCACCAAAATCGGTTTACAGTCTATGCAAAGGTCACATCTAGATTGTTAAGTTATGCGATAGGTCGTTTGAAATATCAAACACTGCCATAATTGAGACTTCTAATTATGCCTATTGTTAGTGTGATACTGGAATAGCATTGTCTTGCATGTAGGTATTTGATAGTATCTATTTAATCTTACGCCTATTGAAGACTTTAATATTACTGTTTTCTGTCATCTTACAAAGATAGATAGCATAATCATAAGTCTATTACTAAATATATACACACGTATCTATAGTTGATATCGATAAGTCCATTAAAAATTATGTAATCATTTTCGTACCACTGTATCGCATACAATTTTTGATACTATACGGGTGTTCGTTCCTACACCACATAATTTATTGGGATTGGAATCTTATAAGTGGATCTCTGAAACAAATTGTCTAGGTGCTACGATTGGAATAAAGAATTTGTTAAAATGTTCTTTGTTGTCATTCATATACCAATTAACACACGTGCAATATAATTCAAATAAAGCTTTATTTATAAAATTAATAATTACTTATTCACAGTCATATGAATTAGGCGAATGTCGATTGACAAAAATTAGGCGGTAACTTGTACGGGAGCGGATTCCACGCCGACCCAGAAAACTGCACCATTGAGAGCGATGGTAGCCCTGCAAAGAAACAAATAGCGATTAAAATAATACCAACCGATGACTAGAGGTAAAAGTTACACCGCCCTAATCATATGTTCACCCTCCCCAACAACGCTCTAAGCTAAAGCTCGGGTCCAAAGTTCTACCTTAGGTAGTTGATAGCTTAGATGAGCAACTGCGTCTAAGCTAAATCTTACAATATTTTTAAAGGCCTATCTAATGACACCTTACATTATGGATACGCGAGAAAAAAATAGCATCCTCTGTACGCGTAGACGAAGGATCCGAAAAAAAAAATCATGTTTTTATTTTACCGAGGCTGGGTTGCATTGCATCATCTTACTTTAGCTTTAATGAAATTGTTAAAGTACCGAAATTAAACCCCATTGTCAGGAAACAGTCCTACACACCTACCTGTACCTACTTATCTGTATGACCATAGATTTATCTATAGATAATAATTTGACTGATAGGTAGGTATGCTACCATCAGTCAAATGACTAGGATTGTTTAAAAATTGAAAAGGTCTATAAAATGTGTAGTTTTCGGTGTACATACGGGGTCTTCTGATCTCCGTCATTATTCGATAAATAAATATGGATTAAATTCGCAGTTAGAGGAATTTGGTTCCTATAAAATAGGCATATAAAACATGAAATCAATTTTACTCCAATGTCACCTAACGGCCTTTTAGGATAGGACGGCAGAATATTATACATTTTTATGGCAAATGCAAATTATAGCATCCCTTAGTATCTGAGCTAACCTGCGGAGAGACTGACGGACATGACAATACTGTAAGGGTTCCTTATATGCTAGCTAGAGAACCCTAAAATAGAGACTTATTTCTTACCTGTATTTGATTATACCACTGAAGTCTCTCGGAGGCGTCCATTGGAAGGTAAGCGTTTGCTGGTCGTCTTTAGAATCGTGTTTCTTGTGTGTCACGGCGTTCTGAAATTAGGTATAAGTTTAATAAAATTAATATTGTTCCATAATAGTATATACATCTAGTCGGCGGTGGCACGAAAGTGAAGGTAATAAAGTCAATAAACACCATGATACTTCTAGAAGTAGATAAAATAGAAGACTAGCCTTGAGCGCCATAATCGAATGATTAGTCCAGATAACAAAGTAGAAAGTGAGCCTGTATAAAGACGCAATGAGCATTGGCAAGATTAGTTTCAGTTTCTGTCGTGGACTCTTAATTCCTACTTACAATATTAACTACCTAACTCGACTCAAATTCAAACTGAATATCAATTTTGCTTTAAAGTACTTAGGTACTTTGTACTGACCTATTAGCGTACCTACCTATTTATGAATACCCATTCATAAATAGGTAGGTACGTTATTTAGGTAATTATTAAATAATATGATCATAAGACTGATATCAGTAAGTTCTTAACAGATTAGAAGTTTTATGGAAACCATAGATTTATAATAGATACTTTTTCTACTTCGTTAGAAAATCTTTATATATATCTACCTACATTGACAATGGAAACGTATGAATATAGGTACCTACATTGACACGAGTTCAAATCGTAACATCGTAACCTTCCCTTTGGCTTCACCGCAGTCGGTAAATAAAAACGATTACCTATCTCTTGACCTCTAATATTTTAGAATTTTATATTTTGTTGCCAAATATTGTATTGATGGGGACGAGACTAGAATAAATTATGTTTTTATTAGTTATAGAAGTTGTAATTGTATTCGTTGGACTTGAAGATTCACTTGTTGCAACACTCAAGGCTAATTCTACATGAGGTCGTGCCTTAGTGCCAAGCCAACTCTGTAATTTATTATGGTACTTACTCAGTTATTTCACAAACTATTCAACATAAAGCATTGAATAGGTATATCATATATTCTGATTATATTAATTATGAATATGAATGAACACCTGAATATTATTATAATAATGGTTTACACTGCCTAGTGTAGTGCCACAGAGACCTACCAAAAGTGGTAGATAATTATTTAACAAAAGTAAGCGGGTACTTTTGTTAAATAAGTATCTATCACTTTTTTAAAATAAAGTAGTTCACGATAGGTAAATATTATAGGTAGATAGATACCTACATAAACATAGCCTACATAAAGACATTAAAAAAAAAACATTTTAAGAATGTCTGAATGATGATGATCAATTTTTGTACTGGTGGTAGAGCTCCAGTGACGGAGCTCGCGTCGTAGGCACCACCGCGTTACCTTATATAGGTAAATGGTAGTATTCAGCACTATCCGGTCAGGTGGTAATGTACGGCCCTGATATTTCCGGCACAGAGGAACCTCAGGAGTGGTAACGCATCTGCATTTTAACCTTGGTCTTTGTGTGGGTGTTTATAGGCTGCAGTCATCACTTAACATCAATGTGAACTGCATGCTTGTTTGCCACTTCCATCACATAAAAAAAACAGTTTCTTGTCAAACCTAGGTCCCATCTTTCTCTCCTTCCAAGAACGTAAAATATTTTAATCCTGTGCACGACTCGTGCGAAACCGGGACATTAAAAGGTAATTATTACATAAAAATAACCTTGCTGTCCGATAAACCTTAGGTGAGCAAGGCTGTGTCAATCAAGCTTGCTAAAATATACCTCCGTGACAACTTGCATACCTACTAATAAATTGAGTTATAGATATTGTTTGCTTAGTAGGTACTATTATTTGATTAAAGCCATGAGACATTGAAGATAATAAAGGTACACTTTATTAACTACAGCCTTTAATAGGTAATGTATGAAAATTCCGTGTGAGGATGTGAATGTCGCTTTCTTTCACATCTTCACTTTAATAAGTTTCATACGAAGTTCGCCCGTATTGGAATAAAAACTAGGTGACTACCTAGTATTGTCTTTTCTGTGCTAAGAGTAAGGAGTATGTATGTGCTCAATTATTTCCCTTACCATTTTCATCATTCTTTAAGCGCACCTTCCACAGAAGGTAAGTCGATATACTTATTATCAGTGTAACTATGTTTTTTATCTTTGTAAGCCAGCCATATTTTACCATGCACATAGTATTTTTGTAACATAAGACTAATGGTGGTAAATGGTAAAAATTCCAACTTTACGTTACATACAATTCAAACCCTAAAGAAATATTCAAAATTATTTTCAAGGTTGTTGACAAGAGACAAACGTTGTAACCAATTTTAAAATTATCTTTATGCAACAGCGATTGTTTGAACTTCACCTACCTATGCCTAGTTAATGCCTAAGCGGTCAAAGGAATTTCGGTGGCTAGTGTACTTATATTGTAGGTAAGATATGCATAAGCCATAGAGCAACGCGGCGTGGCATAAGCATCTTATGACATTCTACATACCGACTTATTTAATGTTTTTATCTATTGCGAAATTAAAACGATATGTACTAACGATGTGTATGTGAAGGTTGACAACTCTCCAGAATAAGTTCCAAGTTTTTCTAATGAACTGTTAATACGTTTCCTTGTTCAATCACATCAAAAAAGCAGATATAATAGGCAATAGGCAATTTGCTCTGTTTTTTAACAATGGCTTTGCACTACCGTGTAGCGTTTTTTACGTCTTGTAAAAATGCTTCAGAATGTAGTTTTTTGTCTAGTTTTGCGACGTTGTTAGATATTATGTCTTTAAGTCTTTATTTAGTATTGTGTCTAACACTTTCATAGACTTTACTATATAGGTACCTACCTAACTACTTATGCCACTGTTGAGGGTTATAGGATCTCTGTTAATCTAATGCCCTAGTTAGACTGATGGGATTAATGGATCATTTTACTGGTTGCAAGCCGTTAGTGATCTCTTTGTTCAATTGATTCTCTGAACTGATATTGTTTTTTTTTTTTTTTTTTGTTATAAAAGTGGCAAACAAGCATGCAGTTCACATTGATGTTAAGTGATGACTGCAGCCTATAGACACCCACACAATGACCAGAAGTCAAAATGCAGATGCGCTGCCACTCCTGAGGCATTAGGTGTTAAGCCTCTGTGTCGGTAATTACAAGGCCGTACATTACCACCCGACCGGAACACGATAGTGCTGAACACTACCATTTAGCGGCAAGTATATTAGGTAATGCGGTGGTGCCAACGCCCGCGAGCTCCGTCACTGGAGCTCTACCACCAGTAATTGTTATTCATTTGCGATCCTACAATTCAGCAAAATCGTCATAAAGTCAAGTAGGTACCTGGAACTAGGTACCATCAATGTGGACTCAATGTCCATTTACTTTTAAGTACCTACACAATAATTTTACGACATAACAAATTGAGATGAATGAAGTGTATTTTAATTTAAGTTCTAATAAATTTGCTTGAAATCAGGAACGGATATACAGAGCAATATGTCCATATTTTATGATCATGGTCAAGCAAGATTGGCAAAAATTGTTTAATTTTTTTTTTAGGTTTCTACAATTTTTCTAAGACGTTGAGACCCTGTCATCAACCGTGCATTTTATTGTTTTAACAAGACGGCGTTTGTCGGGACCCAGTAATTTAAGAAAGAAACTTCACTACGCAACGTTTTCATCAATTATATTGTAAGTAGGTAGTATTGTATATGTATAAATTACCAATTAAGTAGGTACCCAACGTAAAGAAGGAACAAAGCCCTCTGATTTCTTAAAGCAATTACTGAAGACAATAGTTTAATGATTGTGCATTTATAATGTTTATTTATCGTTGAAGTTCATAGCACATCTTGCGCCAAGTTCAAGGACGTTATTGTTTCACACTTTACTCATTCATATTATTATGTAGACAGACGTTTAATAATGTACCAATTTTTAATTGGCTCCGTAGCTTAGTGATAGCAGGCCACTACTACTACACTGGGCCTGGACACTCCTGAGTTCGATTCCCAGGTCGGGTGATATCAGAGATAACGGTGTAAAATCCTTTACCACTGGTTCTATTGGGATTTTTCCATTTTCTGGAAGTTTCCCAGTCCTTCCACCAAACCAGTAAGTTTGGTAATGTGCCCGGAGATGTCAATAGGCTCGCCACCTGTTACATGGGACAAAACGTAACCGGCGAATCGTGAGTCTTTGCATGTAGTTTGAACGCATGCATTTAGTACCTCTACCTACCCCTTCGGCGATTACAAGCGTGAAGTTACTTTTTTTTACAATTTTTTTCACTGTTTGGCTATGCATGGGTGCCTTCTATGTGTATTGTTTTTATACAGTTTCGTCTACCATGTATGACTAACCTTCTTATCTCTTGGCAATTAAATTAATTCTTTTACAAATTTCCGATTGCATGTTGCTATTTAGCTCTAGATTATTTTGTATGTATATCCTACATATTGTTATAGAGATAGGTAGGAACATAGAGCAACAAGCCGCGGCGGACTGGAGGGGAGTAGCCATAGCGCTTATTACCGATGCAAAACCATGTAGCGGCAAGTAGAGTTAGAGAGTAGAGTTCTGGCCCCAGTAAAATTAATACCTATATAATATAGGTATTATATAATATAATAAAGGCTCCAAAATGTATGTAGCACTTGTACACTATTTTGAGAGAAGAAGCATAAAATACTAAATCATTTTCAGCTAAGTATTCAAATTGTTTATTATACTTCAATTAATATATTTATGTATATTTCAAAAACAAGAATGTCATAGTAGCAGTATGGTGACATAATGTTGTCATACAAAAATTACATAAAATAAATATTTTCTACAAAAAAAAACAACGATTCAAATAATTTTTGGAGTATTTTTCCACGATTCTCCGTATTTTTCTCTATCTTTTGATATAGGTAGTCTACAGGGCGCGGGCCCAACGTGGAACTTGTCTTTTGTCAAGTAAAACGTAAGAGTAAGTGAGACCTATCTAACCTATTTATTTTTAATGATTATTAAAGTTACTTACGCCAGGTGCTCCACAGTTCATGAGTTGTGCGACGGGGTCGTTGGGCAAGATGGTGAATTTGCCAACGGGCTTGTCTCCGTCTCTCGCCTGCAGGAGGAGACCACGGATCTTGTCTTTGGGGGTTTTTCCGGATATCGTCACTTGCATAGGAGTACCAGCCTTAATCGCCTGTAGACAATTTTTTTTTTTTTATTTCAAATATTTTAAAATATTTACTGATGCTTTCAAAACGTTGTTAAAATTACTATAACTATTAAGTAAGTAGGTACCTAGAGTAAAAATAATACAGTTTAAATTGAAATCAGAATAAACGTTTGCAATAAAGATAGTTATTATAAAATTCTTCAATTTTAGCCTTCCAAGTGCTAGATTTAGAAACCTACTAATAATAAAAGAAAATGAAAAATTAATCGTCCAAATTTCATTTCATCAATTAACTTAGCAGAGTTCCAAGTGCAGTCCATATTGAGAAGAATTCTGCTAAAAACACACTTCAGTGTGGTCAATAATACCTAAACAGAAAAAATATTTTACAATCCTTCAAAAGATAGGGTATGATAGGGTTCCCTAGGCGAACGCTTGGATTTAAACAAACAAGCGTTTCTGTAATTGGGTAGGTTAGACATACTATTACTAAATAATACTCAAACTATTTTAATAAACCTTTGGTAGGTAGTTAATTTGAATAGATAGCAATCAGGACCGAGGGCTTAACGTGCCCTCCGAAGCACGGAAACGCGCATTTTAATTTGCCACGAGCGGTCACCCATCACACTCCCGACCGCGCCCGTATCGCTTAACCGAGTAGATCGTTTCCGATCTACACCAGCTGCAGGGTCATGCACGCTTCAAATACTTATAAGTTAAATTATCTCGAAAGTATTATAGTAGTAAACAAAACAGACATCTAAATATATTACCTATATGGATGTTTCAACAGTGGATATAGTGGCACTGACCTTTGAGCTGGTTGTGATGGTGTAGGGTGGTGGTGTGTTCTGAGCTGAAACAGGATGCCTCGGGATCATGTCCTTGCACGCACTTTCTGGAGCCCCTTCAGAAAAACCGTGGGCACAAGCGATCACAGATACCACCACAAGACACTTGAACCACATTTTGTTTATCTTGATTATTTACGCTGCAAACAAAATTTAATATCAGTATATTGCTGCTACCCACTCGCTAAGAAAGAAATGACACACTTGTAATTATCGCTTAAAAAAATATAAATTTTAAAGACTACAGAAAAATACAATCGAAAGCCAGTCAGGGTCCTTTCGGTTCTTCAGATCTTGAGTTCATACGAGCTATGGCTGAGATACAGGTTCTTTAGACGACGTGACGAAATTCAACGCGATCAACAAACGATTGCTAAATAAACATTATACGCAAAACACCGATTTCATAGATGTAATATTATGGATACTTGTTTAGTTATTGAACGTGACCTTTTCACAGTCGGACATAATGAGTTAATGTCATCCAATTATGGTTGACCTACGCTAAGATGTCCTAGCTACACTAGTACCTACGCTACTTAATAAATTCTAAACTTACTCTACGCAAGTTTTCACTAAAGCTGTCACTACATTATTAGCTTATATAAAAGTTAATTGCTAAAACTCAAGAAGTTTTCAAGGTGATAAAATGTGAACAAATTGTAAGGGAATAAGTAAAAACAACAATTAAATTGTCCCATACAAGTAGTCCGTAGATATCTTTAAACCTTTTACACATTATTTAATTCTGAGGCAATAAGAAGTTTGCCGGGTCAGCTAGTTTAATTATTATAAGATAAAAACTGTTTCATTAACTATAGTCCACGTTCTACTGAATACTGAATTATTATTTTTAAAACCAAATAAGTTTCTTTTCTTTACACTTAGGCGAGTTTAATATACCTACATATAATAAAATGTATCGACTTGGTTTAGATTAAGTACTGCATCAAAAAAGATAATTGCACATAAAAGGCCCTATTATGTATTTGAATTAAGTGAACTTTTTAAATATGTTAATAAAAAAAATATTTGTTATTAACTATGCACGATATTTAACAAAATATTCCAATTTTTAAATTATTCTTTCGAACTTCGAAGATATCTTATGGTCAAATAGTAAAATAATATGTTTTTAAGTTAGCAGCGTACTTATTAATTGAATGCCGCAATAACGTAAATTTTATAATCAATTAGTCATATTATGTACATAAATTATTTGATAATTTTTACCTGTGTTAGAATAATAATGTGCGGTGACGGTGCGTGCGTCGCCTAATGTCTCAGTGTACGAACGGTGCGACCTCGCCACCTCCAAGCTATATATCCACCCAGAACTCCACTTGGAAGGGCGAAATGTCAAAGAATAATAAATTATTTACGATCAGAATATTTGGAAAAGTAATTTTCTCCTCTGAAATATACCTTTTACTGGTGGTAGAGCTCCAGTGACGGAGATCGCGGGCGTAGGCACCACCGTATTACCTAATTTACTTGCCACTAAATGGTAGTGTTCTGCACTATCGTGTTCCGGTCAGGTGGTGATGTATGGCCCTGTAATTTCCGACACAAAGGCATAACACCTTAGACCTCAGGAGTGGTAACGCATCTGCATTTTGATCTTGGTCTTCGTGTGGGTGTACTGCAAGCTGGTTTGCCACTTCCATTAGGGTACATAAACCTACGGCATAATACTTCATCTAATAGACCCGATCGTGACACAAAAAACCGGCGAAGCGCAAGTTGGACCACGCATAACATAGGATGTCGTTTCTACAATTTATTTTCAGTTAGTCGAGAAGGTATTACTCGTTAAGTGGTACAACTATTACTATATGTATACTCGGTATTACTCGTAAAGCCTTCTAAGCCTTTTCCACTTCCCAATGCAACCATTTAGCTGGCGTAGGCTGGATGTAGGGCATGGGGACACTTGGCTCTTACAAAATATGGCATTATAAAGATTTATATTTCACAAATTCATCCTATTATCGAAAAATGATCTTTATAATTAGGTATTTTAAAAGACCTATTCAACGATACTCCATACGATGGGATGCAAAAAATAACACTCCCACTTTACGTGAAGGGTAGTTACTTTATACCTAAATATATATATTTTTTTATTTTACTACTTTCTTCGCATAACTGTTATATATACATATCTATGCCAAAATACAGTTTTCTAGTAGGTAGGTACTTGTCTAGAGTCTCTGAGCTAAGCTGCGGACAGATGGCCGGGCAGACGTGGCAGAACTATAAGGATTCATTGTAGGTATACTACGGAACCCTCACAATTAAACTATTATCTTTTGTACTTTTAGTTTTCTCTAGGGTTCAAAGTCTAACAAAAAATCCAAATTCAATGAAATGTCATTGAGTGCATTTTAAGGTTGAATATCATGCCATTATTATAGGTACATTTGACCATTAATTATTTTAGTACAAAACTGTAATTTGCTTGTAATGTTTTATAGCTTGCGATACGAGTACCTAAGTACGGGGCTAATTAGCGGCATATAGCTGGTAATGTAATTCTAAGTAAGTAGGTAAAATCCTACCTTTGTTTTACAATCCATTCTATTTGATATATTTTCTTTGACTTTTAATTAATTAATTTATTTTACCTAACATACTTTGTTTGAGGATAAACCGAAATGCTGTGATTAAATTACTACGAAAAGGAAATTGACTCTATTTTTGGAAAAATAAACGTAAATACTATTTTTATTATAGTTTGTATATCAAAGCGATTTTTGCGTCCCTTAGCTCTATCAGAGCTCTAATAAAAGATTGAATTGTTAGAATATTTAGTAGATAAAAAAATAGTTCTTTGATATTATTATTATTATTTATTTATTAGCTATCTACGTATTAATAACATGCCTAATATTTTTCTAGGTAGACACCTACATGTATACTTTTTCCTTATCATAATAAGGAAAATTAGATAGGTAATGATAGCTTTAAGCTTTAACAAGTACCTACTTCATCTACATTTTTCGCCAGAATCAATCTTAGTGCGGAAATAAGTTAGATTGCTAAGTAGATAGGTACCCATGTGTTCATAGCTACCTAGCTACTGTTATTCTACTTACAGATCTTTTCTTACGTTCGACTCATTTACTTCAGCTAGTCTCCAAAAAGAGTAACCTAAGGTATGAGTAACGTGACCATGCGTCTCGTTTTGAACGGGACTGTCCCGTTTTCATGCAGTCCGTACCGGTGTCCCAGGAAAAACTTTTGGGAAGCGAAAATGTCGCGTTACCGTTACCTAATCTCGGCAAACATGTGTATAGAAAACTAGCGTACCCGACTGAAGCTGTAGTAATTTTTTTGAATAATTTACAATAATCTGAAAAGCAATCGATAACGATACCAAAGATACCTACTTATATATGGGCGTTCATAAGTAGGTAAGCTTCTTCCCCCTGGTTCCATGAAGGTTATTTTGTGAATGTTACTTATTTTGGGAATGTCCCGTTTTGAGTGACATTAAACTTAACTGCCTCGGTAGCCTCGTGGTAGCAAGAAACTACTACTACTACGCTGGGGTCCTGGGTTCGATCCGAGGTGCCAGTTCAGAGAGATAACGGTGTAAATTATTATATACCTCGGAGTTTGGTATGTGGCCGGAGATGTCAACAGAATCGCTATCTGTTACATGGGCCAAGACGTAACCGGCGAATCGTGGGTGTTTGTAGTATGCTTGAAATACATGCATTTACCTCTGCCTACCCCTTACAGGTGTGAAGTGACGTATTATAAAGGCTGTTAAGTTGATACCCGCATAAATAAAACGCCAGTGGCTGGTCAGTGGCGAGTCTTTGTGAGGTACCTAATTCAAGGTGTTATTAAACAATAGCGGGTTTAATGTACATCCTTGTTGAACTCCGTCCCTAGTTAATTCCTTGTGCACAAATGCAACCTTGTATTTGATAAGCATCAATAAATTGAGTTGCTCAAAGGCGAATCACCCATGAGGCTCGACAAGGCCCGACATGGTCCAACAGTGGGCCTACAGCTTCGTGGACAAAAATTGAATTTATTGAGTTTAATCTTGTTCAATAGATGAGAGAGTCAGTTGGATAAAGTGGGCAATCTTTGAATAAATGTCAGTTTTGTAAATGGACTTCCAAAAATAGTCATCATTATACAATGGTGTATAACCATCTTTCCATTATTGTAGGAGTCTTACGACCAAATACTCAAACGACACTTTAATCTAAGTGGGACTTAAAAGTCTTCTGTCTTTATAAAACACGTTCAAACGATAGAGATAGCGCACATTTGAGGGTTGCTTAAAATTGAGTGACGATATTCGGCCATTTTCTTGGTTTAGTATTATTACATATTCTCTGACGATATTCTCATTCAACACAGCTTCTACCCCACAAGCTTAAGGATTTCCCGTCTATTTTGCAAACAAGGATACCTAAGGAATGAAAATATTAATTACGCGTATGTCACTTAATGTTGCATCATTTCGCAACTGGTTTATACTGATTTCCCTATATTACCTACAACTTTTGACGTACAATGCTCTAGGTATTCGCTAGATTGGTGACTAAATCGTAGCCACGTAGGTAATTAGATGTTTTTATTTCCATAAGGAAAATTATAACATTACTTGGCATTATCTCAAAAGGCAACCTAAGAAATTATATGCACTTTAAATGAGCTAAGTCATTAAAGGGCTAATAAAAATGGTATTCCCTTCATACGAGGAAAAACTTAATGAGTACGCCTAAGTAGGTATTCTTTGTTTAATATTTTTCTCGGTTATTATGCGGGCTACCAGCAATATTTTTATTTTCCTGTTACACTGACAAAAAATGCGAAAATTTAAATTGTTATCGATTGTGATACGTGATGCAAGCATAGGTAGGTTGCCTATAGGTATGTATTATTATTGCCTTTGTCGATTCCCATAGCTGGGGGTTTGCATAAATATAAATTTAGAAGAAGATCGGGTAATGGAAGACACCTAAGCGCGACATGAAATAAAAACTTAATTTCAAACAAAATATTTATTGCAACCGACTTCACGTCAGCTTTATTTAATGGACTATCAATTGAGATCAATTTTAATAAATTGGGCATGCAACTTTAGAAAATTATAACAGTTTTACAAAAAAATCGTTTTGACTCCCATTGCACTGACACGGTGATCACCTTATGGGCAAAGAAAATTTAGTACATATGGCAAATACCTATAACCTTCCGACAAGTTTCAACTAGAGTAGTCCATGTGAGAACTTAGCCCACATGAAGTATATCTGTGGTCAAAGTCGTCGCCATGGGATGACAACGGAATCAGATAGAAAGATAGAGCCTATAGATTTAAAAACGACCCCATTTTTCAGCATGTTTGACTGAAAATTGTCATAAATATTCCGAACGTTGCCTGCCAAGAGTGAGTGAGTGCCAAGCCGCCTTTCCCTGGAATCTACACGATCTAGGGCCTAGTTCATTTGTCAATATAATGTTCTGTAGGAATGGAAATCATCATTACCCACAAATATGATAATGAAAAAAAAATCCTAGAAATTATTGAGAGAGTCTAAAATTGCAACCAATGCTCGGAAAGTCTGATTATTGTCTGATTATTGAGTATTGTCCGCATACGTGTAAAATTATTGACTGTTTATTGGAAGAATTCGACATTTATCGTTTATTTTAAGGACTAAAAATATGATCGGTGGGGCGTAAAAACCATATCTCAAATGCGCATGCGCCTACAAACTTGAGTCATCTAACGCAATGGCGAGGGCATAGGGCAGGGACGGGGAGATAGTTTATGCATTGCTTGCGTGTATAGTTTCGTGGATATGTTGGTGACTCTTATTACCCGCTGACTCCCATTACCCCATCTTCCCCTACCTAGATTTATTTTGCAGTTGATTGATGGTGTGTTAGTGTCTTTTTTTCTCGTTTTTAGGGTTCCGTACCTTAAAAGGAAAAAAGGAACCCTTTTAGGATCACTCGTGCGTCTGTCTGTATGTCTGTCTGTCCGTCTGTCACAGCCAATTTGCTCCTAAACTACTCGACCGATTGAGTTGAAATTTGATGAATACATGTAAATTGGTGACCCAAAGATGAACACGTCAAGTAAAATAATAAATTTTAAACAGGGGGGCCACTTTAGGGGGTTAAATCAGAAAAAAAAAATAAATAGTAAACTGTGTCGTGTACATATAAAGAGAGAAAGAGGTTGTTGTCAGCATCTCAGATATATATTTTTTATAATTTTTGCATAAACAAATTTGAAGTTATTTAAGAAAAACGACGAAAATTGACCATTCCCCCCCCCCTATCTCCGAAACTACTGAACTTAAAATTTTGAAAAAAATGTGGAAATTAGTTCTTTGCCCATAGATTACTAGAAAACCTATAAGAAGTTTTAGTATTCAAATTAAATCGAAAATTCTTAATAATATAACCCCCCCTGCCGGTACCACCGTAACCACTATGTCCCTGTATTTTAAATCTGTAATATTTTCGAAAATATTTATTTAAATTACGGAACCCTCACCACGCGAACTCGTACTTTTATGATTTAGCTAGCAATTTTTCGAATTTGCAGCGCTTTGATCGCAGCGTTCTCATCGATAATAGGTAAATCTATGAAAAAATCACGTTTACACAGTGATTTTCACATATCAAATCGTTGAAGCCGCTAGTATGCCGACAAAATATAGATTCATCAGAAAACACACGTAGCAAGTCAATATTAAACGCATTTCCTAAAAATAGCTTAATTGACTTCGGTTCGTAAGTAGTCAAGTAGATAGAGATCTTCCTAATGGGAAATATCAATAAATGTTGTCTACTGCCTCCTTACTTTCTATATCTTCTAGCTCTGGGCAGTGGCGTAGGTAACATGAATGACACCCGGGACGAGGCAGATAAGCAAAATAAAAGAAAAATTACACCTCATTCTTTTGCACGTCTAATGGTGAGATTCACAGACCGCACTACGACTTTACTTTGAGCAAAGTAGGATTAGAACTGTCAGAAATGTATGGGTTTTGGCAGTTCTAATAGTGAGATTCACAGACCGCACTACGACTTTACTTTGAGCAAAGTATGCTTAGAACTGTCAGAAATGTATGGGTTTTGACAGTTCTAATAGTGAGATTCACAGACCGCACTACGACTTTACTTTGAGCAAAGTATGCTTAGAACTGTCAGAAATGTATGCGTTTTGACAGTTCGAAGCGTACTTTGCTCGAAAGTAAAGTCGAAGTGCGGTCTGTGAATCTCGCCCTAAGTCGTACTTTGCTCAAAGTAAAGTCGTAGTGCAGTCTGTGAATCTCACCATAAATCCGCTAACCAATTTCAGAAATTTAAATCCCTGAAGCAGCACTTGGACCCTATAAGGTCCAAGAACAATAAGAAATCAATTGTCATATTTTTCGCGCTGCTTGAGGGATAGATGATCAATGGGTATCACCCCCAAATGGGTGGCCGGCTACGCCACTGGCTCTGGGACAGTTACTACTACACACTTTAAATCATTGTTTTTTTTTCCCAACATGTTTATTAATTATGCCTATGTTTGAAAACTCATCCTTACCCAAATATATATCGAGTGTAAGTAGGTAGGTAGGTGCCTCTTATGTGACGAATTATTTCGTTTTTTAATTATAATTATCATACTTATGTACATATTTTATTATTATTGCATTTATTAATTATGTTAATAAATATACCTACATACTAGGTCAGTATTTATGTACCTATTCGTATAGTTAATTTTTTTTTTCAATTCATAGTAAGTAAATAAAATTAAAGCAAGTGGGACTGTGGCGATCACAGGTGGCGATGAAGATTCATTCCATATACCTAGGTACTCTTGTCCTACTTGCAATGGAGTGTAAAAATCTAAAATAATGTCCTTGAATACCTATATTTTGTATATGTACCTATTGAAGTAGGTAATTACCGACGAAAAAACGTATATTAATATTTTGTTTTATAATACCTAGTCATCGGATGTGGTGCTTTTATGACCGCTTTATGTAAATAATAAACTATTAAGATTACAATTAATAGATTTTTGGCCATTATTAAGGCACAAATGAATCATAAAAAGGTCGTACAACTTAAAATTTATTTGCACATCTTATTAAAAAAACTTTAACATTGGTACTACCTTTATATCCATACCTACCTATTACAGTAGAATCTCGATAACTAGAATGTCAAGGGAAATGCTGAGATAGTAGGTACCTATAGTAGGTAAAAAATCCGAACATAACAAAAATCCTACATTTTCGTCGACTAAATTTGCTGATCTACTAACATCATTTGGCTTTATAGACTTGGCAGGCTTTTTCTTACTTTTTGTAGCACCATCTATAGTTTCTAAAGAATACAATTTCTGGTCCATCCCTGAATATTCTACAACGCATGCAACATACCTACTTTACCGAAATTGTCCGAAATTAGTTGGGCCATTTTAATTTTTGCGAGATTCACCTTGGGTGGTCGAATCTAGAGGAGCCCGGCAGTTTGGTATATTATAAGGTAGTGGCGGACTAAGGCCATCAAAGGCGGCAATGATAAATGAGGCCCATAGTCAAAGAACTTGCAGTAATTTTACAGACTTTTTAAACAAAAAATGGTAGAAAAAAAATTGATGACAGGCGGGTACGTGTACTCGATAGATAAGAGAAAGAGCATAGAATTATAGTTATTCCTCGAAGATAAAGAGCGACTGGATGACACATCCCAGTAGTCACGCGTTCAAGTCCCGTCTGACGTAATTTTTTCAATTTTTTTTTAAACAATTGTATGTCAGTAGCTACAGTGTGTATGTTTATTTAGTTGAAATCTTGTAGCAGCTTCTTCCGCTAGTGCAGTCAGTCAGGTCAACCGAACAATGGTGGTCAAATCAAATCGGGTTTGGTGAATGCAATGACGCGGGAGGGGCAGCAGCGTCGCGTGATAAAGCTGCCACTGCGATTGTTAATCCATACTGGGCGTGACGATTATGGTATGTTATCCGCAAAATGTCCCGTCAATGGGCATTGTTGGGGATCGATTTTGTCCAGCACTAGATTTTCGCCCTAATTACATCAAAAATGTAATATTATACCTATTAGGGAAGGCCAAGAAGGGAGTTTTGCTTGCTCGAGTGCTTCAGATTAAAATATGGGAGACACCTTCCACCCCGTTGAGTATTTTCACCAAATCTAAGGTTTCTATTGTATAGGGCCGATCCCTAAAGGCTCCGCCACGATCTTGTCTCACATTCAAATCGTCAGAATTTTGGATGGGAGCTTTCGCCCTCATGCAGCCATTGCCCGCGATCTTCACCAGGGTCGTTAGTCTACCTCGTAGACGACCTTGCCATTTCCCACGTTTCTTCTTTATACGCGTTTACCAATCGAGAACCCCTTTGTCCTAACTATACTATGTCAACAGAAACTCCGAGCATAATGCGGCCAACTTTCTGAAAATAGCATGCGGGAATTTTTGTGGATTGATAGGGTATGGTGAATGCGCAGTATGAGGTTCGTCAGTAAGGTATACGTACCAAAATTACATAAAAACACAAAACTTACATACTGAAGTCGCTTATTTATTTATCACTAGGGTGACACTTTTTTACAAGAATGCAAAATGGAACAAAGCGATCACATACACACATTTCAATTGAATTCACACAAAGCGTTGCGTGTGTGGCTGTAGTGTAGTGTATGTTTTATGTGTGTGTATTACTGTGTGGTTATGTAGTAGCTTGAAAATAAAATAGGCATGGTACGTCAATGCATCGAATGCGAGACATGCGGGACGCATCCAACGTTTTGCGGGACTATTTTATTAATTCTTGCAAAGCGGGATTACATCCAGCATTACGGGACAGTCCCGCAGAATCCGGGACGGTTGGAGAATAGCTCCCTTGATTGCGAGGCCTTGAATATTCTTATGAGACCCATAGGAAGCGACCACGTTTCAGTTCCGACTTTCGTACCTATGTCATCGCAAGCAAAACGCTCGTCGAAGTCGAAAACCTTTGTTTTTAAAAAACTGCGTTCAATTAGACGAGAGAATCGTAGTTTCCCGAATGCTGCCCAGGCGTATTGGATTCGCTGATTGACCTCTCTCTTTCTCGAAGTTGGACACACTTACCAAAGAGTATACAAATACACCTTTACCTAATTTAAACTAGACTACTTTTTCCTATTAACATTAATTTCCCCTGTGTATTCTCTTTATCACTCTACTATCGCTCATTGGCGATAGTAGAGTGATATAGAGAGTACTACATCTAACATTTAACACCAGGAACAGGAACGCGCCAGATGTTTTTTTTTCTTATTAAAATAAGAATCTTGTTACGGACGTATAATGGAACGGTTATAATTATTGGTCTTTGGAACATATTTTATGTATTTTATTAATATTGTCTTTGGTCTGTGATATTGTCTATGGTCCTTTTTTTTTCATATTATGACATCGCTATTACGCATATTGCCAGTGTCAAGTAAAACGATATCTCGTATTCGTAATACAGCGTAAAAGTCAGAGTCAGTCAGTCAATTTTAGGGTTGTTGAGGAAGTGATTATGAGGAAGAGGAATTGTGATGCGCCAATTTAGAGTATGCGGATGAGGAAGAGGATATTTTTATGAGGATGAGGAAGAGGAAGAGGAAGCAGATAACATAATAATAATAGCAAATCTTGAAACGTCCCACTGCTGGGCACTGGGCACTGGGCACGAGTCTCTCCCCTTCTTGAGGGGAGGTCTGGAGCTTACTCCACCACGCTGCTCCAATGCGGGTTGGTGGAGTTACTTGCAAGGGTTAGTGGCCAACCCGCTGTCGGATGTTTTCAAACCGCCCATAAAGCCTCCGACAAGGTTTAACGACTATTATCTGTCGATAGCAACCGGGACCGTCGGCGTCCTGCTCTCCGAAGCACGAAAATGCGCATTTTAATTTGCCACTAGTGGTCACCCGTCACACACCCGACCGCACCCGTATCACTTAATCGAGTAGATCGCTTGCGTTCTACACCAGCCGGGAGGCCTTGCGCGCTACAGAAAGATGAGAAGAGGATGATACAAAGATATAAATACTAGCGGACCCAACCTAAAATCCGCTGTCCTGTCTCTATCTACTTAACTTATGTATATATTTAAATACAAAAAAAGTGGACCAACCACTACAAAATGCTCTTTTAATTATTTTTACTATGAATCTAAAATCCAAACCATTCTCAAAACACATACGATAAAGAATCATCAAAATTGGTCCAGCAGTTAAGGACGAGTTCAGTGACATATCTACACAACGACATTGCTAAGGCCTTTGACCGGGTCTGGCACAGGGCACTTTTCGCGAAACTTCCATACTACGGTCTTCCCGAGAGGCTATGCAACTGGACAGCCAGCTTTCTGTCTGAGTGTTATATACAAGTCTTAGTTGACTGTCAGCGCTCAGACAGACTACCTATCAACGTGAGATGATGATGATGAGTGTAAGACCAAGTTGGCATCCAAAAAGCTAGGGGTGCTTAACAAAGACAGGCAGTATTCACTTTCACTTCGGGGCAGCTACTACTACTCATACTCATTTGTGGGCGGGAGCCCCCAAATACTAGCTTGGTCCACTTGATTCCCTACAAAAACGCGCCGTTCGTATTGTTAACGATTCAGGACTTACTGATAGGCTCGAACATCTGAGCCTACGTAGAGACATTGGGCGAATGTGCGTGTTGTACCGTCTCTACAATGGTGAGTGCTCTGCTGAACTGTTTGACACGGTGCTACCATCTATTTTCCTACACCGTACTACCCGCTGAAGAGAGAAGTTCCACCCACACCGACTGGACACCTGGCAGTGCTCAACGGTGCGGTTTTCTCGTTCGTTCTTGCCGAGAACGTGTAAATTGTGGAACGAACTTCCCTCTGAGGTGTTCCCTAAGTGTAGCACCTATTAAGAGGTTCTTCAAAAATGGCGTCAAAGGAGTCCTTCAGGGCTGGCAGCGCGTTGGCAACTCCCCTGGTGTTGCAAATGTTCATAGGCGACGGAGACCACTTTCCATCAAGTGGCCCGTCTGCTTGTCTGTCAACCTACAGACATAAAAAAAAACACACGCACACCAAAAAAAAAGATGAGTGAATGACACAATTTCATTTAGGAATTGTAATGAAAATAAGAATGCAGTCTTTATTTCTTTGTTAATTAGGTATTTAAGTCGAATATTATTAATCAAAATAAAATAATTGAATACTATGAATCGAAATTTATTTTAAACAGGGAGGTTAATTTTTATAAAAAAAATATTTGGTTTCCCCAACAACCGGTTTTATAGCTCATCATATACCAATACAGCATTGCTAAAAAGTCGTTTGCTGGTACATTTGATGGAAGAGAAGATAAAGCCCCGAATATTTCGATTTTTTAAGTTGAGTACGCGTATAAATAAAATAATGTATGTAAATAAAATTAAAACAAACAATCAAGGAACAGCGCCGGTGGCGGGTGGGAAGGTCTCGCTCGCCTGTTCGGCCTGGCACCGTGCTGCGGCGTGTGCGTTGCCATCGATACGCGACGCGCATGCGCAACAAAATTCCTCATAAATTCCTCTTAAATTTTGAGGAAGCGGTAGCGGAAGAGGATTTTTTATTTTAATTTTTGAGGATGCGGAAACGGTTGAGGATCCCAAAATATTGCGGAACTTCCTCAATATGAGGAAGAGGAAGAGGAATCCTCAGCAACCCTAGTCAATTTATCAGTCCATCAGTCAGTCAGTCACTAATTCGAGTAAAGCGATGGCTACTTTACCAGAACCATTTACAATGAAGTTTTGGAGGCAACCCGAAAGGACGCGCTTGCGCACTATTATTCTATTTCACTATACACGGGCACTGTAATAAGCCTATATCAAACAAAATGCCACCAACTTTATTTAATATAACTCAAAAATACACCAAGAAAATGAAATAAAATAAGAGCACCACACGAGTCTTTCAAGGTTCCCGCCAAAACTCTGTACGGTCCTTTACTGTCCTTTTTAGTCAGTTTTGCACCCCGAAGCAACATTTGACGTTTAAAGCATAGAGATTTTTATTAGATTTTAACGGAATGTAAGTATGGCGTTATCTTCCAAAAAAATCGATTATTAAATCGTTTTGAATGATTGTTTGATTAAATCGTAATATTAGGTTGGGGAAAAAGTGTCTTGGCATTTTTCAAGATAATTCAAAACGTTTTTAATACAGTTTATTTAAATTTAACTCAAGTATGTATGTACCATTTTGTTCGATAACCTTTTGCCATCTTGTAGATAGGGACATGATCCCATTGCTATAAAAATTTTGGGACATCTCATCAAAATACCGCGATAAGTGGATTTGGCAGTCCTCTCGTGATGTTAACCTAACATTGCATAAAGAATTCTGAAGAGACCGAAACAGGTGGAAATCTGAAGGTACAAGGTCAGGACTATACGGCGGATGCATTAACACCTCCCAGCCAAACTCTCTTAATTTTTGCTGAGTGGCTATAGATGTGTGAGGTCTAGCGTTATCATGATGAAACACCACATCCATGATCAATTCCGGCCGCTTTCTCTCAACTTCTTGCTTTAATCTCATCAGTTGTTCGCAGTAGAGTTCAGAATCGAGTGTATAGTCCTGCCTGGTGGTAATAGCTCATAATGAATAATGCCCTTCCAATCCCACCACACACACAACATCACCTTATTGCGAGTTAACCCGGGTTTCGCCACAGTCTGTGAAGCCTGACCGGCCTTTGACCACGACCTTTTTCGCACGTTCTTGTCGTACGTGATCCACTCTTCATCACCAGTTATCAGCTTCTTCAAAAATGATTCGGTTTCATTACGTCGTAATAAAGAATCACAAATGAGTACACGGTTCATTAGGTTTCTTTCAGTGAGCTCGTGAGGTACCCAAATATCGAGCTTTTTTTTGTACCCAGCTTTTTTCAAATGCGCCAAAACTGTTTTGTGATCAATTCTCAGTTCTTCAGCTACGTCGTAACTACTAATATGTCGATCTTGCTCCACTTTTTCAAAAATGGCATCCATTTTATCCGTAAGCGAGAGCGAGGTGCATCTTTGGCATCAAAATTTCCGGATTGAAAACGCTTAAACCAAATTTGTGCTACTCTCACAGACACTGCACTAGGTCCATAAACATCGCAAATTTTTTTCGCGGCTTGCGTTGCATTTTTACCTTTTTTGTAGTAAAATTTTAAAATGTATCGAATTTCTTCATTAGATTTACTCATCTTGACAGTACGAAAAACAAATGAAAATCACACATTTGCCTAGTTTGAATTTGGAATTATGTTCTTTAAAATTTTAACTTTCAATGATACCAAAACCAGCCAGATACAAATACTACAGCCAAAGAGATTTTATTACAAGTTCATACATACTATAATGCAAAAAGACTTTTTCCCCAACCTATTATAATGAAATTAAAATTAATTCGTTATAATAACGTAGCAAATAGTAGTTATTGAATCCAATATGTCATAGGTACTCCACTATTGGCTACCATTTTGTTGAAAGATTGTTACTAGGCGTGGAAGAAACGTCTCACCTTTATTGGAACATTAGTATCTGAAATACTAAACTGTTTCGAATCTTTGTGTGTATCATTTCGATCATTTCGCACATTGCGTCAAAGATCTACTGTGGCGAAAGTCCAAAACAAACAACTCGGCCCATAAGAGCAAAATAATGCAAACGAAAAACGCTCTTAAATTATTCGTCTTACAAACGTCATAGTCGTTATCCTTAAAAGTGGCAATGTATTTTATTAGATGTTTGAAGGCAGGCTACAGTATTCAATTACTCTCAATGAGAACTGTATGTTCGTTTGTCACTTGACGTGTATTTTACCATGGTAATCTGAACGTTTGGGTTTCATTTTATTAAAAAAATATGTCTGGATCTCAGAATGTCGATTATTCGGCCTAAAACTGAAAAATCGATTCTTCGATATATTTGACCTCAGATTGCAATAACCATCCCGCCCTAACGTTTAGTCTATGCTAGTCTATGTAGTAATATGGTGGTCGATTTACCAATATTTTTTGTAAATTGTTACTCGAAATAGGCGGGAATTTATTTCGATAAAAACCAACAATGAGCGTCGAAGAAGATGTAATGAAAATACAGAAAAAACTGACAAAAATGACTTCAGATGATGGAACAGTATGTATATGTTGAATCTGCTTTGAATAATAAAAAATGCTTCATGATAATCCGCAAGGAAATCAAAGCTTAAAATTTCAGCGATAGATTTCGTTTAGTTATTGTTTTTTTATTTACAGTAATAATTCAATTACGAATAAATATTTTCCTGTAGTTTAATACTTCATTCATTAAAATTCGGCATCTGGTTTTTTTGTGGTTACTTTTAGTGTTTAGTTGATGTATATGTTATACCGTGTTTGTGTTTTTATTTTAGGGCCAAGAGGAAGCTCTGGAGTTGTTAAAAGCATTACAAACTATGGCCATCAATTTGGATGTTCTCACGAAGACCAGGATAGGCATGACCGTCAACGCTTTACGCAAGTCTAGTAAGGACGACGAGGTTATATCTTTATGTAAAACACTTATAAAAAATTGGAAGAAATTTCTATCAGCACCTTCCACACCAGGAAAGGAAAGCGGCAACTCATCCAAATCGAAAAAGGATTCAAGTAAAGATAAGGATAAGAAAGATGATAAAGATAAAGACAAAAAGTTACCGGCTTCCTTTCCGCCCCAGTCTAACACCACTGATGCTGTTCGATTGAAGTGCAGGGAGCTACTCACTCAAGCCTTAAAAACCGATGGAGACAATACAAATTCAACGGCAACACCTGAGGAACTCGCTGAAGAACTGGAGGAGTGTATTTTTGCTGAATTCAAAAATACTGATATGAGATACAAGAATAGAGTTCGCTCACGAGTTGCCAATCTGAAAGATCCAAAAAATCCAACACTGCGTACCAATTATCTGAATGGAGTAATCTCAGCTGCACGTCTTGCTAAAATGACACCAGAAGAGATGGCCAGCGATGAGATGAAAAAGCTAAGAGAGAAGTTTATAAAAGAAGCTATTGATGATGCTCAGCTGGCAACTGTACAGGGTACCAAAACAGAGATGCTCAAGTGCGGCAAGTGCAAAAAGAAGAATTGTACTTATAATCAACTGCAAACCAGGAGTTCTGATGAACCTATGACCACTTTCGTACTTTGTAATGAGTGTGGCAATCGCTGGAAATTCTGTTAAGACTGCTTTTAACTATTTTAGAATAAAGTGTATCTGTCTGTGTGATACAGTAATGTATCGAGTATAGTACACATCTTCTATGAATTATGATATTTCATTTTTTCATATAATATATGATTGCATTGACCTTACTACTAACATTGACAATGAAATCATATTTAGTAGATAAGGATATTTTAGTTAAATTTTAATAAAATAATCTGCTTTAAGTGATCTTCTTCAGTTTTATTCATACTTCATGGCCTGTAGAGTAATAAGATATTGAAAATGCCAGCATTAAGATTAAATTTTATTCATAATCTTGCATATTCACAATAACAGGAATGTATCCTTTAGGATAGAAAATGACATCTTTTTATAAAAGTTGAACATAATACATATTCATTCTCATTACAATTATCTCTATAGTTAGGTACATCATTCAAATCCTTGTAGACATGATGACAGAAAATTATTACTCAATTTTTTGAGATGGCTTAATCTTGCTGTCATCATCTAATACAGAATGTAACAAAAATTAATAGGTTTCCATTACATACTATAGATGATTTATTGTCTGCTTTTGAAGTTTTCTTTGAAGAATTTAATTTGTTGGATAAATAGGCAGCTTACTGAAGAAACTATCGTAATTAATATGTAATATTTTAAACAACAATATTTAAGAAAGATTACATACCATTACCATTTTTATGTTTTACAAGCAAAGGTTTGAGTTGACATATGGTTAGACAACAATTTTAAACCTTGTTTATTATTATGTGTATAATGTATACATTGATACACACTTGTTGATTAAATATTTGCTTGGGTATTGGGTATACTGATTGACCAATAAAAATAAATACTACAATTTTAAAAAATCTGTCACACTTGCTAGCCTAGATGGATTGCTTTGCATAGATGGATGGTAGTGGCCACCACTGCAGAGCTCACAGGTTTGTATGAACACAGGGGTATTCATTGACACGAAAGCGTTAATTTATTTAAGAGGTACCCTCCAGTGGCATAGCTAACATGGGTGACACCCGGGGCAGATGAGAAATAAAAAGGAAATACTTCCCATTCTTTTGTTTCTTATTTCTCCATTCTCCACCATTGTGCAAAAATTTGAGCAGATTCTGCCTCTAGCGCTCCCTGGTTTTATAAATGCGAAAGTGAGTTGTGTTACGCTTTCACGTCTAAACAGCTCAAAAGGGTTATTTAGAGAGGGGGCCACTCCCAAATGGGTGGCACCCGGTGCGGGCCCCAAAGGCCCTCCCCAGACTACGCCACTGGTACTTGAATACCTAGTACCTACTCTTCCATGGAAACAGAGGCATGAATAATGTTGTTACTTATCTGTTTAATTTGAATTCAATAAGATGAAATAAAACCAATTAATTAGGTACGTATATCAAATTATGGTTCAACAATTTAATATTTACATTTATTAAAATGCCACTGTTTAACATTATTATTATTACAACAATATTTTTATATATACAGCTCAAGGATTTAAATAGATAAGCAAAATGTAAAATAATTTCCATAATGTTACAACAAGTATTTATGGACATATTTTCTTTGAAGCACTTTCTAGTTTATGTACTTATATGCAATAACGTAAATATCATACATATAGTATAGTATAGTAAGTACATAGCTATATTTTATAGCAGGAGCATTTGATTCGTCTGCTGCTATAAAACTACAACTTTTGAATTGTGATATAAATATTACCTGGTCTAGTATTCAACTAAGGTATTAATCATTAATATAGTTTCAGTACAAAGATCGACAGTATAGATTCATAGTAATTAAAAAATTATGATACTACTTTTAATTATCAATATTTTGAATAATTAATTCAAAAACATTTGAAATTAATACGTTGACATGATAATCAACCACCATAATGTAATAAAAATGGAATGGGAGTATTTGTGTTGGTAACATTTTGGGGCATTTTATATAAACCTAAATATTTCTTATAATTTGGACTAGTATCTTAAAAATAGATGGCGGCGGAATGACGTTCTGTCTGATGGTGGTGTCAAAAGTCTTAGGAATCGGCGTGCATGTATGAAGAGAATGATGAAGGTAGACGAGGCACGAGAGGTTTGTCAGAACCGGGATGTCTGGCGCTCTACACTCTCTGCCTACCCCGTTAGGGACCTGGCGTGAAGATACATATATATCTTAAAAATATAATTTAAGGCGATGGGTGCCTAGAAATATTTAAAGTTCAAAAGAACAGTAACTGGCTAGTGGTGGTGTTACAATATTGCATATTTTTGAATGATAAATGCAGATTCAGTTTAAGAACAGCATAATATAGGCACAACGGTATATTTTTGTTTCTGCAATTATGATTGTGATCTGCAATCAATGCTTACTCTATCATTCTAGCTGTGCCACTTTATAAATCATAATTTAATAATAGATACCCCATAATGATATGTCCCAAAATGGCCAGGAGGACTGCTATCTAATCTAATATGGCAAGCTACACTTTGGTGAATATCAACAGTTTCAATTTTTTTGGCTCATACTAAGTAATTGTCTATTTTGTCTTATTTTAAGAAGCTTTCTTACAATAATTTTATATTATAGTTACCTACTAAAACTTATAAACTAATATTTAACATAACTTTACAGCTACTCTACTACAACTTCACCTGTTTTCGTTTCAATGAATATTTTGTCGTCACAACACGACGTTACTTTATTTTCCATATCTAATTTGAGATCAGTCGTCACTGTGTCATCACCCTCGTCATCAATGTCTGTAATCGTAAAACTTACATCTTCATTTGCGACGAAACATTCAGGCGTCAGACTCTTTAAATAATTAAAATGAGTTTTCAGGTGTTCCCGTAGAAAATGTGACTGGACTGTAACTAAGTCACAATACGAGCACTTATGGCCTACGTTGCCTACATCATAACATTCGTGTTTTTTAAGATGTCGATATACAGCATCATAGCGCTGATTTGTATAAGGACATAGTAAACACACATGTAGTTTTCTATCCTTATTATTAGTGGAAGCCTCTGTATTGTTGGCCTCTTTACCCGAACTAATTGAACGCCTGTGTTGTAATAAACGTAGTGTCTGTTGGTCACTTATTGAGAATTGTTGGAAGTCTGTTTTTGGAGCATATTTTGGCATACTTTTAATCGCTAATTTAATATTGACTCCGCTATCTTCATGTTTATCTTCTTGGACTTCAGATTCTGACTCAGGACAGCCACTAATTCCTTTCCTTCTTTCGGCTTGTGCTTCATCATTCATTTGATGTTTACGCATATGCTGAACATAATTGGCATAATATTTTACAGAATAATCGCACAACTCACATTTGTACCTTTGTTTTGATCCATGTAATGATAAGTGAATTTTATATTGTTCTCTTTTCTCAAAAGCTGATGGGCATTTATGGCATTTATAACGTTTTTCTTTTTGACGACCGTTCTTTAAGTAAGTTGGATATATGAATTCGGGATTGCCATGCATCAAGTACCCAAATTGTGGATCCGCTTGAAGAACTGGAGGGAAATGATCATTAGGCTTTACTAATTTATCTTTTTCTATTAAAACTCTCTTTTGGGCTTCAGTCTTTCTTTGAAATAGGTCTGTTCCTGATAATGGAATATTTTTGTAGTCTAAATCTTCCCCGGATTCGTAATCACACGCAGCAACAGTGTTTTCGTTTTCGTGAAGTAATTCATGTTTTGCTAAGAAAGATAATGTTTTTACAGCATAAGTACATTTTTTGCACTTAAATTTACCATCGCTTCCATGTTGTCCGATATGATTGTTGAGAGCAGAACATTTCGTGAATTTTGCCGGACATTCCTTGCAGTCATATGTTACGTATGGGTCATTTTTTGAATTATTATTTCTTTTTTCGCCGTAGTCTGAAGGATTTGGATTACTTGAAACAACCCATGTTGTTTCCGACGTCGTTGAACAATGAATAGACTCTAATCGGGGTTCTTTATAAGCTGAATGTGAATTATGTACGAACTTGAGCATTTTCGTTTTCGTATGATATTCATCAGAATGAACAAACATGTGAGAACTTAATTCATTGTCTTCTGGCGCCGAAAATTCACAATTGTTACATTTATTAGAGAATGTTGAATCGTGAAATTTGTCATGGTCTTTTAATTCTCCTTCAGCAAAAAATCGAGCTGGGCATTTTCGACAGAAGTATAATATCTTAATTTCATTATTTTCACTTGCACCTTCTTGAGCTGCATCATCCGGCATCATGCTTTCTTTTTCAATTACTTTACGTAATTTAGCTATTTGTTCTTCGTCTGGAATACCTTCTTCAACAGTACAATAGATACGACCATATATTTCTCCATGTTGTTTAGAATGCGCCGCCAATCTCGATCTATGGTCGCATGTAAACTTACAATCTAAACATTTATAAATTGTAATTTTACTCTTTCCAAATACAATTAAATGTATTTTCTCGTGGTTGGGTAGCTTGCATTTTAACGTGTTAACGTACGAACAATAACGACATTTATACATCTTATGAAATTCATTTTTAGCTGATACCCAAACATACGGATAGTCTTCTAGGTTTTCAGAGTCATCTGCTTGAGAATCTGATAACAGGGGTTCCAATTCAGTGTCTATTTCATTCTTTTTAAAGATACCATGTACTCTCAAATGTTGATGTAGCAAATGTCTCTTCGAAACGCTGTAATTGCATTCTGGGCACTTGTAAGGTGTGTCCGCCGGGAGTCGATGAAATTGTTCGTGATACATGAATTGCGATTTGCTGTTGGTTTCGTATGGACATTCGGTACATTTATGTCGTTTTGTAGTGTTTGGCGTAGATTGAGACGCGTTGTCTGGCAAAGGTGACTTGCAGCCCATGGCTTTTGCGATGTAATCTTCAGGATCGTTAACTCCGTGCAGAGCAAGGTGTTGCTGTAATTCGTGTTCATCTTTGACGAAGAATTCACAAAAGTAACATTTGAAAATAGATTGAGGAGAAGGTTGATGCTGTTTTAAATGTGCTAAAAGCGCATTTTTATCGCTTGATCTGTAAGGACATTTTGTACACGTGTCACTATTGATGTCATTCAAAGATATGGCCGTTGATTCCTGTTTCGGTTTCACAGTAGTTATTACTTTGATTATGCCGTCGTGTTTCAGACGACAATGCCTCTGGAAAGAGATAGAAAAAGACATAATTTATTAATCACAGTCATTATCGATATTGTCTCATTTCCAATACAGTAACTTATCACCTAAGTTTGTTACGGTTTTGTTATTATTTCATTAAAATTTCAAATAAACACAATTTTAATTGATCGTAAGCAAATACTACAGCCTATAGATATGTAGGTACCATCGAAGAAGTTTCCGGTCTGCCAAAAACATCGCAAATTAGACTATCACAATTAAGGCAGCGACGTGACCAGTCGGATATTTATTCGATGGTACATATCTATTTAAATATAGGTCACAATGTCGATGCGAAGCCAGTTCTGTAGACTTGACTACTTTATTTCGTTGCCAGTAATTACAGGGTCGTAGATTACCATAACACTAAACACGTGTTCAACAGTACAAGTTAACGGAAAGTAGTGTATCTCTATGACGTAGCTATAGGGGGGCGGCGGGGACGACCCGCACGAAGGTGCCACCTATTTGGGTGTGACACCCTCTCTTTAAATAACCAAAATTTGAGCTGTTTAGACGTGAAAGCGCAAAACATAACTCGCTTTAGCATTCCAATTTGCTCAAATAAGGGACACAACGATAGAGAAGGGAGAAATAAGATATAAAAAAATGACGAGTATTTTATTTTTTTACTCATCCGCCCCGGGTGCCACCCATGTTAGCTACACGCCTCGACTGGTGTATCTATCTACTTAACATGAAAATACGGAAGTGCCCCACGACCTCGACCTCTGTTTCTGCCAGCAGTAACAAAAAGAAATGTAGGTATACGAATTTAGCCGTATCTTCAAACATTTAAAAAGGGCTTCGATGAAAAAGTACCCCTTTTACACTTCAGGTACGATTCCGAACTCCGCTGCACGCAACAGTGCTGCCGCAGCACCATATTTCTCTATTTTCTACCGCATTTCTGCCGCGACATTGTCGCGTAGCTCGGAATGTGATCTCATATAAACTTATAGATAACTAGCGGCCCGCCCCGGCTTCGCCCGCGCTGCTCTGCTCCTATTAGTCATAGCGTAATGTAAGCTATCCTATCTCTCAAGTTGGCTCGAACTGCACATGGTGTGCGAATTTTATTATAATCGGTTAAGTGGTTTAGGAGTCCATTGAGGACAAACATTGTGACACGAGATTTATATATATTAAGATAAATGGAGACCAGTAGTGCTGCGGTAGCACTGCGGCCGCAGCAATGTTGCATGCAGCGGAGTTCGGAATCGTACCTTTATACTAATTAATCTAGTGGTAGTAGGCCTCTAACCGTATACCGGGTCGAGTGATAAGTACTATTGAGATTTTTCCACTCTCCGGCAGTTTCTCGGTGCTACGGTTTGAAGATATCCTAATAGACTCGCCACATATTTCACTCGAGACAAAACATAACTGGCTAATGACGGGAGTTTGCATTTATGCCTGAATGCGTGTATTTACGTCTGCCTACCCCGGAATTCGACAGAGTTATTTTGTTTTTGTTGATCGTATTATGGCTATATTACAGTTCTTTGCCGTTTTCAATGTTCCGTTTCCGGCACAGAGGCATACACACCCTAGGCCTCAGGAGTGGTAACGCATCAGTATTTTGACCTTGGTCTTTGTGTGGGTGTCTATAAGCTGCAGTCATCACTTAATATCAATGTGAACTGCATGCTTTGTTTGCCACTACCATTACTTACATAAAAAAACTATTCTTGGAGACTCAGTACTGGCAAGCCGAAATTAAGTGCATATGATTATATAAGTCACGCTATAAAATCTAGATTTTAAATTGGCTTCCCACCTGCCACATGGGCGAAAACGTAACCGACAAATCGTGGGTGTTTGCGTGAATGCTTGAATGCATTCATTTACCTCTGCTTCTCACTTCGGGGATTACAGGCGTGAACTTACGTTTTAGAACCACAATTTAACACGACAGCGATTCATATATGAACATTAATTGCCTTCTACATACTTGTATCACATGTTTCCAATTGGATAGTTGATTGCAATGACCGCAACGGTATGCTAAATCAGCTGGATCTGGTGCGTTTTCTGGTTTTTTAGCGATTCCAAGTTTTTGGTCATCCATTCCGTTTTCCTTAGAGTGCTCTCGAACATGTTCTAAAAGAGCTTCTTTTGACGAATCTCTGAAAATATAATACGTATTACAATTATATAAAACCTAAAAGAAATATATATATTTTTTAGGACGGATTTATGTACTGGCACTCGTGGTTACGAGGCAATCGGTCAACGCAGAAGGCGCTCCAGCCTAAAAAATAAATACAACTTAGATTTTAAAGATATGAAGAAAAAATTACTTCGGATAACTAACCCAGCCGCTTAACAACAAAGCTACCGAAGTCCAATACTGTGACTTTTGTGGCCTTCAGTAGCTTAGTGATAAAGTGTTAAAGTCGCAGATTCGATCTCAGCTCGCTGTAATTTTTTTCTCAGTTTGTCTTTACATTTACCTTTAGTTTACTCGCATGTGTTTTGGGAATAATACAAATGAATATGTAGATTTTATGTACTAAATTGTTGTTGAAACTTACTTGTAATTACATTTCTTGCATTTCCATAAAGTTTTCTTGGGTTTTTTCATTTCTTGACCCATATTATCGGCGAAATCATATCTAAGATCGCTATGTTGCGTTTGTAAATTTAATGGTTGCATGTCCAAAGAAATATGGGTATTATCATGCATATCGTTATAGGTTTCTTCATCAAATGCTGCATCGATAGATGTATTTTGGTCAATGTAGTGAAATTCATTCTCCCCATTTTCATTTAAAATTGGCATTGCTAGGAATTTATTGTATTTGCTGTAGTTTCTTCTACCTGTTTCGTCAGTCATAAGCACTTGCGCGTCAGCATGCTCGGGATCTCTTGCAGATTTTAATTTAATATGCTTCGTTATGTCCCACCTCCAATTTGATTTATATTTGCACAGAGAACACTCAAATGGTTTCTTATTTAAATGCCCTACGATGTGGACGTGAAATCTGGAAGCTGTGGAAGCCCAAAACTTACAATGAGGACACTTGAAAACTTTCTTTCCGACGGCTTGGCTTGGTGATAAATTGAATCCATCATTATCGTCTACAATTTCTGCATCAAAATGTCTATTATTTTCTGGTAGAGTCGAATCATCATTGATATTTATATCGAGCGGTGTATCAAACTTGTTTACTTCGTTTGTTGTGTTAATGTTATTCCAAACAAAAACAACATTTTCCATCGGGTGCGGTTCAATTTCCTTTTCGGCGTTTGATATCGAAACATTACTGTTATCATGAGTTATAGCCCCCGATATTTTATCCTCATTCGCCATGTCCTTTTTTCTGCATGTTTGCATATGGACATATAAATCAGCACTTGATTTGCATCTATGTCTGCAATTCTGGCATCGTGTGGAACTTAAACTGGACATCAATGAATTCGTTGACACACGATTTGCTTGCGGAAGACAACTTTTTTCATGGACAGAATGTTCAGAGAGGCATTTACTTTCGAAGCCACAATTTTTGCATACTAAAGAACCTTCTTCTCCAGTTTCTGTAAGTAATCTTTCTTTTAGTTTATCGAAAAATGATTCATTTTTCTTTCGACCAGACGCTTCTTTTGCGTTTGCTTGAGTTACAGGTACAACTGTGATATCAATTGGTAAGTTTTCGAATTTCTTTTCCTTGTTTTGGTCTATTGAATCCGTTGAGTCTTTCTTCTTTTTCGCCGGAGGTTCACCCGGTAGGACTTTATTTTGTGTAGGTGTTGACGTATTTAAAGGTATAAGTTGAGGAATTGGTCTAGGGATCTTTCTGTTTTGTTTTTGATACCGCGATTCTTCGGACATTGAGTCGTCTTTTGAAAAGTCGCTATATAACTTAGAAGATGTGTTCCTATTAGATTCGTTGTCACAGGTAATCATTTCATTATCAGCGTTTTGAATCATGTCCTGGAAAGTAAAGAAATAAACACATTAAAATTGTAAGCAGGTATAAGTTCAAAACCTTTTCCGTACTAATCAATCAATTATATGTGATATAGTTCAATTGGAGTAGGTTGGCAGTTTAGGTATTATCTACCTGCAACATAAAGTAAATAAAATTATTGTTACCAGATCTTATGGCCCCGTAATAACTTTCACAGAGACATAACAACAAGTCTCAGGGGTGGCAACACATCTGCATTTTGACCACTGGTAAATAAATGTCTATAGGCTGCAGTCATCACTTAACATCAATGTGAACTGCATGCTTGTTTGCCATCCGTCACATAAAGAAGAAAGATCAGGATCTCTATTTACAAATTAATAATAAGGAATTTGAACATTAAATGCAATATGATGTTGATATTACTCAATCTAGCTACCTCTAAATATCACTTACTCTTCACTACTATCGTGTCCAGGTTACGGCTTATCTAATCAACGGGCCCGTGATTTCTGGCACAGAAGTCTGGATCATTTATGGGTTCAGGAATGGCGTCTAGCTTGTAGGTAAATGTCTGTAGACTATAATAATTATGCTATATGCACTTTTATGACATAAAAGTATCTACATATTTTTTAGGCTTTGGATAATATAGGCCACGTACCTACCTCACACATTCAATCTAAACTTAAAGTAGGTACCTATGTCTAAACCCTGGCCCATATTTATGTGTTCTTCTAAGTAAATAAAAATAGTGGATTGTTTTTTTTTTAATTATGAACGTAACGTGCATATGTAATGATAATATTTAATTGATTTTATAGCCCATTATCACGTAATAAATCATGTCTGTAAATGCCGATGCGTTGTTATCCCAAATCCAAAGCTAAAGACTATCACTGAGGCGGCGTTAGCTTGATATTGTGGATCAATATGTTATACAGGTATAATGGTAGTCAGGGAACTATGCGCTTATCCAAAATCAAACAAATATTTAAATAGCCCTTATTACCATCTTATTGGGTATCCATATGGTCAAGCGGCCAGTTCCCTGTTAGTACATTGCAAACCCCAAGATCTAGATAATATTGACATTCGGGAACTAATCTAAGTCTACGTACCTAATCATTGTTTATTTACATAATTTAATAATTGAGCTGCATCTCGTTAACATTTATTTACGTTGCCACAATAAGCTGAGTCTAATTGTTTATGATTGTTGTAACCTATATGTGAGTGTATCGAAGTATGTGTAATGGATACAACAGTAATATTCATGCATGTAGGTATGTAGGTATAAGCGATTCTAGGACGGCATGCATAGTAGGTAAACATGATGCAAGGGCCGAGGGCCGAGTGGAGCGGGCAATTGCACCGCAGCCGGCTTGATAACACCGATGGCGGTGTGACGTCACCTGCCCCTGCGACCGCCCCAGGGCGCGGCCCCTCGGTCCTCGCATACTGCTCGCGTCAACACTCACCGAAGCGGAATATGAGGAGCCCGAGTCGCCGCTCCCTTCTTCCTCCTTGGATATCAGAGAGCTGCCGTTCGTAGACTCATCCACTACCAACACGTCGCTGGCACCCACCCGGTTCCGCCGACGACTCGAACTCGATTGGCCCATCGGCGGCGTGTGGTGATTCATCTCGTGCACTGTCAAACTTTGCCTGATATCCGCAGTGAAGTTGCACATCGAGCAGTGGAAGCTGCCGGTGCCCCCGTGGTTCTTCATGTGCCGATCTAAGTTCCATTTGTAAGGTGTTCGGAAGTCGCACATGGTGCATTTAATCATAGGCATCGAATGATACTTGACGTGCTTCGTATATCTAGCACGAATATGCGTTACGTAGTTGCACTTGTCGCATGAAAAAAATTTGCTCTTCGATTTCGACTTAGAAGCGGCATCACCCGGCATTGACCTTTCAACGTCTGCGTCTACATTTATAGGTCGTTCCAAGGACTCCTCATTACAATCGTCGAGATCCATCTGGTTGTCATCGCATTCCTCGATCTCTTCGAGCAGATCTTCAATACTCTCCATGGGCTCCGGCGGCGCGGTAGCGGCCGCTCTGTGTTCTTGTTCTTTCGCAGAAGAGTTCGCCTCGTGAACCATCTTTATGTGTCTGACCAGTTTCTGATGATGCCGAGATGCGTAAACGCAATGTGGACAGTCATATATTTTAATTCTCTCGAAGTGAACGTCTCGCGAATGGACTAGATAAGCCCGCGGGTTCTGCGTGTAAAACGTGCACTTCGCACAATTGTAATTCCGCCGTATCTTGCACTGTGGTAATTCAAAATCTTCCGCGGCGTCCGAGGAGGCCTCCGATGATGCGTCGCCGCACAGGCGGCCTTCGTGTTGGCGTACGAGAGTCGCGACCTCGCCGATTTGCGCGCTCGGCGGCGAGGACATCTGTTGTAGCATACTCCGCTGCAACAAAACAATGCTCGGTGTCGGTTAAACGTTCCGAGACGAGCGCGGGAGCGGGAAGGGGCGCGCGGGTGGTGCCGCGCTGCAGCGGAGCGGGCGCGAGTACGGACCTGCGAAGCGCGAGGCCGTCGGCGGCTGAATGAGGTGCCGCGGTCGGCTGGCGGCCGACGGCCGACGGACGACCGGCAAGCGCCACCGGCGGCCGGCGGTCGGCCCCAGGGCGCGAGGGCGCGGGACGGGTGCGGAGGGTCCGACGTGATGCTTCTATGTTTTTAATCCTCCTCAACGCCGGGCGTTAGGGATACGCGAGCGACTTCCACACAGCCATCACGACTCAATACGTCATTTTTGGATCTTTACTATCAAAGAGGTATTGTGGGAGCCCAATTGTTCTGCCAGCTCCGGAATGTACCTATTACCACCAAAACCACCGGTTATTGAATATCACTTGTGTTATGTTTGTTCGCAAATCGGGCAAAGTTAAAGAAGCAGGTGGCTGAAATTAGGTTAATTATTATTAATTTCTGTTCAAGGTTAAAATGATATGCCAGTAATGCGAGGGATGCAAATCTAACTTCTTAAGCAACAAGGAAGTACGGTACCTTAACCACTAACCTTAGGTTATTTTCATAAAATGTTAGAAGTTGTTTGAACAGATTGACTCCGAGTACAACAATGATAATCATAAACACATTTTTTTTTTAATGCAATGGAACACATCACTAGTCAGCTAAGTATTTTAATACGTAGTCAATGACCAGTCAAGTTCTATTGACTATTTTTTATTAGATACCGAGGTACGATTAAAACTTAATGTTAGGTATATTTAAACTAAGAACCAATAATTTTTAATCGTCCTTTTTAAACCACTTCATTTTCTAAAACATGATTAGGTAGGTACCTATAATTTGAGCAGCAGGCCAGTGGTAAATACTGGTAAGGTACAAATAGTCGTGATCGGATAATCGGATCTCAGAAGCCCCGGATACTTCAATAAACACGATCTAATATTAAACAAAAGCGGACAAATCCCCAAATGCGTATCACTGAGATCAAATAGGTACCTACCTACCTACTCGAATTTCGGAATGCATATCCATTTATCGCGAAATGATAAAACATGACAAATTCCGACTTTTCTCAGTATTATGATAAAATTGTAGCCAAATTTGTATAATCGATTCTATACAGACATCAATGAAGGTGTGAATATATGACATTGTCAGTGGTAGAGCGTCAATAGATGAGTACAAAAGCCTAGGTAGCGCTACATAAAGTACCTAATCTATCTTCCCATGGCTAATAGACATATCCGTAGTATTAGCCAGTGGCATAGCTAGCATGGGTGGCACCCGGTGCGGATATTGTATTGTAATGTCACAATACTTAAAATGTGTAAAATTCCTCATCCTAACCAATAAATATCTATGCCACTTCGCCTACTACTAACAGCTCTACCTTCTAAAGGAACGATGCATTGCTTTATAAAGATGCTTATGTATTGTAATCTTATCCTAATAACATACTTACCATGCCACCAGTTGTATTATCGAGCCATTCAGAACTGGTATTCTACTTATATAGATCATACATTTGATAGTATATATGGCACATTAAATAAAATAAAAAAAATACGTCTCAAACAAAGTTTTTTGATAGCGTTGATGTCTTTTCCGGTAGGTATGTAAAACTTGCAGTTCTCTCATCGACGGTAAGAGTTCATGGACATTTGAGTTTATTGTAAGTCTATTGTAAAAATGTGTTGCTTATCCTGAAACTTCGTATTTGACGTCAACAATTGTGAGACGCAACATAACTAAAGAGAAGCTGTATTGCGTGGTTGAAGCGTAACTTGAACATTTGATTTTATATTTATATCTTTTGCAAAAAAGTTTTGCATAACCTGAAACTTCATATTTGACGTCAGCAATCGTAATACGTAACTAGAAAATTTGAATTTATATTTAGCTCTATTGCAAAAATGCGTTGCTTATCCTGAAATTCATATTTGACTCAGAAATTGTGACACGTAACTTGAACATTTATTTGGGTTTTGGCAAAATTGCATATTGCGTTGCGTTACTTATCCTGAAACTTCATATTCATCGATCCCGAAACTAGGATGTGGTCTTCGGTAGCTTAGCAGTAAAGCGGATGGACTGGTTATCCTGAGGTCACAGTTTCGATTCCTGCCCGTAGTCGTTTTTTTTTCCATTTCTTCTTTAATTTCTAAATTAACTCGATAAATAAAAATATCGAATTCATATTTTACATCAACAACTATGATGTATAACGAGATCAAGATAATGTCGAACTCTACCCTTCCGTAGATAGATTCAGTAGTGTCACCTAACAGAGCGTTCACAGCCTACCGTTTCGGTACGTATTTCTATGGGGGCAGTTAGATAAAAAACCGTTAACGATGGAAACCGTGAATACTGGAGCATATAAACATATATATATATATATAAAAGCCAGAGTTCAATGCAACTCAGTTACCACACCTGAGGTCTAAGTTGTTATACCCCTATGTAAGAAATAACAGGACCGAACATTACCACCTGACCGGAACACGATAGCGAGCACTACGATTTAGCGCTTACTACGTTAGGTAATAATGCAATGGTGCCTACTCTCGCGATCTCCGTCACTGCAGCTCTACCATCAGTGAAAAAGTTATTTATTGAACCAGTTGTATTTATATACCTAATATTATTCGAATAAAATAGCAATACTATGTAGATGCCCACTTAAAAAGAGCTATTTTTGTAAACAAAACACACTACTATATCTTTTAGTAATGTAGAGTACAACCCATTTCATGACTTACACAGTACCATTTAGCGAGTAGCCTCACACGTAGGTACCTATAAATAAGCATACCTACGTGTAAGCACTAAGTACATTACACGTTATAAATGTTCGCCGAGCGAAACGAAAACTCCCCTTCTCTGTAACTACCTATTTGATTGTCAGTTTTTAAAAGAAGGTAGAGCTGTTGACGATTTACTGTACATGTTTTTGTTTGACACATTATTATTAAACAATTAGCTGATCTTTGTTTAGAGGCATTCATTTAGCAAAAAAAGTGAACTAACAATTCTTAAGTAGTATTTATAATCTGTTAACATTACGTTAACGAAACGATAAACTTTTTCTGTGAAATAAATCTGTCAGCAAAAAAGTTTGTTTTTATTTATGTTGAGTAGTTTTTGATGAGCTATAGAGGTAAACTATATTATAGTACATGTTAGCTAATATGGATTTGTTATCACTTCATTGCTGAATACATGGCACTTGTTATAGGTTGTCCGAATGTACTTTTTTAATGAATAAACAAAACTGAATGAATTGAATAGAATAGTTAATGACATGTATTCAGTAACGAATTAAGTTAAGCCTCGAAAAACATTAGCATATATTTTCACTTACCTTTTTATTATCTTACTAACTCATGCTACATTAAATTAATATCTGACACTACAAGCTGATATCTATTGTTTAATCTTTGTTGATACGCAAAATTAGTGACACTTTAATTAACCACTCAACACTTTTTCAGTTAACTAAACGTAGTACGTATGTAGTACATAACTACTTACAGAATAAATGGTTTATCATAGTAGGTTAATATAGAGATAAATTTTGTTTGCATTGAATCTAAGTATGGCATTTTTTGCGTAAAAGGATCTCAATGTTATGACTTAGGCAATCATTAAGCTTCAAATCCGTACAATTAATGAGAAAACATTTATTGAAATTAATCCTACTTTTCATATCATCGTAATATAAATAAACAATCATTAATTTAAATGATAGTTTGTTAATTGTAAATTTGTACTGTAAATTTTTTTGTTAATTTGCGAACATATGCCCTTTTTTTCATTGTGTGTAACCCAATAACATCGTTAATTACGACTGATTAAAAAAATATGTACAATCAGATCGACACGTGTGTTTTTGCATGGCAACCGTATTTGTGATGTATAGCGAGGGTGAGTGACATTAGATCGGCGAGCGCGTCGCGGGAAGCACTTATTAGAAGCAGCTGGCGGACGCCGAGGTGCGGGGTGCGCGGGGAGAGGCAACGGGGTCGTCGACGCAGACAACTTGACAGGGCAGAGGCAGGAAACGGCCGGAGAAGGCATCCCAGCCCGAGCACAATAGCGGCGGCGGCGCGCCGCAGGGGGAGCCCTCGCAATCGATATGGCGTCGCTAAGGTCCGTTGGCCGCTGTGAGCGGTTTGGAACGCTGCAGAAGCGGATGCCCCTCGCCCCGCACTCTCGTTCCCCGCTCGCCCACCACACCTGCTGTGTATTTATAGAGCGGCTCCGGGGATGCAGGGATGGTCGCCGGTTGCCGCGGGCTCACCTACCTACATGTAGTAGTGTGGTGCTGTGATGTCGATGCAGTGATCGCACGCCGCACACCGCGTCCGCAACGCGGGTGACGCCCGTCTGCTTGTTATTTGTCACAATGTATATAAAAATAGCGACCGCTCTTTATAAAGGCTGTCGAACGCGGTTTGCAATATTTATCTTGTCTACGCAGTTTCAAATAATTTAAGTTTACTATATTATGCCGAGTCTAGCTAAATGCAACATAAATTAGGTAAATAGCATAAAACAAACAAACACGCAGTTTGGAATAACATAGTGCACCCAAGACTGCTCGGTCTTGGGTGTACTATGTGAGTTAGTTACTAGTAGTAGATGATTAAAGCATTAATAATTAGGTAGGTACAATAAAAATAATTCCGATCGAATCAATGTAGGTACGGTCCCGTCATTTCTAGCACGGATACAACACTTATCCTGAAAACAATGGTCTAAGTACCTCAGAAGTACATAAACTCATCTGGATTATGATTTCTAGTTTTATAACGGTGATAATGATAATGACATTAATAGTAAATCAAAAGATGAATAAGAGCAATACAAACCGGTTCGTTATCTTTATTAAAATGTCCTTTCACTCTCGACTCTTTCAAGTTCGACTCCCCATCTCACGAGCATTTGGCATATAGAGTCATTTAGAATGAAATATGGCGCTTACAATTTACACTTTCAGTTTTATTTGTCAGTTGACAACAAACAGTGTATTAAAATTCATTGTTTACCAACGTTTAACAATTATGTACCTAAGGTTGGCTATTATTTGAGGCATATTTTTTTTTTATATAATGATGGTGGCAAACAAGCATGCAGTTCACATTGATGTTTTTTTTTTATGTAATGGAAGTGGCAAACAAGCATGCAGTTCACATTGATGTTAAGTGATGACTGCAGTCTATAGACACCCACACAAGGACCAAGATCAAAATGCAGATGCGTTACCACCCCTGAGGCCTAAGGTGTTATGCCTCTGTGCCGAAAATTACAGGGCCGTACATTACCACCTGACCGGAACACGACAGTGCTGAACACTACCATTTAGCGGCAAGTATATTAGATAATGCGGTGGTGCCTACGCCCGCGAGCTCCGTCACTGGAGCTCTAC
The DNA here is from genome assembly GCA_036365455.1 of Macrosoma leucophasiata. Lineage (NCBI taxonomy): Eukaryota > Metazoa > Arthropoda > Insecta > Lepidoptera > Hedylidae > Macrosoma > Macrosoma leucophasiata. The sequence continues at coordinate 18,102,912 of JAWQUS010000007.1, read as the reverse complement.
CACCAGTAATGACTGCAGCCTAAGGTGTTATGCCTCTGTGCCGGAAATTATAGGGCCGTACATTACCACCTGACCGGAACACGACAGTGCTGAACACTACCATTTAGCGGCAAGTATATTAGATAATGCGGTGGTGCCTACGCCCGCGAGCTCCGTCACTGGAGCTCTACCACCAGTAATGACTGCAGCCTATAGACACTTACACAAAGACCAGAGGTCAAAACGCAGATGCGATGCCGCTCCTGAGACCCTAGTTGTTTTGTCTCTGTGAGAGTTATTACGGAGCCAAAATAACCGGGGTATCCATTATTTATTAAAAACATTACTCTCTATTCTACATCTTTGTTGTGACAAGCTTACACCAGTAAGCTTTGTTAGCCTAGTGGCATAGTGGTTAAGCGACGATCTCTTAGTCCGCATGTCACTAGTTCGATCATCGAAAATTATTAAATATTATTGCCAGATACATTTATAATTTAAGACCCGGTTTAATCAACGTTTGTTTTAAATTTAAAATAATGTAGCCGTTAGTATCAGGTATTATTTTGTTTCAAAAATCCTGCCCCGATGTGCACTTGATCGTGAAATAGGTACGAGAATATTTAATTTTAATTATAAGTGATATTTTTTGTCACGGGAGTGCCACAGGGAGGTCGTGTTCCATCGACTAGTTCATACTCCATACTAGCCTCGCTATTATTACAAAATATTAAGTTTTATTTTGTCTCTAGGGGTCAGATTTACAGACCACACTATGACTCTACTTTGACGTAGAGTCGAACTTTCAATGCCTATTCTGTTTCACTGATGTCTTCTTAAATTTCACGTGAAATTTAAGACAATTCTCTATGGACAAATTCAAAGGCTATAAGAACATATTACGAAAATGATCACATGATCTAACATTAAATATCTCACTTTGTACCGGTCGACCACTACCTGAGGAGTCTGTCTGCATAATTTATTATTACGTAACATTGATTTGGTTCACAAACATAGAACGGACTTGAGGTGAATTGTGGTTCAAATTGATATACAAAGGACGCATATACTACACTTATTTTAATTTAGAATAACGTATCTATAAGTATATTATTAGGTATATAAAAACTTATCGCGAAATCTCAAGAAATAAAATAAATGCTAGGAGTTTCAAAGGACATGGACCGAAATTGCCTAATAATAAAAATAACATTATATGTGCAAAAAAAAGTTTTTGTTAAAAGAAACTCAAAAAAAGAGTTTATTATTCATGGTGCTGTTCATATATCAGCAAATCTTCTAGGCATATACCTAGGTATTTAATTGTCACTAGTAATTGCATTGATTTTAACTGCAACTGTTATTTACCTTATTTCCAGAAAACGTGGAGTTCCTCCAATCCTTTAATTTAATTACTGTTTAAGAAAAGGGGTAGGTTCTTTATCATTTTTTTGACGATTCGGTTAGTCCAGCGGTATGAGACGACCGTTTGATTCGAAGGATCGCGGATTCGATTCAATCCCCGCACCGGGACAAATATTTTTCGGGACTGGTTGTTTGTGTACAAATTAAATTAGGGCTGGAACATTTTTATTTTCCCCTCCTAACTTACCAACTGCACTAAATGTACGCAAACTGGCGAACCGACCCTAATCTGTTCCATGCCCATCGGTATAATCAGTCAATTATCAAACGAAAACTTTATAGATATACATAACAATTAATCATTACAATTGCTGACTTTATGTAGCTCAATTTGTGATTATTTTATATTATTGGGAGGCTCCATTTCGAGCCAACCCATGTGCAGAGTTACATGGTAGGTAATGTAAATAACCAACAATTTGAACCTTGTAAAAATATAATATTTTGTTCATAGATACGTGAAAATGGCAAACACGCAAACCCATGGAACTGATGGTAAATACATAGTGCAACGTATTGTAATCTATGATAGACCTCAATACAGCTGCGTTGCTACTTCTTTGGCCTAAATCTATAGGTACTTATAGTTGGTATTGTGGCACACCATCTTTTAGCGCAGTGATTCCCAAAGTGGTCCAGATGGACCCCCTGGGGTTCATGGGAGACTCGATGGGGGTCTACGTAGGCGTGAATAAAAATTGGAAATATGGGTATGTGATATAAATGTAGCAAGGAACCACCGAAACCAGAAAATAATTGAAAGGGGTTTACCAGTAAAATAACTTTATTATTGAGACATGTCTGTTTCAAATTTTTATATTACAATATGAAAAATTACCTGTGCTTAAATGCGAGAAAAGCAAATAACAGCCAGCTGATTGTTATTGATTTATGGTTGCCGTAGGCGGTCTAGGCAAAGTGGTTGTGTCATTAACAGTAATAGGAATAGATAGTGCAATTTAATGTCAATGACCATAAACATAATGTTTATGTGGATACAGCCATAGAGTTGATTTTTATTTTTGTGCTATGGAAGTGGCTAACAAGCGAATAGTTCACATTGATTGATGGTAAGTGATGCTCATAGACTTCCATAAAATGAGAAAAACCTAATAGGACCAGAGATAAAAGATAATACATCTCTTATAGCCCCTTGACTCAGGGATCGAACCAAGGTAGAGGGTCACTACTATAATGCTGGAGTATACATACACATCGATACTTATTGAAAAAATCATGTCTGATGCAGATGCCTGAGGTTAAATTATTACTTATTTGTAAAATCAGACATTGAATGATGTAATATTGAATTATATTACTGACTATCTTTGTCCATGTTAAGATATCCTCATGAAACCTCGCAAAATTGTGCTATTCAATCTAATCAGTGTAAAATTAGGGTCTTATTTGACGTCAAGCTAGGCAGTTTTTGTTGCATAAGTGGCAGATCTCAAGTTGCGCCTTTGATGGCATCCAAGTTGATGTTGAGGTAATGTTTAGCCCCATAATTGCTGGCAAATCGACAGAAAACGTTCGTTCGCAGTAGCACCATATCTGCGTTGAGGTGCAGCCATGGAACTCTCCGTTTATCTTAAATCAATTAAAAAATAATAAATATAGCATTTATTGCGCCCGAATAAGATGTCCGCGTGGTCAAGCGGCCAGTTCCCAGATAGAACATTATTTGATTGATTGCACAAATAGGTACCAATATGGATAGCGTTCCCCTTTGCTTCTTGACTTGAACAAAAACTCGTAGGTATCTAAAAGTACTTTTTTCTAATCTTCAACTTATCTGTTTCATTTTGCGACACGTCATAAGAATGCCTTGGTTCTTGTATGAGCGTAGGTATCGATGATCGCAACGATACCAGACATTAGTTATCATTGTGTTGTACCTAGATATAGTTATGAATTATTCTGGCGTCAGTAGATAGGTAGGTACGTTGTTCTTGTAGGAGGTTGAGTCCACGCGAACATTCCGAGCGTGACTTTAGTAGGTACGTAGCAGCTCTGTCCCGCACTATCTGACCGCTTCTTGCACAAACTAGTTTCTATTTCAATGTAAGTTTACAACCCTTTTTTAAATGATGGTTGTTGATACAACTCAATACAACTCCCGAATCCATTGAAATCCTCAACTGTTCGACTCTATCTTTCTACAGTTGGGATTTGTTAAAACTAGAATGGGATACCTATAGAATAAGTAATCTATTTCTGCCTTGCTAGTGAAGAAATTACATATCGCCTACATCATTTGCCGATCACACCACATATCTCTCTTATGGGTAAGATATAATAAACCACGACATACCTATGGAGTAATATGCACGTCAAAGGCATAACAGGAAATAGATTTGAAATTATCTCTCCTCTAATAATATACCTACTGTTTGTGGGAGCGCGATGGTGCAGCTTCATTGCGGATTTTGCGACGCAAATAATTTGTGCGCCAATTGACCTTTCGTCAGCCGCCGTCGACGACGCGGTGCGGTGGCGGCGGCGGCGGGCGCGGTCGCAGCCACTCCGGCCAACATGCGCTATATATAGATACGCGACAACACGCCATACTCCCACCGAACGCCCGCTAGAGGCCGACTACGTAAGCAGTTTTCCTTTATCGCCCGCGAGCCGGCCTTTAGTCAGGAATTCACAAAAGCGTCGCTAGAGACGCTGTCGAGGCGACGGGACGCCGACTCACGCCTCCCTCCCGGGATCGATACCGTACAGATGGTAACCCATAACCACAAGGGCGTTCTTATGTGGAAGCTACACGCATCCACGATATAGGTATGAAAATAAAACGATCGCTGTGCTGGGACGTCTCTACTTAACGCCTACAAAATGCTACATGTAACAACCGTAATAAGAGACGTATCCAAAAGTGCTGAACAATGGTTTGAAGTTTGACACCGGTGGGATGGTGCGATGTAAATGTCAACGTTCAAACGAACGATGGAACCTCGTTTTAACAAAGCATAAGTTGGCTATTATCAAAGTGATGAGTCTCGTTTAGAAGAATGTCACCGGTCGGACTGGAAATCATAACCTTGAGGGAGGAGGACGCTCGACGACAAGACGTGCGCTGCGCGCGTATCGGACGACGTAAAGGGTGCAGTCATCGACGACCATCGCGACAGCAGCAGGGTCGAATGGAATTCGTACCGAGCGGCGGGTGGCGTGCGGCGTGCTCGTTTAATGATGGTCACGATAAGGCGTTGTGACGCTCCTCGGGCGCTCGGCGCTCAGCGGTCGGGCGCGGGTGTCGTGTCGGAGGCGCGCGTGTGTGCGTGCCGATGCGAGGCGGTGTGCCGGTGTGGTGACGCCTGCCGCGTCCCTGGCGCACCCGTCCCGCCGCCCGCGCCCTGCCGCGCCGTGCCTGCGGCCGCACGTTCCGCAACATGTGCGGTGCGGCGGCGGCAGCCGGCCCGCCTGCGCCTGCCGTCATGCGCTACCCAACACGAACACGACGATCGCAGCTCGCAGCCCGCGCCGTCCCTCCCGCGCCGAGGCCCGCAGATAATAGGCCTTATCAAAGCACCAGATAGCAGAGGTGCTGCGCGCTCGTTTAGGTGTCATGGACACCCCGCTTTGACCGACGCGGACCGGCTCGTGCATGTAGTCACGCCGACTTGTTTGTTAGCTACTCCGATGATTTACATTATGAGTCAATATTGTCGTCAATGGTAAACAACAATCGAATATAATGGTTGTAAGGAGTACGTACGTATTATTAACGCGAGATCAATCGGATTGCTGAATCAGCGATGCCCGTTGACACTGCCATCGAGAAATCACAAAGGAATCACTGTTTAAAACCCGATCTTCGCTAACATCGCGAACCGTGGTTAAAGTGCAGATTCCTTACTGTTGTACCTTTTTAAAACTACCGATGCTAAACGGCATTTCTAACTCTTAAAATGCTTTAAATTTTTGTATGATAAGAAAGTGGCATAACGTTGAATGATACCTGCTTTGATGGGAAGTGAATTCTACAGCCTATAGACATCTACATAAAAGTCAAGGCCTCTAGGTAGAGGCGTTGTCATCACCACTCCTATGGCCTAGCTGTTACTGCCATGTGCCAGTAATTACATAATTGTGCATTACCACCAAACTGAAACACGGTAGCGTTGAACATTAACAATTAGTGGCAGGCAAATTACGAGCTCCGTTTCTCTTAGATATTTCTTATTCAATATTAAATACGGTGCTATACTATCTGTTTTCCACGACTTTGACTGTGAGCTCTTTAGTTTTGGTACAGAAGTGGTTTATGGCGTTTCTGAGGATTCCAATTATCTCTGTATTAAATTTCAGCGAAATCGATACAGCCATTATGACGTGAAACCAGAATGTGTTTAAAATATAAACACTGTCACATCTTTAATTTCACAAGCATTGCTAACTATCGTAACGTAACTTCACACCTGTTATACCTGCAGGGGTAGGCAGAGGTGAATACATGCATTCAAGCATACATGCAAACACACACGATTCACCGGTTACGTTTTGGCCAATGTACCTACCTAATGGTGTGGTACGCCCCGGGCCTCTGGTCTTGGGGGGCCTCCAAATGGCTACAAGTTCCCTTGATTAAATCGTAATTAAAGCGCTTTATTTAACGTTTTTGTCGGGACTCCCGCTAAGGTCATATACCATACACGATGCAAAGGTAAATACTTCTATTAAAATAGTACGCGATTAACTCCCGTTTACAATATAAAAATTGAATCAAAGTTTATGATGGAAGCTTCAGATGACGCTCTGGCTGTAGCACTGGATCTGGTAGAAATTTACAATGAATTTGACAAAGAGCAGGTTTTACAAGAAATAAAAAGATACCGCAGGCACATCCGTGCTACCGATACGAGTGCGGACGTTGCATCTAGATGGACGGCCCAAGAAGTCCTACTATTCATAATAACATGGGACTTTACTGAATCCTTACCCTGCGTATCGCTTATACTTCAGTATTTCTTAACCATTTGCATTTCAAATGCATCATGGGAGCGAAGTTTTTCTAAATTGAAACTAATTAAAAATTACCTTCGATCTACAATGAATCAAGAGCGACTCGTCAATCTGTCTGTGCTTTCGATTGAGAAAAGTTTCAAAAGAAATTGATTTCACTGCAGTTATTGACGAGTTCATTAAAATGAAGACACGGAAACATAAAATTTAATATAAGTATAAGGTTCATGTTACCAACATAATATTATATATACATAAGTCTTATGCCTTAATTTTTACATACTTGCATATCATAAAATATATTATTTCTTTAATCTATTTCATGTTTTTTTGAAAAATTATACTTATACTTACTTATTTTATTTTTCCAACTGTTTATTAAGGTCTAATTCAAACACGAACGTCAATTATAAGATCTGACTGAAATAAACATAATTATGTAAAAATACTTAGGCAACATATTCGAAATTAATAAAAATCTTTTTGCACTAAGAAGGGCCTCATTCAATTATGCCGCCCTGGGCCTCTGACTAGGTTAGTCCGCCACTGGGTACACATAGAAACATTATGTAGAGACTAGGTAGAGTCCGTACAACAACTTTTTGGACTCTTTGTGGCTGTGATTGTGAATCCGTCATACAGTAGGTTGACAGTATTATATACCTACTCACCTACTATGTACCTAATAACGTAATATATTATAGTTACTTATCACAAAGACAACATACCTTTACTCGTGATGAATGTTTCTCACATTCATGGCTCAACAGTATGTTGACGCCGCATAATTGGAAAAAAATATGTCAAGCGCCTACAGTTCTACAGAACATCATGCGTGGCATCGGTTTCATGTAGAAATATCGTCATCATTCGCGGTGAACGGGTTGCAACCGTACAAGTATGGATAAGTATTTAATCACACCTCGAGTGCGTGTCAGAAGTACAAACCCAGGAAAGTGGCAACTATGTGTCGCAAGAAGCCATTGAAGTAACATAAGCGCAGCAAATTATCAGGGTCGTGCGACGACGCCGCCGCCGGCTCCGACCGCCGCGGCCTACGCGTCTACCTACCTATCTATACCACACTAACATGTAATACCTACGGCTGCGTAAACAACTGCCGAGCGAAGGCGCGCTGCTCACTCGCAACATCGGCGGAAAAATACGATCACGGACGTAGCAAAGGACAACCGCTCCACAATGCGCTCCGACAACAAAACAACCCGAGACTCACGCGGCCCCTTTTCAGAACTGGCCGCTTTTGCCCGATCATACCTGTATTACAATCCAACAATGCTTTAATAAATTTACGCCGACCTCTGTTAATTCATTAGATTGCCAAGGCATGTTCAGTTTTATCGTAGCTCAAGATGGTAGGTTGTCATTACTTTTTTCCGGGACAGGTCGTCGGTGGCCCGCCATATTGAATCGTCTGCCTGCTTGAAAACAAGTTTCGTTGTGCACAAGCAGCCGGCCGCCAGCTGCTATCGCCACCACCTGACGCTTGGTGGTTTCGTAGTCTTCGCAAGAGAACCGTACTTTCATTACCCGAACGCACGTATTCTAAATGATTACATTCCCTAGAAGGTAAGTACCAACTTGATATTTACAGGAATGTGTTTCATGTGGCAATAGAAAGAACAACCATAGAATGCGACGTCACATACCTAATATAGAGTAGGAATGACACTCGACTCTACATAAAAATGTGTTTTCTTAACAGTTTTTATGTAACATTCTGTAATATTCTTAAATAATTTAGAATGATATCTCACGACGTAGCATAAGTCTGATATCAGCGATTGATATAAATAAACTGTTGAAACAAACAAGAATTCAATGGTGTGTAAAGCATGATGGCGCTTAGGTCATATTTAGGTGGCGTGAACGGCGGCGGCGCCTGTACAGTGAGGTCACTGCGGACCGACCGAGTGCGACGCCCGTCTGCCAAGCCAAGCTGACAACACATGGATGTGGACTCGACCGAGAGCGACCACGCATACATTACGTGCCGCCTACAAAGCACCACGCGCCCGTCTATGCTATCTGCACACAGATAGTTATGTGGTACGTTGAATATAGCACTGACATCGCGAGCTCTTCATTGTTGGCTGGGTGCGCACTGGCTGGCGAACGCGACCGACCTCTTTTCGTTTCAGTTACGCAGACATTATGTACATCCAGAGGACAATTTATCACATTGAATGTGAAGCGGTGCACCAAATGTGATAAGATTGCGTTAGTGACTAGATACAAAAATTATCATGATACGCATAATTGCAGCTTAAAAGTCCTCAGCTTGTTGTGGATTATACAGTCAGCGCATCATGAAATATTTTTAATTGATTGTTAGTCTAGTCTCTTGCCGAAGAAGCCAAATTAAACGATTAGAATTATCTGAGTTTGTTCAAACGTAAATGATGTTGGGATTGTGCCAGGTATGCTCAGTATCATATGAAATAAAAGGGCTTCATTGGAAGTAAAGAGAAAGCCGAAATGCAGCTACGTGCGTGAGAGTAATAATAGATAATTCTATGTGGCTTCACAGAATCCCGTCAGCAAGGCTATCGCTGATAACGTTATCTCCGACGAGTAGCTACGCCGAAGGCAATTCAACATCTTGACGCAACCAACAATTTTTAGTTAACATCACGTCCAAGAAATAGGCAAGCGCGGAGATAAAGGCTTTCATAATAATTGTATTTTGTGCAAATTAATGTTATTGTTGGCAATTGTAACCTGATAACATAGTTAGGTACATAACTTAACGCCTGCGAATGCTCAATTGGTAAAATGTTTTTTTTATGAGATTCATTTATATCAATGATTTGATGTAGTTTAATAAATCTATGATTTGATAGCTCTTATTCTTATAGAACTAGGTCCGATCTAGTGTCACTTATTTGCATGATATTATATGTTTGCATCAGAATTCGACCTCTTCAGCGGGGTGGAGCGGTAAATTGTCGCAAACTGGGGATGCGGGTACGTTATGGTTATAAAAGTTATCTATACTTATAATAAATCTGTAGAAGTGTAAATTCTGTACATTAAAAAAAATTAAAAAATAAATACATGGGGATGTTATTAGATCGATACCGAACACAAATATGTGATTAGAACATTTTTTGTCTGTCTGTCTGTTTGTTCAAGCATCACATAAAAACTACCGGTCCGATTACCATGAAACTTGGTATGATTATACTTTAACCTTTGGCGCACAACACTGGGTACTTTTTATCCCGGAAAAATGTCTGTTTGTCTGTGTGTTTGTGCACGCTAATATCAGAAACGGCTTATTGGATTTGTGGTTTTCACTTATATACTGTGGTAAGTTTCACTTAACATTTAGTGTTTGTTTCATGTGAATCGATTCCGAAATGAAAAAGTTATGTCAATTTAAAGAATCGTATCGAATATTTTTAAGCCATTCTGTATCTTAGGGAGTTTCGTATCTAATAGGTAAAAACTGACACTACGGATAACTAATCCTCCGCTGTCTGTCTGTCTGTCCGTCCGTCCGTCTGTCTGTCACCAGGCTGTATCTCATAAATAGTGATCGCTAGAAAGCTAACATTTTCACAAATTATGTATTTCTGTTACCGCTATAATGTAGACGCTTAAAATTTTCACAGATCTTATGTTGTATTGTAGCTTCCATAATAAATCTATTTACGTACAAATAAATAAAATTGGAGTGTCTGTTTGTAATATAAAATAAACCGCTTTTTACTAAACGCATATGTATGTATACACGGTATATATACCAAAATAACATTTTTTACAATATTTGTCTGTCTGTCTGTCTGTTTGGCCGGACTAATCTTGGGAACTGCTTGATCGATTTTGACGGGACTTTCACTGGCAGATAGCTGATGTGATCAGGAGTAACTTAGGGTACTTTTATCTCCATACATACATACATACATACATTCCTACATACAAATAAGTAGAATTGGAGTGTATCCGACTTTGACGGCACTTCCACGGGTAGGTAGCTGATGTAACAAGGAGTAACTTATGCTACTTTCATCTCCATACATCCATACATACATACCTACAAATAAGAAGAATTGGAGTGTCTCCGATTTTGACCGGACTTCACTGGCAGATATGTGATATGGAGTAGCTTGAGCTACTTTTATCTCCATACAACCATACATACATACATACATACCTACAAATACATAGAATTTGAGTGTCTCCGATTTTGACGGGACTTTCACTGGCAGATAGCTGATGTAATAAGGAGTAACTTACGCTACTTTTATACTAGCTGCGCCCACAACTTCGTCCGGGTAGATAATGAACAATCATATTTTTCTCACGTAGACGAAGTCGCGGGCACAGCTAGTGTTATAATAAAGGCCTCGCGGTGACCCAACCGGACTGTGTCCCTGAAACCGAATTACCCCAACCAATGCTTTACTTAGCTCGCTCTGTGTAATGTACACTATCAAAAAGCACTGTCTTTCTAACACTGGTAGCCTAGTGATGATGTATATTGTTTTGAATATATTCTCCAATTTTATTGTGAGAGTACGTTGGCTCATACCTGACCATACTAACCCCACTTAAGCACTTTTCTGTGCTCGATGGCTCGGTTCGCTTGCTTACAAGAGTAGTTTATTGACATTGATTCAATCTCTACAAAGACATTCATGACACCCTTGATACAGGAAAAGGTTAATGTAAACTTGGGGTAGTGACGTGACGATTCCACCTACCACTAGAAGAGGAGAATTGCTTCGCTGGTGCAGTCAATCAACCCGAACAATGGATTTCACTATTATAGTAGGGCGATAGTAAATACAATAACGTGAGATGGGCAGCAACGTCCGGGTATAAAGCAACCGCCACTGCGATCGCTACAAGCGTCGTTATTAGGGCATTTTTGCCCCATCCTTTGGGGAAGTTTTTGAGCAACAGTCGACGTCTTTCGGTTGAAATGATGACTGTAAACTAGTTCTATGGATCGAGAGAGCTCTCATCAGATTCTCTTCCTAGAATTCTTGGGTAAAAGTGACCTACTTAATTTTATCTAAAGCCGAAGATGAAGAATTTTTAAAAAAGAAGAATCGATAGGAACTCCAAATGATCAAGAACGAAATTGTAAACGGAGCGTTCTTTATATTCTCTAGTGCAAGATAAATATAACATAGAAATGCTCACATTCTTTACAAAATTCTTAGAACTGAGCTTTGAAATTTTGCTTAGAGTCTGAGTGATTAGAACAGTGTTTTTCAATCTGTGGGTCGCGATGTCCTACTGGGGGGGTCGCCGGCTGAAAGGAAAAGTCCAGGCTCTTACGGCATAAAAACACAATTTTAGTGCGAAGCATGTGCTTGTTTATTTTTCAAAAGTTTATCAAAGTTTGGTACTATTTTTGAAAAATTAACAATCAAATTATTTTCTAATTGCAGTCTTTTTCCCTTTGTAGTTTTAATGTCCACCATTGAAGAAAATGTCAGTCACACAAGTATGAAGTGGCGAATTGCACTAACAGAGACACACTTAAGAGCTTCCCTTGCCAGCTCTGGATATTCGTGTTTTCTTTTCATCCAAAACATGTCGACACTGCGAATTATTATTATTTTTTTTTTTATGTTATGGAAGTGGCAAACAAGCATGCAGTTCACATTGATTTTCAGGGATGACTGCAGCCTATAGACACCCACACAAAGACCGAGGTCAAAATGCAGATGCGTTACCACTCCTGAGGCCTAAGGTGTTATGCCTCTGTGCCGGAAATTACAGGGCGTACATTACCACCTGACCGGAACACGATAGTGCTGAACACTACCATTTAGCGGCAAGTGTATTAGGTAATGCGGTGGTGCCTACGCCCGCGAGCTCCGTCACTGGTGCTCTACCACCAATAAAATTCCACTTTAAGCATGCCATCAGCACCTAAATCTAGAAGACATTCTTCCATTTTTGTGTTGACATCAGCCAGAGCTATTGATTTGTCCAAAAAGGGGTTTAAAATCCATCTACGCCCATTGTCAGCTTCAGAGTGAGTCAGGAAAGTATGTCAAAAGTTTATCTTTAGGAATGTGAGCCGATACTGAAAAAAATTTGGTCTGTTGCATTATCTTCAAGAATCTTGTGAACACATGGAAAAGACTCAAACATTTTATTTTGCAGAGAGGTTGTTTTCGTGAAATGGTTTTACTTTATCTTTAGCTGTTTAAATAATTTGTTCTTTTCCTTGAAAGTTCTTGTTCAAATTGTTAAAGATCTATAAAAAATGCTAATTTCAAGAGCCAAACAGGGTCAGAAAAACGATAAGCATATTCAGATTTTGCATCTTGTAAGAACATTAATAATTCAGCTCTCAGATCTAGAATTCTTGTTCCTCCTTGAACCTTTGGATAGCCACCCGATCTCTGTGTGATTAAGGAGATTTTAATGAAGCGAGCCCATATCTTCAGAAACGATTCTGAATAGCCGGGTTTGTAAAGCTTAACCTTTGATAGAATTCACAATTATTATTACCTCCTTGAGCACGTCATTAAAAATCGGAAGGTACTACTAACTTTAGCAGCTAGAGCCTGTCGATGAAGAAAACATTTTCGACAACTTGTTCTTGAATATCCTTGGCCATGTCGTTTATTCTGCGTGAAATACTATTGTCAGAAAATGGTATGTTTTTGAATTTGTTTGCCTCTTGCTTACTAACCATTATTTCAACCATATCAAGTGCTGCTGTCAAAAAATAATATTTTCGGCAATTGTATGTGATTTCTCTGCTTTAGCAACTCGATATGCGACTTTAGCAGCAAAATACTACAGTTCAAGCTTTTCACTTTCGTTCAAGGAAATCCAACGGCTTATCAGCTTCTTTTTAATGCTTGGTTGACAACGCGGGAGGGCATCGTCGCCTTCGCCAACTCAGTTTGGCCCGCGTGAATAACAGTTAAATATACCAAAGAAGGAAAATATCATTAACTGACGTATGTAGTCTTTTAATTAAATTATTTCTTTGGCTTTCTATGACACAATCGGGAGGGTCGCCAGAAAATTTCAACCTGTAAAGGTGTCGCGAAATCAAAAAAATTGAAAAACACTGGATTAGAAATTTAACATTGTTGCGAAATATAAAAATACTGGCTGTTGCCCGCGGCTTCGCCCGCGTGGATGTCGTTTTATAAATAACTAAGTAGGCTATGTTCTTTCTCAAAGTCAGCTCTATCTCTGTACCAAATTTCGTTAAAATCGGTTGTCGTTTGGACGTTAAAAGGTAACAGACAGACAGACAGAGTAACTTTCGCATTTATAATATAAAGCAGGGAAGTAGGGATAGCGATGGCTAAAAACAGATTTTCATATATTTTTCAAATTGACAAATAGTCGATCATAGTTGGAATGTGGCGACGATATAGCATACTAGGCAACTTGGCTTGGATAGCCGGGTAGGCGATCGCTGAACATGACATAACTGCGAAGGACGCTGCTGCCCATCCCTCAGGCTTATTCTCCCTCAGTCACCTTGTACGCCCACAGGAAGGGACGGGGTGGTGCTATTGGAATTAACACAGCAGGGTATAAAAGGTTCGATAGTGGCGAATTTAATACTATTTTAAGGGGAATATTAGGTGAATGATTTTTTTATTCACAATTAACACTTACATACTTTAGTTTTACTCATATTTTTGAAAGTATGTATTAGATACTAAGTTTTTTTTCCATTCTCTTCGGAAAAATACCGCCGGGAAATGGTTTTATGTCGTTCAAAGAGCAAGTACGCCTTATTTAATAGATTTTTTTATTGGAAGTGGCAAACAAGCATGCTGTTCACACTGATGTTAAGTGATGACTGCAGCCTATAAACACCCACACAAAGACCAACGTCAAAATGCAGATGCGTTACCACTCCTGAGGCCTAAGGTGTTATGCCTCTGTGCCGGAAATTACAGGGCCTTACATTACCACCTGATCGGAACACGATAGTGCTGAACACTACCATTTATCGGGAAGTATATTAGGTAATGCGGTGGTGCCTACGCCCGCGAGCTCCGTCACTGGAGCTCTACCACCAAAAGATATACAGTGTAACATTACGTTGTGATCACTTTACTTTCCAGTTCCAGTGTAGTAGCTCGAGGGCGTCCGCACCACCGCATTACCTAATCTATCTGCCGCCAAACGCTGCAGTATCGTGTTTCGGTTAGATGTTAATGTATGGCCCCGTACTAAATATCACAGAGACATAACAACTAAGGTCTCAGGGGTGGCAACGCATCTACATTTTGACCTCTGGTCTTTGGGTGAGTGTCTATAGGCTGCAGTCATCACTTAACATCAACGTGAGCTACATGCTTGTTTGCCACCTAATGAAGGTGGGTATATAGGCATAGGTCACAAAAAAATACAGTTCGGTTGTGATTAATTAGATAATTTTGACATTGACTTGGATTTAATTAGTTAACCTGTTCACTGAAGTTTTTCGACGACTTTTTATAGTAGGAATATTAAAAAAAGTTTGATCTACTAAACGAACACTCTGAGAGTCATCTAGAGAAGAGAGGAGAAGTAGACTAATGTCGACTAATGTCGTCAAGAAGAGCCGCCTAAGTAATACCAATTAAAAAAAATCTAAACACCGGTGCTGCGATTTCGTCCCATTCGTAATGAGTTTCCACTCGCGTTAAGTGTTGCATTTGGATTAAAAGTGATATGCTTGCATTCTCCTCAATGCAGTTTAGCCTATAAGTAATTTAAGCAATTGCTTAGGGCAGCGTTTCAACTTTTTTGGTGGTGGAACCCTTTTGAATAGCGAAATTTTTTAAGGGCATCAGAGACAGAGAATTTCCTCCTATACGAGGGCACCCAGACGTAAACATGAGATACAAAAGAATGGGGAGCATTTCTATTTTCTTTTTTGCTCATAAATTTTTGTAGGAGAAAACTTGGGTATAGGGGCTACACTGCAAGTAGGCGAAGGCGAAGCAACATGTAGCAATATTAGCAATATAACTGCGTCAGTGTTCTATTTCTAGCAGGCTACTACTGCTACGCTACCTGGGGTGATGGGTTTGATGGGTATTTGGTTCTCCTCTGAAGTGCTTTCGGGACTTTTCCATTCTTCAGAAGTTTCTCTGTGCTCTTGGAGTTTGGAAATGTGCCCGGAGACGTCAATATGGCAAAAAGTAATAGGCAAAAAGCAATATTGGACAAACACGTAACTGCGGAATCGTAGATGTATGCTTGAATGCACGCATTTACTTCTGCCTACCCCTTCTACGAATACAGGCGTTAATTTACGTAAGATGAATTGCTCTATTTTTACCATATAATCAAAATAAATTTCTTAGGAATTGTAGCAAAAAAATTGCGCTTATGAAAATAATTTCAATTCAAACCATTCAAACGCTTTGCTTACACCGATGATGGGACCGCTTGATGTTTTTTTTTAATTTTTTTTTTGTGTGGCAATGGCTTTAATCATTTACCGTATGGCAGGACGACGATGCTGATTCAGCGAATTATAGCTAAATTGAATAAATAATATAACCACCACCACCACTCCACGTGGGTTATGGGGCGTTTCGGTCCGCTCGTGTTTCGTCTCGCGGACCGAAACTCCTATAAGCATTTTATTCATGGGGATCGGCCCACAAATGGAAAGTGGACCAAGAGTTCTTCTTAAATGGGTAGATTCGGTCCAATTATATTGTCATGTACAGTCGAATACAAAAAAAAACTTTCGTTCACCAATTATTTGAGTTTATTTAAGTGATTTTTAAAACTTTACAGCAGAAATATACGGCGATATATTTATTTATAGTTGTGTTTTTTATTGTGTAAAAGAATTTAACACTATAATGGCAATTAATGTATATATATATTCAAATTTAATATATTTAATTTGATTTATGTGATTTATTTGTTTAAGTTTATTTTTGTGTAGGTGAGTATAAATAAATATAAATTTTATTATAATACATTGCATTTCATTTATTTCTCAATTTTTTGTAACCAACTGTACTTAAGTCTTTCAAAACAGGTATTCACATCGGGACGAATCGCCCTATGATAATAAAAATATGGGGTGATTCGTCCCGCGGACCGAATAGACTCATTCAGAAGGCATTGTTAGGCGTTTCGGTCCGCGGGACGAAACACGAGCGGACCGAAACGCCCTACGACCCCTCCACGTACCTAAATATAAGTATTAGGTTCACTGTTGGACAAATGCCTTTCCTAAAGACGAACACATCAATTTTGTGCTTCATTAGGGGAGAATATGCCATAATCACTACGCTAGGTAAGCAGGCAATTAAATAATTCGGTCTTTTAGATACAATAGTCATAATGATGATTACCTAACAATGTGTAAATATTTCTTTTATTAGTGTTGTACTATAAGTTATTTTAACAACAACAATAATAAAAGGTAAAGGTCTTGTATTCTAGAACGACTTTACATCATCACGCATTTCTTCGGAGTTAACTTGGTGCAACCGTACTGCAAACGATATGATGTAATTAATCATTCAATTGAGACCGCATGTTGCTTCGACCTATTTCTACAGTCAGCGTAGTCGCCCGGGACGAACTGGTGTCCTCGTCCATATAGTTGTAGGTGTGTAGGTACGAGTGTTACATCGCAAAGAAGCGCTCCCCCTGCCTCGCAATCCCCCAGCATCGGGAGGCCGCCCCAACCTCACTTCGGGCTTCCTACCTACGGCTGCCAACATACGTATCTTCTTAACTATATTCATTACCAAGACCTTTCCTGTGGAGTATTGAACCTCCGCCAGCGGTGCCTGCTTGTATTTAGGAATGATAAGGTGTAAAGTGTATCCGAAAAGGAATGAAATAGATAATTGGATTTAAAGCACACCGAATTGAGATGTTTTTGTGGAAAATATATTTCATGATAGCATTGCGCGTTATAAATGGATACCAATGTGTAATAGAGAACTGAGAACTTAATAGCGCTTTCAACAAATATTACCTACTATACGAATAGTGAGTAGATTCAAAATGAGATAATAATTAAGTCTAGCAACAAATATTATATGCATGAGTTTATACTCAAAATTAATGTTTATTACAGAGTAAAAAAATATTTTTGTAGAATTAGCTGAATGGAGTGATGTCCAGTATCAGAGATCAACGTTCGCCCTTGAACTTCTACCCAAATTGTCAGTCGATGAATGGTACTGCTCAGCATTATCGTGTTCCGGTTAAATAGTAATGTATGGCACCGCAATTTCTGTTGCAGAGGCTTTTTTATATAATGATGCTGGCAAAAAAGAACGCAGTTCACATTGATGGTAAAACTGGACATCAACAGTTTTCAACAAATCGTTGCTACCTCTGAGGCCTAAGTTGATTTGCTTCTATGATGGTTATTACGAGGCCATACATTAACATCTCACCGGAACAAGATAGTGCTGAACACTACCATTTGGCGGCAGTTAGATTAAGTAATGCGTAGGTTCCTACCTTCGCCCTCGAGCTTCAACACTGGAAATCTACCGTCAGTATGTTTTTTTATGTGGATTATTTAGGTCTGAGAATTATTATTTTTGTAATAGCTATGGTTATATGAAGTTCGCTGGGACATCTAATAGCAATGTAATAAAAAGGTAGAATTTCATCGGCGGTACTAGATGGGAGTAGGCGCCACCACCTTTTTTACTGTTCCATGTGCGCCACCTCATTAAGTAATTTTATCTGTCGGTCATTAAATTATAGTACCTTCTATTACAATGCTTTGATTAAATGGGCATACGTATATTATCCCGGCTGCGGCACATGACGACCCCATCAGTATCGGGCCTAGCAACGGAAGAATTCTCTTCTATTGGAAGATAATTCTTCTGCTAGGGCGACGTCACTCAACCGAACAATGGCGGTCAAACCATCCTGATGGGGCGGTATTCAGTGCAATAACGCAAGATGGGCAATTCGCATGCCAATCCCTATTTATGGCCAATTATGGCCTATCCCTCTTGTGGTGAGGTTTGATACAACAGTGGATCTGTCGGCTGAAGTGGCGTGTAATATAAACTCGCAACCTTAACATTTCTCGGGATAGTAGCTAATAGCTATACCTGCATGTAAACGTAAGTTTAGGATATAAGTTTTAGGATATCCATCAATTAAAGTTGCGTGGCCAGTTGCTAATGTATTTACGCGTACGTGAAAAATCTTAGGTTGTAGATATAATTTTACACGGTATCTAAGACCGCAGAGTACCATCCACTAAAGGCTAGCAAAAGGTTGTTAATTATGATGTCGTGTCGACCCCAGGTACGACGCCACCACTGTATAACAATTGTTTTCAGTTATGATTCATAGCCAATCAATCCAAAGGAGATGTTGCGAGCTCGGCTCTGGTTCGTACACGTCCTCAAAAAATAAGTAAATTATAGAAGAATCCGATAAAAATACAATTTATTTATTCAAGAATATATTTTAGAGTTACAACCACATTTAATTCAAACCATTTTATCATTTTCAACTATGTTAAACATGGCGGCGATACAGCCGACACTTGGGATCAATCGATTTCGATAGTATTTAGATAATATTACTTTTTTCTCCAAGTACTATATAATCAAAATACAATTTAAAAAATGAAAATGTCAAAATGACATCGCCCGCCATATTCGCCATGTTGGTTTTGAGTTGCAATTCTAACTGCAAATAATATTTTGTAACTGCAAACAAAGCTAAATAAGTGAAAATATGCAGTAAAAAACGTTTTTATATTGATTTTGCCTGTTTAATGATATTATGTACAATACATGGCCGGAGGTCCATACATTTTTGCAACATCTCCTTTAACTTTTTAATTCTTTTTTTTAAATTAAATTTTTTATATAATTTATTATACGCTATAGTCACAGTTTAAAATAATGCTAGTCTTCTTCTTGTGTAGCATTTATACAAATTGACTTAAATCTATTTGTGTTTAATTATCGAAACATTCAATGCTAATTGTCCGACCATGCGTTTTCGCGCTCTACATTATAGGTAGGTAGTTAATCCTATCAGCGGTCAGGCGGCGGTTGCTATGGACGAATTGTCCTCAGAATGACTACGCGTACGCTAATATAACCATAGTCATAAGCACCTTACTAGCAGTTATTGAAGGTGCTCGTAACATACCTAATTCGAATTACTTTTCCATATGAAGAACGAAAACATCTTTGAAGCGGGCCGTAATAGATGCCAGATGTTAAAGTTAAACCAGTTAGGACATGGAGCGTTGGGCCGATGGATGTCTACGGATATGGAGCGCGTATAGGATTCTGTTGGTTGCAGTAAAACGAACAAGAGCACACGCCAGCTGCATTGCAGCTGCTGCCCGCCGCGCCGGGCGCAGTCGTCCAACAATCTCACCAATACTCCGTGGACGTGCCAACGCGATTATTCAACCGTCTAATGCAGGTGGATTTGCTATAACTGTGGCCATACGACATATCATGACTTTTTATCAATATTTTAACATTAAAGTAAAAATGGTTACGTCTTGTTCGCAAAACAAACTAAAATATCATTAATAGGTATATCTTCTTCCGCTTTTCTGAATCTTTACAATTTTTTTCTTTTATGATATAGCAGAATATAGCTCATCTGAGTCGGTCCTAAGAAAATTAAATTTAAAAGTGATGACGAAATTTTTCACTGTTGATGGAGCTCCAGTGACGGAGCTCGCGGGTGTAGGCATCACTGCATTACCTAATATACTTGCCGCTAAATGGTAGTGGTCAGCGCTATCGTGTTCCGATCAGGTGGTAATGTAAGGCCCTGTAATTTCCGGCACGGAAGTGGTAACGCATCTGCATTTTGACCTTGGTCTTTGTGTTAGTGTCTATAGTCTGCAGTCTTCACTTAACATCAATGTTAACTGCATGCTTGTTAGCCACATACATAACAAAAAAAAAATCGAACATATAAGAAAAAATAATGAATAAGTATGTATGTTTCTTTACGCCAGGTCCCTTACGGGGTAGGTAGAGAGTGTGGAGCGCCAGATATCCCAGTCCTGACATACCTCCCATGCTTCTTATACCTTAACCTTTCTCAATGAATAAGTGC
The DNA here is from genome assembly GCA_036365455.1 of Macrosoma leucophasiata. Classification (NCBI taxonomy): domain Eukaryota; kingdom Metazoa; phylum Arthropoda; class Insecta; order Lepidoptera; family Hedylidae; genus Macrosoma; species Macrosoma leucophasiata. The sequence continues at coordinate 18,082,470 of JAWQUS010000007.1, read as the reverse complement.
TCGCTAATTTCAAAACTGATTTTAATTAAAATGCATACAAAAAAAAACAATGCACAGAGTCGATTAAACGCGTTTTAAGAGCGATTTTTAAATGTTCCATGGTTAACTTTTATTTGTAGTACGTAACAACGGCTTGCACCAGCACGCTACCACTTAAATGTTAAAGAAATTATAGCTTCGTCGAAGTGGCCGATGCGACATGCGATGAGTATTTTATGTGCCTAGTAGCACGAATGAGCACAACGAAGGACAAACTAGAAGAAATACATTGAGGTGTAATTATGAACACAAACACAAATCAGAGTCGTTGACGACACTGTTGATTTGCTGAATACGGAAAATTTGCAATTGTCGGTTGAGGTTTAGTTATTAATATATGATACATACAATAAGACAGTAAAAATTGAGTGTCTGTAAATTAAATAGGTATTTTTTTCAAAAAACTGATAGGGGGCGATTAAAGAAGAGTCCAAAAAACACCAACAAAACAATTTTTGGAATTTTTATCTGTCTGTCTGTCTGGTACGTTCTAACTTCGAAACCACACACACGTGGATGTCATAGGTGGATTACATATAAATAGGAGCGTTGTCGTTGAACTTTGTTTCGTTTAAATCGGTAAAGGGAAAAGGAAGTTATAATCAATTGAAAATTTACTTCAAGCACTGCTTCAAATTAACTAAGTCTATTATACCTAGGTCTGGATAATTGTAGTTTCCACTGGTTACGCGAAAAGCGACCTACACGTGGGCGGTGCCGCGGGCAACAGCTAGTTCAGAATAAAGGGATATCTCTAAGATAAACACTTATAGTGTTTATTTATACCTTATACCTACCTGGAAAAGATAGTGAAAAACTAGCGGAAAAACTCGCTAGGCGTCGAAGCTGCGTGTTTCTGTTTTTAGAAATATTGAGGTATGGAAAGTACCTGTAGAGTTCTGGTAGAGTTTTCGAATTATCGTTATGTTACTTTTATCTACCGCTAAAAGCAGTATAAAATAATACCCACTCGCTACACGCCACTGATATGTAGCGATTAGATAGTGGTCACGGGTGGTAGAGTTCGTGGAGGAGCAAGAGAACGAACATACCACAAGTTCAATATTGTCCTCAACACTGGTGTATTTAAGTTAAATCATTCTTGACACGTATGTATATGTACAAGATGTGTATAAGATATGTTATGATGTTACGTAATTAAATACACAAGCGTAGGTATAATTAAATTATCTTTAGTTTAATAGATTGTTTCGACACTTTACTTTTTCTTCTTCCTATGAATTTTAACAAGCCTGCGCACACTTTGGAACCTTTTACCGTCAATTTATCGGGTTATTCGTCAACTCGACACGGTCGACCGGACACACGTATGTCCAGTTGGTTAAACTTGAAATTGAATGACTTGTTATTTCGTCACCTGGACACGACAACATTTTTGCGCGTGTCCACATGGTGAAACTTAAATAAAACCACTTTTATGTTTTCACCAACTGGACACAATCACTTTTTTATGCTAAAAAAGTACAGTCATGTGCATAATCTCCTCGTTTATTACATCCTACTTAATATTTTAAATGCGAAAGTTTGTGAGTATTGATGTATGAACTCTTTCAAGAAAAAACTACTGGATGGATTTGGATGAAACTTTACAGTAAAGTCAAGTAGACGAATTCGCGAGTAAAATTTAGTACTACATAATGAAAATAAACTGATTCATATTTTTGCTGAAATAACGTAATGGTTTTATAATTTTAAAATAAAACAAATATGTATTATAATAACAATCAAATTAAAGTGTGATTTATTAATATAAAGACACGGTTTGACTACCTATAGGAAAAGAGTGAAAATAGCCAATATTCTCTATATATACATAATAATTTAAAATCATTACTTCAAATATCACAAAATATGAAGTAGGTAAGTACCAACACATAATTTAAAGTAGCAATTAAATTTCTGTATTTATTATCGAAGTCAAAGAATTTTCGCCCTTGAAAGATACACTCCTTTTCTATACAAACTTGCAAAGCTTGTTTGCTTGTTCACTAAATGTAGTTGCAATGAACTTTGAACGAGAATTGTACTCCGAGCTACATGCGGCATAAAATAATGAAATAAAATATCAATAGAACATAATTATGGCATCACAATTCTTAAATGTATAATTTTACAAATAATAATCATTCTACTTAACTCTCGATTGTTATTACTGAAATACTACGTAAAAGTGACAAGTATTGTTTGTTACAGAACAACAATACTTGTCACTTTTACATAGTATTTCAGTAATAATTGAGCTAGGCACTTGTAGGTATAACAATCATTTTACCAAGACTAAATTCATGTTGTAAAGCCTGTTTAAGGTGTTTTTTAAAATCATAACCATGTATTAGTTTCTGGGTGCCACTGCGGCATTTGGCTTTTAATTAAACAAAATATCGTTTTATAAGTTTCCAGTATTTTATTGGGAAGCAGAACATAAATAACGCCTAGTGATGTGTTTCCTTTTCTATAAAGTTTTTTGTTTACACTTTGGATAGTTGAGATCATCATATCAGCCGTGATATGTCCACTGCTGGACTAAAGCCTCCCCATAAGGAGATGATGGGATACATACCCTCCCCCCTGCCATAATCGCCACGCTTGGCATATAAATTGGCGATCGCGGTGGCGGTAGTTTCATCGCAGGACGCTGATGTCCATCTTGCATTATTGCACTTACCTACTACCACCCCATTGGAATGGTTTGACCACCATTGTTCGGTTGATGGATAGTTGGGATATTGGCAACTAAATGAAGTCCTTTAGAAAAATAATCTGCGTGACTGTACTTTGACATTAATTCGGTTAAAATGTGAACGTGTGTCCAGTTGGCGAAAACAAAATGGTATTTTATTTAAGTTTCACTATGTGGACACACGCAAAAATATTGTCGTGTCCAGACGACGAAATAACAAGTCATTACAATTTCAAGTTTAACCAACTGGACATACGTGTGTTTGGTCGTCCGTGTCGAGTTGACGAATAACCCAATTTATCAACCTTTTATCGCTTCAAAAGTTTTTGAATATCTTTGTTAAATTAAATAGGAAGGTACCTATACGTTTGTAAGTTTACAGTATGGTTTACAACTATTTTGTTTTTTTTTTCAGTTACAAGTAGGTAGGTACATAGTTTAGATTAAAATGGCTTGATACCTGCAACTCAATAGAAAGTGATTCTGCAATCAGTTTAGGATGTAGGTACAGATCACTGAAAAGAGTAACAAATTCAGCAAATGTAATTAATGTAATAGAATGCAGTCATGTTAAATACGCCAATGACATTTGCAATAAAACAATGTTGAGGCAATTATGTACTTCTATGAATAAAGTAAGCAGTTACAAAAGAATTAACAACGACCTGTTCATCAACAGTTGGTTGATATAATGACCATTGCCATTAAACCAGAAAATTCTTTATTTGAAAACTAAATCAGAACAGAATCGATTTGCAAAAGACAATATCTTCTATAATCGAGTTTTAGAAACGCTAAGCGTCGTTGAAGACTGATCAACACGACCCACACCTATTGTTAATGATGTTTATAGTGCCGAAGAGATTATGTAAATGACGGGCTGTCAGCTTATCAGCTATGCGTCAGTCAATCCAAAGTTACTTAATACAATAACCATGAAAAAATGCTAAATCTACGGTAATAACACACCTACATCTCCAAACCAGAAGTCAAGGTCCTACTGCTGACCAATTAAAGTCAATCTGTAAAAAAGATCACAGTGTTGTTTTAAGGTACTGATCATGACCTATGTTTCGCTTGTGGATAGGCCAGAAACGAGCCGGCCAAATTTTATGTCCTGGAAGTGGCAAACAAGCATGCAGTTCACATTCATGTTAAATGATGACTGCAGCTTATATACACTCACACAAAGACCAGAGGTCAAAACGCAGATGCGTTAACACTTCTGAGGCCTAAGGTGTTATGCCTCTGTGCCGGAAATTACAGGGCCGTACCGGCCTGACCGGAACACGATAGTGCTGAACATTACCATTTAGCGGCAAGTATATTAGGGAATGCGGTGGCGCCTACGCTCGCGAGCTACTTCACTGGAGCTCTACCACCAGTAAAAAAAAACCTGATCTTCGTAATCGTTTTAATCAAAATACGTAACAGCCACTTCTAAAAAATATACGTAGTTTTTTAATATTAATGACTTGCTGTGCCCGCGACTTCGTTCGCGTGGAATAGTGACTTTAAGCAGCATTTTTGGATATAACTTTTGGTTAATTTTCGATCATACGAAAACACTTATGGCTAGCTAAATAATTCTGGTTTACATTAATACTTCTCTGCACACGATATTAGACTAATGCCACCAAAGCCACCAATGGCACCAACACCACCAACGCTACTAACACTACCACCAACGCCAGCAACGGCACCAATGCCACCAACACCACAAACGCCACAAACGCCAGTAACGACACCAACGCCACCACCAACAACGCCAGCAACGCCACCAATGTCACCTACGCTAAAAACGCCATCAACGCCCTAACGCCATCAAAGCCACCACCACCACCAGCAACGCCCCAAACACCACTAACGCCAATGTAAGCCGCATTGAACTCTGTTTAAAAGTTTTGAAGCAGTGCTTGAAGTAAATTCTCAATTGACCCTTCTTTTTCCCATAACCGATTTTGACGAAACAAAGCAACGCACACACAACGCTTCTAATTACATGATTATGTAATCCACTTGTGAAAACCGCGTTCAAATCCGTTGGGTAGATTTGAAGTTATAACGTACCTACCAGACAGACAGGCAAAAATTCTAAAAACAGTTTTTCGCTTTCTGTTACTCTTCTATAATCGTCCCATATCAATTTTTTGTGAAAAATATTTCATGTATTGACACGCGATTTTTACTGTATTGTTATAGTAGGTATAGATTATCAAAACGATTTGAAATTATAATATTAATTGCAAACAGCATATTGACATTACGTGTTTTTCTTAGTTTAAATTATTAACAAATTAATAACGCGCCTGAATCGGCCCTTTTCTAGTTTTACCTCTCGTCATACAAGGCAGTCGTTGGCGTTTCCCTGAGCCCGAATAATACGAATCTGTCGCTGTCGTCCCCAATTCCTTCTATCTCAGTTATGCAACAACCGGCGGTTATGCCCCTTGGCAACTCTAGACAACGTTTATGGGGATGAAGGAGGTCACAATGACGCTCTACTACAGTATTTTATGCTTATTATTCGAGATAAAATTATATAAATCGAGCAGCTTTTTGTGAACAGAAAGAGGTTGACGAGCACGTATTGAACGTAGGTAAATTTAGCAGGTCTCAGCAGAAATGCAAGTCTAACAGAAACTCTCGGACTTTCTATGCCACAAATTACGGATCATTTAATTGCAATTTACTGGGTAATGCGGTGGTGCCTACTCTAGTTAGGGACTCGAACGCGTAGGCGTAGGCACCACCGCATCACCTAATCTATCTGCCAAACGGTAGTGTTCATTGCGACTCTTGTGTTCTGGTTAGATGGTAATGCATGGCACCGTAATTACTATCATAGAGACATAACATCTAAGATTTCAAAGTTGCCACCTTTTTTAATTCAATTCATTTAATTTGCGTTTTGACCTCTGGTTTTAGTGCATATGTGTGTATCTATAGGTTTCAGTCATCTGCGTCCAGTCATCTCTATGTGAACTGCATGCTTGTTTGCCAACTAAATTGCAATAGATGCTATCCTTGTGTAACAATAAAAACCAAGTAATCATTGGTATTTAATGATTTTCTATCTCTACGCTGATTCTTTTGGAATTTGTGGAATATTACTGGTGGTAGAGCTCCAGTGACAGAGCTCGCGGGCGTAGGCACCACCGCATTACCTAATATACTTGCCGCTAAATGGTAGTGTTCAGCACTATCGTGTTCCGGTCAGGTGGTAATGTACGGCTCTGTAATTTCCGGCACAGAGGCATTACACCTAATGCGTCAGGAGTGGCAGCGCATCTGCATTTTGACCTCTGGTCATTGTGTAAGTGTCTATAGGCTGCAGTCATCACTTAACATCAATGTGAACTGCAGGCTTGTTTGCCATTTTTATGACATAAAAAAAATGAAATTGGTATTTTTATATCACTTAGAAATCTACGGCACAGTCTACAATAGTTACTCTACAAGGATGACAAGCTATTACTGCAACTATCTCTATGAAGATATTTCTGCAATGTATTAATTATTTCTGATTTAATTTTTGAGTTGCTTACATCTATTTCACCTTGAAATGGCAAATTAAAAATAATGGAGTACCTCGCATACCTATGGCAATTTTATCATCCATCTTCAACAGTTCAATTCAGAGACAGGGACATGAAATAATAATTAAAATAGGTCCTGTCTTGTCTTTATGACCATAGGTTACGATTTGAGAGTGCCTATAATAAAAATAATGCTACCTGAACAAATGATATCCGACATGAATAACAGCACTAGTTATGATTTCGAAAAACAAACGGGCAGCTGCTTTTCTACCAAGACATTGCAATGCACACGTGCCAATGCCACATGCTCGCGTTGATTAGTGCATTAGTGTTGAATCGAACTTTTGATTCAGTTTTTATATTACGACCAACATTCTATCCATAGTTAGGGTGAGATTCACAGACCGCACTACGACTTTACTTTGAGCAAAGTACGCCTTTGAACTGTCAAATCCCGTACTAAACTGACAGTTCTAAGCATACTTTGCTCAAAGTAAAGTCGTAGTGCGGTCTGTGAATCTTACCATTAGAAAGAAGCAACAAAACATTATAAAAAGTGGCCAAGTACGAGTCGGAGTCGCACGCTGAAGCACACTGCTTACCTATTGTTATAGATATCTAATGCTAATTAGATGTCTTGTAATTCAAAGGATAAGAACGATTTATTCTGATTTCTGTCAATAATTTAGGTGCAGAGGTTTCGGAGATACAGGGCAAGCGGGAATAGTTTGTTTCGCGTAGGTATTACCTACATATGTATAAAACTTCAACGCAATCAGTTCTGAAGTAAATTTGATGTCATTTAAGACCAATGGATTGTGAGATCCATGAAGCAGACAGCCAGCCAGAGGCACGAGTGATCCTGTAAGATTTCCGCTTTTCCTTTTAAGGAACCGTATACCTAAACCTTTGAAATCAACATTTCTTTCAGAGTCAGCAAAGGTGTGTATAAAGTATGTGTACCTACAAGACCTACATGAGAAGACCGACGATTTGATCCTAATGATAAAATAATGTCATGTAAAGGTGACGACGGTGAAAAACAAACAAGACAAGTAGATTACCTATGTAATGCGGTGGTACCTACGCCAGCGAGCTCGGTCACTGGAGCTCTCGGGCGGTATGGTAACCATCAGTAGGTAAAACATTACCACCACCACCTTACATTCTTACTGGTGGTAGAGCTCCAGTGACAAAGCTCGCGGGCGTAGGCACCACCGCATTACCTAATATACTTGCCGCTAAATGGTAGTGTTCGGCACTATCGTGTTCCGGTCAGGTCAGTGGTAATGTACGGCCCTGTAATTTTCGGCAGAGGCATAACACCTTAGGCCTCAGGAGTGGCAACGCATCTGCCTTTTGACTTCTGGTCATTGTGTGGGTGTCTATAGGCTGCAGTCATCACTTAACATCCATGTGAACTGTATACTTGTTTGCCACTTTCATTACGTCAAAAAACCTAGAGTACTTTAACAAAACCGTGACGTCACCGTAAAAAATACGATAATTGCCATTTCATCATGACATCACACTCAAAAACTAATAGCTGACAAAAAGTTGTAAAGGAGTGGATTTGATTTAATTTCCAATATTTTTTGGAATAACATAAAAACGTATCCAGGTTTGCCCAACGACTGTGCGGTTCATATTATATATCTACCAATTTCAAAAATAAGTTGAACAACACTGTAATTGAATCAGGGAATTCAGGGTTAGCAGTCATCAACATTGCCCCTAAAGCCCAGAGGCAGCAAGTAATATACGATATGAAAAACTGATTACAATCCTCTCGCACCACGATACTGCTAACAAAGCGTGCTTGTAGAGAATTAATACATCGCAAAGGGTGTGGCAAGGGCGTATCAGTGTGGCATTGGCTTTAACACGAACTCGCCAGAGCACGGACATGAAACATAGCTATAGCGTTGTACGAGATGCACTAATTAGGTTCATGAACTCCAGTAGTGCTAAACTCGTTATATCGCCTCGAATGGTGATGACTGATGATGCAAAACAAGAGCAAGATGTGTTTAAAAATGTACTGCTAAACGAAAGCATTAGAGTTAGGTGGTCGGCCCCCTGATTGTTTTTTCTTATATTAAATTAGGTCAATCTAGTAGTTATCAATTTCGTGCTTATTTAAACCTACTTAAAAAGAATAAACAATGAAACACCTAAACTCGCCGTTATATTTGCAAGATTACGGTATAATAGATAAAAGCACAGTCAGGAACTGTAATTCGCCTTTTGATGGTCTCGGCGTAAAAGCAGCAGATTTAGCAAATCCTAGTTGGAAGTCCCGGGTCGACCACTCCTGCAGGGTGCCACCACCCCGCCTGTTACTCACCCCCAACTTTCACTCTCTAGTGCGTCGGGGATCTCGACCCTGCCTCAGCTGCGAAAGACTGTTAATCCAAACCGATGAACACCATTGTGTGTTTAGCGCCGCTCAATATAAGGAGGAAAATTGTGTGAAGCGAATATAAAGAGGCCGAGAGCATTTTGTACGATGCGTCTAGGGTGTACTAAGTGCCTACACGGCAGCGACGAGTTTTGGAGCGTAACTCGTATACCATAAGGGTGAGTTTTGTTTGTCCCGCGGCGCGTTACGCACAATACCCTGATGGTGAAGACAACACCGGACGAGCGGTCCCTCGTCAACAGACTACACAAGCTCGTATCAGTAATATATTTTAGAGTTGCCACGGCAACGAAATTTGAAAATCAGCACTATTATCGGGCAACAAATACAACCTACGAAGGCGACGACTACGTCATTGAAACAAACACGGTTGTTTTTTCTACAATGATGTACTAAGGACTTATCAAGTGTATATGGGTAAGTTACGTTTCCATTTACCACTCAACATCTGAACGTTCTAACAGCTGTCGCATAACTCGCATAACTAATATTGTGCAATATGTAGGTACCTACCTACCTTTTTTCCCCTATCTACTGTAGATCTTTCTACAGTAGGAGGATTTATAAAATGCAGATACCAGCTATGGTCCTCGCTAATGAATACGGGCGACCGTAGTCAGACCTACCTGAAATTTAGGTAGGTTACCTATGTAACACGTAACACCCCTGACAGGAATGGTAAGTTCGGTTGGTTGGATTTAGTCATAGATTCATAGGCGCTGGGCCAATGCATGTCTTCAATACAAAGAAACAGTGCAAAATATCTTACAATATGCGATAATGGTCAGACGTGGATGTGACAGGAGAAGTAGGGATTTATAATGTATGTTAATCTTCAAATAATGCAAGTAATGTAATTAGAGAACATCTTGCAGATGTTTGTTACGTGCCTACTGCGTCGTGAGTAGGTGTTAACATCGTATAGCTACATCTAGTAGAAACAACGCAAGAGCAAAGACAGAGCAGAGGCGAGGTCGGAGCGCGGCGACGCCGCCGTCGGCGCCCGCGCACCGACCCTACGGCTCTTGCGATAAGGCACACATCGCCGCGCACGCCCGCTGCGCTGACCTCTCCGCACCGCTGACAAATAATAAATATGTAACACTGATAAAGCCGCAGAAACGTTGACCGGCAGTAGGTATTTAGGGATTCTCGTTTGGCAAACGTTCGTCGGGTCATCGCGCGCTGCGGCTTCCCGAGGCCGTCGGTTTCAAGGAAGACGCGGTGGACCGCCCCCGGCTATTTCTGGTTCGGGTGACAGGATCGGGCCGAAATAGCCGGCGGCGTCGGACCCCGCCGGTCGAAGAGGAGAGCGATGGAATACGTAAGGAAGGTCGGTGTGATACATACCTGAGCGCGAGCGGAGGTGGAGTGGCGCGGGTCCGGTGTCTCGATTCTCGGTGGAACAACACTCGTGTCGGGTGGCGCGCGGCGGACTGGCGAGGCGGGCGGCAGCAGCGAGTAGCGAGCGTCGCCGCGGCAGCAGCGGCCCCCGCGCGCGTCCCGCGCCCGCTGCATTCCATGCGTGCGCTCGCCGCCGCCGCCGCCGCCGTCGCCACAGCCGCCGCTCCTTCCTTACCACTCGCATGACATCAGCACATCAACACCGCCCCCGCACGGTATATAACACACCGATTGTAACGCCTCTGCTTGCTCTTTGCGATTTAGCAAAGAAACATTATAGAAAACCACTACCCACATGTAATGCAATAAATTGTCATATTAACAGTTGGTAGAAGAAGTAAGAATTCTGAATCAATAGTTCAACAGCACACAGTCATTTAATTTTGTCAACGACCTAAGTAAGTAGGTACCTGAAAGGATAAGTACCTACCAACCAATAAATGAATCTGAGATGTTATTAACTACCACCGCAATATTAGTATAATTAGGTACATTATGTAGATACATAAACACCTGCATAATATATGTAGATACATAGCTTTAATTAACTACAACATCCATCGTTGAGATATCTGTACCTGATTAGGTACGCAGGCAACAAGAAGGAACATTTCTGTAGCTGTGTAAAAGACAATCATCAACATTTAACTAATAATGAAGTAGGTTCCGCCTTCACCTTTATGTATAACTTACATAACATATATTATTATAATTTTTGTTTTATTTAAAACTTTTTGTTTCAAAAAAAAATTAAACAAATAGTTTAAATTTTTTTAATTAAAAAACGTAACTTCACGCCTGTAATCCCCGAAAGGGTAGGCAGAGGTAAACGCATGCATTCAAGCATACATGCAAACACCCACGATTCGCCGGTTACGTTTTGGCCCATGTAACAAATGGCGAGCCTATTGACATCTCCGGGCACATTACTAAACTTCGAGGTACTAGGAATTTCCAGAAAATGGAAAAATCCCAATAGAACTAGAGATAAAGGACTTTACACCATTATCTCTAATAGTCCCCTACCCGGGAATCGAACCCAGGACCTCAAGCGTAGTAGTAGTGGCCTGCTACCACTAGGCTACCGAGGCAGTTTATATTTATAAAATGTATATCAATCAGTAGTATCAGTACCTACCTATTTTGCAATTAGGTTAATTCCAAAATAGTACTGATTCATAAACATATTATAAATATAAAAATAATAGATAAATATTAGAAAAATCTATCATACAAGTAGGTATTAATACCTGTTCATAGTACTTTGGGTTTTCAATCTCATCTCAACTAGGTATAATAATATGAAGGTTGTGAAATACTTAATTGTAACCTTTAGGTACCTACAACCTGTGTTCCATAATCTAATTGCAAGTAAGTATAGTTCTCTATTTTTGTAGTTCTATATTGTTATTATTATTATAGGTAGTTCTCTACTGTGCTGAATGTCATTAAAAGTGTACATGCACATTTATTTATTTTGTTATCATAAAATTAAAAAACAAAGCAAATTGGTAATTTGTATGTTGTGTTTACGCTTTGATTATATTATAATATATTATACCTATTTCATAGTGCTTATCCGAATGAATAGGTATCCAAAGTAAATACTACAAGCAGATGCGTTGTTGTGTTAATTTGCCATTCTTGAAGCCTTCTTTCAGTGGAGCCTCTGAACTAGCTATACCATACGTATTTATCCAGTACACGCTTACGATTAATATTACCATGGACCTTAAACATAATGTCATCCCGTGAATCATTATAACGAAAGATAATGTAAAGCTTTATGAACTATATTCTTCACCCTCGAGCTATTCCACGTGAGCGCTAGCACCAGTAAAATGTATACCTAATTAGGAATTCTCTATTTTCCAAAGTTATTGTCGGTACGGCCGCAGATTTTGAATAATGTCAACAAGTCAAGCTTGTGAACACTCAAAATATGTCGAAAGTGTACTTTAAAACCAATGATGTTATATCTCATTGTTTAAAACTACAAACCTACCTACCTTTTTAAACGTCTGCTACACGGTATTAAACGGCGGTTTGAAACAAAGGTTTGAAACAGTGTAGACCGTTGTTTTATGCCAAATATCACATGACATTCAAACGTCCTTGGTATCAGGGCTTGCGTTGCAAACCATTGGCAGAAGCGTTGGTTTGAAACCGTGTAGTCGCTTGTTTAAAACCACGCGTACGACAGTCACTCTGCGTCAGCGAGCGCTTGCGGACGCAACTGATGTTCGACTAAAGTTATTTATGTCACGAAAGTCCAGGAGATTAATAAAATTAAGGTTATATGACTAAGCGTTAATCTATCCTTTAACCACCACCTCTTCCATATTATTTTTATTCCTCTTCTTTTTCTTTTAATTGCACACAAAATCGCAAGACTCACTCGAGCTTTATGTTTTACAGATAGGTAAGGTATCATGGCGTCATTATAGCGTTAATACACGGTATATAAACGAAATGTCGACACGTCCTATCCGCGCAATTCAGTTGGTTTCAAACCGTGTAGCCCGCAATCCGTATCTCACTTCCGTTCAAGGTCACCTTGGTTTCATACCTCATTTCAAACCGTGTAGCAGACGCTTTACATAGATATCACAAGTAGGTAAGCTAAAATAGAAATAGAAATAGAAAATATTTTTATTTCGAATAGATCTTTACAGATACTTTCAAAACGTCAATAAATCATAAACTACCTAGAGCGAATAACCATTACATATAGTAAAGAAAAATCATATATTAATAGTAAATTAAAAATTAAAATTTAAACTATTTGGTTAAAACATAATAATCATAAAATTTTTCAATTCCTTCAATGATAATAAATGAAGAAAAAGAAAAACTTATTCGTCAAGATCAATGTTATTCACTTAGCAGAGTTCCAAGTGCAGTCACTACTGAGAAGAACTCCGCTACCCAACAAACTCAGTAAGAGCTCTTTTAAATGAAAGCTTAAATCTAGTACAGATTATCGTGAAAAATCAAATAATGTCAACGTCCATAGCATAGATGCAAATAAACTGCTATCTACTAAATGTAGCCCCTGCAAACCAGAACAGACCAGTCCCCACCAACAGCACCCGTTCACGAGTATGACGCATGTGACAGCCATTGCCCTCCTCGACCATTTTAGAGGTAATTTAAGCATAATAATCTGAAGTAAGTAAGTAGGTAGGTAAGTACGTAAGCGAAAAATTATTGGGACCTACCTAAATAATTACGTGTGTTGTTACATTTTAAAACTAGGATTATGTGTTTTGGTCGACAGTCCCAATCATGAATCATGGAATCATGGTCAGTCACCGGCCGGATTCGCCGGTAGCAGAAATAGGCACTAAAATGCAATTCATGCCAGAGATTAGTTTACCTTCAATGTGATAGATGGCGCTAGGAGTATACATCTTATCGTATTTTAGGCATTTTTAGCCCAGTATTTATTTTATATTACTATATTACTAGGTATTTAGATGTTTAATATAGTTATTAAATTACCAAAATTATAAAATTAAAAGACCGGCTAAGTGCGAGTCGGACTACCGCACGAAGGGCAAAAAATCACGTTTGTTGTATGGGAGCCCCCATACCTAAGTATGTATTTATTATTTATTTTATTTAAATTCTTTTTTTAAAGTGCTTAAAGGTACTTCTAAATATTTTATGACTGTATTTCACGCGTCAACATACCTATTAGCGTTTTAACAAGCAAAAATAATGTCTGTTCTATCTTTTTTAGTACATCATCTGTGAAAATTTTAACTCTGGCTATGACAGTTCATTAGATACAGCCTGGTGATAGATGGACTGCGGATTCTTAATGATATAAAACATCTACCTTCTTAAATAAAAACTAGATAGGTATTTCCAGGGGCGTATTTTAAGATAGCGCGCCCCGGGTCAAAGGTAGATTTTATATTTACATTCTTATTCCATGGACAACATTTTTAACAAATTGGTTTACCTGTTACATTGTCGTCGTCAATTTTATTTGTTAAACCGGCTTCGATTATTGAAATTGCCGAATTATTAAGCCATTCTTCGATAAGATGCGATCTCAAATAGTTTTTTATCCTTTTGAGTACCGAAAATGAGCTACAATTCGTTACTGCAGTACAAAGAAATATGCGCCACGCAATTTCAATGCAAGGAAACGCCACTTTCAAATCATTTTTTAACCGACTTCGAAAAAGGAGGAAACGGTATTAAATTGTTTTAGGGCTGATCCCCAGAATTCGGATAATATCGCTGTTTCTAAGGAATTCAGTTGAGCCAAAAACCCATAGCTTTATTTTTGATAAAGACTTTTTGTTGCGAAATTACCGTGAATGTTCAGCAATACGTAATTGGTCAAAGCTTTTGACGTTATCTTTTACATGGTATTTGACTATTTGCTCGTTCAGCGCTGTCATCATCACCAAAGACGTCGCCAGCCAACGAATTAGAGAGGGCGATTTGACTATAGGGGAGGACAGATTGGCTCTAGAGGGGCCAGGTTGGTACCTATACTTATGGTACATATCAGTCTGTGCTGTAAATTGTGCTGCTTTTAGTTTCTAGAGGTGCCCCCCTCTGCCACCCCCCCGATGACGAACGTCCAAGATTATCACTGTCCATTTTTTAAACTAAAGACTTCAGATAACAAAGGATGACAAAATAAATTTGTACGTTTCAAGTGAAATAAAAATTAAGTGAAATTGAATTGAATTGAAATTAACACTGCGAATAATACTTAACGTTCCGAGTAATCATCTCAATTAAAATACCTACTTCTAACGAATTTTAATTTTTAGGCAATGACATTCTACACCGTTGTTTTTAGGTAATATCTTTAATCTCCAATCAAGTTCTCTCTGGGATATTGGTGGGGAATCCAGTGTTCCTCAAGAGAGTTAATGAGAATACGATAATGTAATACTTCTTAGACATGTATGTAGGTACCCAACTACGTAAATATTAGGTTGGGGAAAAAGTTTCTTCGCATTTTTTAAGATAATTCAAAACATTTTTTAATATAGTTTATTTAAATTTAACTAAAGTATGTATGTACCATTTTGTTCGATAACCTTTTGCCATCTTGTAGGTAGGGACATGATCCTATTGCTATGAAAATTTTGAAACTTCTCATCAAAATACCGCGACAAGTGGATTTGGCAGTCCTCTCGTGATGTTAACCTAACATTGCATAAAGAATTCTGAAGAGACCGAAACAGGTGGAAATCTGATGGTGCAAGGTCAGGACTATACGGCGGATGCATTAACACCTCCCAGCCAAACTCTCTTAATTTTTGCTGAGTGGCTATAGATGTACCCCCCCCCCCCCCTTCTGTTGATCAATTCCGGCCGCTTTCTCTCAACTTCTTGCTTTAATCTCGTCAGTTGTTCGCAGTAGAGTTCAGAATCGATAGTCCTGCCTGGTGGTAATAGCTCATAATGAATAATGCCCTTCCAATCCCACCACACACACAACATCACCTTATTGCGAGTTAACCCGGGTTTCGCCACAGTCTGTGAAGCCTGACCGGCCTTCGACCACGACCTTTTTCGCACGTTCTTGTCGTACGTGATCCACTTTTCATCACCAGTTATCAGCTTCTTCAAAAATGATTCGGTTTCATTACGTCGTAATAAAGAATCACAAATGAGTACACGGTTCATTAGGTTTCTTTCAGTGAGCTCGTGAGGTATCCAAATATGGAGCTTTTTTTTGTACTCAGCTTTTTTCAAATGCGCCAAAACTGTTTTGTGATTAATTCTCAGTTCTTCAGCTACGTCGTAACTACTGATATGTCGATCTTGCTCCACTTTTTCAAAAATGGCATCCATTTTATCCGTAATAGGGCGACCAGAGAGAGGTGCATCTTTGACATCAAAATTTCCGGATTGAAAACGCTTAAACCAAATTTGTGCTACTCTCACAGACACTGCACTAGGTCCATAAACATCGCAAATTTTTTTCGCTGCTTGCGTTGCATTTTTACCTTTTTTGTAGTAAAATTTTAAAATGTATAGAATTTCTTCATTAGATTTACTCATCTTGACAGTACGAAAAACAAATGAAAATCACACATTTGCCTATTTTGAATTTGGAATTATGTTCTTTAAAATTTTAACTTTCAATGATACCAAAACCAGCCAGATACAAATACTACAGCCAAAGAGATTTTTTTACAAGTTCATACATAATAATGCGAAAAGACTTTTTCCCCAACCTATTTCCCCAAAAATTATATTTAAGTTTTGTTCAATTGAAGTATTTCAATTGAATTTCTAATTTCATCAGACATGTAATCCGCGCACAACACAAGGGGCGGCTTTAAATTTCTTCAGATATGAAATCAACATGTGGAAACGTGTCTCAGGGGCGTTCTAGGCTTATGTCTTAAAATATATTTTTGTATTTTTTCAAAGTCCAAACCAACGCCCTTGGGGCGCCCCTAGCGACTTGCCGCCCCGGGCTGTAGCCCTTCTGCCCCTAGGGTAAATACACCCCTGGGTATTTCAATGTAGATATGCGTTGCCATTCTTGACACCTAAGCTGTTATGCTTTTGGGTCGGAAATTACGGATCCGTTCGGGATCAACACGATCACTTGCTGATCACACTTTTTTTTTATATTATTGAAGTGGCAAACTTGCGTGCAGTTCATATTGATGTTAAGTGATGACTGCAGCCTATAGACACCCACACAATGACCAGAGGTCAAAATGCAGATGCGCTGTCACTCTTGAGGCATTGGGTGTTATGCCTCTGTGCCGGAAATTACAGGGCCGTACATTACCACCTGACCGGAACACGATAGTTCTGAACACTACCGTTTAACGGCAGGTAGATTAGGTAGGTAATGCGGTGGTGCTGTCATGTCGGATCGGCGTAGTATTCAGTGCCCAGAAATTTAAACTCGAAACCAAACAAAAATGAAACGAACTAGCATCAATTTCAATAGCAAATCTTAAAAATCACAAATGCCTCATACTTACAATTTCCAACAATTATCTCATACCAACTTGATAAATGTTGAAATTCGTCCCCAAAGGTTGACATAACCATAAAAGGATAAGTGAAGAGGCATATTAAAATCTTTTTCGTTTATTTAAATCGTTTTGTTTCTGTAACTTTACATAAAATCTTGCAGTTGTTCGCGGTGTCTACTTCTTTCGTCTCTGACATGTCCCTGAAAGCAAAGCGCACGCGCGTGGAGTACTCGAGTAGGTACTTACTGATGAACTGAGCGAGTGAGCGATCACCGTCCACACGCGACGATAAAACTGTGCAAACCACGTGCAAACGCAATCGACAACGATTTATCTAATGTAAATTGCAACAGCCATCGATGAACGATTATCGACAACGATTTTTCATGCACACGATCGATAAAATTGCGCAAACTAGTCTGCAGTAGTCTGCACAGATTAATCGCTACGATAAATCGTTACGTGTGTATGAAGCATAAGCCGAAGAGAGTAGATTTTTGAGGCGATCGAATAACCAAGCAGAAAACCTAAACCCATCACTCCGATGCTGAGACCAGGAAGAATTCGTCATCATATTAAAAATAACTGTCGCGAGTGGCATAGAGAGTCGCGCCGCAAACGCGGCTTGCGGGCCGTGGGTTGTCGACTGCTGAACTACGGTATTAGGCCAATAATATGTAAAGGCTCTTGAGAAGATGTTCCATTCCGTTATATCCGAAACCAAAACGTCATGTCATGACAATAATGGCACAGAAGTAAGGTGGAACTTTTTAACTATAGATGGGACCCGGCAGATCCGGCACTCCTTCAAGACCCCAAGGCAAAAGTAATATCCGCATCTCTACTTTTAACTTCTATTAAAAGCATATTAAATGATTGTAATCACCTTGTAAATGTTTGTATTAAGTAATTAATGTACTTATTTTCAAAATTTGCCAATCTATCTATAGATATAAAAACTAGCTGATCCGGCGAACTTCGCATTGCCTCAAAATGAATTAATGTGTCAAAGTTTGATAGATACGGAGTAATACGGACTATTTGTATGGGAAAATAAAATTGTGGTTTTTACTATTTCTCTTCAATTTATTTATTTTGATTATATTTATTTACTTTTTTATTTATTTTACAATTGCTTTTTTGTTCGTTAATCTCGCTAAAACTCGAGAACGGCTAGACCGATTTGGCTAATTTTGGTTTTGAATTATTTTTGTAAGTCCAGGGAAGGTTTAAAAGGTAAGAAAATATGAAGAAATTGAAGGGAAATAATAAAAACCACAATTTTATTTTTCCATACTAATAGTCCGTATAGGTATATCAAACTTTTGACACATTATTTTTATTCTGAGGCAATACGAAGCTTGCCAGGTCAGCTTGTACAAAATAAATAATAGGTCTATCGTATTCTTGAACAATGTCTTAGGGAGTATGCGAGCATCATTAGGAATTAAAAGCTTAGCTTCTCTAACCGTGTCTCTAACAAGTCAGTTACCACACTCTCTTATCTTCAACGTAATAATTGCTTTGAATTTTTATAAGGCGCATACTTAGTAGGTAGGTTTAACTCTTGTTTAACTGGTGGTAAAGCTCCAGTGACGGAACTGACGGAGCTCGCGGACACAAGCAATGCTGCTTTAGTATATAATCTACTTGCCGCTAAATAGTAGTGTTCAGCGCTGTCGTGTTCCGGTCAGGTGGTATTATGTACGGGCCATAATTTCCGGTACAATACAACTGCCTATCAACTTAGGCCTCAAGAGTGGCAACGCATCTGGTGGCAACGCATCTGCATGGAAATCTATCCTTTTTGTAAAGATGTTCATAGGTTACAGTATTCACATTATTCAAGTACCGACCAAGAATGTGAACTGTGTGTGTGTGTGTGTGTGTAACAGAATGTTTTGAATTGGTAATAAAAAGATAAATAACTAAATAAAATACGCTTACACTCTCACAGCCTCACAGTAAGTATAAACCTGTGTCATGAGTGCCGTTGTATACTTACAACACATACACAAACACCCAGATCCGAAACAAATATCTGTGGGCCATACAAATATTTGGCCCGGTGCGATCAAACCCGCGACCCTACGGATCAAACGGTCATCCCACACCGCTGGACTAACGGAGTCGTTAAATAGTTAGATAGTTAAATAATAAAAAAGTTCCTAGTAGGCGTTCTAAGGTCGCTTCTAATTATCCATTGACTATGGCAATCTTAAAAAATAAATAAGTAACTACTATATTTACTTAAATTAAAGTATGTTACCTACATATTTTTTTTATTTGAAATCTATACGGGTCATGGGGTGCCTACCTATGTGTCCAAATTGTATCTGATGGATGTATTCAATCGTTCGAGAAACCGGGTGCTATTGACCAGCAATTTGCACTTTTCGATACACATTGGAAAGTTTGATTTTGAGCTATCAGCATTTCTGAACAATACTTACCTTTATTAGACCTATATTAGATAGCTACCGATCATGTGTCACAAAGTCATAAATAAACGTTTTGTTTTGTTTAGATTGCATTTTACTGTAATAATGCATGAACGTAAACTAATTCCACAGATAACAAAAATAACAATGTCAAAATCAAAATGTAATTTACTGTTAACTGTCATCGTCTGCTGTAAAGTGTCAAAATGTTTCAAATTTCAAATTGAAGCGTTTGTTTGATTTTAACTTGTTTTGTTTCTTTATAACTTTAAATAAAGTTGTTTATATTTTCGAAGGTACTGGCGGTCGATTACTCTGCATTTTTAACGAGTGCTGAATAAAAATAAAATTTATATAAAAGTATTACTTACGTATGTATTATTTATCTGACCATATAATTCATTAGGCCATTGCAGGTGTCCGTTCGTGATTTCATGGTGATTTAATTATATTTTAGGTTGATTTTAGGTATAGGAAAATGAATGTCCGTCTAACTACATTTACAAATCCTTTCTCATTCTTTTGTATACCCGATGTTCAAGGGAAAGATATGAGTTTATTTGAAAACGCAGTGGACGTGGAATCTTCGCAGGTGTTGTCCAGGAAGTCAGCTATATCCGATATGGATCATGGTCAGGTAAGAGCAAGTGTTATTGTAAAACTTACATCCCTGAATTTGTAAAACTTGCTAAGAAATCTGTGTGTACCTACCTACTTTTAGACAAAACAAACAGGATTTAAAAATCTTAAAGATAGTAGGATAAGAAAGGTATAAATATCTTGTCTGGTGTCCTCAAATAGCTAAGTGTAGGTACCTACTTGTACTTGTTGAGTAGGTTCAAAAATAGAGTAATCTGAATATTTTTCACCTATTAATAAAATTGTGTTAGGCCAATTTTTATACAACAATATAAGGTATTGTCTTTTATTCTATTAATCCTTCAAGGATCGTACGGCAACCGGCAGCGAGACACAATTGAATTTCAAATGTCATATTTTTCTCGTGTCTGGAGAGATTAAAAGCATAAAATAATTTTAATTTTCCAGTACATTGCTGTGATGTGGAACAACAAATGGACTAGAGGAATAGTAACCATGGAAACACAGTTTTTAATTTGGTTGGTAGACTATGGAATATTTTTGCGTCCCAATGATAAGACCATTTACACTAATCTACCTCCAGAATACAAAAAAATACCAACAAAAGTTTTTGAAGCCAGCGTTCATGGCATAACTCCAATAGATAAGGTGAGTATGTAACTATGTGTGTATGTGAGTATATACCTACCTACTGAAAATATGTACAAGCATGATATATGTTGTTGTGTATTTGGTTTATTTTATTGTATGGCCCCATAATCACTATCCCAGAGGGGCTATCATGATATTATATAGCTACACATCTGCATTTTGACCTTTGGTATCTGGATCTTTTTTCGTAATTATTTGTTCCTTCTTATCACTTTTGTAAACTGCACAGGTACTTGCCACCATCATGATAATTTAATAAATGGTTTACGAGGTATTAAACTGGGATACTGAAAACTATAGCCATCTACAACAAAATAGAGTTGAGGCCTAAGCTGTTTTGCACTAGTGCCAGAAATTAAAAAGACACAATAGTAGAATATTATTATTATTTTATGAAACTTACTTTCTATGAATGTCATTATAGAACTCAATTTATAGCCTATTTGTGTTACAAAATTATAAATGTAATAATATTTAATCTATCTGAATTAACAGATACTCAGTGAAGAATGTCAAATAAAAAATAAAGTTACTACATCATGGAATAAAGGTGCCATAGAAAGAGTACAGGATTTAATTAAAAGTTCTGTTAGAACAAATTTTTTGCCAATGGCCTTGTTATCAACAAAACACAATGATGTGGTAAGTATGTGTGAAAGTTCTAGTGATTGGCATTATAATATATTTCATGCACTTTCATAAATGCGTTAAATGAAAGCAGTTCGCCTGGCAATGAAATTATTGAATGAAAACATATACCTACCCATTTGAAACCGTTATTAAAAATACAATAATATTATTGTTTTAATTAGTATTTAATTTTATTGTTGTAGGTTCTGGGAAATCTGTACTTTAAAATTCCTAGTAAAGGACTTGTAAATCTCGTAGATGAACTGGAAATGTGGCCAATATTTTTACAAAAAGATCCTGATGTATATTTAGAAAGTAATATTCAATTTTCATTATTTACCTATTCTGTTTTTTTTTTCATTTTATCACATGCTATAACACTACATTCTCTTTTAGATCTATCAAAATATTATACAACTCATAGAAGACATCACGCCTCTAACTTGAAACCTGACCTTTTGTACCCCAGCATAGCTACCATTACATTACAAACAAATATTCAGCAGTATAAAAAAATAGTTTCCATGTGTCCTCCTATAGAAACATTGCTGAAGTCAACATGTTCTGAAGATGGCAGCACTGTTACAGCTATAGAGACTAACTACAAAAAGGACAAAAGTGCCTACAAATTAACAGCTTCGGAAATTGAAATGTTTTCAAATAAATACATTACAGTAAACAATCATGAGTATAATGTGTTAAATGTTTTGTTGAACAAAATTAGAGATTTGAAAATGTGTGAGCAATACAAGAATCGAAAGTCTGTCGGTTGCGGCGTGACATGCAGACGATTAAGCAACTTGTGATCGAACATCCCATTGAGAAAAGAAACTATTTTTATGAATTGATCGCGCGTGTAATGTAATTAACTGAATTGATTTTTTTTAAAAAAGAAGTCTCCGTAGTTTTGCCCCCTTTTCAGCAACTTACAGCTTATCGCCCGTATCTTTCCCGTATGGAATTAAATACATATTATTTTGATGTGTCAAATAAGATGATACAAGTTATTTCATTGAATAAATATCTAGATCTACCTATAATAACAAGTACCTAATAATTACGTTAGGGCTTGAAATAATGACAATAGGTAAAATTTGGTTGGGGAATGAAATTACTCCTCAAGTTCAAATATAAACGTCCAGTTGGTTTTAAAAAATTCTTCATTTTTACCTATACACGCTTGGTTAACCCATAAAAATAAATTTGTTACAATTTCTTTATAATAGGTATTATTAATTGTTTCTTCATTTCTGTTCAAAGAGTTTTTGTTATATTAAGTATAATTTTTATGTTACCTAAGTGTTAAAATACAAAGGAAAAAGTAAGCACTTAATTAATAAGCGCAATAGAAGACTGACTAGAAGCAGATTTTCAGTTATTGTATAGAATTAGTAGAAGTATTGACTGGTTATATTACTGTTAAAAAATAATATTTTTGCTTTATGTATACTGTTATTAATCGTTAAGAATTTACGCGATTTATTGTTGAAAATTACACTGGCGAACGAGTATGAATTCCCGTACAGAGACACTAGTGTATAAGAGAGTGAATTATTCGATATTAAGATATTAATTATTAGAAGTTATCTTTAGGCGCTGCAGTCGCGGTAATTATCGTACAAAATTGAGTTGTGATGATAGTGGTGCTTAAGTAAACCAATAGAGACAGACTATCAGAAACTGATAATTATATACATGTATATTGTTATATAGGATTACATCCTATTAAAATGTCTGTGCATACCTTTCGGTATTCAGTTGTTGATTATATTAAAATAAAACAATTATAATTGTTTTTGTATATTTATTTATATATACAAGTAGAAATTGTTCCCTTAGGTAAATAAACTTAGTTAATCTTACCATTATTTAGTCTTAAATAAAATTCTGTACATTGATTGTACGACGGAATTAAGGCAGTGCGTGTAGAGTAGAGATTGCTAAATTGCTACATCATACCGATATGGCAAGTCCAGTATGTCAAATAATTTGAATTATATTAATAAGGTGCCATCTTAATTGAAAACACGAAAATAAAAATTGGCAATTTAACATCAATAATTGCTAGTATAACTAGAATAGTAGAAATTTATTAAAAACCAAAGGCACTCGGTTTGAGTATTGACGAATTTTGGAAAAGTGTAGGTTAGAAAGAATATACTCAACCAAAATCAGAGACGTAATCCGGGGTTAGTGCTCGCAACGTAGTTGAGAAGTTCCTCAGAGTCCTCACACACTACGGGCTTCTCGTGGTAGCAAGCGACGTCGTGCCACGCAATACCATCGTTGTACACGTTGTTAAGGATGCTCATGCAAGATTCTGTGGTTCCATTGATGTCAAACTCCGCGTTGTCGGGTTGACGCTGTTTCTTGTGTCCAGTTTGCGACCACGGGTTGTAGCCCCAGCCATTCGGAATCTGAAATTGATACCATTTGACTTGTTAATAAAGTAGATTATCTATTTAATTAACGGCTTGGCTTACTTATTCGCTTTTGCTCTAAGATTAAATTTAAGTACCATTTCGTACGGTGTATGAAAGCAATAGCGGTGCATCGCTATCGGTTTTATATCGCCTACGAAAGCAATATCAATAGATCGCTATTGCTTTTATTGGATACACGAAATGACGGAATAAAGCTGTATCTTAGTAAAGGCAAACTCGATCATCTCTCATGGAAGTTAAGTGCTGCATGCTATGGATATTAAAATGCAGACGCATTGCCTCTCCGCAGACCTTGTTGTCTCTGTGATAGTTATTACGGAGCTAACATTGATGGATACAGTGATTAAAACGCAACTGGCGAATCGCTGGTGTGCATGTACCCGTACCCTTTCGGGGAATACAGGCCTAAAGTTAGGTACCTACGTATATATTTGTTTGCGATCCATCGGATTGCGATTATTGCGAATGTCAATAAGGAAAATCTACAAACTCGACAAAAATCACGACTTACTGTACCTACTTGGAAGTTGCTTCGTATTTTTTATCCTGTTTTGTGGTACCTACGACAGTAAGTGATTTGTCAGATTTTGGTTAAACATTTTATGTTGTAAATAAGTAAAGTGTACAAGACAATACGACGGTAATTACTTTTGTATATTGTGCTATTGTATGAAAAATTATTGATTTCCATTCTTCCCAAAAATTGACTGGTAGGTAGATGAAGCCTTTTAGTTGCATCAAGTACCTTCGCCGTATCTGTAGCTTTTCTATGCATCAAAGTTATGCAAATAAGAATAGCCTTATTTTCCTTTGTGTTGGTAATTATACGGATCATGCGTTTACTGGCACCATGGTATAATTTTAACAACCTTGCCCACAGTTACTGCACGTTTACCGTTTGCTGCATCTATAAACGGTGACAAGTTTAGAATACTAATTACCTGGTTTGTGGGCGCCATCTTTTCCCTGTTGGCAGACCAGAACCATCCCAATATGTTTTTAGGCTCCAAGTCCCTACGCGATTCACAGCCCTTGAAATCGCAGAGACGCCCAGATGTCCATATGTAAGGTACGTCCTCTGAAAAACACAAAAATTTAAAAATAAATCTTATGTCTGGAAGTAGGTACCTAAAGTTGTTCAAAATTAAATCTCCGTAGATAAGGGAATCAATGATGAATTCACATCTGGGGGCCGAACGCCTAACTCCAATGCTTTCGTTTAGCTTTCGATTATGAGAACATCTTATCAGTTTCGTACCGCCTAAATTATTCCTGGAAGTGTTTTCGTCCGCAGGTATATACTTAAGAGCAAAATGTTTTTATAGACGGTACGAAACTGACAAGATAACGTCCTAAATTCCTAAACGAAAACATTTCAATTAGGCGGTCGGCTCCCTGTAAGACCAGGGCGCCGACCGCCTAACTGAAATGCATAACATTTTGCTCTTAGCTATATACCTACCTGCGGACAAAAACACTTCCAGGAAAAAGTTACGAAACTGATAAGATGTCATAATCGAAAGCGATCCTAAAGCATTTGAGTTAAGCGGTCGGCCCCCCGAAAGGGAAGTCTGCGTTAATAGATACATGCACATTCATGTTAGCATGCAGAGACGGTGTGGGCCACCGCCTTCGTCCTCGCGGTGCAAAGGGCTTCACGAAGGGGCCAACCATCCACCAAGTAGGTACCTATCATCAAACGATTGAGCCTCCGACCTTCAATGACAAGGGGAGGTAGGTGGGTACTAATGCACCTACGGACGGGCCTACATTGAACCATCGAGTCTTCAATTAAGCATGCATGATTTTGAACTACATTGATTTCATAGGTACCTACTTAACAACACATGAAAAATACTCATGACTTACTCTGTTGAATGAATTTGAAGATCAGATTGTTTTCCTCTTGAGTCTCCAGAGAGACGAGGTCCATGCAGTATTCACGGCAAATGTTACGTCCGTCCAGCCAGTCGAACTTCCTGTTCGCGAGCTCAGGCACGTTGCCGGTGAACATGTAGTTGTGGCCGCGGTAGGAGAACTGCTTGGGTCCTGTGGAAATAAAAACATGCGTCCGATAAACATAAAAAATAGGGTCATGCGTGCATAGCTCGAATTGAATGCAGCTGCCATGGTGCAATAATAATTTAAACTGCAGTCACTGTTCAACTCTCAACTCTCACAACTTCAATGGTAATTTTGTTTTATTTTCTACTAGCTGTTGCCCTCGGCTTCGCCCGCGTGGAAGTCGTTTTATAAATAACTAAGCCTATGTTCTTTCTCAAAGTCAGCTCTATCTCTGTACCAAATTTCATTAAAATCAGTCATTTGGACGTGAAAAGGTAACAGACAGACAGAGTTACTTTCGCATTTATAATATTAGTAGGGATGTTTAATTAAGGATATACATTTATGTAAAGGCAATTGACATTCATGGGGTCAACTGCAACTTACTTCGACCCATCCTTTGCTTTTAAAACCCTTGGGTTGGCCACTCACCTAACTCATTAACCCTTATATCCAAATCTCCACAAACCCGCATTGGAGCAGCGTGGTGGAGTAAGCTCCAGGCCTTCCCCCAAGAACAGACTCGTGCCCACCAGTGGGACGTATCAAGGGTTGCCATTATTATTATTATCCTTATATAAAAACAAGAGACTTCAATGTAGCGCTGCCACTCTAGAGGCCTAGGCCTAGGCTATTATGCCTATGTGCCGAAAAATACGCGGCCGTATATTAAACGACATTCACATACCTAACAAATTGATTTGTTTTCACAACACATCATTGCAAACAGAGACAATAGTTGGCATCGGGTATAATGCTGTCACAAGGTTACATAATAATTTGACCTCACGTAATAAAGAGGCAATGGCACGAATAAATATCTGAATAACAATTCACACGACGAGTACATCCTCGGCGCTCACGAGTACCTTCTTGTATGATTAGTGAAATGTTAATAAGCGACCCTCGGTTTACACGACGTGGGCTTAAAGACCATCCAACTAGAGATCTCCCATGACGTCTACGACACTGTTGTTGGCCAAATTAAAAACTGTTGTAACATAAGTATTTGTTTTAACATAAGCGTCTACTAAATTCGTTTGAAAATGACTTGTTCAAATAAAAAATCAAGGAAGTACCACTTTTATCGTTTGCCCTTAAGATCCAACACTGGAGCTCGAGCTATCTACCGTCAATTGGTAGCGTTCAGTAATATGTATCGTTATTGACTTACTACCCATGTGTATGCATGTTTATTTATTACCCACAAACATAACATTAAAAAAAGAATTTAGTTTATCCAGTACATGGTTGGTAAGTAACTACTACAGCAGTTTCAT
Source organism: Macrosoma leucophasiata (assembly GCA_036365455.1). Lineage (NCBI taxonomy): Eukaryota > Metazoa > Arthropoda > Insecta > Lepidoptera > Hedylidae > Macrosoma > Macrosoma leucophasiata. Next base: position 18,055,272 of record JAWQUS010000007.1, on the reverse strand, counting down.
TGTAGACGTCTTTATACATGAAAACAAGAACTCATTAAGCAGATACGTTGCTATCCCTGAGGCCTTTGTTGTTTTACCTCTGTGATAGTAATTAAGGGCTCATACATTAGAATCTAACCGGAAAGCGACACTATTAGTCTAATCTATCCCCCCGATAGATTAGATAATACGGTGGTATCTGGGCTCTCGAACTCTGACGCTGAAACTCTGCCACCAATAAATTAGGTTATTTTGAAGATAGTGACCTTAAACAGGATGATAGAGCATAGTAACAGGCGGTAGAGCAAGTAAAATTGTGTGTAGATGTGCCATCGAAGAAGTTTGCGGTCATCCAAAACCAAAATGGACATTATCACCACACAAATAAGGCGACACACGACGTGATCTACCGGACATATCTGCGATGGTACCTACTTACCGAATTCCAGTGGCACCCTATGTGTCGTCGAAAGTGCAATGGAACCTGTTTTTACATAATTTTGCATTGGTGGCCTTTCCGTATTGTGTAATACGATAATCGGCTAATATGTTTCATGTGTGTTACTATAAATTGACAATGAATTTATTAAAAACATTTGTTTAATTCATGACGTCTTCCTATTAACATATTTATTCTTGTGTAGGTATTACATCTCTAAAGACTGGTCGTCCTCGTATTTTATTGCAATGTGGCTCCTACATTATAATGGCTTGTTTATCAAAAGGATCGCGTACTTGTTTCAGACTAAGAACAAATAGAATTTAATTTGGAACATTGTCTTCTTGCGGTGGTCTTAACGTTGAGCCGCTAGTTTTCACACATAAATGTTCAGTTTGTCAATGGGATGGATGGATGGATGGATGGATGGATGGATGGACGTGAATGAAACCTGACTTTTAACAAATCACACAACAGTGGTTAACAATTATCTAACCTCATTTTGTAGCACTAAACCTTCAACTAGATAGGCATTAGTAGGTAGTAAATAAATAACATGGATGTATCCCTATCGAAAAAGCAAATGTAAGTATCAATTTATGATAATGTTATTCAACTGTATTATAAATATTATAATACGTGTATCGCCGGATCGGAATGCTTATAAAATGCAGATAAGTACCTACCTATTTTGAAACTTTTTAATGAGATAATGTTGATGATAGTACCTACCTAAGTACTACATTTTTGTTTATCGGAGATTAGACTTCCTCATGACATGCCAACCTTCATAATTTCGACACCTACATTTTAAGTTCCTTTATAGTTAAGAGTAACAATACAATCCAGATAACACTTATAGGTTAGGATCCCACTGCAAAATTATTTAGTTCATCCAGATATGCTGCAAACCTAATATGTATTTACGCATATTACCTAGTAGATACATAATCTTTAGATATACGTAATAATCAGGTTTGCAGCATATCTGGATGTACGAAATAATTCTGCAGTGGGATCCAAACCTATTAGTAGTTGTCTATTACCATCTTTAAGAATGTCTGTCAGGCATGGACGATGTCGTGATGTGACACGAGCAGATGTTTTTGTCACGCGGCTTCAAGTGGGCCAAGGATTGCTACCGGATGCTTTTTATATCTAAACTTAACGCTAATTGCATGTACCTAAAGCTGGATTTGGCGGGGAGTATTCGTGTGGAATTGATGTGCCTACCTAATTTGGTTTTTTATAGCCTACTGTGTTAGCTCAGCTCAGTGTAAGATACTTATGTACACATTTCTGAGGTAAATGTGTACTGTCTTACTGTTTCTTAACATATTCGCAAGATATATTGACGAGATGATATTATTGTTATTTCTTTTTTTGGAAAAGTTATAGGTACATATTTTTTTGTTTCATGATCAACATCAGCATCATCATCATTTCAGCCAAAAGAACAAAGGCCTCCCCCAAAGATTGCCACAACGAACGGTCCTAGGTCGCCCTCATCCAGCGATTGTCCGCGACCTTCACCAGGTCGTCGGTCCATCTTGTGGGAAACCTGCCTACGGTTCATTTTAGGTACGCGGTCGCCACTTGAGAACTGCTCTGCCCCAACTGCCGTCAGTTCTTCGAGCTATGTGCCCTGCCCACTACCACTTGAGTCTCGCTATTCGGTGAGCTATGACGGTAATTTTGGTTCTCATGCGGATCTCCTCGTTTCTGATTCGATCTCGCAGAGAAATTCCGAGCATAGCACTCTCCATTGCCCTCTGAGTGACCTTGAGCCTTCACATGAGGCCCATAGTGAGCGACCACGTTTCTGTCCCACATGTCATCACTGGCAACACACATTGGTCAAAAACCTTTTTCTTGAGACACTGCGGTAAGTCGGACGAGAAGATGTATCGTAGCTTCCCGAACGCTGCCCAACCGAGTTGGATTCGGCGATTGACCTCTTTCTCGAAGTTGGACCGACCTGACTGGACCGTTTGTCCCAGGTACATAATGGACATGGACAATTGACATGATCTTCGTCTTGTCCATGTTCATTTTAAGGCTCACTCGTTGGGAGGCCCTACTGAGGTCATTGAGCATTGTGCTAATGTCTTCCAGGGTCTCAGCTATGACTACAATATTATTATCATCTGCAAATCGGAGGTGGAAGATGTACTCGCCGTTAACATTGATGCCGAGTAATTTCCAGTCCAGAAGCTTGAAGACGTCTTCCAATGCAACGGTGAACAGTTTCGGAGATATAACAACCCCCTGTCTCACATCTCGCTGCAGTTGGATGAGTTTTGAGGTCTGATCCTGAAGCCGGACCGATATGGTAGCGTTTTCATAAAAGCTCCTCAGCACCTCGGATGTATCGGTAGTCAACTTGGCACCGCTGGAGTAACTGTAGCACAGCCCAAATCGCAACCAAATCTATGATGCTAAAATGTTATGTTATTCTATTTTAGACAGTGGAATCCCGATGAAGAGGTAGTGACAGTTTTAAACCTCTATGTAGAGTTTGCTCTACTACCAATATGAACCATAGATCTACTATTGTATGAACAAATAAAACTACTTATCCTTACTAACATTGTAATATCCTTACTAACATATCGCGAAATGAACTCTATCTGTCAGACTGTTATGCTTTCACGATCAAACCGATGAGTAGATTGTGGTATTTGTGACGCAAGATAAAGAGAGATAAAAGAATATGGGATACTTTTTGTGTCAAAAACTAGCTAGTATTTCCAATAAGTGTAGTCAATTGCACACATATCTGTAATGAGACGCGATTACATCGTGAATGTGTTAAGATTCACACGACAGACAATTATTCCGAGACCTTGTGCAGTGACAGACAGACGGATGTGCGATTGTTTGAGGATCGAGCACGCGATTATAACAATAGGAAATTAAATAGGTCCTTCACAGGAGTTTTAAATTTATGCGAAATTTAAGTACAGCACCGAGTTGACCATAAGTTTGGCGCTTCATCATATTCTCTGCTTCAGGTAAACGAAATAATCGATCCAAAAGGAGACTAATTGGCAGCAGCCTAGCCTTGAGTCCTAAATTTGACCCCACGGAGAGTAAAAATATATATTAGAAAATTTTAACAATAAAATCGAGAAGGGAATCAACGGCACAATCAAACTTTTCTTCTTACGACTTTATTGAAGTAAAAATTATACTTACTAATTTAAAGGAGTCGATAACAGAATGTCAACAAAAAACTCACAATAAAGTTTTTGTTATAATGACATTATTTCACTGAAATGTATTTTTCAGCTAATAAATTCAATGATAGAGAACGATTTGCATCATTGCATCTAATTAATTTGAAATCTGTTTAAGAGTCATATTCTTTTGCAACAATTTATACAGAAAGTTTTACATTTTTCATTACCTACATATAGTAATCATATTTCATAGAATAGGTAAACCTTATGTCCTTTTTTCTCAGATTTATAGTGGATATTTTTTAATTAAGTATGTAATTTGGAAGTCAAATAAATAAAGCTAGCTACTGGTTTAATAATGAAAGGTTAATTCCAATGAAGGTTGAGTTGCCACATCTCGGGTCTCGTGGCGCTATTTTTACATCATAAGTACTTTTGACTGATCGCGAATTAATAACATATTGATTATTTGTTCGCAAGTATACCAAACCTATAGGTGCGACATATCGTAAGAATAATGTTTATTTTTATTTAAATCATACGTTTTCTTTGGATATGATAATTCATCAGGCTGGTTAACATTACTAATTACTATTGAAACATGAAATTTCTATCTCAATTTTGGTTAAGTAGGTAACGACAGTGAGGTAAGTAATCCTCCCTAAATACTTACCTGCATTTTTCCTTTTAATTTCATTCAGTCAGGTACATAGTTATAACTATTTACTCTTATAAAAGTATTTGTCAACCATGGCTAATTAAATCAAAATAATTTTTCAGTCACTTCGATTGTACTGTATGTGTGTTAGCTACATTTTGAAATATAAAATCACTGTTGTCCGTTAATATTGAATAACCTTTACTTTACGAAATAATCCCATAGATAACACAGTCAGCAATAATCGTTAATCGAAGGTTGCGCGTTGGTAATAGAAAACAATAGATATTTACTATTCAAGTTACCCTTTACCCTTTCTCTCATGATTTGTAAGAGAAGCTTTTAAAGTATAGGCTGGGTTTAAAAACCATTACAATATTAATTGTAACACCATATCATATCTACCATCTACGGCATAAATGTTATGCATACAATTTTTTTTGTATGTACATACCTACTAACATTTTGTGTATTAAATAATATTAAACAGTGAACTTGAAAGAATATGTCTTTAGTAGGTATATTTGGTTGCCGTAGTAGGTACGTATGAGTCAATTGGTAGTTTTAGTTCAACGTAAGATACAGATGAAATCTTTTTACAACATGCATAAAAAAAAACAAACGTAATGCGAACCAAAGAAATCCACGCTACTTAAAACTTGCTTAATTTAGATAGACAGATTAGACCGGTGCCGGTGCTAGAATTCAACTGACGAAACTCGAGAGCGTATATCCATCTCTGTACCCAAAGAATTAATCTATTAGCTTTGTCTGTACCTATTGTATTTATACCGCTTTTAAGAGATATTGCTTTTCGATATCATAGATACGTCGACTAGTAAATGTCTCAGCACTCAAGAGTAGCTTGATAAAGGCTTGAAAATTCGTACTAGTACTGGTGGTAGAGTTCTAGTTTCGGCGCTCGCGCACGTAGGCAACATCACATTACCTTATTTAGTTGCCGCCAAATGGTAGTATTCAACACTAGAATATATGTATCTTCACGCCAAGTTCCTTACGGGGTAGGCGTGAAGAAAGTATTCTGTTTAAATGGTAATCCCCCGTAATATTAGAAGAAGACTATCTGCCACCAACGCTCCTGGATTTTATCTAGTAGTCACTTACTATAGGTACATCAGCCACCTTCATTATATAAAAATATCTCAGGGCTTAAGTGTTGCTAGGTATTCTTGAGTTCTTAAGGCCTAAAGTCTGCATCTCTACATATTTTTTTCCATTCCCTTTATTTCCAGGTGGATTGTGATTTTTTTGTGGTTTTTTCCCCCCGATAAGATGGTTTTGTCTTGACACATAAGCGTATTTTATAATTTAAAAAAAGGCAATGCTCTTTTAAGTTTCTATATTTGAGGACGATATCACTTACCTATTCATATAATTATGCAGATGAATGACTACGTCGCCGTCACGTGATTGACTCATCAGTTGACCCTGCTCTCAAGTCTAGTGTCACATGATTATAAACAAACTATTGAACTAGGTTCACTAGTGTGGTAATGCCTACATTTGGGCTGTTTTATGGTAGTCATTGACATAGGATTTAAATTCGACACAGTGTGGTCTGTAAAGGCAGGAGAGTAGGTACCTATCTTTTTTTATACGACTGTCCCTAAAAAAGAGGGTTGTGTTTTTACAGTTTCGGTATAGGTATATGTTTGTAAGTTTTTTCCATGATTCACTTCATGTGAATGCTTGAATCGATTAACAGAATCCTTGTGTTATTCCGGGTGAATAGTTTGGTAAAATAATGGGCTAGTATTTTGTATAATTTTGTGTAGATTTGAGGTTTTTTTTCGTTTTTTCTGTTACCTGTGTGGTGCGGTGGTTTTAAGATTATAACAATATAAAAACACGTAGTGTGTGTAAATAGATATATTTTATTCCGAGAATTGTGTTTAAATTAATAATAATATTCCGTTTGAAATCAACAGCGAGAAAATACGGTTGGTAATTTTATTACTTTGTGTCATAAATGGTTAGGTATATAGGTATCTGTCTGTCTCCTTCAGTCAAAACAATATTTTTGTATATTAATAAGGAAACATGGAGGAGATCAAATAATAATATATACCTTTTCGACTTATACTAATAAACGACTCCTTTCAAGGTCAAGGTCAAGTTCTCAATTAATATTTAGTATAGATCGAGATTTCGAGATATGCCGCGCTCCACGCACTCTGTCTGTCCCCAAAAGGGCTTGGCGTGCAGATAAGTATATACATAAAACCGTGCGTCGTCATACTTTTTTACCTTATCAAAGTGTTGTTTTTTACCAATCATACATTTTATTCACTTAGATGGCTATTTATTGTGTTATCTTTTAATTTCGACTGAATCTACGTAATGTTCTGAACACGATTTTAATGGTAGCGTTGTACTGTGAACTCCTGAGTCCTGAGTCAGTACCTGAGTCTGTCTGTACCTTCTAATATATTATATGGAACTATCTAGATCTCCAGTTTTTTTATAGTAGTCTACAGTATTCACTTACTATGAGTATAAACTGTTAGCATGTTTGACACTATCAGTAGATAAATGAAAGATACCTAGTTAAAACGCTGGTAACTGCGCTCTCTATCTCCACCATAGGAGCTCTACATAGTATTTACCGACGCGATTGACCAAATGATTGTATACTTTTAACCCAAAACACACTTATCTTGTATAAATTCTACCCATATAAGTATATGGGTTTAAGTAAACACTTCTATATAAGATGTCCCAAATACTTACACTCTACCTTTTTTTCCTGGTGGTAGAATTCCACTGTATGGACTCGAGAGCGTAGACACCACCGCATTACCTAATATATCTGCCGCCAAATGGTGTTGGTAGTGTTCAGCACTGTCGTGTTCCGGATAGATGGTAGTGTAGGTGACCTACGGGGTCATCCCCGTAGCCACTATCACAGAGACATAACAACTAAGGTCTCAAGGGTGGCAACGCATCTGCATTTAGACCTCTGGTTTCTGACGTTTGGTATTCTCTACGTGCTACGCACACAGGTGCACGTGAAAATACACATATTACACATCACTGATTGATGTCTGTTTAATAGAGAACAAATTAAACGTCTGTATGGGAATTTATCGGAGTGTCCGCGGTGTGCTAATACTAAGACTACTTTTTACCAACATTAATGGAGTATAGCAATACATAAAATATCTAAAATAAACAAAACCCTTACAAATAAAGATTGTTATCTCCCATATACCTACAAACAGTTTGTGCGGTGAAATTGAATTAAAGTTAATATTATGTGAAGCTTCAGTATATTTGCCGTGTCGTTCAATAATTGTTTTGTGGTTTAACGTAATAAATACGGAAATGTCGTCCACGTCTAGAAGGCCTATTCTATTACACTTCACAATGTATCGAGCCTTGCCTCTCAGACGCCCTGTCTCTCTATTAAGGGTGCGGCTTGTTACATTACGCTACAAAAGTGACCGCGAGAAGGGAGAGCACATACAAGGGATCACCCTGTATATGCTCTCCCTTCTCGCGGTCACTCTCAGTTTTAACGCAAACGTTATAAAAACAAAATTATAGGTACGAACCCTAAAACTAATATTTGCGCAGAGCTAGAGAAATCGGACCCACAATATAATAGGTTGGGGAAAAAGTCTTTTCGCATTATAGTATGTATGAACTTGTAATAAAATCTCTTTGGCTGTAGTATTTGTATCTGGCTGGTTTTGGTATCATTGAAAGTTAAAATTCTAAAGAACATAATTCCAAATTCAAATTAGGCAAATGTGTGATTTTCACTTGTTTTTCGTACTGTCAAGATGAGTGAATCTAATGAAGAAATTCGATACATTTTAAAATTTTACTACAAAAAAGGTAAAAACGCAACGCAAGCAGCGAAAAAAATTTGCGATGTTTATGGACCTAGTGCAGTGTCTGTGAGAGTAGCACAAATTTGGTTTAAGCGTTTTCAATCCGGAAATTTTGATGTCAAAGATGCACCTCACTCTCGCTTACGGATAAAATGGATGCCATTTTTGAAAAAGTGGAGCAAGATCGACATATCAGTAGTTACGACGTAGCTGAAGAACTGAGAATTGATCACAAAACAGTTTTGGCGCATTTGAAAAAAGCTGGGTACAAAAAAAAGCTCAATATTTGGGTACCTCACGAGCTCACTGAAGGAAACCTAGTGAACCGTGTACTCATTTGTGATTCTTTATTACGACGTAATGAAACCGAATCATTTTTGAAGAAGCTGATAACTGGTGATGAAAAGTGGATCACGTACGACAAGAACGTGCGACAAAGGTCGTGGTCAAAGGCCGGTCAGGCTTCACAGACTGTGGCGAAACCCGGCTTAACTCGCAATAAGGTGATGTTGTGTGTGTGGTGGGATTGGAAGGGCATTATTCATTATGAGCTATTACCACCAGGCAGGACTATCGATTTTGAACTCTACTGCGAACAACTGATGAGATTAAAGCAAGAAGTTGAGAGAAAGCGGCCGGAATTGATCAACAGAAGGGGTGTGGTGTTTCATCATGATAACGCTAGACCTCACACATCTATAGCCACTCAGCAAAAATTAAGAGAGTTTGGCTGGGAGGTGTTAATGCATCCGCCGTATAGTCCTGACCTTGCACCTTCAGATTTCCACCTGTTTCGGTCTCTTCAGAATTCTTTATGCAATGTTAGGTTAACATCACGAGAGGACTGCCAAATCCACTTGTCGCGGTATTTTGATAAGAAGTCCCAAAATGTTTATAGCAATGGGATCATGTCCCTACCTTCAAGATGGCAAAAGGTTATCGAACAAAATGGTACATACATACTTTAGTTTAATTTAAATAAACTATGTTGGCACCATGTCAAACAGTTCAGCAGAGCACTCACCATTGTAGAGACGGTACAACACGCACAGACTCCCAATGTCTCTGCGTAGGCTCAGATGTTCGAGCCTGTCGGTAAGTCCTGGATCGTTAACAATACGAACGGCGCGTTTTTGTAGGGAGTCAAGTGGACCAAGCTGGTATTTGGGGGCTCCCGCCCACAAATGAGAGCAGTATTCCAGATGGAGCCGCACTTGGGCCTTATAAAGCTCTAATAGCTGCCCCGATGTGAAATACTGCCTCGCTTTGTTAAGCACCCCAAACTTTTTGGATGCCAACTTGGTCTTACACTCAATGTGCCTCCCGAATTGCTCTTCGTTCGATATGTCAACGCCCAGGATACCGATACTCTTATCAACGGCGAGCGGAATGCCCTGGAACTGTGGTGCTACAATGTGGGGTTTTTTTTGCGGTGAACGCGCAGACTTGTGTCTTCGAGGGGTTAAACTGTACTAAATTAAGTCGACCCCAATCCGAGACCCGCTCCAGAGAGTGCTCGATTTCAGACACAAGTCTAGTCCTGCTTTCCTCGATAAGTGTCCGAGAGGCATTTGCACGGCTAGTGTAGTGTGCATCTCCCGTACTATCATCGGCATAGCAATGAAAATTGGAGTTTTGCTCCAATATTTCATTGATATGCAGAAGAAAAAGCGTGGGAGATAACACAGAGCCTTGCGGCACACCAGCGTTGATAGGTAGTCTGTCTGAGCGCTGACCGTCAACTAAGACTTGTATATAACGCTCAGACAGAAAGCTGGCTGTCCAGTTGCATAGCCTCTCGGGAAGACCGTAGGATGGAAGTTTCGCAAGGAGTGCCCTGTGCCAGACCCGGTCAAAGGCCTTAGCAATGTCCAGGCTTACAGCCAATGCCTCCCCACTCTTGTCCAAGGCGTTTGACCAATGGTGCGTGAGATATACTAGAAGATCACCAGCAGATCTGCCATGACGAAATCCATATTGGCGGTCACTGATCAGCTGATGATCCTCTAGATACTGCAGCAGTTGAGTATTGATCACACGCTCCATGACTTTACAGAGTAGGGAGGTTATTGCTATGGGCCTATAATTGGCCGAGTCACTGCGATCCCCTTTTTTGGGTATCGGGTGCACGAGGGCGGTCTTCCACGCAGACGGTACGGTTCTTTGATCGTAGGAAAGCGAGAACAGGCGCGTCAGAACGGGGGTCAGCTCGGGAGCGCACATCTTCAACACCACCGCAGGGACGGAATCCGGCCCACTCGACTTCTTGACGTCAAGGGATAAAAGAGCTCGCCTGACGTTCTTCTGAGTGAATTTGACGTCAGGCATAGAGCTTTCACAGCGCGAGATGGTAGGCGCTGTGATACCCATGTCGTCAAGAGTCGAGTTTGAGGCAAAGAGGCTGCCCAGAAGGTCAGCTTTCTCTTTTGCCGTGTGGGCCAGGCTATCGTTAATTTTACGCAGTGGTGGGAAAGATGACCGACAAAAATTCCCTTCGATAGCTTTGGCAAGAGACCAATAGGCACGGCTCGTTTCGGCGGAGCCGTTTTTTTAGCCTCATTAGTTTCCTGCCAACTCTATCGATGTGCTTGGACTTCGCTTTGGCCATGCGCCGCTTAGTGGACCTGGATGCAGTGTTGAGTGCTCTCTTAAGGCCGGAGGCATTAGGATCCTTACAAGCGTGAGCCGCAGTCCAGGTCTGTAAGCCTCCTGCTTGTGACTAGAAGCCACAGCACAGGACTTATCGAACCAGGGCTGGTACTGTCCGCCAATGGATACCACAGAGTACGGAATGTAACATTCCATCCCCTGGTGTATCACATCGGTTACAGCATCGGCACACGTGCTCGGATCTTCCGACGAGAAACAAAGCTGCCTCCATGGGTAGGACGTCAGGAACTCCCTCAGTCCATCCCAGTCTGCCGACCTGTAATGCCACACTTGTCGAGTTGCCGAGGGCCGCAGCGGCGCTCGAACCGACAATGAGGTTTTCAGACAGTGGTCCGAGGATCCTAAGGGAGCCTCGACCAACACCTGATAGTTGGCAGGATGTGAGGTCAGCAGAAGATCCAGCAAAGAGGCAGTGTGACCCTCGACATCTGGTATCCGGGTAAACCCGGTTACAACTTGTGAGAGTCCATTAGCCAACGTGAAATCGTGTGCAGATCTTCCAGCGAAGTCCGTGATCCGGGAACTCAACCGCTCCGTATGGTGTGCGTTAAAGTCGCCAAGAATTACCAACTCCGCAGAAGGATACTGCACAAGCACTGTGTCGACCATCTGTTGGATGTGCTCGAATAAGCGAGCTGTCTCCCCGTCTCCGCTATAGGACCTGTACACGCACGCGTATATTCGGGTAGATCCACCGTTATCCACGCGTGCCCACAATAGCGACAGGTCCTTGTCTTCAAAATGGTCAAGACGGCGACAACAGACATCCTCTCGGACATACAGACATACCCCGGAGCGGCGAACGAAAGTGTTCTCCAGAGTATAGCCGGGGTAAGTAAGGTACGCTGTGTCAAGTGGAGAGGATATTTGTGTCTCCGTCAGAAAGAGTAGGGCCGGCTTAGCCGTTTCAAGGTGGTGGTGAACGGCGTTAAGGTTGGTATGTAAACCCCTAATGTTGCACATGTCCACAGTAAATGTGGGAGGGGCGTCCGCTGCGTTACTACTCTTTTTTTTCTTTTTTTTAAACTTCCTAACAGCGTCGGATAAGGGAAATAATGATGTGCACCGTATCGACCGCCCGAGGGGCAAAGTTGCAGGTGCATCAGACCATCTGCACACAGAGGTGGTGCAATTTGCTGGTCCGGGGAACGGAAGGACCCCCGATCCCCCCCGTGCACAGGCGCCGGGCCCACTCCGGTCTCTTACTCCGGCACTACGACTGCACACAGGACTTAACACCGGTTGGCGGGACAGCCTCCCAGGCCAGAGCTTAATAGAGAGGCCTGGGTTCGGGTCCCGGCGGGCAGCAGCGGACCGTTACCGTTTCATCGGCTCTCCCTGGCCCCCGGGCCAACATGTTGCGCCCCTGAACGCAAGATGTCCTAACACATACCGGCCCCGGGGGCGGACAATACGGTGCACATCAAGGATAGGAACGAGGAAGAGGATAGGGGGTGGGGAGGGGGGGACTGGCTCTCAGGCCCGGAAGCCGGAACACGCCCGAAGACGTTTGGAGGCAGATTACGACCTGAGGGTGGTAGCTAGCCAGGCAGGACCCAAGGGACCTTACCACCAAGCAGGAAGGACACTAGGAGGGATTACGCTGGTAGTGCCGACCCAGCAACCATGTGGAACCAGTCGCCAGAGCCTTGTTTTCTGGTCGGCAGGGTGCACCACGTGCAGGTAAGGTTGGCTGCGGCACCAGGATGGTAAGGCGCCACTTACACCCCATAACGTCAATTATGGTTGGTTCACAATCGAAAGTAATAAACTAAAGTGTAACTTTTTAATGAGGAAAATCTATTACCTATTAGCCTGGGGCTACAGGCTGGTGAAGCGCGGGAAATGTCCTTGAGTGTCCGTGACCTTCAAGGGCAACGACCCGCGGCTTTTACTTTTGTAAGATGAGGGAGAGTTCACACTCAATGACGCAATATAGTAAACTTGTCACAATGAACGCTTATGAAAACAGCTTCCAATATAATAAACAGCTTATCATTACGTTATACCTACCTACGTGCTTATAGTAGTTTACTGTATGGATGTCTGGTTCTACGACTCTACGTGTATTTACCATTTAAGAAATGTCCGGTAGATCACGTCGGTGTCTGATTTGTGTGTAGATAAGGTCTAATTTGCAATTGTTTCGGATTACCGGAAAGTGATGCGATGGTAGGTACCTACATACAACTACAACCATGATGCAGGTTAAGTATCATATTGGCCATTGGAACTCTGCAGGTGAATGACAAAGAATGACTCTTTTTCTTTTCTCTTTACTCTTTGTTGTCAGTTTGTAAAAGGGGAAATGAGACATTCTATTGATATACTTATTTACATTAGTCTTTTATATTTAGTTTTATCTAAGTGATATTCTTGACTACACGTAGCCTATATTTTTTATCTTGTTTGACATGTAGGTATATTCATTGTTATTCACTTTAATTTATTTTGTTTGTTTTTGACGTGTTATAAAAGGTGCCTGTCACCCTAAATAAATAAATGAGTTTCTGATTCTGATATCTGCGTTGTTCGTGGCTGTGAATGTAAAGCCTATGTTACGTTACGAACGTAATTTTGTGACATTAGTTATACCTACATTGCTCTGTCATCGTATTTCTTACAGAAAAATAATGACCGTATAATTATCGTACCTACCTAATGTACAGTGAATGTCATAAAACCACTTTAATTTGATAGGTAAACCCATCGACGACACGACGCTGTGTAAACCCGACCTAAGCGTTAAATGTATAAAGGAACAAAACTAAAAAAAATTTTAGATTGAAAATTATGTTTTTAATATTTTTTAAAATAAGGAGGATAAAAGAATATTTTAAAACAAAATACCTAATTACAGTATGATTGGAACATAAAAAGGTAAGTGGTAACTAAGTTTAGTGAAAAAAAAACCTTTTGTAGGAGATGAATATGACCAATAAACCACAAAGCTTTTGAAATTATGTGAAAAAGGTGCCAATCAAATAATTAGTAGTACTTTAATGACATTTGACTAGATAATATTTTAGCTATACACAAATAAAATAATAGCATCGTGTTGAATAAAAAAGAACTAAATGAATTCTGAACTAATTTACAGCCTTCCATATCGGTAGCTGCCTAACATTTTAAACCTGTTTTCGTGATATATATTTTTATTAATCTCAAGTTTTGTATTATGTAAAATAATCACATCTTTTACAAAACATACTGATATATGGCGCCTAAAATATTTTATAGTTATTTATAAATTTATTATGTGAGAAACGAATAAAATCGAAATGTTGGCGACTTTTGATTTTATTGTTTAAGTGCCTACTGCAGCCTATAGATATGTATGTATTCACGCCAGGTTTATCTTCACGCCAGGTTTCTAACGGGGTAGGCAAAGAGTGTAGAGCGCCAGGAATCCCGGTTCTGACACATCTCCTGTGCCTCATCTATATTCATCATTCTCTTCATACATGCCGATTCCTAAGTCTTTTGACCCACCATCAGACAGTACTCGACCTATTTGGCCATAGTGGGTCAGTCTTGGTCTTCCTGGGCCTGTGCAACTATTATCTGGTAGTACTATCATTTTAGTATCTAGCGTGACAGAAGTTACGGGTTCCAATTATAATCTAATCAAAACACGATAGTGCTGAAAAGCCTATAATCTACCATTTAGCGGCAAGTATATTATATAATTCGGGGGTTTTTCCGTTGCTGAACCTCTAAAACCTGAAAAAATATTTTTTTACTCACTGTTGGCACACTTCTGTGGCACGGGCAGCGAGAGGAACCGGCCGGGCTTCTGGGCGGCCACGATGGACATAAGCGCCGCAGCGCATGCCACCACTAACCACGTCTGCATCTGTAGACAATAAGTTCAAATTGTTAGAATCAGAAGTTTTTTTTTATATATACATTTTACTAGAATATCTAATTTCCACTTTGACAAATTTATAAGAAAAAAGTTAAGGAAAAGAAAAGAGACATTCTGCCGTTCACTGATGAGTTCCAAAAGCCAACATAATTTATAAAAGAAAACTTCTTTTCAGAGTGGTATTTAATGCGACATTAACATACATGTGTTTTTATTAGAGATGAAATGAATATCCGGTAACTATCCGGTGTCCGGCGCTCCGGCCTCGTAGACCGAATAGTAGTTCGATCAGCTTCACGTTCTCTGTTTTTATAGACATCAGCTAAATGGCTAAAAAGACAGAGTGTGGTATTTTTCAAATCGAAAGTAATTAGGTAAGTATAAATGACAGATCCAACTTTTAGGCTTCATGTTGCTTCGCCGTACGGAAAAGAACTTTTATTTGGACTACCTAAAGTAGGTATTATTGTGTATTCTCTTTTATTTTCCTTCTATTCGCTTCCATGCACTCAAATAGGCATAGTTGTTTTCGATCTTCGGAATTGATTAATCTATGATGAAATAGGTACTCTACATACATTGATATAGAGAAACAGTTAAAAACTTAGGCCCGTATTAATAGATAGATCTCAGTACCTGAGACCATCTTAAGATCACGTTTTTCCCTACTAAACGGGATTAAAATGCCGTGTTCTAGGACTGAGATCTGTCTATTAACACTCAAGGACAGTAAACGTAAAATATATACGTTCTAACAATAAAACTTTTATAATGTATCGTATACTATCCGGGAAAGGGTTATTTAATATGGGCCTTGGTTATGGCATATAGCGTGTAAATATATTTCTCTCAAATCACCTTTTTTACACTTAACATACTACAAAAGTATTCGTCGTACCACACCTGGGTAAAGTGATAGTACCTACTTACATACAAATGTTTAAAGACATATTGAGTTTACTGCAAGACTACACTTTCTCTAGACGTTGACATAAGAATTTGCGTAAAATGTCAACAGAACGAATCAAAGATCTCTCCATGCCTCATCATGCGACATCGTCCATTACAAAGGACATGTCATGTGACAGGATGGGTTTATTCATGTCGTAAACGAACAGTAATGCTGATAATTATTGTAGGCGTTCGACGGGCTCGTCAGATGATTAAGAATTTATTGCGCAAGTGTCACAGAAACGATGTAAATATAAACATTACAATTTCATATTTCTACAAATGTTTGCTGTTTGCCGACATCATTAGCTTATTTTTTTTCTGTCTATGTTCTTCAAACTTCATATTTACAGTCACGGTAATTAGTCCATGTTAAAAAACTAATATCTTGTATTAAAAGAGCAAATAAATTCTTTAGCCTATTAAAGTTATTCTTTTACCCATATAGGTACCTATCTGTTGTTTGGATTTATGCTCGGCAACATTGCAAAGACACGAATAGTCACGATTACTTGTAGTGTTTTGTCTTCAAGCTTCGGTGATAGTTATATCAATGTCGTCATAACTTTCATCAAAGGTACATTTCACATTACATCTATTATTACGACTTGACTAAAATCAGCTTTTTTACGACATCAGATTGTATTTTCTGGTGAGCTCATATTAAAACGTAGCAAGATTTGTAAAAAAAACTAGTTAGTAGGTAGGTACTAACTTAAAAACTGTGAAGACTCTTTCCACTTAAGTTTAGTAGTTTCAACCAGCATTATCAGAATCAGAATCAGAATCAGAAACTCATTTATTCATTTAGGGTGACAGGCACCTCTTATGACACGTCAAAAACAAACAAAATAAATTAAAGTGAATAACAATTGATATACATGTCAAACAAGATAAAAAATATATGTAAAGTCAAGAATATAACTAATGTAAAAAGTAGGTATATCAGTAGAATGTCTCATTTCCCCTTTACAAACTGATAACAAAGAGTAAAAAGAAAAGAAAAGGAGTCATTCTTTGTCATTCACCGGCAAAGTTCCAAAGGCCAATATGATCTGAGAAAAACTTGCCGGAATATAATATCAACATTACACTTTGATTATTACATTTAACACCCTTGTGGAGCTAGATCAGCATTTAGCCAAACATTTCTATCCTTGAGATAGTCCTCGAGTTTATAGAAAGCCTTTTTACATAGAGTGCGTTTAATTAATGCTTTGAATTATCATCGGTGAGTTCAGCAATCCCGGATGGGATCTTGTTATAAAATTCTACACTATATTTTAGGAAAGATGTATTAGTTTTCGTCAGTCGAAAACTTGGCAGAGACAACTTGTTCTTATTCCTCGTATTATAACTATGCCTATCGGAGATTTTATCAAACAGATGTAAATTTTTCCTCGCGAAAAGTATATTTACATAGATGTAATGGCAAGGGACTGTCATTATATTTATTTCTTTAAATAGTTCTTTCAAATAATCACGACTACGTAAGTAATACGTAATTGAATGTATGTCAGCCGCTCGACCCCACAATAAAATACCATAGGACATGACACTGTGAAAATAGCTAAAATAAACAAGTCTTGCAGTGTCTATATCAGTTAATTGCCTAATTTTTCTAACAGCATATGCTGCGGCACTCAGACGTTTCGCTAACTGCCTAATATGTGGTCCCCATTGTAACTTCGAGTCAAGCGTTATTCCCAAGAAGGTAGCGTCATCAACAAATTGAATTTGGTTAATGTTTATAAAAATGTCTCCTTCTTTACTTTTTACATTAGGGAGGGTAAAACGGATACGGATAATGAGTTGCCAGTTTAATCCAATCAATTCGACGAAGAAGATTTAGAATAAGTAAATGAATCTTAATAAGATTCTTTTTATTCTCGTAAATATTTAAAACCTGGCAACCAGTGTTAAATGCTGACATAAGTAAATATATATTAATAAAATAAAATATGCACATTATGACGAACCATGAAAAACGAACTTAAATCTTGTTTTAGATTAAATGGATATAATAGGTTGGGGAAAAATTCTTTTCGCATTATAATAGGTTGGGGAAAAAGTCTTTTCGCATTATAGTATGTATGAACTTGTAATAAAATCTCTTTGGCTGTAGTATTTGTATCTGGCTGGTTTTGGTATCATTGAATGTTAAAATTCTAAAGAACATAATTCCAAATTCAAATTAGGCAAATGTGTGATTTTCATTTGTTTTTCGTACTGTCAAGATGAGTGAATCTAATGAAGAAATTCTATACATTTTAAAATTTTACTACAAAAAAGGTAAAAATGCAACGCAAGCAGCGAAAAAAATTTGCGATGTTTATGGACCTAGTGCAGTGTCTGTGAGAGTAGCACAAATTTGGTTTAAGCGTTTTCAATCCGGAAATTTTGATGTCAAAGATGCACCTCGCTCTCGCTTACGGATAAAATGGATGCCATTTTTGAAAAAGTGGAACAAGATCGACATATAAGTAGTAACGACGTAGCTGAAGAACTGAGAATTGATCACAAAACAGTTTTGGCGCATTTTAAAAAGCTGGGTACAAAAAAAGCTCGATATTTGGGTACCTCACGAGCTCACTGAAAGAAACCAAATGAACCGTGTACTCATTTGTGATTCTTTATTACGACGTATTGAAACCGAATCATTTTTGAAGAAGCTGATAACTGGTGATGAAAAGTGGATCACGTACGACAAGAACGTGCGAAAAAGGTCGTGGTCAAAGGCCGGTCAGGCTTCACAGACTGTGGCGAAACCCGGGTTAACTCGCAATAAGGTGATGTTGTGTGTGTGGTGGGATTGGAAGGGCATTATTCATTATGAGCTATTACCACCAGGCAAGACTATCGATTCTGAACTCTACTGCGAACAACTGATGAGATTAAAGCAAGAAGTTGAGAGAAAGCGGCCGGAATTGATCAACAGAAGGGGTGTGGTGTTTCATCATGATAAAGCTAGACCTCACACATCTATAGCCACTCAGCAAAAATTAAGAGAGTTTGGCTGGGAGGTGTTAATGCATCCGCCGTATAGTCCTGACCTTGCACCTTCAGATTTCCACCTGTTTCGGTCTCTTCAGAATTCTTTATGCAATGTTAGGTTAACATCACGAGAGGACTGCCAAATCCACTTGTCGCGGTATTTTGATGAGAAGTCCCAAAATGTTTATAGCAATGGGATCATGTCCCTACCTACAAGATGGCAAAAGGTTATCGAACAAAATGGTACATACATACTTTAGTTAAATTTAAATAAACTATATTAAAACATGTTTTGAATTATCTTAAAAAAAGCGAAGAAACTTTTTCCCCAACCTTATATATATATCTGATCAATAACTTTTGACATGTGTGTAACGTTATTTCATAATTTGTATATTTTCAAGTTTAAGTCAATATTGCATACTCAAAACCAGTTACACGTGGGTGTATGTCGCCAGTGACTCGCTAGGATCAGACTTGGCCTTATTGTGTAATTATGTGACCACATCGAATACCCACTATGATTTTGGAAATTCTAGTTTGTGAATCTGCCTATTAAAGTTCCAATTTAGTTTGATATGCTGCAAGTCTTTTTAAAGTTGACGTGGCTTGCAACACGTAGTAAATTACCTAGACAAGTTACCAATCGATTTTTTTGGGTATTATTGTGTAAGTAAGTACCAACATAATGTTGTTATTTTTTTAACAAAGAAATATTTCAAGATTACCTATCAGTGCAGTTATTTACGACAAAAATACCTAACTGATACATAAATAAATATCGTGTGCTGTTTATAACAATAATATTATACCTATCTGTTTACCTACTATGTTTTGATTTGAAAGCTCTACTTTACCTGCATTAAAATTTGATTGTCAGGCATTTTACGAATGAACGGAAACTTATATTTCGTAAATGTCGTTTCCGGATAGAAAATATATGCATACTTAATGTATTTATGTATTTCGGTAGATTCTTTCTGGCAACTTTTGAAAATCTGATTCAGATAACAAAGTATTTAATACGTCCGATTGAATTTAAAAAGAAATTCAATAGAAGTAGGTATTAATACTTCTTCCATAAAGTTGAACAAAGGTTCCATAAAGGTGGGGGACCTTTATGGAACCTTTGTTCAACTTTATTGAGGGTTTCCGCCTTGTCGTGGCGGGGGGGCTCAGTACCCGGTGGTCATCCTCACACCGGCGAAGCCAAGAGGAACCCAGAGAGGGGGCGGCGTTTGGCGTGGCTCAGCCCGCCACTCGCTGCCGTGGAGAGGAGACGGCTGGGGAGGAGGTGTACGGGTATTTCGTTGGCCCTGCACCCTATCCCCAGCCGCCTAGCGGTGGTCCCGCCGCTCGATAGGGACGTGGTGGGGCCGTGGGGGGGCGGACGAGGGAATCAAAATTTCTTCGACGATCCCCCAGGGCCGGACTGTGTGCCCCTGGACCCCCTCCACCCGGGCGTCTTGGGACGCCTGGTGTTGTGAGTGGTCGGGGCATGGACCTTCGGGCGACGGACTAGGGGAAGTTCATCGCCCGACTGGAGAGGTCCCGGGCTGGCTGGCGTGCAGGTGTTCCGCACGCCACTAGTAGTGGTTGATGCCGAAAGGCTCCGAGGAGGACTCGACAGCGAGCAGCCGCCGGTGGGGTCGCGGATGTGTGCGATAGCGTTCCCGTGACCCCGCCACTGATGGCGGATGAGTCGGAACACCCAGGGGTTTTTAGTGGGTAGACGTATGTCCTTTCCCGGAGTCCCACATAACCCACCCCTCTCCCCAAGGGTGGGTATGCGTAACGCATTTTCCCCTGGTAAAAAAAAAAGGTTCCATAAAGGTAGCGGAGTTGTTCTCAGTAGTGGCTGCGCTTTGGAACTGTACTAAATTAATAATTTTGACGAATATTTTTTTCTTTTTCTTATCAAGTTTTTGGAAGGAAGGAATTTATTTTTTTATGATAAATTAAGTGTTAGTTGCTTATTCCTATTTGAATTTACCTAATCTCAGTTTTACTTTTACTATCTGTAATAGTTATTCACTATAGGTAATTTTTGATTACTAATAGCCTTACGAAAACGGTTCTAAAAACTTACTCGAAATAAAAATATTTTCTCTCTTTCTTACAATTTACTACATTACATAAATTCAAGTTGCCGGCGAGCCACGCCTCGAGCTATCCGAATCCGTACAAAACTTAAGAACTCTTAAACGAAACAAGAAACGAATTTAAACATAGCCTTTGAACTTAAACCGTGTCAAGACACGTGACAATGCAATCGTTATTATGACAACAAACTTTCTTGTGGTACATATTTTTTGCAATCAATCTCGATCCGATTAGCCAATGACTCAGTCTTAATAAGGGAGGCGTATAATGCGTATCTACTCGTATATTTAATCTTTAATCGCGATTAGGTATCGAAGGATTCTTCATTCTATCATCATCTATAATCGTCGATGAGCAAAAACTTTATTGAAGCAAGCATTGTGTACTTAATGTCTATCAGGAACGAGTATGCCATTCTAAACTTCATCGAATTAGCATATTTACAAAAGCGTCATGTATGTACGCGGAAACAGGTGGTCGTCAGGCGGAATACCGAGTCACCGGGTATGTGAAACCGACCTTGACACGTTTGTGCTTAACTGATGTAATGACCGTAATCGTAATTGCTATCTGGCTCATCAATAAATATCATGCGCGTCGCCATCTTTAAGAATATATAAAAGTACTCTGCGCTCTAAGGTCCGACGCATCATGCTTTTTCAGGGTTGTTATGAACTAATTAAACATCATCGACCTAACATAGTCAATGTGAACTAGTTCAGCATAGCCTCAATAAATATTACATTAAGCGATGATACCGATTTCTACCTACTTACAAAGGTCATTGTTATGCGTGTTTTAGGAGAATATTTGTTGGGTAGAGCTCCAATAACGGAGATTAAGGACGTAAGTAGTTGTGGACATTACCTAATCTACTTGCCTAATGTAAACCGCCGTTCATTTCTATGTCCGCACCATTCCTGACATAGAAACTGTGAGACATGTGTGTTTTCAAGTCGGTCATCATGCTAGTGAATTTAGTAATTAAAGAAAAAATATTCCAGTCGGATTCGGTAGCTTAGTGGTAAAGCGGCTGGACTGGCTAATCAGGTTATCCTTAGGTCGCAGGTTCAATTCCTGCCCGAAGTAATTCTTTCTTTAATTTCTTTGTTAATTCCCAAATTATAAAGTTCAGTACAACAATGACATAAAAATGAAAAGACTGGTGGTAGAGCTCCAGTGACGGAGCTCCCGGGCGTAGCGCACTACGCCATTACTTAATTTACTTGTCGCTAAATGGTGTTGTAGAGTTCAACGCTATCGTGTTCCTGTCAGATGGTCATATATGACCCTGTAATTTCCGGCACAGAGGCACATAACTCAGACCACAGGAGTGGCAATGCATATACAGTATTACATACCATCAATGTCAAATGTAAACTTGCCACGTCATGACAATATAAAATAAATAAATAAACATTATGATCATTTCGGTCCATCATTTGCGTACGACAGCATTTTTGACCAGACACCATTAATCACACACGCAACGTCGATGGTATTCTTCTCGGATTTATGTACCAATCGCGAATTTAGTGCGAGACGCAACCACAATGTATTTCCACGGGAGTTTTGCAACGGCTCGAGGCCGGCCGTCGCGCCGTCCGTCCGCTTCGGTCACGATCCTGCGCCGTCGTGCGGTGCTTTATGCATTCAATCCAACTAACGCCTTGCCAAACGCCTCACTTTAATCGCCATTAACATGAGTGTTTTAAGTCTATATTTACTGGGACGAATCGTAATTATTATCTTCTAATATATAAAATTCTCGTGTCACAGTTTTCGTTGCCATTCTCCTCCGAAACGGCTGGACAGATTCTCATGAAATTTTATGAGCATATTGGGTAGGTCTGAGAATCGGCCAACATCTATTTTTCATAACATTTTTGGACATTTTTTTTTAATTTTCTAGGGCGATACGAAGTTAGCCGGGACAGCTAGTCTTTTTATATGATTTTACGAATAGCAACAAGCGCGCACTCTACATTTCTTTATTTTGTTATGAGCATGAGTAATTGAAATTTGATTACCCTTAACGATAAGTTTATTTGTCTTATGCCTGTGTGCCGGAAATTACAGGGCCGTACATTACCACCTGACCGGAACACGATAGTGTTGAACACTATCATTTAGCGGCAAGTATATTAGGTAATGCGGTGGTGCCTACGCCCGCGAGCTCCGTCACTGGAGCTCTACCACCAGGATAAAATTAGATATTATTATTTATATTTATTATTATAAAAATATGGGATTAACAACTAATAGATCTATTCTATAATGTCAAGATGATAATTTAATAATGAACCTTGTTACCTGTTTACCTATTTTCATATAATCACTTACTACAGAATGAATGCTTCGTATAAATATTCAATCATATAAATAGAAATAGATTCGATATAGACAAATCCTGAAATTAACAAAAAAGATTTCAAATTGAAGTTATTACTGCAGCTTTTTTCAAGACATCTATATTATCACTCCTATCAACTCTTGTGACCCAGTATGTCAAATGATCTGAGCCAGATATTATATTTTATATTGCCTGTCGGTTAGCCGTAACCGAAACGTTTAGATAAGTTAATATATCTACCTATATAGACGACCCGGTTAGTCCAGCGGTGTGAAACCATCGTTTGATTCGAAGGGTCGCGGGTTCGATCCCCGCACCGGGACAAATATTTGTATGGCCTACAGATATTTGTTTCGGGTCTGGGTGTTTGTGTATGTGTTGTATGTGTACAACGGCACCCACGACACAGGTTTATACCTACTGTAGGGCTGTGAGTGTAAGCGTATTTATATTTATATTTATATAGGTATTTACTGGTTGTAGAGTTCCAGTGTAGGAGCTGAAGGGCGAAGGCACCACCGCATTACTCTATCTGACGCCAAATGGTAGTGTTCAGCACTAACGTGTTCCGTTTAGATGGTAATGTATGTCTCCCTAATAACTATCACAGAGACATATCACATTATGTCTCAAGTGTGGCAACGCATCAGCATTTAATTTGATCTCAGGTTTTTGTGTAGATGTCTAAAGTCTGCAGTCATCACTTAACATCCATGGGAACTACATGCTTGTTTGCCACCTTAGCTTCATAAAAAAAACCTACCGATCACCGTTTGTTGATATATAGATACGTCTACTTTTTGTAATGAAAAAAGAAAAGTGTATCACAAGGGAAATCAATTAGTTACAGCCTGAATTGCATCGTGAACAAATGCGGTGTTCAGGGTTAACGTTCTCTATTAAATTACATAACTCACAATAACATAATCGTAGTAGATTTATAGCCTTAAGCGATCATTATAAATGAGATCATCTACATAATTGAATTACGGCATTTTATTATCATGGGAATCAAACCTTTCGTTCACACAAAAAATATTTCACTTTGAAGTAGGTCTAATTAATTTATTATATCACTAAGAGATAAATAAAATCTTACATAACAGAAACTACGATGGTTAAGTCCGGTTAAGAAGTACTTTGAATTTATGTAGGTAATTTGATTAGGTATATATTATCACTAATTGTGGCCGCGACTTCGTCCGCGTAGAATTTATGATTGTTCAGTATCTACCCAGACGAAGTCGTGGGCGCAGCTACTATAAATAAAAGACGCCTAAGTTACTCTTTATTACGTAAGCTATCTGCTAGTGAAAGTCCCGTCAAAATCGGTCCAGCCGTTCCTGAGATTAGCCGGGACAAACAGACAGACAGACAACGATCGTAAAAAAAATGTTTTGGTACATGTACCGTGTATACCTACATACATATGCATTTAGTAAAAATCGGTTATTTTAATATTACAAACAGACACTCCAATTTATTATTATTTATTTGTAGGTATGTATGTATGTATTTGTATACATGTATAGATTATGTGCTAGAAGGCTTTGCCATTAACTTGAAAGTAATGCTTTAATTGCCTCTATTCTTGAAAAAAATACCGAGTTTGTCCCTTTTAGCACGCATTGGCACAACAATCCGAAAGCTCGTGTGAATGTTTACTTTAAATTCTGTAGCAGCTTATAACCCAACATTATCAGTCTATATGCCGCTGTTCTTGTCATCATAATTGAGTGAAACTTTTTTATAGCGGCCATTTAATAGCGTAGCGTTGTTTGAAGTTGGAAATTCGGCGATGCCGTCAACGTCTTAAGCATAATATATTTATCAAAACGTGTCCTGTTTAAATCATTGAAGTACTGTAGAAACCAGACACTCATTCCACATATAAGTGACTATATGAACTATATCACATATTACATAATTTCTCAAAAGAAAATGTGCCATTAAAATGGTACTTTCACCCTTCTGGCACAATGTATTTATTTTTAAAAACATTAGTTTTTTTTTATTATTATAATGCCATCGCTATTACGCATATTGCCAGTGTCAAGTAAAACGATATTTCATATTTATGCAGCGTAAAAGTTAGTATAATATAATCATCAAGTATAATATGTAAGTATCAAGTATATAAGTTATCAAGTATAATATGTCAGTCAAGTGAGTTACAATCAAGTTATTCGAGTAAAGCGATGGCTACTTTACCAGAACATTTACAATGTAGTTTTGGAGCCAACCTGAAAGGTCGTATTTTCGCACTGTTATTCTATTTCACTATACACGGGCACTGTAATAAACCTATATCAAACAAAATGCCACCAATTTTATTCAATATAACTTAAAACTACACCAAGAAAGTGAAATAAAATAAGAGCACCATACGCCTCTTTCAAGGTTCCCGCCAAAACTCCAAAAAAAACATTAGTTATAACGAGATTTTTTAACCACGTCGCGCGTTGTCTAAGAATACACATAAACCATTATGGGACCTTAATATGGTCTCTTGTCTAAAAATATCAGTGCATATTTGTTTTCTCTGAAACCCCATAATTTGCATTGACCTACATAGGCAAATGTTTCAGTAGATCAAAAATATAAAGGCTTTGCCATAATAACACATTCTGCTTAAATGTATTGTGAAAATTCAATTCAATTAGATGCAATAAATAATGATCTTAGAGCAGATTTTGAGATCGTAGGCAAGGATGTTTTAATTAGCGGCACGGTGTCGTTTGGCCGCGAAGCCTATATCAAGTTCAATGTTCACGTTTGTTAAACCAATTTATTAACAGCGATTATAGTGAAGGCCATTTTTTAAGTAATCAATTTAATCATCTTTTTAAATACTCCGATAAATGAACAATTATTGAAACAGATCTCGGTAAACAGTATGGAACCGTTTGCCCAAAAAGTTTATAAGTGCGCTATTAATTAAGTTGTTTGTCACCAGATTTGAATCTTTAAGCCTAAAATATTAATGCCTTTAAATCGTAAAAATATTGTAGTTGAAGAATACTTTCAAAACTCACTCATATAGAATTGTATTAGTACTACATTTAGGTAATTCACGTTAGACGTGTATTGTAATGTTTGTTTATTTGTTACCTAATTCTCGCCATCTTTCTGTTTAATTAGGGATCATTATTCAAATTTGATCTCTGAATAGCGGAGGTCAATCAAATTACTGTGAGAATATTTTGAAATGAGGCTGTTAATTACCAAATTCAAAATTGCGATAGTATTGATGCAACGTACTGTTAATGTTAGCATAATTAGGAATCTCTTGGACTTTTCCAGAACTTTTCACGTATGAAGTTTCAATTTTTATCACAATTTTGCTAGAAGTTCCTAAATAGCTAGTTACGTATTTCATCTAAATGACTTTAGGTATCAGGTTTAGGTGAAATTTTATTAGATACCTATAATGAACAGGGTCAATCATCATCACTTCAACCGAAAGACCTCTACTGCTGAATAGAATAGAATAAAATGAAAAAAAAAAAAAACTTATTTACAGAAAAAAAAAACCGGTCAAGTGCGTGTCGGGCTACGCGCAGTGTAGGGTTCCGTAGTTTTTAGGTTTGAATAATGTAATGAAAAAAAAATATCTATAAAAATGTAAATTCTATGGAGTTTTCGAAAATTTTCGAGTATAATACATTTGGTCGACTATTACTCGCAAACTTGTAAAGCTAACTTACTTAATTGGCACTTTAAAGCTTATTAAAGTCACAAACCGTTAACTAAATCGGAAAATGATATTTTGCACACCCCTAACGTTTTTGAAAGACCTATGCAACGATATCCCAGACTATATAAAAAAAAAATCATGTTTTTGTTCTACCACTTTGTCGGCGTAATAAAGATGTATACTTATGCCAAATTTCAAGGCTCTAGTACTAATAGTTTTTGCGCTAAACCGTGTACGAAGAGACAGACAGACATGGCGAAACTATAAGGGTTCCTTGTTTACTACGGAACCCTATAAATGAATGTAGTCCTACTTTCTATTACTTACGTTACTTTATATTCGTCTAAGAACAAAAAGTACAACAGAGGCATAACTGCATACAAACATACAATTTGCCAGTAATATTTATCGAGTCTCATATAACAAGATAGCGAAGAAGAGTGGCACTGGAAATTTGATAAAAAACAATAGAAGTACTTATACCTCAACTCGAGGGTCGAACCTCAGCGTACTCGTAGTGGGCTATTACCACTACGGCATCGAGGCAGTTCTTATAATTAATTATTCATAAACTTTTTTAATGCCAGATGTCAAATATGTTATAACATTCCTAATTGCAAGATTTGATTGATTACCGCATGTTGCAAGCGGTGGTATTAGTCAAATTGCTTTAGTCTTAAATATCGAACTAGTCATATGATATCATGTGCCTTTTAAATGGAAATTATCTTCCACTTAGAGCTATTTAGTAACAATCCAGTTTATAGTAGCCAAATAAATCTAGATTTAAGATAAAATGCAAGTATAAATTGATACTTATTAAGAATTACAATATCAAAATTGATACTAATTATCTATTTATAATTAATTATTCATTGATTTAGCATCTAAACGGAACTTAAATTAAGCATTTATTATGTTTTAAGACTTTTTAAATAACAGATTAGAATGCTATGATAAAAAGATACCGAATTCCATTAGTAAATCAATACAAATTAAAAAGTGAACATTAGAAATTAAAGAAAAAACGGAATAAAAATATATTTATAAAAATTGAGCCGCGGTAATGTAGTAGGTAGTGGTAAACACTAAGCTACCGAAGTCCTTCGGTAGCATGTGTTATTGCGAAAAATAAATAGTACATATTAAAAAGTGTTATACACTTTTAAAACAAAACAAAACAAAATCCATACAACACAATTTAATTGATATTAATTGTAATATTACTGAGCAATTTACATACTCTCGTGAAAAACAATTACGTAATTAAAAAGGTTTATTTAAAGTTTATAGAAAAGACATCAACGCGCGCTATTGTACAGCACGCCACCATATCGTAACATCGTTACCGTTTCTCATCATTATTTATGAATATCACAACAATGTCTCATCTAGCGATACGTCACAATATTAATAACTTATTATCATCCATTGATAATTTTTTTTGCAGTTACTTTACTACAAAATCCGTAAGCACTGTACATCCGGCGAGTTAATGGTAAAAAATCGTAATACATAAATTAGACAATCAACGTTTCGCTCGTCTCATACTATGGTAGCCTTGAACCGTTGCGCAATGCCCGCCCGCCGCCATTTGTCCCGAGATGTAAACATCAAGAAGTGTCAGATACGAGCCGAAGGCGCCCGTCGGTTACAACATCGACTTGCCATTACGACCGGTAATAATAGATAACGTCGCATTGCCAATTTTTCTGTGCCATAATTAAGATGCCTTTGTATTAAGAATAATAAAATATTTTTTTAATTGATCTTTTTTTAGAATATTGATATTCTAAAAAAAGATCATTAAAGCCTAGTGTGATTTCAAAACTAAATAATTTAAAACTAAATAATTGCGTATGTACTGAATATTCACGATGATACTAGATTATGGCTTTATGTTTAGCAGGATATTAATATGTCCATTACTAGTTTTAAACTTAGATAATAACACATTAAATTCTATTTGGATATAGTGCTACGACTTATTTAAGTAAAGAAAGTATGTATATTCACGCCGGGTCCCAAACGGGGTAGGCAGCGAGTGTGGAGCGCCAGATAACCCGGTCCTGACACACGTCTCGTGCCTCACTACATTCATCATTCTCTTCAAACATAAACGCCGAATCAAATCAGTCAGTTAGATATAAGTAGGTACCTTATTTATGGTCTACTTAAACTTAACTTATTTTTAAAGTTTTCAACTTATATTATAAGCTTAAAAAATAGGAATCCTATGTAAATTTTATAAGAAGATATGTTCTGTTCTGAGTTTTGCTCATAAAATATATCAAAATGATATAGGTATACTACACTCATAAAATTTAGTTAATATGAAGTTTGTTTTTATGGCAAGTTTCACAATTCACGTGTCATGGTGCACTATCGAGCTATCATGTGACTGGCTTTGTTGCTGCTCGTGGGATTGTTCTTTTTGTTAGGGCTGACAAAATATTAGATTACTAAGTTTGCAACTCGTGTTGCTCAAGGATAAATGTTACATTGTATGCCAGCTCGCAGATAATACCTAAGCTAAGATCAACCCAAGCATTGTATTTAGAACTTTTAAGAAAACCACAGTAATCATTATTTCAGTAAGAATAGTAATAAGTTAACTGCCTCGGTTTTTTGGTGGTAAAAGGTCTCATCAAGTAATAATAAGGCTGCATGGGATTATGGTTTTGATATAAGATTTGTGCAAAACTTAGAAAAATAAATAAGAAGATGAAACTGCTCTGAAAAATTTAGTGTACACAATGAAAAGTTGTTGTTTTACTGAAGGATTGGCCATCAATAGCATTATCGAAATGTAAGTGATAATTGAAGAAAAGTTTTATGTTTTTAAATATGTACCTATTTCGAAAATGTCATCGTCATCTCTAAGGGCCGATTTCAACGTCGTAATACGCGATCAAACAAAAAACGCATTTTATGTCAATAACGCTATTTGGATTTTACCGACAAAAAATTGATCGTGATTAAGCTGAAATTTGACGCAAATTTTAAACTCAGTTAAGTTTAGCTTAACTGAGTTTAAAATTTTGCTAAAGCGTAAAGCGTCAGAAATGATAGTAATTCACTAAATGTAACGTATATACTCGAACTAGATCACGCACGTCGCCTTATAAATCAGTTCTGTATCATTAACAATTTATTTTAATAAGCATTCATAAATGTTATACTACTTTTAATTGCACTTTATTTTATGTACATATTATTAGGTTGTTGTATAAATAAAGCATCTCTAACATCCGTGAACACCTTGAATAATACCCAATTTTTAATTTCCGTATTGTTTCATTTAACCCGTAGGTGTTATTTTTAATTAAATGTCTTATGGGTTAATCGACAACATTTTTAGGATTTTGCGTTCCATACTAAACAAAACAGATTGAGATTCCAGTCAAATGGAGCCAAGAAATTATGCTAAAACTATGTTCTGACACAGATACATAACTCGCAAACAACGGAGGTTGTTGCAAGATATTACACCTGCTCGACTTAACAATAGCGTGCGTAACGCATCGCTTTTATACTTGTAAAACTGCGTACCTACATAGCGCATACCTTACATACTCGATACTCGATATAATAATATGTCATATTTAAGATCTTAGATTTTCCCGTGGATATAGTGAGATATTAAGTACTATTTCCACGGGATTCACTAATCGTGAAAAAACATAATTTTGGAATCGCGTAGACGAGTAAGAGAGTATCCGTGTAAAAAATTGATAAGAAATATACTTTGGGTAAGCTCTTCTCTCTCCATAAATATTAACCCCCTTATTCATAAACGTATATTAGATACGTTTAAGCTTTAGAATGCTTTGTCTTTGTCAGCTGCATTGTCAAATGTGCAGGATAGAAAAAGTCAAAGGAGTGATTAGCAACACTTTAGCTAAAATACGTTCATGAATAAGGGGGTAAGAGTTTTATTTGATACCAATAAAGTACTTACCACTTTTTTTACGTTTTTTTTTTTGTTATGGCATCGCTATTACGCATATTGCCAGTGTCAAGTAAAACGATATTTCGTATTTATTTAAGCAGAGTAAATGTTAGTTTATTATAGTCATAGTCATCAAGTATAATATGTAAGTATCAAGTATATAAGTTATCAAGTATAGTATGTCAGTCAAGTGAGTTACAGTCAAATTATTCGAGTAAAGCGATGGCTACTTTACCAGAACATTTACAATGAAGTTTTAGAGGCAACCTGAAAGGTCGTGTTTTCGCACTGTTATTATATTTCACTATACACGGGCACTGTAATAAACCTATATCAAACAAAATGCCACCAACTTTATTTAATATGACTTAAAAATACACCAAGAAAATGAAATAAAATAAGTGCACCATACGCCTCTTTCAAGGTTCCCGCCAAAAACTCCTACTTACCACTTTAATGATAAAAAAATATAAATTAAATAAAAAAGCCAACTTGGCAACTTAACACTCTGACCCTTATACTAGTTACGCTCTTCTCGCATCTTAAATATATATATTTTTTTTATTATTAAAGTGGTAAGTACTTTATTGATGTTTAAAGGTAAGTTTCTAGAGTACAATTGAAATGTGTAAAACATGTCTAGGGCTTACAAAATGAAATAAACGCCAATTTAAGTTACATGTGTTTCGGTAACATGCAAACAGCGCTCATGAAACTGACTAACTCGTAGTATTAAGAATACCGTACGTAGGGAACGACACTTTCATTCATTGATTGTAACTAATGCTAAAGCTGGGCTACACTTCAGAGCACTTCAGATAGTATAGTGGTTTAACTTCCACCGTTCACTCAAATAGGGCGATAATAGGTATACCTTTTATGTGCTATTGATAATTGTAAAGTAAGTAAGTGAACTGCCTCAGTAATCTATTGGTAGGAGATATCACTGCTGCTACGCTGGGTTCGATCCCCGGTCGGGAAGGTGAGTGCTATTGGATATTTTTCATTTTCTGTAACATTTCTCTAAGCTTGCTAATGTGCCGGAGGATGGCAATGGTCTCGTAACCTATTACACGTAAATGGCGAATCGTAGGTGTATGCATAAATGTTTCAATACAATCACCTCTACCTACTTTAAAATTGGGAATTTCCCTTTGGGAATGTTAGATGTAAAATTACGTTTAAACCGTCAATGTATGAGAGACCGCCGGCGGCGTGTGAACAATTGAAATCAATTGTCATATTTTTCTCGCGAGCTGACGACGGGTTAATTAAGCAAGGCTGTGAAGAAAAATAGTGCAAATAAATAATAATATTAAAATAGTCTCAGCAACTTAACTTCTGTCGCACTAAAATACAGGGCAGTAAAGACTATGATGACACAGTGATCTTAATTAAAATCTCAAGTTATTTTATAAATATGTTAATAGAATTATTTTTGTCACATAAATTAAGCATTTGCTCACGAGATATACCACGATTCGCAATACTTTTTATAACATAATCGATAGAATTCAGTTTCTTATTTATGCCACTGATTTATAGTGACATCCAAACCTCGTGATTTTAATATAAAACGATTTTTTTTGTAAACAAGTTAGGCAAATGCCAGAAAAGGAGTGATCTATATTATTAAACAGGTTTTCATATTTGAATATTACACAATGGTATTAAACATATCTAAATGTGTATGTAAATTTTATTAATTTGTATAAATACAAAGCTTATTCGTAGTATGAGAAAACGTTTATAGGTAATTAAATAGATTATGATGTTTATAAGTAACTGAAAGCAAAAGCTATTACGCTATTCATCATCATCGTCATCATCTTTTGATCCGAAAGAAGTCCACAGCTGGACAATAGCATTTCCCAAAGATGAGCGGAAAATGCCACAATCGCCAGGCTTAGCATGCGGAATGACGATAGCAGTTGCGGTAGTAGACTAGACGGGACGCTACTGCCCACCCCGCGATATTGTATTTAGGTACCGTCCTATTGCAATGTGTTGACCGCCATTGTTCGTTTGACTGGCTGCACTAGTGGAAATTCTCTTCCACAAGTGGGCCCCACGGTTGTCACTTCCCTAAGCCTTTTTTTCCCTGAACGCCTTCATCCTTATGAATACGAAAAAAATCCATGTATTTTACATTTCCAAGAACAAAAATGCGGCATGTATAGTAGGTGCCATACAAATAGCATTTAGATAAACCGGCAAAAAGATTTCACAATATGATACCTAAATAAGCTTTTCAAGAATCGAGCCTTTTTAATAAATTATTTTTAGTTATGTGCTGTCTCGTCTTCTATTTCCTTTCAATCAACAAACACTATTCAATAAATTGTTAACTAAATAGTGTAATGCGAGCAAAATATTGCAATAAATATTTCAACCTACTTCAAGGACTATGAATAAAAATTATAACTTAATAATATCAACACTCACATTGGTAAGCTGAAATCAATAACTATTTAAACTAATAAATAAGCAGGTTGGTCTTACACGAGAGCATTTAATATTGCGACTGTTAAGGATAACTAAGCTAAAGTAAACTATCTAATATTAACATGCTTGATACATCAACAGAACGAAGGTTGTCCGATCAAATATTGTCAAATAAGTTTATCAACAGCCATACTTAACATTTTTGTCTTATCAAAAATATATTTGAAAGTACATCTTTCAGCCTCTATTTCGACCTTCGCTACGCCACGTTTAGTAAATAAAACTATTCAATTTTAATTCAGCATTTATTTACATCTCAACTACTTATTAAATCCGTAAGTGTTTAAATTTTTGTAACGCAATGTTGGCTCTAAACTAGTAATAAGAGACAACTCTTTCAAAATATCGAACTAATTAAAACACTTATTAAGTGGTTAGACTTGTGTTATGCTAAAACTTATTTGTTTGTGAATTTTATAACCCGCATTGAAGTAACTAATAAAGCTATTTATTGAGACAAAAATGTGCATCGAAGGAGACTAGGGTATATCCTAATGGGACGGCTAATTGCATATCAGCCGTGACCATTACAACTACAAGATAAAGTGAGGTAAATTTTAAAGTTATGATGCTATGTATAAAAGGGCTCGAAGCCTTAATCTCAGCATCAACGCTATGTTGCAACTGCGGCTTGACACACATACGATGTTCGTTGTAACCCGTAAACGTTCAACAAAATGCACAATTTGTAAGGATTCATACATCACCTATCTATCTCATCTTAAAATTTTGAATTATAAAATCATTATGAAACTGGCAATAGTGTTAAGTATTATTTAGATCTATAAATATATTTGTAGCCTCATTTATGCACACAATTTGTATTAATTAAAAAACAATGTTTTTAATATTTTTTAAATAAACATTTATCGGCATCTTTTCACTCTTTTTCTACATTATTTATAATATGTTAGCCAAGCGATGATTCTCAGATAAATGTGTAATAAAAATATTTAATTTCATTGAACTTCATTTTATTGGTTATTTATCCCGAATCATCCCTCTGCCCTACGTAATTAGGTGACTTACCTTTGAGATGATTTAAATAAATATTACGGCGGGAAAAATCACAGAGGCACTGTTGTAATAGCGCGCGGCAGGTTTGAACAACGACTTTTATAGTGGCTGTAGCGGGGATGCGCGTGCGCATGGGGGGACGTCTGTCTACGTCGCGCTCGTAGTGTTCATACTGTTCACGACTGACCAACTAATCATGAACTCTGGCTATTTGGCAAAAGGGCTCAATAATTACTCTCTTCTCAAAACTGATAATGATGTTATTCTATGAGACAAAACTCAGTTCAGTTCATCGGAGTGAGAATGAGTCTCGGTTCCACTCTATCTAATGGCACATAGCGCTTGCATTGTGTTAAAGTAGGTATGAAAATTCACTCTACTCTGATGTGAGTTTTATTTTACAGAAAAAGGTACCTGCTATACTAGAGGTATCGCGGGAATACCTAAGTCTATTCATGATTTATCGGGGATGAAAAATAATATAACAGAGGTACAAAACAATCAGAGTGCATGATTTAGTGATGATAAAGCCCCAGTGACGAAGCTTTGGGCGTAAGCACCAATAAATCACTTAATCTACCTAGCGCTTTACACTCTCTGCCTACCCCGTGAAGGACCTGGCGTGAAGATATATACATACCTAGTATCTGCTAGAACTAACTGGTGATGTTCAGCGCTATCGTGTTCCGAATAGCTGGAATTTATAGTACAAAGGCAAAAACCGATCAGGTTTCAATAGTTTCCTTTCTACGCCGATACTTTTGATTTTTGATTTGATTATTGAATAGTTTTTATAGGCAACGGTTGTTTACACAAATTATTTAAGAAAATACGCGAACATTTTACGGCGTTAAACTTAGGCTTCAGGAATGGCAACATGATTTATAGACGTTTTGAAAGTATCTGTAAAGATCTATTTGAAATAAAAATATTTTCTATTTCTGTTTCATCGACATTGAAACCTTTGGTTTTTATGTAATTGTCTTTAATCTACAATATTAATTTACCATCGATTGATCGATGTGAACTGTTCGCTTTTTTTCCATTTTATGTCAAAGAAAATTAAGGCTTAACATTTTGAAAAACAAATACAGGAAATTGTTCTTTTCTTAGTTATATTGCAGGCAACCAACGAATAATAATGAGATAGTAGCACTGTGACACGATAATGTATGTATGTAACATATTAAATTAGGTATGCATATAAACATTTTTAAAAGTTTAGATGCAAAGAGTTACAACTTGAAATATACCTACCTACATATATATAGTTATGTAAAAATCGATGATCCTTAAGAGAAAACAAAATTTTGTGTTTCTAAAATAAAACCATTGGGTGTATACATCGATAATTATACCAATTTATATAATTATGACCAGAGTAGCCGTTATAAAGCGATTAATGACGATGATTTAAGATCTTGAGCTTTAAAAGCCAGCCCTAAATATGTCGAAGGTGTGAAATTTGTAAATGTTATAAAATTCGTAATCATAAATGAATTTTTAATTTAAGGTAAATCTAAAACTTTTTGAGTATCTGCCAACTGATCTAAATAATATATCTCAGACTTAAAGAAATCTGTTAAAGTTAGAGAAGGATGTGAAATGTTACAATAACTTTAACTTTAACAAATATCTTGGTGCAACCCAGCCTTAATGTTACATACTTAATAATGTTACTTTTTTATGTAATTGAGGTGGCAAACAAGCATGAAGTTCACATTGATGTTAAGTGATGATTGCAGCCTAAAGTCTCTACACAAAAACCAGAGGTCAAAATACAGATGCGTTGCCACCCCTGAGACCTTATTTGTTATGTCTCTGTGATAGTTGTTATGAGGCCATACATCTTACCGCATCACGACAGTGCTGAACTACCATTGTTAAATATACTTGCCGCTAAATGGTAGTGTGTACTATCGCGTTCCGGTCAGGTGGTAATGTACGGCCCTGTAATTTCCGGCACAGAGGCATAACACCTAAGGCCTCAGAAGTGGTAACGCATCTGCATTTTGACTTTGGTCTTTGTTTAAGTATCTATAGGCTGCAGTCATCACTTAACATAAATGTGAACTGCATGCTTGTTTGTCACTTCCATTACATATAATAAAAAAAAGGTAATGCGGTGGTGCCTACGCCTTCGTCTTCCTACACTTGAAACTCTATCACCAGTTGCCAAGGCGAGACCATAAGGCTCGCACTGTCAAAAAAACATCAAATCTCAGGTAGACCCAAAAGAAATTTGGCTTTACCTGAGATCTGATAACTCTACATGCCTTCCCTTAGTCAAAAAGTGTGATTTAGCCTTGAATTTCAATATATAAATATGATTAAACAAAATAAACCGAGAAAAACACTTCTCATGCTGACTTAGTAACATCATCTTCGGTTGTAACTACACGCAGCTTGGCCTTAACCATAATGTACCGTGTGAATAGCATTAGTGAGCTCGTCGCCGGGTCACGAGTTCGATACAATTTAGTGTATATATATGCATGTTAATGACCCCGTTACAACGTTCAATTATATGTCAATAATCAAAAAATAAATGCGCTTTTTAAGCACAAGAGCGCTGTATACGAAATGTTACACGTTTTAAAATTGAATTTGCTATATCAAAGAAATATAGCGCTAATTATTTTCGGATTCGATCGTGTGAAGTTAAGTAAAATACATTTAACCTCTTTGTGAAAATATTACTTTTCTATTCACTCGACTTTTATAAAAAAAATCTATTCTATGACACTCGTATATACGGCGCCAAGATAAAAATCCTGCGTGTCGATGAAATATTATTGTCTGGTTTTTTTTCGATAACGATAAGATTTTTTCGTTAGTTCATTAGGCCCCCATTCCAATAGACCAATACGCTCCCGCTGCGCTAGAGTGCATTTCATGTGATTGTTAGCAACCAGAAAAAGGGGAGTGTCATGTCTAGTACTTTAGAACATATAGGTCAATGGTTAAAACTTAAAATTTTGCTATTATTACACTACTAGCTGTGCCCGCGATTTCGCTCGCGTGGAATAATGACCTTGGGCAGGATTTTTGGATAATATAGGAGATCATACGAAAAAACTTTGGGTAGCAAAAAAATCTGGTTTTCATTAATACTTCTCTATACACGATAACTGCCTCGATAGCCTAGTGGTAGCAGGCCACTACTACTAACTTGAGGTCCTGGGTTCGATGCCCCGGTAGAGGGTTATCAGAGATAAAGTCCTTTATCTCTGGTTCTATTGGGATTTTTCCATTTTCTGGAAATTTCCCAGTACCTCGAAGTTTGGTTATGTGCCCGGAGATGTCAACAGGCTCGCCACCTGTTACATGGGCCAAAACGTAACCGGCGAATCGTGGGTATTTGCTTGTATGCTTGAATGCATATATTTACCTCTGCCTTCGGGGATTACAGGCGTGACGGTCCTTTTTTTTATACACGATATTAGACTAACGCCACCAATGACACCAACGCCACTAATGCCACTGATGCCCCCACCACCACCACCAACGTCAGCAACGCCACCAACGCCACCAATGCCACAAACGCCATCAACTCCACAACGCCACTAACGCATATATAAACCGCATTCAACTCTTTTTAAAAGATTTGAATCAGTGCTTGAGGTAAATTTCCAATTGAGCGTAACTTCTTTTTCCCTTAACCGATTTTGACGAAACAGTTTTGCAAACGCTCCTAATTATAATGTAGGTAATCCACCTGTGAAAATCCGTTGAGTAGATTCGAAGTTATAACGTACCGTTACGTACCAGACAGACAGACAAAAAATCCAAAAATTGTTTTTTGGTTTTTGTTATTCTTTAATCGCCCCCTATCAGTTTCTAGGAAAAATATTTTATGTACAGACACTCGATTTTTACTTTATTATAGTATAGATAGATTATTGATTACGCATGTTTATAGTACTTAGTGTATGGGGTCAAAATGTAAAGCTCGAAGCCACTCAAGTTGTCATAAAACATTTTGAAATTCAGTTTCAAGACACACGCACAAAAAATAATTTACATAAATAACGTAGGTATTTTAGATTCAGTGCGGACGCTAAAAACGAATACCTTTTATCGGCCTATTATATTGTTAGCCCTTCAAATTTTTATTAAAAAAATATCAAAACAGAATCGATGAGGACGTACGAAATTAATGAGGATGTTGAAATTCTTTCCGCTTTGAGGAAGAGATTGTAAGTTCAGGGATATCAAGATGGCTCAGTGCTACACTTAGCCGGATTTCGATACATAATCCTTATAATTGAAATCATAAAATACATAAAGCTTTTGACTCACTGTAATTTAAATGAATATTTTAATAATAAATTCATGTTAGTTATGGATGCTGAACCTTATAGGTATTGCACAATTGAAGAAGCCGCAAGTTACATTCAGCATCTCCGATATATACCTATTGCTTTGGCATTAATTTAACATACCTAATATGCAATTGAAAAATAATAACATACGTATATAATTATTAATGCTAAGTAACCATAGTGTTTTTGGTTATTGTATCTAATTGTGACGTCGTGTGCGTTCACTATTAGGTATGAACTGCGAAGGTCAAATTTTGAGGTTACTGAGATGGTCATGCACATAATTCAATGTATAATTTAGTAAAATATACATCCTCAGAAAAAATGTAAAGCACAAACCTTTGTTTTGACATTTTATAGCTTGATTCGAAAGCCCTGACATCACGTTTCCGGGTTACAAGTTCCGTTTACGGTATTAGAGGTCAAAAAAGGTTAGAAAAATAGGTCACAATCACTTGTAAATATCACGTTTTATTTTCTTAACTAACAACTCTGAAGTTTTAACTAGAATTTAGTCTCATCAAAGTTAGGTTTAATATTGAGAAATAGAGATATGTCCTTAATATTTACAATCAATCGATCTTTTAAAAAGAAGTAAGAGCTCAGGTAAATTGGGCAGTCCAATTGGCTGAAAATCTGTGATCGCGCGATCTGCCGACTGTGCATGTGGTAGAGCTCGTGTGACGGCTTAGGAACCTAACCTAACCCTGCTTCACCTTATTCACCAGTGCTTTGTTTAATTATACTATACAAA
Source organism: Macrosoma leucophasiata (assembly GCA_036365455.1). Taxonomy (NCBI): domain Eukaryota; kingdom Metazoa; phylum Arthropoda; class Insecta; order Lepidoptera; family Hedylidae; genus Macrosoma; species Macrosoma leucophasiata. The sequence goes on along the minus strand of JAWQUS010000007.1, from coordinate 18,015,968 downwards.
GTACTGATAAAATTATTTTGTTTAATTGTATTAAACAAAGCACGAGTAAAAAGGAAAATAGTTGGACGTCTAGTCGAAATGAAGCTGATCACGAAAAATCAGCTTGTTAGTAATAAAAGGTAAAAAATGTTCCAGGGATCAGATAGGAGAGGGATAAGATATTGAAAGAAGGGATGTCAGATTGTAAGGAGATAAAAAACTAAGCACAATTTACTGATAAAAAGAATAACGAATCACGTGTTTCATCACGTTTATTATGAATTCCAAGCGAACGAAGTCGCAATCAAAAGCTAATTATAACACAAAATAAAGTACACGTCTTCATTGTCAAGATTTAACTTACAATAAGACGGACATAATGTGACATAGCTAATAGCTAATACGTAAGTTGAAGGAGATACACACGGATCTAAGTTTACCTCCGGTTCATCTTCATGCAATATAAGAAGAAATAAATTGTAATAAAAAAAAATATTACCATAGGTGTCAGCGGTATTATGTGCACAAATCAAATAACAATTGCATCTAATGTGTGATTAATGTGATACTTAAGTATATATCCTTCTTGCCTACCCTTTACAGTACTACCCTTGTCTGTGTAGGTATCTGTTACGTAATTTACTTCAAAACTACTATGCCGATAGAGTTGAAATTTGGCACGTACCTACTTAAATTAATAAATCGAACGCGGACGAGTACCTAATATCTTGAGTATTCTTGAGAGATACTGAACCCTCCGAGTAACGGTAGGCCTGCAAGGCTAGAAATTTTTGTAGGGATGAATCATAATTTTGGACAAGCGGAGAGTATAATCTAACAATCTCTTTTTTTATGTAATGGAAGTAGCAATCAAGCATGCAGTTCACATTGATGTTAAGTGATGACTGCAGCCTATAGACACCCACACAAATACCAAGATCAAAATGCAGATGCGTTACCACTCCTGAGGCTTAAGGTGTTATGCCTCTGTGCCGGAATTTACAGGGCCGTACCGCCCTAGGCCTGACCGGAACACGATAGTGCTGAACACTACCATTTAGCGGCAAGTATATTAGGTAATGCGATGGTGCCTACGCCCGCGAGCTCCATCAATGGAGCTCTACCACCAGTAGATCTCTGATGCTAACGTTGCCCTTTGGCGTATTATCCTATAAAAGTTCATTAGAACTTTGTGCAGGTAGGTGTCTTGCGTATTGCCTTTACAATGTTCTGACATAAGCTTTGATGAAAAATTAATTTATGTGCATGTAATCTGCAATCATAATCTATAATTATCGTTAACTATATGTATCATGTCTAATTATGACTATCGTTAGAACAATGTTTTATAGTGTTGTCATCTTGTAGAATCTCTTGTAGGGAATTTAATTAAATATGTATTTTATAATTGAACAATCGAAGAGCATAACAAGTAGATGTAGTTGTTGACAAAGTGCCAGAAATAATAAAATCAATATGGACAGCGTAGTGGTAACAGGTTACTACTACTACGCTGGGGGTCCTAGGTTCGATTCCTAGGTCGGGAATATCAGATATAAAGGCGTAAAATCCTTTATCTGTGGTTCTATTTAATTTTTTAACCGAGTTCAAAAAACGAGAATGTTCTCAATTCGGCCGGTATATATATATTTTTTTATGTATGTACGCGAATTTCGCCGAGATTTCTGGATCTATTTACGTAATTCTTTTGTTTCGTTTGATGCGGAATAGTTTCGAATTGGTCCCATAAAAATTTGATTCAGATAGGCCCATTAGTTTTTATTTTATGAGCATTTTTTTACTTACTTTCACCTCAGACTAAAGGAATAAGAATAGACGGCGAGTTGTCATACAGTGCGTTGAATCCACTGACGTCCTAGATAGTCCTAATGCGCATGACAACTAGTGACAATGACACATATACTCATCGACGACACACCACAGCTTATTTACTCCTTCGTAAATATTTTTTTTTCATTGATTTCGTATAGTCATGTAATAATTTTGTATCGACACACCTAAACAATTTAAATTAGGTATCTAATTGCCACGAAGCTAAAAGAGGCAGATTTTACAAATTTAACAGATGTGAACATTAATCTAATTGTCAATGTAGCAATAAACTAAAAAGTATTATAAATATAACTACGTTAAGAAAAACTGACTTCAAAACTGAAAAGTAATAAATAATAAAGATTTAATTGTAATTATATACTACCTATTATTTATATGTATGTATCTTCACACCAGGTCCCTAACGGGGTAGGCAGAGAGTGTAGAGCGCCAGACATCCCGGTTCTGACAAACCTCTCGTGCCTCGTCTACCTATTATTTATATGTGCTATTTACTAATAGGTTTGAAGTCGGTGCCAAGCCAAAATCACTAAAGTAGGCATTTCATTGTATTAAAACGTAACTTCACGCCTGTAATCCCCAAAGGGGTAGGCAGAGGAGAAATGCATGAATTCAAGCATACATGCAAACATCCACGATTCACCGGTTACGTTTTGTTCAGTGTATTCATTGTAAGTGATTAAAATATAATTATTTGTTTAAGGCTTGGCACCGACCTCAAACCTATTAGTAAATAGCACCATATAAATAATAGGTAGTATATAATTACAATTAAATCTTTATTATTTTTTACTTTCAGTTTTGAAGTCGGTTTTTCTTAACGTAGGTGTATTTATTCCATTTTCGGGAAGATTCCCAGTGCCTTGAAGTTTGGTAATATGCCCGGCGATGTCAATATGCTCGCCACCTGTTCCATGAGCCATGTTTGCATGTTTGCTTGAATGCATGCATTTACCTCTGCTTACCTGTTCGGGGATTACAGGCGTGAAGTTACGTTGGATATAAAGAATTATATCCATCTTTTTGAGAACAAAATCCTTTTTTATAATTGTATCTCTGTATATCCGTACATCGGCAGTTGTCGAATTTGTGGTTACTGTACATGTATCTTGTATTTATAGAATGGACTAACAGTAGGTAATGAGTCAAGTGTATCTTACTTATTAAAAATTCTTCCAGGCAACCCTGTATTCTCTAGGTACCTATACAGGGTTGCCTGGAAGAAATCACCATCCAAGTGACGGACATTGTTATTTCCATTTTTAAATTAATAATATCCTTTTATTTAGAAATACAATAAAAAATGCTGTATTGTTTTCTGTTTTGTACCTAACGTCCACACCCCGGAAAACATATCACAAGATGCTAATTAGTTGTAATAACACAATTGCGTATTTATGAGAATTTATCATAAAGGTTATGATAAATATATGGAAATAAAAAAAATATCCAAGTACAAGGAAGATTTATTACATCCTATAGTTATGAATCAATAGGTATGTCAAACGGAAATAGCATTGTACTGAGAGAGTTGTTCAGATTTATATTGTGAGTACCTAAACAAGGGAAAATTTAACTTATCGAATTTAATTGCTCTACTTGTGGTAATAAAATGTTTAAAGATGGAACATTTACGGAGAATTTAGAGATCTTATCTGATTAAAATCATCTTACATGTAATGATCATCTATACTTATAATAAAACTGTAGAAGTGTAAATTCTGTACATTAAAATATTGAAAAAATAAATACCAGAGGATATTACTAGATCGATACCGAACAAAAATATGTGATTAAAAAAGTTTTTGTCTGTCACCAGTTGTCACCAGGCTGTATCTCATAAACAGTGATAGCTGGAAAGCTAAACTTTTCACAAATTATGTATTTCTGTTACCGCTATAACGACAAAATTAAATACTAAAAATAAGAAAATAAAAATATTAAGGGATCCAAGGGGGCATACAAAAAACGGGTTTTATTTTCGTATAATTTTTGCTCGATTAACGGTAGTAAGTAGACGCTTTAAATGTTTACAGAATTTTTAGGTCTTATGTTGTGTATTACCTTCCATAATAAATAATTAAATTAAATTTCAACGATCACTGTAAAGTAGATTTTTGCTACCCAGAAGTGTACCTATATGATCCAAAATTAACCAAAATTTATATCCAAAAGCGCTGCCCAAAGTTCCAAAGTCACTATTTCACGCGAACGAAGTCGCAGGCACAGCTAGTTTTATAATAAATCATAGGTATCTACTATCTACTACTCGTACCTACCTACTTTTTAATGTCATCAGGCAGAACTTAACACTAAACTTCAACGCAAGCAACGCACAGCTGAAACTGTTGGTCGTAGACAGCTGAATTTAGTTACATGTTGGTGCCATAAAGAAGCACTAAGGGAAGATTTACCGGGCAAAATACGCAACAAAGTTACGAGCTAATCAAAGTAAATAAAGTGTAATGTAACTGTCAATTCAGATGGGTAAATACTTTACAAGTCTCAATTTATTTTATTGTGATTATTCTTTTTATATACCTATTAGCAGCAATGGTCTCGAAGAAATGTCCAGTGACTAATTACTGAATTTCATTGCATAACTTATTCTGGGGATTTACTTTTATGGTCTCAAAATTGGGAACTTTGAAAACCTCTTGTTTCAACCAAATAATAGGTAAGTAGCGTTACACAGCGAGGTATATTTCAAAATTGCGAAGGAAACTGTATTTATGTCAATTTACCTAGAATGCTACTCGTGATTACACAGTCGCATTTCAATGCGTGATCAACTGCGAGCTTTGAATGCCAATTGGAAATGGAAAAATAAACTTCGTCAGGCACGCTGTGAATCATGACATTTATCTTATCATTCGAAAAAAGATTACATAAGAAGCTAGACAATGTTTTTTTCGAATTAGGGGAAAATATGTGGCCCCGTAATAACTATCACAGAGACTTAACAACTAAGGTGTCAGGGCTGGTAACTCATCTGCATTTTGACTTCAGGGGGCCGACCGCCTAACTCAAATGCTTTCGTTTGGCTTTCTATTATGACAACATCTTATCAGTTTCGTACTACCTAACTTGTTCCTGGAAGTGTTTTCGTCCGCGGGTAGTTATATACTTAAGAGCAAAATGTTTTGATAGGCGGTAAAAAACGGACAAGATAACGTCCTAAACGAAAGCATTTCAGTTAGGCGGTCAGCCCCCTGGTCTTGGCGATAGGCTGCAGTCATCACTTAACATCCATGTGAACTGGATGGATGTTTGCCACTTTCGTCGCACAATAAAAACATTGAAACTTTATCAGCTTTACCATACATCACCAGTCCCCTCATTAGCTAGGTATCTATGTAAATACATAATTACTAAATACATAATTCAGTTCATTGCTAATACCAACTAATCTGCCAAAATAGTTAGAACAAGTATGTAGATGGCGATCTCCTAATTATTTCAAAATTTTTCCATAATATCTACATACCTACAACATAAAAGTTTATTATTAAACCTGTTTTCTATAATACATGCTTGTTTTATTCTATTGTCTTTGTTTGTATCCTGTTAGATATTCATTAGGATATTCGTTGTTCCATAAATTATAGATTTATAACCTAATATTATTTCTTTTTCATATGTTAGATACCTAGTTAATCCTGACTCCTGATATGAGGTAGGTGTACATGTTACCTAAATATAACATTCATCGCTTTCTTTAAGTAGGTAGGTACCTATATGGAAAAATTTCCGATGTAGGTAATATTCTAGGTTAAATAATACGAGTACCCAACATCAAGTCTGATTTTTGCTTTAATAAACAAAATTCTGACTACGGCGCAGGGTTGGGTAGTAACGACCCTACTACCTACTCGCTAGTGTGGGTGAATTCTTCTATAGTGCTAGTCCTAGTAGTCAACCGAACAATAACGGACAGACAGACTATTCTAACAGGGCGGTAGGTAGTAAATTAAGGACACGGGGTAGGGGCAGGCCACGCAGCAGTCACAATAAATAGATACAAACAGTATGGAAACTAAGCCCATTTTATAAAATATTTACCTACACTCCATTGAAGCAAAAGGGATGTCACAATTTTTTTTAAATAATGGTGTTATTATTTTAGCATTTACTGACGTTTAGTCAATCTTATTGGGATGTTGACTATTTTTGTATTGGTTACCCTGTAATAGTATTGGATAAATAAATACTATTTGTCTTTGAAACATATAGTCAATAATTACTTAAAAGTTGTTGATATAACGATTCAAAATGTTGCGAATAGTGAAATGACTTAAAACGGCCTAAACGACCCGGTTAGTCCAGCGGTGCGAAACCACCGTTTGATTCGAAGGGTCGTGGGTTCGATCCCCGCACCGGAACAAATATTTGTATGGCCTACAGATATTTGTTTTGGGTCTGGGTGTTTGTGTATGTGCTGTATGTGTACAACGGCACCCACGACACAGGTTTATACCTACTGTGGGACTGTGAGTGTAAGCGTATTTTATTTTTTTATTTTTATATAAAATTACAGCACGTTATAACGTCACATCGCGGTAAAACAGTTCACAAATAATAATATGTAGTATAAGTAGATAATCTTATAGTGTTGGTTAATACTGCAACGAGTTGTCGAGACCGGGCGAGTTTCTCTTCCCCTCACCCACTCGGGTAAGCAGGATAATAAATAGCTGCCTCGACGAACTTCGTATCGCCTTAGAGGTATAAATAAACAAATAACTGTCCAAAAAATCGAAAAAAATAAATGGTGAGAATCATCCTAATCATTTAGGGATATAAAAAAGACTACAACCGATTCTCATACACACAAAATTTCATAATGATCGGTCTAGCCGCTGCGGAGGAGTATTGTTACAAACACTGTCACACGAGATTTTTTTTAATATGTTAGATATTATAACAATACATCATTCTTGCCTTTCAAAATCACCAGGAAGTTTAAAAAACGATAGCTCCGGTTTTGATGATGCAGAGTTCAAAGTGTCGTATACCACGCAACACGCTCGTGGCATCTTTAAAACACTCGTGGAAACTAAAACAAATCACAACGTGACCGCTCGTCTCGACGCGACACTCGCTACTGTAGAACTGCGATAACCGCTTAGAGGCCTCGTAGATGCGCATGTTTGTGTGCCGTTTTGAACGCTTTGTACGTAGTTTCCTCACTGTTCTATATTGACATTGTGCAGCAGTGCCCCGCGATAATAATTTGTCAGGCGATCGGGGTTTCGTGGCAAGTGGGGCAACGTATCTACTATTTAAATAAGTAGCCATTCGAAATTGTCACGAAGAGAATATTAGGTACATACGACAAAAACCTTGAGCGAGGAAATTGTTAGTACCTACCTATACTAAAAAAAATAACGGTCATAACAATATAGGTACCTACTAACTGCTATGGTATGCCGAAACATGGCGTTTCCAATAAAGAACTTTAGGTACCTACCTATTCAAATTTAATGTCAACAAAGTGTGATTCCAGCAGTCGATAGTTAAAATCTAGATTTCGGTAATCAATAATTAGATAGTCACAACATTCAATAAGTCGGTATGGTTTTTAGGCTGGAAATCGATTACCCATGCCAGTGAAGTAGACTACGGCCGCCTAAAGACAGAACTTATACCTATGTATCATAACAAAAAATCGGATTATAAACGACCTTGTTCTCCCGGACAGATCTCTCTCATTACATAAATGCCTATTCGCAAAATATTGCGTTTGATGTTCGGATTCTGTGGTTGTTATTTGCGGTTTCAGCTAAACGTCTCTGCCGCGCCGTCTGCAACATTTTTTTAAACTTAGTTGTACGTCTATACGTTGGCTTAGCTTTCGCATTTATTCATAAATACACCAATCAAATTAGGTATCTACTAGCAGAGATCAACGATACTTCATCTCTACTATGACTAGGTGATGATAATTAATACTAATGCTTGCTTAAATCAATTATCGCAAAAACAAATGAGACGTCTAATAGTTAATTCTATGTTATGCATGAGCAGGAGCGTCGCCAGAAACCAAAAATGTCTGACCTGAATTTTGCTGCAGTAGTCTCTTATGATTCGTGTCGCCAGCAGTCCCGATTTGCGTGGGACGACCCAATTTTCAGGAGTTAATTAATTACTCTTATTACTAGAAAAATAAATTATGTGTCACGTCAATGTGTCGAGTGAGACAAAGCGTTCAAAGCCTAAAGGCAGCAAAAAGCAATAAAAAATATAATTTTAATAAAACTGTCCCCCGTTTGTTCCGATCACCCTAAATCCCGATTTTCTTTTCCTTCTGCCCCGATTTAAAACAATCGAACCTGGCAACACTACTTATGATCCATGTGAACTAAATGCTTATTTGCCACCCTATCATAACTTAAAAATGTAGGTAAGTATTAGCTATTAGTTCATAGGTATATAGGTATGTATTTACAAAATAGGAGCAGTCACTTTCGCAACGAGTGTCCAAATATAGAATATTATCATTTGGACTACATTTTGACCTTCGACTAAGCATAACTTAAGATTTTTAACTGATTGCTTAACAATGGATGTGTACCTACCTAACCTACTAGCTGGCACTTTCAGAAGTAGGTTAAATTCATTTCTTACCTACAAATATAAAATGAAATGGGATGAAAAGTAATTTACCTACACTTAACTACATCAACTTTACTACAACTAGGTATATACCTATACCTACTTTCTAATGTTTAGAAATTAGATATTGTCTTCGACCAGAATTACTGACCTACTAGATTAAATAAAGTAAAGTTATCGACCTTATATATATATATATCAAAATTAATTGCTGTTCGTTAGTCTCGCTAAAACTCGAAAACGGCTGGACCGATTTGGCTAATTTTGGTTTTGAATTATTTTTGGAAGACCAGGGAAGCTTTAAAGGGTAAGACAATATGAAGAAATTGAAGGGAAATAGTAAAAACCAGAATTTCATTTTCCCATGCAAATAGTCCGTATCTATCAAACCTTTGACACATTATTTCATTCTGAGGCAATACGAAGTTTGCCGGGTCAGCTAGTAGTTTTATAAAAAAAAAGTGAAATCAATCGTGACTTCTTGGTGGGCATACAAAAATTAGGTGAATCGTTTTTAAAAAAAATTCAACGCTTCCCCCTCCCCTTGGTGTTATGTAGTGAGATTAAGATTAACCCCTTTCTCCATCCCCCAATCTAACTTATTTTAATTTTCAAAATGTGTGAATGTAGTATCTGTCACAGTTTGTCTTACTGCGAAAAAAATTACATGATATTTGCTACGATCCTCTTCTCAAAGTGAGATTAGATGACATTTAGCTCAACCCCCTCCCCCCTCTCCCTCTTAATCGCCATTTGTACCAATATCATGTATGTATTGTGTTGTGGGACAATAAAGAGTTAATAAATAAGTAATAAAATAAATAAAATATTTTATACGTACAAGTGCATTAATGGAATATTTATCAGTACCTAATAAACCACGAGAAAACCTCGAATCCTCACGAATCGTGATCCTGAGAAAGATACAATTCTGTTAAAAACTTGTATGTATATATGAAATAACAACTTAAAAGACATGTGTCTTTTAAGCTCATAGACCTACTGGTAGTTTCGACTTTGTAAGTAGAGCGTTATCTCTGCTGCACACTGCCTACGTAAGCACTGACAGTCCGGTACCTATTGGTCAAAACTTGTTCAAAATGGTCGACAAACGTCACATCGGTAAGGTGCGAAAGAGATAACGCTATACAGACCTGAAATAAGCCGAAGTCTCGTTCCTAAGGTCGATGTGCAATATTTCTTGTTGGAAACTGTATATTTGTAGTTCACACAAGCAGGGGAAAACAACGCGGATTACGAAAAATTTAATTATCTATATATATAACTGGAGATGGACGGACGGACGGACGGACGGACGGACGGACGGACGGACGGACGGACGGACGGACGGACGGACGGGCGGACGGACGGACGGACGGACTGAGATACAGACAGACAGACAGACATGGCGAAACTATAAAGGTTCCTTGTTTACTACGGAACCCTAAAAACGAACAACAGGTACTACTTAACTATATTTTATTTTTAAAGAAAAATGGAAAGAAAAATTTGACTTCAGGCGAGACAATAAAAATAGCTCAATTGGAAGAGCGGCTGGACTAGATTCCCAGTAGGCCGCGAGTTCGAGTCTCGCCTGAAGTCAAATTTTTCTTTCCATTTTTCTTTAAAAATAAAATATATTTCACAAGCATGTGTTAATGCGAAATAATTAAAAAAACTACTTAACTAGTGAAATAATAAAATTCAGAGTATTAATGGTTTCTTTATTGCTTACTGTTAAAAAAATATACAACAGAAGGATCGGCATTTTGCACCATAACATAAGAAATATAAGACATTCTTGTCATCCGTTACCATTAAAAGTATAAATTGGTTATAAGGAAATTCATGTTAAATCTTAATGTTCATAACAATGTTATAAAATATAGAACACGCTCGCTTTGGTTCTGTAAATAATCTTAAAAAAAAATACAAAATATAAATTGAAACCTATGGTTAGTTATATTTAAAATTAAATTAGTGGAGTGCGTTTTATGTTAAATCAGTTTTAAATAATGACATAGGCCTTATCCTCGACCATAAAGGATGTATAAAGATGTAAGTAAGGATGATAACACGTTTGATGATCTAACTAAGACTTATTAGAATCTACTTTAGAGTCTTGCCTATTCACTGGATTTACTTTACAAGTAATTTTGTATGACTCGACCATCTTCACCGAATCCCTAACTAAAATAGTTGACCTTATGGTAAATGAATGGGAGAAACATACGGTAGAATCACACAGGGCTGTGTGGAAGCTTAGGTACATGCGATAATGAGTCTTATCTGTTCGCTGCTTTAGTTTCATTTTCACGCGACCGGGCAACTTGGTACCATCGTGAGTGCAACCAGTGAATTCAAAATCTTCATGTGTCACGTCCTTATTATTTTCATCGCGTATACAAATCTTCCAATACTGCGGCGCCCCAGGTGTGAACATCACGTTCTTCGTTTCAGCGTCCAAACTGACGTTGAAATATATTATAAGATTACCACACTTTCTATTGACGAATAATTCGTTTTTATAGAGTATTAGGTTATCCGGTTCCGTGAATTTTGGGTCTGGAAGACGTACTTTAAACTCTTGGCACACATTTTTGGCTATGTTCAGGATTTTGATACTATTGTTGTTTGTATCGGCGATGTACAGGTACTTTCCGTCGGCAGTGATCGATAGTCCAGAAGGTTCATTTAACTTCACCGGCTCTGTGCTCTCTATCATAGTAGGATTTAATGTGGTCACCTTTTGAGATCCAATTTCAACTTTCTTTATTTTATTATTATAAGTATCGGCTACGTAAAGGGTTTTATTAGATTCGCAGTAAGCCACAGCAAGGGGATGCTGGAATTTTGCAAAATATCCTATGTCATCTACGTCCCCGAATGCGAATAAGTTCTGAAAAAAATAAAACAGTTGTTTCATTAAAACAGTGTTACATAACAAATATATAGTTCATGTTGTAAAAAAGGTGATATACCACTGGATTTCGATCACCACCGCATAGCGTGGATACTTGTCCGGTAGAAAGCGCCAGTCTTCTGATTGAAGAGCTCTCTGAATCTGCTATGAATATCTCTGGACTGGAACCTATTGAAAAAATCATTAAGATCGTTAAATAATGTCAAAATAAATTGGGGATTTGAACATTGAAATTTTCAACTGTAACGACGGTTTCAAAAACATCTATTAACCTTTTATTTAATTTAATGTACTTCGAAATAAACTATGACATATTTTCTAGCATTAATGACGGAGCATGTTCTATTATATTTCTTATTTTCAAATCTATAACGGCATATTAATTGTAGTAAATAATGTTTTATAGTTGTTGTAAAGTTATAGGTATTTTGTGAAGTGGAGTTCGAGATTGTTGCCATCAGCGTCTAGAGTTCAAACTGAAAACATACCTACTGTCCAAATATCATGAAATAATAATAGATTTTTTGTAGAAATTCCTTATGTTTTAAAAGAATCAGAGCTCAAACGGCCTGCGTACATATTAAGGTTTAGAAAAACGTTAATTTTGATGAACAAGGATGACGACGCATTTTAAGGAACTTCAGCTTTTGGGAACGGGCTACTTCAGACGTCTAGTATATAAATAATAAAATCAAACGGATGCATTCACTGCAGGTACACACAAAATTTAAACTAATAATAATAAAATCTTTTTATTCAGGCAAATTAACCCATAATTATTATACATTCACAAATAGTTTTTCAAGTCATTTGATGCATGCTAAATTAAATAATAAATTGAAACAGCGGCCAAATAAAAGCTTTTAAAAAATCATCAAAATCGAGTAATTTTCGAATAATTACGTAACTAAACGAAGAAGTTAAACCCTTAGATTGTTTAGTTGTCGATATACTGTTATTTCGATAGTTTCGCCTCGCGTGGCTATTTGAATGGTCGAGGGTTTACGATGGATCGACCTGCCTCGCGAAGTCATCTCTCGGGTTTCCGAGTCAATGGTGTGGACGCGGCTGTTGATATTTCATCGCTACGTTCCTGCTCCTGCAGTATTCATAATGTGAGGACCGTCTTGCTGGCCCTTAATTAATTTTCAAGAGAAATGCCGCGGCTTGTGATATCATATGCAGACATGTTTATATCGGGATGTATCACTGGTGGCAGAGCACTAGTGACGAAAGCTCGCGGGCGTAGGCACCACCGCATTAAATAATATAGTAAATTAATATATAATGTCCCTATAATTTCCGGCACAGAGGTATGACACCTTAGGCCTCAGGAGTGGTAACGCATCTGCATTTCGACCTTGGTCTTTTTGTGGGTGCCTATAGGCTGCAGTCATCGCTTAACATCAATGTGAACTGCATGCTCGTTTACCACTTCCATTACATAAAAAAGATAAAATTTTACTGTCATAAAAAAACATTAAATAAAATACCAGTTCTGAGCGAGAGTCCGGAGGGTTGCGCGAAGGCGGCGGTGTGCGGGTAGGCGCTGTTGCGCGCCGCCTCGCTGCCCGACCCCGCCAGGCACACGCACGTGCCTGCATCACAAATACGTAGATCACGAACTTGCATTTGCACGACCAAAAAATGGAACCTAGGAGAGGGAGAATCTAGAAACCTAGGTGCGGAGCGAAGTCATTACGAAGTCTGTTCAACCCGCAATGACCAAAACTCTTCGCTAGTAGAAATGTGTACAATCGTAGGTATTTAAAAACCGTTTAAGAAGCTGTTTCTCGATACACAGGGGCAGCTCTAGCTCGTGTAGCGCCCGTGTGCAATGAAACCCTGGCGCCCCCTAGGTCTCGCTTCTGTCATATCATTGTTGTACCATGATGGTCCAAGTCGATGCTCTTAGCTGCCCCCTGAGACGGCGGCGCCCGTATGCATTGCACACCCTGCACTATAGGTTAAGCCGCCCCTGTCGATACACTTTTGCGATGGAAACTGGCTTTATAGTTTGTCAAGCAATTGTAAATCGAATTTTACCGAATTAATTCGGTACTATTTTTATGTCTTGAACTGGCAAACAGGCGACAGTTTTCATTAATAGGAGGGTTTTGGCGGGAACACGGAAAAGAGCTGTGTCGCTGCGTGATATTATTTTCGAAATTTGTGTATAGTCGCGTTTTTATGTGTAAAAATGGTGGGTTTTTTATCATAAAGCATTCGATAATGTTCACGAGTGTAAGAAAGTGATATTATGAAGTGAAAAGTGATTTTTCGTATTGCCTCCAAAACATCATAAAACTCCTAGTAAAGTCCCCATCGCTTTACTGGAGCCATCCCATCATCTCATCATATACTTCATGGAAGCATTTATTCATCGTCATCTTCCATAAGGATATTCATTAATTTAAATAAATGTGAAATTCAATATGTATACGACTGAAAGACTCTGTATCTATGGTCATGCATAAATTAATAAAAAAAATTTTCATTAATAGCAAGTAAAACTGTAGCCTAGAAACATTTACATGAAACCAGAGATTTCAATGTAGATTTTTTGCGACTCCTAAAGTCTAAGATATTATGTCACTGCCAGCAATTTCAGGGCCGTATATTACTTCCTGACTGGAATATGATAATGCTTAGCACAACCATTTAGCGGCAAACAGACTAGGTAACGCGATGGTGCCTACGCCCACGCGCTCCATCACTGGAGCTCTACCACCAGTAAAAAATGATATAATTCAGAATACGTAATGATCTTAGACTTTCAGACCTGATAAATTACTCTACATACAATCCAACTCACCTTCAGAGTAAGATTTATACTTCCACCAAATGGTATTGTCCAGAAAGATGCCCCAGATTTGATGAGAGCCTGCGCAAGCAATTAACAGAACTCGGCGTTTTTCGTCTTTCTTCTCCTTGTCTAAAATAAAAAAGCGTGTAATTAAAGTTCAATATACTACTTCGACAAATCACGGTAAAATAATGAATATTATTTTGTATCCTTATCAGAACAAAATACACTCTTAATAAAACAATACTCTGACCACAACGTCATCTACATATTCTTATTCACATGCTCTTCTGGGCCAATATCGCCATCTCATATGAGTCATAATATATGGCAGACTTATTTCAATCTTATTTTGATTTGACCTATAACCAACGTCAAGGTAAATTTATATCAATACTAGCTGTGCCCGCGACTTCGCCCGCGTGAGAATTAATGATTGTTCAGTATCTACCCGGACAAAGTCGTGGGTGCAGCTAGTATAAAAGTAGCCTAAGTTACTCCTTATTACATCAGCTATCTGCCAGTGAAAGTCCCGTCAAAATTGGTAAAGCCGTTCCCAAGATTAGCCCCGCCTAATAGACAGACAGTCAGAAAAAAAAGTAAAAAATGTTGTTTTGGTATATGTACCGTGTATACATACATATGCATTTAGTAAAAAGCGTTTATATTTATATAACAAACAGACACTCCAATTTTATTTAATTGTATAGATGTAGAGATAAGACTGCTTCTAAAGCTTACTTTTCTTTGACATTCGTCATACGTCAAAACAAAGTAAGATTGCAATATGACTGCTATGGTGGTGGTATGGCGCCAGAGCACATGTGGTCAGGCATGTTGTTTGGAAGCACTACATTCCTCCACCATTTCCCAAATACAGAACTTGGCGGACGTTTTCGTTGATGGACACGTTGGTTGCCTACATTAATCTGGTCCCTTCATCTACATACACATCATTAAATAAGACAAAAAATATCTCATAAATTTAATCCAGTTATAGACTTATTTCCAGATGTTTTCTGTCGTTTTCGATTGATTTATAATAAAATATATACTGACAGGTTTACCATGATTACATTTACCTTTCACTTCTTCCTTTGAATCCTTTTCTTTTTCAGATGCAGTTTGTCCAGGAGGTAAAGGCGGCGGAGGCAATAATGGTCTTACAGACATGTCCATGTCCATCGTTGTGTACAGAAGTATGTCCCACGGCGACGTTAGGGCCTGCAGACCCAAGCATTTACCACCTGAAGACAAATAGTTCTTCTTAAACTTGACAACATTAAGAAATTATATTTTATTAAAATTTGATCATTATTGAAGTGTACACAATGTTCTTCTAGATTATAGTAGCGACCCGCCCCGGCCGCGCACGGGTGGCATTTGTTATATTGTGGGGACGCACCCGACTTCTTTGACAAAAACTGTGATATCTCGGTAAATATAAGTACGATATTGATAAATTATAAACCTTCCTTAGCAAAACCTCTTTCCAACATTTTAAACATGAACAAAATCTTTTCACAACTTTACGAGATTAGCGCATACATGCAGACAGAGAAAATAGGGGGACTTTATAATAGTAATAATGTAGTGAAGTGATAATGATACGTAACTTACCCAGGTCTCCCAGGTCATTTTGCTTTCCGGTGCCGGCCAGCAGCTCCACGGTGCCGTCGTCGAGGTGCAGCGCGCGCACGGCGTGGTTGTTGGTGTCGCACACCGCCACCACCGAGCTCGACAGCCAGCACACGCCCTGCGGCGAGTTGAACCGCGCCTCGCTCACTTCTATACATTATAGATACGTGTATGATGCCAGTCACAAACCTTTATTCTATTTTTCCCCTATGGCTACTGTCACACTTACAGCCAAATACTCAAGCGTCACTGAAATGTAAGTGGGACTTAAAAGTCTTCTGTCTTTATAAAACACGTTCAAACGATAGAGATAGCGCACTGATAGTTGTTGTATGTTATTGTATGAGTTTGAGTAAAAACTGTGGTCACATACGCTACGTTTTACTTGTGTAAACCTAAATTTGCGCAGTCAAAACGTAATGTGGCCGCCATTGGATAACACATAGTTCTACAATAATAATAAAATAATAATGGCAACCCATTATACGTCCCACTGCTGGGCACGAGTCTCTCCCCTTTTTAGGGGGAGGCCTGGAGCTTACTCCACCACGCTGCTCCAATGCGGATTGGTGGAGTTGGGTGGGTTAGTGGCCAACCCGCTGTCGGATGTTTTCAAACCACCCATAAGGCCTCCGACAAGGTTTAACGACTGCTATCTATCGATAGCAACCGGGACCAACGGCTTAACGTGCCCTCCGAAGCACGGAAACGCGCATTTAATTTTCCACTAGCGGTCACCCATCACACTACCCGACCGCGCCCGTAGTGCTTAACCGAGCAGATCGCTTCCGATCTACACCAGCCGCGAGGCCATGCGCGCTTCTACAATAACTAGGGTTATTATATTGGAAATACTAGGGGTTGCCCGCGGCTCCGCCCGCGTGTAGGTCGCTTTTCGCGTAACCTGTGGAGACACATCAAATCATCCCATGGCATCCCACGGGAACAATTTTTCGGGATAAAAACTATTATATGTGTTAATTCAAGTTACCCTCTATGTGTGTGCCATTGATGCCATATTGTGTGTAAAATTTCATGAAAATCGGTTCAGCAGGTTTTGCGTGAAGGAGTAACAAACAAACATTTAATATATGATATGATTTTTCTGTCGGTAACCGTAACCGAATCTGACACAAAAGTTTTGGATTCGATACGGTCTAATAATTTGGACAGTTTTTTTTAACCAGAGAAAGTAGATATTAAATTTAGTTTCGTAATTATGCGTTTAATTTAGTCATTCTTTGATCCAGAAAATTAAGATAAAAATAACTTAGTATATCATTCAACTATTCCCTTTACCTAAATGTAATATACATTACCCAAACTATCCGAGAGATAATCTATATATTAGGTTGGGGAAAAAGTCTTTCCGCGTTATAGTATGTATGAACTTGTAATAAAATCTCTTTGGCTGTAGTATTTGTATATGGCTGGTTTTGGTATCATTGAAAGTTAACATTTTAAAGAACATAATTCCAAATTCAAATTAGGCAAATGTGTGATTTTCATTTGTTTTTCGTACTGTCAAGATGAGTGTACCTAATGAAGAAATTCGATACATTTTAAAATTTTACTACAAAAAAGGTAAAAAATGCAACGCAAGCAGCGAAAAAAATTTGCGATGTTTATGGACCTAGTGCAGTGTCTGTGAGAGTAGCACAAATTTGGTTTAAGCGTTTTCAATCCGGAAATTTTGACGTCAAAGATGCACCTCGCTCTGGTCGCCCTATTACGGATAAAATGGATGCCATTTTTGAATAAGTGGAGCAAGATCGACATATCAGTAGTTACGACGTAGCTGAAGAACTGAGAATTGATCACAAAACAGTTTTGGCGCATTTGAAAAGAGCTGGGTACAAAAAAAAGCTCGATATTTGGGTACCTCACGAGCTCACTGAAAGAAACCTAATGAACCGTGTACTCATTTGTGATTCTTTATTACGACGTAATGAAACCGAATCATTTTTGAAGAAGCTGATAACTGGTGATGAAAAGTGGATCACGTACGACAAGAACGTGCGAAAAAGGTCGTGGTCAAAGGCCGGTCAGGCTTCACAGACTGTGGCGAAACCCGGATTAACTCGCAATAAGGTGATGTTGTGTGTGTGGTGGGATTGGAAGGGCATTATTCATTATGAGCTATTACCACCAGGCAGGACTATCGATTCTGAACTCTACTGCGAACAACTGATGAGATTAAAGCAAGAAGTTGAGAGAAAGCGGCCGGCATTGATCAACAGAAGGGGTGTGGTGTTTCATCATGATAACGCTAGACCTCACACATCTATAGCCAATCAGCAAAAATTAAGATAGTTTGGCTGGGAGGTGTTAATGCATCCGCCGTATAGTCCTGACCTTCAGATTTCCACCTGTTTCGGTCTCTTCAGAATTCTTTATACAATGTTAGGTTAACATCACGAGAGGACTGCCAAATCCACGTGTCGCGGTATTTTGATGAGAAGTCCCAAAATTTTTATAGCAATGGGATCATGTTCCTACCTACAAGATTTCAAAAGGTTATCGAACAAAATGGTGCATACATACTTTAGTTAAATTTAAATAAACTATATTAAAAAATGTTTTGAATTATCTTAAAAAATGCGAAAAAACTTTTTCCCCAACCTATTGTATAAAAATCAATTGCTGTTCGTTAGTCTCGCTAAAACTCGAGAACGACTGGACCGATTTAACTAATTTTGGTTTTGAATGATTTTTGGAAGGCCAGGGAAGGTTTCAAAGATAAGAAAATATAATTTTATTTTTCCATACAAATAGTCCGTATCTATCAAACCTTTGACACATTATTTCATTCTGAGGCAATACGAAGTTTGCCGGGTCAGCTAAAAACCTCCGGGTCCGAAATAATTTCATATCCATAACCGAAACCGTTAAAATATTATTAATCAGATATTTTATACGAATCTATATCAAGATCCGAAATGTCATTGCTGTGACTCCTACTAATAATGTCTAATAACCATCACACTGAATTGTATTATAACAATTTATGTGCAAAAATATTGTCAAATTGGGCACTAAAACTGCTTCATGATTTGAATAAAAAAAAAAAAATCACAAACACAAAAAAGAAATTAATTCTCAACACGCAAAAGATAATATTATAATGCTTTTTTTATAGATGTCAAGATGCTGCCAGCCACTCACCAACAACATGCTCACCAATATTTATTGAATTTTAATGTATCATTTTCTAAAATAATTATAGCAAAATTGTTATTTGTAAGATACTTACTGCCATCTTTGAAACCGGGTTCAGAACCACCGATTATACGCAATATGACACCGGAACAGTCAGTGAACAGGATACGATGGTTTCCTGTGTCTGCAATCGCGAGAAAAGGCTCTTCTGGGCGTCCACGATAGAATGGATTTAAAGCAAGCTGAAACAATATAGCCGTAATGCGGTATATTTTAATATGAAATTTAATAGTTGGAATTCTAGCATTTGTTTATAAATTATTGTAAATTTTCCAATACTAAACAATTTTACTTGCATGTGGTAAACATGCAAGTAAAATTATTTATACGAAAAAGGAAACATACAGACAAATCGAGAAATCGAAAAAGAACCTCTTTTAAAGTCGGCTAAAATTGCAAATAAAAAAATTGACTTCAGGCGGGAGCACTGGACCGTCTGGAATTCCCTTACCCGATTATCGACTTTCCCTTTCACATTTTACTGCGTCGCCTTGGAGTGGCAGTAACAACACATCAATTGCCACTGAATGCCACTGACACTGGTTACGTAACCGATACGATACACTTTTCTCTATTTTTTGATATAGTGTACAATGTGTGGGCCCAACATGGAACTTGTCATTTTAGGGTGGGACTTGAACCTGCAACCAGGATCTGATCTGGACAAATGGCTTCGGTAGCTTAATGGCAGTGACTAGGCTTTGTCACATTTCATTGCATCACCTCTCCAGAAGATAGGCTAGAGGAGAACATATAAACACAATAGTAAAGAACACAAACCTTACTGGGAAAATTCAGTATCTGATTTTCTTTTCCTTTTATACACTTTGTGGGTAATAATGGAAGAGAGGCATCACAAATACGGGATTTAAAATGACGCAATGCCACATCAAGATATGCAACCAAATCCTCTCTGTGGCCTTCCCCAGTAAAAATAAAAATTGGCTTGTTTCCAGGTCCTGTATAACAAATAAGGTATACATATAGCTCACATGCTTATTGTTTTGCACTTACTTCAAGTGTAAAATGATGAATAGGATTTTTTAAATTTTGAGTATAAACACAAGTCAACACAATACATATAACAATGAAAATATCCATGATAATGATATTATTTTTAAACTAATAAATTAAAGTGGTACGCTCATCACATGGAGAAACATTCCAACGAGCTTGCTTGCAATTTGATGAAGCCCATTCACACTTTTAACACATCAAAACGAGAGTCCCTCAAGGCCTTGCCAGTTGGATGTGCTACTGGTCATATACTATGCACGGCTGTACTAAAAAGTTTAACCATCAGCTGAAGGCCAAGTTGAGGTAGATAGTCAAATTAAAAAAAAAGACAAAAGAAGATGTATGCATGTAAGAAGTTATACATCTTTAGTGTAGTAATTCAATATACCATTAATTTAAAAAATTACAAAAAATATATATATTTTAATGTAATGATATTTTAATGTAATGGAAGTGGTAAACAAGCATGCAGTTCACATTGATTTTAAGTGATGACTGCAGCCTATAAAAAGAAGTATAACTTAAAAAAAACTGTTATTTGTCATACCTAGTACCAATAAAGTCGGCCAGCACTTGATCCCCAGTGCATCCCAGACACAACTATCAGCATCATTCACAACAGGATGGTGAATGTTGTATCTTACAACTGCAGCCACCACATTATTGAACAGTTTCTCATTTGTAAACTTCGCACAGTGCACACCAATCTACAATTAGAAAAGAATTACATTTTATTAATGAATATTATTTAATTCTGTAATTCATATATTAATGCATATTGATTTTGGGAAAAAATAAATCCCTACCAGATTTTATATAGCTGCACAGGTAATAGTGTTATGGTTTTGAAGTATTACTGTTCTCAACACAATTTAACTTAAGTGTAAAAACAAACACATAATCTTATTACTATAATATCTTCTGTCAGGCTACGACAAAAATATGACAATTGATTTGTTAACTGTTTGTGTACTGACTGCAGCTGCCTAATGAATAAAGAATTTAAAAGATGAGAATAAAATAATTATGTGTTATGAGCAATCTTACAAAGTTGACTAAGTACTATTGTAAACAAGAAAAATAAAAGATACTAACATATTATACAATAACGTTAACTAATTTTATTTTATAGTTTAATTCTAAGAACTGGAAATAGAAGACACCATTATGGATTCATTAATTTATTTAATCGAAAAATAAGATATTACATATTTAAAAATAAAGTAAGATATTTATATGGAGAAATGAGAAGAAAAAATTTGGATCAACATTTTGACTCTTGTTAGTAGTTAGAATAAATATTCTTAAGAAATACTTACAACAACAAGACCTTTCTCAATGCTGTATAAACTCTCCAAATGAGCCAGATCTGGCAAGACATGGTAGCAGTTGATGCAACAATATGTCCAAAAATCCAAAATAACTATTTTTTCAGAGCAGTGTTGAGATAACGATAAAGGTTCTGATACATTCACCCACTCTAAATCTGGAAAGCGATTAAATGTATGGAATGAGGACACATTGTTATTTGAATACTCACAACACTAAAAACATCTTAATTTTACTTTTTTTGAAGTCTTCCACAGGATTCACTGATGACCAAACTTTTTTGATATGATTTGTAATTAAAGTATCCCGTTGCTCAGGGTCGTCTTCTACGGATATCAAAGCTTCTGATAAATCCATACATGACTGAGCAACGAAATCTAGAGGACTAGATTCCATCGTATTTTGTTTCACTTGCCAGGTTAAATCTGGTTCCAATCAGCCGTAAGCGTAAACAATAAATAAATAGGTACCTAAAAACTGAGAATTGAGAATAAAATAAAGCTGCTAAAGAATCACAACAAAAAGTATTACACTTGGATAATTTTACAGACCGGTTATTTTGGTTTGATTTTGGTCTGTAACACTGACAGACTGACAATGTCTGTGCCATTGACCTTTATATATGGACTGGCCATAACTACAGAATTGGCGTGATTGCCTACAAAAATTTGGGCGATTACAATGGCCGCCTTTCATAGGGTTGTTTTAATAAATATCGATATCATCTTCTAATACATGAGCGGTTAATATCGATATTTTAACAACACGAATTCTTATTCTTTTAAAGTATGTATTCTTAGTCTTAGTAAAATCCACTTACTAAATTAGAGTTGAGTATAATTGTAATAATTATGATGTAGTAATAAAATGTACCCTGTAATTTGCGTGCAAATTAAATGGTGAAATATAAACGAAAGCTATATTATATACTGAAGATCTTATGTACTATACTTTTAGCAAATAAATAAATTTATTCATTCAAATGATCTCATTGATTACTAGCAGCTTGCGAAGGTTCTCATCTCAACCAGAACTAGAGCTAAAAATTGCAATTTGTGGTAATGTTGTATTTCAGTAGGATTTCCTATATCAGCCTTCAAATGTGAGTCTTATGCTGACCAGTTCCTTGGAATGCATCTCTGTAAATATTGTTGCTATGTATTCAAAAATTAAATCATTATGTTTAGTTAATATGAGTAACACGATGACGCCTCGGTCAAGTTAAAGGCCAATAATCACATTTGATTTTTGTGTATTCTCGAAAGATCTTCTACTCTACGTGTTGGACGTGAGTGCAACAGGATCTTTTTTTTATTTTTCATTATTACTATACCTTAAACAATATTATAAAAGTAGCAGGAACGGCTCTAGGCATGTTAATGATATGAGTAATTGAAAAGAAATGGAACCTGCTTCAATTTTCAGATGATACGCATGTAGAAATTAGTGACACAGATCTATACGGCCCTGTGATTTCCAGCACAGATGCGTAATATCTTAGGCCTTAGGAGTGGTAACGCATTTAGATTGAAAGCTCTGGTTTCGTGTAGACTGATAGGCTATTACTTACCAATGTAAACTGATACCTGTATGCCACTTCATGAAACGAAAATAAAACTGTGTTATGTTGTACTTACACTTATATAACACTAACAATCTCTGAAAAAAATCCATGCTATATCGGGTGCCAAATAGGAGAAAACAAAAATTATTTAATTTACATCAATTTCTTCATCGATATTTTATTAAGAAACAAGAAATTATATCGAGTATAAAGCTAATACAATATAATATTACATAATTTAAATTGATATGAAAATAATTTTATATCGATACTTTGATATATCAGGTTAGTATTCGTACATCACTATATAAAAATGCTATTTTTAGAAAATAATGAATAGCATTAAAACTCGTATAAGTCATACGAAACTTACAAAGGACTTCAAAACTCTTATTAAAACATATCACTATATATCACTGCATTTCAAAATCCCACCGAATACTACACAGTCCGTGAAAATTTGTACATAACCTCACAAAGTTCAATCCAAGATTATTTTCGTTTTTCCTTGCACCACTCTGTTTTAAACAGTACGAGAGCATAATCAGTCAACATAAAGCAAAACCTAGAATAAAACATTATCTAGTTAAAAGATTTAGTTTTCAAGAAAACAGCAAAAATGTTACGAGCACCTGTTTGTTTGACAACAGATGTACCACAAATCGGGCCCATACAACGGCGCCGACCGTCACGCGAAGGCATAAGTATGACGTCACATCAAATCATTTTCAAAATTGATACTTTGCATACATCTTGTGTCTCTTTTTACATAGGGAGCTACTGGTTAATTAGAAAGAGTCAAAACTGTTTTTGTCAAGACATGTGTCGATTTTACCCATTATTGTATAAATACTGTTTCTATAGTAGAATGCGCCTTCTCCATGTATATTAGCGGTGGGACGGGTCGCAATTTTATCGACCCGGGCGACCCGAATTAATATAGACGCTAGCCCGGGTTGCATCTCGGGTTGATTCGGGTTGAAATATAAATAAAAAGTACCTAGTATGAGAAATTACTTGCTTTGCAATGCCTTCATTGTTTGAGCTAAGTTCACAGTAGTTCACATGTCAACAATGAACCTTCGTAACCATACCTATACAGAAAAGCTGAACGATACTCTGGTTTTGTAGAAATCTGTAGGCTGCAATCATCACATGACATCCGTGTACAAACTACATGCATGTTCGCTTAGTTTGCCACCATCACTCCATTAGAAAAAAATTAAAACATAACATTGTAAGAGCGCGCTAAATTCGTATTGTGTTAATGTACTTACTTCAAATATTATAACGCGTTACCTCTTACTGGCTCTTACTCTATGACGTAGTGTGAGTGAAAGATAAAATATAGGTAGGTATACCAACTTCAACACCGCGTCCTTTTTTCTTATTGAATGTCCAATGTCCATTAGGAAGATGACGATGATTAGATAGTTCCATAAGAAATAATTAATATGATAAGATGAGTCCAGTGAAGTGATGGGGATTTTACTAGAAACTTTTTATGGAGTTTTGAAAACAACACGACAAGTCACATTTTACTACAATAAATCACTTTCCTACACTCTTATCCGTGGTCGAGCGCTTTACGAAATAAAACTAATAAAAACCCGCCAAAACACCCAAGCAAAGTAAGACTAGAACGCTCACGCGCATGCGCGCTCCGTTTAAGGATGGCGATCAATTAATCGGCAGATGAATCTTTCGGACCAAAAAATCGATTATTTAAATCGATCCACAGCACAGAATCAGAGAAAATAAGACAGGAAGCCAGATAATGACAGATACCTTATTTTTGGCTCATTTCTTATCCTTGGTTGAGTTCTTAGTATTACATAATACAAATCGAATATAAATTGATTAAGTGGAAAAATATAAATGTAAATTATAATAAAATAATAATCGATTCAAAGATCGATCTTTTTCAGAAAGAATTGCCATCCCTAGCTGCGCTCCACGTCATTAGCACGCATGCGCACTGGACTCTATTAGCACGCATGCGCACTGGACTCTATTAGCGCGCATGCGCACTGGACTCTATCATAGCGCATGCGCTTTCAAGGTTCCCGCCAAAAAACTCTAATTTAATTCACTTAGATTAGATGGCACGCAATAATGACCACTAGAGCATTGATATACCTGAGGATGTTTGCCTTGATGTTAACATATGGGTTTTAAAGATTTATTTTTAGGGTTTCGTAGTGAGATAATAAATTCAGAATTTAGGTAATACATGTTATTAAATATTTATTACTAAAATAGTAATATGTACAGTGTATGATTAATTCTGAATGAATTAATAATTTCAAAATTGAAATACCTATTACTCTTCTACTTCGACATGTCATGTTAGCCATAATGTATGTGATGACGTGTATGATGATGTGTAACAAATTTTTTATTTATACCTTTTTGGTTAAGTGTTCCAAAAAAAAAATTCTTAATCTCAAGAAACATTTTTCTCATATACCTATCCATCCATCATAACGTGGAGTAGCGGACAGACGAGCAGAGCGCATGCGCAACCCGTCAAACCGTATACATTATATACATTCATTTGCTGCCCGACTTCTGTCTCATTCAATCACCTACTGAAATAATTTGCCTTTCTCATTTACACACTATATAACGCAACCCGTCACGCCGTCAACCCGTAAACCTTCTCTCTCGTTCTATTACCTAATGAAACAATTAACCTTTCTCATTCGCACAACCCGTACGTACGATACGAGTAGGCATCTCGGTTATCGCACGCCGCGCGGCGAGTACGCGGCTACGCGGGCTACGCAGCCCGAAAGCAAGGTACCTAATTGTTCTGCGGCGGCGACGACGAAAGCGTGACCCGCGCGTGAGACTGATAGCCTGATGGCGCCACGGGTCAACCCGTTACAGCGCAAAGAGAACCCGAATTTTCGGGTTGGCTGACATGCTCGGTTCGTGCGGGCAATTTACCTCGAGTCGCCCATCGCTAATGTATATTATCTCTATGGTCTGTGCTGACAATCACTATATTAAGCTCGGAATTATAGTTCGATTCCTGATTTGACATTTTCAGTGTTTTTTTTTTTTTTTTTTTTTTTTTTTTCGTTATTATGGCATCGCTATTACGCATATTGCCAGTGTCAAGTAAAACGATATTTCGTATTTATTTAAGCAGCGTCAAAGTTAGTTTGATATCAAGTATAATATGTAAGTATCAAGTATATAAGTTATCAAGTATAATATGTCAGTCAAGTGAGTTACAGTCAAGTTAAGTCGAGTAAAGCGATGGCTACTTTACCAGAACATTTTCAATGAAGTTTTGGAGGCAACCTGAAAGGTCGTGTTTTCGCACTGTTATTCTATTTCACTATACACGGGCACTGTAATAAACCTATATCAAACAAAATGCCACCAACTTTATTCAATATAACTTAAAAATACACCAAGAAAATGAAATAAAATAAGAGCACTATACGCCTCTTTCAAGGTTCCCGCCAAAAACTCATTTTCAGTGTTGCAACTGCAACGTAAAGACAACTGCTAAATAGTGACGTTGCGAAATTAATCGATACGACAATGAAATATTTCTGAATCGATTCAATTCGTTTATAGTATTATCTAAACAACTACTATTTTAGCGCAGTAGTTTCGTTTTTCACGTACTTAAAGGCGTTGCGGATCATTACTTATTCAGTAACTGTCAAAGCTTATCAAAACTTTTTTTTTTTTCGTTGGAGACAATATGTTTACGTCTTTTTGTGATGTACTTGACTGAGGATATATTTTGATGGAAAACCGAAACAAATAAGTACACTTAAAGTTAAAAAAATCTAGCAATCTAGGCTCTTTTATTGTAAGTTTTGTTTTTTTTTTAATATTCACTTCTAATAAAATATTGCAATGGTTATTATTATTATCATTATAGCCTTTTTTATTTCCTTAATAAACAAGTTACTTAAATTAATTAAAAAAAAAAAAAAAAAAAAAAAAACATTCATGAGTTGCATTAACAAATTGTAGATAAGTTAGTAATAGATAGTATAAATATAATTTTGTATTTATACTATCTATCCATTATTGTAGTACAATTCTTGAGAAAGGTATTTATATTTAAATTTATTACAATGATTGAATAATTAGTATTTATTATAGATTACGTATAGTATAATTGTTATTAAAGATATTTATATACATACATATTATTAAGATTCATATAATCAAATTTAGATAAAATATTTTTTACTAGTTGCATTGTATTTTTAATTTTTATTTTTAGTAGTTTAAATTTCTATATTAATTGGCTGTCATATGTAATTAAATAAGATACTTATTTAGTGTACAAATAAATAGCATTTTATTAGTCGTAATAGATACATAAGGAGGATAACATTTTATTTCATGATAAGTATAAAGTTGTAAATGAATATTCGTATATAGCTAATTGTTACATCAAATTTGAATATATATATATATATATATATATATATATTTTTTTTTAATTGATATTATTTTACATAGATATTATTGTATATTAGTAATATTACATGTCTTTGAATTTTAAATTTAATATAGTGTATTTTAATAAAATTAAAAAATTATATATATACATAATTAGATTGAATGTGTGCAATATTTATCAAGGACCTCTCAACGAGTAAAGGCCTCCTCCATTGTACTCCAAGTTTTTCGGTTTTTTGCCTTGATAGGCCAGTCTTTTCCTGCTATTTCTATTATTTCATCCTCCCAGCGCTCTACTGGTCTTCCTCTCTTTCTTTTATCAGGGGGGCCGCTCCAGGCGGTAATTCTTTTGGTCCACTTCTCGTTACTCGTGATATGGCCTGCCCATTTCCATTTAAGCTTTTTGCAGTGTTGCAAAGCATCTATGACGTTAGTTGTTTTTCTTATTCCTATGTTACTTTTTCTGTCTGTTCTTCTCAGGTTTAGAATACTTCTTTCCATGGACCTCTGATTCGTTTGTATTTTATTTTTAGTATAGTTGTTGTATAGTATAATTGCAATGGTTACTAATGTATAAATAATTATTGTGAATAATGATGTATTTCTTCAATAAAATCGAACAATAAATCTCGACTAAAATCGCAATTTTATATCGATTATTGGGTCCATCACTATTATATTAAATGTGGTATCATTATTTTATGAAGTGACAGTAGCTAATGTCAAATTGGGAATCGAATTAAAAGTCCGGGTATAGTCGACTGTGGTATTACACGAATACAAATACATTAAAAAAACGGAATATGGAATAAAAGGAGTAGGGAATACTAGGGCTGTGAAAAAATAATCGATTATTTTTTCTGAAACATCGATTTATTTGATCGATTTTTTTTCGAAAATAAAAGATTTATGTTTTCGCTGTTTTTACGTAAAGCTTTCGATTTTTTTTTTAATTTTATAATTAAATTATTAATTTATTTCGTAGTTTGCCATCGTACTTTTAATATTTTAACAGCAACTCATAAACAGAATTATTTTCAACGCCATCTAGTGCCTTGACACATACTATAACTCAGTCGGTAAAACAATACAGTCATTTCACATGTTGAATTAAATAGACTGTGGTTTTTAAAATTCATTTCTTCGTATATTAAAACTTTATTTGTAACCTCTCACGAAACATGATCGGAATCTGTCACATTTTACATGCCCGATAACATAATTCGCAGTTCCGGACTTCCGACCAAAACTGATTTCTTAAAAATGTGCGCAAACATTTTTCTAGACCACCTATCGATGATGATTTCAACTGCTTTTCTTTTCTGTTTTTCATAACCATTGTAACCATTGCAATATTTTATTAGAAGTGAATGTTTTAAAAAAACAAAACTTACAATAAAAGAGCCTAGATTGCTAGTTTTTTTTTTTCCTTGCTAAATAATATTAGAGATAATTTTCGTTATTCAGTAAAGCATGTCACTAATATGTTTTATTTTTGTTTTCATTTTTTTTATTATGACTATATATAATACTACCATTTAGCAGCAAGTATATAAGGTAATGCGGTGGTGCCTACGCCCGCGAGCTCCGTCACTGGAGCTCTACCAACAGTTTACCAGTTTTATGCTCGAAGTAAATTGTTTATGTTTATTAAGCAAGTTGTTTCGATGAACAAATAAAATTAATTAATTGTAAAAGCTTCGAATTTACGATTTTTTAAATTAAAACTCTAAAAATCGATTATTTTTGTAAAATAAAACCTTTGAGTTTAAGAATTATTAAATTAATATTAATTATTCGATTTTTAAAATTAAATTTATAAAAATCAATTAAAAAATGTAATAATCGATCATTTGAAAATCGATTGATTTCAAAATAATCGATTAATATAAAAATCATTTTTTTGTCTCCTTAGTCACATCCCTAATAAGGACGAAATACGGAGAAAGTTTTGGCAGGAACGCGGAAAAGAGCTGTGTCACTGCGTGATATTATTTTAAAAATTTGTTTAAAGCTAATCATAAAGCATTCAATAACGTGCGCGATGTAGGAAAGTGATATTATGCAGTGAAAAGTGATCTTTCATGTTGCTTCCAAAACTTCTTAAAATCTCCTAGTAAAGTCCCCATCACTTAACTGGAGCCATCTTATCATATTCCACATGGAAGAATCCAATCATCGTCATCTTCCATATGGATATTCCATTATCATTAGAAATGAAGAAAAAAATATTACTGAAGATTGGCTATTAAGGACATGAATCCGTGGCCGTAAAACAATTAAAAAAGAAAATAATTACGGACGGATTGATTTAACAGGACTAGGCTTGTGCAAAAAATGTCGATATATCAAAATATCCATTTTTTTTTTAAATAAGCGGTATATACAGTCTGTTTTTTTTCGCCACGGACTAAATTGATATGAGCTGTGTGGCTAGGTTTTTGGGAATCATAAAAACAAATAAATATGTAATTGTCGTGTTTACTTTGTGCAATAAGTAATTTAAATTAAATCTGTGATACTCCATAACTATAATTTTAAAAGTATTTGTCTAATGTAAATAATAATAAAATTATGTGGTAAAGTAAAAAGTATTATTATTATTATTATTATTATATACTCTTTATTGTACAGAACGAAAAAGTAACGATTCATAAAACCGGTATCGTACAACTAATACTAGAAAGCTGGTATCATTATTTTGGAAATTGACATAAAATTGCATGTGTCAATTTAGTAAGTGGCGCAAAAAAAACAGACTGTAATTGGTGAATTTTCTTCTCGATATATCGATTTTTGATATTTGTTTTCGGATATAAAAATCGATATATTTTTTAAGCTCTGCTGTCTGTTCATAAGGCACATCATTCAAACTTCATTACATATTTACTCCTCAAAAACTGAATGCTGAGGGTGAGATTCAGATTTGGAGGTCCAGTAGCCTGATGACAAAAAAGTAAAATTGATGTCAAAACAAACAGTAAAAGATAGATAATCGTTTATTGGGTAAAAAATAACGATATATCAAGATGTCGATGTTTTATCGATATGTATATCAATATCAGTGAAAAAAAATCGATACGATATATATTGATGGGCAAATGGATGAAATATACCCATTTGCCCATCCCAAGACATGCTGAGGCTGGATTATTAGTCAATAATGGCTGTGTTTCAAAATGTGCTGCGGCTACTGATTGACATTACCTAACTTACGTAACTATTCATTCTTATTAAAATTAAGTTTATTTATAGATAATATTTGATCTTTGAATGATTAAAATTGGACGTTTGGTTTTGAAGTTCTGGTGTAATTAAAATATTACGATTTCTGCTGGACGGCTCGTTGCGAAGTGGGCGTCTTTTTGGACTACATTTAAACGCAATTATTTTACTCCTACTATTAATTCTTATCAAAATAAATTATTTCATCACTGAGTACAGTTCATGTAGATAATATTTGGTCTATAAATGATTAGAATTCGAAATTAAAATATTACGATATCTTCTGCACGGCCCGTCGATAATAATAATATTATAAAGAGGTAACGTTTGTAACTTTGTTTGTTTGTAAGAGCTAATCTTCGTAAATACTAAACCAATTATGAAATCTTTCACAGTCAGAAATGTACACTATTCAGGAGTGCTATATTCTACATTTTATAATGATAGTAGTAATGTAGGTAACATTGCACCCGTGGGAAGCCGGGGCGGGCCACTAGTATTATATACTTCAAATGCCAGCCGAAGTGTAATGACAAAGTTCGAGGGATTTTTTAAAAATAATTTTAACGGCCCTGGATCTTGTCCTTACAAGGCTTTCTTTTCATTTTTTTTTTTCTTATGTGAGGTAAGAATAGTATAAACTTGTGAATATTAAAATATACAGAATTTCTTTAAATGTCTTCTAATGTGTAACTGATGATTTCGTAGACTTCGTTATGGTTATTGGTGTTTATTAGGATAGATGGTAGAAGGCGAGGAATATCATTATTAGATTTATATATCTTCAGTAGGCCATCTATCAACAATAATCTTTGCAGGAAAAATGCTGGATATTGCAGTATCAAATGATCTAGAGTGCCGACTGCAGTTTTGCAGTACTCACAGCCGTCCGAACTGACAATTTTATGTTTCTTTAGATGAGCAGACAAGCTCGAGGGCGTAGGCACTAGTGCTGCTAAATGACCGGCATTTTTGGGATTGTCAGGGGATTTTGCACGCTGTCCTGGAATAACACGTAAAATTTAAAGCAAAAAGATATTTTTACTAGCCACGTATGTTTCCTGAGTTAAATTTTGTAGGCACCATCGTATTACCTAATCAATCTGCCGCTTAATGGTATTATCATCTTTAGAATTTCACGAAAAGCGGAAAATTGAAAATAACATTGATTGTAAAGAATATCAATCCGATTACAAGTTTACTTTATATAAATCGATGTAAAGTAGTAATCGAATAATCCAATTCACGTCCCTAAGTCGGCCGCAATGACAAGTGCCAAAAGTCAAAACTGGATGAAAACGGGCTCTAATATGTTATCACAGAATGTTATATAGTATGAGTTTAGTTAGTGTGCCTGACGCGCCTGTTTTGATTTTAATTAGATGTTCGTTCGTTAGTACACTTGGTTATTAGTCTGTCTGTGTTAATACACTTAATACACGTTTATGCTTCGCATTACATACTTGTTTATTTTTTTATTTAACGATAAATCAAGGAAAAGTATTAGTCATACATATTCTTCATAATAATTTAATCAATAATTTAATTTACAATAATGTTATGTATCATGGCCGTTGTGGTAATATTACTGTATGTCTTTTGGGACGTTAACTACTTTCTCCGAGCGTTTTTCACGATATCTATTAGCCGACTTTTCGAAAAGAAAAGAGGGATCCATGAAACAACAACTATTTACGGTGAGTCTTTCCCTAAATATTTATTAGGTTAGGTTAGTTTTTAGTTTATAAGAATTAGGTATCAAATACTTGCGAACCACTCCGGCTTAGTACGGGTAGCATTTATTATATTGTGGGGACGCAGCCGACTTCTTTGACAAAAACCATGATATCTCCGTAAATGTAAGTACGTTAATGATAAATTATAGATATAAACCTTCAAGAAAACCCAACATTTTAAATAGGAACAAAATCCGTTCACTACTTTCTGAGATTAGCGCATACGGACAGACAGAGAAAATAGGAGGACTTTATAATATGTGGTGAATAGTGATAGTGAAGTGATGATGATGTAGTTGAGAGTAAATTAACGTTAGTTCCACTAACAAGGATTTGGAAGTCCATTTTTTTTTGTAGATAGCACTCGTAAATAGGAAGCGTTTTGCGAAGTTTTAAATCGCGCAAATGCACAGTTCTTGAAATATATATTTTTTAATTTCCATACTAAATCAACTAGATCGCCATAGAAGTTTGCTAGTCTAACATGTCTAATGGCAGCATTGACATTTTACGTTTCATTTCTCGTCAACATCGCTTAGTTCTATTTCATACGATGTTTTTTATTTATTTAAAATTTAATTTCGTAAATAAATATTGTTTTATAATAAAAAAAAAATTAAGTTTGGTGTGAATAATAACTCCTGTAGCACATATTATCAATCTGTTTTTATTTTTTTAACACATAAAATATACAAACTCGTGTTTACTTTGTTTGGAACGAAACGCATAACGGACGCCATTTTGTTTGTGTACATGCAGTGACAGCTGTGTAACGTCAGTCAGTCAGTCAGTCACTGAGTCACCGTTTGTCGTGGTTTGTCGCTCTTGCAGTTGAGATCGTTTTCGCGTACTCCTGATTAATCCTAAGATTTCCAATCCGTGACTACCATGGCGTCTTCTACCCATGCTTTGTCGGAACCGGAGTCGAGTGATGTGCGACTGTTGGACTCAAGTGAGCCGCTTGTAGGCAAATACGTTAGGTTAGGTTGTATATGTAAATACAGCGCGCGAGCCGAGCGAGCGAAGCGTCAGAGTCGAACTTTTAAAAAAAAAAAACCTACTCGTACCAATTTTTTATCCCAAACTTTAATCATCCATATTTCCTAAACCATAGGGTTGCGCGAAGTGGGGGTGGTATGAAGGGGGGTGGTTACATCCCCCCCTCTCTCCCCTCCCCTCCCTCCCCGCAGGTAACCATACCATAATGGAAAGAATTACCCTAAACATGACAAAGCCTATGATTGAGTAACATACAATTCAAGAATACACAGCATTGCATATGATTGGATACAATCATACTTAGGAAATAGATTATTATGCACCTTATGGCAATAAAATTACGATCTACAGATTATATGGACATAAATTTTCGAGTAAAATTTAATTGGTCGACTATTACTCGACTATTACTATTACTCGTGTGATAGTTTTCCTTTAAATTTTATTATTAAATGCTACTATTGCCGTAACACTTGAATTTCTAACTACAACCGTTTAGTTAAGGGGAGGAGGGGAGGGGCGGACACTACTCTAACGAAAATTGGCACTTTAAAGCTTAATAAGTCAAGAACAGTTCACTAAATCGAAAAATGATATTTGCATACCCGTAATATTTTTGAATGATATCTCACCTATCCAATGATATCTCACACTATATAGAAAACGGAAAAAAAATCCGTGCGTAAATTAAAGAGGAGGTACCTACCCTAATTTTTTTTTCATGTTTTTATTCTACCACTTTGTCGGCGTGTTTAAGGTGTATACTTGTGCCAAATTTCAAGTCTTTAGTACTAATACTTTTTGCCCTAAACCGCGGACGGACAGACAGATAGACAGACGGACATGGCAAAACTGTAAGGGTTCCTTGTTTACTACGGAACCCTAAACTTGGAGCTTGTGGAGCTGTATGTGGATGTCGGAAAAGTGGATTGTACTGTGTGGCATGTTTACAGTGCTACGAAAATAGTTGTTGCAATACTTCACTATCGAAAGTACTATCGATAGTATCGTCAAGGGTCGATAGTTTCGATAGTCCTATCCATAGTGTGACTGTTTCTCGAGGTCACGATAGATCACAATACTATCGATAGACTATTACTATTGCAACAACACTGACCCAAGCTTATAAAAGCGTGTTAAAAATAATATCCTGTATCTACTATTTTTTATGTACTTCGCAGTGTAATCCCGTGTGTGTGTGATATGTAAGATATGAATGTTGTATGTAAGTGCATGTGTAATACCTACTGATAAATACATATAAAAACGTTACTTCACGCCTGTATTCCCCGAAGGGGTAGTCAGAGGCAAATGCATGCATTCAAGCATAAATGCAAACACCCACGATTCGCCGGTTACGTTTTGGCCCATGTGGCCCAACAGGTGGCGAGCCTGTTACCATATCCGAACACATTATCAAACTCCAAGGTACTGGGAAACCTCCAGAAAATGGAAAAATCCTAAGTCTCGTAGAACCGGAGATAAAGGATTTTAAACCGTTATTTCTGATAGTCCTCGACCCGGGTATCGGATCCAGGTCCTCCAGCGTACTAGTGGTAGCCTACCTAGACAGTAAAATACATATACAATACATATTGTATGTGTAATATGTATAAACATAAATATAATGTGCCCTACACACTCATATACAAAGCGCATACAGCGCCTCTATCAGTAGTTATTACAACCATTTTATGATATTATCAAATTCGTTTGAACATGCGCTTTTTATCGATGATCTGGCCAAGGCACATCATATAGTGGAGTGTACATAAATCTTAAATGTTATCTGCTACACCCGACGGGTATCATGTCGGCTATACATACCTATAATACTATAATGACCTTGAGAGCAAGAAAAGACTTTGAACTTTGAACATAATATTATACAGGTATAAATCAACCTGGCATTTTAATCAATCGTGCTATGATCTCACTGTTTAAAAATATCTTCACCAACTTTGGATAGATAGATACCGTTATCAAAAAGGACTTTTGTCCAAATTCGTTTCAGCGTGAACGAAGATGGAAAATGTTTATTAAGCATATCAATAAATATATATTTATATACTACTTTTTAGGGTGCCGTAGTAGTGTTGCCAGGTCCGATTTGTTTTAAATCGGGACAGTAGGTAAAATAAATCGTGACCCAGGGGTAAAAATCGGAACAGTAAAAAAAAAGCTACAAGATTTTAATTGATTTATCAAAAGCCTCTGGCCCGAAAGATGATTGATCTTTAGACCGGCTTTTGTCTAGCAGTGGATTTTTTGCGGTAGTGATGGGTTTAGACTTGTTATGAATAATGATGGGATTAGGTGATAATCGGTACGAGTCCCCAGGCCGTGAAAATCGGGACGTCCCGCGCAAATCGGAACACCTAGCAATACTATTCCGTAGTAAACAAGGAACTCTTATAGCTTTGCCATGTCCGTCTGTCTGTCTGCCCGTCCGTACGTGGTTTAGCGTTAAAACTATTGGTACTAAAGACTTGAAATGTGGCACAAGTATTTACATTAATCACGCCGGTAAAATAAAAACATGAACAAATTTTTTTTTTCGTTTTCTCTATAGTGTAAGATATCGATGGATAGGTCTTTCAAAAATGTTAGGGTTGTGCAAATATTTAGTGCCAATTTTCGTTAGAGTTAAGTGTCGCCCTAATTTCCGAATTTTGGTAGGTCCCGCCTACCAACTAAACGGTTACTGTTAGAAATTCGGCAATAATAGCTATACATAATGAAATTAAAAGGAAAACTATCACACTTAACTTGACTTAACATGTTGGCGAGTAATAGTCGACCAAATATATTTTACTTGATAATTTCGAACACAACAGATTTTTTTTTTCTATACATACATGTTTAATTCCGTTAAAATGTTTACAATAGATTTATTAATGTCAGATGTTAAAAGTACATATTTCAGAAAAAAATAACAATATTTGGCAATCTATACTAACTTAATATTATAAAGCTGAAGTTGTGAAGCTGAAGAATTGTTTGTTTGTTTGCTTGACCCTGCTAATCTCAGGAACTACTGGTCCGATTTGAAAAATTATTTCAGTGTTAGATAGCCCATTTATCGAGAAAGGCTTTAGGCTATATAACATCACGCTAAGATGAATACGAGAACCCTCTCGTAGGTAACATTGCAAACGCGCAAAGCCGGGGCGGGCCGCTAGTTATAAATAAAGTTACACGCTAGGCGTCATTTGCATCGCGCTATTGTTTAATAGTATTTTTTTTCGATTCGCACTTGGCTGAACGATAAAAGCATAATATTTTCGGTCATGGCCCGTCGGCCCCTTAGAAATCTATTGCGTGTGGTTATTATTAGATGTGGGTCGTTACGTCATTTCCAAGAAACGTAACGAAACCAGAGATTTGGTTGGCATCACCTGTTTTAAAGCTAGTGATTTTTGTAACTACTTATTTTCACCTACTGTGCATAAATACGTCCACTAACTATACTGTTACATTGTAGAAATTAAACTTGCGGATTTTCTCGCGTATACAACACTCCCAAACTTCTTCATACACCCGACGTTTCGGTCGCTTTCAGTCAGCCCGTGACCACGGTAGCTGGAAAGCGACCGAAACGTCGGGTGTATGAAGAAGTTTGGGAGTGTTGTATACGCGAGAAAATCCGCAAGTTTAATTTCTACAATGTATGAAGCTCGCGAAAACCTACGAAAACGTTGTATACTGTTACACTCAAAACGAAAAGAAATTAAATCACTGTTTTGTGTTTTTCAAGCTATACAGTGCTTCCTTTCATACTTTAATCAGGCTTAAGACTGTCTGCATTAAATGTAATAGGTTGGGGAAAAAGTCTTTTCGCATTATAGTATGTATGAACTTGTAATAAAATCTCTTTGGCTGTAGTATTTGTATCTGGCTGGTTTTGGTATCATTGAAAGTTAAAATTTTAAAGAACATAATTCCAAATTCAAATTAGGCAAATGTGTGATTTTCATTTGTTTTTCGTACTGTCAAGATGAGTGAATCTAATGAAGAAATTCGATACATTTTAAAATTTTACTACAAAAAAGGTAAAAATGCAACGAAAGCCGCGAAAAAAAATTGCGATGTTTATGGACCTAGTGCAGTGTCTGTGAGAGTAGCACACATTTGGTTTAAGCGTTTTCAATCCGGAAATTTTGATGTCAAAGATGCACCTCGCTCTGGTCGCCCTATTACGGGTAAAATGGATGCCATTTTTGAAAAAGTGGAGCAAGATCGACATATCAGTAGTTACGACGTAGCTGAAGAACTGAGAATTGATCACAAAACAGTTTTGGCGCATTTGAAAAAAGCTGGGTACAAAAAAAAAAGCTCGATATTTGGGTACCTCACGAGCTCACTGAAAGAAACCTAATGAACCGTGTACTCATTTGTGATTCTTTATTACGACGTAATGAAACCGAATCATTTTTGAAGAAGCTGATAACTGGGGATGAAAAGTGGATCACGTACGACAAGAACGTGCGAAAAAGGTCGTGGTCAAAGGCCGGTCAGGCTTCACAGACTGTGGCGAAACCCGGGTTAACTCGCAATAAGGTGATGTTGTGTGTGTGGTGGGATTGGAAGGGCATTATTCATTATGAGCTATTACCACCAGGCAGGACTATCGATTGTGAACTCTACTGCGAACAACTGATGAGATTAAAGCAAGAAGTTGAGAGAAAGCGGCCGGAATTGATCAACAGAAGGGGTGTGATGTTTCATCATGATAACGCTAGACCTCACACATCTATAGCCACTCAGCAAAAATTAAGAGAGTTTGGCTGGGAGTTGTTAATGCATCCGCCGTACAGTCCTCACCTTACACCTTCAGATTTCCACCTGTTTCGGTCTCTTCAGAAATCTTTATGCAATGTTAGGTTAACATCACGAGAGGACTGCCAAATCCACTTGTCGCGGTATTTTGATGAGAAGTCCCAAAATTTTTATAGCAATGGGATCATGTCCCTACCTACAAGATGGCAAAAGGTTATCGAACAAAATGGTACATACATACTTTAGTTAAATTTAAATAAACTATATTAAAAAATGTTTTGAATTATCTTAAAAAATGCGAAGAAACTTTTCCCCAACCTAATATTTATGATTGATTAGTGTTTACTATGAAACTATGATTTTAATAAAATTGTAAATACTAATGCAGGCGTACTTAAAAGTTAATTTGATTGCAAAGATTAATATTTACAGTTTATTTAGACTTACACAATCCACTAATTATACAATTATATGTATTTATTGAAAAATTTAAAACTTCTACGCAAAGAAATTGGCGTCGGGACGTGACGACCCCACCGCATCTAGCTTAAGAATTTTCTTCTACTGTAAGAGAATTCTTTCGAAAGTGCAATCAGTCAACCGAACAATGGCGGTCAAACTATTGCAATAGGACGGTAGTAAATAATATAACAACGTGGGATGGGCAGCAGCGTCCCGCGATAAAACTACCGTCACTGCGATCGCCAATCCGCCTGCCAAGTGGAATTTTCGATCTGCCATCTCTTCCTCTTCCGCTCGGCCGGTCTGTAAACGCGATGCGAAAGAAATGTAACATAACATGTAGCGCTATACCGAGCTCGTCCGATCAACACATTTACAAAAATCACCATATTTCATTTGACTCGAAACTAGAAGCGCGTCACAGGTTAATGTATCTAGTGACGTGAAATCACGCTCAAGTCTAGTGGTAATATTATACCTATTTTGATTTATAAGTACAAGACTGACGAGTGAGAACACAACCTGTAACCATTTTGTAATGATTCGTGGAAGAGCGAGATCCTCTGGGACAAGTAATCATGTTTGCTTAAAAGAGGATCACAGCAACGCGTATTGTTTTTGTAATATTTTGGCTACAGCAATAAACGATATTTTATTACTACAAGCACGCTAAAACTTTGGACTTTGTGATAATTATCAAGACAATTCACTACAGAATCAGTCAGAAACCGAACTCTTATTCTTCAAAAAAAAATTTTGTTTTATTTGTGTTGATGTTGATTTTAGGTTTTTGCACAACTCAGGATGTCGACATATTCCTCAAGCACATGAACAATGCTCGGTATATTCGCGAGTTGGATTTCGCAAGGGTCCATTTCTACGACAGGACCGGAATTTATTCTACTATGCAAGCAGCCAATGCGCATGCGCTGCAAGGTGCCACTTGCATTCGCTATAGGCGAAGTATACCCATTTTCACCGCTTATAAAATAGAAACAAAGGTATTATTTTATTTATATTGTATTTACTTAGTTACTCCAGTTTCTACTAGGGTGCTGTATTCTACAAGGAGGGAAGGGATTATGATTTCACGCAGTTTTCATCAAAAGATAGTGATTTATGAGGAGGGTTTGCGTATATAATTCGTTATTTTTTTATTTTTCGCAATTTCACACGTAGTGACTGGACCTGTTTCGCAGATTCGATTCCTGTCCGAAGTTAAATTAGATCTTACCATTTTTTTTTGTTTCTAAATTCTCTCTTATCTAATTTGTTTAAGTTTTGGGTAAATTGGTATAATAAATGTCGTAAAAAAATCTAGTCGCCTCGAAAATTCGATACCAAAGAATATGTAATAATACTACGTCTGACGATATACAAAAAAGTCTGCTGTATTATATTATAATATAAAACATATTATTACCTATATCTATGTTTTATGGATAACTTACTGTACCCATTACATCTTCCGAATAATTGTTACAATGCGGTAATTGGAAAGTTATTTAGACCGATACCTATTTTTTTATATATTACTCATAGTACCAATTACCATTATTACCATAGTAGACATTAAATACTTTAGTTATGTACCTTAAGCATTTCATGCAAATAATTATGATAAATGACACCATCTCAATCATCTTAAACGTCTTACTTAGAATAGGGCAAAAAATTAGATTGCGTGAAACAAAATTTAATTCAAATGCATTATTCGTTCACAATGGTGAAAAAAACTACTGGTGCTTACGCCTGCGAGCTCCGTCCGCATTACTTAATTTAGTTGCCGCTAAATGGTTAGTTGGTAAATGTTCAGCACTATCGTGTTCCGGTCAGGTTGTAATGTACGGCCCTGTAATTTCTGACACAGAGCACGCATCTACATTGAAACCTACAGTCTCATGTAGATGTTTCTAGGCTCTAGTATTTCTTACCATCAATGTGAACTGTATGCTTCTTTGCCACTTCTTATAATTAAAAAAAATGTAGTGAGGCCCGCTTGAATAAAAAAAAGTGTGTGTGTCAGCTCCGACGCACGACGGGAGGAGGTGTCTTACGTGCAATATTGAATTGTTGATACATTGGTATCTTTTGTTGTTTAATATTAAATATTGTTTTATATCAATTTCAGTTGGTGTATTGGGAAGCTAAGACACTATTTATAGAACAGAAGTTCATCACTCTAAGCGATGGTTTTGTTCGTGCAATAATGTTGTCCAGACAAAACCTTATCAATATCGATGTCCCTACCCTGCTCAAGAATATTCCTGGAGCAGAACAGAAACCAGAGTGTCCTCCAGAAATCACCCACTGGCTTCAAGCTATTGAAATCTCTAGTTCCAGACTACGGAAGAAGGATTAATAAATTTTATTTATGACTGCCTGAACGTACTTACAAGTATTATTAATTTATGTTTTTAATTAATTAAACAATTTTGCGTCGTTTTCTCTTTTATTATTTATAAAAACTGATATTAACGTAAACTGACATGTTACAAAGTAAATAAAAACCAAAAACTTGACAACCCTCATGAGATCATGTTGTATGGATGAAGACGGCAAATAGGACTTATTACACGTCACGGTATTCAGGGATTCTTTCTACCGGACTCTGAATGAGCGTGGCCTTGCGCCGGGTTGCCGCTTATTACACTCTCCAGTCTACAGTGCCCTAAATCCAGTACAAATATGAACAGTATAGAATAAGTTTTTCCTATCATCATTGAAGGAATTGAAAATTTTGTGATTATTATGTTTTAACTATGTATCTAGTTTAAATTCTAATTTACTATTAAATATGTTTATATATGTTTTTGCTTTTACTATATGTAATGGTTATTCACTATAGGTAATTTTTATGATTTCTTGACGTTTTGAAAAGATCTGTAAAGCTTTCTTTTCTACGTACAAAACGTTGAAACGGGGCGCAATCACACACACATGCGCATCAACGAGGCACCTAAGCGCTTCTCGCGGTGCTGCAGCTCCGAGTCACTCGCTACCAAAGAGTACATTATCTATACTGGAAACTCTCTACTCGAGTGTCGATGCGCATGTTTGTGTGAGTGTGCCGTTTTGAATGTTTTATAAGTAGTTTCTATGGTAATTCGTCAACTCGACACAAAGGACCGGCAACACGTGTGTCCAGTTGGTGAAACTCGAAATTATTATGGCTTGTTATTTCGTCGTGTGTCCACATAGTGATACTTAAATAAAATACCATAATTATTAATATTTTCGTCAACTGGACACACGTTTACATTTTAACCGAATTCATGACAAAGTACAATCACGCAGATTATTTTTCAAGACAAAGGACTTCAATTAGTTGCCAATATCCCAACTATGCGTTAACCGAACAATGTCGGTCAAACCATTCCAATGGGGCGGTAGTAAGTGCAATAACGCAGGATGGGCGATGGCCAATCCGCATGCCAAGCATGGCGATTATGACATATCCTCCTTATTGGGAGGCTTTGGTCCAGCAGTGGACATCTTACGGCTGATATGATGATCACAACTATGTAAAGTATAAAAAAAAGGTTCGATTCCTGTCTGACGTCAAATTTTTCTTTCCATTTTATACAATCTAGCAAGGTGCCTTATTAAATTAGTAAGCGTGCAAGATGTGCTAGTCGGGTGACCGTCGCCCTTCAATTGAGTTACCATGAGTTACAGTGTTGTTGCAATACTTGCAATAGTAATAGTCTATCGATAGTAGTAGTATTGTGATCTATCGTGACCTCGAAAATAGTCACCCTATCGATAGGACTATTGAAACTATCAACCCTCGACGATACTATCGATACTTAGTATCGATTGAGGGCTCCCGCCCACGTCCGATAGTTGGTGACCGATTTTTTGTAGGAGGAAAATTGAACGTACTGATAGCCATAGTGCAACGCCCACGTCCTACAAAAAGTCGGTGAAAAATAAAATCGGTGCATCCCGACCGATAATCGGTGAAAATTGGAACGTTCGGAAATGTATGCGTCAACGCACACTACTCACCGACTCACCGACAATGACACGGAATAGTCTAAGAGCAGAACCTAGGTCGACCTTCATCTATTTGTTTACCGAATTAACTATTTTTTATACAAATTTCATACATGTACTTGGAATAGAATTACGTAAAATAGGTATGATTATTTAAAAAAAAAAATATTAGCAACTTTCACCCATTTGTGAACCAATTAAATGTTTTGAAACTAAAAATTTAAAACATATAAAATACGTCTGTAAGGTATTGCCTAAGTATTTATCTTAGATCATGTCTAGGTCTCGTCATGACTAGGTACCTGGCAAGGAGGTGTAAACAGGTAAGTAAATATAAGTGACTGCACCGATCTGTTACCAATAAACCTCAAACACCTATTTTATATCTTTAAAACTTTTGGTTTCAAATACATTTGGTTGGTTAACAAATACAAAAAAAAAACGTGCTTAAAAATGGATACATACAATGTTTCATTTGGTGAACAGATAGGTGAAGGTCGACCTAGATTCGTCTCCCCTACTAGAAGGACGTGTCATTGTTCATAAAATTTATTAATAATAATTGACAATCTATAATATTAATTAAAAAACTTGTCTGGTCAAAGTCTCACATCCTATATCAGCATGACGAACATTAAATAATCTCTGAGAGATTATTGGATCAACCCAGAACTTTC
Source organism: Macrosoma leucophasiata (assembly GCA_036365455.1). NCBI lineage: Eukaryota > Metazoa > Arthropoda > Insecta > Lepidoptera > Hedylidae > Macrosoma > Macrosoma leucophasiata. Next base: position 17,972,707 of record JAWQUS010000007.1, on the reverse strand, counting down.
TTTTTTCACTTCTGTTCCTCAAAAGCCAATGACAAACCTTCCTCTGTAAATCCACTTTCCTCCATATACTCATGAGATTCTCTCAGCTCTCTGTCTACGACGTGCTGCTCCACCGACAAAAAAAACGGACGTGGGCGTTGAGTCGGTCACAAAATTGGACCGATTATCTGTCCTACAAAAAGTAGGACGTGGGCGGGAGCCCTGATAAAAATAAGCAATTCTATTGTTAGTGATCAATAGTATCGATAGTATTGTTAGAAACAATATCAATCAATACTATCGATAGTTGAACATTTTACGATACTATTGCTTGCTTTAAAAGGTAATAAGGTGATTGTTGACAACTGACTGTTCACATGTTTTTGTTTTTTTGTTTTTCTTTAGTTTTTTTTTTTATTTTATTTTACTTTTATAAATAACTACTACTAAATTACTTTGGGTACGTTACACTAAACGACCGCAACGATTGTTACGTCCTCCATATCGTTCCACCCATAGATTTCTAATACTACTTCGTTCTACCTACCTTCGATATTCGTGTCCGTCGAACATCGCCCATTGTAAAATATTGGTCGGTGAGAGTGAGCTATTGAAACCCAACACTAAAACTCGAGAAAAGAAAGATGTCATAATGCCGCCCTAAAGGAAATGGACAGCGCTCACCGCCCAAGATGTGCGTTCCACTTATAAGATTCGCCGACAACGCCCCCGGCCTTTTTACGTTAGTGGACCGGCAATTTCAGCGGTCATTGCGGTCGATTAGTAAGGCCCGTGGCCCGTGGTCGTCGCGAGCGATCGTTCGACGTCCGAATAGATGACGTCACTGTTCGCGACTGGAAGAGGACGCCTGGCCTCTCTGCTACAAAATTGTTGCGGTCGTTAAGTGAAACGAAGCCGATGGCTGATTTCAAATTGAGATGACATCAGAGAATACGTATTGGAGTTTTTTGGCGGGAACCTTGAAAGAGGCGTATGGTGCTCTTAATTTATTTCATTTTCTTGGTTTAATTTTAAGTTATATATGAATAAAGTTGGTGGCATTTTGTTTGATATAGGTTTATTACAGTACCCGTGTATAGTGAAATAGAATAAAAATGCGAAGATACGACCTTTCAGGTTGTCTCCAAAACTTCATTGTAAATGTTCTGGTAAAGTAGCCATCGCTTTACTCGAATAACTTGACTGTAACTTACTTGACTGATATACATAATAAGTACTTGACTGTCTATATGATACTAACCTTTACGCTGCATAAATAAATACGAAATATCGTTTTACTTGACACTGGCAATATAGGTAATAGCGATGCCATAAAATAATTTAAAAAAAAGAAAAGATGATTTTTTGGCGGGAACCTTGAAATAGGCGTATGGTGCTCTTATTTTATTTCATTATCTTGGTGTATTTTTAAGTAATATTGAATAAAATTTGGTGGCATTTTGTTTGATATCGGTTTATTACAGTACTAGTGTATAGTGAAATAAAATAAAAGTGCGAAAACATGACCTTTGACGGGTTGGCTCCAAAACTTCATTGTAGATGTTCTGGTAAAGTAGCCATCGCTTTACTCGAATAACTTGACTGTAACTCACTTGACTGACATATTATATTTGATAACTTATATAATTGATACTTTCATATTAAACTTGATGACTTTAATATCCTAACTTTTAAGCTACTTGACACTGGTAATAAGCGTAACAGCCATGCCATAATAAAAAAAAAATATTTAACGACATTTTAATTGACATTGACAACTTAAAAAAACAGCAAACGTCAAACGTTTTGTTCAATCAATCGTTTGATAAAGTTTGCATTTTGCATTTTTTATTCATAATCACATTTGCGAGCGGTTTTTTATTTGTGTCCTAATACTATAAATCTGAAATAATTGCATTAAGTGGTATTTATATGTTTGCTAATTTAATTAGATAAATATTTTATTTTTAAGTGACGTTATGATTGACATGTTTACAAAACAACAATACCTACTCATTCAATAAAGCGTGACTTGTTTCTTCCATTATTGTGCCTGTTGCTATCATAAAATCACCTTAATTCTACAATATTTTCTGCAGAGGGACGTCGGAAATTATGATAGAATATGGATGCCATGTTTGATATGTGTTACTTAACGGCCGACGGCAATAATGTCGAGCCGGAAGATATTCCTAAAACAAAGGATTACGTCTGGGTATTGGGTAGAAAATACAGCGCAATACAAGGTATAATTTTTATTGCATCCCATCATTAAATCTGTCCAGAAATTAACTTGTGTCTCCACACTCACACAACTAATGATATATCCATTATATTCACAGATTTAGATCGTATAAGACGTGATATAAGTTCTATAATTTGGTGTACTTATAGAAAAGGTTTTGTTCCTATTGGGGACGAAGGTCTGACATCAGACAAAGGGTGGGGTTGCATGCTCAGATGTGGTCAGATGGTGCTTGGTGTGGCATTAGTTCGAATCCATTTGGCTGCAGACTGGGTATGGACACAAGAGACCAGGTAAGATTCCATTTTATATGCATAATGTACTCAATTTATTAAATTTTTCATACATGATATTTAAAAAATAATAGTATCGATCAATTGGATATTTTAATAACTTATGGATCATAAACATTTCTTTTAACTGTTTATGTTACAATTACAAAACATCTATCAAAATGAATGATAAAATTCAAATTATGTTATGTTGTGTTATGTATACCCCCTGGAAAGGTCCATAAGAAATAGGAAGGTTGGCAGACCTAATAAACGTTGGGTTGACGATATAGCCCAGACAGCAACAACAACAACATTACTCTTTATTGTACACCAAGTAAAATACATAGTAGTAAGACAAAAGAAGCACAGTACAAATGGCGGTCTTATTGCTAAAAGAGCAATTTCTTCCAGACAACCTAAATAAATAAGGAAAACGAATAGAAAGAAAGAATAGTAGGGTGTACAAGAACAAAGAAACCATTACATATAACTAATTTGAGAGACTATCTAGAGCATGGTGCAGCAACAGCGATGGGTTGAAGAGAAAAACGAAAAAGGAAGTTAACAAATCTATGAAGGGAAGGAGAAAATGAATATAAGAGGTAAAAGACATATTTAGAGAGAAAGATAGTGTTCTCTAACCAGTTTTTTAAAATTTTGAATAGTTTGTGCCTGTCTAATTGACACAGGCAAAGAATTCCACAAGCGAACCGCTTCTACTGAGAAGGATTGTGAAAAGAAAGAAGATGTGTGAACAGGGGTGCTTAAAAGAAGATTTTTTGATGAACGTAATGCTGACTGACTGACAGTGCGCATCACATGCATAACTAAAATTATTTTTAAGGTATTGCGGTGTATTCGGGTTAAGCAGCGTAAAAGAGAGAGAATGTGTGTATTCCGGCGAAATTGAATTGGGAGCCACTTGAGACGTTTTCTATAACTTTTACTCCAGTTTGAAATGCGAGAAAGGTCATTATTGATACACGTAATGGCATTAGGAAGATCTTTTAGACAAGCTTGCGAGTAAATTTGTAAATCGTCTACATAAAGGTGGTAGAGAGAAGTAATATAGGATGTAACAGAATTAATGAAGAGAATAAGAGAGGAGATAGCACACCACCTTGCGGTACACCAGCAGAAACAGTGCACCAGTTAGAGAAATTATCCCCAATCTGGACACGGTGCCGGCGACCAAACAAGTAACTTTGAAACCAACCAATAACTGGTGGAGATATATTAAGAGTATGCAACATAGCTAGTAAAATATCAAAGTCAACAGCATTAAAGGCATTGGAAAAGTCCAATAACGTTAATACTGTTAGCTGTTGATTATCCATGCCGTGACGAATGTCGTCAGTAATTTTGACAAGAGCAGTAACCGTACTGTGACCTGGACGGAAACCAGACTGCAATGGACTGAGAATATTGTATCGATTCATGAAGGAGTTCAGCTGGTTATAGGAGAACTCAGAGAAGGCAGGAGTGGGAATAGAAGAAAGATGTGACAGGGTGTGGGATTTAACAACCCTATCAAGAGTACTACTAGAAGAAAAATGCTGATTAAGCGTATTGATGTCAATATTATTAAGATTAGGGTGATTACGAGATTTCCCAACTCCTAATTTTCTTAGGAAAGTCCAAACTTTATCAGGATTTTCATTTTCTACAGAACTATGGATATGGCGTCGCTGCGCATCTCTACATGCTTTGTTGCAGCGATTACGTGCAGATATATATTTAAGCTTGTTCCTATTTGTGGGTATAGCTTTATACTTACTCTTTGAGGTTACTTTTCTATGGATAAGTTCTTTTAAACTGTCATTTAACCAGGGAGCAGGAAGGTGTCGAATTCTGACCGGCCGGATGAGAGCATGCAAATCATAAAGTTGGGTAATGAGAGTATTAAAGAGAGATATTTTTTCGTCGATATTATCTGCATCGCTGACAACAGACCAATCAATTTTGCTGGCGTCCTCACGGAGCCTCTCAACATCCATACCACCAAAATTGCGCTGTAGAAGGACTTTGCGTTTAGCCTTGGGAGGACGAATTTTGTACGAAAGGTAAATAAGGTCATGGTACGAAAAGGCATCAGCAGAACATTGACCGTGCTTAGCAACATGGTCAAGGGAAGAAACAATAATTAAATCTAGAAGAGATGGAGTGCAGTTGGGAAAGTGGTGGGTGGAAGCAAGGGGGAGAATATGGAAGTTTGAGGAATCGACAATAGTATTCAGGCGAGTTGCTCTTGAATCATTTTTAGATAGGCATGTGTTAAAATCTACCATTATGATAGTGTGGCTATAAAGTGGCGAGTAATCTTCAAGCAGTTTTTCGAAAGACGGGAAATAATCAATATTAAGCGAAGGGCTATAAAAGACACCAAGTAAGAGTTTAGAATGTGAAAACAGTATTTCTAATAAGAGGTATTCAGCACCATTACGGTAAACAGAAGAGGTAATTATTGAAAAGGGAATATGTGATCTTAGGTAATTCGCTTCTCCACCACCACCACGATCAGTGCGATCATGACGTATTAGTTGAAAACCCGGGATACGAAGTAGACGGGAGACATGGCTTTAGCCAAGACTCGGAGACAAGAATAGCGTGAACACTATTGGAAGAGAAAGTTGCCAACATATCTACATAATAAGCCGGAATACTTTGCGCATTAATGTCAGGGCTTTTAGTGGCAGTCCCTTAATCCCTTTTGTCCCTTTTTTTTCAGCAAGTCCCTTAAAGCCCCCTTTTTTAAGAAATTGGTCCCTAAGTCCCTTTTTCTGGCACTAAACTTCAAGTCAACTGCCAAAATATTAAAAGTGGTCTTTGAAATTTTCTCTTTATGAAAGGAAGTTAAAGAACTGAGTAGGTAATGTGCTTTTTACTTCTTGCAATATCCATCTATTTTCCTACAGTGTTGAAACTTATTGATACGTCGTCAATTTTTCGGGATCAACGCAAATCAAAGATCGCATACTTAATAATACTTTTGTGCCATATTTTACATCGTTTTAATTGTGTTGACAATATGTGAATTTAATGTGTATATGACGGCGCCGCGCCCGTTATCTGTAAACAACAGGTGCCGGCTAACCTCGTCAACAACATGTGCGACAAGCAAACTCATAAACAACAGGTGCATCGAATTACATCGTAAACACCAGGTGCAGTGCGACAAGCAAAGTCATAAACAACAGGTGCATCGAATTACATCGTAAACACCAGGTGCAGCAAGCAACCTCGTAAACACCTCCCACCACCGAAATACTATAAAGGCAAATCATGTCCTGATAGAGGACCTTTTTGCTCGACGACGGTTGCCCGGCGCACATGTTGTACTGGTCATACTAGTAATCATTGTTTAATTTAAATATCATAAGTAAATCGTTATTGTGTGAAGAATAAAATTAGTTCAACTAAATCAAGTGTTGTTATTTTGGACAATGTCGGCTCCTGCGCCTATATCAGAAGTTTCGGATCCGCCCCCACTGGAAACTTCGAATACAACCAGCAGCACAATGGATCACATGGTGCAACTATCATCGGGCTTGGAAGCAATATTCCAACGAATTGCTAATAATATGACAGCTCGCCAGCCTTCGCAGACGACGCCACTGCGTATGGTATGCTTCGACCCGGACGAAAAAGACGCAGATATTGTGAGTTGGTGTACGCTGAGCGAGCTGATTGTAAAGGAGAAGAGACTGGAGGGTATCGAGTTGATCTTGGCTCTAACACACTCACTCAAAGGCCGCGCTGCCATGTGCCTCACTAAGATAGATCCCGATAATATATCTTGGTCCGCCATAAAAGAATCTCTTTTATCAACTTTTGATAAACCAATGACGATGCAAGATTACTTCGACGAGGTCATCAAGTTCCAAGTAAATGACAAAGAAAGTCCTGCCGAAGCTGGAATACGACTGTGGATGCTGATACAGAAAATCCCTGAAGTCAATATGTCGGAAAGAGCAATAACTGGTTTCGCTGTGTCAATACTGTCTCAATGTGACGTCAGAATTCGTCGAGAACTGAATTCCATTATTATCAACGACAAAAACCAGCTGTTTCGAATTCTGCGAGGTTTTACTCTAAAGCGCCGAAATGAAGAACTAATCTCATCGGAATCAGATGCAAAACATTTTCGGGCTACTCAAACATTTTGGGGAAATTGTAATGTTTGTGGACGATCTGGACATCGTGGCAGCGAGTGCCGCAACAAACATAAAATTAATTTCAAGAATTTTGCGGCTTCACTTAACCAAGACCTTCAACGAAGCCTGCCATCCCAGGGTGGCGTGTCAAACGGGCGCCCACCTGTCGTCTGCTACGTGTGTGGCGATCCTACGCACTTAGTCTCCGCCTGCCCAAAGCGCTACAAGAGGAAAGAAGACACCGCTCTGGGTTCCGGAGCCAGCAGACTTGTCAACGCCTGTTCCAAGGCATGGTGTGTTACAGATAAGTAGAACACATTTACCCTTTATATTCGACTCTGGTTCAGAATGTAGCGTAATCAGACAAAATTGTACCGAGTCCCTAGTAGGCGAACGGTTTCATGAACAAGTTGTGTTGAAAGGTGTAGGTTGTAGTACTGTAGTGTCTAGCCAGCAAATTAAATGCTTAACGACCGTCCAAGGATTACAGTTAGATGTTGTTTACTACATATTACCCGACGAAAATCTTACTGAAAACGTCTTGTTAGGTCGCGACATTTTAGAGCAGGGCATAATTGCCAAGCTAACCAACGATAAGTTAACGTTTAGTAAGGTTAAAATTTCAAATTTGTGCTCAATGCCAGTTGCAGGGTACATAGATGGTGGGCTATTTTACAGTCATATGACTTTGATTTTGTTTACAAGGAAGGCAAAAATATGGCTCATGCGGATTTTTTCCCGTAACTCCCTTCTGGAGGTCAAGAGTGATAAAGCACAAACATTGAACCAAGAATCTAAAACAAAAATTGTCAACTTTTCAGAGCTCGAAAAGGGGTGGCTATTCGTAGAGCAACAACGCGATACCGAAATTTCAGATCTGATTTCTAAAATTAATTCAAACCAGTTGGCCCCTGAAATCTCACAGACATACGATATCAGGCAGGGTATACTATACCGAAGGATAGAGCACGGTAGAGTCACTAAATGGCTACCTATCTTACCTCATTCTCTGATATGGTCACTTATCAATCACGTGCACTATGAATTAAAGCATCTAGGATACGAAAAGACACTAGACAAGCTTTATGAACTTTATTGGTTTCAAAACATGTCCAAATACGTTAAGAAGTTTGTAGACTCTTGTGTAATTTGCAAATCTTCGAAGGGTCCATCGGGTGCTCAGCAGATACGCCTAAATCCAATTCCAAGTGTCCGTTCCTGGGCATACGTTACATATAGACTTTACGGGTAAACTCAGTGGCAAGAGTGACCGTAAGGAATACTGTTCCGTCTTAGTTGATGCCTTCACAAAATTTGTCCTGCTTAAACACACGGTGAGGTTAAATTTTATTGACGCTATCAACACGGTTAAAGATTCTGTGTATTTGTTTGGCGCCCCAAAAAGGATTATCGCTGACCGCGGTCGTTCGTATGATAATTCTGAGTTTAGGAACTTTTTGTAAAGGCAACAACATAGACTTGCATCTAATTGCTACAGGTGCAAGTAGGGCTAACGGTCAGGTCGAACGTGTGATGCGGACTTTGAAAGGGTTGCTAACCATAGCAGAAAACAACTCCGATAAGACGTGGCAAGAAAAGTTAGGCGATATACAGCTCGCGCTCAACAGCACTAGGTGTAGAGTAACTGGACATACCCCAATCGAATTAATGTTTGGCATCCAAGGCAATTCACTAGAAATCGCGAGAGTTTCAACAGACGTTGATGAACCCAGTAGGTTAGACTTAAATATTGCACGGTCTAACGCGTCTAAAAATATTGATAGATTAGCACAGTCGGATATTTTGCGGTTCAATAGAGGTAAGGCAACAGTTAAACCTTTCAAAGTAGGTGATTTTGTCTTTCTTAAGAGTGAGGAAAGACACCAAACAAAGCTAGATCCAAAATATAAGGGACCCTATAAAATCATTTCAGTGTTAGAAAATGATAGGTACGAATTGAAACACATTAATGGTTCCAATAGGACCTATAAATATGCCCACGAATATCTTCGCGAGGTTCCTCGTGCTCCAGCAGGCTTTCTTGACGTATCAATAAATTATAGCGAGGATGACGTGACGGCGAATGATCTCGATCATGAAACCGGTCGCAAAACTAATAACGACGTGATTCCTTGTCAAGCTAGTACGACTAGCACTGTATCTTCCCAAAGCAATACAGTAGCTGTTAACTCTCGTACATTAAGTCGAAGGTTTCATAACAACTCTGAGGAAAGTTCAGAATCAGATTCACCACATGCAGTTACTGCTCTAACAAGAGCTACTGTACATGAGATTCATAAGATGTAAAAAAAAAAAAAAAAAAAGTCATTGAAAAATATAATCCAGAACGTGACTCAGCTACAGGGACTTGTCCAGTCTAGATTTATCAACTACAGGGACTCGTCTAGTCCAGCAAAATTTGCTACAGGGACTTGTCTAGTCTAGCAAAATATGCTACAGGGACTCGTCTAGTCTAGCAAAATATGCTACAGGGACTCGTCTAGTCTAGCAAAATATGCTACAGGGACTCTTGTCCAGTCTAGCCAACAGCTAAAGGGGCTAATGCCCAGTCTAGCACGATCCAGTCTAGTTTGAACTGTAGGGATACTATTCCAGCCCAGTTTAAACTATAGAGATCAGTTTCACTAATCTTCCATTTCTGAAGAGTTGTTATGGGTAAGAGAGATTCTTATAATTTTTGCCTTATGTTTTTTTTGTCTATATGCCAATTATTCAATAAAAAAAAAAATGGTTTTGATACTTTAAAATAATGATTATGTCAGGATGATCGAACTACTGTTCTCCTGTCCTCAGATATGTAGCAGAGATGCGCGCACGAGGACGTGCGCCTGTCAGTATGGCCGTGACGGCGCCGCGCCCGTTATCTGTAAACAACAGGTGCCGGCTAACCTCGTCAACAACATGTGCGACAAGCAAACTCATAAACAACAGGTGCATCGAATTACATCGTAAACACCAGGTGCAGTGCGACAAGCAAAGTCATAAACAACAGGTGCATCGAATTACATCGTAAACACCAGGTGCAGCAAGCAACCTCGTAAACACCTCCCACCACCGAAATACTATAAAGGCAAATCATGTCCTGATAGAGGACCTTTTTGCTCGACGACGGTTGCCCGGCGCACATGTTGTACTGGTCATACTAGTAATCATTGTTTAATTTAAATATCATAAGTAAATCGTTATTGTGTGAAGAATAAAATTAGTTCAACTAAATCAAGTGTTGTTATTTTGGACAATGTCGGCTCCTGCGCCTATATATACATGTTGAAATACTCCCCTTCTAGCCCATCAAGAAATGATTGTTTTGAATAAAAAAAACCGGTCAAGTGCGTGTCGGGCCCCGCACAGTGTAGGGTTCCCTAGTTTTTAAGTTTGAATAATGTAATGAAAAATAAAAATTTTCAAGTAAAATACAGCCAATTTAAGTGTGATAGTTTTCCTTTTACTAATTTCGTTATATGTAGCTACTATTGCCGTAATATTTTTATTTCTAACAACAACCGTTTAGTTGGTAAAAAAAGGCCGGGGACACTTGACTCTAACGAAAATTGGCACTTAAGTCTCGAACAGTGAATCAGTGAACTAAATCGAAAAATGATATTTGCACATCTCTAAAATTTTTGAACTTTTTTACTATATCCCATACTACATAGAAAACAAAAAATGTTTTTCCGCGCGTTACACATAAATTCTTTTTTTTTTTTCAAGTTTCTATTCTACCACTTTGTCGGCGTAATTAAGGTGATGTATACTTGTGTCAAACTTTAACTCTCTAGTACCAATAGTTAATGCGCTAAATCACGGACGGTCGGACAGACAGACTGACAGACGGACATATAAAATAATAATAAAAAATAAAATAAAATGTCTTTATTGCATGAATGTAGTACAGAAATGATAACATGGTGACATAAGTACAGTGCAATTACATTCTACCGTCAAGGTGTACAATGTCAGTTGCCTAGCCTGCAAATTATATTTTACAATATTAAAAACAGTCATCACAATACAGATCATTGAATTAGTGGTAAAACAATAATTATATGTATGTATATTTTTTACTGGTGGTAGAGCTCTAGTGACAGAGCTCGCGGGCGTAGGCACCACCGCATTACCTAATATACTTGCCGCTAAATGGTAGTGTTCAGCACTATTGGGTTTCGGTCAAGTGGTAATGTAAGGCCCTGTAATTTTCGGCACAGAGGCATAACACCTTAGGCCTCAGGAGTGGTAACGCATCTGCATTTTGACCTTGGTCTTGTGTGGGTGTCTATAGGCTGCAGTCATCACTTAACATCAATGTGAACTGCATGCTTGTTTAGCACTTCGATTACATAAAAAAAAAAATATAAATATAATGTTAAGAGTCCATTTAAATTAAATAATTAAATTACAATTTATAAATTATTAATTTGTCAGATGAGTTTGTCAAATGTCATATTTTTGTATTCATTTATGTCATAAAAACAGTGTTCAAGTAACCAATTTTTAATCTTCCTTTTAAATACATTTAACGGCAAACTTTTAAATGCGTCAGGTAATTTATTGTATATTGTTATAGCGTGTACATATATATACAGCTCTAAACGGCATATTGGAAGGTATATTTTATATTTACGAGTACTTCTTACTGAGACAGTTGTTCTGTTTGCTACTTGCGAGTGGCTATTAAAATGTTCTGGGTGCTGTTTAACAAATACACAAAGTTCCATACAAACAAGTGGCATGATTCTATATTTTTTGAAGAGAGGTTTGCAGCTATCCATAAAATGAGCACCGGAGCTCTTATACATTTCTTTTAGTACAATAAATGCTCTATGAATATCTACTGAGTTTCCCCATAGTAATAGGCCATACGAAAGGACTGAGGATACATAGCCATGATAAGCACTTAGAGCTGCTTCACTGGATACAGTTAATCGCAGTGTTTTTATGGCAAAGACGAATCTATCAAGTTTGTCACAGACATACTCCACAGTGATTTCCAGTTACAGTGTTTATCAAGTCTTATTCCTAGGAACATTGTATTGTCGGCTTCCTCAATTTTTACATTATTTGCGATTATATTAAGGTTTATTTCTTTTTTCCTGTGAGTCTGAAATTGGATGAATTTAGTTTTGTTTATATTGGGGGATACATGGGGGATACATAGCGAAACTATAGGGGTTCCTTGTTAACTACGGAACCCTAAAAACAGATTGTTTTAGGCTCCATTTTGGTCCCTTTTTGTCCCTTTTTTTGGAAAAATTCAGTCCCTTTTCCCTTTTTTGTAAGAGCGACTCTGCTAAAAACCCTGTAATGTGAATGACGTTAAAGTTCTTCAGCACATCTGAGAAGGTTGAATCAAGGGTATCAGACAGAGAAGGAATGCTTACAAAACTGTCTGTGCTGCTTAAACCATCTTACCCTCCTATAGATGAGACAGAGAAAAAATCTTGGCCAAAAACCGGGAGATGTGGAAAAGGATGGAGGAACCCAAAATGGGACTGTATCTTACTAACACTACTAACATAGTATAAGATTAGGAACTAACAAATAACACTATTCATAAACTTGTTAATAGAAACTAAAATACATACATGTAAACTTGTAACCCTATAGATACAGAATAAAAGGCTTATTTATTTTATATTATTAATAATTAATCTCTTTTCGCTAGAGTCACTATTCTAGTCTCTCCAGACACGAGAAAAATATGACAATTGAAATTCAATTGTGTCTCGCCGCCGGTGGCCGTACGATCCTTGAAGGATTAATAAAGATAACAAATATACCATCTTGAACTTGGAACACGCGATTACATTTCCTCATTTAAATAATCAGAGTATAGCATTGATGGATTTATTTTTGTTATGATTACATAACTTCCGCCAACAACTAAATTTTCTTATATTAACACCTTTAGATAAAAAAAGTTGGTAACAAACAAATTTCAATGGTTATGACAAAATGTGATTAGATTTTTTAAATTGTGTAATTTTAATCATCAGAGATCCTACATATTTGAAAATCATCCAGAGGTTTGAAGAACGGAAACAAGCACCATACTCAATTCACCAGGTGGCCTTAATGGGTGCCTCCGAAGGCAAAGAAGTGGGAGAATGGTTTGGACCAAATACTGTGGCACAGGTTTTAAAGTAAGCATGTACTTTTAACATTTTATTATTGAGTAATCAATTATTATAATGGTATCAGTACTGACAACCCCACTGCCCATTAGTGGAAGAATTTTCTTTTACTGCAAGAGAATTCTTCCACCAGAGCAGTCAGCGAACCGAAAAATGGCAGTCAAACCAATCCAATGAAGCAGCGGTAGTAAGTGCAATTACGCAAGATGGGCAGCAGTATCCTGCGATAAAACTACGTCCAGTGTGATTGACAATTTGCATGCCAAGCATGGCGATTATGGCATATCCCCCTTATGGCTTTGGTCCAGAAACTGCTCATATTTGTGTAGTTCACATGGATGTTAAATGAATATACTGTAGACATCTTCACAGAAATCATAGGTCAAATTGCAGATGTGTTTACCTATCTCCCAAGTTGTTTTTCCTGTCATAGTTATTACAAGGTCATTAAAATATCAATAAAATTGATTGAGGTAATTTCCTTTTAATGCTTAAACGTAAAAAAAAAACGTAATTTCACGCCTATAATCCCCGAAGAGTAGGCAGAGGTAAATGGATGCATTCAAGCATACATGCAAACGATTCGCCGGTTACGTTTTGGCCCATGTAACAGGTAGTGAACCTGCTGACATCTTCGGGCACATTACCAAACTTCGAGGTATTTGGTAATTTCCAGAAAATGGAAAAATCCCAATAGAACCAGAGATAAATGACTTTACACCTTTATCTTTGATAGTCCCCTACCCGGGAATCGAACCCAAGACCCCAGCGTAGTAGTAGTGGCCTGCTACCACTAGGCTACTGAGGCAGGTTTCTTTTTAATGCTAATGTCCTCAAATACACAGTTCAAGTTGTAAAAAGATAAAAGCCATACATAATTAAGATACATTCTATTATAATATGTGACAATTGTGACAGTATAACTACTATCATCCCAATATAATCAATTTCATTGTCTAGATATCATCATGGGATGGGACACAAAGAAAACTTATGTAATGTATGTTATTTTCCTTTTATAGAAAGCTGGTGATATATGATAAATGGAGTTCATTAGTCATACATGTTGCACTGGACAATACTGTAGTTAAGGAAGATATATGTGAGTATTTATTAGTTTTAAACAAATGCAGAATACATCTTATGTTGATAAAATGTGAGGCAGTTCATCAATATTTACAAAGGCTCAATCAATTACGCTTCTGATTTTTTTTCAAAACTCGTCTATCATTACGTCACGGATAATGTCGGTATTATCGTTTCCTCCCCCTCCCCCTTCGTCACGCTTTTTCTTATCTTCTTAACATGTATCATCACACTTGACAACAGTCTCCTCCTTCCCCCCTGATTACGATCGTATTTTATGAACGGCAGTTGCCTCAGGGTTAATCAAAATATTTGGACAGCATATTTTAGTTTACTGGTGGTAGAGCTCCAGTGACAGAGCTCGCGGGCGTATGCACCACCGCTTTACCTAATATACTTGCCGCTAAATGGTAGTGTTGAGCACTATCGTGTTCCGGTTAGGTGGTAATGTACGGACCTGTAATTTCCGGCACAGAGGCATAACACCTTAGGCCTCAGGAGTGGTGACGCATCTGCATTTTGACCTTGGTCTTTGTGTAAGTGTCTATAGGCTGCAGTCATCACTTAACATCAACGTGAACTGCATGCTTGTTTGCCACTACCATTACATAAAAATAGAAAAATATTTTTAGTTTGAAATTAAATTGCTGATTGGGTGGCAAGGTACTGAATGGGTTAATCAGATTTATTTGCATTTTATACCTACCTTTTTCTGGAGATGGTTATAAAATATTAATGGGTCTTTCCCCCACGCGAACCATCGGCGATACTGATAATAATATGCTAATATAATAATGGCAACCCCTGATACGTCCCACTGCTGGGCACGAGTCTCTCCCCTTCTTGGGAGGAGGCCATTGGGCTGATATGCTAATAGTAACATAGTCATGTAATGTACATTTACAGTAGAACAGTGCATTATCAACAATGACAGAGGAGATACATCAAGTGCATCGGAAAATGTACTTTTGACGGATTGGATGCCTTTACTACTCATTGTGCCACTCAGACTTGGACTTAGTGAAATAAATCCTGTTTATGTTGATGGACTTAAAGTAAGTATGAATTAAAATATAAGTTCCAAAAATATTTAGAATCAATTTAACATCAGTAAAATCTTGTAAAGTGAGACATTAAGGACCTGCAAATTTGTCTCACTTGAGACATGACACACAAGAGGTATTCCACTTACAGTGTTTCAAATATCCAGGTATAAATAAATATTTGTCTCGTTTATAGAGAGTTCCAATAATAGAGGTAACGAAGTTGAAAGCTGTATTAGCAAACACTATTCAAGTTCAGGATATTCTGATAAACATGCACAGTTTTCTTTGTCATTCTCCTTTTGTTGTCCTTCCTTGGAACATTGTAATTGGATTTTATTTTTTCTGAATAATTCAACGAAGAATAGCTATTAAATTATTAAAGCACATTAAATTCGACACAGACTTCATCGCGTGTCTTCCCACTTTCATAAAAGGCCTTATATTCACCATTTTCAAATAAATATCCATTGAGGCTTAATTAGTGAAGTGCGACATTTGCGGGTAGAATAATAAGTTAACAAACAAGATGTCATCTCAGTTAGGTTAGTTAAAATTAGGGGTTTGGAAAGGCCAAAGGCGATTGCCCGCGACCTTCACCAGATCGTTGGTCCATCTTGCCTGCCTACGCTTCGTTGTCCGGTACGCGGTCGCCACTCAAGAACTGCTCTGCCCCAACGGCCGTCAGTCCTTCGTGCTATGTGCCCTGGCCACTGCCACTTGAGTCTTGCTATTCGGAGAGCTATGTCGGTAACTTTGGTTCTCATGCGGATTTCCTAATTTCTGATTCGATCTCGAAGAGAAACTCCAAGCATAGCTCTCTCCATTGCTCTCTGAGTGACCTTGAGCCTTCTTATGAGGCCCATAGTAAGCGACCACGTTTCTGTCCCAAATGTCATCACTGGCAACACACATTGGTCAAAAAACTTTTTCTTGAGACTCTGCGGTAAGTCGGACGAGAAGGTATATCGTAGCTTCCCGAACGCTGCCCAACCGAGTTGGATTCGGCGATTGACCTCTTTCTCGAAATTGAACCGACCTAACTGAACAGTTTGTCCCAGGTATACATAATCGTCAACAACTTCGAGTGTAGTACCCTCGACCATAACAGGAGTGGGTGTAACATGGACATTTGACATGATCTTCGTCTTGTCCATGTTCATTTTAAGGCCCACTCGTTGGGAGGCTCTACTGAGGTCATTGAGCATTGTGCTAAGGTCTTCCAGGGTCTCAGCCATGACTACGATATCATCTGCAAATCGGAGGTTCCCCCCGATTTGCAGATGATATCGTACTCGCCGTAAACGTTGATGCCGAGCCGATGAACCGATTATAATCGTCCACATCTGCGCACTCACTCAGGCATTCAAAGCGATTTCTACACCAGAAGTCTACAAAGCCCCTTAACCAATATATTTAAAAAAAAAATTGAATTAACACAGACTTAACATTTTTATTTAAATTATATTTTTTTATGTAACGAAGATGGCAAACAATCATGCAGAAATTATCTACCTTTGTGCAACGAGAAAAGCAGATAGGTACAATGCCCCCGTGCGTAATATTTTTGTGAGAGAAATTTTGGTCCTTTGGGGCCCTCTGAGGATGGGGGCCCTGGGCACTGGCCCCGAGTGCCCTTATAGTAAAGACGGCATTGACCCTGGGAAGAATAAATTCAACTTATTTGTTAATCCAAAAAACTAGTATGGATAATTTTTGTGACTTATAAATTAGGTAGTAGTAGTACATATTTTATCTAAAATTATTACTTTCGAAATATATTTTTTGCAGATATGTTTTCAATGTCCACAATCAATTGGTGTGATTGGGGGCAAACCCAACCAGGCTCTCTATTTGATTGGTTGTGTGGGTGATGAAGTTATCTATTTGGATCCTCATACTACACAGAGATCAGGATTAATTGAGGTAAATAAATATTCTCTTATCGGGAACGCTAGACTCGAAGACTATTTCCATAAGACGATAAGAATTGAAATCCTGCTTTTGCACTTTAGAGCAGTCAACACTAGTCAGCCTCTAGGGTAGGCAATAACTTGCCGTGCCCGTACCGCGAGTTTCATATCCGACCAACCAAATTAGTTCCTATACGGATTTTCTATCATGTGCACTATACCACATCACGCGCCTTTTCCTCGCCTTTATGTGTATTTGAATAACGCTAGCTTTTGTAAAATATCAGCTACTCGTCTTGCCAAAGTTCAATAAACGGACGGAACATTATGAATCGCGAGAGCTACAATTTTGTCATCCATACGTACGCTCTGTAAACTAGTCTTTGACTTTAGGCGCGTAACGGTAAAAAATAAAATCGCATGGTGATGATAATAAATCGCAGATTCGATTTCCGGATTGAGGTATAAACAAAGTTGTATTGGGGTTTTCTCTCACTCGTGGAGCTTGAAAATATGTAGGTACCTACCTATTCGAAATGTTGTTCAATCTTGGACATAATTATTATAATGTTCCAGAGCAAAATGACTGATGAACAAAAAGAAATGGACTGTACATATCACTGTAAATATGCTTCACGTATACCAATTCTGGCAATGGATCCATCTGTAGCCGTGGTAAGTTGAAATCACCCATATAAATAAACTGGATTCTGGATAAACGGTGATAATCTTGTCGTTTGTTATTTTTATTATAAGATTACACACCTACGGGAATAAAATAGCATCTTGTAATGTGATTTCGACCGGGATATAGAAAAAAATAATTATGTAGAAGGAATATTGTTGTTATCTGTCGATATTAAGAATGTACACTCGTTGATTATTATTTTTTACAATACATCACAAATAGAATGCAGAGTGATAGATTTACGTGTATTTGTTCAATATCATGAAACTAACTCTTAAGCGCTACTGACGCATACCGGAGATGTCCTACCACCAGTCGGCCCCATTTTCCCCTAATTAATTATTCTTGTTCATTGTTTATTTCATTTAATTTTGGTGTATATGAACAATTAATTAAAAAAAAATACTTAAATAAAACTTGTTATAGACGGTCAGATATGGCATAGGCTTATTATTTAATTTTTTCATTTACTTACCCTATAAATTAAATTAGGATGCTAAATCTCTTTCAGTGTTTTCTATGTCGAACTCGGAATGACTTTGATGAGTTGTGCACCGTTATAGAAGAAAATTTAATGCGGGAAACCCAACCATTATTTGAAATTTGCGAGAAGAGGCCGGCACATTGGGGTCCTGCTGCTAGCGATATTGATTTACAAAATACAACGCTTTTTACAGGTAATCATGACTAAATAATGCTGTTAGTGTAGAGTTGTAGTAATCAATCTATACATCTATAAAAATAAATTAAATTGGACTGTTTGTTTGTAATATAATAATAAGCGCTTTTTACTAAATGCATATGTATGTATACAGACACATACAAAAAAAATTTTTTGTACAATTTTTGTCTGTCTGTCTGTCTGTTTGTTGGGGCTCATCTCGGCTGGACCGATTTCGACCGAACTTTCACTGGCAGATAGCTTATGTTAATAAGGAGTAACTTAGGCAATTTTTATACTAGCTGCGCCAACGAATTCGTCCGGGTAGATACTGCACAATCATAAATTCTCACGCGAACGAAGTCGCGGGCACAGCTAGTAACTAATAAACCTACATGTAAAATCTCAAAAAAACAATAACACCTCAGCCGCTAGTAAGTAGTATCAGGTTTCGAATGCTTCAATTTGTCTCCTCTAGCTGTCCTGTGTTGACATTCTAGATGTCCCCGTAATATGATATACTAATTACAAGTTTGAGCAAGCAAAAAAAGTAGATGCGACAAATTTGTGGTGACAACAAGGAAATATAAGGTTGGGGAAAAAGTTTCTTCGCATTTTTTAAGATAATTCAAAACATTTTTTAATATAGTTTATTTATGCACCATTTTGTTCGATAACCTTTTGCCATCTTGTAGGTAGGGACATGATCCCATTGCTATAAAAATTTTGGGACTTCTCATCAAAATACCGCGACAAGTGGATTTGGTAGTCCTCTCGTGATGTTAACCTAACATTGCATAAAGAATTCTGAAGAGACCGAAACAGGTGGAAATCTGAAGATGCAAGGTCAGGACTATACGGCGGATGCATTAACACCTCCCAGCCAAACTCTCTTAATTTTTGCTGAGTGGCTATAGATGTGTGAGGTCTAGCGTTATCATGATGAAACACCACACCCCTTCTGTTGATCAATTCCGGCCGCTTTCTCTCAACTTCTTGCTTTAATCTCATCAGTTGTTCGCAGTAGAGTTCAGAATCGATAGTCCTGCCTGGTGGTAATAGCTCATAATGAATAATGCCCTTCCAATCCCACCACACACACAACATCACCTTATTGCGAGTTAGCCCGGGTTTCGCCACAGTCTGTGAAGCCTGACCGGCCTTTGACCACGACCTTTTTCGCACGTTCTTGTCGTACGTGATCCACTTTTCATCACCAGTTATCAGCTTCTTCAAAAATGATTCGGTTTCATTACGTCGTAATAAAGAATCACAATGAGTCGACGGTTCATTTGGTTTCTTTCAGAGAGCTCGTGAGGTACCCAAATATCGAGCTTTTTTTTTGTACCCAGCTTTTTTCAAATGCGCCAAAACTGTTTTGTGATCAATTCTCAGTTCTTCAGCTACGTCGTAACTACTGATATGTCGATCTTGCTCCACTTTTTCAAAAATGGCATCCATTTTATCCGTAAGCGAGAGTGAGGTGCATCTTTGACATCGAAATTTCCGGATTGAAAACGCTTAAACCAAATTTGTGCTACTCTCACAGACACTGCACTAGGTCCATAAACATCGCAAATTTTTTTCGCGGCTTGCGTTGCATTTTTACCTTTTTTGTAGTAAAATTTTAAAATGTTTCGATTTTCTTCATTAGATTCACTCATCTTGACAGTACGAAAAACAAATGAAAATCACACATATGCCTAATTTGAATTTGGAATTATGTTCTTTAAAAATTTAACTTTCAATGATACCAAAACCAGCCAGATACAAATACTATAGCCAAAGAGATTTTATTACAAGTGCATACATACTATAATGCGAAAAGACTTTTTCCCCAACCTATTATTTTCAGAAACATTAATTTTAAAATGTACTGGTGGTAGAGTCTGCAGTCATCACTTAACATCAATGTGAACTGCATGCTTGTTTGCCACTTCCATTACATAAAAAAGCACTTCCCTTTAGCATGAAATCAAAAAGTGTAAATGGGAAAAGAAATTCCTTGTTGTCACCTCAAGCTTTAGACGTTCCTAATCACTAAAACTAGTAGCTTTCTTCGGTACACGTTGAAGGATTTCCGTAGAAGATTTATGTTACAATGTAAAAATCTGGAAAGCCAGAGGCTCTTCTTCACTACTTAGGCCAGTTTTGCACAAAATCGTTCACGTGCCGTAACAATCTGAAAAAAGATGATCAATCAAGTTAGGCGATCGAGACACCGCCTTACACGATTCCATGAATATACGTGTAACAGGATGTACAACCCGAAACTAGTTTGTTCAGAATCGATAACCGAATCGATTTCAGGTATTTTTAATGCAGGTAATATTTTGTCCCAAAATTAATTACAATTAAGGAAATTATGGTCACCCATTTGGTGAACAGTCCATGAAAATGAGACTAATGTCTATCAAAATTAAATGCTAGTTTGCTTTTTGCTCAACAAGTTTATTAGAACAAAATAGTGAAAATGAATCTTATTACTAGCGAGTGTTAAATAATGGTACGCAGGTTACGCTATATCACATTGCGACAGTGTTCGTGTGAAGTAGGTTTGTGTTTTATGTGCGGCCGTAGGCCGAGTATGCAAATCACAAATCGAGGACAACTTTGTAATTTCAGTTCATGTATTATGATTTCAACTCGATTTTCTAATCGGGGTGTCAGAGAGTGTGAGTTATTCCCGTTACACGTTGTATAAATGGGCGCGTAAAGCATTTTTTTTAATGAATTAAAAGTACACCATTCTGGTCAATCGTGTTAATTAGTATCTCTAAGCTAAATCGCCATAGTCGGCCATAGCATTATCTGATTAATATTTTTTTTTCAGAATTCGAAGATGTGGACAGACAATTCGACGATTCAGATGAAGAATTTGAGATTCTTTGAGTAACATATTATGTTTATGGTTTAAAATTTTGTTTGTATAATACTACGAATAAGTAGTAGGTATAATACATTATTTTAACACAGTATTCTTATGATACATCACAAAGTTACTTGTTGATAAGATGTAAGTTTTAAGTTAGTGTTTCGTATATCGTATTTGTGTAACAATAAAATTATTGTGATTTTATATTTTAATAGTTATGTATGTATATACTTAATTGGCATAGATATTAAAAACGGCCGATGGATTTACGAAACATATTTAAAGTAAGAACTGTTCGTTAGTCATTAGAATCCTCAAACAAAGACGTCATTTTTACACTAAAGACACGATGTTTTTACTGAGCTGTGAAAATCATCATAATACGTGGAACAAGTAGCCGGTCGAATCGAATCATTCCTGGATCACAATATTGGGTCTGTAATTTTTAATTATTCATCAGGTATACCGCGACGAAATATGTAATATTTTTACGTTTATCTACTCGTACTTATAGTACGGGATCCCTAGATTTTTTCACATTTTATTACTAACAAACTGATTTTTCGTGAGTAGCTTCATTTCGACTAGACGTCCAACTTTTTTCCTTACAACAATTTTGGTAAATGGTAGCTAATAGGGGTATCAGGGATAAAAAGATGTAGATTTGAAGAATCAAAAAAAAATTACTAACCGGATATTTCTGTTAATTCTTAAGATGATTATCTTAACAATCCGAGAAAATATTCGCAAAACAGTTACATATTTCACTAACTTTCGATATTCTATCGAGGAAATTTCCAATCATCAATAACTTAGTTAGATCACATTTTGTGATAAACGCATAGCTACGCTACTAATTGTATAATTTGTACGAGTTAAACATGACATGTTCATGTGTCATTGTATCTAATTTATTGAAGCTGAGTTTTGTAAATACTATTAAGCGTTGGATATTCTTAATATGGCCGTTGTCATTACATCGTTCCTAGTCAATCCAAAATATGTGGTTGATATTTTTAGTAACATCAAATCGTTAATGGAGTGATGCCTCAAGTTGAATTTCGAGTTACAAACTATACTAATAGTCAATTGAAATGTTAAATTTTTTGACCTTACCTTGCGTTTTTCAGAGGACGCGATTTTATTTTATTAATGTGTAGGGGGGAGGGGTCAGTAGAAGCGTAAGTACAAGTTTGTGGGGTCGCCACCCTTGTCCCCCGGCCGTCATTATAGAAAAAGGGCTGCAAAGGGTTTTCGCGCTGTATCTGGTTAACTAGCAACCTTACAGAAAATTTAATTAAACACAAAAAGTAGCAAATTGAATGTTATACAATTTTATTATTTTATAACGAAGTGACAAATAGAAAAGTTATAAACAAAAATAAGTAAAAATGTTGTAACAATTTTTCTCGTGGAAATTATAACGTTTTTCAGTTATATTTGTTGTTGTTCTTTAGTTTTGGTTTCTTCAGTTGATCTTAAAATTTCTATGCTATTATTAAACAATTTTTTACCCTTTTTGCAAATGGCGGCCGCGGACAAGTATGGTGACCCCACAAACTTGAACTTCTAACTGAACCCCCTACACATTAAAAAAATTAAATTGCGTCCTCTGAAAAACGCAAACCTAAATGTAACTTTTCTATGGACTTAAGGATACATACAATATACAAAATTGGCAGATTTGTGTCACCTGACAAAATGTTTTAAAACTGGACCTAAACGGGGTGACAATAGTCATTACATTTTTCTGCTATTTAAAACATTACTGTTTTTTGAATGCTCACATTGTAAGTTTGATGGAATTCTTTCGCTAGTCACTGTAAATAAACGTGCAATAATGTACCCGCATGGATTTACTTCGGCGCAGGTGAAGGTCGGCGTTCAAGATCCATGCCGAACACTAATACTTTAACCTACAAGATTTATACGTCCGTAGTACACACAATATTTCATATCTCACCTAAATTATTGAAAATGTTACACTACTTGTCAGTGTCTCTAATAAGTTTCTATAATAAAAATGTAATCTTTATATGAAATGCTATAAAATTAACTTTTATTTGTCCTTTATTATAAAAGCTTATTTAATTTTATTCGTAATAAAATAAAACATGTACTGACTACCATCTAATTTTGTTAGACTATTATTTTGAAGTTTATGCAACTCGAAACTAGACTGATGGGGCGGCTCGTGACGTTTCAGAACTGCCGAGGCACAAATTCTACAGATATTGTTCTGTCGATATTATCGTAATTGCAATCAATCGATATAATAAGCCTACAAGATTTGTGGAATTAACATTAGTATAGATTACAAGTGTACTACCAATGTATTGAAAGAAATGCCTACAAGCCAATCAAATACTTAAAACTGAAATGTAAAAAAAAAACAATTATTATTATGCTGTAGTAAAATGATATAGATTACAAGGATAGGCTTTATAGACAAGCGCACAATAAACCTTTTATTACTTAATAAAATAATAGCTGTTTTTTACATAGATCATATTAACATGAATTTTCTTTGCTAATATTTCTGAGAAATTTTACATTTGCCGCCTTATAATTTAAGTAAAATATTAGCGGAGCCTTTCAAATGTGTGCCTATAAAATATCTAAGTACAAGCTACCAAAATCCATACAGTAACTGTGAACGTTGTTTTATAAATCTATGTTGTGAAAGCGTCATGTAAGTCCAGATAACCTTATATTGCCAAATAAAATTATACTTATTGAATCTATGTTATTATTTGAATATCTATCTAGTCATATGGCATTGAAGTGATCACTATCAAAATTTTTATGGAATACTAGCGGCTCGCCCCGGCGGGTCTCAATGTTACCTACCCTCTTCTATTCATATTAGCGTGATGTTATATAGCCTAAAGCATTCTTCGATAAATCTAACACGTGAAAGATTTTTTCAAATCGGACGAGTAGTTCATGAGATTAGCGCGTTCAAGCAAACAAACAAACAAACTCTTTTCAGCTTTATGTTACTATAGATTCTTCATATAATATTAAATTTTAATGTCTCTACAAAGAAATCTCTAAAAAGAAATGTATTTTTTTGGATAAAATTGACTACGATAAAAATATAACACTACTTACCTACATTGCATGTGGAAATTAACACTATCTAAGATAAAGGTACCTAATTTAAAATTTGAAGTTAGCTGTTGTGTACACAATCTGAAATGAGTGAACTAAGAAAAATTATGTAATATAAAATATAGGTATTGAAATAACAAGTTATTTTTATTTAAAGATTTATTATTGGTTTGCGTTCCAGACGCAGAAACACGACGAAAAATAATAGACAACATTCTCATTTTAAATTATCTAAGTAGTGCCACAGACATAGAATTTTGTTTTTAAATAATATATTAAGTACTTAAAAAGCCCGGTATAAGGAATATTTGGATGATTCTTTCGACTTGCGAATTTGTCATCTAATATATTTTTTACATTTTTCATTGGAAATAAAATGAAAAGTAGTCTTGGCCACAACTTACGATAAGTAAATAGAGTATTAATCCATGATTAAAGATTTAGATGAAAAGGTACCTATTTATAAATATAAGGATAAAACTCAACACATAATAATAATTATGTACATGATAAATGTATCGCTTTATGAACCATAGTACTAACTAAATGCTTAGACAGCAAATAATATTGTATGTATAAATATATATACTTTTATCAATAAATACATTACAGTGCTCATCAAGAAATAATGCACATCGAGCCTATGAAAGTGACAATCGGCTAGTTTCGGCTTCATAGAGCGTTATCACATAACACTGCTGCACACTGCCGTAAGCATCCATAGTCTGGTATTGGTCAAAACTTGATGAAAATGGTCACAAACGTCAAATAGGTAAAGTGAGAAAGAGATAACGCTCTACAGATCCGAAATAAGCCACGTCTCTTCCTGAGGTCGATGTGCATTATTTCTTGTTGGATACTGTACGGAGTGGTAATTTATGCAAAGTTTACTATGGCGGATTAACATCAGAAATATCGTAAGGTGAATTGAAAAACATTCAAATAACTAAGATCAATATTTATAGTTAAACACTGGTTTCCAGTTCATCCAAATAAAAATAGTTTAGGCCCTACAATTTTTAACGACTGCTGAAGACTGACAATAATTATAGTAACACACGTCCGTATTCTGTACGACAGACAGAATCCGCCAAATCCAAATCCGCTCTCGCTACACACGACCGGATTCGGTACGGCGGACCGAATCCGCCGAACAAATCCGCGCCAGCTTAACTTATCGACCTTGATTAATAATAATTATGTCCGCCGGACTCCTCTACACACGCCCAGATTTGGTTCGGAGCGTACCGAATCCGCTGTCGCTCTGTACCAAATCCGGACGTGTGTTACTACTATTAATATACACAGATGTTGCAGTCATAACCTGTCATGATTTTGATAGTTTTTTTATATACATTTCAACTCATGGCTGAGGGGAGAGAAAGTTCATGATTACTTAGAACCGCTACTGCTTAAAGCCATAAAAAATATTTATTATAAAATGTTTATTAACTTCCTCGAAAGCGAAAGAAACCAGTAGTGTTGTAAAATAAAGATTCTTATTCTTTGTTATTTTGTCACATTTTTCTTTTGTGTACCTTATTTGCACAACAAACATTGATTGAATACTTTTAATTTAGCATGGAATATGGTACGATTTGGCCCCGATTATATGTATACTTATGTGTACTTTCAGAATAATAAAATTTATAGACCGACAATAAAAGCAAAATTTTGTAGACATCCCAAAGTATCAAAATATGTACTTATACTTAATATAAAATATTTTTATAAAATACATAAACCATTACATTAACTTTTTCCATGAATATTTGAATTCATGACAAATTAATCTGTCACATTAGATGCCATAAGTCCATTGTGTGTGGCCACATTCAGATGGCCTGTTGACCACTTGCTAACATTTCTTTATTTATACATTCATGCCGTCAAATAGGTACTCATTAAAACATACAGTGTTACATATCAATATAAATATTATTATGAATGAAATGGGGAAATAATGACTAGCACCAAAGGTAAATATGAAATACTCATCCATCACTTTTTGAACAAACATCAAATGCAATAAAGAAAAATACATTGGGTTTGTTACACACTAAGTTAAAAAAGCATAACTATCTAATTTATCTAGTAAAGAGTAGGTTTATTGGCAAGTTAAATCACTACATTTTAGAATGTTTTTGTACATTTTTATTGAATATTTGAAAAGTTTATATTAATATTTTAACACTTTCAATCAATTCTAATTAAAATTAGAATTGCAAAATTATGTTCTTGTTACAATAAGATATAGATAAAACACACTTTTTGCTTATTTTCTTTAGATAGATAAATAATTTATCCACAATCACAACCATACATAAATCTTTTAAACATTGAATTTCAAAAATATGATACTATACATACAACATTTCAAAATATATGTTTATTCTTTTAAACACTCCTATTGGACAACAACTATTTACAAATAATGTTACTTTAAGTACTTTTTCTTTTTTCACTTGATTTATCTACTTGTAAACTTACATCTCGTCTCCATCCAAGAATTGTCTTTTTTATCAATTTGATAGTTTCAATAGTGAAAGTAGCATTGTAATTAATGTACCAATTAGTATGTACTGTAAGGAAATCTATTAACTACTTAATTTGTAAATTTATAAGAGTGTCTATCATTTTACTATAAAAATATGGTTTCAAAGTAAACCAGAATAAAAATGCAACAATTTAAAATTTACTATCGTCATAAATAATTTCATTAAAATCTCGATAATTCCAATGAAAGACAAAAAGAGATCTAAATACTGAAGGAAATGTGTTATGATTCCATAATTTTTATTAAAACATTTAATTTTATTTGTAATATTAATATTGTTTTACTCTGAAGTAACTGACGAAGATATTTTATTTTGTAGAAAATTTATAACTAAAACTGTGATGTTGTCAACTGATCCTCTGTAGTATGCTTGAAGTGTCAAGCTTTTTGCTCCAAAATCTGGTTCGTCCAATCGTTCTTTGATAAATTTAACGGCTTCATCGTTTGAAAACGTATCCCATAGACCATCAGAGGCAAGAACTAAGAACATTGGTTTGTGGTCATCTAGATTAAATGCAAGTATATCAGGATCAGCAATGACAAAGTTTTTATCTTTTAGTGGATAATCTCCCATAGCCCGACTTGTGGCTAAAATTCCTGCTACTCGCCATACACCATTAAAGGCAATGTAACCTCCAGCTGCTTCTATTCTTTTTTGTTCTCTTACCTGAAAAATAACATAGTTCACAATAACAATTTATGGTATTTTTTTTTCTGTATGTTTATTTTTTGAACAATTGCGCATTGTATCATCAATTAATATCAGTGGTAGTGGCCAATATCTGTAGTGAACATAATAGTTATCATTATTTAGCAGCTTCAAGTTTTGTCCAAAGTTTTATTTTTTCTTTGACTGCCTCAGTAGCAGGCCACTACTACTACGCTGGGGTCCTGGGTTCGATTCCAGGGTCGGGGGATATTAGAGATAAAGGTGTAAAATCCTTTATCTCTGGTTCTATTGGGATTTTACCATATTCTGGAAGTTTCCAAGTACTTAGAAATTTGGTATTGTGCCTGGAGATGTCAATAAGCTCGCCACCTGTTACATGGACCAAAACGTAACCAGTAAATCGTGGGTGATTCCAAGTATAATTGAATACATACATGCATTTACTTCTGCCTACGTCTTCGGGGATTACAAGTGTGATGTTATCTTTAAATTTGTTGTAAGTTAAATAAAAGTGATCAACTATTTTGCAGAATATTGTGACCATATAAGTACCAAAGCTAGACATAGTTCAATCTACAGTGATATGATGGGTTTTTCCTATTGGAAAATGTCTCTATGGCAAAGTTCACTCCCAACTATGCAGAACCCAAAAAAAAATACATTATATATCTTTCTTAACTGTAAACAATATCTGGGTGATAAGAATCCATGTTTTCACCTTTGTCTACCTCTTTAGAGATAAGTATAAGAATAATGTTTATTACTCATCTTATTTATGCTTTAACAGTGGTTCCCCAACATTGCTGCCATGGTCTGACAATTTTCAGACTGCCCCTTTATGACCCACTTAATAATTTTAACACAGGCCAGTTGTTTTAGGTAAAATAATACACAATTATTATTAAGAATATTTTATGATTAAAAAAAGGCAGGAATATTTCGCCTTTAGTACTTTACATTGATGGCCTGGTACAGAGTCGTGACCCAGCAAATGGGTTACACAGCATTTCCCATTTGCTGGACTGAATGTATTAGATTGCAAATTAGATTTTACCCTTCTTATTGACTAGTAGTATTGATAAGTTAACTCATCTCAAATTAGTGCAAGGTAGATTAGAAAGAGAAGAAGAGAAGAGACCAGACTAGAGACCCATAGAAGATGAAATGGGCAATATCTACAGACATACATCAAAGGCAACTTTTTTCTCACTAACTGTAAAAGGTATATTGTAGATAATGTAAAAATGAAACTCACCTGCTGTGGTTTGTGATCAAATGATACAGGAATAGCATTCCCACGAGCATCACACATCACACCTCTTGAGTCTCCCACATTTGCAACTATTAAATGATTGTCTTCTAGCACAGCAATAAGTGCTGTAGTGCCCGCAACATTCATGGAACGTTTGGCAGCCTCCACAAGAAGCCTGTCCGCAGCTAACACTTCATCTGTCAATAGTTTACCATAGTTTATTTTCCCTTTGTCAACATAATTGGAGAGTGGTACTGCTACATTTTTTACTGGTTTAGCATTCAATTTCACTTCCCTCGTAATAGGTCTGGATTTAGATAGCTGTGCCAGTAATTCTGGATCTGTTATTTCTTTTTTTAAGCTGTCATCTGCTGTACTTGCAGACTTTTTGAAACTTGTTCTCCGTTCAACGCTTAGATTTGTTTCAGGCTCTTTTTGCTTAATTTCTTCAGTGATGTCTTTCAGCGGCGTATTTACCAATTTTCCATCTTTGAAAGCGCTCAATTCGACTACTTTGTTGTATAAATTTTGTATCAAATGGTCTTTAGCGTAGTTGGCGGCAAACTCGCCCCCGTGGCCGTCAAATATAGCGAACAATGAGATGCCAGTATTGTTTATGTTCTCGTTGATTATAAACTTATCTTCCATGTGCATTCTTCGACCTTTGATTGCATAAGCTGCACTTAGCGTGCCTTTCAATTCCCAGCTCTGTTTGTCAGCATCTGAACCTTCCATAAGTTTCATTCGTTGAACGGCAGTCAGAGGATTCATCGCTTGTGATAATCTACTCAACATCGTTCGACTCCATATTTCAATCGTCTGAAGATACATCAGAAATAAAATTATACCGAGCGTGAACACTATAACTTCGGACCGTAGTAAATAAAGTCGCACCATGTTCCATAAATAGCTCACTACACTGGCAAACGAACCACTTGTGAAACGAGATAAAACTTTCATAAACGAAATATAAGTCTGGTGCAAAACTCTGTCCTCTAGTTCGTCTTCCATGTCCTTGAAGAGAAATTAATATTTACACAATAACCAAGTCAATAGAAAATAATAAAATATCAAACGAGATCAGCAACCTCGCTTTTTGCTTGATAACTTTACAGGATTGCTATAATAAAAAATATAATGTCAGATTTATTTATTATCCAGGGCTGCCATTACAAATAATGGAAATTCGATTATTGCTTCATAGTATCAGCACAGTCTAAAGAAAACGAAGTATCACGTTGAAAAGCGTACTTACCTAGAACGTTCTTAGGTTTTAGGTAATTCCATCAGAATACATACTGTAAGTTTTTGATCAACAAATGCCAAATTTTGGTAATGCCAACCGAATTTAAAACTAGCTGTCTCGGTAATGAGTAGTAAATAAATAAATACCCTTGCACTCACAGCCCACGCACACACATACACACACCAGGTATAAATCTGTGTCGTGGGTGTGCCGTTGTGTTGTATACACACCCACCACATACACATCACAAATACCCAGACCCGAAACAAAATCTGTAGGCCCTACAAATATTTGCCTCGATCGAACCCGACCCTTCAAATCAAACGGTCGTCTCACACCGCTGGTCTATCTAGGTCGTCGCCTTAGCATGAAATTATAACTACTTTACGACCTATTTTTATTAAACCTACCAAATATACACAAAAAAAGAAACAAAAATCGGTCAAACCCAAGCCGTTTCGGAGGAGATTAGTTACAAAGTTACGAATACTGTGCCATGAGAAGATCTCGAATTTTTCTTCGACATCAACCTCTTTCTACAATAATTTATGCCTAGACTCATCTGCACCATCCAAACCCGCTTGTAAGGGCAGTCGCGTTTTATACTCCATTTATTTGTACGCGCTCAAAGATCCAGACGATGAGACCACGCTGGCCATCTCCGCGATTAATAAATTCATACAACATTACACAAATAAATAAGAGATCTACGCACCGATCCGCACCGCGTTCGTGTCTCCTTTGTGCCGCTCGACCCTAATACGAGTTACAACTCTCGCAAATCGTTATTCCGTGTATCCCCCAGTAATACTGTTTTTTTATGTGGGAAATCCTGCATAGACCTCGCCGCCAAGGGGCGGGTAGGCTGTAGCAGAAGACGGGAAATTAAGACTCTTTGTGTGTCTCGTCCACCATTAGCGGCGGCATCATGGGAACGATTTATAATAGGGATATGTGCCTTCGCGATCAGGCACAAATTAGAAATAACGTTTTCGCAGATTTTCACGAGGTCGCTTGTTGTATTGAAAAGTGGAAACAAGAATCTGATCATCGACATCCCCTCTTCGACTATTTTCTTCCACCATCCAGGCTTAAAAGGCTTAAAAGTTTTTTTCGCAGCACACTCTACTCTCAAAAGTCCTAGAGGAGGAAGAGGAGATAATAATACGGTGGAAAATGAAACATCCTCCTTCAGGTCAAGATCTGCAATGGTCCCTCTGGAAATCGCTTAACCGATTACGTTCCCAAGTAGGCCGTTGCAGACAAAACCTGCATAACTGGTGTTTCACTTCTCCGTCTACGGACTGTGGGGTTCCATCTCAGACGGTGCAACACATGCTTCTTTGTCCATTAGCCCCCTGCTCCTGCACTTTAGATGACCTCCAAAAGGCAAGCGATGCTGCAGTCGCTGCAGCAAGGTATTGGGCGGACAAAATTTGACAAAATTAAAACGTATCGAGCCGCTGACTCGAAAAGAAGAAGTCGCCACGTACACCTGACGCGTCTCATGCGCGATCGTTTTTTAGGGTTCCGTACCTAAAAGGTAAAAACGGAATCCTATCCTAACCTCCACTGTCTGTCTGTCCGTCTGTCCGTCTGTCTGTCACCAAGCTGAAGGCTGTATCTCATAAACCGTGATAGTCAGAACGCTGATATTTTCACAAATTATGTAGGCATTTATTTCCATTGCGACTATAACAACAAATACTAAAAATTAAAAAATTAAGCGGTGTCCCCATGCAATAAACGTTTTTTTTTTTCATATTTTGCCCAATCTAAACTAATATTATAAAGCTGAAGAGTTTGTTTGTTTGTTAGTTTGAACGCGTTAATCTCAGTAACTACTGGTCCGATTTGAAAAATTCTTTCAGTGTTAGATAGTCCATTTATCGAGGACGATAGACCAATAGGAGCGCAGCACCAAAGAGGAATGTTTCAAAATCGGGGGATTTTTCTCCTATTGAGAGCTGCCGCTGCGTGCGCTGCGTAAACGGTAAAAGTTTCACAATAATCATGTATTGCAGGATTTTTCCTCTTCAAACGTTCTAAAAAAAGTTCGCGACAGCATATGTCTATCTTGTTAGCTCACTATAAGCTTTTATAAACTAACCAAAGTTGTTCCAAAATAATGCATTATTTGCGAAGGTGTTCTAAAAAACATGATATTAATCCTTATCCAAATAAAAATGTTATTCATCACAAATATTTAATTTAAAACGAATTTGCCCTTTACTTCATTCGATTTAAATCAATATCTTGGGAGTTATCGCAGTTTTTAAATAACTCTAATCACAGCAAAATAATGTTTGAGCACTGCCCGCACCTCGCCCGCACAATGTACAAAGCCCGCCGGCAGTCATGAGGGGCAAGGCGGTGGAAAGCTGAAGAGTTTGTTTTTTTTTATGTAATGAAAGTGGCAAACAAACATGTAGTTCACATTGATGTTATGAAATGACTACAGTCTATAGACACTCACACAAAGTCCAGAGGTCAAAATGCAGATGCGTTGCCACTCCTGAGGTCTAAGGTGTTATGCCACTGTGATGGAAATTACAGGGCCATACATTACCACCTGAACGCAACACATTATAGTTCACACGATAGTGCTGAACACTACCATTTAGCGGCAAGAATATTAGGTAGGTAATGCGGTGGTGCCTACGCCCGTGTGGTCCGTCACTGGAGCTCTACCACCACTAAAGACTGGATCGATTTGTAAAATTATTTTAGTGTAAGATATTACATTTATCGAGGAAGGCTATAGCATCACGCTAAGATGAATGGGAGAGGAGCAGTAATAAAAAGTATTGCGAAAACGGCAAAATTTACAGCTTTCCTTAATGGTGAATATTACACAAAAATCGTTAGTTATTGCGTTGCATTGTGTTTGTTGGTGGCATTGGTGGTGTTAGTGGCGTTGGTAGCGTTAGTGGCCGGCATTGATAGAGTTGGTGGTAGTGTGGTGGAGGCGTTAATGGTAGTGGTGGTGTTAATGGCGTTGGTGGCGTTTATGGCGTTGGTGGCATTGGTAGCGGTGGTGGTAGTGATGGTGATGGTGGTGGCGGTTATGGTGACGGTGGTAGTAGCGTTGGGGGTTTTGATAGCGTTGGTGATATTGGTGGCGTTTGTGGCGATGGTGGAGTTAATGGCCTTGGTGAGGTTAATGGCGTTGGTGGTGGTGGCGTTATTGGTGTTGGTAGCGTTGATGGTGTTGTTGGAGTTAGTAGTGTTGGTGGCATTGGTGGCATAAGTGGCGTTGGTGGTTCAGCATATGATGGACTTTTGCAGGTTGTACAAAACTGCGCTTTTATATAATATTTTCGTACGGTCACCTCTGGTTTATCTGTGGGTGTCTATAGGCTGCAGTCATCACTTAACATCAATGTGAGCTGCATGCTTGTTTGCCACTTTCATAACATAAAAAATAAATCACGGGTGCTGATTACTATTTAATTCCAAAGTGTAGCTATACCAATGTAGCGCAGTTTTTACAATAATTCGAATGTTTGCACACGAACACTCGTCCTACACTTTTACCCTTTTATTTAGTTTGCAGCCTTAAGAAAAGTAAATAAAACACAAATTGTATTTTTATAAATGTATTAAAAGGACAAAGTTCAGATTACAATACAAGATACAAAGATTCGAATAACATATTTGTGCATAGTTTACTAATTTTATTTTTAGGTACTACGAATGTTACCTAATACTTACTATTCATTTTTTTATTCATGGCTTATTTACGTAACGTATTGTGATTTCATTAAATCGCCAAATTTTGCTACTACATAATTATATACCAATTGGTAATAATAATATGATAAAATTGGCATCCTATTTGAATTACCTAAAAAAACAAAGAATACTCAAATAAAAAAAAAACAAATATACATTTTATTATCTAATTAATTGATCATTAGTATTTGTTACAGGCATCTTTAGTAGACTTTTTCAAATAACAAAGTAAATTAAAAAATGAATAATTTTGTTTTGGAATGAGTATGTATGAAAATTATTATTTTTAAGGTAATAAATATTTAGAAGAATTTGATTAAAATGTAATAAATAAAAATAATAAAGATCGGTCTCCGCTTCACATAACTAAGTCCCGTAATGACTAGGTAAATGTAACTGAAAATGTGAATTAGTATTTGTATTTCGAACAAAGTCCAATATTAATTTTTTTCTTCAATTTCGGCGCCATATTTGTTGCATCTTGTTATAATAACACCTGCAATATGACTATGGCTGAAGCGAAGACCAATTAATAATTAAAGATTAAGAATCAGTATTACAATACACGAATACATACTTAAACATACGGCTGACATAAATTACATATTAAATTATTAATCTTAACAAACAAGGCTCTTCAACAAAAATAAATTAAACAGGCATAAACCTTTTCACATAAAATTAAAACGCGATATAATACTATTTTTACTCCGAAGAGAACAACAATTTACTTATGTATTACAATGTCATGTGTCGTTAAAATACTGTATTATTACAAAGTAGAAAAGAGAATGTACAACAGGCATTAATGAATCTAAAGGCACGTTTGTAGTTTGAGCAAATGGCTAGGTGGAATAAAAGTCAAAATCAAATATTGCTGTAGAAATAAAAAATACCTAGAAGTATAAATTTAAGATATACTAGTGCATTCTTTTGCCTGTCGATTCTTATTTTATCGATTTTGTGTAACAATTAAACGTTTTTGCGTGTCTTATACTTTAGATTTTGTGTAACAAATAAACGTTTTTGCGTGTCTTATACTTTAGATTTTGTGTAACAAATAAACGTTTTTGCGTGTCTTATACTTTAGATTTTGTGTAACAAATAAACGTTTTTTGCGTGTCTTATACTTTAGATTTTGTGTAACAAATAAACGTTTTTTGCGTGTCTTATACTTTAGATTTTGTGTAACAAATAAACGTTTTTGCGTGTCTTATACTTTAGATTTTGTGTAATAAATAAACATTTTTGTTGAAACTTTTTAAACGCTCGAAAGCGTTTAAAAATTTAAAACAAGTTTTGTTGTTCATTTGAAACTTGAAACAGCAGTTGATACTTGAAACATGTACTCGTATGTTAATGTGACGTCACAAGCAAGTAAATATTAAATTTTGTTTAGGTCTATTATTAAAGAACACGATCATTCTTACATCTTAAAATCTTACTTAATTATTTTAGAGTTCAAAAGAATTTCCGAATGATGTTTATGCATCTACATACACATACACAACTCCTGTCATTTTTTTTTATGTAATGGAAGTGGCAAACAAGCATGCAGTTGATGATAAGTGATGACTGCAGCCTATAGACACCCACACAAAGACCAAGGTCAAAATGCAGATGCGTTACCACTTCTGAGGCCTAAGGTGTTATGCCTCTGTGCCGGAAATTACAGGGCCGTAAATTACCACCTCACCGGAACACGATAGTGCTGAACACTACCATTACACCCGCGAGCTCCGTCACTGGAGCTCTACCACCAGTAAAGATCTTTTGATTATATTGTAATTTACTTTATGTAAGTATACTATGGCTCAAACTCAATTATTACGTGCTGACAGCAAATAAAATGAAATTACAGCCTAATACCGACTTACTTGGGACGTAACATATCGAAAACGTTAGGTACTTTTGGCAGTAACAAAAAATAATATTATAGAAGCTAATGAAAAAAAAAACTGAACTACAGTTTTATTTAGTTGGAACGTTCAAAATGTTGGAATTGTTATTATCAGTCAGATGTGCAAAAATATTTACGCGTTAGCCCTGTGATTACGGAATTCGAGGGTTACTTTAACATTTTGCTCAGACTCTTAGGACCAAAGGGACCAAATCTAGGCGAATGCGGTGAGCTGGTGCGCTTGCTTACAAAGCTAAGCTTAAAGCGAAGTTACGAGAAAGTCTCCAAATGGTGGTAAAATCGCACCGAAATTATCTCCGGGCACATTACCAATCTCTGAGGGTTGCACTGGGAAATCAGAGAACCAGGACCAGAGATAAAAGATAATACATCTCTGATAGCCCCTCGACTGGGGGATCGAACCAAAGTAGAAGGTCACTACTATAATGCTGAAGTTCGCAAAATAGTACTGGCCTTCTACCACTAGACTACTGAGGCAGTCTATACAACAAATACGGCGATTTACTCGTATATAGAAGATACATCATTATGGTCATTGTATTAGGAAATAAATATGTCAGAGACAACAATATATTGTACTCGTATCTTCACGGGTACTTCCTGACGGGGTAGTTTGAAAAAGAAATTGCTGTAAAAGAAATTGGCTTCTATTGTTTCAATTTATAATCATAATCATTCGATTTTTGTACTAAAACTATCACAATATTAAACACATTATAAATTAAGAGATTATTCGGCTTGAAATAGGTAAGTACAATCATGTGATTGGTTCAATCGATTCGAAAGTATGGCTGCAATAGGTTTTAAGATGCTCCGATGACCTAGAACGACATATTAAGTTATAGATATATACATAAAATTTTCATATTTTATTATAATATTGTCGATGAATAACAAAATCTGATAAATAGAATAAAATAAAACGAAAGTAGTATCGAAAGTCGAATGATTATGCTGACATTGCTTTTGTATAATAAATACAATATATTGATATGAAGTTTTTGAGAATAGCTGGGTAAGAGCCGAAACACCGGTATGATTTTTTTGCCTATTGCGATATTTTTATGAAAAAAAAACGGTACATAAATATTTTAATTTACCTATATACATTTCTGTATATTTTATTATTGTTATTAAGTTTAGTAGTATTTTCAGAATACGGGCTTACAAATGGGCGATTTGAACGATTTGGCGCACGTAGCTTCTTATTAGTTAAAATATTTATAGCAACAGCTAGGAATGAATTTGGTTCATGTTGTCTAATTATTTATGCAGATAATACAAAAAACTTGAGATGGAGTTGTCTTCAAGAATAGGATTTCGTTAGTGTTGTGCGGTACATATAGAAGAAACCGATAAAGAAAAAATTTTTCAACAGCACATTACTATTACAAAATGCTGCCTTTATTTTTCCGTAAATTAAACAATCTATTAATGGCTAATATGTGTATCAATATGTGGCTAATGGTAATCATTGTCAGATCGTATATAGCAGCGATTCCGTAAAAATCGATCTGTAAAATAGTACTTTCGTTGTAACTAACGTATGTACTAGTATTCATTCTAGGATTGTTATTCTCTTAGATAATAATTGCTGTTTATATAATGATGCCGTAGTGGCAATTTATTAATACGGTGTATGACACAAATGATCGTTTGTTATATTTATATTTCACAAAATTACAAACGGGCCTATGAGGTACTGTGTGAAACATTTTTTATGTAATATATTATAATATTGTACGGCAATATTTGTACCTTGCAAAATCGTGAACATCAATGATTCTTTAAAAAAATATTGAACATTTTATATTGAATACCAAAATTACCAAATGATTTATGGCCGAATACTCAAACGTCACTCAATTTTAAGCAACCCTCAAAATTCTCTCTCGTTTGAACGTGTTTTATAAAGATACTTTTAAGTCCCACTTAGATTTAAGTGACGTTTGAGTACTTGGACGTTAGAGCGTTAATTCCTTTCATATTCTTCATTATTTTAGATTATATTTTGAGATTGATAGAAAACGCTATCTTTAACTATTATAAATTAATGGCATTTACAAATGAAACTGTTTATTGTAAGTATAATATTGTTGTTATAACAGTCAATATTTTAGGATGGAACAACTAATTGACTGTTTACATATTATTTATAGTACTTAAGGCAGTCTGCTAGCAGAGTAACAAAAATTGAGAGAAAGGAATTAATTAAGATATTAAAAGCGTGTGGCGCGTTAGTAAAAACATACATGAAACGTCGATAGATTCAAAATTTCTTAGTTTTAGTACAAAACTAAAATTAATAAACATTCATAAATAAACCGTAACGCACCTATTAATAATAGGTGAACCTATATAAAACCATTATCCCAAACAAATTTAAACGTTTGATTATTAACATTTAATGCGCATCATACCTTAATTATTATTAATATGTTCAATAACTCATTACTAAGGTGTCCATTACATTTGAACTCATCAAATGTCAATGTATATTAAGAAATTGAGAAATATTTACCACTGGTAAAATCGCAAAATTCGACAAGACTAGATGTTAAAATTTCGAGATCTCATTCTATTCTTAGAAGTTAAAAAAGATCTTAGTACTGTTTTTACGACAGTTGAGAATTAATTATGTAGAATCTAAAATTATTTGACCAGATGTGTAGAGAGAATCTTTAATAAAGAATTAACGAATGTTTTAGCGTGTATTCAGCAGAACATAGACTCCGCTTAAGGTAAGCGTTGCAAAAACCTGGTGCATGTTGGCAGGCAAAGTTGGTGTGCCATATAATATTTTCAATTCAAGCATTACTACATTCGAGTTCAACTCCCGGGACAGTGGTACTAAGGTTGCCGTTGACGAGGATGTCGTGGAGGGGTTGGCCGAGGACGGTGGAGAGCGAGTCGCTCAACTTGTAGTAGTTCGTTTCGAGCGCCTCTTGGTAAGACACCTGGTCCGAGCTGATGAGTTTCGCGTTCAGTTGCAGAGCCGAGTGACATACAGTCAGAAATTCCCTGTAAAAACAAATATATGGTTTTTATATAAGCTATTATGTGTATTTTTTTATGTAATAAAAGTGGCAAACAAGCATGGAGTTCACATTGATGTTAAGTGATGACTGCAGCCTATAGACATTTACACAATGACCAAAGGTCAAAATGCAGATGCGTTACCACTCCTGAGGCCTAAGGTGTTATGCCTTTGTGCCGGAAAATACAGGGCCGTACATTACCACCTGACCGAAACACGATAGTGCTGAACACTACCATTTAGCGACAAGTATATTAGGTAATGCGGTGGTGACTAAGCCCGCGAGCTCCGTCACTGGAGCTCTACCACCAGTAAAAATATAAAGTATTTTCGTACTAATTTAATAGTAACTATTGAAAAATTTTATATAATTTTACCACTTCAGCGGATTTATTATCGCTGCTAATGCGGCGATCGAATTGCTGTAAATCTGAAAAGTGGCTAGCGACGTCGTTACTGTGCGGACGGTAAGCTCTATTCAGTTGGCGGACCATCGCAAATATTTTCGGTCTTTAATGGCTGATTTATAAAATCAGTCAAAAATTATTAATACACAAGTATACACATCTACTCTACAAAAGTCAGAAATCGCTAGCGAGTCGCCGTCGATCGAAGTCACCGCTTAAGAGATCGAAGTTTTTTCCTAGTGCGTATGAAAAAATAAGATAATGCTAATAGCGATCCAATTTTGGTTGGCAATAAATTGTCCTGGTACGGCTGCAGGTTTCAATGACAATGCATGTCCCTTGTGCGGCTTTATGTCTTATGTTTCTTAAGTGAAAAGTTTCTTGACCTTTTCAGCACGGTGTAATCGAACGTGACGGATCTCTCTTAGTTATTTTTCTGAAAATCCGCTTGTTATTATTTCAACAAACGCTCGAGTACCCCATTTATAATTATGGAAAAAACACCACGTAGAATACCTAGATGTTCGGGTAGAACAGAATGCCGACACGATGAAGATTTTACTTACTTGAAAATAGCTTTCAATTTGTCAACCATTTCGTCAGGATACATGGGCGCTAGCGTCGAGTCTAAAAACGCATTGGCGTAGGCAAGAGGGCCGGCATTCACTTGGACGCATACACTTCCCTGCAATCTGCAACAAAATAATATCATACAAATTGTGCATTAATTTGTTCAGGGAATTTGAAGCTTGTTCTTCAAATAGTCAACGTATACCGAGGGTTGCCAGATACATAGATATGTCGGAGAGTAACCTAAATGTGACTACTAGCGCCATCTAGTTTGTCTAAGACGTAACCTAATTATGACTAGGGTAGATTGTTTAATACAGAATACTAGGCGGCGCCACGGTCGGTTTAGATACTTGGATTTGTTGTTTACCGATATACCGGGTTTATAAAGGCTAGCAAATAGTTCATGACGGTCAGTCAGTCACAGTCACACAGTTGAATCGAATTATTGTAGAGCAGTTATGCTGCCAGTTAGAACAGTGAATGTTACTGTACTGAATTAAATTGGCAGAAGACAAGTGATAGTAGTAGCATCGTATCCCAGTAAATGTGGATGCGCGGTCCGAAGGGTTTCTTGCCCGTTCTTCCCTGCCGAAAGTAATCGAATGGGTGGATCTTTGGCAATATACGACTTCTTCTGCCAACCTGTGCTTTATTTCATCATCCGCTCGAGTACCCACCTACAGATGCCCACAAACACGAGTAACATGTCGGTTTATGGAAAAGACACGCCCACAACACTACCTAGATGTCCTGACTGGTGAAGAGGCACTCCTGCCGATATATGCACACGACTCCATCGTAGGTTTCATTGCAATCACGAAGAAAATTCTTCTTTAAAAGGCATTTTAATAATTCGGATATCCGGATTGAAAGTCATGAGTGATGTTATGTCACTATTCATTACCATCAGTAATCGTTTCAGCCGACAGACGTCCCGTGCTGGACAAAAGTTTTCCCCAAAGATGGACAAGTATTTTGTCTTTAGGAGAGAATATGCCATAATCGCAACGTTTGGTATGCGGATTGGCGGTAGTTTTATCACGAGGCGCTGCTGCTCATGCCGGTACTGCATTTACTACCGCCTTATTATTTATTAAATAGTCTGACCATCATTTTTTTATGTAATGGAAGTGGCAAACAAGCATGCAGTTCACATTGATGTTAAGTCATGACTGCAGCCTACAGATACTTACACAAAGACCAAGGTCAAGGTAAATGCAAATGCGTTACCACTCCTGAGGCCTAAGGAGTTATGCCTCTGTGCTGGCAATTACAGGCACGTACATTGTTAGGTTGACTGATTGATCTAACCGAAGGATTCTACTCTACTAGGTGGGGTCGTCACACTTGTCACGTCCCGACGGCTTGATGTTGAGACGCATAGAGCAAGTCGGGACACCGTCCGCCGTGGCGGACCGGAGGGGAGTAGCCATAGCGTTTATTACCGATGCAAAACAGTCTGTCATTTTTTGCGAGGGGGAAATGCGTGTGACACACGCTCACACTACAAAAATCGTCTATTACTACGAAACTCACACCTTGACTTTGACAAAATACATAAACGATTTCACGCACACATTTAAAAATCTAGGCGACAGGCATAGGCCCATTTGGGCTTGTACTTTGACAGAGGGGAAAGCCTACAGATGGCTACTCCCCTCCAGTCCGCCGCGGCTGGTGGCCCGTGTTGCTCTTTGTTGGGGCGTGACGCCCTGTCAAATGTCATTATTAATAAATTTAAAATCAATAATCATGAAATTGTAAGATACCTAAGTTGTAGCTTCTTAATATCGGGCGCTTTGGCATTGACGATCTCCGTGAGCTCCGCAACTTGACTTTCCATCTCGGCGACTGCAACTTCTATGGGGCTTTTCTCTTCCACCTGAGTATCTATAACTGGTATACGACGTTTCACATACGGGAACCAATTCTCAACTGTAACAAGTTTACATTAAGAGTTGTATTATTAATAAAACTAGTAATTCGACCGCAATACATATACATAAAGTATAACTAAGTATAAGTTGAACTCTATAACAGACCGGATTCGGTCCGGCGGAGGTCGAATAGAGATTCGACCTCCGCCGGACCGAATCCGGTCGTGTGTTACTACTATGTAGCTAATAATTAATGTACGCCACCGTAGAATAATACGCTAACGAAGCTATATCAAATTTTTCTTTCCATTTTTTCTTTAATTTCTAAATTCACTGGCATGTGTTACAACGAAAATAAAAACATTACAATATTTTTGTTTTATATTATTTCGCATTAACACATGCTTGTGAAAATATATTTATTTTAAAGAAAAATGGAAAGAAAAATTTGACTTCAGGCGCTGACAGATGGCGCTGCTGCCACCATAAGGCAATGCAATAAATGTGAAGGAAAGATTTGGCAAATCGGGCACGACTTCGGTAGCTCAATTGGAAGAGCGGCTGGACTAGATTCCCAGTGACCGCGAGTTCGAGTCTCGCCTAAGCGAACTATTTACAAAAACGCAATATTAACGAAGATATTTTAAGATTTCTTGAATTCGTCAAAGACAATGATGACATTGAGCGGGAACGAAGGGCGCTGTCGGTTAGAGCGAATATGATAGCTCGCAGGTTTGTACGTTGCTCACAAGCTGGAAAAGACTTTATTTCGTGCATATTGTACTTCTTTTTACACGTGCAGCCTGGGGGCAGATTATATGCAAAAATCGTACGCCTTTCGCGTCCAATTTAATAATGCGTTCAGGGTTTTGATGGGACTGTCTCGTTTCTGTAGCGCATCAGGGATGTTTGCTGAAGCTCGTACGACAATGAGAAAACGATGCACCTGCCTGGTGCGCCAGGTGCGGGCCAGCCCTAACATTATCCTGAACTCTATTTCGAGCAGGTTGGATTGTCTACACGTGAATCACTGCTGCAAGCTATCCACCTCTGTACTGGACGTGTAGCAGTGATTCACATAGTGATAGTGAAACTGATTTAAGTTTAATTTTAGAATAGGAATACTAACATTAACAGAATTAAGTAATATTGTTACTAATACTATGATGAGCTTTGTTGCTTTACTAAATAAATAAATAATAATAATAATAATTGATTTCGTAGGTATAACCCAAGCGGGTGATGTTACCTGCAGGTACAATTTTGTATGAGCCGTTTGAGATCATTTCATAACTTGCGACTTCCGAATGGTGATATTTCAAAAACGATTAGTTATAGACTAGTGGTTCCAGTGACTATATTAACTAGTGATGCGCCGAATAATGGTTTCACCGAATAACCGAATACCGAATAATATTCGGTTTAACCAATACCAAACCGAATATTCGGCCGAATTATTCGGTTTACCATTTTATTGTTTTGCCGCGTAAACTGGGTTCTAACATGTCGCTGCTTGCATTCGAGGGCCACACTAAAAGTTCTTAGAAAAACAAAAACTGAGCAAACCAGCAAGTTATAAGGTACACCTTTTCAAAATAGTCTCCATTCACATCAATAATCGATGCATTCGGTGAAACCACCGAGAAAAGCACTTTGCCCACTCGTCCTGAGCGGTCTATTCGACGGCATTTTGAAACGCAGCCACTGCTTCCATAAAACATTTTCCTCGAAGATTTTTCTTTATTTTCGGGAATAAATAAAAATCGCAAGGTGCGAGGTCGGGACTATACGGCGGGCGGCACAGTAAATAGGCAATAAAGTAGAAATATTCGAACCGAATATATTCGGCACCAAAACCGAA
This sequence comes from Macrosoma leucophasiata, assembly GCA_036365455.1. Classification (NCBI taxonomy): domain Eukaryota; kingdom Metazoa; phylum Arthropoda; class Insecta; order Lepidoptera; family Hedylidae; genus Macrosoma; species Macrosoma leucophasiata. Next base: position 17,929,386 of record JAWQUS010000007.1, on the reverse strand, counting down.
TAATTCGGGCGAATACGAATAGTGGAAAAGATGCCGAATATGCCGAATACCGAATACCAACCGAATATTCGGCGCATCTCTAATATTTACTAACGTTTTTGAGATCATAATTAAAAATATTAGTCAAATACCCCATTTCTTAATCGGGTCTACAGATTCGCATCTAATGTAGGTAAAAAAATATTATAGTCGAAAAAAAAAACATAAAAGCGATCATAGGCTTGAAAATTAATAGAAATAATTATTAAATTTATGCAATGGTATTTAATAAAATTAATGAGTGTAACTTTACATAAAAAAAGAGTCCAGTTTGGCGGAAGTTCCAATAACCTATTAATGTGATTGGGTTACTAGTTTAGGACCTTGTAAAAAATATGGGTCGTTAAGGAAAACACGTTCAGTATCTTTATGGCTTTATTTCCCAGAAGGGGCCTTCTCTCACCTACCTTCCAATACGTCTCTAGAGACAGGTTTATTAAAAACAAGGGAAGGTGCCACTATTCTCTTTAGTTATACTTAAGTTTCCAAAAGTGGTATATTTGAAATCAATAATAATACAAAATACTGCCTTTACTGTATAATGGTAAAAGCTCATTGGAAGAAACCTATGTAACTATAAGTACAAACAATGAGATGTCATTACTATGTACCTTAATTATTTCATGTAATATTAGTAGTCATAAAGCAACACGGGCCACCGGCCGCGGCGGAGCGGAGAAGAGTAGCCATATGTAGGTTTTCCCCTTTGTCAAAGTACAAGCTCAAAGTGTTGTAGCTATGCTTGTAGCCGAGATGTTTAAATGTGTGCGTGAAATTGTGTGTGAAATGTATTTTGTTAAAGTCAAGGTGTGAGCTTCGTATAATAGACGAATTTTATTATGTATAAACGCTATGGCTACTCCCCTCCGGTCGGCCAGCGGCCCGTGTTGCTCAATGAGTAGTAGTCATGAGCATGGAGTTCACATTAGAATTGGGTTTAGTGATTATCTTAGTGAAGTCGCTCACTGAATCTCATTCAGTAAAGTGAGCTGTTCTTTTAAATCTCAAGAATTATTAACGCGTGAATCAAAATTAGTGTGCAAACTGAATCTGAACTCTAACTCTCAAAACACTACTTTCTTAATAATATGCTTTTAAAATGTACGTCGTAATCGATTTCCTTCATTAAGGCATGAATTTTTGCTTTATTTTGACTCATAAAAATGAAATGATTTCATTTTAAAAAGACGTATTTACGAATCGATATACTAACACAAAAAACTCTAATGGTAAACATCTACTACCTCTTTCTTTCGGTTTCAGATTTCTCACTGTGTCAACTAATCACCGTTTTAAACCAGGGATGTTAGGGAGCTCCGTAACCGTAACCGAAACTATCGGATATCCGATATACAAAATTAATCAGATAATAGCGGAACACAAGCCGCCTTATCATACTCGTAACTAACTTATGAGCAATTTCACGATCACGAAATTTGTATTTTATGTACTTTTGAAATTCAAGAATAAATAAATAAATAATCCGAAATAATTTCATATCCCTATCCGTATCCGGTATAATAATAATTCCAATATCCGTATCCGAAATTTTATATCCATAACATCCCTGGTTTAAACCCAGCAGCAGTAAGCAGTTCATTTACCTCACCCGTACTGAGCGATTCTTTTGAATGACTCATAAGTTAATTCACATTAGTGCTAACTGAATAGAATGGCCACAGATGAAAACTAGAGGTTTTAAAGCAGATTTGTGGTTATTCCTAAAGTTAAAGGTGTTTAGCATTTATGTCCAGATGTCTACAACAGGTACATATATGAAATAAATGAAATATAAAACGAAAATTAAGTCCGTCATCCAGTTGCTGCTGTGGAATCGACAATAATAATTTATTTTCTATCTTTGTATATTTGTTTTTGTCATTATCGTAAATGATGAATGAACTGACTTTGCTACCATTAACCATTATACTGGGTACAGAAAATTTAATGCAGCAAACGAATATACTCATCATATTGATGGTTAGTGATTACTGCAGCTTAGTCACTAGTCACCATGAAATACATAATACTTCAATAACAATACAGTCCATAATTGCGGGGCTATACAAGTAGTTCACTAGAACGACAGTTCGAAGCACTAAAATAGTTTTATTTAAATAATATAAGAGAACGCTGAAATCCATTTTCTATTTTTATAACCCACCAAGGAAGGTATAATTTGTATGAAATTGCTTGAAATGTTTAGTTTCTTCAAAGGTATTAGTCTACTTTATTAAAATTTATAGTTCAAGGCCAACTAGAGGACGCCACCATACGGACGATACCCACCGTTTTTATGACAGTGTCATAACTGATTGAAATTTTATCATTTGTATACAGATATTGCTACGATATATCGTAGATATGTATTTAAAGTGATGTGTCTTCGATTAAAGCTCTCAGGCGCCTTGAATTATTCCGACTCCTCCGACATTTATCGTTATATTCCAACCAATTTACACAAATCCTTTAACAAATTATATACAGACACCTTGTGAAAACCGCATGACATTCCGTGCATTGGTCTATGATTGTTTTTATATTATTTCGCATTAACACATGCTTGTGTTCTTTAAAAATAAAATATTGGTCTATGAGTTTATCGCGAACAGGCAGACAGACAGGCGCGGCGGTGGAAGCGAGATGAATCCGTGAATTTCATACATCAACAAATAACTGATGCAGGGTCGTACTGGGTTGGAAGAGTCCAGGTGGCTCGGCGGCTTCTGATACGCCTGGGTGGGGACTAAGATTTGATAGTGGGCCCGTGGCAAGAGAATAAGTAATAATACCACGTATAGAATGGACACTTCGACGTCCCGCCCAATTTCCCCGAATTTGCTTACGGAAAGCTCCGTAAAGGCTTACGGGAGACCCGTAGGCAGGGGCACGGCTGGAAAACGCCGCCTGGACTGTCGGACGCTGAGCTTATGTGCGTCATTCGCGAAAACGTGTACAGCCTTACCGGTAAGATGAGTGAGGCGTAGTCTCTGATGATGGACCGGTCCGCGCGCAGCTCCGTCTCTTGTGAAGGGCGTCTCGAACACGAAGCGGCGCACGTTGTGGACTCGCTCGAAGGAACCCTCGCTACCCGACGCCGCCGCGGTCTTGCCCTCGGGAGCTGTTCGCACCCACGTCACTTGGATGTACGCCAATTTACTGTCCAGGTCTTCCCGGTTCACCTGGGTATTGTGGAGTTATATACTTATTTTTGGTGTTATTAAGATGACAAATAAGCATACAGTTCAAATTGCTGATAAGTGAATATATGGTGGCCTATACATGTTCAAGTAAATAAAAGCTAGTCGTCTCAGTAAAAATGAGTAGAAATTAAAGAAAAAAATGGAAAGAAAAATGTGAATTCGCATGTGTTATTGCGAAAATTAATTGTACAATTATTAAGGGAACAGCGACATCTTAACGATATTGTATAAACTGCAAAGTCTATCATATCGGTTGTATTAATAAGTTATCAATGGATGTCGTTCACCGAAATAGAGCAACACCGGAGGGGAGTAGCCATATGCAGGCTTTCCCCTCTGTCAAAGTACAAGCCCAAATGGGCTTATACCTGTCACCTAGATGTTTAAATGTGTGCGTGAAATAGTTTCTGTATTTTGTTAAAGTCAAGGTGTGAGTCTCGTAGTAATAGACGGTTTTTGTAGTGTGCGTGTGTGTCGCACGCATTTCCCCCCGCAAAAAATGACAGACTGTTTTGCATCGGTAATACACGCTATGGCTACTCACCTCCGGTCCGCCGCGACCGGCGGTTCGCGTTGCTCTATGTTCACCGACCCTAAATCGGTTAAAAATCAAAAAGGGAAAGCAACATTTGTCGCATCGGTGTGGGACTTCGGTAGCTTAGTGGTAAAGCGGCTGGACTGGTTATTCTGAAGTCGCAAGTTCGATTCCTGCCCGAAGTCAAATTTTTCTTTCAGTTTTTTTCTTTATTTTCTAAAGGTCACTCGCATGTGTTATTGCGAAAAATAAATAGTACAAAAATGAGTAGGTATTCCTGCCGCCTAAGCTGTTATGCTTGTGCCGGAAATTAAGCACAGTATTGCAATCTAAACTAAATATAGCGGTATGGTAGGTTGAGTGTATATAACATTTAAAACACTCGCGTTTCACATACATTACACACATTTTATTTACCGTGTTGCTACATTGGTAAATATTTCCAAGCTACCAATGGTTGACTGGTAGAGTGTTTGTAGCGTTAAGTCCGCCATTTGATCATACGTTTTATATATTGTGGCAATAAAAATGAGATAAATATATAAATAAACAATATAAAAATTACGGTTTTACCATATCCCAAAATATAAAAGCGTACGGATTCAAGCTTCTGATAAAACTACGCTTCATTTTAAATTAAAAAAAATTGTATATATGGTAGTAGCTACAATCTTTTAAAAACAATTCATGTAGAAATCAAACCATTTACCCAATCGTCTATTCACAAGTGCGTCACTAAATTAAGGCGGAACACTTGTGTTAACATAATTATGTATTTCATCATCATTTATGGCGAACACTTTAGAGCCCTTATGCCGCTCTATGACCGCTTAAATACAGCTAGTGTAACTGTTAATACAAAACACTATTTAAAAATGCAAGAATAATGTATTTCGATAAGCGCAATATTCGACAACACTGATTGTTAATTCGACAAGACTGGTCTTATTAATTAATGTTTAATTGATAAATTTAATTAAATAGGTCATCATTATAATTACATATTGTATGTACAGTATCCAACAAGAAATAATGCACATCGACCTCAGGAAGAGACGTCGGCTTATTTCGGATCTGCAGAGCGTTATCTCTTTCTCACCTTACCTATTTGACGTTTGTCGACCATTTTGATTAAGATTTGACCAATACCGGACTTTGGATGCTTACATAGGCAGTAGCAGCAGTAGCAGTGCAGCAGAGATAACGCTCTATAAAGCCCATCGATGATAGAACCAAAACTGCGTTGTGTCGTTGATGGCGTATACATTGCCAGAAACCGCTCGCCTTGTATGAGGTGTCTAGGGAGAAAAGCTGTGTTGTGTCGTCGATGATAAAGCCGAAACTAGCCGATTGTCACTTTCATAGGCTCGATGTGCATTTATTCTTGATGAGTACGTTAAATTCTAGCAATGTGAGTAAATTACATTTCTCTTAACACATTAGACTCGCGCTCGTCTGCATAGTACAACCATTTAAGGAAAAAAAGGCATCACATTATCACACAATTCAGTACATCTTTGGAATTTAAATCATTTGAAGACAGAGCTCAAATTTCGGTTGCATTTTCCGGTGGGATTTCTGATTTTCACATTATAGGAGGCAAATCTATTGATATTCATTGAGCACGATTCCAGAATGCGCGGTTGCCATTCAGAATCTTCATAACAATATTATTTCCTCAATGCTCCAGGAACCTTAAGCCTTAAAAGCCAGGTGTTCATATTATTGTGTGTGGCCCTATCGGTTTCATTTATTAATTATGACTACATTCACATTGGTGTATCGCATTCTATTGTAGCGGTTTCAAAATTAATATATTTATTAAACGGATAGCGTTTTATGTATTTTTTGCGGGATATGCACCCACTAGCATACCCAATTACAAAAATGTGAGCATTTTTTTGTTTAATGTAATAATAGTGGCAAACTCGATATGACTGGTGGTAGAGCTTCAGTGACGGAGCTCGCAGGGGTAGGCATTGATGGTAGTGTTCAGCGCGTTCAGTTCACTTACCATCAACGTGAATTGTATTTTTGTTTGCCACTTCATGACAAAAAACAACCTAGCGTAGCGTACCTACAGTAGCGTTTTACGAATTCAGTAGGTACCGTTAAGCCGAAGGCACTTAACATTTTAAGAGGCATAAACACCTCAAATCATTAAAGCCCAGTTTATCCAGGACAACTTTTTAAAGTATATTCAGATTTTAATAATAATTCTGGTTTATATAAATAAAAACGTAAAATAAGAAACAATTCATTACTTTAATAAATTAGTATCCAAAGGATTTATTATCAAAACGTGTTGGGAAGACGTATAGACAGATCCTTGACAATGACATTGGGTGAGGTTTCTAAAACCATTTTTTGAAAGTCAATCGTTTGAAAGATTAGTTGCGATAGATGAGCCTATGAAAGTGACAATCGGCTAGTTTCGGCTTTATAGAGCGTTATCTCTGCTGCACACTGCCTATGTAAGCACTGATAGTCCGGTATTGGCCAAAACTTGATCAAAATGGTCGACAAACGTCAAATAGGTAAGGTACGAAAGAGATAACGCTCTACAGATCCGAAATAAGCCGACGTCTCTTCCTGAGGTCGATGTGCATTATTTCTTGTTAATTACTGTACTTCCTAAGTGGTAAAACGTGTACCCCTGTAACTGTGTAACTGGTGGTAGAGCTCTAGTGACGAAGCTCGCGGGCGTAGGCACCACCGCATCACCTAATATACTTGCCGCTAAATGGTAGTGTTCAGCAATGTACAGCCCTGTAATTTTCGGCACAGAGCACCAGTGACGGAGCTCGTGGGCATAGGCCCACGAGCTCCGTCACTGGTGCTCTACCACGATTAAGATATAATCTAAATAAATAAAAATGTTTCGCTAAATGTGTTACTGAGCGTAAAACTCGAGAACGGCTGGTCCAATTTCGCTAATTCTTTTTGTGTTGTATTATAATTGTGTCGAGAAGGTTTGCATGAAAGAAAAAAAAAAATAGATAGATGCGCGAAAATTTTGAAATTTTATGAAAACTTAACGACCATTAATTGTATACCAATAATATTATTTTTTCTAAGGTAAACCTTATAGCGCTTGACATAACAGTCAGTCGTCAATTATAGTTTAAACAGTAAGGACCGATCTAGGTATGAATTGATGATTGAAAATGGCAAAGAGCAACGCGGCCCACCGGTCGCGGCGGACCGGAGGGAAGTAGCCATAGCCTGTATTACCGATGCAAAAGAGTCTGTCATTTTTTGCGGGGGGAATTGCGTGCGACACACACGCACCCTACAAAAATCGTCTATTACTACGAAACTCACACCTTGACTTTAACAAAATACAGAAACAATTTCACGCACACATTTAAACATCTAGGCGACAGGTATAGGCCCAGTTGGGCTTGTACTTTGACAGAGAGGAAAGCATGCATATGGCTACTCCCCTCCGGAGTTGCTCTATGGAAAATGGCATCAAATTACCAGTAACAATATACATTACACCGCGCGCGGCCGGGGCGGGTCGCTAGTATTAAATAAAGTTGTAAACGTGTGTTTGAATTAAGCACGTGCAAAAAAACCAGTTTAATTAAAAGTACTGACCGGTGCTGAATCCATTATCATTTTGACATTTCCCGCTCCGAACTTATGCTCGTAGAAGTTCTGTAGCTTCTCCGATATCTCGCTGAGTGATGTCAACTTTGGTTCCTTATAAATGAATTCAATCCCCTCTTCATCTTCACCAAAATAGGCTTTCCCGAAGAATGCAACGCGATAAAATCTGCCCAACAGACGCTTCCCTGAATGTGTGACTTCGATGACTTTTGCGTATGCTTTGGTGAGATGTTGGTAGCACGCCAGAAGCGCCTGGTAATCCTTTCGTCTTTCGTAAATAGGGATAATAAGGCGATAGAGAGGACCAAGTAATTCGTATCTTTCTGCTTTATCGACATACTCAGTGCACACCATTAGTTGGTCGAGGAACGCTTGCTCGTTGTAATGGACGTCATTCATGCCTGTAATAAATCCAAATTACGCTATTAGATCGAGTAATGGATATTATTTTTTTATCCGTAGGAAGTAAATAATTACAACAGATAGCATCTTAATAATTAATATTTTTGTTATGTAAATTATTTAAAAATAAGGCCAACATTATTGAATATTCGTTTTTATATTATTTATTCGCACCTGCGAGTAAAATATATTTTAAAGAAAAATGGAAAGAAATGCTCTCGCCGCTCCATCTGAACTACCGAAGTCCACACTTGATTGTCAAATTCTTCCTTCACATGTTATTGCATTGCCTTGGGATGGCAGTAGCGCCATCTATTGCCAACAATGCTAGTTAAGCAACCGGTACAACAAACTTTCCAATTTATATCGTAAAGAAGTCGCTTTTACCCTCATCATGACTGAAAGTCCCAGTGGCCGCGGGTTCAAGCCCTGTCTGAAGTCAAATTTTACTTTCCATTTTTCCTTAAAAATATATTACCTATTAAATATGTTTACCTACCGTAAGACAGAACAAGTAATATAAAATGATGAAGATCGCAGAAGGGACGATAATAAGAAAATAAAAAAACATAGGTTCAGTCCTGTATCTTCCGTAACTTAACTGAATTATTATTTTAAAATTAGACCCAATTAAAGTAGACGTACATAATTTCATTTTAAAATTATTACACGGTTTACTAAATTAACTTGTTCCTATTTATTTCTAATAGAAAGTTTATTAGTGATAATTTAATATCAATTGATGAACTAAAAGTGTAACATTAACACACATTTCAAATTGGCCCAAGAACATCACCAATGTAGGACCTAGCTCGTTTAGATATGGAATCAGCAAAGACCCGCATATCTTGCTATATACACGAAAGAGGCTGATTAAACACTACGACAGTCAGTTGTGTGTAATGTACATCAACTAGTCAACCAAACAGTATTACTGATCAACAGGTCTCTTAAATATCACTTAAATTATATTATCTAAAATCAGGGTATTGACTCTGTGGTTCTTTGAGGTATTCATTGAAGGACAATATCAGCCGTGGTTTGATAGCCTTTAGTCACATATAGGAGACTTGCGGAACCTGGACTGCGGCTCACGCTTGTAAGGAGCCAAATGCCTTCAACTTTAAGAGGGTATACAACGTTACGAAGCGGCGGATAGCTAAAGCGAAGTTCAAGCATATCAGTAGAGTTGTCAAGACACTAATGATGCCCGGGAGCCGTGCTAATTGGTCTCTTGCTCAATCTATCGATCGGTCATCTTTCCCACCACTGTGGCAATTTGATGATAGTTCGGCAGATACAGCAAAAGAGAAAGCCGATTTTCTGGGCAGCCTTCTGGTTTCATATTTGAGTCTTGATGTCATGGGTACCATTGTGCATACCAACCCGCGCTGTAAAAGCTCTAAGCCTGACGTTAAATCACCTAGAAGAACGTCAGGCTAGCGCTTTTATGAATCCTTTGTCATCAATAAGTCGAGATTGGACACCGTCTCTGCGGTGGTGTTGAAGGTGTGCGGTTCCCAGTTAACCCCCTTTCTGACGCGCCTGTTCTCATTTTCCTATGATCATGGAAAGGTACCACCTGCGTGGAAGACAGCCCTCGTGCACCCGATATCAAAAAAAGGGGATCCTTTTTTTGGTTTCGTATTCGTATTTGGAGTGATACGGCCAAATACAGGCCAATAGCAATAACTACTCTGCGACGGTTATTTGGAACAAACAGGTCAAATTTGACAAGAAAAATTGTAATAAATTAGATGAATGTAAAAAAAATACTTTTATACCGATAAAAGGGATATGTACTATTATGTACACTTAGTTATTTATTGTGTAATAATTATCAATAATGAGTGACTATATTATTATTTTATTCTCATTTATATTCAACCATAACGTACCAGTAAATTTGGTTCAAGGCACCTGTAGATAAAGATATTATTAATTAAGTAAAGGTGAGAATGTGTGTGTTTACAGGGATAAGATATTTCAGTTCCGACTAACGCAATCAAGAGGAGGAATCATTTTTTTATCTAATCTAATATATAAAATTCTCGTCTCACAATGTTTGTAATAATACTCTTCCGGGACGGCTTGACCGATCATTATGAAACATTTATGTGTGTATTTGGTAGGTACGAAAATAGGTTGTAGTTTATTTTTTATATCGCTAAAGTGCAAGGGTAATTCTCTTCCAATTGTTTTTCTGTTATTTGGATAATTATTTTTTTAAACTATTTTTTTATGATATACCATTAAGCAAAACGCAGAACTCCTAATTTTCAGCCTTCATAAAAAAAACCATTACTTAACAGCGGCATAAGTATCTCCACTTTAATCTATAAGGTGATACGAAGTTCGTCGGTACAGCTACTCATCTTATAAAAAAAACGCTCAGAGCCCCATACTAGTTATAAAGCTGTGTCGTGGGTGTCTTTGTTCACACATACACAGGCACCCAGACCCGAAACAAATATTTACTATATTGACAGTTCTAAGCATATTTTGCTCATAGTAAAGTCGTAGTGCGATCTGTGAATCTCACCATAAGTGTACATATGGGCGGGTGTGGCTAGCAAACTTGATGGGTAAGACCATGTGCCAATTTTTCGAACTCGAAAGACGTCTTAAACCTTGACCGTTATCTCTTGATTACCGCATAACGATTAGTAGGTAAGCAAGTGAGGTACATACCTATATCGGCTTACAGATTTTTGCAAAGGTGGGAAAAAAAGTGGAGGAAAAAAAAACAACTGAAGGCAGTGTCATCTTAATAAGCTGATTATTATTATTAGTATTACATTTGTCGTCAAACCGGAAGAAAACAGTAGCGTTGATTACGATCATTTAGATATAGCTAGAAAAGGAAGTTAATATTGCAACGTCGACAGTGCCTTTGTTTTAGACTTCTTCTTCACATCAATAAAATAATATTTAATATCCTTAGATGATACACCTACAGTTTTATTATACTACCGGTAAAATACTAATTATCCTTATAACTTTCGTGATAGTGATAGGCATACCCAGAAGCAAAACGTCTTAACCCTTATGAACATTTTAAGTTTCTGAATTTTCGGAACAAAGTTACTGAAATCAAATAATTAGGTAATTTGATTTCAGTATGTAACAGGTCTTTCCATCAGGTGAGTTGGTGGTCAAACGTTGGTCTATACATATGTAAAGAAATACTATTTCTTTCTTCGCACTCTGTGTGTTTATTTACCATGAAGTTTGGTTATAGTTTTTAACTTTTTAATTGTCTGATTTTAAAGAAGAAACGAATTCAGAATGTCAGAGACAGATTCAAATACGAGTTGATTGACAATTGCATAATCAATGAAAATTTTAATATTATATTATTTTATGTTTTAAAAGTGAAAGAATAAACTTTCATTGTCGTTTTATAAGTCTGTTTTACTACATGAAAGAAATAAACCTTGTGTTGCTGAAAAGAAGTTTTATTGTTAGTTTTTTTTATACAGAGACTATCTTATCTAGGTAATATAAAACAATATGAACTCAAACCTGAAAAGAAGACAGACTACAGACTTATACATATTAAAAAAAAACAATGTAACTATGTTACGAAAAAAGTTTTATTTCATGTTCTTTCATAATTTTGTATCTTAATGTTTTTTTTTTCATGACTGAAAATATTGCTATTATTGCCATATATTTATATTTAATATCTAAAGGTTTCGTTTTAGAAGTAAGTAGATAGGTACTCAGGAGTGGCAAACGCATCTGCATTTTGACCTCTGGTTTTTGTATAGATATCTACAGGCTGCAGTCGTCACTTAACGTCAACGTGAGCTGCATGCTTGTTTGCCATCTTCCTAACATAAAAAATATCATAAGAAGTACTTTGAAAGTATGCTGAGCCATATTCGTAGCAGATGCAAAACGAGTATCTTTGAAAGTTAAACGTAATGTTAGCCATTTATTTTCATGCATGGTAAAACTTAGGTACTGGCAGAGCATCTATAACCAGTGCCGGAGTAAGGATTCTGGCTTAACTATCACTGGATTTGACTTGAGCAAAATTTTCTCCTTGATGAGCAGAATAAAAGGAAATACGTACATTTTGAAGTATGTTAATGAGAGCACGACTATTTTTTTTTCTCATCAAAGTATATAATCCTGTGTTTTTTTTATGTAATGAAAGTGGCAAACAAGCATGCAGTTCACATTGATGTTAAGTGATGACTGCAGCCTATAGAGACCCATACAAAGACCAAGGTCAAAGTGCAGATGCGTTACCACTCCTAAGGCCTAAGGTGTTATGCACATGTGCCGGAAATTACAGGGCTGTACATTACCACCTGACCGGAACACGATAAAACTGAACACTATCATTTAGCGGCAAGTATATTAGGTAATGCGGTGGTGCCTACGCCCGCGAGCTCCGTCACTGGAGCTCTACCACCAGTAACACTGTGTATATGTATATACGTTTTCTCCTTGACGAGAACAAAAAGTAAATAGTATTTTTAATATCTTATATCTTTGCCTGCGTGCTCCCCTATATGAGCAAATTCTCTGTGTTTCAAATTAGATTATACATAAATAATAGTTGTCTATATGAGAATAAAATGTCTAAGTTCACTTAGATTATATATAGGACAACTAATAAAAAAATAATCAAATACAAATGATTTGATATTAATTCGCACAAAACATTGTTAAAGTCCCGGCCGGCTTTAATGTACCTATCTGTATATAAATGGAGCGGTGGCTCTGTGAATTGCAGTCGAAATCGACTCGCGAACGCGCGTACATAATGTACATAAGATACGGCCGTCAATAAGTCGTATAAAATTAAAAATACAAAAAAATGGGATTAGTGCTGGTATTGGTTGGTTTAACGTTAGTGGCGGTCGCGAGTGGGAACCGACACTACCAACCGGTGCCACATTCCGTGGGACTCACCGGGGACCTCAACAACAAGATCGACTCTGTGGACAACGGTTTGGCAAACACTGATCTGCTCCTCGCTTTTGTGGTACGTCCGTTATGACGAACGATTTAAACCCATTGAATGATCGACTAGGCCACGCTTGTCGTACGTGCCCTGACTTCCTGTATATCGGTGAACATTTGCGGATTATAATAGCAAAGTGTATGCCCATGATTGAGTGAACTCCGATGTAACAGGAGTGTGAGAAAAACAAACTGGCCAAATATGTATTAAGAGATATAAATGATTAAATTTAATTGATATATTTTCAACAGCTTTAATCAAAATTTAATGCATTTTTTTGCATATCAATCAAGACAGCTAAAATTAATGCATGTAAAATTTGCATTATGATTATTTTTACAAGTTTACTCAATAATTAATTTAGTTAACAAAGATATAAGATAAGATATTTCGCAACGTACCTATCTGTATATTAAAACTAAAAGGTACAACGATATGACTATAAAATAATACAATATACCTAATACAAGTACTACAATAGAGGAATTAATTAATCTGATTGTATAACCTATTTATACATGAATTAACAAACGTTTTCAACAATTACCATTACTATGTTACTAGTTTGGTAATTAGTTTTGAATTTATTAAAAGCCTATATAAGGTTCAAAATAAAAACCTTTAATAACGTTATCAATTTAATTATATAATTATCTTATTTCGAATGCATCGATTTTGATGAATGTAATATTTTTAGGTCTTCCGACATGGCGATAGAACACCTGATCAAGAAGAATTGGACAAGTACCCAGAAGAGAAACTATCAAGTAATATTTTCTTTCCTTATGGAAAGAAAGCTCTAACAAACGTAAGTAAATCATAGGCATAATAACCTTAAGACTTTTAAACTTGAGATTAACAAAATAGGAGGTACCTTATCATTTTCCACTTGATTTCTTGAGGCCGAAGTAATGTATTGAATATTATATTTATTAAATACTACTAACACAAAAATGTTCAGTGTTGTAGAATTTGAGAAATGGATCTTCTTTAAATATCAAAGTGAATTTTATTGTGTTGGTTATAGAGCGTGGAAAGTGTAATGGAAGTGAGAAACAAGCATACATCATATTCATGTGGCTGCATCCTAGAGGCAATATAGACATATACACAAACAAAACAGCTCTTCAGAACTAATGGCCGAATACTCAAACGACACTCAATTTTAAGCAACCTTCAAATGTGCGCTATCTCTATCGTTTGATCGTGTTTGATAAAGACAGAAGACTTTTAAGTCCCACTTAGGTTTAAGTGACGTTTGAGTATTTGGTATTACTCTAGTATTGAGTATTACTCTTACATAGATCTCAGTCTCAAAACACGGCATTAAAATCTCGATTAATATGGTAAAATTTGATCTTAAGATCTACTCAAGGACTGAGATCAGTTTATGCCAAACACGGGATTAAAATCAGCTCTGAAAAAATCTTGCATCCAGAAATTAAGGGACCGTAATTTACCATCTAACCAGAACACGGTACGGATTATCACTTCCACTTTAGCGGCAAATAGTTGCGGTGACGTCTACACCCTTGAGCTCAAAAACAGGGAGAGTGAGCTCAATGATATCTAAACGACTGCACAATTTAACTCTATGTAACATTAAGCGTACTGTTTTATCAGTTACCAATCACATAAGCTTTAATTAGAGGACAAGGATAAATAATACAAGCGAGACATAATTTAAGTCTAAAAAATATAGGTACTCGTATTTGAGCGCAAACACACTCTTGAGCTCTGTTTATAATAAGTACAAATCAAATCAGTCAGAATCTTGAAAACACGTGGCGATACGGATATTAAACGAACATTAGGCATGCATCGGTTGAATAAAAACACAGGTTTCGCGATGTACCTACTTAGGTATTATAACATTTGATTGTAGATGTTTTGAAGATATTTCGATTTGGTGAATTAACGTATTTCAATCAATTTTTTTCCTGTAACTTCGTCCGTATGATATTTGGTTTTAGTACAAAAAAGTACACTGTTCTTTCTTAAGATTCATTTTAATTTTCATCAAAGTCGGCCTAGCGTGAAAACGTAAGAAAAAGAGAACCTTATAAAAATTATAAATAAATATATTAGGGATCCTTATAATTATTATATTTATCGTAAAAGTGCCGTCTATTTTTAATTTCATATATTTACTTACGTGACACCTTCTTGTTTGGTTAGGTGTACCAAATTTGAACTCAATCCGTTAATTGCATTAATAAGTTATAGAAGTACCGAATTTAAAGCTGACTGGGAGTCGCTTATTTGAAGTTAACAAAATAAGTATTGGTATCTTTTTGATATAAAAAATCTTTCAAGTGTGCTATGAAAGGAGAATGACCAAAGTCGCCCTGATTGGCGTCTTAACTGGTATGTAGAAAATTGTTTTTTGAATTTAGATTTCACTCACATTTTTTTCACGTTAAAACGAATGGGGATTTACAAGATATTTTTTGAAAGTTAATAAATTATTTTGCAGTGAACTGCCAATCACAGACCAATAACCAAGCTGCCAATGTCAACACCATTGCATTATATACTTTTTTGCGTTAGACACTGATCATTTTAGGACCTTTATAACTTTGTCGAAATAAAATCGATTTCAACGATCGCTTGCTTTATTATCGATATTCAACGGAATAGATTATTCATGTCTACTATTTGTCTTGTATAATCACTAGGTATCGAATGGATATAATTTGAACAGTACCTTAGTCTTGACTTAGCTCAAATTCATCATATAAATGTCTCACTTTTTATTATCATGAAGCGGCAAATAGAAAAACAGTTTACATTGATGGTAAGTGAATATATAGCATAAAACACCCACATGAAAACCAGATATTTATTTATTAATTGTTAGTATTTAATATTTGTCTGGTATTACTACCTGGAGAAGAATCATGACTACGCCATGCGGTTAAACTATAATACCTACTTAATGTAAGTAAAACAGTTAAGATGCTACACAATACTTTAAAATAGTCTTCGCTTATTTTAGTAACCTCTGGCAGGTACAGCACACAAAACTTAACCTCAAAATAACCAAAAGTTCGTAATGCAGTTTTTTAAAAACTCCTATTGATACCTTTTTTCTTTTTTGCGCACGCATTTCTTAAGATATTGCCTATATTTTGCGAGTAATCCCGTCGAGACGCAAGAAGGGCGAACTCCCATACAAAATTGGTTCTCCTTTGAAGAGTTCCCTCGATTTCTCCAGGATCCCATCATGAGATATTGGCATGGTTACAATGGGACCAAGTGTGCAATATACACTTTCAAACAAAAAAAAAAACATCCAAATCGTACAGGCGTTTTCAAATTTTCGCTGAACATACATAAAAAAAACGACGAATTGAGAACCTCCACTTTTTGTCGAAGTCGATTAAAAACATGTATCTGTTGCTTAGTCGATGATACTTTTTAAATCCTACGATCGTAGACCCTAATAAAGGCATTCAAGCAAGCTAAGCCGTAACGGAAGGGCAACAGATATCTGCGATATATTTAAGTCCTCCTTAACTTAAATATAAAATCATTAAACTCAAGACTAAGCCCTAAACTAATATTTTATGAAGGAATCTGTACGACTTGAATGCAGGCAGTACTAATGCTATCGTGGTTACCAATACTTACGTATTGTATGACTATTAAGTATTCGGTATTGTGTGCATTAACCAATTACACAATTGAGATTGAGAATTTAATCTCAATTCTCATCGATTGCAAATTAAAATAGCTAAACAACATTTGTACAACGATAAGTCAAACGTATGTCGGGCATAAGCGCAATACACACTGAGCCCGTCGACACAGCAGGTCCAATAAAAACCGGGGCGGCTAAAAAAAAAATAGGTAGAGTGTGTATTGCGCTAAACGAATCATGTCGAAAATCTACTCATTATTTATAAAACCATTCACTCTTTTTCAACTATTCATTACTGCTCTACTCCAATGTACATAATAATGAATAGAGATCTCTCATCTTGGTATGAGCGGCCTTTTCGACAAAATAGGTACCTACCTTCTGTACAGAAGGTAATCTTCTACCATAAAATATATTCATGATAATTTCTAGATGAAATTTTGGGATACGGTACATAACTCAAGGGGACTCATGGGCTAGCCTGAGTTCCTAGCCCAATCGAGTGTGTAAAATTTGTAAGAGTTTGTGTTATTTGCTACATGTGTCTAGTGAGTGCATAGGATTTAATTTTCATATTTTTATTTTAAAGACAGGCAAAAAACGCGGATATCGCGTCGGCGAATATATCAGGAAGCGGTACAACGGTGTCATATCGCAATTATATCTTCCCGATGAGATTTCAATTCGTACTACAAACTACGACCGGACCAAGATGACAGTCTTAACTGCTTTAGCAGCTATATACCCACCGACCACAGCACAGAGATGGAATCCAATACTCGACTGGCAGCCGGTGCCTTATGATACACCAGTTCCTGAAGACGATGACGTAAGATAAGATCTTTTTGAGCCAAATTAGAAGAAGCATCTTTACTCTATGAAAATAATAAGTAATAAAAACACGTGATGAAGTTGAGTGAAGGTCACATTTGTTTAGCATTAACTAATAAATATTTTTTTATAAAAAAGAATAAAATCCAATCAAAGTGTTTAAATAAAACTAAACTAAAGATAATAAAACAGGTTATTGTGTAGGTTTAATCAAATTCATGTTTTTGTGACTCTATACAAAAAGTTCAGTTCGTTTCTTGCATTTTGTTACTTTTGTTCCGCGCACCTAATTTAAACTCTTATTCCAGCTCTTGTATTGGTACGAATGTCCAAGATACCTTCAATTAAGAAACCGTGTCTATGATTTGCCTGAAGTTCAGAAATTGCTGCAGCCATACGAGGGACTATTCAATTTTTTAACTCAGAAAACAGGATCCAATATTACTACTAGTGAAGACGTTTTCTTTTTGGATAATCTTTTCCAAGCATTGGTATGTACCTATCTATTTGAATCTTAACGATTCATATACCTACAAGCTCGTGGCAAAATGATGTGGTTTTGTAGTTTATTCTTTATGATAGGTATTGTATATAAACGGTTCCATTTCAGCAAAATGTTGGGGTCGAGCCACCGCAGTGGGCTCTAGAAGTCATGCCACGAATAAAAGAAGTTACAAAAATAGAATACGCTTGTGAGTTGTACAACAGTGATTTGATAAGACTAGCAACAGGTATGACATTAATATTGTTAAAAGCTATATTTTATTTGTGTTTGTAGACTGTTAGATCAACAGTAGGGAATGGTGGAGTGTTATCCTTAAGCTACGAAATAACCTGGGTGCACCCTTGACATGATTCAATAAATAAAGTCTATCTCAGCTGACTTTCTTCATATCAAAATCTTAGACCCATCCCTGTAGAGACCTTCGAATTTCTTTAATATTCTGTCTACTTATGTGTAAATCATACTACGACATTTTTATTTGCAGGAAGACTGATGTATGACTTCTTTAACGCAACAAACGCTATAATCGCAGGAGATAAAAGTCAAAAGAGACTGCATTTGATTTCGGCTCATGAAAATAATGTGGCAAGTCTACTGGCAGGCGCTAGGGTATTTATCCCTCACCAACCTAACTATGGAGCCACCGTTTCTTTAGAGTTGAGAAGGCGGCGTCTTACTGGCCAATTTGGAATAACGGTACTTGTTATGGATATTTATTTATGCATTCACGTAATACTAAATTCGAATTATAATCACAGCCACAGTACTACATATATGTGCGCCCAGTGACATTCCTAATGTTACAAAAATCTTTGAACAATAGCGACCTGATTTAAGGCTTCAAAATGTGGAATTAATCATAAGACACTACTAGCCCTAAGTCTTGGCAATTAGGTATTTCTGATTTTTTTCGGAAGCAGTCGGTAGGTACAACTCAAGGTATTAACCTTGAGTTGTACCTACCTTGAAATAAATTTCTGGCCATTCAATAATATTACCAATTGGACTCTACTACCACACAATTGAATACTTCTTAAGGCTATGGACCAAACATAAATGAGACATTAAAAATTCAAGAGTCTAATATAAGATATCTAATAAAAAATACAAGATATCTAAATATTAGCAAAAGAGCAGGTCGTCCATATTCTAGAATTTTTACTAGTAGACATTTTTTGAAAAAAATATTTTCATAAACTTTCTGTTAATAGCAGTGTGGCTACGAAAGTTATAAGAAAGTTCTATTAAACGACTTCTTTTATTTAATTTTAAGTCATAAAACATCTTATGGGGGTCTGTCATCGGCGCAAAATCATAGTTTGATCTTAAATATATGTCAGTACAGTCTCTATCATATGCACAAAGTAGTTAATCAGCAATCGATCAAGCAGATCTATCGTTTAACTCCTATGAAGACGTTTTGTGGTGATGAAAACAGTTATTTATTCATATTAGGCACATTAGGATTTAATTTTTATATACACTTTCTTCTTTTTTTTAATAATATAACAATAAAAAATAATCTAGCAGATTTTATTAGTAAATAGTTTTTACATAGGCATACGAGTATATGGACCTTCAGAATGTGTTTTTGTCGCTATATTATCATTAAAGTTGTTATAATGTGCAATACGTTCAGACGCACATCACAAAAATATCTTTTAGTTACTGCTGATACAGTTCCTGTTTTCCTTATCAAGTTTTACACGAATAATTTCGGTGTATGTAAATATATTTTTCTCTTTTTCCAATTTAAGGGAGGACGTGCTAAAATATACATTTCTTACCAGCTGAACCGGCAAACTTCGTATTGCCTCACAATGAAATAATGTGTCAAAGGTTTGCTAGAAACGGACTATTTGTATGGGAAAATGAAATTGTGGATCCCCTTAAATTTCTTCATATTTTCTTACCTTTTAAACCTTCCCTGAATTTCCAAAAATCATTCAAAATCAAAATTAGCCAAATTGGTCCAGCCGTTCTAACGAGCGAGACTAACGAACAGCAATAGATTTTTATATATTTAGATAATCTGTTACGTTTGTCACAGGCGGTGTATGCTCCAGACGCGGGTGGGCCGGGCCTGGTTCTGCCTATACCTGGTTGTGGAGGCCAGCCACTATGCGACTACGACACTTTTGTGAATCTCACCCAAGACGTCGTCATGACACCCTCTGAATACAGGAGAGAATGCGACCTCTCCGTTTAGAAAATAAGCAATTTTATAAGTCAGTAGGTTTATTAAGTACAACATTTTTAACTTTACCAATGTTATAAAACAGTTTCTTTACAATATGTACATGTTATGTGTAGTTATGTTACATTCAAGTAGTTTGTTGTTATTTATTGTTAATGTATTCTCCTATGCATTCCAAAACCGCTAAATAATTATTTGTTATAACTAACAATCATGTGTAGAGACAAATAAAGAGGCTGTGATTTTTATGTTCTAGTGATTATTGAGTACCCTTAGAATATACCTACTCCTAGAATCTGCGTTGATAAATATGTAATTTGATTATCGTTGTAATGTTCTTAATTAAATAAATAAAATATAGGTATCCATTTCTCATCGAATAAATCTTAAATTACCCACCGTGTAATAACAGGTCTAATAAGGAAATCATTATTTTAATATCAGCCATTTTAGGAATTAGTTAATCACTGAGTTGATTGTATATAATATATATACAAAATCTGATTATCTGATACAAAAAAAATGCTAGTCCCATGACCAGAAAAAAAAGATCACGTGGTTGCTCTTAAAATATAAATCATAGTCATAATGAAATTGATAGTGAAATAGATAAATGATTTGTAATAATACAATTATTTTTAAACTGTATTGGCATTATGACGTAGGTTCAACCGGTGTAGCAACCGTCATCGGTGCTGTACCAGCTGTATATGTTATATGTGTAATTAAAGAATATTAATAATTAATAGCGATGTTCTGTCTGAAAATAATATTGGCTCTTTTTCTATTTTCAGTTATCAATGAAACGAAAATTGAGAAGTATACAATGAAATTCAATCACGTTAATAAGGGCAGATGTGATTGAAGATATATTCATTATTTTTTACTTGGCCTATATCATCTAGAATATTTAATAAGTAGCGAACTGATTACATTACACTTAATATGTTTTTTTTGCCTTCACGCCTACTCAAATATGCAACAGCTTTTTGATAAGAAATACTTATTGTTGATCTTTTGGAAAATGAATATCGGTTATTTTGCTTTGAAATACATTTAGTCTACTTACCAATATTCGTAATATGGTAATGCAAAATTAAACTATGCTGTGTAAATATTTAATCCTAGTATGACATTTGCATACTTAAATACCTATAAAGATATCTACTTACACACTGAATGTAGATTAGATATGTTTAGCAAATTAACTCTCGTGTTGTAGCGGTATATAAAGTTTTAATGATCGTCTGGCGCTTAGTATTTTCGCCAGACATAGATACTGTTTTTTTTAATTATTATTTTGTGGACGCAGCGCTGTTATAACCTACTAGACTAAGATTATTAAGAGTAGGTTTACCGTAATACGATGGTTCATTTGACAAGCATTTTATGCGTAAAGTAAGTGCAGTATATTTTAGTTTGTTTGATTAATTAATATTTATAAATATGATAATTATACATAGCATTAATCCTTCAAGGATCGTACGGCCACCGGCGGCGAGACACAATTGTCACAATTTCAATTGTCATATTTTTCTCGTGTCTGGAGAGATTAAGAAAAAACATGGAACTAAGAGATTAATATAATAAGACTTTCTTTGAAAGGGAAAATTACGCTCAGTCATATAAATAATAAAAATTGAACAACTTATCTAAATAAAATTAACACCCGTTTACCAATCGTCTAACTGACTTACTAACAAAGGTAGGTAAGTAGTTCCCAAGATTACAGCCAGGCTCGTATTGGAAATCTGTACCATATATACAATAATAACAAACGTACACCAGCAACTCGTATATGATTCCCATATTAATTCGCTACAAGTTTCGTTCTCATAAACCATCAATGTGAATTACATGGCATTGTATAGGAACTGCTACAAAATAAAATCTGTACATCCCATTCAATCGCAGTGACGTCGGCAAGGGCGTTACCAGGGATTCGGTACAACCAAACAAAAAGCGATGACAGACGATGGTCGTGTGCATGTGTAAATAGATACCGTAGCACAATCGATTGGACAAAGTCGATCATCTGAGCGGGCAGGTCGCAGCGACCGTGAATCTGCCGAGCATCCCGTGCGCTCAGTGGGCCACTGTTTCGCGTGCCGTGCACTTCCTGCCCCGGTCTCTCCATCCCGTTTGGACGCACCAACGGATTTGTTCATGCCAATTTGTGCTCAAATGATCAAAGCGTAGGATAAAAGATCTAGTGCGATGATACATTAGAGACAACGACGCGTTTCGATATCGGAGAACGATGTAGAGCTGCCGACCCGGCGGCGAAAAATGTAAGTTACTTATTATATGATATACAGACTATGCAGTAGTATTAATAGGTATGATAATACAATAATAATTTAGTTTAACTGTTCACGTACCATCGCACTCCGGTACCTAATTATTGAAATGTATACAAAATTATTAGAAGACATGGCAGAATTACATGAGGTCAACACATAATAATGTTTAGAAACGAATTAATTTGGTGAACTTCTGTCTCGTTCATGATCCAAAATAAGTAAGTAGGTACATAATTTATACTGAAAAAAAAAAAACATTACATGTCCAAGACATGGTAGGCTATTCAGTTAAAATAAGTTATATTTTAAAGGTAATATTAGATTATTTAATAAATATCTAATAGTTCTTGTAAATAAATAATAATAAGGCAATATGGTGTAAGATGTGAAGATAACTATTTGATTTGATAAAGGAAGTAGCTATAAATAGTATTAAATATGCAAGTATATTAAAACTATTACTGACAAGTGGGGGTACCGTCGAAGAAGTTTCCGGAGATCCAAAAATATTACAAATTACACTTTATTGCTACACAAACAAGGCACAGACATGATCTACCGGACAGGTACATCGATCGCTCTACGAACCGCCTTTGATAACGACCGACGGAGTCGAGATCCATGCTCACAATATGAAATGAATTCAAGTAAACGTTGGATTCTTTAAAATAAAATAATAATATTTATGATACTCAGAAAGCAAAACTAAAAAAAAATAATAGAAAGGCTTGTATCAAATACGCAAAACAATACAAAAAGGTATGTTTTTTCACTCATTTCGCAGTTAGTGCCACGATTGGTTGAAGCCTATTGTCACATTTTTTTTGACGTGGCCAATTATTGCAAAGTGCCAACATAAACAACCTCAGAACGTCAGGAGTATTGAAAATACGGAAACGCTCAATTTACAAAGCATGGACGTAGCAGCAAAAAATATGAGACACCAGAATCAAATGCTATAAATCGATTAACTCGATCATTGCTCGCGATTTTCAAGTATATTTACGCTAAAAGAAAAATATTAATTGTTTTTGTGTAATATTAATATATTAATATTAATCGTTTTTGTGTCGAATGTTGTGGTCCACGGACAATTTTGATTAAAGATCATAACACATGTGAGATGAACTTTGATATTCGAACAATTTAGTGGATGTATATCGAGTGATATAATATAAATATTAATATGTACGGTCAAAGAATTGCCCGTTTATCCAAAATCAATCAAATGCCGTTGGTCAAGCATACTATCAGTTAACTGGATGTTTGACCAAACGGGAAATTAAATAGACTGTACATTTTAAAGATGAGTAAAGATTATAAGAATGATCAATGTAGTACAGAAGGCTTAACTGAGGTAATTACATCCCTATCATCCTGTGTAATTATCTATATTTAACCATTGACATTATCACACCTCGAGAGTGGCACTGGGAATCTTCTGAAATTAGAAAAATCCTACTTACTCTTCGTACGACTAATCCGAGGATTTAATCCGGGACCTTGTATAACAATAGTGCGTCGCGAGCCTATTATGTAACTCAGTTACTCGATTGACATCTGCGAGATAATTACCATTATATTAGGAAAAATAACTATGCACTAAATAGTGATCATCAAATTGATGTTAATTTAGTAACTTAATTAGTGTTTAATTTATTGGATTTTTCACAATAACACACGCGAGTTCTATATTTTAAAGAAAAAATAATTTCAGACGGGATTTTTTCTTTCACAATAAAAAATGTGGAGAAACAGCCACCAGCTAGTGCGGGCTTCGGTAGCTCAATTGGGAGAGCTACCGGACAGTAATCATTGATTCAATGTCAAATTTTTCTTTTCATTTTAAAGAAAAAAAGAAATTCTTCCGCCAGTGGAGTCAGCCAACCAAAGAATGGCGGTGAAACCATTCCAACAGGGAGGTAGTAAATAGGACAACTCAGCTCTGGAAAACTTCTGAAAAATCCAAAAATCCCAATTGCACTTACCCTCTGACCCTGGGTTCGCCAGGACAGGTAGCAGTAGTAGTGGTAGCCACTATTAGATTACTGAGACAGTTGAATATTGTAGATATTAAAAGCATCAAGATCAAGAGGAATGGTCGCGTTTGCTTTGCACTTCAAAAAAAATTATATGTGCAGGAAAGAGGGCGGTCGCGAGGAGGAGCCGACCAACGCGGCGGATGCGGCACCGAGCATGCGCACCGAACACACCTGCTGCTGCCTCGGCGTGTTGGTGGGCGTCTCTCTCATCGCCGGTGCGTGAGCGCATTCAACGTGTGTGATGTTGATTCAATTGATCTCAATAAAATATATTTAATGAAGTTATTTTATTAAGCCATAGATATCAAAGTAAAATCAAAATTACCAAATGAAACGCTGTCTTCTTCACTAGCAATTGCGCATAGGGCTCTCAGCCTGAGTACCTTACTTTAAACTAGTGCCTAAGGGATATCACTTCGATTCCGAACCTCAGCTTAGGCTGTAGCTGGGAAGGGTAAGACATAATATGATTAGAGTGCTTGCGCTCTTGCCATCGGTTGGTAGTTTAGAACGTCTATTAACTAAGAAGTCTATGAACGTCTAACAACTAAGGTCTCAGGGGTGGCAATGCATCTACATCTTGGCCTCTGGTTTTTGTGTAGATGTCTATAGGCTGCAGTCATCACTTAACATCTATGTGAAGTGCAGGCTTGTTTGTCATCTGCGTTACATAAAAATAACTATTACATTATTTACTTTTTATGAGCAGCCCTCGTAGCAGTGATCCTGATGAAGGACACAACCGTCGAAGTTACAACACTACGACAAGTTCACGTGGTAAGTTTCATTTTGCAAATCATAACTTACATGCATGAAACATTATCTCGAATTAATAATAATGAAATAACGTGTTGAATAGTGTTAATAATTGATACGTTGTGCCTATATCAAATTCTTTTTAAATACCATATATTATCATACCAATCATTTCTTTTTTATTTTTGTTAGAATAAACGATTTTGAACCGACTAATATTTACGAAACAGGAATTAAGGCGTTTCTGAGTTAATAGATAGGTTTTTATATTTTTATATCCAAGTGCTTATTACCAATGTGAACTGTAGGTTTTTTTTGCCACTTAAAAATACGATAATATAATTCATTTATTGTTTCTAGCTAATGTCACATGGTGAACGCACACCTAACGAACGCGAGTTGGCCATGCTGGGGGCGCCCCCCTCCGAGCACGTATTTGCTCCGTACGGAGCGGGCGCTTTGACCAATGTGAGTGAATTTCATTTAAATTACAGCGGCGCTGATTTTGTAATATTTGAGATGGCCTTAGGATATAATGCTTTCAATTTTTATTCAGCATAACTTAATAATCATTTAAAGCGTATTTAGGTCTTATCTAAATGTTTGATGTTGATTATTCAATTTTATTTATGAATTTTTAAGTAACTGTATTTCAAAATCCTTACTGTTTACTGTTCATGGTTCTGTATTCAGGATTAATGTTAAATTCTGTAACTGTGAAACTGAAACTTTGGTTCAGATTAGGAAATAACGAAATATTATAATGTATGAACACATTTAAAACTAGAATCAGAAAGCAGTTCTTTGATAGTTTAATGTGACATACACCATAATTAAAGCTACACCGGTTTGAATAGAAAATAAATTCTAAGGGATTGCATCCTGATATATTATGAAAATCTACGTAATTTGTGTCCTAACTGTAGACCATGTGAACAATGCGCAAGCAAAAGCTAACATGAATTACTTACTCAATACACAACAATTGTAAGATCTGCCACATTCATGAAAAATACAATGGTCCTGAAAAGCCCGAATAGGCTTTGACATTGGAATGTTTTTCTTGCATCAGTTACTGTACTTCTCAGTTACGGTATTATTTGATTATATAAAATGGTATTGAACAGATATTTGAACTGATTCTACATGCAAATCATGGGAATCATACGAAGTATTAACAAAAGAGCCTTTTAGCGTAGTTCCTCGATTAACCGAACGAGAAATCCGATAGCCGTAACGAAATGTTACATGTGAAATAAAATTCCCTCGAGCTGAATTGTAACTGCGTTTGAATGGTGTATTATAATAGGTGACGTTTTTAGGGGTCAATGTATTTGCAGTTACATGACTGGCATGTCTCTAGTAGGCCCATAAAGTAAATGACTCGACATCCGTATATACAATGTCGTGATATTGAACTGTCGCTGGCACGAGTGGTAGTCAGTTCGAGGGGCAACTAAAGATAAATAGGTTTGTAACGAAGCGTTTACTTCCCGGTCCGAATGCGGGGGGAGCCTCGATGGCTGAAGGTCGCGAGGAGCTCTAAACAGGAACGAGGTATCGCACAGACGTAGATTGCTGTCCGACACTAATAATGATTTATTGCTTGTTGCAACGCACGTCACCATTCACTGATAGAAAGGCATTCATCTTATACATTACAATGTTGCAATATTATGTGATGCCTTTGCTGTTGTATGCATTTTTCTTTAAATGATAATGGAATAATTGTTTTCTAGGAAGGAAAGACGTTAACTTTTGAAATGGGCGCATTACTTAGGAAGAGATATAATGATTTTTTGGGGCCGTACTACGATTCCGGTAAGAATTATAACAAACATACATACAAGCTAAACATCATGTAACAACTTCACTGGAACAACGAAAACTAACAATCAACTAAAAGAGAGTATTATGTGGCCTGTAGCCCCGAGATCTTCGATACCTTTACAGCGTCTCCATCAGTAAGACATTTAATATTGATACATATTTCCAGCAACCCCTGGTACAGTTCCAAGTGTAGGAGCTCGAGGGCGAAGGCACCACCGCATTACCCAGCCTATCCGTCGCTAAATGGTAGTGTTCGGCACTACCTTGTTCTGGTTAGATTGTAATGTATGGCCTCGTATTAACACACAGACATGACACCTTAGGTCTCAGGGGTGGCAACGCACCTGCATTTTGAGCTCTGGTTTTTATGTATATAGGCTGCAGTCATCACTTTACATCAATGCGAGCTGCATGCTTGTTTGACACCTTCATTATATAAAGGAACTCCAATTTAAATTAACATGTCCCAGCGCAATTACTAATTGAGTTGATTAAGATATTTCACGTATATTCGACAGAAAAAAGTATAGTAATAGCATCAGATACAGATCTGAGCAAGATGACTGCCCTGTTGATAGCGGCTGGCCTGTGGCCGCCCGCGACAGAACAGCTGTGGAATGAGACCATGCTGTGGCAGCCCGTGCCTTACACGTACCCACGCCAAGGAGAAGATTATGTGAGTGTTTTGTTGTAAACGAGTATAATTATTATAATTGTTATTCATGTTATGAAATTCTGCCCAATTTGCACTTTCAACACATATGAACACTTTTCCTTGAAATTTTAAAATTCATTTAATAAAATAGCGGTTTCTTCACCTAACAGTTTTAAGATATTACTCGCATAAGGCCTACACAAATACCTATATATAACCTCGAAGGGACAGACAAGTGCAGATTCATATTTAGTAGTTAGTATACGAGTTCCGATAGGAGTTCAGCCTATATACTACATCAAAACGCCGGGGTACCATTGATAAAATCTACTCAAATTCGAATAGCCATCGTTTTACTTACAATCCTAAATATTTCTTTCCATTTTACATAAATTAATATTTAAGATTTATTTCAATGGACCAGATTTTTTTTTCTGAACAGTTATTGTATGAAGAAAATTGTCCGCGCTACGACCAAGAAAAACAGAGGCTGTTAAAAGCGTTCACGGACGAAGGATTGCTGGTCCCCTACAAAGACTTATTCTACAAGATTGCACATATGACCAGCACTAACTTTAGCTCACCACAAGAGGCGTACTATCTGAACAATTTATTTTTAATCCAAGTAAGTCAATTCAAATAAAATAAAAAAATGT
Organism: Macrosoma leucophasiata; assembly: GCA_036365455.1. Taxonomy (NCBI): domain Eukaryota; kingdom Metazoa; phylum Arthropoda; class Insecta; order Lepidoptera; family Hedylidae; genus Macrosoma; species Macrosoma leucophasiata. The sequence continues at coordinate 17,901,193 of JAWQUS010000007.1, read as the reverse complement.
CGTAGATCCCGTTGTACACATACAACACAAACACAATCACCCAGACCTGAAACAAATATCTGTAGGCCATACAAATATTACTGGGTTGGGGTGAAGGGATCGAACCCGCGACTCTTCGAATCAAACGGTGGTTTGGCACCGCTGGACTAACCAGGTCGTCAAAATACTGTCTCATATTTCACTTAAATAAGTCTCTTAAATAAAAACACGTTTTATCAATATAACCGAAATTCATACAACCGAATTGTACAAAAAAGACAGCATTTCAGGTTTTAAGATGAATTAATAAAATATAATACGGAGCAAGAAACCAAACCGTAGACGCATTAATCGTGTTATTTTTTTCAGGATGACATCAAAGTAGCTAATCCAAAATGGGCTAAACACGTCAAAAGAAAACTGATGGATGTCGCGCGGCTGGAGTATACTATGATGTTTCATAACAATTTGCTAAGAAAACTAAGTGGCGGTAAAGACTTTTCAAATCAATTTAGAGAAGAGGGCTACATTAACTTAGATTCGTGATATCTATAAGGGTCTTCATTCTACCAATATGTTATGAAACGTATCATACATACGTTTACCGATGTTACAAATTTTATGACTAGCAAAATGTAGGTCCGCTTTCATTCACTATTATTTTTGCGGCAAGTAGGTATCTCTTACATCGTATTCTACAATTAGTTGTTTTGTCATTTTTTTTTCAATCCTTAACAATGCTCCGTATTTTTGAGAAGTCTCAAATGATAAAAACATCTTTCCAGGGGCACTGCTACAACAGATAATAAAAGAGGCAATATCGAGCACAACAGACACTAGTATACCGTCAGTGATCGTGCGTATCGGCACCCCTGTGTCAGTGGCGGCGCTGCTAGCCGCATGTGTGGCACCCCCGCCGCGTCTGCCCGATCCCGGCGCGGCCCTGCTTTTCGAGCTTCACGAAAAGCAACCCTCTCCGCCAGGGAAAAAAGACCAGAAGGCTTTGGCGCACGGACAGCGATTCGGCTTTAAGGTCATACATTAAACTCTTACATTAGTCAAAGTACGGTACCCCCGCGACGTTAACCCGATGTCAGCGCGGCTTTACTCTTCGAACTTCATGTCATGAAAAGCAACCCTCTTCACAAGGGAAAAAAGATCCAAAAGACTCGCGCACCGATAGTGATTTGGCTTTAGGGTTATACTATCTCTTAACCTGCTTGCTCCGAAATTAAGAACAGTAAGTTATATTATTCTCTACCTTTTCTACCTGCTACCTGCGAACGGGCCGCCTAGCCAAGCTTTTGAGTATGCACATACTCTTAAACACATGTAGGAGTGTTAAATTATAACTTACAATTCCGCAAAATTCGTTACTTTAAAAATAAGGAAGGTAGGGGGGCCCTAGGATCGTAGACTATCAGGAACTGCCACTTCTGAGTTCCTCCCTTCCTCGCCGCATGTCAGGCAAAAAACTACTAGAAGACTGGTGCATGCATGTAGAGCAATTTTTTTTTTATGTTACTGCTGGTGGAGTTGCCGTAACGCAAATCGTAGGCATCATTTGTTACAGTTAGTAGAAATCAGTGGTCTAGTTAGATGTTCATATGTGGTCTATAAAAAGGACTCCCAAAGCGCACCGAGTGTGTGACGGCTCTTTATTGCGTGTGTCTAAATTATCTCTGCGACACAGAGCCCTTGGCAGTGAACCTTTAGGAAAAGATTTTATTTTGTACGTCATTGTACATGTCATAGAAATTGAAATTGCCAACCAATATTAATCGTATTGTGTTTATCACAAAGAAGTCGTCAAACAAAAGTTGATTATAAGATGGAACGCAATAAATATGATAATTTTAATTTAATTTCAGATATACTACTGGGACGACGACTCGGCTGAACCCCGGCTCATGGAGGTTCCTGGTTGCAACGCCTTGTGCCCTTTGGACACTTTTAAGGATATTACCAAATATATAGTGTCGTATAATTATAAGAAAGACTGTACATTGGTTCCTACGGCATAGTCATCAAAGTGATATAAGTGTAACTCTTTTAAAAAGTTAACATATCGATATATTAGTGATTTATATGCTGTGTTATTTATTTATGTGGGTGATCGAATAAACTTTTAAAATTGAATATATTTAAATTTGTTACCCACCTTCGTCGATTTTTATGCCTATCTCGTCACGTGGTATGTTCATTGATATCTCTTCAAACGCCTCAGCACCCCATGTTTGCGTAGCACGTTGCTTCAGATATTCTGCTATGAGGGCAGCTATATGCAGCTGACAGCACATCGCCTAAAACAAAAAGTATTGTTGTAGGTATTTCCTTGACCCAATAACAGTTTTCAGTTAACCTCTGTTACCACCGTAATCAATTTTGAAATACGTAAAATTATTGTAATTCATTCAAATATATTCAAATGATAAAAAATATCCTTTCCACTTCCGCCGTGAAAGGCTGTTGCGCAACAGACAGTTAACTCCCAAATAAAAAATATGATATAATCATAACTATAAGTTATGAAATAGATTATGATATGATTTTAGTAGGTGGTAGAGCTCCAGTGACGGAGCTCGCGGGCGTAGGCACCACCGCATTACCCAATATACTTGGCGCTAAATGGTAGTGTTCAGCACTATCGTGTTTCGGTCAGGTGGTAATGTACGGACCTGTAATTTCCGGCACAGAGGCATAAATAACACTTTAGGCCTCAGGAGTGGTGACGCATCTGCATTTTGTGTTATGAGGGTGTCTATTAAGGCGTCGGGACGCAACGACCCAGACCAGTGATGGAGAATTATTTCGGATCCCTTTGCCAAGCGTGGGGATTATGTTATGTTATGTGCTTGTTTAGGAGTGCCAAGCTCGAGGCCCTGATTGAATTTGGGACTTTAATAGTTGATGGTGATTAAGTGAACCTATTTTTCGGCGTCCGTTAATGAATATGGCTTTATTTCTGTTAGCAAGTCGGGATTACAAAATCCAGAAACTGAGGCGATTTTTAAAATAATTAATAAAATATATCGTTATTTTCTTAATAGAGTGTATTACATTTGTAATCCCCGAAAGGGTAAGCAGAGGTAAATGCATGCATTGCATACATGCAAATACTCTCGATTAGCCGGTTACGTTTTGGTGCATGTAACAGGTGGCGAGCCTTTTAACATCGCCGGATAATACCTCCGAGAAATCGGCAAACTGCCAGAAAATTGGTAATCTCTCTCCCTCTCTGCTACTAGTAGACTAACAGTGGCGGTCAAAGCATTCCGGCGTTAGCGGCGTGGCGTGGCACGACGCCGTCGTGGTCGGCCTGGCGCGCGTTGTGGTTGGCCAGCGTGGCGAGTTAGGCGTGGCGCTGTGAGCCGCACACTGCCCACAGTGATACTGAGCGTCTCCCACAGCACGTACCTCGTCGTGGTCGGCCTGGCGCGCTTTGTGGTAGGCCAGCGTGGCGAGTTAGGCGTGGCGTGGCGAGCCGCACACTGCCCACAGTGATACTGAGCGTCTCCCACAACACGTACCTCGTCGTGGTCGGCCTGGCGCGCTTTGTGGTCGGCCAGCGTGGCGAGTTAGGCGTGGCGTGGCGAGCCGCACACTGCCCATTGTGATACTGAGCGTCTCCCACAACACGTACCTCGTCGTGGTCGGCCTGGCGCGCGTTGTGGTCAGCCAGCGTGGTGAGCCAGGCGTGGCGCAGGCGCGGCGTGGCGCGGCACGATGCCGCCAGTGCGTACTGCAACTCCGCTAGTTGCACGCTGCCTGCTCCTGCGTTACCGATATTGGCCACTTTACAAACACAGCAAACAGTTTCATTTATGAGAGTGGCAAACCAATGTGCATTTCACATGGATGGTTAGTAACCAAGCCCAAATTGTTGTACCTCTGTGAACGTTATTACACCATCTAATCGGGTCACGTATTACAATGTGTCCAGCGCTATCGTGCCGTTCAGTTGGTATGTCCGGTCCTGTAATTTCCGACACAGAGTATTTATTACAATTTAGATTGAAAAATTGGTTCATTGAAACGCGCATGCCCGGCGGCTGGTGTAGATCATAAGCGATCTACTCGGTTAAGCACTACGGGCGCGGTCGGGTAGTGTGATGGGTGACCGCTAGTGGCAAATTAAATGCGCGATTCCGTGCTTCGGAGGGCACGTTAAGACGTCGGTCCCGGTTGCTATCAATAGATAGCAGTCGTTAAACCTCGTCGGAGGCCTTATGGGCGGTTTGAAAACATCCGACAGCGGGTTGGCCACTAACCCACCCACCTCCACCAAAAAAGGGGTGAGACTCGTGCCCAGCAGTGGGACGTATAATGGGTTGCCATTATTATGTCACTTATTTATTTCGAAACTTATTTTATATTTTTTTACATATATAAATATCAAAAACACATATATATATATAAAAAATATAAAAAAAAAGCTGACCGCCGGCAGCGGGAACAGGATCCAAGCTACCGGTGGTTAGGGACGTAGAGAGGAATCTCCTCACTATTCGTGCCGTGTCAAGTAGCACTGCCTTCTGCATCAGGCCCTTGACCCAGCTGCCCAACGTGAGCCTCAAAAGGTGTTGGTCGAGGCTCTTGGCGGCGGCTATTATTATTATTATAGTTTAAAAAAATAAATAGATTTCAATATTTTTATATGATGTTTACAAGTCACGTACTATCAATGTGAACTGTTTGCGTAGGTATTTGTCACCTTCATGACATAAATACATAGGTACAGTTGGATACTGTACCTATTTGCATTACTATTAAAACCAGTCGCACTCAGTTTTGATGTTGTTTTTGGAGTGAATATACCTAATACATATATTGAAATCGCTGATTTTTATAATCAGACATTTCAATATATTTGCGTGATTCTAACATTTTGCCGGCATTATCTGTTATGTATCTTTGCTGGATATTATGGAGCACGATATACTAAGGCAGTCTGGTACCACTGTAATTAATCTATTTGCCGCCAAATGGTGGTTATTGTGATCCGATCAGATGACTCCATAATTTCTTTATCAGAAGCAAAACAACTTATTCCTCAGGATTGGCATAACATTTGCATTGAAATCTTTGAAGTTTGTGTGGATATCTAGTATTCTATATATGATTCTAAGAATGCAAAAATCACTTACAAAGGCACAGCACCCAAAAATAAATATTACTCATCGAGCCTACGAAAGAGGCAATCGGCGTAAAGCGATATCTCTGTTGCACACTGCCTATGTGAGCACTGTTGTTCCGGTATTAGTCAAAACTTGATCATGAAATATTTTTTTAAAGAAAAATGGAAAGAAAAATTTGACTTCAGGCGAGGCTCGAACTCGTGACCTACTGGGAATCTAGTCCAGCCGCTCTTCCAATTGAGCTACTGAAGCCCTGCCCGATTTGTCAAATCTTTCCTTCACATCTATTGCATTGCTTTATGGTAGCAGCAGCGCCATCTATTACCAACTATGCTAGTTAGGCAACCGATATAATAGACTTTTCAGTTTATTGAATATCGTAAAGAAGTCGCTTTTAGCCTTAATAATTGTTCCATATTATTTCGCATTAACACATGCTTGTGAAATATATATTTTTATTTTTTTAAAGAAAAATGGAAAGAAAAATTTGACTTCAGGCGAGGCTCGAACTCGCGACCTACTGGGAATCTAGTCCAGCCGCTCTTCCAATTGAGCTACTGAAGCCCTGCCCGATTTGTCAAATCTTTCCTTCACATCTATGGCATTGCTTTATGGTAGCAGCAGCGCCATCTATTACCAACTATGCTAGTTAGGCAACCGATATAATAGACTTTTCAGTTTATTGAATATCGTAAAGAAGTCGCTTTTACCCTTAATAATTGTTCCATATATCCATGGCGCTGCTGCTACCATAAAGCAATGCAATAGATGTGAAGGAAAGATTTGACAAATCGGGCAGGGCTTCAGTAGCTCAATTGGAAGAGCGGCTGGACTAGATTCCCAGTAGGTCGCGAGTTCGAGCCTCGCCTGAAGTCAAATTTTTCTTTCCATTTTTCTTTAAAAAAATAAAAATATATATTTCACAAGCATGTGTTAATGTGAAATAATATGGAACAATTATTAAGGCTAAAAGCGACTTCTTTACGATATTCAATAAACTGAAAAGTCTATTATATCGGTTGCCTAACTAGCATAGTTGGTAATAGATGGCGCTGCTGCTACCATAAAGCAATGCAATAGATGTGAAGGAAAGATTTGACAAATCGGGCAGGGCTTCAGTAGCTCAATTGGAAGAGCGGCTGGACTAGATTCCCAGTAGGTCACGAGTTCGAGCCTCGCCTGAAGTCAAATTTTTCTTTCCATTTTTCTTTAAAAAAATATTTCATGATCAAGTTTTGACTAATACCGGAACAACAGTGCTCACATAGGCAGTGTGCAACAGAGATATCGCTTTACGCCGATTGCCTCTTTCGTAGGCTCGATGAGTAATATTTATTTTTGGGTGCTGTGCCTTTGTAAGTGATTTTTGCATTCTTAGAATCATATATAGAATACTAGATATCCACACAAACTTCAAAGATTTCAATGCAAATGTTATGCCAATCCTGAGGAATAAGTTGTTTTGCTTCTGATAAAGAAATTATGGAGTCATCTGATCGGATCACAATAACCACCATTTGGCGGCAAATAGATTAATTACAGTGGTACCAGACTGCCTTAGTATATCGTGCTCCATAATATCCAGCAAAGATACATAACAGATAATGCCGGCAAAATGTTAGAATCACGCAAATATATTGAAATGTCTGATTATAAAAATCAGCGATTTCAATATATGTATTAGGTATATTCACTCCAAAAACAACATCAAAACTGAGTGCGACTGGTTTTAATAGTAATGCATCATAGATTACATAAAAGTGCATACCAGAGGCAGCGGAACAGCCGACGCCAGCGAGGCGCGCGCGGGCTCCCACTACAGTGCGCACGCGACGCATTAGTTCCGCTACTTCACTACATAGACCTAATGGAAACAAAAAATAATAACTAAAGTAAAAATCAGGGTTCGTATAGACGAGCGGCACTTACACACAAATAAGTATATTTTTAGGAAAGAAATTACTTATTTTGAAAACCGTATCAATTTTCGAAGTTCATTGATTTTTGAAATTCAATAAATTGAATAGCAAATAAAACAAATAATTGAATTCTATACAACGTGTAACAGGATTAAATGTACAAACCGAAACTAGTTTTTATCAGAATCGATAACTGAATCAATTTCAGGTATTTTTAATACAGGTAATATTTTAAGTAAGTATGCGTAGGGTGCATACTGTTCGATCAAATTGATTATAGTAGGTGCATACTGTTCGATCAAATAGAGGACCTTGTTTCTTAAATAAAAAATATTTATTAAATTAACATGTAATTTCAGTTCATGTACTATGATTATATCCCGATTTTCTAATCGGCTTGTTTGAGAGTGTGCGTTATTCCCATTACATGATGTATATTGAATTAATTTATTATCTATATATTACTTACTTGAAATGTATGTATATTTAAGCGTAAAAACTTGTGTAGGTACATATTAGGTTGGGGAAAAAGTTTCTTCGCATTTGTTAAGATAATTCAAAACATTTTTAATATAGTTTATTTAAATTTAACTAAAGTATGTATGTACCATTTTGTTCGATAACCTTTTGCCATCTTGTAGGTAGGGACATGATCCCATTGCTATAAAAAATTTGGGACCTCTCATCAAAATACCGCGACAAGTGGATTTGGCAGTCCTCTCGTGATATTAACCTAACATTGCATAAAGAATTCTGAAGAGACCGAAACAGGTGGAAATCTGAAGGTGCAAGGTCAGGACTATACGGCGGATGCATTAACACCTCCCAGCCAAACTCTTAATTTTTGCTGAGTGGCTATAGATGTGTGAGGTCTAGCGTTATCATGATGAAACACCACACCCCTTCTGTTGATCAATTCCGGCCGCTTTCTCTCAACTTCTTGCTTTAATCTCATCAGTTGTTCGCAGTAGAGTTCAGAATCGATAGTCCTGCCTGGTGGTAATAGCTCATAATGAATAATGCCCTTCCAATCCCACCACACACACAACATCACCTTATTGCGAGTTAACCCGGGTTTCGCCACAGTCTGTGAAGCCTGACCGGCCTTTGACCACGACCTTTTTCGCACGTTCTTGTCGTACGTGATCCACTTTTCATCACCAGTTATCAGCTTCTTCAAAAATGAGACGGTTTCATTACGTCGTAATAAAGAATCACAAATGAGTACACGGTTCATTAGGTTTCTTTCAGTGAGCTCGTGAGGTACCCAAATATCGAGCTTTTTTTTGTACCCAGATTTTTTCAAATGCGCCAAAACTGTTTTGTGATCAATTCTCAGTTCTTCATCTACGTCGTAACTACTGATATATCGATCTTGCTCCACTTTTTAAAAATGGCATCCATTTTATCCGTAATAGGGCGACCAGAGCGAGGTGCATCTTTGACATCAAAATTTCCGGATTGAAAACGCTTAAACCAAATTGGTGCTACTCTCACAGACACTGCACTAGGTCCATAAACATCGCAAATTTTTTTCGCGGCTTGCGTTGCATTTTAACCTTTTTTGTAGTAAAATTTTAAAATATATCGAATTTCTTCATTAGATTCACTCATCTTGACAGTACGAAAAACAAATGAAAATCACACATTTGCCTAATTTTAATTTGGAATTATGTTCTTTAAAATGTTAACTTTCAATGATACCAAAACCAGCCAGATACAAATACTACAGCCAAAGAGATTTTATTACAAGTTCATACATACTATAATGCGAAAAGACTTTTTCCCCAACCATTATACAAATAATTTGAACAAGTAATAACATGTTGGTCCCGATGATTAATACCTACCGGTCCCTTTCATGGCTTTATCCCCGGTGGCAAAACAGTTGATCACCGAGAGCGACTCTTGGAATCGTTTACAGTTGAGTGCGGTTGAATTATCAAGCAATTTAGACACAGCAATGATGACCTGGAAGATAATATTAATTACTTTTCATGTAAAATAAATAGCTTAAATGAATAAAGATCTGTTGTTTTAAGTTTCCATGACAACAAGAGTTTTTGTATCTTACATATTTTTTTTATTAAATCACGCATTAGATACAGATAAAAGTTTTCAACAGTAGATGCTTTCACTCATAGAGCAACACGGGCCACCGGCCTCGGCGGACTGGAGGGGAGTAGCCATAGCGTTTATTACCGATGCAAAACAGTCTGTCATTTTTGCGGGGGGAAATGCGTGCGACACACACGCACACTACAAAAATCGTCTATTACTACGAAACTCACACCTTGACTTTAACAAAATACAGAAACAATTTCACGCACACATTTAAACATCTAGGCGACATGGTAGGCCCATTTGAGCTAGTACTTAGACAGAGGGGAAAGCCTGCATATGGCTACTCCCCTCCGGTGTTGCTCTATGCTTTCAATAGATGCAAGGCTGCCATTGACGCCGTGCTGGAAGTAAGCGCGCATCAGCGGATGTAGAGCGCGGCGCCGTCATTGCAACGACAAATGCGACAGCGTTTTGGCTACCTAATAAACTGGCCGGGCGTCTGAGCTTCCCTCGTCCCCTACTGGTTGTCGCCTGCGGATGAGCGCTAGCGACTTGGTTCTTCTCTGTCCCTTTAGTGGACATTCTAGTAGATCTCACCTGCAGAAGAACGCGAATGAGGCTGCCGCCGGCGCCGTGCTGGAACTTGGCACAGTGGTCCCACCAGTCATAGCGTTCTAGCTTCTGTCCTCAATGCACCTGAAATGTAGTTGACGTCCTGTGTCACTGTGCTCACCTGCAGATGCACGCGGGTGAGGCTGCCGCCGGCGCCGTGCTGGAAGTTGGCCCGCATGAGGAGGTAGAGGGCGGCGGCGGCCTCGCGCCGCAGCCAGGCCGCGCGCGCCTCGCACAGCCGCACCACCGCCCACACCACGCCGCCGCACACCGCGCTCCCACCTGTCATAGATGATACCCTCATATTTGTATTTTTTTATTTATTTATTCTTTCGTCTGACGACCAGGTTAGTCCAGCGGTGTGAAACCACCGATTGATCCGAAGGGTCGTAGGTTCGATACCCGAACCGGGACAAATATTTGTATGGCCTACAGATGTTTGTTTCGGGTCTGGGTGTTTATGTATTTATTTATTTTATATTTATGTAACTTTATTGCACAAATAAAGGAACTGTACATAAGGCGGACTTAATGCTACTAAGGCATTATCTACCAGTCAACCTTTGGGTAGAAAAGAAAACAACGAAATGGGTGCTATAAATTAAAAGCTTTATTGTGTTATATTATTATGTATGTGTTAGTATGTGTACAATGGCATCAATGACACAGGTTTATTTAATATCTAATGTGGAGCTGTGGGTGTAAGCGTATTTTTTGCACATAATGATTTACATAAGACGGGCTTAATACCTAGTAGTATTCTCTACCACTACTACAACTTTCGCGTTGCTTCACCATCGGACAGCACGAAAGCAGTGTTAAATAGGTTGCTAAACACATCATGTACCGCCTATGTTATTACAATTCAAGTGTAAAAGTTCCCGGACTAGACACCCCCACATTGCATAAATCTACTGCTGTTTTAATGGACTCCTATCACGAAATACGTCTCCATTGCAGGTGTTGGAGGGTGTTGACATCACTGCATTCATGTGCGGGTAAATGTTTCGGGCAGATAATGTACGGCTTTTAATTACAGACAAAGGCAATCTTTGGAATGCGCTGTTGCGCATCAGTAAATATATCTAAATTTTCTGTAAAATATTCATAATCACTTACCATCCGGACCATTACGATTGTATGGTAATTTGCAACTTTGCATTTTGTTCTCCACATCATACTTAGTAGGTCTTCCATACCAAAAAAAGTCTAGGAAATATAAGAAGTCTAACCCCCTTATGAATAAACGTATATTAGATACGTTTTAGCTATAGAATGCTTTGTCTTTGTCAGTTGCATTGTCAAATGTGCAGGATAGAAAAAGACAATGGAGAGATTAGGAACACTTTAGCTAAAATACGTTTATGAATAAGGGGGTTAGTATCTATCCTAGGCTGTCTATCCTTAAATCAAATGTTTTGTTTCACAATATACTGTTTAATTTTGTTACTAAACAAATTAAGGTTTCTTCTTCGTTTGGCCAGCACTTTGATTATTTCATTTTTAATATTGTGTCTTATTTAGTAATATTAAAAAATAACTAACAAATGATCACTTACCCTCAAACAATGTCTCAGAAAATTGATTTATATAGGCTCTCAAGGCGGCAAATAGATGTTTATACAAGGTCTCGCTCTGCGGGTATTGTAATAATTTCAGGAAGGGCTTCGCAGCGTTCCCTTCGGCAGCACCCAAGTTCTTCGTAAAGAGACAGGTACGGTCTATGATAGCGAGACCTACTTCTGTCGCCAAACAACCCGCGGATAACACCGTATGTTCTGCTATAGCTTCCAATTCTGAAATTATTGTAAAGAAAAAAATGTTATCGAATATACTCAAAGTGATAATAGTATATTGCCGTGTACGTCTATAGTATTATTGATTAGTAGCCTTAATTGATCTGAAATTAGGTTGCTCTTTAAGAAAAATAACATATTTTTTAAATTATCACACAAACAATAATTCATACAAGAATGAAACGATTAATATATCAATGAAATGTTGAGTTCAAATAACGATATTAGACATTTATTTGTATTTGTAAATATTTTGATTCTTGCCGTGGCCAGGGCTGTGATCGTTTTACTTATCAGAACATAAGACATGATATTATTAATTTTGAATTATTACAATGCCGTTTAAGACAATGTATTGAACATGGAATTGGAACTTATTGTTTATATACCTGTTGTCACAGTAGTGCTCAGATTTTCTCTATTCACAGTATTATTTTTCTCAACAATAATAGGTGGTTCTTTGGTAAAGTCCGGGGGGCTCATTCTCGCGGGCAGAGTTCGAGCCTTCACTGGTTTTGGCTTTCCATTGCAATCAGGCGTCGTGACTTTCATTTCAGACAGAATTTTCTTCTTGCCTATATATTGGAATTGCTCAGCGCAGATTCTGCAACACAAATTAGATTATGCTCGTATAGTATGAGACCGAGATATCTGGACTTTTCCGTAAGGGACTTGGCGTGAAAACTAACTACTGTTTTTTCAATCCGTTGCAAAACATTTTCTTTATAAAATATAAACAACTTACTCCAGAACATTGAAAAATGACTGTTGTTGCGTCGGCGAATGAGTCCGCCACCATTCTATAAGTCTGTCCTCGTCCAAATATTTCAATACAAACAGGAAACACAAAAGCACATCGCGCACCTCTTCCGCGGACATAACACCAAATCTACGCAAAACATTATTACAATTATTGTTAAATAAATACCATCCCATTATCACAAGCTATCACATGCAACATTATACCTGTTAACTTGATCGCCGATTTCACTTAAATCCAATCGAGTATTTCTCGGTAAAGAATCGCCGCCCGACATCGTCGATACGGACTCTAAAGAGCTTTGTGAAACATTGTTCGTGTTATCTACAAACACACAAGGAGCATAAAGCAAACGTCACACGGGTTTCGAAATACGAAAAAAAAATTGGAACAAGGAAAAAACTGAAACGTGGTAAATAAAACACCAACCTTTGCCATACATGTGATTGGTCTGAATGTTCAGTGGGTCTTTGAAATGTGTGGAGTTTCTGACGGGTGTGTGCTCAAAGTGCAAGGTCAGTCTGTTTCTGCGCGGCGTGCTGTTGGCCGACGCTACCTCTTTTTGGGCATTGCTGATTGCGGCGTTTGCTGTCGCATCCCCGTCTACTTTGTCGTGTCCGTTCTCCATCACGGGGCTGGCTAATTCCTTGGTCACAAAACGATGAGCGTTTTCTGTAAAATGAGTTTTACAATTTTTTTAAAAATAATGTCACGAAATTTTTGTTTAATTTACATTAAAACGTTTTGACTTTGAAAAAAGTGTTTAACATTTCTTTTTTATCAAACTGCAATATTTCTTATATTATTTAGGGAATGTTCAGCACTTAAAATATTATCCAGATACATTTTCATGCTAAAAATTGTGTGTATATACAATTAATAGCAGTAGTGGATCCGGATGAAAGTGCCTAGCTAAAGAGCAGCTAAACAGATCGCGATGACTGAGTATTGTGACGCAGGACATTTATTCATCATCATTCAGCCGAATGAAAACGATGACGATCATTAGACGTCCACTGCTGGACAAAAGCCTCCTGGCAAAGATTGCCACAATGAACGTTCCTGGGCCACCCTCATCCAGCGTTTTCCCGCAACCTTCAGCAGGTCGTCGATCCACCTCGCAGGATATTAAGCGTGGGTTGCACTACATCATTTGTTAAAGTTATTGTTACATTGCACATCCTTCTCTAACTCATAGAAATCTGTTAAAGTTAGAGAAGGATGTGAAATGTTACAACAACTTTAACAAATATCGTGGTGCAACCCAGGCTAAGACAATTCAAACATACCCAATACGACGGTGAGCCAGGGCGCGTAAAGGTGTGCGAGGCGGGCGCGCGCCTGTCGCGAGCGGTAACGGTCGTCGTGCTCGTGCTTCGTCAGTAGTGCGCGGAGCACTCCCAGCGCCATGCGACGCTTCTGCGGCGCCTCACGGAGAGACTGCTCTACCTATTCAATGTACATGATATGGAAGTTGAACTTAAACATCTATATATCTTAATATATATAAATCTCGTGTCACAATGTTTGTCCTCAATGGACTCCTAAACCACTTAACCGAATATAATAAAATTCGCACATCATGTGCAGTTTGATCCAACTTGAGAGATAGGATAGCTTACATTACGCTATGACTAATAGGAGCAGAGCAGCGCGGGCGAAGCCAGGGCGGGCCGCTAGTAAATATATAAAAATCAATTGCTGTTCGTTAGTCTCGCTAAAACTCGAGAACGGCTGGACCGATTTGGCTAATTTTGGTTTTGAAATATTTCTGGAAGCCTAGAGGTTTAAAAGGTAAGAAAATGTGAAGAAATTGGAGGGAATTAGTAAAAACCAGAATTTTATTTTTCCATACAAATAGTCCGCATCTATCAAACCTTTGACACATTATTTCATTCTGAGGCAATACGAAGTTTGCCGGGTCAGCTAGTTAAACATATTTTTTATTGAAGTGAAAACTTCACGGTGCTCAACCGTTGTTGAAACCGGACTCGCCCATGAAAGGTTCTGTAGCAGCAAGTAATATTTATAGATAATATATCTCAAAAACAAATAATAAATTAATAAATAGATACGGAACGCAAAAAGGAAATAAATTGGTCTCGTGTAGTATTTAAACCTGCGATATCGGATAGCTAGTAACATTTTTGGTCACTGAACTTTATCTATTTTTTTGGCTAGAAAAAACGAGTTGTATTGTTAGTCCATGAAATGTAACAATATACCTGTTTTAATAAGACACCAGCAAGAAAGTGTCGCATTGTAAAATCTTCCGAAAGTTTCAGCTTCGCTGGATCTGCAAAGATAAAAACAATGAATTCACATATAATGACATCACATATAATCACATTATGTTTTATGATAGTTCATGATACATTACCTTCGTCACCTTCTCGTACCAGCTTGTTTGCTTGTAATGGCAAGTTGAAGGGCACAAAATGTTCGTGAGAACAAATAGTTTGTAGGAAAGTGAACTTGAAATCGAACAAAGCCTTAGGATCGCAAGTATTGAATTTGTCTAAGTATTTTTTGATTTGACGAAAAACGAATCCCCGGTCCAAAAATGACAAACAAGACTGAAAAAAAGTTAAATAATAATTATAATCGACAAGTTTCAATGAGACCACCGTGATACATTTTTTACAAAAGGCAAATTAGACTACTCTGCGTGCGATATACATGACAACAGATTTCAAACGATTTACCTTGAGAAATAAAGCAAGATTCTTGTTAAATATATGCGTTTGCATCGGCTGCTGTAATATGTAGGACGGCTCTACAATAGTCACCAGTCTGTCGATATTTTCCAGAAGATCTGTATGGAATCTTTCATGTCTCGACATCTGTATGAAGATAAAATGTGTTTATTACAGTTTATATTTTACAAAGAATAACTAGGAAGCAAAAAATAGGTTACATTCTTACTTTGATTCGTCCAGTGTTAATTAAATACTGTGCCATACTTTTGACAACAATATCGAAGAAGAAACTAGAATACTGCATGAATTTGTGACCTAATAAGAAATCTTGCTGGGTAGGATCCACAAACTTGTAGAGAGGTGCTGTCAACATTGTGTGCAGTTTGAATTCCACGCAATTGAAAACATACTGAGAAAGAAAATATTAGGCACGGTCATTAAAAACAGATTCTAATTTAATATTTTAAAATTACGTCATTTCTTATTACGATGTAACAAATGAGATATTTGTTTTTATATTATTTCGCATTAACACATGCTTGTGAAATATATTTTATTTAAAGAAAAATGGAAAGAAAAATTTGACTTCAGGCGAGACTCGAACTCGCGGCCTACTGGGAATCTAGTCCAGCCGCTAGGCCGCTAGTCGGAAGAGCGGCTGGACTAGATTCAAAGTAGGCCGCTAGGCCGCTAGTCGGAAGAGCGGCTGGACTAGATTCCCAGTAGGCCGCGAGTTCGAGTCTCGCCTGAAATCAAATTTTTCTTTCCATTTTTCTTTAAATAAAATAAATGAGATATTACTTGGTTTGGGTAACACTCATGCAAAAGTAATAGTATCAACCATATTTCGTGACAATAAAATTAAAGGAAGATTTTTACAACTTCAGGGTCGGAGTTTGAAAGCGTAGGCACTACAGAGCATCACCTAATCTATCTGCCACCAAATAATAAATAGGCGAAACAAGTTAGATTAACCTATAGTTTATGTGTATATGTCTATAGGCTCACAGGCGTCAATTCACATCCATGTGAAATGCATGCCTGTTTACCACCATCACTGAATTAAAAAATGGTTCTCCGATTACGTATTTAATCCCAAGCACACGAAAGCTGTTTGTGAAACGTAAAATTAGAAAATAAGAACATAATCTATACCTTGACATAGCTGTCTAAAAGATCCTTCCTCCCATAATCGTGTATCAAGTGTACAATATGTACTATCAACTTCACGATTTGATAGCCTACGTCGTGAGAATAGCCCTTTTCCACTGTCTGTAAATTGACATAACATTTTATGAAAAACAAGCGAACTTATCAAGGCTTCTGATATAAAATATTTTGTGGAATTAATTTTCATAAATAATGTAATGCTTTTAAAAGAAAAGCATGCGTCATGTTGATTGATTACATTACGGTTAGCTGTTTCCGTTATTGCGGCTGACCAACAATTAGCCAGATTGAATACGGCTGAGTGAATGTCCGCCAGAAGGTATTTGGCCCTATGCGTTCTTCAATATGGGGAGCCGTAATGTAATCGATCGGCTCATTATCCACCTCTTTAACAGTTTTTAGTTCTCAGTTTTAACACAGCGGCTTGGCTTGACATAATAACAATGACTTCACTTTTTTGACGTATGGGTCGTGTTCCAGCTTCTGTGGTGACAGATTGGGGAAGTGAAGAGGTAAAAGCGGGACAAATTCGCAAATTTAATACAATTCCCATAATGAGTGGATCACGCGAAAACCTTAATTCGATTTGGTCTGTAGCATACTATCTATGTTTACTCACCATCAATTCAAATAATTGATTCAGAATCGTCGGTAGAAACGCGACAAGCGAGCTCAAGTCGATAGCATGCGCGGCTTTCAGGGCGTTCGACACGTCATTCCAGGGCGGCGGGGAGGGAGAGGTGGGCGGCGAGCTGGTCTTCATCAGCCTCTCGATTTGACTGAACAGATTGTGCAGGTGCAAGTCGCGAGTCGCCACCGTCGAGTCTAATACGAGTTGGCAACGGAACAACTGTTTTTCGCTCTCTACCCACACGACCTCTGGACCAGTGTTCTGGTGATAGAATTTCATTTTCATAATATATTATATTCACACGTTAACTACCAAAAATATAAACATGTTCCTCTCTATGTCTACAAAGAACAATGGCGAAAATTTATGTGTAAAAAGTTGGAGCGTATTTATAAACCATTTGCACAGATCGTATTTAAATATTTTGCTACGTTTTTTGAACAAATTATGTAATTTCATAAAGGCTAGGTTAAAAAGCAATAATAAAAAGAATTCAATTGAACATTACTTATGCGAAATATCGATTCCAAAATCGATGTTGTATATGAACATATTGCTATATATTGTGTATACTATAACAGATACCAAGAAAGTAATTTTATTTCTTTATACTATTACTACTCGTCCGATATAACTAGATTAAATCAATCATAATCATTCCTGAATATGAGGTCTCCAGTTTGACTTTCAATTCAATTTAATCAATGTGATTGATAAATAATCGCTATTAGTCCAGGAGGAATCGGCGCATGAGTACCGAAAACTATTCCACCTCAATTTTTTTATGCGATCCTCTTTAAATTGTCCTACTGATGATATAAATGCATGTTGCCATGGGGCAACCCCGTGCTATATTGTTTAAACTGAAATTGTTTAAACAATTGCAAGGAATTGTTATTTTTCAACCGGACAATTTTTTTTTATATTCTTTATTGAAATACGAATAAAAAAAGTCCTATGACTTTTCACGATAAAGTTAATATTTTTAGAGATATGAATTTTTAAAGGTTCGAAAAATCTCAAATTTGGGTACTTTTGACCCATGAAAAATATATTAAAAAAAATAATAAAATATAAATAATATTTTTTTTTAAATTCTTTATACAATAGTTAATAATATTCTTAATAGAGGACTTTTAAAAATTTTATTATTTATACCTGTTTTATAATTGTTAATTTCACGCGCTCACAAGTATGCGCCGCTTACCTTTAAGTATCGCCGTCTCTCTCTGACTCATGCGCTGCATCGGCCTCTCTATGTCCTAAATCATTATTTATCATTTATCTTAAAAACTATTAACTTTATCAAGATTGTTAAAGAGAGCAATGTTATTAATAATTAAATTGTCTACAATTTGTTTTCTGTAAATTTTTTTCTGGAATCAATTTTATGAAAGTTATTTAAGTATGAATCGGAACATGTAATTAAAATTACTTTTTTATCAGTTTATATTATTTTTTTGTTATTAAAACAGAAAGTTATTACATTGAATAACTTCTTCTAACGAAGGTTATGGATGTAGAAGTATGAAATAATGAAACAAGATTTAAGAAAAAGTATTTATTTGTTATTAACTATAAGCAAAAAACAAAAAATGATCAGTTGAGAACTGACAGGCACTAACTTGTATGTTTATTGTATGTTTTTTATTTTATTAATTTTGAATTTGAACATTTAAGTGCGTACCAATATCTTTTTATTATTTATAAATAATTATGATTCCAAAAAATGTTCAAATACCGTTTTATATTATTATTGTTGATAAAAATTCATAAATTGCTATGATAATAACAAAAAAATAATATAAACTGATAAAAAAGTAATTTTAATTACATGTTCCGATTCATACTTAAATAACTTTCATAAAATTGATTCCAGAAAAAAATTTACAGAAAACAAATTGTAGACAATTTAATTATTAATAACATTGCTCTGAATGATATATATATAATGATAAATAATGATTTAGGACATAGAGAGGCCGATGCAGCGCATGAGTCAGAGAGAGACGGCGATACTTAAAGGTAAGCGGCGCATACTTGTGAGCGCGTGAAATTAACAATTATAAAACAGGTATAAATAATAAAATTTTTAAAAGTCTCTATTAAGAATATTATTAACTATTGTATAAAGAATTAAAAAAAATATATTATTTATATTTTATTTTTTTTTTTATATATTTTTCATGGGTCAAAAGTACCCAAATTTGAGATTTTTCGAACCTTTAAAAATTCATATCTCTAAAAATATTAACTTTATCGTGAAAAGTCATAGGACTTTTTTTATTCGTATTTCAATAAAGAATATAAAAAAAAATTTGTCCGGTTGAAAAATAACAATTCCTTGCAATTGTTTAAACAATTTCAGTTTAAACAATATAGCACGGGGTTGCCCCATGGCAACATGCATTTATATCATCAGTATTTAAAGAGGATCGCATAAAAAAATTGAGGTGGAATAGTTTTCGGTACTCATGCGCCGATTCCTCCTGGACTATATCGATTCATTTGTAATCTGTCCGATGTCTGTCATTCAGTGCTAGTGTTATCTGTCACTTCTGTCAAGTTCTGTCAGATTCTATAACTTTTTGCGGTGTATTGTTTTGTATGTGGTGTTTTCTTCGATTATTAAGGATTTTTTTGAATATTAGGTCTGTTTGTGGACATAGACCGACCGTTTAACTCGCGTATCGCCTGCGCGGTACTAGGGGAGCGGGGGCGGGTAACGCTACACACGGACTCAATAATCCAAATACTTATCTCGAGATATATTGTTGGAAAAGTATAAAATATGATTATATACAAACTTGTCTGTATTTTTTAAGTAAAAAATAAAGTTATAATTTTTTAAATATTTTAATAAAAGCTTCTAAGGTACGAACTAATAAAATAACAATAATTCCTTTCACGAATTGTAACCATAAATAAAAGTTATATAGGATTAGAACTATTCATCACTAATATAAGTACATATCGCTTGAATCGTCTTCACTGTCTGAGCAGCTTGAGGAGTCAGAATCTTGCAAATTAATAATAAAGCTGTCTATCTCTTCATCTTCTCCCAAGTTATCGTCTTGAAGATACTCCGCAGAACTATAATCTTGTGTTCTGGCTTTAAAAAAGGAATAAACGTTGTACGTTATTTGTATTTTTTTTTTCAAAACAGGAAAAGTGATTCATCTTGAGATTAATCTTGGTAAGTTTTTACCTTGTGCGTCAATGTCAAAGCGTCCGTTGCAAAAATACAAACCGCACGCTGCGAGCATCGACAGCGTACTGCCGCGCTTTGACGTGGCTCTCTGCTCCGCGCACCCCTTTCACCCACCCGGTGACATCTGCCTTCGCTCTCTTTGTACCCCGCAGGCGATACGCGTGTTAAACGGTCGGCCTATAATAGATATTCTCTTCTTGTGTATGATTGTCGGAAGCAGCCGTATTTTCCGAAAGATTCCGATTTTGCTTCACAACTTGATATCAGTAACAAAACCTATAAAACTTTAAACCTATTTATCATTTTTTCCTGGGTGTTTTGACGAAAAAACTATATATCACGCAACTCAGGAATTGATGTTGAATAATTAGCAATATTTTTGAGCTGAAGACAGTGAGTATTTCACTGACATAAAAACATGTACGGGAGTTCGCCATTGTTCTTTGTAGTTTCAGTTAATAACACCACTGTTTGAAAGCCAGACTGAACGCCATGATGAATATCTCCAAAATTCTTTATAATTGAACTTTTCGAAAATTTTTGTTACTATTTTTTCCGGTTGATAGAAAAATAAACAAATTAATGCTGCTTATGTACTTACCCCTTTCCCAAGTCCGAGTGGATGAATGGATAAATAACCGGACGGCAAGTGTGCAGCAATTGGCAAGTTCACAATTTCATCGATGAATCGATCATTCTTCAACAATGGAACCCACGCGTATCTAAAATATCATTAATTAATATCTAAATATTTATCTTTAGGCCATGTTCCTCACGGAATAGCAGTTATCAGAGGGTAATAAACGTATGCCCATTCGCCTCAAAGGAGATGTTGCGAACTCGGCTCTGGTTCGGACACTACCTCAAAAAATGGGTAAATGAAAGAAGAATCCGAAAAAAATACAATTAATTTATTCAAGAATATATTTTAGACTTTTATCGATTTTATAATTTTTAACCATGTTCAACATGGCGGCGATACAGCCTACCTTAGACTAAGTACCTATAGACGTAGCCATGTTCGCCATATGCTTTGTGGAAGTGAGACAGTTATATACAAAGAACATAAGAAAGTTGAAATAGAGCATCGTATCTTTTGTCCTTTACGGCGTGCCGGTTTTTGCTTGGCGAACTTCACGAAGTTAGCCAAACAAATATCTGTCATCGCAATTGCCGTAATAGATAACCTATCTTAAACGCATTTATTTATTGTTTTCGACGTATATCGGCGATTATTAATAAGTTTTTGGGTATTTATGAGAAAAGACTCAATTAGTTAAGCGATTAGTGTATAAGGTGTGCAGTAAAATAGGAGGTTGCAGTATTTTAGCCTGTATAAACCGTACAGAAACGAGGCCTTTAAACGACATCACTTTTCATTCGTAAGTAAACAGATATTAGTAAATAATGTATGTCTATTGAACAAAATACACGTTGAAGCATATAACACTTGATTATCAATTCAAAATAAAGCGCATTTCTCATGAAATTCTTGATTTTCATTCAACGAAATCCCACATACTTATTTTGGTAAGTTGCAATAAATTTACTTTTATATACTCCCTAATTTCATAGACATAAGTTTTTGTTCTAACAGTGTTAGAATTGACAATAAGCCATAACAAAATATTAAGTGGCTTTGGTAATTCTTTCCAAGATGGTGTAGAATAAAGAATATTGTTATTATAGAAAAAAATGGGAAAGAAAAATTTGACTTCGGGCAGGTATTGAACCTGCAACCTCAAGATAATCAGTCCAGCCGCTTTACCTCTAAGCTACAGAGGTCCCACACCAATGCGTCAAACTTTGCCTTCCCTTTTTTATTTTTAACCGACTGAGGGTGGGTGAACTACGAGGTTTGCCAGGACCGGGATATCTGGCGCTCTACACTCTGCCTACCCCGTTAGGGACCTGGCGTGAAGATACACACATCTGCATTTAAATCGAGTTATCTATAGACTGCAGTTTTCATTTACTCGGTACCCACTTATCGATGTGAACTTGTTGATCATTGTTTGCCAGTGTATGTTGCTTGCTTTTAATGTTTTAAGGGCTAGCATTAAAAATGGTCGAGACCCTTCTGAACTTAGTATTTCCGTTCATTCCACGGAAGTACTAACATTCCCACATTCTGACATTTCATGACAGGACACATTATAATTGTATAATGATATATGTTTGGATATTTATAATTTTAATAACGTAACTTCACGCCTGTAATCCCCGAAGGGGTATGCAGAGGTAAAACCATGATTTGAAGCATACATGCAAACACCCACTATTCGCCGGTTACGTTTTGGACCATGTAACAGATGGCGAGCCTGTTGACATCTCCGGGCACATTACCATACTTCGAGGTACTGGGAAATTTCCAGAAAATGGAAAAATCCCAATAGAACCAGAGATAAAGGACTTTACACCATTATCACTGATAACCCCCTACCCGGGAATCGAACCCAGGACCTCAGCGTAGTAGGCCTGCTACCACTAGCCTAGTGGTACCGAGGCAGTATGATTTGAATAATAAAGCGATAATCACACTGAAACTGTTAGTTTTATTTAACTATTACTTACACGCAAATATTGAATGCCTTACCCGATACAGCAATCGTTCTGATAAACTATCTATAAGATCGCGGCCAAAGAAATAATACCCTGTAGATGATGTTTTAAAGTGCGAGCTTGATTGTTCACAGCTCGCAGCATAATAAATGCTAATTCATGGTTACCTATTTCAAATTATGTACATTTTCTCGATATGTTCTTCATCTTTCAGCAAAATGTATAGAATTAATTGAATGGTAGATGCACATGTTTTATTTCACCATTCAATCAATTCGTTACAATTCAACTAATCTGAATAAAAGTAAAATGCTTAGGAATGTTTAACACAAAAACTTGCCGAGATATAGTAAATGATTAGGAAGAAACTTTATTTACTAGCAACACTCATGATTTCATATGGCTGTCTCATGAGCGGCCACACGCTGGCTACATTTATAGGTACTTAATCTAAGCAACCTACGCTTAGGATAGATAAAACAAAACTGATGCTATCTGTATGTTACTAGTGCATCACATATTAACAAAAAAATGATGTATCGAATCGATTAATTTAAAGAAGTTCCGATGAATTTCTTTAAATTGGAAATCGATTAGTATCGATTATTATATACGACATATTCGCCATGTTGGTTTGGTGCAATTTTAACTGCAAATAATATGCAGAATAAGTGAAAATATGCAGTAAAAAACGTTTTATATTGGCCAGAGGTCCATACATTTTTGCAACATCTCTTTTCTATCACGCGCTGTCGATGTGCGTCAGTTATGCTGATAAACACAAAAAGGACAGATTACTGCGATTGCAATGCGGACGAGCTAAAAGTAATATGTCCATTAATTACGTTTCCGTAACATATTTTTAGCCTTTCTTTTAAAACTAAAGTTGTTTCGATTGATACCATCGTAAGTTAAACAACTGCCACTGCGCATCTATAATGGTGTAACTTTCTGCAAGTCGTCTGCTTACCACATATTTTACTACCTTGTTCATGAGTCACATAGGCCGCGATAAAGTTAGTGGTGTGTTATTGATATTGTCTCAGTAGACCATATAAAAGGAATGAACCGGTGATTTGCAGTTTAATTGGTTTAAAAATTATTAGTGTTATGCGAGTCGAAACTATCGCTTAGTATATTATATGAATTATAT
Source organism: Macrosoma leucophasiata (assembly GCA_036365455.1). NCBI lineage: Eukaryota > Metazoa > Arthropoda > Insecta > Lepidoptera > Hedylidae > Macrosoma > Macrosoma leucophasiata. The sequence goes on along the minus strand of JAWQUS010000007.1, from coordinate 17,877,499 downwards.
AGTTTCCTTAGTTAACTTTTGAAGTTTGAAAGTAAAATTAACTACCCGACTTACCCTATACACGTTTCGACGTTAGTATCATTCTTTTTGGTGAGATCACAAGAGATGTGGTGAAATGTAAACAGGAGATGATGTTGTGGAGTAACAGTTGCTGGCAGCCGTATCTTGGCTTCATCACTCCACATTGGATTGGCGTTATGGTGCAACACTGAACATCGATACTGATTTGTCATGCCTGTGCGTCCATACATAGCCTGAAATAGAAAAGCCTTTATGACGATAAAAATTTCTATACCTACATGTTCGACAATTTTCTTTGCTACCTACCCTCGTTTGATATAATCTCTATAGATGTTCGACAATTTCCTTTGCCTACCTGCCTACCTTGTTTAATTTATGTAGGGGGTAGTGTAGGGACAGAATATTGTAATTATCTAATGTAATCAATGTTTAGTAAGTCAGTCGACAAGACAGTCAGTTGTTAGAGCTCTTAAGTACAACTCAGTCGGTTTGGTCTATGTGTCTGAGCTAAATAAGTAAAATAATCTACCTATTCACTAAATTACAAATTACTGTGACTATTCATACATGTCTTTCCGTGAGTAAAAACATAAACATTTATTAATTTTTGAATTAAGAAACTTGTCGAGTGCCTTCACCTTCTGTACGTCTAATTCGAAATAGATAATTTTTTGCCTTCAAGTTCAAAATTTACAAGTTGCAAAATTTGTTACTTTACTTTCAATCATGCAGGTTATATAGACTATCGATAGTCTATCGATAATGTGGAAATAGTGAGAATATCGATAGGACTATTGATAGTATCGATAGCGCAGCGACTATCAAAGCCAAATTATATCGATAGTATTGCTATCGATACTAAAATCGATATTCTAACCGATTATGAAATCGCCATTAATTACCTGCAAAGGTTTATTATCGCCACTATCACAATCCCGTAGTTCAATGGAACAAACTATATTTCTGGCTCTCGCAAACATTTTCTGCGACTCAAAGTTGAGAGCCAGTGGCCGCACGTACAAATGATGTATGTATGTTGCGTACGGTTGTTCAGTTTCAAGATTCAATGTTGCCAGTTCCAGAGTAAGAGGTGCGGTCGGTGGCAGCGGAAAAGGCTTCAAAGCTGCGTATGCACTAGTCATACAATCTGTAATAACATTCAAATATGTTAAGAAAGAACAGTCTTCATATCGATTGACACCTAATCAAAAGCATCGGCATTGAATACTTTTGTCACTTACCCACACCAATATAAATGGGAAAATAACTGTCTATCTCTTATGCTTTCATGACCAAGCCGCGGCACCAATTGCAATGAAATAATTAATCATGGATGTTGTTTAAACCCTAACAAAAAACACACGGTACTTTGGTATCAAAAACTAAAAATCCACGTACGAAGACACGGGAGTAACACTTTCTGGGTGACTATTTCATCACTTCAAGCTATAGATGTCCACAGCTGGACAAAAGCCTTTCCCAACGATGCCTACAATAGGGTTGTGCGTCATTTTGCGGAGAATATAGTATAATTAATAGTTTCGCATGTAGATTGGCGATAGTTTAATCGCGGGGCACAGCTGTCCATTCTGCTTCATTGTACTTATTACTACTATATAATTCCAAAGATTTGACTATCGTTGTTCGTTGAAATAAAACTATTTTTACGGATTTATCTCGCGTATATTAAACTAAAATGATTTTTAAAATCAACTCGACGTTTCGGTCGCTTTTCAGCTTCCGTGGTCCCGGGCAGACTGAGGTGACATTTGTCTGACAGAAGTTTGAAAATTATATGTGTATATTTATGGTATCTTGAGGTCTTGCAGACTGCTGCGGCTGGGATTTAATCTTGCTAAGTATGGGATCCCATGATGTTGATAATCGCCATCCATCTTCTCTATTGAAATTTGGGTGTTTTTTAATTTCAATAGCCTTGCGTACCATTCGTGGAATGGGTTTGTGTTCTCTAGCGAGTATTTGAATTTTATCAAACCGGATGTAATGGTTCGGCTTATCCGCTATGTGTTACGCAACATCATGGGATCCCATACTTAGCAAGATTAAATCCCAGCCGCAGCAGTCTGCAAGACCTCAAGATACCATAAGTAATTATTGTGTTAATCCTGAACGCTACGCAAGGCGTTTACGAAATCGATGGAGGTAGCTACATATAATTTTCAAACTTCTGTCAGACAAATGTCACCTCAGTCTGCCCGGGACCACGGAAGCTGAAAAGCGACCGAAACGTCGGGTTGATTTTAAAAATCATTTTAGTTTAATATACGCGAGATAAATCCGTAAAAATAGTTTTATTTCAATGAGTGTAGCTCGCGAAAACCTAAGAACATATCATATCGTTGTTCGGTTGACTGACTGTATAGGTGAAGAATTCTCCTCCACTCCGCCTACGCATGACTATTTACACCGTAAAATACTTGACCCTGGACGTTTTAGAGATCCAGTATGAACCGATTTGTTTTGTTTGGTTAGCAAAAGAATCAAAACAAACATTTGTTTAATTTTGGTCTGCATAACTAAGGGGCATGAATTCAAAAAGTAACCTTTAATAAATACAGCTAAGGAAATTGATAGATCATTTGTTAAATAATTATTGAGTATATCATAGTGTTACTTACTTGGTATTTGTTCAATGCTCTGCTGTATGTTAATACTGAGCCAACCAGGTATCACAGTTAGTTTCGCCAATTTCTCGGGTTTACGAAAATCTGAGAGTATTTTTAACAGATCGTCATCTGACATTTTATTTGGTTCTTGGCGGTAAATTGCAGGAAATTCGGGTGTAGTGTCTAAGTCATTGCTATATAACCTGAAAATGGAAAAATATAAATTGAACATTATACCTATCAAGTGTCAATTTGTGAAAAACATAATAATAATAAAGAATGTTGCTGCCACATATGACCCACTTGCACTGTTTAAACTATTGTATCTGCTTATGGGACGGTGTTATATTCATTTAACTTACACATTATATTGCATCAACAATAACTTACCTAAAAAGAGGTTTAGCAGTCCAAGCAAAAGGCATTCTATAGTTCCCAACACGGTTAGAGTAAGCTTGCACTGTTTTGTGAACTTTGAGCCCTAGTCGAGGGTCTTTAGTGGCTTTGAGGTAGGGTTCCAAAACCTGGCTCACGTGACCTTGCAATATTTTATCAATTTTGACGACAAGGAACAGATCCGAATGTGGGTTATTCACTGATAAAACGACCTGCAATAAGATATCTTCTATATAAATAAAAATGAATCACCGAAATGTACGTACGCGCATAACATCCAACGTACTGTACTAAATTGGATAAATCTTTCTTTTATGTGTTGATGGCCATTGTTATCAGGTTTGTATGTAAAAAAATACATATCGCCTCTTTACAAGAATAATGTGACATTTCATCTAAATCGTTCTTTATGAAATGCAACATTATTCTTACAAGAATAACGTGACATTTCATCAAAATCGTTCTATATGAAGTAGTAGATAAATACATACACAGGCATTTAAAACATTAATTCAGGGCTATTGTCATAATATTTACCTGTTTCTTTGATTTGTACCATTCTTCTGATATTTGTTTAACATCTAACTTAACATCGCAACTAAAATTTTCAACTAATGACTTTGTGCACTCTGTTTCTTTGACTAGATCCTTGACTGCAGTGTGATTGAGGTCAAAATTGAAGTTTTCGGTGAGCTTCCTGCCGCTTCTCGCGTCGTAAAGGGCAAGATATGTGAAATAAGGCTCCACTTGGCACAAAAGTTCTTTATCGCCATCTATAGGCGCTTGTAACCTAAACTTTAAGCTTTCGCATTTGAGCAAGATTCTTTGGCCAAAATGTTCTCTGTAATATCCATAATAATATGACATTATTTTACGTTGTAAATTTTTCATTATTATTATATTACAAAATTAAATTATAAAAAAAATATACATATACTTATACACATTCATTAACAACATTAAATCAAAAGTAGATGCGAATGAAATTAGAACACGATTTTTTAAATGAAAATATTTTTAATTCCATAATAGAAAAAACCCTAATCAAAAATGTTACTCACTTGAATGGTTCTAACTGAGGTTCAGGAGAAGGGGCTCGTTTATACGGCAAATTGAATATGTTCAGTCTGCATTCATTACGAGCGGCCGCTATGGAGATGTCAGTCTCGCGTGAATAACGCATCAGCAGCGGATTCATGCTGTGTTCAAGACCTTTGAGTGTGCCGTAGATCGGAGGTGGAGGTTCTGCTGTTAGAGATATATCGGCGTCTAAAAACAGCAAAACATTATAAATAGAAAAAAGAAAAAGTAATATTTACAAATACAATATGATTTACATGCATTATGCATTTACATAATATTATAAATGTAAAATTAAAAACCAGAGATTCATTATTATCATAATATAATATTATCATTTCGCATTTCACAAAACAGATTCTATTATTCAATGATGGTGCCTAACAAACATGCAGTTCACATGAATGGTAAGTGAATACTGCAGCCTGTAGACATCTGCACGAAAACTGGTGGTAATAATGCCGATGTTTTGCACCCCTGAGGCTTAAGTTGTTTTTGTTTTGCTGCTGTGATGGTAATTACAGGGCCATACATTTTTTTTTTATGTAATGGAAGTGGTATACAAGCATGCAGTTCACATTGATAGCCTATAGACACCCACACAAAGACCAAGGTCAAAATGTAGATGCGTTACCATATTACTAAGGTCTAAGGTGTTATGCCTCTGTGCCGGAAATTACAGGGCTAAATTGGACTCGAGTGAAGAAGACAACAAAACAGTCTTATTAATGGATAACACTTTAGGTGTAGGACTCCGTAGGACATTGACATTTAATGAAAAATATTAGGATACAACTTTAAATTATCAAAAATACTAACATGGTTTTCAAATTAGTGTACTTATTACACATTTTTGTTAAAATTACCTTTATCGAAGACTTCATCATTTCGATGATTATCTTCGCCATCTTGATTCTTTTTTAAGGCAGCGTTAAAAGCATTGATCCAATCATTCATATCCTCTTCATTTTCAGTGGCAAACGTGTACCCTTTATTGCCTGACATGCGAAGTTCAAAGCAAAATTTACCTCGTTTGGGGTTCTGTAAAAAAATACATAGAAACATATATAAATTAATTTACGTTCCAAATGTTATTTCAATAAGCATTTAATAACCTGAGCATGGATTATATTACCTTGCGAGTTTTTATACATAATCTTTTTTTCTTTCATTGAATGTGTTTTGTCAAGTAACCACAACAATTTCTTCAGTTATCAATTTCTGGTGGCTATCAGATTCAGTAGTATGAAAATATTAAATGTAACTCTTCAATATTATAACAATATCAACTTACCTTAACAACATCTGAACAAAAATCCATTACAACCGTAAGCTTCGTGTCCGTTTTTTTCTCGTCTTTATAGACTTCGAGTATATAAGCGCCATCAGCTTCCCTAACCATTGAGCAGTATCGTTTTTTAAACGATTTGGAAGCGAGATTGCCGAATATTCTATCTGAGCCGATTTCGGGTCCCTTGAGCAGGTACCCTTCTTTGGTACCAACATCCGCTTTTGCAGCTTGAGCGTCATGTTCGCCTTCAGAATCAGCATCAATATCATATACTTCTTCAGGTAATTTATTATCTAAAGGCCTGTTCAAAAATACGATTTAGTTATAATTTCCTACTATCACTGATGTTTTTTTTTTATGTAATGGTAGTGGCAAACAAGCATGCAGTTCACATTGATGTTAAGTGATGATTGCAGCCTATAGACACCCACACAAAGACCGAGGTCAAAATGCAGATGCATTACCACTCCTGAGGTCTAAGGTGTTATGCCCTGTGGCGGAAATTACAGGGCCGTACATTACCACCTGACCGGAACACGATAATGCTGAACACTACCATTTAGCGGCGAGTATATTAGGTAATGCGGTGGTGCCTACGCCCGCGAGCTCCGTCACTGGAGCTCTACCACCAGTAAAAATGTCTATCTCCTAGCTTATTTCTACAATGGCTGCAAAGACGTTTCAACCAAATTGCATGGGCCGCAAAATGAATTTATATAATATCAAGTAAAAACTAAGGCTCGGCGAGCCGCAGTAAGTAGTAAAAAAGTAAATATCGCGGATTTAATTAATTCTGGGTTAGTCATCTCTAGCATGAAGTAAGATGCAGAAGCTATCTCTTCAAAATAAAATACGCTTACACTCACAGCTCCACTTAGGTATTATACCTGTGCCGTGGATACTGTTACACATACAGCACTTACACAAAAACCCAGACCCGAAATTAAGCGTTTGTATGGAATTTTGGCGGAGTGTCCGCGGTGTGCCTTTGATGATAAAGTGACACTAATAATACTCAATGTACTTTAGAACTCATACATACTGTATGTGAAACTAATCAGTATCGGCTTATCATTATTTATTTTTTACTCCAAAAGGAATTTCTATAAGCATCATTGTTGTTGTAATCAGTTGCTTCATCCTCATTATAAAACAGGAAATGACTAAAAGTGAAACAAATAGTGTTTATTGACCTTCAGAAAACCAGAGTTTTAAACTGTAATGCTCTCATGACCGTGAAAAGTATGTTAATTGTATTGCTAATATGCTACCAACACATTTGAGTTTAATTTAACTAACCAAGCTTTGTTTGGATTTACTGTACAAACATTTCCTATTTGATATTCATAATCATAAGTATTAGCCCATTCATATTTCCAACATCATTTGATTAATAACAACAAAGAAAGTTATTGTTACATGTTTATGAACTTTGATCGCTGTAAAAATATTTTCGTAGAATGACTAACATTACATATCTATAATAATATGTTTCATAGGGTCCAGGAATAATAATGTATCAAAATGTAACTCCCATACAATCATGGCTTGGACTTTGGTACCATGTACGCAAACAAACTAACTGCAATCATAACAAATAGTCATATGTTGAAAACATAGGCATTCGATTGGTCGCGACAAGGTCATTTCGCCGAGCAGCAAGAAAACTAGCCTGACACGCTGCGTTGTGTCCATTTTATGCGCCCACGGTGTGTCTTATTACGTAGAATCATTTTTTGTCTTAGTTACACTTCTCTACATTATTATTCGTAGTATAGGGCCAACTCTAGAATACTGAAAAAGAATCAGCTGCTCCACATTTTGCGATTTTTCTAACAAACAAGTCAGTGGTGTCAAACTTTATAACTCTTTACTTAATAAAGTTAACAATTTTCAATGCATTCAACACTAAGTCTTAAAGACATTACATATTATACACATAAATAGAACAATCATAGTACAATATTGTAAGTAAACAAATACAGGGAAAAACTTACCTAGGTAAATTGTGATAAGTGCCGGAGTAATTATTATATTTGTAGTGTACAAGATTCCAACTAGAGGCGTAACTTAACAATGCTTGTCTCGTCAAAAGAGGACATGATGCCGCTGTTCTTACATCGGGTACCGCTGTGGTCACAGTCCTCCAACGGCGAGGAAGAACAACACTCTGCGTGATTAGAAATTAAGACAAATTAATTACCAATGAAATGTCACCCTGTGTAAAATATTATATTCTTCGATTTGTACTTACTCAAAATAAAGTACATAAATTATTATAGTCATTGTTTGTCATATTTCATGTACTAGCAAGTGAGACTATAGATACATGAAAAGGTGTCATCATCAGTGTTTATTTCTATATTTATTTATTTTCCCGTTATTTGCTACCCAGTTATTTATGTACTTAATTCCGATACAGTTACAATAATAGAGGACAAGGAATGGTGGATTTTTTTGTACAATGAAGGTGACCGACAAGCATGCAGTTCACATGGATGTCAAGTGATGACTGTTGCCTATAGATCGGTTGCCACCCTGAGTCCTAAGTTGTTATGCCTCTGTGACAGTTATTGCAGGGTCATCTTCTCACCAAATCCTCTTAAAGGTAGTTTGAGAGTGTGAAGTCAAACATCTCAATCCTTTCAAATGTATGTCTCTTCCTTAGTCTCCTATTGTATTGAGAAAAAAATTGACAGTTTATAACACATTTGGGCCAAATAATAAAGGCGGTGGTGCAAAAATTATATCTTGTTGAACATTTTACTAATTAATGATAGTTCACTTCACTTTGATAGAGTATAAAATAAACTTCCTCATTGTTATGTTCTTGAATCATTGGGTAAAGCAAATAATTGTGGTATATTATTGCTTCCTCAAAACAATTGAGTGAAAATTATTGAAATTATTTGAATTTTATAAGTATGTTTTCTAACCCTTTATAAAAATAGGACCAGTAAGATATGGACAATAATGATAAAAATAATTACATTAAGTAGTACAATAAACTTCTTTAACTGTCTTTGTAGTTTAGTGGTAGCAGGCCACTACTACTATAGAAATAGAAATAGAAAATATTTTTATTTCAAATAGATCTTTACAGGTACTTTCAAAACGTCAATAAATCATAAACTACCTAGAGCGAATTACCATTACATATAGTAAAAGCAAAATCATATATTAATAGTAAATTAAAAATTAGAATTTAAACTACTTGATTAAAACATAATAATCATAAAATTTTTCAATTCCTTCAATTATAATAAATGAAGAAAAAGAAAAACTTATTCGTCAAGATCAATGTTATTCACTTAGCAGAGTTCCAAGTGCAGTCACTACTGAGAAGAACTCCGCTACCCAACAAACTCAGTAAGAGCTCTTTTAAATGAGAGCTTAAATCTAGTACAGATTATCGTGAAAAATCAAATAATGTGAATGTCCATAGCATAGATGCAAATAAACTGCTATCAACTAAATGTGATGTAGCCCCTGCAAACCAGAACAGACCAGTCCCCACCAACAGCACCCGTTCACGAGCATGACGCATGTGACAGCCATTGCCCTCCTCGACCATTTTAGAGGGAAGTGAGCAACCCGCCACACGACGCCGCCTAAGGCAAAGACATTTAAGCGTGCATGACTGTTCCGGATATGCATACGGCAAAATAAAAGATGGAATTCATTTTCAGCCAGGGTATTCACATTATTCAACCCTTAACAATAGTAGATACTAATTACTGAATACACGAAATCACAGTATCACGTAATAGCCTGGCAGCGATCGCAGGTCTTATAGTAATTACATTTATATAAAAGTTCTTTCATTACTTTCTTAAATTTATTGATCGATAGACTTCGAACGTTTTTGGGGATTTGATTAAAGAACCGTATACATTGACCTCTAAAAGAATTACTGACCCTATTCAGCCGCGTTGCATGCATGGACAATTTGTATTTGTTCCTAGTATTTATACTGTAGTTGTTACCTATTGTAGGAAACTCATTAATGTTTTTACGGACATATAATACATTATCATAAATGTATTGCGAAGCTACAGTCAGAATATTTATTTCTTTAAATTTATCTCTAAGAGATACCCTTGGACTCAGCCCGTAGATAGCCCGGACAGCTCTCTTTTGCAGTACAAAAATAGTGTTGAAAATGCCATAGGATATTATACTGTGAAAATAACTAAAATAAACAAGGCAAGCCATCTCGACGTCTGTTAATAGTCTAATCTTTTTCACAGCAAATGCTGCCGAGCTAAGTCTACTAGCTAATTTGGCAATATGGGTACATTGCAATTTAGCATCCACGGTAATGCCAAGAAATACCGTGGACTCTACGATCTCCAATACTTCCTCATTTATCTTAACATTGGTTTCAACCTGTTTTACGTTAGGAGTAGTAAATTTAATACATTTTGTCTTACTGCTATTTAACGAAAGGTTATTGGCGCTAAACCAATGTACTATATTAGAGAGAGTATTGTTTACACAGTCAAAATCTACCTCCTGTCTTTTAATTTTGAACACTAAAGTATCATCAGCAAACAATACCATCTCTTGGCCATCATTGATAATGTAGGGTAAGTCATTAATATAGACTAAGAAAAGAAATGGCCCTAAAATAGATCCCTGTGGGACCCCCATATCCATTGAAGTCCCGGGAGATCTTGTCCCATTTACATCAACACACATATTTCTATTGTTTAAATATGAAGTCATAAGCTCGAGAGCGGTATCTCGAAGGCCGTAGTGATATAACTTTCTGACCAATGTTTCATGCTGAACGCAATTAAATTCTTTAGATAAGTCACAGAATACCCCTAGTGCATTATTAGATTTTTCCCAAGCTTCAAAAATGTGTTTGACAAGTTCAACACCTGCATCGGTAGTTGAACGACCCCTAGTAAATCCAAACTGTCGACAATGTAAAAGTTTATGATGGTTAAAGTATGCAAGTAGTTGAATTAAAATGAGTTTTTCAAAAAAATTACTTAAGACAGGTAGTACAGAAATTGGTCTAAAGTTTGTGGGGTCACTTGTACTACCGGATTTAAATAATGAAATTTTATTATAAAAACTACACTGGGGTCTTGAGTTCGATCCTGGGGTTGAAGCTACCATAGATAAAGGTACATTATCTTTAATCAATGGTGCTAATTTCATTTTCTAAAAGTTTCCCAGTGTGAGTTTGGTAATATACCTGGAGATGTCAATCTCCACATGTTACATGGGCCAAAATATAAACAGCGAACTGTGTGATTGCATGTATGCTTGAATGCATATATGTATTTACCTCTGCTTACCCTTTCTGGGAATACAGGCGTGAAGTTATATTTCGTTAAAATAAACTTACCGAAACATCATCTGATGGATACAGCAATATATCCCTTAGTGGATCATTTAATAATAAAGTTTTGTTCTCTTGGATATACCTTTCAAAGTCGAGCACTGTACACTTGTTTGCTAATATATTCTGGAATCATATTAATAAAGCATAATTCATTATAAAAAATAACAAACAAAAAACAAAAATGTGTTTTGGTACATAAAACTCTTCTTAATTTAATTGCTAGTGTTGGTAAAAAATAATGGTTAAAACAATACATTAATTTTTAAGTACAAACTATTGAATAGTGGTCAAGTGCGAGTCAGTTATCAGGTTTTATTTTCAGTTTTTGGAGTAGGACAGGAGGACAGAAGGACGGACAAACAGACAGACATGATGAATTTATAAGGGGTCTATTTTTTACCATTTGGCTACAGTGCTCTAAAAATGATCCAAGGTGAAACAGCAGTGCAATATTATCTCAGAAACTTTTAATAATTAAAACATTTTTATGTTGCTGGAATAGAAATGTTGCATCCTACTAACAACGGAAGATTTCCCATATTACATAATAATGAAGCAAGTACATTAAATATTTTATAGCAACAACAGAAATACATCATCTGTGTAAAATTCATCTCTCTAGCTAACAGGTTCTTGAGATATGCATTGTATTCAGTACTCAGGTATTATTTTTCTAATTATGCTATTTAAATAGCAAATTAACTAATTATGGTCCTTACTATTGTTACATAAAATGCAAATAGCAATGCATAAGCAAATTAAGTACATTACTAATAATAATAAAAAAACACTCTTTATATCAATTCAATAGTATGTCTAGAAGTTTAAGTAGCAAGTTTTGTTTATTTAAAATTATAATATAAATTTTCTCCACTTTCTTTGTATTTCATATGCATTATATGACACAATTGTGTTATTTGTAATTATGCGTAAATGTTTATTCAAGGCTCATGTCATATTTAACCTTGTTAATATAACACAACCAGTGAATGTTATGTAAATACATAAGAAGGATGGGCCATTCTGTCTATACATTAATTAATTACATAAACATATTAGGTAGCTGCAGATTAAATGTTGATTCAAAAATATTAGTAACTTATTATTTGAGTCAAAATTACTCCATTTCATTAAAAGTTACTATCACTACACATTTTAAAAATAATTGAAATTTCATTCAATTAATGCTATACAAATATCAAGAGAAAGGTTTCTAAAAAAACAATTCCTAATAAAATAATATCAAATATCAGGAACTTGGATGAATTTAAAAACTATATAGCGCAATCTGCCGAAACGATTTTTTAGCACTGTTGGAAAGCTAATCTTGTTTTTAGAAATAGAAAGCGCCTTACAGATAAAATTGAGTGCATTTAAAATAAACATTTATGTACCTCATACTCCGTACCATTCTTCTTGCTCTTAGAATTCACTGGAGGCATGTCAAATGGGTACAGTGCAGATATTTGATAGTGAATATTTTTAATTAGATAAATTATGTGTCTGTTCACATTTTAATGCAGTCGATTCGCAGTGAATAACAAAACGCCGAAAATCCAACATGAAAGTAGAAGAGAAGATACGATACAATTTGACAGTTTTGACACAACAGACATTTTTCCATAGACTAAGTACTTTTTTTTCTTTTTTTTTTTAGTGGAATGGCATCGCTGTTACGCATATTGCTAGTGTCAAGTAAAATGATATTTCGTATTCGCAAGCAGCGTAAAAGTAAGAGTCAGTCGGTCAATTATAAGTCAGTCAGTCAGAGTCACAGTCAGTAATTCGAGTAAAGCGATGGCTACTTTACCAGAACATTTCAAATGAAGTTTTGGAGGCAAACTGAAAACACAGCTTGGGTTTCGCACTGTTATTCTATTTCACTATACACGGGCACTGTAATAAGCCTTTAACAAACAAAATACCACCAACTTTATTTAATATAACTCAAGAATACACTAAAACAATGAAATAAAATAAGAGCACAACATGCCTCTTTCAAGGTTCCCGCCAAAAACCAAAGTAGGTACTTAATTTAAGCATTTTTCGTTTCCCACTTTGACAGTACTATAGTCAATATTGGTCAATACAGTCATACTATAGTGATGCTAAATGCTAATCAAACGTTATTTACCGTATGGATTCAGTTCGTTCATATGGTTCGATTTAATCGAACATCATAATCTTATTTGATTATATTACTTATATTACAATTTTACAGGTGGCAGAGTTCTGGAGAAGGGAGCGTAGTATCACGTATTTCTTCACTATTCACATATTTCTCTGGTACAATGCTTAGTAAGTTGTCAGTTAAATCGATGTTTTTATTTATCGTACATCCCTATTCAGTCACAAAAAATATATATTTTGTCTATGTTGAGTATGTTCCATTAATCCACCGCAACGACGCAACAACCACTGACCACGGCCACGACCGCTAAAATTGTCGTTCCTTCCACTATGGCGTTGTGGGCGAATCTTATAAGTATAACTCACACTTTGAGCGCTGTGTGCTCGCTATATTATATGGCGGCAAAGTGAAATCGTTCTTTTCTCGAATTTTAGTGAAAGCCAACTCTAACCCACCAATAATTATGATGATGAGATGACGTCGAACGATCGTTTGCGACGACCGATATGAAGGGTACCAGTACCCACTTACTAGGTACGGTTTACATAACAAATAAGACAAAAACATGTTCATATTAAGTAGCTACAGTTAGCTAATTTTACATTAACATGAGCTGTACAAAAAACGGTCTTTAATGAAACTTACTTCTACGAAGCGGTGTTTCGCTCACAAAAATATGGTCTCTAACATAGATTTATAAATGTAGGTATTAAATCTATGGCCTCTAACCATATTTTCCTAAATTAATAATCTTTATCAATCTTTATTTTCCACATGAAATCTGAATCATATTGACATAATTATATCTTTGTACACTTTGCCACTTGGTGCAAAATGTGCAAATAAGTACATTACATACCTACAGATAAAACAAGCCGTTTTTCATAAAAGCCATAACTTTGGCCATAACATCATGGACCACATACAGTACATACATACTTACATACACACATTTCGGCAGGTTATACCAAAGATAGAAGAGTACCTATACTTAGTTCCTATGTCTAAAGTTCGTAAACTGTGAAAAAGCCTTCGATTCGCTAGAGGAAAATGGACTACCCACTACCCATACATATAGGTACTGAGGAACGAGAAAGTAAAATATATTATGAAAAACTTATACGGGAACGCCACCATGTTGGTTCGCCTTCAGGACCTCCTACTCGTGGTAGAGCTCCAGCGAAGGAGCTCGCGGGCGTAGGCACCACCGCATTACCGCTAAATGGTGGTTGTTCAGCACTATCTTGTGCCGGTCAGGTGGTAATGTACGGCCCTGATATTGCCGATACAGAGGCATAACACCTTAGGCCGCAGGAGTGGTAACTAACGCATCTGCATTTTGACCTCTGGTCTTTGTGTGGGTGTCTATAGGCTGCAGTCATCACTTAACATCAATGTGAACTGCATGCTTGTTTGCCACTTTCATTACATAAAAAAAAGTACCCTGATCTCGAAACCTACCCAACTGTAGTGAGGTATGAAACGGAGATGTCATATCTCGGAAACTGTTCAATGCTCAATTGGAAGATTTCTTCAAGCTTCTGAACTAAGAAAGTACCTACTCAGCACCAATATTATAGCGAGTACATCTTCCACGTCCTGTTCTGCATAAACTATTTGTTCTTTTATGTAGGTAGGTACTTAACATACCTCTTTTAAATAAAATTTACATAGGTAAGTATATTACATGATAAAATAAATGAAATAAAATAATAATAAAATACGCTTACACTCACAGCCTTACAGTAGGTATAAACCTGTGTCGTGGGTGCCGTTGTACACACATAAACACATTGTCCTGGTGCGGGGATCGAACCCGCGACCCTTTGAATCAAACAGTTGTCTCACACCGCTGGACTAACCGGGTCGTCGTATTGTATTATTATTTACGTTCACTATAAACAATGAGCTTATAAATATTAGGTTGGGGAAAAAGTTTCTTCGCATTTTTTAAGATAATTCAAAACATTTTTTATAAAGTTTATTTAAATTAAACTAAAGTATGTATGTACCATTTTGTTCGATAATCTTTTGCCATCTTGTAGGTAGGGACATGATCCCATTGCTATAAAAATTTTGGGACTTCTCATCAAAATACCGCGACAAGTGGATTTGGCAGTCCTCTCGTGATGTTAACCTAACATTGCATAAAGAATTCTGAAGAGACCGAAACAGGTGGAAATCTGAAGGTGCAAGGTCAGGACTATACGGCGGATGCATTAACACCTCCCAGCCAAACTCTCTTAATTTTTGTTGAGTGGCTATAGATGTGTGACTAGACCTCACACATCTATAGCCACTCAACAATCGTTATCATGATGAAACACCACACCCCTTCTGTTGATCAATTCCGGCCGCTTTCTCTCAACTTCTTGCTTTAATCTCATCAGTTGTTCGCAGTAGAGTTCAGAATCGATAATCCTGCCTGGTGGTAATAGCTCATAATGAATAATGCCCTTCCAATCCCACCACACACACAACATCACCTTATTGCGAGTTAACCCGGGTTTCGCCACAGTCTGTGAAGCCTGACCGGCCTTTGACCACGACCTTTTTCGCACGTTCTTGTCGTACGTGATCCACTTTTCATCACCAGTTATCAGCTTCTTCAAAAATGATTCCGTTTCATTACGTCGTAATAAAGAATCATAAATGAAATATATTTTATTTTTAAAGAAAAATGGAAAGAAAAATTTGACTTCAGGCGAGGCTCGAACTCGCGACCTACTGGGAATCTAGTCCAGCCGCTCTTCCAATTGAGCTACTGAAGCCCTGCCCGATTTGTCAAATCTTTCCTTCACATCTATTGCATTGCTTTATGGTAGCAGCAGCGCCATCTATTACCAACTATGCTAGTTAGGCAACCGATATAATAGACTTTTCAGTTTATTGAATATCGTAAAGAAGTCGCTTTTACCCTTAATAATTGTTGCCTAACTAGCATAGTTGGTAATAGATGGCGCTGCTGCTACCATAAAGCAATGCAATAGATGTGAAGGAAAGATTTGACAAATCGGGCAGGGCTTCAGTAGCTCAATTGGAAGAGCGGCTGGACTAGATTCCCAGTAGGTCGCGAGTTCGAGCCTCGCCTGAAGTCAAATTTTTCTTTCCATTTTTCTTTAAAAATAAAATATATTTCACAAGCATGTGTTAATGCGAAATAATATAAAACAATTATTAAGGGTAAAAGCGACTTCTTTACGATATTCAATAAACTGAAAAGTCTATTATATCGGTTGCCTAACTAGCATAGTTGGTAATAGATGGCGCTGCTGCTACCATAAAGCAATGCAATAGATGTGAAGGAAAGATTTGACAAATCGGGCAGGGCTTCAGTAGCTCAATTGGAAGAGCGGCTGGACTAGATTCCCAGTAGGTCGCGAGTTCGAGCCTCGCCTGAAGTCAAATTTTTCTTTCCATTTTTCTTTAAAAATAAAATATATTTCACAAGCATGTGTTAATGCGAAATAATATAAAACAATCATAAATGAGTACACGGTTCATTAGGTTTCTTTCAGTGAGCTCGTGAGGTACCCAAATATCGAGCTTTTTTTTGTACCCAGCTCTTTTCAAATGCGCCAAAACTGTTTTGTGATCAATTCTCAGTTCTTCAGCTACGTCGTAACTACTGATATGTCGATCTTGCTACACTTTTTCAAAAATGGCATCCATTTTATCCGTAATAGGGCGACCAGAGCGAGGTGCATCCTTGACATCAAAATTTCCGAATTGAAAACGCTTAAACCAAATTTGTGCTACTCTCACAGACTTTTTCCCCAACCTATTACTAACATCATTGACTATAAAATCAATCTACTGTATGTCCTGGAATATGACGACGTCCGCGTCGCTGCGTAGCCGCCGAGCAATATTCTTCAGAACGCCGCCCCGCCGAGAATTTCAGCTGCAGTAGCCATGTCTACGCTGCGGGATCCTGGGTTCAATTACCGAGTCGGAGATTTTTCCATTTCTCGGCAGTTTCCCAATGTCACTCTTATAGTTTGGTAATGTCAATAGGCGCGGTACCGATGGAAGTGATGGGATGTAATAGAAGAATCGTTGGGTTTGCAGTTTATAATAAATTATGTGAGCTTGAAAATGGTATTGTAGTAACTGGCACAGGCGAAAAAGATTTTAGGCTTTACTAGGAGGTTACGTTACACATCGAAGATATTTATAACTAGGTAGGTTGCATCATGTTATTACCACCAACGTATACGTGCCTACTGCGCTGCATGGTAGTTTCCTCCTGAAAAATATTTCTAGATACCACCCATGAGAAGCGCATTCAATTGAAATTATATCTATCTTAAATAACAATAATATAAGGCGATTTACACACGGGATCGCGCGCCGCCGTAGATTGCGGTGGGCGGCGCGCGTTGTGAATCGCCTGAGTAGGTATCTATAGAGAGATTAATTTACTGATGGTTGAGTTCTACCGGTGATAGAATTCCAGTGCAGGGACTCGAGAGCGTAGGCACCACCGCATTATCTAATCTATCTGCCGTCGTATGGTAGTATTGTTAGTGTTCAGCAATATCGTGTTCATTGCAACGTATCTGCAACTGCATTTAGCTAAAGATGCAATAAGCCGCGCCGCGTCTTTTTAAAGAGAATTTGGAGATTGGACTGCGATAAAAAAAAACAATAGGATATATTATACACATTTTCAAAAATGATGTTCCATATATTTTTTCACTATTCTTATTACTCATAACAGCTAGCTACTCACAATAATTCGCTTGTCCAGTGCTTGTCTGTTGATGGTACGTAAGTAAGTACTTACTTATATAAAAAAATGGTAAATAGTAAAATAAATAGACATAAGTAAGTATTAAAACACTTATTTTTGTTAGATTTGTTTGCCGATTACAGATCAAGTACCTAAATTTAATGTTGTATTCGACACTAGGTTTTCAGTGTTACTTAACCAACTTAAACTACCTATATAATTGATGTTCAATTTTTTTAGTTCTAACTACGAAAGATTTTGATCCATTTTCATTTACGTATTCATAATTATACCTAGTAACGCAATAATAAATCAGGTTTTGTGATATTTTGCAAACAATAATACACACAGTATAGGCGGTGGGCCGTGGGTTATACGTAATGTAGGTACCTACACTAAAATACCTTACATTCAAAGGTACATTCAGCAATTTAACAGAACATTTTTTTTTTCAAAATTTTATTTGACGTATAGTGATTTATGTGTATAAACTAAACACCAGGGAACATACTTACAAAACACCTTTTTTATAGGAGTTATACTTATGTTAGGTAGTGGTTAAGCCCAAAGTTAAGTTAAACCATCGACGAGACAACACAGAGTTAAACCCATGTAGCAACCGGCCAACGCGGCAGGTGGCCCGTATTGCTCTATGGTTACACCCAACATTGTAGCTATGTGATGTAGATACATTCCTTTGAAGCTGTTTGAAGTTAAGCTAACAGACCGTTGCTGACAGCACTTTTGTTAAACAACAACATATTATGTAAGTATATACAATGTACATAACTTTTTAAATAAATACATCACCAAGTAGGTACTTGTGTTATAACAAATACCTAACATTCAATTCAAACTACTCACATAAGTAGATTTTATAGTAATAATATTTTTTCTTAATCATACAGGTATTTTAGATCCTTATTCTGAGTTAAGATGCGTCGGGGTCGAAAATATATAGGTAGGTATTATGCATTGATAAATCATAATTTCATCTAGGTATTTTTAAAACATTAATTATGCAAATACCTAGACAATTCATAGATTTTAATACATATATCTAATACTAGATACAAGTTTTATATTAAATATGAACAGATAATTTCAAAATTATGAAATAATTTTTGGTAAAGTGATGGCACTACTAAATTTTCCTACAACTAAACTATATAAATCTTGTAATAAAAATACAAGATAAGGTACAAAACGGTAGGTAGGTAACAGATCGGCACATAAATTACATTAATATAAAATTATTATGAAAATATCACACTAGGTCATTGAGTATTATCTCGTTCTGGTCCTAGCGGACCTTCCATTCCTTATCCCGGCGGGTAGTTCAGCAGTCAATTTGTTTCACGCTCGTTTGTGGCAGGAATGTGAAGGTGACATTGCTGGCGGCAACCGAAGGCGACAAGCGCGGCACATACTGCGAGGTCGGTGCCGGTGCTGAACGTCAAGTGTACTCCTCGTCTTCATAGTCTTCACTGAAGTCGGAATCTTGTTCTGGATCAGGCAGCGGCTTTAAATAAACAGCTGCTGGCGACTTTTTTGGTATTAAATAGCCCGTGGAATCTTGAGGAGGCAGAGGTGGCCGCGGCAATCGAATTTGTATCGTCGAACCCGCGGCCGCAGTAGCCGTCTCCAATTTAACGCATATTTCATCAAACTTGATTCTGTCTCGAGGATCGGTGGCCCAACATGCCCGCATCAATTCGCAGGCAAACCGTGGACAGTCTTCAGGCGGTACTAATAAGATGCCTTGCAATACTCGCTTAGTTGCACCGTCGTTGTTGCAACCATAGAACGGCTGCTTTCCACGACTATATATTTCCCAGAGTACGACGCCGTACGACCAGACATCAGATTCGTGGGTGAAGCGTGCGTACACAATACTCTCTGGTGACATCCAACGCACGGGCATAGGTCGTTCCCCGCCCATTTTATAGTAGTCACACGTGTATACGTCACGGGACATTCCAAAGTCGGCAATTTTGACTGCGAGATTTGCTCCCACTAGGCAGTTTCTTGCAGCCAGATCTCTATGTACAAAATGACGCGAAGCTAAATATTGCATGCCGCGCGCTACTTGCAAGGCCACGTGCAGGAGAGCCGGCTCGTCTAATGTTGGACCTTGCCTTCCGCCGCCTCGGGAGCCGCGAAGAACACCAGCTAAATCGCCCCATTCCATATACTCAAACACCATCCAAGGACTTGCACTTATATCGTCTGTAAATTAAAAAAAATATATTAGAAAATTTATAAATATTGTTACTTGTAACTTAGGACGTGAGTAATTTAATTACATAAGTCGTACCTTTGTACACGACACCGAT
This sequence comes from Macrosoma leucophasiata, assembly GCA_036365455.1. Classification (NCBI taxonomy): domain Eukaryota; kingdom Metazoa; phylum Arthropoda; class Insecta; order Lepidoptera; family Hedylidae; genus Macrosoma; species Macrosoma leucophasiata. Next base: position 17,857,523 of record JAWQUS010000007.1, on the reverse strand, counting down.
CAGTGTTAAGATATTAGGATGTCGGAACGCTGACATAATTGAAACCTCCCTGACGAAGTCTTCTTCTGCACTTCGACCGGCGCTCTCTTTTAGCACTTTAATAGCTACGATTTTTTCACTCGAATTGCTTCGAAGGATGCCTGTTAAGTTATAAATAAAATATTAATAAGTTTTTGTATTTAGGTATTCAATAATATCCCATTGGTATGCCAAATTTTATAGCTAGTTTTCTGCCTATAACCACTTTAATCTGGGAAATTCGGGTTTGCCCGGCAATTACCTTTACCTTTAGCAATTACTCTTATACCGTGGCCAGAAACTTCGTTTACTGTCCCGAGTTTTGAAGATCTACTAGGTTCACAAAATTAGATTTGCAGTCGCAGTGCGAGACGTATTGCATAAAAATGGCCGTGATCGGGTTTGTGGTTTTAATCGGGCCAATACAGTAGCAGACAAAAAATATACTGTCACACTTATAACCAGTATGAATAAAAGTCTAAGCTAAGTAGAATTGTCCAAGAATTCACGACATCTACTTGGGAAAAGACATTGGGGACATTCGATTATTGGACAATTTAGAGATATGACAATGAAATATTTGATACCTCTTTCTAATTAAGAACCTTTACCTTTGTAATCATCATAGTTTCAACCAAAATACGTTTACAGCTGGATATAAGCCTCCCCAGAAATGCCCATTTGTATATTTTTGGCATATTATTATCTATAATCGCAGTGAAGGTAGTTTTCTGTCCAACCGAACTCGTTACCTTTATGTACTTTTCCAAAACATCCTTCGCCAACTTCCTCGATAAATCTCAGTGCGTTTCGTTCCAAAGGCGTCACACCAGGCTCGTGGGATTCGTTTGCATTGACAGTGCCAGCGCCACAAACTCCGTATTGAGGATTCCTTATATATCGCTCAGCGAGCAATGGTTCTCCTGGCCGCACACGCTACAAATGTACGCATTGCTTTATTTAAAGTATGATAATCGATTATTTTATAAATATTTTCTAAGCATAGCTCGAACTACAAATAATACTAAGGATAGATACCTATTTCTAAGCTTTATGAATATTTTAACAGATTGTATGTAAGAGCTCCGAGTTAAGCTTCATTGTAAGACGTCTTCACATCGATTGAACTTGATGTCAAATGTCAGAAACCATTTCAAATTGCATTCTCAAATCTTTTCCCGGTAAATCTACTTGATAGTGACGCAACTACCTACTACTAAATACTTAGGTACTAGGTATTTCAATAAAGCGGAGCATCATTATACTGTAGATTGTTCTGGTGCATCATTATAATGCGATCGTTTTGTCACGATTTTCATAAATATTTCTATGTTGGGTCTAAGGTCTTCGTAGAACTTCTCATCTAGTCACATCTAGCTAAAAATAATGAATATGGGGTTTACCCCATATTCATAACCTTTAACTCTTTAGAGTTAAAGGTTATGGCGCATATATTTACTTAATTCTTTATTGTCATAACATATAGGTACTAATAAAAGTTGGAGAATTTAACGCTAAAGCCAAAAGCGCTACCTGCCACATTAGAATTGCAATAAATGCCGATCTAGATTTTACAGAACTAGATTGAGGGCTTACATCACAGAGTATCTACCTACCCGCGAAATTAAAATTAAATCTAGGTAGGTAATTAGCAGGACTGAAACTTAGGTGCAACAAAATTTTTATTTTCACCGTCAAAAGATTGGGTAGTAGATACCTACGTTGAATTTTTTTAAAAAGTATGTAATGACAGAAATTAAAACGCGGGCGCGGCTTCATAGCATGGGTAGGTTTCGTACTTGTAAACTAATTACAAATCTGAGTATGCAATAAGAAATCATAAGTGTCGGTATCCACATAGTACATAGTAGTGGCAACCCATTATACGTCCCACTGCTGGGCACGAGTCTCTCCCCTTTTTGGGGGGAGGCCTGGAGCTTACTCCACCACGCTGCTCCAATGCGGATTGGTGGAGGTAGGTAGGTTAGTGGCCAACCCACTGTCGGATGTTTTCAAACCGCCCATAAGGCCTCCGACAAGGTTTAACGACTGCTATCCATCGATAGCAACCGGGACCGACGGCTTAACGTGCCCTCCGAAGCACGGAAACGCGCATTTAATTTGCCACTAGCGGTCACCCATCACACTACCCGACCGCGCACGTAGTGCTTAACCGAGCAGATCGCTTACGATCTACACCAGCCGCATGGCCCAGCGGCTTTATACGGTATCCACATAATCTATATTAAACTTGAATATATACTTACTGGTTGAACTTTTCCATCCACCACTCCAAATAGTTTCTTCTTGAGGTAGATTGCTATAAATAAGACTAAGATGAACAGTACTGCACCACCTAACACGGTGCCCATAATTATTTCTTTGCTTCCGCCGGTATATGAGCCATAGTCAATAGTTGTCGTATCGCTGCTTGCGGTAGCCTCTGCTAATATTTCACTGCTCACCAATGATTTAGGTGCCTGAAAATCAAATAATGAAGATACTCATTACCTATGTTTGATATTTTAGATCTACATAATAATATTATCTTAAATATCTACCTACTTTATTATTTATTATTAAGAAACAGAAGATGCTCCTCTGCATTTCGTTTGATTTTTACCACGCTTTACTTTGTTTCGCCTGCCAAGTTATTTGAGTTCACTATTGTCTTGTTATCATTAGTAAAACAAAGCATTATCGACGTGTTAAATGCTCACAGTCCTTTAAGTTTGGTTTGAAGGCCCAGAGAGCAAACTCGGCCACTGCGTTACTCACGTGAGGTCATTTGAAGATAATGTAAGTAAACATAATTGTTTAGATGCATCACTTAAAGCAAACGAATCTTTCAGATAAATATTTTTTTGCCTAAGTTAATTTAACAAGATTTATAGACCGCACCAAGACTTAAAATTGTGCATCCCAAATCAGTTTGACTGACGTGAATGAGATACAATATTTACATTGAGAGTAGGTACCTCTAAAGCCTTTTTAGACTTTCATTCAAAATAGGTAGATCTCGAAGTTCGCTGTTCATTTTGTTTAGAGTTGTCTTTTGTAAATATTGGGCGAGCTTAATTTTCGTTGAGTACAAAGTACCTATATATTTTTCTCGTTACACATTTGTGTCATGGAGGAATTTGCGTTGGTAATCTTTATTAGGTATTGTTTGAAAATTTAAGTGATTTGAAGATCAAAGGTGTAAATATACAATCGATAGGTAGGAAACGTACCGATTGTAATAGAAGCAGATTTAAAAATTAATAAGTGCTTTCTACTGACTTATCTACGTATTCTTATTTTGAAGATGTTATCGTTCATATCTACTCGTATTAAGTAACTACCTATCTATGTAGTTAGCGATTTACTTACAGCGTGCTTTCATAAAAACGAAATACGAAGTTTTACAAACGATGTAAGTATACATAATAATTGTTTTATATTATTTCGCATTAACACATGCTTGTGAAATATATTTTATTTAAAGAAAAATGGAAAGAAAAATTTGACTTCAGGCGAGACTCGAAGTCGCGGCCTACTGGGAATCTAGTCCAGCCGCTCCTCCAATTGAGCTACTGAAGTCCTACCCGATTTGTCAAATCTTTCCTTCACATTTTATTGCATTGCTTTATGGTAGCAGCAGCGCCATCTATTGTAAGGTTGGGAAGGTGTAACACAAATGAATCCACTCAATGTTGGATGAAGACTGATTTATTAATATAATAATCTACCAGTTCTTACATAGGTATGCTATAAAGGTCTATCTACACTAGTTACTAAGTACACAGATATAATTTATTTACTTACTACATCTCACCACCACCGTTAATAGAGAAAAAAAAATAATTGGTAAGTTATTTTTTTTTCTAATCAGTAATAATTTGTGAATGAAAAATATTTCATTCATTTGGTTGTTCAAAAACATTCATCTTTAAAAAAAATACAATTACATTGAAATAACCTAACAATATCTACCTACTTAGAACTTAATACACAACACACTTTTCTAATACAAAAATATTCCTTTAACAACACAGACAATATGAAGTAGATATACTCGTACATTATATAGAAATAGGTGGTACATATATTTTAGTTCTATTCTTATGTACTATATATTTTTTATTATCTTTAATTATTTCTACATTTGACGAACATTCAGCAATAACTTTATATGGACCTGAATAGATACTCTGAAACTTATTTCCAGTCTCGTTCTTTAATAAAATTAAATCATTCGGCTTATATGAAACAGAATTACAATTTTTATCATACTTGACTTTTCTATTAACCTTACTAGCAATTAAATTATTACGTGCCTCATTTTGCGATGTTTGCAACCTAAATTTTAACTCTAAAGGGTAACTGTCATAGTTATAAAGAGGATCTATTTGTTCTGAACGGAAGTTAGATGGTACTACACATTTTTTCCCAAAAACCAATTCGAAAGGCGTGAATTGAGTTTCCGTATGTACTGACGTATTATATGAAAAACACCAAAATGGAAGCCAAGAGCTCCATGCATCAGAGTGATTTTCAGTTTGTATACGTAAATAGTTACCTAAGTGTTTGTGTGAATTCTCCAACGCACCAATACTCTGATGATGATAAGCGGTAGACTGCAACTGCTTAATTTGTAATAATGTACATACCTCTTTCATTGTTGACGATATGAACTCAGCTCCCCTATCAGTAGCTATCTCCTTCGGAATACCATACCTAAGGATAAAATTATTAACAAAGTTCCTAGCTACCTCACTTGCATTTTTTGAAAACAATGAATAGGCTTCAACATACTTGCTTAATTCGCATTGAATAGTTAAAATGTAAATGTAATTATTGTAATCTCTATCTAAAGGACCTACTATATCTAAATAAATTTTCTCAAAAGCCGTATGCGCCGTAGAGGTGATAGTCATAGGCTCTTTAATATGATGCGATGAATGTTTTTGCTTCTGACATTTGTCGCATCTTTTTACAAATGCAGTGACGTCAGCCTCTAAACCTGACCAAAAATAATATTTTTTGATATTATTGATCATCCGTCTAATACCCGCGTGGCCACTTGTGGGTAACAGATGGAAGTCATTTAATATTACACGTTGGTCATCTTTATTTTCAATCCTCTGAACGTCATTTAAAATACATAATCGTGGGCTAGTCCACTCTGCCATACTTTGTACCTCATTCAATAATTTCTGGACAAAAGTATGATTACTTTTATTTTTTATAAAAAATACTTCGTCGACTTTTATTTTTCCACAAAACTTATTCAGCTCTCTCGCAAATTCACCTGGTGATAATTGCAATCGAAGGGCTGGATTAATTAAAATGCAATTTATCGAAGGTACATAACATAAACTTTTACTTTCGAACTTTATTTCATTCATATTTCTATATTTATTCAACTCATGAGATTTTATAAATCGTAATTCAGTAAAATGCTTCGGTTTGCTATGTATTTCCACAACTCTTGGGTGATCAAGCCAATCGTCCGAAGAAATAATAGCATCTCGAGCTTGTCTAGCCTTCTGACCTCTCGTCATCACGTTAATCGCGGCATTATTAATTTCTTTTAGCTCTTCTGACGTAATCCATATCCGAGACAGTGCATCCGCTGCACAATTATTTTTGCCTTTTAAATATTCAACTACAAAGTCGTATTCCTCCAAAACTAACCTAAACTTCATTAACCGACTTGATGGATCTCGCATTCCAAATAAAGATATTAATGGTTTATGGTCCGTTTGAATTTTGAACTTACGGCCATATAAATAAGGACGAAAGTGCTTAACGGCCCATACAATGGCAAGCAGTTCCTTTTCTATTGTAGGATATCGTTTTTCAGCTTTATTTAAACTACGACTAGCGTATGCTACCGGTTTGCCATCGCTGTTACATAAAACAGCACCAACTGCATATGCAGATGCATCTGTTTGTAAAGTAAATTGGTTACTTTCGGAAAAATCAGGGTATTGTAAAACCGGATGTGAAATTATATTTTCTCTTAAAACTTCAAAAGATTTTTGACACTCGTCATCCCAGTGGAAAACAGAATTTTTCCTACACAAACTGTTCAGTGGATATGCTTTTGTAGCAAAATTTGGAATAAATTTTCGATAGTAATTTACAAAAGCAACGAACCTTTTTATTTCGTCGGTACTTTTAGGTATGGGATAATTTTTTACAACACTAATTTTATCTGGATCGGGTATCACACCGTCTGCTGATACTATATGTCCTAAATAAAGTACTTCTTTTTGTAGAAACACACATTTATGTGGATTTAATTTTAAATTGACTTTTCGTAATCTTTGAAAAATGTCAAGCAGGTTCTTTACATGAGATTGTAAATCTCTACTGAAACACACTAAGTCATCTTGATAAACTAAACATTTCTCGTACGTCAAACCCGTCATAGCCATAGTCATCATGCGAGAAAACGAACTAGGGCTTGTTTTAAGTCCCATGGGCAGTCTAGTCATTTGGAACTGACCAGAACAAAAAGCAGTATATTTGCGACTGTCTGGACTCAACCCCACATTATAATATCCTTGATGAAGATCTAAATGTGAAAAATACATGCATCCACTCAAAGAGTCTAATATCTCGGTAATATTTGGCAAGGGAAATTTGTCGTCCTGAATCACATTATTAATTTTTCTATAGTCAATTACAAAACGCCATAATTTATTCCCATCACTATTAGATTTTTTAGGTACCAATAAAATTGGACTAGACCATTCACTTTGACATGGTTCTATTATTCCTTCTCTCAACATCCCATCAATTTGATTTTTTATTTCGTTTTTTAAAGAATGTGGTAATCTATATGGTTTTGAAAATATCGGAGAAATATCCTCTTTTAGTTTAATTTGGTGTTCATAAATATCTGTAGTTGATAACTTGTCCCCTTCCAAATAAAAAATATCTGAATATTTGGCACATACATTCTCAATAGTAGTTTTTTCCTCATTATTTAAATGTCCCAAATTCAATTTAGAAAATAAATGTTTAACACGTGATGCATCTTTCACATTTTTATCAAAATTACACACATCATACTCTTTCATGCCTTGTACGTCCAGCTTTATCTTTGATAATTTTATATCACTACTAGCTGACCCGGCAAACTTCGTATTGCCTCACTATGAAATAATGTGTCAAAGGTTTGATAGATACGGACTATTTGTATGGGAAAATGAAATTGTGGTTTTTACTATTTCCCTTTAATTTTTAAATATTTTCTTACCTTTTCAACCTTCTTTGGACTTCCAAAAATCATTCAAAACCAAAATTAGCCGAATAGGTCCAGCCGTTCTCGAGTTTAAGCGAGACAAACGAACAGCAATTGATTTATATACATATATGATAATACTTACATACATATATCTAAATTAAATTATAATGTTTTGATCAATGAAGCACAAATAAGTAAAAAACAGGATTAATTTCACTGTATTATCTTCATTCATTATAATATGAATTCAATTTACACTTCAGTCTATGTAACACGTGGCCGGCTATGCTAACACCAAACATTTAAAATGTGGAAATAATTTAATTATACGGTATTTCGTTCACTACAAAATAAATTTAATTAATTTTATAGCGTCAACAACACGTGGTAATTATGCTGTTAAAATGTAGCTTAAATGACACGTTTGTAGATTTACCATAGCAGCGCCATCTATTGATTACTTACTCAACCCAGTCGAAAGGTATCGACATCTGTTAGAATCATTTGGAGTTAACAGATAATTGTGACTGTCAAATAATAACAGACAAATAATTAGCAATAAATTAAAATTGCGACTATAATTTGAGATTTAAACTATCCTATCTTTCAAGTTGGATCGAACTGCACATGGTGTGCGAATTTTATTATAATCGGTTAAGTGGTTTAGGAGTCCATTGAGGACAAACATTGTGACACGAGATTTATATATATTAAGATCTGTCGAATTTAAAATTCGAATAGGTATTTTCCCATTTTTCGGCGTAACTAACGTGCTAGCTACAAAAATTCCTTCCTGTATTTCTTTCGAACAGACTACACAATATTCTGTAAAATTCGTATTAATTAAATGCAACGATTCTGACCTAGCTGGTAAATTTAAGTAATTATTATCCAAATTAATCATATCTAAAACTATATGCTCATCACGATTCCATATTGATAAACTGTTATTACTAAAGTTGATAACCGATTTATATTTACTTAAAAAATCTTGTCCTAAAATTCCATGCGACTTACAAGGTAAAGTTTCAAATACATAAAATTTATGACTAATGTTTTGTCCATGCGCTGACAACTGCAAAACTACATATCCTATTGCCTGGACTTTACCACCAATACCATTTATAATAACGTTCTCCTTATAGATTGGAATGTTGAACTCGAGAACATGTTTATATTTTATCGCTGATATCGATGCGCCTGTATCTATGAGCCAATTCATTGCATGCAAGTTATCTAAAAAAAATTGTACATTGTAACTACTGTCACTAGCCAATATGGTAAACTCTTTAGTCCCGAAAAAACTGACGCTCAGACTCTTCATTTTGTAATGACGTACTCGGCTGAGGTTCTGAACTTCCAGTCAGTACACAAACATGTTCCTTCCTTCCTTTTCTATTCGCGTAAGTGTTATTTCCAAAATTACCTCGATTTAAAATCTTACCACGATGCTCGTACCTACCTCGGTGTGCGGCAAACTCTTGCTGCGGAGCTCGGCGGCTCCATTGCGTTGTGCGCCCACGCGACTGCATCCAATGCGGGGCTGCCGGGCCTCGACCACGACCCCTGCTAAATGTACCTCTCGCCTGTCTATAGTCATATTTAAAAATATTATTATTTCGCCTCATAGACATAATTTCAGCCGTCGCGGTAGGTGACGAAACATCCTCATCGACAGCAGCCTGAATCGCGTCTTTTAGATTATCAAATTTCTGTGCTGAAATTACCGTACTGATCCTGCGATTTCGCAATCCGTCACTAAATTGCCTGATAGCCTGTTTCTCGTTGACAGATTTTAAAATATCATATTTTTGATTATCCCCTTGCGATTGAGAAATCGTAAGGTCGACAAACAATGCGGCTAATTTTTTACCAAAATCATCAATAGACAACTCATTCTGCCTGGAATTCAAAAGTTGTTTATGCAATGAACATGCGGACTTTTTCGGTAAAAGAATTTTCCTCATATCATTTAAAAGTTCAGATACAGTTGCATAATTCGTCGCTAATTGTAATTTGGCACCTTGAGACAATCTACTCTTTAAAATAAAAGAAATCAAGTGTGTTTGCGACTCTGAATCAATCACAGAACTATAATAGTCTATCCCGTCAATTAATTGTCTCGTATTACTGACTTCATCAGTCATAACTGGCAATAAGCTCAGAGCTACTTTCAGGTCAAATTTATCCATATTTAATACACAGGTAGAAGCATCTATACGCTGACACAAAAAACACACCTCCTTATACAAATTGCTAATATACTCACAGTATTTATTTATTATAATTGCTTCCTCTTTATCTATTTTTCCTATTTTTCTTATATTATCTACACAAACATTATATTTCTGAATAATAGACTTAGCCTCATTTAATTTTTTTTCTAACACCTGACCTTGTCTTCGAGAAGGACCTATTTTGATTAAATACCTTTTAATTTGCAACAATTCATCACATAACAGCTTTAAATCTTCTGCCATAGGTCATTAAGAAAAAGTACCACATATGTATAATAATAATAATTTGTATTGTAAAAACAAAAATCTAAACCATATTGATAATTATATTATTAAGCTGCTATATTTATCTACGTTTCTACCTAACTCATAGTATCTATTTATTTACGTACCTATTTACTTTTGTGTACCATATTTATCCTTTGTCTTTTCACCACACAAAAATCCGCGCAATTTATTTAATTTTATCACATAGCAGTCTCTTCACGCTTCAACTCTGGAGATACCTGGAGACGGCGCATATACGATCTCCTGTTAGCATGTTCCTGGAATTCCTGGCGGATCCAACGGATGTGGCATTTTCGATATATTCGAATTATGATGTAGAGCACAACCAGCGAAACACAAAGTAGAATAACTGCCATCAATATATTGCTGGTAGACAGATGGAATTTTAACTGCTCGATGGAGGCCGTATTAGCACCACTGGCAGCGTTTTGGTTGAGGAAAACTCTTCATTACGTTGATTAGATTGGCACATTCCTCCTTCGCAGTGCGTAGCAACAGCAACAAATATTTGACTCCATTAAACAAAAAATCTCATCTTCATAGTAACAGTATGCTGCAGTTTAATATTGTATTTGAATTCCTTTCCTTATTTGGCGCTCTGGTGGTGTCGAATTCGAGCGGTCGCCGTCGCGGCGATGCCTTTCGGCAGGGTCGCCATGTAAGGTTGGGAAGGTGTAACACAAATGAATCCACTCAATGTTGGATGAAGACTGATTTATTAATATAATAATCTACCAGTTCTTACATAGGTATGCTATAAAGGTCTATCTACACTAGTTACTAAGTACACAGATATAATTTATGTACTTACTACATCTCACTATTACCAACTATGCTAGTTAGGCAACCGATATAATAGACTTTGCAGTTTTTATTGAATATCGTAAAGAAGTCGCTTTACCCTTAATAATTGTTTTATATTATTTCGCATTAACACATGCTTGTGAAATATATTTTATTTAAAGAAAAATGGAAAGAAAAATTTGACTTCAGGCGAGACTCGAACTCTCGGCCTACTGGGAATCTAGTCCAGCCGCTCTTCCAATTGAGCTACTGAAGTCCTGCCCGATTTGTCAAATCTTTCCTTCACATTTTATTGCATTGCTTTATGGTAGCAGCAGAGAATAAAAGACTTCTTTCCATTTTTCTTTAAATAAAGTATACTTAAGTTAAAAATAAAATAATAATTATAAAACTGAAAAGTTATTAAGACACAAGCTGTGCCCGCGACTTCGTCTACGTGAGAAAAAATATGATTGTTCAGTATCGACCCGGACGAAGTCGTGGGCGCAGCTAGTATAAAAGTAGCTTAAGTTACCTAATCCTTATCACATCAGCTATCTGCCAGTGAAAGTCCCGTCAAAATCGGAGACACTCAAATTCTGTTCATTTTTATGTAGTTATGTATGCATGTATGGTTGTATGGAGATAAAAGTAGCTCAAGTTACTCCTTATCACATCAGCTATCTGCCTGTGAAAGTCCCGTCAAAATCGGAGACACTCAAATTCTGTTTATTTGTATGTAGGTATGTATGTATGTATGGTTTTATGGAGATAAAAGTAGCCTAAGTTACTCCTTGTTACATCAGCTACCTACCCATGGAAGTCCCGTCAAAGTCGGATACACTCCAATTCTACTTATTTGTATGTAGGTATGTATGTATGTATGGAGATAAAAGTAGCCTAAGTTACTCCTTGTTACATCAGCTACCTATCCGTGGAAGTCCCGTCTAAGTCGGATACACTCCAATTCTACTTATTTGTATGTAGGTATGTATGTGTATGGATGAATGGAGATAAAAGTAGCCTAAGTTACTCCTTATCACATCAGCTATCTGCCAGTGAAAGTCCCGTCAAAATCGGTCAAGCCGTTCCCAAGATTAGCCCCGCCAAACAGACAGACAGACAGACAAAAATTGTAAAAAAATCACATCAGCTATCTGCCAGTGAAAGTCTCGTCAAAATCGGTCAAGCCGTTCCCAAGATTAGCCCCGCCAAACAGACAGACAGACAGACAGACAGACAAAAATTGTAAAAAATGTTGTTTTGGTATATGGTAAAAAGCGGTTATTTTAATATTACAAAAAGACACTCCAATTTTATTTATTTGTATGTATATAGATTTATTATGGAAGCTACAATACAACTTAGGACCTAAAATTTCAGTGAAAATTTAAAGCGTCTACATTATAGCGGTAACAGAAATACATAATTTGTGTTAATGTTAGCTTTCTAGCCGTCACTATTTATGAGATACAGCCGGACAGACAGACAGGATTAGTTATCCGTAGGGTCCGTTTTTACCCATTAGGTACGAAACTCCCTAAAATAATTATGATACAGAATAGCTTAAAAATATTCGATACGATTCTTTAAATTGACATAACTTTTTTATTTCTGAACCGATTCACATGAAACAAACACTAAATGTTAAGTGAAACTTACCACAATATATAAGTTAACCGCAAATCGAATAAGCCGTTTCTGATATTAGCGTGCACAAACACACTGACAAACAGACATTTTTCCGGGATAAAAAGTACCCAGTGTTGTGCGCCAAAGGTTAAAGTATAATCATACCAAGTTTCATTGTAATCGGACTGGTAGTTTTTATGTGATGCTTGAACAAACAGACAGACAGACAGACACAAAAAAAATTCTAATCGCATATTTGTGTTCGGTATCGATCTAATAACATCCCCTGGTATTTATTTTTTCAATATTTTTAATGTCCAGAATTTACACTTCTACAGATTTATTATAAGTATAGATAACTAATAAACAATACATCAACAAACAAATAAATATTTTGACTATTGACCCGTTGCATTGATAGCAGAGAGACGAATACGCTGGTTTTATAGTAATTTATGAATCTCTCAATTTGGTTGACATCGACTAACGTTATCACAGCTGACCTATCATGAATATTTATCAGTGACTATGGAAAAACACTGATTTCGTTTTTCCGTACTTACTCCTCTCAAAATCAATACATCTGTTGATAAAATTTACGTCAAACTCATGAAATAGGCAAAACAAAATTTTACGTGGTAAGAGTCAAAGGCACATCAAAGGTCTTGGGTCGTATAGGTCCTACTGTAGAAATGTTTTTTGTGACTTTTACCGTTTTAGTTTTTGTCCGCTTAAAATATTTTAAATCCAAATTAAAATTATTTTACAAGGTTTTCCTGGAGTAGGGTTACTAGATGGCCTAGCTTGACTATCCTTCACGGTTTTTTATACCATTCAGTGACAAACAGTAGGTACTAGACAGTAACAGTTCAGTTCACATTGATGTTAAGTGAATTCTGTATCCTAGAAACATCTACATAAAAAACAAACTTCGGTCGATCACCAAAAAAGTACAAAATATTGAAATATATGATTTTTTTGGTCTTGAAATGTATTTCGGCAATCTCTACGAAGGTAGGTACCCAATTGTTGAGCATGTTAGTTAAGGCGATAAAAATGAAGTGAATTTATGAAGACGGATGGACTCTGGGAGTAAGTAATAGTGTAGGGATGTGCTTTTTTCGATCAAGGAAACGGAATCGTTTTGTATGTAGGTAGGTAAATTGGTACAAATCGAATAAGTAACATCTATTTTTTTTTTTGAAAACCAAAACTACCTAGTGGACCAAAAATACCTACGGCGAGGTTCGCCGTAGGTATCCATTAGCCAGAAAAAGTGACATCCTAATAACACTTTATTGGATTGTTCTTTAGCACCTTTTATGCCACTGTAATATTGTAACAGGTAATCAGGGAAATGTAACTAAGAATTTTCCCATTGATCGTACCTAGGTATTTTGACGATATCAACAGGGGGCGATTAAAGAAAAGTAACAGAAGCCAAAAAAAAACAAAATTTGGAATTTTTGTCTGTCTGTCTATTTGTCTGACTGTGATGTCTGTCAACTGTGATAACGTAGGTACCACTACGTTATAACTTCGAAACTACTCAACGGATTTTAACGCGGTTTTATATAATTAGGAGCGTTGCCAAAACTTGTTGTTGTGATACTATAGAATTAACTATAAGTCTTTTATAGGTCTGGATGATTGTAATTTTCACAGGTTACGTGAAAAGCGACCTACACGCGGGCGGAGCCGCGAGCAACAACTAGTATAAATATAACTAGGTAGATAGAGACCTGCAGCTAATTTGTGGTTGGAATGCGATTAGTGTTACCTAGTGGGAGTTTTTCTATGTAGGTACCTATTTAGGTACCTGACTGAGGTTTACTAAGTAATTACAGGTTGCATGGAATTGAGAATGTCAATAAGTTACTCGCTCTAGGTTCTCCAATGTTTCATGTAGGTATATGTACCTACTATCGGGAAACTGGTCGCTTGGCCATATCGAAACTTGTGCAGCGGTAATAAAATCTATATTTGATTGATTTTGAATGAGCAGAGAGATCCCTGACTACATACTATAGCATTCTTCAGATAGTAACGTTAACGTGAGGATTCGACCCGGTCTGAAAAACGACTGGATCGTAGGTATGCTCACGACACAATCTTCTTAAACTAGGATCGGTTCGGTACATCAATATAATAATGTGTAATAGTAGCGATGGCAATTAATGCTATTTCTCGTAAATTTCATAAGCATGTGGATTCGTGACTCTTAGCATGCTAATTGCTATAAGGTACTATGCTTTTTACTAATGTGGTAATGATTGATACCTAATGAAGTAGGTATACAATTTCTGTTAATATGCAAATTAATGAATGTTACCTAAAGGGTGCCACACTAATAATTATTCAAAAGTCTTACGCATTCACTCAACATACCTACGATCCTAAATGTAAACAAATCGAAGATAATAACAAAATAATTACGAATTAGCGTTTCACATTTCGCAGAATTTCACAACTTCGTTTAATTTGTGAAAAACTATCAATTAATGCGAATGCTAATTAATCCGTTACTATGATACAGTGTTCTGTAAACTTACTTGTGCGGTGGGCGGCATGGCTGGTGGGTGGGGTACGTGAACGTCTGAACTGTTGGACGTTTGCGGCGGGATTATGTTGTGGATCGCTTTATGGGTTATTGGCACTGAAATCAATACACATTTAAGTCATTTAATGACCACTTGTGGTATAATACTGTCGACTGGACCAACTTATGTCAAACTGAACCAAGTTTCAGAATTAAAGTGTAAAAATTCTGCTTACAGCACCTAAATAATGCAATGAAGTAAATAAGTATGTACATTTCAAAATAACAACAACAACAATATATGTAAAAACAAAATATGTAGCAGCTGACCAAAAAGTAGGTACTTAATTTTACACCTCGTATTATTTGGTATGTAAACAATGTCGTGTGAACGTGAGAAAAGGTGATAAATAATGTACGATAGCCGTATTGAAAAACTCATTAAACTGACCTGGGAATCGAACTCAGGGCGTAGGTAGTATTCTTAGATATTCTCTGTTTAAGGTAATCAATAATGTTCACCAGTTAAATATAAATACTACCTATCTATCACCAAGACACGGATGCTAAAATGAAGTCAATAACTCAATACCTCGCTAACATTAGACTGAATCAGTAAAAGTAGCTTATCCTGTTTCTAGCTCAGTTAATTAATTAGGTACATACACAATAGCGTAACATAAGACATAGGTAATGTATTTTATATCTAACTATGAACTAGTGTTTAACAATGTGTTTTGTTATGAACCAGGTTCATCAGAAGGTGGTAAAAGGTGTATATGTGTAACTTACCACGTGAAATACTTATTTACCCGATCTGGATCACTATGAGAATCAAACTCAATTTGGGATCAAATTCGAGTAAGTTTGATTCTCATATCGGCTTTTCCCTTTGGTTTTGGTGTAAGATGTCTATAGGCTGTAGTAATCACTGACAATCCATATATGAACTGCTTGTTTGTTACCTTTATTACACGAAAAACATTCTTACTAAAATGCAGTTTATCTAACGTTATAACATAGCTTGTATTATAACAATTAGTTTCTTTTCCATTCTCTAGTAGGTACCTATTAATTAAGTATGTACATATACGATAGAGAAGTTTTTAAGACAAGGTTTATCTTTCATGTAGGTATGAAAGATAAACCTTGTCTTAAAAAAATAAATATACATTACGTAAACCATGATATTCGATCTCAGAATGTCACATACATCTGTTATCACTTATAGTCCTAACCAATGATATTTATTTATAAGCTTGGTCCTAACACTCGTCCGGATTTGGTACGGAACGGACAGCGGATTTGGTACGCTCCGAACCAAATATGGTCGTGTGTAGCAACAGCGAATTTGGTCCGATGTGGTCCGCTCGCGCGAAGATGGTCAGCGTACATCCGCATCGAACTCGATTAATAATAATTATGTCCGCGGACTCCTCTACTCACGGCCAGATTTGGTTCGGAGCGTACAGAAATATAAACATCTACCTTACAAATGGCTGGGCCGTACATCGTCACCTGGCCGGAACACGATAGTAGTGAACAGTACCTACAATTTAGCAGTGAGTATATTAGATGATGCGGAGGTGTTCTCGCCCATGAGGCCCACTACCACCAGTAGGTAAAGAATTACTTAATAATTAAGCATTAAGGAAATAAGTTATTTAAATTTAACATTTCTAATAAATCCTCGCCAAGCAGGGCAGAAAAAATAGCTTCTCTTGTTTCTACTCTAGTATTAATTACTTGTAGATACGTTTATCTTTTATCTGCGTGACTGTGTGATATAAACTCTGGCGTGTGAATGTGGGAAGAGGTGATTAATTGTTTATAATTATCAAATAGAAACTTTATTTATCAGAACTGGCATTCGAACTCATTTTGGGTCGGGCTCGAGTATAACCGTACTACCGCTTCACACATCTTAGGTACGGTAGGTAGGTACTCGGCGTTCACTTGAAATTCTCGGTGGCGGGTCGTGGCGCGATCTGCGTTGGAGGTCCATAATTAAGTAGGTATGTAGTAGTGCCACTGACAGAGTAAAAGGTTTATCTAACAATGCTTAACATCTTGGTTTTCTTGGTTTACTATTTTATATTGGGTATTACTTCCGGTAGGTATAGTTCCAGCATCAGAGTACCTAAGTACCTACCTAATCTATCGGTTTTGTATTATGTCTATCATCGCTGACCATCCATCCATATTATGAATGGTAGGTAAGGAAGCTTGTTAGTCACCTTCATTATATGAAAAAGTAAATCAAAAACACTTAAACCCTCAACATCAGAGCAGTTAAGGTAGAAAGTAACTTCTTTTGTAGAGACAAAAGAATTTTAAGACGAAAGGGAATGTTAGCTATGTCAACTACGTACTCGTTCCTGCAAATATACTTAGATTCGTATATTTCGTATACAGGTTTTATGTTTTATCAGCGTGATGTAATGTAAAATCTACGCCATGTCGCGTCAAGGTGGTAAGAGGTGATTAATAATGTATAATTACCGGTACTCCGGGGACACTTAAAGTCCTCGGTGGCGGGCTCAGCATTGGAGGTGCACACGCAGTAGTGCTGTGTGTCGTTGTTCTCCTTGTGCTGCAGGCACGCTGCCTCGGCACCGCATGATGAGGATTCGCAGCCGCCCTTTATGAATTTAACTGAAAAGTTACAACTATACATGAGTACATTTTAACGATATGTAATATTATAGTAATTTATTACGGAACAAACTTAAAATCTATATACATATATACTTAAGTACTACAATCAATTTAAGAACATTTAATTTAATATCAGTCATCAATGATACAACAAATAATAAATTATACATGTCAAACAATAATTAGATTATAAAAGTACTTAAAAAAAGACTACACACCTACTTTATTTTATTTATTTATTTGCCTGTGCATCTAATTATTTTGGATTGGAAACGAGAGCCAAAACAAGACACAGTCATTCTCAGAATGTTATTGCTTTCTGCCCCCGCAAACGCCGAAAGATAGAAGCCACTTTCTTTCGCATAATTGCATGAAACGCATGAAACCCGTCAATGCGAGCCTCGGTAAACATGCCAGATGCACTGCATTAGCGCGGCAGCCGCAATAACATCACGTTTTTTAAAGGCTTTTTATTTACTAATAATGGTGGCAAACAAGCATGCAGTTCACATGGATGGTACGTGACTACTGCATTCTGTAGATATTTACACAAAAACTGCAGGACAAAGTACAAAATGGGTTGCCACCCCTGAGGGGTAATTTGTTTGGCCTTTCTGATAGTTATTATGGAGTAAATGTATGACCCCGTATTTTCTGTCTTAGAAGCAAAACATTTAACACAAACTTACTCAAAAAACTTACTCAACAAACTTACTATTCTATGTGAACTGCATGCTAGTTTGCCACATTCATAGCATAAAAACAACTGTAGCGTACCGGACATTTCTTTGGTGGTACGTACCTACCCATATCTTTCGATGCCTGATTTGTCTACTAAGTAGAGTTTATACCGCTAATGCGATACGAATTTCGCCGGGACAGTTAGTTAGATATTTATGTTGTTTATATATGATTTCAAGAATAGCTTTACTTGACTTCGACTTAACTTACAACATATAAGGTACCTAGTACCATATGGGTACTAACATCCCATTACAACATTCACGATAGTGGAAGCAATCATGCATACATGCATGTATACTGCCACGAAGAGTGTTGTTTTTGAGTTCCAAGTAATAGGCGACGGGCTCAATTGTGCGCACGACCATTTTCCAGGACGGACATTTTTCTTTATAACCTGATTCCACTCATTTTATAACTTACCTGACTCGGGAGTTGTAACCTAGGCATTATTACATAACTGGCGACCCGCCCCGGCATCGCACGGATAGCATTTATTATATTGCTACTACGCACACGACTTCTTTGACAAAAAACCGTGATATCTCGGTAAATATAAGTACGATATTGATAAATTATAGATATAAACTGTCCTCAGAAAACCCTCTTTCGAACATTTTAATTAAACAGGAACAAAATGCGTTCACAGCTTTCCGAGATTAGCGCATACATACAGACAGAGAAAATAAGAGGACTCTACTTTATAATATGAAGTGATTAACTACGACCATGATTTCAGCTGAAAGACGTTCACAGCTGAACAAAAGCCTCTCCCAAAGATTGCCACTACGAACGGTCCTGGACCGCCCCATTCAGCGATTTCCCAGTCCCTTCACCAAGTTTACGGTCCACCTTCTGGGAGGCCTGATGTGTCGTAGCTTCCCGAACGCTTCCCAACCAAGTTGGATTCGGTGATTGACCTCTTTCTCAAAGTTGGACCTACCTAACTTGGACCGACAAACGGTCCAGTTAGTTAGCTCCAAATATAAGATGATGGCCTAACAAGCTACCGAGCTTGTTAATATTAATCTTGTTATCTTAACTTTTTCTTGAAAATATGAGCTAATCTATCATAGTCCATCTGTTTACATTTCGTTATCATCAGGGTGTAATCATCACCAATACTTTGAAAAATCCGATGCACACTAGATGCGTGTGAGTTTTTTCGGGTGCATACACGTTCCTTAACTTTTTAATGTAACATAGAATAGTGTTTTTAATATTCTCTATAATACACGAAATTGTATGAGGGATAGCAGCACACCCACACCAACTGCGTTAAAGTTTGATAAGCTTTGCAAAAGCATCCGCTGTACAATGTGCACCGAGCTTTTTAATATTAGGTACTGGAATGAGTGGGCAACATACCGTCAGTCATATTTGGGGAAGAGTGAAAAATAGCTATTACCCGGGATATGGTTAGCAACTGACGTCATGTTCCGGAAACGCCGTATTATTATTATATCTTCATCCTCATAGTATGAAATACGAATAATAAATTGGAAAATCGCAATCCGTGTAACGTATCTTTTGTTGGGAACATCACACGCATAACAATGATATCGTGAACAAATCAGCATGCTCATGAATTCTCAAGCTTGAGGACTTGTAATTAAACGACTAGTGGCTTAGATTGCAGACCTATTGATCAATAAAGCTCATTAAAGAGTTAACGTTGTGATCGAATAAACAAATAGGTTTTGCACAAACAATTCCATAGAAATGTTTGTGCTAGGTATATTAAATTTAATGGTTACAATATATACGAAATTGTATTTAAACAGTAAGCACATTACAATTTTACTAACTAAACTGAGACACACTACATCTAGTCTAATAACAAATCAGTCTTTTGTTCATGATGAACGATATGAATAATGGTTTACTTAGTATTGCTAAATGGTATTTGAATCGTAGCTTCGCTTATTAAAATACATCTAAATTAAGTTAAGTCTTATTCTAAACACATTATTTTATGAATTGACTAAGTTATCTATTGACTTAGCTCTCTGATTAATAAGACATATAATTATTCAAAATAGGTGAATAATTGTAAGTGTCCTTAAATGTACCATTTACATTGTAGGTTACTTACGTTTCAAGTGTAGACAATTATTGTGAGATTTAGTAGATAATATTTGGTCAAAGAATGATTAAAATTGGACATTTGGTTTTGAAGATATGTTGAAATTAAAATATTACGATTTCTGCTGCATGGCCCGTTGCGAAGTGGGCGTCTTTTTTGACTAGGTACATTTAAACACGTTTATTTTACTCATGCTATTAATCCTTATCAAAATAAATTATTTCGTCATTAAATACAGTTTATTTTAACAGATATTTGGTCTTTGAATTATTAAAATTGGACGTTTGGTTTTGAAGTTAATGGCCGGCAGTACCCGCGACGATGCAGCGGTCGTGCGCTAAGTCTAATAATTTAAGTGCGATATTTTTTGGATTTCGTTGTTTAAACTACACCTACGCAAAAGTTCTTCTCAGAGCTAAACAACAGTGCTTCTCACAGCTAAACAACAGTTCTTTTCAGGGCTAACCAACAGTTCTTTTCAGGGCTAAAAATATTATAAAACTGAGTTGGTTGGTTTGTTTGCTTGAACGCGCTAATCTCAGGAAGTACTGGTCCGAATTGAAAAATTCTTTAAGTGTTAGATAGTCTATTTATCGAGGAAGACTTTAGGCCATATATAGCATCACGCTAAGACGAATAGGAGAGGGTAGGTAACATTGCACCCGAGCGAAGCCGGGGCGGGCCGCTATATAGAACAAAAATATTGTATTTTATAATTTTTATACGTAAAAAAAAGTAACTTCACGCCTGTAATCCTCGAAGGGGTAGGCAGAGGTAAAAGCATACATGTATGCAAACACTAAAAGTCAAACTTTAACTCGTTCTTGTTGATTACATGCGCCTATAGGTATAATAACTTTTATTAACCGAGTTCAAAAAACGAGAAGGTTCTTAATTCGGGTGGTATATATATTTTTTTTTTTTATGTGTGTACGCCAATTATTTATATGTGCTAGTTACTAATTGGTTTGAAGTCGGTGTCAAGCCTTAAACAAATAATTATATTGTAATCACATTAATATGAATACGAGCAAATTAATACACTGAACAAAACGTAGGTACCTAACCGGCGAATCGTTGGTGTTCGCATGTATGCTTGAATTCATGCATTTTACCTCTACCTACCCCTTTGGGGATTACAGGCGTGAAGTTACCTTTTTATACAATGAAATGCCTACTTTAGTGATTTTGGCTTGGCACCGACTTCAAACCTATTAGTTAATAGCACATATAAATAAAAGGTAGTCTAAAATTACAATTAAATAATAATTATTTTTTACTTTTCAGTTTTGAAGTCGGTTTTTCTTAACGTAGTTATATTAACTTTATATTTTGTTTCGATCGGTTTAATAAAATAACAATTTCTAATCTACATTCTTTTTTTTTCTGTTATGGGGTGCATGCGGAAATCTTATTATAACGCGGGTATAAAGACTTGAATATTATAGTCATTCACAGGGTGCAGTTCATAAAAAAAACTTACTTGAGGAATGTTGTGTTTTTTGCTTTGGTCGCTCTTGTTCCCGCGCGACTCTTGCTAGCTTTCTACGCGGTTGCTGAAACAATAAATAATAATCAGAAATCGGACATATTATAACCCTAAGAGATCGTTAATAATAACAGTGCTAATTAAAAATAACGTAACTTCACGCCTGTAATCCCCGAAGGTGTAGGCAGAGGCCATAGAGCAACGCGGCCCACCGGTCGCGGCGGACCGGAGGGGAGTAGCCATAGCGTGTATTACCGACGCTTACCGATGCAAAACAGTCTGTCATTTTTTGCGGGGGGAAATGCGTGCGACACACGCTCACCGCATGTCAAGCGTGGCGGTTATGACAATTATGACATGACCCTCTTACGAGAAGGCTTTTGCTCAGCAGTGGACATCTTTCAGCTGAAATAATGATGATGACATAAGGTAATGCCATGGTGCCTATCCTGGAACACCACCACACCGGCAAATAAAATGCTTAAAACTTAGAAAGTGACAGTAACTACAGGGTGGCAAAACGGCAAAATGGCACGGGCCCCCAGCCGGAAGGGGCAACATTGAATCAGAATCAGAAATTCATTTATTCATTTAGGATGACAAGCACATGTCATATAACAATTTGGAAAAATTATAATGAAGTTATCACTAAATTTATGTACTATTAAGGGGGACTTCTAAAGGGAGAATAAAAAAAAATAAAAATAGAAATGGGGAGGGGGCCTCTCCGATGCCACGGGCCTCGAACGGTTACGTCACTGGTACCTAAGTGAGTAAGATAACACGCAAGAGCTGCCTCATGGAACATGAACTAATGACAACAGATATCTCATTATGATGTGAAGATTTATTATTCTAAGACACTCAATTAATGCAACATGTATCCCGTAATTCATGTTAAATAGGATTTTAACAAGAGATGCTTAACGCCAATTAAAATAAATTTTCATGTTAATGAACATACGCGTGCAGAAAGCTAAACTAATTATCATCTAGCTTTATTCCCAGCCCGGTCACGAACAATTATAATATGATGACAAAGCCCAATCACGGGCAATATGATGACAATTACTAAGTAGATTTAGCATTGAATGCAAGACCAAGCTGGCATCCAAAAAGTTGGGGGTGCTTAACAAAGCGAGAAAGTATTTCACATCGGGGCAGCTACTACAGCTTTATAAAGCCCAAGTGCGGCCCCATCTGGAATACTGCTCCCAAATACCAGCTTGGTCCACTTGACTCCCTACCAAGACGCGCTCACGTCTGTCAAACTGTTCGACATGGTGCCATCGTCTCTTTTCCAACACCGTACTACCCGCCGAAGAGAGAAGTTTCACCCTCACCGACTGGACACATGGCAGTGCTCAACGGTGCGGTTTTCTCGTTCGTTTCTGTCCAGAACGTGTAAATTGTGGAACGAACTTCCCTTTGAGGTGTTCCCTCGGTGCTACAATATGGGGTTCTTCAAAAATGGCGTCAAAAGAGTCCTTCAGGGCTGGCAGCGCGTTGGCAACTCCCCTAGTGTTGCAAATGTTCAGAGGCGACGGTGACCACTTTCCATCAGGTGACCCGTCTGCTAGTCTGTCAACTTAATGACATAAAAAATTGAAATTATAGTACGAGATTCAATATGATTCATAATTTGAAGGAAGTATTCAATTTTCTCTAATAAGGCAATTAAAACCTTCAAAAAACATTATCCACACTTAGCACTTAATCCCACGGAATAAGCTATCTATAATATGAATAAATAATATCCAGCCTACTAGATTGATCTAGGTCCCCAAAATGGTTGCTACCATAGATTTATTATCTACTTTATACATCTATGGTTGCTACTGAGAATTTTCATAATGGGAAAATACTCTTTAAAGATGATCCGGGAATTGTAAACAATAATGTTAATGCGAAATAATATAAAAACAATTGTAAACAAGAACGAAGACTTTTAAGCCTGGGTTACCAAGATATTTGTTAAAGTTAAAGTTATTGTAACATTTCACATCCCTCTCTAACTTTAACAAATTTCTATAAGTTAGAGGAGGACGTGAAACGTGACAATATTTTAACTTTAACAAAAGTCGTGGTGCAACACAGGTTAAGAAAACAGATAGGTAACCTTATAAAACAGAGGTAAGCTTGAGCGTTCATTGTCGCAATTAGGTAGGTATACCATTTCGCTTACAATATACACCGCAGACCTCAACACATCGCCAAGTACATTCTACATTATTATTAACGTTACCTATGACAAATAATGTTTTGATATAACTATAATGTGGTAGCATCCATTCCACATAAAATTACTGATCATTATCGTTAGATATTATGCTGCTTGGAGGTTCTAACTAACTAAAAGTAATGTACCTACGTACTCTTTGTTTATATATGAAATTAAGTAATTATTTTATTCAATGAATTATAAGCATAATAACTAAATTATAATTATAAATATTATAATAATGTCGAATATAGACAACTAAAGGTTACGTATGGAAGAACTTTAATTTCATAAAGTACCTTATTCTGCGTGGCTTCGGCCTATTCTCTAGTCTGATAGTAACACACGGTTCAGGAGTAATATACCTACTCATTAGGTACCTACTTTCTGGTGTAAGTTCCAGTGTTGGAGATCGTCGGCGTCGGCGCCTCCGCATTATCTAATTTATCTGCCGCCAAATGGTAGTGTTCAATACTACCGTCTTCCGGTTAGATGGTAATGTAATCACTCTCACAGAAACCTAAATAAACTATTCAATTGAGGCCTCTGGTGTAGAAACGTACCTACGTACAGTATATACCTACGTACGTAATTTTAATCTTTGGTTTTATGCAAATATCGAAATGGGTTGCAGTTTTTTTCCACAGTATTCACTTACCACCATGATCTTTTAAATATTTGCTTCTAGCTGTCATATACCCTTAAAATATATTTTAACTAATATATTAAAATTCTCGTGTCACATTCTTTGTGACAATAGGTACCTCATCGACTATGCACCTACACCTCCGAAGCGGCTGCACCGATTATTATGAAATTTTGTGTGTATATTTGCTAGGTATGAGAATCGATTGTAGTCTATTAATACTCTATTATGGTATCAGTAATCGTAAAAATGAATCTCCTAAAATATTTTTTTTTCGATTTTGGGACATTTATTTTTTTTTACATCTCTCAGGCGAAACGAAGTTCGTCGGGTCAGCTTGTTTTATTATAAGATGCAGTAGTCATGAACCGTGTTTGATTGAATATTAGGTATTATAGTCTGCTCATCTGAATCTTATTAAAATATATTAGGTTGGGGAAAAAGTTTCTTCGCATTTTTTAGGATAATTCAAAACATTTTTTAATATAGTTTATTTAAATTTAACTAAAGTATGTATGTACCATTTTGTTCGATAACCTTTTGCCATCTTGTAGGTAGGGACATAATCCCATTGCTATAAAAATTTTGGGACTTCTCATCAAAATACCGCGACAAGTGGATTTGGCAGTCCTCTCGTGATGTTAGCCTAACATTGCATAAAGAATTCTGAAGAGACCGAAACAGGTGGAAATCTGAAGGTGCAAGGTCAGGACTATACGGCGGATGCATTAACACCTCCCAGCCAAACTCTCTTAATTTTTGCTGAGTGGCTATAGATGTGTGAGGTCTAGCGTTATCATGATGAAACACCACACCCCTTCTGTTGATCAATTCCGGCCGCTTTCTCTCAACTTCTTGCTTTAATCTCATCAGTTGTTCGCAGTAGAGTTCAGAATCGATAGTCCTGCCTGGTGGTAATAGCTCATAATGAATAATGCCCTTCCGATCCCACCACACACACAACATCACCTTTTTGCGAGTTAACCCGGGTTTCGCCACAGTCTGTGAAGCCTGAACGGCCTTTGACCACGACCTTTTTCGCACGTTCTTGTCGTACGTGATCCACTTTTCATCACCAGTTATCAGCTTCTTCAAAAATGATTCGGTTTCATTACGTCGTAATAAAGAATCAAACAAATGAGTACACGGTTCATTAGGTTTCTTTCAGTGAGCTCGTGAGGGACCCAAATATCGAGTTTTTTTTGTACCCAGCTTTTTTCAAATGCGCCAATACTGTTTTATGATCAATTCTCAGTTTCTTAATAATTCAATTAATATAAAGAGGTTTTAATAAGAGCCAGATTGAATAGCAACTTTATCTGTGGAACGATGAAGATACTCGACGCACACAGTTATTTTGGACACCTTATCGTGGAGCGTGGCCGCACTCGGATGCTGCGTGAGGTTACGATAAATCAATAATATCATAAACATAAGTGAATTATTGATGTAATTTTATAGTTTTCATTTGATAAAAAATAACACAAAATGCGCACGGTTCAATTTATTTTTAAATTGTACTTCATAGGTTCTAACTTGGAAGAGTAAGTATCTCCTTCTTGTAGATAGCCAACATGTGCTAGGTACGTGCTCCTAGATTTAATGATAAATTTACGTAACTTCACGCCTGTAATCCCCGAAGGGGTAGGCAGAGGTAAATGCATGCATTCAAGCATACATGCAAACACCCACGATTTCCTATTAGTAAATAACACATATAAATAATAGGTAGTATTTAATATTAAATCTGTATTATATTTTACTTTTAAGATTTGATGTCGGTTTTTCTTAACGTAGTTATTTTTATTTAAATATAGATGGAATTCAAACATTTCAAAAAGCCTACTTAGCCTAGCCTAACTATTGTACTCGGGTATGTAAGTATTTTCCTCCCGAGGGTTTCCGCCTTGTCGTGGCGGGAGGGCTCAGTACCCGGTGGTTGTCCCCACACCGGCGAAGCCAAGAGGAACCCAGAGAGGGGGCGGCGTTTGGCGTGGCTCTGTCCGCCACTCGCTGCTGTGGAGAGGAGACGGCTGGGGAAGAGGTATATGGGTATGTCGTTAGCCCCGCACCCTATCCCCAGCCGCCTAGCGTTGGTCCCGCCGCGTCTTGGGACGCCTGGTGTTGTAAGTGGTCTGGGCAGGGACCTCCTGGGCAGGGTGTCCGTCGCCCAAATGGAGAAAGGTCCCAAGCTGGGTGGCGTGCACGTGTTCCGCACGCCACTAATGTTGGTTGAGCCAACGAGCTCAATGCCAAAGGGCTCGGAGACGAGCAGCCGTATGTAAGTAGGTATTTACTATTTAATTTTCGTTCTTTCGTTTTCATGTAGGTATAACAGTATACAGTATATTCTACATATATATCTATTCTACAGCTATGTATGCAAATGCTAAAAGTTTTTCAGTGTGAGTAGGTATGCATTGTAATTTAAAGTTGTCTCCGTACTTTGTAATATAATCAGATTGCATATAAAGTAGGAAGTCTATGTAGGTAGGTACTTTATGTTGTATAGACACAATCACGGAATAGATAAATAAAGATGGAATGGTAATGTGGGCGTGGCAAGCCCGTCACAACTATGCGTGAACACACACAGTTCGGCTGAACCATTCGTTCGCCGCTCGTAGTGTCGTGTAGACTGCTTCGAACGACGCATCTGTTGGTAAAACACCATGTAGTGCCAATTTTAACATGTAACATGAAATGTCAGACCTCAAGTATAAAGCGAGGAGGTATATCTTTTGAAGAAGAGATTGGATGGTGGGAGAAAAGCGGCGACACTGGTTCTAATACTAAATTGAAGCAAAGGCCTTTCCATCCTTATTTATCTATTCCGTGGACACAATGTACCTTGAGAACAGAAATAAGATGTACCTGCTTTTAGATTTTTGTAGTTTAAAACAAGTGTGATATAATAAGGAATTAACTTATCTATAATATAAAAATAAGTCGGGTTTTCCTTCCTGACGCTATAACTCCAGAACGCATGAACCGATTTTCACGGTTTTGCATTCCATGGAAAGGTCTCGGGCTCCGCGAGGTTTATAGCGAAGAAAATTCAGGAAAATATTAATAAAATGACATCCACGCGGGCGAAGCTGCGGGCAACAGCTAGTATCTTATATGTATACCTACTTATTTCATGTAAGTACAGTACATATAGTGTTTGAGTAGGTATCTAGCTTACATTCGTATTATAAGATAATAGGACTAACTGTTCTGTGCTTTTTGTGGTAGGTACTTAGGGCGAGTCCGGGAATCCGCTTGAACAGGTGGGAGATATGCTCCACTTCTCATAATTCTTTCAAATTAATTACACGCTATCTGGTTAATTAAGTGGGGTTAAGCCAAACATATTGTTTTCGACAGTTAAATTGTACATACCTAACTCTGACAAATTACTATACATTAAGGTAGGTAACGTTTTTTTTATGTAATGAAAGCATGCAGTTCACATTGATGTTAAGTTCAGCCTATAGACAGTAATAGACATCAAAATGCAGATGTGTTGCCAGCCCTGAGATCTTAGTTGTTATGTCTCTGTGATAGTTATTACGGCCCTACTTATATTATGTAACTAGCTGTGCCCGCGACTTCGTCTACGTGAGAAAAAATATGATTGTTCAGTATCTACCCGGACGAAGTCGTGGGCGCAGCTAGCATAAAAGTAGCGTAAGTTACTCCTTATTACATCAGCTAACTGCCGGTGAAAGTCCCGTCAAAATCGGAGACACTCAAATTCTATGTATTTGTATGTAGTTATGTATGTATGTATGGTTGTATGGAGATAAAAGTAGCTCAAGTTACTCCTTGTTACATCAGCTGCCTACCCATGGAAGTCCCGTCAAAGTCGGATACACTCCAATTCTACTTATATGTATGTATGGAGATAAAAGTAGCCTAAGTTACTCCTTATCACATCAGCTATCTGCCAGTGAAAGTCCCGTCAAAATCCCAAGATTAGCCCCGCCAAACAGACAGACAGACAGACAAAAATTGTAAAAAATGTTGTTTTGGTATATGTACCGTGTATACATACATATTATTATGCGTTTTGTAAAAAGCGGTTATTTTAATATTACAAAAAGACACTCCAATTTTATTATTTTGTATGTATATAGATTTATTATGGAAGCTACAATACAACATAAGACCTAAAAATTCTGTGAAAATTTTAAGCATCTACATTATAGCGGTAACAGAAATACATAATTTGTGTAAATGTTAGCTTTCTAGCTATCACTATTTATGAGATACAGCCTGGTGACAGACAGACGGACGGACGGACAGACAGACAGACAGCGAAGGATTCGTAATCCGTAGGGTCCGTTTTTACCTTTTAGGTACGAAACCCCCTAAAAGATAGAACTAAGATACAGAATAGCTTAAAAATATTCGATACGATTCTTTAAATTGACATAACTTCTTTAATTTCTGAACCGATTCACATGAAACAAACACTAAATGTTAAGTGAAACTTACCATAATATATCAGTGAAAACCGCAAATCGAATAAGCCGTTTCTAATATTCGCGTGCACAAACACACTGACAAACAGACATTTTTCCGGGATAAAAAGTACCCAGTGTTGTGCGCCAAAGGTTAAAGTATAATCATACCAAGTTTCATTGTAATCGGATGAGTAGTTTTTATGTGATGCTTGAACAAACAGACAGACAGACAGACACAAAAAAAATCTAATCACATATTTGTGTTCGGTATCGATCTAATAACATCCCCTGGTATTTATTTTTTCAATATTTTTAATGTACAGAATTTACACTTCTACAGATTTATTATAAGTATAGATTATCTATATTATTATCACTTGAACTAATGATTAATTATAAATTTAAGAACGTTATTCCCCATTTCTTCTCTGAATTCAACCGTTTTTTTATAACTAGAGAAGCGTGAATGAAGGTTTGGTTGGGGAGATTTGACCCAGGGCGGATGACGGGGATACATGCTTAGATTTATGTATGTTTTACGAATATTTTTTTTTCAGAGAATCAGCATTGTCATCCAACGAGGCAATGCTGCCAGCTTACTTTATATTATTACATATTCTCTGCTTCTAGATACCTTCCATTGCACAGGATGGCAGTGATGCAGAATTTTTAGATGCATGCTGTTTTTTGTAAATATACCTAGCAAGGATACCTAATAATTAGATACCTTTAGCTTACTTTAGTTGTATATATATAATTATTTAAGCTCCAGTGAATTTTATTTTTAAATAGACAAGAATTCCAACATGCTATTCTTGAGAAAAAATCAGGAACCTTCTTCTTTAAGAAAAACCGGCAATATGGAATCGTCAGAGCTACGTTAGGGCGTCGATAAACTGCAGATTTTCAATGAAAAGGGTAGATAAAACATATGAAACGCACAGAGTAAAGTTGTAAATCTAAGATTCGCTGTCATTTTCCACGAAAGTACATTTACGGTCAAAATTTAACGACACCGATTACTATAACAAGCAAATACCTATTAATCGAGTGGGGAAACATTTGCATTAGATTTTTACAATAAGTAAAAGTAAACAATCACGTTTCATATAATTTGAAAAATAAATATATACCTATGCAGAACCACAAGGTACCTACAGCTTCTCCAGTTGACGTTTTCACTTCATGATAATAATAAAAAACTTGTGTCTACTATTCGTAAAGAATTAAATTTATAGCTACAACTTTTGTTTTACCCGGCTGCTCCAGAAGGATAGTATCTAATGTTTTTCAGTGCCTAACTGGAGCTTGAACCCAGATTAAAGGCCGCTCCACAATCAATTTTATAATCGGCATAAAACATATTTAAAGCTGCATTATGAACAAGATAATATGAATTTATGTTCGGATATTTATAAGGCGTGTAACAATATCCATATTATTAGATACTTGAGTATTGCACAATCATTGGACATTGATATAACGGGCGCAGTTGTTAACGAGTCATTTCATTGTGGTCACAGAGAAATGTGATCGACACGGAACGACACGACCGCATGTATACGATGTATACTGAACAACCATGTGACATGTCGCCTATATTTATGTACGCACTATTGACACCCATTTATGTCATAATGATTTGATATGGCAAAATATCTTACCGTAAAAGTCTTTTGAATATCATTAAAAACATGCTGTGACGATAAACGGAGTCTGAATGACCTGCGTGGCGTGGGTGTACTTGAATTCACGAATAAAACGTCTTTAGTTCGAGTTTCAATTGGATTTATATCCCAAAAGTACGGTATTATATTCAGTAAAATTTCTTATGGCGTGTTTTATATGGGATAGTCGTAAAT
Source organism: Macrosoma leucophasiata (assembly GCA_036365455.1). NCBI lineage: Eukaryota > Metazoa > Arthropoda > Insecta > Lepidoptera > Hedylidae > Macrosoma > Macrosoma leucophasiata. The sequence goes on along the minus strand of JAWQUS010000007.1, from coordinate 17,826,632 downwards.
TTAATGTAGCAATAACACATAATTGAATACATCAGCTATCAATGGCTATGATATAAGGAAAAAGGTTACATGACAAAGTGTTTCTTATGTTTTTCATACTTATATTTACAGATACAGAGTGGTAAACTGAGATGGGTGAAAGCATTTTATTTGATAGCCAACGTTAGTAGTGTTTGATCCTCAGCTTGTCCTGAAATGACTTTTATGATCATGACATAAATAACAAAAGATTAAGATTTTGTTATTAAAAATAGCTTACGTGTACATTGTACATATAAATGCGTTGTAACATAATGTTCATATTTTATAAAAATAGATAAGATCCTGACTTAGTCAGTCATTGATTACTCGCTTTGCACGAAACGTAAAAAAAGATTATTGTAGGTTAGTATACCTATTTTTATAGTGGTGTCATATCTTAAACGAATAGCCTGTAAAATTAGGTAATTACATACGAGGTAGGTACCTTCATGTGAATATAAACTAATTAATTATTTCTATAGTCATACTATTAATAAGTAGGTATCTACTTATTGGGCGATCGCTAGTAATAATAAATATATGAAATATGCAATTTTCTAATCTAAATCTCCTCTACCATTTTTTTTTTCATATCACTAAATTAATTACCAATGCACATAACTCATTCTGCTGTTTTATTGTTTTAATTATATATATTGTAACTAGCAGTACTTAGTACTTAGATAGGTACATACACAGAAAATAATTTCTTTGCATTGTACAAGATCAATAAGATCATACCTTTTTTATGTAATGGAAGTGGCAAACAAGCATGCAGTTCACATTGATGTTAAGTGATGACTACAGCTTATAGACATCGACACAATGACCAGAGGTCAAAATGCAGATGCGTTGCCACTTCTGAGGCCTAAGGTGTTATGCCTCTGTGCCGGAAATTACAGGGCCGTACATTACCACCTGACCGGAACACGATAGTGCTGAACACTACTATTAGGCGGCAAGTATAAGAGGTAATGCGGTGGTGCCTACGCTCGCGAGCTCCATCACTGGAGCTCTACCACCAGAATATTATAATAATATACGTAGACCAAACTAGATAAATATATATCTAAGCATACATATTAATATATCAATATCTTGTTCAATAGATAACGAAATTACCGTTTAGTGATTCGTAATGCCGAGATTTACATTTATAATTCCGATGGCTTTCTATGAACGTAAACAATACTAAGAAATACACGCAATTGGTTATTGGAAGCGCAAACGAATAAATCAACAATTATGTAAACAATTACAATACATGAATACGCAGATTTCCTAATTAGTAATTTATCTCCAAGCCTGTGTTTGCATCGAAGGGGTAGACAGATACACCTGTGTACACCTGTATCAATGCATAGGTACGTAGGTCAGGTGCTCTGCTCAACGATTTGTAAAATAAGTTTTGGAGCCTTATCGCCAATCAGCTTATGGGCGTTAATCAGGCACCTTTTTAAGATTCCGTAGCTGTTCGTTTAGAAAGAATAATCCGTTTTGAAAAAAAAAACATTTTAGGTAGGTACTTAGATATATTGATTTTTAATAAAAGTTTTGTTAAAACTCTGCAATGCAATAACACATCACTCACCGACCATTGACTTTTTTAGATAGGTATCGTGCGAGCAATTTTCAGTCAACATTTAATTTTACCTATATTTACTAATCTTCTGTTTTTGACTGGATGTATTGTTATTATTCATATTTTTAATAAAGCCCGTATAACTAATATAGTCCTACTATAATAAAACGCAAACAGGCGTTTTCGACTTATTAAAGTAGAACTATCGCGACAAAGTGACTTTGAGGGTTTGAGGCCAAGAGTTTTTATTTGAGCAATACTAGGTATAATTGATTATGGTTCCAGGTCATGCTAGAATCTATAAATAAGAACAAAAGATGTAGGTAGGAAGGTAGGCAGGGAGGGGCGAGTGGGGCAGCGCGGACGCACCGTCTGCGTACACCTGGCAGAGCGCAGGCGCGGGCCGATCATTAAAAATGTTTATTTAAAAATCCGACCGCTTAACGTCGACCGGTCGGAAACGAGAGTGAACAATTTACAACATTTAGACAATTTCCAATGTGTATTTCATTTAATTCTTTTCACAGTAGTTATTTGGTGTAATTAGAAATTGAAACTCTACTTTGGATTTTTGTAATAGAGCCCTCTATTTTTGATATAAAGCTTCGCTTAAACGTAAGTTGTAGGTACCAATTTTCATGAAAAAAATTTTTAAAGATCGATATTTGCCTCCGTAACTTAATGTTGAAACAATTTTCCATTTCTTTTAGATGAGGTGGTCTTATGTTGTTATTTTTTACTTAACTGAACATAATATTGTATGTATCTGTGATTGAATTATTTCACATCTATAATTTCACAAATTGTACAAATATCGAAGTTTATTTAGGTACGCTCTGAGTTCCAAGTGCATAACGATTGTCAGTGTCTTGTCTACAACACCGTCTGTCTATTTTCCTAAAGCGTTGGATGGAACATCAGCCGCTCCACACTACGGACTCTGCTATTTAACAAAACAAAAGTCTTTCCGTAACATCAACAATATATCGAGAACTATACGCATTAAAATTTTGAAATATACACAAAAAACAAGAGCCCTTAATTTATTATTTTATTTATCTTATCACAATATATCTTTCAACGTTCTTGATTACATTTAAAAAGCTTCTATTAATACGGCCCGACGATCAGGACACGGATAACAGTTGGTAGCGTAACGTTGGCGCCTGTAAAACAATAGTATAAAATCGTTCAATTACTTTAGGGGAGAAGGGTGGTGCCTGTCAAACTTACAGAAATAGCGTCGACAGGATTGTCAAAACTGAAAAGTAATTAAGCACCAAATGGATGGTAAGAACGATAATCCTGAGTGTTTATTCAACAATAAAGACGCTTAAAGCGCTCTAAACTATGATATAAAAAGTTTAAAAAGCTCTCAGTAGATCAAACACGAGTGTGTTCGGTCGACAGACGGCGCGGTGTAGGGTTACGGCGGCGGGTCACATTTGTCCCAAATAATAAACACCAGATTGGTGTCAAAAAGAGCACTTTTTATTATGCCATCAACCCGTAAACCCCCAATTCCGAGCAGTGTAAGTGTTTGTTTTTAATAAATCTTCCGCGAAGGTTAAGGAGATCTTTGATCTACCGAACGCAGTTTTAATACTTAAAATTTGTTATACAATTCGACATACAATTGTATTGTGGTTCAAGAGATAGGTTATACGAGTTTATGTTTCAATAAAACTTCCACGAGAATACGAGTATATTAAAGTGTTGCCCTGATTTCTCTTGCCTAATGTTATTTTAGTTATCTTGCTAATGTTAGTCTGGTAAGCTTATCCTAACGTTATTTGTGCGAAATTGTGAATATAAAATAAATACAGATGTTTTAAACGACTGCGTAACACCTGAATATCCGAATATAAAGTTCTCGTTAGTTCCGATTTTTCTATCATTACGCCGCGTAACCAAAAAATTGTATTAAAAAAAAACTTATTTGCGTCATACTTAATTCTAATTTTAATTAGAACAAGCCCATCGTGGTTAGGTTCGTCAGATTGGTTGCGACAATTTTTTCCAATTTTTTAAAGAAATAATAAAACCAAGTTCATGCCGCGCCATGCGCTATGAGTTCCGTTTCTCTAAGTAAGATAAGATAAAGATTTTTATTTCATTTCTCCACTATGTTTTCTTAAGTTATGGCAAATACATCACATGAAGCTTATTTTATTTTAAAATTATATTGATTTATTTTGGCCTACTTAGCTATAATAGTTTTCCTTATAACTTTTTTACGTACCTATATAAAATATAATTTCAATATTATTATCATCATTTAATATACTTAAAGCGGATATACCTTCCTTATTTTTCAAAATTTTATTTTACTGCTTTGTTGGAAGGACAAATAAAATATGTACTTTTATTATTATGCGAAATTACAGCTTTCTAGTACTGAAAGACTCTGATAGATAAGCTAGGAACATACAGACGGAAGGACATGACGGAGCTATAAGGGTTCCTTGCAGGCTACTCTTAAACTAAAAGGATCCTGCAGCTTATTTTATTATAATTATAAGGTATGTTTCATATTTTTAAAACGACACAATTCTTCTCACAAATTTTTGTTACTAAGTTTAAAAAGTTAGATTGTCGAGCTTCTTTCTACTATGTTAGGAATTATAGTTAGATTAAACGGATATATAGAATTTATAATATACAAACTCCAGGGAAAGATTAGGTATGTATGTATATAATTTACGATCCTATAATACGACCATAACAGAAAATTAATACAATAACAAATGCGAGCGGGATACAAATTTCTTTAAAAAAAAACTGCGTTGTTCTAAGAAAGTCGCAACATATTTTTTTTACCGACTCTACATTATATCTGAATAATTTCATTATGTTACGTTTTTATTAAAAACACACAACTTGCTGTTTTGTTTATTACGTCTCAGTCAGTTAATGCATAAAGTTCGCCCGATTCCGGAACAATAAGAATCCTACTTCTTTGTCTTCAATCCATGTGACATGTATGTAAATGTTAAAATAAATGACACGTGAACTCCGTAGAAACTAGATAAGAATATTAATTAACTATCTATCATTAAACACAGTAGCGGGCTTTAGGTGCTCCTTGAATAAAATGTAAAATAAAACAACTGTCGTGAATCGCGAAACGGGCAATTGAATAGTGAATGTTCTCTTCAAGAGAAAACTGCACGTACTTTTGTCCATATGAGTTAACTTCTCACCATCTAAAGCCCCATGCACAATTACATTTCACACGAACTCTATACCTACCTATATAAAGTTTGATTTTTAGAGTTGAATGGTTAATGTTTTATAAAACAAAAACAATGCGATGTTTAATTTTTTTTGGTAAAAATATTGACTGTGTTGAACTTATAGCTCAATTCAATCAATTATTCGTAGACTAGACATTATCACCGTCTTTATTAAAGGTAAATTAGATTATTTAGCAGCAAGTTTTATTTCCGTATCGCAGTTTTGAAAACTTAGTGCAACTTCAAATTTGTACCGGAATCATAGCTAGCATTATAAATCAATATTTTTCTTTCCAGAATTAATTTACAAGTTATTAGATGATTACGGGTAAGTAAGTAAGTAAGTAAGTAAGTAAGTAAGTAAGTAAGTAAGTAAATATTCTTTATTGTACACCAGTAATGTTCAATAAAAACAAAAATAGAAAAAAACAAAGTGAAAGTACAATCAGGCGGTCTTATCGCTAAAAGCCTACCTAGAAACCTAGAAATTACCCTTACTAGGGTACCTAGAAATGTAAAAAAAAACCATAACTTCACGCCTGTATTTCCCCAAGAGACAGGCAGAAATTAATGCATTCAAGACGTATGATCGTATGCATTAATTTCTTCCCGTGTGTTGTGTGGCCAGATTATTGACATCTCCGGGCACAATACTAAAATAACGATGATAAAACGTAGGTGGCACTAGGAAATTTTCGTAAAACGGAATAATTTCAATAGCAGTTGCCTCTGATTTGAGTGTCAAACCCAGAGCCTTAGCGAAGCAGTTGACTTGTAGTGTACCACTAGACTAAAAATGTAGAGACGATAGACAAATCTCGGCTTTGCGAATGCATTTTGCAAAAGTGCGAATATGTTTACTTTACGTACGATGTGCGAGGTGCTCAAGAGAAAGCGTTGTTAGGCGAGAGGATGTGCAGGAATGTAATTTATCATTGGCGTATATCGCCTAAGAAGAGTGTTATGTCCTTATTATCTTTACACATTATCTCTCGTTAAGTTGTCTCTTTCTGTATCAAAACCGCGTCTTTCTTTCTTTTTCTTTAGAGTGAAAACTCGGTCCGAGCTTGTAGGGATTTAAAACATCTTTGTTTTGGAAAAAAAGAATTCTTACATTCCGTATGTATCCAATGTTGCTGGCGGAATAGTTCTATTGAATTAGCTAGGACCATTACATTTCCAAATTAAGAATATTTTTGAAGCTTACTATGATTATGAAGAAACAATACACTTTATCTCTGCGATGATAATAATGTGATAATGCAAAGATACCGATCTCCATGAAACTTCAAGGCGAAAGTTTCTGGCATTTATCAACCCTAAGATACACGTCTGTGTGTGGTGGTCCGATTATTATTTGTGTAAATACGCGTACATTCGAATACTAATCGGTTAACCGATTTTTCCAATTCTCTGCTGAGACTGACGGGACGTGCAACATTGCCGACGGGTACCTCAGCTAGTATGTATGTAGAATTTTAAACGTACACCGGCGACGTTATCGTCACGGCCGATGACGCTGGGGAGTAATACGGAAGTACAAATTTGGGGCTAGTGAATTGATGGTAAGTGACTTCGGAACTACGTTCCAATTGTTCGGATATTGACCTACATACTTACCTTTAATTAGACGTTGCAATGCGATCTAGTATTGCACGTATAATGGCGCAAGCGCAGTTTGATTTAGATGCATACGCTTGCACTTGAGACTGCACTTGTTGCATTTAAGCGGCGTTTGTATGAGTATCAATGTAAAAATAACATCATTGTACTCCGAAACTGAAACGGTATATGGAGCAGTATGATGAGAAAGATTAAAATGAAGTATGTTATGATTACTATGCAAAGGTGAATATTGATTGACACAAAAGTTAATTATGTGTTTACAAACACAGATTAGTTCACGCAAAGTTTTTAGAACAATTTCTTCTAGATTCAAAATAAGCACGCGAGTAATTTGAATGTGATATTATATCTAACCTTTGTTTCACACGAGCGTTGGGTTTCCGATATTAACATTTTTGTGCTGTAGGTATCGTCATGTCAATGTATTAGGTCCCTTCTATGGCGGTGATACCGCAACAGTATGCTTGTATTAACACGGCCCTAGAAATACACACACCACTAAACGGGATTCTGTATGGGACCGAAACAGTATGTGCGCTGTAAAACTACAAACTCTCAAACTCCAGGATTTATACCTATACCAATTTTCATCAAGGTATAGAAATCGCTTATGGCTGCTGAAGCAGTTCCTAAATTTACACATGATAGGTTGTGAATATTCTCGCTACGTATGTTTAGTTTTCAATGATATGATTTTGATAATATTGACACTTTAAAGATGACTCAGATTATAGAAAGTATATAAAATTAGTTGATCATTATCAATGTTGTATATCAGTGTACAGAGTAACAGTGCATCGTTAATACAAGAGCTCGTAGCTACTCATTAGAGTAATCTATGGAGTGCTAACTGCTCCAGGGCCTTGCACAATCAACTCTCCAATGAATTATGTTGGTTATTATTCATTGTTAACTTATCCATGTTATTTTAAAAGCAAGTATATTTATTGCAATCGTTTCATTTCTATTTTAAAGTTATGTGAGTAATTAATTTTGAGCAATCATACTCTTTTGTGGTAATTAAAACCATGGTTTAGAGAGATTATGAAGTTGTCACACAAATTGATTTTAAATAAAAAAATAATGTTAAGCCGTTTTATATCTTTTTTCTATCGGTATATTCTCTAAGTCTAAATATATTGTTTTAACTTCTCAATTCAGTGCCATTCACGTCACTACATTGACAGATGGCTGAGCAAATCCTTGAGCACATTTTTCAAAGGTAATTATGCAAACGCATGTTAACTAAAGAACCGTCTCTTATGTAAGTATTGCCTGTTTAATTAAAAATTGCATGTTCAACTCGCCTGATTATAGTGTGGCCATAGAACGCTATGACCGGGAAACACAAACAACACAAACTGATCGGAAAAATCATCATGACATTGAAGTCGTTTGACGTCGACATTACTGATAAAAACTGCAAACCGAGAATGAACTGTTCTATTTTTGACAACTCAGGATTTACACATAGTCTAAAACATCTGAACCTGGAAAGATATATTGCCTTTCGGTTTCGGTGTATGTACTTGGTAGTTGATATGGTTTACTGCCATGGTGCTCAGCTGTAATATCTCAGGCTTGTCATCCTTGTGTGTCATAGAGGAACTCGGTCCACTGGTCGCGGCGGACCGGAGGGAAGTAGCCATAGCGTTTATTACCGTTGCAAAACAGTCTGTAATTTTTTACAGGGGGAAATACTCACTCACACTACAAAAATCGTCTATTACTAAGAAACTCACACCTTGACTTTAACAAAATCCAGAAACAATATCACGCACACATATAAATATCTGGGCGACAGGCATAGGACAATTTGGTCTTGTACTTTGACAGAGGGGAAAGCCTGCATATGGCAAGTATTGCAACTCCTCTCGGGTCCGCCACGACCGGTGGCCCGTGTTGCTCTATGTTGTGTGTATAATTCTGTCAGTCAGTTGATATCGTTATACCCAGCGACCACTCAACACAGCTTCATTGTGATATTGTTTAAAGTTCGACGTAGCTATTTTCTATAGATCAACATTGATCCGCTCTAAATTAAGTCCCTATCGATTACTAATAAACGTGTTTATAAAACAAATCTTGGCTTTCTTCGTCCAAACATTGCAATCCATGGTCAGATTTTATTTTCCGCCACAATTTTTCGAAGAAATTTGAAATTGTATTCCAATATAAAACACCGTTCGTAACTTCACTCAGCTAAATTGCGATTAAATTGAAGCTTTTGATTAAAATCAATTTCTTTGTTTTTCTTATGAATAAATAAATTGATATTCGAGAAATCGTTTACTTACGTTACGTTAGAATCTCAGAATCTTTAATGTATCAATGGAAAAGTTAGTAAAGCCTGTCGGATCACTAATACGTGATCACTTATTAAATTACGTGTTCTGAAAATGATATTAAAAATATACATGAACCTTTCAAAACAATATTGATATGGTTTCATATCAGTAGGTTTTAATAATACTTTATTACCGTCAAAAGTTCTTACATATTTTCGAGAATGGTGTAGAAGCCAACGTAAGGACTGTTGTCTCGTCTGAAATATCAGTAGGATTCAGTATGATCTTTATGCGAGAATTCTCTATTTTCAATGTCAAGTTCGAAGTAGTCGTAAGAGGCGGCTTACGTTTATCATTCGTTTCAAGAATACAAACTAATGGACTCTTACGTATATCAAGAATCATTCGGCACCGATATATTTCCACCCTGACATCATGTTAGAAGAATTTTCTAATAGGTACATGCGGCCGGAAGCGATCATAACGTATTTGAATCTGGATATCCTTTACCGTTCATATCATCTACAACGGAAGATACAAAACAAACTTCTTTTTGAGGTTCAGTTTATTGAACAAGCTTTAACCACATCCGCTCGGGAACCTAGGTATATTTTGAAACTCGTATACGTATATTCAAACTGTATATTTACACTATTTACCAATACTTACTAAAATGGTGTTAAGTATATACTTAGTTTACAAAAGTTACGGCCAATCTAAGTTTTTCTGGAAAACTAAAATAAATAATAGATAAGAGGATTGAATCGTTTCTTTGGACGATACTGAGTTTATGACTTTCGGGTTTGGAGTGACCGAAAATTCAGTGTGTAGGTACTTATATCTTTTTGTAAAATTAGAACCAAATGAGTGGAATAAAGGCTCTTCATAATTATGGCTTTTAATTTATATTTACTTCGATTCAAGATATTTTAGTTATCAGTAAATGATCTCATATTAGTAATGTGATTATGCATGTCAGTTGCGCAGGCGCAACACAGCAGGTGGCTGCGTCTACTTATGCACACTAAACTGGTACGAGACGAGAAAGGTGGGATGCTGCTGGGGTAGGTAGAGCCGTGTAGAAGCCTCCTTCCCTAACCAATTTCTATTGATTAGGGAAATAACGCGCCAGCCCTCCTCAAGTTGGCACTTTTATATGTCATGAAGTGGAAAAAAAGCGTACAGTTTACATTGATGGTATGTCAAATGGTAACCTATCTACATGAAACAAAATATTTCAAAACGTTGCCACTCCAGGGGTCTAAGGTGTTATGCTTCTGTAACGAAATTACAGGGTCGAATATCACCACAACACAATACAACTACAATATCAGAACACTTCCATTTAGCAGCAAGTAGATTAGGTCATGCGGTGGGGCCTAAGCCCGCGAAGTCCGTCACTGGAGCTCTACTACCAGTACAAATGGAGAACCGAGCTTGATCTAGAATTAACTTAATTTGATCCATCTGAGGGCAGACTTTTGAACTATTTATGGAGGGGAGTTACGTACACTTGTATAAGACGCCGCGCGGTCACGAGGTGCGGAAGATGGTATGATTCCTGTGGTACAGTCGTGTATACAGTGGATACAAAAACGCGTGCGTCCTTGTGCTGACCGCACTTTGTTTATTCGACTGTCATCTAGCACTTACGCCGACGTCGATATTGGCTATTTTTGCACGGAACACCATCAAGAAAATATGCACACTAGAAATCTACAGGCTATTTCCAAATTCAAATGTCAATAAATGCTTAAGTTAGTTATAAATGTAACCAATTTTTTTTTAAATGTTTGCGAAGCTTAAGCTTCCAAGAATAGGTACAAACATAAATAGATTATCCAAGTCGATTTTGATGATATTTAATTAAATATTGAAGAGACGTAATCGTATCTAGTTAAGGTATCAAAAGTAAATATTTCATTAGTCGTCTAAGTATTGAAAATAAAAATGGGCAAATTTGTTTTGTATCTTCGTAGGTAACCACTTCAACTGAAATGAAAAGAAGACAATATTTATATGATCAATAAACAAGGAATTTCGCTGTCTGTAAAAGACTTTATCACATGACACGTTAATAACCTGTAGTTGGTTCATCTTGCAAGGTATCGGGCAAAGAAAAACGCAAGAATTCTCAGTTTCTCCATTTACGGTCCGAGACGTGGTGACACGGGCACATTTTATTGTGCGTCCGAGTAGCGGACATGCGACATTAATTAGGTAGCTAGAGAGTTAATTTTGCTCTTACTGTAAATACAATTTTTAAAGGGTTCTGCATATTTTTTTGAGTTTAATTATTTTGTTCGTAGGTAAGCATTAAAGTCATAATATTGTGAGTGTGTGAGTATAGTTCCTAATCTGTAAAGCAGTTTGCTTTACAGATACACGTGGACGAAGTCGCGGGCAAAAACTAGTGTATAATACCTAATAATGTATGACCCCGTAATATCCCCTTTTTTATGTAATGGAAGTGGCAAATAAGCATGCAGTTCACCATGCAACCCACACAAAGACCAAGGTCAAAACGCAGATTGCAGATGCGTTAACACTCCTGAGGCCTAAGGTGTTATGACTCTGTGCCGGAAATTACAGGGCCGTACATTACCAATTGACCGGAACATGATAGTGCTGAACACTACCATTTAGCGGCAAGTATATTAGGTAATGCAGTGGTGCCTACGCCCACGAGCTTCGTTACAGGAGCTCAACCACCAGTGAAAATAAGATTCTGCGATTCCTGGGTTCAATTCCCTTACCCGGGAATCGAACCCAGGACCTCATCGTAGTAGTAGTGGCCTGCTACCACTAGGCTACCGAGGCAGAGATAATGGTGTAAAGTCTTTTATCTCTGATTCTATTGGGATTTATCCATTTTCTGGAAATTTCCCAGTAGCTCGAAGTTTGGTAATGTGCCCGGAGATGTCACAAGGCTCGCCACCTGTTACATGGGCCAAAACGTAACCGGCGAATCTTGGGTGTTTGCATGTATGCTTGAATGCATGCATTCACCTCTGCCTATCCCATCGGGGATTACAGGCGTGAAGTTACGTTTTTTTGATAAATAGATAATCCAAAAAAATAAAATAAAATGTTTTTGTAGAGCACAAATGTTGTTGGGATTACGAAATCACTTGCTTGATTTATTAAAGCCAATTATGATTAATTGATCAAGCTTAGAATATTCGTACAAAGTTATGGGCTGTGGCGTACATTTCGGAACATAAAATTTCAAGCAGGCAGCTTTCCTTCCAAGAGTTACAAGCTACAATATCACATTTAAAAAGTCACACTTTATAAATAAACGGACGCAACTCGATGGCGTCGCGGCGTATCGTTTACTAATCTGTACGTATACAATGGTAACAGAATATTTACAACCCGAAACTAGATTGTTCAGAATCGATAACTGAATCGATTTTAGGCATTTTTAATATAGGTAATATTTTATCCCAAAATTAATTAGAACTAAGTAAATTATGGCCACCCATTTGGTGCACAGGCAATACAAACGAAAATAAGACTAACGTCTATCCAAAATAAAATGCTAGTCTCAACAAGTTCATAAAGGCTGGTTGAGACATCCATTTTATTAAAAACTAGCTGTCCCGGCAAACTTTGTATTGCCTCCCAATGAAATCATGTGTCAAAGGTTTGATACAACGTGTATACATATTTGATACAACAACAGAATTAAATGTACAACCCGAAACTAGTTTGTTCAGAATCGATAACCGAATCGATTTCAGACATTTATTATATAGGTAATATTTTGTCCCAAAATTAATTACAATTGAGGAAATTATGGTTACCCATTTGGTGAACAGTCAGTACCAACGAAAATGAGACTAACATCTTTCCAAAATAAAATTCTAGTCTGAACAAGAAGCACTTAAGAGGTGTCTGCCTCACCTCTGCCTACCCTGTGAGAAATTTTGCGTGAACATATAATATTCATCCAGTTAATCAATTAAGTAATTTTATTTCCATAAATCTAACCTAGTAAGCAGTTTTGCATTATTTTGCATAATAAGATAGTTTCAACTGTTCTACTGGTAATGTTTACTTTGGAATTATATAAATATAACTACGTTAAGAAAAACCGACTTCAAAACTGAAAAGTAAAAAATAATGATTTAATTGTAATTATATACTACCTATTATTTATATGTGCTATTTACTAATAGGTTTGAAGTCGGTGCCAAGCCTTAAACAAATAATTATATTTTAATCACTTAAATATGAATACGAGCAAATTAATACACTGAACAACGTAACGTTAACGTAACCGGCGAATCGTGGGTGTTTGCATGTATGCTTGAATTCATGCATTTACCTATGCCTATCCCTCCGGGAATTACAGGCGTGAAGTTTGGCACCGACTTCAAACCTATTAGTAAATAGCACATATAAATAATAGGTAGTATATAATTACAATTAAATCATTATTTTTTACTTTTCAGTTTTGAAGTCGATTTTTCTTAACGTAGTTATATTTATTTAATACTTTTTAGTTTATTGCTGCATTGTCAATTAGAATAATGTCCACATCTGTTAAATTTGTAAAATCTGAATCTTTTAGCTTCGTGACAAGTAGATACCTAATTTAAATTGTTTAGGTGTGTCGATACAAAATTAATACACGACTATACGAAATCAATGAAAAGATTTAACCACGAAGGAGTAAATAAGCTGTGTTGTGTCGTCGATGAGTTAATGTGTCATTGTCACTTGTTGTCATCTTGTTGTCATACGCATTAGGACTATCTAGGACGTCAGTGGATTCAACGCACTGTATGACAACTCGCCATCTATTCTTATTCCTTTAGTCTGAGGTGAAAGTAAGTAAAAAAATGCTCATAAAATAAAAACTAATGGGCCTATCTGAATCAAATTTTTATGGGACCAATTCGAAACTGTTCCGCATCAAACAAAGAAGAATTACGTAAATCGGTCCAGAAATCTCGGCGAAATTCGCGTACATACATAAAAAAAAAATACCGGCCGAATTGAGAACCTTCTCGTTTTTTGAACTCGGTTAAAAATAAAATTAACCTTAGAAACTTAATATTTTAACTCGCCGCAGTCTATACTGAACATACTTAAAAACTCAGCAAATGATGTAACCGGTTTTTTTTAATGAAATGTAAGTAACAAACAAGCATGCAGTTCACATTGATGTTAAGTGATGACTGCAGCCCATAGACACCCACACAAAGACCAAGTTCAAAATGCATACGGTGGTGCCTACGCCCGCGAGCTCCATCACTGGAGCTCTACCACCAGTAATCAAGTAAGTAGGTAATAAGAGAAAAAAAATGAAATTAAATCAAGTAAGAAGGTAATAAAAGAAGACGCACGTGGTTCAGGTTGTTGACACTAACTAAGAACCAACAATAAAAATTACCTACAGTGAAATGTAAGTAAGCCTTGGGATTATGCCAATGTTATTTTTCAATGTACTTGGCAATGCCATGTGAGAATGTCATCTGGTTAAAAAACTGAGCTGACTGGCTTACCGTTTTGCATGCTTATCACACGATCAACTCCAGAAACATTTCCAAGTATTATATCTTCCAAACGTCGCATTAAAACTGAATATTTTTGATGATATTTAATGAGTAAATGATCTAATGTTTCCCGACTTCCTTACTCATTACTAATTGACGGCAAACTTCGTACTACCATCGGAGATTTTTAAACATTTAATATTATTATTTTTTAAATTTTCACACAAACGTTCTGATAATAACGAACACATAAAAGAAAGATTTATCCAATTTGCTGCAAATTTCACAAAATTAAGTAAAAATGGTTTCATGTTGAAAAAAATGTTTTTCTTTCAAAATATACTCAAATCCATACAAACATAATATGATATATTGCACCTCATATTAGCAGACCATTTGCCAGAAAGGTGATTTCTGACTTTTCTAACATTAAACGACGTAGTAAAAAAAAGATGCTAAGTGCTAAACAGTCTAAGTTAAACTTTATTAATTACTCCTTCGAATATTGTAATTTTAACAGTCTTTTCTGAAATTTAATCTTTTTGTGGCATAAAAACAAATTGGTTTGTCATATTCGGCATCTTTACCCTATACTTTCTTCTTTTATTTAAGTTATGAATGTAAATAATATCGACAACATGGAGAAAAATATTGTCATATAATGTTTATTTGGGCATACACGCTCTTATTAGATAAAAGTATTAAAATACTTTTATCAACATTGACCCTTTGACCTGTTACATTGATATCAACAAACTTTACGAATTCTACTTCCAGTTTATATTAGAAACATTCACAATAGCCCCATGACGTAAGGCCATCGATTGAAGAGTGCCGACTTCAAGTAGGTAGGGTAAACTCGCTTTATATCGTCTTTACGTTTTTCCATAATATTACGTTCCATATGACATTATGCCTTATCTTATTGCGAAAGATTACATTATTATGTAGCCACTGTCAAACATTGTTAAACATTTTGCGGTCGCTCAGTGAGAATTTATTCATTGGGATGTGCACACTTGTTAAATTTGGTGATACTTCGGGCTCAAAATCCACGATTCAGCTGTGGGTGGAGACAGCATTACCTTAAGGATTAATCCACAAACTAGGTAATTAGATCATTTAAAAACTAATTCATTCAAAATTACAGACTACTGTATGTGTAAAATTAACGAAGTAGTTGTAATTAGGCAGTTTTACCCTACGTAGGTACGGTGTAAATACGAATGCCGTCTCTTACGATTTATCCTATAGATCTTGGAGCGAAAACCAATTACAGGGCGTAGATGTATTCGAGTTATTTATTTAGTTTGATGTGCATTCGTAGATATATCTGTAACTTCGTCTTCATTATTTATTAGACTTGTTTCATTATAACAAAAATAATCGATACAGGTTCTGATCATATCGTTCAAAACTGACACTCGTTGTACAATGGAGCCGCATAAACCTAAATAAAAAAAAAATAAAAAAGAATCACCGAAATGTCGATTAACTTCCAAATGACTTTACCAAATGGGATAAATACTTATTTTATTTGGTGGTTATTGAAAAAGGTTTGTATGAAAATAATATTAAAAAAATAACAGCAAATATTAAAAAATCTCCGAAGTTCTTCACCAATCAACATACTTTTGAAATTACATAAGATTATTTGATAAACATGATGGCGTCGGGCGGGACGTGACTACCCCATCACCCACCAGTGGAGGACAATTATTTCGCTAGTAGGTACAGTCAGTCAACTGAATAATGACGGTGAAACAAACCATTCCAATAGGCGGCAGTTGCGAGATGGGCTGAAGCGTCCCGTGATAAAAGAATCGCCAATCCGTATGCAAAGCGTGGCGATATTAATGTAATGATGGTGACAAATATGCAGTTCATATCAACGGAAAGTTAATAATACGGTCAAAAGATGTTGCCTCTTTTGAGATTCAACGTCCTTTTCCTCAGAGCAGAAATTAGCAGTCGGTCAACCTAACAATGGCAATCACACCTTTCCGATAGGGCGATTGTAAATGCAATAACATGACATATGCAGCAGCGTCTCTAGATAAAAACATGCATCACTGCGATCAATAATCCGTTAGTCAAGCGTGGCGATTACGGCATGGTCTCCCCTAAATGACGCACAACACTGTTGTAGGTCTTAAGAGTTTACGTCCATTGTCCATCAGTTTACATCTTTCGGTTGCAGTGATGCTGATGATGATACATTACCATGTAAAAGTCATATGGTATCTAATGATTAGGTAATGCGGTGTTGTCTACGCCATTGAAATCCAAGATTGGAACTCTACCATCTATAAAAATATCTAGTAAAGCAAGTACCTAGCTCATAGACTGAAATATCATATACTCAGTCATTTCGTTCCATTACCCTTGGTATGCGCAATATTCATCTACGTAAGATTTTGTAACTTTGTTTCATGGTGTATGGAAATTCGCCCGACAATGCCCCACTTTCGTTTTAGCAACTTGTTGCTTGTTCACCAGGTCATGATCGTTTATTTTATGACACGTTCAAAACATCGAGTGTAGTTAAAGCGTTAAAGTGTAGATATATGCAATGTTATTAAATAAACGTATGTGCCCCGCGTGCCATTTAGTTCATTTCGAGCGAGACCCCTCCCGCTTCATATGTCCGGTCGCTGCATGTCACTTTGCTATCACTTGATTTATTATTCTCAATAAACGTTAAAAGTAAAAATAAACATATATATATTTTTTTTTATTTTAAAAGATGGACAGACAAGCAGACGGTCCACCTGATGGAAGTGGTCACCATCTCCTGTGAACATAAGCCAAATGGGGAGTTACGGTCATAGTAATTAAAATAACAAGATGAAAAGCTAGTTAGTACTTTTGAAGGGTTTGAAGCTTTGATAAACATGATGGCGTCGGCGGAACGTGACTACCCCATCACCCACCAGTGGAGGACATTATTTTCGCTACTACAGTTAGTCAACCGAATAATTACGGTCAAACAAACCATTCCAATAGGCGGAAGTTGCGAGATGGGCTGAAGCGAAGATAAAACTATCGTCAATCCGCGTCAGTGTAATTTCTGGCAGCTTAGGCCTCAGGAGTGGCATCAATTGAAATTTCTGGATTCGTGTTAATGTTAAAGTATTACTTACCATCAATATAAACTTGCTCTTTATATGCTTTTTTGCCACTTCATGACAAAAAAATAAAAAGAAAATGATTTTTCTATGTGAATTTTGACGCACAATAGGAGAGAAGGAAGTTATTTGGGATCATTTTTGTCATTCGTTGTCCGTGTGTATATCTACCTGTCAAAAATCCATTCCTTTTGATATCCAGCGCGAGTGAGACTTGCACTTAGCCAGTCATTTTATGGGAGTAGGATAACAGGCGACATCTGATGAAAGATGGTCATCGTTCCCTGTTTACTTCATATGGATAAATCCAAGCCCCCTACCATCCACTTGCACTCTATTTATTATCTGTGATGAGTCACACATGAATACATGTGCAGTAATATTAAGGATAAGGTCTTTCCAATCAATGAAACTGAAAGCCGTTCTCGAGGTTAAACAAGACTTACAGATTTTAAATAAACGCCATTATTTTATCAAATTTCTTTGCATTTTTATACTTTAGTGTCAAATAAAAATTCTTATTGCTTCTATGTTTGAAGACAAAAATAAAGATTAATTTACTTCTGCTGCTTTGAAGGCAAAAATATTGCGATATCAAATTGAACATGGAATTCGTAAAAAAACGCTCTCATTTTGTTATTGCCGAATGATAGCGAAATTGTTGCGAAATTGTGTAGGTGAAAACAAAAAAGTCTATTATTTAATGAACAGACTAATAATAATATAATTATTTATCTATTTCAGATCACAGATCCAGGTGCAATAAAATTACAATCTCATAAAATAGTTACAAAAGTAATAATTATAAGATTTATAGCTATATCTGAGTTAATTAGAAAATTAAATCTAAAAGTTAAATCAGTAAAAAGCGGCTCAATAGTCAAGTGGTACTAGACAATTATTGCTACGTCTGCTTCCCCCAGCGTAGTCCTTGGTTCGATATCGAGATTTCAACATTTTCTGTCATTTTCCCAGTGCCATTTCGGGGTTTCGTAATATGGAGATGTCAGCTGAATTGAAGATGATTGAGATAGTCAATGAGTAAAATGGTTGTAATGTACAGATAGAAGACTGGTCAAATAATATCCGCATGCCTTTTTTTAAGGGATCTTGGGGTAATACACGACTCAAAATTGATCTTAGATGAGCATATAGACCAGAGGTTCCCAAACAATTTTTTCTTGTAGACCCCTTTCAATTTTTTTCTGGTTTCCGTGGACCCCTCCTTGCTACATTTATATCACATTCCCATATTTCCAAATCTTATTCACACCTACGTAGACCCCTATCGAGTCCCATGGACCCCAGGGGGTCTATATGGACCACTTTGGGAATCACTGATATAGACAGTACTCGTATGTGTACGAAAGCATCTAAATCCTTAGGTTTTGTCATGAGGAGCTTAAAAGACTTTAAAAATGCAAAAACATTTAAGATTTTATACTGTGTATACGTCAGGAGCATACAAGAGTATGCATCCCAGATCTGAAATCCTCGATAAGATATCGAGGATTCTAGATCTGGGATGCATACTCTAGTCTACATAACACGTATAGAAAATATTCAGCGTAGATTTACGAAATACCTCTGTTACCGTCTTGAAGTTCCGTATTACTCGTATAGCTATGATGACCGTAAATTTCATTTTCTTCCCTTAACTAATAGACGAGATATCGCTGACGTAAGCTTTCTGCTTAGAACAGCCTCAAACAGCATTGATTGCATTAATCTATTAGACAAGATCTTTTTGCGAGTGTCCATTATCACACGTCCTAAACATCCTTTGTATGTTCCGCGAGCTATGACTAATTACAGACAAAATACCTACCTTTCTACTGCGTGCGTGTAGTACTTTTATTAAGCTATCTGAAGTTACAGATTTAGATTTATTTTGAACCAGTGTAGCATCGGCGAGACAGCGGTTGAGCAACAGGTTTTTCGAGAAGAACTTATTTCTCATACTAAACTAGATACTTATACAGTGATAAATTGTTTTTTTATTTATTTATTTAATTTATTTATTAAAGTAACATAGACTTATTTTGTTAGTATAGTTGTACTTAGAACTATGTTAGTTACAATCTACATTATTGAATGACATTAAATACCTTCATATATTTCAAACATTTATTATTATATTTATTGTACAACTCATAACATGTTTTATAGGTACCTAAATAGTTTTTATTTTTAACCGACTTCGAAAAAAGAAGGCTGTTCTTATTCGTCCGTTTTTGTTTTTTTTTGGTTAAATTATTTAAAAACCTTATGCAGTTATTTAAGCTAAGTTTTTTCACTTATATGTGTAGATGTAGATGTAGTTTGATGTGTTGTATTCTAAATTGTTTTATATTCGCGGGACCCCATACTTAGCTCTCTGTTTTCAAATTGATTCTATGCTATTAAGATTGTTAAAGCTGTTGGTTCTCCTTAAATAAATAAACGAATGCCTTAATTAAATATGTATGTATGTATCTTCACGCCATGTCCCTCGTCACGGGGTGAGTCAAAAGTGTGGAGCGCCAAATTTCTCAGTTCTTTACACACCTTCCGTGCTTCTTCTACATTCATCATTCTTTTCATACATGCACGCCGATTCTTAAATCAAATATCCTCTCTACAAGTCTAATAAATCTGTATACAACATTGTCTTCTATCGTTTGACAGTTTGAAAAAATGAAGATAATGGGCTCCCCCACACATAACTGCGAATTCGCATCGCATCGCATATATCTGCGGGTTCGCACGAATACATCGCCTGCGATGCGGCGTCGCATCGCATCGCAGTTTTGTGTGACCGCCCTTATGAGACCTCAATCCCTATCTCAGAAGTACCAAACGCCTTCTCTGAGAAGTTTAAGTGCTTTACTCTACTGATTTGATCGATTATGTAGAATTTCGTAAGTTAATTTCTTCAAAACAAAACGGGTCTTATAACAACCCATTTAAACATACCTACGCGTCGATATCACTCGCTTTTTACTATTAAATAGAAATAAAAATGTGCTAAGTGTGTTTTCAGCCACATTTGAATCACTCAATTAAATATATTCATATGAGGATAGTTATAAATTAGTCGTCTGTATAAATATGTATAAAGATGAGAGTGACGAATGTGAGATTAAGTTTCAAATAAAAATGTTGACTTGTATATTTACAAGCAATTGTATTTTAAAATTAAAAAAGGTATACAACCGTGAATTAAAAAATATTTACTTATATGATAAAGTATAGCAAATATTATTCGTGACCTATGTCCCTTCCTAAGCTCCCTATAAAAATCTGCTTTTAAATTATACGTTATTATTTCTGTTTGAATAAAATCCGAGCCTCTCAACTCGCGCCTCGAGAATTTTTTTGAACGTACCTACTCACATACATGTATGTTAATAATATATATCTAAATATCCCACCATAAAAATTTTCTTGTGTCATTATGTTAAAAAGTTATCTAAAGACATCTCATGTAGAGCCTAGTTTCTAACTCTGCACGCCCTGACTCCAAGAGCCCTAACTTCACAGACTACTCCTTAGTCAAAATGCGTGGTGAGAAATTGAAAGGTAAAAAAAATATCCACTGCTTAAAATTTATGCACTTTTTTGCTATACAATAGTTGTTATCGACTAAATTGTAGAGTTCGTGGTGTTAGGGCGTGTAGAGTTGGAAACGACGAACCATTTCGAGAAAAGGTAGGCCCCGCTTCTCAGCGGGGACATTATGAAGCCTCCGGATACTATCTTAGATAGATGTGCTTTACACGACATAAATATTTTCTGGATTATAGTTTCTCTGCAACATAACGTGGGTTTCTTTACCCTAGTATGTCATATCTACACAAACAATCGTGCCAAAGATCGTAAATACTTTAATGATTTTGCGTCGGGCAAAACACACGCAGTCTTATATTTATTTGCATTGAACCCGATGAAGAAGTGAGATGGGCGGGCGGTGCACAGCCAGATAGCGGGGTCACGTTCCCCAGATAAAGGGAAAGATAAGAGCAACGTCTTCACTACATGATTGTCTCTGCTTTGAGTCTTGGGCATCGTTTGGTTTTTATGCGACTGATAAATTTGACTCTTTCATTATCTAAACACACTATTTTTTTTAATAGAAATAGGGGTACATTCAGTTTTCGAACATCTAATAAGTTATCGTCATGTCTGTAGGTAAATGGTTAGTGTAAATAGTTTCCATATTTATTTGATTCAAATAAAAAAATAATATGATGTCCGGGCCAGAAAATTTTGCGGCTATTTAATTATTTGATGATGGGTTTTATCATTAACATAGTTTAGTCATCTATACTTATAATAAAACTGTAGAAGTGTGAATTCTGAACATTGAAAATATAAAAAAAAAATACCAGGGGATGTTACTAGATCCACCCCGAGGGTTTCCGCCTTGTCGTGGCGGGGGGGCTCAGTACCCGGTGGTTGTCCCCACATCGGCGAAGCCAAGAGAAACCCAGAGAGGAGGCGGCGTTTGGCGTGGCTCAGCCCGCCACTCGCTGCCGTGGAGAGGAGACGGCTGGGGAGGAGGCGTACGGGTATTTCGTTGGCCCTGCACCCTATCCCCAGCCGCCTAACGGTGGTCCCGCTGTCAGATGGGGACGTGGTGGGAAAGCGGCTGGGGGCGGTTGAAGGTCAGTTCATCCCTGTCACTCCCGCTCCCCCGGGGCCGGACTGTGTGCTCCTGGACTCCTCCACCCGGGAGTCTTGGGACGCCTGGCGTTGTGAGTGGTCGGGGCAGGGACCTTTGGGTGTCGGACTAGGGGATGTCCGTCGCCCAAATGGAAATAGGTCCCAAGCTGGGTGGCGTGCAAGTGTTCCGCACGCCACTAATGTTGGTTGGAGCCAAAGAGCTCAACCTGCGGAGGGCTCGGAGACGAGCTGCCGCCGGCGGGGTCGCGGATGTGTGCGTAAGCGTTCCCGTGACCCCGCCACTAATGGCAGACGAGTCGGAACACCACGGGGTTTTAGTGAGTACGAGTTTCACACTACCCGTCGTCTGTTCCCCTTAGACGGCGGGTGCGCATGAGGGTTACACCGCGTCAAAAAAAAAAAAAAAGGGGATGTTACTAGATCGATACCCAACCCAAATGTGATTTTAAAAAAAATTGTCTGTCTGTTTGTTCAAGCATCACACAAAATCTACCGGTCCGATTACAATGAAACTTGATATAATTATACTTTAACCTTTGGCACACAACACTGGGTACTTTTTATCCTGGAAAAATGTCTGTTTGTCTGTGTGTTTGTGCACACTAAGTTCAGAAACTGCTCATCCGATTTGCAGTTTCCACTAATATATTGTGGTAAGTTTCACTTAATATTTAGTGTTTGTTTCATGTGAATCGGTTTGAGAAATAAAAATGTTACGTCAATTTAAAGAATCATATCGAATATTCTTAAACTATTCTGAATCTATCTTCTATCTTTATTAGGGTTTCGTATCTAAAAGGTAAAAGCGGACCCTATTACTCATCCTCTGCTGTCTGCCTGTCTGTCCATCTATCCGTCTGTCTGTCACCAGGCTGTATCTCATAAACAGTGATAGCTAGAGATAGCTGAAATTTCACAAATTATGTATTTCTGTTACCGCTATAATACTAAAAATAAGAAAATGAAAATATTAAGGGGTCCAAGGGAGCATACATTAAACGTGTTTTTTTTTTCGTATATTTTTGCTCGATATCAATAAGGATAGCAAGTATTATAATGATATAGCTTATAATTTTCACAGAATTTTTAAGTGTTATGTTGTATATTACCTGCCAACAAACGAAATTTTATGCCATTTTTTGTACGGAACCCTTCGTGCACGAGTTCGACTCGCACTTGGCCGGTTTTTTCTCTGTTAGTAACATTAAGCATACCGCATAGCAGCGTCCCGGCCTAAAACAATCGCCGTTATGATCACCATTCAGCATGCCAAGCGTGGCAGTTATGGCGTATTCTTTCCTTATGACGCACAACACTTTTAGGAGCATCTTCGGGAAAGGCTTTGTCCAGCGGAGACGTCATTCGGATGGATGGTGATGGTTGTGGTGGTGGTGACGTTAGTGGTGTTAGTGGCATTGGTGGTGTCGGTAGTAGTGGTGGTGGTGGTGGTGGTGGTGGCGTTGGTGTCATTAGTGGCATAAGTGTTGTTAGTGACTCTGGTGGAGGTGTTGGTGGCGTTAGTGGTGCTGGCGGTGGTTTTACGGGCGATGGAGGCATTGGTGGTGTTGGTGATGTTGGTGGTGTTGTTGGTAGTTTGAAGGCGTTGGTGGCATTGGTTGTGGTGGTGGTGGTGGTTTTGGCGGTGTTTGTATCAGTGGTGGCATTGGTAGCGTAATTGTTTGGTGATGGTGATGGCGTTGATGGCGTTGGCGTCGATTGTAGTGGTGGCGGTGGTGGAGGTGGTAGTGATGACAGTGGTGGTGGTGGTGATGATGATGGTGGTGGTAGTGATGATGATGGTGGTGGTGGTGCTGGTGGCATTAATGGGTAAAAATTCACAACATTAATATTCAATTTGTCTCTTCTGCCGGCTCAATCAAAGTTTATGATAATCTTAATATATATAAATCTCGTGTCACAATGTTTGTCCTCAATGGACTCCTAAACCACTTAACCGATTATAATAAAATTCGCACACCACGT
Organism: Macrosoma leucophasiata; assembly: GCA_036365455.1. Lineage (NCBI taxonomy): Eukaryota > Metazoa > Arthropoda > Insecta > Lepidoptera > Hedylidae > Macrosoma > Macrosoma leucophasiata. The sequence goes on along the minus strand of JAWQUS010000007.1, from coordinate 17,802,596 downwards.
GCAGTTCGATCCAACTTGAGAGATAGGATAGCTTACATCACGCTATGACTAATAGGAGCAGAGCAGCGCGGGCGAAGCCGGGGCGGGCCGCTAGTGTTCTATAAAAATATTTATTATGCATAGAAGTTTATAATGTCCTTTTCGAAAATACGGTTCAGCATAAGATGGATGCGCATTTAAACACATAATTAGCATTTTTTCGCAGTCTTAGAAGCCTGTGTGCTTTTATTCCCGATGGCCATACGTCTAATATCGTGTACAGAAAAGCATTACTGGAAAATAGTTTTTTTTAGCTACCCAAAAGTGTATATGATCCAAAATTAACCAATAGCTTATCTCTTTAAATAGTATGTTTTGCTTTGTCCCAAACGTGGGGTTAAGACTCTTCGAAATGGGCGGGCGTGTGACAGTGATGATTATCTATAGATGAAGTACATGTTCGGTAGGAAGATTTCTCAGTAGCACAAGAAGAACAACAAGGCTGTGAGAGCGCAATGAGAGAAAGAGGGCGTCCCACAGAGGCTTAACTAGATAGATGTTTGGGAAGCTTAGTAGGTACTCGCTTAAGTGGATAATATATAAAAATAACTTGTGACGCTACACTACACAACTTAAATAAAATAGCCCAACGAATTTCTATCTATATTCGATTATAATCTCGCTGTCCAATCGCTGGAAAGTAAAATAATATTGCAATTAATCATCGAAGTATGAAGGAAGCCGTTGTAAAGAAATTGTGGAGAATGCATTCCCGTTGACAACAGAATTCAAAGAGAAGGTTTGAATCATTTTGACCCCGAGGTCAACGTGATTTATTAGAGGAAATACGATCTCTACGATTAATGTGAATAAATATTGGGAATTTTGTCAGTTAAGAAATAATTTAATAATTGGTAACAAAAAGTATTACACCTGGTAAGAATTTTATACTCAAAGTATTTGCGTTCCTTTGTGTTTGTAATTACTGTCTTATTGCAATACGGTAGTGTCAGTAATTATCATTTCGGACGAAAAAGTAGAAGGTACACGTTCCTTCATTGAAAGCTGAATTGTTTGAGATAGAAATTATTCGTATAATATTTCACATGTATCTAGGTATAATAATATGTAGATTAAAAAATAACAGTTATATTAAGTGAGATGTTCGTGCATGAAGCCAAATTGCTTAAATAGGATTAATCCCTATATTACTCTAAATTTATAAGTTTAGTATAACTAGTATACCTAACTGGGTTGTAACAAAAAAAATTGTAATGGGTTACAAAGAAGTTTGCATTTCGCCTTTAAAAAAATTGGCAGGTCCTTTGTCCGATGGTTCTTCACTGGAAACAGCTTCGTAAGTTCTCACTGGAATAAGACCTGTCAAAAGCTAGCAGAATGAACTTAGTGATTTCCTTTAATGATTACTTACTAATATTTTTCTAAGTATGATAATCTAAAATTAATAGAGGGACCAACAGTAGGCACCATAAAATAAATGTGATCAATTATTCAACGTTTAGCTAACCAAGACAGACCGCTTGCGATCAACTCAATAAACAAATCTAACAGTCGTGCTTTGACTTCGGCCTCATAATAATGGTAAACCAATGTTAAGCACGGTATTAGGTTTCGCCCAGATTCCGTTGTTGCTTCCTACGCCAGTAACATCGTCAGTTATCTATGAGAAAGCGAGGCCTTAAGTACTTTTCTTTGTTACTGACGATGCTATGATAAAGCGCAAAGAATAGGTGCAGCCACATTTCTGTTGAACAACTAGGTGGGTACTACGCAACACAATGCCTGTTGTTAGTTGTTGCTAGTCGTAAATAGTCACTGGAGAGAATTTATTTATCACTTATCGCCAATGAATGGGAAACGAAAGTAGGTACCTATGTGCAAACTATTTAACACCTAAAACCCCATGTGTTGCTTATACTAATTATCTGCCTGATCTAACCTCAAACAGGATTAAAAAACTCAAACAGGATCAGTCCTGTTTGAGTTTTTTTAGTGTTTCTCTGTTTATCTATTTTTTCATATAATGTAAATTTTACAAAGGATTCATTGTTAAAAGTGACTTTCCATTCTTATCTACTATATTCTAATCAATTCCTTCACTTAAATTGGAGGAAAAAAGGTTATTCAAACCACTAACTCATTTATTACCACACTATTTATTACCCCCTGAGTATTTTATCGTAGTCATAATTGTTAAGTTTTTTAATAGTAGTGATAAATGCTCAAAATTAATTGTTATCTTCAAAAATGTGCTTTCAATAGATTGTGACATTTCTAATAGGTACCTACCTATATATATCTTCAAGCCATATTTTCCTACAACAAGGTACATACAAACTTATTTTATAAGATTCTCTCTTTGAAGACTCGCAATCAATTTCATCGCATCGCATCAATGTTTGTGTGTACACTTTTATATTCTTTTTCCTTATAAAGAAGAAAGTTCTCAATTCGTAGGGATCTTTTTATGTATATTCTCCGACCACTCTGTCAACAGTAGACGGATTTTAAAATTAATTGTATCGTTTAATAGTACACTTCCAATTGGGTACCATTGGCACCAGTCAATCATCAGTCATTGTGGAACAGAAACCCTCTAAACTTATATGAACTTATTGAAATAAAACTATTTTTACGTATTTATCTCGCGTATATTAAACTAAAATGATTTTTAAAATCAACCCGACGTTTCGGTCGCTTTTCAGCTTCCGTGGTCCCGGGCAGACTGAGGTGACATTTGTCTAACAGAAGTTTGAAAAACTTATATGTAGCTACCTCCATCGATTTCGTAAACGTCTTGCGTAGCGTTCAGGATTAACACAATAATTACTTATGGTATCTTGAGGTCTTGCAGACTGCTGCGGTTGGGATTTAATCTTGCTAAGTATGGGATCCCATGATGTTGATAATCGCCATCCATCTTCTCTATTGAAATTTGGGTGTTTTTTAATTTCAATAGCCTCGCGTACCATTCGTGGAATGGGTTTGTGTTCTCTAGCGAGTATTTGAATTTTATCAAACCGAATGTAATGGTTCGGCTTATCCGCTAAGTGTTCACAGACTGCAGACCTCCCTGTTCTTCGGTTTTTGACATCAGCAATGTGCTCTTTAACGCGGGTGGATACAGCTCTCTTCGTTTGACCAATATATGAGAGTCCACAATCACAATCTAATTAAATGCCAGAATTTTGTAATGGAATATTACTTTTAATGGGTCTTAAATACTGATGTCAAAAACCATGTTCACAGACTGTTTTAATGGAATTCTTTTTTAAAATGTTGCTGATTTTATCTGTGACACCCTTAACGTAAGGTAGTATAGCTGGTTGTCGTTCTACTGTAGGTGGTTTCACGCGGCCTCTGTGACGGACGGGTGGTACATGGAGCTTGTTGTTATGTAGCACCTGGCGTAGGTGCTTCAGCTACCCCTGAAGATGGTGGTCGTCACAGATGCCTCGTGCTCTCTGAAATAGAGATGAGCCAACGGCAGATACATGTGCCGGGTGATGGTGGGATTCACCATTAAGGTACCTATCAGTATGGGTAGACTTCCTAAACACAGTGTGACTGAGTGTGTTATTGTTGTTTCTAATTAATAAAGTATCTAAGAAGGCTAATTTATTGTCCTGTTCCAATTCCATAGTGAATTTGATTTTATGGTGTATGGAATTGAGATGTGAAAGAAAAACAGAAACATTATTGCTATCCAATATGGTGAATGTGTCATCTACATATCGTTTATAAATGCGAGGTGTTATGGTTGTAGTGCTCAGGGCTCTCTCCTCAAAGTCCTCCATGAATATCCCCATATCCATATCCCCAGTTTCTCCCATAGTCGTCGATATATCGACTATGGGAGAAACTGGGGAGCCCATGGCAACTCCGTCTATTTGTAGGTAGAATTCCCCATTCCACATTAGATAGCCAGATGTCAGGCACCATTCAAGTAGTTCTGCATATTGACAGCGCATATTATGAGCAATTAGCTTTCTTTTAACAATCTCGACACAATCCTTAACCGATAAACATGTAAATAAGGATTCAACATCGAAGCTGACCATTGTTTCATTTGCTGATAGTTGTAGATGTTTGACTTCAGCAATGAAACTGTACGAGTCTTTGACATACGCTCTAGTGTGTCCCCGCAGTGATGAAAGTATCGGTGCCACATGTTTTGCCAATTTGTAAGTTGGAGTGTCAATTTGACTAACTATGGGACGAAGGGGAGCGCCAGTCTTATGTATTTTAAGGAGCCCATACAGTTTGGGTGGCTTTGGACAAGCAGGTAAAAGTTTTGGTACGTCAAGATCCAATGAATATGAATATTTATGCAGTAAATCGGTAGTCTTTTTCAATATACTAGAGGTGGGGTCTTTGTTTACCTTTTTATATGTGCTTTCATCCGATAACAGCGATAAGATTATAAGAACTTACATGATTTTAGATGTGTTTTCTTAAATTTTGTACGTATGGTTTTGTACGTATATTTTGTACGTATTTCGTGCTACTGAGCTCACGTTAAAAGACACAGCACTCCTCAACCGTAAGGAGTCAGATGATCGTCAGGGATGTCGACAAATACTCAACAGTTTTTGGATGTTCGTGTAAGTTACTTTCGATTTTTAGTAATAGAATTAGAAAAAATAGTATTTAAAAGTATAACCGGCTTCAAAACCAGATAATCACATCACTAAAAAGTGAAAAATAACAGATTACAGATTAAAGTCCCAAAGAGCAGTAAGCAGAAGAAGTTGGGCCCTTATCTTTCGTTAGCGTAATTTTCGGCCCGACTTCTAGGTTCTGATTAATTTTCACTTTTTAGTGATGCGATTATTTGGTTTCCAAGCCTGTATTTATTTTTTTTAAAATATTTTACAATTTTGTTTTGTATCGAATGACTATTGAAAAATAAATTATTCATAAAATATGAAAACATGATTCCTTTATTATAAAAATACTACCTATTTTATACTGGTGGTAGAGTTCCAGTGTAGGAGCACGTGGACGTAGGCGCCCCCCCCCCGCATGACCTAATTTATCTGCCGCTAAATGGTAGTGTTCAGCACTATAGTACTCCGGTTAGATGGTAATGTGTAGCCCCGTAATAACTATCACAGAGACGCATCTGCATTTTGACCTCTAGTTTTTGTGTAGATGTCTATAGACTGCAGTCATCACTTAATATCAATGTGAACTGCATGCTTATTTGCCATCTTTGTAACATAAAAAAATAATAATATTGGCGGTTTTCCCACAACGCAGGTACTTACATAGCAAAAACTGACATCTCAAGAGCAACGCATCATTTAAAGCTCTGTTTTATGGTGTACAATATTTATTTTCCATCAATGTGGACCGCATACCCGTTCTCAACATTAATGATATAAGAAAATATCAAATATCAAGTCAATATTAGTGTTATTACGGTAAGTATTTTTTTTAATGAGACAGACGGCTAATCTTAACTTAATATATTCTCAGAAATTATACTTAATAAGTACATTGATAGCATTGACCTGTCCAATTGATAACATAAAAAACCCCAAAATAATCATAAAGAATATATTATATATTTTCTACTTGGGTAGATATTTGTATAATCTCAACGTTTTGTGCCGATTGAATTGAAATTTGGTACACAAGTGTAAAACAATATCCCAAACATGCACCTACCTATGCCCTACGTGTAACATAGATAAATGAATTCAAATATGACACGGGGACACTATTGGGCCATAAATTAGTTTTGCAAAGGTTATTATTTATGTGATATATCAAATACAAGGTCTTATTTTAAGGATCATAAATTTTGATGTGTTTTTATAGTTCCGTGCCGAAACGTAGATATTGAGTTGCAGAAAAGAAAATGTTTTTGATAAATCAAAAAAATATGTCTTAACGGTTTGATGAAAAGAGATTTTTTTAGTCATTGCAGCGTTTACCCGTGGTCCCGTTGGAATGATTTACAGAATACAATCTTCTGAGTTTCGAGTTCATTCAAATTTTAATTTCAGCCGAAAGACACATACTGCTGGACAAAAGATTGCCGATTCGATCTCGCAAGAAAACTAGCGTAGGTCTCTCCATTGTTCTCTGCGTGACCTTAAGGCCACTATGGGCCTCATAAGAAGATTATGAGGCCCATAGTGAGCGACCACGTTTCAGTTCTGTGCGTCATCACTGGCAACACATATTGGTCAAAGACCTTCTTCTTGGGACACATTCTTAATTGGATGAGAAGCAGGGCAGGCACATGTGCCGGGTGATGGTGGGATTCACCATTAAGGTACCTATCAGTATGGGTAGACTTCCTAAACACAGTGTGACTGAGTGTGTTATTGTTGTTTCTAATTAATAAAGTATCTAAGAAGGCTAATTTATTGTCCTGTTCCAATTCCATAGTGAATTTGATTTTATGGTGTATGGAATTGAGATGTGAAAGAAAAACAGAAACATTATTGCTATCCAATATGGTGAATGTGTCATCTACATATCGTTTATAAATGCGAGGTGTTATGGTTGTAGTGCTCAGGGCTCTCTCCTCAAAGTCCTCCATGAATATCCCCATATCCATATCCCCAGTTTCTCCCATAGTCGTCGATATATCGACTATGGGAGAAACTGGGGAGCCCATGGCAACTCCGTCTATTTGTAGGTAGAATTCCCCATTCCACATTAGATAGCCAGATGTCAGGCACCATTCAAGTAGTTCTGCATATTGACAGCGCATATTATGAGCAATTAGCTTTCTTTTAACAATCTCGACACAATCCTTAACCGATAAACATGTAAATAAGGATTCAACATCGAAGCTGACCATTGTTTCATTTGCTGATAGTTGTAGATGTTTGACTTCAGCAATGAAACTGTACGAGTCTTTGACATACGCTCTAGTGTGTCCCCGCAGTGATGAAAGTATCGGTGCCACATGTTTTGCCAATTTGTAAGTTGGAGTGTCAATTTGACTAACTATGGGACGAAGGGGAGCGCCAGTCTTATGTATTTTAAGGAGCCCATACAGTTTGGGTGGCTTTGGACAAGCAGGTAAAAGTTTTGGTACGTCAAGATCCAATGAATATGAATATTTATGCAGTAAATCGGTAGTCTTTTTCAATATACTAGAGGTGGGGTCTTTGTTTACCTTTTTATATGTGCTTTCATCCGATAACAGCGATAAGATTATAAGAACTTACATGATTTTAGATGTGTTTTCTTAAATTTTGTACGTATGGTTTTGTACGTATATTTTGTACGTATTTCGTGCTACTGAGCTCACGTTAAAAGACACAGCACTCCTCAACCGTAAGGAGTCAGATGATCGTCAGGGATGTCGACAAATACTCAACAGTTTTTGGATGTTCGTGTAAGTTACTTTCGATTTTTAGTAATAGAATTAGAAAAAATAGTATTTAAAAGTATAACCGGCTTCAAAACCAGATAATCACATCACTAAAAAGTGAAAAATAACAGATTACAGATTAAAGTCCCAAAGAGCAGTAAGCAGAAGAAGTTGGGCCCTTATCTTTCGTTAGCGTAATTTTCGGCCCGACTTCTAGGTTCTGATTAATTTTCACTTTTTAGTGATGCGATTATTTGGTTTCCAAGCCTGTATTTATTTTTTTAAAAATATTTTACAATTTTGTTTTGTATCGAATGACTATTGAAAAATAAATTATTCATAAAATATGAAAACATGATTCCTTTATTATAAAAATACTACCTATTTTATACTGGTGGTAGAGTTCCAGTGTAGGAGCACGTGGACGTAGGCGCCCCCCCCCCGCATGACCTAATTTATCTGCCGCTAAATGGTAGTGTTCAGCACTATAGTACTCCGGTTAGATGGTAATGTGTAGCCCCGTAATAACTATCACAGAGACGCATCTGCATTTTGACCTCTAGTTTTTGTGTAGATGTCTATAGACTGCAGTCATCACTTAATATCAATGTGAACTGCATGCTTATTTGCCATCTTTGTAACATAAAAAAATAATAATATTGGCGGTTTTCCCACAACGCAGGTACTTACATAGCAAAAACTGACATCTCAAGAGCAACGCATCATTTAAAGCTCTGTTTTATGGTGTACAATATTTATTTTCCATCAATGTGGACCGCATACCCGTTCTCAACATTAATGATATAAGAAAATATCAAATATCAAGTCAATATTAGTGTTATTACGGTAAGTATTTTTTTTAATGAGACAGACGGCTAATCTTAACTTAATATATTCTCAGAAATTATACTTAATAAGTACATTGATAGCATTGACCTGTCCAATTGATAACATAAAAAACCCCAAAATAATCATAAAGAATATATTATATATTTTCTACTTGGGTAGATATTTGTATAATCTCAACGTTTTGTGCCGATTGAATTGAAATTTGGTACACAAGTGTAAAACAATATCCCAAACATGCACCTACCTATGCCCTACGTGTAACATAGATAAATGAATTCAAATATGACACGGGGACACTATTGGGCCATAAATTAGTTTTGCAAAGGTTATTATTTATGTGATATATCAAATACAAGGTCTTATTTTAAGGATCATAAATTTTGATGTGTTTTTATAGTTCCGTGCCGAAACGTAGATATTGAGTTGCAGAAAAGAAAATGTTTTTGATAAATCAAAAAAATATGTCTTAACGGTTTGATGAAAAGAGATTTTTTTAGTCATTGCAGCGTTTACCCGTGGTCCCGTTGGAATGATTTACAGAATACAATCTTCTGAGTTTCGAGTTCATTCAAATTTTAATTTCAGCCGAAAGACACATACTGCTGGACAAAAGATTGCCGATTCGATCTCGCAAGAAAACTAGCGTAGGTCTCTCCATTGTTCTCTGCGTGACCTTAAGGCCACTATGGGCCTCATAAGAAGATTATGAGGCCCATAGTGAGCGACCACGTTTCAGTTCTGTGCGTCATCACTGGCAACACATATTGGTCAAAGACCTTCTTCTTGGGACACATTCTTAATTGGATGAGAAGCAGGGCAGCGTTCGGAAAGCTACGATAATTTGTACGATACAATCGTAGCTTTCCAAACGCTGCTCAACCGAGTTGGGTTTGCTGATCGACCTCTTTTTCGAAGTAAGATCGACCTAACGGGACCGTTTGTCCCAGGTATACATAATTGTCAACAATTCTGAGGTTAATAATACAGCATAGTTCCCTCGGTAATAACAGGAGTGGGTGTAACAAGGATATTTTACATGATCTTCGTCTTGTCCATGTTCATTTTAAGGGGCACTCGTTGGGAAGCCCTACTGAGGTTATTGAGCATTGTGGCAAGGTCTTCCAGGGCATGAGAAGAAATGTCTTCGATATCAAATCGGTGGGTGGTGTACTCGCCGTTAATGTTGACGTCGAGTCCGTTCCTGTCCAGAAACTTGAAGACATCTTCAAATGCATCGTTGAACAGTTTCGCAGATATATAAAATCTCCCTGTCTCACAAATTGCTGCAGTTAGATAGGTTTCAAGTTCAGATCCTGAAGACGAACTGACATAGTGACAAGCTCTTTGGCCACTCAATGTATCGGTAGTCCACTTGGCAACCGTTGCGTGACTGTAGCATAGCCTAAGTAGTCGGCAGGAAATAAGGAAAATAAGGTAACTTGAAAAAAAATCTCTATGAACGCGAATCTGACTCGCACTTGGACGATTATACATGACACGAAAGTGGCAAACAAGCCTACAGTTCACATTGTTGGTTAGTAAATACTGTAGTCTATAATCATCTACACAAAAACTAGAGATTTCAACGCAGATGCGCTGCCACTCTTGAGGCTTATGTCCATGTACTGTAAATTACGGGGCCCTACTAGTAGTTCACCTGACCGGAACACGAGAGCGTTGAATTTATTTACCGCTGCATAGTGGCAACCACATAGTGGCGCTCTCCCTACGCGAGTAACCCGCTGCCGGCTGCCACCACTCAGGCTTCGTGGAGAGGACGTGCAGTGGCAGACACAGGCCAAATACCTCGGGTGCACCATCGATCGTGCGTTGCGCATGACACCCACTGTGAATCACGTGGTGTGTCAGGCGGCGGCAGCGCGGTCGATGCTGCGCCCGGTGTTGAGCTCAAAACTGCCGCTGCGCACCAAACTACGCCTGTACAAAACGTACATCAGGTCGAGGCTGACGTACGCGGCGCCAGCGTGGTATGCGCTGTGCTCTGCGACGCAGCATAAACGACTACAAACTCAGCAGAACGTGTGTCTCCGATTAATTGCCAATGCGGGGAGGTACGTTCGAAATGACGTCATAGCACGGGACCTGCGTGTGGAATCCGTGAAGGAGTTCGTGGCACGTCTTGCGCGCGGCATGTATGACCGCGCCGAGAATGGGCCGCACGAGCACCTCCATGGATTTGCCCCCACAGTAGGCCTCCTGATGGGAGACCTCTCCCACGCGAAATCCTCACTGCTCCGGCAATAATCGGAGCACCCGGAACGACGACGAGGTAGCTGGGTTAGACCCCGCGTTTCGTGACCTGCAGCGCTAGCGAGCTTGACTCGACCTGACCTGCTGATAGGTAGGATTGAAATCACCTGACCTGGGTTCGAGTTTCGGGTGAAGAAGGTTCCCTCCTGGGGCGCGGCCACAAGCCCAGCTAGAGCCAGGGCGATGGTTGCGCCGTATAACTGTGGGCGTCGTCATCTTGGTGGGGACGCCCGCCACCCTTTGTTGTTGCAGCCTAGTGCCGAAGGATTAAGCCCGCTCGAGATCGCACCAAGAAAAGAGAAGAGGATGAGAGCACAGCAGGACCTGGACGCCAATACCATGGTGGCATGAGTCCATGGTGCCCACCTCCTCCACCACAGCCCCCAAGGGGGTGCCAAACGCCGTCCTGCAGCCGCAGGGCAGAAGAAGCTGCAGCAGAGGGGGATGCCCCGGTGCTGCATCCGCGTCGCGCGAATAGTGCGCGCGAAGACCAGTGATGATGATGAGTGGCAACCATTCAGACCATTCAGCGGTAAATAAATTATACAATGATGGATTAGGTATACCTCTTAAACACAAGGCCCAATCTAAGCTAGGTTGGGTTTGTGTTTTTAAAAGGTCAATGTCTGAATCTCGCTTAAAGACAATTTTTTCTTCCATTTTCCTGCTTTTTAACATTTTTTTGTCATGTTTTTGAGTCAAACTGCTTTTGGCCGGCTAAGAGTATTGACTCTGTGACTCGAATATTATGTTACTAGCTGTACCCGCGACTTTGTCCACGTGAGAAAAAATATGATTGTTCAGTATCTACCCGGACGAAGTCGTGGGCCCAGCTAGTATAAAAGTAGCCTAAGTTACTCCTTATTACATCAGCTATCTGCCAGTGAAAGTCCCGTCAAAATCGGAGACACTCAAATTCTATTTATTTGTATGTAGGTATGTAGGTATGTATGTATGTATGTTTGGTTGTATGGAGATAAAAGTAGCCTACGTTACTCCTTATCACATCAGCTATCTGTCAGTGAAAGCCCCGTCAAAATCGGAGACACTCAAATTCTATTTATTTGTATGTAGGTATCTATGTATGTATGTATGGAGATAAAAGTAGCCTAAGTTATTCCTTATTACATCAGCTACCTACCCGTGGAAGTCCCGTCAAAGTCGGATACACTCCAATTTACTTATTTGTTTGTAGGTATGTATGGATGTATGGAGATAAAAGTTGCCTATGTTATTCCTTATCACATCAGCTATCTGCCAGTGAAAGTCCCGTCAAAATTGGTCCCGCCGTTCCCAAGATTAGCCCCGCCAAACAGATAGATAGACAGACAGACAAAAATTTTAAAATGTTGTTTTGGTATATGTACCGTGTATACATACATTTAGTAAAAAGCGGTTATTATAATATTACAAACAGACACTCCAATTTTATTTATTTGTTTAGATTTATTATGGAAGGTAATATATCACATAAGATCTAAAATTTCAGTGAAAATTTTAAGCATCTACTTGCTACCGTTATTATAATCGAGCAAAAAATATACGAAAAAAAAAACACGTTTATTGTACCCCTTAACATTTTCATTTTCTTATTTTTAGTAATTATTTTTTCTTTATAGCGGTATCAGAAATACATAATTTGTGAAATGTTAGCTTTCTAGCTATCACTATTTATGAGAAACAGGCTGGTGACAGACAAACGGACGGACAGACAGACAGACAGACAGCGGAGGATTAGTAATCCGTAGGGTCCGTTTTTACCTTTTGGGTACGAAACCCCCTAAAAGATAGAACTAAGACACAGAATAGTTTAAAAATATTCGATATGATTCTTTAAATTGACATAACTTTTTTATTTCTTAACCGATTCACATGAAACAAACACTTAATGTTGAGTGAAACTTACCATAATATATTAGTGAAATCTGCAAATTGAATAAGCCGTTTCTGATATTAGCGTGCACAAACACACTGACAAACAGACATTTTTTCCGGGATAAAAAGTACCCAGTGTTGTGCGCCAAAGGTTAAAGTATAATCCTACCAAGTTTCATTGTAATCGGACCTGTAGTTTATCTGTGATGCTTGAACAAACAGACAGACAGACAGACAAAAATTTTTATAATCACATGTTTGGGTTCGGTACCAATCTAGTAACATCCCCTGGTATTTGTTTTCAATATTTTTAATGTACAGAATTTACACTTCTACAGTTTTATTATAAGTATAGATTATTCACGTCCTTGTATCGAATAACAGTCCCCTGCGTTTGACCACGAAGATAGTTATTGATCATTAATCAGAATCATCAATAATATACAATACAGCAATCATAGAAAATGTATCAAATCGTTATAGAGACATGAAGTATGAATAAGAGTATTTGAGACGTGTCCTTTTGGTGTGATAATCTTGCATTGTAAAATGAAAAGTTTATTTAAATAAGCTTAGGCCTAATTTTAAACAAAACACCAAATGTTGAATAACAAGTTTCACCCTTCCGTATCCAATCAACTATGTTATATGTTGTGGTAGAGGCTTTAGTCGGTCTCTCCACGAATAATTCTGTACACGCATGCAAGTGTTTGCCAAAACTGCTTGAGAATAGCTCTTTTAGAGATAGACGGACAGGCTGACAGGACGGTATAAATTATTATACTTACTTATTTTGTGAATTGAGCACGGAGCACTATTTTATTACAAATCTCTTATAATAAGTTTTTCACCTCCACACTTACGATTAATCATCGTTAAGCCGCTATTACATAAAACAGCACACATCTTTTAACTGGATCGATAAAAATCGATAAAAGTTCTTAAATAATGTAGATTTGAGGCTAGGCATACGAAGTCTATTTTTATCTGAGCTGGGTCACTCGGAAAGAGGGTTATGGTTTTCGAGCGTATGCACGTATGTTTGTAGATATAGAAGGTGGTATAGTTACCACCTTCTACTACTGTTTTATATAACATTCAGGGTGTATGGCTGACAAGGTCAGCTTAAGTACTTAGCTGCGTTTGATTTTTGCAAATTGGCTATTGAAAACTCAAACTAAAGTTCTTCGAGTTTGCTGACAGAAAATATAATAGGTATCAATAAGTACGAAATATAATGCTGATATCCATAATCTAATTTATTTATGATACAAGATTAAGCACTAAGGGATATGCAAAATGTAGGTAGGTAGGTACATAATATGGAATCGAAATACGTCATTAGCTGATGGGCAATTCACCTGAGACACGAATAAGTAGTTAGTTTTCTTGTGCAGTATTGCAAGATCTAGATATTTTCATTGAAGGTATTGATTATGCATGTATGCTGCTTTTTAATGTATATATTACCTATATCTACTACTAAAGCTACTTGTATACAAACTTATCTGTTTGACTCTATAGTGGCTTGATATTTATACTCAACTAGCTGACCCGGCAAACTTCGTATTGCCTCACAATGAAATAATGTCTAACAATAAAATTGTGTTTTTTACTATTCCCCTTCAATTTCTTCATATTTTCTTCCCTTTTAAAACGTCCCTGGACATCAAAAAATAATTCAAAACCAAAATTAGCCAAATCGGTACAGCCGTTCTCGAGTTTTAGCGAGACTAACGGACAACAATTGATTTTTATATATATATATATATATATATATATATATATATATATATATAAGTTTGTTTTACTACATGAAAGAAATAAACCTTGTGTTGCTGTAAAGAAGGTTTATTGTTAGTTTTTTTTATACAGAGACTATTTTATTTAGGTAATATAAAACAATATGAACTCAAACCTGTAAAGAAGAAACGACAATGAAAGTTTATTCTTTCACTTTTAAAACATAAAATAATATAATATTAAAATTTTCATTGATTATCCAATTGTCAATCAACTCGTATTTAAATCTGTCATCTGACATTCTGAATTCGTTTCTTCTTTAAAATCAGTCAATTAAAAAGTTAAAAACTATAACCAAACTTCATGGTAAGAAAACACACAGAGTGCGAAGAAAGAAATAGTATTTCTTTACATCTCCCCCCATGGGGAAGAAAATTCACCCGTGAATTTTCACTCCAGTTCTCCATTTGATACTTGCACATTCTCATCCTCTGTTATCTGTACTGGAATTAGTTTTGTGATATGAAAAAGATTTGACTCTGTTTTTCTATGTCCTGTATCTATCTCGTAAATTGTATTAGATTTCTTTTTAATTATTTTATATGGTCCAATTCTCAATTCATCTAGTTTTTTCCTATTTAGTTTATTCCCATTTTCTATATATACTAGATCTCCCACACTGAATTCTCTTCGTTTTCTATTCCTATCATACCTCATTTTGTTATAGTAATGTGATTTCAAGGTATTATTAAGCGCTGTTTTCTTATCTCCGATCCAGTCACTATTTATACCTCCTTGTTGTAGTTCTTTTGGTAAAACCTTAACATCTGTTCCGTATAGCAAATAACATGGTGCATAGCCAGTTACTGAGTGGTTAGTCTGATTGTATTTTTCTACACATTCATGTGCTATTGTAGTCCACGCTCTGTTTTCTCCATCTTCATTGATTTTGCATCTAATTTTGTTAACTATCGTTTGATTCAACCTTTCATTTAGGCCATTAGAAAACGGTGCATTCACTGCTGTAAAAATTATTGTTATTTGTTTGTCAGTAAGGAACTTCTTGAATTCTTTAGAGTTTATTCCAGGATACTGGTCGGTAAGGAGCATCCCAATCTCTTCAGTTTCAGCGACCTTATTTATTAGCTTTATAAAGTCATGTGCACCCTGGGTTTTTGATGTTATAATAAATGCATATCTAGTGAAGTGGTCCACTAAAAGATGTATGTATTTCTTGGTTGATCTAGAACCACCAAAACCTCCAATTGTGTCTATTGATACTATTTCAAAGGGTCTTGTCGCTGGGCCTAAATATGACATTAATCCATATTTGTGTTGTCCTCTTGTTTTGTTTTTTATGCAAATTTCACAATTCCTACAAACATTTTTAATATTTTTCGTTAAATTTTTTGTTGCGTACAGTGAACTAATAGTCTTTAGCATTTGTCCCACTCCAATGTGACATAGATCTTCATGTATTCGCTTTATAAATTTAATACTGAATTCTTCTGTTATTATTATTTTCTCTTTGTTCCTAATTCTTTTGAAGTATAAATTGTGTTTTTTGATTATTTTATTATTGTTTCTCTGTATTTCTTTATTTTGATTCTGATCTATTACAATATCTTCTAATGTAATTAAGTTCACAACTTTCAGTTGTTCTTCTAGATTATCCTCTGGTTCTAATACAGGATTCCGACTTAAACAGTCCGCTTCTAAATTATCTTTTCCAGGGGAATATTTGATTTTAAAATCATATTGTGAAAGGTAATAAGTCAAATCACCTAGTTCTTCGTCTGTTCTAGCTTTTAAGTTCATGTTTTCTAATGGTTTATGGTCTGTGTAGACTGTAAACGATTTACCTATCAGCCAGTACTGCCAATATCTTAGTGCTTCTTTAATAGCTAAGCATTCTAAATATATTGCCTTTTTCTTCTTTTGCGCTCCATTCAGTTTTTTTGAAAAATAGGCTACTGGTTTTTCTTTACCATCTAGTTGTACTTGTTTTAAAATTGCTCCAACACCCAGCAGAGAACCATCAGTATAAATATTTATTGGTAGATTTTGATCATAAATTTCTAGTATTGGCTGTGAACACAAGAGACTCTTTATTTTTTCAAACGCATTTTGACATTCTTCAGACCAAACAAACTTTTGATTTTTTCTTAGCAAATTATGTAATGGGTCAAGAATTATTGCGCTCCTTGGTATATATTTATGGTAAAAGTTTACTTTTCCCAAAAATTGTCGAATATTCTTCTGTGTTTTTGGTACTGGAAATTCTTTTATCGAAATGAGATTGTCCTTCAGTGGTTGGATAGAATTATATTGAATGATATGTCCCAGGTATTTTACCGAATCTGATGCAAATGTACATTTTATAAATTTTAGTCGAAATCCTTCCGTTTGAATTGCTTCTAGTAACTGTTTCAAGTGACTTATGTGTTCATCAAATGAGTTTGAAAATATCAGGATGTCATCTATATAATTGACAGCAAAATCGGTTAGTTTATATTTTCTAAGTATGTTACACAATATTCTTTGAAATATTGCTGGAGCAGTCTTCAAACCAAATGGTAGGCAAGTCCATTGAAAGTGACCCTCTTGAGTTACAAACCCTGTCTTCTTCCTGTCCTCTACTCGTAGAGGTATAGACCAAAAAGCTGAATTAACGTCTAAGCTTGTAAAAAATTTGCAATTTCTTGTTTTTGTCATTAAATCGTCAATTAATGGGAAGGGTTGAGCCTGAGGAACTACAATTTTATTTAAATCCCTGAAGTCTATACAGAGCCTTGATTTTTTATTTTCTTCCTTTTTAAATGTCAAAGTTACTGGTGCTGCGAATGGACTATAAGATTCTTCTATAAGCGCATTATCCAATAATTCGGCTATTTGTTCTGCTATCTCTTTTTTGTCTTCTATAGTGCATCTGTATGGCCTCTTGCTGCAGTATTTATCCATTAATAAATCTATTCTTGCTTCATATCCTTTAACCATTCCCACGTCATACTTGTTTTTGGCAAAAACTGATTGATATTGTTGTATTAGCTTATTTATTTCTTCCCTTTTATCATCATCTAAATGACCAACCTTTATTTCAAATTCCTCTTCTTTGATATGTTCATTAAAATTAATTTTGTTTTCGTTTTCATATTCATTACCTTCATTTTCACCTTCGTCTATCTTTTTCTCCATTTTTTTACTATTCTTTTCATGTAAGTATTGTTTCTGAGTTATTTTTAACTCCTCATTTTGTACTAGCTTGTATTTCTTTATCATATCTAATCCTATTAAGAAATCGTATCTGAATTTGTGTTCGTCAATGATGTACACATCCACATTTTCTTCTATTTCAAAAATTTTTATTTTTAAATTTGTCAAACCACTTGTTTTTTGGACACCATTAATTGTTACTATATTTTCTTCATTCGAGTTATGTCCTTTTGTATTTAGTTTTAGTAATTTGGAATTAATTAGAGATACATTTGAACCTGAATCGTATACTCCATAAATTTCTAATTTATTATTTAACAGTAGTTTGATCTTAATTAATGGTGTCACTACTAGTTTTTTTGTTCTGTTTCATTTAACTCTGCTTCAATCACTGAATTATTTACATGTTTAATATATCTTTTATTTAATTTATCATTTTCTCTAACTCTAAACCAGCATGCAGCTTCGGAATGATAGCGAACCCCTTTATTTAATTTTACGCATATTTTGCATGGATAACGTCCTTCATTTGTAATATTTATCCTTTGATTTTCATACTTTCTGTACGTTCCATTCCTATTTTTATTTACCAAATGTTCATACTTTCTCACCTCATTGAATAAACATACTATATCGTTCATTGCTTCTCTATTTATCTTCTCTAATACAAAACCTGGCAAACCTACCGCTATCAGATCTACCAGTGTACCTGTATCAATTGAATTTCTCATGTCCAATAAAAGTTTTTCCTTTTTAATGGCATAGTCCACTAATGAACCATCCTTATATTTAAATAACAATGCATAGGTCACTTGGTTCCAGTTTTGGTTTGCAAATGACTCGCACAACTTTTCTTTCCAAACTATCCACTCTGAGTTGAGTGTTAATTTTATAATCATTGAGCTGTACCAATCAACACAACTTTTATCCATAAATAGTCGGAGAATCTCAATTTTTTGTTCATCTTTCATAATACCGAAGCGAGAACATTCTCTCTCAAAAATGTCAATCCATTGCCTTGCATTCGAGTTTTTGCTCGTAAATTTCTCAATCACAAACTTCTCTGCGACATATTTCAAATTCTGTTTTTTTAAATCATGTGTATTTTCTATTAACTTTGTAAACATTTCTTCCAATAAATTCGAATCTCTAATTTGTTCTTCAGATGCTCGGTTATGTTCAATTTCCTCCAGATATTGTTCTCCAAATTGTAAGTTACCATCAGCATCTATGTAAATTTCTCGTAATTTATCTGTCATAGTTATCCAAACTCTTCGTGTCTGATGTCTTTTCTTTAAACTATTTTTTACTTTGTTGTACACAGCTGTTTCAATTAATTCTTCGTGAAATCCAACAGACTGTAATTCCTCTGGTATAGCAAATTTTTTTTCATCTTTAGTTGTGATTGAGGTTACACAACAAATATTAGATTTTCCATCATTCGCTGGTAAAATCGTGAATTCAAAACGTAACTGCTCCATTTGCATCTTTTTATAAACAAAATTGTCGTTTTATAAGTTTGTTTTACTACATGAAAGAAATAAACCTTGTGTTGCTGTAAAGAAGGTTTATTGTTAGTTTTTTTTATACAGAGACTATTTTATTTAGGTAATATAAAACAATATGAACTCAAACCTGTAAAGAAGAAACGACAATGAAAGTTTATTCTTTCACTTTTAAAACATAAAATAATATAATATTAAAATTTTCATTGATTATCCAATTGTCAATCAACTCGTATTTAAATCTGTCATCTGACATTCTGAATTCGTTTCTTCTTTAAAATCAGTCAATTAAAAAGTTAAAAACTATAACCAAACTTCATGGTAAGAAAACACACAGAGTGCGAAGAAAGAAATAGTATTTCTTTACATATATATATTATATATATATATATTACTGTAGCCTATGTTCTTTCTCAAAGTCAACACTATCTCTGTACCAAATTTCATCAAAATCGGTTCACTCGTTTGGACGTGAAAAGGTAACAGACCGACAGACAGAGTTACTTTCACATTTATAATATTAGTAGGGATTTCTACGAGTTATTGTTAGACTTCTTCTATTACCTTTGCAGCATTACAACACGTAAGGGACGACTCTGATTGTGTGGTGTTCTCTGGTACTATAAATATTTACATAATGAGCTTTTACAACCGCTCAATGACCAGAACTGTACTGGTGGTAGAGTTCCAGTGTAGGAGCTCGTGGGCGTAGGTACCACCGCGTTACCTAATCTAAATGGTAGTGTTCAGCACTATTGTATTTCGGTTAGATGGTATTGTATGGCCCCGTAATAACTATCACAGAGACATAATTACTAAGGTCTCAGGGGTGGCAACGCATCTGCATTTTGACCTCTGGTCTTTGTCTTAGTGTCTATAGGCTGCAGTCATCACTTTCATTATATAAAAAAAGTTGATGAATTTGCGAAAGTCCATATCCATATAGCGTTACAAAAATTTTTACATATAGTTTTGATGATATAATTCGCAACATGGAGAGCCACAATCACTGGATCGAGCCGATCTAATGGCTATACCTACATAAGTACCATATAAACCTACAAGCTTGTATGTATGTATGTATATATCTTCACGCCAGGTCCCTAACGGGGTAGGCAGAGAGCGTAGAGTGCCAGGTATCCCGGTCCTGACATACCTCTCGTGCCTCGTCTACCTTCATCATTCTCTTCATACATGCACGCCGATTTCTAAGACTTTGACCGCACCGTCAGACAGAACTTGACCTATTTGGTACAAGCTTGTATTTCGATTAATGTACTTAGGGAATTTGTTAAAAAAAAAGATAAAGTGAATTAAATATTTGTTATTTCTACAGCTAAGGAAGGTTTTCGAATATGTCAAACATTTAATATTATTATTTGTGCAAGATTTATGTTCAACATGTTCAGTAAAATAGAAGAAACAAGGCCTTCAAATGGGTTTCATTGAATAACAGGTAACTAATGTAATCTACTACATGTCAGCATTGCTAGTTGCTTTACCCAGAAAGGGTAGTAGCCCAGCTGATTTATGGTATTTTTTTCTAGGGTCACCTATTGTATATTTTGTACTTAGGTACAGTGCTCATCAAGAGATATTACACATCACAATCGGCTAGTTTCGGCTTCGTAGAGCACTATCTCTGCTGCACACTGCCTACGTAAACACTGTATTGGAAAAATCTTAACCAAAATGGTTGACAAACGTCAACCAAAGAAGCCGAGTATCCTTCCTAAAGTCAATGTGTTTTATTTCTTGCTAGATACTGTAAGGTGATTTGATCATAAGACAAGTGTTTTTGAGAGAAAAAAATCAGAAGTGTCTTCTGAAAGTTACTTAGATTGTTCTTTCCTACTCATCCTTTTTTCGTTTGAAATTATATATATATATAATTATATTATATAAAACACTTGTAAATGTAGTAGGTCACCAGGTGCCACCAATAGCATATGAATGTTCAGTAATATTTCACTAGTAATTTGTTGCGATCGTTTTATTGACTCATTATTTCGGGTAAGATTCCCCGTGGCGATATATACGAGTATGTATACATCACTTAATATTATGATATTGTTATAAGCAAGAAATGCTAATGCTAAATGCATTGTTGTGTTTAACCTACGTTGAACACTTTATATGATTCGCTAGCTTTTTTGGGACTCCATATCCAAAGGGCAAAAACGGGATCCTATTACAAAGGCTCTGCTGTCTGTCTATTTGTTTGTTTGTTTGTTTGTCTATCCGTCTATTTGCTTCTCTGTCTCTCTATTACCAGGCTGTATCTCATGAACCGTTACAGAAATTGAATTTTTCACAGGTGATGTAGGTATTTCTGTGCCGCAATAAAAACGTGCCCGAGTCCGACTCGCACTTGATCGGTTTCTAACACGGAATATCCTTATTTATCTATTCTGTGGTTTCTAAGTCCCACTCGGTGAACCTAAGTCGATCGTTCATTAGCCCAGTCTTGAAGCAAATAAGCTGCTAGTGACCGTAGTAGGTACTACGAAATCTAAATTAAATACACTAGAAAATCTCAAATTCAATTTTCAATTTTCTAAATAAGTATATACATATTGCAATATCGAATACACGTGTATTTTTTTTTTTTCAAATTACTTTATTGTTACACTTGTATCCTTAATTGATCATGATTCAGGGTTTTTGGGTCCAGAAATATCAAAAATTACGTTTACCAAGTTTTGGACTCGGGCGCATGGGTCCGTTTGGCGTTGTAGTTCCACACACCCACACACCCACAAGTCCGGGGGTCGAGGTCAAATTTTGATATAAACTGCTGTTCTTTTCTTAAGTACACCATAAAATATGTTTTTCCGTTAGAGGTTCAGAGCAAGACTTCATAAAGTTATTAAATACAAAAATACGACAATAAGTTTATACTTATTGTATAGCCTAGCCTATCTACGGATACGGATATATAAGTTGTAAAATTACCTAGAAATGTTTTTTCATGTAAATTTATTTCTACGTACCTACTTAGTTTACGTTTTTCCGTAAAACAACGATCTACCAAACTTCTCACAGTACCTAGTTAATAAGAAAAAAACATTTTGCCATTGTAGTCTCTAGTCTCTACATCTAAATAAATTATGTTCCCTTTCGTAAGCAAAGATGAAAATAAAAAAAAAAAACAAATGTTACATGCAATTAGAATTAGGACATAAAATAAAGATCATAGTGGTGTTTAATATTTTTAATATTTTTAGCTTCTCTACTAAAACTCTACCACCAATATAAAAAAAGTTTTTAAAATCTAATAATATGAGATAGATAAGGAATAAAAACAGTTCATTTCTGGCAGAAATAGTCAAACATTGATTTTGAAATTACGTTATAATTATATAAATGAGATAATAATAGATGAGATGATTTTTTTAATTATTTTTCGTAAAATTATGTGAACGGATTGGGTTGACATTGATAAAAAATATTATATTAACCCATGAATATCACCAGAAAAGGGTCAGGCTACTCTTGGGATTCGAAATGTAGTTGGTTTTTTTTTCATAAATTAAATGATCATAGGTTATTTACGAGTATTAACTATACTTAATATTATAAAGTTGAAGAGTTTGTTTGTTTGCTTAAACACGCTAATCTCAGATACTACTGGTACGATTTGAAAAATTCTTTCAGTGTTTGATAGCCCATTTATCGAGAAAGGCTTTAGGCTATGTAACATCACGCTAAGATGAATAGGAGAGGGTAGATTACATTGCACCCACGCGAAGCCGGGACGCGCCGCTAGTTTACAATAAAAAGAGAAGTAATATAATTCAGTGGCATACAAATACCATTCAAAGAAAAAAAATGAATTACCGAAAACGACTGTAACAAATTGGATAAATTTTGATTTGTTTGTTCGTTTTCGTTAGAAATTGGTTTGTATGAAAAAATATTTCAAAAAATAACAAACATTTAAAAAAACGTTGTCGATACGAAGTTCGTCGGATCAGCTAGTGAATAAATAAGACAAAATTATGAAGATTTCTGTTTTACTTATTTAGTACCTCCGATATTTAGGTATATTGTTGGTAAATCTGTGCTCTCGAGCTCGCCATTTGAATGATACAACTACTTTTTTACATATCATAAAAACAACTGTTGTAAAACGAGTTCTTAACATATATTTTTTAAATGTAATTATCTATTAAGATAAAATATAATAAAGTACCTGTCAATTAGTTTATTAATAACATGCAAAATAAAAAGAAATTAATGGTGCCTTCTTGATTTATGCTGTTTATTATTAGATTGTTATCGCTGATGTCTTCTTTTGTCCGTTGGTGTTAGATCCAAAAATTTAATTTTGGAAGAGGGCTTGCCACAGATTTTTCATAAGGGCGGAGGGGGCAGCTTACCTACTCTATAGGATTAGTCATAGTAGGGCTGGATTGAGACGATTTTTTTGGAAAGGAAGGCAAGCCTTCCCTCTGAATTCGATCCTGATACATCTTCAATAGAAGAGTTCAAGTAGGTACTTGAGCCTTCACTATATTACCTATCGGTAAATGGTAATATTTAGCCAATCCATGCGTCTGTTACATGTCTATGTACCTACCTGAAATAGAGACAAAACGTATGCCTCCGAAGCAGGAACCCATCTACATTTTATTTTGTATACCTAAATGTATCTTTAAATTGACCCTTGAAATCAAATAAGTAAGTTTGTTCATCTGTGCCTATTCTTTTTTTTATTTTTTTTAATGTTATGATAGTGGCAAACTAGCATGCAATTCACGTTGATGTTAAGTGACGATTGCAGCCTATAGACACCCACACTAAGGCCAGAGGTCAGCTAGTAGAGTAGTAGAGCTCCAGTAACGGAGCTCGCGGGCGTAGGCACCACCGCATTACCTAATATACTTGCCGCTAAATGGTAGTGTTCAGCACTATCGTGTTCCGGTCAGGTGGTAATGTACGGCCTCGTAATTCCCGGCACAGAGGCATAACACCTTAGGCCTCAGGAGTGGTAACGCATCTGTATTTTGACCTTGGTCGTTGTGTGGGTGTCTATAGGCTGCGATAATCACTTAACATCAATGTGAACTGCATCACTTTCATTAGGTACATTAAAAAAAACTCGGGCAAATTTTGTGTGATTTTAAGTCTATTCATAGTTTATATTTTGATATCGTGTAGATGTAATACAGCTAAATTATATAGGTATATTTAAATAAATTCAGCGAACACAGTTTGATTAGGTACTTACTATTTATTTCTTTGATAGTTTTTATATTATTTGATATTTTTCCTGAACTATTTAGTTGGATATATACCTACCTATGATGTTAAAAATAAAGAAGTGTTACCAACGAGGATGAATATTCCTGTTTAGCACACAATTTGTTGTGATCACAAGTTGGGATGGGATAGGTATAACTTACATAAAAATGGTCAACATTTCGCCTATATTAAGCTACTTACATACCGCTGACATTGGATGCTTATCCACGTGCGCAAATTTGGGGAAAAAAAGATAAAATCTGTCCTTTTAAGATACGATATTCGATAGCCAATATTATGATCAGGTACTACGCACTATACATCACATAATAATATAAACTACCTACGTAACTTATTGTTACAAATTAGGACTTGCAATAGCTTATTTCATAGATTTAACATTTATTTAAAGACCAAAACATTATTTACGCAGATATTGAAAGATTTTTTTCTAATAAGTACGAATATTATTCTCTATTGCATGCCACTAAGGAATCTAATACGAAGACGTTATTTACGTTCGCGTTTTTGTTTATTATTTATTCGTTTAAATAATATAAAATAAATAATTTATGTAAATGTTTATTTCTCAAGGGGTGGGCTAATAATAGCTGTGAAAGGAGAAGAAATTAAAAATCTTTCAAGAAGAAAAGTAGCCTCTTGACATTTTGCGGACACAATAAAGTCTCTGATTAGAATGCTATGATCAATAATTTTTAAAGATAAAGTAAGAATCGTAAGTGTCTGCTTCATTTACCTCGGTCTACACCATTTAAAAATATGGGAGTGGATTTTCTAATTTTAATGATTAATATATGTTTTGTTTTTCTTTACATTAATTTATAATATATTATTATACCCAATTAGGTTCCTTTAAATTGCTATTGTATAGATATAAAGGTTAATAATAAATAACATATGCTTACATACCTACTCTTTGTTTGTTTTATATGGGTACACAAACAATATCACAAGTAGGTAGTATCAAGGTACCTAGTTATTTTATGTTAAATATACAAAAATGAAAGTTTTATGTTTTCTGAATACCTATAGCAACGTGACTTACCTTTCTTCTTTTCGGCTCTTCAGCCGTTTTATTTTTTCTAATATGCATTATTTCAAAACTTCACACAGGCACTCTTCATAGTTTAAAATCCGCAAAACACTGCAAAAATCACTGGTCCGTTCCAATCAACAAAACAACATTACGTTATTAAAATAACACCGGCACATTTAATTTCTCGTTAATTCCATATAGCACATCACTAACATCACTTTGGTGTACTGTTCTGTTAAAGCGATTAATCAATGGCCGATTCATATTAGGTGTCATGACACTGTATCAAGTTTATGATAGTCACTGAAAACGTGCGTAGTACTGCGCGAGCGACGTCGTAGAGGCCGCGGGATGCGTCTCGCTACGGACCCAACTCGTATAGGAGTGGGCATCCTTGGTGAAGCTCCCGCCTCCACGCACCACGCGTCCCGCCGCCTACGCCTCCCGCGCCCTCCAAAATCTCACAAAAATGATCACACCCTGTTTACCCTTTTCATTACTCTATTAGATACACATTACTGATTGTGGTATAGTGTGTCACATAGTAATTCATCAATGTATTAGTATAGTAAATCTATGACAACGTATACTGTAAATTTGATATAAGCTATGTATTTGCGTATGTATTTTATTCGTATAAATTTATACATATAGAGGAATAGGAGATTAAAAAACGGATATTTGCAAATATTTTACAGTCAAATGTAAACATCGAATAACAAGTTCCACAGGTAGAGCCATGGTAGAGTTACTAATATATAATTTACCAATGCGTTTATTTAAATACACGGTATTTTATTCCCATTTGGTAATTAACCCTTCCAATGCCCAAAGCTCTACCAATAACAGTCACAAGAAATTTCATTAATTTATTTATTTAATTTTTTTTTTCATATTTCTCTACATTAAAAATATATAATATATCACGAACATGTTTTACAACAGTAGTTTTTAATAGTTGTGAAATGGTAGGCAGAAGTAAATGCATGCATTCAATTGCAAGCATACATACAAAACAAAACAATCACGATTCGTCTGTAGGTTTTGTCCCATGTAACAGGTGGTGAGTCTATTGACGTCTACGGCCGCATCTAACCAAACTTTAATATGCACTATGAGATAATACACCGTTATCTCTGATAGACCCCGGGGCCTGCTACCAGTAGACTACTGAAGTAGTTAATAAGTAAATAGATACATATAATAAAATCGTAGCAAAGTCAAAACTGTACATTGAATATGTTTTAAAAGAATACTTGGGACGTAATCTACAATCGATATCGAATCAAAAATATAGTTTTTAGATTTTTCGTCTGTTTGTCTGTTTGTCTGTATGTATGTCCGGTCTAAACTCAAAAAGTACTGCATGGATTAAGGTACTTCAAATTTTGCTGCAACATTATAGGCTACATATTATCACGCTATCACCTACGGGAGAGGAGCTGTGATTTATAATTTTATAAGTGTGAAAGTGTGTTAGTTTGTCCGTCTTTCACGTCAAAACGGAGGAACGGATTGGTGTGTTTTTTTTATGTAGAGATACAAAAAAAACAACGTTTACACAATATTTTTTTTTAATCTGCCCCACCACCCTTAACTAACAAATAATTCGTACATCTTTTTTTTTTTGGACATCTGCCTCCCCTTCCCTAGGGGTAAAATTTTGTATTGGACTTTCCACAGTGTTCATTGGCTATTCGTGTTTAGTTTTGCGAATTGGATTTGTTGGTGTATTATTTTTATTTTTCGCAATAACACATGCGAGTGAACTTTAGAAAATAAAGAAAAATGGGAAAGATGTTGTCTTGATTTAGTTATCCGATTTCCGAAAAAAACTCGCTTTCCAATTTGGTTTAACCGTTGTTAATTTTTGGTTTGTATTGGTTAGTTATTTAGATATAGGTATTGACATTGTTATTCCTTGATTTTTAAAGAATAACACGTTGCTTATGTTTCCCCAAATGGAAAGACATAATATTGTCTATAGTAGTATATTAAAGTGAGCAGTGAGTGTTCTGTTGCAAGACCTCCTCTGCACGCTGTTCTGTGTTGTGTTGTATCAAGTGAGGAGACTTATATATGCCGCAATTAAAAAACTAATACCTATCAATCTCGATAATTAAACAGTAACATGTTCGCAAATTAACATCTTCAATTTTTAAACATTTTTGAATTCCATAATTGTTATAAATGACCAGAAACTTTCAGTATGTCCGCGTATTTTACAATTAATGCTAAGTTAAAAAACTTTAAAAATAATGTTAACTCTGACTTATACCTCAAAAGTGTATCTAAGTAGTTGTTAAAGTTCCTTATATTTTTTTTACGTTAAGCAAATTAGCTGCGACAGACAGACGAACGGACGACTGATGTCATAAAGCTGTGATAATGATATTTACGAATTTTCTCGCGTAGACTAAACTTCCGACTTCTTCACTTCGTCGGACTTCGGTAGCTGGAAAGCGACCGAAACGTTGGGAAAGAGAGTAAGTTGTGAGTATTGTCGACGGGAAAAAATCCGAAATGTAATTGCCACAAAGTGTTAAGCTCGCGTAAAACCTGCGAAAACGTTATCGTAAGGATTCCGTTTGTTTTCCTTTCAGGTACGAAATTCTTAAGAATCACATCTTTGACTGCCTGAGCTTAATTAAAAGCACAGGCACTCAAACATTATTCAGGCCTCAAACTAAAGCCAAATTAAGCCACTTATTTGTTTAACAACTTCGTAAGCAATATTCTGATCGACAGTATCAGAAGGTTTACATGGTAATGGTTACAAGTTATATTCAGTTTAGTACCTATAAGTGCGCGATCGCTAAAAGCTTACGACCATAAGTCCGATTGCAATAAAAGTCATATCGTGTCGATGTTGCATACAAATTGTTCATGTTTTACTGCCGAGTTGAAAAGTAAAAGTGCTTCTTGCCTAGTGCAGCTTAATGGTCAACCGATCATTAATGTTAAATTCTTTATAGCGTAGATTTGATATTAAATAATCAACTAGTTATGTTCCGCAGATTCGTCTGTGTTTAAAATTTTTGCTGGTAGATGGCTACATTTATGAAAATTAAGTAAAGATGTAGCCATCACTACGAAGAACAGTTTGAGTCAAGTACCTACAGCATCTGTGGTCAGACCTTTTTTCTATGGTTTCACTAATCTGGCGCTCTACACTCTCTGCCTACCCCGTTAGGGACCCGGCGTGAAGATACATACATACATACACAGAAAGAGAAAATGGGACGACAGAGACAGAGATAAGTTAGTTTCACTACTTTTGGCGACTACGTTTTACTACACTACCTTTGGCGACAATTTTGTGTATTTTGACCAATACCGCACTATCAGAAGTTATCTACTTGTGCAACAAAAATAACGCTCTACGAAGTCGAAACTAGCCGATTGTTTGTCTCTTTCCTCTCTTAGCTCGATATGCAATATTTCTTGCTGGGTACTGTATTCAGAGTGTTGTCTCCTTTATTATCTGTAAAATACTAGTTGTTGCCCGCGGCTTCGCCCGCGTGGATGTCGTTTTATAAATAACTAAGTAGCCTATGTTCTTTCTCAAAGTCAGCTCTATCTCTGTACCAAATTTCATTAAAATCAGTTCAGTCGTTTGGACGTGAAAAGGTAACAGACAGACAGATATACAAGGTTACTTTCGCATTAATAATATTAGTAGGGATTATATTAAATTCTAAATTATAATTTAGAGTGAGAGTGTGAAACAATAAATCTTTAGTTTTCTTGCTTTATTGTAGGTACCTTATACCAGACCCGGTGAACTTCGTGCCGCCTTAGTACTAATAACAGACCCATCAAATCACAAACCGACAAAGCGCGTTTCGGACTCGTTCCGTACATTCCGAGACATTTTCAATGATAGGTACTCTAAATACCTTACTTTTATATGTTTTCATATATTTAAAACGTCGCAAGCAATATTTTTTATCTACAAAATCTATCAGAAGGATTACATGGTACCTACCTATGTTATGGGTTCAATTTAGTGCCGTTAGTGCTCGATCACTAAAAGCTTACGACCATAAGTGCGATTGCAATAATTGTTAGATCGTGTCTATGTTACATACAAAATGTAAATGCTTAACTGCTGAGTTTAGATGGAAAGTAAAAGTGCTCGTTGCCTAGTGCAGGCTTAATGGTCAATAATAGTCAATAACGTTAAGTATCTTCCTTAAGGCGTAGGACGTAAGTAACTCTTTATTATGCACCAAATACATATAGGTAGGGAAATTAAATTAACGTACTTTAGGTACTTTACTGGTATAGGACTAGTGATGGAGCTGCAGAGCGTAGGCATAACCAGATTGAAATCTCTGGTGTTACGTACATGTATATAAAATAGGTACCTACAGTATTCATGTACCATCAGTATGAACGTGTAGGCTTCTTTGCCACTTCACGACACAATTAGGCGGTTTTGTTATTAAACAATTCTTTCCAGATAACCTGGTCATCGAAAGAAAATTTCAGGACTAAGATAATTATTGGTAGGGGTGTGCTACACTTATTACAATAAAAAAATCGGTCAAATGCGTGTCATGAAGTGAATGACTACGTTTATGACGAATTGATTTTTCTTTTTCTTCTATGAACGAATTAAAAGATTTCATGTATAAAATCGGTGAAATTTTAATTTAATTTAATTTAAATATTTTAATTTGATTATTATTAATACCTATTGAATAATCATTATTATTATAAGTCATTCGCTATAGGTAGCTTGTAAACTGACAATGCATTTGTGCATTGTCAGTTTACAAGCTTGCAGACAAATCTATACTTATAATAAATCTGTAGAAGTGTAAATTCTGTACATTGTAAATATTAAATAAATAAATACCAGGGGATGTTACTAGATCGATACCGAACACAAATATGTGATTAGATTTTTTTTTGTCTTTCTGTCTGTTTGTCTGTCTGTTTGTTCAAGCATCACACAAAATCTACCGGTCCGATTACGATGAAACTTGGTATGATTATACTTTAACGTTTGGCGCACAACACTGGGTACTTGTTATCCCGAAAAAATGTCTGTTTGTCTGTGTGTTTGTGCACGTTAATTTCAGAAATAGCTTATCGATTTGCAGTTTCAGTCACGAATGTATTGTGGTAAGTTTCACTTAACATTTAGTGTTTGTTTCATGTCAATCGGTGCAGAAATGAAAGAGTTACGACAATTTTAAGAATCATACCTTTCGAATAATTTAAAACTATTCTGTATCTATCTTCTATCTTTTCTAGGGTTCCGTATCTAAAAGGTAAAAACGGGCCGTATTACTAATCCTCCGCTGTCTGTCTGTCTGTCCGTCCATCCATCTGTCTGTCACCAAGCTGCATCTCATAAACAGTTATAGCTAGAAAACTAAAATTTTCACAAATTATATATTTCTGTTACCGCTATAACGACAAAATTAAATCCAATAAACGTGTTTTTTTTTTCTTATAATTTTTACTCGACATTAAAAACGGTAGCAAACAGAGGCTTAAATTTTTTATAGAATTTTGAGGTCTTATGTTGTATGTTACCTTCCAACAAACGTAATATTTATGCCATTTTTTGTACGGAAGCCTTCGTGCACGAGTTCGAATCGCACTTGGCCGGTTTTTTCTCTGTTACATTAAGCATACCGCATAGCAGCGTCCCGGCATAAAGCTATCGCCGCTATGTTCACCATTCAGCATGCCAAGCGTGGCAACTGTGGCATATTCTTTCCTTATGACGCACAACACTTTTAGGAGCATCTTCGGGAAAGGCTTTGTACAGCGGAGACGGATGGACGTCTTTCGGATGTAATTATGATGATGATGGTGGTGACGGTGGCGTTAGTGGTGTTGGTGGCATTGGTGACTCTGGTGGTGTTGTTGGTGGCGTTGGTGGTGCTGGCGGTGGTTTTTAGTGGCGATGGAGGTATGGGTGGCGTTGGTGACGTTCGTGGTGTTATTGGTAGTTTTGGTGGCATTGCAATTGGTGTCATTGGTGGCGTAGGTGTTTGATAGTGGCGGTGATGGCGTTGGTGGCGATTGTAGTGGTAGCGGTGATAGAGGTGGTAGTGGTGAAAGTGGTGGTGGTGTTGGTGGCATTAGTGGATAAAAACGCACAACGTTAATATCCAATTTATCTCTCCTGCCGGCTCTTACGGAGTGCCTGTATTATTCATAGATCTATCTTTTATCTTCCATTCTCTGTTTAAGCTCTAATTGACTAAAACTTTACAAAACTTTATAATAATTTTCTATAAAAAAATAATATGCATAGAAGTTTAAAATGGCCTTTTAGAAAGTTCGGTTCAGCATAGGATGGATGCGGGTTTAAACACATAATTGGCAATTTTTCGCAATCCTAGCAGCCTCTGTGTATCCCCGATGGCCATACGTCTAATATCATGTACAGAGAAGCATTACTGCAAAGTAGATTTTTTTAGTTACTTAAAAGTGTTTATGATCCAAAATTAACCAAAATGTATATCCAAAAGTGCTGCCCAAAGTCCCATAGCCACTATTCCACGCAAACACCTAGTCTTTAATATAAAAATAAGTCGGGTTATCCTCCCTGACGCTATAACTCCAGAACGCACAAACAGATTTCCACGGTTTTGCATTCGTTGGAAAGGTCTCGGGCCCCTTGAGGTTTATAGCAAAGAAAATTCAGGAAAAATATTTATAAAATGACATCCACGCGGGCGAAGCCGCGGGCAACAGCTAGTTTGAAATAAAATATTTGAGTTTAAGTTTGCAATAAAAAAAATAAATAGGTATTTTCTATGGAGTTGTTCGAAATTTTCGAGTGAAATTTGGTCGACTATTACTCGCAACCTTGTAAAGCCAACTTAAGTGTGATAGTTTTCCTTTTAATTTCATTGTATACCTATAGCTACAATTACCGTAACGTTTGAATTTCTAACAACAACGGTTTAGTTGGTAGAGGGGGAGACACTTGACTCTAACGAAAATTCTCACTTTAAAGCTTAATAAGTCGCGAACAGTTAACTCAATCGAAAAATGATGTTTGCACGTTCCTAACATTTTTGAAAGACCTATCCAACGATATCCCAAACTATCTATAAAGAAGTCGAAAAAAAAAATTTTTTTCTGCGCGTTACTTGTATACGAAGGTTACCACCCTATATGAACATTTTTTTAATGTTTTTATTCTACCACTTTGTCGGTGTGATTAAGGTGTATACTTGTGCCGAATTTCAAGTCTCTAGCACCAATAGTTTTTGCGCTAAACCACGGACGGACAGACAGACAGACAGACAGACGGACATGGTGAAACTATAAGGGTTCCTCGTTTACTACGGCACCCTAAAAACAGGAAAAGGGGAAAGAAGGTACATTCATTACTTAATGTATACACAGAAAGAAACTTAGTAAATTATTTAGTAACACGAATAATTAGGCTGTACAACTTTTTTATTGTAATTTGGAAAAAAGGCATAGTATGTACTATCTACTAGCAGTTTGACTAAGAATACCTATAACTAGAATAAACTCCTAAACGACTAGACCGATTTAACAAATTATTCACCCATCGGATGCTAACTTACCTATCACCAAGTGACATCAGCTCGAAAATGAATAGTATTTTCATCTATTAATAATTTAGGTTGAATAATAATTCTATTGGATCGCAGGTATCTAATATTGACATTAATCTACACTAATCTACAGGGTGTAATCGTTAAGTGTGCACAGACGATTAATCGGTAAAGAACTATTACAGATTTTTAACTGCCTCGGTAGCCTAGTGATAGCAGCCCACTACTACTACGCTGAGGTCCTGGGTTCGATTCCCGGGTAGGGCCCGGGATTCGATTCCCGGTAGGTTATCAGAGAAAATGGTGTAAAGTCCTTTATCTTTTTTTTTTATGTAATCAAGTGGCAAACAAGCATGCAGTTCACATTGATGTTAAGTGATGACTGCAGCCTAGAGACACCCACACAAAGACCAAGATCAAAATGCAGATGCGTTACCACTCCTGAGGGCTGAGGTGTTTATTAAAAGTACCTAGACATTTTTCATGTTTTGAGTTTTTACTGTTTACCGAATCGAACTTCTATTTTGTCATCTACGTAGGTATGTACATTAATCTGAACCAATTCGAAGTCTCGATACATTCAATGTAATAATAGTTCAACTGTTAAGACTATTCGGTAAAACTACTGGGAATAGGTCATAATCCTGACATTATAAATAATCTGTGATCTAGGTGATAATTAGTAAACAGTCAAATCTTTAGGAACTGACTAGGACACAGCCATTCCCTTAGGTATTTAACATCGGCTATATTTTACTATTTAACAAGCCATTCGTCTTTTCATTTTAATATGTTATTAAATTATAATATTACACGAATATGCTAATAGCAAAACGTCATAATATTTCACAGTTGAATTTCTCAATTTTATTAAATGTCAACATGGCCATTATTTCTCGTGTAATAAATTATTTAAAAAATATATTGTGTTTTTATACCTTCTTTTATATATTTCCGGTACTAAGATAAGTGTAAACACCTCTGCCACTTCACAGGCCTATATTTTTGAATAAAATATGAGCTTATTGATTAAAAATTGAAACTATTTTTAAAATTTTACTGGGTTATCTTAAAATTCGAATTCTGGATGGACCTACTAATATTGAGAAAGTTTAAGAGGATGAAAGGAGATTGATATTGTTCCATACATTTATGGGCCCAGGTGTTAACACAGTACAAATAATGTCATTTTCAAATGACTATAAAATAAATAATTTGAAATTCATTTTTTGAATTGCCAGTAATATATGATCAAGTAAAAGTTGGGTTAGATTACTAATTGTTAACTACGAGAAAATGTGTAGGTACTGTGTAATGGGTTAACCAGTAACTATTTTGAAGGCCCAAAATTACCCGTCTCCTTTATGTACGTACCTATTGGTGAAAGGATGATTGTACTCGTATATCTGTTACTTGAGCCTGTTGACATGAAGATGTTTTGTGGGCTCATTACCAATCTTTCTACTGGAAACTTCCAGATAATGGAAAATCCCAATAGAACCAGACATTAAGGATTTTTACACATTTTTTCTGGCAGTCCCCACCCTGGAATGTAACTCAGGACCCCGACGCTAGTAGTGGCCCGCTATCATTAGACTACAGGGGCAGTTTTTTCGAGAGAGTGACTCTGGGAAACTTCCATAAAATGGAAAAAGCCCACTAACAACAGAAATAAAGGCACCTTTATCTCTGTTAGCCCCCGTCCTGGGAATAGTAATCAGGATCCCAGGCAGCGTAGCAGTATTGACCTGCTATCATTACACTACTGGGGCAGTTAAATATTCTATATAGGTTTTATCCTCCACATGTACTTCTTATTTAGATTCTTATATAATATGAGTACTAATAATTGAATTGTCGTCACTTCGTCTACTTTTTAATCTACCTAAAATTTATTTCATGTGATGATGGAGTGAACATGGAGTACCTACGTACGCCGAAGATTTTTATCACAAAACGTATTACCATACTTAATTATTATTCATTCACGACAGCTTGATCAAGAAAGATTTATTTTTATCGTTCAGATTTGACCTTTATCTCTTCACCCTATACTTTAGGTCATGGGGCGTGACTGTATAATGAAAACGTAGAGTTGATATTTACGTACTACGACGAAGTAGATAACACAGTGTTCAACATAGTCTTAAAATAGTATTGAGTCGTTTAAGTAAAAATAAAAATCGTGGGTGCCGTTGATAACATATTCGGCCAAAAACAAATTCATGTAAAATGTTGCCAGGACGAAACCATACTGCTCGCACTGTCTGTCGCTCGTCAAAAAGTTATCAGATCTTTTGTAGAGCCAAGCTTTTTCAAGGCCTAACTTTACAAACACTAGGTACCTTAGTCAAAATTGTTGCTAGGCCGTTTTGCTACCGTCACATACCTAGGATATAAGATGGAAAATTCATTTACTTCTTTATTTCTATAGGTACCTTCAATATTTTTCGGCGGTGAAGCCACACATAATGAAGAAACACCTATCCAGGAACAATTTTTTTTTCTTTATTTATCCCGGTAGGTGCGGGGATCGAACTTGAAACGGTCGGTTATAAAATTATTGTTCTATTTCACGAATTATCAAAAAATACGAATTCTGCGGATACATGTTCTCGACTCAGAAAACTTCATTTTTTACGATCTTTAATTGTAAATAGGTTTCGGTCGAGCCTGCCGTACATCTGTGGCAGAAAATATGACATGTAATGTCTGTGCTAAGGTTCATAATGGCGGATGTCAAAAATTGAATAATAACATTGTGCATTTTTAAACACTAATGCCATCAATACTGCCACCACCAACACCACCATCGTCACCACCACCATCACCACCACCACTGTCACCGCTACCCGCTACCACCTCCACCACCGCCACCACCACAAACGCCACCAACACCATCACGCCACTACCAACACCAACATCACCAAACACCTACGCCACTAATGCCATCAAAACCACCATCACCACCACCACCACAACCAATGCCTCCAAAACTACCAACAACACCACCAACGTCACCAACGCCACTAAAGTCTACATCGCGACTAAAAACCACCACCACCACTACCAACGCCATCAACACCGCCACCAGAGTCAACAACAACACCTACGCCACCAATGACGCCAATGATACTAATGACACCAAAGCAACTAACGCCACTAACGCCACCAACGCCGCCATCACCACCACTACCAACACCACCAATGCCACCAACACCACTAACGCCACCAAATAAGACCTAAAAATTCTGTGAAAATTTGAGGCGTCTACTTGCTACCGTTATTAATATCGAGGAAAAATATACGAAAAAAAAAAAAACACATTTATTTATTTATCGAACCCCATAATATTTTCATTTTCTTATTTTTTGTACTTTATTTTGTCGTTATAGCGGTAACAGAAATACATAATCTGTGAAAATTTTAGCTTTCTAGCTATCACTGTTTATGAGATACAGCCTGGTGACAGACACTACAGTGGAGGATTAGTAATAGGGTCCATTTTTACCTTTTAGTTTCGGAAGCCTAAAAAAGATAGAAGATAGAGAGAATAGTTTTAAAATATTCGACAATAATATGATTCTTTAAGTTGACGTAACTTTTTTATTTCTTAACCGACTGACATGAAACAAACGCTAAATATTAAGTGAATTATTATTACCACAATATATTAGTGAAAACCGCAAATCGGATAAAGCGTTGCTGAAATTAGCGTACACAAACACACAGACAAACAGACATTTTTCCGGAATAAAAAGTACTCAGTGTTGTGCGCCAAAGCTTAAAGTATAATAATACCAAGATTCATTGTAATCAGACCAGTAGATTTTGTGTGAAGCTTGAACAAACAGACAGACAGACAGACAGACAGACAGAAAGACAAAAATTTTTCTAATCACATATTTGTGTTCGGTATCGATCTAGAAACATCCCCTGGTTTTTTTTTTTCAATATTTTCAATGTACAGAATTTACACTTCTACAGTTTTATTATAAGTATAGATAAGTTAGTTAAATCTGACTAGCTAAATTTCATACGAAAACAAAACAAATAGCACGGTTTCTGAACCAAATTAAAAATTAATTATCATAGGTATTCGAAGTCTTTCCCATCGGCAGAGAATATGTAATAATACTACCATCGGAGTGTACACTAAGAGAGTGCTTAATGTAGAAGAGGCACGGAAGGATGTTAGATGCTCCACGCATTCTGCCTATCCCGTAAAAGACTTGGCCTGACAATACATATTTTTAAATATATGTATGTATCTTCACGCCAAGTCCCTAACGGGGTAGGCAGAGAGTGTAGAGCGCCAGATATCCCGGTTCTGACAAACCTCTCGTGCCTCGTCTACCTTCATCATTCTCTTCATACATGCACGCCGATTCCTAAGACTTTTGACCCCACCATCAGACAGAACTCGACCTATTTGGTCATGGTAGGTCAGTCTTGGTCTTCCTGGGCCTCTGCAACCATCCACATTCGCATTGTATATCTGTTTAGTCATTCGCTCATTCGACATTCTT
Organism: Macrosoma leucophasiata; assembly: GCA_036365455.1. NCBI lineage: Eukaryota > Metazoa > Arthropoda > Insecta > Lepidoptera > Hedylidae > Macrosoma > Macrosoma leucophasiata. The sequence goes on along the minus strand of JAWQUS010000007.1, from coordinate 17,765,406 downwards.
TCTATATGCCCGAACCATCGGAGCATGCCTTTTTTCATTTTTACACCGATACTATCATTCATATAGAAAGAATGTCGAATGAGCGAATGACTAAACAGATATACAATGCGAATGTGGATGGTTGCAGAGGCCCAGGAAGACCAAGGCTGACCTACCATGACCAAATAGGTCGAGTTCTGTCTGATGGTGGGGTCAAAAGTCTTAGGAATCGGCGTGCATGTATGAAGAGAATGATGAAGGTAGACGAGGCACGAGAGGTTTGTCTGAACCGGGATATCTGGCGCTCTACACTCTCTGCCTACCCCGTTAGGGACCTGGCGTGAAGATACATACATACATACTATCATTCACACAAAGTCTCTTTCTTACATCTTCATTACGAACGCGATCGGTGAGTGATACACCGCAGATCTTGCGCAAAGATCTCATCTCGACCGCGTTCAACTTACTTTCATGCTCTTTCCTGCATACCCAGCTCTCGCTTCCATATAAAAGCGTTGGAGTAAGTACAGCATTATGTACGGCTAGTCGAGCCCGCTGGCTGAGATGTTTAGATTCTAGCAGCTTACCCAACGCTCCATTCACGCAATTCCCAGCAAGCACTCTTCTTTCTATATCAGTGGTGTACCTACCATCCTTGCTAAAAGCACATCCAAGATATACAATTTCATCAACCTGTTCTAACACTGCATCATCTACTACTACCCTTGCATTTGTTCTCTGTTCATCTCTTTCAAATACTAATACTTTAGTTTTATCCACATTCAATTGTAAGCCTTTCTCCATACAATTCTCTTTCATGACTGTGACTAGTGCTTGTAGCCCAGATGGTGTAGAGCTAACAATTACCGCATCATCTGCGTAAAGCAGACAGTTCACCACTAAGTCACCCATACGCACTCCCACATCCATCAACTTCACCCTCTGGAGGCATTTGTCCAGATATTTTTAAATGTAGGTAAGTATCTAATTGAAAGATTTTTGAGAAAAAAAAGTTTACGTTGATATATTTATTTACATTTTTATTTTTATTACTTATTCCTATTTTATTATATGATATTGGCAAATATTATAAATAACTTTGCGTCACTGCTTACACTGAAATATAATTATAGATGTTGCCAGACTAGTATCGCAGAAGTATTTCCATGAAACATTTTAATGCTACCATTAAAGATAAAAGGTAAATGGAATCTAATTTAGTACAAATTAAATTCATGACAGACAATTGTTATAAAATTTGTTGGCTGAAAGATACAAGTTGCTGCGTATCAAAGATGTTATTGGAAGGCCAGTCTTTTAAGTGTATTCTTATTGTAAAAATATTTTATGTAAAATGTTGCCAAGACGAGAGCATGTCCCATGTCGCTGGCACTTTTAAAAAGTTATCGTATTGCCTCAGAATGAAGTAATGTGCAGAAATGATTTTACCTACGCACATATCTTAAGGATGAAGCACTGTCTGTCATCTATTCTATACCTATAATAAAACTGTAGAAGTGTAAATTCTGTACATTAAAATATTTAAAAAATAAATACCAGGGGATGTTACTAAATCGATACCGATCCCAAATATGTGATTAGAAAGTTTTTTGTTTGTCTATCTGTCTGTCTGTCTGTCTGTTTGTTCAAGCATCACAGAAAAACTACTCGTCCGATTACAATGAAACTTGGTATGATTATACTTTAACCTGTGGCGCACAACACTGGGTACTTATTATCTCGAAAAAATGTCTGTTTGTCTGTGTGTTTGTGCACGCTAATATCAGAAATGGCTTATTCGATTTGTGGTTTTCACTAATATATTGTGGTAAGTTTCACTTAACATTTAGTGTTTGTTTCATGTAAATCGGTTCAGAAATAAAAAAGTAATGTCAATTTAAAGAATCATATCGAATATTTCTAAGCTATTCTGTATCTGAGTTCTATCTTTTAAGGGGTTTCGTACCTTAAAGGTAAAAATGGACCCTACGGATTACTAATCCTCCGCTGTCTGTCTGTCTGTCCGTCCATCCGTCTGTCTGTCTGTCACCAGCCTAAAAAATAAATAGTGATAGCTGGAAAGCTCACATTTTCACAAATTATGTATTTCTGATACCGCTTTAAAGACAAAATCAATTACTAAAAATAAGAAAATGAAAATGTAAAGGGGTCCAAGGCGGCAAACAATAAATGTGTTTTATTTTTCGAATGTTTTTTGCTCGACAATAATAACGGTAGCAAGAAGACTTAAAATTTTCACAGAATTTTTAGGTCTTATGTTGTATAATACCTTCCATATCCTCCATGAGCTCCAAATCCTACAAAATAAAATTATTTAATTACTCTTAATTTACCACTTTCTAACATCCACACATAAAATCTCCAACGAAACAAAAATAATGAACTTAAAAAAATTATACAAATACAACACTTGCATTTTTATTCGTAAAACTCTGAACAAGAATATCCATACTAACCTAACTTTCACTAAACAGAAACGCCGCGCTAGTTTTATCGTTTTATATAAACACCGAACAAACTACGGCAAAACGACAATCACCTATGTATAAGAAAATGTATGTATATAAAATGTATAAGAATCTACCCTCACGGATTAAAAAATCAACCTCATTTAATGTATTCAAGAAACAACTTGCCCAATTCATCATAGATAACGATTAGGTACCTACCAATCAAATACAAAAATATTAACTGTTGTAAATATGTACCCAAAGTTAAAATATGTGCTGTATGACTGTAATTATGTGTTGTGAAATTATGAAATTATTGTCAGTGCGAAGACGAAATATGTATAACATGTAAATTATGTTCTCATGTAAGTGACTCTGTCTTTTATGAGAATAAATGTCTTTAAACCTAAACCTAATACCTTCCATAATAAATAATTAAATAAAAATGAAGTAGTATTAAACCCATACAACATACGTAATTTTTATGCATTTTTTGTACGGAATCCTTCGTGCACGAGTTCGACTCGCACTTGGCCGATTTTTTCTCCGTTAGTAACACTAAGCAAACTGTATAGCAGCGTCCCGGTACAAAACAATCGCCGCTATGATCACCAATCAGCATGCCAAACGTGGCAATTATGGCGCATTCTTTCCCTTTGACGCTGAGGAGGATGGTAGTCGTGACAGTGGTGGTGGTGATGGTGGTGATGGTGGTGGTGGCGTTGGTGGTTAAATTTTTCACTTCTGCCGGCTCTTACGGAGTATATATTTATTATGTATAGATCTATCTTTCATCTTTCATTCTCTGGCAGTAGCACTAATTGACTGAAACTTTATAATAATTGTCCATAAAAAAATATTATGCATTGAAGCTTAAAATGGCCTTTTCGAAATATGGTTCAGCGTAGGATGGACGTTTGTAGGTACTTACACGACTGAATATTTAAACACATAATCAGCAATTTTTCGCAATCCAAGCAGCCTGTGTGCTTTTATCCCCGATGCATTACTTTAAAGTAGATTTTTTTAGCAACCCAAAATTTATATCCAAAAGCGCTGCCCAAAGTCCCAAAGTCACTATTCCACGCGAACAAAGTCGCAGGTATAGCTAGTTGTTAATATACCTCTGGTTAGTCGCTCCTATAAGTAAGCTTTAGATTAATTAAAAAACGTTATGACAACAGGGCTCGATTAATATGTAACCACTAATATATGGATTGATATAATATACGGACTATTTGTATTGGAAAATGAAATTGTGTTTTTTACTATTCCTCTTCAATTTCTTCATATTTTCTTACCTTTTAAACCTTCCCTGTACTTCCAAAATTCATTCAAAACCAAAATCGGTCCACCCGTTCTACCGAACTACCGAACAGCAATTGATTTTTATATATATAGAAGATAGATTTAGGAGAGCCAAGTAAGGCCAAGTTTCTAACTCTAATCTCCTCCACGGAACGCTGGGATCGTACCTGGGACCTCCGGCGTAGATAGTATCAGTAGAAGTACTTATTTGTCAACATCGTAGTAAATTTTAGTTTAATATATGTATGTATGTATGCATGCACATATTTCGTTTAATGTAGGGGGTAGGCAGAGAATGTGGAGCGACAGACTGTAGTTTAAATCTATCGATATCAATGTATTTCATAGACTCTAACCAGAAAACGTTCGCTCTTTAAAAACCATTACCATAACCACGTTTAGTCAGCAGGGGTAGGTATTTCATTCCAGGGTAGGGCGAATGAAAAGTTCGTTGAATGTGGGAAGCGAACAAAACGTTACAAAGCTATCGTAAGTGTACCTACAGAGTAACAATCATGTTTCGACAAACTCAACGTGCGCCACGTTCAACACAAGTGTGAAGTGGTTTGTAGTAAATCAACGCGTAGGATATCGGATGTAGCCATCTTTGCGAATGGCAATCGTATTTTAAATGTTCTGCGAGGATTCTTATACGATTAACTAGACATCAATTCTAAGTTTACGGTTTAAATTTTTCGGTTAATTGCAATCTAGATGACAGGATTCTTGAGCCTCGTCTAGTTTGGGTTATTATACTTAATATAGGTCCCTAATTGTTTGGATACAAGAATGAAATAATCCAGAGTAACAACGACCTTATTCAAACAAGTTTACCTACTTAGGTACATATATCGGATTTAAGACTAGAATTCTATAAAAGTCTTACTTCATAAGAATTAAATTAATTAACATTCATTAGATTCATTTCATCTTTCAATACCTACTTACCTACTAGATAATATTTTAAGAATCACATTTCAAGTACTCGTATTATCCTACTGCAGACAATGACCCATTCTTTTGTATTTACTAGCTAGACTTATGATTAAGTGTAACCAATTTAGTAACAATAGATTTGATTTGAGAAATTACTTCTTTAATTACAAAGCATTGTGCCGATGTAAATGCGATGTCTATTGAAGATTGATAGCACACGAAATATACAATTGTTTACTTTATTAATGTATGCACCTACATTATATGCCCATTCATCTTAAACAAGCTTATTAATCTTTACTTTGTATCCTTAATTTTATCAGTAGTTTGTTTTTTGTTGGAGGTTTGTAACTTGGATCTAATCGGATTAATCTAAGATTTTTTTATGTCATAAAGTGGCAAACAGGCATACAGTTTACATTGATGGTAAGTAAGAATGTAACCTATAAACATCAACATGAAACCAGAGATTTCAATGTAGATGCGGTGCCACTCCTGAGGCCTATGTTATTATGCCTCTGTGCCGGAAATAAAAGAGCCATTCAATACCACCTGAACAGAACACGATAGTGCTAAACACAACCATTTAGCGGCAAGTAAGTACATTAGGTAATGCGGTGGTGCCTACGCCCGCGAGCTCCGTCACTGTACCAATTATAAGTTGATTTGTCATCAAAGCAAATCAATACACTTCAAATATATATGTCGGGGCCTCTGTCGGGGCCTCTAACGGATTGCCATCTAAATGGCCAGCGTCGACGTTCGAAATGTTTGTATTAGTCAGTGCGCATGTTAGGCGCAGGCGCTGTTCCGAAAGAGACTGTCTTTACAGGTGATCACACGCACTACTGACTGATCTGTCGTCTGTTATTTACATTATAAACTGGTAAACTATAAGACGTGAACCATGATGTACGATATTCACATTCTAATAAAATATGTGACGTCGTATTCCCGTGTAAAATATCTCCAACATATATATATGTATATATATATAAATATATATAATATATATATATAACTAGCCGTTGCCCACGGGTTCGCCCGCGTGGATGTCGTTTAAAAAGTAGCCTATGTTCTTTCCCAAAGTCAACTCTATCTCTGTACAAAATTTCATTAAAATCGGTTCAATCGTTTAGACGTGAAAAGGTAATAGACAGACAGACAGTGTTACTTTTGCATTTATAATATTAGTAGGGAAGTAAGGATTTTAACCAAAGCTTTTCTAAATACCTCCACTGGTTGCCTACAGTGAAGGTGGCTGTTTATCCCGTCATAACTTTGTCATAAATTGTTTAAATGGATACCACCGCAGCACGAACGCCAGCAGTCATTACCTGTGTTGTCAATAGCTGGAAACGATTTGTTGTTTAGTATTTATGGTCCTAAAGACGAGTTATGCGCTGTATTTGTATCGAAGAGATTCAACTGCACGATCTGCAAACTAGATTGTAAAACTGATTGAGTGTTGAACCTTTTACCATTTATTATGTTACGTTTTAATTAATTTATGGGCTTCTACAATTAATTAACCTGGTTTGGAACAACAATTCATAAACGCGACTGTCCTTCTTGAAACAGATCTAAATAATAATATAATAATGGCAACCCATTATACGTCCCACTGCTGGACACGAGTCTCTCCCCTTTTTTTGGGGAGGTCTGGAGCTTACTCCACCACGCTGCTCCAATGCGGATTGGTGGAGGTGGGTGGGTAAGTGGCCAACCCGATGTCGGATGTTTTCAAACCGCCTATAAGGCCTCCGACAAGGTTAAACGACTGCTATCTATCGATAGCAACCGGGACCGACGGCTTAACGTGCCCTCCGAAGCACGGAAACGCGCATTTAATTTGCCACTAGCGGTCACCCATCACACTATACGACCGCGCCCGTAGTGAAAGAAAGAAATAGTTTATGTTTAGTGCTTAACCGAGTATATGGCTTACGATCTACATCAGCCGCCGGGCCATGCGCGCTTCATCAAAAAGAATTCAATTACCTATCCGTTATTGCTGGACAAAGGGTTCTATCTATTTCACTTGTCTTTGTTCATACCATTAACCTCAAACTTAATGTTCCACCTTTATACATTTTGAATGTTTAGTTGGTACCCTAATAATGTGGTTTCTGTAATTGGTGGCAAAGCCATATAGTTGGCCGAATAACAATTATTAAGATACCTAAGTTCCTTTAAATAAAGTTCATTTTCTTCTTAGACTTCGAAATTGTTTGTATTTAAGTGTCCAAACATTTACTATCAATGTTGACTGCATACTACAAAAATATAAATAAATAGAAAGAGCCTCTACAAAATATAATGTTGACAGTGTTCAATACTGATATATATAAGACAAACAAACACTCTTCAATGCAAATATCGGAAGTATAACTCCGAAGCTTAAGACTTTAAGACATAATATATTTGCTAATAATAACAGTTTAAAAGGTAATGTAAAGGTACATTATGACTCACTCAAATGGTAGGTACTTAAGATTATATAACTTTATTCTAAAGTAAGACAGTACATCTCCGCCATCTTTTTTAAATAGAGACATCAGAATGACGCTTTGAGTTGAATTCTATCCAGATAATTTAAAGGTACCTATGATCGAAAATGAGAGCACTAAGCCTGGGTTGCACCAATATATTTGTTAAAGTTAAAGTAATTGTAACATTTCACATCCTTCTCCAAGAATTCTGTTAAAGTTACCGTGAGTTTGCATTGATGAAATATTCACATAAAAACATGTTAAAATCACTGTATCGCGTATCGCGTTTGCACAGTCATGAAACATGTAAAAGCAAAACACATATCGCGGACAACAAATCTTGAGATGTTTCACTAAAATCATTGGTTTGACAGTGCGAACGCTAGCACCAACAAGACATATCGCAATACATATTTTATGCGGCGAGTTGCGAAACATCATCATGTTTAATGTTTTTAGTTCAAACTAGGGGATAGAGAAGGATGTGAAATGTTACAATAACTTTAACCATAGAGTAACACCGGGGGGGAGTAGCCATATGCAGGCTTTCCCCTCTGTCCAAGTACAAGCCCAAATGGGCCTATACATGTCGCCTAGATGTTTAAATGTGTGCGTGAAATTGTTTGTGTATTTTTTTTAAGTCAAGGTGTGAGTTTCGTAGTAATAGACGATTTTTGTAGTGTGCGTGTGTGCCGCACGAATTTTCCTCCGCAAAAATTACAGACTGTTTTGCATCGGTAATAAACGCTATGGCTACTCCCCTCCAGTCCGCCGCGGCCGGTGGCCCGTGTTGCTCTATGACTTTAACAAATATCTTGGTCATCCTTAGGTGCAACCCAGGCTAAGTAGATATGTAGATTTGAAGATACAAATTGAGTCATGGTTATCTTTTAACCGTAAACTACCTACAAATAGGTAATTTAACTACCTAAACATTACGGTGAATTATATAAAAATGCACAAGACGGCTGTGCGTAGCAAGTCAAGTAGTTTTGATGAACGTGATTTACGGGAATACGAACTACTACTAGTGTTGTTCGTATTCCCGGGCACGAAGCAAATTGATCAAGAATGCTAGCAACGTCTCTTTTTTACGACTAAATAATTACATATAACAAATCATCGCCAGTTAGGAATTCAATACCCTTTCTCTTCTCTAGTGATTGAATATAAATGAATATGACATGTTTACAGTAGGGAAATAAGCCTACTCATGTTTAAGATGTACTCGTATTTATCTATCACCGTTTTCGCAGGTTTTCGCGAGCTTTATACATTGTAGGAATTATATTTGCTACCGTATCGTCACAGTACACATATGAACAGTACGGAAACTACGAACAAATCGTTCGAAACGGCACACTCACACAAACATGCGCATCTACGAGGCCTCTAAGCGGTTCTCGCAGTGCTACAGTAGCGAGTGTCGCGGACTGTCGCGTCGAGACGAGCGGTCACGTTGCGATTTGTTTTTGCTTCCACGAGTGTTTTAAAGATGCCACGAGCGTATTGCGTGGTATACGACTGTTTGAACTCTGCATCATCAAAACCGGAGGTATCTTTTTTTAAACTTCCTGGTGATTTTGAAAGGCAAGAATAATGTATTGTTATAATATCTAACATATTTAAAAAAATCTCGTGGGATAGTGTTTGTAACAATACTCCTCGGCAGCGGCAAGACCGATCAGTATGAAATTTTGTGTGTATAGTTGGTAGGTATAAGAATCGGTTGTAGTCTTTTTTATATCCCTAAATGGTAAGGGTGATTCTTACCAATATTTTTTTTCGATTTTTTGGACATTTAATTTGTTCATACCTCTAAGGCGATACGAAGTTCGTCGGGGCAGCTATTTATTAAGATTGTACTGTCGTAAGAACTATAAAAATCAAACAAGTAATTAGCACTCAGTTTTGTTATTTTTAATACCGAATTCACAGAAGCAATAAGAATTATAATTTGTTAAAATATTTATGAAGAATAAAGTATTTTTTATGTAATGGTTAAAAACAACATCTACAAGATCTACAAGTTATATCAATATTAAACTGTTTTTCGTACTTAAAACTATAATATATAATAATAAGATCAAGGTTGGATCATGGGTCTAATACAGAAGGCGGTACTCCTCGGCACGGCACGTATAGTGAGGAGGTTCTTGTCTCTGTGACCCTAACCACCGATAGATTAGCTTAGCCCTGTTCCCGCTGCCGGCAGCGCACTATTATTTAATTTCTTATAGCTCTGTTTGTTTGTTTTATAACTACTTATGTATGTAAAAATATTAAATAAGAACAAGAATAAATGAGTGAATACTAACTTAATCTAACTTACTATAGTTACTTTTGCTGGGATTAATCAACACCATAAGATTATGTACATAGCCTACATATTATTATTTGTAAACTGTTGTACCGCGGTGTGACGTCATAACGTGCTGCAATTTTATATAGGCCGTTTTGAGTCATTTCACTATTCGCAACATTTTGAATCGTTATATCTTAACAACTTTTAAGTACTTATTGACTTTAACTTTCAAAGACACATAGTATTTATTTATCCAATACTATTACAGGGTAACCAATAAAAAAATAGTCAACATCCCAATACGATTGATTATAATAATAATAATAATAATAGGGTACACAGAGGTACGGCCGGACAGAGCATCAGGTCTCTCACCTCTGGCTTGCCTTCATTGGCCGGTCAGAGTGGGGCGCTAGAGGTATGGCATTTGCAGAAATTTAGATAATAGGCTGTTGTGTAAATTTCTGAAAGAGCCATACACTCGGGGGTGGAAGTGTCTAAAGGCATAATAGCGGGGAAGCCCGCTCCGAGCTCGAGATTACTCGCTCGTGATGGTGAAACCGGGGCCACACCTCTCGACACCCCCAGCCTCTCTCAACAGTGTTGCCCCCTGTCGACCATCGGGTTGGCTGTTTGGGGGGCCCACCAAGGAGAGGCGAGTCACCACCTGCCTAAAGTAGGATTCGATAATGTGAGATGTTGAATATAGGCAGGTGCCGGATCTCACTCCATAGGCCCAGCCAGCTAGTCCCCCCAGTTCACCCACATAGCCCAAAGTTTGGCAAATCACTTTTCATTACAATAGTCCCATTATATTCTGCGGGGTCTGTCTGTGTCTGTATTAACTATTGATGCAGTCAGAGAGAGGTCCCGCCGAATATAACCCATTACAAAGTAGATCAAAATTCTCGAAAGGGCCTCTACGTGTTGGACCCCCCATGTCCCCGCGCAAGCCTGACAAAGGTCCGGGGTTCAAATTGGACCCCGTGCTGACGAGAGACATAATAATAATAATAATAATGGCAACCCATTATACGTCCCACTGCTGGACACGAGTCTCTCCCCTTTTTTTGGGGGAGGTCTGGAGCTTACTCCACCACGCTGCTCCAATGCGGATTGGTGGAGGTGGGTGGGTAAGTGGCCAACCCGATGTCGGATGTTTTCAAACCGCCTATAAGGCCTCCGACAAGGTTAAACGACTGCTATCTATCGATAGCAACCGGGACCGACGGCTTAACGTGCCCTCCGAAGCACGGAAACGCGCATTTAATTTGCCACTAGCGGTCACCCATCTCACCACTCGACCGCGCCCTGTACGCACCCTGACGCGCGCTTCTGTACGATACGATTGATTAAAGGTCAGTAGATGCTAAAATAATAACACCATTATTTAAAAATATAGTGACATCCCTATTGCTTCAATGGAGTGTAGGTAAATATTTTATAAAATGGGTTTAGTTTCCATACTGTTTGTATCTATACTGTGGTATCGTTGGCTAAGAAAAGAAGTAACACAAGAAAATCGGCAAATATATAATTTTTACAATATCTACGAGTAAGTATCACAATTCATAAATTTTTCAGTCAGCATTATTTATTTGAAAGAGCGAAATGCTTACAAAATACTATAGTGTTAAATATAGTGGGTAGGTTGGTTAGGTGCTAAACGTTATTCATGGAACATGTTTTATATAATCCCTAAATTAAATGTCTCTCAGAGGGAGAGACAGAGAGAGTATGAAAAATTGAAACATTAGGCCACGTCCGTCTGGAGAAAGGGCTCTATTAAATGAATATCAGGAATATTTAATTACCAAGCCATTACAGTTTCCGTCTTGTGATATTCGTCTGATAGGACGGTGTAATGGATCCTATAGTAGCAAATGAGTGCAGTAATGGTGAGAAGGCCTGTAGGCTTTCAACGAATGTAACATAACAGTACCTTTCATTATTAAATTAGATATAAAGTTGATTTATAATTTTCTTTCAATTTTTCATATAGCCTATACTTTTTCGTTTTAATTCAGTCTCACACATTTAATAGATGTAAAATAACGTCACAATTGAATTCAAAAGTGGCAGTTCTTTGCATTAGTCTAATATGGCATCAAAGTCCCTATGTGGATGACTGCATAGTGTAGATGTACTGGGAAACTAAAACCATTGCTTCCAATCTTTGATGAGCAAGTATCAAGGTACCTATGCAACAATCAGAGCCAACCTTAACTGATAAAAAAAATCCTATAACCCTTATAGAACTAAACTGTATCGCTTGATAATTTTATAAGTTAAACCAAGACAAATTACAGTCACTATTCAAAATCGTTCATTTACAAAATTGAGTTACTTTTAAAATGTTGCCTACTATCGATATACTTAAATATGGAAATTGATCAGCGGAATACTGTGTGCTATCGTATCGTATCTTCACACCATATTATTATAATCAATCACACAGGAAGAATCACGCTTTTTTAACTACGAACGTACAAATTTTAGTACGTGTTATTCCAGCTCTAAATATAGGTAGGTAGGTATATATTAATACAATACATATACATAGCGTTGTTCAAAAAAGTCTATAAAGTCAATCAGTTTAGCAGCCTGTGTAGTTAATTTAACCATAAAAGAAGGCTTTAAAATTGTCACTATACAATTGAAGTTACTTGTTGAAGATATATAAGATATGATGAAAGACAATGATAGAAGAATTTTTTAACATACGAGTATCATATTTGTAATCGCTGCGTCTATTTACAATCACGAAGCGTACCATCATAATAGGCGCATGTAAGTTACTACATACTAATTAGAGACATGATTTATGAACACATCATGTCCTAACGACATACCTATCAATCTCTTTTAGGTAAATCATGCGTACGCGTAACTATGTGTCAACTATTCATATATGGCTCTCGTTTGCACAGATGTTAATAATGCCTATCTCCAGTACCTTATTAAGAAGTTGGAACGTCACTATCTAACTTCAAACCTTTAGCGACAAAATGACTGATCTGATAGAGTGTCAATCCTTTTGAATAGGTACTTAATTACTGTTGTCCTGGTCTTCATATTTGAATTAAACATTAGGCCCGTGGGACGCCGTTTGTTTATATTTATGAGCCAGTTAAAGGATAATTAAGCAAACTACTCACATTAGTTACATTTTAATACAGTCAACCATTTATCGAATTCGATTTATTCTGTATTCATATTTAACACCGAAATGGTTCACGAAGTCGTTAGTTTAATTGTTCTACTTACAAACTCCTGCGCAATACGTCTTCCAGATAACATTTTGCTATTACAATCAGTAGTAGATTCTGATTCCAGTCTAACACTTGTCTTGTATTTTATCTGTGCACTAATTGAAATATGCTAGCGCCTGACTACTTTTCCATTACTTGTTACCTTATCGATGCAGACGCGGTAAGCCTTAGTCTCTATGCAAAACTATATTTCACGCTATTTGTTACAGCTTTGATCATTTATTTTGATTTAATGAAGAGGTAACAATGGCTCGTTCTTGAGATGTTCTCATTTGTGAAGGTTTACCGTGGAGTAAGTAAATAATGGTAATTAGATGCCGAGGTATCTGCAGTTTGAATAGTGAACTCACCTCGTAGCTTTTATGGTCAAAGTTGGGATGTAGGTCAGCACGGTCACGCACGCACGTTTCTTACCTCCATCTTTACTAATCATATGACAAATGACAATACGGTATTCTGTCATTGTTCCCACCGTTCCATCTTTAACGAGTATGTGAGTATCGAGCAACGTCTATGTCCTAATAATAAATAGTACGTAAATCTAATTCAATAACCACTATTTACGACACAACTTACGACAGTTTTTTTTTTGCTTGCGCGTTAATTTTAATTAAACTTAAACTTGTATGCACTGGGCAGGGGCCTAGGGGCTTCCAAATGCCGCCCCGGGCCTCGGATAAAATAGTACTTAGTCCGCCACTGCTCAGAATCTTAAGGCAAGTCTACAAACCTCTGATTCTTAGGCAGATAATCACAACAAGGAAGTAAAAAAATATATTCTAGAAGAGCTATATTATGTCCAATGACAAGTTGGATTAAATAATCTTTAGTCGAAAAAAACACATTTTCCACATTTATGGTAAATCAATGAAAAAAGTTACATAAGTACATACAAAACATACAAGTATCCGACCGAATACCAAATCTTTGAAAAGTCGATAAAAAAAGAAGATTATTCAATTAATTTCTTAGTTGGCTGACGATAATATTGCTATGGTATGGATTATGGATTATGGGATCAACATGAACGTGTCACTTAACGATGTACCAGATTGTATTTAATCAGAACCGAATAAGCTTCTTAGACAAAGCCACATTATTTATATGAATTGGGTCGCGGTACAGGGTCGAGGCAGTACGCGTCACACTTTGGTTCTATTTGCCTACAAAAAATATCAGTCCTAGGCGCAGGCCGTAAGTCCTAACTATACGATAGGCAGATAGCAGTATCTGCCTATCTTATAGTTACTTACTTTGGACCTTTGGACTTACCTATATTTTAAATAGGTAATTTATAGTTTAGATAAAAGGGACATGTCATCAGGTCCTTAAACAAGTAGCGGGAACCACCTTAAATACATTATAACAATAGTTACGCTCTAACTAAAATAAGGGATAAGCGGAACTGGCGGCAAGTACCTACCTACCTAAGTAATATCAATTTTATAAACTTTGGCAGATACTTACAAGACTTGTATTGTATAAACAGTTTTGGCACTATGACGCAAATGATGACGATGGAAGATTAACCAATCCATTCTAAAGAGACATTACAAAGTTACTGTGTTGATAAATCAATCTATCGCACGACCACCCACGAAGATTCAGTTGACGGACGGCAAATTACATATTCCCGTTGAATTATTAACAATTTAATTTATTTCACTACTTAAATCACACTGTGCTAAACTGAACCGTTTAGTTTTCTTAAATAGACGAAGGTAAATACTGTTATCGAATAAATAAAAATACAGACAAATCGTGAGATCGAATTGGGTGATTACCAACTCATTTAAATCAACGTGTCCAGTACCTATTCCTTTACACATTTTAACCAGAATGATATTATTAATATTTTATTGAAATACCAAAGTCAAGCTTTTTGCAATTAATGATTAAGTAATCTGTAGACAGACAAGCTTAACAAAGTACATTTATGGGAGTGGAGCGCCAATTCGAGGTCGTAGGCTCTACCGTATTATCTAATCAATCTATATTAATCTATAAATCAATGCCTCTAAATATTTATATTACCCGCTACTACGTTTTAGATAGAGGTTTATCTTTGGTCCTGTCATTTCCTATTTAGCAATAATCATAATTCCGTTGGGAACTGTAGGTATACCTGCACGATCTCCTGAATATATATATATCCCCCAAAAACATTTTCATGTGAAATGTTGTGCAAAATTTCACATTTCACATTTTCATGTGAAATGTTGTGGACCTAGTGCAGTGTCTGTGAGAGTAGCACAAATTTGGTTTAAGCGTTTTCAATCCGGAAATTTTGATGTCAAAGATGCACCTCGCTCTGGTCGCCCTATTATGGATAAAATGGATGCCATTTTTGAAAAAGTGGAGCAAGATCGAGATATCAGTAGTTACGACGTAGCTGAAGAACTGAGAATTGATCACAAAACAGTTTTGGCGCATTTGAAAAAAGCTGGGTACAAAAAAAAGCTCGATATTTGGGTACCTCACGAGCTCACTGAAAGAAACCTAATGAACCGTGTACTCATTTATGATTCTTTATTACGACGTAATGAAACCGAATAATTTTTGAAGAAGCTGATAACTGGTGATGAAAAGTGGATCACGTACGACAAGAACGTGCGAAAAAGGTCGTGGTCAAAGGCCGGTCAGGCTTCACAGACTGTGGCGAAACCCGGGTTAACTCGCAATAAGGTGATGTTGTGTGTGTGGTGGGATTGGAAGGGCATTATTCATTATGAGCTATTACCACCAGGCAGGACTATCGATTCTGAACTCTACTGCGAACAACTGATGAGATTAAAGCAAGAAGTTGAGAGAAAGCGGCCGGAATTGATCAACAGAAGGGGTGTGGTGTTTCATCATGATAACGCTAGACCTCACACATCTATAGCCACTCAGCAAAAATTAAGAGAGTTTGGCTAGGAGGTGTTAATGCATCCGCCGTATAGTCCTGACCTTGCACCTTCAGATTTCCACCTGTTTCGGTCTCTTCAGAATTCTTTATGCAATGTTAGGTTAACATCACGAGAGGACTGCCAAATCCACTTGTCGCGGTATTTTGATGAGAAGTCCCAAAATTTTTATAGCAATGGGATCATGTCCCTACCTACAAGATGGCAAAAGGTTATCGAACAAAATGGTACATACATACTTTAGTTAAATTTAAATAAACTACATTAAAAAATGTTTTGAATTATCTTAAAAAATGCGAAGAAACTTTTTCCCCAACCCTATTATATGAACGTGATTATCGTTTAATCTTAAGCAGAATTGGATCGCAATGAGGCAACTTCTAATAAACAACATGAAAAGCTGATTGATCGCATAATTTTAATATTTTTTGATCTGGTGAAAGTATTTGTAGCGGAGACTGGGGCTTGTTGTAACGGGGGTAACTAGTAACAGCAAGTTTAATCCCTGAATATGAACCTTTTTGATTAAACCATAAGTGTCAACTTTAGACTTATGACACCAAGTGTCACGTTAGCCCGATCAGTGTCCCGCCAGGTAGCGTAGTGAATAGATGTGATCAGTCACACCTGGCTCAGGCCAGGTAACATTTAACAAGAATTTTGAATAAGTTTATAAGCCATGGGGGCAAGTTGTACCAAATCTTTGGGGCAAGTTGTAGCAAGTTTTTATCATGTAACTAATAAAAAAATCATCTCAAATGCACAAATCTCATACTTTTGTATCCACCTTTTTAGAATGAGGAACTACAAAAGAAAGACGAACAGGGCATCAAAAAGTCAGGATGCGTATGAATTGGCTGGCTGACTTTGCTCCTAACTATGTCACTGATTGTCCAAGCCCTGCTGAAGTGGTCTTTATGATATGGTGGATGGCTATGTTACCATTTATAAAGATAATATATTTATCCAAAATTGCTAAGTAATTAATTTACTTTTTTTATAATATGATAGTGGCAAACAAGCGTGCAGCTCACATTGATGTTTAGTGATGACCGCAGCCTATAGACACCCACAGAAAAACAAGAGGTCAACATTCAGATGCGTTACCACTCCCGAGGCTTAAGGGTTATGCCTCTGTGCCGGGAATTACAGGGCCGTACATAAAACTTTTCGACATTACAAACTATTTTAATAACAAATTTAAATAAAATTATATAATTTAAAAAGCTATATTATTGTAAGGACGATAAAATTTGTGTAAGGAATTTTATTGTAACACATGTTTCAATTACTGTAACATGTCATGTATTAATTGTAGAACATATGAAGAACAACTGTTTTATAATGAGTAAAACATATCATTCCAAAAATTACTAGAATTTGAATAGCTTCGAGTTGCCCCGAGCCCATTTATTACATCTAGCCCCTAACAAGGGGAAAGTTGTAACAATTTTTGTTTTAAAGTTTGTTTTACTAGAAATAGGATAATAATTTAATGAAATAATTATTATAATATGTAGGGATTTGAAAATATAAGGAAATGAATAAAAATGTTACAACAAGCCCCAGTCTCCCCTACTTACTTTCATCTTCAAAGTTTAACAATTAATTACCAACTCTTTGAGCAAAGTTTCACATTTGTACGAGTTTGCTTCGTTTGTACCTGTCCTTACTGTACTAACCACGTGATTCTGTTTTGTTATATAAAACTGAATAAATATTTCTTGCTTTTGATATTTGTTCGGCAATCAAATAAGTTCGCTCAGATATACTTACCAACATATTTACTTCTTATCTCTTAGCAACAGCATAATTATTGTAGACTATTATGACACCTGTGATTTCGTTAACGTGATGATTTGATTACATTCAGACTATTCAGAGAGTGGTGTCCAGCGCCAACCGAGGGTTCAAACGTAAGTAAGGTAGTAAGGACTTTTGGCGACTATGCTTGGCTGTAGTATTTTCAGAAACCTGGCAAATATTTCGTAAGTATAATGTTTCTTAAAAATTGTATAAATGTCGCTGCCGATATTTTACGTACGTATTGTCACAGGACTTACACACCGAGAGACTCCTCTCCTCTGAGAGATTTTCCACACTGCAGTCCTACGGATTAATTTTTATTATTCATATGTTAATTAGGCACACTCTCATGAATTAAATCTCTTATTTCTGTAAAGCTGAAACAAACTACGTTTAATGCTCGTTGTATGTTACATAATCGTAGCGCCACTTGAGTTATTAGTATGAAATATATAGGGGAGACTCGGATATATTAAACCAGTTTTACGTTTAAGCAAAATATATTTTTTGATCAATTAAAATAGTTTTTTATCTTGCATCACATATTTTAGAATCTCATTTAACATGTACCGCAACCTCAACACCAAACTCTTAACGGATTTCACACAAAATGCGTTTCCCTGAAGGCTTTCCTTCGGTACAGTTTACCATACTAAGATATTTGAAAAAAAAAAAATGTCACAAAATAACCGTTGAACATAATACGTTCGCAACTCTATGGTTGAAGCGGTGATTATAGATCTAATCAATAAAAATATAACAAAATTGTAACTCACATTTTCACTGTGTCATCTCCTTAGCTAAACACGTCAAAATTTGTATGAAAGACTTTCAAAACACATTTTTTTCTCTAAAAACGAATGTACTTGCCGGGGGCCGATACAAAAAGACAAGTAGTTGAGGGCGCTGTCAGCGCTCAGTTTCGTGTTACCAGAAAAGAAAATAAGTTACATTAAGTGTACAATTTTGAGGTGGTACAATTTATCAGGCAGTACAATATACCAGACTCTCCCCTACTTACGTAACAAGAAAACTGTATGTCACAGTTTCATTTTTATACAATATATATAATGGCAACCCTTGAGACGTCTCTCCCCATTGTGGAGAGAGGCCTGGAGCTTACTCCACCACGCTGCTCCAATGCGGGTTGGTGAAGTTACGGATTAGTGGCCAACCTGCTGTCCGATGTTTTCAAACCGCCGCCGACAAGGTTTTAACGACTGCTATCTATCGATAGCAACCGGGACCGACGGCTTAACGTGCCCTCCGAAGCACCGAATTGCGCATTTTAATTTGCCACTAGCGGTCACCCATCACACATCCGACCGCGCCTGTGTCGCTTAACCGAGTAGATCGCCTGCAATCTACACCGGCCGTTGGGCCATACGCGCTTCATTATTATAAAAATATGGAATTGTTTCCATATGCAAGATTTCTTGTGTCCTCCATCCCTAATTTTTGTAGACAGTGTGTTTTAACCTAAGATTAGGCCGTAATAGCATGGATGAACCACGAGGGTAGGTACTCAAAATAAACATAACAGGCGAATCATAAGTGCTAAGTGAAAATAGTCATAGGCGAAGTTTATTTAATAAAAGTAATCAATACCAGAGGCAAAGTCTTGCAAGCAGTGCCGGAAAACGTATGCCATTACAAAATTCATTCCCGATAACTCGTGACATAATTTAGTATCGCCCGTCTACAGTTCATAGAACTTATATTGTATGTTTGTTTGTGTACGTCTGTTTACATGCTTTCGAGACGTGCATGAGTCAATCTGGAAAGTCATTACGTTATCACATTTGGATTGCATAGAGGTCCGAGGAGAAATGGATGCACTTACCACGCATTGCGGACACGTTCCCTAAGATATCTCTTATCGTCAACATTGCCTATAGGTACGTGACCAATAGATGTTTATTGATTAACATTCTTGAACTTTGTGCACGTAAACACAGCGTATCTTTATTGCTTCCTAAAAATACACGTAACGGGTGTTTAACTGCAATTTGTCGTCATTTTGTACTTAATTCAATTTCATGCTGTTATTAAGGAGCAATGAAAATAATTGTGCAAAAAATACAGTAAGTAAGGACCACACTTGCGATTCAATATTACTGTAGTATTCACCGTGTTAGAGTGGGATGTAATTATAGATGGAAGTGTAATTTATGGTGCTATTTATGTTTGATTTAATATACATATTCAATTCTGATTGATGGTGAAACTAATTGATTAAATTAAGCTTTATTTAGCCGGTTATCAATGCCCGTGAATTTACCCGCCTTGATTAAGGTAGCCTTTTGCTTAATGTTAGTAACCAATTATTACCGATTCCCAGACACTGTGGTTTGCAAAAAAATCTGTCATTTCGATAATGCAGTGGATACATTTCCATAAAAGTTTACTTGGAATACCTTCCTACCATAGAGGTATAACGCAATTCTATGCTTCCTACTAACAAATTATTTTCAGTGATCTAGAGCTAGACGTTTAACAACTAATCTGTCTGCTAAGCCAACCATAGAGCAACACGGGCCACCGCTCCGGTCCGCCGCGGCCGGTGGCTCGTGTTGCTCTATGATGCCAACATTTTCCGGTGAGATGAAAACATACAGATCCATAATTTACGCCACTGATGCATTAAGGCATAAGCATCAGGGGTGACAACGTTCCTTTTTTAACGCTTTTTGCCTAAGGTTTGACCACCTTTTCACTGGAAAGAGAAGGCTACATTGAGACTAACGTTTTATTAGGTAGGTACTTAGACGTTTCTATAGACCCCAGCGTTCTACCATGACCTTTTATTGTCAACCTAAATCTGAAACACTATTAGTTTTGTCTAGTTTCTCTTGTAAATGATTGTACGGCGTCAGAATTGTTGCTGTGCCTGCATTTTGACCTATATTAAAAAGGAACTACAGAGGTATACATCGTCTTTTATGGGCAATATTCGATATCAGGGTCTGTTGCACTCCGGTCGATGGAGACCAATGTAATATTTTAAACGGTTAAGTGCGCGTTTGTTGACTAAGGGCCCGGTTAGACCGGTGCAAAATTCCTTATTGTATATCTGTAGAGTATCAGAAGAGTCCATCTCGACGGGCAGCGGCGCTGTCCTCGGTGAAATTCGATTTATCGCTGGGATGGCACAACGGAGCCCGTTGTATGGTTCCGCCTCTTTACGTGCGAGACGGGACTCGTCAGGGCTATCGCCACGCGATATCGCAATACTTGCCAACACTAACGAACTTGTCTTATCCACCTTTAATACTTATTGACACTATATCATCGACGTGTGTCGTTCGTACATTTATAGAATTGGAAGATTAAGTTCCATAACTTTTTTTATAAAGGTAACCTACTTAAATGTAAGAACATTTTTATTTAAACAAATAGAGCCTTCGTATGTTTGTTCCCGGATAACTGAAAACGTAGGTAAGTATTCGATAAATTAACTTGATAATTTATTTAATAATTGAACACGAGTTCTGTGTTTTTTGAACCTACATACCTACTTAATTACTTAAAATGTTTACTTTGGGTGATTGCATTTTATGTTAGCAAATGTTTTAACAACACGAAGGTACCAGAATATGGAAGCACATGGTAAAAAATGTACCAAATACCTAAAAGTTGAATGTCTTATACATATGTTTTGAATATTTACAATATCTAGGTATCCCACGAGAGTGGAATATCCTAGGTAGGTATGTACCTTTAATCATATATTGATTTTTTACATGATAATTGGTAAGGCACTAGGATTTTCGCATACCCGACATTTTTTAATACCCGGGTATCGGGTATTATTTTTGCATATACCCGGGTACCCGGGTATTTACTGGTGGTAGAGCTCCAGTGACGGAGCTCGTGGGCGTAGGCACCACCGCATTACCTAATATACTTGCCGCTAAATGGTAATGTTCAGCATTATCGTGTGTAATTTCCGGCACAGAGGCATAACAACTTAGGCCTCAGGAGTGGTAACGCATCTGCATTTTGATCGTGGTCTTTGTGTGGGTGTCTATAGGCTGCAGTCATCACTTAACATCAATGTGAACAGCATGCTTGTTTGCCACTTCGATTACATAAAATAAATAAATAAATAATAAAAAATTACAATTAATACAGAAAAAGATACAATTTTCTTATAATTAAGTTGTATATTACGAAAGCGTGTGTGTAGTATGTCTGTGCAGGACGCTCGTTAATAGTGAACAGTGTTTGTGATTAAAAAACAGTTTTGATAGTGATCGACCATACAGTCCTCAATAGTATACGTTGTCAGCGCGTAGACGACATCCACAATCGCGTTGTGTAGTCATCGATAGCATAGTACACAATAGTATACGTTGTCGGAACGTAGATAGTGCTTAAGTGACCAATAGCGTTAGAGTATTGTATAACTTATATTTTTAGATTTTTCTTTTTTATGTAATATTTGTGTAATTTAGATTGTAATTAATAGTCTCGTGTCACTTAAAGCTCGTTTGTGTTTAATATTACTTTATTTTGTATAATTTAACAGTTTTTCGTGTATAATTTTATAGTTTTTTGAATATGTTTGTTTTTCTTGACTTCTGTTTGTATCTTTGAACATTTGTAATAGTTTCATGTAAGTTTTATAGTTGTAATGTGTTTATTTTTTTAATATATTTCCGCACTTCAGATACAGATCTATCCATTTTGCCAACGAAAAGTAAACCATCGTTTAGTAAAATTTTATAGGTCCAATTCAATTACTAAGCGTCCACTGCACAACATGAAAATTGTCAACAATAACAATCAATATTTTGTACACTTCTATGAAAATAATAGAGTATCTAGAGGATCATCAGCTGATCAGTGACCGCCAATATGGATTTCGTCATGGCAGAACTGCTGGTGATCTTCTAGTATATCTCACGCACCATTGGTCCCACGCCATGCACAAGAGTGTCGAGGCATTGGCTGTAAGCCTGGATATTGCTAAGGCCTTTGACCGAGTCTAGCACTGGGCACTCCTCGCGAAACTTCCATCCTACGGTCTTCCCGAGAAGCTATGCACCTGGACCGCCAGCTTTCTGTCTGAGCGTTATATACAAGTCTTAGTTGACGGTCAGCGCTCAGACAGACTACCTATCAACGCTGGTGTGCCGCAAGGCTCTGTGCTATCTCCCACGCTTTTCCTTCTGCATATTAATGAAATATTGGAGCAAAACTCCAATTTTCATTGATATGTCGATGAAAGTACAGGAGATGCACACTACACTAGCCGTGCAAATGCCTCTCGAACACTTATCGAGGAAAGCAGGACTAGACTTGTGTCTGAAATCGAGCGCTCTCTGGAGCGGGTCTCGGATTGGGGTCGACTTAATTTAGTACAGTTTAACCCCTCGAAGACACAAGATTGCGCATTCACCGCTAAAAAAAACCCATTCATTGTAGCACCACAATTCCAGGGCATTCCGCTCGCCGTTGATAAGAGTATCGGTATCCTGGGCGTTGACATATCGAACGAAGTGCAATTCGGGAGTCACATTGAGTGTAAGACCAAGTTGGGTGTGCTTAACAAAGCAAGGCAGTATTTCACATCGGGCTACTACAGCTTTATAAGGTCCAAGTGCGGCCCCATCTGGAATACTGCTCTTATTTGTGGGCGGGAGCCCGCAGGAGGAGCTTGGTCCACTTGACTTCCTACAAAAAACGCGCCGTTCGTATTGTTAACGATCCAGGAATTACTGACAGGCTCGAACATCTGAGCCTGCACAGAGACATTGGGAGTCTGTGCGTGTTGTACCGTCACTACAATGGTGAGTGCTCAGCAGAGTAAGTTACAGTTCAGCAGAACTGTTTGACATGGTGCCACTGTCTCTTTTCCTACACCGTACTACCCGCCGAAGAGAGAAGTTTCACCCACACCGACTGAACACCTGGCAGTGCTCAACGGTGCGGTTTTCACGTTCGTTCCTATCCAGAACGTGTAAATTGTGGAACGAACTTCCCTCTGAGGTGTTCCCTAGGTGCTACAATATGGGGTTCTTCAAAAATGGCGTCAAAAGAGTCCTTCAGGGCTGGCAGCGCATTGGCAACTTCCCTGGTGTTGCAAATGTTCATAGGCGACGGTGACCACTTTAAGGTGGCCCGTTTGCTTGTCTGTCAACCTTCAGACATAAAAAAAAAGAAATTAGCGTATTTCAATACCTATGAAAATAAAACTTTCTAATCAAACTCCAACGAAACAAAAACAAAACACAGCGACGTAAACAAGAACGTAATACATAACCAAATCTAACCTCATAGTTACTAGTTTTTCTAAAAAACTATACGCCTTCTTTAGATTTATTTTTATTGTGTGTCACATTTGCTAATAAGTATTATTTTTAGACCTTACTTTGTAATTTTGTAATTTGCCGAGGATTTTGATGTATTCCCGAACCAAAGTGGGTGCCCGGGTACCCGGGTCTGGCAGTAAAAAATACCGGAGTACAAAAAGGTTCAAATACCCGGGTCCGGGTACCCGGGTAGAAAACCCTATTAGGCACTATTAACATTTTAAGTTGTCATTTTACTCATTAATCACTACAAACAAACAAAAAGTTAGTTTATAATAACGAATAAAATGGGCCAACCTTATTGTTTTTTTCGCAATTTCAGTATTTACCAATCACCTAGTATAAATAGGTATAAAAAGACTGTACAAAGGGAGAATAGATGAAAAACTCGAGACAATTTAGGTAGGTACCTACTATCTACCTAATAATAAATATTTCAGATTTATATTTCAGAAACAACTACATTATCTATGAACGATACAATTAAATATTGATAAGTTTATAAATTGATTTTATTATTATTTGAATTAACTGGCAACCCTACGACGTTGGGTCCGCAAATTAGTAGAGAAGATTGAGTACAAGAGGTGTCGGATTACAAGCGTCCGACGCGAGGGCCTTGGCCCAGCCACCAAGTACAGACAATCATTAATTTGCCGACTGCAATGGTTATCAACAAACAACTATTAGGTACTGAAATAAATACCAGATTTGTTTTATTTCTTTGTTTTCATTTTATACAACTTATTAAAAATTGTGATAGAAAATGTATTTAATAGGTAGTTAGTTATGCTAGATTTTCTTTCTGCTCGTCTGCTTGTTTGTCAACCTTTTGACATAAAAAAATAAGAAAAGTCGAAGTACCTATGTATAGAACAATGTAAAAATGTAAATCAAGCATTAGAAAACAATTGCGAAATTTCAGTTAATTCAGAACAGTTAAATTGTTCTGTGAACCCGACTGTTGAAATAATTATGCTCCAGATAAACTACTTGATCTACTTTCCTTGTTTTACTCCTTTCAGTTTAATAATAATAGTAATTGCAACCCTCGATACGTCCCACTGCTGGGCCACGAGTCGCTCCGCTTATTGGGAGGAGGCCTGGAGCTTACTCCACCACGCTGCTCCAATGCAGGTTGGTGGAGATAAGGGTTAGTGGCCAACCCGCTGTCGGATGTTTTCAAACCGCCCATAAGGCCTCCGACAAGGTTCAATGAATACTATCTATCGATGGCGACCAGGACCAACGAGCCTTCCGAAGCACGGAAACGCGCATTTTAATTCGCTACTAGCGGTCATCCATCACACAGCCGACCGCGCCCGTATCGCTTAACCGAGTAGATCGCTTCCGATCTAGACAAGCCGCGGAGCCACACGCGCTTCAGTTTACTTAAGTATATTTAATTTTGTAGCAGTCAGATTTTTATTTATTCCTGTCATCATGAAAGATATCATTGCAGAACAAGAAATCATTATTTTATCAATTGAAAATCGGCCTGCGAAACCAAATACGTAATGATTAACAACATTTTTTTTCTTTGTCACCAAGTGGTGGTCACTATTTCATTTTCATCTTTGTTGACACTCCCGAGCTTAAAAACCAATCAATTGTCATAAAAATCTCGAAAATTGACCCAAACTTTCGGGTTCTATAGCGCTACAAAGGAACATACCTACCTACTTGAATTGACTGATGAACTCCTGATCCTCCGCGTTCCGCAGTCGGTTAAAAATTAAGCCGGCACGTAGACGTAGCACGTATGATCGTAATTACCTCTGCCAGACTGCTCAGCACACTCATCTCCGGATTTCCATCGACAGTACACGGTAAATTAGCAAAAAATAACGATCAAAGCCGCCGCATGTGGTGTTTCGATAAAGAAACAAGATGTTCGTTATAGATTATGAGGCCACTACAGACTTTAATTTTCATCCAAAGGTTTACTAAGCTTCGCTTGTGTCTATTTAAAGGTATCTACATTTATATCTTCTTAGTTAGGTACATACCTACAGAAGAAATGGTCTTTATTATTTAATTTAAAAATAGAAATATGGAAACACATTGTAGATATGGAGTTGAACAAATTGTGAGATCATCATCATCAGTCGAAAGATATCCACAGCTGGACCAAAGCCTCCCTTATATGCCATAATGGCATGGGGATTGGCGATCGCAGTGGCAGTAGTTTTATCGCAGGACGCTGCTGCCCATCTTGCGTTATTGCACTTACTACCCAATGGAATGGTTTGATCGCCATTGTTCGGTTGATTGACTGCACGAGTGGAAGAATTATCTTTCAGTGGAAAGAAAAAATTCTTCCGCTAGTGGGCGGTGGGGTCGTCATGTCCCGACAAAATTAAGTAAACTGTGAGATAATTTAACAATTATATCGTAAATGGCATTACCTAAAGTTACGGTCATCCTATATCAGCATAGGTCACTTACATTTCAGTCCTCGAAAATGTTACATAGTTAAGTTCGGTTGCACCAAAATGTTTGTTAAAGTTATGCCAATTTTGCCAAATAATCAAATTATATAAGTCTGAAGAGTCCGAAGACGTAATCAGCTCCATTAACATGAACAGGTGGTAGATGGTTGATACTTACACAATTAGATAATGGGTAAGAACTTACTTTTTTGTTACTGCCTGAAAAATATTAACATGCACCTACAATATTAATGTGTACGAGAACATTCATACAAAACTCTGTTCCTCTTCGACTACCTATTTCGAATTGGCTCTTCTTATTCATGTTTTAGTTATGTAACATTTCATTATTTGCTTCATACACAGACTGCATTAGCCTGATTCGTTTGTTGCACACCTATGTAACGTAATAACATAAGGACATTGCACAATGGGTTGGTTTCTGTTGAAACGACCGCTACAGTAAAATCCATATGAATTGTTTTAACCTATTCGTCTACTCTCGAGCGACTGACACCGTAGAGGTGCGTGGCGTAATACACCAATACCAATAAACATATTTGCTTTGTGTTACTTACTTCAAAGAGGATGACTCGCGTCACGATTGTGATTGAAGTGTTCCCTTTGGTCGTTAAAGCAGCTGTACAATTTTTAGCTGTTTCCGTTTATATTGTTACAACAGGCTACCATCAATAGCTTAAGTGGAAGACTGATTTTTATTATTGTTTTATGTAAACCATTTGGTACTAAGCTCAACCTCGTTCAATACGCTATGTCGTAGAACCATCTTATAAGTCCATGTGTAAAGTATATTGTTCAGTTCAGTAATGTCATTCAGTAACGTGCTTTCCGTCGCCGATAGCATCTTATAGTATTGCTTATAGTGAATTTTCTGAGCTCGTATAACGAATAAATAAGTAGTTGATCAACAGATCACCGATTAACTTACTAACATGGGTATTTCATCGCTGTGCGTTGTATGCCAAAATACAGATATTCAATATATCAACATATCTATATAAACTTAAAATCAATATCCAACATCTCCGAAATTGCCTTTCTGGTCCAGTGAAGTCTGAAGACTGACAGACGACGCAACGGTAACACATGTTTTCAATGTTGTGATTATTGGACGCATGACATGTGATACTAGACTGTATTAACCCACCAGATTTCATTTTTAAACCAAAATTAAATAGGAATTATGTACTGACAATGTATTTTTTTTTGCATACATAGATTGTTTACTAACGAGCACGTCGAGCACGTAATCATGCTCATAGACAGTACCCATAGATTTAGCTTAAAAACTAATTACCAAATTCATAAACGTATTTTAGCTAAAGTGTTGCTAATCTCTCCTTTGTCTTTTTCTATCCTGCACATTTGACAATGCAACTGACAAAGACAAAGCATTCTATAGCTAAAATGTATCTAATGTACGTTTATATATGAATAAGGGGATATATCTATGACAGTATCTATGAAGGAGTGTAACTTCTATCGGAAATATACTGAGAAATAATAATAGTATCTAATATATATTTTTTAAATCGTAATCTTAATTATACAAAAGGCATGACCTGGGGTCAGCATCCCGCCATATGAACCGCTTTGTATCGGATATAGCAAAGCCTCGCACAATTCTCCATTCATTACAGCTTCGACGTAGGTTGGCCGTCCATGTTTTTTTGTCTGATAATCATTCGCCGGTTTAATCGAGTCAGAGATTTTTGTTTCTTGCAAGTCATTTACACTATGTAGGTCTGCAGTCATATCTGTACCCACCTTTCTAAAATTGAATACAATTTGAATACAACCATCACGAAAAAAGGTGAAATTAGACCTAAATCTATCAAGGAACTTTAAAAAATTATAAAATAAATGCATGCATGTATCTTCACGCCAGGTCCCTAACGGGGTAGGCAGAGAGTGTAGAGCGCCAGACATACCGGTTCTGACAAACCTCTCGTGCCTCGTCTACCTTCATCATTCTCTTCATACATGCACGCCGATTCCTAAGACTTTTGACCCCACCATCAGACAGAACTCGACCTATTTGGTCATGGTAGGTCAATCTTGGTCTTCCTGGGCCTCTGCAACCATCCACATTCGCATTGTATATCTGTTTAGTCATTCGCTCATTCGACATTCTTTCTATATGCCCGAACCATCGGAGCATGCCTTTTTTCATTTTTACACCGATACTATCATTCACACAAAGTCTCTTTCGCGATCGGTGAGTGATACACCGCAGATCTTGCGCAAAGATCTCATCTCGACCGCGTTCAACTAACTAAAATAAATGATTAGAAATTAATGTATTACCTACTCATAATAGATAGGTAGATACTCGTACTTCTGCCAGCTGTTTGTGAATTAATCAAGAATTTTTTTTTTGTATTCTACATCATTTTTTATATCAATGATATCAAACCGCTATGTTTTTTAGTATGGTATTCAAAAATTTAATCGGTCGTAAAAACTAGGATATTTAAAAAAAATGATTCGGTCTAGTTTCACCTCTTTTCTCGAATGCAATTCATCCCGTGTCACATGTTAAAGTAACTAAGTTCCTATAACAGGTTTTTTAAGTAAGGACCTATCTAAGTTTAGCTGCTGTTTCATCAGGAGAAAAAAAAAGTCTCAGGATCTATCACTATGCTGTTGATGATTTATTAGTCTTTTTTAAATAAACAATAGTTTCTTTTGGTTTTAATAATACAAAATATACAAGAAAACACATATAACTTAAGGACATGCTACCCAACGTAATTATTACTACATACCATCTCCACCAGATGTGAAACCTGTTATCCACAGTTGCCCATAATGAGATAAATAAAACAATCTCTATGGTACATACTATGATCCAAAACACGTGCCACACGCGAACATGGCGGAAACGAATCTTAAACTCCATGAGACAAAAGAGATATATGAACGCAAGGAACATATAAAAGGCTCTTTTCACAGAACTCGCTTGGGGCACTATCAAACACAGTAGCATGACCTGATAGTGGCTAAACAAAATTATAATGGCAACAATTGGGAAGAAGTTTATAAAGGCGGCAATAGAGAACAATCGGGCAACGAAGAACAGGTACCATCCCAAGAAATTAACTAAAGCCGCTGTAGCATCTTGAGGTTCCAGACCTCGTATAAAGGATCTTGGAGCTCGTCTCGGCAAATCAGGCTCATCTTCAATAACCTCCCAGTGTTTACGTCTGGGTGGAGCAGATAACCATTCCGGTATAGATTCAGCGTTTTCAACTAATTTTTCAGCCCACATAGCCAGAGAACCCGGCCTTGGTGCTGGTGTCACGGGCGGTGGGGTGATATTAACCCTTTCAATCGTATGCTGAGTTTCTCGTCGTCTGGGAGCCACTCTATCTATGATAGAAATGGGCCTCACATATTCGTCATCGCTATCTAGGTGTTCTTTGTGAGGCGTTGTTGGGGGCAAATAATCCGAACTGGTATCACTGTTCCATGTCATGTCGTCGTAAAACACAGCATCCATTTCTGAAGATCGAGGGGAAAATTTTATCATGTCGCTATTAACTTGATGTCTCTGACTGTCAGACTTTTGTGAAATACTGGATTGGTTTCGTAAAAAGGGGGTTTCGTCTGCGCTTTTATTAGTATTCGGTTGGATATTCGTGTCGTTTTCGTTGTGTGTGTTATCTGTTTCTTCGACCAATTTGATATTCCATGGATACTGTCGGCCACAAATTTTTTCTCTTTGAAACCTTCGGTAAATGGTAGCTGCGCTCGCCATGCGCAGAGAAGCTGCTATAATACATATAGCTTGTAACGTGACTGAAAAGAAATATAAAATTATTGTTACCTTAAGTGTCTTGACTTATTAGGTAAACATCTCCTAGCTTGTTTAATTTGCGAATTTATATTGTTTGATTATGACAAATTAACCCATGGCAAAGAACGGCGGCGGCCACCTCATTCATATACTATCACCACAGTATGTAACAATTATGATCATTAAATTTCTACTCATTTAGGGACGGTATGACAGCGACAACGTTGTATCGAAAAAGTAATTCCCCCAAAAAGATACTTGTGCACCTAAGGAAAATCATGTGGGTTAGCTAATGGTACACCCCACAAGCTTGTACATTGTCATCGACTCAGGATATACCATTAGCTAACCCTTACTGCTTAGCTAATGGTATATCCTGATTCAATGGCAATGTACGAGCTTGTGTTTAAAAACCGACATTGTTAAATTTATTACATGATAGTATCATACCTTATCAGCCATCTATTGAATGTGCAATGCAGTGAAATCAAATGTTAAGACCTGGTGAGATTAGAAATATTAATCATCGGAGATCTAGTAAGGATATCGTCATATCGTGCGATTAATAAATAGGAACATTCAAATTTGTATTCAAACAATCTTACCGGGTTGGTCATGTCTATTAATTACATTAATACAAAATATAGCTGCTGGCATCTGGCCCATAATTCCAAACGAATTGATTGATGCATCATTTACCAAGATTAACGCAGAAGGAGGTTTTGGCGGGAACCGTGAAAGAGGCGTGTGGTGCTCTTATTTTATTTCGTTTTCTTGGTGTATTTTTGAGTTATCTATACTTACATATAATAAAACAGTAAAATCCGCGTGTCTGTACATTGTATATATTTACGAAAAACCTATTGGGGGCGATGTTAAAAGAGTATTAGAACACTCTTCAATGATTTTTAAATTTTTTGTCTGTCTGTTTGTAAAGTGACAAACAGACAGACCCGTGTATAGTGAAATAGAATAACAGTGCGAAAACGCGACTTTTCAGTTTGCTTCCAAAACTTCATTGTAAATGTTCTGGTAAAGTAGCTATCGCTTTACTCGAATTACTGACTGTGACTCTGACTGACTGACTGATAATTGACCGACTGACTCTGACTTTTACGCTGTTTATGACGAATACGAAATATCGTTTTTACTTGACACTGGCAATATGCGTAATAGCGATGCCAATATAATTAAAAAAAAAACACGGTAGGAAATGTAAGAGAGAAGTATATTAACAGTAGGTATAGGACAGAAGTATAAATAGGTAATACACCTTGGTAAGTCACCTTGCCTTGTTCTAATTCTTTTTAATACCATTTAAATGTAGATAACCTTTTCATTTAACGTAGTTATGTAAACTTTATCTCAAATTCACAGTTTCAAATAAAATTCGTTTTCCTATCGGTTTATATCGGTATACCTGTGATCAAACATACCTACTCGTACATCATGAGCACAAGGCAGTACTGGACTACTATGCATAATCATTATTTCCATTCATCATCACCATTAATACAATCTTCGTAGTTTGCCTTACCTACCACACACATTTTTTATCGCTTGACAATGTTGTTTGATTCATCAACGGCATTATCTTCTTAAATATTAAAAATCGAGGTCTCTTTTAAATTGAGATCCCACGTAATTTTTTATTTTTATTATTGGGTATTTTTATAAGTACCTTTACTATAGGTTGGGTTAGCAAATTGCGCCATCATATCTAATATATTCACAATTGCATGCGGGGCCGAATGTAAGAACGCCTGAAGAAACAAATAGAGTTCCAACGGTGAAGGGGCTCTTGCATTACTAATAGCTTCGTTGATCCGTTCCTCATCGTCCGCGTTACAAGCGTAGATGGTTTCAATCCACCAGAATATTAAATAACAGTATCTGGAATAAAAAAATATATTTAAGTAGGTAAGTATACAAAAACTATCTTTACCCAGCTTGTAACTAAGTACCTATTTAATTTTGTAAATGTTGTAAAAACATATTCATGTGACATTAAAAACATAACAACAAGCAAATCCTCAACATAATTCGTTATGTACTGTCATAAATACCTTCTGCCTTATTAATAAAAACCTGTTACGCCATTGTGTAACACCTTAATACTTATTCATTCAATAGGGAGTGGATAAGCATTTACACAAGTTGTTACTAATAAACAATGGGTAAGCCTTGTATAACTATTTATTCAGTTCACAACTGATTACTAGCAACGTTAAGATTAGCGTTCTGAAATCTAAAAACTTATTTCCACGACAATTTTTTTGACATAGTGTTTGGATGCTTTTCTTATAGCTCTGTAATATCCGGCACAGAGGCATAACACCTAAGGCCTCAGGAGTGGCAACGCATTGACATTGAAATCTCCGGCTTAATACAAACGTTGATAGGCTACATTACTTATCTTCATCTTAGATAAAAACTATCCTATGTATTAATCCAAGTTACTCTCTATGTGTATGCTAAATTTCATGAAAATCGGTTGAGAAGTTATTGTGTCAAGGAGGAACAAACAAACAAACATACAAACTTTCGCATTTATAATATTAGTAGGATTTCCATATTTCCAATT
The DNA here is from genome assembly GCA_036365455.1 of Macrosoma leucophasiata. Lineage (NCBI taxonomy): Eukaryota > Metazoa > Arthropoda > Insecta > Lepidoptera > Hedylidae > Macrosoma > Macrosoma leucophasiata. Next base: position 17,732,775 of record JAWQUS010000007.1, on the reverse strand, counting down.
TCTATTCACGCCTACGTAGACTTCCATCGAGTCTTTCATGGACCCCAAGGGGTCCACCTGGACCACTTTGGGAATCACTGATCCATGTGAACAGTTAGCTTTATTGTCACTTTAATACCTAGATGATAAATATAGATTACCAAAATCTGTCGAGTTATTACGACTACCTACTTTAAAGCACACTACTACAACTGAATATCTTTTCCGCGCCGCACCCTCCCCCAGCCCCGACAGCACAACCCGCGCGGGTACTCCGGTTACCAGCAACCGATGAACCGCACCGCCCTTGATCGCATATGTCTTATGTGTCCCTCCACAATGCCCTAAGCTGAGGATTGGACCCACAGCGGTCTCCCGAAGGTACTTGTGTAAACTTATTTATGCCTGAGAGCACTTTGCGCTCGCTGATTGCCCGGTGAAGTAGACTAATGCTGTCTCTAGACGAGCCTCCTACTTAAGTCCATAAAAAAACTGAATCTACCGCCAATAGGACAATTTATTATTTGACTTTGTAGGTACCTACTACTTATTTCGTGGTGGCGGACAGTGTCCGCGACCACGGCTTGTGCAACCGAGTCGAAACGTCGGAATAAAGGTAAAAAAAAGTGTTTTTACCCAATATCTATATCGCGTCATGACCCGGTTCGTAAAATTGGTGAAATGAGTGTTAAACGCGAGTGTTTTAAAAGTTAGATATGAAATATAGGTACCTATGAAGCTTTCCGTCTAAGGAAAAATATAGGTACATATTATTTAATGATACTTTGAGGACAGGTAATGCGGCGAACACTTCGTTTAATATCAATAGGTCTCGTACACTCGATTGAATTCAATCTTTACAAGAAACATAAAAAAGGAATTATGGATAAATATAAAATTGGAGAATTGGAGAGATATTTTATCATGTGCCATCGTCGAATTCTGTAGCAACCGAAACGAAACGAAACATTGCTTGAAATCATGCTTAATCATGCTTAATTTGAACAATATTTGAATTCAATTTCTTGTGCCACGTTAACAGATACCTATAGGTAAGTAACTGGAGGTTATCTTATGTAAAATACCATTGGTAAATGCGGATATTTGGGATATCATTGCGATTATATTTTTAAGTCCCACTAGGTATTATCTAAACGAGCTTTTTGATATACCTACGTAGCTCAAGCTCAAAACATCTTATTACGGAATATTATAAACCTATGTATGTACATAAAGTGTCATAGAGCAACACGCCGCCGCTGCCGGTGGCCCGTTTTGCTCTATGCCTATGTATAGTATGTAGGGTCATTGTGCCGGTAGCGCGACCGGCTCCAGTACGCGACCACTTCACGGGACGGTCTCCTTTTATTTTAGATATTAACATTTTTTTAGGATATAGCAATAAAAAGTAAGCATTTAATATTTCTTGAATACTTTTGTGACAAGAATGTCACAAGTATGAACCTAATCGCTTAACCCAAAGAAAATACGGTCTGAATGTTAAACCGTTAGAAAGCGGCCGGATGGTCGCATTCTAACATTTGAAGCCTTATATTATTTTGCTCATTAACAACTCAATGATGTTTTCATGGTTATACAATTATGAATCTGATGTTATAGAAGCATAAAGATATATGCTTTCAGTTAGCGACCACAGGTTTTCTTGTTAGAACTTCGAAGAATTTACTCATTAAAATAGGTGGTCGCAAACCCAATATGGTCGCAAATTACTATTTCAGTTTGAGACCGCCACAATTAAGTATGAAGGAAATGGTGGCCATTATCTAAGAGGAGTTGTTTTTTTTATATTCAGAAGCCGACCACGTGTGATTTTTTATGAAAACAGAACTTATTGATAAATTTAAAAGAGATATATATAATACAAAATGTATATGCATTGTGCAGTCAATTAAAGGAATTAAAAGGTCTTTAACTTCGGGGAATCGCATGTTTTTGGTTCATTTTGGCACGTTCAAGTGGCAAACAACCATGCAGTTCACATTGATGTTAAGTGATGACTGCAACTTATATGCACCCACACAAAGACCAAGATCAAAATGCAGATGCGTCACCACTCCTGAGGCCTAAGGTGTTATGCCTCTGTGCCGGAAATTACAGGGCCGTACATTACCATCTGACCGGAACACAATAGTGCTGAACACTGCCATTTAGCGGCAAGTATATTAGGTAATGAATGGCCCCGTGGCTGGTGTAGATCATAAGCGAGCTACTCGGTTAAGCACTACGGGCGCGGTCGGGCGTGTGATGGGTGACCGGTAGTGGCAAATTAAAATGCGCGTTTCCATGCTTCGGAGGGCACGTTAAGCCGTCGGTCCCGGTGGCTATCGATAGATAGCAGTCATTAAACCTTGTTTGAGGCCTAATGGATTTGAAAACATCAGACAGCGGCTTGGCCACTAAGCTCGTATCTCCACCAACCCGCATTGGAGCAGCGTGGTGGGGTAAGCTCCAGGCCTCCCTCCAAAAAGGGGAGAGACTCGTGCCCAGCAGTGGGACGTATCAAGGGTTGCCATTATTATTATTATATTAGGTAATGCAGTGGTGCCTACGCCCGCTACGAGCTCCGTCACTGGGGCTTTACCACAGCGAGTGTAAGACCAAGTTGGCATCCGAAAAGCTAGGGGTGCTTAACAAAGCGAGGCAGTATTTCACCTCGGGCAGAGAATATGTAATGCTACGTATAGAATGGACACTTCGACGTCCTGCCCGATTTCCCCGCCTCACCCAACCTCCTCCTTATTATGGGCGACGTTTGGTATTATCTACGTGCGTGCTGGCAGCACGTTTGCAGCTCCCCTGGTGTTGCAAATGTTCATAGGCGACGGTGACCACTTTCCATCAGGTGGCCCGTTGGCTTGTCTGTCGACCTTTTAACATAAAAAAATATTTTCTAATTTTTAAGAAGTTTTTCTCACAAGTAGTTACTTTTGAAGACAGGTTGGATGTTATTTTAGCCTGTCCTGCAGAAAAACTAATGCAGAACAAATAGCTACAGTAACTGCAGAAAAAATAGCTACAGTACATCGACCTATTTCTTGTGTAGTTCCTGTTAAAAACTTGTTTTTGCGTATTCTTCAACAACAAATAAATAATTGTCGTGTTTACTTAGTGCAATAAGTAATTTAAATTAAATCTGTGATACTCCATAGTACCCATAATTTTTAAAAGATTTGTCTAGTATCAAATAATAATAAAGTAAAAAGTAACGATTCATAAAACCGGTATCGTACAACACTAATACTAGAAAGCTGGTATCATTATTTTGGAAATTGACATTTGCATGTGTCAATTTAGTCCGTGGAGAAAAAAAAAACAGACTTTAAATGCACTACATTTAGGGACACAGATACAAGAAAAGTCTCTAGTTAATTAATGAAGTGAATACCGATGACGTACCTGCCGACTGCTGCAACAGGAAAGAACACAGTGTTGGCAATTTGAATAAATATCCATTTTACGTCATTGTTATCTAAAGTTACACTAAACGCTGATAAATCTGTTTGGAGACCAGGTGGAGGTGATGCCAACGTGAATATCAGGCACAATATCGCTGGTAGAACAATTAGTACTGTACAGAATACTCCAACTCTGAAAAAAAGATTATAAGAAATGGGTAATTAATTAGATAGCTATATTCTTAGATCTAGGTACCTAAATTAACAAAATTTTAACGCTGCCCACTCTTTATTAAGTTGCGCGAAATTGAAGATTTAAAATTTACGGGTAAATAATAGAGATGTTTCATAGATATGAAATCATATTTTTTTAGCATATCATATGCAAAGATACAAAACTATAAAAAATCGAGTTGAATTAAAAAATACGTATAGGTAATCTCATTTTTAGATTTTTTTATACGATTTGCTTATAAAATTTTTGGTACCTATGTAATATTTAAAAAAAAAACCGATCAAGTGCGTGTCGGCCCACGCGCAGAGTACCTAGCAGACAAAAAAAAACTAATTTTGAATTTTAATTAGAATTCAATTTGGTCCATTGCCCTGGAATAGGTACCTGTTTATCAATGTTTGCACCATAAAATAATTTAGATTAGATGGGTACGTACAATTAAGTAGGTACCTTACTCAAAATATACCTACTGAGCAATTGGATCTCTTTATCTTATAATGTCTTAACCCGAGTATCGAACCGAGAACCTCGAGCCCATCAGAAATGCCATCACTACGCCACCGACACAGTATAATTGTTTATTACCCGGTAAAATATACCTACCTAACCAAGGTAACTAACTTTTTAAACTGATTACATGTTCTACGTAAAATAAAAAAACATTAATTATAACCTACGCCTCATCGCCATTCTGGAAGTGTTCATAAGTGAGCGCTAAATCGAAACACATGACAGTCAAATACAAAACCAGTCCTCCACACGAGGGTATCACCCTGTGCAGTAAAAGCGCTTGCCAAGCCGGCAACTTCCATCCTAGAATTTCGCCTGACACCTCTTTGTCCAATTCACATACTACCATCTTCAAAACAATCAATACACCAAAACACTTCCAATATTTTGTAACACATCACTTTTATTTCACATTTCTTTTGAAAACGAAATACATTTTGTTTGAATATATTTAACGCCAATTTTGAAAAAGAACGCAGTCACAATAATAACAAATGAAAGATACCTTAATGTTCTATATTCATTTACACCCACACCTATTGATAATATGAGATTAGATAAACTTGTTGACTCAAGCTGATAACTGCTGTAGCATAGTTTTATTGTAATTTTTTATATCCAGATGCAATTTTTATATGTTTTGCTTATTGACCATCAATTCTTGATGGTCAAGTTTAGATAGGTAGCTTAAATGAATGCAACTTGTTGTACCTACTTTATTTGTCGATTTTCAAGTGTAAAACGTCTTTAGCGGCGGCGCCTTATACCTTTTGTGTAGGGTAAAATAATTTTAACTCGCGTCAGGACACCTGAAATGCGTAAGACGGACACGTGTACTACACAAGTAACGTAACGTAACTACACGCCTGTAGTCCCCGAAGGGATAGGCAGAGGTAAATGCATGCATTCTAGCATACATGCAAACACCCACGACTCGCCGGTTACGTTTTGGCCCATGTAACAGGTGGCGAAACTGTTTCCATCTCCGGGCACATTATGTAATATTCAAGTTTTCACTTCTGCCCGCACTCCCGCAGTTTAACTCGTTGTTTTTTTAATTACAGGTGTAGTGAAACCATAGATATCTAACAGGAGCGAACGAATTACATAGGTTTTAAGTTTGGTAGGTATACCTAATACTTAAAATTGTAAATGCCGTGGCACAAAAGCTTTTAAATTGTGTATCAAGTCTAAATGTATGTAGTAGTATAATCACAGAGACAACAACTTAGGTATCAGGGGTGTTAACGAATATTATTATGTATTTTGACCTCTGGTTTTTATGTAAGTAGATGTCTTCTGCAGAACTGCGTGCTTGTTTGCCACATTGGTTAGATACATTAAAAAATTAAAGGATATTACGAAAGGGTAGTGATAGGAAGACGTTTCTGGAGAGTTGTGACTGTTGTGAGTGTTTGCATGCACTCATGCACGGAATAGATAAATAACTATTCCCTTGCAAAGGTAAATGTATGCCTTCATAACGAGCATATTGACATTCTTCTGATCTATAATTCAAACACCGAGAGTGTCATTTCAAATCTTCTGGGATAGAAAAATCCCAATATTATTTCCACGTAATATACATACCTATCTAATCTAAGCTCCTCCACGAGAAATCTAAGTCAATGCGGGACTTCAGGCGTTGTGGTCTTTTATAACAACATAACAGTTCTTATTTAAACAAGATGATATAAAAAAAAACAGGGCGACTTGTAGATTGTAGCAACAGTCACGTACACGTCCGGATTTGGTATGGAGTGGACCGCGGTTTCGGTACGGCGGACATAATTATTATTAATCAAGTCCGATGCGATCCGCTCGCGCGTATTTGGTCTGTGGATTCGGTCCGCCGTACCGAAACCGGTTGTGAGTAGCGAGAGCGGGTTTGGTCGGCGGATTTGGTCCGATACCGTACGTAGAATCATCTGTCAAGAAAGTACCAGGAATCTTGCATTTTCAAACGCCTTTTTTGGAAATTAATTTGTGGCAAAGTCGGCAGAATAACAGTTTGGTTTTGTTACGAAATTCATCATTGTTTAAGTACCTATTTGGTTGGTGAATCAATTTTATCAAAAACAGGTAGGTACTACGTTTGAGTGACTTATCTACCTAGTGCATTAAAACGCGGTCAAAATCAGCAGTTGGCGTATTACGTAGCTATCTCAGTTAATATAATTTCATTAGCCACTTTGCAGTACATTGCTGTTTTAGCGAGGCGTAATAATTACCATCATTTTTGGAAAACAGAAATGTACTATAAAGTGGCTTTGAAATTGATTGCCACCGAGAAACATAAGTCGCCCTCTCAGGTGGAAGATTTGCCTTGGTCCTAGACCAAAATCTAACCAGTATTTCTCAAACATTGTTCTGCCATGGCCCGATCATTTTCACACAGCTCCTTTGTGAGCCACTTATTATTTTAAACTCAAGCTGGTTGCAATAAGTAAAATAATAGATTTTAAGTCTGATCGGCATAAATGGAATAGGTAGATCGCAGGCCATACAGCCATGACAAAATTTGTCTTCGCTTCGCCAAAGGACCAGTGAAAAAAAAAACTTTTACGCTGTTAAACAAATACGAATACGTACGTGTTGAGACTGTTTGTGTTCGTTCTTGATTATAATGAAACTCTTCAGAAGGTTGTAGTAGAATATCTTTTTACACAAAAAACAGCACAATTTATACAAAAATGGAAAATAAGAAAAACCAATAAAATAACAGATAAATAATTAACAACCAATAGGATTTTAGATAATTGATAATGCTATCTCAATTTCTGTCTCTTTTCTGGCACGTGTCGATTTATCGGTCAAGGTCAGCGCGGGAGCAATGCGCGCATGCGCGATACGTTCGAAGTTCGGTGAACTCCAGTGCGCATGCGCCAGTCGCCGGTATAAGTATGTGCGGCGCTCGCTGGCTCGCTCTTTCGCTCGGGGCTCGCAAGATGAACGCACGCGTCGCGGGAGCTCGCCGGCTGACGACGCGTGCCGAAGATGTAGACTGAAGCGGAGACTGATGTGGCTATGAGTTCAAGCTGGATCTGAAGTCGTGCGGTGAGTATTGAAGTGGAGACGTCGAAGACTGAAGATGTTAGAGCGTGGTTGCAGATGAAGAGCTCTAACGAGTGAGTCGATTGCTGTGATGTGCTCGAAGTGTTCGGTAACAGATCTTGAGGTATAGGTATAAGGTTTTCAGGTAAAGGTAAAAGGTTTTCAGGTAAAGGTATGTGGTTCTGAGGTAACGGTAAAGGTTTTTGAGGTAAGTGGATTTGTGGTAAAGGTAAGTTTTCAGTGTCTTCCACAACATAGGCAGGCTTGAGTCTGTCGATAGATATGTTGGTTTGACGCTCAGGTAACTGGATCGTAAACACTTTGTCTGTGCGATTTACGACCTTGTAGGGACCTTCATAGGGTGTTTGAAGCGGTGTGCGTATCGCGTCGACTCTAATAAACACATGACTGCAGGTATGTAGGTCTTGATGAACGAAAATGTGTTTATTGTTTCGTGCGTTACGTTGTTGCGGTCGATTTTGCGCGATGATTTCTCGTAGGTTTTGCACGTAGCCGTAGTCCATTGATGTAGGCGTGGTCGATATGCTTGCCTCGAAGAAATCGCTGGGTAGACGTAGGTTATGTCCGTAGGTTAATTCGGTGGCGCTTACGTCACTATCGGAGCGGAGAGCGGCGCGTAAACCGAACATTACGGTCGGCAGTGTTTGATTCCAGGAACTTCGCGCGTCTGATAATTTGGCGCGTAAAGATGATTTTAGCGTGCGATGCCATCTTTCGACGATTCCGTTGCTCTGCGGGTGATACGGAGTTGTTCGTATTCTGTTTACTCCCATTATTTTCATTAGGTTTGTAAACAAATTACTCTCGAATTGTCTTCCTTGATCCGTAGTTATTGTTGTAGGGCATCCAAATCGACAAATCCAATTGTTGTAGATAACTTCGGCGACTGTTTCGGCGGTGATGTCGGTAGTAGGTATAGCTTCGGGCCATCGGGTGTGTCGGTCGATCATTGTTACTAGGTAGCGATGTCCTTGAGCGGTCGTAGGTAGCGGTCCTACGATGTCGGCGTGAATGTGTGTGAATCGCTCGGTTGGCGGGAAAGTTCCGATCTCGCTGTGGGTGTGACGATGTATTTTGCTTTTCTGGCAATTTATACATTGCTTCGTCCACGTTCCGATGTCGTTGTTCATTGCCGGCCAAAAGTATTTTCTCGTAATAAGTTTCCGTGTTGTTCTCGTTCCGGGATGACTTATGTTGTGTATACTGTTGAATACTTCTTGGCGATATTCGGTAGGTATGTACGGTCGCACGTATGTAGTGGAGGTGTCGCAGTATAGTTCGATGTTGGTATTTGGTATACTGATTTTTTTAATGCATAGGTTTGGTTGTTGCATTAATTGTTGGATGCTCGGATCTTTTTCTTGTGATTTTGCAATCTCTTCGTAGTTGATGGATGATGGACAGGATATGGCTTCGATGCGGCTGAGAGCGTCGGCACAAACGTTTTCTGATCCGGATACGTGTCTGATATCCGTGGTGAATTCGCTGATGAAAAGTAGTTGTCGCGTTCGCCGTGGCGTCTCGGTGTTACTCTGCGTTTTGTTCATCGCGAATGTCAGCGGTTTGTGGTCGGTGAAAATGATGAGTGGTCGCCCTTCGAAGATTTTACGGAAGTGAGTAACTGCCATATGTATAGCTAGTAACTCGCGATCGTAGGTAGAGTACTTCTGTTGCGCATCGGAAAATTTCTTCGAAAAATATCCAAGTGGTTGCCATGTGTTGTTTATGTATTGTTGAAGAACTGCTCCTGCGGCCTTGTCTGAGGCGTCGCTGAATATTGCGAGAGTGGCGTGGTGAGACGGGTGAGCGAGTAAAGCTGCGTTACTGATGCTGACTTTACATGCGTCAAATGCTTGATTCGCGGCGTCGGTCCACTCGATGACTGTCTTATCGCGCTTCTTTGCATCGTGTAGGTATGCGTTCAGCGGAGCTTGTAATAAAGCGGCGTTAGGTATGTGATCGCGATAGAAGTTCAGCATGCCGAGGAAGCGTCGTAGTTCTTCGATTGTCTTTGGCTTGGTGTATTTAAGGATGGCTTCGACCTTTTCTTCAGGTGGTTTGATGCCTTCGTTTGACACGATGTAGCCGAGGAATTTGACTTGCGGCTGACCGAGAACACACTTGGCGGGATTGATTGTGATGCCGTTTTCTTCCAATCGTGACAGTACGGTGTTGAGGTGCTCTCGGTGTTCCGTTTCATTGGTTGAGGCGATCAGGACGTCGTCGATAAACGGGAAAACGTAGTCGAGTCCACGCAGTACTTCGTGTATATATCGTTGAAAAGTTTGGCCTGCGTTCTTCAAGCCGGGACACATGCGTGGGAATTCGAATAAACCGAATGGTGTAATGATAGCGGTTTTTTCGATATCTTGCTCTCGGACTATGATCTGGGCATATGCGCGGTTCAGGTCAATTGTCGAAAATACGTTGTTTCCGGAGAGGTGGTAGGTGAAGTCCTTGATTCTGGGAACTGGGTAGCGATCGGGTGTTGTAATCGTATTGAGGCGGCGATAGTCACCACACACTCGTATATCTCCATTTTTCTTCGGTACTATATGTAGTGGTGATGACCATGGGCTCTTGCTGGGACGACATAGACCTTGTTGCATCATGTTCTCAAATTCTTTTCGAACGGTTTCGTATCGATGCGGAGGTATCGGACGGGCACGGCAGTGTACTGGTTGTCCGGTGGTTTCGATGTAGTGCTCGACGTTGATTTTCGAATTCAGATTCATTGAAGTGAGTCGCGTAGTGCCAGGGTATTTCGCAAGTATGTCATGGTAGGACTCGCGGATGTCGATACTGCGTATTGTAGGTATGTTTGTAGACATTAGTGGAGCGGCGACTTGTAGGTTTGTGACGCCATCAATCAATCTTCGATGTTTGATGTCTACGATCAATTGATGGTGGTTGAGGAAGTCGGCTCCAAGTATCGGTTTCGACACGTCGGCGATGATGAATTTCCATTTGTATGGTCGTCTTAAATTCAGGTCAAGTTCGAGCGTTTTCTCTCCGTAGGTATTTATCGTTGTGTTGTTTGCTGCGTACAACTTGAATGGGAGCGGCGTTGGTGTCTGGCCTTGCTTCCTTGGTAGCACGGATATGTTAGCCCCAGTGTCTACCAAGAAGGAGTAATTCGTCTTCCGGTCACGGACGAATAGGCGGTATGATGAGTTGGGAACGCCGGTATCCGCCTCTGCCAACGTTCGTTCTAGTTTTCCGACTGTTGCTTGTAGGTACATGGTGTAGTGCATCGTCTCGCTTGACTACCGAAGCGTCGATGGTAGTAACAGTGTGCCGGAGAGTCAGTGGGCGTCCGGGAACGCTGACGAGAGGTGCTTCGTTGGCGGGAGCGCTGGCGGTACCGGTGCATGTTGTTGTTATTGTGGTACGGCGGTCTTGTTTTTAGCTCGTTGATTTCCAAGGTCAACTTGCGGATCTCGTCGATGAGGAATTGGGTGTCGGCTTGACTGGTTGGTGCTGGGGTAGGTGGTGACGGTGGTTGCACGGAGATAGCGGCGACATCGTGGGTTTGCTCGAGCATAGTGTCGGCGAGCAAAGCTAGCTCTTCTAGAGTTGTTTGGTGCCTAAATGTCTCGCTGACGGCGAGGACAGATCGGACGTGGGCTGGGAGGAGTTTGGTCCACATCATGCGCAGCGTTGTGTCGGTGACCTTGTCCTTCGCTAGCATGCGCATACGTCGTAGTAGGTGGGTGGGCTTCTGGTCACCGAGCTCCATTTCAGCCAGTAGTTTTTGTAGCTGCCGGCTATCTGATTCCTCATAAACGGAGATCAGTCGCTTCTTGATGGCCTGGTATTGCTCGTCCCGTGGTGTGTTGCAGAGAATGTCGGCGATTTGCTCAACGTCCCCTTTATCGAGCTGGACGAGGACCATCTGCGTGAGCTGGGCGGTACTTCTTTTTAGGTCTTCAGTGGCGGTCTCGAAATTTATGTACCACAGCCGTGGATTGTCGCGCCAGAATGGGGGTATGCGCATGGACAGCGCTATGCCATCGGCGTGTGGTGCGTGAGACGTCGTTGGTGTGGCGGCTTCGTGGAGGCGTCCTGGGGCGAGTGGCTGGGTGGGTTCCATGACGGTGTTGTGTGGATGGGCAGCCGGACAGGGATTCGCCTTCCTTTTTTCCTTTGCAGGCTGTATGCAGTAAGTCGCTGTACAGCCGGGCAGAGCTTCGCCTTGTTTGACGTGTGCAGGTCGCTGGGCAGGCTGGCAGGGATTTGCCTGGTTTTCTTGAGATCCTTGGTATCACGTCGGGGTCACCACTGTTGAGACTGTTTGTGTTCGTTCTTGATTATAATGAAACTCTTCAGAAGGTTGTAGTAGAATATCTTTTTACACAAAAAACAGCACAATTTATACAAAAATGGAAAATAAGAAAAACCAATAAAATAACAGATAAATAATTAACAACCAATAGGATTTTAGATAATTGATAATGCTATCTCAATTTCTGTCTCTTTTCTGGCACGTGTCGATTTATCGGTCAAGGTCAGCGCGGGAGCAATGCGCGCATGCGCGATACGTTCGAAGTTCGGTGAACTCCAGTGCGCATGCGCCAGTCGCCGGTATAAGTATGTGCGGCGCTCGCTGGCTCGCTCTTTCGCTCGGGGCTCGCAAGATGAACGCACGCGTCGCGGGAGCTCGCCGGCTGACGACGCGTGCCGAAGATGTAGACTGAAGCGGAGACTGATGTGGCTATGAGTTCAAGCTGGATCTGAAGTCGTGCGGTGAGTATTGAAGTGGAGACGTCGAAGACTGAAGATGTTAGAGCGTGGTTGCAGATGAAGAGCTCTAACAGCTCTTTTCAGAGCTACCATCCTGTCTCTGTCGAACGTCATCTGTACAGCATATAGTTCTTTTAAGAACTTTCCTGTCTCTTGTGCGTCAATGCGTGCTGTACTAAAACAGTTCTTTTAGGAACTATTTCGTCACCGTTTCTGCTGTTAGTGGCTGCTACATACGTATTATCGTTTATCGTTTTACTTGACACTGGCAATATGCGTAATAGCGATGCCATTACTTGACATATTTAAAAATATCGATGTATCCTAATTCGATATTTAAACATATATCAACAGCCATAACGACGAAGACGAAATTCGTGATCCAGCTCTTCCAGCTACGGGCTAGTTTCTTGGAAAGCGTGTTTTAATTCATTTCAACAAAATTAAAGCGAAAGGGAGTAATTAATGTGAGTTTAGCGAACATGAAAATCATTTTTGTATACATTTTTGATTTAGTTGAGACTACTGATAGCTACAATTTCGAAATATTGGTTATTGTACTGCGACTAGAATACGTGAACTAGCAATTCGCACACATACAAACGAAAGAAATGTTATAATTTATATACCCAATATTCGTCGCATCAAAAAACAGACATATGGCGTGATGGAGAATGTTCGAATCCTATCAGATGTGAACTCTCTGACTAATAAGTTAATGTTGTTTTTTTTACTTTTTATTAAACGTTAATTTTTAGATTTTTTGATGCTATTAAGTACCTAATAATTTTTTTTGTAAAAGTTTTATAAGGAATGTTCCTAACAAAAATAACTATCTGTACTAATAATTATAAAATAATTTGTATGTTCAAACCATTATTTTAATATATTAGACACTAACATAATACAATAATAGTCTAATGTATTTACTTTCCAACCTAATTTATTTACTTTCCGATCCGTGAAAAAATAGTTTAGTTACGGTCCAGTGTGTTTGTGAAGGTGAAATTATAAAATGACTAATTAGTTTTTAATATTGTTCCACAGCATGAGAACCCCAGGGTTACGGCCCTGTAATTTCCGGCACAGAGGCATAACACCTCAGGCCTCAGGAGTGGTTACGCATATGCATTTTGACCTTGTTCTTTTTGTGGGTGTCTATAGGCTGCAGTCATCACTTAACATTGATGTGAACTGCATGCTTGTTTGCCACTTTAACAACAAAGCCAAAAAAAGGCCCTGCCTACCAGCTAAGACTTGACTGGCTTATTTATACCTACCTAGATGTATGTGGGGTACCTACAGTATTCATTTGCAATCAATGTTATCAAAGTCATTGGAGCTTTACTGGTGGTAGCGCTCCAGGGACGGAGCTCGCGGACGTAGGCACTACCACATTACCTAATATATTTACTTGCCGCTAAATGGTCGTGTTCAGCACTATCGTGTTACAATCAGATGGTTATGTACGGCCCTGTAATTTCCGGCACAGAGGCATAACACCTTAGGCCTCAGTAGTGGTAACACATCTGCATTTTGACCTCTGGTCTTTGTATGGGTGTCTATAGGCTGCAGTCATCATTTATCATCAATGTGAACTGCATGTTTGTTTTCCTCTTTCAATAAGTACCTACATAAAAAAAACTAAGTACCTATATAATATGCTTGTTTGCCATTTTAGTACACAAACTAATAATCTCGTAGATTACGATATCATAGATTATCTATGTACGGATATATCTTCACCCCTTACAGGGTAGGCTCAGAGTGTGGAGCACAAGATATCTATATAATTTATAGGAAAATAAAACATTCAATAAGATACTTCCAACAATATATATTTCAAATAAGAATTATTTGTATATAATCATTTCAGTTCAAAGACATATATCCCCAGATCTTGCAACTACATATTTACAATGAAATAATTTAATTTTATTGATCTCTCATCCAATTACGGCTCAACATTATATACCTACATAAGAAATGAAAGGTAGAAGTAGGTATTTTGCTTTGATGAATTTATATTAGAGTTTTTGGTTGCACTGCACCACTAGTGAGGTGAAGTGCAGAAGTTTTCTTGTTTCTTGTAGCTGACCTTGAACCTGTAGATAAAAAATAATATGACATATTTATCTTACTATTTACTCAGTAAGAGTTGGAGGAGATAGGCACTATCACATTACCTAATATTACTACATCCCAATTAAAATGATATAATAGCAGTAAAATAGTCAACTGTGTGCTCAATATATTATATTCTATTTTAAGTAAATAAAGGATTAATAAAAGTATATTTTGTATAAAAATGAAAATATAGTGTACAATTAATACTCACAAATATTGTTTGCACTAACCTTTAATGATATAATCAAAATATTTAAACATCACTGTCCTGCTGGTTGCGCTATAACCTAAAATAAAATTAAAACAAAAATACACAAACATTTCCAACAATTATTTTGATTATTATGGCCAATGTGAACATATTGTGGGAGGGTCAGAGTGCTATGAGCAGCAGCGCCCGTGAGTCCCAATCCATCTGTTTTACATCTGCAGGAAGAGTTCTGGACTTTTAAGGATCAGTGTTGTGGAGTCTTCACTTTACTGCGTCAACAAATACTGGAATTCTCGAAGTCTCTAGATTCCATGGAGATGAGACACAGGCACAAATACTTATTAGTTAGCAGTGTCCCGGAGATAAGGAGGGATAAAAGATTTGGTATATTTGTCGGAAAAGGAACTAATTTCTGGAGGGCACTTAGAAATTGACGACGATCGTAAATAGGGCAAGAGAAAAATATATGGTTCACATTACCATCATCAAGCCCACATTCGCAAATAGATGAGTCCCTGATCCTAAGCTTGTTAAGAAAAACGGGACAGCAACAATGACCTAGGTGGAGACGACAAATGACAGAAGTTTCCCGTTTAGGGAATCTGTAGCGAAAAAACCAAGGTTTTGGCGGTATTGTAGGTTGAATACCACCATAATAGGCTCCCTTCGTGCCAGAGATTGGGGGCCAGTTTTGGGACCAAGCCTCATGTAAATATTGCTTAGGTTGATGAACTAAATCATGAGGAAAAATTTTGTATGGATGAAGGTCACCAGAAATCACAGCATCCCGGGCAAGCTAATCCGCTCGTTCGGATTCACCAGAGTGACCTGGGATCCAAGCAAGAATAACAGACAAACCATTTTCTGTAGCTTTTCTCAGAGCATCTTTTATCTGAAGGATAATAGGGTTATGGGAGTTGTCTGAAAACGGATTTGAAAGGAGAGATTGTAGGGAACCTAAAGAGTCGGAGAAAATAAGTGATTAGGATAGTTCGAACATATTAATATAGTTAACTGCTTCTAAAATACCTATGCATTCACCTGTAAAAACTGTAGTCTCAGGAGGATTTTAATTTTCTGAACTATGTTGAACTCAGTGTGGTAAACACCTACTCCGACACAACCGTCAGAGGAAAGTTTAGAGGCATCGGTGAAAATCGAATGCCAACCTTGCCAGTCCCTATTCATTATCTGTTGAAAGTGATTCCTTGCGAAAGGATCAGTTTTATGGACGCCTAAATCAAAAATTATTTTAGGTAGAGCTATCACAGTCTCATATGGATAACTGAAGACAGGTAATTTACTTGATCGATGCACGGAGGCACCAAGATCTTGGAATTTGCGGAAGCTGTTGACTAAGCGAGGGGGGATTTTCGATGCCCAGAAATTGGAAGAATTTACTAAATGTGATAAACGCTCCAAGATAGGAAATAGCGGATGATCTTTGAATTTAGAAATTCTAAATAAATACGTGTCAGATAAAAATTGTCTTCTGCAGTTAAGTGGTGGATCAACGCATTCTACTTGTAACGCATTAATGGGACTGGACTTCATAGCTCTAGAAATTATCCGGAGTGCCCTGGACTGAATCAAATCGAACTTTTTGAGCCCCGCCTTGTTGGCCGGATCCAGCAAGAACGATCCGTAATCAAAAACACTCCTGACAATTGCATTATAGAGGAGCTTTAGGGAATAGGGATGTGCTCCCCACCACACTTCAGCTAAGCAGCGAAGAATGTTGAGATTTCTTTCACACTTGGCAGCCACATAATCACACCTTTAACTTTGAGTCCAGAATAAGGCCTAGAAGGAGATGTTGCAAAAATGTATGGACCTCCGGCCATGTATTGTACACAATATCATTAAACAGGCAAAATCAATATAAAAACGTTTTTTACTGCATATTTTCACTTATTTAGCTTTGTTTGCAGTTACAAAACATTATTTTCAGTTAGAATTGCAACTCAAAACCAACATGGCGAATATGGCGGGCGATGTCATTTTGACATTTTCATTTTTTAAATTGTATTTTGATTATAGAGTACTTGGAGAAAAAAGTAATATTTTCTAAATACTATCAAAATCGATTGATCCCAAGTGTCGGCTGCATCGCCGCCATGTTTAATATAGTTGAAAATGATAAAAACGTTTGAATCAAATGTGGTTGTAACTCTAAAATATATTCTTGAATAAATTAATTGTATTTTTTTCGGATTCTTCTTTAATTTACCCATTTTTTGAGGACGTGTACGAACCAGAGCCGAGCTCGCAACATCTCCTTTAGCATGGTCCTTTACAGGAATAGGACTGTTATCAATGTAGATGTCAACAGCTGGGATAAGTCTTTTTCTGGTAAAAACAACCACAGTGCTCTTGGTAGCGGACAGCTGGAGACCATTAGCACTGAGCCACAAACTCAGAGAACGGAGAGAGTGATTTATTAATTCAGAGGCTTTATCAATACAGGGGTCGGAAACGAAGAGCTACTCTTCGTTTCCGACCCCTGTATCATCATCAGCATATTGAAGAATCTGACATGGAGATGGGATGGATGTCTCTAAATCGTGGGTATATATATTGTATAGGAGGGGGCTTAGGACAGAGCCTTGCGGGAGGCCTTTATAGACAAAACGGGAACTGGATATATTGGGGTTGTCACATCTGAGGAGAATGGATCGTTGTGAAAACAGGTTTATGATGAAATTGGTCCACTTCGTCGGTATTCTCAGCTGTTGAAGCTTGTTCCTGAGAATTGGAAGTTGAACATTGTCATATGCCGATGAGATGTCAAGGAATGCGCCTATAACAGTATGGTTCTGGGATAAGGATATGCGGATCTGTGAGGTCCATGGTACTTCTACCCTTTCTGAAACCGTATTGACTAGTGCCCAAAATATACCTGCTTTCAATAAACCACTCAAGGCGGTTCTTAAGTAATCGTTCTGCAATTTTTACCAAAACAGACGAGAGAGCGATTGGTCGAAAAGAGACAGGATTATTTGGGTCTTTGTTGGGCTTAAGAATTGGGATTACAATTTGTGATTTCCAGGAATCTGGAATAATTCCCGTATCCACGATGATATTTATTAGCTCTAGCAAATAGCTTAAGGTAGCATTAGTAGCGTGAGATAGAAATGAGTACGGAATACCATCTAAACCTGGAGCGGAATCTTTTACTTTCTTCAGGTTGTTCCTAAGCTCGTCTATAGAGAATGGAGCTTCCCTATGATCAGTAGAAGATGGTAAAAAGAGAGCGTAATCTGAAGGAAGTATACTAAGAGATGGGACAGTAGGTGCTGCAATTTTATCCATAAATGAATCAGCCCACTCTGGTGAAGGAATGGGATAGATGGGATTTGGTGTTTTACAGTGACGGAATCGCCGAATTTGACGCCAAACTAGCGATATAGGGGTATCCGGAGAGACAGAAGCACAGAATGTCTTCCAACCGTCAAGCTTTTTGGCCCGCAAGTTAAGACGACATAAGGCGCTTACCCTACTGAGTTCGTTGTAATTTGCTATAGTCATTTCGAGAAAATAATTTTGTTCGGCTGTCCGGCGTTCACAAATTATATCGGTGCATTCCCGATCCCACCAAGGTGGAGATGAGTTACGAAGCGATTGTTTTTTTTTTTTGGAAATACTTCCTCTGCTCATGCTATAACGGCAGCAGAGAACGACTCCGAGCAAGCACCTATAGAATGAATATTAATAGCAGGAAATGAGCTAATTTTGTCATGTAAACTGATTGAAAAACCATCCCAATCACCATCCTCTAAGCGATATTTAAGGGGAGTGCGCTTACGAGTGGGAGGTCTATAAACGAAATACAAAACACAAGGTTTCTAGTGAACTGAACAGTTTTTCTTTAGAACAAAACCAAATGTCACTGATTTCACAAAGCACATAGCTCACCAAGTCTCTCTGTAAATATCGAAACAAAATAATAAAATAATTATTTCATACTTTTTTTAGTAATTATTACTCTGATTAGAAAAATAATAAAATGGAAGCTTGACTTGACGGCTTGACAAATGACAATGTCAAAATCAAGACATGTCAAAAAATTGTTTGTATTGCCAGTGTATTAAGCGCCTAAAGTACTACCTTGATTAATAATACCTAACGTGGCGACTGGCGAGTTATTGTAATAGTATCATTGAAGGATAAGACAATATATTTTAGTCTTTGAAAAATGAATAAAAAGCAACCGCTTCTAATTTATAATCCGCAAAAGTAAAAAAAATACAACACATGTAGTAGAGATAACACACTTTTTCAACTAAAATGATATGTTGCTAGAATCTGGTCGCACTGAGTTGATCCACGACACGAAATGCTTGAAATAATTTTATATTTTTATTTCTCACAGAGCGGCAACGTCGCGATTGCGCTGTTGGTAACGTTGGTGTGTATTGCTGTTTTGTTCTCGCAATGTCAGTCTGAATCTGTCGCACGCACTACTACATGCGTAAACTACAGGTAAATACAACGTACTTTTAGGGCATTTTATTATTATATTATTACACGTGCGAAAATAAGTACGTAAATTAGGGCTATATTAAGTCATTCTGAGTATAAAATCAATACAGTAAAGAAAAAAAAGCAGTTCAAATTTGTATAGGAAACGTTTAACCTTGTTTTACGGCCACGGATTCAAGTCCTTAACA
The DNA here is from genome assembly GCA_036365455.1 of Macrosoma leucophasiata. NCBI lineage: Eukaryota > Metazoa > Arthropoda > Insecta > Lepidoptera > Hedylidae > Macrosoma > Macrosoma leucophasiata. The sequence continues at coordinate 17,713,809 of JAWQUS010000007.1, read as the reverse complement.
GCCAATCTTCAGTAATTTTTATCTTCATTTCTTATGATAATGAATATCCATATGGAAGATGACTATGATTGGATGCTTCCAAGTGGAATATGATGAGATGGCTCCAGTAAAGTGATGGGGACTTTACTAGGAGATTTTACGAAGTTTTGGAGGCAACATGAAAAATCACTTTTCACTTTATAATATCACTTTCCTACACCCGTGAACGTTATCGAATGTTTTATGATAAAAATCCCACCATTTTTACACATAAAAACAGTAGTTCTTAGTTTAAAACTACTTGGCAAACTGTCACACGACTCCGCCGCGCCCGAAAAAAACAATAAGCTAATTAAGTTATATTTGAAGATCTGGCACTAGCAACACTGCTTAAACGTCATTGAAGTCATTAGAAGTCACCTTGCGTAACTGCGAAATTAGGGATGCAAGGTTTTTATAAATATCGATATATCGATATTGAAACATATCGACATAAGTCGATGTCGATATATTGGACATATGTTAGTGTATTTTAAAGAGTAATCCAATTTTCTTTATGTTCTACTAAAGATTTATCGATTATGTACGCATGTTGTATTATTATTGTACTAGCTGTGCCCGCGACTTCATCCACGTGAGAAAAAATATGATTGTTCAGTATCTACCCGGACGAAGTCGTGGGCGAAGCTAGTATAAAAGTAGCTTAAGTTACTCCTTATTACATCAGCTATCTGCCCGTGAAAATCGGTCCAGCCGTTCCCAAGATTAGCCCCGCCAAACAGACAGACAGACAGACAGACAGACAAAAATTGTAAAAAATGTTGATTTGGTATACGTACCGTGTATACATGCATATGCATTTAGTAAAAAGCGGTGATTTTAAAATTACAAACAGACACTCCAATTTTATTTATTTGTATAGATGTATAGATTATAGGGAGCGTTAAAGTATTACGTAACGCAATTCTTAATGATTTTTGACTCTCCAACATCCCCATGTAACATGCCGCAACGTTGTTATGTAAGTACCTCTCCTTCCCCTCTCGAAACGTTACGTAACACCCAAATGAGCATTTATTGTACCTATAAAAGTAGCGTAAAATACATTCGAGGGATTGCCCGAAACATAAGCGAGAAGTTTAAGCACTGTTTAAAATACTAACAAATATTGACAATGAAATCAAAATAAAACTGACGTTCAATATTATACATTCGAGGGATTCCCTGAAACCTTTGCGAGAAGAGTTGCTAACTTAGGAGATTTAAATTCCTTACTTTTCTTTATTAAATTTAATAAACGTAAAATATCGTAAAATCTTAAAAAGCCGATCCTTCCCTCCATATTGCAATACGTTAAGTTACGTAATACTTGAACGCTGCCATTTTGCATATGATAACAATTACAAAATTTTGAATATATAATAAGGTACAATAGTTAAGGTAATGATTATATCAAAATATGTACATTTTTAAATTAAATAATCACAGTTCATATTTTGTACCAGCAATTGAATGGAAAATATAGTGACTTTGACAGTTGCTTGATGCTTCCATAGAAAACATGTTTAGATGAAATAATAATTTAATCTTTCCATATTTCCAAACGTATTGTCAATATGAAAAATATCAATATTTATCGTTTTTCCATGCATTGATTGCATTGCATGATTCAATGTTGAATGTATTGTTGCTAGGGTTCAGCAAATTTTTAAAAGTATCGATATTTACTCGATGTCATGTATGTTATCAAAAGTATCGATACCAGTGAAAGTATCGGATCAAAAGTATCAGTATCGATTTTTATTGGAGTGTGCTCTTAAGAAACGATTTGAATAATAAGGCCGAGAATCTACATTTTGTAGATGTCGATGTTGACGTGTTTCCACGTGTTAAGCACTGCCTCTGTGAGCCAGCGCGGGCGCGGCGTCGTGCCAAACATATTTTACAAACTGCAATAGTTTTGTCAACCTTTTTAAGACTTAAGAAGACATCGATGATCTCATCAGGTGACATAATAATATTGGTTTCTAGATTTTCACACTAGTACCACAGTATAAGTACATACAGTAGTTTATCGCCTTTGAAGTTTGGCGATATGCCGCCTTCACCCATCAAAAGGCAAATTCATTACGGTTGTCACGTTTTTGGTTTTTTATTTACGTTGTTTATATTGTAACGCGTTAGTTTACGTTGAACATATATAAAAACCCAAAAAACATCACGCCTGTAATCCCCGAAGGGGTAGGCAGTGTTAAATGTATATATTCAAACATCCTCGATTCGCCGGTCAGTATTCAGCTCATGTAATAGGCGGCGAGCCTGTTGACATCGCCGGGCACATTGCTTAACTTCGAGGTACTCGGAAGCCTCCAGAAAATGGAAAAATCTATCAAACTATAAATAACCTATCAACAGATTTCCGTGACATCCCTGAAACAGATTTCCCTGAAATCTGTCATTCTACCACCAATTTACCAGTCTATCATCCATCTACCAGTATTCCAGTCGGGCGGTCTATCAGTACGTTAGAATTCTAACAATTCTATTTTACTGATCCTAATATTTATCCATACGTTTTTATCTCCATCCAATATACTAAATCCTAATATCAAATACATACCTACAAAGAAACAAAAAAAAAGTTTTTCTTTGAAGATTTTTTCGTTTTAAGTGAAGTGAGTACGTACATAAAGTGTAAAATATAACAAACATTATTATAAATGAAAATTAGAATAAATATGAACAGTAAAATTAACATCTTTTTTTTTAATATCATCTTTCCAAAAACTTAGTAAAAGAAATTTTAAATCTGTCACCCCTTATCGCTGAGTACCAAGTAGTTGACAGTTTTTGTATGGGCTACTTGGTACCACCTCTCTACCGCGCGTCGCACGGCCCGCACGATTTCTCTGACATTACACGTTCGTTGGATGACTGTAGGTAATGAACACGTTCGTTTTCTTTAGACTGTGCTAGTACTAACACCGTTGAAATCAATGAACAAGCCAAATAATAATAAAATTAATTTCTCTATTAAGCTAACCTGCTACCTACAATCAGTAATTTAAATTTAAATTAATTTACCAGAATGTTTAATTTTGTATAAAGTTTGTACAAATTCACACGTATTAATCCCAAAATACTAAGATCCAATTAAAGTAGGTACTGAACTGGGTACACACACATAACCGTTGATTTATAGATTCAGGGATAGGGTAACAAGTATCGAGTACATCAGAAATTATCGATACCTAGTAAAGTATCGGAACATTTAGTATTATCCAGTATTATAGTACTCTGTGGTAGGCGTGGGAGAAACGTCTCACCTTTGTGATTTTTTTTTTTTTTTTTTTTTTATTCTAAATTAAAGGGCTTTATCGCACATGCGATTATGTCGCCCTGGTTAGGTACAAACTAAACAATAACTTTAACTTTGTCTTAAATTAACAAGTTTGTAAAGTGTTCTAGCTGAGTCGGATAGCGGTTCAGCTAGAGCACTGTTACAGAAGCCTAATTCACTAATCTTGCTTGCTATCTTACTTCTATGTTCACTGTTATATTTACATTCCATTAATACATGGTAAACATCATCTATACAACTAACGCAATAATCACAATTTGGGGACGAACTCTTTGCCATGAGATACAGAAATTTATTACCCGGTAGGTGACCTTTGTGATTGGAACATTTGCATCTGAAACACTAAACTGTTTCGAATCTTTGAATGTATCATTTCGAACATTTGTCACATTGCGTCAAAGATCTACTGTGGCGATAGTCCAAAACAAACAACTCGGCTTTTAAAAGCAAATAATGCAAACGAAAAACGCTCTTAAATGATTCGTCTTACAAACACCATACTCGTTAATATTACGTGCACAAGGTACTGTATAGGCGCAACGGAATAAGTAACAAAATATCATCTCATTTGGTATCCCACTCTCACTTGCTTAATATTGTATTGTTATTTCGCTCTCTCGCTTCGCTAACTGATTCAGATTCAAATGTCAAGTGTTTCGGTTGCGGTCATGCGGTCACACTCAATCACTCATTCACTCAAGCGACATGAACGCGCTAAACAGAGAGCAATAATGTTCGAGTTCCAAATGATGCAAATGATGCATTTGAAACAGCGTTCCAATCTTTCCGAACATTGAAATGTTTCGTAACAGTGATACGAAACAGTAAAGAGTTACACACGTCTACTCTGTGGTATTATCGATACTTTTATGGACCTAATTGTTGCATCCCTATGCGAAAGTTATTTTGATAATTTGATAGAAAAATGTTAATTTCTTACACAGTTTACTTCAAATCGTAAAAATGTTTAATACTACTCCAATTAGAAATGCTCTAAGACGTCTTCAAATAAAAAGTCTTTTGGCGGTTACTGAAACGAGTCAACCTTCTAAACAAATTTATAGTAATGTTAGGTTAGGAAGTCCGAGACAAATTCCCCCAGAAAAACTTGTATCTCCAGGGATTTCAACTAAATACCGCGTGATAACGGAAGAAAATTCGCCTATTATTCAGAATACTGCCGAAGAAATGCATGAAACCGAGGAAAAATATCCTATAATTAGCGATGAATTTGACGGTATCAACTTGGAACGTTAGTGAAATTTCGTCTCATTTATTAACTTACTAATTTATATCATTCATATCATTTATAATAATATCAATGTGCTCTGAGGTAAAAGATCGATTTTTGTAATATTTTTAATAACGCATGTGAGTGAATTTAGGAAATTGAGAAGAAATAGCAATAGTGTATGTAGTCATTAATATCTTTATTAATAGGTAATTTTTAATTTTATTCCCAAGAAAGTACCTTATTATTTTAAAATCTAAAGATAGATAAATCCTGGACAGCCCGTGGTCACAATAATTTAATACATTTTTATTTTTTATAGGAGGACAAACAGGTGTATTTGTAATAGAAGATCTAGTTGAATTGCTACAGAGAGAGAATTCCAAGGATATATTTGTAGCTGCAGTACCACAAGAAATAAATTATGTAGAATACATTTGTATTGTAAGTGGCCGCAGCAAGAGACATATCCTGGCAATGGCTGAATTTGTAAGAAAGGTTTATAAGAGAAAATGCCATAAAAAAGACCCAATACCAAGAATAGAGGGAAAGGAATCTGAAGAATGGATGGCTTTAGACCTTGGTAAACTACTAGCAAAAATATTTAGTACATAATCAATAAAACTGAAACTTTAGATTTTAAGATTTGTTAATGTATTGCTTATTTAATTTCAGGTAATATAGCACTGCATATATTTTCAGAAAAAACTAGAAATATATATGATTTAGAAACACTTTGGTCTGTAGGACCAGAATATGATGACAATATTAACAAGACTACTGAAGTTATAGACATGTTTGAGAATTATAGTTCATATTTGAAAGACTTGAAGCCACTACCATAAAAAACTGAAAGAAAATCTTGTAAATATCAGTACCTAATAGATATAAGTGAAATAATTTTGTCCTTACAATAAAATACCTTTTAAATAAGAATGTGTATTATAACTTCCTATCTATACTGATGGTCTAAGCTTCACCAACATAGAGTTACACGGGCCACCGGCCGCGGCTGACCAGAGGGGAGTAGCCTATGGCCTATGCCTGTCGCCTAGATGTTTAAATGTGTTCATGAAATTGTTTATATATTTTGTTAAACTCAACGTGCGGGTTTCGTAGCAATTGACGATTTTTGTAGTGTGTGTCACACATGAAAAAAATGACAAGACTGTTTTGCATCGGCAATGAACGCTATGGCTACTTCCCTCCTGTCCGCCGCGTCCGTTGGCCCGTGTTGCTCTATGATCTTCATCCATCTGTTTTGAATATAAGAAGAAGAAAGAAGAAATACATTTATTTACCTGACAACACACAACATACATACATAAAAAGAAAAGAGAAAAAATAAAGGAGACAACTAACATACAAACTTAGACGATATGGTCATGTGAAGCCAGGAAAAATGGTACCCATCTCAGCTATTTGTTGCAGCAAGAGCTGCAAAGCTGATATTCTGGTACATACAGGAGTGCAAAAAAAAAATAATAATATTCTACGACAAACTGAATAAAACAGTTTATATCATTGACATAGCTATACTAAACACACATAATATCCAAAATACAGTATCAGATAAACTATCAAAGTACCAGGATTTAGCGATACAAATTAAAACACAGTGGAAGGTCAAAACTATTTACATTGTACCAATTGTAATTTCATCAACTGGAGTCATTCATAAAAATCTTCGTAATAGCCTTGAAACACTAAGCATTCCATCGTATATCATTAACCTTCTCCAAAAAGCTACAATATTAAACACTTGCCGAATTGTTAGAAAGTTTTTAACAACCTCTACCATTACTTAGACATTTCTTAAACCACTGTACTTGGTAAACAAAAACTTCTTGCATGTATTTCTTATCAAAATAATCATGTTCATAGCTATGAACCTATGATACATATGTGTATCATAGGTTACATAGGCTATATACTACATACATATATGTAAGGGATTCTTTGAGCATAATTTCACCAATTTCCAGAAGTCTGAATAATTTGAAACTTTGCTTAAGTAACGTATCACGGACCGATGACAATGCAATAATTTGATAGCAGTCTTCCGATACTGGTGGTAGAGCTCCGGGTCCGGAGCTCACGTCATCAATTTCCAAAAGTCTGATTAATTTGAAACTGCATACTGATGACAACGCAATAATATGTTACCAGTTTTGCATTGCTGGTGGTAGAGCTGCAGTGACTGAGTTCGCGGGCATAGGCACCACCGCATTACTTAATCCTGCTTGCCGGTAAATGGTAGTGTTTAGCACTATCGTGTACTGGTGAGGTGGTGATGTGCGGCCCTGTAATTTCCGACACAGACGCATAATACCTTAGGCCTCAGAAATGGCAACGCATCTACATTGAAATCTCTGGTTTCATGGTGATATAGGTAGTATATATTATATATAGGCTATAGTATTATTTACCATGAATGTAAGCGGCTCGATTACAGTAGGTACATGCGGCAACACAATGCTGAATATCGAACCTCACAGTTAACAGGTAAGTAAGACCCCCGGGCAACAGTGTAGCTTTACATTGCAAAACATTCAATAGGTAGGTAACCTTATAGCCTCAAAAAACTAATTGTTAAACTTATATTATAGGACTTGTTCCAAAGAGAGTTCTATAGTTGACGCACCGAGGGGAGGGTCTAATGACACCTTAACGACGACACCTGGGATTTTTATTAATTGGGGGAGTAAAACTAACCACAACCATGAAAGTGGGTTCGTGAAAGCGATTGATTTCGGATCAATTCCCGTTGATCGATCATAAGGAGACCACTGAGAGGTTCTTTTTAGAAAAATCTAAATAATGACTTACATAGTTTACCAATATAAAAGTTTATGATTTTTTTTAATGACAAAGAGTTTAATATTACAGTAGTAGAAGATCGAACAATCAATCATAATGAATCACCTCAAAATAAAATTGTAATAAGTAGGTAATAAAATTGTTACTTAACATAACACAAACTATTATTTTTAATGAGTAATAATAATAAGGGCGATAGTCTGAGCCCCTTATGGTTTTGCCTGGCCCTGAATCCTCTCAGCACGCTGCTAGAGGCTTCGGGGCTTGGCTATCGGTTGCGAAGAGGTGGTCGGACGATATCTCACCTGCTATACATGGATGACCTGAAATTGTTCGGTTCCAGTAATTCCAACCTGTCTGAGCTACTGAAGGTAACTGAAAACTTCAGTAACTCTATCAGGATGGAATTCGGAATCGAAAAATGCGCTGTTATGCATGTACGACAGGGGCAGATAATGGAATCCGAGGGAATGAATCTCCCGGGTTCCATCCCGTTCCGAAACCTCTCTGCCACCGAGAGCTATAAGTACTTGGGTATGGCGGAGGCCTTAGGTATACGCGAGGTCGAGATGAGACAATCGTTGAAGGAACGTTTCTTTGGTCGCCTGACAAAAGTACTGAAAAGTCTTTTGTCGGGCGGTAATAGGGTGCGCGCCTTCAACGGTTGGGTCATGCCGGTCTTGCTGTACTCCTTCGGCATACTCAAGTGGACTCAGACCGAACTGGATGCCCTTGACAGGCGAGTTCGCTCTTTACTGACAGCGCACCGCATGCATCACCCACGGTCTTCGGTGATGAGATTATACATCCCACGGAGATGTGGGGGTCGTGGCGTTCTAAGCGCCAAGACCCTACACAACCGTGAGGTGTGTAATCTCCGAGAATACTTTCTGACGGCCGGCGGAGAGATGCATCGGGATGTGGTGGCGGTCGACAGCGGACTCACCCCACTCTCTTTGGCTAAAAAGAACTGGCGCAAACCTGAGGTGCTCACGACTAGCGACCGCAGGATTGTATGGCAAGGCAAGGAGCTACACGGGCGTTTTTACCGGGCCCTCCATGGGCCCGATGTAGATTTCTTAGCGTCTGTGGCCTGGCTGCGATTCGGTGACCTCTTTGGGGAAACCGAAGGTTTTGTTTGTGCAATTATGGACGAAGTGGTAATGACCAACAACTACCGGAAGTTTATCCTGAAGGATGGAACGGTCGACATATGTCGGGCATGCCATCGACCGGGTGAATCAATCAGGCATATTGTTTCCGGCTGTTCGAGTCTTGCCAACGGCGAATACTTGCACAGACACAACCAAGTAGCCAGGATAATCCATCAGCAACTTGCCTTGAAATACGGTCTTGTAGCCGCGGAGGTGCCGTACTACAGGTATGTGCCCGACCCAGTTCTGGAAAATGACCATGTCACGATGTATTGGGACCGATCTATCATCACTGACAGGACTATTGTTGCCAATAAGCCTGATATAGTGGTGATAGATCGCTCGGAGCGCCGCGTAATGATGATCGACATCACCGTCCCGCATGATGAGAATCTCGTGAAAGCCGAAAAAGACAAGGAAATTAAATATCTTGATCTGGCTCACGAGGTTGTCGCCATGTGGGATGTGGATTCGGCCATCATTGTGCCGATAGTCGTATCGGTGAACGGGCTGATAGCGAAGAGCCTCGACCAACATCTCAAGAGGCTCTCGCTAGGTGGATGGATCAAGGGTCTGATGCAGAAAGCAGTACTCCTCGGCACGGCACGCATAGTGAGGAGGTTCCTGTCTCTGTGTCCCTAACCACCGGCAGCTTGGACCCTGCTCTCGCTGCCGGCGGCACACTATTTTTTAATTTTTTATATATATATTTGTTGTTTTTTTTTTTTTTAAACATATATATGTAAAAAATTATTTGATAAGTTGGATGAATAAATAAGTGGAATAATAATGTTGGACGGCAGGGTCAGGGGCCTGATGCAGGAGGCAGTGCTCCTTGACACGGCACGAATAGTGAGAAGATCCCTCTCTCTCTCTGCGTCTCTAACTACCGGTAGCTTGGACCCTGTTCCCGCTGCCGGCGGCAAGCTATTTTTTATTTTATTATTTATAGTATATTTGTTTTTCATACGTGTATATACTATGTAAAAAAAATAAGGTTTTAAATAAATAAGTGAAATAATAATGTAACAGCAGTTCGTGAAGAGCTATTGGTGAGTAGGTAGCGACAATAACCTCCACCATCAAGTCCCTCTGAGAGAACTGGGCTCCGTTTCATCCGCCATACCTACAATCGTGTGGCCGGACCGAGCATCAGGTTTCTCACCTCTGGCTTGCTTTCATTGGCCGGTTAGGGTGGAGCTGCAGGTGGCAATTGCATTTGGAGAAAAGATAATACCTAGGCTGCGCTTATTTATTTAAATTTCTGCAAGAGCTATCCACTCTGACGTGACTAATGGTGTAATAATAGCGGGGCACCACTCCGAGCTTGAAAGTATTCGCTTGCGAACACGGAATAGATAAATATGCCGTGCTGGCGATGGAAAACCGGCCCAGCCATTTAGACAACTTTACTCACGTGGTCCAAAATTTGGCATGACATTTCTCATTCACTCACCTTAGACCAGCTATACTCTAAGTGTGTTCCGCGGAACCCTAGGGTTACCTCTGTCGGGGTTCCGCAAGAATTTAGAAAAAAAAAATCAAAACAGCTCTCTCTGGTCGCTCCGCGGCCGCACAAAACGTTATGAACGTTATTTATTTATTTATTTGTATTTGTAGAAACATGTGTTACAATAGCTGGTACAATATCTCATAAGTTTGGTATCAACAATTTTATACTTGTACAACCCGTTCGCTCTAAGTTTGCCGGTCTGTGGAATGCGCGTACCCTCCCCCACGTGACAACAAAACTTACAATGTGTCATTGTTTTACCCAAATATGTACGTACACAATTTTTATTGTTACAATTAAATAAAAAATATTTGTATAGTATGTATTGCTGACGCTACTTTTCTAACGTCATACCAACGGGTAGTATACTTGTGAGCGCGCAGTCTCTTTGATAAAAGCCGTCTCTGAATTAGACGCTATAGTTGTCAACAAGCGATTTTCGACTCTTAACTTTTAAACGCAATTTTTAAATTTCTGTTCTTATTTTTTCTTTTTGTTTATCAAAGGTGCCAACTCGAGTATTTTCGAGAATATTTGAGATCGAGTCTAGGTATAAAAGCGGCGATCGCGCGTCGCGCGTCGTCTTTGTCCGGTTACACTGTAGAGGCACTTTGCCAACAGTAACACTGTCCATTCGAAAGGAAAAAAAAAAAAAAAAAAAAAATCGCGCGTCGTCAGTTGACGATTAGCGTTCGGAGCGATAAGTTACTACCTACTTACAAGCTCGCTAGCGAGAAACTAGTGTTGATTGTTTTACTGCCTGCTGTACTCTGTCGTCTCAGTTTTATACATTTCTTCACTGTAGGTACTAAATTTAGTCTCTTATACGCAGTAACGATTGTGCATTATTTAAACCCCACTATCCTGACGTGTAACATTATAAATAAAGAAGAATGTAACGTTGGCTTAAAGGTGTTGCAACAACCGCTTCTAATGACGCTGAATGTTCGAAAGCGGTGCGCGCGGAGACTATAGCAATCACCGATCCAGAAGATGATGCCATGACGTCAAGCTCGACGGTTTCAAAGACGAAAAGAAGGAAGTATGATGAATCTTATATCAGTTTCGGATTTGTTGATTCCAACGGCTCACCTCTCTGCATGCTCTGTAGTAAACTGCTTCCTAATAGTTCCATGCCACCTGCCAAATTGCGCCGACATTTAGAAACTGTACACCCCGAGTCTAAAGACAAGAATAAAGAATTTTTTGTTGGCAAAAAAGATCAGTTATTACAAAGTCAAAAAAATATGATGCATGTAACACAAACTATCAACGAAAAGGCCACGGAGGCATCATATTTAGTTAGCTATCGCATTGCACAAGCAGGCGAAGCGCATACTATCGCTGAGAAATTAATAAAACCATGTGTATTAGACATAACAAAATGTATGCTCGATGAAAAATCTGCAAAGCATCTTTCTACTGTTCCGCTATCAAACGATACTGTTTCACGACGAATCCATGATCTGGCAAGCTTCGTCAAACAAGAACTAGTTGCACGTCTACAAAATACACGATTCGCCTTGCAAATGGACGAGTCGACTGATGTCGCTGGTTTGGCTATCCTGCTGGTTATTGTGAGATCAGTTGGAACAATTGCACTGACATTTGTACAGATGGGGCCAAGGCGATGACAGGTAAAACAGCAGGAGCAGTGTCACGAATGAAAAATAAAGCGCCTAATTGTAGTGCCAGTCATTGTATTCTGCATAGACAAGCACTTGCGGTGAAGCAAATGCCGTCAAATCTAAAATTAGTTATGGATGAAGCGGTAAAAATAATTAATTTTATCAAATCACGACCACTACAATCCCGATTGTTCTCATTATTGTGTGAGGATTATGGCAGCAAACATAAAACACTGCTGCTCTATACAGAAGTGCGATGGCTGTCTCGGGCAAAACTTTAACAAGGCTATTTGAACTTAGAGCCGAGTTACAAATGTTTCTTTCAGCAGATACTTCTTTTAATTATTTTTTTTTATTGGCAACCGCCAGGAGGCATAACTGCCAGCATCACGTTTGAATGATTGGAAATATATCTTCTTTTAATTTAAAGGACCGTTTGTATGATAAAACTTGGTTGTTCCGATTGTCTTTTATGGCGGATATCTTTCAAAAACTTAACGAATTGAATTTATCGTTGCAAGGTAAACAGACAACAGTGTAGGCCTGAACCGATAATAAAATAACTGCTTTTAAAAGAAAATTTTTGGATCATTTGCATTGCTTTACGTTACTCAGTGAGTTTGTTAGCGAAAACGACTCAGAAATGTTTGAAGATGATGTGTTTGAAGAATTGGTCCAATATCTCAGTTCGATGCGCGCATCTTTTGAAAAGTATTTTCCCGAAGAACAAAATACAAAAATTAAAGTGAATTCATGGATTCATAATCCTTTTTTACCCAACTTGGAAAAGCCTGAAAACATGTCAAACGAGATATATGAATCACTTTTAGAAATGTCATCAGATACAAGTATGGAGTCACTGTTCAAAACGACGCCTCTCAATGATTTTTGGTGCAGAATCCAAGATGAATATGCAATGCTTGGCCAAATGGCTCTGGATATTCTTCTCCCGTTCCCAATTACATATTTGAGCGAAACAGGATTCTCTGCCTACGCAGCCACGAAAACAAAATATCGCAATGGACTGGACGCCGAAGCTGATATGAGACTCCAACTTTCTTCCATCAAACCTGATATCAACCAATTGATGAAAAATAAAAACAGTTTCATACCTTCCACTAGTTAGATTTTTTCTTTTTAAATGTTTTCTATTATTGTCCTTGCCAAGTGGTGAAGTAAATAATAATTAGTAACTGTTACATTGTACTTTTATTATGCTGATTAATAAAAAATACACATATAAAAACAATTGTTTTATTGTAGGGTTCCATCAAGTATTTGGATTCCCAAAAGGGTTCCATCATTTAAAAAGTTTGAGAATCACTGCCTTAGGCCCATGTATTCTCCGGAGCCTATACATAATGCGACGGCAGCCGTCGGCCCTTTGCGATGGCTGCCGTCAACCCGTCGAACCTTGTACCTATACTCTTTGCGTCGAACCTTTATGCGCGAGATCGAATCAGATGTGGGGAGATGCGTATGACAGGCAAATTAGCCGACATGGCGCGGCAAAAGGCAAACATCAAGTGGCAAGGCACGTAGCTTAAAGAACAGACAGGTGACCGTGAACCGAGAAGACGAAGCGTGGGCAGCCCTCTCCACGAGGATAACCGAAGACCGATCGGTTGGGTTGTTGTATGCATTTTTGGAGAAGACGATTGGTCAGCAGTAGGTACCTTAACGTTTTCCGGCTGAAATTATGAAATTAAACCCTTTTAAAAGTCTCATATAAAATGTTTTATTCACCTTATGACATTAAAGATACATAAAGTATGAATTGCATATCTTACTCACAATCTACACTTGGTTAATGAGTTCATTCAATTCCTATTGTTCGAGAGATATTAAAGAAACATACAAACTATTGCCACCACAAATATTCATATTTATATAATTCATTAATGAATGATTATTCATTTAATGGAACATATTATTTGATTATAAAATAATTTGGCATTATTTCATATACACACTAAATCTGAATTCTAAATGCAATAAGTCAGAGAAATGTTAATTGAAAAAAAAAATCTGTTGACTAAGACATTTATACCACAATCACAAGATCCTTATATCAGTCAAAATGCATTTCCACATTCTATTTGCCTAACGCTAAGCAGCTTAGTTTTGGAAGCAAACTATCTATATAAGTGCTTCTAATAAGTTTAAACTAAAGAATAAAATTAATATAAATTGGAAGTTAATATAAGACACAGAATCATAATTTATTTGTTACATATAAGTAGGTAGCAGAATCAAAATAGCAGTTATGAGTATAATACAAAAAATATTGGACCACATTTTTACAAGTCTTTCATTTTAAGGACTATCATTATTAATAACTGACTGAAATATTGTAATGAAATTTCCTTGATTATTAATAACAGTTACTTAGCATTTGTGCACTTTAAATAAAAATATTACAATAATCTAAAATAGCAATATATATATATATATATATATATATATATATATATATATATATATATATATATCTTAATTACACTAGGTATAACCAAAGTTGACATATATGAAAAACATCACACTTGTTACATATTATTCCACTAATATTTTAAGTGTAAATGTTTGCATGTAACAGATACATATAGATACATATTATTATATCAAATACACTGGAAAGATTTGGATGCAATTAGCACACATGTATCTCAACTTTTATTTCTTCACAGTGGTTACCATGGATAATATTATTATATTAAATATATATATAGACAAATATTAAATGAAGCCTAAACAAAGTTACTGGTGGAAGCTAATTTAACTTAACATATTAAAAATATTGGGTAATAAGTCAAATTTGTTAAAATACTAGAGCTCAGTACGATGCATAAAAGATAGAATAAAAAAAATAATAATATGGTGCATGATCACTTAATATACAATAAAATCTCACAAATTTTATGCCTGGGTTGCATCATGATACCTATTTGTTAAAGTAATTGTAACATTTCACATCCTTCTCTAAATTTAACAGATTTCTTTAAGTTAGAGAAAGATGTGCAATGTTACAACAAATACATTGTGGTGGAACCCAGGCTAAGTGTTTTGTGATACAAATTTGGATCCAAATTTTGGCTCATGACTAAAAGTTAAGACAATATGGCCACACTACGCCTCACCCCAGCACCAGAATTGACATTGTCTAGACTTGACCACTTCTTAATGCCATTTTTAACAACCTCTGCAGCTATTTTATCCTCCATAACCCGAGACATGGCTTCCAGCTTTTGTGCCCTTTCTTTACTCAGTGGTTCACTGGGGAAAGCTAAATCATTAGCTTCAGCGAGGGTCCGCAGATCGAAATAATACTTAGCATATACACTAGATGGTACATTGATGTTGAATTGCAACATCTCTAGGAATTGCCTTTCAAGTTCATTCATATCTTCTACAGTGATATCCTTAAGAATTTGGCAGTAGTCTACATTCCAAACAGCCTGGTCATCCCACACCTTACTAGCCAGCAATATTGCACCCAAAACAATCCTTTTCCAGTTAGATGGTGCAATATCTAACTCTGCACATATGAGAAGTCTTTCTAAATATACCAAAGTAATAATAGCACATTCAGCAGTCAACTGAGCAGCATTAAACAATGTTCGTACAAACTTATAGATTTGCTTATGTTCAGGATTATACTTATCATAGTCATCACTAACCCCATCTTTACTCAATGGATGCAGTTTTTCATCAAAAATATCGAGCCTGCGTTCTGATGTTCTATTCTTAATATGATAGTAGATAGCTAAGGCTACACATTTTACAGTATTCTTTAAATTAGGCTGAGATACTGTACTGTCGTCTAAATATATTGTTGAACAGGAACTGCTTTTTTTGAGCTTGTTTTCTGCTATCTGATGCTGACTTCGTTTTCTGGTCATGCCATTTTCAATTGACGCTTTGGATCTTTCCATGAATATAGTACCCGCAATGGGATCTTGTGAGGGATCAATATCGCCATCATCGGGCTCTCTTTCGCTTATATGTTGGATGTTATTAGAACTCACTTCACCTTCCGGTAGGTAGTCTTCAAGCTTCACTATGTCTTTCCTAATTGGCGATGGACTACGATAACAACAGCAACTATTTTGGTTACCCATTGTTGATTCATACGAAAGTATCGTTAACGATAACTTATCATCATTCTGCAACTACTGATACACGTTTAGGCACACATAAAAGTGCCGTGCCGCAAGTGTGACATATAAGGCCCATAGTATCTGAAACAAAAGCAATTCTACTTTGAACAGATGATGTAATATGGCATTGTTTTGTTAATACTAACTAAGATAAGTCGTTATTATTGTACCTTCACGTTATGGGATCACTCACATCACAAAATAATACATTTTAGAGGATGTAAAGATAGTAGATTAATTTAGAATCGGATCTCATCTTTAGTTAGACACTTTGACAGAATTGACATTTTGACAGCTGCAGTGCAATCAGTGTCTGCCAGTGTTGCCAGTTATTTAGCATACAGTACGCGGCCTATGTAACTTGTCTGCGGTCGGTACTGTTCGGATCTGGGCTGGACCTGCACCGCGAATGGATCAGATCACGGATCAATAATTGATGCCATATTACATCACCTGTTCAAACCCGCGATGTAGATCCGATGTTTCGGATCCGGACCTACACATCGCGGGTCCGGCCGGAACTGTTGGACCGGAACTCTCGGACCCACGTTCGGAACTGCGGACCGGAACTGTCGGACCCGTATTGGAGTTTTAGTCGGATGTAGATCTAGTTTAATGATCTGTGATGTAGATCCATACGGTAGGCAAGTGATTCGGGACCGGACGGACAGTAATAATCTTATTAGTCTGCATCTTAGATTAAGTACTAGATGTAGCCCGCGTGTGGCCGCTCATGAGACAGCCATATGAAATCATGAGTGTTGCTAGTAAATAAAGTTTCCCAATTTTCTTCCAAATCATTTACTATATCTCGGCAAGTTTTTATGTTAAACATTCCTAAGCATTTTACTTTTATTCAGATTAGTTGAATTGTAACGAATTGATTGAATGATAAATTAAAACATGTGCATCTACCATTCAATTAATTCTATACATTTTGCTGAAAGATCAAGAACATATCGAGAAAATGTACATTTGAAATAGGTAACCATGAAGTAGCATTTATTATGCTGCGAGCTGTGAATAATCTAGGTTCTAGATTATTCACAGCTCTAGAACATCATCAGGGTATTATTTCTTTGGCCGCGATCTTATAGTTAGTTTATCAGAACGATTGCTGTATCGGGTAAGGCATTCAATCTTTGCGTGTAAGTAATAGTTAAATAAAACTAAGAGTTTCAGTGTGATTATCGCTTTATTATTCAAATTATAAATATCAAAACATAAATCATTATACAATTATAATGTTAGTGTCATGTCATGAAATGTCAGAATGTGGGAATGTTAGTACTTCCGTGGAATGAACGGAAATACTAAGTTCAGAAGGGTCTCGACCATTTTAAATGCTAGCCCTTAAAACATTAAAAGCAAGCAACATACACCGGCAAACAATGATCAATAAGTTCACATCGATAAGTGGTAAATGAGTAAACATGGACAGAGTAAATGAAAACTGCAGCCTATAGATAACTTTTTAAACATTGAGATCTCTAGATCTCTATTTAAATGCAGTGTATCCTCATGCATGTGTGTGTATCTTCACGCCAGGTCCCTAACGGGGTAGGCAGAGAGTGTAGAGCGCCAGATATCCCGATCCTGACAAACCTGGTCGTTCACCCACCCTCAGTCGGTTAAAAATAAAAAAAGGGAAGGCAGAGTTTGACGCATTGGTGTGGGACCTTTGTAGCTTAGAGGTAAAGCGGCTGGACTGATTATCCTGAGGTTGCAGGTTCGATACCTGCCCGAAGTCAAATATTTATTTCCCATTTTTGTCTATAATAACAATATTCATTAATCTACACCATCTTGGAAAGAATTACCAAAGCCACTTAATATTTTGTTATGGCTTATTGTCAATTCTAACAGTGTTAGAAGAAAAACTTATATGTCTTCGAAATTAGGAAGAATATAAAAGTAAATTTATAGCAACACACCAAAATAAGTATGTGAGATTTCGTTGAATGAAAATCAATAATTTAATGAGAAATGTGCTTATTTTGAATTGATAATCAAGAGTTATATGCTTCAACGTGTATTTTGTTCAATAGACATACATTATTTACTTATAAGTAAATAATGTATGTCTGTTTACTTACGAATGAAAAGTGATGTCGTTTGAAGGCCTCGTTTCTGTACGGTTTATACAGGGTAAAATACTGCAACCTCCTATTTTACTGCACACCTTATCACTTAACTAATTGAATCTTTTTCTCATAAATACCCAAAAACTTATTAATAATCGCCGGTATACGTCGAAAACAATAAATAAATGCGTATACGATAGGTTATCTATTTGAGCTATATACATGGAGTAGAAATACCTACAGAATTGGCGTGATTGCCTACTAAAATTTGGGCGATTATAATGGCCGCCTTTCATAGGGTTGTTTTAATAAATATCGATATCATATTCTAATACATGTGCGGTTAATATCGATATTTTATCAACACGAATTCTTATTCTTTTAAAGTATGTATGCTTAGTTTTAGTAAAATCCACTCACTAAATTAGAGTTGAGTATAGTTGTAATAATTATGATGTAGTAATAAAATGTGTAAGGGGTCTCAACCAACACCATCGAGACCCAAGCCAACCTCACCTGCACGTGGTGCACCCTGCTACACAACAAACGAGGCTCTGGCGACCTGCCAACACGCACTGGACCAGCGTGGCGGGTTATGGTCTAAACCCCCCTAAGATGGAAATGCAGACGAGGAAAAGGCCCCAAGTGCCCGGCGGCTCCAGGAGCAAAACCGGCGTAGACGGGCGCTGGTCGAGCTCTGGAGCCAGGGGTGCTAAGAATCTCCGGGTGAGTCGCTTCCGTCAAACGACTTCGGCATGCACAACGGAAAACCGACGTAGGTTATCACTGGTAACATACAATACACGCACATTAAGGACAGACGAGAAAATTGCTGAGCTGGAAGAAGAATTGAACAAGTTGCACTGGGACATCTTAGGTCTATCTGAAGTCCGTAGGGTTAGGGGCACATTGAATTTAAACATCAAGATCGAAAGATCTCGTCTAATGAAGTCTACGCTCCGACCTACTATTTCTCACATACAAAACCCCTAGAGCTTTCAGCTCGAATTGAAAAATCGCTTTGCTTGCCTGGAGGATTGCATCTCAGTGGACGATATGAATGACAGGTTGGTAGAAACTGTCCAGTCGGTGGGGTATAAATACTTTAAAACTCGCCGACGAAATAGACCTCAAAAACTAACCGATCAAACCCTCAACCTTATGGCAGAATGACGCTCAATGACACTGCAGACCTCTGATGAAGCTGAAAAATACCGGCAACTTAATAGACAGATCCAACAGTCCTTGCGGCACGATATCAGATCCTTCAACACAAAATGTGTTGAGGAAACGATAGAGAGAAACAAGGGCTCCAAAGTGTTTGCAAGGGATCTGTCTATTGGACAGAGCCGGCTGATGCAGCTGAAGACAGAGGACGGCAGTTTAGCGTCGACTAAGCCTGAGGTATTGCGGGAGATCGAGAGGTTCTATGGGCAGTTATATACCTCGGTCGCACAACCTGCCTCTGATTTGGTTAGAGACCCGAGAGCCAAATTAACCCGACACTATACTGAAGATATCCCGGACATCAGCCTGTACGAGATTAGGATGGCCCTCAAACAGCTTAAGAACAACAAGGCGCCTGGAGAGGACGGAATCACTACAGAGCTTCTGCAAGCGGGTGGATCACCGTTACTGAAAGTCCTTCAGAAGCTCTTTAATTCCGTCCTATTCGAAGGTACTACGCCAGAAGCATGGAAGAGAGGCGTGGTGGTGCTTTTCTTCAAAAAAGGTGATAGGCTTCTGAGCCATGTCTACTAGCTGTTTTCGAGGGTGATCACGAACCGTCTCGCTCGCAGGTTTGATGACTTCCAGCCTCCCGAACAAGCCGGTTTCCGAAAAGGCTATAGTACCATAGACCACATACACACGCTGCGGCAGGTTACACAGAAGTCCGAGGAGTATAACCGGCCATTATGCTTAGCGTTCGTGGACTATGAGAAAGCCTTTGATTCGGTTGAAACATGGGCTGTGCTGCAGTCTTTACAGCGTTGCCACATTGACTATCGGTATATCGAAGTGTTGAAGTGTCTGTATAAAAACGCCACCAAGTCAGTCCGAGTACAGGACCAATGCACGAAGGCGATTCCTTTGCAGAGGGGAGTAAGACAGGGAGATGTCATCTCACCTCTGCTCTTCACCAATGCAATGGAAGACGCCTTCAAGCTCCTGGAATGGCAAGGACTAGGCATCAATATTAACGGCGAATACATCACTCACCTTCGGTTTGCCGACGATATTATAGTCATGGCAGAGTCGCTGGAAGATCTCAGCACAATGCTCGAAGACCTCAATCGAGTGTCCCAAAGAGTGGGCCTTAAAATGAACATGGATAAGACCAAGGTCATGTTCAATAACCTTGTATCGCCCACTCCAGTGTCCGTTGGGAACTCGATGCTCAAAGTTGTCGACGACTACGTCTATTTAGGACAAACCATACAACTAGGCAGGTCGAACTTCGAGAAAGAGGTCATTCGCCGAATCCAACTCGGCTGGGCAGCGTTCGGGAAGTTAAGGAGCGTTTTCTCGTCTAACATCCCGCAGTCCTTGAAGACGAAAGTCTTTAACCAGTGCGTTTTACCGGTGATGACCTACGGTGCCGAGACGTGGTCTCTCACTATGGGTCTCGTACGAAAGCTCCAAGTCACTCAGCGGTCAATGGAAAGGGCTATGCTCGGCGTTTCCCTACTGGATCGAATCAGAAATGAGGAGATCCGTAGGCGAACGAAAGTCGCTGACATAGCCAAGCAGATTTCCAAGCTGAAGTGGCAATGGGCAGGGCACATAGCTCGGAGAACCGATAGCCGCTGGGGCAGAAAGGTTCTCGAGTGGAGACCACGTATCGGCAAACGCAGCGTAGGACGTCCACCTGCAAGATGGACCGACGACCTGATCAAGGCTGCAGGTACCCGCTGGATGCACGTCGCTTCCGATCGGTCGGCATGGAGGTCCTTGGGGGAGGCCTATGTTCAGCAGTGGACGTCTTATGGCTGATATGATGATGATGATGATGAATAAAATGTATCCTGTAATTTGCATGCAAATTCGGTTTAAGGAATCTTTATTACTCATAAAAATTACATTCACTTAAATGAGAATAATATTTGATTGAAATAGCTTATGTGGTTTCGATATGTAACAACAAAAAAAAATACTAATAAAGAAGGTAAGTGTAAAAGACGTCGACGCACTCGACAAATTAAATGCTGAAATAAAAAAGAAAGCTATATTATATACTGAAGATCTTATGTTCCTACTATACTTTTATAGCAACTAAATAAATTTATTCATTCAAATGATCCCATTGATTACCAGCAGCTTGCGAAAGGTTCTCATCCAGAACTAGAGCTAAAAATTGCAAATTATAGTAATGTTGAATTTCAGTAGGATTTTCTATATCAGCCTTCAAATGTGAGTCTTATGCTGACCAGCTCCTTGGAATGCATCTCTGTAAATTATTGTTGCTAAGTATTCCAAATTTAAATCATTATGTTTAGTTAATTTGAGTAGCATGCTTGATCTTGACTTGAATTGACGCTTCGGTCAAGTTAAATGCCAATAAACACATTAGATTAATGAGCATTCTCGAAAGATCTTTTAACTACGTGTTTGGCGTGAGTGCAACAGGATCTTTTTTTTATTTTTTCTTTATTCCTATACCTTTAAACAATATTTAAAAAGTAGCAGGAACGGCTCTAGGTATGTTAATGATATGAGTAATTGAATAGAAATGGAACCTGCTTCAATTTTCAGATGATATGCATGTAGAAGTTAGTGACACAGATCAGGACCTGTGATTTCCAGCACAGATGCGTAATATCTTAGGCCTTAGGAGTTGCAACGCATTTAGATTTAAAAGTTCTGGTTTCGTGTAAACTGATAGGCTATTATTACTTACCAATGTAAACTGATACCCGTTTGTCACTACATGTAATAAAAAAAAAACTGTGTTATGTTGTGCTTATACTTACACTCTAACAATCTCTGAAAAAAATCCGTGTACTATGGGTGCAAAAAAGGAGAAAACAAAAATTATTTAATTTACATCAATTTCTTCTTCGATATTTTATTAACAAACAAGAAATTCTATCGACTATAATGCTAATACAACATAATATTACATCATTTAAATTGATATGAAAAATAATTTTATATCGATACTTTGATAAGTCAGGTTAGTATTCGTACATCACTGTATAAAAATGCTATTTTTAGAAAAGAATGAATAGCATTAAAAGTCGTTTAAGTCAACCGAAACTTACACAGGTCTTCAAAACTCTTAATAAAACATATCACTATATAACACTGCATTTCCAAATCCCACCGATTACGACACAATCCGTGAAAATTTGTACATAACCTCACAAAGTTCAATCCAAGATTATTTTCGTTTTTCCGTGCACCACTCTGTTTTAAACAATACGAGAGCATAATCAGTCAAGAAAACAGCAAAACTATTCTGAGCACCTGTTTGTTTGACAACAGATGTACCACAAATCGGGCGCATACAACGGCGCCGACCGTCACGCGAAGGCATAAGTATGACGTCACATCAAATCATTTCCAAAATTTATACTCTCCATTTATAAATTTATCCATCTTGTGTCTCTTTTTGCATAGGGAGCTACTGGTTAGTTAGAAAGAGTCAAAACTGTTTTTGTCAAGACATGTGTCGATTTTACCCATTATTGTATATCTACTGTTTCTATAGTAGAATGTGCCTTCTTCATGTGTATTAACTCTGTAAATTGCGATGACAGATATTTGTTTGGCTAACTTTTGCTGTCACTTACGAAGTTCGCCAAGCAAAAACCGGCACGCCGTAAGGGACAAAAGATACGATACTCTATTTCAACTTTCTTATGTTCTTTGTATATAACTGTCTCACTTCCACAAAGCAAATGGCGAACATGGCTACGTCTATAGGTACTTAGTCTAAGGCAGAGGTTCCCAAACAATTTTTTCTTGTAGATCCTTTACAATTTTTTCTGGTTTCTGTGGACCCCCGTCCTTGCTACATTTATGTCACATTCCCATATTTTCATTATTTATTCACACCTACGTAGACCCCCATCGAGTCTCCCATGGACCACTTTGGGAATCACTGGTATGATGTAAGTAAATTGGTACTATCAGTGTATGTGTTGAGATCCATTATCGTGGACCCCCAAATTTTTGTTTCGCTGACGCAGACCCCTTTTAGGTTGTCATAGACCCCCAGGGGTCGATATAGACCACTTTGGGAATCACTGGTCTAAGGTCTGCATTATATTCTCTTTGTTAGTCTGTGGCATAGACAATCATAGATAATACATATATATTTACGACGACCCGGTTAGTCGAGTCGTGTGAGATGACCGTTTGATTCGAAGGGTCGCGGGTTCGATCCCCGCACCGGGACAAATATTTGTATGGCCTACAGATATTTGTTTCGGGTCTGGGTGTTTGTGTACAACGGCACCCACGACACAGGTTTATATCTGCTGTGGGGCTGTGAGTGTAAGCGTATTTTATGTATTTTATATATATATATATATATATATATATATATAGTCTGTGGTATAAATAAGTGTTGCGCGCTATCGACTATTTGTCGAGGTTAACTATCGATAGCGCATCTATCGATAGTTAACCTCGACAAATAGTCGACAGCGCGATAGTACTATCGAAAATATCGCCATACTGCAATACTATCGATACTACCGATAGTATCGATACTATCGATAGTATCGATAGTATTGCTGTTTTTCGAGGTCACGATAGTTCACAATACTATCGATAGACTATGACTATTGCAACAAAACTAGTATAAATTGGTATAAATTTAGGAGTTTTGGCGGGAACGCGGAAAAGAGCTGTGTCGCTGCGTGATATTATTTTCGAAATTTGTGTATAGTCGCGTTTTTATGTATAAAAATGGTGGGATTTTTATCATAAAACATTCGATAACGTCCACGAGTGTAGGAAATTGATATCATGAAGTGAAAAGTGATTTTTCATGTTGCCTCCAAAACTTCGTAAAATCTGCTAGTAAAGTCCCCATCACTTCACTGGAGCCATCTCATCATATTCCACATGGAAGCATCCAATCGTCGTCATCTTCCATATGGATATTTATTATCATATTTATGAAATGAAGATAAAAATAACTGAAGATTGGCTGTTAAGGACTTGAATCCGTGGCCGTAAAACAAATTAAAAAAAAGTGGTATAAATTTAAAATGGCTGACTTTTTGTAGCTTCCCTGAACTCGTGCGTTTTATTTGTAGGAGATTACATCGATTTTTAGTTTGAGAGAAACGTTTGTGAGAAGTAATATTGCTTGAAATTATAATTTGTGGATTATTTGTTGCTAAAACTCTATAATAAAAGTCGCAAAACATTTCAGGTAAGGATGCGTCGTAAGAGTGAGCGTACCGCTAGCAAAAAGGGTAAATCTTCCCCTGAAAAGAAGGATAAGGTTGAAAAAGTGAAACGTACAAGAACTAGACGTAGAAAGCATTCTACATCATCTGATAACGAGTCTCCCGAAGAAAGCTCTCCTCCAAAAGTCCCGGAGGAGGAGGTACCTAAACCTGAGACAAATCCCCCGCCAGTGGAAAAAGAACCTAGCCCAGAGGAATCACAAGAGCAAGTATGGCAAGTCAAGGCTACCGAGGGATCAGGAGACGTCGGTGAGATACAAAAGCTAAAAATATGTTTGACTCGTCCACCATCAACACCGGAAAGAGTGGACAGATCCCCGCGTAGCAAAAGGAAGCATTCGCGTGCCACTAGTTCCAGTGATACACCAAGTGTTGAAAGTGATGAAAAAAAGAAATCCAAACACCGTTCCAAACGTTCGAATATGGATTCGAGAGACAGTTCAGATAAGCAAGATAGTCAAGGAGACGAGGCAGAAGGGGAATCTGAGGATAAAGCTGATTCTCAAAAATCAGACAACCAAGTAAGTCAAAGCACAGAAACAACTGAGGAACAGGCTACAGACGATACTCCTATGTCAACTACTAATGAGGAAGTTAAAACAGAAGACAGTGAAAAGTCTCAAAGTAATGCAGATGGTAATGCGGATAATAGCCAAAATGATGAGGAAATAACTGAGGATAAGAAAGACACCAGAGATTCTAAATCACAAGACAAAACTTCCGATGCTGATACTACTGTTGCTTCACCAAAACCAGAGGCGGAGGCCCAGGATGAATCCAATACTATTGAACAAAAGAGTCCAACACGTAAGAGGAGTGCATCAATTGAAAAATCGGAAATTCTTGAAATACACGCAGATGAGAGCAGATGTGAATCTTCAGTCTTATCCATGAATGAGACACAGTTGGATGAATCAAAGGATGAATCAGGAACAGAGTCTAGTAAGGTAAGTACAGTTGAAGACAAATCTGAAAAAAGTGTTTCAGAGACAACAACATCACTGCAAAGTGAGGTTGCAATTTCTACTAATAAAAATGATGTTGTAGAGGGCTCTGACACGGTAGAGAACAAAAAAGAAGAAACAGCAACATCCGAATCAGCGAAAGAACAAAAGAATGATGAAACCAATAAGTACGATAAAAAACCTAGTAAAGAACTTCCATCAGAAACGCCTAAAATACCAAAAGAAATACCAATACACAATGGCCAGTCAACATCTAGCTCTGGCAGGAAACGAAGATGGGGCACCCGTCCCAAACTCTCAACACAAAAATCATTAACAATATCTACTGATGTTCTGAAGGAAATTATACCTGATGTGATGCCTGCAGAGTTTGAAGAAGTGATAGAAGAGAAGAAACATAAAAGAGTTGAAGTTATTGAAAAAATGGAAAGACCTGTGTTGCCCAAGATTGTCATAGACAACACAGAAAATGTAGAAATTAATAGAAAAGAACATGAAGACAGAGAGAGGGATAAGGAAAATTTTAAAGTAAGAGATGTTGCATCGGCAAGAAAAATATCTATTGTCAAAGAAAATGAAAGTATAATATCCAGACCACCAAGTCCTCCGAGACATAAACAGTCTAATATTTTGTATATAACAAATCTTGTTCGTCCCTTCACTTTGCCACAGTTAAAGAACCTATTGCAGAGGACAGGCAGAATAGCAGAAAATGGCTTTTGGATAGACAGGATTAAGTCAAAATGTTTTGTTAAATATGAAACAGAAGAGTAAGTGATCTCATTTATTTATTTTAAACACTTTATTGTTGTAGAAATTATATTTGCAGATTTTTTCTTATACTTAGATAATACTCTCAACTTCCTCTTTTATCCAATGTTTTGGTTGCTCTCCAGCTACTTTGGTCACAGGTAGACAATTTTCAGCCAGAGCTTTGACAGAATGTGAGAATATCTGCAAATATAATTTCTATAATGTTGTAAAAACACTTTATGATTGTTCTTTCTAAGATTCGAAGATATTCATTTGCTTAAAGTATGGTATTACAGTTAATTATTAATGTTTTATCGTTTCACATACTATGCCAAATACAATTTGGCATGCAAATTCTAAAAATTTAATGATATCAATTAGCTCTAGTATATAATATCAATTAATCCCTACTTATAATATTATAAATGCAAAAAAAACTCTGTCTGTCTGTGTGTCTGTTACTTTTTCACGTCCAAATGACTGAACCGATTTTAATGAAATTTGATACAGAGATAGAGCTGACTGAGAAAGAACATAGGCTACTTAGTTATTCATAAAACGACATACACGCGGGCGAAGCCGCGGGCAACAGCTAGTACATTCATAATTTCTACATTTAATTAACTTGTCTGTCATCATATAATAATAATTATGCAAATTCTCAAATTAAATAATACTAATCAAAATCATTCAATAGATTAATAATTCATAATTAAAATACAAAATTAATCCATTATATGATAATAAGAAGTCACATTAGTCAAATACAAATTATCAAATACATTCTACATACCAAACGCATAAAAATTATTAAACAAAAATCAAACCAGTTTCTTATTTATAGGAAATACATAAGTACAGGAACAATTAGGTTAATCTGTCATTTGTAATTTATAAGATTGTGAAATTCAAACTTTTTATTTTTTTAGCCAAGCAGTGGAAACAAGACACGCATTACATGGCGTCACATGGCCTGTATCAAACCCAAAAACATTACATGTAGATTTTTCAACAGAAGATGATTTTGACTCGGCAAAAAAAAATGAGGACAAAGATAATGCACAGACTTCTACAATACCTGGTACAGTCGAAGATTGGCTACGAGAGCAAGATTTGAAAAGAGAAAGGGGTGAACTGGTATGTATACATAACATTTATGATATAATAAATAGCCCCAGTAAAATATTTCAGTTGGAATTTCATCTTTTTTGATGATCTGGTTAGCTGAGCTGTGTGTTACAAAGGTGACAACCACTTTTTTAAAAATGAAAGTTTTGTTAAAATAATTATTTTACTGCTAGTCTTGTAAGAGTGCAGAACTTACTGTCTGTCTGTCTTACTAATCACACTTCAGAATTGGCATGCATGCAGGGGTGGATTGTGACTTTGTGGGGCCCTGGGCTAATACTTCTGGGGGGCTCAAGGGTTACTACAATTGTTTTTATCATTACAGGAAACTTCTTTAAGAATTATTTTTAAAGGGTTTTGGGAGACTTGTATCTACATCCTGGGCTGAAGCCCAAAAAGCCCTTAGGTAGATCCGCCCCTGCATGCATGCATGAAAAGTGATGAATGAGAAGAGGCATAAGATGTATGTTAGAAGATATTTGGCGCTTCTAAGTTGGACTTGGTGTGAATATATGTACATAAATATCAAATAATTGTCTGCCACATATTTTTCTTTTATCATTGATAAATTAAAATTCTAGGAAAAACCATGGGAGCGTAAGAGTACGCGTGAATGGGATGTGGGTAAAAATGAAAAAGGCCCTAAGGAGAAGGAAAAGTTTCACAGGGATGAGCGGCCATTGGACAAGAGACGACATAGGACACCTGAACGAAGTCCTGAACCAGGTGAAATATATTTTTTTAATATCATGAAATTGGCAATCAAGCTTACACTGTTTCTAAGTGAATATTACAGTTCAATATTTGCTTGTATAATGACAAGCCCTTCTTATAAAGATATTTAATTTAGCTAAGAATTAAAGTAGCATCTTACCCAATTGACAGTGTATACGACTAACACTAAGTACAGAGTAACAGCTATATCCTGTTTAATCTATCTATTTTGATGACTTAGGATGTTAGCAGCAGTTTTGTTGCTTATCTAAAGACCATTTAATTACCAGTGTGCCAAAAATAGTTTATTCACAGAAAACAGGTGCGGCGTGCAGTATGCAGTATGCAGCGGCGTCTGTATAATGGAACTCCATGCATACTACACTCACATATCCAGAACATCAACATTCATGTTCTGCTTAACACATTAAATTAAGTGCAGCTAATTGTTTTATTGATCATAACACTCTTATACTAGTGAATAGCGGCGCTGCTTTTTCTACCCTCTGCAGTTAACGCCAGTTGATGACCAGATGACTCGAGTCAACTCGAGTTGCGATTGGAGTCAGTAGCTCAGCTGCTTCGAGTTGAAAAAAATGTTTATTCGTCACATACAGTAACCAGTTCAACAATAAATATTGCACATCGACCTTAGGAACGAGACTTCGGCTTATTTCGGGTCTGTAGAGCGTTATCTCTTTGACACCATACCTATATGACGTTTGTCGGCCATTTTAATCAAATTTTGACCAATACCGGACTACGGATGCTTACGTAGGTAGTGTGTAGCAGAGATAACTCTCTACAAAGCCGATACTAGCCGATTATCTCTTTCATAGGCTCGATGTGCAATATTTATTGAGCACTGTACTTTACAACGGGCGCGTTTGCATGAAAAGTCTGTCTAAGCCTGGGTTGCACCACGATCTTTTTTAAAGTTATTGTAACATTTCACATCCTTCTCTCACTTAAGAGGGCAGTCTGCGAGCGTGGGAATTTATTTTTGAACGTACACATAGTCGTTTTCTACTCACACAAATACAGCACGCAGTATAGTATACGTACGCTAGGAAGTGACAAGAAATGACATAATTACCGTATCCATCGCCTGCTTACCTCGGTAGAATGTTTAAGAACGTTACAAAAACACGCAATATATTGGGCCATAGTTTATCGCAACCTTTTTAAGGTGCGGTCTTAGTGTAAGCGTTATGTGTGTATTAATTTAATAATTCTGTGAGATTTAGGAAATGTTATGCATATATATTTTTTAATGCAATTGAACCTGATTAGAATAAAACTACATAAAATTATTTCATATATTATTTTCATCTATTATTACTATAAAATTTTGGTCAATTGCAATAATTCTGAAGCTAAATTTTTATGTAACATTTGCGTACCGCTAATGTAGTTGTTTTGATTTTACCACTCTATTCTTTCTAAATTTATTACTTCAGTAATGACCCGTTAGTCTCTTATAAAACTGCAAATTAATCTTTTAAAACACGTGACATGATTCTATCTTCATCTCCCGAGATAAAGTCTTTTATTTAATTTTCATTTATTAAAGTCTTTTATTTAATTTTCATTTATTTTTACATTTTTAGGGTAACTAACAGCTATTTACAGAGATAAATAAACCTGTAGAAACATGTAACTGAGAGTTACAGATATGAACCACATATAAGATTGGAAGTAGGTGTTCGAATCGGTTATTCATAATTTTGCAATAGTAGAATAAAGAATAAATCAATATACAAAGGAGCCGTTCCAAAAATGTCTGGAGCTTGGGAATGCACCTTGTAAAATACTGAGAGAAGAAGCATAAAATCATTTTCCGTTATTCAAATCGTTTATTATACCTTCAATTAATTTTCGTAAGTATATTTCAAAAACAAGAATGTCATAGTAGCAATATGATGATATTTCGTTGTCATATAAAAATTACATAAAACAAATATTGCCGACAAAAAAACAACGATTCAAATAATTTTGTGTGTATTTTTCCGTAGAATCATTTCTACGTATTTTTCTCTATCTTTTTATATAGTGTACAAGGCGCGGGTCCAACATGGAACTTGTCCTTTTCTTAGCTAAGGTATTGAATTAGCAAGAAGCTCTTATGATAAATGAGTTCTGCCTATAGCTTTCGTCTTAGTGTCGATTTTCATGTGCTCAGTAATCCGATGTAGGTACTTCATATACACCGGAGTGGCATCTATGGAAACCAAATTGTTCGTTTGGGATCAGGCGACGCACCTACTCGTGCAAAGTCTCTGGGTGAGATTCACAGATCGCACTTTACTTTGAGCAAAGTATGCTTAAAACTATCAGTAAAGTATGAGTTTTGACAGTTCTAAGCGTACTTTACTCAAAGTACAATCGTAGTGCGATCTGTGAATCTCACACTTAGAGAGACGAGCGCAGATGACACGTTCGTAAATCTTACTGAGGGAACTTAGCAGACTTGTCAACCTATACGAAGAGGCCTGATTGTTAGGCTTACAGAATTTACGAAACCCGATAACTGTGGCCTCTGCCCCCGAGGGTAGAAACAGAACTTAGGAGAGAAAGAACGACGAAGAGGGTAGAACGATCATTGGGTATTTCGTACCTACTCAACACCAGACCAACTTTTTTTTTTCAGTATTATTTCTACAGTCTTTCTCACTTCAGCTTCTAGCACACGGCTACCAGATTTTAAAGAACTGCCAACTCTTGACAACTTGGGTTTTTTCCAGTAGCATTCAGTTGATCTGCATGGTGGCTCCTCGCTATGGTGAACTGGTGAACCCAAAATAAGGGCGATTGCGTGTTTGCAACCACCTCTCGAAGCAACACAGTAGTCACACTCTACGGAAACAATCACATCATCCTATTCGTCCATCATATAGTTTGACATGGACTTGTGTTCTGGACCTAGGTATTTTGCACTTCACAATACACAATTTGGCGTCACGCTTGAGCTGCATATAGCGTCGTCGCATTATGGCGTTGTCTCCGCATGAAGCTCGAGAAGACCTGAAAGCAGATGTAACTATTAGTCATTGTAAACATCACACAAAATAATTACAAAATATCTAACCTAAAACTAAGTCAAAATTGAAGTCATGCCAAACCCTTTTTTAAGAGAAAACTGAATTAACTTAGGTACTACCATAGAGGAGCGTTATAATTCTATGGGTACTACCTAAATAATATTTTACACTTGTATTTACTTACATTGAAGTTTTCATTGCGAAATTCCGAAGAGCAAACATCACATCACTGTTTCGCGAAAAATGTTACGAGCATAACAGGCAACAGCGTCAATTCTTGGTAGATTCGTAGAATTTTCTTGGCTAAATCTAGACTGCATCGCTAATAATATTATACTAGTGAAATTATCGGCAAAACTGGTTATCTATTAAGATAGAATGCAAAAAAAAATGGGATGAATTCTTCGATCACTACCTACTGTATTTACTTGGTATTTTTGTACTAATTAGTACTAAAACGCACTCTGTGACGTAACGCTTTGTGATTGGTGTTCACTTTCACGTGATTAAACTTAATTTTTGCAGTTTTATTTCCATGAAAATAACAATAATCTTTGTATTTTATAGTAAATAATCTACTTATTTGACATCTATATACCCGATTTATTATTGGTGGACACAAGCCTATTGTATGGACAGCGGGATGCGTAAAAATATATGATATTTAGACGAATATAACTGTTTTTCTGTTCAATTATACGAAAAAAACGAACGGTGATTGTATTCTTTATACTTTCGTCTCACGATTAAGCCAAGAACATTTTTAAAATATGAATCGGAAATAGTATAAATATTGCCAATAGAAAAGGTCGATTTCGATGTTTTTCATAATGTTTATGGTTTTTTTTTTAGAAAATTATAATCGATCTCAAAAATCTAACGCGGTGTTCTTGTTGGCAGACTTATTGAGCGTCTGAGATATTTTTTGGTGTTGCTTAGAATAGCGGATTTCATAAAATTTTGCAAACCGTAAACCCCTATTCTCGCGTTTTCAGGGACGGCCCCCTTAAGGAAATCTTTTAAAGTTAGAGAAGGATGTGAAAAATGTTACACTAACTTTAACAAACATCGTGGTGCATCGTGGTGCCAGGCTTAAAATGCTTGAATACGCGCATAAGCGGCATCGCGAGCCAGAGAGAGAATATCAATGAAATCCCGGTCCCATGTCCTCGGCGCGGTACCGTCCGCCGCGTCGTGCCGTGGCGCGGCACCCGCACCTCGTTAGTTGCCGCAACCATGGTTCAGTTCATATTAGGAGGTTCAAATTGAGGGTAGGCGGATATATATCTCTTACAGAAGATGCATATAAATTGATCTTTATTTTCCTTGGAACCTTCCGTTTTATTTATGTCACAAGTTGAAGTATCTATTTTATATTGATTCATTAGTTGTCTTTTCATTACAGCAAGGAAGTTCAAGAAGAAGGAGGAAGAAGCACCTGCTAAGTTATTAGACGATTTATTCAGGAAGACCAAGACCACTCCTTGCATATATTGGCTACCATTGTCAGCCGAAACAGTAAGTATTTAGAAAATAAAGGAAATATTATGGTATTTGTGAGTTAGTAGTCAGAAAAGACAGTACTTAGCGATGCGCCGCTTTAAGCCTATCATATTAAAGTTTTCAGAAATTAAGAAAAATATTTTTTTGCCCTTCCTAACACTGTGCCAAAACAGCAGCACTGCTGTAGTTTCATATTACCTATTAGTGCAAGTTTTCATATTACCTATTTTCCACCCCGATTCCATATTTAGAAAAACATTTAGATTACGCTTCCTGCAGTCTGTGTTTCGACTCTCAGATAAAAAATAAATACTTTTGATACACTAAATGTTATTTTTATTTTGTTTAGATCGCCGTAA
The DNA here is from genome assembly GCA_036365455.1 of Macrosoma leucophasiata. Lineage (NCBI taxonomy): Eukaryota > Metazoa > Arthropoda > Insecta > Lepidoptera > Hedylidae > Macrosoma > Macrosoma leucophasiata. The sequence continues at coordinate 17,680,994 of JAWQUS010000007.1, read as the reverse complement.
AGGAGGAGCAGCGGCGACAACACATGGCTGAGCATGAGCGACGGATGCAGGAACTGCGCAGAACTCATCGCAGACATTAGCATGGTCCGTCCCACGTCATACACCATACAAATATTCATGAGCACGTCACATTACACTTAACATTTACATTTAAAACATATTTACCCCATCATCGTACTACACATGACACACTCATTCCCCCCTACTCATTTCATGTTTAATTTTCTGTCGTCTCGACAGTATTTCTTTCCAGGATGTAGGACATAATTGTTATATGAGGAGGCAGTAATTGAAATGAAGTGACATAATTTCCATTTCATACAAGCATATTTAGTTGTTATTTAATAAGATAATATTAGGTTACAAGGCGATAACGTGAAGACGCAAGGATTCTTGTAGTAGAAGAGATAAGCAACTGAATTTATTTTACGACATGTTATAGAAAGGCACGCTTGGAGGAAATCCTATGATTTAATACGTCGTCGGAGTAACGCAGTCGCTTGATCAATCGAGACGGGGACACGTTGTTGGGACTCCGCCGTGGAAAACTGGTGCATTGCGGTCGACGCTCTTAACACTTTCCCACACTGGTGCAGAGTGGCGTTTGACTTCATTGTGCATTATATGAGTAATCAATAAATCTGTGCGATTACTTGTAAATATACAAACAAATCCTGCCTATGAAGATTGTGCGAGACACAGAAGAGTTTTTGGAGTTATTGTGATGACACGAAAAGACAAGGAGTTGAACATCAAATATATCGCGATGAATCGTTGATTGTGGACTCGGATGGCAATACATTCCTCGATCGGGAATAGACAATGAGGATGTATCGGAGTATAATGACTTTGGTTATAGGAACATCGATAAATAATATTTGTAGCCAAAAAGTATTTTGAAAATTAGGTCATTGTGGTACAATGTGATTACATTTTATAAAAATTGTTCTCGTCTTAAATATATTCCATTCATTTGATGTTCAATAAATATTTCGCTACTATACATTTTTTGTCTTTTAATTATAATCCCTGGAATCATTAAGCACAGCTAATTTATCACATCAAACTTTTCAACTACGTTGATAAGTTTGCGTGTACCAAACACAAATGTAGCACATGCAATTTGACTATAATGAATAGCGGTAGACTGAAGAACTTTCTCTTTTCTATGGTTTGCGAAAGGAAAAGGCGCATCAAGTTATAAAATTCGATTTTGATAAGTGGGGGGGGGGGGCGGGGGGGCAAAATTTATTAATTACACTTGCGAGCTATAAACTGGAATCACAACAATATAAATAAAACAATAATAATATATGATTGAACAACCCCCGTTTATATGATTCCAGGGGGCCGACCGCCTAACTCGAATGCTTTCATTTGGCTTTCGACTATGACAACATCAGTTTCGTATCACCTAACTTTTGCCTAGAACTGTATTCGTCCGCAGGTATATACTTTAGAGCAAAATGTTGCAATAGGCGGTATGAAACGGACAAGATAACGTCTTAAACGAGGGAATTTCAGTTAGGCGGTCGGCCCCCTGTTTTAAACTCGCAAGTGCATTATTAAGGAAGTACTGTACGCGCAAAACTTAAATGCCACTGAAGTTGCATGCGTAAACTTTGCTCCAGTTTCTTACGTCACGATGGCCATATAGGTTGAAAAAAAACCTAAACTATCCAAATCGGTATAAGCGTAAGAGAGTAAGGACTTACTGACAGGCTCGAACATCTGAGCCTGCGCAGAGACGTTGGGAGTCTATGCGTTTTATACCGTCTCTACAATGGCGAGTGCTTTGTCGAACTGTTCGACATGGTGCCACCGTCTCTTTTCCTACACCGCACTACCCGCCGAAGAGAGAAGTTCCACCCTCACCGACTGGACACTTGGCAATGTTCAACGGTGCGGTTCTCACGTTCGTTTTTGCTCAGAACGTGTAAATTGTGGAATGAACTTCCCTCTGAGGTGTACCCTCGGTGCTACAATATGGGGTTCTTCAAAAATGGCGTCAAAAGAGTCCTTCAGGGCTGGCAGCGCGTTGGCGACTGACTCCCCTGGTATTGCAAATGTTCATAGGCGACGGTGACTACTTTCCATCAGGTGGCCTGTCTGCTTGTCTGTCAATCCTTTGACATAAAAAAAGCGTTTTGAAACTATCGGGGAACATACATAAAAACAAAAACTTTCTAGAAACACTTTCCAGTACCTCTACTTTGTTACGACTTAGATCCGGACGAATTGAGAACCTCCTGCTTTTTTCGCAGTCGGTTAATGAGTTTCAAAGTTGACCTGATGAAAGCTAAATAATCTTTTCTCCTCGCGTAGGTTGTAAACTGCACAATCGCCTTCGTAGCGACTTGTAACTTCACGAACGCGTTTAAGATTTGCGCAAAGTGTACAATCCGGGAACTCTATAAATAAAGTAATAAGTCCAAAATTAATCATATTAAACAATACTAGCTGCCCGGATGAACTTGTGAAAATATGAAATTTCCGAAAATCTAAAATAATAGTCGTGTAGAATCACCTTTACCATTTAGGGATATAAAAAATAGGCCTATATACCTATATACCTACCAAATATACACAAACATTGCATAATGATCGGTCCAGCCGTTTCGGACGACTATTGTTACAAACACACGATAATTTTATACCACTGCATAATAAGATACGCATGTGGTCATGCGGCCAGTTCCCTGATAGTAGTTTCCTACTAGGTAAGTGTTTTTTGGACAGACATTGGCAGGGAGAGAAGCGACGTTGTATCGTCGATGTTGGTAGGTATACCTACCTAATAAAATACGCCACTAGAGCCACCACTGAACGTTCTCCGTAAACAAGTATTCGGACTAGTCTTATAGTAAGTAGGTATGTATGTATGTATCTTCACGTCAGGTCCCTAACGGGGTAGACAGAGAGTGGAGCACCAGATATCCCGGTCCTGACACCTCCCGTCCGGCCACATTACCAAACTCCGAGGTACTGGGAAACATCCAGAAAATGTAAAAATCCCAATAGAATCAGAGATAAAGGCTTTTAAACCGTTATCTCTGATAGCCCCCGACCCGGGAATCGAACCCAGGACCCCCAGCGCAGTAGTAGTGGCCTGCTACCACTAGGCTACTAAGGCAGTTAATAACTGTAGAAGGAGACCACAGGTTTTCAAGCCTTGTCGTGCACCAGCACAGCTGCTCTTTTGACTCGATCTAGGAAACGACATGAATTCTCCCGAAGGAGGTACAGGAGGAGATACTGCTAGGTTACTCCAACGTGACCTGCTTTTACACTTTATTGTTTTTCATAGAGAAGTTATCGCAGGCTATTATTTTATCGACCAATTAATTTGTGCTAAGAATTTGCTCTTTTATCTGTTCATGTTATAATCTTTATGTAAAGGTGTATATCAACTTATCAATGGGATAAGAATTAAATTTCTGATAAGATCGTAAGCCAGTTGTGTTGGCGATCTGAAATCGTCAACCGCTGTTCTATAAAGTCTTAGAATGGTGAGTTAAAATACGATTTATTACTAATTTTATTGGATTCTTGGTTTGGTAGGAAAAACAGCATAGGCACCTGCTTATATTTTTGTGGTAACTATTATAAACCGATCTTAAATACATATCTCCATAGAGTAGGTAGGTACAATAACGTTTGGGTATATCTATGGTTAAACCACTCCTAAATAATCGTTAATCTTCTTTAGTGCCTACATATTATTAAGTTTTACCTGGATCGGGATATGGCTCGGACAACATTCCGGAAGAATGACTCTTTTTCTTTTCTTTTTACTCTTTGCTATCAGTTTGTAAAGGGGAAATGAGACATTCTACTGATATACTTTTTACATTAGTTTATTACATTTAGTTTTATCTTAGTGATATTCTTGACTTTACATATATTTTTTATCTTGTTTGACATGTATATCAATTGTTGTTCAGTTTAATTTATTTTGTTTGTTTTTGACGTGTCATAAGAGGTGCCTGTCACCCTAAATGAATAAATGAGTTTCTGATTCTGATTCTGAAGTTGCTTAGTTTTTGGAACTTCAGGATATAAATTCACGTGCCAGCCCACGACAATCTTGGCGACCCGGTTGGTCCAGCGGTGTGAGTTGACCGTTTGATTCGAAGGGTCGCGGGTTCGATCTCCGCACGGTACAAGTACAAGTATTTGTATGGCCTACAGATATTTGTTTCGGGTCTGGGTGTTTGTGTATGTGTTGTTTGTATATAACGGCACCCATGACATAGGTTTTATAAATACTTACTGTGGGGCTGTGAGTGTATGCGTATTTTTTTTTTTAATTAATCTGCTGCTATAAACCTCAATAACAACCCCAGCGCTGCGTTTGGTTGCCTCTTGCCATGTCATTGGCTGATGTACGTTGTGAGATGTATATTGTGGCTTTATTCTATGTGGGCGAAACTGCAGTGACTGAAACCTAAAACCCTACAGACTTGATACCGAGGCGAATTTCGCATTAGTTTAATCATAATACATCTAATAAAATGTCAGTAGAGATTCAAGTAAAAAATTGTAAGCAAAATTTTTACGTTCTTGGTGAAGGTGCGAGGGCCGTGGTTAATATGGGCCGTGCTGGTGGCTACCACGGTAGCGCAGGATCCTTTCACTCTAGAAGAATTTGTCACGGGGCAATTCGCTCAAAGAGGATTCAATGGCACCTGGATATCTGGTAATTTCAAATGACACCTTTTTTATAAGTAGTTATTTAAGTACTTACTACAGTCATAGTTGATAGATTCCTACCCTACCACAGATTCTTACTTAGGTAGGTACCTATCAACTACTAAGTAGGTAGGTACATCTTCATGTTTATAGGTTTTCAATTAAGTAATAGAAATTATTTAAATTTATTTCGCTCACTGATTTCACTTCTAAGTACTTAGGTACGATAAAATATTTAAATAGGTACCTCCTACTTACCGTGTTATAGTGAAGAATTTTGGACTTGGGGTCGAAGTTATACTTTGACAGGCAAATTTTATTGTGAAGAACATTTCCATTTCATATTCTCCATTCTTTTCGATGTCGTGTTACGTTTGTCTTCTGATATATTGATAGGAGATGAATTAAAATTATCAACTACCTCTACCTACTATTGTAACGGGTCACTTCACTACTGATATGCCCCGCAACCATTAATTGCATCTTCGGAGTAACTCATTATTTAGATGAGATTCCCACAGGCACCTCCCAATATCGTTAATATACCCCATGAATTTTAATCTAAGTTGGGACACACAAACATAATTGCCGAATCATGGATATTTTTATGCCTCTCATCCTTCAGCGAAATGCAGATGTACTTCACATATATGATAAAGTGTTATATTGCAGATACTGAATTCACGTTCACCATACCGGGAGAACCGGGTATCAATGTCTTCGATGTATCAACACTCAACAGCAGCGTGCTCGTGTCTGGAGATCTTATGGTAGGTACCTACTTTAATGACAGTAGCGTTGAATATGTATTGAAATTAGAAACAGTTTACGTCGTATAATCCTATTTTTCAGGCCTTCTTGAATACCAGCAATCCAATTCTATCAGCCGATAGACAGTATATTTTAGCTCCGAGTGAAGTAGAAAGTGTAAGTTGCTTTTATTACATTATTAATGTTTTAAACTACTAGCTTAACTTAACATTATCATAAAGTAATAGCAGATATTCTTATATAATAGTTCTATTACTTTAAGTTCCATCATCGGAGCTCTACCGCCGAGTGACCGACAATAATAGATCAGCAGTCAAAAGAAAGTATTTCACTACTCGCTATAATAAATGATAATAATATCAAAGTGTGATTTAATTAGGTTTCGCAGTGTTACTTAACTACTTTTTTTTTACCCTTCTGTTCATTCCTATCCATCTTCATGCCAAGTTTTTTCTTGATGTCATCCACCTTCTCTTTAATTATAAGAACAATTCATGAAAGTGTGTACCTATTTTTTGTACGAAATCATTTTCATGGAAATCGATTCCATTTCATATTGTAATCATAACACAATTTCACGGCCGAACATATCGGATATACTCGTATCATTGTAATATTATAGCGTTTTATCATTATTTTAGTAATTTATTTATACGGGTTGATAATCATTATCTATAATCCGATGTGTAACAACAGTTTTTGAATAATTTTGAGATAGTATGTATGTATGTATGTATCTTCACGCCAGGTCCCTAACGGGGTAGGCAGAGAGTGTGATACTCCCATTTCTTATGTTACCAATATTTTCATTTTATTTCAGGTTTATAGATATTCAACTACGGCTAGATTTGCTCTCTATGAAATCGCTACAGGGTAAGATCATTTTACAGGTACTGATCATTATATATATCTACCTATATAAAATAGGGTAAGATAATGATTCAAACGTTGCAAACTTTTATTCAGAAACGTAACATACATCGCCAATCACCAACGCCTTCAACTGTGCATCTTCGGCGGTGGTCATTCTCTGGCTTACGTGCTAGATAATAATGTATACTATTTGCCAGAGAACTCCGATGAGGCGATTCAACTTACTTTTGACGGTATCCCGGGCGTCTTTTATAATGGACATACTGATTGGGTATATGAAGGTATGCAATTATAATTATTTATTAATTTTACTTATGCAGTATTTCTTTTTTTCTTTGATATTAATTCAAGTTACACTTTTTGAGCGTGGTGACCGATAAGAAAACATTTTTTTTTCTTTTATTAAATAAATAAAACGTTAATATTGTTTGAAATATTTTTATTATTTTACAATACATATAAACAGCTGCTTATGGTTCGTCCGATTTCGGAGCAGCTCGTCTCGATTCGTGCGAGCTTCGTAGAGTCGTACAATACGTTTAGTTGCACGCACACAAACACCGTGTCGAAGACTGCCGAAAAGAAACGACGTTAAACAATGCACGGCCTTCAAGCCACACCTCCGTGCCCGTCGGAGTGGGGAGCGTGAGGTTTTTTTTCGTTACGGAATTTCTGGATTCGGTCCCCGCGCTCAAGGCCCTCGATAGAAGCTATGCAATAGCTTAAAAAATCTTGGCAAGTTCCTTAAATTGATTTGTTGATTGATTGATATTTACTGGTGGTAGAGCTCCAGTGACGGAGCTCGTGGGCGTAGGCACCACTGCATTACCTAATATACTTGCCGCTAAATGGTAGTGTTCAGCACTATCGTGTTTCGGTCAGGTGGTAATATGTACGGACCTGTAATTTCCGGCACAGAAGCATAACACCTAAGGCCTCAGGTGTGGTAACGCATCTGCATTTTGACCTTGGTCTTTGTATGGGTGTCTATAGGCTGCAGTCATCACTTAACATAAATGTGAACTGCAGGCTCATGTCACTTCCATTACATAAAAAAAAAGATTTCTACAAAAACAATGAAAAAGATTCAGGATGAAATGCTTAGAATATTATCTTGAGGAGCACTAGAACGCTTCTCGGTAAGTATTTAAAATATCTTTACGTAATCGGAATAAATAAATAAATTCAAATCCGAATCAAAGTGTTTTCCAAACAGTGTTCTGCTTCGTGACCTTTTATATTTTTAAACCCAAGTTAGTTCCATTTGATAAAATAAAGATTGCTTTATAGCTCACTTTTCGTTGACGTTCGTCAAACGTCGAAACAAAGAAGATTCCATTATGACTGCTAATAAGGTGGTATGGCCGCTGTTCTGTGTTGTCTAATATTTATGTATACATACCTATAATTACAGAGGACGTTATGTACACCGGCCAAGCGACTTGGTTCTCAACGGACGGGTCATATCTTGCATTCGCTACTTTCAACGACACAGAAGTAGAGAGCTACTCATACTACTACTTTGTGGATAAGTCTGATCCCGATGATCTTTACCCAGAGCTCGTTGATCTTAAATATCCTAAGGTATATCTTGCATTTAATATTTTTTTGTTACCGACCTACGATGTTGGGGGTATTTTACGGTCAATTATGCATCTTACTACCAGAGTTATTTATAAGCTTGGGTTGCACCACGATATTTGTTAAAGTTATTGTTACATTTCACATCCTTCTCCAACTTTTAAAGTTAGAGAAGGATGTGAAATGTATTGTCATATTAATTGATCGTTAAATACCCCCAACATCGTAGGTCAAACAAGGCAAGTGTACCAAGTTTTTTATGTAAGTCACTCGCTACAGACTCTTGGTAATGGTAGGTAATGGTTCCTACCATCTCCTTACAAACTTACTGTTAAAAGTGATTTTAACAAAGAAGATATCTTAAATGAGTCTTTCCTGTTATCATGTCTTTGATCAATCAGGTAGATACATTATGCCGTATGTATTCACGAATCGAATCACGATACGAGGCCAATATTTTGAAAAATTGAGTTTGCAATCGCATTTGGCTTTAAACACGTAGTATAATTAAATGTTTTAAGTATGTCTACTGAACTCGAACAAACCAATTCTGTAAGTGCCACTTTCATATAAAAGCGTGCGAACCTGACCAATCATAAGTCATCATAAAGTATATTATTATTTCTCCACCTTGCGCCCTTGCTACGAAGCATCTTCCTAATTAAAACAACTCGACATCGACATCACTTACGTACATTCTGATTCAGGGGATCGAATGTGTACCTATTATCATGCCCAGTGTTAGCATGTCAACTATAGAAATTGAGGCAGTTATCAAAGAAAGAAGATTTATGTTCATAAACAAACACTTGCAGCCAAAGAGCAACACCGGAGGGGAGTAGCCATATGCAGGCTTTCCCCTCTGTCAAAGTGCAAGCCCAAATGGGCCTATACCTGTCGCCTAGATGTTTAAATGTGTGCGTGAAGTTGTTTCTTGTTAAAGTCAAGGTGTGAGTTTCGTAGTAATAGATGATTTTTGTAGTGTGCGTGTGTGTCGCACTCATTTCCCCCCGTAAAAAATGACAGACTGTTTTGCATCGGTAATAAACGCGATGGCTACTACCCTCCAGTCCGCCGCGGCCGGTGGCCTGTGTTGCTCTATGCTTGCAGCTAAAACAATATTAATTCCAGGTCGGCCGCACAAACCCGACAGCGTTATTGCGTGTCGTAAACTTGACATCTTTAGTGCTGTCCAATGATAGAAATTTTATTACCATGTCTCCTCCTGAAGTTGTCACTGATGATCATATATTGGGTGGCGTGTTGTGGCCCACTCCTACTGAAATTGTTGTACATTGGCTCAACAGGCGCCAGAATTATACTGTGCTCAGAATATGTGATATAGAAACTACGGTATGCGAGGTAAGGTAATCTTTGTTTCTAGTACTCGTCAAGAAATATTGCACATTGAGTTCAGGAAAGCCTTTTGAAGTTTGCCTCAGTCTCGACTTCGTAGAGCGTTATCTCTATTACACACTGAATAAGCAAGCACCTACGTAAGCAATAATATTGCGGCATTGGTCAAAATATGATCAAAATGATTGACAGACGTCACAGAGGTTGAGTGCGAAGGAGACAACGCTCTACAGAACCGGAAATAGCCGATGTCTCTTTCCTAAGGTGGATGTGTCAATATTTCTTACTGTACTGATTCGATATCCAAACTCCGAAATTGTCACTGAGAATTTTCCCAGAAAAACCTAACATCATTTACTTTCGGGCCCCGGGATCAAACCAGGCTTAAATTAGTAGGCAAAAATTTGCCGATTTGAATAATAATTCAATGTGAGATTTGGACTTTCTGGACAATGCAATTAAGTTCCAAATTAGATATTATATATATGCACTTGCATACACGTGCAATCATATTCCAGGAAGAGCACCGTCAACAACCAAATGGCTGGGTTCCTATCGCATTACCAAGGTTTAGTGCCAACGGTGATTTCTACGTCTCCACACGTTGGTCCCTCGAGCAATCCGACGGAAACATCTGGCAGCACCTATACATCAGCATGAGACTCAATGGAGAAATCGTTTCCAATTCCATCACCCCGGGAGGATTCACAGTCAACAACTACGTCGGGATGGACGAGACAAACGTACTTTAGTACGTATTATGTTTTGAAGGCTTCGCAACGTAACAACCCCATCGCCTTCTTATGGAGGAGAATTCTTTTTTTTTATGTAATGGGAGTGGTAACCCAGCATGCAGTTCACATTGATGTTTAGTGATGACTGCAGCCTAAAGACATTTACACAAAAACCAAGGTCAAAATGCAGATGCGTTACCACTCCTGAAGCCTAAGGTGTTATGCCTCTGTGCTGGAAATTACAGGGCCGTACAAATTCTCTCGCTATTGCAGTCAGTCGACCGTACAATGGCGGTCAAACCAGTCTAGTGAATACAATAACGCGGAATGGGCAGGTGCTCAACGCAATGGAATTGCGTGCCAAGCGTGGCATATTCTCTCCTAATGTTACCCAACACTGTTGTGGGTATCTTTGTAGAGAGCTGTTTTTCTGTGCGGATGTCTTGCGGCTGAAGTGATGAGAGCATTAAAATGAATCGATTATCTTGCTGTTGAACAGTGAGCAGGCTTCAAAGTTCCAAACTGCAGCATACATCTTAATGTAATCGGTTTATTTGTGTAAATTCGTCTCTTGTATAGGAAGATTATGTATGAGATGATGTAGAGGCCATTAATTATATCCATTTCTTATTTAGCTACTTCACTCGGACCGTGGCGGGGCAGCCGTGGCAGTCGCAGGTGCACGTAGTGGGCAGCCAGAGCGGCTGCCTCAGCTGCGACCTGGTACTGCCCGACGGCGGGCCCTGCACCTGGGCTACCGCCACTGCCAGCCGAAACGCGCGGTACCTCTCCATCACTTGCTCATCTACCAATGAACCGTCCGCCACTTTCTTGATCGATCCATTGGTGAGTTCAGTTTGTTTAATGCAGTTATGTGTAACCAGTCATTATCCAGTTTGTCCAGCGGTGGGTGACGACCGCTTTATTCGCTGGTCCGATTCCCGCAATAGGTCTTATATTTACTTATTTGTAAGACCTACAGATATTTGTTTCGGGTCTGTGTGTTTCTGTGTGAACAACGATACCCACGACACGGGTCTATTTACCTAGTATTACCTAGTGTAGGGCTGTGAGTGTAAGCGTATTTTATTTATTTATTTAATTTATCATGAATATGAACTATGCTTGAAACGTTTGAAACCATCATTACATAAATTCATGAAGGCTTCACTTATTTTTAAAAATAAGGGTTGTAAATAAACTGTAGGTTTATACTTTTACGCATAGGTATGCTTAATATTACGAGCATTTATGTAACCTACCGTTTGGATTGAATGTAGGTATCTCCGGTCGTGTATTGGCAAGTGATTCCTCTTTTTGTGGCTTCATCTCGCGTGTATCGTAAAACCACCAACATTCGTTTACTTGCCCGACATTTAGGTTTGTTTTCCAGCATCCGTAGTTCCCGGTCTTTTATTTTTTCCAAAGTTTACCAACAATGCATCGTGTTTGTTGGTCACAAAAGAGCAGTAAATCTTGTTTAAGTTTTGACTCAAACATTTATTTCGTGGTCCTTGAACCACAAACTAGTGTTCCGGAGTTACCTGAATGACGAGATCGATCCTCAAACACTGCAAACATTTTAAAGTGTTCAGACAGAAGTCAAAAATTAAATCTAGGTTTACCTCGTACGTAAGGCATATAGATTGAAAAGCAGATGAAAAAAATGTGTTTCATTTACAAAATACCAAGGGAATCGGTGATTATTTTTAAGAAAATGAATTTTGAAAAATAATTTCTTATTCTTCGTCTACGTCGTAAGAAAAACTATCTACATGATCTAAGGAGACGATGTATGCGTAAACTTCATGGAATTACTTGCGTTGACGCACACATAAAGACTCGAAAAGGGTTGCAAGCAAATATGTTTTATCCCACAATGTCGGCCAATTTTGGGTCGTAATAGCAAAGTGAAACAGCTTCGGAAAATCGTCTTGAGAATCTCATAGTAGTAGGGGATCCGAATCTACGTCGATCTTCACCTATCTGTTTACCGGATGAAACATAGTTTTTATCAAATTTCATATATAAACAAATACGTCTTGCTTGTAGTAGCTATAGTAGCTATGATAAAATTAAAAAAACTGTTTTTGAAACTATAAACATATAAAATATGTCTACGAGGTTTATTAGTAAACAAATCGGACCAATATTTACTCACCTGTTTACACCTGCTTATTTATGTATTGAAGGTGGCAAACAAGCATGCAGTTCACATTGATGTTAAGTGATGACTGCAGCCTATAGACACCCACACAAAGACCAGAAGTCAAAATGCAGATGCGTTGCCACCCCTGAGACCTTAGTTATTATGTCTCTGTGATAGTTATTACGGGGCCGGCCATACATTAAATGCTTGTCAGGTAGCCGTGAAATAAATACATAAATACGTAGGGTGTGACCATATAATATACCTATAATAAACGTTTCAAACTTTGAGTGTCGAACACATTTGACTGGGTTACAAGTCAAGTGGGCGAAACTTGCTAAAAAAATCTTTTTTTAATGCCATAACGTCCATATTTTATTTAATTTTGTGTCATAAAAGTGGCAAACAAGCATGCAATTCACATTGATGTTAAGTGATGACTGCATCCTATAGACACCCACACAATGACCAGAGGTCAAAATGCAGTTGCGTTGCCACTTCTGAGGCCTAAGGTGTTATGCCTCCGGAAATTACAGGGCCGTACATTACCTACTAGCTACATAACCTGACCGGAACACGAGTGCTGAACACTACCATTTAGCGGCAAGTATATTAGGTAATGCGGTGGTGCCTACGCCCGCGAGCCCTGTCACTCGAGCTCTACCACCAGTTTAACATCGCGCACTGTCATAGGATTGGAAAAATATTCATTGTAGAAAATGATAAAAAAACAAATGTGGGGTAAAAAAAAATCCTTTGCTGGCAACATCTTAATCATCTGAGTACTTCGATTTAGACCTGAGTCGATCACTCCTTCGTCGGGATTCGGGTCGATCGCGGCCCATTGACAAGGTGATCGAGTCTAAATGACTCGATCGTTTGGGTCATTTGGGTCGCGACTCGATTTCGCTCAAACGTATACTGTAGCTCATGATTCTCGTGATTCGAGACCCATCTGATAAGGATGCGTGACTCGAGATCGCGATCCACACATTATGTCGCTATACATTTCAATTAATTATCACTATAATTTCATTCTTAAACTTTATAGGTATGTAGCATAAATTTTACAATTAGATGACATGGTGCAGGGGAGCTTGATCAATAAAACTGTAAACAAACTGAAGTGTACCTTATGCTTAATGTGATAGAGTTCACGAGAAACAAAGTACCCAATGACCCAAAGGACCCAAATGATCGACTTTTTTTGTACGTCACGACCCGATCACTTGTGTTTGGATCGTGATTCAATCAAAGTGATTCTATCGCTCGCGATCGACTCAGGTCTACTTCGATTTTACGATTTGTTTTTTTTTGTTTTTAAACAAAAATAGACGATACCAAGTAATACTTATGTGTGAAATGTGATCTTCGAGTCCTTATTACGCTTTTGTGAAGCATTGTGACAGCCTTTCACCACACAATAACTCGTATTTCTCATTATTGCGGGAAGCTCCACTCCGTGTCGTGGGTGTCGTGGGAATGGACTGGAATGGACGGCCGGCGAGCGGAGTTAGCCTTAAAAGGCTGACCTGAAATGGCCTAATTCTGCGCGCGTTGACTTGGCTTCTAAGCGTTATAACTCCATGCCTAAATCTATTTTTTTATTTTTAAAATTATAATTATAATATTAAAAAAAACAATACATTAATTGATAAATGTTTACGTAAGCATGGGGGGAGGGGGTAAGAGCTTTGCTTACTTTTGCTGACAAGGGGGATGGGGGGGTAAAGAATTGTAATAAATCTGCTTACGTAATACTTGAACGGCCCCTTTGTAAGTAAAATAGTTTTCGATATTTCGTGATAGGTGACCTTTGCCTTAAAGATGGATATCTACAGAACATAATTTCACCATTTTTTTCTCAGAGCCGCCAAACTCTCCAGTTATGGGAGGATAACGCCATAGTACGGGAGCGTCTCATCGGGAAGGTCCGACCAAATACCTTCATCACAACAGTGCCTCTCGGAAACGGTTACCCTGCGCCCGTTCGCCTATTCCTTCCTCCTGGTCTTGACGTCAATGATACCACGACCAAGTACCCCATGGTCTATTACGTGTACTCGGGCCCGAACACTAACACTGTTTATGACACCTTTACTGTTGGTGAGTTTACAACAAGTATAATTTTTTGACAAAACAACCGACTTATATGGATGAATTTTACTTTGCAGACCTTAAAAAGGAAATAATCATCTTTTTATGCCAATTAGGTACTCCCTCGGTACTCCGTGATAGTTAAGATACAAAATTGTTCCGAGAAATTCATCAATATCTTTTTGAATGATAAAAAATATAAGTTTATTTTTTCTATGTAGGTTTATCCTTGTCCGTTCTTTTTCTGAGTTTTTGTTTTTTTTTCTGTTTAGTCCTTGATGCGAGTACCTACATTTTATCGCCATAACCTACTGAACAAAAATATTTCGCATGTTCAATGCTGTGCCAAGGTTACATTGAAAATGTTATTCTTCAGATTAAATAATTTCGTTTCGCGTTAATCGTATGATTAAAATTTTACTTTTTTATTGTCGCTGCTTTTTGTGTTTCATTCGATTTTATAAAAAATATTTCATGAAGAATGGCATTGAAGTAGACCTAAAATTAATTTAATATCTTATCAAGAATTTAGAATTAGTAATAAAATAGGCCGCAATAAGAGTCCTTATACCAATTTTCGACGAAATTTCACGCTGAGTCCGAAGGACTTTTAAGCATAGCTTTTTACTATGTGCAAGCACACACTTACGATTCATCAGTATCCGGTGTTATTTTAAGTCGCAACGGTGAAGAATCTATTGTTATTAATCGAACCCCCATCCAAACACTATGTACTGTTAACAGAAAACTTAGCCAAAGAACTTACACAATTGGAAAAAAATGTTATGTTATATATATTTTTTCCCAACTTGGGTATCAAACTTGGAGCTTGACGATTTGTCACCTACTACACCTAAGCCACTGAAGTAGTTAATCTTTCTCAGGAAGTTAATCTGCTATTTAATTCTCATATAACGCAGCTCCATAGGTCATTATAAGATTGATCTCGAGGTGACATACTCACGTCAGTGGCAAACCTAAGCTAGCCGACTTAGCTCTTCAATTACTATAATTACCTATTAATATAAGTATTAATTGGGACGATTGGCTGACCGTGTTTCCCTTTTCTCCGGCGCCGTGAGGCAACGCATCTGCATTTTGACCTCTTGTCTTTGTGTAAGTATCTATAGGCTGCAGTCATCACTTAACATTAATATGAACTGCATGCTTGTTTGCCTAATTCATTACAAAAAAAAAAATTTCATTAATTAGTTCCACAGATAAATTCGAATAGTAATCAATATTTTCATATGAATTCAGGTTACCATTCGTATCTTACTACAAGTCGCAACGTGATCTACATGATGGCCGATGGCCGCGGTTCTGGTCTCAATGGTCAAGAGATTCTGTATTCTCTCAACAACGCTCTCGGCACCGTAGAAATTGAAGACCACTTCGTCATTTTGAGGTAAGATGAAATTTAGGACGACTTTTTCTTCATCTATCGCGCTCGCTTTTTATTTTATCAGTATACTACTACAACTATAACTTATTGGTAGGCAATTATGTAGTCCGTGGATTTCTACAAAGATCGAGGCTCAAAGATAATGAACTGACTTGACTAGACGGGGCGGGCAGGCTACTTTACTTTATTGTTATAATATCTATAATTATTATTCATCCCTTATAAAGTGTACAAACGGTGCAATGTTATAGATATGTAATGATTTGCTACGGTGGAAGTGGTCGATGGATCGTAAACTTATAATTTAATATATATCTCTCTTATAATTCTCTGATTGTAGGCAAGTGTTAGACCGGTACGAATTCATTGACCGCGACCGCGTGGGAATCTGGGGCCACAGCTACGGCGGGTACGCCACGTTGCTCACACTGGTGCATGATGACGACTTTTTGTTCCGCTGTGGCGTCTCCACCGCGCCCGTAACTTCGTGGCTCTACTACAGTAAGTACTTACTACTTTATTACTACTACTACTTACTTACTTTTCATCATCATTTTACTGGTGGTAGAGCTCCAGTGACGGAGCTCGCGGGCGTAGGCACCACCGCATTACCTAATATACTTGCCGCTAAATGGTAGTGTTGAGCACTATCGTGTTCCGGTCAGGTAGTAATGTACGGCCTGTAATTTCCGGCACAGAGGCATAACACCTTAGACGTCAGGAGTGGTAACGCATCTGTATTTTGACCTCGGTCTTTGTGTGGGTGTCTAGGCTGCAGTCATCACTTAACATCAATGTGAACTGCATGCCTGTTTGCCACTTCCGTAGCATAAAAAAAAATCATCATTATCGTCATGATGGCCGATACTTAAAAATTAATTTGTGTAGTGTGACTTATATATTTTCGATTTAATACCTCTATTAAATCGAAAATATGTACGTCACACTATGCAATGTAATTTTTAAGTATCGGCCTTCTCTATAACTACAATAACGTATGATTGTAATCTATGGTAACTAAATAAAGTTAGAGGTCTCAATACCTTCATTAACAAAGGTGAATATTTTTTGTCTGCATTAATGAAGCTCATACGTTCACTATTTAGCAACTAAGATTTGTGTTTTGTTGTTATGAATATAGCTTGACAGTAGCCTACTGTTTCCGTATCTTAGAGGTTGTTAAATTAAAAACTTACGTCCCGTATTCATAAACGTACATTAGATACGTTTAAGCTATAGAATGCTTTGTCTTTGTCAGTTGCATTGTCAAATGCGCAGGATAGAAAAAGACAAAGGAGAGATTAGCAACACTTTAGCTAAAATACGCTTATGAATAAGTGGGTAACCTTATAATTTTATTTTTAAAGACACCATGTACACGGAACGCTACATGGGTTTGCCCACGGCCGAAGACAACTTGTCGGGCTACGAAGCCGGTGACGTGACATTGCTCGCGGAGAAACTTCGTGACCACGATTTCTACCTGATGCACGGCAATGCTGACGACAACGTGCACTATCAGAATGCTGCCAAGCTGATGCGTGCGCTTCAGGAACTCAATATTCCTTTTGAGCAGATGGTAATTATTTTTATTAAAATATAAACGAGAGCAATCGAATAAATTATGTAGTAAATATCTTTGGTAAGTATGAAATAATTCCTCAGCTTCATTTATTATCTCCTTTTTGTAAAGTAGCAACTTGAGTGATTTTCTGGTTAGTGTCGATAGACAATTGCCTAGATTTAAGTTCATTATAGTGTTTTTGGATATCAGCTTAGTTTTCTAAAAATATCAATACCGATAGTATACTGAGACTACCGATACTCTTGCTGAGCCTTGAATATGACTTCTTGTAAAAAATAACATTTTTTTATGTAATGAAAGTGGCTAACAAGCATGCAGCTCACATTGATGTTAAGTGGTGACTGCAGACTATAGACATCTACATAAAAACCAGAGGTCAAAATGCAGTTGCCACCCCTGAGACCTAAGGTGTCATGTCTCTGTGAAAGTTATTACGGGGCCATACATTACCATCTAACCGGAACACGATAGTGCCGAACACTACGATTCAGCGGCAGATAGGTTAGGTAATGCGGTGGTGTCTACGCTCTTAAACTCCTACACTTGGAACTCTACCACTAGAAAATATCAAGTTAGTGCTAGTAAAACAATAGTCGCAGTAGAATTAAGCATTCATAACTATACAGTGCTTATAATTCAACAAAATAGATGAATAAATGAATTCTTTATTTTCAGTCATATCCAGATGAAGCTCACAGCCTGGCGGGAGTAAATCTACACAGATACAGGACAATGAACCGCTACTGGGCGAAATGTTTGAGTTTTGTGTAATTGCAAAATAGCCTGTAAATAGAAATAAATATTTTAAGTCTGTAACTCGAGATTACCTTACTTATACAATACATGAGCACGTGTGAGATATTTAAATATTTAAATTACGTTATTTCGTATGTAAATTACGTTTGCTCGTATCTGCTTTAAAATACAGCAACGAGAGAGAACAATGAATAATTTAATGTACATTCAATTTGACATTGCAAAACACGAATTGTTTTGTACTAACAAATTCTGCGCTGCGACGCCTGCGAACATTGCAAGTCCTTGGGACAAGTTTACAATCTAACCGTCAATCGAACTTTACTTTTACTTCCACGTTACACCGCGTTCTCACTACATGAAAGAGCGGGCGAGGAAATGTTTGGTTGTTCTGCCGATGCCCGCAAGGAACATAAAAACAAAACACTATTTTCACTGCAAAGTGACAACAAACACTAGATCTCTATAAAAGTTTGATAGTTTTGAATTGAATTGCGAACTGGTGAAAAAAAAATGTCGATTGGTTTTTGTTACTGTTTGTTATCAATATTTTTCTTAAAACACACGTATCTATTTACCTATTTATACTTACGCAAATATTCGGAGCAAGTGATCGTTCACCAAAAACGCTCCTTTGCAAGGAACTTATCGAGCGATCAATCATCAATTTCTTCCGAATATCGTCAAACAAATGTTTGATAGTACTTACAAACCAATCAATCAACACTGAAATGTGCTGAGGCTGTGATTTATATAATGCTTAGGTCATATACGGATTAAATGATCAGAGCTTTGTTTTTTTTTCTATTTTGAACAATTGTACATAGCGATGGGCGACTCGAGCTAAATTGCCCGCACGAACCGAGCATGTCAGCCAACCCGAAAATTCGGGTTCTCTTTGCGCTGTAACGGGTTGACCCGTGGCGCCATCAGGCTATCAGTCTCACGCGCGGGTCACGCTTTCGTCGTCGCCGCCGCAGAACAATTAGGTACCTTGCTTTCGGGCTGCGTAGCCCGCGTAGCCGCGTACTCGCCGCGCGGCGTGCGATAACCGAGATGCCTACCCGTATCGTACGTACGGGTTGTGCGAATGAGAAAGGTTAATTGTTTCATTAGGTAATAGAACGAGAGAGAAGGTTTACGGGTTGACGGCGTGACGGGTTGCGTTATATAGTGTGTAAATGAGAAAGGCAAATTATTTCAGTAGGTGATTGAATGAGACAGAAGTCGGGCAGCAAATGAATGTATATAATGTATACGGTTTGACGGGTTGCGCATGCGCTCTGCTCGTCTGTCCGCTACTCCACGTTATGATGGATGGATAGGTATATGAGAAAAATGTTTCTTGAGAGGTATAAATAAAAAATTTGTTACACATCATCATACACGTCATCACATACATTATGGCTAGCATGACATGTCGAAGTAGAAGAGTAATAGGTATTTCAATTTTGAAATTATTAATTCATTCAGAATTAAGCATACACTGTACATATTACTATTTTAGTAATAAATATTTAATAACATGTATTACCTAAATTCTGAATTTATTATCTCACTACGAAACCCTAAAAATAAATCTTTAAAACCCATATGTTAACATCAAGGCAAACATCCTCAGGTATATCAATGCTCTAGTGGTCATTCTTGCGTGCCATCTAATCTAAGTGAATTAAATTAGAGTTTTTTGGCGGGAACCTTGAAAGCACATGCGCTATAATAGAGTCCAGTGCGCATGCGCGCTAATAGAGTCCAGTGCGCATGCGTGCTAATAGAGTCCAGTGCGCATGCGTGCTAATGACGTGGAGCGCAGCTAGGGATGGCAATTCTTTCTGAAAAAGATCGATCTTTGAATCGATTATTATTTTATTATAATTTACATTTATATTTTTCCACTTAATCAATTTATATTCGATTTGTATTATGTAATACTAAGAACTCAACCAAGGATAAGAAATGAGCCAAAAATAAGGTATCTGTCATTATCTGGCTTCCTGTCTTATTTTCTCTGATTCTGTGCTGTGGATCGATTTAAATAAACGATTTTTTGGTCCGAAACATTCATCTGCCGATTAATTGATCGCCATCCTTAAACGGAGCGCGCATGCGCGTGAGCGTTCTAGTCTTACTTTGCTTGGGTGTTTTGGCGGGTTTTTATTAGTTTTATTTCGTAAAGCGTTCGACCACGGATAAGAGTGTAGGAAAGTGATTTATTGTGGTAAAATGTGACTTGTCGTGTTGTTTTCAAAACTCCATAAAAAGTTTCTAGTAAAATCCCCATCACTTCACTGGACTCATCTTATCATATTAATTATTTCTTATGGAACTATCTAATCATCGTCATCTTCCTAATGGACATTGGACATTCAATAAGAAAAAAGGACGCGGTGTTGAAGTTGGTATACCTACCTATATTTTATCTTTCACTCACACTACGTCATAGAGTAAGAGCCAGTAAGAGGTAACGCGTTATAATATTTGAAGTAAGTACATTAACACAATACGAATTTAGCGCGTTCTTACAATGTTATGTTTTGATTTTTTTCTAATGGAGTGATGGTGGCAAACTAAGCGAACATGCATGTAGTTTGTACACGGATGTCATGTGATGATTGCAGCCTACAGATTTCTACAAAACCAGAGTATCGTTCAGCTTTTCTGTATAGGTATGGTTACGAAGGTTCATTGTTGACATGTGAACTACTGTGAACTTAGCTCAAACAATGAAGGCATTGCAAAGCAAGTAATTTCTCATACTAGGTACTTTTTATTTATATTTCAACCCGAATCAACCCGAGATGCAACCCGGGCTAGCGTCTATATTAATTCGGGTCGCCCGGGTCGATAAAATTGCGACCCGTCCCACCGCTAATTGTACATTCAAATGATGAAAGAACGAACACTGACTCATTACGTTTTTTTTTTTTTATTTTTTATTTAATGGCATCGCTATTACGCATATTGCCAGTGTCAAGTAAAACGATACTTCGTATTTATCCAAGCAGCGTAAAAGCCAGCATAATATAGTCATCAAGTATGATAAGTAAGTATCAAGTATAATATGTCAGTCAAGTGAGTTACAGTCAAGTAAAGTCAAGTTATTAGAGTAAAGCGATGGCTACTTTACTAGAACATTTACATTGAAGTTTTGGAGGCAACCTAAAAGGTCGTGTTTTCGCACTGTTATTCTATTTCACTATACACGGGCACTGTAATAAACCTATATCAAACAAAATGCCACCAATTTTATTCAATATAACTTAAAAATACACCAAGAAAATTAAATAAAATAAGAGCACCATACGCCTCTTTCAAGGTTCCCGCCAAAACTCCTCATTACGTTAACAAACATGAAACAAATATTTTTTTTTTTTTTTTTTTTTTTTATGTAATGGAAGTGGCAAGCAAGCATGCAGTTCACATTGATGTTAAGTGATGACTGCAGCCTAAAGACACTCACACAATGACCAAGGTCAAAATGCAGATGCGTTACCATTCCTGAGGCTGAAGGTGTTATGCCTCTGTGCCGGAAATTACAGAGCCGTACATTACCACCTGACCGGAACACGATAGTGCTGAACACTACCATTTAGCGGGAAGTACATTAGGTAATGCGGTGGTGCCTACGCCCGCGAGCTCCGTCACTGGAGCTCTACCACCAGTAAAAAAATAACAAACAAATAATTTTTCAAAACGAGTAGGAATGTTTTCATGACTATCAAACATACGATTGACATTTTTTAATACTTGGTTTAAGATTTGTCGAATAACTTACTTGTAGCAGTCTTAAATGAAACCTGCATTGACGTGAACTGGTATACCTACACTCTAACTTTTTTTAAATGTAATTACTAAGAATGAACTATTAAATACTGTTTTCTATATGGCGTACATTATTTCTTCATTAAATACTCGTTTGGACTTTAAAGATCGTATCGATGTGTGTTGGTCCTTTATTATCTGCCTGCATGTTCTTTGTAAATATTATAGCTTTTAGCAAAGATGTAAGAAGAGTTTTAACATCTTTGGCTTTTAGCCCCTCGTACTTACATAGGTCTTCTCTTCAGTAGGTGATTAAGATTTTTTTTTTCAAGTTAGATTTTTATAAGGTTGTCCTTTGTTACATCTCTGACAAAATTTACATATTTTTAAGAGACTAGCTGACTCGGCAAACTTCGTATTGCCTCAGAATGAAATAATGCGTCAAAAGGTTTGACAGATACGGACTATTTGTATCAGAAAATAAAATTGTGGTTTTTACTATTTCCCTTCAATTTCCAAAAATCATTCAAAACCAAAATTATCCAAATCGGTCCAGCCGTTCTCGAGTTTTAGCGAGACTAACTATACTAACTATATATATATATATATATATAGACATAGACTAGATAAAGTTAATTTTTGGCCTGTGTTAAAAAGTGTATAAAAGGATCGAGGAAACTGTCATGCTGTCCACACATTCACGACAATCTGGATCTTCATATTTTTCTTTGTGTAACGAAACAGAGTTCTAAGGTATCTGAGCATGAGGACTCCTGAAGTCTAAGCTCTTATGCCCCTGTGCCAGAAATTACAGGACCATACATTACCACCTGACTGGAGCACGATAATGTTGAACACTTCCATTTAGCGGGAAGTACGAGTAGATTAGGTAATGCCTTGGTGCCTATACCCGCGAGTTCCGTCACTAGAGCTCTTCCACCAGTAAGACCAGTAATAACTGTTCGAATAATCAGAGCATTCAATCAGCTTGCTTTTTCCGATGACAAAGATATTTTAAAACGAATGAAGGAGCAAGTAATAAAATTATAGATCGATGTCATCTAAACATATTATGAGATGATATAACCGACCTTTTCAATGCACCGGAGGCTGGCGCCCGACGAAAGTGAAAGGGAAACGGCTATCGACGATTATACAATAGATTTGTAGCGGATCATTGACCTTTGTAATTATCAGCTCAATGTAGCGGATACGCATCTATGGGTCTTGTACTTATATAGCACAAGGAGCGCACTGTCCTCTTGTGAAATACATATAGAATAGCCGTTTGAGACTTAACGCTGCCGCGGGCACTGGGAATGAGTTTTGATCGATTGTAGGAGCAATAACTGCAATAAATTATAAAAATGATAATTATTTAACAACCTATGTAAGAGGTAATTTGAAAGCCCAATAATCTTGCATTACAGAATTAAAGCGGACTATTAAGTACTGTAATTTATTGCTGGTAGTAACAGAGGGCACTGAATGTAGTCGGGTAGGTTGTATCTCGAAGCTTATATCTGATTTCTAAGTATTTCAACGAGAGTAGTTCGCGAAAACATAAGGGTTATTTCAAAATAGAAGTTATGTGTCGTCCTTCTTCGGCACCGGAGCAGTGCGGCTGTCGTACTGCAACAGACGCTTGGCTATTTTATACATTTGTAGGGACACAACCGCGCCTCGACGGCAGTAAGTAGACCTTATATCAGATCAGAATCAGAGTAAAAAATCTATTTATTCATTTAGGATGACAAGCACTACTTATGAATCGTCAAAAACTAACAAATAACATGTCAATTTACAGACTAGAAAAATTAGGATGAAGAATATCACTAAGGTAAAACTAAATTTAATATACTAATGCAGGTTAAGTATATCAGTATAATGTCTCATTTCCTCTTTTACAAACTGATAACAAGGAGTGTAGAGAAAAGAAAAAAGAGACATTTCTAGTCATTCACTGCCAGAGTTCCAGAGAGAGAGAGAGAGAGAGAGAGAGAGAGAGAGGAGCCAAATAGAGCATTTTTGCAGTTAATCGAGTGGCAGATACCTTGCACCCTGTTGAGTCTCTCCACCAAATCTAAAGTTTCTATATAGGGTTGAACCCTTAGGGCTCCACCACGATCTCCTATCCAAAATTCAGACGTTACGAAAGTGAAGTGAGATCGTAGCGACCTTTTGAAATTTTTTAAGGGCTGTCCTACCTGATTCGTCCTTTTTGATTTGCACCCGGACGCTACCTACCTATATATCAAAGTATAGAAAGATATGAGTATTTTATTAACTCGACGAAGATTTCTAACTGAAGTATAATGAATCAGTGGGGGTCACAGTGGGGCTTCGGTTGTTTAGAGGTAAAGTGGCCGGACTGATTATCCTAAAGTCGCAAGTTCAACCCCTACCCGAAATCAAATTTTTCTTTCCATTTTTTTTTATTTTCTAAATTCACTCACATGTGTTATTATGAAAAATAAATATAAGACACAATAAATCAATTGCCTTTACGTAGGTAAGGTTTAGCAATAATTAAATGTATAAGTTCATTACTGGGTACGCAGACTACGGAGTGCGCGTGGAGCGCCATACGAGTATATCTTTGTCCTTATAAATATCTCGTACTTACTTCTTCTACATTCAGCACTTGAAGTACTCGTATATAGGATTTCTCTAACAATCAAGGTTCGATTCCCGGTTCGCAAGTTATTAGAGATAATGGTGTAAAATCCTTTATCTCCAGTTCTATTGGGTTTTTTCTATTTTCTGGAAGTTTCTATTTTCTGGCAGTTTGCCAGTACTTCGGAGTTTTGGTAATGTGCCCGGATATGTCAACAGGCTCGCCAATTGTTAGGTACATGGGCCAAAACGTAACCGGCGAATCGTGGATGTTTGCACCCCTGTCTCTGTCTGTCTCTGCCTAAGCCCTCGAATATTACAGGCGTGTTTACGATATTTTAGAAAATTTGGTCCTTTGGTCTTAGGTTTTACCCACCAGCGTGCTGATTTATATCTTAAACCTACTGCTGAATCTTCTAATTAATCATCTAATTCGCTGCGTTAGCGATTTAATTAATTTAATAATATATTTTTTTTGTCGGTTACTAGATTTATTCTTGTAGAAATTTTCTCGAACTGATAAATACTAATAGCGCATAATAATATATCTATTTCTAAAATGACATGAAGGCGTTGTCGGCACTTTATCTATTCTAAGATTTGCGTTCTCGGTGTGTGAATTATTGCGCATATAAATACGTTGCACATGAGTGACCACGAATCACGATAAAAAATAAATAATGACCATGCATAGCTTCTCATTCCTTGTAGATTTCCTTGTAGCATGAGCTGTATTTATAAACACGGGCAAATACTCGTGTGTGAGTGTTTTTTAAACACAAAACCGGGGGTTGAACTCGCCAGCGACAGTTGCTGGATGTGTCAATTCTGGGCGAAATGAGTTATAGATTTTTCGGATGTTGGTTTGTAAAACAGTTTTGTTTAATTTTACCATGTTTTAGAATAACTGTAGGTATACCACAATTTATATATGCATCGAGTGTCGGGATGCTAATCATCCTGTGGAGTAGCAAAGAAGATGGGCATGACTGTCTGCATCTTGTTCTCAAATTACGTTGGAGCTGCGGGATGGTTTACCCGTTTCATATTTTGTAAACATGACATGGGTTTTTTTTTGGCGGGAACCTTGAAAGAGGCGTGTGGTGCTCTTATTTTATTTAATTTTCTTAGTGTATTTTTGAGTTATCTTCTATACTAATAATAAAACTGTAGAAGTGTTAATTCTGTACATTGAAAATATTTAAAAAATTCATACCAGGGGATGTTACTAGATCGATACCGAACACAAATGTGTGATTAGAAAAATTTTTGTCTGTCTGTCTGTCTGTTTGTTCAAGCATCACACAAAATCTACCGGTCCGATTACGATGAAACTTTAACGTTTGGCGCACAACACTGGGTACTTTTTATCTCGGAAAAATGTATGTTTGTCTGTGTGTTTGTGCACGTTAATATCAGAAACGGCTTATTAAGTTTCACTTAACATTTAGTGTTTGTTTCATGTAAATCGGTTCAGAAATAAAAAAAAATATGTCAATTTAAAGAATCATATCGAATATTTTTAAGCTATTCTGTATCTTGGTTCAATCTTTTAGGGGGTTTCGTACCTAAAAGGTAAAAACGGACCCTACGGATTACTAATCCTCCGCTGTCTGTCTGTCTGTCCGTCCGTCCGTCCATCTGTCACCAGCCTGTTGCTTATAAAAAGTGATAGATAGAAAGCTAACATTTTCACAAATTATGCATTTCTGATATCGCTATAAAGACAAAATTAATTACTAAAAATAAGAAAATGAAAATGTTAAGAGGTCCAAGGGGGCATACAATAAACGTGTTTTTTTTTCGTATATTTTTGCTCGATAATAATAACGGATAACGGTAATAGGTGTTGTTGGTGACTCTGGTGGTGGCGTTGGTGGTGGTAGTGATTTTTAGTGGCGAAAACACGGCAAAAACACGGCTTTTCAGTTTGCCTCCAAAACTTCATTTGAAATGTTCAGGTAGCCATCGCTTTACTCGAATTACTGACTGTGACTCTGACTGACTGACTTATAATTGACCGACTGACTCTTACTTTTACGATGCTTGCGAATACGAAATATAATTTTACTTGACACTGGCAATATGCGTAATAGCGATGCCATAATACAAAAAAAAAAATGATTAATGGACGTGGCAAACAAGCATGCAGTTCACATTGATGTTATGTGATGACTGCAGCCTATAGACATCCACACAAAGACTTAGGTCAAAATGCAGATGCGTTACCACTCCTAAGGCCTAAGGTGTTATGCCTCTGTGCCGGAAATTACAGGTCCGTACATTACCACCTGACCGGATCACGATAGTGCTGAACACTACTATTCAGCGGCAAGTATATTAGGTAATGCGGTGGTGCCTACGCCCGCGAGCTCCGTCACTGGAGCTCTACCACCAGTAAAAATACTTTTCGTTTATCTCCTATCTCCACACCCCTTCTCCCATTCCGTGCAGTATACTTATTTAGAGAACTTTGCAATACTCTTTTACATTGGGCTTTGATTCGGAAGAGGGTTTTTGTTAAAAAATACGAGTATTTTAAACCGGAAAGGAATAAAAGTTGAACGCATTATTGAGTCTTGAGACACGACATACAATACAACATGGCAAAACTATAAGGATTCCGCGACGGAACCCAAAGAATCACCAACGATATCATTCCGTTATCAAATTCATACATAGGTCACGCCAGTCGCAAATTCTACAAACGTATAATAAGCGTTTGTATTGCCGCAAAAACTCGCCTTGTGTATGTTATTGTATTGTGCAGAGACATTCGAAAGGTCTTGTGTAATACGTGCTCACATAACTGCATTTATGACGACTGCCCGGATTGCCGGTGGCGTTACGTCACCATGTTTACCTCATAGACTAGCACACGCTGAGACAGAAAGCCGTGCTAAAAGTAGGTAACGCGATTATTTTCGCAATCAGTTTAATTAGATTTGAAAACCAATAATCAATTTCAACGTTTTTTCGATCCGTTTAGTCGATTGATTATGAACGACCGCTTGACTCGATAGGTCACGGGTTCCATCAGGTGCATCCAGATCCAGGTCCAGTCCCCAAGGCAGGTTGTGGTCACGGTCACTCGAAAATCTGAATGTGTAAATCGCCTTTATGCCGCCACACCGTATACTTTATACTATTGTTCATAGATTGCAGATTATGGATCCGTGAGTCCATCAATCATCACAGACCACCCAATTATTTCAATAGTAGACTCTACATCTATTACATGGGACAAAAAAGCGTAAGTGGCGAATCGTGGACGTTTGCATGTATTCATTAATGTATACCTCCACTGAGGTAGGTACGCCTTCGGGTACAGATGTGGAGTTACGTAGAAATCATAGTAGTGTACTTTACAATACGCGCTGAACTTAGATGGGTCCGTGAAGTAAGTTACAACTGCAAAGTGGGCGATTTTATGGTAAACAAGGGATTTTCGAGTAGAAGAACGTGGCAGTAGTTTGCTTTCATCAGGTCAACATTGAAGCTAGCTTTATTTCTCGTCTGTGTGGTTGTCGCGAGTTGCATGCGCAAACAATCTGTTAAGATTGGAGAGAAGTTTAGGCAGATAACTTCAGTCTATGGGTTATAAGTTTTGCGCATATTGTACGAATAGCTACAAGTTAAACGACAACAGCTATTATTTCGAAGTAAACTGTCAATTCAGTAGGTTATCTATTAGGTACATAGGATTTTAAAAGAGGAATGCTACAGTTACACATGCTCATAAACGGCATGCTTATTGGCATGCTTGAAACAAGCATGCTAATACGCGACGAAACAAGCGTGCTTATTATTAGCAATGTCTCGACACCATCGACGATAGAACTAGCTGCGTTTTGTCGTCGATGTCATAGTTAATCATATTGACTTATCTTAAACGTTTTATTATCATTATTAGAAGTAATTAGTAGCTGAGATGTCATTAACCTTAAACTATAGCCTTAGCCTTAGCGTATTGTAAACTAAAGTGCTTAAGAATATTAGGGTCTCATTGATGATGAAAATGTAAGTTCACGCTTGTAATATTTTCATTCCTCTGGGATACTCTTAAGAGACTTCAATACCTAATGTTGTGAAATCTTGTGCAATAGCGGACCATTCCATTGATATTTGCCGTCACTTGGCACTTCTTTCCCCGACCCGATTGACAATAGATCCCGAGGACTTGGGATTTTAGGATTAGCAACAGTACTTATGTAGTGATAAAATCACAGCTATCTTCAGTAATTTTGAAATAACACTAATTAACATTTATCTCGGTTTTTACGTCTTTTATAGCGACATAAAGACTTAATTGCCTAAACACTTAAAATTGAGTGACGTTTCAGATTTCGACCGTTCGGAAGCGGTTAATCATTTTTTTATTAGACTATTATTTATTTAAACATTCTTTAAGTTTTATAACTTAATCATCCATAAAACATAATAGCTGATAATGTGAACACTTAAGACAATTTTTTTTAATGTGCGGTTTTCAGTAATTTTGCAGTTCTTTCGTTCTTTGGCCTGTAGTGTGTGTGTGAAGAAGTGTAATTTTAATGATTATAGTACAGGGCCTGTACTGTAATCATTAAAATCACCTCAATGAAGAACCAGTTTTCGAAAGAATATTCTATATTGGAAGTAGGTATGTCGTCCGAGATGCGTGTGCGCAGTCGGTGACCGCGTCGCGTCCTGAGTACTTGTGTGAGACGTGGACACAGTATTGTTGTTGTGATGCTATCTGTGTGGACCACTTAACCGATTGAGGATACTCTCGTCCTGTGACCGTTGATTTCATTCACAAAAATAATTATGGTTGGTATATCTAATGTTAACTTAAATATTGTTGATATCTTAACGGCTGTGTTGAATTTGTTTGTTTAACAGGATTCGTGTGTTAATATATTAAATAAAATTATTGAGTGTAAGGTGCATTAATGACGTGTAGTTAATAAAATAATTAATTTCTTATTTTTCTTTTTTTGTAAATGCCATGAAATGGCAAACAATTTTACCGTTCACATTGATAGTAAACGAATAGGTACTGTAGATTATAAACATTGCATAAAACCAGAGATTTCAGTGCATGTGCGTTGATACTCCTGAGGTCTAAGTTGTTGTATGTCTATGTCTCTGTGCTGAAAATTATAGGGTGGTACATTACCACCTTATTGGAATACGAAAGCTTTGAAAGCATTAAAGTTTAAAAAGCAGTAAAGTTGCATACCTACCTAGATAATGCTGTGGTGCCTAATGCGAGCTCCGTCACTGGAAATCTACCACCCTTATTAGGTATTTACCGAAATAACTTTAGATCGGTAAATAAAAAGTTGCAGTTTTCTTATATACTACATAGGTATGTGATTGATATTTTAATGTGAAACTGACCAAGATCAAAGTTTATAGATGTAAACAATGCAATGTGTACACCATTACCTATTACCAAACCCGTATTTAAATAGGTATTTCAAAACAATGCTGTAAGTATAACTTTATAATAATTCACAGAAAACTAAATAATTTTCCTTAAATTACCGGCGTTTACGAATTACCTACCTAATTCAAATAGGTACCTATATCCTTCCTTCTTGGAATTTTATTGGGTGTGTTACACCTACATTTAACAAATCATGTCTATGAACAATGATTTTACTTATGTGCTAAGAGGTTCTCTCTATTAAAAATCTATTTAATTAAAAGTAAAAGGGTAGGTACCTACATACCGAAACAGATTTGTAAAAGGTGCTTGTAGATTTACCTACTGTTTCAAGGCAACATGTAAGGAAACAAGCAATCTGTAAATACATTATATCGTTTAGTATTATCATACCTATAGGTACCTATCCAATGAATTAGAAGCATCAATGATAGGGTTGCTATCCAAATCTATATCTATATATATTAAAATCAATTGCAGTTCGTTAGTCTCGCTAAAACTCGAGAACGGCTTTACCGATTTGGCTAATTTTGGTTTTGAATGATTTTTGAAAGTCCAGGGAAGGTTTAAAATGTAAGAAAATAGGAAGAAATTGAAGGGAAACAGTCAAAAACACAATTTTATTTTCACATACAAATAGTCCGTATCTATCAAACCTTTGACACATTAATTCACTGTGAGACAATACGAAGTTTACCGGGTCAGCTAGTACCTAGTTAATATAAATAATAAATTATAAGCAGGTAGGTACCTACCGTTCTCAGGTTTGCCATAGAACACTGATTTTATTTTACTTAATTCATATGTTATACATTTATTAGTTCATACATTTTAAAAGTACTTAAAGCAAGTAGGTATAACATCAGAAGATTTATTATATTTATGTGCTTCTGTAATACTTGAACGGTTTCATAGGAATGGTTTCAAATGATTACAACTTGACATCATGACTGAATAATAATTAAGAGGTTTTTTTAATGCGACATAGGTGGCAAATAGGTCTCACGGATGATGTGATGACTGCACCTTATAGATATCTACACAAGAACCAAAGGTCAAAAATAGTCAAAATGCAGTTGCTTTGCTACTCCTGAGACTTTGGTCGTTATAGGTACCTCGGTTATAGGACCTTATAGGTATCTCTGTGATAGTTAATACAGAACCATAATATTATTGAATTCTATTTCGCTATTTACTGGTGATAGAGCTCCAGTGACGGAGCTCGCGGGCTTAGGCACCACCGCATTACCTAATATACTTGCCGCTAAATGGTAGTGTTCAGCACTATCGTGTTCCGGTCAGGTGGTAATGTACGGCCCTGTAATTTCCGGCACAGAGGCATAACACCTTAGGCCTCAGGAGTGGCAACGCATCTGCATTTTGACCTTGGTCTTTGTGTGGGTGTCTATAGGCTGCAGTCATCACTTAACATCAATGTGAACTGCATGCTTGTTTGCCACTTCCATAACATTATAATTTTTATGTACCTACTCAGTTTAAATGAATGTCGTATGGTGTAGTCCGCCCTGTATGGTCATACAGTAAAGATATTTAAATTGAAACGTCTCGTCGTTTATATACTTCCTTGTAATGTAATAATATCCATGTGTAAATAATTTTGTCATGCACTGATTGTATAATTACATTTTCACGCTTTAAATTATTTCTAACGATATACCTAATTCACTTATCAACACCTTTAGTGAATGACCAAATAAAAAAATATACC
Source organism: Macrosoma leucophasiata (assembly GCA_036365455.1). Lineage (NCBI taxonomy): Eukaryota > Metazoa > Arthropoda > Insecta > Lepidoptera > Hedylidae > Macrosoma > Macrosoma leucophasiata. Next base: position 17,649,454 of record JAWQUS010000007.1, on the reverse strand, counting down.
TACTAGTACAAAAAATACGTAAGTACTTGTTTCGAGTATACGAGTTATATGGAGTAGAGTTCCTTGGACAGAGGAGGAAATTAGCCATGAACGCAACCAGATAGTGAAACACAAAATGAAATTAAATCTATTTGTTAGGTATTTCGTCAATTGGGCATTCTAAGATATTAACGAATCGCCTGATCGCGATTTTTCATTTGTTTTCTCTATCTCGATGCTTTTAAATGTTACGAAAAAGTACACTCAGATTGAAAAGTTATTTAATTGCTTTTTTATTTTTTATTTTAATATTTATTTAAGATTAACAAGTAGGTATATAAAACTTCACTAATTAGAATTTTGAAGACGGTTTATAAACACTGCAACGCCGTGAACCCGAATCGGAATTCAGAGAATCCTAAAATGGCCGAGATTGGTTGAAGGTTCATTTTCATTCCGGTGCTCCCCGTCCACGTACCTACCTACTCACCGGTCATCTGTTGGGACTGTTAACTTAAATATATCTTTATGTCTGTTTACTTGATTATGACATGAGGGACGGACAACATAACTTTAGTCTTTATTCCATACAACCGACGTGGCAGGGCACTCTCACTTGGGTACCCAAAAATATCTTAACTGTTTTCTTGTTCCACCTCGTGTACCTAATGATCTACTTACTTCGATAAACCTACGTAACGTATCGAAATTTAGTATTATAAGCACAGATGTTTATTGAATGGCAACAGTAGGTATGGATGTTAAGCTGTTTGTAAACGAATGGACAAAAAATGCACGAGTTACTCAATGATACTTGTATCAATATTACGCGACTATGGTTGCGAAGTATTTTATTGAGGCTAGATATTTATTTTAGGATCGTAGGTTTATTAGCATCAGAATGCATTCACGGATATTTCTTGGCTAGACAGAGACTAGATAGCTTCATTAGCTCAATTTATTAGAGAAACATGAGATGAAAAAAGCAGCTTAGAATTCTTGAGTATCAACGGAAGAGAAAAACAACTAAAAAATCCAAAGAATTAAAGTACCTACTTATATGATATGAAATCGGTTCAGCTGTTCTAACTCGACACGGACGACCGGACACACGTGTGTCCAGTTGGTTAAACTTGAAATTGTAATGACTTGTTATTTCGTCGTCTGGACACGACAATATTTTTGCGTGTGTCCACATGGTGAAACTTAAATAAAACCACTTTAATGTTTTCACCAACTGGACACTATCACTTTTTTTTGCAAAAAAGGTACAGTCATGAGCATAATCTCCTCATTTATTACATCCTACTTAATATTTTAAATGCTTAAGTTTGTGAGTATGGATTTTTGTACTCTTTCAAGAAAAATCTACTGGATGGATTTGGATGAAACTTTACAGTAAAGTCAAGTAGAAGAAGTCACGAGAAAATCTAGAACTACATAATGAAAATAAACTGACTCATATTTTTGCTGAAAAAAACTAATGGTTTTTAAATTTTAAAATAAAATAAATATTTTTATATTAACAATCAAATTAAAGTATGAATTATTAATATAAAGACACGGTTTGACTACTTATAGGAAAAGAGTGAAAATAGCCCATATTCTCTAAATATACATAATAATTTGAAATAATTACTTAAAATATCACAAAAAATTAAGTAGGTAAGTACCAACACACAATTTAAAGTAGCAATTAAATTTCTGTATTTATTATCAAAGCCAAAGAAGTTTTGCCCTTGAAAGATACACTACTTTTCTACACAAACTTGCAAAGCTTGTTTGCTTGTTTACTAAATATAGTTGCAATGAACTTTGAACGAGAATTGTACTCGGAGCTACATGCGGAATAAAATAATGAAATAAAATATCACAAAAATGATCAATAGAGCATAATTAGGGCATCACAATTATAAAATTTATAATTTTACAAATAATAATCGTTCTACATAACTCTGTAACAACAATACTTGTCACTTTTACATAGTATTTCAGTAATAATTGAGCTAGGCACATGTAGGTATAACAATCATTTTACCAAGACTAAATTCATGTTGCAATGCCTGTTTAAGGTGCTTTTTAAAATCACCACCATGTATTAGTTTCTGGGTGACACTGCGGTATTTGGCATTTAATTAAACAAAATAAAGTTTTATAAGTTTCCACTATTTTATTGAGAAGCAGAGCATAAATAGGAGGAATAATGTTTGTATGATATTTTGTACACCCAATATCGACATGAATCGTGAATAGTTGATGGAATTTTCTAACACATGTTTTAAATCAATACAGAAGAATCTCTTTGAATGGGAAACAATTGCTTACATGTTGTGATGGGTAAAAATGAGAATGCCGATGCTATCTACATGCTGAAACTGTTCAAGTTTAACTGTATTAGCTATATTATTGAATAACATCCACTGAACGCCTAGTGATGCGTTTCCTTTTCTATACAGTTTTTTGTTTACACTTTGCATAGTTGAGTTCATCATATCAGCCGTAATATGTCCACGGCTGGACTAAAGCCTCCCCATAAGGAAATGATGGGATACATACCTTTCCCCCTGCCACAATCGCCACGCTTGGCATGAAAATTGGCAATCGCGGTGGCGGTAGTTTCATCGCAGGACGCTGCTGCCCATCTTACATTATTGCACCTACCTACTACCGCCCCATTGGAATGGTTTGACCGCCATTGTTCGGTTGACGGATAGTTGGGATATTGACAACTAAATGAAGTCTTATGTCTTGAGAAATTATCTGCGTGACTGTACATTGACATGAATTCGGTTAAAATGTGAACGTGTGTTCAGTTGGCGAAAACGAAATGGTATTTTATTTAAGTTTCACTATGTGGACACACGCAAAAATATTATCGTATCCAGACGACGAAATAACAAGTCATTACAATTTCAAGTTTAACCAACTGGACACACGTGTGTCCGGTCGTCCGTGTCTAGTTGACGAATAACCCGTTCTAGCTAGAGATAAATATTTGTTATTAATATACATATAGGTATTTCGACTTTGCCTTATTTTTATCTACTTACTTCCATTAACTTCACTAATGCTCTGCATTTAACTCCGTGACCTTGAATTATATTTGGATGCGACAGAATAGCACCCGAGCGGAACAAACCATAAGTAGGTACCGACCTACCTAGGAAAAACCGAGACATCAAGATGAGCATTATTGTAAAAATACCTGAACTAGATACATATGTAGCCACGACGGAACGGAGAGAGTAATATGAGAGTTGCTAATTTCCTTCTATAAACAGTTGACAATGGAATGTGATGATAAATAAAATATAAAATAGCTCTACATCTTATCTTTATAATATTAATATATCAAAAAATATATATGGAGTGTGGAGTCACCGGAGTACGTTTTAGTCACCATACAATTTGAGAGTAGGAGTGAGGCAGGGATTTAACTAATGATTATAATTTTTAAACTATGTATTAATTACGGTCCAAACAGAAAGGTTATACGATACTTCTGGTGCTGGCGGTGGTAGGCAGCGGCACAAAATCTTCGGCGCCACCTGATACCTCACTCAAGACGTTCACGCTCGAAGAACTGGTACCATTGCAAAGGGAATTTTATCCTGAAAGAGTGTCAGTGGAATGGATATCAGGTAATTATTTTTTTTTTGCTGTCCCAGAATATAGTTATGCACTCTCAAACTTACAAATATACATATACCTAATTTCTTCAAAAATAAAAGGTAGTTTGAAATTGAAAACGTACAATATTTATATTAAATTACATATATACTTACCTAATCATAGCGGTATAAAAATAGTTTACGACACACTCTACATACATACTCTTCATACCTACTCTATATACCTACCTGCTCATTATTCACAAACAAAAAACATAAAAATTTGTCAAGCCGATTTGGAAGACTTTGGTTACAAACATTGTGATACAAGAATTTTATATAAAAATTGATTTCAACGATTGTTCTAGCGTATATAGGTAGTCTGCTATACACGTGTCAATGTTATATTATAACTGGACACTATTTAGCATAATGTTAAGTGCATATGCTAAACAGTGTCCAGTTATTATTATGAAGTCGTAAATTAATAGGTATCTAATAAGAATTATAGTAGTTTAATTCTAATAGGGTAATAAGAATTATTATTTATGAACATCTAATGGGCGCTACTAGAAAATCAAGCACTATTACCTCGAGCTTTCTCACTCACTGTAGCCTGTAGCTTCAACACTAAAATGTTAAAAGTAAATGTATTAATGATTATCTGGTACTCAACGAAAAGGAATTTGTGGTATCATTACTCAGAAAAGTTTACGTTTATTATTGCATTAGTAATTTGTTTACGTAAGTTCCTATGACTGTTCTGATAATATACAGTTGTAGTATGAATTAATGTAAAAAAACCGGATAAGTGCGAGTTCGACTCGCGTGGTGAGGGTTCCGTAATTTCAAAAAATTTTTTCAAAAATATTACAGATTTAAAATGCAGGGACATAGCGGTTACTGTGGTACCGGCAGGGGGAATATATTATTAAGAATTTTCGATTTAATTTGAATACTCAAACTTCTTATAGGTTTTCCAGTAATCTATAGGCAAAGAACTTTTTTCCACATTTTTTTCAAAATTTTAAGTTCAGTAGTTTCGGAGATAGGGGGGGGGGAATGGTCAAGTTTCGTCGTTTTTCTTAAATAACTTCAAATTTGTTTATGCAAATATTATAAAAAAAATATATCTGAGATGCTGACAATAACCTCTTTCATTTGATATGTCACACGACACAGCTTACGAATTATTTTTTTATTATTTTCTGATTTACCCCCCGAAAGTGGCAGTTTAAAATTTATTATTTTACTTGACGTGTTCATTTTTGGGTCACCAATTTACATATATTCATCAAATTTCATCTCAATCGGTCGAGTAGTTTCGGAGCAAATTGGCTGTGATAGACGGACAGACAGACAGACAGACAGACGAGTGATCCTATAAGGGTTCTTTTTTTCCTTTTAAGGTACGGAACCCTAAAAAATGTCTTGTAGTCGCCGCTTGGATTGAATTCTTCTTGAAGATTATGTACCACCTATGAAAGAAACAGCGGGTATCAGATAATCACTTTAGGCCGAAGTACTGGTGGTATCGCTTTCGTGTTCCGGTCAGGTGGTAAAATACGTAACTTCACGTCTGTAATCTCCAAAGGGCAATGCAAAAAAATGCATGCATTCAAGCATACATGTAAACACCCACGATTCGCCGGTTACGTTTTGGCCCATGTAACAGGTGGCAAGCCTGTTGAAATCTCCGGGCACATTACCAAACTTCGAGGTCTTGGGAAATATCCTGAAAATGGAAAAATCCCAACAGCGTCACATATAAATGGAATAGATTATTTTTGACCGCATCTTATCAGCTGGGTGCTTATTGGAGCATTATTATTCTAAGGACAATGCGGGTACATTGACGCAAATTGTGTAGATATTAGGTACCGTGAACTCCATGGCATTAAATACATATAATATTTATGTAACTGGGACAATTACAATAACTACGTTCTCATGTTTACCCCTATATTGTAACATTTTTATAGACGAGGTTACGGCAACATTCATGTTTTAGTAAGTACAGCAGACAGAGTTTGTAAAAGTGAAAACACAATGCAAGTGTAAATTTTTATATTTAAATTATTGAATAAATAGCAACTATTTAATGTTCAAAAAGAGTGTTACCCCGCCGTGAAGGTAGGCACGATATGGGGATATATGCTCAACGGTCCATATCTAGACGTCCTTTAATGAAAGAACGTGCAAATTTTAGGACAACTTCCCTTTGAGGAACAACGCATATTATGCGTTCTTCAACGCGTTGGTATTTTTTTTAGCGTTGTAAATATCCAAAAGCGACGGCAACCAATTTATAACAGGTTTTCCATCTGCTTGTCTGTCAAATCTTTTGTCGTAAAAGAAATATTTAAATCCACTATAAAAAAAAGGTCGCCAGTAAATTTCGTCCATTTCACGGCAAAATGTATAAAGACTGAAAAATCACATCATATTTTCATTCCGCCCCGATAACTTTTTACGCCCATAACGTAAATGTATTATTTATAAATCAAATTAAAGCCATTTTTTTTCTTATTATTATGAAATACGGGAGCCAAATTAAATCGGCCGCAAATAAGAGTTGGTGACTGTTAAAGATAAAATAATTTAATTAAAAATACTTGCGCCCAAATTTTGATAGGCAACCTAGTGGGTATATATTCTCTAGATTATAAATATGCGTAAAAATAAGTTTTGCAGCATATCTGGATGAACGAAATGATTCTGCAGTGGGATCCTAAGCTACAATGATAATTTTAGCATGAATATTTTATGGAATATAATTAATCAATGTAGAAAATACTTATGAACCAAAACTCTATAAGAACTGAGAATTACCTAAATTAAATAAAATTACATCATTAAGAAAAAAACGAAAACATCACATTAATTTTCTTTTCAATCATTAGGTAATATTTTATCTGAGCGAAGAATTAAATCTCTGGCGTAGCAGTAGTGACGTACAAGGTATCAAGGCAGTTTAATTCTAATAAACTTTTTCTTTTTTTTTTAGACACGGAATATTTAATCGCAGAGCCAACAATAATAAGGAAGTATGACGCTAACGCGGACGAAATTGTCACAGTTTTGGATGAAACAGCACTGGTAAGTTATCCTTTTATGATGTTATGATCAGTATGGACATCCCTATTTCTTTCAAATGTGATATGCTGATTTTATTGCTATTTTCAGGCAAATTTCAGCCACTTCTCGGTGTCATCATTTTCTAGTGATCAACAATATTTGGTAGTATCATCTAATAGAAAAAAGGTGAGTCAGGAAAGTTTATTCACTTGTGGTCATTGAGGTAGAGTTCTGGTTACCCATGAACCTGGGCATAGAATAGGTACCATCGCATTACCGTATCTATCTACCAATGGGTAGATATTTACCTAAATTTCAGACTTCTTTTATTTACTGTACTTATATTAGATCAAACAACGTCTACTTTAGCGGGTTCATTGGTATTTTATATTTTTTGTGTAGGTACTTCAAATGTAAATTTGCTGGTGGTTGGCAATATTCATTGTAAAAAGACAACCTTGTAAGTAGAGTAACTGATAGGTTTATAATACCTTGGAATACAAGCAAATATTTGACACTCTTTTGTGTAGAAGTAGAACATTCTAATTCAACTGTCATGTGCAATAAGTTCTGTAATTGCAATAGAAGTAATTTTATTATTTTTTTAAAGTATCGCTGTCCCCGTGCGCCGTGTCCCCGTCACGGGGACAGCGGGACGGGCAGCGGGACGTCTATAAATTCCTTTCCCGTTGTCCCCGTGACGGGGACACGGCGCACGGGGACAACGGGAATAAACCTAATTGTGTACAATAAATTTTGTGACTATTAGTTACTCGTAAAGTTGTTGAGTCTATTTAGCCGAGATAGTTATCCTTGCAGTTAAAGTCGTTATCTATCACCATAACTTTTTTCATACGTTAAAACGGAGGTATCGTTTAGCTTCGCTCCTCGTATACTACTGAACCCTTTAAAGTATTTTCCTATGAAACTTGCAGTAAAATGTGTTTGATGAAATAACTTACCAATCTTTATTATCCCGTTCTATTCTATCGTCTTATCTTACGCTTATTTATTCCATATTTGCGATTTTTAGGGTCAAGGCACTCGTCGGCATAAATACGTGACATTTTGCTAGAAACAATCTCAAAAACTGTTTATTTTAAATTAGCCACGTTTCAAGTGAAGGTCCTTTTTATGTAAGTTGTTTGTATTTGTCTAGCTTCACTGCATTCACTTTTCTTACAGGTATATCGGCATTCATCCTTAGCTGAGTACTCAGTATATGACCTCAAAAATAAGTAAGTTAACGTCTGTGCGTGAATAATTAAAATTTTACGCTAAATTGTTTGTTTGATGATATAATAATACAATTAGTTACAGTGGAACATATTCATGTATAGTTTGAAACAAATGTAGGTCTTTGCGATATAGTTTTTGTATTTAAATACATAAATCTGGCACATGATTATATTATGTGATTTAAATAATACGAAGGTCTAATTAGATGTCAAAAGATGCACCATACCTTATCAAGTTTAACATAGCAATGATCTTTATCAGATAAAGTTTTATGAATCATACATTTTAGTACACCAAGTACCTACTAATTTTATGAAGTATTGTGAAAAACTGATCTCTGTCCAATCTCTTCAGATAAAGCATAAAATTGAAGTCGTATTGTAACGTTTTTTAGATCAATCTCAAAACTGGACGATCAACGACTTCAAGTCGTAATTTGGGGCGGTAAGCATTCGTTAGCATACGTAAAAGACAACAATATATATTACGTACCAGATATAGCCAATATTGACGTGGTACATACTTTGACCACCGAGGGAGTTCCCGGTGAAATATATTATGGAGCCACCGATTGGATAAACGAAGGTAAATAACCGAATAATGACTTGAACAAGTAAATCCAATTATTGAATTATTCATTACAGGAAAAAATATACATTTGTAACTAAATACTTATTTATACTGGTGTGGAATTGCGATTCATAAATTCAGTAATAAGTATGACACAGAATTATAATTGTTTTTGTAATATACTTGATGGACAAATTGGATAACCTATAATGTTTTCAGAGGAAATCTTAAATTCTGGCGAAGCGATGTGGTTTTCTATAAATGGCACTTACTTAGCAGCTATTTCATATAACGATACTAATGTTGACTTAATTACTTATCCACTGTATGGCAGTCCTTCTGATTTGGAGAATCAATATCCTGATATGGTTCAAATCAAATATCCTAAGGTTGGTATTTTATTAAATGTATTAGATTTATTCTGTCTATTGTTTACGTATTTATACGTTACTTATTGTTACGATAGGTAATTGAAGTTTTTTTTATATTACTGGCACAATAATATGTTTTTGTAGCAGTCTATCAACTCTAGGAAAAAACATTGAAATGAAAATTAACTAACTTTAATATTACATCTCTATCACTACATATTATGTCTCGTCCAGATGACTTTCTATATAAAATATGTAAAATAAACTTTAGTAAAAGAAATAAACACAGAAGCCGATAGCTAACCTTTTTTATTTTCTGATTAAAGACTCGTTATTGAGGCATTCATATCCAAAATTCATAAATGTAATTATGTATATAACATTTCGTACTTGTCAGGCAGGTCGCACTAATCCTACACTGCAAGTATTAGTATTCAAATTGGATGAACATAACAAGACAGCATGGACTGTTCCTGCACCAGTAGATAGAGTTGGCGAAGATTTTATTGTTGGGAACATTCAATGGGCCTCCGATCACAACGTCATCATTATGTGGCTGAACAGGCGGCAGAATATAAACATTATGACTAATTGCGACACTAAAAAAAATGAGTGCAATTTCTTAAAAGAAGAAAATGAACCTGACGGCTGGATTGATATACATGAACCTATTTTCAATGAAAACGGGACGGAAATGATGAAAATTGAAATTTTAGAACATATGGGACGGAGATACTCACACGTTGGGCGATATAATTTCGAAAAACAAGTAACAGAGGATTTGAGTCCCGTTAACGCTACAGTCACACAAATTTTGGGTTGGAATCAAAAATCTGATACGGTTTACTATATAGCAGCTCCTAGAAATTTACCGTGGCAGAGGCAGATATGGTCAACTACCCAAGGTGTTGTTCGCTGCGTAACATGTGCTTTGCCATCCTGTCATTACGCTGATGGTATGTTTTCTCCTGGTGCCAGCTTTGGTATTGTATCTTGTAGTGCCACAAATATTCCTCCATCGACCTATTTAATCAGTGATGAGGTAATCAAATTTACTACTAATTTTTTCTACCTTTAACGTGTTTTTCCCTAAACAATAATCATGACTTTATTTTCAGAAGCAAACATTTAGACTGATGACTAATAACTCAGAGTTGTATGAACGATTGAGACGATACAAGTTACCGATGCCCCTTTTCAATATTATATCGTTAGAAGATGATAACAGCACAATAGCAAATATAAATCTGATGCTTCCACCTGACATGGAAAAAGACAAAAAGTACCCAATGATTGTAAAGGTCTACAGTGGACCAGGCAGCACCAGAGTTAAGGACAACTATGATTTGGGTAAGATAATTTTTAATTATTTCATACATAAATAAGCTTTATACATTATTTTTCGTAAAACCTTTAATATTATTGAATTATAAATGTTGATCAGTGTTTCAGTCAACAATCCTATTAACTATAGTTTGATAATTTATGAAATCATTTAATATATTTGAGTTTGAGTTTGCTTATTTTCGTTCATGAATATGGTGCAGTTTATTTCGTTTAATTTCTCGCAGGGGAGAAATTTTAATCAGAAAAACATTTGGAATTTGGTGCTTCTGTAGAGCTTTAATGGAACTCTATGTAATTAAGGATTTGCTCATATTCTGCTACTGACGTTAAAGGTCTGGCCAGACAGCCGTTGCGCCCGGCGCGACGCTCTGTGTGACGTCTTCCATAATATATTATTTAGTATATTACAACAACTCAACGTCCCGTCCCGTCATGCCGCGCCCGCGGTCTGGCCAGATCTTTATGTTGTTGAATTTATGAAAGTTCATTCAACGAATTAAAATTTCTTCTTCTTCGTTTTGCGAAGTACCTATAGGATATAAAATTAATATTAGATAAAGATGTTGATTCTACAATGGTACCTAGCGTATATAAATTTACTTTTGATCGCAGTACGGAACAAAATGTTAACTATTACTCAATGCTGTTAATGTTATCAACTATTTTATCTGCTGAGGTCAAGGTAAACAATCGTTTGTAAGAATATTTATGTCACCAATCTGGGCACAATACAATAACGAATGCAATAACGTCTTATTGCGATTCAATTTAGGGACTGCCAAATTTTGTTTCATATATCTTAATGTGTCAGCGCGTATAAAAAAACGAGACAAAGCTAATAACGATTCAGTTTAGGTTGACAGTAAAAGGTCATGGTTCTTATAAATAGGTGGAAATATACATTCAATTCGTAACCAGCAACCTTTTGCAAATAAAAAGTAGGTAGGTAATGTATGAGGACCGAAAACTAAAAAAAGTTATCAAAATTCTATTATTCCTTTCAGAGTACTACAACACGTACCTGGCAGGCAACAGAAGTTTCATAGTGGCCTCTATAGACGTGCGAGGTTCTGGCGTAATAGACATAGAGACTCTTCAAGCTGTGAACAACGTACTGGGGACTGTTGAAATAACTGATACATTAGCAGCTATTCGGTCAGTAACCACGTTTGCGTATTTATGTTACAATAGCGAGAGACCCACCCGCTCTGGCTTTGCAAGGGTCTACGTTACTAATAAAATATAGGCTCTATTCTGCTATCATCGAATTGCGAGAGTGGGACTTTCTAATCAGTTGTATGTATTACTTGGATATTTTACTAGTGGAAGATTTCCAGTTGTGGCCGTAGCCACCACCTAATTACCTAATCTATCTGCCGCCAAATGGTAGTGTTCAGAGCTACCATGTTCCGGTTAGGTGGTAATGTATGTCCCTGTAATAACTAGAACAGAGACAACATCTCTATCTCTGGTGTCAGGGGTGGCAACGCATCTGCTTTTGACCTTTGGATTATGTGTAACGTAACTTCACGCCTGTAATCCCCGAAGGGGTAGGCAGTGGTAAATACATGCATTGAAGCATATATTCAAACACCCATGATTCGCCGGTTACGTTTTTTTTTAACAGGTGGCGAGCCTGTTGACTTCTCCGGGCACATTACCAAACTTCGAGGTACTGGGAAATATCCAAAAAATGAAAAAATCCCAATAGAACCAGAGATAAAGGACTTTACACCATTATCTCTGATAACTCCCTACCCGGGAATCGAACCCAGGACCTCAGCGTAGAAGTAGTGGCCTGCTACTTAAACTCAAAACCATATAGACTTGTGGTGATATGTTAGGAATACATTTAAGTATTTATGGTGTTGATTGTATCGAGTACCTCTCTTTAACGATTAATAAAGCAATGAAACTCACCTGATTTAAAGTGAAGATGTGGTCGAAGACGTAGTACGTCATGTCTTGCTCTCTGGAGAAATACGGGCGTCAAAAGACGAATAAAAAGCATACCTTTACGATTATCATGTTATGTTTTTCTATTTTTCAGTCGTCTACTTAATCTTTACTCGTTTATTGATCCGGAGCGGGTGGGCGTGTGGGGCTGGAGCTACGGCGGGTACGCTACCACCATGATGCTGATCCAGGACGACGCTAATATGATCGCTTGCGGGGCTGCTGTGGCGCCCGTCACTTCCTGGCTCTACTATGGTAACTCAATAATTTAGAACAATAGCAGTATCTATTATATATTGTACACCATCATTCATTAAAAAAACTTTAAAAATATAGACTTCAAAAACCCACTATCAAAAAGTTAATTGGAGAGGAGATTTTTCATACATACAAAATGTACAACTAAAATGTGGTAATTGAATTGATATATATATATAATTATCATTGAATTTTTGCTGTAGGGGTGCAACTTCAATATCCGCTGGAGTAAATTTAAATAATTTTTTTTTTTTTTAGGTGCTGTAGTAAAATTGTTTCTTATCGTTAACGGCAGTACTTTGCTTTACACAGAGATACACATGTCACATTTATAACGGGGGTTAATTAAAATATTTGCCTTGATAATTAAAGAACACGCGGATAAAGTCGCGGAAAAATCTAATCTGTACTTCTAAATTCCCAATATGAATATCCTACGTATATACCAACTCACTGTATATAAAATCTTTACAACATAACATATTATTTTATCTGGTGTGTGCGTTTAGCGGTCATCTCATATTGTTAATGATTATTTTGTTTCCAATCTATATCATGCAGACTAATGAACTGGAACTGTACACGGATTGTAAAAGAATTCATTTACCTACGTCAGTTAATAATAATATTGTAATATGTGGCATGAGTAACTTAATGACAGTCGGACAAACAGACAAACACACGAGGTGATTCTAGAAAAGGTTCATTTTCCTTTTTGGGTATGGCACACTAAAAGGACATAAAGAAAATCTAAAAACATCTGCAATGATGAAGTTACTTTCAAGTTAGTATTTTATATTTCAACAATAGAATTGTACAATATTACATCTATGATTTTAACAGAATGCAAAGTGACTATTGGCATAAAACAAACCGTTCACTTTAATGTTAAAGAAATGAAACTTTTATGAGTGTGGGACGTTGACGCCAGCAAACCTGATCAATTTTACATTGTCTTAAATGGATGAATGGTATACTTTGTCTGTCCCGAGCACACTGAGGTGCGGCCTGCTCGTCTGGATTGCGGTCAACCATCGTTGTACGTCTAGTGGTTTTGTAGATGATATGTTTGTAGAGTATATATTTTATGTTTATTGGACCAGTAAACATTTTAATGCATTGCATTGCATACTTGACTTCAATTATATATATTTTTTTAAACTGTTAATATGATTATTAAATAAACAAAAAAAGCGGCCAAGTGCGAGTTGGACTTCCGTTCATTGGGTTCCGTGTAATTGGGTGATGTCTTATAGATACTACCTTAAATATTACAGACTTCTTCCTACACTACCTAAATGACTTCTAATAGGTTTTCCTGTAGCGTCGCGCGATAAAACTACCGCCACTGCGATCGCCAATCCACCTGCCAAGCGTGGCCTTTATCTCATAATAATATTCTCTTTTAATGACACACACCACTGTTGGGGGTGACTGTAGAGAAGGCTTTTTCCACCAGTGGAGGTCTTACAGCCGAAAGACCTCCACTGGTGGAAAATAAGCAACAAAGAACATAGAGCAACTCGGACCACCGGTCGCGGCGGACCGGAGCCATAGCGTTTATTACCGATACAAAACAGTCTGTCATTTTTTGCGGGGGGAAATACGTGTGACACACACTCACACTACAAAAATCGTCTATAACTACGAAACTCAAACCTTGACTTTAACAAAATACATAAAAATTTTCACGCACACATGTAAATGTCTAGGCGACAGGCATTTGGTCTTGTACTTTGACAGTGGGGAAAGCTTGCTTATGGGTACTCCCCTCCGGTCCGCCGCGGCCGGTGGTCCGTGTTGTTCTATGGGCTGGAGTGATAATGATAGACCTAAAGTGTGGCTATATTATTATTATACTAACCTTTTTGAAGTCACAAGATATGTTTTGCAAAACTTTTATTTCAGTTCCTAATTTATCCCCTAAAAGTGGTCTCCGTATAATTATATTCCTTTTGAGATAGGGTACTCTAAAATGATATACTAACTTTGATAATTATTATTTATGAAATTATGAATAAATAATTGATTGGAATCCTAGTGACCATTGTCAACAATGAGGAATGCACAAACACTCCTGAAAACTGATATTATTTGAAGTACCAATAATTTAACCATACATTTTCAGATTCAATGTACACAGAGCGGTACATGGATGTTCCCCAAAACAACCTCGAAGGGTACAAGCAGTCTGACTTACTTCTGGTGGCTGAGAAGCTGCGCGGACGCAAGTACCTCCTGGTGCACGGCACTGGAGACGATAATGTTCATTTCCAACACAGCATGCTGCTCGCAAAGGTTCTTCAGCATGCTGATATTGAATTCCAACAAGTGGTACGTTCTTAATGTGTTATTGAAGTAATATAACATACATTTAATGCGCGGTTCGGCAGTATTTTTATGTACAGCTTGCTAAGCTTGCAATTGACGTGGTAAGCGAATCATCATCATCAATTCAGCCAAAAGACGTCCACTGCTGAACAAAGGCCTCCCTCAAAGAAAAAGAAAACGGTAAGCGAATATTGCATCCTAAAGACAACAACACACAACTAGGAAGTGACAACGTACTTCTGATGAGTTTTCTCTCTGTGTCTAAAATGTAGAGTCATACATTAACGCACATTTTACCCAAATAAAAAATGTAAGTAAAAAAAAAACAAATTGCTCAGGACCTCAAGCTTTACAGCAGCAGTAAAATGCCAAAAAGCAGCAGTTGAACAAACATTACAATTTGACTATACCTAATTCCACATTTGGGCTTAAGTTTTGTCACTCATTGAAAAGAGACAGAGTCAAGCATCGCGAGTAAATATCGCGCTTACCCAGCTGTTTATTTATTTATTTATTTATACTTTATTGCACGTAAAAAAAAGTACAAAAGGCGGACTTAATGCCTCTAGGCATTATCTCCTAGTCAACCATTGGGTAGGAAAGAAAGGCAACGAAAAGGTGCAGAAATAAATATAAAGGATGAGCAATTTAATTTGGAAAAGAAAAGTAATAATAATTTAAATAAACACAATAACATAATATTGTGTAGCGGTAGCCACTAATAAATATATATATCTGAGTACAAATATATACATAAACTATATTTACATAAATAATATACATGCATTAATATAAAAAGTTAGTAAATAAGTTACAGTATAATAACTATAAGCAATATAAATACATATAATATATAAAAATAAGGATATCTTCGATGATGAGACAGATAATTTATTGGCCATGATTTACGAAATTGATTTAAGAAAGTGGTGGCGAAGCTTGGTTTTGAAAGCAATTTTACTCTGAGCTTTTCTTAGTTCAGGGGGAAGCGTGTTCCAGAGTTTTATAGCAGTGACTTCGAAGGAATTAGACATAAAACCAGTACGGTGAAGGGGGATATCAAGGGTAAAGTTTTTCGATGAACGAAGGTTAAGTGCGTGAGAATCACCCAGAAACTTGAATTTACGCTTTAGATAATCGGGAGAACATGGATCGTTGATGATTGCGAAAAGTTGGCAGATATTTAGTGATGAACTGACTGTGTAATCACGCTTTTAAAGATGCTGGAGCTATGTAATTTGTTTTACTTTATGTATTCTACTTATGGGACCGTATAAATGCTTTTGGGCGAATGAGAACATGTTTAAAAACGAGAAAATGCATTTTCCGATGGTTTGCAAATGACGTGAAAACAGAGTTTATGAAATGTTTTTTGCAAGTATGAAAAAGGTGATGAATTAAGAAGAAGAACGAGAGGTTTGTAAAGACGAATGGCGCTACAACATGCTACCTACCTACCCCCAATATGGGAATGGCGTTCTTAGTTTGATAAAACTTATTATTAAGTAGATATCAAAGGTTTATATTGTTTGTTCACAGAGCTACACTGACGAGAATCATTCGTTATGGTCCGTAAGCCGACACTTTTATCACACATTGGACCGCTTCTGGACGGAGTGTTTTAAATTATAAGTTTATGTGTATAATATTTATATTATAGTAAGATTTTAAGGACTTGACGTCACAACCGTGTGTTTTCAAAATGTATCTGTGATCTCCAAAGTCTTCTAAACAATAAGGACTTTTAATAAAGAAAATTGTTTAAGATTATCATATATAATTTTGTTTGTTTTTTTATTTGAAAAGCTTTTTCACAACAAACATCGTACACACAAACTCATATATTAAGAATCTTAGATTACTCCTAGTCCTCGACTTGGCACGTGCGATATACCTGTTCCTGCAAAAAATCGTGAAATTCTCCCTTTCCCAATGAACATATCTACATGCTACCTGAATGCCAATTTTCTACGCTTAGTAGTTTAAGGTGAGTGTTGTTTGTCAGTCACTCAGTCCCTAAAGGAGAATGATACTGTTCCATACATTTTTAGGCCCAGGTGTTAACACTATAAATTATGTCATTTTCAAATGACTATAAAATAAATAATTTGTAATTCGGGCATTTTTTGAATTGCCTGTAATTGAAGTATATTATATGTATTATTACGATTTAGTAAAAGTTGGGTTAGATTGCTAACTGTTAACTATATTACAAAATGTACTGTGTTATGGGTAACCAGTAACGATTTTGCAGGCCCAAAATTATCCGTTTCTTTTAATGGAATGGATCGACAATGCAATGGAAGAGTTTTGTATAGTTACTAGCTTTTACTCAAGATTAGACATATTATTTCCTCTCTTAGTGCTCTGTTTCTCTCCCCAAGGAATCTACATGACAAAATCCAGCCTTTTACGATCAGTAGTTTCGGATGAGACCAATTCCTCAGAAAAGAAAATGATTCTTTACTGTTGTATTTGCCTATTTACCTATATCTACATAGATTTAAAAAGAATAAGTCCTTTGCTTTTAGAAGTCGTTAAAAAAGTAAACAAGCTACAGATGACTAGGTACGCTGAAAGGTGTTAACTTCAATGATCTTCCATTGAAACTTCGCAGTATTTCGAGAGCATCTATGAAAGATGTATATCGGGACTAGTTCGATATCGGATCGGACGCGGACGATCGAGGATCGGACAATATGAAGGACAGATAAATAATTCATATATTTTTATCGCTTTGAATCAGATCCGTGGTCTGTGTAGTATCGGATTGCTTAGGTGCTAAATGGTCTTCGCCTCCTTCGCATTTCACAAGATCTTCAATATTTGATTGTGATCCAATTAGAGAGTCGTCGGTTAGAAGTGACCTCGTAATTTCTTTTACAGAGGCAAAATATCATAAGCTATAGGAGTGGCAATGCATCTAAATTGAGAGCTCTCATATACGCTCATCGCGTAGGTACCTATAATTCCCGTAGCATGATACCTTGAGTCAGATTCCATTATGAAGAAGAATATAGTTGATCACTAAGTTTAACTAAAAGATGGAACTTCATTCAATTTTCTAATTATGTGGCCAACATGATAGAATAATGTGATTGAAAAGTATAGAACCCATATTTTGATAGGCAACCTAGTGGATATATATTCTCTTGATCTTAAGTATTTGTAAAAATTAGGTTTTCAGCATATCTCGATGAACGCATTTCTGCAGCGGGATCCTAGAACCTTCCGCAGATTATCGCCAGTAAAAATGGTCTGCTAGTTTTTATGGGGTACAGTATTTTATACGTTGTTCAGGCTGTGGTATTAGTACCTATTCACGTACGACCAAGAAGATCTGTGAACTTGTCTGCAACCTTTCAGTCACTTACAAGATATAAAAAAATCAATATAAATTACTTTACCTATGTCAATCAAATTCTTTCACGTCACATTGAAATCATGAGTATGAAGATTAAAAATTTATGAACATAATAATAAAGATATTTTTGTAACGTATGAGAAATATTTGTAGCAAATTTTTTGTGCCTTTCACTAAATCATGGCCTCAGATATTACGTAGAAGGTGAGTTTCAAATAGATGTTTTGAGAGAGAACATACCTACTCGTACTCTTTTGATGTAGTACTTAAACAATTAATCCAATCTACCCATATATATTTTTAGATTATCAGATAAATCACCACTTTTCGATTGTGGTCCAGACTTGGAAGATCGTGGAATTTGTGCAGTCGATGCATTTGATCCAGACAAATGTTATCCAGAACCTCGCGTAGTGATCGTTGGCGCCGGAATGGCCGGTATCTCTGCTGCAGCCAGGCTGTCTCAACGTGGCATCAACAATATCGTCGTTCTTGAAGCCTATGAAAGGTTGCTTCCTAAAACCATAGCAAAATTTTAAAAGTTAAATTGTCACTATAACTCATAGATCCTAGCTTCCGCTTATTTTCACTGCTGGACATAAGCCTTCCGCATAACAGGATTGTGCGTGATAGGGGAATATGCCATAGTCGCCACGCTTAGCAAGTTAAGTTGTTTATATTGCGGGACGATTTTTTTTGTGTAATGAAAGTGGCAAATAATCATGCAGTTCACATTGATGTTAAGTGATGACTGCAGCCTATAGACACCCACGAAGACCAAGGTCAAAATGCAGATGCGTTACTACTCCTGAGGCCTAAGGTGTTATGTCTCTGTGTCGGAAATTACAGGGCCGTACATTACCACCTGACCGGAACGCGATAGTGCTGAACAATCCCATTTAGCGGCAAGTAAATTAAAACAATGCTGCCTATCCCGCGTTATTTCATTTACTACCGCGCTATTGGAATGGTTTGACAGGCATTGTTTGGTTGACTGACTGCACTAGCGCAAGAATTATCCTCCACTTGTGGACCGCAAATATGTATGCATTGCTGACTATCCATTCAGAGAAATAACCATCCGTCCTCCGTCCTTTGCAAGATCATAAAAAAAACCTAGTTGTGTTAGAACATTTAGCATTCTCCTAGTGAAGTTCTAGGGCTTTATCTGAAGCTAAATGGTCGTATAGAGAGCTGTTTTACTGTTAATACAGCCCCGCAAATTCTTTTTGTCTTCTCTAGTTTTTTTGTACATCGCTTCTTTACAAGAATAATGTGACATTTCATATAGAACGATTTAGATGAAATGTCACGTTATTCTTGTAAGAATAATGTTGCATTTCATAAAGAACGATTTAGATGAAATGTCACATTATTCTTGTAAAGAGGCGACATATAGATTTCTATAGGGCGGAGAGATGGCATGTTGAAAGTGAACATAGATATAGATGGATGGAAGTGGTATTACTGCAGTATTCACTTACCGTCACAGCGAAGTAATTAATATGTGCTTACTTGCCATTACATGAAAATGTATAACCTTATTTTTTACATTACACATTACATTTTTACAGACCTGGAGGCAGAATATTTTCATGTTGGCTGGGAGATGTTGTTGCCGAATTAGGGGCACATTGGACACCCGATAATTATTTTACTCATCCTCTTTATTCTATATCAGCTTCTGAAATACCATCCAAACCAGGCGTACCTGGTATTGAACATCCGCGTGGACTATTCGATAAAGTTGGAATTGGAAAAATACCATTTCCACCCACTATAACGGCCTACCATACATTTCGTCAGATAGAACAAGAAGCCGCTCAAATATATTGTCTCGGTGGTAACAAACAACAAGGGTCTCTAGTAAACTTCATGAGTCTTCGGATCCAACAAGAATTGCATGAATATCCAGAGGAACAGCAACACGATGCAGCGCGGATAATGTTTGGTTTAACACACATGTTAAATGCTCGATGTGGTGACGATACAGCAATGCTTTGTGCAGATCATTTTGGGTGTTTCATGAATATGCCCGGTGGTGAGGTTCGGGTTCCTTTAGGTTTGGTTGGTATACTAGCTCCAATGTTGCGACAAATACCCGAAGGTGCCATACGTTATTGTAAACCAGTCAATTGTATATACTGGGGGACATGCCCAAAAACGGGATACCGTGCAACTGTCTGTACCACCGACGGGGAAGAATTTCCTGCTGATTACGTAATCATCACTGTACCTATTGGAGTCTTGTGTGCAAATTCAGCAAAATTATTTTGTCCTGCGCTACCTGCATCAAAAATAGACGCAATGAGATGTTTAGGCATTGGATGCTGTAATAAAGTTTATATGGAATACTGCCGACCATTTTGGTACTGGCATAAAGGTAATTTAAACTTCACTTACAATAGAAATCAATTGTGTAGTCGTTGTGATTGGACACGAGGTATTACATCTATAGAAGTAGTTCCGAATAGCAAGCACGTCATATGTGCACGAGTAATAGGTCAAGAAGCTATGATGATGGAAGGTTTGTGTGATAAAGACATAGCGGAAGGTCTGACAGAGTTATTAAGGGTGTCTACGGGAAATGAATGTATTCCATATCCAGTGTATATGTTAAGATCTCATTGGAGTTCAGATCCATATTTCTATGGAGCTTATTCATATGATTCAAACTGTACTGATGGCCAAGCACAAAGAGCTTTGGCTTGCCCTCTACCAGGGCCTAGTGAGCCAATTCCGCCTATACTTCTGTTTGCGGGAGAAGCGACAATTCCTGGTCACTTTGCTACTGTAGCTGGTGCTAGACTTAGTGGAGTAAGAGAAGCTGAACGAATCGTCCAGTTAACACTAAGATTCAAGGGTCCACCGCTTCCTTTAGAAGGAGGGGTGGTAAAGAAATGTGCAACTAATTAATACCAAATCCTCAGGATGCCAAAGTTTTCTAAATGTACAATTAAACAGCGAGAAGTTGAAATTCTCACTGCATATGTTTAATAATAGAGCGAAATACAACAAGTTAAGACTCGTACTTGCGTTTTAGTTCATTAATATTTTCATCTGGAACTCATGTCTGTGCTGCAACAACTTACTTATCTCGAGAAACTTTCTCAGGACTTCCTGTTGTTAGTTGTGATTCGCCGCTGATTATAACACTTGCACCTACTATTCATATTTTCTGTGTCATCTTGTGTCTTGTTGTGCAAACTACATGACGAGGTGTTTAGGTATCGACTTTGTTATTTTTAAGCAATCGAACTATGCCTGTCAATCCATTCGAATAGGGCGGTAGTAAATGCAATAACGAGCGATGTGCAGCAGCGTCTCGGAATAGCTACTGCCACTGCGATCGCCAATCTGCTTGCCAAACGTGGCGATTATGGCATATTTTCATTTCAACTAATGACGCACTACTACCACTACTACTACTACGACTACATGTCGCAGGCATTTTGGGAAGGCTTTTATCCGGCAGTGGACGTCTTTAGGCTTAAATGATGATGATGATTAATACTCAATTTACAAAAAATACAAAAAGATGTGAATGTATGAAGAAAAATAGATTTATGAAAAAAATTATCAAGGAGCTTGTTTACGTGATTTCTAAAATAATAATATGTTTTTTTGTGGACTACGACAACAATCAACAGCTTCGTATCGGGTCCAAATTTATAAAGGAGATGTTGCAAAAATGTATGGACCTCCGGCCATGTATTGTACACAATATCATTAACAGGCAAAATCAATTTAAAAACGTTTT
Organism: Macrosoma leucophasiata; assembly: GCA_036365455.1. Taxonomy (NCBI): domain Eukaryota; kingdom Metazoa; phylum Arthropoda; class Insecta; order Lepidoptera; family Hedylidae; genus Macrosoma; species Macrosoma leucophasiata. Next base: position 17,627,590 of record JAWQUS010000007.1, on the reverse strand, counting down.
TTTTACTGCATATTGTCACTTCTTTAGCTTTCTTTGCAGTTACAAAACATTATTTGCAGTTAGAATTGCAACTCAAAACCAACATGGCGAATATGGCGGGCGATGTCAATTTGACATTTTCATTTTTAAATTGTTTTTTTGATGATATAGTACTTGGAGAAAAAAGGAATATTTTATAAATACTATCGAAATTGATTTTATGTGTTAATACTATTCGATTTCCAATTTAAAAATTATCTTCGGAACTTCTTTTAATTGATCGATTCGATACATCGTTTTTTTTTATAATTATGTGATGCACTAGTAAGATACCGATAGCATTAGTTTTGTTTTATCTACATAGGTACTGTCAATCCCAAGCGTCGGCTGTATCGCCGCCGTGTTGAACATGGTTGAAATTGATAAAATCGTTTGAATTAAATGTGGTGGTAACTCTAAAATATATTCTTGATTAAATTAATTGTATTTTTTTCGGATTCTTCTATAATTTACCCATTTTTTGAGGACATGTACGAACCAGGGCCGAGCTCGCAACATTTCCTTTAGCTTTCCACTACCGGACAGAAGTCGTCTATGAATCAGTGGAGTCGTCGTTTTAAACTGAGTTTCAAATTGCTATTTATTTAGTTTTGATTAAAACTAACTCTAAATGTTATCTCAATAAGTCAGCTTGGTTCTTGTAACATAGGCGAAATCTACTTTGTTTTGAAAAAATCTGGAGGTACCTACTCTTTGAAGCCGTTTTTATTAATGTACGAATATCAAAATTGTTTAAGTGTCTAACCATAGATTTATTCTCTACTTTGTGTCTAACTATACATACCTATTATAAATCAAAGTTCTCCGCCACATCTGTCTGTCTGTTCGTGATAAACTCAAATACTACTGCACGGATTTGCGGTTTTCAGCGTGAAAATAAATTCAATTCAAACGCGTTGCTCACACCGATGACAGGAGACAAGGCTACCTTGATTTAAAAAAAAAAACTTGTGCGGTAATGGTTTTAGTATTTACTAGCTGACCCGGCAAACGTATCGTATCGTTCGTATTGCCTCACAATGAAATAATGTGTCACGGACTATTTGTATAGGAAAATGAAATTAAAAGTAGAGATTCCCGTGAGTATGAGTGATTTTCCCGCAGTAAAAAGTAGCCTAAATGTTGGCCAGGCTTAGTATCTATACACCACATTTTCATTCGAATCCGTCCAGTATCTTCAGAGATTAGCCTGGACAAAGGGACAAACAGACAGTCAAAAAATTTAAAAATCATTGAAAAGTGTTTTAATATTATTTTAACATCGCCCCCAATTGGTTTTTCGTAAATATATACAATGTACAGACACGCGGATTTTATTGTTTTATTATATGTATAGATTGTATGTCAGAACATTGTTTTCCGGGTAAGGTAAGCTAGTTAAGTGGAAGTAAAGATTTGGCACCCATACTCTTACATATTGGCTATACAAGTCGCTTTGAATTACCTCTTTGTTTCGTATGACTTTCAAATTGCATACATTCAGAAAGAAATATCTAAATAGTAAATTAACATAAAAATCTATATTTCCCACATAACGATTAACGATTTCTGACTTTTAAGCATATCTAGTCTATATTTGTTTGTGAAATGAACCATTGCGTATGAAGTCCCAAGAGGAAACCTTTATTTATTATGCCTCTAGATGAGTCTACTATAATATTGCGGGAAATAGGACCATGCCCTTTTATTGTCTGCTATTTTCATCTGGTAACATATTTGATAAGAACAAACAAATTACAAGGACAATATAGTTCAATCCATTTTCTCCCCTCCAGTAAACACACAGCCATAATAAAATCAACTGATGTCTAAGTAGCTGAAAAATTAACATGGCTTTTAATTTTAATTATGCTGTTAATCGTTTGAAAACTTAAGTAAAGAATATATACATTTTAATATCAATATCAAAATTAAGCGCGCGGCTGGTGTAGATCTTAAGCGATCTTCTCGGTTAAGCACTACGGGCGCGGTCGGGTAGAGTGGTGGGTGACCGCTAGTGGCAAATTAAAATGCGCGTTTCCGTGCTTCGGAGGGCACGTTAAGCCGTCGGTCCCGGTTGCTATCGATAGATAGCAGTCGTTAAACCTTGTCGGACGTCTTATGGGCGGTTTGAAAACAACCGACAGCGGGTTGGCTACTAACCCACCCACCTCCACCAATTCGCATTGGAGGAGCGTGGTGGAGTAAGGTCCAGGCCTCCCCCCAAAAAGGGGAGACACTCGTGCCCAGCAGTGGGACGTATAATGGGTTGCCCTTATTATAATAATATCAAAATACTTAAATAATACGCGCCAAAAAGCATTGCACATCGAGCTTAGGAAAGACGTGGCAAAGACAATCGGCTAGTTTCGACTTCGTGGAGCGTTATGGGTAACGTGCACTACTAGCTGCATTACTGGTGGTAGAGCTCCAATGACAGAGCTCGCGGGCGTAGGCACCACCGCATTACCTTAATATACTTGCCGCTAAATGGTAGTGTTCAGCACTATCGTGTTCCGGTCAGCTGGTAATGTACGGCTCTGTAATTTCCGGCACAGAGGCATAACACCTCATGCCTCGGGAGTGGCAGCGCATCTGCATTTTGACCTCTGGTCATTGTGTGGGTGCCTATAGGCTGCAGTCATCACTTAACATCAATGTGAACTGCACGCTTGTTTGCCACTTTTATTACATAAAAAAACTACTAGGGTGTCTAAACCAAAATACGGAAACACTCGTTGAAATTACAGCTAACTCACTCAACAGAGTGCTGACCAAATCCTACGGTGCTTAATTTTAAAGAGCATATCGAACACCAGCGCTTCTAATACAACCATCAAAGACATTGGGTGCAAACCATTTGATTCCTTTTACTACCCACCTATGAGTTGCTCCCAATTAGTAATTTCGCGGCCGTTAAGTCACTATTGACCAACATTTTACTATAGCCGTAAAAACTGCGACTATAAATCTACGAGCACCTACGTCGGCGTCAACATCTGCTCGACATTAAACTTTGCGAAACAAGATGGTGACATCGTTGATCGTACACTGGACATGTTTCTGACACATCGTAGGAAATAACTACAGATAGGTACATGTTTTTCAGGTAGGTATAGGTATTCATATGAAATATCGGTAACTACAGACACATTTTTTTCAGGTAGGTAGGCATAAATATGATATGTTCTTAGGTTTTCGCGAGCTACACTCATTGAAATAAAACTATTTTTGTTTTATATTATTTCGCATTAACACATGCTTGTGAAAAATATATTTTATTTTTTAAAGAAAAATGGAAAGAAAAATTTGACTTCAGGCGAGGCTCGAACTCAAACAACTCGAACAATTATTAAGGGTAAAAGCGACTTCTTTACGATATTCAATAAACTGAAAAGTCTATTATATCGGTTGCCTAACTAGCATAGTTGGTAATAGATGGCGCTACTGCTACCATAAAGCAATGCAATAGATGTGAAGGAAAGATTTGACAAATCGGGCAGGGCTTCAGTAGCTCAATTGGAAGAGCGGCTGGACTAGATTCCCAGTAGGTCGCGAGTTCGAGCCTCGCCTGAAGTCAAATTTTTCTTTCCATTTTTCTTTAAAAAATAAAATATATTTTTCACAAGCATGTGTTAATGCGAAATAATATAAAACAATTATTAAGGGTAAAAGCGACTTCTTTACGATATTCAATAAACTGAAAAGTCTATTATATCGGTTGCCTAACTAGCATAGTTGGTAATAGATGGCGCTACTGCTACCATAAAGCAATGCAATAGATGTGAAGGAAAGATTTGACAAATCGGGCAGGGCTTCAGTAGCTCAATTGGAAGAGCGGCTGGACTAGATTCCCAGTAGGTCGCGAGTTCGAGCCTCGCCTGAAGTCAAATTTTTCTTTCCATTTTTCTTTAAAAAATAAAAAACTATTTTTACGGATTTATCTCGCGTATATTAAACTAAAATGATTTTTAAAATCAACCCGACGTTTCGGTCGCTTTTCAGCTTCCGTGGTCCCGGGCAGACTGAGGTGACATTTGTCTGACAGAAGTTTGAAAAAATTATATGTAGCTACCTCCATCGATTTCGTAAACGCCTTGCGTAGCGTTCAGGATTAACACAATAATTACTTATGGTATCTTGAGGTAATATACGCGATATAAATCCGTAAAAATAGTTTTATTTCAATAGGCATAAATATGAATTGTGAAAGTGAATTGCTGCTGGAATGACTATACACTTTCTTCTTTATTATTTGTTACATATCTGTTAATTCGATTATAACTTCTTCAAATGAATATTAGCAAGTAGGTATATGTAATCAAAGATTAGAACAAAACGAATAGATACAAGATCAACCAAATTGTACATTAGTATTACATTACTTAATTTACTTTATCTGCATCTGTTGTTGTATTGTTCACGTGCCAGTACCTCGGTGAATGTATGTTGCACTTATCCACAAAAACATGCACAATGTAATTTAATACACTTTTTCAGAAAACAAATAAGTTCGCTAGGCGGTCGATTGATAAAATAATGATCTATTGAGCGTGCTCGGACGAGAATGTTGCGGATCAAACCGATCGACGACCCGGTTAGTCCAGCGGTGTGAGATGACCGTTTGATTCGAAGGGTCGCGGGTTCGATCCCCGCACCGGTACAAATATTTGTATGGCCTACAGATATTTGTTTCGGGTCTGGGTGTTTGTGTATGTGTTGTATGTGTACAACGGCGCCCACGACATAGGTTTATACCTACTGTGGGGCTGTGAGTGTAAGCGTATTTTATTTTTTTTAAACCATCTTTACTTTTCATAATAAATATCGATCCTATCGTAAGTATCGATCAGTTTGTTTTTGCGTCAAGCAACAAAATGTACCATGTACTTACTTGTATAAGGAGTAAGATTTTACTTTTTCGGGTAGGTAAGTCACCTAAAAACTTTTCAAATCTAAACAAACAACTGTCTATGTGGTTAATAGCTGGCGAGTCAATTGATATGTTTATTCCCAAATGCCAAGGGTAGCACTTGAAAACTACCGAAAACTGAAAAATCCGATAAATATTTACCCCCCCGACACGATTTGACCCAGGGTTTGTGAGCGTAGTAGTAAGCGTAGCTACACTAGACCATTAAGGCAACACTCAAATAATATTTTACAACATGATTGTGTAAATGTTATTGAACGTATTAATAAAAACTCCGCAGCCAACGTCCCCGGGGTGTACTTAGTGAGGTAAACATAAAAATTGATACTAAACCATAACGCGTATGTCTGTGTGCGTAAATAAGCTGTAGTATAAAGTAATGCCTAAATGCGAGTTTATAGCTAAGAATAATAATCAGCAAAGTGTGTATCGGTCTGTATACGTGCTGATGTTATTGTGACTGAAAATATATATGTCATCCCAGAAACTAGCTTCAGCAATATTTAAAACTGGGCGTTCGTTCCTGTTGAGTATTTCCACCAAATCTAGGGGTTCTACCTATGTGTCTTTAAAACTCGCGCTCGTACGGCAGCCGTTCAAATTTTACAAAAAGTCGTCATGAGCTATGAGTTAGTTAAAAGCTATATTATTATGTTATACAATTGAATTTGCAATTCCGTTAAAACAAATGGCCCTCTTGCGAATAGGTACAATAAATTGCGAAATATAAAATTGGTGGCATGATGTAGAAAAAATAACCCTTCAGACAATAATAATATGCTTTAGAATTATTTCATCTTTCTTTGTACCATTGTATTGGATAGATCAAAATCAAACACCTTGGTAGTCTTCACAAAGGAGATGTTGCAAAAATGTATGGACCTCCGGCCATGTATAGTACACAATATCATTATACAGGCAAAATCAATATAAAACGTTTTTTACTGCATATTTTCACTTATTTAGCTTTGTTTGCAGTTACAAAACATAATTTGTAGTTAGAATTGCAACTTTTTCATTTTTTAAATGGTATTTTGATTATAGAACTTGGAGAAAAAAGTAATATTTTCTACATACTATCAAAATCGATTGATCCCAAGTGTCGGCTGTATCGCCGCCATGTTTAACATAGTTGAAAATGATAAAATCTTTTGAATTAAATGTGGTTGTAACTCTAAAATATATTCTTGAATAAATTAATTGTATTTTTTTTGGATTCTTCTTTAATTTACCCATTTTTTGAGGACGTGTACGAACCAGAGCCGAACTCGCAACATCTCCTTTTAATCACTTCACCTCAAATTGTACACTACTTCACTCTATGGATGCCAGAAACAGACTGACTTGTCAACGAACCGGCTACTTCCCACCACTCGTTTTCCAACCGGAACAAACAAGAATGACCGTTGACATTATACCGGAAGTAGCGCGTTCGTTAACACTTATTCTTCAAATTAATAACTTCTTTAGATAAAGTAAAATCACAAAATAATATTAATATAAAATACAGATGGCGGTAATTATGAATGAAATAATATTTGTGTTATATTTGTCATATGATATCGTAGCTCTTACTGGTCTGTGATGTGAAGGGTAGTTTAAATTTAGCACTTCTATATTGTTAAACATACGAGGTCGATTTGATAGCACAAAGTCGATTTCGTTTTTGTGGACTCCATCCGGTGATCGCCAGGTCCATTTATTTTTTGTTTTCTTTATGAAAAAAGTGTTTAAAATTGACAGTTTGTTCTGACTGGCGTAGTCGATTAATCTTTGTCCTCTCTCATTTCTTACTCCATATCCGTGGGCTTTCATGATTAAATGTTCCTCGTTTTTGGGGTAACCTAATTTTAGCATTAAGGTCGCCCATCAGTATGAAATCTTTGTGTGCTAGTTCTATTGCCATATTTACTGTCATATAAAAGTTTTCGATTTGGTCGTCGCTTGCTTGTGAAGTAGGGGCGTAAACCTGAACGATGGATAAGCTGGTACTCTCAAATTTCAAGTTTAATATAGCCACTCTTTCAGAAAGACCGAGGTAGCTTTCTATATTATTTTTAAGATGGCATTTAACTATAAAACCTACTCCATGCCTTCCAGGTGTGTGGCCAGTATAGCAGAAAATGAAGTTATCATGCTCCTCTATTTGGTTTCCAATGCGTCTTGTTTCCGCTAATCCTATTATGTCGTATTTAATTTCTTTGGGAGCTTCGTTTAGCTCTATCAAACGTTCGTATGATGAAAGTGTTTTAACGTTGTATGTTAGAATGTATAATGTTTTTTGTGGTGTTGTTTCATTTCTCGGAGGATTGTTTGGAGGGTTTTGGTCGTAATCTTCCACGGTGACGGGCCGGCTTGGAAGATGATGTTGATGTTCTGATAGTGGTTGTTGAATGTTGTCGTTGCGAGAGGGGGGCGTTGGTTGCTATATATTAGCGTTATTATTTTGTTGCAGACCTGGTGAGTCATATGTGTTTTTGTTAATCAGGTAATTAAGCATGCCCGGTTTTAAAGTATTTTCCGACAGGCTTGAAGTTCTTCTTTTTTGCGTTTTATTTTTCTTGTTAGCCTGTGTATTAGCTTCGGCTCCTTTGGTGGTTATGTTTTCAGGCGAAGTTGAAAGCAATCTTTTGTTATTTTTTGCTGTTTTGCTTCTTTCACTTATCACAAGCTTATCGTATTTTATTTGTACAAGGTTTCCCTTTTCTCTTTCGATTCTTGCTTGTTCTTGAAGTTCTTTCCTCTTCTCCAGAATATTTTGTGGGAAATCTTCGGCTATGTAGTAACCGGTATTTTTAAGTGCATTTCTATTCTTAAACAAATTAATTTTTGTGCCCAGTGTACAAAAAGTAGCAATTATTGGTCGGGGTCTTTCTCCTTGCTTCCCTATTCTTTTAACTTCTTGAATATCTCTGCGATCCAATTCTTGAGAGAAATGTTCATTGATAAAGTTCACTATGAGCTTTTCTAAGTTAGAATATGATGTTTCAGTTTCTTTAATGCCGAAGAATACGACGTTATTTTTCCTTGCGTGTTTTTCTAGAAAATACAGCCGTTTTTCTTGGTTTTCGCATTTTTCCCTTAGGTGCTCGTATTTTTCATTGAATACATAGTTTAAACTTATCTTCCAATATGCAGTTTATATTTTGCGTAATTTTTTCCGTCACTTTCTCTCCACTTTTCTCTATTGCGGTTTTCTGTTCGTCTAGATCTTTCCGAATTTTTCCAAGCTCGTGCAATATTTCTTCCATTTTTATAAACTTTCTAGGTTGTGTTTATTTAAATTGATTGCAATATGTACTGCTAGCACCCTCTTCAGTTCCTGTTCTGAGTTACTAAGGTAACTAGCTCCTTGACAGACCGATAGACTGATGGGCCGCAGGTCGAAGATGGTTCAGACTTGTATAAATGATACGGGTAACTTTCCAGAGATGTCGCTAGTGTCTTTGTGCAACTGTGTACAAAGTGCAGAGACAAGCAAATTACAAGTCACTTTTCATTAATTATCACTTCTTAAAGTAGGGTTATATGTGTCACTTTTGTTTTATAAACAATCGCCGGGATTACGAAAGTTCACTTTATTTCAGTTTTAGTCAGTCTTTCACTTCAAGTTCACAAAAATATGGGGAGTATATTTGTAAAAACACTTATAATGACTAGCTCACTGTCCGGTCATTAACGCTGTTTACTTAATTTTCACCCAACGTTGGACGTTATCCACAATATATGATGTATATCACTTGTTTATTTTCTCACTTTTGTCTTTTCCACTCATCCATCACTATTTAAATCCATCAGTATTTAAATACGGAGCCGTTGTTAACAATGGCACTGTAGCGCCCTCTCTAGGTCTACTTGCCGCTAAATGGTAGTGTTCAGCACTATCGTGTTCCAGTCGGGTGGTAATGTACGGCCCTGTAATTTCCGGCACAGAAGCATAACTTAGGCCTCAGGAGTGGTAACACATCTGCATTTTGACCTAGGTCTTTGTGTGGGTGTCTATAGGCTGCAGTCGTCACTTAACATCAATGTGAACTGCATGATTGTTTGCCAGTTCCATTACATAAAAATAAATACAATCGCATATTATAATTTTTCATTAGGAAACAGATACCCAATAACTGAATGCGACAAAACAGTAGATAAATCTATACACGAAAGTAAGAAGGGGGTGTTACCTAAAGACGGACTTCCTTTGCACTCGACAAGTTGCTTCCACGAGCACATCTCCGAGATTGGTATCCGGCGAAATATATCTTGTCCTATTACATCATCTTTCGTAATATTTTATTGTGGCGTAAATTGTCACAGTTACCCTGATTTCTCCTTGATCCTTGAACTCCGGGTTCAAGGATCAAGAAATTCAAGGAAGTAAATTTTTTCCTTACACTACCGGATCTTTAGCTCAATTAAATTGCTCTACCTACTAAGCTACCGAACTCCACAGAGTCAAAGTCGTTTAAAAAACAGAATAATTTAAATCGTGCATTTATTTTTCACCTACCTATGGCATAGTTAATATACTACAAAATTAAACGCTGAAAAAGATTTAGACAGATTTTCAATCTCGGCTTCCGTATTTAATATCGTTAAAGAAAATCTGCTACCGGCAGGCGTTGTAACCATAAAAAGTGCTGCGCCTATAACTCAATTAAAGCTAAACCGCACGATAGGGGTGAAGTGGGCGGTTGGGGTGGGGTTAAACCTTCATCCATTTTTCACCAGATCAGCAGCTGCAAGACGTCATTGGTTCCTATATACATAAAATATGTTTAGCTGCGATTTGTTAGGACACATATTATTATTGACATAACGTTTATAATAAATTAATCCAGTGCTCATATTTTCAAACCTTTTTACTTCACCGGATTAAAGGAGATCCGCCACTTTGTATGGGGCATTGGTACATAATTGTACATCAATAAAACTTTTCGTCCTCAGACACTAGTACATATACTACTATTTAAAACATATTTCACTTCGTTGACGCGTGGGGTTCATGAGATAAACCAATTTAATAATTGTAAGAACGAAGTCGTTTTTCCACCATTTTTTTTTATTTTCATACTAATATGCGCTAATTTAAAATTGACGGTTTGTAGATTGCTATTATCGCTATGAAAGTGATTTGTACACTAAATAATCACGCTTGTATCCACAAATGAACTTACCTGTGAATGCTTTTCCCTGAACACCGAGCACTTTTTTTTGGCAAACTCCAGTCTGCTTTTGCAGGTTATATAATAAACTAGCTGTCCCGGCAAACTTCGTATTGCCTCACAAAGAAATAATGTAATAAAATACGCTTACACATATCTAGTATCTGTATACATATCTAGTAATATTGGAAAATGTATAATAATAATAATAACCAGACCTGCATCATTTGACCATTTTAAGAGCATTGTGGGTGTTTTAATGCTAAATTATAGCGGCCCGTGCAATGTTGCATTGATGATTTGATTTTTTACACCTTGTGTCTGAAAAACCCAAATATCTTACGGAACCCTATTTTTTCCAAAATAAAATATAGCCTATGTTACCCGTGGATAACGTAGCTTTCGAAAAGTGAAAGAATTTTTAAAATCGGTCCATTAGTTATTGAGCCTATTCATTATTTGACTTTTTACTACTATAACCCTCTAGTACAATGAAATTATTTACGAACAAAGACGAAAATGTTGATGTTGGTATACAAATTCACTGGATTGAGATTTGAAGGGGAAGTACGTTGAACACAATTAATTAAAATGTTCTTACACTTGATATTAAGCAGAAATCAATAGGTACAAAATAAAAATTTATAGCATCAACAACACGTGGTAATTATGCTGTTTAAATGTAGCTTATGACATGTTTGTAGATTTACCATAGCAGCGCCATCTATTGATTACTTACTCAACCCAGTCGAAAGGTATCGACATCTGTTAGAATCATTTGGAGTTAACAGATAATTGTGACTGTCAAATAATAACAGACAAATAATTAGCAATAAATTAAAATTGCGACTATAATTTTAGATTTAAACTATCCTATCTCTCAAGTTGGATCGAACTGCACATGGTGTGCGAATTTTATTATAATCGGTTAAGTGGTTTAAGAGTCCATTGAGGACAAACATTGTGACACGAGATTTATATATATTAAGATTGTTTACAGAAAAACAAACGAATACGATCAACTGACTTGAACAGAAACGTGTAGCACTACCTACGTATTCCAAATCGCAAAAGCACAAATATGTGATAAGAAAATTTTTTGTCTGTCTGTCTGTTCTAGCATAACACAAAATTTACCAGACCGATTACGATGAAACTTGATATAATTATACTTAAACTTTTGGCGCACAACACTGGGTAATTTTCCCGGAAAAATGTCTGTTTGTCTGTGTGTTTGTGCACGCTTATTTCAGAAATAGAAAATCCGATTTGCATATTCACTAATATATTCAAGAAAGTTTAACTAAATATTTTGTGTTTGTTTCGTGTCAATCGGTTCAGAATAAAAAAGTTTTGACAATTTAAAGAATCGTATCGAATATTTTTAACTATTCTGTATCTATCTTCTGTCTTTTAGGGGGTTTCGTACCTAAAAGGTAAAAACGGATTCTACGGATTACTAATTCTCCGCTGTCTGTCTGTCTGTCTGTCCGTCCATCCGTCTGTTTGTCACCAGGCTGTACCTGTCTCATAAATAGTGATAGCTAGAAAGATAACATTTTCACAAATTATACATTTCTGTTACCGCTGTAAAGACAAAATTAATTACTAAAAATAAGAAAATGAAAAGATTAAGAGGTCCAGGGGGGCAAACAGTAAACGTATTCGGGACTCCCAGCGTCCTGACGTCGAGCGTCTCGACGCCCAGAGTACCGACGCCCAGCGTCCCGACGCCCAGCGTCCCGACGCCCAGCGTCCCGACGCCCAGAGTCCCGACGCCCAGAGTCCCGACGCCCAGCGTCCCGACGCCCAGAATCCCGACGCCCAGCGTCCCGACGCCCAGCGTCCCGACAATAACAATTTATAATATAACCTGCAAAAGCAGACTGGAGTTTGCCAAAAAAAAGTGCTCGGTGTTCAGGGAAAAGCATTCACAGGTAGGTTCATTTGTGGATACAAGCGTGATTATTTAGTGTACAAATCACTTTCATAGCGATAATAGCAATCTACAAACCGTCAATTTTAAATTAGCGCATATTAGTATGAAAATACCTAAAAGGTAAAAACGGATTCTACGGATTACTAATTCTCCGCTGTCTGTCTGTCTGTCTGTCCGTCCATCCGTCTGTTTGTCACCAGGCTGTACCTGTCTCATAAATAGTGATAGCTAGAAAGATAACATTTTCACAAATTATACATTTCTGTTACCGCTGTAAAGACAAAATTAATTACTAAAAATAAGAAAATGAAAAGATTAAGAGGTCCAGGGGGGCAAACAGTAAACGTATTCGGGACTCCTAGCGTCCTGACGTCGAGCGTCTCGACGCCCAGAGTCCCGACGCCCAGCGTCCCGACGCCCAGCGTCCCGACGTCGAGCGTCTCGACGCCCAGAGTCCCGACGCCCAGCGTCCCGACGCCCAGCGTTCCGACGCCCAGAATCCCGACGCCCAGCGTCCCGACGCCCAGCGTCCCGACGTCCAGCGTCCCGACGCTGAGCGTCCCGACGCCCAGTATCCCGACGTCAAGCGTCCCGACGCCCAGCGTCCCGACGCCTAGCGTCCCGACGTCGACGTTCCGACGCCCAGCGTCCCGACGCCCAGCGTCCCGACGCCAAGCGTCCCGACGCTAAGCGTCCCGACGCCCAGCGTCCCGACGCCCAGCGTCCCGACGCCCAGCGTCCCGACGCCCAGCGTCCCGACGCCCAGCGTCCCGACGCCCAGCGTCCCGACGCCCAGCGTCCCGACGCCCAACGTCCCGACGCCAAGCGTCCCGACGCCCAGCGACCCGACGTCCAGCGTCCCGACGCCCAGCGTCCCGACGCCGAGCGTCCCAACACCCAGTGTCCCGGCGCTCAACATCCCGAAGCCCAGCGTCCCGACGCCCAGCGTCCTGACGCTAAGCGTCCCGACGCCCAGCGTCCCGACGCTCAGCGTCCCGACGCCCAGCGACCCGACGCCCAGCGACCCGACGCCCAGCGTCCCGACGCCCAGCTTCCCGACGCCGAGCGTCCCAACACCCAGTGTCCCGGCGCCCAGCGTCCCGACGCCCAACGTCCCGACGCCAAGCGTCCCGACGCCCAGCGTCCCGACGCCCAGCGTCCCGACGCCCAGCGTCCCGACGCCCAGCGTCTCGACGTCTTGCGTTCCGACGCCCAGCGTCTCGACGTCTTGCGTTCCGACGCCCAGCGTCCCGACGCCCAGCGTCCCGACGCCTAGTGTCCCGACGCCTAGCGTCCCGACGCCCAGCGTCCCGACGCCCAGCGTCCCGACGCGCAACGTTCCGACGCCCAGCGTCCCGACGCGCAACGTCCCGACGCCCAGCGTCCGACGCTAAGCGTCTCGACGCCCAGCGTCCCTAAGCCCAGCGTCCCGAAGCCCAGCGTCCCGACGCCAAGCGTCCCGACGCCCAGCGTCCCGACGCCCAGCGTCCCGACGCCCAGCGTCCCGACGCCCAGCGTCCCGACGCCAAGCGTCCCGACGCTAAGCGTCCCGACGCCCAGCGTCCCGACGCCCAGCGACCCGACGCCCAGCGTCCCGACGCCCAGTGTCCCGGCGCTCAACATCCCGACGCCCAGCGTCCCGACGCCAAGCGTCCCGACGCTAAGCGTCTCGACGCCCAGCGTCCCGACGCTAAGCGTCTCGACGCCCAGCGTCCCGACGCCCAGCGTCCCGACGCCCAGCGTCCCGACGCCCAGCGTCCTGACGCTAAGCGTCCCTACGCCAAGCGTCCCGACGCCTAGCGTCCCGACGCCCAGCGTCTCGTCGTCCAGCGTCGCGACGCCCAGCGTCCCGACGCCCAGCGTCCCGTCGCCCAGCGTCCCGACGCCCAACGTCCCGATGACCTGTCCCGACGCTCAACATCCCGACGCCCAGCGTCCCGACGCCCAGCGTCCCAACGCCCAGCGTCGCGACGCCCAGCGTCCCGACGCGCAGCGTCCCGACGCACAGCGTCCCGACGCCCAGCATCCTGACGCCCAGCGTCCCGTCGCCCAGCTTCCCGACGCCCAGCGTCCCAACGCCCAGCGTCCTGACGCCCAGCGTCCTGATGCCCAGCGTCCCGACGTCCAGCATCTCTACGCCCAGCGGGTTGTTTTGTATGATTTAAAATTTACCAAAAGTTATATCCAAAAATGCTGCCCAATGCCACTATTCCACGCGAACGAAGTTGCGGGCACAGCTAGTTCATGAAGAAAAATTGAATAACTACAATTTTTTTTATTAAACTTTTATGTTAATTATAAACTTACTCAAATAATTTATTACTTTGCCTTATTTAATTTCCATTTTTGATTGCAAACAAATATGTTTACAATGTAACAATTTATTATTTTATACAGTAAAAGCAGCACACTAGCTGTAAAAGCGTAGCACACTAGCTCTAAAAGCGAAGCACACCGTCTCTAAAAGCGCAGCACCAAAGTATTGGCTACGCGCCACCACCATAGCTAATTGGTAGCGTTAATCGCTACGGTTATGAACGAGTAGGTTACACAAGTTTAATAGCGAACGATCTCCCCCTTTACAAAAAGAGAGTAAAAAATGTTAAAAAAAACTCAGTATAAATATTACTTGCTACGACGGAACCCTTCATGTGCGGGTCTGACTCGCACTTGTCCGCTTTTTTATGAAGTAAACTCTATTGGTTAAGTTATCTCATAATTGAGAATAATAATGCGAAATTGCTACATCCTTCCTACCTACGCCACCTGCTTTTAATAAACATCATTTAAAAAAAAACCGGTCAAGTGCGTGTCGGACCTCGCGTAGTGTAGGGTTCCCTACTTTTTAGGTTTGAATAATGTAATGAAAAAAATAAGTAAATATTTTCAATGGAGTTCTTCAAAATTTTTTCGCGAACTTGTAAAGCCAACTGTAAGTGTGATAGTTTTTCTTTTAATTTCGTTATATGTAGCTGCTATTGCCGTAACGTTTGAATTTCTAACAACAACCGTTTAGTTGGCAGAGGGTCCCGAACACTTGACTCTAACGAAAATTGGAACTTTAAAGCTAAATAAGTCACGAACGGTTAACTAAATCTAAAAATGATATTAGCACATCCTTAACATTTTTGAAAGACCTATCCAACGATATCCCATACTATAAAGAAAACGAAAAATAAAATAAATGTCTGCGCGCTACGTGTAGGGGAGGTATTCTTAATATTTTTTTTTCACGTTTTTATTCTACCAGTTTGTCGGCATGATTAAGGTATACACTTGTCCCAAGTTTCAAGTCTCTAGTACCACTAGTTTTTGCGCTAAACCGAGGACGGACAGACAGACAGACAGACTATAAGGACTATAAGAAACTATAAGGGTTTCTTGTTTACTAAGGAACCATATAAACTGACTATCCACACTGTTCAGTCCGTAATATACAGCAACAATCAAAATTCTGTCCTGTTTATATGGGCAGATGTAAGATAAATATCGAGTTTACTCCATGAATGGATTAAATTTATAAACTGAACTATTTAAAATTTATTGTAAACAAGAGGCGCGCTGATCTTAAATTAGCAGCATGAATAAGGATAATTGTGGAGGACGAGGGCGACGTGAAATACTTATTTAAATTCGATCTAAAGGAGATGAGATGCGGAGGTAATGTCAAAAGTGAGTGTCACGGAGGGCATTAACACCGTCGCAATGTGACACGGGGCGGAGCGGGCGGCGCGCGCTGCGTCTCTGGGTGGCGAACTCGTCTCTGCAGATGGCGGGCTGCGGAGTACGCAAGAAATCGTCGAGACAGGATGCGTGACGCAGCGCGCAGGACCGGCTCCCCGCACCGCGCGGTGCGTGCTCGCTCCGCGGGGGCTCCTCTAACACGCTTCCTCGCAAAAAAACATCGATAGTCGCGCGGTGCGTGAGCCTGCAGCGGTGGCAGGTGGCGACTTGCGGCGCGGCGACGGCGTGGTGTGCAGCGGTGGCGGTGGCGGCGGCGGTGCCGGTGGCCCGGTGCGTGGTGCCGGTGCAGGCGTGCGTGCGGCGCGGCGGCGCGCCCCGGCCCGGGCGGCAGTCGCTCAGAGCAGGCGGCCGACGCGGGTCGCCCTCGCCTTGCGCTTTCGGCACGCGGGACGCTGCGCTCGCGAATCCGCCGGCTCGCCCCGCGCCAGGTACACGCGCGCCGCCCTGCACTGTGCTCGTCGCGCATCCCGACGCTCGCACACATGCAATTTTCATTCATCTCCCTGCAGTTGACCGACCGTACATCTACGCGACGCGTGGTGCCTCCGCGACTTCTTAGGGCCTATGTAATAACACGAGCTTCGCTCCGATAAGGGAGAGAGTCGCGACGGTCGTTCCGAGCTGGTGAGATTTCTATCGACTGTTCCTATCTAACGGTACGGGGAGCCGAAGTGGGTCCCTACATAATAATGAACGCAATTTTCCTTAACGGTTTACAATTAAGTAGAGCCTCCGGCGTGTTTATATCGATTATGAGATAAAGGGGAAGGAGATGAACGGACCCGATGTTGTAAAATCACATGACGCATAATATTTTTATATTGTTTTTGAAGGGTATAAGAATGTGTTGCGTTTTATCGCGGAGAAGTTGTCATGAGATAGAAAGAGCAATATTCCTGGCGTGACGCCAGATTCCGACCGTGCGCATCTTTTAGTTACAAAATATTTAGAAATATTAGAAATGGTTTGATTGTGAGTATTAAAACCGGTACAAGGATCTTTCCATCATTAGACGCTACTGTATAGAAGAAATCCATAACATCGTTGAAAAATTGTTTTTTCTCGAACTGTAATCATTTTGAGGATATTTATTTAGATTCCTTTTAAGCGATAAAAAAAAATATGCTCTCTCTATATTATGGTATAGGTATTAGATTCTTGTTACCAGTGTTACAGATTCGTGCTCTATTGTAGTATTGATACAATGTGCTGTGACATGACCATGAATAAGTGTTGTGGGTCACTTCATAATAACGATATATTTTCATAAAATGTTAGTATTTTTTAGTTTAATTAACACATAAAAGAAGTCACTGCTGAAATGAAATATGCTTGTTATTATTTATTCGTCAAATAGATATAAGAAAATACATTAAAAAAAATAAAAAATATATATATACCGGCCGAATTGAGGACCTTCTCGTTTTTTGAACTCGGTTAAAAAGCAACCGCAAACAATAAAATACAACGCACCCCCGAGGTCTTCAATTTAAAAGTGCTCTAGTGAATGAATCAATGGTAGAGTTGCATTGAAGGATCTTAGGGCATAGGACCAAACCACATTTTCTAATTTTTAGAGATAATGTAGAATTGTAGAGGATATAATGTTGCTATGGTATATATTGTTTTCTTATATCTCATGAAGTACAGACGAGGATATAGTACGCATTGATAGTATCTAAGGTATCTATTAGTCTTGGTGTCAAAAATTACGGCTCCCAGTATTACCACCTAACAAGAACACAATAGTTCTGAATACCAACATTTGGCGACCAGTAGTCAACGTAATCCGGTGGTGACTACGCCATCGAGCTCGGGCACTCATAGATCCTTATGTTAAGTGGTAGAGCTCCACTATCACATAATATAAGGAGCTATGAACTACTACATAGGAAAACATTTATACCCTCGGTGTTAGTCTCTCAAATGTATCTACTAGAATAAGCGTTTATTATCAGTGTAATTAGAAGCGCGCATGGCCCTGCGGCTGGTGTAGATCGTAAGCGATCTACTCGGTTGAGCGATACGGACGCGGTCGGGTGTGTGATGGGTGACCGCTAGTGGCAAATTAAAATGCGCGTTTCCGTGCTTCGAAGGGCACGTTAAGCCGTCGGTCCCGGTTGCTATCGATGGATAACAGTCGTTAGACCTTGTCGGAAGCCTTATGGGTAGTTTGAAAAAACATCCGACAGTGGGTTGACCACTAACCCGTATCTCCACAAACCCGCATTGGAGCAGCGTGGTGGAGTAAGCTCCTCCCAAGAAGGGGAGAGACTTGTGCCTAGTAGCGGGACGTTGGAGTAGTCATCATCTTGTTAGCGGATCCAGGGACTAATATTTATGTTATGATAATATGTACTATGGAGCATCAAAACTTCATCTATATTATAAAGCTGAATAGTTAGTTTTTTGTAAGGATATACGCGATAATCTCAAGAACTACTGGTTCGATTTGAAAAAAAAGTACTTAGTCCATTTATCGAGGAAGGCCTACAACCAATAGGAAAATGTCGGATGCTTTAGAAAACTCCACTACTGACTGAATTATTCAGTAATTGAGTAACTGTTGAGAAACAAAGCACTGACAAAACTATTGGTGGTAGAATGCCAGGGACGGAGATCCCGGGCGTAGACACCACCGCATTTCCTAATATGCTTGCAGCTAAATGGTAATTCAGCACTATCGTGTTCCGATCAGGTGGTAATGTACGGCCTTGTAATTTCTGGCACAGAGGCATAACACCTTAGGCCTCAGGAGTGGTAACGCATCTGCATTTTGACCTTGGTCTTTGTATAGGCTGTAGTCATCACTTAACATCAATGTGAACTGCTTGCTTGTTTGCCACTTCCATAACATAAAAAGGTATCATTGCATTACCTAATCTATTTACAGCCAAATGGTAATGTTCAGGGTTATCGCGTACCGATCAGATGGTAATATACGGATTACGGTCTTGAAATTTCTGACACAGGGGCATAACAACTTAGGCCTCACGAGAAGCAACTCGACTGTATTTAAATCTGTATTAATCTGTGATGTGGTGTAGACGTTTATAGGCTACGGTATTATTTACCATCAATGTGAACTGTATGCTTGTTCGCCACTTTATGGCATAAAAAAGAGAGAGAATTTCCTGTAAGAAAATGATGACAAAATTTCTACCGGAACGAGATATACTGTGCCTACATAATCACGGAAAAAAATTTTGAAATATAAGTATTTTATAAATTAATAATATGCAATTTTAGACGGGGTACCTAAGACGGGAAATTTTGGATTTACTCAAGCATGTCAGATAAAAGTAGAGTAGAGTATACTACAGATCAAATTTTTCTATACCCATTGGGTCATACTCGTAAGGCTGCCCGCCTTACGAGTATGACCCAATGGGTATATAGAACACACTATTAAATATTTTAGTTCAAAACACAATGAACGTGACAAACTTAAAACACATTGTGTAAATTCTTTCTATAAGATGTGAAACAAGATAACATAATTCAGTTGGAATAATTTAAAAAAAATGTCTTCGTAATAAAAAAATACAAATAAACATTTTTTAAGTGTCTGTTTTGAAATAAAAATAATAGCTTTTTACTAAATGCATATGTATGTATACACGGTACCTACATATACCAATACAACATTTTTTACAATTTTTGTTTGTTCTGTTTCAAAAATAAACCATTTAAAGTATGTATGTATGTATCTTCATGGCAGGTCCTTTACGAGTAAGGCAGAAATAGTGGGCATATCGCATTCGTATCGGTTATCGCATACCTTTTGTGCCTCTTCTACAGCCCAAATAAAGTCATGTTTATGAATAAACCTAAGAATTATTCACTGTACAAAAAATGTATCTGGTAGTAGCTATAAAATTACTGCGTGACCACTTCGGAATGACTACTGACTACACCCAAAGGCCCAAAAACTTTTGCAGGCGAAAGTAGACGTAACCATTCTCTTTAGGCTCAACGTTCAAAGTTACAAGTCATAACATTTAGAAATGCTAACTTACGACTCCGGAAAACTAATAGGAACGGCAAATTGTCATTTCAGTTGCCGAGTTGGAGTACTGCTGACGTTTGGGGCAATTTGAGAGCTATCCCCAAGAGATGCAATTTCCTCTTCCGCTTAATTGCTCCCAAGGCTTTCTGTTAGTATTGAGCTAGTTAGGACAACTGCCATCCGCCGAGCTGCCGAATACTCGTAGCGGTCAATCAATTAACGACACCCTGTATTCGCATCTCTATAAGATTTTCTCGTCCCCTCTTGTAACAGATATACATGCCAAGACAATTTAGATAGATTGGTATCTTTACTATGCAAACAAGCGTATCATTGATTGTACTATAATGAAATGGGATAAATAGAACGTCGCATTTTTTTTTGTTTTATATTCTTTCGCATTAACACATGCTTGTGAAATATATTTTATTTTAAAGAAAAATGGAAAGTAGAGTAGATTTCAAAAAATTGACTTCAGGCGAGACTCGAACTCACGGCCAACTGGGAATCTAGTCCAGCCGCTCTTCCAATTGAGCTACTGAAGTCCTGCCCGATTTGTCAAATCTTTCCTTCACATTTATTGCATTGCTTTATGGTAGCAGCAGCGCCGTCTATTGCCAACGATCGCATTTTTTCATGAGACAATTTACGAATACGTTACAACTTAACTCGAGTTCTTTTTCATTTAATATTTCGATCCCTGAATAAAAATATGGTATAACGTTACTGAAGATGAGTTACCATACATTTTCTCTGATGCGTAGCATTATAAATATAATAACGCAAGAATTCTGGGGCAAAATTTCTTGCTTTTGTGTGTGGATGTACGGGTATGACCCATTTCCAGCCGCATGGCGAGCTAATATTCAAATAGATAAATCAAGTGTATTGCCGACTTCTTTAGGAAAAGATTGATAGTGAAAAATATTACAAAAACTCTGCAAAATGCCTTCAGTGCCTGTCGAAAACTAGAAATTTTCGTAGCGCACTACGTAATAGATGAAGATAGGAAGCATGAAGTATATCATCATTATCATCATATCAGCCGAAAGATTCTCACTGCTGGACCAAAGCCTGCCCATAAGGGGGATACGACATAATCGCCACGCTTGGCATGCGGATTGGCGATCGCAGTGGTGGTAGTTTTATCGCAGGACACTGCTGCCCAAGACGGGGCATTATTGTACTTGGTGTTGTTATTGCACTATTGTACTTGGTGTCGTTATTGCACTTACTACCGCCCTATTGGTATGGTTTGACCGCCACTGTTCGGTTGACTGACTGCACTAAGGAGATATATGCAGGTAAATGCGCAAATATTCGATTTATATGAATAATCAAACATTTATGCTGAACTAGCTGTGCCCGCAACTTTGTTTGCGTGGAATAGTGGCTTTGGGTCTTTGGGCAGCGCTTTTGGATATACATTTTAGTTAATTTTGGATCATAAACACTTTTAAGTAGCTATAAAAATCTACTTTGTAGTGATTCTTCTCTGTATACGATATTAGACGTATGGCCATCGGGGATAAAAGCACACAGGCTGCTAGAATTGCGAAAAATTACTTATTATGTGTATAAACGCGCATCCATCCTATGCTGAATCGTATTTTAGAAAATGCTATTTTAAACTACTATGCATAATATTTTTTTTTAGAAAATTATTTTAAACCTTTGTAAAGTTTCAGTCAATTAGTACTTCTAACAGAGAATGAAAGATAAAAGATAGATCTATGCATGATATTGGCACTCCGTAAGAGCCGGCAGAAGAGAAAAATTGAATATTAACGTTGCGCATTTTTACACACTAATGCCACCAACACCACCACCACCATCACCACCAACGCCATCAACGCCATCACCATCACCAAACACCTACGCCACCAATGCCACCAATGACACAAACACCACCAAAACCACCACCACCACCACAACCAATGCCACCATTACCTCCAAAACTACCAACAACACCTATGCCACCAACGACACCACCACCACCACTACCAACACCACCAATACCAATAACACCATTAACACCACCACTACCATCACCATCATCATAATAACATCCGAAAGACGTCCCGCTGGACAAAGCCTTTCCCGAAGATGCTCCTAAAAGTGTTGTGCGTCATGAGGAAAGAATACGCCATAATTGCCACGCTTGGCATCCTGAATGGTGATCACAGCGGCGATTGTTTTATGACGGGACGCTGCTATGCGGTATGCTTATTGTTACTAACAGAGAAAAAATCGACCAAGTGCGAGTCGAAGTCGTGCCCGAAGGGTTCCGTAAAAAAATGGCGAGAAAAAATCGACCAAGTGCGAGTCGAACTCGTGCACGAAGGGCTCCGTAAAAAAATGGCATAAAAATTACATTCGTTGTAAGGTAATATACAATATACCTAAGACATAAAAATTCTGTAAAAAGTTCAAGCGTCTTCTTGCTACCGAGCGTCTATTGATATCGAGCAAAAAATATACGAAAAAAACCACGTTTATTGTATGCCCCCTTGGACCCCTTGATATTTTCATTTTCTTATTTTTAGTATTTAATTTTGTCTTTAAAGCAGTAAGAGAAATACATAATTTGTGAAAATTTTAGCTTTCTAGCTTTCACTGTTTATGAGATACAGCCTGGTGACAGACAGACGGATGTATGGACAGACAAACAGACAGCGGAGGATAAGTAATAGGGTCCGTTACCTTTTAGATACGGAACCCTAAAAAAGATAGAATATACGATACAGAATAGTTTAAAATATTCGATATGATTTTTTAAATTGTCGTAACTTTTTTATTTCCGAACCGATTGACATGAAACAAACAGTAAATATTAAGTGAAACTTACCACAATATATAACCACAAATCGAATAAGCCGTTTCTGAAATAAGCGTGCACAAACACACAGACAAACAGACACACAGTTGCATTCACGATGTGATTTGGAACGGTCGTTTTACAGCGGCTGTTTCAATGACAAGTCAGTGTAATTACTTAATAGTGATTATTACGTAACGTAGTCATGGCGCTTCCTAAGCGCTCGGACACTGTTGTAGTGAACGAGTTTCTCGCTTTCGTCCAAAACAAGCTCGACGTTATGGATGAGCTCAGCCTGGAGCAAATCTGCGTGTCAAGCTACACGGAGGCTGAGGTCATAGCGGCTAAGAAAGTACTTGTTGACAATTCCTTGATCACCATCAAGTTTTACAGTCACTTTTACAGTTTTATTATAAGTATAGATGAGTTAAATTTTGGTTCTTATTACCTATTAATGTTTTTTTGACATTAATTAATAATCAAGCTTAATATTATTAACTTTTCTAGACATCAAATACGACCTCTGTGTACCACCGATGGTTGGTAGATAGATTGATAGAATTGATGACAGTTGTTTGATGACGATACTGCCGATACAGTTAACTGTTTTATATTTTGGGAAATATTGATGAAAATGTACGAGATTGCAGCTTTACAAACATCCCATTGTTTTTGTTATTGAAACATGTTACTATAACCAATTCCTAACAAGATTTTTCTTTGTTTCAGGTGTTGATTACATTCGGCGATAGTTAAAGACTACGGACTTCGAGTGATAATACAACTATCTGTAAAAACTATTTGTAATTTTAAGAGTAGTGAATCGAGTGATTTCCATGCCATTCATTGCATTCTTTAAATTAAAAGTGCCTCATGGTTTCGCGTTGTAGTTATAAAAATATTGACATCATAATATAGTACGGTGGATGTTAAATAATAGGCAGTGTACGTAACTTACTTTGTAGTGTTAAATAAGTTTAGTGGACATCTTGCTGTAAACGACGTTGGTGAAGTATTTTCTCGCGACAACGGCTCGGAACACACTTCTATAATGTTATAAAGGTAAGTGAGTTTCTTAAATAAAAATTAACAGACAAATATAAGAGTTATGTAAGAGGGAAAGAAACATCGGAGTGTAGGCATAGATACAAACCATAGAGCATTATAATTCTATGATACAAACTTTAATAATTAAGAAGACATTTGCTTTATCTTTTTAAATATTTGTTTTCATATTTACGATGCCAGTTTCAAGAGTTACTGGATGTTTATACTGTTTTAAATCAACATGTCAATCCGGCCTAATCCATCTAATCCATTGATAAAGTACAGTTTGTGTCTTCTTTTAGACTATTGAAAATTTTGGGATCTGTTATGTCGCTCTCATTAATCTATTTCCCGTATCTAATAGAATCGCAGTGAGTATTAGAGTACTTATTCTATTATTACACTGGCGAAAATCCAACTGTCGCGACATTTGCCGTGGCCTTCGCAAAGGTTAATTATTTTAATCGTAATTCTCTGTTTACATATTACATTTGACTTTGTCTCTTTTATGTTCTATAAAAATCTTAACCATCAATAGATAAGTCAAATATTCGAGATTCTTTCGTAATTTCTACTTTACATTTAGGCATTTTTAGGAGATACCCACATACTAGAGAACGTGTAGAGACAGTATATGATGTGAAAAAGTAAAAATATCGTTCTAAAATGTAACGACCTATATATGAAAAGAGTATTTGGTATCATTTCACTGAATGGAAATGCAGTGGATATAGGTATTGTGTGAAAATTAAGGGACAGAAATTCCTTTTATTTTAATAGTTCTATTCTGCAAAGGATCTTGGTTAATTTTCACTTAGGTCCGTTACATTCCCTTTAAGTGAAATATCACCTGTATTGTCTGAACTATCTACTAAATTATAAATAATTATGATTCTCTTTACCAGTAGGTATCCAGCTACTATTCGTGAACATGTTTTTTTATCACGATGCCCTCAATCCATTGTTTTGAGATGCCAACTGTCCATCAATTTGGTTAAATTGTAGATGTTAAAAACAAAAAGAAAACGATGTATTTTGAAATTAAAATTTTCATTTCCATTACTCAAACCGTGAAATCAGTACTAGTTCGTCGACGAAACGTGTATTTGATAAGATCCTAAATTTGAAATTGAATTCGATTTAGACAAGATTTGATCCTAGATTGACATTCGCTTCCGAGTTTACCCTTTATTTAACTTCATCAGTAAAATAGAAAGATTTGGGTAAGTAATATAAACAAACGCGTTATCTTTGCGACTGTTAGTTTACGGAAGCTTTGCAATTGACGGGAAAGAGCGAAAACGTATTTCTGAAGTCGGTTTCAGTGAAAATAGTCACGTATCCACCATTTCAATTTGATTTGCAAATGCAAATAATGAAAATTGACTTGCACGAGGATAATCTATGTTAGCCGCGTCTTCATTCCCTGTTCGGAAATATAAAACCCCCTCTGTATTATTCACGGTACTTATTCTTCTAAATAATGTGCGTCTCAAAATAAACTATCATTATGTTTTGTTGCGTCACTTCACTCCCTGTGGATAACAAAAAAAAAAGTTATTTGCGGAACTTAATGTCAAATAGGGCTGATGCTGTTGAACTTTTAGTTAATAGTTGATGCATCGTTAGGTCAATGGTAATAGAACTAATACTGCCAGTCTTTAGTTCCTGCGTACAGGTAATTAACTGATATTGATTTTCGTAATATGAAAAATTCTAAAAAAATGTTATTTTTTTTAGATGTTATAATAGGTTGGGGAAAAAGTCTTTTTGCATTATAGTATGTATGAACTTATAATAAAATCTCTTTGGCTGTAGTATTTGTATCTGGCTGGTTTTGGTATAATTGAAAGTTAAAATTTTAAAGAACATAATTCCAAATTCAAAGTAGGCAAATGTGTGATTTTCATTTGTTTTTCGTACTGTCAAGATGAGTGAATCTAATTCGATACATTTTAAAATTTTACTACAAAAAAAATGTAAAAAAGCAACGCAAGCCGCGAAAAAAATTTGCGATGTTTATGGACCTAGTGCAGTGTCTGTAAGAGTAGCACAAATTTGGTTTAGGCGTTTTCAATTCGGAAATTTTGATGTCAAAGATGCACCTTGCTCTGGTCGCCCTATTACGGATAAAATGGATGCCATTTTTGAAAAAGTGGAGCAAGATCGACATATCAGTAGTTACGACGTAGCTGAAGAACTGAGAATTGATCACACAACAGTTTTGGCGCATTTCAAAAAAGCTGGGTACAAAAAAAGCTCGATATTTGGGTACCTCACGAGCTCACTGAAAGAAACCTAATGAACCGTGTACTCATTTGTGATTCTTTATTACGACGTAATGAAACCGTATCATTTTTGAAGAAGCTGATAACAGGTGATGAAAAGTGGATCATGTACGACAAGAACGTGCGAAAAAGGTCGTGGTCAAAGGCCGGTCAGGCTTCACAGACTGTGGCGAAACCCGGATTAACTCGCAATAAGGTAATGTTGTGTGTGTGGTGGGATTGGAAGGGCATTATTTATTATGAGCTATTACAACCAGGCAGGACTATCGATTCTGAACTCTACTGTAAGTAAGAAGTTGAGAGAAAGCGGCCGGAATTGATCAACAGAAGGGGTGTGGTGTTTCATCATGATAACGCTTAGACCTCACACATCTATAGCCACTCAGCAAAAATTAAGAGAGTTTGGCTGGGAGGTGTTAATGCATCCGCCGTATAGTCCTGACCTTGCACCTTCAGATTTACACCTGTTTCGGTCTCTTCAGAATTCTTTATGCTATGTTAGGTTAACATCACGAGAGGACTGCCAAATCCACTTGTCGCGGTATTTTGATGAGAAGTCCCAAAATTTTTATAGCAATGGGATCATGTCCCTACCTACAAGATGGCAAAAGGTTATCGAACAAAATGGTACATGAATACTTTAGTTAAATTTAAATGAACTATATTAAAAAATGTTTTGAATTATCTTAAAAAATGCGAAGAAACTTTTTCCCCAACCTTATATTATTACCGAAACGCTAAATCTCCTCCGTGGGATTTCAAAACTATAACTATATAATAAAGTCTAGTTCAAAAGTTGAAAATGGCGAAACATAGATAGATATAATGGTCGTAAAAAGACGTAGGTAATCAAACGATAGAGTTTCAAAAGATCACGCATTTTTTGGAGATTGGCTCCTCTTTGAACGTCTTTTATTTAAACTTCTTAACTACTTATACTATCGACCCGCCCCGGCTTAGGTAGCATTATTATATTATGGGGACGCCCGACTTCTTTGACAAAAACTGTGATATCTCGGTAAATATAAGTACGATATTGATAAATTATAAATATAAACCTTCCTCAAATAATCTCTTTCCAATATTTAAACAGTAACAAAATCTGTTCATCACTTTCCGAGATTAGCGCATACATACAGACAGAGAAAATAGGGGGACTTTATAATATGTAGTAATGATAGGCAGTGATTTGCATAATTCTAAATACCTTTTTCGTTTTTTTGAAGTAAAAAACATCTACGGCGTTGTGCAGTTTTTGTGATGGGTAAATAATGATAAACTCGCGTCAGTACATGTGACCTGAGAGAGTAGACCGCCGACGCGTCGTGGGAGAGGAAGTACCCCTCTCTTTTCTAACGCGCGGCTAAATTGTATGCCTGCGCCTGCTGTTTAAGGGGCGTATTTAACAATAAATAAACATAATAACTTGTGGAATTTCGTAAATGACATCATGGATGGACTTAAATTTAAGCGACGCAAAGACTTGTTAGAATTACACAGTTTAGTTTAGGATTAAAGACTTCTTTATAATTGTTCATGTAAGCCAATATGCGAGTATAAAAAATATACTTTCTTAGGCATTTATTTATAGATTTCAATAAACTAAACTATGTTTGATAAATACGTATAAACATAGATATATAGGATTTGTGAAACAATTGGCATACTTTGCAGCTTCTGATATCGAGTGGTAACTTTAATAGACGATATCGGTTGTCATTGGAACTGGTAGTGGTCAATTGCAATAGCCAACGCTCGGCTTCACCTGCTCTCAACAATGATTCTGTATAATTTTGGAGCCGTATCATTTTAGATTCCGGGAAATTGGCATGCTAAGAGCATTTGCGGATTACATAAATGGGCTGTTTTATACTATTTACTGTTATAAGTGTCTTTCAGTGCGATATGAAATGATAATAGACGACCCGGTTAGTCCAGCGGTGTGAGATGACCGTTTGACAAATATTTGTATGGCCTACAGATATTTGTTTCGGGTCTGGGTGTTTGTGTATGTGTTGTATTTAATTTTGTACAACGGCACCCACGACACAGGTTTATACCTACTGTGGGGCTGTGAGTGTAAGCGTATTTATTTATTTATAATAAACGATTTCTTCGTTATAATGCCTTGATATGAAAATAGCTTGACCTAAAATTGCATTAATTTCCAACAAATACTAAAACAATTGTGGTTGTTTGGCTCATAACAATACCTACTTAAAATGAATTGAAAGGTTGGTAAAAAAGAAACTTCGGTCTTTAGAAATGTTTGTAGAAAAAAATATAGGCGAGCAATGAGAAATTAAACAAACTAATCCAAACAATACAGTCAGAGATAGGCCTCGCAAGAAACATTACCTATTAGAACTATGAAGTTATGTAGGTATAACACTTAAAGTATAATCGCACAGCGAAGTATGACTAAGCGTAAGAACGAATAGCTAATATTTCGCCTCGCGCCAATGGTATAGCGTCCGCAAAACCTAAGGTTGTTAAAAACACAATATCGCTCTTGAAACGCTAAACGCAACATGAATAAGCCTCGCTACATACATATGTGATTTATGATAATAGTATGGGAAATATAAGACGTAACTTTATAAATTTTCTTAATGAATTCAGGACATTAAGGTGTGATTCGTTAACGATGCAGGATCGTTCAAGGTAACGAATCTCTTAATTAAAAAAAAACTACTTGACCTACGGCCAATAACGATCGACAAAGACAGTAAGTTAAGGTCTTAAGAGCTCAATTTAATCAAACTGTTTTATTTTAAATCCTTCTATTGTAAAGCTTGCATTCGGATTTGTGAATCATTATCTGTAGTCAATTATCATAATGCTTATAATGGTATTTAATCAATGTAAATGTTACATTTAGTATTTAATTAATTATATGTATGAATACTTATTAAACTGTAATGCTATTGGGAAAATCTGTGAATCGAACAGTTGCCAGCGGTGATTTCATTAATGTCCCACGACCGCATGCCTGTATCTGTATGCGTCATTTGTATGTGTCAATGAAAACGTATATTTATGTATAAACTTTATATAAAACTATAGAGACATGTTAATATACAATAGTATAGTACTTCATCAACGCACATTGCCTAGGGAAAATGAAAAAAAATACCGTTAATTCGATCACGTATTATAAGTTAATAAGTGATCAAATGATGTACTGGTGGTAGAGCTCCAGTGACGGAGCTCGCGGGCGAAGGCACCACTGCCTATAAACTTGCCGCTAAATGTTAGTGTTCAGCACTATCGTGTCCGGCGTGTCCGGCACCGAGGCATAACACCTTAGGCCTCAGGAGTGGTAACGCATCTGCATTTTGACCTTGGTCTTTCTGTGGGTGTCTATAGGCTGCAGTCATCACTTAACATCAATGTGAACTGCAAGCTTGTTTGCCACTTCCATAATATAAAAAAAACATGAACCACGAAAAGCTTACTTTAATTATATCAGCTTAAGAGAGGTCATTGGGTAAATATGTTCAGAGTTCAGCTATTATGTTCAGAAGGAACTATCTTAGTTTTAAATTTATTAAAATAGGTTAAAATTATTATGTTACCACTCATGTTATTCGCACGTTTTTACACAGATTTTTATCGTGTTATTTATTTAGTGTGTAGTTAATTATGCCTGCGTGCCTTTACCATTAATAACCGTTTGTAATTTACCAAACAAGATTGCTTATAATCTAAACAACAATGTGAAAAGAGCAAAAATAAATGTTGCGTTAGAAACTTAGCCTTTACACAGGTAGGCGTGGCTTTAGACTTCAATCAACGACAGGAAATGAAACATAATTTCCATTATAGCTGAAACTTTCCACTAATGTTACCCTGTTACAGTTACTTAGTAATTTTGGGCTTCGCAAACAAATTTGGGTTTAGTTTGAACATAAAATGCAGCACGTTTTACTACGAAGCGTTGGAAACATGTGCAAAGATGTTGCAACAACAAAGTAGGTATTCCAAGTATGAGAGAGAGATTTTTCTCTTTGACAAGTACCTGCGAGTTTGGGCAAACCTATTTGGAATGCACATAATACGAAAAATAGTTTAAAAGGAACAAAGGCGAATGTTTTCAAAGACAATCCCGTGGCAACGGATGCACATGCGATGCTTTAATGCCGCTTTTAAATCTGGTACACAAGGTTGGAGAAAAATACGACATGCCGTTATATGCGAATGGTTTTTTAATCTATATTTAAATTGAGGGGCTTGTAATCTAGTGAGACTATGTCAGCCCTATCGTATTCTAAGCGGAAAAAGAAAAATTACCGTGTTATTTGCACAATAATAAACTAATCTCGCTCTTTCAATATAAAATACTTTGAAAAAAATCTTTACGTATGTTTTTTTTAATTATTAAGTACATCTTTCTTCATATAAAAATTTAATTGTTAGGTAGACATTTTCATATAGTACCTACCTATCGCATCACACAAAAATAATGTAAACATTCCATGTGCTCGGTAACACAAATGTTTTCTCAACGCTTAAGCAGCGGTATCGACTGGGCCCGTATTTCGCAATGCAATTGCGGTGAAGCGCAGACTTGAGCAAATATGGATGACCACGAAGCGCACTTCTGACAATCACTGCACTCAGATCACGATCGGGCTACTTCCGTAGCTCATGAAACAAGGGGTGGGATGTAGGCCTAGTTACATATTATCTGCTTTACTTATTGATGGAATAATATCATTATGTTTATCATTGAGGTATGTACTTACCAGATAAACGATCGCGATTTAAAGAAAAAAATGTAAAATAAAGAAAAGTATAGAATTAGCAATTAAAACCTTTTTTTATGACATTTACATGTCACAGTTGAAAACCTCGGTATTAAATTATAATTATTGGATCTCTTGTGGTACAAGCAAAGGTATCGACTCGGTATGTATTGCAATATACAGTCAATGTAGTGCAATTGCGGTGAAGCGCAGACTTGTGAGCAAATATGAACGTCTGCACGTCGGGTACTCACTCACTGCTCTCAGAGCTCGATCTGGCCGCTTCTGTAACCGTCGAAACGATGAGGGGTGTGGTTTGACTGATGCTTGTCTTACTGACGTGATTATATACAGCTAGAATGTTTGTTTTGGTATACTACCTGGTCTGCCTGTAATTCGTGAGGAGCTTGCATAAATATGTTAGGTACTTTCAAAGACATATCCGTTGGTTATCGTCTGATGGTGCTGAAGGATCCATAAAAAAACTGGTGATAATTTTAAATTCTTGTCATGGGCTGAAAATATGAGATCACGTAATGTGGTGATTCCTACACCCAAGAGCTCCGACACTTGAGCTCTACCGCCAGTAAACTCAGAACACTGCCGTTTTGTGGCAGGTAGATTATGTAATGCGATGTAGCCTTCGCATTCAAGCACTACCGCCGGTTTTTAAATATTTCTTAGATACTTATTTCTTCTGCCGAAAAGCAGAAATCATATTATTAAAAGAAATACAAAAAATACCCTTACACTCACAGCCGCACAGTAGTAACCTGTGTCGTGGGTGCCGTGGTACACATATAACACATACACAAACACTCAGACCCGAAACCTCGGGTCCCGGTGCGGGGATCGAACCCGCGTCCCTTCGAATCAAACGGTCATCTCACACCGCTGAACTAAGCGGGTCGTCGTATTATCTACAGTGTTCAATATTTAACATGACGTCACACCTGTATTCCTTGAAGGGGTATGCAGGGTTTGCCTAAATGCATGCATTCAGGCATACATACAAACACCCTCGTTTCGCCGGTTGCGTTTTGGCCCACCCAAACTCCGAGGCAGGTACTAGAAAACTGCCAGGAAATGGGAAAATCCCAATAGAACTAGAGATACCTAATGGATTTTATATCTCTATCTCGGTGGCCCTCGACCCGGGAATCAAACGCAGATCCCCAACGAAGTAGTACTGCCACTGCTACCACTAGACTGTTGAGGCAGTTTTACAATAACAATATTTTGCAATCTTGAAAAGCGCAATAGATATCTATTGTATTTTGCTAGTGCACTAGGTATTATATTCCCTAATCCATCAGCAGCATTAGGGTGCTTTTCCACCAGAGATGTGCTATGCTACGTTGCTATGGAGGCGTTTTATACCACCAAATATATTCATTGGTGCATATAACCAGAGAATATGTAAAATGGCATAGCTTAGTGGTGGAAAAGGATTTTTTTTGTTTATGTAATGGAAATGGCAAACAAGCATGCAGTTCACATTGATGTTAAGTGATGACTGCAGCCTATAGACACCCACACAAAGACCAAGATCAAAATGCAGATGCGTTACCACTCCTGAGGCCTGAGGTGTTATGCCTCTGCGCCGGAAATAACAGGGCCGTACATTACCACCTGACCGAAACACGATAGTGCTGAACACTACCATTTAGCAGCAAGTATAAAAGGTAATGCGCGCGATGTTAATGCCTACGCCCGCGAGCTCCGTCACTGGATCTCTACCACCAGTAGAAAATGATTTCATTTCAACTAAGATAAGTTTTGTATATGGAAGGATGTGTGCTATGAATGCGCGATGCGTTCTATAGGCCGTCGCGAGTAGTGTTTCTGTATGTGCAGAGCAGAGTATCTAGAGTATGCCGTGCACATTGTAGCGGCGCATCTTCATAGCGCATCTTCCTCGTACATAGCTTGGTATTGATGGAAACATTTTCATATTTTCGTAGCGTAGTTTTCATATCTTCACAGCATAGCTGCATAGCACATCTCTGGTGGAAAAGCACCCTTACGGTCGTATTTCAGCACTGTCCAGTGCCAGTTTGACAGTAGGTAATGTAATTTCTGGCACACAAGTAAAATATGTTTGGCATCAAGAATGACAATTTGACCAAGCTCTTTAAATGGAGAATCAAAAAAAAAAAAAGAATGACAATGTTCTGATTTGTACAAATAGATATCTACAGAATAAGTTCTTTATCCATTTGAATCGTAGGGACAGGGATCCTTGTTTTTTCACTTTCATCATCATCATCATCATTTCAGCCAGAAGACTTCCACTGCTGAACAAAGGCCTCCCCCAAAGAATGCCAAAACAAACGGTCCTGGGCCGCCCTCATCCAGCGATTGCCCGCGACATTCACCAGATCGTCGGTCCATCTTGTGGGAAACTCAAGTACTGCTCTGCCCCAACGGCCGTCAGTTCTTCGAGCTATGTGTCCTGCCCACTGCCATTTGAGTCTGGCTATCCGGAGAGCTATGTCGGTAACTTTGGTTCTCATGCGGATCTCCTCATTTCTGATTCGATCTCGCAGAGAAACTCCAAGTATAGCTCTCTCCATTGCTCTCTGAGTGACCTTCTTATGAGGCCCATAGTAAGCGACCACATTCCTGTCCCATATGTCATCACTGGCAACACACATTGGTCAAATCCCTTTTTCTTGAGACACTGCGGTAAGTCGGACGAGAAGATGTATCGTGTAGCTTCCCGAACGCTGCCCAACCGAGTTGGATTCTCACTTTCATGTGATTATAAAAATGTATGATACATTTAAGTATATTTCACCATCATTTAATTCGTTACCTACTCAACAATAACTTATTAAGCCGAGAACAAAAAATAACCTTTTAGCTCGCGAGAGATTTATAGAATTATAGATTTGTACCATTCATGCTACGGATAAACAACAAACTGATCCGTAAGCGCTTCATTATTTGATTTTGTGATACCGAGAACAAAGAAGTTTGTGATCTTATAAAATCACTAAAACTTTAATCAAACAACTCAGTGAACAACAGATGAAATGCAACAATGCAGAGTTGAAATAAAAATAAACATTAACTTGCAACTGTCGGAGACAGAACACAAGTACGATATCCTATTCAACCCCTTATCTTAAAGACAATAATACTTCATGAGCTTTCTAATGGCGAAGCTGTTCGTGATATTTTAACGGACTATAATCTACAAGCTTAAGGCTGTACTTTAAGTGAACACGTTTTATAAACTAATCAGTGTTGTGTAACGAGCAAACGAGAATGGAAGTCTGATAGGTTTTTAGTGGTGTACCCTTGCAGAGAAAAGTAATACGAGTAATTCCTGATTTCAATATTCATAGTTATTTGTTCTCAATTTGTATAGTCGAGTCATGTTTTGCGCTACTACTGTTTACTTGTACGCTTAAAATACTAGATTATGGTCAGGTTGCTTACTTCATAACGTTAAAATAATTGGTTTAATAAAATTTGGCTGTAGAACTCTACAGCCTGTATTTGAAGTTCCACTGTGTATACTAAACTATACATTTTAATAAGGTACCACGTCAAATGAGTACAATTTCCTATACACATTTGAAAAAAGCCAAATTTCTGACTTGCAATATTTAATTTTGTTATTCTGAGATAGGTAAGAAATATTTTTTTTAATACTATGCGTTCTTAGTTGGGGAAAAAGTTTCTTCGCATTTTTTAAGATAATTCAAAAAAATTTTTAAAGTATGTATGTATCATTTTGTTCAATAACCTTTTGCCATCTTGTAGGTAGGGACATGATCTTATTGCTATAAATATTTTGGGACTTCTCATCAAAATACCGCGACAAGTGGATTTGGCAATCCTCTCGTGATGTTAACCTAACATTGCATAAAGAATTCTGAAGAGACCGAAACAGGTGGAAATCTGAAGGTGCAAGGTCAGGACTATACGGCGGATTTTTGCTGAGTGGCTATAGATGTGTGAGGTCTAGCGTTATCATGATGAAACATCACACCCCTTCAGTTGATCAATTCCGGCCGCTTTCTCTCAACTTCTTGCTTTAATCTCATCAGTTGTTCGCAGTAGAGTTCAGAATCGATAGTCCTGCCTGGTGGTAATAGCTCATATTGAATAATGCCCTTCCAATCCCACCACACACACAACATCACCTTATTGCAAGTTAACCCGGGTTTCGCCACAGTCTGTGAAGCCTGACCGGCCTTTGACCACGACCTTTTTCGCACGTTCTTGTCGTACGTGATCCACTTTTCATCACCAGTTATCAGCGTCTTCAAAAATGATTCGGTTTCATTACGTCGTAATAAAGAATCACAAATGAGTACACGGTTCATTAGGTTTCTTTCAGTGAGCTCGTGAGGTACCCAAATATCGAGCTTTTTTTTGTACCCAGCTTTTTTCAAATGCGCCAAAACTGTTTTGTGATCAATTCTCAGTTCTTCAGCTACGTCGTAACTACTGCTATGTCGATCTTGCTCCACTTTTTCAAAAATGGCATCCATTTTATCCGTACTAGGGCGACCCGAGCGAGGTGCATCTTTGACATCAAAATTTCCAGATTGAAAACGCTTAAACAAAATTTGTGCTACTCTCACAGACACTGCACTAGGCCCATAAACATCGCGGCTAGCGTTGCATTTTTACGTTTTTTGTAGTAAAATTTTAAAATGTATCGAATTTCTTCATTAGATTCACTCATCTTGACAGTACGAAAAACAAATGAAAATCACACATTTGCCTACTTTGAATTTGGAATTATGTTCTATAAAATTTTAACTTTCAACGATACCAAAACCAGCCAGATGATACAAATACTACAGCCAAAGAGATTTTATTACAAGTTCATACATACTATAATGCGAAAAAACTTTTTCCCCAACCTATTATTAACAAAATATGCTATAACGGCCGCCTAATTTAAAAAAAAATAAAGTACATCATAAAATAAAACAATGCGCACATATATATAGCTAAACGTTACAACACTGGCCAGTTATAAATAACATCGAGCGTTTTCTGCGACATAATGATTTCACGTCAGCGTTCTGCGTGTGAAGCGACACGCTTTGAACCGGACCGGAAATTTTCACAAATGTTTCACGACACGACACACCGACGCAATTCACAGGTGTCACCATTATACTAACCTATGCCACTGTTACTGCCTTTTTAGTATCGTATTACTCACGTTTTAGCTACAAATTGAATTACGCAAAGTTGCTTACGTGTTGATATCGTAATTTTTTATGTCAATACAGTAGGTAATATGTGCAAATTATGGCGTTTACGTCAATTAAAAGGGAATACTATGGCCTGTAGGCTTATAGGTACTTTAAGAGTTGGACTGGTTGGATTTGGAAACTCTTGGACTCGCCAACAGCCTCCGATTAAGTACCCAATGCTTGACTCCACATCGTTGCCACTGTGGGGAAGAGATCGACCGTCTGGGACGTCATGGCCTGCGGAAACGCCAAGATTTGTACGTCATATGCTGTTAAACGCTGTCTAAACACTATCTATCGTACTCCTATCACTGCAGGTGAAGGCGTCTCAGCCAAATTGGAACTTAATGGTTTGGCGCCTGCCGATGGTAAGAGACCAGACGGGATGTCGCTTATGCCTTGTAAGACAGGGTTGGCTGTCGCACTTCGTCACATCCACTTTCTGAATAGAGCCCCTACTTCCAGCGATGTTGCTTTTATTGCGGAGTTTCTTCAGCGGTACAAAACATAATAGAGGCGATTGGATTCTAAGCGAATCGTCGTGATGTCTCAGAGTTCTCTTTTTTTTGACATTGCCAATCTGTTTATCTAACACATGGGCCCATCAGAATATGAGCGTTGGAGCATTATCGCGACATATAGCTGAGATGGGTGCCATTTTTCTTGGCTTCACATAACCATACCCTTAATATTATTTTGTCTCGTTATTTTCTCTTATTTGTATGTAAACGTTGTATGTGATCAAGGAAATAAATATTTTTCTTCCTTTCTTTATTTCAATTGTTTGGCTATTTAAAACTTCAAGTGATCAAAAGGCTGGTATTTATTTTCTTTGGACTTAGGAATAGCGTTGCCATTCAATGTGGCAATATGGCTAGCTTTCTGGGTACGTTACCACACAGGAAAGCGATGTGAATTTGATAGATGCGTTTATGAAAATTTCAGATGTAAACAAAACTCTCGGCCAAATACCACTAAGAAGTTCAAAAAACACTAGAGCATAGTAGTTACGTACTTGTTCATCTTCCACGTAGAGGCTTGAATCTGTTTTTTCAAGCCTAGCGACGATAAGCAATAAATCATAAAAAGATAGACGTTATTGAGATATATTGCGGATAAAATTTGGCAGGTACGCATTTTATCCTCAGCAGTCGAACTGTAGTGATTTTAAGAATTTTTCTTAGGCCGGGATACTTAATTAACTTTGACATGAATTTAAAACGACCCGCCCACTAGTGCCTTCATTAACTCAACTTTTGCAAACAGAACAAACGTACAAACACTTCGATATTTTTGTAACACCGTTTGTGTAGCATAAACAATCAAATAAAAGGTTTTACGATTTTTTTTTCGGAAAGTTTACGAACTTAAATGCATCGTCACGCAAAAATAAACACTGTTGTTGGAGTTCATCAGTTAAGCATTAAATCAATGTTGTTTTTGGCGACGAATTAGCGTGTCGACAGGGGAGAGGGGTGGGTGACGCACGTTTGGGGCGGGGGCTGCGGCTCTTACGTCACGCGTAGCCTCAGATGATCTCTATATTCGCGTCAGGCTGTGATGGCGTTTTTATACATTCGAATAGAGTTGTGAACTTGTGAAGTAGCA
The DNA here is from genome assembly GCA_036365455.1 of Macrosoma leucophasiata. Classification (NCBI taxonomy): domain Eukaryota; kingdom Metazoa; phylum Arthropoda; class Insecta; order Lepidoptera; family Hedylidae; genus Macrosoma; species Macrosoma leucophasiata. The sequence goes on along the minus strand of JAWQUS010000007.1, from coordinate 17,590,051 downwards.
AAAAATTATAGGTCACAAATTCACTACTATTCATTGGAAAGATATAGTCACCGAAAAAATAGTAATGGAACTTAAACATTTAGGTATAAGTACAATTACTTTACTTGGTGCTTCACCATTCGGTCGGTCCGTCAGTCTCTCCTACTCTTGGAATCCTGGTGTTAATTAAGTCACTACTGACTAACGTATTAATATCTGAACGCTTATTATTTATTTATTATTTTGTGCACATAATTAATGTACATAAGGCGGGCTTAATACCTAGTGGTATTTTCAACCATCTTACCTTTGGGCTTAATGAATCTGTCGAGAATGTGCATTAAACTAGTGAAGTATTATGTATCTAGGTTGACATAATTTCGATAGCTATTTTGCAGTATATTGCTGTTTTGACGTAGCGTGATAATTGCGATCTTTTTAGAAAAATCTTTTGGCTCTGCCTGTGTCGTAAATGCCGTTGTACACACACATCACGTACACAAAAATCCAGCCGATGACAAATATCTGTAGGCCTTGTTAATATTTAATTTTATTCCAATGTGGGAATAGAACCTGCGACCCTCTAAACAAGCGGTTGTCAAACATCACTGGATTAATCGAGTTCAATAATATATTAAATACAGCTGCAGATTCAGTAAAAATGAGTAATATAACTGGCAACTTCACTATGACAGTCGAGCTCGAGAGCAGATTTTTAGATGATAGTTTCAAAATCCTGATTTATACTGGTGCTAGAATTCCAGTGGCACTCGACGTCGGAGATACCACCGCACTGCATTAATCTATAATATGGAAAATAGACTCTGTAATTCCTGGACTGGATACTTAACTTCAGGGTCAAGCATCCGGGACACAATTATCTACTCTGACGCTTCTGATTTTATGTCAGATATCTTTATCTTTGTTGTATTTTTTTCTCTTCTATACTCAGTAATGTCTGCCTGGAAGAAACCTAAGTTTAACGAAAAGGCTGCTATTTATACTTTGTGTTTATTTAATGTATATGATGTACATTAAAAAACGTTGTTGTTATCTTTAGGCTGCCGTTTTTAATTAACGTGAACATTGAAAAAGAAGTTGATCTTAGGTAATGACATATTTATTTTAATACGAAATACATATTTAATTAAAGATAAAATTCTAAATATGATATCATCTGAATAAAATATTAAATTCAGTTGAATGATTCCACTCCTTCTAGTAACTAGTAGTTATCATACGCGTTAAATTATCATACTTGAAGTTTAATGCAGACTAGCTGTGCCCGCGACTTCGTTCGCGTGATAATTTATGATTGTTCGGTATCTACCCGCACGAAGTCGTGGGCGCAGCTAGTGTAAAAGTAGCCTAGTTAAAGTTACTCCTTATTACATAAGCTATCTGCCAGTGAAAGTCCCGTCAAAATCGGTCCACCCGTTCCCGAGATTAGCGGGAACAAACAGAACAGACACACAAAAATTGTAAAAAAGACACACAAAAATTGTAAAAAAACTTGTTTTGGTATATGTACCGTGTATACATACATATACATTTAGTAAAGAGCGACACTCCAATTTTATTTATTTGTATAGATGGGATTTTTCTATTTTCTGGAAATTTCCCGGTACCTCGAAGTTTGGTAATGTGCCCGGAGATGTCAACAGGCTCGCCACCTGTAACGTTGGCCAAAACGTAACCGATGAATCGGTGCTATGCTTGAATGCATGCATTTACCTTTGCCTACCCCTTCGGGGATTACAGGCGTGAAGTTACTTTTTTTTTGTATAGATGAGAATAGGTAAAAGAAACTATATTGAATACTTTTGCAAAGTTTTGTGATGGGGCAAAAACTTAAATAAGTAATTGTTTTATATTATTTCGCATTAACACATGCTTGTGAAATATATTTTATTAAAGAAAAATGGAAATAAAAATTTAACTTCAGGCGAGACTCGAACTCGCGGCCTACTGGGAATCTAGTCCAGCCGCTCTTCCAATTGAGCTACTGAAGTCCTGCCCGATTTGTCAAATCTTTCCTTCACATTTATTGCATTGCTTTATGGTAGCAGCAGCGCCATCTATTGCCAACTATGCTAGTTAGACAAGACTAGATTCCCAGTAGGCCGCGAGTTCGAGTCTCGCCTGAAGTCAAATTTTTCTTTCCATTTTTCTTTAATTAAATAAGTAAGTTAAATAATATCGTAGTAATAGTATCGTAGCGTAGGCACCACCGCATTACCTAATATACTTGCCGCTAAATGGAAGTGTTCAGCACTATCATGTTCCGGTCAGGAGGTAATGTACGGCATTGTAATTTCCGGCACAGAGGCATAACACCATAGGCCTCAGAAGTGGTAACGCATCTGCATTTTGACCTCTGGTCTTTGTGTGGGTGTCTATAGGCTGCAGTCATCACTTAACATCAATGTGAACTGCATGCTTGTTTGCCATTTCCATTACAAAAAAAAGTGGGAGATAATGAGATGGAAAACATTATACAGTGTCTCTTACGAAAATTTTAGAAAGTTTCACTTCTACCAGTGTGAATTGTAGACACGTTTTTTTTAGACATTTAATTAAGTCAAATCACAGACCAATCTTGGTTCCATAGTCGATGAGTCAAATATTAAAATCACATTGTACATGTGAATTCAAAAACAGGTAATAAAATCAGATTTATTGTACAAAAGAAACGGACAACCACATGACATCAAAACATTATATTATGTACATACTTCACAGATTTGTATTAGTTGTTTTATGATATCAATCTACAAGTCCAACGTCTTTTCCAGGCAAGAATGACTTGAATTTGATTAAAACATAAAGTTATATTTGCTGAGCTCTCAGCCAAATCTTTTTTGTATCTATTTTTTCTGACAGATCTTTAACAACAATGTCTTGCTTCTATACTGCCCTTTTAATTTAAGTTAATCTGTAAAACATGCTTCGAAGAACATTTATTTCCGGAATAAATCGGATACAATTTAAATTTGGAAATACCATGCTAAACATTACTTAAAAGATGAAACTAAACTTTCAACTTTCTGGGCGAGAAATGTCAATTAGCTTCGATACTTAATTTAAATGTACACATAGGTATATCTATTGATAAAAGATTGTATTGAGATAGGTAAGAAGCAAGATTATTTGTTTTGTTAATAATAATACAAAGCTGCTAAAATAGTTATCTGTTTGAGCAACGAAAAATTGTACTAACTTGCAAAAATTACAAGAGTTTTCTTTATTTTCATGGAGGCCAGTATTTATTACGTAGATTGTGTTTGTAGATTCTCGACTACAGATCACACAAGGAGAGTTGTTCTATTGGGTTAAAAATATATCGCTGATGTTTAAAACTAACGAACAGGAAAGTCTGCAGTCTGTTATCATTTTGCGGACAAGTCCAACCGCTATGTCCGGTTTGATAAAATTTTGGATACATGCCAAAAAACACTGATATATTCTACGTATAATATGTGAGGCTATTAAAATTAAACCCAGACACCCAAACTTTGGATGTAGCTACCAGTTTGTAAAACCTCAAGATAACTGTAATATTTTGCATTATTAACTGTAGGTATTGTAGTAGGTAGGTGTGTACAGTGTATTTAAGCAATCGATTTAGATGCGTGTAATAATTGAATTCTGTGCGTTTTTGCCCCACTTTCTTTCAAAACGTTGTGACGTTATGGTGTGACTTTGGTGTATATTATTATTATGGTTCGGTCTCAATACTGTGCTTATTGGTCAAAGAATTTCGAACACAGGGGGTGGAATCCGGGGCACACGCCCGGTGGTAATATAAATGCCAAACCTCTGTAGGCAATCGTTAAACAGCCATCTTAACGTACCAATATTGTAAAACAGAGAGCGGACAAAACCGAGCCTTTGCTCGGCCGGGCATTCTCATTTCAGCATATTAGCGATCGCCCACTCAGCCGTGAATGCATCTAAAGTTTATTCTAGATTCGTTCGGGCTACGTTGAAACGATCCTTTGAATATGATTATTTCTTTTTAAAGTTTAACGGGCTGGGATATCTTTTTCTTCAATGTCTATTTGTAAGAGTTGGATCGTTAATGGCTAGAGCTATGAAATTTGTTTTCTTACATTGCGAAATGTTATAATTTATTTTTTTATAAGTTTACTGATGGTAGAGCTCTTATCTATTTGCCGCTTAATTAAAGTGTTCAGGGCAATCATGTTCCGATCAGGTGGTAATGTATGACCCTGTATTTTCTGGCACAGAAGTATAAAAATTTAGACCTCAGGAGTGGCAATGCATCTGCATTTTGACCCGTCTACGAGTGCCTTAAAATCTCAGAATTTTATGTAGATGTTTATAGGCTACAGTATTCACTTACCATCAATGTGAACTGCATGCTTCTTTGTCACTTCATGACATACAAAGTATATACTTTAAAGTTAGTAAAGTTTTTATTTAAGAAGCCTTTACTGTTACCTCTCTATCTTGGTATGAATTACTAGACTAATTTATGCCATATAGGATGGAATAAAAATATTTTTACGAATTTATCTCGCGTATAGTTAAACTCAAATGGTGATGTAAAAATAGTATTATTCAATTCAATAATCAATTAGTGCAGCTCGCGAAAATCTAAGAACACAGACAAAATGACCATCACTATGACTTCTAGAGTTCTTCAAATTAATAAAAAAAACCCTACATATTTAATTGGTAATAGGTAGGTATATTATTAAACTTCACATTAACCGCTAATACTTGATAATTAATGTGCGGGTGGTTTCAAAACTGTGAAAGGGTGATTAATATATCAACCACAATTAAATATTTATAAATCCGAAAAGATTTAACGTGAAATTGAAATTAAAACGTTAACCATATAAAATATCAACCTTTCCCATTCAATAGACAAATAGCACTAACAGGTGCTTCGACGAAATAAATTGCTTCATACTCGTTATTTAATAGAGACGTTATATATTATAAAGCTTATGACATGTGTTGTATATGGGTGTACAGTTAAATAAATAAATGCTGACTGTGTTTGCTACGCATAATAATGCCATGTTACTCTGTACCTACAATTTTGCCGCTCATTCTTGAATGTGTCATTATAGTGAATCCACGGATACCTATAAATATTATTACTGGTGGTAGAGCTCCAGTGACGGAGCTCGCGGGCGTAGGCACCACCGCATTACCTAATATACTTGCCGCTGAGTGGTAGTGTTCAGAACTATCGTGTTCCTGTCAGGTGGTAATGTACAGCCCTGTAATATCCGGCACAGAAGCATAACACCTTTGGCCTCAGGAGTGGCAATGCATCTGCATTTTGACCACCTCTGGTCATTGTGTGGTTGTCTATAAGCTGCAATCATCACTTAACATCAATGTGAACTGCATGCTTTTTTGCCACTTTTATTACATTATCATAACATCAGCCGAAAAATGTCCACTGCTGGACCAAAGGCGCCCCATAAGTGGGAATATACTATAATCGCCAAGCTTGTCATACGGTTTGGCCATTGCAGTGGCGTAGTATTATCGCAGGACGTTGCGGTCCATCTTGCGTTATTGCACTTACTGTCGCCCCATAGAATGGATGGCTCCACTAGCGGAATAACTATCTTCCACTACATTCCGCTGTCTTGTTTTAATCAATGCACGCGGCTGATGATAGAGAAAGATAACGAAGTGGTTCAATCGTAATTCAATTACAATTACAACAACTCATCATTTTAAGTGAAAATAAAAAGATTGACTTTGATTGATCTTTCTTCAGGTCGTTGGTCTATCTCGTGGGGAGCTTGCCTACTTCGTCTTCTGGTACGCGGTTGCCACTCGAGAATTCTACCCCAAAGGCAGATGGGTTCTTCGAGCTATGTGCCCTGTCCACGGCCACTTCCGTTATTCGATGGGCTACATCTTCTTCCCTGATTCTCATGCGGATCTATTCATATATTTCTGACGATAACTAGTTAAGTTTAGAGAATTACGCATTTGTTAATAGGCTCTATTATTTGTACTTTGTTTGGAGCTCATATTCTCAGCTGCCTTCACTATTTTTTTTTCCTTTTGAAAAAGGTAACTAACTTATTCGCGATAGTAAAGACCTTATTTACCTCCGGTTACTTATATTGACATATTTTTGCAAAATGTTTTACTAATTATCACCAACGATTCACCATCTTACGTATATATATGTATATTAGCTATAGGCCTACTATCTCATCACATCTAACCCCACATTATACAAACTAAATACAACTGGTATCAAATTGTAGATACGAGTATGTTGCCTGTAACTGCCACATTTATATGGTCAATACAGACGAGATAAAAATAGAATATTCGCGGTGTTCTTATTTGTTTATTCCCTCGCGTTTTAGTAAAATTGCGGGTGGTTTCCATTCAGCGGTGTACGCCTATTTACAAGACCAGCCTCTGTCTCCGGATAAACATGAACCGCGATTACAGTGCGCTCAGTGGAAACTGTCGCTCTTTTGTACTGAGCACGCTGTGTTTTTTTTTTATTATTTAATAGAAGTGGCAAACAAGCATGCAGTTCACATTGATGTTAAGTGATGACTGTAGCCTAAAGACACCCACACAAAGACCAAGGTCAGTCTAAGGTGTTATGCCTCTGTGCCGGAAATTACAGGGCCGTACATTACCACCTGACCGGAACACGATAGTGCTGAACACTACCATTTAGCGGCAAGTATATTAGGTAATATGGTGGTGCCTACGCCCGCGAGCTCCGTCACTGGAGCTCTACCACCAGTAAAAGTTGTGTTTTTAGTGTTCCGTCGCAAAATAACTGAAAACCGAATCCTTATAGATTCATCATATCTACCTGTCTGTTCGTCCGTCGGAATATGACAGTCATTTCTCCGAAACTATTAAGGTCACATAATTAAAACTCGGTAGACAGATGTACTTTGTGAACAGCTTTACGATTTTAAGGTTCGGTTGCACCAAGTTATTGTTAATGTCAAATTTTAGATCACGCCTGTAATACCCGAAGGGGTAGGCAGAGGTGAATGCATGCATTCAAGCATACATGCTTACACCCACGATTCGCCGATTACGTTTTTTTGCCCATGTAACGGGTGGCGAGCCTGTTGACATCTCCGGGCACATTACCAAACTTCGAGGTACTGGAAAATTTCCAGAAAATGGAAAAATCCCAATAGAACCAGAGATAAAGGACTCTACACCATTATCTCTGATAACCCCCTACCCAGGAATCGAACCCAGGACCTCAGCGTAGTAGAAGTGGCCTACTATCACTAGGCTACCGAGGCAGTAATCGTTATACTTACAATTCCCCTTTAGACTTTCTCAGACTTTCTCTTTCTATACGCCCCAACAAGTTCAGCTAAGGATGAGAAGATAGAAGAATTCTATTGTCAGCTGGAATCTGCCGACAATAGAATACCTAAGAGAGAACTATTACTCGTTATTGGTGATTTTAATGCTAAAGTTGGCAACACCTCGATGGATACCGGACTGCGTAACATTGTAGGTAAATATGGTCTTGGTATCCGTAACTCCAGAGGCGAGCGGCTCATTGAGTTTGCTGCAGATAGTAACATGACCATTACGAATACTATGTTTAAACACCATCCAAGACGGCAATATACATGAACATCTCCCGACGGGAAATATCGTAATCAGATTGATTACATTCCAATAAGATCTCGATGGAGAAGTTCAATCACCGATACACATACCTTACCCGGTGCTGATTGTCATTCCGATCATCAATTACTGTTGGGAAAGGAGATGTTGCAAAAATGTATGGACCTCCGGCCATGTATTGTACACAATATCATTAAACAGGCAAAATCAATGTAAAAACGTTTTTTACTGCATATTTTCACTTATTTAGCCTTGTTTGCAGTTACAAAACATTATTTCCAGTTAGAACTGCAACTCAAAACCAACATGGCGAATATGGCGGGCGACGTCATTTTGACATTTTCATTATTTTATTGTTTTTTGATTATATATTACTTGGAGAAAAAGTAATATTTTCTAAATACTATCGAAATCGATTGATCCCAAGCGTCGGCTGTATCTCCGCCATGTTGAACATAGTTGAAAATAATAAAATCGTTTGAATGAAATGTGGTTGTAACTCTAAAATATATTCTTGATTAAATTAATTGTATTTAAAGAAAAATGGAAAGAAAAATTTGACTTCAGGCGAGACTCGAACTCGCGGCCTACTGGGAATCTAGTCCAGCCGATGACGATACAAGCCGCATGTCGAAGAGACCGCAACAATTATCTGGGAAAAATATGTGATGAACTAGAACAACACTCTAGACAAATACCAAACCAAAGATCTCCATAACAAGGTGCCATTAATTACACGCCATTTTAAACCTAAGACTAGGGCAATCGAAGACTCAGTTGGTGTCACGGTTACTGAGATTAAGGACATTGTGACTGTCTGGAAGGAATACTGCTCATCACTTTTTTCTTGTAACACAGGACCAGAATTCACATATACACACACATATGAGCGCGAGCCCACCATCATGCAGGCTGAAATTCGTGCCGCAATCCAACATCGCAAATGTGACAAAGCCACAGGATACGATGATATTCCAATTGAAGTCTTCAAGGCGATGGGGGAATCTGGAATTGATGTATTGTACGCCGTCTGTTCAAAAATATGGGAAACTGGAACATGGCCTGAGGACTGGTCGCAATCCATATTTATTTCACACCACAAAAAAGGTTCCACTAAGAAATGTTTTAATTATAGACTGATCTCCCTAATATCACACGCAAGTAAAGTTTTGCTTCACATCATTAACACTAGACTGCAAGCCTACCTAACAAAAGAAATAGCACTAGAACAAGCTGGATTCGTGAGCAAATACTGATACTGCGGCAGATCATTGAAAAAGTCCGGGAGTTTAATTCCACCCTGTTTGTTTGCTTTGTGGACTTTCGCAAGGCTTTTGACACGTTCATATGGTCAAAACTATGGAGGATTTTAGCGGAAATGAGTGTACCACCTCACCTTATTTTTCTTTTAAGAAGAATGTACGAAGATGGCTTCGCGGCCGTTCGAGTAGATGATGTTCTATCTGAAAACTTTAAAACCAAGGCCGGTGTACGCCAAGGGTGTATTTTATCGCCATTACTGTTCAACATCTATACAGAGTACATCATGCGTATTGTCCTAGAGGATTGGGACAAGGGTATATCTGTTGGGGGACGCATGATAAATAACCTCAGATTCGCTGATGACACGACACTTCTCGCCCAATCTAGAGAAGATATAGAAGATCTTTTGACCCGCCTTGAAACCACCAGCCTTAAATTCGGACTTGCCATCAACCGCGACAAGACAAAGATGATGATAGTAGACCGAGCTGAACCAAGCGAAACTATTGTACAGAATATAGCAAACTGCGAAGTAGTGCAAAACTATAATTACCTCGGCTCTACTATATCCAAATCAGGAGGGTGCGGAGAGGAGATCAGACGACGGTGTGCCATTACCCGGTCAGCAGTGGAACGGCTGGGGAAGATCTGGAAGGACAAGAGGATAACTAAGACGACGAAAGTCAGATTGATGAAGTGTCTAGTGTTCCCAATCTCCCTATATGCAGCAGAAACATGGTCTCTGAGACTACAAGACCGTTGCAAAATCGATGCGTTGGAGATGTGGTGCTGGAGACGCCTCCTGAAGAGCCCGTGGACGGCTTTCCGTACAAATGCCTCAATCTTAAAAGAGCTTCAAATTAATGAACGCCTTTCGTCAACTGTCCAATTGCGTATATTGAAGTTCTTTGGTCACATCTCCAGAAATGAGCGTTCCAAGGAGATACTCGTGGTCCAAGGCCAAGTAGAAGGCAAAAGTGCACGCGGCCGATCACCAACCCGCTGGACCGACCAAATTAAAAACATAACAAAGTCCACCTTAGTCCAGTGCGTACGCAACGCCTCTATCCGCCAAAAATGGAAGCAGATAACCAAGGCAGCCGTATTTGACAAGAACGACTTAACATGTTAACTCATCTGCACAACCACGACCACTCTGACAAGAGTGCCCGATTAAGAAGAAGATACTTAATAATAATAATGATGAAGATAGATGAGGTGCTAGAGGTATGTCAGGACCGGAATATCTGGCGCTCTACACTCTCTGCCTACCCCGTTAGGGACCTGGTGTGAAGATACATACATAGTCATACATACATACTTAATAAAACAAACTTAAAAAATATAAAACTCAAACTATGCAAAAGTGAACTTTCACGTGAAATACAGACTAGTCTGTATTCGAAGCTTTTCTACTGAGCGAAAATTGTGGGATCTAAATCCGCGGATTTAGACTACAGCTAAGTTAAGCTTCTCTATTTATTGAGAAGACAGTCATCATTTACTGTAAATCATAGTCCTCAAGAGTGTAGAATATCTGTATTAACACGTCTTGGTTTACCCGTGAACTCACTGTAACCACTGGCAAACTGTTATAACTACCTATATACATTATTTGAATAGGATATGAATAGGATGATACCTACTCAGGGTGACATCCAAAGTTCCTTAAAAAAAAAACGAATGAAAGAACTATAGGTATTTGCGTGAGTATCTACAGTTTAAATATTTCAATTATTTGTTTCACTGGTGATAGAGCTTCTATTACTTTAGCACATTAGTCCAATACATTAGGGTTGATATTGCCAGATTATTTCATTCCAGTACCACCATGTTCAAAACATTTAAGTTCTAGGTTCTATCACAATTTAATAACACTTGTTCCATTGCATTAAATCTATATTACCTTTTTAAAATCTCAATAAACTTATCGATTCTCACTGGCTGTATTTAATTAACCACCATTTTTCACGGTTCTTTGTCTTATGCTCCAGGTTGCAATAACCGTCAATCCAAGAGAAGCATCCTTTATCATTATTGGTAAAAATAATTCGCAAAATTCTTGAAACTGCTATATAAGTGTCGTGGAATGCAAAAAATAACATTGAAATTAAAAAGATTAAACAAACCCAATTACCTACCTACTTTTTAATCTGAAAAGTATCTGAAAAAGCTACTGGTTGTTGACACTTTGCATAGTGGATTTAAAAATATTTTAATTGCTCTTGACTTGAGAATAAAACTGCATACATGCAATTGCGTTCAACTAGTGCGGTTTGAGTGCGAACCGCAACAAAGAAATATCGTTTTGCTGCGGACTATTTTTTTTGTGTTGTGGTCTGAGCATTTACTTCTTGAATAGAGAATACTAGGCATAAATAAAAAACAAATTGTTGAGTTGTAACAGTTGCCATTATCTATGTCTTAGGAGTATCACTCGTCCGAATTCGGTACGGTGGACCGACGCCGCCGACCAAATCCGCTCTCTCTACACACGATCGGATTCGATACGGCGGCGGACCGAATCCACCAACCAAACCCGCGCGTGTGGACCGCATCGGACTTGAATAATCGCCGTCCGCCGGACTCCTCTACATACGGCCAGATTTGGTTCGGAGTGTACCGAATCCGCGGTTCGCGGCGTTTCAAATCCGGACGTGTGTTACTACGTCCGTTACTACTATAAGACGTTTCTGGTAATTTAATTTCCATGGGCGTTTAACTTCAAAATAATAACAAAAATCAAATCTTAGAAAAATATAGATGCATACATCTTTCACCTCACAAACTTGAATGTAGAGAATATATTTATAATTTTCCTACTAGCTGATGATTTGCGTAATAGCTACATGTGTCTGACAGCGGAAATTCTCCCGGATTATTTATTATCCATTTTGTATTACGAACATACATTTTAGATGCGTTTCCCGGTGGAGATCATAATTTGTGTCGACTTCTGAAATAACAATAAAGCTACACCAATTAAGTAGGCAGTGTAAATGAGGCTGGAGCGATTAATTTCAGTTTTATGACCACCTTGCTTTTTGTAATAAAACTCAACAATTTATGAGAGCAAATTTATAGTCCATGTATGCATTATATTCTTAAGGCAGCATCCGAAAATGAAACCGTAAGGGATCAAATTGAAAACATGTTGAAAACAATGTTTCACGGGATGAATGATTTTCACTCCAGCTTCTGATGAAAGTATTGCAGTAGGTATATCTAATATTTTTTTTTTATTTAATGGAAGTGATAAACAAGCATGCAGTTCACAGTGATGATTGCAGCCTATAGACACAAAGACCAAGGTCAAAATTCAGATGCGTTACCACTCTTGAGGCCTAAGGTGTTATGCATCTGTGCCGGAAATTACAGGGCCATACCACCACCACCACCTTACCACCTAACCGGAACACGATAGTGCTGAACGCTACCATTTAGCAGCAAGTGCGACTAATGCGGTGGTGCCTTCGCCCGCAAGCTCCGTCACTGGAGCTCTGCCACCAGTAAAAATAAATGAAATTCTCGTGTCACAGTGTTTAAAGCAACTCCTATACCTACTCCCCCTCTTTTATACTCCTCTGAAACGGCTGGACCGAACATTGTGAAAGGTTGTGTGTATATTTGGTAGGTATGAGAATCGGTGGTAGTCTATTTTTATATTCCTGAATGGTAAGGATAATTACTCGCCAAATTTTTTTTTCGACCTTTTGAACAATTTGTTATTTTATACCTCAAAGGTGACACGAAATTCATCGGGGCAGTTAGCTTATACATATTATAAAACTAGCGGCCCGCCCCGGCTTCGCCCGCGCTGCTCCGTTTCTATTAGTCATAGCGTGATGATATAGCCTATAGCCTTTCTCGAAAAATGGGCTCGATCTAACACTGAAAAAACTTTTCAAATCCGACCAGTAGTTACTAAGATTAGCGCGTTCAAGCAAACAAACAAACAAACAAACTCTTCAGCTTTATAATTTTAGTATAGATTAAGAAAAGGAAAACTATCACACTTAAGTTGGCCTTACAAGTTTGCGAGTAATAGTCGATCAAATGTTGATCACTCGAAAATTTTGAAGAACTCCATAGAAAATATTTATTTATTTTTCTAGTTACATTTCTTACTTACTCTGTAAATACACTAAATACGTAACCCTACACTGCGCGTGGCCCAACACGCACTTGACAGGTTTTATAAAAATAAAATACGCTTACACTCACAGCCCCACAGTAGGTTAAACCTGTGTCGTGGGTGCCGTTGTACACGTACAACACATACACAAACACCCAGACCCGAAACAAATATCTGTAGGCCATACAAATATTTGTTCCGGTGCGGGGATCGAACCCGCGACCCTTCGAATCAAACGGTGGTTTCGCACCGCTGGACTAACCGGGTCGTCAGAAAAAATAAAGTTTTAATTTAGTACATTTTTTTAAGCATTAGACAGAAGGAATGAAGGTGTTTTTTTAGGTGAGTCTTAAGTAATAAGTTCAAAAATGTCGATCTTCATTTCGTAAAACGAATGATACCTATACAATGCTGTATTATTTCCAAATATTAGGTCTTAAACAATATTTTTTTTTTATTACATAACAGTAATTGGCATTATACTATATGTATTATAATATAACTGCCTCAGTAGCGTAGTGGTAGCAGGCCACTACTATTACGCTGGAGGTCCTGGGTTCGATTCCCGGGTCGGGGGATATTAGAGATAACGGTTTAAAATCCTTATCTCTGCTCCTATTGGGATTTTTCCATTTTCTGGAAGTTTTCCAGTACCCCGGAGTTTGGTAATGTGCCCCGAGATGGCAACATGTTCGCCACCTGTTACATGGGCCAAAACGTGACCGGCGAGTCCTGGGTGTTTGCATGTATGATTGAATGCATGCATTTAGCTCTGCCTACCCTTTCGGGGATGACAGGCGTGAAGTAACGTATAATATAATGTATTTAATAAATAATTAAACTTATGCTTTTTGTAAAACGTCTCCTATAAAAGACCTAAAGATGTAGAGGTCAAGAACACGAAACGAATGAAATACGATATAACAACAAATTAAAAAGAATACTTTTATCATGCACGCAAGACGCCCATCATGGTATTTTAATAAAGTCGGATTATACACAATGACAATTTTGCAGTCATAAATATCACAAAATGTTTTGTGATACCTGCTGCTGGGTTTTCCTTCTGTCTAATTCTAAAAAAATATACTATAATAAAATATGTCTCACATATTATTGCAACAAAAGTAATATATTTGTTTACTGACAAAATATTAATAAAGTGAGAAATTATTAGTAAACAAATCAGTTTTATAAGACTATAATTTTTAAAATGTTTGGCATTTATTTAATTTTAACCTTGCATCTAAAAACAGGTAAGGTAATCAATCTTATTAATAACTAGCTGTGCCCGCGACTTCGTCTACGTGAGAAAAAGTATGATTGTTCAGTATCTACCCGGACGAAGTCGTGGGCGCAGCTAGTATAAAAGTAGCGTAAGTTACCTACTCCTTATTACATCAGCTAGTGAAAGTCCCGTCAAAATCGGAGACACTCAAATTCTGTTTTATGTAGGTTTATGTTGGTATGTATGTATGTATGGTTGTATGGAGATAAAAGTAGCCTAAGTTACTCCTTATCACATCAACTATCTGCCAGTGAAAGTCCCGTCAAAGTCGAAGACACTCCAATTCTTCTTATTTGTATGTAGGTATGTATGTATGTATGGTTGTATGGAGATAAAAGTAGCCTAAATTACTCCTTATCACATCAGCTATCTGCCAGTGAAAGTCCCGTCAAAGTCGATGACACTCCAATTCTTCTTATTTGTATGTAGGTATGTATGTATGTATGGAGATAAAAGTAGCCTAAGTTACTCCTTGTTACATCAGCTACCTACCCATGGAAGTCCCGTCAAAGTCGGATACAGTCCAATTATACTTATTTGTATGTAGGTATGTATGTATGGATGGATGTATGGAGACAAAAGTAGCCTATGTTACTCCTTATCACATCAGCTATCTGCCAGTGAAAGTCCCGTCAAAATCGGTCAAGCCGTTCCCAAGATTAGCCCCGCCAAACAGACAGACAGACAGATAGACAAAAATTGTAAAAAATGTTGTTTTGGTATATGTACCGTGTATACATACATACATATGCGTTTAGTAAAAAGCGGTTATTTTAATATTACAAACAGACACTCCAATTTTATTTATTTGTATATATGTATGTATATAGATTTATTACGGAAGCTACAATACAACATAAGACCTAAAAATTCTGTGAAAATGTTTAAGCGTCTACATAATAGCGGTAATAGAAATACATAATTTGTGAAAATGTTAGCTTTCTAGCTATCCCTATTTATGAGATACAGCCTGGTGACAGACAGACGGACGGACGGACAGACAGACAGCGGAGGATTAGTTATCCGTAGGGTCCGTTTTTACCTATTAGGTACTAAACTCCCTAAAAGATAGAACTAAGATACAGAATAGCTCAAAAATATTCGATACGATTCTTTAAATTGAAATAACTTTTTTATTTCTGAACCGATTCACATGAAACAAACACTAAATGTTAAGTGAAACTTACCACAATATATTAATGAACCGCAAGTCGAATAAGCCGTTTCTGATATTAGCGTGTACAAACACACAGACAAACAGACATTTTTTCCGAGATAAAAAGTACCCAGTGTTGTGCGCCAAAGGTTAAAGTATAATCATACCAAGTTTCATTGTAATCGGACAGGTAGTTTTTCTGTGATGCTTGAACAAACAGACAGACAGACAGACAGACAGACAAAAAATTTTCTAATCACATATTTGTGTTCGGTATCGATCTAATAACATCCCCTGGTATTTATTTTTTCAATATTTTTAATGTTCAGAATTTACACTTCTACAGATTTATTATAAGTATAGACAAAGTCCCCCGTCGCGTCTATCTGTTTGTCTGATCACGATAAGCTCAAAGACTACTGCTCGCATTTACATGCGGTCTTTACCAAAAGATAAAGATAAGTGATTTAATGAGGAAGGTGTAATAAATTATTAAGGTTTGTGTAAATAGATTAGAATAGAACAATAAATAATGATGGTACAGTACATAACTTTTGCTTATTTTATCTAATATAGACAGTCTTATTATGAGAGAAAAAGCGATCAAGGGCGAGTTGGATTCGCATTCACAGGGTTTCGTATAATTCATGAATTTCCAATATTTTTTGGCGAAAATTGTCTATGAGAGACTGGCAGACAGACAGAATAATCTTAAAAGGTTTCCTTTTTTCCTCTTTTGAGGTACAGGACCCTTACAATCATTTGTGACATTCCAACAGATATACCTTATGCTGTTTATGATACAATGTAATAAGTGTTTTTATGACTAAACTATAGGATAATATTCAATAACAGTCGATAATTTCAAGTAAGTATTGTATGAATAAAAATCTTTTTCTGCATTTTTTTTACATGGATCCTTTCCTGTGCTTCGTTAACAGTAAATTGTTTACCTTATTAAAACTTCGTGGAACAAACGTGGTGGGTGTAAAACCGACTTGAAGGTCCAATGTTTAGACTTCGTTCTTACTTTACTCGGGACGACCCGATGTTCCTTCATATTTTAATGAATGAATGAATATGTACATTGAAATTTAGATTACTTTGGAATTAAATAATAATAATGAGTGTAATGGCATCCTTCTATAGAACTTAAAATTATATTAAGGGTAGCAGTAGTTGTAACAGAGGACGGAGAGTCATAGGCTAAGTAAAATGATCCAAGCTCATTTCAACGAAGGTAAATCTTAAATTATATTTCTGAGTATTTTTATGTTGGTATAAGTAGCGTCAACTTTATTATTTTTTAAGCTGCCGGATTGTGATTTCCGATTACTTATACTATCTATACTTCTAGGTGAGTATGTATAATATCTAGCTAAAGACTTTATTTGTTTCTATGATGAATCAGAATTATCATTCTAAGAGCAAAATCAGGCTCAATAATTTCTACTTTGTGTCCTTAAAATGTAGCCTTTGCCTGAGAGGGCTGTTCGAGTTTTGATGTTATAAAAGTAATGAATGCACTTTACGGACTATATTTACTTATCTTTTGAAATAAATCAAGCCTGGAATAGGCTTGTTAATATCTAGTGATGGTATTATGGTACTCATGTTCTTATACCCTTTTGAGCTTCACCTACTGGTGAAGCAAACGAATACATATATAATTATATGTTAAGTTGTATAGTCACAAACATAATAAATTCTGAAATCTTAACGTATTGAAATAATGGCTGTCCTATCTGTAACGGATAAAGCTAAAAGTAATAACTGTAATGTATATAATAGAATGCATTGTATCGGCCTACTTGGCAGAGCTTTAGAGGTTTAGACTGCCAAAGTTCCAAATCCGCTGGTACACAAAAAATATATATGGCATTTTTTATAAGTGTCCATTTATACACTGCAATATTCGAATAGCTTTTGGCTCTTATAGTGCTGTCCAAACCTTGGCGAGTGCCAACGCAAAATGCATTATATTAATCATATTGTGAATTCAACTTGAAATTGAAAAAAATACGATATTGTGGAAAAGATACTAAAAACATTAATTTATATTAAAAAATAACTGTTGTGGTTTGTAGCGGGTTATTACAGCTACGCCAGCAGAGGCACTCGATTCTTAGTTGAGGATTTGAAAAAAAAACCGGACTAGTACGAGCAAAAGTTGCGCTCAAAGTTTCCGTACGATTGCGAAATTTCTTGTCACCTTAAATAAGAGATACTTCCTTTAGGTTTTCCTGTAATCTATAGTCTACAGGGCCAGTGGTTACATAGATAAAAGGGATACAATAATCAAGTTTCGTTTTTTTTCATAGGTTCTTATTTAAAAATCCACTTTAAAAAATATGTTTGAAAATCTCACAATAACAAGTTTAATTGAATAATACCTAATAACAATAGTAAGTCGCATTCAAAGATTACATTTTTTAATATTTATTCCCCCACTAGTTCCCATGCTAACCTTAAAATTCAAGTTACTGATTTATATAAATTTCAACTCAATCAGCTTCGTAGTTTGAAAATAAATAGATTGTGTCAGACGGACAGACAGAGACGACACAGGAGTGATTCTATAAGGATTTTGTTTTTCCATTGAAGGTAGAGAACTTTAAAAAGATTCCTCGATACATTTTCGGAGTTTCGTAAAATGCCCAATGCATGTCAATAGGTTCGCCAGCTGAACTGCGGTGCAAAACATAACTATCGAATCGTGAGCGTTTTCATGAATGCATGATGCATTACCTGTGCCTACTTTATCGGGATTTTTTTTATCTTCAGGAACACGTCTGCATCGAAACCATTGTTTTCAAGTAAATATGGACTTGTGAAAAAATTGTCTCCAAAAATTCACGTACTTGTAAACTACTCCAAAAAATCTGCTAATACCTACTTAGAAGAGATGGAAAATGAACCTATCTAATTACTTACTACACGAGTCGATTGAATAAACACGTGCTAAAAAAACGAGTTGGTAAGGTGCTCATAATTGTTTTATATTATTGCGCATTAACACATGCTTGTGAAATATATTTTATTTTTAAAGAAAAATGGAAAGAAAAATTTTACTTCAGGCGAGACTCGAACTCGCCTGAAGTCAAATTTCGAGATTTCCTATCGAGATTTGACAAATCGGGCAGGACTTCAGTAGCTCAATTGGAAGAGCAGCTGGACTAGATTCCCAGTAGGCCGCGAGTTCGAGTCTCGCCTGAAGTAAAATTTTTCTTTCCATTTTTCTATAAAAATAAAAGGTGCTCATAAGTTCATTTCGTTATTACCTAATTTTAAACATTAGGTATATAGCCCTGTAATAACTATCACAAAGATCTATATAACAACTATGGTCACAGGCGTGGGAACTGTGTATACCTATTAGTGGTATATTAAAGGATACTAAAATAATCTACGGCATACTACGAAATTTGTGCGACAAACATGTTACAAAATTTTCAGGAATAGTGAGATCACATCAGGAATGATCGAGAACGTGTGCAAGCTACTCTCATGAACTTCTCGCCTCACGCCACTCACCTGTCTGATTGGACTCACAGCAACGTCTACGGAAACACTTAATTTTCTATTTAACGTCTCCATATCAACTATCAAGCGGCAGTAATGAATATCTAGTGATAATTGATTAATTTAAACATTTTAAATCTTATTTTAATGTCCTGAATAGGTAGTAGAACAGAAAAATAAATGATTTTTTTTTATGTAATGGAAGTGGCAAACAAGCATGTAGTTCACATTGATGTTAAGTGATGACTGCAGCCTATAGACACCCACACAATGATCAAGGTCAAAATGTAGATGCGTTACCTTTCCTGAGGCCTAAGGTGTTTTGCCTCTGTGCCGGAAATTACAGGGCATTATTACCACCTGACCGGGACACGATGGTGCTGAACACTACCATTTAGCGACAAGTATCTTAGGTATTGCGGATCGCTGGAATTGCAGTCGAATACTATCAAAACGACACCAATTTGTGGAGGCATGTTCACGCGGTCTTGTTATTTAGATTTCGGTGGTATCCTATTATTTTTCACGATATAGTGAAAATTAATTAATTACCATTATCTGTTTTTTACAGTCAGTATTTTATTGTAAAAAGTTTTGATTCATAATTAGGAAAAAAAAATATTATGCCATTTATAACTAAACAAACTAACAACTGCAGTTAAGAGTGTGTTCTTAAAACTCCTTCTTGCATTTTTCGTAAAGAAAGTTTCAGTTTCGTACAAAATGAATGTTAATGAAGAAAGCATATTAAGAACATTACATAGAAGACAAAGTTCTTCATAATGACTTCGTTCTGCTCTCTTGGCCTTAAACAAAAGGAAAATAGCAAGTTATAATAATTATTATTGCAATGAAAGTAATTTTTAAATGAAACTACTTGGAAAATGTTTACTTTAAATTTTGCAGAATTCAAGGCAATTTATTTAATTAAAGTTTGCTGTGCAAATTTATAGGAACATCAAATTAGTAGCTTTATGATTTAAACTCAACATCATTTAGGATAATTGCCATGGTAGTATGCCAATTTTGTACTTAATAATTATTACTTCCTGTACTTAAATCATGGAAGTTTTTGTAAGTAGTGATTTTTCTAAGGGTGCCTTTTTATGTAATGAAAATCGTTTCAGCCCAGAATGTCAAATTCCCAAAATGTCAAGCGGTTTCAAAATGTCAAGTTCCCGGTATTCCAAATTCCCAAAATGTCAAGTTCCCAAAATGTCAAGTTCTCAAAATCTCAAATTCCCAAAATGTCAAGTTCCCAAAATGACAAGTTACCATAATGTCAAGTGACCGAAATAGTTTTAAAATAGTGCAAAACCGAGAGATGTAAAAATGACTTTGATGACGTTTTTTTGTTCTTTGCGTAGTCAGTGGCAGAGGTAAAAGTGTTCGCGAAATAGGAGTTGCGTCATTTACTGAGCATAAGGATACATTTGAAATAGTGTTTTGAGTCATTTTTACATCTCTCGGTTTTGCACTTTTTTTAAATATTATTTCGGGATATTGACATTATGGTAACTTGACATTTTTGGGAACTTGACATTTTGGGAACTTGACATTTTGGGAACTTGTCGTTTTGGGAATTTGGAATACCGGAAGCTTGACATTTTGAAACCGCTTGACATTTTGGGAATTTGACATTCTGGACTGAAACGATGAAAATGGCAAACAAGCTTGCAATTTACATTGATGTGTGATGACTGCAGCCTATAGACACCCACACAAATACCAGAGTTCAAAATGCTAATGCGTTACCACTCCTGGGGCCTAAGGTGTTATGCCTCTGTGCCCGAAATTACAGAGCATTACATTACCACCTGACCGGAACACGATAATGCTGAACATTACCATTTAGCGGCAAATATATTAGGTAAAGCGGTGGTGCCTACGCCCGCGAGCTCTGTCACTGGAGCTCTACCACCAGTAAAAAAAATATTCTAGATATAATATCCACATCTAGGTATCGTAATATTACATTTTGGTGTTGTCGGAAATCAATGCTTGAATACTGTCCAACCCCTCTTGAAACTAAATTGAATCAGTTCTTATATTAAATAGTAGCACGCGAAATAGTCATTTTCGTAATATTGGAGACCAAACCGCCACCCCGGATTGATTAGTTTATTTCATAAAATTTATAGGCCGTCGACAACATTCTCCAGTGAGTTGCATCAATGTAGCGCTTTGAAAATGTTATGTTTTGTTATTATTCGTTTCATATTAAAGGTAACATTTTGCCTGAAATCCCTGAAGGGGTAGGCAGAGATAAATGCATCTATTCTAGCGTGCATGCAAATACCCACGAGTAACCTATGTAACGTTTTGTCCCAAGTAATGTAGAAGAATTTACACGTTCGTTTCCTTTAGACTGTGGTAGTAGGCTGTCCCATTGAGATCTCCGGGCCCATTACCGAACTTCGAGGGTGTCATTGTGAAACTTGCAGGAAATAGAAAATTCTAATACTAGTTACTTCTCTGACCTAGAGATCTAACCCAAAACCGCAGCATAGCAGTAAAGTACCTACTCAGGCAATTGGGTTCATATTCAAATACAAAATATTTTGACGTATTTTGAAACAAAAGTAATCTTGCATGATGTACTAAAGTGATTTTTTATGTATTAGTTTAAAATACATTGGATTGTTCACTTTCGAATGTTTTTTTACATTTAGCTTTAAGTTCGGCAAGAAACACTTTCTGTAAAAATCACTAGTACCTACTCAGGCAATTGGGTTCATATTCAAATACAAAATATTTTGACGTATTTTGAAACAAAAGTAATCTTGCATGATGTACTAAAGTGATTTTTTATGTATTAGTTTAAAATACATTGGATTGTTCACTTTCGAATGTTTTTTTACATTTAGCTTTAAGTTCGGCAAGAAACACTTTCTGTAAAAATCACTTAACGAAGATGATTTGTATAAAACATTTATACAAAAACAGCCCTGTAAATAACTCTTATATTAATAGTGGTTTAGGTTTCTATTTCCAGAGTGGTGGTTACCCGGCACATAAATAAGCACATCTCATCAATCGCTACAGAGGCACCTACGCTTCAGGAATCGGGTATACAACATGATAAATAACAATTTGCATAGGCTCGGCATTCATTAATCACCGTTCAGCCTGTGTCTTTACTTGACACCTGCGAACCATTGGAAATTAATAACGGGGTCCTATAACGGCAACTGATGGTAATTGATTACCTTTCAATTTCCTTTTTTAAATAAAACAAGATCAACAAATTAAAACATACATCATGACGCAAAATGTTCAATTTATTTCAAGGATAAAAGAACAAGAATATTGTTGTATTTTCAAAAAGAACACGAGATTCAATCATACCTAAATTGAATAGAGCATATTGCTCCGCGCCTCGCACTCGCGTCAATTTTACCTTTTAAAACAATTTTTCGACATCCAAAGGACAATTTCACCACCGAGGGATGACATTTTGCCATTCGACCTTTCGAGCGGAGATGAAACTTTTATCTCGTAACGTGTCTTCGTGTTCATATACGCGAATCCTCCAGAGGCGGGTGTGGTAATTTTAATTAAGTATATTTACCGGGACGAGAACGCCGGGCGCCGGGCGAGGTAATAAATGTTGGCCGTAAAGGTAACAAATGTGCACGAGAGAGGTCGATGGCTCGTGCCTCGGTGCCATGATGCTTCGATTCGCTGCGTTGCCTCGCCTCAGCCGAGATCTGCCTCGACGTAACGCTACGTCACCGACGCGCATCACCTCGACAGTTGAAATCCACCTGTGCAACGCTTTCCTTCCTGTCTCAATTTAAAAGTTGTACCTACTTGTCTTTTGTTTGAATTTAAAATTTTCTTGCGGTTTGCAAGTACGCTAACATATTCAATTAGTATTCCTAAGTTAGTTTTTCAAGTAACTGAAACCGAATTTCGTACTTTACTTGAATTGAAAATATATAACTTCGTCCGGAATAGCCTGTGTCTACGCCGATTTTGGATAGCGGCCAGCGCACGTTCAAATATCCGTTGGTTGTTACAAAATTAAAAAATGAGTGTCTACGTTTTAAATGTTTCTCTCTACATACCGTTCGAAATGGGCACATTTAGAAAAAAAATTTAACAGTGAGTACGTGAATCTTTGCGAGTCAGCTAAGGTTTAAATCTTTCAAACTCCATGTAGGGGGCAGAGGGCACAAGGGATTGAGGAATTTCCTAGCCTCGCATTTGGGTCAAGTTTTGCTCAGCTGAATTCGGCGAGCTTCCAAAAGTCTAGGAAAATTGAACGCAAATCCGATTTATTCGGATCTCGAACCAAATTCTTCTTAAAACGTGAAATGGTATCTAGGTACCATTCTGAATACTTTAAGGTATACTATATAATATAAATGATACTGGAATACGTATTAATGTTTTTTTTACGATTAAATGGATTTCTTATTTTAGATACATAATTTTTTCAGGAACAACAACAAGAATTACTATCACGGATATAAATGTTATTTAATCTACCCCCTTTTCAGTATCTATATTTCAACCCCTTATTAAATAAATAAAAAATCCAACAATTATAGCAATCTCCATGAGTTAGTAATATATCAATTTATATACCACTATACATATTTGACTAACTCATGGAGATTAATTTCTAGCCAAAAGAGAGTCTGTCTTCATTGAATTTGAGGCCATATTTTGTAGATTTAATATCCCGCGCACGGTAAACACTCACCATCAATGTGAACTTAATCCGAATGGTACTCCTTTATAAAAGGTAGGCGAACTCATATTACACATTTCCGAATGATGTATTAATTTAATTTATTTAATGGCGCCTGGGATGTGTACTAAAATATTAATATTTGATTTAAGTGTGATGTGCAATTATGTGCTAGATATGTAGCAAACACTCGTATTGGTGCTGCGTAATTGTAAGTTACAATATAGGTCGCGCCACGTAAAAAGAACGCTGGAAGAAAGTAGAAGGGATGTGTTCGCGCATCGGTACACTCGCGCACGAAAGTACTAGCCCTATTGGTTTATTTTTGATCTAGCTTTCGCTTGCGGTTTCGTGTATTGGTAGGCAGATTGAAAACGCCGCACCTAATACTACCAAATAGATCGATAAATCGTCTACTGCGCAGCTTGACCGCCAGCGTTCTTTTTACCTGGCGCGACCTATACCTGACGCCAATCAGTCTTCTATTTCTTTATTTTATTTTTGTTAATAAGTGAGTATATTATACATTTTATATTAAACATTATATTTTATGTATGAGATAAAATGTATACTCTACATAGATACATATAAAATAGGTATACCATTAATATATAAGTAAGTATACCGTATACCATTGCTCAGCGCGTTGATTGACAACTTTATTTGATAGTCCATACCATAGATTTATTATCTTTTAGTCCGAGTGAGAATTTATGATTGTTCAGTATCTACCCGGACGAAGTCGTGGGCGCAGCTAGTATAAAAGTAGCCTAAGTTACTCCTTATTACATAAGCTATCTGCCAGTGGAAGTCCCGTCAAAATTGGTCCAGTCGTTCCAGAGATTAGCGGGAACAAACAGACAGACAAATATTGTAAAAAATATTCTTTTGGTATATGTACCGTGTATACATGCTTCTGCATTTAGTAAAAAGCGGTTATTGTTATATTACAAGCAGACACTCCAATTTTTTTTATTTGTATAGAGATATAGATAAAGCTACAGTAGCTACAGTAGTTACAGTAGTTACAGTACACACGGTCACGGTATCCTCACTTGACTTTGGCACTAAATTTGAAAACTTATGTCGGCAAAGAGGAACTTATGAAGTACTGTGTAAATCTGTTATTCAAGTAACGGGCTGTAGTTAATACCTAACTGTAACAGCTGAGGACGTACGGATTAACAACTTATTAAATGTCATGGCATTACCCCTTGGGAATGTCACTTCAGAGGGTTACTGATTCTAGTAGGATCAACAGTGCTTATTGATTTTCCGCCATTCATTATTATTATCTATCGCAGTGTCATTGTTACGTCCCATGGTCTAGTTTATAACGAAATAAAAGTTTTCAAATCATTTTAAATGCATTATAATGAAAATCAATGCCACTTCTCGTTGTTATTACAAAATAACAACGAGAAGTGGTTCTTGAGTTCATTAACTCAAGAACGGGCACCAGTGCGAAGCCAGGGCGAGCCGCTATTGCATTATAATCATTTGATGACACTTGACAAGTTTGTGTGAAGTTATAAATATTTTTCTTATATTCACTATAAAAATTACTTGGGCCACGGCGCTTGTCCGCGATCGACTCCTAAACTACTTATCCGATTTTAATCAAACTTGCACACCGTATGCAGCTTAATCCAACTTAAGAGATAGGGTAGTTTATATCTTAATTTATTAGTCGCAATAAAAACGTAAACATCAAAATCATTGTAGTTTCCACAGGTTATGCGAAAAGCGAACTACACGCACGCAAACCACTACACCGAACCTTACGAAAGACCCGATTGCCGTAGTTAAATGGACCATTAAAAATAATGACTATTTTTGACATAAAAATGAACTAGTTCTTGTCCAAAGGCTAAAGCTGATTAGTTAACGTCTTGTTTATCCCTACTTATATTATAAATGCAAAGTAACTCTGTCTGTCTGTCTGTCTGTTACCTTTTCACGTCCAACGCCTGAACCGATTTAAATGAAATTTGGTACAGAGATAGAGCCGACTTTGAGAAAGAACACAGGCTACTTAGTTATTTATAAAACGACATCCACGCGAGCGAAGCCGCGGACAACAGCTAGTTTCATATAATTGCATAACTTAGAGAACATCAATGAAGCTTATTATTCATTTTTTAAGATATAATATGAAGTTTTTAAAAACGCGGTAACAGCTGATGCATGCGGGTCGGATGCCGCTAACCGATATCATCTAACCGGAACACGTTAGCGCAGAATACTACCATTTTACGTCCGATAAGTTGGGTTATACGATAATGCTTATGAGCTCTGCCACCAGTACTATGGACCAGAATTATTTAATTACATACTTTCAACTGTGAACATGCCTATAAGAATTGTAATTTATTACAACCGGCTTCGCGGTTTGGTCCTGAAAGCGTAACAGATATACAGACGGAGTCACTTTCACATTTAATTTTATAATGTTACCTATTTGTTTATCCATACTAGTATAAACGAAACATTTTCAGATAATACTGTTTTACACCAAATGTCAAAATCATTTTCATTTTCCACTCAAAAGTGCTTTTGACCGGATATACAATTTAACTGGAACATTATAGATTTATAAATAACGTGAGCGTACAAAGTTAAATTATTTCATGTCGATATTGAGAATCACAAAAATGCTCATAAACGAAAGAATGCATGAGCATAAAATGTTATACTCGTACGTTTAATACTTGAGCTATCTAACTATGCAACTCAATGGAAAATTTATCCAAAACCTGATACTACGTATTTCATTTAAAGTTGATTCCGTTAGCATGAATCCACTTGTTGGTAGTTAGTTATTTTTTTTTTTTTGTTTTTTATCTGGACACGGCTTCGTTTATTACAGAAAATAGTGACATAACTGCTTAAATATTTTAGATATTGATGATTGATGCATCGTTTAAATTTACTATCAATGAACAATGCATACTTTTGCATGCTTTAGCTTATTTTAAAAGTGAGTTCACCAAAATGGCGGTTCATGATTTTGTAAAATTTTACTTTTACCACCAAAATAAATTTATATTAATAAAAAACTTATCGCAAAGAATTTTTGTTAGAACGCGTTGAAACCTTCATTCGAATTGGACTAAAAGTATGTGCAGTTTGAATTAAACAGAGTTTATATATAATTGATTAAGATGAAAAGACACAGAACTTTCGTCTCGTAAAGCTAAGTTAAAGTTAATGTTAAGCGTAAGCTGGCCACGCTTTAATGAATGAAGGATGCGCTCCTTCATTTTGCTTTGCACAGTTATTTGTTTAATTATTTCAAAATTTAGGTAAGAAACAAATTAAGATTTTTGAGAATGATAAACCAATAGCGCAGTTTGGAAACGGTTGCCTTATATTAGTGGAGGCTTTGAATTTCCACAACGATCATATGAAACTTTTTTGTGTTCTATCTGGTTTTGCATGTTTTGCACTAACTTTTTTTTTAAGTAATGGAAGTTGTTCACAAGCATACAGTTCACATTGATGTTAAGTAATGACTGCAGCCTATAAACACCCACACGAAGACCAAAGTCTTAATTCAGATGCGTTACCACTCCTGAGACCTTAGGTGTTATGCCTCTGTGCTGGAAGTTACAGGGCCGTACATTATCACCTGACCGGAACACGATAGTGCTGAACACTACCACTTAGCGGCAAGTAGGTATATTAGGGGATAGTATGTAGGGGGTAGTAGGTAATGCGGTGGGCACCACCGCATTACCTACTACCCCCGGGAACTCCGTCACTGGAACTCTACCACCAGTAAGAATGCCAGTTTTAATATCGATGAAAAACACTAAACAATTGCGTGCTTAATGTAATAATCGTCTTCGAACTGAGGCACAACAACTGCGGTTAAGATTGCATCTAAATTGTTTTACGAGTCGAGATAACACGGTAGCAGTGTTGCAGTAGAAACGCGATCTGTGGGCGTGTTGTCGTAAATATGCACTTTGCGCTTGAATTTCAAGGAATTACGAACGTATAAATGCTCACCCTTCAACCTTGACATATAGTGTTCGCTTTCATAAATTGACGCTAACTTCACTTAATTGAAACTTATTACTCCTACTTGTTTTTATTACGGATTGTGTAATCTTTGAAATTAATTCATAAAGGTGCTGATAGACCTGAGCATTTATTTGATAAGCATTCTAGAGAATGTTTTATTGCGGGAAAATAAACGGGGGTGTCGTAGCCGTAGCGAGTGTTGTAGCCAGTATTGTAGCAAAAGGACAGTAAAGGAGATGTTGCAAAAATGTATGGACCGCCGGCCATGTATTGTACACAATATCATTAAACAGGCAAAATCAATATAAAAACGTTTTTTACTGCATATTTTCACTTATTTAACTTTGATTGCAGTTACAAAAGATTACTTGCAGTTAGAATTGCAACTCATAACCAACATGGCGAATATGACGGGCGATGTCATTTTGACATATTCATTTGTTAAATTGTATTTTGATTAAATAGTACTCGGAGAAAAAAGTAATATTTTCTAAATACTATTGAAATCGATTGATCCCAAGTGTCGACTGTATCGCCGCCATGTTTAACATAGTTAAAAATGATAAAATCGTTTGAATTAAATGTGGTTGTAACTCTAAAATATATTCTTGATTAAATTAATTGTATTTTTTTCGGATTCTTCTTTACTTTACCCATTTTTTGAGGACGTGTACGAACCAGAGCCGAGCTCGCAACATCTCCTTTGTTTCAAGCTTACTTTACCCGGTAACCCGCGCGGATATTAAATATTTTTACAAAACTTGCAACATACATCATCAACCAAGTTTATTAAGTACCTATATGATTGTTTTTTATAATTTTTATGTCTTTTTTATAATTTTTAAATTTTTCCGAGTCGGCATATTGTTAATATTTTACACAAATATATTAACGAACTAGCGGACCCGACATTCTTCGTCCTGTCAAAAAAATAATAATCTGGCAGTTTTTTGTTCCTACCTATTTTAAAGTCGAGGTCAAAATTCTCCTGATCAGAACCGTCACCCTGGTTTGACGTTAGGAACACACCTACATTGCTTAGACAACAGCGAGTGCTTGTAATTTAATATGAACTTTATAAAGCTCAAATTGACTCTACGTTTTAGTTAGAATACGTTTGTATGGGAAATAGAAACGGGCTGTTTTCAGGATTCCCGGTAATTAATCGAATTTTTCTCACCTATTAAACCTTCCCTGGACTTCCAAAATTATTCAAAACCAAAATTAGCCAAATCGGTAAAGCCGTTCTCGAATTTTAGCGAGACTAACGAACAGCGATTGATTTTTATGTAAATAGATTTATTATGGAAGGTAATATACAACATAAGAACATACCTAAAAATTATGTGAAAATTTTAAGCGTCTACTTGCTACCGTTATTATTATCGAGCAAAAAATATATGAAAAAAAACACGTTTGTTATATGCTCCCTTATATGGATCCCTTAAGATTTTCATTTTCTTATTTTTAGTAATTAATTTTGTCTTTATAGCGGTATCAGAAATACATAATTTGTGAAAATGTTAGCTTTCTAGCTATCACTATTTCTGGGATACAAGGTGGTGACAGACAGACAGACTGCGGAGGATTAGTAATCCGTAGGGTCCGTTTTTACCTTTTAGGTACGACACCCCCTAAAAGATAGAACTAAGATACAGTATAGCTTAAAAATATTCGAAATGATTCTTTACATTGACATAACTTTTTTTATTTCTGAACCGATTCACATGAAACAAACTCTAAATGTTAAGTGAAACTTATCACAATATATTAGCCGTTTCTGAAATAAGCGTGCACAAACAAACAGACAAACAGACATTTTTCCGGAATAAAAAGTACCCAGTGTTGTGCGCCAAAGGTTAAAGTATAATCATACCAAGTTTCATTGTAATCGGACTGGTAGTTTTTCTGTGATGCTTGAACAAACAGACAGACAGACAGACAGACAGATAGACAAAAATTTTTCTAATCACATATTTGGGTTCGGTATCGATGTAGTAACATCCCCTGGTATTTATTTTTTCAATATTTTTAATGTACAGAATTTACACTTCTACAGTTTTATTATAAGTGTAGATTATGATAAAAAAAAAATCTTATCCAATTATTTGTACATTTCATAAAAAAAGTTTTTTAATGATTAAAATCTGGATTAAGATATTTTTGTTTTCTAGCGTGAATCCTGGGTATATTTGCATACATAAAATAGTGCCTTTACATTTTCCTGTTGCATTCCAGGCTTGAAGTCACGTTTATATTTTTTTAATGTAATGACGATGTGCACTCTAACATTTGACGGCAGATAGATCAGGCGCCAAAGACAGAAAGAGAGTTTCGTCACTGCAAACTCTACCATCAGCAGAGAATATGTAATAATACTACGTATAGAACGGACACTTCGACCTTCCGCCCGATTTCCCCGCCTCACCCAACCTCCTCCCTTCTTATGGGTGTCGTTTGGTATTTTCTACGTGCTACGCACACAGGTGCACGTGTAAATACACGTCACTGATTGATGTCTGTGTAATAGATGTGATGTGATGATTACAAAAATCATCTTCCATCTTTGGTACAACAATTGCGATTAAAATTGTATTTAAATAAATATTACTAGTCCGCATAAGGCTGGTCGCAGTAGCGCATTTAAAACGCGATTTGAGGGCGTGCCATCATAAAATGCACCTTTCTATAAATTTCAAGGAACTCTGAAGGTGCAAAGCCTTGACATATTATTATGAGGACGCTTTGAAATATTGGACTCGACCCAGTATTTAACAAATTAAATGTACCAATGAACAATAGTAGTACTTTATTAAGTAACTTTAATATATTATTAACTTGAATTAAATGTACTATTAAATAATTTAACTGTTTAAAGTAACCGTCCAAGGATCTCACTTAAAATAATTATTAACGTCGACTGTGTATCTGTCAAATATTTTTATTTTACTTCCAATCCTGAAAATATAAACAAAAGCAACGCATTTCGCAGTAAGTAACTTTTACAAAAACAACACCAGTCAATGTTACTGTTGACTAAAATCATAACTTTAATCATTACTGAGGTATAACCAAACCTAACACCCGTGACTCCATATCAGAATAATATTGTTCTCACATTCGACACTCACAAGTGTTATTGCGAAAATAACAATAGGTGTATGGATAAATTATCTGACAATATCTACTCATTTGTAATTTTTTTTTTTTTTTTTATGTAATTGAAGTGGCAAACAAGCATACAGTTCACATTGATGTTAAGTGATGACTGCAGCCTATAGACACCCACACAAAGACCAAGGTCAAAATGCAAATGCGTTACCACTCCTGAGGCCTAAGGTGTTATGCCTCTGTGCCGGAAATTACAGGGCCGTACATTACCACCTGACCGGAACACGATAGTACTGAACACTACCATCTAGCGGCAAGTAAATCAGGTAATGCGGTGGTGCCTACGCCCGCGAGCTCCGTCACTGGAGCTCTACCACCAGTAAAATGTATTAAAATAAAATACGCTTACACTCACAGCCCCACACTAGGTATAAACCTGTATCGTGGGTGCCGTTTTACGCACAGAACACAAGAACAAACACCCGGACCGGAATCAAGTAGATAGGTATAGTAGGATATCTGTAGGCCATACAAATATTTGCCCCATCGCGGAAATCGAACCCGCAACCCTTGATTCAAGCAATAGTCACATACCGCTGGACGAATCGGGTTGTCAAAACTTGTCTGCATTATTATTATATACCCTTGTCCTAATTCTTTTACCGAAGAAGCAGTGCCAAAGTGCCATTCATTATTACTTAATAATGCGTAGTGAAAATAGAAATTATAACACTTCGAAACAGATATTCAAAGTAGGCCTACATTTTAGTACATTAATTAAAGATTTTAATCGCCTACTTGTGTAAGATAAATCTTCATTAATTAATTTTCCGTTTAATATTGCAGGTACGTCATCTGTGGATAAATTGCGTTGAAGCAGTAAGTAACCTTAAATTAATGTCACCATTCTATCATCTGAATGTCCACAAAATTCAAACACGTTGATTTATTGAAAATGCAACAAAGCATACCTACTATAGGATACCTTAGTGTTATTTCGTTGTGTCATTGGCAGATTCAAATTTATTAAAAGTAGCAACTTTTAATAAATTTGAATTGCATTGACATTATGCAATAACTTTTGTTACAGTTAGAGGAGGATGTAAGATGTTACATTACCTTACTTTAATTTTAACAAATATTTTGGTGCAACCCAGCCTAAGACGTTATCACGTTAAACAATTTCAATTTTATATATTATTATCTGGTCTCTATCTAAAAAATATTTCTTGTACGATATAGTTGGGGAAAAAGTTTCTTCGCATTTTTTAAGATAATTCAAAACATTTTTAATACAGTTTATTTAAATTTAACTAAAGTATGTATGTACCATTTTGTTCGATAACCTCTTGCCATCTTGAAGGTAGGGACATGATCCCATTGCTATAAAAATGTTGGGACTTCTCATCAAAATAACGCGACAAGTGGATTTGGCAGTCCTCTCGTGATGTTAACCTAACATTGCATAAAGAATTCTGAAGAGGCCGAAACAGGTGGAAATATACGGCGGATGCATTAACACCTCCCAGCCAAACTCTCTTAATTTTTGCTGAGTAGCTATAGATGTGTGAGGTCTAGCGTTATCATGATGAAACACCACACCCCTTCTGTTGATCAATTCCGGCCGCTTTCTCTCAACTTCTTGCTTTAATCTCATCAGTTGTTCACAGTGGAGTTCATAATCGATAGTCCTGCCTGGTGGTAATAGCTCATATTGAATAATGCCCTTCCAATCCCACCACACACACAACATCACCTTATTGCGAGTTAACCCGGGTTTCGCCACAGTCTGTGAAGCCCGACCGGCCTTTGACCACGACCTTTTTCGCACGTTCTTGTCGTACGTGATCCACTTTTCATCACCAGTTATCAGCTTCTTCAAAAATGATTCGGTTTCATTACGTCGTAATAAAGAATCACAAATGAGTGCACGGTTCATTAGGTTTCTTTCAGTGAACTCGTGAGGTACCCAAATATCGAGCTTTTTTTTGTACCCAGCTTTTTTCAAATGCGCCAAAACTGTTTTGTGATCAATTCTCAGTTCTTCAGCTACGTCGTAACTACTGATATGTCGATCTTGCTCCACTTTTTCAAAAATGGCATCCATTTTATCCGTAATAGAGCGAGGTGCATCTTTGACATCAAAATTTCCGGATTGAAAACGCTTAAACCAAATTTGTGCTACTCTCACAGACACTGCACTAGGTCCATAAACATCGCAAATTTTTTGCGTTGCATTTTTATCTTTTTTGTAGTAAAATTTTAAAATGTATCGAATTTCTTTATTAGATTCACTCATCTTGACAGTACGAAAAACAAATGAAAATCACACATTTTCCTAATTTGAATTTGGAATTATGTTCTTTAAAATTTTAACTTTAAATGATACCAAAACCAGCCAGATACAAATACTACAGCCAAAGAGATTTTATTTATTATTACAAGTTCATCCATACTATAATGCGAAAAGACTTTTGCCCAACCTATTAATATTTTAATTAAAATTTGAAAAGGTACGTAACAATACTGTGTCTTTAAATATTCACCGGCTATCCAACAAAATTAATATAAATAAACGTGGAAACCTAAATTCGTAGCTCGTTGAAATTTATGAATATTTTTTTTGTAGCAGGCTCTTCGGGCTTAAATGTTGCCAACCCCTGGGTTACGTTGATTACGAGTGATGACGTAGGAAGCAGGGGTGTGCTGCGATTAGGCACGTGTCACACGAAGCCTCAGTCCCATAACATATACCTTACAGATTCGCGTAACATAAAAACATAATGTAATACCGATAGCGCTTTACCGTTCCGCGAATTTATTATTTATGAAGGTAATTCTTGTCTGCGCAACCTACCCTGACGAATGAAAATTCATTGTATTCCCATAATAAATACAGCTAAAAGTAAACACTGAAATTTAATTAAACAAACATTGCGTGTTCAACTAACTTTAACTCTCATGAATGGAGTTCGAGTTATCCATTGAAACTTTTTAAATGTATAGCAGCTAGAAACTTATAGGCATGTAGTAATAAATGGTGAACTTAGAAAGTCCATGAAAAGCGGATATTCGATGAAAACTGCTTCATCACACGCGAACCAAGTTTATATTCGACAAAAGAAACTTAAAATACAAATGTAGAAATGAAACGAGGAACGCATT
Source organism: Macrosoma leucophasiata (assembly GCA_036365455.1). Taxonomy (NCBI): domain Eukaryota; kingdom Metazoa; phylum Arthropoda; class Insecta; order Lepidoptera; family Hedylidae; genus Macrosoma; species Macrosoma leucophasiata. The sequence continues at coordinate 17,556,072 of JAWQUS010000007.1, read as the reverse complement.
TACGCCTCGGTACCGGATTTCGCGTCATGTAAACTACGGAAGTTCCGAATTGCCTTTCAAGTTTTTACATATTTTATTGCAATTTATGATTTTGATAAAGGTACAAAATTGAGTTTTTCGTGACGGTAAGTGTTGCTATATTTTAAGGATTACTTCTTGTTAGGAATTATTGTTGTGGATTTCATTTAGTTATGACGATTCTACAAACACATTAAAGAAAGAAAATTAACATTAAGTAATGGCCGTTTTTAGAAATTAGTTTCTGTTTCTTTTGCTGAAATGTAATATAACGACAGATTAAAGAATGCAGAAAATATTTTACGTAGCAATCATTTTATACACTATCCTATGGTAAAAATCAAGGTTTCAATCAAAAATCAAAATTTCTAAATGTAGGTAGGTAAACAATAACCTACATGTAGAAAGTTTAGAAAGTTTTAAAACGGCCAATTTGAAGATATTAGAAACTGTAGCCTTGGTCTAAGAAATCCGTTGTTGTTTAATACTGAGTTTTATGCTCCTAACCCTATCTGAATTTCAAAGAATGTCCCGTCTTAGAGCTGGCCCGAGAGTACAGTATAGCTAAGTGGGAATTCGCCTTTTTGCGTTTAAGTGACCGTGTAGGTCAGGTATGTAGTCTCTTTTAAATAGAATACGATTTTATTATTTTTATTTTTAAAGAAAAATGGAAAGAAAAATTTGACTTCAGGCGAGACTCGAACTCGCGACCTACTGGGAATCTAGTCCAGCCGCTCTTCCAATTGAGCTACTGAAGCCCTGCAAATCGGGCAGGGCTCCATTTTTCTTTAAAAATAAAATATATTTCACAAGCATGTGTTAATGCGAAATAATATAAAACAATTATTAAGGGTAAAAGCGACTTCTTTACGATATTCAATAAACTGAAGTCTATTATATCGGTTGCCTAACTAGCATAGTTGGTAATAGATGGCGCTGCTGCTACCATAAAGCAATGCAATAGATGTGAAGGAAAGATTTGACAAATCGGGCAGGGCTTCAGTAGCTCAATTGGAAGAGCGGCTGGACTAGATTCCCAGTAGGTCGCGAGTTCGAGTCTCGCCTGAAGTCAAATTTTTCTTTCCATTTTTCTTTAAAAATAAAAATATATTTCACAAGCATGTGTTAATGCGAAATAATATAAAACAATTACGATTTTTTTACTGGTGATAGTTCCAGTTGTGATGCTCGAAAGTAAATACAGCTTAAACAGCCAACATTACACATTATTCAACATGACGTTTTCGACATTTTAAGAGGTATTTGTTTGTTTTTCACTGGGAAATAAGTCAATACTGGAAACGTACAAAGAACTTCAAGTGTGAAAAAACATGTAAAATCATCAGAGATAACATAGTATTTAATCGGAATGATCCTCTTAAATCATAATAGAGACACATATAAAGTTAATTTAAAGCCTATTGTGCTGCGCTTTGTGAGGCGTTCACGAGGACCATGTCTGTTGACTTGCCCACAAGAGGAGAAGAATTCTTACGCTAGTGCAGTCAGTCAATCGAACAATGGAGGTCAAACCATTCAAATTGGGCAGTAGTAAATACAATAACGCAGGATAGGCAGCAGCGTTATGCGATAAAACGACCGCCCTTTCTTAAAAGCTTTTTGTAAGTGCAAATGACCATCAATAATGACCACCACCCTGCCAATAACATTAACAAACCAACTTTTTATTCCTTCCATTGTAAAGCTGAACTAATATCTACCTGAAACCCACACCCCATACATACAATGTACAGCGATTTTGAATTAAAGCCTGAGGAAGTTATTAATTTAATTGAAGTGCACATTTATTAGTGTCTAGCTAGAGGACGGACACAGACGAATTGCTTCGATTAATTTCACTAGTCAACCCTTTTGTCGCCCCATTCAAAGCTAAGTTTTATAATTTCAGTGACCCTGTGCCCGCTGAATATATTTGTAAATTCCAGCAAGATTGCAGGGTCGCGCTAAGAGCATACAAAATTACCACTAGACAGCGAAAGTCCATTAGGTTTTATGGGTTCTACTCGGGAGGACGAATAGGCGAGCCGAAACGTTGAAATTAATTAAATTCCGCCTTAAACTCGTACCTAAACGCAACCCTAAGCAAAAAAAGAATACTTTAAACAGATTTAAGACCTCTGACTTGTGAATGAAATATTTTTAGAAGTTAAAGTAATGTTGTAGACGTGCTAGAATTTCGGTTTAAAAATTATATATTAAGACCATCTTGTTTTAATGAATTGAGTAGATACTACTACTTGCATTTGAAAATGGAAAAACTTAATTTATTACTGCTTATGCTTAATGTATTATTTTCAACATCAATTCGATTTATGATTTTGAACTGCATCAGAAATATCAGAGAAAAGCATAAATATACCTCATGGTATACCTATGGTGGTATGGTATACCTATATCTCATGGATGTAAGTCTTTGATAAAACAGTTGATGTTGTGAGATTCATCCTCAATCAAACCATTGCAGCCATATGGGGCAAATTTGTATCGCCCTGAGGAATGCGGGAAAAATTTCTGCCAATCATCCTAAGATTCATTTAGGGTGTAGTTTTTTGCCTATTAATGATTTCTTAACATTCACACACCTACTCCGTGAGGGACTTGGTGTGAAGATACATATATACACTAGATACATACCACAATTATCTACGCCTACGACAGTTCAATGCTTTTTATCGTAAAACCTTATATTTTCGCCATGTCCGTCTGTCCGCTGCTTAGCTCAGAAAGTCCTAAGTAGGTACGTACTAGAACGCAGTTATTTAGAATGAGTATACCTACATAATATATACCCCGACAAACTCGTACAGTAAAAACTTGTTTTTTTTTGGCACAAGGACACCGTCCATATTTGTGTCATTTTAAGTTTTAAAGTGTCATTTTTGTTAGTCCCGTTCCTACCTTCCAGCTAAACGGCTGTATTTGAACGTCTAAAAAAATCATGATATCTAATAATAAAAAAATATTATTATCATGATTTTTTCTCAAATCAATTTAAAAGCAAAACTTTCATAGCTAAGTAGGCTTTAAATGTTAACTAGTAATAGTTGATCAACTGAAAACATACATTTGGAGAAACGAAACCCTTCATTGCGCAATGTTCATGCTCTTAGCCAGTTTTTCAGTTTGATGGATAGTCAAGAACTTTGAATACCTGCTAACCATAGGTTTGTTTAGGGTAGAGCCCCTATCTATGTATTATCAAAGTCCATATGTCCTATTTTACAACAGATAAATCATACACCCATTCAATTCGCTACCGACCAGTTAATGATAACAATATTAGACTTTATTTAACTTTCTGTTCACGTGTACAACTTCAACTTAGGAAATATATATTTCACCGTAGGTGCTAGCTAGGCGTCTACGAAATCCTGCAGAATGAAAGGACTAGCACTTCCTATAACGAGCGTGCCCTGGATTTTTGTCTCCACTTTTACCGCAGCCCTATAATCAGACCACCTTTTTCTTCGTCTCGTATTTACTCCCGTAATAGCTCTCTTTCATTTAAGTACATACGATTTCTTTAGTTCGTTTCAAAATTTAATGTCGTTCGTTAAATATCTCATGAAAATTTGAAATGAATTTGGAAGACGTAACGAAAAAAGAATTTCACTGAACGATTCAAGTCAATTTTTTACGCGGCAAATAAAGGGTATGAAGTGTTGAAAATGTTTGGATGTTTCGAAACCTATACTATTTTTACATCGTCACTCTCTTTGACAAATTTTACTGTCTATAGCTTTGACCTTCTTGGGTAAGTTAAGTTAAGTCAGTATTGTTCTCCATTTTATTCGTGTAAGTTTTTTTGTTTTGTCGTTATCTCATCTCCAAATACAGCTCCGTATTTACGGTCATTCAATACGTAACAGATTTGTGTAATCAGTATGAAACATATTTTAGTACAAAACCTATTTTACGTTTAATCACTATAGGCAATTACATGAAACTTTTCTCGTAAAAATTCCGCATTCGAGTTTGAATCGTAAACGGTCGGCGGTTCTGGTTGGTACTTTTTGCGAAATGTCCCACTTGGCATTGTCAAACTTTGAAACTTACGTCTCAAATTTTAATAAACGAAAACGGCTGCGGCTCTCAAATGAATTTCGTTTTCTTACGAACTAAGATCTAAGGTATTCGATTTGAAGTAAATATATACATCTCTTTTTTCCTTGGCAATCAAAGGAGTACAAAAATAAACATAAAATATTGTGTTTCAGATTTTGTATGAGATAGCGAAACGTCATCTGAACTTTAAGTCCCTAAGCAAGTATTAGATAGGAAATTGTTTCCTGAGTGTAGCGAAATTGGTTTGCGCACCGCAAACCGACTACGTATAAATCATAAGTCCGGGCGAAACAATGCCGATAAATTATTATACGGTAGGAAATAATACCGATACAAAAAAAAATACATTTCTACCGGTCCCTTACTCGTTTGCGAATATGGATTCAGTGGTTAATAAATATTTCAAATTGACAATTTATGCATGCATGACCATAATTCACTTTATGACGTCCATGGGGATTGGAGTTCAGAATTACCGCACGATATCGTATATTGTCGTGAGGTAATACTGAACGCTCGTAACCTAGCGGTGTTTTAACGCTCGATAACATTGTTAAGGACTTATTTTAGACTACGAGTCCATGAATGAAACTACCGTATCTGACCATAGAGCAACACGGGCCACCGGCCGCGGAGGACCGGAGGGGAGTAGCCACAGCGTTTATTAACGATGCAAAACAGTCTTTAATTTTTTGCGGGGGGAAATGCGTGCGACACACACGCACACTACAAAAATCGTCTATTACTACGAAACTCACACCTTAACTTTAACAAAATACAGAAATTGTTTTATATTATTTCGCATTAACACATGCTTGTGAAATATATTTTATTTTTAAAGAAAATGGAAAGAAAAATTCGACTTCAGGCGAGGCTCGAATGTGAAGGAAAGATTCGACAAATCGGGCAGGGCTTCAGTAGCTCAATTGGAAGAGCGGCTGGACTAGATTCCCAGTAGGTCGCGAGTTCGAGCCTCGCCTGAAGTTGAATTTTTCTTTCCATTTTCTTTAAAAATAAAATATATTTCACAAGCATGTGTTAATGTGAAATAATATAAAACAATTATTAAGGGTAAAAGCGACTTCTTTACGATATTCAATAAACTGAAAAGTCTATTATATCGGTTGCCTAACTAGCATAGTTGGTAATAGATGGCGCTACTGCTACCATAAAGCAATGCAATAGATGTGAAGGAAAGATTCGACAAATCGGGCAGGGCTTCAGTAGCTCAATTGGAAGAGCGGCTGGACTAGATTCCCAGTAGGTCGCGAGTTCGAGCCTCGCCTGAAGTCGAATTTTTCTTTCCATTTTCTTTAAAAATAAAATATATTTCACAAGCATGTGTTAATGCGAAATAATATAAAACAATTATTAAGGGTAAAAGCGACTTCTTTACGATATTCAATAAACTGAAAAGTCTATTATATCGGTTGCCTAACTAGCATAGTTGGTAATAGATGGCGCTACTGCTACCATAAAGCAATGCAATAGATGTGAAGGAAAGATTCGACAAATCGGGCAGGGCTTCAGTAGCTCAATTGGAAGAGCGGCTGGACTAGATTCCCAGTAGGTCGCGAGTTCGAGCCTCGCCTGAAGTCGAATATTTCTTTCCATTTTCTTTAAAAATAAAAAATACAGAAAATTGTTTCTGTATTCAAAGTCACATTCGCACACATTTAAACATCTAGGCGACAGGTATAGCTCATTTGGGCTTGTAATTTGACAGAGGGGAAAGCCTGCATGGCTACTCCCCTCCGGTGTTGCTCTATGTATCTAGCTAAATAGTCTGCCTAAACGTCTGAATAACATACTGTCTGGTACTGCCCTAGTGACGTATCACGAGGACAGTTTCCGGAACCTGATATAAATGGCCCATTAACTTGGAACCTCGGAACGTTTTCACAATACATCTGTCGTGCTGATTCTGCGTAATGACCAGTGCAGTCAACAGATTGATTGGCAAATAAATTTGCGAAGTCCAATTCATTCGGGCGCAGACTGCGGTCATATTTTATTTATGTATGATGTTAAATAACGCAAGCGACCCGCCTCCGCTATGTATGTAATGTACACATATAAATGATTGTCCTGAATCACCCGAAATGCCAGACGGATCAACGCGCAGCCTAAACTGTTGATATATACATCGGAAAGTTTAAGTAATGTCTACATATCAAAGTTCTCGTATATCAACCGTAAGTTACACCGTTCTCTGTGAAAAAGTGTTGCGAACTTTCACAGTGCAGTTTACATATTATTATTTCAAAGAAGTTAAGGTTCGGTTACACCAAAATATTTGTATTTAATAAAATTTTGGTGCAATCCTCCAGGAAGCAAAAAAGCAATACACACTAAGATGCATAAGGGTCGAGTGAAATTATGTAAAGAAATCGATTGAGGCAAGAAGTAGTAAATTGAAATAATTAAACATAACTTTTATTTCTTAGCATACTTTTTTATGTCAAAGGATTGACAGATAAGCAGACGAGCCACCTGATGGAGTAGTAGTCACCGTCGCCTATGAACCTCGCAACCGGAATTTCACCATCGGAAAACCTACGTAAGATGTAACATCACTATGTCCAGTATAGGCCTTCACAAGTAGGTACAGCATAACAGAAACGAGCAAAAAATTCACTCAAGTTGAGTCTGATACGACGACACAAGAAGCAGTGGTATTATTCTTGTTTCGTGTCTTACAACGCATATAATATGACAAAATATTCGTGTAGTATAAAGAATAATATATTTCACTGTTACACATACGTATATTTTATAGGCTCAGCGAAAAGGATCTGCGACATGGCTACGGGTACACATATAAGGAAACATAAAACAGAATAGCGTAATAGGTTAAGATCCCACTGCAGAATCATTTCGTTCATTCAGATATGCTGCAAACCTAATTTTAAAAAAATATCCACATGAAAATATATCCACTAGGTTGCCTATCAAAATTTGGCCGCAAGTATTTTTTATTAAATTATTTTATCTTTAACAGCCAGCAACTCTTATTTGCGGCCGATTTAATTTGCCTCCCATATACCATAATAATAAGAAAAAAAATAGCTTTCATTTGATATATAAATAATACATGTACGTCATGGACGTAAAAAGTTGTCGGGGCGGAACGAAAATACGTTCGGGCGGCCAAGTGCGCAACGGCAGACGTGACTTTTCAAAGTCTTAATACATATTGCCGTGAGGTGGACCATCTTATTGAAAAACAAATAAAAAAATATTTCCCAAATAAAATATAAAAAATACTTGCGGCCATTTTTTGATAGGCAACTTAGTGGATATTTATTCTCTAGATTATAAATATGCGTAAAAATAGGTTTGCAGCATATCAGAATGAACGAAATGATTCTGCAGTGGGATCTTAACTTATAAGAATTGGCAGGAGACGATGTGAGCCTTGGCGCCACAATAAGTCATGTTGTTACGTAACTGAATGCATTTAGGGAATGAGATAGCTCGAGCGTTTTAATTTATCTCAGTTTTAATGGTAGGATTATGATTATGGGACACTAATTAATGTAGGCATCTGATTTTTATGTGGTCATGCATTGTTATAATCTTATGAGCTAGTGTTTCAGAAAAGTTAACAAGATCTTAAATTGCACATCAGAATCACGGCACAAGCATTCGCCCGGCGAGTTCAATTAATTAATAACTTAGAATGAAGACAAAATAGGTTTTATTAAAAAAAATAGTTTAAAATAGGATATTATGTGAATGCGGCAGCTACAGACATTTACACGAAACGCATAGATCAAAATGCAGATGCTTCCCTCTTTTGAGGCCTAAGTTATTTTGCTCGTGAGGCAGAAATTATGAGGCCATACATTACCATGTAAATACAACATTGCCGAACACTAGAATTTGGCGGCAGATAGATTTTACTATACACTAGCTGTGCCCGCGACTTCGTCACAGTGAGAATTTATGATTGTTCAGTATCTTCCCGGAAAAAGTCGTGGGCGCAGCTAGTATAAAAAAAGTTGCCTAAGTTACTCCTTATTACATAAGCTATCTGCCAGTGAAAGTCCCGCCAAAATCGGTCAAGCCGTTCCCAAAGTTATCCCCGCCAAACAGACAGACAGACAGATAAACATTGTAAAAAATGTTGTTTTGGTATATGTACCGTGTATACATTCATATGCATTTAGTAAAAAGCGATTATTTTTATATTACAAAGGGACACTCCAATTTTTTTTATTTGTATAGATTTTGTCGCGAAAGATGATGCGATGGTGGCTACGACCTCGAGTTCTAACATTTAGGTATATTTATGCCAAGTTCTGTTTACCTAAAAATAATAAACGAATGACATGATTAAGAACACATATTCAGAAATTATTGTCACACAATCAAGAATTCCACTTCTCCATCGCTATGTATTACTTTAACGCCTTCTTGTAGGTTTCTACCCAAGCGCCGGCGGCTAGCCCATGCACATAAATAGTGAAGATAACCATCACCAAATGTAACTATTTATTCCTCACTAACATTGTACGATAAGCATCGCCAGCGCTTACTCCCGACGTTGTATTACTACGCCCCGATTTGAAAGCGATGCACTAGAACACGCAAATCGTAGAAACGACCTCGACACTATACATTTATAACTAACTATGTAGTATAAAATAACTTACTATTCATTCTACGCATGTAACCATTAAAATCTTTTGTAATTAAACAACGTGATGCCTAATGATGTCTGACACGCGAATTTGTAACTACAAGAGTATGTTTCAAATATAATCGCTATGATGAAGCATTTCTTAATTGATTAAGTATTTAGCAGCCATTACGACTCATCAAAGCGTAATCTTAGGATTATTTTATCAAAGCATTCATCTTAAATAATAAATTTTCATATTATTCAAACAGTAAACGATATATAGCTTTATATGCAACATTTTGTTTAATTTCATCGTTAATTTTCTACTAATAATTTATAATATATTATAACTATTTTATTTATAACTAGACCCGGCAAACTTCGTATTTAACCATTCTAACCGGAGCACGATAGTGCTAAACACTACAATTTTTCGACAGATTAACCTATCTGTCGAAAAATTGTAGTGTTTAGCACTATCGTGCTCCGGTTAGAATGGTTAGATGGTAATGTATGGCCCAGTAATAACTATCACAGCGACATAACAACTGAGGTCTCAAGGGGGGCAACACATCTGCATTTTGACCTCTGGTCAATGTGTGGGTGTCTATAGTCTATAGGCTTGACCTTTATATCACGCAAAGTAGTTCACAAATTCGTTCACCCATCCCATATGGTATGGAACATTCTTCAAATAAATATTGAAACCAGAGCTAGTATAAAACGCGGCAATTAACACGCGTTGCTCTATTGGATAACTTTCACGTTTCGCGAATATAATTCACACAATATGGGCAATTGGGCGCGATGTTCCGAGCCACAGCAGCGGCGATAAAACGCGTGTGGGTGTTACTATGTTGTAAGGCCCACCTCAAACGTGCGGAATATTCTACCGTCGGCCTGCACATATGCGTAAAAAAAAATTTAACGTTATTCCGAAATATGCTAGCTTTATTTTGTAGTGTTTATACAAAAGAAAAAAACACATAATCTTACTGTATTTTACAAAATCGTACATCATGTGTAATCCGATACAATTTTTTTAATATATAATTCATTAATTGTCCAACAGCAGTAAAAGCTTTATATAATTGTGAATAAAATATAACATTTTATTATTACATCGTTGCTTGCCAGCAACTAATAACTTAATTACTTATACACATTCAAGTTACCAGCAAAAATTATTTCTATTACCTTTTTTTTATTGCAGGCGTGAAATAAACTTGAGATTCCTCCAGCTATGATGTGTTCTAAGATTTTCGCAAGCTATACTCATTGAAATAAAACTGTTAAAATGTTTTTATTGATTTATCTCGCGTTTAAAAAACTAAAATGATTTTTAAAATAAACCCTACGTTTTGATCGCTCCTCAGTTAACTATTTTTTTCAGCTTTCCACGGAAGCTGAAAAGCGTCCAACAATAGTTTTATTCCTCTAACTAGTTCATAATTGGGTCTTGGGGCGTTTCGCACCGTGACCCGCGGTGTGAATCACCAAGGGCTCTTTTTTGAAGGCGGATTTTTATGTTTTAAAACCTGTTTTTTTTTTTTTTTTTTATAATGTAATGGAAGTGGTAAACAAGCATGCAGTTCACGTTGATGTTAAGTGATGACTGCAGCCTATAGACACCCACACAAAGACTAAGGTCAAAATGCAGATGCGTTACCACTCCTGAGGCCTAAGGTGTTACGCCTCTGTGCCGGAAATTACAGGGCCGTACACTACCACCTGACCGGAACACGATAGTGCTGAACACTACCATTTAGCGGCAAGTATATTAGGTAATGCGGTGGTGCCTACGCCTACGCCCGAGCTCCGTCACTGGAGCTCTACCACCAGTGGTTCGCTCAGTTTTGTTTCGTTCGTTTGTAAGAAATTGAACTAACGTAGCAATTCTTCTTAGGTCTTAGAATAAACAACTTCTATTAAAATATTCGTTTTGTTTTTAAAATTGAATGAGTATTATTTATCAATACAAAAATGTACAGACTTGGTTTGGGTTTCAATGATGCCTGAATTCTGGGACAGGCAGGTTTAGAATAAGCCCCCTGCATCAACGTGACCCGCGATAGTGACTGGCGCGTGGTAATGGGTCCACCTAATGAAATTACAACGATTTGTACAGGTACCGAGCGAGTATATTTAATGCTTTTGAACTAGATTAGGAAGTCCCTTGTTATTGTTAATGTATATAGGTATGTACGAGTACATAGGTAGGTACCTACGTTGTTCAACGTAAAATTCTTCTGCCGATAGAAGTTTACTGCTGGACAAAACCCTTCCCCAAAGATGCTCACAACAGTGACGAGCATCATTAGAGTAGGATATGCCACAATCACCATCCTTGGCATGTGGATTGGAGATTGCAGTGGTGGCAGTTTTATCACAGGACGCTGCCGCCCAGACAGCGTTATTGTATTTACTGCGCTGTTTGTATTACTATTGGAATGGCTTGACTGCCATTGTTCGGTCGACTGACTGCTCTAGAGGAATTCTGTTCCACCAGTGGGTGGGTCGTCACGTCCCAACGCCAAAAAAGTTTGTTTGCCACCATCGTTATTTAAAAAAATAAATGTTTTTTTCAATTCAGGAATGAAATCATAAGGCTTTTTCCAAGAAATAAAAAATTGCTAAGTCAAAAATGGAGTGCACTACTCGAGTTGCATAAAATAATCGTGAATCCAAATATCCTTGAATAAATGTCATCATTAATGATATGAATCGACGAAATATCCGAGCTAGAGTTGTCAATAGAATAATAGAGTGTAGATATATTTCAACTCCGACGTACGAGGACAATACGAGGGAGAAAATACGGCGGAGCCTACTGTAGATACCCCAAAATCATAATTAAGGACGCCTATTTCAGGTTTCCTCTCATGGACGGATATATATTTAACTATATAGAACTAGCTGACCCGGCAAACTTCGTATTTCCTCAGAATTAAATAATGTGTCAAAGGTTTGATAGATACGGACTATTTGTATGGGAAAATGAAATTGTGGTTTTTACTATTTCTCTTCAATTTCTTCATATTTTCTTACCTTTCAAAACTTCCCTGGGCTTAGAAATAATTCAAAACCAAAATTAGCCAAATCGGTCCCGCCGTTCTCGAGTTTTAGCGAGACTAACGAACAGCAAATGATTTTTGTATATATAGATAGATAGATAATATGCGGTATAGGTCGTTATTAAGAATTTCAAACCCTTAAATGACTGGTCTTTCTTTCATTTTTTACATTTCAGGGTTCCTTTGAAAGATAATAAAAATAGCACTAATGAAATTAAGGCGAGTTCAGTTCATATTTCCGTAATAATATAGGTATATATTCAGTTACTCTCAGCAGGATTTCCCGAACACTGGTAGATATGGCGCATCTAGATCGTATACTTCTTAAATTAGTATACAAATACTAATTTAATAGACAATTATCGGGAATGATTATTCGTAGAATATTTGTTATTGATGATATAATTAATGTCATGCAATATCAGAAATTTGACGATGTGGGCCTTCGGTAGCTTAGTGGTAAAGCGGCTGGACTGGTTATCCTTAGGTTCGATTCCCGCCTGAAGTCAAACTTCTCTTTCCCTTTTTTCTTTAATTTCTAAAGATCACTCGCATATGTTATTGCTAAAAATAAAAATATTACAGATAAGTACAGCTCTAGTGAGGAAGCTCTAGGGCGTTGGCCCCACCGCATTATCTAATCTACTTTACCGCTGAATGGTAAATGTTCAGCATAATCATTTCCCGGTCAGATGGTAATATACGACCTGTAATTTCCGGCGCAGAGGCATAAGAGCTTAGATTTCAGAAATGGAATGGTAAAGCATCTCTATCATGAAATCTCTTACTTTTATGTAGATGTGGGCAACAGAAATTAATTACCATTAATGTGAAATGTATGCTTGTTTTTCACTTCATGACATAAAAAATTAGTCTGCGGGTAAATACGAAACAATAATAATAATAATAATGTACTGCAGACCGAATTTCGGCCACAGCGGCCAGCCACAATTATCATACAATTTTTGAAAGCATATACTATAAAAATATAAAATAGGAGCCAGCCATCCAGCGGGTGCGACTAGCCGTACATAATACTGTACTTACTCCAACGCTTTTATATGGAAGCGAGAGCTGGGTATCCAGGAAAGAGCATGAATGTAAGTTGAACGCGGTCGAGATGAGATCATTGCGCAAGATTTGCGGTGTATCACTCACCGATCGTGTTCGTAATGAAGATGTAAGAAAGAGGCTTTGTGTGAATGATAATATCGGTGTAAAAATGAAAAAAGGCATGCTCCGATGGTTCGGGCATATAGAAAGAATGTCGAATGAGCGAATGACTAAACAGATATACAATGCGAATGTGGATGGTTGCAGAGGCCCAGGAAGACCAAGACTGACCTACCATGACCAAATAGGTTGAGTTCTGTCTGATGGTGGGATCAAAAGTCTTAGGAATCGGCGTGCATGTATGAAGAGAATGATGAAAGTAGACGAGGCACGAGAGGTTTGTCAGAGCCGGGATATCTGGCGCTCTACACTCTCTGCCTACCCCGTTAGGAACCTGGCGTGAAGATACATACATACATATAAAATAGGAATAATATCACTTAATTGGTACATATATTAACTTACTGGCAATTCATAGAATTCTTCTATTGAATAGAAGGCACACTTGTTTAACCATTTTCTGTCTTTTCTTGAATATCATGGTGGAAGTTGCACTTTTTTTAATTTTGTCCGGCAGCCTATTGTAAACCAATGAACCAATTGTGTACACGCATTTCTCAGATTTACGCAGTTTGTTAAAGGGCATGGCAAGGAGATGAGCAAGCTTGTCACTACGGAGGGCACGGTGGGAGCACGTGCCTCGCGTTTTAAAGGTGTTGAGATGTTTATAGCCTGATGGGACGGCAATCCGATCCGACACGACCGGAGACAGACCGGGCGCTGGACCAACTGCTTTACGTGCTCTCCGAGCCACGGATACCAGACTTCGGGCTACTACTAGGAAAAATCTGTTATTGGGTTTTTTCTGTGAGAAAACCTCACCTAAATCGGCAACTTAGTGGATTTTTGTATTTATTACTGTTTAGCTACCTAGTATTCGTTTTTCAGTCTTATTATTTCCTACATTGGTGTCTGAAATGTGTTTTTATAGGTACCTAACTGAGATGGTGATATACCAATACTTTGTAACATGAAAATATACGCCACACGCACTGGTGTAGTAAAATGTCATTTTTAATGTCGTACTTATATGTCAACACAAAAATTACGTTTCTTTTTTTGGCAAACCATTCTGCGATACATAAACTTTAATTACAGGCACACCGAAACCAATGATATCACCATTTGGCAACACACAAGTGCCATCAGAAAAACCCAAACACAATTTTACAACGCAATTAATTTATGCCGATGATATATTTTAATAACTGGTAACCACTGAAATGTAAAACACCTGCAATATTTTTATTTTGGTTTTCATTGGCAAGAATTCTATGTGGAATAGACTACAAATAATTTAAAAAAAATTAAAAAATGTCGGCAATTCACACGCATGAATTTTTATGTCAAGGTATCTCTTTTACTGTCGCTTTTTCTTTTATTCGACTTTTCTGAAGCTTTCACTTCAGAAAATTAAAACGTTAAAATAAACACCGTAGAGCAGGGAGGTCTGCAGTCTGTGAACACATAGCGGACAAACCAACTCATTATATTCGGTTTGACAAAACTCGAATACTCGCTACAGAACACAGACCAATTCCAAGAATGGTTCGGGAGGCTATTGAGATTAAAAAACATCCAAATTTCAATAGAGAAGATGGTTGGCGATTGTCACCAACATGGGATCCAATACTCAGTAGAATAAAAGTCCAACCGCAACAGTCTGTAAGACCTCAACATTTACAATTAGTAACTTTTGTGTTAATCCTGAACGCTACGCAAGACGTTTGCAAAATAGATGGAGGTAGCTATAATAATTTTTCAAACTGTTGTCAGACAAATACCACCTCAGTCTGCCCGAGACCACGGAAGCTGAAAAGCGACCGAAACGCCGGGTTCGATTTTAAATAATCATTTTAGTTTAATATACGCGAGATAAATCCGAAACTAGTTTTATTTCAATGACGATAAAATAAATTCGCAGTTTCAATTTTCGCGCGAAAATGGACTTAAAGTTCCGATGACGTCTCGAGCACTTGTTAAGGGACTATGGACTCCTTTTACGTTATTTTTAATTGTACTCAATCAAAAAAACTTGCCAGTTTATTTATTCATGTAAAATATTATACTCTCAGTGCTACTTATAAATTTCACAAATGGCTTCTCTTCCAACAATTGTGTATAGCAAAATAATTTTCACTTAGGTAGTCGGCTTATCGAGATTTCTATCGCAGCTCGCTATTCATCACGAGGCGTCTCGAATGATCGATTGCCGTCAGCCAAGCCACCGCCGCACCGACAATGCGACACTTTGCTGGTTGAAAAAATATCCATTCAGGCCAAAGTGTTGTTTCCGTGATATACCTTCTGATACTGGTGACGCAAAAAAATAAATCAGAAATATATTAACATAACTTCTCGCCTGTATTTCTCTGAAAGTAGACAGAATTTAATACTTAAACACATCTATCTAGGTAAATCTAAGTGGCAAACCAGACTTACCAACTTAGTTATCAACCGAAACTACTGTACCAAGAAACTTAAAATTTTTGATGTTACCTAAAATCTAGGACTCAGTATATTTAAATCTATAGCAGCTATATCTTAAAATACGAGCCACCACAAAATTAATTCAATGGTCAGTGATCAACGATAAGCTAATGCCCCATTATTTCTTCGCTTCACGTTGATAACAGCGCCGCATTAAATGTACGTTACAACGAAGGGTAAATTCATCGCGCTCAAATGCCTTAATTCTAAACGACAGCTATTGCTGCAGTATGCTTGAGGGCATAAATTAAGGACAACCCTCATGAACACGCGACAAACTTCTCGGATATATTAAACCGCTAATAATCTTAATGTTCCTACGCCTTACACATGCGCCATAAATATGTTCAACGTAACCCGGCCAGATCTGGCTCAGTCTGGATTTTGAAGTTCGGCGGTATTCTTCAAGCGGTTGATTGTCGGGCTTATGAACGATCCAGCTTAGTTATTGATTGAACTGCTGCCTTTAACTGAAACTAGATAGATTGGTTGTTACAAGAGTTTTACTAAACCAATTTGAATAGAAAAATTATTGCAATTTATTCAGTCAACCATTCGGATGCAAACAGACCAACGTGCAAATTTAGGGAGGTAGTATAGGGTCTTTCACAAGTGTTTTTTAATGTAATAAAGGAGGCAAACAAGCATGCAGTTCACATTGATGTTAACATTTGGCAGCAGATAGACTAGGTGGTAGAGCTCCAGTGACGGAGTTCGCGGGCGTAGGCACCACCGCATTCCCTAATATACTTGCCACTAAATCGTAGTGTTCAGCACTATCGTGTTCCGGTCAGGTGGTAATGTACGGCTCTGTAATTTCCGGCACAGAGGCATAACACCTAATGCCTCAGGTTTGGCAGCGCATCTGCATTTTGACCTCTGGTCATTGTGTGTTGTCATAGGCTACTGTCATCATTTAACATCAATGTGAACTGCACGCTTGTTTGCCACTTTTATTACATTAAAAAAAGATAATTCGGTGGTGACTACGCCCTCGAGCACTGGAACTCCTGCACTGGAAGTCTAACACCAGTAAGGTATGTACTCAAGTTCTGATAATGAGTACCTATAGTTTGCTGATGACACCGCATTTCTTATAATAGATTTAATACAAATAAATTATATCGGTGCTCATTTTTGTAAGTATCTAATAACCAAAGCAAATACAATGACGTGTGACATATTAGAAAACTGCTGAGTATGCGGATTCCAGAAATGAATACGGCAATATGAATTTAATACCTATTAACTTCAAGTATATTTGATGGGTGGAGTATCAAATTTAATATTATATTTGTTCATTTTAGTTACGTATCATCTTAACATAATAGTAACTTTTTGGTACGCATCATTGATTGATCTTTATGAATGTTAAGGATTTCTAGTAATTTCTTCATAGTCATCTCCCACAGTGAGCTCCACGCATGGTCCTTGGGCCATCAAACCATGACTGATTCTTCATTTTACCGACACCGTTAGATTTCTTTTTCCAGATAAGTCAAGAACTTATTTTTTTTAAACCAAAGACGGCTGAAAACTAAGACATATCACAGCGGTTTTTCTTATCATGTAGTGGTGGATAAAGATAGGATTTTTGGAATCCATCCCCTGAGATAGTGGGTGAAATTAAAAAAAAGACCATGATATTATCCACGCGGATGAACTCGCGGTTCAAGCTTGTGCGTTAATAAAGAGTTAAGTATAGTCTATAATCCGCTATCGGGACAATATTATAAGGAAAACAAATGGGTTTATATTTATAACGAAAGCAGAAAAGGGTGTTGATGCACCTCAAAGTTTTATCAAGGGTAGCGAATTCATTATGACCCCATTCTTCCCCTTACACCATGCTCTGCTAAAGGTTAAAGGTTAATTTGAAGTCAAAGGTCAAATTATAGAATGTCACACGAAAACGAAGTCAATTCGTAAAAAATTTGAACTCATGCGGTACAGAGGTATAACACCTAACCTTATTCATAAATTTAAGTATTGTGGGTATTAGGTATGTCGCTTATAGATACAAAAACCAGAATATTATTATTATGAACAAGAAACAGTAATTAATTAAACAATCGCAAGGACTTACTTGATTATATTTCAAGTTTAAATGAAATGAAGACTTTTCGTATTAAACTTAAAGCGAAATATAAAATATGTTTAGTTCTCTATTCCGTTCATAAGTTAATATAAACGCTATCTAACTTGTCATGTCGCTCTTACTACTTTACGCTTCTATACAAAGTATGAAGTTAGTTGCATAGAATATCGTTGATGATATTTTTAAACGAAACTCACTTTATAACTGAACATAGTTAAAGCGTTAAAGCACTCTGAGAGCCTATTGTAAAATACTTTCACAAAACTGAAGATTAAAAATTTTCTACACATAATTGTACAACTAACAATTTTACAGTGTAAAGAAGAATCCACTTTATTTTTCTGGTTTTTGTGCTGTTGGGATTTTCAATTTGGATACTTTGAGGGGTAGCTTGCACATCTCCTTTCTTTTAATTTTTGAGACTTAAAAAAATATTTAGGTACCTATAGATATCAATTTATCTTTTGTCGTTTTCGGGTCTGACAAATATTTAAGTACAACTAGATATCGGTCTATCTTTTGCCGTTTTTGGGACTTAAAAATATTTAAGTACAACTAGATATCGGTCTATCTTTTGACGTTTTTTGGGACTTAAAAATATTTAAGTAGGTGCAACTAGATATCGGTCTATCTTTTACCGTTTTTGGGATCTAAAAATATTTAAGTACAACTAGATATCGGTCTATCTTTTGCCGTTTTTGGGATCTAAAAATATTTAAGTACAACTAGATATCGGTCAATCTTTCGCCGTTTTTGGGACTTAAAAATATTTAGGTATAACTAGATATCGGTCTATCTTTTGCCATTATACACTTTCGCTCGTCACCATGTATCCTCTCGGAATGTGTTGTATCAATATCGCCATCTAGCCGAAACAATGATTAGACTTTTTACTGGTGGTAGAGTTCTGAAGGCACCACCGCGGTACCTAATCGTTTTGCCGCTTAATAGTAATATTTGTACATTTGTTGTTGCATTATGTTAATAGGCTACAATTTTAATTACCATCAATGTAGACTGTATGTTTGTGGCAAACAAGGACTTCATGTTTTATTTAAAGAAAAATGGAAAGAAAAATTTGACTTCAGGCGAGACTCGAACTCGCGGCCTACTGGGAATCTAGTCCAGCCGCTCTTCCAATTGAGCTACTGAAGTCCTGCCCGATTTGTCAAATATTTCCTTCACATTTATTGCATTGCTTTATGGTAGCAGAGTCTCGCCTGAAGTCAAATTTTTCTTTCCATTTTTCTTTAAATAAAATATATTTCACAAGCATGTGTTAATGCGAAATAATATAAAACAAGGACTTCATGACATAAAAAATAGCATCAAGATACTAAACGAAATATCTGAATTTTAGTTCAAATGTTTCCGTCACTTCACACTGTATTTCCCAAGGGGGTAGCAAGAGGTAACTGTACGTTCAGCCAACACACATAATATTGTTTCACATAATATTCATCATCATCATCATCATTTCAGCCAAAAGACGTCCACTGCTGAACAAAGGCCTCCCCCAAAGAATGCCACAACGAACGGTCCTAGGCCGCCCTCATCCAGCGATTGCCCGCGACCTTCACCAGGTCGTCGGTCTATCTTGTGGGGGGCCTGCCTACGCTTCGATTTCCGGTACGCGGTTGCCACTCAAGAACTGCTCTGCCCCAACGGTCGTCAGTTCTTCGAGCTATGTGCCCTGCCCACTGCCACTTGAGTCTCGCTATTCGGTGAGCTATGTCGGTAACTTTGGTTCTCATGTGGATCTCCTCATTTCTGATTCGATCTCGCAGAGAAACTACAAGCATAGCTCTCTCCATTGCTCTCTGAGTGACCTTGAGCCTTCTTATGAGGCCCATAGTAAGCGATCAGGTTTTTGTCCCATATGTCATCACTGGCAACACACATTGGTCAAAAACCTTTTTCTTGAGACACTGCGGTAAGTCGAACGAGAAGATGTATCGAAGCTTCCCGAACGCTGCCCAACCGAGTTGGATTCGGCGATTGACCTCTTTCTCAAAGTTGGACCGACCTAACATTACGTAGACCTTTTTATGACTTTTTTTTAACAATTATGCAAATGCAGTAATTTATTATGGGTTGAATTCAGCTATATTTGGCTATTTTAATTTAAATACAAAGTCAAATGGCACAATGTGACCCTGAGGTCGTTGGCGAGCGCCATTTCCGGGGTACGAATCCGCTGGTACACGCGAAGCTAGTACACAAAGGGTGTTAATTTAGTTGCGATGATAAACCTCCACTTATTGCGCCAAAATGTACAAAATTAGCATTTCCATTACAGTTGTAAATCGCTTTTGGCTTAGATAAGACACTGAAATTGCCGGCTTTTGTTACATATTAAGTAGTTACTCGTTTAAAAAAACTTTTACTGTTTTTAACTGACTTTGAAAACGAGAAGGTTTTTTTTCTTAGATTTACTACTCTTATGCATCATGCAAAATTATCTTAACCGTTCTGTTTCGCGTAAAATGAACTAAAAAGTAACTATACCTCATGGAAAAAAAATTCTAACCTTTCGGTTGCTTTTCAGCTTCCGTGGTCTTGCACAGCCTATCGGACAAATGATCTGCCAGTAGTTTGAAAAATTACCTTAGTTATTAGGTGTTCTAATTATGCCGCTCTCTCCACTAATTTCTAAAACGTCTAGATTTCATGCTAAAAGCTAAATTGACTAAGCTTTCATAAATAACCAGACTTAGATACATTAGGATTTAAATTCCAATATTTTTATATTGGGATTCACCAAGAAGTAGTTTTCTTTCATTATGTCTATTCACAGGTTACTGCAAAACACACGCGACGCACAAACAACTGCGGACATAAAATTAATATACACGTCTATCGAAAAAATCATTCTGAACCATCTATGATCTTTGACTTATATTAATCTAAACTTATAATAAATCTGTAGAAGTGTAAATTCTGTACATTAAAAATATTGAAAAAATAAATACCAGGGGATGTTATTAGATCGATACCGAACACAAATATGTGATTAGAAATTTTTTTGTCTGTCTGTCTGTCTGTTTGTTCAAGCATCACATAAAAACTACCGGGCCGATTACAATGAAACTTGGTATGATTATATTTTAACCTTTGGCGCACAACACTGGGTACTTTTTATCCCGACAAAATGTCTTCTTTGTTTGTCTATGTGTTTGTGCATGCTAATATCAGAAACGGCTTATTCGATTTGCGGTTCACTAATATATTGTGGTAAGTTTTACTTAACATTTAATGTTTGTTTCATGTGAATCGGTTCAGAAATAAAAAAGTTATGTCAATTTAAAGAATCGTATCGAATATTTTTAAGCTATTCTGTATCATAGTTCTATCTTTTAGGGAGTTTCGTACCTACTAGGTAAAAACGGACCCTACGGATAACTAATCCTCCGTTGTCTGTCTGTCTGTCTGTCCGTCTGTCTGTCTGTCTGTCACCAGGCTGTATCTCATAAATAGTGATAGCTAGAAAGCTAATATTTTCACAAATTATGTATTTCTGTTACCGCTATAACGTAGACGCTTAAAATTTTCACAGAATTTTTAGGTCTTATGTTGTATTGTAGCTTCCATAATAAATCTATATACATACAAATAAATAAAATTGGAGTGTTTGTTTGTAATATTAAAATAACCGCTTTTTACTAAACGCATATGCATGTATACACGGTACATATACCAAAACAACATTTTTTACAATTTTTGTCTGTCTGTCTGTATGTCTGTTTGGCGGGGCTAATCTGGGGAACGGCTTGACCGATTTTGACGGGACTTTCACTGACAGATAGCTGATGTGATAAGAAGTAACTAAGGCTACTTTTATCTCCATACATCCATACATACATACCTACATACAAATAAGAAGAATTGGAGTGTCTTTGACTTTGACGGGACTTTCACTGGCAGATAGTTGATGTGATAAGGAGTAACTTAGGCTACTTTTATCTCCATACAACCATACATACATACATACCTACATAAACCTACATAAAACAGAATTTGAGTGTCTCCGTTTTTGACGGAACTTTCACTGGCAGATAGCTGATGTAATAAGGAGTAACTTACGCTACTTTTATACTAGCTGCGCCCACGACTTCGTCCGGTTAGATACTGAACAATCATACTTTTTCTCACGTAGACGAAGTCGCGGGCATAGCTAGTAAGCAATATATTTTTTTTATCATAGAATATTTCTTACTCTAACTTACTGGTTGTTTTTTTTAGTAATTTCACTTAATAGATTCGACACTCATATTAATTTTAGAGGTGAAGTGATCGAAAAATAATTCTTTGCTAGAGCAGAGATCACCAATCCGACCGCGATCTGACCTACTTTGGTCTACCTTTCAAAAGAAAAAACATCAGCCTGAATTTTTCAGCCAAAAATGTACACACTTTATTTCATTTACCTGCGCTTCGATTTCATATCCGGAACTCCGCAGTTTAAATATTTGGCTAAAATACTAATAAATAAATAATATGAGATACGTGGATTGTTATTTTTTTTACATAAAGGAAATGCTCCCTAAATACGATCATATAGTTATGCAACGGACAGAAATTCTATTAAATATCGGTTTCTAACAGATATTTTACTGTACTAATTTTAGGCCAACCCCGTCTGACGATCGAAAGAATTTGGTGACTATAAAATATATGACAGTAAAATGAATAGCAAATAAGTAGTTAGATGATAAATAATAGCTATATTCAAACATTTTACGTTGTTCGCCTTTGGTCATATGATTTATAGCTTATCTGAGATTCGGCAGTTGAGGAGCATATATCAATCACTTGTAGATACCTCCCCATCAATCATGCCGTGATTTCGTGTTTATGCACTGGTGACTGCACATATTTTACTTTTTGGCATACAACCTGAACTGTTTACAAAATATAGACGGTTAGCTTTACGTATATCTTTTTGATTACCCTTGAAATCACATTTCTAAAAATTTACAATGTATCAGTGTGATATGTGTTAGTGATCGTAACTACACCTCCATAGGAATTGCATTTTAAAGTAACTGAATAAGTCCTCAATGATAATCTTCTGGATCAAAACTTTGATCTTAATTATCTGCTCACTAATTTAAATATCAAGCTGCGTGTATGGGTGCAATCGTATAATTTTGCATATCAAACATTTTGACCTGACGGGCGGTAATTTGTATTGTTTCATTCATTTAGCATTCTCTCATATATTTCGTAATTTAAGACAGTTCGCGTATTACTGGCAAGAGCTCTTCGCGTGCTCTTAAACAAGCAGTAAGTAATCGTTCATTAATCAAGTCAAATAATTACAGTCCATTTTATAATTCAAACAAGTGTATTATTTCAATCAACATTTTTTATTAGGATTCCGTAGTGTACAAGGAACTCTTATAGTCGGCATGTCCGTCCGTTCGAAGCTAAGCTCGTAGACTTGTAGACGTTACTACCTAACCTATAATCTGGCACGTTAATTTTTACGGTACCTCCCCTATACGTAAAGTGCAGATGTATTTTTTTTTTAAGCGCTGATACCATCCCTTTCGTGATGGAATCATCATGTGGAGTATGGTTGGGCAGGTTTTAAAAAATGCAGTCCCGACACGCACTTGGCCGGCTTTTTATTTAATGAAGTGGCATACGAGCATAGAGGTCACATTGATGGTAAATGAATAGTGTAGCCCATAAAAACCAGAGATTTTAGTATTGATCCATTGCTACTCCTAAGTTGTTACATCTGTGTCAGAAATTACAGGTCCGTACAATCCGTACATGACCACCTGACGGAAACACTACCATTTAACGGCAAGTAGAGTAGTTAACGCGGTGGTGTCGACGTCCGTAAGCTTTGCCACTGAAACTCTACCACCAGTAAAAAACCATTACCAAGGGTTCTTCCTCACCTGGATGCCATGGTGACGTCGCCGGCTACGTATCCAAGCAGCTAGTATGGAAATACATGATACCTAACTCCACCACCCTACCATAACCATACTAACTGCTTGGATACGTAGCCGGCGCCGTCGCCATGGCATCCCGGTCAGGTAGAGCCCTAAAAGTGTTGTAGCTGCCAAGAGCTTCTACACTGTGACATACGACATTTATCTTTTACTAACTGACCCGGCAAACTTTGTATTGTCTCAGAATGAAATAATGTGTCAGAGGTTTGATAGATACGGACTAATTGTATGGGAAAATAAAATTGTGATTTTTACTATTCATTTTTTCAATTTCTTCAGATTTTTTTACCTTTTAAACCTTCCCTGGGCTTCCAGAAATCATTCAAAACCAAAATTAACCAAATCGGTCTAGCCATTCTCGAGTTTTAGCGAGACTAACGAACAGCAATAGATTTTTATATATATATATAGATGAAAGCATTTCATTGTGTGTTGGCACCGAGACAATGCAATGGGTGTCGGGAGAAAAATAAAACAGGACATATTATGACAGGCCAGTGTACTCGAACGTGTCGAAATGAGAAAAAAGGAAGAGACGTCGAGACACGCGTCGACACGTCTGTAATTAAGGGCGTCCACGACTAGACGCGTTAGTTTTTGTCGAAATTAATGGGGCCTCTCGTTTTTCACTGTACAGAACTTTGCACAATGTAATGAACAAAGTTTGAAACGTTTCGTCCTTTTGTAAATTCCTTTACCTGATCATAGCATGAGTTATGTACTATTAAATACACAGATACTCGCCTTTAATTTTTCTGAATATGTAGGCAGGTAGAGATTAAAAAAGGTATTAAAACATAATTATGAGCGATGGAGAAGTCCGAGACCAATGAAGAGGGCTATGCTTGGAGTTTCTCTGCGAGATTGAATCAGAAATTAGGAGATCCGCTTGAGAACCAAAGTTACCGACATACGAGTAGCTCACCGAATAGCGAGACTCAAGTGGTAGTGGGCAGGGCACATAGCTCAAAGGACTCACGGCCGTTGGGGCAGAGCAGTTTCTGAGAGGCGACCGCGTACCGGAAAACGAAGCGTAGGCAGGCCCCTCACAAGATGGACCGACGACCTGGTGAAGGTCGCGGGCAATCGCTGGATGAGGGTGGCCCAGGACCGTTAGTTGTGGCAATCTTTGGGGGAGGCCTTTGTTCAGCAGTGGATGTCTTTTGGCTGAAATGATGATGATTATGAAAAAGTCAATATCACATCGCTCAAATCTGACTACGGGATTGGACGCCTAATTTCGGGTTTAGCAGCCTACTGCCACTTTTTTTACCGAGAAACACTAGCAAGAGGCTGAATTAAAAATAACTTTTTTGAAACCTTATTTGTTTTGTTTACTTAATTGTTACTTATTTCTATATGCGAAAATGAAATGACGTTTGTTAGTCTCACTAAAAATCGAGAACGGCACTTCCGATTTGGCTAATTTTAGTTTAAAAATATTCGTTAAGGTCCAGGAAAGGTTTAAAGGTGAGAAAATAAAAGAATTTGGAACAGAAATATAATATGAAGAATTTGGAAAGAATAGTAAAAACCAAAATTTCCATTACCCAAATAAATAGTTCGTATCCGTATTTTTTTTTTTTTTTTTAATGTAATGAAAGTGGCAAACAAGCGTGCAGTTCACATTGATGTTAAGTGATGACTGCAGCCTATAGACACCCATACAATGACCAGAGGTCAAAATGCAAATGCGCTGCCACTCCTGAGGCTTTAGGTGTTATGCCTCTGTGCCGGAAATTACAGAGCCGTACATTACCACCTGACCGAAACACGATAGTGCTGAACACTACCATTTAACGGCAAGTATATTAGGTAATGCGGTGGTGCCTACGCCCGCGAGCTCCGTCACTGGAGCTCTACCACCAGTAAAATGAACTGAAATGAAGAATGGGAAAATGAACTTGTTGTTTTCCTCAAATCTTCGAGATATTATTTAATTATAAGACGAAACGAAGTTAGCCTCAAAAATATAATAAAACTGGTGTAACACATAAATATACGTTAAGCCATTACGTGAGGCTTAAGAGAACCTTGGTGGATTAGGCATTATTTTTTCAAGACCTGAGTGATTTATATGTTTATCCAAGCATAACTAATGCTTTCAGCTGGTCAACGTTCTAACTTTCCATTTGATTTTACTTAACGTATCAATATCGTGTACAATGTAGTAACGGTAAAATTATATTTTACATTAATATTACTAAAAAAAGGTTTGTCTTTATCTGAACGATGGAAGTTAGCGAAAAATAGGTAGGTATTTAGCGCTTTTTAGCAATATCTTATCTACAGTGTTTCTTCTATATTCGTCATCTTTTTCAAATACTCTGCCTTTTTAATGACATAAAAGCAACAAATATGCATACCTACAGATAACACTGGTAAGTGAATACGGTAGGTTATAAACATCAATGTTAAAACCATAGATTTCAATGTTTTGCCTCTATATCGCAAATTATGGGACCGTACTAGTGTACGTACTAGTGATGGTAGTCCATCCAACCGCACTTCGATAGCGCTAAACACTATCATTACCGGCAAGTAGGTACGAGTATATTATTATTACGTCATGCGGTAGTGACTAGTACCCGTTGCTGGAGCTACCATTACACCTGTTTTAAAGTCTTACACAATCAAAAATAAAAAGCATAGATATGAATAGATTCAAATTTAGGCGACATCATGTTCCAATCGAGATCAGCTGAATAAATTCAGCGAGATTCGCAAGTTTCATCGCTAGCTGTAACAATAGTGGCGCAGTGTACGTCAGCTGAACATATTGTTCCAGCAGTCGGAGTCAATATCGTATTCAGTCCTTACGTCTCACCGCCTTACACAACATATCTTTTGCTTTTTGTTGAGTGTCGTTCTAGGTTAATGTATAACGTGGTTCTCTGGAATATCATCTCTATTCTTGAAAACTTCTGTGTTGTTGACGTAGTAACGTCTTATAAATTGGTAAAATCCGGCGGTACGCACGAAAAAGTATAACTCATGGTCAATGATACATGGTCACGTTCCGCCTGAGCCGAACGTGCAAGCGAGAGTTCGGAACAAACGATAGAGAGGCACGATCGGCCTAAGCGTTCGGCCTGTGACGGATGTTATCACGTAAAATTATATCTACGGTTTTTTTATTCTTTTACACAAACAGAATTGAAGAAGAACAAAATTTATTTTGTTCTTAAATCAAAAAATAAAACAATAAGTAGATTCAAATTTAGCTAATTTAATGTTCTCGTCGAGATCAGCTAAATAGATTCAGCGCGATCGTCGCTAGCTGCAACAATAGTGGCGCAGTGTACGTCAGCTGAACATATTGTTCCAGCAGTCGGAGTCAATATCGTATTCAGTGTTTGCGACCCACCGCCTTACACACTATTTCTTTTGCTTTTTGTTCTTATGAGTCGTTCCAGGTTTATCGTGCCACGCGGCTCATTGAAATTCTATTCATTTAAACTGAAAATAAATTACGTTGTAGTGTTAATGTTTCTAGACGTTTTTTTTCTACTTTAAGAACCTACACTTGATGATATGTATCACAAAAGTGGTTATTTGGTACTCGTAGAGAAGACTAAAATAGAAGGTAAATTTATACTGTAGTCTACGGATATCTATCTACACATAAAAAATCGTCTTGAATGTCTCTCTTAGCTTCATATATTTGGTCCCTTGATTTCTGTCACAGAGGCAAAACAAGTTAAACCTCAGGGGTGGTACCGCATCTACATTTTTACATCTTATATTATGTACGTAATATCTTAAGGCTGTAGGTAGTATTCACTTACCATGCATGTGAATTGCATTCTTGTTCGCCACCATAACAACAAAAATAAATATTTGACATTTGTTAGTATTAATGTTTGCTTTTCATATTTCATACAAAGAAATATGAAGTGGTCTTAACCGTACAAAATAATTTCAACGTGTACGGGGAAGGTTCTCATTTAAAATACAAAGGGAAATATAATACAGTTTTCCTTAGATTTCTCTTTCAATCCGCATCGCTGAATGACAAACAGCATAGCATTTTATATAACCTTACAAAGATTCCCATTAATGAAAATGCACTTTTTAAAAAAGGGAAGAAATATACTCCCATTTAAATTCTAGCGTAGCAGTGTAAACACACAGGTTTGCGCATAGCAATTATAATAGTCTCCTGAGGCGTTAGAGGACATAGCGTTTACGACACTTCCATGCAAAATTTCTCTTATGAAACCGTTGATTAATCTACGTTGTTTCGCCAAAGTTTTAATTCCGGAATACATAAAGTCCAGTGTTCGGCGGAAAAGTTTGGGCCGTGTCAGTTTCGTCGGTCAATTAAAGTTTGCTAGCCAGCACACAGCTTGCTTAATCTGTCTTTAATTACCAGTAGCTCCTAGAATAAACTAGAGCTAAAAAAGCTGTTGTTGCGAGCAACATGTGCGGACCCTGAAGGCGTATTATGTACTTACGAGTATCAAAGTTGGCATTCTGAGATGATACGTATTTTGATAGCCACTTTTTAAGAAAAGAGCAATGTACTGGTTTTGAAATTTATGTCTAATATCTTTGATTATGGTCACCGAGATACACAAAATACTCTCTTTGGCCTCTTATTGGTAACTGCAGCATTAACTGACAGGTACCGCTATGTTTTGTGTCGGTTCGTTACACGTGGCATGACATTTGAAAAACCAAATAAACTCGAGTGTTCTGATGTTAATTCCTAAATTGTATCGAATTTTACTTAGTCACGAGAGCAAGTGAGAATAGAGACAGTTGTTGAAGCACCCATCTGAACTTTTTAATTTTTGTCGTATTTAATCGGTGCAAAAATGTGAGAAAAATAGTACCCGTCCACGATATGTATCCTTTGCTTTCCTTTGGATAGAATAGCTCTTCTGATATAGGTACACCCAAGCATAGAACCTCCTCCTTATTTGACTAAAATTTATAAATACTTAGTCTGCCCGGGATCACAGAAGCTAACAATCAACCGAAACGTCGAATTGATTTTAAAACCGTTTTAGTTTAATCTAAGCGAGATTAATCTGTAAAAATAGTTAAACTCGTATAATTGAAAATAGTTTTAATGACTATGCGTAAGACTGAATATTGAGATAGAGTACAATTCATAGGCTATTATAAAACCTTAAGGTTAGATTGCACCAAAATATTCGTATAAGTTATTGTTTATGTAAAATTTCACATTAATACACATCTTTAGAAATTGTTAAAGGATGTAAAATTTTACATTAACTATAACTTATTTCACTGATTTTACGAACCGGGAAAACACTTTTTACCTTTATTCCGACGTTTCAGCTCGGTTGCAAAAGCCGTAAACCAATAACTTTATTAAATATTTTGGTGCAACCAAACCTAAATAACGAAATTTTACCTTCTTTCCAAAAGCGCTACTTTACTTCTACTTTACCACCAGCGATCAACAACTTTAAACCCTTGTTGTCATAAAAACATGTTCACCTACACACGCATCATGTCGACAATACGTATATACATACGACAGTTATTTATTTATGTTGCTCTAGATTTCGTGTTAAGGTACGTCTAACAATCCGTTCAATAATTTCAGCGGATATTACGTTTCATTTGTTCCTTTTATCCGAAGCCAGCTTAAAATGCCCGAGGCTGTATATTTCGATTCATATCCATTGAAATTTTCCCGAGTAGGAAATAGCTACGTGCATTACTTTTTTCTTACCTTATTTCACTACCTCTTAACAAAACGAAAGTATAGTCCTATGATCACTAATGAACCTGCCATCGGAGGATTCTACACAGTCAAATACAGGAGAAGAAAGGTGTAATTTCTTGTAAGCGTGACTTCCATTCAATTTTGTACCTTATTGCTCTGACATAGAATTAAAAATAAAAAACTTTTGTCCCAAGAAATGCATGACGATGTAGGTGAAAGCATAAAGGGCGGATTATCTGGGAAAATGCCTGTCCCATAGCACCGGTCGAGAGAGAAGCTAAAGTAGACATGTGTCTCATGGGATATATCGACTGGCAAGAGCTACTTACTGGATAGAAAAGAGTTCGTGGCATCGTACGTTGTTTTTAGACTTGTGACCCAGCTGAACGGCGAGGGAAAAAATCGATTATTTAAAAATTATTTGGTTTGTTAGCTTTCAGGTATATCTGTAGTCGTTGTTTTCACGTTTAAGTATTATTTATCACCAACCACATGTGCTTAAACTTAGCAATCACATCGAACGTCAAAGTTCCACTAGACTACGAGTGAGCGCATTTAGTTTTAATTAATTGGTATTGTATTAATTCCAAGTATCAATTCATTAATATGTTATTAATAGCTATAATTGATAGGAAGGTTAAATCTTATATATATTGTTATATAATATGTCAATAGGAGTTTGCTATAATTATTTACTAACTGGTTCAAAATACTCAAATTGAGATTTGATAGCGTTTGTAATTTTCGAACACAAAATTTTGGAATGATTGGGAATTTAAGTGGCATTATTTGAAAGAATCTAAATATACTTTGTGTGCGATTCTAATTTTTAAAAAGAGATTTTTCTCATATCATACTATCTTTCGAACCATATCGAACTGGAATTCGAAA
Source organism: Macrosoma leucophasiata (assembly GCA_036365455.1). NCBI lineage: Eukaryota > Metazoa > Arthropoda > Insecta > Lepidoptera > Hedylidae > Macrosoma > Macrosoma leucophasiata. The sequence continues at coordinate 17,525,942 of JAWQUS010000007.1, read as the reverse complement.
TTCAATTACAAATAAATGTGAATCAAGAAAATGTTTTTATTAAAGAAAATTAGTCGCAATTATCTTTTGTGTTGAGTTTAATCGCGATTTTCATTTTTTACCGACCCCGTAAACGATAGGAAGGAAATAAATAATCGAAGTCAGCACGCAACTTTGTACTAACTACATTGAGCCATGTCTTTATACAGTTTATTGCGTTTTAAACACAGGGCACGGTTAATATTCTGGTAAAGAAAATTCTACTAATTGAGCAACGGATATAATAAACTTTACAATACCGTAAAAGGTATCGCCTTTATCACGTTTAAAACAGAATAAAACAATTAAAAGAAATGTGTCCTAGAAATCAATATTATTATTAATCAGTAGATAAAGCATTTATTAGAAAGTAAAATATTACGCAAATTAATACTAAATTAGCTGACCAACGAAAAGTCGTTCTGCCATACAAAAAAAAATTAAGCTATGGCCAAAAAAGGCGGATGCTATGATCAGTATGAGCAATGTTGCCCGCGCGCTATTTTTTGCGACCACTTTTAAGATGTTAATTTTAATTAAATGGTGTAAGATTTGTGACAATAACGTGCATGAATGAGATAAGATGAGGATTTATATTGTATTGGTGTAAATAGATTTACAATTACCGCATTGTAAGTTATACATTTAGTGGAAGATATAGTAAGCTATCCTTAAAAGATAGGTACCTATATGCCATCTCGGACTTTTTTGTAGATCTTCCAAAGAGAATTTATTACACGCAAGGTACATTTATCTTTATATTCCAACCAATTAACACAAAACTTCAACAAATTATATAACCAAACCTTTCCCAAAAATCACTCTATCTATTGCTGAAAAAGCCTTGAAAATCCTTAAAATAGCCTTTTTATAGTTTATCACGAACAGACAGGCAGGCAGACAGACAGACGCCGGAGGGGACTTTGTTTTATAATATGTATACATAGATTATAAAACTGAATATTAATAAACTTTACTACCTACATAGTTCATTCGAATTAGTATGCAAGTAACTCCAGCTCAATAAAGTACGAACGAACTTTGCAATTGTTTACGTACACGTATGAAGTTAACTTATACCTGAATATTTATTATTATTATGCAGATGTTTTATTTATTATTCATGCAAAAATCTTTATCTATACTTATAATAAATCTGTAGAAGTGTACATTCTGTACATTGAAAATATTGAAAAAATAAATACCATGTTACTAGATCGATACCGAACACAAATATGTGATTAGATTTTTTTTTGTCTGTCTGTCTGTCTGTTTGTTCAAGCATCACATAAAACTACTGGTCCGATTACAATGGAACTTGGTATGATTATACTTTAACCTTTGGCGCACAACACTGGGTACTTTTTAACCCGGAAAAATGTCTGTTTGTCTGTGTGTTTGTGCACGCTAATATCAGAAACGGCTTATTCGATTTGCGGTTTACTCATATATATTGTGGTAAGTTTCACTTAACATTTAGTGTTTGTGTATGTTAATCGATTCAGAAATAAAAAAGTTACGACCGTTTAAAGAATCATGTACCTATTATCGAACATTTTTAAACTATTCTCTATCTTCTTCTGTCTTTTTTAGGGTTCCGTATCTAAAAGGTAAAAACGGACCCTATTACTGAACCTCCGCTGTCTGTCTGTCTGCCCGTCCGTCCGTCTGTCTGTCACCAGGCTGTATCTCATAAACAGTAATAGCTAGAAAGCTAAAATTTTCACAAGTTATGTATTTCTGTTACCGCTATAACAATAAAAAATTAAATACTAAAAATAAGAAAACGAAAATATTTAGGGGTCCAAGGCGACATACAATAAACGTGTTTTTTTAGTATATTTTTTGCTCGATATCTATAACGGTAGCAAGTCTTCATATATATGTATTGATAAGTTCCTAATAGATTATCAGGGACTTTATCAGTAAGTGGTGAAACAGGTCCTAAACCTTCTAATTCACATTGACTTGCAAATATAGTTTTATTTATTTTTATTATATTAATTGTAATCAGACTTCACTTTAATACTTGATATTGGTTTGGTAATGTAAATAATCAACTTTGCATTAGAATTTACGAAACAAAAAATAAGTAATGTTTCATCATCATCATCATTTCAGCCAAATAACGTCCACTGCTGAACAAAGGCCTCCCCCAAAGAATGACACAACGAACGGTCCTGGGCCGCCCTTATCCAGCGATTGCCCGCGATCTTCACCAAGTCGTCGGTCCATCTTGTGGGAGGCCTGCCTACGCTTCGTTTTCCGGTACGCGGTTGCCAATCGAGAACTGCTCTGCCCCAACAGCCGTCAATTCTTTGAGCTATGTGTCCTGCCCACTGCCACTTGAGTCTCGCTATTCGGTGAGCTATGTCGGTAACTTTGGTTTTCATGCGGATTCCCTTTTGATTCGATCTCGCAGAGAAACTCCAAGCATAGCTCTCTCCATTGCTCTTTGAGTGACCTTGAGCCTTCTTATGAAACCCGTAGTGAGCGACCACGTTTCTGTCCCATAAGTCATCACTGGCAACACACACTGGTCAAAGACCTTTTTCTTAAGACACTGCGGTAAGTCGGACGAGAAGATATAGTAGCTTCCCGAACGCTGCCCAACCGAGTTGAATTCGGCAGTTGACCTCTTTCTCGAAGTTGGACCGACCTAACTGGACCGTTTGTCCCAGGTATACATAATCGTCAACAACTTCGAGTGTTGACGATTATGTATAATCGAGTAGTAGTTATATAGTCCCTCGAGGAGCATAACAGGAGTGGGTGTGGACATTTGACATGATCTTCGTCTTGTCCATATTCATTTTAAGGCCTACCCGTTGGGAGGCCCTACTGAGGTCATTGAGCATTGTACGAGTACTAAGGTCGTCCAGGGTCTCAGCCATGACTACGATATCATCTGCCGACCGGAGGTGGGAGATGAACTGCCCGTAACATTGATGCCGAGTCTTTTCCAGTTCAGAAGCTTGAAGACGTCTTCCAATGCAGTGGTGAACAGTTTCGGAGATATTACAGCTCTCTGTCTCACAACTCGCCACCAGTTGGATAGGTTTCGAGTTCTGATCCTGAAACCGGACCGACATGGTGGCGTTTTCATACAAGCTCCTCAACACCTCGATGTATCGGTAGTCAACCTGACACCTATGGTGTGACTGTATCACAGCCCAAATCTCAACCGAATCGAAGGCTTTCTCATAGTCCACGAACGCTAGACATAGGTTAGGCTTGTCCTACTATTCTGTGTTCTGTATAACCTGCCGCAGCGTATGAATGTGGTTTATGGTGTCTTTACGGAAAAAATAATGTTTAACAGTATCAAACAAAAACAAATTCTTCTCTTATACTTTAATCACTCTTTTCATTAATTGTGTACTATTTTGAACTTAAAGTATTTTTTCTATTTTCAACCTAGAATAATAACAGAAAAGATAACCGCCTTAAAACGTATTTTACATAAAAACAAAATACACACTTGGAATAATAATTGTCAAACATATTCTCTCTTAATGTAGTTAAAGTTCTTACAAAAATCTACTTCCATTTAAGAGAAAATTATCATCTTCTTTTATTGAAGTGAAAATATTAATATCAAACAAGATAATATTGCATTATTCAACTTATTATACCTAGTAGATATAGGTACCTACGTTATTTTACGTAGGTCCATAATATTTCACTAGAAACTGATTTACTCACCTTGAATCATTAAACGCACTCTAACCTCATTTTTTTTGTATTTCTGCGGACTATCTTTCGTAAAGTAAACACAACATTAATCGGCGTTGTTCGGATTGGCGTGTGAGGGACTCGCGCGCCGAGTAAGCTGTCAAAATATAGCCATAGACAAATGGCGCCAAATTCGAAAGTGAATATTCGCATTCGCATTCGCAATATCAACGGCAGATATTCGCATTCGCGAATGTCTAAAAATTGATATTCGTTACATCACTAATATGTATATCCTAAAGCGCTGCTCAAAGTCCCAAAGCCATAAATATTTTAGTACTTACTACTATTTACAAGTCCCGGCCAGCTCATGTGTTTCTGTGGATACGTTGATCTTGCTGCACTGTTCGAAATAAAAAAGAGCCAAGTGTGGTCGGACTCGCAACAGGGTTTCGTACAATTATATTCTTTTATACTAGGTACTTATACCACATACTTTTTATAGGTATAGGTTTTTTTTATTTTATGGAAGTGGCAAACAAGCATGCAGTTCACATTGATATTAAGTGATGACTGCAGCCTATAGACACTAACACAAAGACCAAGGTCAAAATGCAAGTGCGTTACCACTCCTGAGGCCTAAGGTGTTATGCCTCTGTGCCGGAAATTACAGGGCCGTACATTACCACCTGACCGGAACACGATAGTGCTGAACACTACAATTTAGCGGCAAGTATATTAGGTAATGCGGTGGTGCCTACGCTCGCGAGCCATGTCACTGGAGTTCTACCACAAGTCGAATATATATCTTATAAAGAGCTATTATCCTTATTTAATTTTTTTTTCAAAAATGTTATGCTTATTGGTTTTGGAGATAACTCCCTTATCTCGTCGCACATTTTCTATAATAAGTTTGTCACACAGCATATTTTTTTAATTTTCTAATTTATCCCCCAAAAAGTGGCCCCCATATTTAATATACATCAATTTTCATTAACATCCACGTTTGAGTCACTGATTTACTTATGTGTGCCAAATTTCAACTCAATCGACCTCCTACTTTCAGAGAAAATCGGCCGTGACAGACAGACAGACCCACTGCAGGCTGCTTCCTTCCAAAAAGTTTTATCGTGTGACCCAGCAAGATCTAAAACTTCCGTCACTACGATCGCCAAGTCGTATGCCAATCATGGTAAATATGGCAGAGTTTCCCTTGACGTACCTAAAACAAACACTTTGGGGAAGGTTTTCTTCCAGCAGCGGATGTCTTTTCAGCTGAATCTGTTATCATCATGATAGTAAATTAACTTTATTTACAGAGAATCAATTTATCTACAGAGAAGCCATAGTCGGCGTCAGTGCTAATACTTTACAATGTGAGAATAATGCCCACAAAGACTGGAGCTAACAAGATTTTCCACAATAGGTTTTTATTTTAAATCCCATTAAGTTTATTTATCCTGTTAACCTGATCAGGTTGCGTCTGGCGTTGATTAAAGATACTTAACAATTGTTATTTTTTAAAGGTAGTTAAGACCGAATTGCCGGTTTGGTATATTCGCTGCGACTGCAAATGCGTATCGATTTTAGGTATAGTGACTTGTTCCCCCGAGTCAAGTAGGCAATCTACAATCGTTAACGTTGTAGAAAACGAAACAAATGTATGGGTATTTACTGCTATCATTAATAATTTACGTAACATATCAATGAAACCTCGCGGTAACAAATAGAACTAGTACATTTATGAATGGCAACGCTATCAACAATCCCTCTCCCCTCCGATCTAAATCATCCAAATCCCAAGTCCAACCACTATCTTACTTATTATTTGTACTATGAAAAAGCTTTTTCCTCATCTCATACGAAAACTCATCCTCTGACAGTCGTCTCTCTTTTACACTGATCACCAACGAGACTTTTCATTTTTGAGAGATTCACCGACATAACGATTCACCATGGACGTTTCCCGTTGCAATTATTATTCACTACAAAAAATATTGCAATAATTTTTAAAAACAAAATTCAAAGCACAAATTAAATCATGATTGGGACTAGCAAACAATTAATCAAAACAGTTGCAGCACACCGTTTACGTCTCGTTAACATCGTTTTAGTGCTGACTGCGGCCATCGAACCATATCATAGCGGATAAAGTTTATAGCAGCGTGTTCAAATAGCCTAATGAAATATCCCTTAAAATCACCGCAACTGACAGTTTACACAGTCGATAAAATAACTGAATAACTAATTTTAGATCATTAGTAGGTAACTAGACTTCAATTTGATTTTTTTTTTTCGGTACAGCGTTCTTTTTTTCTTTTTTCGCATCATTTTGATTGTAAGCTTTAAATTTGCTGGTCACATTGTCTTCTAAACATTGTTTATTCACAAAACGTCATATTTACGGATTCTGGGCAAATTAAGTTTGCGGCTTGTGCTCCGAAATAAATCTACGCACACAAGAGTAATAAACAAAGGTTATTTAAATGGTAATAACGAAAAAGCTATTTCAGCTTTATCCCTATTTAGGTCCTGCCTGAAGATGTCCATTTAGAATGTTTAAATATTTCATGGCGCAACATTTATTACCATGCCATTTGCAATTCGATGAATAGGATATTCATAGAGATAGAATTCAGATGCTCTGTGATCCTCGATCCATATAAATGGATGCAACATACTGCAACATGTGAGCAGAGTACAAACTCGCGGAGATATTAACATAAGTCCCGAAAAGGCTTGGCTACTGTCACGGTTCACGGTGCTCCGAAAAGCAGTAGTTGCATAAATAATTCAATTGTTCCCTTTTGTTTGTTTTTCGTGAGCGCATCGTGCCTAGTTAGCTTTACTCAAGAAAGAAAACCGTGGTATATATATATTTTAAAATTTCATTATGCAAATATCACAGTGTTGGTAAGTATTTTAAAATGAACGATATCGTTATTCGGAGTCGCAAAAGGATTATAATTAAGCTGAATCTGTATTCATGTGCTGACTTCTTTTATATTATAGGAATTAGCCACGGAACTGTATTCTCTTGCACGTTTACAATATAAAAGCAACATTACAAATGTAATTTTCCTGCAATATGGCATGAAAAATGCATAATTACTTGATTTCAAAATTATTTAGAAATGCATTGGATTCTCACTGATTCGAATAATATCAGACATTATTCGTGGAATTTATGTCCGTTATAAAATAAACATAGATGTGTCTATAATTTTACTCTACTTTCAGTGCTGGATATAAAAACTTGAAGTTTATGCGAATATTCCTTATTGTCTCTGTTGATTGGATAGTATTATTTATGTCATAAAAATGCCAAGCCCGAAGGCCTAAGCTTTTTTAACATTGTGCAAGGCCGTACGTTACCATCTCACCGGGATACAATAGTGCTGACCGCTACCATTCAATAGTATGTGCCTAAAACAAAAAAGCCAATACCACTTCTTGACCTTTATGACCATTAATCTTGTTTTACTCATGACCCAATTCCCAACATAATTTAATGAAACCTAAAACAAACGAAAGGGTTTATTAGCTTTTATATTCCCTCTCTTAATTAAAACCAAAGACGAGTATGGCATCGTAAAATACAGAAGTTATGCTAAGATTTCTCTAAATTGCTCTTCTATGCTAAGTTCACTACGATTTTGACTTAAATGGATGCCCGAGAAAATTACATTTACACAAACACTGGTCCTCTGAGAGACAAGTCATGCAAGGTCCCTTCAACCTAAGTATCAGAACACATTGGAATTCTAGAAAGGTTTATAAATTCGACCCGCTTCACCGAAATTCCATTATAAACCTGGAATATATTAACGGCAGTATCATTTAGCATACTGAAGCCTGATAGAATTATAAACATATATTTTAGCATACGTTCGGGCTATCTTAATAAGCCTGGCATTTACATAATGTGCCCAATTAGTTTAGCTTAATGTTAGCGATACTGTACTACCAAATGGAAATTGAAATTAATTTATCTCTACTTTTAGGGCATTACTTCAGTTTAGGTGAGCTACAGTGTTATTGTTATTTATTTCGGTTCTACTAGAAATATACAAGGCACACAAAAAGTAGACGAGGCACGAGAGGTATGTCAGGGGACCGGGATATCTAGCGCTCTCACTCTCTGCCTACCCCGTTAGGGACCTGGCGTGAAGATACACACACACACACACACACGAAATATTTTCACTTTTTGTTCAGTAAATCTGTGCATAGTATATCGGTTATTACATGTCATACTAATTGAATGGTATCACAGTCTAAAGAACGTATCTATTAGGTACTTTAGTGTGATATTATGTTCTTTTTAAATATAATATATCTCAGTGGGGCATATTATTTTATATCAACAATTTATTGTTACTGACTTTTTAAAATTACCTACCACCTACTGCCGATGACGACGAACAGGTATTCTCGAAATCAATGAAACGTTGGCGCTGACTCTGTACATGTTTTATTTGCCAAAAACGTTTATCATATTCTGTACACGATATTTTTAATATTTTTAGGCCATGTTTTAGTTTTAGATAACGTAGTATTCGGGGACATCGTAGTTTATAATATAAAAATAAGTCGGGTTTTCCTTCCTGACGTTGTAACTCCAGAACGCACGAACCGATTTCCACGGTTTTGCATTCGTTGGAAAGGTCTCGGGCTCCGTGAGGCTTATAGCAAAGAAATTCAATATTAAAAAACGACATCCACGCGGGCGACGCCGCGGACATCAGCTAGTAGTATATAAAAGATACATAATACTTACAAGGTGATTGGTAAATCATGGGACAAATTAATATAGGATGCTCAGTAGTCGATTATTATCTAAAGTATGTACCTACTTAAAAGAAATAGGTACTTAATTTTTGTCCGAATTTTCCCGCAAAATTATGAAATTAAGAATATTTTCTCGCGCGCGCCCTACAATATATTATCGGTGTGCGGCTATAAGTATGACTGTTACCTGTGATTATAACTTGACCTCGTTTACTCCGCTGCGGTCGCCTGGATAAAAAAGTCCCCAGGAAGTCACGTGACTTTACGTGAAATTTAAGACGTTTTAAAAATCATTTTAGTTTAATATACCTACACGAGATAGATCAGTAAAAATAGTTCTTTTTCAATAAGATTTCTTTGGAGGTGGACTGACGACCTAATGAAAATCCCAAGCAATCGTTGTATGAGGGCGGCCCAGGACCGTTCGTTGTGGCAATCTTTGGGGGAGGCCTTTATCCAGCAGTTACGAACATACATACAAAAACACAAATGTTTCTTTATAATATTAGAGTAGATATATAAGCCTGCATTGTTTTGCCCTTGAATATATCCCATGAATCACCAGTCACCCAGTATAATAACCTATAGTGATAGTATGTCATTAGCATTAAACATAAGCAACCAAGGTAAATAAGCGATTGAATCTGCAATAAACCGCGGGATAGCGACGAAGAATGTCGCTCAAGGCTATCACAAAAGGCAGCAAAATCAATTCATACTGCGACGCATGTAGTTGGCAATATTTCAAATTCACTTTGATGCAATATTTCTCTTTCCCGTCCTTTCTTAGTGGTTATGTAACCAAAATTAAATTATATCTATTTATATATTATTTTGTCAAGCAAACTCCTTTTAAGATTGAGATGGATCACTATGAATATTGGGACTCTTTTAAAAAGAAAATTAACATTCTACATGTCTGTGTCTGTCAAAATATAGCTAATATAGTCTGGCAGAAAAGATTATGAACATCTACTAATAACAACTAAAAGCTGTTCTAACATGAACTCCTGTAATCACAATCATTAGTCTTATTTATTGGTCCGTCAGCCGTCAGGCCGCTTTAGGGTCATAGCTCACTAGAGCCGGCACTCGACCAGCGCCCGATCGTATCGAGCGGTCTGCACTCATTACATTAACTCCGCTCCGTATCGCCTCGACCGCAAGACGCAAATGCGCGGGCGGACGGCGAGTGGCTCACTCGGTGACCACTAGTTTGTCATGCGTTGACTTTGCATTGGCCAACTCGCTGTTCCCAAATGGACCGCACGCGGTCCGCGAGTGGTTCACAAGTAACATCGTGTTGTTCTACCGTGGACCACCCGTCGACAACGAGTAGACGCCGTAAAACGAGGCGGTCCACGTAGGGTGCCGAGTGGCTGTAGTGAGCTACGACCCTTACACTTCGCGAAGGAAACAACGTAACGAGGTGACAGTGAAAAAGTTAACACTCATTTATTACACTAGCGTGTACAAAGAACCTATTAGCATGAAAGTCTAATCATGCTTGTTATTTATTACACTAACTGCTCCTCCTTTTTGTAGGTCGGGTAAACATATCCGTTTAGAAAAAAACGTTTAAACACAGGTTTTCGCGAGCTTCATACATTACATAGTTGAAATCATTTTTGCGGACTTTTTCGCGTTCCCGTGACCACGGTAGCTGGAAAGCGACCGAAACGTCGCGTGAGAAAAGAAGAAGAAGTTGGGAGTAGTGGTGTACACGCGAGAAAAAATCTGCAAATATGATTTCTACTATGTCTGTTTAACCGACTTCGAAAAAGGAGGAAAGAGGTTTTTTTTTAGGTTGGCGACGATTTATCCATATTCGTGTTTTTTTATTTATATTCACCGATTTCTCCGTTAATTCTGGACGGATCTAAAAAAATCTATTTCTGAAGTCTTGTTTGACTCTTCCAAGTTCGTCTCATTGCAATTGTCACGAAGTTGGGATCTGTTGACGGCGTTCCTTGGGAAACCCTTAAAAGTTGTATGGATATAATTGAAATACAAAACAAAGTTTTCATTGTGTTTTTCATTTAATTACGTATTTGCATATAAAAGTCATAATTACATGCTGCTGAGCTCACAATGAAAGCCACAGTTCTCCTTAATCGTTAGAAGTAAGATGATAGTGTATAAACCGTCGAGTGCCGGTGCTGTACTTTCACTCTCTACCATAATAAAAATAAAATCATAACTATTAAATCGTCAAGACACAAGAGACCGCCATGTGAACGCGCGGCGTGTGAACAATTGAAATGAATTGTCATATTTTTCTCGCGAGCTGACGGTTTAATAACTTATTAAAACTAAAGTGCAAAGAAACTTTATAAGTCACTATTATTCGATAGACTTGCTGGATCGGTAATAATATCGCATTGACAACGGAATTGTTGCAGAACGAAAGCTCTCAGGAACTAGTCGTGCTGCCTCGAAAGAAGTTCGTTATCGTTCAATTGTTCTTTTTTTTTAACGCTCTGATTTATGACCCTTATCGTTCTTCGCTCAGGCAGTGAGCACCGACAAAGTGCCTCGGCTTAATCAATTGCTTATCCGTTGGCGTATTCAATTTGTTGTTTCAAATCTGAATCGCAGCATTATCGCAAAGAATATTTAGCACTTTTGTGTTCAATCCATAATATTCATGAAATGTTCCTTAACTTATTGATGACATTCAATTTTAAATCGTCTGACAGCAGTTTAAAAAAGAGCATGTTCTTATTATGTGGTATTTCGTATAAATACTTTAAAAATATATATATTAATAACAATATATTTAATATATTCATACTTACTACAACCTATGATCCACCAACATCATTTGAAATTATTAGATCAATCTATGGTAGGTACTTAATGTCCGCAACTCAGTGAACCTTACTAAATTTAAGAGATATATCTACCATGATTTTTCTTTTCGTGCATAATGTGCGAAATCAAAAAATATACCTACGTAGCTCTACGTACATATAAAACGTACACGTAGGTACATACCTGAACATAATTAAAATGAAAACATTTTAAATTTTAAGTAATTCTAGACGTGCCGTATTTTGCCGTTTGGTTGGCAGGTCTAGGCCTTTATTTACCTTACTAGCTGTGCCCGCGACTTCGTCCACGTGAGAAAAAATATGATTGTTCAGTATCTACCCGGACGAAGTTGTGGGCGCAGCTAGTATAAAAGTAGCCTAAGTTACTCCTTATTACATCAGCTATCTGCCAGTGAAAGTCCCGTCAAAATCGGAGACACTCAAATTCTGTTTTATGAAGGTTTATTTAAGTATGTATGGTTGTATGGAGATAAAAGTAGCCTAAGTTACTCCTTATCACATCAGCTATCTGCCAGTGAAAGTCCCGTCAAAATCGGAGACACTCAAATTCTATTTATTTGTATGTAGGTATGTATGTATGTATGTAGATAAAAGTAGCCTAAGTTACTCCTTATTACATCAGCTACCTACCCGTGAAAGTCCCGTCAAAGTCGGATACACTCCAATTCTTCTTATTTGTATGTAGGTATGTATGTATGTATGGATGCATGGAGATAAAAGTAGCCTAAGTTACTCCTTATTACATCAGCTACCTACCCGTGGAAGTCCCGTCAAAATCGGTAAAGCTGTTGCCAAGATAAGCCCCGCCAAACAGACAGACAGACAGACAAAAATTGTAAAAAATATTGTTTTAGTATATGTACCGTGTATACATACATATGCATTTAGTAAAAAGCGGTGATTTTAATATTACAAACAGACACTCCAATTTTATTTATTTGTATTGTATGTTTTGTATGTATTGCATGTATTGTATGTATTGTATGTATTTTATTTATTGTATCTATTGTATGTACCTATTGTATGTATTGTATGTATGCATGTATGTATAGATTTATTATGGAAAGGTAATATACAACATAAGACCTAAAAATTCTGTGAAAATTTTTAGCGTCTACTTGCTACCGTTATTATTATCGAGCAAAAAAATATACGAAAAAAGAAACACGTTTATTGTATGCCCCCTTGGACCCTTTAACATTTTCATTTTCTTATTTTTAGTAATAAATGTTGTCTTAATAGCGGTATCAGAAATACATAATTTGTGAAAATGTTATCTTTCTAGCTATGACAATTTATGTGATACAGGCTGGTGACAGACAGACAGACGGACGGACAGACAGACAGATAGACAGCGGAGGATTAGTAATCCGTGGGGTCCGTTTTTACCTTTTAGGTATGAAACCCCCTGTAAGATAAAACTAAGATTCAGAATAGCTTAAAAATATTCGATATGATTCTTTAAATAGATATAACTTTTTTATTTCTGAACCGATTCACATGAAACAAACACCAAATGTTGAGTGAAACTTACCACAATATATTAGTGAAAACCGCAAATCGAATAAGCCATTTCTGATATTAGCGTGCACAAACACACATACAAACAGACATTTTTCCGGGATAAAAAGTACCCAGTGTTGTGCGCCAAAGGTTAAATCGCCATGCATTAAAGTATAATCATACCAAGTTTCATTGTAATCGGGCCGGTAGTTTTTCTGTGATGCTTGAACAAACAGACAAACAGACAGACAAAAAATTTTCTAATCACATATTTGGGTTCGGTATCGATCTAGTAACATCCCTTGGTATTTATTTTTTCAATATTTTTAATGTACAGAATTTACACTTCTACAATTTTATTATAAGTATAGATAGATTACGTACTTCTTAATCTTACCTAAACGCTTTTCATATGCGTTGTCTTCGGAGCATACTAAGGATTTCTTATAAGGATAGGGTCACAACGAGACAACGAGAGTATTTTAAAGTCTGTTGGACTACCTTGTGTCATTGCTTTGCTTAAACAAAGGCGGTTGCGTTGGCTAGACCACGTCCACCGAATGCCTCATTCTCGTTTGCAGCGCCAGACTCTCCTATCTGAAGTTGCCAATGCCACTCGACCTGTGGACAGGCAGTTCTTAAGGTTCAAAGACAGTATCAAGTATGATATGACTGCCTTTGCTATGGACCATGTGAATTGGGAAGCCACTGCCGAAGATCAGGACTGCTGGCGAAAGAAAATTGCTCAGGGAGTCTTGGCTCACGAGGCTATATTACATGAGCGCCTAGCAAATCAACGCGCTGTCCGACATCAGCGAGAAAATCAGTCTTCAACCATTGGGTCTCACGTTGCCCATATGCGGACGTCGCTGCCTCTCCCGAATTGGCCTTTTTAGCCATTCTAAAAAATGTCCCAACCTGGGACACTGCTCATAACATCTCTCGCAGGGCCATTGATGATGATGATGATGAATCTTACCTAATCTTCATCAAATGTCGATCAAATCTTTTATGCTCATTTTTATTGGAAAGCTACTTCACAGAAATAATTCATGTAAAACGCATGTTACGGTAAATTCACAGTGACTTCATAATAAGACCCCTAGCGACTGCCGTCCTATTCCGACGGGTACGCATATAACAATATCATGTAATGAAATTTGTTAAACAACGCAGCATTCGGCGCACGTTCGCGTACCGGCGGGGGCGCGAATTGCCGCCTAATTAGGTAGGTACATCACAGGCCGCTGCAGATTAAATAAAACATGCGCAATACATTTCAAAGAGCAACAACAATTAATTTTATATTCAACACAGTTTTTTTTTTACTTTAGAAATAATTTAGTTTTTAATGTTTTTATTGTTCAACAAATATAGCATCTACCATCATCCATATCTCAGGCAAACATAATCGTAGATTCTAATAACTTTATTCAAATTCATCACGGTCGAGGGTCGCTCTACGCAGATAAATTCCATGTAAATATCTCTCCACACTAAATGTAAAGTGACTTAATTATTGGGTCTGTTGTGAATGCCGATTCTGGTGGGTATGCGTACAACAATAGCATGACATGTAATGGAATTCGTAGAACAACGGCATTCGCCGCACATTCGCGTACCGGCGGCGACGCAAATTGCCGGCTAATTAAATTACAACCGGCTACAGCCGCACACGAGCGTGGGTATTTTTATATTCGAAATCCTCAACTTGGTGCATTTAAATGATGATCATAATACTTTAATGTATTACGAATTATTACTTAAATAATTTATTAAATCGTTAAAACTCCCAAACAAGTTATTTTCTCGTAAAACATTAGAATTAGGCTAATATGATGCATAAAAACACACAATAACAATTAACTTGTTACATATTAAACTCTTTTATATATTTTTCATAACCAACAGTGTTACAGTTGCAAATGTATTTGTATTGGAGTTCCATATAATAAATATCACACTACGGTAAATTTGTAGCGTTAATAATTAGACCCCTGGTGACTTTCGTCCGATGCTGACAAGTATTCATACAATAAGAGCATGTAATGAAATTTGTTGATATACGAGTACGTGCACTGAATACCGTTCGGTGCACGTTCATGCACTGGCAGCGATGCAAATTGCCGCCTAATTACATAACGAGTAGATGTCTCTACACTTAACACGGAAAATTAATTTCCAAATGTACATTTCCTTAAAATTATGTATTTAATGAAATAAATTACTGACGTGTTTTTCATTATTATTTGTATGTATCTTTCACGTGTAACACGCAAACCCTTTCGTAAAGTTTCATACTGTTATGTATACCAAAACCAATTGCAGTGTATACCCATAGAAATTCCAAGCATATATGTCTATTTGGTCACTTATCACTCAATTATTGCTTACTGGTTCTGATGGGTCTGCATAGTGCATACTATGTATTCAACGCGACACTAGGTGCACGTTCGCGTACGTGATTAATTTATTAGGTTACTACGTTACTTACCAACTACTCTAAACAAGTGTAGAGAGTTAAAATCCAAATCTCATCATCAAAAGTTCATTAATATTTTATATCTTAAGCCACAACTATTTTATTATTTACTAGCGGCCCGCCCCGGCTTTGCGCGGGTGTAATGTAACTTACCCTCTCCTATTGATCCTCAATAAATGAGCTATCTAACACTGAAATAATTTTTCGAATCGGACCAGTAGTCCCTGAGATTAGCGCGTTCAAACAAACAAACGTATATGTAGATAAGTAATAAGTATAGATAGAGCGGTGAATCTCGTGGAAATGGCTTGGTTTTTTTATAACTTAAAAAATATAGTAGGTACCTATTTACATGTTACACACAAACCACTTCGTATTTATACATATCCAATCAACTGCATTGCCATACTCATGAAAATTCCATGTAAATATGGTAAATTTATAGGCCTGCTACCGATTCTGACGGGTTATGCTACAACAGCGTGTAATGAAATCTGTAGAATAACGTTGCACTCGGCGCACGTTCGCGTACCGGCGCCGGTGTCACAAATTGCCAACGAATTAATTTATTAGATACTGTAGTGTATATTCTAAGATTGGCAAATATGAAGAGTTAATATCCTAAACTCAACCTCAATCTCTTCAACATTTTATTATCCCGTCACAATCTGTGGCAGTCCAATCTACTGACCGATAAACTTACCACACTGTGATATTTACTTGGATCTTCTATGCGTGTGACGACAAATGTTTAAATGCGATGCGATTTGTATGTTACATTTGAAGAACGCATTTTTTAAATAATATAAATATATTTTTTAATCCGATTTATCGCACTCCAAAAACTTAATATGTTTTAGCAGTAGATTGGACTGCCACAGATTGTGACGGGTATAAATACACCACAACAGTATGTTATTAAATTTTTAAGGACACTGCAGACTCTGAAATACCCTAAACAGGGGTGGAGGATTGACATCCAAACTCGACCTCTCCGAATTGTTGTTTCTTACACCATGAAGGTTTTGGCTTTTGAAGAGCTTAAATTGGAAATCGGTGATAGAAATAATCTGTCTTATTAATTAATTGTCAAAAACATACAAACTGAACCGTATTTATGCATATCCAATCAACCGTCGCCATACACGTAGAAAATCCATGTAAATATCACAGTGTGGTTTATTTAATTTTATAGGCCAGTAACTCAGTAGCTGCCGTCGATTGTGACGGCTATACATACAACAACAGCATGTACTGAAAATTGTTGAACCACTTGGTTCTCTGCACATGTTCGCGTACCGCGGCGGTGGTGCAAATTGTCGGCTAATTAAATTACAGGCCGCTGCAGACTCAACAGGAACGTGGCAATTCATGTCCAAGTGTTCAACCTTTACAAATTTTTATATAAAATTATAGTGTTGGTGTTTGATAAATCGTGCAGATTATTTCTGCATTTATATTAACACTGAATCACACAACCTGTATAATAATATGTTTTAGTTGTTTCATTTTTTTAATTAATAATTTAAATCAATTTAAATAAGAGGAAAAAAAATGTAACTTATAAGGTTTAATAAATACATCTTACCTATTATAATGTCTCTCGGCAGCACGGGGTCCAATTTGAATCCCGTACCTTTGTTAGACTTGCGCGGGGACGTGGGCAGAGAATATGTAATAGTACTACGTATAGAATGGACACTTCGACGTCCCGCCCGATTTCCCCGCATCACCCAACCTCCTCCCCTCTTATGGGTGACGGTTGGTATTTTGTACGTGCTACGCACACAGGTGCACGTGTAAATACACGGCACTGATTGATGTCTGTGTAGAGACCAAATTAAGCGTTTTGAATGGAATTTTGGCGGAGTGTCCGCGGTGTGACGTGGGACCACGTGATCACAGTGCATACATGAACAGTGTGGAAACTACGCACAAAACGTTGCAACGGCACACTCACACAAACATGCGCATCGACGAGGCCCGTAAGCGGTTCTCGCGGTGCTGCAGTAGTGAGATGCACGCTACTCGAGCGTCGATACCCATGTTTGTGTATGTGTGCCGTTTTGAACGTTTTGTACGTAGTTTCCACACTGTTCATGTATGTACTGTGACGTGATGCTCTATGAAGCCGAATCTAACTGATTGTCTCTTTCCTTAGCTCGATGTGCAATATTTCTTGATGGGCACTCTGTATATTGCTTTAAGCTGATAAACCTCACGCCTCTATGATGAGCAGTTAAAACAAAATTTCATTACGTTTAGGTCTGTTAGTTACTGTGAATGCAATTTGGTACTGTTTATTTAGCTCTACCATTGTAATAAAACAAATTCCGACCAAGCACTAGAAACTCTTTCCACTCCTGCTCCGTCTCCTACGCCGAACTCTCCCTCCGTCTTACGAATTTTCGATCAGGACACATGACCTGCCGCAAGTTCAACATTTTTACCCGTCACAAAAAGTTCACAATGTCGCTAAAGAAGTTTTCACTTTCAATAATATAAGCGTGGTCAGACAAAATATTAGTTGTCGATAACGCTTGTCTTCGGTAGGTATATGGGCGGAACAAAGATGTATCTTTATTGTATTTTCATTACGGAACGAGAAATTTAAAGCTAATAGGCCTTTGAGGTTGCTTTGAACCATCAAGGCATTTTCAATGAGATGAAATATTTCAAATATAAATATTAACTTGTTGTTATAATATTTACTGTACCTACATTTTTCATTGCAACAAAAACTAATTAAATTTTTGCGTATAATTGTTTTTCTCTTTTATCCAATACGTAATCAAAAGTGCAAGTAATTCTTATTATGTACGTATTGTACATACGTATATCTGGTACATACCTACTTTGTTAATATCGTCGTAATAAATAGCTCTAAAATGAAAGGAAAATAAAAACCATACTATTTATTTTATATATTACGTTATTTAATTTCTTCGCGTCTTTACTGTCTTTAATCACATTTTTAACCGTAAAATACATTTTTACAAGAAATAGTGTGACCTTATGTCAATGACCTTACAACAATAATATCACGTGGTATAAAAATGTAAGTATGTAAAATCTTTTCTTTCGAATAGCCAAGCAACAATAGCTATCTGTACCCTGGGGATCCGGGTCTGTCCGATAGGTTCAAACATGCACCGCGAATTGCCAATATATCTCGGTGAAGCTGGGAACCGCAATTGCTTCTAGAAACTTGTTGTATTTATTTCGTTAAAGTATTTGAATCTATTGCCTTAAACTTTTTGAAGGGATAACACACAGTTTATTGGAAAACCTACAATTCACATATAAAAAAATACGTTCATGTTTTATTCATAAAGGTGGGTCTACGCTAGACGAACCGAGCACGAGCGAAGCACAAGCGGAGCCGTTCTCGGCTTCGTCGTTCGCGGCGTCAAGTGTGGACGTACAACGAACCTACAACGATCACTGTTCTCGAACGTAGTTTTCCGCAGTGAGTTCGCGGCTCTTGGCGAATATGGACGATATTAATAATATTGCAGTAGCCGCTGCTGTTTCTTTTTTTTTATAGTAATCCTCATGTTTTGGGTCCCATCAATGGATTATTTTGCTATAATTCAATTAAATGCACGGAAGTATCTTCGGTCCACATTTCCATGATGCTCGGCTCTAGCGACCGACGTCTGTCACTAAACACGTCCACGAGCGCACTGCGAGCGCGAAGCAAATCCCTTTGTGTTCGTCAAAAAACCGACAACAGGCGGAACGCAGCCGAGCACGAACGAAATGCTCGCAGCGCGCTCGTTCGAGGCTTGTAAGTTGGTCCACACTAGACGAATTGTGTTCGGCTCGTGCTCCGCTCGTGCTCGGCTCTCCTAGCGTAGACGCACCTTTAAACGTAACTTCCATGCAATCTTCAGACATATCAACAAACTACCAAAAATATGCTGTCTACTCATGGGTGCAGGTATGCACGCCTTTATTTATATACATTTTATTTTATTAAAAAAAATAGAAATGGCTTGTTCGTCTGTAATATGGGATTCATGCAAAACCTATAATGTTACTAATTTGAGTTTAGTGGACCAGTAGAATGTCTCTGGACGCTAGCCAGGTGTCTGCTTGGTAAATTTCTTAGCCAATGAACGGACGGAGAAGATAAATCATATTTAAATATTATTAATGGTACCATTCACTGATTGATATTCTTTGTTGTTGTCACTAAGCAGAACGACGATTAAAAGTGTTTGTTTATGTAAAATATAATTGTTGAAGAGATTACAAATCTGTTACAGCTCATTTATTGTAGCTGGAAATGTATAAGAATTTGTCAATTTATTTCTCAATTGGTCTCCAAGTCTGCAGTGCTAATTAATTTTGCCAACAACATGGGTGTTCAGTCTTCAAAATAACTAGTAGGTGCGGCTACTAATTAGATAATATGTACATCGACCATATATGGATAACTACTATACAAATTGGTATAATATAACGTGAATACTTAAACTTAAAAATAAACAGTTTGTTTGTTTTTGCCTCAAATCAGTGAAAACAGTCTTAAGCTAAGTTTAATGCCGATAAAACCAACGTTGAGTTCAATCATGGCCAATGGTACTAGGTACGCTGAGGTCCTGGGTTCGATTCCCGGGTAGGGAATTATCAGAGATAATGGTGTAAAGTCCTCTATCTCTGGTTTTATTGGGATTTTTCCATTTTCTGGAAATTTCCCAGTACCTCGAAGTTTGTTAATATGCCCGGAGATGTCAACAGGCTCGCCACCTGTTACATGGGCCAGAAAACGTAACCGGCGAATCGTGGATGTTCGCATGTATGCTTGAATGCATGCATTTACCTCTGCCTATGCTACAACAAGTAGATAATAAATCTATGGCTACAACCATTTGAACAAAGATTCAGTTGTTCAGTTGCTCCAGCTTGCAACATTTAGAATGAAGAACGTAAGGTAAAGAACAGGTATATCTATCTATGTACGCGGATTTTATAAAATAACTCTATTGAAAAGTCCGGCAGCTGCTCCGCAAGTTGAAACTTATTGCCTAATTCGTTTGCAGTCATACCTTACCGTCGGGGCCGTAAATCAATGGAACTGCAAGCGAGATCAATTTAACATTGTAACGTTATTAATGAGAAATATATATTTCGACTGCAATGGTAATGCATGCATTTACCTCTGCCTACCCCTTCGGGAATTATAGGCGTGAAGTTACGTATATTTCAACATGTTTAAAGGGCATGTATTTAACGTATTTTGCATAAATTATATCTATCTGAGACATGAAATAAATGTTTCAATATGGATTTCTGAATCTCCCAAACTAATCTACGACCAGAATTAACATGCTTTTTATCTGAGAAAAAGGTATGAGATACTTTCCCTCTCATTTGTTTATTACATCAATGCCAACAAAGTCGGGTCCGGCAGCTATCATTTTTATAATCAATGGTGTTTCAATATTTCTTATTTATCCAACCTATATATTATTCTTAAGAAACGAGAGCCTACCTGGGTTTAATTTGAAATTTACATCGAAACTCTGATCATATCTCACGTTTATATTACTCTAGGGGCCCGACATGGCTTCGCTTGGGCACCATTTTCTGACTGGTTTAAAATCAAGGAAAATAACAAATATGAAGAGCTAAAGTAGGCGAGGCCGAATAAAAGAAAATATCGACCGACGTGTTGAACAATTCGCTATTATGGCACTCGTGACAAAGAGTTAATTATTTTTAGTGATCTGGTATTTTGCTGGCGATATTGATGAGTTTTAACTCTTTTTATGCCTTGTTTACATGTTAATTACTTTATGTACATTGTGCTTTGTATACATGTAGATAATTGTTGGCATACAACGAGTGCATGCAAGAGCGTAAGCACCGGGTAAAAGAATTTAATGAATATGTATCAGAAGGTAAAACTATAAGGAACTGTAAAATAACTTATTTACAGAATTGCGTAAAATTTGTGTTTTATTTAGCTAAGTACTTTCATTCGCTACAAGTTGGTAAAAATAATATTACAGTAACGAAAATAATTTCTTCATATTAGAAAAAGAGGGATGAACAAGATATTTAATGCCATGAGTTCAACTTGAAGTCATCATGATTTCAGTTGAAAGACGTCCACTAGTCCATAATTTCCTTCCAAAGGACATTGCACGCAAGGTCCCGATTTTTTGGGGTCTGGGGATAGGCACTGATTTGTTATTGATCGAATTATATTTAAAAAAGATTAAACAAGCTTTTTAAAAATTAATAATGAAAATACACAAAAATTACCAATTTCTTCCTAACACCTCCATTTTTCCTAACGAATGCATTTAATGGTCGAAAAAAAGCATGAAGCAAACGCGGCTGCGTTTGACCCGTTCTACAACCCCGGGTTACGATTCGTACTACCTTTTGCTTTTGCCTCGATTTAAAATAAATCGGACCTGGCAATCAGGCGATGCATGCCTAGACCGTAAGATGCCTAAGCCGAGTATCGGACTTGCAGGGGTCTCCCTTAGACAATTGTGTAAATTTATTCAGGCTGAAAGCATTTCGCGCTCGGCAATTGGCCGGTGAAATAGACTAGTGCCGTCTCGAACAAGCCGCCTACATAAGTCCATTACAAAAAGGACTTTGCAACACTAGAGTTACAACGAACGATTCTAGGCCGATAGACGGTTGGTAATCTCTAAAACAGCCACAAATGTCAGTTGGAAGTGCAATGGGTCTATGATTTTTGGTAGAGTTTTATCTTCCAAGAAAGAAATAATCAGAACTAAAACGTAACACGCCTGCAAGCTCCGAAGGGGTATGCAGAAGTAAATGCATGCATTCAAACATACATGCAAACACCCACGATTCGCCGGTTACGTCTTGGCCCATGTAACAGGTAACGAGCCTATGGACGTCTCCGGGCACTTTACCAAACTTCAAGGTACTGGGAAACTTCCAGAAAATGGAAAAATCTCAATAGAACCAGACATGAAGGATTTTGCACCGTTATCTCTAATGTTACCCGACCGGGGAATCGAAATCAGTAGCCTAGTGGTAGCAGACCACTACTACTACGCTGGTAGTAGTAGTGGTCTGCTACCACTAGGCTACTGAGGCAGTTAAATCAGCACTAACCCATGAGAAAGGATTGAGATCATTATTTAGCATGCATATTCTTAGTTACATTACATTCATAACGCATGCTGCAGTAAAAGACGAAAAACTGATAGTTTCTGATAATAGGTCGTTTAAACATACGAGTACATTAGCTTCAGATTTGAATTTATGTTAGTATTTATATCAATGAGCAAAGATCAAAGGTAAAATTAAAAATAAACAAATTTTAAGTTTACCTTTACCATTCCAAAGTTATTTTGCAGACTTATCTTGAGCTTATTTGAATATTGTAATAATGCCGACATTTTAATTCCTTTTCAGCTGCTGCAATCTCTAGCACCCGGTGAAATCATTTAAATGTTTATCTAGTTTATAGAAATTCGCGTTTGTGCGGTTTGTTGCATTCAATCAACAAGGTTTAAAATTGAAGTAAATGAGTTTTTTTTTTCATTATTATTTTTTACGTTAATGTTTTTTAAGTCCTTATTTTTAATGCTTATGATGTACTTAAGTTAAAATGTACATACCTTTGTCAGGGTCTCAAGGCTGTAGCAAATAAAGCAGTTTCAGTTTTCAGTTTAAAAAAATATACAGTCTTTTGTTTTTTAACCGACTTCGAAAAAAGGAGGAGGTTCTCAATTTGTCCGGCTCTTTTTTTTCTTAAAATAAACTCGTTTTCAAAATAGGAAACTGTTAAGTATTAGATTAGGACTGTTTTAGTAGGTAAGTAATTATGAGTGTATAAGCTTATATAAATTACGGAAATTAAAATGAAACCATCTTGGAGGTATATATACATTATCGATTTAACCTCTTGAGCCACAGAAAAATATGATAATTGATTTCATGTTGTTCGTGGACGATATCGTCCACGCCTGTAGCGATATCGTCCTACATTCCTGCATAATATAGGTAAGATAAATAAGAAACATAACGCAGAAGTTTTATCCTAAATAAAATTTTATTAAAGAAGTTGAAATAAAAATTCACAACACGAACTTAGTTTGTAATTTTTCTGTGATGCTAAATCACATCACATACTGGGTACATATTTTTACAAGAGTTATGATGGGTAATAGATTCATTGCAAGCTAATCTCACTACATAAGGTTTACGTCTAACTCAAACAAAGTTATCGGTGAAGTTTATGTGCATAAGGTAAACTTTACCAAGTATAAGGGTTCCGTATCATAAATATAGAGAAACTAATACAAGATCCATTTATATTCTGCACATTTTGAGTAGGTATAAGTAAGTGTTCTTTTTATAAATAAGCTTCTTCCGCAAAGATAAGACACGTAGAAATTGCCGCAATTCGGTCCTCATGGTTATCATTTTTGCCCAAAATATTTAAATTGTGGAATCACAGTGGAGTTATTCTAAACAGACATTAAAACTCCATAAAGAGTAATAGAGGGGATTTTTTTATATCCCCTGGTACCTAAACAGTTTTCAATGACTATGTACCATCCTTTTTTGTTGAAGTGATAATTCACATTATATTGCCGTATCATAGATAGTTCATTAAAATTGATGAGAGAGTGTAGAGCTCTAAAATGATTATAACAATTGTCTTTTCTGCTAACCTACTATTTCTTTCGGTTATTCGCTTACCAACAGTTGTGACACTACCTGTTTGACGTTGAACGTGACCAAAAAGTACAGTTTATAATAACGGTAAATCCAGCAAACATCTACAAAAAGACCCTAAATTTCAATGTAGTTGCTTAACATTTTTGGGGTACAATTACAAAAATTTAACACTTTAGGTACATACTCAGTTACTACTACAAGTATGAGGTATTTTAATGAAAAATCATACCTTTAACCTAATTTATACCTAAGTAGCTCCAATAGGGCATATTCAATAATTTCCTTAAGACCAGAAATATTCTTAAGTCGACGGTATCGACTAGTCATCATTAACTAAGTGCGGTTTCCCTACAGCAAGTCACGCCCTTTGCTCCGACCTCAAACCCTTCCCGGATATGAGATGGATTAATCTCCTCAAAAACATTTTATACATTGCAGAATCATCGGCTTATTGTTACGGCTTGTGCGTCTTAACTAGTCTTAATAGTTATTGTATTTGATAAACTATATTTCATAACAATTTCAATTTGATTCTAGCAAAATTAATATTATTTTGTAATTGTTTCAGGTTTGTTTCCTGATTTCCTGAGAGTACTTAAAAGGTCTGTATGGTATACCCAGGCCGTCTTTATTTCTTTAAAAGTTATAGGCTGTATGATTATTTTTTTTGGGTGTATGTGTTATCAGATTTTTTCTTAATTTCCCAAAATGTAACGTAAATCGAATTAAATTCCTAATTAGCAAGTAAGATAGCGTAGTATATCTACGTAAACTACGTAGCCAATTGCAGGTTTTCCCAAAATAAACTTATACGATAAACTTTGTACGACCATATTCCTCCATAAACAACACATTCGACGTATCCCAAAAACGTTTTGAAGGCTGATGACCTGCGCTTCCCACGCAAATCACTTACCCAATTATTCCACTCAATCGCACATCAAAGTACGTGATGACACATTTATGCTATACAAAACTTCTGATGGGTCTTTCATGTTTTTTGAGAAACTGTACCTAAGTATTTTATTGTATTACTAGCGGCCCGTACCGGCTTCGCACGGTTGCAATTGCAGATTTACCATAGCAGCGCCATCTATTGATTACTTACTGAACCCAGTCGAAAGGTATCGACATCTGTTAGAATCATTTGGAGTTAACAGATAATTGTGACTGTCAAATAATAGCAGACAAATAATTAGCAATAAATTAAAATTGCGACTATAATTTAAGATTTAAACTATCCTATCTCTCAAGTTGGATCGAACTGCACATGGTGTGCGAATTTTATTATAATCGGTTAAGTGGTTTAGGCGTCCATTGAGGACAAACATTGTGACACGAGATTTATATATATTAAGATATATATTACCAACTGTTTCCTTGAATTCAAGTTATTAAGTACCTACTTGTTAAATATTATAATTCATCATGAATATCATTAAAATAGGTAGGTTAACTAACTATCTTTCATGAACGTGATTTTTTGGGATTATTTCTTTTACAATTTTACAGTTCTAGCCAAGAATACTTTTTACTTAAATTTGTGGAGCCCAAGAGGGATATTGGAATTTACTCAAGCGTGTCAGATTAAGATATAGGAGATACCTTGCACCCCGTTCAGTACCTCCTTTAGAAGCTTTTTTTGGATGGGAGCTTCGATTGCTTCATTTCACATCCTCTCTGAGTATCTGACATTCTTGAATAATTTTTCACCTTCATTTTTGAAAGAATCAAATGTTTTTGAAAGATTTGCGGCATCAACGTTATGGGTCAAGAGCGTGTCAGACATTCTGAGAGGGTGTAAAATGTGCCCCAACAATGATCCTTTCCAAAATTCAGAAGATTCAGAAGATAAGTAAGATCTTAGCGACCTTTTGTATCTTTTTAAGGGCTACCCTTCGGGCGTGGTTCTATAAACCAAGAGTGAGAGAGAGTAAATACAAAATAGCATCCTGGGCTCTCCTACTACTATATTCCAACGTTTTATCGCGTCTCGACCCGGGTCATCAGTCATTCTTATTTGTAAGCACCCTATATATTCGTACGTAGCTACCAATTTTCATATTTGCGAAGTTCAGAAATACAGGCTTCTCCCCTCCCATTTTACCCCTTTAGCCCTCTTTTTGTCCATTTCACCTAGACAGATCATATCAATTTTAATCAAGAACTTATATTCCTATTAGGTATACTTCTTAGTCCAGAAATGAAAAATTCCGTATAATCATCACCTATTTCAACTCCTTAGAGGATGAATTTTTAAAAATCCTTTCTTGATGCTCACTTACACCATGAAAAAAAAACCATGTACCAAATAACAAGTTTCTAGGAACAGTAGTTCCGGCTGTGCGTTGATACATGAGTCAGTGAGTCAGGTTTGCCTTTAATTGCAAGGCAGAGAGGATATTAATTTAAGCAAAAAAAGCAATTTATTACATCAAACTTAAGAGATAAATTATTTCTCTGTTCCGTGAGACACACTACTATATTTTTATAGGTAAAGTGTAATGGATTTTTTCAACACGTCGTAAATATGTAGTAATGGATTCATTTAATGTTTCTCAATCTCAATAAAATAGATTCCAATGCCGGTTAAAATTATATTATATGTTTATTATGTTTGTTTGCATGCGTATATTCTAAAGGGAAGTATTAAAATTCTCAAAAAAATAGTAAAAGATACATTATTTAAAGATTTTCAAATAGTGACGAAAATCTGACTTGAGGATTTGAACCTGGGAACTCTTAAGTTATGACAATGAAATTATTTCTAATCAAAAAATCAGACTGAGCAAGAATCTTAATTTGTTTTAGAATTTTATACTCCGTGAATCTGACTATAACTCTTATAAAAATGATCAAGCCGAAGCTTCAGATCATGCCAAAGAAAGAAATATGCCTACTCATACATGCATTATACTACATATTATATGCAGTGGAATAATAAAATCAAAACAGAGTGACCAATTTTATTGTTGGTAGAGTTCCAAGTGCAGGAGCTTGAGGACGTAGGCACCACCGCATTACCTAACCTATCTGCCGCTACACTGAAAGCTGTTGGAGTGGACCTAAGAACAGATTGTTTTTCACACGGCCAGCTTTATGTTGCCTTTTCGCGGGTCACTAGCGCTTCATATTGACCTCAGAAGGAAAAATAACGAATGTTGTATATAATACAAAGAAATACTTTAAATTATTAAACTAGCGTATGGGCAACACTTCCCATGCCAATACACCGAAAGAAACGGCCCTCAGTTCCCGGTGGCCCTGCTATTCCCGACCATCGTGGTGACGATCGTGGTTACGGCGGGGCAGAGGGTGCGAAGAATCTCCGGGAGGGATCCGGTCGCCACACATACCAACGACTACATTTGGCTACTTATAATGCTCGTTCGTTGAAGGAAGACGTCTATCTCGCTGAGCTCGAGTCGGAGTTAGGACACGTAAATTGGCACATCCTAGGGTTATCAGAAGTCCGAAGACAGGGAGAGGACACGATAACCCTGGAGTCGGGCCACCTACTCTACTATCGAGAAGGCGATAAGACGTCACAAGGCGGGGTTGGCATATTGGTTAACAAAGCTCTCTCTAACAACGTGATGGAAGTCAGCAGTGTGTCCACTCGGGTAGCATACCTCATATTCAGACTCACTAGGAGATATTCTCTGAAAGTGATACAGGTTTATGCTCCCACGTCGACACACTCTGACGATGAGGTCGAGGCCGTCTATGACGATATAACAAGAGCCTTACACAGCACCACCAAGACCCACTTCACTGTTGTTATGGGGGACTTCAATGCCAAAGTGGGAGTACAAGAACGCGGAGAATCGGTTATTGGATCACACGGTATTGGTAGCAGAAATCCGAGGGGCCAAATGCTAGTTAACTTCCTTGAATCTCAGAGGCTCTTTCTGATGAATTCTTTTTTCCAGAAAAAGCCTCAGAGGAAGTGGACATGGCGAAGCCCGGACGGCGTGACAAAAAATGAGATCGACTTTATCATGACGAATAGCAGGTTTATATTCAAAGATGTCTCAGTGATTAACAGGTTTAATACCGGAAGTGATCACCGACTTGTACGAGGGACTTTGAATATAAATTTCCGACTTGAGAGAAATCGCCTGATAAAGTCTACGCTCCGACCGTCACAGCGCCATATCGGTGCTAGATCAGATGAGTTCCAGCTGGAACTCCAAAACCGATTCAAACTGCTGGAAACCACGGAGGACGTTGACCAATGTGCCAATCAGTTCACGAATGTTATGCGGGAGGTGGGAGAGGCTTTTTGCCAACGAAGACAGAGGAGCAAATCATTCAAGTTCTCGGCTGAAACAGTGGATCTGATGAGACAGAGACGGGAGATATCTGCGGATTCGCCAAATTTCAGCCTTCTCAATAAGCTGGTAAAGAAACAAATACGATTCGACCTCCGCAAAAGCAATCTTCGAGCAATCGAAGATGCTATAGAGCGAAATAGAGGATCGCGAGTATTTGCTAAGCAATTGGGAAGGAGTCATTTGGCGAAGCTGACGACATCTGATGGTCGAGTAATTAAGTCGAAACCAGATCTACTCTTAGAAGCCGAGACTTTCTATGGAAGACTATACTCCTCTCATGCACCCAAACCCACCAATGAAGACGCGGATGACAAACGTGCCAAATTAACCCGTCACTTCACGGATGAGCTACCGGACATCGAGATTGCCGAAATTGGGATGGCTCTTGAGCAACTCAAAAACAACAAGGCACCTGGGGAAGACGGTATTACCACGGAACTCTTAAGAGCTGGGGGACGTATTGTCCTGGAGCAGCTTCGAAAGTTATTTAATACCGTCTTAAACAAAGGTACAACGCCGGAGGCATGGTCTAGAAGTGTGGTCATTTTGTTCTTTAAAAAAGGTGATAGAACGCGCCTCAAGAACTACAGACCGATAGCACTTCTGAGCCATGTCTATAAACTGTTCTCAAGAGTCATCACAAATCGACTTGCCCGAAGATTTGACGATTTTCAACCTCCTGAACAGGCCGGGTTTCGAAAAGGCTACAGTACCTTAGATCACATCCACACGCTACGACAGGTCATACAGAAGACCGAAGAATATAATCGTCCTCTGTGTCTCGCGTTTGTGGACTACGAAAAAGCCTTCGACTCCATCGAAACCTGGGCTGTTCTCAATTCTCTGCAGCGATGTCAAGTCGATTGGCGGTATGTCGAGGTGCTGAAATGTTTATATAGAGCCGCTTCGATGACTGTCCAAATCCAGAACATCCAGACAAGACCAATCCCTCTAAAGCGAGGAGTAAGACAGGGAGATGCAATCTCTCCAAAACTATTTACTAACGCTTTAGAGAATGTCTTCAAAACACTGGACTGGAGTGGACAGGGTATCAAAATCAACGGCGAATACATTTCACACCTTCGATTTGCTGACGATATAGTTATAATGGCCGAATCGCTGCATGAGTTATCAGAGATGCTGCAAAGCCTAAGCGTTTCTTCCAGACGGGTGGGCCTGGGAATGAACTTGGATAAGACTAAGGTCATGCTCAATTCATTCGTAGACCCACGGCCTATAATCGTCGAAGATGTTAGCATCGAAGTTGTTCAGGAATACATCTACCTAGGCCAGACTATACAACTGGGTAGGAACAACTTCGACAAAGAGGCTGACAGAAGAATACGATTGGGCTGGGCAGCATACGGAAAACTTCGTCAAATCTTCGATTCGCCACTGCCTCAATGCCTAAAATCTCGGGTATTCGACCAGTGCGTCCTTCCGGTAATAACGTACGGGGCGGAGACATGGACTCTTACGAAAGGCCTCGTCCACAAATTCCAAGTGGCTCAGCGAGCTATGGAACGGGCTATGCTCGGTGTATCTCTGAAAGATAGAATCCGAAACGAGGAAATCCGAAGGAGAACAAGAGTGACCGACATAGCTCAAAGAATTGCTAGGCTGAAGTGGCAGTGGGCGGGGCATATTTGTCGTAGAGCCGACGGCCGCTGGGGCAGACGTGTGTTAGAGTGGAGACCCCGTACAAAACGCCCGGTGGGACGGCCCCCTGCCAGATGGACTGACGACCTAAAGAGGTTGGCAGGAAGCGGATGGGTCCGAAAAGCCGAAGATCGAGTGTGGTGGCGAAAATTGGGAAAGGCCTATGTCCAGCAGTGGACGATTGATGGCTGATGATGATGATGATGATTAAACTAGCCATTAAGGACGGAATTTCGGCACACTGCAAGCAAAAACATTGAAAAGTGTCCTAATAATATATACATCGCCCCCAATTAGTTTTTTGTAAATATATTAAATGTACATACACACGAATTTTGCTGTTTTATTATATGTTTGTTGCGCTTTCATGCAAAAACTATTAAACCGATCATCATGAAACTTTGAACACATATTCTTAGAGGTCTAATAAGTAACATAGGATACTTATTACTTAAAAATATATTTTTCACGAAATATTTTAATGATTTCAATGCAAGCGAAGCCGCGGGAAAAAGCTATAAGGAGTAACTTAGCCACTTTTATACTAGCTACGCGCACGACTTCGTCCGAGCACTGAACAACCATAAAATCTCACGTGGACGAATTCGCAGGTACAGCTAGTTCTCTTCAATATACCTAACTGTATTCGACTGGCTATGGTTAAGATTTGAAAAACGTTTTTTTTGTAATGTTTTGTATATTATTATACTCATGTACTTATGTGGGTACATGAAACATGCAATACAAAAAAGGCGGTAATCTGAAATTGTCTGGAAGTGATATATAATCGGGAGCAATGAAAAACCTAAAAATTGTTGAAGCGTTACGTTTCATTTAAATACTGAAGCTCCATTTCACGCGCTAGTGGAGACTCTGCAAAAAAGTAGTGCTCTATTACGATCGAAAATGTGCTCGCAATGCCTACAAATATAAAACCTATTTTCAGATGAAAAATTTTTAAATCCTCACTTTACTTGTTATACCTATCTTATACAATTTAATACATTCGATATTCGACAACAGATTTTCGTTTTATAAAGTGTTACTGTTACTGTGTTACTGCGAAATACATCAGTAACAGAACCAGTTTGCGAGCCTGCTGCGGGGGGGGGGACGTACGCTCCGTTGTCTTGTGTGTCAGTGTGAGTCAAACACAGTTTTATTTAAGAAGTTAAGACCCCCAGTTCATACCTGGTGCTTAGCAATCAAACAGTGATCCGGCTCGAAGGACCTAGTTCTGTTACTGATGATTTCGCAGTAACATATACTTATAGCTTTTTTTTGCTATCGTATATTATTATATTTTGGGTTGTTTTAGCATCCCAAAATTATTTTATTTACTAAAATAAATAAATATTTCCATACAAATATTTGTGGGATTGAACCCGCGACCCTTCGAATCGAGCGGTCGTTACATTTTTTAATAGTGGTGAACATCCAGTGTTGGAGCTCGATGGCGTCGGCACTACCGCATTACCTAATCGATCTGATAAAATATTGCGGGATTTGGAAGACCATTTTCCAATTACAGGATCCGTTACTGCTGTCAGTCAAATGTCACCTCAGTCTGCCCGAGACAACGAAACTGAAAAGCGACCAAAGCGTCGGGTTGATTTAAAATAATAATTTTAGTTTAATAACGCGAGATAAATGAGAACTAGTTTTATTTTAATGAGTGTAGCTCGTGAAAACCTAAGCACATACCTACTGTGCTAATTTTTGTTAGATTCAAGTGTGTCTCCCCTTACCCTCCTACCACCAGATAGTAGGGTCACTTAGGGGTTTTTTTTGGTATCTACGACTAGTTTTTGTCAATAACATTGTTGGGCCTCTATAAGATCTACCTATACCTCTGCCACGCCTATACCTACTGCTACACACCATGAATACAATTTGCTTGTATTAAACTCAATATAATAAGAACAAGTGTTATACAAAACTGCGACCTAAGTATTTATACGTAGGATAGTGCTATTAATTTTTTCCGGCCACCGTTCGCTAGTTCAGTTGGTTACTTTAACAATCAATCATTTAAAAGTTGCCGACCAACTTCCGAACAAAGAATTCGACCGCCCGCCAGAATATTTTTTCATCGCAAAGTTACTTTGGTCTCTTTTACTGTGCATTTTAGCTCTCTGATAGAGCGGCTAGTTAATAATTATGTAGCCATGCAGTGGAGGACTAATTGATCACTTTTTTACCGTACCGTATTATGTAACCTTAAATACTTCGAATCTTTGTTTCGGGTCTGGGTGTTTATGTAGGTATGTGTTGTGTGTGGTTGTGTGTGTACAACGGCACCCACGACACAGGTTTATTCCTAGTGTGAGGCTGTAAGTATTATTTATTTACTTATTTAAAGTTTAACCCTTAATGTGGTTGTTTTTTGTTGTTAGCTTCTAGTGCTTTATGCGTGTCAAAAATAAAATCTTTCTACGTTAATCATAGAGCAACGCGGCCCACCGGTCGCGGCGGACCGGAGGGGAGTAGTCATAGCGTGTATTACCGATGCAAAACAGTCATTTTTTTGTTTAATTAAATTATGGCATCGCTATTACGCATATTGCCAATGCAAAGTAAAACGATATTTCGTATTTAGTTAAGCACCGTAAAAGTTAGTATAATATAGTCAGTCAATTACTTATCAGTCAGTCAAGTGAATTACAGTCAAGTTATTCGAGTAAAGCGATGGCTACTTTACCAGAACATTTACAATGAAGTTTTGGAGGCAACCTGAAAGATCGCGTTTTCTCACTGTTATTCTATTTCACTATACACGGGCACTGTAATAAACCTATATCAAACAAAATGCCACCAACTTTATTCAATATAACATAAAAATAAACCAAGAAAATGAAATAAAAAAAGAGCACCACACGCCTTTTTCCACGTTCCCGCCAAAACTCCTGTCATTTTTTGCGGGGGTAAACACGGGGGTAAACACGGGGGTAAACGGGGCGACACACGGCTAGTGTGCTTGTGTGTCGCACGCATTTACCCCCAAAAATCGTCTATTACTACGAAACTGACTCCTTGACTATAACAAAATACAGAAACACACATTTAAACATCTAGGCGACAGGTATAGGCCCACTTGGGCTTGTACTTTGACAGAGAGGAAAGCCTGAATATGGCTACTCCCCTCCGGTGTTGCTCTATGACGTTAATCTATAGCTAAGCACCTACATAAAACACTTCAATAAATTAAACTCCTGGGCGATTAAAATTTGAACATCGTATACCTATCTTAATAATGGCATCTTCTAACCAGCCTACAGCCATGCTGCTGGACGTAAGCCTCTCCCTGAGCGCTCATACTATCCCGATTCTGACCGACTCGCATTTAGATGTCCGACTCCAGCCACTTATGTTACTGGTGGTAGAGCTCCAGTGGCAGAGCTCGCGGGCGTAGGCACCACCGCATTACCTAATATACTTGTCGCTAAATGGTTGTGTTCAGTACTATCGTGTTCCGGTCAGGTGTTAATGTACGGATCTGTAATTTTTTGGCACAGAGGCATAACACCTAATGCCTTAGGAGTGGCAGCACATCTGCATTTTAACCACTGGTCATTGTGTAAGTGTCTATAGGCTGCAGTCATCACTTAACATCAATGTGACAATAGTCACCTCGCCTCGCTCCAAATGATACCCGCGGTGTGCACTCCAACGAGTATGATGCCCGGGGCCTAATTCACAAACCTAATCGTTGTTCAATCGCAACTGAATCGAATCGCTAACTTGCTTCAACCAATGCGCGCGCCCCATATTAGAGCAGGACAACTCATCGATTCAGTTGGCATTCAACAACTTCTATTTTATTAGAATCAGGTTCCAGGATGGCTTCTCACGATCGAGCCATAATTGTGTAGTGCAGGATTAACGCGTAATACATGCATGCAGTTACGAGTTAGGTAGAAACAAAGGTTAGGTTTAGGTATATATTTTTGACCATTATGTTACCATCTAATCGAACTACAATTTTACAATTTAAATTCTAGCAAATAGATTCGTTTAATACGGTCTTACTCTACGAATAAGTAAATCTTATAAGTTTAATACAATATGGATTAGCTTGTTAAAACCTTTTAAAATCAAAACTACGAAAATAAATTATACCTCCCGATAGGTAAATTGTTCGATCTGTTAAATTAGTTTCCTCCGGGTATAACTATGGGCGGCTGTTGCGTCTCCTATGATGAAAATACTAAACCGGCCATAGTGGACATTTCCTAATGTCTCCATTAATCTCTCTATACTTATGCCAACGCTGAAAGTAGCCATAAGTGGAAGTATCAGGTTATATTTCTTTAAATAAAATATATTTCACAAGCATGTGTTAATGCGAAATAATATAAAACAATTATGTAGGAGAGGTTTGGTAGAGTAGGAAAAAAAAGTCATCTACATTTACTGGTGGTAGTGTTCAGAGCTATCGTATTACGGTCAAATACGGCCCTGTAATGTTGTGGCACAGAGATATAATAACATTGACCTCAGGAGTGGTACCTTGAAATCTCTGTTTTAATGTAGATATTTATAGGCTGCAGTATTCACTTACTCGTACCATGAACGTGAACTGTATGCTTGTTTGCCACTTCACGACATAAAAAAAGCTCTCATTCTCGCTGTCGTTCTCTTTTCCTTTCCTCGGTGATGTGGACCGAATGTTAAACGAGACGATATCTTAAAATCGCATCACGTACTAATCCAAATTCACAGACGACACTGATGTTTTTTAATAAATGCTCGCATTCACTGCACCACTACAAAGAACTTTTCAGGCTCGCTTTCTCGTGTAATGAAAAATGTAGTGCATCTCTCAGGACAATGTGCGAGCTATTGTAATGTCAGTCAAGAGTGCGAGTAATCGCAAGAATATTTACATGGAGGTACGATATCGATTTGAGAATATTAAAATCCATGAACAATAGGCACCACCGCATTACCTAATATACTTGCCGTTAAATGGTATTGTTCAGCACTATCGTGTTCCGGTCAGGTGGTAATGCACGGCCCTGTAATATCCGGCACAGAGGCATAACACCTTAGACCTCAGGAGTGTAAACGCATATTGACCTTGGTCTTTGTGTGGGTGTCTATAGGCTGGAGTCATCACTAAACATCAATGTGAACTGCATGCTTGTTTGCCACTTCCATTACATAAAAAAGGAGACTTCGGTTTATTTCGAGTCTGTATAGCGTTATCTCTTTCGTACCTTACTTATCTGACATTTGTCGACCATTTCGAACAAATTTTAACCAATACCAGACTATGGATTCTTACGTAGGCAGTGTACATCAGAGATAACGCTCTACGAAGTCGAAACTAGCCGATTGTCACTTTCATAGGCTCGATGTGCAATATTTCTTGATGAGCACTGTAGCTTAGCTTAGCACCATAATGTGATTTTAATTATATTGTAATTTTAACTCTGATTTCAATAATTACTGAAGTCTATTCAAATAAATAAAATTGGAGTGTCTGTTTGTAATATAAAAATAACCGCTTTTTACTAAATGCATATATATACACGGTACATATACCAAAACAAAATTTTCTACAATTTTTGTCTGTCTGTCTGTCTGTTTGTTCCGGCTAATCTCGGGAACGGCTGGACCGATTTTGACTGGCAGATAGCTTATTTAATAAGGCGTAACTTAGGCTTTTGTACTAGCTGCGCCCACGACTTTGTCCGGGTAGGTACTGAACAATCATAAATTCTTACGGGGACGAAGTCGCGGGCACAGCTAGTAATATTATAAGACTTAAGATGACCTTTCATCTGAAAATCAAACAATCGCAAATGGAGCATATTAATAACTTTGTAAAATGCAAAATTATTTTATAAAATGCACATATTGCACATACATGGGCCATTGTAAAGAATAGGTACACAAATCATGAAACCTTCCAACATTTGTGTGTTCTATGTATTATACGGGACAAAACACTATTTGATGAAACTTTGCTACAATGTTTATACAATGAGCATTGCTTTGCTTTGCTGTACAGGTATTCTAACTTTTCCCAACTCTTCACTCCGTGTTAGTTTTCATTTTGAATAAATAATAATATGAAATATACTTTTATTTTCTTGTGCACAATGGATCCGCAACGGAAGGTGTTTGTTGGCAAAATATGAAGCTTATCTTGCTTTTTCGTTCATGGTTTCATTATGGAATTATTTTAGATTTTTAGATAATTTCTTTATTGCTCCTTAAAATAAAAGTAAATTTATGGCAACACACCAAAATAAGTATGTGGGATTTCGTTGAATGAAAATCAAGAATTTCATGAGAAATGCGCTTTATTTTCAATTGATAATCAAGAGTTATATGCTTCAACGTGTATTTTGTTCAATAGACATACATTATTTACTAATATCTGTTTACTTACGAATAAAAAGTGATGTCGTTTAAAGGCCTCGTTTCTGTACGGTTTATACAGGCTAAAATACTGCAACCTCCTATTTTACTGCTAACCTTATATACTAATCACATAACTAATTGAGTCTTTTTCTCATAAATACCCAAAAACTTATTAATAATCGCCGATATACGTCGAAAACAATAAATAAATAATAATAACTGCCTCAGTAGCGTAGTGGTAGCAGGCCACTACTATTACGCTGGAGGTCCTGGGTTCGATTCGGTCGGGGACTATCAGAGATAACGGTTTAAAATCCTTTATCTCTGCTTCTATTGGGATTTTTCCATTTTCTGGAAGTTTCCCAGTACCCCGGAGTTTTTCGCATGACACATCAATACAATTAATAACAAAGTTTTATAAAACATAAAAAAATCAGTTCATTTTTTATTTTAAAATTCCCAATTTTGCTGTGCCCAAATGGGTCTGTAATGTGATACTAATATTATTATTGTCCAACGACACTACCATTGCAGAATGCAAATAAATTATTGAATTGAATTGAATTGAATTGACCTTGGTCTTTGTATGGGTGTCTATAGGCTGCAGTCATCACTTAACATCAATGTGAACTGCATGCTTGTTTGCCACTTTTATTACATAAATAAAAAAATATCTATTCTTTGGTGACTATTTCTGCTTTACGTTTATTTGAGTACATACTACGACGTTAACCATTGATAACAACATACAACATGTTAACTTTCTGTACTAATATATGTTTATAATCTTAATCAATCATCATAACCATAAAATGTTCTAACACAGCGGTGTTTGTAATCTATTCAGAGCACAATGTAATCCGCTATATGCAGATATCTCCGGGCCGAGTTAAGTACTCAGCTGATATATGATGACGTTTAATATCCTATAAAGTTCTTGTGCGAACAATACGCAGTAAGTACGTGCTGGTTAAATCTCTATAAATCTGGCGGAATGTTACGTGTTTACTGCATTGAATTTGTTAGGACAAGGATAAAAGAAATCTTATTCATAAACGTATCTATTGATTCACTGACAAAGTATGCAATCGTTTTAATAGGAAGGACATTGTGCGAAAGGGGTCAGTTCATTCTTTGCACAGAGGATTAGCATCATCTTCCAACCAGGCCAGAAAGCTTTCTGATTGCGTTATAACAAGAGGAACGCGTTGCAGAATTCTACGATGCATGCATTAGGTTTTTTTGGTATAGGTGGGACAGGTGTATGTATGTATGTATGTTGTTATACATACATACATACATACGCTTACACTCACAGCCCCACACTAGGTATAAACCTGTATCGTGGGTGCCGTTATAAACACACAACACATACACAAACACCCAGACCCGAAACAAATATCTGTAGATCATACAAATATTTGTCCCGGTGCGGGGATCGAACCCGCGACCCTTCGAATCAAACGGTGGTTTCGCACCGCTGGACTAACCGGGTCGTCGTATACCTATATATGTAGTTACCTACATATATAGGTATACATTTATTGCTAGGGCGCCTAATTAAATATGTATATATATATATCTACAGTCGATCATTACATAGGCGGTATAATTATAACGTAGGGTACTTTTTTGTGAGCGAACACGTTGTTCACATCAATGGTACATAATGTTGCAATCTTAC
The DNA here is from genome assembly GCA_036365455.1 of Macrosoma leucophasiata. Classification (NCBI taxonomy): domain Eukaryota; kingdom Metazoa; phylum Arthropoda; class Insecta; order Lepidoptera; family Hedylidae; genus Macrosoma; species Macrosoma leucophasiata. Next base: position 17,487,896 of record JAWQUS010000007.1, on the reverse strand, counting down.
AAGTTATACAAAATTATAAAACAACAGAGTTTCTCTAAAAATGCGCTTTTACTACTGTGCTGGTAATTAACGTGACTGTATATACCTAACCGTGTAAATGAAGTACAGAAAGTAGCGTTGAAGACTAGAATTCACCATCAGATAATGTAATAGCGCTATAGATCGAAGCTTGTACCTAATGGTAATTAATCAAATATTGCTACTGGAATATAATATAATTTCTGGTTGCATGGTTTCCCCTATGACACACCTATCAACATCGTTTTCATGCGTAATTATTTTAGGAAAATTGAATGATGAATTACATGTGCCCGCATATTGCAGCGATAACGACTCTCGCAAACTGATTCATATTTGCAATGCAAAATAATTACAACCGGAAATGGAAAAAGTATTGTTTAAATTATCGTGCATGCATTAATAGAAAGAACTGATCTGAAATCATTAAATACAATAAATGAAGTCTGCAAGAAAACATAAATAGAGTATGATAACAAGGATACAAAAAAAACTTTGTACTTGTAATATTTAATATTATCTGTGTATCATTCAGAAATTATAATTTTTAAGACTTAGTTCGTTATAAGTATGAAGTATTTGTTGCTTGTAGCAAACAATCAAAAATATGTGGCTGGATATAATATTAAGACCTTTATAAATTCGTGCAATTTAGGCTTAATTTTAAATCCTGAAAGATACATATCTTGAAAACTACAAACCAATTTCAATTTTATATGCTTGATATATATGTGTGTAAAAATGCCACTAAGTAATAATATATCTTATATTAATTCAAGTAGCTATTAATTTCTTCAAATTACTATTTAGCTCTTCTAAGCGCGAACGAAATAGAATGAATACAGAAAGGACATAAAGCTGGTTTTGCATGGAGGCAAATGTAGTAGAAGTCGATATCCATTTACCGCGAGTGTCTCGCGTGTTTCCGGAGATTTTCCCGCGATGAATACACCCATCTCCATTATCCTTTATATCAAGACTCCGGTAAGTCTTTTAAACTGAATTCAGAAAGCGAATTTTACTTGATTGAAATGTTTGAAACTTTAAATCCTTTGCAGGCGCAGTTTGTAAAAGATAAATATTTATTTTGTGTCCGTTTGATGTACCGCAGTTAGTTAAGTTAACTTTGACCGAAAGTAATCAGCATAATATTCACGTATTTTTAGTATGCAGTATTTAAAAAAAAATGTCCCTGCAGGTCTGATTTCATTTTTTACTCTGGGTACAGAAATAATTTCCCAAGTTATTAGGCAAAGAACACAGTTCATAATTGAAATGGTTAACCCGAACAAGGAATTAAAATGACTCTAAGGATATTGAGTAGGATAATCATTTCGTCAAACTTATCACAATAAACAATTTTTGTCCTATAATACGTTCCATGTTTCGAGTGGCTCAAAATTTGATAATCTATACAAATAAATAAAATTGGAGTGTCTGTTTGTAATATAAAAATAACCGTTTTTTACTAAATGCATATGAATGAATACACAATATACATACTAAAACATTTTTTTATCAATTTTGTCTGTCTGTTCTGTTTCGTTGGGGCTAATGGGATGCTAATGCTCGGGAACAGCTGGACCGATTTCGATGGGACTATCACTGGGAGGTAGCTTATGTAATAAGAAGTAACTTAGGCTACTAGAGACATAACAACTAAGGTCTCAAGGGTGGCAACGCATGTGCATTATGAGCTGCATCCTTTTTTGCCATCTTCATTACATTAAAAAAAAGACATTAGTCCGTAAACCAAAAAAGTAAATAATGGTACAAAGCTGTAGCAGCATTATACAGTTGCCCATCCCGGCATCATTATTACACGCTTGAAAGTAACACGCAAAGGAGCGATGCCAAATGTTAACATCAAAGTGCGGCAGTCATCTACAACTAACACGACAACAAAGGTTAGATGACTATCGATATGCAAAACGGTAGGAACCCACCGCATCAGGGAACAAAGCGGACCCTGGCTAGGGGCCAGATATCCACCAACTAGAGAGTTCTAATTAGCGAACAGCAATGGGGAAAACAGCTAACAGTGAATTAATTTATGGTAATCTATTCCGCCGAACGAAAGCTTGTGTTTAATTTTCAATTCATGTTTATCCAATATCTCAGTGATTTGAATGCAAGATTTGATTTATTTTGATTACTAGTTGTGCGTTATGGTTTTACTTGTGTTTTAAATTTATTGCAACGTTGTCGCATCGGTCGGAATCTTTCATTTTATACCGACTTCAAAAAGGAGGCGGTTTTCAACTCGACCCGTATGTGTTTTTTGTGTGTATGTTACGCGATATTTAACCGAGCTTAAAAAACGAGAAGGTTCTCAATTCGGCCGGTACATTTCTTTTTATGTATGTACGCGAATTTCGCCGAGATTTCTGGACCGATTTACGTAATTCTTTTTTTGTTTGAAGCGAAATAGTTTCGAATTGGTCCCATAAAAATTTCATTCAGATAAGCCCAGCAGTTTTTATTTTATGAGCATTTATTTACTCACTTTCACCTCAGGCTAAAAGAATAAGAATAGACGGCGAGTTGTCATACAGTGCGTTGAATCCACTGACGTCCTAGATAGTCCTAATGCGCATGACAACAAGTGACAATGACACATTTACTCATCGACGACACACCACAGCTTATTTACTCCTTCGTGGATAAAATTTTTTCATTGATTTCTTATAGTCGTGTAATAATTTTGTATCGACACACCTCAACAATTTAAATTAGGGATCTAATTGTCACGAAGCTAAATCGCGAAAGCGAATAGTCAGATTTTACAAATTTAACAGATGTGAACTTTAATCTAATTGGCAATGCAGCAACAAACTAAAAAGTATTAAATAAATATAACTACGTTAAGAAAAACCGACTTCAAAACTGAAAAGTAAAAAATAATAAAGATTTAATTGTAATTATATACTACCTATTATTTATATGTGCTATTTACTTATAGATTTGAAATCGGTGCCAAGCCAAAATCACTAAAGTAGGCATTTCATTGTATTAAAACGTAACTTCACACCTGTAATCCCCGAAGGGGTAGGCAAAGGTAAATGCATGAATTCAAGCATACATGCAAACACCCACGATTTGCCGGTTACGTTTTGTTCAGTGTATTAATTTGCTCGTATTCATATTTAAGTGATTAAAATATAATTATTTGTTTAAGGCTTGGCACTGACTTCAAACCTATTAGTAAATAGCACATGTAAATAATAGGTAGTATATAATTACAATTAAATCTTTATTAAAAATAATAACTTAATAACAAAATAATACTTTTCAGTTTTGGAGTCGGTTTTTCTTAACGTAGTTATATTTATTACTAACATGGTGATATCTTCATCGACTAAGGACAATTGGAGTAAAGTTAGATTTTGCATTGAGAAAATAACTGTCTATGCACTTGGCAAACTAAGCTTAAAATATGCCTGTTTTTGAAGTGGTAGTTGTGTTATTTTTAGTAACAATTCAACAATATTTTTACCGTAAAAAGTCGAATTTAAAAAAGCACAAATATCAGTATTAAAAAATAATTTACTCCAAATATATTTTTTTTATGTAATGGAAGTGGCCAACAAGCATGCAGTTCACATTGATGTTAAGTGATGACTGCAGCCTATAGACACCCACACAAAGACCAAGGTCAAAATGCAGATGCGTTACCACTCCTGAGGCCTAAGGTGTTATGCCTCTGTGCCGATAATTACAGAGCCTTACATTACCACCTGACCGGAACACGATAGTGCTGAACACTATCATTTAGCGGCAAGTATATTATTTAATGCGGTGGAGGTCATTGGAGCTCTACAACCAGTTAAAAATTTAATTGACAATTTGCAAATACACATGTATACATACAATTAGCAAACCGCGCCTGATCAAGTCCGACAAACAAATGTATGGCTTAACCATAATTAGCCACTTTTAAAACTTTGGCGAGTGACGTCACATAAAGCGAAGTAAACAAATTAATCAGTCCAACAATAACTTAATTAGTCTCGAAACAACTCAAATAATATGATGTTAATATCATTTGAAGTATCTATTAAACTGTATATCAGTTTGCAAGGATTGGGGTAGATCTCGTAGCCGTAGCACTGTATAGCTGTCGTAGCAAGCTACGCGACCGTGTGTGTATCAGCTACGAGATGTGCGCGACTGCGAGCATGTATTAACAACCCTGTCACTGTAAATCAAGCTGTCGCGATGTTTTTCGTGTGTTATGTGCTTTGTGTTTTGATAATGTATGTATGTGAGTGCTTTTGTGAAATAGTATTGTCGTTGTGTCTTCCTTTTTATTTTGTAATGCATGTCTATGCCTAATATTATGTTCTAACATTACATATTTATAAAGATACTTACTGCTTTTATTATTTATGTAATGGAAGTGGCAAACAAGCATGCAGTTCACATTGATGTAAAGTGATGACTGCAGCCTATAGACATCCACACAAAGACCAAGGTCAAAATGCAGATGCGTTACCACTCCTGAGGCCTAAGGTGCTATGACTCTGTGCCGAAAATTACAGGGCCGTACATTACCACCTGAACACGGAACACGGTAGTGCTGAACACTACCATTTAGCGGCAAGTATATTAGGTATTGCGGTGGTGCCTACGCTCGCGAGCTCCGTCACTGGAGCTCTACCACCAGTAATACTTTGCTACTGGTAATGCCAGCCAGTAGTGGAACGTTTGAAGGCCCGTGTTCGATTCCCGTGTCGGGCAATAAGTGATTGTGATATATTGTTAATATTGGGATGTAAGAAAATTGTCAGTAGTTGCCACTAGATTCAAAGCTGATTTTACAAGTTTGGTGATCATGGATAAATAATAATATAATCATTTATTGACAAAAACATTTTTACAATGGTTAATATTGAATCCATAGATTTCCGAACTAGTCTACACTGTATTTCGGGAATCAGTGGCTTCTCCGAGTTATAACTTAACTTAAAATCATTTTGTCATTAAACATTAAACAAGGTAGACTATATCAAGTAATCAAAAATTTTACAAAGAAGGGTGAGTTTGTGAGTGAGTGAAAAAGTATGTGTGTGTGTGTGTGTGTGTGTGTGATAACTGTGTGTATCAGAACTCGTGTACGTCTATACTTCGCCATATTATGAAAAAAACAGATTTGCTAACATAACTTCAATACCATCATAGTCAAAATTCCTGAGCCATGCTGAAATAATCTTCTTAAACTCATTATTATTTGTATTTTTTATGTTTTTATTTTTATTTACAAGAGTTTTAAGTAATTTATTGTACAATTGTGTAGTAACTATATCGTACTACTTTTGAGCAAAAAATGTTTGTATATTTGGTCTCTATTAAATTAGACTCAATACATAATTAGTGAATCATTGGTGTTTGCATGCCTGCATGGATGCATGTATATTTTTACCTTTTCGGGAATAGTAGGGGTGAAATGACGTTCATTCAAATGACTAAAAGCATTCAATTGCATTGAAATAATAATTATTCAAGTCGTATATCTGCTAATTAATATGTTAAACCCTCAGACCAATCTGATTGTTACACAAATCACGTAGCTAGATGTGCATTTAATTCAATAAGCTTTGATTTGATATTGAATAGCCAATTGTATTGAGTGTTATATGCACGGCAAAATAGGCTTTATTACTTAGGTTCAGTTGCAGTACAGTACTTATTATAGTTATGGTACGAGTATCTTAGCGCGTGGATGACATTATCAGTGGGGATTGAAATTAGGGTTCCCCGTGAGATGGAACTTTTTCACTTGTACAGAATATACTTTTACTATTGGTAGAGCTCCAGTGGCGGAGCTCGCGGGCGTAGACACCACCGCATTACATAATATACTTGCCGCTAAGTGGTAGTGTACAGTGCTATCGTGTTCCTGTCTGGTGGTGATGTACGGCTCTGTGATTTCCAGCACAGATGTATGACACCCTCGGAAGTGGTAATCTGCATTTTGACCTTGGTCTTTGTATGTATGTATATTCAACGCCAGGCCCCTAACGGGGTAGGCAGAGAGTATAGAGCGTCAGATATCCCAGTCCCGGCTTGACGGGCGCGGTCGGGTGTGTGATGGGTGACCGCTAGTGGCAAATTAAAATGCACTTTTCCGTGCTTCGGAGGGCACGTGAAGCCGTCGGTCCCAGTTGCTATCGATAGATAGCAGTCGTTAAACCTTGTCGCAGGCCTTATGGGCGGCCAACCCGTTGTTGAATGTTTTCACATTCGACAACGGGTTGGCCACTAACCCGTATCTCCACCAATCCGCATTGGAGCAGCGTGGTGCAGTAAGCTCCAGGCCTCCCTCCAATGAGGGGAGAGACTCGTGCCCAGCAGTGGGACGTATAATGGAGTTGCTATTATTATTATCATGTATTTATAGAAATACTTTTTTGAACGGACATATGTAGGCAGCGTGTCTTCTTTAAAGGGCAATTCACATTGGAGTGTTAGCTCAGTGATTTTCACTGAGCTAACACTCCAGAATCAGTTCACATCCTCACAATATCGCGCGCTGCTATTGATTTGACGTTCCCCACAACCCACTTTGCACATAACGAATATCAACATATGGCAAATAATTGAAATTGAAAATTACTTCAACCATCATTTTGGACGGTAACAGTCATTTATTTTGATTTCTATGGTTACAGTAAGCAGATAAAATTATGACTTCATTTTACAATTTTCAAATAGTGCAACTCATACTTTGCTTATCCGATACTTTTACACGTTTTGATAATTGTAATACAGTTTTACTTGTTATTTATCTGTAAAGGTAAAAAAGACCTTTTGTCCTAGGAATGCGTGGAACTATTCAGAGATTTGCAATCACTGGCTGTGAAAATATAAAATTTCTTATTTATAAGCCCTTGGACCAGAGAAACTGTGAATTATAAACAAAATATGTTTTGCGTCTTTTAAAACGAAAAATATAGGTACACAATAACATTTTGAATTATGTGTGCTTTTTAGGGTTCCGTAGTAAACATGGAATCCTTATAGTTTCGGCATGTTCGTCTGTCTGTCTGTCTGTCCGTCAGTCCGCGTTTAAGTATCCCCCCCTACCAACTAAACGGTTGTTCTTAGAAATTCAGACGTTACGACAATAGTAGCTACATATGATGAAATTAAAAGGAAAACTATCACACTTAAGTTGGCCTTACAAGTTTGCGAGTAATAGTCGACCAAATGTATTGTACTCGAAATTTTCGAACAATTCCATAGAAAATATTTATTTATTTTCTTCATTACATCTTTTACTCTGTAACTACGGAAACCTACACTGCGCGTGGCCCGATACGCACTTGACCGGTTTTTTCATAATCAAACCAATGATTTGGCCAAAGTATATTAAAAAATGTACCGTAAGTAGCGACAAATAAGATAAAACAGTTTATTTTAGGATAAATGCTGAACGCAACACTGGTGCCGGGTAGCGGTATATTCAACGTCACATGTCGCATGTCACAGCTCTGTTCTAGGGACGCCAACCGCACCAATGTTAATAAAAAAGTGGACCGTTTTTATCCCAAATATTTATTATTCGTAGTTAGATAAGTTCACCAAGAAAATAAAGAATTATTTTTTCACGTCGTGGATGTAGATGGAATCGTTTGGTGACTTGATGTTGAGTATTAAATTTGATAGTACTTCTTGCAAATAACAAACTGTGAATATAGATATATGTATATTAGAAATTATATAGATAAAATGTTCTACCTACTCCAATTTCAGTAGCTCAAAGCAATCGCTCTCAGGCTAATGATCCAGTAGTCGCGGGTTTAAGTCCCGTTCGAAGTTAAATCTTTCTTTCCATATTTTCTGTAAAAATCTTTGACGTTGAATATCAATGAACTATGTATCTATTTAACAGGCTGAATTTCGATTATTCAATAATAAGATTCTTATAAGAATTTACAATTTATACAGAACTAAACTATAAGTTTATATTTTAATCAATCAATTTGGCCTAAGTTCCAAAAAGTACATGAAGAATAATATGTGTGATGTTTTGGACAACCCTTAATCCTGTCATGTCTATAAAATTACAGTGTCGCATTGAATTAATCATAATCAGAATTGCTAAAATTACATTTGGCAGCCCTTGGTGCTGTCAGCTGCAACATAGCGTTACGGCATACGCCACGCTTTTCGGAGACACGTCACGTGTCTAGGCCGGAACACTTTGAATGGTGCACATTCAGCTCATTGCCAGCTATCGGCCCATTCCTACTCATTTGTCAACATGTTCTGAATTAGATTTAGCTGAGTAATCGCTATTCTCCTACAATAAATGAGGTCACACCGATCTAGAGTGTATTCGATCACTATCCACTACACATCTGTATTCTGATTTTTAATTAAAGATTAATTGCAAAAATCAAACGAAACGGCAGCCTATATGAAAAACGAACGCGCTATGATTCCAATTAATGAATTTTTGATTTCGGGATACCAATCAACGTTAACAAAAGAGATTTATAGTTTATTTAGTGTAATGGATACCATTGTTGTACATATTAAGTCAGTGTTAATTTACACGTAGTACGTGTATTAGTTTTATGATGAAAACAATTTAACATTATATCACAAATATTTATGTTTAAAAGCTTTAAAAAGTTTATAGTGTATACAAGGCAAAGTGTGTTTATACATTAATAAACTACGTATGCGTTATTGTATACATTGCTGTACATATTATTTCTGTAAACAGTCATGCAATTAAATAGATCACGTATTAATCATTATTATGGGTTCCAAACACGAGCTACATCAGAAATTAATTGATATATTGATAGATTGCAATTGTATCAAACGAATAGGCTAATTAAAATCGTAAGTTTATGAGAGATTTATAGAACACATAGTTATAGAACTTACTTGCAGTTTCGCTTGGACTTTTATCAGATATTCTGTATTATTTAAAGTCTCGAAGGTGAAATGTACTTGACAAGTACAGAATTTCTAATTAGATATACACTGGCAGACACATAAATTGCACGAAAGTTCAGAATTACTTTTAAAGAAAAGTATCTTACACTTATAATAAAGAAAACAATCTAGCTTCGGTAGAACCACACTTACGAGTATGTTTTAAATTTTAAACAATCTTAACTTTTGCATTCTACGAACTCGGTTTTACGTATCAGAAATTACGGGGCCTGTCCTGACGTCCAATAGCAGAGGAGAACTCTTCAGGTAGTGCAATCAGTCATCAGAACAATAGCGGTCAAACCTCCAACTGGAAGGAAGTAAATACAACAACCCGGGGTGGACAACAGCATAATAATAAAATAATAATAATGGCAACCCATTATACGTCCCACTGCTGGCCTCCCACTGAGTCCCTCCCCTTATTTTGGGGGAGGCCTGGAGCTTACTCCACCGCGGTGCTCCGATGCGGGTTGGTGGAGATACGGGTTAGTGGCCAACCCGCTGTCGGATGTTTTCAAACCTTGTCGTTAAACCTTGTTGGAGGCCAACGGCTTAACGTACCCTCCGCTACAATTTGCCACTAGCGGTCACCCATCACACACCTGACCGCGCCCGTATCGCTTAACCGAGTAGATCGCTTACGATCTACACCAGCCGCGGGGCCATGCGTGCTTCTCGACAACAGGATCTGGCGAAAAAATTTTCGCGCGTGTGACTGTCAATAGTGGCGATTATGACATATTCTTCGGCTGAAGTGATGAGGTATTTACCTATAATACATCTTACAGCTCTATCGCATAGCCACATACCGTCCCATGCAAAATTCTGTTTAGTGGCGTATGTGTTTCTATGGGTGTGTTTACACGAGCATACTGTGACGGTATGGGTGTCCTCACAGAATAGATGTGGGTGTGCCAGAATGAAATTGACACTGTGATACAACAAATCAAATACGGTCAGAAACCGAATAGTCGCAAATTAAATATAAATTTTAGCAGCATAATGTCCAGACGTTTTATTTAACCGACAATCTTTTTTACATACCAGTTCATTACCTTATCATGATCCAGCCTGGGTCCCTAACAAACTCGTTTAATTTAGGTACCTCATATCTTAATGCAGGCTGCAGACCGAAAGCTAAGCTAACTTGGTTTAGGTTAGCTCGCATAACTGACATTGTTTTTCGTACTTGTATCCAGGCAACATATAATAATATGTTTTTTAGTTTTCTATTCTACAAACTCTATTTTATTTATCAGAAGTTACGATGCATCATATATTTACATCGCGTGAATATAAATTTAAGCAGCATAAGTCTAGAGGTTGTATTTAACCACTCTACGTCGGTTCATTACCTTATCCCGATTCAGTCTGGGACGTCCCTAACGAGCTCGTTTAATCGAGGTAACTCTTGTCTTAAGGATTAAGTAATTTAACATCGCTAACTTGGACTGCATCGAACCATGATAGTTGCAATTTGGGAATGTACCTCGACTAAAACATCAGCAAACGGATTACAATATTGTTATCCATTTACGGTCGTTGGTTCATTGGTTTAGTGTGTGGCTTACTAAGAATACTTATTATTGTGTAATTATTATACTAGCTGTGCCCGCGACTTCATTCGCGTGATAATTTATGATTGGTCAGTATCTACCCGGACGAAGTCGTGTGCGCAGCTAGTATAAAAGTTGCCTAAGTTACTGCTTATTACACAAGCTATCTGCCAGTGAAAGTGCCGTCAAAATCGGTGAAGCCGTTCCTGAGATTAGCGGGAACAAACAGACAGACAGACAGACATATTTTTAAAAAAATGTTGTTTTGGTATATGTACCTTGTATACATACATATGCATTTAGTAAAAAGCGGTTATTTTTATATTACAAACAGACATTTCAATTTCATTTATTTGTATAGATGTATAGATTTTCAGATTTATACAATGCGATATGGATGGTTGCAGAGTCGCAGGAAGATCAAGACTGACCTACCATGACCAAATAGGTCGAGTACAATCTGATGGTGGGGTCAAAAGTTTTAAGAATCGGCGTGCATGTATGAAGAGAATGATGAATGTAGTTGAGGCACGGGAGGTGTGTCAGGACCGGTATATCTAACGCTCCACACTCTCTGCCTACCCCGTTAGGAACCTGTAAAGACACATACATATTTTCAGATTTAGGTACTTGTTTAAATCTTATCATATCTCTGCATCTCTGCCTTCTAATACTGTTAGAACTGGAACACAAAACAATTATGAAATATAAAGCCAATATTTTTTAACAAGATGACAAAAAGTCGTGGTATTCAGTTTTAGTAGAAAGTTTTTTAAAACATTAATAATATTTCACTCGATATCACACGAGTGAAATATCATACCTAAGTTATGTTTAATCGCCGAGCTCCTCAAATTTCGGTTCATTACCCTGAGCCGGTTCAGTCTGGAACAGCCATAACAAGCTCGTTAGGCTAGGTAGGCATTGTCATAAGGATCAACTATTGTAACACCGCTGACTACGGCTGCATCGGGCCATATTTGCAATATGGGAATAGGTATATATTGAGCAAAACATTGGCAAACGGATTATGGAATATCAGATCTATTAAATTCGTAGTTATTTCGTGATGGGTTTAATATGGGCCTTACAAAAGCTAGTAACATCCTACTTCACATTTATTTTTACTGCTACACTTTTAGGTTAGTTTCCCACTGCAGAATCATTCCGTTCATCCAGATATGGTGCAAACTTAAGTTTTACGCATAATTATAATCTAGAGAATATATAGGTTGCCTATTAAAATTTGGCCGCAAGGATTTTTAATTAATTTTTTTTATTTTTAACAGCCACAACTCTTATTTGCGACCGATTAAATTTGGCTCCCCTATATCATAATAATAAGAAAAAAAATAGCTTTAATTTGATATATAAATAAAACATGTAAGTTATGGTCGTAAAAAATTATCGGGCCGGAACGAAAATATGTAAGGGCGGCCAAATGCGCAATGGCAGACGTGATTTTTCAGAGTCTTTACATATATTGCCGTGAAGTGGATGATATTTTATTGAAAAAACAAGTTAAAAAAAAACCTTTTTAAAAAAAAGTATAAAAAAATAGTGCCGGAAATTTCTGATAGGCAATCTAGTGGATATAATATATTCTCTAGATTATAAATATGAGTAAAAATTAACTTTGTAGCATATCAGGATGAACGAATTGATTTTGCAGTGGGATCCTAACCTATTTCAGCAAAGTATGCTTACAACTGTCAGTAAAGTATTCTAAGCGTACTTTGCTGAAAGGAAAGTCGTAGTGCAGTCTGTGAATCTCACCCTAAGCCTGGGTTGCACCAAGATATTTGTCAAAGTTAAAGTTATTGTAACATTTCACGTTCTTCTCTAACTTCAAGAAATCTGTTAAAGTTAGAGAAGGATGTGACATGTTACAATAACTTTAACTTTAACAAATATCTTGGTGCAACCTAGGCTTAGTCTCGTTTATCTATTGTAGCTTCAATTTATCCAAACCTATCAAAGTGACAAAAAACTTAGAAGTATGGACCTTAAATGTTAATCATCAAAACCCAGCATCTGTTGATAGATCTGTATTTTGGCAAAACCGTATATGAAAAGATACTTTACTGGTGGTAGAGCTCCAGTGACGGAGCTCGCGGGCGTAGGCACCACCGCATTACCTAATATACTTGCCGCTAAATGGTAGTGTTCAGCACTATCGTGTTCCGGTCAGGTGGTAATGTACGGCCCTGTAATTTCCGGCACAGAGGCATAACACCTTAGGCCTCAGAAGTGGTAACGCATCTGCATTTTTACCTCTGGTCATTGTGTGGGTGTCTATAGGCTGCAGTCATCACTTAACATCAATGTGAACTGTATGCTTGTTTGCCACTTTTAAAACATAAAAAAAAAAAAAAAACTTAGATAAAGGTCATAACTTGCATAAAATAAATTGAAATTGATTAACTCGAAAACACGAGTATCTTCTGTTAAGTTCTGTAATAATGTAACCAAAATATTAATATTTAGCAACGTAAGATGTTTTAATCGGAGGCGAAAATTGCATCTAAAATTAATAATAATTCAATCATGATAAATAGCTTAGCAAATGGTGTACGAATCGCATTTGATGAGCGTCCAATGGTTTACATTTTGTATATCTCGGGACCCAGTCGCCGGTGGTAATAAATTGAGATCGGCTGCAAAGGGTCCCCTCCTCAGTCCTCAGACTTTCCCTGGCCGACCCATTAAACACACCCGCTGCACCGGTCACAGTCTCGTTTTTCTATTGCAGCTTCTATATTCCATTTATACTTTTTGTTTAAAACAAAATTACTCTCGCTGCGAAGTGCACACGGAGAGCATTTTCGAAAAATGATAACAATAGGTTCATCAAACTTCGTTTTTGTCGATTAGTGCTCCTCTCCCTGTGATTTCTGATTTGTTTTAGGTAGACGTAGATTTTTAAAATTTCGATATGTACAGAACACCCATAGTTCTGCAATGTGTTGATTGAATATCAATAAGTTTGCACCTTAGAACTTATCATGAATGATAAACATAAGTAGACAACGCGCAGATCAGGTTTTATTCAATCAATGATTTATGAATAGTTATTTCTTTTTCATCTACAATAAACATCTACGCAAAAATTATAAACCCAATAAGTTACGTTGCAATTTTTGAGTAATGAGTAAATTAATGCTTATAGCGGTTGCTATCTTTAGATGCCTTCCTTTCTTCGCGTCTTTTTTACTTTTGCATGTCATTTCTTTTACGAGTTTAATTCGTGTGCATTAAATCTATATATATATAAATCAATTGCTGTTCGTAAGTCTCGCTAAAACTCGAGAACGGCTGAACGGGTTTATCTTATCTTGGTCTTGAAATGTTCGTGTAGGTCTAGGGAAGGTTTAAAAGGTGCGAAATAAAGTTGCCTGAAAAACCATAAAAACAGCTGTTTTTTTTTCATATAAACGTTTTCTGACTAAAACGTAGACTCAATTTGAGCTTTATTGCTATTTTATATAGTTATAGTTAGCTAAGTAACAAGCACTCACTGTTGTCTTAGCGATGTAGGTGTTCTCTAACGTCAAAGAGTCAACAAATCTTTTTGACAGGACGAAGTCCGTCGGGTCTGCTTATAATAGTCAAAAGTCTTACTAGCACTACATTGAATAGTCAGTGAAGGGGTCTCATAATTAATCTTAATCTAAGTTTATTTGATGAGGACTTAAGAGCATCTAAGCTAACCAATAACGAATAAAATGTGTCCACTTTCCTTCGTAAGCTCTGTTCATTCATCCGAAATGTTTGTGCAGGATTTATCCGAGCTGACTACTGACATAAGTGTGGGTACTTATGTCAATAGTCAGCTCGGACTTTTTTAAATATTACTTATAAATATTATAATACTAGCTGTGCCCGCGACTTCGTCCTCGTGACAAAAAATATGATTTCTCAGTATCTACCCAGACGAAATCGTGGGCGCAGCTATTATAAAAGTAGCCTAAGTTACTCCTTATTACATCAGCTTGCCAGTGAAAGGCCCGTCAAAATCGGAGACAATCAAATTCTATTTATTTTTATGTAGGTATGTATGTAATAGTATGTATGTATGGAGATAAAAGTAGCCTAAGTTACTCCTTATTACATCAGCTACCTACCCGTGGAAGTCCCGTCAAAGTCGGATACACTCCAATTCTACTTATTTGTATGTTGGTATGTACGTATGTATGTATGGATGTATGGAGATAAAGGTAGCCTAAGTTACTCCTTATCACATCAGCTATCTGCCAGTGAAAGTCCCGTCAAAATCGGTCCAGCCATTCCCAAGATTAGCCCCGCCAAACAGACAGACAGACAGACAAAAAATGTAAAAAATGTTGTTTTGGTATATGTACCGTGTATACAAACATATGCATTTAGTAAAAAGTGGTTATAATTATATTACAAACAGACACTCCAATTTTATTTATTTGTATAGATGTATAGATTTATTATGGAAGCTAATATACAACATAAGACCTAAAATTTCTGTGAAAATTTTAAGCGTCTACTTGCTACCGATATAACTATCGAGCAAAAAATATACTAAAAAAACACGTTTATTGTATGCCCCCTTGGACCCCTTAACATTTTCATTTTCCTTTTTTTTGTAATTAATTTTGTCTTTATAGCGGTATCAGAAATACATAATTTGTGAAAATGTTAGCTTTCTAGGTATCACTATTTATGAGATACAGGCTGGTGACAGACAGGCGGACGGACGGACAGACAGACAGCGGAAGATTAGTAATGCGTAGTGTCCGTTTTTACCTTTTAGGTACGAAACCCCCTAAAAGATAAAATTAAGATACAGAATAGCTTAAAAATATTCGATGTGATTCTTTAAACTGACATCAACTTTTTTATTTCTGAACCGATTCACATGAAACAAACACTAAATGTTAAGTGAAACTTACCACAATATATTAATGAAAACCGCATATCGAATAAGCCGTTTCTGATATAAGCGTGTACAAACACACAGACAAACAGACATTTTTCCGGGATAAAAAGTACCCAGAGTTGTGCGCCAAAGGTTAAAGTATAATCATACCAAGTTTCATTGTAATCGGACTGGTAGTTTTTCTGTGATGCTTGAACAAACAGACAGACAGACAGACAGACAGACAAAATTTTTTCTAAACACATATTTGTGTTCTGTATCGATCTAGTAACATCCCCTGGTATTTATTTTTTCAATATTTATAATGTACAGAATGTACACTTCTACAGTTTTATTATAAGTATAGACTAGCTGACCCGGCAAACTTCGTATTGCCTCACAATGAAATAATGTGTTTGTTAAGATATCAAAGGTTTGATAGATACGAACTTTTTGTATGGAAAAATGAAATTGTGGTTCTTACTATTTTCCGTCATGTTCTTCATATTTTCTTACCTTTTACTTTTAAACCTTCCCTGGACTTCAATCATTCAATGGACTTCAATCATCATCAAAATCGTTCAAAACCAAAATTAGCCAAATCGGTCCAGCCGTTCTCGAGTTTTAGCGAGACTAACGAACAGCAATGCATTTTTATATATAATATGTATAGATTGTATTTAAATTCCTCATGAAACAAAGAATAAACTCAATACCAATAAAACTGGTGGTAGAGCTCCAGTGACGTAGCTCGCGGGCGTAGGCACCAACGCATTACCTAATATACTTGCCGCTAAATAGTAGTGTTCAGCACTATCGTGTTCCGGTCAGATGGTAATGTAAAATAAATGAAATATTGTACGGCCCTGTAATTCCCGGCACAGAGCCATAACACCTTAGGCCTCAGAAGAACTGCATGATAGCTTGCCACTTGCATAACATTAAAAAAAATTCTCACTAGTTGCACCACAAATTGTACTGATCCAAAAAATTCAATTATTATTGCACTTCACGTGTACTTCAATTTAATTATCTCTAAATTCCAAGCAAATGAACTAAGCAATAAAACGAATGAGGCCCATAAAACGACGTTTTATACGAAAAACTTTCACATTCTCCCTATACGTACTGCACCTACCTATACATCTTTTTATTAGCTACAAGTGTATTTACGGACGCGTTCTGTATAAGTATTTCTGAATTCTGAATAATAAAATGTAATTTTACGAGAAGCAAATGATACAACGAAGAATATGTTGTTTGTCACAATAAAAGAATATGCATAAAATAAAAACATTGCTTATTAGAGTTCAGTGGCCAAATTTTACTGGCGGTAGAGCTCCAGTGACGGAGCTCGCGGGCGTAGGCACCACTGCATTACCTAATATACTTGCCGCTTAATGGTAGTGTTCAGCGCTATCGTGGTCCGGTCAGGTGGTAATGTACGGGCCTGTAATATCCGGCACAGAGGCATAACACCTTAGGCCTCAGGAGTGGTCTTTCGTGGTGGTTGGTCTTTGTGTAAGTGTCGATAGGCTGCAGTCATCACGTAACATCAATGTGAACTGCATGCTTGTTTGCCACTTCCATTACATTAAAAAAAATGCAAAAATGTGTATAACTAGTTTACATACAAAATCTCAGCTTTCTAGGACATCGGGAAGTACCTTAATAATTTTGATGATCATCAGTGAGGGGGGAGTGCGTGACGAAATTGGGGGATTTTGGATATCAATAAAATCTAAAGTTTAAGAGCTTTACAATTGAAACTTGGTATTATATACATAATATATGTACCTACTGTTGTCAACATATTCAAAATAAAACTTGTATGGTGTACACCCAAACCCAAGTTCAGTGGCTGGCGGTTTAGAAAAGGTGCCTTGCGTTTCGCTTGCCTCGTCTTGGCTGCCGTGCCCCCAGATTCTCTTGTTTATGATTTTTTTACTCATCGCATGCACATCGCAGTAAGTATAGTAACAATCAATGAAGCTGTTGTAGAAACACGAGTCTATGACGGGTGTACCGGGTGTTTTAATAGGTTGGCCAGGGACAGTCCGGGGACTGAGGCGGGGACAACCTTCGGAGCCAATCTCAATTTATTACCGACGGCGACTGGGTCTCGAGATATAAAAATGTAAATCATTGCTCGTTCACCTAATATGATTTGTACACCACTTGCTCAGCTATTTATCATGACTGACTAAATATTATTTTAGATACAATATCTTCTCGTATACTAACACATTTTATTATACATATGTACCTCCACGCCAGGTCCGCTACGGGAGAGTTAATATTTTTGTAATTTATTTTCAGGAAAACTCGTATTCTAGTGTTAATCAATTTCGATTTCCTTTATGCAAGCCTTACGTAAATGTTTTTTTTTAATTGTATATGGTTTTACTACACAGATCTGTCCACATGCGCTAGGATTTGTTAATTAACTTTTAGGGTCCAGTGATTTAATTTTCAGTTTTTTCAAACTTATTCAATTAGGTACTGTTTGAACAAAATATTCTAAAATCGACGAAAACCACGAAAGAAAATACATTGAACGCCTCCATCGTATCACGGCCATTCTGCCCCCTCGTCAGACAGTAAACTGTTTCGGGACCCACATAATGAAAGTGAGTCACGACCTTACTTTTTATCAATATGAGAGATATTGAATATGGGCAGGTGTTGTTATTTTTCCCTGAAGCACATTGTATATTCCATAAAATACAAGAAAAAAAAAGACAAAATTAACGTTTGATTTTCCCAGCAGGTATAAACTTTTTCATAAGAAAATAAATACGCACTTACCTGTAATGCACGTACGTATGTACGTATGTTACAAGTCTTCTCTTCATTAATAGGAATGAACAATACATTCACAATCTCTGCGATCCCATTAAAGTTTCCACCGATTGGAAAAGGACAATTTTTTATTTTGTCCAGTTGTAGAATCAAATGCGGATAACTGTCTGTTCGTGATAAACTCAAAACTGAATGGATTTTAATGCGATTTTATCCAAATAGATAGTGTCCTTTTTTAGGAAGATTTGTTTAAAAAAATTGTTAAAGTTTTGTGTAAATTAGAATATAGTTGGAAGTGACAGAAAAAGTCAACACGCTGCCCAAAACCCATTGAGATATCAAACCATGTACGGTGGAATTTTCTCTTTGATAGATTTACAGAAAAACTCTACGATGGCATAAATCTATCTATTATGGATAGCTTACTATACTATACGGATAACATCTTTAAAAAATTGTTAACTTACCATTCGATGATGGGAAGAACTTGATTTATTAAATGTATTTATTTATTTATTAGCGTCTTCACAATAATACCTACAGTCATAGAGCAACACCGGAGGGAAGTAGCCATATGCAGGCTTTCCCCTCTATTAAAGTACAAGACCAAATGGGCCTATACCTGTCGCCTAGATGTTTAAATGTGTGCGTGAAATTGTTTCTGTATTTAGTTAAAGTCAAGGTGTGAGTTTCGTAGTAATAGACGATTTTTGTAGTGTGCATGTGTGTCCTACGCATTTCCCCCCCGCTAAAATGACAGACTGTTTTGCATCGGTAATAAGTGCTATGGCTACTCCCCTCCAGTTCGCCGCGGCCGGTGGCTCGTGTTGATCTTTGCCTACAGTACATTCATAAGAGTATAAAAAGATCTTAAATATAAAATTGTGACACCCCGTTGGGGTATTGCTATTTGTACAAAGAGGACAAAGGCTGTATTTTAATGGCCATAGCCTGGGTCAGCTAGTAATTACTAAACGAAGACAGTTTTACACATTTCATAGTTGTATACACCTTCGTGATGCCTATAGGTTAAGATTCCACTGCAGAATCATTTCGTTCATCCAGATATGCAACAAACCTATTTTTTACGCATATTTATAATCTAGAGAATAGGTATAATATACCTATATCTACTAGGTTGCCTATCTAAATTTGGCCGCAAGTATTTTTAGTTAAATTATTTTATCTTTAACAGCCAGCAACTCTTATTTGCGGCCAATTTAATTTGGCTCTCATATTTTAATAACAAGAAAAAAAATAGCTATAATGTGATATGTAAATAATATATATGGTACTTTATGGACGTAAAAAGTTATCGGGGCAAAACGAAAATATGTAGTTGCGGCCAAGTGCCCCGTGATTTTTCAGTCTTCATACATATTGCCGTGAAGTGGACGATATTTTATTGAAAAAACAAATTTAAAAAAAAACATAAAAGAATACTTGCAACCATTTTTTGATAAGCAATCTAGTAGATTTATATTGTCTAGAAAGTCTTGATTATAAATATGCGTAAAAATTAGGTTTGCAGCATATCTGGATGCACGAAATGATTCTGCAGTGGGATCCTAACCTACTACAATGACAATGACAGTGAATGTGAAAGTATCTAAAGAACTGTTCTGTTGGATAAAGACTCAAATACTACCCGAAGTCGAATTTTGCTTTCTTCAGAACAATAGAGTTTCGCTCCGAGAATTGTAAGAGAACAGTCTTTGAGTATATTAACTATTGATGCAGTCTGAAAGGGGTCGCACTGGGTGCATCACACCCTTAACATATTTAAATGTCGCAACTGGCCGCAACGTCTAACCGTCTGTTATACTGTTGGTGAACATCATATTTTACGAACTAAAACTCATTTCAATGACTACAAAGGCAAAAGAGATTGTTTTAAAACTAATATGTATCACGGCAATAAGGAGATGAGTCAAGAATCAGACTGTACTATCTTCTATTTAAATTAATATTTTAGACTCGATCGAAACCTATTTACAATTGAAGATCGTCAAACAATTATTATTCTGAGTCGAGAACATGTATCCGCAAAATTCGGATTATGGA
This sequence comes from Macrosoma leucophasiata, assembly GCA_036365455.1. Classification (NCBI taxonomy): domain Eukaryota; kingdom Metazoa; phylum Arthropoda; class Insecta; order Lepidoptera; family Hedylidae; genus Macrosoma; species Macrosoma leucophasiata. Next base: position 17,467,613 of record JAWQUS010000007.1, on the reverse strand, counting down.
GAATTTCGTTTAATTCTAATGGCACTGACAAACAAACCGCAGTCGCCATCTTGGGTAGTAAATAAACGTTCCGTTTCACAAAGAACTATGACTAATGTGCCTGAAGCAAATTCTATTATTTACAAGTGATTAAATATCTTTTTGTTTTTTTTATGTAATAGTTTACTCGACACTGGCAATATGCGTTAAACCAATGCCACTTTAAAATAAATTAAAAATAGTTTTTAGTTCAAATGTCATTTAGTTTTTTTTTTTTTTATTATGGCACCATCGCTATTGCGCATTTTGCCAGTGTCATGTAAAACGATATTTCGTATTCGTATTTATTTAAACAGCGTAAAAGTTAGTATAATATAAAGTCAGTCAATTATTTATTAAGTATGTCTGTAACTCACTTGTACAGTCAGTTATTCGAGAAAAGCGATGGGTACTTTACCAGAACATTTACAATTCAGTTTTGGAGACAACCTGAGAGGTCGTGTTTTCGCACTGTTATTCTATTTCACTAAAAAAATAAAATAAGTACCTACTTATTTACTTCCAGGCAAAATATTTGCAAGAAACTGTAATCAAATGCAAATGTACAGTCGATGTGTAAAATGCGACAACAAGCGGCTGAATATTATTTGTAGTACCCGACAAATAATATTAAATGACGTATCAAATATTAAATAAAATATTTTTGCAGATAATTTACAATTTACATACATACCTACTTCCTAATATTATTTTGATTTAGCCGATTTGAATAAAGAACAACAGTTTTATTTTTTAGGGTGCCGTAGTAAACAAGGAAGCTTTATAGTCTGTCTGTCTGTCCGTTCGCGGTTTAGCGCAAAAACGATTGCACCTGAATTACGCCGACAAAGTGGTAGAATAAAAACGTTAAAAAATATATTATTTAGGGTACTTACCTCCCCTACCTGTAACGTGTAGATAAATTTTTATTTTTCGTTTTCTATGTACGATATCGTTGTAATAGGTCTTTCAAAAATGTTCGGGATATGCTAATACAGTTTTTCGATTTATTTAACCGTTTGTGACTTAATAAGCTTTGAAGTGCCAATTTTCGTTTGAGTCAACTGTCCCCTATACCAACTAAACGTTTGTTGTTAGAAATTCAAACGTTACGGCGATAGTAGCGGGTGTTGGGGCGTTTCGGTCCGCTCGTGTTTCGTTCCGCGGACCGAAACGCCTATGAGCATTTTATTCATGGGGCTATTCGGCTCACAAATGGAAAGTGGACCGAATCGCCCAAGAGTTCCTCTTAAATGTGTAGATTCGGTCCAGTTATTTTGTCATGTACAGTCGAATACAAAAAATACTTTCGTTCACCAATTATTTGCGTTAATTCATTACAAATACAACCTTAACAGATAAAAATAGAAACAAATCTTATATCTTTTTTAATATTAGTGTAGAGTTTTAGTTGTAATAATCATTAATTGGTAGTAACTTTACAAGATGCTACAGACTAGTTTGAATTCTTATCTCTGTCCCTATTGTCGCAAGTGCCGCGCAGTGCAGTACTTACTATAATTACCACGCGCGCGTGCACTTCCAGGAAACCGGTCGCTCCAGCAGGTACTAAACTTTTTATGCATGGGTAACAATTTCGTTATATAGAACACTTTTTAGTTTTTTTTCACGTGATACACACATATTTTAAGTGCCGTTACGTCCCGAATTCGTTGAGTGCAGTTTATTTTAATACTTACAATAAGAAATAATTGCCTAGAAAAGTTGAAAAATTAAAGTCATACTTTATTAGATTGTGTTGGATTTTCCAAGAATATTTTAAAGTTATGACGAAATTAGACTGTCAATCTGTGATTTTTTTAGAAATATACGAATGTTTTATTATTGAATAGTTAAAAACAGACTAATTAATGTGACTTATTGATTGTTTATTATTGTAGATATAAGTGCCATAATGACTGACTGATTTTATTGTTACCTAGTTTATGTAAATTGAAAACATAACTGCAATCTGTGATTACCTTGTTCCCATTTAATCGTTTTAAGTGATTTTTAAAACCTTACTGCATAAATATACAGCGATATTTTTTATTATAGTTGTTTTTTATTGTGTTAAAGAATTTAACATTATAATGCCAATTAATAATAATAATAATAATAAGGGGGCAGAGCAGCTTGTGGCGAGCTGTTGGTGAGTAGCGACACCACCCCCTACCATCATCTCGAGTTCCTCCGAGAGAACTGGGCTCCGCCTCGTCCGCCACACAGAGGTACGGACGGACAGAGCATCAGGTCTCTCACCTCTGGCTTGCCTTCATTGGCCGGTCTGAGTGGGGCGCTAGAGGTATGGCATTTGCAGAAATTTAGATAATAGGCTGTTGTCAAAATTTCTGAAAGAGCCATACACTCGGGGGTGGAAGTGTCTAAAGGCATAATAGCGGGGAAGCCCGCTCCGAGCTCGAGATTACTCGCTCGTGATGGTGAAACCGGGGCCACACCTCTCGACACCCCCAGCCTCTCTCAACAGTGTTGCCCCCTGTCGACCATCGGGTTGGCTGTTTGGGGGGCCCACCAAGGAGAGGCGAGTCACCACCTGCCTAAAGTAGGATTCGATAATGTGAGATGTTGAACATAGGCAGGTGCCGGATCTCACTCCATAGGCCCAGCCAGCTAGTCCCCCCAGTTCACCCACATAGCCCAAAGTTTGGCAAATCACTTTTCATTACAATAGTCCCATTATATTCTGCGGGGTCTGTCTGTGTCTGTATTAACTATTGATGCAGTCAGAGAGAGGTCCCGCCGAATATAACCCATTACAAAGTAGATCAAAATTCTCGAAAGGGCCTCTACGTGTTGGACCCCCCATGTCCCCGCGCAAGCCTGACAAAGGTCCGGGGTTCAAATTGGACCCCGTGCTGACGAGAGACATAATAATAATATAATATAATAATCTGGCAACCCTCCAACTAAGTGACATCAAAATTCCTTTCTCCGAATAATCGCAACTCTAAAAAATATAAATCTGCTCAAACAAACAAACCCGAATATAAATTTACAATAAACAGCAATATAGTGAAAAGGTTTACTATACATTTTACAATTTAATAGAGATTTTAAATGAAATAAACATAAATATGTACAAATTGACAACAAAGAAATGTCACCATTGTCAGCAACAAATACAATAGAAAAGGAAATTATGCAACTTACACCGATAAATACAATGATACCAAGAAAGAAATGGAAAGATGATCACTAGAGCAAAAGCCAGACATCTAGAAGCACAGACACCAGCTCCGGGCTCGCCGCTGAGCTCCGCCTCGCAACCGCCGGCCGCCGCCTCCTCCGTGAGTGCATCGCCGCCGGCCACCGCAGCCGCGTCGAGCTCCAGCGACGAGTACCACTCCCCGCCGTCGACACCAACACCTGCGCGTCGGCGTGGAAGACCCCGGCTACCGGCCGGCTTGGGACCTCGAGGCCAACCGGCCCCGAGCAGGGTCCCCGCTGCCGGTGGTAACGTGCAGCGCATGAAATGGACGCGGACAATAAATGAAAACGTGATGCGCGCATTCTTTGGGGCTACAGAGGGAGGAATTAACCTCACTGCGTACCGCAGTCGTATGCTCTCTCTGTTCCAGGTACTTGAGCCAACAGTCTGTGTTTCGAGCCAACGTCTATCGGATCAGGTGCGTGTCATCCAGCGTGGTCACATGTTCGATGACACTGTACTTGATCGGCTACGCTCCGAGACGGCGAGTGACCGCTATGTCCCCACCCCGCCGCCGCGTGTGGTGCACTCACAGCATGGTAGTGTCGTGAATGTGTCGCAACGTACCGACGGGGGGGAGATAGACGAGGTCACCACAACCGTAAGTAACCAATACATTGAGCAACTGAGAGCCGCTTTGGAACATGCTCTTCTTGAGTATCGGTCCACCTTGGCCGAATTTAGACCGCGGTTGCCCCGGCTGCCTATGCATAGACGAAATGTGGCGCTAGTGGGCGCTCTGGACTCATTATTACCCGAGTACATAGATAATAGTAAAGACCTTAGCGATACCCACTCGATCCTGTACTGCGCGGCGATCGCGGCATGTCGTGTGGCTCGTGTCAAATTCCCAAATCTTGACATGACCTCACGACCGAAACCCGCCGTGCCTGCCTGGCAGTGCCGGATTGAGCGCCGTATCGCCGAGGCCAGAGCGCTCATTGGCAAGCTACTCTGCTTCAGGATGGGCAACACACGCCCAAGAGTGATGCGTTTTGTGAGGCGAGCGTTCTCAGGGACGGGAGTCAGTCCACAAAACTATCTAACTCACATCACAGAACGCATTGACTTCCTGAAGCAGAAAGTCTGTGCATGGGCAAGCCGAATAAGGCGTTATAAAGAACGCGTGGACCGATACATGCAGAACAGGATGTTCAAAAGTGACCAAAGGTGGGTTTACAGAACGTGGGAGCGATCTGACCCTGGAGTGGCTGACACGAGCCGACCGGATGATGATGCCATGATTGCATTCTGGCGCAGCATTTGGTCGGAACCTGTCGGGCACTCTGAGGATGACTGGATACTGGATATCGAGAGAGCGTGCGAGCCGATTCGTGAAATGGACGAAGTATTAATATCTGCAGATGACGTAGCACATGCAGTCCGTCCGATGCCGAACTGGAAAGCTCCGGGACCGGACGGACTGCATAACTTTTGGTTGAAATGGCTGCGAAGCTCGCACGCTCGTCTCGCTGCTCAGTTTCAGTCATCTCTGGACTCAGGCTCGCTACCACAGTTTTTAACATCTGGAGTGACCCACCTGCTCCATAAATCAGGTAGCACCGCGGAACCTAAAAACTATAGACCAATAACTTGTCTTCCAACGGCCTATAAACTCCTAACATCCATTCTGAGAGTGAAAATTACTAAGCATATTGAAGACCACTCCATCATGTCTAGCTCTCAGAATGGTTGTAGGGGCGGGTCCCGCGGTGCTAAGGAGCTACTGCTAATTGACATGACCATTAGCCAGCAGGTTCGACGTAACCGAAAGAGTCTTTCGACTTGCTGGATAGATTATAAGAAGGCCTATGACTCCGTACCGCATACATGGCTGTTGAAGGTGATGGAGTTGTATAAAATAAATACAACATTACGCACCTTCCTCATGGCATGTATGTCGCAGTGGAGCACGGTGCTTCGCTATCCAGGATCTCGGCGGCCCCTGGCGGTTGGCGAACCTGTGAGAATTGCTAGAGGTATATTCCAGGGCGATAGTCTGAGCCCATTGTGGTTCTGCCTGGCTCTCAACCCTCTCAGTACCCTACTGGAGGCGTCGGGGCTTGGCTATCGGTTGCGAAGAGGCGGTCAGGTGATATCTCACCTGCTTTACATGGATGACCTGAAATTGTTCGGTTCCAATAATTCACAACTGACAGAGCTACTGAGGGTGACTCAAAACTTTAGTAGCTCCATCAGGATGGAATTTGGAATTGAAAAATGTGCGGTTATGCATGTACATCAAGGAAAGATAATGGAATCCGAGAGGGTCCAACTCCCGAATTCCATTCAACTGCGATCGCTCTCCGCAACGGAAACCTACAAATACTTGGGTATGTCAGAGGCTTTAGGTATATGTGAGGCTGGCATGAAACAATCATTGAGGGAGCGTTTCTTTGGCCGCCTGAAAAAAGTACTAAAAAGTCTTTTGTCAGGCGGTAATAAGGTTCGTGCCTTCAATGGTTGGGTCATGCCGGTCTTAGTGTACTCCTTCGGCATACTCAAGTGGACTCAGACCGACCTGGAATCCCTAGACAGGAAAATCCGCTCTCTACTTACATCATACCGGATGCACCACCCACGCTCATCGGTAATGAGGCTGTACATCCCGCGGAAATGTGGGGGTCGAGGTTATCTGAATGCTCAATCCCTACATAACCGTGAGGTGTGCAGCCTCAGAGAATTCTTCCTGACCGCCAAAGGTGGGATGCATCAGGATATGGTGGCGGTCGATAGCGGACTCACCCCTCTGTCACTGGCTAAACAGAACTGGCGCAAACCTGTGGTTCTCACGACCAGCGACCGCAGGAATGTATGGCAAGGCAAGGAGCTGCATGGACGATTTTACCGGGCCCTTCATGGGCCAGATGTAGACTTTCAAGCATCCGTAGCCTGGCTACGATTCGGGGACCTATTCGGGGAAACTGAAGGTTTTGTCTGTGCAATTATGGACGAAGTGGTGATGACCAATAACTACCGGAAATTTATCCTGAGAGATGGCACGGTCGACATATGTCGGGCATGCCACCGGCCGGGCGAATCTCTCAGGCATATTGTGTCTGGCTGTTCGAGTCTTGCCAACGGCGAATACTTGCACAGACATAACCAAGTAGCCAGGATTATACACCAGCAACTTGCCCTGAAATACAACCTTGTGGCCGCGGAGGTGCCGTACTACAGGTATGCACCCGACCCAGTACTTGAAAATGGCCATGTCACAATGTATTGGGATAGATCTATCATCACTGACAGGACTATTGTAGCCAATAAGCCTGATATAGTGGTGATAGATCGATTGGAGCGCCGTGCAATGATTGTTGATATTACCGTCCCTCATGATGAGAACCTCGTGAAGGCTGAAAAGGATAAACAAATAAAATACCTTGACTTATCCCACGAGGTTGTCGCCATGTGGGACGTGGATTCTGCTGTCATTGTACCGGTAGTCGTCACGGTTAACGGACTCGTAGCGAAGAGCCTCGACCAACACCTCAAGAGGCTCTCGCTGGGAAATTGGGTCAAGGGCTTGGTGCAGAAGGCAGTTCTTCTTGACACGGCACGTATTGTGAGGAGGTTCCTCTCCCTAAGCCCCTAACCACCGGCAGCTAGGACCCTGCTCCCGCTACCGGCGGAACCTATTTTGTATGTTTTTATATATGTATGTTTTTTTTATTTTTGTAATAATATATGTATGTAAAAATATACATAATATGTAAAAAGCTTAATAAATGAGAATAATAATAATAAGGGGGGCAGAGCAGCTTGTGGCGAGCTGTTGGTGAGTAGCGACACCACCCCCTACCATCATCTCGAGTTCCTCCGAGAGAACTGGGCTCCGCCTCGTCCGCCACACAGAGGTACGGCCGGACAGAGCATCAGGTCTCTCGCCTCTGGCTTGCCTTCATTGGATGGTCAGAGTGGGGCGCTAGAGGTATGGCATTTGCAGAAATTTAGATAATAGGCTGTTGTCTAAATTTCTGAAAGAGCCATACACTCGGGGGTGGAAGTGTCTAAAGGCATAATAGCGGGGAAGCCCGCTCCGAGCTCGAGATTACTCGCTCGTGATGGTGAAACCGGGGCCACACCTCTCGACACCCCCAGCCTCTCTCAACAGTGTTGCCCCCTGTCGACCATCGGGTTGGCTGTTTGGGGGGCCCACCAAGGAGAGGCGAGTCACCACCTGCCTAAAGTAGGATTCGATAATGTGAGATGTTGAATATAGGCAGGTGCCGGATCTCACTCCATAGGCCCAGCCAGCTAGTCCCCCCAGTTCACCCACATAGCCCAAAGTTTGGCAAATCACTTTTCATTACAATAGTCCCATTATATTCTGCGGGGTCTGTCTGTGTCTGTATTAACTATTGATGCAGTCAGAGAGAGGTTCCGCCGAATATAACCCATTACAAAGTAGATCAAAATTCTCGAAAGGGCCTCTACGTGTTGGACCCCCCATGTCCCCGCGCAAGCCTGACAAAGGTCCGGGGTTCAAATTGGACCCCGTGCTGACGAGAGACATAATAATAAATACACTTTATTGCACACCAAAAGAAAATTCACAAAAAAAAAATACATATCAAACACATATGTTACAATGGGCGGCCTTATCGCTAAAAGAGCGATTTCATCCAGGCAACCCAGAAGATAACAGGACATATTTAACATAAAACAGGTAGGGTGTGCGTTATTAACTTAAAACTATTAGTCCTAGGACAGACATGAAAAACGACAAAGCAAGAAGGATACAAGTACACAATACTAAGGTAGAGAACATAAATAGAAAGACTTAACCTGATGTTTAAATGCTACAATAGTCTGAGCTTGTCTAATTGCAGAGGGCAATGCGTTCCATAAGCGTACAGATTCAACTGAGAAGGATTTGGTGTAGAACTGACTGGAGTGAACGGGAGTGCTCAAACGCAAAACCATTGAGGATCGAAGGGAACGGGAATGAGAGAGAGAGGAAAAAACAAAACAATCTTTTAAATATTTGGGACTGTTAGGATTAAATAGCACGCAGTATAAAAGAGAAAGAATACGTACATTCCGGCGATGTTGAATGGAGAGCCACTTGAGCTTATTGCGATATTCGGACACATGATCATATTTGCGAAGACCAAATATGAATCTTATGAAAACATTTTGAAGGCGCTCAAGTTTATGTAGTTGCTCTTGGGTCAAATTGAGATAGCAGACGTCAGCATAATCAAGTATCGGAAAAAGTAAGGATTGTGCAAGCGCAATTTTAGTAGGAATCGGTAAAAAGTTACGTAATCTACGCAGAGAACCTACAGTGGCAAACACCTTCCTGCTAACATCACAAAGCTGAGGAGCCCAAGAGAGATGTTGATCAAACGTTACTCCCAGGTTCTTAACCTTCTCAAGAAACGGTATATGTATTCCATCGAACAGTACCCGAGGTAACTTATCCCAGTCGATTTTACTCACCAGCCTAGAACTACCAATGATAATAAGTTGAGTTTTCTCGGGATTCACTGTAAGGCCAAAAGATTTGCTCCATGATGATATGCGATTAAGGTCGTCGTTAATTTCATAGATAGCATTAGGTAGTTCCTTTAAAGAAGACCTAGTATAAATTTGGAGATCGTCTGCATAGAGATGATAGAGAGAAGATATATGGAGGCAAACAGAATTAATGAAAATAGAAAATAACAGAGGAGACAACACGCCACCTTGTGGCACACCAGCAGGACTAGCACACCAGGTCGAGAAATGTTCTTGAGCCTGTATGCGATGCCGGCGGCCATACAAGTAATTACGAAACCAGTCAATTGCACACGGAGATATGTTAAGAGAGCGCAAAGTCGCAAGTAAAATTTCAAAGTCAACAGCATTAAAAGCATTACTAAAGTCTAACAATGTTAATACTGTTAACTGTTGATTGTCCATACCAAATCGAATGTCATCGGAAATTTTCACTAAAGCAGTAGTTGTACTATGACCAGGACGGAAACCGGATTGCATAGGATTGAGAAGACTATGTGTGGAAAGGAAGGAACTTAACTGCTGGTGAACAAGGCGTTCAAGGATTTTAGACAAGAATGACAGGATAGAGATAGGCCTATAATTGGAAAAGGTAGCGGGATTAGATTTTTTTGGAATGGGAATTATATTTGCATCTTTCCACAGAGTAGGAAACACACCAGAGGAAATAGAGGAATTGAGAATGGAAGTAATCACAGGAGTAAGGATTAATCATAATATATATATATATATAATATGATTAATGTTCTGTGTTGATTTATGTGTAATAGAGATATATATATAAGTTGATTTATGTGTAGGTAATATAAATAAATCTAAATTTTATTATATTACATTGCCTTTTATTTATTTCTTATTTTTTTTGTAACCAACTGTACTTAAATCTTTCAAAACAGGTATTCGTATTGGTACGAATCGCCCCATAATAATAAACATATGGGGCGATTCGTCCCGCGGACCGAAAAGACCCATTCAGAAGGCATTGGTAGGCGTTTCGGTCGACGGGACGAAACACGAGCGGACCGAAACGCCCCAACACCCTTTTTATCATCAAGGTTTAATTTCATCAAATAACCGCAATTATGATCCGTCTAAATAAAAATTTCCCTCCGTTTGCACTATATTCCGGGCTTACTTTTTTTCTTTAACCAAAAGGCAAAGCGTTGGTTACTTACCGAGTTGGCATTAATTAACAACTAGACACCGTGGTTGGCAGCCGTCAGCTGCTGTTGTAATATCGCAGGCCACAATCTGAGGGGAACTTAAATACCAAATATTCACTGAGAGGCTTAACAACTAATGGAGTTTATTATCATAATAATGTGATATACCTTTAAAAGCAATGTACAATAATTAATATGTGAAACAACTGAGACACTCTTGCTCCAAAATTAAATTATACCTATAAACGAGCAACATATAGGTATATTTAGTTCTGATGTTCTCGACAACGGCTCCAACGATTTCGATCAAATTTGCTATAGATTTATAGAGATATACGGTTATGAAATTGGTTTAACAGGACTCAATCCTGACAATAATTATTTTCACCATATAAGATTAGTAATTTTTCAATAAATAGCTGTCATCGCTGTTATCTGAATAGAATAATTAGCTTTATTAGATAAAGACCTTCTGCACACTAGATATAAGTTAGGATCCCACTGCAGAATCATTTCGTTCATAGATATGCTGCAAACCTAATTTTTTCGCATATTTATTATCTAGACAACATACGAGTATATCCACTAAGTTGCCTATCAAAATTTGGCCGCAAGTATTTGTTTGCATTTTTGTTTTGGGAAAGTTTTTTTTCACTTCACGGCAATATGTATAAAGACGCTGAAAAATCACGGCTGCCGTTGTGCACTTGGCCGCCCCAACATATTTTCGTTCCGCCCCGATTACTTTTTACGTCCATAACGTACATGTATTATTTATATATCAAATTAAAGCTGTTTTTTTTTTCATTTTTATGATATACGGGAGCCAAATTAAATCGGCCGCAAATAAGAGTTGCTGGCTGTTAAAGATAAAATAATTTAATTAAAAATACTTGAAACCAAATTTTGATAGGCAACCTAGTAAATCTAAAGTCTCTAGATTATAAATATGCGTAAAAAATAGATTTGCAGCATATCTGGATCAACGAAATTATTTTGCAGTGGGATCCTAACCTAAAACATGCTATCCTACACTTAAGACGACGGCCATGTAATATTTATGTAACAATTATATGGGGTTCTTCAAAAATGACGTCAATTTAGTCTTTCAGGGCTGGCAGTCCGTTGTCAACTTGGTGTTGCAAATGATCATAGGCGACGGCCATTTTCCGGTAGTCCGTCTACTTTTCTGTCGTCAACCTATTAACATAAAAAAAAAATATCCAAATGCCAGCAGCGTAATTAATACACCAAACGTCGAATATTTTGGCAAAGTTGAAGACTCTCGTCCGAAAATGTCCCTCTGAAAAGTAATCCGTGGCCGTTTGATTAAACGACTGGTTATATTGCATACCGCACCGGGCGGATTACATAAATGTTGGCGTCAACTAAGTTGCCGTGTCAAGTTACGTAATTAAGGCACGGGTGTGCTTCATCGGTCGTAGAACATGCATTCATATTATTGTATCAAGAATTTATGGAGATACGTTTCACTAGGTATATACCTAATAACAAGCGTGTACAATCAGCAACTATTTTCTACCTAATTAATGGCTAGTTTAATACACACTCCCCCCCTCCCCAAAAAAAAAGGGGAGAGACTCGTGCCCAGCAGTGGGACGTATAATGGGTTGCCATTATTATTATAATTATATTACACACCACACCGAGTAAAATACAAAAATGTTTGCATCAACTAAGTTTCCGTGGCAACCTCTCCATTGTAATTGGATGACGATAATTCAGATCAAAGTAGATTTAAATGAATATTTCGCAAGATTAGTAACAATTTCTTTGAAGCAAATTAAAACGTCAAAACTTATTAAATTAAAAATAAAAACAAAATAACTGGATTCAGGTTACACCAATGGCGAACGTGATTAATACACTGGCAAAACAAATTAAACCTAAAATAATATAAATAGAATTTTCAAAAAAATATAGAGGACTTTTTACGCCATGTAAATGTCAAAAAGCATGCAATTCACATTTCAATTTCCATTCCTGAGCTTTTATGCGTCTTTGCCGGAAATTCGGGGGCTGAGTGCTGCATACTAATATTTCGCGGCAAGCATATTAGATAATAAGATGCGATAAAAACATACTAACATGAAATGATAACGATAAATATCGATAAATGACATATTTTAATCAAATAATTCATAACACATTTACACATAAAGCTTTCTAAGTAATTTAGTATACTATAAATGATATTAAATGCTGAAAAACTTGTTTTTAATTTTTTAGAGCAACAATCCAGAAATCGGCTGCTTTAGATACCTAAATATATCTTCATAATATTTTTTAATAAAATCCTTAAACAAACTATACTATTAACTACTATACTAACTATATTAATATCAATATATCTTAAATTTTTATTTATTTTAAACACCCTTAGCGAGATTTCAAGATCAACTATCCGAAAATTTTATCGGCATCGGTCTGAATATAGCCCTTCACCAGATCAAATTAAGTTATTAGGTAAGAGAAGTTCCACTTGGAACATCACCTTTCGCTCGGTCGACATGAAATTAATAAGTAAGTATCTATTATGCCCGGAGTTGCGAGGACAGCTAACAGTTTAATAAAAACTAAATTTAAATATGTATAAATGGAAAACATTAACAAATTAACGTATACTCAAGTAATTTTTTTTTTCTTTATTCCCATTAGTTCAATTCCACCGGCCGCCACACTTTTCGACCTAACCTGGCTAAAGGACTTATTACACGGCACAGTATTCAGGGTACGATAGCAAGGGTCGGGTCAGTGTAATAACATTTAGGGAGTTAGTACGTTGAAAACGGCACACTCACACAAATATGCGCATCGACGCTCGAGTCAGAGAATATGTAATAATACTATGTACTGCAGCACCGCGAGAACCGCTTAGGGGCCTCGTTGATGCGCATGTTTGTGTGATTGTGCCGTTTCAACGTTTTATACGTAGTTTCCAACGTTTCCATACTGTTAATATTTGTACTGTGACTGAGTTAGGGCCCTGTCGACCGAATAATGTAATAAGCGGCAACCCAGCGCGATGCCACGCCCATTCAGAGTCCGGCAGAAAGGACCCTGAACACCGTGTCGTGTAATAAATAGCCTTTTAAGTCGGGGGCGCCCTTGGTCCCCATCACACCCAACCAAAACGAATATATGAGAAAAAAATTCTCACTAGTTCGACGGTCGAACAGATGAGAAAAAAGAGAAAAAAAATCTCACTAGTTCGACGATTGAACTAATCTGAATAAGCCTTTTTTCTCCGTGAATCTCGTCTGAATCTTTTAGACTACAGCGTACAGTTTCGTGATTTCTATAATAAAGCCGAAAGTTCTAAGGCTTAGGTTAGTCATAATGCATATGGAAAGTAGCGAACCTTTTGTAGAGGTCTATCTTTATGTTCCTACCACCCAAGTCCACTGAATTTATTTACGTATCTTTGCAAAAACTAACATAAAATCTTAATAAACTTTTCAGAAACGCTTTCTTAAGTCAAAATAAAAGTCAAAAAGTTTATTTATTATTTGGGATTACAAGAATTACGAGATAAGAATAAAAATAACTATTATTTTAAACTATGGTGTATCTTTAACCATAAATACACCATGTCAGTTTACAAATGATAAAAATTGATAATCCAGAATGTCATATAAAATAATAAAATTTAAGTAATTATGTACAGGGATTAAATTTTACATTTACCATCTCTTCCCGGGACAGGGATTCCCTTTTCTATTTAATACCTAGTTAAGATATTGGCGTTATATCTTTGTTTCGGGTGCTCTTATTTTACCCTCCGTTTTAGAACAACACATACCAAGGATTCTTCGTGAAAGTCTAAACATTTTAATTAACACCTCGCCGTTGTTCTCTTTATTTCTGTTATTTATCAAACCTAATACTGTAGGTGTATTTCTCTAAAAGTTACACAGATGTTCTTCAAGCTAAATTGGATAACATATTTTAGATTTTACAAATGAATAAAAATGCGTTATATTTTGATTTATGAACTAACTTTTGTAATTGACTCTTTTGTGTAAGTACTTACCTGCTATCTGTCTCTGTCTACTATATTTATAGCAGATACAGTACCTAGTATGCATAGCAGTTATCTTTGTACTAGCTCAGACTCTATTTATATTTTTGTTATAGGTATTTACATACATCTAAAGCACCTTAAAACAAATTATATAGCACTTGTAAAAAGGCTCAATATTTTAAAAACTCATTTGATGTGATTTAACCGTAGATATTGTAAACACAATTAACAAGTCAACGATTGCTATTTAACATTTTCAATAAAGGACAGCTATAAAACATAGAAGTACTAGCAAAAGTAATAACAATCGGATGAAATAAGAAAAAAAATAACTGCTTCTATCAATATGCATACTTTTTTATCGATTAAACAAATGTTCCATTCTATTCCAATTAAACCGAATCGGAAAAGAAAAACAGATGAAAACGCGCGCGGTTATGTAGCGTGGCGATAAAGAGATTAGCTTTTCACAACCCGATTCCAACTATGCACCGGGTTTTACACTATTTCGATTAACTTTCCACTCTCTTTCGCGAGTAACAAGACTGCCGGGAAAGCGCTTGACTGAAATTTTAGGCCCATCACGTTTGAATATGACGTCCAGGAATGTAGGCTTTACGAATATTTATTTAACCATTTTGAATGTGGTAGGTTTCTGTTCTACATTACGAATGCATTTACAGTGCTCATGAAGAAAAATTGCACATCGAACCTATGAAAGAGACAATCGGCTAGCTTCGACTTCGTAGAGCGTTATCTCTGCTGCACACTGCCTACGTAAGCACTGTCAGTCCGGTATTGGTCAAAACTTGATCAAAATGGTCGGCAAACGGCAGATAGATTAGGTTCGAAAGAGATAACGCTCTACAGACCCCAAAATAAACCAAAGTCTCCTTTCTAAAGTCGATATGCAATATTTTTTGATTAATTATTTATACCTGTTTTATAATTGTTAATTTCACGCGCTCACAAGTATGCGCCGCTTACCTTTAAGTATATTAATAATAATATAAAACGGTATTTGAACATTTTTTGGAATCATAATTTATTATTTAAAAACATTTTTATTTATTATAAAACAGGTTTAAACAATATGGCACGGGGTTGCCCCATGGCAACATGCATTTATATCATCAGTAGGACAATTTAAAGAGGATCGCATAAAAAATTGAGGTGGAATAGTTTTAGGTACTCACGCGCCGATTCTTCCTGGACTACCTAGGTTAGAGGACGCATTTGTGTGATAAATTTGATTTTCCTGTCAATATACTGTGTTTTATCATTACAACATTAATATGATGTTCCACGTAAAACTATTTGATTTTTATGCTTGCCGTTTATAAAAACTATCATTGCTACCTGTAGATTCAGCAGTGAACAAGAAAATGAGATGTTACAGTTCACCCTAGTTAGACCGAAGTATATTGGAATATGCAACATGAAATATAATATGTTAATTTTAGTTGAAAGCGATAATAATATTCTTATGAGAACAGATAAGATATTGAGACATCCCTTAAAGTTGTGAATTACGTTGCTTCGTATTTCTACCCATTGGCCCGAAAATCTCAATCATCACTTCAGTCATATTTCTTATTATTCCTTGATATCAACAAAAGGAAAATCAGTTACACACACGACATATTCTATTAGAACTTACTCTGCATTATTAAAACATAGCGCTAATGACAACTCAAATCAAATTTAGGTGCAATCATATTATAAATGGATTTAACATTCGAACAGAAAGTATTTTCCGCCGCCTGAAATATAAATTGCAAGCGATGACAAATTTTGGTTTCATATTGCCTTACCAACCGAATTGGCAATTTGCCAGGACTCTTGAAATCTACACAATTTTATGAAATGCATTTTTTATATATCTACTTGCTTTACAATTGAAGAAATGTAGTGTAATGTTACTATGTATCTGATTTGACCGAGATTTTTAAATCAAGGTTGTGATACAGTGTATGTATTAGTTATAACCGATTTTAAATTCGAAACAATCAAGAATTAATATAATAAGTAGATTAATGGCATACTTCTTATAGGTACCATAGACTTCTTATAGATTTTCTCGTAATCTGTTGCTAAAGAACTATCTCTTGAATTTGAGGTAGTAAGTGTCTTAAAATCATTCCGAAATAAAAATAGAGACCAAATGATTTTGTTAAACTTACACTACATAAGCTGCAATTTATATTTACAAAACAGTACTTGCTTTTTGTCTAAGATAAACAACATTAAAATGAAGACTGAGAAAAACTTTAATTCTATTCCAATACTCTATAGAAATGAAAAACACACATGACGTGATCGTAAGAAATTGCGCTAAGATAAGATGGATCAGCAATTTTATGAAGCAATAAATAATATGACACGCCAAAAGCTCTGCGATAGATAACAGGACTTAAATAATATGACATTTGACAAACTTTTGAACAGGAGTTGTGGAATGATCATTTTATGTGAAATGTTTTAAATCTGCCATTACTAGGGCTCGGGTCTCATCTTGTGGCAAGTTTGGGCCAATAACCGTATCTAATAGGGGTTGATGTGAATTTTATTGGCGTGGGTCCCCGATCGAGCATACTAACAGGTGCCGATCGCTATCAAGGCGGGATGTGGGACAGCATTTTGAAAAGCACAAAGGCAACGGGTTTTATAGTTGATTTTTCTCACGTACATTCCGACATCAATACTTGATGAGAAAGGAGCGAAATAATCGCATACGTTTTTCCATTCTTAAGATAAATGAGTATGTAGCATTCAAAAGATTTTCTCCTAATAGATATTATGTAAGACTTCGATATTTTTTTTATTTATTCCTATTGTTACTCTTAAATGCTCTTACTCCAACTTCACTAGGAGAGGTACGGTTTATATCTTGAAACAAAACTATCATAACATACAAACATTAATCTTCAAGTGTCTACAGTACGTAACTCCGCTAAAAGCATTGTTGCAAACCTCTCAGCTTAGGTGCACTGTTACGGTTATTTTAGAAGCAATCGCATATTTAAACACTGTACACTCCCTACGTGCTGTCATAAGTCTTATAAAATAAAATAAAACATGTTGTTGAAGGTGCTTTAAGATTTAAAAGCTGTTAAAAGGTCATAAAATATTATAAACATTGAAACGTAGAGGTACAAAGTGGTACGCTAGGCTCAACAATTAAATTAGTCGCTGGCCAGCCGCCAGTATCAACTTGCGCTGAAAATCCACAAAACAAAAACCATAAACTTTATTACCTGCTATAAAGAATAGTATTTCATCTCTTTATTTACAATACATTTATATCAATATGATGCAAGTTACTTTTTAGAAATATAGTGTATACTTATGCTTATAAATTATGTGAAATGTATTCAACTGCCAACTGCCGAGCACGTTCTGAAACGACTGGATTAGTTGATAAGTTGCTTCAGTCCTGCAACTGCGATCCAGTTCAGTTGGCTAAATCTTTTTATACAAGAGCGTGTAATACGTGGTATAAAAAGTACGGATTTAGCTCAAGATAATTGTCACTGCATAAGCCTTGTTAATGTTCTTATTGGCTCTAAGCCCTCATTCTCCGGAGTTTTGCTCCATTGCAGCCCCTTAGCAAAGAGCAACTTTTAGCATGTACACAAAAGTTTGCTTGGTTTCAGTTTGGTCCTGAGGTTTTATCTAACTAAAATACTTTTAAAAATGTATTGCATTGAGAATAAAATAAACGTAAATAATTTCAATTTTATGAATACAGTGGACCCCCGATAATCCGGCCCCTGTCTAATCCGGTGCCCCCTGTAATCCGACATGACTTTGAATATGTATTTGACAATCTTCGCTAATGTAGATCACGCGGGTATGAACATGTTACAACTCGTACGCGCCACCGCTATTGTGTGATAGTGGGTAGGTAACTGTGTGTAATTTGGCGGATTACAAGGTACTCTTTTGTAAAAAAATCCGGACTATAGTCTTAGGTCTTAGTTATTATCTATAATCCGACAAATTCGATACGTCCGACACTGCCCTGCATAATTTTTGTCGGATTACCGGAGGTCCACTGTAATTTTAATTTCTAAAGTCTCCTTTTCAGTTCTTAGCTCGTTAACTTTAACTCATCTCAGATCTCTGTGAATTATTTCAAATTTGCTTAAATTTCTACCTTAGATAAAAATCCGCAAGGTTCCATCCGGCGGTCGTCCCACAGCTGCAAATAAGCTTTGGTCGACTTCAGCACCCCAAAAAAATGAATCCGTATCAGCAATCCTTGCTTTAGTCGCACAGTTGGCTCTTGTTTCTTTTTTGGTCTGCCAACATAATGCCCAAGATCTGATTTATTCTTGTATTAGTTTCAACACGGTCGATGAAGAATAATCATCACTCGATGTGTATACTTTTGTTGATACTCAAAAAAATATCAATCTAAAATCGCCTCAAGAAAGTAGTTGGGATGAGTTTTACGGAGTCGTAAAGTTGGTATCGAGCGAATGTACTCGTATAAAGTAGTAAGAACGTGCGCCGTCGTTGGACGTTATCCAACACCACTCTATCCTATCAGCAAAGATTCTGCCCAAACTATTAACCAATCTTTTAATAAATTGTCCTCAAACATAAATAGTTTTTGTTTATTACATTCTCATCTTCGTCCTCTAATTTTCTAATTTAGTTTATGACCATACCAAATTGTTATGTTGAACTTATTGTGAGCCAAACTAACTAATGAAAACATTAAAGTCTGTCTAATATCTTCATTCAGGCATATTGTTATCTTGAATGTCTTCAAAAACTTCACGTTTAAAATATATCAAATAAAATACGTTTTTGTTTAGTTCGTATTTCACTGCTTTCTTTATTTCTTCTCAAACAGGTCGCAGTTCTTTCAGATGTAAACGGTCATAAACATTGTACAATCGACCCCGATTGCAGGTCACTATGCACGCAATGCGGATAAACCTATTCTCGTTTTGTGTAACCAAATTGATTTCTAACTTTATAAAAATATAATTAAAAGATTTCAATACACTGCTCCAAGTTGCATAAAACCCTTCTTGATGCTTATTGGTTTTTATTCAGCAAGTTTTAGCACATTAAAGATATGACTGTTAGGTTTTGTAGTCACAGGCAATATGTATTTGATTTTCTGTCCGTATTATCAGTAGTCTATTAGTGGTAGGCTTATAGACTACGAAGCGCGCATGGCTCCGCGGCTAGTGTAGATCGTTAGCGATCTACTCGGTTAAGCGATACGGGCGCGGTCCGGTGTGTGATGGGTGACCGCTAGTGGCAAATTAAAACGAGCGTTTCCGTGCTTCGGAGGGCACGTTTAGCCGTCGGTCCCGGTTGCTATCGATAGATATCAGTCGTTAAATCTTGTCGGAGGCCGGTTTCAAAACATCCGATAGCGGGTTGGCCACTAACCCATATCTCCACCAACCCGCACTGGAGCAGCGTGGTGGAGTAAGCTCCAGGCCTCCCCACAAAAAGGGGCGAGACACGTTCCCAGCAGTGGGACGTATAATGGGTTGCCATTATTATTTATTATTATTATTATAGACAACTGATAATACGATAATTAATTAGCCGCTTGACTACACAGTACACTACTCGAAATCTCAACCTAAGAGCTGCAATATGCGCTTACCTCCACCGTAATTGGCATGCTAGTTTGACACTTATATTTTTTTAAAAAGCTCCAAAAATTAATCAAAATTAACTACTTGTAGGTAATTGCGAGTACTGATGAAACTAAACTAAAATAAATATTTTAATGAAACCAAAAACCTGTGAACGCACCTACACATTTTGAAACTGTAAATCGAATTAGAACTTTCAGGTCAACTCTTTGACACGAAGAAAATCTAAGGTACAGGTGAAAATTGACATGGTAAAAATAAGGAAAATGTAAACCTACGTTTAATCAAAAAGTTTGTTACTAATCTCGTTCAAACTGTCGACCATTATTCTCGAAGCGGCCTTTTAAGCACTTACGATTTAATAACCACTCCTGCCGTGAGTGATTGCTTAATCTGTTGAGTTGCGGTGAATTCTTCAATTTGTCTGACTTTGCAGGTCATACATTGTTAGTTTTTTAAACAAAAAGAAAAAATACTTACCCCCTTATTCATAAACATACATTATAATAATATAATATAATCAGTTATTGACAAAAATATTTTTACAATGGGTAATATTGAATTCATAGATTCCCGAACTAGTCTACACTGTATTTCGGGAATCAGTGGCTTCTCCGAGTTATAACTTAACTTAAAATCATTTTGTCATAAAACATTACTTAAGGTAGACATATCAAGTAATCAAACATTTTACAAAGAAGGGTATGTGAGTGAGTGAAAAAGTGTGTGTGTGTGTGTGTGTGTGTGTGTGTGTGTGTGTGTGTGATATAACTGCGTGTATCAGAAATCGTGTACGTCTATACTTCGCCATATTATGAAAAAAACAGATTTGCTAACATAACTTCAATACCATATCATAGTCAAAATTCCTGAGCCATGCGGAAATAATCTTCTTAAACTCATTACTATTTGTATTTTTTATGTTTTTATTTTTATTTACAAGAGTTTTAAGTAATTTATTGTACAATTGTGTAGTAACCATATCGTACTGCTTTTGAGCAAATCTAGTCTTCGCCCTCGGAACATTTATTCGATCTACTCTTTTAAATTAAGTTGGTAGATAGGGTACTTTTTGGCGATGAAAACGACGCAGACTTTCATATATATATATATATATATAGCTTGCGTACTGTAAATACGTTAGTTAGCTTTTTCAAATAAATCTGTGGATAAACATTAGATATGTTTTAGCTCCAGAATGCTTTGTCTTTGTCAGTTGCATTGTCAATGTGCAGGATAGAAAAAGACAAAGGAGAGATTAGCAACATTTTAGCTAAAATACGTTTATGAATAAGGGGGCTAAAATTTAAAATTACGTTTATGGGAATATATAATATACCTAGAGAAAAATTGTTCCGTGATATTTTTCTATTCACCAAAAATGTGAGGGAAATTCAAAAAGCACGATATTGAAAGAGATGAGAACAATGAGTCAACTAGTTAGCTACTAAGCCCTGCATGCTTAATTTTTACGTGCCAAAATCTTGTCTACTATTGTCTACCATAGTCGACATCCTTAATACCTATAACCTTATTGATTGATTACTAAGGGAAATTATATAAGGAATCAATATATCTTAATTCAATGACTTCCTATGCTATGTTTTGTCTAAGCACTGCGGCATTTACTATAGAGGTTTTAAGTAATTAATGTGCTTTAATGAAACGCCCGCAAAGCTACGGCAGCAGAATGGTTGACTCTGATGGATGCGATCAAATAATAGCACCTTTCTTGAACGTTTCTGTGTTTCGGATAGGAATTATTGCATAATTGAAACTGCGACAATCTTGAAACTAGGCCTATACAGGGTTAAATATATCTAACGCATAAATCGTCAATGGTGAGTTAGGTACGTTAAAACTAATAACTTTTGCTTTATGACTTTTGCCAAAATCGTTTCATATGGGACTTCTATCAATTGTTAGCGCTACGTTTCATAGGTATATTTACATAGGTACAGACGTCAGCTGTTTACGTAACGTGAAGTTAAGAAGTATTAGAACTGCAAATTCTATTTATTATTTTTTGACTGCCTCAGTAGCGTAGTGGAAGCAGGCCCCTACTTTTACGCTGGAGGTCCTGGGTTCGATTCCCGGGTCGGGGGATATTAGAGATAACGGTTGAAAATCCTTTATCTCTGCTTCTATTGGGATTTTTCCATTTGGTGGAAGTTTCCCAGTACCCCGGAGTTTGGTAATGTGCCCGGAGATGGCAACAGGTTCGCCACCTATTACATGGGCCAAAACGTAACCGGCGAGTCGTAGGTGTTTGCATGTATGATTGAATGCATGCATTTACCTCTGCCTACCCCTTCGGGGATTACAGGCGTGAAGTTACGTTATTTTTTGTATGGTAAAAAAAATATGAATTAGAAAAATTTGTACCTACTATAACGAAAGTGTCAGTATTGATGAGCCGAAGCCTCCCTTTAAGAATTATGCGCTGGTTACAAATAACCCTGTATACATACTTTCATCACTTCAACCTTGCTTATGTAGCACCGGCACTCTGTTGATAACAGATTATTTTTCATATCTTCCCCTATCGGTACAAAAATAATGATGTACCCATTAAAGGGTCAAGCGGCAGATAGGCCTAGCCTATGATTCTTATTGGTTTGACTTCGAGGTCGTTTTGGAGCTAAATTCAGCAACGCAACACTATCTCCATTTTTTAAATATATTTTTACTATGTGCTCCTCCTCTGGCCTCCCCCCAAAAAAAGGGGAGAGACTCGTGCCCAGCAGTAGAACGTATAATGGGTTGCCATTATTACTATTAACTCTGTGCTCAGTAGATACAACCGAATCGTGAAAAACTTTTGCAATAATACGATTAAAAATTGAGTCTTATATTATTGTTAGGCCTTTGCTTCTGCTAAAACTAGGCGGCACGGACGCACCACGGACGATATTAAAAATAATGTGACGTACTTACCTACTTCATAATTTAT
The DNA here is from genome assembly GCA_036365455.1 of Macrosoma leucophasiata. Classification (NCBI taxonomy): domain Eukaryota; kingdom Metazoa; phylum Arthropoda; class Insecta; order Lepidoptera; family Hedylidae; genus Macrosoma; species Macrosoma leucophasiata. Next base: position 17,445,073 of record JAWQUS010000007.1, on the reverse strand, counting down.
TCGTAGTACGACGCAAAGCATCTTCAAATCTTGAGGTGATATTAAAAATAAAAATTCGACATAATTGGGTAAAATACACACACAACACAATATATCTGAGCGTTCCCTGGTTATGTTCACATTTGCTATGATCGAGAGTAATCTTTGTTCTACGAGGAAGCGAAGCAGAAAAAAACATTTAATATAGTCTCTACATATCTCCACCCAAGAACCAAACGTAGTAGACAGAGATCGTGAAGCAGCTCAGCATCTTTGACTGTACAGGCCCATGTACCTACATATTATTTTGAATATCTACTCATGACTGCACCTTCGCGTATTCATTAGCTGATTATTTTTTTTATTTGGGAGGTTTGACCATAAGTTTCTATTTTAGCTTGACTAACTTGAACCCAGTCTTTGCAAAACATAAAGCATTTACAATTTTGTTGTGGTGGACTGGACTTGAATGACTTTGCAGGCTTTATCTCGATGCCGTCCCTGGACAGTACCTACTTGTTTGGTCAATGTAGATCCAGCAATTCATATGTCCGCATATAGGTATAATTAAATATTAATAAACATCGATTAACTTACTTAAATAAAAATATCACTCCCTCGTGAACGTGGTGGTCTTGCAGCCTAATCTTAGACCATAAATATAATTCTAATAACTCTTTGTGACCAGTATTTAACATGAAAACATTGTTAACAGTGATGGGGCGTATAGCGGAGGTGGAGCGAGGCGCGTCCTTGGAGGCGGACGCGGTGGCGGGCGGGGCGGCAGCGGCAGCGGGCGCGGGCGCGTAGCTCGGCGCGGTGGCGGGTGCGCGCGCGGCGGCGGCGGCGGCGGCGGCGCATGCACGCCACCGGCCACACGGACCGCTCGGGCGGCGGCGGCGGCGGAGGGGGCTCCTGGCGCCTCCCGCCCGACGAGACTCTGCAAGTCGCCGACCCGAAGTCCGCAAAAGAAGACGTGAGTCCAGCCTTGATTTTGATCACCAGTTTATCTAACGTACCTAAAGCAACGCCACTCCTATATTTCCCGAAAGGAAAGGTAAATGTATGCATTCAAGCATACCTACATGCAACCAATCATGATTACCCAGTTTACGTTTAGTCCTATTGATATCTTCGGGCATATTACCATACTCTGAGGATTGAAAAACTCACAGAAAATGGTAAAAATTCAATAGTACTTACCCCTGCCCAACACTTGATGAATAAATAATATCAATATGTCAAGAAAGAATGATAAATACAACGAGTACTTATCATTCTTTATTCATCTCAGCACGTTCGTTCTCTTCTTCAGTAGGTATAGATAAAAGTCAGAGTCTGTTATTGTCCGAAGACAAAAAACCGATTGCAATTTTCAATTATGCCATCAATAAAGGCTATGTTGAAAAACTCACGAGTGCACTAAAAGATGGATTTCAGCCATTCATCAATTACGTTTCATTTTAAATTGGTGCCAATTCTGCAGCCGATGATATATTGTCATTGTGCCAGGAATTATAGGCTGTTGATACTAAAACACTATAACATTTACGATATCACCTGAAACTTCAGCCTTCTGTTCTCCCAAAAATAAACCTATACGTAGCTGTCTCCTCTTATTATGGTTCAGATTGCCTCCATACTTTTTTATTATCACCGTCTCCATAATTTCCGCATAAGATTCTGGCCCTCGATAACTGTTGCGGTTGTAATCATAACCTATCATAAAGATAAGATTTTATCACAAAGTCATTTGTTACAGGACCTCTACCCGGGAGATGGGCACAACTGGAGAAGCATAATATTTTCCTTGATGGTCATCGGTTTTGTTATAGCCGGCATAGTAACAGCTATATATTTATTAGGGTAAGTAACTAAATAACCTAGTACGAAAGATTAGTTACACAAAGTAAATTAAAATTGAAATACAATTTTTAAAATACACATTTCATTTTGTTGAACAAATTATTTTTTATGTTAATACAAAAATTTGCGGACAGAGCATATAACATTGATCACTAAAGCTTATAAATACGAGTATCTGCAAGATATACTCTAAAGTTGAGGAATAAGTCAAAAATAGTATTTAATCATAGTCAAATATGATCACAAAAATATCGATAATAATCGATCGATATAAACTCGAGACAGATTATAAGGTGGCCTCCTATCTCGGGCTTATTCACTGATTCTTCGGCACCAATACTATGGAGTCAAAATAGGTACATTATGACAATAAGATTTTTTTTATCTATGATATGCTTAGCTCATACTAAAAAAAGAAATTTGTATGCGAAATGCGATAGTGTTCGGCACTATCGTGTTCCGGTTAGATGGTAATGTATGGCCCCGTAATAACTATCACAGAGACATGATACCTTAGGTCTCAGGGGTGGCAATGCATCCATATTTTGACCTCTGGTTTTTATGTAGATGTCTATAGGCTGCAGTCACCACTTAACATCAATGTGAGCTGCATGCTTGTCTGCCACTTTCCTTATATAAAAAAATGTGACTGTATCCTTTAGGTACTTAACTTTACAGTCAAACTATAAAGTAGAAATGTATCCTCTCATAGAGGACTTCCTTAAAGTAGCACTTCTGTAGGCGAGAAGTTCGAAGAAACTTTGGATAGTAAACCAGTACACATATAAATAAATATCATATAATACTAGGTATGGCATTCAATTGTTTAGTTACGCTTAATAGTTAAATTCCCTAAAGTCTTTGTCCAAATTAAATGATCCTTTAACTTACACAGTTAGATTAAATTTTCAATATTTATATACACGTGATTTTTTCTTTTATGTACTATAGTCTAAGAAAAACTACCCTAAAGAATCAAATTTTAATTAAATCATCTATGAATGTCAATGCCAAAGTGCAGTACTAAATACTGACTTATTTATTTATGTTATGATAGTGGCAAACAAACATGCATTGCACATGGATGGTGTGTACACCATATACTTGTATGTGAATACAGCAGTCTATAGACACCTACAAAAACTTCGGTGGTCACAATGAAGATGTGTTGCCATTAACGCCTAAGGCCTAGAGTGTTTTACATGAAAGTTATTCCGCGGTCATACATTATCATCTGACCGGAACATGGCAATGCTGTAGACTACCAATTTGGCGGTGCCTAGATCTTCGAGGTCCGGCACTGGAACTTTATCAAAAGTAAAAAACATTCATCGTTTCCCAGATATGTGGACGAGTTGTTATACTGGTCGGGTCGTCGTATGCGATTGGACGAGTTTCTCCGCGGGGACCTGACCGGAGAGCGGCTGCCGACCACGTGGGTGAGCGCGCACCAGCTGGTCTACCAGGCCGACGATGGAGGCCTGCTCGCTCTCGACACATTCAACAACACACTCTCTGTCCTCGTCACCAACCACACTCTCGTAAGATCTAGATGTGTTATTTATTAACAAACTTACGCTTTATGTAAGGGTACATTGATATTTACGCTTAACTGAATTTCGATAATATATCAATTTTCCATCGCTTTTTCTTCAAAAAAATAAAGTTTCAACCAAAATGTTTAAAAACCTATTGGATCAGGAAAGTCTTCTGAATCCAGCGGTACAGCGCTAAATTCTTCATGTCGTCCATTCATCTGTTCTATTTAATTGAATTTATCAAATTATATTTCCATCAAAACAATCCAAAAGCCAATGAACAGGTGCTAAATATTCCCAAGTTTCATTTTGTCAATTTCCTGTTCACACGTGATGTACGGAAAATGATCAAGCTTAAATTAAACACGTAAATTCACGTAGAAACTAAGTACGGTCAAAGTTCCGGACTTTAAAACAATGCAAATTGAATTTCGCCACCTGAATTGCCTGTAACGGCGTTGTGGGAGCGCTTCAGACGGCCGAAGTAGACCGCTTGTCGCCATACATGACCGGATTATTACCAACACACGTCCTATAAAAGCTTTCGCCGAGGTAAACGCTGAGTTTTTTCGAAACGACTCTTACCTAGTGGAAAACGGACGAATGGTTTATATCTGCGAACAGACTACGCAAGTTTCCTAACTCTTTGTTTCACTCTGAACAGTTTCTGATATATTGCAATGGATTTCGCACCAACAAAAGTGTTTCAAAGCCAGTGGTGTTACTTTTATGTACGGTGTGTTCAGTTCAAGCTTCATAGATTTCGTTTAGGAAACTTTATATTTTACGTTTGTCAATGCTTTAAAAAAACATTGATATTAAATTTGTAAATGTCAAATGGAGAATTTGAAGACATCTTAAAATTATTTCAATTTAATGAAGATCTGAAACAAACCAATAACTTATATTAAGACATCGCATCTTGCAGGTCGGTGTAAACGAACTTATCAAGAAAGTTTGCAGCGTATCTCGGAGCTATGAAGGTCGAAATCAATATTAAAGCTATTAGACTCCTATTGAACACAAAGGGATTCCACCTAAAATTACAGTTTTCTATCTTGATAGTATTTAATTTGTTTGTTTATTTTATCAAATGCAATCTTTGAAGAGTTATAAAACGTTTAGTACAATAAGTCGTTTGTAATAAATTGCATATAGTTAAAAAATGTGCCACTAATTTTGAATATACAATAAATTGGTTTAATTTTGCTGCTTGGATCTTAAGCCAAGCCTTTCGTCGAATTAACTGAGACATACTAAAGTCTTACTTTTTTAAATAAATGTTTGTAGCATTTAGATAAAAGAGATCCGGGAAGTTAAAACAACTATTGATTGGTTTCATGTTACCCTGCAGCGCCAACTCAACGTGCGCGGCTATCAGTGCTCCCCAAACTTGCGCTACGTGCTCTTCCAGCACAATATCAAGGAGGTACGCGACCATTGTCTCATAAAACTTTTAATTGGTTTTTCTTAAAATAAACAAGACGCTCGTTACAAAGTTCAGCGCCATGGATGTTCGCCAGTCATGTTTTATTATTTTACAGGTTTATCGGCGGACTTTTACTGCGTACTACACCGTTTATGACGTCACAAATGAGTAAGTAGCTTTTGATATTTGATGCTTCATTTCGATTTATATCACTGTTAATGCCATGCTTTTTTTTATCTGCGGCATTCAATAGTAGATTCAATTTCACAGCCAGAATTTGGTTCTCTTTAAACATGTATGACAATATACTTGATGATATACGAGGTAACAACATTTTTATATTTTGAGTTACACCTACACGAGCTGCATTAATTTACTTTGTTTTGAAATATAACTGAATTTAAAAGGAAAGGTCCATTTAGAAAAATTTACAAAGCTCTCACATTGTAATATTTAGCTTTTAAAACAACAGCTTACAATTAGCGCTTCTTTTATTGATACAGTAATACTTGTTTAATTATACTATTTTTCTCTTCTTATAAATAAGGAATTGTGTTTATTAGTCACTGACTGTAGACGTAGTGTATCCAGAATGTGGATATAGATTGACCCAGAATTTTAGTTTGCGAAAAGCTTGACCCATCTGAGGTCAAATTGTAGAGACAAAAACGAAAACGTCAAATTATGAAAATGGAAACACCACGAAATCTATCAATTTAATTTGTGATGTGTTTTATAATGCGACGCTGCGGCCCATCCTGCGTTACTGTATTTACTGCCACCTATTGGGAAGTTCTGACCGCCATTATTCGCTGGACTAGCTAGCGTTTATATATTATTTTTTAAACTGTGAGTTTGCGAAGCATCCTGTGTAATACATTATAATATATAAACGCTATATTAAACTAAAATGATTTTTAAAATCATTTTAGTTTAATATATGCGAGATAAATCCGTAAAAATAGTTTTATTTCAATGAGTGTAGCTCGCGAAAACCTAAGAACATATCATAATACATTATAATATTTTTATTTTATCATTTTTATTAATGAGATTCTCAACCTATACTTGGGACTGGGAATAAAACGAATGAGTTTTAATTTCCTTTCCTAGCTTAATTGATACGTTCACAAGAGCATTTTATTTGATAAGTACTAAGTTCTAAAAAATGTTAAGTCACTATTAAATTCAAGTTAAAATCTATCATATTCATTTCCTACGGACGCAAACTTGTTCCGTGCCAAACTTTATTAAATTTTACTCTGTGGCTTTCATGAAACTCTATCAACAGACACGGCGACATTTTTTTGTGACTTTCTCCTTCATTATTATTTACCGAATTTTTCTTTCTTCTTTCATTGAGTGCAAAAGTTATGTAAGAAAATTATTTAAAAATATTGCTTGTAGTTATGACAGCAATAAAAAAAATTACGCGGCCTATTAAAAAGCATCATTTTAATTGCAATTTACAAGTCAGTCGTATCGCCTTTTCTAAATTCAATTGTGAAAATAAATAAATTCCTTCAATGTAGAAATGAATAAGCAAAAGTACTGTAACCTACTGTGGTTACAGTATTTTTTATAAAAGATGTCATTTTGCCTCAATTCGATATCATCATCATCATCATCATCATTTCAGCCAAAATACGTCCACTGCTGAACAAAGGCCTCCCCCAAAGAATGCCACAACGAACGGTCCTGGGCCGCCCTCATCCAGCGATTGCCCGCGACCTTCACCAGGTCGTCGGTCCATCTTGTGGGAGGCCTGCCTACGCTTCGCTTTCCGGTACGTGGTCGCCACTCGAGAACTGCTCTGCCCCAACGGCCGTCAGTTCGTCGAGCTATGTGCCCTGCCCACTGCCACTTGAGTCTCGCTATTCGGTGAGCTATGTCGGTAACTTTAGTTCTCATGCGGATCTCCTCATTTCTGATTCGGTCTCGCAGAGAAACTCCAAGCATAGCTCTCTCCATTGCTCTCTGAGTGACCTTGAGCCTTCTTATGAGGCCCATAGTGAGCGACCACGTTTCTGTCCCATAAGTCATCACTGGCAACACACACTGATCAAAGACCTTTTTCTTGAGACACTGCGGTAAGTCGGACGAGAAGATGAACCGTAGCTTCCCGAACGCTGCCCAACCGAGTTGGATTCGGCGATTGACCTCTTTCTCGAAGTTGGACCGACCTAACTGGACCGTTTGTCCCAGGTATACATAATCGTCAACAACTTCGAGTGTAGTACCCTCGACCATAACAGGAGTGGGTGTAACATGGACATTTGACATGATCTTCGTCTTGTCCATGTTCATTTTAAGGCCCACTCGTTGGGAGGCCCTACTGAGGTCATTGAGCATTGTGCTAAGGTCTTCCAGGGTCTCAGCCATGACTACGATATCATCTGCAAATCGGAGGTGGGAGATGTACTCGCCGTTAATATTGATGCCGAGTCCTTTCCAGTTCAGAAGCTTGAAGACGTCTTCCAATGCAGCGGTGAACAGTTTCGGAGATATAACATCTCCCTGTCTCACACCTCGCTGCAGTTGGATAGGTTTCGAGTTCTGATCCTGAAGCCGGACCGACATGGTGGCGTTTTCATACAAGCTCCTCAGCACCTCGATGTATCGGTAGTCAACTTGGCACCTCTGGAGTGACTGTAGCACAGCCCAAATCTCAACCGAATCGAAGGCTTTCTCATAGTCCACGAACGCTAGACATAGGGGCTGGTTATACTCTTCTGTCATCTGTATAACCTGCCGCAGCGTGTGAATGTGGTCTATGGTGCTAAAGCCTTTACGGAAACCGGCTTGTTCGGGAGGCTGGAAGTCGTCGAGTCTGCGAGATAGACGGTTCGTAACCACTCTCGAAAACAGCTTATAGACGTGGCTTAGAAGTGCGATGGGCCTATAGTTTTTTAGAAGTGTATTGTCGTCTTTCTTAAAGAACAGTACCACCACACTTCTGTGCCACGCCTGTGGCGTTTTGCCCTCGGATATGACGGAATTGAACATCAACTGAAGAGCTTCTAATACTGGCCAGTATTCCGCCTGCTTTCAGGAGTTCAGCCGTGATTCCGTCATCACCCGGCGCCCTGTTGTTTTTGAGCTGTTTGAGAGCCGTACTAATCTCGTCTAGACTGACGTCCGGGATATCTTCGGTGTAGTGTCGGGTCAGTCCGGCTCTAGGATCTGCTGCCGGACTGTTAACAGGTGGTCGTGCTGTCGTGTATAACTGTCCGTAAAACCGTTCGATCTCCTCTGCAAGCTCAGGTTTCGACGATACGATTCTGTCGTCCTCTGTCTTCAGCTTAGTGAGACGGCTTTGGCCTAAGGACAGATCTTTGGCGAACACTTTAGAGCCCTGGTTCCGCTCTATGGCTGCTTGAATACTATTAGTATTAAAGTGCCGAAGGTCGCGAGTCAATGACTTGGAGATCTGTCTGTTGAGCCGTCTGTACACTAAAGCATCTTCAGAGGACTTCAGAACCATACCTCGCCTCTCTTCCATGAGCTTGAGAGTTGGGCTGGAGATCTTTTTGGTCTTGTTTGAAGGGCGGGTCTTGAAAAACTTAGACCCCGCCGTCCGGACAGTTTCCACGAACCTGTTATTATAATCGTCCACATCTACGCACTCACTCAGGCATTCAAAGCGATTTTGTAGCTCGAGTTGAAAGCTCTCGGGGTTTTGGATTTGGGCCGGTGCTGGGCGGAGAGTAGACTTCATTAGTCGGGATCTTTCGATCTTGACATTTATATTCAGTGTGCCTCTTACCATTCGGTGATCGCTGCCGGTTTTTACCGAATTGATCACAGAGACATCACTGAATATATGCCGCCTTGTGGACATAATGAAGTCTATCTCATTTTTGGTCGCACCGTCAGGACTGATCCAGGTCCACTTCCGGCAAGCCCGCTTCTTGAAGAAAGAGTTCATCATATAGAGGCTCTCTTTCTCCATGAATTCGATATTCGTATCGCTAAATTTTATTATGAAATAGATTTTGAGCAGTTGCGTAAATTTCGATGACATCAAAACATTTTATTGGCAAAGGAAGAAATAAATTGAACTCGAGACGTGTCCAAGCATGCATGAGTGAATAAAATTGTGAGCTATTCCATCTTGGAATTTTATTTTTAACTGTGTAAAACTTAGTCTCATTTCCTTCAGGGTGATATTTTTATGATTTTTTTTATGTAATAGAAGTGGAAAACAAGTATGCAGTTCACATTGATGTTGAGTGATGACTGCAGCCTATAGACACCCACACGAAGACCAAGGTCAAAATGCAGATGCGTTGCCACTCCTGAGGCCTAAGGTGTTATGCCTCTGTGCCGGAAATTACAGGGCCGTACATTACCACCTGACCGGAACACGATAGTGCTGAACACTACCATTTAGCGGCAAGTAAATTAGGTAATGCGGTGGTGCCTACGCCCGCGAGCTCCGTCACTTGAGCTCTACCACCAGTAGAAAATTAAATAAATAAAAGAATATTGATATTACATAAAGAGAAGATATTTTTAAATTTCATCTTATTGGTATTTATCCGCAACTCTACACAATACATCACAAAGGAAAAACACAAAATTTAAGTCCCTTTCATTTCAGTTGGAGGGAAATTGTTTCATTTCGCAAGCCGAGAAAAATTTTAATCGTCAACAATAATTTTGCTAATGATGGTAGAGTCTCTTTATACGTCATTCGCCATAAACCCCTTAGCCGAGAGCGTAATTACAAAAGAGTAATGAGAACGTAGTTATGTAGGTATTTTTAAGTCATTAACAAAAGAACCAAGCTTTATTCAACGACAACAATATTAACTTAAGAATTATTTTAAAAGAAACTGAAATAATACTACCGAGTATTTTAATTCGGAGAGATATTATTCATATTATAGAAAAAGTATACCTATACACATAATCAAACGGATGTTGGTAGGATGCGCATGTTAACATGTTTATAAAGACAGTAAAATAGACGAATAATTTCTTTTTTAATATTGGTGTGCGTCGAGAGAAGTTTTAATTATGTCTACGATATGTTTTCAACTACGGCTCTGTGCTAGAAAAAAGAAATCACATCACTAATAATTTAAAAATACTTATTTTTGTTGATTACTTAGGCGTAGATATACAGCAATTTTCGACGACCTACTGAAATTTTACTAAAGAAACTTATAGCAACTCTTATTTGCATCTACTTGAACAAATTAATTTTAACTTAACCACACCTATAATACATTTGTAGTTAAGTGCATAAAGACAATTTACAGTATTCATGGACACCTATTATGCTTTCCGAATTAGATTCTATCGTCTCCGGGGTAAAGAAATTGATTTTGCGAAATACACGAGAATACATTTTTCATTTTATATCAAAATTCGCGACTGGAATCTCAATACGCTGTGAGACTGTTGGTGTTCCAGTCATACTTTACGTCCTTCGGTGACGGACTACTAAAACTTACTGCTCTATCCAGATTCCTGCATATGAACTTTGAACAATTCGCGCTCAGCATTCGCGTATATTTGCATTTCATTCAGTATAATTTTCGCATGAAGAAAAAGTTGATTCATAAAAAAGTTTTTAGACATTCAACAGGTACCTACAATGACAATATTATTAAACTCGCAGTTTTGGATATTAGAATAATTCTTTCCAGACATGCAATAAACCATTTGATTTGAAATGATTAATTATAAAAAAATACTAACCTCAATTGCTAATTAAATATAGAAAAAATGTACAAACAACAATATACAAATAAACAAATATTTAAGTACAATAATTATCTTATATCAGGCTTCTACTGTAAGTCGTCAATCAAAATGTTCTTCAAACAGAGAGTCATATTCTATCAGTAGACAGCGAAGATCATGCAGTTACAGGATGACTATCAGTTAAAGCGTCTTCGAGTTACTGGAATAGGCAATCGGACAGCTATCGAAAATAAATGTAATCTATGATTAGAATGAATGTTTGTGAAATAATACGATGACTCATTAAATATTTTCGTGAAATATTAATGATTAATATTTTTAAATTGCAAAATAAAATGTAATAATTTTAATATTTTTTATCTGTGCTCCATGTTGAACGAAACATCAATCGCAGGACGTGACGTCATATGTTTGTACAACAAATATTTAACACAAGTGATACTATGATTTATTGGCTCTTTTTTTGGATATTTTCTACGTTATTTACACGAAAAATAAGTTATACGAAATTTAACAAAATTAATTTGCACTTGGTTAGTCGTATGGAATTAAAAGATTCACTTTGATTGCAAACAGTTGACATCGCATTGTTCAGAATCTATCGGCACCGTTTACGCGGCATTTTTGAAATTATAAAATGTATGTGTAGTTTCTGGTACTTTAACATGTTTAAATAATAAAATTAATATTTTTGTGGTTAAATAAACGTATAAAGAATAATTTTAGACACATTCTCAAAAGTTGTCCGATTCCCTATTGTTCGAATAGATTCTTGAAAAAAGGTAATTTCTCAAACATTGCAGCCATCACATACCGTTGTTCGGCGAGGGTCAAAGGAGCTGGGAGTGGCAACACGCGGCTTGGCTCGGCCCCGACGGCTCCCTGCTGCTCGCTGCTGACAACGAAGTGCTGGCGCAGCCGGGACCTCCCGCGCGCCGCGCACCTCTCTTCCGCCTCACCACGGACGCCAGCCCTGGCCGCGTGTACAATGGCGTATCAGACTGGTTGTATCAAGGTATAGTCCGAATAGCTTCGGTCTTAATTATGACATAACTATCTCGTTTGGCAGTGGCAGCATGTGCCGTGGTTAGTTGACACACTGCTGGCCGCATATGTGGTTGTTACAAATGCTATTTTAAGCTGAAACTTACTACTTACTACTTATACTGGTGGTAGAGCTCCAGTGACGGAGCTCGCGGGCGTAGGCACCACCGCATTACCTAATATACTTGCCGCTAAATAGTAGTGTTCAGCACATTCGTGTTCCGGTCAGGTGGTAATGTACGGCCCTGTAATTTCCGGCACAGAGGCATAACACCTTAGGCCTCAGGAGTGGTAACGCATCTGCACCTTGACCTTGGTCTTTGTGTGGGTGTCTATAGGCTGCAGTCATCACTAAACATCAATGTGAACTGCATGCTTGTTTGCTACTTCCATTACATAAAAAAAAACTTTTTTGTTTTTCCTTATACAGAAGAGGTGACGAAAGCACCATCTGCAATGTGGGGTTCGTTGGACGGTACGCTGGTGCTGTACGTGCAGTATGACGACAGTTTAGTATCGGAGGTGCAGTTCCCACGCATCTCCGAAGGCATCGGTGGCGCTGGCGCGGCCCGATCCGGCTTTCTGCTCCCCAACCTCAACAACAGCCTGCCCACGCTCTTTCCTGACCACGTGTCTATTAGGTATCCTACGGTAAGTAGATATTTTTACGCTTGATTTACACCTGTCGCCTGTCGCGTATTCCACTCGCCAACCTCAAGATGTGAACACACACATTTTCACTAGCATCGAACGGGTTAATATTACCTCCTAATATTCCTACCTACCTTCGCAATTAGCTTTCTCACAATTGTCGAAATCAATTAACAAATGGGCGAGAAGGTTACATTATTGTTCTTCCATAATCTACAATGCTTACTCTAGAAACCTTGACATAGGTACTTTATTAGGCGATATATACCCGTAGTGATTATCCAGGTCTAGTTTTTATGATTTTAACTCGTAACGAGAAATTAGCAAAGAGTATATTTTGAGAATTAACTAATTTTATTTTATTTAGTTTACATGCATTCTAAACTTAATTACAGCTCAGGCTCCTCCCCCTCCTCATTTAAGAAACGATTTTCAGCAATCCAAAAGCATTCTTCATAGGATTTAATTAATAATACAACTGTGTAGAGAATATATTTATATCTTAGTGAGAAACAAGTTGCAGTTATTTAAAAACAACGGATTATTTCTATTTGTTATAATTCAAGTTTCATAAGAACAGTTCATACAAAATATTGCAAAAACATTCAGTGATTTTACCATCGGCTTGTCATTGTTACAATATATCGTACTGAGTAATATATTGGCTGTACTCTAACCGATGTGCGGGCATGCCAAAGCTGTACACGATATTGGAAACATGCAAAGCACATCAATAATAGTGTCATACATACTTTCAGCAACGCCGTAGATGTCACGAAAGAGGTACAGGTTAGGATCCCACTGCAGAATCATTTTGTTCATCCAGATATGCTGCAAACCTAATTTTTACGGAATTTTATAATCTAGAGAAAATATATCCACTAAATTGCCTATCAAAATTTGCCCGCAAGTATTTTTTATTAAATTATTTTATTTATAACAGCCAGCAACTCTTATTTACAACCGATTTAATAATATATATAGATAAAATATGTAGATTTAATAATAATTGCTCCCGTATATCATAATAATGAGAAAAAAAATAGCTTTCATTTGATATATCAATAATACACCATGGACGTAAAAAGTTATCGGGGCGGAACGAAAATAGGTAGGGGCGGCCAAGTGCACAACGGCAGACGTGATTTTTCAGAGTCTTTATACATATTGCCGTGAAGTGCATGATATTTAATTGAAAGAACAAGTAAACAAAAAAAATCTCCAATAAAAAATATAAAAATACTTGTGGCCATTTTTTGATAAGCAACCTAGTGGATATATATTTTCTAGGTTATAAATATGCGTAAAAGTTAGGTTTGTAGCATATCTGGATGAACGAAATGATTCTGCAGTGGGATCCTAACCTAGTATAGATATTTGTAAACAATGAATTATTCAATGTATAATTTACCTTTATGCTTGTGACCACACGCCTAACACTTGTTGATGTTTCAGCCCGGAAGCTCGATACCGCAAGCTAGATTATGGATAGTCGGAGTACAGAATGCAACTTCGCCGCCGAGATGGGAAGTTAGACCCCCTAGTACATTAGATGGAATGTATGTACCGAGTCGTTATGATATGATACACGATAATTTTGCTAGGTATAACCGATAATAATATCTTGTGTTTCAGGGAATATTACCTCATATCAGCCCAGTGGGTGGGCAAAGAGAATGCCCACATAGGTGTAGTGTGGATGAATCGGGCGCAGAATCTTACTGTTTATAGCAGTTGTTATACACCTAATTGGACTTGCACGGAGGTAAGATTTAACGTAATATGTATAAATAATAATTATACCGAGGTACTTTAAGGGTAACGTACTTCGAAAAGAAGAAAACAGAACCCTTATAAACTACTTACGGAGTCTAAAAATAAAACAGTCAAGTGTGAGTTGGATTCGCGCTCACAGGCTTCCGTACAAATAATAAACCACGTTATCATGAATATTATAAACTTCTGTATTCTATGTAACAAAAACTTTGTTCATAATTTTTTTTTAATTTTAAGCCCATTATTTAAGGAGATAAAGGGGAGATTGGTCGATTTTCATCTATTTCCTGGTATAATTTCAAAATTGTGTAGGTATATTAAAATTAAATCAAATCAAATATTTTATTGCATACCAGAACAGAATTATAAAATCAAGAGATATTTTTAAGATATATTTAAAAAAACCTTCTTTTTAACCTCTCTTAATTAATTTACCCTCAGTAGCCGCTATGATTAAAATTCACCTATTTTTGTTACACGTTTATATTTATGTAATCGAATTTCGACTCAGTCGATTCAGTAGTTACGAAAAAATCCCTAAGAATATGAATAATAACTTTACAGAAATAGATTAATGAAAAGGTTATAAGGCTAAAAGTCTATACCCAGTATGAGAAATCTCTAACTTGTACGTAATTCTGTGCACGTAAATACGACCCACATTTAGACGGTTTCTAATGTTTAATCTCAACGTTATTTATGTGCACTACCAACTTCATGTAGGTACCACGAAACATGGACAAGAATTATGACGTGGTGTTGCACAGTTGAGACAGAATTAGTTAAGTTTGGATATTGAGCACGAATGCAAGGATGGAACTTTGTCCACACTAACTTAAATTAATCTCTCGTATAAGCTTTGGGCTCGTGATGGTCATCATAATATTAATAATACATTTTAAAGATACAGTAGTCGTCATCTCAATATAGTGGCGGAGTTCGCGGGTGTAGCAGAGAATATGTAATAAAACTACGTATACATAGAATGGACACTTCGACGTCCCGCCCGATTTCCCCGCCTCACCCAACCTCCTCCCTTCTTATGGCCGACGTTTGGTATTCTCTACGTGCTACTCACACAGGTGCACGTGTAAACACAAGTCGTGCACACGTCACTGATTGACCCCTGTGTAATAGAGACCAAATTAAGCGTTTGTATGGAATTTTGGCGGAGTGTCCCCGGTGTGGGTGTTGGCACTACCGCATTACCTAATCTACTTGTCACTAAATGCTAGTATTCAGCACTATCGTGTTCCGGTCATATGGTAATGTACAGTCCTATAATTTCCGGCACAGAGGCACAATACTTTAGACCTCAGTAGTAGGCCGAGTGAAGTCTCTTCTTCATTTTGATATTTTGCCACTTCATAAATTAAAAAAAGTAGTGACTATCTCTGCGGTTTAATCGACCTAGAGATCCTGACAAAAATGTTATGAACCCAAAATTACTCGCGACGAGATTCTATAGGCTCACTACCGCTTTTTCTGCTGGAATCTTCGAAGAATACAGACGTGAAGTCATGTAAATATTTTCAGACGCATTCCGAGAAAGCAACCGATGAACCTTGGTTGGAAGTCCACCACCAGCCGGTGTACTCGGAAGACGGCAGTGCGTTCCTCCTTTTGGCAGCAGTTCAAGAGGGCGGGGGTCAATATTACACGCATATCAAACACGTTGACGTGCTGCGTCAGCGCATTGCGGTGCTCTCTCACGGTAAAGTGGAGGTCGCCGAAATTCTGGCGTGGGACCAGGAAAACCACTTAGTTTATTATTTAGGTATGTTCCGTACGCACTTATTTGGCACGTTTTAATAACATTGTATTATACTTTTATTTTTTATTTTAATGCTTATTTTATTTAGTTTATGTATATATTTTCTTTTATTAAAGGTTTAAACAAAGAAAAAATATTGATACCTAGACTGCATCCTGATATGGTCAAGGAAGCAAACCAAATTAAGTATTTAGATTGATTGCAGTTGAGTGTTCTCGAAATGAATTTGTCCCGTACTAACCCATTATTTTATTCATCGCTAACCATTACCTTTTGATACAGCACATCATTTTCCGAGAGATGAAGAGTGTGTTTTAAATTTTCTCGTATTTTTTTATACAAAGGGTTTTATTTTTGCCTCTCTGAAGTTCGCAACATACAATTGCACCAATAACTTTTTTCCTCCTATAGTTTAATATAACTACGCGAGATAAATCCGTAAAAAGTTTTATTTCAATAAGTATAGCTCGCGAAAACCTTAGAACACATCAGGCTTGCATAAGATGCGCAAAGCGAACTCCAGAGCGGCACACTGAAGCAATTTGATTTATACCTATGTGTGCGTTCATTATTTTCCATCTAATTTACCTTTTTGAAGTATATGTTTATGACTGACATACGTTTCAACAGGTAGCGCAGATAGGCCTGGTCAGAGGCAGGTGTACGTGGTCCGAGACCCCAGTTACGGGGGAGGCAGTAACTCGGTGAGGGCCAGGGCTGAGCGGGAGGAGCCCCGGTGCCTGACGTGCGAGCTGGCGGTGTGGCCGGCTCGCCTGCATTACGCCAACTGCTCCTTCTGGAGAGCCTCCTTTCCTCCCGCTAAGCCCAAAGTCGGCATCACCCACTACGTCCTGGAGTGCGGTGGCCCCGGACCTCCTTTGGCAGGCCTACACGACGCTAGAACACATAAGTTAGAAAGAATATTATATGACACGAGGCCTTATAGGTGAGAATTATTTTGGTACCTACTGCTTTTTATTATACGAATATAGAATAAATATGAGTAGCAGTTCTAGCAAATTTCGTATCGCCTTAGAGGTATGAATTATGTGGTCCAAGATCCCGGCCATGAGGCGGCAGCTACTACTACAACCTGAGCCTCTCTTGACGGACCTAAACACCCTAGAACACATATCTTACTTACTAATACCTAATCTATACTTATAATAAATCTGTAGAAGTGTGAATTCTGTACATTAAAAATATTGAAAAAATAAATACCAGGGGATGTTATTAGATCGATACCGAACACAAATATGTGATTAGAAATTTTTTTCTCTGTCTGTCTGTCTGTCTGTTTGTTCAAGCATCACATAAAAACTACCGGTCCGATTACAATGAAACTTGGTATGATTATACTTTAACCTTTGGCGCACAACACTGGGTACTTTTTATCCCGGAAAAATGTGTGTTTGTGCACGCTAATATCAGAAACGGCTTATTCGATTTGCGGTTTTCACTTATATATTGTGGTAAGTTTCACATAACATTTAGTAATTGTTTCATGTGAATCGGTTCAGAAATATTTTTTTTTGTCAATTTAAAGAATCATATCGAATATTTTTAAGCTATTCTGTATCTTAGTTCTATCTTTTAGGGGATTTCGTACCTAAAAGGTAAAAACGGACCCTACGGATTACTAATCCTCCGCTGTCTGTCTGTCTGTCCGTCCGTCCGTCTGTCTGTCACCAGGCTGTATCTCATAAATAGTAATAGCTAGAAACCTAATATTTTCATAAATTATGTATTTCTATTACCGATATAAACACAAAATTAATTACAAAAAACAAGAAAATGAAAATGTTAAGGGGTCCAAGGGGACATACAATACACGTGTTTCTTTTTAGTATATTTATTGCTCGATAATAACGGTAGCAAGTAGACCCTTAAATTATCACAGAATTTTTAGATCTTATGTTGTATATTACCTTCCATAATAATAAATCTATACAAATAAATAAAATTGGAGTGTCTGTTTGTAATATTAAAATAACCGCTTTTTACTAAATGCATATGTCTTTTTGTCTGTCTGTCTGTCTGATTGGTGGGGCTTATCTTGGGAACGGCTGGATTTTGACGGGACTTTTATCTCCGTACATCCATACATACATACATACCTACATACAAAGAAGTAGAATTGGAGTGTATTCGACTTTGACGGGACTCCCACGGGTAGGTAGCTGATGTAATAAGGAGTAACTTAGGCTACTTTTATCTCCATACAACCATACATACATACATACCCACATACAAATAAATAGAATTTGAGTGTCTCCGATTTTGACGGGACTTTCACTGGCAGATAGCTGATGTAATAAGGAGCAACTTAGGCTACTTTTACACTAGCTGCGCCCACGACTTCGTCTGGGTAGATACTGAACAATCATATTTTTTCTCACGTGGACAAAGTCGCGGGCACAGCTAGTTTTTAAATATGTAAAGAAGTTAGTTTGAGTACATGACGCAATTTTATATAAAACGGCGCCGGTCTTGGAAATTAAATAGTTATAAACTTGTTTTTAATTAAACGCAGTGAATGAAACGTAATGAGCTATTTTATTTGAATGAGGATATTGTGCACCAATTCCGAAAACATTTATGTTACAATTACGGGATTGACTGAACAGCTGACCAATTTAACCTACATGAAATACTACATTAAAGCTTCAGTGACAGAGCTCGAAGGCGTAGGCACCACCGCTATATGCCGCTTAATAGTAGAGTTCTGCACCAACGTGTTCCGGCCAGGTCACAGAGATATTACAGCATAGACCTCAGGCGTGTCAACGCATTTACATTGAAATTTCGATTTTCATAATTATTTTTATAGGCTTCAGTATTAGCATTGACCAATCTGACCATCAATGTGGAATGTATACATGTTGTTTGTCAATTCATGATAGCAACTATAGTTGTCAAAAAGCAAGTATAGTCCGTGCCAAATAACGTGGGAATAGGCCTAAAGTTGCAAGAGGTTATTGACCCTTATGCGTCCTGTCGCATAAGGTTTCTCTATTTGTATACCTACGGTCTATTGTTATACATACACTGAGTAAGCTGATTAGTCTATTAAGCCAACGATATGGTAAAATATACACTAAAGTTATAATTAATTTTATAATATAATCATTTATTGACAAAAACATTTTTACAATGGTTAATATTGAATCCATAGATTCCCGAACTAGTCTACACTGTATTTCGGGAATCAGTGGCTTCTCCGAGTTATAACTTCACTTAAAATTATTTTGTCATTAAACATTAAACAAGGTAGATATTTCAAGTAATCAAAAAGAGTTATTCTCTATGTATAGATCGGTAAGACTGCGCGAGCTGGCGTTGCCGACCCGGCGGTCGTTCGACGTGCAGCTGGGCAGCGGCTCCAAGGCCCGCGTGCAGCTGCTGCTGCCGCCCTCGTGGCGCGAGGAGCTCCGCGACGCCGCCTTCCCTGTGCTTGTTCATGTGTAAGTTATATTCCTATCGTCACTGAAATCCCGTGCAGTGGGTACTCCATACGACCACGTGTCGACCACATTTTGACTTTCCTCTGCAATTGCTTGGTCAAGTATACCAAGCCCGTCTCGAGACGTGTCGCGACGCGAGTCCAAATCAAAAAAAATCTTTCGTCTGCCAGAATTGCCTGCGCAGTTGGCTAGCCTCCGTTGAGATTAGCCGCTGTGACCAAAGTTCGGTCTGGAAAACGTTTTTCTATTGTTGAAGTTATACTATTTTTGGCGCGATTGAAAAAATATATAGCAGTGAATTAAAAAAAAAGACATCTTTAGAAGTGATCACAGTAGCGATAAATCGTTACCTAATGAGACTGCAATTTTTGCGTAACATGTCCCTTGTTACGTGGTACTTTCATCGTACCGTTTAATGTACAAAAGGTAACTAACTCAACAACTAAAATGTTATATATTATTATATTATTATAGTCTACTGGAGCCTAAAAGTAGTTGTTCCGTGTGTATTCGTCAAGAATTATGGCGTCGTTAATCTAACACGTTAGCTCGGTGCCTAATGGAAGCTACACACGCTTCTAGAAATCACTACCACTGCACTGCACATTTCAAACTAGACCATTAAACATACGTTGCAATCTGTCTGTATACACATAAATCTGTTTTATGTATACTATTTTTATAGCCAATCGTTTTGCAATCGAATTTGATATTTAATATTATTTTTGTAGCCTTTAGTCTATAGCTGAGTATGTATATTTACTACTCAAAAGTCTTTGAAGTATGGGACAACCATTTCAATTCCTACATTGCTTACAATTATTTCCAGACTTCCTAATTAGCTCCCATAGTTTCTTAACAACCCCAATATACACACAGAAGCCAAAGCGGATGCAGAAGCGGAGAAACTAAAGAGCTCCAATTATCCAACTTCGGTCCAACCATGATAAATCTAATGAAGTAGGTATTTTATGAGACATCATTCTGCGTCCATATTATATCGCTCGCCCCGGAACCCATAGCAAAGAAAAAATTTCCAGAATCTGCTATCATTTGTAGATTCCCGTAGAATATTTGAACTCCAGCGGACACCTTGTGAAAAAGTAAAATAATGAAAAAACAAATCTAACATTGAGAAAAAAAAATTGTTGAGAGCAGTTGGTACCTAATAGGAAGCGAAGTTGAGAGCAATAATCAATCTATAACGCTCATTATATTTCAGCGACGGGCGACCCGGGAGTCAGCAAGTGACAGACGAGTTCCTAGTAGACTGGGGATCGTACATGTCGTCTAGGAACGACGTGGTGTACGTGAAGCTGGACGTGGCCGGCGCCAGAGGGCTGCCTCGGGCGTTGTTGCGCGGCCGCCTCGGCGGCGTGGAGGTGGCGGATCAGTTGGCTGTTATTAGGTAACTGTATTAAGTTTTGATGTATTGCACAATTAGGCAAATGGCGGACCAGCTTACTTAGCAAAGTTGACTTGCTGCAGTCGTTATCGCTGTAGAAAACGGAGCACATGTGTGTAAATTTCTTGTCGTCATCCATGGTCACATGCCTTAACAATGACGACTCATACATTTGCTTCCTTTTCTATAATAGATTATCAAATTGACTATGGCGACAATACACAGACTTAGTTTACAAGAGGGGAGGTGGGCTGCGATCAGAAAACTATCGGTACCTACACAACACAGCCACCAGGTAGATCTGAGTGTTGAGATTAATCACTATGCAAACGAATCGTTCGGCATTTAATAATATACGAGTATCAAAAAGTGAAGGACGAATGCTCGGAGATCGTTCATGTTGTTTAGGAACGACGACATTGTATTTCAGTAGTTTGGCCCACTATAATGTTCGTGTAGAAATTTCTGCCATTGTTTCTGGCGACTGGTGATCGTACATGTCACTTAGGAACAACGTGGTGTAGGTACTTGAAGTTGGTAGATTAGATAAGTTCCTGGATTGGTAGATTATTCAAGGCCATTAATTTACAAGAGGGATTATGGATGTTTCGCGTCATTCCACTGTAACATAGTTTTGTTTTTTCTAATTTTTCAGATATTTATTAGAAACGTTCAAATTCTTGGACGTGACGCGCGTGGCGGTGTGGGGGTGGGGCTACGGTGGGTACGTGACGGCCATGCTGCTCGGCTCCCAGCAGTCCACGCTCAAGTGCGGCATCGCTGTCTCCCCTATCACGGACTGGCTTTATTACAGTAAGACCTCGTTACCTTATCGTATTACGTTAGAGACATTCAAGTTATTGAACGCGTGGTCTTTCAACAGTTCACTCCTAATTACGGTACGGAAATCGGCGTCTCTCCTGAAGTCACACACTAGCTGTGTTTACGTTGTTTTATCAATGATAACACCAGTTACGAAAAAAGAAGGGCGAAATGCTTCGAGCTTCTAGTACAAAGGGGAGCCCCCGGTTTGAATTTCTTTCTTGTCCATTCCCTTTTAGCGACGCCCTTGTATTCTTGTACCGTAGGTTAAATTTCTGTATGTTGCCCAAAAGGCCCTTTCCAATTCAAAGCATTGTAAGAAACACTTTAAAAAATGTTTAGCAAATATTATTACACTATATATTTAAACATATTCAAGCTGAGAGGTAGCTTAATATATTATAATTTATTTAAGTAATCCTCCACCAATCCGCATCGGAGCAGCGTGGTGGAGTAAGCTTACCAGGCCTTACCCCAAAAAGGGAAGAGACTCGTGCCCAGCAGTGGGACGTATAATGGGTTGCCATTATTATCATTATAAGTGAATTGTAATATATTTTTCAGATGCTGCGTTCACGGAGCGCATCCTCGGTCAGCCGTCAGTGAACTACAAGGGGTACGTGGAGGCGGACGCGTCGCAGCGCGCGCACCACGTGCCCGCGCACGCGCTCTACCTCGTGCACGGCATGGCCGACATGAGCGCGCCCTACCCGCACGCGCTGCAGCTGGCGAGAGCCCTCACCGACGCCGGCGTGCTGTTCCGATATCAGGTACGTATAAGCACTAGGCGACCACCAGATTCTGAACAAACAAATCTGCTCATGCCGCGTAAAAACATTTTGCTATAAAATATATACCGGCGGACGACAACACTTCCAGGCAAAAGATCGGCGGCACGAAACTGACACGATGATAATAAGCGTCACGAAAGCATTAGAGTTAAGCGATGGATCCCTTGGTTATCAAATATATTAATAAGTAACTTCGAAGACGAGTAATCGTGATAGCTCCAAATTCCAAATCATGAAGGCCAGCGATCGGTGAACTACAAATGGAGGTGTGGAGATGGCACCGTGGACGCGCACCACATGCCCGTGCACGCGGTGTTTCGTTATAGTATCGAGTGTCGTGCGCGGCATGGTCGACATGAGCGGGCCCGAATATCCGAGCACACGTCCTACCGAGATCGTGTGTTTATATCAGCCATACAGTGAACGAGCACACTGTAGTAGAATCCAACTAATGACATTGCCCTTTGATTCCAGGCGTATGCGGATGAAGGACATGACCTGAAAGGTGTCATCGAGCACGTGTACAGATCGATGGAGGACTATTTACGCGAGTGCCTGTCTCTCGACCCCGAGGACACTAAACTGCCCCCTCCCGACAGATAAAAGTGGCATTCTCCCCCCACTTCCCACGATCAAATTACCTCCCGATTAGGTATATTGTTATTATTATTCTTGTAAATATGTACATGAGATAGCGCTTTTTAACGTGTTCCCCGTAACGTAAAGTACGCCTTCGTGAAATCAAACGTGGATACAGGTTTGGTTACATGTGATTAGTTTAGAGGATCTGTCTTATGATATTGTGTCCACGTTAAGACGACATGCGTGTGCAACGTAACACGTACTTCCTAGATATCGTGTAAGTTAAATTAATTTTAGATAGAAAAACGCGAATCGAGCTAAAACGTTTAGCTTAATTGAATTGAACTTCTCATTGAATCCATAAGACATTGCTTCAGCAGTCTTCGCCTATATTAAACTATCTTTTATGTCTCTATGACGATAGATAGGAAATAAATTCTAAGTGTCAACTGATTAAGTATAGAATAAAGTCTACCAAGGTCACATACAGTTGGGTTATTTGAACAATGTGATTGCATGCGAACATTAAAGAAAAGCATTCACATTCATAAACAAATTCCGAACAAACACTATTATATTCATTATAAATGTATATTTTAACATCTTATCAATAATTATATAACATTACATTCAGATAAAAATATTAATAGGTAGTTAAATTAGTTTCAAATATTTTATTACGAATATTTATTTTTATCACAAACACAAAAAGCAATTTGTTTTCATAATATTTCTCAAAAAGTAGTTTGATTAACGAAGCAAGTCTATTAAAAAAAATGAAATGAGTTCAACAGCTCCAAAAATCCAGTTCGCACTGTTCAAACAACCGAGAGGTATACCTACTCACATTTCTAACTGATAACAAACAGCAGATGGAACGAGTTGATTACAGCTTGTCAGATAGGTTTTACAAGTAGAAATAATATAATCACATCCAGTTTAATAAGATATGTGTAATTCAGCAAAATATGTGATTGAAGTTATTTTTAAAATACCAAAATTATATTGAAAACAGCATCAGTTAAATCCGTGTAAATTGTTTTGTGTAATGAACATAACTTGTCTATAAAATACCACAAAAAAGAGACCCTAACAAGTTTTTAGTTGCAACACGCTGTAAGTACCTACTAAGTTGTATCCGCCAAAGACTGATCTTATTTCATCTATTAAATAAGAGTTACCTCAGCATTATCAATCAATTTGAATAATTTAAAGAGAATTTCACGATTAATTATATTATGAATTATATCAAAGCAACTTTTTGCCTGTGTCCGTTAAAATGTGAGTCGTTTCAATTGCACATGAATTGCACTGTAAATCGTAAAGTTACTATGTCCCATTAATTACGTGAGGCATTTTAGTGAGATTGTACTCATCACCCTCCGCAATACCCCAAACTAGATTTTTTTTTTTCAAAAGGAATTCTGAATCTCTGATCATGTTTTAGTACTCTTGACATTATTTTCTCGCAAGTTTTCGGTGTTGCTTTCATTATATTTACCGAGAACTCCCCAAAGTAACGTTAGATGAGATTCGGCCCACCTTCCCCATAACACCACACGTAGGTAATTAAAACAAGTTGACAATTAAATATTTACACGCCAGTATCTCGATATCGATCAAGAAAGCAATACTAAGTCAGGTTTTTAAAGTGAACAAACTTGAAATTAAAAGAAACATGCCAGGATTTGAACAAAAAAAGAAAGTAGCTGTGAGGTACAAGATGAAAGAACATTTTCATTATATATTCCAGATATTCCAAACATTTTAGTTCACTGGAATCAAAACTTGAGTAAAGTCTGCTGTTGGTAGGAACGATCAGTTTTATTTCAATGAGGTACAAATGTTTAAATACCAGAAAAATCAGATCAGATCTCAGGTACAGAATGTAAACAATTTCACTATGAAAAAAATATATTTCTCTTTTATATAAAATGTGTCCTAAATGTCTAAGACGACGCTTACTAATTATAAAAAGAAGTACCTATGAGTAGAATTTTTTCTTGATTCCATGCTACTGTTTGTCAGCAGTTGTAATCGTTACCTAACACTGTCAAGTAAAATAAATATTTACAAAGTGATCGTATAAATTTATTCATAGCATTTCGAGCTTTTTCACTTAGGCTTTACCCTTTTCTACTACCACCTTTATATCAAGCTTTTCTACTTCGTCTACTATAATACTTAATAAATATTAACTATCGTGATCTACAGTTATCATACGTAAATAAATAACCTAATTTGAATCGTCATAAAACATATAAAGAAGCTATAAATCGCAAAGAATATAAGTTACCAATTTTGGGATTATTATAAGCAAATTTACAAAAATAAAAAATTGAGGAGCTTATCACGAGAATCTAACAAAGTTTTTACAAGTAGACAATCAATTGGAAACTAGGTTTCAGATTTTTTTACAGTTGGGTTCCCACGTAAATTGAAACTTAATAATAGCGCCGTTGAAAATACCTCATGTGTGAATGTATATGTTTAATAATATCCTAATCATAATAAACTTTACCGAATGATATCCCAATTATAGTGATTAATTGTAATATTTAGAAATGAAGTGACCTTGATCATCCCCTAACCTTAGCAGCTTTCGCTCCATTATAACTTCCATTTACTACCTAATCTTTATAGACTAAGACTTGCCAGAAATATTAATAATAACCTATGTATAATATCTACCTGTATACATTGGACTATGATTTGCATCTCTTATTTGTCACAGTGAATGCAATGCTAATTATATCCATTAAGTACCTACTTACTACCTACAAAATAACGACTAAAGTTTAAAGTAAAGTATATGTCTCGAAACGAAAATACGATAGTTCTTGTTCAATATTAGACGACAGACGGTTGTGTTTATGATACTAGGTATCGATATTCTAAAGCAATAATAAAACTGTAATAGATTTTTAGCCGCTTTCGTATCAGCTCCCTTAGCCAAGTTAACAAGCTAGCACTAATAAACACTACAAATGAAGCATATGTTAATATGTTTTTGTTACCGGACAAGTTGCCTGATATTTCGATGACACAATACATGTTTTGCTTCGTTTTCTAATAATATTAACCATTGCAGCAAGTGAATTTGACTACGGGAGCAGTAATGCTCGATTCGATTGCTTGATTACAATATACTTATTCAGTTTCAAAAATTATATAATATATCAATTCGTTAAGTTTCATGGGTAAAAATGTGTATCACAGAAATGTTTTACACATATTGTTATGCATGTACAAAATAGTCCTAAAAATCGACTACATTTGCCTTTATTACTGATTTTTGTGTATCTCGTTAAAATTGTTACATTAAGCCTGGGTTTCACCAAGATATTTGTTAAAGTTAAAGTTATTGTAACATTTCACATCCTTCTCTGACTAAAAGAAATCTGTTAAAGTTAGAAAAGGATATGAAATGTCACAATAACTTTATCTTTACCAAACATCTTGGTGCAACCCAGCCTAAATACCTAAACGTAGCTAGTTTTCATAAATAAAGACAAAAATGAAATGTGAAATGTTAACAAAATAAGCAGATCTATATCTACTCATAAATTCATTTTTCACTCTCCCAAAGACAGTCAAATTCAATTTGGGAATCATAATAACGTTCTAAAATCATAATAATTTTTAAGATATTTAGATAAATATTTGTGTAATATAATGTTATAGCGAGACTGCAGTTGGAGTAGTAAATCAACGGAGGAAATAGAAGCATATTTCGTTTTGTAGTTATACAAAAATTATATAAATAAATATTTCCGACAAAAATAACGATTCAAAATTTTTTGAGTATTTCTCCATGATTCTACGTATTTTTCTCTATCTTTTGATATAGTGTACCTACAAGGTGCGGGCCTAACGTGGAACTTGTCCTTTTGTCTTCTGCGATACAGGAAGTTCAGGCTTAACGTTAATTCCATAGCAAAAATTCAGATATTATTAATTGCCTTCGCAGCCCCCTGGGCATGTTGACTAGCTTTGTTTGGAAGAAAATCGAGGACGAATATAAAA
Source organism: Macrosoma leucophasiata (assembly GCA_036365455.1). Lineage (NCBI taxonomy): Eukaryota > Metazoa > Arthropoda > Insecta > Lepidoptera > Hedylidae > Macrosoma > Macrosoma leucophasiata. Next base: position 17,418,211 of record JAWQUS010000007.1, on the reverse strand, counting down.
ACTATACGAACGAATGGTTCGTCATAGGTATGTCACGAGATTTATCGTCGACAACAATAAAATTCCATACCATTACTTGGATAAGGGGAAAGTTTATGTTTTGCGTAGCAGTCGTAGCAATTGGGATTAGCCGCTACAACATTCGCGCGTTGATGGAGTGAGACAGCGTATTTGCATAATTCAATATCTAAATACAGTTTCTGTTAATGTTTATGAAATTAAAAATGCTTTATGATATATCTAGATATGTATTAATAAACGTTTTTGGACTTGGAAACTAACGATTGAGATACATCTCAATCTTATGAGATGTATGAGATCGTATGTTATTTATTTATCTATTCCGTGGTTATGTATTTTGATAGTAACAGTGCGTTATTAAAGTTTAGGGAACACGAAGTGCACAGTCCCGTTTAGTTTGATTTTATGATGCTTAGCTAGGTACAACAATTTTCAAGATGTATCATTGATGGATGATTGTTAACGATCCGGGACTTACAGACAGGCTCGAACATCTGAGCCTGCGCAGAGATATTGGTAGTCTGTGCGTGTTATACCGTCTCTACAATGGTGAGTGCTCTGTCGAACTGTTCGACATGGTCCCACCGTCTCTTTTTCTACACCGTACTACCCGCCGAAGAGAGAAGTTTCACCCTCACCGACTGGACACCTGGCAGTGCTCAACGGTGCGGTTTTCTCGTTTGTTTCTGCCCAGAACGTGTAAACTGTGGAACGAACTTCCCTCTGAGGTGTTCCCTCGGTGCTACAATATGGGGTTCTTCAAAAATGGCGTCAAAAGAGTCCTTCAGGGCTGGCAGCGCGTTGGCAACTCCCCTGGTGTTGCAAATGTCCATAGGCGACAGTGACCACTTACCATCAGGTGGCCCGTCTGCTTGTCTGTCAACTTAATGACATAAAAAAAAATGTATTTACGACTTTTTTATATTTAATTTCGTACCTACTACTATATTGCTGCAAATCTAAATATGACACTCCTATTTCCTCCTTTTACAATGAGAGATAGCTAGTAATAATGTCGTTGGATGACACCATTGTTGTTGTTCATTTCACCGTAAATGTGACATAACTAGATAATTTGTTGTTGTTGTATAGAAATAAACGTCTGCCGATATTTGTTAAGTGTTATCGGATACCTGCATAGACGCATATCGTACATTCCATATTTGTGAAGACTGCCAATTTGGTCTAAATTTTACAATTAAAATACCTACGATACGTCGATGAGATTAATTTCAAATGCCGTTATGGTCTTAAGGATGCTGTGATTCTTCTATTGCATAATAATTGTAACGATATTAAATTATATTGAATAAAGAATAATAAATATAATAATTATAACTCCATCTGATAATGCGTAGGGCCTAGTGCAATCGAATTCGTTGTAATTATCAAAATTAAATCTCATAAGGTTAAAAGTTAATTTAGATATTTTGAAAAATCTTCCATATTTAAAATAATAACATTATTGCTTTGTTCTTCAGAAATTATATGACAAACATAGACAATATAAGATACGGGCTACGTGTACTTCACACAACATATTATGAGATTTTATAGCTATTATAAAACGAGAGAGTTCGGAAACCGGGTGCTTTAAATTTTACATCATGTTGTATGTATTGATTTCTTTAGCGAATGTTCTCTAGGTATACAAGAAAGATTAACATTATTGTAATAACTTACGTCTTGCTATTGAAGCATGCTCAGTGCCGGAAGTGCGAGATCCAATAGCCAGTTTAATACCTACCAACCGCCATTTTCATCACATGATATTGAACTAATAGGCGATGGAATAACAAAATATTAATATATAACAACATTGATTTCTATGATTTTATGTAAATGTAAATATAGTAACCGACGTGCATGCAGTTTACGTTGAAGGTAATGATTGCAGTCTTAAAAATAACTAACAAAAAAACTTTACACTGATGCTCGATTAAGTATAGACATTTTTTTTGTCTTTGGTAATATGGACAAGCGCTACACATTTTCAATCCACATAGCTATGTTGAGGTATTGGCTAATGGATCTAGCACCTATCACAAGCATTCGTGGCAGAGCGCCACGCCCCACGGAGGCAAATTTTACGTGTAAATTAAGAATTGAGAATTCTTAGTCACTCGTTGGATGCTACATAGTTAAGGAGAATTTTCAGCGGATAACACCAATTTAATTCGTGTAGATATAGGAACAAAATGATAATGCGACGGGTTGTAACTAAATCTTAGCACGAAAGTGTTGAACCTATTATTTATTTGCACGCAGCACCCATTTAGTTACCTTCTTCCATACAACTTAGTCCGTTAGTCTTCCAAGGTAGCGAAAGCTTTCATACCATGATAGTTGTATTACTCTTGGGGCAAGAAAGTAGGACCTATGTGATGACTATGTCAATTATTTCCTTATTCCAACTCTGGTCGGCTACGTGGACATTAATTTGGAAATCTCGACTTAATTAAATTCTATAAAACGTTAGTTTAGATCTTTGTACTAGTTTCATTCAATTTCGATGGATGTGGTATAAATGTGAATCAGTAATGCTGTCTTCTTAGAATCTCCTGCAGGTTCCGCTGGTCTGTACTCGACACTCGACATAAGACCTAAGAAATGAATAAGAGCAATTTATAAAATTACACATAGTTATTTAGTCAGTCACCTAAAAGTGAGACTACAAAATGGTCATTTGTTTATTTTAAAGTTAGTATTAAAATGCACTACAAATGTTTTGTTAGATCACTAACCATTAACAGGTGATGTTTTTAAACTCTTGAGATGAGCACAACGAAAATAAATAATGGTAGTTTCATAAAGTGCATACTATTATATAAAAATGAAATTGCTTCTGAAATTAAAAAATAAAATTATAGAAAGTATTGAGATACGGTCGAGTGCAGTTCAGTCAGGATGCAGTGTAGTGTTCGCCTTAGTATCTTTAGAGTGCCGCAGATTGCTCCCTAGCGGTTAGATTGAGACGAGCGTCGTTATAAATTCAATAATATTTAAATATTATGTTCAGTTATTTAACACGCTACTAACTTTCTAACTTTTGTGATTATGGTCATGGTGACAATGGTGAAAGCTATAACGAGGACGAAAGACAAAAAAATCTAAATATTATTGTATTTAAAAACGCGCCATCGATGGCTCTAGAAAAACATACATATTATATTCTACGTTATTGTTAATCAGTGTTATAAATCTTATCGTCTCGTTTAAGAGTTACAGTGTTGTATAGATCGGTATGTTTTATTTGTAAATTCTGAGATTATTCTGTTATTATTGTAAGTTTCTTTGAATAAATAAAATTTTCATAATCGTTCATCTGGCAATTTTATTTAGTTTTCGTTTGTTCTGAAAGTCACATCGGTAAAATCCTCTCCATGGCTTCCATTCCACCTTTCAGCGCTCTGGAAATATCTCTCTAAATGGTCATGTATGGCAACTTCAGATGAACTAGAGCCACCGCATGTAGAGTCACTGCAACCGCCCGAATCGCAGTTAGTACGAGATAAGTTACGCATCAACTCGTAATGAGAGAAATTCATAGACATAAGAGATCCATTGTCTATACTGTTACTGAAATTTGAAGACTCTGATAGACTATTCATAAACATTTCAAGAGTCTCCCGATTCCCACGAACTGGACTCGTATGGGTGGCGTTAGATGCGTTTTCTCCACTCACTAACTTACTTTTTTTCTTCAAACGACCCAAAGCAAAATCTAAAGATTTCACTGCTTCATTCACTTCATGGGAACGGCGTTTTGTAGGTTCACTTTTAATCACAATAGACGGCCCATTGCTGTGTGATTTTGCCTTACACACTAACTTTTTCGTGTCCGTCTGTTCAATGCTATTATCCATGACCCCGGCACTTGATAATTTTGTATAAATTACAAATTATGTTTTAACGCATTTTTAATGATGTAGATTGTCATGACAATAATAATTCATTTATTTCTTTAAAGTATTTTTGTTAGATAGCGACATCTGTCGTTTTACGTAAAAAATAGATTTTATCCTTCCTACCATGTCAGAAGACATATAACGAACTTTTGTGTTTATCTCATAGATGTCGCTGCTACAAAGTTTTACAAGTGTAAAACTAGATGGCGCTATTTGCCACGTTATGGGTGTATATTTGCTTGTACCTGTATCAATTTACTGGATTTGCACATTTTGTGGGTGTATGATAAAATAACCTATGCAATATTTTAACTAAATGCCACATGCCACTAAAATACAGAAGTTGAATCATATAAGCAGGGGTCGGTGTTTAAGTACCTACCTAAAATATTATTTTATAAATATACCTAACAAACTGTGTCTAATAAAATGCATTTTCGGAGGATAAAATACTTCTTATAAAGATTTATTTTTGCAATTAATTATTTATGCTATTATTGAAGGAATCAATTAACCCAAAAAATCATTAAGTAAAATTTTCGACGGTAAGTAGGAGTCACAGAGCGCTGCTGCAGTTGGTGCCAGAGCCTCAATTTCTGCCTTCATACCACTGTTCAACATTGCTAACAAATCTTCTTTTATACGACCACCTGCAATGTAGGTATAGAAACAAATAACTGAAGAAATAGTAGGTATAAAGTAGGAAAAAATAATTTCACCAATTCAAAAACATTTACATACCTGCAGCTGTATTGAGATAAGGTCTCTTAAGCAGAGACGCTAGTTTCCGTCTGTCCAAGTTGGTGAGCGGCAGACGCGCGCCAGTGGGAACCAGCGTCATCACGTCCGAGTGTTGGACTCCTATCATTTGTAGCGAAGGACACGCCAGAGAAGATGAGAGATGGGACTGAGCCTGGAAAACCAAAGTATACTGTTGGTACCTATAGATCCACGGAAATGGAACTCGAAAGTGCCACCACTTTCTTTACCTTATGAACAATAGTGCTAGCGCTGTGTTCAATTACTCCGTACCGGGCTTGTAGAATAGGACTGAGGTATCCTCTGCCTGTTGTTGTGGTATGCGCAAAATGGGGCTGTCAGAGAGACCGTGGACGAGCCTTATGGCGAAGTGCGCGGGGGGAACCGGAGCAGTGTTATAGTGTATCCGGATCCTCCCTTTGTGCACTGAAGTCGGCACCGAGGTTGTTTTTAATTTTAAGTCCTTCATATCCCGGCTCTCTCCCCTCTAGAGAGCCGGATGAAAGCTAAAACATTTCCACCTCGTTAAAAAAAAATGTGATATCTGAGAATAAGTTGGCTGGTCAGTTAAATCTTTTCACCACTCCATCATTTGTAACGTAGGACACGCCAGGGAAGATGAAAATGAGCCTGAGGAACCAAAGTAAACTAATGGTTCTTAAAATCAGAAGAGTTCATATTCTTGAAGTCGTAGGCACCACATTACCTGAACTACACATAGTTGGTATTTCCGGTAAAATGGTGGTATTATGTTATTATGCAGACTATTTTTTATAGGACCTGGGGTGCGACCGCTTATCGGACATTGCTATTGTCGTTGTCATTGCTGTCAATTTTTAAAGTCGATTTTTACTTTAACTAAATTAAAAAAAACGAAATAATCTACCATTACCGCTTGTTTATGACCTACGAAAGCGAGAACATCAATCAGATAATCACTACTACTTGTAAAGGACCTACAAATCGACATGAAAATTTGACAGCAATGACAATGCCAACAGCAATTTCGATAGGCGGTCGCACCTCTGAAGGTATATTTTTTACTGGTGGTAGAGCTCCAGTGACGGAGCTCGCGGGCGTAGGCACCACCGCATTACCTAATATACTTGCCGCTAAATGGTAGTGTTCAGCACTATCGTGTTCCGGTCAGGTGGTAATGTACGGCCCTGTAATTTCCGGCACAGAGGCATAACACCTTAGGCCTCAGGAGTGGTAACGCATCTGCATTTTTACCTCTGGTCATTGTGTGGGTGTCTATAGGCTGCAGTCATCACTTAACATCAATGTGAACTGTATGCTTGTTTGCCACTTTTAAAACATAAAAAAAAAAATATGGAAATTGAAGTCCACTGCCGAACAAAAGCTTTCCCAAGAGACGCCTACAACCATAGATTTATTATACTACTTATGAATCTATGCCTACAACAGTGTTGTGCGCCATTAGACACGAAATAGAAATTATAATTACCAGGGAACCATATTTGTAGGTCAGGAAAATCTCATATCCATGTGGATCAGCATCAACTAGCGCCAATGCTCGTAGTTTTAGTTCTTTCACCAACCGGCACACAAGTTGACGGGTGCAAACATCCGGGTAACCTTTGCCCTATCATGTTTGTAAAGGAATGTCTTAGGGTTCATATTTGCAAACCATAATTTCAGTAAATTAAATTATTTCTATCCATGATTATATGTTAACTGTATTGGTGAGAATCATAGTTTCTTTCAATTTTCGCGAACAGCACTTTCAAATAACTGTCACGCGTAAAGTTATAGGTAGGTACTAAAATTATTATCAAAATCACATTATTCGACTGTCTTAAACTTCAGTATAGGCAATCAATCTTGCTGATCGTTGGGTAAAATTGCAAAAATATATTTTATGAAAAAACAATGTGATTTTTATCAACAAACATTACTTTATATAGCGCACAAATAAGTTTAGTTTGATCGAAAATCACTCTCTCTGTATTGGTGAAATTCTTGAAATAAAATTAAGAAACCCTAAAGTTTTTTCAAGAATTTCACCAAACAATTTATTTCTTATTTTTCCTATATTTATCTTTTACCCAATAACTTGTGTTGAATATGTAGCAAATTCTATCAATACAAGTTGTTGGGAGAAAGAGAGATGAATGTAGGCGGTACCTGCTACTATCTCTTCTGCGATATAGGTAGGATCATTTTGATATATGTACATCGAAGATAGTCATATATATTTTATCGTAAATATGGAAGTTATTTCAGAAAAATATCAATCATAAAATATAAATTTCAGTCTAATTTAACTATAATTGAAAAAGATGATTCATAATTAATAATAATATAACACGTATACATCCGCACACACACACACACATACACACACATAACGGACACCTTTTTTTAAAATAACCTTGTAAAAGTATATTAGGTCTCTTTATGTAAGGTCCAAAGGTTTATACCTCAGAACATAGATACCTAGTTACTTAATTACATTTAATGAAATTATACGACAAAATTGTAATATGATATCATCTGGAGAAGCCACTGATTCCCGAAACACAGTGAATACTAGTTCGGGAATCTATGGAGTCAATAATTAAAACGATTTATGATTTTTTTTGTCAATAAATTATTATCTTCTCTATCAATAATAGCTACTAGCTAGGTACGTAATATTATCAATAATATGAGACGAAAATACCGTTAATATTATTACTGGTCCTAGTCTTAACAATGCTCCCTCATCAAGAAGTTTTTGAAATACGGCATCTTTCTCTACTACTAGTATATATTTTGCCGATGACTGAAATTGTTTGATTCCATTTATATCTTGAGGTATTAAAGTTCCTAAAACAAAACAAAACAATGAAACTTGACAGAAAATCTTCCTATTGAGTACCAGTAGTCAAACACTGTCCTGTCCTATAGGTTTAATTATAAATCTTTACCATTCCTGGAGCCACAAAATCGGTTATAACATTTTCGAGATTTTTGTCTATCCCAACAAAATACATTAGTATCTGTTACAGAGAACATACAGCAATTCAGTTATTATTCAGTATTATGCATGTAGTTTTAAACTCACCACCTGACGTTAAACAATCAATAACAGTTCCATTACGATCATACATTTGAAGAGGTCCAGCAACCAATCCTTTAGCAGTAGCCACCACACCAAGTATCCAGGGTGGAGACTCGAGTAAACAGCACACATCTCTTACTGCTACATCTAGCGTCGACTGATTTCGAAATCTAGTTAAATTTTGATAGAAAAGTTCTCTGAAACACATAAATTGTTATCTGATATTTAGTTTATTCTATGAGTATGACTCATAGAATTTGAATCATCCCAACAAGTGTCTTATGGACTAGGCAATTAAAAAAGTGGAGTGCCAAATGTGTTTTTCCTTTCACATTTCCCGTGTTTTTGGGTTCATGTTTCTACTTGTGTGTTCATTACTCTTTTTACACTCGATGCGATTTTCGGGCACTGATTTCGGCCCTTAAAAACATCTACATTCGCATTTTATATTTCATCTTATTGCTTCATAAAATAATAAAAGTAGTTCGTCTTTTACATTCTTATTAATATTTTAACTGAAAAACCACAACCTTCTAGTAACAGTTAGTTTCTTGGAAAGCAATTCGTGAACTTTAGTTAGAACGAATATTATTGCATTGAATCTGGTTTTATCCTCTGTACTTGAATAGCAAAGTGTTGTCTTCTTAGCTTCATTAATATTTTTTAATGTTACCCTAGAAAAAACATGAACAACATTTAAAGCAAATATCATATTTATTAGTTCTTCATTAGTTTATGCATACTACTGTTTCATATACTGCGCATAAATTAATGATATTTTTTATGTTTTGGTATTTGAATGTGTATTGTGTTCAGCACAACGTTATTGAATTCTTCCAACATTTGATGGTATACATAATACTAACCGGTCTAAATCATAAATGCAATTAGTCCATAATTTCTGATTCCTTATTTCAAGTTTCGGTGTATTTCCAGATTCAGCACATTTATTAATGTCTTCAAGAATACTTTCAATTTTCTTCATAGTGCATTTAACAGTATCAATTGCTTTCTCTAAAAGCACGTCTGAAGTGTCTATAAAGAAGACGTATAATCAAAAATATATATTAATAAATGTTTGAATTTTAATAAACTTGCAAAGTATGTGTTCCTATGTTTGTGTCAATTACGACCACTCCTTACATAATAAATAACGTATGACATACCTTTATTTATCGAAATTGGTTTAAACATTTGCTCAACTTCACCAAAATCCAACTTTCGCTTAGGTAATAGAGCAGTTTTCACATCATAATCTCTACAACTAGTAAAAAGCTTGTCAATGGCAGCGACTAACTTAGGGTCTTGTTTGAAAACAGACACCGGATTCACTGCAAAGTCTATCCCCAGCTTCAATAGGTCTTTGTTCATTAACTCCATCCTAAAAAAAATCTGTTTGATGTCTCAAACAACCTTTCAAAACAACCATAATTGACAAACAAATCCAATAGAGCTCTATTAAAATGAACCACCGGCAAAAGTGGCGATGATCCTTACCTACCTAGTGGCGAGATGTTTATCAACCGCAAACAATAACAGCTTCACAAAACGGAGCTCGTAAAGGGCCACGAGACAATGGAGCAGTTCCTCGAGCGTTCCTTGTTTTACTGCGAAGTCGGCCAAAGAAGTGAACGGGACAAATTCATCGTCGGTGGCGCATCCGACTCGCGCGCACTAAAAAAATGACACAATAGATATAATCGAGAGATAGTAGAGGCAAGCGTCTCGAGGAGCAGATGACACGGCGTGACGACCGCACAAAAGGCGTGAAATGACGTCATAATAGCTTCGAATTATCGCCCCCTCTTGTCTCAGGCAAATATTTAACAGGAGCCCCGTTTTTGTCCTCTTTCTTCGGCAGGAGATCGTAAATAACAGGGTTACTGCGGACAAATGATGCGGACCGTTACCGCAGCGCTTTGTTAGTCGTGACATATTGCAACGAGTTGATGTTTATGTCTTATTATGGACTGCGATATGAGTTATGATTTGGTTTTGGAATTCTTAGTAAAAGTGCCATTTAATAGGATATTTTCACATGCCTTAGATGAGTGAATTTCAACAACTACGGTTTTTTGCCTAATTTTGGTGGAAATTTTTGTTTTTGAATTTATCAGGAATCTTTATTATTTATTTTCTAGAAATACCTATTGAGTTATATAAAATGTAAGAGAAATCTATTTATTACTAAAAACTTCTATTATATTGTCAACACCGGAATTTGTAAAACACCAAAATTGATTCCGGACTCCAAAATTAGTAAATATGGCAACACAATTGTTTTACAACAACGTAATTTTAATTAATCAATAAATCCTTATAATTTAAGTGAATTAGCATTTTATTAAAATGTTTATTCACTTTCTCTTTCTTTTTTTCGCAGTTTTTCTAGTTTGAAAAAAAAAATTGATATGATCCCCATTATTTCCTCCTTTCTGCAACCCTTTTCCTCTCCAAGTTCTCCGCGTGTGTTAACTTCGCCTTTTTCCTAGCATGCAGAAATATTAATAATTTTGGTGTAGCTGAACAATTCTTGTCATACGTAAAACACCACCAAAATCACCAAAATTGGACCACCAAAATTAGAAACTTGTATAATATATTTATTTAAAAAAATATCACTAAACATACAATAATTATTTGTGTCATTTTGAAATGATACCAAACCATTATTTTAGGTTGGGGAAAAAGTTTCTTCGCATTTTTTAAGATAATTCAAAACATTTTTTAATATAGTTTATTTAAATTTAACTAAAGTATGTATGTACCATTTTGTTCGATAACCTTTTGCCATCTTGTAGGGACATAATCCCATTGCTATAAAAATTTTGGGACTTCTCATCAAAATACCGCGACAAGTGGATTTGGCAGTCCTCTCGTGATGTTAGCCTAACATTGCATAAAGAATTCTGAAGAGACCGAAACAGGTGGAAATCTGAAGGTGCGAAGGTGGTCAGGACTATACAGCGGATGCATTAACACCTCCCAGCCAAACTCTCTTAATTTTTGCTGAGTGGCTATAGATGTGTGAGGTCTAGCGTTATCATGATGAAACACCACACCCCTTCTGTTGATCAATTCCGGCCGCTTTCTCTCAACTTCTTGCTTTAATCTCATCAGTTGTTCGCAGTAGAGTTCAGAATCGATAGTCCTGCCTGGTGGTAATAGCTCATAATGAATAATGCCCTTCCAATCCCACCACACACACAACATCACCTTATTGCGAGAGTTAACCCGGGTTTCGCCAGTCTGTGAAGCCTGACCGGCCTTTGACCACGACCTTTTTCGCACGTTCTTGTCGTACGTGATCCACTTTTCATCACCAGTTATCAGCTTCTTCAAAAATGATTCGGTTTCATTACGTCGTAATAAAGAATCACAAATGAGTACACGGTTCATTAGGTTTGTTTCAGTGAGCTCGTGAGGTACCCAAATATCGAGCTTTTTTGTACCCAGCTTTTTTCAAATGCGCCAAAACTGTTTTGTGATCAATTCTCAGTTCTTCAGCTACGTCGTAACTGAAGAACTGAGAATTGATCACTGATATGTCGATTTTGCTCCACTTTTTCAAAAATAGCATCCATTTTATCCGTAATAGGGCGACCAGAGCGAGGTGCATCTTTGACATCAAAATTTCCGGATTGAAAACGCTTAAACCAAATTTGTGCTACTCTCACAGACACTGCACTAGGTCCATAAACATCGCAAATTTTTTTCGCGGCTTGCGTTGCATTTTTACCTTTTTTGTAGTATAATTTTAAAAAGCATCGAATATCTTCATTAGATTGAAAAACAAATGAAAATCACACATTTGCCTAATTTGAATTTGGAATTATGTTCTTTAAAATTTTAACTTTCAATGATACCAAAACCAGCCAGATACAAATACTACAGCCAAAGAGATTTTATTACAAGTTCATACATACTATAATGCGAAAAGACTTTTTCCCCAACCTATTATTATAAATATGTATTACAAAACATACTATTAAGGAACGATTTAAAACATCACACCAATACTGCACTTTTTTTGTCCGATTACTTTGAAAAGACTTACTTTCGTTTTTGAAGGGAAATAACAACAGCATAGCATGAAACTGTCATTGCTCCCCGTGAGCGTCCTACTAAACGAAGAGAATGGAGGAAATGTCTTCCTTAAAAATGTATTGTGTACGAGCTAATTAATGATTTTATTATGCCCACCAAAATTTTAAATTTCGCGCGGACAGCCCTTTTTGATTCCCTCTAGGATAAAGTATTGTACTAAATAAAATAATAAAATTGTCATCGAATAGAATAACTAACGCTAAATAGAAATAACATTACTTATTTCTGGTAAACCAGTGTAGTTCCATTTAAACGGTGGTTAATGCAAGAAAAACAGATTGTGGACGCGCCACCAAACTTAGAAACATGGGAAGCATTTTGTTTTTTCTCTAATTTCCAAAATGTTTTTTACAAATATATTGATGGCCTCATCAAGAAATATAAGTCTATTTTCCTAAAAAAATAAACTGTATTCCATATATGCAGTTTAAGAATGATTTTCAGCAACGCCGTCTAAAATTTATGCTTGAGAAATTCACCCAGATAATGTTATCGTTTGTTGCTAATATAGTTAATACCCAGTTGGTACATTTTTGTTCCACTAATTGTATTGTAAAGTGATTTGTAACTTCATCAATATAATATCATTTAGTCAGTCAATATCAGCCGGAAGATGTCAACTGCTGGACCAAAGTCTCGCCATAAGGGAGGTATGGCATAATCGCCACGCTTGGCATGCGGATTGGCGATCGCAGTGGCGGTAGTTTTATCGCAAGACGCTGTTGCCCATCTTGCGTTATTGCACTTACTACCATTATATTGCCCTATTGGAATGGATTGACAGTGCAGCGGAAGAATTCTCTTCCAGTAGAAGAAAATTCTTCCGCTAGTGGACGGTGGGGTCGTCACGAGCCGGCGCTAGGCAAGGTTTGTAATTTATAACTAATTAATATTAATTATGTTCAAATTCAAAGTTGTAGGGCTAAAAGACCCTAATCTAATTTAAGTTACGCAAATTTACACTTGAGGTGTGAGAAAGTAACCCTTGAAAAGAATTCCCATTGCCACAGGGCACCCCGAAGCGCGTCGATAGCATCAGCGGGTGACAGCCCGCACAAATACCATACAAATTGCTCGATGGCTCCTCCAAATTGATTGTTGCAATTATTCGCCGAACCCTTTCGCGACTCCGCGGCCGTAGGGAGCTGAGAACAGTTTTATCTATCGACTCGATCTACAGACAAGAACTAGCAACTCTTTGACATCGGTGTGAGCTAACAAACCACCTATTCGATTTTAGGAGTCGCCGCGGGACGGCTCTCGATTGTTCGCTATTATTTTTTGTCACGATCTATCTGCGATTAAAATCAGTTTGATAAAACCATCTTATTAATGATTTACGGATGTTTATAACTTTGACTTTAATAGTTAAAAAGTTAAAAAACACGTCCAGAGAATCGTTTTCAAACATGCTGGTACATTGACATTTCGTTCAACGAGCAATAAGAGACAACATGTATCGTTGTTTGAGTGTTCCCACAAAAATCGCTACTGAACTGGTCACTGAGGCATAAACAAATGCAACAATTATAAAAATAGGAATAAAACATTCGTGACATTGTGCGTACGGCGAGTGGCTGCGTCGCGAACCACAGGGCGTCGGGCCACAATAGGCCACTATTGCGCTATCTCGATGGACGATACGTTGCCGCTTAATTGACTGCTCAAACGTTTTAATACTTTGTTATTGAATTCAAATATGTATAGGGAACGTTGTACTTAAACGTTAAAAAATCGCAAAAGCATAACATAAAACTTTAGTCGATTCTGAGTAACGTTTTAGAATTCAGAAACTAAATTCAATTCTTCATCAATTGGTTTACTTTTGTCTAAATATTAGGTATTTCAGTCATACATTATTCAGGATTATGATTTCTTTATGCAAATAAGTTCATAATCTCTTTTTGTCTTTAAACATCTGCTTATGTTTGGATGGTTATTGCTAAAATATTTGAGTTTAGACTGCTGCACCTACCGATCCTAATAATTAGTTAGCATACATTTCCATATGGATACATTTTTGATAATGACTTGAATTGGACAGAACTTTTAAATACCTACTTTGCAAATGTAACAAAGAAAACAAAAGAGTGTCTCATAATAAGTGGCTACCTACCTATTTACACAGCTACATTGGAGTAACCATAAATTTGTTTTGGATATAGGTAGAGATAAACAGATTCAGGACATTAATTTTGTTTATTGGTATCACTAAAAGGAGCTCGATATCTGATATAGCCGTTAAATGATATTGACAGCGCTACCGTTTCAGGAAATAATATAATTATATTACCGTGTTTCGTTTAGGTTTGGTAACAGGTGAAGTTCTAATTTCCGTCATATAGGCAGCTTAGGCCTCAGGAGCGGGAGTAGATTTTTTTTGTCTGAAGGTTGACACACAAGCAAACGGACCACCTGATGGAAAGTGGTCACCGTTGCCTATGAACATTTGCAACACCGAGGGGAGTCGCCAACGCGCTGCCAGCCCTGAAGGACTCGTTTGACGCCAGTTTTGAAGAACCCCATATTGTAGCACCGGGGGAACACCTCAGAGGGAAATTTGTTCCACAATTTATACGTTCAAAATCGCACCGTTGACCACTGAGTAGGTTATACATTGCAACCTCAAATTTTATTTAGATGTGAATTATAGTTTGCTACTTTAATTGCATTCAAAATATATAGAATACCTACATTTATCCCGTTAAAAACATGAATCAAGCAAGGTGTTCGTTTAAAATAGGTTGAGGCTAATACTTCCGATGAATATGAAATCCGGACCCACATTTCCCACAAGCAAAAGTAACAACGGAATTGCTACAGTTTCTCATTTAATAAGTGGCTACTCTCCGCTTTGTTCACCGCACAATGCCAACAATCGCAAATAAGTCTCCGAATGCGTCTACAACACTGAAGTGGTCTTTGCCATGTGGGTTGCACTCTTGTGCTTATTGTTTCATGTGTAAATGATCTCAGTATTAATTTCCATGAAAGTAATTATTATTATATACCTAAGTATTTTATATTTATTTGTTGTAGCTTCAAAATGTATTAACGATTTTCAATTACGTACTTTGTCGCTAAATTATCCTCATGTTTGATAATGGAATCATTACAATAATATTTTGCTTTCAGCCTTCTAATTCGTAAAGAAGGTGGATAAAACCTGTTTATTTTTCTGTTATTATCCATTTATTTCAGATTTCTCCATATTACACATTAAAAATTAATTACATATTAAAAAAATAAAATAATTCACACAATATAAAAATACAATCTATGCCTACAATTACAAAATTAAGAAAAGAAAAAAAAATATAACATCAAATATCGCGGTAAGCAAATAAAATAAAATTAATTAAAACTAAGTCCAAAGGAAATAATAAATTATCTAATGTCAAGTCTTTTTAGAATAATATTAAAATATGTATGTACTATAAAAAAAGAATTAAAATTATGAAGAGCCAGAAACAAGGAATCCACATAACATGGTTTTCTTGCGAATACAGCACCGATTGGTGAGAAGAGTGAAAAGTTTTAAGTCTATGCGTGAAGGAACCGTTAATTACCTATAATACTCAAAAACTCAAAACTATCAGTTAGCGAAAGATATATTTTAAAGGTACTCTTCATTTAAAGCTCTATTACCAATAAAAATTTGAAAATCATATAAGATAAAATAGTGGTGATGTATCTACTATGTATAGATAATTAATATATATTATTGTATAAATATGGTATATAATATTTATCTTAAAGTATAATATCGTATGTGAGTAAAACATTAAATTGTATGTGTGTGATATTCTGTTATAAGATTAGATTTATCTATTATATAATATCTTTATTCGTTACACCGCCTACTATTTTCTCTATACTACCAATGGTTGACTGGTAGAGAATGCGTTTCGCATTAAGTCCGCCATTTGTTACATCATTTGTTAATTATTTTGTAACAATAAAGAATAAATAAATAACTAATGGTTGAACTGTATAATTAGAACTCGATTAACAAAAAACATTCACAGTGAACAGTGGACAAAACCGCTCCTACTTCGCTCACATATAAAAGTTAGTTGAAATAATTGTAGAACATACTGTACCTACTTAAAATACAAGAATTTGGTTTTCATATTTCTAAAGTACATAAAGCAACATCGAACACAAAGGGAAGTTAAAATGAGCTAGTCTATGAAACCAAAATTAATAACGCTAACCCTAAAGCTGGGCAGTGAAGTGGCATCCCGTTGCGCCCCAATATCGCTGCCACTAGTTCCCACCCCACTTCACTCCGCAATATGCTCCCGGATAAATTTACATGTTACAAAGCTACTGTCACATATTAAAGGTCATAATTACGCAGTCCATTAGATTTATAGCCGAAAAACAATAGCGCTCGAGTGCGTTCAACCCTTTTGTTTAATACAAAAGTACTGGCGACGAAATGCGTTGATCATTTAGAGGGTAATTAATAGAAACTTTCTCATGAAACTGAAGGGGATTACTGACAATTATAAATATGTTTATTGTCAACTTTAGACAAAAAAAGCAATGGTTCTAACCTTTGATTCATTTTTTTGTCTGAGTATCTCACTCGATGTTCATATCCACTGTTTTAGTTGCAATTAGCAAATATTGATATACCCAGTTATCCAGCTTACAGTACCTAATGATCAGCGATACATTAAAAGGGTTTATCGATCATTTCTTTACTAAAACAAATCACAAGTTTTTTGCAGTTACGAATTGCAATATGCATGTATGTAGGTATATTCACGCCAGGTTCCTTACGGGGTAGGCAAAGAGTGTGGAACGCCAGATATCCCGGTTCTGACACACCTCCCGTGCCTCATCTACCTTCATCATTCTCTTCATACATGCAAGAATAGAATAAATAAGACTTTTGGCCCCACCATCAGACAGAACTCGACCTATTTGGTCATGGTAGGTCAGTCTTTGTCTTCCTGGGCTAAGATTATCTTCAACTAAAGGTTGTTTCATAATTTGACTTTATCTATACTTATAATAAAACTGTAGAAGTGTAAATTCTGTACATTAAAAATATTGAAAAAATAAATACCAGGGGATGTTACTAGATCGATACCGAACCCAAATATGTGATTAGATTTTTTTTGTCTGTCTGTCTGTCTGTTTGTTCAAGCATCACAGAAAAACTACCGATCCGATTACAATGAAACTTGGTATGATTATACTTTAACCTTTGGCGCACTGGGTACTTTTTATCCCGGAAAAATGTCTGTTTGTCTGTGTGTTTGTGCACGCTAATATCAGAAACGGTTTATTCGATTTGCGGATTCGTTAATATATTGTGGTAAGTTTCACTTAACATTTAGTGTTTGATTCATGTAAATCGGTTCAGAAATAAAAAAGTTATGTCAATTTAAAGAATCATAATAATATCGAATATGTTTAAGTTCTATATTTTAGGGGGTTTCGTACCTAAAAGTTAAAAACGGACCCTACGGATTACTAATCTTCCGCAGTCTGACAGTCTGTCTGTGCGTCCGTGCGTCTGTCTGTCACCAGCCTGTATCTCATAAATAGATATGATAATGATAGCTAGAAAGCTAGAAAGCTAACATTTTCACAAATTATGTATTTCTGATACCGCTATAAAGACAAAATTAATTACTAAAAATAAGAAAATGAAAATATTAAGAGGTCCAAGGAAGCATACAATAAACGTGTTTTTTTTCACATATATTTTGCACGATAACAATAACGGTAGCAAGTAGACGCTTAAAAATTTCACAGAACTTTTAGGTCCTTTGTTGTTTATTACCATAATAAATCATTAAATAAAATTGAAGTAAATATTAAACCCATACAACATACGTAATTTTTATGCAATTTTTTGTACGGAACCCTTCGTGCACGAGTTCGACTCGCACTTGGCCGATTTTTTCTCTGTTAGTAACATTAAGCATACCGCATAGCAGCGTCCCGGTATAAAACAATCGCCACTATGATCACCAATCAGCATGCCAAGCGTGGCAATTATGGCACATTCTTTCCCTTTGACGCTGAACACTGTCACGAGCATCTTTGGGCAAGGCTTTGTCCAGCGGAGACGGATGGACGTCTTTCAGATGTTTGTTATGATGATGATGGTGATGGTGGTGGCGGTGGTGGTGATGGTGATGGTGGTGGTGGTGGTGGTGATGGTGGTGGCGATGGTGGTGATGGTGGTAATGGTATTGGTGGCGTTAGTGGCGTTGCTGGCTTTGGTGGTGTTGGTAGTGGTTGAGGTTGTGGTGGTGGTGGTGGTGGTGTCGTTGGTGGCGTAGGTGTTGTTGGTGACTCTGGGGGTGGTGGTGTTTTTAGTGGCGATTGTGGCATTGGTGACGTTGGTGATGTTGTTGGTAGTTTTGGATGCGTTGGTGGCATTGGTTATGGTAGGGGTGGTGGTTTTGGTGGCGTTGGTGTCATTGGTGGCATTGGTGGCGTAGATGTTTGATGATGTTGGTGTTGGTGGTGGTGTGGATGGCGTTGGTGGCGTTTGTGGTGGTGGCGGTGGTGGAGGTGGTAGTGGTGACAGTGGTGGTGGTGACGGTGGAGGTGGTGACGATGATGGTGATAGTGGTGATGGTGTTAGTGGCATTATTGGTTATAAAAACACAACGTTAGTATTCAATTTTTCACTTCTGCCGGCACTTACGGAGTGCATATTTATTAGGTATGTGTAGACATTTTTTTTTTTTCATTTTTCATTATCTGTCAGTAGCACTAATTGACTGAAACTTTATAATAATTGTCTATAAAAAAATATTATGCATTGAAGTTTAAAATGTTTATTTCGAAAATACGGTTCAGCGTAGGATGGACGTTTGTAGGTACTTACACGACCGAGCGTTTAAACACATAATTAGCAATTTTTCGCAATCCTAGCAGACTGTGTGCTTTTATCCCCAATGGCCAAACGTCTAATATCGTGTACAGAGCATTACTGTAAAGTATTTTTTTTAGCTACTTACAATTTATATCCAAAAGCGCTGCCCAAAGTCCCAAAGTCACTATTCTACACGAACAAAGTCGCAGGCACAGCTAGTAATAAACATATTCATAAATCATACTCATACTATAAAATATGTAAAGAAAAATATTTATAACAAACAAAAATACAATTTATACAGAACCTTGGTTATGATGTCGCTATTTATCTAAGTATCCTCATTAATTTTAATGCAATCCGATCACGAGCGGCTGGCCGAGGCCTACGGACAGGTGTTATCCGAGAAGGCGCCACGCCGTGCTATGCTCGTCATGATTATTCCATTCCCAGGCCTATAATCAGCCACTGTTTTGCTTTGTATTTTTGGATTCTATGACACATTATTAAGCTTCTCTTTTTTTGTTTTCTATGTGTTGTAAATTATCCTTTCCAATGTTTACATCGATTCGTTGTCAATTTTAATCAATACAAATTTTTCCATTCACTAATCTATACATCTATACCATTTTTGTATATCAATGATCTATACAAATAAATAAAATTGGAGTGTGTTTGTAATATAAAAATAACCGCTTTGTACATATACCTAAAACAACATTTTTTACAATTTTTGTCTGTCTGTCTGTCTGCCCATCTGTCTGTCTGTCTGTTTGTTGGGGCTAATCTCGAGAACGGCTGGACCGATTTCGACGGGACTTTCACTTGCAGATGGCTTATGTAAGGAATAACTTAGGCTACTTTTATACTAGCCGCGCCCATGGCTTCGCCCGCATAGATATAGAACAATCATAAATTTTCACGCGGGCTAAATCGCGGGCACTTAGTTGTTTCTACGCCTATTCAATTAATTTGATGATAATAGTCCATGCAGGTAAGGACGTACGTGGACTATCAAATAAATTAAACTATTTTTTATAACTATTAAGTAGTACGACGAGGCGACGAACAACAATGTATGTGGAAACGAATATAACGATGAAAATAAATCCTAATCCTTATAAAGAAGAGAGGCAAGTACCACTCGTGGGTGTATTATTGTCTTAGTTAGTTTATGTGAATGTACGAGATTCCCTATAAACTGCATTAGATAGGTGAAGTGGCAGGTGGCTGCTGCAGCTGCGTTATGACCATAGAAACTAAATCTAGTATTTTCCTATAATTTTAACGATCCACGTAAAAGCCTACGTTAACATTAATTTTGTTATCACTAACATAAAATTAAAAAGGTCTTATATTTAATCTGAGCCTTATTAAATTTCATTTCTAATGGTTAGTAGAATCTAAGACACGATAAAAACACATTATTTTCATTTGAGACCTTGTACTTGCAAAAAACAAGCAAAAACAGCTGGTTTCCCGAGTACCTGTTCAATTAATCTTAAGAGACATTATGATTTGATGGGTTACAATTTAATATACAACATCTGTCGTATTTATTTATTTATTCATCTACAATGCTCGTAATATTACACGGTATGTTTAATTCAGATTAGAACTGTTCCATTTCAATTTTTTTCCAACGTCGCATTTGACTCATTACTTGAACGACACATGCGCCCTCTATCCACTTCGCTGACATGTCCCGGTTAGATACTATTGTAATTAACCTACGACACTTTATATTAAATATTTACTTCCCACTAAAAATAAGTAATTGGGAAGAAGTTCTCATCAGTCACAACATATATCGTCAATATTGTATACAAAACAACTTAGGTGATTTGTGTCCAATAGGTATTGGCAAGGCATCTGTATTGATTCATCTTAGTTTTATCTACACATTTGGAGGCTGATATGACGACTATGAATCTACGACTATTTACCACTCTCATGAAGTAAATAAATTCGTTTTTGTTTGTTTAACGTAATGTAAAAAATATCTACTACTTATTAAACCGTCGAATGAAATCCTATAAGTACTTACCCATTTCTTCAATTATTTAGATTTCTATGGTAAGTACCTACTTAAACAAATAGTCGTAATAAAACATACATCACGAATCCGTTGATCAACAAACTTGAAATTGGAATACACGTTTTTTGTAAAATAAATGGTTTCTGTGTTTGTGACTTACCAATGACCCGTGTAACAAAAAACACCACGTCAAAACATCAACCGTTTCCAACGCGTGCTGCGTTGACACCGGACCACGTGTCCCAAACAGATCCTAATCTTACAGCTGGCAATGCCACACGCCCGTTGTTAAGGTGTTCAGGTTATGGTGGTCTTGGAATCTTAGCTGTCGTTGACAAATTGAGTAAACTGGCATGTTTCACTAATATTGGCAAAACTTTGTCCACATTGATAACAATCAATAAACATTTTTCATTTTTATATATCATTAGACGATACAAAGTTTTCGCTGGGACAGCTAGTAAAAATAAACAAAATAGGGAAGATGTTTACAACTTCTTTAAATTTTAATTACAGAAAATGTTTAAGGATTTTTCAGAGAAGTGGGGATAAATGTTGATTTCGTTCAAGATTTTAATCCGCGACAAGCCCAGTCACGAATGATCAGAAAACCTTCCAATGAACATCGGACAAACAATCCCAGGTTACAAAACATACGTCACTATACCATTATTGCTTCAGACTAATACAAGTACCAATTGGTAGGTACCTAATCAAAGTATCTACCTATTTACATTTACATTATTTGCCTTATCTATAAGATATGAGTGTGTTTTTTCAACTGTGGGGAAATCTGGGAAATTCCATATACGAACACTATACCTACAGGAAAAAACCTTGAGCAACATTTGTTTCATAGCTATGAAAATAAATATGAAAATACTTATCGGCCTACAAACAGGGGCGGGTTTCCCTATAAGCCGAGTAGGCCCGGGCCTAGGACGGCAAAATTTAGGGGGCGGCAAAATTTGGTCGTTTTTTTTATGTAGTTGCCTACGCGCATACTTGTAGGTATATAGCATCTTGCGAAAAAAAATGCATGTATGGCAATTACGATTATTAGAACAATTCATTGAATCACTTACTGACTATCGTTTTTTTTTATACATATTATTTAATTTCTATAGTTACTGTTCTTTATGCTTTACAGCACAGAGGGGCAAATCTTTCATAGGCCTAGGGCAGCCAACATATCAAATCCGCCCCTGCCTACAAATACAAAAAATATAGGTTTGAAGAGAAAGTAGTCACAAAAACCGGAGGAACTGAACTTACACAAAATGCAAATGGGTCCCCTGAGACAGGGCTCAATCCTCATGCCAAGCATGGCATGCTCTAGCCTAATTATGCAAATCACTATTGTGGGCCTCTTAGGGAAGGCTTGTATCCAGCAAGGGGAGTGCTTTCGAATTAAGTGATGATGATGATGAGAGTACTTGTACCCGGATACCTGACCCATTCTACTTCACCCCAGATCTACCCGGGTGACCTCAGCGTAATTGGTCCC
Organism: Macrosoma leucophasiata; assembly: GCA_036365455.1. NCBI lineage: Eukaryota > Metazoa > Arthropoda > Insecta > Lepidoptera > Hedylidae > Macrosoma > Macrosoma leucophasiata. The sequence continues at coordinate 17,395,954 of JAWQUS010000007.1, read as the reverse complement.
GCGATGTGTGACAAACGCTTGATCTGAGACTCGCGAGCTCAACTCCTTGTGAGTACCTATATTGTTCTGTAGGGCTCATTCCCATATAGTACCTATATAGTCTGCAGATGTTTGTTGCGGGTGTAGGTATATGTCAGTGTGTGTGTTGTGCGTTTAACACGACTCAGGTTTAATCTAGTGTGGGCTGTAAGTGTGAGCGTTTTTTACTGTTGTAAATATTGACATCACCAGATGACACATAAATATGTTGTTATTAACATTTTAGTACATAGGAAAAACAAGTCTAGATGTTATAACAATAGTAATCTCAGGTGTTTACAGTAGGTATACTTACAGAATACAGGAGTATCACTCCTAGTCCAAAGCCTCACAATTTGTAAATTGTCATAAAAGAATGCTGAATCTCTATAGATACGTTGGTTAGATAATGATTGTGTTAGTGTCTGCGGCCTAATGCTCCATCACCGGAGTTCAAAAAAACATGCTAAGTAACAATATCATGATGTCACGCATGAACATCCTTGGTATAATTAATTATGAAAAGGATATTACAACTTATATCGCTTATTGGACACCCTCAAGACGCTAATGATGCTACCACACGACTAGGGTTGCCACCCGTACCTTATAATAAAGTATTGTACGTTATTTCAAGCAATTGTACTCTATACTCTATGAGAAATACTTTATATAAATACTTTATTTTGCATGATTTGATTTGTTTGTGAATTTAATCCTAAGTATTTTTTCGTTAAACAAAAATTATCGATTGTAAAGATACTGTGCAATTGTTTAGCCGGGACACAAAGAACAATGGCGAAATCCCATACATGTTTTTATGTCAGTGAAATACTCCCTGTCTTCAGCTCAAAAATATTGCTAATTATTCAACATCAATTCCTGAGTTGCGTGATATACAGTTTTTTCGTCAAAACACCCAGGAAAAAAATATAAATAAGTTAAAAGTTTTATAGGTTTTGTTACTGATATCAAGTTGTGAAGCAAATTCGGAATCTTTCGGAAAAATCGGCTACTTCCGACACAAGAAGAGCAATATCTATAAGTATACAAACAGTCCTAAAATTAAAAAAAATCCTAAATAATCGAAGAAAACACCACATACAAAACAATACACCGCAAAGAGTGATAGAATCTGACAGAAGTAACAGATAACACTAGCACTGAATGACAGACATCGGACAGATTACAAATGAATCGATATCGATTATATATCAATCACATTGATTAAATTGAATTGAATGTCAAACTGGAGACCTCATATTCAGGAATGATTATGATTGATTAAATCTAGTTATATATACGAAAAGTAATAGTATAAAGAAATAAAATTACTTTCTTAGTATCTGTTATAGTATACACAATATATAGCAATATGTTCATATACAACATCGATTTTGGAATCGATATTTCGCATAAATAATGTTCAATTAAATTCTTTTTATTTTTGGTTTTTAACCTAGCCTTTTATGAAATTCCTTAATTTGTTCAAAAAACGTAGAAAAATATTTAAATACGATCTGTGCAAATGGTTCATAAATACGCTTCAACTTTTTACACATACATTTTCGCCATTGTTCTTTGCTACAAATTGCAAAAAAAATAAAAAATATATTTTTAAAATAAAAATACAGAGAAATACAAAATACTTAATTTTGATTCAATGTACTTTTTTTTCTTACCTATAATAACCAATGTACTTTAATTGCAGAAAAAAAGGTGGCAACCCTACACACGACGTACGCAGGATACTTTGACGCTAATATTAAAGTAATCTCTTAAAGCACCTGGCCTCCCAGTTCGCGCTACTGTTCCTGACTATGTAATCATAATCCTGTCGTAAGATAATTACGATGCATATTTTTAAAGGTGATTTAAAATAATACCTAGTATCTAGGCAGGATTTTACTACCTATTATATCCAGAATCTTGATGATTATAAATTTAAGAAACAACTTACCTACTTAATTTTATTTTAAAGACGATTTAAAAAATAATTTTGTGGAGTACGAACAAAGTAAAACTCACTTCCCAAATTCCAATTATATAAGCAGTTATTCTAAATTCATTTATTTAAAATTTGAACCTAAGAACCTACTTTTTTTTAAATAAGTAGGTAGGTATGTTTGTTTCGGTTCCCAGTAACTTTAATTGGATTAATTAATACCCAGGCAGAATGAAATAAGTAATTCATTCAGATTTTTGGAATATTCATTGTTTTATGTGATATTTACAGTATACCTACTGTGAACCTCACGTTGTTCAAAAATGCTATTCAAAAGAAGGGTAGTGACATAACAATAGGTCGATGTTTACTAAAAAGAGGGTTAGTACCACTCCACGCGTCGTCTATTTATTTCTAAATTCAGTTAGTCCTCTCAAACTATCAAAGTGTTTGCTGTTGAAAAATCAGAAAGATTACTATTTTGTGCCGTGTAAAAAAGGCTAATTTAATACTTTAATAAATCTGATTAAATCAAATACTCCATTTAAAAACCAAACAAATTTTTCTTGCAATAATTCTTCTATTCTAACAAGGCTGTATGAACTTGCGTCCTTTGCCAGTCTCAATTTTTTTTTAATTTTTTGATAGCAGTTTTATTTTGGATTTTGAAACTTTAATCGATGAAATATTTTGATATGGCAAACAAGCTTACAGTTAACGTGAATGACGACGAGAAATATTATAGTTTTACTCATCATCAATGTAGATGCGTTGACTTAGGTGACAATTCATCCGCAAATTGCGGCGGCAAAGGTGTTATCCCTCTGAGTGGGAAATTACAGTGCCGTACATTGCCGCCTGACCGGAACACGATAGTACCATTTAATGTGGTGACCTCCGTCACTAAAGCGCCCAGAAAAAAAAACTTCAGCGCTATCGTGTTCCGTTCAGATGGTACAGCCCAGTCATTTCCGACCAATTTTTTTAGTATTATCTATTACTAGCTGTGCCCGCGACTTTGTCCACGTGAGAAAAAATATGATTGTTCAGTATCTACCCTAGCGGGCCCAGCTAGTATAAAAGTAGCCTAAGTTACTCCTTATTACATTAGCTATCTGCCAGTGAAAGTCCCGTCAAAATCGGAGACACTCAAATTCTATTTATTTGTATGTGGGTATGTAGGTATGAATGTATGGTTTTATGGAGATAAAAGTAGCCTAAGTTACTCCTTATTACATCAGCTACCTACCCGTGGAAGTCCCGTCAAAGTCGGATACACTCCAATTCTACTTATTTGTATGCAGGTATGTATGTATGTATGGATGTATGGAGAAACAGAAAGCTGCCGACCCCATTTTCAAGACCTCAAAATACTGACTTTACCTTCTATATAATATATTTTCGAAATTTGTAAATTTGTTCAAAAAAATCCAACCATTTTTAAACACCGACAAGAATTTCAAAGCAATTATTCAATACGTAATAAAAACAGACTAATGTTACCAAATTCCAGGCTCACTTTACATACATCCAGTCCCTATGTTATGGCCATTAAAACATTTAATAAATTACCGGAATCGTTAAAATGCGAAATTAAAAATAAAATATTTCTTAAGAATCTAAAAAACATGCTTGTTAAAAAATGTTATTATATTATAAAAGAATATTTTGACGATAAATTGTAAAATATTTGCTATATCTTTGAACAACCTCTCCTCTCCTATTATAACTATTATATAACTTTGCTGTGCCCAAATGGGTCTGTAATGAGATACTTATATTATTATTGTCCAACGCACTACCATTGCAGAATGCAAATAAATTATTGAATTGAATTGAATTGAATTGAGATAAAAGTCCCGTCAAAATCGGTCCAGCCGTTCCCAAGATTAGCCCCGCCAAACAGACAGATAGACAGACAAAAATCGTAAAAAATGTTTTCGTATATGTACCGTGTATACATACATATGCATTTAGTAAAAAAAGCGTAAAAGCGTTTATTTTAATATTACAAACAGACACTCCTATTTTATTTATTTGTATAGATTTATTATTATGGAAGGTAATATAAAATAAGATCAAAAAATTCTGTGAAAATTTAAGGGCCTACTTGCTACCGTTATTATCGAGCAAAAAATATAGGCAAAAAAACACATGTATTGTATGCCCCCTTGGACCCCTTAACATTTTCATTTTCTTATTTTTGTAATTCATTTTGTTTTTATTGCGGTAACAGAAATACATAATTTATGAAAATATTAGCTTTCTAGCTATCACTATTTATGAGATACAGCCTGGTGACAGACAGTCGGACGGACGGACTGACAGACAGACAGACAGACAGCGGACGATTAGTAATCCGTAGGGTCCGTTTTTACCTTTTAGGTACGATATCCCCTAAAAGATAGAACTAAGATACAGAATAGCTTAAAAATATTCGATATGATTCTTTAAATTGGCATTACTTTTTTATTTCTCAACCGATTCACATGTAACAAACACTAAATGTTAAGTGAAACTTACCACAATATATTAGTGAAAACAGTAAATCGAATAAGGCGTTTCTGAAATTAGGGTGCACAAACACAGACAAACAGACATTTTTTCGGGATAAAAAGTACCCAGTGTTGTGCGCCAAAGGTTAAAGTATAATAATACCAAGTTTCACTGTAATCGAACCGGTAGATTTTGTGTGATGCTTGAACAAACAGATAGATAGACAGACAGACAGACAAAAAAATTTCTAATCACATATTTGTGTTCGGTATCGATCTCGTAACATCCCCTGGTATTAATTTTTTCAATATTTTTAATGTACAGAATTAACACTTCTACAGATTTATTATAAGTATAAGTTATAACTTTGTCTCTGGAGTTGCCTACATGATTCTTTACATTGTTCAGATACCTAACTACATTTATAATAGCAACGAGGAATACCTAATCTATATTTACCAAATTATGAAGGAACCGATGAATATATTAATTTCGTATGAGTAAGTAGGTGCTTCGGAGGGCACGTTATGCTGTCGGGCCCGGTTGCTATCGATAGATAGTAGATAGCAGTCAAACCTTGTCGGAGGCCTTATGGGCGGTTCGAAAACATCCGACAGCGGGTTGGCCACTAACCCGTATCTCCACCAACCCGTATTGGATCAGCGTGGTGGAGTAAGCTCCAGGCCTCCTCCCAAAAAAGGGGAGAGACTCGTGCCCAGCAGTAGGACGTATTAGGGGTTGCCATTATTATTATTATTATTATAAGTAGATACATCTAAATACTATACTAAGAGAGGGATGTACAATTTTGTATTAACTTTAACTAATAATTGTTGGTGCAACCGAACTTTAAAATAACATAACCATAACCATGCGTTTGCCCTGTGATATTCAAATATAAAATAAATAGTAAAGTATTCAGCTTATTGTGTTTAATAGAATCCAGTAAATAGTACAGTCACGGCATACAACAGTAATCAGCGTGAACTTTTTTATTTGACCATCAATTGTGAAGCCGTCGTCGAGTGACAAGGGAGGGTCACATTCCCTCACACCTCACGTCAGCTGGCGATCCTCACCCTCCGAACTTTCCTATTAACTTCAATTGAGCCCGACAAATTTACATGAACGTGTGGCCACGAAAGCTGTCTGAGTTTTCATTGATACAGACTAACGTAATTTTGTATATAGATTTTTATCTTAATTCATAATTACGTTAGTCTACAATATCAGATAAACAGTGCTATTGTTAAAACAATTGTTTCTCAGTTACCCGCAGATGAAGAGATTACAAAAAACTAGAAAGAGAAATATGTGATATTCTGCAAAAATTATACTAACTTCAAAATCAATCTAATACAGATACATCGATTATCCGAACTACTAGGGGACATGGGTGTTTGGATAACGATTTTTCGGAAAACATATTCTAGGGGTGAAATCCGCAGAACTCAAGGACATCCTTACTAATCAAAAAAATAATGCTCACTGTATAATACAAAAAGAATTTAACTCGCCTGTGGAACAAAATAACATAATAACGTTACGTAAAGTTGAACTTCAACTCAAAGTTGTAAATTTCGCTCTTATTTGGTACAATCGAATCATTTTTGACGAAAATAGAAGATTTTTTGAGTGTTAATTACTAACGCTTAAAAATTTTCATTCTTTTCATGTAGGATTAGTAACACAGAATAATCGGTTTTTGTGGCCCGAACTGAACTCGTGCTACTACCACACCATATGGCTGGATCTACCCAACTCAAATCGCTATTATATTGCTTTTAATTGATAACAATTTAAATATATTTGATGATTCACACTTACAAACCTCATTATTATTCATCGAGTCATTATCTTCATGTTCACATTTTACCGAAAGATGACTATCTTAAGCACGAATGTGTTTTACCTTTATGTTATTGTCGTCACGCCATTTAGAAATTTAGATGTCTGTATTTGAATTAAGAGTATGTGCCTAATTATCAAACAGCATTTAAATGTTAAGTAAATTCTAACCTCTTTATTCATAAACGTACATTAGATACGTTTTAGCTATAGAATGCTTTGTCTTTGTCAATGCAATTAGAAAAAGACAGGAGAAATTAGCAACACTTTAGCTAAAATACGTTTATGAATAAGGGGGTAAGTGAAAAGTCTTACACCTACTTGATAATGTAAATAGTGTTGTAGAGTAATGCCAGAGAATATGTTATAGAATGGACACTTCGACGTCCCGCCTGATTTCCCCGCCTCACCCAATCTCCTCCCTTCTTATGGGCGACGTTTGGTATTCCCTACGTGCTACGCACACAGGTGCACGTGTAAGTACACGTCACTGATTGATACTGTGTAGTAGAGACCAAATTAAGCGTTTGTATGGAATTTTGCGCGGAGTGACCGCGATGTGGTAATGCGCAGTACCTAACATATCTATTTTTTGATATACAGAAAATATATACAACAATTTTAAATATCATAATATAGAAAACAACATTTAGGACTTGAATAAAATTAGTTAAAATTGTGTACTAACACTCAATTAATAACAATAAAAGTAGAATCACGCAATGCAGTTACAAAATGTAGGTATCTAAGCGTGTTTTATTTTCAATTCAGCAATAAAAACACAAAAATAGAAATGCGCATCTATTACTTAGAGTGATAATAGCTTACTAAAACAGCGAACGTTAAAAGGGAATTATGACCTATAAAGTCGTTCCATTTCCAGAAGAAATTTTATTATTCAATAAAAACGCATTGCAACAAAGGCACATTGAATCCCTGTGGTTTCGGGAGACCATAAATCAGGTGCAAAGACCCCTCAGCCGACTAGGCGAGGCTTCTTGAACCGTCAAGGTCTCGTTGTGGTCCGCATTTCACCTCCGAGTGCAAACACGGCTTGTTTGACATTGCCAGTTTGCAGGTATATCCGAATAGTTGTCGACTTTCTAACCACCCAAGAACGTCAGTAAGTGTCGCACTTAGAAACAGTGTTTGAAACTTCTGTAGTTGAACCCTGAAGTCATTTAGAGAAAGAATAGTTAGCATGTTATAGTGATAAATTTTACTGATTAACCTTTAATGGTTGTGTCGTTTTATTGAATTATTTGTCACAAAGTCACAATATCACATTGAGTAAACTACTTTTTTATAGAAAAATTTACTTCAGGCGAGACTTGAACCCAGTCCTAGTCTAGTCCAGTCGCTCTTCTACTAACTGAGCTGCTGGAGTCCACACCCTACTGTCGACCTATAGTATGGCATGTGGTTAAGTTTAACTTCGACCAAGAAACACCTATCTAAATAGAGATCTAAAAATCGCCATGCATAAAAATCTAAATATCTTAGGAGATCTTTTTAATTCAGTATTTGCTTATTTTTATTTATATTCTGTACATGTGTAAGTAAGACCAAAATCATCGTATATAAATATTATAAATGCGAAAGTTTGTATGTTTGTTTGTTTGTTGCTCCTTCACGCAAAAACTGTTAAACCGATTTATATGAAATTTGGCACACAAAGAGGGCAACTTGGATTATTACATAGGATTTTATTCCGAAAACATGTTCCTGTAGGATGCCATGGGATGATTTGATGAGTTTCCACAGGTTACGCGAAAAGCGACCAACACGCGGGCGGAGCCGCAAGCAACAGATACTGTATAATATTTTTTTAAATTTGTGATTTATTGATATTGAAATTATTTATTAACCAACTAGGTACTGGCTCCATCTGGGTAGGCATCCGTAAGGCAAATTAAACCTATTAAGAACACTACATAACATTTAAACTTACAAAACATTCAAATAAAAATATTTTCAAAAATAGCCACAGAGGACAACGATTAATAGTCGCGTGTCGATGCAAACTGATAACAATGCAATTCACAGACCATATTGCATCCATATCATTTACATAATTGTTACAATGCACTAAATATGGGGACCCCATCAAATGCTTATTAAACTTAATTGTTAATAATACTTAAATACTGTGCTGTGCGTCACAAAAAAATAAGGCAGTAACAAAATAGTTTTGAGTAGAAATGGAATGAAGGTTTAAAACAATATTGGACATGGATGCTTTTCTGATGGTAAAATATACATACGTGGCGTTACCACTAGAATAATTATAGCACTAGTGATCGACCTCGAGCGCGTAGGCTCAACTAGGAGTAGCAAACCGAGATCCTGGATTTCGAAAATACCAGGAGACCGGTCCATACTTAGGTAGGCACACAATACCCCTTTTCTTTAAGTTTGTGTGTCTGATTTTAGGTTGTCTGGCAGAGATCGCTTTGAGCGATAAGACAGCCTTTTGTGCTTCTCATTTATTTGTTTTTATGTAATTGTATCCTTTTATGTGTACAATAATGAGTATTCTTATCTTATCTTGTATTACACAGTATGGTAGAAGCACCCTTCTTCGGACCACGGCTCGGTGAGTACTCAGATACCCTTGCCTTTGCGACGACGACGCTGTAACTGATGTGATACACCAGGTTATGGTAGGTATACTTCATCCCAAACTCTGAACATCACAACATTTTCACTTAAAAAATATATTTTACTCAGTATCTGAATAGTCCTTAATTAGTTACCACTAAGAAACCTAACAAAACGTATAATTATATAAAAATGAATAATAATAACTAGGTACTTACTCTATTCAAATCTCGGAAATATGAGTATACCGGGATTTATCTATATTCATTACATACAGAAAATATCGGTTATGCTTAAATGGTTCGGTATAGCGAACCCTAGGCACCAATGAATTACCTAATCTAATATATATGCTGCTAAACGGATTCAACGCTACCATATACCGGATGAGAACTGGCTCTGTATTTACATACTATGGGCATTAAGTATAGCTCATGCTTAAAAAGCAATACATCTGTTTTGAAACTTCTGGATTTTTTCGTTGCGTTACGTTACCTTTACCTTACCTTACGTACGTTTACGTTATTTCTTTTGTAGCTATTTTTTTTCTTTTATTGTAGTATACATTAACAAAAGATTAAGTTTATATCACTTAATGCTAGCATTGGAAAACCACTAAGGTTTGTAAATATGCCAACCTACTTTACGTCGGTAGGCGGGAAAAAATCTGTACATACAGTAAGGAAGACCTTAAACAACAATAAGGGATAATAATGGAATACATGATAGGTATTTAGAAAAAATTGGTTACAAAATTTTATCATCGTGTGACGGGCGAGATATCAGGTCCTCCTTATGGGAAGTGTTGCCCTCGGTACTTAATCACTTACCTTCAACGTACAACGAAGGTTAATCTTCATCTGCTACTAATAAGGTCATACACAAAATGCTATGATAGTATCGGTGTAAAAATGAAAAAAGGCATGCTCCGATGGTTCGGGCATATAGAAAGAATGTCGAATGAACGAATGACTAAACAGATATACAATGCGAATGTGGATGGTTGCAGAGGCCCAGGAAGACCAAGGCTGACCTACCATGACCAAATAGGTCGAGTTCTGTCTGATGGTGGGGTCAAAAGTCTTAGGAATCGGCGTGCATGTATGAAGAGAATGATGAAGGTAGACGAGGCACGAGAGGTTTGTCAGAACCGGGATGTCTGGCGCTCTACACTCTCTGCCTACCCCGTTAGGGACCTGGCGTGAAGATACATACATACATACAAAATGCTATGAAACTGTTAATTAAGCCAGTCATTTTGTGTAAAATTATAAACCTGAAATTTACAAAAATTGAAGGACCTAGAGGCGACCGCATTATACTTAATTTACTTGCCGCTATAGTAAAACACTACGTTCATGGGCACTATCGCGTTCAACACAAAGGCAAAACTGCTTTAACCTCAGAAGTGACAATGCATCTACTTTAAATCTTTGTTTTTAGGTTGATGTTTATAGGCCACAGTATTCACTTACCACTACCACCAATGTGAACTGTAGGCTTGTTTGCCACATTTATGACAAAAAGGTCTCTCAAAAAACTCGTCAAATGGACTGTTAGGTATCATTGATAAAAACGCCAAATAAGTATCTTTTAAAAACCCAATGTACATGCAAGCAAGAATGTAAAAGAAATATTATTTATCGTGAAATATTTTACAACGTTTTAACAGCTTACAACCAGGCAACGTGTAGCCGCGATCGATTTTGCCACCTCCACTGTAACAAAGCTACGCCAATACCTAAGTACAACGTACAGTCGGGGAACTCTCCGCTTATTCAAAATCAATAAAATATAGCTTTTATTACGCTTGCTCAATGTGTACGTGTGATCAAGCGGTCAGTTCACTAAGAGTAACCTTACATAACATAACCTTACAATGAATAACAGTACTGAAACAGAGTATAATAATATGCACATCTATATAACTGTACACAAAAGCACTTTGTTTCTATTGGTAAGAATCGGAGCCTGTACCACATATCTATACCAATGTCATTCTCAGAATTTCAAAATTCGTCAGGATGCTATGCGTTAGGACGGTGGGCGTCGGGACGCTGGGCGTTGGGACGTTGGGCGTCGGGACGCTGGGCGTCGGATCGCTGGGCGTCATGATACTCGACGACGGGACGTAGGGCGTTGGGATGCTGGGCGTTGGGACGGTGGGCATCGCGACGCTTTGCGTCGGGACGCTGGGCGTCGGGACGCTGGGCGTCGGGACGCTGGGCGTCGGGACGCTGGGCGTCGGAACGCTGGGCGTCATGACACTCGACGTCGCGACGCTAAGCGTCGGGACGCTGGGCGTCGGGACGATGGGCGTCGAAGCGCTGGGTGTCGTGACACTCGACGTCGGGACGCATGGCGTTGGGATGTTGGGACGGCGGGCGTCGGGAAGCTGGGCGTCGGAACGCTGGGCGTCAGGACGCTGGGCTTCATGGCTCTGGGCGTCGGGACCGTGGGGCGTCGGGACGATGGGCGTCGGGACGCTGGGCGTCGGGACGCTGGGCGTCAGGACTCTGGGCGTCGGGACGCTGGGCGTCGGGACGCTGGGCGTCGGGACGCTGGGCGTCGGGACGCAGGACGTCGGTGCGCTGGGCGCTCGACGTCGGACGCATGGCGTTGGGATGTTGGGCGTTGGGACGGCGGGCGTCGTGACGCTGGACGTCGGGACGCTGGGCGTCGGGACGCTGGGCGTCGGGACGCTGGGCGTCGGGACGCTGGGCGTGGGGACTCTGGCCGTCGGAACGCTGGACGTCGGGACAGTGGCCGTCGCGACGCTGGACGTCTGGACGGTCGACGTCAGGACGCTGGGCGTCGGGACGCTGGGCGTCGGAGCGCTGGGCATCGTGACACTCGACGTCAGGAGGCATGGCGTTGGGATGTTGGGTGTTGGGACGGCGGGCGTCGGGAAGCTGGGTGTCGGGACGCTGGGCGTCGGGACGCTAGGCATCGGGACGCTGGGCGTGGGGACTCTGGGCGTCGGGACGCTGGGCGTGAGGACGCTGGGCGTCGGAACGCTGGGCGTCATGACACTCGACGTCGCGACGCTAAGCGTCGGGACGCTGGGCGTCGGGACGATGGGCATCGAAGCGCTGGGTGTCGTGACACTCGACGTCGGGACGCATGGCGTTGGGATGTTGGGCGTTGGGACGGCGGGCGTCGGGAAGCTGGGCGTCGGAACGCTGGGCGTCAGGACGCTGGGCGTCATGGCTCTGGGCGTCGGGACCGTGGGGCGTCGGTACGCTGGGCGTCGGGACGCTGGGCGTCGAGACGCTGGGCGTCGGATCGCTGGGCGTCATGACACTCGACGACGGGACGTAGGGTGTTGGGATGCTGGTCGTTGGGACGGTGGGCGTCGCGACGCTTTGCGTTGGGACGTTGGGCGTCGGGACGCTGGGCGTCGGATTGCTAGGCGTCATGACACTCAACGTCGCGACGCTGAGCGTCGGGACGCTGGCCGTCGGGACGCAGGGCGTCGGAACGCTGGGCGTTGAGATGTTGGGCGTTGGGATGCTGGGGGTCGGCACGGTTGTCGTCGCGACGTGTTGCGTTGGGACGTTAGGCGTCGGGACGCTGGGTGACGGATCGCTGGGCGCATGACACTCGACGACGGGACGTAGGGCGTTGGGATGCTGGGCGTTGGGACTGTGGGCGTCGCGACGCTTTGCGTTGGGACGTTGGGCGTCGGGACGCTGGGCGTCGGATTGCTGGGCGTCATGACACTCGACGACGGGACGTAGGGCGTTGGGATGCTGGTCGTTGGGACGGTGGGCGTCACGACGCTTTGCGTTGGGACGTTGGGCGTCGGGACGCTGGGCGTCGGATTGCTAGGCGTCATGACACTCAACGTCGCGACGCTGAGCGTCGGGACGCTGGCCGTCGGGACGCTGGGCGTCGGGACGCTGGGCGTCGGGACGCTGGGCGTCGGGACGCTGGGCGTCGGGACGCTGGGCGTCGGGACGCTGGGCGTGGGGACTCTGGGCGTCGGGACGCTGGGCGGCGGGATGCTGGGCTTCGAGTCGCTGGACGTCGGGACGGTGAGCGTCGCGACGCTGGATGTCTGGACGCTGGGCGTCGGGACGCTGGGCGTGGGGACGCTGGGGGTCGGGACGCAGGGCGTTGAGATGTTGGGCATTGGGACGCTAGGCGACGGGACGCTGGGCGTCGGGACGCTGGGCGTCGGATCGCTGGGCGTCATGACAATCGACGACGGGACGTAGGGCGTTGGGACGCTGGGCGTTGGGACGGTGGGCGTCGCGACGCTTTGCGTTGGGACCATGGGCGTCGGGACGCTGGGCGTCATGACACTCGACGTCGCGACGCTGAGCTTCGGGACGCTGGGCGTTCGGACGATGGGCGTCGGAGCGCTGGGCATCGTGACGCTCGACGTCGGGACGCATGGCGTTGGGATGTTGGGCATTGGGACGGCGGGCGTCGGGAAGCTGGGCGTCGGAACGCTGGGCGTCGTGACACTCGACGTCGGGACGCTGGGCGTCAGGATGCTGGGCGTTGGGACGCCGGGCTTCGAGATGGTGGTCGTCGCGACGCTGGTCGTCGCGACGCTGGGCGTCGTGACACTCGACGTCGGAACGAATAAAACCATGAAAAATAAAATGATTTCGGGTACCTCCCCTACAGGTAACGCGCGGATATTTTTTTATTTTTCCTATCCTTCATAGTATATGATATCGTTGGATAGGTCTTTCAAAAATGTTAGGGGTGAGCTTAAATCACTTTTCGATTTAGTTAACTGTTCGTAACTTATTAAGCTTTAAAGGGCTAATTTTCGTTAGTGTCAAGTGTGGGGGACACTTGACTCTAACGAAAATTAGCTCCTCCCCTTTTCTAACTTATAAACGGTTGATGTTAGAAATTCAAACGTTACGGCAATAGTAGCTTCATATAAGGAAATTAAAAGGAAAACTGTCACACTTAAGTTAGGTTTACTCGAAATTTTGTGAACAACTCCATAGAAAAATTTTTTTTTTCATTGCATTAATCAAACCTAAAAACTACGGAACCCTACACTGCGCGTGGCCCGACACGCACTTGTGGCTTTTTACATCTATAAATGTAGAATATTTTGTTGTAATCATTGACAACTACGAGTACTTTGATTTCTACTAAGTACTAGTAATTACTTCATGAAATTCAAAAGTTGTTATGGAAAAATAAACTAGATTAATTCAAAGTCAAAACTTCGACCGCGCACCTCCGAATTATCCTTGTGCCAGATTCTATGGGCTAATTGCGCTGCACATATGAGATAGACTAATTAACAAGGATAGACATGAGATTCCGCACTCCGAGCTTATCTGTTTCGGGAGGTCGCTTAGTGATCAGAGTATAGCGATCATGCAAATGTTGTATTAATTCTGGAAGGAAAACTTGATATTTGGCTTACATAATAATAAATCTTCTTCATATCACTTCTTAGCACATTATCCGTCAAAGTCGGTCAAAATATTCAAGTAAAAGAAAGGCAATAAGCAAAAGGGTCCCATCTAAAAAACAAAGGCTCCTAATAAAAAAAAATGCATATTTATTGTCTTTCGAAGGTTTAAAGAAAAAATAAAACTTTTACGGAAATCATTTTCTATCACTTCTTTCAACGACTCTCATCTGCGTGCTGTTTCAAGTATCGAAATGAGACATTCAGACGACAGATTGAAATCATCGAGATACGTGGACGGAACACTATAAAATAGGTAGGTACGAGACAACGTTACCTACCTTATCTGTAGATTGTTGGGTAAACACAATCAATAAAAACGGTTCTTTTCAAAATTTTGTGATAGGTATTACTTTCAAACAGCGACATATTATGATTACCTATCATTTAGTTTTTTTTTTTTCAATATGACAATCGAGTTTTTTTTTTTACTTAACGTTAACGAAACTTTTAAAAACGTTTCTTTTTTTACAATATTAATTGTCTTATTTTTTCCAAATGTGTTTTTTTAACAATATTATATTCCAAATCGCGCCGCTTATCAACATGGCAGTGTAGTATGTTATTCGCACAAAGGCCTTTGACGCGCGTAGTGGGGCCGTTGGGGGGGAGGCGGCGAAGGGCGGGCGGCCCGCATGATCGTACGATCGCGGGAGACCCATTTGCGGCTCGTTACACGCTGATAGCACCAAACAAAACACACCCCAAGTAATTAGGGAAAGCCTTTTCCAGATACGGTAAGCACTGGTGACTTTGTATGCCCGAAACGCTGAACTTCTGTAAAGCAGGGTAACACCAAACGGAGACGTGTCGTATCCTTTATATGAAGTGAACACACTTACACATAGCCTGTGAATTTGAGAATGTGCAATTACATAAATTTACTATAAATTAGTTTACAGTCGTTTAAGACTATGTTAAGTAGCGTTATTTGAATAGTCTTATGAAAATAAACGTAAAAGTAGTATATCTGACCTAAAGTAGTATATGCTTACCTGAATAATTCTATGGTTGTATCTATGGGGCATTATAACTAAGCATCAGCTAGCGTTCCTGTTCTTAGTTAGAATGTATTGTATTAAATCACCAAATAGTACCATTTCTGGTTTTCTCTGCTATTTTTATTATTGTAATAGACCGCATGCATAATATAATACTTGGTCACAATAATACTTGGTCACAATAGAGCGAGCAACCTGTCTACTACAATATGCCATTAAATAATCATGTTCGCCACTGCTATTATTAGGCTAAAATTATAGGCACAGGCACAAATAAATTAATAAATACCGTGATTCAGAGAAAGCATAGCAATGCAATTCCCTACTTAATTATTTTTTTGGACTATAGAAACTATGAAAGAAGACTGATACTGTTCCATACATTTCTGGGTCCAGTGTTAAGACAATACAAATTACGAGTATGTCATTTTCAAAACACTACAAAATAAATTTAAAATTAGGGCATTTTTTTAATTGCCAATAATTGAAGTTATGTATATGTTTAAGTAAAAGTTGGGTTAGATTGCTAATTGTTAACTACATATATTACAAAATAAACTGTGTAATGGGTAAGCCAGTAGCGATTTTGTGGGCCCAAAATTATCCGTCTCCTTTGAAATTTCTTCTTAGTAAATACAAATGGTTGGTTTAATAGTTATGGTATTTCTGTAATGTATTGTTAGTGCTGTAGGTAGGTAGTTCTATTCGTTACAAGTATACTGTTCGGCAATGATAAGTATATGGACGTAGGTAGAAGTAGTGTGTAGGTATCTCACAGTGTGAATAAATGTTTTTGATATTGAGAAAAATATTTACATACATAAGTAATTATTTTGCACGTGTTATAGGTGGTGTGAGAGTACCTTTTGTGCGAACATTTTATATATCTACCTGCTCTATCCCTTAGCTACGAACTAGTCTTCCAACCTCGTCTAAGTATTGAAAGCGAAATTTCATACTCCATAAAAATAGACAATAGAATTGTTTTCAGAAGAGCGAAAGCTGCAAAAATGTTTATGCGCTTCTAACCACAGGACTTCTATGTCTCTATGCGGTTTATAAAGAAATGCAGAGCTGTACTTAAGCTAATGTTGGACATTTGTTTTGACCACATTATTTCTCCACCGAGCGAATTTTGTTAAAATATTTTTTTTTTAATGTTGAATTTTATATTTTACTAGCTGACCCGGCAAACTTCGTATTGCCTCAGAATGAAATAATGTGTCAAAGGTTTGATAGATGCGGACTATTGTATGGAAAATAAAATTGAAGGGCAACCTCCCCTGGACTTCCAAAAATCATTCAAAACCAAAATTAGACAAATCGGTATAGCCGTTCTCGAGTTTTAGCGAGACTAACGAACAGCAATTGATTTTTATACGAGTATATACAGATAAGCTTTTTCAAGGGACTTTATACGCGCATCTCGTTGCCGTAGGAATTCTGACTCTCAATCGAACGGGAAATATGCTTAGTGGGTGCACTGAGAACATTTCGCGTTGACTGACATTCCCCAAAATAAACCCACATATCAAATTGCAGCTTTCTACCACCACTAGAAGCGCTGCGCACTTCCAAACAACGTCCTTACTCTGTCAAAAGCATACGGCTTTACGGCTGCACGTCACTCAGTAGGTACAGTTTGCTCATTAAGATTTTTCCTTTTTTTATAAGTTCAAAGAAAACAAACAAATAAATAATTGAAGTAGGTTCAAAGATCACAAGACATTCCCTCACATCGAGATCCGTTTATGGCCACAAGGTAGAACCGGGTCCGGGTGGCAAAGCGTCACATAAGACCACCTGGGAGCTTCCACAATAGAATACTTTTTGCTGCACACGCCGATCACATCATTAGAATGCAAAAAGCGCAAGCAAAAACTATTTTGAACATTAAATCAAGAAATACTATCAACGTCAGCTCGTAAAGTTAAATACTACAATACTTTTTGCTTCATGATTACCTTTTATTTTTGAAACGAAATAAATAGAATTACCTACTTGGTTACTGCGTTTTTAATGCTGGTCGGTAGGTACGTGTTAGAGGCTTGTATAAGTCCCCGTAGGTATACATTTAACATAATGGTATTGACTCGAATATACACACATAACTTTATTGGCAGTAGATCTCCGTTACCATAGTACATTTGAATAAAACTACCGTGTGCCGGTCATGATATGACAAACAAGTATAAAGTTCATATTGATGGTAAGTACTTAAAAATACATAACAACCAGAATACGTCAGCGCTAAATGGCATAGAGTAAAACCTACCAAAGAGATTTAAAAAAATGCAAAATATGGCAAAACATTTCTGGGGCAAGTTTAACACCAAATTGATTTCAATACCTGCCCTTCAACAAAAGCTTCAATTTTGATCACCAGTCCTAAGATGGCGTGGGCCCTGTTGCTAAATTATGAATCAAACCAACAAGGAACTCATAATTCACCTTATGAGAAAGGAATTTTTGCTATTACAATTTAATACCTCCTCCACGACACTAATTGTAGAGACCCATTTGATTCAATTTGTTGCAAATAACACATGCGAGTGAAATGTTTTTAAAGAAAATATTGACTTCAGGCGGGACTTGAACCCGCGACCACTGGGGATCACTAGTCATTATTAAGGATATAGCTACATCTTTACGATATTTTTAAATGTAAAAGACACAATTTCATTTTCCCATACAAATAGTCCGTATCTATTAAACCTTTGACACATTATTTAATTCTGGGGCAATACGAAGTTTGCCGGGTTAGCTAGTAGTATATATAATTCAATATCCTTAAATATTACAATTGCATTATGTTAGGGTGTCAGTAGAAAGTGTAACGGTATTGTGTCTCGCTAAAGTCTAACGTCAATCAGTGGATGCGGGCTCACAATTAGTCGCACGTGCCTTGCTGGGAAACCTTTAATGCGTTTACAAATAAATTTTCATATAATACCATTCCAAAGGAAGATTTATTTGATTATGATGCAATGACAAAATAACTACAAAAATTTAACATAATTTACGGATATGTCAGCGCTACTCCGCCTTTATCATCTGAATTGCTCATTTTAAATCTGAGCACTTGTCATCGTGTATCAGAAATAAACAAAACAATATTGAGTTGAACAAGAAGTTAACTCTTGTTTTACAAATGTAGAATGAATCCCTAACTGTCCCTAATAACTTTTTAATTTGTGCGTCAATAGTAATACCACAGTACAAGAAGAATCTATTATTTCTTAGACTGTGGTAATAGGTACTTCAAGTATAGGTATAAGAGCAATAACAAAGACAAAAACGAAGCCTTTATTTCAGAAATCTTCAGATAATATTAATGTACAAAATATTAATCTACAGATCGAACTGAGATTTGAACTCTAGTTTATAATATGCGACTGTTTGCTTTCCTACTTAATAAACTTCCATTCTAAATATTCCATAATGTCATCAAAGTAGGTATCTGACCACACACATTGATGCGTGCTTAATTATTCCAAATAAAACATGTTTCGTTCATCACCACTACATAATTGAGATATTTCGCTTTAATAGATAGAATTAGTAAATGCAATGTAATTTCAAACAGGACCGACGCGTTTCTAAAGGGACTCTAGTATTTCTTATTGTCTAAAACATCCGTTCGCCAATTACTTCTCTACGTACTTTCTTGAGGCAATGATTAAATTGCTAAATTAAAATACAACTGTGGTATACTTATCCGTAATTATCTGTTCTATTTGCGGTTTTTCTTACGCCTTTGCGTTCATCTATCTCTAACATTACTTAGTCCGAGCAATTGCAGACTGTCTAAGATAAATGTGACTGAACAAACTAAATTGCAAGCGAGCCTTTGGGTTATTGGCTTAAAAAAAAACATTAACAGAAGCTGATTTCCACACAAAGTAGACCTACATCCGGTATTACCCGTTTCGGATATTTTATATCCCGGAGATAAATGATGGTGATTAGACAGATGAAAATACTCTGCCTCGGACAAGAATGTTCATTGATATTGTTGTTTTTTGTGTAAATTGAGTAGTAAAACACTATCTGCAATTATGATAGTCGATGAAGGTATACAAATACAGTGGTATGCGAGGAGCAGTCGTAGGGTAAGCGATATTATACCTTCGAGACGTTAATAACAAGATCATACGAGCATATTAGCGATTAACTGAAACGAAACATAGCAGAACACTATAATTACTTAGCCGTAGATACACTATCTTGCATTATGATGAATCTTGAGCCCTAGAGCTTCTCTGCATTACACTTATTCGTTCACTTGATTACTATGAAACTTTAGCTTTTTAATTTATTTTAATTTAGACGTAGGCAGTACGGCCTGAGGAAGATAAGCAAAAAAATAATCCGAAATAATTCACCTTGTGCCATCATCATTAGTTTTTTTACATTAAATGTTAGAAATACTTTTTTGTACTATTTACATATTATTGATTTTATAATATACGGATTGCGATTTGATGTATTAATATTATTTAAATTAACATAATTCATACTAACACCAATTACCAATAATACCCCTGACGAAAAACTATTAACATCTGAAAAGACCATATTATTTTCAGTTATATTATTCCCAATACCGGAATTGTACCTACTCGAAATCTCAAACTCAACAGTTATGGCATATTACCACTTAATCACCAAAGTAGTCGGGTAACAGCATAATGAAATTAATACCATCCAGCCAGAAGCTTTTTCGGATTTTTGTTTGGATCGAGCTTAATTCACAATATTCATTTGGGTGAAGGGGGTGGGAGTTTGACCCAACTGAGGGCAAGCTTAATAATTGATTTTTAAGTTTAAAGTTAAAATTTAAAGAAGAGAAGAGTTTAAAGAAGTTTTGTCATGATTAGATTGGACTGAAATGATTATTACGTGAGATTTGAGCTTCTTCTTCCCCTGTCCGCGTACCACTACTGCGTTCAGCGGTCAGCGGGCGAAATCATCTGATAACTTTGGCTGTCTATTTGACGATTTAATCCGGGATTCACTGATTCTATTAATAATTAGATGAAAAAAGGGATACAGGCAACTTTTCGACCTAAATTCTACCAAGCGGACGAATGTTCATTGACCGTTTGAGCCAGTTCAAACGTAAAACTCAGTGCTTGCACATGAAAAAGTGAAAAAATATCCTTAGATAAAAATCAACACAGGTTCAACGTCCAGTCTGGCCGCACATCTGGAGACGAGGACAATCTATTACCATAGAGTTATTGCGTAATAATCTAGTCGGCAGATGCGCGAGCTGATTGCACTTGGTATATTTAGCTAACAGGTGACGTCCCACGTGGCGCCGCAGGGCTGCCCTGGGCTAACACTGCTTTAGATAAATACATCTAGCGTGAAAATTATGACTGACTGACAATATTTGCCGAGAACGTTGTAATATTGAGGTTATTGACACAGGATACAGGCATAATATGTTTAGTTTCAAGAGTAGCATTTTAGGTTACATCTGCTGAAGCCTCTGGCTGTTTATGTTCTTACTTATTTTTAATGTACACTTATGAAAAGACAAATATTCTTATTATAATATATAATTTCAGGACACCCAATTAAACTGAATTAATATTTCAATTTAAAACAATGAGAAAGGATTTAAATTATTTGTCAGATGCTAAAAAACAAAATTAGAAAATAGCTGTTTTTCCTAGACAAAATTTGAAATAGGAAAAAATGTCTTAATCTTTCAAACTCTGTTTAGGTTGCGAACTTCAGAACGAATTATGTGGTCATTCACCAACGCATATGACCTTTTAGAAGTCACCTCAAAGACGGTCACACACATGGCTACTATGTTATATAATAGTTCAGATTTTTCACATGAAATGTACCTTGTATTTTTTACGTGTAATTGCCTGGTATACAATTCCGGAATATACGCATCAATCAACAATATTCCTTTCCATAATCTACATGATAATATTTTATATTATTGCAGATAAGATTTTATCTTTAGGTAAGTACACACAGGTTATTTTTAAATACGAAATAACTGTTGCAACTAACTTCACGTAAGATGTTCAAATAATTTTATATTATTTTCAAATGTTTCAATATTAGTTTGGCTATTCAAGATGCAGAGTAGTTCAATAAATAAAAAATCATGCAATTTATTTAACATTCAACAATGATAATAACATATTATGATCATTATTTTTCATTATATAATATGGTATAAATTTTAGCTTATAATGTTACGCTTTTATCATTAGCTATAAATTAGTTGTTTTTATATCCTTATTAACAAATTAACGATACCTACTGCAACTATATTTCACATTGAAAATATTTAATCTTATTAAATAGACGCGAGAGCAACCCTATCGTAGCTGGTGCACTCACGTCAAACAGGCATAACCAGTTGTTGCGATTTTATTGAGCTGATAGATATTGCATAATGATGCTGATGTGATAATTTACTATGGTGAGTTTAAACCGTGCATATGACTACACGTAGGAGTAATGATTTCAATGTGGTATTAAAATTATAATAGTTTTGTATCGATCGATGATTTTATTATAAAGATATTAAATACTAAAGTTTCAATCATTTTATATTAAATATGAGAATATGAGAAGTTCACTTGACCAAAAAACTTGTTAATTTAATAATATATATATATATATATATATATATATATATATATAAATTCTTCTTATATATATATATATATATATATATATATATATATAGATAATCGCAAAATACACAAAATAATAGCAAATAAGGAGTAAGAATATTAATTAGGATTAATAATTTTGACGTGAAAAACAAAAGTAGAGATAAGATTATTTTCCAACATTCGAATTCATACCCTTTTGACAAGGTGGAAATGCATCCGCATTCAACGGGCCGTTTGGGACATTATATAAGGTACTTGAACCTTCTAACGGCCATCTCGGTACTGATTTCTGTGCTTTCCCCATCCGGGTTCACCATAGACACTGCTGCGAAACCCCGCCATGCACTACGTTTACCTAAGGCTCGTTTATGGGGGTCTTATTGGTTGGTTATAGATCTCTGCGTCACGCGGCCGTGAGCCGCCGCGCCACCGTGATGCCCCTCCGCACCGTAAAGACTCTACCCCCGCCGCCGGTTCCACTGTCATTGTGGCACCACCACCACCTTGGGAGACGCCAACATTGTCGTTTTGCCGTTTCGTTCGTCCTGGCCACTCTCATGTTAATGGAAATGGAAGATGACGCGATGGAGGTGCCTCCGATCTAGAGTAACCATATAGGTACTTACATGGATATCCTGCTAAATCCTAAGACTTGACGACTCATATCAGGATTGAAAGAAATTTTGAAGATTTCTAAAAATCTCAAGACTTCAGAACTTTAAAAATATGGAACCTGTCTATTTGTAGCTTTTTAAAATATTTGTATTAAAAGGTACAAAATGCAACAAGAATTTTCAAATTTCACTGTACCTACCGTGTACTTATCGATATATTAATATCCCAATTTGAAAACACAACTTTTTTTATCATCGATTGCTGCAAGCATTTCCATGGCCAGTGGATTATTTAGAATTTTAGAAACCGGAACAGCAACAGGAAATTTCAACGAAAGAGCCTTTTTATATTTTACTAGGTAATTTACAAAAAAGGAGTTCAGTTTGTCTATATTGTGAGCTTTACATTATTTCTATTCCATTCTTGGATATACAACTTCAGATAATTCTAATAACATTAATTTTAACTGACATGAGCGCGGGAACAAAGACCGTGAAATAAGAAAAGGCTGTGTTTTCAATTACAAATACTTAAACAATGAATAATAAAGAAGGATCTTAACATTATACTAACATACAATTTATGTAAGGAGACGTGACTGTAAGAGGAAAATATACGAATCAGACGCGCAGGTGGTTAGGTTTATAGAAAAGTTTTTGCACAGATATCAACTTGGACAGCTGCCGCGAAAATTGCGAGCCCCTATGCCCAGTTCTACTCATAATCTAGGAATTAATAGGCTATTGCTAATGACAAAATGGAAGTGCATGTTTGGTCAAACGCCACGCAATTATCAATGGGACGTTAGAAACGTCGGTAGGAAGGATACGGGCTGAAACACGCGGCTAAAATTTTACAACTGCAGTTATTTAATTGAAGTAATCGACGTTTGTGTGTAGAATAAAGAGTATATAATAGTGGGATATGTAATAATATAAAATATATAGTTAACAGTTTCACGGTCCTACCATAGTATTTGTATACTCTTTGGGTCCTACAACAGCATTGTCAAAACAATTGTGTCAGGTTTATAAACAGGTCTTGTTTTTTTGTTCTGAGTTCTTGCGATGATACTCATTAATAAATTGAATTGTTACTATGTAGTTTAATGGATATAGGCATGATTTAGACGAGAAACTGAACTTATGTTTTAATTGATTATTTTATTAATTTTTATTGCCATTTTGACGCGTTTGATAAAGCTGTGTGATACAGTCACTTTTATTCGTTGTTCAGCATGGCAAGGTCGTGAGCCTTATGAGGAATGTCCAAATCAACGCACTTACTTGGTTGGGGATATTTTATAGTAGAGCTATGCTACTTTTAATAATTGGTTAATTAATAATGCAATTTTCTTCTATAATGTCTTTGGAACCACATAGGTACATATCATTCATTGATCTAGCTGTTAATTTAATTCATTCTAAATATAACGTTGGTTTTAATTAAAGATTTATAATGAACGAGACTGACAGAGATCAATAAATAGAGCAAATCCAAAATATTGCAAGGCATTGTGGGCGCGCACATGCGCTCTCAATGTGGATGTACAAAACGCTTTTCATTTCATTTGAATCGCATGCGCATTTTGTTCGCTACGTATGACTTAGTGTTTATCAAAGATTAAAAATCCGCAGAACAGTCATAGAATTCTACTTACTTCCAGTTCCAAAGATAATAATCGATATGTTTGAGGATACCTATACATAGTTTATTTATTTTAATCAGGTTTTTATAACTCTATCGATTTGCTTTACATAAATATGAAACTGACAAGTATACCGCTTTTTTTTCGATCGTATAACATGATATCAGAATCTAGTCTCTAAAAAAATCCCCTGTCCTATAAATGCTTTCCCCGATTACTCAATCAAGTCAGTTTTGAATCTACAAAAAAATGCATAAAAGCCTTTATAAAATACTTTATTAATATTCCAATTTAAATTTACCAATAGATTAACATTCAAATGATACGTTTATAAATCTTTGTGGCAACTGCCAAAGAGTATACAAATACTAATTCTACATTCCACATCTCCTAAATACCTCAAAATACCCGTACTAACTGTCACTGTCAATGTGAATTAATTTAAATACATTGACTTCACTTAAACCTAAAACAGGGAACCATGTTATATCAATTTTCATTCAAATAATATATTGAAGTCTCTCAGAGACAAACAAGTGTCTCTGAAACTTGAAAAAGCTCTTAAAAATTCAATAATGTTGGCAGGGCATAATCTATGTGTACGTAATTAGTAGCGGAGTGAGCGTTGTCTGCCAGGAATTCTTTTGAGAGGAGACAAATGGAAGAGGCGAGCAGAGCATCGTCCCGAACCGCTGATCAATGGGGTATCGTGTGTCGGCCACCTGCGTTCGCTCTTTTATCCTGCGCAGGCGCGCTGCAGCGTTCATGTACTCCGCTTGTTCCTATATAGTTTTATCATTCATTTAAAATCTATGAGTGTTTTTATTTATCAATAATTTGTAAAGCTGAAGAGTTTGTTTGAAAGCGCTAATCTCTGGTAATACTAGGAAGTTGGGTTTGAAATGATCTATTTATATATTTCTTGGCAGTATTAAGTCAGGATATGCATTAATGCATGCACGGCTACGTTCCTTCAAATGAAACTAAAAAACAGAGGCGATCCTATTGACAACATCGCATACATTATCGAAAGCCTGTACAAACATAATACCTGCCACTTAGGGAGGTAGGTATAAGATATCCTTGTTATTTGTAGCCAATTTTAAAAGATGAAGATCAAAAGTTACTTATTTGGTGCTTCATAAGACAAAAATTCTTGCTATAGTTATTCAACTCGTTTATACAGGGGTTCTGCTACCTACACAATAGACCTTTATTTCAATGGCTACAATTCAGACTTCAGTTACAAAAATGCTTTTTAATACATCAGCAATAATTACAACTTACACCGCCAAGAAAACAATCATGTTACTTTGTGGTGAATGTGATTGTGAATCGATTCACAAAATCGAGAGATCTCACACGAAGATACGCGTCTCCCCCGAGTCCCCGCTGCTTCCTGAGAACGTCCCTCATTACACACGGTAATTTTGTATCGATATAAAGTTAAAATTATCGATTGGAATTGGCGTACCGATGGTATCAACCACCCATTGCGGTTATTGTGGGAAATGGGTAGTTTTGACGATTTGCCGAGTGTCGTGTGCTTATTTTTTATAGTGTATCGCCACAGCTGCGTATAAATGGGTATAACATCAATGGAGCTATTTATTTTTATGAGTTAAATGCCTGAAAAACTTTTCGCGTAATTGTTATTGACTCATAAATAAACGTGTCTATCGCTTGAGCTCAAGTCTCTAAATTAATTAAAGACATTAGTGACTAATTTAATAATTTGCAAGTTTAGTGTAAATTAACATAACATCTTTAATTTTATTCTACCCTATTTATCTAAACTATCGGTCGCAACATGAGACATGACAACTAAGGTCTCAGAGGTGACAACGCAATGTAACAGTGCGTTTTGACCTCTGGTCTATGTATGGGTGTCTATAGGCTGCAGTTGTGAACTGCAAGCAAGGATTATTTGCCACCTTTATTACATAAAGTATAAACCAAAGTCCCCCGCGGTACATTTACATGTAGATTCCATCAATAGATAAGGTAATTAATAAGGAAGGTTTGTAATTGTGTTTATAATTTTATTTGTTAAAGTATTGTATAAATTAGTTAGAATATAACGATGAATGCTGGAGGTGTCGGAAAAATTAAGCGACCTGGGAGCATTCATCGAAGACTGCCCTTTGAAATACTTATTACAAATAAAATTTAGGGTGGAATATTTCGTCTTTGGTAGAGATCTTTTAAGGATAGCTTACTTTACCCATTATATTCTCCACAGAAAAAATATTGGTAACTTGTAAGTTACCAATATAGCTTTCCAATTACCGCATTGTAATGCGGTAATTGGAAAGCTATTTATACCAATATAGTATTACACCTTATCAAATGAAATACTTTAGCTTCCTTACATGTTTCATGCATATTATTTTAATTACATCATATCAATGAATTTCATGTTTGAAGTGATCGTAAAAATAAGCGCGCATGAAAATAAACGTAATTCACCCTTGCTCTCACCGATGATAAGACCCGCTTAATTTTAAAAAGAAATGTTTTTACTGCCATGGATTTATCGTTTATTTTTTGGCAGAACGACACTTGCCGGGTCAGCTATAATAGTAAGTAATAAATAAAAACGGTACAGCACTCAATGTAGCTAAACCGTCAGCACGGAAACTCATCTAACTCGGTTTATACCCATCCCTAATTCAAGTGATTGTGGGAAAGGGCAAAGACAATGGCGATTGTATCACAGTTAATAGCTCCCGTCAAGAAGGGAGGGGTGCGTACCGGGGGAGCAACCTTGCTTATCTGTCAGGATTAGCTGGTGAAAAGTTAACTGATCCTGTGGGATAATGTTACATAAAACAAATTGGTGAACGAAAACGGATTTTACTGTAGCGTTTATTACTAAACGTGTTTGGGTTCTGTTACAAACGACAGAGTTCCTGTATCGGAGCTCGTGGGCTTAGGCCTACCGTACGTAATCTATCTCAAATGGTGGTGTTTTATACTATCGTGTTAACAGTAGTAAGGTACTCAGATAGGAATGCAGCGGAATGCCAAATTCCTTAACTGTGAACTTAAAATGCTTTTACAACGGATAATTTTTTTACAATTACATGTCTAAACTAAAAACTTTGACTATGAAGGATGGACTGAGTAAGACGAGGCAGGTACTTTAAAATCAATAAAATAAAAATAATTGACTCAGTAATCAATTGACTAAAGAGCTTTATTTTTTATGCTTATTCTTACCATGGTAAAAATGCTCATTCAAGATTTAAAGCTATCATTGAGTGCTGGTGTGTGCTTCATAACTGTAGTAATGCAATGTGAAATAAAAATAGACTTTAAATCCTATCGAAATCAGAGTTCAAATTCCAATGTTATTCGTTGAATTTATAATAAAAGGGGCAGTTACTATATTGTATTAATATCA
The DNA here is from genome assembly GCA_036365455.1 of Macrosoma leucophasiata. Lineage (NCBI taxonomy): Eukaryota > Metazoa > Arthropoda > Insecta > Lepidoptera > Hedylidae > Macrosoma > Macrosoma leucophasiata. Next base: position 17,368,268 of record JAWQUS010000007.1, on the reverse strand, counting down.
CAATATGGCCCTGTCAGTTAATTGGAATAGATTATGGGAATAAAGGGACTAAGTCTGTTTTCTGCGGCGACTAGACCCAAGGGACGCTCTCGGAGCGTCATTTAATATTTTTTTATCAAGTCATCGAGTGACAATGGAGAACAGACATATTATCACAATATTTGACGGTAGTCGTGTGCCACCGCTTGAAAATTGAGAGCGGCTGCGGTTTTGTACCGCAGAGGGATGAGTAGAAACATGCTTAATCATGTCATTATCTAATAATTTTGTTTACGTCCAATATTTTTATTAGGGTAGTCCTGAACCGACCACTAATAGGATAAGAAACATTTCAACGCCATAGTGTTGAAGCTAAGGAAGAAATTATTGTATATGTATGCTGTGTAATCGCAGCAAACAACCAGTTCATATAGATGGTAAGTGCACGGAAACTGGCGCCTATAAACGTCTTAATGAAAACAATATTGATCGGATGAACCTCCATATCCGCCACTGGGCTTTTACAAGGAAAAGTTTGTATTATTTCGCTGATACCTAGTTCTAAATATCTGACGTCTTTTATATTCATCATTCATATATGCTACTTCCAAAGATTTTATATCAGACAATATCTCACCAAGTTCATAGCCGTCGCCCATCAGGCTCATCAATTACAATATCAGCAATCTCAACATGAAATGGTGTCAATAAAAGTTGGCCACGTCATATTGCCCTTGACCACCATCCTTACATCCAAATTCCATGACACTATGCGGTGACCTAGTAAAGGCCCGCATGTCTGGGCCCGTAGACGGCACGGCACCGCTGACTCACGGCACTGACCACTCTCAAGAGCTCCCACGGATGTCTCGAGAGCAAATCTAATTCGATGTCATGTTGAGACGCTATGTGACCGGAATTAGACGGATGAACTAGTATACATTAGACTGCTTTAGAGGATCTGAGACGCAGCTATGTTACTATTTTTTTGACTATTATGTCATGTTGGTACACCAAGCATACACTTAACACTAATAATCAGTGGAAACACTGTAGTAGTAGACATACATGTAAATTCTAGAGGTCTACGTAGGTACAAATACGTTGATGACATGTTGCACCAGTATAATTTATATTTATACTAGCTGTTGCCAGCGGCTTCGACAGCGTGGATGTCGTTTACAAAGTAGCCTATGTTCTTTCTCAAAGTCAACTCTATCTTTGTACCAAATTTTATTAAAATAGATTCAGTCGTTTGGACGTAAAAAGGTAACAGACAGACAGGCAGACAGACAGACAGACAGTTACTTTCGCATTTATAATATTAAAGTAGGGAAGTAGGGATTAGTAGGGATATATACCTACTCTGTAAACACTTTTTTTCCGTAGATAAGCAAAGGCAGATTTACTTTATTTATACGTCTCTGCCTCGACCTTTCCCGTCGATAACACAAACGTGAAGTAGTGTACGTTCATCAAGAGTAACAATTAGGGAAATTCGGTGTTTTTTGTGATCACACACGAAAATAATTTACCATTACTGTGAACTGTCTTCTGAAATTTCCTACTTATTGCACACAAATATTTTACTGCAACACTTTTTTCATTTCCAATAAAGAAATTGAACGGTCCATAGAACTTTTGTAACATTTTGAGTATTAGCCACACAAAAGAATCATAGTAGCCGAATCAAAGCGTAAACACATAGATTGTAGTACCGACATTTTTATTGATAAAAAATTGAAAAAACCAACAAAGCTTTTGAAGATGCGCAATATAAATGTAATAATGTATTTTGTTTGCAACAGCAGGACGGCCACAATGCGTGAGCGGCGTGACAATGGGCGCACCGGCGCGTGCGCATCGCACACCTTGCCGCTACGTCACGCCGTAGCGCCGTAGCGCTGTCACAGCTCTGTTATCTCACTGTTGTTGTGACTACAAGATAGGTACATATACGCTATGAATATAAAATTATTTGAGGAGTACACAGAAGTAAATAAATACATTTGAAATGGTATCCTGAAAGTGCATGAATTCTTTTCACCATGATAATATAATGAATACTTGTGTATATTATCATGTGATATTTTATCACACTGTTAGTATTAATGAAACGCATATAAAGTTAATAGGTGAGTAGATGTAGACATTAGCTATATTTTCCTAAGATCGAAAAAAGATTCGTCAAACAAATAATGGCCTTTTGACCTTAATATCGCAATTTTCTAACATCAATTGTAACACAAGAAATAAGCTCCCACAAACCATTGTTAGGGTGTTCGAAAAAACGAGCTTATAAACGAATAAAAACTCCCCAACAGCAATACTCAATAGAAATCTTCAACGGGCCATTGTGGTGTTTTTTTCTGACGTATTTGATTTGTTGCTACAAATAGCGGATATGAAAGGCGTTTAAGGTACTTAATGTCCAGTAATTGGCGATCAATGAGGATCAGTGGGTACATTGTGTTAAACTATCGAATGGCTATAGCCATTGTCCGAATGCGGATAAAAAAAAGAAAAAAGTTTAAGCCAAGCAAGCAAAGCACCCGTCAAGGGTCAGCTTTGAATAGCAAGCTGTCGATAGTTGCCAGATTTATTTAAATTATTATACATTAACATTGGTGAATATTACAATGATAAAAAATATCATTCTTACTTCCTACTTCCTAACAATTAATAACAAAGGAATGGATATTATAGATGAAGGCTCTTGTTCGTAGCGTAATATCGCAGATATTGTAGAACTCCAGGCTGGGACGTATTAACACCATAGCATAACTCTGTGTATGCCACAAAAAAAAGAATCAGACAGAGAATAAAATAGGTAATTTGACGTCTTACTAAGGATGTCATACATTTTTAATCAGTCTGCATTATACCCCTTAATTTTGCTAAATAATTTTACATTTGATCTACAATGCCCGGCTTCCTACTGCTTACATACATTTTTATGCAAGTTCTGGGTCAATGACCATTCAAAGTTTGCTTTTTTACCGCAAAAATGTGTTTTGCCGATTTGTCTGATTCTTTTACATTGCATCTGATAGGAGGTAGCTGGAACCCAAGTTAATTTTTCATACAATGAGACGAAAGTTCACGCTTTATGCTTAGATTGCCTAACATTACAATACTAGGTTAATCAGAAATCGGCGGCACTAGGATCACTTATAGTAGCTGATATTAATAGTTATAACCCGTATATGCCACAAAAGTGCCTGTAGTATCTGGTGACTTCTGTTTGTAAAACTGACATAAAAACTTCTCTTTCTCTTTAATAAAACAAAAACGTTTGATCATCTGTTTAGAATTAGTCACATTAGGGGTTAAAACAATACAAGGTGTAAAATAACGGACTCATTAAGTGTTTTAAATTCAAAGAGAGCAGGCGATGCGTAATGCAAGCACCGGGCGGCGGTGGCGGTCCCACGCACTCTGAATAAGAAATATGAGCTGAACGGATACTGCTATTATCAAAACATTATTACAACACTCCAAACGCATCGCCCTTCCAATGTAAAAATTAAACAACAATTGCCTTTAATATTCGCTCGCCGGTACCGACCGTGGGGTGGTTTTATAAAAAATCTGTCAATCTGCTAGAGATCAATCATCCTCGGTGAATGGGCGGAGGGGTGAGCACACCACAATCGAACTTGGCAGATAATAAAAGGCGGTCTATATTTACGTAAACGCATCGATTTGATGTTCAACATTGTTCGGTGGACATTTGACACCAAGTTTTGTCTCCTATCCAAAACCTGAGTGACATTTTGCGAAGGTCAAACAATTGCCAAGTGGGTGGACTGATGTTAGAGACCACGTTTATTTGATAATTGATTTCTATTTTGGATACTACTATTTATTTCCAGACCATAGTAGTTTGGAGATTAATAGCTAACAAAAGAACGTATGATTTTATTCCATTTACTTATCTATTGCCTATCTTCAAGGGTTACGTATTATTTTATTAACTAGGTATGCACTGCATCAGTCGCAAAGGGATTCTAAAATTTTACATCTTTTTGGACGTGCTTGACCCTCACTTGACCCAAGCCAAACATAAGATAGTAATATGATTAAACTTTGAAACTAAATTTCGCCGGTCTAACTGGCCTTAGAAAATATTGAAGCTATTCAACTGTTACAAATTACAAATTAATATACAAACCACATATTCCGTCATCCCGTTTCTTTACAAAAAAATATGCTTTTACGTGACAGACAATAAGGTAAGAAAAGGAGTGCATTTTGTTAAGAATGAACTTCCACCCTTCGCCATCAAATTGCATTTAAACTTGTAATAAGGAGAGTCATAGTTCACAGTCGAGCAGGTAACACGGGATGGTACTCAGGTGCGGAGACGCGCGCGGACGCGTCCACGTGCGTGCACGCCTCGCTACACCCACGTGCCGCCCCGCGCCTTACACTAATTGTGGCGCGCGCCCAAGACAAGATAGTGGTTTTACGAGTTTGTCGTTTCTTTTCCGCCTTTCATATTGTACACTCACAAGTAGTTAGTCGATAGATTAAGTTGTTAACTTTTTTCAACGATTAAATATTTCAATTCTATTTAATTAGACTCTGCTCGGATGTTTTGTTCGGTGAAAGCATCTTAGTATTAAAATGACGATGTAAAGAAGATAATAGATAATCCAACCAAGATCACCGAAGCTGGAGACCACAACTGGCTTAAAGGACTTTTTTTATGTGATGATGGTGGCACAATAGCATACAGTTCAAATGGATAATTTTTTTAATGTAATGGAAGTGGCAAACTAGCCCGCAGTTCACATTGATGTTAAGTGAAGACTGCAGCCTATAGACACCCACACAAAGACCAAGGTCAAAATGCAGATGCGTTACCACTTCTGAGGCCTAAGGTGTTATGCCTCTGTGCCGGAAATAACAGGGCCGTAATGTATGGCCACCTGACCGAAACACGATAGTGCTGAACACTACCGGCACTTTTTAGCGGCAAGTATATTAGGTAATGCGGCGGTGCCTACGTCCGCGAGCTCCGTGACTGGAGTTCTACCACCAGAAAGTATAATGATAAGTGAATACTACAATCTATAGATCAGGCGGACTAAGGTCATCAGGGGCCCGGGGCATTTGGTATTTAGAGGCCCACTAGAGTGACGCACGAGCAAAAAAAGCTCTACAATTCTTTCATGGTTCCCAACGACCAGTCGATCTTTGGAGGCCCTCAGAACCGAAGGCCCGTGGCGGACCGCCACAGCCATAGATATCTACACAAAAACCGCAGGTCATAATGCAGATGCGTCACCACCACTGAGGCCTAAGTTGTTTTGACTCTATGATAGTTATTACGGAGCCATACATTATCATCATACCGGAACGTGATAGTGATGACATTTGGCGACAGATAGGTAATACCATAGTATAAGCACAGTCTAAAGAAAACGAACGTGTTAATTACTATACTGTGCTATAAGCTACTGTAGTCAAAAGTCGTGTGGTATATTTGTCATATTTATTTGGTAGGTATATTTTCACAGCCAAGTTGTCAAAGTACCTCAATTATCAACATTAATTAAATCACCTTTGAGTCAAAATAATCATATTTAAAATGTATTGTAACTGTACACTATAAGATCACTGTTGGTACATTCCAAATTTAAATAGAAAATAATTAGCATTTACCAGTAACCTACAGCATTAGCTGGTATCAAGCTCAATAATCGTGATGGCAGGCATGCACTTTATCACCGACGCTAATCGGCACCCTTCCGATCATCAATTACTAATGAACTGTCAATTGAAATCAATGGCTCTTTCAATTTATGTTTATAGAGTTTTTAAACTCTGAACTGATAGAAAAAGGAAATGCACACTATCTATTTTTAAAGTTATTTAATACTTTCTAGGTATACAATTAAATCGGCAAACAAGCATGCAATTCACATTGATGGTAAGTGAATACTGTAGCCTATAGGGAACTATATAACTAGTGGTTTCAATATACAGTCAGAGAAAAATCCGAAATCGATAAATATACCTTTCACTAGCGTACCAGGTGCTCATGTGGTCAGCTAGTACCCACCTAATGATGCGTGGCCACTCAGAAAAATTTTAGCTGTTTTAAATCTTTAAAAAATGGGTATGGCACCGCGCATTCCCAATTCCCATCTAAAAGAAACAAGGTAACAAACATGCTGAAAATTATAATTTAGCAACAGGTAGATTAGGTAATGCTGAAACGTCTACGCCTCGAGCTTCACCTATTACAAACGGCAATACCTATATGGATTCCATATTTAAGCGTAGATACCTATTTAACGATAAATCTTAATAGGATGTTAAAAATTTTGCAAACAATAAATCCTCATTAATACCGCTAGTTGAGCTTGTAACAATTGAATAAAATCGATAGATCATTCCGCATAGCGATGTCCAGCGGACAGGAGTAGACAATACAAAGATACTAAATGGACATCAATATGATTATAAAAGTATCTTGTATCCCTCAAAATGACCGTTGGGGGACGTGATTGATCATTGAATACTATGAATACTTCTCTAATTTTAAGTTACCCCGGAAATAGGTTTTGTATTTCCTAATAAACATATGGGAAGTTAACACTTTAGGTGCACAATTTATATGTTTGGGAACACTTTTTGATCTTTTATCAATGCTTAAATGTCACATTTATCTTATTTACGAGATTTTGTTTAATTTTTGCCATGTCAGCACTGCAGTAACCATAACCGTAGATCTTAAAAGTACAAATATTGTCCTAATAACAATAAATATAAAGCGTTCGCGGTCACACACGCCGTAACCCTTTCCCATCGCTCTAATTTTACTAATGTGTTCCGTTAACAGAGGGACAAAGTATTAGGTTATACAAATGCATTAAAACGTTGTTTAAACTTTGAATTAACAAATTATATATACAAGAGGTAATATCATATCGGATAGCAATGGTTACTCTAACTGATTACTAATAGAAACGGTGCATTCATAGGATTACATTTAGATTCTCTTTTTCATATTTAGGTACACTACTTAATAATAATAACATTTACGTTTTTAACCCGTATAAGAAATTCATTAATAGGAAGTATAAGAAATAAATAACTTTAAAAATAGTGTGTCTAAAATTAAGATATTGCGATGAAAATCATCGAGACAATTTATAATATAAACCCTGAATTAAAAGGAAAAATATTACTTATTCTTTTTGCTAAAAAATCGAAACAAAAGTAAAGAATTTTAGTATTTTAGCTAAAATTCGACGTAAATGAGCATAAATATCGGTCTAAAACAAATAAATGTCACAAATCACTGACACGCGACATATCTGTGCATCGCACTCAAAATAAAATCCGTTCACATGATGCCCACTGTCACAATCGTAGCTAATTGCGCATAATGAGCAAAGCAACAAAAAGCAATATGTTTTTTTGTTATTATTTATGTTTTGCGAACGCCCCAACTATTAGCCCACCCTTCGACGTTCGCGGGTTCATATAAAATTTAATGGTCCGTCGAATGCATTCTAAGTTTCATATTTTTAAACGGAACAAAGACGTGAAATATCGTATTTCCGGCATTTGCAGTTGCATTGAGGCTGTAATGTTAATCAAGTATTTTAAGAATAGTTTGACTATGAGACAAAAAAATACCTAGTTTAAAAGAAAATTCGTACTCAAGTATCGTTAAAATATCAAAATTTAACAATTGTTACTTGAAAGATTTGATAAAAAAATGAAAATAATTCAATCTTTATTTTTTTCTAAATAAAACGTTTGTAACTAGCTAGCTCTGCAGCTAGCTAGGTATTGATTTAACTATAATATTATGATACAAATCCTTAAGATTATGTTATAATATGAATTCTAACATATGTATAAGAATAAAAATATAGGTATCACCGTATTACGAAAAGATCTTTGCTAAGGTTTTTTTTTTTATGTAATGGAAGTGGTAAACAAGCATGCAGTTCACATTGATGTTAAGTGATGACTGCAGCCTATAGACACCCACACAAAAACCAAGGTCAAAGTGCAGATGCGTTACCACTCCTGAGGCCTAAGGTCTTATGCCTCTGTGCCGGAAATTACACGGCCGTACATTACCACCTGACCGGAACATGATAGTGTTGAACACTACCATTTAGCGACAAGTATATTAGGTAATGCGGTGGTGCCTACGCCCGCGAGCTCCGTCACTGGAGCTCTACCACCAGTTGAAGAACGAAAAATTCTTTAATATTCAGAGTTGTCATATACGTATTAGTACCTATTATATTTCGCCATAATATATGATTACATAATATAATTTATACGAAAAAAATCATTTCTCTTATAGTAATGTAAGTATGTATTAATCTTCACGAGATGAATGTACATGAAACACAAGAAGTGTATAAGAACCGAGATCTTTGGTTATGCCTTCACTGTAAGGGAGTAACAAAATATATATTTTAAAAACTAGCTGTGCCTGCGATTTCGTCTACGTGACAAAAAATATGATTGTTCAGTATCTACCCGGACGAAGTCGTGGGCGCAGCTAGTATAAAAGTAGTCTTATTAAGGTTTAAAGACATTTATTTCCTCATAAAGATTTACAATCACTTACATGAGAAACAGTTGTACAGTATAAACGTTTTGTTGGGCTATTTAAAATTATCCTATTACAATCACAAGTCACATCACATCACACCATAGAACGTAAAGTAACAATTATATTTGTGAACAATTATGAGCTGATGTAGGTAGTTCTAGATAAAACTGAACTCGGCTTGCACTTAACGTCGTTAGTTACGTAACGAACTCACTAATTACACCGATATAGCGCGCTCCTGGATATGCTAGATGCTTACAATAATTTTGTTAACATTGAAACTTTTATTTTTATGTTATTATACTGACACATTACATACACACATAATATAATATAATTATAAGTACATATAGACATATATAAACATTAACATAAAAACGTATACTTTTAACGGTTTTTTTTTTTTTTTTTTTTTTTTTCTTGTTTTTTTTTTTTTTTTCTCATTACATCAGCTATCTGCCAGTGAAAGTCCCGTCGAAATCGGAGACACTCAAATTCTACTTATTTGTATGTAGGTATGTATGTATGTATGGAGATAAAAGTAGCCTAACATACTCCTTATTACATCAGCTACCTACCCGTGGAAGTCCCGTCAAAGTCGGATACACTTGAATTCTACTTATTTGTATGTAGGTATGTATGTATGTATGGATGTATGGAGATAAAAGTAGCCTAAGTTACTCCTTATCACATCAGCTATCGGCCAAGGAAAGTCCCGTCAAAATCGGTCCAGCCGTTCCCAAAATTAGCCCCGCCAAACAGACAGACAAACAGACAAAAATTGTATTGTTTTGGTATATTTACTGTGTTACACACATATGCATTTAGTAAAAAGTAGAATTTGATTAGAATAGAAGCAGTTTAGTAATTAATTTTGTCTATAAAGCGATAACAGAAATACATAATTTGTGAAAATGTTAGCTTTCTAGCTATCACTATTTATGAGATACAGCTTGTGACAGACAGACGGACGGACGGACAGACAGACAGACAGCGGTGGATTAGTAATCCGTTGGGTGCGTTTTTACCTTTTAGGTACGAACCCCCTAAAAGATAGAACTAAGATACAGAATGGCTTAAAATACGATTATTTAAATTGACATAACTTTTTATTTCTGAACCGTTTCACATGAAACAAACACCAAATATTAAGTGAAACTTACCACAATATTTATATGAGAAAACAGCAGATCGAATAAGCCGTTTCTGAAATTAGCGTGCACAAACATTCAGACAAACGGACATTTTTCCGGGATAAAAAGTGTTGTGCGCCAAAGGTTAAAGTATAATCATACCAAGTTTCATTGGAATCGGACCGGTAGTTTTTATGTGATGCTTGAACAAACAGATAGACAGACAGACAGACAGACAAAAAAATCTAATCACATATTTGGGGTCGGTATTGATCTAGTGACATCCCCTGGTATTTATTTTTTCAATATTTTTAATGTACAGAATTTACACTTCTACAGCTTTATTATAAGTATAGATATAGATTATCTGTAACCGTCTCTACGTAGATAAAGCTATAGAACTTTATCGAATGTAGAAACTTTATCGAAAAAGATGCTCTACCCTTATTGTCTCGTCATCAAATCTGAAATATAAAATTTTCCCACGGCCAACAAATGAACTCACTATTAGAGTATCAATTAATTAAGTTTTCCAATCAAGGTGCGTTCCCACGTCATGATATCTCGCAATCACGCAACATCTTTATTCTTTTATTAGATTACACCCCATTTCCCTGACCATAACCACCCTTTTGTTTTGGGCGCGCGTGAAATGGGCTACCCATAATTACATTGTAACGTGTTGGCTCTTCTTTTAAAATGCCACTATTATTTAATTTGTGGCTTGAGCCACGCGTGAATAATGAATTGAATTATTTTATTTAATTACTTACACTATATATTACTGGTGGTAGAGCTCCAGTGACGGAGCTCGCGGGCGTAGGCATCACCGCATTACCTAATATACCTACTTGCCGCTAAATGGTAGTGTTCAGCACTATAGTGTTCCTGTCAGGTGGTAATTTACAGCCCTGTAATTTCCGGCACAGAGGCATAACACCTTAGGTAACGCATCTGCATTTGACCTTGGTCTTTTTGTGGGTGGCTGCAGTCATCACTTAACATCAATGTGAACTGCATGCTTGTTTGCCACTTCCATAACATAAAAAAGAAATACTTAAAATAATCAATTTCTGTGAAACCATTCAAATTTTCTGATAAAAGTTTTACATCTCATAATAAAGTTTTTTTATGAAAAAATAAATGTGATATCGAGAGAACCCTAATTTGACATAATATATAAATTTAATAATAAAATAAATTATCATGGTTTAACATCAACAAAGGCATCCTTGTCTGGTGCACAGAGCAATTAGTATAATTCGACAGTAAATCAATTCTTTGCATAAAACTGGCGCGAAAATATGCGATGCGCCCATGTTTATGCAAAGTAGGCCGAAAATTACAAATAAAAGGGAAGTGTCATCACTTGATAATAAGGATTTTTTGCTGGTGGTCCAGCGGCTCGAAGGCGTATGTACCAATTCAGAACCTATCTAATCTCTTACTATTGCTAAATGAGAGAATTCATGCTCATTAGAACTAGAGGGTCATTGTACTGGTTAGCGACCACTTAGTGGACTTGCCCACTTTGGATACGTAAATTTATATACTACCGACGCTTAAGTTGAATAATGTCTATGTAAATGAATCTTAAATATGGTCTATTTATGGAATATGTAATAACGCAATACACTTCCATATAAATATTTATAAATATGATCGAAAATGTTCGAAACTAGTCAAAACGTCGGTTTACGACCGCTTTTTCCAGTTTGCGTCCACTGCTGAATCAGTTTGCGACCACTATAATAAGCTTATAACATAGTAATAAAACAAAGTTTGTTGATTTTATTAAATATCTTTTTAATTATTTGTATTTATAATTTATTTTTTGAATTAAATTAGTACTTTCCAATTCAAATTAAACATGACTAAAAATTGTAATAATCAACACAAATAGTAGTTATATACTCGATAAAGTGTTATTTTCTGGTGGATTTTGACTGGTATCAACAGTCATTGTTGTTTTTTCTGTAGGACAGGCTAAAATGACATTCAACCTGTCTTCAAGAATAACAACTTGTGAGAGGAACTTCTTAAAAATTTGAAATTTTTTTATGTTATAAGGTCGACAGACAAGCCAACGGGCCACCTGATGGAAAGTGGTCACCGTCGCCTATGAACATTTGCAACACCAGGGGAGTTGCAAACGTGCTGCCAGCACGCACGTAGAGAATACCAAACGTCGCCCATAATAGGGGAGGCGGTTGGGTGAGGCGGGGAAATCGGGCAAGACGTCGAAGTGTCCATTCTATACGTAGCATTATTACATATTCTCTGTCCGAAGTGAAATACTACCTCGCTTTGTTATGCACCCCAAGCTTTTTAGATGCCAACTTGGTCTTACACTCGCTGTGGTAGAGCCCCAGTGACGGAGCTCGTAGCGGGCGTAGGCACCTCTGCATTACTTAATATAATAATAATAACGGCAACCCATGATACGTCCCACTGCTGGGCACGAATCTCTCCCCTTTTTGGGGGGAGGCCTGGAGCTTACCCCACCACGCTGCTCCAATGCGGGTTAGTGGAGATACGAGGTTAGTGGCCAAGCCGCTGTCCGATGTTTTTAAACCGCCCATAAGGCCTCCAACAAGGTTTAATGGCAAGGCTTCGGGAGGCACGTTAAGCTGTCGGTCACGGTTGCTATCGATAGATGGCAGTCATTTTAGTGAGTAAATTAGACGAAGTTCTAACAAGAAAACCAGTGGTCGCTAACTGAAAGCATATATCTTTATGCTTCTATAACATCAGATTCTTAATTGTTTAACCATAAAAACATCATTGAGTTGTTAATGAGCAAAATAATATAAGGCTTCAAATGTTAGAATGCGACCACCCGGCCGCTTTAACATCAAGTCCAACTATATATTGAAATAATAATGCCTTTTTATCGTATGTAATATTAGTACAAATCAATAAAATTTACCTTTGTTTGGTGCCCGGCGTGCTATTTTAATTGCAATATACGGCACGTGAACTTACCACTGTATCGTCACGCGCATTCAGACCCTATTTTCTTGTTTTGGGTTAAGCGATTAGGTTCAAACTTGTGAGATTCTTGTCACAAAAGTATTCAAGAAATATTAAATGCTTACTTTTTATTGCTATCTCCTAAAAAAATATTAATACCTAAAATAAAAGGAGGCCGTCCCGTCAAGTGGTCGCGTACTGGAGCCGGTCGCGTTACCGGTACAATGACCAAAGCTAATAAAAGTACCTTTCAAATGATATAGGGACCACATTCCATATTTTATTTTCATAAATTGTTTTAAACAACTCCAGCTTAAGTGATTCCAGTTTAAAGCTCGCAAGTTTACCTCTATGTGCTCTAGATGTGTCTCGTATACTAAACTGAGATATACCAACCGCTATCGTATTTGTATTAGATATACAGCCTTATAACTTGTGGCATGGCATAGATACAAAATCTATTTGTAAGCCTCAGAATGGCAACAAACATGTGTGCAATTCATACGTGGTAGAAGTGAATCCTTCAAAAATTCAAACTTTGTACTGCGCATGCGCACACATACACTGTAGGTCCTGTACAATACTTCCTGTCTACCTACTTTCAAATCACAACACATTTCAAAGAAGATTCACTTCAATATGTTATGTCTGTAATATGCAAATATTCACTTGCCAGCAATGTTATAGGACCTATATTGATGGAAAATGAACTTGAATGGAATTTGATTGTGACTTTCTTGAGAAATGAGAAACAGGTCTTTTTACTAAAACAAAAGTTTTCAAGATTAAAAACCATAGTTACCGTTTGGGGCAATCATTTACTAAGCCAAGCCCAGAAGCAGAAATTATGCTATCACATTTTTTTTCTTGTACATAAATATATGTTTACACGTATGACTCATCTGGCAGTTGCTCTGCAATCATATAAAGTAGCATATTATTACCTATTCTTAAACCAAAGAATAAAAAAGGACACAGTTGTTTTGTCGCGTGCTGCATTCTAAACAGTAGAGTAGAGGTGGAGCTGTCGTCGCCATGGATGCGCGAAACGGTGCGACCGCGTCAGTGTCGCCAAGTCAGCCAATTTTTGCCTAAATCTTGCCATATTTGGGAATTGATTACTAATATTAAATTTTAATATTGTAACTTCTTAACTCCATGTCTATAATTCACGAAATAGTGAAAATAAATTCGTGAATTCAAGGAAACATGCACGATGGTGCGCCTATTGACATCACCGGACACTTTACCAAACTCCAATGGTGGCACTGGAAAACTCAAAAATACGACAGTGGTAAAATATCACTCGATAACTCTATAGTCGACTCTATAGTAGCTCAGTGTAGGAGTCTACCTACTACCACAAAATTACTGAGGCAGTTACCTCATGATAGTAAATAGACCCTTAATAATTTAATGTTTTATCTACACAAATCTATACTAATATTATAAAGCTGAAGAATTTGTTTGTTTGTTTGCTTGAACGCGCTAATCTCAGGAACTACTGGTCCGACTTGAAAAATTATTTCAGTGTTAGACAGCCCATTTATCGAGGAAGGTTTTAAGCTATATATCATCACGTTAACATGACTACGAGAGGGTAGGTAACGTTGCATCCGCGCGAAGCCGGGGCGGGCCGCAAGTATAATATCAAATATTAAACAAAACATATTAACTATTTTTATTTATTTATAGAAATAAATGCCTACTCTTAAAATATTTAATTTAGAAAATTACTCCGTGTTACAATATTTTAAAACACACTTACTAATATTAAACGCTAATATGCCACTTTGTGTTAGTTTGCATTGGCAACACTGACTTACAGCGCCTGCGCTCGCGCACGCGCGCCCGCATCATGTAGATAACGGACGACAATAAATTAGCTTCAAACACACGGCTTTTCACAACAAAACTATTCACGTTGTCAGTTTTCACCTTGCCGTTTTATTGACTATCATCTTTTCAAGGTATCAATTTTATTAGATGCCTTCACATACGCTTTTTATGACGATAAAAAAATATTTTCAGAACATTCGTAAAAAATTGTAAAGACGTTTTAATCTTAATAAATCTTGACATTAAAAACTTAATAAATCTCTTGTACCACACCCTTCTTCTAAACTAAATCTTTTTTGGAATCCTTTGAAAATTGGAAATCAATAATTTCAACAACTACAGAGACGGTAACTATACCCACTGTATTTCTAATAGCAATTTATCTTCCTTTTCATTATGGAACTCAGGCCAATAACATTTTCACAATAATCTATTCAAGAATAAATTTACCTATTTATCGACTCGCTGTCCCATTATTCCTAACTAATAGTGAAAAACAAGAACTCATGAACCAACTGCGCCTATATTTACCTACAGCATTTAATAGCAACATGTATGTAATATATTAAATGAAACCCTGTTACATTTAAAGGTATCAGTGAATTTTGCAAACAGATAGATGACTTCATAATTTTAACCGATTGCGACACCCGGCCAAGCTGAAACTCGACATTATAATTCGATTGCGCATTATACCGATTAGTTTCGCCCGAAACTGATTGTTGCAAATATTAGAGAATCGGAGGTCAATCATATGTGTTTGTTAAAGTGACAGTTGCACCAGACGCGGGGGAGTATTTGTTCGGAGTTGAAAATAGTTGTTTGATTAACTCTCTTTCATGTCGGTGTTCGTCGGAACGCGATTGTCTGCGGATTTGTTTAATTTGATCCTTTGTTTGAGCGCCGGTTGTGTGGAAAGGCTTATGGGCCGAGGGCGCGTTCAATGGAGATGGATATGTTGATTTCATATCAGTGGCGCGGTTATCTGTGTTGTCACCGACAGATCGCGACCTGTGCTTGATTTATTTCATGTTAGCATTACGATTCGGTGAGCCAGGTTGTGATTATATTATGATTAGGTATTCAAAACCATTCTGATACAATCCATCGAACGGGCGGAAGGACGTTTATGATAGAATAGATAGATTTATCTGAATTCACATTATTTAAATATTTAATAATACGATTTTTTTGTATTCTTATTTCGTTCGTATATTCAATACCGACCCGTGGTTCCTACAACTGCGATACTATGTCGACGTAGTGTGGTGTGTGAGTCTCGACTCGTCCTAAGACAAAAGCATTAAATTAAACTTGTCATAATACCTACAGATGCGTTCGTTGTGTCCGTTCTTGGACCGTTCCTACATCTTTTATGATTAAACAGTTCACGTTGATGATATATGAATACTGTAGCATTATAATATCTATACAAAAATCCAAGTTTTCAATACCTTGCCACTTGCCACTCCTGAGACTTCATCTGTTATACCTGTAGATATAAATAGATATGTCAGAAATTGTAGATAGCGCTGAACTTAGGAATTTAGTGGTAAGTAGGAATAGTAGGTATGTTAGGTAGATAATATGGGTTTGCCTACGCCTTCGAGCATTGTCACTAATTTTCGTCACATATCTTAGCTTAGGCTTAAGGTAAGATTTTTCATGCAACTTAAATACAAAAAATAATTTGATCTCATTCAACTATTTTCATTGTAAAATTTCATCCAAATCGGTGTTGTGGTTAACTTGTGAAAGCGTCACAGACAGACAGACCTTCGCATTTATAATATTAAGAATGGATAGTACGGATGTTACCTTACAATCCATTTCCTTTTCTGGTCTCAATTTGTGGATATAAACACACGTATTCGAGTTTTATTGAAGTATAGGAGTGTCTGTGTGAAAAACATCGTGTACTGCACATGCTTCTTTGATCGGTCGTTGTTGACAGAGCACAGACGGTAAATCCTGTCTGCTGTTTACTGCCGACAATCCCCCCTCTCACATACAAATATCTACAGTACTGTTAGGGTGCTTTTCCATCAGAGATGTGCTATGCAGCTATGCTGCGAAGATGTGAAATCTACGCTACGATCAAACAAAAAAAATATCCAAATCGGTACAGGCGTTTTCAAATTATCGGTGAACATAAAATAACAAAAAGATTCCGACGGATTGATATCCACCTCCTTTTTTCGAAGTTGGTTAAAATATGTGACCGTTTCCACCAATAGTAAGCTATGCCAAAGAATATGATTGGTGGATATCAAACGCATCCATAGCAACGTAGCATACCACATCTCTTGTGGAAAAGCACCCACCCTTACGGTATAATGCAATAAAAGTATCACATTTTATATCTGAAATATTTTTTACGTAACTTCACGCCTGTAATCCCCGAAGGGGTAGGCAGAGGTAAATGCATTCATTCAAGCATACATGCAAACACCCACGATTCGCCGGTTACGTTTTGGCCCATGTAACAGGTGGCGAGCCTGTTGACATCTCCGGGCACATTACCAAACTTTGAGGTACTGGGAAATTTCCAGAAAATGATATGAATAGAACCAGAGACAAAGGCTTTTTCATCATTATCTCTGATAACCCCCTACCCGGGAATCGAACCCAGGACCTCAGCGTAGTAGTAGTGGCCTGCTACCACTAGGCTACCGAGGCAGTTCCTTATTAGTTAGTTATTTTTTCCTCAATTTAAATAAAAATATTAAACTGCCAACAAACAAACTATAAAAATGTAGAGTCATATTATTTGTGACAACTGTAAGGCACAAAAATGTGTGGAAAGTAAGTCAAGTTAGGTAAAATTTTAATTATTTTAATGCTTTTCTTTTAATGTAATGGAAGTGGCAAACAGGCATGGTGATGGTTCACATTGATGTTAAGTGATGACTGCAGCCTATAGACACCCACACAGACCAAGGTCAAAATGCAGATGCTTTACCACTCCTAAGGCCTAAGGTGTTATGCCTCTGTGCCTGAAATTACAAGGCCATACATTACCACCTGACCGGAACACGATAGTGCTGAACACTGCCTACGCCCGCGAGCTCCGTCAATGGACCTCTACCACCAGTAAAAAAATCCCAAAAAGAAAAAGTTTCTCAGAAGAGATAATCATTCGACCGAATTTGAATGAGTTAACTTTAGGAGTTAACACTAAATGAAAAAAAATCTGAGGTGGACCACGCAGGCGTGTACTGTGTGTACCTATTTATCTAAACAAATAATTTAATTATTGGGTTTAGTTGAAAATGAGTAGCTCCAACCGCTAACCACTAACATATTATCGAAGCCAGCCTAATAAAACCGAGGTACTGAGTCGGGGTGCTAAATAATGTGGCTATTTAAATCACAGACTCCCGCATCTCATTTTTCTACAAAGTAACAATGTGAAGTTAGATAATTTTACACCATGCAAAAAAGAATCATCACTGTACCCGAAAGATGTTAACAGCTGGACCAAAAACTCCCCATAAGGGGGATATGCCATAATCGCCACGCTTGGCATACTGATTGGTGATCGCAGTGCTGATGCCTGTCTTGCGTTATGGCACTTAGTACCGCCCCATTGGAATGGTTTGACCACCATTGTTCAGTTGACTGATTGCACTAGTAGAAGAATTCGTTTCCAGTAGAAGAAAATTCTGCCACCAAAACATAATTACAGTATCCTACAAGAAATATTGCACATCGACTAACGAAGGAGACTTCGGCTTATTTCGGGTTTGTAGAGCGTTATCTCTCTCGCACCTTACCCATCTGACGTTAGTGTGACGTTTGTCGACCATTATGTTCAAGTTTTGACCAATGCCGCACCACAGACCAACAACCTCTATCAGTTCTTACGTAGACATTGTGCAACAGAGATAACGCTCTACTAAGTCGAAACTAGCCGATTGTCTATTGTAATATCTATTTATTTTTCGCAATAACACATGCGAATAAACTTTTAGAAATTAAAGAAAAAACGAAAAGAAAAATTTGACTTATCACTAAGCTACCGAAGTAAAGCGGCTGGACTAGTTATCCTGAGGTCGCAGGTTCGATCCCTGCCCGAAATCAAACTTTTCTTTCCGTTTTTTCTTTAATTTCTAATAGCCGATTGTCTATTTCGTAGGCTCGATGTGCAATATTAAATGTTGAGTACTGTATTAAGAAATGTTCAATCAATTTTTGTTTACTACGCGAAAGGCGAGTCATCTTATTCTGATACGGAATTGTTGTCAATTTCGCGAATTACGACTTCCGCAGGAGTGAGGGGCCGCAAATTGTTAGTGGCGTAACCACTTTTTATTTGAGCGTCAATTGATGTAGGCGACAACGGAAGGGGGTTATTCGACCAATGATGAACCACTGCGGACCACATCACGTAGATTTTACAATTTGCATAAACACTTGAGGTTTAGAGTGTCTTTGCGTTCTGGCATAACAACCAAATAGGTCGAGTACCATGGACGTACTCGGCCTATTTGGTTTTTTACGCAGACTCTTGATACATCTTCCGATAGATCTGAAGGTGGGTCACGAGGCTACAGAATCTGAATGAAGAGAGTAATGGATTCAGAAGAGGCACGGCAGGTTTGTACCAAGATATTTGACGTGCTATCAAGCAGAGCCTACCCCGTGAGAAACTTGGCGTGTTGATTTTCATAGATATAATTTGATTTTTGTACTATAAAACAACTACAAATATTTTTCGTTAAATTTCATTTTGTTAACAAACTTTTCGACGAAGTTTTCTTTGGCAAACCAATCGTTGCCATAAATAACTTTAATTCGCAATTCTCTTATTTGCCACGTATTTTTATTTCAAAATGTTATTTCACCAAAGTATAATGGTGCAAATAATTATGTAGCAAATGATTTGCTTGGGCAAATACCTTACAAATTTTCAAATAACATTTTATCAATTTTTATATTGCAAAGTTTTCTCAACAAAATGAGATTCTTTCCATTCAGCTGTTTTTGTCGTCGTTTTTTTGGCGCGTTGCCCTACTTAGGTCGAAGGACGCCGCACCGTTCGGTGTTAGGTATTTTTTATATAATTTGTATGCCAATCAATGCATTTGACGATATAATTAATGACGTATAAAAAAGCTGGCGCTCTACACTCTCTGCCTACCCCGTTAGGGACCTGGCGTGAAGATACATAAATATTAGGTTGGGGACAAAGTTTCTTCGCATTTTTTAAGATAATTCAAAACATTTTTTAATATAGTTTATTTAAATTTAACTAAAGTATGTATATACCATTTTGTTCGATAACCTTTTGCCATCTTGTAGGTAGGGACATGATCCCATTGCTATAAAAAAATTGGGACTTCTCATCAAAATACCGCGACAAGTGGATTTGGCAGTCCTCTCGTGATGTTAACCTAACATTGCATAAAGAATTCTGAAGAGACCGAAACAGGTGGAAATCTGAAGGTGCAAGGTCAGGACTATACGGCGGATGTATTAACACCTCCCAGCCAAACTCTCTTAATTTTTGCTGAGTGGCTATAGATGTGTGAGGTCTAGCGTTATCATGATGAAACACCATACCCCTTCTATTGATCAATTCCGGCCGCTTTCTCTCAACTTCTTGCTTTAATCTCATCAGTTGTTCGCAGTAGAGTTCAGAATCGATAGTCCTGCCTGGTGGTAATAGCTCATAATGAATAATGCCCTTCCAATCCCACCACACACACACAACATCACTTTATTGCGAGTTAACCCGGGTTTCGTTACAGTCTGTGAAGCCTGACCGGCCTTTGACCACGACCTTTTTCGTACGTGATACACTTTACTTTTCATCACCAGTTATCAGCTTCTTCAAAAATGATTCGGTTTAATACGACGTCGTAATAAAGAATCACAAATGAGTACACGGTTCATTAGGTTTCTTTCAGTGAGCTCGTGAGGTACCCAAATATCGAGCTTTTTTTTGTAGCCAGCGTTTTTCAAATGCGCCAATACTGTTTTGTGATCAATTCTCAGTTCTTCAGCTACGTCGTAACTACTGATATGTCGATCTTGCTTCACTTTTTCAAAAATGGCATCCATTTTATCCGTAATAGGGCGACCAGAGCGAGGTGCATCTTTGACATCAAAATTTCCGGTTTGAAAACGCTTAAACCAAATTTGTGCTACTCTCACAGACACTGCACTAGGTCCGGTCCATAAACATCGCAAATTTTTTTCGCGGCTTGCGTTGCATTTTTACCTTTTTTGTAGTAAAATTTTAAAATGTATCGAATTTCTTCATTAGATTCACTCATCTTGACAGTACGAAAAACAAATGAAAATCAGACATTTGCCTAATTTGAATTTGGAATTATGTTCTTTAAAATTTTAACTTTCAATGATACCAAAACCAGCCAGATACAAATACTACAGCCAAAGAGATTTTATTACAAGTTCATACATACTATAATGCGAAAAGACTTTTTCCCCAACCTATTACGTATTAACACAAATCCCTTGTAAAAATTTGCATAACAATTATTTATCAAATCTTTCGTTGAGAAATAAGATACTGATTTTTTACTGGTAGTAGAGCTCCAGTGACGGAGCTCGCGGGCGTAGGCACCACCGCATTACCTAATATACTTGCCGCTAAATGGTAGTGTTCAGCACTATCGTGTTCCGGTCAGGTAGTAATGTACGGCCCTGTAATTCCCGGCACAGAGGCATAACTTTACGCCTCAGGAGTGGTAACGCATCTGCAGTTTGACCTCGGTCTTTGTGTGGGTGTCTATACGCTACAGTCATCACTTAACATCAATGTGAACTGCATGCTTGTTTACCACTTCCATTACATAAAAAAATATCAATGGGAAGCGTTAAGTTGGAAAATAACATATACAAATAAAAAATGGGACAAAATGTTTGGGAAATGATATTTTTCGCCAATTATTGATAATTTTCGCCAGAACAAACCGTTTAAAAGCATAATTGTTCCATTATTACGGAATCTATGATGTCACGGTTGGCTAGAAGCGTCGGCATTTGAATGCCTAGGTATTAAACCGAATTTATATTTAAATATTGACAAACCTTAAAAAAAACACGTAAGTAAGGCATAAGTATAGTGTCGGCTTTATAATTCCCATATTATCTGACTTCAATCATTCAAGATCCACTCAGTAAGATCATTCTTCTACGTAAAATCCAGAGAGAAAGTACTGCAATATGAGATTACATTTAAATCTTCAGTAAATCCATCAGACAATGGACAGATTTTCGTAAATCCAGTTACATCGATTCGACTTCCGAAGGCGCAAAGAATTTGTTTTTAATTTCTAAAATTGCGGCGTGTTAAGTAAAGGGTTTGTCAAGACAAAGCAGTTAAACTGTGGAGATTAACTACCAGACAATTTACGTGCACGGCACCATCGGTCCTGCAACCGTTTTCGTTTGTTTGTGTATTCAATACAGTTTTTAACTGTTTATGATTGCTCAAAATTATTTTTGTGTGTAGGTATAAGTTGACTAATACACATAAGTGTAGTTAATCTCCTAAGTAGTTTCATATTAGTGACTTTATTGTTTCATTGTGTATAATAAAATTATAAAATTGGTACCTAAGCGGTCAAATAAGTACCATCGTAGAAACATCCGTTAGATCACATTAGTGGTTTATTTTGTGTCGATAAAGTCTTATGGCAATGGTTTAGGATATACTTTAATGGTACTTGGAGAATAAAAGCTATAATAGACATGTTTGATAGCTCTTCTTACCTGAAATGGTGACTGATTATAAATCAAAATCTGATCTGCTTCGGTTATAGAGAAAGTGGACGCCAATTAATAGTGATCGTAGATTACCGCAATATCACAGAATTGAATCTAACCCATAAGACAAGTATAAAAAATCTACACAAGGCAAGTAATTTCGGAAGCCCGTTACACGATTATTTCAGGATGCTAAAACTTCCCGAGTGCACATGTAAATACCTACTTAGTTCTAAGGTTCATAATCTTATTAATCTCTACAGACACGAGAAAAATATGACAATTGAAATTGTAACAAATAAACACGGAAAGTCTACCTAACTTTTACATTTTAGAGTAAACATGTTAACAATCATACGGTGACTTTAAGTTAGGTACCGACTTACCTAAACTTCTATCTTAATAAGTACCTACCTATCTACTTGATTTCTTGTAGTTAGGTACTGTCACATTCAACGTTACCTGCTACCACGTACTAATAACGTAATAAATAGATTACAGAACAAAATGAATGCAGAAGATGGACAATTTTACCTAAGCTCTATCAATAGCTTAGCAAAAAACCCTTAATCGGATTATCACCAACTTGGCAATTCGGAAGACGCTAATTCAAGTAGGTATGAGTTATATAATATTTTCTAATAGATACACGTATCAATTGTTTTCTATATTTTTGATTATGAAATGATACCTATTCAACGAACATGCGAGTTGGCGCCGGTTACTTCTTTCGTAAGTGCGAAAAACAGTAGGGAGATAATCCAGGTTATCCATTTGCGAAGCTTAGGGTCTAACCGTACTTTACGGTCGTGCCCCCACCAAGACAAGTTTTGAATATTATAACACATAATTTCAAATAACAAATAAGCTACTGCCAATAACTTTGCAAAATTTTCATCAAAAGCAAATGGCGTGCGCATGCGCAGTCGTTAACGTTGTAACGTGCGCGCCCGCATCGTTCACCCTCCGCTACTCTACTTACACGCCTCGTCATATATCCACCTATTCTTTATTTTATACCTATGCTTAACTATCGCGAATACTTCTAATTGAATTTTAAATTATAGACGTTAATTGTATTTTAAATTGCGGAAATATGTTGATAGGAAGGCTTGCTTACATATCAAACGTTTTAGTAATCAAATATCGTTTTTGAATAGAAGTCTCTGTATAGAGGTATCATTTATTTCTAGACCTACCTACTGTACCTACCAAGAAAATCAGATAGCCACACACTTACCTGAACGCCTATATTCTTTGATTTAGGATGACACGACCACCTCCCGACTCATCGTCGGATTAGTTCCGTTTCTGTCAAATTATTGAATTGTTACCTATAAAAAGGTAGTTATCAGGTAGTTAGCAGGGATATCGATTGAGTCAGCTCAGTGCAATATGCTATAGGCAGAAAGGTAACGTTTGTTCTAAAATTGTATTCAAAGGCACGTAGATGCCTACGCGCTTTTTTGAACAGGGTGTCAATAAAATCAACGATAAACCGAAAACGTCTGATAGGCCAAGTCATGACAGTTATCAGAAAAATGTTCTCAGAAAAACCTACACTTAGGTACACTTAACACAGGCACACAATACAAAGGCTATTTTGATAGAAATATAGATAACTCATTTGATTTAGTACCTGCTAGGTACCTATTACAGCTTTACATTTCTGTGCTGCTACGAAAATAGCTCTACATTTATTACTGTGCGGTAGGTATTTAGCATACAAAGAAAGCCGATTTTTTTTTAATGTAATAAACGTGGCAAACAAGCATGCAGTTCACATTGATGTTAAGTGATGACTGCAGCCTATAGACACCCACACAATGACCAGAGGTCAAAATGCAGATGCGCTGCCACTCCTGAGGCCTAAGGTGTTATGGCCTCTGTGCCTGAAATTACAGGGCCGTACATTACCACCTGACCGGAACACGATAGTGCTGAACACTACCATTTAGCGGCAAGTATATTAGGTAATGCGGTGGTGCCTACGCCCGCGAGCTCCGTCACTGGAGCTCTACTACCAGTAAATAATTCTAAAATAATAAAAAAATAAAACTTTTCAATACCGATGGTATTGAAAAGTTTTATTAACGGCTTTATACGGTAGGACGGCAGAATGAATATAGGTACCTACTTCCTATAGGCACGAAAGAGGTATGTACCTATCACTGACACACGAAGCTAATTCGTCTACCGTTGTCGTGTTAGATGAGAGGTAGTTATCCATGACTATAGAAATAGGAATATCTTGTTATTTCGATTTATTTTTTATGTCATGAAATTGGCAAACAAGCAATCAGGTCACATTGATGTTAAGTGATGACTGCAGCCTATAGACACTGACACAAAGATCAGTGCTCAAAATGCAGATGCGTTACCACGTCTGAGGCCTAAGATGGTATGCCTCTATACCAGAAATTACAGAGCCGTATATTTCAGTGAGTAAAACTATGATTACACATAACGGCATCTCTCAATGTCTATAAAATGATAGAGGCGACAGTTTGAGTTTAGAATCACTTTATGAAGTTTATGAGATTAAATCATAAATGTACATATGCAAATAAATAAACCATAACCATAATAACATTGGTCACCAGTAAAATATGATGATTCAATATTCTCAAAATACGATTTATACGATCAAAATTCGATACATTCGGTACTAGAAACATAAAGAACTGTTAAAACACCTACACCTGAAACATTGTACGTTATTTGCGATAAGCGGAAATCAATACTTTCTATACAGAGCGGTTGGTAACCGAACTATCCGTGTCACATATCACTGATATTTCCCAACACAATTTTCCTGAAAATATAAATTTTACGGTGGAAAATTCCGATTGGCTGGTGGGATCAGCTGCGATTGGCTGGGAGGCGGTGTCGGTATACTCGAGCGTGCACATTGGCGGGCATAGTGGCCCCACCACGGCGCCGGGTGGGAGAAATCATCCCCGTGTTTATTTTTGTTGTTAAAGTCAGTGAGCTATGAGCTTTCGACGTGTGTACTACACGTATGTTGAGAATCATTTTCGTATTGCGATTTCATATGCATACACGATCCATTGACAACCGCAAAGCGTTTTTAACAGACTTTTTATGTGTTGAAGTGGACAGTGGTGATTGTTTTGACTATAAAGGGACTTTACAATAAAAGGACTTTGTTTTCGTTCGCCTTTTTCATATTTTCGGAGATGGTGATCCTGTAAGTACCTATTTTTTACTTTACCTACTTTTATAAATACTCTTACGACTCTTAACAAAATATTTGAATAGTAAATAAAATAATGTATGTGTTAGTTACATTGTAGGTACCTATAGTTACATATAGATCCAAGTAGATACGTAGATAGTAGATTTATAGATTGCGTTGTGTATATTGACCAAATCTACCTGCCGAGAGATATGTAGATATCTATTAAGTTTAGGTACCTATAGCTTGAATTTCTTATAGGTTTATTTATTATTTTAATATTTCGCAATGTTATCAAATAAGTACCTACTTGTAGGTATACAGAAAACTTTCCTTGCTCTACCAAAAGTTTACTTGCCACTAGAATATAAAAAAGAATGAAGTACCTAATTAGTTGACACTTTTTATACGTACCTAGGTAGGTAATCATTGATTTTTACTGGTGGTAGAGCTCCAGTGACGGAGCTCGCGGGCGTAGGCACCACTGCATTACCTAATATACTTGCCGCTAAATGGTAGTGTTCAGCACTATCGTGTTCCGGTCAGGTGGTAATGTACGGCCCTGTAATTTCCGGCACAGAGGCATAACACCTTCAGCCTCAGGAGTGGTAACGCATCTGCATTTTGACCTCGGTCTTTGTGTGAGTGTCTATAGGCTGCAGTCATCACTTAACATCAATGTTCCATTACATAAAAAAAAAAAAAAAAAATGAGTTTATTAAAATAAAGTTAGGTTAGTTAGGTAAGTACCTACATAGTAATATGAACGTACCTACACTACGATCTACATAAAAACGGGCTTCAAAAATAAATTAAACGACAAAAGGGTAGTAAATAGGTATGCGTGCGTTCTTTTAAATGTAGTAGAGTCGTTTAATTCAAATAAAATTCTATTCTTCTCGTAGGCACATTTCTGGTCATTTTTCACTCAATTAAAATCTGCCTTACAGACTGTACCCATATGTTTTTTATATTTCTATGACATAAAAATATGCGATTTGATAATTTTCTAATAAATAACATCTACCTTCGAACTTTACATTTTCACCACAGGCATTAATCTCCAAAATGTTTAAAATTAAGCATGTAAGTTTAAGAATGTATTTTAAAAAGGTACTTACCTACCTTTCTAGTTATCAGGTGTTATTAGATATATTAATTAGTATTTATATACTTAATTAGTACGTAATACATACCTATATAAGCGTCTTTTTTTTATGTAATGGAAGTGGTAAACAAGCATGCAGTTCACATTGATGTTAAGTGATGACTGCAGCCTATAGACACCCACACATAGACCAAGGTCAAAATGCAGATGCGTTACCACTCCTGAGGCCTAAGGTCTTATGCCTCTGTGCTGGAAATTACAGGGCCGTACAAAACACACACTCTTGAACAACTTTCATTGCTCAAAGGTATTATGGCTAACACCGTAACTCTATTAGTAATAAATGTGTAAAGTAAATATTAGCAGTGGCAATAGTCGGTAGTTAACAATAAATAGGGTGGGTTCTAGGTGTTTGTTGGGGTGCTCAATTGATTCTAATTGAAACTCATTGGAACCGCACCATACTCGTGCGTCCAATGAATAAATAAACATTAGCTTTTATTAAGTATATACTTACATGCCTTAGTAAATTGTTTGTGAGTAAAAGCTACATCATCTTGAATTTGCACACCTTATTTTTTATACTCAAAGCCTAATAGGCGCCTAGATTTCGTACCTGGCCTATAGGTATCCTAACTATGAGATTAGAAACTAACTGTTAGACTTTTTAAAACTAAGTAGAGTTATCGTCTGTGAATTTAACAATTTTTAATTTACACAAAGAAATCGGAAAATAATGCAGAACTTACCGTACAGTAGGTAGGCTATTAAAAAAATAGAAATTAAGTAAACCTCTGTAAGTAGATACCTAAGTCAAGTAGTATTATTACATATTCTCTGCCTAAGTAGGTATATCAATTTCTTGCAACTTCTCACAAATATGGAGAATTTTGGACGTAGGAGAAGGTGGGGGAAACACGAACACCTAAGGATAAACTTAAATAAAACAGTGAAATTAAGATACAAAGTTTCTTTATTTGCTTAATAATCAAGTTTATTTATCCATGTAACTAATTAAATAATAAATTTTTATATTTTTTCATTATAATGTAACATTTAGAAAGAAAAAGAAAACCCTTGGTGTTCGTGTTTACCCGACGTGATTCGGGTAAACACGAACACCAGGTGGGGTAATAGCGAACTAACATATAATATGTTATTACGACAGATCTCACAATTACCCCGCCGATGTTGACTGTCCATCTGTGCATTTCTCGTGAGCCCAATTTTCACAAACGTAGCACTTAACCAATCTTCATCGGAGGGACCATCATTTTCTTTTTGTTCTTTTTCTTTTCTTCTCTTCTTTAGAATAGATACCAACGCTACCTTTGCTAATTTAAAAGATTAAATTAAAGCAAATTTTTCATTGAAAAATAGGTGTAAGTATTCAATTCAATGTATCTTCAAAGTAGGTATCTAAATTGTAGTTATTCTTATTCGTAGGTTAATAGAATTTTTTTGTAATAACTTTATCTGGCTACTAAAATAAAGCTACCTACTGACTTTTTCTTAGTACCTACCCAAGTTAAGTTGTTTTCTATACTTCATGTAGGTATACCTATGCAACAAATAACACCGAAACCTACTAGCTATAGGTAACTTATATAGCTACCTAAATGGTTTACCTACATAAGTTACTTACCTAACTAACACCTAACAGATATACACAATCGATAGGTGGTAGGTAATCGGATAGCATTATTATTTAGTATGGTATTGAGTACCTAAGTAGGTATGTACCTATTCTTATTTTTGGTAATAGGTAAATGTTTTATATTATTTCGCATAACACATGCTTGTGAAATATATTAATTTTTTAAAGAAATATGGAAAGTAAAATTTGACTTCAGGCGAGACTCGAACTCGTGGCCACTGGGAATCTAGTCCAGCCGCTCTTCCAACTGAGCTACCGAAGTCCTGCCCGATTTGTCAAATCTTTCTTTCCATTTTTCTTTAAAAAATAAATATATTTCACAAGCATGTGTTAATGCGAAATAATATAAAACAATTATTAAGGGTAAAAGCGACTTCTTTACGATATTTGGTAATAAATGTTACTTACTTCTTCAAAAAAAAAAACTAAATAATTACTACTTTCCTGACTTAATATAGATAGGTACCTACCATGTAGATTGTTGCCTAAACGTAAACATTAGATATAGGATCTCTTCACACAATAAGAACCTACTTGTATTTATAAGCATCAATTTCCTTACCTCCCATTAAACATCGCAGTCGTTTTGTGTTTTATTCTACAATTATATCTTTCTTTACAAAGTTGTTTATCCAATTAAGCGCGTCTCTCGGCGCGCCCCTTCCGAAGGCAATTCTGAAGCAATTGGCTCAACAAGAGCTTTGCGAGGGGAGTCCCTCTGTAACGCGATGTTGAACGCTACATAGCTACGTAATATGTCTGGAGCTTTTACTTGATCGCTTCTTTAAGCTTCTTACCTATAACAATTTGCGTTACATTCACATGATTAATTATTTTTCTATTTTAGCCTAAAAATAAGTATCTTTTATATCTAATACTCAGTAACGTAACAAATTCAATATTTAAAATACTGTTGCACTTTTACATCCAGTATGAGGCAAGGCATTTCCAAATTGATTAATGAAAAATTCCAATGTTTGGGTAGATAGAAAATTAGAAACAAATTGAATTGGTCAGTATACGCGCACATATTTTTCGCAAATTAACTTGCCTATCGCATTGTAATTTATGATTATTAAAAGTGAGTTCATCATCCGATCTCTATAAAGGCTAAACTGCATCCGTTAACAAAACGAATCATTTTGCAGTACCAGTCGTGCGGACATGTCAGAGGCACCCGCGACGCCGGAGTGGGACATCAATGACGCCGTGGTGCCGAGGGTCAGCAGCTTTGACACCTTCAGCGAGTGGTGCGACGGCCACGTCCGCAAGGTCTACCCGCCCGGCTGTGAAGAAGCCAGGCGGCACGCGTCCGGCTGGGCCATGAGGAACACGAATAATCACAATGTGCACATACTGAAAAAGAGCTGCCTAGGCGTCCTCGTGTGCTCCACCAGATGTAGACTGCCCGACGGCTCCAGGGTCCATTTGCGACCGGCTATCTGTGATAAAGCGAGGAAAAAACAACAAGGTATTTAAATGTATCTTTTAAGTGATGCCAAATACCTATTTTAGTACGACTAGGTATGTTAATAATCCGGAAAGGATTTTTGTTAATTAATCGCTACATGGACTTATAAACTTGCAAAAGCTACATAGAAATGAAAGAAGAAACAGAAAGAAAAATTTGTCTTCGGGCAGGAATTGAACCTGCGACCTCAGGATAACCAGTCCAGCCGCTTTATCACTAAGCTACCGAAGTCCCACTTCCCGTTCTTTCCGTTTTTTCTTTAATTTCTAAAGTTCACTCGCATGTGTTATTGCGAAAAATAAATAGTACAAAAGCTACCTACTTGAAATAAATTTTGCTCTAGTACAAAGATTAATAAGAAAGCACCTTTCGCCTGAAGTACTACAACATATTACCTATATATTAGGTAAATAGTAATCTAGGCTGTAAATTTGTTATACTTTTTATAATGCATATCTAATTAAAATCCTTATTCCTAGGTAAGCCGTGTCCAAACAGACTTTGCAACGGCGGTCGCCTCGAAGTCCAGCCTTGTCGCGGTCACTGCGGCTATCCTGTCACACATTTCTGGCGGCACACTGAACACGCCATCTTCTTCCAAGCGAAGGGCGCCCATGATCATCCTCGGCCAGAAGCGAAAGGGGCGAGCGAAGTCAGACGGTCACTGGGCGCTGGCAGACGAGTACGGGGTCTAGCGCTTGTGTTAGCAAGAGAAGCAGCCATCGCTGATAAAATACTTAACGTTAAACCCGACAAACTAATGCATCAGAAGATGAATAATGTACACCCACAACCACCACCACTAATCCCGGATCATCAAAGAAGTATGTATACAACCTATGTAAAACTATTTTAATTGTTTCATTTTGTATTACTGCTTAGTATAATGCAAATCATCAAACGTATAAAAAACTATTATAACTAATATATTTTATTTATTCAACAGTACTGACCTGCACGTGTGGACCATTTGAATGCAACTGCAGATGGCGTCCAGAAACCTCAACAGACTCCTACGCGACCACTACGTGGACTCCTTTAGAACACCAATACACATACGTCCCTCAAGTCCCTTCATCGTCGTCTTTGCCCCCGCCACAGCAATACGAACCAACTGCGTTAGCCGCGGAAGACATCTTCCACCCAGAAGAAATCTTCCAACTCGACCAACCTATACGCCTCGACTTCCCGATGGAAGAAAACACCATGGAATCCCCTCCAACGTTTGCTGATCTCAACGGTGAAAACTCCCGACCTGAAGAAACGTATTGGATAGACTGGCAGCGAGCCCAAGGAGGATCCGAATCAAGTGAAACGCCATCCCCAGAGTTATTCGGTAACGGATACCAACAAGCGGAAGCCTACTGCGAACAGCAAAATTACGGTCATCAAGCTTATTATCCCGAGGAAGCTCAATATTATCCCCTTGACAACACCCGCGACTCCCCAATTATGGATGAACAGGAACAGAGATATTACAGGTACAGTCAAGACTGTGCACAAAGTAACATAGAAATGCAAGGATGGAATTACTCGGACTGCGCTTTCAATCCGCAGGAGGTGACGGAATGTAAACAATACTACGACGTCCAGAATACACAAGCGATGAACGCGTTTAGTGCTTTATTATAATGTTATTATTTGTAAATAAATATAATGTTGTACATACTTAATATAATGTTGTAAATTGTAAATAATTTATAGTCGTATTAATCGTTATGGCAGATCAAAATCTACTATTTTAGTGTTGCATTGTATTATAAATAACGCGGCAAAAGCGTGATAATTATGTGTTCCTTTATTCTTTAAACTGTAATAAACACTTAAATGTTCTTATATTTTCTGTGCATGAATTATCATTCATAGCGCGAAAGGTTTCAAGGATAAATAAATAAAATCACGATTTTTACAAAATGTCTATTTATTGTATATAAAAATTACATTAAAATTGTCAATTTTACATATTTACTGACGATAAAATTGGTCACTACAAAATAGTCCATAAAGCGATCACACAATAGATTTATTATGCATTTGCAATCGCAAAACATACCTAAATACTGTCGGTATGACACAATAACATGACGCTTTGATATAGAATTTAACAATGAATTATCCCAAAACAAACCATTATCACACATTCATTAAACAATCCTTTAAAGTCGGAGGCCTCTTGTAATGAAATATATTCGCAATACAATCCTGGTTTTCACAGTTATCGTAGTGGTGTCTTATTATTTACAATTATATCGTTTCTGAGAATTCATCAGACCTACAATTTGAACATTTTTCATTACAAGTATGGATCTCTGAACATTGACTGATTGGGCCTGCAATCGTGATGCTCGTAGTAATTCCGAACTTTCTTACAACCATAATAATTGGGCCCATTAATACCAAAATAAAATATCAGACATGGACATCGTAAAAGCATATTTTTTAAGCTAGAATCTGGATCATTTTTTATCACATCAGTTAGTTGGGTTAACAAACTGAATTTTCAATATTTTCTTTTGTTTGAAACGGATGAAGTAAAATATCTAGATAAAATTTATCAATAAAATAAAGTCAATCACGGATAAACAAAAATTAATTATGTAAACTTTACCATCACTATGACACATGCATTTACATCAAATAGTAAACGTAGTAATTGTATTTTGGCGGCGGCCCATTTATTTTTTGTAAAACTGTAACTATTTATAATTAACTTTTCACATTCGACAATGATTTTTACCTCAACAAACAACTATGTACAATAACAACGCCTTGCAACTATTATTGGAGCTACAAAATCTTAATAGATCAAAATATATGAAGCACATCAAATACAGACACGTTATAACATTACTCGCATCGCTAGTAAATTGTTAAACTATCAAAATTCCACCAGCTTTATTTTTTTAATAAAAATTATTAGAAAGTTTTGCAAAGTTGCGAAAGAGGTTGAGCTGTCAATATTATAGTCGGGAGTAACACTCGGGACCGATTTCGTCGACCAAATCCGCTCCCGCTACACACGACCGGATTCGGTCCGGCGGACCGAATTTGCCGACCAAAGCCGCGCGAGCGGACCGCATCAGACTTGGCAGTAATAATTATGTCCGCCGGACTCTACACACGTCTAAATTTGATTCGGAGCGTACAGAATCCGCCGTCCGCTCTGTACCAAATCCGGACGTGTGTTACGACTATTGAGCAGATGAATTGATTTGATTGTTACCGTGGAATGCGTTGCACCAGCGTATTTTTTATAATGTTTCAGTTACCAGAGTTACAAGTGAAGTAACAACATTTGACAGATAATTGACAACAACTTTAACCAGCGCCTCTCGGCCGGTTACAGAACAGTTAACAGTTAAAATTATGACATCATTTAACAATTTTCAAAATGGGGCAACTAATTTTTTGCTTAGCCGATACTTTAACAAATTTGTTAAAGCGAAAGATGATGCAACTCAGCCTTAATATAACAAAAAGTTTGGTCACCTTGCATTTATGATTTGATTTTTAATAAACCCTGTATCATTTCTAATTTTAGGACTACCCTAGAATGCTATGCCGTAACTTCGACGCAGTGGTTAAGTTAAGCCACCATATCGATACTCTTTAGATGCATGTAGGCTGTAGTAACCACTTAACATCAACGTCAATTGTAATTTTGGAAGCTTAAAAATAGAGCCAACGTGTCTGTAAATGAAATGCTTAGTTGACTAATCACCAAAGTTCCCAGCGATCACAATACTCGGATCTATCGGACAAAGAAGAACATATGAACAAGCTATTCCATTATCCAGAATTCAAAAATGTATTGATGTATGTATGGCCCAACACACACTTGGTCGATTTTTAATTATACGATTTTTCAAATCACTTATACATTATACTGGTGGTAAAGCTCCAGTGGCAGAGTTCGAGAACGTATATAGCGCTATCGTGTTCCAGTCAGATGGTATTGTATGGCAGGATTAGCTACACATCTATATTGGACTTTTAGTTGTTGCAGTATTCTCTTAGGGTCCATGTGAATGACATTACATACTTGGTTGCCATTTTAATTACATATATTTGAAAAATCTTTGCTTTTCTATACTTACTCATACGTTACAAGAATCAACTTCGCCTCGACACCTATCACGCCACTGAACTCAAGGAAATTAATAAAATATGAAAATACGAAATAAACAACAAATCAAAAAA
The DNA here is from genome assembly GCA_036365455.1 of Macrosoma leucophasiata. NCBI lineage: Eukaryota > Metazoa > Arthropoda > Insecta > Lepidoptera > Hedylidae > Macrosoma > Macrosoma leucophasiata. Next base: position 17,334,376 of record JAWQUS010000007.1, on the reverse strand, counting down.
GCAAAATCAGTATAGAATTGGACGAATAACCGATTGCAATGACAGTAGACTTTAGTGATTAGCATTTATTGATCTGATATCTAAAATTGTAGCCAATTCTCTTAAAACTTGCCAATGATGTTTTTATCAGCATAAATAAGTCTGTATATACTCCTTCCTCCAGCGTACTCGTACGGCTATAAACTAACATTGTGATATTGCTAAACTGGGCCTAAGACGCGAACAACGTTACCAGCAAAGTGAACTTAAATCTAGTTCAAGAACATAGTGATTAATAATTACGTCCTTAATATAGGCCCTATGACAACTTAATTAGGCTCCCTGCACATTATCGTACTGCTCGCTTTCCGAACTGACATGAACTATGTCTTCAGGATTAAGTAGAACACTAGCTTATTTTGAATACTCAACAACGGGATAAAGGCAAATAGCAAGTAGATACAATAATGTGGAATGAACCTGTGTCGCTATTTCGTATTACAACAAAGGGCTGAGGAGAGCACAGCACGCACTATCACAGCTTTCGGCAATGCCGATTAACGCCTCTAATTTTGTTGGCAAACAAATTCAAGATTATTACCCTTCTTGAATATGTTTAGAGACAATTGCGAACCCACGTCGGGCGCCATTTATTTAAGGCCACAAATAAATCTTAACATGAAGCAAAGCCCTCAAAATTTAACACAACAACATTGCGACTAGCGCACTCAGCAACATGTAGTAAGCTGCTGAATAAAGATGAGGACGCAAGAATATGTGCTTCGACTTATATTAAGACCACGTGAAAGAAACAATTCGAAGTTTTGTCTCGATCTAACTACAACTAAAGTGAAAACGGTCAATATGTAAGAATAAGTGGCTCTAGTGTGCTTATGCTCGATTTTGATAATCATTAACGAAGGCGTAAAACAATCGAGTAAAATCTACGAATAAGAAATTGGGAAGAAGAATAACAATCTCATACAAAGTTCATTGGTTTTTTTTTATGTAGTGGAAGTGGCAAACAATCATGCAGATCACATTGATGTTAAGTGATGACTGCAGCCTATAGACACCCACACAAAGACCAAGGTCAAAATGCAGATGCACTCCTGAGGCCTAAGGTCTTATGCCTCTGTGCCGGACATTACAGGCCATACATTTGGTGGTTCCACTGTAGGAGCTCGAGGGCGTAGGTACAACCGAATTAGTTAATCTACCTAATGCCAAATGGTAGTGAACAGCACTATCCTGTTCCGGTTAGATGGTAATGTATGGCCCCGTAATAACTATCGCAAAGACAGTCTAAGGGGGTGACAAAGCATCTGCATACCGACCTCTGGTTTTTGTGTAGATGTCTATACGCTGCAATCATCACCTAACATCCATGCCAGCTGCAAGCTAGTTTGCCACCTTCGTTGAATTAAAAAAGTGTGACAAAAAAGTGGCACCACGGATATGAGCTGTCAACTGAAGTCGACAGACAAAGCACTGAGCAATTGCATACAAATATTGAACTATTTTGCCTTTACACTATATCTACGTATCGTTTTCTGTCAAAGTCGTGTACAGTACTCAACAATTAATATTGCACACTAGCTGACCCGGCTAACTTCGTATTGCCTCAGAATGAAATAATGTGTCAAAGGTTTGATAGATACGGTCTATTTATATGGGAAAATGAAATTGTGGTTTTTACTGTTTCCCTTAACTTCGTCATATTTTCTTTTAAACCTTCCCTGGGCTTCCAGAAATCATTCAAAACCAAAATTAGCCAAATCGGTCCAGCCGTTCTCGTGTTTCAGCGAGACTCAACGAACAGCAATTGATTTTTATATATATAGATTGAGTCTGCGAAAAAGACGATCGGCTCGTTTCGATGGTCGATTAATGGAACGCGCCCAATGTCAATTTCAACAATCAGCTGTTGAATGTCGGCCATCTTTTGTCCTTATAGCACTGTTATAGGTAGGGTTCTGGCCGCTATAACTTTATAGTGGGTTTATAGTGCTTTAGCGCTAAAATGCTACTATGAATAACGTTTTTCTTATAGCATACTATAGCGAGCTCTTAGAGGTGTTATAACTTTTTATGAATAAGACCGTTAGTTTTTAGGGCAAGACATTTTTTGTCATTTTTATTCAATTTTGTAATATTGATGACATATAATGTATAAGTAATTTATAATTCACTAGCGATAATACTGTCTTCTATCTTTTTGCATTCCAAGAATAACATGGATAAATGTGTGAAACACTATGTAACTTTCAAGCTCTGTAATGACCACATTTAAGGCAAAATAAAAACTATTCTATTCTATTCGACTTCGTAGAGCGTTATCTCTGTTGCACACTGCCTACGTTATCACTGACAGTCAAAATGATTGGTCAAAACTTGATCAAAATGGTCGACAACCATTACAGACCCAAAATAAGCCGAAGTCTGCTTCCTAGGCTCGATGTGCAATATTTATTATTGAGCACTGTAGTCAATTTTGATGACTGATTATTTTTTTACCAATTAATTATTCATAGCATGACATAATATACGACAGCGATTCTGGTGATTAAGTGAATAAACAATTATTTTACAAAATCGATAGCAACTATCAAGTACATCGGAGCACTTTAACTCACACTACTGGCTTCTAAGTTCAAGTTGAAGCGAGATCGATTAAATAAGCGTTATCAGTTGCAGAATCTACTTGCAAGTTTCTAAATTAGGGGAATGAGTCCCTTCACATAATTTCTATGACTTAGGTATCAAGATAGTACTTAAATGTAAGACATATATATTATATTTATAAAGAATGATTGTGATATTACCTCTACAGCTGTATTAAGACATTTTATATAATTATAACATTTAAATTTTAATGAGTAAACTAACTGCATGAACGATTTCAAGCAAACTAAACATAAAAACTTTTTATAATATTTTTGTGCTATAATAACATTACGACGATTATCACCAATAAATTCATAATTGTAAAATATATTTAACTTTTACAGAAACAATAAGTATTTCATAAGGAATTAACTTTATACCACAACACAATGTCGAAAATAACACAAGTGAATATCAACCGCAAAAAAAAACAAGTAAAGCATTTAGAACGACTAAAAATAAATTTGTACTTTTGAGAAGAAATCACTGTCTAGTGAAAAATTGCAAGGAGTTTCACGAAGACAGCACTAACATTGACAATCGGGCTTAAAATGAAGTAAGCTAAATTATTTTAAAATAATTATGCTCTATCCACACCACGATGGAGATATCTCGCCCCAGGACGGCGAAAAATATCCACTCTGTGGTGAGAGCATCAGTTCTGATTTGAGAAGATTTTAATAAGGAATTATATTTGAAGAAGTAAAGAATCATGGCAAGATTTACAGAGAAAAAATTTAAGAAGGTACATGGTAAAACAGCTTTGAAATTGACATGAACTTGAAAATGACATTTCAAAACATTTCTGTTAGGAAAGACCATTTTTATTACGTTGATTTGAAAATATTTTAAATACCAGGAAATATTATTTCGATTCCCTAGATTTTATTTCAAAGCTGTTTAACCTTGTACCTGTTTTATTTATTTTACTTTACAAATAAATGAATGGAACATGCCATGATTCTCTTCAAAATAATTATAATTTACTACACTATCACCAATGACAAGAGATAATAGGAGAAAGATTTCATGCATATTCCATGCCAAGTTTGGAACATGGAAGACGTTTATCTAGTGTGATGGCGAAATCCATGCCATGTAAGTAACGGTATGAGGCAAATTCCACAAAGGGTCACACAACGGAACCGGGTTAGGAGCTACAATTTTAAGCATTGCATCCAGTATACTAATTACACTAACTTAGGATTTCTGTGCTATAAACATTCATAGCGTGTCTCTGTCTGAAACTGAAAAACTGACAGATTCTCATGACAAGTGCTTGTGAAAGTAAAAAAAAAAATATGAAAATTAGCATTTTTATTCAACTTTACCTAAAGTATATCACAACACCATGTTCTGTTGTGCGAAACCGTGTAAAATCTGCCTGAGGCTCGGATATAGTTCGAGCGCTTATTTGCACGATAGTATTGAGAAATAATGTTCGCGCACGTTCTCTATTTACTTTCTATAATCACGGCACTGAATATTTTAGTGTAAGTTCACTTTTAACATCTAATAATCACAAATCCCTTATAAAATTCAACACTCCACAATTTCTTCGCAACACAAAATTTGCAATTCGACTCCCGAACCCCGTCCGATCGCTTTGAATAAATAAACACATTCACTACTAGCGTTCCGATTTGTATATTATACGATACAGCCGAATATTTTTATCAAAAAAACGATCGACCGAATTCAAAATTATCACGTTTAAAATATTTTTAATATGGCTTCTTAAACTGATCCACCGAGAGCTCGGGTAAAACGCGAAAAGTGGAAGGAAAGGCGATCGTTAATCAGTTTGAACGAGCGGGTCAAACGTGGGGCAATCGAGACAGGTGGAAGGGATAGTGGAGTGGGGCATAGGGGAAGCGGGAGGTGTGGGGGAAATGGGCGAGTGTCAGGGGGAAGCTTCCTCGGCGAGTTCGGAGCCCGGCGGCGCGGAGCCTCGCGCCATCACGGACACGGAACTGACGGTCAACTCCAGCGGCTCCCCGCCCGGACAGCGCCCCACGCTGCACTCCATGTCAGTGCTGAACAACAAATAAACCGTATTTCAATAAAGGTATTCAATTCCGCGGTCGATTTAAAGCATAATTATGTATGCTTACTACATTCCACACATTAAAAAACATTATAATTGACGCGATGCGTCTGGACTAGAAGTGCCCGGGTGGCTGGGTGGCTCGGAGGCTCCCTAAACACTCGGGACCTACGACTTAATAGTGGGATCTAAAAAAGATACTTTCGGCATGTCCTGGAGCAATGGGAAGCCCAAGTAGGCTGGGGCCCAGCTGGCAAACTGATCATCCATGTTATCACATGGAAAATTACATTCGAAAGTTCTGCCACTGTTCGCTGGCTTCTATAGAGTCCAACTGGTCTTCAGGTTGCGATGGCGGTGGAACAGTCTCGGTGGTGGACACCGGTGACATACGGATACGCGATGCCATGTTGACATTACTGTCATTTACTGTTACTCACACAGCGCTCACTGTAGACAGCTGCATTCGAGAATTCTGTCACTGTTTGCTAACCTCTATAGAGTCCAACTGGTATTCCGGTTGCGATAGCGAAGGAACAGTGTCGCTGGTGGACACCGGTGACATACGGATACGCGATGCCATGTTGACATTACTGTCATTTACTGTTACTCACACAGCGCTCACTGTAGACAGCTGCATTCGAGAATTCTGCCACTGGTCGCTGGCTTCTATAGAGTCCAACTGGTCTTCAGGTTGCGATGGCGGAGGAACAGTGTCGCTGGTGGACACCGGCGACTCCAAGTTGATGAGGGTGGCCGTCGCCACTTCTGCCACTTTACACGCTTCGTCCGTGTTCGAACTGGTCGACTGACTTGTGTCCACTGATTTTTGGGAATCTGTTGATTTAATAATTTATTAGTTGTTTGACACTTCTATTCCTTATATGGTAGTAAAAAAAATATTTTGTTTACTTTTATGCATACTACATGACAAAACTTTGGGCCGTTTTCTAATATTATCATTCATCGTCTTGAAAAACCATGTTTACAAAGTGCTAAATGTGAAGTTTAGCTGTTAAAAAAAATACAGATCCTTGTACAAGATTTATACAGATTTATTGGTAGTAATACAGATTTATTGGTAGTTCATTTACTTGGTTATCAAGTAAAAAGTAAGAATGTATCTAAATTCCTGTCTAATTTGATAATATAGATAATTTTTCAACAAATAAAAAAAAAAAATAAGTGTACCCATTCTGATTATAGATCTTTGAAGAGAGTTATTGTGAATTTAAAGAAACTTTTAACTGCAGTGAAGTGAGGGAGTCGTATTGTTTTAAGAATAGCTTTAAAAATATAATAGAAATACAACAAAAATGGATAGTAAAATAAAAAAATATGAACTTCGGTACTAGCCTTGTAGTATGCATAGGAGTCATAATCACTAAATTTACTAAACGAATTTACAAACTGCACATAGCTGATTGAATTAAAATAACAGGTGCAAAAATGGTAAATAACAAAAAATATGAGATTTGAAGAGTAAAAGCAAAGACCTGGGGCATGCATGTAGGTCAACCATTTCTTGAGCGGTCGATTTTCACCAAACACGGGCAGCACGCCGCCCTTCAATATATCTGCAACGCAAGCGCGTGCGCGTGTTAAATAAAGATCGATTACATGCAAACTAATGTATGTAACACGTGACTCACAATCTACAAATATGGAATTGGGAAGATGTATAACCATTCAAAAAATTATGGAGACACTGTATCGCTTACCATAATTTTGACTGTTAAGCTAAGTTCATATTATTGTATCAGAAAAAATAAGATTTGACAAAACCTCGTAACTCTGTCAGCACAAATTTAGGAACGGCATAATGTCTTAATGTAAGCAGAACAATCTAAGGGGGAAATTCACTGTCTGAATTAAATACGATCTACTCGGGATAAACTCGTTTAACATGCTTAACTAAGTTCAAATGCATTATTTGAGTTTCACCAAAGAAAAATTATCGCGCAGTTTGCTTAATTGCGTTTCATATTCTGATCACCCGAAAAATGCTCGTTTAACGCATTATATTTTGGCCACTTTCAGCCAAATTTTTGTAAGCTCTTTATAAAGTTGTGTAATATCTTCGCTTTCGTGTATCGGATTGTTTTATTGGCGGAGTCAAAATGAAAGTGTGAAACCGATAGCTTTCTGTCACGCCACGACACACCTGTATACACTAATGTGATACCTAGGCATCGTTAACTATCAGAATTGTTCAAAGGAGATCCGCCACTTTGTATGGGGCATTGGTACATAATTGTACACCAATAAAACTTTTCGTCCTCAGACATTAGTACATATACTACTATTTAAAACATATTTCACTTCGTTGAGACGTGGGGTTCATATGATATACCAATTTAAAAATTGTAAGAATGAAGTCGTTTTTCCGCCATATTTTTTTTTATTTTCGTACTAATAGGCGCTAATCTAGAATTGACGGTTTGTAGATTGCTATTATCGCTAAGAAAATGATTTGTACACTAAATAATCACGCTTGTATCCACAAATACCTACCTATGAATGCTTTTCACTGAACACCAAGCACTTTTTTTTGGCAAACTCCAGTCTGCTTTTGCAGATTATAATAAATTGTTTACAGAAAAACTAACGAACACGATCAACTGACTTGAACAGAAACCTCTAGCACTACCTACGTATTCCAAATCGCAAAAGCACTCGAAATTCGTTTGAACAAGCACATAAACAAGCCAGTAGTCAAAACACAGAGAAGTCACAGAACGCCAAGTGAATGACGTGACGTCAATCACCAATGACGTGACAGACATGAGGTGACATATCACAGCGTCAAAAAAGGATGTGTCAACATAGGCGGCTAGTCACAAAATATCGATGTTAGAATATCGATCCATTGATCGGGTCACTTAGTCTTTTGTGTTGATTTTAAAACCTAAATGAATGTATTTCAGTAAATCCTCATCTGGTTGTTGGCAAATTAAAATGAAATCTAATGTGTACTTTCACTTATTTTTCTATTTATTATGTAACCGATTTTTTTTTAATATGATTAATCGATACTTTCTGATACAATAATTACATCCTACGTCATTACATTTCGTTACGTTCCTTTCTACGCCATCATAAATATCAAAAGTACAGATTTTTTCAAAAACTGTTTTAAATACTTTTCCGTTGGTTTTTAGTATAATATTATACTGAAAAATTTACAGCTCTATGCGCACAAATTTTATTTAAAGTATTTGTTCATGTACAATCTATGTACCATTTTGGCTGATCTCCTTTGTATGCAATTGCTCAGCCCATATTCTGTCAACTTCAACTGGCAACTCTGATTCATTGTTTAAAACAGTTATTTGTAACAGTTATACTTCTTCCCAATAATTTATACGATACTAAAAATACACAAAAGCTGACATATACAAAGCACACTGTACAACAACTGTAGGTACTCCAATCAAAAACAAAATTGTCTAAATAATATGAATTTTTAAACATTATTGGCGTGACTACTGCTTGTTTTTATATTATTTCGCATTAACATATGCTTGTGAAATATATTTTATTTAAAGAAAAATGGAAAGAAAAATTTGACATCAGGCGAGACTCGAACTCGCGGCCTACTGGGAATCTAGTCCAGCCGCTCTTCCAATTGAGCTACTGAAGTCCTGCCCGATTTGTCAAATCTTTCCTTCACATTTATGACTACTGCTACTTATCTAATATCTACGTAAATTTGAATTAATTGACAATATTTCAAAAACTGTGAAGACTACCGATTCTTTTTTTCGACAGATCTTTTAACTTCTTATGTGATGATAAAATAGTCCTTGGTTTCGTAATGTCTTTTATTGATTAATATTATCTCATACAACTAAAACTAGATTAAAACTGATGCTTTGCTCATATGTATACATATTATAATACCTAACCTAATTTAAAAAAATAATATTTAATGTCTATTTTTTTAATCGCCGAAACATATCTTTTATTCACTTTAATTAAGTAGTATTTAAGATTAATGAAAAAAAAATTGTTGGAAAATTGAAATATTGTCAATTGTTTTATTTATATATTAAACATAATACATGTTTTATTTTAGTCTACTATTTCTACACTAAAAAAACTATTGGTTATTATTGCAGTGTAAGCCTGTTTTAAATAGCATTAAAGTAACAAATTGCATGTGTATAATGTTTCATCATTAAAAAACAGGTTAAGGGCTTATTGGGTCACGCGCAATGTAGGGTTCCGTTATCAAGTACATTCCTTTTTTTTGTGTACGGAGGTGGCAAACAAGCATGCAGCTCATACTGATGTTAAGTGATGACTGCTGCCTATAGACACCTACACAAAAACCAGAGGTGTTGTTGCACCAACACCAAAATGCAGATGCGTTGCCACCCCTGAGACCTAAGTTGTGATGTCTGTGTGAAGTTATTACGGGGCCATACATGACCATCTAACCGGAACACGATAGTGCTGAATACTACCATTTAGCGGTGGGTAAATTAGATAATGCGGTGGTGCCTACGCCCTCGAGCTCCTGCACTGGAACTCTACCACCAGTAAAAAGTTTTTTCAGTTTATCGACTATTACTTGTAGAGCCCACTTTAAAATGTTACAAGTTCTATTGCCGTGCACTTTTACAAAAATCGCATTTTAAAGTTTATTATTTCACAAACGGTCCATTTAATCGAGAAATGGTTAACTCAAACTCAAATACTTTTAACCCTTCAAGGCACATAGCTGTTATCTTAAAAGTGACTTCCGGGCCTCCGGATCTTCCGGATTTCCGGACTTCAGGCCGGAACTGATTTTTAAAAATGCGCATAAAAAATGTCTAGACCGCCTATCGTGATGATTTCGACGACAATTACTTGCTAAATAAATTGTCTTTATATATATAAGAATCTCAAATTTCCAATAAGAAAGATAATAACGAAAAAAATGTTTGAAAAATGCGATCCTTGTATAAGATTTTTATTTTCGATATTAGCTACTGTTGTGGCATAAATTGAATAAAACGACTTCAATAAAACTTCAAATATAGCCTATATATTACATTCAAGTAATTATCTAACAGAATAATTTCGAATATATATTAAACATTTTGCAACTTTTAAAATCCAAAATGACGTTAGAATAACGCGAGTAAAAAAATATCGAATTACATATTTGAGATCGAATTACATATTTATGCTGATTTCTTATACGTGTTTATAATTAATGTTATTTATGTTTACAGAAGCCGATTTATATTATTTTTTAATCAAATACGATGAAATATGAGAAGAAAAAGCTCACCAATCCAACATGAAAATCACTCACACAAAATCACTGAAATTCACGCATTGCACTAGTATAATAGCTTTATTATAACTTTTAAAACACTCGCACAAAATTTTTTATTTCATGTGTTTATTTTACCACTTTCCTGGCGTGACTAAAATGTATAATAATACCAAATTACAGCTTTCTTGTATTAAATCTCTAAGCTACGCAGCGAACGGACAGCCAGACGGACGGATTAAAAAACGATCTCAAAATGGCGTGTATTCAGAGGTTTTTGCGCTCCATTACTACGATTATTTTTATAACTCTAAATAATACTGTGCAGTATTCAAATAGTGTGCAGTGTGGTAGTGGTATATCGAGTAGCGGTGTAGTGTAAGATTGCAGTAGTGACGTTACCCTTGTGGCGCGGGTCGCAGCAGGCAGGCGGCGGCGGGTGCGGCCGGAGTGGCTTCACCTTGACGCGGTAAAAACGCGAGCCGCGTGGCATTCCGAAACGATTACCATTCTGTCAAATAAACATACAAACTTTAAATTATGTATTCTTTACAAAAAGAACATCAGATCATAATGGGACTCTCGACAGAGAATATGTAATAATACTACGTATAGAATGGACACTTCTACGTTCCGCCCGATTTCCCCGCCTCACCCAACCTCCTCCCCTCTTATGGGCGACGTTTGGTATTCTCTACGTGCTACGCACACAGGTGCACGTGTGCAATACACGTCACTGATTGATGTCTGTGTAATAGAGACCAAATTAAGCGTTTGTATGGAATTATGGCAAAGTGTCCGCGGTGTGCTCTCGAGACCAAAAACGTCGAACTTCACGTCCTTCAGGGACAATAGGCATGCATTTCAACATACATACAAACAAACAAAATAACGATATTTTTTAACTTTGAAAATCACCTTTTTAGCATAACAATACTCTTTGGATTCGACGGTGGCAATGGCATACAGGCGCCTCTCACTCTCGTTCTTAATGTGTATGCTGAGATCAAGCGCGGGCAGGCAATCGCTGTGCACGAAGTACATTATGGACGCCTCCTGAAACGTTTTCGTAATTTTGTTCACAAAATGCAATTTTGAAAGAACTAAGCTGCTCTTATTGTATTCTCTTAGATTGTAATTTGAAAGTTGTGTAAGGATAAGGATGTAGTAAACTACGAATAAGTAATTCTATGTAAGTGTAATCAAACACGTGTCACCATAAATTTGACAATCAATATAACCTGTCCGGATTCCGGACAGGTTATATTAATAGATAAGTATAAGGACAGCGACCGCCGGTGTCCGGCGTGCTCCCCCGTACCTGCATGACGGTGTAGTTGAGAAGCGCGGGTTCCCACAGCAGCAGCACGGTGTGTCTGGGCAGGCAGGCGGACGGCGACCGCCGGTGTCCGGCGTTCTCCCCCGTACCTGCATGACGGTGTAGTTGAGATGCGCGGGGTCCCACAGCAGCAGCACGGTGTGTCCGAGCAGGCAGGCGGAAGGCGACCGCCGGTGTCCGGCGTGCTCCCCCTTACCTGCATGACGGTGTAGTTGAGATGCGCGGGGTCCCACAGCAGCAGCACGGTGTGTCCGGGCAGGCAGGCGGACGGCGACTGCCGGTGTCCGGCGTGCTCCCCCGTACCTGCATGACGGTGTAGTTGAGATGCGCGGGGTCCCACAGCAGCAGCACGGTGTGTCCGGGCAGGCAGGCGGACGGCGACCGCCGGTGTCCGGCGTGCTCCCCCGTACCTGCATGACGGTGTTGTTGAGATGCGCGGGGTCCCACAGCAGCAGCACGGTGTGTCCGGGCAGGCAGGCGGACGGCGACCGCCGGTGTCCGGCGTGCTCCCCCGTACCTGCATGACGGTGTAGTTGAGATGCGCGGGGTCCCACAGCAGCAGCACGGTGTGTCCGGGCAGGCAGGCGGACGGCGACCGCCGGTGTCCGGCGTGCTCCCCCGTACCTGCATGACGGTGTTGTTGAGATGCGCGGGGTCCCACAGCAGCAGCACGGTGTGTCCGGGCAGGCAGGCGGACGGCGACCGCCGGTGTCCGGCGTGCTCCCCCGTACCTGCATGACGGTGTAGTTGAGATGCGCGGGGTCCCACAGCAGCAGCACGGTGTGTCCGGGCAGGCAGGAGGACAGCGACAGCGAGCCGGCGCCCAGCCCCAGCGGCGTGTGACTGCGCGCGCCCGAACCCGACGCCGACCGGACCCGACTCTTTTCTTTCTTCGGTGACGACCTGCGCAAATACCGTGTCAAGCAAATCTTTGAAATACTGTAATGCCGTTCTTGCCCCGCCATAGTATCTATGAATCTCAAATGTTCTTAAGTTATTCAAGCTAAATTGTTTCACCTTGGACCTTTTTTCATAATTTTTATACAAATCAATGTTTGGAACTTGCCATGATTGCGCATGTAAAAAGATCCACGGCATCTTATTAGGATTCAATTTTGAAAATTTGTTTCATTTATTTCTATGACAGTGCGTTTGAAGCCAAAAAGCTTATTATTTATCTAGATTGACATCATTTCAATTACCATTTGACAATTTACGTAACGATCATTTTTGCAGGACAAAGTTGCTTTCAAATTGATGGGCACCGAGATACAGAATACACCTGCAGGTAATAGCTAAAGTTTACTTACTTCCCATCACTAATGCTATCAGCCTCTTTGCTTTTATTTGCTTCTTCAGTTTGTTTCTCCAGCTCCTTTCTCAGATCTGCCACCTGTTGTTGCAATAGATCCTTTTCATTCTCAACTGTAGCAATCTGAAAAAGATCGTTCACAAGACGATATTTGTTGTAGTAAAAAGCATCATATTTGCATAAAATATATTTTGAAACAAAATTTACACCTAATTTCGAATTGCCAAGAAAAACCTCTTAGTATAAACAATGATACCTTAGAATGCTTTAAAAGATCCCATACTGATGGAAGAAGCTGAAGCGCGTCGGTCGAGATAATAATGTCCTCCAGACCGAATTTTGGCCACGGCGGCCAATCTCAACGGAGAATAGCCAACGGCGCGGGAGATATTAAAGTGCACAAGTGCATGCACAAACATAGGTGCACTCTCTATTCCTCTCTATTCTCATAGCCCGATGGGACGGTAATCCGACACGACCGGAAAGAGATCGGGCGCAGGACCGACTCCGAGGCACGACCAGACTCCTACTGGGAATTGTCTCCCAAAAAAAACCAATAACAGATTCGCCCGACCTTGGGATCGAACCCAGGCCCTCAGGCTTAACCATCGCGATTGCGACCATCGAGCCAACGGTCGAGAAGGTACCTATTCACTCTAGACTTCATTATTATTCGTAGAGTCCGCGGAATATGATACTGACCTGTCATCATCATCTTCATCATTTCAGCCAAAAGACGTCTCCTGCTGAACAAAGGCCTCCCCCAAATAATGCCACAACGAACGGTCCTGGGCCGCCCTCATCTAGCGATTGCCCGCGACCTTCACCAGGTCGTCGGTCCATCTTGTGGGGGGGCCGCCTACGCTTCGTTTTCTTACTGACCTGTGTCTTGAGCAAACTGTCATAGTCGTTGGTCTCGGGGTCGGTGAGCTGCTGTATGGTGTCGCGGTACTTGCCGCACTCGCGGCTGAGCGCCAGCTCGCGCTCGCGCAGCAGCTCCAGCTGCCGGTCCTTCTCCGTCAGCAGGCGCCGGCTCACGTCGTTTATTGTCACCTGCAATTCCAACTGAGTCAAACTGGCTCGACAATTTGGTGTGTATGAACGCATCGCGATTGTGTGAGTCGCTAATAAACTGCTCCCGAGCAAACACGGTTGTTTCATTCACAGTAATAGGTACCTACACACTATCTGGCGACGAGTGACTTTTGTACGTTTACCCGCGTGATCGAGTAAAATGTCGAACTTTATAGGAAGTTTAAGTGTTTTTGACCACAAAATTCAACAGTGGGACATTTTTTTCGGAAGGTTAACTCAGTTTATCAAGTTAAATAACATTTCGGAGGAGAATAAAAGTGCAGTTTTGTTAACTCATTTGTCGGATGAGTCGTATCGCTTGACCGTGAACCTCGTGCACCCCAAAAAGTTGGAGGAAATTCAGTTTAAGGAGTTAGTTGAAGCACTCAAACAACATTTCTCGCCGAAAAGGTCTACATTTTTAGGCGCGAGCCGGGCTGCGCGGCCGCACGCGCCTGCACCGGCGCAGGCGAGCTAGCGGGCTCACTTCACAGGTGCTGCAGTAGTACAGTGCTCAGTCTGCGGTCTTAAAAATCATGATGCAGTGCAGTGTCGATTTAAAAATTATGTTTGTTTAAAATGCGGTAAAAAGGGGCATTTAAAAAAGGTCTGTACAGCACAGAATGCTCGTTTACATAATATTGGACGAGAATCGCCGGACAATGAGGAGCACCCGTGTAAGGAATGTGAACTATTTAACTTAAGGTACGTAGATTATATGCCTTTTAAAATTAAAGTATTAGTAGGTTTTGTGGAATTATGTATGGAGTTAGATTCAGATTCAGGTACATCGGTGATCTCTGATAAGTTATATTTAAAATATTTTTCATCATTTAAATTGTTAGGAAGTGATTTAAAAATGTGTTTTATGACCATAATGGTCATAAAATTACACCGTGTGGTTACTTTGTTTCAAATGTTACATATGATAACAGAGAACATAAAATAAAGATTTATGTAATAGAAAAGGGCGGGCCGCCGCTTCTCGGTCGTGATTTTATGACTAAATTTAACATTGGTTTTTCGGCATTACATAATAGCATTTCTTCGCACGAGAGCACCGTAGAAGTGACACAATTATTAGGTGAGTTTTCAGATGTGTGGAAAGATGAACTAGGGTGTTTTAATAAATTCAAAGTAGATTTACAGTTAAAAGATAATGCATACCCGAAGTTTTTTAAGCCACGTTCTATTCCTTTTGCTCTTAAGACAAAGGTATAGGAAGAAATAGATCGCCTTGTTAATTTAGGTGTTTTAGTGTCAGTTTCTTTTTCTGAGTATGTGACTCCTATTGTGCCAGTATTGAAAGAAAATGGTAAAGTTAAAATTGCAGGAGATTTTTCATGTACTTTAAACAAAGATTTAAAAGTCGATAAGTATCCTCTTCCGCGGATTGAAGAAGTCTTTGCTAAGTTAGGGGGAGGCCTGCAGTATACAAAACTTGATTTAAGCAATGCCTATAATCAGTTTCCATTAAGTGAAGCGTCTCAGAACTTGACTACAATAAATACACACAAGGGTCTTTTTAAATTTACGCGCTTAGTGTACGGTTTGGCTAATGCACCGGCGGTTTTTCAACGATCAATGGAGGCTTTGTTAGCTGGAATAGAGGGCGTGAGTGTTTGGCTAGACGATGTGTGTTGTACAGGGCCAACCAAAGAAATTCATTTATCTAGGTTAAGGGAAGTGTTGCGTAGATTACACGATGCGGGCCTGAGATTGCAAAAAAATAAGTGTGCTTTTTTTCAGGACAGTGTAACGTATCTAGGATATGTAATAAATAGTAAAGGTTTAAAAACATGTCCTGATAAAGTTGAGGCTATAATTAAAGCCCCTAATCCTTCAAATGTTACAGAGGTTAAAAGATTTCTTGGCGTAGTGAATTATTATAGGAATTTCATTCCTAATGCGTCGTTTTTATTAAATCCTTTACACGAATTGTTGCGTGCGGACGCTAAGTGGGAGTGGGGCAGTCGGCATCAGCGCGCTCTGGACGCGGTGAAGCGAGAGCTGGCGTCGGAGCGCGTGCTGGCGCACTTCGACCCCGACGCGCAGCTGGTGCTGACGGTGGACGCGGGCCCGGCCGGCCTGGGCGCCGTGCTCGCCCACTCATACGCCGATGCCACTGAACGACCTATCGCGTTCGGTTCTAGGTCACTGTCAGACAGTGAAAAAAACTATAGTCAGATCCAGAAGGAGGCCACGGCTATAATTTTCGCCGTTAAACATTTCCATCAGTACTTATATGGTCGCCGTGACCCATTTATTCTTAAAACTGATCATAGGCCCCTGCTTTCAATATTTGGAAAAAAAAATGGTATTTCGATAACTGCAGCCTTACGTTTGCAAAGGTATGCGATAATTTTATCTGCGTACAATTATGTAGTGCAATACATAAGTAGCAAGCGTAACTTAATTGCCGATTATTTCTCTCGGGCACCTTTGACGGTGACGCATAACAGTGCGAGCGAGACGGAAGATACGATTCCGTTTTTGTTCTTAGATGCAAATACGAAACCGGTTTCTTATGTTGACATTCAGAGGGCTACAGCCGCGGATAACGTATTGCGAACGGTTATTAATTATATGATTTTTGGTCGGCCGCGGAAAATAGAATGCAAATCAGTTCTTCCGTATTTTCAGTGTAAACAAGATTTAGAAGTAAATGAGGGATGCTTGTTAAGAGGCCACAGGGTCATCATTCCGAAAGTTTTTCAAAAAAATAATGTTGGAAGAGTTGCATTGCGGGCACTTTGGAATTGTAAAAACAAAGAGCTCAGCGCGTAGTAGAATGTGGTGGCCCGGTATAGACCGGGACATCGAGCGCTGGGTGGGCGCGTGCCGCGTGTGCGCCGGCTTGCGCAGCGACCCGCCGCGCGCGGCCCCCTCGCCCCCCTCGCCCCCCTCGCCCTGGCCGCGGCCGCCGGGCCCGTGGCATCGCTTACACATCGACTATATGACTGTAGGTCAAAACGACTATTTAATTGTCGTAGACGCTTTTAGCAAGTGGCTAGATTGTGTTCTTATGAATTGCGGCACTTCTACGAAGGCTCTCATTACAAAATTAAAATCAATATTTTCAATATTTGGCATTCCTGCAGTGATTGTATATGACAATGACGTAAAAATTTTTTTGGCTGAATTTAAATCATTTTGTTTAACTAATGGTATTAAACATGTAACTTCACCGATATATCACCCGGCAAGCAATGGCCAAGCTGAAAGCTCAGTTAAAACTTGTAAGAAAATGATTAAATCTATTTTATTAGATGAAACATGTAATAAGTATAATATCCAGGAAAAATTGTTAAACTTTTTATTCGAATACAGAAACACAGTACATTGTTCAACTGGTGTGACCCCTGCGGCATTAATGTTTGGACGAGATTTACGTTCTAAATTAGACTTAATACGTCCTCCTAAAGAAAATAATTGTTCAGATATAAATCTTGATAAAAATTGTAGGTCTTTTAAGATAGGAGAGATAGTATGGGGCAAATGGTTTATAGCAAGGAAAGGTCGTTGGTCGAAAGCTAGGATTGTTGATGGAATAGGAAAAAGAATGTTTCAATTACACTTTTACGATTATAATGTAACATGTAAAAGACATGTTGATCAAGTGAGAAAATTTATTGATATAAATGATGATAGTAGGCCACCAAGTCCGATTTGTGATAATAATAGTTCTTTGCCGCCTCAAATGCTTTTTTCACCCTTGTCACCGGTTCAGGACGCGCCTGCCGTTAATCCAATACAGCCACCGGATGTTGAAAATAGCACTAATGTAAGAAATTATGACATTCCTGGTAATAGTAGTGATACGGCCATCACTAATAATGCTGAACAAGCAGAGGCGGAAAAGGAGTTTGAGGTTTCTAGAGTGTCAGATGTCGAGCTGCCTACTGATCCACCAATAGCTTTGACTGTCCAATTACAAACTGATAATTTGGAGACTGAGGTGTGTCAGCATGGTCAACGACAACGGAGACCTAGAAAAAAAGTTAATTATAAGGCGTTATTTTAGTTAAGTAGTATTAAGTGTACCTATGTAATGATGATTCTTATTGTAACATTTATCCCCCAGGATCTCAAAATAGGGTTGGAGGGATGGTGTGTATGAACGCATCGCGATTGTGTGAGTCGCTAATAAACTGCTCCCGAGCAAACACGGTTGTTTCATTCACAGTAATAGGTACCTACACACTACAATTGCCTACTTGAAAGAGTTGACTTTTATATTTTTTTGTTTTATCTCATAAAAGTGGCAAACAAGCATGCAGTTCACATTGATGCAGATGCTTTGCCACTCCTGAGGCCTAAGGTGTTATGCCTCTGTGCCGGAAATTACAGGGCCGTACATTACCACCCGACCGGAACGCGATAGTGCTGAACACTACCATTTAGCGGCAAGTATGTTAGGTAATGCGGTGGTACGCCTACGCCCGCGAGCTCACTGGAGCTCTACCGGTAAATAACGGTGGTAGACCTAAAAATAAAATATGGTTTAAAACGTGTGAAATATATTATTATATGTCATAATTTTCGGAATAACGTATGAAATTAAATATAAATAGGAAAGAAAAAATCGACTTCATATAGGAATCGAAGCTGCGACCCTTTTTAGATGAACAAACTTACAGAACCATTGCAGAAAATCCATTTCATATCGAAATAGCTACCCCCTGACGACTCCCATTATCGGACGATCCGAGTACACGTCCTTAAGGCTCTGGTGCGTTTTAAAGTTTTCGTTCGAGGTATTCAGAAAAATTCTTTAAAATTATAGATACTCAACGAAAATTATCTATTAGATTTAGAGCGGGTGTTTCATTAGGCACATGTTTATTTACAAAATTAAATTACCATACCATATTTTTTAAATGGCAATACGGACAGCATTGCCATTAATTATTTATATTCAAATCTTATCTGATTTAGAATAACAATCTTACAAACCTGTTTATCAGCTTCGTATTTAGCCTTCAACAACGCGACTTCAGCGTTCAATTTCTGTTCCCATTCAACTTTGCACTTCTCAAGAGCTTCTCTCACAGCCTCTTCCTTCTCCACGTCAGCGTTCTCTTTAGTCTGCATGACAATCGCGTTGTGACTGCTTATCTCTATAACATCGGTCCTTTCGATTTTCTCCAGACTAGACTCTGACGGTGAACGATCCATGTTCGTGACTGCCACTAACCTGAACCTGCGGTTAAATAACAAAACGTCCTATTATTGCTAATCATCGGCTTTGTTTTCCCTGAAAACCAAGACCCTTCACGCTTATAGTAAATTTCATTCTATAATAAGCAGATACACGTGTATAAATGTAATTATTCTTACAAGCATCACTATCTATAATATAAAAATAAGTCGGGTTTTCCTTCCTGACGCTATAACTCCAGAACGCACGAACCGATTTCCACGGTTTTGCATTCGTCGGAAAGGTCTCGAGCTCCGTAAGGTTTATAGGAAAAGAAAATTCAGGATTATAAAACGATATCCACGCGGGCGAAGCCGCGGGCAACAGCTAGTCATTTGGTAAAAATCACAATATCAGCTTCTTACCGAACACCAGCACAGTTCATCACATGAATAAACTATAATAAACATTTATTAATAGCAAATAACAGCACTTAGCATTTACAACTTCATAAGAATTGGGCGCATTTTATACCTTCACAAATGAGCGTTTTTTTCTCATGAATTCACATGCATAGTGACTAAATCTATAGCCTATAAGAAATCTACGCAAACACCGGAGATCAAAATAAAGATGCGTTGCCACCCCTGAATCCTTGTGTGGGTTCTGACATTGTGATAGTTTTTACGGGGCCATACAAATTGTGTGTGCGTAGTGAGACTACGCACACACAATTTGTTGTTTATTACATTTTAAGTTTAATGTAGCAAAACACATACAAACCTGGATCGCAAAGACTCTATTTCTGCTTTGTACTCCAAGTGCATTTTCTCTTGTATATCTTTCAAGTCTTTTTGTTTTTGAGCTTCTACATCTTCTAACTTCTTCTCAAATTCTGTCAAATCTTCACGTAACTTTTCAAGAGCATCTCTAGTCTGCTGATGTTCACTTTCTATTCTCTCAATTTTCTTTTTGTGTTGTGCTTTCAATTCTTCTTTTTCGTTATTCAATATACTTATTTCATTGTCTTTTTCGTTAAGAGTTGCTTTCATATCACTCAATTCTAATTCATGGTCTACAGTAAGCCTTTGAGTCTGTTCTCGAAACCGTATTTCGATTTCTTCATTACTTTTTTCCCAGGCGTCTGTTATTTCTAAATATTTGCTATTTACATATTTCTTCTGTTCTTCAACATCAATTTTTAGTTTAGCCAACTCATCTCTTATTAGGACCATATTCATTCTGCACAAACTACACAATTTCAGTAGAAAGTCTTCTAATTTTTCTATATTCATTTTATGTGTATCCATATTATCCTAAAAATAAATTATAATGTATACAATGCCGGGATTAGCTAAATGAAGTAATCAAGATAATATATTATGAAAATGATAGTAAATGATAAATAGTACACATTTTTACAAGCAAACAAAAATAACTATCTAAATGGGGCCGGTGAAGACAGGAGCAACGAAAAAATACTATACCACAACCACTCCCATGAGATGATGTCTAAAATAATACAACTCATATTTATTACAGACGCAGTTTACATATTTCATATATCAAATGAAAATTAATTAATAAAGTAATTGCACGATTGTTCAAAGAATCACTATTTAGAGGTTGTTGATATATTATTATCTAAACAAATTCAGGAATGTATTATATTTAGATTTATACAATCGAGTCTAAAACGTCTAATATCTCAAAAGAGTGGCCACGGTGAATTTGACACTTGGATTTGCACCTGTCGATCACGGCCCCATTCCAAGCTCGATGGCAGTGACTCTTCGATATAAAATTCTGAGTCCACAAACTCTTCATTCGTCTCAGCAGATTCCAAAATAACCGGTAGAGTTCGCACCTCTGTGACTGTAGACACCGCCGTGGTCTCAGGCGCACAAGTCGTCGATATGTCTATCCTCTGTTTTTGTGATCCGCTTTGCCTGCTCAATTTTTCGAATTCGGTGTCAGTTTCCGATTCGAAATCCCTGTAAGCGTATATATTTTTTTTTGAAAAATTAAAACGTAACTTCACGCCTGTAATCCCCGAAGGGGTAGGCAGAGGTAAATGCATGCATTCAAGCATACATGCAAACACCCACGATTCGCCGGTTACGTTTTGTAAAAATTAAAAACTAAAGCGATTATAATTATAATAAAGTTCCCGTATTATTAGAACGATATTAAGAAAAATAAAATTATATTATTTTTATACCAATAACGTTAGAGGTTAGATAGATCAGCGAATACCAATTCTATTGCCATAACTAGGACACCCATGTTACAGAGAAAATGTTGATAATAAAATTAATTAAGCACATACACTTAAACTTCCAAGAGTAATACATTCGCATGTATGTGACATATATTATAACTTTTAGGCTAAAACTTACTTTTCAAAGTCCACTTGTATATCGACATCGCTCTTGTCGTGTTCCGATGCGTATAGCCTATAAAATGAAATATCAGAAAATCAGCTTTTAGCCCTTTTATGTTTAATGTTTTACAAAATAAATAATTAATTCATTGATTCAGTCATTGGTTAGAAAACAATACGTAGAAATATTTATAGGGCGTAGGCACCACTGCATATACACCTAATATACTTGCCGCTAAATGTTAGTGTTCAGCACTATCGTGTTCCGGTCAGGTGGTAAAGTACGGCCCTGTAATTTCCGACACAGAGGCATAACATATTAGGCCTCAGGAGTGGAAACGCATTTGCATTTTGACCTCGTCTTTGTGTGGGTGTCCATAGGCTGCAGTCATCACTAAACATCAATGTGAACTGCATGCTTGTTTGCCACTTCCATAACATAAAAAAAAAGTTATGACTTCATAATATACACACCTCTCTTGAAAGAATTTGACAGTGGATTCCATATCATATTTAGGTACTTCGCTGGCCAGTTGTGGAAAAGTATTCGATATATATTCAATATCCGCATTTGTTAATTTCGGGAGTCTCGAGTCGAAAACTGGAGGCGCTTGCGAGGCGAATGTCGGCGGCAAGTCCGTCATCCCGGGGAACAGGCTCTTGAGAAAATGCCCCTCGAACAACGAATTGAAGTCCTGCCGTCTGTTCACTTCCTCTTCATGTATTTTGAGCATTTTTGCGGCAAGATCCGTTGCCCACTGTAAGATTAGAAAAAACACTTAAAATTTGAGTTTTCTAGTGTTATAACACAGGAGCGCATAGCATGCAAACTACATCAAATATGGTGTGCGGCTGTGTGTAGTTTATGTGGTATATGAAGTATATAATGTGTGTGATATGGGCGAGGTATGTGTGGTGTGTATAGTGTGTTTGTGGTGTGTGTGGTGTTTGGGGTGTGTGTGGTGTTTGGGGTGTGTGTGGTGTGTGTGCTGTGTCTAATGTGCGTGGTGTGCGCGGTGCGTGCGGTGCGTGCGGTGCGTGCGGTGCGTGCGGTGCGTGCGGTGCGTGCGGTGCGTGCGGTGCGTGCGGTGCGTGCGGTGCGTGCGGTGCGTGCGGTGCGTGCGGTGTGTGCGGTGTGTGCGGAGTGTGTGGTGTGTGTGGTGTGTGTGATGTGTTTTGTGTGTGGTGTGTGTGACGTATACGATGTGAACAGTGTGTGTGGTATTTTGAGATGTGCGGTAACCTTGAGATGCGCGGCAGAGAAAGTCCGTCGGCGTGCGACCTCAAGCACGGCGCGCACGAAGACGGCAGGCGCGCGGTGCAGTTGCGCGACGATGCCGAAGTACCTCGCGAGGCGGTTGAAGCACTGGAACGACAGCATGGCGTGTGCGTCTTGCACTGACATCGAGTTCTCAATACGCAGCACCGCCCTGTATCACACATTTTAATTTCATTGCTTGATATGATTAGAGAAATCACTTATCAAAAGAAACTTTTCATTTATCGATGTCAGTACTAAATATACCGAAACAGCATCAATAGCAATACAGTCCACTCACTGTCATACAATTATTTCAAACTGAGAATCAAAACGATACCAGCGCCGCTTGTGTAAAAGCACACTTATAAATGCATGAAGATTTGTGTACTCAAAGACAAAAGCTTACTCTAATCTCGCCTTCAGAATATGTGACAACTCGTCTTTGGACTTGGCAATACGACGTCTGATGTCGACAAGGAACTGATGGCCCTTCAGCAATTTCTCCAGCTGACACCAGTGGGACTGCACTAGGGTCGGCAGCACTGACGGGTCGCATGCGGTATTCAGTCGTTCTCGGTACTGCAATAATTATATTACAAAAATCATGCAGTCGATGAGCGTCCTATACCGCTTCATTATCAATTACTATAAGGACTACTTTATAATATGATTTAAATCGATATGTACATAATAGGAATTTAGCAGTGCATGAAGGATTTCCTTAATATAATGAGTTCTAGAATTACTGAAAACGACGGACTTAAGTAAAATTTTGGCCTGTCTAAAGCAAAAAAAAAAATGTTAATTATTATTTATACGAGTTTGCAACCGCAGCTAGTGGATTAAGTTTTCCTTTTTTTTTCCGTTTTCATGTTCATGTATATCTTGGTAATTTTTAACTTAAAGAATCCCAATATACATGATAACTTTACCTGTATAAGTGAAGCAGCTTGATCATGTTGGTCTCGCTCCAATTTCTTTACATCGCTGAGCAACTGATCTAAACCGTAGAGGCGATCTTCGATGCCCTTGATTTGCTTCAAGCCGTGCATGTTAGCGTATTCCAGTATATGGTACAGCTCAGCTTCACTCTCTTTTAATGGCTCTGCATCGATCTGGCGATGATAAACATTATTCTTTGGTAAAAAAACCGGCCAAGTGCGAGTCGGACTCGCACACGAAGGGTTCCATACCATTTTGTATAAAAAACGTCCAGTTATTTTTTTCTGTTTTAGTATTCGTTGTTATAGCGGCAACAGAAATACATCATCAGTGAAAATTTTCTCTCTCTAGGTTCATGAGATATAGCCGGGTATGGCACAGACAGACAGACGGACAGCGCAGTCTTAGTAATAGTGTCCCGGTTTTACCTTTACCCTTTGGGTATCGAACCTTAAAATTCAGACATAGCTTCGGACCGAGCCCCGGCGGACACTAATAGGGGATAATTATTCCGCTAGTGTAGTCAAGTCAACCGAACAATGGCGATCGAACCATTCCAATAGAGCGATAGTAAAAACAATAACGCCAGATAGGCAGCAGCATCCCATGATAAAACTTACATTTTTTTATGAAACTTAGGTGGCAAACACACTTGCAGTGCAATTCAGTTCAGACTGCAGCCTACAGGCAGAGAATATGTAATAATACTACGTATGGAATGGACACTTCGACGTCCAACCCGATTTCCCCACATCACCCAACCACCTCCCCTCTTATGGGCGTCGGTTGGTATTTTGTACGTGCTACGCATACAGGTGCACGTGTAAATACACGTCAAAGATTGATGTCTGTGTAATAGAGACGAAATTAAGCGTTTGTGTGTGTAAATATCTATACAAAAACCGAAGGTCAAAATGCAGATGCGTTACCATTCCTGAGACCTCAGTTGTTATGTCTCTATGATAGTTATTACATGGCAATACATTACCCTATAACCGGAACACGATAGTGCGTTTACTACCATTTGGTGGCAGATAGATAAGGTAATGCGGCGTTGCCTACGCCCTCGAGTCCCTACACTGGAACTCGACCACCAGTGAACATAAATTTAACCATCAATTTGAATTATATGCTTGTTTGCTACTTGCATGTCAAAAAATTACTTAAAGCAGAATACGTTCATGATACTAAACATGTTAACATCTCAAAATTACCATATTAAATATGGTCAATCAACGCAACAAAACAATAGGACAATACAAGTATAAATATAAACATATTATAAATACAGTAGTCAAGATAAGGTAGACCGTGAATGTAGCGAATTATATCACAACACCGCAGCAATGCGTGATCATATAGGTATATTGTATTCAAATAACTGGCCTAACCTCAAAACATACATTGATAATGATTTAATGCTTTATTTATGCCGATAAAATGTTTCGTTTGCAACGCGGTTCATCTACATAATCAGTAATCAGGTGTGTTGTGGAAAAAATTATTCAAGTTTTTTGACAACACCGTCAATTTTCTTATCGGCATTAAGATTGATTGATTTAAAAAAAATAGATGTGACGATGAATAGCTGATTTCATCATGGCAATATGCAAGATAGGATTAAAGAAATCATCTACTTATTCTATTAATTACTGCCAATTGTTCATGTGTCTATTTTTGTCGGCTTAGACAGCAATATATGTATTACAAACAATGGCTAAAAAAACTTTCAACTAACACCGACATTACATAGATGATGACGTGGAACATTATTTCATATGTATATTTACGAAAGGGTAAGTACAGCTCCTTGAAATCCGTAGGACTGCTTTTTTTAAATCCGTAGAGCTGTTTTTAATTCCCGGCGGAAAAATCTAATTTAATCTACTCACCACTCCGAGGATCAAACTCTTTAAGTCTCGAGTAGTAGCCTAGTACTGCCAAATACTTTCAGAATATTCCACATAATTCAACTAAGTATATACATTTCATATCTTACCAAGTCCAATCCCTTGGCGCAATAATCTAGTATATCTTGCAGAGAGGCCTTGTTCCCTTGAGCAAGTATCCAATGTAATAAGGTGGGATCTTCTTTGCATTCCGATGTGCGGGTTTTGTAAGTGACTCCTTCGTCAGATTCCTCGATCCGCTGGACTTCCGACGAGGTACCCTCATTGCTCGAACATTCTGTCCTTTGTTGAAATACTGCGAAAAGTTATAATCCATAACTTGTCGGGTCACTCAACAGCCTCTTGCAAACCAATTTAGAAAACATCAAAGGCATGAGAGTGCGGGTTCATCAACACGGTATAGCTAGTGAGCATTTAATTGGCAACATTACAGTGTCTGAAGTTTCTGAAGATTGAGTAAATATATATTTTTAGGCTGCAAAAACACCTTACACTCACATGCCCACTGTAGGCTATGTATGTCTTGTGCCATGAGTGCCCCTGAGTGCCATTTTACAAATTTAATATAATACACACAAAAAATAGCTACATTTGTGGGCCATATAAATATCTATATTGGTGCAGAGGTTGCAGGGTCAGTCGACCCTGCAGCTTCTCAGATATAACGGATATTCTGAGTAAACCGGACCGCAGTTCATGACATTAACACAGAATAATAAATAAAATACCATCTTCTTCAGACAACTTGAACACTCCGACGCCGAAATCTTGCGTATTTCTGTTCTCAGAACTGCTGTCGAGATGCTGCCTGTACGGTTGACCCTCGAAGTCTGTCTCTTCGAACACGTCGAATGCAGAGAACCTATGCGCCTCCGCATTCAGTTGTAGCGCTGGCAGAATTGGGATCTTTCCCAAAGCCTCTAGCACGTCGTTAAGCCTGGGAAAGCACGGATTCATCACAATCACACCAAAGAATAATAAATTAACTACACATACTTCTACACTAATATTATAAAGAGGTTTATAACTTTGTTTGTTAAGAAGGGGTAATCTTCGGAAATACTGATCCGTTCATGAAAATTCTTTCACTCACAGAAAGCTACACTATTCTGGAGTGCTATCGGTATTTTATGATGATTGGACAAAAAAAACAGTGGCAATTAATAGTATTATATGCAAATTAAGTCGGAGGAAAGCGGACGAGATGTGCTTCACCAGCGTGCGTTGACTAAAATGTTCGATATAGACGAACATAATGTTCATAAAAATGTTAGTCTTTATTAATTAGTTCTATAAAAAACTCCGAGTTACTATAAATATTGTGTGAAGTTGAGGATTAATAAAGTGGGCTACATCAACTAACCGCCGCGCCGCTATCTTTCTATCGTACTATCCGAAAAGATTTCTCTTTGTTGTCAGTTTGTAAAAGGGGAATGAGACATTCTACGAATATATCTACTAACCTACATTAGTATATTTTATTTAGTTCAGTAGTGTAGTTTAATCTTAGTAACTAACTGTTGCCCGCGGCTTCGCAAGCGTGGATGTCGTTTTATAATTTCCCTAACCATTTCTAGGAGGGCTTTAGGAGAAGATTAAAAAAAAATTGATGCACAAAAAGAGACTGTAAACCAATTTTTAGGGATTAAAAACTGACAAAATACCCGTACAAACTATCACCTCCTCTCTTTGGGGGTTGAGCGCACATATCTTTTCAAACTAAAACAATATGTTACACAAAATATTTGGGTCATTAACATTAATTTTCAGAAAATACCCGTCAAACATAAATCACAGCTTCACATTTTTAGGTACAAACACGGACCAACGGTTAAATAATTTATTACAGCGAAGAATCGATAAATCTAATTTATTTTTCGAAATAGTTAATATAATGTTATGAGAAATCCATTCATTTCAAATTTAATGATCGTAGTCTACATTTATTGGCGTTTGATCGCGTCTTTGTCCAAAATGTCGTGGCATAAAACAATGCGCAGTGAGCGTTTAAAACTTTATGCATAAATTAAGATATTTATAATCCAAGGGGAATAGGACGGTTTGTAATCAATTTTATTATTTGTTGGTAACTAAACCATGGACTTGAAATCTTATCTGTTTCTGGCTTTACGCCAGGACAACGCCAAGACCTTGACCATTTTTAAAGACGTATCATTAATGCAAGCAATCATGATCTGTTATAATACATATAACGATTTTTTTTTATGTTACGAAGGTGACAAACTAGCATGTAGCTTGATGATAAGTGATGACTGCAGCCTATAGACAGTCATCTACATAAAACCAGAGGTCAAAATGCAGATGCGTTGCCACCCCCTAAGTTATTATGTCTCTGTGTTAGTTATTACTGGGCCATACATTATATTATTTTCTGGCCAAATATGTAACATGTGTCATCTTTAGACCTATTAATCGTAAACTTATATATACTAGGTTATCAAATAAAATCTTAATGAGCGAATGACTAAACAGATATACAAATGCGAATGTGGATGGTTGCAGAGACCCAGGAAGACCAAGACTGACCTACCATGACCAAATAGGTCGAGTTCTGTCTGATGGTAGGGTCAAAAGTCTTAGGAATCGGCGAGCATATACGAAGAGAATGATGAAGGTAGACGAGGCACGAGAGGTATGTCAGGACCGGGATATCTGGCGCTCTACACTCTCTGCCGACCCCGCATACTACTTTGCTACGCGCTACTCTGCATACTACTTTGGCCATGTCTTGAGACGTGAATATGACTCGATAGAACGACTGGTCGTACAAGGAAAAGTGGAGGGAACCCTATCACGCGGCAGATCATCTATGCACTGGACTGACCAAGTGAAATTTGCAGTGGGAAACCGTGTGTCAGACTGCGCTAGACAGTCCACAAACCGAGAAATGTGGCGGGAGATCGTGACGAGAGTTGTGTCTGCCTCCAGAACCAACGCGAACGCCTCAACGTGACCACGACCACTCAAGAGTGACACGAAAGAGAAGAGATTAGACATTAAAGAACCTATTAGTTATAGACTAGATGTATCAAGGATAATATTTCTTTTCTTGCAATTATTGGAATACCAACAAAAAAAGTCGATTTCCTAATGCAACATGAACGTAGTAAGCTTACTTGGTGAAGTTTCAGCAGACCCAATTCAAAGGTCCTTCGACCGTATAAATAATGCCGCAACTTAAGCATTCGATACAATACAAAATGCTAAGGTGAACCAGTTGTTACATCTAAGGCCAGGGTCAATGACGCGGGATCGTTGCTATCGATTGTAACAAAGCTGAACAAAATAATTAATTCACCGTTTTGACACAGCAACAACCTTGTATTTTTTATACTCAAGTATGGAAATTAACGCATTCTACGTAATTAAATAATACTATTCTGAGCCCCTCATTATCCTTGATGTTGAGAAATGGCAAGCTAGAAATTGATGAAAACAAAACAATAATATTAGTGTCGCCTACAACGAAAGGAACTCACGTATATACGCTTCATGAGTTAGACAAATAAATGAAAGATCTCTTATTATGTATTATTACTCTTAGCCTCCCCCCAAAAAGGGGAGAGACTCGTGCCCAGCAGTGGGACGTATAATGGGTTGCCATGATTATTATATTATTACTCTTAACCTGGGTTGCACCAAAACATTGTTAAAGTTATTGTAACATTTCACATCCTTTTCTAGCGTAAACAAATCTGTTAAAGTTAGAGAAGGATGTGAAATATTACAATAACTAACTTTAACAAATTTCTTGGAGCAACCCAGCCTCAAATACAGTACTCATCAAGAAATATTGCACATCGAGCCTATGAAAGTGAAAATCGGCTAGTTTCGACTTTGTAGAGCGTTATCTCTGCTCCACACTGCCAACGTAAGCACGGTATTGGTCAAAACTTGATTAAAATGGTGGACAAACGTGCGAAGAACAAAGGTGCGAAAGAGATAACGCTCTACAGGCACGAAATAAGCAGAGACTCCTTTCTAAGGTCGATGTGCAATAGTTATCTTTTGTTGGATACTGTAAGTGTATTATAGCATACAATTAAACATCATCATATCAGCCAAAAGATGTTTACAGCTGTACAAAAGCTGCCCCATATGGCGGGACGTGCCATAATGGCCAAGCTGAGTATGCGGATTGATGGTAGCAGTAGTTTTATCGCATGACGCTGCTGCCCAGCTTTATTTTATGTACTACCGTCCTATTGGAAAGGTCTGACTGCCATTGTTCAAAGATCAAATTCAAGTTACAAAAGAAGAAATTCTAGTTTGCCAATCAATTATGATTGATTGGCAAACTAGAATTTCTTCTTTCTCTATAGATTTAGGATGAATGTCAAAATCTCGTTAACCATCAGTTTCTGAGTTTAACTCACTTGGTTGCCCAACAGTTTTTCAGCAAGTGAGTGTTGCTAAAAAGCCGTAGTTATTTATTTTGAAATAATAAGGTAATGTGTAAACAAAAACCGACTCACGCATTAAGTTTTTCGTGGTACTCCTCTTTTTTGAGACGATGTTTCCTGAACGACTCCTTGAAACTCTTAGACCGTTCACAAAACTCTTTGTATATGTCTTCCAAATTCGCTACAACTGCTGCCCAACCCTGAATAAAATTATTAATATTTATTGATTAAATCAACATTAAAAAAACGTTGAGAATAACGCTTATAACTAGAAGAGGCATCTGCACAACAATGATTTTGATGGTGATGACATAGATGGATGGTACTACACAAATATTATTATTTTAACGAGCCAGTTGGTTCCACGGGCCAGTTGGTCTAGCGTTCTCACACCGCTAGACCAACTGGCTGTACATATCTTTAAATATGTGACAAGAAAACGGCTAGACCATTTTTAAAATTTTTTTTGCATCTTCAAATTGATTCGAGAATGGTTCAGATTAACAAGTCAGTTATTGTTATACTTATTTTATATATAAAATAGATTTAGATTATGTTACAACTTTATTCAAAAATATTTACAATTTCGAATTTAAGACTTGTGTATAGGATAATATTTGTCAGTTCTACTGGTATTTGGATAAAAGGATAACTTACTTGATGCTGCAAATGTTGTTCGTGTACAAGAAGTTCACAATTCCTTGAAACTTCATGAGCCAAGTCACTGAACTGTTGGGCGAGGGTAGCGCATGATATCACAGTGTGTATGTTGGGCGGCAGAGAACAGCACACGTCCACTGCATTCTTCAGTTCAGCAACTGACTTTCCTTCGAATGCACTTCTGGTATCACTGCGAAACTCACCCGTACTCAATTCCACAATCGGACTCAGATCACACACTGTAGGAGGAAAAAATAATATAATTTTTTTTTTTTGTGAAACACTGAGAAAACCATACAACTTACTAATCATTTTACACAACATGAGTATACTTATTTTTTATAATAATACCTACATAATTTAAATTGATTTCATTTTTAAATATTTTTTTATATGCACTCATATACACTTAAAGTATTTTAAAACAGTAAGGGAGGAAATAAGAAAGGCCTCATCTGAGGCAGAATATACGAATGAATTTATAAATTATCCTTATGAACTGTCACCACTTGATAATCAAAGATTATGCTTGTACTATTAATTTTTCGCAATAACACATGCGAGTGAACTATAGAAATTAAAGAAAAAACGGAAAGAATAATTTGACTTCGGGCAGGAATCGAACCTGCGACTTTCTGCGTTTTTTTTTTATTTCTAAAGATTATGCTAATCGGCTCAAGCAACTTGATATCCTAGGGCAGTACAATCAACAATAGCATCAAGCTTCCAAACATGAGTCCCTAGTTTGCCTCATTGGAGAGAACACTCCACATGTGAATTTTAAATGAACACATCTGCTTATAGTTCTAGGACTGATCAAGGCAAAAAAAAAATACATTCATTTGCATTTTGCAAAAGTACTTATCACTATCATTTATTTTTTAATTGCAAGTAATTTAAATGCTGGATTTTATTTCAATGAGACCTGCAAAAGCCCAAGAACATAATGACATTATGTGTTGCATTTTGAAATTCGCCGTATTCTATGCGTGTTTTGGTATTTCAAAAAACTAACTCTAATAGATTATTTTTATTACATTTTTTTCTACATACCAATTTAGTCAAACGAAATTTACTACAAAATACATAAAATATTATGTTACATATATTATTTTTAAAATTGAAGTCACTCTGACGTACTTTACTTCACGGCTATAATCCCGAAGGGGTAGGCAGAGGTAAATGCAAGCATACATGCAAACACCCACAATTCGCCGGTTACTTTTTGGTCCATATAACAGGAGCTGAGCCTGTTGACATCTCCGGGGACATTGCCAAACTTCCAGGTACTGGTAAATTTCCAGAAAATGGAAAAATTCTAATAGAACCAGAGATAAAGGACTTTACACCATTATCTCTGATAACCCCCCTTACCCGGGAATCGAACCCAGGACCTCAGCGTAATAGTAGTGACCTGCTACCACTAGGCTACAGAGGCAGTTTTCGAACTTTCGGTTAAAGAATAATAAGAATATGGAAGAAACATGCATTTTTTACAATTTAAGACAAATACTATTGTAATTGCAACTTATGACAACATAATAAAGTTGTAATAATACCACAATACTTATTATATTATATTAAAATGCATATTTTAAAAAGTAACGTAACTTCACGCCTGTAATCCCCGAAGGGGTAGGCAGAGGTAAATGCATGCATTCAAGCATACATGCAAACACCCACGATTCGCCGGTTACGTTTTGGCCCATGTAACAGGTGGCGAGCCTGTTGACATCTCCAGGCACATTACCAAACTTTGAGGTACTGGGAAATTTCCAGAAAATGGAAAAATCCCAATAGAACCACAGATAAAGGCTTTTTCACCATTATCTCTGATAACCCCCTACCCGGGGATCGAACCCAGGACCTCAGCGTAGTAGTAGTGGCCTGCTACCACTAGGCTACCGAGGCAGTGAGAAAAAGTAATCATTGTTTTTTTATAGTATCAGTTAATATAAACATGTACAACTTGTAACAATTCTTATTTGGATAGAACATTTTGTATCATCATGGTACAAAACAAACAAAGCTATTAAAAAATATCTTACTAGATTGTTTTAAATGACTCTCCTTCACTGACGGTTTGCTAAACATGTATATCGGATTGGTGTCTGTTCCTGCACTGTAGGACGAAACCATATGATCTGATTGCAGCACTTCCCCACCACTCACGAGGAGCACAAGTGAATTGGCTGGTACCTTTGTCTTTCTCTCTATAGCTACCTTCAAACTTGCCACACTGGAATTTAAATTTATTAAATATATCCCACAGATCAGACTACTGTGTATTAATGTACTCAAAAAAAATTATAATTGTAACACTGAGAGAGATAAACCATGAAAAAATGTGACTCATGATGATTAAAGAATCATGGCAAATTCCATACAATGATTGGTAAAAAAAAAATATTTAAAAAAGGCCATTTCTGTGTTATATTATCTTGAGGACCTCAATAAGGTTTCCTAGTTTTTAAAATATTTTAACCTCGTAAAATACTCTATTTTACTATTTATAAATTATATTCTTTTTTGTTCTCTTGGGGACTGGATGTATTAAATCCCTCATTTAAAAAAATATTATTGAGGTTTTATTTAAAAAAAAACATACAAATCTTGCCTTGATTTTTGGAGGATAGCCTCACAACAATTGACTGGAGACACAAGCAAGGCCCTTCACGAGACACAAGCAAAAACTTTTCATCATTTGAAAACACACACATAAATTTGTGATAATCAAAAACTAAGAAACATCCCAAAGATAAACATGGATAGAAAATATATGGGCATCACATGCATAGCATGACACACTCGGCTCTCCCCTTTCTACACCCATGAGATAATATGGCCATTCTGGTAGTTTTACTTACAACCAATAACTAACTTACTATATTAATATTAACAGGACATAATAATATCCTAAAAAGCTTAGCTTTTGGGCATACATTGTTGAAAGGTGCAATTTTTATCCTAATGGATTAGAGGAAGATCTTAATATTGTTTGCAAATAAAAAAAATAAACATAACTTCACACATTGAACCTATCTGCTATCACTAGTCTAGTGTGGCAGTTTCTGTCTCTCCAAGCTTAATTTTATTTCAGAATATTATATCATTTACAATTATTGGCCAAATCAAAGCCATTGTTTGCTGCATAAAATACAAAAACAAACCTTTGCAGAGTGAGGTTCATATCATAGTTGGTCATCTGACCAGCATCCACATGGAAAACGTACAACATGGTAGTAACTTATTTGCAGAACTTAAACTACAATCAGTCCTGCATTAATGTCATCTACCATTTATATTTGCATGGAATCCCCATGGAGGCTGTAATAATAATATAGATTTAGTAGACAAGAAGGATCATAGCTCATTGTATTAATGTTTTGTCTTTAAATCATATTCTATTTATTATATAATGCGCTTCAATATTACAAAAGATATAAAAAAGCTACTATATTGTTCTATACCAAGACAAACGCAGTAAATTGGTAATCAAGTCGCAAAATACAATACCTATCTCTAAGATTTGTCTAAAATAAACAGAGACGTCACAAATACATCTACACGCGAAAATTGTGTAAAGGAAATGAAATAACGAGAAGAGTATAACAATGATAACTCTAATTAAAAGATAGCCTCGGAAAAGTACTACAAACCACCATCAAAATGGAACGTGTTATTTTTTGCGTTTGAACAACAAAGATACAATTCTTACACAAACACAAACCAAAAATCAAACGTTTCTGCTAATGCAAATATCTTCAATCAAGATCCTTTCAATAAATAACAACTGGAAGCCATTCTGCACTTTAATAAACTAGTAATATTAACACGAAAATCACGAAATACACAGATTTTATTAAAATTCAAGATCGTGAGGTCATAACACCACCATTGCCCGATTGACATGAATTGACATAAAAATAAAATAAACTCAGCTGGTTGACAGCCATAGTGAGTCTTGCCAGGTCTTGCAATTTATTTGCTTTGGAATGGCTGTATAAAGTGTCCAGAAAAATTGATCTTACAAAACTTTGTAATCTTGTCAGCTCCTTTGGTCAGCTCGAGTTAGTTCGCTCGTTAGAGAGATAGAGATTTAAATAGAGAAAACAATTTTTCCGTGTGGCAGCCCCTTGATTTCGGGCTGTAACGAGTGTGTACACTAAGAAGCTTGAATTTAAAAATGGAGACCACACAATCCATACCTATTTGAAGCAAACCTAAATATAGCTATCTCTCTCTCCGGGGGCAAGCCGTCTCTTTCTAAGTAGGGTGACCATAAAGTTACAATTTTCCTGGGACATGACTGTGATTTTTATATAATATGACAAAATGTTTTAATTTTTCTTCTCGTTTGGCAAAGACAGCTATAGACTATAACGCCATTGATCAAGTAATATTATAATTACATACAACTGCTCATTTCATAAATCTCTAACATAGTGAATGAATATATTTATGGAGGATGACGATCGCGATGATGAGAAGGTCCCATATGGAAGTTGATTGGATGTCCAGTGAACTAATGGGGAGTAGGACCTTCTTATGAAGTCTCGGAGGAGCACGAAAAAACTTTCCTACACTCGTGCACGCTATCGATTGCTTTATGATAAAAATCCTACATATTTGACACATAAAACATAACTACACATATATTTTTAAGCTATTGCATAGCTTCTATCGAGGGCCTTGAGCGCGGGGACCGAATCCAGAAATTCCGTAACGAAAAAACCTCACGCTCCCCACTTCGACGGGCACGGAGGTGTGGCTTGAAGGCCGTGCATTGTCTAACGTCGTTTCTTTTCGGCAGTCTTCGACACGGTGTTTGTGTGCGTGCAACTAGACGTATTGTACGACTCTACGAAGCTCGCACGAATCGAGACGAGCTGCTCCGAAATCGGACGAATACATAAGCAGCTGTTTATATGTATTGTACTATAATAAAAATATTTCAAACAATATTAACTTTTTATTTAATAAAAGAAAAAAATGTTTTCTTATCGGTCACCACGCTCAAATAGTGTAACTTCAATTAATATCAAAGAAAAAAAGAAATACTGCTTATATAAAATAAATAATTATAATTGCTTAAGTTGATACAAAATGCTATGCAATACCTTTACCGCGGCAGTCCCCGAATGCCACACGTCGATTTTTTTTTTATGTAACGAAGAAGGTGACGACTGCAGCCTAAAGACACCTACACAAAAACCAGTGGTAAATGTGCAGATGCGTTGCCAACCCTAAGGCTTAAGATGATCTGCCTCTGTGGTAGTTAAGGATTTCGAAGATATCAGTTGATACGAACATCCCCATTATAACAGTCTGTTAAAACCTTCTTCTTTCTGGTAAGATGGCATTACTAGGGCCAGGTTCCAATAACTTACCAACATCCGTACTATTCCGTACGTATATTTAGGAACGGTTGATTGTGAGAGTTAATGTATGGATGAAATGTCAAATTATATCGGATAGTAGTTTCTTCGCATTTTTAAGATAATTCAAAACATTTTTTAATATAGTTTATTTAAATTTAACTAAAGTATGTATGT
This sequence comes from Macrosoma leucophasiata, assembly GCA_036365455.1. Classification (NCBI taxonomy): domain Eukaryota; kingdom Metazoa; phylum Arthropoda; class Insecta; order Lepidoptera; family Hedylidae; genus Macrosoma; species Macrosoma leucophasiata. The sequence continues at coordinate 17,298,414 of JAWQUS010000007.1, read as the reverse complement.
ACCATTTTGTTCGATAACCTTTTGCCATCTTGTAGGTAGGGACGTGATCCCATTGCTATAAAAATTTTGGGACTTCTCATCAAAATACCGCGACAAGTGGATTTGGCAGTCCTCTCATGATGTTAACCTAACATTGCATAAAGAATTCTGAAAAGACCGAAACAGGTGGAAATCTGAAGGTGCAAGGTCAGGACTATACGGCGGATGCATTAACACCTCCCAGCCAAACTCTCTTAATTTTTGCTGAGTGGCTACAGATGTATGAGGTCTAGCGTTATCATGATGAAACCACACCCCTTCTGTTGATCAATTCCGGCCGCTTTCTTTCAACTTCTTGCTTTAATCTCATCAGTTGTTTTTATTAATCAGTTGTTAGAGTTCAGAATCGATAGTCCTGCCTGGTGGTAATAGCTCATAATGAATAATGCCCTTCCAATCCCATCACACACTCAACATCACCTTATTGCGAGTTAACCCGGGTTTCGCCACAGTCTGTGAAGTCTGACCGGCCTTTGACCACGACCTTTTTCGCACGTTCTTGTCGTACGTGATCCACTTTTCATCACCAGTTATCAGATTCTTCAAAACTGATTCGGTTTCATTACGTCGTAATAAAGAATCACAAATGAGTACACGGTTCATTAGGTTTCTTTCAGTGAGCTCGTGAGGTACCCAAATATCGACCTTTTCTTTGTACCCAGCTTTTTTCAAATGCGCCAAAACTGTTTTGTGATCAATTCTCAGTTCTTCAGCTACGTCGTAACTACTGATATGTCGATCTTGCTCCACTTTTTCAAAAATGGCATCCATTTTATCCGTAATAGGGCGACCAGAGCGAGGTGCATCTTTGTCATCAAAATTTCCGGATTGAAAACGCTTAAACCAAATTTGTGCTACTCTCACAGACACTGCACTAGGTCTATAAACATTGCAAATTTTTTTCGCGGCTTGCGTTGCATTTTTACCTTTTTTGTAGTAAAATTTTAAAATGTATCGAATTTCTTCATTAGATTCACTCATCTTGACAGTACGAAAAACAAAGGAAAATCACACATTTGCCTAATTTGAATTTGGAATTATGTTCTTTAAAATTTTAACTTTCAATGATATCAAAACCAGCCAGATACAAATACTACAGCCAAAAAGATTTTACTACAAGTTCATACATACTATAATGCGAAAAGACTTTTTCCCCAACCTATTATCTCACATTGACTATTTTGAGTTAGTGTATCAGTTGAAATTATACACCGACTTCTATGGACTGTACGGAAATACATAGCACGGCAACATTGAATCTGCCAGGACCAGAGGGATAACACCTTAGGCCTTAGTCATCACTTAACATCAATGTGAACTGCAAGCTTGTTTGCCACTTCCATTACATAAAAAATGCGATTTACCACAATTCTATATATATATCGCCACGGACGTATTATTAGTTTCATCGTCCGACATAGTGGGCGTATAAAGTGGGTAGTCGAGCAACGAAACAACGAATTACACAATTAATTACACTCACAAGCCACTGTACACAACCACAACACAATATCAGACCGAAACGACAGAAACAGTTCCTAGCTTGGAGGAGAACTTATCACGAGAACGATCAAATGATCAATATATATTATATATATATGTATATATATATATAATATATATTGATCATTTATATATATATTATGTATATATATATATATATACATATATATATAATATATATTGATCATTTATATATATATTATGTATATATATATATATACATATATATATAATATATATTGATCATTTGATCGTTCTCGTGATAAGTTCTCCTCCAAGCTAGGAACTGTTTCTGTCGTTTCGGTCTGATATTGTGTTGTGGTTGTGTACAGTGGCTTGTGAGTGTAATTAATTGTGTAATTCGTTGTTTCGTTGCTCGACTACTTTGTTTTTCGTACTGTCAAGATGAGTGAATCTAATGAAGAAATTCGATACATTTTAAAATTTTACTACAAAAAAGGTAAAAATGCAACGCAAGCCGCGAAAAAAATTTGCAATGTTTATAGACCTAGTGCAGTGTCTGTGAGAGTAGCACAAATTTGGTTTAAGCGTTTTCAATCCGGAAATTTTGATGACAAAGATGCACCTCGCTCTGGTCGCCCTATTACGGATAAAATGGATGCCATTTTTGAAAAAGTGGAGCAAGATCGACATATCAGTAGTTACGACGTAGCTGAAGAACTGAGAATTGATCACAAAACAGTTTTGGCGCATTTGAAAAAAGCTGGGTACAAAGAAAAGGTCGATATTTGGGTACCTCACGAGCTCACTGAAAGAAACCTAATGAACCGTGTACTCATTTGTGATTCTTTATTACGACGTAATGAAACCGAATCAGTTTTGAAGAATCTGATAACTGGTGATGAAAAGTGGATCACGTACGACAAGAACGTGCGAAAAAGGTCGTGGTCAAAGGCCGGTCAGACTTCACAGACTGTGGCGAAACCCGGGTTAACTCGCAATAAGGTGATGTTGAGTGTGTGGTGGGATTGGAAGGGCATTATTCATTATGAGCTATTACCACCAGGCAGGACTATCGATTCTGAACTCTAACAACTGATTAATAAAAACAACTGATGAGATTAAAGCAAGAAGTTGAAAGAAAGCGGCCGGAATTGATCAACAGAAGGGGTGTGGTTTCATCATGATAACGCTAGACCTCATACATCTGTAGCCACTCAGCAAAAATTAAGAGAGTTTGGCTGGGAGGTGTTAATGCATCCGCCGTATAGTCCTGACCTTGCACCTTCAGATTTCCACCTGTTTCGGTTTTTTCAGAATTCTTTATGCAATGTTAGGTTAACATCATGAGAGGACTGCCAAATCCACTTGTCGCGGTATTTTGATGAGAAGTCCCAAAATTTTTATAGCAATGGGATCACGTCCCTACCTACAAGATGGCAAAAGGTTATCGAACAAAATGGTACATACATACTTTAGTTAAATTTAAATAAACTATATTAAAAAATGTTTTGAATTATCTTAAAAAATGCGAAGAAACTACTATCCGATATAATTTGACATTTCATCCATACATTAACTCTCACAATCAACCGTTCCTAAATATACGTACGGAATAGTACGGATGTTGGTAAGTTATTGGAACCTGGCCCTAGTAATGCCATCTTACCAGAAAGAAGAAGGTTTTAACAGACTGTTATAATGGGGATGTTCGTATCAACTGATATCTTCGAAATCCTTAACTACCACAGAGGCAGATCATCTTAAGCCTTAGGGTTGGCAACGCATCTGCACATTTACCACTGGTTTTTGTGTAGGTGTCTTTAGGCTGCAGTCGTCACCTTCTTCGTTACATAAAAAAAAAATCGACGTGTGGCATTCGGGGACTGCCGCGGTAAAGGTATTGCATAGCATTTTGTATCAACTTAAGCAATTATAATTATTTATTTTATATAAGCAGTATTTCTTTTTTTCTTTGATATTAATTGAAGTTACACTATTTGAGCGTGGTGACCGATAAGAAAACATTTTTTTCTTTTATTAAATAAAAAGTTAATATTGTTTGAAATATTTTTATTATAGTACAATACATATAAACAGCTGCTTATGTATTCGTCCGATTTCGGAGCAGCTCGTCTCGATTCGTGCGAGCTTCGTAGAGTCGTACAATACGTCTAGTTGCACGCACACAAACACCGTGTCGAAGACTGCCGAAAAGAAACGACGTTAGACAATGCACGGCCTTCAAGCCACACCTCCGTGCCCGTCGAAGTGGGGAGCGTGAGGTTTTTTCGTTACGGAATTTCTGGATTCGGTCCCCGCACTCAAGGCCCTCGATAGAAGCTATGCAATATCAGTATCAGTTGAAATTATACACCGACTTCTATGGACTGTACGGAAATACATAGCACGGCAACATTGAATCTGCCAGGACCAGAGGGATAACACCTTAGGCCTTAGTCATCACTTAACATCAATGTGAACTGCAAGCTTGTTTGCCACTTCCATTACATAAAAAATGCGATTTACCACAATTCTATATATATATCGCCACGGACGTATTATTAGTTTCATCGTCCGACATAGTGGGCGTATAAAGTGGGTAGTCGAGCAACGAAACAACGAATTACACAATTAATTACACTCACAAGCCACTGTACACAACCACAACACAATATCAGACCGAAACGACAGAAACAGTTCCTAGCTTGGAGGAGAACTTATCACGAGAACGATCAAATGATCAATATATATTATATATATATGTATATATGTAAAGAAATACTATTTCTTTCTTCGCACTCTGTGTGTTTACTTACCATGAAGTTTGGTTATAGTTTTTAACTTTTTAATTGTCTGATTTTAAAGAAGAAATGAATTCAGAATGTCAGATGACAGATTTAAATACGAGTTGATTGACAATTGGATAATCAATGAAAATTTTAATATTATATTATTTTATGTTTTAAAAGTGAAAGAATAAACTTTCATTGTCGTTTCTTCTTTACAGGTTTGAGTTCATATTGTTTTATATTACCTAAATAAAATAGTCTCTGTATAAAAAAAACTAACAATAAATCTTCTTTACAGCAACACAAGGTTTATTTCTTTCATGTAGTAAAACAGACTTATAAAACGACAATTTTGTTTATAAAAAGATGCAAATGGAGCAGTTACGTTTTGAATTCACGATTTTACCGGCGAATGATGGAAAATCTAATATTTGTTGTGTAACCTCAATCACAACTAAAGATGAAAAAAAATTTGCTATACCAGAGGAATTACAGTCTGTTGGATTTCACGAAGAATTAATTGAGACAGCTGTGTACAACAAAGTAAAAAATAGTTTAAAGAAAAGACATCAGACACGAAGAGTTTGGATAACTATGACAGATAAATTACGAGAAATTTACATAGATGCTGATGGTAACTTACAATTTGAATGTTCTCGCTTCGGTATTATGAAAGATGAACAAAAAATTGAGATTCTCCGACTATTTATGGATAAAAGTTGTGTTGATTGGTACAGCTCAATGATTATAAAATTAACACTCAACTCAGAGTGGATAGTTTGGAAAGAAAAGTTGTGCGAGTCATTTGCAAACCAAAACTGGAACCAAGTGACCTATGCATTGTTATTTAAATATAAGGATGGTTCATTAGTGGACTATGCCATTAAAAAGGAAAAACTTTTATTGGACATGAGAAATTCAATTGATACAGGTACACTGGTGGATCTGATAGCGGTAGGTTTGCCAGGTTTTGTATTAGAGAAGATAAATAGAGAAGCAATGAACGATATAGTATGTTTATTCAATGAGGTGAGAAAGTATGAACATTTGGTAAATAAAAATAGGAATGGAACGTACAGAAAGTATGAAAATCAAAGGATAAATATTACAAATGAGGGACGTTATCCATGCAAAATATGCGTAAAATTAAATAAAGGGGTTCGCTATCATTCCGAAGCTGCATGCTGGTTTAGAGTTAGAGAAGATGATAAATTAAATAAAAGATATATTAAACATGTAAATAATTCAGTGATTGAAGCAGAGTTAAATGAAACAGAACAAAAAAACTAGTAGTGACACCATTAATTAAGATCAAACTACTGTTAAATAATAAATTAGAAATTTATGGAGTATACGATTCAGGTTCAAATGTATCTCTAATTAATTCCAAATTACTAAAACTAAATACAAAAGGACATAACTCGAATGAAGAAAATATAGTAACAATTAATGGTGTCCAAAAAACAAGTGGTTTGACAAATTTAAAAATAAAAATTTTTGAAATAGAAGAAAATGTGGATGTGTACATCATTGACGAACACAAATTCAGATATGATTTCTTAATAGGATTAGATATGATAAAGAAATATAAGCTAGTACAAAATGAGGAGTTAAAAATAACTCAGAAACAATACTTACATGAAAAGAATAGTAAAAAAATGGAGAAAAAGATAGACGAAGGTGAAAATGAAGGTAATAAATATGAAAACGAAAACAAAATTAATTTTAATGAACATATCAAAGAAGAGGAATTTGAAATAAAGGTTGGTCATTTAGATGATGATAAAAGGGAAGAAATAAATAAGCTAATACAACAATATCAATCAGTTTTTGCCAAAAACAAGTATGACGTGGGAAAGGTTAAAGGATATGAAGCAAGAATAGATTTATTAATGGATAAATACTGCAGCAAGAGGCCATACAGATGCACTATAGAAGACAAAAAAGAGATAGCAGAACAAATAGCCGAATTATTGGATAATGCGCTTATAGAAGAATCTTATAGTCCATTCGCAGCACCAGTAACTTTGACATTTAAAAAGGAAGAAAATAAAAAATCAAGGCTCTGTATAGACTTCAGGGATTTAAATAAAATTGTAGTTCCTCAGGCTCAACCCTTCCCATTAATTGACGATTTAATGACAAAAACAAGAAATTGCAAATTTTTTACAAGCTTAGACGTTAATTCAGCTTTTTGGTCTATACCTCTACGGGTAGAGGACAGGAAGAAGACAGGGTTTGTAACTCAAGAGGGACACTTTCAATGGACTTGCCTACCATTTGGTTTGAAGACTGCTCCAGCAATATTTCAAAGAATATTGTGTAACATACTTAGAAAATATAAACTAACCGATTTTGCTGTCAATTATATAGATGACATCCTGATATTTTCAAACTCATTTGATGAACACATAAGTCACTTGAAACAGTTACTAGAAGCAATTCAAACGGAAGGATTTCGACTAAAATTTATAAAATGTACATTTGCATCAGATTCGGTAAAATACCTGGGACATATCATTCAATATAATTCTATCCAACCACTGAAGGACAATCTCATTTCGATAAAAGAATTTCCAGTACCAAAAACCCAGAAGAATATTCGACAATTTTTGGGAAAAGTAAACTTTTACCATAAATATATACCAAGGAGCGCAATAATTCTTGACCCATTACATAATTTGCTAAGAAAAAATCAAAAGTTTGTTTGGTCTGAAGAATGTCAAAATGCGTTTGAAAAAATAAAGAGTCTCTTGTGTTCACAGCCAATACTAGAAATTTATGATCAAAATCTACCAATAAATATTTATACTGATGGTTCTCTGCTGGGTGTTGGAGCAATTTTAAAACAAGTACAACTAGATGGTAAAGAAAAACCAGTAGCCTATTTTTCAAAAAAACTGAATGGAGCGCAAAAGAAGAAAAAGGCAATATATTTAGAATGCTTAGCTATTAAAGAAGCACTAAGATATTGGCAGTACTGGCTGATAGGTAAATCGTTTACAGTCTACACAGACCATAAACCATTAGAAAACATGAACTTAAAAGCTAGAACAGACGAAGAACTAGGTGATTTGACTTATTACCTTTCACAATATGATTTTAAAATCAAATATTCCCCTAGAAAAGATAATTTAGAAGCGGACTGTTTAAGTCGGAATCCTGTATTAGAACCAGAGGATAATCTAGAAGAACAATTGAAAGTTGTGAACTTAATTACATTAGAAGATATTGTAATAGATCAGAATCAAAATAAAGAAATACAGAGAAACAATAATAAAATAATCAAAAAACACAATTTATACTTCAAAAGAATTAGGAACAAAGAGAAAATAATAATAACTGAAGAATTCAGTATTAAATTTATAAAGCGAATACATGAAGATCTATGTCACATTGGAGTGGGACAAATGCTAACGACTATTAGTTCACTGTACACAACAAAAAATTTAACGAAAAATATTAAAAATGTTTGTAGGAATTGTGAAATTTGCATAAAAAACAAAACAAGAGGACAACACAAATACGGATTAATGTCATATTTAGGCCCAGCGACAAGACCCTTTGAAATAGTATCAATAGACACAATTGGAGGTTTTGGTGGTTCAAGATCAACCAAGAAATACATACATCTTTTAGTGGACCACTTCACTAGATATGCATTTATTATAACATCAAAAACCCAGGGTGCACATGACTTTATAAAGCTAATAAATAAGGTCGCTGAAACCGAAGAGATTGGGATGCTCCTTACCGACCAGTATCCTGGAATAAACTCTAAAGAATTCAAGAAATTCCTTACTGACAAACAAATAACAATAATTTTTACAGCAGTGAATGCACCGTTTTCTAATGGCCTAAATGAAAGGTTGAATCAAACGATAGTTAACAAAATTAGATGCAAAATTAATGAAGATGGAGAAAACAGAGCGTGGACCACAATAGCACATGAATGTGTAGAAAAATACAATCAGACTAACCACTCAGTAACTGGCTATGCACCATGTTATTTGTTATACGGAACAGATGTTAAGGTCTTACCAAAAGAACTACAACAAGGAGGTATAAATAGTGACTGGATCGGAGATAAGAAAACAGCGCTTAATAATACCTTGAAATCACATTACTATAACAAAATGAGGTATGATAGAAATAGAAAACAAAGAGAATTCAGTGTGGGAGATCTAGTATATATAGAAAATGGGAATAAACTAAATAGGAAAAAGCTAGATGAATTGAGAATTGGACCATATAAAATAATTAAAAAGAAATCTAATACAATTTACGAGATAGATACAGGACATAAAAAAACAGAGTCAAGTCTTTTTCATATCACAAAACTAATTCCAGTACAGATAACAGAGGATGAGAATGTGCAAGTATCAAATGGAGAACTGGAGTGAAAATTCACGGGTGAATTTTCTTCCCCATGGGGGGAGATGTAAAGAAATACTATTTCTTTCTTCGCACTCTGTGTGTTTACTTACCATGAAGTTTGGTTATAGTTTTTAACTTTTTAATTGTCTGATTTTAAAGAAGAAATGAATTCAGAATGTCAGATGACAGATTTAAATACGAGTTGATTGACAATTGGATAATCAATGAAAATTTTAATATTATATTATTTTATGTTTTAAAAGTGAAAGAATAAACTTTCATTGTCGTTTCTTCTTTACAGGTTTGAGTTCATATTGTTTTATATTACCTAAATAAAATAGTCTCTGTATAAAAAAAACTAACAATAAATCTTCTTTACAGCAACACAAGGTTTATTTCTTTCATGTAGTAAAACAGACTTATATATATATACATAATATATATATAAATGATCAATATATATTATATATATATATATATATATGTCGGAGACGGTCACTAGTACGGACCGATAACTGACAAAGCACGAGTTCCGGTAAAGGGCGCCACCATTTTTTATGTAATGGAAGTGGCAAACAAGCTTGCAGTTCACATTGATGTTAAGTGATGACTAAGGCCTAAGGCCTAAGGTGTTATCCCTCTGGTCCTGGCAATTACGGAGCCGTACATTAAACTTGAAATAATTAAACATTAAATTTAAAATATTCCATGGTATATTATGTGTAGATACTATATGGGTGTGGGGATGATTCTATTTTATTGTTGATTATTTTTGCAGAAATCCATAGCGAAATGAGTTCCACAGACAGCTACGAGTCCATGATTTTAAATTAAGCTTTAGGAAAATAGGGATAAAATAAAATGGACTTACAGCCATTATAATCAATTTATTAACAAAGTTTATAGTGGTTTACAATGTAAGTTTAGATTTTAATGTATACGTTAAAGTATAACATACTCAATAAAAAAATTTTTTTTTCTGCAAACGTCTTGCATTATTGAATTATTAATACATACTACTTAAAGTTATTGTTCTAAAGTTTCGTGAATGAAATCATAGATTTATTATCTACTTAAATCTATGGATGAAATACAACTTGTAACTTCACGCTCGGGTTAGCCTCTCAAGCAACGAGAAAATTATATATCCTTAGAAATTAACTTAGAACCTAGTTTGATTGAAAATAATATATGATGGTTCGTATTTAAAAAAAAACTCGATTCTTTAAGACATTCTCAATTAATAAAATTTTATTGTCACACTACTTCAACACTACTGATAACGATATGATAGAAACAAACCAGACCTATTTTAAATTGCATAAATCAATGAAAGACTATTAGAAATTACTAAAGTTAACATTCATAAATTTGTTTAAAACACTGACTTATAATTTTAGCAAGATATTAAGCGAAAATACAAAAAGAATATGTCTACAGTGATTCGACACAAAAATTACGATTCAAACACTTATTCACGTGAAATCTTTGGTCACTTCCTGGATGCCATAAGCTAGCACAACCTCCAACTATGCAATTATTTACCATTGCTACAAACTTTAACGAATTACAATCGAAAACACAACGAAAACATAAAAACTAAATAGTGAACGTCCGCCATATTAGACCGATCTGGTTTTGACATTACTGATAAGCAGATTCAATGTTGCCGTGCTATGTCTGTCCGTACAGTCCATAGAAGTCGGTGTATAATTTCAACTGATACACTAACTCAAGATATGAGATATATTATTAGTAATTTTGAAAACAGTAAAATGAATACATTTAATAAGTTGTAAATAAATTATGCAGTAATGTTTATCATGTAATTCTATAACTGTGGTGTTTCTTTCACAAAGTTTCGTAGATATAAATAAAAAGATAGCAATACCACAGATCACACTAGAAAGAGAGGTCGGCCCTCCAAGAGGAGGATAGAGATATGTAGGTATTTGACTGAAACTTTTGTTGGAGTTTGGACTCCATTTTTACCTTCAAAATTCTTGGTGTACACCATTATCTACTTAAATCTATGGTGTACACACACCTACTTCAAAGTAGGGATAGCGATTCTTTCTGAAAAAGATCGAGTTCTTAATCGATTCATATCGAAGTAATATAAAATCAATACACGGTTAGTTCGACCACAGAACAATAAAAAACGAAACACTTCACGACTGTAATCCCCGCAGTTAACAATAAATGCCTATATAGCTTCAGTACCAGTGTCACCAAATCCCAAACACCTACAAGTAATCTTAATTTACTTACAGATCTGTGTAATTACAGTTACAGTTGATTAATATACTAAAAGCATATTAAAATACAAGAATACGTCTTACGAAAGGGAACTTATACACGAAAAGAATCGTTTTGGAAGTTCTATCAATCTTCTGCTACTCGATAATAGACGTCACTTTAATGTGTGTAATGTGTAAAATGGAATAATTTAACAGTGCGAAAACGCGGCCTTTCAGGTTACCGCCAAAATTAATTGTAAATGTTTCGGTAAAGTAGCCAACTAGCCATCGCTTTACTCGAGTTAGTCGAGTTACTGACAATGACTCTGACTGACTGACTGACTTTGACTTTTACGCTGCTCTAAAACGAATACGAAATATCGTTTTACTTGACACTGGCAGTGTAATGTGTAATGTAATGTGGCAATGCCCATTTATTTCCAATCCACAAAAGTTATAACATGTGTATATTTCAAAATAATAAATCCTAAGTATAACAAGTATTTTTTTTTTCATATGTGTTTGTTTCATCCACAGAATGGTTTCGTCTATTATTTTTCTTCTACTCGCTATTTTAGCTTACTTCAATACCATTGATCGGAACCCCTTCTCGGGTAAAGGCCTCTTCCAGCTTTTTCCAGACCTTTCTATCCATAGCTCTCTTTCTCCATTCGCTACCAGCTATCACCTTTATGTCTTCTATCCACCTTTTTCTAGGGCGCCCTCTTTTCCTTTTTCCTTTTGGTCCTTCCCCTAAAGTCGTTTTTAACGTCCATCTACCATCTGTGCATCTTGCTATATGTCCGGCCTATTGCCACTTCTGTTTTAGTGCAAATTGCAAAGCGTCTTTAACTTTAGTTTTTTGTATTATTTTTACACTTTTTACTTTATGCAATCTTCTAATTTTCAGAACGCTTCTTTCCATCGCTTTCTGGCATGCTACTAATTTTGATGTACGTAATAGCGATGCCATTATATTAATAAAAAAGGGAGGAGGGGGGAAACGGGACATGGCCGTCTGTCTAGGTTAATGGTCTCACTTAATGGTCTGTGAAACGGGACTTTGGGAGTTGAGGCTTCATGCGAAGGACCATGTGCAAACAAAGAAATAAACCATTTTAACGTCAGGTTGGCTGACCACTGACCACTTCCCAATATAGTTTTACCCAATTTACAGAATGGATGGATAACCACTACTAACTTAGTGTAGGGACCTAGGGACAGTGCCCAGTAAGAAATATTCGAGCCTACGAAACGAAAGACACAATCGGCAAGTTTCGAATTCGTAGAGCGCTATCTCTGCTTCACACTGCCTTCGTAAGCACTGATAGTGCGGTATTGGTCAAAATTTGCTCAAAATGGTCGACAAACGTCGGATAGGTACCTAAGATGCGAAAGAGACCCGAAATAAGCCGAAGTCCCCTTCCTAAAGTCGATGTGCATTAATTATTGTTGGATACTGTAAGTACTGCTATGATGAAGTTCTGGAGTAAAATTCCGAGCTTTGACCCGGCCAGTACCGGTAAGAGCTTTTGGGATTGTTTTAGTGATTTCCAAATGACCCATTCCCGTCCTCGGAGTTTCGCAGTTGGTCTTCTACGTACCTACATCAGATGTCATCAATCGTCAAAAGTACCTACCATACATTGAATGTCAGGTCCGCCGCGCCACGCCGATACCTTATCAGTGTGGCTGTAAAGTCTAATTTGCAATGTTTTTGGATGACCGTAAACTTCTTCGATAGTAGGTATACATACAAATCATATCCTTTTTTTATGTAATGGAAGTGGCAAACAAGCATGCAGTTCACATTGTATTAAGTGATGACTGCAGCCTATAGGCGCAAAGAAACAAAACAAAGACCAAGGCCAAAATGCAGATGCGTTACCACTCCTGAGGCCTAAGGTGTTAGGCCTTTGTGACGGAAATTGCCGGGCCGTACATTACCACCTGACCGGAACACGATAGTGCTGAACACTACCATTTAGCGGCAAGTATATTAGGTAATGCGGTGGTGCCTACGCCCGCGAACTCCGTCACTGGAGCTCTACCACCAGTATTAAAATTTATTTCTCTCTTCATATTAGGTTGGGGAGAAAGATTCTTCGCATTTTTTAAGATAATTCAAGACATTTTTAACACAGTTTATTTAAATTTAACTTAAGTATGTATGTACCATTTTGTTCGATAACCTTTTGCCATCTTGTGGGTAGGGACATGATCCCATTGCTATAAAAAATTTGGGACTTCTCATCAAAATACCGCGACAAGTGGATTTGGCAGTCCTCTCGTGATGTTAACCTAACATTGCATAAAGAATTCTGAGACCGAAACAGGTGGAAATCTGAAGGTGCAAGGTCAGGACTATACGGCGGATGCATTAACACCTCCCAGCCAAACTCTCTTAATTTTTGCTGAGTAGCTATAGATGTGTGAGGTCTAGCGTTATCATGATGAAACACCAAACCCCTTCTGTTGATCAATTCCGGCCGCTTTCTCTCAACTTCTTGCTTTAATCTCATCAGTTGTTCGCAGTACAGTTCAGAATCGATAGTCCTGCCTGGTGATAATAGCTCATAATGAATAATGCCCTTCCAATCCCACCACACACACATCACCTTATTGCGAGTTAACCGGGGTATCGCCACAGTCTGTGAAGCCTGACCGGCCTTTGACCACGACCTTTTTCGCACGTTCTTGTCGTACGTGATCCACTTTTCATCACCAGTTATCAGCTTCTTCAAAAATGATTCGGTTTCATTACGTCGTAATGAAGAATCACAAATGAGTACACGGTTCATTAGGTTTCTTTCAGTGAGCTCGTGAGGTACCCAAATATCGAGTTTTTTTTTGTACCCAGCCTTTTTCAAATGCGCCAGAACTGTTTTGTGATCAATTCTCAGTTCTTCAGCTACGTCGTAACTACTGATATGTCGATCTTGCTCCACTTTTTCAAAAATGGCATCCATTTTATCCGTAATAGGGCGACCAGAGCGAGGTGCATTTTTGACATCAAAATTTCCAGATTGAAAACGCTTAATCCTAATTTGTGCTACTCTCACAGACACTGCACCTGCACTAGGTCCATAAACATCGCAAATTTTTTTCGCGGCTTGCGCATTTTTACCTTTTTTGTAGTATAATTTTAAAATGTATCGAATATCTTCATTAGATTCACTCATCTTGACAGAACGAAAAACAAATGAAAATCACACATTTGCCTAATTTGAATTTGGAATTATGTTCTTTAAAATTTTAACTTTCAATGATACCAAAACCAGCCAGATACAAATACTACAGCCAAAGAGATTTTATTACAAGTTCATACATACTATAATGCGAAAAGACTTTATCCCCAACCTATTATATTATGCTCGGCGAGCATATATGGAGAGAGAAATTAATGTAGAAGAGGCACGTGAGGTGTGTTCGAACTGGGCTCAACGCTCTTTGCCTACCCCATAAGGGGTCGTTCATAAATTACGTAAGGGGTTTTGAGGGCTAATTTGACCCCCTCTCCCCCTACTGTAAGACATCATAAGATTACGACTAATCCCCCCTGCCCCTTAATAAGAAATTTTCGTAAGAAAAGATTTTTGTAAGATTCAATATCAAGTTAAAGAGATGAAGTACAGATGGCGCTATTCAATAATGCCAATTTTTAGCGCGAAAGTGGTAGAATTTTCAATTTCAAATCTTACGTAATTTTAGATTCTCTGCCCCCCTTACCTATAGTAAGAAGTTATAATATTCAGTCAACAGCCCCCCTCCCCTAAACGCATTACATAATTTATGAACGACCCCTAAGGAGCTTGGCGGGCGGATATAAACGAATGAATTGTGATGGTAACCACGTAACCAGTATCCATCAGGTGGCCAGTACTAGCTACATACCTGTCAACTAGGTAAATATCTACCCTGTAGGATAATACAGGCATAAGTAAAGGTTTTCAACCAACCTTTACTTACGCCTTTAAAATATACTGAGGTTAAATTCAGAAAAGCACAATAATTCATTAAAAGATAAGTATATTAAAGAAAAATGGTGTAAAACTTTCAAAAAGGTCCCTTCTTACATTACGTTATAAACCAGTGTATAAATAATTATTCTACTTGTTTAACAATGTTTACTTACTTATTTAGATAATATCATAGATAACGCAAAGAAGAAATAAATCATCATTGCCTCCCTGAAGTTAGCTAGTAGCTTTAAGTGTCCATCTGCCTATTATAAAAATGATTAAAGTAGATGGATAAATGATGTTATAGGTAGGCTAGATAGCATCCAAATCAAGGCTAAGAAACCAGCCTCAATTCATTGTTATCCCTTTCACTCTCATACACTTATAGTGAATGACATAATAAATGTGCTTCATGTAGAATGACAGAACAATATTTTTATCTGAAATATAACATATCTTCGCATAAAATATTATTATCATTGAGATGGATACTTGCTTCAAAGCTGCATTAATTAAATTAATATGTGCAACCATCACAAAATAATATTGTTGAAAATATACATTTAACATATCTAACTTCAGTTGAACAAACATTATTATTTGACGACCTGGTTGGTCCAGCGGTGTGAGGTGACCATTTGATTCGAAGGATAGTGGGTTCGATCCCCCCACTGGGACAAATATTTGTATGGCCTACAGATATTTGTTTCAGGTCTGGGTGTTTGTGTATGTGTTGTTTGTATATAAAGGCACCCACGACACAGGTTTGTTTATACCTACTGTAAGGCTGTGTCAGTGTGTAAGCGTTTTTTTTTTGTATTTTTTAATAAAGCAAATTAAATCAGAAGTAACAACAGTATTTAAGCCTTTACAAGGTCAACCAAAGCCAGTGCTTATAGTAATGCTACAACAGATTCTATAACACTTTTTACCTAACATCTCACCCCCTTATTCATAAACGTACATTAGATACGTTTTAGCAATAGAATGCTTTGTAGAAAAGACAAAAGAGAGATTAGCAACACTTTAGCTAAAATACATTTATGAATAAGGGGGTAAGTATATAGAGTTATATTACTTTTATGCATCACATTTTTATCACATTATTAATAATGATATCTATTTAAAATTTTTATCACATCCAATAATAATATTCAAATGATGTACTTTATAAGCAAGATTATACTGGCAAAAAAAATACATTTATCAACTCCACTTTCTCGAATACCAGTCTTGCTTATTATTTATGTAATTTATAGTCATTAAATGACTGAGCATCAGTATAAAAATATAAAACCTATTAGAATAAAATTTTTAAATATAAGCACTTTTAATAAAATAAATCATTTCTTAACAAATGCAAGATGGAATGAAGTGTGTAATTAAATGCTCATCAAGGTCAAATGCTTGACCCCTGTATAATATCTGAAAACAACGATGAAACAGCATTTATGTAATAAATGTTGTGATGACATTGTTTAACATTGGATTTATAGAAGTTATAGCTTTCCTAAGTGAGATTATATTATATGCATGTAATTTGTTTTATAAATAATACTAATATAATATCTCTGTGCCCATAACCAGTGCAAAATTATTAATTCTATAAATTGACTAACATACAGTTTGACCTTAATATGACCTTTGCAAAAATATTCAACTTTCAGTTTAAAATTATAGCTAAATATAAAAACTTATTTCGAAGAGCATTATTATGCATAAGAACTTGTAATATAACTTTAAAATGAAAAAAAAAAGCACCAACACCAAAAAACACAAAATGTTGAGCAAATTTATGAAACAGACGGTTTCTGCCATTTGTAGGAACCTGAGTATTTGAAATTACACTGTGCCAACATAGCATCAGCTTCAGGAGGGCCACGTGAGCCATATACATAAGGAACGGGTTTTATTCTCTCTTGTTCTAACTGTTTCAACACCGGTGTAAAAATACGCCATGCTTCTTTCAGTTCATCATTACGCACAAAATGTATTTGAGTGCCGGTGAAAACATCCAAAATTAGCCGTTCATATGCATCAGGTACATCTGTCTCTCTGTATCTCATGCTGTAAGTGAGATCCAACTCCGTTTCCATCAAATCAAATTTCATACCAGGTGATTTACTCATCAGCTTCAAATACAATGCTTCTCCCGGCTGAACTCTGATCACCAGCTCATTTCTCTTTGTATGTCCCTCAAATATATCGCCTGGCACATCCTTGTACTGTACTCTCACCTCCGCTTTCCTCTCATTTAGAGCTTTACCACATCGTAAGATGAAAGGCACACCTTGCCACCTAGAATTGTTAATCCAGATAACAGCAACTGCATATGTTGGCGTCACAGAATCTTTCGGAACAGTAGGGTCATCCAGGTAACCTAATTGCTCTTCGCCTTGCCCATTAGGGTTACCAACATATTGTCCCACTAATAGATCTTTAACCTCAATGGGACGAATGTGTCTCAAAACCTTCACCTTCTCATCTCTTATGTCATTGGGGTTCAACGTAACTGGTTTCTCCATAGCAACAAGAGACAAAATCTGAAGCAAATGGTTTTGCATCACATCACGGAGAATACCAAAACTATCAAAATATCCTCCTCTGCCTTCAGTTCCAAATGGTTCTTTGAATGATATAAGAACAGATGCAATGTTCTCCCTGTTCCATGACGGACTAAAGATTTGATTTGCAAAGCGAATTGTCATCAAATTTTGAACCATTTCTTTGCCGAGGTAATGATCAATTCGGTATATTTGCTCTTCCTTGAATAAACTAGCAACATGGGCACTGAGCTTGTCAGAACTTTCATCATCCCTTCCAAAAGGCTTTTCAATGATTACTCTAGTATAACCTTTAATGGAGACACAAGCGTTCCTTATGTTCACTGTCACATCTTCAAATACTGTTGGGGGCACAGCTAGGTAAAATATTCTGTTGGCCAATGGCCCCTTCTCATGCTTGCTAATATTTTGATTCAGTAATTCATAATCGATCCTTTTGTCATATGAACCACTCACATAATCATTTTCTTCCCAAAATTGTTCTAACTTACTTTCTTCTCCCGGTCGCACTTTCATGTATTTCTTTGTTTTTTCTTTTACATCTTCTAAAGTCTGCTTTGTTCGCGCATAACCGACAAACTTCGTATTGGCTGGCAACAGGTTATCACGGTATAAGTACCATATCGTAGGGTAAATCTTTTTCTTCGCTAAATCACCAGAAGCACCAAGAAGTATGAAAGTATGCGGGTACTGGAAATCGGCTTTGTTTTCCATGATTCCTTTTACAAGAAAGTAACGAGAAACTTCTGCTCTGTACCACCGATTATGAAAATATTGCAAAAACTGCAACTAATGTCAACCTGTAAAACTGCCGCACACAGTTACTTCAACTCAAGGAAGGAAATAAACGGTGTTCAGCGTATTGTAGATTTGTAGTGTACGACCACAGATCACTATACGACTGTACCTACATAAAAAATAATACCTGTGAAGATTACGAAGCGAACGGAACCGAACGAAACTTTACGAAATGCAATGCAATGCAAGCCATAGATTAAAGCTGGGCTGACTGACAAGGCAATCACAGATTCTTGAAGGTAAAAATGGAGACCACACTTCTCATTAAATATGTACACAGATCACCCCCAATAGATACCGCATACAGGGCGACCGACGCGCACAAAAACTTGCTAGCTAATTTGCTAGCTAATTTTCAATGTTCGAAATCGCGACGCCAATGACGCCATTGGTGACCAAGCATCCGACCCGTTCGTACGTGAGAAATAATTCATTTTCTACCGAAAATATCTAGGGAATGGCTTCCTGCGCAGTAAAATCATGTCTAAATACGTCTAGAACATCAAATATTTAAAAAAATGGTATGACAGTTCACCGGTAAGTAAATAAATTCATTTAAAACACTTATTATCTGACATCAACTGAAACTGGGTTCAGCACAAGTACATTTTCGCAAAGTCCTGCTCACACTTTACGTTATTTACATTATTTGTCCCTTTCTAAGATAACAAAGTCGATCGATAGTGTTGTACCGCATATACGTTAGTCGGTATCGAAATTTTTAATAATACTTCAAAACCTTTATCAGAAAATATGTAATAATACAACGTTTAGAATGGACACTCCGACTTCCTACCTGTTTTGCCCTCCCCCTCTGAGCTCTTAGTTTAAAATCAGTTGGGTGATAAATTTAAGGTCTTGCGGTGTATTTGTGTACTTAATTCAATTTACCTACCAGCCGCGAAGTGGTAGTGTCCACCTCTATTGTGTTCGGTGGTAATGTACGGTGATAGAGCTCCAATGAACGAGCTCAAAAGCGTGAACACCTACATGTTACCTATTTGACCTGCCAGTAAGTGGTAATCAGTTTTCTCTAATGTAAACCGTTATCCTGTTCCGGGAAGATGGTAATATACAGTGGTAGAGCTCCAGAGCAAGCGAGCACCACCGCATTTACCAATTTGCATTCAATGTAAGCGACAATAGTATGTTAGCAATGTGCGTATCAATGTCAGGGTTCCTGTAGGTCAGTGGTTCTCAAACTTTTTAAATGAAGGAACCCTTTTGGGAATCAAAATACTTGATGGAACCTTACAATAAAACAATTGTTTTTATACGTGTATTTTTTATTAATCAGCATAATAAAAGTACAATGTAACAGCTACTTATTATTATTTACTTCACCACTTGGCAAGGACAATAATAGAAAACATTTAAAAAGAAAAAATCTAACCAGTGGGAGGTATGAAACTGTTTTTTATTTTCCATCAATTGGTTGATATCAGGTTTGATGGAAGAAAGTTGGAGTCTCATATCAGCTTCGGCGTGCAGTCTATTGCGATATTTTGTTTTCGTGGCTGCGTAGGCAGAGAATCCTGTTTCGCACAAATATGTAGTTGGGATCGGGAGAAGAATATCCAGAGCCATTTGGCCAAGCATTGCATATTCATCTTGGATTCTGTACCAAAATCATTGAGAGGCGTCGTTTTGAACAGTGACTCCATACTTGTGTCTGATGACATTTCTAAAAGAGATTCATATATCTCGTTTGACATGTTTTCAGGCTTTTCCAAGTTGAGTAAAAAAGGATTATGAATCCATGAATTCACTTTAATTTTGTATTTTGTTCTTCGGGAAAATACTTTTCAAAAGATGCGCGCATCGAACTGAGATATTGGACCAATTCTTCAAACACATCATCTTCAAACATTTCTGAGTCGTTTTCGGTAACAAACTCACTGAGTAACGTAAAGCTTTCTATTTTTTTCTTACCAATGCAAATGATCCAAAAATCTAATTTTCTTTTAAAAGCAGTTATTTTATTATAGGCCTGAAACACTGTTGTCTGTTTACCTTGCAACGATAAATTTAATTCGTTAAGTTTTTGAAAGATATCCGCCATAAAAGACAATCGGAACAACCAAGTTTTATCATAATAGGTTGGGGAAAAAGTCTTTTCGCATTATAGTATGTATGAACTTGTAATAAAATCTCTTTGGCTGTAGTATTTGTATCTGGCTGGTTTTGGTATCATTGAAAGTAAAAATTTTAAAGAACATAATTCCAAATTCAGATTAGGCAAATGTGTGATTTTCATTTGTTTTTCGTACTGTCAAGATGAGTGAATCTAATGAAGAAATTCGATACATTTTAAAAATTTACTACAAAAAAGGTAATAATGCAACGCAAGCCGCGAAAAAAATTTCCGATGCTATGTTTATGGACCTAGTGCAGTGTCTGTGAGAGTAGCACAAATTTGGTTTAAGCGTTTTCAATCCGGAAATTTTGATGTCAAAGATGCACCTCGCTCTGGTCGCCCTATTACGGATAAAATGGATGCCATTTTTGAAAAAGTGGAGCAAGATCGACATATCAGTAGTTACGACGTAGTAGATGAAGAACTGAGAATTGATCACAAAACAGTTTTGGCGCATTTGAAAAAAGCTGGGTACAAAAAAAAACTCGATATTTGAGTACCTCACGAGCTCACTGAAAGAAACCTAATGAACCGTGTACTCATTTGTGATTCTTCATTACGACGTAATGAAACTGAATCATTTTTGAAGAAGCTGATAACTGGTGATGAAAAGTGGATCACGTACGACAGGAACGTGCGAAAAAGGTCGTGGTCAAAGGCCGGTCAGGCTTCACAGACTGTGGCGAAACCCGGGTTAACTCGCAATTAGGTGATGTTGTGTGTGTGGTGGGATTGGAAGGGCATTATTAATTATGAGCTATTACCACCAGGTAGGACTATCGATTCTGAACTCTACTGCGAACAACTGATGATATTAAAGCAAGAAGTTGAGAGAAAGCGGCCGGAATTGATCAACAGAAGGGGTGTGGTGTTTCATCATGATAACGCTAGACCTCACACATCTATAGCCACTCAGCAAAAATTAAGAGAGTTTGGATGGGAGGTGTTAATGCATCCGCCGTATAGTCCTGACCTTGCACCTTCAGATTTCCACCTGTTTCGGTCTCTTCAGAATTCTTTATGCAATGTTTTTCACTTAGAGTATAGCTGCTGTAGGTGATAATTATATAAATATATAAGTCTCCATTTGATACTTGCACATTCTCATCCTCTGTTATCTGTACTGGAATTAGTTTTGTGATATGAAAAAGATTTGACTCTGTTTTTCTATGTCCTGTATCTATCTCGTAAATTGTATTAGATTTCTTTTTAATTATTTTATATGGTCCAATTCTCAATTCATCTAGCTTTTTCCTATTTAGTTTATTCCCATTTTCTATATATACTAGATCTCCCACACTGAATTCTCTTTGTTTTCTATTCCTATCATACCTCATTTTGTTATAGTAATGTGATTTCAAGGTATTATTAAGCGCTGTTTTCTTATCTCCGATCCAGTCACTATTTATACCTCCTTGTTGTAGTTCTTTTGGTAAAACCTTAACATCTGTTCCGTATAGCAAATAACATGGTGCATAGCCAGTTACTGAGTGGTTAGTCTGATTGTATTTTTCTACACATTCATGTGCTATTGTAGTCCACGCTCTGTTTTCTCCATCTTCATTGATTTTGCATCTAATTTTGTTAACTATCGTTTGATTCAACCTTTCATTTAGGCCATTAGAAAACGGTGCATTCACTGCTGTAAAAATTATTGTTATTTGTTTGTCAGTAAGGAACTTCTTGAATTCTTTAGAGTTTATTCCTGGATACTGGTCGGTAAGGAGCATCCCAATCTCCTCGGTTTCAGCGACCTTATTTATTAGCTTTATAAAGTCATGTGCACCCTGGGTTTTTGATGTTATAATAAATGCATATCTAGTGAAGTGGTCCACTAAAAGATGTATGTATTTCTTGGTTGATCTAGAACCACCAAAACCTCCAATTGTGTCTATTGATACTATTTCAAAGGGTCTTGTCGCTGGGCCTAAATATGACATTAATCCGTATTTGTGTTGTCCTCTTGTTTTGTTTTTTATGCAAATTTCACAATTCCTACAAACATTTTTAATATTTTTCGTTAAATTTTTTGTTGCGTACAGTGAACTAATAGTCGTTAGCATTTGTCCCACTCCAATGTGACATAGATCTTCATGTATTCGCTTTATAAATTTAATACTGAATTCTTCTGTTATTATTATTTTCTCTTTGTTCCTAATTCTTTTGAAGTATAAATTGTGTTTTTTGATTATTTTATTATTGTTTCTCTGTATTTCTTTATTTTGATTCTGATCTATTACAATATCTTCTAATGTAATTAAGTTCACAACTTTCAGTTGTTCTTCTAGATTATCCTCTGGTTCTAATACAGGATTCCGACTTAAACAGTCCGCTTCTAAATTATCTTTTCCAGGGGAATATTTGATTTTAAAATCATATTGTGAAAGGTAATAAGTCAAATCACCTAGTTCTTCGTCTCTTCTAGCTTTTAAGTTCATGTTTTCTAATGGTTTATGGTCTGTGTAGACTGTAAACGATTTACCTATCAGCCAGTACTGCCAATATCTTAGTGCTTCTTTAATAGCTAAGCATTCTAAATATATTGCCTTTTTCTTCTTTTGCGCTCCATTCAGTTTTTTTGAAAAATAGGCTACTGGTTTTTCTTTACCATCTAGTTGTACTTGTTTTAAAATTGCTCCAACACCCAGCAGAGAACCATCAGTATAAATATTTATTGGTAGATTTTGATCATAAATTTCTAGTATTGGCTGTGAACACAAGAGACTCTTTATTTTTTCAAACGCATTTTGACATTCTTCAGACCAAACAAACTTTTGATTTTTTCTTAGCAAATTATGTAATGGGTCAAGAATTATTGCGCTCCTTGGTATATATTTATGGTAAAAGTTTACTTTTCCCAAAAATTGTCGAATATTCTTCTGGGTTTTTGGTACTGGAAATTCTTTTATCGAAATGAGATTGTCCTTCAGTGGTTGGATAGAATTATATTGAATGATATGTCCCAGGTATTTTACCGAATCTGATGCAAATGTACATTTTATAAATTTTAGTCGAAATCCTTCCATTTGAATTGCTTCTAGTAACTGTTTCAAGTGACTTATGTGTTCATCAAATGAGTTTGAAAATATCAGGATGTCATCTATATAATTGACAGCAAAATCGGTTAGTTTATATTTTCTAAGTATGTTACACAATATTCTTTGAAATATTGCTGGAGCAGTCTTCAAACCAAATGGTAGGCAAGTCCATTGAAAGTGTCCCTCTTGAGTTACAAACCCTGTCTTCTTCCTGTCCTCTACTCGTAGAGGTATAGACCAAAAAGCTGAATTAACGTCTAAGCTTGTAAAAAATTTGCAATTTCTTGTTTTTGTCATTAAATCGTCAATTAATGGGAAGGGTTGAGCCTGAGGAACTACAATTTTATTTAAATCCCTGAAGTCTATACAGAGCCTTGATTTTTTATTTTCTTCCTTTTTAAATGTCAAAGTTACTGGTGCTGCGAATGGACTATAAGATTCTTCTATAAGCGCATTATCCAATAATTCGGCTATTTGTTCTGCTATCTCTTTTTTGTCTTCTATAGTGCATCTGTATGGCCTCTTGCTGCAGTATTTATCCATTAATAAATCTATTCTTGCTTCATATCCTTTAACCTTTCCCACGTCATACTTGTTTTTGGCAAAAACTGATTGATATTGTTGTATTAGCTTATTTATTTCTTCCCTTTTATCATCATCTAAATGACCAACCTTTATTTCAAATTCCTCTTCTTTGATATGTTCATTAAAATTAATTTTGTTTTCGTTTTCATATTTATTACCTTCATTTTCACCTTCGTCTATCTTTTTCTCCATTTTTTTACTATTCTTTTCATGTAAGTATTGTTTCTGAGTTATTTTTAACTCCTCATTTTGTACTAGCTTATATTTCTTTATCATATCTAATCCTATTAAGAAATCATATCTGAATTTGTGTTCGTCAATGATGTACACATCCACATTTTCTTCTATTTCAAAAATTTTTATTTTTAAATTTGTCAAACCACTTGTTTTTTGGACACCATTAATTGTTACTATATTTTCTTCATTCGAGTTATGTCCTTTTGTATTTAGTTTTAGTAATTTGGAATTAATTAGAGATACATTTGAACCTGAATCGTATACTCCATAAATTTCTAATTTATTATTTAACAGTAGTTTGATCTTAATTAATGGTGTCACTACTAGTTTTTTTGTTCTGTTTCATTTAACTCTGCTTCAATCACTGAATTATTTACATGTTTAATATATCTTTTATTTAATTTATCATCTTCTCTAACTCTAAACCAGCATGCAGCTTCGGAATGATAGCGAACCCCTTTATTTAATTTTACGCATATTTTGCATGGATAACGTCCTTCATTTGTAATATTTATCCTTTGATTTTTATACTTTCTGTACGTTCCATTCCTATTTTTATTTACCAAATGTTCATACTTTCTCACCTCATTGAATAAACATACTATATCGTTCATTGCTTCTCTATTTATCTTCTCTAATACAAAACCTGGCAAACCTACCGCTATCAGATCCACCAGTGTACCTGTATCAATTGAATTTCTCATGTCCAATAAAAGTTTTTCCTTTTTAATGGCATAGTCCACTAATGAACCATCCTTATATTTAAATAACAATGCATAGGTCACTTGGTTCCAGTTTTGGTTTGCAAATGACTCGCACAACTTTTCTTTCCAAACTATCCACTCTGAGTTGAGTGTTAATTTTATAATCATTGAGCTGTACCAATCAACACAACTTTTATCCATAAATAGTCGGAGAATCTCAATTTTTTGTTCATCTTTCATAATACCGAAGCGAGAACATTCTCTCTCAAAAATGTCAATCCATTGCCTTGCATTCGAGTTTTTGCTCGTAAATTTCTCAATCACAAACTTCTCTGCGACATATTTCAGATTCTGTTTTTTTAAATCATGTGTATTTTCTATTAACTTTGTAAACATTTCTTCCAATAAATTCGAATCTCTAATTTGTTCTTCAGATGCTCGGTTATGTTCAATTTCCTCCAGATATTGTTCTCCAAATTGTAAGTTACCATCAGCATCTATGTAAATTTCTCGTAATTTATCTGTCATAGTTATCCAAACTCTTCGTGTCTGATGTCTTTTCTTTAAACTATTTTTTACTTTGTTGTACACAGCTGTCTCAATTAATTCTTCGTGAAATCCAACAGACTGTAATTCCTCTGGTATAGCAAATTTTTTTTCATCTTTAGTTGTGATTGAGGTTACACAACAAATATTAGATTTTCCATCATTCGCCGGTAAAATCGTGAATTCAAAACGTAACTGCTCCATTTGCATCTTTTTATAAACAAAATTGTCGTTTTATAAGTCTGTTTTACTACATGAAAGAAATAAACCTTGTGTTGCTGTAAAGAAGACTTATAAAACGACAATGAAAGTTTATTCTTTCACTTTTAAAACATAAAATAATATAATATTAAAATTTTCATTGATTATCCAATTGTCAATCAACTCATATTTAAATCTGTCATCTGACATTCTGAATTCGTTTCTTCTTTAAAATCAGACAGTTAAAAAGTTAAAAACTATAACCAAACTTCATGGTAAGTAAACACACAGAGTGCAAAGAAAGAAATAGTATTTCTTTACATATATATATATATATATATATTTATATTTTTGTTTTAATTAGACGTGCATATCATTTTTTTTTTCACTTTAATTTATTTTGTTCGTTTTTGACTTGTTATAAGGGGTGCTTGTCAACCTAAATGAATAAATTAATTTCTGATTCTGATTCTGATTGGTATTTCCTTTCAAATCGAAGATGGCGAACTTAATTATTTTTCTTCGTTGTGATATAGTGTCAATTTCGCGGTTTCTTGGGGTACTGATTACGAAAATGTCATCTTTTTTCATATCCAAGATGGCGAACAGATTTTTCTTTCAAAATATGATATGGGTATCAATTTTGGAGTTTTTCGAGGTGCTGATTACGAAAATGGCATCCGTTTTCAGATCCAAGCTGTCGAACGAACAACGAGCGTCAGAACGAACAATAGGTACTCTGCATCACACCGAGCTTGTACGAGTGTGTACCGAACTCCGAGAGACGTTGTTACCTATTACTCTCACACCGCCTGTTTGTATGAAGCCAGAATACTGCAGATAACAATACCGTGGTTGGATACTACCGTCGTAGCAAGTGAGCGGCGTGACGAGTGTGAGCGAGTGAGGATGCAGCTGCATGACACAGCCCGCTATCCCGTACTCGCCGCCCTTCTCTGGTTTACCCGCCGTATGCTTCATGACACTACCCGTCATATGACATGTACTCGAAGTCGCCGGCAACACTACACGACATCAAAAAAAGTATTTCAAATATTTATGAAAGTTAACAAATCACCGAGAATTCCAGGAGGAAGGCATCATCGTAATACATGCGTTCTTATCTTAGTTTCTTAGACTTATATATATATATTAAGATCCGCCCATTCGATTACCTCCGGCAGAGAAGAACGGGAAAGAAACCCTTCGGACCGGGAAACCACATTTACCAGGATACGATACTACTACTATCACTAGTCTTCTGCACATTTGATTCAGAACTACCCGCGTTATTTCACTTTAATATCACTGACGTTCACTGTTCTAACTGGCAGCATAACTGCCCTATAATAATTCGATTCAACTGTGTGACTGTGACTGAATGATCATTACTCTATGACTGCCCGACATGAACTATTTGCTAGCCTTTATAAACCCGATATCGGCAAGTACCGACAAACTATATGGCGCTAGTAGTCACATTTAGGTTACACTCTGACACGGCCATACTGACAATTCGCACGTCCCCGTGCGATGCGATTACCTGTAACAAGGAAACATCTCTGAGAGTATGATAGTTCATTCGGCCTTTCCTGGCCCAACTTTGACGTGTAATGAATTCGCTGTTATACCAACTAGTCATTATCAACCACTAATTAATAACTACTACTCATACTGACAGCCTGGTAACAAAAGAGAACAAAAACAGGCTGTAGCCGTATTTAGCTCGGCCTACCTGATATTACTACAATTAATCTCGAGTTATCACTACCACAAATCATCTTGTGCTTTTCTCGGCACCTCAGATAACTTAGTAACGCTTTAAACAAATTATTCACTCTCTCACAAAGAGACAAGACATTTTGAGATCAAGAAAATCTCATCACAACGAAATTTACATTATCGAACAAATGAACACAGGTGTCTCGTTCATGGCCAACAACTCAACAACCAGCACTTCCCTCCAGGGATGCCAAATCATCTCATATTCCACCCAGAGCCAACACACTGATACTCTGG
The DNA here is from genome assembly GCA_036365455.1 of Macrosoma leucophasiata. Classification (NCBI taxonomy): domain Eukaryota; kingdom Metazoa; phylum Arthropoda; class Insecta; order Lepidoptera; family Hedylidae; genus Macrosoma; species Macrosoma leucophasiata. Next base: position 17,270,711 of record JAWQUS010000007.1, on the reverse strand, counting down.
CATAGTCACGAAACCAGTGAACCAAGAACCTGTACACATGTCCACACATTACCTTTTCAATATTCGTCACATCATATCAAATGGTACTTGAGTCTCAGTGTCCGTTTCAAACAATTAAGTCTCATGGTCCTAATCATAAGAATCTGTTTAGCCCACAACAACTCTTCAGAAATTTCTTTTTTTTTCTCTCTCTTTTTTTTATTTCTTTTCTCTTTTTTATTTCTTTTCTCTCTTTTTTATTTCTTTTCCCTTTTTTTTATTTCTTTTCTTAATTCTTTTCTCTTTTTTTAAAAATTCTTGTCTCTTTTTTTTTTTTTTTCAAAATCTGATTCTGAACTTTCCTTAGAGTTGCTGCGAATCCTTCGGAAACTCTCACTATGTTCACTATCTCAGTACGTAAAACAAGACACGTAGGCCACTTTAATTACCTACAGGTGAAAACTCATCAACCCCTTTATCATAACCATTATTAACTTTACCGTTTGACTAAATTTTTCAATTTTATAAAACTTTATAAATAAAACTTTTCACCAGTCTTGTGTACCACAAGACATTTCGTCTTAAAGTTTGGGATTCTTTGATTAATGCTTCATTATCGACAAGATTTTCATTCTTTTCCTATGCTCGGTTTCAATAAATTACTAATGTAGGTAGGCTTACATAGCTTACTATCCGTTATAATTTGACATTTCATCCATACATTAACTCTCACAATCAACCATTCCTAAATATACGTACGGAATAGTACGGATGTTGGTAAGTTATTGGAACCTGGCCCTAGTAATGCCATCTTACCAGAAAGAAGAAGGTTTTAACAGACTGTTATAATGGGGATTTTCGTATCAACTGAAATCTTCGAAATCCTTAACTACCACAGAGGCAGATCATCTTAGCCTTAGAGGTGGCAACGCATCTGCACATTTACCACTGGTTTTTGTGTATGTGTCTTTAGGCTACAGTCGTCACTAAACATCCGTGCTGCGTGTTTGTCACCTTCGTTACATAAAAAAAATATGTATGTGTAGTTAGTTATGTTTTATGTGTCAAAATTGTGGGATTTTTATCATAAAGCAATCGATAGCGTGCACGGATGTAGGAAAGTGATTTAATGCAATGTAAAGTGTTTTTTCGTGCTCCTCCGAGACTTCATAAGAAGGTCCTACTCCCCATTAGTTCACTGGACATCCCATCAACTTCCATATGGAAGCATCTCATCATCGCGATCGTCATCCTCCATAAATATATTCATTCACTATGTTAGAGATTTATGAAATGAGCAGTTGTATGTAATTATAATATTACTTGATCAATAGCGTTATAGTCTATAGTTGTCTCTTTGCCAAACGATATGAAAAATTAAAACATTTTGTCATCTTAAATAAAAATCACACTCAAGTCCCAGGAAAATTGTAACTTTATGGTCACCCTACTTAGAAAGAGACGGCCTGCCCCTAGAGAGAGAGATAGCTATATTTAGGTTAGCTTCAAATAGGTATAGCTTGTGTGGTCTCCATTTTTACCTACAAGCTTCTTGGAGTGTGGACTCCATTTTTACCTTCAAGCTTCTTGGCTGTTACGCACAGATGATAGATTAGTACCATAGAGTACATATAAAACTTAGGTCAGAGCCGTCACCTTGGAAGATCTATTTGTAAGTACATACCTATGGCATGGCATTAATGTTCACATTCAGTAATTTTGTTTTGAATAACATCAATTTTTGGTGAACACCGTGCAGGCACTAGAATTAATAATAACGTACGCCAAAGCGATAAAGTTATTGACCTATTGTGTGAATGCGGGATGCACAAAAAAACTATTAATATTTAGTATGTTCTGTGGTATTCTGTTATTGGTCTGTGGTATTCTGACGTTTGGATGACGTGACGACTGACGCTGGCTTTATGTTTTTGGTTTGTCACTAGTGCGCGGAAATAATCGTATTTCGTGTAAAATTTCTGAATATATTCCTATTTTCTATACTTTTCTCTCATGTATTGTTTGAATAAGTGATATATAAAAATACTGAGGCCCTAAGCTGTAAAGATTTATGTTATACGAGTGGGTATAATTATTCCAATCGTAGGTATATTTAGTTCAACGACCTTGCTACTGACAGGTTCATCGTTGTGACTGAAATAATATTAAATTTTATGAGAGTGGTATTGTAGACGATAAACAAAATAAGGAGAGGATGGAGCCCTCGAGAGAACCAGGTGAGTCCTTTTTTATTTCTAGTTAAGTTTTCTATTTCATGTACACAGTAAAAACGATTTATCGATGCTTACTCACGTTCACGTCTGGCTTAGGGGCTTAGGTATCGTAACATATGCGTCAATACTTATAATATTATATTTATTAACATGTTATATATTTATTATAGATGCTTTTGTTACTAAGACTATGAATTCCATGACTCTCCAGGAATTCTCGCCTATTTGGCAATGCTTCTTGAGTTTCTGATTTCAGTACATTAAATACTTTAAACTATAGATCAAGAATGGCATAAATAAGAAAATCCCCTTTATAAAAAACTAGTTCTTTTTGAATGCGTGTTCTATTAAAGAACAATGGCGAACTCCCATACATGTTTTTATGTCAGTGAAATACTCACTGTCTTCAGCTCAATAATATTGTTACTGATATCAAGTTGTGAAGCAAAATCGGAATATGTCGGCAAAATCGGCTGCTTCCGACAATCATACACAAGAAGAGCAATTTCTATTAGTCCACAAACAGTCCTAAAATAAAAAAAAATCCTAAATAATCGAAGAAAACATTACATACAATACAATACACCACAAAAAGTGACAGAATCTGACAGAAGTGACAGATAACACTAGCACTGAATGACAGACAGCGGACAGATTACAAATGAATCGATATCGATTATTTATCAATCACATTGATTAAATTGAATTGAATGTCAAACTGGAGACCTCATATTCAGGAATGATTGATTTAATCTCGTAGTATACACAATAAATAGCAATATGTTCATATACAACATCGATTTTAGAATCAATATTTAGGATAAATAATGTTCAATTAAATTCTTTTTATGCTTTTTACTTTTGCTTTTTAACCTAGCCTTTATAAAATTACATAATTTGTTCAAAAAACTTAGAAAAATATTTAAATACGATCTGTGCAAATGGTTTATAAATACGCTCCAACTTTTTACACATAAATTTTCGCCATTAATCTTTACATGGTTAATCCTGAAATCCTTATTGACAATCCCCATTGATGGGTATTTTTGGACTTTTATGTCTGTAAGCAACAAGAATGGATTTATGGACAAAAATTCCGCATTAATTTAAAAATTTTATTTCTTTAATGGGGATGTCTGAAAAATTTGTTTATAATTCCCCATTTATGTTTGTTGGTTTAAAATATATTTCTTGAAGAGTATTTGCGAATAAAAAGATTACAAATTTACATTAGAATTAGATAGAATAGATTAGAAAACAAATCACCTACAGAAATCTTTATTCTCCAAACTTAGTACAACCATATTATATTTTAAACAAAATCAGTTATATTGATGGACACTCTGATCAAATAAGAAAGATCTATTCTGTCAACAGCAGCGGCTTATATAACAATACATTAGACTGTGCATGCCCCTTTTGACAAAATGTATTAAAGTAGGATACAAAAATGTTCACAGTCAGAAAATATAAGTGTTGTGTTTCAAAATGGCTCGTAGTTTATGTGGTGTTGGCTACTGTACTTGTTCTTAGGTAATTGTGATTAATCCTATATTGGCACAGAAAAATACATGTATTCAAGCTTACACAGTAAACATCCACGATTCGCCGGTTACGTTTTTAGCCCATGTAACAAGTGTCAAGCCTTTTGACTTACACTCCGAGGGTGGCTCTGGGAAACTTCCAGCGAAATGGAAATAATGCATAGATACAAGATAATGCACCTTTATCTCCGATAGCCTGTGGCTTGGAGATTTCACCCAGGACCCAGCGTAACAGTAGTGGCTTGCTTGCATTAGACTCCTAGAGGCAGTTGCAAAATTAAATACTGTTTTTTTTAATCCATTTTTTATTTGCAATCAGTGCAACCACTTTTAGCAAATGAGATTAAGACATTAGAAAATAATATGTAGACAGATATGTATACCATACATTATACATGTATGCTCTACTCTCTGCTTACTAAGCTTGCTGTAAAGATACATGTTTATTATTTTCACACAAGCCCCTTATTGTGTATCTAGACAGAGAGCCAGTGGCATAGCTAGCATGGGTAGCACCTGGGGCGTTTGAGCAAATACTTCCCATTCTTTTTATATTATTTCTCCACTCTCCATTGTGTCCCCCTATTTGAGCAAATTCTGCCTCCGGCGCCCCCTAGTATTATAAATGCGAAAGTGAGTTTTGTGTTACGCTTTCACGTCTAAACAGCTCAAAGGAGACGTTCAGAGACGTTCAGACACTGCAGAGATCGTAGGCGCCAAATATTTCTGATAATGCATAGATACATTCTTACCTATTTAATTACAATAAAATTAAATAACCTATCCATACTTAAGTATAGGTTAAATACTTTACTAATTCAAATCTTTTATTTCATACCATCAGATTTTTTTTTTCTCTACACAAATAACAATTTTATAATGCATGTTTGTTATAGTACAGCTACAAAGAGCTGATGTGGTTGAAAAAAGTTTCATTCATTTCGAACTAGATGGCGCGACTTGTTAGCTCTACTAAGCATACTAAGCAAACATGTTCAGTCACCTTGGGATATTTTGCATACAAATATTGTTTCATGTATTATAATAAGTATTACACCTAGATAAGATTATAATTTATAACATACGGTGCATACAATGCATTAAACAAGATTTGAGCCTAGTCAATTATGTACGTATTAAGTACATAGGTACAAAATGATTTATTTCCGCTAGTTATAATTATTATGTGTAATTCTAAAATATAATTTTGCCATGTCCGTCCGTCCGTTTGTCCGCAGCTATGCTCGCAGACAATTAGTACAAGATTAGTTGTAATTTGGCACGAATATAGGTATATACCTATTTGCTAAGCTATAAAGCCTTGAAAACTATTTTTGTGAGTATTCTGAATTATAATTACTTTTTAATAAAATAAAATATAAATCTCGATTGAAGAGGGATCTCATAAGCCCACAGCATGTACCTTGAACTACCTTGTGAAACACCAATTTTGTTTCACCCCTTTGACCATGGATATCTGTGGGTCGCTGCCTTTGACCTAACATCTAAGCCAGCGGGCTCGACTAGCCATACATAATCCTGTACTTACTCCAACGCTATTATATGGAAGCGAGAGCTGGGTGTGCAGGCAAGAGCATGAAAGTAAATTAAACGCAGTCGAGATGAGATCTTTGCACAATATCTGCAGTGTATCACACACCGTTCGCGTTCGTAAAGAAGATGTAAGAAAGAGGCTTTGTGTGAATGATAGTATCGGTGTAAAAATGAAAAAAGGGCATGCTCCGATGGTTCGGGCATATAGAAAGAATGTCGAATGAGCGAATGACTAAAAAGATATACAATGCGAATGTGGATGGTTGCAGAGGTCCAGAAAGACCAAGACTAACTTACCATGACCAAATAGGTCGAGTTCTGTCTGATGGTGGGGTCAAAAGTCTTAGGAATCGGCGTGCATGTGTAAAGAGAATGATGGAGGTAGATGAGGCACGGGAGGTGGAAGAACGGCGTGAAGACACATACACTTTGACCATTTAGTTTTGCAGAGCAGAACATTGTTTATTTATTTATTTTTATTTGTTTGTTTGTTGTTTGCAACAAATAGACGTTACGAAAATCTACAGACGAGGCAAATAGACTGCTGCATAAATCCTGCAGATAGATCACTTGTATTTGGCAAAAAGTATAAAGTATTTCCAATTAAGGCAAACAGAGCATGCAGCAATCGGACCTGAAGAACAGTAAATATAATTTATTAGCCAAGTGCCAGTGTCTCCCGTACACAAGATCGACAGAAAATCTGCAGTCTGGATGCATGGTTCTTATTATCTTTCATTGCTGTTGCCCAACAATTCACCATAAAACCCAACAAGTGCTTCTCAATAGTTTTGCTATAAATATTATGCTGAGTGATATGGAACAACTAGATCAATTGAGTAATTAAAGTATTAAATGATAATAACTGCATACATTGACGATTATTAAATTGAAGTAAGATTGTAGTCTGGTTGAGGATTTGCTTGATTTGCGGCATGTCAACATAAAACTACTTTTACTGGTGGTAGAGCTCCAGTGACGGAGCTCGCGGGCGTAGGCACCACCGCATTACCTAATATACTTGCCGCTAAATGGTAGTGTTCAACACTATCGTGTTCCGGTCAGGTGGTAATGTACGGCCCTGTAATTTCCGGCACAGAGGCATAAGACCTTAGGCCTCAGGAGTGGTAACGCATCTGCATTTTGACCTTGGTCTTTGTGTGGGTGTCTATAGCTGCAGTCATCACTTAACATCAATGTGAACTGCATGCTTGTTTACCACTTCCATTACATAAAAAAAAAAAAAAAAACTAACGTAAATTAATGTTATTCTTAATGTTTTTTGCAAAATTAATACTCAGAGTAATTTCTTATTAATAATTAAAGAAATAATGGAAAGAAAAATTTGTCTTCAGACAGGAATCGAACCTGCGATCTCAGGATAACCAGTCCAGCCTCTTTGGAACCAAGCTACCGAAGTCCACACCCGAGCGTCGATTTCTCTTTCCATTTTTGATTTAACCGATTCGGGATCGGTGAACGACATCCATTGATAACTTAATGATAGCTAACCAACCGGTATGATGGACTTTGCAGTTTATAGGTATAATATCGTTATGTTGTCGCTGTACCCATACCTGTACCTGATCGTCATATTAATGTGACTAATATTTAACATTCCTAAAAATTTGCAAGATGAAGGCGTTGTTTTGAAGAATGTTTGACGGGTTGATATTGTTTTTATAAGATTGACGAAAGAGTGATGAAAGAAAACAGCGAACTATTGCATGATGCGGTGTGAGGCGGTAACACATGTGATGCATCGCGACAGGCAGCGCGCGCGGATAGCAGGGCGAGGGGTGCGCAGTCGTGTGCAGTGGACCACTCGACGTCGCACAAGGTCAAGGAGAATGATTAACAACGAAAATACAGCAAAACAAACGGCGGCGCGGGGTGAGAGCGGGGACGCGGCGCGGCAGTCAGAACACCGACGCCGCTCGTGTCCGTCGCGTGTTCGGCGCCGCTCGCGACGCATTCGAAAATCGATGCACGATCCGCAACCGGCATACGACACGAATCATACATCGTAATTTCGATCGAAACTCTTCATGAACTACGTCACGGCGGCCCCCATGCGCCCTCGCCACTTTTGATTGCGATGCACCGCGCACATTGCGATGCTACACGATTGTCTCATGACATTCGTGTAAACTTCTAAAAAATGACATCAGAGTTCATAATTTTCCTTCCATAGTATTTCGTTTTAGTTCTTATTTTTTGGAACTGAGTTTCAAATATTTAGGAATTATCAGCGGACTGTTCTGTCCTGTTATAGAATTGTAGTTCAATTGGAATACGTATGTGATGTTTGTTATGATAAAACCTACGAGCAAGCGGAGCAAGTGTAATGTAAATCCATCAACTTAACACATATTTTATCATCTATCGAGGAATAAGATAAATATGCGCACAATAAATGATTTCGACAGCACAGGCAAGTCCAAATAACAATAATAAAAAACTTAGTATTTTTTGCTGTATCTAAGAGAATTTCAATAAAAATTGAGATCATTTTTGCAAAAAGTCATCTTGTGTTCGTACTAGGAATATTTTTGCAATAACTTGGTCTTTTCCAACAATTTTAAAATATTTTACATTTTGGGATTCATTTTTTGCTGTATAGGTTTGTCAATCAATAGCTTCAGAATTTTGCTCTTCTACGTGTTTATGTTTTATGCCCTGTTTTTATCTCATATGAGTCGTAAAGAGCATTGCAAGGTTGCAAGTGTATTGACACCGATCTATTGAATATGTTTATCTCGATGTTCTATTCCTCTAGCTCCGGCATTTTATTTTCATTGTTGTGAAGCCCTAGTTTTTCTGGCCAGATAACGAAAATTTCCTCTTTTGATTGTTTGACGTCAAGATGATGTAACCGAGTATCGAAAGCGTGCCAAAGCGAGCTCTGGGGAAACTGGTAACTCAACAGTCTCCTTATATGAAGAAAAGTCGAAAAAATAGCATTGTCAGAAAAGGTCTTAACATCACCCAATAGGCGGTCTTTCAGATTCTGTAAAAAAATAACTGCCTGAAAAAAAAATCTTTTCTGTATATATACACATAGGCTGGCAAATTAATTAATATCATTGCCATTCATGTGCATGTGCAAGAAATAACTTGTGTTGCATTGTACTTTTCTAAATTTTATTACACTTGCCTTTAATTTTTCAAATTTAGTTGAAACATCAAAATTAACTTGCGTTTTAGAAATATAATTTGATAATTAAGTGTTCAAAATATTGTGTTATAAGAATTGGATTTGCTAATCTTGTAAACTCATCTCAATTATATTTATAGAAAAAATAACCGTTGGACACCAGGTATTGTAAAGGCGTCATTCGATTATTTCTGTATTATTACATTTTGTTGAATCTTAATCAATTCAAATTGGATTCGCCAAGGATATATTTTAATTGTTCCTTTAAAATACTAGTTTATAATGATATCTTTCATTTTAGATACCTACTATATCTACAATTGATTCCACTATCGCATCCATTTCATATTCTCTATTAGGTATTTAACAGCTAATATTCAAAACTTTACAGCGCGGAATTTCATTACTACCGTACACGTGTAATCTTTTTTGCATAGTTTAATACGAATTGTTATAATCATACCATGTTATAATTACACAGCGAGTAATTTGTGCACCTAACAAACTGGTATGTGAACGTGCGTTTGATATTTTATAAAGTGGTTATCCAAGAGTATTGTATCATTGTCAAGGTCTTCTACTTTATTAGAATTCATTACCGCCCTCGTGCTAACTCACTTTTGGAATACTAACACACTACTTTAGTTGTTGTTAATGTAGACTAATACAATCATGCTTGATGCGTAATCTTATAAATTGGTCCATGATTTTGTTTATTTATAATGCACACTTACTGAGTTATGAGTTATAACTTCAAAATCGGAATCGGCTCATGTTTTCCTTTTATCATTGCAAACATTCATCGTCGTGACCGTTTTTATACATGTATTTATTGCATTAGTTTGGTAGATAGATGGGATGTTAGTGAAACAGTATAATTGTTATCGTGGATGAGCAATGTCGGGTCTGAGCCGCGCGTCACGCCTCGGGAAGCGTTGCGCATTGGCTTGGTCACGGCCAAGGTCTCACACACTGCGCTCGTCATTATGTAATCATTTGCCAAATGATAAAACTTTCGCGTTCTGTTTTGTCGTTTTTTTACATACATACAATAACCCATTGACATAGGTAATGAATATTAATCTAGGTCTTGCACTTTTGCTCTTGCTATTATTAACTAGCTTATGCTGGTGACGTCGCTTGGGTCGTCGTGCAATTTTGGGATGAAATTTATGAGATTGTCCAACGTCCTTCCATCAGTTCGCATGGTACCTACATACTTCCTTGCAGACTTTTGTCTTTATTGGTTCAGCAAGTTAAACGTGAAAGAGCATAATGTACCTACATATTGTAAATAATAGTTAACAAAGTTGCTTTAGTAGGTAATTAGCAACAGAAATTACAACATTAACGTCAATGTATGGTACGTGGACTACATAGTAGGTAGTACAATTAATATAAACTATTTACTTTAAATAAATGTTAGGCATGAATCCGCCAAGATAATCAACAGCAAATTAATGATTGAATTTAGATTTTGCTCCGTCCAGTGGTTTGAGCTGAACGTTGATAGATCAGTCTGGCAGTCATCTTTTTATATTTACACAAGTACCTACTTTAGCGTAGGGATTCGGTATTATAATATGTATGTTTGGTTTATTAAGTTCATATCGTTAAGATATTTAATGGAAGATCTTTCTCCCCCAACGACGATGTAAATCTCGTATTGTACCTATTGATTCGTGGATACAACAATTCACCATTATGCGTATTTGATTTTAAAACTATGCTAGTTAGGTTGCCTAACTAGCATAGTTGGTAATAGATGGCGCTGCTGCTACCATAAAGCAATACTTTCATGACTTACGCAAATCCTCCATCGCACATAGTTTTAAAATCAAATACGCATAATGGTGAATTGTTGTATCCACGAATCAATAGGTACAATACGAGATTTGCATCGTCGTTGGGGGAGAAAGATCTTCCATTAAATCCTAACTAGCATAGTTGGTAATAGATGGCGCTGCTGCTACCATAAAGCAATGCAATAAATGTGAAGGAAAGATTTGACAAATCGGGCAGGACTTCAGTAGCTCAATTGGAAGAGCGGCTGGACTAGATTCCCAGTAGGCCGCGAGTTCGAGTCTCGCCTGAAGTCAAATTTTCTTTCCATTTTTCTTTAAAATAAAATATATTTCACAAGCATGTGTTAATGCGAAATAATATAAAACAGTCATGAAAGTGTGAATAATTAAGATTTCTATCATTTAGCGGCAAGTCAATTAGGTAATGCAATGGTGCCTACGGTCCACGAACTCCGTCACTAGAGCTCTACCCCCGGTTTATGTTGAGTTTAATTAATTTTAAAAGTGTGTATGTATTTCATCGATTAACGAACATTCGACATTAAAATCAATATAAACGCCATCTATGTTTTATGTATAACATCAAAATCTCTGTCAACCCATAATGTCAATGATATTTTAAAGAAGGCTTTTTTATAATTGTTGCAGTATAATATCAACGTAACGTCTAAATATGGATTAAGTTAGCCTGGGTTGCACCACGATACTTATTTGTTAAATTTATTGTAACATTTCACATTCTTCTCTTACTTAAACATCTTATAGTTAGAGTAGGATGTGAAATGTTACAATAACTTTAACAAATTAATATCTTGGTGCAACCCAGGCTTAATGTTTGGGTGGTTTATAAGTGGTAACGCATCAGCATTTTGACCTTCGTCTTAGTGTGGGTGTCTATAGGCTGCAGACATCGCTTAACATCAATGTGAACTGCATCCTAGTTGGCCACTTCCATTACATTAAAACAATCCATTTATTTTCTTTTACACGAAAGAACAAGTTTTGGTTACTGATTTACATGTGTATCTACTTATGCCATATTTCAACTCAGACCGGTGCGAAGGCCTATCAACATTGCTGTCGTCATTGTCATTGCTATAAAATTTTATAGTCGGTTTTTACTTTAACTAAATAACAATAATCGAAATAATCTACCATTATCGCTTGTTTATCACCTACGAAAACGAGAATATCAATCAGATTATCAATACTACTGTTGAAGGAGCTACAAATCGACATGAAAATTTGACAGCAATGCAAATGTCAGCAGCAATACAGATAGGCGATAGTACCGCAGGGGTGCGACCGCCTATCGACTATTGTCGCTGTCATTGCTGTCAAATTTTCATGTCGATTTTGGCCTTAATTAAATAACAATAATCGAAATAATCTACCATTATCGCTTGTTTCTCACCTACGAAAGCAAGAAAAACTATCAGATTATCACTACTGCTTTTAAAGGACCTACAAATTGATATGAAAATTTGACAGCAATGACAACGACAATAGCAATGTCAATAGGCGGTCGCATACCAGACTGACAGACCGGCAAGCATTCAGATAGACGAACGCACAAGTGGTTTTGAAATTGAAATTTGAAATTTGAAATTGAAATTTGAAATTTATTTATTTGACGTTAACATATGTAGTACAATTTTTGGAATAGGTACATATTTCAAGGCAAATTGACATATAGGTGCATAATAGTTAAATTATGGGCATAGTACCATTCTTCTTGCTAGGCTATTTGTTACAATAGTCTGTGTTAAGAAGAAGAGTACCGCCCCCCGGGTGGGTATAGCATGCGTTTTATAAGGGTTCCGTATCCTACAAAGAACTTATCTCTACAGTCCGTCCGTCCGTCTGCCCGCAGCTATGCTCGTGGACTATTAATACTAGAAAGCTGTGATTTGGCACGAATATACATATTAGCTATGCGGAGAAAGTCAGGGAATAAAATCTATAAAATAAAATTAGGGTTCCTCCCCTACACGTAAGTGTCGCTGAATATTTTTTTCTTCACACATCGCATAATGTGGGTTATCGTTGGGTAGATCTTTAAAAATACATATTGTGATTTTTAGAAAACATTTTCTCGGTCAAGGGAACCGTTTGTAAAATGTTACTATCAGCTACCAACCAAATTATGACTTATGAATTTTTGAATGGTGATTAGATTTATAATGAATTTAAAAGGAAAACTGTCACAGATTAGTACCTAGATTATAGAAGTTTACGAGTCGTCGTTTATAGTCGATCTACTTATAAAAATTTACTTGGAAAACAGAACGCTACTATACGCGTGGCCCTACACGCACTACCACGATTCTTAATTTTGAGGCACGGGACCCAAAAAAAATCAAAGACGTAAACGTCGAAAGTTTTCACTTTGACGGTCGTGCCGCTGTGTTGTGTTGGGTTTATATTAAATTTATATTTAAATCAACACTAACCAAATAGAGAACAACAAACAAGAATCGTCAATTCACGGATATTGTAAAAAAGAGCTGATGATATTGTCCTAATTCTATTTTTATAGGCGATTGCTGGACGTATAATATTGTTACCTGGCTAGTTATATGGCTAGCTAATATCTTGAACATAATTTTGCCATTTGTAGTCAAGTAGGTATATAAATTTACCATTGCGAAAAGCGTGATTGTTTTTTTTTTATCAATAACGATAAATTACTGACCCCATCTAGTTTTATTGTAAGATAAGTTGATGAGGGTCCTAATGATTTGCCATTACGAAAAATACAGCACCTTACGTTAAACTATGTGGAACACGACGCCATGTTTTGCAGAGGCAGTCTTATTGTAAGTAGATGTCTTCGATTTATAGAATCGCAAGCAAAATCGATTAGTAGGTAGGTCCGATATCAGTATTTGTATCGGTCGTGTCTTTGTGTCGAAACGAAGGCGCATTGTTTCGGATCAAGTTCCGGTTGACCACCCCCCCTGTTCACCGCGCGTCCATTTCGCCCTGTGCAGTCACCGGCGAGAATCGCTCAACGATCTTGTATTAACAGAGTGCAAACAAAACCACCTGTAGTCGTCAGAGAATCGCCAAGGTCGCAGGCCCCCGTAGCGCGCTTCTCTGCGTTCCGTTTACCTATATCTCGCGGCTAGTGCGTCGGGCCGCCCCCGCGTATTTGACTCACCGCTCCCGCTTCCAGCGCTCCTCAATTCACCCAGGTCAAGAATGGGACGGACGTCTGACTTGATCGATTTGCTTCCCCAACCCACTGAGGAAGTGTTTTAACGTAGCGTATCCTTAACGCTCTTTCTGTTCTTGTTATAGAACGATAAGTTTGCAGTTTGACTTGTTAACTCATCATTTTCATTCGTTCCTATTCGAACGAAAACGAAAGTAAAAGGGTGTAAATAAAATGCGCACGCGTTCGTACTGTCGTTAATGTCAATGTTTAATTGTAGCTGCCAGGCGTGCCAAGTCAAGGTCGACACAAATCGATAACATTACGCCGACACAAGCAAGAGGACGAACTTGTGTGCTAACTTCACATGTTGCACTGCACGTATGCAACGTCTCGCGTCAGTCTGGTAAAAGTAGATGAAAGTAGCAACATTCTTGCCCACGCTGTTGTTTCGAAGTGCAGCGTAATTGATGCAAGTTTTAATACGAACGATATTATCTATCATGATCAGCTAGGTTCGTAGTGTACAATCAACAATTCTTAGACGGGCTATATACGATGGAAGAGTCTAGAACGATTTCATTATTAAAATAAAATACCTATCAGGTATTATGCATCACCCAACCAGGAGCAGTAACCTAGACAGTCACCTATGTTATCGCATTGTTTTGCCGTGTTCACATTTAGGTATATTGCGATATCTTTGAAAGACAAAGAATCCATAATTATTTAATTAATTACCTACCTAGTATACCTACTGACATTTTATGTTGGGGTTATTGGTTCATTTTTAATCAACTGATTTGGGTTAACGGAAAATAATGTTGAATTAGATTTATAAAAATGTAAGTATATAGGTATCTAGTTTAAAAAAAAAAACAAGGTAACGATCTTCAGGTAAATATATTGTAAAATAGACTTTTGACCTGGAAGTCCATTTCAGAGCTGTAAATGCGTTTCTGAAATTACTCAATAATGTATGTAGGTAGTGGACAACCCTGGGTAGATAGGACTACCCAGGGTTATCCAACGATTATAATTATGACGGTTCAAATTATATTGTCCGTCTCTATGGTCTCTATCTTGCTAAATTACTCGGGCTGCTAAAGGATTCATTTCGCTTTCGAGTGAAAGTTATGTTATTTAGGGAATAACAGTAATTATGGTATAACTTGCCTTAAAGTTTGATAACGTTGCGCGTTGGTAACGATCTAAAGTACCTAGGGGTAAGACGAATAAAAAAAATCAACATTTACCTCTAATTTATGAATTACTGATATTCGGAGTTTATTTCTTAGAAATATTATAATTGCTGGCACATGTTCATTGGTATTGATTATTAAAATATTTACCTCTAGCTATAATGAAAGTTGAATATTGTATAATATAGGTATGATTGCTTTCTCTGTTTTGGAATAAATAGCTACGTAATTGGCGGAATAATAATGAAAGCTTTTGCCGCATTGGCGTTGCCGTGTTAAATAAATATTCATTTCTCACTTTTTATTTATAACACGTACACATGAACTTATAGCGATCTACGAAATGGCGACGTGAGTATTTCATTTCAAAGGAAATATTTTCTTGGGGCTATCAATATCAGAGACGGGGTTGTCGTGGGCATCTATCGTCGGCCGCCTTGATTGACAGGTGCTGTGACCGGTAATATAGTCCTTTCCCTTAAAATATAGGTATTAGGGATGTTACGGATATGACATTTGGGATCTGGATATGGATACGGATATATGAATAATTATATCGGTTTCGGTACAGCTGTTATGTACGGATAAGAAATTATTTCGGATTATCTGATGGTTTCGGCTATACCTATTATTATTTGTTTTAAAAGGAAGAATGAAATTATAGGTTATCATTATTTTTAAGCGTTAGATGTAAGTAGTCAGAACGCGTATTACACATGGAATTTTACTGGAATCTTATGTAACACAGCGCTAAAATAGGTATCTCTACATTTTGCAAAATAAAAGTAATAGGTAGGTGTCTTTTTTTAAGCTGTTACATTAAAGTAAGACTAAACAATATTGTATTCAACTGACCACGGAATTATTTTATATGTCTTGCTTTACTAACAAAGGAGACACGTTTTTCCGAAAATGACTCTATGCTAGTAAAGTTACCAGAAATTAAAAATACCCTCGGACCCGATGATCCAATACCCATTTTCTTTTTAACGAGTTGGAAATGTCTTAGCATTCAACCGGCTCTCTAGGGGAAGAGAGCCGTGATATGAGGACTGGAACCCTCTAAAACCACCTCGGTGCCGAATTCAGTGCACGATGGGGGAGGATAAAATAAAACGTTGCTTCGGTTCGCCTTGGCACTTGACTTCCCTAAGGCTCGTGCACGGGGACTCTGACAGCCCCACTCTGCGCATACCACAACGACCTCCGGCTACCACGGTCGCCGTCCTTACGGAACCGCGAGTGCTGGACAGCTATAGCCCCCACTCTGGCCACCCGCGGTTAATTCCCCTTTTGGTCGTCTCTTAATATAGGCAGAGGATACCTCAGTCCTATTCTAAAAGCCCGGTACTGCAGGGCGCCGGTGATCGTACCCAGGACCCAGCCTAGCTACAGTGGTCTGCTACCACTATAACAACTGAGGCCTTTAAAAAGAGCCTATTTTGAGTCTTGAGGAAAATCAGTAGCCTATTTTTAACCGACTTCCAACAATATTTCAACAGTCCATGCCTATACTGATGTTGACTTCATTTCCCAAGGTCTTTTTTTCCTGAAAGTGTAAAATCATCAGTTATTACAAATTTAATGCGTTTCAACCCTGACAACAACACCTGACTGAAATTATCAGTCGAAGGTGCGTGTGTGCGTGTGAAATGCTGAGCGTTTTTATTGACGACTTGTTAGGGTTGTCAAATAATATAACTCATTTTTAAACTTTGTATTTAAAAAATTGTGATTTAATTGTTATTGTTTACGTTAAATGATTTGAAACTTGATATAGATGAACACCTTTGAATATTGTTGGACCTTGCAGTTACACCTTGTATATTATTATAACGACATCAAATACCTGAAGGAGTTAGTATCATGCTTCTCTGTATAGAACCGAAATAGTCACAAATGAGATTAATTTTGACCTTGATCCATGAATGGTCTTTATTATTATTAAGTTTATTACCAATATATGTATAGGTAGGTACCTACCTACTGCTGCTCATAATGCGTTTCATTAATATGCAACGTTGCGGCCACTGATTAAATTAGCATACACATTTTACGACTAAATACAGGAAAAAATTTAAATTTAGTTGCAGAACCGAAAAAATTTAAAGTTTTTTTTATTTATGTAATCAATATTAACAAAACATGCGTTTATATTTAATCAGAATATTACATTATTTATACTGCCTCCTAGTCCGGTGGTAGCACTATTGCTACGCTGAGTTCCCGGGTTCAATCTCCGGGAGGGGATTGCTGTTGGGATTTGGGATATTCACATGAAACGCCAGATATCGAGTGCCACCGTCGGTGTTTGGTAATATGCCCGGTATATTTAGGTATGGGGCGTAATGCATGCATTTACCCTTGTAGGTGCCTATTCGGGGAATACAGATGTGAAGTAACGTAGATTATTCTCGTTCATCAATCCTCATCACTTTGTCATTCGCAGACAAATGTAGGCATCCTTGATAAAAGAACCACACTAATCACGCTCGACGGCTGGGCAAGTTACCTATACAAGGTACAGTTGGGGAACTCTCCGCTTGTCCAAATCAATCAAACACCTATAGCTTTATTAACATTGTATAAGGTGCCGGTGTGATCAAGCGACCAGTTTCCCGATATTACATATAATAAGAAGCTAAAAATTATGTGATACACTAGAAATATTTCCATGATGTAAATAAAGATTTCATTAATTCAGTCTCTGTATTAACGTACCTATATAATCACCAAAATGGAAGATGGATCGTTACATAGCTAAATTTACTAACTTCAGTCTTTAAATTACCCAGTAGCTACTAAAAATAACGAAACAGAAGAAGATCGCGAAATCCGTCTCGAATTTTAAACAAAATATTTATTGTGTACTTTGTTTATATACTTAGGTGCGCAATATCAGATGATATCGCGTTTATAGACGGGCATTACGTCATGTTTGATTATTTATTACGAACTAGTTGACCTGCCCCAGCTTCGTTTGGACGATCTTTATAATATTATCGTATAATTATTTTAATTGGTAGAGTTCCATCGTTTGTAGGCATCACTGTATCACCTAATAAGTATGTCTGCCGCCAAATGTTCAATACTATCGTGTTCCGGCAGGTTCCGGTTTGGTGGTAATGAGGTCATACCTTGGTTTTGCCATATTATTTTTGACAAATCAACTTAAGCTTCAAGCGTGACATGATAACGTACCATTTTGATATCTGGTTCTTGTGTAAACGAATATCAGAAACTGCAGTCCACCAGTTTTTTCGAGCTTCTTAAGGCGAATTTTCAATGTTTATCGTCGTATTGATTAATATTCTGTTTATAATTTGTATCAGGTCACATTACACTGTTCAACTTTTAGACACGACTGGATAGTGTGAAAGTTTTTGAAAATTTGACAATTCACATGCAGGTTCAGGTAGGTATAACGAATTACCATTCTTTTAAATTGTTCGAGTTTGTTTGGCAAGCGTTTGTGAAGATGGCTACCTTAATAAGCTAACCTTGCCTCTGTTTTCTGAACTTCTGACTATATGGACCTTATTCCTTATTCTATTATTTAAGGACTCTTATCAAAGAGCTACTTACTTAACACAAGTGTGAGATTGCATGACACAGAAAAAAATGTTTACTAAAGTGTATATTGTGATATAGAGATCATTCTTGAAATGAGAGATTCCTAGTCTCTAATTGAATTCTAAGTTAGTTGATTTGTGGTTAGTAAAAACATTAATTAGCATGAGAAGATATCGTCGGAAATGTTTGTTACTCATAATTTGTTTCAGTTGTGTAGATACTTATTCAACTGAAAATAATGTGCAGTTTTACTGCTCCGTCATAGCATACCTAATATAGGTACTTGCCGCTAAATTATAGTGTTCAGCACTGTCGTGTTCCGGTCAGGTTGTACGGTCCTATAATTTCCGGCACAGAGCCATACCACTTTAGGCCTCTGTGCCGCCTAAGTGGTAACGCATCTGCATTTTGACCTCTGGTCTATGTGTGGGTGTCTATAAACTGCAGTCATCACTTAACTGCATGCTTGTTTGCCACTTTCATTACATAAAAATAACTTTCAGAATGACTGATTTATCAACAAACCTACCGACCTATCTTTATACAGTGATTGGTCTATGTAGATTAGGATGTTATTATTATTATGAGGATCCTCGGACACCTTGAAGGTACCATAATGTTGGTCACGCAAAACGTAAACACAACTCAAAACATCAAGGCCCCACATGTGTGGGGTACGGGCGTCCTCGAACAAACAAATAATAAATTCCCACTACCTTGTACTACGTAGTAAAATTAAAATTTATAAGTAAGCTGTGATGTTATCAGTTGCTGAAAAAAAGACACATGGAAACATGTATGGCTATTAAAATTTATTGGCTACAATCTACAGTCATGACTATTTAAAATACTAAAATGTAAAGATAGAGAAACTTACAAAAACATTGATGAAATATAATATACCCATTTTTAATTATGTGCCCAACAAATGTATTATAAATAAATAACACAGCTAATAGTATTGCTACGTATTGTATTGCAAGTTTTAACTTTAAAATTAATTAGGCATTAGATACTTCTAGTTGTTAGTGTGGAAGAATAGTAGGTAGGTAGCTGTTTCGCGTGTTGATGCTTGCGTACGCAATAAGCCAGTTACAGACCTTGCGTTTTAACTGCGCAAATTTAGATTTGCACAAGTAAACGTAACTTCTGTCTGTGGCCATATTTTTTGCCCTAACTAATACAACAAACGTTATTGTTAGTTTGTGCTAGCCTAAATTTCCGCTAATAAACCGTAAGTAATGTGACCGGCATTAAACTGCCCTCAACATAGTCCAGGATTGAGTTCCAATATTAAAAAAACTGAGTAGAGTCTCGTAGCCGTTACACTGTTTTAAGGTTCCATAGTAAACAAAGAAACCTTATAGTTTCGCCATGTCCGCCTGTCAGTCCAACCGCGGTTTAGCGCATAAACTATTATTAGTAGAGACTTGAAATTTGGCACAAGTTGGTCAATCACGCCGACAAAGTGGTAGAATAAAACCATGAAAAATAAAATTATTTAGGGCACTTCCCCTACATGTAATTCACGAATATATATATTTTTTCTTTTTCTATGTTTTTAGATGTCGTTGGATAGGTCTTTCAAAAATGTTAGGGGTGTGCAAATATCATTTTTCAATTTAGTTAACTGTTTGTGACTTATTAAGCTATGAAGTGCTGTCTTCTCATATAATAAAAAAATAATTTGACTGTCTGTACTACTCTGTACCTACTTCGGAGATATTAAACAAGAAATAAAGCGGGTTCTCATAGTTTGGATTAAAATAGAAGAAAAGAATAGGCAACTTATTAAAAAAAATTCAACTCCTAGTAAATAGGGATGTAAGTTTGTATGGAAGTTACGACATTTTTGTTCCGAATTCCACGCGTACAAAGTCGCGGAAAAAACTTAGAAGCAAAACCTGTTATTATTTGTCAATAATTGACTTGCAACTATTGCTTCAATGTAGTAGCTGAAAACGATCCATAGCATTGGTTTCATACATGGTATTGATTGATGATGACTTGATATACCTAATGACTGATATAAAATGAGACATGCAGAGATTGGATTTTGTTGTTGCTGCCTTTATCTTTGCCTTTCCCAAGTAACCGATACAAACAAGTGGTCTTTAGATTAAATTTAATTCTGCTGAGTGACATAGCGAAAATGTTTAATGGTAGAGGCTAGAGTAGGGTGTTCGGTCCATGAGTGACGCAAAACTTAATTACAGAAACGCGCCGCAGCCACGATCACGAAGGCCGACTGCTAACAACTCCAATTATTTAGACGAATCCTATCCTAACACAGTCATAAATATGTTTAAAATATTATATAGCTCAATTCTGTATCATTTACTGGTTAATAGCAAAAAAATCGATTATAGCAACTCGTTTTCCGACATAAAATCAGATTTATTCACGTATGATTGTATGCGGACCTTGAGCGCGCCTGTTGAGTTGAGACCTTCATGCCGGTAACCGCGCGGAAGTTGACGGGTACATTTTTTGTCCATTTCGAGCTCGTTGGATTTTAGCACGCATTAGTCACAAGATAGCCTTTATTGTCGGCGCATTGTCGACGCGTTGCACTCATATCTGGCCGTCACGTCGCGTTGTGCGTAGTGTTAGCCGCTATCGCAATGTCACTACTTATTCTGCTTCGCCCCCGACGGTCGTAACGCGCGTGTGCTTATTATTGCTCACTTACCGATACTTGTGTAACTTGTGCGATTTATAGGAATAACCCGGTGTCTGGTGGGGCTTCCGTGACGTGTGTGCTTGCTCAGTGTTGAAGTGCAATAGGTAGTGATGTGAGGATGCTAGTGCGTGGCCATGTCGAGTGTGGCGAAGAAAGACAAGCCGACGATGTCGGTGACGGCGCTGATCAACTGGGCGCGGCCGCCGGGCCCGCAGCAGCCGCCACCCGCGGCTCCCGCGCCTTCGCCCAACATGCTGCAGTCTCTCGCCCCACCCACTATGCCCAACGTCGACTGCTCGCTTGACTTGCAATGTAAATATTATCTTGTTTACTACACACGTATGTTTTGCTTATGGGGTGACTTCATGCGGACAAAAACACATCCTAACTTAGTTTTCTCCTTAGAGGAATTAATTCTCATGATTTTATTAGGTAACGGAACAAAACAGTTTATAAGAATGTTGCGATGCTTTATTTTGCCATCAAACATGATCAAGGTTTGTGACGAACTGAAGATGAGCTCCGATAATAGACAACATTAGACAAAATTAGGTACCTACCTACTATGAGAAACTATCCTACTACTATTATAAAGGCGAAAGTTTGTATGTATGGATGTATGGATGTTTGTTACTCTTTCACGTAAAAACTACTGAATGGATTTGAATGAAACTTTACCACAATATAGCTTATACATCAGAATAACACATAGGCTATAGCTTATACATCAGAATAACACATAGGCTACAATTTTTGAGGTTTTTAATGTGAGGTCGTAGAAAAAACACATTTTTTGCGCTTACATTGCAAACGCTGACTGAATCCTACAAGATAGATCAAAACAATTTACTACAGTATTGTACAACTTAAAAAGGTCTACAAAAAAGTCCGTGATGGTATATGTTTATCTCTTAGGAATAACCCACAATAACCATTTTTTATCCTTTACTTTGTACGAGAAATAATGGCTTATTTACGAAGCGATTTTAAGCAATACAGTATTAATCCTTATCCAATTAAGTATCTTAAATACATTGTGCATTTAATAAAGATCAATATGGCTTTTTACAGCATGTAAATTAAATAAATATTTTCGAAGATATCACAGATTTAAAATGCAGAGTCATAGCAATTTCGGCGATAAATACCGTTTCGGTGATAAATACCGGCAGCGGCGCCAGGCGAACGGGGCGTGGGGGGAGCGGGGTAGGTGCGGTGGGGAAGAAGTGGCTCATCGCTGAGTGCGCGACCCGAACGCGGGCAGACGCGTGAGGGCAGACGACGTTGACGGTTGTGTCCGTTTTGCGAATTTTCAAGGCACTAGCGATTTCTTTTTGGTTAGGAGTTACACGTACAAATTAGGGCTCTGCAGTGCTTAGTTACCGTATTTCTTACTTATTACTAGACTAGACGGGACGAACCTGAAGTCCACGCGAACGAAGTCGCGGGCAAAAGCTAGTTTCTCATAATGTGAAAATAATGTCAATATTTATTTCTTTAAGAATAGTTAGTAATAATTATCTCACAGGTAGATAAATCCATCGTACATTAGGGTAACTTAATATTCAATAGATCTATATAGAGTTTTGTTATTGAGTTAAAAATTATAGAATTACAGAATACAGCTATAAATTATATAGTAAGATATTATCATGCAGCCTGCATCGCACTAAATACCTACCTCGTCGTCGTATCTATCGCTTATTTTTAAAGGTAAGATTATTCTTAAGTAACTTTATTAATATTTCAAACCTTTAGTGCAAAATGTACTCGACATCTACTAAGTAAGTATATTCCATAGAGTTGGGGGTAAAAGACAGACTTTAGTTACGTACCTGACCCTGTTAACTTTCTAAAATCCGTGAAACTGTATGTATTTATTACGTACGTGCTTGACCACATGTAAAGTCATATTCGTAAAGTCCAAAGAAAAATTATGTAAAACATCCAACCAAAGACATTTCATCGTAGTCATCAGATATTAATGTCTGATAACATTTAGGTTACAGTATACAGCTGAGCTGGTAGATTGACTACATGCCATGTTTAAATATGTAGAGTCAATGTAATCATTACCAACTCAATCCCTAGCCAATAAGTCTGGATAATAAACTGAATTTCATGTGATTAGTACACTTCTAACTACTAACTACTTCTCTACTTTAACTGCCTCGGTAGCCTAGTGGTAGCAGGCCTACTACTACTACGCTGAGGTCCTAGGTTCGATACCCGGGTAGGGGGTTATCAGAGAGAATGACGTGAAGTCAATTACGTCATTCTCATTAATTAGTTATCTCTGGTTCAATTGGGATTTTTCCATTTTCTGGAAATTTTCCAGTACCTCGAAGTTTGGTAATGTCAACAGACCCGGAGCCTGGAGCCAGAGCCAGAGCCCGGAGATGTCAACAGGCTCGCCACCTGTTGCATGGGCCAAATTGTAACCGGCGAATCGTGGGTGTTTGCATGTATGCTTGAATGCATGCGTTTACCTCTGGCTACCCCTTCGGGGATTACAGGCGTGAAGTTACGTTTTTTGTTTAGTACACTTCTAATTTCAGATATGTTTTGTTTTGATCATTGCTTTTTTAATGTAATAGGTTGGGGAAAAAGTCTTTTCGCATTATAGTATGTATGAACTTGTAATAAAATCTCTTTGGCTGTAGTATTTGTATCTGGCTGGTTTTGGTATCATTGAAAGTTAAAATTTTAAAGAACATAATTCCAAATTCAAATTAGGCAAATGTGTGATTTTCATTTGTTTTTCGTACTGTCAAGATGAGTGAATCTAATGAAGAAATTCAATACTTTATAAAATTTTACTATAAAAAAGGTAAAAATGCAACGCAAGCCGCGAAAAAAAATTCCGATGCTATGTTTATGGACCTAGTGCAGTGTCTGTGAGAGTAGCACAAATTTGGTTTAAGCGTTTTCAATCCGGAAATTTTGATGTCAAAGATGCACCTCACTCTGGTCGCCCTATTACGGATAAAATGGATGCCATTTTTGAAAAAGTGGAGCAAGATCGACATATCAGTAGTTACGACGTAGCTGAAGAACAGAATTGATCATAAAACAGTTTTGGCGCATTTGAAAAAAGCTGGGTACTTTGAAAATAGCTCGATATTTGGGTACCTCACGAGCTCACTGAAAGAAACCTAATGAACCGTGTACTCATTTGTGATTCTTTATTACGACGTAATGAAACCGAATCATTTTTGAAGAAGCTGATAACTGGTGATGAATAGTGGATCACGTACGACAAGAACGTGCGAAAAAGGTCGTGGTCAAAGGCCGGTCAGGCTTCACAGACTGTGGCGAAACCCGGGTTAACTCGCAATAAGGTGATGTTGTGTGTGTGTGTGGTGGGATTGGAAGGGCATTATTCATTATGAGCTATTACCACCAGGCAGGACTATCGATTCTGAACTCTACTGCGAACAACTGATGAGATTAAAGCAAGAAGTTGAGAGAAAGCGGCCGGAATTGATCAACAGAAGGGGTGTGGTGTTTCATCATGATAACGCACTCACACATCTATAGCCACTCAGCAAAAATTAAGAGTTTGGCTGGGAGGTGTTAATGCATCCGCCGTACAGTCCTGACCTTGCACCTTCAGATTTCCACCTGTTTCGGTCTCTTCAGAATTCTTTATGCAATGTTAGGTTAACATCACGAGAGGACTGCCAAATCCACTTGTCGCGGTATTTTGATGAGAAGTCCCAAAATTTTTATAGCAATGGGATCATGTCCCTACCTACAAGATGGCAAAAGGTTAGTTGTTTTGAATTATCTTTAAAAATGCGAAGAAACTTTTTCCCCAACCTAATATTTTGGTGACAACGGTGACTATGACACATCATTTGTTGAAGAGTGATCAAAGTTATTTGCATGCATATTTATTTACTTACTTATTTATTATTTTATGAACAAAATAAATGTAATAGTAACCTATATCAAAAATTATATCAGGTATCTTATTCTTGGACTTCTACTGATATTTCATACTTAAAATTAGTTAAATCTGTCCAGCCAATTTCGAGTTCTATTGAGATTAACAAATGTCATTAAATTTTTATTTATTTATGTATGTATAGAGACTACCTGACCCGACGAACTTAGTATCGCGTTAGAGATATAAAAAAATATTTCTTGAGAATCATCCTTATCACTTTGGGGTATGAAAAATAGATTTTAGTCGATTCTCAGACCTACCCAATAGGCACACAAAATTTCATGAGAATCGGTCCAGTCGTTTCGGAGGAGTATGGTTACTAACATTGTGACACGAGAATTTTATATATCCATATAGAGAGAGATTATAAGGTATCGCAACTTGGAATATCGTATCCTTTCTGTAGGTACCTACATCACTGGGTGACTGGGGTGAGTGATTAATCCGGAGGATTCATTTCACGCTAGCATATTAGGTACTTTAGGTTGATCATGAATATCGTGATACAAACAACTCTGTGTATACAGCGAGGCAATCTTCACATTTTAAGAATCATTGACTGTGAACGTTTTCTCATTAATTTGACGATCAAACAAAGAGATTATAGGTACCTACGAAAGTTAAAGTACTTAATTACATTGCTATATTTAAATTTCGATCAAAGATGACTGGATCTTTATGATGTGTAAAGTTTGAGTGTCTCTCTCTGCCTAAGCGTAAAATGTAACTTTATCATATTAATTACCCGAAGGGGTAGGCAAAGGCAATGCATCCAAGCATACTTGCAAATACCCACGATTCGCTAGTTACGTTTTGTCCCACGTAATAGGCGGCAAGCCCATTCACGTCTTCGGGCATATAAACTACCTCCGAGGGTGGCACTGGGAAATAAAAAAACAAATCACTATCACTACATATTATAAAGTGAAGTCTCCCTATTTTCTCTGTCTGTATGTATGCGCTAATCTCGGAAAGTTGTGAACGGATTATGTTCCTGTTTGAAATGTTGGAAAGAGGGTTTTCTGAGGCAAGTTTATATATCTGTAATAAATGCTAACCGTGCGAAGCCGGGGCGGATCGCTAGTATGAAATAAAAAACAATAAAATTTAGCAGTAGTAGGTACCTATAGTGACATGTTACTACCAGATTACTGAGGTAGTCACGGGCGTATCTACAGATACCTATTTTCCAGATGAAGCACCGCATCATATACATAGCGATAACAGTACGAATTTCAGCCTGAATTTTTTCTTCGTAAATATTCTGGGGTGGGTAGTGGGCACGGTCCACCCTGCTTTTCCCCCCTCCCTATGCCAATTGAGGTAGTTTAACTACTATTGCCTACACCGTTTATACACACGACAGTATAGGTAATTACGATTTAAAGAAGTATGGAAAATATTGAATAAATATTGTGTTTGAAAGACGGTTGGCGCTTTTTCCGAATTTACCTTTCGTTTTTTTTTTAATTGTACCTAGTTTTTATTTTTTGAGTAAAGATTAAGCTGGTAGAGATATTATTTTGACATGAGGTAGATCTTTTTATGTACTTTTACATTTATAGTAGATATGAGTATAACTAGGTATCAAATATTTATTTCACATTCAATTTATCGTTGTGCAGAGTCCATAGATATTTCTAACAAAGACATTAATTGGAAAATTAATGTTTGCGTTTTCTATTCTGTTATAACCTTTTACCCTTTTACCCAGACAAATATTGGATTATTGTGTTAGCAACTGACATTGAAATGTAATGGGGTTTACCTATACTTATTGAAAACGATATTTATGTAGGTAACAGCCACATTTTCTTTAAAAGTTTCATCAAACGTGGATGAGAAATTTACTTGATCAGATATACTGGTGGTAGAGCTCCAGTGACGGAGCTCGCGGGCGTAGGCACCACATTACCTAATATACTTGCCGCTAAATGGTAGTGTTCAGCACTATCGTGTTCCGGTCAGGTGGTAATGTACGGCCCTGTAATTGCCGGCACAGAGGCATAACACCTTAGGCCTCAGGAGTGGTAACGCATCTGCATTTTGACCTTTGGTCTTTGTGTGGGTATCTATAGGCTACAGTTATCACTTAACATCAATGTGAACTGCAAGTTTGTTGGCCACTTTCATCACAAAAAAAAATAGAATTGCATTTTTCTAATAAATAATCTTTCAGAATTTTTAATTTATTATTATACCACTGCCTCTCACGTCCTCACGAAATACGTTGTTTAGTATTTGAATGAATTTTATTTAAATTGCTTTCGCCAATAGATTCGGCGACAAATTTAACACGAGAAAAATATTTAATAAGACCCATCCTGTGTGAAGCTAAAGCATCTCAATTCGTGAATAAAGTGAATATTAAACACCAAACGAAAATCTTTAATACGATTTTTATTAATTTCAGCATATTTCTATATAGCAGTCTTAGCGCTCCGCCCCGGCTTCGCACGGGTGAATTGTTACCTATGTACATGACTTACCTAAATAAAAAGTATCCTATGAGTTACAGTCATATACCTATTGCCATTTGACTGTCGTATGTACCTACAGTATGCATAAAAGTGTTAAGTAAATAAATGAATAGCCTGTGTTGTGTCGTCGATTAAATAAACCACCTGCCACCTGTGTACAAAATTTCATTGAAATCCGTCCAGCCGCTTTAGCGTGATTCAGCAACAAACAAACTTACATACTTTCACATTTATAATAGTAGGTATAGTATCTTTTAAAGACAAGTAGGACATTAGGTAATGCGTTGATGTAAATATCCTTCGAGC
This sequence comes from Macrosoma leucophasiata, assembly GCA_036365455.1. NCBI lineage: Eukaryota > Metazoa > Arthropoda > Insecta > Lepidoptera > Hedylidae > Macrosoma > Macrosoma leucophasiata. Next base: position 17,243,085 of record JAWQUS010000007.1, on the reverse strand, counting down.
TTCGTCACTGCTGTTCTACCATCAGTAAACATAATACTTATAATTAACTGCCTCAGTAGCCTAGTGGTAGTACGCTACTACTACTACGCTGGGGCCCTGGGTTCGATTCCTAGGTCGGGGTCTATTAGAGATAAGGGTGAGAAATCCTGTATTCCTAGTTCTATTGGTAGTACCTACTTTTCCATATAATTTATTTATTTAATCCTTTATGCACAAAAATTATACCTAAGGCGGATTTAACGCCTCTAAGCATTTCTACCAGTCAACGTTTGGGTAGTTAAGATAACAACGAAAGTATGTAGATGCAGCATTGGTACAAATATTTGAAAATAGGAAAAAAAACCAATACATTCTAAAAAACAAAATAACGAATGTAAATAAACATAATATAAAATACCTACACATGAACATATCTAAATACTATATAGGTATATACATACATATGACTAAATATATGATAAATATATAAAATTATATTAAGAATATCCCAATTAATGTGAGACTTGCGAAGCTTCTAATTTACCAAATTAAAAAAATGTTCCCGAATTTTCCGCCTTAAAGAGTACTTACAGAAAAATCAATTTTCTGGAAGTTTCCCAGTACCTCGGCGTTTGGTAATGTGCCCGAAGATGTCAACAGGCTCGCCGCCTTTTACATTTGCCAAAATGTAACAGACGATTCGTGAGAGTTTGCATGTTTGCTTAAATGCATACATTTACCTCTGCCTATCCCTTCGTGGATTACAGGCGTGAAGTAACGTTTTACGTTTATGTGTGTATCAATAATACCTACATTCACAGTACCTAGTATTCAAGTAGAAATGACTGTGCGGCCATTAATTTGTCGAATCACGTTGACTAATATTGATTTACGATTAAACTTCAACAAAACATTTCTACTTGTATACTTACCTATCAGACGGTTGACAAAGGTTCCTAAAATTTTCGCTATTGTTCGATGCGACACGTGCCTGTATACTAAATTTGTTTGTGTACGTGTATATGTTGTAACCTACCCGTGGCCGTAGCGTCTCGTGGTTTAAATTAACATAATGTTTTTTACTAGCGACCCGTCCCGGCTTCACACGGGGCAATGGAAATATTTATTCCCCAGTTTCTGAAACATTTTTCATTGATGCTCCGTTCCTATTGACCGAAGAGTGATAGCCTATAGCCTTCCTCGATACATTATTATGTTATTTATTATCAAACACATTTTTTAATATCGCTCCAGTAGTTCCCGATTTTAGTGTGTTCCACCAAACTTTGTAAGTTTCAAAATGCAAACTCTTCAGCTTTTTAATATAAATGTAGATTGAACCAGGGTTTTGTGACCCTCGCCATCATGATGCACACATCTTGCCAAGTTATAAAAATAATTTTCATTGTTCAGCAATTATTTTGGGTCGTAAACACTCGGTTTAATGTACCTAATGATATTTTCTTAGTATCTTTAATCTACATTAATAAAGGGTCAAGAAAATATGTATAAAGTTTTTGTAACGTTGATAAAGTATGTGATAGCGAGGTAATTTTAGCACCGGTGGATGTTTTACTGAGTATTTTAAATATAAATGATGCAAACAATTGGTGTAATGTATAAAAGTATAATATTTTAATTTACCTTGTATTAGGGTGTAAATAAACATCTGCTTCAAAGTGAACGGTCTTAATGCAGACAGCTTATAAAGAAAAAATGAAATTACCATTTCCCCAAAACTCGTTAGCGCTGAAGATAATTATTAGTGGCGGATAGATGAGAAGAGCCAGCGATTCCATTTCCCCCAGACTCACTACTAGAGTTCTACCACCGAATAAATATATATATACTATTATTATTTTTTTATGTAATGGAAGTGGAAAACAAGCATGCAGTTCACATTGATGTTAAGTGATGACTGCAGCCTATAGACACCCACACTATCGCTTACGTTACCACTCCTGAGGCCTAAGGTGTTATGCCGGAAATTACACGATAGTGCTGATCACTAACATTTAGTGGCAAGTATAATAGGTAATGCGGTGGTCCCTATCCCTACGCCCGCGAGCTCCGTCACTGGAGCTCTACCACCAGTAAATTAGTGTTACTAGATTTAATTGACCTTAACATCCATAACATAGCTTTCCTTGCTAATCACTATAAATAGACTAGCCCCCTTATTCATAAACGTACATTAGATACGTTTTAGCTATAGAATGCTTTGTCCTTGTCAGGTGCATTGTCAAATGTACAGGATAGAAAAAGACAAAGGAAAGATTAGCAACACTTTAGCTAAAATACATTTATGAATAAGGGGGTAAAAGGTTAAATATATTGTACCATCATCTAAGCTTTTCACGTTAAAATGTTATACATAGTATGACAAAACTTTTTTCTCATGTCCTCAGGTCGTATTCAAATATTCTATAACTAGCTGTTGACCGCGGCTTCGCCCGCGTGGATGTCGTTTTATAAATAAATAAGTAGGCTATGTTCTTTCTCAACGTCAGCTCTATCTCTGTATCAAATTTCATTAAAATCGGTTCAGTCATTTGGACGTGAAAAGGTAACAGACACACAGACAGACAGACACAGAGTTACTTTCGCATTTATAATATTAAACTAGGGAAGTAGGGATTAACATTCAATCGCTGTAGTTAAGTTTACGTGATAGGTATGTAATATCGAGGAAATTGCCGGGCATCACGTCACAAAAATGTTGACTTGAGCTCTTACCCCTAGTTTGCACTAAAAACATTAAACATGATGATGTTTCGCAAATCGTCGCATAAAATGAGTATTGCGATATGTCATGTTGGCGCTTGCGTTCGCACTGCTGTCAAACCTATCATTTTGGTGAAACATCTCAAGATTTGTTATTATCTGTGTTTGCATTGACATAAAACATGTCTTTTATTCATGTTTGTCTATGACATGTCTAAGTTGACGTTTGCATTGTCACTAGAAAAATATTACAAATCACACAATTTGTTCTAAATTAGAGTTTTTTAAGTTTTCCGAATCATCTGGTAAACACGAAACATGTAGTGGACAAGATGCAATACCCTGAGTGTAAATCTGACAACCTAATCAAACAACATGTTCCAAGACTTCTTATTGATAAAACTTGTTGCAATTCAAGTCTTTTGATTTGTTTCCGCGATATGTGTTTTGCTTTTACATGTGTCATGACAGTGCAAACGCGATATGCGATACAGCGATTTTAACATGTTTTTATGTGAATTTTTCATCAATGCAAATTGTAAAGTATAAAAGTTTGCATATTGCATCTGTAAATCTGTATACTTGTGTCATTCAACCAATTGGTATATTGTTATGTAACTTCGATGACAGTACAATCACGTACAATCATGTGATACCGGCACTTGTCTCGTCGTGATGTCTGCAGATGGTCATAATCATAAAATTCATAACCAACCCAACAGTAGGACAAGTTGCACAGTCGTGTTTAGGTCGTTGGGTTTTCTTTTATAAGTTCATAAAATCTTAGAAATGTCAAAGCATAAATGTATCTTATTTTAATCTAGAAAAGCTCTAGTGTTCATTGTAACACTCTTCAATGGTATCCTCAGGGTTCAACACTTCCCAACTATGTGGAAAGTATCCATCATGTCCATGATCAACAAGCCAGGAAAACCTCCAGATCATGTCACATCATACAGACCGATAAGTCTTTTACCTGTCATGTCTAAAGTGTTTGAAAGGATTCTTCTCAACAGAATAATGCCACTATTGGATGAAAATAAAGCCATTCCCAAACACCAATTTGGGTTCAGAAAATACCACTCTACCATCGAGCACGTACACCGGGTTTGTGATAAAATACGGCATTCCCTTGAAGCTAAGGAGTACTGCTCTGCCGTTTTTCTCGACATCCAGCAGGCGTTGTGTGGCATAAAGGTCTCCTTTCCAAAATAAAAACGTTGCTCCCTCATACGTACTACACTTTGTTGGATTCTTACCTGTCGAATCGCATGTTCCAAGTACGAGAAAGCGGAGACGCATCAGTCATCATCTATGAGATCTCGGATGGGGTGCCCCAAGGCTGCGTCCTTGGTCCAATCCTGTATACTTTGTACACTGCAGACCTCCCTCAGTCAACACAAGTAATGAACGCTACATTTGCTGATGACACTGCACTATTAGCAACCAGCACAGATCCACAAGCTGCTTCAAACATCTTACAAGAAAGCCTCAACAAAGTCAGTGACTGGATGCAAAAATGGCACATCAAAGCAAGTGCTTCTTAATTGACTCACATAACTTTCACGCTTAGAAAAGGAAACTGTTCACCCGTGCAACTGGGAAACAATACTCTGCCTCAATGTGACTCAGTCAAGTACCTCGGAATACACTTGGATAGAAGACTGACATGGAAACATCATATCAAAATGAAGCGTGATGAAACCATCATACGGTTCCGGACCATGAATTGGCTGATGGTAGGCAACTCCAAACTTTCAGTGGACAATAAGCTCCTAATCTATAAAATGATTCTCAAAGCTGTATGGACGTATGGGATACAACTCTGGGGAAGTGCTTGTAACTCCAATTTAACTATTATACAGAGATTGCAAAGTGGCATATTGCGTACCTTGTCGAATGCTCCATGGTTTCTCACTAATTCTGAGATACATGAAGCTCTGGAAGTCAAAACAGTAAAGGAAGAGATCCAGCAGTCTTCAAGTAACTACAAAAATCGACTCGACAACCACCCAAATGACTTGACTGCCGAATTAACAAAAATCAAGTACAGTAAACGCCTTAAACGCCATAACATCCAGACTTTACGTTCTCGATGGTAAAATAGCCTTAACAAATTTGCTTATAGTCCTGGGACTGATTGCAGATCAAAGGAAAAAAAAAATCTAATTCTATAAATAGTTTAACATACTGATGTTACTTGACTTCAAAAGAATCTACCGGCAACGAATTTCTGACTCGTTTTCACTTTAACTTTCTCTGTTGTGAAATATCTCGTACTTGCTCATGAAATTATGATATGTCCGTTAATGGATCTGATAATAAAGGATTGGAAATTTTGATTCGCAGATTATTAACCTTATCCTTTTGTTATCGTACCTTTTACTTTTATTATCATTTTATCAGGCTCCAAAAGAATGGAAATTTTTACTCTCTGTTTTGTAGCGAAATATTAAACGCTGTACAATACATTGAAAAACAAAGATTCTAAAATAACAACTCTATGCGCTAGCTAATGTTTTTCTTGCACCTACATGTCTACGTATTTTTTTACATAGTAACTCTACTAGACTCTAGACTTTATTTCGCTTTAAGAATGTTGTAAATACTAATTAAAAAAATATATGAAGTAAAATAGTAAACTCAAAATTTGGAGATAAGAAATAGCTTGGAATTTTAAAGCACGATTTAAATGAACCTTTTACTGCTTAACTAAAAACTATACTTACCTAACTGTAATAATCAAAATTTTGGGGGTTCTACGATTCTACGGAAAATAATATATAATTACGTAAAGTAATTATGTATTATTTTTAGTAAAGTTTAAATATTTTTTACTGTTGGTAGAACTCCAGTGACGGCGTCCGCTAGCGTAGATGCCACGGCATTACTTAAAGAATCTACTTGCCGCTATATGGTTGCGTTCAACACTATCGTGTTCCGGTCAGTTGGTAATGTACGACCCTATATTTTCGGCACAGAGGTATAGGTAATAGGCTACCGCTACAGTATTACTTACCATCAATATAAACTGTATGCTTGTTTGCCACTTCTTTCACTGTTGATTAAGGACGTACTAGTAACAATACTAGTAATATCTCTTTGATTAGGTCCTCAAATAAGTATATTCACCAGGGCATACATTTGAGCTCAATGTTTAATTATGAAGATTATTAGTTTCTACAATAATTAAAAGAATCTTAGAGCGAACAGATTTTGCAAGCCAGCAGGAGCTTAAGTAGAGCTGCTATAATATGGCTGTGGCTTATAGACCCTCCAGCAATTTTTAATCAGATATCAAAGATACGACGAAGATAATGCTACTGAATATTGTTTGGCACTACGGAGATGGTTTCTTTGTGCAACTTGTTTGTATTTTATATTCGATTCCTGTACACATTGCGTAGTCCTCTTCAATTCGTTTGATTTATGGTATTGTTACCTAATAATATGATTTTGTCTTTACGCTACTCTATCAGTAAGCTGTACGTTGAAATTTTTGTAACCCTTAAATACTTAATAGTTCTTTGTTGTAATACTTGGGAATTGGCCCTCGAGTATTGAAATAAACATAGAACATATAAACTTCACTCCTGGATCTCATTTCCACCCGAAATTATATCTTTATTTGTTCTAACGAACTGTAATCTAAGATAAGCAATTATATTCTAACGCAGTAAATCATTTATTTATTTGTTTACAGTATACTTATTTTATGGTAACATTATGTAGGCACTTGTGTTTATATTTTCTATAAGGCTGTTTACCTTTTCATATTAGATTTCCCTGAGTTCTCGCGGCGTTTGTAAACAAGTTATTTGCTCCACCTTATTTCTATCTTCCTTAGATGTAGGCGTGTGTTTGACTAAAATATATTTTACTTGGAAATGAGATCATTTGAAGTGCTTTATGAAGTACTTTCATTCTGTTTTCTTCAAATACATTTGGTTTTTATATGGTTCAGGTGATGTTATAGGTATATTAGGATTATATTTGGAATATCGCCTGCGTGACATATCTATTTTATTTTTTGCTTATGGACTATATGAATTGCAACGTTTATATTCAGTGTATGTACAAAAGAGTGATAAATAAATATAATACATTTGTTTTTTAACTGTCGTCGTTATGGTCATTATGACGTAGAAGACATGGCACATGTTTATGATAGCATCTATTACAACATTTTCCGCTTCTTTAAATATGTACAATGTACGAATTTAATGCGGGTACAAATTTTAATATCACACGCTATAATTTTATTTTTGCTTTTATTGATGCCGTAAAAGGCGATCGAAGCATATTAGAGTTAGGCTGCGAGATACCATCAGCTTGACGTGACCTATGCCTTGCAAATCTAATAATCGATCGAATAAATAAATTCTCAAATTCTCAACCTTATGTAGGTAGGTACATCGCGTAGGTAGGTAATAAGTTTTATTTAGTCATCGCTTCATTGCCTATTGGATTGCAGCTTATGTTTATCCGAGCGAGATTCACAGACCGCACTACGACTTTACTTTGAACAATTTTTTAGGACGAACTTATGGCGTCACGTCTGGAGACGGCACTAGTCTACTTCTTCTAGGAGGTGCTCCAGCCTAATACTTTGGACTTGGAATCGAACTTTCAACGCTTCTTTTATTTCACAAATGTGTGAAAACGACTACTTTGTGAAGCATATCATTACGATGTAAGTAAAGTACAGTAAAGTTAAGTTAAGAGTTTAATGTCTGGTGAAACAAAATAAGCGCTGAAAATTCGACTCAAAGTAAAGTCGTAGTGCTGTCTATGAATATAGTACTAGGTCTAAGTAAGATCTGCTATATCTCGACTGTGTGATTGAGAACTGAGAAGTCTCTGGACATTGGAGAAGCACTCGTGGGCGAGTACGACAGCTTACTGAATAGTTTTTGTACTTGTTATTTGCAGGTTGCCTAATTCTTATCTTGTAGGTATAATATGAGACCCAATCTTAAGGACAGGCTTTTGTTAAAGCAATAAATGACTTTCCGCTGAAATTATAAAAATACAAAATAGAAATTTCGTATTTTTCGCAATAACACATGCAAATTAGTTTAGAAATTAAATAAATTAAATCTCTGCGCGTAGTCAATTTATCTTTACATTGTTTCTTTAATTTAAAGAACATTTCAATTGAATTATTTATTTCATGTTTTTCAGAACGCACAATTACCTATTTTGGTGCTTCCCATAACACCCACAAAGAATCACAATTTGTGAAAAAATTCGGCGAACAAATTGCCGAAAGAATTAATATTTGAAAGAGCTTTTCTCTCTTTATAACCGGATCCACTTCTTGATAAAAGATTCAATTATACGATATTCGATTTATCGTCCAAGTTATAGGTATGTCAATAAATCCATATTAAAGGAAATGTCAAGTGGTAGGTATGTCCTTGAGACTAAATATGTGGTATGGACAGAATAAGACCGGACACAATACCTACTTGTATTACTACAAGATTTATTAATTTTATGTACTTAACCTTTTTAAGGGTTTAGTTACTGATTAATTGATTCTAAATATGAATCGTTCGCAACAATACTATATCATTACATACACGTACACATTATGGTTAATCTCGATGCAAAACGTTGTATTATTAGGAGATAGGTATTAATTACGTTTTTTTTTCAACGAAAATTCTTTATATCTCACACAATAATCACATATAGTTTGTATTTACTACTTTATGCGACGGTAACAAAAGCTACATTTCATTGATTTTGGATAAGCGGAGAGTTTGCTGGCTGTACCAAGCATTTTGTAGGTAGGTACCTACCATTGCAGTTTAGCAGTTTAGTATAGTACGTGTTGTGGGAAGTGCATTTCAGCAACCACACATACTGATAACTAATAGAGCAATACGTGCCACCGGCCGGTGGCTCGTATTGTAGGACGTAGTGTAGGATGACCTTTAGAAATTAGAGAAAATTCGGAAAGAAAAATTTGACTTCGGGCAGGAATCGAACAATCGGATTGCGCGTTGGACTGACGAGTGACGACTTAAAAAAAACCGGACAAGTGCGAGTTCGACTCGCGTGGTGAGGGTTCACTAATTTAAATAAATATTTTCGAAAATATTACAGATTTAAAATGCAGGGACAAAGCGGTTACGGTGGTACCGGCAGGGGGGGTTATATTATTAAGAATTTTCGATTTAATTTGAATACTCAAACTTCTTATAAGTTTTCCAGTAATCTATAGGCAAAGAACTATTTTCCACATTTTTTTCAAAATTTTAAGTGCAGTAGTTTCGGAGATAGGGGGGAGGAATGGTCAATTTTCGTCGTTTTTGTTAAAAAAATTTGTTTATGCAAAAATTATAAAAAAAATATATCTGAGATGCTAACAACAACCTCTTTCATTTGATATGTCACACGACACAGTTTACGATTTTTTTTTAATTTTCTAATTTACCCCCCGAAAGTGGCCCCCATGTTTAAAATTTATTATTTTACTTGACGTGTTCATCTTTGGGTCACCAATTTACATATATTCATCAAAGTTCAACTCAATCGGTCGAGTAGTTTTGGAGCAAATCGGCTGTGACAGACGGACAGACAGACAGACAGACGCACGAGTGATCCTATAAGGGTTCCTTTTTTCCTTTTATGGTACGGAACCCTAAAAAGTGGCTGAAGTCGGTTGGATGCGAACTGCTCATGATTGGGGTTGTTGGCGTGCTCAAGGAGAGGCTTACAGCAGTGGACGGTTATAGACTGATTAATAGTAGCACCAAACCTCTTTTATATTATGGTGCTCTCTAAGGATTTTTTGTGCAATACATGATCTCGTACCTGAAAATTCTACCATTATTACCCGATATAAATTTAGTAACGTACGGCTTCTAAATACTTCGTTTGCAAAACTTAAAATTCTAACCCCCTTATTCATAAACGTAGATTAGATACGTTATAGCTATAGAATGCTTTGTCTTTGTCAGTTGCATTGTCAAATGTGCAGGACAGAAAAGGACAAAGGAGAGATTAGCAACACTTTAGCTAAAATAAGTTTATGAATAAGGGGGTAAATATTTAATTTCGCGAAGCATCGATGTAACAATAAAAGGGAAAATTGTAAAACGATACCTCAAGGCAACCACAACGTAAAAAATCTCGCAATGATTTATGTTCAAGAGATCCACGCTTAGTCGGTCTTCAATAAATATTGAAATGAGCATAAGAAATTGTATCTTAATTTAGACACCATTCAAATATTTTTGTGTCGTAAAAATATGAATAAACTGAAGGTGAAACAAAATATTTCTTGATAGAATTTTCACCAAACAAAAGGACGCGGAGGCGTTTTGGTGCGGCAGCCCTCGCCTAATGGACCGGTTTCGTCGGATTTTTCTGTTCTGTTTGCCTTTTTGTTTATTTTCGATACTATTTTGGCAGTGTTCGTTTTATATTTGAATTTAGATTAAATGCAGCTCAACGCCGCCGACTATACCGGCAAACGCATGCTTCTAATTTGCGAATTACTACTTTGAGTTACCTATTCTTCTATCTTTCTATCTATCTATATATATATAAATCTCGTGTCACAATGTTTGTCCTCAATGGACTCCTAAACCACTTAACCGATTATAATAAAATTCGCACACTATGTGCAGTTCGATCCAACTTGAGAGATAGGATAGTTTAAATCTCAATTCATAGTCGTAATATTACCGTGCGAAGCCGGTACGGGCCACTAGTATATTATATATATTAGGTTGGGGAAAAAGTTTCTTCGCATTTTTTAAAATAATTCAAAACATTTTTTAATACAGTTTATTTAAATTTAACTAAAGAATGTATGTACCATTATGTTTGATAACCTTTTGCCATCTTGTAGGTAGGGACATGATCCCATTGTTATAAAAATTTTGGGACTTCTCATCAAAATACCGCGACAAGTGGATTTGGCAGTCTTCTCGTGATGTTTACCTAACATTGCATAAAGAATTCTGAAGAGACCGAAACAGGTGGAAATCTGAAGGTGCAAGGTCAGGACTATACGGCGGATGCATTAACACCTGCCAGCCAAACTCTCTTATTTTTTGCTGAGTGGCTATAGATGTGTGAGGTCTAGCGTTATCATGATGAAACACCACACCCCTTCTGTTGATCAATTCCGGCCGCTTTCTCTCAACTTCTTGCTTTAATCTCATCAGTTGTTCGCAGTAGAGTTCAGAATCGATAGTCCTGCCTGGTGGTAATAGCTCATAATGTATAATGCCCTTCCAATCCCACCACACACACAACATCACCTTATTGCGAGTTAACCCGGGTTTCGCCACAGTCTGTGAAGCCTGACCGGCCTTTGACCACGACCTTTTTCGCACGTTCTTATCGTACGTGATCCAGTTTTCATCACCAGTTATCAGCTTCTTCAAAAATGATTCGGTTTCATTACGTCGTAATAAAGAATCACAAATGAGTACACGGTTCATTAAGTTTCTTTCAGTGAGCTCGTGAGGTACCCAAATATCGAGCTTTTTTTTGTACCCAGCTTTTTTCAAATGCGCCAAAACTGTTTTGTGATCAATTCTCAGTTCTTCAGCAACGTCGTAAGTACTGATATGTCGATCTTGCTCCACTTTTTCAAAAATGGCATTTTATCCGTAATAGGGTGACCAGAGCGAGGTGCATCTTTGACATCAAAATTTCCGGATTGAAAACGCTTAAACCAAATGTGTGCTACTCTCACAGACACTGCACTAGGTCCATAAACATCGCAAAATTGTTTCGCGGCTTGCGTTGCATTTTTACCTTTTTTTGTAATAAAATTTTAAAATGTATCGAATTTCTTCATTAGATTCACTCATCTTGACAGTACGAAAAACAAATGAAAATCACACATTTGCCTAGTTTGAATTTGGAATAATGTTCTTTAAAATTTTAACTTTCAATAATACCAAAACCAGCCAGATACAAATACTACAGCCAAAGAGATTTTATTACAAGTTCATACATACTATAATGCGAAAAGACTTTTTCCCCAACCTATTATATTTTTTTCTTTTTAACTCTGTTGTAACTTATAATATTTAGCCTGGGTTGCACCAAGATATTTGTTAAAAGTTAAAGTTATTGTAACATTTCAGTTTCAGAATTCTTTAAGTTAGAGCAGGATGTGAAAGTTGAGTTGAATGTTCTCCTGTCCATATTTTTAGTGCGATGATGGTCATTATGGATATTTCGAAAGATAAACGCGATCTATCACTGCCGCGCTGAACATCAATCTGTTAGCGTTTTCATTTTTACATCGAGCCTAGTCTTAACACAATCCTGTTAAACAATATTTCGTATTTTTACATAACACAAAATCATTTTGGTTTTTGACTCTGATTGATTTTAATAATCTCCGCAAGGCAATTATTCTATCCTTAAGATGAAGTTTAAGATTGAGGTAACTATGAGTTTATAGCAGGCAAAAACGACAAATCTGAAGGCCTAATATGTAACAGCACATTGCTGTTTACACGTAATATTATAATATTATAATCACTATAATTTTAGAAATAAAAGCAATGTACGGCCTCTAACGCTAAATGGACTAATCAAACGGTTGTTCGCAGGGTTGAATATAGAGCCGGGGTTCATGTCACCCATGTCCCCGCCGGAGATCAAGCCGGACACCGCGATGCTGGACGGGCTCCGGGACGACGCCACCTCCCCCCCGGCGCTGCGGAACTACCCTCCCAACCATCCTCTCAGTGGCTCCAAGCACCTATGCTCGATATGCGGCGACCGGGCATCGGGGAAACATTACGGCGTGTATAGGTAATAATTTGAATGGTTTCTTTAATATTTACAGTAATCTGCATGGTATTTTTTTTTTGTAATAGATTGATGTAGTTTGCATGTTTATGGTTAGTTCATAATTAAAGCCAGTTAATATTCACAAAAAACTAGAGATTTTAAAGCGTAAATGCTGGCTTAGGTATTTTATTCGTAGCGTATTTTATTATTAAGAAAAATCTCTTTAAACTCTTCCATTTTATAAGGTGCTCAAATATATTTTTTAATTTGTATTAAGTATTGTGTATAGTTGTATAATTTTCAGATTTCTACGTTATTAATGAGATTTTATTTATTTTTGTAAGTCGCTTAAATATACCTATATGTAATTATTTTTAAACCCTGTACGGACACATGTTTTTTAATTTGCAATAAGTAGTCTGTGCAGTTGTATAATTTTCAGATCTCTAGCATGTTGTATTTAGTTAAGTTTGTACGGAAAAACTCAAACAAACTTCCACTTCCTTATTTGATGGGCGATTTCGTTAAAATATTGAAATATGTATTAGATATCTATATCATATAGCAGTATATATGTATATCAATATTCAGACGTCTAGCAACAAAATTTACTTACCTAAGTCTCATAAAAACTTTTGTCTCCCTTTACTAATACCAGCTTTTAAACAAAATTTCGGCTGTCTAAAACGCCGGGGAGTACCTTAAGAATTTTTATGATCATCTCTGGAGTGAGTGTAGAAATCGGATAGGTAGGTATTTAAATATCAATAACATCTAAAGTATTAAAGAGTTAAAGAATTGAAACGTTTTTAATTTAATAAATCTACTAGTGACATCATATCCAGTGCTTAGCTTATCTGGTGTAATCTAAACCCAAATATGGCTTCAAAAACGCCGAATCATTTCGAGACGAGATAAGCTAGGTAGAGTTCCCTTGCGCTTTGTTTAGCTCGTATTGGCTGGAGCACTACCGTGCCCTCAGACTATTTAAAAATATTTCGTACTTATTGTTTTATGAGATCAAAAGGTTACATCATATTCGGACGGGATGGGACCATTAAATTAAATCGAAAAGACAAGGTGTAGATAGTAATCTGGGATTGTATTCGCTAACGCAACACGTTTCCATCACGGTTCTATTATCACCGTGTTTTAAATTTTTGTATCTGGATGAACTTTGGAGGAGTAATTTGATAGCAATATCATTCATTCATAGATGTGCGAGTTATCGACACGAAATTTAGATAAATTTGTAATATTTATATTATCTGTCTTCGTATGCTCGTGTGCTCTTAGAAAATGGCTGAAAAATGAAAATAGTTTTATTATTTGTCAAAAATAAAAAACTTAAAGCAATAACGTGACCATAGGTCCCGTTTTGAACGGGACTGTCCCGTTTTCATACAGCACGTCCCGGTGTCCCAGGAAAACTTTTGGAATGTGAAAATGTCCCATTATCGGTAATCTCAGCAAAAATGTATAGGAAACTAGCGTACCCGACTGAAATTTTCCTGTGAGCGTCAATCCTTTAATATTTTTTTGAACAATTTATAATAATCTCAAAAGCAATCGATAGATACCTAAGATACTTAAAATTATACATAAAGAAGGGCGTTATAGCTGGGCGATCGTGAAGTAAGCCTCTACCCAAGAAACCAGGGAGTTTCTTGCAGGTTAATTTTGTGTATGTCCCTTTTTGAGTGACGAAAAAAATGGTCACGTTATACATACAGGCTAATAACATACCTACATTAATTAAACGAAATTTTATTGTAAATAATACTAAACATTTCGTGACGAAACATACCTACGAATTTACGTTTACAAGAAAATAATAGCTTAGAGACGTTAATAGACTCGTTAAAAACTTGCACATGAAACAAATCGATACATGTGCGTTTTCTTCATGGCGCATGTTTCTTCTAATAGGAAGGAATGTAATCTTACAATAGATTTATTAAATATTATTTATTTGAATATATATTATATTTGAATGAGAAATAAATAATTTGTATCATAATTGAATCACTGACATTATCATAACTAATTCGTTTACTGCTTGCTAAACATTTAAATATTTGCATAATTTCTTCTTACAAATAAACCGTTTTACAAATAAATACGTTAATCAGTTGAATTTTAATAAAATACCACCATTTATGTAGGTATGTAATCTAACTTGAAAGAAGTTGAATAATCACATACACCTTAGGCCTCAGGAGTGGTAACGCATCTGCATTTTGACCTTGGTCTTCATGTGGGTGTCTATAGGCTGCAGTCATCACTTAACATCAATGTGAACTGCATGCTTGTTTGCCACGCAAATTACATAAAAAAAAAAATCTGATCCGACTCTTAAATTTCTATAATTTAAGTAAGTACATAGATACGCTTAATCGTGCAAATCATAGGTCAATCAAAAAATAGGTATTATGAATAATTTGTTTAACTTATTAACATACCAGTGCATGATATTTCTTCTACATCATTTTACTGGTGTTATTTTTCACGTGATTGTATCACAATTGGCACAGAAAATATAATAGGTTGGGGAAAAAGTCTTTTCGCATTATAGTATGTATGAACTTGTAATAAAATCTCTTTGGCTGTAGTATTTGTATCTGGTTGGTTTTGGTATCATTGAAAGTTAAAATTTTAAAGAACATAATTCCAAATTAAAATTAGGCAAATGTGTGATTTTCATTTGTTTTTCGTACTGTCAAGATGAGTGAATCTAATGAAGAAATTCGATACATTTTAAAATTTTACTACAAAAAAGGTAAAAATGTAACGCAAGCCGCGAAAAAAATTTGCGATGTTTATGGACCTAGCAGTGTCTGTGAGAGTAGCACAAATTTGGTTTAAGCGTTTTCAATCCGGAAATTTTGATGTCAAAGATGCACCTCGCTCTGGTCGCCTTATTACGGATAAAATGGATGCCATTTTTGAAAAAATGGAGCAAGAACGACATATCAGTATTTACGACGTAGCTGAAGAACTTAGAATTGATCACAAAACAGTTTTGGCGCATTCGAAAAAAGCTGGTTACAAAAAAAAGCTCGATATTTGGGTACCTCACGAGCTCACTGAAAGAAACCTAATGAACCGTGTACTCATTTGTGATTCTTTATTACTATGTAATGAAACCGAATCATTTTTGAAGAAGCTGATAACTGGTGATGAATAGTGGATCACGTACGACAAGAACGTGCGAAAAAGGTCGTGGTCAAAGGCCGGTCAGGCTTCACAGACTGTGGCGAAACCCGGGTTAACTCGCAATAAGGTGATGTTGTGTGTGTGTGTGGTGGGATTGGAAGGGCATTATTCATTATGAGCTATTACCACCAGGCAGGACTATCGATTCTGAACTCTACTGCGAACAACTGATGAGATTAAAGCAAGAAGTTGAGAGAAAGCGGCCTAGACCTCACACATCTATAGCCACTCAGCAAAAATGAAGAGAGTTTGGCTGGGAGGTGTTAATGCATCCGCCGTATAGTCCTGACCTTGCACCTTCAGATTTCCACCTGTTAACATCACGAGAGGACTGCCAAATCCACTTGTCGCGGTATTTTGATGAGAAGTCCCAAAATTTTTATAGCAATAGGATCATGTCCCTACCTACAAGATGGCAAAAGGTTATCGAAGAAAATGGTACAATACATACTTTAGTTAAATTTAAATAAACTGTATTAAAAAATGTTTTGAATTATCTTAAAAAATGCGAAGAATTTTTTTCCCCAACCTAATATTATCATACTTCTGTTTCGCTCAGAACTCGCTAATCGCTATCCTGCAGTAACTTCTAATTTATCATCGAACTAAAGGTTTTTTAAATCAATAAACTTCCTCGTTTCGAAATAGTTATTAACTAAACTAAAGATAATCAATTATGATAAAAATAAAGATAATCAAATATCATAATGTATTATCTTTTTCGTTAATTTTTCTTCTTATGCGCAAAATCATTCTTAATTTCTGAGATTGTTTTTTATATTTTATGAAAATTTAGAAATAAACTTAGACTAAAGCACTCCGCCAAAATTCCATTCAAACGCTTAATTTGGTCTCTATTACAGAGACATCAATCAGTGACGTGTATTTACACGTGTACCTGTGTGCGTAGCACGTAAAAATACCAACCGTCGCCCATACTCAAACTCAAAAATTCATTTAATCACTTGGAAATAATAGAATTTGCTTGTGATAGGTCAAATTACAAATATAAAATTAAAGCGAATAACAACTGATACGTTGATTAATATGTCAAAGTAAATAAATTAATAATAGTCCAAAAATACTTAATAATAAAAATAGGTATCAACAGAATGTTCCATACTCTCTTTTACAAACGGCAAGATAAGACTAAACAAAAAAATATGGGACATTCTTTGTCATTCACTGGCAGAGTTCCAAAGCCCACATTACTGAGAAAAAACCTGCCAAAACAAAACTCAGTAGGGTCTTTTCAAAATATGTTCCTTAAAACTATTTTCACAATATGAAACTTATAACTATGTTTTACAATATCAAGTACAATGCACATTCATTTCACAAAATTATTGTTTAGTCTTGTGGAGCTAGACCAGCATTTGTCCAGGCATCTCTTCATCCTTTAGATAGTCATTGAGTCTCTAGTACGCATTTTTACATAGTGTGCGTTTAATACATGACTTGAATTTATTATCTGTAAGTTCAAGAATGTTGGACGGAATTTTGTTATAAAACTGTATACAACATGTTAAGAAACATTTATGTGTCGAAAACACATAAATGTTTCTATAGGCGAAAACTTGGAAATACTAATTTATTTTTATTTCTGGTATTATAAGTATGTATATCATTAATTTTCTTAAATAAGTGCAAGTTTTTCCTAGCATACAATATATTTTCATAAATATATTGGCAAGGGACCGTCATTATATTTATTTGCTTGAATAATTCTTTCAAGGAGTCACGACTATTTAAGTATATATCGCTCTAATAGCTCTCTTTTGTAATATAAATATTGAATCAATTTCAGCTGCCCGACCCCACAACAAAATACCGTAGCACATGACACTGTGAAAGTAGCTGAAATAAACGAGTCTCGCAGTGTCGACATCCGTTAACTGTCTAATCTTCCTGACGGCATAAGCAGCAGAACTTAGACGTTTTCCTAACAGTTTAACATGAGGACCCCATTGCAATTTTGAATCAAGCGTTATACCCAAGAAGACAGCTTCACTAACGAATTGTGTTTTATCATTGTTGAAGAATATTTCCCCTTCTTTACTTTTGACATTTGGAAGAGTAAAACGAATACATTTAGTTTTTTTACTATTTAATGCAAGATTATTTACTGTAAACCAATTATGTACTTCTTGTATGGCTTTATTAATAGCATAAGAGGGGAGGTGGTTGGGTGATGCGGGGAAATCGGGCGAGACGTCGAAGTGTCCATTCTATACGTAGTATTATTACATATTCACTGACTTAAGGTAGTAAAATGTTTTAATTTTACGTGTTAATATTTAAATGACGTTCAAGGCCATCAACGGATTTTTGCTAGGTAAGGTACCTATCTAGCTGATGGCATGCATCGTTCAAACTGAGATTATTAAATTATTTATTTATACTTAGTTGTTACTTATTATATTTTACGGACCTTGTACGTATATGCACCCTTTAAATCGTCCATAGGTTAAACACACCCCCATACAACTTTTAATATCAATTAATAATATATAGGCATAGAGCAACACGGGCCACCGGTCGCGGCGGACTGAAGGGGAGTAGCCATAGCGTTTTTTACCGATGCAAGACAGTCTGTCATTTTTTGCGGGGGAAAATGCGTGCGACACACACATTACTACGCAACTCACACCTTAACTTTAACAAAATACAGAAATAACTTCACGCACACATTTAAACATCTAGGCGACATGTATAGGCCCATTTGGGCTTGTACTTTGACAGAGGGGTAAGCCTGCATATGGCTACTCCCCTCCGGTGTTGCTCTATGTATATAGGTAAGTACGTATCTACCACGTCTGGAAGACCAAGACCGACCTACCATGACCAAATAGGTCGAGTTCTGTCTGATGGTAGGGTCATAAGTCTTAGGAATCGGCGTGCGTGTATGAAGGGAATGAGGAAGGTAGATGAGGCACGAAAGGTGTGTCTGGACCGAAATATCTGGCGCTCCACACTCTCTGACTACCCCGATATGGACCTGGCGTGAAGATACCATACATACCTACGTATCTACGTATTTGTAAATTTTGTAATCTAAAAAGAATATATTTTAGTCAGTGGCGGATGATGGGTGTATGTGAATAAAAATGTTTCTAAGAATTTTGATTGTATATACTTTTCGAACTTTTTACAAAATGAACTTGCATACATATACATTATTGAAATGATTTACAATTCTATCGATCGTCGCCCGACCGTAATGTCATGCAAGAGACATTTTATTTTCACCTTGAGAATATTTTATGTTGAAAATCATGCATACAGGGGTTCTTCGAGGTGTTTCCGGGACTTTACTGTTCTAACCATAGAGCAACACGGGTGGACCGGAGGGGGATAGCCATAGCGTTCATTACCGATGAAAAATAGTCGTGTCATTTTTTACGGGAGGCAATACGTGTGACCCACACACACACACACACACACTACAAAAATCGTCTATTACTACGAAACTCACACCTTGACTTTAACAAAATACATAAACAATTTCGAACACACATTTAAACATCTAGGCGACAGGTATAGGCACACTTGTGCTTGTACTTTGACAGAGAGGAAAGGCTGCGTATGGCTACTTCCACGGAATAGATAAATAAAGATGGAATGGTAATGTGGGTGTGGCAAGCGTACATTTTTTACACACCATTGTGATGGTAGAATATTATAATCTGATTAAGCTGTACTCTCATCATCTGTACAAAACTATGTAATATTCTTGTAAATAAATGATTATGATTATGATTACGGCAACTATGCGTGAACACACATAGTTCGGCAGATCCATTCGTTCGCCGCTCGTAGTGTCGTGTAGACTGCTTCGAACGACGCATCTCTTGGTAAAATACCATGTAGTGCCAATTTTAACATGTAATATGGAATGTCAGACCTCAAGTATAAAGCGAGGAGGTATATCTTTTCATCGGTAAGTCACAAATAACATTTATTGTTATAATACTTGTAAAAAACATATAAATATACAAAGGAATATGAATATTCGAAATTAAACTGCATTATTTAAACGTTACTGCTAGCGAATACATTGCTCGTTAAGCACTCGCTCAATTAACGCTATTACTGTCTCCGCTTGCAATGTAGAGCATGTAATGCGTCCGCTACACTTCGACTAGTTTATTGGTGAGTATATTGTTGTGTGCGTGCGAGTGTTTATTGCCTACAGGCGTTACATCTTAGTATGCAAACTTACGCAAACGAATAGGTGCTTGAGGATTAATGTGTGGGTGATTGTCGAGATGGTGTTACATTTGTGTAAGAAATTGCATGGTGGGAGAAAAGCGGCGACACTGGTTCTAATACTAAATTGAAGCAAAGGCCTTTCCATCCTTATTTATCTATTCCGTGGCTACTTCCCGGCGCAGCGGCCGGTGGCCCGTGTTGCTCTATGGTTGTAAGTAGTTCTAACCGAGATTGCACTCGTACGTAGATATACTTGAATTTTCCTATAATTGACGAATTTGCCTAAACATCTTTCTTGTCATAAGACATGAATAGAGGGTTGCCAGGCGTCCGGATAAAGCCGGACATAGTTAGGCCTATTGATTGCGTGTCCGGCCAAAATATAGGTGTCCGGCTTTTGTTAGATTTTTTACTTTATTTTTTTTGAACGAGCGAGCGCCGAGTCCGGCCAAAATATAGGTGTCCGGCTTTTGTTAGATTTTTTACTTTATTTTTTTTGAACGAGCGAGCGCCGAGTATAACCGAACGCTTCTATCGCGAGTGTCCTGCCTTTAAACCCAAAGTCTGGCTAAACTTGATGATCTGTCCGGCTATTAGGTTTAGCAACTTGGCAACCCTACATGAATACATAGTACTTCATTTAAAGCATTGTGATATTTTTTTATGGCCTGGAAGTGGCAAATATGCATTCAGTTCCCATTGACGGTAAGTATACTGTAGCCTATAAAAATCTACATACTAAAATAAATAAATAATAAATTACGGGGCTGCACAATTACCATCCGGAACACGACAGTGCCACACCGCGGACACTCCGCCAAAATTCCATACAAACGCTTCATTCGGTCTCTATTACACAGACATATTTTTTTTTTTTTTTTTTAGGTCGTGCTTTATGTAGACTGTCTCGAGACGGCACTAGTCTACTTCACCGGGCAATCGGCGAGCGCAGAAGGCGCTCCAGCCTAGCAAAAAAGTTAGCGCAACTGCCTAAGGGTGACCCATGCGGGTCCGTGCCTCGGCTTAGGGCGTTGCGGAGGGACATATGAGACATATGCGATTATGGGCGGTGCAACTTTCGCTCTACTCCATTCGGTTGGTGATAACCGGAATGTCATCGGCCTCGCGGGGCCGGGGATAAGGTCGGGATCAGGGGCGGGCGCGGCGCGAAACGCGTCGGCGCGTTGTATTGTTGGCGGTTTGTGCAGTGTGATTCTGTAAATGATTGTTCATAGCGGCGATGGCCAACGTGGTCTCATCGTCCGGATCTTTTAAGACGTGCCTTGGACGTCTCCTTTTGGCGCGATCAAAAGGAGTGTAAATCGCGGCCGCTCTGACCAGCGGATTCGGGTGGTGACTCGCCCGGTCGAAATAGCGAGCTGAGGCTCGCTTCATAAACTGCCGGATGGTAGGCAGATTTGCGTCAATGTGCAAGTTTTTATTACGTACGTACCAAGGCGCGCCTACGGCTCTACGTAAGAATCGATTCTGCAAAGTTAGAAGCTTATGTAATATTGTGTTTTTCGCGTGGGCGAATACCGGGGACGCGTAACATAGTATGGGCCTTATGCAGGACGTATAGGCATGGAGTTTGTTCCGGGCCGATAGCTTACTCTTTTTGTTTAATAAACAATGTAATTGGGACAACACGAATGCAGCCTTTGCGCGCGCTGCTTTTACATGTGCAGCGAAGGTCAGATGCCGATCAAGCGTCACTCCTAAGTATTTGATTTTGTCCATCCAGGGGATGGGCTCGTCAAACATAAGGACTGGGGCTACGTTAGGTCTGGGAGCGCGGTCCCGTATAAAGAGTATGGCAGCGCTCTTGCTAGGATTTACCTCTATACGCCAGCGGCGGAACCAAGACTCAAGGTCTTTGGCCGCCGCTTGCAGGGCTTTCCTTATGATCTCTGGCTTTCTGCCAGAGACGTAAATAGCAGTGTCGTCAGCGTACATTGCCACCTGAACGCCGTGGCGGACAGGGATATCGCTAGTGTATAGCGTGAACAGGAGGGGGGAGAGTACGGATCCTTGGGGAACACCGGCTGTTATGATGTGACGGTTCGAAAGGGTACCCTCGACTCGATATCGAAAGCCTCGGTCCGACAGAAAATCGCGAATGATGTGCACGATTTGGGTGGGCACTCCGAGAGTGTACAGCTTATATAATAAGCCGTTGTGCCACACGCGGTCGAACGCTTTAGCGATATCGAAGAAGAGGGCTCCCGTCATAATCTTTCTATCGAATTTACTGAGTATATGCTCGGTGATTCGATGTACTTGATGGACACAGGAGTGGCGAGCACGGAACCCGAACTGTTCGTCCGGGATCAAGTGCCGCACTCGGGTGAAATCTAAGAGTCGAGCGTACACGACGCGCTCGTAAAGTTTACTGAGAGAACTGAGCAGACTTATCGGCCTGTATGACGAGGCCTGGTTGCTCGGCTTACCGGGCTTTTTAAACCCGATAACTGTGGCCTCTTTCCACGCGGGTGGAAACATACTATTTTTAAACGCTGCGTTGAGTATCGCAGCCAAAAGGGCAATGAGCAAGGGGGGAAAGTTTCTAACTGTGCGATTGGAAACGCCGTCCGCACCCGGCGCTTTCCGCACTTTTAGACGCTTGATCAGGTCTGACACCTCTACGACTGTCACAGGTCTGAGAGGATCATCATTATTTTCGCTATTATCGTTAGCGTTTTCATCGAACTGCGTGTCGGGAATGGGACCGGTTTCGCGCGGAGGGGTTGGCGGTCTCGCGTTCCTACTTTCGACTTCAGAGTTAATCTTGTCTAAATGATCGGCAGCTATCGGCATCGTACTTGGAGAGCATTGAGTCTCGAGTTCGCTCGCCAGGCATTCGGACTTTTCGAAGTCATCGAAGGCTGGCGGTTGGTTGGGACGAATGAGGGGAGGCATGGATGCCTCGTTGGGAGATTTGAAGCAGCTGAAAAGCTTCCAATACTCTGTATGAGTGGGATCAAGGTCAGTGAGCTTTTGCTCCCAGCGGCCGTTATAGACTTCCACCTTGCATTTCTTGGCCTGACGTTGCCAGTATCGCATGGCGGTTTTTCTATCGGCCGTTGGGGCAGAGTAGTAAGCTCTTGTAGTTGCATTCCTTTCTCTCACTATCTCCCGTACGTGCTCAGGGATAACGGCGTGACTGGGTACAGTCACGGGTTTTTCCTCTGAACATCCGTCTACGACGGATTGTACGTGGTTAGTGAGAGTAAGGATCGCGCTATTGACTTCGTCAGGGGTCTCTATGAGTGAGGGGATCGTATCGAGGTCTTCGGATGTGGTGGTAGCCAACCTGCGTCTCACTTGAGACCAGTCGGTTACCACTCTCATCGGGATGTCACTATGACCTGTATCAGTGGGGCCGCTATGGGGGATAAATTCTATGATAACAGGTCTATGGTCAGAGTCTAACTCGTGTAGCACTCGTATAGAGTGTAAACGCAAGTTTACATTCTTTACGAGCGCTAGGTCGAGTATGTCGGGTCGTCCCATGTTGTCGTCATAACAATAGTGGGTGGGTTCGAGTGGCACTAGAATGTCTATAGGTGCCCTGTCAAGATAACGTTCTAGAACTGTCCCTCGTGCGTTAGACGAGTTACAGCTCCACATTATGTGTTTGGCGTTGAGATCTCCTGCCACTATGACGGAGTCGCCAAGCTTAAATAGACGATCTAGGTCGCCTACTAAGAGATCGCGTTGGGGGGATAGATACGCCGACACTATAGTGATCGGCTGATGACCGGTCATCGCTAATAGGCAAACTGAGACTTCAATGTTCTCCAAGTCGTCGGGGGAGGGTAGAGGCGTGCAATGCAACGTCCTCTTGTAATATATAAGGGTGCCCCCGAGGGCACCGTCTGTACGATCGTTTCGTACTAACCTATAATTGGCCAAGCTTGGGTTACGGCGGGCGGGTTTTAAAAATGTCTCCTGGATGAGGAAGACATCAATATTTTTATCGCGGAGAAATTCTCCCAGCTCATCGCGGAGGCCTGACATGCCATTGGCGTTAAAAAACCCTATTCTAAGTGAATAGGGTTTTATCCTGCTTGCTAAATTATTTAAAGGCCGTATGGCCATTTTGGGTTTACCGGGGGGTGTTGTTTATCAGCCGGTTGACTTCGGCTGCGGCCAGGACCATTTCTACCATGGCGTTGGGAAGGTGGGGATTGGACTTGAAGTGCAAGTACCTATCCAGCAGGGGCTGGAGTTTGCTCATGTCAAACATGAGCGAGAAAGAGAGTACCTCGCTGATGAGGTCGAGCGGCGCCTGAGGGGGGCCGGGAGCGGGAGCCTGATGGGCCATGGGGGGGGCCTGAGGGGCCTGGGTGGGTTTGCGGCGAGGTGCGGCAGTGGCGGCCAGCGGTGGCCTAATGGGGGTTGGCGCAGGGGCCGGGGCGGGGGCCGGAGCCGGGGCCGGGGCCGAGGCGCGAGCCGGGGCCGGGGCTGAGGCCGGTGTAGGGGCGGCCTGAGGGGCCACCGCGGGTGCCTGAGCGACCGGGAAGGTCGTGGGCGGCGGGATTACTCCCTTAAGAGGGGGGTAATAAGTGGTACTCATTAGAGAGGGCGGAGGACCGGTCCTCCATGCGGGGGCCAGGATGGGGTTGGGGGTCCTCTCGAATTGAGGGACCGCTCTTGGTGGGATTGGGCGACGACCCCTGGATGGGATTCGTGCCGCTTTGGGTGCCTCTTTGCACCCCCTATAGTTGGCGGGATGACCTGCCTGCCCACAGAGAATGCAGCTCGGGGGTTCCGTGCATGCAGCCCTGTCTTTTGGGCGCGAGCATTCGGCCGTAGCATGGTCTTCCAGGCACTTGACGCACCTGGGGCGCATCCTGCACCGACCAGAGGCATGACCGTATCTCTGGCAGTTATGGCACTGCCCTATGTGTCCCTTCTTGTTGGGAGGCTCGACACGGATGCCGCTGAGGCCCGCGACTTCTTTAATGTTAAAGACGCCGTTGGCTTCTTTGGTGTGCTCGAGCACGACTAACACCATGTTTAGGTGGCCGTTTTGTCCCTTATGCCCTCGGTGCATCCTTTGCACCTGCAGAACTGGGAGGGCTTTGACCTCTTTAAGGTCGGCCATAATTTCCTCGGGAGAGAGGAAGATGGGGATGTTGCGTATTACTACGCGACGACGCTTCTCCTCGGGGAGGGCGTATGTGAAGTATTGTAGGCCCCTTGCGTTAAAGAGCGCAGTGGCCGTACGGTGGTGGGCGGATGTCTCAAGTTGGATGTGATAACATCCTTCCTTTGGATTCCACCTGGTGTGGAGGGGGATGACCCCTTTGACCTTCAGCGATGCTGAGAGGTCGGTCCAGGTGAATTTATCGGACCCAAGGAGTTTGAGTGGTGGGGGGCGTTTGGCTTTTGGCGCTCCTGGAGCGCTAGCCTGCGAGCTCGCTGAGGGCGTGCTGGCTTGGGTGAGGTGCGCGGGAGATGCGCTACCTTGAGAGGTGACCGCGGGGGCGGTGGAAGAGGCTGTGACTCTCACAGCTTTGGCGGGAACGGAGGGCTCCTCGGCCTGGGTTTTGCGGGTCTTCCGCTTTCGCTTGCCTCCTTTGACGAGTGTGAAGTCGTCGGAGTCGGAGGCGGACTCTTCGTTGGACGCCTGTCCTACGGACATAGCGTCAGAGTCCGTGGAGCGTTCCTGGCCGGGAGTGGTAGAGGGGGTGGCGGACTCTGCTTGGGCCGAGGGTTGGGGGGCTGCGGACTGAGATGCGTCCGGGGAACAAGCGGACTCAGTATGGTCCGGGGTATAGCGGGCCTGGATGGGCGAGCGAGAGCGCGACTGCGAATGGTCGCGTGGGGGATGGCTCGAGCGCGGGGAGCGCGAGCGGGACCTCGGGAGCTTTGGTGAGTTATTACAAATGGATTCTAGGAATCCATCGGGCAGGGGGTCTGGCAACTCCTGCATAATGCGGGCGAACTTTGAATTGATTTTGGTATTTTTGAGGAGGATGGCAAAAGCTGCCTCGTACTTTTTCTTCTCAGACATGATGTCTGGAGAGGAGTCGATCGACGCTAGGGAAAGAAATGGAAATGGTCGCGCCTGTTTGCGGACTTGGTGGTATTTATCCCTATTTCGACCTAATGCGCACGAAACAAGAGGGTTCGATTAAACGAACACGTTCCCCGGGAAGAACCCACAACAAACCCGGGGCAATCGTGTGTTTTGACGCGCCTACACTTACACGCGGGGTATTATCCCTACCTCCCGGGTGGGACAACCCGGGAGTGAGTGAGGTGTAATTACCTCCTCGCCGGGATAGGCGAGGAGGGTGTGTCCTACTGGTGAGCCCTAAGCTTGTATCGCCCTCGGCCAATCTTAATGTGCCGAGGGGCCCTAAGGTAACGTCTGTCTGTCAGTACTTGTACGGCAGAGACTATGGGGTCACTCCAAATGCCTCTGTTCTAACCGTACACTTCCGATTTCGCTTTAGCCTGAAGGGCGCAGCAACGTCACGGGTCTTCGTTTAGTCGGTTTCGTTGGCACTGTTAAGTTTCAGCCGACTTGCCCTGAGGGGGCCAACTTGATTTGATTGCACGTCGGTATAGACCGAAACAGGATAAACCCCAATTCCTCGAAACACGGCGGTCGGTCAAAAGACTGACTGTCGTTATCGGCAATTAGGACTTAAACCCAATTCCACGAAACAGCGATTAGTCAAAGACTAATCGTCGTTATCGGCAATTAGGGCTTAAACCCCAATTCCACGAAACGGGCGGTCGGTCAAGGACTAACCGTCGTTATCGGAGATTAGGGCGGCGATAAGCCGAAACTCGCGAACAAAGACACTCGCGATAGCGCTCTACCAGAAGGTTCTTTAGGTCGGGCTTTGTGTAAGCGGCCTGTCTCGAGACGGCACTAGTCTACTTCACCGGGCAATCGGCGAGCGCGGAAGGCGCTCCAGCCTAAAAATTTAGCGCAACTGCCTAAGGGTGACCCATGCGGGTCCGTGCCTCGGCTTAGGACGTTGCGGAGGAACATATGAGACATATGCGATTATGGGCGGTGCAACTTTCGCTCTACTCCATTCGGTTGGTGATAACCGGAATGTCATCGGCCTCGCGGGGCCGGAGATAGGGGCGGGATCAGGGGCGGGCGCGGCGCGAAACGCGTCGGCGCGTTGTATTATTTGCGGTTTGTGCAGTGTGATTCTGTAATCGATTGTTCATTGCGGCGATGGCCAACGTGATCTCATCGTCCGGATCTTTTAAGACGTGCCTTGGACGTCTCCTTTTGGCGCGATCAAAAGGAGTGTATATCGCGGCCGCTCTGACCAGCGGATTCGGGTGGTGACTCGCCCGATCGAAATAGCGAGCTGAAGCTCGCTTCATAAACTGCCGGATGGTAGGCAGATTTGCATCAATGTGCAAGTTTTTATTACGTACGTACCAAGGCGCGCCTACGGCTCTACGTAAGAATCGGTTCTGCAAGGTTTGAAGTTTTACACAGACATCAATCAGTGGCGTGTATTTATACGTGCACCTGTGTGCGTAGCACGTAGAAAATAGCAACCGTCGCCCATAAGAGGGGAGGAGGTTGGGTGAGGCATGGCAATCGGGCGGTACGTCGAAGTGTCCATTCTAAAGTCCCCGTCACGAGAAGCTATAAATTTTGTAAACAAGTGTTCAGGAGTTCACAACATTTGGACCAATAAAAAAAAAGAATTTGTTTAAGATTTAATAATTTATTAATTAACATATATTATTTCAGAATAATTATTCGTCAGATTCAGATGTTTCCATTTCTGTGTCAGAATCAGTGACATGTATCACGAAGCTGTCTACAGTTTTATCAATCATCTCATCGATTTTGGAATAAAAGTTATCTTCTTCCTTGATAACATGCTCCACACAACGCTTCCAATTTTCCGAAGTAATCTGCTGCAGTCCCTCTTGTAATAATTGTTTTACCTCGTCAAATTTAAAATTTGTATTTTTGCGAGCAACATATCCTTTTACGTTGGCCCAAATTAGCTCAATTGGATTAAGCTCACAATGATATGGCTGGAGTCTCAATACTTCCACCTTATATTTTTTTGCGAGCTCGTCCACTACATAAGTTTTAAAATGGTCTTTAACATTTTTTACTTTTAGCAGTAATTCAGTCTTAATTTCATTGTCGTCGTAAGAAATATTCTTACTTACAAGCCAATTTTGTATATCATTTTTTTTCCAGGCAGTAGTAGGAATTCTTTCAAGACGCCTTGAGTGGTATGGTGCATTGTCCATTACCACTACTGCATTTTCTCCAAGTTTTGGGAGAACGTTTTCAAACCATTGTTCAAAATGTGTTGCATCCATTGATTCATGGTAATCTCCCGTCTTCTTGCATTCAAATATATTTTCGCCGCCCTCTACAAAACCGTTTTCATTGCCGATATGGGTAATTATTAATCGTTTACCTTTTGACGTTGGGTTACGTGCACCAATGCTAAGTCCTTCTAGGAAAGCCTGCTTCTTACTTTTAACTTGTTTGTCTACCCAAGTTTTATTTACGGTATGTCCTGTAAAAACAATTAAACATTTCGTTGGCTAAATAATCTAACTTGCTAACTCCTTTTCGCCTTAAAATGACTTATTGATATCAAAAGATAGAGAAAAAAATAATCTTTAACTTTCAATATTGCTCACTGAACAAAACAGAATAATAGAGATGCAATTGCGTCTTTTATTAATTCTTTAATTTATATATATGTTATATGGTATTTGCTTACAATCAGGCGAACCGTATGGTAGTCTGCCGTTTTACTGCAATTAAAAAAAAACACACTAACCTGCATTCACCCATGTCTCATCCATGTAAAATATCTGGCGATTTTTACGTCTATAGTCTTTAATCGATTTTAAATATTTTCGCCGCCATATTACAATGTCATCTCTATCAATCAGTGCGTTATTTCGCTGTCGTTTTATGTATTTAAAGTTTAAATGCTTTATTAGCCGCCTGAGAGTTGTTTCGCTAAAATTTGGCAAATCTTCATCGTCATTTACTGCCTGAAGAATCTTGGGAATTGTTGGTAATTGGCCATTTAAAAAGAAACTGTGAATTTTTTTTCTAATTACGGATTTATCAAAATCGTCTACTTCCTGATAAAATTTAGGCCTGTCTTTAGATTTGATAGGTGATTTTATTCCCTTTTCTGATTTATATTCTTTTAATATATTATACACAGATGCGATGCCAATTCCCAAAATCGTTGCTGTTTTTTTATTTATTTCGGTTTTGTAGGGATATTCATTCGATGGCCAATTTTCTTTCCCGTACTTATATACGTTGATCACCATATTTTTCTCATTAGCCGTAAAGCTCGTCACCTGTAAAAATCACCTGTTCAGTCACTTTCACACGAAGCTCAAGCTTTATCTCCAGGTATACCAATTAACCTAACCAATTACTTCACAATTTAAAACGTACTTCTAATAAAAGTTTCCAAAGATTATCGCGTTTGAACAAACAACTCTTTCTTTTTACTTATTATATATTTTAGATAAATTGTATTACGTACCTTTTGACGTTTTTTTCGTGGCGAATTTATTTCCTTAGATGTACTGGCTACTGGCTCCATTATACGTAATAACAAATAAAATTAACGCAACAATTAAAGTTACAACAATTAAAAAGTGATAACGAAACAAAAACAAAATTAACAATAACAACCAGATCCGCGATATATGCAAAGCAATGAAACAAACAAACTCGTACGCATTCGAAACTCGAATGACTGTTTATTTCAAAATGGCGTCCCGATAGTTTACAATCCCTGCGACGGACGCGTTCCGGTACCAAGAAACACAAACGATAGCGCTTTGCGTCGTTAAAATATAGTTCGACTAAATTAAATAGGTTGTTACTTTCATATAACCCGTCTATATTTCATGTCGATTGAATATGTTCAAGTTATTATTATCTCGCAGTATAAAATGTTTACTTAGTAGATAAAGATGTTTGTTTACATAATTTATAGCTTCTCGTGACGGTTACTTTATACGTAGTATTATTACATATTCTCTGACCGTGCGGAACACTGCCATTTAGCAGCAAGTAGGGTAGGTATTGCCCACAAGCCCTTGTCATAGAATTAAGTACAGGCAGAAGGAGAACGTCGTGCCCATTGAACACATAGTCTGGAAGAGTAGAGAGTGTAGACTGCTGTAGTAAACAGACATACAGACAGTCGAAAGACGTTGAAGTGAGGTATTTAACTGTTGTGATTAAAATTGGGAGACAGAAATTCACAAATGTAGCCCTTACCATAATGAAAAAAATCCTATAAGTTAGGTTTCATTTTAGGTATTTATAACCAGTATCGACTAATCTCGTAACAATTCACGGCTTTCATTGGAAGCACTGATCGATGCCAATATTTCCAAAAAGAAAGTACCTACCTACCTATTTTTATGTTTGTTCATTGTTACTTAGATTTGGGAGGCAACATTTGGTAATGGTAGCGCGTACAAATTAACTCATCATCCGTGTTTTCCATAGAAATTCGCTTTATTTACGCATACGTGCTACGTATAATCATATGTGGGTGGCCAAATCTTACATACGAGTATAAGGTATCATATCGTATTCGTATCGCGTATTTATGTGATGACTTCGTAAATAACAATATGAAAGGAGGAATACCTTTGTATATATTATTATGACCTTAGTATTCAGTGATTTCAATTTGCCGAGCCAATATCGTTCATTTTGTGAATAATTAATAGGTTTGTCAGTACGAAAAAATATAGAATTCACGAAATACGTGATCAGTTTTTCGATATCTCGTTCGTGACAGTTAAAAACGTTAGCTCGACGAGACTATTGGGTTTGTTGATTGGTTTTATTCATGATTTAAATCGATTAATATTTTTTGGAGGGATCTCAAGAGAACTATTTAAATTGAACGCTCCTTTTTTCTCTGATTAGATTTTTTTAATTATACAAATAAATTTTACATTGCTTATCTCAATTACAAATGCGAGTCTTGGAAAAACTATGATAGTGACTAAGTGTCGTGTCGTAATAAAATCGAATTATAAGTGTGACTAATGTTAAAATATCAAAAAAAATACATTACTTAAATGTATACCTTCTTAAATATTTTTGAGATTTGTCATTTTATGTTTGTTGTTCCCTATAATGTTATGTAGGTATACCTTAATCCCAATCCAAAAACAACAAAACAAGCCACAGAAATGCATATTAGGTAGGTGGTTCATTCTTTAGGAAGCCTGAATGTCTGAGCAGCTGACGGCTGACGTATCTAAGTCTTTCTTACGATGAGGTATTTTGCTTTGGTATAAATACAATGCACATTATTTAATAAATTATTTTTAATTAAAAATATAACCGCCTTAAAAAAAAATCAAAACTGTAAAAATAGACAAAAAACACTAAAAAGCGAAAAATAAACTCAATTAGATAATTTCATTTTTAGGGAATAAACCCGTAACCTATTAATTATAATAAGACAATTACTTTAATATGGGCTACGTACCTACCTACTCATAGGTTTGAAGTCGGTGCCAAGCCAATAGTGTGGCCCGCGCGTTAGTCAGTATTTAGGCAGTCAGGCTAGTGATAAAATTAATTAAGATAGATAGTTTTGTAATGTTTAAAAAACTCGCTAACCGCTACTGTAGTGATAGATTGTTTCAATAGGAACTATGGCTCTTCCTTTATGACGCACAACACTGTTGTGGACATCTTCTGGGAAGGCTTTATCCAGCTGTGGACATCTTTCGGCTGGAGTGATGTTGATGATGGTGATGGTGTTGGTGGTGATGATGTTGATAGAGGTGGTGATAAAGATGGAGATGATGATGGGGTTGATGATAGACATGGTGATTATGGTGATGTTGATGGAGGTGATAATGAAAGATGATGATGATGATAATCACGACACGCATAATAATATGAACATCTCCTTTATCATCATCACTTTCATCATCATCACCTCAATCAACGTCACCTCCATCATCATAATCACATCCATCCTCATCACATCCATCATCACCACATCCATCACCATCCTATAAAAAATGTTGAAATACTTTCAAGTGTGCTATGAAATTTGAGTAGTTCCCTCGATATCTCCAGGATCCCATCATCACATCTTGACATGGTAACAATGGGACCACCTGTGAGGTATACCTCACAGGATCGTGATGTACCTATGACTACTTGTCTAACGCCACAATAAGTTTAAATTACTAGACAACGGCTATTCATGAATCAGTCTCCGTTCGTTCCAATAATATTATGTTATTCTATATTATTATGTCAATACATGCTTAATTTTAATTGCGCTATTTGAAACCGAGATCTTTATTGAGTCTTCTTTACAAGCGGATCTATGAAGGCCAAGATATTTTCTTGTGTGGTAATCGAGGCAACCATTTCAAATTTTATTAAATAAATAGGCACCTATCAACGACGTGATGTAATCGAGCTCTTATTGATTTTAATTTTTGTTAATATACTAGGTGATTTTTAAGACACCTGCCATATTTTATGAAGTCATATTTTAAACATATTTATCATTACTTTTTTGTTGTTGGGCGAACGTTGGCGGCTCGTTTGGAGACTGCACTAGTTTATTTCACTATGGATTGTGTTATTTTTGGCGTGGGAAAATTGCTGTAACATATCCATAATGGAGAGTAAAATGACTCCTTAAAATATGGCCAGTCATCATCTTGCTTAGATAAAGTTTTCACGTTTACAGTTGCGAAGGCTGCAAAGGTTTCTTCAAGAGGACGGTGAGGAAAGATCTGACGTACGCGTGCCGTGAAGAGAGAAATTGTATCATAGACAAGAGGCAGAGGAATCGGTGTCAGTTCTGCCGCTACCAGAAATGTCTTGCGTGCGGGATGAAACGGGAGGCCGTACAGGAGGAGAGGCAGCGGGCGGCGAGAGGCGCGGAAGACGCGCATCCGAGCAGCTCCGTACAGGTAAATATCAATTCACATTTCTATTTATTAACTACCTTCCACCAATGGCGGTCGTAAGCTTTGAGGGCTTTAGAGTTTTTAGAGTTATGATCTCCGCCAATCAGACATGACAAGTTGAATTTACACAAAACCTATCAGAATACCACTTATGCAGGTCTAGGCCAATCCTTCCACAAATCTCTGTATTGAGATTGATAACTCCCCTTAAAATCTTTGCAAAAGACTGCGTCTATCTTCTACCCTGATGTCCTTTTACTGAAGAGCTAAGCTTACTTGCCGATTCTGAACTTACTTTGAGAAAAAAATCACGTTAAGTTGCAACACGCATGTATCCCTGAAGGAGTAGGTATCCAAAGCAGAGGTGCAAGAGGTGGAGGGCAACTCCGAAGGTGCCACTAGGATATTTAAGATTATGTATATTTTCTGTCTGGAATATATTCGTAAATAATATGATAAATCATTTTTGGCGTTACGTGACGATCCCTCCGCCCACTAGAGTAGAATTATTCAGCTAGTGCAGTCACTGCAGTCAGTCAACCGAAGAATGGCGGTCAAACCATTCCTATAGAGCTGTAGTAAATACAATAAGGCACGCGATGAGCAGCAGCATCCCTCGATAAAACCAAAGTCACTGCGATCGCCAATCCGCATCCCAAGCGTGGCGATTAAGGTATATTCTCTTCCCTAATGACGTATTGTTGCACGTATCTTTGGAGATGGCTATTGTCCAGTAGTGAATGTCTTTCGGCTGAAGTGTTGATAAACCCAAAAAACACTGACTACTTACTCAAGCTAGAAGCCTCATGGCCGAATACTCAAACGTCACAAAATTTTAAGCAACCCTCAAATGTGCGCTATCTCTATCGTTTGAACGTGTTTTATAAAGTTAGAAGACTTTTAAGTCCTTCTTAGATTTAAAAGACGTTTGAGTATTTGGCCGTAATTCTCCTAACTTAATTTAGTCGTAATTATTTTTGTATCGCGAATTAATCGCTCCACTGTCTTGCTTTAACTTCGATCGCGTTGCAATGACAATTATTACTAATAGGTTAGCAGAATTACGCTCTTGGATAGCGGCCAGCTACCACTAGATTAGGTGCCGAGGGTGTAAAAAGTTTAGTTCGAGTTTTGACATACCTAGGACCTAGGATAAACCGATTTAGCCGGGGGCTAAGTAAGGCAGAGAGGAGTGGATAAATAGGCTTTGGCCTCGAACAAATTGTTTGCCTTGAAATCGGATTTGGTCTGTAAAAAAAAGGTAAAATTTCTGGTTTAATATTCCGTGGTAAAAATAATTTTTAAAAACACTTTTGATGTATTAATAATCAGCTGATTCCGAATTGAAAAGTCAACTAATAGTGGAGTGTAAAAATGAAATAACTTAATTTTCTTTTGTGTCTCGCTCGATACAGGATCTATAATAAGCACACCGCGGACACTCAGCCAAAATTCCAAATAAACGCTTAATTTGGTCTCTATTACACAGTCAGTCAATCAGTGACGCGTATTTACACGTGCACCTGTGTGCGTAGCACGTAGAAAATACCAACCGTCGCCCATAAGAGGGGAGGAGGTTGGGTAATGCAGGGAAATCGGGCGGGACGTCGAAGTGTCCATTCTATACGTAGTATTATTACATATTCTCTGCATTAAGTAAGTAAGTAGTCTCTTTAATTAAGTAAGTACTGTTGTAAAAAAATGTCCTTAGACTTGTTATATCTTTAACAACAAAGGCGAAATATTTCGTAAGAAAGCTACAACGTTACTTGGGGATTTACAATTCAAAAGATTGACCAAAATTTGCTGGAGGATATCGAAAACTTTATTGCAAACTTTTACTTCTATTTACTATATTTAGAGAAAAAATCGTTTTATTTGTCATCATCACATCATAACTGAGACTCATGCTGTTCCTTTAATGATAGAAAGTAGATACCAGTTATGTTCTTGATAAAATTTAAAATTAATAAAAACGTTCGAAAGTTAAAAAACAATTCGTTTAATACGAAATGTTCAATTCGAGCAACATATTTAATGAATAACATTGAGAAATTGATGTCTTTATTGCTAAATTGCCTTCAAAGTTTTTTTTCCTGTAATCACAGCATTTAATGTGCCACGCACTCGCTACAATTTGCCAGGCTGTCCGCTGTAGGTATACTTAACATATTTTTGAGAACCGAAAGGTACTTATCGCGAGGTAATTTAATTTTGATGTTGATTTAAATGAAATATAAAAACTTACATTCCGCTTAATAACGACCAATTTAATTGGTTGTTAATTTCAATTTCCAACACAATTGCGCTTTTGAGATAAGTTTAAGAAAAAAAACACTAACAGAATTTATGGCATGGAAATAATTATTATGATAAAACAGTATACGTACAGTTGATCGTATGACTTATGTTGTGAGACATTGCCTTGAGACACCATTACTCATATAATTACAGAATTGGAAGTGAGGTCCGCAGATTAAGGTCAAAGGACTAAAGGTTAAGTTCACATTTGGACCAGTCAATATGCAAACATTGAAAGATTAATCGAAATTAATGGATAGCTTAGCTGGCTACGGTAATATAGACGGCAAAAAAATTAAGTACATTCTTTAATATTCAGTTTTAATTTTTTAATATTTAATTGAATATAGATAATTAAAAACTTTGTATACTTAACTAAAATAATATTCACATATGTAATTGTTTTTGCTAGCCATGTTTACAGATGGAATTCTGTTAACATTTAATCCACCTCCAATTACTTCTGCCTAATTAAACATTGTGATTCCCAATAAACGTCTCGTAGCTGATTAATTACAATGACTGTACTAAAAATAACGTCGACATTGACGCGCGCAGATTTTCATTGTTTACTGGGTGCCTATCGAGTTTCACTCCATTTATTTCTTATATAAACATAAAGACGAAGAAATGGCTGTGTAATACATGGTGTGTAAGATAGCTCCATCATTAATCTCACCTTTTCTTTATAAACACTACCTACGCAGATCTCTGTAATGATCACACGTAGGCTCTGTCCTACTGGTCAGCGCGAAGTTATTTGTAACTTTGTAAGTCAGTTGTTATTTTGTTTGGATACGTAGGAGGTATTCAGGGATGTGTGGATACAATAAATTTGGGAAAAAAACATACAGGGTGGCATTTTTGTGGATGTTTTCCTGCGGTGGAATGATTTGCGTTGAATTCATTTAAACAAAAGAGTTTTAATAAAAAAAAATGTAAGTAGGTATGTTTATTGCTTTTAAATACTTAAAAATAGTGATAATTTCGAAAGCTTGAGAAATGATAGTACTTAGTTCTCCAAACGTAGCGTATATGTACTAACTAGTGCACGCGCCAAAATAAATCTTGAGAGCAAAATAAGTTCACGTACCTACCGTGTTAAAGCTTCTTTATAAAAAACAAAATAATATTATAGATCGAGATTATACTACCAAGACAAGGTCATTTGCTGGGGGAAAACAATCACAAATTTCACCAATAAACCTTCGAAATTTGCCTTGTCATCCAAATTGACCGAGAAAGCTTATGAAAGCATTTTTTTAAAGTAATGATTGTGGCAAACAAGCATGCAGTTTAGTTGGATGGTATGTGATGTGACAACTGCAGCTTATAGATAAGTATCTAGTCTACTTACAGAATCCATGTCATCCCTGAAGTCGTAGGCTCGGTATCCACCAAAGCGGAGAGGAGAGGAGACGAGACGAGATAAGCTGCAAAGCTGACAAGTTATTTCCACCAAGGCGGAGAGGAGAAGTGTAGCGGAGAGGAGAAGTGAACTTTTTGTAGCAGAGATGTAATGTGAGCTGCGAGAGATCGAAAACAGTCAAGTTCGACTAGACACTTCTCCACTTTTCCGCTCGCCGCACATAATTCTATAGAATAAACAGACATCTCTCCTCTCCGCTTGATCCATTTCTACTCGAGCTAAGCGGAGAAGAGATGTGGAAATAACGAAATTGGTTTGGTTTATTCAAAGACATCTCCTCTCGTATTCTCTTCTCTCCGCTTTGGTGGATACCGGGCCTTAGTTGTTTTGCCTCTGTGATAGTTATTACGGCGATTAGTATTTCTTGAATGTGAGTAGCGAATATAAATTAATAAGAGCAATGCAATTTTTGGGCACATATAAAAATATGGCTCTGTTATTGATAATATACAATTTAAATAATCCGTTTCTGCTGTTTAAAATACAGTGATTATCTAATGACAGATTTGGGGTAAGAATTAATCTTAAAGAACATCCTATTTGTTCTTAAGTAGCAACTTAGCATTATCTAACATTTATAAATTATTGCGCTGCCGACCTACGTAAATACAAGAGGGATTAATCCTCACAAAGGCAGTTTTAGGTGGTAAGTTTATATTAAAAAAATGATGATCTATAAACGTAACTTATTGTTATATAAGTATTTTCAGCATACATTAGAAACTGCTATTTATAGCTATTGAATGTAGTCTCGAATACTATCTACCCGCTGTCTTAATTACGTAGTTAGAAGCTTATTAAAACAAAAACATCGTTCGAACGATATAATAACAACTCACTATACACCTGAGTATTTGGTATAGAACCTTATATTTGTGACTGCCATCTGTCATTTTTCCTCGAATAACGATGCTTTTTTTGCGACCGGGAATCTCCGTCAGGGGGCTTTTTATGCTATCAAGGACACGCGCTGTGAAGGGACAGAGGTTTCGTCCCTTTTCCTTATCTAAGCATGAAACGCTTGTTGGTTTGTAACTACATAGGTATAGTATTAATGGAAACGTATGGTGCGTGTGTCGTTTCTCTTTCATCAAAGCATTATTATGGCGCAGCTGTCGCTTCCGGATAGGCTTTGTTAAATAAGTCCAAAGAAAAGCTATCGGATTTCAATCTGGGTTTGGACATGGAATGGACCCAAATATTTGTTTCGTCGCAGTGTATTTATGTACATGTTGCGACGCCTCACAAATTATTAAGTGAATATTACACGGTAAACTTTTGGTCCTTCTATGAATATTATTGGTTAGATCTTGGATTTATGCTCGCCCGTATAATAAAAAAACAGTAATTTAAAATTAAACTTTAAAACAATATTATAGTGTCGACTTTCATAGTAGGTATACTTCCAAGGGTAGTGCATCACCTCGGGGGATGGGAGGTGATGCACTACCCTTAGAAGAGTGTATCCCCCACATCCCATAAATAATCGCCACGCTTGGCATGTTGGCTGGCGATCGCAGGTAGAGGTAGTTTAATCGCAGGACACTGCTGTCTATCCCGCTTTCGCTTTTATTACATTTATTAACTCCCCACTGGAATGGTTTGATCGCATTGTATATCAATGTTTGATCGTGATTGTTCGGTTGACTGATAATTCTGACTCGTACAAAGCCCAGATGTGACCCGAGTTAGATGGACCAACGACCTAGTGAGAAGCAGTCGCTGGATAAGGGTTGTTCGTTGTGGGCTTGTTTAGGGAAGATCTTTGTAGAGCAATGGGCGTCTTTCGGCTGAAATGACAATGATATAGGTAAATTCAAACTTCTTATACCTACCCATATTTCAAACATGGGTAGGTATATAAAATTGTATACATATACAATCTCAATTGTGACCTTTGAAGAAATATGGAATTTCTATTATGTTGTTAAAGAAGTACATTTTATTATGTTAAAAAATATAGCAGTATATAATAATATCAGTCTAAAAATCTGTTCCGATCCTCCTTTCAAAAGGCTGTTCACTAATTATAAACAACTGGTTCTGCCGCCCAAAGTTTCTTAGAATTCGTTCAATGCATATTTTAGGGTTGGACTGCTAAACAATTTTAGAGGTCATCGTTGCAAAGTCAACTGCGCATTAGATGCCCTTAATAGGTACTACGTCATGTAATTTAATCTTGTTATTAACATGACATTGCGCTACGATTAAGTTTTTAAACGTATTTTGTTTGATTGAATATTGGGTTACCTACTTCCTTTTTGTTTATAATCGTAAACTTTTTAGATCCTCTCCTGGTGGTTTGAGTCGAACGATTTTTTTTTGTTCTTTTTCAATTTAGATTCAAATTTAGATTTCAACCCAAAGTACAATGTTTCCTTTACGATGTTTATACTATCGTAGCCTACTTAATTTAAATGCCTAATTAAGAAATATAAAATCATATAATATTTATAGTTAAGAGATATAAGCAGGGTTTGTACTGAACGCTTCTGTTCGTCCTCTCCTGTCAATTCCAAAGCCAAAGGTACAATGAGTACCGGTAACAGTATTCGTGAATTCGTGATGAAAAGTCAATTCGATTCTACATTTATTCGAAATATCGTGCCAAAAAAGATATACCTACTTAATATTATATTGAAATATAACTTAGCTGTTTCCTTCCTCGTGCTCTTTCGTTTTCGTACAAAAAGTACTTGCTGCGTCCTTTCTAATGCTGGTGTATCATATTATTATGATACATTCATAAAATATAATAAAATATACTACTAGTATATTTTATTATAACTCCTTGAACGTTCTTTCTTGTAGTTTAATCACTGGAAGTCCTTCAAATACGAAGTACGGCTTTATGAAACAATTGTGTTTCTATTTCTGCCTCGGACAATTATTAATTCATATTAATCGATCGTCTGTCTACAGGCGATATGGATATTAAAGTCATATTGAAGATTTGTATAGATTAATTCGATTTGCATTTTGCATACATTTAATGTATTTTTTTGCGTTAAGCCGCTTAATTTTATGTTAAAAAAAAAACATTATATTTCATAACATTTTTACATAATCTCTTTTAAGAAAAGTAGCGTAGTCAAGGAATAGTTAATCTATTTTTCCAGTGTCAAATGATTTTGTCATAAAATATTTTATCCTCGTTTACTGTGAGTAATGCCGTAAGATGGAAAGCACGTTACTACTCATTGGCTACAGGACGTACCTATATAAATGTTCCTTATTTAAATGATGTGAGATTTTTTTCGTAATGATAGACGCAAACAAGCAACAGTATGTGAATACTGAAGACTATAGACGTAATCTCATAAAGCTAGAGATTAAAATGCATATGCGTTGCCACACCTGAGGCTCAAGTTGTTGCCAAGTGCCTCTGAGGGAATCACAGTCAGAGTTATACAATACCATCTAACCGAAACACGACAGTGCTGAGCACTACCATTTAGCGATTAGCGGCAGATAGATTACCCTTCATTCGCCCTCGAGTTCCATCACTGGAACCCTACCACTAGTAAATACTAAATGAACTAATATCACGTTGTATAAACTTCTAGCTGTTTGTAACAACACAGGAGCTGTCCATCGAGCGCTTGTTGGAGATGGAGTCGCTGGTGGCGGACCCCAACGAGGAGTTCCAGTTCCTGCGCGTGGGGCCCGACACCAACGTGCCGCCGCGTTACCGCGCCCCGGTCTCCAGCCTCTGCCAAATTGGTGAATATTCTTTTATATGAACTGTTATATTATTATATACTTTTTTATGCCATGAAATGGCAAACAAGCGTAAAGTTAGAATTGATTTTAAGTAACACTGTAGCCTATAAACATCTACATCAAACCGGAGATATAAATGTAGACGCATCATCTCCATTACAGCCACTCCTGAGGCCTAAATTGTAAAGCCTATGCCGGAAGTTACAGTGCCGTGCATCCCATGAAAGTATCTATTTATTAAAATAAATCCGGCCACAAAATTGACATGAAAGATATAAATAGGTCATCTCTCATACACCTAATCATTGTGAGATTGACATAGGTCAAACTCTACCTGGCGGAATTCGTATCTCATATTTAGTTTGACATAGGTCAAACTCGACTTTCCGAAATAAGTATCTCAGATTTAGTCTGACAATAGGTCAAATTCTACCTTGCGGAATTAGTATCTCGGATTTAGTGTGACATATGTCAAACTCTACCTTGCGGAATTATTATCTCGCCCATAGTCTGACATAGGTCAAACACTACCTTGCGGAATTAGTATCTCTGATTTAGTCTGGCATAGGTCAAACTCTACCTTGCGGAATTAGTATCTCGGATTTAGTCTGACATATGTCAAACTCTACCTTGCGGAATTAGTATCAAGGATTTAGTCTATGGACGTACTATCGAAAAAACGTCCGGTACGTCAAGTCCCTATTTGTTTAGCATTATTTTTTCTTTTTTTTATACGCTTACACTCACAGCCCTACATTGGTATAAATCTGTAGCGTAGGTGCCGTTGTATACACACAACATATACACAAACATCCAGACCCGAAACAAGGCATATATCTGTAGTTCATACAAACATATGTCCCGGTGTGGGGGATAGAACCCGCGACACTTCGAATCAAACGGTCGTTTCACACCGCTGGACTAACCGGGTCGCCAAACATGACCGCTTGTCTGGAAACTTCTTCGGTAGTAGGCATTGGGGTTTTTTTGTATATCAATGGTAGTAGGTAAATTTGTCATAGACCTACTGTTACATAGCAGTTATGGATTAAATTAAAGCAAATTGTAGGTCTTGTCTGTTTGGATTCAGAGTTCGCTATTTGCATATCATTATACTGTTGAATGTTGAAGAAAATAACAAAATACGATATGGTTTTGGTTTTACATCCGTAAAAAAACGTTCACGCCGTTTTTGTACCTTTAGTGTAAATAAGAAGTGAAAAAACAATAAATGTATGCATAAGTAAAAAGCGTAGTCGCTTTAAAATATTTCCAGATTTTTTACAATACCACTTCGTAGCAGAGCAACTACGTCATACATTGATTACATAAATATATACGGGAGCATTGTGATATTGATACGAACGCCCAAGGCCTACAGAATACGAGGGCGAATTATAAAAAAAACAGTTTGACAAAAGGTGAGAAAAGATAAAAATAACACGTAATGGTTGCGTGGGTGGCTGTCAGTCAAGCGTAAATTGATAAATTACTAACGTTTAAACGCTATGACAATTTCTAAACAAGGTTGTTACGATACATTTAGCTTATTAGGATGTATAATAAGCGAATGTTAAATTTAGACACAAATACTCATTTAAGCTATGCCTGGGCGATTTCCCGTGATATGCGAGATCTAATGAGGAGATGATCAGAAATGAGGAGATCCGAATGAGAACCAAAGCAACCGACCGAAACGCAAGTGGTAGGGGGTAGGGTACACGGTTCGAAGAACCGAAGGCCGCTCTCCGGCAACTCCTCTTCTACCCCAAGCCACACCGCGGACACTCCGCCTAAATTCCATACAAACGCTTAATTTGGTTACCTATTATACGGACATCAATCATGTCATGTCCTGAGCATATTATTATGGGTTGTGTATCTATAATATAAACGCAAAATTGGCATTAAAAACTATATCACAATACGCACATTATACGTTACTTTTTATTATTCTTCACTAAATGAAAGCTCTATTGTATTGTATTAACAAAGTAAATAGGCACTAACAATTTATTATTCAAGGAATATAGGTACCTATGTAATTAAAATTTGAAGATACAAGTGATGAACATATTTATATGAATTTTATTAGACTCTGGTTTTAAATTAACATGTGAGACATTAAAAAATTACAACATTATAATAATACCTACTAATTAGAATAAATACATTTGATGTGTCTCACGTACCATATCGATTTAATATATATCTGCATAATTGTATATATCATTAGATATTTCTTAAATACCATCGTGATATCGTCATCACGCATATTAAATTGGCACCTGGCATACAGAAAGGGTTTATTAGTATGTGACGTAATTTCCTCGTCGTTACTCTTTATTAGTTTGTTAGAGATTTGGCAGTAACTGGGTAGGTATACTTTATGACATCACTACATAAGTCCGCCCCCCTATTTTCTCTGTCTGTATGTATGCGCTAATCTCGGAAAGTTGTGAACGGATTTTGTTTCTGTTTGAAATATTGGAATGAGGGTTTTCTGAGGAAGGTTTATCTATACTTATAATAAATCTGTAGAAGTGTAAATTCTGTACATTAAAAATATTGAAAAAATAAATACCAGGGGATGTTATTAGATGTTATAGATGTTAAATATGTGATTAGAATTTTTTTTGTCTGTCTGTCTGTTCAAGCATCACATAAAAACTACCGGTCTGATTACAATGAAACTTGGTATGATTATACTTTAACCTTTGGCGCACAACACTGGGTACTTTTTATCCCGGAAAAATGTCTGTTTGTGCACGCTAATATCAGAAACGGCTTATTCGATTTGCAGTTTTCGCTAATATAATAGGGTAAGTTTCACTTAACATTTAGTGTTTGTTTCATGTGAATCGGTTCAGAAATAAAAAAGTTATGTCAATTTAAAGAATCGTTTCGAATATTTTTAAGCTATTCTGTATCTTAGTTCTATCTTTTAGGGAGTTTCGTACCTAATAGGTAAAAACGGACCCTACGGATAACTAATCCTCCGCTGTCTGTCTGTCTGTCCGTCCGTCCGTCTGTCTGTCACCAGGCTGTTTCTCATAAATAGTGATAGCTAGAAAGCTAACATTTTCACAAATTATGTATTTCTGTTACCGCTAATAATAATAATGTAGACGCTTAAAATTTTCACAGAATTTTTAGGTCTTATGTTGTATTGTAGCTTCCATAATAAATCTATATACATTCTATATACATACAAATAAATAAAATTGGAGTGTCTGTTTGTTAAATTAAAATAACCGCTTTTTACTAAACGCATATGTATGTATACACGGTACATATACCAAAACAACATTTTTTACAATTTTTGTCTGTCTGTCTGTCTGTTTGGCGGGGCTAATCTTGGGCACGGCTTTTATCTCCATACATCCATACAGGTATGTATGGTTGTATGGAGATAAAAGTAGCTCAAGTTACTCCTTATTACATCAGCTATCTGCCAGTGAAAGTCCCGTCAAAATCGTATACACTCAAATTCTGTTTATTTGTATGTAGGTATGTATGTATGTCTGGTTGTATGGAGATAAAGTAGCGTAATTTACACTACTTTTATACTAGCTGCGCCCACGATTTCGTCCGGGTAGATACTGAACAATCATACTTTTTCTCACGTAGACGAAGTCGCGGGCACAGCTAG
Source organism: Macrosoma leucophasiata (assembly GCA_036365455.1). NCBI lineage: Eukaryota > Metazoa > Arthropoda > Insecta > Lepidoptera > Hedylidae > Macrosoma > Macrosoma leucophasiata. The sequence goes on along the minus strand of JAWQUS010000007.1, from coordinate 17,199,100 downwards.
TATCTATAATAAATATTACCTGTGCGAAGCCGGGGCGGGTCGCTAGTGTTATATAAAATTACTTTAAAACGAAGTTGAGTCAGATCCTAAAATAATCTTGGCGTAATTGCACAAACAAAATGGTATTCTTTTGGTAAGAACACATTTTTTCTAACAGATTTAGTTTGCGTTTATTTGAGAATTGCACTTAGAAAAACAAATACTCAGTATTTAAAATTGTATGTCGTCATAGAGAAGAAACGAGAAGTTTATATTTGTAAACAGGTCGTTATTAGTGCATGTGAATTTCAATGAGTTTTTTGTGAGGAATGTTTGGAGGCGCAAGATATTCAATGATATCAACCGGAGTCAGAGGCCCGCTGTGACCACATACAAATGTTATTATCTGTTTTGACTGAATTAAAAACAAATGGTATTGTAGGGTTTTGTATTATTTATTGCCATTGTTTAAGAATTGTCGTACGTTATAGAAATTATATGACAACAGTACATAATAATATTTGATTTTAATAGGTATCTGATTATCTTATTGTATTAAATGAGCAGTTCTCAGTTATGGTAATATGTAATTCGTTACTTGGGTTTCTACCAAGGAGATTAAAAACAAAAGGCCTAGTTTAATGAAATTATGTCTGGACGCTATTTTTTTATAATCTTTAGTGTGTCTTTTATACCTTTAGTTATTATACAGATTTTATCTCTACAAGCTTAGTTTTGTGCTTTTCTTCGTCTAGAACAGAAACGTTTTATTTGCAAGGTTTGGTATCCCAGGTACAGTCAGGGAACTTTCCGCTTATCCAAAATGTAGCTTTAATTACCACCGCATAAGGTATCCGTGTAGTCAAGCGGCCAGTTCCCTGATAGTGCATATAACTACAGTATCCAACAAGTAATATTGCACATCAACCTTCAGAAGGAGACTTCGTCTGTGTAGAGTTATCTCTTTCGCACCTTACCTATGTGACGTTTGTCGACCAGTTTGATCAAAATTTTGCCCAATACCGGACTATTAGTGCTCACGTAGGTAGTCTGCAGCAGAGAAAACACTCTACGAAATCGAAACTAGCCAATTTTCTCATTCGTAAACTCGATTTGCAATATCTCTTGCTGGGTACTATAAATTATTATTACAACATAAAAGTGGAACAGCCAAGTCTAATTGTATGCTTTACTTATTAATTTCAAGTAAATTATAATATCAGCATGTCATCATACATAAAAGTCACAATATCGTATTTACAAAGTGATCATCGGATCCTTTCAGTCTCGTGGTACGAATACAGCCAATCCAAAAGGCACTTCGCATCGTTTCACTCGGCATGAAACGACCCATACAAAAAGAACTCTTGGGCGATTCACACCATGGTTCGAATAGGTCGTGGTACGAAACGCCCCGAGACCCTGATGTTGACGTATGAACCATAATTTAGTTTAAGAATAATTAGATAATGCATCGTGTCAAGCAGTTATATTTAGGGGATAACTTATTTAGTTTAAGAATAATTAGACAATGCATCGTGTCAAGCAGTTATATTCAAGTGTGACATTTTGTATTGCAGGCAACAAACAGATAGCGGCGCTGGTGGTGTGGGCACGAGACATTCCGCACTTCGGGCAGCTCGATCCGGAGGACCAAATGATGCTCATCAAGGCCTCCTGGAACGAGCTGCTGCTCTTCGCCATCGCGTGGCGTTCCATGGAGGTAATCTTTGTCTTAACCGCATGCCAAGCGTGGCGATTATGGCAAATCACTCCAAAATGAAAATCTTTAAATGAGATAATTGTCCTCATGTATTTCGGCTCAAATTATGATGATGAGTCTTTGATTTTTTTTAATTCAAAAGTACATTTTGCTTGCGTTCATTCCATCCTTTTACTCAATACAATTTTGTTGTAAATTGAACTGATATAGTGATGTCACTTTTAATTAAAAACTTTTTTTTGCATAATTTCAGTACCTGGAAGATGAAAGGGAAAACATGGATGGCACGCGGAGCACCGCGCCCCCGCAGCTCATGTGTCTGATGCCCGGTAATTATGGGTCATTTTATTAAAACACTAGCTTTTGTCCGCAGTTTCGCCTGTTATAATGCTAACCGAACCATTTCACAAGAGAGGGGGTTGCGAACATCTACTACCTCCCTGTCAAATTTTATCGTACATCGATTAGTTTTCAATATTTCGCATTAGATTACATTTCGTTTTTATATTGATTGATAATAGGTTATTCAATAAAAACACGCATCATTAATGACCATGTTCGCGGTTCAGTCGAGACTGAACCGCGAACATGGTCATCTTCAAAAACATTATCGTTAGTACAGGCAAATTTCGTCGATAGTGTTGTGGTAGCAGGTTCGATCCTTTCCCGGCCGAGGGATAAGCGATTGGGATTTCTTCACGTAATAGGCTCACCACGTAGTACATTTTCAGAAGTGTATCTAATGTTTAAAGTTCCGTTAAGTATGTAAGACAGTTTTGGCGGGCACTTTGAAAGAGGCGTATGGTGCTCTTATTTTATTTCATTTTCTTGGTGTATTTTTAAGTTATATTGAATAAAGTTGGTGGCATTTTGTTTGATATAAGTTTATTACAGTGCTCGTGTATAGTGAAATAGAATAACAGTGCGAAAACACGACCTTTCAGGTTGCCTCTAAAACTCCATTGTAAATGTTGTACTCGAATAACTGACTGTAACTCACTTGACAGTACTTAACATACTACTATTATACTAACTTTTACGCTGCATAAATAAATACGAAATATCGTTTTAGTTGACACTGGCAATATGCGTAATAGCGATGCCATAATAACAAAATAAAAAAGTATGTAAGACGCTGTTCCGATATTGACTGTCACTACTGCGACAGTGATGTACTGGAGAGAATTTCCGTGATAAACTAAATATAACCAGTATAGTCTTAATATAAGGGAACGGCGTCGCGGTACACTGTACTGATGTCACACATTGCAGTGGCCGCAGTATATATCGGAACATATCCTTTATCTCATTGTTTTATGGTTCTGTGGTTGCAGGCATGACGCTGCACCGCAACTCGGCGGTGCAGGCGGGCGTGGGGCAGATCTTCGACCGCGTGCTGTCCGAGCTGTCGCTCAAGATGCGCACGCTGCGCATGGACCAGGCCGAGTACGTGGCGCTCAAGGCCATCATCCTGCTCAACCCGGGTACGTCGTCCTTACCTAAACCACACCCCGGACACTCGGTTAAAATTCCATACAAATTCCTGTGCTGGTTACCTATTACACAGCCATCAATCAGTACACGCGAAAACAGAAATGTAGGGTTATGACCTAAAACAATCGAGAAATAAGTCGTCGCACTGACTACGTGACCAAATTAACTAAACATAGACCGCTCGCAAACTTACTGTTGAAGTTTATTCCACTGTCTCTCGAGGGGGAGTGATGGGAGAGGCGGGGAAATCGGGCTGGACGTCGATGTGTCCATTCTATGCGAAGTATTATTACCTGATGAAAGTAGTCGAGGCACGAGAGGTTTGTCAGAACCGGGATATCGCTCTACACTTTCTGCCTACCCCGTTAGGGACCTGGCGCGTTTTTTTATTATTACCTGTCAGAAATAACGATAATTTTACCGGTCTTCAAATAGATATTCAGAGTGTTGTCGCTTTATTTACATGTATATGGCTCATACTGGTGAAGAGATATGTAAGGAAACCATCAAAATATTTTTACATGAAAAAAAATCAAGTAAACTATCTCGTAGCTTATTCGCAGACAACTTTTTCTAATTTATAACTAAGCTGACCCGGCGAACTTCGTACCGCCATCGGAGGTTTTTAAATATTTACTATTCTGTTTTATTTTACAAACGAATACATTTATCCCAATTGGGTGCAGTATGTTTGGAAGTTAGCACAAACATTTCGGAGATTCTTTTATATTTATATAGATTTAATACAAACAGTCTTTTGAAGTAAAACAATAATGATTTGTGATATTGAAAGAAATATTACAACTTGTCTATCTTGCAGGAAAACGCCGAGGGCAATGGAGAGCTATCTCGATTACCCTCTGCGTGACTTTGAGCTTTATGAGGTCCATAGTGAGCGACCATGTTTTAGTTCCCTGGTCAAAGACCTTCCTCTTCGACATTTGATAATACAAAGAATAATATAAATTACTGTATGGTTTGTATTAAAATTATAATATTTTATGTATTACAGACATCAAAGGGCTGAAGAACCGACTAGAGGTCGACGTTTTACGAGAAAAGGTATTTTCTATTTTTTTTTTAAATAATACTTAACTACAATTTATTTCCAAGATGAACTGAACAGATCTGATTTTAATCGAGTTTTTATTTTTACGCACTGTCAATAAAACACCATGATTCTATATTAAAAGATGATGAATGGTCATAGTTAATGACCAATTGCAGAGGTTCATAATTTGTCATATGTTAATTATACATATTTCTGTTTATTTACTTATTGACATCAAATCATAATTACCTTCTCTGTTTCTAGATGTTCTCCTGTTTGGATGAATACTGCAGAAGATCGCACAGCACGGAGGAAGGGCGTTTCGCATCGCTCCTGCTCCGGTTGCCGGCACTACGTTCCATCTCCTTGAAGACCTTCGAACACCTCTTCCTTTTCCACCTGGTCGCAGAGGGAAGCATAGGCGGGTACATACGGGAAGCCCTACGGAACCACGTCCCGCCCATAGACGCCTCCATGATGTAAACATTTTCAACCTAGTGCTTTAGAAAATTCACTTTATTTGTATCGGTGGACGACATGAGAGTGAGCAATTTTGCTCGATACACGATATGTGTACAGAGTACTCTTATTTATGCGCGCGTGTACAGTAACTGATACAATTTTCAATTATATTTGTAGATGCATGCATACTCATTTCGTGTTGCATTCGGTACGGCCCAATAGAGTTCACATTGAATCATAATGATAATCTTTTATTTTTCAGTACAGTGTAGTTCATTAGTTATTGAAAATAGTAGTACATTTTCTGCTTTACATTTAGACAGGTCTGTAATGACTAGAGGCTTATGTTAGAAAAAACGGGCGAGTCTATTAACAATGTTTAGACGTAGATTGTGGACTAAATAAGGGGATGGGTTACAATAAGTGTAGCGAGTTTCAAAGGTTTATTATGAAATACCTTGTACCTGGAAATAATTGTAGATGCAAGAACCTAGACGATATTTTTTATCTGTGGAAGCTTTCTTGTCGTTCATACACATATACATAATACGAGAGACATGTTTATCGATCTATTATTGACAAGAATACAATAATATAGACCAGATACACATCTTGTATTCGAAATGGAAATGCAGGCGATGTGACTGCGTACAAGAATTTAAAAAATGTGAAAATACCAAAGAATTGCGCCTGTTTATCCTATTAAAAGCATCTTAGGTTTTTCATTATGATTTCGTAATATTGGACTTCGTGAGCACGTCACATAATATCGTAGCATCGCCTGCATGATAAACGACATCTGTCCGACATTCCGACCCGAACAAGCAGCCCCGAACTAGACTGAGAAGTGATAAGGACAATACATTCATGCAGTAATGGAGCAGTTTTATGCTACTATTCGGATATTATTGTAGTGTTCTAAAAAGATCTAGTGGACTTTTATAATTTTATTGTGGAACGTCACGCGATTGCGCGGCCGTGTCAGACACGACTAGCTTGATGTAATGTAAATGGGGCCGCCTCTTCTAATATTACGTAGTTTTATAGTATGGATAACGTTAGTCGTTTATGTATTAGGGAATTTTATTTGTCAGTTAGATGTCTCTAGTGGAATAATGTAATGTTACATTAGGTAATTTTAATATTTACCAAAACTTTCTTCTAAGCACGTAATGTTACAATCGTTCCGTTACTATGAATACTTCGTTTCGTATTAGAGAAAATAATTCTAACTTAACGTGGTCACATGCTGTATGCTTCTCGTGTTTATAATACGTTGGTGCTTGAAAATGCATTGTAAAAGTGCATATCAGATATGCGTAGCATCTTTATTGTTATTTGGTAAATAATTATACTTTATATATTTAATAGGAAACTGTAAATACCATTTTGCATGTATTATTCTAAATCTAATTATATTCGTCGTAACTTATAATAATATTCTATCTTACATAGTAAATATGACTATAGCTACCTCGCCGGTCGTGAGACGGTGGGATATATACGGTTTGAAGGCCTACTTATAAGCTGTTAATGATCCGCTGTGTATGTATATCGAATGGGCCAGTTTATTTTTATAACTCTATCGATAATAATTTCGAACAGGTTGGCGAACAAAATTAACCAGTATTAAACGTTTAAAGAATATTTAAAGATTAATTATTATCTCTTAAAAGGTGACATATGAAAAATTCAATAGTTAATATATCATAGTATCAGATACAATAAATGTTATTTGTGATGTTTCATGAAATGTTAATTCTATTGAAGAAAATGTTTTAATTGCTGGAGGCAGAATGTAGCAGAGCTCAATTAGAAAAATGAATTATTATAATAGGATAAGGCAGACATCATTGCAATTTATGTAGGCAATCTGCCTTCTCTACTTTTCTTGTTCTGTTAAATGGATAACTAGAATTGCAGTATATAAAAATGGAATAATGTTGAAATAATTTACTCTATGGATGGGTTAAAATTCTATATCGGAGGTGTTGCAGCGGTTGTGAGATGATTTATAATGATGTTCTCTAAATATCTGACTAAATTTAAGTTATATTTTTTTGTATAGACATAGTTTTAAGCGAAATGATGATTAAATAATTCATCAACATAATTATGTTTTATTGTGCCTTACCTTTAAACATTATTTTTAAATAATATGTATTATAAAACAGAGTTTAAAATATTTATTGTCGAATTCAATCACACTGTCTAATTTGTGAGTGACACAAATTAAACCCAATGAAGGTTGAAATAGTGGACATTTTCTACTTACTTTTAATACATGTTTTTACTTTCTAATCAATAAATTCTGTGTTACAATATAAATAGACAACTGTAACTATGCATACTGCAACTATCGGTAGTCTACTGGTATCGTAGTAGGTCACTGGATCCGGAGGTCTCAGATTAGGTCGGGGGTATGTTTTTGTTAAATATGCATTTTTCATGGGGAAATTCATCAGTACATGAGAAAAGACGTAATATATTTGTGTCTACTCTCTCGGAGGATACATTCGGAAAGTTATTTGTTAGTTTAAAGAATAACAAAATGTTAAGGTAGTTGTTTAATTCGTATTTAACATTTTTTTACAAAATTATTAAAACACAGCCAAGAAGGGTATTTAATAATAATTGTAATTAAAATTTCGATACAACAGTAATAAACTATACTTAAATATATATGTATAGAAAAGATTTACAAAATTATAATCAATACTGTATATTTTCTTATGAACAAAAACTAATGGCGTTGTTTTTATACTGTTACATTGTATACATACGTATATTCAGCTTATTTATTAAAATGAGATGCTTCTATAGACTCGAATGCCTCCAATTTTACACCAATCCTGAAAAAGAAATATTACGATTTAAAATTTTAATAAACTTACAGTAAATTATTATACTATACTAGCTATATCTGGCGCTCTACACTCTCCGCCTACCCCGTTAGGGAACTGGCGTGAAGATACATACATACTGTATTAGCTGACTCGGCCAACTTCGTATTTTCTCAGAATGTAAATGTCTCAAAGATTCGATAGATACGGACTATTTGTTTGGGAAAATGAAATTGTACTACAGTAATACCCCGCTTTACGCGAGGGATACGTTCCAAAAAAATCGCGTTAAATGAAATTCGCGTATAACGAGGTTTATGATTAAACATAGTCAAAATTTATTACAAAAAAATACAAATCATTTTAATCAATCACTTTAATTCTAGGAACTTATTTTTTACGGAAAAATATATCTATTATCTTTTGGGTAACGTTTTGTTTACGTTCTTCTTAACGAAATGAACGAGGAAATCCCCGTAGAAGTCGAAGGACTGGGAATTCCCGATTCTTCAAGGAGAATATACAGAGGAAGCGGGGATCCCGCGACCATAGAGAAGTTGATGACTACATTATATTTATACACCCTCATTCGCGTAATTCAAGGCATTTGAGCGCGAAATTTGCATCCACGTTATAGTGCAACCGCGTACAACGGGGTCGCGTAAAGCGGGGTATTACTGTATTTCCCTTCAATTCCTTCATATTTTCATACCTTTAAAACCTTCCCTGGACTTTCAAAAATAATTAAAAACCAAAATTAGCCAAATCGGTCCAGCCGTTCTCGAGTTTTAGCGAGACCAACAAACAGCTATTGATTTTTATATATAAACAGGTAACATTCTAAATGTAATTCTTAAAATTTGTTAAAATGGTTCTGTAAAATTTTAAGATAATGTCATAAATATGTATGTATGGATCTTCACGCCAAGTACTTACGATTTCTAAGACTCTTGACTCCACCCTCAGAGAGTTCAGTAAAGAAATATGGCTTATATTTATAACTTCCATGTATTGATTTGTACAGAAAATACGATATAAAAGGTAAAACAAGGTACAAAAACGATGTACAAGGTAAAACAGCTTTAAAATATTATCTAGAGAACATAAAGAACATTTCCTAGTATTTAAAACATTTTGATCCCATCGGAATTAAAATGGTATTTCCTAACAACAGTGCAAGCCGTTCACACCTAACATTAATTTTCAAATTTTTACTGCGGGGAGTTAATAAATATTTTTTCACATTGGTAAATATTCTTTAGGCTTTTTCCCCTTTGAATTTTTTTCAATTACCTTGAGCAAAAATTTTTATGACATTCAGATTTCATCGTTAAAGAATCAAAAGAGGAAGGCACTAACTTGTCGAAGGCCGCCTGCATGTCGGGCACCTTGAGCGGGCCGCACACGACGGCCAGCTTGCCGGCCTCGGCGCTGAACAGGTGCGGCAGCCAGCGCGCCGCCGCCTCGCGCGCCCTCTCCATATCCACACACGCTATCGCACGCACCAACTCCCTACATTATAAATTTAAAACCTTGCTTAGATTAAAAAGAAAAACATTTCGCTGGTCCAGTCGTGAGACCTGTCACATATAGTACCTGAATCATGAATATTTTTTTAAATTTTTTTTTTAATCTCCATTTAAAGAGCTTGGTCAAAGACCATGACGCTCTATACGTTCACATGAATTACATTCTTCATTTAAAAAAATAATTCAACAACATTAGCTCATTGACAATTGATATAGTTGCAACAGTATTCTGGCGTCATCCGTAGTAGGATCTGCCAGGACACTGTTGCAATGTCCTATTTCTAATGAAGCCCTGCGATGAGCCTCACCTCGAACACATTCAACCAAATCATGAATATTATGTCTATACATACGTTACGATGGTAACAATGGCTTAACAACATTTATAACATAAAAAAGATACCAACAGAAAAAAGAGGTGTTGCAAAGTTGACACTTAGCCTGGGTTGCACCAAGATATTTGTTAAAGTTATTATACGAGTATCATTTCACATCCTTCTCTATCTTTAACAGCTGTTAACTCAGGATTATTGTGTTACAGTGTTTAGTATAAGTCAGAATCGAACCTGATACTGGTTTTCAACTGGAAGCTATTCGGTGGCTCACATATATGAGATCTTACGTAGAAAACAAAAAAGACTAATTTAACTGACGAAAATGTGGCGATTCCTGGTGTTTATATTTGGGGCGGCTCCCGCTTTTGTTATAGTGGTTGTAGTGTTTTGGTGTAGTGTTAAGTGCGCAAAACCTGAAAACCGTTTTTTCAGACTTTCAATCTGAACAACTTTCAATCTTTCATCAAGGAACCTACTTTCATACAATTTAACATTTTCATTTTCATTTTTGTATGAAATAGCTGATATACTTTCGCGATTTTAGTGTTTAATTACTAAATAAAAAGTCAATTAAATCAACAGAAAGATAGAAAACGTATCAAACACTATCACAAATCTACACTATCACGAAAAACATGCAAAAAATCGTTAGGTAGTGCGCTATTCACAGCGCCAGACCCGCGCTTCAAACTCCGTGAGTATTTCTAGGCGATTGAGGAAGCGGGGCGCGGGCGGCGAACGACTTTGTATAGACTCCGCATGCGCTGGCAAATGCGCATCGCTTGCCTCGGCCGCGTTCGGCGCGACGACAATCGCGAGTTGCATTCGTAATAGAAGACCGCAGCGCTCGTGAAATGCAATCATATTATTTATTGTTTATTTTGTATATGTTTATAATATGATATGGGCCCTGGTTGCCTGCAATAAATGATTCTATTCTATTGTACCTAGGTCTAAATAATTAGGTCGGAAATATATGATTATTTACATTTTAATGCTTAAAAATTATAGTATGGCGGCGCCATACGCGCCATCTTAGAGAAATCGCCACTGGTGATTATAGTTAAGCATATCTATTCTCTTCTTCTCTTCTATATTAATTTAATTAAACGATCGCAGTATCACATAGCAACCATGCAGTGGAAAAAGTGCTCGATAGCAGGTAGGTCTACTAGCTACGAATCGACATGAAAATTTGACAGCAATGACAATGACGACAGCAATGTCGATAGGCGGACGGCTCCCAGGACATGTATCGATGTTATTTTTTGGATCAGTGTTTGTGTGTGTACAACGATAACGGTACCCACGCCTTAGGGTAAAACCTATATAAGGCAGTGTTATAGTAGACATAGTTAAATATTTCAATGCAATTTCAATCGGATATGTTGACTTTTGGAAGCATATCGATGCCTGTAAAAACATGACAGTCAAAAATTGCAGTATTTAGTTTATTATAATGATGAACTTACCTGTTATGATAACTGCCAACCCGCCTGAGGTAGTTGCACAGCGACTGATTCACAACATCGGCGGGGCACTTCTCGTGCTCCACCACCTCGAACAGCGCAGTACTTTTGGCCGACGCAAATAAATCTTCGTCGAATTTGCCGCCCGCCAAAAATTCCTCCTGATCAATCGAAATAAGAAACGGGCTCGTGGTCATATTCCGGTGAAGTGAACATATTTTTAATATCAGGAAATTTTCTTTCGGTTCTTGAGTTTTTCAAAGCAGTTTTACCTTTTTTCATTTTTTTACAAATCAATGATAAATTCATTGTTTGCGCCATGATTTTCAAAATCATTACTTATATTAGTTGTCCCCGTCCAGACATGATGGGAATACTCATACTGAGAGGACAGGGGCTGTTATTTCCTTATCACAGGTTACAGTATTGACCTTTTTAGGAGGACGGTCAGAATATGTAATTATTAATTAAAGCTTCTTAACTCATATAAGTTTGATGCATGTGTATGATGATTTTTTCAGGCAAATACCCAGGATTCACCAGTTACGTTTTGTCCCATATAACAGGTGGTGAGCCTATTGACATCTCCGGGCACATTACCGAACTTCGAGGTACTGGCAAACTTTCAGAAAATGGAAAAATCCCAATAGAATCAGAGAAAAAGGATTTTACCCCGTTATCTCTGATCCCCGACCCGGGAATCTAACCCGGGACCCCAGCGTAGTTGCAGTGGCCTGCTGCCACTAGGCTACTTAGGCAGTTATTATTATTATATGAAAAGGCAGGAGCAACCTACAGTCCAAAAAACGTACGTACCAGTATGGTTCTCGTCTTGGCGTAGGCGGCGGGCGCGTTGGTGGCGCGGTAGAGGGAGAAGGTGAGGCGGCCCTCGGCGGGCGCGGGCCGGATGCCGTACCCGTACGCCAGCCCGCTGCCCCGCACCAGCCGCCACATCGGACCCTGCACGCCACGACCGCGGATAAGATCACGTTCATTTGCTACTAGCTGACCTGACGAACATTGTTTCTCCATACAAATATTATTAACTATTTTTCAAATTCATTCAACACAATAAACAATTACACTCAAAAAGTAACTAGAATGATTACTAGTTGTATGAAATTACAAGGAGCGTAATCAGCCCCGTTGTCCACAGATTGACTATTAGTATAAGGACATTTTATTGCAGCATTGTAGATAATACAAAATCATTTTGTGAAAATGAGATAAAACTTACCTATAAAGTTAGATCAAAGTATACATTTTCTAACAGTTAAACAGTTCTTCTTATATTATGTCTTACTACTATGTATTTTACTTGGTGTACAATAAAGAGTAATGTTGTTGTTGTTATTATCAATGTTTTGAATAACATTTAAAATATTTCACTTAAGTGCGTTAGGCAGGACGTTTCAAAAAGTTCAGCCTTAGTGAAGTATTCTGTTACACTGTTTCACGAGTCTATTTATGGGTGCTCTCTCAGCTACATTAGTTTTACAATTAGAAGGTGCAAACAGATTGTATTTGCAAATATTTCGTATCGTTGAATGACATCCGACATGGAATACTAATGTAAACTTGTTTATTTAATTTAGCAATGAAATGTATCTACAAATGTTGTATAGTAACATTTAATGTAAGATGAATCTTCTCATTTTGGAAGTTGATAGTGAAATTTTATACAAAAGTGTTTCAAACGAAAACAGTGATAATTTAGCTATCTCCAGAGATTTTGTTTAGGAATGTTTACACATTTTGTCCTTTTATACCGTCCCTGGGCTTTTAGGATTATTTTAAACATTAGACAAATCAGTTCTGGCTGAACTGAGGTTTAGTGAGACTAACGCACAGCTATTGATTTTTATATACGTAGATATCACACTGAATCTCAAAGGAGAAAAAAATATTTAGGGCCCAGATTATTGAAATACATCGACACATTTCAAAATTACGGAAGAGAGGGGGAGGATCTGTGGATATCGTAATGCGTGTCTGACGACATGCGTGCAATCCTGCGAATACTCGAGCTCAGCAGAGGTAGAGTAATAGATAGTACTCGTATTTTTTTCCTTTTTAGAAAAGGAGTAGGTTTTTGAAATGTTTAATGTTCACCGACCTCTAGCTGCGTGAAATAGTTGATGGCGACGAGCAGCGGGGCGTAGTCGTCGGCGCGGTACCCGTGCGGGCCGGGGCCCAGCTGCACCAGGAAGGTCGACTCCACGCCGCCCAGCCCCACCACCGCGCCGCCGCCCCAGCCGGACACCAAGTCCGCGTCCCAGTACAGTCGCGGCCTGGTACGATATCGACTGTCTATTAGAGGTAAAAAAAAAACGTACCTTGACGTCCGAAGGGGTACGCAGAAGTAAATGCTTACATTCAAGCGTACATGCAAACACCCACGATTCGCCGGTTACTTTTTGACCCGGGTAACAGGTGGCGAACCTGTTGACATCTCCGGGCGCATTACCAAACTTCGACGTACTGGGAAATATCCAGAAAATGAAAAAATGCCAATAGAACCGGCGAAAAAGGATTTCACCCGTTATCTCTGATCCCCGACCCGGGAATCTAACCTGGGACCCCAGCGTACTAGCAGTGGAAAAAAAAATTACACATTGTCAAATATCCTATTATATATTGCACGCGATAGAAAAATGATACAACTTTCACTTTTCTTCCAGCCTTGATTTTACAACAAGAAATTATAAGTCCAGCCATAATTTTTAGGGCCATTTCTTCAAACTTTTTTTTATATAATTTAACAACAGGAAAATATGTTAGCTTCTAATAAACTAATTCGTCTAACAAATGATAAATCTCTCGTGTTGCGCGAGACTGCGACCGTGGTCGCAACACGAGAGATTTACTTCGCCCTAACTTGGCCGTTCAATCTAATTTGGCATCTAATTTAGCACAAAATTAGTCCCTTTACCGCCTCTCAGGGCAAGATTCACAGACCGCACTACGACTTTACTTTCAAGCAAAGTACGCTTCGAACTGTCAAATCCCATACTGTACTGACAGTTCTAAGCATACTTTGCTCAAAGTAAAGTCGTAGTGCGGTCTGTGACTCTCGAACACAGTACGTCAACACTGGCCCTAAAAAAAATTGTATACTACTTAAGCTTGCTTACTGTTGGGGTATAATTTCATTTTCTCTTGCAAATTGTTTCCATGGCTCAGGGCTCAGTTTGTATCTCTCGAAATCAGTGGCCATGTGCAACCACACATTCTCTGTGATATTTTTCATCGTTTCCCTCGCTTCACTTAGAGCCTGTTCAGCAGAATCCCCGCTAGCGTTCAATTGTTCTATTAATTCTTTCAGGAATTTCTGTTGCCTCAGTACTGAGCTCCAATGCACGTTGCTCTCTTTGCAATACACCGCATCGCGGACTATGTCGTGCACCATCTTATGACCATTTCGGCGAACCTGTAGGAGTAGAATTGATTAAAATAGTATATTTTAATGTTATAATAATGGTTGTATTATTCATTTACTATCAATGTGGAAAGTACATGTGTTCATTATAAAATGAAATATTTAAAAAATATACATTTACCTGCGATACGTCATTAATCAGTCTTTGCGCAAACACAAGCAGTCTCTCCTTAGTTATTTCGGCTTTATATAGGACTTCGTATAGATGATTGACAACCTCCACGTAATCCGATGGCTCACACTGAAAACACACAAAGAATTTTATGCCTAAAATATTTTAATATAATACAATTAAATAATAATAGAAAAAAACCATTTAACAGCATCCACCAAAAACAACAACACTATATATATAAAGGTTATAAAAAAAATGGGGATGTGGTCACAGCGGCATATATTTTATTTAGATCCTTCTCAAAGAAATCTGTTAAAGATAGAGATGTGAAATGTTAAAATAACTTTAACTTTTACAAATATCTTTGTGGAACCCAGCCTAAGTCTCAAAAGTGTAGTCGTACAAACTCACCCTAGTCTCAATCCGGACGAAGTTGCCGAACTGGCCGACGGAGAAGTTCCCGGGGCGGCCGAAACCGATCTCGTTGTTGAAGACGACGGTGAGCTGCTCCGTGGTGGAGATGACGGCCTCGTGCGGCACCAGCGCCCGCCCGCGCCGCACCGGGCACTCCGCCAGCCCGTTCAGTAGCAGCGGTAACCATTTGCGAGTTCTCTCGTCCACTGTCGTGGTATCCAGGATTAAATTCATCTGAAATTTATATTTTCTTTTTTCCTTAATAAATGAAATACTTTTGTTAAGCATTTCACTCTCGTTATTTCAACATTACACTACACTATATAACTTAAATGAATATTTTAGAAGTTAAGATGATGTATCTTCACGCCAGGTCCGTTACGGGGCAGGTAGAGAGTGTGGAGCGCCAGATATCCCGGTCCTGACATACCTTCCGTGCTTCTTCTACATTCATCATTCTCTTCATACATGCACGCCGATTCCTATGACTTGACTCCACCTTCAGACAATAATCGACCTATTTGGTCATGGTAGGTCAGTCTTAGAAGGTGTCGCGAGAAATAGCGCGCATGAAAATAAATTTAATTCAAACGCGTCGCATCCATCGATGATTTTTTTTTTATTTGTGCCACAATGGCTTTAACGTCTATCGTACGGCAGAACGACCTTTGCCGGGTCAGCTAGTACTTACATAAACGAAGTTAGTTTTGAGGCTGTGGAGGCGAGTGAAGAGCGGTATTTGGGTGAGGTCTAGGTGCGGGCAGGGCTCGGCGGCCGACGTCCACGTGTACAGCGCGTGGCACTTCAGGTTGTCGCACGGCGGCACCGGCACCGCGCCCAGCGTGCCCGCCGGCGGGGGACGCTGCGCACACCGAATAATTACATCAATAGGGTATTTTACTATTTTTTTATTGTGATTTCAAAAAGTATAAGACATGTTAGTAAATATCGCCATTGGAACCACTAGTCCATAACTAATAGTTTTTGAGATATCACCATTCGAAAGTTGCAAGTTATGAAATGATCTCAAACAGCTCATACAAAATTGTACAGGCTTGTGATGTCACATGCTTGTACAGACCTATGAGATCAATTGGGGTTTGTGCAAGGAATACTACTAAAGCAATTTTTTTTAAAACTAAATATTTATTTTTCAAGTTTATTTTTATAACTCTTCTATAATAGTGCACCGATTTTAATAATTCCATTGATCAAAAAATAAGTAACTGCATTCCATTCAAAGTCTCTTTCTTACCGAAGCTGGGAATCCCGATAAAATGAAGAAAATAATGTACTTATCTGTATTTTTATGACAAAACGACTCATAAAGTTAATAGGTTGCAATAAACATTGCATTTTATATCAAGCTATACTTTTTATTAAAAAACAGATGTTTTAGTTCAATCATTCACCCTATTAACTTACATTGTATAAAAACGATTTTCATAAAGAAATATTCTTTGGACTTTATTAATATACCTCATTAAACTCCATAGCTGCCTCCAATTCCTTAGCTTTAGCTGCTAACCCTTCCTCACCGAGCTGTTTTCTTTGTGCTTCTATCCTATTTTTTTCTTCTTCACCCATTCTAAAACAAAACATTGATTTTATAATCTGAAATTGGAAATTGTTAAACTCTCTCCCCCTTATTCATAAACGTACTTTAGATACGTTTTAGCTATAGAATGCTGCAACTTTGTCAGTTGCATTGTCAAATATGCAGGATAGAAAAAGACAAAGGAGAGATTAGCAACGTTTATGAATAAGGGGGTCTGTTTTTACAATATTATGCATACTTAGCTTGCAGTTCTATACTGGGTGATCCGACTAGAATAATAACATCTTCGGTGAAGTATTTGCCAAGCAAACCAAACCAATAATCTGCATCTTTTTCTAAAAGTTCATGCAGCACTTGTTGAGTATTCATCCGAGATATAAACTGCAAATAATTTTAAGTTATTAGTGTTATTAGGTAAGATTCATAACGATGTTGTTATTATTTAGGTCACAGCTTTGATATGTTAAGTAGTTTTCAAATTAACGGAGATAATATTATATATTATCTTCGTTAATGCTATAAGCAACATAACAACATTCAAAGTGCTAATATAACGTTTTTTTAATATGAATAATAATTCATATAAACTATCCAACAAGAAATAATGCACATCGACCTCAGGAAGAGACGTCGGCTTATTTCGGATCTATTTGACGTTTGTCGACCATTTTGATCAAGTTTTGACCAATACCGGACTACGGATGCTTACGTAGGCAGTGTGCAGCACTATAAATCCGAAACCTAGCCGATTGTCACTTTCATACGGCTCGATGTGCATTATTTCTTGATGAACAATGTACTCGCCATAATTTTAGGAAATATGTGAGTGGAAATGACATTAAGGGATGCATAAATTACAATAATGAAGATTATATTTATCATAGAGCGAGATTTCACCGAAGTGTGAAGTTATGAATGGATTTTTGTAAAATTTACTGGTGGTGGAGTTTTAGCTCGTTAGTGTTGGAACTCGAGGCTGTAAGTACTACAGCATTACTATAATATTATAATTCAGGGTTGGATAGATTACCTACTATCTACAGCTAAATTAATGTGTTCAGCACTATCGTGTTCTGATTAGATGGTAATGTATCACCCTGTAATTAGTAACAAAGTCAAAGCAAGTCATGGGTGGTAATGCATCTGCATTTTTATTTTACTTTATACATATATTCTTGGAAGTATTAAAAGTAACATAACAACTTATAATTAAAAAAAAGTACACAAGGACGATTCGCATGTACTTTTTTTTTATCGCGTCTACTCGTCGCACGCAATCGATAGTTGTCATATAAAAAGACTTACGTCCTGTTCATTCTGGGAATACAACGCGTCGCCGATACACCTGAAGGCGATCGCGTGATGCGGGTCCGATTCCAGGCTAGCGATGCTCTCGCGCAGCTGTTTCTTCAGCAAACGTTTCATTCGTTCCATGTCGATGGATTCGCCTCCGTCGCGTACGTTCTTCAGGCATTTTCGCGCTTCGTCGCGGGCTAGCGACAGTTTGTCGATGGGAACGTTGTCCAGTTGGATTTTTATCATTGATGCTATGTTCTCTAAGAGATTATAAGATACCTGTAAATTATAATAATAAATGTACGTATTTGAAATAATTTATAGCTATATTCTTTATTATCTTTATTCATTTTAAAACGTCAGTGTGATAATATGTTTAGCAGTGCTGCGCGAGAGAGAAAGGATGGCGGTGCATAGTGCTGAAACGAGAGTGGCGAAAACTCTTACCTACTGACATTACTGCCGAACCGAGCTAGTCGCAGTGCCGCCTGTAAGGCTGGGAGGAGGGGCGATAGCGATGCGACGTCTCTAGAGAACGTGACTCCGTATGCACCATGTCGCGTGCAAGAAGGGAGGGGGAAGTGAGTCGGGGTGGGGTGGTATGATACAGTGGCGATTCCTGGTGTTTAAAATTGGGGTGGCTCCAGCTTTTGTTATATAGGGTGTAGTGTTAAGTGTGCAACACCTGAAAACTGTTTCTACAGATGGTCAATCTGAACAACTTTCAGTCTTTCATTAAGGAACCTAACACAAAATTACAAAAAAAAACATACAATTTGACATTTTCATTTTTGTATATAAATAATTTTGTATAAAAAAAAAAAGAAAAGAAGAGTGCTTGATGGGAATTGCGTGAATGGAGCGTTGGGTAAGCTACTACAATCTAAACATCTCAGCCAGCAGGCTCGACCAGCCGTACATAATGCTGTACTTACTCCAACGCTTTTATATGGAAGCGAGAGCTGGGTATGCAGGAAAGAGCATGAAAGTAAGTTGAACGCGGTCGAGATGAGATCTTTGCGCAAGATCTGCGGTGTATCACTCACCGATCGCGTTCGTAATGAAGATGTAAGAAAGAGTCTTTGTGTGAATGATAGTATCGGTGTAAAAATGAAAAAAGGCATGCTCCGATGGTTCGGGCATATAGAAAGAATGTCGAATGAGCGAATGACTAAACAGATATACAATGCGAATGTGGATGGTTGCAGAGGCCCAGGAAGACCAAGGCTGACCTACCATGACCAAATAGGTCGAATTCTGTCTGATGGTGGGGTCAAAAGTCTTAGGAATCGGCGTGCATGTATGAAGAGAATGATGAAGGTAGACGAGGCACGAGAGGTTTGTCTGAACCGGGATATCTGGCGCTCTACACTCTCTGCCTACCCCGTTAGGGACCTGGCGTGAAGATACATACATACATACATTTTTGTATGAAATACTTAACTGATATTTTTCACGATTTTAGGGTTTAATAATTAAATCAAAAATAAATTAAATCAATAGAAAGATAGAAAACGTAGGAAACAAACACTATCACGAAAAACATGCGAAAAATCGTTAGGTAGTGCGCCAATTACAGACCCACGTTTCAAACTCAGTGAGTAACACTAGGCGACTGAAGGGGCGGGGCGCGGGCGGGGAACTACTTCGTATGGACTCCGCATGCGCTGGCAGAAGCGCATCGCTCGCCCATAGACTAATATATATGCGCTCGCCTCGGCCGCGTTCGGCGTTGACCGAACGCGACGTCAATCGCGAGTTGCGTTCGTGATAAAGACCACAGCGCTCTTAAAATGCAATTAATTATTGTACCTAGGTCTTAGTAATTAGATTGTAAATATATGATTATTGACATTTTATGCTTAAAAATTATGTTTATGGCGGTGCCATACGCGCCATCTTAGAGAAATCGCCACTGGTGTGATACTAACGTCTCCAGCCAGGGCGTCCTCCCGCTCGACGAGCGTGCGCTGCAGCGGCGCGGCGGCCGTGTCGCACAGGTAGCGCAGCATCACGGCACACGCGGTCAGCTCCCGCAGCCCCGAGGCGTCCGTCAGCAGGGGCCCGCGCCACCCGAACGTCACCTACGACCAGGGTTCCAATTTAAACATCCACACATAACCTTTATAAAAATTTACTTAACGCCTGTATTCTCCGGAGGAGGCAGAGGTAATATTTTTTTTTATGTAATGGGCGTGGCTAACAAGCATACAGTTCACATTGATGTTAAGTGATGACTGCACCCTATGAAGAAGCGAGCCTTTGACAAGAAGACCAAGGTTTAAATGCAGATGCGTTACCACTCCTGAGGCCTAAGGTATTATGCCTCTGTGCCGGAAATTACAGGGCCGTACGTTACCACCTGACTGGAACACGATAGTGCTGAACACTACCATTTAGCGGCAAGTATATAAGGTATTGCGGTGGTGCCTACGCCCGCGAGCTCCGTCACTGAAGCTCTACCACCAGTAAAATATTTGAATATTTGCAAATATCCACTATTCACCAGTTACGTTTTGTTCAGTGTGGTTTTGACACTTTATTACTTTATATCTCTAGGCCCATACCTATAAACTCGTTGTTAACCCTAGTGATCTGAAAGATGGCCTACTACCACTGGACTGCAGTTATCTTTGCCATAAAGCAGTGGCGGATTTACCAGCAGGCTGAGTAGGCTGGAGCCTACGGCGGCAAATTTCATAGGGCGGCAGATTTAGTTTATATATATTTTTTAATATTTCAATTTACAAATTTAAAAAAATGTATACACACAAAATAAGAATTTCGAAAATTTAAAGGAAATTAAAATATTTAGCTAAAATCGAATTATATCTTTACATAAATAATTGCTGAAGTTTAATTGCTTAAGTATACTTAAAAAATCATGACGATTCAATGTTATTGTTGAAATTTAGTTATATTTACATATTTTCTTTTCTCATAATTGTTCTGTAATTGATATGATTGTAAACTACGATATCAAAATTTAGGGGCGGCAAAAATTGGATAGCCTACAGGCGGCAAATTTGTAAATCCGCCACTGCCATAAAGGATTACCTGTCCACAATCTTCGGTATCAGCTGGCCATTGCTCCTTCAGCTCTCCATAATTAGGTGGAGGAGGGACAGTCTGCCAGGGTTTGATCCACACCTCCTGCGATTCTTCACCACGCTACATTAAAAAATATAATTATAAATAATAAAACATTAAAAAAGAAATATTTCATTCATAATTTTTTTATTGGTTTATACTACTGAGCCTTTGGGACAAGTTTTTTTTTCACATGTTTATTTGAGAGACATGTAACAACCATAATTTGCTTTTTACAATTTTACATGAAATATTACATATTTTACATACTTTTGCTATGATGTCATCTTCAACAGCAGCCAAAGCATTGAATACATCATTAGCTTCAATTTGACCAGTTAATATTATTGTGAGGTTTTCAGCACGGTAAAACTTCTTGTGAAAATTTTTCACCTGAAATATTACATATTAAATTAAATGAAACATCACATGATACATAATTAAAATATAATTAGACAAACAAAAATCTATTTCTGTTGTGGAATAGTTGATTTACTCTAGTTAACAGGAATAACCCTTTTAAATAGGAAAGGATAATATATGATAACATACAGTATAAACAGGAAAAACTGTATATTTGCCATTTATCAGTGGTGATGAAGTTCCTAATGGAACTGAAATATTGGAAACTCCTATCAATAAAAAAATTATTGATTTCAATTGGGCTCATTGGCTAACATTTTATAGAATGTGTTTTGTTCCGATTGTTTATACAACAGTGCCTGCAAAATGAATCACATATCCATATTATTAAGAATTGTAATATTTTTATGTTTCGCAATAACACAAGTGAATTTAAGGATTGGTAAACAACATCCATTTGTAACTAATTAATAGCTATACAACGATGAGACTTTGCAGTTTATACAAAATCAGAGACAGAGTAGGTTCACAGGATATGTTACATACCTTGGTATTATTAGTAGATTCCCTCAAATTTTTCATAATACCACCAGTCTCAGCAGAATACCCGCTATCTGGATACATAGCATGCAACATTAGATACTCGCATCTGTAATTAACATAAATATACATTTAGATGCAGAAGTATACTTATTTATGAATAATATCATATTTCAACCTTTGTTAATTAAATATCGCATAAGGATTCAAGCAAGTCTTATATAATTAATTTATAATGTAATAACCATGGAATCATCTAGTGTTTGAACTAATAAGTTGTTTGTTTTGATTTGTTCACAGACATAGGCATTATACATTACAATACTACCTGTGCTTCACTAGTAACTTAATATAGCCACATTTATATAAATAATAATAAGTTTGTTTAACTATGTAATGTATAAACTAAACCATTGAGTAACATATTCACATAGAATGACCTTTTTTACAAGTCAAATAAGGTTAAGAATTTTTGAAAAATAAAAGCATTACTTTTAAAATTATAAATGATTTAAAGTTAATTATTATTTAGATTCTATCTACAAGCATACCTGCTATCTGCAGTATTTTCTCGTCCCTGCATCTCACAGTACACCACACCAGCATCCTCACCATCCCCATCAATGTGATGTACCTCAGTTATGAATCCCTCGTCAGTTAGGGTTGGATGTAGAATGTGATCGAGATATATTGGCAAAAGTGTCAACATGCCTGCATCACCCGCAGTATAAATAGTGTAGCATGTATGATCAGTATCAGTCCAAGCATTGGTTCCATGTGCCATACATCTATTGGCCAACAAATCTAATATGCCCTTGTATGGGTAACGCTTGGAACCCAAGAAAATTAAATGTTCTAAGGTATGAGGTAATCCATCATCATCATGAGCTTCAGTGGCTGTAATATAAAAAATAAATAACATGATAGGCATCTTCATTCTGTAAAATAATAATATCTTTCAGACCGAATTTTGATTGGCGGCCAATTTTAGGGCGCCAATCTCAACAGAGACTTCCAAACTGTAATCAGCGTAGGCAATATTAGGTGCAATCTGTATTCCCTAAATCTCATAGCACGGTAATCCGACACGACTGGAGAGATCCGGTGCTGGACCAGCGGCTTTACGTACTCTCCGAGGCAAGGTACGAGACTCTGGGCTATAACTGGGAATTTCCAGACAGAAATAACCCAATAGCAGCCTTCTCAAAACCCAATATCAGCTTTCTCTCTACTGGGAATCGATCCCGAGACCTCAGGCTTGGCATAGCGATTACGACCAATGGTTGCACCATCGGTTGAAATCGCAAGGTGTTATACACATTGTCATGTATGATACAGCACTATTTGAATTTCACGGTAGGTAATGATTTTGTTTACCAACAAATGAATATTACAGGGGCACTTTATGTGTATTTGTAGGAGCATAAAAATGTTTAATTTTGAAAAAACTTACCGAGGCAAAAGAATCCATTTACAAGTGGACCCTCAACGTTGGCGATAATAACAGTCAGGCCAGTTTTCTCGGAGACATATTTATTCACTGGTATTACGTCGGATGCTTTCGTTGATGATATCAATTTAAAATGAGACATCATAAATTAACCACTATAACAGTGGTAAAGCTTTAGTAAATATATAAAAATGAGATTTCAAAAATACACCGGCACTGGGAGGAAGGAAGTTTGGGGAAAGGAAAGCAAGGGGGTGGCAAGTGGCAAGGGGGGAGCAAATGACAAATGACAAAAATGACAGTGGTGACAGATGTTGCATTGACTAACATTGAGCGCGTTCCAGAAAACGATCGCAACGATTGTAACACCCTCTAAATCGTTCCACATAAGGCCCTTGGTCGTCGCGAGCGATTGTTCGACGTCATAGATGTCATTACTGTTCGCGACCGCATCCCACCTACTTTGTCCACAAAATATTGGTAGGTCGGAGTGGCCTTTTACCAAAACTTAGGGGGAATTCGAGACGATAACGATAAAATCGTTGCGGAAATGGAACGCACCTAATGGATGACAAATCTCGCTAGACAATTGACAGTGGGGAGTTTTGGCGGGAACCTTGAAAGAGGCGTATGGTGCTCTTATTTTATTTCATTTTCTTGGTGTATTTTTAAGATAGATTGAATAAAGTTGGTGGCATTTTGTTTGATACAGGTTTATTACAATGCCCGTGTATAGTGAAATAGAATAACAGTGCGAAAACACGACCTTTCAGGTTGCCTCCAAAACTTCATTGTAAATGTTCTGGTAAAGTAGCCATCGCTTTACTCAAATAACTTGATTGTAACTCACTTGACTGACATATTATACTTGATAACTTATATACTTGATACTTACTTATTATACTTGATGACTATATTATACTTACTTTTACGCTGCTTAAATAAATACGAAATATCGCTTTACTTGACACTGGCAATATGAGTAAAAGCGATGCCATAATAAAAAAAAATAAAAAAAATTGACAGTGACTCGTAAGTATCACAGAGTAAATAATGGGTGTGTTTATCCGGAGTAACTTTGGGCTTTGCTGCGTCCTCCTATTTGAGGTTGCGCCAGTAGTGTCGTAACCTTCAGAACGTATTAAATTCTCTGCTTTAGATTTAAAAAACAGGGACTTATTGACAGATGTTAGGAGATGTATGTTCGCAATGATGATGAAGTTATAATGTATTATCTACATAGAGCAATACGGGAATACGGGCCAACGGCCGCGGTGGGTCGGAGGGGAGCAGCCATAAGCAGGCCCAGGGAGGCATGCCCTCTGTCAAAGTACAAGCACAAGTGTGCCTGTGCCTGTCGCCTAAATGTTTAAATTGTTTAACTATTTTGTTAAAAACATAAACAACATTTTGTTGTTTAATGTTTTAAAGTCTGCCTCAGTAGCGAAGTGGTAGCAGGCCACTACTACTACGCTGGAGGTCCCAGGTTCGATTCCCGGGTCGGGGACTATCAGAGATAACGGTTGAAAATCCTTTATCTCTGGTTCTATTGGGATTTTTCCATTTTCTGGAAGTTTCCCAGTACCTCGGAGTTTGGTAATGTGCCCGGAGATGGCAACAGGTTCGCCATCTGTTACATGGGCCAAAACGTAACCGGCGAGTCGTGGGTGTTTGCATGTATGCTTGAATGCATGCATTTATTTCTGCCTACCCCAGGCGTAAAGTTACGTTTTTTTTTATTGTTTCTAAAGTCAAGATATGAGTTTCGGAAAATAAATTAAATAGTTTGAAAATAATGAAGAACCATGACGTAAAGACATAACAAAGCTAAATTAAAAATAATATCATTTTACTATCGACATAAAATGTTCATAAATAATATGTATAAATAAAGAAATAACATATTTACTAGAAACAACAAAAAAATAATAGTTTAGCCTGGGTTGCACCAAAATATTTGTTAAAGTTATTGTAACATTCGACCTAATATAAGCGGCGCACGGGGGAATAGCTGAGAGAGAGAAAAGAATATGCCAACAAAAAAATACAAAACAACAAAAACAGGGTTAAAAAGCTCAAAAGAAAAAAAAATGAAAAAGTAAAAAAAGACAAAAAAGGTAAAAAATTAGAAGAAAAAAGAAATAAAGGAAATGGCTTCGCTCAGCGAGTTTCCCTGCATGCCAGCATCGGCCCTACACGCCGGCGCGGAGACAGATAGTCCCGGGGAACGAAGTACACCTCGACACCGACGCCCGAACCATCCCTCCCCTCTGTCGCGCTTCACTAGCGGAGAGAGGGATGCTGTTCAGTTAGTTACAAATGTATGGCTAAGGTGCGAGCCCAATGTGGGACTTGTCCTTTGAAGTTTTTGCATTTGCGTCATTGTAATTCTAAAGGTGCGATATAATGCACATCGAGCTAATAAATCAGATATATCGGCTAATTTCGGTTTCGTAGAGCATTGCCAAATGGAGCGAAGGTTTGGCCGAAGCAGAGGGTTTGAGCACGAGGCAATATCTTCTCACAGCAATCAATGCAGCTTTAATTTTACATCATTATGGAAAGTGAACTCACTTAAATGTGATGTACCTAAAAGCATTGTAAAAGTAGATAAAATCGTTGTAGATCAGTAATTACCCTTAGATTTTAATTTTATTACGTTCCTAGTGTCTTTGAGTCGGGGAGTGATGCTAACAGTAAGTCATAGACTAATATGTAATACTGGATACGGAACGTTATACCCAACACATCATGACCTATGTACGTTATTACATATTCTCTGTGTACGTGATGGTTTCACAAAACTGTTCAATGTATTATTCGACACGAGAACTCGGTTTGGATGCTGTAATATTGGTGGTATGCGATTAATTTCCATATATTAATAATGTAACTTCGGTCAAGGTAGTGGCGTAGCGGTACGATTCTAACACACATTGTCTTGCATACAACATAATTTATTAAATTCGTCTAATACATATATGAATTTAGAATATATTTACATAATTCAAGAAGGTTGTTGACATATTCAAAAATATTACCTAACTTTGAATTTTGTGTAAGTACTACACGCGTTTTTAAAGACGAGCTGATGGCATTATCTGAACGATTTCAACTTGTCGTTGAAAGTCCTACAAAAAAAGCTAGTCTTCAATATTAGAAAAACTTTTTATATTTGACTTAAGCAATAAATATTTTTAGGAAAAACAGGATAAGTACTTAGTTTTTAATCAATGAATTACCTATCATAACACTGTGAAAAGCCTTAACTCGAAAAATCCCGACCACAAATTGACGAACTTAGGAGTAGTACCAAATTAAAATCAATTAAGGTGGTTCAATTAAGAGATTCACAAATAAATTGTATTAAAAATATAACAAAGTAAAACTATTTATTATATGCATTAAATGAAAAACAAAATACCAATATTCATCACACACATACCTAATTTCAAAACGATATCGCGTTCATTAAGATCGTCTCCCCATGGGTCTCTATCACGACAGTATTCATTCAATTAGTATTTATTTAAAAAAGAACTAGAATACTTTCGAAGTGAAAATTTTCCCAAACAAGATTTAAGTATTAAAATAAATTTCTATCCGTGAAAATTCTTTAATAAATAGTGCACTTATAGATATACAACACCTCGGCCCTGGAGCAGATTTTGGCTTTTGGACCTTTTTTTCCCAAGCAATGGAGGAAGTCTAAAGTTGTGGTTCTACTAAAGCCCGGTAAATGTCCGAAGGATCCTAAAAACTACCGTCCTATTGCGCTTCTATGCCAAACCTACAAACTTTTCA
Source organism: Macrosoma leucophasiata (assembly GCA_036365455.1). NCBI lineage: Eukaryota > Metazoa > Arthropoda > Insecta > Lepidoptera > Hedylidae > Macrosoma > Macrosoma leucophasiata. The sequence goes on along the minus strand of JAWQUS010000007.1, from coordinate 17,172,146 downwards.
GAATCAGAATCAGACACTCATTTATTCATTTAGGGTGACAGGCACCTCTTATGACACGTCAAAAAACAAACAAAATAAATTAAAGTGAACAACAATTGATATACATGTCAAGCGAGATAAAAAATATATGTAAAGTCAAGAATATCACTAAGATAAAACTAAATGTAATAAACTAATGTAAAAAGTATATCAGTAGAATGTCTCATTTCCCCTTTACTTTCGAAAGACTTCTTCTGAACGTCTCACAACAGTCTCTTACTCTACTCTACTTACAACCATGTCTTATTCCCCAGCAAGCTGGCTTCCATTTTGAACATTTGTAGTGGCTGATTTCGACTTCCTGGGGAGCATCCCCAAATGTTTTAAGAACCTCAGGTCTTGCCTCGTGTTTCTCTACAGGCGAGTATGCGTGTCCAGTGTGGCACCGCTCTGCTCATGCTAGAGCAGTAAACGTCGCACTAAATGAGACCTGCAGAATAATAATGGGATATATAAAACCTACACCCCTGAACTTGTTATACCCCCTTGCAGGTATTGCCCCAACAGATGTCCGTAGACAGGTTGCATGTGAAACTGAAAAGCGTGAACATGAAAATGACCCTCGACATCCACTGTTCGGTCACGTATAGCCCGTTTGAAAAGCCGTAAGAGTTTCCTGGGCTGCACAGAACCAGCAACAGGTTTTCCAATTGAGGCTAAACAATATCTTTGGAGCTAAATATCCCGTCCCTCCGGTCTACGTCTTACCTTCGGAAAGTCTACCTTTGGGTTCCGATCTGCAATGGCCCATCTGGCGAACCCCAAACCGACTACGCACCGGAGTGGGACGAGTAGATCAAACATGCCTAGATGGGACTATTTGTCAGGACCAGAATGTGACTGCGGTGCTCCAAATCAGGATAATATGATACATCTACTCTCCTGCCCATTGTGCCCCAACAGTTGCACAAGAACAGACTTATATTTTTATGTTGCTAGCTGTTCGGAAATTGAAATATCCTTTATTTTTACCGTGAGAACCTCAGCATACGCAAGTGTAATATGACAATTTGTTAAAAAAAGCTGTGATAAAACGCTGATAAAGTACTCTGAAATCCGATAATGTTGGGAATACAAGCGTGTCAAGTGTACATGCACCGTCCATACTATAGTACCAACCAAAATGTTATTATGATAAACAGGCATTGTTATCATTAATTAATTCTACTTATATCTTACAAAAACAAGATAACACGCAAGTATCTCTAACCTTATGTAAAATTAATCGAATCTATTCGAACTTGCAATAAAAAAAAGAATGTCCTGGCTCAGAATTAGCCAGCAAATTCTATAAATTCTATATTACAAACTATCCGAATTCAGCAGATAATGATTGTAAGAGAATGGTAGGAACTGGTGGTAGACTTCCAAGAGTGCAAGAGCTGGAGGGAGTAGGCACTACCGCATATTACCTAATATAATAATATAAAACAATTATTAAGGGTAAAAGCGACTTCTTTACGATATTCAATAAACTGCAAAGTCTATTATATCGGTTGCCTAACTAGCATAGTTGGCAATAGATGGCGCTGCTGCTACCATAAAGCAATGCAATAAATGTGAAGGAAAGATTTGACAAATCGGGCAGGACTTCAGTAGCTTAATTGGAAGAGCGGCTGGACTAGATTCCCAGTAGGCCGCGAGTTCGAGTCTCGCCTGAAGTCAAATTTTTCTTTCCATTTTTCTTTAAAATAAAATATATTTCACAAGCATGTGTTAATGCGAAATAATATAAAATAATAATATCTGCGCGAAATGGTAGTAAAAAAAGGACCGGTCAAGTGCGTGTCGGGCCACGCGAAGTGTAGGGTTCCGTAGTTACAGAGTAAGAGAAGTAATGAAAAAAAAAAATTTTATATGGAGTTCTATTTCGAAATTTTCGAGTCAACATTTGGACGACTATTGGCCGAATACTCAAACGTCACTCAATTTTAAGCAACGCTCAAATGTGCGCTGTCTCTGTCGTTTGAACGTGTTTTATAAAGACAGGACTTTTAAATCCCACTTAGATGACGTTTGAGTATTTGGCCGTATTTCTCGCAAACTTGTAAAGCCAACTTAAGTGTGATAGTTTTCCTTTTAATTTAACTATATGTAGCTACTATTGCCGTAACGTTTGAATTTCTTACAACAACCGTTTAGTTGGTACGGGGAGGGGGGGGACACTTGACTCTAACGAAAATTGGCACTTTAAAGGTTAATAAGTGACAAACCGTTAACTAAATCGAAAAATAATATTAGCACACCCCTAACGTTTTTGAAAGACCTATCCAACAATATCTCACACTATATAAAAAAAACGAAAAATCAAAACAAATATCCGCGCGTTGCATGTAGGGGAGGTACCCTAAATAAAAAAAATGTCATGTTTTTATTCTACCACTTTATCGGCGTAATAGAGATATATACTTGTCCCATATTTCAAGTCCCTAGTACTAACAGTTTTTGCGTTAAACCGCGGACGGACAGACAGACAGACAGACAGACGGACATGGCAAAACTATAAGGGTTCCTTGTTTACTACGGAACCCTAAAAAGGTGGCAAAGCATCTGCATTGTGACCTCTGGTTTTTGTGTAGATGTCTACAGACTGCAGTCATCATTTAATATCAATGTGAGGCATTCTTGTTAGTAAACTTTTTAATTTGAACTAAAATTAGAATGATTTTTTTTATTATACTTTTAATCGGATTATATCAAGAATGAAATCACCTTCATTACATAAAAAACAATGCGGAAATTTCGATGCTAGTTTGCTTATCGTGTGAAAAAGTTGTCAGATATCGTATAAAGCCAAGCTCCAAAGACTAAACACTCTAAACCTACAAGCCCTACTTCACAAACTCTACACTTTAGTCAATTTTATATATATTTTTAGTCTATGAAAAACTGGTCAGATCTCATGTAGAGTCAAGATTCTTGATATATGCGCCCTAATTTTGCCAGACTTAACTTCACATACTCTACATTCTAGTTAAAACATGTGGCTTTGCCGTTTCGTTACTCTATGAAATCTACGTGATGGTAGCACACGTTTTAACTAGAATGTAGAGTATGTGAAGTTAGGTCTGATAAAGTTGGCTCTACATGAGATCTGATCTCTTTTTCATAAATGGCCTCTAAAATGGTGAATTATTCCGAATTCGAGGAGGGCAATGGCTGTCACATGCGTCATACTCGTGAACGGGTGCTGTTGGTGGGGACTGGTCTGCTCTGGTTTGCAGGAGCTACATCACATTTAGTAGACAGCAGTTTGTTTGCATCTATGCTTTGGACATTCACATTATTTGTTTTTTCACGATAATCTGTACTACATTTAAGCTCTCATTTAAAAGAGCTCCTACTGAGTTTGTTGGGTAACGGAGTTCTTCTCAGTAGTGACTGCACTTGGAACTCTGCTAAGTGAATAACTTTGATCTTGACGAATAAGTTTTTCTTTTTCTTCGTTAATCTTCATTGAAGGACTTGAAAAATTTTGTGATTATTATGTTTTAACCAAATAGTTTAAATTCTAATTTTTAATTTACTATTAATATATGATTTTGCTTTTACTATATGTAATGGTTATTCACTCTAGGTATTTTATGATTTATTGACGTTTTGAAAGTATCTGTAAAGATCTATTCGAAATAAAAATAATTTCTATTTCTATACATTTTGTCTAAAGTGTTGAGTCAGGGCTGTAGAGCTAGAGTCGAATACGAGGTAGGGCAGCATTGGTCACAGGTGGGGCGAAAGTAAAAAAAAATATTATAATTGATCTGCCTTCGAAGCACGGGCTCCTATCAATCACCAGGTATATTATTGATCTTTAGGTCAGTGATGTACAGCCAATAGCTATTCGTAGACAGATGTGACATAATGATGTGGATATCATGAGGATGGATCTAAGAAATATAATATATAAATCTATATAACTATATAAATCCTCAATGATGAAGACTCCATCGATCCAAGGTCGAACTTCCATTTTTGGAAGTAGAGTTTCACATCTGAATGAGAGTGAGGTAATATTAATTATATATATAATATTAGTGATACTTAATTCTTGAAGCATAAAACAACAATGTGATTCGTCTAAAAAGAAAAGAGAATCAACAATTAAATGCCCATGCTTTCTTTACAAACATAATCAATTATTAAATTGAACGAAATAAATAAACATTTCTAGTTTTATTTTTAAACTGGTAGACAATGTCAAAAGTCAAATTTATATCTTTTAAAGGTTGTCAAATGTTTCATATATAATTAATAAATATAATAATGACAACCCTTGATACGTCCCACTGCTTTCACGACGACGGCACGAGTCTTTCCCCTTTTTGGGAGGAGGCCTGGAGCTTTCTCCACCACGCTGCTCCAATGCGGGTTGGTGGAGATAAGGGTTAGTGGCCAACCCGTTGTCGGATGTTTTCAAACCGCCCATATCCAACAACCGCTACAAATACGTCTACAGCTAAAAAGGACTTGTGTTGTGCCAAAAGGTCATATTGGCAGATCTCTTTTTGATGTTTGACTTTTGTGATGAATGTGAACTAATTATGTAATCTATCTCTAAATTAAAGGATATTTAGCTAGCAACAGTGCTTTAATTATACTATATAGAGATACACCATAATATCAAGGTTTCTAAAACTGTATTTCTCTAAATGACGACCCTGAACGGGAATAGGTACAATGCCATTTTCTTTTTTTATAAATAAGAATCTGAACGGTGATATATTGCATCCATAGATACAACATAAGTAAGACATCTACGCTGCGTAGTCTCAATGTAAGTGCTTGGCATAGTTGAGACTTTTTGCGTCTGTACCTCTTTTTTACTTAATTGCGAGGAATGAACAAAAAATCCTTACATTCGTTATTTTTTCACATAACAAAGGAATGATTCACATGGCCAATATCCAGTTACCATGAGGTAGTTAAGAACTGCAGTCACACAAAGCTCCGTTAGTGCATAAGTCATTATCACATTAGTATGGGCGTCGCAGTCATATTTATAAGTTATTGTCTTCACAAACTCCCAGTAAGTCAGTGTCATATTCTTAAAGATGTAGGTACTCGTATAGAAAACAGAAGGTCAGTTATTGCCCCTCTTGCGTGCATATATGATACAAAGTTATTAAAAGTTAGTCTTATCTAAGTTTATCCAAAAATAAAGTAAACTGTAATACTTACGAAACAGGCAAAAAACACACGATCCAATTATACTAAACTAGTAGTTGAGTATCAGGTATCGAAATTTAAAACATTTAAAAAAACACTGCTTATGATTCCGGTGTAGGTGGTTCGAGAGGCATCAGTTTTTTGTAGGTCAGTGCCCAGTGGCGACAATTTTTGGGACCATAAATAATCGGAATGGAACTTTTTATTATGACTTCGGAAATCGTGATAAACCGTTTTCAACCCTTAAAATCTCACTCCCACCCCATTCGCGTCCTCAGATCAATATTTTTTTTCTTCGTGCTTCGGCACTAGCTTATTGTCTCTTTTCATAGAAATTACGGGGCTCTACATTTCCATTTAACCACCAAACACATTTTCATGTAAAATGTTGCCAAGATGAAATCAAATGGCTTGCGCTTTCAAAAAGCAAAAAGTCATTAGTTCATCTTGACTTGACTTGACTGATCATCAATGACTTTTTGCCATTTGGTTAGAAACTTAACTCTACATGTGATCTAATTTTGATCACATGAAAAGTTGTTGTTTGGCTTTATGGGAAACCCAAACAAACAAACTTTTATATTGTTATATAGGTAGGTACAATACAACAAGGGCTCAAATTAATATCAATTTTCAAACTTTCACATCAAAATTTGCGGAATTCTAATACAAACTTCTATCATCTGAGCCTAATCCTGGCACTATTGTGTTCCCAGATTATTGGTTTCCAATCTGTCCTCCAGCGTTCAAGATCAATGTCGATACTTGTTATTACAAAGTTACTTTGTTTAAACAGTAATCCACGGAGCCGTGTAATGATTTAGAATAGAATAATGACATAGCAGAATCTCGACAGATTCGCATGTAACTTTCGAATGGCCCGTATTTTCACAGCACACGTGAATGGAGAGATGTGCCTGCTATCTCGGACTATCTCCCACGACATTATCAGACGCTAGCTATACACCGGCCGCCGCTTCCCACACCCGTTGGTTGCGCGATCACATTCGCACTGTCACAGACGCGCGCGTTCGACGCTGCCCACGGTTTGTGTGATTCGCGGGCTCCGACAGTTTTTGTCGTACATAAAAAGTTTCACATACTTTCTCGGATAATAAGTGTAATGTTGGTGAGTTTTAATTTATTGACTTACATAATTAATTTACATTTAAAATAATTGTGGTGATAGTTACGTTGCGTATTGTTTCTAATTAAAATAAATTTATTTAAATGTGCTACCTCTGAAATCAACAAAACACTATTTCAACATTACTTTTTCGTGGCTATAAATTTCGTAGAATCTATTGTGAAAACGACTCTACAATAAAGATACAAGTACGTACTTACCTGCGGTCGACCACAAAAATCGCTCAACGGATTCTTACCAACAACTGTTAACTATATAACTCTTCAAGCTGTTTCAAAAAACCAGTTGAAATAATTTGGATTTTATTGTTTCTTAAACTAGAAAGAACGTACCTATGTAGGTATGTTCTATACGGCAAGTACCCACTTTATTTTCACTGACACTTTATATTCGTACTAGCTGTCCCGGCGAACTTCGTATCTATCGCTTCATCCAACACAACGATTCAACGAGCTATTTTCATACTTACTCATATCTATCAAATATAGAAAGAATATCACAAAAATCTATCAATCTATTAGTTTCAGAGGCGTGTGACCACAAACCTCCCGTGACACGAGAGTTTCATACATAAGATCCTAGATTATACCTAGGTATAATTAAGTATTAGCATTTTGTAAAACTAGATAACTTGTTAATTTGGGTATTTTTGTTGTTGTACTTATCACTTATCGAGCTATCAACTTATCATGTAAATGTTGCACTTATCATTAAATATTTTGAAATTACGCAAATGATAATAAAATTAATAACACAAAGTTGATACCTATCGATATTATTTTTTTTTAAATATCTTTACTGTTGCTGGTTTCTGATAAAGGTAGGTATAATAGTATAATCTGAGCGTCTTCGTAGGTATATTATTACGGTAAATTGCATTTTCCTAAGATGTAAAATATGTTTAAGTATCTACCTACTACAAACTATACCTAATTCATGATATCGACGCTTAAGAACCAAATCCATCTATCTACAAAAAAACAACTTTTCAGGAGACGAAAAAAACAACGTTTTCGTAGGTTTTCGCGAGCTTCATACATTGTAGAAATTAAACTTGAGGATTTTCTCGCGTATACAACACTCCCAAACTTCTTAGACCCGACGTTTCGGTCGCTTTCCGGCTACCGTGGTCACGGGCAAACTGAACGAAACGTCGGGTGTAAGAAGTTTGGGAGTGTTGTATACGCGAGAAAATCCGCAAGTTTAATTTCTACAGACGAAAAAAACGTTTAATTTTTTCCACAAATTTATTACGTCTCATAACTAAGGTGGTATTGGTATTGTCTTATAACTTTTTATTTATCGCGAATTTGAGGTTACTGTTTAAAGAAAATGATTCGTAAGTTGGCCATAACAACAACTGCGTCAAAAAGTAAAAATCTACAAAAGTGTAGAATGGTTTTGGTTCTTAAGCGTCGATATGGATCATTTATAAACAATGTCCGGAAAGCCCTTTCGATTTGTATTTGTAAACCAATTCATTTCAACCCTTATGGCGAGATTCATAGATCGTTCTACGACTCTAATTTAGCATAGAGCCGAACTTTCAAGTATTACCTACAATTTTGTTTAATAGACGTGTCCAAAGTCTTACTTACCTAAAAAAATACCTCTTTAAAAAGTAAAGACCAAGTAAAGTGGAATATGACAATATAAAACAAAATAAGGATTCAAAGTTTAACTCTAATATAGGACAAGATTCACATTGCTCTACGACTTTACTTTGACTTGGAGCCGAACTATTATTGCTTATTTTGTTTCACAGACGTGTCAAAAGTCTTATTTTCTTTGCAAATCTAAAGAACAAGTGAAGTAAACGTAAATATGAGTTTGACACTACTATAAAACGAAAAGCTACTTTCCGCAACGTATTCTTACAACTGTCAGTAAAGTATGACAGTTCTTAGGATGAAATTCATAGACCGTATCCTTAGAACTGTCAAAACTCATAGCGTACTGATAGGTTTCGAACCTATACTTTGCTCAAAGTAAAGTCGTAGTGCGGTCTGTAAATCTCACCCTGAGCGTACTTTACTGGAAGTAAAGTCGTAGTGCGGTCTGTGAAATTCCTCCTAGTAGTAAGATGGAAGGATATCCAACAAAGATGCTGATTAGGTAGTAAAATTCCGCTTGAGCAGGGCTAGGCGTAGGTACCAACGTAATTATTAAATTAAATACATCTACCGCCAAATGGTTCATTAGCACTATATTATTCCGGCTCGATGGTGATTGAGGTATCGCTCCGAGGGAAAAGATCATAATGCTTCAGGGGTGGCACCTGCCGATTCTGAAATGCGGAGTTGCATTAAGAACTAGCTCTTATGTAGATACCAACTTACAGGTTTTAAATATTTAAAACCTGTAAGTTGGTATCTAAATCAAAATATTAATTGTGACAGTGCCTACCTAAAATATATAAATACCCTATCTGTGAATCTGTTCATTAGTCTATTTACAAAATATCCCGCCTTATGTTTACAGTCGATATAGGCTAAAATGATGAATGAATTACTTAGGTAGGTATATTATGTAATTACGACAAAAATTTAAAACACTTTCACTTTACATTTTTATGGTTGATAAAAAGTATTAAAAGTATTATGTTCGAAGGTTGTTTGGACTTTAGCCCTAATTAATTACAGATAGGTACGTATTATCAAAATAATCGTTGAAAATAATGCTCGATACATAATTATTTAGGAGATTATCTGCAGAGTTATCTCATATTTTCAAGCAAATATAAATATATCCGCTAGGAAATTAAGATATTTTTGCTACGTTACGAAGTACATTTATATAGGTACGTACTTAAGTGATCCAATAGTTTTTTAAATATTATTATTTTAGTACTAGCCGTTTTCTGCAATTTCAATAAAAAAAAATAATTCATTTCCATTACACAAATAGGTACATAGTTTTAAGCAAAAAAAACTGTTGTTTAAAACCGTATTTAATGTCTGATTCAAATGTTGCTTATTCGCATCACAAAATTTAATTGTGTTATGTAATTGATCTTGTTTTAAGAATAGATTAACAGTAGCTTCCGTTTACGCATGCGTTAATGCGTGCGAATTATTAGATAGGTACCTACTCAATAGAAAAACATACTTAAACATAGTGCATGGAGGATGTCAGAGGAGAGGATGGTTTCACTACGTGGAGAGGGGAATGGTGTTGCGACATGTACTAGGCAATCGACGATTAGCTTGTTTAAATGTACGACGGCTCTATCCATCTTTTATTTGATATCTCATTGTTCGAATTCAATTTACACGTAAAATATTAGCTAGAAAAAAAAGGATCGGTAGATATAATTTAGTAAAATTACTATAATTATAATATTTTACTAGTCATACGTCTTAATTCGCTCGGTAAACTGTTTTGGTATTTGGCTTATGGCCAACATTAAGTGTGACCTTTGGTTTCATACTAGTGTAGTGATCGCAGACTGTGTCTCATTTATCTAAAAATCTAACACTGTGTTAGAATACTTACGTGAAGACAAGCATGAGTATTAGTCAATACGATAAATCTACTGGATTCTTCGGTAAGCAGGCACATTGCAAAACTACAGTTTGAATCTTACAGTGGCTATGGTTCGGTGACGAATGGTGAAACGGCAGACACTCCTCACGGACGACGCAACTGAGCTCCGCTGACCATCATTTTGTAATAAATTACCGCATTACATTTTTAAAAGTAACTAATCGACTTAAAGTTTAAATGCCGAGTTTTAATTTGGAAAACAGCAGAATTGTTCATATTTTTGTTTGGAAAATAACAGAATTGTTATTGTGTATTTAACAGGTTATGATTAAATAACATTGATTCGCTCAATTTATATATTAATAATAAACGAATGAGACACACTCTCGCCTTAACTCAGAATAAACAAAATACCTTTTAAATAGGGTATCACGTAGGTACCTATATCAATAAATAACAAAAAGATAAAATATTTATGTCATTCATCAAAATTTCAACACAACAACCTTGATTATATTTCATAACCATAAAACAACTTTTAGTGGCAGGGCTACTCCGTGTAGTTAATTACTTGATGCGTATTAGTAGGTCAACCTAGATTTAAGACTCGCTATCGATTTAACGATGAGACGAATTTCTTATATACCTAAGTAAATAAAAGAAAAGAAAACACAGTATAAAAGACCTGATATAACTATTTCGATTAATATTCAATGACAAACGTGGTAGTAGGTAGGTATATAGTTAGTTAGTAATTACTTTTCTGTCTTTGTAATTAATTTTGCTGGATAAATTGCTGATTAAATATTTATTACGTTTTAGAAAATTAAAGCTAAAAAGCATTCAGTTCAAGGATGCGTTTTAAAAATATAAATAAATACAGTTTGTCATTCTACCATCTTCAGAGTTATATCTACACCAATTTAGAAAGAGAGAAGTGATGAATGTAACTGAATGTACCTATGTACTTAAGATCCAAGTGAGCTGCATGCCTGTTTGCCACCTTCGTTACATACAAAAATATAGCAGAGGCATGGCAGAGGCAGATAATATGTAGGTAATAATACTACGTAGTAGGTTGAAGTGTGTGGGATAGCATTTAATAATAGAACACGTAAAGGTAACTTCACGCCTGTAATTCTCGAAGGGGTAAGCAGAGGTAAATGTATTCATACAAGCACACAACGCCCTTGATTTACTGGTTATGTTTTGGCCCATGTACCTGACAGGTTTCGAACCTGTTGACAATAGTTGACATCTCCGGGTATATTACCAAACGCCAGGGTACTGGGAATATCATAATATCTAATAATTAATTCACAGTTATAATACTTGCTTTAAAAACTATTAGCTAAGTTATTTTCATAAACTCATACAGAATATGATCACGTGCGTCGCGTGTTTAAAAGCAGCAATATAAAGTATTTAAGCACAAAATTCAATTATATTTTTTTAATTATAATTGAATGCATAAAAATGTAAATAAAATATAACTTATTATACTCACATAACATATTACATTAACAGAATATTCCACAAATATTATTTTTATGAAAGTGTGTTTGTTTGTACGAACTCTTACTTAATCACTCAAGCACTAACCTACATACATAATAGGTTGGGGAAAAAGTCTTTTCGCATTATAGTACACAGAAAAATTATTGACTAATTGTACAGTGACATTGTTTATGTATTATGCCAAGCTGCTTCTGAAACGTATGAGGGGAATATGTTAAGAGGTAAGAAGCCTGTTGCTGGGTGGAATAGGTATGTGAGTGAGGCTCACAGGGAAGCCAGGTTGAAATTTGAGCTCTGGGTGTGGCATGGTAAACCCCGGGAAGGTCGTATTTGGAGGGACATGCAGACGAGTCGCAGACGTTTTAAATCTCGCCTACGATGGTGTCAAAACAATAGTGATCAAATTAGAATGGATATCCTGGCCACACACCACTCTAAGCGTGATTTTCGAGGATTTTGGAAGTCCACAAATAAGTTGAATGCTAGACCAGGCCTGCCTGTGAGCGTTGATGGCATTAGTGATGTAATGAGCATAGCCGAATTGTTCAGAGAGCATTTTAATGTAACGTCACCGTTGGGGCCATCACAGTCTACATGCATTGCGGGTTGTAGTGGCGTGGAGGTGAAAGCCCGGTTCATGGCAAAAGATGTTGAGAAAATAGTTAAATCTATGTCAAGGGGTAAGTCTCCAGGTCATGACGATCTGAGTATAGAACACCTTAAATATGCAGGATCTCATTTGTACAGAGTATTAGCTATGTTTTTCTCTGTGTGCGTTGGACACAGTTACTTACCTACGCCAATGATGAAGACGGTGGTGGTGCACGACAATCAGTTTGGTTTTAAGTCTGGTCACTCCACCGAAATAGCTGTTTTATGTTTAAAGCAAACTGTCAAGTACTACACTGACAAGAGCACACCAATTTTTGCTTGTTTTCTTGACCTGTCGAGGGCATTTGACCTGGTTTGCTATGACATCCTCTGGCAGAAACTGGAACAGACGTCGATGCAAGAGGAATTGATACGCATTTTTAAATATTGGTACCAAAATCAGGTCAATGTTGTTCGGTGGTCAGGTGCTCACTCGTCTCCGTATATGTTGCAATGTGGGTAAGGCAAGGGGAGATCAGTTCATCCTTGCTTTTTAACCTGTATATAAACGCGCTCCTTGAGAAGCTCAGCAGCACGCATATCGGATGTCATATTGGAGGAATTTGCCTGAATAATATTAGTTACGCTGATGACATGGTGCTGCTGAGTGCCTCTGTGTGTGGGTTAACGAAGCTGCTTGGCATTTGTGAAAAATATGCTGACGCTCATGGATTAGTGTATAACGTGAACAAGAGTGAATGTATATATGTGATATACCAGCTATCAAACTCAATGGATATCCTCTAAAAAGAGCAAACAAATATAAGTATCTCGGTCATTTCGTGACCTCGGACCTGAAAGACGATCTAGATATAGAGAGGGAGCGAAGGGCGCTGTCTGTTCGTGCGAACATGATAGCCCGCAGATTCGCTCGCTGTTCGAGGGATGTCAAAAACTCGTTGTTTAGAGCATTTTGGACATCCTTTTACACGAGCAGTCTGTGGGTGAATTATTCTCAAAGACAGTACAGCGCACTGCGTGTCCAATACAACAATGCATTTAGGGTGCTGCTGGGACTGCCTCGCTTCTGTAGCGCCTCGGGGATGTTCGCCGAAGCGCGTGTGGATTGTTTCTATGCAACCATGCGCAAGCGCTGCACATCCCTAGTGCGTAGGGTGCGCACCAGTCGCAGCATCATCCTAAGTGCATTTGCAGAACGCTTTGACTGTCAGTACCTGAACCACTGTAACATGGTTCATGTACTGACCAATATTTAATATTTTATATAATGTATTTTTATTAATTATTTTTATTATTTAGTGAATTGATTTATTTATTTTATTTCATTAATTATTATTTGTTATTGTAATGTACTATGATCCATGATGGTCGAAGAATAAATGAATTGAATTGAATTGAATAGTATGTATGAACTTGTAATAAAATCTCTTTGGCTGTAGTATTTGTATCTGGCTGGTTTTGGTATCATTGAAAGTTAAAATTTTAAAGAACATAATTCCAAATTCAAATTAGGCAAATGTGTGATTTTCATTTGTTTTTCGTACTGTCAAGATGAGTGAATCTAATGAAGAAATTCGATACATTTTAAAATTTTACTACAAAAAAGGTAAAAATGCAACGCAAGCCGCGAAAAAAATTTGCGATGCTATGTTTATGGACCTAGTGCAGTGTCTGTGAGAGTAGCACAAATTTGGTTTAAGCGTTTTCAATCCGGAAATTTTGATGTCAAAGATGCACCTCGCTCTGGTCGCCCTATTACGTAAAAATGGATGCCATTTTTGAAAAAGAGGAGCAAGCTCGACATATCAGTAGTTACGACGTAGCTGAAGAACTGAGAATTGATCACAAAACAGTTTTGGCGCATTTGAAAAAAGCTGGGTACAAAAAAAAGGTCGATATTTGGGTACCTCACGAGCTCACTGAAAGAAACCTCATGAACCGTGTACTCATTTGTGATTCTTTATTACGACGTAATGAAACCGAATCATTTTTGAAGAAGCTGATAACTGGTGATGAAAAGTGGATCACGTACGACAAGAACGTGCGAAAAAGGTCGTGGTCAAAGGCCGGTCAGGCTTCACAGACTCTGGCGAAACCCGGGTTAACTCGCAATAAGGTGATGTTGTGTGTGTGGTGGGATTGGAAGGGCATTATTCATTATGAGCTATTACCACCAGGCAGGACTATCGATTCTGAACTCTACTGCGAACAACTGATGAGATTAAAGCAAGAAGTTGAGAAAAAAGCGGCCGGAATTGATCAACAGAAGGGGTGTGGTGTCATCATGATAACGCTAGACCTCACACATCTATAGCCACTCAGCAAAAATTAAGCGAGTTTGGCTGGGAGGTGTTAATGCATCCGCCGTATAGTCCTGACCTTGCACCTTCAGATTTCCACCTGTTTCGGTCTCTTCAGAATTATTTATGCAATGTTAGGTTAACATCACGAGAGGACTGCCAAATCCACTTGTCGCGGTATTTTGATGAGAAGTCCCAAAATTTTTATAGCAATGGGATCATGTCCCTACCTACAAGATGGAAAAAGGTTATCGAACAAAATGGTACATACATACTTTAGTTAAATTTAAATAAATTATATTAAAAAATGTTTTGAATTATCTTAAAAAATGCGAAGAAACTTTTTCCCCAACCTAATATTCAAGCATAATAATGGCAACCCATTATACGTCCCATTGCTGGGCACGAGTCTCTCCCCTTTTTGGGTTGAGCCTGGAGCTTACTCCACCACGCTGCTCCAATGCGGGTTGGTGGAAATAAGGGTTAGTGGCCAATCCGTTGTCGGATGTTTTCAAACCGCCTATAAGGCCTCCGACAAGGTTTAACGACTGCTATCTATCAATAGCAACCGGGACCGACGGCTTAACGTGCCCTCCGAAGCACGGAAACGCGCATTTTAATTTGCCACTAGCGGTCACCCATCACACACTCGACCGCACCCGTATCGCTTAACCGAGTAGAACGCTTCCGGTCTACACCAGCCCCTAGGCCATGCGCGCTTCCATTCATTCATTCTTCCATTAAAGCATGATTGCATCTTAATTCATAGAGATTGAAATCTCTATAACACGACTCATGACTTTATTATAGAACATGCAGGATAAGTCGCAATTTTCATTACCTTAATAAGTATAAAGTAAATGTGAACGAAGTAGCATGGTCAAGATAGTATTAAATAATAAGCTATTAATATGTATATGCATTATAACAGAATAATATTATTCTGTTATAATTATTTATGGTATGTAGGAAATTGTATCGTCTTTACTACAGAAACGTGACATAGTACGCCCAAGGCTGCGTTTCGCTCGACACAATGATGAATTCAATAGCATTATTGTCATTATGGTGTGATGAGATTGTCATTAGTTACACCATAATCGTAATGCAATGCCACCATTTGCGGTGGCCGGCTATAGGTATGTTCCATTAGTTACGAAGTAGTGGTTATTGGTGATAACTATGTCCTTCGTAGAGTCGTTTTGGACGTAGCTCGAGGTTCACATTCTCAAATCTATCTACCGTCAAGCTTGTAGTTCACAGACTACACAGCAAAAACAAAAATCTCAAGGTAGATGCGTTACCACTTCGGAGAGCGTTGGTTGACATCAATTTGGGAGTAGATACTTGGTATGTACCTACTGCATATTACAGAATTTTTCTATACCTAATGTACTGCCTAGTGCTCATCAAAATATTCAAAATGATCTCAATAGAGTTAGATAAAGAAATACGTCCTCTTAGCTCTCTTTATGGCCACTTCAAAACTTCAGAAACGACGAAGCCCAAAAAGCCTCGCTTTCTGTTGTATGGATAAATATTAAATGTAGGTATTTTCATCTGTTCTTAGTATTTGATGACAAAGCAGCAACAGAAATAGATACCTTGAAGTCATCTCTGAAAATTTCAACTGTCAATCTAACATGGCTCTTGAGATACCTGGTGACAGACTGACGGACAGGGGTGTGTTAATAATAGAGTTTTTACCCTTTGTGTACCTATGGAACCTTAAAAACGAATTCACAAGTTTATAGTTAATCAACAACAAGGATATAAAATTGTGGCTGCATAAAAAAAACTTTACAATTACCTACACACGTGCACGTTGTCACCTATGCAATACGTGGTAAATAATTAAGTAGGTATACCTATCCAATTGATCTTGACCGAAGGCCGACATTTACGAGGCAACTTTTATGTATTCGAAGGTTTTCGTATTACTTACACGAGACGAGTAAATAATGTTTCACGTAGATGCCACAGTGGCGTAGTGGTCGACGATTGTCAACGTAGCAAAATAGCAATTTTTTAAAAATAATTATTAATTCTATTTTCCAATCACTTTACTGCTACTTTGATAAACTCAGCATGTAATATTTTCAAAATGCGGTTCATAGGAAGACAACTTGAGCATAGACAGTTCATAAAAAATAAATTAAGTGCTCATTAAGTGCTCTCGATCTAGACAGAAAATGATTTAAGTATTTAAAAAAAAAATCTGCGGAGATCGACTTTGCCAGGTTAAGTCGAAGGGAGTTCGGTGTTAGGTATTTTTAGGGTGCCGTAGTAACAAGGAACCCTTATAGTTTAGTCTGTCGGTCCGTCCTCGGCTTAGCGCAAAAACTATTGGTACTAGAGGCTTAAAATTTAGCACAAGTATACAACTTAATCAGGCCGACAAATTTGTAGAATGAAAAAGACTTTTTTTTTTAATTTAGTGTACCTTCTCTACAAGTAACGTGCGGATCTTTTTTTTATTTTTCGTTTTCTAAATAGTGTGGGATATTGTTGGATAGGTCTTTCAAAAATGTTAGGGATGGGAAACATCATTTTACGATTCAGTTAACTGTTCGTGACTTATTAAGCTTTAAAGGGCCAATTTTCGTTAGAGTCAAGTGTCCCCCCCCTACCGACTAAACGGTTGTTGTAAGAAATTCAAACGTTACGGCAATAGTAGCCATATATAATGAAATTAAAAGGAAAACTATCCCACTTAAGTTGGCTTTACAAGTTTACGAGTAATAGTCGACCAAAAGTATTTTACTCGAAAATTTCGATCAACTCCATAGAAAATATTTATTTATTTTTTTCATGACATTATACAAACCTAAAAACTACGAAACCCTACACTGCGCGTGGCCCGACTCTCACTTGACCGGTTTTTTTTCTAATTAATTAATTTAAAACTTTATGAAATGCAATGTGGACATTTCAATAATATAACTTGCTGAATCTGTAAAAGTAGCAGTTAAATGATAGAATACCAATTACTGGTGGTAGAGCTCCAGTGACGGGCGTAGGCACCGCCGCATTACCTAATTTACTTGCCGCTAAATGGTAGTGTTCAGCACTATCGTGTTCCGGTCAGGTGGTAATGTACGGCCCTGTAATTTCCGGCACAGAGGCATAACACCTTAGGCCTCAGGAGTGGTAACGCATCTGCATTTTGGCCTTGGTCTTAATGTGGGTGTCTATAGGCTGCAGTCATCACTTAACATCAATGTGAACTGCATGCTTGTTTGCCACTTCAATTACATAAAAAAAAAGAATAAATTAAAAAAAAATCTACATAGATCTAGAGCATTTCATTCTTATGGACTGTCTATGCTCAAGTTGCCTTCCTATGTACCTACTGTATATTGAAAGTATTACTTGCTGAGTCTATCAAAGCTACTTTGCTATTTGTATTTTTCCAATTTAGTAAAATTGTAAAAATACAAATAAACCATTTAATTCCATAAAAATAAATCATATTCTGCCTAGATCGAGAGCACTTAATGAGCACTTAGTCCCTATTTATTACATTAAGAACAAGGTCATCCAGATCTGGAATTCTAGACAAACACTGTTAGCGTGACAAAAAGGTAGCAGTTTTCGCATTTCCTATAAAGCCAAAGGAGCACAAAATTCGCGATACTGGCACACAATTAGCATTAAATATTACGTTAAATAATTATCGATTTTGCTAATTTTTGCATGACAGGTTTATAGACAATAGTGGTCGTAAGTCCCTAGTAGGTACAATCGAAGCCTCGAATGCGGTCCTCAGGTCGGGGCATCAGTGAAAGATTCCTAGTGGCACCATTGAAGTTAAGTAGATTTAGGTATCTATAGATACAATTATAGAAACTGTTATCGAAGTATATTTTATTATCATTATCCAGCTTACGGAAGTGGCGTTCCCGGGAACGTACGTGACCCAAAGACAATATTATAAAATGCTTCCATCATTCCACTTGCGACCTCAGATTTGAATAAATGTTTGATATCAGTTGGTGCTTTGTCACATTTAGCTAGATGGCGTGCAAATTTTGTTGTATTTTTTAATTTGTAGACTCAGGTAAAGCCGTGGTGCCTACGCCCGCGAACTGCGTTTCTGGAGCTCTTCCACCAGTAAAATGCAGATTATGAACTGGCGAATCATGAGTGTTTGCTTGTATGTAAAAACCTCTTATAGCTACCCCTCCGGGAAATACAACCATGATTACCTAAGTACCTACTTCTTTATATCACATGTTGTAGGTATAAGTATTTTTATTTCATTTTAAAATTATAAACTCTTGCGTTCACACGCGTAAAATTTTATGGAAATTAAAGGATTCACGTGATCTTATTATATTATTGTACTTGCATCATCGTCGCATTAAGTACTAGTACTAGTAGTACATAGTATTAAGTACGGTTGGCAACAGAAGAAGGTAAATTAATAATTTAATACCACACATACAACGTTGTACTAAATTGGAACCTGAAGTAACCGTCTACTGCACACCGCCATTAATCGCATACATATTCGTAGGTATTTTATTTTTAAAGAAAAATGGAAAGAAAAATGTGACTTCAGGCGAGACTCGAACTCGCGACCTACTGGGAATCTAGTCCAGCCGCTCTTCCAATTGAGCTACTGAAGCCCTGCCCGATTTGTCAAATCTTTCCTTCACATCTATTGCATTGCTTTAAGGTAGCAGCAGCGCCATCTATTACCAACTATGCTAGTTAGGCAACCGATATAATAGACTTTTCAGTTTATTGAATATCGTAAAGAAGTCGCTTTTACCCTTAATAATTGTTTTGAAAAAACAATTTTTAAGGGTAAAAGCGACTTCTTAGCGACTTTTTTGGCAAAACAATTATTAAGGGTAAAAGCGACTTCTTTACGATATTTAATAAACTGAAAAGTCTATTATATCGGTTGCCTAACTAGCATAGTTGGTAATAGATGGCGCTGCTGCTACCTTAAAGCAATGTAATAGATGTGAAGGAAAGATTTAACAAATCGGGTAGGGCTTCAGTAGCTCAATTGGAAGAGCGGCTGGACTAGATTCCCAGTAGGTCGCGAGTTCGAGTCTCGCCTGAAGTCACATTTTTCTTTCCATTTTTCTTTAAAAATAAAATATATTTCACAAGCATGTGTTAATGCGAAATAATATAAAACAAATACTCGTAGGTACTATTATGTTATTTACTAGCTGACCCGGTGAACTTCATACCGCCATCGGTTCTTAAATAGGTATTTGTCATACAATCCTTCTCCAGCCAATAACATATAATAAAGATTTATCCGATTTATTGCAGTCGTTTGGCAGTTATGCGCTTACAAAATATTTCGGTGTTTAATTTTTATGTAGGTATATAGATGTATGTTTCCCCGAAACGCCTTAATGCCATAAGCCAAGGTTCCGACCCACAGGGAACAGGGTCTCCCTAATGCAGTTGTGTATACTTATTTAAGCTAAGAGCCCTTTGCGCTCACCGATTGCCTTGTGAAGTAGTCGTACGTGATAACAAAAAAAAACCGCCATCTCCGAGTAGGCAAATGCGATCCAATTGTTATAACAATAGGAACAGACATTATCTGATGTCGCAGACGACTTTTCCATTATTGGTAGATATTTTGAAGAGCTGCATAAAAAAATATAAAAGTAAGTCATAGTAAATAGATATGTGAATGTACCACATAGAGCAAGTACATAACCGTATCAAAAATCTGCATGATTCCGGGTAGATAATCAAACGTCAAAATCAAAATCACACCTTCTCCAATATGCTCGACCTTTTTTTTCAACTTTGTCCAAATCCAGTCAGATATTGGACTGAAGAAAATCCTACTTTTGCGTTACTAAAGTCGAATCTACATAAAAACCAGAGATTTCAATGTAATGCGTTACCACTATTGAGTGTTTAAGTTGTTATGTATTTGGGCCGGGAATTATGAGGTCGTACATTAATTACCATTTGATACAAACACAGAAACAATAAAGGCTACTATGCAAGTGGATTAGGTAATGCGGTGGTGAATAGTGTGAATACAACCTCGGGTTCCATGACTGGATCTCTACCAATAGTACCTATACTACCTACTAGCATTCCTGCTCTGACGTAGGGCAGGCGCTTGCTTGGACCAAGTAGGCACGTCCTTAAGTTATGAACACTGCATAAATTAACTAACATTTATGTAAATATTATTTAGTTACGCTACCTGTACTTCTATGAGGTATAAATAAAGAATATATCTAATTAAGATAAGCTGGTACATGTACATAATTTTTTTTACATCTGTTATTTTTGAAGATGTATTATTTTGTAAATTTTACATTAAAAAATATAAATTTTCTTAAATACAATTGAATGCAAAGTTTCATATAATAGTTTTATCAATCATCAAGCAATGGTCACAGAATTCTATTGTAATCTTCTGTATGTTCCTACCTGCATGCAATTATATGATAATAAAGTACTCAAATAGCCTTGAAAAAAGGATTTCATCAGATCGTGTGAAGATCTTATTCTTGTATAACTTTTGTTAATGATAGATGGAAAAACATATAAGGTTGGGGAAAAAGTTTCTTCGCATTTTTTAAGATAATTCAAAACATTTTTTAATATAGTTTATTTAAATTTAACTAAAATATGTATGTACCATTTTGTTCGATAACCTTTTGCCATCTTGTAGGTAGGGACATGATCCCATTGCTATAAAAATTTTGGGACTTCTCATCAAAATACCGCGACAAGTGGATTTGGCAGTCCTCTCGTGATGTAAAAAAGGGTAAAAGCGACTTCTTTACGATATTCAATAAACTGAAAAGTCTTTTATATCGGTTGCCTAACTAGCATAGTTGGTAATAGATGGCGCTGCTGCTACCATAAAGCAATGCAATAGATGTGAAGGAAAGATTTGACAAATCGGGCAGGGCTTCAGTAGCTCAATTGGAAGAGCGGCTGGACTAGATTCCCAGTAGGTCGCGAGTTCGAGTCTCGCCTGAAGTCAAATTTTTCTTTCCATTTTTCTTTAAAAATAAAATAAGTTCATACATGCTATAATGCGAAAAGACTTTTTCCCCAACCTATTACTATGAAGTTGCATTGAGTTTGTATAATTCTACATTAAAAAAGTTTATTAATGCTTGTTTGGTTTTTAATTTCAGTTTTTGATGAATACTTTAATGCATGATTTAACTAACCTGGCTATCAAAATACCATGGCTACCTATACATATTCAATATTTAAAAAAAAAACTTTTTAGACTGTAAATGAATATTCAATACGGCCTTGAAAACCCAAGGGATTAATTGCCTTACGATATTTAATTCTCTAATCTTACCAAATTATTCTATCAAATCTCAACGGTAATACCTATCAGAGATTAGTACGTTCCAAAAAGTAGTATAGATAAGTATTTAGGTACCTATATAATTTAAATATGAAATTCTCTTGTCACTGTGTTTGTAACCAAACTTCTCCGAATTGGCTTGACCGACTTTTTTCTTTTTTTGTGCATTATCGCTAGGTCAGACCGAGAATAGGTCGGAAACTATTCTGTGTCGGTATAAACATATCGCTTAGTAGACGATACGGAGTTCGCTGGGATAGTGAGTTATATTTAAATATATACCTACTTTCTTTAAGTACCTGAGTAATCTAAGTATGTAAAATGTGTGATGTCTGACTTTAAACGCAATAAAATACTATTGGATTATGCATTTTAGTCATAAATAACTAGTAGGCAAGTACGAGGTAACAGATTTTATGTGGTGAACTTTAACCTGAGATAACTCATAATTACCTACGCATTATATGTTCTTAGAAATGCACCTTGGTACCTGGTACGACTATGAAGTAGGGATCTATAATATAAAGTAGGTAGGTAATGTTAAGAAAGCCTTGTACTTAACATGTTTTTTAAATAAATTATCATTTAAATAGTTTATGTAGGTAGGTACCTACTTCCCTCATTAATAAAAAAAATACAAAAAAAAAACCAAATCACAACACCAAAAAGTAAAGAAGTTTTGTTATTTTTTTTAATTTTAATGTAGAAGAAGCACGGGATGTGTGTCAGGGATATCTGGCGCTACACACTTTGTGACTGCCACGTGAGGGACTCAGCGTGAAGATACATACATACAGATTTAATTCAATAGAGATTTTTTAATTGTTCTATATATTTTTCGCAATAACACATGCGAGTGAATTAAAGAAAAGAGTTTTTTTATTTATTATTCTTTTTTATTCTTGACTGTTAAAAACACAGATTAAAGAAAAGATGATTACAGAAAATATATTATTATGCCTATTGATACATTAAGAAACGAAATATTTAATGTACCTGACCTACATCAAACATACATAAATTGACTTTTAATTCATTGATAACTTGTATTACGGAGGTTGTACGTTTTTATGAGTTCAAATTAATTATTTATAAATTTAATTTTAAATGTATCGATATTATTTCGAGGCTAACGACGTTATCGTTTTCTTGTATCACCAAGGACGAATTCAATCTTTCAATCCCAAGGAAGAGGAAGAAACAGGAACGGTGTCACGTCACATACTTATACTTGAGGTAATAGGTTATAGGTATCTTCTATAGGTCCCGTAGGTCATAGGCCCTGCCCTACATTTGATGTTCTTGACTGATTATTGAATACTTTGACCTTGCTCGCAATTTATTGTATCAAATAGGTAAATGTAAGATTTTACTGGGTTAATTTTTTTTTCTACATATAGATTAAGGAAGGGAATTAACCCAGATCTTGAATCTGCAGCGCAATTTCGTTGATGTTTATCTGTGGGATTGCGTGCAGAAGTGAGTTTGTTGTAGAAAGTACTGAATGTCGTTACAACACAAGACATTATTAGGTAACATTCGATTTGTATCAGCGGATATACATGTCACACAGAAATATTATAACGCAGATAGGGTCGTGTTTATGGAATTATTAGGGTTCCGTAGCCTACAAGGAACCCAAAAACGATATCTATTGTTAGAGAATATGTAATCGACAACTATACATCAACGGGTCATCGATGAGTTCGTAATTTTTTTTTTATGTAATGAAGGTGGCAAACATGCATGCAGTTCACATTGATGATAAGTGATGACTGCAGCCTATAGACACTTACACAAAGACCAGAGATCAAAATGCAGATGCGTTGCCACCCCTGAGTGAGTACAGGGGTCACCCCTTAGTTGATATTATTATGTCTCAGTGATAAATTATTACGGGGCCGTACATCACCATCTAACCGGAACATGATAGTGCTGAACACTACCATTTAACGGCAGATTGATTAGGTAATGCGGTGGTGCCTACGCCTTCGAGCTCCTACACTGGAACTCTACCACCAGTAATAATGATAATCGCCCCCGTCACTCTTCGACCTCTCCGGGAAATGTCGGGGGTGCTAACGGAGTCATGACACTGATATAAGATTATATTGATTCCATAACTTTAAATATGGAGTACAGTTGATGTAGAGTCGCGATCCGTTGATGCATAGTTGTCAATATCTAGACAATAGATATATCGATGTTCGATATCAAGTTTGTAAACTATAACGAACAATACCTATACTATTGTAGGCATCTTTGGGGAAAGCTTTTGTTCAGCAGTGGACGTCTTTCAGCTGAAGTGATGTTGATGAAAAATAGGTAGAAAAACTGTGGATTCGAAAAATCGTTTTGTGGGGTGCCCACATACCTATCTATATTGCTTTATGATTAAAAGATGCTATAGTAAATAATATTACGTGACTTGACGACTGTAATCCCCGAAGGGGTAGGCAGAGGTAAATGCATGCATTCAACCATACATGCAAACACCCACGCTTCGCCGGTACCGTTTTGCCCCATGTAACAGGTGGCGAACCTGTTGACATCTCCGGGCACATTAACACACTTCGAGGTAGGTATTGGGAAATGTTGCAGAAAAAAAATCCCAATAGAACCAGAGATAAAGCACTTTACACCATTATCTCTGATAGTCCCCTACCCGGGAATCGAACCCAGGATTAACCCTCCCCCTAGAAGTGGCTTGCTACCACTAGGCTACTGAGGCAGTTGTTGAATCCATTATACCTATGGGCCAGTAATTGTTTTGTGTTTGTGTATTGGGTGAATTGTTGGCAATGAAGATAGTTTTTCTCGCTTGGGTACTTTCTTTTTTTTTTTATGACGTACTACCTACGCGTCGGCTGACCACAGCGCAGCGCACCACGCGACCTATTAATTAATAATCAGCTCCTCGGCTTTCGTTCGGAAAAGTCGATTGGGAAACGGCTCGGGTGAAGTCGGTGGAGGTCGCGTGGTGAACAGATATGCCAAAGAGAGATGGAGATCATGCATGACGCTCTCGGCGTATTTGTGTGCGTCCGTATATTTTACGTTTAAGTTTATTATTATTTATATTTTTATACATGCATACTTATATACTTACACTTTTTTGTACTTACGTTTATTGTATATTCTTTACTATGTAATTTGCTGTTATTCAAGTACTTATATATATATACATTGTTTTTATTTGTGTTTACTTTAACATATACTTATTTGCACTTATATAGGTTTTATAGTAAGTATTTATTATATCGACTTTTAGGACTGATATCCGTGTCCCACCGAGTAGTTTCCAGTTGAAAACCAGCGTCGGGCTTCGGCTTGACATAATGCTGAACTGGGAACTATTTGGTGCAGCCGTGGGATCTTGTTTCTTATGTTCTACTCTAACTAGGTACTTTTTAAATAGGTCTAAGTATTTTTTTTTGTCAAACCCTTTTTTAAAATGTTTTTTTTTGTGTATCGTATTTGTATTGTAAATGTTTTTTTTTTTGTTCTATTGTTTTTTTTATGAATGCAGTACCTGATATTAGTATGGGGGCTGCACCAATAAATGTTTTTTCTTGTTCTTCTTTCTTTTTTCTTCTTCAGTTAAAAATATAATCAACTTTATAGATCCATACTTAGTTGTATT
Organism: Macrosoma leucophasiata; assembly: GCA_036365455.1. Lineage (NCBI taxonomy): Eukaryota > Metazoa > Arthropoda > Insecta > Lepidoptera > Hedylidae > Macrosoma > Macrosoma leucophasiata. The sequence goes on along the minus strand of JAWQUS010000007.1, from coordinate 17,146,902 downwards.
GATCAATGTCGATTTTAAATAGTGGATTCGATCTGAATCATTGCTCTACCCACTTGTTATGTTACTATGTACCTAAGTATATATATGCACCCTTACAACTTATTTCACACAACCCCAAGGTTGACTGTAAGAGAATGCCTAGTGGCATTAAGTCCGCCGTATGTACGATATGCATAAAAGTGTAAATAAATAAATAAATAAATATATCTACTTAACATCTGCAATACTTCATACTTCAACTTCGTGCATAAAACATTTAATTATACCTAGTTACAGCGTTAATTACATGGCAATAAAATGTTTCCAAACTCACTTTTGCTTAGATTTGAGTAATTTTATTGCAAATGGCAATAACAAACTATTCAAGCTATAAAGCTACATAGTAACATGCCCGAGGTTTGGATAGCGTGATTTGGATAGTTTCGACAATAATTCTGTTGTTTATTAAATTATATAAAGGCTCCCCCACACAGGAGCGTTATTATAGGTCGACAATACCTATCGCATGCGTTACTGCGATATCTGTTTTCAGTACATTTTGTATTAGGATGGTCATGTAGTTTACACATTGCTGCGATAATAACGCCGCAATGGAAGTAGGACGTTGCGTTTCTCAGTCCTGCGATATCCCGATATGAGTTCTAGAATGTTTTGTATGAGGACTCAGGACGCAAACGACCGTACACACAACTGCGGATAATAACGTTAATACTTGTAGGACATTAGTTTGGTTTAGAAATATTGGACGATAAAAACGCATCTGTGTACAAGGAATGTAAAAGGAATCGGGACGCATTATCGCAATACCGCATGCGATATCATCTACTTATATAGCCCGCCTGTGTGGTGGAGCCTTTATTGTTTTAGAAGTGAAATATTCATTGGTATCGTTGTAATATGGAAGTCGATGGAACAAAAAAGAGACAGACACATAAATTCATGAGATTTAACTGTCCTTTGTCCCTCTGTCTGTCTGTCCGTCGATTTGCTGCTATGCTCGAAGACTCTTAGCACTAGAAAGCGGTTGGCTATGAATGTACATACCTATTAGTCGCGCAAAAAAGTGGTGCAATAAAATCTTGCGAAATAATTGTTTAATGTAGGTCCTTGCCCTATTCGTAAAGTGGAGATGGAATTTTTTCACGCGCATCCCATTATGTGTTGCAAAGATGTGAGGTATTTAAAAAATATGAAGGGTAATATTTGAAAGGAAATTAAAAGACAACTACCTACTTATTACGACTAAATATAGCGCGTGAGTAATTATATTCCGACACGCACTTGTCAGTTTTTTTTTTCAGTTGATGTGAGACAAAATGGTGTACGTCGCAAATAAATAAAATATAGTTTTTCACTTATTATGCTGAACATAAGAAATGCTCAATTGGAATTGAATCAGATTTTTAGGATTCCGTAGTAAACAAGGAACCCTTATAGTTTTGCCATGTCCGTCTGTCTGTCTGTCCGTCCTCGGTTTAGCGCAAAAACTATTAGTACTAGAGACTTAAAATTTGGAACAAGTATACATCTTTACGACGCCGACAAAGTGGTAGAAAAATAAAATGACTTTTTTAATTTAGGGTACCTCCCTTACATGAAACGCGCGGATATTTTTTATGTGTTTTGTTTTCTATGTAGTGTGGGATATCGTTGGATAGGTCTTTCAAAAATTTAAGGGATGTGCTGAGATCATTTTTGGATTTAGTTAACTGTTCGTGACTTGTTAAGCCTTAAAGTGCCAATTTTCGTTAGAGGCAAGTGTCCCTCCCCTCTACCAACTAAACGGTGGTTGTTAGAAATTCAAACGTTACGACAATAGTAGCTACATATAACGATATTAAAAGGAAAACAATCACACCTAAGTTGGCTTCATAAGTTTGCGAGGAATAGTCGACCAAATGTAATATTCGAAATTATTGAATAACTCCATAGAAAATATTTATGTATTTTTTTAATTACATGAATCAAACCAAAAAACTACGGAACCCTACACTGCGCGTGGACCGACACGCACTTGACCGGTTTTTTATCTTCTCGAGTAGGTACCTATTCTTATACTCTACAAAATGTTTACAGAATCCTTACATTGATCGGTACAGAAATAATGAAAAAAGTACAAGGTAAAACAGCTTTGAAGTATTATCTAGACAGTTCAGAAAACATTTCCTGGTTTTTTTAATTATTTTTACCTCACCGGAATAAAAATGGCCTTTTATACCAAGAGTAGAAGACCTCCATAGTAAATATTATTTAACTTTTTATTCAAGGGAGTTAAAAATATTTTAGGCATCGGAAAATGTTCTCTAGGTAGGTAGGTACTCATAATAATAATACACTTTTTACCTATTTTCATCTATTTTATACAAATCTTATTATTATGAACCTTTATCTACATTTGTTCGATTTACCTATACATAGCAACAAATTGAGAAAAAATGTGAGGGATTCTTTCAATTAGGAATCTACCTAGGGTGAATGAGAAATCGACATTGTTTATTGACTCTGAATTCGCATTACATTACAATAATAATTAGGGTAATCGTCTCGTCTGACTACATTAATATTGTTATACAATTTTCTTTCATTTACATACTTAATTTATATAAGTAATACATAATTTATTTAATTTTTCATGATCTAAAGAGAATTTTTAACTTATATATTTCATATATAAGTTAAAAATTTAAAAGAGCTCCTACTGAGTTTGTTGGGTAGCGGAGTTCTCCTCAATAGTGACTGCACTTGGAACTCTGCTAAGTGAATAACTGAGATTTTGTTTTGACGAATATTATTTTCTTTTTCTTCTTATCTTATTTTTGCATAGAGCAACACCGGAGGGGAGTAGCCATATGCAGGCTTTCCCCTGTGTCAAAGTACAAGCTCAAATGGGCTTATACCTGTCGCCTAGATGTTTAAATGTGTGTGTGAAATTTATTCTATATTTTGTTAAAGTCAGGGTGTGAGTTTCGTAGTAATAGACGATTTTTGTAGTGTGCGTGTGTGTCGCACGCATTTCCCCCCGCAAAAAATGACAGACTGTTTTGCATCGGTAATAAACACTATGGCTACTTCCCTCCATGGGTGGCCCGTGTTGCTCTATGAATTTTTGGAAGGGAGGAATTGAATTTTTAATGATATTTTAACTGTAAGTTTTTTATCGCTATTGATAAATACATAATAATAATTGACATAATATCTGTTTTACTTTATGTAATAGTTATTCACTTTAGGTAATTATTAATTTTTATTGACTTATTTTTTTTTTTTTTTATGTAATTGAAGTGGCAAACAAGCATGCAGTTCACATTGATGTTAAGTGATGACTGCAGCCTATAGACACCCACACAAAGACCAAGGTCAAAATGCAAATGCGTTACCACTCCTGAGGCCTAAGGTGTTATGCCTCTGTGCCGGAAATTACAGGGCCGTACATTATCACCTGACCGGAACACGATAGTGAACACTACCATTTAGCAAATTTTCGAAAATGGTTGTAAAATCTTACTCGAAATAAAAATATTTTCTATTTCTATTTCATATTCAGATTTGTCTTTTTCTTCTATGTAGGAATTGAATAATTGATGTTATTATTAAATTGGTATTTATTAATACCTATTAGATTATTATTATAAGTCATTCACTATAATAGGTAGCATATAACCTGACAATGCAAAATTGTCCTTGTAAAATTTATTAAATCATAAAAAATAAATAATTTTTAATTAAATTAAAATTTCACTTACTAATTAAATATTTAAATTAAATTTAAAATACATGATTTGAATTTTTGATAGAAATAAAAATGGTGTAAATGTTTTGTTCAATTACATAATAATATACATTCATATTTGTTCTACACCTCTTTATAAATACCGGGCTGTTAGTGTTTCGTGCGGCAGAGATAATGCTCAACGAAGCCAAAACTAGCTGTTGGCTCTTTCCTAGGTTTGAAATCCAATACTTATTACTTGATGGGCACTGTATTCAACTCAATTGGTGATACAGCAAAAAGAAAGTACAGTCAGAAGCCGAATGCCCGAGTGAAAGTGTGAACAAAAGATATAGAAGCGATACGTTTTGTCGTTGCAGTCTAAACTATAATGAAATCGTATCGATTTCTCGTAGCAGTCGTAGCGTGTGTTATCTCCAAAAATTTAATGATGTTTTGTCATCTGATAGATGACATCTGATTCCTGATATTAATAGAATGACTGTAAAAATATACGAAGGTAGTTAGGTTAGTTAGATAGGTATTTATTATGATAAAAAAATAATGTGATAGTAATCATCAGTAATCAATGTTAGATCATTTGAAATTAATGATGTAGGTCAATCTTTGACGGTAAATTTTGTGTGGCCCCATAATAACTATCACAGAGACATGACACCTTAGGTCTCAGAGGGGTTGCCACTTCACATCTGCATTTTGAACTCTGGTTTTTATGTAGATGTCTATAGGCTGGGGTCATCACTTAACATCAATGTGAGTTGCATGCTTGCATGCCATCTGCCTTACATAAAAAACATATATTTCTAGTTGATGATACCCGCGACTTCGTTCGCGTGAGAGGCTCGTGGGGCCATTTGGTGTTGCCTACAACAATTATGAAAACTCTAATACAAATCTATTTCTTTCATGATTATCTTTTTTTAATATATAATTTTGACATTTACAATAAATATATATTTTCTATTCAGGTAGAAAATACTACAATTCAAAACATTTTGATTGATCATTAGTTATTTCATTCACCTAATCCCATGAAAAGTTTTAAATCTTTTTATTCTTGAAAAAATCGAACGCGTTAAGCAGCTGGTTGATGACGTTGCACACAAATTAGAAGACATGTTTATAATTTATTACGTTTTATGGAGTCAAAAACCACAAGCGCTACTCTTAGTAATTTAGTAATGCTAATAAATTATGCTTTTAAATTCCATTGATAACAAGGATGTATAAAATAGAAGTGATGTTAGTGTTCAACACTATTGTTGTTCCGATTAGATGGTAATGTATGGCTCTGTTATAACTGTTAGGCCTCATGTGTGGCAAGACATGTACATTTTGACCGCCGGTTCTTGTCACTCACCATGTGAACTGTGTGTTAGTTTGGCATCATTATTATGCGGGCACTACACGTCGACAGATGAGATTTGAGCGTCTGTGGTAGGTATTTAACGTCGGCGGACGCATACGCAGATGACGTCTGCAGATGCATCTGTCGACCTGTAGTGCCGGCATAAGATACATAAAAAAGTAATGAACAGGTCTGAGTTCAATAACTATACCTTTATTTGAATTTCATGTCCGTTAGGTTAGTAACGTTATACACAAACAAACATTGTATTTATTCATCAGTTCAAACACCCGGTGGTGTCCATGACACATAAATGGCTATGTACTTGACAAAGTCGCTTTCCGATGCCTTTGACACAAGAGAAAGAACTTGTCGTGAATACAAATGTCGCGAAGTTTACCAAATGTGATTAATCAACCACGTTGCTAAGTTATTCATCATGGATATTTTTTACCTGATTGCTCTGCTGATGTTGTTTAAATGTGGATGTATGTCTTGTACGTGATGGTTAGGCTAAAAAGAATTGACAGATCTATTTAAAAAGAAGTTAGGTAGTGTTTGTTTTTTTTTATTCGTTTTTATCAGAATATGAGGTAAATATTTGAACAGGGTGAACTTCACCAATAAGTAATATGTTACTTTACATCTTTGTATATACCTTCCTATTATAATATATATGTATAATATATTTTACTTGTGAGGGTATTAGCTGACTTAGATTATAGGAGAAAAAATGTTCCTGTAGGATGCCATGGGATGATTTGATGAGTTTTCAAAGGTTACGCGAAAACCGGAGCCGCGGGCAACAGCTAGTTAAAATTATAAAATAGGGAAAATATACAGAAAAAAATAACATAAAATTATTAGGTACTTACTAGAACAATATCACGAATTCATGATTTTATAGTCTGGCAGCGATCACTACAATCCCAAGACGTTTTGTCACTAAAGGTAGTCAGATTTTCATATCAATCGGTCTTTCACTATTTACTTTGTTCATAGAAAGGCTGAATCTTTTTGGGATTTTATTAATGTGACAAGTGACACGAGATCACCGATTTATGGAATGGACTTTCGATCGTCCGTTATATAACCGATAGCTGATTTAAGAAATGTTATTGCAACCACAGATCTAGACATCTAGGCTCTACCAGAAATAAAATTGTTACTATATACACTTGGCATACAGTGCGTACTCGTACCTACCAGTAGACGACCGAGTTCTGTAGCGAAATCAAACGATACATGTAATTTGCGATAAAAGTTCATGTATCACGATGAGCTTTCTCTTAAATACTGAACTTTCACTACGTCTGTTTGATGGCATTATGATAGTTTGAAAGTTTATGAATATCTGAAAAATGAATCGCAAAGCTATGATGAAATGTTTTTTTTTACATTTATAATATTCGTATTGGACATGCGAAGCAATCTCAGCATGTTTGCACAAATCATTGTATGAGCAACACAGTTCTGTTTGTTCATTTTAAAGGTGCGTGACGAGGTCAAAAAATAATTTAGAAAAGATGGTGGGTAATCTATGAATAAGTTATTATACCTATTTAATTAGAAAATAGAATATGAGATGATTTGGTTTTTAAGTCTGTTATGTATATTATGAATACCTACTGTATTCATAATATATTTACACTGCAAACACTTATAGTATGACTGTAAACAGACAAGCAAAAACGTTGGTCGATTCGTGCGACAATTTTTTGTTGGTAGGTATTTGGTAGGGTTATCTCGAGTATAGTTTATGTAATTTACAATACTGACAAATAACAGAAAATAATGAGGAAGTAGGGAATTTTTCGAACCTGTATGAGATCAAGTGACCTTCTTCACACATTTTACTTAATTTGCAGAGTTCATGGCAAGTGGATAAGCCATTGAAGAGATAAATATCACATAAATTAATAAATAGGTATTTCAAGGCAAACTTTTTCACTGACAAACGCTTGCTGCACGGACACGGACTTATACTGTCGATATACCTACCTACCGACTTACCGATTACAGATGCATAACTTTTTTTAAATGTAAATTTAGTTTTTTAAGTAATGTTTTTTATGTATGCAAGGTAACAAACAAGCAGTTCACATTGATGTTAAGTGATAACTGCAACCTATAGATACCCACAGAAAGACCAGAGGTAAAAATACAGATGCGTTGCCACCCCCGAGACTTTAGATGTGTCTTTGTGATGGAACTCTACCACCAGTAAATGATGGCCGGCACCAATTTTCTGTTTGTTTGATTCATTATTCAAACATTGAATAATGAAATTTGCTATTATCCTTAGTCGCTGTACATTTTTACTAAGCGTGCGTATTCTACGTTGTCATTGGATACGTTTTCCGAATTTTTATTACTCGCAGTAGGTTCCTACATCAATTTGATTTGGGTAGGCACCTATATTTTTTCATAATACTCGTAGGTTTAATTTATTATAAAAATATATATACGTACTTATGTACTATCAATGTACACAATGTGACCGATATCGTGTGAAGTATCATAAAAAAATACTCGCACGGTAAGACTCATAAAATACTAATATTTTATTTCTTCGTCATGGAATACTTATAATTATTTATTATCCTACTAAAATATATTATAAATCCTACTAATAATATTTTAAAGTTTGTGAGTATGGATATTTGTTACTCTTTCACAAAAAAAGTACTGGACGGATTTGCATGAAACTTTACAGTTATATAGGTTATACATTGGAATAACATATTGGCTACAATTTGTAACGATTACGGACGGACGAAGTCGCGGGCAAAACCTAGTACCTATATTACACATAATTATGGCATGTAATTATATACGTATAAATTAAAGTATTTTATTACATAAATATACCTACCTATTAATATAATATGTAGAGGTGTACGCCGTAATTCATATTAGGTAGGATAGGTAAGCTAACGGATTTTCGTATATCGACATTCGATATCACGTAGGTATGGAAGCTGATTTTCGTGTTGTAAAAAATATAAGGTAGTAGGTATATTTTTATGTTATAATTATTGCAAACAAGCATGCAGTTCAGATGGGTGGTAAATTATTCCTACAGCACATCGACACGTGGACAAGAAAGAACCAGAGGTCAAAATGTAGATGAGTTGCCACTGCAATCCCTGGGGGCTGAGTGATAGAAATTACACCCATACATTACATTTAATGGAATATGATTTTAAACAATGAAACTCTACACCAGTACAATAATATAACAATATCGAGTAGGTACCATATACTAGGTACAGTACCTACCCAACAACATATTGCACATCGAGCTTATGAAAGACACAATCGGCCAGTTTCGACTTCGTAGAGCGTTGTCTCTGCTGCACACTGCTAACGTAAGCACTGATAGTCCGGTATTGGTCAAAACTTGCTCAAAATGGTCGACAAACGTCAAATAAGTAAGGTGCGAAAGAGATAACGCTCTATAGACCCGAAATAAGCCGAAGTCTCCTTCATAAGGTCGATTTGCAATATTTCTTGTTGGATACTAAGTAAGTAATAACGTCCAGAGATCATACAAAAAATCAGTAAATATTTTTTTAATGTAATGGAAGTGGCAAACAAGCATGAAGCTCACATCGATGTTAAGGGATGACTACAACCTATAGATACCCACACAAAGACCAAGGTCAAAATGCAGATGCGTTACCTTCCTGAGGCCTATGGAATTATGCGTCTGTGCCGAAAATCACAGGACCGTACATCCGTACATTACCACCTGACCGGAACACGGTAGTGCTGAACACTACCATTTAGCGGCAAGTATATTAGGTAATGCCGTGGTGCCTACGCCCGCGAGCTCTTTCACTGGAGCTCTCCCACCAATAAAAGATCGTTGCTTTGTGCTACAGAAGGCTATTTATTTGCATGTAGGTATTCAGTTAGGGTCACAAAATAATTGATGTCACCTTTCATGTATTTTATGTCAGATGTCGAATGAACGTGGCATGTTTACATCATTTATCTTTGAGGTGTGCGCTTACCTAATTCACATGACGCTCTTTAGATTCCTACAGCATATTAAATAGATCGCATTTTATGGAGTCTTCATACAAAAGTCGACGGTTCGCCGACAGCCGATGCAGTCCAGAGGCAGTCTCAAATAATTATGTTTGGACCCGTAATTGCGGTCGCAGATGCAAACAACTTAGTCCTCCCTCAGGAGATGCCTGAGGGAGGACTAAGTTGTTTGCATCAACATGTGTTAAAAATTTCGGGGGTATATTACCTACTTAGTAGGTATTCTGTCATATGCAGAGCAATAGCTCTATGCACAAAAGCTGTTCATTTGATAATCTTATGAGAAAAATAAATTCCTAATCGCATAGAACATGTTGAGTTATTTTCACATTATAGGTACGTGTTGTATTTCACAAAGAAGAACTAACATGAGAAAAATTAACTAATTATTAAATAAATTTTGGGTGTGTAGTTGTAAGTACATTATTTAATTAGTGTAAATATACATACCTATTCTTTAATAATACTTCGTTTAAAAATCTGTAATTTAATTTCATAGTTTTTGGGCAACCCATCATTTCTTTTACAGGCATAAACATGACGCACGACCATTATTATATCATTGTATTGATCCTTGAAACCACATCAAAATAATTCGAATTTTTACTAACAATAATTTTTATTTTAACTCCCTATTATAATTTTAAACGCTCTGTACACATCATATGCATATTTTTTTATGTGGTCTGCTAGTGCCATTAGTCTCACTAAATAAATGTACTCGGACTTAACTAAATTAAATAAATGTCATTGTAGTGGCCATTTATTGTAGCAAACATTAACATATTATGGTTAATTCATAAAAGTTGATCCAGTCAGTACTATTTACGACTGGTGAATGAATACTACTTATGTAAGCACTGAGACAGAAGCGTGTCGTTAAGTATTTAGTTAACTATAACAATATATAAATATAATTATTATATCTATGTTATGAAATAAGCTAATACTTAAGACATCTGAGTTAATGATGGTAAGTGTTCAGAGCAACCTTTAGACGGATCTAGAAAACACTACCATTTCTGGCAGAAAGAATAGAAACACAGTGGTGCCAGGTGCCAGTTCCAGATTAAGCCTTCTCTATGAAATTTTCTCGTTGATGAGCAAAAAAAAAAAGAAAATACTCCCCATTTGGAAGTTTAGTTTGAGAGCATGACCTTTTTTTCTCATCAAATTATATAAAGTAATACCTATAAACCTCCCGTGCTCCAATTGCATCCAAGTTTTCTTTGTGATAAGCATAAAAAATAACAAAAAGGAGACATACTCCGCATTGTTTTTTAATATATCTACGGGTGTGTGACCCTTATATGAAAAAAAATCTCTACTTACGTAGGCAGTGTGCAACAGAGATAACGCCGATCGTCTCCTTCGCAGGCTCGATGTGCAATATAAATTGTTGAGTTGTTGAGTAACTACTGTAGTTAGGTATTGAAGTAAGTATCAAAAATGTTATATTTTTTAAGGCAAAACATAAAATACACTGTTATCTTGACTCGGAATAGGTGCCACTAATTTAATACCAAGTAACGGTACCCGATATACCCAGTAATATAATAAACATTATTAACTGTATAATTAGGTGAGATAGAAGATAGACGCCCTTGATGGTGGCCTCCAGTTCACCACGGAAACCTTACCACCATTATTTAGTTTTTTTATCTATCTCTAAATCAATGTAGGTAAATTATTTTAGTTTATGGTCCGACAGTAAAATATACTAACAGCCGGATGGCTCTCTGATGCATATTTCCATATTAGGTACTTACAGTGAAACCAAAACTTCCTGTTGATTTACAATCTTCAGCATAAGGAAAGGTTAATGGCACAAAGAAGCAAAAAAAATGCACCTCGATATTTTTATACTGTAAGGTACCTACGTAAGTACCGTTCGATTACCACAAGTTTAAGGAATCGAATTTGGTAAAAGGACCGATTAGTGATTTAGAACATGGCAAACGCCACAGAACAGACAGCCAAACAAACGTGGTGGGCTACTAAATCGTTGGTGTTGGTATTGATTGTATCCTTGACTTCCTTCGGGTGGATGAAGAATTTTCACAGGAATGTTGCGTAAATAAGTGCATGTTTTTAACATAGGTACATAACGCAATACATTACCATCTAATCAAAACGCATTAGTGCTGAACACTATCATTTGACGTTAGGTAATGCGGTGGTTCCTACGATCGCGAACTCCAACACTGGAGCTCAACCACTAGTACCAGTACCAACTTAGTTAGTTAAATAAACACATCAGTCTTATAAATAAAATGGATGCATCTATCTAATAACTTTGTGATAATTGTTGCTAAATAAGTTAATTGAACACGTTTTAGAGGCCATATGAATATTAGATTTGTTTTGGCCATCGGACGGAAGTGTGGTTACTTAAAAATGGGTAATCCTCGTTAAACAGGGTCTTGGAATTCTACTTTCAATTACGAGTACTTAACCTATCTTGACTATGTTCTCTTGGTCTTTCAAAATGAACACCCCTAGGTTTATAAAAAATGAAACTAAAAAAGAGTTGAAAATGGCTTCGGGGAAAAGAAGGTACGGCTGTGCTCTATTTTGGGAGCATTGCCCAGCCTCCATATTTTAAATATTTTTTATTTTACAAATACATGAGAAGGCGCGCATGGCCCAGCGGCATCGTAAGCGATCTGCTCGGTTAAGCACTACGGGCGCGGTCGGGTAGTGTGATGGGTGACCGCTAGTGGCAAATTAAATGCGCGTTTCCGTGCTTCGGAGGGCACGTTAAGCCGTCGGTCCCGGTTGCTATCGATGGATAGCAGTCGTTAAACCTTGTCGGAGGCCTTATGGGCGGTTTGAAAACATCCGACAGTGGGTTGGCCACTAACCCACCCACCTCCACCAATCCGCATTGGAGCAGCGTGATGGAGTAAGCTCCAGGCCTCCCCCCCAAAAAAAAGGGGAGAGACTCGTGCCCAGCAGTGGGACGTATAATGGGTTGCCGTTATTACAAATACAACTTGGTAGTTATCATTTTCATTGTATTACCCGTGATATTACTAGCTGTTGTCCGCGGCTTCGCCCGCGTGGTTGTCGTTTTATAAATTATTTAAATTTACGATCCCGTGGCAATGTCCTAATCAAGTTTCCCGTAGCGTACGTACCTCTTTGCAGAGTACTTATCTTTTCCCAAGAGTTTTAATATTGGTTTTATTGAAAGAACCTGTTCCTTAATATTCCACCTTGAAAATTGCGGCAAGTCCCATACCAATTTCCCTACCCTTTTTTAGGAGATTGGGGGAAGGTTAAAAAAAATATTGATGCACCAAAAAAGTTTGTAAACCAATTTTCAGGCATTAATAACTGACAAAATACCCTTACAAACTATCGCCTCCAGGGGGTTTAGCGCACATTTCCCAAAAAAGTAAAATCTTAAGAACCCTTAACCTTGTTCTCTTTAGTATCCCCCCCGAGGGTTTCCGCCTTGTCGTGGCGGGGGGGCTCAGTACCCGGTGGTTGGCCTCACACCGGAGAAGCCAAGAGGAACCCAGAGAGGGGGCGGCGTTTGGCGTGGCTCTGCCCGCCACTCGCTGCTGTGGTGAGGAGACGGCTGGGGAAGAGGTGTACGGGTGTATCGTTGCCCTGCACCCTATCCCCAGCCGCCTAGCGGTTGTCCCGCCGTAAGATGGGGACGTGGTGGGGAGGCGGCTGGGGAGGAGGTGTATGGGTGTGTCGTTGCCCTGCACCCTATCCCCAGCTGCCTAGCGGTGGTCCCGCCGCTCGATAGGGACGTGGTGGGACCGCGGGGGGGCGGTTGAAGGTCAGTTCATCCCTGTCACTCCCGCTCCCCCGGGGCCGGACAGAGTGCCCCTGGACTCCTCCACCCGGGCGTCTTGGGACGCCTGGCGTTGTGAGTGGTCGGGGCAGGGACCTTTGGGTGTCGGACTAGGGGATGTCCGTCGCCCAAATGGAGATAGGTCCCAAGCTGGGTGGCGTGCACGTGTTCCGCACGCCACTAGTGTTGGTTGGAGCCAAAGAGCTCAACCTGCGGAGGGCTCGGAGACGAGCAGCCGCCGGCGGGGTCGCGGATGTGTGCGTAAGCGTTCCCGTGACCCCGCCACTGATGGCGGAAGAGTCGGAACACCGCGGGGTTTTAGTGAGTACGAGTCTCACACTACCCGCCGTCGTTTCCCCTAGACGGCGGGTGCCCATGAGGGTTTCCCCGCGTAAAAAAAAAAAAAAAAAAAAAATGTTCTCTTTAGTATGAACTTTGTAAAGTGCAAATTGACTCTTTGACGTTAGGAACACTTCATTGCTAAGACAATAGTGAGTGCTTGTAATTAAATATGAACTTTATTTATTTATTTATTTACTCTTTTTATGCACGAAGATGGTGTACATAAAGGCGGACTTAATGCCACTAGGCATTATCTCCCAGTCAACCTTTGGGTTATGAAGAGAGCGACGATGTAGGTGCAAAACGGGTCTAAATTTAGAAATTATGAGTGGAAAATGATTTGATCAAATAATTATATTAATAAATATAGTATATAAATAGATATATAATAAAAATTACATATATACAGCAACTATACATATGGTATATATAATATAGATTATATATATACACAAACACATACATACAATTCAAATCAAATATTTTAAGGAAAATCCAACGATGAATGCCAAACTTGTGACTTCTAAGAAAGTAAATTCAAATAGTGTTCTCTAATTTTCCGCTTGAAGGTGAGCTTTATTGCCGAGACGGTGTAAGAGTTGGATACAAAACAAGTGTTGTGAGAGGGAACGGCCAGGATAAGATTTTCCGAGGAACGGAGATTAAAATTATGACAATCGCCCAGTGTTTGAAAATTAATGTTGAGATAGTTAGGAGAACGTGGATCATGAATAACATTAAACAATGAGGAAAGTATTCTAACAGATCTTCGCTGACGAATGGGAAGCCATTTAAGTTTGGCGCGATATGAGGAAATATGATCAAACTTTAATAGCAATAAAGCTCAAATTGACTCTACGTTTTGGTTAGAAAACGTTTGTATGGGAAAAAAAAATTCTCGCCGTTAATACCTACTATCCTTGAAATTCAACGATCATTAAAAAAAAAACTAGTTTTTACTGGTGGTAGAGCTCCAGTGACGGAGCTCGCGGGCGAAGGCACCACCGCATTACCTAATTAATATACTTGCCGCTATTTTTTTTTTTTATGTAATGGAAGTGGCAAACAAGCTTGCAGTTCACGTTGATGTTAAGTGATGACTGCAGCCTATAAACACCCACACAAAGACCAAGATCAAAGTGCAAATGCGTTACCACTCCTGAGGCCTAAGGTGTTATGCCTCTGTGCCGGAAATTACAGGGCCGTACATTACCACCTGACCGGAACACGATAGTGCTCAACACTACCATTTAATTTTAGCGGCAAGTAAATTAGATCGAATAGATCTTTATAGATTATTATTAGGTACCTACATATAGTAAAAGCAAAAACATATACCAACAGAACAATAAATTAAAATTAAAGTATAATTATCACAAAATGTTTCAATTCCTTCAAAGATGATAAATGAAGAAAAAGTAAAACTTATTCGTCAAGATCAAAGTTATTCAGTGAGCTGAGTTCCAAAGTTGCAAGTGCAGTCACTGCTGAGAAGAACTGCGCTACCCAACAAACTCAGTAAGAGCTCTTTTAAATGAGAGCTTAAATATAGTACAGATTGTCATGAAAATCAAATAAAGTTTGACGGTATTACCACGGTACATACTAATCTGTTTGTAAATGAAACAGCATCTTTGATGTATCGGCAAGCGAGTAAGTATAAAAATGGTTATAGGTACGCTTCACAATAAAGGTATACTAGCGGAAATTTAATAGGTATTTACCTGTTACAAAATTGAAGGCTGTTCTAGCTTTAAAATTAAATTACCTGTAGTATTTGCTTTGTAAAATACACTTTGGCTTCAAGAAATACCTGTAGCCTGTAGGTATTGTTCGAGAAATTCAATAGCTTTGGTTGCGCTCTCCACATTATGAAGTTATAAATAAAGGTCATCGACTCTCACTTTCATTTCGAACGTTTATTCTGTTCGATGAGTGTTCGATATAGGTACATATCGCGTGCGCTCTTTGATTTGTGGTGGAGTTTCCAGCAACCTTTCTCACCTTTCGGTGGTGTTTGTTCTGCAGGTTTTATAGGTACTGTTATTAAAAACCGACCAGGTGCGAGTAGGATTCGCGCACGAAGGGTTCCGTAACATTATCTATGACGCAACACGTGACCATTGTCTATATCTATATTTAACAATATCAGTTGTATGTCACGTACAATGTGGTTTCGTTTTCCGTTTTATTGGATAGGAAAAATAGGTACTTACTAAGGGTTTGAAGAGACTATTTTTCGAACAAAGAATACGTTTATAAAATATTTTTTGTTAGGTACAGTCTCATGTCCGGCGACCCGGTTAGTCCAGCGGTGTGAGATGACCGTTTGATTCGGAGGGTCGCGGGTTCGATCCCCGCACCGGGACAAATGTTTGTATGGCCTACAGATATTTGTTTCGGGTCTGGGTGTTTGTTTATGTGTTGTATGTGTACAACGGCACTCACGACACAGGTTTAAAAAAACTAGTTTTTACTGGTGGTAGAGCTACAGTGACCGAGCTCGCGGGCGTAGGCACCACCGCATTCACTTACACTCACAGCCCCACCTACTGTGGGGCTGTGAGTGTAAGCGTATTTTATTTATTTATTTATTATTATGTCCCCACTTCCCCTTCCCCTTCTACCAATTGGACATGAACTAATTTAAAATGGTTAACTATCACGGCTAAGTGGACTCAAAAGCTTTACGATTAATAGTCGATCAACTTTGAAATATACTGAGAAACGCAACCCTACATTGTGCGTGGCCCGACACTTGGCCGCTTTTTTGAGTTAGTGGTCTAACTCTCGTTATTTTGCTTTCCTCTTCTTTCTTGTTCGTTCGAGTTCGTTTTTAGGGTTCCATAGTAAACAAGGAACCCTTATAGTTTCGCCATGTCCGTCCGTCTGTCTGTCTGTCTGTCCGTGCGTGGTTTAGCGCAAAAACTATTAGTACTAGACACTTAAAATTTGGCCTTAATCACGCCGACAAAGTGGTAGAATAAAAACGTGAAAAAGAAATTTTTAGGGTAACCTACTAATTGGACTACTACTAGTATCGCGCGGATATTTATTTTTATTTTCGAATTTCAGATCGTTGGATATTTTAAAAATATTATGGGTGTGCGAACATCATTTTTCGATTTAGTTAACTGTTCGCGACTAATTAAGCTTTAAAGTGCAAATTTTCGTTAGACTCAAGTGTGACCCCTACAGACTAAACGGTTGTTGTTAGAAATTCAAACGTTACGGCAATAGTAGCTACATACCTATAACGAAATTAAAAGATGACTATCACACTAAAGTTGGCCTTGCAAGTTTGCGAGTTATAGTCGGCAAATGTATTTTACTCGAAAATTTCGAACAATTCCATTGAAAATATTTTTTTTTTTCATTACTCTATAACTACGGAACCCTACACTGCGCGTGGCCCGAAGTGCACTTGACCGGTTTTGTAATCTGAGTTCTTTTTTGTAAGCTAAGTACTTTTTTTATAAGCTGAGTTCGTTTTTGTAATCTACCTAAGCTTTTTTGTAATCTACTTAAATTTATTTTGTAATCTAAGTTTTTTGGATCTTATAGTTTTTTGTAATCTGAGTTCAATTTGTAGGTAGGAGTAGGTATTTATTTTTAAAAGAGCGGTTAAGTTTGTGGACCTTGGCACGGCATTGCCATATGCATTACATAATAATTAATCTGTCGATAAATTATTTATACATATAAGTAGCCTTAATATGATGGCTTGGTGCAGTGGTTTGTGGCGAGAGCTTTATTCGATGGGTCACGGGTTAGATCCCCGCAACGAGAAAGGTACCTGTACGGTCCTACCCACATATGTTTGTTTAGGCTCTGGGTTTTTATTTATCTATTCCGTGCCTTCCGTGGCACCTCTTAGTCTACTGGACAAACGGCGCGGCGGTGCGCGCAGAAGGCGCTCCAGTCTTTTAATAAAAGTAAGCGCAAATCCCTAAAGGATACCCCTGTAAATTAACTAAATAGTACTTACCAAGAACCTTAAAATTTTAGCTCCACATAGGTATATTAAACTAGCTGTTCATTGTCCGCAGCTTCACCCGCGTAAACGTTTTTGATTTAAAAAGTATGCCCATCGAAGAATCCCTAATACTCGTAAAGTGAGGATGATATTTTTTTCTCGCGTATCCCATCGTGTGGGGTATCGTTGAATGAGTTTTTATAAATATTGAATTTATTATAAGATCATTTATTTTTTTTTTATAAAAGAACCCGTTTTTTTAATATTTAACTTAAATGCAAATTTTTGTTAGATTCAACAGTCCTCCCTTGCCCCTCTGCCTATAGAGTGGCACATGCACGTGTGTAAACACGAAACAAAAAATTTAAAAGGAAAACTATCACGGCTAACTAGACTCAACAACTTTACGAGTAATAGTCCTATACCTATATCAACTTATAAATGTACCTACTAGTGAAGACGGAACCCTACATTGCACGACACGCACTTGGCCAGTTTTTTAAGATTACATAATTTTCCCTGCAGTGGGGTTGCCACTTGCCACTTCTGACGCTTAGGTTCTTTAATAATATAGGTATAGGCAAAAAATTAAAAATGTAAAGGTAATCTCTAATAAATTTAATTTTAATACAGACCATAACTTTAGGTTTCGGATCCGTTTATGTTTTTAATCCGACCCGACTCGTGGACCATTAAATATAAATTTTATTGTAATAGATTCCTTGCAATAATTAGGGTATGAAAAAAGCAGAGGCTTAATAAAAAAAAAATAAGCTCAGTTCTGTGTCTGTTGTAAAAACTTGCACATCGAGCCTATGAAAGAGACCCCGGAATAGCTTATTTATCTATTCTGTGCAAGAGACAATCGGCCAGTTTTGACTTCGTGCAGCGTTATCTCTGTTGCACACTGCCTACGTAAGCACTGATAGTCCGTTATTGGTAAAAACTTGATCAAAATGGGCGACGTAGGTTCGTCACATATGTAAGGTGTGAAAGAGACAACGGTCTACAAACCCGAAATAAGCCGAAGTTTCCTTCCTAAGGTCGATCGTGAAGTTACGTCACGTTACCTTAACAAGGAAAATATTTTTCTTGAAGTAGGTATGTGAATGCCGTGGATAATAAAAAATTAAGTGGTCCAAAAAGTAATGACACATTTCTTTTTGTTACAGGTATAGCTCTTAAAGAAATTTACCAGGATGAGTGAATAGTACTTCAGGAATAAAAACTGTGAAAACTACTAATTGTGATTTTTAAACAAGTGAGTTACACATTACGCAAATCACAATGTCAAATGTCGAGGTTAACGTCGATAACAACATGAATAGGACTGAAATAAATCACCGCAAGGTGGAGGTGAGTTTCTTTTATTCTAATCTATTAGAAAAAATATGATTATCGGATTTTTTTAATACTTCTATATTTTTTATTTTGAACTATGTTTTCATTTTCTATATCTAGTCTTTTTAGGGTTCCGTACCTTAAAAGGAAAAAAGGAACCCATATAGGATCACTCGTGCGTCTGTCTGTCTGTCTGTCCGTCTGTCACAGCCAATTTGCTCCGAAACTACTCGACCGATTAAGTTGAAATTTGATGAACATAATATATGTAAATTGGTGACCCAAAGATGAACACGTCAAGTAAAATAATAAATTTTAAACAGGGGGGGCACTTTCGGAGTGTAAATAAGAAAATTAAAAAAAAATCGTAAACTGTGTCGTGTGACATATCAAATGAAAGAGGTTGTTGTCAGCATCTCAGATATATATTTTTTATAATTTTTGCATAAACAAATTTGAAGTTATTTTAGAAAAACGACGAAAATTGACCATTCCCCCCCCCTATCTCCGAAATTACAGAACTTAAAATTTTGAAAAAAATGTGGAAAATATTACTTTGTCTATAGATTACTGGAAAACCTATAAGAAGTATGTACGGAACCCTCACCACGCGAGTCGAACTCGCACTTGTCCGGTTTTATTTATTTAAATCAATTATTTAAAACTGTTGAAAATGAAAGGAAAGTCATCAAATTTCTTTGAAAATTGTTAGCAACTCGACTATACTGACGTCATTGGTATTATTTGGTATGGGTTAACTCTTGACTTAACTTCTTGCTGAATCAATTTCACCTAATTGGAAACGTTTGATACTACTTACCTTCAATCAGAACATGTAGGTAACAATAGTCAAATGCAATGACCGTCTTGGACCAGTGCAGTACCTAACATTTACCTAGAGACGAAGTGACAAAGTTTACGTCATACTTTTCAGTATTAGAATGGATAAGTAATAGATATGACACTGATATTTAAAAATGTTGTACATTTTAATCGTTCGAGTGATGTAAACAATTATCTACCTTGCGGTTTTGATATTCTGTGGGACTATTTAAAAAGGCTATTACACGACACGGTATACAGGGTCCGGCAGAAAGGGTGGGCGTGGCCTCGCGCCGGGTTGCGGCTTATTACACTATCCGGTCGACAGCGCCCTAACTCAATCACAGTACAAATACACGGGTCGCTCCGGTCGCCCTAATTAGGGCCCTTACTCCCTAAATGTTATTACACTACCCTGACCCTTGCTATCGTACGCTGAATATCGTGCCGTGTAATAAGTCGTTTAGGCAGTTGTTACATTAAAGGAAATTAATTCGAATGGTAAAGTCCGCGTGGTAAATTTACTAGCTGTAAAAAAGTAAAGGCAAAAGTAGACAACAATCGATTGAATATTAACATAAATTGCGATTTGCATTTAATTAGTGTAACGTAATAACATTCAATTTTGAAGCCACGGTCGGCCACGGACGATCAGTTTGCCACCAGACATCTTCGATAATTGAAGACACCTCACGCATGTAAGCATATTAAGGATAATATTTAATACAAATTCTGGATTAAATTTTCTTAAATGTTATTCTTCACTTCTCGTGTCTTGGGAAATAAAAATATTTTTACTTTAATTATGTTTTCTTATAACGGTTTGCTTATGTTAACAATTAACGGGGTTATACTTTAGTTTACATTAAAACTTTTAAATTTTACTGTCTTCGTTCAACAACTTAGTTCTAATGTTTGTTTTTTTTTAGCATGCGTCGTTTTTTCTTTGATTTCAAAGTTTGTCGGACATATTAAACCAGCTAATGTTAATAAGATTTTAAAACACAATAATTTGTAATGCTCTCTGCGGGTTTTCATAAGTCAATTATTTATGGATATAAATTCATCGCTTCTTTCGCTTCGCTTAATTAAAGCTTAAGGCATTAATTTCAAAATAAGTAGATAGGTAGGTAATGCCTTCACTTATTTTACTTCATGAAGGTCGGTCAAACAAACAGGAAGTTCACATAGAAGGAATATAAACAGGTACTGCAGCCTAGAGACATCTACACAAAACCGAGAGGAAATAGGTACATATTTAATAAAAACATTTTTTTTATTATTTATTTATTACTAGCTGTGGCCACAACTTCGTTCATGTGGAATAGTGGCATTGGGCAGCATTTTTTGGATGGCACTTATCGTACATACATACCTACGGACGGACAGACAGAGCGACAAATATGACGAATCTATAAGGGTTTCGTTTTTCACCATTTGGCTACGGACCCTTAAAACCGAGTAGTGTAAATGAAAATGCGTTGCTTAGGTACCCTGTGTGGTTTTGCCCCTGAAAACATAGGTAGGTAAGTACTGATTACGGAACTATGCTATAATAAACAGTTACATAGATCATTCCTTGAACCAATGTACTTAGGTACTACATACCTATATTCAATTGATTATATATTTAAAAATACTAAAACGCTCGTGTAATTGAATCTTTGATTGATATTGCATGCATTAAAATAATTATATTCCAAGGACCGTGCCAACCATTTAACTTGATACTCACACCTCGGGATCAGGGTTACAACAGATTGATTCAATACTTAGGTATGTATACCTACCTACAAATATGCGTAGGTACCTGTTCAAAATATTGGAATACGTGCAAATATTGTATTTGGGTCAATAATAGGTAATTATGAGCGCTGTGACGCTGTGTAGGTACGTACATTTACCAATTGGCCACGTACCTCACTATAAGGTAGGTAGGTACCTACGTTTTTTTTACATAATATTGAAGCTTACAAAACAAGACGATTTAATACTTAACAATACAGATATTTGTTTTAGGTCTGGGTATTCGTGTATTGTTATGTGTGTACAATAGCACCCATGACACAGGTTTATACCTTACCTAGTGTGGGGCTGTGAGTGTAAGCGTACATACCTATTTTATTTATTTATTATTATTAAGTATTGCCGATGCGTTCTCCGTTCTTCAATTCTAAATATTATGGGGTTGCCATCGTAATTCGCACTTACGAACTAAACTGACATTACTCATCAGCCTTCCAATAAAAATATTGAACGGGTGTGAAGGCTTTAATACCGTAAAAAAAAACAAATCAATGCTAATTATATTTGATTTTCAGTAGGCATCGCGAAACAAATCACGTGTCAATATTAGCAAACAAACATTCTTAAATTTGTTCAAGTGATTATGCCGATGTGTGCTTAGCTTAGTTTTTTTTTCGTAAAAAGTACGTAAAACAAATAACGATTTTTAGAGGTTAAAATTTATTTGTCACTAACGACTTTCCTCGACTTCGCACAGGTGCAATTCTAAAAGCACGCGCCGCGCCTGCCCCTTGGCCAGTACCACCGCAACTGCAATGTTCGTGCATTTTAAACCTGTAATATCTTTGAAAATATTAATTTAAATTACAGACTGCAAAGGGATTCATCTTTATTAATGCACGATTAATAAGAAGGATTAATGATGTATTGCTTAAAATAGCTTCGTAAATAAGTGATAATTTCTCTTAAAAAGTAGGTACCTAAAGGGTAAAAAAATATTATTGTGGGTTATTTATTTGTTTATGTAATGAAGGTGGCAAACAAGCATGTAGTTCACATTGTTGTTAAGTGATGACTGTAGCCTATAGACACCCACACAAAGACCAAGATCAAAATGCAGATGCCAGATGCGGTACCACCCCCGAGACCTTAGTTGTCTCTGTGTAAAACGTTATTACGGGACCGTAATCACCATCTAACCGAAACACGATAGTGCATACACCATGTACCATTTGACGGCAGATTGATTAAGTAATGCGGTGGGGGCTGTGCCCTCGAGCTCCTTCACTGGAACTCTACCACCAGTAAAATAACTAAGAGAGATATATTATGATTATACTATCGCGGACTTAATTGTGCAACTTTATGAGGCGTACAATGCTGTAGTAATCTACGAGTACATTGTCTTGATCCCATGGGGTTCAGCCAACGCTGCACGTAAGCGCGAAAAATGTGTTTATTTATAAAATCACATCAGAAACCTTTAAAATTATGAGTGTTTCTCTACTATATTAAGCGTGTTTTATTAATATCTTCGTTTTGAATCACTTTATCTATTTAATTTAAAAAAATGCATCAACATACGTTGCATAGTTTCAAAGATCTAAGCATACCTACATAGAGACAGACAGAAAGGGATTCATGAAACAGTTTCAGATTGAAAAAGACTAAAACGAGATCTCCTAAACAAAAAATATTCAGAGTAGGTATACCTTCTTATAAGGGCCGATTTCAGCGTAATAATAAAACACGTTTTACGTTTTTAAACGAGTTCAATATCACACTAGTATGTATTTGAATTTCACCGATGAAAATTATTGGTGATAAAGTTGAAAATGGATGCAAATTGTAAGCTCGTTTTATTAAACTCAGTTCTCAAAGTAAACGGTGAAATTCGCCCTTAGACGTCGCCGTGTCGTTTGTATACAACTGCTGGCCTAGTGGTGGCCCTATGGTTTCCATAAAGGGATCATACACACTTGCTTAATTTAGTCACTCTAAATGACTATTACTTACTTAATTTCCGTTTGGTTTCAGTAATGGAAACATTACATCTTGCCCAATTCAGCCATCGAATAGGACTAGTCATTCAATCAAGTGTTATAACATTCATCTTTTTTATACTAACATAACTTATACAATGATTTCAATGGAACTAAAGCAGTGATCACACGATAATCGTTCACGCAATATTAAAATCTACTTAATCGTTTTACGGACTAAAATAATGATCGATTCATATCAATACGCACATTCTATAAATTGATTGGGAAAAGTGAATAAACTTTCTTCAAAGTTAAACGATTAATTAAAAATTGCATCATTATGTAAGATGCTTATCAACATGCATTTGTTTCAGCCACTGAACCAACTGGATTCAATCCAGGGTCTAAAAGTACTATCATCTATATATCAATGGCGGTTTGTTTGTCTTTTTCAAAAATTTTAATTTTGCTTTTAAAGTTGACTGTGTTGTTTACCTACACAAGAGAATGTATTTGCCAAACATGGTCATGGTTTATAAAGGACCTATTACACGGCACGGTATTCAGGGTACGATAGCAAGGGTCAGGATAGGTAGTGTAATAAGATTTATAGAGAGTTAGGGCCCTAATTAGAGCGACCGGGGCGGCCCGTGTATTTGTACTGTGATTGAGTTAAGGCGCTGTCGACCGGATAGTATAATAAGCGGCAACCCGGCGGGAGGCCACGCCCACCCTTTCTGCTGGACCCTGAATACCGTGTCGTGTAATAGCCTTTTTAATCTAAAATCATCAATAAAAAACCGGTCAAGTGCGTGTCGGGCCACGCGCAGTGTAGGGTTCCATAGTTTTTAAGTTTGATTAATGTAATGAAAAAATATAAAAAATATTTTTTAAGGAGTTGTTCAAAAATTTCGAGTAGGTATTACATGACATGGGTCGTGTCAGTTTGAATTTGAACAATTAATTTGGTTTTAATTGTAATGCATCAGACCATGAGTGGGTAAAAATCAAATTATGTATTGTTCATATTCTTGTAATGATTATAATAACATAACTTGGTAGTTATCTAGACATTTAACTTTGTGATCCGACACTTGTAGGACTTCTCGTGGAGTGGAACTAGTAAGCAAGTGATTAATTTTTGTAAGGGTAACCTGATGTGGGTTAAATTAAATATGGTTTTTCATTTACTTACCGAATGAAAGTGTCAAAACTTAGGTTCATTGTGTAGCAAATATTTCCTTTTTAATTCATTTTCATGTATCTTCCTAACAATTTCTGTTGCTATAAGGGTACTTATTTTATTAAAATGATTTCAAATAGGTAGGTATATTATTTGACAAATTGTTTTACAATTCGTCGGTCCGGAATCATAGGTACTGTCCACTACAGGTCTATCTGCAATACAAAGTACATTAATTTTATCCACAATGACGACAGAGCTCAGTTATCTTATCTCGAAATTGTAGCGTGTACGAAAAGAAAGAATTTACTCAGTTCTCGTTTGATACTCGATAAATCAACCGAAATTAAAAATGTTTTTGTTTGTCAAAGGAAAAACAAAATAACACGGATGTTGAAATTGGAAAAAGTGGCAGAAAAGAAGTGTCTTATATACCGTGGAGTAAAATAATAGTGATGGTGCTGGCTCTGGGTGTGCTAGTGGCGGCGTGCAGCGTCGCCTGGGTGTTCCAAGACTGGCAAACCAGCTTGCAGGTGTTTGCCATCATCTTCGTTGTCTATATCCTCGCCTTCTACTGGAGATGGCTATACGTAGCTATGAGAACCGCGCCGAGGGATTTCAGGTAACAAATAAAACCGAGTTTGTTCATAGAGTATATTTTTTTTATGTAATGGCAGTGGCAAACAAGCATGCAGTTCATATTGATGTTAAGTGATGACTGCAGCCTATAGACACCCACACAAAGACCAAGGTAAAAATGCAGATGCGTTACCACTCCTGAGGCCTAAGGTGTTATGCCTCTGTGCCGGAAATAACAGGGCCGTACATTACCACCTGACCGGAACACGATAGTGCTGAACATTACCATTTAGCGGCAAGTATATAAGGTAATGCGGTGGTGCCCACGCCCGTGAGCTCAATCACTGGAGCTCTACCACCAGTAAAACCACCAGTTTTTTTACCGGTGATAGACTACCAGTGCTAAAGCTTGATAGCGAAGACACCACGGCACCATCGCGTTACCTAATCTACCTTCCGCCAAATGGCATCGCACCGGTCTGATGGTAAAATATGGCCCCTTAAGGCCTCGATTTTTTTCCTGGTGATAGTTACACCAGGAAAAAAATCGAGGCCTCAAGGGTGGTGAGACAACTTCATTTTGACCTTCAGTTTTTTGAAGTGCAACCCAGGCTATGTCTGCAGTATTTATTAAATAGCATTCATATGAACTGTATGTTTGTTAGCACAGTTAGTTGGTCTAGCGGTGTGAGACGACCGTTTTAACCGAGGTTCACGGGTTCGATCCCCGTACCGGAACAAATATTTGTATGGCCTACCGATATTTGTTTCGGGTCTGGGCGTTGTGTGTAAACACCGGCACCCACAACACAGGTTTAAACCTAGTGTGTGGCTGTGAGTGTAAGCGTATTTTTTTTCCAATTCCTTTAGTGATACAAATGCAGCATATTTCTTAAATTGCTTTATGTTATCAAGGATTCGAACCTGGTCTGGTCTGGTTTATTGTATTATTTGGTTGGTTTAAAACAATTTGATAAAAGTTTATTGTGAAAAAAATGTTACAAAAAGTGAAAAAAAAAAACATAAGTAAAAATAAAAATAGTGGCCATCAGACTTTAAGTCAGTAGGTAGGTATTTGCTTGGAAATGTATACGACTTAATGCACTATTTTTATAACAGTTAATTTAGCAGTGACTGGGAAATACGTTACACCAGCGTATTTTTTGTCATAGTTTAAATTATCAGGGTTAACAGATTCCCGACTGACAGATAATTAACGGTAACTTTAACATTAACCAGTTACGGTTAAAGTTATGACGTCATTTAACGTTTTTATTTTTTTTATTTACAATTTCTTATTTGCTTGTCCATAATTACGTGAGATGCTTTTATTATTTTACACTCCCCTCTTGATGAGATTTTATTCAACCTCCTCCCACATCCACATCACACGTGCGATTTTTCAAAATGTGGATTTCTTATGTAAACGCGTTGAATTTTTATTGTAAAAAGGAAAAAAAAATGCTTCATGCTTTTATTTACGAGTGACTAGTTAAGACTATTAATTAATATTGCTGAGAGAGCTTTATGTGTAATTAAGATTAAACAATAGAATACTTAAGTCGTAACTAATGCGATTAAAAAAGAATTTCTATTCCAATTCAGTCCATGGAGAATCATGCGCGGTTACAAGACAGACTATTTACTGGAACCAACATGTCTACATGATTTTCAGTAAAATCATCTGCTCCTGCAACTTCATTCTGATCTAGCCACTCTTAAGCCGTTGGCGCTTGCGCACAGTAACTCATTCATTAGCTCGTCTTGTGACAATCCGTGAAAGTCGCGTTTGCGCAACATAGGTACTCGCTTGCTTAGCTGATGCAATGTGGGCTGCACGCTTGTGCTCTGCAGCTCTTGTGATAGATGCAAAGTAAATACCGCATGTACTGCAGCATCTTTTCTCTAAATCATCACGTACCTACACTTGGACAATAGAAGTCGTATGGCGTGCTGAACTGCTGATGAAGGCATTCAGCGGTTGAATCGATTTAATTTCTTCGGTTTCAATCAGAAAAACAATACATGATATTTTCCGAGACTCCCCCCTCTCTCCAACGTAAGATTTGATGAGATTTGACTCGAGCCCTCCTCCCCTTAAACATTTCAATTTATGGACGACTAATTTGTTAATGCTAAACTAAGATGGTGCAACCCAGCCTAAATAATTATTATTCATTCTTACATAACGCACAATTCTTTGTTTGCAGTGCTTTATGGTGTTACATTAAGATTTTACGGTTAACAAATAACTTTACTAAGAAAAATTGGTCGATACCAGATATTTTCCACAATGTTGTCAGAAGACATCCGAATAAGGCTTGCTTCCTGTTTGAAGACGAAACGTGGACATTCCAACAGGTATACCTAGTATTAGTCAACTTTTCTAGCTATATTTAACACTAGCGGCCCGCCCCGGCTTCGCGCGGTTGCAATGTCACCTACCCTCTCCTATTCATCTTAGCGTGATGTTATATAGCCTAAAGCCTTCCTCGATAAATGGGGTATCTAACACTGAAAGAATGTTTCAAATCGGATCAGCAATTCCTGAGATTAGCGCGTTCAAGCAAACAAACAAACAAACTCTCCAGCTTTATAATATTAGTATAGATGAATCATGCTGGTTGATTAAAATTATCGGTGAATATACATAAAAAAAAAGATCCGGACGAATTGAGAACCTCCTCCTTTTTTCGAAGTCGGTTAAAAAGATGTCCAAGGAAAAGAAAACTACCTACTTATGTGTCTTATTTTTGATTACACAGTGGCGATATTTTGGTTATTCAAGTTGTATTGGTCAACCAGTATCTACCAGCTTTGCATAAATATGCACAAACCTTGCCTTCAAGGCAAATTCAAGAAATCTTTTGATTTTCAATTTCAATAGATTTAAAATTTAATTGCATTATACAGCGGAAATGGACTTGCAAATCATTGCACCGAGGAACCTCCACAGATAAAACAGATAGATAATCTGAAATTTTGTGATTCAAAATATAACTAATTATCAACTGCAACAACACCTACGTCATCTTAGATATTTTTTTTTTTTTTTTAAATAACCTCCGAGCAAAGGCCACGCAGGTTATTTCTTTAGAATGTTCTATTCATTAGCTTCAATGGTTATTTTTTCCGAGTTAATACCTACATGCCAAATACCTCAGTATGTATATATAGGTAAATTCTTAACAGATAATATATTTGGACAACACAAAACAATAAAAGTGGTAAAATTTCTTGCGGCACTTAAATTATTTTACCATTTTGACCAAGCTAATACTTACCATGGAGTCACTGTTCAGAATCAGAACGCATTGCGAACTTTGATTGGATACGACATACCTATTTCGTAGGCATCAGTCTGGTATAATATGACGACCTGGTTAGTCCAGCGGTGTGAGACGACCGTTTGATTCGAAGGGTCGCGGGTTCGATCAACTACAGATATTTGTTTCGGGTCTGGGTGTTTGTGTATGTATTGTTTGTGTACAACGGCACCCACGACACAGTTTTATACCTAGTGTGGGGCTGTGAGTGTAAGCGTATTTTATTTATATTTATTTAATTAATACACACATACGCTGACCTTGTTGCATCTGCTAAAAAAGCTATGGTTAAAATGGTGAACTAAATACTTTTACTATGTATTTCATTTTGACGCTAGGTACCTACATTAATATGCAACAAAATACGGGGACAGCGGGTAGTAATTTTAAATAATTAATTAAAGTACCGTTGTCCCCGTCGCACGGGGACACGGGGCTCGGGGACAGCCGGATTAAACCGTTTTATTTTGCAAAGAGAGCTTATGCAATTGCAAATAACCATCAAGTAACCTGCCCTTTTCGAATTTAGAATCGCAAATGACACGCGATCGAGAAACGCTCGTCGAAGGCGTCTGAAAAAACGTATTGGTCTTAAGTCTACTACTACTTCCAACTGCTGATGCAATGATTTCAATATAACTATCTTGAACGGTGAATTCAAACTATCTGGTAATTCGAACAATTTTCAGGTAGAAGATTTCAGTCTCCGCGTGTCTGCAGTATTGAAATCGAATGGGGTGAAGCGTGGAAACACGGTGGGTGTGATGGCGAGCAACTATCCCGAGATGCCATCCATCTGGCTCGGCAGTGCTCGCATTGGAGCCGTAGCCTCTCTCATCAACACCAATCAGACTGGCAACACGTTACTCCACTCCATTAATATTGCGAAATGTGACGTGGTCATATACGGCAGTGAATATAAGGATGGTTGGTATTTATGCACTTTACTTGCTTTTACCTACGATTTAATGCCCGTTTCCAAAGGATTAAAGATGAATCCTCTCCTAAAAAAAACGTAACTACACGCCTGTAATCCGTAGGCAGAGATAAATGCATGCATTCAATCTTATTTGCAAACGAACCCACGATTCGCCGTTTACGTTCTGGCCCATGTAACAGGTGGCGAGCCTATTGACATCTCTGGGCACATTAACAAACTTCGTGGTACTGGGAAACTTTCAGAAAATGGAAAAATCCCAATAGAACCGGAGATTAAGGATTTAACACCGTTAACTCTAATATCTCCCGGACTCGGGAATCGAACCCGGGGACCCCAGCTTAGTAGTAGTGGCCTGCTACCACTAGGCTACTGAGGCAGTTAGATCCTATCTTAAATCTGTCCTATCCTCCTTCCCTAAGGAATGTTCATGTCCCATATCAGACTTCTATGGCCAGTTGTTTCGGCTGTGCGTTCACTGTCAGTAATGGAAGAATTTCATATAAGTTTATTGATATTGATTACAATATACTTATTATGAACTTAGGTATATAACAATAATAAATAATAATAAAATCGTTAATCAATAAATAAATATTTTGCGCGCGTATTATTGCGAGCAAAATTTCAGTTCCCGAACGCATTCGTAAATCCTTGTTTCTTCTCCTATCTCCTGACCTACATGCCTAACGTAAACTTTCTACGACGTAGTTTTAGCTGTGCTTTGTCACTTTATCCTTCTGTCAGTAACAGAAGTTTTATTACCTAAATACTAACAAAAATACTAACTTTTGCCCATAGATTTGTAAGTTAATAGTTTCCGTTCGCCTAAGAATTTTGTCAAATCTTTTCCTAGTTCTCCTTCACTGGGCCACATTTCAGTTTTCTATGTCTAGTAGAATCGGAATGTATGTTGTCTGTCAAGTCGAAGAGTTTTATTATGATCATCATTATATCATTATCATCTTTAAAAAAAACATTTGCTTGATAAAACTTTGCTCTTAACCCGTTCGGCTTCAAACGGAAAAATATGTGTGCGACTAGAGGGGTTAATTATATCATAAGTATTTTGCAAAAAACAGGTATTTAGTATCCTTTAAAATATATATTTTTTAAATTAATATTTAACTTCAGTATTTATTATATTTACTAAAGTAAAAATTAAAGTGAGTAAATTGGAAACTAACCTAATAAGCAGTAAGTACACATTGAAACAAGGATTACTAAGTTTTCTTTAATTATAGGGCTCCGCTGACTTCTACCTTCAAAAATGTTTTACAATCACTTCCTTACTCGATGAATATCGCTAATTATGATATCGAAAGATAATACGGTGATGTGGTTATGTAGGTACGGCAGTGAATTCAAGACCGGTTGATATTTACAAAACATTGTCATTTCAACTGATGTCTTTGTTCTTGTTGCGTCTGTTTGGTTGGTATTTAATAACACGGGCTAATTGAGTACCTCACAAGCTGTACGCTATAATAAATCATTAAACATATTTATCATAAAGAACTGTCTTTAAAATATATGTGCGTCATTGAAATTTAAGATACTCGTAACAGTGTCATTTTTATTATATAGACATTATTATATTTATAGATGTGGGTTATTCATTCAAACACAAATTTTATAAATATATAAGTAGGTATTTATTTTAGGTCTTGCAACAAGTATTTTGACTAATTACTTCCGTGCATTTTGACTTATCTACTGCATCCGGCTCTTGATTTATTAAGTGTATTTCAATAATCAGTGTCTCCGATATGATTGTATTCTATTTTTAGTTTTTTTTTTCTCTAAAAATCAGACGGCACGCGCCATCATTTTTTATTTAACAAATATTTTATTCAATGTTAAACTTAACACATGTTAAGTTTAACATTGAATAATACTTATAATAACTTAAGTTAACATAAAACTAGTCGATTTGTATGCACATAATTATAAAATTATTGTATTATCATTGTGATCTTATCGTATAATATTATGTTAAACATAATGCAATATCCTTCGCAGTCATTTCGGTTTTATCTAGATTATTGCCCAATCCCTTTCCTTTTCAAAATGACATAGATTTGATTGAACGATTGTTACGGAATCATTCCAATCTGCTGCTTGAATTTAGGTATGTTAAAAACTCATACGACTATGTGACCTGGATTGGTAAATACTTGGCAATTAAATCTATGCCATTGTTAAAAGTAGGTAAAGGGATTGGGCAATAATTAGACCTCCGGGACTATCAACAGCTGGGGTCATTTTTTCCCGGCGAAAAAAATACTCTCGCCTTGGTCTCAGAAGTTCTGAAAAAACGGGACTTACATCAAAACATTAAATTAAATTAAATAACTGTCTGATATTTTTATATGTATGTATTTATAGCGGGCAAGCAAAAAACAAAGAGCTGGTTACATTCAAGCAGAGAGAGAGAGAGAGAGAGCGTCTGACTTAATCACTAAAGTAAACTAAAGTAATCATTTAATTATATTATACCTATGTATGTCAATATCAAACAATAAACCATACTATGAGGTACCTAGTTATTTTTCTCTGTTGCCAAAGATTCTACTATTTATTTACCTAAAAATATCTTATCGTCATCTACCAGTTCCAGAACCAGCGAGCAATAAACAAAACCCATGCCTGAATGTTTTGCCCGTCTCAATGCTATCCAATTAGGGAAAAGATACCCATTTTAAGCTGGTTCGTACTGCCCCGTCACACTACTTACTACTAGTTAGTAACACTAACGTGCTGAAGATGCTTCTATCATCCTATTACACCACGCTACGTCAGGTTGAAAATGAATGCTCGCAATCCATTTTCAACCTTGTATAAAACCTTACCATCATCTGGGAGACCATCTGGCGAATAAATAGAGGTAGACATTGTCGATTTCCTTCCCACGCCTACCTATTACTACCTCCCATAGAAAACAATGCCTACCCCATATTGTTCTAGTTATCCGGTACGAGAGGAATACCACGATATAGAGAGATTTCCTGATGTTTCAATTTTCAGTACCTAGATATTTAATATCATTAAAGCTAAACTGGATAAGCATGCATGGTTTTCTTACCGAGTTCTTTCGGCAAGCTCCCGGCTCCATTTTCAGGCCTTAGGCAATGTCAGGCATTTTCCAAAATGGAAAGAGAAAAAGAAAAACCATAAATTTTTATAAAAAAGTTACACAAAATACAAAATTAAAAACATCAAAAAGGCATAAATTGGTCTCCAACTATGCATGTGCTGGATTGAAAGAAACAGCGCCGGTATGCTGTTGGGGTCTTGTGAGATTTTCAATGCCAAACTGCAGTGCCAAGACAAATGAACGAACGAGCCTGAATACGAAGTGTAGGTAACAAATTTCCATGGCTATCTTGCAGTTCAATCATCAGAACCTGGAAATTATCCATATAAAACAAATGAGGTCATGCTCGATGGATTTATGTTGTTATTTTATTACTTCATATTAGACCTTGCGTTGGGCCAGAAAGATGTCACACATATAACTTTATCATATAGTCAGAGCCTTGATATTTATAAGCAAACTCGGCTATCTTAATCACTGCCAGCCACACATCTTATATTTTAACCAATTTTAACTAACCGAAATGAACGAACGTAACGAACTTGTCACCGAATTGGCATTGCCGAATTTCGTAATCGGATATAGCCCAAGATCCGAACCTAAGTCGACCTTCAACCATCTACTTACCGAATGAAACACTGATATTTTTCAAATTTCATACAAACACGTCTTGCATGTATTGCTTAACAAAATATGTTCATAGAATATAAATAAAAATGAACAAATATTTTTCAAGTTTCACCCATTCGGTAAACAGATGGTTGAAGGTCGACCTAGATTCGGATCCCTACTAATAAGTATATGGAATAATCCGTAAGATTTGAAAAAAAATTGGCTGTATTGGCTGACGACCCCACCGCCCACTAGCGGAAGAATTTTCCTCTACTGGAAGATATTTTTTCCACTAGTGCACTCAAACAACCGAACAATGGCGGTCAAACCATTTCAATGAGGCGGTAGTAAGTGCAATAACGCAAAATGGCAGCAGCGTCTTGCGATAAAACTACAGCGAATGCGATCACCGACCCGCGAGCCAAGTGTGGCTATTGTGGCATATCCCCCATATGCCTCCCCATAAGGGGGATATGCCAAAATAGCCACACTTTGGTCTAGCACTGGACATATTTCGGCTGAAATGATTGATGATGATGCGAACACTGTGAGTAAAATAATAGCTTGTCAAATAGTACGAAACGACGAACCACGACTTATTAATGTTTTAGCATCGACCATAGAAGCCATAGCTTCAAAATGTTGTTATGCATCAGCAGGTTATCATATTATTCTCTTAGAGGTATTCTTAGCCAGCGGGCTCGCCTAGAATCTAATCTGATCTGATCCACATCTAATTTGGATTTTACAGAAATCTTAACACTGTCTCGATACTTATAGAATCTAGATATTCTACTTTACATAGTTAAGTATGTAAATTTACTTAGTATTTATTATTTTAATATATTATATATTACAATAAATTACCAAATGACATAATACAATTATTAATTCATAGATTAAAGAAAATTATTAAAATAAAATTATGTAAAAAAGCTTATTACTCAATCTCAGGCTATATCATGGATTTAGAGGCATGGAATTGAATTGCTCTTTTTATTAAGGCATATGTTTGTTGGCTGGCTTGTGATATTGTTGCTATTATTTTTTTTTAATGTAAAGTTATGCTCACTTTTGTATTTACCACCTATAATAATGTTATGACGTTCATAAGCGTCCATTTGAGACCCAAATGAATAAATGCTTTTGACTTTGGAATAAAAATCGTCTTTCCTAACAACAGTAGAAGCACTCCATACTAAAGTTAAATTAATACCGCGACAAGTGGATTTGGCAGTCCTCTCGTGATGTTAACCTAACATTGCATAAAGAATTCTGAAGAGACCGAAACAGGTGGAAATCTGAAGGTGCAAGGTCAGGACTATACGGCGGATGCATTAACACCTCCCAGCCAAACTCTCTTAATTTTTGCTGAGTGGCTATAGATGTGTGAGGTCTAGCGTTATCATGATGAAACACCACACCCCTTCTGTTGATCAATTCCGGCCGCTTTCTCTCAACTTCTTGCTTTAATCTCATCAGTTGTTCGCAGCAGAGTTCAGAATCGATAGTCCTGCCTGGTGGTAATAGCTCATAATGAATAATGCCCTTCCAATCCCACCACACACACAACATCACCTTATTGCGAGTTAACCCGGGTTTCGCCACAGTCTGTGAAGCCTGACCGGCCTTTGACCACGACCTTTTTCGCACGTTGTTGTCGTACGTGATCCACTTTTAATCACCAGTTATCAGCTTCTTCAAAAATGATTCGGTTTCATTACGTCGTAATAAAGAATCACAAATGAGTACACGGTCCATTAGGCTTCTTTCAGTGAGCTCGTGAGGTACCCAAATATCGAGCTTTTTTTTGTACCCAGCTTTTTTCAAATGCGC
This sequence comes from Macrosoma leucophasiata, assembly GCA_036365455.1. NCBI lineage: Eukaryota > Metazoa > Arthropoda > Insecta > Lepidoptera > Hedylidae > Macrosoma > Macrosoma leucophasiata. The sequence goes on along the minus strand of JAWQUS010000007.1, from coordinate 17,112,175 downwards.
CAAAACTGTTTTGTGATCAATTCTCAGTTCTTCAGCTACGTCGTAACTACTGATATGTCGATCTTGCTACACTTTTTAAAAAATGGCATCCATTTTATCCGTAATAGGGCGACCAGAGCTAGGTGCATCTTTGACATCAAAATTTCCGGATTGAAAACGCTTAAACCAAATTTGTGCTACTCTCACAGACACTGCACTAGGTCCATAAACATCGCAAATTTTTTTCGCGGCTTGCTTTGCATTTTTACCTTTTTTTTAGTAAAATTTTAAAATGTATCGAATTTCTTCATTAGATTCACTTATCTTGACAGTACGAAAAACAAATGAAAATCACACATTTGCCTAATTTGAATTTGGAATTATGTTCTTTAAAATTTTAACTTTCAATGATACCAAAACCAGCCAGATAGATTTTATTACAAGTTCATACATACTATAATGCGAAAAGACTTTTTCTCCAACCTATTATTTCCATGCGGTCTTACCGTGTACCTTTTTTCATTTTTTCTGTACAAATCTTGTCATGATCCTTTAGGTCATAAATCTATTAGGTACCTACGTAACCTACGGACAGTCAAATAAAATAATTTAGGTATTTTTAATAAAATTGTCATAAGGCAGCTTAATTCAATTCAAGGTCGCGATGTCAATGTTGTAAACCACTAAAACCATCCTCGTTAATGTTTCATGAAAATTAATTATACATATTAAAATAATATGGCAACTCATATAATTAACTCGACACATAGGTACGTAATATTATGACTGATGATGTAATGCAACGATGTTCATTTGCAGCTATCCAAGAGATTGCGAAAGAGCTAAGTCCATCGATAAAGATGCTGAAGTTCACAAAACGACCGTTATCGACTTCTGGGGACACAGTGAAAGTGGTGGAGGGGAGCGATGACTTTACCTCGATGCTGGAAAACACTCCAGTGCCGGCCTGGACACCGTCTGATACCGACGGTTTCAATGGAAAAATGTTGTACATCTACACATCTGGCACTACGGGCTTGCCGAAAGCTGCTGTTATTTCTCCTTCGAGGTGACCTTTTTATGAGTATTGTTTTAATTTAGGTAATGAAGGCATAGGGACGTGATTATCCTACCGCTCACTACTGGAGGAGAATTCTTCAGGTAGTGCAATCAGTTAATGTTATAGTAATAGGGCAGTAGTAAATGCAAATTGACTTGATTTAACTGCCTTAGTAGCCTAGTGGTAGCAGGCCACTACTACTACTACGCTGGCGTCCTGCCTGGGTTCGATTGCTGGGTCGGGGGATATCAAAGATAACGGCGTAAAATCTGTTATCTCTGTTTCTATTGGATTTTTTCCATTTCCTGGAAGTATCCCAGTACCTCGAAGTTTAGTAATGTGCCCAGAGACATCAATAGAGAAAGATTATCCGGAGATGTCAATAGGCTAGCCACCTGTTACATGGGTCAATACGTAACCGAACAGTGGGTGTTTTTGCATATATGCTAGAATTAATGTATTCACCTCTGCCTACCCCTTCGGGGATTACATGCGTAAAATTACGTAACTATTCACTTTCTTTTATTTTTATGTTTTGACGTTTCAAAAGAAATGCTTGTAATCCTAAATCCTTGAAATTTTCATTTTCAATTGCAGAATGGTCTTCATGGCATCGGGCGTGCACTTCTTAGGCAGTTTAAAAAAGAGCGACATCATATACTGTCCTATGCCTCTGTACCATTCAGCCGGCTGTTGCATCACCACTGGCCAGGCCTTCATCTTTGGCTGCACGATCGCCTTTAAACTCAAGTTCTCCGCCTCATCATACTTCACAGACTGCATCAAATTTAACGCTACCGTGAGTAGTCTTGTTTTATGGTGACAAACGAGCATGCTATTCACATTTTTTATGTAATAAAAGTGGCAAATAAGCTAGCAGTTTACATTGATGTTAAGTGATGACTGCAGCCTATAGACACCCACAAAAACACCAATGTCAAAATGCTGATGCGTTACCACTCCTGAGGCCTAAGATGTTATTATAAGGGGAAATTACAGGGCCGTACATACCGTGGCCGTACATGGCTGTAAAGTGATGATTGCAGCCTACAGATGTCCACAAAAAACCAGATGTCAAAATGCAGATGTGTTGCCACCTCAGGTATTAGCTGGTATACCTCTGAGCCAGAATTTATGCGGCCGTATCAATCCATCTGACCGAATCACGATAGCGTTGAATACTACCATTTATCTGCTAGTAGTTTAAGTAATGTGGTGCCTGGTAGTGCCTACGCCTGCGAGCTCGGTCACTGAAGCTCTACAAACAAAAAACAAAATCTGTAGGCCGCAAACAGAAACGAGGACATACATTTTCCATCCAAAGGTGAAAGCGATAATGTCTATCAAATAATCTATCTGCACTAGCATTTTATTATAGATAAATTATAAATTTGATATGGTGGTACCCTCGAAATATAAATAAACATATTATCAATGTAAACTGCATGCTTGTTTGTCACCTTTTGTAACATAAAAAAAGAAACTATATACTGCCCAAATACAAATGGTTTAATGTCAGCGATATTAACATAGGTCCAAAGTACATTATGTAGAGTTCCGGGAACTAAAGACCTCAAATGGTAAACAGTCTATGATGCACCTATCTAATTACTTCCAATCCGATGTTTATAATACCCAAGTTAAAATTGGTTAATTATTTTTCCTAACGGCAAAGTATTTTTCTTAATGCCATTTTGACTGATTAATTTACTGGCTATAAACCTTCACATATTATTTTTGGTAGAGATGAAGTTTCAGATTCTAAGAAGGAAGTAGGTACCTACTTGATTCAAATTAAAGAAAAACTGTTATTAATTGATCATATTCATTTTTATAGCCGATTAACAAATAATGCGGCAAACAATTTGGTGTAGCTCACGGAATAGATAAATAAGGAAAAGATATTGCTATTTGGTGGGTTCGTATATAACTATAAGGTGTATACACGTTCCATATTTAGAAGGACAAAAATTATTTTTCTGCCTGCTGTCGCCAATACTTTTAGGATGCGGAAGAAGTGTCCCCTTTTCAGATAAAGTAACCAAAAGACTACGTCAAATTTTAAAAAGAAATTGAATTATATTGATCTTCAATAAGTTAAAAAATGATACTTCTTTCTGATTAGATAATGTTTATTCGTTGCGACTAACTCAGGCGGCTAAGTCGGGAACTTCAGGGAACTGGAAATAAATAATTGCGTGCGTTACGTAATAAGATTTTTTCTGCGTATTTTTTGGTCCGAATAATTTGTTATCATTATTATTAATTCGCGGGCTGTATGAAGAATGCATACGTTTATTATTTGGTCCATGACATATCCATCACTATTTTTTGTCAAATTTATTCCAGGCAGCTCACTACATCGGGGAGATGTGTCGTTACATTCTAGCAACACCTCCCAAGGCAACAGATAGACAGCACAAAGTTCGAACCGTCTATGGAAACGGAATGAGACCAACCGTAAGTGTATTATGACATACTAATTGTACTGTGTCCTTATGTGTCAGTTGTTTCTGTTATTTATGTTTATTTGGTGTACAATAAAGAGTTACTTACTTACTTACTTACTTACTTAACGGCCTGCCCCGGCTTCGCACGGGTGCAATATTACCTACATTACTACTATCATAATAAAATATATAATATACAGCCTAAAAGCACTCCTGAATAATGTACCTTTCTGATTGTGAAAGAATTTTCATGATCGGTTCGGTATTTCCAAATATTAATGAGCCCCTACAAACAAACAAAGTGACAAACTTTATCTCTCTATAAAATATTTAGTATAGATGGAGATTTTCCTCCCGTATTAAATAAAAATTAATAGAATGTAACAGTTGTCCTAATCGGAAAACGTGGAAGTTTCAGAATTTGGAATAGAGGTGCGATTATAAATACTGGCTTGATTATACTAAATAGTTTTTTTTAAATATTTATTTATTTTTCTATTACGTGTTCCTAAGGCGATATAAATCAGCTAATCGCTTCTCTATGTAAATAAATCCACGTGCTTTTTTTACACGTCTACAAATTATACGTAAAATTTATTCTTATCGTGGTAGTAACACACAATCATTAGCTCTTTAATTGATTATTAATCTCTTCTATAATACAATTAAGCTGATTTGAAAGAGTTGTTCAGAGTAATTAAATATTATGAAACTGTTATCTAAGATATTTTATTTATCGAATGGATAGGTATTACCTATTTCCTTTATATGTATATCTATACAGATATCCGTGAAAGAAGATATTATTTTAATTATATAAACTATTGTATTAATAATGGCAACCCATTATACGTCCCACTGCTGGGCACGAGTCTCTCCCCTTTTTGGGGGAAGGCCTGGAGCTTACTCCACCACGCTGCTCCAATGCGGATTAGTGGAGATGGGTGGGTTAGTGGCCAACCCGCTGTCGAATGTTTTCAAACCGCCCATAAGGCCTCCGACAAGGTTTAACGATTGCTATCTATCGATTGCCCTCCGAAGCACGGAAACGCGCATTTAATTTGCCACTAGCGGTCACCCATCACACTACCCGACCGCGCCCGTAGTGCTTAACCGAGTAGATCGCTTACGATCTACACCAGCCGCTGGGCCATGCGCGCTTCTAGTCCGGTATTGGTAACTTCAAATTGGTAGGGTGCGAAAGAAATAACGCTCTACAGACCCGAAATAAGCCGAGTCTCCTTCCTGAGGTGAGGTGTATTATTTCTTGTTGGATACTGTACATTAGTGTTGTTGCAATAGTAATAGTCTATCGATAGTATTGTGAACTATCGTGACCTCGAAAAAATAGTCGATAGCGCGATAGTACTATCGAAAATATCGCCATGCTGCAATACTATATCGATACTATTGACCTTATTGACTATTGTTTATAACAATACTATCGATACTATCGATACTATTGATCTTTGGCAATAGAATTGCTTATTTTTAACTATCGATACTATCGATAGTATAGATAGTATTGCAGCATGGCGATATTTTCGATAACACTATCGCGCTATCGACTATTTTTCGAGGTCAACTATCGATAGCGCAACTATCGATAGTTTAGCAACACTGCTGTGCATGGTTGGTACCTATCAACATCACACCTATATTACCCCGAGGGATAGGCAAAGGTAAATGCATGCAAACATTCACGTTTCGCCGGTTAGGTACATTTTTGAACCATGTAACAGGTAGCGAGTCTATTGACATCTCTCACATTACCAAACTCTCGAGGGTGGTATGGGTAACTGCCAGAAAATTGAAAAATCCCACAGATAAAGAACAATATACCTAGATCTCTGATAGCTGACCCAGGGATCGAATGCAGGACCTAAGCGTAGAAGTAGTGAAATTTCGTAAGAACCGATTTTTTGTCATTATTATCCAAAAAAAGAAAAATAAAGGATATTGACCAATGACGCCAATGACTATCAGCTATATATTATATTTTATAAGTATTAGCATGGACCAATAGCCTTATAATTATGGCCTCACTTTCACCCACTAATAACTTTAATATTTGCAGATATGGCCCGACTTCGTAAAGCGTTTCGGTATTAAAAAGGTTGTCGAATTTTACGGAGCTACGGAAGGAAACGCAAATATTGGTTAGTATGTTCTTTACTATTTACGTAACTAGATCTAGGTATGCCTCCTAAAAGACTGAAAGCTCAAAAAAACTTTCTACTTTCGTGATAACGATAAAATTAATTCATCACTTTAAATATGTATGAAAACAATTTGAGAACATAAAAAACTTTATTAGAAATAGACCGACATCACATGACATGATATGACATGATACGTTTCTTTCGAGCTAGGCAGCTGCTTAAATTATAACCTATCGTAGTTACATTAACATTAAATTATATGTATTATAATTTGGTAGTCATTAAATAAGTGATTTCAGTAAATATCAACAATAAGACTGGTGCTATTGGTTTCGTGTCACGAATTATCCCAGCTGTGTACCCCATTGCTATTATCAAAGTGGATCAAGACACGGGTGAGCCTATTAGGAATTCCCGGGGATTATGTCAGGTATGCTCCATCTCTATTAAATCAAAATGTAATAACGTTTGTTAGTCTCTTTAAAACTCGAGAACGGCTTGAGAAGCTGTGTTGTGTTGTCGATGGGCTTGAATAACGGTTTTGAAATATTCGTAGAGTTTACCGTTAGCAGTGGCGAATTTGTTTTTAATTCTTTTACGTGCGGCTTCATAAGAAGTCGCTTTGAGTTTGGTGTAATTTTTTTTTTTTTATGTGTTGGAATGAATGAATGAATGAATGAATACACTTTATTGTACACCAGAAAATTTACAACAGATATTATACAAAAAAGTTGGAAGTGGCAAACAAACATGCAGTTCACATTGATGTTAAGCGATGACTGCAGCCTATAGACACCCACACAAAGACCAAGGTCAAAATGCAGATGCGTTACCACTCTGAGGCCTGAAGGTGTTATACCTCTGTGCCGGAAATTACAGAGCCGTACATTACCACCTGACCGGAACACGATAGTGCTGAACACTACCATTTAGCGGCAAGTATATTAGGTAATGCGATGGTGCCTACGCCCGCGAGCTCCGGCACTGGAGCTCTACCACCAGTAGCATAGTTATGTTATTCCATTGACTTTACCTTTCCCTATGTTACTCACGCAAATTATGATTTTGGCAACAAAATGGGTACCTAACCGATTACTGTCGTCCAGTTTTGTTTTTTTACTTGCTTACTATAAAAATAATCATCTGAAAATTATACATTTTACCATGATATGAGTTAGCAAACTCACTGTAGGTATGTTATATAAAACATTTTATTGAAATATACTATATTGAAAATCTAAATGCTTAAGAGTATGATAGTTAATTTTGAAAGCAGTCTCGAAAGTCTCATAAGTCTCATTTTTTTCGAGACCGGAAAAGGGACTCTTCTGAAATATACCGAAATTTAAAGCCTTATTAGGTATGTATGTACCTGTATATCGAACAAGTATCCGGTCATCATTTCAACCGAAAATGTCCCCCAAAGATGTTCAATTGCATTTAGGAAAAGGCCATAATCGCCACGCCGGTAGGTATATGTCGCAGTCGCAGTGGTAATAGTTCTATCACGGAAAGGTGCTGCCCACCGTTCGTTCACTACGTTCACTACCATTGTGCGGATGACTGACTGGACAAGCGGAAGAATTCTCCTCCAATAGTGTCGTCATGTCCCAACGCCTTTTCTTCTAATGTTGGCACCACACAAATAAGGCATCATACTTACAAGAAGACAGTAATGTTCTTCCGACGTTTCAGCTGGCCAAACCCAACGAACCAGGGGCGTTCATTGGGAAAATTAAACCCGGCAACCCTTCTAGAGACTTCCTCGGGTATGTCGACAAGGAAGCTTCGGAGAAGAAGATAGTAAGGGACGTGTTAAGCCATGGCGATTCTGCTTTCATATCAGGTAAATGACATAATCTATATAATTACCTACAACAAGATGAATCACCGAAATGTTTGTAAACAAGCGCATAACTTCCAAAGCGCTGCACCAAATTGGTTAAGTAAGTATTTCTTTTTTGTTCATTATTATCAGGTTTTGTAGAAGTTTTGTAAACAGCTCCGACGGCTGTACGACGTTCACCGGGTCAGCTAGCACCTATTTTATATAGAAGCTGGAGTCGTCCTTACCTACTAAGTTTAGATAGGTAAACCAACCGTTACGAACCTGCCCTCTGCACCAGGGTCTCTTAACCTCGGGTCGCGGTCGTTGTAGAATTAGTGCGGGCTTTTTTAAAAGTCGTTGTGAGCAGCGTTATCTCTGTTATTCTGATTAGATCCTCACTATGACTAGCAGCTAATCCCTACTTCCCTACTAATATTATAAATGCGAAAGTAACTGTCTGTCGGTCTGTGTGTTACCTTTTCACGTCCAAACGACAGACCGATTTTAAAGAAATTTGGTACAGAGATAGAGTTGACTTTGAGAAAGAACATAGGCTACTTTTTGTCTCCTTTAAACATTCCCACACCCCCTAAAATAGGGGATGGATATTTATAAAAAGACATTCATGTGGGCAAAGCAGCGGGCAACAGCTAGTTAGCTAAAAAGGTTAAAAGGACCGCTCTATACATCCTTAACCTAATATATAAAATTTCTCGTGTCACAGTGTTTGTGAATACTCCTAATACTCCTCCGAAACTGCTTGACTGATTGTCATGGAATTTTGTCTGTGAATTTGCTAGGTATGAGAATCGGTTGTAGCATCCATGTAAACTTAGTTCCACAAAAAAATTAAATCCAAACATGGTGAATGTTGTCAGGCGACATCCTGGTGTCGGACGAGCTGGGCTACCTGTACTTCCGCGACCGCACCGGCGACACGTACCGGTGGCGCGGGGAGAACGTCAGCACCACCGAGGTCGAGGAAGCCATCTCCAGGGTCGCCGACCAGAGAGATGCCGTCGTTTATGGTGTGGAAGTAAGTGCTTTAAGAGTTTGAAGACTTTTATAGATGGTAAATAAATTATGGCTGTATAAGGTATTCCGTAGGTACTAACGAGGGAAGAAGTATTAGAAAATGCAACAAATTTCTATACACAATTATACAAAGAAAGTAACCAAAATGAGAAAAATAAAAATAAAATAACACAGGAAAATATTACTAACTTAAATCAAGAAAATTATATTATAGAACCCATGGATGATATCGAAGTAATTAAACACATTAAACTGTTGAAACCAGATAAGAGTCCTGGGCCGGACGGGATTTGTAATGAAGCACTAAAACTAGGGTATCCATTCCTAACTAGTATACTTACAGACCTTTTCAACCTAGTCATCGAATCAGAAAAATTACCTGAACAATGGTGTAGCTCTGATATAGTACTTCTGTATAAAAAAGGAAATCCACTCGATATAGCCAACTATAGGCCAATCAGCTTACTACCATCCATTTACAAATTTTTTTCCTCAAACAAATAGATAGGTAAGCAACAACCAGTAGAGCAAGCAGGTTTTAGGTCAGGATTTTCAACTATAGACCAAATCCACACATTAGAACAAGTAATAGAAAATTTCAAAGAATTTGAAAGATCCCTGTATATAGCATTTATCGATTATAGCAAAGCTTTCGACTGCGTCAGTCACAATGCCATATGGGAGGTACTAGAAGCTTGTAATATAAAACATAAATACATAAAACTAATTAAAATATAATATATATAACAATTGTACAAGCAGACTAAAATTAGAAAGAAGAGGAGGCAAAATTCATATTGCAAGGGGTGTCAGGCAGGGTGGTCCATTATCACCTAAGTTATTTATTGCAATATTACAACAAATATTTAGTAAACTACAATGGGAAACAAATGGGTTTAAGAATAGAGAACAGTTTCCTAAGCCACCTCAGATTTGCTGATGATATTGCTATATTTTCAGAAAGTGCTAAGGATCTAGAATATATGATAGACACACTTGCCCAGGAAAGCCGGAAAGTAGGCTTGGAGCTTAATGCAGAAAAGACTAAAATAAAAACTAACAGAAATTTAGAACTAATCAATGTGAACGGCAAAGAGATATAATACGTAAATAAATATATATATCTAGGCAAACAAGTTTCATTTGACAAAAAAAAAAAACTGGTTGCCTGTAAAGTCGGTTTTACGGGCGAAGATTTTACGTGACAACGTCTTTTTCTCGGTAGAAAGGCATTCGCCGGTCCGGCAGGCCTCTCTCTCGTTCGGTGACTCATCGTTACGTTACCGGGCGTTACACTTTTTCATGAGTGACTCCGAGCCGCAACCTAATTTAAGACGTTGTCACGTCAAAAAGTAATGAGGATGAAATAAGTAGACGTATCAATATAACATGGAAAAAATTCTGGTCACATAAAGAAGTACTTAGAGGAAAATATAATATCAAACTGAAAAAGATTATAATGGATACATGTCTACTTCCTTGTTTAACATACGGCTGCCAAACATGGGTGTATACAAACAAAATTAAATCTAGACTTGTGACCTGTCAAATAGGAATGGAGTTAGTAGCAAACGAATAAGGCAGAAAACAAAGGTAACTGATGTGTTGAAACGTGCCTTAAAAATGAAGTGGCAATGGGCAGGGCACATATCGCGTCTTACGGATCAGAGGTGGACAGGTAAAATTACAGAGTAGAAAGGACCAGGAGGCAAGTAGAAAGTTGGTAGACCAACTACACGGTGGGCCGATGATATAAGCAAAATTGCTGGGAGAGATTGGATGCAAAAGGGAGTGGACAGAGAAAAGTGGAAAAAGGAGAAAGAGGCCTTTACCCAACATGGGATTCATATCCAACATGAAAAATTATGAATACATAAAAAAATATATATACTGTTAATTAACATAAATTACTAACTCTAGCTATAAGTTACACTAACATTAAAATTGTAGTAAGGATATGAAGTGAAAAAATAAAAAGGCATCTTATTATTATAAGATATTCCGTCTTCTACCATGAAATTAGGTATATGATTTTCATTCATTTATAGCTGAGTGATGATAACTATATTCAGTTTATTCATTTAATTCATATAATTAGGCTCCTGGAGAGCACTTTCACATCGTCATTTTATTTAAACTAACTTAGTGAGAATAACATCTAACAATCAAAAACACATAATAAATTAAAAAGAAACGGAACAATTATGTATAATATTGAAAGCATCAATTATTTTCAAATTTTTCCCTTTTCCCATTTTAAAAGAAACTGAGAAAAGAATTAATTTGGTCGATATAAATAAGAATATTACATTTTTGCTATTTAGTTTGCAATTTTGATTATTATACTATAGACAACATTATCAATTTAGAAGGGGGAGATTAGGCGCCATTAGGCGGCATCAGGTGACTATCTGTCGCTAAAGTTGTTTGGACACCTGGGTACTTTAAGCGATCGTTAAAAAAAGCTATAATTTTCTAGTCTATGAATAAGCACGCAATTATGGAATACACGTGCGTGTGTGTATCTATCTACAGCAAAAAGAGAAATATTTGAGCCATAGTTGCGTTCTAGTCTTCACCTTCCTCAAACTTCAAGTATACGCTGTATACATGGCTTACTTGTAACTTAATGTCTTAGTTCTCCTAGGTGGGGCAGAGGACGTCCACAATATTCCGCCATCGCGATCTTTCTTGGGCTGCGCGCTTCACCTCGGACCATGTCTGCCCGATAGTCTTAATTTCTGCCGCTACTGAACGTCTCCAAGTGTATTTGGGACGGCCACGTTTCCTCTTCCCCTGTAGAGTCCATTCTAGAGCTTGTCTAGGGATATGGTCCAGACCACACACCACTGTCTTCTGACAGTGTGGTCAATCCATGTCCATTTAAGGCGTCTGATTTGCGGACCGCTCGGAGTTTTGCGACAAAGATTCCATAGGTCTTCATTCGAGATCTTTTCTGGCCAGAAGATGCCTAGGATCTGTCGTAGGTTGTTTATATAGACCTGGGATCGCCACATGATGTCTTGGACAGTTTTGACATTAGATCGAAAAATTTACAGTTTAACTCTTCGTGACAGTTTTATCGATTGCCATATAGGTCGCAGCTGTGCAAAGGTTCCTCCGGATTTGGCTATCCTCGAATTCATGTCCTCTTCGGTCTCTACATTTTCTGACACGATACTGCCAAGGTACGTGGATTACTGTACTCGGTACATATGTTTCGAGCCTAATAACAGTGGCGAGGAAATTCTTTCTTCAGCTCTTGTGTCTTCCTCGGATTGATTTTCAGCCCCTCAACAGCTGCCTCGCTCTACAGATCATCCAGTTCGCTTTGCATACATACATGCTTTACCCCTTAGAGTTTGGAGTACCTACCAAAAACAATCCATCGACATCTATGTTGCACATTTAAACCTTTTATAGTTAATTAAATGTGTTGACATAAATTATAAAACTTTTTCATTTAGGTACCAAACATCGAAGGCCGGGCCGGGATGTGCGGCATCGTGGACTCGGATGGCACATTGAATTTGGACAAACTGGCGAAGGATGTGGCTAAGGATTTGCCCAAGTACGCGATACCTGTATTCATGAGAGTGATGACGAGCCTCGAAATTACTGGTACGTATTTTTTTAGAAAAGTATTTACTTTTATTAAGGCTAGGTTGCACCAAGAGATGGTATGGTAAAGTCCCAGTATAGGGACTCGAAGACACATTACCTAATCTATGTGCCACCAAAGTGGTAGTGTTACTGGTGGTAGAACTCCAGTAACGGAACTCGCGGGCGTAGGCACCACCGCATTACATAATATACTTATCGCTAAATGGTAGTGTTCAGTAGGTACTATCGTATTCCGGTCAGGTGGTAATTTCCGGCACAGAGGCATAACACTTTAGACCTCACTTAACGGCCTAACACTAGGATTGGTAACGCATCTGCATTTTGACCTTGGTCTTTGTGTGGGTGTCTATAGGCTACAGTCATCACTTAACATCAATGTTAACTGCATGCTTGTTTACTAATTCCATAACATAAAAAAAACTATCGTGTCCCGGTAAGATGGTAGTGTTGATGTAGAGAAGATGAGTTGATGGCAAATCGTTTTGCTGCGCAAAAATAGCCACTAAATTTTACCATGTGTAGAGGTTCTGTAGGTAGGTAATACCACTAATACCCAATCAAGTTCCAAGTTAATTTATTTTGTCTATCCACCTTTTTAAAATCTTTGTATTTTTCAGGTACATTCAAACTCCGGAAAGTCGATTTGCAAAAGGAGGGTTTCAATCCAAACGTGATAAAAGATAAACTTTATTTCTTAGATCCAAAACTTCAAAAATATGTTAGCTTAGGACCAGAAGAATACAATCAAATAATATCAGGACGAATAAGACTGTGATTTTTTGTTAAGATACTTAATATACGTATGTAAATAAAATTAAGTGCCTATTTTTTGTTAATAAATAAGGAGGAAGAAAATATGTTCAAAATGTCAATGATTCGATAAGCTTATTTTAGTAGAGACCAACTCAAGGGTACCCTTGAGTTGGTCTCTACTTAGCCGCCTCTCATCATTATGATCTCAACCAAAAGACGCCCACAGCTGAACAAAAGACTCCCGAGGGGGCGAGCCTATATTAGAGGGGGATATGCCATAATCGCCGCACTTGTCATGCGGATTGGCGAACTTGGCGATCGCAGTGGTGGTAGTTTTATCGCAGGACGCTGGTGCCCATTTTGCATTTACTACGACCTGACCCATTCCGACCGCATCCCATTAGAATGGTTTGATCGCAGCCAGTACATTCAGTCAACCGAAAAATGTCGTTTGACACACAGAATTCTCTTCCACTCAAAGAGAACTCGGGGACAGAAGGCCGCCTCTAGGGTGAGAGAACAGATTCCGCAACTGAGGATCTAGGGCTGGGAGTCAGGTTGATACATTTAAGATGAATATCAGTCAAAGGAGATATTCCAGAAATGTATGGAGACTGCACCCACTCTTTGGACAGAAAGAAGACAGTAAAAATCTCTATATAGAGAGAGATAGAAGAAATTACAATTCAAAACAACGTTCTTCCAAAACGGTCACCCGAACCACAGTATAGATACTGTACAGATATTTGTAACTATACTGTGCCCGAACCTAGAACGAGATGCGTGGTTTTTATTCCATGTGTTATCGGCCTCCCTTCCCCCCGACAACGTCATAAGCCGAGGATCGGACCCAAAAGCACACGGCGTACACTCCGCCAAAATTCCATACAAACGCTTATTTTGGTCTCTATTACACAGACATCAATCAGTGACGTGTATTTACACGTGCACCTGTGCACGTAGAAAATACCAACCGTCGCCCATAAGAGGGGAGGAGGTTGGGTGATGCGGGGAAATCGGGCGGGACGTCGAAGTGTCCATTCTACGTAGTATTATTACTTATTCTCTGCCAAAAGGGCCTCCCTTAGACAAAATGGTTACAAATGTCAACTGATATTGTGTAAACACACTATGCCGAAGCTACGCGACGGAAGTTCGGCACTATTTGCAATGCTATTTGAATGACTGATGATACACTATATCGAAATTACGCTGCGTTATAGCGTACAGCGTACCTACCTAACTACAGCTACGGTCGGGCGTACGACCGAAGTTCGGTTCGATTGCTGAAATCACACATTATGCCGACACATACCACACTGAACTGAAGTTCTCTGAAAAAATATCGCTCAAAAAGCATTTATTTTGTCTAATTAATTGAATATTGTTAGATTTTAGTCGGTTTGATCAATCAATTTGGGGTTTATCTTGACGAAAAAACAACCATTTTCGGTATAAGGATTAGATGGTTAAAATTTTGTCACTGTGAGTTAATTTACACTATCATAACATAATATAGATTTTGTTGTCGTCTTAATACCCATCGAAGCTGAAGCCGAGAAATACAAATTATATAAACAATATAGAATTCAATAAGTAACTTTTACTGGTGCTAGAGCTCCAGTGACGGAGCTCGCGGGCGTAGGCACCACCGCATTACCTAATATACTTGCCGCTAAATGGTAGTGTTCAGCACTATCGTGTTCCGGTCAGGTGGTAGGGCCCTGTAATTTCCGGCACAGAGGCATAACATCTAATGCCTCAGGAGTGGCAGCGCATCTGCATTTTGACCTCTGGTCATTGTGTGGGTGTCTATAGGCTGCAGTCATCACTTAACATCAATGTGAACTGCATGCTTGTTTGCCACTTTTGGTACATAAAAAAAAAAAAACCTAAGTATACATATATTTCTTTGATAGTCATACGAAAAAATATAGTAAATGTCAGGCATAGGTAACCGTTACATTTTAAATTAAATTTATTAGAAGTATGTACTTACCTAAGTGGTAAAATAATAATGTAAATACCGTAAACTGTTATGTATCCTATACATGTAGGTTTATTTGTAAACAATAAAATATTTTTTAACTATTTATTACAGGATTTTACGACTGCAGAGATTGAATACATGATTTATAATGAAATGTTGTTGTTTTTATTTCCTTAACTGAAAGGAGATGTTGCAAAAATGTATGGACCTCCGGCCATGTATTGTACACAATATCATTAAACAGGCAAAATCAAAATAAAAACGTTTTTTAGTGCATATTTTCACTTATTTGGCTTTGTTTGCAGTTACAAAACATAATTTGCAGTTTGAATTGCAACTCAAAACTAACATGGCGAATATGGCGGGCGATGTCATTTTGACATTTTCATTTTTTAAATCGTATTTTGATTATAGAACTTGGAGAAAAAAGTAATATTTTCTAAATACTATCAAAATCGATTGATCCCAAGTGTCGGCTGTATCGCCGCCATGTTTAACA
Source organism: Macrosoma leucophasiata (assembly GCA_036365455.1). Taxonomy (NCBI): domain Eukaryota; kingdom Metazoa; phylum Arthropoda; class Insecta; order Lepidoptera; family Hedylidae; genus Macrosoma; species Macrosoma leucophasiata. The sequence continues at coordinate 17,096,795 of JAWQUS010000007.1, read as the reverse complement.
TGGTTGAAAATGATAAAATCGTTTGAATTAAATGTGGTTGTAACTCTAAAATATATTCATGAATAAATTAATTGTATTTTTTTTGGATTGTTCTTTAATTTATCAATTTTTTGAGGATGTGTACGAACCAGGGCCGATCTCGCAACATCTCCTTTCCTACATATAGCATCCACACTGGTGGTAGAGTTCCAATGTAGGCTCGAGGGCGTAATCACCACCGCATTACCTAATCTATCTGCTGCTAAATGGTAGTTTAATATTATATATATTATATATTTAGTTTAAATATACGCGAGATTAATCCGTAAAAATAGTTTTATTTCAATGAGTGTAGCTCGCGAAAACCTAAGAACATATCATAAATGGTAGTGTTCAGCACTATTGTTCCGGTAAGGTGGTAATGTATGGCCCCGTATTAACTATCACAGAGATACAACAACTAAGGTCTGAGGGGTGGCAACGGATCTGTTTTTTGACCTCTGGTCCTTGCATGGGTGTCCATAGGCTGCAGTCATCACTTAACATCAATGTGAACTGCATGCTTGTTTGACACCATCATCGCAATCAACAAAACCGTTGTAGGCATACGGCGAGGATGGCGACGTGATGGCGACTCTAGAAAGGTACGTTCGTGTTAAGGTAGGCACTGATATACTCGTAGGTATTATGGCTCGAAAATCCGAACTTTCTTTTGAACACACGATTGCAAGACGATGAGTATAGCTGGGCAGCAGAATTGTACCTACGTGTAGGTATAGGATAACTTTGGTTTGGTCTTCCATATTTGGCGCATCGAGGTTCTTTAGCCGTCGTTTTTATAGTTCCGTAGCCTACAAAGAACCCTTACCTATAGTTTCGTCATGCATGTCCGTCCGACTGTCCGTCCGTCTATGCTCATAGACTATTATAAGAAAGCTGTAATTTTGCATGAACATACATTTTAGCAATGCGGAGGAAGTCGGGCAACATATCTTGAAAATAAGATACTTCTCTCTTATATTTATTATGGGGTGGTATAGCGGGAGCGTCGAAATAGGTCGACATTCAGCCTCCCCTCCGCGGCCCCTCCACGTCCCCTCTAGACGGCGGGACCACCATTAGGCGGCTGGGGATCGGGTCTTCCCCAGCCGTATCCTTAAATCCTTACGACAGTACAGTAGTGAGGGGCGGGCAGATTCACACCAAGCGCCGCTCCATCGCTAGGTTCTTTGTGCGCTTAGCTTTGCCGGTGTGGAGACAACTACCGACTACTAATCCCCCTCCCTGCCATGGCAAGGCGGAACACTTTGGGGGAACCAAACCCACCTAAGCTATCTGTGTAAGCGTAATTTTATAAATGGGACACATGAAACGCATATTCTACCAAGCAAGCACGTTGTTGGTAGCTAAATACCTACTGCAGTAATAATACTGATTACTTTAAAGCGGCCAACCATCCCGGATTCTGCGGGACCGTCCCGTAATGCTGCTGCTTTGCAAGAATTAATAAAACAGTCCCGCAAAACGTTGGATGCGTCCCGCATGTCCCGCATTCGATGCGTTGACGTAGGTACCTACATTGTAGGCATGGTAGGCACCACACAGTCACACACACATGTGCATATAACGTAGCATCTATATGTATACGTATACGTACCTATATCAACACCTAATCTGTGAATTCAATTAAAAACTGTTTGCGTGTGTGTGTGTATGTCATCGCATTGTTCCATTTTGCATTCTTGTAAAAATGCCACTCCAGTGATAAATTAGAACTACCTATTTTAGAAAATAAATGACTTCAGTATGTGTTTTTTATTTAAAAGTCCCGCAAGCTATTTTCAGAAAGTTGGCTGCCTTAGACTATTTTTGAGTATATATTTAATAATATTGCTTTATAATATTGTTATCCATTAAAGGCAATGCGGCGTCGCATCGTAGTTTTGTGTAAGCACTGTAAGGTCGATTTGCAATATTTCTTGTTGGATACAGAATATGCCTATTGCATATATTCCAAAGAGTATACATGTAGTGTACGAATATTATGTATATTTTACGGACGGACTTGTCGTGAAGATACATACTCCACCCACAGACCAATCAGCCTTCCTTTCTACTACTACTTTGAGTAGGTACCTATCAGGGTGTTTAAACTTAGTATTAATGCGATGGCAATCATTACAATGTAAGGGCAACTGAACGTTACTAACACGTAACAACAGATGGCGCGCATATTTGTTCCAATAATGTTCATAGAGTTCATTGAAGTTCATTCCAGGCCCTACAATCTTAGTACAAATTGACGCGTTTTTATCTAGATATCACCCAACTAATAAAAATGGTATGACAATTCTTGTCAGATCCAAGCAAAAAGAAGCTTTTTAAATTTATTGTATTATAATATAGTAGTTTATAGTCTCGGTCCCAGGTAGCGTAGCAGTACATTATAATGCAATAAAATCAAAAAAGCATAAAATATCAAAGCTATAAGAGCTCAAAGTGTTCTTCTAAATTTAGTAGCGTAAAAAAATTGCCATAAGATTCTTTAAACATCTGAATGGTAGTAAAATAAATGTGTCTAAAGGTTAGAAAATAATACTATAGCATTTTTTTTACAAATAAATGATTAATTTAACCATCACAAAATTATCAACTTACTATCCATAACACTGTTCATAGTTAATTAAATAAAAAAAACCTTCCGTTCTCTTGAATAATTTATTATTGTAGAAAATAGTACAATTTCATTTTATTACTCTGTTAACACTACTGAATTCATGAATAGGGATGCTGATTCTTTCTGAAAAAGATCGATTTTCGAATCGAAGTATAAAAGATATATCGATATCATAAATATCTGTTTAAAAAATGTATCGATGTTAAAACATATAATTATTTATTTGCTAGAAATATGGGTACATTTTGATGTTATATACGTAATACAATAATTTCTTTCCTCATATTTCACCATACACTGGCTGGCATACAAATTACATTATAAATAAAAAATGATGAAAAATTTATATATTTATATTAAAAAATATATCGATCTATTTTCGATTTGGATTTATTTTTACTACAATTCAAGGAAAACACAAAAAAACCTCAACGGTGTTCAATGCTGGCATAATGCTTCCTCCATCCGTTAAATCTTATTTATGAGTCGTATATCTTTTTACTGTAGTATACTTCTTATCACTTCCTCATCACTTCATCACTATCACTACATACTATAAAGTTCCTCTATTTTCTCTATCTGCATGTATGCGCTAATCTTGGAAAGCTGTGAACGGATTTAATTCCTGTTTAAAATGTTAGAAAGAGAGTTTTCTGAGGATCTTTTATATTTGTACTTTATTTATTTCGGCGTAATATTTTCCGAGATATCACGGTTTTTGACAAAGAAATCAGCGCGTCCTAACAATATAATAAACGTTACCCCGTGCGAAGCCGGAGCGGGTCACTAGCATGTAATGAAGCGAAAAGATCGATCTTCGATTTTCCAGGTTATAGTATCGATTCGCTAGATCGATTTTTTTGGTACAAAAAATCGATCTTCAAAGTAATCGATCACAGATCGCCATACCTATACTGTTGTTCAATCACTTCAATCTGTGCATCATTGTTTGGAATTTGGAATTTGAAAATGTCGGATTCACTTTGAAATAATGAGATAGGACTAATAGGATTGATTATGTGCATTTGCTGGCTGACCTACTTTCTAATTTAAGTGTTTTCAGTTCTGTTAGTTTTGTTTATTGTATAATCCGCGAAGTACGAGTTCCTCCGGCTTGGTCGAAATACTTCAACCAAACATTTGTGGTGTTTTACGAGAAAGGACTCATATTTGTGCGAGATAGGAACCTGCAGGACTCTTTATCGTCATGTCGAAATGTGTGCTGCGTTCCCGGATGTGCCGAAAGTGGAGGTTATGGAATATGAATTACTTATGAACATTGAAGTCCTGAAGCGCGCATGGCCCCGCGGCTGGTGTCGGTCTGGTGTGGGAGACGTCGGGTGTATGATGGATATGTAAATGGATAAATGTTTAAAAATTAAAAAATGAGGTTGTGAAGTTAAAAATGTGTTTTATTTTCTATAACAATCATAAAGTAACCGTGATGTATATCTTATTATGAAATTTGTTGAAGCAATCATTTCATCCTATTTGTTTTATAAATATATAAAATCTAAGATTCATTGTTCATTCAACAAATTTCATAATAAGAAAAATAGTGAAAATAAAAATGGTGGAATATCCTACAGTAGGTATTATAGTACATACGAATTATGCTTATGTATATCAATGGATGTTACTCTCAGCAGCGAGGCAGGTGGCGCTAATCTTATGACACAAAAAATAGCGGAAATTACTCTCTATTTCCAGTATAAAAAATATACTCTTTGGTTATACCACGTCTGACATAATGTTGTCAGACGTGGTATATACATGTCATGCTGCAATTGCGTCGTATGTAATATTGCTTGATTTTCGTGATTTTTCCATCGAGTTGAGATGTATGGAATACACGTCACAGATAGATATGCAGAAAGCGGCCCAAAATACTGTTTTTGTAATGGAATAGCAGTGAATAGCAACGCACGGGCTATTGACCTTAGGTTGTAGTTCCAAAACGAAACACCAAATTCGCCAGACGGCGTAAGTGAGCTGTTGCCTTCCTTGATATCGAAAATTGGTCTCTATTTCAGTATATATTATAGTACTCTGTGGTACCTATAAAGAGAATTTTCCCTGATTTTTTGCGAACGTTTATTTTTTTTAATTTTATGGCATCGCTTGTTTTGCATATTGCCAGTGTCAAGTAAAACGATATTTCCAATTCGTATTAAGCAACGTAAAATTCACAGTCAGTCACTCAATTTATCAGTCCGTCACTCAGAGTCACAGTAATTCGAGTAAAGCGATGGCTTCTTTACCAGAACATTTACAATGCAGTTTTGGAGGCAACCCGAAAAAACGTGTTTTCGCACTGTTATTCTATTTCACTATACGCGAGCACTGTAATAAGCCTATATCAAATAAAATGCCACCAACTTTATTTAACATAACTCAAAAATACACCCAGAAAATTATATAAAATAAGAGCACCACACGCATCCTTCAAGGTTCCCGCCAAAACTGTTGCGCACGTTAAGTGGAACGTAACCAATCATGACATATGTCATTGAGTGTGTGACATTTGTTGACTGTTCCGAAATAAACTGAGACCACCGTGACAGTGATTACTATGCAGAAATTCACTTAATTATACATACACGCCGATTCCTAAAACGTTTGATCCCCACCTTTATATAGAACTCGACCTATTTGGTCATGGAAGGTCAGTCTTGGTCTTGCTGAGCCTCTGCAACCATTTACAATCGCATTGTATATGTTTAGTCCACAGACCAATCAGCCTTCCTGTAGACTGAGAATGTTCAATTTATTGCATACAATTCGTTCTGTCAACTGCCTGAAGGCAGACGAAGTGGGACGTTGCGTTCTAATTCTAAAAATCATAATATTTCAAAATCATAGGGATGACTACCAAACTTCGTTTATATCGAAATATGGCGAAGTTTTATGAACTGCTGAGGAAATAATATAATACGAGAAAAAAAAAAAGAATTTAAAAAAAAAGAAATTTATTTTGAATAAGTATCTAAATTTTTTTAGATACCTACAAAAGTGAAGTCATAAAAAAATTAAAAATACGTACAGCGAATAATATAAAATAAAAACAGATAGGTCATAGTAAAGTAAAATCATATTAATTTTCACATTTTCTTCGTGATTAAGGTATACCTATACTTGTGCCAAATTTCAAATCTCTAGTGCCAATTGTTTTTGCGCTCAACCGCGGATGGACAGACAGACAGACGAACATGGTGAAACTGTAAGGGTTCCTTGTTTACTACGGAACCCTAAGAACCCTTATTAAAACTGGAATAAAAACCTAATAAATTCTAGCTGCCCCGACGACCTTCTATCGCCTTAATAGGTATAAAAAAATAAGTATGTATGTATGTATCTTCACGCCAGGTCCCTAACGGGGTAGGCAGAGAGTGTAGAGCGCCAGACATCCCGGTTCTGACAAACCTCTCGTGCCTCGTCTACCTTCATCATTCTCTTCATACATGCACGCCGATTCCTAAGACTTTTGACACCACCATCAGACAGAACTCGACCTATTTGGTCATGGTAGGTCAGCCTTGGTCTTCCTGGGCCTCTGCAACCATCCACATTCGCATTGTATATCTGTTTAGTCATTCGCTCATTCGACATTCTTTCTATATGCCCGAACCATCGGAGCATGCCTTTTTTCATTTTTACACCGATACTATCATTCACACAAAGTCTCTTTCTTACATCTTCATTACGAACGCGATCGGTGAGTGATACACCGCAGATCTTGCGCAAAGATCTCATCTCGACCGCGTTCAACTTACTTTCATGCTCTTTCCTGCATACCCAGCTCTCGCTTCCATATAAAAGCGTTGGAGTAAGTACAGCATTATGTACGGCTAGTCGAGCCCGCTGGCTGAGATGTTTAGATTCTAGCAGCTTACCCAACGCTCCATTCACGCAATTCCCAGCAAGCACTTTTCTTTCTATGTCAGTGGTGTACCTACCATCCTTGCTAAAAGCACATCCAAGATATACAATTTCATCAACCTGTTCTAACACTGCATCATCTACTACTACCCTTGCATTTGTTCTCTGTTCATCTCTTTCAAATACTAATACTTTAGTTTTATCCACATTCAATTGTAAGCCTTTCTCCATACAATCCTCTTTCATGACTGTGACTAGTGCTTGTAGCCCAGATGGTGTAGAGCTAACAATTACCGCATCATCTGCGTAAAGCAGACAGTTCACCACTAAGTCACCCATACGCACTCCTACATCCATCAACTTCACCCTCTGGAGGCATTTGTCCAGATATATAATAAACAGCCTAGACGAAAGCACGCAACCCTGTTTGACACCGATGTTAACATCAAACCAGGGTGACATGTTACCATCTACCCGCACACATGCTTGACAGCCCACATACGTGGACTGTATTGCACGGAGCAGACTGCCATCAATACCATACTCTGGCAAAATGTCCCACAGCTCCTTTCGTAATACCCTATCAAACGCCTTCTCCAAATCCACAAAACCGCAGAAAACCTTCTGGCTCACAGCCAGATGCTTCTCTACGATGTTGCGGAGGGAGAAAACTTGATCCATACATCCTCTTCCAGATCTGAAACCACCCTGTGCATCCCATAACAACCCGTCGGACTTCTCTTTCATTCTTCTTTCTAAGACTTTCCCATACACTTTAGCTGCCAAACTGATCAAACTGATCGCTCGATAGCTGGTGCAGTCTATACGTGAACCCTAAAAATAAGTGAAAAAATAAGTGAAAAATAAGTATGTCCAAGAAATCGAAAAAAATATTTGCCTAGAATCACCCTTTATTACTTAGGGATATTGTTGGGGTTTCTGCCGTAGACAGTACCCTCGGTTGTAGGTTAAAGTTGTTAGGAGTTCACACCAAGTAAAGTTAAAAGGGGTAGAATATTTATTGATTCGCACTTTTTGTTGTGAAATACAATAACTCGCGTACGTTATGTTATGTTATCAAGCTACGACTGGCTTAATTAGGTAATTAACATTAAAAATGCTGTATGAGCAATATTGGCTCGTACAGGTATGAAAAAATGATGTTGGCCCATTCTCAGACCTACCAATAGGCACACAAAATTTCATGAGAATCGGTAAAGCCGTTTCAGAGAAGTATGTTAACTAACATTGTGACATGAGAATTTTATATATGGAAATTATCCCATAATCCTTGCTCCATCAATTTACCCCACTTTCCCTAATTATATCGACTATGTCGAAAAGACTTTATGAGCCTCCCTAGAGTTCCATCCGTCTATAATGTCAATTATTGACAATGCTCATGACGTCTGTGAAAAAACGAAATAGCGAATTACGTGCATACGAGAAAACAAATACCATCCTTTTTCAAATTAGAAGTGTTAGTGATTGTAGTGCACCATCTCACACTACAACTCGGTATCTTATGTTTTTTTTATTCGTTTTATTTTTGAAAATTTTATGTATTCTCAGATCACGGAAGTGGTTGGTATTGGTTTCAGTATGTATTATAGTACTATGTGGTTGGTATTATATGAACATTTTAAGATGGCGGATAATATAAGCTAGATTTAGCGTATGCGTTGACAGAAACCGTTCGCCCTACATAAGGTGTCTATTGGTTCCTTAGTCGATGGTTTAGTCATTTGCTAATTCGACATTTTTTCTATATGCCCAAACCATCGGAACATGCCGTTTACTTTTTTTTTCTGAAAAAAGCAATGTGAAAAATATGTGAAAGTTAAGTAGTTTAATAAATAAATTATTGTATATCCATCTAGTATATTGAACAGCGTTCCGTTTTAAATCAGTAAATTAGTCTTTACTATACTGCTTACCACTGGGGTATGCAGTATAGTAAAGAAACTATAAAGAAACGGCTTCGCAGTACACTGAACGTAAAATAAGAATAGTAGGTAGGCTAAGGCCACTCGTCGAGTTATTGCCTACTCTTGCAATGATGCATATCAATGGTTTATCAGTTATATTATTAGTTAAATATTATTTGCGTATTAAGACAGTTTTTAATAGTAACCGAAAATCCGTGGTATCGAGTACTTTAATATATTCTTGGACTGTGGACGCGCTGGGCGGTCACTTAGAAGTACATGTATCAAAAAACAAATAAATATGAAAACATCCCACAACACCCCTGAATAACATACTTTTATTGTAAATAACTAATGTAAAGAAATTGATGTATCTATATCTGCAGCTATAACTTCAATCACTCAATCCAACAATATTAGTAAGTGATGAAGTTAATATCTGTGTTATTACTGTCGTTCACACATTGATTACATTTTGCTTGTAAATACTAACATACCTACTTACAACATAGTAAACTTACACACACATAATCGAAATAATTACATATCTGTAAACTCAAGGTATTTGTAAGAATGGTAACTCCGGGTTTGTGGAGTTGTTTTTGATTCCAAGACACAACAATATTTAATTGCTTTTTTGAATTCATTGTAAAAATATTTGTTTTATAAAAAAAAACTTTTTACAAATAAAGTGGCAAGTGAGCAGCAAGTCCTATGAGCGAACAGTGTAACATGTACTTGAATTCCCGCAATCAAACGCGTAACGCAGTCCGTACTCCGACTCCGTACCAAGTTTCCATTCGGCCATGGTCGTCTATTTGATTTGATTGAGTGCGTGAAAAATGTGTGTAAATTCAAACCAGCGGGCCCAGCGGCTCCCGATTTGTATGAAGCTGTCCTACTATTCTTATTTTTACTATGACTGATCTGACGTCACATCTTGCAGTGGACGCAGTGTTTTTCGGAACATATCCTTGTTAAGATTTGTTTGACTGACTTGACTGTGACATAGTGATGGACATTAAAAAAACATCGATGCAACTTTCCGATGCATTACATCGAAAAATACATCGATGTTTTTTTTTTAATTAATATATATATTAAATTAGTATTTTTAATTTAGGTACTTATGTAATTTAAAAATTAAAAAACAGGCAATTAAAAAAAGGCTTTATAACACTAAAGTTCGGTTGCACCAAATTATTTCAATTTGTCAAAGTTATATTTTTTCCTAAATAAAAAAAATTACATCTTTCCCTAACTTTAACAGTTAAACATAGAGAGGGGTGTAAAAAATTACATGAACAATAACTTTATTATTATTGAAAGGTTTTTTAAGTAATAGAATCACTCAGTTCACGGTTTACAAATGTTTTTTATTCTGCTTCTTCGATTCGATGTATTGAAAAAAAAAAACATCGATGTATACTCGATGTTGAAGAACTAAAAATACATCGGTTCGATTCGATGTATTGATGAAATACATCGAGTGTTTATAAAACATCGATGTATATCGTCAATCCCTACTGTGTACTGTGACATCAGTATCAGTGACATTTCTTGTTCTACTTTCGAATACTTTCGATAAACCCTTTGAAGAAAGTTTTCCATAATCAAAGGGTTAAACTTACCGTAGGATTATGGTGTGAAGTGTTTATTCTACTACGTACTTTACTAAAATACTATAGTCAAGATATAAAGAAATCAATTTGACTTATTAATACTTAAAAACTTTGTGTGCCAGTGTTCGAGTATAATTGCTGAAAATATTCTTTGTCTTAGTGCCTTTCATTTACTTACATTGACGAAACTGTACAGATTTTTATTTTAACCATTATATACACTTATTTAAAGTGTTTTTTCACTTTTATCTATGATAAAAGTGAAAAATCTAGTAACTAACAGTGTAAACATTTTTTGTGCGGCGCGGAATTTTTTTCGCAGTGGGTCGCTTGCGTTGTTCAGTTAGCCGCGTTTCGTGGCGGAAAACAGTTGTAATGATGTTCGCAGCGGCCGCTTTCGTGGCGGTAATAGCCGCCGTTTGGCTGTACCTTGGCCTGTATTACACAGTGCTCATTACTGGAACTCTTGGTGTCCTCTACGTTTTATTGTTTCATTCAAGATGGTGCTACGTGGCTATAAAAACAGCCCCTCGGGATGTCAGGTAATGTGAATCAACTTGCAACATATAATTTGTTTTAATACAGTGCAAAGTTCTATTGCTCAATGCCCTCTTACATGAACATCCACACAGCCATTTAATTATGAATTCAAATGAATGTGATAAAATAATTTTACATCACTTACATTATGTTGAACATTTTTTTTTTGTTATAAATGACTTAAATGCTTGGTTAACTGTATAATTTTCTTGATTCATATAAACATATCTATCTATACATCTTTGTTAAACTTTGATTTATCTCCATCCATTGCAAGTCTTTTTTGGAATAAGCATAATGTTTCAGCATACAAAACTCCCTTGTTTTCTTTCCTTCTTCCTTACATTTTTTTGTCTTTACTAAAATTATAAAGAGGAAACATTTGTCTTTATTTATTAGGCACATTTACAGTTGTTACAATTTAACATCTTAAAATTAAACATTTTAAATTATCTTTCTAATTGCACAATCAATTATAAATGTACACTGCATTTACATCGATAAAACTTATAAAAAATTACAGAAAATATTATAATTGTTTTATATAAATAAATAAAATAAACATCATTAAATAATTCAATGAACACATCCAAATATATCTAAAAATAATATAAAATATAAATACTTAAAATTATGACACAATTTGATTTTGTTAAAAAAATAAATACATTAAAACATCACGTAATTGTCTTAAAGTGAGAATAACAATAAAACATATAATAAATCATGATAAAATAGACAAATTACAAGTATGTAGGTACTACTATTTTAATTCATAATTCTTCGCTTACTAAGCCATTTCCTATGACATGCATTTTAAAAAAGCTGTTAATATTAGTATTCTTATGTTTTAGAGCATTATTATGTTACGCCAAGATACTATTGATAACAAGAAAGATAACGAAAAACAATTGGACAGTCCCAGATGTTTTTCATGAAGTGGTTCAGAGACACCCTCGGAGAATCTGCTTTTTGTTTCAAGATGAAAGTTGGAGTTTTGAAAGGGTAAGTAATATCTTAATCTTTTTAATACAGCTAATAAATTGATGTGAAGATTTCACAAGACATACTAATAATTATGCCAGATATTAGGGAAGTTAATCTGTCTGCTTCTAACTACTGGTCACTAATTCTGCATGTCTGTCCCTGTAAAAAAAGAAAATTTGAAAAAAAGGCACCTAGATTATGTATTGAAAGGTTTTTATTAGATTTGTTGAATAATGCCGAAGCATATTTGTTCCTTTCCTTTTTCTTTGTACCCATTTAATTTTTTCAAACTTTGCAGTAACATTTGAAATTGTACTCCGCTCCTAACAGTAGCTTTTATATTATTTATAGCTACAGATTTATAATTTTATTCAGGTCAATGCAATAAACAAATAAAATGCATTTTTTGCATGTTTAACTTTTTTGTATATCCCAACACAATGCTGATAAATGATGATCCATCTATACATAATAATGAATTCATGTAGTTATTCTATCTATTTACCCCCTTATTCATAAACGTATTTTAGCTAAAGTGTTGCTTATCTCTCCTTTGTCTTTTTCTATCCTGCACATTTGACAATGCAACTGAGAAAGACATAGCATTCTATAGTTAAAACATATCTAATGTATGTTTATGAATAAGGGGGTAAGTTGATAACACCAATTTAAATTTCGATTTTTAAAAATAACTTTAATAACAATTATTTTGCTGTTTTCGAAACAGTGTAACTAAATGATTAATTTATTTTTCAAGGTGGAGAATTATAGCTTACGGGTAACAGCAGTCCTTAAAGCTCAGGGTGTTAAAAAGGGTCATATAATTGGTCTTTTGATGAACAACTGCCCGGAATTGCCGGCGACTTGGCTTGGCATTGCACGCTTGGGTGGCATAACCCCTCTCATCAACACGAATCAACGAGGAAATGCTTTATTGCACTCCATTAATGTTGCTAAATGCAACATGCTAATATTTTCTGAAGAATATCAATCAGGTAATGCCATAAATCTGTAAAATAGTTTTGTTAGAAATTGGTGAAAAGAGCAAGCCGAAAAGTGTGTAAGAAAAAATTGTTGATATCAGTAAATATTTTCAGCCATTCAAGATATATCAAGCCAACTTGACCCATCGCTAAAACTATTCAAATTCGCACGCAGAACCTTGGACGCAACTAATTCGTTGAAGGCCAGTGGCGATGGATTTACAGATTTTACATCTCTTCTCGAGACCACAGAACCCGCAGAGTGGCAACTGGCTGACGCCAATGGCAGTCATGGAAAACTGTTGTATATTTATACCTCTGGGACAACAGGACTACCTAAAGCGGCCGTCATTTCCAATTCTAGGTAAGTTTGTTTTATGTTATGAAAGTGGAAATCTAATAGGTATGCTATTTACATTCATCTACTATGTATAGAATGGACACTTCGACGTCCCGCCCGATTTCCCCGCATCTCCTAACCTCCTCCCCTCTTATGGGCGACGGTTGGTATTTTCTACGTGCTACGCACACAAGTGCACGTGTAAATACACGTCACTGATTGATGTCTGTGTAATATAGACCAAATTAAGCGTTTGTATGGAAATTTGGCGGAGTGGCCGCGGTGTGCCGTAAGCACACCGTCGCCCATAAGAGAGGTGGAAGTTGGGTGATGCGGGGAAATCGGGCGGGACGTCGAAGTGTCCATTCTATACGTAGTATTACTACATATTCTCTGCCGTAAGCCAGAAAGCTGAAATTTTGTTTATTTTTTTATTTTTGTAATTTACAAATATGTTATTCCGTTGCCGTTCTGTGCCGTCCGTACCCCTAAACTATTACCTCCTTATTCATAAACGTACATTAGATACGTTTTAGCTATAGAATGCTTTGTCTTTGTCAGTTGCAATGTCAAATGTGTAGGATAGAAAGAGGCAAAGGAGACACTAGCAACACTAGCTAAAATTTTTGAACGTTTATGAATAAGGGGGTTAATTATAAAGAGTTAAAATTAAATGCAGATTTTTAAAGTTATAGACGTGAACGACGCGTACCATTTTGTGGAGTACTAATAGCATTAATTAGTACTGCACAAAATGGTACGCGACGGGAAACTTGATTAATGATTAGGACATTTCCACGGGATCGTAAAATTTTATTACTTTAAGAATCGACATCCACCGGGCGAATCCGCCTGCAACAGCTAGTAATTAAATAAAAATAAAGTAAATAGGTATTTAAGGGGGGCTCCCATACAACAAACAAACGTAATTTTTTTTTAAGCAATTTATTTTGTACGGCACCTTTCGTGAGCGAGTCCGACTCGCACTCTGGCGATTTTTTTCTTCAGAACATAAGAGATGCAGTTTTCTTATATAACTAGTTTTATAGCGTTGTATGCGCTTAAAGCGTGCAACTTTCACTTTTGACCCGATTCCTACTTTCACTGGCGATCCATCATTCGTACTACAAACGATTGTTATCCAGCTTCATGTTCATAACATCACGTCTGTCGGTAGGCAGAGCATCTTTCTCGTGCATTTTTAAATCGATATTCTATACTTTTATCCATTGACCTATGTTTCTGAACCCTGGTCCCCCTGTTGTTTTGTTATAACATTTGAAAAATCCCTACTAATATTATAAATGCGAAAGTAACTCTGTCTGTCTGTCTGTTATCTTTTCACGTCCAAACGACTGCGATTTTAATGAAATTTTGTACAGATATAGAGCTGACTTTGAGAAAGAACATAGGCTACTTAGTTATTTATAAAACGACAGCCACGCGGGCGAAGCCTCGGGCAACTGCTAGTAATAAATAATGGTAAAATTTTCATCCTGAAACGGGCATCCGACTTCGGGTCCAGCCACAAGTCGTTACATGTTGGCTTCCGAGTCATGAAAGACAATACATTTCTAGCTAATTACTTACTTAGGGCGGATTTCACAGTTATTTCTCAGAACTCAGTGTTATTTAAACTTGCCTGACTGAGTGACGGAGTTTAAAATTGGCAAATAATTTTAGCTTAATCACGATCAATTTTCGTCGGTGAAATCCAGTGTTATTAAACACGTTTAAGAATGTAAAACGCGGTTAAAATAATTCGATCGCGTTTTATTACGAAGGTGAAATTGACGCTTAATAGTGTTAAAAAATTAGTATCTTATCTTCTCTTACACTATGTTTTTATTTACACATTATGTATGACATTTTTATCCTCTTGGTATTGACCTTCGTTTAACGTGATTTGTTAGCAGTTCCAATCTGGTTTGGTTCAATAACAGAAGTAAATTATCGTTCCAGTCTTACTAATATTATAAAGAGGAAACATTTGTGTACTTGTATGTTCATTTGTAACGTTTGACTGACATAGGCTTTATTATATTAATTGCACCCGTGCGAAGCCGGGGCATGCCGCTAGTGTTATATACATAGCATTTTAATGGCAGACATTAAAATATGTAGTTATTTTTGTTTCTTGATTTGGTATGCAAAGAAAATGTTCTCTTTTTTAAATGTATTTAAGTATGTATCTTCATGCCAACTCCTTTACGGGGTAGACAGAGAGTGTGGAGCGCCAGATATCCCAATCCTGACACACTTCCAGTACTTCTTCGACATTCATCATTCTCTTCTCTTATTCATCTACGTATCATAATCGCACGCCGATTATGATACGTAGATTGACAATATCATGAAAAGCTATTTTTTTTTTCTGGTTCTAAAAATAATAGAAAAACTTCTTGGTTGCAAAAAAAAACTTATCAATGTACAAATACTTTTAAAGTCTGGTACCATTTCTTCACAGAAACTTTCTAGTAAAATGTTCGCTATAACGTCGAGAATCAGTGGCATAGATTATGTAGGTGTATTGTATGGTAGTAATTGCAACTGTTATTAAGGATTTGGTTGTTTAAATTAAACATTGAGTTTTCTACACAACCTTAAGGTTGACTGGTAGAGAATGCT
Source organism: Macrosoma leucophasiata (assembly GCA_036365455.1). Taxonomy (NCBI): domain Eukaryota; kingdom Metazoa; phylum Arthropoda; class Insecta; order Lepidoptera; family Hedylidae; genus Macrosoma; species Macrosoma leucophasiata. The sequence continues at coordinate 17,081,232 of JAWQUS010000007.1, read as the reverse complement.
ACCTAGCATTAAGTCCGCCTAATGTACTTTTATTGTGCTTGCAAGATTAAATAAATAAATAAATATCGAAAGTAGATGATAGAGAGTGAAAGTATTCTACCTAGGTACGTTTATGTTAGTAATAATGTAAGAAGTTACGTGTTATCCTTGGAGAATTTACACAAAATTCGTTTATTAGTCGCATAAGAAAGGCTGAAATGACTGTTGGTTACCTAAAATAAATAAAATGTATTAAATAAAATAAGGGGGTGTAAGGGGTCTCAACCAACACCATCGAGACCCAAGCCAACCTCACCTGCACGTGGTGCACCCTGCTACACAACAAACGAGGCTCTGGCAACCTGCCAAAAGGCACTGGACCAGCGTGGCGGGTTATGGTCTAAACCCCCCCAAGATGGAAATGCAGACGAGGAAAAGGCCCCAAGTGCCCGACGGCTCCAGGAGCAAAACCGACGTGGACGGGCGCTGGTCGAGCTCTGGAGCCAGGGGTGCTAAGAATCTCCGGATGAGTCGCTTCCGTCAAACGACTTCGGCATGCACAACGGAAAACCGACGTAGGTTATCACTGGTAACATACAATACACGCACGTTAAGGACAGACGAGAAAATTGCTGAGCTGGAAGAAGAATTGAACAAGTTGCACTGGGACATCTTAGGTCTATCTGAAGTCCGTAGAGAGGGAGAGGACACGATAACCCTGAAGTCTGGCAACTTGTTCTACTACCGGGAGGGCGACCAGCAGTCCCAAGGTGGTGTCGGGTTTATCGTCCACAAGTCTCTCGTTAACAACATTGAATGCATCACGAGTGTGTCGAGTAGGGTCGCGTACCTGATACTCAGAATATCCAAGAGATATTCCTTGAAGGTCATCCAGGTCTACGCACCGACCTCGGCACACCCGGACGACGAGGTGGAAGCTATGTATGAGGATATAAGTAGGGCCATACATACTTCCAAAACGTATTTCACTGTTGTAATGGGAGACTTTAACGCAAAGCTGGGCAAGAGATGCGATAATGAGCTGAGAGTGGGGCAATTTGGATGTGGGAATCGGAACCCTAGGGGCCAGAGGCTGGCCAACTTTCTGGAGAAGGAGGAACTTTTTATGATGAACTCCTTTTTCAAGAAGCCGCCTCATAGGAAATGGACCTGGATGAGCCCCGACGGTTCCACAAAAAATGAGATAGACTTCATTATGACCACCAAGAAACACATATTCAATGATGTCTCCGTAATTCACAGGGTGAAAACCGGAAGTGATCACCGAATGGTTAGGGGCACATTAAATTTAAACATCAAGATCGAAAGATCTCGTCTAATGAAGTCTACGCTCCGACCTACTGTTTCTCACATACAAAACCCCGAGAGCTTTCAGCTCGAATTGCAAAATCGCTTTGCTTGCCTGGAGGATTGCATCTCAGTGGACGATATGAATGAACAGGTTGGTAGAAACTGTCCAGTCGGTGGGGTATAAATACTTTAAAACTCGCCGACGAAATAGACCTCCAAAACTAACCGATCAAACCCTCAACCTTATGGCAGAACGACGCTCAATGACACTGCAGACCTCTGATGAAGCTGAAAACCGGCAACTTAATAAACAGATCCAACAGTCCTTGTGGCATGATATCAGAGCCTTCAACACAAAATGTGTTGAGGAAACGATAGAGAGAAACAAGGGCTCCAAAGTGTTTGCAAGGGATCTGTCTATTGGACAGAGCCGGTTGATGCAGCTGAAGACAGAGGACGGCAGTTTAGCGTCGACTAAGCCTGAGGTATTGCGGGAGATCGAGAGGTTCTATGGGCAGTTATATAGCTCGGTCGAACAACCTGCCTCTGATTTGGTTAGAGACCCGAGAGCCAAATTAACCCGACACTATACCGAAGATATCCCGGACATCAGCCTGTACGAGATAAGGATGGCCCTCAAACAGCGTAAGAATAACAAGGCGCCTGGAGAGGACGGAATCACTACAGAGCTTCTGCAAGCGGGTGGATCACCGTTATTGAAAGTCCTTCAGAAGCTCTTTAATTCCGTCCTATTCGAAGGTACTACGCCAGAAGCATGGAACAGAGGCGTGGTGGTGCTTTTCTTCAAAAAAGGTGATAAAGTCCTATTGAAGAACTTTAGACCCATCTCGCTTCTGAGCCATGTCTACAAGCTGTTTTCGAGGGTGATCACGAACCATCTCGCTCGCAGGTTTGATGACTTCCAGCCTCCCGAACAAGCCGGTTTCCGAAAAGGCTATAGTACCATAGACCACCTACACACGCTTCGGCAGGTTATACAGATGTCCGAGGAGTATAACCGGCCATTATGCTTAGCGTTCGTGGACTATGAGAAAGCCTTTGATTCGGTTGAAACATGGGCTGTGCTGCAGTCTTTACAGCGTTGCCACATTGATTATCGGTACATCGAAGTGTTGAAGTGTCTGTATAAAAACGCCACCATGTCAGTCCGAGTACAGGACCAATGCACGAGGGCGATGCCCACCCCTGCTCTTCACCAATGCAATGGAAGACGCCTTCAAGCTCCTGGAATGGCAAGGACTAGGTATCAATGTCAACGGCGAATACATCACTCACCTTCGGTTTGCCGACGATATTATAGTCATGGCAGAGTCGCTGGAAGATCTCAGCACAATGCTCGAAGACCTCAATCGAGTGTCCCAAAGAGTGGGCCTTAAAATGAACATGGATAAGACCAAGGTCATGTTTAATCGAGTTCCCAACGGATACTGGAGTGGGCGATACAAGGTTCGCCCACTCCAGTATCCGTTGGGAACTCGATCCTCGAAGTTGTCGACGAATATGTCTATTTAGGACACACCATACAACTAGGCAGGTCGAACTTCGCGAAAGAGGTCATTCGCCGAATCCAACTCGGCTGGGCAGCGTTCGGGAAGTTAAGGAGCGTTTTCTCGTCAAACATCCCGCAGTCCTTGAAGACGAAAGTCTTTAATCAGTGCGTTTTGCCGGTGATGACCTACGGTGCCGAGACGTGGTCTCTCACTATGGGTCTCGTACGAAAGCTCCAAGTCACTCAGCGGTCAATGGAAAGGGCTATGCTCGGCGTTTCCCTACTGGATCGAATCAGAAATGAGGAGATCCGTAGGCGAACGAAAGCTGACATAGCCAAGCAGATTTCCAAGCTGAAGTGGCAATGGGCAGGGCACATAGCTCGGAGAACCGATAGCCGCTGGGGCAGAAAGGTTCTCGAGTGGAGACCACGTATCGGCAAACGCAGCGTAGGACGTCCACCTGCAAGATGGACCGACGACCTGATCAAGGCTGCAGGTACCCGCTGGATGCACGTCGCTTCCGATCGGTCGGCATGGAGGTCATTGGGGGAGGCGTATGTTCAGCAGTGGACGTCTTATGGCTGATATGATGAAATAAAATACTTACATTCACAGCCCCACACTGTGTATTTATACACCTGTATATTGTTTATAAAGCTGTGTCGTGTGTGCCGTTGTACATACACAACACATTTATACTAACACCCAGACCCGAAACAAATATCTGTAGGCCATACAAATATTTGTCCCGGTGCGAGGATCGAACCCGTGCCTCGGTTCCAACGGTCGTCACACACTGCTAGACCAAATGGCTTGTCATTAATTAAATACTTCGAATAGGTACAATCTCAAAGTTTTATGTTAACCTTCTATACCTACTTTTATAAAATTGATATTTGTTTTGTCTCGCAGGAGTCGCAGGTAGGTATATGTTATGTTTAGCAGTAGGTATACATTAATGATATTTCAGTAAGAACATTTATCGACATAGTAAAAACATTTAAGACTAGTGTTTAAACATATTGCGGACGTGTTAATTTTGCTAAGATGTTTACGATAAAACTACATAGTAGTGAGCCTCAGACCAATATCTAACATTAATTAAATATTACAAATGTATAAGATTATAAATATTCTACTACCAAAAAACGTTGGTGTTCCAAAATGTAATACATAGGCATACCTATACAGCTTTTATTATTCGTGCATCATAAAGTAATCCGGGCCTAGATTTTTTTCCTGATATTACATCTTCAACTTTCACGCTTCACAGGTTCAGTATAATTTTCAAATGTGTATAGAGTAATAATCATCCCACTGAAATATGAGATTGAAAATCGTCATTATGTACAACAATTTGTTATGTCAAGTTTGGTAATAAATATTATTTAATTTTGCGGACCTACATAAAATGGCTGTAAACAAAGAAATTTAATCCCCAAACAAATATATTCATATTAAAGTCTAATCTCCTATCTAAAACGTATTGTCTATGTAAAACAAGTTAACGAACCGTGAGATATTCCATTATACAATTATTCACAATGAATGTATTACATATTATATTATTTCCACCAGATTTGTGTTCATGGCTGCCGGCATTCATCATATGAAGCTGAATTCGTCTGACCGTGTGTACTGTCCCTTGCCGTTGTACCATACAGCGGGTGGCGTGATAAGTGTGGGACAAGCCTTCATATTTGGCTGCAGTGTTATAATCAAAGCGAAATTCTCCGCATCACAGTATTTTCCAGATTGTGTGAAATACGAAGCCACGGTAAGCATGTGACCAGAAGTTAATTAATAACATTATTTTTAAGGTTCTGTTTTTGAGGTTTAGAGGTAAAAGGAAAAAAACGGAGCAATTATAAGATAGCGTGTATCTGTCTGTCTGTCCGTTTGTCGCAGCACAGCCATTTGCTAAGAAAGTAGTGTCCCGATTGACATGAAATTGATGAATGACCCAAACATGCACGTGTAACGTAAGCAAATTAATTGTGGAGGTGCCACTTTTAATCAAATAAAAGTTTTAGAGGATCTCGAATATACTTTTGTATGTTTATAAAATATATTGTATTATTATAAGCCGCCCTCTCCCCCTCCCTCCCTATTTCCGAAACGAATGGCAAACCTATGAGGTATGTATTAAGTATAATAAAGGAAACGTAGAAAAAAATGTACGGAACCCTGTGATTCTCGCACTTGGCCGTTTTTATAATTCAGTAGGTACCTACGTTTTTGCGTACTTTTTTAGTTAATATTGGATCGCTTGACTGAAAAAAAATGGAGCTGATCTTTTAACCCCTGAATTAAATTAACCGACATGGCCTTTCGAGTTTATTAGATACTACTTCGATACAATAAATTCGCCTGTGCATATTCTCGTAATTCTTCTATTTTAATGACTTTACCGATTGCATAATATGTTATTGCCTGATTGATAATTTATTTTAGTATACTACTAGCGACCCGCTCCGGTTTTGTACGGGTGGGTACAATATATTGTTTATTTCTCAGGTTCTGTGCGGCGTATTAAGATTAAACATGCACCAGTTTCTAAGTTAAACCAATGTAACTGTGAAAATCGTTTCTAATTTTACTTTGTAGTTTTTCAGTGATGCGCGCACAAACATACAGGCATAAAAATTAAACAAGTAATATATACATAATAGATAAACTATCTTACAATTAATTCCACGAAGCAGTTATCGCATGATGTCATAACGAATATCGACATCGGATGTATAAAAAAAATGTCGGCCATAAGAGATGGTGGTATTGTTACCTACCGCATCAACCATCAGTCAAAAAATATTGTTACTGATATACATACTCTACTAGATCCATGAATCGAAATCTAACTTGAAGCGACTTTAATCCGTTGTCATAGGCAAATCGTCTAAATAAAATCAGAAATAGGTAGGTCTTCTGTATTCAAATGTTATCTTTACATATGGCTAGTAGTTGTTACTGGTGGTAGAGCTCTAGTGACGGAGCTCGCGGGCGTAGACACCACCACATTACCTACTATACTTGCCGCTAAATGGTAGTGTTCACTATCGTGTTCAGGGTCAGGTGGTAATGTAATTTCCTAATCTTTTATGGACCCGTAATAACTATCACAGAAGTAAAACATCTTAGGTTTCAGAGGTAGCTACGCATTTGCATATTGACCTCTGGTTTTTGTGTAGATGTCTATAGGATGCAGTTGTCACTAACCATCAATGTAATGTTGATGAAATAAATGCTTGTTTGTCACCATCATAATATAAAAAAATAATATTCATTTTACTGAAGAACTACGATAATATAAGAATAGAATAAAATTTATTATTATCATCATGTACATTGATACATTCATGTCAATTTTAATAAAATAGTGCGCTTAAAACAATGTTGTCAATTTTTTTTTTGTTAGGCACTATTGGACGCAATATAAAATTTGTATTGTACGGATTTGCGATTCATAATATAAATCGCAAAACTCAAATAAAGTAAAGGAGATGTTGCGAGCTCGGCTCTGGTTCGTACATGTCCTCAAAAAACTGGTTGCCTGTAAAGTCGGTTTTACGGGCGAAGATTTTACGTGACAACGTCTTTTTCTCGGTAGAAACGCATTCGCCGGTCCGGCAGGCCTCTCTCTCGTTCGGTGACTCATCGTTACGTTACCGGGCGTTACACTTTTTCATGAGTGACTCCGAGCCGCAACCTAATTTAAGACGTTGTCACGTCAAAAATGGGTAAATTAAAGAAGAATCCTTAAGCGATAAGACCGCCTATTGTGCTCTTATTTTATGAACTATTGATTTTTGTATTTTTCTTGTTATAATCTGTATAATAAAGAGTATATATTATATTATTATATTATCCGAAGAAAATACAATTAATTTATTCAAGAATATATTTTAGAGTTACAACCACATTTTATTCAAACGATTTTATCTTTTACAACCATGTTCAACATGGCGGCGATATAGCCGACGCTTGGAATAGTACTTATATAGATAAAACAAAACTAATGCTATCTGTATCTTACTAGTGCATCACATATTATAAAAAAAAAACTATGTATCGAATCGATCAATTTATAGAAGTGCCGATATTTTTTTTTAAATTAGAAATCGATTAGTATAGTATTAACATATAAAATCGATTACGATAATATTTAGAATATATTACTTTTTCTCCAAGTACTATATAATAAAAAAAAAGCAATTAAAAAACGAAAATGTCATAATGACATCACCCGTTATATTTGCCATATTGGTTGTTTAATGTTTTGTAACTGTAAACAAAGCTAAATAAGTGAAAATATGCAGTAACAAAACGTTTTGATATTGATTTTGCCTTTTAATGATATTGTGTACAATACATGGCCGGAGGTCCATACATTTTTGCAACATCTCCCTTGTGTCGTTTAACTTTTGTTATTAAAACATTTTTTTTTCCTCCTCCCAAGAAGGGGAGAGACTCGTGCCCAGCAGTGAGACGTATCAAGGGTTGCCATTATTATTATTTTATTTATTATTCTATAAACATTTTTGTTAAGTATTAGATACCGTTTAAGACGGAAAACATATTGTATATGACTTATTTGATGAATACTTTAAAAACAATGTTGTATCTATATTACGTAGGTACCTACAATAAGTCAAACATTTTTCTAGAATATTTTTGTTCTATTTTGAAACAACAATGAATAATGTCGATGTTCTTATACATTTTTGATAATTCAAATATTACTATTCATATAGACATATACTAGTCGAGCTACAACTGGTACAAGGTCTTGTGAAATAAAAAACGATAAAATATATGCTTTTATTAAGGTAGATATTAAAAATACATTGAAAACATGTTATGTTACTGGTAATAAATAAGTCATTAATAATAGTATTCATTTGACAGGTTACAATTTTGTAGAAATAAAGTAAAACAAATAGATCCACAATAATGACGACATAATATGTTCTTATTTGTAGGTTTGAGAGATGTCTACACTGTCATACAATGTCATACTCGTGTTTTTTTGCATTTTTTTATGTAATGGAAGTGGCAAACAAGCATACAGTTCACATTGATGTTAAGTGATGACTGCAGCCTATAGACACTCACACAAAGACCGAGGTCAAGATGCAGATGTGTTACCACTCCAGAGGCCTAAGGTGCCATGCCTCTGTGCCGGATATTACAGGACCGTACATTACCACTTGACCTCTGTACCAAATTTAATTAAAATCGGTTCAGTCAGGTTCAGTAACAGACAGACAAAGTTACTTTCGCATTTATAATATTAGTAGGGATAAAAGATTAACTCAAATAATAAGCTCTAATCCAGCCGCTCCCTCAACTGAGCTACCGAAGTACTACTTCGATACTTTTTAATAATATGTGTACCTACTTTTGCAGGTGGGCCACTACATCGGCGAGATGTGTAGGTACGTGTTGGCCACGCCGCCGTCGCCCGCAGACACCCAACATAAAGTTCGAGTCATTTTCGGCAATGGCTTAAGGCCACAGGTAAGATATACACAATTTGACGTTTTATTTTAACTCATAAGGGGTAATTTCAAAAGCCGGTGGGAGGCGATGGGGGTTACTAACGTTCGGCCCCTTCTAAAGGAATACACGTATCACCCGAATAACTAATTTTGTAAAAGTCGCCCGCTACTCACGCGCCGCGAAGACAGCACTGCCCTATGTAAAAATATAATCGGTCATAAAAATGGTATCACGTTTGACAAGAAACGATACCTAGGTATCATTACTTCTCAAAGTGGTTCGCTGACAGTTGCTAAGGGCGTTGTCTGTCAATTAAAATTGTCAGTTCCGATTTTTTTTTTAATTTTTAGCACCAACAATTGGTCTTTAGCCTTCTTTATGGAAAGCTTTGAAGTCGATGATTTTTAGCCTCTACCCGGGCGAAAGGGTAATTCTGCCAGTATCCAGTGTTTAGAGAGGCACAGTAATAAAGCGAATTTTGACCAACGGAACAAGCGGATTTACGGGATGGCCACGGGTCTGCATTTTAGCGTTGTGTCTAAGTTCTGCAGTATTTTCACTTACCATCAACTGCATTCTTGATTACCGTCATAAAAAAAGCAAAATGTGTAACCCAGATTACCTAATATACTTGCCGCTAAATGGTAGTGTTCAGCACTATCGTGTTCCGGTCAGGTGGTAATGTACGGCCCTGTAATTTCTGGCACGGAGGCATAACACCTGTCTTAGGCCTCAGGAGTGGTAACGCATCTGCATTTTGACCTCGGTCTTTGTGTGGGTGTCTATAGGCTGCAGTCATCACTTAACATCAATGTGAACTGCATGCTTGTTTGCCACTTCCAAAACATAAAAAAAAGAAAAGAAAAAAAAAAGAATAAGTTCTATATTTTCTTCTCATTGTGGGTAACAGGATGTGATGAATCAATCATATCGTATTATTTGAATGCATTCGAACTATAAATAGAGTGAAACACATATTAAACGAACGTTATTTGAATAAATGAGTTACCTACAGAAAATGTTATGAGAACCGGTTTGACGGCAATGGCCTTAAACTTGAACTAATGAGTGTAATTCATATTTTTATGCATGCATTTTTATCATTTGTCTTATATATTATTATAATCCAAGTTATAATGTGGTTTTAAGATTCAGTTTCTGTTTTAAGGGGTTCCGTAGCCTATAAGGAACCCTTATAGTTTCCGTCCCTCGTTCGTCCGTATGTCCGTCTGTCCGCAGCTTAGCTCGGAAACTCTTTGTATTAAATCTGAAACCTGTAATTTGGCACGAATAAAATCTTACACGTTACAATTTTTAGGCATACCTATCTTAGCAATATTTTAAGAACATAAAGCTTTTGTCTGAAGAATTGTAGCGGATAGTTTCGTTTTATAATTGGATATACAAAATATTTGCTAAATAGTGTGGATATAAAAAAAACTATTATTTTTGTTTAGAAACTAGAAGAATGCGATGATATAAAAACCTATTTTTTGAAAAACCAATCAAAAGTGCGCGGTTTTTATAAATATCAAAGTTGAAAATATGTTGATAATTATTCATGGAATAGTGTGCTGTTCGATGGTATATTTAATCAAAAATCTTAGATCAGATCTTATTGTTTGTGACCCATTGCTACCCCAAAAATAAATGCCCAGAACCGCACCTGGAATAAGGATGAAAGCATTCCCATTACGCGCGTTGACGTGTCGCTAACGCTCTTTTAATAAAACTGTTTTTGTCGTCTTATAAATCGATGAACCGGCTGCACGCATGAAAAAGTGTCACGTTCCGTCTGAGCCAAAGGTGCATGCACACATAGAAAGGCACAATCGGCATCGACCTGAGCGTTTGACTTGTCACGCATATTTTCTTACGGCGTTAGTATTAGGTACGTAAAATTATCGCCCGTAAACTGGCTTTACAGACAACCCATTTTTTTTTCAGATTTGGAAAGACTTCTTGAAACGTTTCAATATACAAAATGTTGTGGAATTTTATGGTGCAACCGAAGGAAATGCGAACATAGGTAGATATTTTGTATTGTATTTATTATTTATTTATTTAACTCGGGCAACAGAAGCCCATATAAATACATACCACTAACATTGAAATAAAATATGCTATTATATATATATATATAAAGCGATTATTTTAATATTACAAACAGACACTCCAATTTTATTTATTTGTATAGATATTAATTATGCTCAGTTATGTGTTTATATGACAAACAAGAACCAGTGGTGTAGCTATAAGGAGGCGGCGGGGGCGGCCCGCACAGGGTGCCACCCGTTTGGGGGTGACACCCTCTCTTTAAATAAACAAAATGTTCGCTGTTTAGACGTGAAAGCGCAGCACAAAACTCACTTTCATTCACATTTATATTAGACTCTTGTCTAATATAATATGATGTGCCCGCGACTTCGTCCACGTGAGAAAAAATATGATTGTTCAGTATCTACTCGGACGAAGTCGTGGGCGCAGTTAGTATGAAAGTAGCCTAAGTTACTCCTTATTACATCAGCTATCTGCCCGTGAAAGACCCGTCAAAATCGGTCCAGCCGTTCCCAAGATTAACCCCGCCAAACAGACAGACAGACAGACAAAAATTGTAAAAAATGTTGTTTTGGTATATGTACCGTGTATACATACATATGCATTTAGTAAAAAGCGGTTATTTTAATATTACGAACAGAAATGAGTTTGAAGAGTGGCGTGATTTATTATCATCGTTTCTCATTAACTTTATAATTGGTTCTAACATTGTTTGAAATTTAAAAAACATGTTCCAATAATATGCCTGCCTACACTTTAGATTTTAAGACGAGTCTCTAAAGGAATAGTAGAGGAAGCTGCCCTTAAATGGTAATGACATGTACGTCATTGTGGATGTAGATTGAATAATTTGTAATTCATATGATTTTAACTTTCACAGTGGCGTAGGAGTGGCCTACTGCAGCTACTTTGTTTTAGGGTTCCGTCACTTACAAAGGGTTATTTAAGTTACGGAACTGAACAAAATATACGTAGTTAAAGTTGAAATCGATGATAAAAATTACCCCTTAAAATGTCTAAAGTCAACTAATCGCCTAAAATGTATGATGAAATTAAAAGAAAAACTATAAAAAATGTACCTAAAGATACGAAACAAATTGCAATTGTAAGAAAAGGTCACTTACAAAGAATTGTGTTTTTTTTTTTTATTTTTATAAATTTGAACGGAAATATTGATTGATTGACTTAATGCTAACAGCATTCAGTATTTTTTTAATGGTGGTAGAGCTCCAGTGACGAAGCTCGCGGGCGTAGGCCCCACAGCATTACCTAATCTATCTGCCGCTAAGTGTTAGTGTTCAGCAGTATAGTGTTTCGGTCAAGTGGTAATGTACGGCCCTGTAATTTCTAGCACAGAGGCATGACATCTTAGGCCTCACGACTAGTAACGCATCTGCATTTTCACTATGGTCTTTGTGTCTATAGGCTGCAGTCAATCATCACTTAACATCAATGTGAACTGCATGCTTGTTTGACACAACACACTAAAAATTTGGTGCATCTCATGCGCTATATTGAGCAAAAAAGTATAAATAAATACTTATAGTCATAATTTACGTAAATTGTAATACGAAAGTTGTAGGTACCTACTTAACTAATTGGTACTTTAGAATTTTTACTTTTATTAGTTTACGTTTAGATACGAGGAAAACGCATTTCGCTTAATCCAATTACTCATCCGAATTAAAAGTTGCCCTTGTGAGTCCCACTCTAAATGACTGGTATTTTAATCAAATACATGATTTCTTTAAATACCAGATTCGACCTAAATAAACTCTCATTACAATGCTACAACCAACACAAATTACGCCGTTCAAATTACTTCATTAGAATATAAAGGATAAAGCAATTTTATTCTTGCATTGGTTCATAAGTACTTACGTTTATATCGCTCGTTGTAAAGCAATACTACGTCATTGTAACATTCTAGACTTTTAAGAAACTGTAATATTATTATACCTTTTTACTGGTGGCAGAGCTCTAGTGACGGAGCTCGCGGGCGTAGGCACCACCGCATTACCTAATATACTTGCCGCTAAATGGTAGTGTTCAGCACTATCGTGTTCCGGTCAGGTGGTAATGTACGGCCCTGTAATTTCCGGCACAGAGGCACAACACCTTAAGCCTCAGGAGTGATAACGCATCTGCATTTTGACCTTGGTCTTTGTGTGGGTGTCTATAGGCTGCAGTCATCACTTAACATTAATGTGAACTGCAAGTTTGCACTTGGATTACATTAAAAAAAACCTAGTGAGTTAGTTAAGTTTACTGGTGGTAGAGTTCCAGTTTCGGAGCCCGAAAGCGTGGTCATCGCCGCATTATCAAATCTATCTACCGCCCAATGGTAGTGTTGAGCACTATCATGTTCCCGTTTAGACGTTAATGTATGGCCCGATGATAATTATCACAGGCAAATTTAAAAAAAAAAAACGACTTAGGCCGCAAGGGTGGCAACGTATTTGCAGTATTGTATCTAGATGTTGTTTATGTGCTGAAAGATGTCCACTGCTGGACATCTTTCACCAAAGACGCCCACAACAATGTCGGTGCGTCTAAATAGAATATGCCATAATCGCCACGCTTGGCAATGGCATATTTGGCGGTCGTAGTGTCATTAGTTTTATCACGGGACGTCAATGCAGTGTACTTAGTATCCATGTGTACTGTAGGTACAATAAAATTGTTTGCCACCATCATAATAAAAAAGAAACAATGTAGGTAACCTTGTGTCTTGTAGCCTATTGTCGTTTAGTTACTTAGTTAATAATACAATCATCTTCATTACGTAGACTGGCTGGTCACATTCTTATGTTCGGCAATCAGTTATTATGTAAATCAAAACTTGTTTTCAAACCATTTTCCTCTTTAATTTGATCTATCAATAAAAATATGAATATCAAAAATTTCAAATCTACCGAACCACTAACGCTTTGAATAAAATATAGCTCATTGTAATCTCTGTGATATTGTTGAAATAAATCTAATACTATTACATTCGCATGACAACTAATAAATTTGAGTGTGATCAAATATGTAAAAAAAACCGAGTAAAATAGATGTCTCGTCTTCAGATTATTTTTTACTTTATTTTACGGCCATGGATTCGATGTGTATTGTATGATTTGTATGGCCGAACAAGATTTGGTATTTTAGTTAAAAAAGTACCTAAATAAAAATTTATTCCAATATTAAATTAGTAACATAGATTTATTCTTACATAGTCAACTTGAGTATTACTGAAATAGGCAGTACGTTAAAGCAAGGGTTAAACTTTTAAAAATACATGTATTATTTTAGGAAAGTAGGTTAGGAAGTTATTCAGCTTTTTGTCTCAGGAAAAGCAGTAATTCTGTACGACACGTCTTTTTGAATTGATGTCCGCGATATGTAGGTTATACTTATTGTACGCAACCAAACAAACGTTTATATCAATACATATTATTATTAAAATAAGCTCCATAAATATAGCAGCACATGATGTCATATTGACGTAATTTATGCAAAATAAATCCAAATTTATTGTAGTGATTGTGTAGTAGCTGATTGATATTTATACGTATTATGGTTTGATATTTTATAACCTTAGGTTTAAAAATATTTCATTATATTTTTATTATTATTGCTGTGCTAAAATTCTTGATAAGACTTATAAATATTATCTTGAAAACTCAAGTAACATTTTAAGGTGTTTAAAATATTGTTACCTACATCTGCAGAGTAAAAAAATAAAATGAAAGGAGATTGTTCCACCTAATGTACACTTCGTAATAGTTAAAACTATTCTGAACAACTTCCGACTGTCAATTTTAGTTAATGTTGTGTAGTTTTTTCGTTTAAAAATAATTAGGTCAGTTTACACAATATTGTAAAACAAAAAAATGGCGATGGCGGTTGACAATTCTTTTGACAAGTTTGTCATCTCATGTCGCTAGGTCCTTGAGGGTACAAATTGCCATAATCAGTATAAAAGAACTCGATTAAACAATTTCATCTTTGTTTTAATCAAATTAACTTTATTTTTCCTTAAATCTTTGAAATGTAAGCTTTCTTTTGATGTACTGTACATCCCCTGGGAACACCACGTTACAATTCCTTTAAATATTTTTATATGTTTTATAGTTTTATATGGACACATTTGTTTAACCTTGGATCTTTTCCGGATTCCGTGCCTCAAAAGGAAAAAAAACTCATCTTTATAAGCTCAGAAAAAAACGGACTCCTTATTATGCGTCAAAATAGTTTTAAAGTTATTTTTTTTTAAATCCTATTATCAAAAATTAAAAAAAAAAATAGGTACAGAAAAGAACAATGGCGAACTTCTATACATGTTTTTATGTCAGTGTAGTACTCACTGTCTTTAGCTCAAAAATATTGCTAATAATTCAACATCAATTCCTGAGTTGCGTGATATACTGTTTTTTCGTCAAAACAGCCAGGAAAAATGATAAGTAGGTTTAAAGTTTTGTAGGTTATGTTACTGATATCAAGTTGTGAAGCAAAATCGAAACCTTTCGGAAAAATCGGCTGCTTCCAACAATCATACACAAGAAGAGCAATATCTATTAGTCCAAAAACAGTCCTAAAATTAAAAAAAAATCCTAATTTATCGAAGAAAACACTACATACAAAACAGTACACCGCAAAAAGTGACAGAATCTGACAGAAGTAACAGATAACACTAGCACCGAATGACAGACAGCTGACAGATTACAAATGAATCGATATCAATTATATATCGATCACATTGATTAAATTGAATTGAACATCAAACTGGAGACCTCATATTCAGGAATTATTATGATTGATTTATTCTAGTTATATCGAACGGGTAGTAATAGTAAAGAAATAAAATAACTTTCTTGGTATCTGTTAAAGTATACACAATATATAGCATATACAACATCGATTTTGGAATCGATATGGCGCATAAATAATGTTCAATTAAATTCTTTTTATTGCTGTTTTTTAACCTAGCTTTTATTAAATTTCATAATGTGTTAAAAAAACGTAGAAATATATTTAAATACGATCTGTGCAAATGGTTTATAAATACACTCCAACTTCTTACACATAAGTTTTCGCCATTGTTCTTTTATATACCTTACATGCATTACATGAAAACCTATGAAAAAAAAGTCTGTGGTTTTAGAGGTAACGTAGCCAAAAAAACTATACGGAAATCTGAACGCAAGTCCGCCATGCACTTTTTTCTTCCGGCCGATTTCTTTTTCTTCTTTCTCTAAATCTGCTCGTGTTGTGTTTGGTTTTTTTATGTAATGTAAGTGGCAAACAAGCATGCAGTTCACATTGATGTTAAGTGATGATTGCAGCCTATAGACACCCACACAAAGACCAAGGTCAAAATTCAGATGCTTTACCACTCCTGAGGCCTAAGGTGTTCTGCATCTGTGCCGGAAATTTCAGGGCCGTACATTACCACTTTACCGTAACACGATAGTGCTGAACACTATCATTTAGCGGCAAGTATATTAAGTAAAGCGGTGGTGCCTACGCCCGCGAGCTCCGTCACTGGAGCTCTACCACCAGTAAAAGAAATTTATTTTATATTATTTTTTATAATTAACATGCAATTTTCGTTGTTCTGAAAAGATGTATATCGACTTTATTTACCCAATTTCTCGTTTCAGCAAACACGGACGGCACGCCGGGTGCCATCGGTTTCGTGTCTCGAATACTGCCGGCTGTATATCCCATAGCGATTATCAAAGTCGACCAAGAAACTGGCGAGCCCATAAGGAATGCCGAAGGTTTATGTCAGGTAAATATGTTTAAATTAAGATTTTAGGGATTTTTGTGCAGTATCCAACAAGAAATATTGCACTTCGACCTTAGGAAGGAGACTTTGGCTCATTCCGGGTCTGTAGAGCGTTATCTCTTTCGCACACAACCCGCGTGACGTTATTCGACCATTTAATTATGTTTTTACCAATACCGGACTATCAGTGCTAATGTAAACAGTGTGCAGCAGAGCTAGTGCTCTACGAAGTCGAAACTTGCCGATTGTCTCTTTCGTAGGCTCAATCCACAATTTACACGTTCTGGGCAAAAACGAACGTGAGAACCGCACCGTTGAACATTGCCAGGTGTCCAGTCGGTGAGGGTGGAACTTCTCTCTTCGGCGGGCAGTACGGTGCAGGAAAAGAGACGGTGGCACCATATCGAACAGTTCAGCAGAGCACTCGCCATTGTAGAGATGGTATGATACGCAACTCCCAACGTCTCCGGGCAGGCTCAGATGTTCGAGTCTGTCAGTAAATCCTGGGTCATTAACAATACGAACGGCGAGTCTTTGTAGGGAGTCTAGTGGACCAAGTTGGTATTTGGGGACTCCCGCCCACAAATGAGAGCAGTATGCCAGATGGGGCCGCACTTGGGCCTTAAAAAGCTGTAATAGCTGCCCCGATGTGAAATACTGCCTCGCTTTGTTAAGCACCCCTAGTTTTTTGGATGCCAACTTGGTCTTACACTCAATGTGACTCCCAAATTGCACTTCGTTCGATATGTCAACGCCCAGGATACCGATACTCTTACCAACGGCGAGCGGAGTGCCCTGGAACTGTGGTGCTACAATGAATGGGGATTTTTTTGCGGTGAAAGCGCAAAGAGCTATTGTTGAGTACAGTAATGAGTAAATGACAATTTTATGAACACAGTATTTTTTTAATGGATTGTTAACATCTTATGTTTTATAGTGTCTGGTGAATCATGGGACATTTTACTGGTGGTAGAGTTCCAGTGACGGAGCTCGCGGGCGTAGGCACCACCGCATTACCTAATATACTTGCCGCTAAATGGTAGTGTTCAGCACTATCGTGTTCCGGTCAGGTGGTAATGTACGGCCCTGTAATTTCAGGCACAGAGGCATATCACCTAATGCCTCAGGAGTGGCAGCGCATCTGCATTTTGACCTCTGGTCATTGTGTGGGTGTCTATAGGCTGCAGTCATCACTTAACATCAATGTGAACTGCATGCTTGTTTGCCACTTTTATTACATAAAAAAAAAAAAAAAAAAAAAAAAAAACATATTAATACAGGGTGCTCAGTCGTCGTTCCTCGTCCAAAAAATGTAATTAAAATAGATTAATTTTTGACGGAATAAACCAGCAAAATTACAAAATTCAAGAATATTCTCATGAGCAATGAGATAAATAATACATATAATACTCATACAAGTACCATGGAGGAACAGTACTACGCTGCTGACAGATAACAAACATTAGCAGCAATTGTCCGTATTACTATACCCAATCGTGGGAATGGACATTCTAGTACATTGCTTACGCCATAAATCACGGTTATCTGCACAATTTTTCCTTCCCTCCAGGTTATGTATATCAAAAGCAGTAAAATCTCGTTTTACGCTATGCTTGAACTGAAGCAATCCTGGACAGGGGGCCGACTGCCTAACTTAAATGCTTTCGTTTAGCTTTTGATTATGACAATATCTTGTCAGTTTCGTACCGCCTAACTTTTTCATGGAAGTGTATTCCTTCGCAGGTATATATTTAAGGGCAAAATACTTTAATAGGCTGTATTGAACTGACGAGATAACGTCCTAAACGAAAGCATTTGCGTTAGGCAGTCGGCCCCCAGGACGTGTGACGCGAACGTTTTGCGAAAGCAATTGGTTCCATTCACGTTTTTATAAGGACTGTCGCACTGGGCAGACAGACTGTCACATTTCAAGAAACCAGTATTTTTCTCGCTTCTTATCTAGTACAGATGATCAAGATGCGACGAATATAGCTCAGGAGAAAACTGTCAAGTTTTTTAACAATTTTTGTATGTTGCGCATCTCCTTGCGCCCTGATTACGGTAAAATTTACGTTTATTAACATCAATAATATGCTTGCAAGCTCTTATATATCTGTTCATCATTACCTGGAGTTACTCTGGAGAGGAAGCAAAAAAGAGACTCCATATCATTAGACAGAAAGAAGTGGAAGTACTTCTAAAGTAAGATCATCAAAGATTACTCTTTCCGTCATAGTCGCATGTAAGAATTTGATAAGGGCTTGGAGATTACCCGATACGGTTTAAAACAGTGTTAGTCCCCCACAATTGACCTGCAACTGATAGTGTTAAATGCTTTAATTAAAGCCTCCAATAGAGATGTAAATATTCTACTTCCTTCGAGCATATATTCCGAATATACTTTTACTGTATTTCACATTGTTTGTATATTTTATTCGAGGTACCTGAGTACATTATAAAAACTTTATTCACATGAAATATATGTTGTTTCAGTTAGCGAATCCGGAGGAACCTGGAGTGTTTATAGGCAAAATATCACCCAACAATCCGACTAGGGAGTACTTGGGATACGTGGATAAATCTGCCTCGGAGAAGAAAGTGGTCTACAATGTTTTTGCCCACGGCGACTCGGCATTTATATCAGGTACAATGAAGTTACATTGTGTCATATCTATATATATATTAATCAATTGCTGTTCGTTAGTCTCGCTAAAACTCGAGAATGGCTACCTTTTTGGCTAATTTTGATTTTGAATTATTTTTGGAAGTCCAGGAAAGGTTTAAAAGGTAAGAAAATATGAAGATATTAAAGGGAAATAGTAAAAAACACAATTTCATTTTCCCATACAAATAGTCCATATATCTATATCAAACCTTTGACACATTACTTCATTGTGAGGCAATAAGAAGTTTGCCGGGTCAGCTCGGTTTTTAAATAAATATCTGAAAACATGACTTGTACGATCTTAAGATTTGGTGGGACCCATGTTTGGAGGAAATAAGCGAATCAAATGTTTTTCGGTTCTGTACTCTGCAAAATTTGATGTGCCCTCTAAAATGCACTGGTATACATTTGTCAGGTGACATCCTGGTGGCAGACGAGCTAGGCTACCTGTACTTCCGCGACCGCACCGGCGACACGTTCCGCTGGCGCGGCGAGAACGTCAGCACCACCGAGGTCGAGGCCGCCATCTCCAGGGTCGCCGACCACAGAGACGCCGTCGTCTATGGTGTATTGGTGAGCGAAAACAATATTGATTTTACTGTTTCAAAAACCAGTACTATCAGTAACGTCCATGTGAGAATTTCGTCTGGACTCAAAGTTGACCCAAAAAAATCCAGTTATTGTAGTAATAGGTTGATCAAGATTGGTGAATAAAATTTGACTTTAATGTGTCACATAAAGTATTCTTCTGTAGATGCAGATACATTCTATTTCTCACTTCAATCTTTATAGCGATGAAGTGAAAAATTGGGAATAATTTGACTTACAATAATCGTGGTTGGCTTCAAAAAGTGGAGTTGGTAGGAAGATGATTAAGGCGTTCAACTATTTGAGAAGGTTGCTTATTTTTCGTCTTATTTCCGTTAAAACTGCACTGGCACATTTTTTTGTCATTAAGTACCTAGGTATATACAGTTCACGGTAAATTCTGTAGCCTTAAAACTTGTAAATCAAAACCACAAATCAATATAGATGCGTTGACAGTTGATCTCTATCTGTTTTCCAGTCATCTATGAACCGGTGGTCTGGCAAAAATTGGTGATTAGCTATTAGACTGCCGGATGTTTTATATTTATTTAATGGGTGTAATATAATATTTGTGGTGTGTAATAAGGAGAACTGTTATTGTTGTCTTCCTTTATCTCCCCGACATACAGCCACACCTTTTTCATCTTATTACGTATCAGACAATTCAGTTAGCTACCTTATCTTAAATTGTGTCTATTAAGATATATGATGATATATCTATATCATGTGATCTTCACGATGTAATTAAGGTGCAACAGTGGTACATACATTTCATTGTTGATGTTGCAGTCTACGGCTTTCGGCATCATAATTCAAATATATTGATATAGAGTGCCATTTGAAAGACAATCAAAATATAATTAAAGAGACATAGTATTTTACCTTTATGGAAACATTTAGCATCTATGTACATATTTTTATGTAACGAACGTGGCAATGAACCTGCATCATGCAGTTCATATGGTAAGAGACTACTGTAATTTAAAAACGTCTTACACAAACCAGAGGTCAACATGCAAATTCATTGACATTCCTGAACCCTTTTTTTAGATTTCCTGATATATATGTGTGTCTGAAAAAATATTTTACTACGACTAAGACTACTGCACTACCGTTTTTATTTATAAATCTGTCTGCTGTCGTCTGTCCAAATGGTAGTGTTTATAGCACTAACATCTCCCGATAAGATGGTAATGTATGGCCCTGTAATAACTGTCACAGAGACATAAAAGCTTTGGCCTTAGGGTTGGCAACGCCTCTGCATTTTGATTTATATTAGATAATATGCTTATTTAAAAATTATAATGAGACAAAAAAAAACATTATTTCAGTTCGGATAGTGAGAATAGTTCCACTATTTTGGAATTTCCTTTTTTTAATGTAATGTAATCCTGTTCAGGTGCCGAACACAGAGGGCAGGGCTGGCATGTGCGGTATTGTGGACACGGACGGTACCCTCGACATGGAGCAGTTGGCGCGCGCCCTGACCCGCGAGCTGCCGGCATACGCGCGCCCATGTTTCATCAGGGTCATGACTAGCATGGACATGACGGGTAAGTGAAGATAAATCCGGCCAAGTTCGAGTCGGACTTGCATGTACAGGGTTTCGTGCAATTGAGAGATTTCCTATGTCATTTTATATACAAGAGATCAAGAGACTTCTGATTGGTTTTCCTGTTGTCTTATACGTTAAGCCAAAGTACAAAAGGTGGGCCAGTTTGGACTTAAATGTGAAAAACTGAGAATTAATTTGTCATCTATTAGAACACAATTACATTTCGATAGATCAAATTTTCACATTTGACAGCAGTGGGAGAAAAGTACAAAAACCTAGATTCTTAAAAATTGTAGGTTAGACACGCTCTTCCCGTCCATTCCCGCCACGGCACGCCGTCCGGTCTGTCTGGCCAAACTTCTACTCTGTTTGTATGTTGAAGATTTTTGTAGACTCTGTAGGCACGCCGCGACACT
The DNA here is from genome assembly GCA_036365455.1 of Macrosoma leucophasiata. Taxonomy (NCBI): domain Eukaryota; kingdom Metazoa; phylum Arthropoda; class Insecta; order Lepidoptera; family Hedylidae; genus Macrosoma; species Macrosoma leucophasiata. Next base: position 17,059,871 of record JAWQUS010000007.1, on the reverse strand, counting down.
CACTGATAGTAATAGTAGCGACGCCGTCTATACTATATGTATATTTTTTACTTTTGTTTGTGATCGATATTGATTATAATCTAAAGGATCATTAACATTTTATAGATAGATGGTTTTATTCACACAAAGCATCATAAGGGTCAATGATATTTTATATATAGATACGTTTTATTCATATAAAGCCTAAAGATTACCTAGTTCCATGTGACTGATTTTTTTCAGTCATTTGGAAGTTTTCCAGTGCTACTGTCGGAATTTAGATGTGTCCTAAAATGTCGATCGGCCCGCCTCTTATAACATGACCTAAAACGCAACCGACGAATCCAAGGTACGCATGTATGTTTGAATACATACATTGACCTTTGCATACCCATTCGGGGAATACAGGCGTGAAGTTACGTTATGTTTAAATGAACAAAATGTAATTTAATAAGTAAATTATAGAGAAAATCGTTTCTTGGAAGTATTCACAAAAGTTTTACATATGCCTTATTCTACCAACATTTCAATTTATAACATTATTTTCAGGTACCTTCAAAATGAAGAAGACTGATTTACAAAAAGAAGGATTTGATCCCAGCTTAGCTAAGAAAGATAAGTTATATTATTTGGATCTAAAACAAGGTTGTTACCTTCCCCTCGGACCGGAAGAATATCATAAAATTATAAACGGACAAATAAGAATGTGATATATTCAATTCAAGAGGTATAATATATTAGTAAGAAAGAAAGAAACTGTTAACATCAGGTGTCAATTGACACCTGATGTTAGCATGTCGCTTCCTTTGTGTGATAAGTAAAGATAGTAATTTGAGCTCAAATGGCCTGAAGGATATTTGCCCAAATGTCTTTTACACCTTTTGAACCCACATTTTGTAGCAATGAATCTACGGAATAGATAAATAATATTAACATGAATCTCGGTGGTAATCTCAGTTTACGGGTTGCTTAGTATTTTTTGTAGTTCTTTTTTTCTTTGTGTCAATATTTTTCTTTATACTTATTGCTGAATGTTATTGCTACTGATAATTAAAAATGTTATTTACTTAGGAAATCTAAATCTCTATTTTCTTTCTCTCTCTAATTTCTTTTTTTACTGTTTTTAACTGATATATTGGATGGACTCAATAAATTGTATATATGAATTATATTTTCTGTATATTGAACTAGAAATATTTTTGGTCCTTCGACGGATGACCTCGATGCGCTGGCGTAATCGGAAGTGTATTATGATAAGAATTGGTATTAATTTAGTAAATGCAGATCTTAAGCGAATTACAAGTGTAGATGGACTGTCTGCATGTCTGGCGTTCCCCTATTCCGAACATAACTAATTCATCGGACGTGCTTCAGCTATCACAACTGATACTGTAGAAATTATGGATGCTGGATATCCGAAATATTTTTCTATTCGTAATCGAATCCAAAATAAAAGTTTCAGATAGTTGCGAATTCAGTCTTAGTGAATCGTTTAATGACATTTTTTTTATTATTTTAAATAATATATAATAAATAGCATGATATGGTAAATTAACAGAAATATATTTTCTATAGACACGTTCGGTTAACTTGCACAGAAAGATGCCTTTTCATAGCTTGCCATGCAATATCTTATGATTAACATAATGAAGTACTACCGTGTTCAAATGAAGAATCATATCCACAATTAAAAACCAAGATTTAAAAAAATATATAATGCGAGTGTCTTCGGGCCAAATATGTTTGAGTAGGTACATCAGACATCCAGACATCAAAATCATCGCTACGGATAGATATTTATAAATTCAATATGTTTTCGTGTAAATGTAACTTTATTTCTGTTTTATGTACAAATTATTCTCATTTTTCGGTGACCACATAAATTCGTCACCACCTGATTTTTTTTGGTACTTAAGTTATAATGTTGTACGAAGCGCAAACGGCGTTTTATTATTAAAGATTTTGAAGGGACATGATTTTTATTTTGTATGTATGTATGTATCTTCACGCCAAGTCCCACACGGGGTAGGCACTAGTAGGCAGAGTGTGGAGCGCCAGATATCCCGTTCCTAGCACGCCTCCCGGGTTTTTTTCTACATATTTTTTTGTGTACAATGGTAAGCATGTATTTACCAAGTCTATTAAAATTTCTCCTTTTGCCAAATTTTAAGTGTCATAAAATTTAACTTTATAAAGTTGCTATAATAAAATAGATTAAAATTAAAATAAGCTTTATCGATTGGAATAACCAAAATATATCCAGAGTTCAAAATGTTTTATTAAATTTTCTGTACACTTTTATCATGCACAAGTCATTCATTATTATTTCAAACATTGTAAAGATTATATTTATTGTATTTTACTCATATTTGAATATTTCCTTTGTGAAGAAACTTAATTCTTGCTTTTTCTCTCTGACGAATGTGTGTAGTTTTATATTTTATCTCGTATGAGATTTCTTTGTTCATTGTTTAAAATATCAATAAGCGATATGATAATACGAATACTAGAAGGAGAATGCACTGAAGGGCATCGATATTTTTTGCAATTTATTTATACGTAATATGATTAATGATTATTATCAAAATGTGCTCAAATGTACGAGTATTTAATTGTGAAGTGGGAATTTCCAAAGTATATGATTATGCTTAGCATATATAGACAAAATCGTTACTATAGTATGCATAATATTATTAGGTATGTTATTTATGTATATACTTGCCGTCACATGATACTTTATTTAGACTCCCGACGAAGTCATTCCAGTCTAATTTCTGTAAGACTGATGCACTTTTACTGTTTTGTTTACACTGTATAGATTATAAGCTATAAGGTAGTGGGGGATGTTGCGATAAAATCTGTTAATAAATGTTGTGTATATTTTGAAAAAATGTTTATTTTCATTGTTCCATTCTTCGAAAATTCATCGGCAATTTTATAACCTTGTTAGTCAGTCATGGGAGAGTAATAATATATGAAAATCATATCTTAAATCTATAATTGTATTTATTAAAATCAGCAGGGTCGAATTAGCGAGGTCGTTGATACAAACAATTTTTTGTCGGTATGTTATCATGAAAAATACTGAACGCGTAGGAATTGCAAGAATAAAATAATATGAATGATTCATAATTATGTATGTTTCAGTTTTTAAAAATAATATTAAAAAAAACGCCTTTTTTCCCGATGGGGTGAGAGGTGGAGAAGGTAGTAAGTACTCTTGCAAATCTTCACGACTAGCCAGTTTTTCAATCACGCTTATTTTGTCATTATTAATTTATCTTATAATATGAGAAAAGTATTACATAACACTTGAAAATATTTATTACATGATAACATAATTGTCTTTACTTATCTGTTTTAAACTTATTCTTTCGAATGCCAAGTTATGAAGAAAAAACTTATATACTGTATTTTAATGAATGCTTGCGACTTGCAAAGCTGATAAGATTTACCTATGTATCTTTTTTTATTAGACACAAACTGTTGAGGGAACTTATAAATATCATAAAAATAATGTATCGTATGAATAAAATATCAGGCGAACGCATGTTCTGTCGAAAATTAAAATTTATCATGATGCTCATAGTTTTGTTATTACTGGCACAGATGCAGTGGCGGATTTACATCATTTCCGCTAGCAGGTTGTTTAATATTTGCCGTCTTTGGTAATCTCTGAAATTCGAAACCCTTGTTCGCAATCATATTCATTATATTGAGTCGGTCACTGAAATTGTACGTAATTTAATAATTTGTTCTTTATTCTATTACTTAATTTTTTCTCGTTTAAATTTAATTCGTAGCATGATTATGAAAATGGTTCTTTATCAGTTTCTAAATTATTTTCGCAAATGATGATATTAAATGATGGGGTTATATGGGATGGGAGATAGTTTTTGGGAATATTTCTGAGCTAAAAAAAGAGCTCAATAATTATTATATCCGTAACGATATTTTTTTTTTTTTATTTAGTCTTTCACAGATACATAGATAATTAAGTAAACTTGCACTAAAATCTCGCCAAACTGACGAAACAGTTTGTTGGCAAGGCACAAAACTCAGTTCTATACTATATGTACACTGTACACACCTACCAGTAGTATAATAAATCTATGCACCTACCATAGCTGTTAATAAGACTCATCAACAGAAGATGCAGTTCTGACCTTAACTACTCTAATTACTACGTATATGGATAAAGGATATAAATGTATTGGAGTTTTCTTAGACCTCCAGAAAGCTTTCGACACTGTCTCGATTCCTATCCTACTAACTAGGTTGGAGAGTGTGGGTTTGAGAGGTTTAGTTTGGGACTGGTTCGCAGATTATCTTTCAGGCAGAACACAAAAGGTAAGAGTTGGGGAATACGAAAGTGAAAGTGCTTCCTGTAATTATGGGGTACCGCAAGGAAGCACACTAGCACCCCTGCTTTTCTTAATTTATATAAATGACCTATGTTCTACCCCTATGACTGGCTTGGATATCATAATGTTTGCGGACGACACTGTACTGCTTTTCCATGACACTGACTGGCTGAAAGTTACAGAGCTGGCAGAAAGAGGTGTTTCTAAAGTTATGGAATGGTTAGAAAACAGCCTCTTGTTATTGAACACAGAAAAAACATAATTCATGCTACACCCTAACAACTGCGGGTAGTAATACAATAACTAAAGGGCTTAAAATACATTTCTATCCATGCAACCGTGCTGTTTCGCTTCCCAATCACTGTAATTGCGCCGTTCTTTCACGTGTAGATAGTATTAAATATCTCGGAGTCTCCATAGATGACAGGTTAAATTGGAACGTTCATATAACATCTCTTTCATCCAGAGTACGAAAACTGATCTATGTGTTCAAAATTCTTCGTACTGTCGCAGATTATGAGCTTCTTATACACACATATAAAGCCTTATGTGAGTGTATAATAAGGGATTGCATATGTGCATGGGGCAGCGCTACAAAATTAAATATTAACTCTCTCGAACGAGCTCAACGCGCTGTACTGAAGGTACTTCTCCACCTTCCCTTTAAGCACCCTACCACGGCTGTATATGAAAAGGCAGATGTATTGACTGTTCGAAAGTTATTTATATATGAAAGTCTACGACGTTTCCATAGCCGTACAGTACCAATTTTACCTGTGTCATCAAAAAGAGTAGATAGAGTGCCAGTTCCATGGGTAAAGACGAGATTTGCTCAGAAGAAATATGACGTAGTTGTCCCACAAATTTATAATAAATGACTGAAAGCGTATGTCACCCAGAAGAAAACTTAAGAAAAATTAATAACAATGAAATTAAAAAGATAATTATAACATGGCTTAAAATGTTCGATTACGATGGAATCGAAAATATGTTGCAAAATCTATATTCTTGATAAAATAAAATATAAGTATAAAAATTTGATATTATTATGTAAATCGTATGCAGTTTCACACACACACAATTTACCTTTTTGTTTTTTTTTAGTAAAATAAGAAATAGATCCTAATATACCTACTTGCTGTATGTTGAATTTATTTGACAAATTTAGGCTACAATTAGGAGAAGCCACTGATTCCCGAAATACAGTGTATACTAGTTCGGGAATCTATGGAGTCAATATGTCGATTGAATGTAAAATGTTTTGTCAATAAATAAATAAATAAAAAATCTCTTGCTGTCATCACAAATTCAATGCTTTCACAAAGCTTATGATCATTACTGCGTGACCTTGAGCTTTCTTATGAGGTCCATACTGAGCGACCGCGTTTCAATTCCATATATTATCACTAGCAACCGGCAACTTATATAGACAGCTCAGATTTGCTAGATATCTATATTCAACAGAGTGCAAAGTATCCCCTATATCTTAATCTGACGTTTGCTAGTAAATCCAAAAATCCTCTCTGGGTCTTCCCTTCTATAATTAAAGAATTGAATAATAATTGTAATGGATAGTTTGTTTATACTACTAGGAGTGGACCATCGTAGCGGTATAGTTCTTTTTTAATACCTATAGGTTTACTTATTAGCATCGGGAATGCTTGGTGGAATTGGATCAGGTATCTTAAGCACTCATTAGATGAGATGTACTTAATTAATTCATTTACCAGTATAAGATATACTAAAAAAACTTCAGAACATTTTATGAGAAATAAAAAGGAAACTCCGATTAGGTAGGCACGCAAAAAGTGACTATATAAAAACCGGTCAAGTGCATGTCGGGCCACGCGCAGTGTAGGGTTCCGTAGTTACAGAGTAAGAGATGTAATGAAAAAAAAAATATTTTCAATGGACTTGTTCGAAATTTTCGAGTAAAATACATTTGGTCGACTATAACTCGCAAACTTGAAAGGCCAACTTTAGTGTGCTAGTTTTCCTTTTAATTTCGTTATATGTAGCTACTATCGCCGTAACTTTTGAATTTCTAACAGCAACCCTTTAGTCTGTAGGTGGGGGGGGACACTTGAGTCTAACAAAAATTTGCACTTTAAAGCTTAATAAGTCACGAACAGTTAACTAAATCGAAAAATGATGTTCGCACACCCATTACATTTTTAAAATCCTATCCAACGATACCCCACACTATATGAAAATCGCAAAATAAAAGAAAGTGGAGGTTTTTTCACGTTTTTATTCTACCACTTTGTCGGCGTGCTTAAGGTGTATACTTGTACCAAATTTCAAGTCTCTAGTACTAATAGATTTTGCGCTAAACCGCGGACGGACAGACAGACAGACTGACAGACGGACATGGCGAAACTATAAGGGTTCCTTGTTTACTACGGAACCCTAAAAACGACAGACCTCCATAAGGTACTAGGCCACACGGATCTAAATTTCTTATCTGATAGGTGGAACAAACTTAGGGGGTTATACCTACATGGAAATCTAAATAACAAGACTAGATTTCTAGTTATACCCCCTGTATGTACATTTTTTTGTAAGTAATGAAAGTGGCAAACAAGCATGCAGTTCACATTGATGTTAAGTGATGACTGCAGTCTTTAGACACCCACACAAAGACCAGAGGTCAAAATGCAGATGCGTTACCACTTCTGAGGCCTAAGGTGTTAAGCCTCTGTGCCGGAAATTACAGGGCCGTACATTACCACCTGACCGGAAAACGATAGTGCTGAACACTACCCATTTAGCGGCAAGCATATTAGGTAATGACGTAATGCGGTGGTGCCTACGCCCGCGAGCTCCGTCACTGGAGCTCTACCACCAGTAAAAATCATGTACATTTAGAAATCCAACAAGGTTTTTCAATCAGAAAAACAATCTCCCAATTTAAACGTGGAACTTTTGACAATCAATTGATGTAACAGTCAACAATGTCACATGAGATAGACGTGATAAAGACAGCTCGATGTCCACGATTTTTTGTTAAACATTTACAAAATTTCGATGAGATGAACAACGGTTTTTTGTGTATCCACGCAACCCACCCCTCGGGGATCAGCTGTTCGCGCATGTGCATGTGGCGAGCGAGTAGGGCGAGGGGAGTCTGCCATTGACGCGTCGCGCGCTCGTCGGGCGCACGTCCTTCGTGCATTTATAGAAAACTATTTACCGCCGGCAGACGCGTGAGCGGCGCGCGACGTACGCGTATATTGGTATTGTTTTGCCGGTATAGTTAGATCGCCCCACTGGGCCGGTCGCCAGCATGGACGCGCTACTGGCAGCGCTCGTGGCTCTCATGGCATTAGCCGCAGCGATGGCCGCCGTGCTCAGCACGCTCTCGAAAGCGGCGATCTTCGCGCTACTCGCGATCGCACCCTGCGTCTACAGATACAGAAAGTGCATTTACGTTATTGTGAAAACTTTACCCAGGGATCTTAAGTAAGTACCTTCCTGTTTATTACGTATCTTTTTACCGTCCCTTGCAATTGCGTGTCGTTAATCGCCTCAGGTAGTTAGTGGAATGTCAAAATTTCCATCGGCCTTTATGAAGACCTGTCAGATGTAGTTTGTGGGTTATCCTTGACAATGGAAATTCAGAGCGAATGTATTAATTTTAATTGCTTTCAGAATTATAACTCTCTAATGTGCGATTAAAAACGCTGATGTCAACTTGTCTGCCTAGTAGGTAATTTATACTTTTATAAATGCTGACTGAAGGTTAATTTAATTTCCAATAATCCTCTGAGTATGCATTTATTTGCTTTCCTATTTAGCTGAGTTATTTATTATGATAATGTTAAAATGGGTTTATTTATCTAATTCAATTCTACAAAATTCAATGAATATTCAATTAGGTGCTGTGTTAAAATGTAGGCCACACTTCAGTTATTCGAAAAAGAGGAGGCGATTAGCATTTCCTATGGTTCACTTCCACTTCTATCACATTAATATGTATGACTAGGTAGATTGTCGATTGTTTTATGTGTCGTCGAATCCCAATCCGGCTCCAGCGCCGTAAACTAATTAAACAGTGCTTTGTAACCTCTCCAAACTGCACAACACTGGAATACAAAAGCATTGTTTTGAACTAAGAACCTTGCTAATAAGAAATTAATTAAAAAGCTTACATTCTACGCTATGTTAAATATTATCGACATATTATTGGCACGTAACTGCCTTGCGGTTAACTCTAGAGTAAGAAACTACCGCCGCTGCGCTAAATTTGTCTAGCTGCCAAACCAAAGCCGTTCAATGGAAACTAAACAACTTAGGTACTTACCTACTTGTTAGAGAAAACGCTTGTAGTTAACTTTTTAACTGATATCAAGAACGTTATACATTCATTGAATTAACGAATAAACCGGTTGGAAAAGTAATGTAAGAAGCATAATATGCTCAATATCTCAATATTCAATAGGCTCTTGTCTCTTACATCATCTCCAGCTGCTTTTCCACCAGAGATGTGGTATGCTACGTTGCTATGGATGCGTTTTCATATCCACCAACCATATTCATTGGTTCACAGAGCTTAGCACTGGTGGAAACGGATTCAGCTAAGATAGATATGTTTTTTATATGGAAGGATGCGTGCTATGGATGCGAGCTATGGATGCGTTTCGTAGCGCATCTTCCTCGTACAGCTACATAGCTTAGTATTGGTGGAAACGGTCACATATTTTCGTAGCGTAGATTTCACATTTTCGCAGCATAGCACATCTCTGGTGGAAAATCACCCACCCTTACACTAGACAGATGGTTAGATAATTTTCAAAGTCGTTTTATCTAGTAACTTTATGTACATTTTGTACGATTGATTTCAATCTTCGATATTTCTTTTTTTTTTCGTAAAGTTGCTCAACAAAGAAATCATCAGCATCATCGTATCAGCCAAACGATGCTTACTGTTAGACCAAAGCGTCTCATAAGTAGGATAGGTAATAGGTATGCCAGAATCGCCACGTTTGGCATGTGGATTGGCGGTAGTTCTATCGCAGGACGCTGCTGCCGAAATAACTTCCGCTAGTGGGCGGTGGGGTCGTCACGTCCCAACGCCCGCAACAGACAGTCATGTCCGATCTTCAACAAAGACAATGGCGATAGAATGAAGACGTAGAAAGTCGGGTAGAACGCACATTTATCCGAACCCAACGCGTCGAACGAATCGAACGAAATGAATTTTAGAATTCTGTATGAAACCCACCTCGCACCTCTCGCACGCGTCATGTCGTCCGAATCTAGAAGAAACCCAGAAATCATAGATGAATTCGGAGGACGTCATCAGATTCCGTACGTGCGGTTGACTGGACCGATCCGCTCGCATTCTATTAGTTACATACGACTGTGCTGTGCTGTGCACAAGTAGCTACTACTTTAACATTGTTTTAAAAAGTAATGCTTCTAATTCAATTGAATTAGAACGTTTTTACGAGAGGCTTTTTTTACTGGTGGTAGAGTTCCAGTGACGGAGCTCGCGGGCGTAGGCACCACCGCATTACCTAATATACTTGCCGCTAAATGGTAGTGTTCAGCACTATCGTGTTCCAGTCAGGTGGTAATGTACGGCCCTGTAATTTCAGGCACAGAGGCATATCACCTAATGCCTCAGGAGTGGCAGCGCATCTGCATTTTGACCTCTGGTCATTGTGTGGGTGTCTATAGGCTGCAGTCATCACTTAACATCAATGTGAACTGCATGCTTGTTTGCTACTTTTATTACATAAAAAAAGGCTGGTACATGGCAATTCACATGTAACAACGGTGCAATGGGGTTAAATGAAATGATAAGTTGGGAACGATTTATTTTCTTCGGCGTGGTCGACTTCGATTCGCTAGACGCGTTCGGCTCGGATAAGTGTACGTTCACCTTAAGACCTAGGAATTATATATATCTGTATAAATTACGCTACAGTATATTTTTGTCTGAGTGCCTTGATACTTAAGCTTAGATTGCCAATTAATAATATTAATTACCTTCATTAGGTTTCTAATTTCAAAAAATATAAGCACACCGTTTACTTAATTATAGATAAACAACGGAGGACATAATTAACTGGAAGAGATCCAGTGACGGAGCTCGGGGGCGTAGGGATCACCGCATTACCTAATCTACTTGCCGCTACAATCCTGTAAAATCCGACACAGAGGCACAAATACTTAAACCTCAGGAGTGGCAACACATTAACATTGAAATCTCTCGATTTGGCAGAGCCAGTGACGGAGCTCGCGGGTGTAGGCACCACTGCATTACCTAATATATCTACTTGCCACTAAATGGTAGTGTTCAACACCACGGAATAGTTAAATAAATTATCTATTCTGTGCTCAACACTATCGTGTTCCGGTCTGGTGGTAATGTACGGCCCTGTAATTTCCGGCACAGAGGCATAACGCCTTAGGCCTCAGCAATGGTAACGCATCTGCATTTTGAGTTGGTCTCTGTGTCTATAGGCTGCCGTCATCACTTAACATCAATGCGAACTGCATGATTGTTTGCCACTTCCATCACGTAAAAAAAAGAAAATTATGTAGATACGTCTAAGGCGACAGTAGGTATCACTTACCATTAATGTGAACTGTGTGCTTGTTTGCCACTTCATGACAAAAATATCAATTACCTACCAAATTTAAAGACCTGCGACTCTTGCAACCTTTGTTTTATATTATTTCGCATTAACACATGCTTGTGAAATATATTTTATTTTTAAAGAAACATGGAAAGAAAAATTTGACTTCAGGCGAGACTCGAACTCGCGGCCTACTGGGAATCTAGTCCAGCCGCTCTTCCAATTGAGCTACTGAAGTCCTGCCCGATTTGTCAAATCTTTCCTTCACATTTATTGCATTGCTTTATGGTAGCAGCAGCGCCATCTATTACCAACTATGCTAGTTAGACAACCGATATAATAGACTTTGCAGTTTATTGAATATCGTAAAGAAGTCGCTTTTACCCTTAATAATTGTTTTATATTATTTCGCATTAACACATGCTTGTGAAATATATTTTATTTTTAAAGAAAAATGGAAAGAAAAATTTTACTTCAGGCGAGACTCGAACTCGCGGCCTACTGGGAATCTAGTCCAGCCGCTCTTCCAATTGAGCTACTGAAGTCCTGGCCGATTTGTCAAAGTTCGAGTCTCGCCTATCTACGTTTTTTTATTTTTCTTGACCTTTCGCGTTGCCTATGAGAGCAATAGCGATAATAATAAAAGTAATCGATAGATTAACGCCATTTGATTCAGTTAGGCGGTCGAGCCACTGATTTACTAATAAGTAGATAAGATACCTAAACGTTGTTTTATTTAAGGGTTCCATCGCCATGTCCGTTCGTCCGTCTGTCTGCAGCTAAGTTCGGAAACTTATATCGAGAAAGCTGTAATTTGGCATGCATAATATACTTATTAGGTAATCACGCCGTCAAAGTGTAGAGTTTGCAATAAAATCTTGAAAACATATTATGGTACCTACCTTTACACGTAACGGATGGGAATTTTTTCATCCTATCGTACATCATTGGATAGACCAGGGGTGCGACCGCCTCGCGACATTGCTGTCGTCATTGTCATTGCTGTCAAATTTTAAAGTCGATTTTTAGTTTAACTAAATAACAATAATCGAAATAATCTACCATTATCGCTTGTTGTTATCACCTCCGAAAATGAGAATATCAATCAGAATATCAATACTACTTTTAAAGGAGCTACAAATCGACATGAAAATTTGACAGCAATGACAATGTCAGCAGCAATACAGATAAGCGGTAGCAGCCCTGGGGGTAAAAAATACGCTGGGTTTGAAAAGACGCGCAATATAGGGTTACCTTTTTTCAAGTAGGTAGTTACATTATTTTATCAGTTGATCTAATCTTTGATGTAGGTAGGTATGTCATGAAATGTTTGTTTGCCACTTCATGACGTTAAAACGTTGCTTCTCATATATACAAATAAATAAAATTGGAGTGTCTGTTTGTAATATAAAAATAACCGCTTTTTACTTAATGCAAATGTATGTATAGACGGTACATACACCAAAACAACATTTTTTACATTTTTTGTCTGTCCTTCTGTTTGATCCGGCTAATCTCGGGAACGGCGGGACTGATTTTGACGGGACTTTCATTGGCAGATAGCTTATGTAATAAGGCATAATTTAGGCTACTTTTATACTAGCTGCGCCCACGACTTCGTCCGGGTATGTACTGAACAATCATAAATTCTCACGCGGATGAAATCGCGGGCAGAGCTAGTCTTGTCATAAATTAACGGAAAGCTCCAAAGAGAAAAGCCACAAATAGTTCTCAAGAAAGCTTTTAAAGTGACTACAGTATTTGAAATAGCTTACCTTAATGATGTGTCCTATATTATCCCCAGAGCTAAAGGAGATGTTGCAAAAATGTATGGACCTCCGGCCATGTATTGTACACAATATCATTAACAGGCAAAATCAATATAAAAACGTATTTTCACTTATTTAGCTTTGTTTGCAGTTACAAAACATTATTTGCAGTTATAATTGCAACTCAAAACCAACATGGCGAATTTGGCGGGCGATGTCATTTTGACATTTTTTAAATTGTTTTATTGATATTATAGTATACTTTAGTACTTGGAGAAAAAAGTAATATTTCCTGAATACTATCGAAATAGATTTTATGTGTTAATACTAAACTAATCGATTTTCAATTTATAAAGAATCTTCGGAACTTCTTTAAATTGATCGATTCGGTGCATCGATTTGTTTTATAATATGTGATGCACTAGTAAGATACAGATAGCATTAGTTTTGTTTTATTGTCGGCTGTATCGCCGCCATGTTGAACATGGTTGAAAATGATAAAATCGGTTGAATTGAATGTGGTGGTAACTCTAAAATATATTCTTGAATAAATTAATTATATTTTTTTCGGATTCTTCTATAATTTACCCATTTTTTGAAGACATGTACGAACCAGGCCCGAGCTCGCAACATCTCCTTTCCGTCTAAAACGTCCCACGTATACTGATTACGCTACAATCATGGTCATGGTTGCAGATACACATTTATTTAGGTTAAAAGGTACATAATTGGGTACCTATTTACATATTTTATATTAACCATAAATATAGTTAGGTACCTACCTTTTTAATAAAGGTTTATTTCTTCTTCTTCTTCTACTTAATGGCGCAAAGGAAATGTTGCAAAAATGTATGGACCTCCGGCCATGGATTGTACACAATATCATTAAACAGGCAAAATCAATATAAAAACGTTTTTTACTGCATATTTTCACTTATTTAGCTTTGTTTGCAGTTACAAAACATTATATGCAGTTAGAATTGCAACTCAAAACCAACATGGCGAATATGGCGGGCGATGTCATTTTGACATTTTCATTTTTTAAATTGTATTTTGATTATATAGTACTTGGAGAAAAAAGTAATATTTTCTAGATACTATCGAAATCGATTGATGCCAAGTGTCGGCTGTATCGCCGCCATGTTTAACATAGATGAAAATGATAAAATCGTTTGAATGAAATGTGGTTGTAACTCTAAAATATATTGTTGAATAAATTAATTGTATTTTTTTCGGATTCTTCTTCAATTTACCCATTTTTTGAGGACGTGTACAAACCAGAGCCGAGCTCGCAACATCTCCTTTGTTTTAAGTTTGTAATATAATTGTTACATGATTATGTCTATTTTTATCTACATAAAAGGTAATTCTGAGCATACAGACCTGTAATCTATATATATAAAAATAAATATAATTGAAGTGTCTTTTTGTAATATAAAAATAACTGCTTTTTACTAAACGCATAAGTATGTACACACGGTACATAATATATAACAAAACCATAGATTTATCTAACGAAGTAGATAATAAATCTATGAACAAAACATTTTTTTTTTTGCAATTTATGTCTGTTTGTCTGTCTGTTTATTCCGGCTAATCTCGGGAACGGCTGGACCGATTTTGACGGTTCTTTCACTCGCAGATAGCTTATGTAATAAGGAGTAACTAAGGCTACTTTTATACTAGCTGCGCCTACAACTTCATCCGGGTAGATACTGAACAATCATAAATGTATACGCGGACGAAGTCGCGGGCACAGCTAGTTATTATATAAATCTATTTTTTTTATGTTACAAGTCCGATAAGGCAAAGAGACGATAGCTACATCCTGAGGAATGTAATGTAAGGAATGAAAGGCCGTATACTTATAAAGTCGAACGACCGCGATTTAATAGAAGGTAAGGTAGTCTTGAAGTCGCGATTGTTCTTTGTAAGTACCTATTTTCTGTTTTTTTTTTTAAGTTTTTTTTTATGCATAGAAGTTGATGAAAGTGGCAAACAAGCAATACAGTTCACATGATGGTAAGTGAATACCTACTGTTGCATATAAAAATGTATTAAGAATACAGTGAATACAAAAATTACGGATCCGTATAATTATAATATACTTAACCACCTTACACCAGGAAAGAAGATTAAGTAGGTAATGCGATGGCGTCTATTGCTATTAGTATCTAAGGGAGCCCAGGATGCTATTTTTGTATTTACTCGAGCGCATCAGATTAAGATATGGGACATACCTTGCACCCCGCTGGTTTTCTCCACTAATTCTATTTTTTGATAAAGAGCCGCGCCCGATGTAGCCCTTAAAAAATGAAAAGGTCGCTACAATCTTACTCATATTCCATTAATCGCCTGAATTTTGGATAGGAGCATTGTTTGGGCACATTTAACACCCTCTCAGAATATCTGACACGCTCTTTTAACAACGTCATGGACGCTGATGCCGCGCACTTTTCAAAAACATTTGATTCTTTCAAAAATGAATTTGAAAAATTACTCAAGAATGTCAGATAGGTACTCAGAGAGAATGTAAAGTGAATCCAATCAAAGCTCCCATCCAAAATTCTGACGATTTGGATGCTCGTGACGGCAGCTCTAAGGGTTCGGCCCTTTATGGAAATCTTAAATTTTGTGGAGGTAGGTACTGAACGGGGTGCAAGGTATCTCCTATATCTTAATCTGTCGCGCTGGAGTAATTTAAAAATTCCTTTCTTGGGCTCTCCTACTATACTTATGCTCTCGAGCACCGCCGCTGGAGTTCTACCTCCAGTTAAGTTTCATAATTTGCAAAAAAAGTAACGAATTACCGATTACTGAATAACTGTTTTTTTATGTAATGAAGGTGGCAAACAAGCATGCATTCACATTGATGTTAAGTGATGACTACAACCTATAGACAAGCACACAAAGACCAGTGGTTAAAATGCAGATGCGTTGTCACCCCTGAGACCTTAGTTGTTATGTCTATGTGATAGTTATTACGGGTCTACCATCCAACCAGAACACGATAGTTGATGATAGTGCTGAACACTAACATTTATCGGCAGATAGATTAGGTATCTAATGCGGTGTTGCCTACGCCCTCGAACCCCTACGCTGAACTTATACCACCCGTATATACCTACTAGGTATACCTATACGTATTTTTAACTGTTACATAATACGGATTGGTGGCAATATAGGTAGAAAAATACCTAATACTATGTCGTCTATGGACAATGTTGTCAAATACCAGTAAATAAAATCAATAAGAAATTTATTAGAACAATTTTATAATTTTGTGATTGAAGTAAATATGAAATCTGGTGGTTTTGTAATACATTCAGAAAATTAAAAGTTATTTATTCTAAAAAATATGACATGATGACAAGTGCCTCTCAGGTCCATCGTAATTATTATAATTTCATTTAGTTCGTGTCCTTCGACATTATAATGTCATTATAAGCGAATTATATTACCTGCCTATAATATACCTACTATTATTACCTAGGTACTTTCAGATACATTAATATTTATATCTTTGTATTATTTATTTATGACATATTTTTACGCTTATTCTTAATAATACAGAATAATATAGCATAAACACACAGACCAATCAGCCTTCCTATAGACTGAGAATGTTCAATTTATTGCATACAATTCGTTCTGTCAACTGCCTGAAGGCAGACGAAGTGGGACGTTGCGTTGTAATTCTAAAAATCATAATATTTCAAAATCATAGGGATGACTAACAAACTTCGTTTATATCGAAATATGGCAAAGTTTTATGAACTGCTGAGGAAATGGGACTATATTGTTAACAGATTTTCTTAATAATATAATACGAGAAAAAAATAAAGAAAATGTTTTTATTTTGGATAAGTATCTAAATTTTTTTAGATACCTACAAAAGTGAAGTCATAAAAAAATTAAAAATACATACAGCGAATAATATAAAATAAAAACAGATAGGTCATAGTAAATTAAAATCATATTAATTTTCACATTTTCTTCGCGATTAAGGTACTTGTGCCAAATTTCAAATCTCTAGTGCCAATTGTTTTTGCGCTCAACCGCGGACGGACAGACAGACAGACGAACATGGCGAAACTGTAAGGGTTCCTTGTTTACTACGGAACCCTAAGAACGAACCCTTATTAAAACTGGAAAAAAAGCCTAATAAATTCTAGCTGCCCCGACGACCTTCTATCGCCTTATAGATATGAAAAAAATAAGTAGGTATGTCAAAGAAATCGAAAAAAAAAATTTGCCTGGAATCACCCTTATTACTTTGGGATATTGTTGGGGTTTCTGCCGTAGACAGTACACTCGGTTGTAGGTTAAAGTTGTTAGGAGTTCACACCAAGTAAACCAACGTTAAAAGGTTATAGTAGAATATTTATTGAGTCGCACTTTTTGTTGTGAAATACAATGACTCGCGTACGTATGTTATGTTATCAAGCTACGACTGGCTTAATTAGTTAATTAACATTAAAACGGACGACGAGGTGGAAGCTATGTATGAGGACATAAGTAGGGCCATACATACTTCCAAAACGTATTTCACTGTTGTAATGGAAGACTTTAACGCAAAGCTGGGCAAGAGATGCGATAATGAGCTGAGAGTGAGGCAATTTGGATTTGGGAATCGGAACCCTAGGGGCCAGAGGCTGGCCAACTTTCTGGAGAAGGAGGAACTTTTTATGATGAACTCCTTCAAGAAGCCGCCTCATAGGAAATGGACCTGGATGAGCCCCGACGGTTCCACAAAAAATGAGATAGACTTCATTATGACCACCAAGAAACACATATTCAATGATGTCTCCGTGATTCACAGGGTGAAAACCGGAAGTGATCACCGAATGGTTAGGGTGGACGATATGAATGACAGGTTGGTAGAAAATGTCCAGTCGGTGGGGTATAATTACTTTAAAACTCGCCGACGAAATAGACCTCAAAAACTTACCGATCAAACCCTCAACCTTATGGCAGAACGACGCTCAATGACACTGCAGACCTCTGATGAAGCTGAAAACCGGCAACTTAATAGACAGATCCAACAGTCCTTGCGGCACGATATCAGATCCTTCAACACAAAATGTGTTGAGGAAACGATAGAGAGAAACAAGGGCTCCAAAGTAATCTGTCTATTGGACAGAGCCGGCTGATGCACCTGAAGACAGAGGACGGCAGTTTAGCGTCGACTAAGCCTGAGGTATTGCGGGAGACCGAGAGGTTCTATGGGCAGTTATATACCTCGGTCGCACAACCTGCCTTTGATTTGGTCAGAGACCCCGAGATCCAAATTAATCCGACACTATACCGAAGATATCCCGGACATCAGCCTGTACGAGATAAGGATGGCCCTCAAACAGCTTAAGAACAACAAGGCGCCTGGAGAGGACGGAATCACTACAGAGCTACTGCAAGCGGGTGGATCACCGTTACTGAAAGTCCTTCAGAAGCTCTTTAATTCTGTCCTATTCGAAGGTACTACGCCAGAAGCATGGAACAGAGGCATGGTGGTGCTTTTCTTCAAAAAAGGTGATAAAGCCCTATTGAAGAACTATAGACCCATCTCGCTTCTGAGCCATGTCTACAAGCTGTTTTCGAGGGTGATCACGAACCGTCTCGCTCGCAGGTTTGATGACTTCCAGCCTCCCGAACAAGCCGGTTTCCGAAAAGGCTATAGTACCGTTTAATTCAAATATATTAGATACTCCTCTAATACCTATCTTTGGTGTAATTAATTTATAATTTAAGCACAAATACATACCTAATAACTTAGCTTCAGGCGAAGAGAGTAATGCATCGTGCTCTTGGTCTTTTTTTTATGTTATCACCAGAGTTATCACTTACCATTTACCATCGACTTAGGTACTGATCTCTATTTATGTAAATGAATTTGAGTAAAACCTGACTATAGGCTATTACGGCCCTTTGAAGTTTTTTCGTTATTATTTTAAGTTTCAGTCATTATAATTTAAAGACAGTCAAGGAATCAATAAGGAAGTTGTGTAGTATTGTGTAATCAGTCACCTCGATATAATATGTATCGACTATATAATATGTACCTATCTATAACTTAACTACTAATAAGTGTAATTATTTATCAGGATAGTTAAATGTATTTACCACAGAATAGATAAACTACTACCTACACATATTATACAAATAATATGTATTATGATATTTCTGATATTATTAAAAATATACCTTCTTATTTTAATATTGCTTGCTGAATTTACCATGGCAATAGATAAATAAAATAGGTACCTAATTCGTTGATGCCTACGCCCTCGAGCTCAGATTCCCATACTGGAACTCTAATGTACTTAGATATATGATTTGTAAAATTATAGTTCTCGTTTAACTAGGTAGGTACTTATTGTGTTTTACTTCATAAAATATCCTGCTGACTATACCAAAACATATCATGGACCCGATGAGAAAGAAAATATTGTATTTTTTTAAACGTCGTGGACCCGTTGTTAGTTAATGGTACCTAATCAATAAATGAACTATTTTAGATTTGGGAAGCACCCAGAACTATTATAAAACAATGCGCCTTCATTTTAAAATAGGTATATGTAGCTACCTTAACATTGTATTCGTAAACTCTGATCGATTTTATTTCGTCAAATTTGAGTGCGTCAGCCATTCATTCGCTTAATTAAACTAGCCAAAATTACGCAAAATATAACTTAAAACATAGAATTAATTTCTAATGAAGTATTATTATACGAATTTATCATATTAAAATTATATCTCACTACCGGCTTCTTCCTGTCACAAATTACGGCGTAGTGACATAGGTCATGTTCCTTACTGGCCCAATGCAGGGCAGTAGGTCACCGACGATCCTATGTACCTACAGAACGTTCTAGGCCGCCAGGTGTCCATCCAACTTGCCTTAAAGATCACCTGGACCAATGGACTAAGGTGTGTTGTGAAACACGTAAAGTTAAACTTGGAACATTGCTTATTAGTAAGGAAGGTGGCAAACAAGCATGCAGTTCACATTGATGTTAAGTGATGACTGTAGCCTATACCTAGACATCTACATGAAAACCAGAGGTCAAAATGCAGATCTGTTGCCACCCCTGAGACCTAAGTTGTTATGTCTCCGTGATAGTTATTACGGGGCCATACATTACCATCTAACCGGAACACGATAGTGCTGAACACTACCATTTAGCGGCAGATAAATTAGGTAATGCGCTGGAACTCTACCACCAGGGAAATTGCTGATCTCACCCAGAGCTGATGCAGAATGTATTATTATGTTAGAGCTTGTTAGATTCCAGATTATTTTAGTTTTACACATAAGTAGGCACAACTACAGTGCTCAACAATAAATATTCCACATAGCCTAGGAAGGAGACTTCGGCTCATTGCTGGTCTGTAGAGCGTTATGTCTTTCGCACCGTACCTATTTGACGTTTGTCGACCATTTTGATCAAGTTTTGACCAATACCTAACTGTCAGTGCTTACGTAGGCAGTGTGCAACAGAGATAACGCTCTACAACGTCGAAACGAGCCGATCGTCTCTTTCGCAGACTCGATGTGCAATATTAATTGTTGAGTAGGTACTGTACTTAATGTGTCTAAGTAGCAAATAGATTTTTTCTGACGCTATTACCGTACCTTGGCATGAAATCGATATCTCATCCGAAGTGTACCTATCTAATCATGCAAAATATTTCAACATCGATTCTTACGTATATCCAACGTATATCTTCGTATAGACTCGGAGGTAATGCAGTGGATGCACAAATTGCACAATAAGCACATGTTGTTAAAACTAGGGTTGTATTTTTTCGGAAAAAAAGGAAGGCTTCAATTGTAAAGTCTACAAATATATAGTAATAAATAAACGCAAGTGAAGATAACTAATTTTCATAAGTAACATTACGGTAGGCACAATAATAATACATGTACCAACCTACCTAAGTATATATATATCTTTAAAGTATTTTTTTGAATAGTAAAAAGTTTATTTTTCGTTTTAAAACAAAAATACGGATAGTGCTGGTACCTGTCGTAGTTACAATTGAAAGAATGAAGTGTAATCATTGTAAAAAAATGGACCCGTTTTGTTAACTCGTGATAGGTATGTCAAAATTGGTCAAAATGGTATGCAATTTTCTTTTGATAAAAGGTAAATTTCTCTAATCAATAGCAATCAATTCACACACATTTCAAAACCGGGTCGTTACGCGATACTATTTTCGATAAAAAATTATATGTATTTTTTTACCTTTATACCGCCGTTTCGGCTCGGTTGCACGCAGCAATTAATTGTTTCGTGGTGCCATTTTTAAATTGTGCTCTGTAAGAGAACTCTCTTTACCCCTATTCCCCAATTTATTTGTTGGTGCCAACCCTAATCGGAATCCATCCACCGGTTCCAACGTCCCTGAACGCGATATGGTGGCGTGGCGTGGTAGCCGGCAGTGTCGCATCGCCCATCGATCGCCGCCCGCCGCCACCGCCACCTGCTACCCTTCCGAATACCTACCACACACCATTCAATTAAAAATAAATTATTACTCTGAAACTGGATTTTAGGTTATAGTCCCATTAGAAGCAGCCATGTACCCAATTAAACCTATTAACTACAATAAAATTGTTCAGTTTACATAACGCACGTTTAGGTTACGCCCTATTTGTGGTTGTTTTTAGTTTGTATACTAATTACTAACATACTTATTTAAATCATTCACATTCACTTTATTTTCGATATATTATTATCTGCTTGGAATTATGACTACTTGATGTTTTTTTATGTCATAAAGTTGACAGACGAGCAAAACGGGGCACCTGATGGAAAGTGGTCACCGTCGCCTATGAACATTTGCAACACCAGGGGAGTTGCCAACGTGCTGCCAGCTCTTTAGACGCCATTTTTGAAGAACCGCATATTGTACCAAGGGAATACCTCAGAGAGAAGTTCGTTCCACAATCGCACCGTTGAGCACTTCCAAGTGTCCAGTCGGTGAGGATGGAACTTCTCTCTTCGGCGAGTAGTGCAATGTAAGATAAGAAGTGAGACGGTGGCACCATATGAAATAGTTCAGCAGAGCACTCGCCGTTGTAGAGACGGTAAAAATCGCACAGACTCCCGATATCTCTGCGCAGACTCAGATGTTCGAGCCTGTCGAGTCCTGATGTGGTTCTAATCATCTTTGGCTTTAATCATAAGTGGTCGATGATATGGATTGATTGTCCCTTTGCTGTTTAAGATAAAGTAAATAGTGGTAAATTTCAGCAGGCGTTTCGGCATATCTTTTTTTACGTAAGGTTGCTTACAAGCATACAGTTCACATTGATGTTAAGTCATTACTGCACTATAGACATCTAAACAAAAACCAAAGGTAAAAATTCAGATGCATTGCTACCCCTAAGACAGAAGTTGTTATGTCTCTGTGATAGTTATTACGGGGCCTTACATTGCCATCTAAACGGAACACTATAGTGCTGAACACTACCATTTGGCGGCAGATAGATTAGGTAATGCGGTTGTGCCTACTCTCTCGAGCTCCTGCATTGGAATTCTACCAAGAGTTATTGTGTTATATCCGGTATGAAGTAAGTAAGTAGGTATCTCGGCTGACATAATTTTGATAGCCACTTTGCAGTATATTGCTGTTTCGACGTAACGTAATGTCACAGACCAATCAGCCTATACTTTTGACGTAACGTAATGTACTTATTCAGTAATTTTAGGAATACTGCAATGTACTAGCAAAATGGCTTTCAAATTGATGGCTACCGATATGCCTTCAAGACTATTTATGTTACATTAGTCTATAAGAAACTGTGTGGGTATTAATTTACTATTTATTATAATCATCAATAATTAAAGGATGTTGACCTACTATTTTATTTTTATCAATAAAGATTGCATGCCCGTTTATTATGAGATTCAAATATTAAGTAGATAAGATTAAAGATCACCTTTACCATTATTCAAAGTCGATTCTTTGATGAAAAACCGGTAAAGTGCGAATCGGACTCGCGTTTATAGGGTTCAGTACAATTAAGTTTTTTTTTGTTACCTACCTTAAATACCATAGACTTCTCTTAGGTTATCCTGTCATTTATAGCTATAGGTAAAGATGCAGATAAGCGGAGGGGGAGGGAAATCATTCTAATTTTTTCTAAAATATTTGAAAAAGCGACCGAATCGCTGGGTTCGATTTTAAATAATCATTTTAGTTTAATATACCTACGCGAGATAAATCCGAAAACTAGTTTTATTTCAATAAATATATAAAAAAACTAGCGGCCATATTTTGATAGGCAACCTAGTGTACCTATATGTATAAATATATTCTCTAGATCATAAATATGCGTAAAAAAATGGTTTGCAGCATATCTCGATTAACGAAATAATTCTGCAGCGGGATCCTAATCTATACGACAAATTAGCAGGAAAACAGTCACACGAACTCAACCGTATAAACGTCGAAAACAAATGCTTATCATCAATCATTGTATAAATTTAAAAAAAAACATTTGCATCTGTAACCATACGCTTTGTGAAAATTACGAACCAACCTTGTTCCAGTAACTATTTTTTCACTCAAGGTTGATTCAGAGTTCGTCGACATCACGATGTAAATGTTCCTCTAATGAATTTACTTAATATAGTTTTACTCTAATGTTAATAAATATCACAATAAAGTGAAGCACTCTACCGCCTGAAGCATAAGTTCAACCTAGTTCAGGTACCTACGAATACAAACCATCTCATATTTTAGGTATATAGTTAAGAAATTTCATGTTTATCGTCTTTGTAATCTATTTTATAAATAAAGATTTTTTATTTTATTTATTTATTTAATCACAAACGATACTACATAAATCATAAGGGGTTCACAGTAGAACTATAGACCACATAGGGTCCGTTTTATTGTATTACGATTGTCTGGTTTTCGGCAAGTGAACTCGCAGGCGTATTCTGTAACTCGGTGGACATCAATGTGAAAGCCACTTTGCATATAAAAAGTAAAAAATATCGTTATTTAGTAACGTTACGTCAAAACAGCAGATTCTTTCGGGTGGTAGAGTCCCAGTGAAGGGACTCGGTAGAGTCCCAGTGAAGGGACTCTAGGGCGTAGGCACCTGATCTATCTGCCGCCAAATAGTAGTGCTCAGTGCTATCGTGTTCCGGTTAGATGGTAATGTATGGCCCCGTGTATCTACGGTAAATAACAAAGCAATGTAAGTACTGCAAAGTGGCTATCGAAATGATCTCCGAGACAAGGTACATAATAGGTAGGTACGCCTGCTGTTGATCTTTGAGAATAGGATTTTGGTTCTATCTTTTTTTTTCTAAGTAATTAAAAAAATTATTAAACGCCACTCAAACATATTTTCAGTTGTAGTCTGCCGAAATTCATAGGAATGACGTAAATATGCTGAAATTTTATTGAATCGTATTTGTATGTACAATTGGATTGCAGTACCGCATTGGATCTCCTGTAATGGTTCTGTAATCTATACTTATAATAAATCTGTAGAAGTGTAAATTCTGTACATTAAAAATATTGAAAAAATAAATACCAGGGGATGTTATTAGATCGATACCGAACACATACATGTGATTAGAAAATTTTTTGTCTGTCTGTCTGTCTGTCTGTTTGTTCAAACATCACATAAAAACTACCGGTCCAATTACAATGAAACTTGGTATGATTATACTTTAACCTTTGGCGCACAACACTGGGTACTTTTTATCCCGGAAAAATGACTGTTTGTCTGTGTGTTTGTGCACGCTTATACCGGAAACAGCTTATTCGGTTTGCGGTTTAAGTTTCACTTAAGATTTAGTGTTTGTTTCATGTGAATCGGTTCAGAAATAAAAAAGTTATGTCAATTTAAAGAATCGTATCGAATATTTTTAAGCTATTCTGTATCTTAGTTCTATCTTTTAGGGAGTTTCGTACCTAATAGGTAAAAACGGACCTTACGGATAACTAATCCTCCGCTGTCTGTCTGTCTGTCCGTCCGTCCGTCCGTCTGTCTGTCACCAGGCTGTATCTCATAAATAGTGATGCAAGAAAGGTAACATTTTCACAAATTATGTATTTCTGTTAACGCTATAATGTAGGCGCTTAAAATTTACACAGAATTTTTAGGTCTTATGTTGTATTGTAGCCTCCATAATAAATCTATATACATACAAATAAATAAAATTGGATTGTCTGTTTGTAATATTAAAATAATCGCTTTTTACTAAACGCATATGTATGTATACACGGTACATATACCTTATAATTTTTGTCTGTCTGTCTGTCTGTTTGGCGGGGCTAATCTTGGGAACGGCTTGACCGATTTTGACGGGACATTCACTGGCAGATAGCTGATGTGGTAAGGAGTAACTTAGGCTACTTTTATCTCCATACATCCATACACACATACATACCTACATACAAATAAGTAGAATTGGAGTGTATCCGACTTTGACGGGTCTTTCACTGGCAGATAGCTGATGTGATAAGGAGTAACTTAGGCTACTTTATCTCCATACAACCATACATACATACATACATACCTACATACAAATAAACAGAATTTGAGTG
This sequence comes from Macrosoma leucophasiata, assembly GCA_036365455.1. NCBI lineage: Eukaryota > Metazoa > Arthropoda > Insecta > Lepidoptera > Hedylidae > Macrosoma > Macrosoma leucophasiata. Next base: position 17,034,596 of record JAWQUS010000007.1, on the reverse strand, counting down.
TCTCCGATTTTGACGGGACTTTCACTGGCTAGCTGCGCCCACGACTTCGTCCGTGTAGATACTGAACAATCATATTTTTTCTCACGTAGACGAAGTCGCGGGCACAGCTAGTTACTAATAAATAAATAATTAAAAAAGGATTTATCTTTAAAAAAAAAACAATCGCGTTTAAGTGCGTCCCTACTTCGCGTCGGCTGGCAACGCTTTTATACACGCGGGTTTTTTCTTAAGGGAGGGTAATAAGGTATGATAGATATTTATCTATGGTAGATTTCAGATAATTTTGCCATTTGTTAATTGGCCAACTTTTTCACCTATGACGGCACCCATTCGCTTGTTTGAGTTCCGGTAATAGTATTTTTTTTTTTATTTTATTTTTTTTTCCGGTAAATACCTTACATTATATGTAAGGTATTTTCGTTAAAATAATCCATTTATTCTTTTTTTTTCAATCTATACATATAATAAAACAGTAAAACCCGCGTGTCTGTACATTGTATATATATACGAAAAACTAATTGAGGGGCGTTATTAAAATAATATTAGAACACTTTTCAATGATTTTTAATTTTATTGTCTGTCTGTTTGTCTGTTCGTCCCTTTGTCCAGGCTAATCTCCGAAGATACTGGACGGATTCGAATGAAACTTTTTGTGGTGTATAGATACTAAGCCTGGCCAACATCAAGGCTACTTTTTATTGCGGGAAAATCCCTCATTCCCACGGGAATCTCTACATGTAATAAAATCGTAGGAAAGTCAAAACTGTACATTGAATATTTTTTTAAAAAATACTTGGGACGTGATCTACAATAGAAATCGAAGCCAAAAATATAGTTATCAGATTTTTGTCTGTTTGTCTTAGTAATTAATATTCATGCAAAATTTGAAGAAAAATTTTGCTTATTAATACTAACAGGTCCGGTCAACATATAGGCTACATATTATCACGCTATCTCCTACGGGGGCTGAGCTGTAAATCTTTAAAATCGTAGGAAAGTCAAAACTGTACATAGATTTTTTTGTTTTAAAGAATACTTGGGGCGTGATCTACTATCGATAGTAGATCACGCCCCAAGTATTCTTTAAAACATACCGCATAACTACACATTCCAGTTCAAGCGCGTACAGTTGAATGTTTGCTTGGTGATGACCATCAATAAGTCGCAGGGGCAGACACTGAAGTCAGCGGGTGTTAACCTCTCGACGAGTTGCTTCTCACACGGGTAATTGTACGTCGTTTGCTACCGCGTTACCAGTCCTGTCTCTCTTTACATTTTGGCTCCTGCCAGAATAACTACCAACGTAGTTTATAGGAAAGTGTTGTAAGGTTTGATACCTTTGTACGTATTTTGACTCTTTTGTGTCCGGGAATATATATTCCTGCATTATTTTGTCTATTTCCTTCAATCACATCTTATGACTGAACTCAGCAGGATTCCCATATGACTCCCTTCACTTGCTTCGCTTGCAAAAAACTTATACTTTTAATTTAATACCATTTTAAAAGTTGTTTGGCTACACTGGCATCTTAGGTATGTTTGGTGCTGTATATATAGCCTTCACGCAGACGACGTTGCGGGCAGCTGCTAGTTATCAAATAAAAGAGTGATTTTACATTGAAATATCATTGAAAAGCTAAGGCACCAATAAGAAATTGGTAAATAAAGAAATAATGTTGTTCCAAATTACCCTGTCAATAAACACCTGCATAACCGTGCCGATATCTATTTTAGATGTGAACTGTGAACGTTTACGAAACTGTTCCGTAGCGTAATGGTGTAGATTCGTAGTTTAACTAACATCGTACTCAGGTAGGTTTATCGTATATGTACCAAAAAACAGTAGGTATATCGTCATTGAAGTGTTTAACAGTTCGAAAGTCTATATTATTAAAATTATATTATTATTTAATAATATAGTTTCCATTTTTAACTATATTAATATAAGGAAATTATATTTGTGACTAATTTATTCACTTATAGTATTATAAAATGTATGCTTTTAATAATGGCAAAAGTATTTGCCGTTTTTAATTTATCACTACAATTATCGGAATCTTAGTTATAGAGTAATAGCACAGTATAGATGTGGTAATAGGGTCCCGGTTTTACCATTTGAGTATGGAACCCTGAAAAAACGAATGAAGTGTTTAAACGGATAAATTAGTACCATCTACCATAGAAGGCACCTTACTTACCTACGATATTTTTTAAAATTAAAATATGTAGATAGCTTAATAGCTATATACTTTTAAGATACTTTTCGGCAACTTGGCGTTTTGGGAACTTTACATTTTGGGAATTTGTAATTTCGAGAACTTTTTTGAAACCGCTCGATATTTTGGGAATTTGACATTCTGGACTGAAACGGATATTTTTATAGCAGCAGCGGGGTGAACAAGGAGCGACCAACGTCCAGAAGTGATACTTTAACACTAAATAAGTACATATTGTTTCGATATACCTACTATCTCTAATGACACTTGACATCAGTATCGTAATTTCTTCATTCATACCATTGTGAACGGGGCAATAACTCAATAAATTCACTAAGTAGGTATGACATAAAAAGAAGCAAGAAGGTAGGTATATGATGTAAGATAAATAAAAAAAAAATACAAATTTCTTTATTTGATAGATCATATGTTTTACATTAAACCGTGGCTAGTGGCTATACAATACCTGTGTTAGAAGGTCTTGCTCTTCCTTGACAGTCATTATGTAAAGATCTACGAAATACCTATCTTATATTAAAATTTTAACTGTATATTACCTACTGTAAATCTTAACTTGTAACTTTTATTGATAAATGTTTGTGAAAAGCAGTTGCTCAAATAACTAGAAATATAGAATAACTAGAAAAAGTAGGTTTTTCTTTTTTTTTGTAAGGAAGGCGGCAAACTAGCATGCAGCTCACATTGATGTTAGACATTACCTACACAAAAACCAGTGGTCAAAGTGCAGGTGCGTTGCCACCCCTGAGACTTAAGTTGTTTTGTTGTCTCTGTGATGGTTATTACGGGGCCATACCTATATTACCATCTAACCGGAATGGCGACAGATAAATCAAGTAATGCGATGGTGCCTACGCCCTCAAGCTCATGAAACTCTACCACCAGTAAAAAGACATAGTTTCAAAACGTAACTTCACGCCTGTAATCCCCGAAGGGGTAGGCAGAGGTGCATTCAAGCATACATGCAAACACCCACGATTCGCCGGTAACGTTTTGGCCCATGTAACATAGTCGCGAACCTGAGTGCCTAGTGCGAGATTTTATTTAATTAATTCGATCGCGCAAGAGTAAACGCAGATTTGTATGGAATTGAAGGAGCGTCATCGATTCACCGCTAGATGACGCTCCTTCAATTCCATACAAAGCTGCGTTTACTCTTACACGGTCGCGATCGAAAATCTCGATCGGAAATCTCGCACTAGGCACTCTGTTGCCATCTCCGGGCACATTACCAAACTCCGAGGTACTGGGAAACTTCCAGAAAATGGAAAAATCCCAATAGAACCAGAGATAAAGGATTTTAAACCGTCATCTCTGATAACCCCCGACCCGGGAATCGAACCTAGGACCTCCAGCATAGTAGTAGTGGCCTACGCTTCTGAGGCAGTTAACAGAAAAACATAGTTTCAATCCTGATGATATCTAAATAAAATTAATATAGGTAGGTACCTACTTATTTTTTTACCAATCTGTGAGTTGTAGACGGTAAAATATTAGTTGCAAAATATGTGCCTCGTTAACCTATTCGAGCCCCTGATTAAACATATCGCATCTATTGACCTTACATATTTAACAAAAATTATGTAGATAGGTATTTTCCTTAAGCTTCCTTTTAAAATTACTTCTGTATTTTATTATTACATTCATATTATCTTAAGGTCAGTGCCTACCTATCAAGAGAATACCTACTACTTGTTGTGTATTTACTAATGTATGCAGTAGGTACTGTAACAACCTGAAAACAAAAATCTGTATAAAATAAACTAAAGAAAAGGGATTTAGTTTAACAATCTATTAATATCAATTAAAATTGCATGTAGAGTCTTTGCGCCTCCGGCCTCTACACAAAATGTTTTGGTATAATGATGGCATGCCACTGACACTGTCAGTGTCATTATGTCTATATGTAGGAATTGAAAAAAATGATGATTTATCGGTTAAATTGGTTATCAATTACCCATTGGATTATTTATTATAAGTCATTCACTCTACACTCTCTGCCTACCCCGTTAGGGACCTGGCGTGTAGATACATACATACATACATTCACTATGGGTAGCTTGTACGGTACGTGCGATGCGAAATGCTGCGATACCATTTCGTCTGGCAAGGCGTTGGTTCAGGTGACCATACTTTCAACGGTTTTCCACCATTATGTGTGGTATAGTGAAGCTGTGTGAAGATCTTACATGCACACCATGCGTATTTATTTACGTTTTGCGGTGTCATTCATAAATTGCCTTTTAAAACAACAGGCTCCTAAATCGCCAGTGGAATATCAGTCAGATGCTTACAAAATATACACCTAACTAGAAAGAAAGAACATTTATTTGTACCAATGCACAATGTAAGAGGTGAAGAGTATTTTAAGTGACAACGAGTAAAATTACATTAATACAAATTGCTCCTAACTCAGCATGTGCTGGTTGTAGAACAACTGCTTACCTACTTCTTAAAAATGTGATAGGTATTCAAGATAATAAAATAAATTTGTTTTATACCAAACCCTAATGGTGTTACCGGTACTGTAGCAACCGTCAACCGAGGTCTACGTTCATTTAATTAAGGGATTACAGTCGTGATGTTTGTGCGTCACTAACACCCCACACGTGATTCCCTCACGACCGACAACGGCGGCGCATTGCTGTTTATTTATTTTATTCAGTTACGAATTATAATACGCAGCAGTGCGCCAATATACTTACTGCAGTCTGCAGTATGTAGCATCGATTTGCAAGTACATTTCTACATTATGTACCCTATTTTCGTCTATAAATAAACGGTTACAATGTTTATGGCGCTCTGAGCTATTTGTATCATTGCCAACTCATCCTATCTATTTTTTATGTACTTCCTTGTCCATCACATTCGTCGAAGTCCGGTCACACTCCGATGCTACTGAAGTACCTAGTACATCTTCTAATGAAAAAAAAACATAAAACTTATAACAATTAATTTCGCGGAACCTATGTAGCGTTGGGTCCTCCAAAATTGTGTCTTCTTACCCACCGGGGTAGTCTCTGGACCTATGACCAAAACCCCAATTATACAAGTAAGTAAGGAAGTGAGTGCCACACTTTTGAAATTTTGTGTTCTTGATACATAAAAAACAAAATGTTCATTTTTAATTTATAATATTTCATAAATTTTATTAATTTGTTCTAATTTTGTACGGAATCCTAACAATTACCTACAATGCAAATTTCATAAATCATAGGTTGATTGTCCATTAAGTTTTATCGGTCATTGTTTTATTCTTGATAAAATAATTCAATGAAATCGATATCTGCTATAAAAAGGACGAGGTTGAGTTTGCCATTTACAACTACGATGACACGTGCTTACATTAAGCGAATATAGGTCGAATCCCGTGTGAATAAGATATGTTATCATACCTACCACAGTCTTCGTGGCCATACGACATTTCTCACATGTAAATATTTAATGCGATTTTAAACTTGTTATTCATGATATATGGTATACCTATGATATACCTATATGGAGCGCTCGTAGCCTAGTAGAGTTTTAATCAACTTAAGGTGGTATCATATCAACGCAACGTTGTTCTATGAAATACAGCCTACCTACTCAAATTGGGGGATGGGACAACTTAATAAAATCAATTCACGCTTTTCCTTCTTTCTCTTCTTATACCCAATCGGGGTATAAGTACGCTATACGGTGTTTTTTTTTGTTACGGACATATTTACCTAGTCTGCTGTATCAAAAGCATGCTGGATGACCGATGAGGCATTGAGGCGTCAGTATGCCACCTGCATCCGACGGTATGCATCATCCGTAAAGAGAATTAATAAAATACGGGCAAACCATCTGACATATCAGTCAGTACAACCATATACTATTGGATACAACGATAAGCCTCTTTTGGTGTCACATGGATACAGATCTGAACATCTGTACTATTCTGTACGCAGTAAGTAGTCTTCATCCAGACGTCGTCGTAAGTCGTCTACATAGTATTGAGCACTGTCTTCATTAGTTGGCGCTGGCGGATAAAAGATCTTCCTCGATACTGCCATCCATCGACTAGTGTGACTTAATTCCTTATCGTATGACTGCTATCATAAATCGTTAAGTGGAATCTTGAAAATGTTGACTATAGAGAACTTCCTTTTTAAGTAACTTCTAAGCTTGGAGAATGTGCCCACCGATTCTCTAATACTGTTTGTCAAGCTTTAATCCAAAATTGTAAAAATACATGTATTCAAACTACCGACTTTTAGTTAAACTGTCGACTTGTGTTGTTGCAGATTCCTATGGCGGTATGCAAACGGCATGATCCGATCGAAGCGGTGGGGGAGGCGCAACGCTACAGTGGCAGAGCTGTTCACACAGCGGGCGCTCAAGCAACCGCACGCGCCTTGTTTCCATGTAGTCGGTGATAGGACCTGGACTTTCGGAGAAGTGAGATCCAATGATTCATGACCTTTTCTACTTTCAGGGTCCTTGTAATGATTATTTACGTAGCTAATGAGCAATAGATTACCTACCAACGTCGTGTTCATTTGATTTTAATCAATCTACTATAACTGCTAACCGTTCAACCTTAGTGAGCTACCTAATTCTTCATCTAGATAAGGATTAGACTAGATTGATTCTAGTTGATGGGTCTCTAGATAAGACATATGGTGTGAGGAAAAAAAACTGGGCGTCTAGTCGAAATCAAGCTACTCACGAATAATCAGCTTGTTAGTAATAAAAGGTAAAAATGTTCCAGGGATCCCGTACTAATAGGCGTAAGCAAAATTGCCGCACATGACAAGCGGCTTCGCTCTTGTAAAAGCTCTATTATCTTATACTTTACGCTCTTCCTCTTCGCTCACGGGAAAGTTGGGGTGGTATTATTAAGAACGTCCTGATGAAATAAAGTCACCATGTGGTATATTTTTTATTGTTAATCAGATGGCGGAAAGGTCAAATCAGGTGGCGCGGGTGATGCAACAGCATGTCGGACTGAAACGTGGTGACGTGGTGTGCGTTTTCATGCCCAACTGCGCGGAGTACGTGTGGACGTGGCTGGGCATGGCCAAGGTGGGCGGCGTGTCCGCGCTCATCAACAGCAACCTGCGCCACAAGCCGCTCCTACACTGTATTCAAGTTGCCAAGGCTAAAGCTATCGTGTTTTCAGAGTCACTGGCCAGTGGTGAGTTCTTTTTTTCGCGAGCTTGACATATGATATTGTTTTATGACCACGGCACATGGTAGTTCTATAATACATATATGAGGGAATTTACACTTTTTTACTTTTAAAAACAAAATATTATTTTGAGAAGAAATCATACAATTCCCATGAGGCAATTGTTGGTAATTACCTAAGGCATTTTTAAATTCGACTATCCAAATGTAGTTTTCATAATGATGAAGGCATCGTAGTTGCGTGATTTCTTCAAAGAACTCTAGGTAATCTGAATAACACTAATGATGGTTTGATTCTTACAGCTGTAGAAGAACTGGGCGATCAGCTTCCGCCTGATCTCAAACTGTTCCAACTTTACGGTGAATGCAAGCCAGGAGTGATTGATTTGCAAGCGGAAATGGAGAAGCATCCTGTATACTACCCTGAAGTGGTCGACAAGCCTCAGTACAAGGACACCTTGCTATATATTTACACATCGGGCACCACTGGTATGCCAAAAGCCGCTGTACTGCCTAATTCTAAGTGAGTATATTGTTCTGTCGCTCTCAATATTTTCTGTTAACCCATAGAACTTGGCAAAAACTGTGCTTCTACTGGATACGAAAAATGTAAACCATAATGGGTATCGATCCACAACGCACTTCAGTTCCTATAATTTTCGAGTGTAGATAAAGGTATGCGTGACCAGTAAGACATATTAGGGAGGACGGTATGTAGGATGGAATTTAAGGCGAATGCATGTGCAACAAGAATTGGTATTGTAACTTTTATATAACTTCTTCTGCTCTGTTCTGAATCTTAATAGTGCGATTGCGCGATTAGGTAGTTTGAAAGAAATACAGTATATATCCACAAGAAATATTGTACATCGACCTTGGGAGGGAGACTTCAGCTTATTTCGGTTTGTAGAGCGTTATCTCTTTCGCACCTTACCTATATGACGTTTGTCGACCATTTTGATCAAGTTTTGACCAATACCCGACGATCAGTACATACGTAGGGAGGGTAGTGTGCAGAAGAGATAACGCTCTACGAAGTCGCAACTAGCAGATTGTCTCTTTTTTTATGTGTAATGGAAGTGGCAAACAAACATACAAAGACCAAGGTCAAAATGCAGATGCGTTACCACTCCTGAGGCCTAAAGCGTTATGCCTCTGTGCTGAAAATTACAGGGCCGTACATTACCACCTGACCGGAACACGATAGTGCTGAACCATTTAGCGGCAAGTATATTAATTAGGTAATGCGGTGGTGCCTACGCCCGCGAGCTCCGTCACTGGAGGTCTACCACAAGTCTCTTTCGTAGGCTCGATGTGCAATATTTCTTGCTAAAAATATCACATGATTTGATGCGGTGGTTGTAGTACAATCTCTTGGACTTCAACTAGCTATATTTAACTCAAACAATCATTTACCGCCAGGTACCTGCTGATAACAGTAGCCACGGTGCATATGCTGGGCTTGAAGAAGTCGGACTGCATGTACAACCCGCTTCCCCTGTACCACACCGCTGGTGGGCTGGTCGGCACGGGGGCTGCCCTCATCGATGGAATCCCGTCTGTTCTCCGGTCCAAGTTCTCTGTCACCAATTATTGGAACGAATGCATTCAATACAACTGCACGGTAAGCGGAAAATTTGACTTAAGCCACTTGGACACACAAGTCTTTTGAATATCTGATGTGTCTCTGATGGCCGAATACTCAAACGTCACTCAATTTTAAGCAACGCTCAAATGTGCGCTATCTCTATAGTTTGAACGTGTTTTATAAAGACAGAAGACTTTTAAGTACCACTTAGATTTAAGTGACCTTTGAGTATTTGGCCGTCAGTGTGATACAGTTGTATTTCAATTAGAATAATTTGTGTCCATTTGAATGCTGTTACTCTCAACAATTTGATTTTCGATCACTGGTTTATCTATTTTTTACGTACCTGCCTACTCGTCACAGCGACATAGAATATGCATGCAGTAATACCTATCTTCTTCATCAAATGAAGATTGTTTCGCTTGATGAAGTAGGTAGGTATTATTGCATATTGTGTACTCAACTAAAACAACACCAAATAAAGGAATTAAGGTCGTATTCGTAAATTGTTTCGCTTGATATTAAGTCCTCATTAAAATATGTACCTACGTAGGTACGTATGATGAGTAATTGTATAACCTACTATCTTATTTGTTGTTTTAAATGTAGTTATGTTAATTGAGAATTTCGTGAATGATTTGAACCAACATTAAAATCACCTTTTACCAATCCTTGGGGGAAGGTTTGGGGGAAGCTGGTCTACCTATATCTTTAATCGCAATGTTTAGTCAGAAACTCTCCGCTTGACCAAAATCAGTCAAATATAGCTTACGTCACGGCCGCATAAGGTGCCCGTGTGGTCCAGTGACCGGTTCCCTGATAGGACTCGTGTGTTTGTCGAAGGTGGCACAATACATCGGCGAGATGTGCCGGTACCTGCTGGCGCAGCCGGCGCGGCCCACCGACGCGCAGCACCGCGTGCGCATCATGGTGGGCAACGGCATGCGCCCCGCCATCTGGCAGCAGATCGTCGACAGGTGCGTAGTAGTACATACGCCTCGTAGATATAACAGCAGGTACAATAATACCATTACATACTACAGTAGGTGCAGTGTTGGATTTAAGCATAGGCAGCTGCCTATGAGCCGCCACCACACCACAAAAAAAATCAAATTAAATCCGTAAAGGTTCAGTAGAAACAAAAAATACTGAGTTTTGTTACAAATTGTAATATGAGAATTTTTTTTTGTGGGAAATTGTCTTTGACAGTATTATTGACACGCTTAATGTTAAACTCTTAAGATAAATAATTTAGCTTGTAGGTACTTCTATTTTAATCTTGAATAAATTTTATGTTAGTCAACATAATTCATTTCCTCTCTTCTTTAACTTGATAGAAACTTTCAACAGCTAACCACAAACGATTTGAGGGTTTCCACCACATGCTCTGCCTACGGGCCGCTAAATCCGACGCTGAGTAGGTGCAAAACTTAGACAAAATACTCGTCTGGTATTTTTGTGTGGTGATGGTGGCAAACAACCATGCAGTTCACTTTGATCAACACTTACTAGATTATGTAAATTTACAAAAAAAACTATAGTTCAAAAGGCATATGGGCTCAAGTCGTTGTGCCTCTACGATAGTTACTTACCTATTACGTGGCCATAAACTTCGCGCAAAAATGTTATACCTTTTTAGAAGAAGAAAATGTGGCAGCATTTAGCGTCCATCAAGCCAACATTGAAATTCGCTTTTTTCTCATCTGTATGGTCGTAGCAGGATAAGAGACTGGGGCAAAGTTAAAACACAGGCAACTTCACATAATGAATCCGAACTGTACACTACCATCTATCCGGAACATGATAGTGCTGAATGCTGCTGAAACCTTTGCCTTTGACCGGGCAGATAAATTACGTAATACCAACAGTAAAAAAACTGTCAACCTAACTTTACCACCTGTCTAGTCCAATGTTACATTATGTGCAGACATTGTGGTTAAGAAATGTACCCAAACAATGCCAATGTCGTCTTATCGTTGTACCTACATAATGTTTGATTTGTCTAATGAATTTCACGTTTCTTTGTTTAGATTCAAAGTGCCCCAGATAAACGAAATATATGGAGCGACGGAGGGCAACGCCAACATTAGTAAGTATGATACATCGATTATTGTATTTGTGTATAAGTACTTGTGTATTTGTTTATTGTTTCAATTGTTATCGGAGTCAGATACAAGAAGGATATTGCAATTTTACTCGGTGCGTATCTTTGTACTACGCGTCAGCTGTTATCTACTTACTATTATCCATATATATTCCTACCTACAAACATGTACATAATATTATAGCCATCTCTTATGTTTGCTGTAAATATTTCTAAGTAGGTGTTGATAGTAAAACTGGTCCGAAAAACATTTGCAATTTGCATCATGGTATACAATATACAATACACCTAAGTATTTCAAATAAATGTTTCTACTATTGGAGACGTATAAAATACACCTAATAATTAGCAAGTGCTTAGCCTTTTAGACATTTTCACATTCGTCTGGTAGGTATATCACATACTCCTCAAGGAAGGGATCAAACGTGGGACCGTACACAAAAAAGTATAGTAACTTACTTCGGACTGTTGCTTTTATCTGTTTAGCAACTAACTTTAGACTGTCGCTTTTATCTGTCGGTGTACGCGCGTATCGTAAAAGTTCACTGTCATAATTTTTTCCAATCGCGCCAAATTTTACGTCCAAAATAACGTATATTAAATTAACGTTATAACGTATAAGTGTTATTCTTTTCTGAGTTAAATATTTTTTGCATCTGTTCGCCAAATCGAAAAGTAACGGAAAACAGACATCTGTATCTATAAGGCTTTACGAGCGAGAAAATTATATATGGAATATTGTGCACCTGCGTATTACGAAGCCTTGAAAAAAGGCGTCTTAAGTTGATTCCACTTTCAAGGTTTCACATCTAAGTATAGTGTGTGAAATGCACACATGTTTTTTACAGTTTTACATTTCAACTTGTAACAATTTAGAATTGACTCACTAGTCTTTCGGTTATGGTATATCCTAGGTTCCATCCCAGGTCGAGGGGTAGGAAGTGCTTTTGAAATTTTTCCATTCGGAAGTTCCCCAGTGCCACCCCCGGAGTTGGTAATGTGGCAGGAAATATCAATAAGTCACATAAATATTACTGACAAATCGTTTGCTTGTGTAATTTAATTAACTTTGCTTGTCTCTATGTCTACTTAGTTCGGGTAATACAGGCGTTATGTGACCTTTAAATCGGTTAAAAATAGCAGTTACCTACCAATAACTTTGTGTATACTACTGTATACCTACTCTAATCCCCTTATTCATAAACGTGCACTAGATCCATATTTTTTTGTTATAATATGCTTTGTCTTTGTCAGTCGCATTGGCAATTGCTCGGGATAGAAAAATACAAAGGATAGTATACCAAACAAACTTAGCCCCACTTTTAGTACAACCACCAACAAGTTTCTCTCCAACAATCTTCCTCCCTATTAAATTAATTTTATAATTATTTTCATTTAGGTATGATTTAATGTTTTCTCTTACAAGTAAAAATAATAAATAATTCAAGACATACCACGTGTAGGTGTTATTCGATTCTGTTTTTCTGTGGTTTTTTTTGTGTCATTATCACTGACGTCAGCATTAATTAATAATACTACAATTCAAACAAAAAAGTTAATTTAATTGGTTATTAAATAATAGGCACTTCTTTTCGTGAACTTGGTAGCTTCCGAGGTTCCATTGTTTAAATATTTAAATATTTTTTTCGTATTCGTTTGTACTTGCATAATTTGGATATATTATAGTAGATGCCTATCCATTTAAAGACTACAGATTAAAGCACATGTATATAATATCTTCAAGTGCATCTACAAAGTATCTGATTGAGACGGATTATTTTTAAAAGAGTAAACAAATTCAGTGTTGCTTGCTACCGTGGTCGTGTTTTGCCAAGCGGAAAAATAAATGCAAATGTTGGTTATCATACCTAATATGCAATTTTGCCTACTGTCGTTGGTACTTTAATTGGTAAAATAATTTCAGAACATTTAGTATACTAAGCTAGCTACAAATCTATCGGTGTTAGAAGGATCAATAACGGAACTTAAGAAGGTAGGTACCGCCATAGTCGGACTGAGCCGGAAGAGTTCTGATGGCTCTCTTCAAGGCGTGAAGCTACGAAGTTACTTAATCATATATTTAGGTATTCATATATTTAAGTTCGCGTCCAGACAGAGTACCTAAGTCACACTGGTTTCGATTGCACCTTAAACTTTTACGACGGAGACACGTCACGAGAGATCCCAATTAATCGTGTACGGCATAGACCTTTTTATTTATGACATCATCGATTAATTATCAATTTACGGCTCTGTCATTTCTGACACAGAAATACCTATAACAACTTCGAACTCAAGAGTGGCAACGCATCTACATCAAAATCTCTGGTTTTTATGTCGATGTTTACCTATAGGCCACAGCCTACAGTATTCACTTACCATCCAGATAAACTGTATGCTTGTTTGCCACTTCATTACACATAAAAGTATATATTTATTTTTGCTACGTAACGGCAAATAAATCGTTTCTTCTGCTGATCTGCCTGACCCATTTTGGTTTCTAGAAGAAAAAGCACTTCTTCATCTCGATAGAAGTTCTATTTCTGCTATGATGTGTGTGTTGATTGTTGTTTATAGTGTATTAATAAATAAAATAGAAAACGATGTTTTTGTACAGTAAACGTGGACAACACGGTGGGCGCGGTGGGGTTCCTGCCGAAGCTGGTGCCGACCTGCCTACACCCCATCGCGCTGCTGCGGGCCGACGAGCTCGGGAACCTGCTGCGCGGCCCCGACGGTTTCTGCATACGATGCCAACCCAGTCAGTCCGTCATTTCAACTAGTCACTTATTTTACTGGCTGAACCCCTAGGCTTGGAGCTCGCGGTCGAAGGCACCGCCGCATTACCGTATCTATCTGCTGCCAAATGGTAGTATTCAACACTATCGTATTAATAATAATAATGGCACCCCTTGAAACGTTTTAGGGAGGAGGCCTGGAGCTTAAACCACCACGCTGCTCCAATGCGGGTTGGTGGAGATACGGGTTAGTGGCCAACCCGCTGTCGGATGTTTTCAAACCGCCCATAAGGCTTCCGACCAAGTTTAACCACTGCTATCTATCGATAGCAACCGGGATCTACGGCTTAACGCGCCCTCCGAAGCACGGAAACGCGCATTTCAAATTTCTCCACTCTGAGCACACCGCCACCACCTCCGCACACACTATGAGCGGTCACCCATCACACACCCGACCGCGCCCTTATCGCACAAAAGAGTAGATCGCTTGCGATCTAAACCGACCGCGCGTCCATGCGTCCATGCGCGCTTCGATCACCATAAATATACTCTGTATATTAATTGCTTTAGTGAAAAACCTTGCAAACCAACGCAGGTACGATTTCTAATCCCTATTTCTATAATTCATTCTTGTGTAGGTACCTAATTACTACACGGTATTGTAGTACAAAGTCGTACCTAGTTGAATGTAGTCACTTGTAGTGATACATAGAGGTAATTTGTATTTCTGTATATTTTCAGATGAACCGGGCATGTTTATCGGCTTAATCGCACAGGGCAACGCCTCCAGGGAATTCCACGGATACGTCGATAAGGTATGTGGATTTGAAATACGTCAACATTCAACATTACCTGCTCTATACCTACCTGTAGCAAAATACAAAGTTCTTAGTAAAACAAAAGACGCAATGCACAGTAGGTGGAGAAAACGTTGTTATAAGAACTTGACTAAGCACCTACTTACATAAATAACATGTACATGCATTTTGGCACTAAGTACGATATCTTGACGAGTGTTACTTAATCCTATTAAGTTAAATCAAACTTTTTTGCCTTTTGTATGAATATAAGTTTGGAATCTAATTTTACTTTAAAATATTGTCGTGACTGTCTGTTCATGCACAGGTGTACACAAATGAAATTCCCGTATTACACTTCTTGAAACTTCGGTTTATTTCGATATATTCGTTACATGTGATATTTGGTTGAGACGAGAAGAAAGAATGAATTAACAAAAAAAGTACGGTGCACTGCCTTTACCGTCGGTACTTCGAAAAACAAAACGTTGAATTATTATGTATGTAATTTTCTTGACAATAAAAGGCGCAATCAATTTAGGTGTGAATTGCATGATGAATTGTAGTAGGCGCGAACATCCTCCCCCCGTTGAAAAGCCAAATTTTCAACCCTCCAATTCTTCTGAGGTAGGCAAAGGACACAGGCGCACCAATGGGAGTCTCTGCACAGATCCTCGTGGCGTAGTAACCTCAGCAACTCTAGGTAATTGATCCTGAGGTCCATGATAGAGCTTGGCAATTCTTCCAAGCTTCCAACACAATGGTGGAACATTATCTTCTATGATAAGAACCAAATCTCCCAAACTGTGACAGACAGAATGGGTCTTCCATTTATGACGTTGTTGCAACTCGGCTAAGTATTCCTTCTGCCAACGCCTCCAAAAATGTTGCTGGATTTGCTGTAGTCTTTCGTGCCGCTGCATATTATTGAGGTAGCAATCTTCCAGGTTAGGAGAAGGTGTTGCAGTAAGAGCACGACCAATGAGAAAGTGACCCGGAGTTAGGCAATGGAAATCATCAGGAGAGGACGATAAAGGACAGAGAGGGCGGCTGTTCAATATGGCCTCCACTTGTGTAAATAGTGTGGATAATTCTTCGAAAGTTAAATGCGAATTACCCATAACGCGTTTGATATGAAATTTTGCGGACTTAACACCGGCTTCAAAAATGCCGCCAAAGTGAGGAGCGTAAGTTGGTGAAAATAAAAATTTTATTCCTTCTTGACTTGCAAAATCAGATAAAGAATTGGCGTTAACTTTCACAAATTGATTAATTTCTTTAGACCCCGCAACAAAATTGCGGCCATTGTCACAAAACACTTCCGTTGGCTTGCCTCTGCGTGAAACAAAACGATTAAATGTCATGATAAAAGTGTCCTTCGACATATCGCTAACAGCCTCGAGATGCACGCATTTGTATCGCAGACACACAAATACGCAAAGATAACATTTTATTAGTGATGAGCCCCGACCCCTTTTGTTTACTATTAAAAAGGGACCTGCAAAATCCAAACCTACAGTTTTAAATGGAAAACTTGGCGTAACTCTTTGCTTTGGTAAAGTACCCATCATAGGTTGCAAGGTTTTTCCCTGCAGTCGACGACATCTAACACAGTTATGGAACGTGCGGCGAGCTAAATTTCTTCCTTGGACAGGCCACACGTATTCACGAATAATTGCTAATAACAGCTGTGGACCCGCATGTAACTTATGCTTATGTTCGTGTTCAAATAAAATTTTAGTAAAATGATTCATAGAATGCAAAAGTATTGGATGTTTTTTATCGAAATCGAATTCTGAAGCATTTAATCGACCACCAACACGTATTACGCGTTCACAACTAAAGAATGGAGTCAATGATAAAATAGTTGATTTAGGACTAAGTAGCTTATTAGATGCTAGCAAATTATATTCATGAGAAAAAGATTCTTGTTGAGACAGCCGACATAAATTAAGAAAAGATGCATTTAATTCATCAAGGGATAAAGAACCGGTAAGTTTTTTATTCGACCTTTTCACATTATGGATGAAACGCAAAACGTAAGCGAATGTTCGTTTTAATTTGTTAAAATTAGAAAATCGTTTAAAGCTAATTATAGCATTATCAATTGGTGAGTTCGTTTTTAAATTAACCATAACGTGAGTCGTGGATAAATTATTTTTAGTTTCTGGTAAGTCATGTATATTAATTTTAGAGTCATTAAGAATAGGCCAAGTACCTTCAGCTTCAGAAAGAAAGATAGGGCCCGACCACCACAACCGTAGATCTTTCAGTTGATCTGCACTTACACCCCTGGATATCAAATCCGCAGGATTAGTTGACGTTGGCACGTAACGCCATGACGACGAGCTTGTTAATTCACAAATTTCTGATACCCGATTAGCAACAAAGGTTTTCAGGTTTTGAAAACTACAGTGCAGCCAACCTAAGACAATTGAAGAATCGCACCAGTGTATTTGACTATCTATATTAATTCTCAATGACTCAATCACTGCCTTACACAATTTTGCTGCCAACAATGCTGCGCACAATTCCAATCTGGGAATAGTAGTAGCCTTGATAGGTGCTATCTTTGATTTTGAACACAGTAAGTTGACAGTCACATTATTCTCTAAATCCACAGAGCGCAAATAAGCGCATGCACCATATGCAATTTGTGATGCATCGCTGAACGAATGTAGTTCTACAGTGACTGGATTATTGCAAAGAACCCGTCTGGGGACTTCAAGATTCAAGAGAGTCGGTATAACTTTAACAAATTTATTCCAATCCCTTTCAATATCATGGGGGATTTGTTCATCCCATCCTAGTCCTTTTAACCATAGTTGTTGCATTATAATTTTAGGCTTTACAACAGAAGGACTTAACAATCCCAAAGGATCAAATATTTTAAATAGCGAAGAGAGAATAATTCTTTTAGTAAGTTTATCGCTATCGCTAGTTAGAGTTGGAACTTTGAATGGAAAATGCAATGTGTCAGTACTTGGGTTCCAACCCATACCTAATGTAGATGTAGATTCACTAATAATTTGGCTATCCTCGTAGTTGGATAAAGCTGAGTCTAAAATAGTAGGTAAATTTGATTTAAATTTTCTGAGATTCAAACAACCCCTTTGCAGACCTGACGTCAATTTCGAAGATTCCGTGAGATGACCTAAGTCGAAATATTCGCGCACGAATTCAACATATTGTGTCTTGATGTCAGGCTGTTTTCTGAATCTTTTCTCAAGATTTTGTAATCCTTTTTTGGCTAAATTATAAGATTGTCCAAGACAATCGGGAGACTCCTTTAAAGGAAGACTCACTGAAAATCTACCAGAGTTTAGGCGAAAGGTGTGGGCCTTAAAATGAGCCTCACACGCTATTTCGCTCTCACTAAATTTGGATCTTTGGGGAACCTCTTCAATTTCCCAAAATCTAGCAAGTTCTTGGTGTAACTGGTTTTCATGATTAATTGCATTGCTTGATATAGTAGAATGATTAGATTGAATATCCTTGCCTTTTGAATTAGAAAAAATAGGACCTGAGATTATCCAACCGAACTGAGAGCTTCTTAATTTAGGTTTATTAGGACCAAGAGAATGTTGCTCATGGCCAAGAATATCCCAGAAGAGATCGGCACCGATGAGGATATCAGCCGGTGCTGGTTGGTAAAAATTAGGGTCTGCAAATTTAATATCATTGGGCAATTTTAAATTTGCAATTTCTAGAGGTAGCTTGGGTAGATCACCGCAAATTTTTGGTAGCACTAAAAAATTTGATGATATAGTAAAATTATTTATTACTGATTTTAAATTAGCCGCACAAGTCTCAGTGACCTGCGTAGTGTGATTGTTGCCAATTCCAATCACATTGACATGACAATCAGACTTAACTGGTAAAGCTAATCTTTCTTTAAGAGATTGTAAAATGAACGAGGACTGACTGCCACAGTCCAGCAAGGCACGAACCTTTTCTGATTGGTGAGTGTGTGGATTGACGACTTCAATTAAAGCAGTAGATAGCAATACTTGTGCAGAAATTTCTTTTGAAAAGTTAACATGAATATCGTCAGAGCTATCATGATTACATTTGACAGCACTGGAACTAGCTGCATTATTATTCATTGTACTAATAATTGGTTTATGAATAAGTGCATTGTGCCTTCCTTTGCATATACGACATGGGCCTAACACGCATTTTTGAATAGTATGACCAAATCGCAAACAATTTAAACACAATTTAAGTTTATGTACCTCAGATATGCGCTCATCTACACTTTTGGCCATGAAGGTAGGACAGTCGTAAATACGATGCCCTTCATGGCAGATGACACACGTTCTGATGACCTGAGCAGCAACAGGCTTGGCATTTTCATCATCGGTACATGCAAATGATTTTGTATTCTGCTTATCAGGATATTTAATTTGAACCTTAGAGGTAGACGGACTAGCCTTATAATTACAATTAAAATTTCGAGTTGAATCCAAAACATCAGCACGATCGATTAAAAATTTATAAAATTGATTCAAATCAGGATAATCCTTAAATGTACCACGCCACTCTTCCCATCTCAATCGTGTATTGTTGTCAAGCTTGGAACTCATTATGTGAATAATTAAAACGTCCCATTTATCAGTGGGCTGACCAAGGGTACATAAAGCTCGCAGGTTTTTGGTGACGTGATCAACTAAATATCTAAGGGATTTTGATTCGCAATTAATTTGTTGAATATTTAATAGTGAATTTAGATGATGGTTTATTAGCTGACGTTTATTATCGTACCGATCGCACAAGAGCTGCCAAGCATTTTTGTAATTCGCGCTTGAACCTTCTAAATTAGAAATGACGCGTGCAGCATCACCCGTCAGGTACGATGCAAGATAATGAAATTTATGAATGGGCGCTATTCGCTCATTATTATGCACTACAGACAAAAACGTGTCACGGAATTCAAGCCAACGAAAGTATGATCCGTCAAACTTGGCAATTTCTATTTGCGGTAATTTAAATCCAATTTGATGATGATCTTGATGACTTTGAATGGTTGACAATTGACTGGAATTTAGGCTTTCCTCTTGGCGATTAATCGCAGTATATTTTTGTAACAAACTCTGAGCTAAAGCAATATTTGATATAAATAATTGCTCAAAGTCATCACGCTCATCAATCTCATCAATCAAATTATCGGAATTTAAAATATCTATTTGATTCTGCAAGTCATCAAACCGATTTGAAAGTGACTCAAACCTTTTAATTTTAAGTGACAATTCAGCTACCTCAATTGGAGTAAGTGAATCGTTTGAATTTAAATGTGTGATAAAGTTTTTAAATTTAGTAATTTGTCCCTTAATGGAACTACGCTTCACTGTCAAATCGATTAAATTTTGAGATTCCCTTGCATTAGTTTTACCTCCCATGATTAAGTTAAATTAAAATGAAATTGAATTAATTTATTATAAAAACTTATGTTTTAGCAAAAAACAAAAAAAGAACAAAAAACAATTGAAACTAAATTTATGATACGTGTGCGCAATAATAAAACAGAAATGAAACTAAATGCAAAATAAAAAAAAAATATTGTAAAATGAATGAAATAAATAAATAATCTCACGCTCCTAGACTAGGCGTCACCTTGAAGCGGCGAAATAAGACCTTCGCGGTGCACCCGATGTGTGTATACAGGGCTGCAGGGCTCCGCTCAGGCTCGACTAGCGCGAAACCCGTAGTGACCGTATAAGTAGGTCAACCAACCTGGAATGTTCAGCGACTAGTATAAGTTTTATGTTTAGCTAATTTTGGCACAAAACCTATTTATTGTAATCTAATTTCTTTGATTTACGGTTAAAACTTTACACAATTGTGTTAAAAGTGACAATTATACTTTAATTTTATGATCGATTATAACAAAGAACAAAGAAGTCATATGACGTAGTCGAAAAAAAAATATATGGCCACGTTTCACGTGAAATATTATTGTTAAAAAATCTTATTTACACAAGTATTGGCAATATTGATGTAGGAAAATAGGTGTAATAGGAATAATACGGAAATTTTGAATGGGAATATAGACGGGAAAAAATATGGGAAGGGTACTTAGCTGCATTGGTCTATGCTGCGGCTCGTTGCTGATTGCTGACGATGGACCGGCGATGACTGCAATGGCTTGACCTTCAGGTTCCCCGTAGTAATATTGTTGAATATGCGAACTGGAGCTGCACTGGCGGCGATGTAATGATTCGATCTCGTGCCGGCGTGGCGATGCACCAATTCAATATTTTTGTTTTTTCGACGAATATTGATTTCGTCCTGTCACGGTCGCCAAATGTTCATGCACAGGTGTACACAAATGAAATTCCCGTATTACACTTCTTGAAACTTCGGTTTATTTCGATATATTCGTTACATGTTGTATTGTGAGGGCCCGGTTTCACTCGGTTGGCGTCTCACAAACAGGGACTCCCACAAGGGAGAACGGTCTAATAGGTCGTCTGACTAACCTGCGGTTCCAGCTTTCGGCATTTATGTTGTCTTGATCCTGTGGTCTTCGAGTTCTTTCTTGGTTTTCACTCCCGGCCGGGGTGTCGAGTCACGGGTGGCCCTGGACCAGCCACAAAACGCGCGCGTTCGGGATCACGAATTTCAAGCGTCTCGTCTTCCCGTTGCAAGTTCGATTCGCTACAGGTAGTGGCGAGTGGTGACGTCAGTGACGTCTTGTCAGAATCGACCAATGACCGTGAAGAGTGCCAAGGAGTGCCAACCTAAGTGTAAGCTTGAGAATTGTATACCAACTTTGAAATAATATGATGACGGTACATTTCCGCCCACCAAAATACGTTATAGGTATTTTCTAAAACTAGCGAATAACTAACCTACGAAAAGACTTAATTTAGACTAAAGCTAATAATTAACGAGTTACGGATTAATCTAGGTTAGGTAACGAACATAGCTTAGCCAACGGTCGAGTTAAGCACGAACCATCGACTGTACGAACCGTTGCGATACGAACTATTCCGTCCGGGCTACGGTGCAATTTCTCGACCCGAGCCAGAGGCCAATGTAACGGAAGAGAAGTTTCGGTTTTCAGAATTACCACGGATCCCACGATTAGCGGCTTAGAATGTTTAGTCCACTTTGCCCGTTGAGTCAAAGTATGGAGGTATTCGCACTTCCAACGATTCCAAAAATCCTGTTGGAAACGTTGAATGAGCTGCCAACGACTAAGTCGATTAATATTAACTGACGTTAAGTCCTCATCGGGAACGGTAGTTAGAGGCTCCAAGGTTAAGAAATGGCCCGGTGTCAGTACAACCAAGTCATTGGGGTCTGAACTCAACGGACAAAGGGGTCGCGAATTGAGTATCGCCTCAATTTGCACGAAGACCGTACTTAGTTCTTCGAACGTTAAGACTTGATCACCGATAATTCGATAAAGGTGCGATTTTACTGCTTTAATTTGAATTTCCCAAACTCCTCCAAAGTGAGGACTCGAAGGCGGGTTAAAACGAAACTCAATCAGTTCGGTTTGAGCGGCAGATTGCATGAGAGACTGAAGCTGATTATTCGCGCCTACGTAATTTGTACCGCAATCGGATTGGATGACGTTGACCCTACCGCGACGACCGACAAATCTACGAAGAGCGGCAAGGAATGCGTCCGATGAAAGATCCGAAACAGTTTCGAGATGCACTGCTTTGGTACTTAAGCATACGAACAAACAGAGATAAGCCTTACCGATTTTCGCACCGCGATGTTTTGCGAGTTTGATGCGGAAAGGACCACCGTAATCCGTTCCCACAACAGAAAAAGGCTTAACCTGATTGACGCGAGTAGCAGGTAGATCGCTCATAAACGGTTCAAGAGGAGTCGGGTTCGTTTTATAACACTGAACACACTTCGAAAGGCAATGACGAATTGCCCGTTTGGGTGAAAGGATCCAAAATTGTTGTGTTAGAAGGTATTGCATCGTGTTAACGCCAGCGTGACAATTTTCACGATGAAACGCTTCGATGATTAAATAGGTAAGCTTCGATTCGCGAGGGAGCAGAGCGGGGTGTTTATGCTCAAATTCGAGCCCCGATCTGGCCAATCGGCCACCCACCCTGAGAGTTCCCTTAGCGTCGAGAAACGGATTTAACTTACGCATTTGTTTCGAAAGAAGAGTATTGTCTAGCAAGTGACTTATCTCTGATGCAAAATGATGTGATTGAACGTACTTCACAATAATCATAAGGGCATTATGTAGTTCTACCCGAGTCGATATGGGATCAGAACAGCGAGTGCGTTTACAACGAATGAATGCAATGAATTTTATCCAGACACACAAAAGGCGTTGGATTTTACGAATCGACGAATAGCGATCCAACAGAGTGTCTATAAACGGACTAGGAACGTCACCATGAGTAAGGAACGAGCGAGGAGCCTTTTCTTCTGCAGCTAGAATGTCTGAGTCTGGAATATCATCAGAACTTGGCCAAGATGAAAGCGGTTGAGAGAGCCACGACGGACCCGCCCACCATAAGCGATTAGTGACAAGAGCTGATGGAAGCTGTCCACGGGAGACTACATCCGCTGGATTATCCTCAGAGGCCACGTGACCCCATCGAGCCCCAGGGATGACATCAAGAATGTGCCCTACGCGATTCGCAACGAAAGTCTTCCAACGTGAAGGGTGAGAGCGAAGCCACGCAAGCACAACGGTAGAATCAGACCACGCGAAAAGACTACTGCATGGAAGAACAGGTGAGTATATGTCCCTTACGAATTTCAGTATGTTTGATTGGAGTTTGGGACCGACGAGCAGAGTGTCGTTTAACGATACGCCCCTAGCATCTTTAGCTGAAGCGTTAAACACCACACGGAGTTTCGTTGTGGCGGACTCGGGACGCAGAACGCAGTGATGAGGGATGTAATACTTTCCCTCTGTAAGTTTGTTTACAGGGACAAGACTCATGTGACCACTATCGAGATAGTCTTTCATGAAGTCGTTGTACTGGTGATGCAACTCTAGATTTCTCCTGAGTTTTCGTTCGATTGAGTGAAAAAAACGCAAAGCGATGTCACGAGATCCAGGAAAAGAACGATCCTGCTCTTCTTCCTTGAAAGGCAGAGTGACCACGTATCTGCCAACCGAATCACGGGTATGATGAGTTGCGAAGATTTCTTCACAGCGAGTTTCCTCAGGGGTTAGATGTCGAGGTAACGGAAATGATTCCAACTCCCAGAAGCGCTTGACTTCCTCATGAAGCAGATCATCGTCTTGGCTGAAAAACGATTGAACTTCGTCCTGACAGCCGGCACCACCCAGTAAGAGCCAGCCAAACACTGAATTCAGAGCTGAGGGTTGATTTGGACCTCCATCCACACGGCCAGGAAGGAGAAGAGAAGTAAACACCTCAGCGCCGAGAAGCAGATCTACAGAACCAGGCTTGTCGAAGTTAGGGTCAGCCAAGGCGAGATCCTTGATATGATGCCACGACGATTTATTAATACGAGTTGAAGGTATCCTACCACAAATGCTAGGCAACGTGAGCGC
The DNA here is from genome assembly GCA_036365455.1 of Macrosoma leucophasiata. Lineage (NCBI taxonomy): Eukaryota > Metazoa > Arthropoda > Insecta > Lepidoptera > Hedylidae > Macrosoma > Macrosoma leucophasiata. The sequence continues at coordinate 17,010,464 of JAWQUS010000007.1, read as the reverse complement.
GTCGATAGAAAAGAGGCTGTTGCTGTTAGCACCAACCTCAAGGCGAACTGCACCTGATATAGACGAAGTTGCTTGTCCCAAACCACGAACACGACGAGAAGTAAGTGTGCGGGCGACACCTAAGATGGTGGCAGCACGTTCACTGATGAAGTGAGCCTGGCTACCCGAATCTATGAGAGCACGAAACGATTGGAAGTTGCCTGAGGAATCACGAAGTTGCACAGTGGCTGTTGATAACAGCACCACAGAATTATCACCTATGCTCGTAAGTACTCTTACAGGTTGCTCTGGACTACTGCTCGAATCGGCTTGACTTGATGAAGCAGATAAATTAGCATCATCATCTCGATGAAGCAGGGTGTGATGACGTTGACGACACTTTTGGCAACTAAAAAATGATCTACAATTCTTTAAACTGTGCGAAGGTTTTAAGCAGTTGAAACACCAACGGTTGGTTTTAGCGAATTCAATCCGTTCCGCAACAGAAAGCTTTGTGAACCGTTCACAATAACTGATCGAATGATTTTCTGAACAGAAGGAGCACTTGACAATTGGTGTTGTGACTGATGCTTCAGATGCCGTAATCGTTCGAATTTTAGGTTTATCAGCAGTAGATTTAGTGTTGCTAGTGCTGGAAAGGAATACCGTAGTCGGTTTCGATTTAAACGATTTATTACTTGGTGGTATTTTAGGTATAGATTTATCGTGTGCACGGTTGGTAGTAGAGTGACTACGCTCTTGTGACAAAAAATGTGTATCTCGAACAAGGGCCTCGCATGTCATATTTAAAAATTTATACAAATCTCTAAATTCGGGAAGTTCGGCAGTTGAATGACTTCGTTCAAATGCACAGCGAGTCTTAGAATCGAGTTTCGATAATATGTGATAACACAGAATAAAGCTCCACTGATCCGTAGGTAAATCAAGACTTTTCAAAATATTTAAATTTTCACTAATTAAATCAAGTACACGACGGAATTCTGAAGGAGGACTCGATTTAAAATTAATATTTAATATTTCTTTCCAGCACGTAAAAGCCAACTCACGCTTATCACGATACCTAGTGAGCAAGGCTTGGTAGGCTTCGCTATAGAAAGTACCCTTAACTGGGTACGTACGAATAAGACCAAGTGCGTCACCTGACAAACTTGATATAAGATAATGCATACGTTCAGTGTCTGACAATGTTTCGTTATTATGGATCAACGAATTAAAAACATCATAGAATTCAGGCCACTCTTTAATAGCTCCTGAAAACGTTGGAATTTTGATTTTTGGTAATTTAACATTACAGACGCTCGAGCGATCACGTTCAGTACGTTGTTCATCGTTACTAGGAATAAGTTCCCTATAAATAGTAGCAATTTTAATGTAAATGTCATCAAATTGTTCGCGTATTAAATCTTCTTTCTCTTCCGATGTGCCATCAATAATGCCATGAATGTCCGTATGAGCCTGCTCAAAACTTTCACAAAGTCGCGGCATGACAGCATGATGAGAAAGAAACGTGTTCAGAAGAGATCTATCATCTTGAGCTAGCTCAGCTGCCTCCAAAGTTTTTTCAAGACGTCGCAGAGCTAGTGTACGCTTCCTCCGTAAAACCGGTAAGTCTTGCATAGTTAATTCGGAAGTAGCATGTGAGCCACGCCTCGATGTTGTGTCGTGCTTAGAACGTCGCCGAGTTGCGTACATCGTTGTGAGAGACTAGTACAAACGAAATACGACAAAGCAGTGTACACAAGCTACGGCTTAGCACGCGCAATGCTAAAAAACGTGAAAAATAATTTAATTAAAAGAATTGAAGAACCATTTATCTATTAAAACGATTTAGTGTTACGATATCCCGCGAGTCAGGTTCCCAACCGAACTCGTCCTCTTATAATTACGAGGGGATGTGGAACTATACGAGAATAATTAAAAGTTAAACAATAGAATACCTAATTAAGCGATATGTAGGTATAGCACGGTCCAGTTTTTACGAGAGCGATCGAGCACTATTATTATAATAATAATGGTGCTTCACGATAGGTACCTATCACTTTAGAGTACCTAATGAGCTAAGTTACGTAAACACGATTGTTATTGTTTGCAGTTGAATAATTTCGCTTATGGTAAGTCACTCGATGAATAGGACGTCAGAATTATTTACGAGCCATTTATAATAGGTAAGTAAATTACGATAAAAAACGACCTAACTACGATAGTTGCATACTTACCTACCTACACCACTAAAAAGAATCAGATAAACAAGTGCGAGAACCAGCGATGTTATACCGCGATATAAATAGAATGTATAAACAACGCTAGGCAACGATAAATTGCAACTTGAATACCTATCCACTTTTACATAGTGTAGGTCTATGAGATAAGCGACGAATTTTAGGTACCTACGTAATTAAGGCAAACCTGTGTCAACAAACAACAATAGAATGCTGCTCCTCTTTACGATAGGTTTTTACCAAAGCGAATAAGTGAAAGGCGCAAGCAATTGTATTATTGTGTTGTACGTAGGTATGTACCTAGGAGCGAAGAACAATTATTTACTTAAAAAAAACTTAAATACGCGTATGATACGATGTTATAAACAACAGTTAGACGAATAGGATTTTACCGGGTTTGTGTATATTCACGTAAAACGTACCTACCTATATCCAAACCGCTAAACGTTGAATATTGAAAACGATTTGTAAACTAGGTAGCTACACACAATAATTATGCCGAACGGAACACTTGGTATTTGCAACGGTTGTACCTTCGGATTACTAGATCACACTAGGTAGGTATGTTACTCCTGGTGACCTAAAAATTTTTACATAGAAATCGAATTTATTAATTTATTCAGAATCGTTCATTTATAGAAATCGAAATCGAAAAAATATATATATATGGATGCGTAAGATGAGGATATCTTTCCAATGTTAACGATCGATCAACACGTTAATTGAATATAATTGTTACGTGTACAGGGCAGAATCTCCCAACTTTCCCGAAATTAGGGAGTTCAAAAAAGTCGGTAGGAAGAAAAATTGTACGTGTATGGTTTTACGAAAGTTAATGAAAAATGGATAATTCCCGGGTTTCGGCACCAAAATGTATTGTGAGGGCCCGGTTTCACTCGGTTGGCGTCTCACAAACAGGGACTCCCACAAGGGAGAACGGTCTAATAGGTCGTCTGACTAACCTGCGGTTCCAGCTTTCGGCATTTATGTTGTCTTGATCCTGTGGTCTTCGAGTTCTTTCTTGGTTTTCACTCCCGGCCGGGGTGTCGAGTCACGGGTGGCCCTGGACCAGCCACAAAACGCGCGCGTTCGGGATCACGAATTTCAAGCGTCTCGTCTTCCCGTTGCAAGTTCGATTCGCTACAGGTAGTGGCGAGTGGTGACGTCAGTGACGTCTTGTCAGAATCGACCAATGACCGTGAAGAGTGCCAAGGAGTGCCAACCTAAGTGTAAGCTTGAGAATTGTATACCAACTTTGAAATAATATGATGACGGTACACATGTGATATTTGGTTGAGACGAGAAGAAAGAATGAATTAACAAAAAAAGTACGGTGCACTGCCTTTACCGTCGGTACTTCGAAAAACAAAACGTTGAATTATTATGTATGTAATTTTCTTGACAATAAAAGGCGCAATCAATTTAGGTGTGAATTGCATGATGAATTGTAGTAGGCGCGAACACTGTCTAACAAATAAATAGCATAATTCACAGTTGCATCGAGTAGAGCTGTGCTGATTTGGTAGGTATGTTTCAATTGTATAGCATAGGTTATTTGGTATTTATTTAAGTACTGCCCATTTATCGGCTTCCAAGATGCGATTCATGAAAAATTAGGTACCTACTTAGTTGTATAAATAGGTATTTACCTTATCTGAATTCCAAACTTATCGATCGTGACGTTTGGTCTTTGTTATATTTTATAGCTTTGATATACTTTGTTAAAGCTTATTTACATATCAGTTCTTTTTTTCTGTCACATCTCTTTTAAGTGTATTATGTATTATGTATTGAAATTGGACATCAAGTTGGGGAGCATCCATTCAGTTAAGCCGCCATAAGGCGATATTCCTTAGATGTCGGCCTGGCTATAAGCGTGAAATTCCACCAGTGTGCTAAACTGTACGGCACTATGCACAGTGTGCGTCACAAATGTTTATTCCGTCGACTCACCAACTGTAGGTCCTCTTGTACACTTAATTTTGTCGCTCTGAAAATCTACGATTTATTCGCCGTTGCGAGTGTGGTATGGAGCACTTTGCCGTATACAAGCTTACACGTTTTCTTAATGGTATGGCAAACACGCCGTCCCACTGTGCTGCACGTTGCGGTTTTTCGGTGCAATCGTACCTTAAGATTTCAATGACGAAACCAGTGACGTTAGAAAAACATATTGTTACCAGAGCGACAGCAACAGGAAGATAGTGCGCGATGTTTTCTGCCGCGGCGACGCGGCGTTCGTGAGCGGCGACATCCTGGTGGCGGACGAGCTGGGCTACCTGTTCTTCCGCGACCGCACCGGCGACACCTACAAGTGGAAGGGCGAGAACGTCGCCACCGCCGAAGTGGAAGACGCACTAGCCAACGTCATCGACAAGCGGGACTGCGTTGTTTACGGTGTCTCGGTAAATAATTTGCACCTTTGATAATTTGATTATATCGATAGCCTGCCTAGTTGCCTGGATAAATTCTTCTCTTTTTTATATTAATAAAAGCTGATCGAAGCCAAACCAAGACCATGCCTTAAAGCAGCTATAAGAGTCGAACGAGTAGTAATACAAACAGTAGATATTGGTAGCCACTTTAGCTACCGCATCGACGATTCGTACAAGTGGAAAGGCGAGAACCTCGCCACCGCCAAGGTGGAAAACGTATGTATGTATGTATATTCACTAGCCAGATAACAAGGAACAACCAGATACCCCGGTCCTGACACACCTATTCCTAAAACTTTTGACCCCACCATCAGACAGTACTCGACCTGTTTGGTCATGGTAGGTCAGCCTTGGTATTCCTGGGCTTCTGTAACTGTCCACATTCGCATTGTATATCTGTTTAGTCATTCGCTCATTCGACCTTCTTTCTATATGCCCGAACCATCGGAGTACATATGCCTTTGTACATTTTTACACCGATACTTCACACAAACACACACACAATTCACACAAAGCCTCTAGCCTCAAGCCTCAAAGCCTGGAAAAAGTGCCTGTTAATATCACCGATAAACGCAACTGCGTTGCAGTGTATCGAATAGTATCGATATTTGACTTCCGCATTGATCTAGTGGTCGCAAGCGCAATGCTGAGTCGGAAGTCTCGGGAGCGGTCCGGGTCGCACGAGCAAAATCGTTGGTCTTGTGCCAGATCTTTCTGGATGTTTAATGTCGATTATTAGTAGGTACATAATTTGTTTACGTACAATGATTATGTGTTGTATGTATAGGATCAAAACCGACTTACCACTCTCTGTAATAGTGTATCCAGGAGAAGAGTTCTAAGGGGTTTATATTAGCATTCGTAAACAATGACAAGTAGTAAGACAACATTATAAGTATTTCTTGCTTGCATAACCACAAAATAAGTGTTTATTTTATTGTTTCGTTATTCATAACGTGCTAAATGGTCGTAAATATGTATCTATATTAGCATTAAGAAAACAATGTCTTTCGTTACTTAATTAGATAATGACTTAATAGGTACAATATGAGACTGAAGGTTCTCCTAGTCTAGTACTCCGCCCAGTTTTCAGCAAACATGTTTTGTGACCATGTGATAGAGCGTGAACTTCCTAGTTATTCACTATCTTTATACCTACATACTAAAACTGCAATACCCAAAAATAATTGCCAACATTTTTACGTACCTACAAACACCCGCCAGTTACAGTTAAAGAGTGCCATGAATAGAACCAATTGGCATACATCGGACAATTTATCAAAAGAATCATGGGAAGTTTCATACATTGATTTGTACAAAAAAAGTTAGAAAAAGGTGCAAGATAAAACGAATTAGAAATATTATCTAGGGAACCTAAAGAACATTTTCTATGTATGTAAATTATTTTTAAATCACCAGAATAAAAATCGTCTTTCCTAACAACAGTAGAAGCACTACATACTAACGTTCAATTTCAAACTTTTTATTCCGGAGGGCTAAAAATATTTTAAGTATCAGGAAATTTTGTTTAGGTTCACTGGATAATCTTTCCATGCTGTTTTATCGTGTACCTTTTTATCATTTTTTCTGTACAAATCTTGCCGTGATCCTTTCAACATTGGGAATATTTTGAAATGCAGAAATCCCTCACAAAATTTAAACAAATATGTTCTTGACTTTTGTCGAAATATTGGTAAATAGTATCAAAAAGTCCATAAAATTGTTACCATCATTAAAATGAAACCCCAATAATGTCATCGTTAGACCCTCTAAAAATGCCATCTCGCATACCTATTTTCCAACCGAACCGTCTCTAAACGGTGATGAAGTTTGTGTTTTAGCCACTGAACAAACTATCTATTTATCTTTCTTTCGTCAGATCCCACAAACGGAGGGCCGCGCGGGCATGGCGGCCATAGTGGACCCGGAGCGCACGCTGTCGCTGGAGCGCCTGCCGCGGGACCTCGACCACTCGCTGCCGTCCTACGCGCGCCCGCTCTTCCTGCGCATCATGAACCACATCGAGATCACTGGTCAGTATCTTGCGTTCACTGCTATGTTATAAACTAGCTGTTACCCTCGGCTCCACCCGCGTGTAGGTCGCTTTTCGCGTAACCTGCGGAAACCGCATTCAACTCTCTTTTAAAAGTTTTGAAGCAGTGCTTGAAGTAAATTTTCAATTGACCATCATTTATTGTTTCCTTAACCGATTTCGATGAAGCAAAGTTTTGACAACGCTCTTAATTGGGTATTATCCTAATACATTTCAGAAAACCGCGTTCAAATCCGTTGTGTAGTTTGTAGGTATCTCTATCAAATCCCACAAAGGGAGGAGCATGCGCGTTCAAACAAACCAACAATCTCTTCAGCCTAAATATTTTAATAAGTAGGTAGGTATAGATAAATTATCACAACAACAAAGTGGGTCCATGTTTGATTAGTAGGCAGATAAAAATACCAATGAACTTTGTAAAAAATAAATAATAGACAGATAAATAAGGTCACAGTGTAATAGGAAAATAGAAGAGTATTAAAACAATATCTACAAATTTATTAACTACTATCTGTCCCAACGAACTTCGTATCGCCATAGAGGTTTAAAAAAATGCAATGTCTAAAAATCGAAATAAAAATATTTTGTGAGAATCACCTTATCACTTGATATTGAATTTTTCTGATCAGAATGTTACCTTAACGCCCCTACTCAAAATGATCTTTAAAACAAATTGAACCGTAGCAATTTGTGATAGACTTATGATCTCGATGTAGTTCCTGATGCGCAGGAAGACCGGGCATTCCAGGTCCTGGTCCTTTTTGAGTTCCACCAACAATGCATACGTATGATATATACATATAAATATATCTTACTGGTGGTAGAGTTTCAGTGTAGGAGCTCAAGCTCAGCGTAGGCACCACTGCATTCTCTAATATATCAGCACTATCATGTTCCGGTCAGATGGTAGTGTATGACTCCGTAATAACTATCACAGAGGCATAACAAACAACTAAGGTCTCAGGTGGCAACGCATCTGCATTTTGACCTCTGGTTTTTGTGAGGAGATCTATAGGCTGCAATTGTTACTTAACATCCACGTGAACAGCAAGCTTGTTGCCACCTGCATCACATAAAAAAATTGTCAAAAAATCACATAGCTATGACATCATCGTAAGCCTATGGATATTTTGGATGAAAACTAATAAAAAATGAAGCGCATATGGCCTCGCGGCTGGTGTAGATCGTAAGCGATCTACTCGGTTAAGCATTACGGGCGCGGTCGGGTGTGTGATCGGTGACCGCTAGTGGCAAATTAAAATGCGCGTCTCTGCACGATTAACCGTCGGTCCTGGTTGCTATCGATAGATAGCAATCGTTAAACCTTGTCGGAGGTCTTATGGGCGGTTTGAAAACATCCGACAGCGGGTTGGCCACTAACCCGTATCTCCACCAATCCACATTGGAGCAGCGTGATGGAGTAAGCTCCAGGCCTCCCCCTAAAAAGGGGAGTGACTCGTGCCCAGCAGGAACGTATAATGGGTTGCCATTATTATGAGGTTCAAGTTGACTAATTAAAGCGCGCTCCAAAATTTATCCAAGTAGATTGAATGTATAATTTAACTCTAACAAATACCTACGTCTTCCACTTTCAGGTACGTTCAAACTGAAGAAAATCCAATACCAAAAGGAAGGTTTCGATCCCGACGTGATCAAGGACCCGCTGTACTTCAGATCTGGCTCAGAGTTCGTGCCAATCACTTCACAACTGTTCAATGATATATGCACCGGCAAAGTGAAGCTATAGGCTTCCTTACAGAATACAAAACACAGGGCAGCCTTTACCCATTCTAGGTTGATGATCCAAAAAAGTGAACTTCCGTCGTTAACAATAAAATTAACCCATAATCATACTTACCTCCTCATAAAATTAAAAAAAAAATTATGATAGTAAATTATCAAGTTAAAAAATATTTGCTTAGTAGCAACCTGATTCTTAAATTTTGTCTTGAGAAGAGTAAGATTTTTATAAATGTTGACGATATTGACGCAGTAGGAAGTGCACTTTTTTTTTAAAGTCACCTCTAGCTTGATAACGCCGTCACTGATTGATAAATCCTAGCTCCTAGGATTGTCTTGTGCCACTAAATTTTAATAATCAAGAAGATCATGAAGGCTAGAGGTAGGTAAAAAATAGTTGCCTAAAACAGGCCAGATTACGAATAAACCTAATACATAAATATGTAGTTCTGTAATAATTAAATATAATTTGGATTTCAAAATTTTTGCATAATTTACGCCGTCTACGCCTTATACATAGGCGTAGACCAACGTACGGTAAGTAAAATGGCAAAAAAGAAAAATCGATGTAGAGTTTTACTATGACAATAAAAAATAATTATGGTAAATTGTGCGGTACTTTTTTGGAATAATCGACATAGGTACCTACATTTCAATATTTAATCCATTTAGTAGCGTAAGGAAAGCGATTCTTTTTGGTTATTAGAATTTAGTGGTTTACATGTTGAACAAATAAATCTGCAGAGTCGCCTGCGGCGTACCTAGCTGAAGGAGATAAAGAGAGAATAAGCCTTTTAAAATGAATTCAAATTATTTATCACGTTTTATTTAATTTGCACGTCAGTTTGACAGAGGAAACAGGGAAAATGTTTTAAATCAAAGTGAGACAAGAATTAATAATTTATCGTTGATGTCGACGGTCTAAGACCGATCGCAATGGTGTTTGTACACTTGTTAAAAAAGTTTACGGTAGCGGGACATTCAAACGATTTTGTTGCACTGTGATGGGACTTATTTTTAAATTTAATTAGTAGTAAATTCGATGTTTAGTTAAATTTGTATGTATAGTCGTAATGTTTAAATTGAAAATGTTTAAAATTTAAACACACATATTATGAATTTATAGACAATACCTTCATGTTGTTACCAATTTTAATATTCCTAATTCGATGTGTAAATCTGTATTTAGAAGCACCCATCTAAGTATAATATTTCACATTTTGATTACCTTCACCAAAAATAAGCCCTCCTTATTAGTAATCAATAAGAAACACTCAAACTGTAGTACCGAACAAGACACAAGCTTTCAGGATACAATCAAGGTATTTTCAATAGTAGGTAGGTAACCTAACCTAGACTTATCATTGTGTGAAACTAAATGTGTTTATGATAATAAATACAAGCCTAAACTCGACCGACTGTCCTAGCGCTTGTCAGAACTAAGTAACGGACTCCGCAATGCCAAAATATCTAAAAACGTTCTGAAGTTCGATCTGAACTAAATTTTCTAGAATTCATTGCAACCGCCATTTCAATTGAAACAACACAGGACTAAATGCATGCCATAAACTATTTGATTTGATTAAATGAAAAATGGCAGAGTGGCGAGCGCTAGATACCTATCCCCGTCCTGTCACACCTACCGTGCTTCTTCTACATTCATCATTCTCTTCATACATGCACGCCGATTCATAAAACTTGACCCTACTCTCAGATAGTAGGTAGGTTTTTGTATTCCTGGGCTTCTGCAACCATCCACATTCGCACTGTATATCTGTTTAGTCATTCGCTCATTCGACATAATTTCTATATGCCCGAACCATCGGAGCATGACTTTTTTCATTGTTACACCGATGCTCTCATTCATGCAAAGCCTCTTTTTCTCACATCTTCAATACAAACGCGATTAGTGAACGATACACCGCAGATCTTGCACAAATATCATCTCGACTGTAATTTACTTTCATGCGCTTCCCTGCATATCCAGCTCTCGCTTCCATATGATAGCGTTGTAGTAAGTACAGCATTATGTTTGGCTAAATATCTATAATAGAATTAAAGTAACCATGTGAACTAACTTCAACGAACGTAGAACGAAGTCCCGGTTAGTATCGACACACGATATAAAAATTTTAAAATACTGGGGCACGAAGAAGTTCTGTGGAGGTGATAAAGTAACATAAAGAAAGTGCTAAGTCGAGATTGGACTTGTTCATTTTGTTGTGTAAAGCATTAACATTTTTGAATAGATACTTTACCTACTATTCCTATCAAGCAGAATAAGGGTTTTGAAGACTAATACTAATAGTGAGGGTTGATTTAAGTACAGAATCACAGTTACCACGGTAGAAGAAAATAGTCGAAATATTAGAATGTAAACCAATACACCTAAGTATGTAGGTAAATTTATTGTAGAAAACATTCCGCAATCTAGTCTAATAATAAGATGTTTGTTTAGTGTGCCCAATTTGACCTGCCGTTGTGTCTGTCTTCTTTGGATTTTTGTTTTTTTTATTACTGCAAATAACCGTTAGTATTATTTAATTTTGACGTCACCAATATATGGGTGTAAATTAAGTTATACGTAAAAATATGTCACCAAGAATAATATCAGGTGCTAGCTAAAGCTATCACAATAAATAATGAAAACCATTTTGTTTAGGGCACTTTAGAGTTACCCAAAATAATATCCTATCCTATTCATACTCTTAAGTATAATTCCCTAATTTATTTTATACTTCTACATTGCAATGAGAGGAAATGGAATAATATAATTAAAAGAGTGAGAAGATTACAAATAAAAATGTTGTTTTTTTTTTGTTTTTAATTTAAATGTTTGGAAAGTTGTGAAAAAGTATAATTTGTTATTAAGGGTGTGTATCACACCCAAACTATTATGTGTCACAATTATCACCATTTCTTTTGAAATATGTCTGACATCCCTGAAATATTGTTTAACGCGAGAGTACATTTCAAATTAATATAATAACTAGCTTATTGTATAATCGATCTGAAAGTAGATACGACAAAGCATTAATAAGTATGTACCTATCTTGAAATTTTGTTGTGCCTTGTAACAAGGACCGCAGTAGGAGACAAGCCTACCCCAATTGCTCGTGATTGAAATTATTTGTATAAGTAACTAAATATGTAAATAAATTCACTAAAAATTGTATTGTTTTTTATTTTAGAAAAGGGCAACTAGGAGCATTTTTTTTCTCATGAAAGAGGCAAACAAGTGCAGGGGCGGCTCTAGCTCGTTTAACGCCCGTTTGCAATGAAACCCTGGCGCCCCCTAGGCCTTACCCTCCCCCCTCCTCCCCCGCGGCTTCAACTACATATTAACTTTGCCGACGTAACAAGAAAGTTTTTTCATATTCCAACAAGATATTTTATAAGTTGGTATAATGCCGCCTTACGGGAGTATAAACTTTAAATACGTGAAATAAGGTTAATTTCGAGTTGAAACAAAGTGTTCGAAAAAGAATCAGCCCATACGGCGCTCGCGTTTGATAACCATGATGGTTCAAGACGATGCTCTTAGCTGTCTCAGAGAGCGCCGCGGCGCCCCCTGAGACGGCGGCGCCCGTGTGCATTGCACACCCTGCAGTTTATTACATATTCTCTGCTATAGCTTAAGCCACAACAACACATGTGTACAGTTCACATTAAAAGCTAATAAGTATAATTAAATAACTGCCTCAGTAGTCTAGTGGTAGCAGGCCTCTACAGTAGAGGCCTAGACTACTGAGGTGGCGTAGCTATAGGAGGGCGGCAAGCATCGGGATGCCACCTGGGTGGGGGGGTGGCACCCTCTCTTTAAATAACCAAAGTTTGGGCTGTTTTGTCGTGAAAGCGCATACAAAACTCACTTTCGCATTTATAATATCAGGGGAAGCCAGAGACAGGGAATTCAGGGGGCACAGCAATGGAGAAATAAGATACAAAAGAATGACGAGTATTTCCTTTTTTTTGCTCTGCCGCCTCGGGTGCCACCCATGGTAGCTACGCCACACCAGAGGTAAAGGATTTCACACCGTTACCTCTGATAGCCACGTGGAAAAGAACCCAGGACAGCATAGTCTGCCGCGGCCGGTGGCCAGTCTTGCTCTGTTATTATCCAATAAAAATATTCAAACCTATCAATGAACGAAAAAAATCCTATCCCTGATCTTGACTCTTGAATTAAAATGGTTTAAAAAATTATACGGGCACTCTACGCTATTGCTCCAAAGAAAATATACCAACATGTAGAGGTGCCAGGTCGCCAAAACCAATGGCCGGGCAGGCCAGCCAGTAAAGCCGGATATTTGGTGAAAAAGGCCGGATGCCTGCGACAGCAACCCTCGGCGTTCGCTCGTTTGCGAAATGTTTTAGCAAAAAAAATAAACAAAAGTCGGAACCGTGTTTTAGTGACCGGACACGTAATCATAAAGCCTAACTGCCTGTCCGGCTTTCAGGCTTCCCTTTGTGTGACAAATATTTGTATGGCCTACAGATATTTGTTTCGGGTCTGGGTGTTTGTGTATGTGTTGTGTATTTACAACTGCACCCACAACATAGGTTTATACCTACTGTGGGGTCGCGAGTGTAAGCGTATTTATTATTTTTAACTTAGCAAAAATAAAACAGGGTAGTTATAAAATTGGTTCATACTTTATTCAGACAAAAATAAAGAATCAAAGTATTTAACAATATAGATGATATAAGGAACGTAACAATAAAACATAACTATATTTGAAAAAATAATAAGTATCTCTCTTACAATAATTAAAGTAAACGATTTATGCGTGAAAATGGTCCTTTAATTAATTAATACTGTATGCAAATAAAATTCAAAGTTGTTTATATACAACCTTTTCACGACAAAATCTTTTATTTAAAGCAATTTAAAGATAAACAAGCTTCGACTAGATTAAAAACATGTGTCGACATATCTTCGAACTTAATAATGATTATTACACACAAAACCATCATTCATGACAACCATGCAAGCATGTTATCCTGTTACATCTTTCTTCCATTACAACAAAAATATGAGAAGTTATATTAGAATTAGATTTTTTATTAGCGCCTACACAAAATACCAAACACATTTGCCTAACATGTTTTTATACAATCTATCGTTTTCGCGAGCTTCACACATAATGATAGCTTTATTTGCGGATTATTGCGTGTAACAAATAACACTATCTTCAATAATATAATACATTTCTTCACCATCACGAATGTCGGCCCTCTTTTTTTTTATGTAATGGAAGTGGTAAACAAGCATGCAATTCACATTGGTGTTAAGTGACGACTGGAGCCTATAGACCTATACAAAGACCGAGGTCAAAATGCAGATAATGCAGATGCGTTACCACTCCTGAGGCCTGAGGTGTTATGCCTCTGTGCCGGAAATTACAGGGCCGTACATTACCACCTGACCGGAACACGATAGTTCTGAACACTACCATTTAGCGGCAAGTATATTAGGTAATGCGGTGGTGCCTACGCCCGCGAGTTCCGTCACTGGAGCTGTACCACCAGTCGTTCCAGCTTACATGATCCTCAATTAACTAATGGTGGTCGAGTGTGGACTTGACAGCAAGCCTGGGTTGCACCACGATATTTGTTAGTTTTTGTAATATTTCACCTCACTTAAACAAATCTGTTAAAGTTAGAGAGGGAGGTGAAATAATACAATAACTTTAACAAATATCTTAGTGCAACCCAGGCTTAGTGTATAATTGTTGGTTTTACTAAACAGTAGACCGAACCAAGTAGTTCGTCTACAAATAGCTTTCATAGTGCTTATTTTTATTTTTTTAGTAGTGTTTTTTTTAATAAACGAGAACCACTTTGTGAACTGGCTAACTATTGTCAAAAGACTTGATATTAATATCAGGAAGCAGCAATACACTGCGTATGTGTCCGTCGTTGCACCAGCATCGCGTTACAAACCTAACATGGTAAACAAAGTTAACTAAAGTAAAAAATCTTACGCATAGCTTGCAACGCTTACAAACAAAGCTTGCACCTTATTTTCTATTACTGTACATAATGTAGCTGGTTCAAAACGTACATGTGACTAAGAAACATCAACTTTCGTGGGCCTCTAACTACGCAACAATTCGGCACTGCTATACATGGTTTAACATATAAATTATTTACATAATATTATTTATAAACGTATCATTCAATCAGGGGCAGTGTTCTTGTTATATCTATAGATCTACTAAATATTTATATATCTAGATAAATTGTTACAGAAATGTAACATTGTTACAAGCTATAACAATCGAAATCAATACTTGAATTTTATCAGTTTATTGTAGCCCAATATGATGCAGGTGCATATTATCGAGTGACAAGAAAAAGTAACTAAGTACAAAAATAAGAAAAGTACGAGTAAACCTTAACTCACTCAAATGTATCTTTCTGTCAATATATTTACCACGAAAAACGCATTATTAAAATTCGAATACAGGATCTATGAGTTTCTCTTGGTAAAAACACTGACGAAACAACAAATCTAGTGGAAAAAAGTATCCGTTTCTATTATTTTAATATATTATTTAAGAGATATACGAAAGACCCAGTGTTATAGATTAGGTATTTTAACACACATAAATGTACTGTTTCCATTCAAATAATATTTTATACTCTGTATGTAAACTTTAAGATGCATGTACATTATGCTTTGTCTATTTTAGGATGATAATTATGACAGGTCTTATTTTGGATAGAATAGTGATGAGTCTCTAATGAATAAACGCGATTATCGATTCATTATTTTCATTGAACTTTGAATCGATATTAATTGCGTGTTTAATTTGTGTGACTTTTATGCTTTTAGTGTTGTTGGTTCTATTGTTACTGCTGTTAGTAGAGCAATAAAGCAATCGTTGTCAGTAAGGGATGACCCCATCATTCACTAGCGGAAAAAATCTCGTCAACTGACAGAAAATAATTCCTCTAGTAAAGTCAATTAGTGATAGAGCTCAATGGATGGATTCCCGAGGATAGTGGTACCACCAGACGACCTTATATAATTATCTATGTGCCACCAAATAGTAGTGTGCAGCCTAGTGAGTTCTAATTGGGCGATAATGTTGGCCCTGTAATTTCCGACTCAATTTTACACCTCAGAATTAAATAAACAGCAACATGAAGAGTTTCATGTATGTAGATGTAAATAGGCTACGGTATTCACTACTTTATAAACTTCAAGCTTATTTGCCATTTCCATTAGATAAATAATATATAACAAATATTGCCCGTAACTGTAAAAATTGTATATAATGTTATTTTTGTGTTAAATAAATAAAAAAAAAACACTTTACCAGAACATTTACAATGAAGTTTTAGAGGCAACCTGAAAGGTCGTGTTTTCGCATTGTTATTCTATTTTACTATACACGGGCACTGTAATAAACCTATATC
The DNA here is from genome assembly GCA_036365455.1 of Macrosoma leucophasiata. Lineage (NCBI taxonomy): Eukaryota > Metazoa > Arthropoda > Insecta > Lepidoptera > Hedylidae > Macrosoma > Macrosoma leucophasiata. The sequence goes on along the minus strand of JAWQUS010000007.1, from coordinate 16,994,589 downwards.
TAACAAAATGCCACCAACTTTATTCGATATAACTTAAAAATACACCAAGAAAATAAAATAAGAGCACCATACGCCTCTTTCAAGGTTCCCGCCAAAACTCGGCCACCAAGATGTTCACAAATGATAAACTTACAGTCAGTAGGTACAATAGGCTCGGACCAATAATATTTCTTTACGAGATGGTCGATTAAAGTATTGCCATTATCATTTTTTTTAGTAATAGTTTGTACTTTTAAGAATTCGTTAAAAAGATTATTTATACAGATAAAATACAAGAAAATAGTATTTTTTCATTACGTTTTTTCTTTAAAAATAATTTAATAATACACATATGTACATACATCTCATAAATATAAAATATTTCATTTAAAGTAAGACATTATTTTTTAAAAGGTTCGATTGTATGAATTTATTAATATCGATTTTCAGCAGTCTGTTGCGAGATTTGATAACTATCGGTCTGTAAACATGCATTGAAATCACTAAGTGGGCGGTACCCGTCTATGAAAAATGATATAAAATTAATACACAACGTAAGGGATAAATTTCAGAACTTCAAAGGCATGAGCTGTCATAATTATCATCCCAGTTGGGACAAACCATAGTTATAACTTTGCATGAGTTCAAAATTGGAGCGTAATTTATATTCTAATACAATTTAACGTCCACAAAAACTAACAACTATTCAGGCACTTATAATAAAATATTTTAAGCCTGCTCCATTTTACATATACATATTCATCAAATACATATAAATCGTATGAATTTATAATACAAGTATCTACAACATAATTGATAATGCTGATATTCTGTAATCTTTAAGATCTTTTAGTAAGTATTGTCAAATAATTATAAAATTATTTGATATACAACATGTAACGGGAATAATGCACACTCTCTAACACCTCGATTAGAAAATCGAGTTATAATCATAATACATGAACTGAAATTACATGTTTAAGTATTTAATAATTTTTATTTAAGAAATTGTTGTCCTCAATTTGTACGAACAGTATGCACACCCTATGCATTCTTACCCTACCTCTACTTACGGCCCCTCTTAAAACACGAACCTACTTACACACGCACACTGTTGCAATGTGATCTAGCCTAACCTGCGTACTCTTATTTAACACTCGCTAGATTACTAGCGAAGAGAGATTGATGTGCCAGCTTAAGGGAGTATGGAAGGACAGAAACATCACAATAAGAACCAAGAAAAAGCTTGTGCAGACGCCGATTTTCTCCATTTTCCTTTACGGGGCCGAGACGTGGACGCTTAAGGCCAATGACCGTAGACGGGTGGACCCCTTCGAGATGTTGTGTTGGAGAAGGTTGTTGCGTATACCCTGGACTGCAAAACGTACTAATGTTTCAATTCTCAAGGAACTCAAAGTGACTACAAGACTGTCATCCATCTGTTTAAAGCGAGTACTGGAATACTTCGGGCACATTGCTCGGAAAAGACGGAGGGAACCTTGAGAAGCTCATCATCATACTGTTCGTACAAATTGAGGACAACTTATTTCTTAAATAAATAAACATATAATTTCAGGTCATGTATTATAATTATAACTCGTTTTTCTAATTGGGGTGTTTGAGTGTATATTATTCCCGTTACATGTTGTATATACTATATGTAACATAATTAATCAGCAGGCTTACTGACTGAAGTAGGCAAGATGTTTTACTATTCCCTTTACAATTTCTTTTAAATATTCCTTAAAATTCCAAATATAATTCAAAACGAAAATTAGCCAAATCGGTCCAGCCGTTCTCGAGTTTTAGCGTGACTAACGAACAGCATTGAAATAAAACTATTTTAACGGATTTATCTCGCGTATATTAAACTAAAATGATTTTGCAATTGATTTTCATACATATGGATTGGTTCCTACATTGACAATTTTAACTGAAACTCGGAGTTTCGAGCTCGAGCTAAACTAACTCGAACTCTGCCTCGAGCTAACCTAACTCGAACTCAGGCTCGAGCTAACCTAATTTGAACTCGGGCTCGAGCTAATCTAACTCGAGCTCGGGCTCGAGCTAATCTAACTCGAGCTCGGGCTCGAGCTAACCTAACTCGAGCTCGGGCTCGAGCTAACCTAACTCGAGCTCGGGCTCGAGCTAAACTAACTCGAGTAAGATAAGCTCCTAACCTAACTTGAGCTCGGGCTCGAGCTAACCTAACTCGAGCTCGGGCTCGAGCTAACCTAACTCGAGCTCGAGCTAACCTAATTCGAACTCGGGCTCGAGCTAACCAAACTCGAACTCGGGCTCGAGCTAACTTAACTCGAACTCGGGCTCGATCTAACCTAACTAGAACTCGTGCTAGAGCTAACCTAACTCGAGGTAGAGCTAACCTAACTCGAACTCGGGCTCGAGCTAACCTAACTCGAGCTCGGGCTCGAGCTAACCTAACTCGAGCTCGGGCTCGAGCTAACCTAACTCGAGCTCGGGCTCGAGCTAACCTAACTCGAGCTCGGGCTCGAGCTAACCTAACTCGAGCTCGGGCTCGAGCTAACCTAACTCGAGCTCGGGCTCGAGCTAACCTAACTCGAGCTCGGGCTCGAGCTAACCTAACTCGAGCTCGGGCTCGAGCTAACCTAACTCGAGCTCGGGCTCGAGCTAACCTAACTCGAGCTCGGGCTCGAGCTAACCTAACCTGACTCGAGCTCGGGATCGATTTAACCTAACTCTAGCTCGGGCTCGAGCTATCTTAACCTAACTCGAGCTCGGGATCGAGCTAACCTAACTCTAGCTCGGGCTCGAGCTATCCTAACCTAACTCGAGCTTGGGCTTGAGCTAACTCAACTCAAACTCGGGCTCGAACTAACTCAACTCGAATCCGAGCTCGAGCTAACCTAACTGGTACTCGGGCTCGAGTTAACCTAACTCGAACTCGGGTTCGAGCTAACCTAACTCGAATCCGAGCTCGTGCTAACCAAACTCGAACCAACCTAAGTGTTGAGCGAGTGAAACAATGTGGCGATGTCGGAGCGAACAAGATATCTTCATTGAGTAGTCGTAATGATGAAATTAGGCTTTAAGGAGCAGCAACACAAAACACAGCAAAACTATTCAAAACTCATTGCACCCTGAAACGGGACCCAACAATATTGTGTATCTACAAAGGTAAACAGTAGGTAGGTACTAGGCTAGCAGGAGCGAGCAAGAGTAGTGTTCAGGTGTTGAGCGAGGGGAACCAGGTGGCGATGCCGGAGCGCGGCGGCAGGGCGGCGCGAAGGAGCGCCTCTTCGTGCGCGGACAGGCGCAGGAGGACCGAGAGCGCCCGCGTCAGCTGCCGCGCCTCTAGCTCCCGCGCCGTCAGGAAACGGAGCACCACGTGTTTTAGATATCTGTAAAGATGCAAATACAGCGTGTTAATTTTACACTTCATCAAAAAAAAATGTACGGATACTAGACAACAAAATTAAATTATCGATAAAAAATAGTCTTGGCAATTTAATTATTTTTTTTTAGTAATATCCTCATCTTTCGGTTTTAATTTTTTTCTCTTTAAGTAAACTCTCAAAGTGGTCTTATTTGAAAGCTAAAAAGTCTAACTTGCTATAAAATTAAATAAAACATCTAAGATTTCAAGCACGAAATTGGTTAAAAAAATGACCTCTCAACTAGCACATTAAGATAACTTTTTAGCATGTTTTATACATGATTCTACAAGTTCTCCAAAATAACATGGGTGCTATCTCTTATCGTTTTTAAAAGAGAAAAAAAACATAATCTGAACAAAAAACATAAACTCAATAAAAAATATTATCTAATGCTGTCAAATTTTCACAATAGCGTTGGAAAAAATGCTAACCAAATGCTAAACTAACCTGTGGTAGACATGGGCTTTGTCAGTCAGTTACATATAATCGAATGCAATTCATAATACAGAATAAGGTAACAAGTCAAAATTTGTCTTACCGCCTACTAATATCTTGTTCCTCTGCGGAAGAGAGATCTGATTTGCTACTTTGTAATTCTCGCTGCAACGTTTTTTTCATGTCCGATATCCGATTGTCTAAAGTCTTTATTTTCTGGAATAAATACATAATGATATAAAGTTAGAAGCGGCAGATTCCAATAGGCCGGTAGTAAAAACAATACCAGGTTGCAGGGTGGGCAGTGAGCACCGGCGTCCCGCAGTAAAACTACCGCCACTGCGATCGCCAATTCCCATGCCAATCGTGGCGATTACGAAATATATATATATATATTATGTGAAGGCTTTTGTCTAGCTGTGGACAATTTCGGATGAAATGATGACGATAGTGATGATGAATATGAAGTATTTTAATATGAATAAGCCTGACAGATACGCAGATGGTCCACCTGATGAAAAGTGGTTACAGTTGCCAATGAATATTTGCAACATCAAGGTACAGTGCTCAACAATAAATATTGCACATCGAGCCTAGGACTACTTCGGCTTATTTCGGGTCAGTAGAGCGTTATCTCTTTCGCACCGTACGTATTTGACGTTCGTCGACCATTTTGATCAAGTTTTGACCAATACCGGACTGTCAGTGCTTACGTAGGCAGTGTGCAACAGAGATAACGCCCTACGAAGTCGAAACGAGCCGATATTCTCTATTGCAGGCGTAATGTGCAATATTAACTGTCGAGTACTGTAATTGTCAAAGCGCTGTTAACACTTAGAGACTCTTGTAATTACAACATATTATCAGTGCATCTTATGTAATAAATTAATAACTCAAGAAAATAAAATCCAATAACCATTGTTAGGCGTCCATTACAAATTCATACTAGCGTCATGCAATTCCGTCAGTCATGAATGATGTTTGCTTATCATTTTAAAAACTTCACGCAGCCATCAGTCATCGCTTTACGTGGCTTTACACAGAAGGTTATCCGTCAGTCACAGTCGTGACTGGGGTTAACCTGACAGAAAAAACTATAATCTAATGGACGTCTTATTCTGGCGGTTGGAAAATTATTGATTACCTTATTTTTATCACAGATTTCAGTTTCTAAGTCTTGTATAGTCTTCTTAAGAGTAGTTTCACTATCGCATAATGTGTCGATCCGTCTTTTCAGTTCCTCTATTTCTACTTTTCGAGATTCTTCGCTTTCTTTAATGATCATACATGCTGCCTGATTCTACAAATTAAGACATATGTTAGTAACTATTTTTTAATTTAAGTATTGCGGATTTAGCAAGAGTTACAGTGTAGGGAGTCGAGAGCGTAGGCACCACAGCACAGCACAGTAGAGCACCACATTACCTAATTTATCTGCCGCCTAACGGTAGCGTTCTCCACTATCGTTTTCCATATAAATGGTAATGTTTAAAAGACATTACGACTAAGGACTCAGGGGTGGCAACGCATCTGCATTTGACCACTGGTCTTTCTGTACATGTTGCTGTCAATGGGCTGCAGTAAGTTGTTGCAAATAGTATAAAGAATCTAAAAGTGAAATCATTTTTATTTTAAATTTTTTCTTTTTTGTTCATTTAAAAGTTAGTTCTTCTTTGTCATGCAATTCTATTCGAATTTACATTAAATGTTTATATTCCATTTGCAAATCACTTCTTTCGTATTATATGAAAAAAAGCAGTGATTTCTTTATTTTAGTTTAATAAATCCATTCGCTGTCTTGCTCTAACATTGAACACGCGCAATGACAGTTACGACTACATAAGCCTGAGAATTAGGCCACGGAACGTCTGCTGGGTTCTTAAAAAATGTGCTTGTTTTGCAAAGCTTACTTCCTTATGCTGCGCTAGGAGTCCCTCCAACTCTGCAATCTTCGCCTTGAGGTCAACAACTTCAGTCTCGAAATATCTCACATTACATTGACTCATCTCAATGTTTTGAGACATATGTGCGTTTCTCAACAACGCCTCGTCCTTTTCCCGCTTTTCCCTGTAAATAATGTGTGATTCATTAAAGCAGTTTTGATGAACCATGTTAAAGTGTACCTACATCAAGCAACATTTAAAGCCGCGATTCAATTAGGCAAGTTATATGTAAGTAAGATAATTGTATGCAACTTAAACAAATTGAAATAACAAAAACATTTTTTTTTGCAAATAACTTCCAAGTTATAACCAACTTTGTGTCTGTATTCTCAAATGTGTAGGCAGAGATAAATACATGTGTGCAAACACACACAATTCACCAGTTTTTTGTCTCATGTAACTGATGTAACTCGTATTCAGCAGATTCTGAGGATGCCTTTGGCAATCTTTAATGGAAAAATCCCAATAATACTTCCCATCCCGAGAAAAATAACAAAAATAACACATCTTGCATAATGAAATCGTGGCTTATGTGTAATAGGGAAGTTTAGAGACTTAAAAATAATTCCTTCCTTCATAAATTCAATAGACAGCATAATTATCTAAATGCTAAAATTATACATTAATAAATATTCTGTCATTCATTACAGTATAACGATGATCGTGAGCGGTTCATAAATATTAACGTCGTCTATATCTAATAATTCAATTAAAAATATTATGTAATAGTTAATTATCATAACTATGCCACTGTGGCATAATAATATTGGACCCTACTGGCACGACCTTATATTCCTGTTTCGATAGCCAATTTCAATGGCACTATGTTATACTATGTTATATTAACTGCCTCGGTAGCCTAGTGGTAGCAGGCCACTACTACTACGCTGAGGTCCTGGGTTCGATTCCCGGGTAGAGGGTTATCAGAGATAATGGTGAAAAAGCCTTTATCTCTGATTCTATTGGGATTTTTCCATTTTCTGGAAATTTCCCAGTACCTCAAAGTTTGGTAATGTGCCCGGAGATGTCAACAGGCTCGCCACCTGTTACATGGGCCAAAACGTAACCGGCGAATCGTGGGTGTTTGCATGTATGCTTGAATGCATGCATTTACCTCTGCCTACCCCTTCGGGGATTACAGGCGTGAAGTTACGTTATGTTATACATTGCTGTTTCCAAAAATAATGACAATTACAACATTACAACAAAGCATAGTATGAAAATGATGCTTTCTTAGCTACGTAATACCATCTTGGTCGAGTAGTAAATGTATCATATACCACGGTTTCTTTATCTGTAAGGTCGCTGAAGTTCATTTCGATATTTGTACAAAAAATAATTTAGAAAATTTGAATTATTTTAGTCTTTTTGGACTAAAACAACGGAATTCTTATTAAATACCGGTAAAAGATACTAGACCTTCCTAAGATATTTTCCCAAAGCTGTATGGAACTATTTTTTTTTATTCTTTACCTGTGTGATGTCAATAGGACATAAACAATGTGTCAAATATGGTGTGAATTTGCGCATTACAAGAACTATTCTTAAAACCTGCCGGTCATGTTTGACCAATAACTTGACGAAAATGCCGCCTGACCCAATATACTTCAACATGTGAATCATTGGTTTTTGATTAACACACAGGACAAATCGAGATATTATTAAATTACATTAAACATTGACTATTATTATTTCATTTAATTTTGAAGCTATACTTCTTTTTGTGTGATTGGAAAAAATATGAGAGTGAATTTTTACGATGGGCGTGCACACCGACAGATGAAAGCGACAGTCTGAAGTTAGTTGCTAAACAGATAAAAGCAACAGTTTGAAGTTAAACAAAACTCTTTTGTAGTTTCGTTTTATTGGTTTCTAGAAATGAAGGAAAAACTCACTCACAATTTTGCGAAAAATAAAAAATATTACAATTATTGCTTTCTTTTAGGTAGGTATATGATTCTCAACAAACATTACTGACAATACATTTGACATTGAAAACATGCGTATATTATTATACTCACTTATCATACTTCCTCTGCATATCGATGCAATCGTGTTGCATGTCTGTCATCATGGAATTGAGATGGTTCACCTCCGCTTTCTGCTCGTCATACAACCGATTCGACTTGTCCACTTTTTCCCGGAGAATTTTCACCAGTGTCCGTTCATTTTCCAATGCCTCACTCAATTCTCTGTTTTCTTCCGTCAATGCTTCGATTCGACTCTCTAGATTCATTGTCTTCTCCTGTAATTAAGATACGATGCGCCTCTTTTGAAAACTAAGATGATTCTGGTTTTGAGCCACAAAAGACAAAATGTTTTATTTTATGTACCAAAGTAGGTAGGTATCCATAAATTACTTGAAGTTTTTCGCGGTAAAGGGGAAAGCAAAGGGCAAATAATATGTTATTTTTACGCAACGACAAAATATACAAAAAAAATTTGGTAAATTATATAAAAAACATTCTTTCACATAAAAACATGGACGAACATTAAACAGTAGTTTGTGAATAGTATGAATTACTAGTGGCTCAAAAAAAAATATTAGGCAATTTTTTTGTATAAATTCAACGGCTTTAGGTGCATTACATATACACGTTTTGAAGAAAAAAAAACCGTGAAATTGGGGGAAGGGCTTGATCCAAATTTTAATCACGCGTGATTCCGTGACCAAGGAAAACGGTTTGCATTTTTATATATATATATATATATATATTTGTATGGGAAAATGAAATGGAGATTTTTACTATTTCCCTTCAATTTCTTCATATTTTCTTACCTTTTAAACATTCCCTGGACTTCCAAAAATCATTCAAAATCAATATTAGGCAAATCGGTCCAGCAATTCACGCGTGATGCCATGACCAAGGAAAACGGGTTGCATTTTTATATATATAGATTGGAGGATCCATAAATGGAGTGATGATGGAGTGTCCATAAATGCGCTTCAAATATTATTGTCATCTATAGAGGTCTGTGTCTATATTGGTCTAGTTTTAATGTATTTTTATTTATAAGCAAGGACTAAAGCCCCGTTTTCACAAGGGGACATTAATTTGTTCTGCGACTCTGTCGCTCGACATGTATTCTACGTCTCAGGCGAGGTCGCAAGCAATATCGCCCGACATCGCAGCGGACATCTACGTGTCGCAGAACAAGTCCCATGTAGACGCTCGCTGAGCGTCGACATGCGCGACTTTCGTGTCCCTCGACAGTCGCCCGACAGGGTTTGCGCAGTGAGGACGTGTGTCGCTTGTGTTCCGTGAAATGACAGTAGTGTGGTCGAACGAAACCGTATTAACTCTCATAGAGTTATATAAAAACTCTCGATTATTGTGGGATACGTCACATCGTGACTATAAAAACAAAATTAAAAAGAATTATGAATGGGAATCTATTGCAAAAACATTAAATATGACCTTTCTCTTTCTAGCAAATATTTCCGTACCCACCATCTTTTTCTTTTACGTTTTGTAATGTTCTTCCGAATAAAAATGTAAGCGGCACTTAACAACACTAGCTCCTCAGGCGACATCTCAATCACAACTGTATAATGTGAACGAGCAAATATTGAGCGACATTGTCCCAATGTAGTCGCAGATACATACAACGTAATGTCACGCGATATGTCGCGTGACATATCCCTGCGACATGTCGCCTAATGAATACATGGCTTAATAAATAAATAATTATCTACTATTAATTTATGCAAAATGTAAAAGATGTCATTGAATTTGTTCTTTTAGCAACTTATTCATTGAGAATGTACATATAAATCTGCATTTATTGATATCTAGCTGACCCGGCAAACTTCGTATTGCCTCAGAATGAAAATATGACATGTGTCAAAGGTTTGATAGATACGGACTATTTGTATGGGAAAATGTGGTGGTTTTTACTATTTCCCTTCAATTTCTTCATATTTTCTTACCTTTTAAACATTCCCTGGACTTCCAAAAATCATTCAAAATCAATATTAGCCAAATCGGTCCAGCCAATCACGCGTGATGCCGTGACCAAGGAAAACGGGTTGCATTTTTATATATATATATTTGTATGGGAAAATGAAATGGTGGTTTTTACTATTTCCATTCAATTTCTTCATATTTTCTTACCTTTTAAACATTCCCTGGACTTCCAAAAATCATTCAAAATCAATATTAGCCAAATCGGTCCAGCCATTCACGCGTGATGCCGTGACCAATTAAAACGGGTTGCATTTTTATATATATAGATTAAGTTAACATATTTTAACACACTCTCTCAAAAAATGTATACCTACTTATATTGAATACTAGCTAAACTACTAACTAGCTCCGCCCGCGCTTATGTCGCTTTTCGCGTAACCTCTGGAAAGTCATCAAATCATCCCATGGCGTCCCACAGGAATTTTTTTTCTCTATGTGTGTGCCAAATTTCATGAAAATCGGTTCAGCAGTTTTTGCGTGAACGAGTAACAAAAAAACAAACATACAAACTTTCGCATTTATATTAGTAGGATTTCAACATTTCTCTACACGCAAAAGTAAAATGAATGTGATTAAAGATTATTATTTGTACAACTGCACATTACCTTCACAGTCATTTTATATAATCATCAAGTGTATTAACTTTAATTATATCATAAATTATGTAATTCAAAGGTTTATCAATCATAATTCATTGTAACAATAAAGATAAATAACTGTAATGTAACCAAATGTAACTTTAACTAAATAAAACTCCGCCTAGTATACAGTCATATAAATCATGAGTTCATTAGTAAGCATTATGATTAAGGAAAAACAGAGACACCGTGTTAGTAAGCAAGACGCATGCCATGCACGAGGGAAAAATAAAAAAAATAGTACATAATATGAAATAGGATTTATTTTAAATTAAAATTGTGCATAATAAGCTGGAAACAAATAGAAAAATAAACAATTGAAATAAACAAACATTGCACTTTGAATTATATTCATACTATAACTAATAAAACAACTTACTCGGAGTGTACCTATGTTTACAATAGCACAATATAATTTATGAGCAAACTTCACTTAACACGACTGCGGTGTGTTTCGCACGGAATCGCGTCACAAACTGAATCAGGTGTGACGGTGTGAGTCAAAATACTGTCACGTGAGGCGATGTGTACACTGTACATTACAAATTATCTCCGCAGCAGATATTTCGCCATGATAACGATCCCGAAACAAGTTTATCGTAAAAACACGTCTAAAATCCTACCGGTAAAAGCGATAAAAAGCCGTGTTCACACTTCTGAATACTGTTCTGAAGTACTTCTATCTAATATTACTAATGTAATAGCTGCTCTTAAAAGGACTTTTTTTTTAATGTTAATACATTCAAGCCGAATTTGCATTCGATTTGGACTTTCGGGGACATCGGGTTGCATTCATTTTCAGTTCATCTCTATATGTAACGTTCAAGTTTTAAAAGTAGATTATGTAATGATGTCCCTGATATATAAAATCCAAAGCTGGAAATGTCTATAGGTATACGCGCACAAGTGAAAAAACTGCTTAAATTAATGATTTCAATATACACTATTATTGTAACCAATCACTTAACAGAGGTATACCTACATAAAATGGACTACCAAATAAAAAAATCAAGCTTTTTTCTTTCTTTTTCAGTAAATATATGCTTCACGAAAATAAAGATTATATATATTATATACCCCTTATTCATAAACGTATTTTAGCTAAAGTGTTGCTAATCTCTGCTTTGTCTCTTTCTATCCTGCACACTTGACAATGCAACTGACAAAGACAAAGAATTCTATAGCTAAAACGTATCTAATATACGTTTATGAATAAGGGGGCTAATCTATAAAGAATATATGTAGCCGATCGAGTATTCATTTCTATACTCGTGTTGTAGGTACTTTGGTATACCTACCTAACAAATAAATGAGAAAAAATAAAAAGAGCGTCAGTAGGAACCAAATAAAAACAAATACCTAAATATAAAGGAGAATGGGCAACACCAACAAAGGACAAAACTTTATAAACCTACTTGTTTGATAAAGTAATTGACTGCCATTGTGTGTGCATGTTTGTTATTTATATATTATTATGGTCTTCGAGAGACATAAATAAACAAAGCCGTCCTTCATCAGCTTTATATATCAACATATCAGGTGTAATGTCAAACTGATGATGCTTATTCCGAAGGGTTAGGGGCGTGTCGTTACAGTTCCGCCTCGTCACAGATTTCAAGCTCCATACATAAAGTTTCGTTTCGTCACAGGTGAATTTTAATTAATAAATTTATTAAAAATTTTATTGCCTCTCGTCACAGGTACATTTGCAAATAATATTTTGTACGGTCAACGATAAAATGTACATTGAAAATAAATTCAATAAATAAAACCAACTTCATGTTGGTCAAAATATTCCCATTTATTTGTTAGGAACTAAAATCATATTATATTTTACGATAATTCAAAACAAAATCACAATGTCTAATATTGACACATGTTTTGATAATTATTTTTGCCTCAAATACTTTGTAAATTGTATAAATTAAAATATAGAGATACACAAAAAAATATGTTTAGAATGGTTGAATAGTTAAACCTGTTAGAACAGGTATTTAGATACATACGACAAATAGAAATGTTCAAATTACTATTTATAAATGTTACTTATAAATGTAATTTCCTGGCCTTTTTTTTTATTGGCCCTGTAATTTCCGGCACAGAGGCATAAGACCTTAGGCCTCAGGAGTGGTAACGCATCTGCATTTTGACCTTGGTCTTTGTGTGGGTGTCTATAGGCTGCAGTCATCACTTAACATCAATGTGAACTGCATGCTTGTTTACCACTTCCATTACATAAAAAAAAAAAAAAAAAAATTATAAAGAATATAAATAAATTGAACGACGAATAATAATATGCGGACTAAGCCTGTAACGAATGAAACTCGAAAACGTATTTTTATTTACTTGTGACGAAACGCAACTACTTTTTATGGTGTGACAAGGCGGAAATGTAACGACTCGCCCCTAACCCATTCTGAATAAAAATATAATATACACGACGTACAATATACAAATTTTATTTGTGTATTTACTTAGCATTTAATTGCAATATAATTGTTTGTGAACTCAGAAAAACTACCTAATATATGGTATTCGGTTGTAATCTATTTTTTATATTATATTCTATATTAATATATATTCTTCAAAAAAAATATCGATTTTTGGACGACTTTTTTTTATACCTGTAAGGCTATATGAAGTTCGTGGGGCAACTGGTATAATATATTACATCATGTTAAAAAAATACGGTCCTCGTGTACAATAAATAAGATACTTGATGTTATTTTATTTTACTTCTACCTGAATGAATGATGAAGCTACAGTGACGGCACTGTAGCTTCATCCTTGACATAATTATGTAATGCTTTTTCAATCCATGTACACGTTTTTAATCTATAAAATACTGTTAATATTTCTCTAACATTTAAAGGTACAAGAAAACATTTGACACATTTTTCTGTTAAGAAATCATTACGAGTCTTAGCCTATATAATTGTAAATCACATAAATAATATTTTTTATTTGTGTGGTGAGCATAAAGCAGAATAATGCGTACTTTCTAAGAACTCCCACAATCAATATCAACTTTTACATATTATTGCCTATTCTCCTTTAACTTAAGATGACGATTGCTCCTAAGCTAAAACAAATAATCTCTGCAATTATAAAAAGGAATAAACAGCCTATAGGCACATAAAGATCACACACTCTGATTTCTTTAACAAACATTTGAATCCAATTCTATGAAATATAATAATATATGTTTAATCAAATGCTTGATTTAAAAATCATTAAAAAAAACAATTATAGGCTTTTCTAATATGTTCATTTTGTCGCAGTTAAATTCATGTAAAAATATTTTTTCTTTATAATTTAAAAGTAATATTAAAATAAGTATATTTTCCATAATTTATCACAGAACAATATTAAAGAAACGGAATGTTTACTCAGGTGATGCTCATAAAATTATCATGAGCCATATGTCGTGTAAAAAAAATCTATATTTACAACTATGCTGCCTTTTCATTTAAAAGTTAAGTACATTTAAAATTGTCATATTTTATACTTAATACTTTATACTAACTAACTTGCATGGATATGGACGTCTAAACACATCAATTTAAACTTAAGCAAGATATTAATTTATTAATCTGTGACAGAAATTAACGATGACATATTCGATAGTAGGGTTTTACACGGAACTACTTCTACTCTACTCTCTCTTAACTCTACCACTAAATAATAAAAATATGCTCTTATTATATCTAAACCGACTCACTATCTACTATCTAGATTATAACAATCCAGATATTAAGTCGACAATACGTGAATAGATGTAAAGTGAATTAGGATAACGAACGGTGTTTGCCGAAAGCAGTACGAAATATTATAGACAAATATTATGTAAATAATTATTGATTTATATGAAATTTACTTTAAAAAAGGCATACTAAATAAACTGCATCAGCACTCGTTAGCTAAATAACCGAAAATGCTAACTTCGATGTAGGTTAACCATCTTTATAATAATACATATTATTATACACCTGATAACATGTATCTATCTGATATTTATTTGTCTTTTGTAACTGGTTGTTAGTCATCCTAAAGTTGGGAGTATAAAATACAACAGATATGTTTTAATCAGAGGTTGTTAATATTCGCAATTGGATCCGACAAGTGGGGTTGCGATCAGACAGGACAACATCTCTCTTTGTTAACTAGTTTTTTTAACAAATATTTTAGTTAGCAGATTAGACAATTTAGCTGTCGATATGTTACTATAACGTGAACATCTTATAGCAGAAATCGTGACACCATTTACCAAAGAGCGTGCTAAAGTAATCACAATGCTACTATTAAATCTTCTACAAACAAAATCCAGATAAACAATAGCCGACTAGAAACTATCCTGCACAGTGTCGTAGCTAGTGCTTTAAAGTCTGGAAATTTGTAACCTAAAAACATGTTTCTATATACTTGGATATTTTCAAGTAACTTTAGAGATGACCAGGCTTTATATAACCTTCCCCAAAATAATATCTATCTGTATTTATTTTTTGATAGGCATCTAATTCCTCACTGTTTACTTGCATTGGTAACTGAATTTCGACATCAGAATTCTTTCTAATTTTTTAGAAGAAAGAAGAATGATACTGTTCCATACTTTTCTGGGCCCAGGTGTACACAGTCATTGTCATTTTCAAATGACTATAAAATAAATTATTTGAAATTCGGCCATTTTATGAATTACCAGTAATTGAAGTATAGTAGTAATATGATCAAGTGAAATTTGGGTAAGATTGCTAATTATTAACTATGTTATTACAAAATGTACTGAGTAATGGGTTAACCAGTTACGATTTTGCAGGCCCAAAATTAACCGTCTCCTTTACTGCAAATATGAATTTATATGTTTTTGATTTCTACGTTTATAAATTTATATGAATATTTATTTTTTGTTTGACACGAAAGATGGTTGAAGAATGGCTTTTAAACGTTACAAGTACCAGACAGAAAATGTATTAAAAACTTACTATATCAATGCATTCCAAGCATTCACTGCAGTACATTTCACATACTTGTTTATGTTTTAAAAAGTTCAAGACTAATTACGACACTGACACCGTACAATGAAACAAGGGCACGACGTAGTGTAAAACTATAACACTAAATGCTGTAGAGGTTTTGACTCACGGCCGTGTGGCTCGCGGTGCTGCGAAGAGTTTTCACCTCCATGGCTAGAGCATGCACTTCCCCGTTCAAGCGCACCACCTGGTTGGCCCCAAAGTGGTAAATAACTTGCTACATATATACCGGCTGACTTCTTTTAATGTTTAAAAAAACAGAAACTTTTCATTCTCTACTTCATTCCCTTAGGCGTCATTTACAGAAACGGCGTAAGGTGAAGATGCGGAGCAGGCGCTGTTCAGGCATGTACCGCTTCAACACGTTTTCATATAAATTGCACCACGCCTCTTCAGTGTAATTCACGAATGTCACCTTCGTACAATTTCTATGACAACGTTTTGAAGCGGTACACGCCTGCGCTGCGCCTGCGCCGCACCTTCACCTTACGCCGTTTCGTGGTCGTGGTCAAACTGCCACGCCCGCTGTCGAGCCAGACCTTAAGTCTAAATACAGTAATCTTAATTATTGTGTATGGATGTTAAAGGAAAATTTAAATGTTAGTTTATTAAGAAACAGAGAGTACATTTCCATCATGAAGGTTCCTAATTGATTCCTTACTTTATGAATGGACATGATACCGGTTATTGTCGATGTGGTTGATAGGTATGTCTTCTACTAAACAAGTTTTTCAAGACTCAAAAATAAGTTTTTGATGAACTGGCGTTTCGTGGGTATTTGCATGATATGCATGCCCTTTGAGGAATTGTTATGATGAGATTTTTTTCTGGGCACTTAGAATTCATAATAATTGAGAAAGATCACAAAGTAGTCAAACTCAAATTTAAATTTTCACGCGGCCTACGTAGTTTTCATAACATAACATTGTTTTTTGAGCTCTCAATTGAACTCTACAAATCGAATGGCGTGGGTTACGAAGTTAAGAATACAGGAAATCAAAATAATATAAAACTATTAGAATTTTATTCTTCTATTAAAATTAAATTTACAATGTAAAAATACATGTAAAATAAAAATACATGTTTGTTTTTTCCAAAGTATGTTTGAAAAAAGTCAGCCGGTATAATTAGTATTGATTAGCTGGGTGATATTGGTTAAAATGAAATGAACGGTGAACATACTACAACAGCCAGATCTAATCTATCTTATGACGTCTTCCTTCATCCAAATGTGCGTTCCAATCTTAGCTTTGTATTTTCATCAGTGCTCCCAACAATTTTTTTTTCAAGTTGACTAATGATGAACATTTATGGTCCACCAAGTTGCCAACATGATTTTACGATGTCCTATTAGCAGAAATTGGGTATAAATCCGAAAGCAACAGTTGACGACACTTAGGGCGATATTCTTAGACCTCACTCAGACATTGCTTCGAGTGGAAATTTTACTTTTAATAGTTTTTGGTTTTATGTTGAAGTATTATAAAACTTTACAAAATTAACAGAACTTATCTAGTTGTGTTTTCAAAGTAAGGAATTTTGACGAGTCAGACAGAATCAGTAATAAAAGTTCGAAACTTTCATTCGAAGATAAAGTCAGAGTGAATTCCGTGGATTTCCCCTAAATAGATTATGATGGCCAACCGAATCTATTTCAAATGATGAACGAAATACATGAAGCTATATGTAAAAAAAAGGTAATATACCTTAGCTTCACTATTGGCTAGGTTCTGTCTATTTTTTTCTAACTCAGCGGCCATATTGAGCAGTTTCTCTTGCATTTCCTTCTTTTCCGTTTCCACCCGCCGCCTCTCCGCCCCCTCCTCCCCCGCCTGCCGCGACAGTCGCGCCACCTAGCGACACAACTGCCTATCACGACACACACATTCCACAAAAGCAGTTTCCACAAAATTATGTAATTCATTAAAGTTCAACCCAACCGAACATCGGTGAAAGTTCTTTTATCTACGTACCCTCAAATATTGTATATGCGATATTGTCAGTTTGTTATTTCGGCTGGAAAGCAATGTCGATAAAATCTGTTAGATTGGTAATTTTAATCGACACAAGCCATTTCTTTTTAGAAAACTGTATGAGAAAATCCAAGGGTGATGATACCCTTGCAAAGGATAATGTATGCATTTATTATTATGAGTTTAGTATTGTAGAATTAGACGTGAAAGGACATGCATCGTGCTGTGTGAAGGGAGCCTTTTCATAGCCAGATTATACATATTTACATTTGGTGCCTATAAATTGTAACCAGTTTCCATTATTCGCAAAATTATACAAAATATAAACAGTGTAAATAGTAAAAAACTGCAAGTTACCAAGTTATTACAATAAATTTGTATAAAATTAAATCATGCCAGTATTAAGACCGCCGAAACAACGGTGTATTATCTTAACACATTTTTTTCAGGCAATACTTTTTATAGCATTTTTATATAACAAGACTTTCCCTTCCAACGAAAGGCATATTCAAAATTAAAAACAAACACTAGATAATCAAAAGTCAAAGTCGGAAATCATACAGTTCACATTAATGTTTAGCGAATATTACAACAGGAATTTGAACAACTTAACCAGGAGTTAAAGACGGCATTAATAAACGTGGGATGCACCAAGATATTTATTCTTATTGTAACATTGCACATCCTTCTCTAACTTTAACAGATTTCTTAAAGTTAGAAAAGGATGTGAAATGATACAATAACTTTAACAAACATCTTAGTGCAACCCAGGCTAATAAATAATTAAGGGGTCAAACATTACCATGTATCTAGACACTTCAGTGATGATTTCAATAAAGCTTTTCATACCAAAACTTCGAAGATCTACCCTGGAGTTTTAACAGTCGCTTACCATTAAAGTCACCGCATCATTCACAACAAACATCTGCAAGACCTGCAACTCCACCGCCTAACTGATTTGCTTTTGTATTCGTTAACGTCTTTAATTATCTCGCCTCTCATACCGGCTAAGAAAGCAACAGCATTAATCAGAGTATCGCTTTAATACGGTTTAAAGCAATAACGACAGTCAGATTATCGCTATTGCTCTCATATGCGGTATGAAAGATAAGAAATCAGCGACCGCAACACAAAACAAAATTCTGGCGGTGGAGCCGCCATGACTAAGTGAACGATACGCGCCATTATACAAAAAATTGAACAAAATTTTTGCAGTTACTAAATTGAATTAAACAAGTTTCTAACTTCATAGTCCACGTCCAGTTCTAGCAATACAATTCAATAGTTTGGCTATATATAAAAACTGACCTGTGTCTCCAATGAGGCAATCTGACCGCTCCACGATGTTTTGACGTCTTGCAGCGCCATCTTAGCTTCCTGCAGTTGTCTCGTGAGCACCGCCTTCTCACGGCACACCCTGTCGTAATCTGCGCACCCGGTTTCCTTCAAATCGTGTTTGTCTATGGAATTCGGATGTCGAATTTAGTCATATCGTCGGCATGTATCTTATGGTATAGATTATGTAAACATGAAACTTAACTAATGAAAATAATAGTGATGTTGACTGGTTTTCTTCTATTATAATTTCAAGAAGTATAGGAATAATATGCAAATATTGTCTTACTTATAATTTTTAACAAATGACGTTTTGAACGTCAATCCATTCTTTTTTTTAAATAATTTATTCATGACCATAGATACAGAGTCTTTCAGTCGTATACATATGATGAAAACTATGTGACTAACTATGCGATGATAAACTAATGAATATCCACATGGAAGATGACGATGATTAAATGCTTCCATGAAGAATTTGATGAGATGGCTCTAGTAAAGCGATGGGGACTTTACTAGGAGTTTTTACGAAGTTTTGGAGGCAATACGAAAAATCACTTTTCACTTCATAATATCACTTTCTTACACTCGTGAACGTTATCGAATGCTTCATAATAAAAATCCCACCATTTTTACACATGAAAACGCGATTATACACAAATTTCGAAAATAATATCACGCAGCGACACAGCTCTTTCCGCGTTCCCGCCAAAACCTCCGTCAAACCATTCCAATCGGAGGCAGTAAATCCCGAGATAATAACGCGGGATGGGCCGCATGACCAGCGGGTCGATTATGATATATTCTCCCCTAATAATACACGAAACACGGCACTGTTATGTGCACTGTTTTCAGAGGCGTAGGTACCACCGCATTACCTAATATACTTGCTGCTAAATGGTAGTGTTCAGCACTATCGTGTTCCGGTCAGATGGTAACGTACGATCCTGTAATTTCGGGCACAGAGGCATAACACCTTAGACCTCAGGAGTGGTAACGCATCTGTATTTTGACCTTGGTCTTTGTGTGGGTGTCTATAGGCTGCAGTCATCACTTAACATCAATGTGAACTGCAAGCTTGCTTGCAACTGGACCACTACCATTACATTAAACAAGGCATGCAACTTTAGGAAACTTTTATCCAGCATTAGACATTTTTCAGCTGAAGTGATGATGATGACGAGTGTCTCATTTTATGGCCTCTCCTTCTTCCTAGGATGAGCGTTGACACGTGACGGTATAGATTAGGTCATGATATCGTACCGTCAGCGTGCATCTGATGGTGTGGATTATCAGGGGGCAGCGCGGCCTTGAGCACCTCGAGGTCGTTGGCGAGGTCGCGGCTGCGGGCCTCGGCCGCGCCCAGCGACGCCGTCAGCTCGGCGCGCTCCCGCGCCCACTCCCGCCGCGAATCTTCCAGCTCCTCCTAACAATATCGATATAATAATGGCAACCCTTGATACGTCCCGCTGCTGGGCACGAGTCTCTCCCCTTCTCGGGAGGAGGCCTGGAGCTCACTCCACCACGCTGCTCCAATGCCGGTTGGTGGAGATACTGGTTAGTGGCCAACCCACTGTCGGATATTTTCAAACCGCCCATAAAGCCTCCGACAAGGTTTAACGATTGCAATCTATCGATAGCAATCGAAAAAAAATAAAATGAAGCGAATTTTATTCTTACGCATGTGTTCTTATGCATTAATATTTACGTTTTGTTTCATTCTATTTATTCTTTTATGTTTCAGGAATATAAAAAAATTTATATTCCTGAAACATAAAAAAACTTTTACTACATTAAACATTATGTAATTAATACATTTCTTTACTTTTTATCAGACTGGCCCATCAAAACAATGTAATGTGAATTTATGAATACATTCATCACTTTAGTTATCTGCATTTACATAACAACTAAATGCGTAGATGCATTGCCACTTGTGATGACATAAATATGAAGATTGCTTACATTGAGAGTGTCAAGGCGATCTTGAGCGTTTTCAGCTGCTGCCAGTCGTGTTCTGAAGTCATTCAACTGCCTTTCAGCAGCGTCTCGTTCGCTGATCGCCTTCGCAGCTTCAGCCTGGGCGGTACGCGCGACCGCCTGCGCCGCAATAGCTTCCTCGCCTAGTCATGCAAGGTATATAAGTTAATTTTAATAAACCCGAATTTGACGACCCGGTTAGTCCAGCGGTGTGATTCGAAGGATCGCGGGTTCGATCCCCGCACCGTGACAAATATTTGTATGGCTTACAGATATTTGTGTTCGGGTCTGGGTGTTTGTGTATGTGTTGTATGTGTAGGTACAACGGCATCCACGACACAGGTTTTAAAAAATACTTAATGTGGAGCTGCGAGTGTAATGGCCGAATATTCAAACGTCACTCAATTTCAACCCTCAAATGTGCGCTATCTCTATCGTTTGAACGCGTTTTATAAAGACAGAAGACTTTGAAGTCCCACTTAGATGTAAAGCGTATTAAAAAAAAAAAAAGATTGTTAAGTGACAGTTGGACTCGGGTGTGGTTATATTCAATTAAGATTTCCTGTATATAATCTGATACTGCAAGAGTAATCTATAGGTAAAGAACTATTTGCCGTTTATATTTCAAAATTATAGGCCTTCTCCTAGTAGGGTTTTTTGTTAGTTAAATCTTTTCATTTAAACAGCGACATTTTTATAAGTGACTTTAAGCCGGAACTCCGGAACTGTTTCTGTAATCAGCTCTCCGGCTAATGTTTTTACATGAATAATATTAATAATACCGGCGTCGCCCGCGCTGCTCCGTTCCAATTAGTCGTAGTGTGATGATATATAGCCTATAGCCTTCCTCGATAAATGGGCCATCTAACACTGAAAAAACTTTTCAAATCGGACCAGTAGTTCCTGAGATTAGCGCGTTCAAACAAACAAACAAACAAACTCTTCAGCTTAATAATATTAGTATGGTTTAAACTTATCATCATATTCCAGATTGAAAAAAAAATATTTCGTCAAACAAACTTTTGATAACGATATTATGTTGAAGATGTTTTAACATTTAGGAGATCGATTTGGACATGAATTTGATGCCGCTGTTTTTACTTTTGATTTTACCGTTAGTGGCCCCCATTCTAAGGCGCCGCTCACAGCGGCAACGTCGTCAACGAGCCGTTAGAGCATCAGAATGGTTAAATACGCACAAAACTACAACCACGTTCAAATACGCGTAAAAGACATTTTAACTATCAAGACAATTATCATGAACTTTACCTATGAGTATATATAATAGTAAACATCACTTCGATCCCTGTGCTACTCTGCAAAGTGTCAGTTTATGTATAAATTAAATATGTTACAATATTAATTACCTTGTACAGATGCAAGGGATAATTTTAGCTCTTCAATCTTATGCTCCCAGTAAGCATCTCTCTCTTGCAGCTTCGCTTCAAGCTGAGATGCATACTGCTGCTGCAATGTCCCATGATCTATCTGTCCTCCAGTTCGATCTGACAAATAGGTTTGCAACTGTGGTGATAATGACTGAAATAATAAAAAAAAAAATGTTAAAAAGCAACGGGTATGAGATATAGTGTATGGGCAGAAAACATTGTTCTTTAAGTTTAGAAATGATTAATGACATTGAGTGTGAATGTATCTTATTATTATTATAAATTTGAAGGTATGGATGTTTGTTGCTCAATAACATTAAAGTGGCTAGATGGATTTCAATGAAATTTTGTACACAGGTAGAGTATATATGGCTGTAACACATGATATTTTTTATACCCGTCAGAGGTTCCTGAGGGAATTTTATGTAAACACGGACGAGGTCGCATGCAAAAGTTAGTCTAGTGTGATATAATTTCAACTGAAGCTTAACTTTGGCTGAAGAGTTTGCTTCACTGTAACTTACACCTCTACACACCTTTAACTTCATCAATCCATGTTTGTCTAACAACATTTTTACAACCTTTGAAAGTTATTCATGAAGTGTGATTCTACCAAATCAAGGTGTTATCAGCCTACAAAGTAGCTAAGATTTGTAGAACATGTACTTCAAAAAAAAATTCTAATAGTTATTATCATCAAGTACCTAATTGATATAATTAAATAGTAATTACATCTCCCAATAATATTACCAAAAAAAAATGTGTTAACTCACATCTGATGTGGAGTCACCGAGTCCTCCAGAGCTTGATGGGCTTGTTGTAGACTGAAATAAATGCACAAAAGTGGTGTTAACAACACTATTCCATCTCAGTAAGTAGGAAGTTACAATGAGATTTTTTAAAGTAGGTATATTAAGCCGTCATCTAATCTATTTGCCGCTAAATGGTAGTGTCCAGCACTATCGTGTTCCAGTTACTGTAATTTCCAGCACATAGGTATAATACCTTAGACCTCAGGAGTGGCAACACATCTACATTGGAATCTCTAGTCTCATGTAGATGTTTATAGGCTACAGTATTACTTTCCATCAATGTAAGCTGTATGCTTGTTTACCACTTCATTAAACAAAAAAAAATTTCACACACCATGGCCCATCTCTCGCATCTTGACGGTTTAATATTTAAATCTCAATGTAATGGTAAACTACAAATTATTATTATTATATATGGTGTGGTTAAAATAAATGTTTTTCTTACTGATAGATTTACAAAGTCACCAAATTCATTCGCTCAATCACCAATTGTAACTGGTTTGACATGGTACCACTATAAGTTTCAACACCACAGTAAACAGTAACTTCTCATTATTGCATATAAGTTACAGTTAATCAACTATATGCAGAATCACATATTATGTCTGATGCTATTGTTATAACAATTATTTCACATTTGCTGCCACTAAATGGTAGTGTTTGGCCCCGTAATACATAATAACTATCACAGAGACAACTAAGTTTTTTTTTAAATGTGCCCTTGGGCTCACTTAAGTTAGGGCACTATGTCAATAAGATCCTGTTACACTTTAAAATGCTGTAAGAAACTAAGCCTGGGTTGCACCATGACTTTTGTTAATATTCTGTTAGATAATTACTTGAATGTAATATATAGGCTATATTTGATGTTTTATTGAAGTAACAAGCACAGCACAACAGTAGCTAATATCGAAAATGAAAATCTTATACAAGGATCCCATCTTTCTTATTGGAAATTTCTAAGGATTCTTATATATATAAAGACAATTTATTTAGCAAGTAATTGTCGTTGAAATCATCACGATAGGCGGTCTATATATTTTTTATGCACATTTTTAAGAAAGCAGTTCCGATCTGAAGTCCGGTAATCCGTTACTCCTGGGAGTGCGAATTACGACGTAAAGAGTTGTAATTTTTAAATAAGAACAGCTGATTTAGCTTGAATGGTTAAAGTAATATTTATTTAAGATAGAAAAGGATGTGAAATGTTACAATAACTTTAACTTTAATAAAAGATGTGGTGCAACCCAGGCCTAATGTTACATTCTGTTAACATAATATTATAAATACTAGAAAAAAGAATATAGGGCTATTCCAATCCGTTCTAGCTGGTTGGTACAAATTAAATTAAAGTTCGGGACCCACCAGTAAATACAAAATAGCATTGGCTGGTTGTTTAAAATGAAATGTTCACTTGTATAAAAAATATTGCACAAGCTGCTTTGAACTGGTAATAATCAAACTTACAGAATCATCTCTAAGTGTAATTCGTCCTAAAAATGCACCGCTTCGCCAACTGCTCGTTATTTTACTGATATCACTTCCCGTTTCCTCTTTTATTTTACTCTTCAGACTCGCAAACATTGTAACGGAGAAAAAACATACTGTAACAAAAACAACAATACGAGAATGGTGTAATAGACAGGTCCAGTTTGTAAGTTATTGGGTATAGTCATTCGATGTAAAATTACCACGAAACTTGGAGATTAGTTCATGACGCACTCTTTCTTCGCTTACGTACGATCGTACGACTATGTTAATATGGCAATCATCATTATTATGGAATCAGTCACTGTGCTAGCGCAAAATTTATAATACAAACACCTATTTAAAATATTATTTTCGTAAAATTCTATCAAGTATTTCTCAACAACAGACACATTTTCTTTGCAATCAATTTAATTGACGTTTGACGTTGGGGACAGGGATTTTTTTTTCTTAATTGTTTTACGGCCACGGATTCAAGTCCTTAACAGCCAATCTTCAGTAATTTTTTTCCTTCATTTCTTATGATGATGAATATCCATATGGAAGATGACGATGATTGGATGCTTCCATGTGAAATATGATGAGATGGCTCCAGTAAAGTGATGGGGACTTTACTAAGAGATTTTACGAAGTCTTGGAGGCAACATGAAAAATCATTTTTCACTTCATAATATCATTTTCCTACACCCGTGAACGTTACCGAATGTTTTATGATAAAAATCCCACCATTTTTACACATAAAAACGCGACGGATTTAGCAAGGATGGTAGGTACACCACTGACATAGAAAGAAGAGTGCTTGCTGGGAATTGCGTGAATGGAGCGTTGGGTAAGCTACTAGAATCTAAACATCTCAGCCAGCGGGCTCGACTAGCCGTACATAATGCTGTACTTACTCCAACGCTTTTATATGGAAGCGAGAGCTGGGTATGCACGAAAGAGCATGAAAGTAAGTTGAACGCGGTCGAGATGAGATCTTTGCGCAAGATCTGCGGTGTATCACTCACCGATCGCGTTCGTAATGAAGATGTAAGAAAGAGACTTTGTGTGAATGATAGTATCGGTGTAAAAATGAAAAAAGGCATGCTCCGATGGTTCGGGCATATAGAAAGAATGTCGAATGAGCGAATGACTAAACAGATATACAATGCGAATGTGGATGGTTGCAGAGGCCCAGGAAGACCAAGGCTGACCTACCATGACCAAATAGGTCGAATTCTGTCTGATGGTGGGGTCAAAAGTCTTAGGAATCGGCGTGCATGTATGAAGAGAATGATGAAGGTAGACGAGGCACGAGAGGTTTGTCTGAACCGGGATATCTGGCGCTCTACACTCTCTGCCTACCCCGTTAGGGACCTGGCGTGAAGATACATACATACCAAAAACGCGACTATACACAAATTTTGAAAATAATATCACGCAGCGACACAGCTCTTTTCCGCGTTCCCGCCAAAACCCCAGCGACAGGGATATGAGGGATAGGAATGAGGCGATTTGAGATATGGCGATTTGGGATGCAACGATACATTGATGTTGTATCGTTTATGATCATCGATATTAACATCGATGTTTTGAAGAACTATGCATTGCCAATACATCGGCAAAAGAATCAAACATCGACATCGTTCATTCATAGACTTCTGGGTACTTGATTATCCAAGATTTGGTTAAGAGCTGCGAAGTGCGTATAAACCATTGACCTTGGAAATATGTGGACACGAAATACCTACAAAAAAAGGTGCATACCTAAACTTCAGCAAGAACACAATATGGCTGCCGTTGATAGAGATGTTACCCAAATGCTTGCCGAATATCGATACGGAAAATGTTTCTATAACTCGATACATTTTCGGCAAGCTGTATTCTTAACGCTATAAAATATTACAATATTAAATGTAATTTAATATATAAATTCTAATTTAACGGCTTTTGGCACTTTAACCTCCTATGCCTCTAACCTGACTGGAATACAATAGCGCTGAACACGGCACGCCATTTAGCGGTAGTTAGATTAGAGCTCTACTTCAAGTAAAAATGTATTAGGAGAAACGGAACCTACGTTGCGCGTGTGGGACCATACGTACTAGATAAGTTTTTTACGAGGTGGAAATGTCTACACAATAGGTCATCTAGGGGCAGGGGTAGTCCCAGTTGCCACCGCGGCAATTGCCTCCGGAGGCAAATATCTAGGGCCGGAATATTGGCCCCACTGAAATAACCTTTATTTGGCATCACCCCACGTGCTTCTTGCTTCGAGGAGTATTTGTATACTCTTTTCCCCCAGGTTGAGAGGTAGTATATGTATACTCTTTAGTTGAGAGCCATCTGCGCTCGCCGATTGCTCGGTGAACTAACTAGTGCCGTCTCGACACGAACCGCCTACGTAAACGCAATAGATCCGCAGCCATAGTTGCCACGATACCAAGGCGGGGAACGATCCAAGATCCGATTAGGTAAGGCTCCAGTGACGGAGCTTGCGGGCGTATGCACCACCGCATTACCTTACATACTTGCCGCTAAATCATAGTGTTCAGCACTATCGTGTTCCGGTCAGGTGGTAATGTACGACCCTGAAATTCCCAGCACAGACGCATAACACCTTAGACCACAGTAGTGGTGACGCATCAGCATTTTGACCTCTGGTCTTTGTGTGGGTGTCTATAGACCGCAGTCATCATTTAACATCAATGTGAACTGCATGCATGTTTACCTATTTCATTAGTACATTTAAAAAACCAGATATAGGCTTTGAAGAATAGTTAAACAGACAGGGACACCTGTTCGGGATTTTGCGCCATAAAGGAACAAACATTGATACATTGACTGATGAGCCTTCTAGCCTACCCTTCTCCACGTTCCGCAGTCAGGTAAATAAAACAAAGATGTGGTTTTAGAAAATTATTTTAATCAGTACTATATAGAAAGTTATGTAACAACGGAATAAAAAGCTGACGCTGACGTTGATTCAAAAAAATCATTTTGATAGATTCACAAAGTTCAAGACAAAATGCAACAGGACTTGACCTCATAATAATATGTAAAAGGCATACGACTTTGGTCTGGTAATTAAAGAACAAAAAAACTAAAGGAACCCTTGTACGACTCTGTAATTTCCGGTACAGAGGCATAGCACCTTAGGCCTCAGGAGCGGTGACGCATCTGGATTTTGACCTCGGTCTTTGTGTAAGTGTCTATAGGCTGCAGTCATCACTTAACATCAATGTTAACTGCATGCTTGTTTGCCCCTTCCATAACATAAAAAAATATATATCCACTACTTATCACATAACATATCTGCAATCACCACGATCGTGGCCCACAGTCACCACTGTCTGTACTCACAGATTTGAGACCACTAGTGTCAGCTAATTGCATTTGTAAATGAAAATATATAAATTGGACTCATCATTGAGTAGAGAAGCAACTGGACCTACAAGATATATGCAATAACCTTCGACTAAATATGTCATATATGTATAAGCTACCTTTCTATGGCTTACGATGATTGTATTTTGCTCTTGCTGATTTTATCTTTTATTATGGCCTTTTATGCCTTTATTTGGTTGCAGAGGCCCAGGAAGACCAAGGCTGACCTACCATGACCAAATAGGTCGAGTTCTGTCTGATGGTGGGGTCAAAAGTCTTAGGAATCGGCGTGCATGTATGAAGAGAATGATGAAGGTAGACGAGGCACGAGAGGTTTGTCAGAACCGGGATGTCTGGCGCTCTACACTCTCTGCCTACCCCGTTAGGGACCTGGCGTGAAGATACATACATACATACATTATGGCCTTTTAGCTGTGGTAAAACTTATGCTGAATTACAAATGTAATTCAACAAACAAATCGTCGCTTCGATTTTGGTTTAATTTACGCAAACTAACTGCATTAAAAAAAGTCAGTTTTACAAGTCCAAGTGCCTCAACACTCAGATATTCATGTATTTCCTTGATATAAGTAGCATACGCTAATATAATGTAAAGAAGTGTAACTAAGCCAGAAAAAATGTTTTAACTGATGTGGTGGACCGTGGGCGGGACTTAACGGTTATGAACTTATGGTCCACCGCAGCGCATCCGGCTATTGGACGTTTCCTTGCCACTCGGCGAAATGATCTTGTCGCAACTAATTGAACGCCTGCATGTTAAATCTGACTCTCCAAAAAGTTTTTCACACTCTTCGAGTAAAACAGCCTACGGAGAGCCTATCGCCTATAAGATTTTGTAAATCAGCAATTTTTCTGTTTCGTTTTCGACCTTTTTCAGGCGTTTTATCTTCAACTTTGCTGCTTATATTTTTGCACAAGTCTTGCTGTTTAGTTTTGGTTTATAACTGAAACAATATAATTACGCAATATTTTGAAATGATCTAATATAATAAATGTTAACGTTTGTATGTTTAAATAACAATGACGCAATTACGCAACGGGTGGACCAATTAAGAAACTATGTTATTTATTTTAACATAAGGCGGACTTAATGCCATAGGGCATTTTCTACCAGTCCAACTATCAATACAAGGATAAAATATATTAGATAAAATTATTATATTTACGTATCATAAATAATATATACATAACTTATACAATATACATAATATATATATATATATATCTTAAACATGCATAGCACGACACAAAGTTAAAACTAAGACAACGATTCCAGGAAGTGACTATAGAGCTTTAATTTGAATGAAAACTAAGATGGAGACTTACGAATGTCAAGGGGCAGCGTGTTCCAGAGCTTAATCGAAGATAATATCCAGCAATAGTCTTCAAACATCAAAAACTAGTACGACTATCTTAATCATTGTCACCAACTAGTACAGTAAGATCTCTATAAGTAGAACCCAAAGGGAAGTTCGAGTAATAGAACTTTTTATCGATTTCATCTTAAAGAGGTCTACTGTATAGTTATTATATACAGTAGATATTGCTATCCGAAAATCCAAGAGCAACAGGTATATACTACACATGAATATAATTATGTATATTTTTCGAAACCCATTATTATCACATGTCATGTTATACATGCGGTAATTGTGCCTGGACTATGCATACTATGACGACCAAATTCATTCCTTTTCTCATTTTCATTTTGGAAAATGGGGTCGTTGGGAAAATGGAGGAATTTGTGACTAATTATTTTTTCCATATTTATGTGATAGTTTCGTTCATAAACTCCCGTCGTGCGTCGGAGCTAACACACACACACTTTTTTGAAATAATTACTTCTTTTGGCGCTGTTGAAAAAAATATGAGAGAGCGAATTTTTATAAGCAAGAGTGAGAGAACTTTTCTGTCGAAGGCCTTAGCAATATCTTAATGTCTAATCTAGGCTTGCAGCTAATGATTCCCCACTCTTGTCCAAAGCTTGTGACCGACGGTGCATGAGTTAAGCTAGATGATCACCAGCAGATCTGCCATGACGGAAGCCATATTGTCAGTTCAGAGAACAGATTCACCATTTACACACAGCACATCAGTGCGGGATTAGCCAATGCCTGCCCTTTTTTTTAGCCTACTAGAGGCAAAAAAAAAACCACAAATATGTAATACACCTTAGCTATTCTCAAAGTGAGAGTTGGCCACACTGAAATTATATAGGTGTATTATTATGTTGTACGTTGGCAATACCACAATACGAGAGTCGTGTTGGAGTTTTGGCGGGAACGCGGAAAAGAGCTGTGTCGCTGCGTGATATTATTTTCGAAATTTGTGTACAGTCGCGTTCTTATGTGTAAAAATGGTGGGATTTTTATCAAAAAGCATTCGATAATGTTCACGAGTGTAAGAAAGTGATATTATGAAGTGAAAAGTGATTTTTCGTATTGCCTCCAAAACTTCGTAAAAACTTCAGTAGTCCCCATCGCTTTACTGGAGCCACCCCATCATCTCATCATATTCCTCATGGAAGCATTTAATCATCATCATCTTCCATATGGATATTCATTAATTTAAAGAAATGTGAAATTCAATATGTATACGACTGAAAGACTCTGTATCTATGGTCATTACAAATTATAAAAAAAAAAAAAGAGTCGTGTTGAGCAGGGCCATGAAACTTAGTACAAAATAATTCAACACTTTTTTCCATATACACTAGCGCCAACTAGCGACGAATGCCCCGCCAGAAAATAAACTTTTGCTAATTAATGTCACAATATGGCAGGAGATGTCATTAGTAACTCAGTATATTTTGTTAATTAATATTTCATGTTTAAATAATTATAGTAATTATATATTCACTATAATATTGCTCAGTATTTTTTTTTAAGCAAATAAAAATGCATTTAATAATGTTTTGAAAAATATGATGAATTGACCTGTATTGTCTATGGCTCGTAATTTTATTTACTCTGGTATTTATCTATTTGTTTATTGGTAGTATTTATTACACTTATCGTTTTATTAAGTATTTTATTTTAATGGTTTTATTATATGTATTATATCTGTATGTACCATGTATAAGTATTAGTGCCATTATAAATCATTTCACATCTGTGGTTCATTCTCGCTAAGGTTCCTGTTGAAAACCAGCGTCAGGTACCTCATATACGAAGTTACCTGACATTTACTGAACAGGACACATTTTTGACGCAGCCGTGAGGCACATATTACGTGAAGGTATGTACCTAATAATTTTAGAAATTGTGTTGTCTTTTCTTTGTTTATTGTTAGCAACGTTTTATGTCTGTTTTATGTGTCTCGCTGTGTGTCAAATAAATGTTTCTTTCTTTCTTATGCAAGAATCTTTTCCTCAAATACCGCACAACTCTGTTGTGGGCATCTTTGGGGAAGACTTTGTCCAGCATAGATGTCTTTCAGCTGGAGTGATGATGGGAAATATTCTAAATATAAATTTCCGAAGTTTTATACCTATTTTGAATTTGAAATTCTTGTTTACCAAATGGCACATAAAAGTGATGTATTGTTACTTTTTAAGTAATTCAATTTTTTAATCTGAAAATCTTCACTGTACGTTTATTATTTATAAGATGCTTTGTTGCTTGGCTCAATGCTGATTTAGCTGTACAAAACTGTTGAAATAATGATTTTGTGATGTATTATTATCATTACTGTTAAATTATTTGTAAGTGAAGGTATGGAAAGAGAATGTCTAGTTTTATTTTGCCAAACTTATGTTTTGTCAGTTCGTAAAAGAGAAAATGTAACATTCTGGTGATGTATTTAACTATTTTAAGTTGTAGTAACTTTTGAACAATTATTTATTTAATTGAAAAAATAAAATAAAATTGACTGTCAATGTATCAATTGTATTTCCCCTTTTACTTTTTTTTCTTTCGTATCACAAGCAATTAAAATATTCTCAGTTATTATATATCTACATATGTTCTTATGTTGAACTAAATTTGAAATAAAACACTTCAAAAGTATATACCTTATTTTATTTTTGACTTGATAAGCAGTGTTGTTATTTACATTAAACAGAAAATTAAACGGCGTATCGGCTGCCTTTAAATATTGTTTATCAATGTTTTTTTTTTAATTCTAAACAAGAGGTAATAAGCCACTTGTTTAGAATTAAAAAAAATATATTCAGAGTTCTTAATAATATAGGTACCCTTTATACAAATAAATACAAGCGCCATCTATTGGTACCTACGTAAAATCACATGAAAGCGCTATCTAGTGGTGAATGCCCCTCACTTTTCCCAAACTTTACGTTCAGTTGCCAATCTATACCCTATATACTGTATAATCTATGGTGTTGAGTTTTGGCGGGAACGCGGAAAAGAGCCGTGTCGCTGCATAAAACATAACTATACACAAATATTGAAAATAATATCTTTCTTTCTTTTCATTAATGGCAACTAATGAAAAGAAAGAAAGATATTATTTTCAATATTTGTGTATAGTTATGTTTTAATGTGTAAAAATGGTGGGATTTTTATCATAAAGCATTCGATAACGTGCACAGGTGTAGGAAAGTGATATTATGCAGTGAAAAGTGATCTTTCATGTTGCCTCCAATACATCTTAAAATCTCCTAGTAAAGTCCCCATCACTTTACTGGAGCCATCTCATCATATTCCACATGGAAGCATCCAATCATCGTCATCTTCCATATGGATATTCATTATCATAAGAAATTAAGAATAAAAATATTACTGAAGATTGGCTATTAAGGACATGAATATGGCATATATATATATATATATATATATTATTATTATTTATATATTATATTTTACGGCCTTGTATATATTATACAAGGCCGTAAAACAATTTACAAAAAAAAAAAGAGTCGTCCGCGCTTTTCCTTTTTTCCTGCTCAATCAGAAAACTTGGATGGTGCCCCCTCCCCACAGGCGTAGATTGCTCTGGGCATCAAGAAGCATTAAACCGGTACTGCTAGTAGGTGATCTACCTAACTTGTATAATTTATACTATGAATGTATGTATCTTCAAACCATGTTCCTTATGAGGTTCCCCTTGGCCACACCGCGGATACTTTGCCAAAATTATATACAAACGCTTAATTTGGTCTCTTTTAGGCGCTGTCTCCACGAGCGAGAGAATCGCGGCGATATAATCGTCGTGCCACGTATTTCTATACACTCTCTATGGAACCGTCTCCACACGGCGATATTATCACCGCGATGTGACGAGTGGCAACGAGCGCGCAAAACGTCATTACATCGTCGCGAGCCGGCCGCGACTAGCAGCGGGCCCGTCGCGCGCTCGCGCAGCGGACCCGGCGCTCTCGCAACGAGCGCGCTGTCAAACGCAGCGTCATTTCAGCGTTGCCTCTCGTTAAGCAAGGACGTTGCGAGAAGCTTTTTAAACAATAGTACTATGTTTGACTATGAAAAGTTTATACTTGAAGTGAGATAGAAACCTGCAATTAAGATGTTCAGTTGGCCGAGTATCGAAACAGAAATTAAAGCAAAGTATTGGTTATTAACAATAACTGCATATTCATTAGCGTACTTGCAGAAGCACCCCACAACACTATATCCATAATAAAGAATTATTTTATCGACTGAGACACTACTATGGATTCTTTCTTTCGCAATGCGTCGTCAAGGAAACGCGGAGATACCGTTACGAGTCGTCGCGGAAACTGCGATTCCGTTACGACTCGCGACGATACGCGGCGGAATTATCGCTCGTTCGTGGAGATTATCCGACGATATAAGGGT
Organism: Macrosoma leucophasiata; assembly: GCA_036365455.1. Classification (NCBI taxonomy): domain Eukaryota; kingdom Metazoa; phylum Arthropoda; class Insecta; order Lepidoptera; family Hedylidae; genus Macrosoma; species Macrosoma leucophasiata. The sequence continues at coordinate 16,961,040 of JAWQUS010000007.1, read as the reverse complement.
GGACTCGTCGCGATTCTCTCGCTCGTGGAGACAGCCCCTTACACAACATCAATCAGCGACGTGTATTTACACGTGCACCTGTGTGCGTAGCACGTAGAGAATACCAAACGTCGTCCATAAGGGGGGAGGTGAAATCGAGCGGGACGTCGCAGTGTCCATTCTATAAGTAGTATTATTACATATTCTCTGTCTAGGCTTAGTGGTTTTAGGATCTAGTAGCTGACTCAACGCATCATTCACGCCATTCCCAACAAGTAGCGTTGCACCTAGCGCTATAGCTACCATCCCAGACTACTGACCTACTGACAACTGTCTCCTGGTCTAGTATTTTGCAAATGATTTAACAAATATATCATAATAATATACTGTGTATACCTACTCAATATTACAATGAGTGTGTGTATGACGGTGTATGGCACAACACAATACAATTATTGTAGTGTGTTGTGCCATACACCGTTATTATTTTTTAGAACGGATATAATACACAGGAAAGTGATTATTAAGGCGATATAATAGTTTAGTTTTATTATTAGTTTATCTACTAATATGTTAAGTAATGGATTAGGTATTATTCGTCTTCAAGAAAATCTTTTTTGTTCATCCTCATTCGCTTGCGTAGGTAGTAAAAGTAATAAAGAACGCCCTAACACAAACTCAACCACTTTCTATGAGCTATGACCGGCTATGGGTCAACGGTCTTTGATTAAAGTAATAGGAACTTACAAGCGTGCGCGTAAGGTTCATTTCAGTGCACACTTATGTTTGTAATATTTTTTTTGGGTAATAACAGCGCCAGGTCTTCTTCTAGAAGAGTGGAAGTTGTTATATTTATGCACGATAACAATATTGCAGATTTAAATTTGAAAGGAAAAAATGAAATCAACAAATCACATATTCAGTTGTTTATTATCTATACTGTACTCAAAATTGATCCGAAGATCACATCACATAGTAATTTCATAAATAATATTACAATGTCATGTACTTTCTGTGATTGCTCGTGAATAAAAAATGTTCACAATATTATCAATACTTTGTTCACTGGACCGGTTTACCTTTAGTAGACTGTACCTACTACATAATAAGATACCATTATTTAGGTATTCAAAGAACTTACAGTGTACTTGATGAGAGATATAATTAATCAATTATTATTGTGTTGCAGTTCATTTTTTTGTCAATATATTTACAGTTTTACATTTTTTTTTGTGATTTACAAATAAATTCTTGAATATTTAATTAGGTCATCATTATTCCATTTGGATTTACAATAACAGTACTTTATAGTTAAAAATATCACAAAAATGAAATATATTATGTGTAAGACACACGCAACATTAAAAATACAACAAAAAGAAAAATATAAAATCCTAGAAACCTTGGGCCAGAATAGTCCCTTCTAAACAGGAAGGATACTTTCGATGTTTCAATCTTTTATAACGGCAATTTGATATCATAATTATTATTATCACACTAATTAATTATATAAAAGTAATCGATTGTCTTACAATAAATGCGTCAGATCATAAAATTTTGATTATAAAAATTAAAAGGCAACAAATAATTCATGAAACGATAAATTTTCAACAAAAAAAAAAGTCAACTTATGTATTTAAGAGTCATAGTGCCGTATTGATAAAAGCGAACTGTTCAGCCAGTCTTGCACGGGACCGATTATAACAATCAACACAAACACAAACGCAACGGTTTTCTAACGAGTTTAACTCCACTTCCCGCTATTCATCTTTTATCGATATGGCATTCCACTTACGATACGACAATAAATATAACGCGCTTACACATTAATCACTTCTTTAATTCCGACGCTAGGAATTATTTCATAATATATACCTAAAAATATAATCACGGCACAAGTATCCCTCCGACTAAATTACTAACGTAGTGTCACTTTATCAGGATTTAGAATCAAATATGTATTATGTATCTTAAATATTTCATTATTAATATATCATTATCAAAATATCCACTAAATGGGAGGAATAAATCAAATTATTATTATATTTTATTCTAACATTAATCGCATGACTGATCAACAAAAGGATATGGACTAGGAATAATATTAGGCATCAGGCTTCCGTGGCTCGGGGCCTCTCTCAATCCGCATATCACCTCTACATACATACGACGAGATAAATTTGATCAAAATATTAATACTGTTCATGTCGAAAACAATACAGGGTAGCTATTTCAATACACAGTGCTCATCGAGAGGTAAGTAGTCGGACTCGATCGTCGGTCACTATTTTGTGCTTCGATAGACGGGGATCGATCGGTTAAAGTATGATTATCTAGCAAAATCTATCTGGAATAAAAGCCGACGTTCTATCCTAGAATTTAGGTAAATAGGTTGGAAGTATGCCTTCTTCGTTTTAATATTGTCCGATAACGTTCATTGTATTTCGAATGTCTGTCCACTATCACTCTACGAGTGTCGTGATCTATGCTAACGTGAGTGGGCGCGAGGCGCGGCCGCCGTTGGCGCGCCGCTCTCGACCGACGTGAATTGTGCTCCGGCGTCAAAAGTTTCCGTGCCGAAGGAGAGAAGCGGCTACTCTATTGGTGTTTCATTACTGATTCTCTTAATCTAATCTAGTGTAAAACTTGTCATCTATAAAAAAAAAACATAATTTCATAACGTACGTAAAAAAGTAACATAATTCTCACAAAAATGCTCACATTAGGAGTGGGGTGATGCAACTTTTGACACCGGCCAGGGAGTGCGAGGAGCGCGCCCGGTGTCCGGAGCCCGGTGCCGGGGGCCGTCGGGCCACGGTCTTGGCGGGCGCGCGCCTCGTACCCCGCACCACCCACTAACATTACACTTATATACAACAAAGTTTTGTGCGACGCCAAACGGCGGACGCACCGATCTTTACAGGAACTCATATCGTTTCTTAATAAAAAATAATATACAATAGTAATAAAACATTTGAAACCTCACTAACTACTATTCGACGATCTCGATAAAATTATTCAAACGGCTCCGGCGTTTCGAAATCTATTCATATCACAATCGCATGACCGTGCCTGAGTATCATATCCCGCTACTTATGTACACACTCTTTCCCGAAGACTAAACGCACGTTCCCGGCGGGAGCGAATCGCGGGCCGCGGGGGAATAGGGGTGGGGGAGGGGGCGCGACTCGCTCCCGCCGCTATACACTTAGAGCTGCAAACGTCGTTAAAATAAACGCCGACGTATCGATACATCGATGTTTTTATAAAAACAGGGGTGTTTAAAAATATCGCTCAGAAAAAATATCAATATTTTAAAATTTTTCGGCAATGAAGTCGTTGTATAAAACATCAAGATTAAAGGAGATGACTTTGTTTCAATACTTTAAAACAAAACATCGTTCTAGCACTGACGTTTTGTGATTGTAAACATTGATGTTTCTAAAACATCGATGTACCGTTTGCAGCCCCTATCTACACTAACCGATATTCACTAAGATATCACCACCTCCACGGGAGCGACAGTGCGATCCGGCCGAGCCTGCCTTTCCCGAGTGTGTCAGAGGCGCGATCGATATGGAAAACGCGGGGCGCGTGCCACTTACTAAATGGGTAGGGGGGAGGGGGGCTATGATACCGTCGTGGGAGGGAGAGGGAAGCGTCCGCTCTCTGTCTGTGCTGCTGTGGAAACTAAAACGGTGGAGACGAGAGAGGATAAAGGTGACGACAGGTGGGAGATGGTGCGGACGCGAGGGGTGAGGGGTGCGGGGCGGACGGGTAGCGACGGTAGAATTAAAGCTACATTCGATTTTCTACAGACACCATTGACAGACACTGTACAGATATAAGTACTCACATATACAGACACCATGCGCGACAATCAGCGTACAGTCATACATAAACCACATAGTCAATAATGGACACGTGCAGACAGACAGATGACGGCATGAGGGCCGGACTATCTGAGAGTGCACGAAACGCAATCACGAAGCTGCGATAACGACCATTAAAAATACTTTGGCGCCAACAGATTGATAAGATTTTTGACGACTAATGTAGTGCAATTACATAAAGTTGCTAACTGCATTTACAATTATATTCCGACAACTGAAGCATTGATATTGGCATCCATGGTTAATTAAATCGTTCAAACATCTTCGATCTTCGATTTATTGGTTAATCAACGATCAAACAAAAACACTTGGTAGACATGTGAGAAATCTTATGGTTTATGATAGATAACATTATTTCAATCGACCACAAGGATGAATAGGCAATATTAAACTATTATGCGCTCCGTTTTACATAGCCAGCTTACTTCTATTAGATTACATTGAAACAACAAACAAAACGTGCTGCTGAGCTTTGTTACCTTTTGTCAAAACACATTATCACGTGAACGGTGTCCACTCCTCGCCGCTTTGTCTCACGCACTCGATCATCCGTCAATCTCACTCGCACATATCATTCAACGCTAACCTGTCACAATACTCGCTCAGCTCAGTTATTTTTTTAAAAAGGAACAACGATATCCACTCAGCTGAGCACCACCAGCGCAGAATAGTTTAGGTATCGATTAATCATCCGGAAGCCGTCAAAAGTCGTGTGAATCTGCAGGGGCCAGTGTTCGTGTGTACTGTAACGTGTGTCTGCAACGAATGTAGCTTAAGGGGGGCGTAGTGCCGGCGGCAACTGAACGGGGATGTGGTAGTAGCGGCAGGCGGCGCGGCGGCACGTGCCGGCGGCGGCGTCGCGACACACTACCACGCGGCACCCCACCACCTGCAACCCGCACCCTGGAACATCCAACACAAATGTTATTGACCACACTTTAGTGTACTGCCGTCATAGAAAAGGCTATTTTGTCAAGAAATCAGTTTAAACGTCTTGCAAGTGACTAAACAAGCGTTCAGATCGAATTAGTTGTGTATTAGGTTAAGCGAGGTTCTCAGGTACAATGACCATTTAAAATGTTGACAAAAATAGTGTGTTATGCTACGCGACATGTCATCAGATATCTATCTTATTTCTATTTACTTACACAAGATGCACCTCATACACTTGAACAGTTAACATTGTCATAGGAATGAAAAACAAAATTTACTTCAATGTATCTCTCGTTTAACATTATACGCAGATAAGATCTAGAATCACCAACAAGGAAAAATGTGTTGTTTATTGGAAAATTGCCCACACATTCATATATATTTATTATTAATATGACGGCAGTTTTTTTATTGCACTGATATTCTTTGAGAACGTTTGTGTACTGAGTTTGGATCCGGATTAAAATATCTGATCTAGAATTTCCGCCTCTTCGAAACTGAGCTGACCAACCTTCCTCAGACCTAGCCAGAGGTTCAGTAGAACTACAAGATTAGTGGATTCTGAATTTCTTGTACCGTGGACAGTTTCTTGGATAGTGGCCCGAAACCCAATAGTATTTATTAATAAAATTGGTTTCAGGATTTCCGCTGTATTAACATGTGTAAATTTCTGTACTGTACCCTGTACCTAACCTTATATACGTATTTCATTATTGATAGACCTGTAACAGATTAAATAGGTCAATATGGATACTATGAAAGAGGTGATTCATTGAATGCCTACGCGGATCTAGACACGCGTGTATTCGGTTGGTAAAAGACGATTCAGTGAGGTAATGCGCCAAGCATTAGGTATTTTAAACACCGAAACTGGAAGCTGGTAAACAATCAGATACAACGGTGATAAGTTTACTTTATATTTTATCGGGTACACAGTACACAATCGTCCGACAACATATTCAATTAGTGGTATATCTCAACATGTACATTTTAATCAGACTGATGACATAAAAAGTTTATCGCACTACGTATTATTTAAATATACTGATAAGACTAATGTAAATTAAAATTAAATCAACTAATGGTCTCTTTAAGAGATTATTTTTCCATTTAAGTACAATGCGGAGCGCGTTCATTTAAAATGAATAAGCTACATTTCGTTACATACGAGTAATTCATGGATGACATTAAGCAAACAATACGGCAACGCTCTACGAGAACACTGGTCAATAATCTCTTTACTACAATTCAATTACAAAAACATTCAACCTACTGATCACGATAACTAATACAGTTCTAACTGCAACTAGACAAAACTGTATAAATACCTACTTCTAAATACTGTCTAATTGTATTGATTTAAATAATTTTCTATCACAAATAATGTGAGGGGAGTGCTTGGTTATTCAGTACTATTATTTACAGGTAAATGAACATGCAAAAAGGAGGTAGGATTGTATCATCGTTTTAATTTGATGAATATTTCACAATGCGGCTCATCTGGGGAATAAATTGAACGCTCGGTGGACATGGTAGTAAATATTTAATTGCAAAAGGAGGAATAATTAAAAAGGTCGTTGTCGAACTCACCTTCACGTATATGAACGAATCTGCAGGTAGGTCTTGTACATCCTTGTCGATTAAAATCTTGGCACACCGGGAGGGTGTCCAGTAACTGAAAACATAATAGAAAATTATTAGTTTGATTGATGTGGTAAAGTAATTTAAACATTCATACAGTTTATGCCCGAAACTAGGTCAGTAATTCAATCCATGGGTCTATGTAATCGTTTGCACGAGTTGAATAAAGAGCTTTCCAAGAACAGAATAATTCTGGTATCCATCATAATGTATGTCTACATTTTTCCAATTTTTTCAGCATTTATTATGCAAAATCGGTTTGTAATAATCATTGATATATGAACAAAATATTTTCCATATAAAAATATCTATAAAATCATCTTCAAAATATAGTCATTCCGACATATTTAGATAAGTGCTGTCGATATAACGATATTTAAACGTGGCATAACTGTATGAACGTTATATTACTAAATCTACTTCATAAACAGTCTGAAGTTCTTTTAAAAGAGAAGAAGCACAAGTAAAAAATTTTTAGATGAACACTAACATAAATAAGGCTGGGATGTAAGTACTGTTTGTGGATTCTGACGGTTTATGAATTCTTTTATGTTAATAGTGTTAATTCTAACTCTATATCATCACTTTATGGACATTCATACATCTGACATAGACAAAGTATCCTCATTGCACAGCCGTCTGAAAAAAACGCTGAAATAGTTTTTGTAATATTAAAGAGCATGGGGTACGTCAGTCTACCTATCTCTATCTGATATTGGGCAGTTCTGTAATCGTAAGGAAGCTAAGGTCGGTAACAAATGCGTGTGTATGTTCTCATTGGCTACAAATTGGTACTGGTACATAAAAAAACAGGACACACGGAAGGCGAAATTGCTCGAAATCAAATCTTGTTGCTGCTTCAATATTACAAGAACTTTACAAGATTCGTTGCACAATATGATTGTACCTTCCAAGCATTCTTTTGTTTACGTGCGCGCTGACAGTGTGTGTCACTTTTATATTGTATATTTATGTTGGTTATAGATATAAAAATTAATGTACACAGAATTAATACACGATGAGCCCACAGGTGGATACTGTTATTTCTTAATCGAGTTCCGTAACCGTCAGAGAGTGGTGTTAAAAGTACGCTGCACTATGCACATAGGTATGAATATATAATATCTAAATGGCATGCAGAACGCTTGAAATATAATCATTATTGCGCAGCCAATCTTATTTAAGCGTGACTATATTTTACAAAAAAGCTAAAGCATGATGCTAGACAACTTTTACCAGGGCGAGGGCGTTCTAGAGGTTCGGTAGCGTCCAAAGTGTACCCATAAAAAACCAACTGTTGCTATATGAAGCTAAATAGGCTGTGGGGGGAGAGTTACGACATGTGTCTGCTTCGGCTGTGATGTTTTACATCTTCACACGTTCTCGGCAGAGGAACGGAGGACGGTCATGCTTATCGGTAGGTAGGCATGGTTATAATGTAAATAGACAAATTAAATTTATACCTTTAGCTTACATGACAGTTCTGGACGTGACATGTTAGTGGTAGTACAAACTGCAACATAATGACCATTAGAGAGTGCGGTTACTGTACGACAAACAAAAGAAAAACCAAGTAGATTAATTACGTCTACTGTGAGTAGGTACTTCCAAGTAAGCATCAGAGAGGCTTCAACAAGTCGAAAGCAAGGAACTGAAGCCGCGAGAAGCACTTCAAGCATTTTACGAGAAAACTCCAAGTAGATAATTGGCCGACGCATTAGGCAGAATGTTGTAATAGCGTCATCTTAAAAATCCAAAATTACGTTGAATTTTTATTTGTTTGTAAAATTTAGGCCACCACTTTGAGTTTCCTTTTCACCGTCGTCACTTCAACAACCAACTACGCAGAAAGTTTACTTGAAAATAATATAACATTTGAATTGATTAAAAAATAACAAATAAAAAGGTAAAAGAAAATCCCCCATTTATGAGCGGTTGATAGTTGACACTGACGAGAGGTGAACACATCACTTTCTGCTAAGGAGTTGACGGTAGGAGTACATAAAACAAATGTTCCTACGGATTCATGACATGGATAATAAATCACACAAAATGGGAACAAAAAATCTTTAAAAAGTCAACTTTTTAACAGGAAACAAATAAAAAAGTTACTGGCTTCGTTATATTCTCGTTAATAAAAAAAATACAATTACTGAAACAGTCAAGAGGCGAGGCAATAGGAGTGGTTTAACATTACGAGTGCTCAAGCATTAAAAAAGATCAGAGTTCGCAACTTGCAAGCTTGTTTCAGTAAATGCCACAATTAGGAAAATCACTTATACTGAGGATATTAAAGTAAGCTGATTATATCTTACCGGGTGTAAGCAAGGCAATACTGTAGAGTGACTTCTTCCACATTTGAAAGCAAGTATGTCTCACTATACAAAACTAAAAATCATCAACATGTAAGTTGTAGCATCAACTGTTCATTACAATATAATCGATACAATACAGCACAATGACTAAATGGTTGATGTGGTGGTGACGTTACACATGAGACGCCTGATAAGCAATGCCATCAGGTCCATTACGGTTCGCAGATCGGCCACGGCTTTATGCCGTTTCATTTTAGAATTCGTATGCGCTCATTGAAATTTCAATTGTGTCAATTTGTGTCTCAAGAACAGACACATGTCCTAAACGGCTATGAAGCAGTAAATGAAGGCTTTGCGTTTCAAAATGTAATATTGTTACGTTAGTTTTCCTCCGATGCCTGTTGTCGGGTACACAAAAAGCTCACTCCACCAAGCGTACCTTGACCCGCTGTTGTGAATAGCCCGCTATAGAAGTGACTGCGTAATTCGTAGCTCGCCGTTCAATAAGCTTAATCTACTCAATGCCTAAAGCGCAACTAATCGTCTACAGAAGCTGAGTGACGAAGCAGCCTCGAAATGTTGAATTAATATTATGATTGCCTCAGAGTTGTTAGAAGTTAAACGATTATTCTTGATTGATATCCAACAAGGCTTGCTTTGATCGATGTTGGTTACTAGGCGTAGGATGTCTATGTATATCGGCGTATATGACATTTACGTGACTGTATTTTAATGTTTGCTAGTATTTCGTATTTGCATTCAGAAAGCGGTACGCAAGAGCAGGTAGAGGTGATGTGCGGTTGCAGCCTAGTCCATATTAGCTTAAGGGTTAGAGCGAGCACTTTTGAGCCCGTGATCAGAGAGCGTGAGACGGCGTGAGGGTTTGCGTGGAGCTGGATCTACATGAACTGTACAAAGTCGAAGGATTAGCGTTAACAAGCTTTAAATAAATGGTCGCAAACGTGTGTAAGTGCTTAAGACTTAGTATACATGACAATACACTGGACGTTTGCAGAAAACATATCGAATAATAATGGCGAGTACTAAATCAATCCTCATATAGAAACGCAAGCACGGCTTGCCAAGAGGCTCGTCGAGCATCTCCTCTGACAAGAGTGTTCTCAAGTGTATAGGTATATGTAAGCTGGAATGCAGCTTGAATTTTTAACCAGTTCAAAATCTACCTAGATAGGTATTCACTGACTAGCCTAAATGTGAAATGTTTTTAAGATAAAGCATTTTTGTCAACATATTAATATGACATATTGATCGTCTCTACAACCCGAAAGATTCAGGGCCTTTTAGAGTAAACTAAAACAGCGACTTAGGATGTGTGTGCCGCTCGATTTGAGTGATCCGAGCCGCTCATAGCGAGCCGCGTTCGAGGTTCGATAAGAAGTTTAAGGACTTTAAAGCAATTATGTCCGAGTAAACACAATTATCACCCGATAAGTTAGTGCAAGGATCGCGCAGTGTTTCGTCACGTGAGCAGAGGACACAAGAGAGCGTATGGTGTGGAAGCGTGGTCTGTTCACGCGGCACTCGTTACCTGTCCGCGCTCGTCGGTGTACACCACATAGGGGGCGTTGGGCGGCGTACAGCCTGTCCGTCCCAACACAAAAAGCGACAAAAGATTTGTAATGCGGACGACAGCCGAAGCGGTCATTCGGAAGGCATGTAACAAAAAGCGTAAATAATAAATGATAAAGATAGTGCGGCCAAAAGAAACAAAAACGGGGCGACGCTCGCCTACCCCGCCGCTCTACTGATGAACGCCAGCACACTTAGCACACACGAGGAGCCACTAGAAAAATGAAAAAATACCTGATGAGCCAAACGTATAGGGGTGGTGGGTTCTATTCCATGCGAAAATTAGAAGGCGGCTGTGTTAGGTGCGGGCCTGCTGCTGCAAGCCGGTAACCATTAGGTTCTGGGTCGACACAATGGCCAAAGCGCACCCGTGCGGAGCTCCTCCGAGAACAAGCGTGTACGTAGCGGGAAACGGGATCGACGGACCAAGCGCTCTTAGTACGACGATACGCACGATAAACGACGATCGACAAGAGGTAATAAAAAACGTACAGTCATGCATCTCAAGCGTTATTATTACCGGGATCGTAGATACGAGAAATATACACGCATAAGATAATAACGGTAAGTGAGTGGATACACAATAGATAAGATATAGCGTAAATCTACCGAGACATCCGCGAGGTTCGATGCGCTCGCTTCGTCCTTACAATAATACAATACAAATGTGACAACACGCCTAGCGCTAACCGCCCCGACAGGCCGGGGCGGACACTCAACACGTACGAGTCTCTACGCGGAGACCCCGCGCCCCGCGCCCCACCGACCGCGGCCGGCCCACGCCCCTTTATGTCGTCTTCATCTTTTTGTAGGGGTTGACGGCCGCCGCCGCCGCAGCCGCGGCCGCCGCCGCTGCCGCCGGCGGGGTGGGCGGCGGCATCGCGTACATGTAGGGCTGCTGGTAGTAGGCGGGCATGTGCATCGGCTGCGTCGGCCAGCCCGGCCGCATCATGAAGGGCGCGCGCATCATGCCGGGCATGGCGCCCGCGGCGCGCGCCTTGAACGCGTGCTGCGTGTAGGCGGCCGCCGCGGCGTGGGCCATGGCCGACTGCTGCGCGGCCAGCGCCAGTGCCGCGGCGTAGTTCTTGTGCGCCACCTCCTTGGCCACGGCGGCGGGGTCGGGCGGCGAGCCGTCCAGCGAGGCGGGCGGCGACGCGGGCTGGGGCGGCTGCGGCGCGGGCGCGGGCGGCGGTGGCTGCGGCGCGGGCGCGGCGGCCGGGGGCAGAGCGGGCACGGCCGTCGCCCCCGTCACCCCCGCGCCCGCCGCGGCCGCGCTCGGCGGGGCGGACGTCGCCGGCGCGGGGTACTCACATGACACGGGCACGAACGGCTGCTGCAGCTGCATCAGTTGCTGGTACGTCGTGGCCGGCTGGTACACGGGCATGCCCGCTTTGTCCGCGGCGGGTCGCTTGTACGGCATCACTCCCGGGAACGCCTGCAAATCGAAAAGAACACCGATCAGTCGAGGAGTCTACCGAGCGACCGGACGCGTCCGACTGTCGTCGTCGAGCTCGCGGCGAGATACTTACGAAGTTATCGTAATAGAAGGATCCGACGCTTTTCATGTCCATCTGAAACGAGAAACAGACGGTTGAACGGAGGTTCTCGGGCTGAAGGGTGGAAGGTACGGGTCGGGCGGCGGCGCGGGGCGAGCGGGCGGGGGAGGCCCGGTCGTCCCGCGCCGGCCCGCACCGGTCGGGGCGGGAAGGGCGCGCGGAGGGAGCGTGCGGGCGGGACCGGGAGAGGAGGTGAAGCGTGCAAAGCTGGCAGTTGTACCGGTGGCGGCTCGAGCTCGGCGGGCGCCGGCCGTTTCTTGCCCGACTCCGACGTTGCGCTCCCCGCCTGCTGCTGCGCTGCGGCGGCCGTCTACGTGAAGCGAAGCGTCGCAGGACGGGACAGAAACAATAACGATGTAATAGATGCACAGAATACACCTAAAGCACGGCGTAAGGTGATATTATGCGATAGATAAAAAAAATTAAAAAGTGAAGCGTGAGTGCGACGGAAGCGTGGCGCGTGCCAACGCCGCGGCGAACTGAACAAAACAAGCTCTGCGAACAGAAGCGGCGTCGCGGCGAGCGAGACCAAGCGGAAGAAGAGAAGCGAGCGCGAGCGAGCGAGGCGAGAGCGTGCAGCCTGGTGGCGTACCGCGCCGCGCGCCTTAAGGAGCGCCTGCAGGTGCATTGGAGGGTGGAAATAGCGGCAGGGGTCGCGGACGCAGCGGCCCTTGACTGCGTCCATGCACACCGTGACACAGCCGTCGTCGTGCGCGGCGACGGGCGGCGGCGGGTGCGCGAAGCGACACTCGACCTCGGCGCGCTTGCACGCGCCGCGCTGGAACTCCCGGCACACCTGCACCACCACACACCAGCCATGTCGCCGCTCGCGCCCCGCGCTCGTCTGGCGTCCGCCCGACTCTACCTCTCTACCATCCCTCCTATTCCTGACCTACCCCTTGCAGCGCTCACCGCGACCTACTACGAGCCGCATACTCTATATTCCCGCGACTATCTATATCCCAGATGGATCCTAGTAATATTTAACTATAACGCCGGCGATTACACTCGATCGTTTGAATCTTAGTACCGAGATAAGGATAAAACATATTTAGTTCAAAGAAAAAAAAAACTAGATAGTTTCATCACGCCTGTGGCAACTAATGGATGTTTTAGAATCTAATTCGAAACCGACCTCGACCGGACGCCGCTTGGGTATCATATTAAGTTGAATCCGAATTTATTGATTTACGCATCCGTCGCATATTTATTTTAGTCAATTAGCATATCTAACGTATGTACTTTTGAACATTTTGGGGTCGTTGATTAACGGATGTTAAGCAATTGCTACATTGTAGGCACAAATCGACTATAGTGGTCGATATTCTTTTAGGAAGGTCACAGCAGGGACTGTTACTATTTTTATAACTATAATTAACTTATTTCTAAGATATTGGTATATGTTCAACTTTGACTATTGCCAACGTAAGACAGTATATAATTTATGATTGCCGACATTGCGCCAACATTGTAAGGAGGGGAACAAAGCGAGTGACGCTCGCAAAGCACACGCGCATAAGTGGGCCAGTGCACCTACGTGCCACATACACACCGGGAGAGGCTTGATAGCCTTCATTGCAACTGGACCGACAAAATTACATCTTCGAACCGTCCGATTAAATTTTATTGATATATAAGGGTCTCGTTAATCGGACCTTGAAGTAACATCTGTCGGTCCTAGCATGGAGCAACATCAGGAAGCGCTACTCGGGTGACGGCAATGGGGGGAGGGTAATAAAGTGTGGATGCGTTACCTCGAGGCGGTCGGTGCGCGGCAGCTTTTGCTGCAGCACGGGCTGTTGCATGACGCCAAGCGGCGAGGCAGCGGCGGCAGCCGGGTCGTGGCCCAGCACCGCCGGCACCAGCTGCGGCGCGTAGTACTGTGCGTACGTCGATCCCACACCTGGCACGCCAGACAGGTACGGCGACGTCGCCTGACACAACAATATCATTAAACTCCTCCCTCTTCATACCACCCATACTTCAGATAAATTCACCGCAAAACCCTGGCAAGCATAACTCAAAATATAAAAATATACAAGCGATACGGTACCATTATACACATACCCGGTTAATTCGTACGATGTAACTAAGGAAGGAAATTAGCCAAAATAAGCGTACCCATGCACTCATTAGATTTACTGAAGTATTATATCTAAGCATACGGTTTTAAGTCAAGCTACCCACCGGCCACCAACAGGTTACGGGTAAAAGTCGGATTGAGGATGGAAGGATCCTTTCACGAGTATCAGGGATGATGAAGTGGTCTCACTCGAAGACTAGAGGCAGAAGTCGACTTGGGAGTAGCGGCATTTGAATATCCGTTGTGACATGGTGGGTGGTTGGAGGTGTGGCGGCGGCTCTGATTACCTGCGGGGCGAGCAGCGCGAGACTGATCGGGTCCAGCGCGGCGAGGTGGCTCGCGGCCGCGCCCGCTCCGCTCACGCCGCCCACCTCGACACAAAACCACACAAACACTACTCATCGTGCGAGGGACAGTTCGCTCCCGACTCCCCTTCCCTCGACGTCTCTCCGCGCACTACACGATCGTCACTACCCTTAGAAGCGCAGCCGCTACTTTATGCCCGATCGAAAGCATTTATAGAAACAAAGACAGCTGTGCGAGGAGGGACCCCGAGGAATGCCGGGTTGCGACGTTAGCAAAAGTGAGAACAGTGAGGGAGTTTGTTCCGGTGATTAAATTTGCATTACCGCTTATACCCAATTCATACAGATGTGAGTAAATTTGGAGAGTAGTCATGCCATTTAAGGAATGATTGTACAAACATGCTCGAGCAGTGAGGAGCGATCGGCCGTCGGCGGCGATGTTTAAGTTGTGCCTATGATTAACTATAACTAAAAATTTATTAAAAGAGAGTTACACAAATTGCCTACTATTGTTTTCGTTCCGTAACAACACGCACTCTTGGGGAAACTTTAAATTAAAGCTCGGAACTCTGTGTAGCAGCGACTCTACCACTTTGAAGAAAGTAAATAATTGCTATTAACTCTCGACATACGTATACATGTCTAACTAACTTTCTAGGAAAGCTCCTGTAGGTAATCAAGTTAATTTACTTACGACTCCAAATATTACAGAAGTGTGTGAAAACTACATGTTCATCTCATCTACTCGTCAAGTACTTAAGAGGCACAACTTAAACGCGATGCTGTCAAATATCTACGTGGTTTAATAAGAACGCTTAAAAAGTACAGGGTAGCGAGTACACCGAAAGCAGCGTGTTACGTGCACAGATTACCTACCTACTGAGGACCGATCGCTCGAAGCATTATATTAGAGTGAACAGCGATAGTAAGGACACTCACCACGGTGGGGACCTGGCCAGGTAGCACCTGGCCCGGTGTCAGCCCCATCTGCTGCATTAATGCGTTCTTCAGTGCTAGGTGATTCCGCCCGTTGATGAGCAGTTGATCCTTGAGGTGCTGCGGCGGGTGAAAGTACTTGCAGGGAGGTTTCTCGCGGTTACACCGACCCTGGAATTACACAACGTTGAAAGTTAGAATAGTTACAGTAATATACCAATATCAGTAGATAGAAGGTGCTTTTAAAAAAACTTCCAAAAGGTAAAGGCTTATCTTTAACCTACGACCCCAGGTAATCTATATACTTAGGACTCGAATAACGAAAGTAAAATGGGCGCTCTCATTCGATATCATTCCGATAAGCAATATATGTAACGGCACACGACAACGACCGCAGTTTCGGTTCAATATCGGGTGTATGTGCGGAAATCCCTCCATGCATCACAATCGCTATGGGCCGGGCACGTAGCCATCAGAAATCCTCCATTCGATTTTTCCTTATAACCGCGTCTTAGTCGATGTCAAATATTTCTAAGGCCGTGTACACAGTGCGGGCTGCGCTTGGCTCATTTTCAGCGTCAATGAGGCGCGAGATAATTGCCTTTCGGAATCGAAGCCCTCCGCCGCACCCGTCTATGATGATTTATTTACATCCGCGTAATTAACTGTCGCACTACGTGACGGGAAGAGCTTCGCGGACGTTTTATCGCCGCACACCGAACCTCCTCGCAATATTTTATTCACGAAAAAAAAACGGAAAGCGCTTATCGCAGTTTCAAAGAAAATACTTATACAAACAAACTCCACCCGAATACTCGGCAGCACTCCAGTTTGGGGACTCGCTAACTGATAATGTCCGCGTAACAATCTAAGCTTTCGAGTGATTTATTGAATAACTCCCGTAAAAATACGACTGCTAATACATTGTAGGGGCGATATTCAATAATTTTATTCATGTATAACGATTTTAATACGAATAAAATGGGCGGCTGACAAAAAGTAATATACATTTATTTTATTACTAGCGACCCGGCTTCGTGCGGATCCTATTGAGGTTGTTACTGGTAATTAAATTAAAGAAGTTTTTTTTTATATAATGCCTAGTGGCATTCAGTCCGCCTTTAGTAGGTACCATCTTCGTGCAAAAAGAATGAATAAATAAATGATGAAAGTGGCAAACAAGCATGCAGATCACATTGATGTTGAGTTATCACTTAAGCAGCCTATATACACTGACACAAGGACCAGAGGTTAAAATGTAGATGCGTTACCACTTCATAGGCCTAAGGTATAATGCTTCTGTGCCGGAAATTACAGGGCCGCACATTACCATCTGACCGGAAAATGATAGTGCTGAACACTACCATTTAGGGGCAAGTATATAAGGTAATGCGGTGGTGCCTACGCCCTCGAGCCCCGTCGATGGAGCTCTACCACCAATAAAATGTAATATGCTTTTCAAATACCAATTCCTATCGATTCATTTGGATAAAACGATACTTACAGCGCGCATTATAAAACTTGCACCAACTGTCAATCGACTGACAGTTAAGCGCCATAAGGATTACCTATATTAGAAAAAATAAAATGGTCTTATGTCATTAAGTTTTCGTAAAAAAAATAATTTTCAGAGCTGTTCCAATTTTTTTATTTATTTTTTTCTTTCATTAAAACCTTCCCCAAATTTCATCAAACACAATAAAAAAGAAATAAGCAAACACATTAAGCGATTTTTTAAAATTTATATGAAAAACGTGTATAGAAGAGAAGAAGATATGAATAAAACTATGGGCGAGGTCTTTCCTTATCTACGAGTATTAATAGCTCACGGACGATAAGCCAAACAAAATTATGATTCGAAATAAATTTAGGAATAAGCATACAATTTCTTGTCGCTACAAATATGTTGTCATTCCATGCTCATGATTTACATTTAAATGTCCCATCACATTTCCAAACACTCAATTACGAGATTTTATAATGCTTTTTACGACTTCGTACCGTAGGAAGTGACAATTGCTTGTGACTCGTTAAATTGAGAACTATTTCCAGATGTTAAGTGGTAATGTTGAACGATCGTAAAAACTTATATTTAAACCAAAGTCTTCACCATTTCACATCACACCGAATTAACAAAAATTGTTATTGTGCCTCACCTATATCTACGAAATTTAAATAGTAGGAAATCTCAATAACTTTTTATTTTTTTTACTATTTCTCAATGGTGAAATAAAAAATGGAAACAAATTAATATGGAAGTGGTAAACAAGCATGCAGTTCACATTGATGTAAAGTGATGACTGCAGCCTATAGACACTTACACTAAGACCAGAGGTCAAAATGCAGATGCATTACCACTCCTGAGCCCTAAGGAGTAAGGTATGCCTCTGTGCCTTAAATTACAGAGCCGTACATTACCACCTGACCGGAACCTTTTATTTATTTATATATATTTTTATTTATATATTATACATGTACATATATATATTTATATTCTATTCTTTATTATATTATTTATGTAATAAATGTGTATAAATTTGTATGTACTAGTTATACTAAGTATGAATTATTATTATGCTCTGTATGTCTGTTGTGTCGTAATACCGCCATATAATTTTCTACACTAGTAATGGTTTAACTGGTAGAGAACGCTCTTAGCGTTAAGTTCACCATTTGTAACAATATTGTATGTGTGTTGTGATAATAAAGACTTAATAAATAAATAAATAAAACCTTTTGACTTATCACAAGCAAATTCTATTATTTTCAAGTGATTAAATAAATTCTTGAGTTTGAGTTTAGGAAGGAGACTTCGGCTTATTTCGGCTCTGTAGAGCGTTATCTCACCTATGTGAAGTTTATCGACCATGTTGATCAAGTTTTGACCTATTCCGGACTATCAGAGCTTACTTAGGCAGTGTATGTAGTCAAAAATAGCCGATTGTCTCTTTCGTAGGCTCGATGTGCAATATTTTATATCTATGGGTGTTGTAGATACTTTTATTGATTTACATTTATTATTTTAGTAAAATTAGAACATCTTTAGTTGCATGCTCGCTTGTCATGAACAAACAGACAAGTGTGAATCTTTGCTCGCCGGTAAAATCAGTTGCAGACGTTCCAATTCCAAATTTTCTCAGTTATTAAACTTCGGCGATGCGTGCTACAACTAGCGAGTGGAAGCAGTCGGCTGCATTTAGATTAACTTGTTACTGGCAGGCATAATGTTAGTTGGACGGTCCTCTCGCAGTTAAGCTCGGGATAAAGTTATTATTTCCTGTTACTCCGCGCCGTCTACTTTAACCGAGTTTCGATTCCTAGCAACCCGTTTGTGAAACTTGAATGGATGATCACGTTCTCATCATAACTGTGATAACTCGGTCTATCAAACTAGTATTTATTAGCGCGATCGGATTCGACAATTAGTAACTTTGCGGTTGAACAGGGGTCGGTGTTGTTGGACATAAACATTAAGGACTTTTCTAGTAGCATTCTTTTCTAAAAACGAAATGCAAAATTGAACTTTAAAGCCTGGAAAAACGTTCGATTGGAGGTAGTGTTCAATACTCTACCGAGTATCGGGATTGTTAGGTAAAACGGTTTTTAGATCGGTTCGCTGGGCAGTTGCAGGTGTACGCAGCGATTAGCGTGACGGATGCCCGCGCGGATATAAATGGCCTCGACGCCTCAGACGGATGGCCCGCGTCGCTCCTGCTGGACACATTACGACACATTCATTGCTATTCCATCACATAGGTATATGCTGTATATAGAACATGTTTAGTTATGTACACATACACTAAAACTCGATTGGTTTGCCCTTTGATAAATTCCACTCAATTTTCAGCTACAAATGAGCATTGTCACTCTTTGTGCGTCGAAACCTTTGTAAATCCCTGTCTATTACATTTTACGTAATTTGTATTAATATCATAAACATAGGGGACTGTTTGTTAAATTTCACGGTTAAACCTGTAAACCGATTTTAATGAAATTCAATAATGGAGATAGTTTGAAAACCTCAAACGAAAGTCACGAAAACTATAACAAATTTAATAAAACCATTAATACTTATACCAAACGTGTTAAACAGGTACAATGAAAATGAGCGAAATTTCAAATTATTTTAAGGGATAGGACTCAAGAGTAGACGTAAAGGGCAACCTTTGAATGAATTTTCGGCACTCACTCGAGCAGAGGGTAGAGGGTCGAGTGGTCGCAGGGTGGGCAATAACCACCCAAAACTAATAACATTTTTGCGATAGTGGCGGAGTAAACCGAGCGAGCTTCCCTCGCCGTATCCTTTATAGCACAACAATGTGCAGTAGCAATAGGGGTAAGGTGGGTATCACTATCCCCAGCTCGCTTCCTGGGATGATCGCTCGGGGGCGAAAAATATGAAGGTGTAAATCGTCTTTATAGGGACAGGTGCGGGAGGGATAGCAAAGAGGTCGCAACCGCTATCTGCTATCTGGGTTGCCCGCGACAAAAAAAATGACAACGACGAAAAATGAACAGAGGCGTTCGTGTCTCGTCGAGTGCAGTAAGGCGTCGGAGAGCACTTGGGAACTGTAACGTGTATAACGAACGAGGCTCGAGTGCAGCGGCCGCCTGCAGCCGCCGCTTGGCACGCGCCGCCACCTTCCTTACTGCAATCACCGGTGACAATCTCCCTTTAATATATAATTCCAAGATAACGATGCGACTTGCCAAACGGCTTTCGTTCAGTTCAAGTACCAAGCAAAAGTTCGCTTAGAGAATCGTTACATGAAATCTATCGAGACCGCATTCAGATGCCATATGATTCTTCTCTATCTACTATTCACAGCTGTACATCGAACATCGAATTATTACTTAATTAAATTCATTCATTAGTTGACATGATTATACACAGCTATATGAATATAAATTGATGAGCCAAATAGGACGGATAGCGAGCGAGGCGTGAGTTAATCGATTGATCGATCACAATTGATGGATTGGCGACGCGCGGTCAATAGAGTATGGTCGGCCGTACGCGCACGTCGGCGTCGCACTATACGCGACTATTTCACTATTGGCTGACCCGACACGCGTCCCGACAAATCGACACGAGGAAAACAATGAGCTAGCGATTAGATGAATGACACACTCGCAGGCCGCTCCAAAGCCCACTTGTACGCACCAAAGTGGGTGCCAAAAATGTTCATGATGTCAAACAGGGACGGGAATAGAAGTGGCCGGCGAGCGGTGCCAACTCTTGTACCTGTGTATTGGTATCGCGCGTAGTGCATAGCTATGTGTGTGCGAGCATCCGTGGCACGCGGCCACGTGCCCAGCTGACTCTACTATTTTTTCTTTTTGAAAAATCCATGATATTTATTACTGTGTCCCTGTTTCTGATGTCTAAGATCTAATTTGGGACAGTATTCGTTACAGCGTGTTTGTAATATCTACATAGCATATGAAGGCGAAGCAAAAGTTTTAACTTATCTATTACCTAATGTTCAAATACTGTTTGCTCAAAATTTGTAATGAAACTAATGAAATATTAACTAACTATATTATTTACGACTGTTTTAAATTTATTTTTGAATTCGCAAATGATGTAGGATTTCTTTCACGTAATGAAGGATAACAAGCATGCAGTTCACATCGATGTGAAGAATATTGTCTCGTAGCAATAGATTGGTATAAATTGTAACCTCAAGTTGTCGTTTTGGGTATCAACAATATCCAACACTGCCGACAGACACCAGCGATTTTATAAAAGGTTTTCTATAAAAGCTATCCCCGATGGGGCAGACTATTATTATTCAAAGGGTCTCAAGTTGGAATCGTGCAATAGAGGCAGGTAACACGATCATAGGCCAAGATCCGATCCCGGATGCCGCAAATAATTTTTCCGACAAGTCAAAACGAGGAAAAGGTGAAATCTAATTTGCAAAATTTTGCGGCTGGGAAGGGAATTAGGTAAGCAAAGTCAATTCTGAAAGTAAGTAGAATTTGAATTTAAAATGATTTATAGAGGCGCAGGGGAGTGGCTAATGAGCCGTCACGCGAGAGGGGCGCGTGTTTACGCCTCGCGTTCTCCGCCACTTTTTTATTTCGGCCTCTGGGCGGCGACGCGCGCCTTTGCCGCCTGCCTACGTAACGCGTATTGCTAACGTAACATCAACATTCAACACGCGTCTCACTCACAAAGAACAACGTAGATAGATAAATTACGAAGCTATAAATATTAATACGACAGAGATACCGACTGGCCGAAACTAGCGATGCGAAAATCGACTTCTTTCTGAAGAGTCCTTAAACTAAGAATTATTCACTCTGGTGAAGTTTCCAAAAAGTTTGCATCGCGGTGCCGTAGCTTAACGTTAAAATATGCATTCGTGCGCGGAGTTATCTCGGCCACTTTTGCCGTTGCCGCCGGGCGCCGGGCGGTCACCCGTTGTTTATCCCGGCTTTAATATTAGTTGCCCACTTTTACAGGATAATGTCGTGGCGCAAGCAATCTGTTTTCATCCTATATGCTACTTCCTACGAGGACAGGGAAATTCATGTAATTTTATGGAGAGCCCGTGTGTTGAACGAACTTGATAATGTATTTTGTTTACAAGTCAAATAAAATAAAAAGTGTATAGTTATTCGGTATTATTAACGTAACTTCACGCCTGTAATCCCCGAAGGGGTAGGCAGAGGTAAATGCATGCATTCAATCATACATGCAAACACCCACGACTCGCCGGTTACGTTTTGGCCCATGTAACAGGTGGCGAACCTGTTGCCATCTCCGGGCACATTACCAAACTCCGGGGTACTGGGAAACTTCCAGAAAATGGAAAAATCCCAATAGAAGCAGAGATAAAGGATTTTAAACCGTTATCTCTGATAGTCCCCGACCCGGGAATCGAACCCAGGACCTCCAGCGTAATAGTAGTGGCCTGCTACCACTACGCTACTGAGGCAGTTGAGGTATTATTAAAATGTCCATTATCGTATTATCGGTCAACATCACGGACGTGTTATAAGTTTGGTGCGACGGTAGTCCATTAATAATCGTTTTATATCGGTCACAGTTTAAAACGGGAGGTCAGTCTGGGTGGTAATAAAGCTGCGGCGGGCGAGCCGCGGGGTGCGAGATTAATGCAACGGAAGCAGGCACGACCTCTCCAGGTGTTTCATTAAATAGCGCGCGGCGCCTCGGCCGGCTCGTACGCCCATTATGAACGCTGTAAGCTCGAGGGCCATTCGCTTTAAGAACGCCCGCGCCACTTTGTAACAGCCTTAATGAATCTTGTTACTTATAGGCTCGCGTAAATTGCCTGTTTTACTAACGTGCTATGGAGCGGGTGAAAGAACATTAGGTCAGTCGACGATCTAATACGTGAAATGACTTGCCTTCGCAGTGCCGCCGAGAGTGCTATTTCTGTAGGCGGCTACCCAAAGTGAACGGTTGACAGAGTGTGTAATTACTTGACGATAGCCAAATTAACCTTTCTATTTGACTTAAATTCATTCGGAACGTTTCGCAATTAAATAGTTTCACACCGATATTCAACTTACGGTTAATCAGTTTATAATTAGTGAAGTAGGTACTAAGATTATTATTAAACAATTTCGTGTTTATTCGGGTGTATGAAGGGTTAGTGAAAATAATATGTGTTGGCTGGGGGAAACGAGGGTGTGTAATATCAACGAATCCGGGGCGACATCGCTCGGCTTGCCCTCGCCCGCCTAACCAGTTTAGCCGAACTGATGCAGTAATTAGTCTAAGCAGCAAGACGGAGCACCGTGGCTCGTGAGGCCATGCGCCGCTTGACATACTTCGACTCGCTTATTCGCTAGACACCGACACTCGAGCCGTGCTCGCTTCGTTATTTAACTAGAACATATTAAACAAGTATTTTTGTGAACCGACGTTGCTGCTGTTATCTTCCAAGTCGCAGACAACAATAGTGTCCGTCTTAACAAAGGATTCTAGGACATTACCGCAACGGTATCTCTGCTTTTGTACTCAGGGTAATAGAGAGTAATAGATCGAGTTCTTACTGCCAACTATGGGATCAGTTTGATCTATTTTTATCGATGTACTCGTATATAGGTACCATAGGGTAGCGAATACCGAAGGAAAACTTTGTTTGTTATACAACGACTGTCTACATCTATAGGTAGATACGTCACGTTACAGTAGAACTATACGTCAACCTGGGCCTTATTCTGAGGCGTACAATAAGAGGCGATAACACCGAGGCGGACTAACTACAAAATAAAGAGCTTTTAGTAGCTACGATAAGGGAAGTTTAAGGGGAGTTTTCGGGCACGGGTCGCACCGATAAATTGGGCGGCACTTAATTATGATCTCGGGCGGCATCTTGCAAGCGGCTAATGTCCCGGACTCGTTTAATGCGCGAACTTGTAGTCTCAGCTCCGGCGGGCGTGATAAATTTCCATCTGCGCCCCGCACGGCCCCGCAGTACCGACACACTGCCACGACGACACACCTAGTGTTGAGCAGGACATACAAGAAGCGGAACATTGGTCCCGCACAAAATATGACATTGTACGAGCGACTCGAAAATGTATTTGGTGACTACTTACTACTTTTTTA
The DNA here is from genome assembly GCA_036365455.1 of Macrosoma leucophasiata. Taxonomy (NCBI): domain Eukaryota; kingdom Metazoa; phylum Arthropoda; class Insecta; order Lepidoptera; family Hedylidae; genus Macrosoma; species Macrosoma leucophasiata. The sequence continues at coordinate 16,937,219 of JAWQUS010000007.1, read as the reverse complement.
TGTAATGAAAGTGGCAAACAAGCATGCAGTTCACATTGATGTTAAGTGATGGCTGCAGCCTGTAGACACCCACACAAAGACCTGAGGTCAAAATGCAGATGCAGTTCTGAACACTTCCATTTAGCGGCAAGTACCTATATTAGGTAATGCGGTAGTGCTTACGCCCGCGAGCTCCGTCACTGGAGCTCTGCCACCAGTACATAAAAATTATGACATTTATGACGCGTTACTCCTTGATCTTGTAGGTACTATGATGTGACGTAGTAAAGAGATAATAAAGGTATCACAGCTTCAACATTGTAACAACAACATGAAGGGATGTATTTGAAATTGTAGGACATACAAACAAGTTGGCCTTAAAAACTTTAAGTGTGACTTAGTCATTCTTTGTAAGGGACGGTAAAAATTTTATCTCTCCACAAATTCTGTCATGTTGTTCATACTTCAGCCGAAAGACGTCCACAGCTGGACAAAAACCTTCGAAGCTTGTAGTCACTTCGCCACGCAGCCGAGGCAGCCTCGCGTCAATTGAACCGGGACAATGGAGGTACTGGTTCAGTACAAAAAAAACTCTCAACACTAATCACACCACTCACACCGTCACACCACCACAAACCACCACAGTCCTCGACACACGCCACTTACATTCCGATACTTTAATTTCATACCCTCTTGCTCGTTATACGTTCCAGCGCAGCTTATCGCGCGTACGGCGCTCGGATTTTGATTTATTTGCACCTCGGAAAATCGTCGTCAGTCGTGTTATAGACATGTGCCTAAATTATTACTTAGTGAAACTACCACTACCACTACCGATAGTAAAAAATATTTCACTAATGAGCTGGCGCCAAAAAAACGTCTCAAATCCCGACATTTACCATTTTACACTCGTATAATGGTTCGAAAGCGTAGACATTAATGTATTTACCGCTTAATGGTAAATAATGTATCTAAAACTCCGCATTGAAATGTACTAAAATTATGAAAAAGAAAACAAAATATTGTTATTTACCTATAGATTACAAGAAAAGCTATAAGAAGACTAGGTATGGTATTAAAGACAACATAGAAAAAATCTTAATTGTAACTACGGAAACCTGCGAACGCGAGTCCGACTCGCACTTGGCCGGTTTTTAAACTATCATCATTATTTTCAAGCTGCAGTTAACGTGCAATTTACCATCAATGTAAACTTACATGCTTTTTTACTTCTTTCAAACAAAAATTGAGTTGCGGGGTGCCTACGATAATTTCAAACAACTATTACTAAGGGTGGAAGAACCTCTCTATTGTCGACACATATGTTGCGTGTTCACAACTTTGTCATCTCATACAATGGTGCACGCTAAACAGGCTCAACTGAATAAATGAATGCGAGTTAGGCGTCGAGTTAAGTCTGCGTCGCACGTTGCCTTTCCCACGGTACATCGTATCCCACTCACTAAAATCCGGGAACTCAGTAAAACATGCGCACATAAATCAAATTTCTTTACACAACAGCATTATTAGCCGCAATGATTTACGACAAAAGACAAAAGTTTACTTTTTCGCCGTTTCGTGTTCGTCGACTGTAAGGCTAATAATTACGGCAGACTTATGGTGAGAAGTTGTCAAGGTAAGAACAGCCTATAAAAAAGTATAACAAAGAAAATAATCGACAAACCTATTTAAATATTACCCGCAAAAAAGTCACGTAACACTATAACGAAAGCACGTCTACACAAACGATAGCCGACACACATAGTTATAAGTCTTAAATAATGTAGCGCAATAATATTAACAGTTACCATATCCAACCCCTGTTGAGCCCACAAAGCCGCGAATGTAATAAATTTAGGGAAGTAAAAACAAAACTTGGGTGTTATGCAGAATCTAATATACAGAATACAAAGCACTGTGTGTACGTGTCTATACATTAGGAAGTGTCAGAATGTTATTGCTCCGTGTAAGGTTAATTTGGCGGCGCGGTCGAAACCCGTGTATTAGGGGTGCAAGTCCGCTACTGATACAGAACCGACGTCGTAAGTATCTGTGTTAAAAATTGTAAAAATAACGTACGTAAAACGTACTTAAGACGTTAAGATGCTTCGATGACTTTGAACTATATGTTTATTTGTATATAGCTCGATTATGTTTTGGACACACCTTCGACGACATACCCTGATTAGTCTGTGGGATACGCACAAAATTTGTATCCAAAACATATCATAGGTAGGTAATATAGTGTCGATGGATAATAATCGTGATAACAAGAATAAAATAAATCGATGGTAGTTTTGAATAGCGAACGGTTATGCCAAAGATATTATAAGAATGTCTTTGGGTTATGCCGATGGTGTTATTGAATTTAAAAATACAAAAGATATTGTCAGCATAAGTTAAAGATTTGTTATTTTTATTTCTACATCGTTAGGCGATAAACGACGAAACAGAGGTGGAAACATTTTTTAGTGCCAATTGTGATATCACTATGGAAAAAACGGCAGAAGGAAAATGATGCAGAAAAAATGCTCATCACGGTAATATTGTTTAAACGACTATGTTTATTAGCCAAGTAGATTTTTCAGACTTAAAAAAAATGCGATTTGCACGATTTGGCATAATATTATATGTTCGCCTCTTTAGATGAATTATTTAATTCTATATGTAGTGAGGATGTGCCAGTATATTCGGTGTCACTTCCTCGTATATGGAAGGGCGCTGTCGGCGCCGCAACAACTATAGGTATAATTAAAGCGGGCAAGATGCTGGCGAGACGTTACGCCGTCCTAACGACTTTTATGGCGTATGTAACATTGCCGGCACATAAAATAAATGTGCCGCCTCCAGCGCCTCGATATAGCATAGTATTCTCAGATTAATAGCGCCAAAATGTTTGCTCACACGCTCTACGACTGTCGTTATTCGCAGTTTACACATATTAATGAGTTAGATATTGGAATCTTGTCGGTTCCGTGTATTGCATTCACTCGTACAAACCGCGCTCTGTGTTATAAAGTTGTAAGGAATAGATCCGAGGCGCGTTCATAAAATATGTACACGCAGGCCTCGGGGCATTCCCGACGTGTATAAAGCAAAGAATCGACAAACAAGTTTACAAAAGTTATAATCTAGTTAAATATTAAAGGCCAGGACATGCCCAAGTAAAAGATGAGCTTTCTTTGAGGAAACTTTTTCTCTTTTAGTTCTAAACAATTTGTCGGCGATAACAGTAAAATATACCATAAGTGTTTGTTTATGAAGTGTAATACGGTTATATAACATCTCGCAATGCGTTTGTCGTTCAAATGGTTTGGTACTTATAGTTATTTTTGTTAATGTTAAGTGTTGCGAGGAGGCGGGTGGCGCGGCGTGACCGCGGGGCCGTCCCGTCCCGACCCGTCATTTAAATCTTTATACGTCCACATTAGCTTTATAGACGACGGGGAGCTTTCTCCGGCGTTAGCGGCGCCTGAGTGCACTTTTATTGAGGATGAAATACCGTAATTGCCACTCGGCGCCAACCCGTGACTGACGAGTTTTGTACGTGCTAATTGTGTCATCATACTCGCGAATTTTAAGTTTTTATAACATTTCTGTTACGAGTACAATAACAAACACTGAAACGTAGCACGTATTTTAATTAAAACGATCCCATGTTTTACAGTCGGCCTATCGCGAGTGACGGGCACTATTTGTTACGTTAAGAATGTTTTCCTGGAGGTCGGAGCGAGATAGAATTAAGGATAATCGCATTAGGAAACATAATGGGGTCTGTATTGAGGATACTAGCTAGTAGCTACCGCATAATACCGAGGCCACATAAAAAGGGAAATATTCAAAACAATAACCGCTTTTCATATCTCAATCCCCAAACATCCGTAATCTTGACAAATGACGGTCTTTCAAGTGTAGTCGGCACTATGGGTCGCATTGACAAAGCCCCAAATAAACTGACGCGGACACATAAATACGCATATTCGATGTTTTATTGAGTGTAGGAAATGCGAAGGAAATAGTTTCCCGCATCATTACGCAATACATCAATCAGATCGGTCGGCCAGCACTAGGGCAAATTTTGAAATTGAAGAGGCTTGTAGTCACTACACATATTTGTATATCGTTATAACTAGGACACGTACGTATTTATTCAAGCAATACTCGAAACATAATTATTTTCTGAACATTGGTTTGTGGGATAACATTGTGAGAATAGATCGCTGGAAATATTTTAAGGTGGGAAAAAGACATTCTTAAATTCAGAAGTTTTTAATCTATACCTATCTTTTATGGCCCAAAAATACTTATCTTATATTCTGTAGTCCGATATAAGTTTTTGTAATTGTACCTACAAAAGTATTTAAACAATTTCTATCGAATGATTAATTAGACATGGTTACCTATACCTAATGAGGCGAGAGGTGTGTAAGAACGCTATTTGGCGCTCCACACTCTCTGCCTACCCCGTAAGGTACTTGGCGTGTAGATACATACCTATATACGATATACTCTACATTAGTCCAGCGTGTAATACACATAGAAAGACTTGACTTCTTGTAACTTTTTGAGACGCTTAAATGCAATGGAGCTACCGTTAATCTTCATGACATTTTGTTCACGGAACACAAAATCGTTGATAGAGAGGCAATTTGAAAAAGACTGCACGAAAAAAAAACAAGACAGAAAGCATAACGGAGGGTATAGTAAATTGGTGATTTTGGCAGCAAAGCGGCATTTGTTGTGTTGTGGGGTAGTGTTCGCGTGGTGGCGTGGTGGCGGTAAGGCGTCGAGGAGGCTAGGCGGCTAGGCTAGGGCCTGGTGCACGGTATATCTGCATTGTGGGGCGGCGTCGCGGCGCCGGCGGGTCTGGCGTCGCGGCGGCGGCGCATACATCAGGCACGCGAGCGCCCTCCCGCCCCGCACCCACCGACCCTACCCGCTTCCACCCCCTTACCAATTATCATCATTGAGTTTCCAGTTTTGACCGCATTTCCGAGTTGCGAATTCACTGCTTGTCTCTATCTGCGTTTCGTTTTTCTGTTTTACGGGGACACCGATCCGATAGCCCCGAAATGTAAATTCGCGGCTTGAATTATTGATGGCTCAGTTATTGTGCACAATATTCATTTATAGTAGTTCCGGTCGCTGAACATATGGACAGGCATCGTTCTTAATTTATGGTACAGTAATTACTGCCACAGAGCTATTACAGCATTAGCCAGTAAACGCGTTTGTATTGAGATGTCCATTAGTGCCAATTACCATTAATTATATTACCAACATGGTCTATTTCATTTGCATAAGACCTTGAACATAAATATCGCCTAAATGTCACCACATATTGTAGGTATTATACTTCAGTTTCAATGAAATAAAATAGTAAGGAAGGATCTTAGCTCTAAAAATCCGTGCAAGGCTGAAAGTGTCGAGGCACGAGTTCAACATGTAAACAATAAATCGCGTCGAATGTAAGTTCACCAGTAAGTTCATTCATTAAAAATATTCTTATTAATTTATCAGAACAATAGGTAATCAGATTTTCATAATTAGAAATCCAATGCCGGATGAAATCTTACGCCATGTCACAATTATACACAGATAAGATAATTTACATCTATGACTCACGGATAATACCAGACAAAGTCATTGTTTGCATCATTATCACATAATCAGCGAGGAAGCAACGTTACTTACCTACCCAAGTAATTACAAAGTTTCATTAAAATAACGAAATGTTTCCATTGGCATTTTCCTCCGCGTTGAAGTTACGAGACTTAGGCCCGGTATCCACCAAAGCGGAGAGGAGAGGAGACGAGAGATGTGTTTGTATAAACTAACCCGATTTCGTGATTTCCACATCTCTTCTCCGCTAAGCTCGCGTGGAAATGGATCAAGCGGAGAGGAGAGGAGAGATGTCTCATTTTTCTATAGATTTTTGTGCGGCAAGCGAGCAAGCGGCGCGGCAGAGTGGAGAAGCGTCTAATCGGGCGAACAAGCGGCGTAGCGGGCGCTGCCCGGCCGGCCGATCTTGACTGGTTTCGATCTCTCGCAGCTCACATCAAATCTCTGCTACACAAAGCTCACATCTCCTCTCCGCTACACTTCTCCCTCCGCTTAGGTGGATATAACCTGCCAGCTTTGCGCCATATCTCGTCACCTCTCCTCTCCGCTTTGGTGGATACCGGGCCATACGAGTCGTTTAATCCGACATCTAGCCAGAACATTCCAGTTGACTGCCTTCAGCTAATCCAATATATCGCGAGTCATCAAGTGCAAGTCCATATTGCAAGTTCACATCGTCACGCCACCATTATCCTATGCAAATCCGGCTTCCCGAAAATCGTGTACCACCGCGGGTTATCTGTTATCGCAGCTATCATAAACTAACCTCGTTACAAATACTACGGTCGCCTACTAGTTTAGTACAAAATAAACTAGCAATATGTTACCATACTTTACACGGTGGTGGCATGACAAGAGATACACATTTTACAAAATTGACGCGATAAAACACCTCGGCGAATATTAAGTAGCACATTTTCCAGAGCGGCGCACGCGAGTACCTACCTACCTACGTTATGTGGAACACATCGATGACAAGATGTACGGACAGATTGTATTATTTTTGAAGGCTTCCTTCGCGGCTTGAATAAAAATTTATCATGAGGTTTAGCTTATTTTCAGATTCATCTCTATTAGGGATCCCTCTAGACATCCGATGAGTAAATGTTATTTAATATAAAATCTTCTATGCAATCACTTACGTAGGTATCTATCAGTCCATTGCATAGTATACTTTGCATGGAAATCCTTTATACTTGTATTAGAAATTATGTGCTCTTTTATTATTTTCCGTTTTTTAGAAAATGTTCATAATGAGGATCGAATAAAAAGTGTTTTTATAACCAATACTTCAACTAATTACTGTTGCTCAATTACGCACCACCTATTATTACCTAACAGTGAAAATGTTATTAGCCAGTTACCTTTTACGTAAATTGTTTCGTAACATTCATATCATAAACATTTCTAGAGCATTTGAATAAAATGGTTTAATTTCCAACACAAATTAACGTATTCAAGTGGGTAGCGGTTATCGTGTCTAGCACGGCGTTTGCCGCATTAATCCCATAAAACAGGTTAGTCGTATGAAGGGAATATATCATGGCGAGGTCACAGGATCAGGTCAGGTCGTGCCGGGGTGAGACACTAACACATGCCTTTCTTTTACGCGTGCGAGTTTTGAAGATTCGTCTTAGCGAATGCACTCTTGGTCGTCTTAATAAAATTATTCGAGAACATTAACAATACCGACGACCTTCGCTAATCGTCATGGTTTTTTTTTCTGACATGAAATTCGATGAACAAGCACAATTCTTTTTAGCATTGATGGTAAGTGACTATATTAATATATTTTTCTTCAATATTATTCTTAATACCTCAATTTAGTTGGGGAAAAAGTCTTTTCGCATTATAGTATGTATGAACTTGTAATAAAATCTCTTTGGCTGTAGTATTTGTGGCTGGTTTTGGTATCATTGAAAGTTAAAATTGTAAAGAACATAATTCCAAATTCAAATGAGGCAAATGTGTGATTTTCATTTTTTTTTCGTACTGTCAAGATGAGTGAATCTAATGAAGAAATTCGATACATTTTAAAATTTTACTACAAAAAAGGTAAAAATGAAACGCAAGCCGCGAAAAATGCGATGTTTATGGACCTAGTGCAGTGTCTGTGAGAGTAGCACAAATTTGGTTTAAGCGTTTTCAATCCGGAAATTTTGATGTCATAGATGCACCTCGTTCTGGTCGCGCCCTATTATGGATAAAATGGATGCCATTTTTGAAAAAGTGGAGCAAGATCGACATATCAGTAGTGACGACGTAGCTGAAGAACTGAGAATTGATCACAAAACAGTTTTGGCGCATTTGAAAAAAGCTGGGTACAAAAAAAAATCGATCTGAACTCTACTGCGAACAACTGATGAGATTAAAGCAAGAAGTTGAGAGAAAGCGGCCGGAATTGATCAACAGAAGGGGTGTGGTGTTTCATCATGATAACGCTAGACCTCACACATCTATAGCCACTCAGCAAAAATTAAGAGAGATTGGCTGGGAGGTGTTAATGCATCCGCCGTATAGTCCTGACCTTGCACCTTCAGATTTCCACCTGTTTCGGTCTCTTCAGAATTCTTTATGCAATGTTAGCTTAACATCACGAGAGGACTGCCAAATCCACTTGTCGCGGTATTTTGATGAGAAGTCCCAAAATTTTTATAACAATGGGATCATGTCACTACCTACAAGATGGCAAATGGTTATCGAACAAAATGGTACATACATACTTTAGTTAAATTTAAACAAACTATATTAAAAAATGTTTTGAATTATCTTAAAAAATGCGAAGAAACTTTTTCCCCAACCTAATAGATTCATATTGATTACTAATGTAAAGCATTTGCATGCTATTCTTATGGTTAATAGGATTGTGACTATTTGTGTTTTCCATCATTGTATACCCTAATTAATGCAAATAAATGAATTTTATTTTACTATAATAAAGATGATGACCGCCATGCCACTCTTGTGGCCTAAGTTTTTACGTCTGCGTCGGATAATACGGAGTCATGCTTTAGGTACCTACCACTATTAATATTTAGCAGCAAGTATATTATGTGCCTTCGCCCTCGAGCTTGTCACTGGAGCTCTACCATCAGTAAAAACCTGATTGTGGACGCTGCATAAATTTAAGGATAAACTGTTCTTACTCGCAACACGCCAAAAAATAAAACGCAAATTAATAATGCAAATACTGATAAGAGAAACATAAATATTACATTTCGTTTGAAGGTTGTGCGATATTCTTTATTTTTTCGGATAAAACTCATTAGTAACCGGCCTTAAACGAGATTATTTTAATGGTTTAACCTTTGGGAAAAAGTGAATCTTGCCTCGTTATAAGGGTGAAGCCTTACAAGCGCGGCGGTGTTATAGAGTGGGCGGGAAATGTTGTCGGACTGCTACTAACTATACAATCAATATTGTCCTAAAACGTATGCAGAGTACGTATACATTCAATATTGTCCTGTACCTCAATTTTTTTACTGGTGGTAGAGCTCCAGTGACGGAGCTCGCGGGCGTAGGCACCACCGCATTACCTAATATACTTGCCGCTAAATGGTAGTGTTCAGCACTATCGTGTTCCCGTCAGGTGGTAATGTACGGCCCTGTAATTTCCGGCACAGAGGCGTAACACCTTAGGCCTCAGGAGTGGTAACGCATCTGCATTTTGACCTTAGTCTTTGTGTGGGTGTCTATAGGCTGCAGTCATCACTTAACATCAACGTGAACTGCATGCTTGTTTACCACTTCCATAACATAAAAAAAAAAAAAAATTGTTTGTTTTTTTTTATTACTATCGGCCCTCCCTGGGTTCGCAAGGGTGCAACGGATATCGCCTTAACCTTTTACATACAAACAAAGAGACTGTACCTCTTTATAATATTAAGTATAGAGTATAGCTATTAATTCAAACTAACGTTCCATGGCTGGGAAGTTTTAGAATTTCTTAAAGGAAGAATGAAGGAAATACCCACTATTACGCCACACTCGCAGTTTTTTTTTTAAAGTAGTGGATAATTAGATTAGATGCCGCTGCAGACCGACCCGACGTGCAAACCGAGGCGAACTAGTTTTTTTATTTCACATTAATGTCGGAACTATTACAGGGAAAAGAAAGGATTTGAAAATTCGTAAGACACGGAGACGTTTTCGTTCCAACTAATGTAGTTGGCTAGTACATTAAAAACCGGCCAAGTGCGTGTCGGGCCACGCAGCGTAAATTGTGCCGTTCTCAGCTGGTAGAAGTTTGACTTTAACAAAAATTAGCACTATGAAGCAAAATATTTCACAAACAGATCGTTTAATCGAAAATGTATCTTCTCAAACCCCAAAAATTTTAATGGACCTACCCAACGCTACTCTACAATGATATGATACGCGTGAAAAAAAATTGCATCCCCAATTAAATCACAGGGTAGGTACCCAAAAAAAAATGTTTGCCAAGATTTTATTGCACGACTTTCTCCGCGTAGCTTATTGTGTACATTCGTGTAAAGTGTAAGTTTTCTGGTATTAAGAGTCTACGAGCTTTGATAAGGACAGGCAGGCTACGGTACTGTAGGGAACGAAACTGTAGGCTACGGAACCCCAAAAAAAGATTCAACGACGCAAAATTACATTGAAAAGAAAAATATTTCATTTCGCCGAATAAACAAGGAAACAACAAACAGCTATGAAACACAAACGCTCACCTAATACCGAAGAATCCAACAAGATATTTGATAAAAAAAATAATGTAACAACTTAAATAAACACCATTTCAAGTAGTCCGAACAGGAAGGCAGTTGACTCGGGAATGGTCTGTGGTAACGTCCATCCACGGCTACAATTTAATTAAATAAGGCTTCAGATTAACTCGGTAAGGTTTCACACAAAGCTATACAGTTTCATATTTTACCGCGCGCCGACCACGAGTATTTTTATAACAATCTACATCGATCGCTTTATAGCGAGGGATTTATAGACAAATATTTGTGTCCCGAAGATAACGCCAATTACATTCTATTGAACCGCAATCCAATGTTGTTAATAAGATGTTACAGACAAAGGTATAGCAAAATTTGCGGTGTCTCGCGATTTGTTACCGCCAAGTCAATTAGGTTAAACAATGTCGCTAATAACAATAATGCCGGTAGGAGTGACGAATCAAAGTTGCTTCGGTGTAAAGTCTCGACTTTGATAATAATGGGTTTCGTTGAAGCGGCGTGCGGGGTGTGGAGACTGTGGAGGGTTGCGATTGTTTCCGATGATAAACACCGGCCGCCCGCCGAGCCATCCAAGAGTCGACGCTAATTAAACAACAACGGAGAAAATTAATTTGATTGTTTCGGAACTGCGCCTCTTTGTTTCAACCCTACAAACGAGTTACCTTGGAAAATATTTGACTGACGCCCCTCAGCTGTTATGTTCTCCACTTCGTAAAATTTCACTGCGTCACGATTTACTTTTTTTTGTGTAAAAAAACGTAATGCCGCAGGAGCGGGCGTCGACGATGACAAGCGAGAACCGACTGAGGGAAGTACTGTTTGACACCTTGACGGAAAGCTTCTAAGTGCAACGAGTTCGACGCTCGTTAAGACGTAAAGTGACTTTTTAAGTTAAATACTACACTGTAAACACCATTATTTATTTCAATAGGTGTGAGCGTAGTAATTTCTCAAAACTTAGCCGTCGGGCGGATAATGCAGGCGACCCACGATTGTTGTATCAAATGTTTATGACAAATTAATATCGCGTGACGTTGCGGACCCGCGTTTGGACGTGTCGGGTCTCTCACTTTTCACTACGGGTGTACTACTGATTCCTGTCATCATTAACGATAAACATTGATTAATTACCATTTACAGAGCCGAGACATTCTATATCGAGTCAATACATATCGGGCGTTGCATCGGAAGCATCGATGCACGGCGACGTGATTGCGAAAACGTGTGATACTCAGACCGAAATAGATACCCAGTATACCCGGTTGTTGTCGTCTCTCAACTACTGCAGATGAATAATTTATAGCTTACCCGACACGAAGTTGGAAGCTTCGGATGTCAATTAAACAAAGTATTTGCGAAACACCCCTGAATGAATGGGTTGTAAAATTGAATTCGGAAAATTAAACGTGAATAGGCGCGGGCAAAAACTTTAATGCGTGCTCGAGTGTCTGTTGGCGCGAGAAGGTGAAATTACATGAGGTATCCGATTCGGGCAAATTCGTTTCTAGGGAAAATGTATTTACGTGGAGAACATCGGAATGTCTGGGAGTGTCTACATGACACTAGATACAATATGTTTATTTCAGTTTTCATTGTAAGATTAATTATAAAGAAGTCGATTCTTATATAGTTCAATTGATTTAGAGTGAATTTCACAGAACGCACTAGGACTTCACTTTGAATCAGAGTCGAACTTTCAGTTGAATTACTTCACAGACTCGTGTAATTACCTTGATAATACTTGTTCTTTTACCTTTAGTAAAGATGTGCGTTTGCAGTTGAGTTATGTTATGACAAGCCTGTGAAACAAAGTTGGTATTGGAAGTTAGACATTCATTCAAAACGGGCAAAGTTATAGTGTTATTAGAAAAGAAAATGGGTAAAATGTACATAAAAACAATTATTATTTTACCTTTGCATTTAAGTAGCTGACTTTATTAAGGTTAAATTAAGTTGTAACTTTTTCATCTGAAATCTATACTTATTACAAAACTGTGTTTGTTACTTTCTCTATCGGAACGAGTCAATGTTATCATCATCGTCAATGTGATAATCAAAATTGTTGATTCTATCAGAATAAAGTTTTTTTGTATTTTAGACCAATATACTGAGTACCTAGGTTATATCTATCATAGATAATACAGATGTATGAAGTTATGATCCTCAAGGAGGCAGTCATCATGCAAGCGAAAGTAAGGAAGCCATTACCCCGCAGATAAAACCGCAAGACACTTCTACTTAAGAACACACAAAATCAAATGACATTGGAAAAGCTAACCCAAAACATTTAAAAGCCAAGTTGTGATAACGTAGGGGCATCAAGGTTTCGGTCGCCCGTGCATAGGAGCGGTTCATTAAAGGACGCGTGGCTCGTCTCATTGGGGTTGGACAAAAACGACCCGATGTCCGTTACGGTTTTGGCCGCAATTAAACAAGAGCGACCGACCGTTCATTGGAAAAGCGCTGAACAAGTGAACAGTACAACATCTATCTAATTACTTTGTGCCTCCGCGGCGGCAGTTGTCTCTACAATGTTACGTCAGTGCAAATTTGCTTGCGGTTTTTGCGAACAGGACCGCTTTCCGTCAACTTCGCACGATCGAAACGATCAGACGCGGCCTGTGTTGTTTAATTAGCGTTGTGAGATTTTTTTTTGTTTGGACCATGTTTGTTCAAACGAATTTCTTTCCTGTCTATCACTATTGTATACAATGAGTATATTTGTGAAGGCTGTTATCGTTTTGACTATATTTTAAGTAACAAGAAACTTATTTTTCTTGAAGAGCACTACGGAATGCATTTTAACATCGACGACACAACGCAGCTTTTAAGAACGCAGATTACTGGTGATAGAGTTCCAGTGTTGGGATACGAGTAGAGTTCAGCACTATCGTGTTCTTATTATATGGCCCTGTAATAACTATGCCTAAGACATAATATCTAATGTCTCAAGGGTGCCAAACGCATCTGCATTTTGACCAGGTTATTATGTAGATATCTATAGGCTGCAGTCATCACTTAACATCATAACCATTCTTAAAATCTTTCTAAAAACAAACTAAATTCATTAATTTAGTTTGTTTTTAGAAAGATTTTAAGAATGGTTAAAAACATAATATTCAAGATCGTATAAAACCTAAGAATAAGCCAATTTCTTGTTCTCAAAATAAAAGTTCAGCGAGACATAATCACAGTTCAAAAGAAAAAAAAAAAACGATAATCTGTGTAGATAATGACACTTGAGACGAAAAGCGAGTTCTTTTTGGTCATTAAGCGGCATAGTTGGGCGGGACTTAATACAATCGGAATCAAATTAAGTTCATTCGGTTGCGGCGCTGGCAGCCTGGCAGTCGGGTTAAGTTGATTCAGCAGGACACGTGCCGCCCGCCCTAGCCTCGCTCGCAATAAGAATAAGAAATGAACCGATAAATTCTATACAGGGCTGCCCCGTAACCTTACTGAATTTATAAACGATATGTCTCAGGATTAAGTAAATGACGTATTTATTACACGGCTTATGTAGAAATGCATGGAAACATTTTCTAAATAAAACTAGGATTAGATAGACATAAATTTATAGGATACGTGACAGAGGATTTAATGTTTTGTAAATATAAAGAATAGGTACGGTGCGAAAGAGATAACGCTCTACAGACCCGAAATAAGCCGAAGCCTCCTTTCTAGGCTCGATGTGCAATATTTATTGTTGAGCACTGTAAGTTGGTACCTACTTCAATTTGAACTATTTTAACTAATAAAAAATCACATACAAAAATGTTTGTTATAGAATAATACATTGTGTTATATACCACATAATCGTAGATTCTATATAGATAAATCACAAAATCAGACAATAAAAGCCCAGGAAAGTCAGTTAGCGTTATCAGAATTGTAAGTCACGAATTTACAAAAACATTCAACAAATAAGCAGACTATATTGTTAAGGAGCGAAGTTTAACATGCGCGTTAGAAGCTCTCCCGAGATACGTGTAATAGAGAACGTCCATTAACTGATGCTAGGCGACAATCACCCGCATGCCGACCTCACCCTCCACCCGTGCCGACAAATGAACTCCAAGCGCTCACGATTATTTCGCTCTATGTGCACTCCGCCAAACTTATTGCCGGCCGCCTACCAAACTTGTGAAATAGGTGACGCCTCAGGAAAACAAAACATTTAATTGGGGTTTAAAAGCTAAATCAAAACCGATCGAGCGGGGATTAAAAATCGAGCGATATATGACGTAGATTATCGAGGGGACGTCGAATAACTTCACATGGAAATTCAGTATGACGTGAAGTACGTTTGACGGTGGGGGGTTATGCGGTTGAGCGGTGCGAGGTCGCACGCGGGGAATGGATGGTCGAATTAATTGAAATATAGCGTCGCGCCGCTCGGTGGTGGATCGGAGGGTTAAAGTTTGAGGCTGCAGGTCGGCGCGAGAGCAGGTGCGGCGGGCGCGCTGCAGTGCGACACTGCCGGCTCCCTAAACACAATCGAAGCGTTGAAAAATTGCGGCGAACGTCTTGGAACCGCCCCCTGCATCGGCGCGGAGCTGAGCCACATACAAATAAGCTCCCGCCGCCTCCGCCATCGTCTCGCATCGCAGCCTCCACTGTGTAATCCGCAAACGTTTGACTTAATAATACACATTGCAACATCGCAACATTTTTCATAAATCATAATTTTACTAGTGTTCGACTGAGAGTTTGTCCGTGTGGGTTTGGCATTTTGGGATTAAAAATAATATGTCCTAGAGTTAATTTTGTGTAAATTAGTTTTATCACCGGTTAGTGCTGACAAACAAATAAAAAGTTACTTTCGTATTTCTAAACAAATTGTAGGTACATACCGAATGCACATGGATTGGATGGGTGGATTTCAATAGATACATTATTATTTAAAATTCAAGGACAGGTAGGCATTTAGGTATCTAAGAATATCATCCGCAACATCATATATATTAATGATTTAGTAAAAATATTTTGTAAACGTGAGCTATCTTCACTTCAACATAAATGCTTTAAATAATTATGGCAAAAGTCACACATTTCTGTGCGCACTATTTTCACCTATACACCTTTATTAAAAAAAAGAATATTTATTAAGAAAAAGATGCTGAGCTTTCAATAATTTAAAAAACAGAAATAACAAAGTACATGATAAAAAATATACGTTAAATATGAATGCTTATGAGACATCGAAAATCAAGACATACAATTAAAAAATGATGCATGCATTTTTAATGCCTTTGCAGACATGCATTTATAACGTTTCTAGACAGTTGATACAAAATAATATATTTTTGGAATACAAGTAATTAATTTCAACCCTGATTGAAGCCTTAATTGACATGCACCGTTTAATTAATAGAGCACTGAAGCTTGCCTAATAGGCATCATAGAGCACGCTGTGTGTTCGGCATCAGATAGGCCGTAATATGCACTAATGCTTGTATTCTATATTATATCAGAGTATCAAAAGTGTAATGTAAATAGACGCCTCTAATCACAATTTGGATGTATGTAGAGTTCGATTGGACACAGACCTGAATGGCCATCACAAAACGCAAAATACATTTCCTCTATATTTTGCTGGGTTGTTAGTTATGTGAATTACATGTTCTATCTCATGTTCTCGCAACTTTTAATAGTATTGTAATTTAAATGTGTTAATTATAGAGGATTGCCAGGCAAATACAAGATACATTATAATTTACAAGGATGATAAAAAAATATATGGTTGATCAGATTCGGTAACGTAATCCCTATTTGTGTAAAATTTTACTGATATATTGTATTCTAATATTGTACAAATATTATGCTACTCCATAAATTTATCTTAAAATAGAAATTATAATTAGAAATGTAGATCAATCGTATATTTTTTCATGACTCTACATGTATAAGTCTTCGTCATCTCTACATTTTATTGTATGAATAGGTATTCAATAAAAATAAAGACGTCGAGTATTAAGATTTTAAATCTACATTCACATTTTTTAAATAAATACTCTAATACAAATCATTTTAAGTCAAATCCTAAAGCAAAGGAAAATACAACTGCAAGTCCAAGCGAAAATACAACTGCTAAGCGTAACTTTTGTCATGACGCTGCGAATGCTCGACGTACTAAGGCATCGGCTGTATCTCCTTCAAATATCAAAATAAGATTACTTTGTTTTGTGTCTGCTCCATCTAAGAGCAAAAATAATACGAACTCGCGACTCAGCGACATAAGAACGACATAACCACTGCGGTACTGATACTACTGATGCACAGTTTCTGAGTGTGTTATACAACGAAAATGTTCACGCCTGTAATCTCCGAAGGGGTAGTCAGAGGCAAATGCATGTATTCAAGCATACATGCAAACACCCACGATTCGCCGGTTACATTTGACCCATGTAGTTAACAGGTGGCGACCCTGTTGACATCTCGGAAAACATTACCAAACTTCGAGGCACTGGAAAATTTCCAGAAATGGAAAAAAAAAACAACATAACCATTGATAAAGGACTTTACACCATTATCCCTGATAGCCCCCTACGTCACTGAAAGTTACATTTTAAAATTAGTTTATATTGACATTTTACCAGTTTATCTTTATCAGTTCAATAATTACTTTAAACTCGATAAAAATGTCGGGTTGAAATACAGCTTTCTCAATAATAGTTAGCCTTATTAAAGAATTGACAAGTAAAAAAAATGAGACTGTAAAAAAAGAATCCGTGGGACCACCGTCAAACCAATGTTTATTGTCAAAAAAAGAAACATTAACTCAGTGTCTATCGGTCTTTTTGGTAGGTGATGATGTGCTGGATCGCTAAAAACGTATCCGTGGGACCGTGGGTACGGATATCCGGACATCAGATATGTATTATGATATAAATATATTTGTTAAAATTTCGCCAAAAGAACTAAAGAAGCCGAACATTAAAATGCGATAATACAGTCTATAATAACAATACCGAGTCTAAATCTGTTAGTGAGAGTATCGCGGGACTTTATTAGAGGTTCGAGCCGTCAAGGGGCTAGGAGGGCGACCTTCATAAAACAAAGTTTATGACAAACAATAACATTTATTACATAGTTGCGTATTAATGTGCACTCCTTTTACAGCTGAGCGGGCGCCGCGACGGCGACGGCGCGAGCGGTGACGCTTCTGCATTGTTGGACGCAAACATCTTCCGACGTGTTCAATTCGCTCATTACTAATTATCTGATTCTTTTTTTTATGCAATGGTAGTAGTAGGTAAACAAGCATGCAGTTCACATTTATGTTAAGTGATGACTGCAGACTATAGACATCCACACAAAGACCAAGGTCAAAATGCAGATGCGTTACCACTCCTGAGGCCTAAGGTGTTATGCCTCTGTGCCAGAAATTACAGGGCCGTACATTACCACCTGACCGATTCTTTTTAGAGAATTTCTAATAATTAATAACATTATGGTCACTGTAATATTTATTACAAAGACGGCAAAAACATAATAAGCCGATCGTGGGTATATCATCTATTCATGCACGCATAAATAGTATAAATACACACAATTTCAGTCTACCTGCGGTGATATACAGATCTGAAGCTATCCCAACCCCCCCGGCATTCGAATATCCCGATAGTGTCGTGTTGAAAATATGTAGTACGCATTACGTACACCATATAACGCGCATCCGTTTCGAAAAAGCACCGTTCTGTGACGTGCGTTTATCTATTTTATAGTAGGAAATAAAGCGAGGCAACATTTAATAAAAATACAAAACTTTTCCAAGCTCGGTGCTGGACAGTAACGTAACGGGCGTCTGGATTGTTCCTGTTCTAAAGTGGAATAAAATTTTATATCTGAACATTATACGTGACAAACGATGTGAACGACACGACTATTCCCCATCATGGAATACTTAAGACATCGGTATGGCCGGTTCATGTTGTCGATTTTATGTAATATACACAATACAATCGGAACATCAATTATATTTTATTGTAATTACGCAGTTTCAATTACTAGACGTCTGTGTTTGCATAATTTACCATTAACGCGAGACGGGTGGTTTATTACACATGATTATAGGCCGATTTATCAACGTCGTATATGCAGCACAAGGTACCTAACTAAATTCTAATTATTACTTTCTACTTTGTCGTGTACTGGGTAAGATGAAAAATACAAGAATCAGTAGCAGGTGTTTAGTTAAAATAATGATAGGTACCTATATATTTTTTTAATTTTTTCGCAACAACACATGTAAGTAAATTTAGAAAATAAGGAAAAAAATTAAAGAAAAAATTGACTTGGGGCGATTATAGGATAACCAGTCCAGACGCTTCACCACTATTCATTACCATTCATCTGTTTCTCGAATGTGGGGCTTCAGTAGCTTAATGTTAAAGGTACTGAACTACTTATCCATAAGTTGCAGGTTCGAATAATGCTCGCAGTATATTTTTTTAGGGTTGCGTACCTCAAAAATGAAAAAACGTAACCCATATAGATTGCTTGTGCGTGTCACAGCTAATTTTTCTCCGAAAGTACTGGACCGATTAAATTAAAATTTGGGACACACTTTAAAATCAGTGACCCAAATGTGAACATGGAACAAAAATAAACGATTTATAAACATTTAATTTTAGGTACGAATTTGAAAAAAAAAATACGTTTTTATTTTTATATGTATCGCGAGACATACCTTACTGTAAGGATCGAAAAGATATATTTTTCTAAAATAATTTTAATTAAGTGCGAATGACTAAACAGATATACAATGCGAATGTGGAAGGTTGCACAGGCCCAGGAAGACCAAGACTGACCTACCATGACCAAATAGGTCGAGTTCTGTCTGATGATGGGGTCAAAAGTCTTAGGAATCGGCGTGCATGTATGAAGAGAATGATGAAGGTAGACGAGGCACGAGAGGTATGTCAGGACCGGGATATCTGGCGCTCTGCACTCTCTGCCTACCCCGTTAGGGACCTGGCGTGAAGATACATACACGGACATAATTTTAATTAAATAATTTTGAAGTTATTAGGTATCTTCAACAACTCTTACTGGACCAAAAAACAAAAAAAAAACAAGCTATAAATAGATTGTTTTTATATTATTTCGCATTAACACATGCTTGTGAAATATATTTTATTTTAAAGAAAAATGGAAAGTAAAATTTGTAAAATTGAAAATTGAAATTGTTGAAAAATTTATATCGGTTGCCTAACTAGCATGGTTGGCAATAGATGGCGCTACTGCTACCATAAAGCAAGGCAATAGATGTGAAGGAAAGATTTGACAAATCGGGCAGGACTTCAGTAGCTCAATTGGAAGAGCGGCTGGACTAGATTCCCAGTAGGCCGCGAGTTCGAGTCTCGCCTGAAGTCAAATTTTTCTTTCCATTTTTCTTTAAAATAATATGTAAATAGATTTTTACCGAAACAGTAGGAAACCTTTAAGAAGTCTATTCTATGGAATGTATGATAACATAAGAAATTCATTAATGATACGGAACTCTATCGATTTTTCTTTAATAGTCTCTTTCACTCTTACGTGTTATTGTGAAAAATACAATATAGGTATGACAAGAATGTAGCAAATGAAAATTAGGTTTATTGGTAACTGGAATGTTCGCACTAAGTAAATAAATAAACTAATAGCTCTAACTAAACAAACAAATAGTGGCTAACATTCGGTTACTTGATAAGAATTTAATGCATCCTGCATTTCTGTCCCATCCGGCTGGGGATTGTGTAAAGCTAGTAGGGGACATGTGTCAGACGTAGGGTTATACGTAAAGTGACCATATTTTTCGATTTGAACGGGACAGTCCCATTTTTTCTGCACCTGGCCCCGGTGTCCTCGAAACCTTTGGGACGCGTTCAACCCGTTTTCAAGTAAAATCGCCATACATCTTTAGAATAATCATGAATTAGTATTATACATAAATAAATTATTTATTATTAATTAAAAAACGACAATAATAGATGACGTCGCCACATTTAAAAGAGAGTGACTTCTGATTATACCTACTTAGTGTACGGTTGTGTCTGAGTCATTTTAATTCAGTTATTAATTTAATAATTACCTTTCCATTCTCACTCTTGGGAGCGAAGATAGAAAGAACGGAGGTTCTGAAGTAAAAGTAGAGTTTCCGTTAATTTTAAATGTCCCATTTTTAATGACATCTAAAATGGTCACTTTAGTTATACGAAGCTGTTTTTGCTGACCGCCCGAAAATGTGTCACTATTGTAGAGTATTTAAGTTCCAGCCTTAGGACAAGTCAATCTCTTTGACAATGACACGACTACGGAAATATGTGCTGTTCACATTGTTAAATTCTTGTTTTTATGATAATGCCTCTATCAAACGAGTTTTCAGTTGAGTGTTTCAATAAAATATCATTAAAGTAAGACACCACGCGAATCCAACTCCGCTTAGAAGACTTTCAGAGTTTGTTCCCAAAAGTGATTACGACTAAAAGATTTAACGGCTACAGTCATTTGAATTAAAATTTTATTTATAAATCCTAACATCTTATAAAGAACAGTCTGAGATTTTCGATTACGAATATCGCATTAGCGATTAGTAGGTAGGTAATGCAAGAATGATGAGTGTGTTATGGGCTTAACATCACATCGTGCTTATTCCAACAATATAATCATGTTTGCAATGACAACAATCATGTTCAAAATTGCATTTTGCAATAGACAGTCAAACAAAGCTATATAAATAAACTCTACCGTTTTAACTCTACTTATCTATTTAACTGTATTTTTTCAAGATAAACAGATTTATGCAGCGGCGCTTTTTGTCAGTAGAAAACTTTAGTAGGCACTCGACGCGAGATGGCAATCTAGTAGCCGAGCGAACGTATTTATAATAACTGCTAATAATATAAGGGTTGGGTAACCTACGGTCTAAGTGGTCGGCGGTCGTTAGTAGAGATCGTTCTTAAGGGTGCAGTTTGCGCATGCTGTGCCACCCGTGGCCAATTTACTTGCGTTATTACGTTTATTAAAATTACTCTACATTCGTATATATATTCAGCTATATTAACCGTTGGGAACCCAGGTTGTGGGCAACTGAATTATCGCATGTAAGTAAAACTTGTAGTTTTTTACAATACCAACCCAGGTATACCTAAATTAAATGTAAATAACCAAACGTAGCAATAAACTTGAACACGAAGAGTAATTCGAAACTCGGATTTCCATTTCACGCAATTTTCAATGTGGTCGGTAATGAGTACGTGCAATCGCGATGGTTCGTCGATGCTCATTTGCGTATCTAAGTGGGCCCGCGGAGGCCATTAGACGACGATCGAAGGCGTCATTACTCGTAGTGGCGCGCGATAAGGAGCCTCCGCACCGAACACTACGCCCTTAACGACAGTCAGCGCCGGCGACGAGTGGACAGCTATAGGTGCTTCCCACCCTTCCGTGCTAACGTCAAATATTGTCGACCGACTCTCTGACTCATACATATTTAGATATTTTGAAATACAAATAAACATAAGGCGTTTCATAAGCCCAGTGCATGCAAGCACATCGTTGATGTGTAGAAATATAAACATAACTGAACGAGAATTGTTTACTTTGCAGTTGTTTCAATTAGAATGAAATGTTTTTATTTAAGTTGGCCGATCTCCTCCACAAAAGTTTGCCGGCTTCAAATATAATTAGGCAAATGTACGTATTAACGTTAGCATATGATTTTATAGATGGTCGGAAATGCTATTCCAGAGTTTCGTCGTAGATTTTAACGAGATTGCCGGCAGTCGCCGCTGCTGTAGCATCGAACTCTTGGCGAAAACCCTCCAAAACAACTTTACAACTTATTAAAGGAGATCTCCCCGATTTGGTATTATTAGCCGGCAAAAATGTTTTCCACTTTTCTTTGAGTTCGTACTATATTTAATAATTGCATTAGGTACATTACATTATGAAAATACAGAAAATGTCGGCTTTTATTGGGATTAATTTAGATAATAGTAGTATAGTGAATCGTACTCATTTGACTAACTCAACAAAGCGCTTTAAATTAAATGCGTTTTAGATCTGCGTATTTCGAACTGGAATGTATTTGTTTAAATTCTTGAAATAAGTGTACTGGGAACGGTGGGTTTGTAGCTAAAACACAGAATTAACTAAAAATGAAATTTCTTTGAAAGCTTAATATTAAATGACCTGAGGCATATTTTCTTGAACCACATCAACCGGCCGCGTAATGTAATTTATGGGATTATCTTTCAATTTGGAACCCTGCGGCAGAGGGGGAATATTGCAACGAATTGCACCGCTTTGATATTGTTTGAATGATGAATATGGAATAAACGGTGTTTTGATTTAAATACAAGAAGGATGTTATTGTGCGCCACGTTCGCAACGTGGATGTTGAAGGGGGGTTGCGATAGTGGAGAAGGCGATTCAATATCTGTCAGGAGGCGAGTGGAGAGTAGCAGGCAGTACGGCGAATGTATTATTCAGGGCAGAACAGCCGTCGCGCTAGTCGACGGGCTGTGGGATAGGCTCGCTCATTTCAATGGGAACGAGCGCCGGCGCCGGCACGCCGCCCAACTTCTGCGATTGTAGACAACGCAACCGATTAAAATTTCATCTCTCTTTGTTCGGAAACAGAGATATCGGATCGATGTGCGCCGCTAATGTGCCGGCACGGTCGCCGCCGATCTAAATTGAATTCATCGATTCGATGCATACATAACCCGATGAATATTTAACAATATTATTGTGCGTACAATATTATTCTGTTAAATATTTGAAATAATCTTTCAAAATTTGAATGGTTATTCACGATTTAGCAAATGTAGTGGAATAGAGCGTTCACAATTTTGCCCGGGAAACGTACCTACACGTTCCGCTAAAACAAATATACTTACACGTCCTGTGTAGCTGGAGTACGAATCTCACACTAACAGAGGACGCGATCTACGTTACTACTACTTACTTACTTTAATCCATCCATTCCGTCTTTATTCTGAGTCTCGTGCCAACCGATCTTAATATGTGAATGTTTTAAACATAGCCGTACGTTAGCTTATACGGGAGCGTGCTGCTTTGTTGTGTTTACGGGCACGGGTACTTTAGTCAATATAGCTCAAAAACAATTTCGCATTTCTTGTAATTTTTTTAAAAGGAATCTAGTTAAAAAATCGAATCAAGTTGGAGCGGCGCGAGTATTTACCCAGTCCAGTCTTCGCCAATTAAAAGGACGGCGATTGGAACCGATTCCCCAGCGGATACCGTGGAGAATAAAACATTGTCATGAAAAGTGCAACCATCTTCTGAAACTTATCTGCGCTCAGCTGTTCGATACTAAGCACTCATAAATAAAATAGAATGGACATCGTCATCGGGTAACGGCCCGAAGCCATCTGAATACCGTATAAAGGCGTCTTCGGGACATAACTCACGTATCTGAAATAAAAAGACGACAAAGGAGGCCATTTGTTTTGGTATTACGCTATCGGGTAGAAGCGCGGCGCGGCCGGTCGCGGAGACGGTAGCGCCTTCGCCAGCCCTGTCCGTTCGATTTTTCATTTTCAGTCATCCCCCGACGAATTTGAGACGCAATGGAAAATTTTAAAACACGCTCCGGTCATTTGTATCAACTAAGTTGCAATTCTTCAGACCCGTCACTTACATACTTCGTTTAGGTAACGGTTAAATGTTGTAGCGTTGTATTACTTGGTGTACAATGTACATGTGTACAATGATGCGGTTAATTTGGAGGAATAAATCAGGCTCGCTTTATATTCCCGTCACAGCCGACAGCGGAGCCTTGGAAGCTATTACAGTAGCTGTAATGAGATTTAGAGCGCTCATATAAAGTTATTTATGTGTAGAACGCGATTCTTGTGCGATGGCGGCGCAGCAGAGGCGGCTCGCGAAGTACAGCAAACTTGGCCGTCTCTACAGAATCAATACTAAACAGTTATAAATTATTCGAACAATGTTACTTAACTTATATTCCTTACTGATCGTCTGCGACATCATACATATTGTGGTGATACTGTAATTACAATTGCTTCGCATTCCACAGATCAATTAATATACAAATTTCTTAAAAATTGGTAATTTTTACGGTCTCGTGCACAGAGTAGTGAATCCTCGAATTTATTTTTACTTATATTTAACATTTATAGTTCGTTCTTTTAGAAAAACAAGACACGACAAAAGAATTGAATTTACATAATATAAAAATAAAGATTAAAATATGCGAAACTAGTTAAAAATATCAATTAGCCCGTCCGTAATGTAGTGACACAAGTAGCCTCTATCAGTCGGAACTAATACTACCGCTGACACGCAAGCCCCATCGCACAATGGTGTTGGCGCCCAATTTATTATTATTTTTATTCGAGGAGGAGGATGATCGATCGCTCGGAGGGCTCACAAAATCAGACTCCTTTGTTCGGGGAGATTAATCACACCCGTCTACATATGACGGGAGCTGAGTGGAGATATTCATTAGCAGCCACCGATCGGCAAACTTACTCCACAACACTGGTCAACTTGATAGATAAGTAGGTGAGGGCAAGCGGTGGTGGACCTCTTCTTTCGCAGTTTACTTTCGGTTAATATGTTTACGTACCGCAGCTGCGTACAAGTTCGTTAGAACACGAGTACGTGTCCCAACACAGACAACACGTCGTAACTAAATCATCCTCTTTCGCTATTTTTACGTGTTTGCCCGATGCGCACACCGAATGCAATACAATAGCGGCTTCTCAAAAATTCTGGAATCGAATAATACAAACTGCACTGAATAGTCAGTACACGTACGAGGAACAATTTATTCGGGCCACTTAAAGAATAAAATACATTCCGCAGCAGTTTTACCTTTTCACGTGGGAGGCGGAAGACAGTGTAGATCGCTAGGTGGCGCCGTATGACGCCACGCTGACTCGGCGTTTAGCCGGATCTACTGGGGCCTACCCGACGACTTACTTTTTATCAGGCTGCGAGCAACACTAAATTGTAACGATATAAAGAAAAATGGGCGCTCAAAGATATTGGTAGAACCAAGAAATGAGAATCTCGAAATATTGCGACGATATGAAGCATAATATATCTAAATGTGCTTGGTGAAATATACTATATCTACTTAAAGCAACGTTACCGAGAAGTCTATTCTATTTAAAAGATTAATATCGCATATTGCATACATTTTGATTAAAACAAAAATTCGTGGTCAAAATTTGCCATCAGCTTTGCTATACGACACGTCACGCGGTCGTGACTAGTTTAATCGTTGGGAAACGCGACGGACGCGACAGCGAAGCAGCAGAAAAAGGTCGCGGGCGGCGACGCGACCGACGCGACAGCGCAACAGTGGATGGGCGCGGGCGGCGTCGTCGACGCGACAATGTGCACGGTAACACGATATCGCAAACAAACGCTCGGACACGCGCCTCGCGATGTCAATTAAGCTAATTAAACACGGCGGGGGAGAGTGGTCGCCAGC
Source organism: Macrosoma leucophasiata (assembly GCA_036365455.1). Lineage (NCBI taxonomy): Eukaryota > Metazoa > Arthropoda > Insecta > Lepidoptera > Hedylidae > Macrosoma > Macrosoma leucophasiata. The sequence continues at coordinate 16,911,434 of JAWQUS010000007.1, read as the reverse complement.
CTCCCTCTACCCACACTCACCCTTTGCGTCCCTTAACTGACGCATCATTTTAACAACAAAAGCCATTTCCTCACAGAAGCGGAAAACAATGGTCAAACTACCGCGCGGGCCCATATTCGCATAGACAAGCATAAGCTTCCTAGAATGCAAAAGCCCGCTTTATAATGCTAATGCAGCGGTGTTAATGAGAAACGGCTCTCGTTCTCGATAAACCATCGAGAAGAATCATGTTCGTCAATATTAACTCGGCTTCTCCGAGTGATAAACTTTACAAGGCAAACGGCGACAAAATATGCAAACACAATGAGAAATTCTCCGCTTTAGTGGTAAGTAATTACTCGCCGATGAAATTATGGAAATGAGCGGTGAAAAGACAAATAACAGAATGAGTGCTAACAAGAGATAAGACACGGCTTAATTAATAAAGTTTGCGCGCTCGTCTGGGGGTGGCGCACGGAGACGTCCGCGATGCCGGATCCCAATCGGATAATCGCATTCGGCTAATTGAGCGTTAGATTGACGCGATCGGGACACCGCGCGAGCGAACTGCGCCCCGATTGCTAGCGATCTACCCGCTAGATCCGCTAAATAATAAGATCCGTCCACAAAGGCTGAAGATGCGGATGATATTGTCAAAACACCAGCCGAGAACTTCAACTTGCCTTGCCGGACAAAAGCTGAATGGAAAAAGATTTAAGCTCGCGTTAACCGAGTAACGGGCATCGGTTGAAGAATAACACAAAGGGTTGCAGGCGTGCGTCAAATTTGGGAAAGTTTTAACGAAAGGGGCGAGCGGCCGCAGAGGACGAGGGGCGTATGTCACGCGAGCTTCCATCAGCGCCCTTTAAACTGTCACTACGCGTATGACATTATGTTTAAATATATTTAGATTTGTTTAGTTATTGTTATTTTTGGAAATATTCATTGATGATGTATAATTTCCATGCATAATTTAAATATCTATATCTATAGAAAAATGTATAAATACAACAGTTGAACGTTTCTACTCTTGCTTCTATTATTCATTAATTAATGAAAGGATATGACTGTTCTAGTCACAGACAATGCTTTTATACCTAGATTCCTACTAGGGCAGTGTAACAGATGGTTGGCATATCTAACTGTGCGACAGTTTACCACGTGCTATTTATGAGGAATTTTTAAATTTATTCACACATATTATACTAGGTACACATTTTATACGAATGAAGTCGTTGACTCTCAAACTAGGTTAGTCTGTCAGGGTGTAGTTAGGTATAAGGTATGTTTGTATCACGATACGTCGCGGGTTCGATTCCGCAAGATGCTTTGGAGATTTCAGAATAATGAAATTAATAATGTAAGCAATATTTAGTCTAATATTAACGCACATTTATCCCAGCCGAACGCGACAAACGTGAGGATAGAATATAATTTTATAATCCTTTATGAAATCCGCGTACTGGAAGGCGGAGCCCGCCACGATATGGTCTGAGAACCTGGTGAAGATCGCGGGCAAACTGGTTTAGGACAGCCGAGGACCATTCGTTCTAAGCTTCTTTATCTTGGGAGGCTTTTATCTAACAGTGTACGTCTATTGGTTGAAGCAATATGGAATTCTATGAATCTATTTCTTGAAGGATATTTTCGGGCTGTCTATTCTTTTAGTGCGGATATGTGGGCCTCCTTGACTTCAATTTGTGTGAAGAGTTCGGTTTGGGTATTTTTTTCGAATGGATATAGTTGTTGTTGGTTAATATGTAGGAATGTACCTATACTTACAAGGCGCATAGGTCCTACTGGAACTCGGCTTGAGTTTAACGCCTTGGCTCCAGTGAGTGGAAAAGTGGTGACTGACCCAAAAGGCCTCCTCCTGGGGTGTGTTCATTTGAATAAGAAGGTGTATGTTTTTTTTTAATGTAATGAAAGCGGCAAACAAGCATTCAGTTCACATTGAATTGTTAATTGATGACTGCAGCCTAAAGACACCCACACAAAGATCTGAGGTCAAAATACCGATGCGTTACCACTTCTGAGGCCTGAGGCGTTATTCCTCTGTGCCGGAAATTACAGGGCCGTATATTACCACCTGACCGGAACACGATAGTGCTGAACACTTCCATTTAGCGGTATGATGGCAATGCGGTGGTACCTACGCCTGCGAGCTCCGCCATAGCTCTACCACCAAAAAAACATACCGCACCCGCGACTTCCCTCTATTTCGGGACAAACATGTTAGTATGCCTAGTTCTATTTGCTGCGGGCTAACGATATAAATTCAGGTAATCACTTTGTATGTGATTTACGGACAACTAAATAAACAGAAAAATTCCCACAATCATATTTTGATATACCTACAAATATGTGAGTACCATGCACAGTGTAATAATTCGTTTTTCTAACATTTTACATAACATGTGGACCACCATTTTTATTGGCAGTGGAAACAATAAATCAACACAATTATAACGAGAAATCCTAAGGCGCTTACGGGATTTTCTACTCACATTAGCTCGGATTTTAACGAGCACAACGTACAATAAAAAATCATGCTAATGTGTAAGTAATGAACGTTGTACTTGATATTTTTGTGAGTTGTTTTTTAACCACAAATTAGGCGTACCGAATTGGTTCCATTTCTAACGATCGACATGTGGGTGGGATTATAACACTACGCACTTCGTAAACAAACAGAAAGGTCTTGGAAGCCAGCGCTCTAATATGAATATGTTTAAGGTTAAAGTAATTTATTGTCGGAGAATGTATGCGCCGCTTGTAACGACTGTGTTGTGTTACACAACATTAATTTAGTGTTAGTGTAAAAATCATATTTCCGATCTTAATTACTTCTAGAGCGTTGCATGACGCCAACCGTCAACAGTAATTAAATGTGTGTCATTAAATTAGATAGATGTTTTACACAAAAAATCCAGTTCAAGTTAGGCTGGCGTAATCTTCGTTACAGCATCTTGCTCGTTAACATGAGTATAGTACGAGTGACGTGATTCATTATTTCTTTGAAATTCACTTTAATTGAAACTTAGACGTTCCTACTGGTGGTCAAGTTCCAGTGTCGGAGCTCGAGGACGTAGGCACCACCACATTGCCTAATCTATCTACCACCAAATGGTAGTGTTCAGCACTATCGTGTTCCGGTTAGATGGTTATGTATGGCCGCCGTAATAATTATCACAGAGACATAATAACTAAGGCCTCAGAGGTGGCAACGCATCTACATTTTGACCTCTGGTTTTTGTGTAGATGTGTATAGGCTGCAATGATCACTTCACATCCATGTGAACAGAATGTTCCGATACAAAAATGCTGTACAAAGTAAAGATCAATTCAAGGCGCCCTCCATATTATTCACGGATAGTTAAAAACTGGATAAGATAATTCTGTTGTAAGTTTTTATCATTTTACTTATAATGAAAGTAAAAAACCAAAGAAACCAGTAACACCGCATACCAATAAATCAAGACGTAGGTATTTTACTCGCCCAAGCTTTCCCAAGAAAAAACATTTCGGTAATAAAGTGCGACCTAACTTTTTTTTCCCTACATTTTTATACTAAAGATAAGTAATATTCAGCCCAAATCAAATGTTACTTGAAGGTCAGAGTTGGCTTCATTCAAAGCCTTGTAGTTTTGAACTTCAGCTATTGTTTAAAAAATACTTAATTAGTTGTAATTAATGGTTTAACGTCATGTATCGAAAGGTATTCATAAATCTACAATTTCTTGTAAAGGAAAATTGAGACATAATTAAAAATAATAAAATATTTTTAGACAGGTACACACACGCTTGTTGGCATATCGGATAGTATACGAACTTATTCTGACAATAAATACAAAGCGGAAAACATGTACCTAGTATATCAAAGCGTTGACAGCCATGGTTAGTGAATAGTGCCAACATAAACATATTATTAAGATAAAACATTAACCCCTTTATTCATAAACGTATTTTAGCTAAAGTGTTGCTAATCTCTCCTTTGTCTTTTTCTATCCTGCACATTTGACAATGCAACTGACAAGGACAAAGCATTCTATAGCTGAAACGTATCTAATGTACGTTTATGAATAAGGGGGTAGATGTTTCAATGCAGTGCGTTGTTACAATTTTTTCATTGTCTACGCATTGTGGTTTCGTACATTCTCATTAAATGGAATAGAATATTAATGAACTACGAACAGTGTAGGTAGGTACCTACTAACATGAAATGCGGTGGTGTCAAAGACACCGTGGTGGTATCCAAGCCCTTCAGCTCCATCATATATCTATATCTACCACCAATGGGTAAGTACATGGTCATAGTGTTTAAAGTACAAAATTACTCAAAGTAGCAAATCTACAAAACACACTTGATAATGGTATACTTATGATCGCGGAAAACAACAAATTCATCGGGTAGTAAAAAGGTCAGTTTGCGACCAATTCCGAGGGAACACGTTTAGTTGGGGACTCACCCGGGCTGATTATGATGGAGAATGTTCAGTACCACTAAACGGAAACCACAAATGCGGACACAATGCCAAAAATCCTTATCATGTCCGTCGGCACAATATTAATAAAAGACTTTATTTATGAAGTAGGTTTTAGTGTAGTAAAAAAATACGACGTCCTTATTAAACGAAGTCCTGTTGCAAGGGGGTCGACAGAGTGACTAAGTACATTATAAAAAGTATATTTACACTCGACCTCACGCGGCGGACGGAGAAACTTTCGTTTCGGGCGTTTTATGGGCGGAAAAATTGAGAAAAGTTGGAGCGTAACGGCCGGTGGCGACGCGAAATAGAGGCTCGGGCGACGGCGAGTTTAATATAATATGTAAATCGAACGGCAACACCGCGACCTCACGCTCATCGCCGAACTCATATCGCAGCCTGGACGTATTACATGGGGGATCGTAAATTATTGTGGAAAAGGCCAGGCAGCAAGTTTTACGCTGGCGCGCGGCGGATGAGGCTGCATAAGCGGAGGACGAGCGAGCAAGGGTTACGAGCCTATGAATGCAAATGAGCATCGTCGCGCGCCCCGAGCTCGGTTTATCGGGGTCCATTTACATAAAACCCTAGAAAGCCGGCCGGCGAGCGCACTTACCACCTCACGCTATCACCGTACGTCCTCGATAAGTACCTGCAACGAAAGGATGTTTGATGATTAGCAATTACACTTGGGAATTGAGAACTTAGCGCTAGATAGGTAGGAATCGAAACGAGATTGGAATCGATTAGATACGAGCAAACCTATTCGTAATCAGCAAGAGCAGAGTGGAGCACGTCGGCCGACAGAAGGTTCGGACCAAACTTAATTTAGCGCCGATCGACCGGAGACGCTCCCTAATATTACGGCATTTGGCCTTTGTCCGCCTTGACTGCAGCTTAAACTCAGACGTGCGTGACGTTGCCTCCACTATACTGCTGGAGATCAGATTAAGCGATATTAAAGTCTATTAGCAGCGTGGCTCAATTTCCATTCATTGCGGACGCGAGATTAGATGAGAATAGTTTATTGTCTGTCCACTATCGGATAGAGATTATGGACGGCTTATTATGTATGTACAGTGTACAAGTTCACCAAAAGTATTTACAAGAGATAATGCATTATCAGTATTCTATCTATCGATAAATAAGTAGGTTAAATGTTTATGCACAACTTGTATATTTGAAACACACATACACAGCACATAAATTAGCAAGGGTTACCACTCGAGTATATTTGAAATATAACAGTAGAACAGTTTATTAGAATACAGTAACAAATTAATAAGAAATACAACATTTGCACCGATCAGAATAGTTTTGTTGCATTTCATACAACCTGACATTTGACTTGATTTAAACCAGTGTAAAGTCACAACTCGCAATGCACATGTTTTGGTCCTTCGAGCCGGATTATTTCTATGATTGATCATGTTATCCACATCTCAAATTTTCGAGCACGTCCATATTATTCAGAGTAAAAACCAGTATCTATATTTTAGTTCATATTTTAATACTAATTAAATTCGAAGGAGATACGCAAATGAGGTGCTAGATAATTCCTGTCGCGTAACGTGATTGTTGGACGGTCGTAAAACCTCAGCTAACACGTGTTCGGTAACGTCAGCGGTATCAGTATCGGTGTCAGTGTCGGCGATGTCATCCCGTCCGCACCAATCAGACCAGTCCAACGTGCGGTTTTGCTTAACATTCATTAAAATAAATACAGTGTGTAGCGAATAGTGAACGGGGAGAATGTTTAGAGCTTTAATCACAGATGACTTTACGCGCTGTTTATTCCCCGGCCGGCGGTATCTACGCTCGAGATCGGCTCGTAAAACCGTCGTGCTCTAGCATTGTTTTATTATCGACCCCTTCTGCTTGTAATCCTGCACAATGACGCCGCTCTTCGATCTCCCGCGATTCATTAAGCCGCGCAGACCAGTTTTAATGTATGGTCAAACGGGGAGGATTATGATGAAAAATATGGAATCATTAGGTTAAAGTGACTATCAATTTCTTTGATAATTGAAAGAGATTAAATTGGTTGATTAGTTACTGTTTGCCACATTTAAGTTAAATTGCATAGTCGATGAGGGTTTATTTTCTCACTGAAAATTACGACCGTTAAAACAGCAACTCCATATATTCTCTCTTGCTTCTTTTAAATTCGTTTCACTTTTCATACATTCAAACTGGGTTTTAAACTACTGACTAATCATCACACAATAGATACTTGATCCATTTGGAAAGAAAGTAGGTTAATTTTAATCTCTATCGGCATTTATACCATTTAATATTCAACGCTTTGCTTAGGTATGTTACTGTTTAATTATTCTATCATTAATCTTCTTTTATTATAATTAAATGTAAATATCAAGCTAGATTTCCTCATTTTCATCTGAATACGTACTCGTGAGTTACACCACATTATTTTGTTTCTCGACCGTGACTGCGCCATTATACTCATGTCTACATAGACAACTCTCACTCCCTTTCCATTAATTTTCCTATTCTGATCTTTCTTAAACAACCTTTGCCATATTAAATACTCTACAAAATACGACCGTACCTGTCCGAGGCACTTCGTATACAACATACAGAGTTTCTAGTGTTATCGAAATTTAATTATGCCGACACAGTTTATGGTCCACGGCTGCTAGCTCGCACTCAGAGACTTTTACAACGAGTACAAAACGCCTGCGCTCGCTTTTGTATTAAAATACCACCCAGAGCTCATGTCACACCATTTTTAGTTAAACACTCGCTACTTAAAATGAAGACGAGACGGAAGTTTCATTTGGCATGCCTACTATTTGACATCACAAAGTTAAAAAAACCGACATATCTCTATAATAAATTAAAATGGACTCACAGCACACGTGAATGTTCTGTCAGACCAAGCGCACGACTGTAATCAATACAACCACATAAATCTGCTTCTTTCACAGGCTCTTTCCGTTACGCTGCTTCCAAAATATGGAATAACATACCTCCACCCTTGTGTCAAATTAATAGTGCCTACACGTATAAATTAAAACTTCGTAACCATCTGTTAAATACGCAGCGGAAAGTAGCAAATATAAATCAAGACTTATCTATTATATAATTACAAAAAGAAGTATTATAGATATTATAAAATAAGTAGTACATATATTATATAGTTTAATCATAATTATTCTTTGAATTCAGTAGATTACATACTTACACATATTTTATAATATAAAAGTAATATATATTTTATTTTAATCTTTTATCTTATTTATTTTTTATTTGTTTATATAAAAATTAAACGCTATTTAGTTGCAACAATAATTTACCAAGAATACCAATTTTAAAATACCTCTATAGTTTAAATAATACATTTTTGCAGCTCCGATCTTGATATTCCTGATATCACCCAGTTGGTAGGGGTCCGGTTGAAAATCAGCGCCAGTTTCAATCTGGCAAATGCTGAACCGGCTACCCTTTTAGTGCTACCGTGAGACACCCCTAAAAAAGGAATTATATATATATATATATATATATATATATGTGTGTGTTTTTTTTTCTTTGCATAAATATAATAAGGAATTTTTTTTTGTAATGTTAAGTACTGTGTTTTTTTTTGTTTTACTTTTTTATGAACATTTTTTTTGGTTTCTTTTTTGGGCCTTTTTATGTGTCTTAGGTGCATTAAATAAACGTATTTTTTTTCTTTCATATCAATCTTCACTCCACTTGTTGCAGTATTGTTTCATCTGTCTTGTCATGTAATTGTTATCTGTTCATGTCTTAAAATAACAAACCCTAACAAACTAATGTACAGAATTTCGTTTAATTGCCGCCGATTGATATAGCATAGGTACCTATTTTTGGTAATGAAGCGAAATTGTCTTCCACTTCTGAAATTTCCAGAGCCGTTTTGTGTCCAACAAACATCGCGACAAACGTAGTATGAAACAACTTTAAGCTTTTGTCTAGCAGTTCGCATAAAACATATTTACAACGGTGATGACACGTGCAGGTGTAGCTGGTGAAAGTTTTATTCGCATAATACATGTATCTCTGAATCCCAAAAGTTTCCTTGTGTGATGTTTACAAGGCTACCAACTACCCAAAAACAGCGATACATCAAAAGTGAGTTACAAGTTAACTGGCGATGTCCGCCATGTCAATAGCAAAATTTCGATTTAAGTTGACATGGAGACAAACCGCCCACGTTTCTTCTTGACTTCATAACTTTACAAGAAGACTACTTCACAAAATGAGTTGGTTGCAACTTTTGGTGCGATAGCGACAGTCTTCACGGGTATTTATATATTTTTAATTCAACGGCTACTAAAACTCGTCTAACCTCGTTAGATTATCAACCGCATAGGGAAGTTGAACGACGAATCATACGACTCATAATTCACACGAGCATTCATTCACGTGGCTATTCACAAGTAGGGCAGAGAAAAAAGGCAAAGGGAGGAGCGTCAAGAGGAACGTCAAAGGGCGGAGCTTTCTGAAAATCCAGTAGCGTCGCCTTAACACATAAAGACGTAACGGTCGCACTCCTGTTGCTATGAGATAATGAAAAGATGTTTGCTCTGTACATATGCAAGAGCGCCGTCGGCCCCCAGTTTACGGTAGCTAAACTTCAAAGAGAGCAACTTTACACACAACGATATGTTGAGAATAGTACGTGTTTGTATTTTACGCAGATCGACGAGACTCGCGAAGACAATAAAGAACCTAAAGCGCACAGTTTGAAACTTCAGGACGCGAAACACTTCGCCGCGACGCCTGCAAAGTTTGAGGACTAAGCCGGAGCACAGCGCGGAACGAACCGATCCAGGGCTCAAAATAAGAAATATTGTTACTATGGCAGAACTCTGTCCATTTCGCTTGCAAAACTATTTGTATTTTCATCACTATTCGTATATTTTAAGTGTTTTCTATACAATGTCTTTTCGATCATTGATAAAGAAATATGGAGATTAGTAAATATTGAACTCAGTTCTCGTAGTCGAAGTTGACGATAAGTTAATGCAACTTAGCTACATATAACATGCATAACATCATGCAGAGTTCACTTTGCAGTAGCGATCAAAATGTTAGATGAGGTAATTTTAAGAGCGTCGGCTTTATATCAACACAGTAAGCCGGTGATCGCATCACGCACACCGCGCCCCGCCGCCGCTCTCTAATCCCATTCCCGCGACAAATTAATATGCTCATCGGCAGCCGCGTCACTAGATTATGGCGCGTTCATAGCGCGATTGTATTTTAAGTGTATTATCCAATTTGGTGGATATTGTGCGTGTGGTAATCAGCGGTCGTGAAGCACATCGGAGCGTTTAGACGCGGCCGATGGTAAAGCTACAATGCTCGCATTATCGTCCGCCGTGATGGAGCGAGCTGGCGCACTTAATAGATTTTGTTGGTGCAGCATCCGACGCGGTCAGCCTATTGCGAACTAACGGGATTACCGCACGAATTTGCGTCTCGTGTTCGATACCGGAATGAGTGCGCACGTTGTTTGTGCGAGTAATCTAATATTGTTACACGCGTTGTAACGATTCGCCCGTGTAATCCGAGTGCCGATTGCTGTATATGGACAAAGTTAAACTAACCTTCGCAACGTCTCTATTAGATGTTCCGACTTCAATAGCTGTATTCGGACAAGTAACTTGGAGAGAAATCAAATTAGCGAAACTACCGGTGATGCTGTAAATAAGAATAAGCCGACGCAAAAGTCCAAGTATTGACTACGAGTTCAATTCTTATCTTTAACCGAACGAAGGAACAAGACCGAGTTTAATCATAATATTTGAATTAAAATTTAAAGCGTGTAAAAGCAATTAAGTCACGATTCAACGCGAAACATACGATATACCTGACACGTAGAAACGAACGGGAAATAAAATCGAGAGAATAATTAAAATCGGCGCAAACCATTAAAAGAGCAGTTTATAATAGGAGAGTGCACCGTGAAGTGTCCTTCATGTAGGCAGTTAAAGAGTTGGAGGAGCGCACTCGAGCACGAGTACTGTAGCGGCGCCACCTCGCGTCGACTAACGAACCTGCCGACAAAAACTCTACTCACTGCCGGCACTCCGCCCTGCCCCACGTGCCTCCGCGCGATAATAGTCGTGCCACCTACTCCTTGTACTCGTGAATAAAACCTCATAGAGTTAATATAGTGTGCATAGTTAGCGCGCTAAATAATTAACGGCCGCCGCGTGTTCGTTTTTTTGACTCGCCCCTTCCCAATCCGACACTTGTGAGGAAAAACCTCGTTCCAAAGTCAAAGTTATTCGCCCCGAAACAGATAAATGTTTTAGTGTCCCCGTAATAATATCCGACGAAACTACCGAAAAGAAAAAGAGCCAGAAGAGTGATTCATTTTATGTTCTTCCGCAAGAATCGTTAAAGACAAATGATCAATACTAGGTCGGTACCGGGAATTGTGGTTCAGATTTTAATATCGAGATTGCAGAAGCAATTGAGTTTCGAGTTCTTTTAACTAGATCCGTTCGAAATTAGGAACGTAATAAAGCTTTATTCGATTTATGTGGGAAGGGATTTTATCCGCACTTAATAGTTTTTAGTTAAAGGAGATGAATTTCTCTTAAAATTTACTTATTTTTTCATTTTACATTTGCATGAATAAAATTAGATCGGATTTTCGGATAAATTATAGCATGCAATATATACTCGTACCAACAATGTTACAACATATAGAACAACCTGCTTTTCAACATTAAATAATCTGTTATTCATCATATTATTATTTAATTTTCGGTTCAAATAAGTTCGTAAAACTCTGCAAGTAATTTGCTCCCGTGCAGAAAACGTATACGTACGGCCATATAGAGTAGAACTTTCGCATCATGTGAATAGCTTCCACATGATCACGCCTTATACGTCGCGAGAGAATTAAATAGCTAACGCAAACTGCGAGTTAATGAATCGCTCTATTATATTTTCAGTCGGTATGTTAACGTCTTCATAATCTGACCGTCGATTTACTGAGCTTTATCATCATTAAAATTAACAGGTCCTAACGGGTATTTCTCTTCAACGTGTTTTATGTCAAATGCCTGTTTTCTCGGCTCGCTTTGGTTTAATTTGAAAGGCCACGTGCTCTAAGTGAGCCTTAATCCGGTCGTCGTCCGTTTGGTCGATGTCACGCGAGGGATAGCTCTTGAAAGTCGGGCCGGTTGAGCGTAAATTGAAGCAGAAAATATTTCCATATTTTCATACGGTTCGACAACGCCAGCATTCGAGTTGTTCAGAAAAACATTTTACAAGGGAAAAAAATGTGTAATTTCACCATAAAAACTCTGCGCCTCCTGAAGGCAAGAAAATGACGGCAATGAAGGAATCGGAAAATATATAAGATGTTTGTCGCTCCGGCCTATGTTCAAATAATGTAAGATTTGAGTAAACAAATGTATCATCCGAATTAATGATAAAAAATAAAGTAAAGGTGAATGAAAAAAAGGATGCCACTTATTTAAATTCTAGATTTTAGATAGGACTTTAGATAACTGTATAAGTACGATCACGAGATATTTAGACAGCCGATCGATCAATGTTATGCATGTTAGTTTAGTTTCTTTAAAAACATCAATTTTGGCCACAACTACCTATATAAAAGTACACCCTAGCATTTAATTATCACAATGATACCTAAACGCTCGTGCCACATTTATTATAGATAATGTCCGGCGTGGATAGTTTGTAGTGGGGTTTGATCGGCGGTAATACATCACGTTGCCGTCAGAAGATATATGGGCGTTGTCGTCGTCTATCGGTCGTCGCGCCGCGCCACTGCAAGCGTAACACATTGTCCAGGGCGCAACGTGCTTTTTGCAAGGTAAATAACGACAGCAAACTACTAAAGCATTAGATGGCCGCGATACGTGCACGTAAAATGCATTCTACCGGCACATCGCATCCATTAGCGTAATTAATGTCACAGCAAATCCACGCTAATTACGTACACATCTTGTGAATGGTTCAGTCTAATCTATTGGTCTTCAATAGGTTAATTGCACACCGTTGCTAATAAATGTTGGATCAATACCGTACACAACGTTGACGTTCTTGTTTGGCACGCAAATTGTAATGTACCAAAATAGGGTATGCAAGCGGGAAAGGGACGGCGAAGGTTCTGTCTGCCTTCAGTGGACAAAGCGCACGATGCGCAAGGAGACCGGTTAGACTAGTTTATTTTGCACGCATTCCAGCCGGCCAGCAGGGAGCGAGCGAGCCATTCCCGGACAGATCAGGAACTCGATTTCTACACGGCATGGATGCCCTTGAATTCCAAATGCTTTATGGGATGCGGGTTTGAAGGTTCGAGTATTACTGAACATTGTGCATCACACATTGAGAATCTTAACTTTTCTTGCGTTATTTTATTTCAGAATATTTCAATAAGTCGAAGGCTTTCACTAGGATCTAAAACTATACGAGTACATAGGTACTTAGGTATATTATTTGCTATTTTAGTAATCTGCTGATACAATTTTCACATTTAATGTTCACCGTTCAATGATGTTTTATCTCCGTTTCCCTTTCCCACTGATATTTTAAATGTGAAATTTGTGTATAGGCATTATTATAGGTATATTCGACGATCAAGTATGAAGTTCAAAATTAAGGTAGGTAGGTATGTGCGAATGCTTTTTATATTAGATAAGATTTGACTTACAGATAGAATATGACTTGTTTTTATGGATAGTTTCTTTTGGCCCTAATGAACTCTGCGGTTAGGGTTGCCCGGTCGCTAATCCTTAAAGTCGGACAGACTAGCAACTTTGGCCGGACTTTTGAGTTATAAGGCCGACACCCACGACAGAAGCGTTCGGCTGAGCTCGGTGCTCGCTCGGTTGCGAAATGCAAAAAGCTTAACAAAAGTCGGATCTCGATTATTTTGACCGGGCACGGAATCAAAAACATGGGAACATTGATTTTCGATTTAGTTAACTGTTCGTGACTTATTAAGCTTTAAAGTGCAAATTTTCGTTAGACTCAAGTGTCCCCCCCCTACAGACTAAACGGTTGTTGTTAGAAATTCAAACGTTACGGCGATAGTAGCTACATATAACGAAATTAAAAGGAAAACTATCACACCTAAGTTGGCCCCACAAGTTTGCGAGTAATAGTCGACCAAATGTATTTTACTAGAAAATTTCGAACCACTCCATAGAAAATAATTATTTATTTTTTTCATTACATCTCTTACTCTGTAACTACGGAACCCTACAATGCGTGTGGCCCGACATGCACTTGACCGGTTTTTAATGTGTGAAGGAGCTTGGGTAAGTTTATATTGATGACGGGATTTATGGTCCAAGCCTCGATGACAAATTACATTGAATACTGTGTCGGTGCAAGCAGTTTTTTTCATTGCATAAAACCTTCGCCCAAAAACTATTTTGAGCACAGGTTGTATTAGAATCGACATTACAATATTGACAACATAATGTTGGAGCTAGGACGGGTTAGGCTGAATATAGATTTGTGCTAGTTGTAGATCCTAATCTAAACAGTTGTGTTCCTTGCTACCTTCGACGATATAGGCCTTATTAGTCTGTGCTTGCTACGATGTCCCACTGAGACTGATAAACTACGGTTTCATAATTTTGGGCACAGATGCAAAACATCTTAGACTAAAGGAAAGCTAACTCAATGCAGGAAGCGAAGTGTTGGGCATGATAATAGGACGATGTATTTCTACCACTTTCGTCGTTGAAAAAAGGGACTTGGTATAGTGTCATTATTCAGTCATTACAGGACACTGAAGTGAGTTGAGCGCAAATATTAACTTAGGCGAATACCTACTTGTAATTCTAGTTACAAGTTTTTTTATGTCAAAGTAGCGCCTTAGGCGCGATAGTAACATTATATGAAAGAATAATAATATAAAATTGCAATAAAGAAATTCTTATCCTTATTCATGTCATTGTCAATTTATAAAGGTACAAACAGATTTATGGCCCTGCATGTAAATTAACTTTACAGCAGGTATATTATCTGCTTTACCAAATGGGACGTTAGCCAAATGGGAAGTAGCCTAATTTATATGACTACGACACAGTAAGCTGTTTGTTTCGGCAAAATTACATGAATTAAATCGTTACTGAATGTTTAAAAAATGCATTTCAATTTGATTTAAATTTCGCGCAGACAGTCCTCACATGGATGTTAAGTGATGACTGCAGCTGCAGCCTACATAGACACCCAAGGACCAGAGATCAAAATGCAGATGTGTTGCCACCCCTGAGACCTTAGTTGTTAGGTCTCTGTGATAGTTATTACGGGGCCATACATTACCATCTAATCGGAACATAATAGCGCAGATAGATTAGGTAATGCGGTGGTGCCTTCGCCCTCGAGCTCGAACACTGGAACTCTACCAATCTATATTAATATATTAAAAAGCTGAAGAGTTTGTTTGCTTAAAATCGGGAACTCATGGGTTCGATTTGAAAAAATCTTTTACTATTAGATAGCCCATATAAAATCACGTTAAGATGAATAGGAGCGAGTAGGTAACATCGCACCCGCGCGAAGTCGGGGTGGGCCGCTAGTCTATAATATACCTACTTGTAACTAAAACATGAGCATTTTTTACTGCTGGTAGAGCTCTAGTGACGGAGCTCGCGGGCGTAAGCACCACCGCATTACCTAATATACCTACTTGCCGCTAAATGTTAGTGTTCAGCACTATCCTGTTCCGGTCAGGTGGTAATGTACGTAGTTTCCGGCACAGAGGCATAAAACCTTAGGCTTCAGGAGTGGTAACGTCGTAACGTGGTAACGGCGTCTTTGTGTAAGTGTCTATAGGCTGCAGTCATCACTTAACATCAATGTGAACTGCATGCTTGTTTACCACTTCCATAACATAAAAAAAATCGTCAAAAACATAAGTCTTGTTGGCGGTAGAACATCAATTCAACAGTTCAGTTCTGTTTAAATGCATGTACCTATTAGATGAATCAGACAGAGAATCTCTTAGCTGCGAAATGATACTGGTTTCGTATCACGTCCACGATGAGAATTTACTTTAATTGGCAAATAATACGTAGGGCAATTAAGGATGCTAAGTCGGGTGGAGGCGCGCGTGACGCGACTAGTGAATGTAGGAATTCAATTATGCAAACACAGTAGCGAAAGAACAGCCGAGACTCCCAGTCTATCGCGAAAGTGGCTCGGATGAGAACTAAAGGAGCGAAGTCATCTTTCATACATTCGAACAATCGAACGTCAAATATTTCACCTTTCACTTGCAGCGCAGATATTAAAATAATATTTTGTATCGTTCAATTCAAGTCTCGTTACTTTCACTTCACATTACAAGGAAGTTACGGTTAACTTTATTTATGTGGGCTATGCACATTTGCAGAATGTGAAAACGATCTAGAGTGCGATTGTTGCCGTTCGTCTAAAGCGAAAAGTACCTTAAAAGAGTGAATAGGAAAATAGGCACAAAAACATTGTTTCGGCAGAAAGAGGAGACGTTAATAAAGAAGAGTGACACACGGAGATAGCGAGTGCGAGAGCAGAGTGTCGCGATACACGCCCCGCCCGGGGGACGTCGCAATTGTCATGTAAAGCGTCGCCGGAGCCGGAGCGCGCCGCGTCGAGCCCGTCGAATCTCGCCGCCGGCTGAAAATGCACTTTCGAGAAAACGATTGAATGTCGATCCAAGTTATTCAGGAACATCGACGACTTGAGTGCGGATAATGATCTCGGCGTCACGCTCCGATCCTGATACCATCGCGGATCGGGTACGTGCAAAACGCCCTGTCTCGCTCCAAACCGATTCCATTTTCGACAATAATATTTCACTTCGTAAACTCGTTCATGGTTAACGTCATGGGCCACAACCGTGCTTAACTCGTACCCCATTAAAAAAAGTAGTAAATTTTTAAAGAGAGTTGGTGTTGCCTAAATCAATCGTATCTAAATATGTATAGTAGGTATCTATAAACTTACGAGATAGCGATGGCAATTAATGCTATTTCTCGTTAATTTCATAAGCATGTGAATTCGTGAGTCTGAGCATGCTAATTGCTATTGCTATGCTATTTGCTAATATGGTAATAATTGATACCTAATGTAGTATAATATGACAATATCTGTTAATATGCAAATTAATTGATGTATAAGGGAGCCACACTAATTATTATTAAAAAATCTCACGCATTCATTCAAAATATGATCCTAAATGCAAACAAATCGAAGACAATAACAAAATAATTGCGAATTAGCGTTTCACATTTTCACAATTTCATTTAATTTGCGAAATGCTAATACAGCATTAGCATGCCATAAATAAATGAGAATGTTAATTAATCCATTACTATTACGAGATATCTTATTTATTTTATTTTATTATAATGTTCTACGTAGTGATTGTTATTACTGGTTACATTTTTTTGTTTTTAATCCAAACATTGCTCACGCCAAGAGCATGTCTTTGTTGCCTTGTCACGCAATATGTTTAGGTTAGAAAAGTGGGCACCAGATGCATTATTTTGCGAGAAGAAAATAAAACATTGGGGCAATCTTAACATTATTTTTGTCGAGAAAAAAACCTTAAGAGGCAACACTTGCAGCCGATATGCGGATGCGACATGTGAATAATTGAGCATATTAAAATTACGATGATGCATAGTACTCGTACGAGCGTCCACTACACTGCATGGTTTGAGCGCATAAAACCCAAAGCGAGTTTTAATAAAAGCAACTACAATGTATATCTTGGATGTGCTTTTAGCAAGGATGGTAGGTACACCACTGACATAGAAAGAAGAGTGCTTGCTGGGAATTGCGTGAATGGAGCGTTGGGTAAGCTGCTAGAATCTAAACATCTCAGCCAGCGGGCTCGACTAGCCGTACATAACGATGTATTTACTCCAACGCTTTTATATGGAAGCGAGAGCTGGGTATGCAGGAAAGAGCATGAAAGTAAGTTGAACGCGGTCGAGATGAGATCTTTGCGCAAGATCTGCGGTGTATCACTCACCGATCGCGTTCGTAATGAAGATGTAAGAAAGAGACTTTGTGTGAATGATAGTATCGGTGTAAAAATGAAAAAAGGCATGCTCCGATGGTTCGGGCATATAGAAAGAATGTCGAATGAGCGAATGACTAAACAGATATACAATGCTAATGTGGATGGTTGCAGAGGTCCAGGAAGACCAAGACTGACCTACCATGACCAAATAGGTCGAGTTCTGTCTGATGGTGGGGTCAAAAGTCTTAGGAATCGGCGTGCATGTATGAAGAGAATGATGAAGGTAGACGAGGCACGAGAGGTTTGTCAGAACCGGGATATCTGGCGCTCTACACTCTCTGCCTACCCCGTTAGGGACCTGGCGTGAAGATACAACAACAACAACAACAACTACAATGTATGATTTCACTATATTATGTTATCGGTACCAAGTTACAGCTTGGATCACTAATTGTACCTACTAATTGGAACCTACCAACAAATGAATGTGCTAAAATACCTAATAAACGATTATGATTATAAGATGTGTACGTAGCAATCACCACGTTAGGTATAGGTATGTTATCTAACAACAATTTAATTACTGACAAAAGCATACGCGGCAGTAAGTTAAGCGGCGAAAAGAAACATTATAACCGAAAAATATTCACGGTATTACTGGTGGTAGAGCTCCAGTGACGGAGCTCGCGGGCGTAGGCACCACCGCATTACCTAATATACCTACTTGCCGCTAAATGGTAGTGTTCAGCACTATCGTGTTCCTGTCAGGTGGTAATGTACGGCCCTGTAATTTCTTGCACAGAGGCATCAACACCTTAGGCCTTAGGAGTGGTAACGCATCTGCATTTTTGCCTCTGGTCATTGTGTGGGTGTCTATAGGCTGCAGTCATCACTTAACATCAATGTGAACTGCATGCTTGTTTGCCACTTTTATAACATAAAAAAAAAACAACGTACCCATATTCATTCGCCTTGGCATTGTATTTTGTACGAAAAATGCAAACATTGCATAAATAAACGTAAATTCGTGACTGCAATAGAGCCGCGGCTTATCTCTGCAGTTAGTACGGTATATCTTAATGTTAAAGAAATGAAACATTAAGAGGTAATTACTTCAGAAAAAAAAGAGCAATAAAGATTAAGGCGGGTAATTAAATTAATGTTCCATTTCTCTTTTTTTCCCTGTAAATTGGCCGGCGAGCATGCATTAACCTGCGAGAGATAGCATGTTTTGAATAATTGTTAATGACTTATTAAACTTAGTGTTTCTCGATAGGATTCATACAAGGTCAAAATTAATTATGAAAATAGTCATGGCAAGTTTCATTTGACTTGAACAGGGAAAAAAGGTACACGAAAAATAAACAGCTTCGAAATATTATCTTGAGTAGGTATTCTAGAGATTATAAAGAACAGAAAATCGCGCAAATACTTTTGCTGACCGATATAAAAAGGTTGAAAAAAAGTGTAGGATACATGGTTTCTTCTGTTGCTGGGCAAGACCGATTTTATTCCGGTGAACTAGGTAAATATATACACTGTAAATTCTTAAGGTTCTCTATATAATATTTAAGTAAATGCGGTTTTACCTTAAACAGTTTTTAATATTTTCTGTACAAATATTGTTATAATCCTCTCTATATTCAATCGCGACTGTTTATCTTACGGGTAACATTAACAACACAAGAATTATCCGTCGTGTAACTAATTCTTAACGCTAACGGAATAACAATAAACTTATTATACGATAGATGCCATTGACACACATAGTTCATTGGCTCGTTGATAAAAGATAGATGGATGTCAGGGCAACGTCTGGTTGGTCGGAAGCATGGCTTCGTCTAATTAATGTGTTTAGGCTATCGCGTAACAGCGGCGTGGCGGGCGCGTGACGTAATCGCTGGAGCCAAATTCAACGCGCACATCATGATGCAAGGTGCCAAGGTCGAGGCTGATACACTTCGCATGCAAATGAACACAGATAAAGTCGCGCTCATTACATCCGACACCCGAAGCCGAATCCTCGCCGGCGCCATTACGTGCCCCGTTCGAGCCGCCTTTATTTTATTACGGATGTGTTGAGAAAGGAGGTTAATGCTGTTAAATTACACGCATTGTTACACTTACCCGTTGCCATAGTGACGGCGGTAAGCTACCTCGACACATCAAAAAGAAATATCCACCCCGACTCCGAACGGGGGCCGGGTTAATATGGATTTGGCAACAAAAACTATTTGAAAACTGTCTGAAAAAAAAAGACGCAAATGCAGGGATAGCCTACGTTCGCTGAATTTCAACCAGTTCCCCGCGGGAGACATTACTGGAGCGATTGCGAGCGCCGGGCAGAATTGCGACAAAATGAAAGTCCGAAATGCTGCAGTCTATCACGTGACTTAGGCTTCCATAATCGAAGGTTCGGGGGTGAAATGTAAATTAATCTGCAAAACAATCTATATGCGAATGGAATTAGGTAACTTCAATGAGTGTCATATCGATGGAGTGGACTTTGTGTATGGTAACTTTAAGTTATTTTTGTGATTTTCCACGTTGAAAGTGGAGACGTCTCTCGAGCCTCAGCGTTTAATTAAAAGGCGACAGAGAGGGGTGCGGGACGGGCGCTGAGGAGCAGGGCATAATGGCGGCGCAATATCGGATGGAAATGCGCGGCATGTAGGAATGCGCCGCACGCTGCCGCCCCTCCTCATCGCGAACGATTCCTGGCATTTTTTATTGACGACTCTGGCAATGCTAGGAGGCAATAGTAGGAGTATTCGATGCCTATCTCCCGACGAGACAGTAAGTAATACAAACTTGATTAGTGGCGCATACTTCCGAACGTATTTTGCGGCGCGCCGTACCTACAGTCGGCTATCGTGGGAGGAGAGCGGGTGCGCGAGTCGAGATAAACGGCGCTCGCATTGTATGCCTCCAAGATACTTTGCGATGATAAGTACAAGTGAGAAAGTATCAACAGAAAGTGGAATGAAAGTTTATGAAGTTGAGAGCACTATCTAAAAATATACTTTGCCTAATGGACACGGCACGACAGTATTTTTCATCCGCGCTCTGCTCTCGCTGGAAAGATTAAATTTAGAGACTGACGTTTTTAGAAAGCGTGAATTCAGCAAACGTACCAACATTCCATACGAAATCGTTTTGTAGTACTGAAATTTATCGTATACAGGCAAAGGTGCCAAGAGAGATAAATCGCTGTCCGGTGTTCATTCTGACGTTTATTCTAACTTATGCGAAGTCGCGCACGTTAATTTTTCTGTGGTGTAGAGCCGTCGACGATTATGTTAGAGTACTTATTATAAAACGATAGGTACTTAATAATATAAGACGGAGGTAAACGCAGAAGTGCACGACGCCAATCGGAGTGCAATTTGAACGGCGAATGGCGAAATCGGAGAGCGAACGAAACGTGACACCCCACTTATCACGCGACGTGAAAGTTGGACATCTTATTAAATTCTGTTATTTATAACTGCGCAATGCTTTGGGATGGGGGTCGTACCGCAAAAGAAAATCCCTTATAGTCTCAAATTACTTTTAATTATCGCCATCTTGATGAAGAATCGACATTTTAATTGAGCACGTAAATATTGTTAATACAAACAGCATGAATTCCTAGTCGACTGGATATGTAGATTGAGGTGTTTTCGAGTTCCGATCAAAACACTGTGTACGCTTAACACAACTGGCACAATTAGAACGGAGAACGACAATTTATGCGGCAATTATTTGAAGCGGGCTGGCGTTCAATCCAGGTCAGATTAAGTGATTTTTAAAACTAATGCAAACGATAGCATGCGACGAGAGCCCACAGCGTTGCACAAAGTTAATGAACGTTCAATGGAACATAGCTGTTTAGTGATGGGCTCTTGCTTATTTGGGGGATAGCAATTAGGGCAGAATTAAAACGTTAAAGCCATCTCATTCGTCGTCCATTTTTAAGCATTTGTAACCAATAAGACTAGAGGGTTGCCAACGATTTATTGCTAAATATCCGCCACCCGTGCGTCTGTCCGTTTCTTTTGCGTAATATTGTAAGTATTTCTGTCACAAGACGGTATCTTTGAACTGTGTAATAGTGGACGTTTGACATTTTCTCGGAATACGTGTTTCTTACTACTCGTATTATTATATTTCGCAGCTTCATTCTTAGCGATTAGTTTACAAAATGTAATAATGGTATCTAGTTGAGCCCTTCGTTTGATCATACATGCTTCAACCATGTCACGAGAACTGTTATAATAATAAATATTGGGATTTAATTACTAAAGACCTATACTGTTACTTGAAAATAAAATTGATCGATACTACGGAACACTTAATGTGTCCGATGCTCATTTGGTTAGTTTTATAAGATCGCCTAAAGCTAAGACATAGACATACATATCTTTAGTTGCGGTTCGCAGACGGTAAGATTATTATGATAAATATGCGAACGCACTCGTACTGGCATATCACGTAACCGCGGCCGTTGAGGGGGGCCGCTAGCCGCCGTCTCGGCCGCGTCTGCTCACCTACCTCCGCGCGTGTCGGCTTACGGACAAGCTCGGCCGCTCGCTAGTGGCCTTGTTGGATCAACATACCGGGAACATTCATTTTCAATCGAAATAGTATGCCTCGATGTTTGTACTATAAACGATATAAAATATGGATACTACCAATGTTAGTAGGAGGATTGGTTAATCCGTTAGTAAAAAACTGATTGTGTTTAATACACTACCTATCTACCTACTTCTAATGTTTCCAATGACACTTGATTTTGGAAACGAATTCGATGTACCTACTAATAAATACCCACTAACCAATAGCACACCGCGGACACTCCGTCAAATTTTCCATACAAACGCTCAATTTGGTCTCTATTACACAGACATCAATCAGTGACGTGTAATTACAGGTGCACCTGTGTGCGTAGCACGTAGAAAATACCAACCGTCGCCCATAAGAAGGGAGGAGGTTGGGTGATGCGGGGAAATCGTGCGGGACGTCGAAGTGTCCATTCTATACGTAGTAATATTACACATATTCTGTGCCACAAGTCCAACTTCGAAGAGACTTTTATACTACAGCCCAATTACAAATAGTTATGATTTCTTATCAATGACAAACAAAAACAATTTTCTAGAGACAGCAGTCGAATCGAGAACGTCAGGATTGACGTTCACGCTATTTACCAATACAATATTATTATTTACCTACCAAAAACAGCTAAGCGACAGAAGAAATTAGATAAGCTATCGGTATGAAATAATAAAGTTAATGCCAACGTGATTACTGTAAGCCGCAGTAAGTACCTACCTACATTACTTGAAAATCAAATATCATCAGGTAAGTATTACAAGTAACATAGGTAATTGGTTTTCGTAAAAAGATCACACGAATCTGTTAGGATATAATTTCGTAATTTTACGGAAATGTACATAAAATGAAAATATGATTTGATCATGAAGGGTAACACGTGGGTAACACCGCATAATGTTGACATAGATAAGTAAACAGACACGAGTAAAGGCGCCTGTCGGTATATCGGTAAATAACAATATGGTTAACGTCTTATAATATAACTATTAGTGACACCTACTGACAAGTAGATAGAACTTTTACAAATACTTACTTATCTTGTGGTTTGTACGTGACTCAGCCATTTTATCCTGTAGCATTCTTTACTGATAACGTAAAGATGGCACTACTGTACAGTAAAAATTAAATATTAGAAGTAGCGTAGATAAAATTTGCTGGGCATTCCATAATACGCCGATTATTAATACTGTGCGTCTTCAATCACTACATTTTGGCACAATAAGGTAAGTGTGCTAGTTGCCACATTAGAAAAATAGAATAGAAGATAAAATCACTGACTTGTTACAAGTTGGCGTGTCTATAATAATTAATAACTAAACTTCTATGGAAATGTCAAGATTTGGTAAACATCAAAATGCTTATGATAGACAGAGAAAACAACGGACAAAGGAATCAATCTACAATGACAGGTAAAGCTTAGTGTGTGGCCGGCACACACTTAGTTTTGTATGAGGAGGTCGACTGTGCAGTTTCAAATGTGCAATTTTATGGCCCGGCAACACACATGTCAGACGGAGCCGTGTAGGGGTGGAAATGCATTATCACCGATATTGTTATTGTAAAGCCTGAAGAAAACGAATGCTTTTACATGGTTGTATGATACTCAATTACAAGTAGAATGCGAGAGCCGTCAATCGTGGAGGCGGCGCGGTCGTCCGCAAAGTTCACAACCTGTGAAACAACTCCGACGCGGCGAACAATGCGCGCCCCGAGATTACTGCCGGCTTTTGAACGCTCCGAATGTTCACCGACCGACGGCCCACTTGGTGGACGGAACCGGCATGGCAAACCTCTGAAGAGGACTAAATAAAGCCTTTGCTATCGATTGGTGAGCACTGCTTAAGTAAGTTTTGGAATGACCGGGTCGAGTTGAGATTTTTTTCCCAACTCGCCTCGCGGAATTCCCAGTTTATTTGCGGCGATAAAGCAATGCATACCCTTTGTAGCATTTCCTATCTACAAGCTAGAGGGAATTTTCATCGGTATTAATATTTTACCGCAAAATGTACTGAACAGCGCTCGGTGTACAAAATTATATACCTACCTAGAAGAATTAAAAAAAAAAGATGTAGGTATAATAATACTGATTGTTTTAAAACGAATCTTTCTATGAGATTACAGAAGATTAAATTACATTACTAAGAAGGTTAAATGATTCATTCGTTTTACTTAATTAAGTCATAAATAAATACATTTAATATTATACCGAATCGCCAGTCGACATGTTTAAAGAACGAAACGACGCATGGCTATGTAGGTACGTAGTTGTGTGTTATTGACATTGTATGTAAAACAGTCATCGATTTGTTTTTAACTCCACGTATGCCATATGCATAGAATCGGACGATAGCCATTTTTAAAATTAGATCATGCCAAGATGAAAGTGAATGAGTGGGAAGACGGGTTCACTACATAATGTATTTTTGAAACGTAGTGTCGATCGATACGCCTGTGCATTCCTCACTACCCACGTATATAGGCATGTACTACGTAACTGTGTTTTAATTTATTTACGTAGACGTATCGCAGCTCATTTCCTTCTAAGCACTTTCACTATCGCCCTTTATTGTGTCTATTTGGTCGTTTTTTTTTTTTTGTGTAAAGGTCGTGAGACCGGTTTAACAACGGTTCCGGTTTTGTTTGTAGCCTCGAGGCGGCATATAATTTTGAGCTGTGTAATAATTTGTAAACATGCGAATAGAAACATAGCAACTGCGGGAAAAAAGTGGTGGCAGAGACCGAGTTTGCTTAAATGGTTCGATTATTTCGTGTCAGATTCGGTAACGTTAAGAAATAGCGACGTAATAGCAAACAAAAAACACAGACGAGCGTGATGATGTCACTGTCTGGTTCTTGTTGAACAAGAAGCCTCGGGCGCCGTGACCAATGCATGACACAATTGCCGTGGCTCTTTCGGCTACATTTTTGCAATTTAGAACTCACTTCACGCTTGTTTCAGTCAGATTTGCGGGGAAATTTGAGTTTTTTATTGCATTGTCGATCGTTACGTTCGTTTATTCATCAATTCAATCTTTCCAAGACCGAAGCTTGCCCATATTGATTATGATACCTATAAAACTATTTTCACTGGTCATATTATAGCTCCAGTGACGGAACTCGCGGGAGTAGGCATCACCGCTTTATCTAATCTACTTGTCGCTAAATAGTAGTGTTCAGCGCTATCGTGTTCCGGTCGGGTTGAATTGTACGGCCCTGTAATTTCCGGCACAGACGCATAATACCTGAGGCCTCAGGAGTGGCAATGCATTTACATTGAAATCTCTAGTTTCATGTAGCTGTATAGTTTATAGGTGTAAAATGCATGCTTGTTTGCCATTTCATGACATAATCAACAAAAACCTCAAATATAACGTACTATTAAGAAATCTGTACAGCTTTTTATCTTGAGTAAAAAACAATTGAACATTTTTATAGCTAACACAACAGTACATAAATTAAGATTCACAGTAACAATGTAATCATGACATAGTAAACAAGAATAACATTTCTTGAAATACATCGAAGCGAATTACTCACAGTTGTAGATACCATCCTCTCTTAACATTGTAATAATAAATAAGGAAAATCGAAAAACTGTGTACGTGCCTATTGTATGGCTTGAATTACCTATAAATACCCCGCGGCATCGTCTGCATGTCCCGTTTTAATGTCCCTCTCGGGAGCCTGGTTGAGGGTATCGGGATGTTTTATAGCTCATACTGTACTATTGTTACGTAAAGTTCCGGCCACATACAACCAGCAAGTGAACTTTCGGACTCGTAATAATAAACAAATAACGCTCGTTTAATAACCTCCGAACTCCAACCTACGCTCCTAAGCTGTGGTCGGTCGTTAAAGGAAGTAGGCGGTTGAAATATCCTCATAATCCACACTCGTTGTGGCCATAATCTTCGCGACACGCATGGTCAGTGATTCATGGCCGTTTTAATGTCATCTGACGAAATTGATCACGTTTAAGGCAAGAGACATTCTGAAATCCGGTTTGTTCGTCGGCTCGTTGCGAGTTGGATGTGTTACGTGTGTGGTTAAGTGAATAAGGCAATAAGCTCGGTTTAATCAACACAACACGTACACTAATCAAATATGACCCCCTCGTCATATCGCGTAATTGAAGGCTTAATCACGGGAGACGTTTTCGCGTGGCGCGGCATGCGGGCGCAGCGGCCCGAGCGGCAGCGGATAGGGCTAGGGCGAAGTGTTTGTTTGATCAGCTC
Organism: Macrosoma leucophasiata; assembly: GCA_036365455.1. NCBI lineage: Eukaryota > Metazoa > Arthropoda > Insecta > Lepidoptera > Hedylidae > Macrosoma > Macrosoma leucophasiata. Next base: position 16,885,137 of record JAWQUS010000007.1, on the reverse strand, counting down.
TCGGCCAGAGTGATCAGATGAACTTCCTGCTAAGACTCATTAAATTCGGCTAAGCAATGTAATCACTTTTATTCCTAGATGAGAAAAAAAGGTAAGCCCCCTTGTGAAGTAGGTAAAATTGTCTTTAAAAAAGAAAAAAGACATGCCTTCTTTAATACTTGCATAAAAATGGGGAGTTTTTCTTGGTTTTAGTCATCAAGGAGATAAAGTGGTTCTTTTTAAGGTTCCGTTCGTCAAAAGGAGAAATGAAACCCTTACGAGATCACTCGTCTATCCGTCTGTCACAGCCATTGGCTCCGAAAGTAGTGGGTCGATTGAGATGAAATTTGGTACACATACTTGTATGTATCAGTGACACAAGCATTTTTAGGAAATTAATTTGAAAATGAAAAAAAAAAATTGTGCAAAATTCTGTAATATTATTTTGCAACAAGCCCTAAAAAATCATGGCAAGTTTCATACATTGATTTGCACAAAAAAAGTTAGAAAAAGGTACAAGGTAAAACGGATTAGAAATATTATCTGGGGAACCTAAAGAACATTTTCTGGTACGTAAATTATTTTTAAATCACCGGAATAAAAATCGTCTTTCCTAACAACAGCAGAAGCACTCCATACTAAAATTCAATTTCAATATTTTTATTCCGGAGAGTTAAAAATATTTTAAGTATCAGGAAATGTTGTTTAGGTTTACTGGATAATATTTCCATGCGGTTTTACCGTGTACCTTTTTTCATTTTCTTCTGTACAAATCTTGCCATGATTCTTTAGGATCTAATTCTGCTACAGTATCAGAATTTTGCTTAATCTGCTCACCCTGTCCTCGGCCCTCGATAGATGGCGATTAATTGCGTTAGGCGTGCACCGGTGACAACTTTCGCCAAGATTGCGGACGTGCTGCTTAATGTGGAGTTAGGAAGTTTTGTGCTCGCGCAAATACGGCTACATTCGATATAAACATGCTTTGGTTATTTTTTACATGTTTTTATTCAACGCGTTACAGTGTGTCATTTTCCTGTCTTTCTGGTTACTTCGTAATCTATTTTTGAATCACTACCTGGTATCAAAAGACCACGGAATGTTTAAATTTAAAAATAAGTGACTATGCGACCGAAATCTGCAATAGGTTCTATAAGATCTTTAACTCTTTACTGTTGGTAGAGCTCCAGTGACGGAGCTCGCGGGCGTAGACACCACCGCATTACCTAATGCACTTGCCGCTAAATGGTAGTGTTCAGCACTATCGTGTTCCGGTCAGGTGGTAATGTACGGCCCTGTAATTTCCAGCACAGAGACATAATACCTTAGGCCTCAGGAGTGGCAACGCATATGCAGTTTAGGCACACTTATCCTTAATCTATTTTCTTATTTTTAAAATTATAAATATAACATTATAATGATAATATTAAACAAAAACAATACATTAATCGTAAAATGTTTACGTAAGCATGGGGGGAGGGGGTAAGAGCTTTGCTTACTTTTGCTGACAAGGGGGATGGGGGGGTAAAGAATTGTAATAAATCTGCTTACGTAATACTTGAACGACCCCTAAACTAAAAAGCTTAATTGTCAGTTCATGACATAAAAAAATGGTATAGGGAACTCACCGCTAGACCTTATGCGGTGGCTGTAAAAGCTGTATTTGATTGATTTTGGATAAGCAGAGAGTTCCCTGACTGAAAGTTAAACAGTACCTATCATAGTTCACGATAGTTCTGCACCGAACCGCCCTGACTTCACGTGGTTGTTATCTACTGATGTGTTGTCAAGGTGACTTCGTTGAATTGAAGCTATTTGTTTAATCCAACCAAATTTAAGAATGCGAACAGGTCCACATACGTAGTACACATAGATATGTGTCATAACTGTGTCTTGTATGTAATAGGTAAATCTAATAATCTTTCATAAGAAAACATTTCCCTTACTCACCCATTCGTCTTAGCAAGTTAGTTAACTATTAAAATCCGAATACCTTGTTAATTAACAAAATAATTTTCCTTAGCGAGTCAGGTATTACAAATGAGGAAATAAATTGGCATAGTAACAGTTGTATTTTCCGATGATTGAGTTGATTAGTATTTTCTAAACATAAAATGCTAATAAATATCTCATAAATCGCCTAACCGAGTAGATCGCTTACGATCCACACCAGCCGCGGAGCCATGCGCCCTTCCTGAATGGTTTAGTTTAATTTACTACTAGTTTAGAGTAAGTCCTACATAAACAGATTACTATGGTTTAAAAAGTTTGAATATTAATCTATAAAGAACCTTTGATATTCATATACCTACGAGTATATTACCCATAGCCATTCGACACACGATCCCATGAATATGTATTTCTTGATTGAAAAAAGTCGTAGTTATGTCTCACTCCCGATTAATATGTCTTTCTGAGTTATATCAGGCGTTATGTTACTTTTAGCAATAATTTATAGTGCATGGGTAAGCTTTTGACTTTTGATGACTTCCACTGATACATTAGGTATTGTAAGTAGGTACGTATTATGTTTAAATGACATACCTAATAGCATGAAGACGCAAAGACTTTCATAGGTGCCTAAATGGAAGATCTTGATCGTTCAATAATGGCATATGTACCTATTCTGAACTATCCTAGATCAGACTTCAGAGATAAGGCTTCGGCGGGTGGTTGCGACGGTGGTGGTGCCGCCGTGCGGGATGTGTGCGATACCACCGATGCACAAAGCCCGAACAATGCCGCCTCACCTATTGTTCTACGTTTCGGACGAGACGAGCCTGACCTTAAGCGAATTAACGCCATCATCCCCCCCTGCAGTCCCATTTGATCGTAGCTCATTAAAAACACCTCTAAGGATGGCGACTCATTACGAAAAATATCGATTTTTGAATCGATTCATCAAAAAATTGTCGTAGGGAAAATCGATTTCGCAAAATTCATACACATATTGCTTCCTGAGTTTATATTACTACTAGCGGCCCGCTCCGACTTCGCGCGTTGCAATACTACCTACCCTCTCCTATTTATCTTAGCGTGATGTTATATAGCCTAAAGCCTTCCTCGATAAATGAGCTATCTAACATTGAAATAATTTTTCAAATCGGACCAGTAATTCATGAGATTAGCGCGTTCAAACGAACAAACAAACTCTTCAGCTTTATAATATTAAAGTATAGATTTATACATCTGGTTTTTATTTCAGTCACATGAACACCATGACATTTTTGTCACTGTATTTGGATAATACTTACTTACATTTAACAATTGTATGGTTGTTATTGACACAAAAAAACCGAATCTAGCTATTCTGGTAATTAGGCGATTTTCAGAATAATCGATCTTACATCGCCATCCCAACCCACGTCCCCGCCGGTAGACTCGAATAATGCAACCGAAATTCACACGATCAACGTATTTTATCTAAGACACATTTCAAGAAAGTGAACAATTTTTATTCTAGAAAAATTAAAATACTAAACTTTCTTTGAGGCTAATCGTTTATCATTTTGAATAGTGGTTTAAAGAAAGTAGTTCCCGAAAGTGCCAGACAGTACTTTAAGACTTACTAAGTTTTTACCCGTGAGACCTTGTAAGGAGTTTAATCTACAAATCGCAAATTATATAGGAGATACTCTCGCCAAGAATTAATTAAAAATGTGTCTTAACACTGTGCCGACAAAATGTAAATTTTGGTAAGTGAAACCGTATCGTTTTGTGTTTTGGTTCCATCGCTATCTTTTACCTGCTGTGATACACAATGCCAATGTTTGTTTTGATTGTAGGTAAGAAACTTTAATTTTAAAACCACGTATTTGCCTTACAATCGTGGACAGGAAATGCGTTATTTAGTCACGTTTTGTATGGTTTAAGTTCTAATAGTTAGGTAACCATTCAGGTTTAGTTTGTGCCGAAAAATACTGGCCCTTACTATCTTGGATATAATAATATCTTGGAAACATTGCACATCGACTTTGGTAAGGAGACTTCGGGATTATTTCGGGTCTGTAGAGCGTTATCTCCTTTGCACGTTAACTAAGTGACGTTTGTCGACCATTTTGATCAAGTTTTGACCAATACCGGATTATCAGTCCTTACGTAGGCAGTGTGCAGCAGAGATAACGCTCTACGAAGTCGAAACTAGCCGATTGTATCTTTCGTAGGCTTGATGCGCAATATTTCATGATAGCACTTTAACTAATATTTCATATTTACAAAACAAATGTTTATCATATAAAATTGAAATTTTATACTTCTGACATAAAAAAGCTATTAATTTTATAATCGTTTGTGAAAATTTAATAGCCTACGGGCTCATGTCATCATTCGCCAGCGCCACCCACATACATCATCGAGGTAACCGGCGACGTCGAGACGCGACCACGACAACATTCGAGACATGGGTACGTAAGCATATTGAAATAGCAGCCGCGGAGATGGCGCACGTTGATATCAAAAACATTACAAGAAATAGACTGACAATACGCCCGGCCGCTAAGTGTTTTCAACTAACGAGCGGTTAGGTGACCCCGTCTGTTCAGGCGACTAAGTCGGCCGCCTAGCCCATTAAAAATCCGATACAATTGAATCTAAAAAGGACAAAATGTTGGTTGGCCCTTCAACTACTTGATCCAAGCGTCGGCTTGTCTGTCCGTCCGTATGTAACCAACCGCTTTATAATTCTTAAACAAAATTAAACAAATAAATATTTGTTTAATACTTGTGGGATACTGGAAAGTATTTAGTTCGAAGAGATAATTTTAACAGTTTTTGAGATATAATATGTTTTCAAAAACTGTAAATAACACTTTTGATAAAGATTATTTGCAACTACAGAACCCTTCATGGGCGAGTCCCACTTGCACTTGACTGTTTTTGTATGCTTTTCTGAACTGAAAGTTTTTTCAAATATTATTTCTAGTGACAAAACTGAACAGAATTACGAGTAAATCAAAATCATAATTTATCTCACAATATAAAGCTGTTGAAGCAAATAGTAAACCGGTGTACTGTCCGTCTATTTCTTATAATGTCTTTGGTGGAAATCTTTGTCGAGCGCACGGGCCCACTCACGATCCCAGTACGTTTTATCTCTTGATCGCGTTATTCAGCCGAGCATCAAAGGAAAATATGAAGGGAAATATTAAGAAAAGAAAGTGGCTTATATCAATTTCTTTGCTTGCAAACCGATTTGTCTTTTTGTGTAAACCACACCCGTTGATCGGATGTAGCATAAATTATCCACAATTATGATGCAAACGAGCGAGGCTTTATTTGCAGTTAAATTTGGCGTATTGTTTAGGTATGTGGACAGCTGCCCGATACGCGTTATCTATGAGCCGCTGGCGACGCCGATGCAATTGAGGTGCGTATTTACATGGCAATTTAAATTTTTATCGTAGTCCATTTGCCCGAAACACCTACAGGTTATCACGTCATTCGACTATTCTGATAACACCGTATCGCGTAAAAGGCTTGAAAACCACCCGATAAACTGTTTTATTGTACAATTTTTGTTAAAAATTCCTGTTACTCTCCAACCGTACGGCTCTGTTCCGCAACAAAAATTCTGATCCTTTGATCACGATATAAAAACAAAATCACAATTTAACCACTGACCAAAACAGTCCCCCTTCACGGTTGATATCACGCCAAAAGGTGTTTTAATGGGGGCTTTAATTTAACGGATTCTTGTAAATTATTTTCTATATACCTAATAGCTGGGCGATTTAAAGTACATTTCGGATATGAATTTGGCTTTCTACTTAAACGTGTACTCCATACCTACACTTGTAACGTTAATGTAAATAATTATCTGGCATCTTAATAAACCACCCGCTAATATAAGAATAGTTTAAGAATGAATAGAACACTTTCTATTCTATTTTAAAAGTGTAATTTATTCACTTGTAACATATTATGATATGGCAAAAAAATATCTAAGTTTTTAACATGCCTCCAAAGCGCCGCCGTCGAGTCATCGTCCTGCTCATTATGTTAGCGCGATGCCAATTCCCATACAATGGCAGACGGCGGCGGCGGCTACGGTGAGGCGGCTGACGTCACTTCAAGCTAGCCTTGGAATTGAGGTCGGCGCTCGAAATGGCGGCATGGAAAATGTTGCCCGAGGGTTCTAATTCAACCGGAAAATCGCAGTCGCATCTTATTTTCGTACTGCATCAAAATATTTGTTTCGGTATTTACAAAATTTAAGATTTATAAGAGTTAAAAACTCACCTTGATACTATCGTAGCAGGCGGTGACTCTTCCATTCTGCACTTCAACGGTGGCTGGAGGGTGTGCGAACTTGCACTCGGTGTCGGGCCGAGAACACTTATTCCGTTGGAACTCCCGGCACACTTCGAGCTGGAGCCAACGTGAGTCTTTGCCGTTCAGGAGACTATTCATGTTCACCATGGTTGCCATCGTTTTCAGGGTAATCGAGGGCGGAAGAAGCGCGCGCAGTTACGCTAGGCGAGTGCGGCGCATAGGCAGAGGGGAGCGAGCGCGCCCGCGCGCTCCGAGCATGCACTTCTCACACTTTTTCGTCGCGCTTTGGAGGCTTTTTCGGTCACTGTCGGCGCTCGCGCACCCTTCACTACCACACACTGTCTACACACGCGGGCGTCGACACGACGGACCGCGACGGTATTCGCGAGGTTTCGACCGTCGTTACTTACTTAATTATTAATCTTAGAAATAAGTTAGAATTAAAGACACCGACGTTGCAAGCTTATTTAGGCGAGTATTAATTAAAATATTATTATCACACGCGTTCGGATCGATGTTGACGGTTGAGTTTAGTAGAGGGCGAGCGGTGTTTGGTGCGCGAGCATGGCGGCGGCGGCCGGTGCGGGTCTGGCGGGCGACGGTGGGGCGCGAAAAAAGCGAGATTAGCGGCTCGGCGGTCAGCGAGCAAGCCGGTGCGGTGCGGGGCTCAACTCTGCGAACAACAAAACACACTGGTTACTCTCCGGGCGGTCGGCCCCGGAGCCAAGCACAAGCGGCTACCGGGTTAGCAAGCACGCGCGGTGGCCGCTCTCAGGCCCGCGCCGATGCAGCGGTGGAGCCGCCTCGCCCGCCACGCCCATCTCCACCACCGTGGCCGCGGGCGGCTCCACCTCAGGCACCAGATCAAAGGCACACAACAACTTCAGGTCTCATTCTGTCACTAATATGTTATTTGCCAGCTGTAGCGCAATACGAAATCCCGATGCGAGAAATTAGCTGTTAATTTTATCGTTTTGCCTGTAGACGCTGGCTTATGCAGATACCTTTACATTGATGAGTGATGCCTCGAACCTGCTGCCCTGTCAGCTCGATTAGGTTTAGGTCAAGAATAGAAGGCATTTTTACATGTAACTTAGTCATTACCATAACATACATCATAACTATATTGAGCGCATGAGGAAAATTGAAGTTTAATACAGCGAGACGGTAATTATCGTAATCATCCCTGTACGTGCCTAATATTGCGCACAGTTAAAGCTATTTACAATAACATATTTATTAGGAATTTTAATCGTATATTCAAGTTCGTATGAGGCCATCATGTTCAGTTTTAGGATATGGCGTCGTGACAGGTGAATATGTGCGGTGCGCGCACTGGACAGGTGTCCATACCAATAATAACGTCCGCCAGCACTCTCTTGCGAGCCGCATTTATAATAGGTTGGGGAAAAAGTCTTTTCGCATTATAGTAAGTATGAACTTGTAATAAAATCTTTTTGGCCGTAGTATTTGTATCTGGCTGGTTTTGGTATCATTGAAAGTTCAAATTTTAAAGAACATAATTCCAAATTCAAATTAGGCAAATGTGTGATTTTCATTTGTTTTTCGTACTGTCAAGATGGGTGAATCTAATGAAGAAATTCGATACATTTTAAAATTTTACTACAAAAAAGGTAAAAATGCAACGCAAGCCGCGAAAAAAATTTGCGATGTTTATGGACCTAGTGCAGTGTCTGTGACAGTAGCACAAATTTGGTTTAAGCGTTTTCAATCCGGAAATTTTGATGTCAAAGATGCACCTCGCTCTGGTCGCCCTATTACGAATAAAATGGATGCTATTTTTGAAAAAGTGGAGCGTGATCGACATATCAGTAGTTACGACGTAGCTGAAGAACTGAGAATTGATCACAAAACAGTTTTGGCGCATTTGAAAAAAGCTGGGTACAAAAAAAAGCTCGATATTTGGGTACCTCACGAGCTCACTGAAAGAAACCTAATGAACCGTGTACTCATTTGTGATTCTTTATTACGACGTAATGAAACCGAATCATTTTTGAAGAAGCTGATAACTGGTGATGAAAAGTGGATCACGTACGACAAGAACGTGCGAAAAAGGTCGTGGTCAAAGGCCGGTCAGGCTTCACAGACTGTGGCGAAACCTGGGTTAACTCGCAATAAGGTGATGTTGCGTGTGTGGTGGGATTGGAAGGGCATTATTCATTATGAGCTATTAACACCAGGCAGGACTATCGATTCTGAACTCTACTGCGATCAACTGATGAGATTAAAGAAGTTGAGAGAAAGCGGCCGGAATTGATCAACAGAAGGGGTGTGGTGTTTCATCATGATTACGCTAGACCTCACACATCTATAGCCACTCAGCAAAAATTAAGAGAGTTTGGCTGGGAGGTGTTAATGCATCCGCCGTATAGTCTTGACCTTGCACCTTCAGATTTCCACCTGTTTCGGTCTCTTCAGAATTCTTTATGCAATGTTGGGTTAACATCACGAGAGGACTGCCATATCCACTGGTATATTTTGTTGAGAAGTCCCAAAATTTTTATACCAATGGGATCATGTCCCTACCTACAAGATGGCAAAAGGTTATCGAACAAAATGGTACATACATACTTTAGTTAAATTTAAATAAACTATATTAAAAAATGTTTTGAATTATCTTAAAAAATGCGAAGAAACTTTTTTCCCAACCTAATATTTTTATGTTAACGTTGTTAACCGACACAACAATATTAATGAAATATATCGATAAATGTACAATGTCTACGTAATTACTACAGTCGGCTCGAACAATTGAAAAACAACGCCGAACGACGCGTGTGACTCAGAAGTTATGAAATGCAGCGTTGTTATGACGGTAGAGCCAACAAGTGAAGGAATAAACTCGCGGAAAAAACTAGTGTGTGGGCGCCGCCAGTGGGAACGTGACGGTTGGGGCCGGGAACAGGGAAAACCTCGTGAAACCAAATCCTATCGTAATGCGCTATTTAAAGCATAACCCAGTTGAAAATAGCCCGGTGTGCGGCAACGCAGCGTCGCGCTCTCCATCGTGCATAAATCTTCAAATTTTATTTTCGATATAGATGCAGCAATTTTTATAAAGCGTGCGCTCGTTCGTGTGGACGTCAACGCTCGCCGAGCAAACAACGTATCTCGTTAGCTTTCTTAATGCGCCGACATTCTATAGACGCGCGGTCAAGACGACATCGTAAATGACAGATTTTTTACGTGATTTTTCAAAAAAATACTCGTGAATGTAACGTGATTTATACACCGTGGTACGACTATTACGTAAGTGGCTGTTGAGTTAAGAGCGGCGACGGTAGAAATAGCCGTGCTCTAGGAATTAAATATGTAGGTTATTTTTCGACTACACATGTTTCCAACAGTTCAAACTTCAATGTTATTAATATAATGTTTGTTATGAAATAATGATTTCAATATTTCGGTGTTCGTGGCGGTGGACTAGTACTTATCTACTTACTGAACGACAGAATAATGTTACGGTTTACCATGATAGTATCTAGATTATGCATCAGGTAGAAAGTTGTAAGACAATAGAAAGTTAGACATAAAAGACTTCTAGGTACTAGGTACCTAATAAAAAAATACTAAAGCAAGATTAGACAGGAACCTAACGAAACGGTACATTACAATGCGTAGAATTCTTACATTCGGTTCTTAGGTATAGTATCATTGTAGCAATCATAAATTAATATCTACATCATGAATGTGTGAAAATGGTAAACAATTAAAGCTAAGAAGTTAAAGTTTTAATAAATACGTAAAACACGGCTATTTTCTATTCCGATAAGGAATTGCAACGAAAACATTAAACAGACATAGCATCGCTATACTGTGAAGCAAACAGATTGAAAATCATAAATATATTCTCATATCGGGAGCACATGGAAGCGCTGAAAGCAAATGGACATCGTTTTATTTCGAGCATTAGACAAGAAATTGAGAATGGTGGCGTCAAAGGATATCGGCGTCTGATTCCTTTCAGCGTCGGAGGTTCCTTTGCTGCTCGACACGCACGGGGAAGACATTGAATAACCCAGTGAAAAGATTACCGAGAGCAATCAGACGGAAGCGAATCTAAATAAGAATCTCGTGAGAGCGGTCGGGCGCGAGGGAGGAGGGAGGGAGAAAAAACAGTCGGGCCCCGGCCTTTGTGATCGCCGATTCGATCGAGTTGCCGTCCAGGAATTTAGTGTGTACATTTAATAGATTCACGAACAGAGCGGTCGGGTGTTTGCAGAGTAATTGATTCGGAAAGGACTCGGCGGCTCGCCCGCACCCGCGGTCTTGACCGGGACTCGAACCTGGGTCTCCCGCCGCACGGGGGGCGCTCTCACCGCTGAGCTATCAAGACAATCAGAATGCTGGGCGGGCGCCGGCCCTGCTTTTTGCGAAGTTCATTATATTGCAAATTGCAATGCAATCATTGAATTCAATATTTGAATGTGTAATTTTTAGTAAGCTTTCAGAATGACAATGCGTTAATTATGCACGTGATCGGTCAATTTGAATGCGTAATGTTTAATTAAACATTTCAATAAAACCGGATTGATAAATGGATTTCAAAACTGCAAGATGCCTTAGACACAAATGAAAGCGCGTTGTTACTTCACCCGACCGCACCTTTCGCAGACCGACGTCGCTGTTCTGTTTTGCCCACTCGTGGCTGAACTTTGGCTGACATTTGAATCAGTCTTCAAGTTATATTTTTATTGGTGCTTCGACTGTGTTATTATAACTTCAGAGCCTCCAAATACAAAGAGAATAAAGACGATTTTAAGCGAAACGTCAAAATTGTTATGTTTACAGATCTCAATTCCCTTTGAACTGTATAGATAAAAACTAGCAGATTGGATTAAATGGTTTATGGTTTATGGAGGACAGCAGCTGGCGTTTTGTTTCACTCGATATTGACGGTTCGTCATAGGATTATTACGATGATAAAATTAGGCGGACAAGAGGAAGGGTACGGCGCGGCGGCAACTGCTACTGTGCATACTAAATACAGTATTATTATATTGTTGGCATTCCGTCGAAATAATAGGCAAACCTAATTTTTATTCACGCACATTGTCGCTCCGTTTTGTGCCACGAACTGTATTATTGTCGAGTTTCAGGTAATTTTAAAATACGTACCTTACTGATAAATTACAGACTTTCTTGTTCAGAATTTTAAAAACCTAACCATTTTCAGATAGCTAAACCTAGATATAATATATTTTTTGAGATGTCTACGTTGCGAGTAATATTAATCGTCATTTTCTGATACATACTTACATAAATAATACTTGAGATTTGATTGAACCGAAAGTGAATGTCTTTTATTCGAAGGCTCTGACGCAATATCCAAGAATTAGCAACGGCAATCGGGGTAAGGTCACACACGTGCTGCGACTGTATCCGACAGAAAGGAACTACAATATCGTTCAGCCAATCACTTCACAATTTTCTGTTCGATTGAATTGGGTAGGTAGGTACGTTTTGAAGTTATTTAATTGTATTAAGTAAGTATGGAGGTCACAATGCGTTCGCTTGTTATCGGCTTATCGTTTTTGGATACGGTAGCAGCCCAATCAAACGGAGTTCGGTTGTTCCATAGCAGATAAAATTTGTACTCGCACAAGGTCAGTGTAATAATGTAGACAGAAAACGGAGCAGACACGAGCGGGAGCGACCTTGGCTGGTGGTGTCGCGCTTCGCCGACCACAAGCCTAGACAACGCAAAAACTACCACCACGCTTACCTTCGACACACTTCATTGACAACACGACACACGTATACCATTAACAACATAATAGACCCGCCAATCAACCGATAACTGGATCAATGGAGTATATTACATATTTCCTACACATGAACGCATGAAAAATACTACTTTTATACAACATTTAATATGTATGTACCCACAAGTTTCAAGGTTGTCTATGTTTAGATAATATTACCGCTAATTAATCAAACCGCCATTTAATAGCTGAAATGCCATTTCCAAGAGAAGTCTTGCAACATTTGTGTAAACAAGTTTGCGGCAAACTCTCTTTTAATAGCCTTTATTCATTAGGAGATTAAAAGAAATACTCCCGTTTCAAACAATGCGTACCTATTTATTCCTGGAAGTGTTATTGATGTTCGAATTCATATTTTAACTGTATTTACTCACTTTTAATAGAATTAACTTCCATGATCTAAAAATAGACTAGTAGAGAGTATAGGTACTTGTATGAAACAACCTCACTTACATAGAATATAGAAACACCTAAGGTTGAATTATAAATGTGAAAGCTTTATAATGAGATGTTTCTTGTAAGAATTTCGATGCATAGTTTGATCAGAAATTAGGTAATGATCTATCTCGTATCTATCCAGCACATTGGATGTTTTTTACTCAGGTAAAAGTCCAAGCAAACAAGATCGTGGGTGGGGACACTATATAGTTCATACACTTCATCATCAAAGTAGGTAATACTTCTATCGAATCGTGTTGAAAGCGTTCAGGGACACTTCTGATCATCAAAGGAATAAAACTTGTAAAGCTGTGTAGCAAACGGTTGAAAATTGAACATGTCCAGGTGTTTCGATTCGAATGTGACTCGCAAGTGATGTCACCAATTCACCATTCGTTATTCCGCACACAGCTCAACATTTGATGTTGAGTCACGCCGCCGGAATATAATTTATTAAGGGCAACAATACTTTAAAATATTAACATAAATGCATTTATGTAACTGAATTATACATTACATACAATGAGACTACATTTTATTTCAAACATAAAATAAGATTGAGACACTTGCAAGAATATAGAGATTTTAGAATACGTAGGTACTCTTTTGCAAAAGGGAATCAAGGTGATGGCACAAAAATAACAGCAGTAATCAGCCGAGCAATTGGAGTTTTAGTTACTTGAACAAAATTGAATCATCGATCACAAAGATTGGCCTGAAATCTTCAACTTCTCCAAGACGTCAGACTCGGTAAGACCGCATATAATACAAAGCAAACCAAATGTTTAGCCGAGCAGATAGGTCAGTTCCGGCAGTCAAAACAAAGGCCATTGTTAACGTGCGTGGTGCAGATCGCAACTAGTGCTACTCTCGCATTCGGGACGTGTGCGAAACACATTTAGCAGCCTCAGGGGACGACGGCGGACTGGTAATTAGCGGGAGAGGCGAAAAATTTGCGACGGCTTTAAATTTACGAGGCGCAAATTACACGATTCCGGGCGTTATCGCTGCAGCGCGCGTTAATGTGCACGCCTTATCGAACTCGGTGCGACGAGAGCTCGGGCCCCGCAAGCCGCCGCTACTACCCCGACATTAAACTGATCGTATCGACAAAACATAAAAATAAACATTACGCCGCTCGTGGAAAACAAAAGAACTGCACCAGACTGTACGAGGACAATTCGTAATTTGAAGGCAAATATTTGCTCATTTATTCGGATACGCTACGTGATGGTGGTTCTGAATCATCGGTAGGATCAGATCCGGTAAATCGAATTATCCTTAAAAATTTTCCATAACGCTGCAGTAAAGAAATTTTAAGCCGGTGCGTATTATCAGTGATTAATTTGGTCGCGTAATCTCTCGGCCGGGCTGTGTGTCACATTCGTTTAATTTTCACCTTGATAAGATACCTAGTTCACTCCGATAACGTTATCAAGCGTCCATTTTGTTTTTACTGCATTTTATGTCGGTGATTTTATTCGAAGTTTCTGGGTTTCGGCTTTTTCATGTACAACAGTTTTTTTTTATTCATCTATGTTTTTATTTTCATTAACTAAGGGTTTCTTTTATTTTGCACTGTCACAAAATCAGGTCATTTATTCCCTTAATTACGTATCTGAAGCTACTGTCCAGTTACCTACTTTTGTCTGAGATTCGAGTTCCCGTGTCAAGGGTAGTGTCAGAAAAATATAAAAATAATGCGCTAAGCAAACGAAGGGAGCAAACAAACTATTTTGCTGATAGTAAAATTGCTCACAATTTTTTCAATATTAAGGGGACTTAAGGACATTTACGTGATCAAAATTTGGAGATAAAAAATTAAGCAATGAAACAATTCTGACAATGAATAAAAAAGGTATGCACTGTTGTTGGTAACTTTAAGTCCACAATTTATTCTGTTGATTAATTTCAACATTGGCCACAGCACGCACCTGTATTTGCGACTTTTGAAACTAGACCTCAATTATGAATCTAGCGAAATTTTACAACAAACCTGTTGTAGAATAAAAAAAACATTGACATCATACAACACATTTCACGATAGTCAACATTTTCAGTGTCCAAGCCATCTAAATTGCATACCGTAGTAATCCTAATTCACTTTGGGCTTTTCGGTGGAATTTTTACTAAAGTAATAAAGAGAAACGATAATAATATAGCTCAACGTGCCCTCTATTGACAGACATTTTATTGTTGAGAGCAGGTAGCGGTGCCAGCTGTTACCCTAGCAGATGAAACGTAGCAAACAAACCATTGTGAACCCAGCCTGAGCCAATATACACGGAGAATTTTTAAAATGAACACAAACCTAACATGCCTTGTATTTTGTTCCTTTAATTAAAATATTTCGTCGTGTTACTGTGTTTATGCGATGGAAATAATGTGTAGTAACATAATATTCATATCATTTCGACGGAATTATCTGGTGGACAGTACCTATTACTAACGTTCTTGATAGCCATTGTAAATTGTATAATCATATTTTTATGCACGAGTTATTTATTGCCCATGGGTTCGTATGCGTGATGTCTAATTTAATGAATCTTCTTCTCTTGAAGATCCACTTTTTTCCTCAGGACGGATGCAAATTATCTCCTAGCTTTTAGTTATTTCATTTGGTTAATCACTATAGGTGATTTTAAAATAATTTGACAACACATAAGTAAACTCTTTTACGGGCGCTTATTTATGTAAAACTGAATTTGTGAAAGCTACCTAACATTTTTCTCGGATCTTACGGATCGGACTGTGGCGAAAAGATAAGAAACATTCATATTAGCATGGATTTCATTGCTGCTTAGGTATTTGCTCAATATTTATTATATCATGAATTTAATGTAGGGATTAAAATCAAATTCTTATTTTTTCCCTTAGTCACAATTTTATGTCTGTTTACATTCACATTACGTGGGTAGGAACGTGTACGTAAAAATTAAAGTTGTCACGATAAGCACGGTACACGGTACCATGGATGCACGGTAATATCACTGGAACATGATAAAGATTAAGATAGGTTGGTTCAATGCGAACATTGTAGTGGTGTTATCATTGCTTATTTAAAATAAATTTAACTTTGATTCTTTTTGGTATGCCTATCTACACTTTTGGTAAGAATTTTCGAAATTGTTTTAACACACGTTACTGGAGAATGTTGAAAGTATTGCAATATGTATCAATAGTAGGTACATAATTTTGTTGAACATCTTTCTTACAAGGATAAAAATAAGCATGGGTGGCCCATTGTCCTAAAACAATCAAGACAGAAAATACCTACTGTGAGAATAACTACATTTAATCTGGCAGTAGCGATAAGAAATAATCACAATCGAGACAAGTGGGAACTAATAAAGAAATATTCGTGAGAGTTGAGTAATGAGGAAGAAAAGTTTCGACTGAGGATTAGGAAGTTTCGGTCGGGAACAACTTATACATTATGGTCAATATCGGTGAAAGCTTTAGTTGGTTCGGGCCCTCGTGCAAAAGCGCGATGGTCGGGCGCCCTGCACCGCTGCAGCGCGGCAGTCGGCACCATCAGGCGGAAGCTCTCATGCTAGGGGCTAGTGGCGACCGCCCCGCCAAGCAGACGGCTCGTTTTAGCTCACCGACACTAAAGCACGCCAAGCTCCGACTAGGGGGACCTTTGCTGACGAATTTCGGAGAGCGCCACCGATTTCGACTCCGTTCACAAACAAAGCACTACGGGTATCGCCGTACAGGGATGATGCATCGTCGTGATCATACACAAATTTTACTTCACAAAACTTTCACGCACACTTCCGAATTCGGACGAGTCGCAACTAATAGAATGAGCGGTACACTTACATGACGGGGGATAAATGAGCCGGGTAAGGGAGCGGATACGTCCGAAAAGTCAAATCATAGCAAGTCGCACAAAAGTCGGGAGAAACGATTCGCCGGCAGCGGAGAGGTCGCGTTCGCGGCCACAGCGGAGCGGCACGCGTCGTGTTCGGGGCACGAGTGCGGTGCACGGAGCGGCGCGAGTCACACAAGCACAAGCGGAGTCGGCGGGCGACTGACGGGAGGCGAGCGGCGCGGCGCGGGGCCTGTGCGCGCGCACCCCGCGCTCTTGCCCCGCGCCGCGCCCGCCGCACCCCGCGCACGACGCCAGCCGGCTGCCTTATCACGCCGCGCGGCGCGCCGCTTCCTTTCTCCTCATGCAGTTGCGAGCTTTTCGCCACTGCCACACTTCCGCCCGCCCCGTCGATTGTGTCGACTTTTAGCCGGTCAATGTGTTGCAACACTCGCTTCCACTTCATGAGCACAACACTAATCTTTTGTTACGATTTTGCAAGACATGGAAAGATTACCGCGGAAGAAACGACGCGATGTGGAGTTGTAGAGATGTAGAGACACAACAAACATTGTGTGCGGTCAATTAGGTATGTACTCGTAGAAATAATAAATTGACTTAGGAAACGTACCTATAACACTTATTTAACTTACAAGGGTCGATCTTTAATTTACCCGTCTTAACTTTTGATTTGTGTAGATACTGTAGATCTCTATACCTACAAAGTATAACAAAGTTTATTTTTAACCGACTTCGAAAAAAGGAGGAGGTCCTCAATTCGTTCGGATCTTTTTATAGCATCCAAAAAACTTGCTTAATAAGTTGAATGAATCAACTGAAGTGAATTTGAAGCGATCAAAAAAGACTAACAATATTAAAGCCCTCCATCGATTAAATTTTAACAAAATAAGCGTTGTGGTGTTGCAAAATGTGCTCTACAATCGATAACCTGATCGAGACGAGTTGTTGGGGCGTGGGGCAGGGAGGGGGTGCAAGCGAGCGAGCGATAGGCGCCGGGCGGCTGCGCGGGCGCACCGGTGAAAGTGCGCTGCGGAACGAGTTTGCGTGTGCGTATGGCGCGTGACCCGTCCGAGGACACGCTATGCGACCATTTCTCAATTTATTTCAGCCAAAACTGATACACTATTTATCTTTTAGCGATTTATGTAGCCATTAAATTTTATATAATATTATTATGTAGTTCGAGTAAAATAGATTTACATCCTAAGATCTTAATGTTGTATGGGAATTGATGGAAAACGAAGCCACAGTACAAATATGAACTGTATCACAGTACACATATGAACAGTACGGAAACTACGAACAAATCGTTCGAAACGGCACACTCACACAAACATGCGCATCTACGAGGCCTCTAAGCGGTTTTCGCAGTGCTACAGTAGCGAGTGTCGCGGACTGTCGCGTCGAGACGAGCGGTCACGTTGCGATTTGTTTTTGCTTCCACGAGTGTTTTAAAGATGCCACGAGCGTATTGCGTGGTATACGACTGTTTGAACTCTGCATCATCAAAACCGGAGGTATCGTTTTTTAAACTTCCTGGTGATTTTGAAAGGCAAGAATAATGTATTGTTATAATATCTAACATATTTAAAAAAATCTCGTGTGGTAGTGTTTGTAACAATACTCCTCCGCAGCGGCAAGACCGATCAGTATGAAATTTTGTGTGTATAGTTGGTAGGTATGAGAATCGGTTGTAGTTTTTTTTTATATCCCTAAATGGTGAGGGTGATTATTACCAATTTTTTTTATTAGATTTTTTGGACATTTAATTTGTTTATACCTCTAAGGCTATACGAAGTTCGTCGGGGCAGCTATTTATTAAGATTGTACTGTCGTAAGAACTATAAAAATCATCCAAGTAATTAGCACTCAGTTTTGTTATTTTTACGACCGAATTCACAGAAGCAATAGGAATTATAATTTGTTAAAATATTTATGAAGAATAAAGTATTTTTATGTAATGGTTAAAAACAAAGATCTACAAGTTATATCAATATTAAACTGTTTTTCGTACTTAAATCTATAATAATAATAAGATCAAGGTTGGATCATGGGTCTAATACAGAAGGCGGTACTCCTCGGTACGGCACGTATAGTGAGGAGGTTCTTGTCTCTGTGACCCTAACCACCGATAGCTTAGACCCTGTTCCCGCTGCCGGCGGCGCACTATTTTTTAATTTCTTATAGGTCTGTTTGTTTGTTTTATAACTACTTATGTATGTAAAAATATTAAATAAGAACAAGAATAAATGAGTGAATACTAACATAGTTATTTTTGCTGGGATTAATCAACACCATAAGATTATGTACATAGCCTACATATTATTATTTGTAAACTGTTGTACCGCGGTGTGACGTCATAACGTGCTGCAATTTTATATACTCCGTTTTGAGTCATTTCACTATTCGCAACATTTTGAATCGTTATATCTTAACAACTTTTAAGTACTTATTGACTATATGTTTCGAAGACACATAGTATTTATTTATCCAATACTATGACAGGGTAACCAATAAAAAAATAGTGAACATCCCAATACGATTGATTGAAGGTCAGTAAATGCTAAAATAATAACACCATTATTTAAAAATATAGTGACATCCCTATTGCTTCAATGGAGTGTAAATAAAAATAAAGGTAAATATTTTATAAAATGGGCTTAGTTTCCATACTGTTTGTATCTATACTGTGACTGTATGGAAACTACGTACAAAACGTTCGAAACGGCACACTAACACAAACATGCGCATCGACACTCGATGTAGCGAGTAACTCAGTACTGCAGCACCGCGAGAACCGCTTAGAGGCCTCGTCGATGCGCATGTTTGTGTGCGTGTGACGTTTCAACGTTTTGTACGTAGTTTCCACACTGTTCATATTTGTACTGTGACGAAGCTTTGTAGTTAAGCCCACCTAGGGTCTTTACTCTGGTTGGTGCGACTGACTACCTAGTAAAGAGCAATTTCTTCGAGCGATTTCGTGTTTGGAAACATCAAATTGGTGATAAATTTTATTTAATGTTATAGGTACCTAGTTAAGCCAAGTGAAGTAGACAAGGGATTTGCTTATAGGTAGGTAAATATTGTACAACGATTGAAAATTATAACTTCTTATTTTTGCTAATCCATAGTAGTAGGTACTATGGATTAAGTCAACAGTGTACCAAGTAAATAAAGTAACCACAATATAGGTAACAACGCACTATTTAATCTAGTAGGTGTTCAGCACTATCATGTTCCAGTAATGTAGGTATGGCCCTGTAATAACTATTATAGAGGTAAAAACAACTTACGTCTCAGGGGTGGCAACGCATCCGCATTTTGACCTCTGAATTTTTATGAAGATGTCTATTGGCTGCAGTTGTCAGTTAACATCCTCGTGACGCAATGTGGACGAATGTGGCAAACAAGCGCATACAACTTTTAAGCTAAATTCGTAACAAAAAAAAAATTGTACTGCCCTACCTACCTATATAACATATCCATCTCATAATGTGTGAGACCAATAGGCAGAAATAGTAAAGTCAGTTTAAAATAAAACATGTACGTATACAACACTGTAAACTCTATGAATGCATTTAGGGGAAAGTAAAACATAGACAAAGACAGATTGCCACCATTTAGGAACAATAGGTATTATTAATGCATACCGCGGTGTACACGTTAACTAAACATATTATATCCGTGTTCACGCACTACCACACACACAGCGGCAACATTTACATATCAACAATCAACGATCAATATCCGATAATCCATTCTGTGCCATCTGAATTAAAGTCATTACCTAATTGCTGATTTATTCCGAATAAAATTAAAAATGGTTAAATATTTTACTATAGGTAGGTATATTGTCGAAAATACAATCAAAGTGTTTTTCAATACATAAAAGCGTATAACGAAATTAATCCATTAGCAACGCGAAAGTTGGTGGCTTTCATGACCGTGTGACAGATAGACAACTTCACATAGTAAATGCGGAAGCAAGGAAAGCACAGTCAGAATAGGTAACGAAAAGATCACAGAATCGGACGGGAGTGGTAAGGATATTACAGGTTGAGGTATATCGAAAACGATTTCAAAGTCTTTGAGTGGAGGCAAAAATTAAGGTGACGGCGGAGATTCGAAGAATTTGACGTGAATTAAGAATGAGTTGAAGGCCGGGAAGAGTTCACCGACGCTGCAGTGGTCACGATGTAATGACGTGCGCTTGTTTTACGACCCGTGCGCCCTCAGGCGTGACTTCCAAAAGTTTATAAGACACTTTTTTTTTATTTATTGGAAGTGGCAAACAAGCATGAAGTTAAGTAATGACTGCAGCCTATAGAACCACACAAAGACCAAGGTCAAAATACAGATGCGTTACCACTTCTCAGGATTTGATTCAGAAAGGCCCATTCGTTTTTATTTTATGAGTATTTTTTACTTACTTTCACCTCAGACTAAACGAATAAGAATAGACGGCGAGTTGTCATACAGTGCGTTGAATCCACTGACGTCATATATACGTAGTCCTAATGCGCATGACAACAAGACGACAACAAGTGACAATAACACATTTACTCATCGACGACACAACACAGCATATTTACTCCTTCGTGGATAAATTTTTTTCATTGATTTCGTATAGTCGTGTAATTATTTTGTATCGACACACCTAAACAATTTAAATTAGGTATCTAATTGTCACGAAGCTTTGCAGATTCAGATTTTACAAATTTAACAGACGTGAACATTAATCTAATTGACGATGCAGCAATAAACTAAAAAGTATAAAATAAATATAACTACGTTAAGAAAAACCGACTTCAAAACTGAAAAGTAAAAAATAATGATTTAATTGTAATTATATACTACCTATTATTTATATGTGCTATTTACTTATAGGTTTGAAGTCGGTGCCAAACTTCACGCCTGTAATCCCCGAAGGGGTAGGCAGAGGTAAATGCATAAATTCATGCATACTTGCAAACACCCACGATTCGCCGGTTACGTTTTGTTCAGTGTATTAATTTGCTCGTATTCATATTTAAGTGATTAAAATATAATTATTTGTTTAAGGTTTGGCACCGACTTCAAACCTATAAGTAAATAGCACATATAAATAATAGGTAGTGCATAATTACAATTAAATCATTATTTTTTACTTTTCAGTTTTGAAGTCGGTTTTTCTTAACGTAGTTATATTTATATTGGGTGCGTTACACAAGCACGTCCAATGTAATCATATTGGTGATTGTCGTAATAAATAGACGCTACCGTTTTAATGTGAATAATTGTAATGTAAAAATAGAAACTATATGGAATTCTAACAAAGTTATTACCTTGTACAATTTTATTCATAAACATTAAACATCCGTTGGCCAACCGAATCGTTGTGCTGACTAAATATTTACTAAAAATAAGACTTGGATATGTGATTACAAAGCACATTGTAAGACAAAGTTTAATAGCAAATAAGATACAGAAATAAATTAACAGGCGTGGAATAGCATTACAGTTATGACGCTGGCTCATATTACGTATGAAGAAGAGCATCATTTTGAATTTATATTACACATTATCTTCGTCTGAAGCTAGCCGACTGGAGCTTATTGCGTTCATGAAGTTATTACTCGTCCGTCACACATTCTTGTCGGATGAAAGCCGCAATAAGCACGCTAAACCAATTAATTAGTAAGTGTATATATTTTTTAATTTTATAAGGGAGCAATTTCGACAGCTGGTACTGTTCGCGGTTCTGACTACCGGCGCGGACGTAGTAACCCTCGTTTTAATACTGCACGCAAGTCAAAATTGTATAAACCTGTAATCAACGTTGGAATCGGTACAGGCAAACTTGTTTTTATCCAGACGTCAAATTACCTAATTCAAAATAAAACTTAACACGTACTCGTAGCGAAACGAAATGTATATAAAAATGTTAAAAAAACATCCGATAAAAATTGCAGTTAATTGTAAAAATGCTTGAAGATGCGCTTCGTTGGCGAATTCGGTGTCCTCGAGACAAGCGATCGAGTTCAGCGACCCGGCGTTCATCTGGTGCCCGCAAAAAATGCACTGCCCCGTCCCACGTTGAACGCAGCATTCGCACACTTGCACAATTATTTTGTACACCGACACCACACTTACCCAATCACAGCACGCGTAACCGTATACCACACCTCTCGCCGTGTTCAGACAAGATTACAATTAGAGACTATAGAGACCAACGATCGCCGTTTAGATGCTCTTAATTTACCAACATCTGCTGGTTAATTTTTTGATTGAATCAAAAAAAGAGTACATATTTGTGACAAATTAATTTACTTTATTTTTATCATTGGTCCTACGTTTAATGGACTTTGCCAAGTTTTTGCGTTTGAAAGGAGGCTCCAGATGACTTAGGTTTTATATTTTCTGCATTAACTGTAACTTATGGTATATTTTTTTTTTATGTAATGGAAGTGGCAAACAAACATGCAGTTCACATTGATGTTAAGTGATGACTACAGCCTATAGACACTTACACAAAGACCAATATCAATATGCAGATGCGTTACCTCTCCTGAGGCCTAAGGGGTTATGCCTCTGTGCCGGAAATTATGTC
Source organism: Macrosoma leucophasiata (assembly GCA_036365455.1). Lineage (NCBI taxonomy): Eukaryota > Metazoa > Arthropoda > Insecta > Lepidoptera > Hedylidae > Macrosoma > Macrosoma leucophasiata. The sequence goes on along the minus strand of JAWQUS010000007.1, from coordinate 16,862,240 downwards.
AAGAAAGAGTCTAACTTTTTACCTTGCAGACAATCCGAAGAAGTTTTTCTCACTAACAACGAATCTATAATAGCAGGTAAGATTGGATTTTGTCTATAGGGTTGCGACTGGGATGCCCTATTTAAATTATACAAAAATGTGGTATTACTACCCTTCCAGATAGACAATTTTCGTCACGAAAGTTTTGGCACGAAATTTAAAAAAAACTGGGGACAAACATGTAAATCAATTTTTAAGAATCAATTAATGTATTTTACTTTTAAAACTGCAGTAGATCAGCAAAAAGTGTTATTGTTTATTAGAAAAATACTAACCATATCGTAATTTATATTGCAGAACAAAAAATACAGCGTATCAAACTGTGAAAGGTACGATTCATATTTTGTATAAACACAATTTATTGACGTATTTATAAACTTATATTTTATAAACTTATTAAGTATTTAGTTATATAGTTTCATATATATAACGATATTTAACATGTAAAGATTTATTTTTATTGGTAAAAACTCGAAATAATTTAATTTTTGTAATTATTTTCACAGTTTAACCATAGGGACATATATTTTTCATAAACGTGGACAACTTTTTGAAAATCACTCAAATACTGTAATCCGTAAAAACATTCCAAACCATCACTTTGAGGTTCTTGTTCTCATATCTGTACGATTGAAGAAACATGAAATTGAACTTCGATTGATCAGATCTTAGTCTGCTGCTCATATCTATCCCTTTATCTATTAGATTATTTTACCTAAATGAAAATCGGTTCCGTTTGGGAAGTCCAATATACAAACAGACATACACGTTAAGCGATCTTCTTTTTGCATGCACCGATAAATTCTTCGACACGGTCGAGTTGATTTTCTAACCGACTTTTTATATATTTTTTTCCAAATCAATTACATAAGATATGGACAATCGAAGCACCAATATCAGTGTTCGTGATAAACCTTTACATTTTATTTGAATAATAACAAAATTCGCCGAACCGGAATGAACAAGAAATTAGCTTAATCATTGCACAGCAATGAACTAAAAATGAGCAAAAAAAAATAATCTCCAGCTTTTTAATAAACTAACGAAGTAGCCGTGCGGTTATTTAAAGGTACCTTGTTGCACCGCAATGCAGAACATTATTATGGGCGTTAATAAATCGTCTCAGAGTATTCATGAAACATTAGCCTCATTTCTAACATTGTTCCTCGTCACACATCCGACCCGTTATTTCTCATTCAGTACGAGTTATTAGCAATCATATCTAAACATTAGGCTTGCCATCAACTAGTGAGTAAAAACTTGTTCAATTGACTGTTGCCTATTTAGCGACGTATTGATGATAGTTACTACTGAAATTTAAACAATAAAATACATTCTGTTTCACGAGCGAATTACAAAAATTTAGAGTCATTTCTGCCCGCCCTAGTAGTTTTGATGTTCATGCACCTAGTGTTTATTGTTCATTTGGAAGTTGTAGATTAAAGTAATGCCTAAAGCACATATTTCTTCAGACAATACTCTACCCCTAATTTGCCTACTTATGTGGTACGGTATTAAGTGGTATACTTTTACTTAAAGTTCAATTTAAAAACTCTATCACTCTACTTCGGATAGCATCAGCATTTTTGTGATACACACAAGAATCGTTCGGATAAATTAGATGGTGTAGCTTTTATATTATTATTATAGTTGGATATCTGGGATAGGAAGCAATTCGTCCTGGCTCACAAGTGTAGGATATCTTAAGTTATAAACCTGAGTTGCACCAAGATATGTGTTTAACTTTAACAAATATCTTGGTGCAACCCAGGTTTAGTATTTATAAATAAAAGTATTAATTATGAAAAGTACAAGATCAACGTGGTTTTACTGTGCAATGTATCGGTGACACTAATATCCAATTGCCGAACAATAAATAAGCTAGCGGGGGTGCGCCCACGCCGCTCATCTTCGCATCACTTCGCCGAGCACGCGTCGTGTTTCCTGTATCATTCATTACTACCATTTGAGGCACCCAGAAACATATGACCGCTCCTAACATTTGTACGATACTAAAATGTATTCATTCACAAGTGCGAAGAATATAAAACATTTTAAAAGCTTTTCATCGGCGTGCCAGCCAATGTTTTTTTAATTCAGCAGTAATATTCTATTTATACAGCGAAGTCATGAAACGGAATATAATGCGTGAAGAGCATTTGCATGGAATCACAGATCGATATGTAAATTAAAGAAATTAAGGGGATTATAGCACTTAAAGTGGCAGATGTAGAGCGGGTGCTAACTGATAAGAGCTGTCAGTCGCTCCGAGAATAATATCAGGGGTACCGTTTTAAACGCGATTTCGCCAACATTGAGGTTCTAATTCTCGGTCGACTGCCGCCGTGTATCCACACACCAATTAAGTTAAATTAAATATACGAAGAATTTAGAAACTGGTTAGCTTCCTTGAAGCGCATCGCTGTAATTGGCTTACCCGAGCAGGGAGCACGAAGGCATCATTTGTGATTTATTTATTGCGTTTTTCTCTTATTGTTAGGCCGACAGTTAGACTTTAATAAGAATTATACTTATTCCTTTTTGTAGGTGAAAATTATGACTAATATAGGAACGTTTGCCGAAATTAATTAATAAAATACAATAATTTCTTTAATATTTACAATGGAATGATTTCGATTTTTTTTTGCCAAGAGAAGTAGGTTTGTATTCTAAAATAGGACACAAGCATTAACTTTAATAAATCTTATCGGTTTACCAAACAATGTAACACTACGCGAACGAAGTCACGGGAGTATTCAGTATAAATTTTTGAAGTATGAAGATTCAAGTTCTATTACGAGACTGTCTGTCATGAAAACGCACGAAAGGCTCTTAGATTATAATTAAACGACCCGTCATTAAAGGGACCGTTAAACCCGGAAAATAGCAGAAGCAAAGGGGCGTCAATTAAAATTGCAGATAAAAATATGCCGAATTCGAGTAAGAATTTCTTTAAAATGTATATCTCCAATTTAACAGAGGTAAAGGAAATAGTGTTAGCGGATTGGGGATGTGCCCTTTCCACCGTTTAATTAAAATAGGAGCAAATCGCGTCGGTGGGAGAGGCAGGAGTGGCGGAGTCGGTGACGCGGTGGCGTGCTCGCGCCCGTTCCATGACTCCGCTTAAACGTTAATTAACTCGCTTCATCTGACTACATTCTGTTTCCTACTCGCACTAATCTCACTGAACACTCCACTGTGGTGGTGGTGGTGGTTTGATACGTTTGAAGTGTGATGAAACTCGCAGTGACTCATTTATACTATATTTTAATACATCACGTTGACCTTGTTTTTTTACAGTGTTCGCGGATACATGTCATGTCTCATTAACAGCGTGTGATTGAACATCTTGCTATATTTGCGTAATTGTGTAAACTGATCTATTAGACGAATTACTGAGTCAAATTGATTTTTTAAAATCAACCCGAAGCGGACGTTTATGTCGCTTTTCAGCTTCCGTGGTTTAGGGGTAGTACCACTATCTCTAATAGCAGACTTATTTTAATCTTACCATGTTTTGAGGTCAAAAACCGTGAAGGAAAATTTTTAAAGCTTACTTTTCGTCGATGTGCGTCATACGTCAAAACGAGGGTGGTACAGCCTCAACGGGCAGATCAACGTGACATTTGTCTGACAGCAAGTTGAAAAATTATATGCAGCTACCTCCATCGATTTCGTAACGTTCAGGATTAAAACGAAATTATGATGTCTCGAATAATTTAATTGAACATGGAAGCATTTTTAAAACCCTTATTTTTGTGTTTTTGGCATATTGAATGAAAACCTAAGATTTTTTTTTTAATTTTTATATTTTCCGTTAAAAGGCCAAAACTCTGCCGTAAAATTGAAATGAAAAGTACAAAAAATAGTTCTCTGCCTATAGTTTACAGAAGAACCTCTAAAGTAACACGAGACATTTATCAATTTTACCTACTATGTTGTAGTTTTTTTTGGTAGTTACAAATAATACTTTTTGAAAAATCTGTTATTTCTCATATTGCTGAGAGCGAAAATATATTTTGGCGTATCTTATTTCCGATGAACGGGGCGTATAGGTTTGCTCTCCTCCGGGGTGATCCACGTACTGAAATGTGTTCCGGGATCGTGATGTGGGCGCGGAAATGAAAGACTTCTATTGGCATCTGGTGATATCTGTTGTAGTTATATAACGAGCCGAGGTACTTGCGCTGAATAACTCCCTGTAATTTCCGTTATTTATATTTATTCCGGAAGATACATTCGTTTGCGCACCAGCGTGTATTTGGGCTTTAAGCGCCGGCTCATATGCTAGCGTATTGTGCATTTTCCTATTTGTCTGCCGTGTTTTTATTGTTTTTGCGTCTCTGTTGTTACGCTCAGTTCATGTTTAATTCAAATATAAATTTAGGCTATGTATCTAATGTTAATACATTAGATACATAGCCTAATTGACGAATAATAAAATACATAATTATTATATAACATAACTCTCTAGAGACGTAAAGAACTTTGATCGAAAATGTAGGCACATCTCTATATTGTCTTTTTTCTATTCTATATGGTATTTACCGACCAATGTACACGAATATTATTAGTATAATTTTATGATAATATACATATAAATAATAGTAGTATTTAATGGTGCAGCCCTTTTATAATTTGAAATTATCAGTTTAGAGGCATCTGATCTTCGAGAATAGCAACTTTACTGCATTCAGGCTGTCGACTTATTTGTTTTCTTTAACTGCCTCGGTAGCCTAGTGGGAGCAGGCTACTACGCTGAGGTCCTGTTTTCGATTCCCCTACCCGATTATCAGAGATAATGGTGTAAAATCCTTTATCCCTGGTTCTATTGGGATTTTTCCATTTTCTGGAAATTTCCCAGTACCTCGAAGTTTGGTAATATGCCCGGAGATGTCAACAGGTTCGCCAGCTGTTACATGGGCCAAACCGTAACCGGCGAATCGTGAATGCATGCATTTACCTCTGCCTACCCCTTCGGGGATTACAGCCATGAAGTTACATACGTTACGACTTATTTGTAGACATCTAGGTATGGGCGGTAGCAATCTTATATCAAGAAAATAATCTGTACAGTAGGTACAGTATTTCCTCCTGCATTTAACAAGCCCATTTCTATCGTCCCAATCATACTTGAATTATTTATTTAAAAAAATATATTGAATTAAACAGCAACTATTAATTGCTACAGTTTATGTTAGATTACATTCCAAATCAAGAATTGATAACACAGAGGGGCGTTCTTAGTTGAGCAGAGGCAAACAAGTAATAAGGTTAAACTAGCTAAGCTGTGTAAACTTCATTCATACACGATTGGTTTCCATGAAGCTGATGCGATTACCACTCATCCGACATGTGTATTTCATTGAAGGCGAATTGTCAAACATTATGTGTAAGTTATCGATACGATATTTGTGAAAATTGAAAATTTCAATATGGTTACTTCAGACTTAACAGATAATTTGAATTTTTAAATTTGGTAGTCAGAAAGTAATCACTTTAAATAAGCAACAGAAATCTTATTTCGCGTTTCTATATTGTCTGCCAGATGTTCGAGTTCTGAGTTTCTGAGTAAATGACGCATTGCATTGCAGCTTCCATTTTTTTGAAATTCACTGAGCATTTAATCGCCAACAACGTAGAAAATATAAAAGTCGTTTGATGTTTTATATGGTTTCCACTATTCAATTTGCCTTTATCTATCACCGAGAAACCAATTTAATAAATCTAAGCGAAGCAACTTTTTAGCTCGTCGCCTCCCTTTATATCACTGGCTATAGGTAGATACGATTTTTTTTATCGTGACTGTTCCAATTTCGTCTAGCTAAAGGCGTTCAATATAAAAATGTTGTAATGTAATGGTTTAGAGCTATGTTATTACACGAATTACAAGCTAAGTAATAAGTAACGCAACGAGCGGCGCGCCAAGAGCTCGCTGTGTGCTAAGTGGCTTTTAAGGTCGCTTACCTCATCTCGCCGCCTTTAGTCCAGTCTCTCTGTTTATGAACGAATTTAGTGCGTTTCTACTTTGTTTATTTGATCAATTTTTCGTTGTTATTGTAGTATAGTGGCCCATTTTATGTTTCGATTTTAAGAACACTTGGCCAACATTGCCAATACCTATTGTTGTAAGACTTTCGCAAAAAACAGACAAAGATAAATCGATGTTAAACAAAAAAATCTGAGTCACAACATTAAATATTATAGTTAGCCAAAATAGTCTCACGTAAATAAAGTGCAAATCATTGTTTGAAACATTGGAGATGGAGAATGAATCACAACACTTGGATGAAATATGTTTCATGAGACGCATGGTAGAGTTTAGTACGAGAGACATAGACGTTTCGTATTTGTTGTCTCATTTATCAAATATTTGGAAAATAATAAGAAAAAATTAGATTAAGAAGTGTTAAGATTATGAAGTATTTTTGAAGAACAAAAGAATTTTTTCATGACGTTAAGGCACAGAAATCAACCAAGAGCTTTCATATGTATCAAAGCGGTAATGTTTTAATGTTTCGTTTCCATTATAATGAAAACATTTTATTTCATCTCAAATATCACAACACAAAAGAAAAATACAAGTATCCAACAAAAAAGAAACTTGGTAAGTATTCATACTTTCACATATTTTATACCTATCAGCGCGCTTACTCATACTAACCATTTAGGAAACGCAAGCGTGTCATACAAATTTTTTGAGGTCCATCTCCTTCAATAAAGGCTGGTATTTTTTGTAGCCTTTTGTCAGAGGCGCACGACTGGCTGAGCTGAAGTGACAATGGAAGCGATTTACTTAATAGTCTGTTGAACTTGTCTGTTCACAGAAATGATACCGAACCGGCCTTATATGTTTGGGACACAAATCTAATCAAATTGATCACGTGCGCTAGGTATTGTAAGGAATTATGGCGGTTGAACGACTGTTAAAATATGGAACGTTGTTGAGACTGAGACGCCATTGTGTTTAATGATAATCTATTTTTATTTGAAAAGGACAAATACATATCTACTTACACACGCTACTACTACTACACGCTACTTACAATTTTACTATTGTTTTTTTTAGGTAATTCCATGAAGTGTGTGCCTACTGAACTTTATAAGGTAGTTCCAAACCAGAAGAACACCGCGGACACTCCGCCAAAATTCCATACAAACGCATAATTTGGTCTCTATTACACAGACATCCATCAGTGACGTGTATTTACACATGCACCTGTGTACGTAGCACGCAGAGAATACCAAACGCCGCCCATAAGAGGGGAGGACGGTGGGTGAGGCGGGGAAATCGGACGGGACGAGTGTCCATTCCATACGTACTATTATTTCATATACTCTGCCAGAAGTTAGCCACAAGTATATTCATAATTAAAAAATAACCAATTTCGCTTAGAGATTGGACCCCAGGCCTATCAGGCTACTAACTTTATAACCAACAATTAAAATTCAGTATCATTATCTATAAGTCTCTTCCAATTAATCAGAGATTCCTAATTTAGAAAAACCAATGACCTAAATACAGATGCGTGGCTTGCTACTGGTAAGGTGTTAAGCCTAAATGACGGACGAGCCATATATTACCAGTTAATCGGGACACAGTAGCGGCGAGCCATTTAGCGATAGACTGCTTAATGCAGTGGCGTGCTTACGACCTCAAACTCCGCTAGAACTCTATTGCCAATTTATTGTTTTTGTTGAATGTTTGAGGTGTTCATGAACATCTGCAATAAGACATGACGATGCCCTACATTACCATTTAGTAAAAACTCGGCAGCAATGACATCTGACATTAAAGTAGATATTCAGTGATATGCTGGTATAGGTATTTACTCTCGTCATAGTTTCTATGCGTACTTAGATAATAAGTCGGTACATTTATTCTCTTTATTTATCAAATGTGGGAAAGAAAACAAGCAAGTAAACAAGTAATATAGGTCCATACACACATTGATGGTAAGTGGACACTGCAATTTACATAAAAACTGTCTCTGAAATCATTAGGCAAACCATTTAATCCGTTCTCATATTTGGTGAAAAATAGATTAGGTAATATTCAGACAAACATTCAAGCTTCCAAAACACTTTCGCCTATTTCTTGCTCATATGTCGATGACGTAAGGAACTATTGAAACAACTGCAGAAACCCGTGCAATGGCAGAGGCGTGAGCTCGACTCGCGACGTGTGCTGCGGTTCGACTCGCTCGCCGCACCTCGTAAATAAGGGCGTCTCATTGCGGCCCATTATTAATGGATCTGCTACACCCCTCACCCCCGACTCGACCTCTGCGCTCGCCCGAAAGCTAAATAACAGGTGCGAGTAACCCCGTTCGCACAATCTATTTTCGATGTCTTATAACTGTGCAGAGAAACGCCCGATGCGTTCTCCCGCTCTAAATATTCATACTATATGCCAGATATTGAGATTTGTTTGGGCGTCATCTGCTCGACATCGCCGTCTCTAAATAAGCGCGGTCTCGTGTTGGCTTTGCGAAGTTTCATTAGCCGTCTGGGAACACTTACTGGGGGATCATGTTGCTGGAATTGTGTGTGGAATTTTCACCTCGTGAAAAGACCAGATAAACGGGAACGAGGATTACGCGTAGATAGAAATAAGCTATTAAATGATTTTTTTTCCGGAGTTAAAACACCAGACGAGCTAATACTAATTGAGCGTTAAAAGGATCACGAAGATTATGTAAACCTTTAAGTAAAAACGTGTCCAGTGCAGCTTGTCAAAAAATTTGAACGTGCGTGCAGGTATGTAACCACTCATAGTGCAACATATTTATGCTAGTGTAGAACTTCAGAAGAAGAATTGAAGTGTGCACTTAACGCATCACCTAATCTTTAAGATTTTGAGGTAACTACTAAATGGAATTACTGTTTTCTTGTGTAGGCTAATTAAAGGCACACAATATCTAAGTTTCTTACGGTATCTTAAGGAATGATTGTTTGGTTTGCCATTGTCATGACACCACAAAAAAATGGCCATGTCTGAGTTGAGCTCGTAATTTAGTAAGCACCATAAGTTTTTAAACATTAAGTAAAAAAAACAACAAGAAGAAAAAGGTTTGTATCTACTTATCTTCTATCTCGCTAAGGGGTAGGAACGGAAGGTCGAGCGCCATAGGTCATAAAAGTTGTGTGTAACAGTCAGTACAATACGACCCGCTGGCACACTTTGCATTACGGAACTATAAAAACTAGGAGAAACTACAAGTAAAGATATTTCATTCATTTCATGAATTGCAAGTGGCACGGGCATAGCAAAAAGTGCAGAAGCCACTTTCGCGAAGGGACACAGTACAGTAGTTGTTTCATAAGGGTACACGGGGCTTTCCATCTGTCGCTCTATTATTTACTCCTCGGAAACCTGCTTTTCATATCAGGAGCAGCGGGTCGTTGCGGAGATACACAAAGATGGCGCCTCTACCTACGTTAATGCACTTTATGAATGACGTAATCGTAATATTGTTCGGGGGCCGGATTGTGTGTTCATGTTGTTTGCTATTGTTTCATATTATTTAGTTGTGAAGTGGAGACTCGTAACCGCAGCGCAGCCGTGTAGCCTTTTCGATTCATCATTAATGTTATGCAGAGCAAAAACTGATTGTGATGCTATTGTGAAGGATACCTAGGAAATATACTTTAAGCTTCAGGCCAAGAATAGGTTAAGCATAGCGTAGTTAAGACGGCACTGCGATGGGGTTATCAGTAAGTCATATTCTAAGGTTAAGATTATGATGTATCCAGGATATCACAGACTTGCTTAGAACGGTAAGGACTAGTCGCGAATAATATAAATTATAAAAGATACGAAAGATATGACTTTATTATTGAAACAGCAGTTAGAGCTTAGTTTAATAATATTAGGAGTAGTTCAATCATTGGATCATCAATCACATATTAATTTTTGACCAAATTTGTCCACGTACCATAGACATCGAGGTCAAAGTTGATCACGACTCCCAAAGAGTGTCTATTGGACACAACAGCTGATTCATAACACAGGTGACGTAATATCGGAGGAAGTCGACACTTGTGTGGACGCGGCCCACGTGCTTCGGCCAGGATGGTGACTTTATTGAAACCTATTTTGAAATGTAACATCACCGTTGTTAGATATTTATGGTTACGTGTAGATTATTAAAAAAAAAACACTTGTGATATGATAGAAAGGAATAAAAATGAGGCAAGGAAAAAAGCGTTTTTTTTAAGTCAACATAAACATTAATTTGTATGGCCCTGTTATATACAGAGGCAAAACTTCTAAGACCTGAGGAGTGCCAACGCACCTGCAGGCAAAGAATACAGTACCTAAGTAGCCTACCCAAGACCTACCTCAAGATTCCTACAATCTTCATGTAAATTTTTATTACAATCATCTAGTTTGGTCGTGAAAGTAACAGATAGACCAAAGGAACGATGAGAGAAATATCTTCTTTTTGAAATTTTAGTTAAAGGAGGTATATTATCTCATGCAATATTTCAGTGTCGATAGCATCATCAATCAATATGGACAATATGGGCATAGGTACGTCATTTCGTTTTCGACACCACAATAACAAATGTCAGCGGCAAGTACGAGCCCATGTGATCAGTGATCAACGAAACGCGCGAACACTGAGCATTCCTTTACAAGCGAGTAGTGGCCTGTGTGAAAATATTTACAATAAAAATAAAATACAATTTATTTTCGGTATCACATCCGATGGATGAAATTAAACGAAGTATGCGTTCAAGGTTACGAGTCGAAATGTTGTTTCGATTTGTTTTATAACGCAAGGGTTCTGTAAACCAATAACAAAACTGTGGAAACAAAACAATGATCATTATGTAAACAGCAGAGAAAAAATATGACGATATAGATGACACACCGTTTCCGACTTTTCCATCGTTTATGCAAGTAATTTAACCACAATCCATCAAGTAAGTAGAATTGTAAATAAATGCAAAATTGCAAACAAATTTAAATTGGCGTAGGTATAATCCTACAGATTTCTCTTAAATATCCGTATCAAGTTCTCTCTTTTAAATTCTGTATAATTTAGACTGCATATATTTAAGAAGATAACATGCCCTCATTCTCCTGTTGATAAGTGGTTTGATAGAATTAGTAGATTCAGAAGAAGGACTCTCCCTTTACCTTTGAGTTTGATATGAATTCGCACAATATAACAATGAAAACTGTGCGCATCTAAACGTTGTTGTGATCGGCGTTCGTGTTAATTAGTGGTGCTGGTGTCGGTGACGTCATGCATCTAATTTGATTACATCGGGGCAAGGCCACAGCGGTTAGCACGAAGAGGATCGCACTCGTGCGTTGTCCGACACTGCCCGAAATATTAATTTATCCTTACTTATGGCACAAAACATACAAGTTGTACATGAGACGGTAACAATAATTAACAGCATTTCTAGCTTATGCAATATTGTGCCAAATAAGGCAATATCGTAGTTAAATGAATAGGAATAGACAAAGGTGTACGTACCTAACTCGATGGATTATGGGTAAAAATTATATAACTGATTAAGAAAGAAGTCTGAAAGCATTCAAGCCATAGGTATTTCCTATGGCAAAATCCGTCAAATATTTGATACAGGCTTTGGAAGACTTCTTCAGAGATAAAATGATATAGCATAAGCAAAAGAATACGAATGGTTGCTAGGGCAAATTTTTATTTAGCTAATGATGGCTACCTTAGACTACACACGGAATAGGAAGGACCAAATATGTTTTTGTAAGTGTGAAGAAATATGGTACTCCGTAGGACATAAGATATCTTTTGACGTGTTGATAGTTATAAATCTTTTCAATCGTAAAACAATATTGTTTTAAAATACAGAAGGTCGTATAGGAAGCTGAGTAGGTGTAAACTGTCTGTATAGGTACCCGATGAATAATAAAATCTTGTCAATTGTACCTAGCAAACTATTCCTGTGTCATCACAACAAAAAAGTCTGCACCGAGCATCAAAGGGATACGAGTTCGAAACTTTTACAAAGGGCCCTTTACAAAACCTAACATGTTATCTCTACGGAACCACTGTCTCTTGTCTTTATTAAGCCACGGGACACGTTTCTTGTTAGTTGAAAACAACGACCACTTCACTTCTAAATAGCTCTTCCGCTTTTTAACGAACCGCTATTACAGTACATGCATAATGTCTAAGATATTATTACTGGTGCGCCAGACAAAAGCGAAATGGTATTCTCGATTTAAATAGCCGCTAAAAATGCCGTTACAATTTCTCACATTTCCTCTAAATTCTCCCCGCCTTTAGGTGGATCATTTGAATTATAAAGTGAGACGCGAGTGCATACAGAGTGCATAAGATATCTTGGCTATGTAAATGTAATGTGTGGAAGGTGAGACGTTTGAAAGAAGAGGTTACACCTGCGGAACGCGGGTCAGGGGTCCGCTGTGACCAGTGAGCAAGGGGTGATCGTGACCCAACTCAGGTCGTAGGCTAATTCAATATTAGCCTAATTATTATTATTAGCCTATTAGCGAATAATTTTAAGTTAGATGTTTTTATTGATAGTCTTACTTAAGGTGAAATAGATTGCTTTTAAATATCTTTTATGCAAATAGAAAGAGATGAGTATAAAACAAAAGTAATAAAACTAAACGCATTTCATATTAGGAGTAAACCTGTTTAGATAAACAAATAGATTATCTTTATTAAAAATAGAAACTCGTACAAATTACATACAGATTATATTATAAATTAAAGATTTTCAAGTATTTTTTAACTCTTTGACATACATATCATAATTCATCAACACTGCTAACTTATACTGCCTGTGAAATCCATAGCCTCGAATTCAAGTTATCAAGCAACTGAAAAACTCATCAAGTTTGAAAACCGAGTTGAACTATCGGCTCGCTTAACTAAACAAGTCAGATGCCAATAAATAGCTCTTCCAACAGATAGTGGAATAAGTTTAACTCTTACAACGATCCTGTGACCGTTACTCAAACTTCAGACCGGCTTTGTTCCCCAACACGAAACTAATTTATTCGTATCTCGGCATGCCATTCCACCATACTAAATAATCGAAGGAAATTATATATGCGTATTAACGGTCAAGTCATAGTTCAAAGATAAGGGCAAGGGCAACCCTTTGCTAGGATCGTCCGGAGGTGAAGAAGTTTCAAATTAAATCGGATCAGCCCGTGGGCTCGCTGCACGCTTACACAATTTGATATTTAATAAAAGCTGCGACCCTTTGTGTTACTGTGAGCATAATAACCGTTCCAATTCATAGCGGCAAGCTTTAACTGCATTTGAAAAGGAATTAGAGCGCATTTTGTAGCGAAAACGGTGTCGAGCGTGACACGTCATGAGCGGTCAATTTTCTTTAGGCCGACCCCGTGGTCGGGCACGGAAGTGCAAACTCTTATCGCTCGTTGCGGCGAATCGGTAATCGTCACATGCGGCCGTCGGCGGCGGGCAGTCGGCGAGGCGACGGAGGCGGCGCGTCGCGGCGGCCGTCGCGTGTGGCGCCGCTAATGGATATTGATGGCGATGGAGCAACTAATTAGACGCCAGTGCCCCACTACCACTCTGTCTGGATTCCCCACAACCCGATGCGCTTTTTCAGGTGTCGCTAAATCATCGAAACGAACATAGTAACGGTAGCCGAACGTCATCAATCCCGCTATCTCACTCGGCCACGCCGACTGAATCGGCATTAGCGGCATTATCTCAACTCGTGCGATCGTGGGGAAGCGACGTGGGCGGAAGTCCAAACAGTGTTAGAAAGGAGTTATTAGAAGCTGCGTCGATGTGGCGGTATCAATCACGGTGGGCGGGCCGCGCGACATTGGACTTCAATTAGGCGGGTGCCGCGTGTGATTGCTCACTCCTCTACACGCCAAAGGGTTACTTGACCCACTTATTAGGCTCGTCGCACGCGTCCTCGTTAGTACGAAGCTCGGAAATGAAGAAGTAATTCAATATTAACCCGTGCTCTAGGGTTCCTTTCATTTTAATGTTTTGAAGTGCACTGCTTGAAACTATTTTTGTGTCGCTCGTACTTTTAATTTTTACTTTAAGCTGGGACATAGTTTGCTGATCAGCACTCAACAAAATGTTCTCTATATATGAATATGAAAATCCTAATGCATGTGGAATATTTGAAGAGTTTTACAATAATTTCAAGTTAGCTTTTCATTGATGACTAGCTGTCCCGGCAAACTTCGTATTGCCTCACAATGAAATAATGTGTCAAAGGTTTCATAGATACGGACTATTTGTATGGGAAAATTAAATTCTGGTTTTTACTATTTCCCTTCAATTTCTTCATATTTTCTTACCTTTGAAACCTTCCCTGGACTTCCAAAAATCATTCAAAACAAAAATTAGCCAATAATCCAGCCGAGTCCAGCCAATCTCGAGTTTCAGCGAGACTAACGAACAGCAATTGATTTTTATACATATAGATATCATTGATGATAGAGGTCATGTGGTGGAGCTTAAAAGCGTAGGCAACACTACATAGATATCTGCTGCTATGTTTTAGTGTTCGACGAAATAAATCTTCCCAGAAGTGAGAATACGTCATGGAGTTATAATGTAGATGTCTACATAATACAGGCTGTAGTAGGTACTCAATTATGTATCTTCTATGAATGTAGACCGTATGATTGTTTGTAAGATATAAAAAAGATCCACCCACCTTTTTATTGTAGTTCGTTAATAATTGTGTGGTAACATAACAATGGAAGGATTAGAATGTTTATAATTATTATTTATTTTTAATTGTCTGTTCTTATCTTTCTATAATGGCCGTATATTATAGAAAGATAAGAACAGACAATTTCATCGACTTCGCATTTCTTAAAAAAATAGTTATGATAATCTTAATATTTTCAATATCATTGAGGACAATGGATTTGTTATATCAGTAGGCACGTAAAATGTATGAGATAAAATTAATATTTAAAAAAAAAATAAGTAGTGTTTATTAAAAATCTCAAAAATTTTTGCAATGATTAAGATTAATCATAGTAACTATACTGTAATAATTATACCTCGATAGTTATAAACACGTACTAAAGTAAATTTAGTTCCAGTGTTGATTGTGCTGATCTAATTACGAAATTACATAGGTATGTGTTAGCACAAACCGTGAAGGAAGTATTTATAAGTATATAAATAAAAGTCTTGTTTGGATATTTAATCTTACCTATCTGTTGACGATAAAGGCGTCAAATCACATCTTTTAAAAAATTTTTTTTTAAGTTACTAGTTGTAGAGCTTCAGTGATGAGAGCTCGCGGGCGTATGCTCCACCGCATTACCTAATTTACTAACCGCTTAATGGTGTTCTGCGCTGTCGTGTCCCAGTCACGTGGTAATGTACCTACGGTACGGCCCTGTAATTTCCGGCGTAGAGGCACATTAACTTAGCCCTTAGGCATAAAATAGAGAATAATATTTCATACCTCAGGAGTGGCAACGAATCTACCTATCTAGTTTGCATGTAAGTATATGTGCATAGGCTACGGTATATTATCATTAATGTGAACTGTGTTAGACTTGTTTGCCATTTCATGATATAAAAAACAAATTACAATGTAGATATTTGTAATAATTGTTTATCTATTTTTAAACATTGTAGGTACATGATGTATTGAATCAACACCTAATTTCATTTCAGATTAGGACTGAAAATATCTAGTTGCAAATTAAGCAGTGCGCAAAGTGACACCGCTCAGTTCGCGGTCAAACGTTGATATGAAACAGGTTTGGTTCACTCGACACTGGCTAGGTGGTTGAGACTGTCTATGAGCGTGCTTGACCACAAATAGGTCGTGGATTAAATAACATTGTACCAGCCTGCAGATTTCTAAATATGTACAAAGCAAATACAATTGCAACCACACACGATATTTCGTAATACATGTATGGACTGAGGCTCTATCTTGCGCGACGGAACGCAGCCATCGGCAATCGCCCACGCGGATTATAAATGGTATTCAGAATTTCTAAATATAACCTATCAGAGAGCAAAGGTTGTCAGTGTTTATTTTTAACTTAAGTATCCCAGGCAAAGCAATAATGTTGACTAAGTAGATAATTGCACAATAATATGCATTTAAAATAATTTAAATGAAACATTTGCATTACGTTAATATACGGCCCTATAATTTCCGGCACAGAGGAATAACACCTTGGGCCTAGAAGTGGTAACGCATCTGCATTTTGACCTTGGTCTTTGTGTGGGTGTCTATAGGCTGCAGTCTTCACTTAACATCAATGTGAACTGCATGCTTGTTTGCCACTACCATTACATAAAAAAAAATACAAAAAAGATAAGAACGTTAAAAAGGAGAATGCAAGGCAATATTACCTATCACGTAAACGTTACGTCGACACCTAGCAGCAGCGGTAGGCTAATTACAGTAACACCGCTATTAATGCAATAGAATATTAAAGAGCTTTATGTCAATCAAGCAATGATTGCATGTGGGTGTCTTATGTGTCCTGTATTCATTACAGATCGAAAGTGCGATCGTATGATCGTGATATTCATCGTATTAAACGCTATGATCTCTATGATACAGGCGAAACGTAATTGGATGTCCAGAGCAAATATTGAATTTCATTTACACTGAAACGAGTTTATGGCTTGTTATTCAATTTCTCCTAGCGATGTGGACAAATGACCGTTCAATATGGACGTCTCTATTGGCGCCATGCTAATATTAACGAGTGATGGTACCTAGATTCGAACATAAAGGACTTGGGCGGCTTTGAGTGTGATTGCACAAAACAATAGCTAGAACAAATGAACATGAATAGTTTGAGGTTTGCAGGTCTATCCAAGAACGTGTCTGTGGTCAGGTTGACACATTACTTACAATAATTATTGAATCATGTAAATAAGTACATCTTTGCAGTGATTCACCTCTCTGATGCATCCAAGACGCAAGAAAATGACTGAATCTTTTTCTGGACAATGACATCACACCAACACCTACGACTGCCTTCATTGTTGTGCTATCTAACTTACCTACTATGGAAAGAAACATACTTTCGTATGATCAATTTATATTTTGAATCATACACTTGTTAATTAATCCTAACATCTTCAAAAATAAGTATTTGCTGAAAGTAAACACAAAACCAAAGCTAACAGTTTTGGCCGTAGCCTCAGATTTACTATAATGATATCCCATCAAAGAGTTGTGGACGTCGGACCTTGAATACTTGGTTCATTATTTAGAACTTAAGCTTTCCCTAAATGAACATTATGCCTTATGTGCTCTAATTTCAGCGGTCGCCATTTGATATAATGGTCTGAATCTAACAATCTGATTTACAGAAGGATGTGTGTGAATTTTGTTAATTGATTTCGCTGGTGAGGGTTCCAATTTCGAATCTCGAGTGCGTAGGCATAACCATGTTACCTAATTTTTCACCAAATGGTAGCGAAAAATAATTAATATACTAATAATTAAAGTGAATGCAGAAGTTGTTCTATCATAAACATCAGACGAAAGACGTCCGCTGCTGAAGGCAGGCGAGGCCCAAAGGGAGCGACCACGTTTTAGTTACGTAGGTATGTCATCCCTGGCAATACACGCTGCTGAAAGAAAATTTCCGATGTATCCTAACTTCCCGAGTGCTACTCAGTCGAGTTGGATTCGGCGATTGACCTTGATCTTGAGGTAAGACTGGATTACTGGACTGTTTCTACCAGGTAAATATAGTTGTCAACGATTGTTTTATATTATTTCGCATTAACACATGCTTGTGAAATATATTTTATTTTTAAAGAAAAATGGAAAGAAAAAATTGACTTCAGGCGAGACTCGAACTCGCGACCTACTGGGAATCTAGTCCAGCCGCTCTTCCAATTGAGCTACTGAAGCAAATTAAATTAATAATTGTTTTAATCAATTAAATAATATAAAACAATTATTAAGGGTAAAAGCGACTTCTTTACGATATTCAATAAACTGAAAAGTCTATTATATCGGTTGCCTTACTAGCATAGTTGGTAATAGATGGCGCTGCTGCTACCATAAAGCAATGCAATAGATGTGAAGGAAAGATTTGACAAATCGGGCAGGGCTTCAGTAGCTCAATTGGAAGAGCGGCTGGACTAGATTCCCAGTAGGTCGCGAGTTCGAGTCTCGCCTGAAGTCAAATTTTTCTTCCCATTTTTCTTTAAAAATAAAATATAGTTGTCAACGTTTTCTCCCATAGTGCCCTCTAACGTCAACGAATTTTTATTTAATAACGCTAGAAAAAACATTTTTGTATACAGCACGAAGTCTAAGAGTCAATTACCAAGTTCCTATATTAACTGACAAATACAGTGCAGTATTAGAGCTTAAGTGGCATCTAGCGCCCATCGAGACGATCCACCAGTTTACGCTCTCCACCGGCGACGTTCCTCACAATTTGATATTAATTGACGTTCACCTGAAAGCCGATGGAGTTTGCGTGTTAATTGATAGATCTTGACAGGGTAACCCGAGTCAGAAATTCTGTAAGAAACCCTTTATTCGAACATCTGTGTATATCGCGTGTAATCCATATTGACAGATACTTACACGAAAAGTTGTGGTTTAGAAATAAAACCCATCCTTATAGCGATTTAATTTAGGAACCGCCAAGAGTTTGTTTCATTCGTTTATATAACGCCGTATACGAAGAAGTGTGTTGCCAGTACAGAACGTGGTCGCTCATTATGGGCCTAATGAGAAGGCTTAAGGTCACGTAAAGAGCAATGAAGACAGTTAGGCTTGGCGTTGCGAGATCAGGTATCAGAAATCAGGAGATTCGCATGAGAACCAAAGTAGCTGACATAGGCAACTGAATAGCGAAGCTGAAGTGGCAGTGGACAGGCCACATAGATCGAAGAACGTTCACATAGCAAGAAGAATTCTCGAATCGCGTACCGGGAAACGAAGCGTAGGCTTAATGTACGTTAATGTGTACCCTGTTATTCCCGGCACAGAGGCATAACACCTGAGGCCTCAGGAGTGGTAACGCATCTGCATTTTGACCTTGGTTTTTCTGTAAGTGTCTATAGGCTGCAGTCATCACTTAACATCAATGTGAACTGCATGCTTGTTTGCCACTTTCAATAATAAGAATCGCTGAAAGAGGGCAGCCCCGGATCGTTTGTAGTGGCAATCTTTAGGAAAGACTTATGCAGCAGCGGACGTCTTTAAGCTGAAATGATGTATACGAAGAAACGAGACAAAGTATTAGCGATTTAGAAAAGACTCACAATAAAATGTCATGTACGGCCGCTGATTTATTAGCCGACAAACATTACCTTGCATTATTTGGTAGCGCACCGGTTCAAAGTTGTTAAATCTATTGCGATAAATGTTTTGATTAAAATGAAATTCGCACAAGATTAGAGCACTTTTTAATCAGTTAAGAACACGACTTCGTTTTACGAGCACTGTCTTAACACTTCTTTTTTAATTGCCTCTCGACGGGCCCGGCCATGTAATGCGCAATTTAATGATACTTCAAAATGTAAGGTGCATTACTGCACCATCTTTGTTTTACTGTTTTCCGAGACGAATTCGCGCTAAAACAAGTTCTACGTTTAATGAATCATTCAAAATGTGTCAACAGTGTTTCAATATGGTAGTCAATAAACGTAGATAATAATATTTTATGAAATAGTAGCTGTGCCCGCAACTTTGTTTGCGTGGAATAGTGGCTTTGGGTATGCTGAACCGTATTTTCGAAAAGGCCATTTTAAACTTCTATGCATAATATTTTTTTATAGAAAATTATTATAACTTTTGTAAAGTTTCAGTCAATTTGTAAAGATAAAAGATAGATCTATGCATAATACAAGCACTCCGTAAGAGCCGGCAGAAGAGAAATATTGAATATTAACGTTGTGTATTTTTACCCATCACTACCACCTTCACCACCGCCACCACTACAATCGCTACCAACGCCAAACACCTACGGCACTAATGCCACCACTGATACAAATGCCACCAAAACCACCACCACCACCACAACCAATGCCACCAACACCTCCAAAACTACCAACAACACCACCAATGCCTCCATCGCCAGTAAAACCACCGCCAGCACTACTAACGCCACCAACACCACCACCAGAGTCACTAACAACACCTATGCCTCTAATGACACCAATGCCACCACCACCACTACCAACACCACTAACGCCGCCACCACCACCACCACCATCACCATTATCATAATTACATCCGAAAGACGTCTATCCGTCTCCGCTGGACAAAGCCTTTCCCGAAGATGCTCCTAAAAGTGTTGTGCGTCATAAGGAAAGAATACGCCATAATTGCCACGCTTGGCATGCTAAATGGTGATCATAGCGCCGATTGGCATCAAAAATGGCATCAAAGTTTCGTTTTTTGGAAGGTAATATAATAGGTTGGGGAAAAAGTCTTTTCGCATTATAGTATGTATGAACTTGTAATAAAATCTCTTTGGCTGTAGTATTTGTATCTGGCTGGTTTTGGTATCATTGAAAGTTAAAATTTTAAAGAACATAATTCCAAATTCAAATTAGGCAAATGAGTGATTTTCATTTGTTTTTCGTACTGTCAAGATGAGTGAATCTAATGAATAAATTCGATACATTTTCAAATTTTACTACAGAAAAGGTAAAAATTCAACGCAAGCCGCGAAAAAAAATTGCGATGTTTATGGACCTAGTGCAGTGTCTGTGAGAGTAGCACAAATTTGGTTTAAGCGTTTTCAATCCGGAAATTTTAATGTCAAAGATGCACCTCGCTCTGGTCGCCCTATTACGGATAAAATGGATGCCATTTTTGAAAAAGTGGAGCAAGAATGACATATCAGTAGTTACGACGTAGCTGTAGAACTGAGAATTGATCACGAAACAGTTTTGGCGCATTTGAAAAAAGCTTGGTACCAAAAAAAGCTCGATATTTGGGTACCTCACGAGCTCACTGAAAGAAACCTAATGAACCGTGTACTCATTTGTGATTCTTTATTACGACGTAATGAAACCGAATCATTTTTGAAGAAGCTGATAACTGGTGATGAAAAGTGGATCACGTACGACAAGAACGTGCGAAAAAGGTCGTGGTCAAAGGCCGGTCAGGCTTCACAGACTGTGGCGAAACCCGGGTTAACTCGCAATAAGGTGATGTTGTGTGTGGTGGGATTGGAAGGGCATTATTCATTATGAGCTATTACCACCAGGCAGGACTATCGATTCTGAATTCTACTGCGAACAACCGATGAGATTAAAGCAAGAAGTTGAGAGAAAGCGGCCGGAATTGATCAACAGAAGGGGTGTGGTGTTTCATCATGATTACGCTAGACCTCACACATCTATAGCCACTCAGCAAAAATTAAGAGAGTTTGGCTGGGAGGTGTTAATGCATCCGCCGTATAGTCCTGACCTTGCACCTTCAGATTTCCACCTGTTTCGGTCTCTTCAGAATTCTTTATGCAATGTTAGGTTAACATCACGAGAGGACTGCCAAATCCACTTGTCGCGGTATTTTGATGAGATATCCCAAAAATTTTATAGCAATGGGATCATGTCCCTACCTACAAGATGGCAAAAGGTTATCGAACAAAATGGTACATACATACTTTAGTTAAATTTAAATAAACTATATTAAAAAATGTTTTGAATTATCTTAAAAAATGGGAAGAGACTTTTTCCCCAACCTAATACAACATAAGACCTAAAAATTCTGTAAAAATTTTAAGTGTCTACTTGGTAGGTACTGTTATTGATATCGAGCAAAAAATATACGAAAAAAAAAACACAATTATTGTATGCGCTCTCGGTCCCCTTAATATTTTCATTTTCTTAGTTTTAGTATTTAATTTTGTCGCTATAGCGATAACAGAAATACATAATTTGTGAAAATTTTAGCTTTGTAGCTATCACTGTTTATGAGATGCCGCCTGGTGACAGACAGATGGATGGACGGACAGACAGGCAGACAGCAGAGGATGAGTAATAGGGTCCGCTTTTACCTTTTAGGGCCGGAACCCTAAAAAAGATAGAAGATACTCGTAGATTCAGAATAGTTTAAAAATATTCGATATGATTCTTTAAATGGTCGTTACTTTTTTATTTCTGAACTGATTGACATGAAACAAACAGTAAATGTTAAGTGAAACTTATCACAATATATTAGTGAAAACTGAAAATCGGATAAGCCATTTCTGAAATAAGCGTGAACAAACACACAGACAAACATACATTTTTTTGGGATAAAAAGTACCCAGTGTTGTGCGCCAAAAATTAAAGTATAATTATACCAAGTTTCATCGTTATCGGACCGGTAGATTTTGTGTGATGCTTGAACAAACAGACAGACAGACAAAAAATTTTCTAATCACATATTTGTTCGGTATCGATCTAGTAACATCCCCTGGTATTAATTTTTTTAATATTTTCAATGTACAGAATTTACACTTCTACAGTTTTATTATAAGTATAGATAACATCATATTTTACATTTTTCATGCTAACTAATATCAAACTCAATTTTGTAAACTAATTTCCACCCTCGGCTTCTGAGGTTGTTTTCACAGCACAGGTCTAAAAACGCCATTAATTTTATGGGATGCCAGTGCGAATTTGATTCACCCACTTACATTTTTAGTAATTTTAATTGAAACGTGATATTCCTTTCACAAATCTGTTCTATTAAATGTGACCGTACGACTTTGTATACGACGATTTACAAACTGTGTTGTGTTAAAGATGTGTCATTATAATCCGTAGACAGAGAAAAATGTTTTCGAATTACGCATGCACCCTAACGCGATGTCATCGCCGGCATATAATTAGAATATAAAATATCTACTGGCGGCGTTTAACAACTGACCCGAGCTTTGTAATCCCTATAACCCGACGTGCCTTGTAATAAATACTATGTTTCTAACGTGAATTTGCCAAAACAGTATCAGAGTCAAGCACGCCTTAAAATGTTAACGAAAGTAATTTCAGTGTCGCTTCTAACAACCTTTTAAAAAGGTTGTTTGGTAACTCCTAAATCTTTAAGAATCTTAAAGATTTAGGAGTTTCTTTAAAGATCAATTTCGCGTGCCGCTAAATTAACCGGCGATACAGGTTTTTTGCAAGGGTGTAGCGAACAAGCTCTGATAAGAATATGCGAATTAGGCTATAGAAAGGTTAGCAAGATATTCTTAGATAAGTATGAGCCACAAAAAACTAGTAACATGATAAATGTGAAAGTGTCTTTGTATGTTTGTCAGTTAGATGGTTGGGCCATCAATCATATCGCAAATACTGTCATGATTTTTCACTAATTTTCGTGCTCTGCACACTATGTTTTAGATATAGTTGGATCCAAGATCGTACGAAGAAATGGGCAGTAACCGATCAGCAGGCGTACCGTGATATTTTATTGCGAATTATAAACTAATGTTTTATGTCGTGTTTTCGGGCCGTCATGTAAACAAATTAAAAAAGGCATGCTTCAATGGTTCGGGTATGGAGAAAGAATCTCAAATTAGCGTATGGCAAAACAGATATACAATGTGAATTTAGATGGTTGCAAACGTCCAGAAAGGCCAAGCGGACCTTTACTTTTTTACTGGTGGTAGAGCCCCAGTGACGGAGCTTGCGGGCGTAGGCACCACCGCATTACCTAATATACCTACTTGCCGCTAAATGGTAGTGTTCAGCACTATCGTGTTCCTGTCAGGTGGTAATGTACGGCCCTGTAATTTCCGGCACAGAGGCATAACACCTTAGGCCTCAGGAGTGGTAACGCATCTGCATTTTGACTTTGGTCTTTGTGTGGGTGTCTATAGGCTGCAGTCATCACTTAACATCAACATGTGAACTGCATGCTTGTTTGCCACTTCCATTACAAAAAAAAAATCTTGACCAAATCGGTCGAGTAGGTACTGTCCGAAAGTGGGGTCAAGAGTCTTCGGAATCGGTGTGCACGTATAGCGAAGAAAGGAAAAGAGACAGGAATTCTAGACCGATATAGGTATTCGGCGCGCCATGTTTCCTCTGTATCATGTGACTAACTTGGCATAAAGATAAAAAAATTTTTTTTTTTGCTTGTTTCGTAATTGAATCGAAATGTAGACGACAGAGCGCAACTCCATTAGTCAACATATTTTAATAAACATAAACAGTGCAAGCGGAATAAGAGTGCAAGAGCGGCGATGGCGCCACCGGAGGGCGACGCGGCCATATGAACGGATACATGCAACAATGAGCTCATACAACCGGTCGCGGGACCGTTACAGATGAGCCGCCGGCCCGACCCTGAATATGCATGAGCACTCGACTTGACCTCGCGTTATTAGACCGCGGGCCCGGAGCGTGGGACCGGTAAGAACACAATCGAAATTTGACATTTGTGTGACGCGCGTGTCACATCTCGGATGCCGACAGAACATCGCTGATTTGTAGCGTCAAGAATATTATTGCTACGAGTCCAAAATATACAAATCAATTTATTTTAATCAATTTTTGCTTATCATTTTCCGCAATTGAATTCGGAAATGCCAAATTAATTTAGAATTGCTATAGATTTCATATACGCTGTCGGTTTTCTTTTAAGCCATTATTGGAAGGCATATCTTGAGGCTTCATATTTTGACTTCGGTTTAGGATTCGAACAAAATGCAAATGTATTTTTTCCAATAAGAAAGATTCTCAATTGTGGGAGTTTGGATACTACACATCTATATATATTTAAAAACCAGTCAAGTGCATGTCGGGCCACGCGCAGTATAGGGTTCCGTAGTTACAGAGTAAGAGATGTAATGAAAAAAATAAATAAATATTTTCAATGAACTTGTTCGTAATTTTCGTGTAAAATACATTTGGTCGACTACACTTTGCACTTTAAAGCTTAATAAGTCACGAACAGTTAACTACATCGAAAAATGATGTTCGCAAACCCATAATATTTTTAAAAGACCTATCCAACGATACCTTACACTATATGAAAATCAAAAATAAAAAGAAATATTTGCGCGTTACTAATAGGAGGTTGCCCTAAAAAAATTTTTTTTTCACGTTTTTATTCTACCACTTTGTCGGCGTGATTAAGGTGTATACTTGTGCCAAATTTCAAGTCTCTAGTACTAATAGTTTTTGCGCTAAACCGCGGACGGACAGACAGACAGACAGACGGACATGCGAAACTATAAGGGTTCCTTGTTTACTAAAAACGCAACCCGTTTTCCTTGGTCCGATTTGGCTAATATTGATTTTGAATGATTTTTGGAAGTCCAGGGAATGTTTAAAAGGTAAGAAAATATGAAGAAATTTAAGGGAAATAGTAAAAACCACCATTTCATTTCCCCATACAAATAGTCCGTATCTATCAAACCTTTGACACATGTCATATTTTCATTCTGAGGCAATACGAAGTTTGCCGGGTCAGCTAGTATCCAATAAATGTTAATTATTATCATGTATATCGTGTATAATATGGGGTAGTTACCCCATATTATACACGATCCTAACAAATTCTAACCAAAGTCGTGGCTGTGGTGGGCCTATCTTTCCAAAGTCCTTCGACAAAAATTGCCCTGATCGCCCAATTATATATACAAAATATCCTAATCAACGAGTTATTTTTCGGTCATCACCTTAACAACTGAATATTCGATACAAATTTGAGCTTAAAAAATCATTCTCGTTATGTGCAGACGTAAGAAGTGAGGTAAGGCCAGGGTGAGAACAGGCGAAGCCATCAATCAGGCAGCAGTCGACGGGTCAGAGCCTCCTCCCCTCCTGCCGCGGCCCGACCACCTGTCGCGCCCGCTAGCTCCCAGCAATTGCTAATCAGTCACTAAGTCACACCAAATCTCAGTATGACGTGTACACCCACCCGCGCCCGTCGCGTAATAGTGTTTTGACGAACAAGGGTACGTAGCTGCAGCGACACGAGGGTTATCTAGAGAAAATACTCAACGGGATTCCGGGGATTTTGAAACGATTCAATTACTTCAGAATATCTTTACCAGGTTTTTAAATTAACCGAATGTTTCAATTCGTTTCTTGTTATTTTCCATATGTCTACTTGTACAATGCTCACTTCATCTCAGATATAGTCTATCACATCAGATAACTATCACAGAGACAACAATTAGGGGTTGCAACGCGTCTGAATTTTGACCTCTGGGTTTTGTGAAGATGTCTATAGGCTTCAGTCATCACTTAACATGTGAACTGCATTTTTTTTGCCTCCTTCGTGACATAAAAAAAATATTTCTTTCCATTTTTCTTTGAATAAAATATAAAAAAATATATTTTTTAGAATTAGTGTAGTTTCTCTACAACCACATTTGTTGAATACTACCGTGGTCCGGTCGGATAGTAGGTAATATTATAGCTGTGTAATAACTATCAAAAAGGCATAACACCTTCGGCGTCAGGGGTGACAATGCATCTGTATATTAAACTTTGCTTTTTATGTAATGGATGGCAAGTGAATTGCATGCTTGTGTGCCACCATCATTAGGTAGATAAATAAATAGACCAAAAAATGTCAAAGACTAGATGCAGAAGATAACGGAACAAGAACATACATACACCACCTTCCGTACATTTATAACGGAATTTCATCTATTACCTAAATAAAATAAGAAATTAGTCCGTTGAGGCAAGTAATAAAAGTAATGCGATAGAATTCACCCGTTGAACAAAAAGAATTATTGCTCATCGACCGAGCGGGAATTCTCGTGTAAAATAGCTGACATTTATGAAATAGCGGTAGCTTGTCATTTGAAGCGTCGGTATCGGAGTTCCGAGTCCAGCGTGCGTAGGGTTGCTAGGAGCCCGCCGGGATTGTCCGGGAATGAACATATGCCCGGATCCCAGGATAGAAATACATACCCTCATATATCAAATAGAATATTAAGGTAAAATTTGTATTTGTTTACTCGTGACAGTAACAGTAGGTACCCACATGTTTTGCACGTAATATGGTAACGTGCCGCCCTGAGACGAAGACGCCCCGCTGAAATGATTTAAAAATTTTCTCTATGTGAGTCTAATTGTTCATAGAATTTTTGAACCCCCAAAAACCGAAATACCGGGATTGGCGAGTTTCAATCGGGCAACCCTGAGCTGGGCGGCGCGAGTCGCGGCGATCGCTGTAAATTTCATCGCAACAGTGAATGTACACACGAGACTAAAAATAAACACGGCGACCACAACGGGCGTAACCAAGCGATACTGAGATAACTGCTTCAGAGTGCGTCGCAACTCGCAATCCGCCACCGATCCGGCGCCACTCAATGTTGTGACAACTGAATATGCGTCAGCTTCGTACACTTAATTAGTCGAGTTAAATTTATCCGACGCTGACTTTTGAGTGGGCGCGTTGTTTTAATGCAACATTTACTGATATTTATTTTATTTCAAATGACTACAGAATTAGGTACAAGCAAGGGCGTTTACATGTAAAGACAGAAATCTTAAAAACAAAACAATACCAATAAATACAAGATACCGCTGAAAAGTTTAGGAACTGATTTTTCCTTTAAAAAATTATAACGCGTATAGTTGTAGTTACACGTGAAGCGACACCAATTTGTGATAGAATGCCACCGATCATGGTATTCGATCGTGGGTGGCGTTATAATTTTTTAAAGGAAAAATCAGTTCCTAAACTTTTCAGCGGTATCTTGTAATTTATGGGTGAACTTTGAATCAAGCTTAAAATTATATAGAAAAACGACTCTCAACAAGTTTCAAAATAGTTTGATGGTTTCTTATAGGTAGTACAAATTAATCTTGCAGGTTCCTCGATATCGATACTGGTAAAAAATATCACAGCACACTGCGCGGCGATGAAAGAATTACAATACTCTGGAATAGAATTGTGTTTCCGAAATATTTACGTCACATTTGATAGCAAACTGATAGTCATTTCGAGGCGTTATGTTGGGGATGAAGCCTTATGGAACCATGAGATATGGCGGTGAAGCGAATAGCGCAAAAATATATAATGCTCTTACGTCTTATACGTCACGGAAACAAATGGAGGTAGAAATTTTATATTCGTCGGGGAAAATCGTCTACATCCAGACAGAAAATCATTTCTGAGATGATAACACGCAAAGTGTGACGAGCAGAAACAAACTGGATTGGAGCGAGAAGCAGAGCAATAACGTCGGTGGGCTTCATCTCGGCCAGATCACGTTCGTGGAACAAAAGGAGAGCGCGGCGAGCCGACAGCGAGCAAAACGAACTAAAAAACTCGCGTTCAAATGGAGTTTTCATACTTAACAAACTCCGTGCAATGTAAAACGTTTGCGAACGACGTTCTGACTGTATCTTCTGATAATCATTACCATTAGGCCTCGAATACTCGAAGCTTCGCAGACGTTCGCTCCCCGGCAGGTGCATTTGAAACGAAAACGATTTTCACTTACAAACTGAATTATAAGAGATCGAGAGGAAAAAAGGTCCACGGCAAACGAGAATGTGCAATGTGACAACTCCATGCAGCATTAAGAAGACATTAGGGTTAGGGCACGGCAAAGGGCGCATTATTTAGCCATTTATCACGAATCCGATACTCAAGTTTGAGAAAAAGAACTTGCTTTCGGAAGTCTATATCGATAAGAGCTTGCGCGACGCTATAATAAGTTAGATAATAAATGATCATACGTTATGAAAATTGTGAAAATGTTCACATTGGATTGTTAAAGAGTAACAACTATCACTTTTAGTCGTTACACATTGACTCTCCTTGAAATCACCACATGAACCTTTCATCGCACGTCGCTACGGGCTTTCAAAAAGCTTTCAGTGGTCGATCGCACTCGCTATGATTACGAGTGACGTCAATATTCGCGTGCCGCGATCGGAGTCGGAACGGATATGAAAAAAATATAGTTATTCAATAGCAACTTGCAAACAGGTTATTGAAACGCCTCCTTTAGTGAGAAATTGTGGGAATTAAACAGCAAAATGAGCTGCACGCGGGTGTCTGATTGCAACGCATGCAGAGTGCGGTTGCCAAGCGCCCGCAGCGGAAAATTTGGCGGAAACTGATCGACACCGCAGCTGAAAACTATGCATTTTAAGTCACATCAATCGATACGCGGTCGGCCGTGCACGTGTGCTAGTTGTTTATGTACCGCAAAAGCCACGAAGTTTTGCATATCTGCCAAATGTGGGACTTCGTACAAAGTAGCTTTTAGGGCTCCCCATGAGAGATGTTAGGTTAGGTTAGCGGACGTATGGGGATGAGGCCGCTCTGTATCATTACCGTTACAGTTTCGCGGTCGGCGCCAATTTGACCGAGTGTAACGAGTTGTGCGTCCGCCGCGGTCTCTGGACTCCATTAATTGAACCCTTAACTCATGGATTTCATTATGTAAATCTAGCGCAAAGCTCGATCCTCCGTTGTTTATTATAACTTGTGGATACTTTATTACACAGAGAAACATTCAAACTGCCGAATTAATGTATCATAAACATTTCAAGTTCTAGCTGACTTTTAATTGCATTTTGTGTATAGTCCATGTCTCTCATGAATGATTGACTGATAAACAATGTAACCGCGTAGGAATTAAATTACTGAAGTTAAGGAAATTGATTGTAAACATGATTTTTTGATAATCGATCTCTTGGTTTAAATGAAGAATAAATACTTGAGATAGATTTCGGCGAAATATCTGTGAAAGGAATTGGGTTGACGATAATCTCGAATTAGTTAGGATACCTAAGTTGAAAATATTTTCTAAGCTGATGCAGCAAAGAAACTTGCGTTTTGGTTAGATGGTAATGTAAAGCTCCGTTACTCGCACATTTTATTATTAAGACTTAACGTTTACAGCTCCAGCTAAGAGGCAAAAATCAATTAGTACAATATTATAGCACCTGTACAGATTACTGCATTTTTAAATACTTTTGTAATACCTACTAGTGTATAGAAGTTTCTTTAAAAATAAGCAAATAATTTAGGTGATCAAACAAATGTAGCATTAATTTGTCAGATTTATATCATAATATCTATTCAGATTTAAGTTTGCATCGTTCATTGTCAACATAAAATCAATGAAATACTTATATGAAAAGACTGTCGTACTTTCTGGGCCTGTACTGTAGGCGAAACACGGACGTTTCCGTGCTTCGGAGTGCACGTTAAGCCGTTGGTCCCGGGTGCTATCGATAGATAGCAGTCGTTAAAACCTTGTCGGAGGCCTTATGGGCGGTTTGAAAACATCCGACAGCGGGTTGGCCACCGACCCGCATTGGAGAAGCGTGGTGGAGTAAGCTCCAGGCCTCCCCCCAAGAAGGGGAGAGACTCGTGCCTAGCAGTAGGACGTCAAAACGTAACGTATTCACGCCTGTAATCCCCGAAGGGGTAAGCAGAGGTAAATGCATGCATTCAAGCTTACATGCAAAAACCCACGACTCGCCGGTTACGTTTAGGCCCATGTGACCTGTTGCCATCTCCGGGCACATTACCGAACTCCGAGGTACTGGGAAACTTCCAGAAAATGGAAAAATCCCAATAGAACCAGAGATAAAGGATTTTAAACCGTTATCTCTGATAGTCCCCGGAATCGAACCCAGGACCCCCAGCGTAGTAGTAGTGGCCTGCTACCACTACGCTACTGAGGCAGTTCGTATCAAGGGTTGCCATTATTATTCTGTCATGTCATGGCCCGCATATCGGATTGTGGGTATCGGAGCGTGCATGCTACCGAAACCCATGAATATTTTTGCTGTGTGTTCTTTTATTGTAGGACGATTAGATTTTCATATTTTCGAATAATGCAACGAAGTCTTAGAGTGTGAAATCAATTGTAAATTTTGTCATTCCATTCATTCCTGATGACCGTTACGCTATGGGCTACATGCCAGCACATCTTATTCTATCTATCTATCTTAGCACATCTATTTTATTGATAAATAATAATTTTGAATAACAAAAACCGACATACATGAATACAACTCAATCAGACTATCTAACTAAAACTAATGATTTCGAGACAAACAGACAGACAGACGGCCAGACAAATGAGCGACCCTTAAATCCTAAATGGGTTCCGTTGTTTCCTTTAAGGTGCGGAATCCTAAAAATGTTTATATTACGTAAGTACAACACTATAACAATAATTCGAAAGAAATGTTAGTCCTATTCCTATTTTCCTACGCAGTCCCAGTGGGGATTGGTCTAAGCAGGTAAGTAGCTAAACAGCAGTCTGGATTTTATAGTCGCCCTTAAATATTAAGATTTATCGTAATAAAGGGGCTGCTGGAGTAAAAAAACATTATTGTTATCTTTGTATCTTCCCGCCAGTTCCCTAACGGAGTAGGCAGAGAGTGTAGAGCGCCAGATATCCCGGTCCTGACAAACCTCTCGTGCCTCGTCTACCTTCATCATTCTCTTCATACAAGCACGCCGATTCCTAAGATTTTTGACCCCACCATCAGACTTGACTTGAGATTGGTATCTTTGGCTATGAAAATTTAGGAATCTGCTACGAACGCTTACCTAACTGGGGGGTTTGGGAGGAAGTTTCAGGTGATGCATTTACACTGCATCTTTTAGACACTTCTTTCGAATCTACGATTCTAACTTTTTACTTCTGTTTAGTTAATTGGAAAGGATTATTGTTTCATCAACATTTATAATAAAACTCTTCTGCTTTACTATACAGACAGACAACGTACAGCCGAAACAATTTGTCGTAGAAAGTTCAAATTGGGGAATGCGGGAAAGAGAGTTTGGGTGATACAAAACGCTCCGGGTATGGGATGGGCTTATAAAGTTGCGGCCAAAAGCTAGTCTATATATAATGAAAAAGTCATTCAATGGATGGGCGACTATAAGAACTTTATGACGAAAGGACATACAATCATAGAAAAGTGCTGCACCCAGAAATAATAAGGAAGATCTGACGATTACGTCAGACTCGTGAGAGAATGAAACCAGTGGTTTACTCATTAAGTGTAGATAATGGTTTAATCGCGGCGAGCGAAGCACCGCAATATTCGCTGGTGTAGGTAAGTGATGAAAGGGAACATGACGTGTACACGACGCCGGCGAAGGGAGCGCGGTAAGGTCGCGTTACACCGTTTGAAAGTGAGATGCGAGGCGCCAGGAGAGCAACAAATTAAGTCCCCGCGGGAACAGTCCCGCCCACACCCGATCCCGCGCCAGCGTTGAGAGCACACCCGCGATAACGTCTCGCCGAAGGGAGAACTTGAATATTTCCAACGAATTACATAACCAAATTCGCTGAATAAAAGTTCCCGTACGTGCCCTGACAACTGGTGAAGTATTTTTGAAGCAGTCTTTACAGTTTAATTAGGAATAGAATCGTTTATCGCCAACGTTCGAGTTACCGATTGATATTTCGCTATCAAAGCAATCTGCCGTTCGTGTCATGGGTTACCTATATTTTTTTATGTAACGAAGGTGGCAAAGCAGCATGCAGCTCACATGGATGTTAAGTGATGACTGCAACCTATAGACATCTTCACAAAACCCAAAGGTCAAAATGCAGATGCTTTGCCACCCCTGAGACCTTAGTTATTGTCTCTGTGATAATTATTACGGTGCGATACATAACCATCTAACCGGAACTCGATAGTGCTGAACACTACCATTTGGCAGCAGATAGATTAGGTAATGCGGTGGTGCCTACGTACGCCCCTAGTCCCTACACTGCAACTCTACCACCAGTAGATAGATTTTCGGAATAAAATTGAAGGCATTAAATAAATTTGCAAAGAAGAAAATAGTTATACGAGTAAAATTTCACTTTATCAGGTAGCCCTATAAACTTATATTTGCGTAAGTAAAACTACGACAGAAATTTAAAGGGCGTCAAAAAAATAAAGCGGAACTCGTAGCTCCAAAATGTTTAATGCGCAAAAATCTCAATTTATCGATACATGAACATAGGCACTTCAATGAACTGCGGGAAAACTGGATTCTTCGGATAAGGCAACAGGAAAAACAGTAAATGGATATGTCAGTAAGGCTAAAATTGATCTTCGGAAGGTATTTTCTATGAGTAATTAAAGTTGCTTTTAAATTAACGAGCAGATGGTGCTTACAGAAAACAAGCACAAAATAATAAACAATACAGTTAATGACGGACCTATAAAAAGAAGGAAGAAATCTGCCAATAGCAACGCTTAAGCGAGGGTATAAAATTAAATGGGTAGAAGGCGTTTTTACAAGTTTATCGAGCGTTCTACATCGCGATCGGTCAGACGTCTAATGGGCTAGCGGGCGCCGGGTATGCTGCCTGTCTGTCTCGGCGGCGGCGGCCTGTGGCGCGAGCTGCGACTGGCCTGCCAGACCGTACTGACACCCACAACTTGCCAATTTCCGAGCCCATAGCCAATAACGAAAACGTTATGTCGATCAAACTATACGCGGATTACCTAAGTAATGATATACATATTAATTAACGTATTTTAAAAAAATGTTGCGAGTACCAATTTTTTTTTTCTAAAAATGATTGACACTAGATTTAGCGTTGATTTTGGAATACTTAACAACACAGACAGAATCGCCTGTAAATTTACCGAAGCGATAGGCAGAGATACGTACAGATGAATTTATTCATATTCCCACGATAAGTCAATTACTTACTTATTATAACATATTTTAATTAACAAGTGATTGTTTTAAAATTCGTTATCATTATCACGAATGTCATTGTCCACTTGTGAAAAGAGCAAAATAAAACAATCTTTTGCATAACTAAGTATTCACGGACGAAATAATTTACGCGTAATGCAATGTTAAAGTTATAAATATGTAAATCATACCCTTTTATTTTCCGTTTGCACTGATAAATATTAAAGTGCACAATTCGCGAACGATTTATTATTATTTGATATGAACTACTGTTCCAACTTTCGGCTTAAACAGGAGGTAATAAATGAATCTATTAACTTAATTTACGATTTAGGGTTTCAACTTTATCTAACTTTTACGATCTAGAGCAATTCGAAACGAAACGACCTCTTTTCAGACTAGTCGTAGTCGTATCTTATTATTTGACGGAACATCGCGACCGTTCAATGTGCGTCATGCGCATAAAAGAACAAAATGTCACGAATAAGTTTTTAAGACCGTGTAATGTAGGTTTTTGTAATATTACAAGTACGAAGGTCATGCTCGTCATAACAATGAATTACGTATATAAATCTTATGGTTTCCTTTTTTGATATGTTGATAAATTGATTTAAAATTTTCTGTTGATTGATTCGTTACTTTGAAGCTCTTCAGCGTAAAAGTCTAAAAGGCCAGTTAGAAAGATGTAGAAAAATGTTTTTTGGATAAAATATCCCAGTTAGAATAGATGTGTTTGTGCTCATTGAGTTTGTCTCCATGAGTGGCCAGGGTACAATGATACAGGAATACAAACTCTGGTGGCTTAAGAATTACTTGACTGAAATAACTAAGCATTTGGATTCCTTTAGACAATGAGTTAGACTAGACTACAACCTAATGTAGTATCAAGGAAAGTGTAGTCACCAGCAAAGTGTAGAGTTCGATCGCGAGCTGAGACTGAGTGTCCGGTGTTAGCTGTCCGGCCGCAATCTCATTTGCGCTTCCCACTACAGCAGGCGGCGTGCAGGAAATGAGATGCGCTTAGCTATCCACAGGAATGTGCATGGTTCATAGGAAAATGTGTTATACATTTTCTTCCGTTTGAATGTAGTTAATAGTGGATTGACATATCTACCTGTTGTAAAGATTATCTTAGGTACTAAAGATCCAGCTGCAACGAAGCTATTAAAAATCCTCCTACTAAAAAAGCTTTGTTTGGAATAGATATTTGAGCTCTCTGGATTTGTCTGAGCACTAACTGAATCAGTGTTAGAATTACAAGACTAATGAAAGCGGGCAGGACTAATTTACTAAAACAAATTCAATATTTGAGTTCCTAAAAATATCTAGTTTATTAAGCTTTGGTTTTTCCAAAGATTCAAATGTAATTTGTCAAAAAAAATACTGCAAATAGTTTAGTTTCATTAGTTAAAATGTCAACATAATGTACCTATTTAACATGAATTGTTTCAGGAAATTTATAAATTAACTAGCTGTGCCTGCGACTTTGTTTGCGTGGAATAGTAGACTTTGGGACTTCTGGAAGCGCTTTTGGATATACATTTTGGCTAATTTTGGATCTTATACACTTTTGAGTAGCTAAAAAAAACTTCTTTACAGTAATGCTTCTCTGTACACGATATTAGATGTATGGCCGTCGGGGATAAAATAACATAGGCTGCTAGGATCATAACAAACAACAGCCACCAACGCCATCAACGCCACCACCAACACTAACATCACCAAACACCTACGCCACCAATGACACCAACGCCCTCAAAGCTCCCATCA
Source organism: Macrosoma leucophasiata (assembly GCA_036365455.1). NCBI lineage: Eukaryota > Metazoa > Arthropoda > Insecta > Lepidoptera > Hedylidae > Macrosoma > Macrosoma leucophasiata. The sequence continues at coordinate 16,826,831 of JAWQUS010000007.1, read as the reverse complement.
CCACCACAATCAATGCCACCAACGCCACCAAAACTAACAACAACACAACCAACTTCACCAACGCCACCAATGCCTCCATCGCGAATAAAAACCACTATCACCACCAGACTCACCAACAACAACATGATTATGCAACAAAAGGCATCTATCCCGTACAAAGCGGATAGACGCCTTCGTTTGGCTGGGGATTAATGCCCTTAGAGGCATCTATCCTCTTACTTAGGCGTTATTAATATCAAGCAAATAAAATATATGACAAAAAAACACTTTTATTGTATGCCCCTTGTTATAGCGGTAACAGAAATATATAATTTGTGAAAATTTTAGCTTTCTGGCACTGTTCATGATATACAGCCTGGTGACAGACGGACGGACAGACGGATAGACAAACAGACAGCGGAGAATTAGTAACAGGGTTTGTTTTTACTTTTTAGGTACGGAACCCTAAAAAGATAAAAGATAGATATAGTTATAGAATAGTTAAAAATATTCGATATGATTCTTTAAATTGACGTAACTTTTTTAGTTCTGAACCGAATGACATGAAACAAACACTAAATATTAAGTGAAACTTACCAGAACATATTATTGGAAACTGCAAATCGGATAAGCCGTTTCTGAAATTAGCGTGCACAAACACACAGACACACATTTTTTCGGGATAAAAAGTACCCAGTGTTGTGCGCCAAAGGTTGAAGTATAATTATACTAAGTTTCATTGTAATCGGACCGGTAGATTTTGTGTGATGCTTGAACAAACAGACAGACAGACAGACAAAAATTTTTCTAATCACATATTTGTGTTCTGTATCGTTCTAGTAACATCCCCTGGTATTTATTTTTTCAATATTTTTAATGTACAGAATTTACACTTCTACAGTTTTATTACAAGTATAGATTAGTGTATGGAGTCTGAGCGCAAAGTGATGGGTTCGATAGCGAGATGCGACTGAGTGTCCGGTATTAGCTGTCCAGGCCGCAATCTCATTTGCGCTTTCCACTACAACGGGCGACGTGCAGGAAATGAGGTGCGCTTAGCCAACCAGTGGAAATCATATGACAATATGTTATATATATTAGTATATTGTAGTTATTGTCTAGCCTTTTGTTATTGTTATTTTTTTTTTCTTTTAGGTTACAGTGTTTTGAAACAACATGCAATTCTTTAGTTGTTCAAATGCGGGAACTTCTAAATGGTCTTAAGTAGTTTTAGTTAGACTGTATATAAGCATATATGACTGTTTGTTCTCCTCAAGAAAATAAAATAAAATAAATAAAAAATATTGGATATGTCCTGGTTTAATATTGTTCATTTTGCATTTTGGTAACTTGCGATTAGATGAAATTGAATACAGTAATGAGATTTATTGAACAACCTATAGAAAAGGTGATCTGATGTCCGAAATACTGCATACCTATAGAATAACCCCCTTATTCATACACGTACATTGGATACTTTTTAGCTATAGAATGCTTTGTCTCTGTCAGTTGCATTGTCAAATGTGTAGGATAGAAAAAGACAAAGGAGAGATTAGCAACACTTTGGCTAAAATATATTTATGAATAGGGGGGAATTGTTTAAAGGTGAAGATAATGTTTCCGTTGGTATAAAGTTACCTTTAAGCCCTCCGATTTAATTTTATAAAAAAATTAAAACAGAAGTAATGATTATTTTCAAGGATATATCGTAGAAATCAATTGATACATTTACTTTACGGCACGGAATTGGTAGTCTAATTTACCGCAGTATTTCATAACGAAGGTCTTTGACCTGTGTATGTTGCCAGTGATGACATAGAACTAGGTTCCATAACCACGTCTTCGTTCCGTATTCTATAGTCGGGAGAGCACATAGCTCGAAGAAGCAACAAGTGCAGAAGAGTGGGGAACGCGCACACGAAGATGAAGAGTAGGCAGGCTCCCCAAAAGGCGCACCGATGCGCGATGGTGAAGGTCGCGAGCAATCGTTGAATGAGAGCGGGCTAGGATCGTTCGTTGTGGCAATATTTAGGGAGGCTTTGGTCCAGTAGTGGACGTCTTTCAGCTGAAATGATGACAACGATCGACCCTAGGTGAATTTATTTCAATAATATCACTTACTACAATTACAATATATTTGTCACATTAATCTTAATAGGTAACTACCATAAAATTATGAACCATTGGATATTGCCATCCCCATGTTGCTACCCCCACTTACCTACCTCCTCTTCATTAATTTCAGTTCGAAAACTCTTGAACCAGTTTTTCATCAATTGAACCATCATACTTAATACACAACACATATTACTCAATATTAAAAACAAAGAACTTTGATAAAAGTAATCACCCACCCCTAATTCCATCGCCTTAATTTACCCCTTTCGTGATATTCATTGTTTCACAGATATCCAAGTTCTTTAAACCTACCCCTTTAAGCCTTATTTTAGCTTTGGTAGGTATAGTTGAAGTGTCGTGACCTGACTGATTAGTCACGATAGTTCAAGTCAGTCACTCAGTGGTTCGCTTTCACAAATATAACAAACCTACATTTCAAAGCAAATATAATAATTGCTAGCTTTATGATATCTTGAGTGGGGCTTTAGCAAGTCAGAATAGAAAACCACTGTCATTGCCTATTCAGTCGGCTACGATCTTATCGCGTCGCGTCGGTCACTTGGTAGGGGGAACTATTCTCTTGCAATTGGATAAGACTACAGCAATTGAATGAATTTATGAGTTCGCTATATTAATAAATTTGTACTTCTCTAACTCAGAAATGTCTTTATTTTTTTTTGTTTGCACGTCCCTTTCGCGACGTTAGTCCAGAAACATAAATGCAATGTATAGTTTCGGGTATCGCGTGATCCCCTCTTTAGAGTAGGTATGAAAGATACATTAAGATGATATCTGAGGAACAGGTATGGCATATTCTGAACATAAGTAATTAGCTAATTAAAGGTAAGAAAACTTGAAATGATAATTTTGTAAATATACGATTTTCGATTCAGAATCGCGAACATTCATGCACATATCTGTGTGTTAAGGTTCAGAAATAGGCTGCAGGACAAATTTAACGTTCCTCTACTCAGTATTAATGCATACTTTTATGGTTTACCCGGAATAAAATACGTCGAATATATCTGCCCGGGACACAGACCTGAAAAAACTTTTTAAATTTTAGTATGTAGGTATATTGTGCAAATATAATATAACAGATTGTTTTTTTAAAGCGTTTTATAGAAAAATATATAGAATAATTTGACCGGGACTTGAACGCGCGACCTCTGGATCACTACCATAGTCGCTCTCCCTACTAAGGCTTGGGCAAACCAAACGCAGGGCAGTAGCAGCGCTGTTTGAATGCGGGCCCAAAGTAGTGGGTCATCCACGAAATTAAGGGATGGCATTAGGAGACAAGAAGTACTTGCAGCCGAAATTCTTTTTATATAGATATCTACTTATCTATAAAAATGTTAAACTTGCCGGTAGTACAAAAATATTGTACCTACCTGAAGATTTTGAGACTTTAGTTAAACAAACCAGACGCACAAATAGCGTTTTCGAACAATCTTTTTAAGATTTCGTGGAATGTTTAGAATTTAAATTTGATGTCACAGTGATTTAACTAGCAAAGATTTATAAAATTTAAATCCAACAGCTGCTTCGTTATGGTCAATTACAGCTAGAAAGGGATACAAATAGATACTGTAATTTCAAAGGAGTAGATATGCCTTAATTCTGCTTTACACATCCAGTTCATATTGAGGAATATAGATCGCATGTCTAACCTTTTCCATCGTCGTAATCCACAAATAAATTATCTGGTCACTCTGAGAGCGAGGTCAAATGTTAGTAGATATAAAGCGTAATAAAAATATATTGAAAACGATACGAACGAAAAATCATAAATCGGAAATAGATGTCGTAAGAATGCTGAGTATGCATACGATCGAATGCGCAAATGCGAAACGACACGCAAGCACAGCAATAACTCACAATCATCAGATCTATTGCAGGTAATTTACGAAAGATTCGAAGCTATATAGTTTCCGTGAACTTTTTGCATGCAGCATTTTCAAGGAATAGCAGTGTTCCTCGGAGGGATGCGGGAGTGATTCCGAGCCGCTTACACAAGCGCCGCGCTCGGAGACTGCATAATACATTGCGGGGAATGCACCACAGTTTGATCCCTTTTTAGACAAGGTAAAGTACGACTGGAAAGTTCTCATGATTTTACCTCCACTTTTCTGCCAAGTGCAGACATGAACTAGTAAGGGGCTTTACGGTTTCTACGTAAATTGACAAAGTTTTAGGGATATCATCTCTTTGTCTTCTTACACGGGAATATCGAATGCGTTCAATTATTTATGACTAATCGTTTCTCAAACTTCCAAGTGCAAAGTTTGAACAGAGTATAACTGTGTAAAGATGTTGGCGTTTAAATTGTCTTGAGGTGAGGCAATAGACATAGTTTATTTACAGGTTACACACAGGGCTTATTCCAAAATTCAAATATCAAATTTACATCACAATCGTAGTTGTATTTACTGTGGGCAAACCCCACTGGTTGAGCAGTGGTAGAACTCTAGCATCAGAGCTCAAGGGCGTAGGCGCTACAGCATTATAGCTAGCATTTGCCGCTAAATGGTAGCTAGCAGCATTAGTGAAGTAACTAGTCTTACTAGATGATAATGTAGTATCGTAATGTATAGCGCCGCAATAACTATAACAATGTAAGCCTCAGGGGTAGCAACGCATATTATGCATTTTAACCTCCAATTTTTTTTTTGTAGATGTCTATAGGTTGCAGTGATCATTTACCATCCATGTGAACAGCATGCTTGTTTATCACCACGATTACATAAAACAAGTTTATTCTCGGTATTAGTACTTATTATTTCCTGTTTTCCAATTAACGTTTCATTTGCAACAAAAAAATATAGAAATGATGTCATATTAAGTATACCTACGAGTATAAGTAAATATAAATGATAAAATAAATGCATATTATTATGGAAGTAACCAAGTTGTAAGTCATATAATAATATAATGTAAATAAAATTTACCTGCGCATCATCCAATTCCATTTTGTATATTATAACAATATTAGATACTTTTCAAATAAATATCTCACAAAATAATAATTTTAAATTGTATCATCAGCATGAAACGAAGACAAGAAACTATGTCATAAAAAAAACTCACGTACGCAAATATATTCAACACACAGATATTACAGATCAATTAAGATAATAGGACCTGAAAAAACAATCGACGGTAAATGGCAGTTAAATAGCGCCACGAACAATGTAATAGGACGGACGGACGAGTAGTGTGTTGTGTAGGTTTAGCTTGGAGAGGCAATCTGGCATTTATTAATGCGGATTGGTTCGGTAGCCCCAGACAATGGTTCATGTTTCTTCGGGATTATACGCTGCCATGGTGAGCCTGGGCTGCACACAAACCTTAAGCAAATGACGACCTGCATTAGCAATTCAGACGGTACAAGCAAACAAAACGAGTACTTTCTCTTTCATAAATGTCTGAGCAAGAACAATGCAAGTTGAATATAACCCTCGTAATGTTGAAAAGTTAGTTCGATAGTTGGATAATGACGTAATATTTCAGCTGGGAGGACAAAAGATAGTGATCGCGTTGAAACCGAGTCTGAGTCTAGCAAGGTTAGTGTCGATTTCCGCGTTCGATGGAAACTTGAATAGACCAAAAACCAGAATTGCCAAAAACTGGTTACGCTTTGATTTAAGGCAAATCAGGTTAATTGTATCAATTTAATTCCAAAGCGTGTCCATATAATACTCGTGGTTAGGAATGAGGTGTAGACTAGAATAAAGATGAAAGTAAAATCTAATGTAATGAAACACATTTCATTTACATGTGCACTCTTTCACAATGATTTAAATTTAAAGAAATTTCTTATTTCAGGCGTCTACCTGTTACTTTTATTCGGTAACATCAAGCATAAAAATCATGTATCTCGTATCTGGGAGCCCCAGTAAAATAATTTAAATTCTGTTTTTAGTATTTGTTACCATAGTAGTGGCAACAGAAATATATCATACGTGAAGATTTAAGCTTTCTAGTTATCACGGTTCATGAGATACAGTATGGAGACAGAAGGATAGACAGACGGGCGGACAGCGGAGTCCCAATAATAGGATCCCGTTTTCTCTCTGGGTAAGGAACTCTAACAATTTTCACAGAACAATAAGAAAAATCACATTCTTTGTGATATGGTATGACTAAAAAAAAAGCATAAGTAGGTAATATACGAGTAGATCGATTGTACCATTACAATTTCACCGTGTATAATATGAACATTAGACTGTAGATATTAACTATATGTATATTTATATAAAATAAAACTACCCAATAAGTTGTGAATAATCGTAGTTTTCATTCTATTTCTATCAATTTTATAAAAGAAAATAAAGAATGGGCAATAATCATGAACAATTTTTGGTGAATTTGAAACATTTTGCTCAGCAAAAGTTACGAAAGATAAGCGAGAGAGATCTTGGTCTTTTGCCAGGAGAGTAATCATGAAAAATATGACACGGAGACTGCAAGATATTAAAATAAGAGATAAATTTTCAGCTAGACAAAATATACAAAGCTGTGGAAATTATATAGGTCATTTTGTGATTGTTATCTCCAGCATTTAATCCCTCATTTCAACTGGTTCAAGTTTTTTGTATCCTAATTATTACGGAACTATTTTAGATATAGGTACCTCAATTTACTTTAACTTGACTCGCTGTATTAACCTTCCCAATTCTACGTATTAAAGACCATTAGAAAAACTTACTTTCAAAAAGAGCTCCTTGCAAATATTATATGACTCCGAGCCAAAATCTGAAACAAGAAAAGAAAAATATATACATCTGTGGATCGCGATAATATAATAATTAATTTCGGGAAAGTAAAGGCTTCAATGGAAACAATCTAGACAAGGGTGCCTGGGTCTGTGTAAGATCAATTCTTAAGTGATATCATTTAAGTTTGCTCAGAAAACATTGCCGCGCGAATATAAAACTAAACCAATTACAAGTTTTCCAATATGCCCGGCAAATTATACCAATGTTAAACTCGCAATAGTCCTCCACGCGGCTTCTTGCCGACTTCTCAAATTGAAGTTTGGAGCGCGTATAAGACGCACCCCGCCCTGATTTACACATACCTACACTAGAGACAAACATTAAGTACGATCATTTATCAAGGGAATATTCTCTAAAAAATAATGTAGAATATTTTTTACAAGGCAAAGCAATTTCTCTATTTTGCACGTGACAATCAACATCGACACTTAAACAAGGGTAGGTATTTTCAAAGATTCTTTTAATTTTTTTACTGTTTTGAGCCTTTCGAATATTGAGCGATTTGTTCACGATTGATTTATAAGAGAAATAAATTAACGGCGAGGATCATCCAAATTCCAGGGAGAGATGCTTTATTTTTAAGCCTCTATTCTCAATATGTTTTGAAAAATAATTTACAATTTATCTCACACTGGAGACTGTCGAGTTTGATCAAATAAAAGTTATTGTACCACACTTGCCTACATTTTCCAAATGTACTAAATCTTGAACTAAGAATTGGAATACTTAATAGCATTCTTTATTTATTCCCAACGTTTTTATAAGAGCTGACGGTTGTGACACTTCGAAAAATAAGTGTAAATCAAAGAGACGATTGCAAGATTCGTAACTTTACCAACGATAATGCAGAGACTATCGTGAGGATGATCTCATAAAGGTTAAGTTATTCAGTTGAACGTATGAAACAAAAACATTTCTTAAAAACATTGGGAAAATTCAAAGCTATTCTTCGAATGGGTCCGTTTTGATATTCACGAAATAACATGAATCATATATTCCTAATCAATTCAAAATTTAAACTTTTCAATTACAATAAAGTTATCGTCAGACATCTGTACAGTAAATTAACGAATACCTGTGATTTTTAACACCCGACTCCAATACCTATTTATGCAGAAAATTCCCAAGTCGAGATTTAAAACAATAAATCTGGACCCTTGTACTGTTTACTGTGCAATCACGTCGCTATTCTAGTTACATAATCCCCTTTTGCAGTGCGAAGCGAAAAAGCTGCGCTTAAAAACTCCATTACGGGCGGCATTCGTTTCGTCGTGACACAATACGCGTTAACCGACAAAATGAGAGCGTCGCAGCTAGTTACGGAAATAAAAGGCGTTATTATGAACCGTGATGACGGCGGTGGCGCAGGCGGAATCAGGTAAACACAGCTATTTGTATTACACGGGCCGGCCCTTGGTATGGATTTGTGACATCCGCCGGTAAGCTGCGCTCTCGGCACCACACTTAATTGTTCTGAATTCTGCAACGTGCCGAATTACTAGATTTCGGGCGATGAGCTTCTGTATTTTATTACGTGAATACGAGATGTTAATTGTTTTACACGTGTGTGATAGATTCGCTGTGTTTGAGAGCGCGAATCATAAATCTTTATCATCGTGTTTGACGATGATTTCGCTACTGAAATACAATGATGAATCGGAAATTCGTCAGAAATACTTACCGTCTTTCTCTATCATCATATATTTAAGCTCTATCTCTATACTCATATAATTAAGCATTAATAATTTTGAGCATGAAAGTATCACGCATCTTAACATTGTAACATACTCGTAATAGGTAATGTTTGAGTTTCGTACACTCTGCTTGTATCTTAATGCGATATAGTTACGGATTGTATGAAGGAGCAAAAGAAATTCTGGTCCGTCTTTTTATCTCGGGAAAATAGTAAGGTCTGATGGAGACGCAGTCGATTTAGCGTACAAAGTAGAACTGAATCCTTAGAAAATGATTCGATCTTTGATACTAGACTTTTGGATCCTTTTTTAAATGCGGTTATGCCATCAGCATTTTTGGAACATAAAAGATAGAACAAAGTTTTCCGATAGCCTGGGTCATATCAAATCCGATCCAATATTCTACATGATTGATAGCACCCAATTTTTCAAAGTTGTAACTTAAATTCGACAAGTAGTGCTTAGGATAGATGGAGGAGATCAAACTTTTGTATTCTCGTAAAAAGTTTAAAACAAGAATTAGTTAAGAACGCGCACTTTCAAAACTCAATAAAAGTGCGCGGCACGTCGTACGTAAAACTCGACGAAAGTATGACAAAAGCACGTGCGCGCCCGAACCTTCCAAACTTCCCGCAGGACACGCCATGTTATTTTTAAGGCGGCTCTGAAAGGCAAGGTGTGTTGTTCGGGCCCAGGGGAATTCACTACGTTTTAAAGCCGGTAATTTGATGTGAGTCTTTCGAGATTTTTCCATCTTCGTGGGATCGGTCGGGGAGCGGGCGGATTAGGCCACGCACGGCCTGGGCGAGGGCGGCGACGGTCCAGATTAATGTCGCGAGCTTTGCGCCACATTTAAAATGTCACGTTCCATTTATTCAGCCAGCGAGCTGGGGACCGACCTCAACGGTAATATTGCAGGCGCCCAATTGTTACGCACAACCTGTTTATAAAGGCGTAGTCCCCGTAGATGGGATGGAGTAATCTTCTTGGTTCAATTAGATTTGACGCAGATATGGAACAAGCCCGTAATAGACGTGAAAAGTTCCTTACGTCGAATACGTCGAATTATCGTCCTTGAAACAAAGTGGACGAGAAAAAACTAGCAAAGGTCAGTGCTTCGTATGTCTGAAGCACACAAATGAACATGTATTATCTAAAGTGTAGCCAACATGGAAACGGGGCGTAGGAAAAAAGGCAAAGTCGTAAAACTGGCGCCCACCAATTACCAAATAAGGCCGGCTCGGCACCGACGTGCCGAACGTCGTCGTCCTTGACTCCCAGCCAAATGACATAAGTTGGCCCATGGGCGCGGATTCTTGACTAATCGATAAACAAGACAGAATGGATGAACATCCGAATCACCGCACCCACGCTAAACTATTAACTCCTCATTCAGTTGCGACATGAAACCGTAAAATTGTTGGTCAAAGGCAAAATTCCGTAATAACCATAGATCCTCATGCCAAGTCTCCAATCCCTACATTATAAATGATTTATTTCTTGAACACGTGTCTGTCTACTTGCCTCCCAACAATCAATATGACACACACACAATAAGCACGTCGAATGTAAGTAAGCCTTAGAATGATGCATCAAAATCATTTTGTAAATTTCACAGATCATAACAATTCAATTAATATTTTAATTTATTTCACCATAGGTTACGACGCTTGCGTTAAACCCATAAATACCCCACATTATGTGTAAATATCTCACGCGAGTTCGTGTTAGGAACGAAATGTGCGTGATGTTTGGAAATCAGAATGGATGCGAATATAATGGTGTAAATTTCAACGTTTAAAGCGTTTAGCTCTATTTTTGGTCTAAATAACTTAATAATTATTTTTATTGAAAAGTTGAGTCTATTCACATTTTTGTGGTGTAGATTTTTATATAAGTATCTACTTACTACTACGTATAAATAAGTATGTACTACATTTATCTGCTTCAGTAGCCTAGTGGTAGTAGGCCACTACTAAGTACTAGGTACGCTGGAGGTCCTGGGTTCGATGCCCGGGTCGAGGGCCATGTATGTGACTTACTTATTGAGACACACACACAAATCCTATCCAAAAAAATAAACAATTATCAAAATCGAACAACTCTGAAAAAAGTTATGCGTATAACCATGTTGCAATCAGGGAGCGAATAAACAATCATTTCCTATTTTTCTACTCTTTAGGTAGAAATTTTGTTTTAAATTTTGAGTTCTCAGTAAAAAGTTATGCGGTCATACATAAAAAAATATACGCGTTGAATTGAGAACCACTTCCGTTTTTTGTTAAAAAATTTAGATGGTCCGTCGACTCGTAACTTTGAGATTAGGTGATTCTTCGTTCGACATAAGTAGAGCTGATATTTTCATAACCACCAAAGTAATATTTTACATATTATATGTAACAGTTTTTGATGCATTTTTTTAATCATTAAAGCACTCCTGTTGTGACAGTACTGAAACGTCTCGAAAGATAGGTACATTCGCTTTTTACTTCATACCGTAAGTCACTGAACTTTCGGTGTTCTATGATTCACTGCAACCATTATTTAGGGTACACACAATAGCTAGGCTATCGATAATAAACGATCGGCCCACACACGGAAACTTCAAATGGACCAGGGCTTCATGATAGGGCATCGATCGATGACTGCACGTCACGTAGCTATAGGATTAGCATGCGTCGCGTCTGTCAGACTGAAGTTCATTGGCAAAAGCCCACGTATGCGCCCCCACTTGCATCAAGGTGACTGACATTAGAATATCTTTAATGATAACATATTTGGTTACAAGTAATTAAACGTCTACGATTGTCGGCGTCACTAATTTTGTCTATCTATACATATTTTATCTATGTAGGTATGTTGTATTTTAGGATCAATCTCTTTACCTTCAATATTTAAATTTGCGTTATCGCTACATTGATGTGATATGATCTATAGGTTTGAAGGTTAAATAAGGTTCTGCGTGTACCTGGGCGCTTAAAATCTGTTGGGTACTTTTATGTGGTGGTCCATCAAACTATCACTGCTTCATGCATTATTACATAATCAATTTTTAGTGTTTCATCTGAGATTCTATCGTAAGATACGTTAAGTATGTCTTTCTGTATGTCTATGTCTGTCCAAGGACTGTAGCATGACCTTATAATGTGAACCTAAACTGAATCGCTATTTGATAAATTTTATCACATACGCCGTTAAATAAAAAATTGAAACAGCATTTTGGCAGTTCCTAAATTGAAACGCTGTAACAGGTCGGTACGGGCCCAGAAGGCGGCGACCAAAGGTCATAATGCAGATGCGTTGCCTGAGACCTAAGTTATTTTATTTAAAGAAAAATGGAAAGAAAAAATTGACTTCAGGCGAGACTCGAACTCGCGGCCTACTGGGAATCTAGTCCAGCCGCTCTTCGCAGAGCTACTGAAGTCTTCTTTCCATTTTTCTTTTAATAAAATATATTTCATAAGCATGTGTTAATGCGAAATAATATAAAACTATGAGACCTAAGTTGTTTTGCCTCTGTGATAGTTACAGGGCTATACATTACCATCTTACGGGAGCATTAAAGTGCTGAAAACTACTATTTGGCGGATTAGGTAATGCCATAGTGCCTTAATCCTTGAGGTCCAATATTGGAACTTTGGAACTAATATTGGAACCAACAGTAACTAACAAAAAATAACTTTAGATTATTCTGAACTTTTCATTCTAGAAAGTTTTACTTATCCTCGTTTCTGAACCGTTGATGAATAACTGTGACACAATAATAGAGTCCAAGACGAGTAGGTAAATCAAATTCAGAGTAACATGACTTGATCGTGTTTGATTTTAGAATAGAGGGTTTAGTGGTTTACTTTGTCTGAAATTTAGAATTGAACATTATTGCTTAGTTAGGAAAGTTAGTACTTGTTGTTAACTTAGTAGTTGACGTAGACAAGGCCAAGGTCCACATAAAATGAGTTTCCATTCGGAGTTTATTAAGATCGAGATTGACATAATACATTTAATTAATATCATAACACTAAAAGAGTCCTGAGGAGACTGGAGAGTCAAAAGAGTCCTTCAGGGCTGGCAGCGCGTTGGCAACTCCACTGGTGTTGCAAATGTTCATAGGCGACGGTGATCACTTTCCATCAGGTGGCCTGTCTGCTTGTCTGTCAACCTACTGACATAAATTAGCCAAATTTGTTTCGGAGGAGTAGGTATGGTAACTAACATTGTGACACGTTAATTTTATTTTATAGAGATAGAGAAGATATTTCGTTATATGAATAAATATCACGTCACTAAAATTCACACCTCACGAAGAAATAAAAACTGAACCCAACAACAACTAGCAAAATGGATAGGTTGTGCGAGGTGGAATAGCGAGTCAAAGAAAAAACACAGTTATTCCCCAAGCGCTGCTGATTTTTGGTAAATTAAGCGAGGACATAACGCGTCTCCATGTAATTTTCTATAGAGTAGAATTCAAATTGTATCCGGAGAACCCAAAAACTAACGGACATAATGGTTAGGGATCGTAATTATAAGTTTAATTTTAAATTATTGGATGCATCCCGATTTGCTATGGAGTTTTTTTTAGCTTATTGTATAGTGAATTTATGATTAGAGTCGCTAATATGTATTCAATTTGTATTGATGTAATTTTACTTGATGTCACTTAAAATACTCTTCTTACTTGTTGCATTGGTACAAATAAATGTTCTTTCTTTCTTTCTTGTTGTTCTTTCTAATAAGTAATCATCAATAATTCACCCGTCGATAAGCAAACTAAGCGTACCTACCGATCGAACCGCTCACTTCTTTGGTGAGCAGACATGACACGAAGGCGTAATCCGTCGGGCGGCACTTATCGAGCACCGCAAGCGCCGCACTCTGATTGCTTGTATTACAAATTGACTGCTCTTCCGACAAATGAATCGAAAATAAAGTGTGTGGGAACATTCCTAAGCAGGGATGCTTAGGAACCCTTCCTCCCTATGTCTACTAAACCACCCTGTCTCTCTGTCTCTCACTTTTAAACCATCATGTAAGTCATACCTAAAAACTGTTGAAAAATAAAACCTCAAGTGGTTGTTTCCGCTGTTTAGGGGCCCTACTTCTATTATATCACCCTGTTTTTGTAGGAAGGGCCCGAGTGTAGTGTTATTAGGCCTTTAAAGGATACTTTATTAGCATTATTGAACGTTTCTCATAAGCTCTGATAACTAATTACTAGTAAATTAATCAATGATTCAGTGATCGATAAGCGAATGAAGCGCATTATTGAGTCGCTCACTGAACGTCCACTTCGATGGCGAGCAAACACGAAGGCGTAATCCGTCGGACGGCACTTACCGTGCGCCGCAAGCCCCGGACTCTAATTGCACACCAACTAATCTGTTTGCGAACGCATCACATTAACCATTCGAACTACGAATTGACTGCTTTCCGGCTAATAAATCGATAATGAAATGTGTATTCTCCTGTCACTTTCAAACCATCATCAACTATGTCATACCTAATACTGTTGAAAAATAAAACCACTTGATTCCCCTGCTTAGGAGTCCTAATTCTATTAATTCACCCTGTTTTTGTTGGAAGGGCCCGAGTAATAGTTAGGCTTTTAAAAGATACTCTATTAGGATTATTGAGCGTTTCTAATTAGCTTTGTTAACTAATTACTACTTAGTTAATCAATAATCCAGTGACCGACAAGCGATTGAAGCGCATTATTGAGTCGCTCACTGAACGTCCACTTCGATGGTGAGCAAACACGAAGGCGTAATCCGTCGGCCGGCACTCACCGTGCGCCGCAAGCTTGCCACTCTAATTGCACACCAACTAATCTGTTTGCGAACGCATCACATTAACCATTTGGACTACGAATTGACTGCTCTTCCGGCAAATAATCGATATTGGACTGTCTTGTGTTGTCAGATTAAAAGCTGTACGTATATAAACAGATAAAATGAACATTAACCAACAGTTCTGATAAAAAAAATCTACAGCAATATATCCCAAAGTAATCCAACATTGACCCATGAGTGAAATAAATATCAAAAATGAACAATGAGTTATGTAAATAAAAAAAAAACTGTTATGTTGATAAGTGTTATGGCAATAACAAACCAAGTGCAGTGGCTTGAGGTCGTCAATCTGTTTTTTTTTTTTTATTTTATTAAATAGAAAGAACATGGATACTGGTGGTAGAGCTCCAGTGACGGAGCTCGCGGGCGTAGGCACCACCGCATTACCTAATATACTTGCCGCTAAATGGTAGTGTTCAACACTATCGTGTTCCGGTCAGGTGGTAATGTACGGCCCTGTAATTTCCGGCACAGAGGCATAAGACCTTAGGCCTCAGGAGTGGTAACGCATCTGCATTTTGACCTTGGTCTTTGTGTGGGTGTCTATAGGCTGCAGTCATCACTTAACATCAATGTGAACTGCAAGCTTGTTTACCACTTCCATTACATATAAAAAAAATAAAAAAAAACATACACTTGGCAAATAATAACAGTGCATCTAAAAAACCACAGAGGTTTGTAACGATGCTACTTTAGTTCTATATTCTTTTATATATTCTTTTATAATAATAAATAACATTTAAACAAAAAGGTTAACAATGGTCAATTCGTCCCTTTACAATTTTCAATAAAAAATGTTTAAAGCTTGGATTTAATATTTTTGGGACTTATAATATCACGCATATGGGAGGGTAGTGCATTAATTAATTATCTAGGGATCTATGGATCTCAAACAAGATATTAAGAAGTTATTAAGGGCCTCTTCATATATCTACTGTATTTCAATTCATAGTATCTATTAAAAAATACAATATTTATTTAGTATGTGAAGACTCCGGTCTTAAGATACCAATAAAAATATCTATTGTTTATTTCTTGTAAAGATAATATTGAAAATGGTGTATTTGTTTTGTGCCTTAAATTTAATATCGATCAAAACATCATCCGAGATCTGATCGCGCGGTTCTTGCAACATTTAATGTTAATCACAAACCTACGCAAAACACCATAACAGTGTTGAAATAAATATTATAATCTTTAAGAAAAGCTTAATTAAAGACCTCCACAGCGAAGGAGCTTACAAAGAAAAACAAAATAATAGTCGTTTTATAGCTGTATCAAGAGTAAAATAATTTATTGCTCTTTGTATTCCACCCTCCCGGACCAGTTTGATCGAGATACGTAAATGCATAATGACGTAGAAAATTGCGAGCAAGAAATCGTGTCAACAGTTTTTTGCAACTGACACTTAATTAATTAATCGCAACAAATTAACCGTTTTAACTCCTAGGTATTGATCATTTAATTCATTAACATAGTTTCAGAATTGCATTGCCTTTAGTATACAATTTTAATTTGATTGTAATATCTTGTTTATTGAAGCCATATTTAAGTTTATCTATCTTGGCAAACCTTATTACTTTCGCTGTTCTATAATTGAAATTAAGTATGTACCTAATAAAGTTTGCTCAGGACCACAAGACTGACCTAGTACCATAACATATTTTATATACATATATTTTTTTATTTTCAACAAAGCAAATTTAGGGTAGGTAAATATAGCTACAGAGGCGTGACTCAATCCTTTAATGTTCTTCAATCCGGGAACAATTCAGCGCTCAAACGTACTTCTAAACTTTCAAAATAGTCAGGAGGCCTTAACAATCAAACCGATGAGTAATCCCGTCTGCAATATTTTAGCATGGCATTGTGTTTAACGTACCGTATCGTCTGACAATGTTTCTGTAAATATTTATTGATAGATTTATTCCTCAGTTAAACGCAAGCTACTTGTGAGGACAAAATTATACGCTGAGTAATCTGATGAATTTGTAACTTGCCTCCCTTCGATGATGTCGTTTTTTTCTTTGATGCCCTGGTGGTAGTTGTTTATTCGATCTAATACTAAAATAAGTTAGTGTCACCCTTTGCAAAGGTAATAATGAGATAAATTAGTTTAAATTCTAAGAACGAATAATGGTGGTACCTACCTACTATTTAAAAAAAAATCAAAATGTTATTTATATGACCGCTCGGAAAAAGGTGAGGAAAAGTTGAGTAATGTATTTTGTGTAAATGCCGTAGCTGATTGAATGATTGTGTGTATATATTGTAGCACAGGCAATCCGTAACGATAAAAATACTCTGTATCTGACAAAGTCGTAGATAATATTTCGCCATTTACACTGAGAATTAACTTGAAGACGAAGAAGAGAGCTTATAAAGAATCTAGGTTCTACTTGGTGTATGTTATCCAATGTTCTACAATTAAGTAGGACAAAGAGCGCTGAATTGTTCCCGGGTGGTAATGTATGGCCCGTAATAACTATCACAGTATGACATCATAACATAGAGCAACACCGGAGGGGAGTAGCCATATGCAGGCTTTCCCCTCTGTCAAAGTACAAGCCCAAATGGGCCTATACCTGTCGCCTAGATGTTTAAATGTGTGCGTGAAATTGTTTCTGTATTTTGTTAAAGTCAAGGTGTGAGTTTCGTAGTAATAGACGATTTTTGTAGTGTGCGTGTGTGTCGCACGCATTACCCCCCGCAAAAAAAATTACCGACTGTTTTGCATCGGTAATAAACGCTATGGCTATTCCTCTCCAGTCCGCCGCGGTCGGTGGCCTGTGTTGCTTTATGCCTCATAATAAGTATCAGAGACATAACAAATAAGATCGCAGGGGTGGGAAAGCATCTGCATTTTAACCTCTGGTTTCTTGTGAATATCTATAGGCTGCAGTCATCACTTAGCATGCATGTTATCATTACAAATGATGTCGCTGTCGTTATAGTAGTGATAGTAGATCGAAATATCAATCATAATGATATCGATCGATCTGCTATTTACAGGATGAGGTAATTTCATTGGAAACTGTGACGTGACCAATATCTCTCGAGACCTCACTTGACCTTGTGGCTATTACAGGCAAAAGTAGGTATGACTCAATTCGATTGTTGCAACACTATGTTCATACAGTCTTACATTGAATGCGGCGTCAGTTTTTAGCTGTTGTTTTGTTAACACATACTCAATTACCATTGAACATCTTTTACAGTTTTGAGACCTTCCCAACTTAAGGCTTTACGATGTGCCGATAACCTTGAACGTTATATGTTAGGGAAACAAGTGAAGTATTCGTATTGTCTTATTATATTGTCAATGAGTAAAAACACTGATAAACAGAATAGAATGAAACTAAGGCAGTATTGATGGACAATAACTTAAGTAATAATACTTGTAAGAAAAATACAAAATATTGATTTATCACCATGAAATAAAGTAAAAGATAAAACTTAAGGAGGAGATTTCTAAGTTTTTATTCTACTTCGTTGTGTAGTAATATACTTGGAGAGAATAAATTTGTAGTTTATTCAGAATACAGGCTTAAAAACAGCTGATTTTTACGATTCGGCGTATGTTAGCCTTTTAAGTGATAACGTTTAAGAATATCACGTTTAAATTACAAGTAATTTGTGGACGTATTTCGCTAAAATTACGATTCCAAAATTACGAACTTAAATATTTAAAGTTACTAAATGCCGTACAAAAAATAATTCAGGATGCATAAAGCAATACACAGTCTCAAATCTATTAAATGAACTGAATGGCACGCGCTTTCTTTTACATATTGTTATAATATAAAAGCTAAAAGAAAGCTAGCTCATAAAAGCAATAATCGTAGCTCTAGCTCGTAGGGTAAAAATAAATGAGCAGGACAATGACTTTTACATTAGATAAATTAGAGGGGGCTAACAATGGCCGCTGCTAACTAGAAAGTGAATCGTGTGGGTCCCGCGAATGGTCTTTCTGATCGTATCAATCTCGAGTTCGTTACTCCGTTCATTATTATCTCAATCACAATAAGGCAATTTACTTTAGTTACGTTCAGATGCGTCTTAGAAAAGGGTATTAAACTATTTTTTAGTGTAGTTACGTATGGCCGTCGACATCCTGATCTCCTTTCGTTTTTTGGATAAATGATAAATAACACACCCCGCTTTAACCTCAAGTGTTATAACTATAACAACATGAACCTCATGCATGTATTTTCCTGAAGTGATTAGTGTGACAGAAGTGTATAGTTTCGTAGTTACGTTTTTGAGTCCGTTATTGCAGAGAGCGCGGTTTTTCCACACTGCAAAGTTGCCTCTGAGAATCTATTAAATCACCACACTTCGGTGTCAACAGCGTATTGGTGACCCCATGCAGGCCGAATTTTGAATTTCTTATGTAACGGTGGTGGCAAACAAGCATGTAGTTGTTTTAGTAGGTAGTAAAAGGTTTTAGTCATCGAGATGCTGACAGCTGTCAGAAACGATGGCATTGGCTTTTTGAAGCTACGAATCTTTTACTTAAAAATGTAACAAGCAAACACGTGGGACATGAAAGTTATGAATCAAAATTCCGCGGCATCTACTTTATTTCAAGACATGCTAACGATAACATTGCGGGCCATCCTTTGATTCGAAATCCTTTTACGGCCTTTATTATTACTTGCAATAAATTAGTCCTTTACAGCGAAATGGGCATCTGCTCCTCCAAAAAAATCCTTCTAAAAAGCGGGTAGGAGTAGTAAAGTAAAAGGACAAAATTTACGATCCGTGTAACTGTGGGTTGGCGGACTTCGCCCACGACGCGCATGCAAATGGTCTAATTGGAGAGGGTCGACTTAGCTGATCACCGTGACCATTGGCTCACACGCTAAAGACTGGGATCACGCGTCTGTGCGCCTCTCATTCATAACCTTTAATAATGGGCTCGGACAAGTAAAATTATTTATCCATAAATTCTCGAAATACCTCCCTACGAATAGTGTCCTGTTAGCTGTCAAATCGTGTAGGTATATTTTATTCGCAATTGATTTACGTTTAAAAAGAAACGGTTTCTTAGCATGGTTCAATGTTTTTTTATTCATCATTTTTTTTAATCGCCGCCATCGCTTTCTCTAATTACACGTGGCGATTACGGCTTATCCACCTGATCTTTGGTCCAGAAGTGGACATCTTTCGGATAAAATGATGATGATGATGATGATGATGATGATGATGATGATGATGACGATGATGATGATGATAATTTCAATACTGTACGAGCATTGAAATAGAAAAATATTCTTATTTCTATTTTAATAGGTACTGCACGAGTTGAATGGCCAAGCAAATACATAATTATATCAATACCAGTGTTTTGAATAACTACATTCATTAAGAAACTTATTCGTGGCACGGTGAACACACTAAATAATTTTGTGTAAGTGATTGTTAAGATAATAGGTATATTATTAGCATTATATTAAGACACGATGACGTCAAAACAAGTAAATATGACGTTATATTAACTCACCATACAAAGGAATTGCATGGTAATAATAAAGTTGGTGAATTCAGTTCTGGTCTCGCCCACGCGGCAGACTTCAGGCGCCCCACGCACTCGCCTAGATACGACGATATACTGCCTAGATAGAGGTCATATGAAATAGAATAAGCTGGTTACAACTAAATGAAATAATACAAGTAATACCATTACAGAGTGTGTTGTATTATAGGAAAAGTTGATTTCGTTCATTGTCGCGTAATATCAAAGAGCTTTTATCCTAATGACTGTCAGTTATGAAGTAGAACGATGCCAGTGTCTGTAAGTTAATCTTGAACACTGGCTGGTAAATGCATTTCACATTATAGAATCTGATACTAAAGACATCGAGTCCTGCACACAAGAGTTTACCATATTCTCTGCTGAAATGTTTCGCACCCCAAGTTCAGCTAAATGTTGCTCGAGGATATTTAAAGACTATAAAAAATTAAACATTATGAAAAAAAAAACTGACAATAAGATGCAGAATTACGAGTTTGGATCTGATAACTTTGTAATTGTTTTACGAGCAATAAGTTTATTTTTATGTATGGAAGGTGGTAAACAAACGTGCAGCTCAATTGATGTTAAGTGATGACTGCAGCCTATAGACATCTACATATCTACAGAGATCTAACTCAAACTCAATAATTTATTTAAATACTTGAAAATTTGCATGTGATAGGTCAATTTACAAATATAAAATTCAAGGTCAAAATATAGATGCGTTGCCACTCATCTCTAACCGGAGTACGATAGTGCCGACCACAATCATTTAGCTGCAGATAGGTTAGGTTAGGTTACTGGTGGTGACTACACCCTCGAGCGCCGACACTTGGTACTCTGCCATCAGTAACAAGCCTCTTGATTTATTTAACGATGTTTTGGTAGTATATTTTCATGCAATGTTTAAAAGATTTCATGAAAATATTGAAAGAGTGCCTCAGTAATCTAGTGGTAGCGTGCGGTAGTGGTTAATTGCCAGCAGTAGTGATGAGCTTAGTGGTAGCAAGCCACTATTATTGCTACGCTAAGTGGTAGCATGCTACTTCTGTTACGGCTATCAGAGATAAAGCTGCATTTATCCTCTATCGCTGGTGCTTTTGGGATTTTTCCATTAAGAGAGAATATGTCATAATCACCATGCTTGGCAGGCGGATTGGTAATTGCAGTGGTGGTAGTTTTATCGCGGGACGCTGCTGTCCATCCCACATTATTTTATTTACTAACGCCCTATTTGAGTGGTGGACCGCCATTACGTCAGTACGGTAGACTGACTGCACTAGCGGAAGAGTCTTCCGCCACTAGAGGGCAATGGGATCGTCACGTCGTCATGGGACAAAACATAACCGGCAAATCGTGGGTTGTTTGTGGTTATATGCTTGAATGCATGCATTTGTATCTGCCTACACCTTCGAGGAACACAGGGGTGAAGTTAAGTTACGTTACGTTATGATATTATAGATAACGATCTGTGTCCAGTGACTGCGTCCATGTGCTCTTTGGTTTTGGCACAAAAAGTAGCTACTTTTGGAAGGACACAAGTCATCATATATCAGGTCTGGATATATCAGGATTTAACCAATTTCCACGTAATTTTTTATCACAACTGGTTCAGTGGTTGGTCGTAAAACCATAACTGACAGACAGTCAGAGTTACTTTCACGTGTATAATATAAGTATAATGTTTAAAAGAATCACGAGTTACTGAGAGAGATAATTATGGAACTATATTCCGTTACTCTATTATTAAACGTGTCGTGGCCTACTACTAAACTAAGCGAATCACATCAGTCATCAGACTCATTCAAGTAAAAATGACAGTCATTGCAAAATCAGCGTGGAAATGATAAAACAGAAACTGTTTCAGAAGTTGTGTAACATATCTGATCTGGACCACCGTTCTCATTGAGCTGTCGGTAAAAAAGCAGAAATCAATTATTATGCCATGCCTAAAAGGTTCTATACCCATGATTATAGCCGGCACATTGCGCATTGTTCACGAAATAAGTATTTGTGCAATCAAGTTTTTTTTTAAATAAACCAACAAAAAGTGAAAGGTTTTGCGTAAAACAATTTCAAAATTAAATGGGTCGTATCGTCTTCGGTTACGCAGAGCTCCAAACAATATAAAGTTTTAAAATTTATCGGATCATTGATGTAACGTTTATTCGCTGAGGGTGCAGATAAACGGGGAGTGAGAGGAAGCGGGGGCGGTACGGATGGTATGCACTCATAAACCAGTTTTCGAAAGAGCCCTTGTGCCAAAGTCGGTCGCGCGCCGATTGCCGCCTCGCGACGGCCAAGGGCCGACCGATTACTTGGGTCATCTGCATGCGCATACTGCATTAAACTTAATGCCCATTACAAAACAATTACCTTACTGGTCTTACCTGTTTTTTAAGGAACAAACAGAAATTCCTGATGTTCTATAATAAGGATTAAGCGAACCACCGCGCGACGTCTAAAGCTGGCGAAATGAATACGTATTACTGGGAACTTTGTTGAAATATGGTCACAATATTTTACGAGTTAAGTCGTGGGAGTTGTAGAAAGTAGATAGTTATTGTTAACATATGCATTTAGTTCAAGGGAATTTAAGACAGTATTTATTACAAGGAAATTTCTCATATCTTCAGTTTATTACGGATCCGCATGATTTTTTATTACATACAAGATATCCTTACTTTAAATTATTATGCTTGTTATTTTCATATATCTTATTGAAAGATAACGCAAAGTACACATCATCCTTATTTATCTTACAACATACATGTATAATATTACTTCTTTAATAAATTGCAATGATAACGAGCTTCGGATATGAGGTTATGTGTAAAATCATACGCGCACACACACACACAGAATCAAGACTGAGGCAGCAAATGTTTCGTAAATTTTCCTCAATTCACGATTAGAATTCATCGCCTATTTGACATTTTACTGACGGTGCATTCAAAGGTTGCTTGTATACTCGTACATAGTTAAGAATAGACAGAACTTAATATTTTGGAGTGAATGAAAAGCGGTCATCGACTTTAGAAATATGAAAAATAGCCCAGAAATAACTAAGTATTCCGATTTTTTTTACAAATTTAAATTCTCGATAGGAGGAATCTGAGGAACTGGATAAAAATTCCAATATACCTCAGAATCAGAATCAGAAACAGAATCTCATTTATTCATTTAGGGTGACAGGCACCTCTTATGACACGTCAAAAACAAAAAAAATAAATTAAAGTGAATAACAATTGATATACATGTCAATGTGGCAAACTCAGTCCCTAAAAACAAGACCTACTTATTATGTGCACCACTGAAATTTGGATGCCTAGGAAATTCAACAAGAATTGAAAGAGAGTAAAGGAAGCTAAATTCAAGTTCGACCTGAGGATTATTAGGCAGTAGTATTCAAAGGTGTATCATTAATTGCTGAGGATACAAGACACTCTACTAGTAGAATCCTATTAACTTCTTTGAGTTTACTCATATTTCTATCATTTTGCTTAAAACATGGTTAGTTTATAGATTACCTTGTCGTAGCACAGTTTCGATAAGCACTGAAGGTAAAAAAAAATATTTAATCTGTGTACCGTCAACTGCTCAACTATTTTTGTTTACGATTCATTTCACGTTTTTGTTAGTTATAAACAAAGTGTATAATCATATCATACAAGTGCAATTTTTCTAATAGCTTTTGTTTCAATTCAATTCCAATTACATCAAAAATTGCAATGCAAATCAATTTGTCTGATAACTTTGTTGATTACCTAGCATAAGAATTACGCCTACCTTTTTTTAAAAAATAAAATATACTATTAAGATGGTGTACTATGTACTAAAGTACCTAAAGAAATAAATTCTATTCTATTCTATTTTGTAAGCAAATTCAAAATTTAGTTTTTTCACTAGAAAGATTTTCAGTGTCATTCACAGTTTTGAAGTGCCTCTGCTCAATCAACAAAATGTCTGTTTTTGTGAAATAGGACTTTTAATATCAAATTTATTTATTCATAAAGCGGTTTATATTCTTGTCTAACAATACCGGGATGTAAAGGCATGAATTTTCATTATACAGTTGGCTGAAAATGAAACTTATGCCGAAAATAGACTTCGTTTGCTGAGTTCCACGCAGAGATCCTATTAACAGGTTTGGTTTTCCTAGAATACGAGACTATCGATTTTGTGTCAACTATGCAAATTTATATTGGAAGCACTACCTACTGCATAAACTTCCGTTTTAAATATAGGTAAGTATACAATACTCTTTATTGTACACACAAACATAACATAATAAAGAATAAAATCAATGGAAAGGTACAAATGGCGGTGTATATTTTTGGTTATTCTTTGATTACAGAGATATTACAAATAAGAATTTAGAAAAAACAACGTGAAAACACATATTTGGTTTCTCATTATTTGTGGAAGCGCGCATGGCCCCGCGGCTGGTGTAGATCGGTGTAAGCGATTTACTCGGTTAAGCACTACGGGCGCGGTCGGGTAGTGTGATGGGTGACCGCTAGTGGCAAATTAAATGCGCGTTTCCATGCTTCGGAGGGCACGTTAAGCCGTCGGTCCCGGTTGCTATCGATAGATAGCAGTCGTTGAACCTTGTCGGAGGCCTTATGGGCGGTTTGAAAACATCCGACAGCGGGTTGGCCACTAACCCACTCACCTCCACCAATCCGCATTGGAGCAGCGTGGTGGAGTAAGCTCCAGGCCTCCCCCCAAAAAGGGAAGAGACTCGTGCCCAGCAGTGGGACGTATAATGGGTTGCCATTATTATTATTTATTATTATAATTTGTGGTTGATATACCAAATAAAATATTTCATAAAATCCTTGCTAAGACATCTAACAAAATAAAAACTACCGTATCGGGCGAACTGTTCTCAAGTAATAGGTATTATATTTCATAATTGTTTTTTATTAATACAGATGAATTTCACTAATTAACTGGCTTTGCCCAACGGTTTTGATAGGAACAAAAAACTTGAAACGTAACGTAACTTCACGCCTATAATGCCCGAATTGAAATGCAGAGGTAAAATGCATGCATACAAAAATACACGCAAGCACTCACGATTCGCCCTGGTAGCGACCCTGTTGACATCTCCGGGCACATTATCAAACTCCGAGGTACTGGGAAACTTCCAGAAAAAGGTAAAATCCCAAAAGAACTAGCGATAAAGGATTTTACACCTTTGTCTCTGTTAGTCCCCGACCCGGGAATCGAATCCGGGATCCCAGCGTAGTAGTAGTGGCCTGCTACCACTAAACTACAAAGGTATTTAAAATTGTATGAACAATAAAACCAGCTCCATGCCAGAATGGGTGTAACAAAGCCACGAGAAACATTTAGCACGGATAATTGTACCATATAATACGGAACACTATGAACACGATTTCCAAATTAATAAGCCGTGAACGTAACACTCACAATAAAATATGTAAGCAGCGAATAAAAAGAGGAAAAATGCTAGTTTCGTTGAGGCGTATTAATCAATAATATAACATTCGCTTTATGCTCGGTTTCACAAACTCCGATTCGGCCACACTCGGGGCATTGTCTCGAAACAGAACCAGTTTTGTGCATGTAGCGCACTGGCTTATTGCTCTATTTGTTATGCTATGATGCTCCTGCTTTACTTTGCAGGAAATGAGCTAGCTCATGCTGTTGGGGGACTCTCCGTCCTCAATTTTATAAAGAAAGAACGCATTAAAACATAAATCATTGTGATAATTATTTCGTTGTAGTCAGATATTGCCATCTCACCATTTATGGTTCTCGCCTTACACGACTATGTCCGTTAGTGTCGTTCAAATTGCAGGACAAACAATAATTACGATTTCAATTTTGTAACCAGTTTTCGAAGCTCTCATAGCTTTGAGGAACGGAGTGATCGGCACGATTTTTAAGCTTATAATCGTGATTTTTTTTTACTTCGACTTCTGTGCCGGAAATTACAGGGCCGTACATTACCATCTGACCGGAACACGATAATGCTGATCACTACCATTTAGCGGCAAGTATATTAGGTAATGCGGTGGTGCCTACGCCCGCGAGTTCTGTCACTGGAGCTCTACCACCAGTAAAGATGTGCATTGTGGTTGGTGTGATCCTTTCGGAGCAATGTTTCCTCAGTTTCCGTGAAGACACGTGATGCCGTTGATTTCGAAGTGCGTCAGATCTTCAGGGTGGTTTAGAAAATAGACACTGACAATAGGATGACCACTATTTTACTGGTCAACTCTGTTTCTCACAATGGGTTAGAGAAGGTCCGAGTCTAACTTATATTAATTGCTGCTTTATCAGTTCCTTCAACCCGTCGCGGCCGGTGGCCCGTGTTGCTCTATGCTTCAACCAGTTTTACAAAATTAAATATTATTAACAATAGTGTTTTTTCAATGAAATCGGTCACAACGAGTATGTTTCTCAGAAGATAAAACGTAACAGATTTTTTATGCATAAGCGTTTTAAAAATAAAGCAATATTGTTCGACACTTGCAACCAAACCGGATTCGGTTGAATAGGTACTTTCGAAGGCGTTATTGGCGGATAGAACGTTATAATATCACTGAATTACCTTGCGTGGGCCAAGGTAGCTTGCAAAGTGAATGTACCTAAATTGTCAGACTCTTTATCTGCATTCAACGAATGTGTCACGATTATTTTTTCACTTAAAGGTATGTATGTGTTGTAAACTAGCATAAATTGGGTCAAATAATAACGTACCGCTTCAGAGTTGTAAGGTTGGCGATAAAGGACTGGTTTTTCAATAGCTATCGTGTGAATTTTACTTCATTAATGCTTGTTTGTATGTTATAATTTCAATAACTATATCTTGAAAAAAATCTGCCTATCTTTCGATGGTATCTTGCACGCCGGTAAGACAACAACGCTCAAGCAAATATCAAAAGAACAACTGAATTAGCCGGAAATTGCGTCAAATAGGTAACTCTTAAATAAAGCAAAAATAGTTTTTTACGATTCTGTAGCCTAATGGCAAAAATTGACCCTTTATAGGTAGTTTCGTCATTTGATAATTACACAAAAAATGTATCTCTGGAAGTTCATACTTAGAACTGAAACAAAGAAAACTTTTTTTCATCAGGTTTGATGAATAAGTATATGATGTAGTTCTTAATGACAACTTTCAACGAAATTTAGTTTAAACGACATATTCTCGCCAGTTATTGAGTTATTTAGTTAAATCTTTTCAAAAGCTGCAAATATGGCTTTGAACATTCAGTCAATTACTCTTGCTACTACGTAGTAGCAAGTAATGGCAAGTCCGACTCCTACTTGGCTGCTTTATTTATGAGATTATAGATTTTCTGCAATAATCGTACCTCGTTATAAATATCATGTTACTTATAAATTTTATTACGTGCAATTCAGTAAATACCGTATCAATGAAAAAAAAAAGAAAACTTAGAAAACAAACACAAAAAAATAGAGAATCGGGAACACAATGGAAATCTATATCTATTACAGGCCAAACGATAGCGTTTACATGCGGCGGCCGTATAAACGAAAAGTTTGTAAAATTGTCAGCCATTTTAATCTCGTGTTAATTGGAAATATTAAGCACCTGCCACAATAGTCGACCGAAACACAGGTTGCGTAATAGAATCTCACGCTTCACCGATATTATTCGTTTCAGACTAAAAATAGTCAACGTATTTTTATAAATCTGTGTAGTAGGTAACCGACCTTCGGCTCGTTGTGTTATGAGTTAGCGTGCTCCCCGTGCATAATATCTGTCTAAATCGCCACAAAGATAGGAAATTGAAGATTTCACGTAACGATATCGCGAAAAAATTAACCCTTCGACGGATATGACTCATTATGCGTCTACCAGGAAATGATATTAAATTTTCACGATGGCGTTTTATGTTACCCACGCTGCCGGTTTCGCTACTTCATGCATATTTATCAAAATAACAGTGCCGATTGAAAGGCTGCATACAAACACGCACTGAATTGCAAAATGGGAGTGGAGCCTGTGGAATTAAGGGGTTTAATGTAATAGTTTCGAGGGTGTAGTTTTGCGCGTGGCTTTGGTTGCATTTCGGGTGTACGGCGGTCGTTGTCCGCCAGTCATTAGCGAACGCACCCCTGGTGGAGGGTTAACTTCTGCGAATTGCGCGGCGCGGCGGCGGCGGCGCGGTGCCCGGTGACTCAGACTTGCCCGCGGCGGGAAAACACCGATTGTCCACTCGATACTTAACTGCTTTCCATTTCATATGATTGCATGTCTCGTGTGTTACCGATAAAAGGGTTTTAATAAAATATAGAAGCTCGGTTTGGTAGCGGCCACGTTAGAAATCAATTTAGAAGTAGAACGTGTAATAATTTTACAAAGTAATCGATCAAAATTGCAGCCTTTCGAAGGCTCGCGTTCTATTACTGGAGCAGATAGTACTATTAAAAGGTTAATAGATTGGGAATTGAGATAATTTCGCCCTTGAGCTCATCATTTAAACCAATAAAACGGACTAACTCCCTGCGAATGCCTTTTGCTTATGATGATACCTAATCTTCAATTTAATATGTGTGTATGGGATAATGTTAATGAAGTTTCTGACTTGGAATGTTGACCCTTGTCTTTATAAATGTCGAGATATCATGTGGCGACAATTAACATGACATCAACGAGAAATTCAATGCATAATTGCAATATTAAATTGAATATGGGAAGTATGATAATAATCAAGTGATTTAAGAGCTGTCTTCATAACTTTGATTAGATATATACTTAGCAGATAAATATTGATTTAATTTTGATTACAATAAACACATAGGTACTTGCTTTTTTATGTAATGGAAGTGGTGAACAAGCATGCATTTCACATTGGTGTTAAGTGACGACTGCAGCCTATAGACTCCCAAAGACCAAGATCAAAATGTAAAGGCGTTACCACGCCTGAGGCTTAAGGTGTTATGCCTCTGTGCCAGAAATTACAGAGCCGTACATAACCACCTGACCGGAACACGATAGTGCTGAACACTACCATTTAGCGGCAAGTAGATAATGCGGTGGTGGTATGCACCGCGAGCTCCGTCACTAGAGCTCTACCACCAGTAAATTCCTATGACACGAAACTGAACTGGAAAAAGAATAGCTTATATCTGCAAAAATAATAAGTACACCTACCTCATTCTGACAGTAGTGTTTAGTATTAATGGTTTCGAAGTTAAGTTGCGGCAAAATACAGGCGGATATTTTTTTCAACAATGAAGTTTTTAAATAGGTACCTTAAAATATTTTAAATAAATGGAAATTATTGTTATGACACTGATTTTGATTGCATAACCAGGTTAACAAAGGCGCCTTAGAAATGTTAGAAAGCGTTAATCGCCTTGATATTTGAAAATCGGCAACCAGCGCAACTATGTAGTGCGCTGTCGATACAGACCAAGAAAAATTAGTGGCTTTCTCTGAATAGTCACAACTGGCGGCGGTGCGGCCGGTTGGCCTCGAGAGAATAGAGAATAGGATACGTCTACAATACGGCAGGTGGCGTGCGATGTCCACGAATTTCCATACTTGGCAAAAAAGAAAACGTCACTATTTCATACAACATTTTTTCACCGCGTCCTTGATCCCAGGAACCTGAATAAAACAGGGGACGAAGAAACTTGGCGCTAATTTCAACGGGCGAGAGTGAGCCTATATGAGCTTGGATGATTTGATATTTTTGCGCAAAAAAAGCCACGAAATGTACGTCGTGAGTGTTTAATATAAAGTTGGTCTTTCGGATATCCTATCCGAGAAACTTTTGACTTTCGATTGCGATGCTTAATTGGAAGAGAAAGCGAAATGTTCTCGGTATCAGTATTGTCAAGGGAGATGGAATAATTGTTATTACACGATTAAGGGCATATATATTTTAATCCACGAAACGTAATACCAATACCAACTTTTCGTAGAATAGGGTATGCTTACAAAGGTACAATTTGAGATAGTCATTATCGATTCCATGAAAGTTGCGAGGTGAAGATTCTACATGGAAACGTTTGATTGAGCTTGAGCGGGTTCATTATTGCTGTTCTTATTCTGATCTTTTATTAGGAAAAAATCGTGAAATGAGTAGTGTTGTTATATCGTCATACACAAGCTGATAACAAGTAAGGTAAGTAAATACCTGGTTTACCTTATTTATGTAATGATGGTGGCAAACAAGCAAGTAGTACATATGAATGGTATGTGACGACTATAGATATGTATGTACATAAAAACTGGGGTCAATATATAGATGCGTCGCCAACCCCGAGGCTAACTTATTTTTGCCTTTTTTATGTAATAGAAGTGGCAAACAAGCATGCAGTTCACATTGATGTTAAGTGATGACTGCAGCCTATAGATACTTACACGAAGACCAAGGTCAAAATGCAGATGCGTTTCCACTCCTGAGGCCTAAGGTGTTATGCCTCTGTGCCGGAAATTACAGGGCTGTACATTACCACCTGACCGCAACACGATAGTTCTGAACACTACCATTTAACGGCAAGTATATTAGGTAATGCGGTGGTGCCTACGCCCGCAAGCTCCGTCACTGGAACTCTACCACCAGTAATGCGTTGGTGCTTACGCCCCAGAACTTTGGACACTCTACGAAGTTAATAAGTTAATTCATTCACTTTATTGACCCGTAATAATACAAAAATTGATTCGAAATTGATTCGAAATACATTCAGAACAGCGTACCTAATGAAATAAAATCTTTAGGGGCGCCTCGGTCCCATGTTTAATTATACAAACTTTAACTAATTCTGTTAGAATGAACATTATTCACTTTTGTACCGTAGAACAGATTGCCTTAGCTGGCGCGAGCGAATAGATGTCAGGAGTAAGAGCATGTGTCGGACAGATGTCGAAGTCAGGATGACTATGACCACTGAAGCGTCGTATTTACCCGTTCAGCTGAAGTAAAATCCAATTACCGAGTCATGTAGTGAGGTACACGTAGTTAGGTACCTCTTGTTTTAAAGTTCCAAAACGAATATGTAACTCTAAATATATTATATTATTTACCGCCCCCGACTTTCTGATTTATATCCACAATATTACACGCGCTCGTAACTTTAAAAGTACTCTAGATACGCCAGTAATAAGACGATATATCGTCGGATATCGAATAACAAAGTTTTCTCATCCAATTTGTCGCACCTCATATTTTTATTCGCTAAGATATACCTCTCAGCCTTATTACTCCGGCGTATACATCGAAAAGAAAGAAAATTGCTTGATCCGTAGCATTGTAAAAGTCGCCCGTCGCTCATAAAACTCCCACATATTTCACGACAAATAAACTTCTCATCCTATGAAATTTCCTTTCCTGGAAGCAGTTCACTGCAGGTAATATTTCAAAACATGTGTCATTCATAACTTTCGCCTTCGCAATGTCTGTCGATGGAGCCGGGGCAAAAAGGTCTCAATAATAAATTTTTCGTGAGCCCGCTCCGTTATCCCCGCGAGCGAGCCCAGGTACGTTTTACGGCCGCGCAAGGGAAAATAAACGAAAAATAAAATAAAAGTCAAAATGGCACACATAAAACTATTTGCCCGAATATACCGCACACAAAAAGTAAAAAAAATAAGTACCTACAGCTATTGGATAGGTTTTTACGTAAATGAAAACGAGTTACATTACAGGGAACAATTTCGGTTACGATCGACACGAAACACTTTGCAGTAGTTTAGCATTGAATACCATTACATTACTACACAATCAGTTTAAGTATTGTCGCATACCTAGGATACAAAGGTAGTAGGTACACGGGTAACTAGTCTATTGTTAAATCCGTGCATCTTCGTCTTTTCGTAGAAAGTTTAATGTAATAATAAAATTACATGTAAACAGTAGAATAAAGGCAACTCCCGTGGTGCCAATGACGAAAATGGAAAAATTATGTCGTTCCCAGACTGATTGTGTAGCTAATATACTGGGATAGCATTTTGATTAAATTTGGTGGTGACAATTATCTTTGCCTAACTTGAATGTCGTCAAATCGTATTGTTCAGAACTGCCGTGTTCAGTTAGGTAGGTAGTAATGATCGGACAAAACAGCTTAGAAATGACGATGTATTGATATTAGGGCAATTATTTTTCATGTACCTACCGACTATGAGTACCAATCAGCAGCTGCCCTTAAAAGATTAAAAAATTGACTTTACAGAAAATCGGGCTGATATCTGCCATACATACACTTGCTCCCACCCCCTTTCCTTTAGTTCCACGGCTGGCGATGCCTTTAATCGATTCCTGGCCTATGACGCACCTAGCGCGTCACGAAGACACCTTCAGGGAGGCCAATGACGCGATAATTAGCCTAGTAGGCGGCCGTTACTGGACTTCATTTTCAGGATTGATCCCAAAGTCGGAGAAGATTTTTTTCTTTAGAGTGCCTTAAGTGTGATTTTCAGTAACTGGTTAACTGTATATTATCTGCCCCGAGTACGTCCCTACGTCACACTAAAATAAAAGGGACGAACTGTATAACGAGCACATGAAGAGATAGATCTTTTTGCCCCTTCCTTATGCGTGTTGCACGGTTTATGTGCTGAAAGTAGGAGGAAAGATTTAATAGTTAATATAAAACTTGTAGCACCAGTAATGCAAATATCTTTCGCACAATACGCACAGCTACGTGACATCACAGTAATGTACTCTAAGCTTTACAACAGTCTCGTGGTGTCTGACAGTTTTATAGCGTACACAACACAGTCATTACGCGACTACAATGTACGCTTTATCATAAAATACTAAACATGTCCTGTTTATATCTATAATATGTCGGCGTCTTAAGAATTTCAATCGAGTTGTATTTCTCATTATTGTATAACGAATACATAGCCAGTTTGAGAAGAATTTCTCAATCTGGCTATGTATTCGTTAACATTAGGCGAGGGATCTAACATAAGTATTCAATTTACTTTCGCTCTTTGCGATGGAGTCAGGTCAACTCAGGTCTTAGGAATCTGTGTGAATTTAAGAATAACTAGCTGTGCCTGCGACTTTGTCCGCGTACAATTTATGATTATTCAGTATCTACCCGGACGAAGTCGTGGGCGCAGCTAGTATAATACGAGTATAATCTATACTTTCAATATTATAAAGCTGAAGAGTTTGTTTGTTTGTTTGAACGCGCTCATCTCAGGAACTACTGGTCCGATTTGAAAGTTCTTTCAGTGTTAGATAGCCCATTTATCGAGGAAGATATATTATATCGAGGAGCATATTTATCATCACGCTATGACTAATAGGAACGGAGCAGCGTGGACGAAGCCGGGGCGGGCCGCTAGTTCATTAATAAAAGTAGCACTACGATACTCCTTATTACATAAGCTATCTATCTGCCGGTGAAAATCGGTCTAGCCGTTACCGAGATTAGCCGGGACAAACAGACAGACAGACAGACAAAAATTGTAAAAAAGGCTGTTTTGGTATGATATGTAGGTACCGTAAAAAGTATTTTTATATTACAAATAGACACTACAATTTAATTGATTTGTATAGATAGACGAATGTAGAAGAAGCACGCGGGGTGTTTCAGGACCGAGATATCTGGCGCTCCACACTCTATGCCTACCCCGTAAGGGATTCGGCGTGAAGATATATAGATGCTCTTTCCAAAAAGTATGCCAGTGAAGTTCACATCAGCACCATATGCATATCTAAATGTGGCAAACAAGTTCACATGAATACGTGACGATTTAAACCGACTGCAGCCTATAGAAATCTACCAAAAACCAGAGGCCAGAGTGCAGTTGTGTTACCACAGCTCTGACGTCTAAGTTGTTTTGTCTCTGTGCAAGAAATTACGGGACCATACATTACCATCGCACCGGAACACGATAATGCTAAACAGTAACATGCAGTGGTGCCGACGCTCTACTTCTTCTAACCTAACCTAACCAGGAAATCCTGGTCCGCTATTTATTAATGTAGCTTTCGAAATGAGCTACAGGAACATCGATCAGGAATAGCCAAAAGCGTGTCACAAATCTGCAAACGTTGATCGAACGCAACTGGCAGTACTCGCACGAGTAATTCGAGTATTTCGTAGGTAAATGAGATAATTAATAAGACGGCAATGATTCGGTTCGTTAGTATTGGTTGAGGACGTCTGCGGTCGGCAATCTGTGTACGAAATGTTGTTTGAAATTTGTCAAATGCCGTGTCAATGTAGCGTGATGAAGCACATTAGTGCGGCGCAAGTCACCGGCGGCTCCGTCCGACTCGCTCCAAGGGTGATAAACTACCCTCAATAACTAGGCAGTTTCCAGATGATAAACAGGGTATAACAAAGTAAAAAACTAGTGAAGTCGAGATACCGATTTTTGCAAATTAACATTCAACGATGCATCGATTTGTACGAGAATTAAATTGGGACGGAGATAATAATGTAAAAATAATTTATCATGCTGAATCTGAATTACATAATATCAAAGTAATCTACTTGGAGCTAGTCCTCGTCCGCAATAAATATGTATCTCTAGAACAACCCAGGCAGTTTTATGATGATAAATAGGGTGTAACATAGTGAAAATGTAGTGAAACCGTGATGCCGATGTTCGCAGATTAAAATGCCACGATGTCCCAATACGTACGATTTTTGACCGGTGAATAAATAATGTATAATAATAATTTATCATACTGAATTGTTATAACGTCATTTCAAATGCGTGTATTTAAACAGAAGTTTAACGTAGTCTCCACAATGCGTATTATAACAAAAACGTAAAATATTTTTTATCTAATTTGGTGCATACCTTTGGAAGTAATGCGCGTACAAATATTTTGGAGATGCATTTTTATTTATACATATAGATATTAAAAAATTACCCAACACTAATATTTTCAATGAGCTATATCGAATACTAAAGTAAGGAAATCGTAGCAATTGGGTGAATTGCAGTCTAAAGCGAAGAATATCCCGCCGTTTTAAGTCATAGAACGCCAAATAAACTACAACTAAGGTATAAGCTCTAAGACCACAAACAGTTAGTACATTTGATCTAAAATCGAAGATTTTCGTGAGATTGATATAAGTTTATATACACACAAATCTTAAATTGGATGCTCTATTAAAACAAATCACATCAAAAGAACAATTCTGAGGGTAAAATACAAACAAAACCCATATAAACAAACCACACATCAAGATTTACACTATGTGTAAGTCTTGACATATCCGTATACACTGGCGGATCCTTAGGGATACTCGAATCCCACTTTGGAGAAAATGTTGAATATAATATGCAGCCACTTGACATGAACGTGAATTGCATGCCTATTTGCTACCTTTACTCACAAATAATGTACCTTTTTATGTAACGACTAGCTGTGCCCGCAACGTCATCTGCGTAGAATATTTTTTAGCATTTTTGTAGTACCTAGGTAGGTATTCTACATTATTTCTCGGCTGCTATTGGTCAGAGCGTGATATACTCGTATACTGCGGTCTTCCCCGATAAATGGACTAACCAAATTCTATTTTTTCAAGTCGAATGAATAGTTAATCACATTAGCGCGTCCAACTAAACAAACATACTCTTTATAACAATTAGTACCTATACAATTGATGCACAAGCATTCAGCTCACATTGAGAAACTGCAGTATCCACATTAATACTGCAGTTTATAGAACAAGAAATACAAAAGAACACATTAGCCCCGAACACTAATAATTTAGCGTCAGGTAAATTAGGAAATACGGGAGTACCTACTCGCCGAGCATCGTCACTTACCACCGGTAAACAGTCACAGATTGAAAATCTTTGATCACGTGAAATCTTCTTTAAAGAATTAAGCGTTGCAACCATCGACGACACAACACAGATTTTGTTGCAACAGACAGGGGCGACAGGATAGTATCATAACTAACACTTATTTCGGTATGACAGAAAATGAACGATACTAAAACAATTTTTTTTACAATTTTTGTGTCTTGTTTGTTTGTCCCCTCTAATCTCGGGAACGGCTGGACCGATTTTGACGGGACTTTCACTGGCAGATTAATAGGAGTAACTTAGGCTACAAGCTGCGCCCACGACTTTGTCCGGGTAGATACTCAACAATTATAAATTCTCACGCGGACGAAGTCGCGGGCACATCTAGTACAAAATAAAGTCAGTCTTTACTTTTTTTTATAAAAAAAAAAACAGTAACAAAACATACAAAAATTGGTTAACGCATTATGTGCTTAGAATTAAGATTCATATCATTTGATCGCCTGCTACAGACTAAGCTGCGGTGCCATTTGTGAAAAAGTAGAACAAGATCACCATAACAGCGTCTCTATTGTCTTGTGCCACAAGACATGTTAAAAATTTTTAGAATACCATAATATCCTTTATTTGGGCGTTACTTGAGATCACTCCACGATCAGTTGTGATTGCGTAAAAATTGATATTTTAAGACGATAACGGGAAATTAGTCTAGGTAAAAAAGATAAAGAGAAAAGGAAGACATCTAAATGAGTGGAAATCATCATACCTTATACCTATGTACGCAAAACAAAAACTAGAACTAGACTGTAGAGAAACCTAAACTAACGCGATTAGATGCTGAGTCCTATAATTTGATGGAAAGAACTTCATCCAGCTATGACATTCGTTTGCAAACAACGACTGTGTCTACTATCTATAGTTCACTTTCGATATCCACCTGTTTCGATTCATCCAGAGCAAGAG
This sequence comes from Macrosoma leucophasiata, assembly GCA_036365455.1. Lineage (NCBI taxonomy): Eukaryota > Metazoa > Arthropoda > Insecta > Lepidoptera > Hedylidae > Macrosoma > Macrosoma leucophasiata. The sequence goes on along the minus strand of JAWQUS010000007.1, from coordinate 16,790,187 downwards.
AGAGTTTCATTTCAATAGCGAACTATCAAAATGATACGTCACAGTTTCATGATTAACGATTCGACTTTTAACTGAGTTCAAAAAACGTGAAGGTTCTCAATTCGGCCGGTATATATATATTTTTTTATGTATGTACGTGAATTTCGCCGTTATTTCTGGACCGATTTACGTAATTCTTCTTTTGTTTGATGCGGAATAGTTTCATTAAAATTTGATTCAGATAGGCCCATCAGTTTTTATTTTATGAGCATTTTTTTACTTACTCTCACCTCAGACTAAAGGAATAAGAATAGACGGCGAGTTGTAATACAGTGCGTTGAATCCACTGACGTTCTAGATAGTCCTAATGGGCATGACAACAAGATGACAACAAGTGACAATGACACATTTACTCATCGACGACACAACACGCATATTTACTCATTCGTGGATAAAATTTTTTCATTGATTTCGTATAGTCGTGTAATAATTTTGTATCGATACACCTAAACAATTTAAATTAGGTATCTAATTATCACGAAGCTAAAAGATTCAGATTTTACAAATTTAACAGATGTGTACATTAATCTAATTGACAATGCAGCAATAAACTAAAAAGTATTAAATAAATATAACTACGTTATGAAAAACCGACTTCAAAACTGAAAAGTAAAAAATAATGATTTAATTGTAATTATATACTACCTTTTTTATATGTGCTATTTAATAATAGGTTTGAAGTCGGTGCCAAACTTCATGCCTGTAATCCCCGAAGGGGTAGGCAGAGGTAAATGCATGAATTCAAGCATACATGCAAACACCCACGATTCGCCGGTTACGTTTTGTTCAGTGTATTAATTTGCTCGTATTCATATTTAAGTGATTAAAATATAATTATTTGTTTAAGGCTTGGCACCGACTTCAAACCTATTAGTAAATAGCACATATAAAAAAAGGTAGTATATAATTACAATTAAATCATTATTTTTTACTTTTCAGTTTTGAAGTCGGTTTTTCATAACGTAGTTATATTTATTTATATAAACTGTACCATTTTACTGATACAAATACGTAAGTAGGAACTTGAACATGCAAGAACGGAGCTATCTGTTGGATACTCTTTTCAACAAACTCTCAATATTTGTTCACTGACAAGGTTGTGCGGTCTGGGTTTATCGTGAAGAAAAATCACACCCTTTCTGTTTATCAATATCGTATCAATATATTGTTCTAGTTTCATAAACTGTTGGTAGTAAAGATCAGAACCGATGGCTTAGCCGGGCGGTAAAAGTTGATAACAAACGACGCCCTTCCAATTCTACTATGTGGTAAACATACAACATCAACTTATTGCTTTGCATTTCGATTCAATTTTCGACAACCCATCAAATACCATTAAATTATAACTACTACTGATGGTAGAGTTCCAGTACGCTCAAGGGCGTGAGCACCACCGCATTACATAATTTATCTGCTTCTAAATGGTAGTGTTCATATCGTGTTTCGGTTAGATGGTAATGTATGGCCCCGTAATAACTATCACATAGACATTTTCTGTGGGGTCAAAGGCTGCAGTCATCACTTAACATCAATGTGAACTGCATGCTCGTTTGCCACCTTCAATACATAAAATAAACTCAATAAAAGAATTAGGGCGGATTATAAAATATTACCTTCAATAAAATAAAATATAGTTAATAATATGACAGTAGGTTTTTCATTCGAAATAAGAAGGCTCTACAACGCATAAAATCCATAATAGCCCGGCATAGCGTGGATTAATGTTACCGTTTTCTCTTATTTCAGGAAGCTAATAAAAAAGAATGTTGATATAAAAGCAAAAGCGTCCCTTAACCCAACCGAACGTTATGTTTTAAAAGCCTGTTACGTTAACGTAATTAGGGCCTTAGATTACTTATTGCGTGTACCTACGTATACAGCCTATGTATAGGTACTGTCATGATAAGGAAAGCTTTATTTTTGAACACTATAATGGCTTTCCTCGTGCCATTAAGGTATCAAATGGACTTTTAGTTAATTTGATTGTTAATTGATTACACTAGTAGTAGATTTAGGTATGTACCTAATGAACTATGCTACTAGGATTGTCACTTCCGATGTCGTTTTTTTTCCTTTTCATCGCCAACGTCTTAGGTTTTGTATATTTTATACTATCACTAGGCTTCGCATTCATTATATTTGTAGCATTTATTATATTGTGGGGACGCGCCCGACTGACAAAAATCGTGATATCTCGGTAAATATAAGTACGATATTGATAAATTATAGATAAAAATCTACCTCAGATAACCCTCTTTTCAACATTTCAAACATTAACAAAATCCGTAAACAATTTTCCGAGATCAGCGCATACATACAGACAGAGAAAATAGGGGGACTTTACTTTATAACACGTGGTGATTATTAGTAGCGGTCAGTAGTTTTTCTGGAACGCAGGTTTCAGTCTTTCAGAACTCGATTTTAAAGCGCCGACAAAATATTTGAACTAAATGAACATTTGCAAAAATAACTATTGGCTCTTTATGGCTTTGTTACAATTAACTGGAGCAAAGTCCAGTGGTGTGTAAAAAAAAACCTTTTTTTTTTAATTTAGCAATTTTTACACATTTTACAACTTAGGATTTAGATTAAGCTATAAATACGTAGTGAGTCACATCGCAAGCTATATTCGCTAACAGTGTCGATTCGATGTCAGAGGGTAGCGCGGAAGCTTCGGCGTTCAGAAAGCGGACAGACGTCAGCGCGCAGAGTGACACGTCCTTCCGCACCGACCGCTCTATCGGACGTCCACCCAGTTGCGCTGTTTACAATCGCTGTTACGTTTCCAACGAAAATAAAAAAATATTCTAAACAAAAGCACACCAGCTACGTAATATGTGTTCGCCCTGTCACCATTTCTCACGTCACACTAATCCAATGAAAGCGAGAGCAAATATAATATACCTACGTCTTGTGCTCCGTACGCGGATAAGTACGTGTTTTATCCGTATAAAATGAAAGTCGTGTCGCGGGTCCGACGCTCTAATAAATACGGAGCTTGGATGCGACCCTAATCGGGAAGGCAAAACGGCAACAATACAAACAGGCGTGGTATCATTGTCGAGCATGCAAACACATTAAAGGGCGCCGGGTAAACGACGCCTAATGATTATCTATACATCGGTTGTGTATGGAAAAAGCGGCCAAGTGCGAATCGGACTTGTGGTAAGATGGTTCCGTACAATTGAAATATTTCGTATATTATCTAAAATACCATTGATTTTTATAGGTTTTCCTATACTCTATATCTTTTTCATAAATTTAGGCCCTGTAGGTATGTTCCGAGATTTAGGGGAGTAAAATTTTCTATTCTCTTAAATAACTTCAACATTGTTTACTTTAAATTACAATACATTTTTTTTTTGAGGTTCTTACAATCATATTTTGTATGTCACACAATAGGATTTTAAAACTTAAAAAAAAGATATCGAATTTACGCTTCAACACTGAAAATACGCTCCATGTTTGAAAATTATTTATTTTCGTTAGACGTCCATGGGTATATGTATGGGTCACTGCTTTACATATGTAGGTACCAATTTTTAACTCCTTCAGTCCAGTGTTTTCGTAGAAAATCGATTGTGACCGACAGACAGTTGATCGCACAAGTGATCTTATAAAGGTGCCGATTTTTCTGTTGAGGTACGGATTCCTAAAAAGTTTCGTAGTCTATGCAAATAAATGATGTATATTTCGACTTTTTTGTTTTAGAAGGGCGAGTGGCAGCTGGTCGGCGGGACATGTAGGTACGTACTATCAGGGAACTGGTCGCTTGACCACATGGGCAGCCTATGCAGTTGTAATAAATGCTATATTTGCTTAATTTTGGAAAAGCGACGATTTCCCCGACTGGGCTTATGTCGCTTATCAGACGCCGCTCCTGCCAGTACTGTCGTTGACCTAATTTTGGTGGCAATCAATGTCAAACTCATCTTTCATCAAACCATTTGGTTATCGATGCCGAGTCTACTCTAGAGTAAAAGGTGAAAAAAATTATTAAAAATTGTCGAGTTAAATTAACATTCGATGTTTGTGTGCAGATTAATTTTTAAAGGAGTATAATAGGTATGACCTTCCTCCTTTCAGTTTTATATGCGTGAAAACCTTTCAACCAAATGTTACCTATATTAAAAATAATGAAACAATCTGGTGAATCAAATAATGAAATAACTGGTGGTAGAGCTCCAGTGAAGGAGCTCGCGGGCGTAGGCACCACCGCATTACCTAATATACTTGCCGCTAAATGGTAGTGTTCAGCACTATCGTGTTCCGGTCAGGTGGTAATGTACACCTTAGGCCTCAGGAGTGGTAACGCATCTGTATTTTGACCTCTGGGCTTTGTGTAAGTGTCTATAGGCTACAGTCATAACTTAACATCAATGTGAACTGCATGCTTGTTTGTCACTTTCATACAAAAAAAAAACTAAGCAAACACAAAGTGTTGCTCTATGTTTGCAGTTGAACAGGTGACATTTTTGGCAGTACCTTCATGAATATGTTGGTATCTATACTATTATCTATTCTGTGGTATTAGGTATGTGGTTTACTGGACTAAACATTAATGTTTAATTTGGATAGCTAAATAAACTTATCACCACTGCCAATGTGCATGCTATGCGTGGCGCTTATGGCTATACTCCCTTAATGATGCACAACACTGTTGTGAGCATTTTTGGGAAAGGCTATCCAGTCGATAGCTTCTGCTGTTGTTGGGAAAGACCTTTTCTAATTCGGTGAGTATAAAATTAATTTGTACCTACCTATGCCAGAAAATATTCTATAAGATTTTTAGTTAATATTTCAATGCTATGTAACCTGTATTTTTTTTCATTTATTTTGTACAAATCAACCTATGGAACTTGTCAAGAGCCTTTTACCCATAACCAATATATTATTTTTATTGAAAGAAAAATAAACTTGACTAATTTCTTTAGGAATGTAAATAACTTTTACTATTGAGTCACAAATGAAAATATTGGCACTGAAATATATCTACCGTTGCATTAGTTATTTATTTCAAATAAAAAAAAACCCTAATGTTATTATTTTATGTATTGTTCTTTGTTTAAATCTAATTTTAAACGTGACCTACATTACGCGAATCGTATACCTACATAATGTGTATTTTTTAAAACGATTTTACTGTACGAAATTGTACTGTTCAATATTTAATTACGCGAATGGAGCGCAAACGTGACGCTAATTTGTGACGGAACATGAAAACTGGAAAACTTGTTCTGTTGTGTGCACATTTGCAAATGGTGGTGTACATACACGCGATTAAAACGGCAAGTTTGTGGAAGGCCGATCGCCAAGGCGATAGACCGCGGGGTCAAAAATAGCGAGGGCCGTGCCTGGCGCCACCCCGCGCCGCTCAATGTCAACTTTCAATCACGGCGGGCGGAAGCAGGCGGCCGAGCTGCGCCGATACGCCGCGGACCCGTACCCTGAACTAGGGATGCTACGGAGGTGGTTTTGTTGGTCCAAGTCAGAGTCGGAGCTTATAAAGTTTGGCTTATCGGAGTCGGCACCGGAGTTAGAGGTAGAGAAGAGGAATGATGTTAATGTTGAAACTGTTATCGATTCAGCCTCTTTCAGTTTAGTTAAAGCATAAAAGGTAATTATGCTTATATGCTCGTATGTCAAAAGGTTGACAGACAAGTAGACAGACAGGCCACCTGATGAAAAGCTATCACCGTTGCCATAAACATTTGCAACACTAGAGGAGTTACCAACGCACTGCCAGCCCCGAAGAATTTTTGTAACGCCATTCAAAAAAAAGATTAAAAATTAATATTTATTTTCGGGTTGGAATCTTAGAATGTCAGTTCAGTATTCTGGAGTAAAGGAGATGTTGCGAGCTCGGCTCTGGTTCGTACATAAAACGTAACTTCACGCCTGTAATCCCCGAAGGGGTAGGCAGAGGTAAATGCATGCATTCAAGCATACATGCAAACACCCACGATTCGCCGGTTACGTTTTGGCCCATGTTGTCAGGTGGCGAGCCTGTTAACATCTCCGGGCACATTACCAAACTTTGAGGTACTGGGAAATTTCCAGAAAATGGAAAAATCCCAATAGAACCAGAGATAAATAAAGGCTTTTTCACCATTATCTCTGATAACCCCCTACCCGGGAATCGAACCCAGGACCTCAGCGTAGTAGTAGTGGCCTGCTACCACTAGGCTACCGAGGCAGTTCGTACATGTCCTCAAAAAATGGGTAAATAAAGAAGTATCCGAAAAAAATACAATTAATTTATTCAAGAATATATTTTAGAGTTACAACCACATTTAATTCAAAAAAATTTATGATTTTCTACCATGTTCAACATGGCGGCGATACAGCCGACGCTTGGGATAGCACCTATGTGGATAAAACAAAAATAATCGATTTCGATAGTACATAAAAATATTACTTTTTTCTCAAAATGTCATAAAAATGTCAAAATGACATCGCCCGCCATATTGGACATGTTGGTTTTGAGATGCAATTCTAACTGCAAATAATGTTTTGTAACTGCAAACAAAGCTAAATAAGTGAAAATATGCAGTAAAACAACGTTTTTATATTGATTTTGCCTGTTAATGATATTGTGTACAATACATGGCCGGAGGTCCATATATTTTTGCAACATCTCCTTTGTCACTAGGAGGAACTCTGTGCCTAATCCCTACTAATATTATAAATCCGGAAGTAACTCTGTCTGTCTGTTACCTTTTCACGTCCAAACGACTGAACCGATTTTAATGAAATTTGGTACAGGGATAGAGCTACTTAGTTATTTATAAAACGACATCATATATCTATATAAACAAAAGTTTCGCAGCCTTTTCTCCGTCAAATCTCAATGGGCCGTAGATTAGTTAGAACTACAAAAAAGTTGTTCGCTTGAAATTAAATCTTCGATCCATTTCCGATTTAATAGGATCGGAAGTGAAACATCAATCGGAAGTTCCGTCTCCGGAATCGGAGTCGGAGCTCCGTCACATCCCTGTCTTGAACCCTGCCGCAACCGAACATTGCCACAATTATAGCTTTGCCCTTTTTTACGACGCTGCTGCCGCGCCTCCCTTGTCCCCGCCGAGTTTACATTCTGTCAAGTTAAGCCTCTCGCCGTCGAGCGTTGCCGCGTACCGACGTTTTCCCTTCTGCAGTTGACATTTAATACACTACAAACCGAGCAAAACGTGACGTAACGAGAGTAGTGATCCAATTAATTTATCTTCGCGGAGCAGGATTACATAATGACTTTCAAATTGACGCAATTATTACATAAAGAACATTGTTTTATTCATTAAAATGTAATTTATGCATACGTGAAGTCACTGCCGCGTGTACTTAATAGGTATAAACTGAAATGTAAATAAAACTTTTTGCTGTAACCTTTTTGCCCTCTTTGTTTACATAGCTGCGAGCAAAGCCTCTCCGTGCCAACAGTCGCTTTGTCAAGCGTCGACTGACATTAGCTCGACCCACTGTCTGATAATTTGGTAACCAAATAAAATAATTCTTTCGTATATTTATTTCTCGGATCAGTCGCGATCAATCTCTTCATTTCTTTAAAATGATTTGAATTACATACTTTTCTTTTAACATTTAAGACTACGTCAATGGCTAAGTGGAATTCATTAGGTCTGAGTTAAGGTTCGATTCCGGATTCGGAGAAAGTGAATGTAGATATCCTCGGACCACCCTCTATTACACGGGATTTAATAACAGCTGTAGAATAGTAAGTAGATGAATAATGTAAACTATTGAACCTGAACCAGCGTCGGATTTGGACTTCGGCGGCCCGAGCATGTGGTGGAGGTCCTCAAATCATTTGTTTGACTGGTTAACTGTTGAAGGTTTCTATTAAGGTCAAGTTTAAGAAAAGAGCAAATGAATAGGTATGTTGGCTAACATACAAGGTACCTAAATTAATTTTGTGGAGTGGCTTTATCGCCTAGAGCAAGATGAAAAAAAGACAAAGCAATTTTTCCAATCTCTTACTGTAAAGAATTTATTTAGTTAGCGACAGGATAGAGAACTATTGTAGTTCTGACGACCGAAGTTTTAGCTTATCTTCATCAATATGTCAATTAATAAGTATAATGATCGGACCTGCCCAGGTGTCGCCTATCCGAATCGTTTGCCAGCCCATTAACCAAGTAACGAGTCCGCGGGATAAACTTGGAGGCAGTAAAGTTTATTAATGGCTCGATTACAAGCTCGACCCGAGGTGCAAAGAAGTGCTATCAATCAGTCAGGTGCGAGACGGGAACGGTACCTACCCTCTCAGTAACGCTAATAACAAAATTCCGACGCCCCTGTTTGTTTCTCCAGAAAGGGGTGAAGATGAATATCCCAAACCGTTGCCATCGGTTAGTTGTTTTTGTCCCAACAGTCACCGATGTTTTATTTCAAATGAGTATCTGGTGACATTTCATCAGGGCGGGCTACGCCTGGCGTTCGGAGCAGAAGATTAGATCTAAGCCGTGTTTATTATCAAGCGAGACGAAAACAAAGTAATGAAGTAGGACAATGTAATATCAGGTGGAGTATACAGTAAAATCAATGAAGGCGGAATTCGAAGGCGTCACAGTGATATTTTCACTGTGACGCCTTCGAATAAGTAGGTAAATATATAAGAAGAGCAACTCTCATACAAAGCACGATAAAAATTGGCACCACAGCTCGTAGCGATGGGCTTGACATTGAAAGTTAAGTCGTCATGGCAACATAAAATAACAACATAAAACTAAGATTCAAATTGCAAATCTAAATTGACAGACAACGCCCTTTACAAACTGTCAACGAACTTTAAACAACTTTTGACTACTAACAATACTTAAGTATAGTTTCTTGTCAAAGTCATGGTGCCATTTTTTATGTCTGATTAGGTACACTTTTTATGTAATAAAAGTGGCATACAAGCATGCAGTTCACATTGATGTTAGGAGATGACTGCAGCCTATAGACACCCACACAATGACCAGAGGTCAAAATGCAGATGCGTTGCCATTCCTGAGGCCTAGGGTGTTATGACTCTGTGCCGGAAATTACAGAGCCGTACATTACTACCTGACCGTAACACGATAGTGCTGAACACTACCATTTAGCGGCAAGTATATTAGGTAATGCGGTGGTGCCTACGCCCGCGAGCTCCGTCACTGGAGCTCTAACACCAGTAAAAATAATTCTGTATGTGACGGTGACATATATTTACCGGCAGATAAAAGCACCGGCAGACAAAGTGTGGAGGTGGAATAGTAAAACTGCAAAGGCAGCAGAGCGCGGCTCGCCGCTGTCCGAATGGCTCAATTACAGTTAATTCGCAGCGCACACACATTTGGAGCGATGTGCATGCATGTACGGCGTACACATTAATGTATGTAAATGCATGCGACCAGCCGCGGCCGCCCGCCGACGCTCACAATATTGCGACATTAAACGGAATATGGCTGACGAGACGGACACTTTAGACAAAAGTTGACATTTCCAAATGGTACGCTGTCTCATACGTAGTCATTAAATTTATCAGTTTGTATATATTATATTCATGTTTTAATTAACCTTTATACTTATATTATAAATATGAAACCATTTTGCGTTATTTTATGTCAAATACAAGATCGGGCTGGGCCGGAAGAGCCCAGGGGTGCGACCGCCTATCGACATTGCTGTCAAATTTTAAAGTCGATTTTTACTTTAACTAAATAATAATAATCGAAATAATCTACCATTATCGCTTGTTTATCTCCTACGAATACGAAGTCATCAATCAGATTATCACTGTAGTAGTGAAAGTTCTAAAGGAGCTACAAATCGACATGAAAATTTGACTGCAATGACAATGTCAGCAGCAATACAGATAGGCGGTAGCACCCCTGGTAGTTCGATAGTTCCTCACACGCCGGACGCAGACTTAAGACTAGACGGACCCGGGGCTTATGACATTTGCTAGCACCGCAAGCTAGACACACAGGAGGCCCTGAGCAGGCTGGGGGCAGACTGGCAAACCCCACTCCGATATAAGGCCAGTCCGACGCTGGGCAAATAAATGCCTGAGTGGAAATGGGCAATTTTCGTCTGTTATATCGTCGAACATTTAAAATACCGGGATAGACACCAAAACCTGAACATTGGAGAACCTTTTGACCTGGTAAAAAATGTGAATAGCAGCGCTTTCGTAGATAGTAACCGATTTTCAATCACTGACCCTTTTTTCCTTTCCTCTTTTTGTTCTCTTTTGAAGAATCCATTATTTTAATCTCTGAAGCAAACTTGTTTTTTGGGAATTACAGATATAAACTATACTATTAAATAATAGCCTGCTAGTAGGTACTTGCGACAAAAGCAGAGGTTACTGCCTAAACATGCTACAAAATACTGTTTCACATTCTCGTTTGCAAAAAATGTAGAGTAGAAGGTACCTAAATACAGCTCGACTTTTTTTTATGTGATGGAAGTGGCAAGTGGCAAAGAAGCATGCAGCTCACATTGATGTTAAGTGATGACTGCAGCCTATAGACACCCACACAAAGACCAAGATCAAAATGCAGATGCGTTACCACTCCTGAAGCCAGGTGTTATGCTTCTGTGTCGGAAATTACAGGGCCGTACATTACCACCTGACCGGAACACGATAGTGCCTAACACTACCATTTAGCGGCAAGTACTTATATATAAGGTAAAGCGGAGGTGCTTACGCCCGCGAGCTCCGTCACTGGAGCTCTACCACCAGTAAACTAGTTATAAGACTTATTTGTCTTTATGATTTGCTTGTCGAGTCAACATATTGTTTGATATTCACAGGATTTTTTTTTGTGGACTGTCAGAAATATATATTTAGTGATGATGCTTAAAAAATTATAGCATGATGCTATTTATAAACATACATCTCAAATGTCATGGCACTAAAAAACGTTAATTGTATGTTATATACTTAATAACATGTAGGTATATTGTTGATATAACAACATGTATTATGTGTAAGTACATGATACATAATAAAAACAGTTGTATTAATTTAATAACATTTCTATCATTTGACGAATAAGGTTACCAAATCACTTAAACGAACGTCCTGTAGGTACATATAAAGCTTATAGGTGCTTATAGGCATAGCCAAGCAGCTTATAAACATAATACCTACATATTGTTATATCAATAATATGGTAGCGCTCACCTGAACACCTCGCCCAAAATATTAATTGAAATAAATAAATTAAGTACTTTTTTTTTGGATTAATGTTCAAAATTATAGTTTATTTCATACTAAGTAAAAGTATTTCTAAATATCGAGTTAAGTCACGAGCCAAATGAATTGGGTAACTTCTGAAAAGAGTTGAATCGAGATTGATAGTCAATTCATGAATACCTTGAGAAAACTACTATAACAACTTTTCAGATCCAGTTCATCACTTATCCGAATGAATCTGTATAATATCCTGGACGAATCTATTCAATGCCGCTAACCGATCGTCTGTCGATGGTGTATAAAAATGTTTACGATCAGTGTTGCTCTCAAACTCCGCTTGCATATCGTATTAGGATAGCCTATATCAATTTGACAAGATCTTAAGTATATGTCCTTATTACAAATTTAATCAAAATTGACAACACTAGTTAATTGATTGATAACAGAGAAGCGGCAACCCTATGTTTAATCCAGTAACATTTCAACGTCGATCTGCACTATGCTCTTAAGTGATAACGTTTTCTTATTTTCAGAATAGTTGTATTGTTTTCTTCTGTGCTTCATTAAAGAACGACTTACTTTTTTAAAAAAAATTCAACCAAATTGTTTTTTATTATTCCCCTATAGACTTTACATACGCAGCGTGCACACAGGATTCTAGAAAGAGATAAGATAAATATTCTGTTTCCTTCTAGATATCATTCACGTATATATATGTTAAATTTTAAAGTCACGCTGGGATCTCAATAACGTGTAAACTAATTTTTACATAGTATGATAGTATACGAATTATTGCGTTTCGTGCATCGGGGTAGAGAGAGACACATAATGCTGTTGTATCCTGGCGATAAAATTAAATTTTATTTTGGTCATTTGTTGCTAAAGCGTTTGTCGGTTACTTTTGTCGCATTACATTGAATCGAGCGATACGTCTTATTACATACGAAAAATACTAACAAATACATTGTATACACGCAAATCCGATTTTACTTCAGACGTGTCTGCATACTTGCCGGCCGTTCAAATCCGATTTATGTTTTAGGTTGAATGGATGCACACTGCAAAGAGAATTCAAAAAATATTTCCTACACACAATTCTGCTATTGATAAGCCTTTAAGAGGGACTAGTTTGCGATATTTTAGAGACTAAAACCATCGTTCTACCATGTAGGTAGTCCATGTACTTATTGTGTATTTGTAATAGTATTTCCACTGAAGGTGTAAATGTGAAAATTGACAGCCTCGAATGTGATTTATAGTTTTTTATTATCTACATTTGTCTATGTTGTTTTACTTATTTATAGCGTTTGTGGTAAATAAAATGTTACATTGTGGACTTAAAAAGAGCTTTCATGTGTGCATGTTTACCTATAGTTAAGAACATGTACTTATAGTTGTATATTATGAGTAAATAATAGGTTGGAGAAAAAGTCTTTTCGCATTATAGTCTGTATGAACTTGTAATAAAATCTCTTTGGCTGTAGTATTTGTATCTGGCTGGTTTTGGTATCATTGAAAGTTAAAATTGTAAAGAACATAATTCCAAATTCAAATTAGGCAAATGTGTGATTTGTTTTTCGTACTGTCAAGATGAGTGAATCTAATGAAGAAATTCGATACATTTTAAAATTTTACTACAAAAAAGGTAAAAATGAAACGCAAGCCGCGAAAAAAATTTGCGATGTTTATGGACCTAGTGCAGTGTCTGTGAGAGTAGCACAAATTTGGTTTAAGCGTTTTCAATCCGGAAATTTTGATGTCAAAGATGCACCTCGCTCTGGTCGCCCTATTACGGATAAAATGGATGCCATTTTTGAAAAAGTGGAGCAAGATCGACATATCAGTAGTTACGACGTAGCTGAAGAACTGAGAATTGATCACAAAACAGTTTTGGCGCATTTGAAAAAAACTGGGTACAAAAAAAGCTCGATATTTGGGTACCTCACGAGCTCACTGAAAGAAACCTAATGAACCGTGTGTGTACTCATTTCTGATTCTTTATTACGACGTAATGAAACCGAATCATTTTTGAAGAAGCTGATAACTGGTGATGAAATGTGTTTCACGTACGACAAGAACGTGCGAAAAAGGTCGTGGTCAAAGGCCGGTCAGGCTTCAAAGACTGTGGCGAAACCCGGGTTAACTCGCAATAAGGTGATGTTGTGTGTGTGGTGGGATTGGAAGGGCATTATTCATTATGAGCTATTACCACCAGGCAGGACTATCGATTCTGAACTCTACTGCGAACAACTGATGAGATTAAAGCAAGAAGTTGAGAGAAAGCGGCCGGAATTGATCAACAGAAGGGGTGTGGTGTTTCATCATGATAAAGCTAGACCTCACACATCTATAGCCACTCAGCAAAAATTAAGAGAGTTTGGCTGGGAGGTGTTAATGCATCCACCGTATAGTTCTGACCCTGCACCTTCAGATTTCCACCTGTTTCGGTCTCTTCAGAATTCTTTATGCAATGTTAGGTTAACATCACGAGAGGACTGCCAAATCCACTTGTCGCGGTATTTTGATGAGAAGTCCCAAAATTTTTATAGCAATGGGATCATGTCCCTACCTACAAGATGGCAAAAGGTTATCGAACAAAATGGTACATACATACTTTAGTTAAATTTAAATAAACTATATTAAAAAATGTTTTGAATTATCTTAAAAAATGCGAAGAAACTTTTTCCCCAACCTAATATTTACGAAATAAAAAATACAACATTAATTTGTCAAGTATATTTTGAACTGCAGACATTTTTTGTGTTTTTTAGGGTTCGGTTAGGTTACAAGGTTAGGGTCATGTCGTAGGTTTTAATTTATTATCGTATTATGGTGTACCTACATTAAATGAGACGAGGCAAGAGAGGTTTGTCAGAACCGGGATATCTGGCGCTCTACACTCTCTGCCTACCCCGTTAGAGACCTGGCGTGAAGATACATACATTAAATGATATAGTTTTCATTGTAGTACGGTCTACCGCCCACCACCAAATGGGTAAGTACCAACTTAAGTACTTACGGTGGTACAATTAGTAGATGACATGAGATTACATATCATATAAGCAGGTAGGTATGTCAGTAAACAATGGTGGCAAGCGTTATCGTGTTCCAGTTTCAGGAGTAGCAACGCATCTGTATTGACCATTGAACTTTGCGTGAATTGTATATGAGCTCCAGTATCATGTAACACATTGATGAGAAATTAGGGCTGCCGTCATCTAAATAAGAAACTTATGTAATTTTTTTTCAAAATTCGGATGAAATGTATTTATATGTTTTCCGTGACATCCAAGAACATAAAAGTAGCACTTACCAAAGTTCTTTAATAATTAAATTAAAGATATCGTTTTCTAATAATCTGTAAACTGGGATAAGTCGGGCGAATTGGGGACGCATGGCAGTCCTATTCAGTTTTTTCAGTTCTTTCGATTTACTCAGATATTTTTTTTTTGGTTCCGTACTAAAAGAGTAAAAACGGAACCCTATTACAAATGCTCCGCTGTCCGTCTGTCTGTCACCGTGCTGTATCTCATGAACGGTGACCGCTAGAGAGTTGACATTTTCAGATATAAGTATTTCTGTTGCTGCTATAACAATAAATACAAAAAATAAAATAAATATTTAAGGCATCCCATACAACAAACGTGATTTTAACCATCGCAACGGTTGTAACGCGCTCTTCATCGTTCACCAAAGGCCCGTGGTCGTCGCGAGCGATCGTTTGACGTCATAGATGACGTCACTGTTCGTTACCGAATCCGCCCACTTTGCCCACAAAATATTGATGGGTCGGAGTGGGATTTTACCAATATTAAAAAAAGAACGTTATCACCATGCCGCCATATTACGAGCACACAGTGCTCAATATTAACAACGGTAACTGGTAGGTAAACGCTTGATATATTCACAGAATGTTAAATAATATACAATTTAAAATAAATAAGTAGATAGTTAAAACATAATAAATATTTAAGGAGGACATTCATTCAACAAACGTGTATTTTCTTCCGTATTTTTATAATAATGGTACGGAATACTTCGTGCGCGAGTCCGACTCGCACTTGACAGGTTTTTATTTTACACGTTGCTCATGATGGGTTATTTTAACTCTGTGCCGCCAATTACAGGGCCGTACATTACCACCTGACCGGAACACGATAGTGTTGAACCCTACCATTTCGTCCGTAATAAAATGTCTCCGAGTTCTACAGCCAGTAAAATAAGGAAAAAATCATATAGGTAGGTTACCTAAATATAATATAGCAAGTTAGTTCTAGGTACATAGGTATTTGGATTCAGTATTATTTTATAAATATTAATTTGTTGACGTAATGATTTTTTTTATGTAATAAATGTGGCAAACAAGCATGCAGTTCACATTGATGGTAACTGATGACTGCAGCCTATAGACACTTACCCAATGACCCGAGGTCAAAATGCAGATGCATTGCCACTCCTGAGGCCTAAGGTGTTATGCCTGTGCCGGAAATTACAAGGCCGTACATTACCATCTGACCGGAACACAACCTTTTAGCGGCAAGTAGATAGGTAGGTATATATATAGGTAATGCGGTGGTGCCTACGCCCGCGAGCTCCGTCACTAGAGCTCTACCACCAGTAAAAATGATAGGTTCGGTACTATACACCTACCTAGTACCTTATCATTATTTGCTTTATTACGATTACATTTTTGGAGAATAAATATACGGTTTAAGTATCTATATATACCTATACCCAATAGTTAGGTATAATCCGTACGTATTATGTACTAATATTTTCATACAAATTGAAATATTTTTGTCTATAACCCAAAACAATGCCCGTATCACCAACTTCATTGTGATTACTAGCGCCCCCCTGCGGGGTTACAAGGGTATTGTTTTATCAACCATGTATTGTCATGGTGATTCATTTTGTCAACATTTACAACACTTATCTACAGCACAATTTTCGTCTCTCTTTCGCATTAATAGCAAATAATACTGTAAACAATTAATAAGTACTACGAAATATAAACAGTAAGTATAATTTGTAAAGATATTTGGCAATTTGACCGAGAATTATTGCTAGATAACAAATTCACACCATGCTTCAAAATTTATGCAAAAACTGGTCAGAATTGCCATGGAGAACGGCCAACAGGCTACTGCACTTGATATAGATTCATTATCTAGCTCTATAATTCCCTTATAAGCTAAAAGGGCTGAGATTGAACATCGTACGTGATGTCAAAGAGGTTATGTTCACGACAAACAAAAATACTAAGGCGTTTACCTTATTTTAGCGGCTATCCGACAGCTGGGGTTATTGTTATACTGCACAATATCTTTCACATGTATTAATATAACAGATTTTAGTTAAAAAATTGGTTTGCATCACAGAAATAACAAAATAAAACGGAAAACATTGAAAGCAGGCAAGAAGCGCGATACGAAACAGCAAGCTAAGCAGCAGCTGACTACGCGCGCATGCCCGCCGTGGCTTTGTACCAACGTCGTGACATTTTCGTATTTCGCAGGGTTACCTTTATGGAATATAATTTTATATGATTTTAAAATTTATTAAACAGTTTAAAAACATTTTAAACATTTAATCAAACTTAGCTTACTTTGTAAAGTTTAATTTTAGAGATATTCTGCTAATAAACTGTAAAATTGTATTGAAATGCGTGTAAATTAATATTAATTAAAGGGAAGGAAATAAATGGAAACAAATAGTCACCAAAATAAATGATAAAATTCATTTTAATTTCAAACAGTATTTTTCAAAATTAACCGATTCAAAAATGGATAATACTTGTGACGTTGTCACAAGGTCGAGGACACGGATGCGCAACGTGGAGGAGTGGTGTGGGCGCGCACCGGCGACGACGACGTTGCCCTCTCGCGGGCATATTGTGAATTATCGATTCTGTGCGTTCCGCGTCGGACCGCCCGCCATTGGTTCTGTTCAGTAATTGGTTTATGTTGCTCGTTCGTATCATGAATTCAAATTTAGCGCGCTGGAGCTCGAATGAACTGAGCGGAGTGTTTGTACAAGGGAAATTACCCGTCCCAGATAATAAAATTTAGTAAAATACTATTGAAACTTTGTTTCACTGCTAGCTGTTTTGATATACTAAAATTTAAGTTGAGTAAGTTGAGTTTTATTCGTCCATAGTAATAATAATAATAATAATGTGGATTCGGCCATCATTGTGCCGATAGTCGTATCGGTGAACGGGTTGATAGCGAAGAGCCTCGACCAACATCTCAAGAGGCTCTCGCTAGGCGGATGGATCAAGGGTCTGATACAGAAAGCAGTACTCCTCGGCACGGCACGCATAGTGAGGAGGTTCCTGTCTCTGTGTCCCTAACCACCGGCAGCTTGGACCCTGCTCTCGCTGCCGGCGGCACACTATTTTTTAATTTTTTATGTATATATTTGTTGTTTTTTTTTATACATATATATGTTTTTTTATACATATATATTTTACTGGTGGTAGAGCTCCAGTGACGGAGCTCGCGGGCGTAGGCACCACCGCATTACCTAATATACTTGCCGTTAAATGGTAGTGTTCAGCACTATCGTGTTCCGGTCAGGTGGTAATGTACGGCTCTGTAATTTCCGGCACAGAGGCATAACACCTAATGCCTCAGGAGTGGCAGCGCATTTGCATTTTGACCTCTGGTCATTGTGTGGGTGTCTATAGGCTGCAGTCATCACTTAACATCAATGTGAACTGCACGCTTGTTTGCCACTTTTATAACATAAAAAAAAAAATGTAAAAAAATATTTAATAAGTTGTATAAATAAATAAGTGGAATAATAATAATAAAGATCTATCATCACTGACAGGACTATTGTAGCCAATAAGCCTGATATAGTGGTGATAGATCGATTGGAGCGCCGTGCAATGATTGTTGATATTACCGTCCCTCATGATGAGAACCTCGTGAAGGCTGAAAAGGATAAACAAATAAAATACCTTGACATATCCCACGAGGTTGTCGCCATGTGGGACGTGGATTCTGCTGTCATTGTACCAGTAGTCGTCACGGTTAACGGACTCGTAGCGAAGAGCCTCGACCAACACCTCAAGAGGCTCTCGCTGGGAAATTGGGTTAAGGGCTTGGTGCAGAAGGCAGTTCTTCTTGACACGACACGTATTGTGAGGAGGTTCCTCTCCCTAAGCCCCTAACCACCGGCAGCTAGGACCCTGCTCCCGCTACCGGCGGAACCTATTTTGTATGTTTTTATATATGTATGTTTTTTTTTAATTTTTGTAATAATTTATGTATGTAAAATGATACAAAATATGTAAAAAGCTAAATAAATGAGAATAATAATAAATTTGCTTATTGACAAAAAGATAGTTACATCAATTTATATGTTGAATCCATAGATTCCCGAACTAGTTTTCACTGTATTTCGGGAATCAGTGGCTTCTCCTGTTTATAACATGATTTTATGTCATAGAATGTCCCAAATAATTGTACATACGTTTAAAAATAGAACTTAATTATCAGTATACAATAAAAAAAACAAAAAAATATATATGTTTCAAGTACCTAGCAACGTTAATTATTGTAATTTTGAAACAAAAAAAACAGGCCTGAAAGTAACTTAAGGATAATTTAGTATTAAAATTCAATGATTACAAGAAAAAGGGTAGGTAAAAATGTGTGTGTGTGTGTGTGTGTGTGTGTGTGTGTGTGTGTATGTGTGTGAGTGAGTGTGTGTGTGTTTGTGTGTGCGTGCGTGCGCGTGTGTATGTGCGTGTGTGAGTTTTCGTGCGTGCTATTAGAGTGTCAGTTGTAGTGTCGATTCGGTATTTTATTTTGTTATGCATATAGATTTGCCAGCATGTTCTCAGTTCCTTCATAATCATAACCTTTAAGCCATATATATACAATTTTTTTTAAGTTGTTATTGTTAACTTTTTTGATGGGCGTATTACAATTTTTATTTTGAGTAATTTGTTGTATATTTGAGGCACCACAACCTCAAAATGCTTCTGTGCGAATCTAGTCTTTACCCATTTCACTGGAATTCGATCTACTCTTTTCGAAAGAACTGGAAGAGTTGGAATTATCCGGCTATGAAAACGTCGCAGACCTTCATAGATAAATAATTTGCGAACCGTCAGTACATCTGCTTTTTCATACACCGTAGTTGTAGGCTGTCTATAAGGGAGATAGAGCAGAACTTTTAAGACAGCACGTTGAGCTCGCTCCACTGTAATGATACTTGTTTTAGAAGCGCTGCCCCATGCACATACACAATATCTAATAAGACTTTCACACAAAGCCTTATACGGTTGTATGAGTAGGTCATAGTCCGCTACAGTCCGAAGTAATTTAAAGACGTAGATAAGTTTTCGTATTCTGGAGGTTCAAAATAACCAAAAGTTCGTAATGCAGTTTTTTAAAAACTCCTATTGATACCTTTTTTCTTTTTTGCGCACGCATTTCTTAAGATATTGCCTATATTTTGCGAGTAATCCCGTCGAGAAGCAAGAAGGGCGAACTCCCATTCAAAATTGGCCATTCTCCTTTAATAATTGTTGAAGATTAATAATTGTTCAGACTTAACCATAATAAAATGTTTAACTAATAGATCAGGATTAATCTTTTTTTTTGATGAAATAACCCTAATAAACTTAGCTTATTGTGTAAATGTTATTTTGTACTTAGTTGTTTTTTGATATTGTAATAAAATTAATGTTTTAAAATTTTTAACCATATTTCCTTCCAGTGATAATAAATGGCAGTAGGTACAACACAGTCAAGTAAGTAACTCGCATCTATTTACTAACTAGCTGTTGCCCGCGGCTCTGCGAGCGTATTGGTCGCTTTTCGCATAACCTGTGGAAACTACATTAATATCCAGACCTCTAATAAACATAAGGTTAATACTTTAATTCTAGTGAGTTCTCAACTATTCTCAAGTAAGTCAGCGCCATCTATTTACATTTTATGTCACTAAATTATACTATTAAATTCTATTTTATTAAAAGTCAATACTAAGTGTCTGCAGTGTATTTTTGTTTCTATTGGTATTGTTAAAACACAGTAGAAATGTTTGGTTTACTTTATCTAAATTAAATACGTTTATAACTAAACCGCATTCAACTCTGATTAAAAGTTTTGAAGCAGTGCTTGAAGTAAATTTTCAATTGACCATAACTTCATTTTTCCCGAAACAACGTTTCGACAGCGCTCCTAATAAATTATTTAGTCCACTTGTGAAAACCGCGTTCAAATCCGTCGAGTAGTTTCGAAGTTATAACGTACCAGAGAGACAGACAAAAATGACAAAAAAATGTTTTTTTGGTTTCTGTTAGGTACTCTTCTTTAAAACCGCCCCCTATCAGTTATTTGAAAAAATATTTAATGTATCGAATTTTACTGTCTTATTACACCTACGTATTGTTTTGAACAGCGTTTCTCAAACTTTTTTGGTGGTGGAACCCTTTCGAAAAGCGAAATATTTGACGGAACCCCAAAATGAAAGAAAAAGTTACGTATCTACATTCTTTAATTATTATTATTGAAGATTAATAATAAGTAATCATGTTACAATGTAGGTAAGTGTATAGGTACTTTAATCAATATAAATAAAACTCTTACGTTCATGAGTGATTGACAGAAAACTAAGTTTTGTAACTTTTGTCGCTAGTAGATAGTATATAAAAGAAAAAAAACTGATAGAAGAGGTTGTGTATGTGTTTTTTTTCATTACATCTAGTATTCTCGCGGAGTCTTTACAAAGGCTTTGCGGAGCCCCACGGCTCCGCGGAGCACACTTTGAGAAGTGCTGGCTTAGAAGGTTGAGAAACACACAAATAAATAGATATACACCACAGACATATTTTAACAAAGTACCTACCTAATGTTGGATAGAGAACAAAAAAGTCACTTTAAATGCTTTTAAATATATTTTCTAACTTGCCATAAGCACACCTTACCTTGAAAAGAAAAACAAAATAGCAATACTTACATAGAATATTGCGGGGGCAGGCAGGTTGATTTGTTCGGAGCGTCGCTCCGCGGCGACACTAAATTGTGAGGGAGGCGGAGGACTGATATTTATGCACGTTAATAAGAAGCCGAGCTGCAGACAAAGCCTACCTTACCTAATGTTAAACGTATAACTACATAACTACAGAGTTTGCGAACTTGAACGCACGAATCGGTCGAGTTATAAGGACTCATTTTAATTAATGCAGTAACTTTGAAACTGAACAAATTAAACGCTATTTTCATTTGAAATTTATTGATATGATAATATTAAAGATAGTTTACTAGTTTATAGTTTAACGTATTTATCATAAACTAGCTGTTGCCCGCGGCTTCGCCCACGTGTAGGTCGCTTTTCACGTACCCTGTGGAAACTCATCAAATCATGCTATTGCATCCCACAGGAACATTTTATCGGGATAAAACCTATCCTATGTATTAATCCAAGTTACCCTCTATGTGTGTGCCAAATTTCATGAAAATCGGTTTAGCAGTTTTTGCGTGAAGGAATAACAAACAAATACAAAATTTCGCATTAATATTATTTATACGATATAACTTTTTAAAATAAGAAATAATTTAAGAATATTCTTGTTTAAACAAGATCGGTAGGTACCTACCTTATTTTTGGGCAGAGTACCTACACATAGAATTTGTATACTCTTTGAGTGTAGGTACGTACCTACAGTTTAATTGTCAATACCTACAGTTTAGTTGTTTTTTCGGTCCGTATACGACCTATTTGGTCTTGGTTTACCTGGGCCTCTGCAACGATCCTCATTCGACATTCTTTCTACATGCGCGAACTTTTTCATTCTAATGAATGAAAAAGTTCGCGCATGTAGAAAGAATGTTCTGTAATAACCACTTCTGAGGCCTAAGGTGTTATGCCACTGTGCCGGAAATTACAGGGCACAACTCGGTCATAGTGGTAGAGTTCCAGTGTCAGAATTTGAAGATGTATGCCCCGCATTACCTAAATCTATGTGGCGCCAAATGGTAATGTTCCGGATATCTAAGGTCCCGTAATAACATTAGTAATAACATTAATGGCAACGCATCTGCATTTTGATTTCCGGTTTTTGTGTAGAAGTCTATAGGCTGAAGTATTCGTTTACATTGATATGAATTGCATGCTTGTTTGCCACCACCATTACATAAAGAAGAGTACTAATACGCAGATTTACCGACATTGAATTCGAAGCGCATCTTCGAAACTTCGGATTCAATACAGTCCTTAGACGCGGTGAATGTGATATTATTGTACTTTTGCAGTTTGCGATTGCGCGTAGTAAAGCCATCGCTACCTACACGTTCAGTACACACAGTGTAACGTATAGTCAGTTTACACGATCCGGTGAGTTAAAATTCAGTGTATCAACTACTTTTGTACACGTTCTATGCTGTGCAAATTTGCGCACATTTCGTTTCAAACAATTCACTACGTTTACAATGACGTTGTTATTGTTTACTCGTCTTTTCTTCTCGTTTTACTCTGAAATCAGAGATACAGCTGTATGAACTTTTAGGTAAGGCAACCTTGCGTTAGATCTTTCTGAATTGTCTGTAATTATAGATTTTAGTCATAATTTTAGCCGAAAGACACCTGACTGACAAAAGGCTTCCCCAAAGATGTTCTATTACGTCGTGGGGGATGTCCCATAATCGCTACTGTTATGCATCCTCATACAACCATATAAGTGCAAGAGGGCGCGGGTAAATACTGTAACTCCTACAAAATTTCCTACTATGAAGCACACATGGATCTCATAATCGTAAAGTGAACTTCCCGAACCCGCTACATTTTTAAAATCATATCCAATCGCGAAAAATGAAACTAAACCATACATTAGTACATGCTGGAAATATAGGTGGTTTTGTAGGCTACGGAACTTTAAAATGGTTATAGAGTCATTTTTAGTTAAGAGGCCAAGAGAGTGTCTATGAAAATTTCTTTCTCTGTATATGAATTTTTTTTCATATGCAGAGAAGTAAGAATCCGAAATTTGTACGACAATAACACGAACGCACTTTTCAGTTGAAACATTATTTAAATGGAGATATTTAGAGAAGAGAAAAGTTATGGCAATGTCGACTCGTATAAGTACATTGCGTGCTCAACATACGAAGCTCGTGTAAAACTTTTGCACTTTACCAAATGCATTAGAATTTCCGAACACACAACCCGAGAATTCACCGTCCTTAGAAAACTAAAGTCCCGATAAAATGTATTTAGAAATAAAACATTATTGACTATCTATCAACACTACAAGTCTACAACTCTCGTCTTATTTTATGTAGCATTAACGAGAGAAGCAAAATACAGGACATGAGCAGTAGTTTTCAAAACGTTAAAGCAAACAAGAGCAAATGAGATGTACGCTAGTAAATTTTGCCAGAGGGTAGTTGTGAATTTTGCACAGGACGGTGCATTATGCGGCGCACGTATCGCGCTGTCTGCACACTGCACACGGGAGCGGCGAGCGGTGGGCGCGGGCGTGGGCCCAGTGCAGTGCGGATCACGCGCGGTAATATTCCTTCCACTTCCCACTGGCTGCGGCCGAGACGCTTGCGTGCTCCTCTATCATCCGACCTCATTTATTATTTAAGGCTTGCTGTACCTGAATGTACTCACCGTCGTACGTGAAACTCACTTCTCTAAGTGTACCTCTTTATGACAAATCGATTCGTCCCCGGGAGAACACCGAACGTAATAGTTTTGGAAATGGACACGTCCGCGTATGTTTTGAGAACTTTTCCAACTGAAAACATTTAATCCTAAAAAGCAATCTCCAAAGAGGCAGTAGGAAGAGGATTCCGTGCATATTTATTGCCGGTCTCTAAACCGTTTCTCGGGTAATTCGCTACAAGCAAAGCGACATTATTTTTGTAGTAATTTCAGCGAATGTCCTTTAAAATATTCAGAGCGCTATAGCTGAGCCCATTAACGTGCCCGGGCGCAATTCGGAGCGGGGACTCGTCCGCAAATGGCGGCGATATCATTAACTTGACCCCCGCAACTATCCGTCGCCCTGCAAGTTTTTCCCAATATTACACGAGAGAGGTATTCGCGACATAACAAACACAGCCTCCCCTTTATTCTACATGTTTACGCTCCTAACAAACAACACATTAATCTCCAACATAGCCTAGATTGTGCATTAGCCTTATGTATAATAGTCTAGACTTTATCCGCACCGTCCATAACTTATCTCATAAGATCAGATTATGCTTAGTCTACAAAAAGAAAATTCTCCCTAAAACTGTTTGAAAAACGACTTGAATAAACCAGATTGAAGGGACATGGAGTTATTTTATTTTACAGAAGTAAAAAATGTAATTTCGCTACACAATTGATTCTGGTTTTTATCAAAGCTCGTATTGAAAAATAGATAACAAATTTCTACAATAAAAAGGAAACTTCCCCTATCTTCAGACTACACAAAATATGTGGCGCGATACGAAGATAGGTGTACGGAATTCCTAACTAAACTTGTGCGAGGGGATTTCTTAGCAAAAGAAATAACGGTGAAAACTCACTAGCTCTGAACAAACGCATACCGGAGTGGAGCGGTTCTTTCAGATATGCAGAGCAAATTATAAGGCGCTTCGCGATGCAGTGCGCAAATTTGAATTTATGAACTTTTACTTTAAAACAAGTTTATATACTCTCTGGACTATTAGAGACGCAGCTATAAGGTATGTGACATGTTTAGCAATTGGATTACTTTTTTCAGTTTTTTCTTTCTATTATGTTGCTTACGGTGAATCGTTAAAATGTTATCGCACTTATCGCCCCGTAATATCTACCACAGAGACATAACAACTTAGGTCTGAGGGGTGCCAAGTGCCAACGCAACTACATTTTGACCTCTGGATTTTGTGTAGATATCTATAGGCTGCATTAAACATAACTCATAATATCCATGTGAACTGCATGCTTGTTTGCCACCTTGGAGTAGGTATTCCGAGAGACTTAACATGAATTTCCCATAAACGTTTTACCATCTTGGTCGAATAAACGAGTGTGGGGGTAAAAATGCAGAGCTGGACCACCCCATGCCGCACCCTCACCATATTTCTGAGGAATTGTGTTTGCCAGCAGGGTATCGCACTCCTAATTTGAAATTATGGCTTAGTACGAGAATCGTCCATTGAATTTTCATTGGTGTAGTTGTTCGTTTAACAAAGTACTAAGCTTGTTTTTCACACTTATTACTGGCGACATTAATTGTATTTCTTGTTAAGTTAGATTCCGTGAGAATGAATTGATAATAAGATTTTTTATTGAAGGTGGTTTAGGTTTTAGGACATTTATAAAATTTATAGACAACTTTTTCATTCATAATAATGCCTATTGCATTATCCAAGGCTTAACTGATAAAATCAGAATATTATATTTTAATGCCAGTTTTTTTATTGTAGTTGATGGTATGATTAATATTTTGAATGGCGCGTTGTATTAACTAAAACAACTTAGTGACGGTGGCATGAGCATACATATAGCATATCTGTGCCTTTTCCTTACTATCCTTTTGAATTAAAATAAAACATACAGACTGACTTAAATGTATAATTGTTCCTTTTAACTTTTTGCTAATCGCACTTCTTATTTCCTTTATTAACAAATTGCACCCGTGCGAAGCCGAAACGGGACGCTATTAATAAATACAATTCAATCCCAAATTTGTCTAAAGTTACACCCAAGGAAATAGTAGGGGCGGGACATAAACTCTAATGTCAAGCACGTTATATATTAGTCTCAGCAATTTAAAGTTACTTGTGGGCTTGCAAATAAGCGGGGGTCCGGACCGCAACTTGGTCTGCCCGCGCCAAATTACAGACTGTCAACTCAACTCAAGTAACCTGTTGACACTACGCTAACTTGCGATATTTCTCAGAGACTGTTTGTTATGGACACAGTTCCGATTGATGCCGTGTTACTAGCGGTATCTGGAACGTGAAATTTAATATTAATGTATAGAAATATCCGGTCCCTTGTTTGATGCGGGACTTCAAACACTTACGGTAAGAAGATTAAGATACGTTGTTAAATGAGAAAGTATGATTTCTATGTAAATTTCTGAACGGAAATTTGTAGGTCTTAATAATTTACAACGCTTAATGGAAATTAGTTTCAGAACTATTATGGCACTAGAAATGAGCTTCGGTTTAAGTAATACGATTTTATCTTACGAGGTTATGTTGGATTTAATACTGAAGTGAATTTACATGTAATGTAATATTGTATCATTGTGTTTTAAATGAGATTACGAGAGCGTCGCGATAAACGTTCATTATTTTCAAATGCAGAGTATCTCCTGAAGTTATTTGCTCGTCAGACAAGACCCTGGTCTCGTTGCTTTACCGGTTTAGTTTGAAATTTCATTCTTTCGAACACATATCTCGACTTCGTTCGGGAATCTACTTTACATTTCTCATCCTAATGGCCATTGGAAGAAAATTGGAAAAGAAGTTTCGTGTTCGCGTTCCTATTTCTGCAACATCTCCCTAAGGAAACTGAGTAGGATTTTTATCTTAATATAAAAGTAATCAATGTACTAAACCTTTTGGTATAGGTAGCACTACTTGTTGAATACATATACCTAACGCATTAATTCATCTCTTTTTTGTGTTTTTAGGGTGCCGTACTGCAGTACCCAAAGGGTAATAAGGGAACCCTATTTAAGATTCCTCTGGCCGTCTGTCTATCTGTCTCATGAACAGTGATAGTAAAACAGTAGAAAATATCGAACTTTTCAAAATAAATATTTAAGGAACTCTCATACAACAAACGTTTTTTTGCTCGATGCTAGATATTAATAACGGTAACAGGTAGTCGCTTGAAATATGCGATTTCTTTTTTTAATTCTCTTTAAAAAAAAATAATTCAAACACATCAAAACATTTTCCTTTATTATTTTATTTTTTAGATAATGTCATGGAACCCTCCGTGTACGAGTCCGACTTGCACTTGGCCGGGATTTTTATGTCATTTTGTAGAAATAATGTTCAAAGATGCGAATCACTAAACACATATAAAATACAATGCGAATGTGGATGGTTGCAGAGGCCCAGGAAGACCCGGTCTGACCTATAATGGTAACTCTTCAAACGTCCCACTGCTGGGTACGAGTTTCTCCATTTTTTGGGGGAAGGCCTAGAGTTTACTCCACCACGCTGCTCCAATGCGGGTTGGTGGAGATACGGGTTAGTGGCCAACCCGCTGTCGGATGTTTTCAAACTGCCCATAAGGCCTCCGACAAGGTTTAACGACTGCTATCTATCGATAGCAACCGGGACCAACGGCATAACGTGCTCTCCGAAGCAGGGAAACGTGCGTTTTACCACTAGTGGTCACCCATCATACAGCCGACCAGTCGCGGTGCCATGCGCGCTTCTATCGCGCCTACTTTGACCAAATAGGTCAAGTAATGTTTGAGGGTGGGTCAAGATTCTTTTAAATCGGCGTGCACTTATGAAGAGAACGCTGTATGTATGAAAGAAAGAAGAAGAACGGGAGGTGTGTCAGGACCGGGATGTCTGGCGTGACCGAGACAGGTTATGGCTGAACACTACTGTAGATTAGATAATGCGTTGTTGCATAGTGTGCATACGCCCTCGAGCTCCGTCACTGGAGCTCTATCATTAGTGTATTTATTTATATACTAACACTGTTTGTTAAACCATTTCATCAATATCGTGTAAAATCCAAAAGTTTTTGTTATTTTTATTTTGCACAGTACCAACCAAACTTTAAGAATTATTTAACCTTATATGTATTTTCCCAGGTGAAATAAAGAATGGCAATGGGATGTTTCCTGGAATTCCGAAGGGGTGAGAGGAGGGGGCATAATGTGTGGCAGACGCCCTTACAGGGGGTTCCGACCTCATGGATGATGCCTATGGTGCCGATGACCTCTATCGATTGTCCATTTCTACGAACAGACTTAATTGCAAATTGCATTGCCATATCTATGTAAGCTGTAAGATCTTTCTCGAACTATTTAATTTAATACGTGAAATCCAATGCCTCAAATATTATTCCTTTGTTTTTTAACCGACTTCAAAAAGGAGTTTTTTTTTCTCATTTCATGAAAAGTAAAAACACATATCAACCATATGGTTTTTTTCATGTACCTACACCGATTACTCCAAAATTTCGGATTTGATTCGTGATTATTTTTTTGTTTTATGCGAATAAGTTGCCATTGTATATGAGGGTAATAAGGGAGCCTTTATTTTATGAGTATTTTTGTTAACTTGGACCATTTAATTTCTTTAAATTGTAATAATAACTTTAAAAGTTGAAAAAGAAACGGATTGCAAAAAAATATGCCGTTATAAAACCAAATAGTAAGAAATAACAAAAAATATAGGTACATAACAAAATGCAGAATGTAATATTTGGAAGCGAGCCACCAATTACTATCTACTACTACACCAATACAACTAAAGATCTAATGAAGGAATTCTAAATATTTTATCCACGATATCACATATAGTTTGTTGTACATTACACTATGTTAATAGTATTTTTTTATTTATAATTTTATAGTGCTTAGCTTAGTTTATTATATCTGTACAGGATAGAAAAGATAATCTTCTTAGACCCATACATTTTCTTTCCAGTGTAAAATTAATTTGAAACAATCTCGATAAAACTGTTTTCTACAAACAATGGCGATGATAATATGCCTTACCATATAAGAAAATGTATGTTGCCGAATTAACTAATAGCGTTTGCTAAGATATTCGAGGGAAATTGATCTTTACTTTCTAAAACACATAAAAAATATTGGCGCGGAGGCGAAAAATAACTCAATATCTTCTTCAAGGTAAGTTCGGTTACAGATTTCTTTTAAAATATGTCCATTGTTTATAAGGGTCGGTTACGTATGGTCGATTGTTTCTCGAGAACGATTCACAAGGGAGTAAAGGGCCAAGTAGGATGTACTTCCTTCAAAAGCAGGGCACCTCCTGGCTCGCGATCCGCAGGCTGGCTTAATTTACTGCGGTGGTAACCGCGCGTCTCGCCGTTTGTATTCATTACCTGACTGGAAACCACCCCCAACTAGAGATTTAATGTTGCGCAGAATCAGTTCTCATTAACCACTAGTTAAATATTTATTTAATTACTGATATATGACGCTTTATGACTTTGTTACGTGCGTCGGTAGAGTCGTAGCGTTTTATGCATTGTCAGACATTCGTACAACATTGTTTTAAATGTGTATACGTTTTTTTTTTTTAAATCGTTTCAGTACAATTTTGATATTACAGCTTTCAAGTATTTTACTCCTGCATTTCCTCGTTGAATAAATGGAGGTACATTACATATGTATTTTTTGATAAATATATTTATATATATATACTAATGTATATAAAAAAAATAAAAAGTACTTCAAGTAATTAATAGAAGTCATTTAACATTAACATATACACCTACTTAATATAAATTAATTTCGCAGCTGTAAATAAAAACATAGGTTTATTAGTTCACTGATATCGTTCGTAGTTTTACGTCAGTTAATGAATACACACTAATAAAGTATTACGAGTATTGACCGTGGAATAAAGCTAAGGTTGGCACGGTATTTTCCATTCCGAGCATATGATGAAGCAATTATCCTTGGGATGTAGGCACCATACGAGTTATTTTATTGTAAGGTTGGATCGCCCCTGTCCCTTTGTCACCCATATTTACTGGACCTTCTTGTCCATGGCATTTATTTTCCAGTGGTTATTGCATCTTGTAACTGTTTTCTCGTGTTCCAAAAATTTTATGTGTACATATTTATTTATTGCACTAAGCCGAATGCGAACTATTTTAATGGCAAAGTTGTAATTTTTGTCAAAAGTATAATGTTAAAACACCTATTTTTATATGTTACGAAGGTGGTAAATAACCATTTAATGTCATAACTTAACATTCATATGAACTGCATGCTTGTTTACCATCTTCGTAATCTACATAAAAAATACATAATCTCTTCTTCCATCATCGATTCAACTCTCAGAACCCTCAGAGCCCTAGAGACTTTGATGTGAAAAAGTTAAACAATGAACCTTAAGGTTATGCCTTAGGTTATCTATAGGTTATTCATGATGTTATCGTATATTTGAATCAGACAATAAAATTATTATTAGTCGAAAACTGGATATATCTATACTTAATACTTAATCTAATAAGAATAGCGTTCCTTATTTACCATATCCGGGTTTATTAAAATATGTACTAATCTATAGTGTATGAAAACAACGTAAAGAATATAAAGAAGTTTCATGCAAATAGTTTGCATGAAACTTCTTTATAACAGAACATCAGAGTATAAACATGGGAGTGAAGAAGCTCGGGGTAAATAATATGTCCCGCGGCTCGTATACAAACTTTGCAATGTTACTTGCGCTACAAGGGTGCCTAACTGAAAGTCTTACACCCGTCAACATACGCCAGAGGTAAGTGGGTAATTAGAACTTGAGCGTTGTTTCGGAACCCGTTTTGTACGCCTGCTGCCCTGAGGCACTCCTTGCGCGCTGCCCGCAAGTATTTATTACTTCATTGATAGTTCTATTAAGTGATTATAAATAATATAATAAACGATAGGAGCAATTAACTCAATTAAGTAATTTAAAACTTTTTATGCATTTGAAGTTCAGAGAATTTATGTAATAGAAATAGTACTTATTATTATCTTCTTAATATATATAAATCTCGTGTCACAATGTTTGTCCTCAATGGACTCCTAAACCACTTAACCGATTTTAATAAAATTCGCACACCATGTGCAGTTCGATCCAACTTGAGAGATAGGATAGCTTACATTACGCTATGACTAATAGGAGCAGAGCAGCGCGGGCGAAGCCGGGGCGGGCCGCTAGTACTATACTATAGAAATAGTACTTATAATATTACTTATTTAATACGGTGTCACAAAACTGGATTTTAAGGTCATAAATATTGGGATGAACGTTGCAGAATTAACTATTACGGTCTACGCCGCCGGTGTAAAGATGTCCCATGTCCCAATAAATTAAACTGACAAGTTGGTTCTTGTATGTAGGCAAGCAAATTAGGTGGTCGAGGGTAAACGAGTTATGGCGAAGTTGTGGATTCCGTCCGGACATCGTCCAGTGGCCGAGTTCAATTTTACTGTTTTTAATTTAGACGGATACCTACGTGAAGTTATATTGTATTAGATTATGATATATTTGTACGAAATAATCTTTAACCTCAGATCATGTATATTCTATATGATTTGACTCTCATTCTTAATGCTGTCATTTGACCTAACTTTGCACCGTAGAGTGAGATGTAAAGCTCATAGAAATAAAAGAAGCAGTATCTTCGGAAAGTAATAAATCATTCAACGTCAAATAAGAGTGTAGTAACCTCACGCCTATGTTTCCTGAGGTTTTAATTTAAGCACACATGCTAACACCCATGAGTAGTTGGTTTTTGACATCTCCCTTCGGGCACTTTATGATACTCCGAGAGTGGCACTAGGAAACATTTAGAAAATGGAAAAAAATCCCAATAGCACCAGACACAAATAGAGATAATAGATAACCTTTATCTTTGATAATCCCCGACCCGGGGATCGAACCCATGACCCCAGCGAAGTAGCAGTGGAATAACAATAATCGTGCAATAATCGAACCAATATACTTGGATATATATCTGTTAAACCTATATTGAATGCAAGGGCTACCTTCATCACATATTGTTCAAAGTAATAAGGTTTGAGAAAGTCGAACCAGTGTAGTAAACTGGACTCACGAGATGGTATTTCAACATTTTGAAAAAAGTAAGCAATTCCACACGTACCTTATAAATACTGGTGGATTTCAGGAAATAGCTAGTATTTCTTAAAAACGTTAAGAAATAACTTACTTTTAGTTCAAAACATACGCAGTGTTTACGCAGACTAAATCAGAAAAAACCAGATTCAGGCAAATTATAAAATTGGTAAACGGAAGACGACGTTTTTATGTAATTCAGGCTAATTTGATTTGATCTGGTGTAGTTGTAGTTCTTAAATAAGGATGTTATGTAGCTCCGTAACAAACTATTGGCTATTTGATATATTTTAAATATTTTTTTGCACCGAATTCAAACAAAAATATCTCAAAAAAATTTGCGGACATCAGCTTAATCTTAGTAATTCAAAGTTGAGTAAAATGTATAATAGTTTCCAAGCATTCGTTTTCTCTAAAATAATTATTTGCTACGAATATATACTTAAAAATACAACACTGAACAAATATCCAGCATAACGGCGCGATGTCATTTTGATTAATCATGCTTAAGGTGACTATTATTTTTCTAGAAAATAAGTTATTGTTCCGAGAATAAGTGTCTTTTTAAGAAAATTACCTAATATACTTGCCGCTAAATGGTAGTGTTCAGCACTATCGTGTTCCGGTCAGGTGGTAATGTACGGCCCTGTAATTTCCGGCACAGAGGCATAACACCTTAGGCCTAAGGAGTGGTAACGCATCTGCATTTAGACCTCGGTCTTTGTGTGGGTGTTTATAGGCTGCAGTCATCACTTAACATCAATGTGGACTGCATGCTTGTTTGCCACTTCCGTAACATAAAAAAAAAAAAAAACTAGCCACGCGCATATTTTTCCACGCGTGGTATTATGTTTCGTAGCTAACTTTACTGAAAAAGGCTAAGGCTTTTTGTATGATGTATTAAATGGAAATGCGTCAGTTACATCAGAATAGCTTTAATTCTTTTTTGTTTTTCCATTTTATGTTTTAAATTAAAAAAAAAATTGTGATAAAATAATTTTAAATCTTTAGTGCCTAAATTAGTTCTCTTGGATGTCCTTTTAACAGCTGTCATTAGACCTTTACTCTCCTATTTTTCATGTAGTTATGGTGGCAAACCAGCGTACAGTTCACATGAATGGTAAGTGTAAATTGCTGTCTACAGATCTTTGAATGTGTGATAGCAATTACAGAGCCATATATTACATTCTTACCAGAAGATTATAGTCATAAACACCAGTGCCGGGTACAGCCGGTGCGGGGTCCGTAGCAAATGTGACCATGGGGCCCTGGAGTTACATTGCCTACTGAAATTTACTAAAATACTAAAATAAAACAGAACATTTACGAAGGAATCGAAAACAAGATTAGGGGATTCCCCCTGTAGGTAGGTATTGTGGTATTGCCAACTTGCAACATAATAATACATCTATATAATTACAGTGTGGCCAACGCTCACTTTGAGAATAGCTGAGGTGTATTACATATTTTACATATTTGTGGTTTTTTATGGGCACGGGCGCGGGGCTTCCCAATGCGCGGGGCCCGTAGCATTTGCTGCCGCCTGCTATACCTACGGCTAATCCGGCACTGATAAAACCTACTAGTTGGTGGCAGATAGATTAGATCGCGGTATGTTACTTACACCCTCGAGATCCGATTCGATATTGAAGTCTACCACCGTTAGTGTATCGAAAGTCTACATCAGATTTATTTGTAGTAGCTGAAACACGAGGTAGCTGTTGTCAACCGAGGAACAGTTCTTTCGGTTGTCTTTCATCTTCATCATCAGATCCTCGGTGATAGTTATGACCCAGGCATAACTTGTGCCATCAAATAAATAAGCTCAAACACGAGGTTCTTGCTGTAAATCGCTGAAGAGTTCCCTCGGCTGTCTTTTAACTCCGTAATGAGACTCTCAGCGACATTCACTAACTACGAGTAGGTAGGGTTAACGTTCTCACTAATATGAATGAAAAAAGTTCACTTATCAGTAAGAAAATCAGTTATTACATAAAAACATTGATTGTGACTTGTGGTGGCGAATTCTTCAAGCTGAATTTCATTTTATTGCTTCTATTTCAAAATGAAATAAAACTTACTTAAAAGTAAGCCTTATCCACTAAAAACGAACACGGAAATCGGATCACTCAATCAAATAATACGAGGGCGTAAGAAGTTCATCAGTAAAAAGATCAATTAAAGAAAGAAGTCAATTAAAAACTGATACCTGAATCTTAAATTTTCGTACCTTTATAAACTATCGATTTAAAAATAATCATGAAAATCGGACCAAGGAGTATGAATTAATACACTTTTAGTTGATAATTGCCTCCTCTTTTGTTTTTCGTGGGTTGAAAAAAGATTTTGGCAAATTTTATTGAAATCTGCGCTGTAGCAGCCTTGAAAGAGTCACAGACAGACATACAAACTTTTACATTTATAATAATATAGTATTAAAGTATGAATTATTGTTAACTCGTGAGGCATTTATCATAATTATGGACTCTACGCATATTTGTTACTTAAATAATATTGAGCAAGTTTTAATGTTTATTTTTCTCTCGCGTGTTTTAAAAAACGTGTTGTGTGTAGAAGTTTTGCTATTATTTCTCTATTCCCTTTAGCAAAGCCTACGCCTCTAGAGAAAGTTAGATTCTCATTTGACAGTTTTATAAAAGTTAAGCGAACTTAATCCACGCGGTCGTAGACATCTTGGCTTTGTTTTAATTCAAAGGTTTTTTAGCTCACCTCTACTTACGGAACTTCAAATATTTTGCTATATTTTTTGAGGGTGTCTACGCAAGCGGCCGAATATACGACACGGGGCGGATCTCCTCCCTGTGGCGTGTTTCTAACACTCCTTATAAATACTGGTAAGCCCCTGGCTTTTGTGGCTAATCTTTCGCGTGAAGATCGCTATTATACCGCTATTTATTATTTTACCCATATTTTTTTCTAAAGTCAAGGCGAATCGTGGGTCTTTCATATTATTTTGCCACTGCTTTTGGTGTTTTTCCAACCACTCATTTCTCGCGGTGCCGCTGAAGGAATTAAAATTGCCTCTTTTCGCATGCTCACCGCAATGAAGTGTGGTTTTGAATTTTAAATTATGCTAATTTAGACGTCCCGTTTACTATTTGAGGCCTGGAAAAAGATGTACTGAAAGGTGCAGTAAATCGACAAAGTCACTTTTAAGGTTTTTTTGCTCTCGGAAATTATTATTCAAATACGACTATTTATCTATACTAATATTATAAAGCTGAAGAGTTTGTTTGTTTGCTTGAACGCGCTAATCTCAGAAACTACTAGTCCGATTCGAAAAATTATTTCATATTCAATAACATCACACTAAGATGCATAGGAGAGGACAGGCAACATTGCAAGCGCGCGAAGCCGGGGCGGGTCGCTAGTTCCTACTTTCCTACTATAATATTATAAATGCGAAAGTAACTCTGTCTGTCTGTCAACCTTATCATGTCCAAACGACTGAACCGATTTTAATGAAATTTGGTACAGAGATAGAGCTGACTCTGAGAAAGAACATAGGCTTTTCGACATCCACGCGGGCGAAGCCGCCGGCAACAGCTAGTAATTAATATAAGAGCAAGTTCGTGAAAATATAAAATTAACAACATTACTTTAGCCGAAAATGTTCGACTTCTAGTAAGTAGGTAAATATTTTTCGGCTAAAGTGATGTAGTTATTGTAAGAAAAACCCTCCGCTAATGATGTTCACAACAGTGTTGTACATGATTAGGTTAGAATATGGCATAAACGCCATGCTTTGCATGCGGATCGGCGATCGCAGAGGCGGCAGTTTTATCGCAGGACGCGACTTATGATCCCGCGTTGTTGTATTTACTGCCGGCTGTAGGAATGATTTCCCATTTTTCTGTTGGTTTCAAATTAATAACTAGGCCCAAAATATATTATTTTGTTATGTTTATAGGTACAAATATGTACTTACAAGATTAAGAATGATGATAAGAGACGGATAAGTTAAAACCACTCAAATCCAAGTCTTACTGATCAATTAAAGATTGCATATAAAGTTGTCATGAATTCCTAGATCGTTAAATTTCTAAGATGATTACTGGTCCTTTTGGGTAATATGTTATGTGAAACTGAATTAAATGAAAATAACGGAATTATATATAAAACCATTCCAATTAGATCAAATAGATTGTGGGTCTCAATTCGAAACAATACATTGTGTCCAACAGAAAAGCGGTGATAACTACAGCGATATATTCGTATCCTATGTCGCCCAATCAAAGGCGATTGTTGTGACAACAATTGCACGGTATCGCGTCTGTGGAATGACGCGCAACTAATTAACCGCGGATTGCCGCCAAAATATACTAAAAATAATTTGAGTGCATTAAATTTCATTAAGAGTTTTTACATACATTCTATGGACATTCAACGAATACTGACCATTGTATTAGCTTTGTATACAATACAATTTAATTTGATGAAACGTAACTTCACGCCTGTAATCCCCGAAGGGGTGGCAGCCTGTTGACATCTCTGGGCACCATAATTATCAAACTCCGAGGTAATGAGAAACTTTCAGAAAATGGAAAAATCCCTACAGAACCAGCGATGAAGGATTTTAAGAGGAAATATGATTTAAGTAAACAGTAGTGTCGTAAACAACACATTTATATGATTGCGAGTGAATTTTGGGTTAAGCTCCTAGGTCAGTCTCACTTCGAGTTATTTAATATATAATATTATAATATAATATTTATATTTATATTATATTAGATAACAAAAAGAAGACAGAAAAGCTGAAGTCGGGTTCGCTCCGATTCGCGAGTCGTATTCGCGTGCACAGTTTGTTCGTAAAATATCTGCAAAACGAATTTCTCAAAAAAATATTGAAATATGCCAACCCTCCTTCTTTTTGAAGTCGGTTAAAAAATCTGTTATCTGGCATCTGGTATCACTTTAACAGATGAAAGACATAATAATATCTACTTCTTATTGAATAGAA
This sequence comes from Macrosoma leucophasiata, assembly GCA_036365455.1. NCBI lineage: Eukaryota > Metazoa > Arthropoda > Insecta > Lepidoptera > Hedylidae > Macrosoma > Macrosoma leucophasiata. The sequence continues at coordinate 16,753,181 of JAWQUS010000007.1, read as the reverse complement.
ATGAGAGTGTTTTCTTAGCTGTACTAAACAAAGTAAGAGTAATTCGTGAAACAGATTGCTTTAAATAATAAACCTTGATTAATCTAAAGCTAGTTGTTGACAGTTTGGAATTATATGAGCGATAAGATAACTCGCTTAATATATCCCACGTGAGCATATGTTCTGATTAGCTTTGGTAAACAACAAAAGCGGTGCGAAATAAAGCGGCGTCTATGAGGCAGGCTGTAACGGAGTAAGTAATGACAAAGTGCGGCAGGGTGGGGTCTCCGCGCCCGCTCTGGCGCCCAACTCTTAAATTAGCGCTAACTTAGACCACTTAGCTTCTTCAAGTTTTGTTTGTAGACACCGTAAATATTCGATGTAACGAACACAATACCGCTCGTTGCTTTGTGCGCGAATCAAAGCGGCCTTTGTATTATTGCTCGACAGTTGACTTGCATTTCTCGTTACAGCCGTTTCCCCTCGGTGGCATCGTTGCTGCGTTTTGCTTTACCGATTCAAACTATCGACCTCATTAATACGATTTTGTTTCTCCAAAAGAGAATTAACATTTTAGACTTCAAATATTTTACCACTAAATCCATTTATTTTGATTCGTTATTATATTCAGTGATGTGTAATATTTTTTGTTACAAAGATTAAATTGTGTTAGTCAGTATAATCAGTCATATCTAAATTGTTAAGCAATTATAACTGATTCAGTAACTCAAACTGTATTTGGTCAGCGAGTTGGAACAATTTGGTGTGTAGACGTATTGAACGGCGACGGACGAGCCAATAATTCGATTTCGCGGTTATTTTAGCTCATATAGCTGCGTGGGACGCAGGTGCTAATTTGATACAATTGTAATGATCAAACTATCAGCCACGTTGTGCTACGTAATTTCGATTAAGTAGCGATTAAATAAGAGTATGTAAATAAACGCTTGTTAATAAAAAAAATACACTAACAGCCATATCCTTTTATACACTGTGTTGCGGGGGGTTTTACACTACAACAAATACACACAAACAAACAGACACAAAACAACAGTCTGCAGATTACAAAAATAAATCTTCAAAAACTTTTTAAAAAATCACAGCGCATAGTGATAATGTAAAATAATGTTACCCATTGTACATTGGCTTGTTTAGCAATTGTTCAGTGAACTTATGGCCGACTACACAATACATTTGACAAAGAAAAATTAAAGGAAAGTCTAAATTGTAATGCAAATTCCTACTTATGTTCTTATTCTTCGTTTTTTTCTCAATAGGTTTTACTTTTGTCTGAAATGGAAATTAATGTCTTACTTCCGAGGAGAGGCTGTGAAGGCATTGTTAGCCCAAATAGGGTGTCTTATTTAATTTTGAGGCTGTGTTAATGTCGTTGTTTTTTCTTCTAATTATTTTGTGCCCATGAAGATCTCGGATACTTTTGAAAGCTGTTCTGCAATGTTTTTTTTTGTAGTGCGGGTATAATCATTTACCGCCGAAAATATCTATATTAATAATTTCGTGCAGGTCTACGGTAGACTCGATCGAAACTTATTTACAATTAAAGATCTTAAAAAAATTATTATTCTGAGTCGAAAACATATATTCGCAAAATTCGGATTATGGAGAATTTCGTTAAATTCTAATGGCACTGACAAACAAACCGCAGTCGCCATCTTGGGTAGTTAATAAACGATCCGTTTCACAAAGAACTGTGACTAATGTGACTGTTTTTTTTTCATGCGATAGTTAACTTGACACTGGCAATATGCATAATAGCAATGCCACTTAAAAATACATGACAAATAATAATAAATGACTACTAACAGAGAATATGTAATAATACTACGCTACTAATACAATTAAACATTATTAATTGTGTAATATATTTTTGCAGATAATTTACAATTTCCATACTTCCTAATCATATTATGGTTTAGCCGATTTGAATAAAGAACAACAGTTTCCTTTTTTAGGGTTCCGTAGTAAATCCTTATAGTTTCGCCATGTCCGTCTCTCTGTCTGTCTGTCTGTCCGTCCGCAGTTTAGCGCAAAAACTATTGGTACTGGAGACTTGAAATTTGGCACATGTAGGTGTGCACTTTAATTACGCCGACAAAGTGGTAGAATAAAAACGTTAAAAAAATATTATTTAGGGTATCTCCCCTACATGTTTCGGTTTTGTATTGTTTCTGTTTCTTCAATCGATTATTTTTGGACAAGTAGGTGATTAGCCCGCTGTGTCCTAGTATTAATATATTTTATCGATACGTTGTATAGAGTGTATGTAGTTCACAAAATCAAGTTGAATAATTTCTGAAAGAGTTACTGTACACATGAGCTTTTTAAAATTTAATAAATTCTATCTAGTCAGTTCGTCACTGCACTTCAAAATGAACAAAGGAAAGCATGACCTACTTTTAAAAACATATTATAAGAAGAACGTGCCAGATAAACCAGTTACCAATAATGCACTAATATGAGAAGAACGTAAATAATTTTTTAAATTAATACTTGTATTTATTTGATTGCCAACCCCCGCATGTTAAGCGTGGCAATAATAGAATGTCTGTCTCCCATATGATGATAATCATCTTTGGGAAGGCTTTTGTCTAGCAGTGGATGTCTGTCGACATGAGCATGAAAATTTATAAGACTTTTCCGGTGCTGACTGTGCAATTGATTGACTGAAGGAGTGACAGACAACGAAAAACAAAAACTACTGGTCGAAGAAGGCTGATATTTTGCATGTTGACTCCTTTGGGAGTGTAAGGGAGCAGTAAGAGAAGATTTCGATATTTTTTATGTATTCTTTTTTATATAAAATGTACCATATCTTTTACTTTACGTCGACCACTATAATTTGTTTTGAGTGTTTTAGATAACACAACATCGAGAAATAATAACCAATCACCGCTACGTTCGTTCGTACAGAAATTGCATGAAAAATTTACAAGTGACTATTTTCAAATCAGCGTTTATAAAAGATTTGACACGTCCACAATTAGTAAAAATTCGGGCATTCCTTTGAATTTCCGTATTAATCAGGTACAGTGAGAACCATATTTCAGTTAGACGTTGCAGGTGCGCTATTCGCTGCAAGTTCGATTAATTCCCATAACGAGGCAGGTCCATCACGCGCGCGCTCGTTTGTCTCCGGACCAGCTATAAATACATCAGCGCACTTGCAATTTAATCCGCTCTGTTCCGCTCCTGTGAAATTAGGGTTGCCAGTTTCGGATTCGGTTCGATTCTCCCGAAATTTCACGCGATTTCCACCATTCTCGGTAAAATACTCAAATCATTGCCCAATGTTTTGATTAAAAAATATGTATTCATACATATACATATACGTTGGTAGATACCTCCTTTGATATTAAGTATGGATTAAGGTTGCCAGATTAGAGGATAGGACAGGAGTCCGATTGGATTCTCCCGAAAGTTAACACAGTTGGCACGGCAAAATATAAAAAATAGGATTTCGTAAACAATTTTTTATAGTTTCAGTATTTTTAATAGTCGACCCGGTAAGACCTATTACCAAGACCAACATAAGAATATCTTTTACTTAATAATGTTTATTTCTGCCAGTAAACAGGCAACCCTGAGTGCCGTCTCTTTCGCACCACCACTATCCAATCCTACACGTTTCGGCTCAGCGAAAGTCCACGCAATTAATCTCTCACGTGGCTGAACGGGCTATTGTTTGAATTTTAAATTATTATATTATGTTGTTTAATAAATAATTGCGTAGATAAAGAACCACAGGACAAGAATTGGATCCGTGACTCGCGAGTCGTGAGTTCAGGAGTAGGTTATTCTGCATACATTACCTTTATCCATCTTTTTTCTATTAAAAATTACATTTGTTTACAGCAATCAGTTGTCTATTATATCGATGCAGTTAGATTTTTTTAAAAAGCATGTTTTGGTTCTCAGTAAGTTTAAAGAATATTATATCATATTTACGATACATGAGGTCACCCTGCCTCTAATTTGATTAGTCAAGTTCCTAAAGGAATTTTCCATTTACGTGCATATCTCCAGAGTTTATTTTCAAGGTATAGTAACAGTTCGTAGAAAATTTGCAAATTTGCGTACAAAACGCGAAGCACTGGCGGGATCGTCTTTGTATGCAAATATTATTACAGGAGTCTATTGAAGGACCACACCGACTCGTGTATTGAGCCCAAGTATCTACTGTAGTTAGAGAAACCGGGTCCGTAATAAGAGACCGGGCTCTGAAACCTTTGACATTAAGGATGTAAAAATTTCTGGGGTAAGAATCCCCCTAGAGAATTTTACATATAATTTCAACTGTATACGTACTCAATAGAACAACGCTACCTCGAGGTTAATGGGCTGATTACAATTGGAAATACTATCGCCGTCGATGGTCTATCCGGCAATAACTCAACTATATTGCAGGGTTGGCAATTCATAGGCAAATCTGTTCTAAGCGTGTTAACATGGCTCGGGGGTTATTGCGGTGTACCGATCCGTATGTCACGGAGTACCTGCATATCGCACCTTATGTACTGGCTACTTATGTACTTTACGACTGAATCACCGAAATGCACTACACACTGTCTCTTGAATGAACTAATTTACTCGGTATCTTGACTCAGCTCTATTATTATAATGGCCCAGTATGTTCCCGTTGACGCGAATAAATCTGTGACAGTAAATAGTTTGAATGTGCGCAGCCGCTGCACACTTTTCTTATGCAGCCTACTACTTGGCAGATTGAATTAAGATGAATAATTAAATCTGGCGTGCAATTAGATGCGACGATGTTTGGCGGTTGCGAGCGGGCAGAGGTCGGCGGTGGCATGCGAGTGCCGAGCGGTGTAACTGCCAACGTTCAATCATTCCGAACCACCACACCCGCGGCCTACTATTTGGAAGTGAACTCTATCAATACGAACTAGAACACAATGTGATAAGAGCCGAGCGTAACGCAGAATAGACGTTATGGTTGCATTCGCCTCTTTGTATTTCGGTCGTTCCATTCATAGAGATAACGGCGTGCTCGGAGGCGACAACGGGAAACAATTATCCTATTACAAAAGACCTTAAGGATTCTAATTACGACTAGATCCTTTCATCCGTGAGTCGCGATCGGATACGAAGCCATGCCATTATCGTGTGCCATAAACATTTCTGGATTTCATATCCGCCGCACGGCCGCCCCCGCCCCGCTTATTACCTCCGCGCGGAAAAGAATAACATCGTTTTGGCACTTTTGACGCGAATTCCGGATGCCTACGTTCATATTGTGAGCCGTTAATATTCTGTACGGAGCATCCGACCTTTTTTATTTGTATCTAAAATTGAACATTTTGTCGCGACAACGAGCACGCACGGTGTTCCCCTCCGCCGAAGGAGCGATAAAAATACGAAAGGCGCGCTTATGCGGCAATCGCGCGCACTAACGACTCGCGCGTTTAATTCATGTACACCTGCGTCGAATTAGCGTCGACGTGGTCTACGCCCTTAGGGTGTTCATACACATGCTGTTTGGTCGTATTTCGGTGATCGATGCTAGTAAATCACCCATTTGTCTCGATCAAACTACGGATAATCCGATGCAAAATTACAGTGTTTGTAACTGGGGAACCTAAACGCATACAATACTGTTTTACATTTAAATTATGAAGATACTAACTTTAAGTGTAACTTATGTAGGTATTTATCTATAATTTAAAAGTAACCCCCGAAAGACAAGCAGAGGTAAATGCATGCATTCAAACATACCTACATGCAAACATCTTCGATTCGCAATTTTACGCAGCGCTGCAGACGTGCTGCGGCCGCACATCATTTCATTACCGCACGGCTTTTTGCGGCAAATTTGAAGGCCCTTATCCTCCAACTAAATACAAAACACTAACGACAACTTCAAAATATTATAGACTAGCCGATCGCCCTGGCTTTGCACAGGTGCAATGAATTTAATTAGCCACTGAGTGAAGATGTAGCTTTCTAATGGTGAAAGAAATTTTGAAATCGGCCTTCTAGTTTTTGTGTGAAAAGTACGAGTAACAAACATACACGAACACAAATGTTTCTCCTTTGTAATATAGGTACATAAACAGCCAAATATTTCAAATGATTAATAAAACTTTGGATTTTCCTTCTTAGATAAACACCATGATTAACTTAATTGAAGTATGCAAAAATATCGCGATAAAACTCGAATTTCGCGAAATTTTCACTGATTTGTTCTCGTGTAAGTTTACGGTTGATCCATACATGGTTTCGCTACCTATCTCGTTCTAACATAATTAGATCTATACCATACGCTATCTCTTTTGATTTCCGATCTATTTACAGTACAATACTACATACATCCCATTTCAAATCAAATAATTGACGACTGACGACCCGGTTAGTCCAGCGGTGTGAGATGACCGTTTGATTCGAAGGGTCGCGGGTTCGATCCCCGCACCGGGAAAAAGGTTTGATGGCCTACAGATATTTGTTTCGGGTCTGGGTGTTTGCGTATGTGTTGTATGTGTACAACGGCACCCACGACACAAGTTTATACCTACTGTGGGGCTGTGTAAGCGTGTTAGCGTATTTTAATTGTGAATATAAATTACACGTAGCGCTTTAAAAAATATAGGTCAAGACTGCAGATCTCCATGAAACAGCAGACTTCTGTCTGCCGATGAAAAACCGCCGCAGAAACAACAAGCACGCTTGTCCGCGTCATTTCACGGCAACCTGCGATTTACGGCACTGTCATTATTCAAACTTTCCAAAAATTTCGCAGCCACTAAGAAAATTAGAAAAAAGAGAATTTCTTCAATATGATCTTGCAAATCTGCTGAAGTCGGGTGCCTTTATGCTGAAGTGGCAAACTCGCTAAGATAAGGGGAGGAGCGGACAAATTGTAATAATTGCGAGACGAGATAAGAAGTGACACCAGAAAACAAATGAAGGCGGGCGGCGACGACGGCGGGCGGGCAGGGTGGGGGGAATCGTGACGTAACTCCATTTGGGTTAGCATAACCTTAGTGCTCCTGTCGTTGCTTCTTAGAATACTAAGGTTTATACAAAAGTCAAACTTTAAGCAGCGCTGTGTTTTTGTATATTACCATATTATGAATAACACAGTATACTTTTTCCCTGTAAACAAAGCAGAACTTATTTTCTAAGAGAGGCTAAATTACGTGGAATTATTTATCTGCAGATTCCAATTGGATTAAGTTTACCACGCTTATAACGAAAAAGAAGTACCTAGCGTTGATAGGTATTAATTCCTGTGGTAATTGGGTTGCTATTTTTTATTTCCTGTAGTAGGTGAATATACTATAGCGCCAGTTACAGCTATTAACACGTTAAAAATAAATCCATTCACGCTCAATGTACTTACGTGATTCGATTTTAAAGTTATGTAATTATGTTGATTAAACATTTCGGTGCACAATTATATTGGATTTAACAATGGAATAGTGATTTAATATAACGGATTTGAATTTGAACCCCTTGTATCCCGCGGGATCGGACTACAACCTCGGCCCGTCCCCGCCGCTCGCCAAATTAAAATGATAAATCAAAATCCGTCAGGCAGTCACGCGCAGAAGTAATACGATCACAACTTTTCACGAAACTTGTGAACATTTTGCTTCCTGGTTCTCAGCTCGCTAGAACCCGTCGAAGCTGTCTGTATGAAAACTGTGGTCTACTTTAATAATAATAAAAATGTTTTATTGTTCTCCACAAAATTTCTTTACCATACATTTTTCTTAAATAATCACAAACAACAAAACAAAGTTATTGTGGAGACAGGAGTGCCCAAACTAGGTAAGCCCTGTGTTATGGGTCTCCTGGTCTCCTCCCCGGATTTTTTCTTATGTATTTAAAACAAATTTCAGCGTAGTTAACAATATACACATTTAGATTAATATATCAAATAACTTATGGTACTATAATATCTAGAGGTATAGTTATATTTATCTGAAGTATCACATTCAGAGCAAGTGTGTGTGTGTGTTATGTGTAGGTATGAAGTGTGTATGTTTGTATATGATGTTAACTGTACTATAAAAACTAAACATAAAACGAATACATTACATCTAACTACTTAATTCTCGTATTATTTATGTATCGTTTTAATTATTTAAAATATAACTATCTGATGGTAAAACTGTATCTACTTCGCCGTTTCTTTATGTACAGCAACGTCTCCAAATTACTGAGCGAATATCCGATTGTAAAAAGTTAGGTATTTATTGTTTATACAATATTTTATAATATAACATTCTATGTTGAGTTACATATGACAGTCAACTTTGTAACAATCGATAATATTCCGTCCGTTGTCTTATGTAGCGGAAAATTACACTAATAAAAAATATTCTGTCATGTTTTGTAAATTAATGTTACTGGCACTTTAAACGTAATGAGGAACATTCAACAAATAGTAACATGTTGCCACAATAGGTACATAGCTACCAAATGTTATTGTGCTACACAAAAGTTAATTACAGTGTGGATGCTCCTTTTCTTGTTTATATGTGTCAGTAAATTAAAATCGATTTATGGCAAAACATAAGTTTGTATTGAAAGGACCTAATTGACCGATATTTATCAAAGTTAAGCAAGAAAAAGCGCATCATAAAGCAAAAAGAATGACTATAATTTAATCATTTTATTCACAGACCCTTGGAAAAGATAATGTCCAAATTATACCGAAACAATTGCAGAGGATAAAAATGAATACTTACATCAATTTAACACCGAGCGGTTGTTTCCAAGACGAGAATTAAACGTATTCTTTAAAAAAATACAGCTACTTTGTTATAGATATACACTGTTACTTTAGATAAAACTCATAATGGCTAAGTATAAGTCATTCGCTAATTTGCTCTGCCATAAATAGCCTATCTCTATAACATCGAGTTAAGACAAACAAAAGCCAAGTATTTGAAACGGTTTTGAGGTGTAATTAAGAAAAGAAATTCAATCTAGATTACCGTATTTATACGTTCGTATATCTATTTCAAGGCAAAAACCGTTTTAAGAACTTTGAAAGTAAAACACTCAAACAACAATTATTTATTTGTGTTTGTGTAAATTGTGCAGCGCAGGTGAACCAGAAACAACCAATGTGGTGATTATAAAAAGATACCAATTTGTACATTATTATGTTCAACGAAAATAAATATTTGTTACATACGAATGCGGTAATCGAACAGGTTAAAACAATTTTGTGGTGAAATTGGAATGAGTTGCAATTTGTCAATTGTCCGGAGGCGCAACACGCGGCTTGATTATATTTTATCATAATATTTTTTTATTAATTAATAGGTAATGATTCATTACAGTTGATTAGAGAACGTCTCATCGAGACGTAATGAACCCATCGCCCTCTGGTGGGGAGAATTCGTCTGCCGACCGAACAGTAGCGATCGAACCATTCCAATATGGGTAGTAAATATAACAACGCGGGATGGGCAGCAGCGTCCTTCGATAAAGCTACTGCCACTGCAATCGCTAATCCGCCTACCTTGCTTGCCTACCTTTTCTTGCCTGACGCGCAACACTGTTGTTAGCATCTTTGGGGAAGGCTTTGTCCGGCTGTGGACGTCGTTTGGCTGGAGTAATGATGACAATGAATGAGTCATTTTGTAGTTTTTTTTTAATTGATTTTTTTGTAATGGTAGTGTCAAACAAGCATGCAGTTCATATTGATGTTAAGTGATGACTGCAGCCTATAGACAACATAAAGACCAAGGTCAAAATGTAGATGCGTTACCACTCCTGAGGCCTAAGGTGTTATGCCTCTGTGCCGGAAATTACAGGGCTGTACATTACCACCTGACCGGAACACGATAGTGCTGAACAATACCATTTAGCGGCAAGTATATTAGGTAATGCGGTGGCGCCTACCGCGAGCTCCGTCGCTGGACCTCTACCAGTGAATGGTAATGGAATGGTAAGGGAATACTGCAACCTATAGACAAAAAAACATCTACAAAAAAACTGTAACCCTGACCCTGAGCTGATGCTTAAGTTGTTTTGTCTGTGTTATAGTTTTTACGGGGCCATACAATTATGATTAACATTATTGAATTGCTTATATTAGCTTCTGTTGCACATAAAACTATTTTTACTATTACCTTAAGTCCTCTTTTTCTACCCATAACTTTCAACGTTGTTTTGCTTCAGCATTTTAAAGTGAAGGAAGCACGTAACTGATTGAATAAGTCGCTGGTGCGCGATATTGAATCGATGATTCAAGCCCCGTAAGTTTCAACATATTTATATTTTCTGAAATAAAAATGTAGGTTTATTCTTAATTTTGTCAAATGTTGGGTTCACATATAATAAAGGAATATCGGATTTCAGCAATACAAGCATAACAAGATAGGCACGTGCAAACCTGATATAAAATGCGATTCAAAAAACCACGTTGTCCTCTTACGGAATGTTCTTTTATCGATTTTCAAACGTGCCACTCTTACGTAGGGTACGGTTATCGAAAATCGTTTCTCAGATACCCATAATGTTTTATTAAATGTCATCCGCAATATAATGAGGTGCGAGGGATCTAACATTTGCGAGAGAGGCGCTACAGAAATATGTGCGAAGTATTATGGAGTGCCGTTGTAAGTCAATGAAGCGGCAAATGGGGTGTTCTCGCCGCTCCGATGAGGCCATACTCTAATAAATAAAATTATGCCTCAGAAATTACAAGAATACGCGGCCCGCTAGCGATCCCCGCGAGATTGGATGCTGGAGATTTTCATCGATATCCTCCAATAATGAATGTAATATGTAGTAAGCTTTGAGGACGCGTCTATGTTGTGTCGGAAAAGTAGAGGTCATATCACACGGCCGACATTGTTGCCCGAGGCGTGTTCAACTTGTGACTGTTTCACTTTCAGGTTAATACCGACATTTAATATAAATCCTTCCACCAAAGGCGATATTGGAAATCGATTTACGTTCATGTCTTCTTTGTCTGTGAAAAGATAAATATAGTGCACACATTGTAACAGTGTGTCTTTCCTGCAATAAGAGACGATCGCTAAATATAGGCTGCTATCCGATATCAGTACGTAAACATCCAACACTATGCAATGGAATAAATGTTAGTAAGTGGGTTACTAGGCTATGAATATTACCATAAACACGCATTTTATCTTAGATTTATTTCAGTTCAGTTTATTCTCGAATTTACTGTACTTTCAGCATTTAACATAGACGTCTTCAATGGCAATCGTAATGTTAGTGTGACATGCCATGCAGTGTTTATAACGGCGTGTTCATTATTTGTACAGTGTCTGGCTTATTAACTGTTATGCCTATTACAATTAAATTCACTAGTCTGTAGTCGTTTACTTATTTGGGAAACATTTCTTGTGTTAGAGGATTTTGAAACATCTACCTACTATTATATTCAAAGTCTATTGATGCTGTCCGTTTAACGTGATTTTCAATTAAAATAAAATTAAATGTGGATGGCTGCCTCTGTAGCGTGGCAGCCCAGTAAGACCAAGACTGACCAAATAGGTCCAGTGCTGTCTGAAGGTTGATTTCGACGCACTGTGAATGCCCTCTGGCCCAGCTAGGGGACATAGGACCTTAAGTCAAGTAAGTCAAGACTGTCTGAAGGTGGAGTCAAGAATCGGCGTGCATGTATGACGAGAATCATGAATGTAAAAAAAGGACGGGAGGTGTGTCAGTATCGGGATATCTGGCGCTCCACACTCTCTTCTTAAGGGACGTAAGGGACTTGGTGTGAAAATAAATACTTACAAATATTAGCGAAATCGCAGAATTATCATGTCACAAATTATCAATAAAATGCATATGAAATGTTGCTCATTTTAGATTTTATAAAATTGTTAATAAATATCGCTATTTATTTACGGCGAAATTATGCCCTGGCCAAAACGAGTGTTACTTAAAGTTGAAGCCTTGGAAAACTTTAAAGAATAATCAATTTCCATAAAGTTTGTTATATGAAGATTTATCCTCTCACACCAATGACTACACGAAACAAAATTATTTAGAAAGTAAAGTATTTTACAATTTGCCAAATTACAAATGAATTAAAAATTTAATGTTCTTGAACTATGTACGGGATTGCATTTAAGATTTATACCCTCTGTATGTGAGAAGCAATTACCTAACGATTCATTAAGCGAGATTCAGTGCATTAGTATAAAATAATAGATGTCGAGATGAGAACTTCTCACATCCTCGGAATCTACAACGGTTTTACGTTCGCTACGGAATCATAAAATGCGAGAAGCACTTAACTTTTGTTGCTTCTTTAATAATACATTTTTGCGTGTTTGAATTTTGCATATTGGCGTGATAGACCGTGCTGAATTCAAAGTTTTATTTGTTTGCTTTTATTCTACTTTTACGTTCATTCGGTCTACCGGGTATTTTACTTGTAGTAAACTTAAAGTTAACATTTACCGATATAAAACACCGCACAGATTTAGTTCCGCGGTACGGACTGGGCAAACAAAAGTTTTGCTGGAAAATATTTCATGACGAAACTAGAATAATTTGTCTCATCTATTGTGTTCTCGTGACGCGGGTCCATTGCCGTCGATCTGCTAATGATCCGTCTCATATCTCTCCTCTAAATCAAATGGCTTTTATTTGTGGCGCTCTGTCGTTTGTTAATTTGTTTTAAAACGCTTTCCTATTGTGCTAATTTTGGCGTTAGTAGGTACCACGTCATTTATTTGCGAAGTTTGAGGCGAGATATTGTTTTAGGGATAAAAATATTTTTTGTTTTTGTAGCAATTTTATTTATTCTGTTTGTGTAATATGTGTATTTTATATGTATTTAATTTACTTTAGACGTTCATATTGTTATAATCTATTATAAGACAAATATTTTTATCCGATAGGAGAGGATACCTACTGAATTATTTTCCATAACATGCATTTGAATACTCCTTATTTCTAACTCTATGTTGTTCGTATTAATCCTTCAGGATCGTACGGCCACCGGCGGCGAGACACAATTGAATTTCAATTGTCATATTTTTCTCGTGTCTGGAGAGATTAACAACATCTACTTTGTTTTATCGAAGCATGAAAAAAATTTGATTAAAAACTAGCTATCCCGCCAAACTTCGTATTGCCTCAGAATGATATAATGTGTCAAAGGTTTGATATATATACGGACCATTTGTATGGGAAAATGAAATTGTGGTTTTTAATATTTTCCTTCAATTTTGACATATTTTCTTTCCTTTTAAACCTTCCCTGGACTTTCAAAAATCATTCAAAACCAAAATTAGCCAAATCGGTAGAGCCGTCTTAGCGAGACTTACGAACAGCAATTGATTTTTATATATATAGATAGATAAACGTGTGAATTAAATTCGGACGCGCGCAGGAACATTTAATTTTGGAGTTAGTATGTAGATGGACTTATTAAAATTTTAATAAAGGAGATGTTGCATAAATGTATGTACCTCCGGCCATGTATTGTACACAATATCATTAACAGGCAAAATCAATATAAAAACGTTTTCTACTGCATATATTCACTTATTTAGCTTTGTTTGCAGTTACAAAACATCATTTGCAGTTAGAATTGCAACTCAAAACCAAGAAGGCAAATGCCGGCGGGCGATGTCATTTTGACAAATTCCACTAATATTCATATTGAAAATGATAAAATCGTTTGAATTAAATGTGGTTGTAACCCTAAAATATATTCTTGAATAAATTAATTGTATTTTTTTCGGATTCTTCTTTAATTTACCCATTTTTTGAGGTAGTGTACGAACCAGAGCCGAGCTCGCAACATCTCCTTTCTCATAATGAGTTGTAACAAAGTTTAAGAACAGACATTTCTTAATCTACCTACATAATATATTTCATTTTTAGAGAAAGAACCTGATACAATTTTAATTAAAAAACATCTGAGGGAATGCTGCCAGCCTTCTGGGTACCATAACACAGGAAGGCAGTGATGCGGAATTTTTAGACGCATGTTGTTTTTAGTTTAGGTATAACTTTATTTTATGTAAATATTATTTAGCTTTTAAATATATTTTAATTTTTTATTATTTATCCAATACAATAAATTTTTTTATTCAAAAACATCTTAAAATATTCAATTGTACCTACGTATACCTATAGGCATGCACGTACTACATTGTTGAATAATTACGTAATATAACAAAAAAAATTGAACAACAGAGCTCAAACAATGTTGATTACGAGTAAAAGGGGCAAATTACAGCGTCTTTGACAATAATATCATTATTATGCTCTCCCTTCTTCATCCACCACAACCGTATATAGATATTGTTCACATGCTTATCATTAAGGATATACGTTTCGGGCAAATTAAGACCAATTTGTGGAGGTTTTGCCACGATATGTGGGAATTAAATTTATGAACGGTGTGATGGAAATAATTTGAGTGAACGCATAATGAATGATTTTAATTTGATTTCACGTGAACGCAATCGAAGAGGCACGTTCTACGAATTTTCAGTTAATTATTTGGTTTATGTGTATTAAAATACTACAACACTATACGAAAGCTTGTGAGAGAGATTGGAGTACCTTCATTCGTTTTTTTAATGATTATATTATAATACGAGTATATAGCTGTTACTTTTTAGATGTCCAGAAATAGACATAGAACTTTTTGAAATGGAATGTTGAATTAACATTTGATTTATTTTCACACAAACAATTAACCGTATAAACAACCCCTAGGAGTTAAATTTAACAAAATCTCGTCTTGAGCACCTACATCCTAAAAATAACCCCTAAGCATTTAAATTTGAAACTCCTAGCAATTGTAATTTCTAAGATTTCGTGATGCATGACCTTTCGCTTTTATATAAGGTACATATAAACTTACTCAGGTATATTTTTATAAGTATTATAGGTAAACATTTCATAGATGTAATCATCCTGAAACTTATTTCCTGGGCTGGAAAATGCCCTTAAGGGCCCTCATTATTTGCCCTCGGTTTCTGAATGGTTGATCAAAATCAACTTTTGGTCATATCAACTAATTCTCATTTGATCGGACCACGCCATCGCGCTCTCAAAGGCGAACCAACGAACTGTCGAATTGTTTCCATTGACCAAAGTTTTTGTATAGCCAACATTTCAAACACCGTAAATATAGGTAATGCACAGACTCTGTTTTAGCGAAGTGTTGAATTACCTATTTCAGGATGTTTAGGTAGGTTTAAATATCATAGCTCCTGTATTTATTTAATTACCATCAATTTTGAACTTCAGGATTCACAGATCATTTTCATGGCACAGGACGTAGTAATATATTATTACATATTCTCTGGCACAGGGAAAAACGTTGTGAGCATAACCTTATTATCTATCTATATATAGTCAGATTTTTTAAAATATGAAACTAAATTTAGTAATTTTTCCTCAAGCAAATATTTGGTTTTATGCTTTACGCTATTTACCAAAAATTAAATGCAGACAGACAGACGGCTTTGTTAGGTTAGAACGACGAAGAGTGCGGCCGGCGAACTTGCTCGCTGGCTGTCCTTTCGATGTAATCATATACTAATTTTGGATTGTACTCGTTTACAATCATAATTTGGAATTGGTTGCTACAAGTAGGATTGCAAGTTACATTTTTTTGTTCTTTTTTCACTCTTAATTAGGTACAGTGCTTAACAATTAATATTGATCGATGAGCAATATTAATTGTTGGTATAACTTTTAAAACACTCGCGTTTCACTTGTTCACGCATTTAAAATAAGTGGGATTAATTGTTGAGTACTGTATTTAATTTAGAAGACCATTTGTTTTTGTTGACAATAGATGATTTAGGATTGAGGATTTTATGTCGATAGATTTTACTAGATTTGATAGTTTGTTAAACATAAGCCCAGAAAAAAAAACGTTTTTGTACTTACAAAGTAGAAGATAAAATAACGCTAGCGCGCGTTAAGCTGATATCAGCACCAAAGTATACAGGAAAAATATTTTACATGCCATGTTTTACGACTGTAAAGTTCGACACAAATAGTATTTGCCATGATATGGGCATAAAAACTTCTATGGCGGCTCGGCTTTGGCAACTTTGGCAGCGTGAACATTTATATAGCCGCTTAGACTTATGTGCAAATAAAGGCGAAATGACTCGATGAGACGTCTCTGGTTGATGTTACAGTTCGTTGTTGGATGATAATGTTCGGCATTCAGTGTATAATGAATGAATTTTGTTTTTTTTTTAGTTCCGGATCCGTGATCCGGTTCCACAAAATGAAAAACCGGCCAAATGCGAGTTGACCTCGCGTACGAAGGATTCTGTACCGTTATCTAGTTCTTAGAGTGAATAGGTACTTATCTAAATATTCTGTGAATATTTCAAGCGAATAGCAAACAGGTGTAGACTTTTATAGTTAATAATATCGAGCAGAAATATAACGTTTGTTGTATAAATAACTAAATGTAAATTAGATTTCATAATTTGTCATAATGGTGGTGTTGAGCGGCATCATGTTCCAATTACATATCATACGATGTATGGTGACGTAATTTAAATAGAGGTTCCAGAGCGAGCAAAAGGTTAGGTTTTTATTGACAAGTTTATTCCTAATGTGTAGGTACTGCACGACTCTTCGCAACTAAAGTCCTAAATTCGTAATTAACCAGCAATCGTATTTTAATTCAACACCGTATCAAAGCAAAAAGCGCTTTTATATAGTATATTATTAAATTTTATAAAGTCTCGGCTACACCTAAGCCTGTTAGCAGTTAGCAGCAGTCACGGCGATGATCTGCAACCCGCACCTATTCCCGCATCACTCACGATAATGGCCGGGTCCGTGTCGCGACGCTAAATGTAAATCGCTCTAATTTATATGCGCGATAACGTCGCCGTACTGCTGTTAACTGTAATTATATTACCGAGCGAGGACGTGTTGATCAAAATGTCTGATTAAATGTCCGTGATGCGAACAGAGAGTATTTTTGCACGGTTGTCACGAGCCGTTAATAAGATACTCTGTTCCAAACGAAATCCTACTTTAAAAAATATATAAAACATATAATTAAAATATATCAACTGAAAAGAAAATAAAAGAATCACCGAGCCGCATCGCCGTCAATGACCTTATTAACACTGGTATATTTAATAATAAATACACAACACTGAGATTACCAAATAAATGGTACACATTTACGTTAGAACATTAATTTAATAAGTAGATGATATATTGCGGTGAGGGCTGTTATTTTTGTCACGGTAAGTGGATCTGCGAAAAGAGAATAAATTCTTTTAAAATATCAACTACTTCCATTATTTTTTACTAATATTTCTTGCTTGTTAACAATCAGTAGTTATGAACTTGATAAGCGTGACATCAACACCCAATAACGGCTTGTTTATGCTGGAACGGCACTAAACCATCGACATTACTATGCAAATCTTTCAACATTACCATCTTAAGTAAAAAGGAAAATAATATAGTGAAACGAGTTCGCAAACAATCACAGTTTCTCCGCATAGGTTTAACTTTTATCATGATAATGTTTATAAGTTCAGACACATAAAATCTTATTCTTTGCCTATCCTTACGTAATATAATAAAATGGAACTAAGCTTTTTGGGCGAGCAAGGTCGTAGGAGGATTTGGTATGCGAGTCAGAAACATTTCTATATTATAGTGGAAGCACAGAGACAATGCCCCAATGGGCAATCTATTTGAGTAATTATCCGCTAAGGGCCATTGTCGGCCATCTTGTGTGCGTGGAATGAGCCTTGTTCACTCAATGCCGGCTTGTTATGTACATGCTTTTGGTGATCGGGCGACAGTGCGAGTGTCTTCGACTGCACACACACTTTATTGTGCCGGCTCTGCTCACCCAATATTCGGAGGAGGTCGTTTGTTTAGGTTAAACTGCACTAATTGCGCGTGAACGCCGAGCCCCATTGATAGAAAACGGCGAGGAATAGAACACAAAACGCTGTTTAATTATAACACTAGATAAGTTAACAATCTCTAGAGCGAGTCAGACTGCGGCTTATCTGGCGCCAAATGTTTCAAAGGAACTTTTAACGAGTTTAAAGTTGGGCCAAGTGTAGTGCACCCACAGCGCGAGTGTGGCGCCCGACGCTTCCGTAGCTTAAGATTAATTAAACAATTGCACGATGGCTCCTTGAAAACACTCCGACATGTCTCGGCCTGTCGTCGCCAACCTTGCCAAATTAAAGCCATAAATCAAAATTCGCCGACCGGAAACAGAGAAATGTAATAATGAAGAACTACCATAAGAGTTAGCAGCCAGACTACAAGACTTGCACAAGATTAATGTCTTTCTTACATATTTTAAAAGGAATGTCCTCCTTCTAAATTTTGGAATGGGTTCTGTAGACAAATAAATTGTTATTTTAACGGTTATTTTCTTTTATAGTTGGTAGACACATAAATATCATCATAAATCAATCATCCTTTTTTTTGGTAAATGTGAGTTTTTTATGTCATTTAACTGATGCTATTTTTTAACCTACTCATAGGTTTGAAGTCGGTGCCAAGCCAACAGTGCGGCCCGCGCGTTAGGACTATTGTTGTGTTGTTGTAGTACCTACTATGTTATGCTATCAAATGCGAATATTTGACTTCGAAGAACCTTATATAAGTATTCAGATTCAATTCAGCGCTGTGTGACTTTTTGTGTGTATTTATTTTTGTATGCGATTCAGCTAATCAGACTAAATACCGCTGATTATTCGCGGGCTATTCGCGCCGCGACTTATTACATATTCTCTGCCGCGACTGTAGAGCCGACTTTATAGCAAAAAACAAAACAAACTAATATTGAAGGCCTCCTAAAAATCTATTTTCACAATAAAATAATGCCATATAAAAATTTTACGTGCAAAGTGCATTCATATTGTTACTGAGGAATCCCATGAAAAATGGATGCAAATTGCAAGTGTCAACATGGTTCCATCATACCTACGCAGTAATTTTCAGTTTGCTAAAGGTAATAAAACGGAATATTCAATCGGGCGATGGATAAAACTCGACTATTTGCTCATGAGTGCTCTCGGTGGAGTTGAAATGTACAGTGGGGAGCAAGGAGAGTTGCAACGGTTTCGGTCGGGATCGTAACTCAACCTCAATTTATGTGCGTGCTCCTGACGCGTTAAAAGATTAGTCGTTGGTGAAATGCATACTCCTCACATGTGAAAAAATTGTGAGCCAGATTCAGGCTTACGTGCAGGTATCATTTAGTGACAAGTTAATTTTGTAATGCACTAGTGCCATAGTTCTCAATTTGTATTTACTGGAGCTCTCACGTATACACTGATGAATGCAGTAGGTAGTACAGTAGGTATATATGTTTAAAATTTTTACGACTTTTATATAATAGGTTGATGTTCGATTCTGTTAAACTAAAAGTTTCATACGAGCCGTATTTATGAAGTAAAGCGATAGTAAATCAAAAGCACTTGCTAAGCCAGAGGTGGAACGGCGAAACTTTATAGTGTCTAAATTACTTGTTTAAAAATGAAAGCGCTGAACAATGGCCGTGGAAAGCCGGGGCAAACTTCAAGACTATGGAGCAATCCAGCGAACGTACTTGCAGCATTGAATTTGTTTCCAACTGATTCCAGGCAACGCTATTGCATAGTTCACGAGGGGTGGAATATAAGATCAACTGCTGCCATATTGGAGCCCAGAATGACTTAAGCACGACAATATCTTAGAGTCGTGATTTAATTCACTGCCTCAGTAGACTAGTGGTAGCAGGCTACTACTACTACGCTTCTGTGTTCGATTCCTAGGTCGAAAGCTATCAGAGGTAAAGGTGTAAAATCCTTTATCTCTGGATGGATTTTCCATTTGCTGGAAATTCCCCAGTACCTCGGAGTTTGGTAATGTGCCCGGTGATGTCAACAGGCTCGTTACCTGTTACATGGGCCAAAATGTAACCGGTGAATTGTGGGTGTTTGCATGTTGCAGACCCATTATTCTGTTGTAGGCAGTTTTGGGGAAGTGGGCCTCTTTCAGCTGAAGTGATGATGATGATGATTCTCTAAAAGTCAACCCTTGGGAAATCTATATATCTAATATCTAATCTAAATATGTATAAAAATCAATTGCTGTTCGTTAGTCTCGCTAAAACTCGAAAACGGCTGAACGGATTTATCTTATCTTGTTCTTGAAATGTTCGTGGAGGTCTAGGGAAGGTTTAAAAAGTGAGACAAAATTGAATAATTGCCGTGAAAACCCTAAAAACAGAATATAAACGTTTTCTAACTTAAACGTAGAGTCAATTTGAGCTTTATTGCTATTATATAAAGTTCATATTTAATTAAAAGCACTCACTGTTGTCTAAGCAATGTAAGTGTGTTCCTTACGTCAAACCAGGGTGACGGTTCTGTTCAGGAGAATTTTTTGACCCCGTCTTTAAAATAGTTAGGAGCAAAAAACTGCCAAATTACATTTTTGTTTGACAGGACAAGTCTGTCAGGTCCGCAAGTTGCTAATAAACTACATACATGATTAAAAAGTATACCCATGTTGCGTATATCCAGCAGTATGCTTTTTTAAAACAATCGACGTACGTTTTTGCAGCTTCTTCAGTCGCGGACAGACTGAGCCGATATTTGTCTGACAGTTGTTTGAAAATTATGTGCAGAGAGCTACCGCAATCGATTTGCTGTCAGAAACATACTGGTGCACTCAGACGTATTCATAGGTATCCGAATTTAAATTGGAAAAATCATTTAATTTTTATATTGGTTCAGTAGCAAAACAGTTCAGTTACTAATTTCGAAGCTCACTCATGAATCACGCTTAAATAATAACCTTGTGTTGCTATAACGTTCATGGTTCATGGTTTTTATGTTTATGATTACAATCAGCTATAATTTCTGATATTCGCGTGTCCCCATATGTTCAATTACTCACGTAGTGGTTGCTAAAATATCGCCCGAAAGCTTGCAATTTGTTGCTCGTCCGATACTCTGGTTATTTTTGACTAACTCGCCACTCTGGCTCTATAGAAAATTGCTTTGTAAAATATAACATGATTTTTGAAGCAAATATAAACAAATATGGCCATAGTAAAATAACATGGAAGATAAATAATTTATCGTTTTTTATTAATAATGCAAATCAAGTTGCTTTAGGCGTCGGGATTTGATGAGCCCACCAGCAATTCTTCTGCTAGTGCAATCAGTCAACCAAACAAATGGAGGTCCATCCATTTTAATAGGGCAGTAGTAAATACAATAACACGGGTTGGGCAGCAGCGTCCAGCGGTAAAACTACCGCCACTGTGATCGCCAATTTGCATGTCACACGTGGCTAATATTGGATTTACTCCCCGTTTTGACCCAGAATCCTGTTTGTTGTGGGCATCTTCTAGGGCATGCTTTAGTTTAGCAGAGGACGTGCTTCGGCTGAACAGATGATGATGATTGGCTCTGACACCTCTCCTTTTTGTACAGATATTTACTAGCGATAACAGCCCCACCTACCTACCTTCTTTAGTGGTAGCAGGCCGAGTCTTTTTCCCATACCGGAGAATATACATCCGTACTGTGACTTTTACATTTTTTGACAATATCCACCATCCAAGCTTGCAAATGTTACGTCATCTCCCTCATCTCTTTTCCTACATGGCAACCACCCGCAGAAGAGAGAAATTCTTCTGGATTCTTGAAACTGTGCGTTCACTCTTGCCCAGAACGTGCATATAGTGGTACGAACCTTCCTCTGAGGTATTCGCCCGGGTTTACTAATGTTTTACCGACAAACGTCACGCAAATCTTCATTTCAAAACCAACGTTTTGTACACTATTAATTCCACAAATATAGGTATAATTCCACAAATGTGTCATTTCGCAACTCAACGATTCGTATACTACTTACTTACTTCGCAAACATTTGATTACGTAAATGTATTAAATAATAATCAATACTGTCAGCAGAAAATAAAAATAAATACCTTACACCGAACGGTGCGGCGAGCGAGGCTGACTATGTCGTAAAATTTCAAAATATTTTTTTCTACTAAATTATTCCTGAAGTGATGAGTTATCAAATGAATAATTTTGTTTTAATCTATTTGCCAAGTTAATTATTTATGTAGTGATGTAATTGTAAAAAGTTGAAATGTGAAACGAAATCGATGCGAAACGTTGGTTTTGTAATGAAGAGTTTTGAAACGTTCATCGGTAAAATGAACGAGTACCGTTCCCCCGGCGCATCAAAATAGGATTTTTCATAATAGAGAAGAGTCTTTCAGAACCAGCAGCGCGTTGTAGCAACTGGTGTTGCATATGTTCATAGAATACAGTAACAACTATCCATCAGGTGGTCTGTTTGTTAACATTTTAACATAAAAAACATGTGACCGGTGAGAATGTCAATAGGCACGCTACCTAAATAGAACTCAAAAAGTGTAACTGGCGATTCGTGGGTGGTTTGCAGGCATGCATGAATGCATGCATTCACATGAACCTGAAAACCCTTTCGGCCAGAGAAATACGGATAGCCCGTATTTGAAAATATGGGGTGATAGTCACCAATGTGGCGACAAGGTTTGGAGGTATAGTACTTCTATTGTATTATCAATACATACGTATAAGAAGACAGTAAATCGAGTGTCTGTACATTAAATATTTTTCCAACAAACTGATAGGGAACAATTAAAGAAGAGTAGTTAATATACTTGCCGCAAAATGGTAGTGTCCAGCACTATCGTGTTCCGGTCAGGTGGTAATGTACGGCCCTGTAATTTTCGGCACAGAGACATAACAACTTAGGCATCAGGAGTAGTAAGGGATCTGCATTTTGACCTTGGTGTTTGTGTGAGTGTCTATAGGCTGCAGTCAACACTTAACATCAATGTGAACCGCATGCTTGTTTGCCACTTCCATTACATAAAAAAGTAACAAGAACAACGAGTGGACCAGTGACCACTAGCTTGTCTTGCGTTATCTTTGCATTGAAAACTCGCTGTACCCAAGTGGACCGTACGCGGTCCGCGAGTGGTTCACAAGTAACATCGCGTCGTTCACTCGTGGACCACCCGTCGACAACGAGTGGACGCCGTAAAACGAGGTGGTGCTGGTCGAGTGCCGGGTGACTGAGTTGAATGTGGTTAGCATAAACGTATTTAATTTAGACTAGCAGTGCCCGCGACTTTGTCCGCGAAGAATTAAACAAAAACATCGACGCGGACGAAGTCGTGGGCACAGCACGTTATATATGTGACAAAATGTACATGGACCTAAGGAAGAGACGTCGGCTTATTTCGGATCTCTTTCACATTAGGTATGTATTTGACGTTTGTCGACCATTTTGATCAAGTTTTGACCAATATCGGACTACGTATGCTTACGTAGGCAGTGTGCAGCAGAGATAACGCTTTATGAAGCCGAAACTAGCCGATTGTTGTGTGTCAAGCTTTCACTTGCTACTTAGGTATAATAGGTATAAAGGAAAACTTTTATCTAAAGTTAAATAATAGTATCTTATTATTTAACTTTAGATACTATTATTTATTATTTATATTTATAACTTTAGTTATTATTTGTAACCGGTAACCGGTTTTCTGGAAACTAAGCAACAGTTCGGAATGTTCCTTCAAGACGAGTAGGTTTTATATTAACTTCTCAGATGGACTACATTATTCAAAACACCAGCAGTAAATGTAAATAAATTTCCTCCAGACGTTTATGACGAATTCTATTATTCATTAGTATCAAGGGACGTCGTTTCATTATATTAATTTAATCAATAAAATAAAACTCGTGTCACTTTTTAATGGAACCAGAGATATTAATTTTATGATCTTCAATTCGAAATTATGCACACATTGGCCATTAAAATGTAGCGAACTGAATTCGCTATATTTTAATGACAGTGCAAATAAAATTTGGTCCAAGTTCGTGAAGGTTGAATTACGTCATTGTGTCTAATAATTTGGCAAGTACTTGATACTTGCTCCATTTGTTATTTGCTTAATTCGATATGCCCGAAATGTTTCGAGCTTTCGAGTAAGGTCACAACGAATCTAATTGAAAATCTCGCGCATATTCAAACGAAACACGTCACATGCCAAATGAAATGCATTTTATCAAAAATAGATTTGATGGTCACGACTAAAAATTCCACTCGTAGGTTGATTCACTTTATTCATTCTCGGATATGTGGAAAAAATTACGTTTTAAAAGCTCTTGGACTTCGCACGTATTCTGTTGCATTTGAGATTAGAGATAGCATCCTCGAAAGTTTTAGCAAAGTAAATGATATGCAAATCATCGTTTTTAATTAATTTTATTTTAATTCACTAGTTTAATGATGATGATTTTAAAAAATCGCTTTGAAACTAAATAACAACCGCACTATATTTTACATAACTGCCGGTAGCGTACTATTAAGTGGTAAAAAATACTTCGCCGAAATGGACGTAGAAGTCACTAACACCCATATTCTAAGACGTTACTCGAAACATTCCTTGACTCACACTCAGCTGAGGACACTATATGAGGACGCCTCGAAATCCATATTCTTAGTTGTATACTGACAGTAACTCATGTGTACGGATTATCATATAGATAATTCACTAAGTCTTGGAAATCCATTTTTATACAAAAATATAGTGTGAATTATATTTCCAGCCAGTTCAGACGCGAAAAACTTATGATATATATATAATATATAAAACGAGCGCAAGAATATGGCGTAAATGTTAATACCGGCCCTGTAATTTCCGGCACAGAGGCATGTAATACCTTAGGCCTCAGGAGTGGTAACGCATCTGCATTTTGACCTTGGTCTTTGTGTGGGTGTCTATAGGCTGCAGTCATCACTTAACATCAATGTGATCTACATGCTTGTTTGCCACTTCCGTTACATAAAAAAAAACCCTCAAGTTTGACAATTGCTTTCTTACCTCAAACGAGGCAGAATATATAGTGGACGTTATTATAAGTAAGAATACCAATTCCATTTAGTGAGGTTGAGTTAAGGTCGAGGTTACGACTTAGAATATGGGTGTTAATTCTCGTAGCAACTATATTTTTGCTTTCACATGCCGCGTGAACTAGAAAGATTGGCTCATAATTCAAACTAATTTGCTACAGCGGAGAGCATTCATATTACTAATCTAGCTATTTATAGATTTACAGTTGGCGTGGATTAGGTACCATTAGCTTCACCGGTTTTTGGTTTGGTCTACCCATTAACATAAACGAACATGTCCTGATCCTGACTCACTGATTCATCAACGCCAAGCCAAAACCACTGAACCTAATTACATGAAATTTGGACATTACGTATATTTTATGGCGCAAGCTCTCACTAAGAAGGGATATGGGTTGGATACAAGTAAACATTAAAATCTAAATACCTAGTCTAATTGTTCTTTTATATAAAAAAAATATAGCATTTGAGTTTACGTAAATATGCTATTAGAATTATGTTTTAGGAGAGAAAACAATTTACGGTTGCCATTTCGGTGTATTTTGTTTTAAACTAGCTTATCGGGTATAAGTGAGAATAACGGGTTTTCGCTTTTCGCCTGTTTTTTTTTTGTAACCAACGTATACGGAACATACGTGCAAAGTTTCAACATATATTACAAATATGTTTTTGCTGACTTCAAAATCGAGGAGGTATATATATAAAACATAGGTATTTAAGACTTGTAGCACAGTCTTAAGAAAACAAACATATTTGTTGTCTTAGATACCTGTGTTTTTCAGAAATAAAATATTTTATGAAGATTCCGCATTATTTTATAAGTAAGAGCTTTTATGGTCTACAAAAACGTATATAATAGACAACAATACAAAAAAACCTTTTTGTGACGGGTTTATTTCAAAAACAAGAGTCAATGCATCAAAATGGTCAGCAGAGAGCTCAACTATTTCATTTCGCGACAACTTGTTTGTGCTCCGTCTGCGTGACAAATAGTTTATGAGATGAGGTTACGTTGTTCAATCCGACTGAGTATTTTCCGACATTTTTCAGGACAAATACATTTTATATACATTTTATCCTCCATTCAACCTGACACTGTTGACTCGTATTGACGTCGCTGTCTATTCATAAATTGTGTCCTAAGGGATATAAAATATTAAATAAAGTAGGCACAGCTTCGAAACAATCATATGTACGCATCTAATACGTTCAGGCATAGAGCATAGCGCGCGTAATGAAACAAGCCAGATGTACAAAACATAGAATGTTCTTTATGGGACACGCTTTCGCTATTACAACGAGTCCAATTTCAAAAGAGCTGTCATTGTATATGAGAGTTCCTACTTTTTCTGTGTATTTAAGACATAATAGGGGGTTCATGGGGGGTCAGGCTAAGTTGGAGAAGCAATTCTCTGCCATACTAGGCGCAGGCGGGTGTGCGGCCTCGCTTCGTATTGTGGCCGACTGTAACAAAACGGCTCTTGATAAAATATTAACAGTATAAAATGTTTGCATCTCGTATTATATGAGTTTTTAATAAACAAGGTATATAATGTGTGCTTTGTTATGTAGTTGTGTTTACGAGTAATGAATAATGGATTCGCGACGCTTGGATGTAGATTGGTAAAATTAGATTGTGGTTATTGTTGGTCATAAATAGTTGCGCTATTTTTGGCTTAACACGGGTTGAGAGCAGTTGCGTTTAAAATGGTTATTTTGAACGAGAATAGGTAAATATTTATTTTATGAAGAAGGAAAAACTCAAATATTCAAGTAGAATTATAGGTATAAGTATATGTAACTATAATTCAACGAACTTAAATTAAAATTATTTTTACATTTTATTCATTTTCTATTGGTAATACATAAAATTAAATGTTGTCCATGCTATTGCGGAATAAAAATTAACAATATTTGAAACCCACCACTTAAAAGTGTAAAAATATTTATTCCAGTGCGGGGATCGAACCCGTTACCCTCAGATCACGCCGTCGGTACCTACACACTACCGGACTAACCAGGTCACAGTAAATATACAATAAACTATATGTATCACACCGAAGCGTCCATCATGAATAAACATCAGATGTGCCTAGATATACATCTCTATCAGCAACGAGGCATGTGAAGTCAATAATTGCGTCCTAATTTTTTATAGGTCACATAGATACGCAGGCCGCGGTCTAATTCATTACCTTATGGGTTGTAGCATGGTGTGAGAGAAGGGTGGACTTCGTGGCGACAGACTCTGTGGCCGCCGGGGACGCGAATCTAATATCACTAGTGTAGTGATATTGCGGTCTAACTTTTATGATCAACCCTCGAGTTGCTATATGGCTGAAAACTTAATAAAAATTCAATTAGCAATTGCCGGTTAACCGGTTTATATGGTGAAAGAACCGAGGGCTCAAATCCCGCGACTTTTAGCGACGGTAACCTCTAGAGAGTGCGCTGAAAACCTGAGAGTAAATTGGTTAAAATACGTCGCGTTAAGTAATTTATTATAATTTTCATAGCTGTGCATTTTGTATTCATCTGATAAAGGTTTTTTGGTGAAATAAGTATGAGGTATTATTTATTATCCAACAGTGTGATTTGATTTGATGTAGGTATTATAATATCTACTTAACTTTTTATTATTATAAATGTTACTTTATCTGTGTGTTTGTTACTCTTTCACGACCAAACCGCTAAACCAATTATTATTAAATGTTCCATAGAGGTAGTTGGAACCCTTAGAAAGGCTACTTTTTGTCACATAACCCAAGAGAGAATAAAAAAAAATACGGTAAAAAGGTATTACCCAGGTACGTAGATAAAGAGCTACAGTTTGAGAAAATTACTTCATGCAAATTATGGCAAATGGTTTTGCTTGCACAAATAACAAAAGCTGTGAACATAAATTGGAGACACGCGAACCTTACATTTTTACATTTGATTATAATTGCATTTTGTAATAAATGTCACTCATGCTTTATAAAAGGAGGAAGTTAACTCATATGTGGAATAATAGGAAAAATGTTATCAAATAAAGTTTGAAAGAGGGACGCGAACAAATTTAACCTGCAAAGTTTGGTTGACGCGGCTTAGACATGTTATGAACAAAAAGTAAGGCAAATATTAAAGGAAATTATTGTAAGGGCAGTGCAAGAATAAAGGGATATTTATATTAAAATTCAAAGTCAGGTTAGGAATTTTGAAACACAAGTTTATTGAGAATGAAATTAATAAGTACAAGTTAGGTGTAGTAGGTTAGTGTAGTTATTACTACGACATACACGTAATTAACCGCCTACATCTATATATATAAAAATCAATTGCTGTTCGTTCGTCTCACTAAAACTCGAGAACGGCTGGACCGATTTAGCAAATTTTGGTTTTGAATGATTCCAGGGAAGGTATGAAAATATGAAGAAATTGAAGGAAAATAGTAAAAACCACAATTTCAATTTTCCTTACAAATAGTCCGTATCTATCAAACCTTTGACACATTATTTCATTGTAAGGCAATATTTACGAAGTTTGCCGGGTCAGCTGATTATTTATAAAATTCCAATTGGACAGAAGTCAACAATAACAACGCGGGACAGGTAGCAAGCAGCGTCTAGCGATAAAACTACCGCCACTGCAATCATCAATCCGCCTGCCAAGAGTGGCGATTATGGCTTATCCTGCCCTAATGATGCACAACACTGTTGTGGGCGTCTTTGGGCAGGCTTCGTCCAGCAGTGGATGTCTTTCGGCTGGCGTGATGCTGGTGATTAATATACCTACTACATATTCCTACATATTGATATACATGCATCGAAGAACCCCACGTCGCTCTCCACCTGCGGTATGTCATATACCCAGAAGACTTGCGCGTACCCACGTTGAATGGCAACGTTAATTCTTTGAGCAAAGTATGGAATAGCCCTCTGATAACTTAAACCGTTGACCAAACGTTTCGAAATATCTTTAAATAAAAGATGAGCTCTTGGACCCCACGGACCTAGCGTTGCGACTCCAAATGGAAAATATATTATGAAATGTTCGTAAATATTGGATACACTATGAAAAATTGAATTTTAACGAACGAATTGGTCCAGTACCACTGGACCAGTTCGTTCGTTTCGTCGTTCGGTGTCACCGCGGACACACCGCCAAAATTCCATACAAACGCTTATTTTGGTCTCTATTACATAGACATCAATCAGTGACGTGTATTTACACGTGCACCTGAGTGCGTAGCACGTAGAAAATACCAACCGTCGCCCATAAGAAGGGAGGAGGTTGGGTGATGCGGGGAAATCGGGCGGGACGTCGAAGTGTCCATTCTATACGTAGTATTATTACATATTCTCTGACAGTAGTATGTGACTACCGTTTGAACCGAGGATCAACGGATAATTCGGGTCTGGGTGTCTGTATGAACAACGACACTCACACCACAAGTTTATACCTAGTGTGGGGCTGTAAGTGTAAGCGTATAAAAAGAATAAACGAGTTGATACCTATTTAAACAGTTTAACCCTAGACAATAACAACACATGGACAAAACGGAATCCTTATAGGATCACTCGTTTGTCTGTACGTCCGTTTACCATTTTGCTTCAATAGCACTGACTGATCCATTGAACTGAAATTTGGTACAAATAATATATGTGAATCGGTGACCTAACCCATATATGGATCATTGATTTGCATTTATTTGCATGTATGTATGTATCTTCACGCCAGGTCACTAACGGGGTAGGCAGAAAATGTGGATCGCCAGATATTCCGATCCTGCCACACCTCCCGTACCTCATCTACCTTCATCATTCTCTTCATACATGCACGCTGATTCTTAAGACTTTTGACCCCACCATCAGACAGAACTCGACCTATTTGGTCATGGTGGATCAGTCTTGGTCTTGCTGCGCCTCTGGAACCATCTACATTCGCATTGTATAACTGTTTAGTCATTCGCTCATTCAACATTCTTTCTATAAGTATGTCCGAACCATCGGAGCATACCTTTTTTCATTTTTAACTCCGATACTATCCTTCAAACAAAGCTTCTTTCTTACACCTTCATTACGAACGCGATCGGTGAGCGATACACCGCAGATCTTACGCAAAGATCTCATCTCGACCGCGTTTAATTTACTTTCATGTTCTTTCTTGCATACCCAGCTCTAATAGCGTTGGAGCCCGCTGGCTTAGATGTTTGGATTCTAGCAGCTTACCCAACGCTCCATTCACGCAATTCCTAGCAAGCACTCTCCTCTCTATGTCAGCGGTGTACCTGCCATCCCTGCTAAAAGCAGATTTATTTGCGTAATACGTTTATACGTTAAAAATAATTTCGAGGTTGCTATCGATTACCTGATATCAAATTGGTGGGCTATGGGACCACCTCAGGAACGTAATTAAAACAAAGTTTGACATGGTCAAACAAAAAATGGATTTATATCCAAATTTGGTAGTCCTAAAAGTAAAAACACACAGAAAAAAACACGTAAGTACAGAGAGCCGAACATAGAACAACCCCTCTTTATTCAATTCAATTCATTTATTGTTCGACCATCATGGATCATAGTACATTACAATAACAAATAATAATTAATAAAATAAAATAAATAAAACAATTCATTATTAATAAAAATACATTATATAAAATATTAAATATTAGTCAGTACATGAACCATGTTACAGTGGTTCAGATACTGACAGTCAAAGCGTTCTGCAAATGCACTTAGGATGATGCTGCGACTGGCGCGCACCCTACGCACTAGGGATGTGCAGCGCTTGCGCATGGTTGCATAAAAACAATCCACACGCGCTTCGGCGAACATCTCCGAGGCGCTACAGAAGCGAGGCAGTCCCAGCAGCACCCTAAATGCATTGTGTATTGGACACGCAGTGCGCTGTACTGTCTTTGAGAATAATTCACCCACAGACTGCTCGTGTAGAAGGATGTACAAAATGCTCGAAACAACGAGATTTTGACATCCCTCGAACAGCGAGCGAATCTGCGGGCTATCATGTTCGCACGAACAGAAAGCGCCCTACGCTCCCTCTCTATATCTAGATCGTCTTTCAGGTCCGAGGTCACGAAATGACCGAGATATTTAAATTTGTTTGCTCTTTTTAGAGGATATCCATTGAGTTTGATAGCTGGTATATCATCAAGACATCTTCCCCGGGCCTGAAAAACCATACATTCACTCTTTTTCACGTTATACACTAATCCATGAGCGTCAGCATATTTTTCACAAATGCCAAGCAGCTTCGTTAACCCACACACAGAGGCACTCAGCAGCACCATGTCATCAGCGTAACTAATATTATTCAGGCAAATTCCTCCAATATGACATCCGACATGCGTGCTGCTGAGCTTCTCAAGGAGCGCGTTTATATATTATACAGGTTAAAAAGCAAGGATGAACTGATCCCCCCTTGCCTTACCCCACATTGCAACATATACGGAGACGAGTGAGCACCTGACCACCGAACAACATTGACCTGATTTTGGTACCAATATTTAAAAATGCGTATCAATGAAGTCGGTTTAAATTTTATGAAGTCGGTTAATATAAGTAACATAGGAAAACAGCCCGAAAATATTGGATCCATCTAACCGGAAAACAACAGCGTTAAACACCTCCATCTCGCTAACTACACCACAAGTTAAAATACGTGTAAAATGAACTCACCAGTTATACCTATGTTATAACCGACCCCGTATTGATAATAATAAAGTTAATTTTAAGAAGAGCCTATAACCCTGATTTTACTTCTAATAAACGAAGATCAGACAAAGTTTATCGTACTGAACCACATCGTACATCCCTAGCTAGTCGACACTATTTTCA
Organism: Macrosoma leucophasiata; assembly: GCA_036365455.1. Taxonomy (NCBI): domain Eukaryota; kingdom Metazoa; phylum Arthropoda; class Insecta; order Lepidoptera; family Hedylidae; genus Macrosoma; species Macrosoma leucophasiata. Next base: position 16,721,424 of record JAWQUS010000007.1, on the reverse strand, counting down.
CGCTAGTCCTTTGCTTTATAATAAAATAAATAAAGAACTACAAATTTATTCTCTTCCTCTGCAGAAATTAAAACAGAAATGCAAAGACTGGCTTCTTACTTTAACTCACAAAGACACAGAACGCCTTTTGAAACCAATAGTTTAATTACTCAACACAATAACACAAACACTCTCACACACACACACACACACACACACACATTCACATACACTTTTATTATATAATTTTTAATATTTTTCAAAAATCTAGTATAAGTTGTTCTTTTTTTTGTAGCTTAGTCTAGTTAGAAATTTAAATTTAGTCTATTGTGTAAAATCAGAACCCAATGTTTCGAGGTGGGCGATGGTAACTGCGACACAGTTTCCAACTTTTGCAGATATTCATCGTTTTTATAAAAATTGTACACAACGGTTGTAATGTTCCTAAATAAACATATTTTTATTTATTTATTTTATTTTCATTTAGAATTAAATCACTAAATTTTAGACTGGACTGGCGTAATCTTAGTCACTCGGAAAAGATTTGAGAAAGTAAATTGCTAAGTCAGTGAACCACTTTCATGTTAATATCTTAATTTATTTGTCACTAAAGTTTGTTAGGGAGCCGTTCAAGTCCCGTCTCACAACTTTGTAGCACTTTGTTCATACACCGACCTGGTCATCTCATTCTTTATGGATTATACTTTTCATTTCAAGGATTTTTCAATATCCGTTGCACTTCAGTAGTTTGAACTTTTGAAGTCCAATAATGTAAGTATTAATATTTAGTTGTATTTTATTGGAGCTTCTACAATAGTCAATTATTATTTTGTTTTAATTATGAACTCTATAGCGTACCCGAAAATGAAGACTAAATAAAGCATAGAGGTCCGTCCAAGAGTTTAAATATATTTGGTTGCATTTTACTTTCTACTAGTTGACCCGGCAAACTTCGTATTGCCTCAGAATGAAATAATGTATCAAAGGTTTGATAGATACGGACTATTTGTATGGGAAAATGAAAATGCGGTTTTTACTATTCCCCTTCAATTTCTTCACCTTTTAAACCTTCCCTGGGCTTCCAGAAATCATTCAAAACCAAAATTAGCCAATTTGGTCCAGCTGTTCTCGATTTTTAGCGAAACTAACGAACAGTAATTGATTTTTATATATATGGATATAAAAGACTAGCTGACCCGGCGGCTCTCTACAAACTTTAGATTTAGTGGAGGTAACCACCAGGGTGCAAGGTATCTCCCATATCTTAATTTGACACGCTCGAGTTAATACAAAAACAGCATCTTGGGCCACACACTAGGAATACAATTAAATCTTGATTTTTTTACAAAATCAAGCAATTTAGCCGTTAAACATACTTTAAACCCAAAACATTCCATGAACTGTTTACGAAGTTACGAATTTGTTTTCTAAATTAACGAAAGAGATTAAAAATTAAGATGGGACACGTTACAAACAACACATTGAGACAATTACGTGTAATACTGTTGCAAGTAGACTTGTGCAGGGACTAGAGCTGGACTTAATTGCAATGTGCTCATTAACACAGATCCGATTTCGGGTCGTGCTTGCTACCTGAACTTTCAAATTGAAACAGACTGTTTAATGTTTATATTACGCTATTGTGCTAAGGAATTGTATCGCTGTACTTTCGGTTCAGCTTTTTTCAATTCAGATTCATACTCTTTGTTGTTTGTATTTGATATCTCTACAAATATCTTTGGTGGTTAATGATTGATAATAAAAAACTGTTTTTACGTGTATCTCGTGTATATTAAACTTTAATTATATTTAAAAACATCAAAAAAGCTACCAAAATCTTTTCAGCTTCCGTGGTGTCGGTCAGACGTATGTCTGACAGCAGTTTGAAAATTATTTCCATCTACCTCCATCGCTTTCGCCTTGCGTAGCGTTCAGGGTTAACGCAAAATTAATTTACGGTTTCACAATGGTACCTATGTCTTAGAATAGGCAAAGAATAACAAATAAAATAGAATAACAAATTTTTCATGTTTTGTTTGTTAAATTAATGATTTCTTTATTTCCATAAATATAGATTCTCTTAAGTTTCTTTTTCGTTTCTTATAAGTATGTTTTTTTTCGAGTGTCCTAGTAGTATTTAAAAGGAGAATTTGGGAACACAATTTTTTTTTTCTACTTATCTGTTTAGCTAAAATACAGCTACGACATATTTTTACTGTACGTCATTTTTTTTGGTTTAAATATAACCAATAAATAAAATCTCATGAAAATGCCACTGTGATTTCCGTTTTCGCCGTAAATGGCAATTAATTGGATTTTTAAGTTAGTATGAAAAATTGAGAGGTTCCACAATATTGGAACAGCAACAGAAGATTACATTTTAATATTCATAAATGTCAGATGCAAAATGAAAGGATTTTGGGATTGAATATTCCGGTTAGAGCGATAAACATTTCGTCCAATTCCTTCGAATCTGTTCGCTTCTATTATAACTTTTATTATTTTAAAGTACTTTAATTAAAAATTACATTGTTTTGAGGAAGGAAGATTATGACAAGCCGCCAGTTCGCCGTCGACAAAAAGATTTCGTGGAATCCGTTTCGTTGCGTAGGGTTGCGGAAGGGTAACACAATATTCAAGTTTTGTCAGAGGGTTCTAAATTTTTAAACAATGCTAAATTGTCACGAAGTTAGGAGTGTTTAACTGAAACTCTTTTATTTCTTGAAAAAATTGAGTTATGTCCGACTGAAACTGACAAAGCGGAATATGTTTACCTAGTTGAATTAATATTTTCATAAATTTAAGTGTAAGCTTAAGGTTCGTAGGAATAGAATAGAATAGAAAATATTTTTATTTCGAATAGATCTTTGCAGATACTTTCAAAACGTCAACAAATCATAAAATACCTAGAGTGAAAAACCATTACATATAGTAAAAGCAAAAACATATATTAATAGTAAATAAAAAATGAGAATTTAAACTACTTAGTTAAAACATAATAATCATAAAATTTTTCAATTCCTTCAATGATGATAAATGAAGAAAAAGAAAAGCCTATTCGTCATGATCAAAGTTATTCACTTAGCAGAGTTCCAAGTGCAGTCACTACTGAGAAGAACTCCGTTACCCAAAAATCTCAGTAAGAGCTCTTTTAAATGAGAGCTGAAATCTAGTACAGATTATCGTGAAAAATCAAATAATGTGAATATATATCCATAGATGCAAACAAACTGCCATCTACTAAATGTGATGTAGCTCCTGCAAACCAGAACAGACCAGTCACCACCAATAGCACCCGTTCACGAGTATGACGCATGTGACAGCCATTGCCACAGCCATTGCTCCTCGACCATTTTGGAGGGAAGTGAGCAACCCGCCACACGACGCCGCCAAAGGCGGCAGGTACTACTTACCTATTAAGTTTTTGATATTTTTATTATTTTTGGCAGGTTTCGTATGTAAATGCAGTTCTCAATGAAGTCGGCCGCATAGGATTCTATTTCAAGAGAAAAATCATGTCAAAACTCTACTTTTTGGCGTACGGTGACGTAGGCAGCTCTGCACTAACTAATGTATTGTCTGGCAGGATTAACCCAATGTGTCCTTATGAATCCTCCTTATGAAAAGGTAAATAAATTAAAACAAGATTTAATGGTAATCGAGTTGTCGGGTCTCGCCGCTCGAGGGCGTAGGCATTACCCCATTACCTAATATTATATTATGTGGGTTGAAAGAACACTGTCGTGTTCCGATTAGATGGTAATGTCACCGCCCCATAGAGCAACATGGGGCTCCGACCGCCGCGGCGGACCGGAGGGGAGTAGCCATAACGCTTATTACCGATGCAAAACAGTCTGTCATTTTTTGCGGGGGGAAATGCGTGTGACACACCCACACTACAAAAATCGTCTATTACTACGAAACTCACACCTTGACTAGAACAAAAAACATAAACAAATACACGCATACATTTAAACATATAGGCGACAGGCAAAAGGCCCACCTGGGTTTGTACTTGACAGAGGGGAAAGCCTGCATATGGCTACTCCCCTCCGGTCCGCCGCAACCGGTGGCCCGTGTTGCTATATGGACCGCCCCGTAATAACTATCACAGAGGCAAAAGGGCTTAGGCCTCATAGGTGGCAACGCCTCATCTATAAGCTGCAGTATTCACTTACCATGTGAATTTCATGCAGGTTTGCCACCATCGTAACATAAAAAAGACACGAAGTTGTGTTACATATATCGCATTACTAAATGAATTTTATTCGTCATTTCATTACATGCTTAACTAGTGATCTATTCATTCATTATTAGTGATTAATGATTGGTTTGGCGCCGACTGAAAATATGGAAGTTACATAATTTTATCATCTTATTAATTTATTTCAATTTATTTCAATCTTTTCAGTTTCCTTTTTAGGTTGTACAATTATTTCGTTGAAAGTTATTATTGGCAAAAAACTATGATGCATAAAACAGATAACTAATTGTATGTTATTCCCATATTTTTCATATAAAAGTTATTTTGTCACGCCACTTCGCCGCGCCAGTGCTGCGTAATCACACCCATAGCGCTCTTATCTTAATTATACCATAATTTGCTAGAGCTTAGTCCGGGGTTACATCTTTAAATAAGTTAATTATTGTTGAATTTTAATATTTCTATGTATACATTTACTATTTCGATAGCTGTGTAATTATGTGTATTTTATTAGTTATTGTAATTAGCTATTCATGTAATCACATATCTACGCTAGAGTTATTCATAGTAAATTTTTATTTTAAATATTTACATATTGTGATAACACTGTTATTTGAAATACGGATAGATTATCAAGAAAACATCCTATTAGCTGGCAACCCTGCCGCGTTAGATTCTCTCTGCACTGACGGTACGGACAAGCGGTGGATATTATTTTTCCTGTCTACACCCAAGTTACGAACTGTTCTATTCATTCAACAGATAAAGTCAAATCACATTTTACTTCACTCACTAATATATTATTTTTATTTGCAATTGTAACTCTTGCTTAGTGTTGTTCACTACTACTGGACTTGACCTGACTTGTTCTCAGGTTATATTCCCGGTTCGTGTTACATTTATTCAGAATTGGATCCTTAAATGCCTGATGAAAGTCTAAAGATTCACTCTACAAATAGGTACGTCCCTGCCTATAAACTGGCTTAAATTAAATACAGGAATGTATTTTAGGAACTCGCTATTCCCAAGTTAAAAGTTGCCTTGAATTGAATCGTTTTCCATTCTGCTTTATTTCAGAGGCTACCTCTAATTCCATTTTGGTTAAACTAAGCCACTAACTCCGAAATCATAGCAGGCTCATTCTCTTTTCCGTAACGCGATTACTTTTAGTTTTATTGCGAAATTTAAGAGGGTTTCCGTTCATTATTCAGATTAGATATGCAAAAGTTGTTAAATGTTCGTGACCTCGGTCTAATAATAAGAAAAACTAAGCGTGACATGGGATGGTCCGCCCGCCCCCGCGCCGGTCTCGCGCGCCTTGGCGACTCGTTCCGCAAGATCATTGTTATTTATCTCACTGCCTCCCTGCTTTTATTTCGTCCGTGTCCGCTTCGGTTTATTTGTCTTCGGGATCTGAGGGTACATTAACGTATTTTTCTTCTCTATTAGGGAGACGGTCGTCGGCTCACCTTCAAACTTTGCGTTCAACGAAATCCGAACCCCACCGTTTGTTTGCTTGTTTTTTTATTTCCAAGATAACTCAAATAAAAGTTGACGATTGATTGTATTGTTCCAAACCTCGTAATTACAAGGAGGGAAGTTGTGATGCGTTAAACTGGGAGTTAGCTAGTTTACGGTTTGGCCACCGTCGGCAACGAACTGTTGAAGTTTAATAAAACAGTTAATGTTGCTCTGCCTCCAGTTAGTGTTTTGTTTTCAAACAACTGTCAATAAACAAACAAGACGCCGTTATGGGAGTTAGTGTTTCGTTTATAAAAGAATGGCAATGAGGGGTGAATATTATTATTCAGAAATTAACGCATCCGAATGAGACGGTGAAACCCTTGTTGACTATTAAAACCCGACTGAAGTTTGTAACAAATACCTCCATGCGGCTTAATATAATATTATTATTACAGGACACGTATTGTGAGTCGATATTTAAAAAAAAAGTTAACTGAATTAAAAACACCTATGCATGCTTAATTTAAAGATGTCGTTGATGTTGTATGACCCTGTAAATTCCGGCACAGGATCATCTGTATTGAGATCTAGTTTTTATGTTAAAGCCTATATCTATACTCTATACATACATACAAATAAATAAACTTGGAGTTAAATTCTGACGCGGGCGAAGTCGCGGGCACAGCTAGTAAGTATATATAGGAAGTATTAATTTACCATCAATATAAACTGTATATAATAACTGTATTAAAACGAATTTTCAAATTAATTGTCAAAAAAAATACATACTTGAATGACGGTTGGTTAAAAAAAAACCCTACTATTATGGTTAATAGTAGGGTTTTTTTCAACCAACCGTCATTAATACTATTTACCGTGTGATTCATCCCTTCTTCCCTACTAATATTATAAATGCGAAAGTAACTCTGTCTGTCTGTCTGTCTGTTACCTTTTCACGTCCAAACGACTGAACCGATTTTATTGAAATTTGGTACAGAGATAGAGCTGACTTTGAGAAAGAACTACTACTAAGGCTACTTCGATATTTATAAGACGACATCCACGCGGACGAAGCCGCGAGCAACAGCTAGTATAATTATATAATACTAATAAAGAGATTATGTTTGTGTATCGAATGATTAATAAAACATTATACCCCGTACTTCCAAGAAAAACCACTCGATTCCCGTGAAGAGTGCTTAAGATGGTAAACATTATGAAATATACACAAAATTACCAAGAATTTCTGTAACAAAATACCTAGAAGGCTTTTTCTCATTTATTAGACAAAGATACAGACTTTAGATTAGATGAATAAGCAAACGAGAGAGAACATCACCGTGGTTACCTAATGATATAGCTTGTTTTTTTATGTCATAAAAGTGGCAATAGAGCATGCAGTTCACATTGATGTTAAGTGATGACTGCAGCTTATAGACACCGACACAATGACGAGAGGTCAAAATGCAGATAGATGCGTTGCCACTCCTGAGGCCTAAGGTGTTATGCCTCTGTGCCGGAAATTACAAGCCGTACATTACCACCTGACCGGAACACGATAGTGCTGAACACTACCATTTAGCGGTATAGCGGCCAAATATCGCACCACCGCATTACCTAATGGTAATGCGGTGGTGCCTACGCCCGCGAGCTCCGTCGCTGCAGCTCTACCACCAGTAAAAAGTTGTGAACGGATTTTGTTGCTGTTTAAAATGTTGGAAAGAGGGTTTTCTGAAAAATGTTCATATGTAGGTATAATATATTAATCCATATACCGAGATATCACGGTTTTCGTCAATAAAGTCGGGCGCGATCCACAATATAGTAAATGCTACCCGCGCGAAGCCGGGGCGGGTCGCCAGTTCATTAATACAGAGATGATGTCGCTTATTTTTATAAAACTAACTGCTTTGTAGACTGTTGGACAGACAGATAAACCACAATACAATGTGATGTCTGTAGTTTTTATGTTGTGTTTTATACGTTTTCATTGAATTTTATCTGTTTAGGACAATATTTGCATGAAAACGTTTGAAATTTGTTGAACACCCTCTAGGTATTAATATTAGTGTTATTAAGTAGTCTGCGGTGTCATATTGAAAATTTAGCAATGAATTATTGCTCATGATGAAAATATAGGTATATGACTCGTAGGGGAGAGTCGGACATATTGTTAACACTTTTCAGTTTTTTCAAAATATCATTTTTTGATATTTATTTAAATAAGTTCTTTATCTTGATTCACATAGTTTTGAATCTCATTTAACATATACCGCAACGTCAACATCATACTCATTTCACTCAATATGCGTTTCCCTGAAGGCTTTCCTTCGGTACAATTTACCCAACTAGTCGGATTAATTGTACCACAGGTTAGGTAAATTGTAACACAAAGACTTAAGAGACTTATTAACATACAAATATACAAACTGAGCATTTGAATTTGAAAGAAAATATGATAGACAATTTATGGATAACCCATGGAAAATGAGTCATATACATAAACTTCGTGTTCAAAACACTATGACTCATATCGCAATAAATAGGTAAAGTATTTTAAGACGTCCTTCGCACCATTTCCGAGCCCATTAACATAGTTGGAGAGAGCCCGAGCTGATTTAATGTGTAAGCCACTTAATTTTACATCTACACTAGCCACTTATACTGGTTTCATTCATGGATTATTGGGTGTATGTAAAATGTTAGTGAAATATATTGCGTTTAATGTCATACAGACAACGTACGGCCGGCAGTAATGGTTCCAGAAATCTGTAATAAGTCATGTAGATTTCGTGGACAAAGAAGAGAACTTAAGATGTACCTATTTGTAGATGTTACAGATGGATTACAGTCCAATCCATGGAAGGTAGAAGTTTTGACATTTACAACGTAAGATTCTTTGAAAGCGTTAATTAACCTTGTTTCTATGACTTGAAAGTGGCAAACAAGTATGCAATTCACATTGATGTTAAATGATGACTGCAGCCTATAGACACCCACACAAAGACTAGAGGCAAAAATGCAGATGCGTTACCACTTCTCAGGCCTAAGATTATGTCTCTTTGCCGGAAATTACAGGGCCGTACATTACCACCTGACCGGAACACGATAGTGCTGAACACTACCATTTAGCGGTATAGCGGCCAAATATCGCACCACCGCATTACCTAATGGTAATGCGGTGGTGCCTACGCCCGCGAGCTCCGTCGCTGCAGCTCTACCACCAGTAAAAAGTTGTGAACGGATTTTGTTGCTGTTTAAAATGTTGGAAAGAGGGTTTTCTGAAAAATGTTCATATGTAGGTATAATATATTAATCCATATACCGAGATATCACGGTTTTCGTCAATAAAGTCGGGCGCGATCCACAATATAGTAAATGCTACCCGCGCGAAGCCGGGGCGGGTCGCCAGTTCATTAATACAGAGATGATGTCGCTTATTTTTATAAAACTAACTGCTTTGTAGACTGTTGGACAGACAGATAAACCACAATACAATGTGATGTCTGTAGTTTTTATGTTGTGTTTTATACGTTTTCATTGAATTTTATCTGTTTAGGACAATATTTGCATGAAAACGTTTGAAATTTGTTGAACACCCTCTAGGTATTAATATTAGTGTTATTAAGTAGTCTGCGGTGTCATATTGAAAATTTAGCAATGAATTATTGCTCATGATGAAAATATAGGTATATGACTCGTAGGGGAGAGTCGGACATATTGTTAACACTTTTCAGTTTTTTCAAAATATCATTTTTTGATATTTATTTAAATAAGTTCTTTATCTTGATTCACATAGTTTTGAATCTCATTTAACATATACCGCAACGTCAACATCATACTCATTTCACTCAATATGCGTTTCCCTGAAGGCTTTCCTTCGGTACAATTTACCCAACTAGTCGGATTAATTGTACCACAGGTTAGGTAAATTGTAACACAAAGACTTAAGAGACTTATTAACATACAAATATACAAACTGAGCATTTGAATTTGAAAGAAAATATGATAGACAATTTATGGATAACCCATGGAAAATGAGTCATATACATAAACTTCGTGTTCAAAACACTATGACTCATATCGCAATAAATAGGTAAAGTATTTTAAGACGTCCTTCGCACCATTTCCGAGCCCATTAACATAGTTGGAGAGAGCCCGAGCTGATTTAATGTGTAAGCCACTTAATTTTACATCTACACTAGCCACTTATACTGGTTTCATTCATGGATTATTGGGTGTATGTAAAATGTTAGTGAAATATATTGCGTTTAATGTCATACAGACAACGTACGGCCGGCAGTAATGGTTCCAGAAATCTGTAATAAGTCATGTAGATTTCGTGGACAAAGAAGAGAACTTAAGATGTACCTATTTGTAGATGTTACAGATGGATTACAGTCCAATCCATGGAAGGTAGAAGTTTTGACATTTACAACGTAAGATTCTTTGAAAGCGTTAATTAACCTTGTTTCTATGACTTGAAAGTGGCAAACAAGTATGCAATTCACATTGATGTTAAATGATGACTGCAGCCTATAGACACCCACACAAAGACTAGAGGCAAAAATGCAGATGCGTTACCACTTCTCAGGCCTAAGATTATGTCTCTTTGCCGGAAATTACAGGGCCGTACATTACCACCTGACCGGAACACGATAGTGCTGAACACTACCATTTAGCGGCAAGTATAGTGCTCCGTCACTGGAGCTGGTGGTAACCAGTCAACGCACGGCCGGAACTAATGGTTCCAGAAAGCTGAAATAGGGCGTGTAGATTTCGTGTATAAAGAAGAGAACTAAGATGTATTTATAGTTTGTACCTACAGATGGATTACAGTCCAATCTGTTTAAGGTAGAGTCTTGACATTTACAACGCAAGATTATTTGAAAGCGTTAGATTATTTGAAAGCGTTAGATTATTTGAAAGCGTTAGATTATTTGAAAGCGTTAGATTATTTGAAAGCGTTAATAAAGTTAACCAATTCCCTGTTCTATTTTAAACACAGTTTAAATAATGCAAATACTCACATGTGATTCATGGGGTAGGGAACCTGTTAAGGTTACCTAGATTAAAATAAGACTGTTATAAAAGACGGTAATATGCCCATAAAACCCAGTTGTAATCATTGTCAATCATATCTGACTCTTCACACTTACCCATCCGGTAAGTAGTGGCGCGACAAAAAATTAAGATCAAATTGGGCGAAAGAATAAATCCATTCTCGCGAATCGGTTGCATGAAAATTGCAACAGCGGGCAATAGCGGCAGCCAACGAAGCGCACAATTATAACGAGACGGTATAAATCAGAATGAGTTGTGGCATGTTATTAGGGCTATTCCAGCACAAAATAGGAAGATGAAGGCAAGCCCGATGAGAATCGTAAACTCCGGCCAAAAGGGAATATTCACATTTTTGAGATAGAAATTCTTAACCAATACGAAACAATAATATCCGTTTCGTGGATATTTTTACGACTTTTTCATGGTTTTACGAATTATTGTGTTTATTAAGGCGCAATCTTGGAGATATTATTGAATTAATGAAGTCACTCAAAAACTATGATAAACGTAACAAAGATATAATACTAGCTGTGTTTTCATAAAAAATACTTTTACTCATTTTTGCAAAAATGTTCATTGATGATCGGCTCGTACAATTCATAGCGTAATGTTATATTATATACCCTGTGTCTTCTTCGATAATTGAACTATCTGACAATTTTTTCAATTAGGACCAGCTTAAAGTTGAACTAAGTAGTTCATTAAAAGCAGTTGTCTGGTTTTTCCTATCTTTATAACATACTATGTAGATATAGTTAGCACAGTTCTTGTGTGTTAAGGTAGTATCTAACGTGGACTTTTCATTTCCAATTAATGATTATCTTATACTAAAGATTAATCGAGGACGTCAAAAAAAATATATAGGTTTACTTTGGTCAAAAAATGACTTCCTCGATTATAAAACTATGTTACAAAATAATGCAGACATTTTGAAGTAAACTTATAAAAATGTGACGCTTCAGATATTACTTATCATCAACACATTATCCTAATCAGATCATCTAAGCTTCACGATTGTAAAATTACGAAGCAAAAGCTTTAACATAATCACATGCACCACACCAATGTACAACACTAAAAATGCACTTAATATTTAAAGCAACAGAAACTAAAATAAAACACTAAAAAGAACATGTATTCTTGAAGAAGGTAATCCAGTTAATATTGGATAAGGTTGGTAATGCATCGGGAAACCATGGTTGGAACGAGAAGTTCTCATGGCTCTGAATACAAATAGATGCTTACGAGTCTTACCTTTTCGCAAATTATCTGGGCACAAGCCGGCGACGCAACCTGAAAACGAGACTCTAGATATAGTTTATTTTGTAATGAGAACTGAAGTACAAGAATTTGTTTAGTCCTACTAAATTAGGACTCGTCAGAGTCTGACATAATTGCATAGTTTAAATGAATTAAGAGATCAAAAGATAAATGTTTAGTCTGCTATCATAAAAATATACCTGACATTCGCACAACTTTAGAAATTAAATTAGGGAAAAATATAATTAAATAAATTTCGAATTAAAATTTTGGGAGGTATTTTGATTAAAGTTATAGTGCAGTGACTTTTGGACATGAATTACGCCAAATTAAATCAGACATACTGACGTCATAAGCTTCACCGCATTACCTGAACTACTTGTCCTAAATGGTAGCAGAGAATCTATACTTATAATAAAACTGTAGAAGTGTAAATTCTGTACATTAAAAATATTGAAAAAATAAATACCAGGGGATGTTACTAGATCGATACCGAACAATAATTATTAATTAATAATTTTAGAAATGACTTATCCGATTTTCAATTTTTACATATATATTGTGGTAAGTTTCACTTAACATTTACTGTTTGTTTCATGTAAATCGGTTCAGAAATAAAAAAGTTACGATAATTTAAAGAATCATATATTATTATCGAATATTTTAAAATTATATTCTCTATCTTCTATCTTTTTTAGGCTTCCGTAACTAAAAGGTAAAAACGGGCCCTATCACTTATCCTCCGATGTCTGTCTGTCTGTCCGTCCGTCCGTCTGTCTATCTGTCACCAGGCTGTATCTCATAAGATAGCAGTGATAGCTAGAAAACAAAAAAAATCACAAATATTGTATTCCTGTTGCCGGCGCTATAACGACAAAATTAAAAACAACAAAAAATAAGAAAATGAAAATATTAAGGAGTTCAAGGGGGGAGGTGTTGGTGGTGGCGTAAATGGCGTTGGTGGTGGTGGTAGAGGTGGTAGAGGTGGTAGCGGTGACAATGGTGGTGGTGATGGTGGTAGTGGTGACGATGGTGGTGATGGTGGTGGTAGTGTTGGTGGCATTAGTGGTTAAAAACGTTAATATTCAATTATTCACATTTTTTTTATGATATAAAAGTGGCAAACAAGCGTGCAGCTCACATTGATGTTAAGTGATGACTGCAGCCTATAGACACTCACACAATGACCAGAGGTCAAAATGCAGATGCGTTGCCACTCCTGAGGTCTAAGGTGTTATGCCTCTGTGCCGGAAATTACAGGGCCGTACATTCCCACTTGACCGGAACACGATAGTGCTGAACACTACCATTTAGCGGCAAGTAAGTAAGTAATTAGGTAATGCGGTGGTGCCTACGCCAGCGAGCTCCGTGACAGGAGCTCTACCACCAGTAAACACACACGTCGTCGTCACATCTGCCATTATGAACCTAAGCACAGACATTACATGTCATATCTGCCACAGATCTACGGTAGACTCGATCGAAACCTATTTACAATTAAAGATCGTAAAATTAATTATTATGAGTCGAGAACATGTATCCGCAAAATTCGTATTTTTTGATAATTCGTGAAATAAAATCAATAATTTTATAAATTCAAATATCAAGGGGCGCTATTATGACGTATGTACACCTAGCATTTTTAATAAATGTCATTGGTGTATTACCGAAATTGGACAGGCCAGGCAATATTCAAAAATCAATTGCTGTTTGTTTTCTTCGCTAAAACTGTAGAGTATTTTTTATCTTTACTTTATAAAGCGATACAAAGTTCGCCGGGCCAGCTAGTATGTAATAATACTACGTATAGAATGGACACTTCGACGTCCCGACAGATTCCCCGCATCACCAAACCTCCTCCCCTCTTATGGGCGACGGTTGGTATTTTCTACGTGCTACGCACACAGGTGCACGTGTAAATACACGTCACAGATTGATGTCTGTGTAATAGAGACCAGTGCTCCTGTGCCGTCGTTTCCGGCACAGGAGCATAACAGCTTGGGATATAATATAAAACCAAAGATGTCAATGTTTTCAGTTCCTCAGAACTGAAAACATTGACATCTTTGTTCTGCTTAATGGCAGAGAGAATAGGTACATAAATATAAAATTCTAAATTATTTATAGATTTCAAGTTTCTTCAAGTCAGTACTTTAATTCAAAAGAAACTGCAAATTGAAATTTAATTCATTTTATTTTCCATGGGCAATTAAACAATCAAAGAAGTTAATATCAATTTAACTTTCCATTAAAATCTTGATAGCACGCACGCATTCACCGACTAACCGACCAAGAAAGTAAAACCCAATTGTGTAGCATCCAAGGTACTACGCTATAAAACGAATGCTCCAATTACAGCGACATTTGCTCCTAGTTTACGAAAACATAAAATATGATAAGCATCGGCAATGAGATACAGACGGAATCCTATTTATTTATATTTACGAGCGAAATGAGCCTTGACCTGAGACGAGACGACATTCGCCTACTCACTGGCGTAGAAACTGTTCATTACAGCATTCGCTTTTTATAATTTGATTCATAAACACCGAAACCCCAAACCGAAATAAAACAAAATACCAAAATCAATTTAATATAATTTTCAAATTCCTTGCTATCTCTGTTATTTCAACATGTTTTGTAGTGAGAAGAGTTCTAGTCCAACTTGAAACTGAGTGACGTTTCAGCATAATGGCTGACAGTGTCCAAAGACGTTTGTGTTAATCGTAATCGGCGTAATGAAGGGTGGGCATCGATGCAACAGCGCATAAGGTCGTCCAATGCGGGCGTATTGCCGATTGCCAGCCGTCCCGGTAAACAACGCTTATGCTCTGGCGGCAGCTGCGAGTCTGCACCCGACGTGCAATATCCCTCTCACAAAATAAAGAAATTCCTCGCGACGACAATTGTTCGCCTTCTTTACCCTCTTACCCTTACCCGAGAAATACAAACGCACGCCTTCGAATGACTTTACAAAAATTTGCATGGCATGAGCGTTTTTTTTTCTCTATATTTTCACGTTCAGAAAAGCAATTTTTGTACGTCGCGATACGGAACGCGGGAAATTGCACTCGTTCCACGGCGATCAGGGAGAACAGTGAGCAGCGAATGGAGTCACAGAGTATTGTGCTAAGCAGGCGAGCGATTGCTTCGGCCTTTATTGCCACTGTTCTATTCGGACGTTTGAATATCTAACGCTTGTAAGGGTCTCCGTGTAATTTATGTTTGTATTCGTGGAGAGAAAAACATGTTTCATCACGGTTTTTGGAAATCTGCCCTGCTGGAATAAAGATTGGAGAAATTATACTCAATGGATAATTAATATAGCTACTTTATGTTCGTAGAAGGTTGATATTATAGAAAGTTTTACTACAATTTTCCAATCTTGTAAAATTCAATTAACCAGAGACATTCCGCTCGCTTCGCCTGTGTATACTAGCACATTATCTTCATTGCACCAGCGATTCACAGAGTATTTTTTAATTACTCTAAGATGTAAACTCATCTCTTTTGTAGTAGCTTTTGAGTTATTTAATGTAATTTGTGCTTTTGTTCTTAGTCAAAGGACATATTTCTCTGGTATCTTCGATCGATATTAAAATGGATGTGTGCCTTTTTCGAATACCTGACGAAGAATTCATTTATAATTAACTTTTTAATTATTTTCATTTTAACAGTTCAAATTATGGGTTTTTCGAGAGAATTCGAGTTCAAGGGCGTAGGCGTGGTGCACATTACCCAGTCTGTCTGTCAAATAACATTTTAGGCCTCAATCACACCTGAAAGGAAGACAGAAGTCAGGTGCATAGCAAGCATCTGCTTTCTGACCTCCGAATTTTGTCTAGATGTCGATAGGCTGCAGTATTTATTTTCCATCCATGTGAATCCATTGCTTATTTCTCTTCGTCATAATAAAAAAAAACAATATAATTCACACTAACGTAATTTAATTACGCCTGTAATCCCCGAAGGCAGAGGTAAATGCATGCATTCAAGCATACACGCAAACACGATTCGCCGGTTACGTTTTGGCCCATGTAACAGATGGCAATTGAATAAAAGTTGATCAACTGATTTGTATTCATTTCTTTATAACACGTTTATGTTGATTGCAATAGCTTGGCTAATTTAACGTAGGACAGCAGGTGTTAGATAAATTTACAGTTTCTTCAAAACAATCTATGTCTATTATATATATTTGAATTGTTGCGAAGGTAATTTAGAATGACAGTGTTAAATGGTTCGTTACATTTTGTTTACTTTGACAGTAATTATAACAAATAGGTCGCCGTGCAAATCTCGACGGTGTTTATAATTCGGGTACCTTCAGGTCCTTCGTATCGCTCTCAAGTATTAGCAGTGATTTATGATGTCTTGTGGGCGGTATCGTTTCATAGTGTATTTATAGGTTTTCTCAACTAGACACATTGAAATGAAATTACAAAAGCCATACATTAAATTTTTGGCCCAAAATATTATGTCGTCATTTAAGTATAAGTATAAGAGCGAGATAAGTACGAGGGTGGATCCAAAAGTTCGAAGCCCGACCAAGAAAATGAAAGAAAAGTGGGTCTAATTTTATTTTTATTTTTCGACATAGTCTCCATCTAGCTCAACACACTTCTTCCACCTGAACTGCAACTTGTTTATCCCCTCGAAAAAAAAAGATTCCGGAAGGTCGGCGAAATACTCGTTTACTGCGACTATCACCTCATCTTTGGTCGAAAATTTCGAGCCACCCAAATGTTTTTTTAAATTTGTAAATAAATGATAATCTGAGGGGGCTAAATCCGGCGAATAAGGTGGGTGGGGCAGCAATTCGTAGCCACAATCATGGATTACAGACATTGTTTCAACCGAAGTGTGAACACGTGCATTGTCTTGTTGGAACAAAACTTTCTTACGCAACTTTTTTCTTTTATTTTAACAGTAACAGTAAACAGTAAATTTATTTAAAATCATATTATACCTATTACATAAGTACATTTAGTTCGTGAATAACAAAACGACAAAAGCGATACATTATCATTACTTATGAAAAGAAATAATTGATAAGTTGGCGGTACACAGATTATTATTTTTTTACCTTCCGTGCTAGTCGAAACTGTGTTACGGCAAGGTAAGAATCTCGCCCAAACATATTCAATTATAACCGATAGAACTTAGTAGCTAATTTCCAATGTACTTCATATTCATAGAATACGATACATGTCGATAACCAGTTTCGATCAAGTAGTATACGCAAAACAAACAGATAGTGCAATGTATAATTTTAAGGTACAATAAGAGGTTAATTATGAAATTTATGTTTTAGAGTGCAGAACATAAGAGAGCTAGTATGCGTTCTGAAATACATAATTTGCAAGTAAAGACAAATTCATATAAGTATGTATGTATCTTCACGCCAAGTCCCTTTCGGGGTAGGCAAAGAGTGTGGAACGCCAACAGCGATATTAAAATAATTTGCACATTTCTTCTCGGAGTCTTCGTAAAAGGTTACAATAATAACTAAAATTAATAGTTTGACCTTTCGGTAAATAATCTACAAAAAAATGCCCTTCGCATCCCAAAAAACAGAAGCCATGGCTTTGTTAGTCGACAAAACGACCTTAGCCTTTTTCGGTGTAGGTGAGTCAGATCTTTTCCACTGTTTGGATTGTTGCTTTGATTCAGGAATATGGTGGTGAACCCAGCTTTCATCCATGGTAACAAATCTAGACAAAAAGTCCTCGGGATCAGTCTCAAAAAGTTCCAAACAGTCTCGCGAAATTGTGAATCGAACTCGTTTTTGTTCAGCTGAAAGCAACCTCGGGACCCAGCGAGCAGAAACCTTATGGAATCCCAATTCTTTCGTTATTATGTGTTGCACCCGGCCATAATTAATGTCTGTTGTCTCAGCTATCTTACCGATGGTCAAACGTCGATCACCCAGTACGAGATCACAAATTTTATCGATGTTTTCTTTCGTGGTAGAGGTTGTAGGCCGTCCACTCCTAGGATCATCTTCAATGCTCTCACGACCGCGTTTAAACTCAGCTACCCACTTCTTGACACTGGAATACGATGGAGCAGACTCCCCCAAAGTGCCCACTGTCTGATGTGTGGGATGTCTTTTGGTGACAGGCCTTTTTTATTGAGGTACTTAATGACTGCACGATGTTCAATTTTCTCCATTATTGAAAATCGCGTCAGAATGCTTCAAACAAATAATCACAGAAAATTTATATTGTGCAGTATCGGAATGAAACTGCGCACAATAAATCAATAGAAGACATACTAACAAATGACGGTAAATTTAAAAAGATGTCATGTCTCCTTGTAGTTTCCAAACCACACAAAACCAGGGTCAAAATGCAGATACGTTACCACTCCTGAGGCCTAAGGTGTTATGCCTCTGTGTTGGAAATTACAGGGCCGTACATTACCACCTAACCGGAACACGATATTGCTGAACACTACCATTTATCGGCAAGTATATTAGGTAATGCGGTGGTGCCTACGCCCGCGAGCTTCGTCACTGGAGCTCTACCACCAGTGATAGTAACAGTTAAATTTACAGTTTTTAGGATTCCGTGGCCTACATGGAACCTTTATTGTATTGTAAAGGCATAAATAAGTTCACCGAGTATGTATAGACTATATCGACTACTACATTCGACCGTTGTATACCTAATGATAAAACAACAACAAAAAATCAGATATTTTCTTACGGCGCACGTAATTTCTAATTAATTTTATTCCTACTAGTCCAAGACAAATAGTATAACACAACGACACTATGTCAAACCATATAGTGTTCGAAAAGAGACAAAACTGTTTTTTGGATTCATCTTAATCATCATGTACAGAAGTTGGCAAAGTATTCAGATATAAGTCAGTTCTTACGAATTAAAAAATAAATTATCGTAAGGTATTTTCTGTAAAATTTATATCTCAACATTACATATACATCACGCGTCAAATTCACCGACATGTTTATGCTGATTATATCGTCGTCTGTGAACACGAAAAATTTAAGAAACTGGTCATTACAAGGTGTAATTGTGTTTTTTTGGTTTTAATAATGTTTGTAACGAACATTTTACAGATATTATATTTTACAGTTTGGTTGTATGTCACAATGACGAAAACTTTGCAGATAACGGCATATGTACGGCCCTGTAATTTGCGGAACAGAGACATAACACCTTAGGCCTCAGGAGTGGTAACGTATCTGCATTTTAACCTTGGTCTTTGTGTAAGTGTCTATAGGCTACAGTCATCAATTAACATCAATGTGAACTGCGTGCTTATTTGCCACTTCCTCTATTACCTAAAAAAAAGATAAAATCAAATCAATATAGGAGCATATTATTATAGCTTAGCAAAGAGCGTGAATTAGTCAGGATTGTTTCAAGGTGAAGAGTAAATAAATAATTTTAAAGAACTGGGGAACTAAGGGATGAAAATATTATAATAATTATAGAGATCGAAAATGAAAAAAATGTACTTATCTATACAAATAAATAAAATTGCAGTATCTGTTTGTAATATAAAAATAACCGCTTGACTAAATGCCTATGTATGTATACACGGTACATATACCAAAACATTTTTTTTTACAATTTTTGTCTGTCTCTCTGTCTGTCTGTCTGTTTGTGCCCGCTAATCCCGGGGAACGGCTGGACCAACGTTAATCCCGGAGAACGGCTGGACCGATTTTGACGGGACTTTCCCTGGCAGATAGCTTATATAATATGGAGTAACTTAGGCTACTTTTATACTAGCTGCGCCCACGACTTCTTCCGGGTCGATATTGAATAATCACAAATTATCACGCGAACGAAGTCGCGGGCACAGCTAGTATCCTAATAAACGCAACAGACATCAGTATAATCAATAACTGACAAGATGAATCATTGGCAAAGAGCGACTTGGTCTTAGAAGTTGAATCTATGAAGGAAACGCAAGTGTGAAGGAGTACGAGTGTAGGAGTTGGAACCTTAGATGCAAGTATCGTAATCTGAACGATTTAGTTTAACTATAGTTTACGCTAGATATAAGATACCTACAAGTAAAATAATTGTATTAATAAGTGTTAACAATTATCAAAAAAAAAATGATTTACATTTGTATAACATAAAGGTTTATTAAGAACGGTTGGGTAAAAAATAAAGTAATTAATATGTAAAGATCAAAGCAAAGTTCCTTTTTTATATTGAAGTATATATGCAGGTCACTTAACTGGTGATACGAGTAGAATTTAAGGAATGTGTCAAAGTAAATAAAATATAAGGGAGAAACAATGCTGCTTTGTGGTACGCCAGCGGACGAAATTCACACTCGAGATATTTACGATCAACGCGAACTGCCGCGTGATGGCCAATGAAGAACTGTTTCTGGACCAATGGTGACACATACTTAATGCTGTCGAGATCAGAACTAATACATTTTAGTGTGAAATTGACGAAAATCTTAACGTTATGTTCAGATAGCGGGAAAAGGTCTAAACGTATGATAGTCAAACGAACAAATAAAGGTAAAGTTGATAATTTGTTGCTAAAAATATTATGGAAAAAAATTAAATAAAATAAAAAAAGTTTTTTTTACTTGCCATAACATGAATGTTGATGCTCAAACCGATTACAAAAAATCGACGAAAATCCTATCGTAAAATCGTCTAACTAACAAATTTTGTTTTTTTATTTTCGCCGATTTTACATCGTTAGTTTTTTAGACCTTACATTTAAAGACACGTAAACAACGTAAATAAAATAAAACAAGCACAGTTGTGAGTACAGTTTTATTTGGCGTACATAGAAAAAATCGTATTAAATGAAATAACGTCGCAACGACATCCAATAAAAACAAGTATAGAAACATGAGCTGTGACACACGCTCACATGTATACACAATTTGTTCGATATGTTTAAAAGGATCGTAATAAGTAATAAGACAACAAGAGAGGATACAAATCATAATAAATTCGGCGAACTTATTAAGTCAGCCGCCAACGAACAATGGAGCAAGTTATTGGCGATCTACCCTCGTTTTATCTATACCCCACACCACATAAATGCCCCCCTTCGTATCCAGAGAGAGCAATCGGAAAAAGCTCACAGTGGAGTAAGAATACATCAATTAACACAACCGCCCTCGGGTAAAAGAGTTCCTTTTCGTAGATGATGTTCTTTTGTTTGACTTACTGTAAATTTGGTTAATTTGCGTGTTGATAGATGTTTATAGACATTTATTGATGATTCATTTTGGGTCCGTCCATAACTCGACATTAGAGCTTTTGATGGTTTCTACAAAGCTATTGTTAGCTTGCTAATCTTGCAACGAAATAAAATAGATGAGGTTTTCAATATCCTCATCCCTTCTATGGCATGTAACTTCACGATTAACTTAGTACATTAATTACTAAGATACATTTATAAGCACTGATGAACAGCAATGTCATGAAAGTATTAAAAACATTTAAAACCATCATTTTATGAGTAAAACAACAATAATTAGTGGAATTCAAATGATTACAGCTTCATGAAACACACAGAGTGTTGTTTATGTCATAATATTCTAATGTTTTGCGACTAAATTAATTATGTTATTCATTATTCGTCGTTGTAATTCGTATTATCTTATCCACCTATATTAGATGAAGGTAGACGAGGCACGAGAGGTTTGTCAGAACGGGGATGTCTGGCGCTCTACACTCTCTGCCTTCCCCGTTAGGGACCTGGCGTGAAGATACATACATACATACATACATACCTATATAAGACAAAATTTTCGCTTTCTTGTTAATACGAGTACGTCAAATTACGTCGAAGAAGAATTAAAGTAAGTTGATCAGTTAAGAAAAAAAAAGTATAGATGTTGTTTGAACAAGAAAGTTTCAAACAAATTTAATTATGCCAAGTTCGTATTATAGCCTGAAGGAGCGGATCCACATTATTGTGTAGAGTGAGACCGCATCCAAACGGAACTCCGGTAAACAATGAGATACCGAGATGAACCCTCGGAATACAGCTGACCTAGCTAATTCTAACGGTCTACCCAAATTTTGCTATTTATATCAATGTTATTTCATAGCATGACAAAGATACTAGTTTGTTGCATTGTAAAATAATAATCAAGACATACATCATTGCTATTGACCTTCTAATTTCTTAGAAAAAGAGGGTTAAGCTGAGGCTTAAAGGGTGATTATGTTTCTGTATATTCTTGTTGTTTAAGTTATATGATTCAAAAGTATTTTTTTATTAAACTAAGATCAATTTTATTTTTTCAGGCATACTTGAAATGGTAAAAAGTATACTCAGTTTGAGTTAAGTCATATTGTTTTTTCGAACCTGTGCATAGAAATTCTAATAAAAACGTCTACGTCAAATAACGCCAGTGAAGAATTAAAGTAAGTTGATCAGTGAAGAAAAGTGTAGATACTCGTATTTTGATTTAATAAGAAAATTTGGAACAAATTTAATAAGTTCGCGTTATAGCCTGAAGGAGCAGAACCGCATTATTGTGTAGAGTGAGGCGGCATCCAAACGGAACTCTGGTAAACAATGAGATATCGAGATGAACCTTTGGAATACAGTTGACCTGATGCAGTTTAAGCGGTCTTCCCAAATTTTACTGTTTTGTATTATGTAATTTGATAGTACCTTAGACATAGATGCTCGCGTTTTGTTGCACTATAAAATAATAATCAGTTCATGTTTACACATCATTGCCATTGCATCATATCGTAATTTATGGCAAAGAGGCCTTAAGAGTGGTAATGCTTCTGCATTGAAAACTGATTAGAGCTCCTTAAGAAATACAGAGTGTTGTTTAATATTGTTACAAATTACAATATGACAGAATAATGTTGCAGGATAAGTATACTCAATTTGAATTAATGTCGTTTTTACTTGTCCAGGCTATATTATCAAATTGTAACGAACAAAAAGAAGATCTTTAGATAAAATCTTCACTTTCTTATAAATATTGTAATGAACAAAAAAAAGATCTTTAGATAAAATCTTCACTTTCTTATAAATGTGTCAAAAAACACCAAAGAAGAATTAAATTAAATTGATCAGTCAAGAAAAAAAAGTATATAATATATTTTGTTTGTATTGGAAAATTTCAAACAAATTTAATTACGGTAAGTTCACATTAAAGCCTGAAGCAGCGGAAACACATTATTGTGTAGAGCTTATTGTTTACCGTTTGTTTAGTTCTGTCTGGATGCGGCCAGACGGAACTCCGGTAAACAATGGGATACCAAGATGAACCCTCGAAATACAGCTCTGCTGACCTAATACTCTAACGGTCATTTCATAATAAGACAGAGATGGTTGCGGTTTTCTGAAACCGGATTATGCTTCCGCATTATTGTCGTAAAGCGCGCATGGCCCGCACTACGGGCACGGTCGGGTAGTGTGATGGGTGACCGCTAGTGGCAAATTAAATGCGCGTTTTCGTGCTTCGGAGGGCACGTTAAGCCGTCGGTCCTGGTTGCTATTAATAGATAGCAGTCGTTAATCCTTGTTGGAGACCTTATGGGCGGTTTGAAAACATCCGACAGCCCGTTGGCCACTAACCCACCTCCACCAATCCGCATTGGAGCAGCGTCGTGGAGTAAGCTCCAGGCCTCCCCCCAAAAAGGGGAGAGACTCGTGCCCAGTAGTGGGACGTATAATTGGTTGCCATGACTACGTATTTCTAGCAAAGAAGCTAAAGGTGAGGACTTACGTGAGGCTTGAGTGGTAATGCTTCTGCAATGAAAAATCTTTATCTTCTCTATCACCAGACGTTCCAAGATGCCTGGGTGGAGGGATCGGGCACATAGTTCGGCCTCGAGGGAGCGGGAGCGTCGAAGGAGTAGGAGCCTCAGCAGAATCCCCGCGATCCCACTACATCCCTGTCAGACGGCGGAACTACTCTAAGGCCGCTGGGGATAGGGCAACAGGGCCAACGACATTCCCGTACACTTCTTACCCAACCGTCTCCTCCCCGCAGCAGTGAGTGGCGGGCAGTGCCACGCCAAACGCCGCTTCCTCACTGGGTTTCTCATAGCATCGCCGGTGTGGGAACAACCACCGGCTACTAAGCCTTCCCGCCACGTCAAAGTGGAAACCTTCGGGGAAATAGACCTACCGGATGTACAAAAAAATACTACAATCGGTAATCCGTTTCAGAGGACTTTAGCTATCTCTGTAAAAAATAAAATTCGCTTTTATTTTTATTTATTATTTATATTTTAGAGGGGTATGCAAGAATAAGCAAACGTTAAGTCGAGAATACAGATAACAGAGATGTCAATGAACTAACCTTAATACATGCAGACACATGAATTTCACGTAAATATCAATTAATAAACTACGTAACATGCGTCCCAGTTTGCGGCCACATAAATAAATCACTTTGATAGACCATGATGGTTAAAATTGCAGTAATATGAAAATTTAAGCACGTTTGTTTTCAACATAATAATATACATATTCTGTATTAGCTTACTCTATAACTATACTCTATATCTCACTAATATATTGTGGTAAGTTTCACTTAACATTTAGTGTTTGTTTCACGTGAATCGGTTCAGATATAAAAAAGTAATGTCAATTTAAAGAATCATATCGAATATTTATAAGCTATTCTGTATCTTAGTTCTATCTTTTAGGGAGTTTCGTACCTAATAGGTAAAAACGGACCCTATGGATTACTAATCCTCCGCTGTCTGTCTGTCTGTCTGTCTGTCTGTCCGTCCGTCCGTCCGTCTGTCTGTCACCAGGCTACATCTCATAAATAGTGATAGTTAAAAAGCTAACATTTTCATAAATTATGTATTTCTGTTACCGCTATAAAAACAAAATTAATTACTAAAAATAAGAAAATGAAAATGTTAAGGGGTCCAAGGCATACAATAAATGTGTTTTTTTTCGTATATTTTTTGCTAGATAATAACGGTAGCAAGTAGACGCTTAAAATTTTCACAGCATTTTTAGATCTTTTGTTGTATATTACCTTCCATAATAAATCTATACAAATAAATAAAATTGGGACACTCCAATTTTATTTATTTGTAAAGATTTATTTGTAAAATAAAAATAACCGCTTTTTGCTAAATGCATATGTATGTAAACACGGTACATATACCAAAACAACACTTTTTAAAATTTTTGTCGGTCTGTCTGTCTGTCTGTCTGTTTGGCGGGGCTAATCTTGGGAACGGCTGGACCGATTTTGACGGTACTTTTATCTCCATACATCCATACATACTTACATTCAAATAAATAGAATTTGAGTGTCTCCGATTTGACGGGACTTTCACTGGCAGATAGCTGATGTAATAAGGAGTAACTTAGGCTACTTTTATACTAGCTGCGTAAACGACTTCGTCCGGGTAGATACTGAACAATCATATTTTTTCTCACGTCGACGAAGTCGCGGGCACAGCTAGTCATTAATAAGTTATGGCTGTTACAATTTCTTAAAATGTCAAATAGACAAAACGGTAGTGTTCAGCACTGTCGTGTTCTGTTTAAATCGTAATAACTATCACCGAGGTAAAATTTAGCCCTCAGAGGTGGCAATGCATCTGCATTTTGACCTCCAGTTTTTGTGTGGATGTCTAAAGGCTTCAGTATTCATTAAACATCAATGTGATCTGCATGCTTGGAAGCTACAATGAATCAGTGTCAGTCAATGAATCAGAACCTAGATTTAAAAATTTCTAGTATTCACCTTACAACACTTTGTACACACAATAGTAAATTTGTCGAAATATATTCAGTTCTCAGAAATATAAATAACCACACAAAGTTACTTAGTTCTGTAGTTCAGTTTAACTGTAGAAATCGACATTTGCTTAGAAAAATTTTGCAACCAATTAATGCAAAAAATGCAAAATTAAAAATATACTTATGTATTTCAGTAAACTTTGATAAAGTTAGAACATATAAATAACACAGTACTTATATCGATGATGGATGCAAACTTAGAACCATACAAATAGGAGTGGCAGAGCCATATTAATCGATCATCATATATTACCCTTCAGAATGTTGAAAGCACTCGGCCCGCGGCCAATTATGCTCGCGTGTTTTGTTCACTGTTTCGTTGATAACTATTTTAGAATAACATATTTTTGATAAATGAGTACCCATAGCTTTATGTGCTAAGTACAATACGTTTCCATAGATATTTGCTTACGTTGGTCTCTTGAGACCACGGCGCTTTTCTCCGTGCAGTGATTACGGGATTATATAATAATTACTTATTTTCTATCCGGAACGTAATTATGCTGAACACTATTATTTAGAAATAGTATCTACCACTCTTATCATTTTACCGACGCACCACGCTATGTCGTCATGGATTTAATATTAATTATTGTTGTACTCGGTACGTAATACTATGTATATGTTTACTATATTTTAACACTATCGGTTTATATACGTAATATAAGTATATTATGTAAAAAATATTCATTGTAAACATTTATTTTTATGTATGGTATAATAAGAATATATCTAATACCTTTAAACGAGCAATTCTTGTATATATATATAGAATCAAGATCTCGGAAACGGCTAAAAAGATTTTCTTGAAACTTACAGATTAGGGGTTTTTCGGGTCAAGAAATCGATTTATTTAGGTTCCAGGTCCAAGAAAAGCTCGGTTCCAAGTTAATAATAAATTTTCTTCATAACCGACGACTAACGCCATCTATTGATGAATAGAAGAACCATTAGTCTACTAACGTTAGTCGTATATGCAATTCATACTAAATATAATTTTCAAAAATCGCTACGGAGCGAAGCTCGGTCAACCAGGTACTGTGAAATTATCGTAAATACGCTATATTATTTTTTCTGATAAAATATGTAAGTATATATTGTTAACCATTATTAATTTAAATTTGTTTGATCTGCTTGACATCCGTGAAACACCAGGGTCCCAGATGAAAATCAGCGTCAAGTCGATTGTTATCGACTTGACATGAAGCTGATCTGGGCTCCCATTTGGACCAGCCGTGACTTAATCTCTTTTTTTTTTCTTTTTTAATTGTTATTGTTTTTGCTTTTTGTTTAATTGTTCCCGTGTACCAATCGTCTGGCAATTTGTATCGTCATGTCTCTGTGCTGTCCAAATAAATGTTTTCTTTTCTTTTTTTTTTACCTAGATTCTATTATTCGGTGGTATTTATGGCCACAAAATATTTCATCAGATCTGTGACACCAATAGAATATAGTCTATCACATGAAATAACTTGGTGTGAAAAATAATTAATTTTATTTCGTTATTTTCCTTATTCATTAGCAAAGTTTAGTTTAGCGCGCGAATTATTAATTAGAGCGAAATAGCGTGTCTTTGTTAATGTCAGAATAAATCATTACAAGTGAAGAACTTGCGCGAGCGCAATGCGTAACGAGCCGCTGCTCTCGTTAATTAGATAATGTAAACACAAGACATCGCTCATTACAATATATCGCAGTGGTAATATTCGGTTTGAGAAAACTCTTATACTCGGCACAGAACACCGACCAATTCCAAGAATGGTTCGCGAGGCTATTTCGATTAAAAAATATTTTAATTTCAATACTGAGAGGACGGATGGCGATTGTCATAACGGGCTCCGATACTAAGTAAAATTAATAATGAAGTTTACACTAATATTATACTAGGTAACCCAACTATCGGTTTAAATATATATACCAAAAATATATAATGTAGGTAAGTATATATTACTCGTTTAATTGTCTAAAACCTGTTTGACATCCGTGGAACACAGAGTCCCGGATGAAAATCAGCGTCAAGTCGATTGATGTTATCGACTTGACATGAAGCTGAGAGCTGAGCCAGATGGCTCCCATTTGGAGCAGTCGTGAGACTCTTTTATTTGTTAACTTTTACTGTTTGTTCTTGTCCAATTCTATAATTGTTTGTAATCTTCTTCTAATAATTTCGCTTTTTATGTTTCCGTGCTATCTAAGTGAATGTTTTCTTTCTTGAATTCCAACGTCAGCAGTTTGTAAGACCTCCAGATACAATTTGAAACTTGTGTGTTAATCCCGAACGCTACGCAAGACGTTTGTGAAATAGAAGGAGGTAAGTAGCTGTAAATAATATTTTTCAAACTGCTTTTGGACAAATGTCACCTTAGTCAGCTAGAGACCACGGAAGCTGAAAAGCGACCGAAACATCGGGTTGATTTTAAATAATTATTTTAATATCATATACGCGAGACAAATCACAAGGATTTTATCGATGTACCTATAGATAAATCAGAAGAAGAGAGAAGTTTTATTTCAATGAGTCTAGCTTGCGATAACCAAAGTATACATACCTATTAGGTATTATGAAGGTAACATGGATAGGCCAATATATCGGATTTGGCGAAGGAACAAACTATCCCAGCTAAGCGCACGAATTGGGATCCAATCTAACAAAATAGCGGCAATTACAATCCCAAACTAGACGCCATAGCGCGTAATGGCCGTCCTTCGACAACACATAAATAGAAGAAAGCTTCGAACGACTGTACCAATAATAGTCCAAATATCGTTCAATAATGGGACAAGAGCGGCCGAGAGTGTGGGGCAAACAATAATGGGCGAAGACGGAGCAGGCACGTACAGAGTCACAGAATTAATCAGTTAGTCACACTTGCGCCAAACTAAGGAAGAGTCGATTAGGAGGGGTACCTTGAGGATTATTGAGACATTGGCGGCGGCGTGCCAGCTGCGGCCGGCCAACTTGCCGATATTGCCGTCGCGGCCGAAGCTGCCCTCAACTTGTTTCAACTGCCCAACAATTTCCCCCTCACTCAAACTCCACCGTTCGATCATCTTTCGTCGTTTCATCGAAAAAGGCCTGTGTTTTTGTATTTATGTCAAACATAATTTCGTATTTTTTACACGAAAATATGTTTCAATAACAATTTACTGTACACTACATTGAACTTCGATGTTGAAATATATCAGATAAATTACAACAGATCCTCGTAATATAAATGTAACTTCACGCCTGTAATGGCAGAGGTAAATGCATGCATTCAATCATACATGCAAACACCCACGACTCGCCGGTTACGTTTTTGGCCCATGTAACAGGTGGCGAACCTGTTTCCATCTCCGGGCACATTACTAAACTCCGGGGTACTGGGAAACTTCCAGATAATGGAAAAATCCCAATAGAAGCAGAGCTAAAGGATTTTAAACCGTTATCTCTGATAGTCTCCGACCCGGGAATCGAACCCAGGACCTCCAGCGTAATAGTAGTGGCCTGCTACCACTACGCTACTGAGGCAGTTAATAATATAAAATCTCTCGCTCATAATATAAAATCTCTTTAATCAAATACCTATTCATTTAATACTCCAATTAATATTAACGCTGTACAAAAAATAAAAAGCCGAGGAAGGGAAAAAACAGAACATTAAATTATTTGGAAAAAAGATATTTGTCAAAGATCAAGTAACCAAAAAGCGGATTATGCGACGATTTATATTAATAATAACAGCGATTTAACAAACGGGGGTCCCGTGCTTCCATAGATTGTAAAAAATCTGCACAAAATGGCGTCTTAGAGAAGGCAATAAAGAACTCCAAAGTATTTCCATATTAAAACAGATTGAGTATTCAATTTTTGTATTGCATTAAGATTAGAGCGGCCTTAATTCGTTTTGTTTCTGTTGTTTCTTCGTTACCTGTGCGGAGTTTTTAATGATTCGGTAACTTTGTTGACCGACCAGACTAACTGAGTCAGCTCCGGATTTTAGAGCCTGGTGCTCAATGAATCTTGTTTCAACACAACGAGTGTAGCATTTTAAAAAGAGCATAATTCTATTTGCATGCAGCACAAACAAAAGTTTAATTGATAGTTTGTTATATTCCTGGCAAGTTCATTATTTAGTTATAAGCTGAAATGGACTATGCATACGAATTCGGAACTTCACGTATTTGGCTCACGTGCGTGACCGCGCTGGGGGGTGTCTGCAACTTTGCGCTGACCTTAAAACTCGTTTTAGTGCAATAAAATTGAAATCGAGGTAATAGTTGTTAGAATTTTATTGCCGATGCTAGTTTGTCAGCCAGGGAGGATATTAGAACGAATGGATTTATTCACTTTGACGGGCGATCTTTCTCTCTAAAGTGGTTTAAAAATCAATTACGATAACGATTTAGATCTCAGTGAGTTTTATCAAGTTTAAATTACGGAAGTTGGCTTATGTTCGGAAAGATTATGATTAATCAAAGATTGTATTTCTAAGAAAGAAAAAGTGCTCTTACACAGCAATTTAGCATGATAACATTTTATAACAGAGAGTAACATTTTGCTTTACTATATTAAGAATACCTACTGTATGTTATAAACTCTTTCCACACGGGTTCAGTTTTATAACATTATGTAATCATTTCAGGTTCGAGTCTGCCTTTCAGAAAATCTAGAAGTGGCTGAAAATCAAGGAATATTTTTATAAAACGACAGTCATAATTTGTTAGGTTGTGTTATCATTAACTGTATAACATTGTTTCACGGAGTTGTATAGACATAAAATGTTACGGAACATTCTCTAACGTTATAAAACACATGGGAATACATATACAAAAATACTCTATTGTTTCTATCCAAATATAATGTGTCACGTGTTTATTAACTTTGCATTGCCTAGACATATTATTATTTCAGATTCGACGTTTGAACAATTTGAGCGGGCTTAAAGTACGAAGGATATTCGTGGAGTGCAGGCTAATGCACAAAGCAGGTTCGTCTGTTATGTTGATTGTATAAAACAGATTGCGGATTTAACGCATTCTGAACGTACCTTGTCTCTGTTGATGCTTTTAGAAAAACATTTCTGTTTACGATTTTGTTACATCACATTATTGGGCTGAAGTTTGTTTCTTGTTTCAAGTCATTATGATTGCCATTTAACAGTTTTCCAATACTATATTAGGAAATATTATATGAAGAACGACCTCGGTAGTCCAGTGGTAGCATGCCACTACTACTACTACGCTAAGGTCCTGGGTTCGATATCCGGGTCTGTGGTAAGTGCTTTTTTAATTGTACTATTTATTTTTCGCAATAACACATGCAAGTGAACTTTAGAAATTAAAGACGAAAAAACGGAAAGAAAAATTTGACTTCGGGCAGGAATCAAACCAGCGACCTCAGGATACCCAGTCCAGCCGCTTTACCGATAAGCTACCGAAGTCTTCGAAGACTTCGGTAATTTAGAAGTATATTAGGTAATGCGGTGGTGTCTACGCTCGCGAGCTCCGTCACTGGAGCTCTACCAGCAGTAGTAATAGTGTTACTGAACTCGTTTATGAACGTAAAAGGCTTTTTACATGAATTGGTCGCGTTTTAAAATGTGAAATCGGCCCACAGAGTCAATCACGAACACAGCGTGATTGACGCTAATCGATATATAGATTGGTTAAAGTATTATAAAAAACAAAACAAAAAAAAAACACAAGCTAATTGAGAACCACCTCCTTTTTGAACTCGGTTTAAAATAAATAGAGAATTTTCAAAGAATTTATACTCAGCTTATTTGCATTACGTGTGGACGGACATTAATAGTTAAACATGAATACCTTCATATTGCATGAATTGTCTACAGACGAAATGTATTTCAGTAATCCCAAGTTTGAATTGACTATGAATAAGATATTATGAGATGTGTAGTGCACGAGATTTTGTTTGTGAGGCTGTACATTCAAAGACATCAATGCCTGGCGTGGTATTCATGATAAAGGCAAGTGAATACAGCAGCTAGATGTCCGGTAGGGTTGGACGGCTCCAGTGCACCGCTGTCAATCACAGAGCACTGATTGGATTTCGATATTGGCACCAATACTGACGTCACTTCTCGTTTCCAGCGGTGGAAAAATACAAACAAATTCTGATTATTTGAGTGAAACTATTGGCTGTTGTGAAAAGATTTATGGTGGAAACATGTGGGATTGTAATTTTATGTCGAACGTTTTGAGTATTTCCTGTTTTGGCGACAATTAGTTAGTAATTCAATTTTAGATAGCTACCTAACTTTATTCAATACTATTTGTATTGATGGAAGCAATATATAAATAAATACATATTACTTTACCATCATCCATAAAATAAAACGATACAGTAAAAAGATAAAAATATTTTTATGTCTCTTTTTACTAGGCTTCCGGCTTAATATACCTACTTGCCGCTAAATGGTAGTGTTCATGTATCGTGTTCCGGGTAATGGTCAGATCAGGTGGTAATGTACTTCCCTTTAATTTCTGGCACAGAGGCACACCTTAGGCCTCAGGTGTGGTAACGCATCTGTATTTTGACCTTGGTCTTTATGTAAGTGTCCATAGGTTGAGTCATCACTTAAACAATGTGAACTGCATGCTTGTTTGCTACTTCCATTACATAAAAATATAGGTATTAGCGGAGGTTTTCAACTCAACATAATCCGATGTAGTTATTGTAGTTTTAACATAGATAGGTATTCATTTATTTGCACAGATTGGATTTATTCCCTAAAATGCGCCATCTATTGGAGAATTACAATAATGCTTCATAAAATCTTTCATGGCGATCAATCCAACAGTATCATGGTCCCGTATAGATAATAATATACTAATACCACAGTCTAAAGAAAACGAACGTGTTAATGTGCTAATACTAGCTGACCCGGCAAACTTCGTATTGCCTCAGAATGAAATAATGTGTCAAAGGTTTGATAGATGAAATTGTGGTTTTTACTATTTCCCTTCAATATCTTCGTATTAAGAAACCTTTTAAACCTTCCTTGGACTTTCAAAAATCATTCAAAACAAAAATAAGCCAAATCGGTTTAGCCGTTCTCGAGTTTTAGCGAGACGTACGAACAGAAATTGATTTTTATATATATAGATGACGTTATTTGATGTCACATTAGTCTCAAATAATAGCGTTAAGATCATCGACATCAAATATGCTATGGCTGTGAATTGCATCATAAGACTGAAACGCCTGAAACTAGCACAACGATACTACGAACTAGCATATCAATAACCGGGTACCGATACTAAGCAACACATTATGGGCTTAACCTGTTAATGTATTGAACACCTCGGTAACATAACGGGCGCTTCGCAACATTATCCGGTGTTGTTTTATCATAGGTATGTAAGTAATTTATTTGCAAGTTTTAACAAATTTTATGTTGTAAGTTTTAATAACTAATTTCATAAACCTAATAATTGCGCATTCATTTGCGCAGATTGGATATTT
This sequence comes from Macrosoma leucophasiata, assembly GCA_036365455.1. Lineage (NCBI taxonomy): Eukaryota > Metazoa > Arthropoda > Insecta > Lepidoptera > Hedylidae > Macrosoma > Macrosoma leucophasiata. Next base: position 16,688,216 of record JAWQUS010000007.1, on the reverse strand, counting down.
AGCTTTAAATGCCAAATATAACCTAGCAATATTGAAGTCCCTAATACATTTTACTGTACTAATACGACATTAGCCTATAATAATAATAGTCGTCAAATACCAAATACGGCTTTACCTTCTAGAAAGCTATCTTAATATCTACTGAAGCGTGTGAAACTAGCACAACGCTATCAATAACCAAATAGTAAAAAAATATTTTTTTCACTGGAGGTAGAGCTCCGGTGACGGAGCTTGCGGGCGTAGGCACCACCGCATTACCTAATATACTTGCCGCTAAATGGTAGTGTTCAGCACTATCGTGTTCCGGTCAGGTGGTAATGTACGGCCCTGTAATTTCCGGCACAGAGGCGTAACACCTTAGGCCTCAGGAGTGGTAACGCATCTGCATTTTGACCTTAGTCTTTGTGTGGGTGTCTATAGGCTGCAGTCATCTCTTAATATCAACGTGAACTGCATGCTTGTTTACCACTTCCATTACATAAAAAAAAAAAATCGAGTGTCGATACTAAGCAACACATTATGAGCTTAACCTGCTAATGTATTGAACACCTCAGTAACATAAAGGGAGCTTCCCAACATTATCCGGTATAGTTTTATCATAGGTGCCAACTAATTTATTTGCGCAGATTGGATATTTAGCCATAAATGCGCCACCCAGTAGAAAGTTACAATAGTGCGTCATAAAAACTTTCATAGCGATCAAGCTAGTAATATTGAAGTCCCTAATACATTTTACTATACTAACGACATAATCGATAGGCTAATGTGTAGCCTATTATAATAGTGTTAGTATGATAATAGTCGTCAAATACGGCCTTACCTAGAAATATATCATAATATTGAAGCGTGTGAAACTAGCACAACGCTTTCAATAACCGAGTGTCCTTACTAAGCAACACATTATGAGCTTAACCTGCTAATGTATTGAACACCTCGGTAACATAAAGGGAGCTTCCCAACATTATCCGGTGTCCAACGTATAATACCCTGATTATTATTCGATGGACTTCCCAGAATAACAAAATCAACCTATAAATCTTACAACTAACGAGAGATTATGGCATGTTTTCCACTAGTGACGTTCAACACTGTTGTCATCAGGCTTTTATCCAGCAGTGGACGTCTTTGATGTGAAGTGATGATGATCATAAAAACTTTCATTCATGGCGATCAATCCAACAGTATCGTAGCCCCAATAGATAAATATTATACTAATATGACATGATTTGATGTCATATTAATCTAAAGTAATATAGGACAGTCGTCAAATACGGCTTAGGCTAGGATTATACTCGTATCACAATACTGAATCATTGTGAAAATAGTGCAGTGCTATCAATAACCGGGTACCGATACTAAGCAACACATTACGGGCTTAACCTGTTAATGTATTGAACACTTCGGGTACATTACGAGACCTTCCCGGTATAATGCGGTGTCTATTGAATAAATCCAAAGGTTTGCGGGGTTCCGTGGGCAATTGATAGAAACGAGGTCACAGGAAGAATTACTAAATGAATCCGTTGAACAACATAAAATTTTATATGTTTATTGATAAAATAATGTCCTTAATAATGTATTATACTTTTGCATTATGCCCAAGCCTACATTTTCACGCTACAATTCTGCCTAAGAAATGAAAGTTGTTTCAGAAATTAAAGGGACTTAAAAAGATCTAGTTATCGAGGTACGGAGTATCTAGATCTCCGACATTTAAATCTGTCATAAATATATAGGTATTCGTTTATTGTCTCAAAACGCCGTTCGAATTTTATATTAATAGTGAAGCGTGTGAATATCACATCAATGATCATAATAGTATAATGTCACTAAATATGGTTCAAGCCAGTTAATATTTTATTTCGGAGTATGTGAAACTATAGCGACACTAGCAATAACCGAGCGTCGATACTGAATAGTGCAGTGCACATTACGGGCTCAACCTGCATTGGTATTGAATACCTCGGTTACATAACAGAAGCTTTCCAACATTATCCGATTTATCTGATGTCCATTGTTAAATAAATAGTGGGGTTTTGGGGTATTTACAGCCAATTAATAGAAAATAAATTATTTTCCGTACATCTCTGTTTGTATTTTTGTAAATAAACATGTTTATATTTGTAAATAATGTCATAGCATAACATTAGTATGTCGGGGATAGAGAACACAAACATACAGTGCTCATCCAGAAATATTGCACATCGACCCTATGAAAAGGACAATCGGCTAATTTCGACTTTGTAGAGCGTTATCTCTGTTGCACACTGTCCACGTAAGCACTGAAAGTCCAGTATTGGACAAGACTTGATCAAAATGCTAGACCAACGTCAAACTAGTAGGATGCGAAAGAGATAATGCTCTACAGACTCGAAATAAGTCGATTCTCCGTTCTGAGGTCGAAGTGCAATATTTCTTGTTTGACACTGTACTAAGCTGACTTCACTAATGATTATAGAAAGTCCCTAATCAAAGTACTAAACATACCCAGTAGCTTGATTGACAAGTGCCATCAATGACACTTGACAGTTGAACATGAGAATTGGAAAATGATAAGGCGCCGTCCGCGCCGGTTCCTTGATATAACTCTGTAGCTCGAAATAATAATCTAAATTCAAGTTGCATAGTTTGTAATAGTGGAAAACGAGATATAGTAACGATTCGCGTAGTACTGAATTGATTGGCAGAAGAGATTTACATTGTGTAATGAACATTTGTATCCCGGTAATTGTATTCCCATCCCGGTCGTCAGAGTTTCTTGTCCGTTCTTTTCTGCCGGCGTAATGGGCGGATCTTTGCCAATGAATGACTCTTTCTTCATCTTCTGCCCTGTGCTTTATTTCATCATCCGCTCGAGTACCCACCTACAGACCCCCAAGCCCACAAGCACGAATAATATGTCGGCTCATGGAAAGACACGTAGGCAAGACTACCTATCGTATAAGAGCTAGCAACGTTTTCGAGAGAGAACTTCAGGTAGGCTAGTTTTTAAATATGCCATCTCTCTAACTCTCCCGGATGTCATACGGGTGGTCTGGCACCCGGTAGTGGTTGCGTTCGCCAGTGCGCATCGTATCTGTACACGTAAAAATTCAAAATTTCAAATCATTTTAGGAAGCTATTTATTGTTATTATTATTTTTATTGACCTTTTTGCAACATGAATCTATTATAGCCAGACATCTTCATTGCTGTTTAAACAGTGCCAAGCGTTAACTTTGAATGAGAAAAATGTTGTTTTTCAAAACATTTTAGTATGGCTGAAATTAATTTAGGAAGTCATTTAAGTACTAATAAACCCAAAATTAATTTGCCAATCAATAATTCGATTGTTAACCTTCAGCCAGACCGATCTAAAATTGAAAAGTGATTGGGCATTTTAGAATAATACAGACAATTTTGACCATTTTTGACCACACCATACAAAGCTGAATTGTATCAACATTTACTATGAGCTCATTACGTCAGAAAGTTTTGGAAAAATGCCAATTTAAAACACCTCACATCTGTAAGTTTCACCTGAAGCTTCCGGTTGGACCATATAACACGACTAGCGGCCCGCCCCGGCTTCGCCCGCGCTGCTCTGCTCCTATTAGTTATAGCGTAATGTAAGCTATCCTATCTCTCAAGTTGGATCGAACTGCACATGGTGTGCGAATTTTATTATAATCGGTTAAATGGTTTAGGCGTCCATTGAGGACAAACATTGTGACACGAGATTTATATATATTAAGATATATATGATTTCATTTGGTTTGTTGGAGAGCAATTACCGTTATTGGTTGCCGACATTATTATTATGTAAGATTAAAAATAAAATACTTTTGTTTTTTTGCCTAAATTTTTACGTGTACAGATACGATGCGCACTGGCGAACGCAACCACTACCGGCTGCCAGACCACCTGTATGACGTCCGGGAGAGATAGAGAGATGGCACATTTAAAAACTGGCCTACCTAAAGTTCTTGTTTTCCCGACTCTGCTAGCTCTCGTACCACTAGATGTCCTGACTGGAGAGGGTACCCGCCGATAAGTACTTTATTTTACTTGTTGATATGCACATAATATAGTTTTATTTTACGACCAAGGCATAGTTTCCGAATTATGTATTTTATACTTATAAAAAGATTTACAAATTCGTTGAAAACACCATTTTGAGCCAATCACAACAAATTAAGTACCATTGTTTTAGAGTTATTAATCAAGCGATACAGAAGTCCACAAACCAGTACATATATTCGTGTATTTATACCAAATAAGTATGTCTAAAGAACAGTAGGTTCCGTTAGAATACGGGCTCCTGATATTATGTACTTCTAGTAGAATACGTGAGGAGGTATGTGCCTGCATGAATGTACGTAATGATCTTTGTTTAATCGTTTAGTACTTTCAAGAAATTTATTAATATTTAATAATAGAATTCTACCATCGCCATCGAATAATTATTATATTTTGTTACTCTAAAAGTAACGAGTTTTCAATACAAAATTTGTAAATCTTTCTAACTCACCTACGTTACATAACAACGCCTGTGTGAAAATTGCATTCCTCGCTTCTGTCTGAATGTCAGTCAGTTGTTAGAATTTTATTAAGTTTATTTCTCGGAGAAATAAAATAAAAGTAACATTCTCAAAATACATACATGTATAATCTTTAAGACTATCTTTCATAACTAAACAGTCGACAATTCAGGTATATAAAGTGTACGACGCATCTTTAAAACATTGCATTTGCTATTACGAAGAAATTAGCCTCGTTTGTTTTTATTATTTGAAAACGGAACATCCGTTTTGGCATATGGTCCAAATTGTACATTTTCGCAGGTCCAGACTTGGTTACAATTACATGCGATATATTATTTATGTATAGCACGGCTGCGCGAAGCCCCGTCCGGGTAAAGGAATTGATTTGTGCATAATTTAACAGCGAAAACACCTCCTAGGGACCTCTGTGTAGTAATAAAAACAAAACATTCGTTTGTATTTTACTACTCTCGCCTGAATAAATGAATATATTTTTTACGTTCATAAATGTGTACATTTCGTTTTACGCAATCAAGAAAAAGTATTTGGTAACTTTTCTAATTTCATGTCTCGCCAGATTTAAGTAATGAATACTTAATTACGTTTGACAGTTCATGTCTAATATTTTATTCAAAAGATGGTTTCGTTACCATAATAATTAAATGCGCTTTATGAATATCAAGTTTTAACCAAAGTCTCGTAAATAACGTAACTTTTCCTAGTATTCAGTTTGAAACACATTGCGCATATTAATTACTTCTCAAAAGGAAAACTAAGTTGACAAAATATTAATACCACATTCCACCTTTTGCAATTGCAAAAGTTCTGCTGAAATTACGTGATAGTTTACCAAGTCTATAATCAAAAGTATTAATATATAAACCAAACATGAATGATTTATGCTAGTTTTCACACGTATTATTACAGTTCATCATTTCAATTAAAAAAATAAACAAGTTTACTTTTCCATTATTACGTGTATTTCCAGTAAGTAGATAATAGTCAGTCCGTGTATACTCTATCTATAATTGATTCACAATGCTTTGAAATGATAACAGTAAAGCTGTCTATTAAGACACTTATTTAACTAAGTATAAAGCCAACAAGAAAGGAATGAGTTGTTTGATAATCGGATTGATCGGTCGTTGTGCAAACGTCCATTGTGGCACGTTCTGTTGTCCGAGGAGGGCTGAGTCAGATTCTTGTAGGTAATTAACCGTTGCTATAAATTAGAGTGTCGGATGGGAGGCAGGCTGTGTAGGAGGCTCATTGCGGATGCGGCGCACGGCCGGACGCCCCAAGGATGCGGCATCCAAACATTGTCGCTGCACCGCAACTCCAGCTGTGCACGCTAGTTTCTGCCCACACAACACGCTATGTGTTGAAATATCGCCACTGCCCGCTTTGACTATGCTATCGTCTCTTCACCTAAAATACATCTTCGACCAAAAGCAAACGAATCATTCGATGGTTATTGCACGGGATGGTATTTTGAAGAAATACATTAGAACGTGCATGTTGTGTGGAACAATTAGCTCAAGATTTGTAATTCTAATGCTTGCGGGAGAGAGTTCGCACTGCCTTTTTTCCTTATTCTTCGGTGCATGTTGGCAGATCTTAGCGGCTCTTTATGAGGGTATGCAACAAAAACTTGCGAAAAATAACTAGAAGAACAAAGATGTGAAAAATCGCATGTTAAGGCAATACATATAACCACTACTATATCCAATTACTGCAGGTAATATATTCGAGCTTGAGCAGATGAAATCTACTGCGTTACCCCTCTACAACTATAGACGAAAATTACCACGTGGTTGCTATCTTTCGAAATTAGTAGCAGTTTTGCTTTTAATAATCTCCGACAATACGTAGCAGCTGCTTGTACTCACTACTGTCTCTGGGCAAGCACATTCTACATTTTGGACGGTTTAAGGTCTCTTGTCGTCCCCCCCGGTATTAACCACATTATTTCTCATGCCTGGTGGTATACTAGTTTGAACTACGAGAACTAGCGGCCCGCTCCGGCTTCGCGTGGTAGCTATGTTACCTACCCTCTCCTATTCATCTTAGCGTGATATTATATATTTCAAATCGGACCAATAGTTCCTAAAATTAGCGCGTTCAAACAAACAAACAAACAAACTCTTAAACTTATAATATTAGTATTGATTTAGGACAGATAATTGCTCCGACTCCACGATCACGTATCTGATAAGAAATTAGTCTTAGTTGTGGACAATATTCCGGTGCATTGACAATCTAAAACGACTACTTATTGTTTCAGACTGGTCATACAGTCGAGGTGGGGTTGTCGTACGGGCCCAAGCCTATTAGGGCCTCCCACTGGTCTGGCTAACGGGACTTACCGCAAGCATCTGTCTTAGGTCCCGGGCGCACTACCTAGTCTTCGAGCCAACTAGGCCCTTCCGGCCCAGTGAAAATCTAATTACTTATACTTGCTTCTGAATACCGTAAGCTTTATTTTGTGGGTTTTGAATGGTTTGAAGTCTCTGGTCGTCATTTACGACAGTATTTACCACATTGCTTTCCATGACTGGTGGTATATCAGTGTGTACCATACAGGACACCATATATGACGAGATATGATCTAACCCTAGCGGCTTGAATTAAGCTGAAACCTGCTAGAAATAATACAAAGTTATAAGCGGCGGCAAGTTAATGCAATACATGTCGCCCCTACTGTGTCCAGTTGGTGCAGGTAATCGCTCCGCGCTCACGTATCTGATGGAGTTTCGAAGCTTCCAAACTAGTTGCTCTGTTGTCGGAAACTTTGGACGCTGTTCGGCGCAAGGTGCATGTTCCGACTTGTTTCCGATAAGGAGCTGGATTCGGCCCTAAATCCTAACACGCGCTCCGGTCTGTCTACGTTGGCAAAATTTGTACGCTGAAGTCAATTAAAAGTTTCGCTGCTATATTTTTTTGTGTAAATATATTTATGCTATTTTATTTGTTTTTAAAGAAAAATGGAAAGAAAAATTTGACTTCAGGCGAGACTCAAACTCGCGACCTACTGGGAATCTAGTCCAGCCGCTCTTCCAATTGAGCTACTGAAGCCCTGCCCGATTTGTCAAATCTTTCTTTCCATTTTTCTTTAAAAATAAAATATATTTCACAAGTATGTGTTAATGCGAAATAATATAAAAACAATTATTTTATTTGTGATGACATGACTGTACTGTATTGGGTGTGTGCTAATTTGTCTGTCCATTAGTTAACATTTGGACTTTGTATTTCATAAATATTTATGTATTTACTTAATGCAGCTTTTTCCACACTAATATCGATGTCTACTCTTACCATGGTGGAGTAGAACTTATAAAATAACCATCGACTTGTTTACGTACGCGTGTTTATCACTAAACTTCTCTAAGTTAAGTCTCTTTAAAAAGTTGGCATAACTAATAAGATGTCTAAGGTTTATCTAGTCTAAACTAGTCTCAATTATCCTACGTGGTCCATATCTGTCACTGTGTGACCTTAACAATCGTACCCTTTACTTGGTTACTAAGCTAAGCCGAGCTTGACGTTCCAATTCTGATGATATCATAGCCAGTAGCAGATCATGTAAGGCGGGCGAGCCGCTGGTCCATGTTGCTACTCGTCACCCATTTTTTAAATGACTTTTAGAGGATGGTTCTCAAAGTTTCCATTATTAAGTGGCGACAAAGGACAAGGTATTATATAAACAAAAATCTTTTAGTTGCCATTAAAATGTATCAAAATGCGTTACATGACTATAAGTGCTTTATTTTAAAAATATGTTAGTAGGCTTTTAGCACAGAATTTACATAAACTTGTCTTAATTATGTCATGGATCACGATAACTGGAGGGAAGTGTGGCATTAAAGATGGCGGTCACGGTACACCACATACCTTGTTGCGGCAGGAAGCCGGCGGAAAGGGGGAGGCGGCGTGACATCGGGTACATCTCGCGCCGAAGCTATGAGACTTATAAGGATTACACGAAAATGCGTATTTGATGACATTTTTCGAGGCCGTACAAAAAGATGAAATGTAAGGAATTGTAAACGTGACAGGAATACCGAGCAATGCGCCACCTATTACCGGTATAGACTGCGTTCTTTTCGCGGTTGGGCGGACGAGATGAAGCCATGAATGATGTTCCATTTATGATCCTCTCATAGCTAGGATGAAAGCGATTAATTTAGGCGGGCGAGTCGCTCGTTTACGAGCAAAATGCTTTTTAAAAGACTCCTTAGTGGATGGGCTACAAAATTATCGCGATGAAGTGATGATTAATTCCAACGGCCAAACGCCAACGGCCAATGGCCAACGGCCAAAAGCCAACGGCCAAAGACCAACGGCTTATCTGACCACAAATCCTTAAGTAAGTTACTATTAAAACTATGTACTCGTATTAAGATGCGTTGCATGTCTATGATTGCTTCACTGTCAAAATAATCTCTAAACCCCTCACTAGGTTTTTATAGTTATAGTAATATTTTAGGTAGGTAAACATTCAGACAATTAAGTATGTTAGTTGGCTTCTGGCATATAATTTATATTTTACACAAACTTGTGTTAATTATGTCATCGATCACGGTACCTTTAAGTAAGTGTAGGGTCGCATTGTATTAGAGATGGCGGTCACGGCACGCCACATACCTTGTTGCGGCAGGAAGCGGCAGGAAGGGGGAGGCGGCGTGACATCGGGTACATCCCGCGCCGAAGCTATGAGACTTATAAGGATTACACGAAAATGCGTATTCGATGACATTTTTCGGGGCCGTACAAAAAGATGAAATATAAGGAATTGTAAACGTGACAGGAATACTGAGCAAGGCGCCACCTATTACCGGTCTATGTGCGTTCTTTTCGCGGTCGGGCGGACGAGATGAAGCCGAGCGTGACGTTCCATTCCTGATATAAAAATGTAACTATGAAAAATCTTTGTTAAACGCGACTTTGCTTCGGCGAAGTGGCAAAGTTTGAAGTGGAAAACTTTTCATGGAAAAAGCTTTGCGGAAAACGATTAAATTTTAAGGATATTTGTACTGTTAAAGTGCCGCTACGGACAGAATGTCTTTTGTGAATTGGTAATTACACGGATTTGTGGCAAATTTATGAGAAAACGAGCATACAACAATCTGGATGTTGAAGGTGTTACCAAAATGTGTTGTGATATTTATATATTTTTATCTCTTGTCTTTTATTTTAAATTCGTTACTCTTCGAGAAATACTACTCGGGTTTTTCGTAATTTCAGAAGAATGGCTTCAATATGCTAATTGTCATTTAATAGTAAATTTTACAATTACAACTAATGATTGATTATTAAATTAAAATTCGTATATGACTATACTTTTGGAAGAATTTTATTTAAATTGATTAATGTTAGTTAAATTTTTTTATTGCTGAAATGATGAATGTTAGTTCTTCAGAACTAGCTGTCATACAACGCAAAACCTAAAATAGGTACCTAGGTCGTAGAAAGCTGTAAGTTGGCATGTTAGTTGAGGTTAGCCATCTTAGGGATATCACTAAACGAGAATTTTCTGGGATTCCCACCTTATGTTATAAATGTATTGGTGGTATTCATTGTTTCTACATTATATTATTAAAACTGATGAAAGACGTCCACTGCTGGATAAAATTCCAAGATCCAAATACCAGTGTTGTATATTACATCAAGATATTACGTCATACTGACCAATATTTGGTACATATCTCATTCACGTTCACGTTAAACTTGGTTTTCAATTAGCAATATATTTTTCATTCCGTTAAGAGCATCATGATAGAATATTATATACCCTCATTTTGTAAAGCGAACCAATACTCGCCAATCGAATTGACTGTGGAGTTGTCCTGGCCGGAGATTATTTTAATGAAATAATTAAATTTGTGGAAGCGCGGTGGACAGCGAACGTAAACGGAATCTAGAACAGGAAACAGTGATTTCATTTGGAATCCACCGAATCTTCACAGTAGAACGTGACTTTAAAATTGTATTAGTGTTTCACTTAACTAGCGCTGCGTTCAGTAGGTACCAGTATTAGATTAGCCGGCTTTGAATTCCCTTTAATAGGAGGTATGATCACGTAACAATGCACCGACAAATTCAATTTCTGGAGCTTGCAACTGTTAATAAGCACTGAGTTCAATTTAGTACAATTATTTCTTCTCTATAGAGTATTAAACATTCTAGCTGCACAACATGGTTTACTTATATTAATAAGTATTATACCAAAAAATGTGTGTACACGTTGACTTAGATAGGTACATACACATCCGAATAGGGACATTTTATTGCTGGTGAAAGGAGAAAAACTACAAAAACTCAGGTTCCAAAATCAAATTAAAGCGAAATATTCCTGTCTTCTCATCGGAAAGCAACGTGAGGTCAGATCGTCGCATAAAGATAAGGAATACTAGACGTAGCAGAAGTATCCCAGGATCATTTAAGTGCCCTGTTCAAGTTTCGTCCCTCGTTACAGTCACCGCTGAATTATTTACCAGGTTCGGTCTAAGTGGACCGAATTGATTAATGCATAATTAATTAACACATGTAATCGGAATTGAATGCATCTGCACATAATACATGGAACCACTGTTAAAATTTCACGATATATTTTTTTGTTTTACATTTGGCTTTTACAATCGTCGGTCCGTGGATAACCATTAGATAGTTGAATCAAGAATGAGGGAGGCAAAAATAAAATCAGTACAGATATTAGGATTCAGTGCACGTCGCGTATCGGAGGTTTCGGAGGAGACTGGGGTTGCGGCGTCGGCTAGCGCAGTGCGCCCGCCCGACCGCCCAACCGACCGGCGGATAGCTATTCGTACCTGTTCTAAGACAATTACTGCTACGTAAACGGAAAATTGTTCGAGAGCTCTCGGAAACGTGTTTTCTAATCTTCCGCGAGCCGGATTCGAGAGAAAAGAAACCGCAATCTAGTTTAAGATTTCCGAACGAGATTATAACGAAATTTATTATGGTTTTATATTGAACCGCCAATCTCGTAGAATTAACTTTGCATTGCAACGAATACTCATGAATGATAATGAATATGATATGATATGCAAACCGCAGAATGCAAGCGAAAGACTGAAAACATTGTAGGTATGAGTGTCACGAACGGTTTAATATCCAACACAATATTTTCACGAAGTTTCGCTTCCCGTACACGCGCCGTCGGAAATAAAGTGAGTCATCCCTAACGAGTATTTTACGGGCGTCCAAATTTGGAGGACTGTTTATAGAGAGAAAATTTCAACATTTCATTAGCGTTCTGATAGGTGCATTGTTGGTATGTGCGGTACGGATTTTATGTTGACATTTCGTCTCGAAAGTTAGTCCAGACGGACATGTGGTGTTGTCTTGACGTCGGGCTTGCTCTTCGCTTCGTTAGAGCTAATTCTCGAATAAGCAAACCTGTGAACCAGAGACGGAGCACTTCATTTCGAACTACGTGGTTTGTTTGCTCGGATTACTCGTTCGACCGCCGCCGCATAGTTATGTATTAGGTATACCGTTGTTTGCCTAAGAAATTCATCGCGTTTAACGTCTGGCTAAGGGCCATTAACAATAAATCGTAGTGTTTGTTGCCCCACCCTACTAGAAACTCCACACCCGGGCTGACGTTAATCAGCTTCCTACCGGGTGTCTAGATAGGTCTGTCTAGATAGACTGGATGCTTCTTTTGTTTCGTATTTAACCCGGTCAAATGCTAGCTTTTATTTACTACTTATTTAATCAAGTTCGTCTTTTTTTTAAGCTTCTACTCTTATATCTTATTTGATATTTATTTGCAGGACTTCTTTTTCAACATTTATATATTTAGGGCGAATTTGCTGATGAGCATATGAGTAAAATAATTAACCGAACTATAAGTTACATGAAAAGCTATAAAAATATGGTATTTAAGGTAATATTTATAATCTCTCAACTGTACGGAAACACCTTGTACACGAGAGAGTCGGGTTCGCACTTGGCCGCTCGGAATCGCGCGGAATTTTCCGTTTTTGGGCTACTTTGGCTGCAAGTTAACAAACCAACTCCTTATTGTACTTTATCTAAAAGTAACAGACCTAGCGAACTCAGTTATGTCTTACCATTAAATTAGGTATATTATGCTGCACTGTGCATTGGGTCGCCCGTAGTTCCACCATTGGATTTCCCACTAAGAACAAACCTTAGTGCAAATAAAAACAAGTACCCTACACTACCGTAACTTACACTACACTAGCCTACCCTAAACTAGCCTTTAGACTGCCCTGTAATCTGCCCTACATTTCCTAACAAATAAACGGCTACAGTTTAGGCGTTAATTTGTTAGGAAATGTTTAAAAAATGATGGTTTTCCAATGTTTTTTTTTATATAATTTTAATGATACTTTTTATAATATACCAGACAAAAACAAATCCAAAAACATAAAAAAACATTATATTTGAACCCGCCGTTTTTTTTAGTTATAAATGGTGTAAGTAACACGACTAATCCCTACCAATATTATAAATGCGAAAGTAACTCTGTCTGTCTGTCTGTTACGTTTCACGTCCAAACGACTGAACCGATTTTAATGAAATTTGGTACAGAGATAGAGTTGACTTTGAGAAAGAACGTAGACTACTTTTTAAACGACATCCACGCGGGCGATGCCGCGCGCAACTGCTTGTTTTAATATAATTAGGTACGTACCTATATAAGGTGTTGCTAATCACCCTTTTGTCTTTTTCTTTCTGATGCAATTCATCGTTGTTATAATGAACAGTAATTCTTTGGAGTGAAACAATGATAAAATTAAATGACTTAGCCTGGGTTGCACCAAGATATTTGTTAAAGTTAAAGTTATTGTAACATTCACATCCTTTAACTTATCTGTTAAAGTTAGAGAAGGATGTGAAATGTTACAATAACTTTAACTATAAGAAAAATCGTGGTGCAACCCAGGCTAAGAATTCATAACAATTCCGTCAGAATTTGAACAAAAAATCTCGCGTGATGTTATCAGTTGTAATAAGTATGTTTTAACTGCCTCAGTAGCGTAGTGGTAGCAGGCCACTACTATTACGCTGGAGGTCCTGGGTTCGATTCCCAGGTTGGGGACTATCAGAGATAACGGTTTAAAATCTTTTATCTCTGCTTCTTTTGGGATTTTTCCATTTTCTGGAAGTTTCCCAGTACCCCGGAGTTTAGTAATGTGCCCGGAGATGGTAACAGGTTCGCCACCTGTTACATGAGCCAAAAACGTAACCGGCGAGTCGTGGGTGTTTGCATGTATGATTGAATGCATGCATTTACCTCTGCCTACCCCTTCGGGGATTACAGGCGTGAAGTTACGTTTATGTTTTATGAAACTTTAAGCATTGCTTGCTTCTATGGGGTAAATGGTATGAGTATTGTTCGAGTTTTTATACTTATCTTTTTAGCACAGTTTAGATAAAAGCGTGTTTTAGTTATTCACCTAAAAATCAAATGTTCCTTAATCGTTCTACTAACCTTGTTTTTTTACAATTAGTTTTAGGTGGACGAATTTGCTGTACCTAAGTATTTGTAATCAATGTTATTTAGCCGTAGATAAGATTTATAATCGACTATCGAGCCTGAGACGGGATATATAATAAATATAAATATTAATTTATCTATGTATGTTAATTCTAAAATAAGGTTGGGGAAAAAGTTTCTTCGCATTTTTTAAGATAATTCAAAACATTTTTTTAATATAGTTTGTTTAAATTTAACTAAAGTATGTATGTACCATTTTGTTTGATAACCTTTTGCCATCTTGTAGGTAGGGACGTGATCCCATTGCTATAAAAATTTTGGGACTTCTCATCAAAGTACCGCTACAAGTGGATTTGGCAGTCCTCTCGTTATGTTAACCTAACATTGCATAAAGAATTCTGAAGAGACCGAAACAGGTGGCAATCTGAAGGTGCAAGGTCAGGACTATACGGCGGATGCATTAACACCTCCCAGCCAAACTCTCTTAATTTTTGCTGAGTGGCTATAGATGTGTGAGGTCTAGCGTTATCATGATGAAACACCACACCCCTTCTGTTGATCAATTCCGGCCGCTTTCTCTCAACTTCTTGCTTTAATCTCATCAGTTGTTCGCAGTAGAGTTCAGAATCGATAGTCCTGCCTGGTGGTAATAGCTCATAATGAATAATGCCCTTCCAATCCCACCACACACACAACATTACCTTATTGCGAGTTAACCCGGGTTTCGCCACAGTCTGTGAAGCCTGACCGGCCTTTGACCACGACCTTTTTCGCACGTTCTTGTCGTACGTGATACACTTTTCATCACCAGTTATCAGCTTCTTCAAAAATGATTCGGTTTCATTACGTCGTAATTAAGAATCACAAATGAGTACCCGGTTCATTAGGTTTCTTTCAGTGAGCTCGTGAGGTACCCAAATATCGAGCTTTTTTTTGTACCCAGCTTCTTTCAAATGCGCCAAAACTGTTTTGTGATCAATTCTCAGTTCTTCAGCTACGTCGTAACTACTGATATGTCGAACTTGCTCCATTTTTTCAAAAATGGCATTCATTTTATCCGTAATAGGGCGACCAGAGCGAGGTGCATCTTTGACATCAAAATTTCCGGATTGAAAACGCTTAAACCAAATTTATGCTACTCTCACAGACACTGCACTAGGTCCATAAACATCGCAAATTTTTTTCGCTGCTTGCGTTGTATTTTTACCTTTTTTGTAGTAAAATTTTAAAATGTATCGAATTTCTTCATTAGATTCATTCATCTTGACAGTACGAAAAACAAATGAAAATCACACATTTGCCTAATTTGAATTTGGAATTATGTTCTTTAAAATTTTAACTTTCAATGATACCAAAACCAGCCAGATACAAATACAACAGCCAAAGAGATTTTATTACAAGTTCATACATACTATAATGCGAAAAGACTTTTTCCCCAACCTATTATTATATTCTTTAAAATATATGAAATACTTTTTTAAGTCTATACAGTATTCTTTTTATATTTAATAAATTATACAGTGACAATATTAGATGAATTGTACACAAACTTAAAATGTTTACTCCAATAGTAACATATGAACAAATACATAAATATATCATTTTTAAGGTTTGAATAATTTTGCTGAATTACTTAAAAACAGCATAGCAGATAGTCTTGCTCAAATCTACACAACACTGTAAATAAATTCAACGATTTCGCAACACACAAATGCTAAATTCTAGTTGTTCGAAAAAACCGTCTAAACTAAAAGGAAAACGTTTACTCGATTTTGTAACTGGGAATCTCCGGACAGAAAGCTCTGTTTTTAAGCTACACGAAACATAAATTTTACAGCTCGTTTCAGTTCAGCTCATTATTTAATTACTCGCATTATCTTCTTTAAGTAAACTTTCCTTAAGATTGTCGCTTTGAAGAGGCACAGACCAAAGATGTTTCCTCAAGTGAATCAAAGTTTTGTTGTTTTACATTTTTCAACCCACATTTCCACAAAGAACAAGAAAAAAAACCAATATCATCATAGAAGTATGTAGTGACAATAATTATCAAATAGTTTTTCTGAACCACTAAAAAACGGCTTAACGGATACTTGTTCAAAATAAAACTGTAAATAAACTCAACGATTTTGCAGGACACAAATGGCCACAAGCTAAATTCAAGTTATTCGAAAAAACCGTCTAAACTAAAAGGAAAACGTTAACTCAATTTTGTAACTGGGAATCTCCGGACAGAAAGCTGTGTTTTTAAGCTACACGAAACATAAATTTTACAGCTCGTTTAAGTTCAGCTCATTATTACATTACTCGCGTTATCTTTTTAAGTAAACTTTCCTTATGATTGTCGCTTTGAAGAGGTACAGACCAAAGATGTTTCCTCAAGTGAATTGAAGTTTTATTGATTTAAATTTTTCAACCCACATTTCCAAGATAAAAAGATAAAAGATAAAAAACCAATATCATCTCATAAGAAACCCATGAGATTAAATTTAGATATTGTAGTTATTTCGCTAGAAATTGGTAGAATAAGTACGTATAGGATTATCTTGAAAATGGGAAAACAAGGAAACAAGTATCATAAGAATCATAAACATTTGGTTATCGTATTGATGGAATCGGAATATTAATATTTAATTCTTAATACAAGCTTAACATAACAAATGTTAGGTTTGTATTAGGAATTTAAGTTAGTACGAGTATTATAACTTTTATTTGAAATCAAAGTGATGCACATTCTTCACTTAGTTTTGGTGTCACAAGCACATATAATTTCTTGTTTGGTGCCATAATTATTCGTATTTGTTTCACAACTGTTATATAGTATAATTTCATAGTGCTTTTAAGTTGGTTCCCCAAAATGTCTAGACAGGCATCTACAGGCTAACTATAAACATTTAAATATAAAAAATAGTAACATAATACGAGAAAGTTCGCGGTAACAGCGCTCTCCTTACAAATCCCTCGGGTAACAATATTTCGTTTCTAAATTATAATAACGCGTATATCCATAAAAGTACAATGGTTTACATAAACCCAACGTGTGATGGCACAAGCCCGTATCATGTATGGAAACCATTCTGACATTCGAGTCACGTTTAATATTTCTTATTTCCTTTGTCTCATTTGTCCCCGAGTCAGAACGGCATCAAGACTGAATCACAGTTTTTTTATACCAATTCTACGGACGGATTTTTTACTTATCCTTAAGTTGAAATAATATTTTTGTTTTATGAATATGCGGGTCAACAGTGCTCGAGTTTATTTTCTCGCTAGCTTTTGCTAGTGGTTTTATCTGCGTGGAGTCATTTGCCGGATTTTTTTTTATGTCATGGCGGTTGCAAACAATCATGTAGTTCACATTGATGGTAAGTGAATACTGCAGTCTATACACATAGAAAAAACCTGAGGTTAAAATTTTGCCGCTGTGATGATTACGAGTATCATAGAACCATACACTCAGCGATATCTCACTAGAGAACGATATCGCTGCATATTTCCATTTGTTCAAATTCATCAATTTCATTAATTTCGTTAAGTACAATTTTATTATTTTGTACTTCGTTATGCGATCACCCACTTAGTTTATGTAAGTGAAGCATTTGCGGACAAACAGACACTGAGGAACAAAACCTTTTCGGCCATAATACGTCGGGCGAGTTATGGCCAGGAACAAGCCGTCTAATGCCCTTTAGAGGTCCATTCAGAGGCAACTTGGAGCTGCAACAATGTAGCGACTTTAGTTTAAGTCATTGCACCGCAATAACATTGCTACAAAAACAGTAAATTAAGCTTGAGGCCACGAAACAAGGTGAAGTATGGGACAAGAAAAAAATTATGTCTGAACAAAAATAAGGAAAAGCAAGAAATTGATTAAAAAATTATATCATCGAGAGATATTTAACGAATATTTTAAGATTAATAACAGAAAATGATGTACAGTATCCAACAAGAAATAATGCACATCGACCTTAGGAAGATACGTCGGCTTATTTCGGATCTGTAGAGCGTTATCTCTTTCGCAACTTACCTATTTGACGTTTGTCCACCACTTTGATCAAGTTTTGACCAATACCGGACTACGGATGCTTACGTAGGCAGTGTGCAGCGGGGATAACGATTGTCACTTTCATAGGCTCGATGTGCATTATTTCTTGATGAGCACTGTATGTAGTATGTTGTCATTCTGAGATTCGCCACGTCCTTCCGCACTCTTTTCATGGAAACATATGCCCGACGAATCATTGACGCGACGGTTTAACGTTTACAATTGAACCGATATTGCTAGTATTTGGTTTGATTACTTAGTATATAGTTGATTAGATGTCATGTTATAACATCATAGTTCGAAGTTTAATAATTAGTAAAAAAATATTGGCAACAACCCTTTTTACGTCCCACTTTCCCACGTTCCCACGAGTCTCTCCCCTTTTTCCACCACCACGCTGCTCCTATGCGGTTTGGTGGAGATACGGGTCAGTGGCCAACCCGCTGTCGGATGTTGTCCGATAAGGCCTCCGACAAGCTTTAACGAATGCTATCTATCGATAACAACCGAGACCGACAGCTTAACTTGCCCTCCGTAGCACGGATAAAAAGTTATTATTACAAAAAGGGTAATAATTATTTAAAAAGTTAAACTATGGATGTGGTTGATACCACCCAATTCCGTTCCATTAAGCCGTATTGACGTGATTGTGACACAAGTAGTGATTTATAATTCAGCAGTATGTTTTTGTGGATATAAGTTCACCTTTAGCTAGTGCATGTAAAGCATTTGCGGATGAATAGACAAAGAGGAACCAAACCCTATCAGCCATAATACGTCGGGCGAGTTATAGCCAGGAACAAGCCGTCTAATGCCCATTAGAGGTCCATTCAGAGGCAACTTGGAGCTGCAACATTGTTGCGTCTTTAGTTTATTTCTTTGCACCGCAAAAACATTGCTACTATGAATTTAACTTGAAGCTACAAAATGAGGTGAAATTTGGATTAAAAAATCGGCTAAGTGCGAGTCGGATTCCCGTTCACAGGGATTCGTAATATGATCATATTCTATGTTATTGATAAATATCATAGTCTTCTTCTGTAATCTGTTGGTAACGAAATGTAATCTGTTTTTTCGAAAACTAAGGCCCTAGTTTCGGAAATGAAGAGTTATTGAAAAGGATGAGATACTCACAACAAATATTTCACGCTATATCATTCAATATAGTCTGCAAAACTTTTTTCAATTCCTTAATTTACCTTCAATTTTTTTTGTGTAAAAAAAAGTGAAAATTATTTTTTATAAAATATTAAAATCATACTCATATATTTTGTTTCACTTCTAGCATTGAAAGATTTAGTGCTAATTTAAATTAATTACTTAGAAAAAGTACAGGAGGTGTGTCAGGACCGGAATATATGGTGCTCCACACTCTCTGCCTACCCGGTGAGAGACTTGGCGTGAAGACACATACATAGTTAGAAAAATAGATACTTAGAAAAGATACCTGTTTTAGATATAAGCGTGATCATTACACACGAAATCCATTACAAAACATGATTATCAATTTACATGATCACTTCCATCTACGTATTAAGTATGGGAAAGGCCCAATTCGAAATATTGTGTCGAGTGAGCGCCGATGCGAACAATGGATTTTTTTGCTATTTTGTTTGCTGAAATCGAGCGCAAATTATGTAACAGTCTCACGGAACGTACCTACGGTGATAATAATCAGTGCAATTGTCCGATACAGTCATTGAAGAAACACAATTGCTCGCTTAGACTTTGTATCTCATGGTATTTAATAAACATGGATATGAGGGCACGAGAAATATATTTTGGTCTTTAGTTGATTTTTTTGGAAATATTTTTGTATGTCTGTGAAGTTAAAAATGTAGTTTAAATTTTAGGTAGCTGATTCACCATTTGTGAATTGGTCTTGATTATAACGATTTAATTTACTAGTTTTGTCCTTCAGTTTTGTCAGCGTATCGATTTTGTTTTCCACATTTTAAGGCCACCATATTACATACGCTCAAAACTCAAATGCCATTGTGTCAAGATAGCTGCGTACACCAGTCTCTTAGCTCGCGACAACCAGACAGACATGAAAGATAGCGAGTTTCAATGTTGGCCAGATGAAAGCGAAATACTGAAACATTTTTCTTCTCTTGTATAGGGAGTGCAGAGGGTACAAGAGAGCTTTTACCATAAAATCTTCTTCAGTGGCTTGTGACTAACTTTACGGACGCTTTTAGGTTTGCTCATACTGTACCTACCCTGCCCAAACCCATGCTCTCTCGATTGCATGCTGCTTTGCTCCTAGGGTTTATAGCGTGATGTTATACATATTTAGGTGTAGCTTACAGCCTTTCTCATCAAACACAATATTTTTTCTAACCAACCCATATTTCCAGAGACTAGTACGTTCAAAGACACGCGTTAAACAAAATCTTCAACTTGATTACATCAGTAGGTGTACCTTACCCCCTTATTCATAAACGTATTTTAGCTAAAGTGTTGCTAATCTCTCCTTCGTCTTTTTCTATCCTGCACATTTGACAATGCAACTGACAGAGACAAAGCATTCTATAGCTAAAACGTATCTAATATACGTTTATGAATAAGGGGGTTAAGATTTATAAATCATTGCAGGCATAAAGGAAGTTTATCTGGTACGACATAACGTTTTCGTAGGTTTTCGCGAGCTTCATACATTGTAGAAATTAACCACCGCGGTAGCTGGAAAGCGACGGAAACGTCGGGTGTATGAAGAAGTTTGGGAGTGTTGTATACGCGAGAAAATCCGCAAGTTTAATTTCTACAATGGTACGACATACGTAACCTCCCGCGTGTATTTCCTGAAGAGATAGGCTTGCATACACACATTGATTCGTCAATGCATACATTCAAGCATGCACACATTGACGAATAACCCTTAAGTTTTGTTCTATGTGTTGTATGATAGGTGGCGAGCCTATTGGCGTCTCCAGAAAAATTATCAAACACAGAAGTTGGCACTGCAAAAGTTCCGGAAAATGAAGCATACCTAAAATTATATAACAATTATGTCATTGCTATTTAATTGTAATTAATGAAAAGTGTAGACCACTAAAACAAAATGAAATATCCATCCAAATGTGTTTAAACTGTTGGAAAGCATCTTAACTCTACAAAGTTGTGAGATGTCATGTAGAGCCAAGTCGTAAGTAAGTCTACATATCGGTCAAAGAAAGTTCCAAAGCTTGGCCACGGTCCGCAGGACGGTGTCAAACTAGCTTTGGGTTAGTTAACAGTTTATTTCTACACATCCCTTACAGTGCAAAGGTAAGACAGACTTAGTCAGATTTGTTAGCATATTCTGACACGTACTAGGTGACTCAACTGTCAATCGGACAATGGCGGGCAAATCATTCCAGTAAGACAGCAGTTGTATTGGACTGGTTTGATCGCCATAGTACGTTTGATAGACTGCACTGGCAGAAAACTTGTTCCCCACAAGTGGGAAATCTGGTTGTCACGTACCTATCGACGCATAGGTTACGGATAGAAAAATATATCGATTATCCTTAAGTTTCGATCCGGTATCCATCAAAGCGGAGAGGATAGGAGACGAGAGGAAATATGCTGCAAATCTGGCATGTTATTTCCACAAAAGCGGGGAAGAGAATGGAGCGGAGAGGAGATGTGATCTTTGTGTAGCAGAGATGTGATGTGAGCTGTGAGAGATCGAAACCAGTCAAGTTCGAAACAACACACTTCTCCGCTCTGCCGCGACGCACCGCTTGCTCATTCGCCGCACAAAATTCTATAGGAAAATGAGGCATCTACTCTCCTCTCCTCTTGATCCATTTTCACACGAGCTAAGCGGAGAAGAGATGTGGCAATAACGAAATCTGATTGGTTTATCCAAACACATCTCCTCTCGTCTCCTCTCCGCTTTGGTAGATCCGACGCGTCCCACGCTCCTCATAGCCTCGACTCTAGCACAACCCGCGAAGTCGTTTTCCGGTTATTACCAAAGCAGTTGGCATTTTGCGAAGTTGGCATTTTGATGATACGCATGATCGTAGACTAGAGCGAAAGTTGCACTGCCCCTAGTCCCTCCGCAACGTCCTAAGCCTAGTTTTAGACCCACAGAGGATTCCCTTGACCAGTTTCACTAACCCGGTAAAGTAGACTAGTGCCGTCTCGAGACGTGCCGCCTACATAAGTCCGTCCTAAAAATCGTTTTCTACAACAATAGGTAAAGATCGTAGTTACTCAACTTCGCTAAGGAGGCTGACCCGAATAATCTATATTTTCTAATGATGGGAAATATACACTGTAAGTTGGATACATATGTATACATTCTTTCACCTCTTGCAAGTAATGTTTTAGTAGATCATTTAACAGGGGGCGAACCAATCGTTATTCAACCAACACATTTTCAACCTTTAGGGGTGCCAGTACGTATCTATTCAATCGGAAAAACCGAATAAAACCCATTTTATACTTGTCTGGTTATCGGATAAGGATTGGTAAAGTGAAAATGGCAAGATTGTGTCTACTGTCTGCTCAAAACTAGATTTTTTTTTGTTGCTTAAACGTTTCTATTAGTCAAAGAAGGTTAATCAAAATTAATTATTGTAATATTGTAACGTATTTTTGTTGGGTGAATAGAAATAAAAGTTTAAAGGCGATTTATATCTAGAAGCCTATGTGGAATTTTACACTATTTTATGTGTGGTAGACCTAATTTCCTTTGACCTCTAATATTTATACAAATATTAAAGCGATAAGAACTGAGATTCTAAAGAAGTGTCAATGAAAAGATTTGGTATATACGCTAGACCTATCGACGACACAACGCAGCTTCTCTCCCATTTCCATTATTTTTTTAATGAAATGAATGTAGCAAACAAGCATGCAGTTCACATTGATGTTAAGTGATGACTGCAGCCTTTAGACACCCACACAAAGACCAAGGTCAAAGTGCAGATGCGTTACCACTCCTGAGGCCTAAGGTGTTACGTCTCTGTGCCGGAAATTACAGAGCCGTATATTACCACCTGGCCGGAACACGATAGTGCTGAACACAACCATTTAGCGGCAAGTATATTAGGTAATACGGTGGTGCCAACGCCCGCAAGTTCCGTCACTGGAGCTCTACCACCAGTAAAAAAGAATAGTGAATCACAATAAATATGATAATGGAATAGGCAATATTCTTAAGCCTTCGACATCGCATTATAATTGCTTCATCCTGCATGAAACGATTGATATACGTAGAACTGCTATAAATAAGAACCCCAAACTAACAAACCTAGAACTAAGAACCACCTCGTTTGACATCCATTTAAAAAAAATGAACCATTCAATAAATGGGCGGCGATCTACTTTTGGGCGTTTGTCCCATGAGTTATGCGACTGTTTTGCTACAACAAACTTTTCAAACATTGTTATTCCAAGAAATGAAAGTATAGAAGAAAAACTCCATCGAGAGGGTATTATAGGAGACAAATATCCCTACTTCCCTACTAATAATATAAATGCGAAAGTAACTCTGTCTGTATGTTACCTTTTTATATCCAAACGACTGAACTGATTTTAATGAAATTTGGTACAGAGATAGAGCTGACTTTGAGAAAGAACATAGGCTACTTTTCGAAACCCACGCGGGCGAAGCCGCGGGCAAGAGCTAGTACTAAATATTTGTTTAAATGGGAAACATGGAAACAGTATTCGATACAAAAGTAAAACTACGAGTATGTTGGCGGTAACGCGAGTGTGAGCATGTGACCCTTTCCGCAGTCATTTATAGGCATACATGTAATATGAGTAAACGCTTTGTACATTTCACCGGTATAGATTCCATTTGATATTGGATAGCAATTTATTTATCATACATATTGCGGGCGGGAACCGGCACCGAATCTCCCAGCGAACGCGTCTTTCTTCCTGAGCGAAATCAAGAATCGAATACGTGTTTAGAATTTTTGGTAACTTGTCCGTGTCCATCTATTGAATGGTGGCCATTAGACGGGATATAGGTACTAATGCCCTTGGAATTGGTAGTTATTCAAAATGGTACTTAGATCAGGTTTTTTGTGGATAATTTATTATATTGGTCGGTTGTTTTTCTGCCGGTATATATAATATAATGCAGAGTACGACAAAATGATTAGGTAATGTTTTTTAGACTTAGCGATTAATTTGTGACATTGTTATTGTTTTTCCTAGTCTATTCCAGAAAACAAAGAAGATTAAAAACGTGAGAACCTATAGTCGGTCGTATAATATAAGAGTCATTTTCTTGATTTGGCCTTTGGTCCTTTTACTTAAACTCTATTCTGCTTCTAAGCATGTTTTCAAACATTTATTGAAATTAAACTGAACTGCCTCAGTCGCCTAGTGGTAGCAGGCCACTACTACCTACTACGCTGGAGGTCCTGGGTTCGATTCCCCGGTCGGGGACTGTCAAAGATAACGGTTTAAAATCCTTTATCTCTGGTTCTGTTGGGATTTTTTCCATTTTATGGAAGTGTCCCAGTACCTCGAAGTTTGGTAATGTGCCCGAAGATGGCAACAGGCTCGCCACCTGTTACATGGGCCAAAACGTAATCGGCTAATCGTGAGTGTTTGCATGTATGATTGAATGCATGCATTTACCTCTGCCGACCTCTGACCTCTGCTTACAGGCGTGAAGTACGTTTTTTTTTCTATATTTTGATGATAATATATTGAAATGTGAACTCTATCAGATTGTTACCTAAAGAAAAGAAAAAAACCTAAAGTTATTTCACGAAATGCATCAGAAATATTCACTGCTGTTGTTATCGGTAGAAAAATACAGTAAGTAGGTACCTATAAAACTCGTTCAATTCTCAGCGTAACATCGATAATATGGTTTCATTTAGAATGATGCAAATGTCTTGGAGCCGGCCACGCTTCACTGCGCCCGATATTGCGCCTTCGTTTTGCGGTACCCCCCTTTCAATCCCCCCCGCAACTGACGGTTCTTTCCTCACCTCTGCTATCTTCACTTTTAATCGTTCCCTCGAGAATTTATTAAAAATCTTGTTCGATTTTTAATCGAAAGCTTGTATATCTGTTGTGTCTACGATAATATAAATCGCAGCGTCAATAAAAACTTGGATAGAGCCGAGTGTGCGAGATGAGAGTACTGAAAGCCGATAATTTAGAGTTAGCGGGTGAAAACGTCGGTGAAGTTGTAAAAACTTCACTCCACACATTTCTAAGCTAAACTTGTGGGTTTAAGTTGAAATTTATGCCGTGCGAGTGTTCACAAGAAGGAGAACATGTGAGTTAACGTCGCATACATCACTCGGGACGTGGCATATCGCTGCGATCCCGCTGCATATGCACATATGCAAGCCGCAACCGCGCCGCCTCTCTGCCACCTCGTAAATAGCTATCTTCTGCATTATAATGCTACGTAAATGGACTATGTCCCCTGTATACACAGTGATTCAAATAGCTATTTACTGAACGCAGTGACCGATAGGGAAACTGTTTCGGTACGATCTCCAGTGAATGTACTTCGCTAACGTTGTGAATTCACATATATTATTTGTATTGTACTAAAAATGTAATTAAGTAGGCATATTAGTCTAACCCCCTTATTCATAAACGTACATTAGATACGTTTTAGCTATAGAATGCTTTGTCTTTGTCTGTTGCATTGTCAAATGTGCAGGATAGAAAAAGACAAAGGAGAGATTAGCAACACTTTAGCTAAAATACGTTTATGAATAAGGGGGTTAAGTTAGGTATTTGTTTATCTCTATTATTTGTTTTTTCTTAGGTGCCGACCTTTTTTTTGTATCTGTTAACTTTTTTTTGTTGCTTTTGTTTACTTTTTACGTTTATGTTATGTTTGTTTACTTTTTTTCAGGGGGCCATGCCTTATGACTGCCCCAATAAAGGCAATTCTTTCTTTCTTTCTTTATTCGTTCTTGCCTCTTACAAGTATAATACTTGGAACGTATGTATGAATTGTTGTGAAAGGTAGCTTTTTATTAACCGACTTCGAAAAAAGGAGGAGCATGCATTTCGATTTTTGGTTTTTGTGTGGGTATCTACAGGCGGCAGTCGTCACTTAACATCCATGTGAACTACATGCTAGTTTGCCACCATCATTATATAAAAAAATATATAGATACTACGTACATACAAACTTTATGCCGCACAATGAGCCTTCGTTTCATCAAAATCGCGTTTTTCCGATAAGTATCAGCAAAGGCAAAGTTCTAAAAGTCGTTAATAGTTAAATAACTGCGGTCGTAATAAAAAGCCATTAGCGAAAAAACATTTCATTATTTTCAACAGTGCGTGAGAGAGATTTTCTAAGTTCACGTGATTCTCTTTTATTTTCCCGCCGTCCGCCTCTCGTCCCGAATCACTCCCGAGCTTCGTTAAGGAACTAATCGGCTCATTGTGCAGCAACTGCACTCTGACCTCGTTCGAGCCATGTCGATAGATAAATGGAAATTGAATTTCTATTTTTAAGAAAATAACGTAACATGTCGGCCTTCTTTTTGAGATGTATGACGCACTACTCGATCTCAAGTCTTGCCTTACAAAAGAGGCAGTGTTTGGTTACTTAAAAAATTCTGCTGTCTTTTAATTTAATGTTATTGTTTACATAAAGACGTATCAACAACTTATCATACATTCCGAAACACTGACGAAATGTTATTTTTGCTGTTAATTGTAATAAAAAAAATTCTAGAAGGATACGCAGAAGTATATACAGTACTCATCAATTAATATTGCACATCGAGCCTGCGAAAGTGACGATCGGCTCGTTTCAACTTCGTAGAGCGTTATCTCTGTTGCACACTGCCTACGTAAGCACTCACAGTCCGGTATTGGTCAAAACTTGATCAAAATGGTCGACAAACGTCAAATAGGTACGGTGCGAAGGAGATAACGCTCTACAGACCCGAAATAAGCCGAAGTCTCCTGCCTAGGCTCGATGTGCATGTGCAATATTTATTGTTGAGCACTGTACGTATATTTACAAGTAGATATATGCGTAAATGTATGCAATTAGAATTATTAAATGTATTATTATCATATATATATTTTTGGTGGCGAGCCTACTGACATCGTGTAGGTAGGTATAATATTAAACTACGAGAGAAACTGGATGTTCATGATGTCTTTAATGGGAAATCTTTAATTTGTCTAATTTCCACTCAGGTATTCAACCAAAACCGCAATCATTTGTAGTAATCATTTAAAAAAAAAATGTTACTAACCTGAAAACCGACGCGTACCTATAGATGCATAAGAATCAACCCTGCTTCAAGTGCTACATAGGTACCTAACATTATTGAGCATGTTATAGCATATTGCGGTCGTTTTGTTAAATGCATAACTTGACGAGATATCGCAATAGAGCCCGCACGTCGGCGGAATGGATGGAATACGATTGCAGAAGGCGGTTTTGGCGCGCACTTAGTAATAAAAACTTTTGTAATTACACTCATTTAGGACAAGAAACCGTCGTTGACGCGGTGTCGTGCCAAAAACGACAATTATTTTTATAACACGAGCAAACTTTGAGTCTTTGCACGACACGAATCTATTTTTTATTTCCTGCAAGTTCTCTCGTCTTTGATTCGTTGGACAAAAAACGCGTTTAATGTTTTGCTTGAAGTCATTCTACTTCATTCAAAATATTAAACATTTCTTCAGACGAATATAATTCTAAACATACTTTATATTAATTTAAAGTTTATCAATGATCGAAAGAAGATTTCACTGCTATGAAACAGTACTTTGTAGCACTAGGTAAGAAATGCCGAATCAACTGTTTAAATTTTTCAACCCTTTCATTTGACTTCTCTATTTCAATCTATCTAACTTAACTAGGCTTTACAATTACTAGTTACCTACACCTACTTATCGTTAGGAAAAATAATCGGTCTATCAAAATACAGAAATCTCTGCTATGAATTTGACCAAGTATCCGATCAAAGTGTAAAAGTCTTGCCTATATAACCTTAGTGATCGTATCAAACAGATTCCCGTCGAGTACAATACAAACGTTTGTTCTTTGTTTACATTGTAACTTAACTAGAGTAGTTAAGCACACAAACGCTAATGAAGTAATATCAAGTTCAGTATAAGATATCTTCAATTCCATTCGGCTCTAGTACAGCTTAGAAACGTCTCAAAATAAAAGCAACATTAATACCAATTTGTAAATAATTTGTTCAGTAAAATTATAATCCGCATCCGGACATAAGGGAGCCGTGTCAGGCGGTGACAAGCGACGACTTGGCGGGGCCCGCTCGTAAAAACTTTTCTAATTATGTACATTTTGTAGCTAAGAAGCGCGGGCACTCGTACCGCATTATATTTTCTAGTTAATTTCGTGGATCCGGTGTCAACATGGTTCATATCACGTTCGAAGGCATCCGTCGTGACATTATGTGAATTCCCTAATGTTGTTTATGCAAACAAAAAAATCGCGAAGGCAACGTGCACAATTTGAATTAGCGTAATCGAATTGAATTTTCAGCAAAATGTGTTGCTCATATAAAACTTTCGCAATATCGTAGATTGTTGGGTAAGATTCAGGTACGAAGTGTAGGCGAAGGATCCCATTTCCCGGGCATGTGGATTTCGTAACGTACCGTCCACCGTAAACAAGAGAGTGGTCTGTTACTTTTTACGCGATACTTGTTTCGTTTTCTTCGCGATTCTTGCGAATATTTTAGAGCAGACGGACGACCCATTCGCGCGAACGATGCTGCGTCTGCATCCAAGATGAATTTTACGTCTTTCCTAGTAAAAAATCATGAAATATTCTACAACGAAATTTCTTCAAACTAAAACATCTTGTGCTTACTGAAAAATCACAAAGTGTAACAATGTTACTTGTACACTTCGTAAATACAAACGAATGACTGTAAAGCATTGTGGGTGAGGCTGTAGTTGGAAAGTTTTGCAATTATTGTAATTATTAGTCGACCGAGAAGCATCCAGTCTCGTCATATTTCCTACTTAATCGTGCGGAGTTTGCAACAATGTTATAAATACATCTATTTGTAAAGTTTCGTGAGTTATACGTGTTACAATATGTTGGGAAATTCAAACTTGATTAAACAGATGGGATAAATTAGTGTCTGTGGCGTTAGTCATTCGATGCACGATCAATCTTGGAGAAAAATTGAAATGAAAATGGATGCATTTAGCTTAATGGACTTTTGACAATGAATCAGCGCCGGGATACGCATATTTTAAATCGCCCGTCTAAAAAGGGACATTTTAATAGTCCCCTCCTGTAATATGAGTAACAGCTTATTCGGGTATAAATCGTAGACGCACTCTCGTCCGTCAAACGGCTCCAATGAACGATGCAATCAGTTAGAGTATGT
The DNA here is from genome assembly GCA_036365455.1 of Macrosoma leucophasiata. NCBI lineage: Eukaryota > Metazoa > Arthropoda > Insecta > Lepidoptera > Hedylidae > Macrosoma > Macrosoma leucophasiata. The sequence goes on along the minus strand of JAWQUS010000007.1, from coordinate 16,658,823 downwards.
TCTCCGCTTAACAACCCCGTAACCGTGTTTACAAACGAATACCGTTCCAATGAGATTGCCGTCATTATGCTGAAGTGGATCTGCATCACTAGTAATAGGGTAACAACTCTTTGCATTTATTTAATATCAATTTTAAGTTACTAAGTTTAATTTACTTGATTGCTACTAAAGGCTTTTTTGTTATGCAAAATGATTTTTCTAAAATTGTGTTGTTGTATTTCAATATATATTTATGAAAAAAACGCAAGTAATGGCTTTGCTAAAGTTATTTGGTTGATGGTTGAAGATTGAAAATATTTGTCAAGGGATAATAATAAGCACATTAAAATATAAAGGAGTATGTTGCAGAATAAGTATCACGAGTAAGAACTCTCATGTTATGGGCTATAAAATAGTTTTTACTGGCAAATGAAGTGCGTATGGCCCGGCGGCTGGTGTAGATCATAAGCGATCTACACGGTCAAGCATTACGGGCGCGGTCGGGTAGTGTGATGGGTGACCGCTAGTGGGAAATTAAATGCGCGTTTCCGTGCTTCGGAAGGCACGTTAAGCCGTCGATCCCGATTGCTTTCGATAGATGGTAGTCGTTAAACCTTGTCGGAGGGCTTATTAGCGTGGTGGAGTAACCAGGCCCTCCAGTAACTCCAGGCCTCTCCCCTAAAAAAGGGGAGAGACTCGGGACGTATAATGGCAACCAGTATTATTATTATTACTGGCGAATGATGTTTTTTTTATATCGTGAAAATGGCAAGGCAAGTAAGAATGCAGTTCGCATCGATTGTTAAGTGGTTTTGGCGCTGTGATAGTCATCATGGTTCATCACCATTTATTTTGTGACAGATATGAAATAGAACAGACTTAATGAAATTAAACAGTTATACATTATTTCATATATTACTAGATGACCCGGCAAACTTCGTATTGCCTCAGAATGAAATAATGTGTCAAAGGTTTGATATTTACGGACTATTTGTATGGGAAAATAAATTTGTGGTTTTTACTATTTCCCTTCAATTTCTGAATATTTTCTTACCTTTTAAACCGTTACAAGGTAAGGTTTGCCGGGTCAGCTAGTAATATATGAAATAATGTATAACTGTTTAATTTCATTAAGAACACTAATATTGTTACATCAGCCTCTTTGGAAAATATTCAAACAGATTCCCAATGATTTAAATTTTTATCTTTTAACAATGTGAAAGAGGCAAAGGCTTTCTGAATCTGAATGATAATAAAGTTCAACTTTATATTACCGTAGTCGCGGAAATGATAATGTAAATCCGATAGTATCCGTATTATTCGCTTTTGTTTTTAATATCGCATTCATCTAAGGGCGAGTGCAGACTGGTGGGAAAGCGGTATTCACTTCGTATTTTTTCGCCAACCACTAATTAATTACCGAGCGATGATTAATCAACGCAGCCGCGGGCACATTTAAAGCAGACTTTAATGATCCGTTAGTCCGACGCTACTATTTCTTCTGTCGGTTGGCACGTGCCGCGGACGGTTTTAAGCCGTGATGCGCCAAAGTAGCTAATGGGTGCTCGGGATTCCCGAAATTGTAGCTGGCGAGAGTTTAAATATTCTCGATAGTTGTTAAGGCAAATTTTGCTTACAGATTTCATACGCCATTTTAGTGTTATCGTGAATAACTGTTTATCCTGGGATTATAGTTTTAAGTTTAGTGCAATGAGAATTTTGCGACATGTGCTTCATATAGGTAATTATATCAGTAAGTTTCCTACGAGTTACTTAATTGTATGGAAATTTAATATTTGCTGCACTGCTTATATTTTCATTTAGAACAGGCATTATATAATTATGAACGGTGTATTCAATTTTTGTATACGCGCCAAAACCGATCATTGTCGAGGGAATATTGAACACAATGGAATATCCTGTATCAGAAGCTATTGTTTAATTTTTTATAATGTTACCCTAGTTTATAATTACCTGGTGTAATATGAATATATCGAATTTTAATGTGTGACAGTGCATTCATCCATTACAATGACAGACATTTTTGGTCGATAGTTAACGAATATAAATAAAGCTCTAAGAGAAATGTTAAAATGTATATCATAAAAATATTTAAATAGGTGAGATCTATGCCTATAACCCAAAACATAAATAAAAATATTTCACCTTAACCTCATAACCCACCTTCAATGTCGTCAAAAGCTCACGAATAGACAGTTACCTGAAACAAAAAAGCAAACTTTAGAAATCGTGACCTTTAAATGATAACCGTGTGCCTACTGAATAACACCATTCAAAGTCGAATGATGAAAGAAAAACATGGGGGAGGGATTGCGCTTTTATTGAAACCAATCTCACCACTTGCCTCGACTGACTGCGCTCCGGGCTGAATGCACGTAATTGCTTCGTCATTCAGATGATCGCAGCTTTACCCGCTTGTCTTGTTGACTGTACTTGTAGGCACTCGCTTTGTACACGCGGCCTTACGTCGCGTCGCCTGACATGTGCATTGTCTAGGGAGTTTCGCCGCCCGCTTTTATGCCGGCAACAAGTTTCAGCTCGTGATGTGAACTAAACATTTTTTAGCATTTTTTTCTACCACAAAATGAAAATCGTTGACTAAATAATGCCCAATTCCCTACCATGCATGTTTTCCTTAGAAGGTTCCAGTAAAGGCAAGATCGCGAAAGGAGCAGTTTTTTTAAGCCTTTCATCATGTTTTTTGATGAGAGGGTAGAATTAAAACTGTGAAAAATTTTAATACGTTAATTAACCGGCGACGCTCCGCCGAATTCCTTATTCTGATGAGGATCTCGACACCTACTTTGTTCGTTAAGAAATTTCATTTGGGTGGGTTCAGTCTTTTAATTCTCTAATGTGATTAACATTATTAGATAAAATCGTACATGTTGGCTACTGAACAAGTTTTTTATATTCACGATAGTTATCTTAAAGCAATACAGTAGCTAAACCACTTTTTTATACTGAAGGTGGCAAACAAAAAAACGCAGTTCACATGGATGTTAAATGATGACTGCAGCCTTTAGACTACACAAAAACCAGAGGTCAAAATGCAAATAAGAGACTAATGGCCGAATACTCAAACGTCACTCTATTTTAAGCAACAGCAAATGTGCGCTACCTCTATCGTTTGAACGTGTTTTATAAAGACAGAAGACTTTTAAGTCCCACTTAGATTTAAGTGACGTTTGTGTATTTGGCACACTATCATTTGGTGGCAGGGAGACTAGGTAATGCCTACGCCATGTTGATATGAATCGAAGTTTAATGAAAGAACAATAATAATTTTATTCAACCAGATATTCAAACTCAGTAACTATTTCACCTAAACTAAATAAAAATAAATGAAAAACGCATCGTATAGAAGAGTTCAAGCGAGATGCTTTACTTTTTGAAAATATGTAAATGAATTGCAACAAAATTGCAAGAAATCGGACACAGTACCGAAAGCAGTGCCACTTTCCGCAGTCGTATTTTCGTTTTCATTTCGAAAATCACAAGAAAGTGAACGTTGAGGGGAAAAAAGACGAAATGAAAGGAGAGTCTGTGTTTTAATGGGTTAATTAGCCAACGATCCTCCGGTCGGAGCTTTAATTAAAATGAAAAATTTTCGTGACTAGACTGAGGGAATTAATTGCTCCTTTTCATGGAACTATTCAGGTGAGAAGAGAGTAAATAAAGCGACCACGCCGCCCCAACATTATATTTTAATAACTATTCCTCGTGAAAAACAACTACGTTAACTGCAATTTTTAAATCTCTTAGCATGTTGCCATTTAGCGGCGATGCACTTTTAGGGTGCCGTAATGTACTCGTACAAGGAACCCTTATCTGTCCGTTCGTTTGTCCGCAGTTTAGAAACTCTTAGCCTGGGTTGCACCACGACTTTTGCTAAAGCTAAAGTTATTGTAACATTTCACATCCTGCTTTAACTTGAACAGATTTCCTTAAGTTAGAAAAGTATGTGAAATGTATCACTAACTGGCTTCAGGCTTAGTATTAGAAAGTAATTTGGCTTGAATATACATATGAACCTGATCACCATGCCAAATAAGTAGTGATATCAAATTTTGAAAACATTTTTTTAGATGTGATTTTTGTAGATATAAAAGGTTTTTTTTGTAGTTTTTCTTGTAACTTATGGTTGTCTGGCAGAATATGCCTAAGAGATATTTTTAAAAGAGCCGACTGAGTTTTTCCGGCAAGTTTTTCTCCGATCATATTGGCCTTTGGAACTTTGCCGGTGAATGACAAAGAATGACTCTGTTTCTTTTCTTTTTACTCTTTGTTATCAGTTTGTTAAGGGGAAATGAGACATTCTACTGATAAACTTTTTACATTAGTTTATTACATTTAGTTTTATGTTAGTGATATTCTTGACTTTACATATATTTTTTATCTTGTTTGACATGTATTTCAATTGTTGTTCACTTTAATTTATTTTGTTTTTTTGACGTGTCATAAGAGGTGCCTGTCACCCTAAATGAATAAATGAGTTTCTGATTCTGATTCTGAAAAAAAAAAAGGAAAACATTTGTCGATACGATTCACAAACGGACAGTCGTTTTGTGAAATATTCATCCCCATTCTCTACCTGCTAAATAGTTGTATTAGGAGGTGTAAACAAAAACATGGTAGTACTATACAATTATAATGAAATTAAAATGATAACTATCACAGATAAGTCGGCTTCACAAGTCTATGAGCAATTAGTCGATTATCAGAAAAAAATTAGGTTACTTGAATAAACGGTACCCTATACTGCGCGTGGTACGACACGCGCTTGACTGGTTTTTAAATATCTTAGCATGTTGGCATCTAGCGTTGGTGACCCTTTTTTGTCGTATCGTTTGCTGTGACGTTAAAAGGAAAAAATGAAGACGAGAAATGCGGCAATTTTAAAATCAGAGTAAACGCTCCTAGTGATAGTGATATAGATATTGAAATTAGTGTAACGTTTAAAAATTGCTTAATACAAAAAGGTAGCTACTACAAAGACTTATCCTCAAATTTATAAACGTATTTAAGCTAAAGAGTTGCCCTCTTATTCGTAAACGTATTTTAGCTAAAGTGTTGCTAATCTCTCCTTTGTCTTTTTCTATCCTGCACATTTGACAATGCAACTGACAATGACAAAGCATTCTATAGCTAAAACATTTGTAATGTACGTTTATGAATAAGGGGGCTAGTATATTAACAATTTCTTAATACTTTCACAAATTATTTTTGGTTTCTTTAAATCGAATGCCAGATTGCGATATTAAAAGTTAAAGAAAATATTATCTCTTTATTCATGTGGTTTCTAATAATGAAAGTATTTCGGCAGCAGGAAATGCTATAAAACATCATGTTTGCAGATGCACGTCCTTTTAAGAGGGACAAAATTAAAAATAAATTCTAAAAGAAAAAAAATACTTCAGGTAGAGAATATGTAACGTTTCAAACTAGCGTATTGCCCTGTAATTTCTGGCACAGAGGCATAACACCTTAGGTCTCAGGAGTGGCATCGCATCTGCATTTTGACCTCTGGTCATTGTGTGGGTGTCTATAGGCTGCAGTCATCACTAAACATCAATGTGAACTGCATGCTTGTTTGCCACTTCCATTACATGAAAAAGAGTAATAATACTACTTCAGGAGGGACTTGAATCCGCGACCATTGAGATTTCTAGTCCAGCCGCTCTCCCAAATGAGCTACTTTGGTAGCTCATCCATTTACGCCATTATTGGGTTGACTGACTGCACTAGTGCCAGAATTCTCTTCCACTGGAAGAAAATTATTCCTTTAGTGGGCGGTGGGGTCGTCACGTCCCGACGCCATATTTGAGGTACGGAAACCTAAAACTAAAATATTGGTATAGGTCCCTATTAAGAAAGATAAATAAATAAGACTTAATACGTGTAAACAGCAAACCTTAGCAACAAGATGAACATCGACAACAGTTTATCCTAAATTATAGCATTCCCAAGAACATTAAGAAATGATCAATGTTTGCACCGTCCTGTGCTACCAGCGCATTAATAATGCGAGCAGCATACAAATTACCGATGCGCAAGATAAATCCACTAGTCTTACCTACGTTAACGAATTGTGTTCTTAAGTTGCAATAAACTATGTAAATTTCGAAATTTAAATTACAAACAACAAGGCACGTCAGGGTGTAGCAGTGTGAGACCGGGGACGGACTCCGGTCGAAGGTGGCACTTGAAAGTATGTGGCAGTTTTCCACTGGACACTGGACTGTGTGCCGCGATAAGACGTGGAAATTAATATGGAATTATCGCGCATTGATTGTGACAACGCTGCCGTATTTCCTATTATGACATCTATTTTCAATATGTTAATAGATTTAAGTCTTACATGGATCTAAAAGGAAAAATGAAATAGAAGAGAGTATCACCTATCTAATGACTTAATAACACAGTACCGCATAAAGCCGGTGCGGGGCCCGTAGCAAATGTTACCATGGGGCCCTAGAGGTACATTGCCTACTGAAATGTAGGATGTAAATAAAACAGAACATTTACGAAAAGGAATCGAAAACAATATTAGGGGATTCTCCCTGTAAGTATTGTGGCATTGCCAACTTGCAACATAATAATATACCTATATAATTACAGTTTGGCCAACGCTCACTCTGAGAATAGCTAAGGTGTATTACATATTTTACATATTTGTCTTTTTTTTGGCCATAGGTAAGGCGAGGGTCCCGTAGCATTTGCTGCCTCCTGCTATATGGCTAATCCGGCACTGATATAACATAGTGTTTTATATTATACTGTAGCAGAAAGTAGAAGTTTCACAGAACGTGTGCCGCGATAGAGGATCGTGGGAGTGAATTATGGGCCTCGAGGCGTGTTTACTGTAGCGGATCAGCTGTCTCGAAGTTTGGACTATACTTCTTCCCTTTTTTTCAATGTCATCTACCGTATACAATAAAATTCTATTTTTATTTGATCTGTTTTCAGGGCTTATAGCCCCCACTGACGATCAGTTAAACTGATCAGTCGGACTGACGTAAAACTAAAATTTGATCGTCAATGGCGAATCATAAATCCACAGTTTTAACTGAAGACGTGCCCGGAATTTTTCTGTACATTTCATAATCCAACCAGTATTGCCAACTTAGTGGATTTTGCACTAAAGTTGGTGGTTTCAATCGCCCATTATTTTGGTCGGCTAATAATATTACGCGTCAGATATTTTATTAGCTGAAAATAACTTTTTTTATGATATGAAGTGGAATAACAAGCATACAGTTTACATTGACGGTACGTAAGCCTGTAGCCTATAAACAACAACACGAAACCAGAGATTTAAATGTAGATGCGTTGCCACTCCTGGGGTCTAACACGTATCAGTGCATATCAGTTCCTACTAATAAATAGCTTCATTTGGTTGAGCGTTATATAACGGGTATTTGATTACGGTCGAATGGACCATGGACAGGACATGGAAGTGTCCATGGTCCATTTGAAAGCTATCAAAAAACGTCTACGTCCCAAAGGACCGTAGGGACGCGATTTTTGTACCTACTTATTGTACGTTCAAAAATAATCTGAATACGACGGTCTAACAAAACAAAGTAATATATTTTATATCACATTATACTAATATGTTACAAGAGAACTATTAAATACAAGTAATATATATAACTATTTATTATATACATAAAAACGTAACGTAACTTCACGCCTGTAATACCCATAGGGGTAGGCAGAGGTAAATGCATGCATTCAAGCATACATGCAAACACCCATGACTCGCCGGTTACGTTTTTGGCTCATCAACAGGTGGAAAGACTGTTGCCCTCTTCGGGCACATTATCAAACTCCGGGTACTGGGACCGGGGGACTTCCAGAAAATGGAAAAATCTCAATAGAACCAGAGATAAAGGATTTTAAACCATTATCTCTGATAGCCCCGACCCGGGAATCGAACCCAGGACGTCCAGCGTAGTAGTAGTGGAAATATTATATACATAATAAATAGTTTTGTACGAGGGTGGATCCAAAAGTTCGTGGCCCAAGCTACAAGGAGACATGACATCTTTTTAAATTTACCGTCATTTGTTAGTATGTCTTCTACTGATTTATTGTGCGCAGTTTCATTCTGATACTGCACAATATAAATTTTCTGTGGTTATTTGTTTGAAGCATTCTGACGCGATTTTCAATAATGGAGAAAATTTAACATCGTGCAGTCATTAAGTACCTCAATAAAAAAGGCCTGTCACCAAAAGACATCCATCAAGATATGGTGGGCACTTTGGGGTCTGATCGGAGTCTGCTCCATCGTATTCCAGTGTTAAGAAGTGGGTAGCTGAGTTTAAGCGCGGTCGTGAGAGAATTGAAGATGATCCTAGGAGTGGACGGCCTACAACCTCTACCACGAAAGAAAACATCGATAAAATTTGTGATCTCGTACTGGGTGATCGACGTTTGACCATCGGTAAGATAGCTGAGACAACAGACATTAGTTATGGCCGGGTGCAACACATAATAACGAAAGAATTTGGATTGCATAAGATTTCTGCTCGCTGGGTCCCGAGGTTGCTTTCAGCTGAACAAAAACGAGTTCGATTCACAATTTCGCGAGACTGTGTGGAACTTTTTGAGACTGATCCCGTGGACTTTTTGTCTAGATTTGTTACCATGGATGAAAACTGGGTTCACCACCATATTCCTGAATCAAAGCAACAATCCAAACAGTGGAAAAGATCTGACTCACCTACACCGAAAAAGGCTAAAGTCGTTTTGTCGACTAACAAAGTCAGGCTTCTGTTTTTTGGGATGCGAAGGGCATTATTTTTGTATATTATTTACCAAAAGGTCAAACTATTAATTCTCGTTATTATTGTTACCTTTTACGAAGACTACGAGAAGAAATAAAAGAAAAAAGGCCAGGAATGTTGCGTAAGAAAGTTTTGTTCCATCAAGACAATGCACGTGTTCACACTTCGGTTGAAACAATGTCTGTAATCCATGATTGTGGCTACGAATTGCTGCCCCACCCACCTTATTCGCCGGATTTAGCCCCCTCAGATTATCATTTATTTCCAAAATTAAAAAAAAAAATATGGGTGGCTCGAAATTTTCGACCAAAGATGAGGTGATAGTCGCAGTAAACGAGTATTTCGCCGACCTTCCGGAATCTTTTTTTTTCGAGGGCATAAACAATTTGCAGTTCAGGTGGAAGAAGTGTGTTGAGCTAGATGGAGACTATGTCGAAAAATAAAAATAAAATTAGACCCACTTTTCTTTCATTTTCTTGGTCGGGCTTCAAACTTTTGGATCCACCCTCGTATAATACATAACTATTTATTATATTCTATCAAACGAATATATTATACCAAACTAATATATTATAGCCAAAAAATAGCATAACGTTGTAACGAGTTATTGATAAATATTCAACTCACGATATTCGAATCACACTGAATTCCACGGCCAAGGTCAGGCGTCAACTAAGGTAGGTACGGCTAATATCGTCCACGTTTTCAAATTTCTTGATTTTAATATTTGAATTGATTATTTCAAAAACAACATAATTACTTAAAAAACTTAGCAGGGCAGACAAAACAGTTTTTTATGTTAAACGAACATTGAAAACATGTATGTAGACATAATTTTGTTGTTTTCACATTAAAGGTGGACATTTATATCATCTTATTTTTACATTCATTCTGGAAAAAATGGGTCTAGCATTAATAAATGAAAATACGTATACATAGTTACCTATTTTCATTTATCTCACTTTCTATTTATATTAAAAAAAAACAAAAATAGTGTTCTTCGTCTCTTCTGTAACTGTAGTCGGTCAAGAATAAATCGTGTTATAAAAATCCATAAACTGTATGATGGTGCCAACTTTTTGATGTCAGTCACTTTTTTAGGATTCCGTACCTAAAATATTAAAACGGGACCCTATTAGCCTCTGCTGTCTGTCTGTCTGTCAGTCTGTCCGTCCGTCAGTTCGTCTGTCTGTATGTCACTAGGCAGTATCTCATAAACCGTGATAGCTAGAAAGCTGAAATTTTCACAAATTATGTATTTCCGTTGCCGCTTTACATAGAGCACACAGATGCACGGGCCACCGGCCACGACGGACCGGAGGGGAGTAGCCATATGCAGGCTTTGCAAGCCCAAATGGTCATACGCGTATAATAAAAACTAGTTGCAGCCAGATTGCTCATTAGACTAAATCTAGCTGTGCGGCTGAACTGACGTCCTGAATAATACCGATTTGCTCTGTTTCTTTGCTGTAAAAATAAATCTACCTCATCAAGTTTACAAAAAGATAGCGTTACCTTTCAAATGTAAGTAAATTTTATTCAGAAAATTGTTATTTTATTCTTGAAAACATAAAAATACGATAATATCGCTCGTGTTGTTTTGGACTGATGTAAACAACACAGACTTATAGATGTACCATATACGATACGCGGATCGGTCGAGCGACTGATCCGAGTTTGTTTCCGGGAAGCCGCTGTCTCCGAGATGTTTAAATGTGTGTGAAATTATTTATGTATTTTGTTAAAGACAAGTTGTGAGTTTCGTAATGATAGACGAATTTTGTTGTGCGTGTGCGCGTCAATTCCCCCAAAATCAAATTCCCCCCCGCAAAAAATGACAGACTGTTTTGCATCGGTAAGAAAAGCTATGGCTTCTTCCCTCCGGTCGGCCGGTGGACCGTGTTGCTCTATGCCGCTACAACAACAAATACAAAAAATAAAAATATAAAGGGGGATGGGTGCCCATACAATAAACGAGTTTATTTTGTATTTTTGTATGGTAAAAAGTGGCAAACAAGCATACAGTTTACATTGATGGTAAATAATACTGTAGCCTTTAAACATCTACATGAGACTGTATGTTTCAATGCAAATGCATTGCCACTCCTGAGGTCTAAGGTATTAATATAGGCGTAAATCGTTTGGAGTAACGCCACAGTTTTATGGCAAAAGTTTTACGAAAAATTGACCGTCAATGTGGGCTATTAATTATAACCCGCTGATCAAATACGGTACATGACATAGGAAAAAGGGAAAAGTGTAGTCCAAACTTCGAGACATGATGAACTGTACCCATATTCACTATAACATAAGAAACGAATAGTGCTCAAAAACGTAAGAAAATAGTGAATTAAAGCATGAATGAATAAGTAGCATTTTTCCACTGGACGTGAGCCACGATAGTGAGCTGTGGGAGTGAATTATGGCCCGCGGGGCGTGTTAATTGTCGCGGATCAGTTGCCGAGACGCTGAGACCGTGCTCTTTTCTGTGTCGTCTATTTCAATTATTTATGATTCTATTCTTATTTTGATTAGGTACCTATGGGATTCAAGGTATACAAGTTATTGTTTTATTTATATTTAAACGAAAAGACGTACTACATTGATACTTTATAAACAGAAAATACAAGAAACGACTTAAGCCATAATAATGGCTCAAGGGCGCAATACGCAGGGCGTATTAACTGTTGCGGATCAGTTTTTTATGACCTAAAGTTGACAGACAAGCTGGCAGGCCACATGATGGAAAATTAATATTTATTGTGTTCCTGATTTTATTTGTGACACTCTTAGCGTAAATATAGCTGGTTGTCGACCTACTGTAGTTGGCTACGTGCGGTTTCTGTAAGTTGATTTAAAAACATGTTAATTTAATATACCTACGCGAGATAAAAATAGTTTTACTACAATGAGTACAACAAATAATTAAGCGCGAAAAGTAAAGAGCATCAAGTAACTCACAATTCCTGGAGAACATTCGTCATAACTTATTTATTTAGATTGGCAATCACTTATGATATTTTAATACTCTTGAGTGAAAAGTCAAAGAGTTTTTATGGAATAAAGTGTTTCCTTTCCACAGGTTTCTGTAAAGCTGTACAGATTGTGGAAATTATATTTAGCTACCGCAGACATGGGCAGACGAATTCGACGATATTCTACGATCTATATAAGGCCAGGCTGAATATTGTTGAACTGAATATTGAATTAGTCTGCCTTAATCATGGTACCATTGAATCGAAATGTTAGGTACATAAACGAGGAAGAAGATGCATACTTACTGTATACACGAGAAAAAATCGCAAATATAATTTCGAAAATAGTGGACAATACTACCAACATCACAACAACAACGAAGTGACTCCTATGATGAATGGTGTGTACATAAGATTCAGTCCCTACTAAGCAGACCACCTGTCAGTATGTTCGTGACCTAAGCGAAGTGAAGTGTATTTAAAAGCGGCTTAGCATATGTGAACCGCTTATGCATAATTTAACCGCCCTGTGACTGCGCTTCTTATTTAAATATGTAGTGTTAAAGTTAATTACTATCTTCTCCTCTCGTGACTACGTCAATGGCGACGGGAGACGTGACAATCCCATCGTCCTCTAGAAGGTTAGGATCCTACTGCAGAATCATTTCGATCATCCAGATATGCTGCAAACCTAATTTTTACTTATATTTATAACCTAGAGAATATATTATTATGTCCAGTAGGTTACCTATAAAAAAATGGCCGCAAGTATTTTTTTTTGGGAAAAATATTTTTTTTACTTATTTTTTTAATAAAATATTGTCGATTTCACCGCAATATGTATTAAGACACTGAAAAGTGACGGCTGCCGTTGCGCACTTGGCCGCACCTACATATTTTCGTTCCGCCCCGATAACTTTTTACATCCATAACGTACATGCATTATTTGTATAACAAAATAAAGCTATTAAGTTTGCAGCATATCTGGATGAACGAAATGATGTTGCAGTGGGATCTTAACCTATAGTACGTAAAGGAGAATTGAATTCTTCCGCTAGTGCAGTCAGTAAACCGAAAAAGTGCGTTTAAACCATTCCAATAGGGCGGTAGTAAAAATAACAATGCGGGATGAGCAGCAGCGCAGCATCTCACGATAAAACTACTGCTACTGCGATCGCCAATCCGCCTGCCAAGCGAGGAGATTCTGGCATATTCTCCCCATATGACGCACAATACTGTCGTGGGCGTCTTTGGGGAAGGCTTTGGCTAGCAGTGAATGGCTTTAGTTTTAGTTATGACTAGCTGTGCTCGCGATTTCGCCCGCGTGTCTGAGAATCTATGATTGTTCAGTATTTACCCGGACGAAGTCATAGGCGCAGCTAGTATAAAAGTATTCTAAGTTACTCCTTATTACATAAGCTATCTGCTAGTGGAAGTCCCGTCAAAATCGGTCCAGCCGTTCCCAAGATTAGCCCCGCCAAATAGACAGACTGACAGGCAAAAATTGTAAAACTATTGTATTGGTATATGTGCCGTGTATACATACATATGCATTTAGTAAAAAGCGGTAATTTTAATATTACAAACAGACACTCCAATTTTATTTATTTGTTTGAGTTTATAGATGGTGACTGTCGTGACTTTATGGAGCAACTACTTGTTGCTATACTACGGTTTTTCGGGTCGAGATTAATTCTGTTATGTCCATGAGATTAGAATTACAAATTAATGCAGAATTCATGTGATTGATCACCGCAAAATAAGTCAACTTATAATCAATTAATGGAGGATAGCCATAATTTTTATTCACGGAAATGCCAAACAAGTATTCCCAATGATGGCGATGGTTAATTGCAGTCTCTTTGCATACCTATCTACACATCTTTATGTGTAGATATAGGTATGCAGATGCATTATTGGTGTCAAATTATGGATCTATAAATATCATCTTTTTTGTGCAAGACTAGTTTCATCCCATACTTTATATTACTTTATATCCTTAGGTTTCTAATAAAAAAAGACAAAATTACACATGTTTTCTTGTGAATAAAGCTCTTCAGGTAAACTATTTTTTTCTATATGTATAATTCAATCTAGAGATCTGTCTATCAGGTTTTTCTAAAATAGTACCTCATTGACTGTAGTTTTAAGTAACTATATGAAAAAACAATAATGCATCGACTATATTAATATCCAAGATATCTACAGTAGGTATCGGAACAACAGAATAGTTAAAATCGATTAAATAATAGGTACTTAAAATTCTTAAACACGACAATAATACCAAAAGTGGAATTTACGCCTCCAATTTTGGCACTCAAGTTTTCGTCGACAAAAGAATGGGTTTGAATCATAAAGTAACCTTTTCATAATCGGTCAAATCAAGAGAACCTCTTGTTCGCCCACTCGTGAGGCCAAAACAGGATAAAATTCAATTATTCGCCTTATTTGATCAAATACTTTAAGAAATAAATCCGGTCGGTTATGAGTTGTCATGCGAATACAATAAGAGTTAAATGTTTTTTTTTTACCGACGGAAAATGATGAGGTTATCAATTCGACGTGTATACTCGTATATATTTTTTACCTATGAAGACGCATATTTTTACTTGGAACTCTGCTAAGGGAATAACTTTGATCTTGACGAACAAGTTTTTCTTTTTCTTCATATCATCATGTGAGGGAGGAATCGAAAAAATTTATAATAATAATTTTTTTAACTAAGTTCTTTAAATCTTAATTTAGTTTACTATTAATATATGTTTTGTACTTTTACTATAAGTAATAGTTATTTACTCTAGGTAATTTGGTAATTTGTCATTACTAGACGTTGTGAAGGAATCTGTAAAGATCTATTCGAAATATTTATTTCTTTCTAATTTTCCGCTTGCTTATTTTTTTAGATAATAGCCTTCAGAGTTCCCATACTTACTGGTACAGACATTTTAACCTCAGAAATAAAACAAATGTTTCTTATTATGGCTTGTCAGATGTTTGTGTTTCTAAGTTAGCATTAACGTGCTCTGTATGCCTCCTTAAAACTGGCAAAAGTCCACTTGACGCCGCAAAAATAATGTTTTTCAACATTACAAGAACTCCAGCAGTTTAATTCCAACGTTATTCTACGTTACCAGTAAATAAACGAGGATGGTGCTCCGGAAACTAAATGTTTTGCACATAGAGCTGGGCATCGCAAAAGAAGCCACATGATTCGGTTTTTATTTAGCCGGATAATATTTTACAAGTGGTTGTTTCAGTGTTGCGGTCACCATTTTGGTTAGTAGTTGTGCATTGGATCCGACATGATTTCTTGGAAACATCTCTTTTTCAAATGGACTGCGTAACTGTTGAGTAATTAACTTTTTTGAACCTTTTAAGAGGCATGTAGTGCATATGGCAACTTGTTGACGTGACGGCAACTCCGTGACGACTCCTCATTGCGCAAAGCGGTTCTGGAGGACTGTCAGTGGTAGTGTTAAGTACTATTATTTATGGTTATGTTCGTTTAGATATTTCTATCACAGATTCAAAACGTTCTTGGCATCAAGGAAGTCAATAAAGTTTTGGCAACGTATTTTGACTTCTACTTTACGTTTTGTGTTTTTTCTCCTACTTTAATGCACCTTTGACAGTTCTTTTTGGCTTGTCCACCTTTGTACATAATTTATGTGCGAAAGTATAAATAAATATATAAAGTAATCAATTAGGTACCATCCATGTGTCCTGAATGCATGCTTGTTTGCCACCTTCATAACATAAAAAATTTCAATATTGACCAAGTAATCACACAAATTATTTCACCGGGTCGTTTTGCAATACTAGGTAAACATTTTTTTTTTCGAAAATTAATATCGCGTTATGTGTGACAAATCAATCCTGCAGATGTGTCCCACATACCTAAATGTAAACCGTGATTTTTTCAAAAGTTGTATTTACTAAGCAGGTAAGTATAATGTAATAATATGGATAATGTAATAATATGGATAAAGCGCGCATGGCTCGGCGGCTGGTGTGGATCGTAAGCGATCTACTCGGTTAAGCACTATGGGCGCGGTCGGGTAGTGTGATGAGTGACCGCTAGTGGCAAATTAAATGCGCGTTTCCGTGCTTCGGAGGCCACGTTAAGCCGTCGGTCCCGGTTGCTATCGATAGATAGCAGTCGTTAAACCTTGTCGGAGGCCTTATGGGCGGTTTGAAAAACATCCGACACCGGGTTGGCCACTAACCCCGTATCTCCACCAATCCGCATTGGAGCAGCGTGGTGGAATAAGCTCCAGGCCTTCCCCCAAAGAGGGGAGAGACTCGTGCCCAGCAGTAGAACGTATAATGGGTTGCCATTATTATTATTATATTATTAATAATATGGATTGAGAACTTGTTTATTGCTTGAAAAAACACCACCGAGAAGTCAAAAAAATACATTTACTGAATGTTATTAATTATAATATTGTTAGAAGAAGAGTGACGAATCTCGTGATGGTGGACGGGGTTCGTGTGAGCGGAGTCTATTGTCAATATGAGCACTTACAAAGTCAGTCTGCGTTCAGTTCTCGTCGAGCTCACTTGGCTAGGGGAACCTCTGCCCGTTTGAGTGGTCAAACTGCCTTTTTGTTGCCTCTTAATTTCGCGTGTACTTAAATATTAAATGAGATTTCTTTGTTATTAAAAAGTTCATAATTTTGTTTAAATTTCCGCTAAATTTGAACATTTGTAACAATTAGTAAATAAGTCTAGTGTGATTCGTGTTTTCATTTTGTTTATTTCCACTTCTGGTTTCCTAAAAATATTTAATGTCAGAAGATCGGACTCAGTGCACAAACTTTTTTTATACGATCCGATGTCCGGTTGTGCGCGACGGTCACCGAGGAAAACAAATCGTTTTAATTTGTGCTGGAATCGTCTTATGTCATTTGAGAACTTGCGACATTAGTTGGCGGTTTGATTTCTTTCACAAGTTTGTTTAGATTTTTCACAGATTTAAGAATTCAGCAGTCTTGCAAGATGTAAAAAATCATTTTTTGACAAGATTGCAAAAGTCATACATGCACATGTTTATATCTACAAGCAAATCCTATAGCAAACGTTACTAGTCATACAATAAACATCTCATGAAATAGAATGATGAAGTTGTGGGAAACACCTAGTATCATATCATTACAAACATATTTTCCGATTATAACTATATACTACCGACCGAGCCACAGAATCGATAAATAAGGATAGAATGGCTAAAGACTCATTTTCATATTGAAACCGCTGTCGCCAGTTGCACGCATTGACATTGACACTACAGAGACAATTCAAACTGCAATTGGTCAATTGAAATAGACCACTCCCAAACACTTACTTCTCACAAAACTAAAACTCTTTCAACTTAAGTAATTCGGTTGCTTTTCGTATGCTCTGATTTCGCAAAGTTAAGACGTTTTGATTCGAAATATTCGAATGTCATAATTTCCACAAACTGTCTTACCAGTTTATAACATTTCCACAATGATCGTGCAATTCGATATTATCGAAATTGGTGTTTTTGTTAAACAATATTTTTAGTGAATTATTTTTATTTTATTTAAGAGTATTGAATGTGACCTCTATTGAGATGTTTAGTGAAAACCGTGCTCAGAAGCTAATATTGTCGCAGTTGGTCGCACATTCACAGGTGTTTTTAGTTAATGGTGAATATGACATCTTTTTTCGAATCCAAGATGGCAGACATAATTATTTTTTGCAAATGTATTAGAGGAGTTAATTTCGAGGTTTTTTGGGGTGCTGATTACGAAAATGACTTCTATTTTCAGACACAAGATGGCGGAAACCTAAATGTAATATGGGTGTCAATTTGAAGGTTTTCTGGGGTGCTGATAACGAATATGGCGTCTGTTTTCGAATCCAAGATATTGTAAACCTATGGAAACCGGCTGAAATGTTGATGTTGATGATGAGTATTTTATTATTAGACGGAGCCCATATTGCTTTGTAGTGTTATTTCTCTAATTTCTGATAATTGTCCCCCGCAAAGAACTTTATTTTTACAAAATGTGATATGGGTATCACTTTCGAGGTTTCTTGGGGTGCTAATTACGAAAACGGCATTCGTTTTCAGATCCAAGATGGCGGACAGATTTTTTCTTTTAAAATATGATATGGGTATCAATTTCGGGGTTTCTTGGTGTGCTGATTACGAAAATGGCATCCGTTTTCAGATCCAAGATCCCCATCTTCTCCACCCCCCAGAACCCACCCCCCCAGAACCATTACAACGACACCCATGACGAAAAAGTTGACAATTCCATGCAGCCGCCATCTCGGATGTACATTTTGAAACCACTATCGGATTCGACACCCCTATAAACCATGAAACGACACCCATGACGAAAAAGATGTCGATTCCATGCAGCCGCCATCTTGGATTAACATTTTAACACCAATATCGAATTCAACACCCTCAAGAACCATGAAAACGACACCCATGACGAAAAAAATGTCAACTCCATGCAGCCGCCATCTTGGATTTACATTTTGACACCAATTGTCAAATTGAAAAATTGTCACCTAAGTCAATTTTTTACTATTGGTACCTAACGTCCGATGCGAAATGCGAATAAACCATTGCAGTATTACTACGAAGGGGGCAAATGAAACTAACGGCCACCGGGATGGCCGTTGACACTATTTATTCGCAACGGCCACCCCGGTGGCGGTCTCAGAGGGGGCCGATGGGAATAAAGGTCCGTTTTCAGATACAAAATGGCGGACAGCCTTTTTTTGAAAATGTAATATGGATATCAATTTTGAGGTTTCTTGCGGTGCTGATAACGAAAATTGCATCCGTTTTCAGATCCAAGATGGAAAATAGACTTTTTTCTTCAAAATGTGATATGGGTATCAATATTATAAAAAGAAAGTCTGTCCGCCATCTTGGATCTGAAAACGGATGCTATTTTCGAAATCAGCACCCCAAGAAACCTCGAAATTGATACCCATATCACATTATGATAAAAAAAGTCTGTCCGCCATCTTGGATCCGAAAACTGTTGCCTCTTTCGTAATCAGCACCCCAAGAAACCACAAAATTGACACCCATCATTATAGGTTAACTGACATCCCATACCCATATTACTCACATGATAATTATGTGCCTTCGAGCTCTACCATTGAAGCTCTACCACCGTACGTTACCACTTAGCAGCAGGTAAATTTTGCTGCTGATCGATTAAGTATGAAGACTAATCGGTTTTGAGTGTTCTTTTAAAAATTGTATAAAAGTATAATGAAACATTGTCACATTAACTTATTATCACTTTCATACCATCGGGTGCAACACCACCCGGAACTAAGCAGTTGATCTGTATTTCATATCTTTGACGCAATGTTCCAAATGTTCCGAATGTTCCAAATGATGCATAAAATGATTCGGCACAGTTTAGTGTTTCAGATGCTAATGTTCCATCCACCAATGTTATATGTAACTATACAAATATCGATATGGACCATAAAAAAATATCGATATTGTATATATCACAACACTAGTGAAGATTTTCGTTTTAGTTCAATTTAATAATTATTAAAGGGTTTTTAGGGTAAGGGTGGTATTAAATATTTTTAACTATACCTCCTCGATTTACTGGAGGTCTTACTTCTCATTTTACGTGTTAAAATAACACAAAACGGCATTTTTACCCAGAGATGTGTTGTTCTAAGCTGTCTACACGACACTACGAGCGGCGAACGAATGGTTCGGACGAACTATGTGTGTTCAGGCATAGTTGTGGTGCGCTTGCCACGCCCACATTACCATTCCATCTTTATTTATCTATTCCGTGGACCGAGCTAATAAATTTACTAAATAATGCAGTTATTAGCAAGTAAAAGTGTACAAAGCAGAAAAGCGCATTTGAGCTAACTAGGTCCGAACTTCATACTACGAATAAGCATCGCGGGTTGGTGTTGTTGTTTTGTAAGTACTAACTAACTTGAGAAGACGCCAATACGGGAAACGGTTTAAACGTTTGCTGCCACGAGCACTGTTTGCTAAAGCGTTGAGGTATGACGCAATACATTTGTTTCATTTGTTCAATAAGGCTTGTTATATAATAACTAGTTGTGCCCACGACTTCGTCCCCGTAGACTGAACAATAATTTTGTTAAATTCTACGCGGATAAAGTTGCGGGGCACAGCTAGTCTCAATTAAATACGTTTATGTTAACCGCATGCAATTCTGTTTAAAAGTTCTGAAGCGGTGCGTGAAGTAAATGTTCAATTGACCATAACTTCTTTTTCCCCCTATTTTGACGTTTTGACAACACTCTTTTTTTATTTATAATGGCATCGCTCTTACGCATATTGCCAGTGTCATGTAAAACAATATTTCGTATTCGTATACAAAGAACGTAAAATTTAGAATCAGTCAGTCAGTCAATTATTTATCATGTCAGTCAAGTGAGTTACAGTCAGTAATTCGAGTAAAGCGATGGCTACTTTGTAACACATATGTTAAATTTGTAAAATCTGACTCTTTTAGCTTCGTGACAATTAGATACCTAATTTAAATTGTTTATGTGTGTCGATACAAAATTTTAACACGACTATACGAAATCAATGAAAATATTTTATCCACGAAGGAGTAAATAAGCTGTGTTGTGTCGTCGATGAGTAAATGTGTCACTTGTTGTCATGCACATTAGGACTATCTAGGACGTCAGTGGATTCAATGCACTGTATGACAACTCGCCGTCTATTCTTATTCCTTAAGTCTGAGATGAAAGTAAGTAAAAAATGATCATAAAATAAAAACTAATGGGCCTATCCGAATCAAATTTTTATGACCAATTTGAAACTATTCCGCATCAAACAAAGCAAGAATAACATAAATCGGTCCAGAAAGAAATCTCGGCGACATTCGCGTACATACATAATATATATATACCGGCCGAATTGAGAAACATCTCGTTTTTTGAACTCGGTAAAAAAATTAATTTGTACAAATCCAGATTAGTATACCTACTTAGGATTTAAGAATTAATTAATGTTAGTTAATGTATACTAATAATATACCTAAAGCTGAAGAGTTGTTTGTTTGTTTGAACCCGCTTATATAAGGAACTTCTGATTTGAAAAATTATGTTACTGTAAGATAGTACATTTATCGAGGGAGTATAGCAGTATTATTATATAACATCATGATACGAGGACGAATTCATAGTCACGGCTAGTCAGTTTTAAAGCGCTACAATCTGTATTGATAGAACGGTAATTAGCATAAAAAATCGTAGAAGCACAAAATCGCATTAGAAAAATCTACGACCAACTTTAGGCCACAAATTGGTATGACTGTGTTGGAGACGTTGTTTTGGAAGCATTTACTAAGTTGTGAGGACGCCAAACTGGAAACATTTTAAACGCTTGCCGCCGCCAGCACTGGTCTGCGACGCGTTTCCAACTACTTATTTCATATCATAAAACCTGAGATGGGTTTCTTTGGAAATAAAAAGTAAATGATCACGCAGTAAATCATCTTCCTATAAATTTTATTTACACAAGTGCTACGCTAATTTTTATCTGTTAGCCGTAGCGGATTACCAATGTTTAACCGGTAGAAAAACATATGTTTTTGATGCACAAACACCAAGCTATGCAAATCATGTAAACATTTTCATTGATTTAGATGAGTGAACTTAAATAAATTTATAGAGTGGTTGAAAGTTAAGCATAAAATGAACTCCAGCAATGAAACGGTAATTAGCATAAAAAGTTTGTAGAAGCTTAAAAGTGCATTTGAACAAACTACGTCTAAACTTCAGGCCACAAATAAGTATGATCGTGTTGTTTTGGAAGCATTCACTAAGTTGTGAGGACACCAAAATCGGAAACATGTTTAACGTTATCGGCTACGTTATTGGCCAGTAACGAACCAGAGATATAGAATTGCTTTAAGTACAAAAACTTATAAAAATCAAAAAGCAAATGATCACTCGAAATAATTTAGCTACTAATTTAATTATCTTGACAGAATGCAACGTAATTTGTTACTTATTTTCCGTGGCGGGAAACCAGTAAATCACAGTTATGGGAAGATTTTCATTCATTTACTTTACGGGACTAAATATTTATATTTCCAGAGTTGTTGAATGTTACCAATAAAACTAACTCCACCAATAAAACGGTAATTATCATTAAAAAGTTTTTAGAAGCACAATAGAGCATTAGAACAAACTACATCCAAACTTCAGACCACAAATAGGTATGACGGTGTTGGTGATGTTGTGTTGGGAACATTAACTAAGTTGTGAGGACGCCGAAACCGGAAACATTTTAAACGGTTGATGTCGCCAGCACTGGCCAGCGACGCGCCGTAGACAAAGGACCGATTTAAGTACGTGTTTCATATTCGATCGAATCGATCCGATATAGGCCTTATAAAAAACAAAAAGAGAACTCTCGAAATCATTTTCCTACTAATTTTCTAACTTACTAGCCAATTCCCGTGGCTTCGCCCGCGTGGATGTCGTTTTATAAATAACTAAGTAGCGTATGTTCTTTCCCAAAGTCAGCTCTATCTCTGTACCAAATTTCATTAAAATCGGTTCAGTTGTTTGGACGTGAAAAGGTAACAGACAGACAGACAGAGTTACTTTTGCATTTATAATATTAAGTAGGGAAGTAGGGATTAGCCATAACGAAAACAAAAAAAATGTTTATATTGCACAAACGTCAACCAATACGAGTAAATCACAGTTATGCGAATATTTTCATTGATTTAAATTTCAGTTTAAAATTATGAACAGGACCAACTCCATCAATGAAACGGTAATTAGGATAAAAAAGTTCCTAGAAGCATAAAAGCACATTAGAACAAAGTGGGACCGAACTTCGGACCACAAATAGGTACCTATGACGATGTTGGCAATGTTGTTTTGGGAGTATTAACTAAGTTGTGAGGATGCCAAAACCGGAAACATTTTAAACGCTTGCTGCTGCCATTGGTCAGCAACACGTCGGAGACTGCGATGCTGTAAGTATTTGTTTTGCATTATTTACTCGTACTTTTATAAACTGGGGTAGTTAGACAGACAGACAGAGTTACTTTTGCATTTATAATATTAAGTAGGGAAGTACGGATTAGCCATAACGAACTACCATTTTTATTTCAAGATATTACTTATTACATTTGTTTTAACATTTTATATTAATTGGGGCTGGCATGGTCTCGCTAGATTAAAAGCCCTTAAATGAAAATAAAGAATAAAAAAAAAACTTTTTATATTACTTCACTCCCAAGAATCATTATATTTACAAGTTACTTTTCTGAGTCCATGAGATCCATGTAATAAATAAAAGGCGTCACTAAACTTATCGGGCGCGTTAACGAACTCCGAGGGTGCCACTACTTTGTTTCGTACCGATTTGATACGAACTATACTCCCAAGAATCATTCTGAAATACAATTTCTTTTTAGTCACATCGCTTAGCTACAAAATTTTGTCTATGCCTGATATTAATCTTTTGCAGAAGTAAAAGTTAGGTATATCAAACTCAGAAGACTGACAAAGAAGACTTTATCACGCAGTGTTAAATAATAGCCGTATAATTGTCACGGCGCGCATAAAAAATAACGTTGCATTATAAGGATTCCGATACTCTCGTAATAAATCGCCTTCACACACGATGGAGTATAGCTATGTGGTTCGTCCGTAACATTAGTTCGATGGCTATCTTGTTTGCTTTTATCCTTATATAAAATTTTGTGCAGCCCAGTGAATGCAACGACGAGCCTTCCAATATCATGCGGATTATCCGATGTAAAACGTTGTAAAATTGCCGAAGGAAATGTTGAATATAAACCTAATACGGTGAATCTAGCGTTTATATTCGAATATCCGGTGAAAGAATTTGTATTTTGCCTAAATATTGGTAACGGATTGGCGAGGCTCTAGCTGGTAAGATAAGAGTACGAGTTGCATAGTGATACATTGAATGGATTACTGTATTGTGGTGTACTTTGTACACTCACATGAAGCGGACGTTATTACGTTTAGTGTTTCACATTGTGTTCTATTTGTTTTGTCCCCGCTTTTCTACTGTCGTCCACTGGCACACGAGGGTCATTGCAACTCTCATAACCAACGTCTAACAAATCATATCAGTCTTTTATAAAAACTTAGGTAACCGTGTTTCGAATTTAGTCGGAATTATTTTTGAATGAAATGTATTGTTTCAATAAGGAATGAAATGCGAAACTTTGCCTTCAGCTTTGTTACTTTTGCATAATAATGGAAATTTGAGTACAAATTTACTGTCATGTCGCAATGATTTATCTATGAGTGTCGAAGAGTCTTTATTATTTCATGCATAGTAAATTAATAGGTATATTACTGATTAAGTACAAGTGTTCTTATGCCTGTCGCCAAGATGTTTAAATGTGTGCGTGAAATTGTTTATGTATTTTGTTAAAGTCAAGGTGTGAGTTTCGTAGTAAAAGGCGATTCTTGTTGTGCGTGTGCGTGTGTGTCACACGAATTTTCCTCCGCAAAAAATTACAGACTGTTTTACATCGGTAATAAACGCTATGGCTTCTCCCCTCCGAACGGTCGGTGGCCCGTGTTGCTCTATGATTTTGAGACACATGGATATCTCACCTAAAACTAAGCGTTTTGGAAATGATATTTTATTCACAGTGCCTGATTTTACTGTAATCGTGCTGTAAGGACACTGTGTGTAGTTGCAAAAATTTCGTCGTGCTGTTTTGCCTCGATCATTTAACAGGCAAACCCATAAATTCCATTATCTCTCGATAAGTAAATTAGAACGCATTGAAGTCAATTCTTTAATTAACTCCGTGTAGAGTGTCGATAACGAGAAGAAAAACACTTAATTGGTTGCAAAAGAGACAAAGTAGGTAGGTACCTACTCTTTGAATCACAGCATTATAATACTTAAAATATTATTTATTGTTCACCACAAAAAAGGAAATTACATAATATACGAGGTATTAAAAAAAAAGTAGGCGCAGCAGGCGGCCTTATTACTCACACAGCAATTTCTTCCACGCCATTGTTTATTACATGGTTTGAATACTATCAAAGACAAAAAACAATTATTTTTTAAAATAACTTCAAAAAATGTCATATTATTTTTTTTTTGTCAAAACATGCTTGCTAATACAAAAATGTTGTCAAAACATGCTTGAATATTTTCCTTCTAATTTTTCCCTTCATTTGACTGTTTAATACAATAAAATTCGGAAATTATTTATTAATTTATCCTCCAAATATGTCATCCAAATATAAATTTTAACCCAATTGACACAGTTGTTTCGCAGCAAATTGGCTGTGACAGAGGAACAGGTAGACCCTTATAAGGTTGCAGTTCTCGTTTTGGGAGTGAGGAACCCTAAAAAGATTAACAACAACACATCACTTGCCAAACGACTGCACCAAACACTCCAAATACCTACACCGTGACGATGGCGTGACAAGATGTTATTGCATTGGGTATGTAGCTTTACCCGCATTGGCTTGACAGCGCCGTAATGGATTGTTTACCTCCGCGCGGACGTCCGCCACCGCCGTCGATCACTGACACCGGCCTAATTACATGTAAATAAATGCAGGCCCAATCGCCTGATCCGATCCGCTCCAGTCAACTCTCTCGGAACGCGTCGATACACAGAGTTGACCTTTGCCGGATCAGTATCCATTTTCGGAGGTTCATTTTTGACTCGCGATCCGCCAAGTCAGATGCCATGAATCGATTACACGCTCTGTAAACATTTAAACGAAAGCTAATTTTATAATTTATCTTCGGTGGCTGCTGTTTATTTAACGCTTTTCGTTTAATCGGTTTTCTTTTCAGGTGTTTGTATTAAAGGTTCTTTAGATTTTAGGTTATTTTAGACGAATATATGTTTTTTCTTCTTCTTCTTCAATTTATTTTTTTTATCTCATTTATTCTCCAAAAGTATATCACGAGATTCACAAGCTTATAATTAACGTGTTAACGTTACACGCCCATATTTGGCCCACTAATTCTCTGAATGATGTGTATTTAATTTCAATACCATTGGCCTAGTATTTCAGTGAGAAATTGACTGTGACAGATAAACGGATAGACACATGAGTGATCCTATTCCTAAATGTTTATGTTTTTTTTGAGGTACGGAATCCTAAAAGTGACAAATTTCAACCACACATGTCAAACGACCGCACCAAACACCGCAAATACCGACACCGTGACGCAGGCGTTACAAGATGTTATTGCGTTGGGCATGTAGCTTTACCCGCATTGGCTTGACAGCGCCGTAATGGATTGTTTACCTCCGCGCGGACGTCCGCCACCGCCGTCGATCACTGACACCGACCTAATTACATGTAAATAAATGCAGGCCCAATCGCCTGATCCGATCCGCTCCAGTCAACTCTCTCGGAACGCGTCGATACACAGAGTTGACCTTTGCCGGATCAGTATCCATTTTCGGAGGTTCATTTTTGACTCGCGATCCGCCAAGTCAGATGCCATGAATCGATTACATGCTCTGTAAACATTTAAATGAAAGCTAATTTTATCATTTATCTTCGGTTGTTGCTGTTTATTTTTCTTTTCACGTCTTTGTATTAAAGGTAATTTATGTTTTTCATTATCATATTTATCCTCCGAAAGTAAATTGACAAAATAAACATTTAAATTAAACCTAATTTCATGATATAACTTCGGTTAAATAATAAATTGCAACCCATTATACGTCCCACTGCTGGGAAAGAGTCTCTCCCACTTTGGGGGGGAGGTAAGTTTGGTTGTTTCAATCTATTTAACACTGTGTAATCGATTTTATTTAAGGTGTTTTTATAGATATTCACTTTTGTTTACATTAACGAAACTTAATTTCGTTTACTTATTTATATTTACTTGTTTAATTACATTTCTGGTACACATACTAAATATATTGAACTTCAGGAGTGACTAGAACTTTGCACTGCGACCTTAAATTCGTAAACATATAACTTCTTTGTATTGCCCACGGTTTCATTCTCGTGCTATTTGATTAAAATATTTGGCTACGGGACTCTAAAAATTCCAAGGAAAAAGTTACTACAGGGCTAAAATTTTGAATTCGCATGCGTAATTAACAAATACAATAAAATATAGCAATTTAAAGGCATATTTGTAACTTTTATAACAACGTAAAAAGACAACAACCAAAACGTTTTATAACCCCTAATCCTATCCCTATTAAAATTTGAAATCCAATATATCAATCATGTATAAAACTCTTGCAAAAAGCTTTCAAATTCATAGGATTCATATTCCAATATATTCAAAATTGGAATGTGGGTTCACGGTCAACAAACGCACAGATATTTGGAGCTTATTGCAAGTTAAGTGAATATCTGCATTCGATGAGGTATACCAGTATATCCTAGCCTAATGGTGTGCTATCTCGTTACAAAACTGGTGCGTATCATGAACATGAATGTACATACGTTGCTAGTCAATTGCCAATTGCCTGGCTGCTGCCAATTGACTGTACATCGCCTTTAATATACCTATGCTAATACATCCCATAGCGATCTGTTTGCCACTAGATAATTAATATTGAAGATATGCATTTGAAAACCCACTAGGGAATGTTTGTTATTCCAATTTCGGAGTTGCGATTATATTATGTATTGAATTGTTTTTCGAAACCGCTTTAGTATTCTAGTAGAAGCAGGCTACTACTATTAACTACGCTGGTGGTAGAGTTGCAATGTAGTAGAGCAAGGGTGGAATACATGAGACTATTTTAATTAAATTGATTCGCCAAACTTTGGGCTAAATGAAATGGAAGGAATACTAGCTGGCTTGGCCTATGGAGTGAGATTCACCATCACCTTTATTCAATATCTCACATATTACTGTTATTTTAAAAATTTTGACACATTTAACAATAACAGTAATATGTGAGATTATTAAGTATTTAATTTCAAATAATTATTAAGGTCCAACTGAATTAAAGAACACAATGTGATAGACAATTGAACTTTTTACTACTTCTACTTGTCTGAAAAAATACTATTCCCTTGAATAATTAAAAACTAACATAATATTCATTTGAATAAATAACTGTTAGATTGTACTTATTATCAACTATTATATTATTATGTATGTTGAAGTTAAAACCTTATAAACTAATAATAATAACTTACACACAGCACGAATGCATCGTCAGTAATATCTCTCACAAAGCAATACAAACAATACGACCAACCTACTCTCACGTTGGATATTTTACCTCGAAACATCGCAATGACGGTATGCCAAAATGGCGCTTTATATTGAAAATGTGCTGTTTAGCTACAAAAATATATGAAAAAACACAAAACATTAATCTAGAGTATTTTCAAACCCGCATTACTCGGACAAAAAGAACATAACAGTACTAAGTTAGGATCCCACTGCAGAATCATTTCGTTAATCCAGATATGCAAGACTAGATTGCCTATCAAAATATGGCCGCTAGTATTTTTAATTAAATTTATTTATCCTTAACAGCCATCAACCCTTACTTGCGGCCGTTTTAATTTAACTCCTGTATATCATATTAATGAGAAAAAAATAGCTTTAATTTGATAAATTATTAATAAAAAATGTAATGTACGTTACGAACGTAAAAAGATATAAGGGCGGACGGAAAGTAAATATGTAGCCGAGTGTGATTTTCCGGAGTCTTTTTAAATATTGCCGTGAAATAACCAATACTTAATAAAAAAAAAACAAAATATATATTTTTTAAATAAAAATATACGGAAATACTTGCGGCCATATTTTGATAGGCAACCTAGTCTTGCATATCTGGATTAACGAAATGATTCTGCAGTGGGATCCTAACTTAGTACTGTTATGTTCTTTTTGTCCGAGGCCTGCGGGTTTGAAAATACTCTAGATTAATGTTTTGTGTTTTTTCATATATTTTTGTAGCTAAACAGCACATTTTCAATATAAAGCGCCATTTTGGCATACCGTCATTGCGATGTTTCGAGGTAAAATATCAAACGTGAGAGTAGGTTGGTCGTATTGTTTGTATTGCTTTCTGAGAGATATTACTGACGATGCATTCGTGCTGTGTGTAAGTTATTATTATTAGTTTATAAGGTTTTAACTTCAACATACATAATAATATAATAGTTGATAATAAGTACAATCTAACAGTTATTTTTTCAAATGAATATTATGTTATTTTTTAATTATTCAAGGGAATAGTATTTTTTCAGACCAGTAGAAGTAGTAAAAATAGTTTATCAAGCAATTAATATAAAGAGTTTTTTAGGGTCTAACGTATGATAGCCAAGAATATTTTTATAAAAAAAAACAATGTTTCAAAAAAGATCTGCATGACATATTTGTTGATTCTCTTGATTACGTTATTTGATGTGTTATTTATATATATATTTTTTAAATAAAATGGAAAACGTGAAAATAACATTTCATTTCGTTTGGTCGTCACGTGCAGACGTCTAATCTTCACAAATAGATATCTATCTAAATATGACGATCCCACCACTCAATAGTAGTGGAGGAGGAAAATTACTGTCACTGCGATCGCCAATCCGCATGCCAATCGTGGCAATTATGGCATATCCAAAAAGGCATATTTGGCCGAGATTTTGGTTCAGAAATGTTCGTCTTTCGGCCGAGAAGACGTTGATGATGACCTTCACAAGAAATCTACAAATATTGCTATTGTCAGAGAAGACATAAAATATCGTAGGTATTGTAATTATTAAAACATCAATATAATATGTAGTGTATGTATGTAGCAGCCATAAACATAAATATGTAGGGAACCAACAGTGTGCAGGTAATCCTTCCACCTCATTGGGTGCCAGCACACTTTTAAAAAGTCGATAGTCGAGTTTATGGTGACCGAAATCTATGACAAATGTCCACATGGATCCAAAATTATAGCTCATAAAACATTATGCTACGTTTTTAATAACGTGATTGTTATGTTTGTGCTAGGAGACAGATTTCTATGGATTAAAAATAATGAAAAAAAGTGTTAGTCAATCGAAAGCCTATATTTTTTGTTGGTGTCATCGATTTTGATGAATATTAGTACAGATCTATGTAATTTGAATCATGCTATAATGCATATGTATCTTCACGCCAGGTCCATAACGGGGAAGGCAGAGAGCGTGGAGCGCCAGATATCCCGGTCCTGACACACCTCCCGTGCCCCATCTGCTTTCATAAGTCTCTTCATACATGCACGCCGATTCCTAAGACTTTTGACCACACCATCAGATAGAACTCGACCAATTTGTTCATGGTAGGTCAGTCTTGGTCTTCCTGGGCCTCTGTAACCATCCACATTCGCATTGTATATCTGTTTAGTCATTCGCTCATTCGACATTCTTTCTATATGGCCGAACCATCGGAGCATGCCTTTTTTCATTTTTACATAGATTACTCTTAATACCAAAAATAAAGTACACAGTAGGTAAGGAAACAGTTTTATTTACCGTAAACACGAATGGTTGAACGAACACGACCTAGTCGTGTTTGAATGTATGAATCCATGCGCCTATGAACCTATGTCCGCTATTCCCTACCGCTCTTGTGCCTACCCCTTCGGGAAGTATACAATACGCTTACACTCACAGCCCCACAGTAGGTATAAACCTGTGTCGTGGGTGCCGTTGTACACATACACAAACACCTAAGGCCAAAACAAATACGAGTATCTGTAGGCCATACAAATATTTGTTCCGGTGCGGAGATCGAATCCGCGACCTTTCGAATCAATCGGTCATCTCACATCGCTGGACTAACTGGGTCGTCCTAGCGTGCATACAAGCGTGAAAATATTATATTTACAATACAAATAACTTTTCTAGTTTATGAAATGACTTATAGAATAGATATACCTACTTACCAGCTGTATCACACGGAAGGGTATAAAATTGAACGCAGAAAAACTTTTACTTATTCCGAAATTAGCCCATAAAAAGCGACTTCAACTTAATATAAAATAATACCAGCTTTGCTCCGCCAGGCGGCGCTAGTATCCGTGTTACTTCTTTTAATGTCTCCCCCGAGAGGCAGACTGTAATTCGAGCAGGTATAGCTCATATATCCGGAACCTAGAGTTATCGTACTAAACTTGCTGAACGTAGTCTACTACGGTGCGGTGTTCTCAAATAAAATGCAATTTCGAGTAAGTGAATGTTTTAATAATCGCTGCATTTGATAGTCAATTATAATAAACAGTATCTAACACAAAATATTGCACATTGTCCGTAGGAAGGAGACTTCAGTTTATTTCGGGTCTGTAGAGCGTTATCTCTTTCGCACCTTACCTATGTCTTGTGGCGTTTGTCGACCATATTGATCACACTTTGACCAATACTTAAGTATGCAGTATGTAGCAGAGATAACGCTCCAGGAAGTCGATCGATTTTTTTGTATGTTACGGAATTGGCAAACAAGCATGCAGTTCACATTGATGTTAAGTGACGACTGCAGCCTATGAACACCCACACAAAGACCAAGGTCAAAATGCAGATGCGTTACCACTCCTGAGGCCTAAGGTGTTATGCCTCTGTGCCGGAAATTACAGGGCCGTACATTACCACCTGACCGGAACACGATAGTGATGAACACTTCCATTTAGCAGCAAGTAAATTAGGTAATGCGGTGGTGCCTACGCCCGCGAGCTCCGTCACTGGAGCTCTACCACCAGTAGTAATTATACGAGTAATTTTTACCGTCCAGTATCTTCGGAGATTAGCCTGGACAAAGGGACAAACAGTTAGACAAAGAATTAAAAAATCATTGAAAAGTGTTCTTTATTTTAACATGGCCCCCAAATGCTTTTTTGTAAATATATAAAATGTACAGACACGCGAATTTTACTGTTTTATTATATGTATAGATATCCACTAGGTTGCCTATCAAAAAATGGCCGCAAGTATTTTTTTTCTGGAAAAGATTTTTTTTACTTGTTTTCTCAATAAAAGATCGTCCACTTCACGGCAATATGTATAAAGACTCCGAAAAATCACGGCTGCCGTTGCGCACTTGGCCGTCCTTACATATTTTCGTTCCGCCCCGATAACTTCTTACGTCCATAACGTAGGTACATGTATTATGCAGGTACATGTATTATTTAAATATCAAATTAAAGCTATTTTTTTCTCATTATTATGATATACTGGAGCCAAATAAAATCTGCCGCAAATAAGAGTTGCTGGCTGTTAAAGATAAATTAATTTCATTGAAAAATGCTTCTATAGGCTGCAGTCATCACTTAACATCAATGTGAACTGCATGCTTGTTTGCCACTTACATTACATAAAAAAAAAAAAAATTGCACCATATCTGGATGAACGAAATGATTCTACGGTGGGATCCTTTACGTAAAGGAAAATTAACATGTTAAGTAAAAATAGATATTCTCAATATGTTTTTGGCAGTAGGTACGCCATGTACACGTGTTCTAAAAGTTTACTCTCTTGTTAATAGTAGTAAAAAGAATAGTTTCAATACTATCTTAGCGTGACATTGTGTAACAACTCAACAAACTTTCATTTCACGCTACTGTATGCAATCTAATTCTAGATTGCAAGATTGCAAATGCAAGATTTAAATTAGCCATGCAGAGTGCATTCGAAAACAAAGCGGCGAACTAAATACACGCAGTTACCTAATCGCCTTATAAAATACAATAGTGTACGAATATTTCACTTATGCTTATTAAATTTCCTCTGTGGGGAGACAAGAAAATGTAAAGCCAGTTTTCACAGAGGACATGCAACAAGGCTCAGCCGCGCAGCACATTGGCCCGACACAAAATATTGTGCAGCCCGGGTAAACGCGCCGCTCTAACTTCCAATACAATATAAATTGCACTTTGAAAATGCCCTGTACTTGAAAGTGTGTACACAAATCGCGACTTTAATACCCCCCAAGAGAGTACAGTTTGGGTAAGCGTGCGCCCAACGCGCAGTAGTAGCATAATACCGGTAATGTGCTGTCGCCTTTCTGTGGTGAGATAAGGGTACGCGACATTGACTATTCAAAGGGTTGCGGTCCTCAAAATTTGCGCTCAATAAGTTCAAAATACCACTACATGCATGACTAAAAGCGCATTACGATGTGTTGTCGAATGTCTTTAATACAAGTCATCAGTCGATTGATCTAGGCAAAACACGTCGTGCCGCGAGCTTTATTTGAATTCCAGTTAAACAGTGTAAATAGTTGGTATTTGTTGGAGTTGCAGTAGGTATTTGTTTATATAACATACGGTTTCGTGAAATGATGAAGTTTGCTGTGTTAGTGATACATTTTTGGGGTGTGACGCTGGTACACCTCCTCGTGTGTTGCACATCCATTGACCCGGGGTGATTCCTTGGATTGGTCTGGGACTTGGATGTGCAACCGGTGCACTCTGGGCGACGTTTCGCCGGGCGCACTGTGTATGATCATGGCGACATTGGATGAGCTCTAATGACGCCATGACCGGATACAGAAGCGTGAGCGGACGTCGGCGAAGATATCAGCAACATTCGGCGCCCAGTCCCAGGTGCTGGGTGGTCCCTACCCAAATTCCTGTGTTCCTTAACGTTATGCTGGGAGGCACCAAGCTGATACTGGGACGCCAAGCGCCTCTGGCGCCGGTGACACCGGTACGGCACAGTACTCAGACCGGCAGAACAGAGTAGAATCCTTTCCTGTCTATATCCATCAATTACCCAATCCCGTTCCAGTCCTCACACCCCCCCTCTCCGATGTGCGATGGAGTGGTCCTGTCGTCACGGGCATGTCATCACAAGGTCGGCTGATGGCGTGTTTTTTTTTTTTTTTTTTTTGTTAAAGACCACCCGCGTGTTTGTGCCGTGCGCGGGGACCCAGTACGGGGGGATGACGGGATCCTGGTATGCTGAGCCTCTGTTCGACCGACGGGGCAACACGCTACTTTGGCCCGAATTTCCTCCAACACGGGAGGCCACGATGCAGCCAGTCGTGGTCAATCGGCTGTGGCGTCCGGTCAGACGGTCGCCGGTGAGCTTCCTGATGGGATGGGGTCCGCAGGCGGTGTCGGTAGGCCTTAGGTCAATTGGCACGCGGTCTCGAGGGCAACGCCCAGAGGGGAGCTAAATCCATCTGATAGCCCTGGTGCTACCGCAGCATCCCCATTTGAGGGCTCCATGGAGGGTGGGGAGTCAGGTGGATGATGATTTGTTTTTTTGTTAATGATGGATCCTAAACAAATCAAAAAAAAAGGGGGGTGGACCGACTCGGGACATCCGGTAAAAGGGCCCTCGGGTAAAACCAGGGTTGAAAAGGGGGGAAGCCTGATGTTGGGCAGGCTCCGAGCTGACACCGGGAAGCCAGGCGCTTCGGCGCCGGTGGACAGGGACGGCATGGTGGCCCGACCGGCTGAAGGTGGACCTATTATGGTTGGTGGGTCCTCGTCTGAGGGTGCGGTGGTAACCGCTTCTCCCAACGATGGGGCCCCTAGCAAAAAGGCCAACTCACGTAGGCGTAGGGTGAGAAGGCAGACAGGGGCTGCGCGTCGCGATAAAAAAGCTCATCAGGGAGATACTGGCGCTACGGCTGTCGGGACTTCCAAGAGGCGGCGGGATGTGAGCGAAGAGGGCGGGGGCTATCCTGATTCCAACAAGAAGCGAGACCTTAGGGATACCTTCAGGGAGACTCTTGTCGGAGTAAGGATGGCGATCGTCCCGGAGCAATATCCTGCTGACTCGATGGCTGAAGAGGATTTTGTGGCGCTGCAGGCAATGCTATGGGAGAGGCTGATTGCTCAGCCGGATCCGTTGCCAGTTATCATTCTGGGCAATATCATAGCGGGGGCACTGCATGTGCAGTGTGAAGACCAGCGCTCAGCAACCTGGCTGAGTGCCCAGGATGGCATGTCTATCAAGGGCACTTCGTACAGGGTGGTGAACGCCAAGGACCTGCCCAAACCGGTGAAGATGGCCTGGAGGACTAGGAATGCCGGCAAACTTGAGCTCGCGTCAGTCCTAGGGGTAATCCAGCGCATCCATCCGAAGGTACAGGCCAAAAAGTGGAGGGTTGTGGAGACGGTCACCGAGGGAATCAGTGCTCGGCACATTGTCCTGATGGATAAAGTGTCGGCGGATTACATCGCTGAACGTGGCTTCACCCTCACAACAGGGCTGGACCGCAGCCACTTTAAGCTGCTGTCAGACTCCGGGCCGAGGGGGGAGCCGAGCTCAAAACCTACTGAGTTGGTTCCACAGCCCGGTCCCTCATCGGCACTGAGGCCCGGGACGGAGGTGAAGGCGGCTGCAGAGCCGGCTGAGGGCGATGCTCTTGCTGCCCTCTTCAAGAGAGCAGCTGCAGTATGCGCTGAAGGCGGGTCGGGATCAGGGAAAGAGGAGGCTGAACCACCCCGGGGAAGAGCGACCTCATCGCCGCTGACTACCCAGTCGGGGGCGGTAGAAGACGCAAGTGAAGAGGAGCTGGAGGAGGCGACATGTCTTGACGTGAGCGTCACCTCCGCCCTTGAAGATCTTCTGTCGGAGGACCAGTAATGGTCTTCTGACAGCCACCACAAGCATAGCAGGCCTAAGGTGCGTACAGATTAACCTTCACCATTCTAAGGCTGCCACAGCTCTTCTGGCAAGGCAGTTAAAGATGGGCAAATTTGACATAGCGTTGATTCAGG
Organism: Macrosoma leucophasiata; assembly: GCA_036365455.1. Classification (NCBI taxonomy): domain Eukaryota; kingdom Metazoa; phylum Arthropoda; class Insecta; order Lepidoptera; family Hedylidae; genus Macrosoma; species Macrosoma leucophasiata. The sequence goes on along the minus strand of JAWQUS010000007.1, from coordinate 16,623,363 downwards.
AACCCTATTTATATAGGGGACAGATCAAAGGCTTAGGTAACTGTGGCGGCTTCATTTACTATAAATGTGCCACCGGTGACATGAGAACATGCATATATGTTAGGGATAGTTTAAATGTCATTCCACTAAATGCATTATGTTCTAGGGACCTTACGGTGGTTAAGGTCGAGGCTGGTAGGGGAAATTCGAGAAGAACAGCTACCCTTGCTTCTGCTTATTTCCCCTACGAGAAAGAAGAGCCGGCGTCCGCTGAATTCAGGACACTGGTAGACAACTGCAACCACGAGAACCTTGACCTCATCGTGGGCTGCGACGCGAACTCTCACCACATCGCTTGGGGGAGCTCGGATATAAATCGAAGGGGAGAGAAGTTACTAGACTTTGTGGTAAGTTCAAATCTTCAAATCCTTAATAAGGGCAATAAGCCTACATTTGTAAATGCTCGAAGAGCAGAGGTCATAGATGTTACGCTAGCCACCAATAGGGCCAGCAAAAACATTGACAACTGGCATGTGTCAGGTGAAGTTTCCTTATCGGATCACAACTACATATGCTTTACGTATCGCACAGTAAAGCCCACGGATGCAGCTGTACGAAGAAGGAATCCCCGGCACACTGACTGGACGTCGTTTAGACGTGACCTAAAAGTAGAACTAGGGAATCTAACAGGTAAACTGAACTCAGCCTTGGATATTGAATTCGAAGCAGAGAGGTTGTGCAAAGCCATTGTGACCTCGTGGGTAAGCAATTGCCCAGAGCATAAGGTAATTAGTAAAAAGGAACCATGGTGGACTCCTGAGGTAGCGAAGAGCCGTCAGGAGGCCAGACGGGCCTTCAACACTGCCAAAGCTTGTAAGAACTTTGAAATATATTCGAGGGCCCTTACACTGTACAGCAATGCAGTTAGGAAGGCAAAACGCAGGGCTTGGAGAGATCACTGTAGTAGAATTACCAGTGCCCCAGAAGGGATGCGACTCTCGAAGGCGTTGTCGACAACCAAAGACTGTCCACTTACGACGGTCCGCAAACATGACGGTCGACTAACCGAATCCGGGAGGGATACGTTAGAGGTAATGCTAAACACACACTTTCCGGACTCTATTGCTCTACATGATGATGAAGATGTGATTCATGCAGAAGAAGTGCAGTGCCACACTCGTAAACATGACTGGATGACTGCGAAAAAGGTAGTAGACGATAAAAAGATTGCCTGGGCCATGGGAACCTTCCAGCCATTCAAATCCCCTGGCCCGGATGGAATCTATCCTGTAATGCTACAACAAGGTATGCCTATACTTAATAAACATCTTTGTAGGTTATACAGGGCTTGTATCGCCTTTGGTTATATACCGAAGGCTTGGAGACAGGTAAATGTGGTATTTATACCAAAACCGGGTAAGGCAGACTATGAGGAGGCTAAATCATATAGACCTATTAGTCTTCAATCATTTCTGCTTAAGGCAATGGAAAAATTAGTGGATAGACACATACGGGAGGGTCCACTAAAGAAGAAACCATTGCAGAGACTTCAGTGCGCCTATCAGCCTGGTAAGTCAACTGAAACTGCACTACATTATGTGGTAAGTCGTGCTGAGGCAGCCCTAGAAAATAAAGAAATATGCCTAGGAGCATTCCTGGATGTGGAAGGAGCATTTGATCGCACCACCTTCCTATCCATCAGAAGGGCTGCAACAGAGCATGGTATTAATGATACCCTTTGCAAATGGATCGAATGCATGCTAAAGGGGAGGATAATAAACTCTACTGTAATGGGTGAGTCCATAAAGGCGAAAACAACGAGAGGGTGCCCGCAAGGGGGGGTTCTATCACCGCTTTTGTGGAGCCTCGTTGTTAATTCGCTCTTGGTTGAGCTCAACGAGGGTGCTTTTTATACAGTGGGCTATGCGGACGACCTGGCCATTATGGTCAATGGTAAGTTTCCGGGTACTGTATCAACTCTAATGCAGAAAGCACTGATGATGGTTGAACACTGGTGTAAACACAATAGTTTGACTATCAACCCGTCTAAAACTACGATAATACCGTTTACAAGACGAAGGGCTCTAACAGAACTAAGGAGACTAACTCTTTGTAATGTGGAGCTGGAATGGTCCACAGAGGTAAAGTATTTAGGTGTAACACTAGATAAAAAGCTCACGTGGAAGGGCCATGTTAACTGTATTACCCAAAAGGCTCTTAGAATTTTTGGCTGGTGCAGATCAACGTATGGCAAAACCTGGGGTCTGAAACCACAGGTAATAAAATGGTTGTATACAGTAATGGTTCGACCCATTCTGTTATATGGTAGTATAGTGTGGTGGCCAAGAACCAAACTGACGACTTGTAGAGAACTTCTACGAAAGATACAGAGAACGGCATGCATGGCCATTTCTGGTGCTTTCCGCACTACACCCACAGCGGCCTTGGAAATCATTTTGGGACTTGAACCACTTCACATAACAGTTGAGGTCGAAGCTAGGAAAGCACTCCATAGACTGGCGACAGCTGGTTATTGGCACAGCTCCATGCCGAGATTGCAACACACGCGATTCGAGACCAACACTGGGCTTGATAGAGTACTGCACATGGTAAGTGACAAATGTCTAACTACGTTTGTATTCCATAGGAACTACAACGTCACCATCCCGACAAGGGAGGAGTGGAAAAGGGGAATGCGCTCTCTTGGATCCAACAGCGTAATCTGGTATACTGATGGATCCAAGATGACTGCTGGTACAGGGGCTGGAGTATACAGCTGTGACTACGAGTGTAGTCAAAGTATGGGTAAATATGCCACAGTTTTCCAAGCAGAGGCTTATGCGATTGTGGCATGTGCCAAGGAGAGTCTGTCAAGAGGTGCAGCCGGGAAAGACATTTACATTCTCAGCGATAGCCAGGCAGCTCTGAAAGCCCTGACATCGTTTAGGGTTAACTCGAGGCTGATACTTGAAGGTGTGCAAACCCTTAATAAATTAGGTAAGCACAACAGAGTTAGGCTAATATGGGTGCCGGGGCATGAAGGCATCAGGGGCAATGAAAGGGCCGATGAACTAGCTAGACTTGGTTCCAATACCAAACTAGTGGGTCCTGAGCCATTCGTGGGAATTTCAGCAAGCACCACATACACTGCCTTAAGGGCGTATGCCGCAGAACGACATCTGAAGGAATGGACGAACGTCCAGGGACAGGTACATTCGAAAAGGTTTCTAGGGGTCGACACGATCTACAATAAGAACATCCTACGATTAAATAGGCAAGATTTGCGAATGATTGTGGGAGTTTTCACAGGCCATTTCGGCACGAGGCAGCACCTACAGCGGATGCACCTGGGTGAAGATTCACTGTGCAGAGCTTGTGGTGAGCACGAGGAGACAATGGAACATCTCTTATGCCAATGTGATGGCCTTGCTGGTAAGCGTATGAAGATCCTCGGGGTGGCATATCCTACACCGGGAGATTATAAGGTACTGTACATCAGGGACACCATCAAATATATCTCAGATATATTTAAAGGGACCATGGATGGAAGTATATAGGGTCTTGGGGGTGAACACAAAAGATCCCAATGGGTCGAAGTGTCCCAGTGTAACAGCTGGCCCCACAATAAGATAAGATAAGATAGTGATACATTTGCAAATATAATCACGGAAATGTATTTATTCTGTTTAAGTTCTAATAAAGACTACCTCCTTGTTGAAAATATATTTGTTATGTTATGAATATTTTAGTTTACTTATACAGACAATATCTGTTATCTATATGTCGCAGTTATTTGAACGTATGTCGTATATTTGTCTGTATGTTATCATACTTTTTTACCGACTTCAAAAAAAGACTTCTATGTTGCATGTATAAATAATCTATTAAAATTATATACTGTTACACACAATAATCAACAACACTTCTAACAAAATATTTATCAATCAAAGTATAAGTTAAGCCATACGTTACGATTGATTAGCACAATTGATCATCAACACAAACTGTTTATTTTTTTATTTTTAAAGACAAATGGAAAGAAAAATTTTGACTTCAGGCGAGACTCGAACTCGCGGCCTACTGGGAATCTAGTCCAGCCGCTCTTCCAATTGAGCTACTGAAGTCCTGCCCGATTTGTCAAATCTTTCCTTCACATCTATTGCATTGCTTTATGGTAGCAGCAGCGCCATCTATTACCAACTATGCTAGTTAGGCAACCGATATAATAGACTTTTCAATTTATTGAATATCGTAAAGAAGTCGCTATTACCCTTAATAATTGTTTTATATTATTTCGCATTAACACATGCTTGTGAAATATATTTATTATTTTTGAAGAAAAATGGAAAGAAAAATTTTGACTTCAGGCGAGACTCGATCGGACTATATCGGTTGCCTAACTAGCATAGTTGGTAATAGATGGCGCTGCTGCTACCATAAAGCAATGCAATAGATGTGAAGGAAAGATTTGACAAATCGGGCAGGACTTCAGTAGCTCAATTGGAAGAGCGGCTGGACTAGATTCCCAGTAGGCCGCGAGTTCGAGTCTCGCCTGAAGTCAACATTTTTCTTTCCATTTTTCTTTAAAAATAAGAAATATATTTCACAAGCATGTGTTAATGCGAAATAATATAAAACAATTACAAACTACTTACTTGAAAACTTATTGCAAGTTTTTAAATCAACATAGGTATCTAATAAAACCAATTACCTAATTTTCAAAAATTATGTTTTTTTAATGTATTGGAAGTGCAAACAAGCATGCAGTTCCCATTGAAGTTAAGTGATGACTACAGCCTATAGACACTAACACAAAGACCAAGGTCAAAATGCAGATGCGTTACCACTCCTGAGGCCTAAGGTGTTATGCCTCTGTGCCGGAAATTATAGGGCCGTACATTTAAATGTTACGCTACGTTGGTATTTTTATGTAATGGATGGTGGCTAACCAAGCATGCCGTTCACATTGATAGTCAGGGAATACTGCAGTCAATAAACATCTACACAAAAACCGGAGGTCAAATTGCAAATACGTTGCCAACCCTGAGGCCTAAGTTGTGGGGGCTATGTATTGTTATTAACATCTAATCTGTATCTCTCTATCATCGATAGTACTGAACTTTAGTACTCCAATTTAGTAATCCAATAATGGTTTTATAATAATTTATTAGTTCACTGCCTCAGTAGCCTAGTGGTAGCAGGCCACTACTACTACGCTGGGTCCTGAGTTCGATTCCTGTCGGGGGATATCAGAGATAACGGTGTACAAATCGTTTATCTCTGGTTCAATTGGGATTTTCCATTTTCGGGAAGTATCCCAGTACCCCGAATTTTGGTAATGTGCCCGGATATGTCAATAGACTCGCCAAATCTTACATGAGCCAAAACGTAACCGGCGAATCGTGGGTAGTTAATAGTTATTCTTGAATGCTTACATTTACCTCTGCCTACGCTTTCGGCGATTACAGCCGTTAAGTTGCGTTTGCATAACTTATATTATTTGTTTATAAAAGTGACTTATCAGTTTTAGTGTTAATCCATGTTGCGTCGGCATTCACTAACAGTCAAGTTTTTAGGCTGATTTGATTAGGAGGTAATGCTTCTAACGCGCCAGTATGGACGAATGTTAATAACAATGTCATGCATATATGAATTGTTGCCTAAGCTTTGCTAACACATAAATTACAACGAGACACGAGGAACGTTTTCAATGTTAAAAATACATTCCAGGGATTGGCTCGTGAAACCGTAGCTCTGTATAAAATATCCATTCGAGAGTAATCAAAATGTCCATCACGTCTTTTTTATGTAATATTTAAAAGCATTGGAAGCGTCGCCGCTAAAAATTGTTTAACAATGTATATATTATATGAATTTTGTATTTATAGTCAATAATAATGAATGGATAAATTTTAATGTTGGGCTTAATTGGACGCTCTGATTCTGTGTGTTACCTATGCAGAAATGGGTTGTGAATGTGTATTTATTGGAGCGATAACAAATGTGGTCTCATCGTCCAATTCTTTCAGGACGAGCCTTGAACTTCTCCTTTTGGAGCAATCAAAAGGAATGCATAAAACGGTTGCTTTCTCATAAAAAATACGGGGCTATATAGATACTGCTTCCAAGGAGGAATAGAACTTAGTTAGAACTTAGCACTCAAAAATGTTAAAGGTCACGAAACCCTCTGACCGTCTTAAAAAACATTAAAATTAAAGTGGAAATGGGCAGAGCATGAAGCACGTCTTCAAGACTAGAGATGCACTTAAATAATAACTTATGACATAGTACTATCACTACTATGTCTACCGTATTATCTGAGATAAAATATTTTAGTGTCATAAATCATCGACTTAGCTTTAAAGATTAATGAATATACAGTAGGTTGTATCAGATTTTAGTTAATACTAGTTTAATATATTTTTCTTAGAAAAACATATTCATTCGAAGCTCTCAACCATTTTCTCTGTAAACTTTAAGCATTTACAAAACAAATTGTAGCAGTATATACGGTTGATTAGAAGAAAATACAAATGGCGGGAGCAGTAGTGAGGTCAAAAGAGTTCACAGGTGTTATCCCGAAAATAATTCCTTTTACTGATTCCCGGAGTGTTCGCGGTGGTTTATTTATTTGCAATTTGTAGGATATCGCTTGCTAGGTACCTTAATGAGGCAATAACAATAAATAAAGACCCAAAAGTTTTCTCACCACTCCACCCTCGTGTATTCCGGACCCTTCTAAGGAAACATCTACTCGCGTGAACTGGATAAATATATTATTATGTAAATTAACTTTTCGTTTCGATGCTCTGTTTGGTCACTTTCCAAATTATTTTTTATATTCCAATGAATGGGAATTGGTATTTGTTGATGGCTACCAAATTGGACTTTTGGATTATGTTGTTTAAATTTTAAACATTGTAAAAGTGTGATCATGTTCATTCTATTTGGACAGAGATTATGGTGAAAGAAATATATTTGGTCGCTTTTCAAAATTTTTTCGAACAACTGCGAAAATGTGTTTAACAGATACCATACCATAAATATTTTTATTTAGAATTCAAATGTGTTTTTCAAGGAAGTAAAGCCGCCGGCGGCTGACACAATTGTAATAAATTTTGTGAAAATCAATTGTCATATTTTTCTCGTGAGGTGACGCGAGGTGATTAATGGTTTAGGCTCACAACAGCCACCCGGCACCTGACCAGCATCGCCTCGGTTTACGGCGTCCACTCGTTGTCGACCGGTGGTCCACGGGTGAACGACGCGATGTTACTGATGAACCACTCGGGGACAACAACAACAGCGCAATGGCAATGCAAAGTCAACGCAAGATAAGCTAGTGGTCACCGAGTGATCCACTCGTCGTCCGCGCATGAACCGCCCGCGCGTTGACGTTTTGCGGTCGAGGCGATACGGAGCGGAGTTCATGTAATGAGCGCAGACTGCTCGAGGCGGTCGGGCGCTGGTCGGGTGCCGGATGTCTCTAGTGAGCTATGACCCTAAAGCAACATCGCGTTACCTAATCTACTTGCTGCTAAATGGCAGTGTTCAGTGCTATCGTGTTCCAGTCAGGTAGTAATATACGGCCCTGTAATTACCGGCGCAGAGGCACAACAACTTAAAGCTCAGGAGCCGCACGATTTTTGTGTAGGTAGATATTTATAGACTACAGACAATGTGGACTGTACACTTGTTTGCCATTAAATGACAAAAAAAATACGTACCTCGGAAGGAAAAAGGAAGATTATCTGTCGTATCGTATCTGTCTGTTTGTCCGTCTGTCACAGCCAGACTTCGAAAATACTCGAGTCGATTGAGTTGAAATTTAAAATAAAAACGTGTCAAACGAATAATCAAATTTTAATTTGAGAGTGATTTTTGTGAGGAATAAATTAGAGTATGAAAAGAGTTTTAAAAATCATTTATGTGTCAAATAACGCCCATTTTGAAGATTGTAGCTATTTAGGTTAGGTCGTTATGGTACGTAAATTATTCCCTTTTATTTCCAAAGCTATGTAAAAAGACATTAAAAAAACAAAAACCCTGTTAAGATTAATATATAAGAAGCCTTCAAGAAATCTATAGTATTTAATATAGCATAGAAAGTGTATTAATTGTAAGTAGCAAGTATGGCACTGAAAACATGCATAATCAGCATTTTTTCGATCCTCAGACTTTTATTTGACATTTGTATTTAGTACAACAGGTAAGTACTTATTATTTTATAAAGGAACATTATTTAGCATTATTAATTTCTATTAAAACCGGAATCAGATAAAAAATTTAACACATTCTCCAAAAAATGCAACCAACGTTTACGACTTTCATTAGGGAATTCATAAAAATTAAAAATTCAAGGTACACACGATGCGCGTCCACATTATATCATTTGAGTTCATTAAGTCTCATTTTTCCTCAGGGATCTGCAGGTACATTGCACGTATACACACAGGGATAGTGTTCGGTACGTAGAAGAGCGTTCATGTAGAATCAATGTGCTCAGTTCAGGTGTTCCCCGAATCCCACGGGACCAGTAAAGTCCCTGCCTTGCGGTTCCCAGTAATAGAAGCAGGACTTTTCTACATATATTAAAGTAGTTTATCGTAACATCACACGTATCGAATCCTTATGGAAGTAGGTAAATACTTGTATTTTGAAGTTACCGTGCAAAAAGAAATAAAAAAATAACTTTTTTTATTTCTTTTTGCACGGTAAACGCGGGACAGTCAAACAGTCACACTGCGAACATAAACGAACCTTAAATAAATGGCTTCTTGACAATTGTATATATGACATAAACGAATTTAAACTATGTTGTTATAATTATTCTAATTAATCCAATATATTATGTAAGTTTTTAATGACCTTAATTTAAGTTAACAACATCTATAATTTTAATGTAATTCAACTCTGTATGACCTCAATCAATTTAAATAATCTATACTTATAATAAATCTATATAAGTGTAAATCTGTACATTGAAAATATTGAAAAAATAAATACCAGAGGATGTTACTAGATCGATACCGAACACTAATATGTGATTAGAAAAATGTTTGTCTGTCTGTCTGTCTGTTTATTCAAGCATCACATAAAAACTACCGGTCCGATTACAATGAAACTTGGTATGATTAACCTTTGGCGCACAACACTGGGTACATTTTATCCCGGAAAAATGACTGTTTGTCTGTGTGTTTGTGCACTCTAATATCAGATTTGATTCGGCTTTGCGGTTTCTAATATATTGTGTTGTCAGTTTCACTTAACATTTAGTGTTTGTTTCATGTCAATCGGTTCAGAAATAAAAAAGTTACGACAGTTTAAAGAATCATGTACCTATTATCGAACATTTTTTAACTATTCTGTATCTATCTTGTCTTTTTTAGGGTGCCGTATCTAAAGGGTAAAAACGGACCCTATTACTAAACCTCCGCTGTTTGTCTGTCTGCCCATCCATCCGTCTGTCTGTCACCAGGCTGTATCTTATAAACAGTGATAGCTAGAAATCTAAAATTTTCACAAATTATGTATTTCTGTAACCGCTATAACGACAAAATTAAATACTAAAAATAAGAAAATGTAAATATTTAGGGATCCAAGGCGGCATACAATAACCGTGTTCTTTTTCGTATATTTTTTGCTCGATATCAATAACGGTAGCAAAGACGCTTAAAATTTTCACATAATTTTTAGGTCTTATGTTGTATATTACCTTCTAACAAACGTAATTTTTATGCCATTTTTGTATGGAACCCTTCGTGCACGAGTTCGACTCGCACTTGGCCGGGTTTTTTCTCTGTTAGTAACATTAAGCATACAGCATAGCAGCGTTCCGGCATAGAACAATCGCCGCTATGATCACCATTCAGCATGCCAAGCGTGGCAATTATGGCATATTCTTTCCTTATGACGCACAACACTTTTAGGAGCATCTTCGGGAAAGGCTTTGTCCAGCGGAGACGGATGGACGTCTTTCGGATTTAGTTGATGTCGTTGGTGGCGTAGGTGTTGTTGGTGACTCTGGTGGTGGGTTTGGTGGCGTTGGTGGTGCTGGCGGTGGTTTTTAGAGGCGATGGAAGCATTGGTGGCGTTGGTGATGTTGGTGGTGTTGTTGGTAATTTTGGAGGCGTTGGTGGCATTGGTTGTGGTGGTGGTGGTTTTGGTGGCGTTTGTGTCATTGGTGTTTGGTGATGGTGGTGGCGTTGATGGCGTTGGTGGCGATTGTAGTGGTGGCGGTGGTGGAGGTTGTAGTGGTGACAGTGGTGGTGGTGATGGTATTGGTAGTGACGATGGTGGTGGTGACGAAGGTGGTGGTGTTGTTGGTGGCATTAGTGGGTAAAAATGCTCAACGTTAACATTCAATTTTTCTCTTCTGCCAGCTCTTACGGAGTGCCTATATTATGCATAGATCTATCTTTTATTTTTCATTCTCTATTAGAAGCACTAATTGACCGCAACTTTAGAAAACTTTATAATAATTTTCTATAAAAAAATATAAGATACCTATGGATAGAAGTTTAAAATGGCCCTTTCGAAAATACGGTTCAAAATAGGACGGATGCGCGTTTAAACACATAATTAGCAATTTTTCGCAATCCTAGCAGGCTGTGTGCTTTTACATCCGATGGCCATACGTCTAATATCGTGTACAGAGAAGCATTACTGCAAAGTTGATTTTTAAATCTACCCAAAAGTGTTTATGATCCAAAATTAATTAAAATGTATATCCTAAAGCGCCGCCCAAAGTCCCAAAGCCACTATTCCAAGCAAATAAAGTTGCGGGCACAGCTAGTGTAATAATAATTGTCTTTTAAAAATCAATAATGTATAATACCTACAAGCATTTGCACATCCGCTTGCGGATTGAATACATGTTGACTACTGACATTAAAATAGCATTAAGATCTTAAAAATGTAATTGTATTCTAGCAAATAAATGACTTATCTTATCTGCTAATATTGATGGTAAGTAATACAAACATCTCCATAAAACCAGAGATTTCAATCTAGATGTATAGCTATTTCAAAGTTATGCATCTCGGTCGAAAAATATAAAGTACATTGCATCCCATTAGGGCATGATAGTAATTCCTATGACCTCGGCGTCTGTCACGGAGTTCTACCAGTAAAAATATCAACCAAATTATGAGCATTACTTGCTCATTGATTTAGTGACTGTTTTTTATTACTGCTAGGGTTATGGACATTGGATACATCAGAGGAATCGTCAGCGCGTTGCCAATCCTGAAGCTCTCTTTTGACGCCTATTTTGAAATACCCCATGTAGCTCCAAACACCTCAGAGGGAGGTTCGTTTTAAGCCGTGACTGACTGTTTAAATGCATTCTCCACCAATCCGCATTGGAGCAGCGTGGTGGAGTAAGCTCCAGGCCTCCCCCCAAAAAGGGGAGAGACTCGTGCCCAGCAGTGGGACGTATACAATTATTCAACTACAAATATAGAAGCGAAGTTGTTATGTTTTACTAAATAATCCACAAATAATTAACAAAGTAACGTTAATTTTCGTATTCTAGTCTCGACAGTATATAACAAAGACAAAATTCTATTCAGCTGCTAGTTGATAGTGAATTATTAATGTACGTACATGTATAACCTTCATCGTAATAAGGTTTTGCGATATCTATTAGTACCCATATCGAGTAGAAAAAAATAAAAAATACAAACTGTAAATTAAAATTGATACTACTTTTTGGCTGCAACGTAAATTAGCGTAATGATATTTTTTTCAAAATGAATTTATCGTTTGGAATCATGATAACCTGCAGCGTTTCAAGAGTCTCTGAGCTAAGCTGCGGCCATACGGACGGACGGATGGACGAACGGACATGGCGAAACTATGAGGGTTCTTTGTAGGAAAAAACTAAGCATGAACAGTATTTTCATTTAATGCCGTATTGTCTGGTCCACGCTTTATAGAAGGTGGTATTTATAAATTGAGATTGTTCAAAATTCTTGTTCACGTCTAATATCAGCGGTTAAGTAATATCCCGTATCGAAACGCGATCTCGTGGTACGTAGTGTAAATCGCTATTAAAATGGCCTTAGACCTAAAATTCTGCGGTTTAATGAAAATTTTGCAGGTATCCGTCAGCTCAAAGGCATTCACGACATATTTGATGCGGTGATTTTTTGGAGCCCCGAAACTGGTATTAGATTTAACTATCGATATAATCGAGCAATTACGTTTTTGGTTATGAAAAACAGATTTTTACACTTTATTAGGTAATAGGTAAATAAACCGGCGTTTTTTTTTCAATTTCATTTTTTAAGTTGATCGACTTTGTTGTTGAGTCATCGAAGTTGTTGAGTACACTTAGCCGTGATATAATTTTCTTTTAAATTACACAGTCTAATACTACCGTATAGCTGGCAAAGAGGAGGAGGGGAGGGGCGAGCTTACTGTAATCTGTTGCCGCTTTTGGCCGATATCGGCCACGAACAATATGAAATCAATTCTTATATTTTTCTCGTGAGCTGACGGGGACTTGTTGTAATAAAATATTTCGTATTAGACAGAAAAAAAAACAATATTTTTTGAAGACTTAACCAGCAACACCCTAATTGATAGGAAGCGCGAGAAAAAAAATAGCGTCCCCGCTTTACAGGTAGGCTAGGCATATGATGCATATGCCAATGAAAATATTTATTTTAAAATAAATCTTTTCAAGATTTTATTTTTATTTGTGCCAAATCATAGCTTTCTGGTACTAATAGCCTAGTCCTTCCTTTAAATAAATATTTTCAAGATTTTATTACGCAACATTCTCTGCATAGCTAATATGTATGTATATTCGTGCCAAATCACAGCTTTCTGGTACTAATAGCATACCACCTAGCCTTTCCTTTAAATAAATAAAATTAAATCCTGTATTCCCCATACAGGATTTTATTTCATTTTCATACAGTAAGACTTAACATTATGTTACACCCAAAAGCCCAAAAAACCTATGGGGTTTGTCCTGGGTATCCAGTACATCATAAAAACTACATATACGTACAAAACTATCAAAATCTTAATAAAGGAGTGTAGTTACGTTTTGTTTACTATTTATAGGTACGGTAAGCCAATTATTAGATCATATTATTATATTGTTTACATTCTTGCCCTATTGTGGGATATAATAGAGAATTAGAATTGTGCTTGGAATCTGATTTGAGTCCAAACGTGGTACGTACACTTATTACTTATATCTATATAAATAAATAAAATTGGAGTGTCTGTTTGTAATATTAAAATAACCGCTTTTTACTAAATGCATATGTATGTATACACGGTACATATACCAAAACAACATTTTTTCAATTTTTGTCTGTCTGTCTGTTTGGCGGGGCTAATCTTGGGAACGGCTCTACCGATTTTGACGGGACTTTCACTGGAAGATAGCTGATGTGATAAGGAGTAACTTAGGCTACTTTTATCTCCATACATCCGTACATACATACATACCTACATACAAATAAGTAGAATTGGAGTGGCTCCGATTTTGACGGGACTTTCACTGGCAGATAGCTGATGTAATAAGGAGTAACTTAGGCTACTTTTATACTGCTGCGCCCACGACTTCGTCCGTGTAGGTACTGAACAATCATATTTTTTCTCACGTGGACGAAGTCGCGGCCACAGCTAGTCAGTTAAACAAAAGTAGAAGCGCGTACCATCGCAGGCCATTCGTTGCGGATAAGTTGGGGGATACAATAACAATATTTTTCCAATTTATGTATTATATTATTTTGACCCCGTAATAACTATCACAGAGATATAACAACTTAGGGGGTGGCAATGCTCAAGTTTATGCATGAGCTCTTTATTCGGTTGTAAAAAAGCCAATATAGGCATGTTTTGTTGATTTGTTGTTGACTGCACATAACAAAACATTGAAAAACACCGTTATTTAATAATTTTCAGTTTTGCGACGCATATCGCAAATTGCGCGTTCAATTCCAATAATTACAGTCGTTATTGAATTTACGGGTTTTTAAATTGTTTAAATATTTTTAACAGTGGTCGAATGCTGAGACACTGGAGGGCGCCAATTTGTATAATAATGTTACTGGTGGTAGAGCTCCAGTGACGGAGCTCGCGGGCGTAGGCACCACCGCATTACCTAATATACTTGCCGCTAAATGGTAGTGTTCAGCACTATCGTGTTCCGGTCAGGTGGTAATGTACGGCCCTGTAATTTCCGGCACAGAGGCTTAACACCTAATGCCTCAGGAGTGGCAGCGCATCTGCATTTTGACCTCTGGTCATTGTGTGGGTGCCTATAGGCTGCAGTCTTCACTTAACATGAATGTGAACTGCATACTTTTTTGCCACTTTTATTAAAAAAAAAAAAAAAATGTGATTTGTATTTATTACAGTGCACATTTATGATAAGTGAATCATCACTCCAGCCGAATGACGTCCACTGCTGGACAAAGCCTTCCCCAAAAACGCTCACAACAGTGGCGTGAGTCATTAGGGGAGTATGCAATAATCGCCACGCTTGGCAGGCGGATTGGCGATCTAAATCAGAATATTCACTCTATAAAACATGTTAGTAACAAAATTCACATTTATTTTGTCCCATTACCACCTAATTACACAAAAATTACAACATAATTTCAAATGTTTTTTTCATTTCAAATCGTCGTCCATATTGATCTTAGGGGGCACGAAGGCTACAAATTAAGTATTTTGCGATCTTAATACAGGTACACAAAGGAGCGGGAGTACATAGAGGGAGATAGAGGTGGCAATGATATAGTGTCGGGCTGGCGGCCGCTCCCTCAGGTACGATAAACCCTTCCCGCTTCCCGTCTCCTCTTCTTTATGGGAAGGCCGGAATGGCCAGCCCAGGTGAACAGGTAGCTAGATTGCGAAAGTATTTTTAGAACATCTTGTCGGTCCTTCGGTGTTTTTCCTTTGTTATCAAACGCGGTGGCACTTTCGATGCGGTTATACGCGCCCTTAATATTTCGGCTTTACTATGCGAGTACCTGCGAGATAAGAAAATGTCTCACCTCTGACGCGCTGTGAAAATGCCTCGTGTGCCGGCATTTTTATGTGATGACGTAATACTCTTTTCTTTGTCACTCACCTATGAAAACACACACGAAGCGCGCATGGCCCCGCGGCTGGTGTAGATCGTAAGCGATCTACTCGGTTAAGCATTACGGGCGCGGTCGGGTATGTGATGGGTGACCGCTAGTGGCAAATTAAAATGCGCGTTTCCGTGCTTTGGAAGGCACGTTAAGCCGTCGGTCCCGGTTGCTATCGATAGATAGCAGTCGTTAAACCTTGTCGGAGGCCTTATGGGTAGTTTGAAAACATCCGGCCATCATGGCCAATAATCCGTATCTGCACCAATCCGCATTGGAGCAGCGTGGTGAAGTAAGCTCCAGGCCTCCCTTCAAAAAGGGGAGAGACTCATGCCCAGCAGTGGGACGTATAATGGGTTGCCATTATTAATATTATTATGAAAACACAGATTGTTTTCGAATTGGAAACAGAAGGTAAAACAATTGCGAGTTAACAAAACTACTCGCCATTCTGTCGGGTGAATGAAGTATTAAATTTGATCTAAGCCGCGCTGGCAACTCCACAACAGAAAAAATCAGACATCCATTTGTTATTTCCATTTCAAACGGCACAGGTCTTTTATCGCATGTTGTAGCAAACGTTCGTTGTTTGATATCTTCCTAGCTTTATTTGCAAATCGCGTGCCGCCAGTACCCCGTTTACACTCGTAATACGTACTTGTTGAATTACCTTTGTTGGAGTACAATTTCGAAATTATATTTTTAACAAAAATGTTTGCGTATAATTGACGTATTTGGTGCTCTAGAAGACTCCTGTTGGTGACTACCTTTTTTCCTGAATAAGAACAATTGGAAGACAGAAAAATACCTGTATTAATGTTTTGGTTAAAATTCCAAACAAGATTTGTTTTGGCAAATTATGTACTGTTGCAAAGTCACTGTGCTACATTATTTAATTTACCTGTGCACTACTAACTTTTCGTTCGATTTGGCATTAGTAAAAACTATTCTTTGGCCTCTTTAGCTTAGTCTACTCTGATTTTTTTAGGGGAGGTTTGAATTACAAACAATAACTTGAAAAAACACTTTCCGAAGTTGATATTTCTATTCACATTCTGTTTTCTGATAAGTACATATAATCTCTCTCTCTCTCTCTCTCTACTATTTTACTCTATTTCATAACGCAGAATCAAAAGGGGGTCTCTTTTGATTACTGCTATAATAAAATTAGAAAACAGAAGTTTTGTAGACGTAGGTACCGTCGGGTACTGATTGCACTAAGAAATAAGGTAGTATTTGATTGGCGGCTGCATCGCGGCACATCCGCATGGGCCATGAATTGGTCATGAGCGTGGCGAGAGGTGCATTTTGCGGGCGCCGCAGTTTGCGCACTATTGCCACCCAACCCACGTTTGTTTCACTAACAAATACCTAAATATATTTTCTTTATATACTTGTGCTGTATAAAATTGAATTGTATTATGCTGAACATTTTCAGTATTTTTGGTTTAATTTTAAGAGCAACGACATATAGTTGTTGTTTCAAGCATACCAAGGGCAGGCCCTGTATGTTCCAGTCGTAAATTAGTATATTTTATGTGTCATAAAAGTAGCGAAAAATGTGGTGGAATATTGCTTGCAGTTCACATTAGTGATAACTGTATGGAGATAATTTCACCTAAGACCTTTTTCTCTGTGCAGAAATAATGTGCCAGATTGATTGTTTCAAGAAAGAAGTAGTAGGTAGTATGTCATTAGCGGCTGCACGTGACACATCCGTATAGGCCATGAATTGGTAATGAGCGTGGCGTGAGGTGCATTTAGTAAGCGCCGCAGTTTGTGGACAATTGCTATCCAACCCACGTGAAATAACAATTCATATTACTTTAAAAAATTAACACCGCTATAACACAAACATACAAGCACATTCACGCAGCGCTTTGCGTCACTTAGACGAAACAGTAGGCACAGAGAGAGGGAGATACTTCCTCTTGTACGTTGCGTCGGCGGTCTACTCTCCCTCCGTCTTACGAGTTTTCGTTCAGGTCACGTGTCCTGAAGCGAGTTTAATTTTTTTCCGTCTTACCAATTTTCGATCCGTTCACGTTTCCTGACGTGATTTTAACCCTTTTTACCCATTACAAAAAGTGCACAACGCTGCCAAAAAAGTTTTCACTTCAAAAATGAATCCAAAGTCTCTTCCTGTACTTAAATAAATAGGAAGCAAAAACTCTTTGTATTCACAATTTAATCCGGGCATTACAGAATTATCTTATTCCAATGCTTCCACGTTAAAACGTCAGCGAACGAAGAAACGAAGTATGATCATAACTTTAAAGGTAGTCACCAATCTCCGTAACATATTTAATGTTGCTAAGTCAAGTTTAACTAGTTTATAACAGTTGGCGTACAACGATATTTAGCGCTACGAAACGCTACGATCCGTAGCTAGTTGAGATTGCTACGTAACTGGCTTATTGTGCTACGTGCGAAGCTTTGCATGTACAGTATGATCACTTTAATAACTTCAGCTATATCTGTTACATTTTTAGGGTACTGCACCTAAAAAGGAAAAAAAACAAAACCCTTATAAGATCATCCCTTCATCACCCTTATTACTGGTGCGTCTATCTGTTTGTTTATCATAGGCTTTTTTTTGTTGATTTAGTATGAAATTTGGCACACATAATACCTATTTAAATTAGTGACGCAAACAAAAAAATATATATGAACGTGTAACGTAAATAAATGAATTCCAATTCCAACGGCCAAAGTGGCCTCCTTAGGCCACTTTTGGGGGAAAGAAGACAACAGAAAAAAAAGGTTTTGCAAAATATATCGTGTGACATATTTAACGATATATCACTTTTATTCACATTAACACACACACACACACACACACACACACACACACACACACACACACACACACACATCATCAATTAATTTTTGTGACATATTATGCTTTCAAACAAAGCTTTTAAATTTGTTATATGTCAATTTCTTGGTTTCAGGGCATAATAATATCTAGCTATCTCATTTTGTAAGCCTAGGGGTGGGTGCCTGGAGACCTTAATCACAGGTCTGACCTAGCTAAGGTTCTAGTCTCCCACAATAAAATAATAAATGTTCGAATTTTATTACCCTGTCATGCTATTTGTAACGAATTTGTGGAGAAATAAATACTATTATTATTATTCTTCAATTCACATAAAACATAATGTAAATAGCGGCTAAATAGCATATGGAATTAACAATTGGCTGCGCAAGGTGACACAAAAGTAATGGAGGTAGCTGCAAATTATTTTTAAGGAGTTTTTTTATGTAATCAAGGTGGCAAACACGCTTGCAGTTCACATTGATGTTAAATGACGACTGCAGCCTATAGACACCCACACAAAGACCAGAGGTCAAAATGCAGATGCGTTACCAGCTCTTTGTTGTTATGTCTCTGTGATAGTTATTACGGAACCCTACATAGTTTATTTCAATCACCATTTATAAGTAACGGAATTAAAGTGTTGCTACGAAAACTTTATCGCGCAGCTGCAACGTTAAAACCGATTGTAAAATAAGTTTAACCAAAGGTTATATTTCACAGTATCCAACTTTAAACATATTGGCTTCGTGAAATAGCCGGTCGTTTGATTAAAGCTAATTTGTGTTAAAACAGCGAGCAAACTCCTAATTACCATACAAATTGATCGTTCCGATATGAACCGCAATTATAAAATAGCTCTCATCAAAATACGAACGCGTCACATCTCCTCATTTTGTGTCAGTGCATTCAGGATCAACATTTTTGGTTTAAACAATTTGGGTTTATTTATATATGGTAATATTATGAAACAGAAGTTTTTAAAGTTATTTGAGGGTTCCTTAGTAAACAAGGAACCTTTATAGTTTCGCCATGTTCGTCTGTCTGTCTGTCTGTCCGTCCGCGGATTAGCGCAAAAACTATTCGTACTAGACACTTGAAATTAGGCACAAGTATACACCTTAATCACGCCGACATGGTGGTAGAATAAAAACATGAAAAAAAATATATTTAGGGCACCTCCCCTACATGTAACGCGCGATTTTTTTTTCTCTATTTCTGTTTAGTGTGGGGTATTGTTGGATAAGTCTTGCAAAAATGTTAGAAGTGTGCTAACATCATTTTTCCATTTTTTTTTTTTTTTTATGTAATGGAAGTGGTAAACAAGCATGCAGTTCACGTTGATGTTAAGTGATGACTGCAGCCTATAAACACCCACACAAAGACTAAGGTCAAAATGCAGATGCGTTACCACTCCTGAGGCCTAAGGTGTTACGCCTCTGTGCCGGAAATTACAGGGCCGTACATTACCACCTGACCGGAACACGATAGTGCTGAACACTACCATTTAGCGGCAAGTATATTAGGTAATGCGGTGGTGCCTACGCCCGCGAGCTCCGTCACTGGAGCTCTACCACCAGTAAAAAAAATAATTTAGTTAACTGTTCGTGACTGATTAAGCTTTAAAGTGGCAATTTTCGTTACAGTCAAGTAAGTGTACCGGTTGTTGTTGGTAATTCCATCTTAGATCTTAGATCGTAGCTGTATAATGAAATTAAAAGGAAAACTATCACACTTAAGTTGGCTTTACAAAATTTAGAGTATCGTATCGCACAGAATAGAAAAAATAGTAAAAAAAAAATTAATGATGTTGTAGAATTTTGATCGAATAGTCGACCAAATGAATTTAGTCGAAAATTTCAAACAACTCCATAGAAAAGATTTAATATATTTATTTTTTTCATTACATTATGTATTCATATGCAAACCTAAAAACTACGGAACCATACACTGCGCGTATTTTGCCACGCACTTGACCGTTTTTTAATGATTGTCTGAACGATTGTATTATTTACTAGTCTATATTAATGCTTAATTTTTTTGTGCCGGGATAGATCATATACTATATCTAATCTATGGCCCCATAATAAGCTATCATAGAGACATAACAACTAAAGTCTCAGGGGTGGCATTGCATCTGCATTTTGACCTCGGGTCTTTGTGTAAGTGTCTATAGGTTACAGTCATCACTTAACATCAATGTGAACTGGAGCTTGTTTGCCACCTTTATTACAAAAAAGTATAACATTGGTTCTTTTAGAGCGGATGCAATCACCGTGCAAGCGAAGCCATTCAAGGTTTAATGTGTAGTCTCACAAATACATTTCTGATATTATCTTGTACAATGCGTATGTCAGTAGGTAAGTAATCTATTTATCACTTAAATCTAACTGAACTGAACAAACCAGTTTAAATGAATGAATAAAACAGTTTAAAAAAGAAACAATGAAACAAACGACCGAGCGTTAACTTTAGAGTCATTACTATTTTCTTAAATTTTGGACATGGTAACCCTAGTTTCCCTCACTGGCGTCGGGATGTGACGACCCCATCGCCCACTAGCACAAGAATTCCCTTCTGGTGGAAAGGAATTCTTCCGCTAGTGCAGTCAGTCCACCGAAAAATGGCGGTCAAACCAGGGCGGTACAAGTACGTGGGATGGGCAGCAGCGTCCCGCGTAAAATTGCCGTCACTGCGATCGCCAACCCGCATGCCAAGCGTGGCGATTATGGCATTTTCCCTCCAAATGAGACACAACAAGAAAAAATGGCCCCTAGTCCCCGGCGGCTCCGCTATTCCTGACCATAGTGGTACCGGTCATGGTAACGGCGGGGCAGGGGGTGCGAAGAATCTCTGGCAGATGCCAGGGTACCACAAACAACGACAATTGACCCTGGCAACATTCAACATTCGGACACTGCGGACCGACGAGAAGGTAGCGGAACTAGAGGAAGAATTGAGCGGGTTACGATGGCACATTATAGGGTTATCTGAGGTCCGAAGATAGGGGGAGGACTCGATAACCCTCAAGTCTGGTAAACTGCTCTATTTCCGGGAGGGCGAACAACTGTCCCAGGGTGGTGTCGGGTTCATCGTCCACAAATCCCTCGTGAACAATGTTGTCAAGATCGAGAGTGTGTCGTCGAGAGTGGCGTACCTTATACTCAGAATAACCAAGCGGTATTCGTTGAAGGTCATACAGGTCTACGCCCCGACCTCCGCACACTCCGATGATGAGGTAGAAACTATGTATGAGGATATTTCCCGAGCCATACATAGTTCTAAAACCCACTACAACGTTGTCATGGGGGATTTCAACGCGAAATTGGGCGTTCGAGGCGACCACGAGCTGAAAGTGGGGCAATTTGGATATGGGCGACGAAACACCAGGGGCCAGACACTGGCTGACTTCATGGAGAAAGAGAGCCTCTATATGATGAACTCTTTCTTCAAGAAGCGGGCTTGCCGGAAGTGGACCTGGATCAGTCCTGACGGTGCGACCAAAAATGAGATAGACTTCATTATGTCCACAAGGCGGCATATATTCAGTGATGTCTCTGTGATCAATTCGGTAAAAACCGGCAGCGATCACCGAATGGTAAGAGGCACACTGAATATAAATGTCAAGATCGAAAGATCCCGACTAATGAAGTCTACGCTCCGCCCAGCACCGGCCCAAATCCAAAACCCCGAGAGCTTTCAACTCGAGCTACAAAATCGCTTTGAATGCCTGAGTGAGTGCGTAGATGTGGACGATTATAATAACAGGTTCGTGGAAACTGTCCGGACGGCGGGGTCTAAGTTTTTTAAGACCCGCCCTTCAAACAAGACCAAAAAGATCTCCAGCCCAACTTTCAAGCTCATGGAAGAGAGGCGAGGTATGGTTCTGAAGTCCTCTGAAGATGCTTTAGTGTACAGACGGCTCAACAGACAGATCTCCAAGTCATTGACTCGCGACCTTCGGCACTTTAATACTGATAGTATTCAAGCAGCCATAGAGCGGAACCAGGGCTCTAAAGTGTTCGCCAAAGATCTGTCCTTAGGCCAAAGCCGTCTCACTAAGCTGAAGACAGAGGACGACAGAATCGTATCGTCGAAACCTGAGCTTGCAGAGGAGATCGAACGGTTTTACGGACAGTTATACACGACAGCACGACCACCTGTTAACAGTCCGGCAGCAGATCCTAGAGCCGGACTGACCCGACACTACACCGAAGATATCCCGGACGTCAGTCTAGACGAGATTAGTACGGCTCTCAAACAGCTCAAAAACAACAGGACGCCGGGTGATGACGGAATCACTGCTGAACTCCTGAAAGCAGGCGGAAGGCCAGTATTAGAAGCTCTTCAGTTGATGTTCAATTCCGTCATATCCGAGGGCAAAACGCCACAGGCGTGGCACAGAAGTGTGGTGGTACTGTTCTTTAAGAAAGGCGACAATACCCTTTTAAAAAACTATAGGCCCATCGCACTTCTAAGCCACGTCTATAAGCTGTTTTCGAGAGTGGTTACGAACCGTCTATCTCGCAGACTCGACGACTTCCAGCCTCCCGAACAAGCCGGGTTCCGTAAAGGCTTTAGCACCATAGACCACATTCACACGCTGCGGCAGGTTATACAGAAGACAGAAGAGTATAACCAGCCCCTATGTCTAGCGTTCATGGACTATGAGAAAGCCTTCGATTCGGTTGAGATTTGGGCTGTGCTACAGTCACTCCAGAGGTGCCAAGTTGACTACCGATACATCGAGGTGCTCAGGAGCTTGTATGAAAACGCCACCATGTCGGTCCGGCTTCAGGATCAGAACTCGAAACCTATCCAACTGCAGCGAGGTGTGAGACAGGGAGATGTTATATCTCCGAAACTGTTCACCGCTGCATTGGAAGACGTCTTCAAGCTTCTGAACTGGAAAGGACTCGGCATCAATATTAACGGCGAGTACATCTCCCACCTCCGATTTGCAGATGTTATCGTATACATGGCTGAGACCCTGGAAGACCTTAGCACAATGCTCAATGACCTCAGTAGGGCCTCCCAACGAGTGGGCCTTAAAATGAACATGGACAAGACGAAGATCATGTCAAATGTCCATGTTACACCCACTCCTGTTATGGTCGAGGGTACTACACTCGAAGTTGTTGACGATTATGTATACCTGGGACAAACAGTCCAGTTAGGTCGGTCCAACTTCGAGAAAGAGGTCAATCGCCGAATCCAACTCGGTTGGGCAGCGTTCGGGAAGCTACGGTTCATCTTCTCGTCCGACTTACCGCAGTGTCTCAAGAAAAAGGTCTTTGATCAGTGTGTGTTGCCAGTGATGACTTATGGGACAGAAACGTGGTCGCTCACTATGGGCCTCATAAGAAGGCTCAAGGTCACTCAGAGAGCAATGGAGAGAGCTATGCTTGGAGTTTCTCTGCGAGACCGAATCAGAAATGAGGAGATCCGCATGAGAACCAAAGTTACCGACATAGCTCACCGAATAGCGAGACTCAAGTGGCAGTGGGCAGGGCACATAGCTCGACGAACTGACGGCCGTTAGGGCAGAGCAGTTCTCGAGTGGCGACCGCGTACCGGAAAGCGAAGCGTAGGCAGGCCTCCCACAAGATGGACCGACGACCTGGTGAAGGTCGCGGGCAATCGCTGGATGAGGGCGGCCCAGGACCGTTCGTTGTGGCATTCTTTGGGGGAGGCCTTTGTTCAGCAGTGGACGTATTTTGGCTGAAATGATGATGATGATGAACCCTAGTTTTAATGTCGAAGCATTAAACTCGCACATTAATTGTATTAAAATTTTAGTTAATAAGTAATAATATTAAAATTATACAACGGCGTTTAAAGCCATGTTGTGAACAATATCAGGGATTCCAGGAATGGACGACATTTCCAAAATCCACGTTACAAGCGACTCTGAAATAAAGCTGTATAACGGATCTTTTTGTTTATTTTAAACATTTGGAATGTTTATTGTGAATATTTTAAATTAAACGTGCTAACAATGTTACGTGTTCATTTTATAAGTTGGTTGTTAACTTTTATGAAAGTTTTCTCTTATTATAAACGAAGCAAGTATATTTGAACTTTATGTAAGAAGTAAATCGAACCAGATAATTTTGTGATAGATATTTCAGGAACGCAATACAAAAAATATTATGTACAATGCAACAGACTTATAAAAAAAATACGCTTACGTTCACAGCCCCACACTAGGTATAAACCTGTGTCGTGGGTGCCATTGTACACACACAACACATATACCTACAGACACCCAGATCCAAAACAAATATCTGTAGGCAATATAAATATTTATCTCGGTACGGGAATCGAACCCGCGAGCCTCTGTTCAAACAGCCGTCACACACCGCTGAACCAACTGACTTTGGAATAAATATTTCAAAAATATCTTCATATGTTCGGTCCGGGGCTTTGGACTATTTACGTATCAATAATCATTAAAATCATAAATTTAATATTCAAATAGGGCTCAAGTCTGTAAAGAAGAAAATAGAGTAAAGTACTCTATGTTTGAACCTGAGCCCACAATTATTTTCATTCCAAATTTCATCCAAATTGGTGACGTGGTTAAGCAGTGAAAACACCAAGACTCGAATTTATAATATTAGTTTAGAATATGGATATAAAGAATATCTGCACATTTTCTGAAGCTCCACAATTTAAGTATTCTCGTTTATCAAAATAGAAGATATAAAGTTCATCGAGATAACATTGTGATACGATACAAAATCAAAGAGACTCGATTTGTAGGTTTCAACATGAACGGTCGATGTACAAGGCTGTACTTATATTATTGATTCAACGGACGGGCAATTTTATCGAGACTTCGGTGCATGCGGCACACTTATTCCCCTAGGCGCCACGCTTAAAAGTAATTGCATTAAATTGAAACTTGTAAGTAGAAAATTTAGAGGGAAATATCCTAGATATAAAATTGTTGTTAATTAGTGAAGTGAGAAGCGTTTTGCTGCGTTTATTTTTCACATCTTAGCTGTTCAATATAGAAATTTTATATTTTGTTTTTAAGAGAAGTTAAACTCATTTTTCATATAAGAAATCTATTTTGGACCCACTGGTGATAGAGTATCAGTGTCGGGCGTCGATACCTAATATTAGATAGTGGTACCGCGAAATGGTAGTGTTCATCCCTATCGTGTTCCAGTTAGATGGTAATGTATTAAGCTCTGTAATAACATACACAGAGGTTAAATATCTTAGGCCTCATAAGTTCACTTCATTCACTGGTGGTAGCTCTCCAATGATGGAGATCGTGGGCGTAGGCACCACCGCATTACCTATTAAACTTGCCGCTAAATGGTAGTGTTTAACACTATCGTGTTCCGGTCAGGTGGTAATGTACAGCCCTGTAATTTCCGGCACAGAGGCATAACACTATAGGCTACAGAAGTGGTAACGCATCGGCAATTTGACCTCTGGTTTTTATGTGCGTGTCTATAGGCTGCAGTCATCACTTAACAACAATGTGAATTGCATGCTTGTTTATTACATTCATTACATTAAAAAATATAGATGGACTAAGAAACTGCTATTGATAAACTTTGAGACCATAATTATTTTACAGTCTTCATAATTATGTTAAATTTAAATTGCCTACCTGGAGTAAATGTTATGACAGTAAGTAGTAAAGAACATTCTCGCATATCTTCATTTACGAGGTTTTGACAGAGTACTACCACATTCTAAAGAAAACGAACGTGTTAATTACCTACAGTCATCCAACGAACGTGTAATGTCAGAGCAATCGTGCGGGGCGTGCGACGCGAGGGACGGAGGGGGCGGTACCAAGTAGCCCATACAAAAACTGTCATCTACTAGGGACTTAGCGATAAGGGGTGCGAGATTTAAAATTTCTTTTACTAAGATTTTGGAAAGATGATGAAATGAATTTGATGTCAGCTTTACTGTTAATATTTTATTCTAATTTTCATTTACTATTATTGTCTGTTATATTTTACACTTTATGTACATACTTACTTCACTTAAAACGAAAAAATCTTTAAAGAAAATTCTAAATATTTTGTTTGTATATGTATTTCATATTCGGGTTTTAATGGACGGAGTTAAAAAGTTATGGATGAATATTAGGATCGGTACATTATAATTGTTAGAATTCTGGCGTACTGATAGACCGCCCAACTGAAATACTGGTAGATTGATGAAAGACTGGTAAATTGTTGATAGGTTGAGATATTTATAGTTTGATTGATTTTTCCATTTTCTTCCCAGTATCTCAAAGTTTGGTAAAGTGCCCGGAGATGTCAACAGGCTTGCCGCCTGTTACATGGGCCAAAACGTGACCGGCGAATCTAGGATGTATGCATGAATCCGATTTACCTCTCCCTACCCTTTAGAGGATTACAGGCGTGATGTTTTTAGGATTTTTATATATGTTCAACGTAAACTGACGCGTAGAAACAACGTAAATAAAAACCAAAAACGTGACAACCTTAATGATTTTGCGTGTTGATGGGTGAAGGCGGCATATCGCAAAACTTCAAAGGCGATAAACTACTGTATGTACTTATACTGTGGTACTACTGTCAAGGGCATCTGCCATAATAAATCTTTAGATTGTAAACTGGAGAAATACCACTCTTGCGTGAATAAATTTTGAAACGATCATGATTAGTAATATAGGATACCTACTTACACGAAGCCGTATTTTATATACCTAATACCGCATTTGTGGAGCTACTAATAATTTCAGATAAAATGCTATTTTTGTATTCATTCTATATAGGCCAAGATAATAGAGACCGCTTATTGTTAAACTAGGGCTGGCTAATAAACAAAAATAATAAACAAATGTTTCGTAGTTCTATTAACGACGAGTAAGTTTTCTTTTTCTTCATTTATCATCATTGAAGGAATTGGACATTTTTGTGATTATTATGTTTTAACTAAGTAGTTTAAATTTGTATTTTAATGTACTTTTAATACGAGTATATGTTTTTTGCTTTTACTATATGTAATGGTTATTCACTCTAGGTAATTTATGATTTCTTGTCGTTTTGAAAGTATCTGTAAAGATCTATTCGAAATAAAAATATTTACTTTCTTTCTATATTCAATTTTGAGTTTTATGCTCTGAAAATAAACAATCGATGAGCTTGTATGTCTGTCATAGACTAATGAAATAAACCTCTTACTCTGGGCAGGAAAGATAGAGAGGATCAATATTTTTAAAGGTAAAGAACTTATACAAATAGACTGTAGGGAATAATAGCTATTTCATGGTTTTTATTGACTTATATGAAAAATATCTTACCTCCTTATTCATAGTCATGAACTGCTGATTGAGACCAAATATTCAGGTTTTTCTTATTAAGATACAGAAGTAAAAAAAAAATTGAACAAAATATTACCATCGATGCATACTCGTATAATAATATCTCAAACACCAACTTTACAATCAAGTATCAAACTATGTTAGTTCGTGGTAATATATCGTATATCGACGAATGTATGCGCTTTAAGATCCTAGAAACTGTGGGGTCCGGGAGGGGCCGGATGTCAACATTTGCTCATGCGATTTTACCCCCGGGGCCGACCGGGAAATGACATGCGCTCCTTTATTCCATTCCACTCTTCAGTGCCGTCATGCAATTGCATACGAAAAATTCAAAGGAACCTCTTAGATGGGGCTTATAATTTTTTCATGACGTTGGAACTTTAATAATGATTACATAAATAATTTTTGTTTCGTGATACATACTGAACGTGTGCTTCTCTTGTCTGTTTGTTTAATGCCACGATCAATTCTCTGAGCGTGACAAAATGTTTTGTCTTTTTATTTCGAAGTACGAAAATCTAAAAAGGAAATTAGGTACTTAGTCAACAAATGAATATTTTATTATACATATACGAGTATCTTGAACATCAGCTATACAATCAAGTAACAGAGTATGTTAGTTCGAGGTAATACATCGTATAACGCGAAAGTATGCGCTTTAAGATCCTAGAAACGGTGGGTCCGGGAGGGGCCGGTTGTCAACATTTGCTCATGCGATTTTAACATGCACTCCTTTATTCCATTCCACTATTCAATGCCATCATGCAATTTTAAGATGACAATCACCCATAATACGACTTTGAATATGTATCATTGCTCCTTTTTTTTGCAATTATGTTATACCTAAATAATTCTTTTATATTATTTCGCATTAACACATGCTTGTGAAATATATTACAAAACAATATAATATACAACAATTATTAAGGGTAAAAGCGACTTCTTTACGATATTCAATAAACTGCAAAGTCTATTATATCGGTTGCCTAACTAGCATGGTTGGCAATAGATGGCGCTGCTGCTACCATAAAGCAATGCAATAAATGTGAAGGAAAGATTTGACAAATCGGGCAGGACTTCAGTAGCTCAATTGGAAGAGCGGCTGGACTAGATTCCCAGTAGGTCGCGAGTTCGAGTCTCGCCTGAAGTCAAATTTTTCTTTCCATTTTTCTTTAAAATAAAATATATTTCACAAGCATGTGTTAATGCGAAATAATATAAAACTATTATTAAGGTATAACATAATTGTAAAAAAAGGAGCAATGATACATATTCAAAGTCGTATTATGGGTGATTACCCGTCTTTCCATTTTTCTTTAAAATAAAATATGTTATACCTAATCACCCATAATAGGACTTCGAATACGTATCATTGTTCCTTTTTTTTCCAATTATGTTATTTGAAGTGAGAATTTCCGTAATTTGGGGTAAATGTTGACAAGTTTTACTCTATTAAAAAAAAAATAAAAAATAAAATACGCTTACACTCACAGCTAAAATACGCTATTAGAACATGAAATTCAAAATATTCAATAGTGATATCATTTAAAAATATGAATGTACCTTGTTTGATCCCTATATAATTACAGCTTCATAAATTTGATACTTGTATTATAGTCATAGCCAGTAATTAAGGTAGCTTAATAACGAATATCATACTATTTATAAGATTTAACACATTAATTTATGGGTCCTTTGTATAAACTTTTTGTGGAATAAAATACACGTAACTACACGCCTGTAATCCCCGAAGGGGTAGGCAGAGGTTAATGCATGCATTCAAGCATACATGCAAACACCCACGACTCGTCGGTTACGCTTTGGCCCATGTAACAGGTGGCGAGCCTGTTGCCATCTCCAAGCACATTACCAAACTCCGAGGTACTGAGAAACTTCCAGAAAATGGAAAAATCCCAATAGAACCAGAGATAAAGGATTTTAAACAATTATCTCTGATAGTCCCCGACCCGGGAATCGAACCCAGTACCCCCAGCGTAGTAGTAGTGGTACCACTACGCTACTGAGGTGGTTAATGAATTAATTAATGGGAATAAAATACAATATGGCGGAAAGGTTAACTTGAAAAATTTAAGCAACAAAAATAAATAATTATAGTTCAAACATACTTATTATTATTTCAAAATCAGTCAACGATTTCAACACATGCGAAGTGATGTCATTGACGCTAAGACATACGTATTATAATGTGGAATGTTATGAACATTTTTGCAAAGCGAAGCAGAGAGGAAAGTGCGCGTCACCGCCGGCCGAGGGAAGCAGAAATCACGACGGCAAACATTGACTTTAGACTTTTACTCTTTTACTCACTTAGGCTAACTCCCGACTGCACTGCAAATCACTTCACTCGAAACGAAGAGAAAGTTTTATATATTCTAAATGTTTTAAAAGGTTCCGCCATGAATCAGTCTCGAGACCGATTGATAGAAGCACGGCCCATTAATTGCATTCCGACCTTACCTTGCTCTTTTAGCGTTTTGTTGTAGTTTTAAACGTGTGATTTTGTATAAGCTTTTGTGTTTTGAGACATTTTTATTATATTACGAAAGTGGCAAATAAGTATGCAGTGCACATGAATGTTAACTCATGATTGCAGTTAATAGACATCAACAAAAAAATCTGAGGTCAAAATGCAAATGCGTTACCGAGACCTTAGTTTTTATGTCTCAGTGATAGTTATTACGGGGCCATACACTAACATCTGCCTGCCTACATCTGGTAGTGCCTACGTTCACGACTCTTTGCACTGGAATTCTTCTACCTGTAAAATTATCTATTATAAAAAAACTAGCAACTATCACTGGCTGGGGCTAATAATATTTTGTTTCTTTTAATATTCTTTCCCAAAACAGTATAACAAACAGATAGTATTTACATTTCATTTGAATTTTTCCGGTAAACATGGAATAAAGCAACAGGTACTTTTTTTCCAAAACAGCCGATGTATGACCGATCTTCGACATGTGGTAGAGCTCCAGTGACGGAGCTGGCGACCGCATTACCTAATATACTTGCCGCTAAATGATAGTGTTCAGCACTATCGTGTTGCGGTGAGGTGGTAATGTACGGCCCTGTAACCTGTACCTTAGGTCTCAGGAGTGGTAACGCATCTGCATTTTGACCTTGGTCTTTGTGTAAGTGTCTATAGGCTGCAGTCATCACATATATCAATGTGAACTGCATGTTTGATTACCACTTGCATTACACTAAAAAAAAACTAAAGAAAGCAACGGGCACAGTCTAGAAGTGGATAAGCGTACTTACATAACCTTGTTCGAAAGTTCTAAGTTAAATATTCATTTCGTGATGAGAACAGAAATCTCGAAGCAATCGTAATAATTTATTGGTATCCAAACATTTCAGTCAGCGATCGAATCTTTGAGGATCACTGCGCCCACTTCATAGTACCTGGCCGTTTGAGAAATGGCTTGCATTTAATCTTTTCAGACGTTCTCAAATATCCGCTCATTAACTTGTGTACCCACTTCAGACATCAGCGATTTGTTACTTTAAATCGTGCCGATAGAATGAAAGAGCGCTCAGATTTGAGTGAAAGAAGTACCTATTTTCGCTCTCGTTATTCACCCTCAGGCGTTTTACTCCTAAATGTAGAGGGACCGAAGATATTTTCTTATAAAACGTTCAATCAACTTGATGCACGAAATTCTACGGCTAATTAATCAGCTTTCATAACTTTTAAATGTCTGCCATTGAAGCATGATTGAAAATGTTGTTTTTTATTTTTTTACAAATAAAGATTTATCCTGTGATGCGATTAAAAAGTTTGATCGTATTGTAATAAATTTAAATGAAATATTAATTTTCAAATTTGTTTCCTTTTGGTGAGAAAAATATATTTTTTAATGCAGTTAAGTACACTGGTTAATAAAATGATTCTATTTTGGACAATAACCATGCAAAATACGGTCACGGCAAACCTAAGCTGTTCAAACAATTTATCACTTCTACCATCAACATTTTAAAGCAAATTGTCAAGTACCTTCAGAATATGAAAGTTATTTATTTTCACAACAATTAATCCAGCGAATTGTCACAAAAAAAATACGAAGAATAAAATTGGCCTCGAGTCTTCACCTCCTGTTTAGCAAACCTACCTAAACAAACTCGTAATAATATAAGTATTTCTCCATCAGTTAACAGGCAGGTTAATACCCAGCAAAGATAGAAGTTTCTATTAGTTTAACAATGTAACGTATTTAAAACTAATTTGGTAGTCATTGTAAAACAAATTTTAGTAGTCTCCGAGGGCACAAGTAAATACGAATATTCGCGTAACAAACGATAAATATTTGAATATTTTATCGTGGAATTCTGATAAAGGGATGTAAATGACTACTCGTCCAATTTGCATTGAACAGATTAACGTCATAATCGGAGCGATTCAATCAGCGATCCCGAGAACTCACTCTGGACAGAGGGGGGAGTGGGGAGGGGACAGGGAAGCGAGGGGGGGGGAGGGCTGATGGCATTTACGGAGCTGCTAATAACTTCAGATAAAATGCTAATTTTGTATTCATTCGATTTAGGCGAAGACGATAGGCCGCTTATTGTAAAACTAGGGATGGGTAGTTTACAGAATTAAAAAATAAAATTGTAGGCCGACATTCCTATTAGAGCAAAAAACTAAAATGCCTGTAATCAAAGATTAATAGGTCGCATCGACTGGACAAGTGTTGGGGTAACTATACTGTGTAATAACTAAACTAAATCAATACCGCCCTGTAATTTCCGGCACAGAGGCATAACACCTTCGGCCTCAGGAGTGGTAACGCATCTGCATTTTGACCTTGGTCTTCGTGTGGGTGTCTATAGGCTGCAGTCACCACTTAACATCAATGTGAACTACATGCTTTGGTTTCCACTCACATTACATAAAAAAACACTTTCGATGCTTATGTTATTGTGTACTACCCAAAGGTTGACTGGGTGATGGGTATATGCCTAGTTGTATTAGCACCGCCCTATGTACGAATGTAACAAATTAAAAAACAAAACTACAAATATAATTCATTTCACCACCCAAGTAGCCATGTGTAATTTTCTCTTCCGTGTGAAACACACATAGCTAATATAGCCGCGATTCTTCAGTTATAAATAAGGCCAACAATAAGATACATACATACAAATAATCTAAAACTAAGTAAAAAGTGTAGATTATGTATTCCTTAACTGATTGACTATCAAAGAGTAAAAGTTCAAATCAAAGAGAGACGCCAGTTTGATCGTTACATTGCATAAATAAAAGTTAACAAAATAACTTGAACAATCGCTTACAAAAATTGGAATAAAACTGATTCAATAAACGACTCGTGACAATAATGAATATGATCAAAGATACAAAGCATAATGGGGTTAATAAGTGACTTTAAAAGAAGGAAAATACACACGAGCGACTTCCTAACGACTTGGAATTCTTTTGTCTACTTCGAATGCTCTCAATACTGAGCTTACGCAATCCGATCTAAGTGAGCGCTTGTCATATAGATTTAGTGTAGGGTGTGAGTGTTTTCGGTAGCTAAGATAAGGAGAAACGTGACTGCCGGTGCTGTCGCCGGACCACCACTGTGGACCTTTATACTTTACACTCACCAAACCATGTAAGTATTGTACGAAAACAACCGTTCAGCGCTTTTGAAATCCGGGGCCTTTTTTATGAAAAAATACCGATACCAATTTCCGTTGCACGGTCCACTATTGTTCCACAAAACGGCACTTTGGAATTTCGTAGACGATGCGTCTACAAATAAACGTTTGATATTTTACAAACTTCGCCCGAGTAACGTCGGGTGTTGACACTTTTCAACTTTTCCTTGTAAGTAAAAAATGAGCAGCAGAATTACGAGTATAACTAGATTAATGTTTGGCAACGGAGAACTACTACGGTTAAACTTCAAAACTTAGTGGAAATTCAGTTTTGTATTATTTTTAACGAACCAAAGCGCCTTTAGAATTCATTAGCTTCGGACGTAGTGACTAACGGTTTACTTTCAAATATGTGCTTTGCTTGTGCTACAGGGACCAGTTTGTTTTTTAAAAGTGGGTCTAAAGGCTATATTTGTAGTCACTTACATTTTTGAGTGAATCCCAACGAAATGTACAGTGTACCTATTGATTGTTAACTAGCTGACCCGGCAAACTTCGTATTGCCTCAGAATGAAATAATGTGTCAAAGGTATGATAGATACAGACTATTTGTATGGGAAAATGAAATTGTGGTTTTACTATTTTCCTTCAATTTCTTCACCCTTAAACCTTCCCCGGACGTCCAAAAATCATTCAAACCACAATTAGCCAAATCGGTCCAGCCGTTCTCGAGTTTAAGCGAAACTTACGAACAGCAATTGATTTTTAAATATATAGATAGATAGAAGATAGAATATTTTGTTGTAAAGGAAACGTAACATTACAAGAAATGTAATTTATCACAAAAACCATGAAAAGGGTTAAAAATATAGATTTTTTTGTGATGTAAGTGGGTACCAAGTTCTACAAAAAAAATCGCTAAATCATAATAACTTAACAAAGATGTTTAACATCTTTGATATAGATATTGATAGAGATATTTACTACAAAATTTGTAAATTGGCTAGTGGTAAAAAGATTTGAAAAAACGTTTTTGGAACGTTAGTCTAAGTGTAAGAATAATATGAACAAAAAAAACAATTTGAAGATAAACCCTATATTAATCCCTCAGGCCACCAGAAAAATATGACAATTGATTTCTTATTGTTCTCGGTCCCGATCTGGTCATTGCTGCTTCAGGGAAAAGAAAAACATGCTTATAATTCTATTTTAAATAGTAAAATAAAACCTTTAACATTTCGCGTAGTCCCCTCAACATATTATGGTTATACATATTAGAGTACCCGCAGACTAAAGACTTAAAATCGGCCGATAGTTTAGTCGAGTTGGCCTGTTCGTGCGCACACTGTGTCAACAAAACAGTTGGGTTGGTCGCGAGTGCGCAGACTAGCCAACAAATGGTTTGGCCGATTGATTAAATTTACTAGAGTTGGTGAAGAGATCGGTCGCGTGAAATGTTGCCCAAAAATATTATTATTGCTTTATACTTGTAAGGAGAAAAAGAATAAAGAATAGAAAGCGAGAGTATTGGGTACATCCCATTTACAGTAACAGATTATTACAAGGGAAGTTTTACACAATTCATTCTAAATTACTAGAATTCCCGGAAAAAAAATTCTCCTTTTATCCATCATGAACGTAAAATACTGCGCACGACTATCCCCGCGTCCGACGCGGAGTGTACTGAAGCCATCGGCCGATTTAACAATCAACAAGTGCGCGGGCGGCGCTTGAGCGCCATACTGATCAAGCGGTCGGCCGATAGTTCGCCGATGGTTCAGTTTGAAGAATCGGCCCATCAAACTTATTTATCGGCCGATACTGAATGACTATAATGTGCGCATCTGCATACATCTTCATACTGATTAAGAAGCCGACCAAACTATCAGCGGATAGAGAGTTTGTAGTTTGCGGGGACTCTTAGTTCTCATCAATAAATACGACCAAATTCGATGTCACTACACACGACTGGATTCGGTCCGGCGAATTGACTCCGCCGACACGAAACCCGCGCGAGCGGACCGCATCGGACCAAATCCGCTGTCGCTACGTACTTCCAGATTTGGTTCGGAGCGTACCGAATCTACTGTCCGCTCCGTACCAAATCCGGACGTGTGTTACAACTAAGCTAAAAATATAATTTGAATGCCAGCATTGTCTTAGTTGAAGCGCGCATAGCCCCGCGGCTGGTGCAGATCATAGGCGATCTACTCGGCTAAGCATTAAGGGCGCAGTCGGGTGTGAGATGGGTGACCGCTAAATTAAAAGGCGCGTTTCCGTGCTTCGGAGGGCACGTTAAGCCGTCGGTCCTGGTTGCTATCGATATAAAGCAGTCGTTAAACCTTGTCGTAGGCCTTATGGGCGATTTGAAAACATCCGACACGGGGGTTGGCCACTTACCCGTATCTCCACTAATCCGCATTGGAGCAGCGTGGTGGAGTAAGCTCCAGGCCTCCACCCAAAAAGGGAGAGACTCGTGCCCAGCAGTGGGACGTATAATGGGTTGCCATTATTATTGTCTTCGAATCAAAATTTAAGCGATAATTATATGAGAGTTCCATTTCTACACATTATTATTCGTAGTTTCGCTTTACGTTCTTTTAGTTGGATTTTCGCTTACAGCGAGGATCTGTGTTTAGCACGTTTCTCTTAGTTCATAGTATCATTTAAGTTTATATATTTAATACCGATAAGTTTATATACACGGACATCCAATTAGTTTTTACTAAGGTTGACATAAAATTGTGGTGTTTTACGACG
The DNA here is from genome assembly GCA_036365455.1 of Macrosoma leucophasiata. Taxonomy (NCBI): domain Eukaryota; kingdom Metazoa; phylum Arthropoda; class Insecta; order Lepidoptera; family Hedylidae; genus Macrosoma; species Macrosoma leucophasiata. The sequence continues at coordinate 16,587,752 of JAWQUS010000007.1, read as the reverse complement.
GTAGTACGACTCAAATTGATATCCCCCTAAACATACTTACGGAAAATTATTACGCCACTATCGGATGACTGGCTTCACAATATCAACGAGGTTCGACCTCTGTCGATTGACCTTTTTTCAATAAAATAGCGAAGCAAGCAAGCATTGTAAATAAAACTAATTGATAGTAAATAAACGTAGTTCAGATAAAATAGAAAACTGTAAATACTTGATACATACAATACAATAACTTTTTACAAAAAATTCCTGCCAAAAATAGAAACTAAAGAGATAAAAATCAATTGAAGCTATACTACCAATTTTGAGTTGGGTTCCCTACGTTACTGCGAAATACGTTTCATCGAAAAATCATCGGCCGACAACTATACGTCGAAGATTTCATTGAGCGATGCTTTATTTCACCGAAAATTTATAAATTGAAGTTTCGTTTGCCCGATGCTACGTTTCATCGAAATTTTTATTTCGAAGCTTTTTTGATCGAGGTCTTGTTTCAGCGAAAACTATGGAATCCTCGATACTTCTTTGGTAGATGTTCTTTTTCTTTTCTTACTGTCCAGCATGCATGACTGTGATGTGTAGTGCACTATATGGAATTGAGGATAACATATTCGGTAATCTTAACTTAATATTATAAAGCTGAAGAGTTTGTTTGTTTGTTTGTTTGTTTGAACGCGCTAATCTCAGAAACCACTGGACCGATTTTAAAAATTCTTTCACTATTACTATTACATAGGCTATACTTTATTTTGAAAAAAATAGGGCTCCGTTAGATATTTGGGTTTTTCGGACACAAGATGTAAAAAATCAACCAGAAAAGTTACTTATTTTGCGTCCGCTGCCTAAACTATAAAAGATCGAGGAAGGCTTTAGGCTATATCTATAATCATCACGCTAAGACGAATAGGAGAGGGTAGGTAACATTGCACCCGGGCGAAGCCGGGGCGGGCCGCTAATTATATAGATAATAGATAGGTATTAAGGAAATTGATTCGTACCGGCGACAGTATCTATCCTTTAGATTTCTTTAAAAAAATCGCATTTTTTAAAACTAAGAAGTCGAATAAGTTATCCTTATAAAAACCAAGCATACCTACATTCGAGGAAACAAATTTGAAGTTAAAAAACCTTCGATCAAATAAGCATCGACGAAACAAGGTATCGGTGAATCGTTTTCGATCAAACGTACATCGAGCAATGAAGCTTCGGCGAAATAAAGCATCGCTCAATGAAGTCTTCGATGTATAGTTGTCGGCCAATGATTTTTCGATGAAACATATTTCGCAGTAACGTAGGGAACACTTTTGAGTTCGTGCTAAACAAATCATTAATGATGAAGATCCCTAGTTAGTGATGAAAAAACCAGTAGAATTTGTTAAAATGTTACCCTTCGCACCTATCACACGGACATTCGGTTTCTGTCGGTTTTTGGCCGTATCACCGCGCCAGTTTAGAACTACCCGACCTAAACACTACCATAGTTGGTGGCAGATAGATTAGGTCATACGGTATGGTACCTACACCCAACACTGAGTGAGAGCCGATACTGAAATCTATCGCTAATAGTGTATCGAAAGTCTACATCAGATTTATTCGTAGTAGCTGAAATATGAGGTAACTATTGTCAACCGCGGAAGAATTGCTCAATTGTTTTTTATCTTCATCATCAGAGAAACCTTTGCCTGGGTTGCACCAAGATATTTGTTAAAGTTATTCTAAGATTTCAAATCCTTCTCTTAAAATTATGCGAGGAAAGAGTCAACATCCAGAAATATTGCCACAAGTGGGCTACTGCGTGCCTGATAACTGTGAGTCGAGGTGTCGGGGACCGAAGGCGACGAGGCGGGAAGAGGCTCCCCTTACTAGGACGCTAAAGACCTTAAATGAGGTAACTGAATGGACGGATATATTCTTGTGCTCTTTGTGTGAATTCACAAAAGTTGCCTTGTATGTGATATACCCATATTTAGTCAAATAAATAATTAAAAAATATTTATGATAGAATATTATTGAAGACAGATTTTTAAATTATTTGTATTTTTATTGATGTATATCACTATGTATGTTTTTTTTTTTCGTAATTAATGGAAGTGGCAAGCAAGCATGCAGTTCACATTGATGTTAAGCGATGACTGCAGCCTATAGACACTCACACAAAGACCAAGGTCAAAATGAAGATGCGTTACCACTCCTGAGACTTAAGGTGTTATACCTCTGTGCCGGAAATTACAGGACCGTACGAGCTGACCGGAACACGATAGTGCTGATAGATGCTGAACACTACCATTTAGCGGCAAGTATTTTAGGTAATGCGGTGGTGCCAACGTCCGCAAGCTCCGTCACTGGAGCTCTACCACCAGTAAATAAATGTATTTTGATTCCACTTTTATTTTAATTTTGTGAAATGGGTGATCTGAATGTTTTTCTTTATTTGACTTTAATAATTGTTAAATTTTATTAATTATTTTTTTCTGCTTGTCAATCGCATTGGGAAAAACCCGTAATGGTAGATTTAAGTTCGATAAATAAATAAATGAACTTTAACAAATATCTTGGTGTAACCCAGGGTTAGTGATAGTTATGACTCTAGTGTAACTTGTGTTTTATGATATCAGTTAAATGCAAATGTATGGCCCCGTAATAACTATCAAAGGGACAAAACAACTAAGGGCTCAGGGGTGGCAACGTATCTGCATTATGACATCTGGCCCTTATGGGTCCCATCTATAGGCTGCAGTCATCACTAAACATCAATGTGACAATGTGAACTGCATGCTTGTTTGCTACCTTCATTGCAAAAAAAAAATAAGTTGAAGCACGTTGGCTGTCTTTCATCTTCGTAATGAGAACCTTGGGGACAACTTACTAGCTTGAGTTAAAGTTCTCACTAATATAAATGAAAAAAGTTCACATTTCAACAGAATGAGTTATCAGACGATGCTGCACACCCTGTTTTTTTATGTCATATAAGTGGCAAACAAGCATGCAGTTCACATTGATGTTAAGTGATGACTGCAGCCTATAGACACTTACACAAAGAGCAAGGTCAAAATGCAGATGCGTTACCTCCCTGAGGCCTAAGGTATTATGTCTCTGTGCCGGAAATTACAGGGCCGTACATTACCACCTGACCGGAACACGATAGTGCTGAACACTACCATTTAGCGGCAAGTATATTAGGTGAGCTCCGTCACGGGAGCTCTACCACCAGTTGCTGAATAGTGACGTCGCCTGTGTTTCATCTTCGTAATGAAAACCTTGGGGACATATTAGTGAGAATTGAGTTAAAATTCTCACTAATATGAATGAAAAAAGTTCACATTTCAACAGAATCAGTAATCAGACGATGCTGCACACCCTGTTATTGCATCACAGGTAGCAAAATCTATTCCGATGGCTGAACTGCATTGTTCGGTTGACTGACTACATTAAAGAAAGAATTCTCCTCCGCCAGGGGGCGGTGGGGTCGTCACGTCCCAGTGGCTTTCAGTTTCATTTAATCTGTATAAACATTTTATGTTTAATATTAAAATTACGCTGTCCTTGTATCGACAAATTTTAGTACAGATTTTTTTCTTTTCATTTTATTTTTCTGTTAAACAGACAGCAATTATAATAAATATATAAGTACCGTACCGAAAATATCAACGCCATCATTTATGTTTAAACCGTTTGTGAAATTGCATGTGAGCTTAAAACGTTGTCGAATAATCTAATATGCACAAACGATCGTATTTCTCAAACAGATAATTCATTAATAAGAGCCAAATTGCAGTTATCAAAGCATGAAATAAGTCAGAAAATAAACATATTATACAACCATTAATAATGTTTACGCTCTTACCAAATGGAATGATAAACCATAGAATACATAAATAATAAATATAACTACGTTAAGAAAAACCGACTACAAAACCGAAGTAAAAAATAATTAAGATTTAATTGTAATTATATACTACCTATTATTTATATGTGCTATTTACTAATAGCTTTGAAGTCGGTGCCAAGCCTTAAACAAATAATTATATTTTAATCACTTAAATATGAATACGAGCAAATGAATACACTGAAAAAAACGTAACCGGCGAATCGTGGGTGTTTGCATGTATGCTTGAATTCACGCATTTACCTCTGCCTACCCCTTCGGGGATTACAGGCCTGAAGTTACGTTTTAATACAATGAAATGCCTACTTTAGTGATTTTGGCTTGGCACCGACTTCAAAGCTATTAGGAAATAGCACATATAAATAATAGGTAGTTTAAAATTACAATTAAAACTTTATTATTTTTTACTTTTCAGTTTTGAAGTCGTTTTTCTTAACGTAGTTATATTTATTTAATACTTTTTAGTTTATTGCTGCATTGTCAATAAGATTAATGTTCACATCTGTTAAAATTGTAAAATCTGACTCTTTTAGCTTCGTGACAATTAGATACCTAATTTAAATTGTTTAGGTGTGTCGATACAAAATTTTAACACGACTATACGAAATCAATGAAAATATTTTATCCACGAAGGAGTAAATAAGCTGTGTTGTGTCGTCGATGAGTAAATGTGTCATTGTCACTTGTTTTCATCTTGTTGTCATGCGCATTCGGACTATCTAGGACGTCAGTGGATTCAACGCTCTGTATGACAACTCGCCGTCTATTCTTATTCCTTTGGTGAAAGGAATAAGAATAGACGGCGGAATTTCCGTCTGAGGTGAAAGTAAGTAAAAAAATGCTCATAAAATAAAAACTGATGGGCCTATCTGAATCAATTCGAAACTATTCCGCATCAAACAAAACAAGAATTACGTAAATCGGTAATCTCGGCGAAATTTGCGTACATACATAAAATATATATATATATATATATATACCGGTCGAATTGAGAACCTTCTCGTTTTTTGAACTCGGTTAAAAATACGCTTACACTCACAGCCCCACAGTAGGTATAAACCTGTGTCGTGGGTGCCGTTGTGCACATACAATACATACACGAACACCCAGACCCGAAACAAATGTCTTCATAGAAATTAACATGTATCATATATTTACGATAAATTATAACGAAACATAATAACTATCTGTCCGCGAAATATAATAGGCTCAAAAGTAGCCTATATATTATAGGCTCACCTTAACACTAATCTTTTCGTATGTTTATTATTAAAAAAACCCTCACATCCTTTTTTTTATATTTAAACCTTTTCACCCATTAAATATTCAACCTTATTTAGACTGTATAACTCACTTGACAATCTACTTACAGGAGAAGATATCAAAATTCCGTCGTATTTGTGATTAAGAAAGGAGGAAAGCTAATATAGAAGTCAAACACAAGTTTGCATAATGTCCTTGTGCGGAGACAGAATCGGTCCTCATTAGGCAAATCGGCGTTAGCGTACCCAATTAGTGTAGTCAATGTTTGGTTATTCAATCATCCGGGATGATCCTGTCACTCAAGTTTAAGCAAAACATCGATTTAATTTTTCCTGGTAAGAACGGGATTGAATTTAATAATTATCACTGATTTGATGTTAAGTCGGTTGCCGAGTAGGGTCAGGACAAAAAGATTTGTTCTTATTATATCTATTGATTGATTGATTCTATATAGAATTAGATAGTTTTAAAATCTTATCTATATATATAAAAATCAATTGCAGTTCGTAAGTCTCGCTTAAACTCGAGAACGGCGGGACCGATTTAACAAATTTTTGTTTTGAATGATTTTTGGAAGTCTAGGGAAGGTTTAAAAGGTAAAAACATATGAAGAAATTGAAGGGAAATAGTAAAAACCCCAATTTCATTTTCCCATACAAATAGTCCGTATCTATCAAACCTCTATATCTTGACACATTATTTCATTCTGAGGCAGTACGAAGTTTTCCGGGTCAGCTAGTAATGAATAAATATTCAAAATACTATAAAACATAACAATAAGACTTATTAAGACTAAGGGCTCTTTCAATTTAGACGTTTCGCCGGACCGCTGCAGTGCCGAAGCGGTGCGTTGGTCGTATGACGCACGGACGGTCATTTGTTTGCATACAAAACGCACAACGCGGCAACAGTACGACGTCGATACCGCGAACGCTCGACAACAGGAGCGACGCCAAACTGTTGTCACACAGTGCAATTTGTATGAAAACAAGTGATCGTCCGTGCGCCATACAACAAACGCACCGCTTAGGCACTGCAGCGGTCCGACACAAAACGCCTAAATTGAAAGAGCCCCAACACTCGAGCATATCTACAAATAGCTACACGCTCCTTATTCCTTTGTTCATTGATATCAAATCCCTGTCACATGGTCAACATTCCTTTCATTTTCAATTATTGTCACACTTATTATAACACACTTGGCAATTCACCTATTAAGGATTATCATAACTCCGTCATATTTGTGATTAAGAAAGGAGGAAAGCTAATATAGAAGTCAAACACAAGTTTGCATAATGTCCTTGTGCGGAGACAGAATCGGTCCTCATTAGGCAAATCGGATGCCGTTAGGGTATCCGATTAGTATAGTCAATGTTTGGTTATTCTATTATCCGGGATGATCCTGTCACTCAATTTTAAGCAAGGTATCGATTTAATTTTTCCCGTTAAGACCGGGATTGAATTCAATAATTAATACTGATTTGATCTTGAATGAGTGGAGTACGGTCAGGACAAAAGGATTATGTATATTCTTGCATATAATTACGTAAAAAAAATAGAAGAAGATGTTTTATAAATTTTTACAATAATAGGTAAGTTTAAAATCATCAGTTGGAAAAACGCATAGAATAGATTCGCATTGATATCTGCTTGGTGTTTGGAAATGTAATGTCAATATTAGTTGCTAGATCCCATAACAAGAAACTTTGAAATTTATCTGATAAATTGTGAATAAAAACCGTCGAATCGTGGGTGTTTGCATGTGCACCTCTGCTTGAATACATACATTAACCTCTGGCTACCCATTCGGGGATAACAGACGTGAAGTTGCGTACGTAAACACTTGCATTCCTGAGAAGGGATAGGTTTTCACGGATGTATTTGATAAATAGGAGAATTTGAAATGAATTGGGCACATTACCAGATTCCAAGGGAGCTATGTCGTCTAGTCTTACTAGAAAAGTATGCATTGGCTCTCAGATTTTTGTCTTTGTCCGAAGGATGAATAAATGTCCATTGTGTAAATCAGATGACGTTAGTGAAACCAATTAGTTCCGTTAATGTTTGGTTATTCAATACGTGTTGTAATAAGATTACTACAAATAAAAGTGTTTAGTGATGCTAATCTCGTAACGTCGGTACTTGTATAGGTAATATCATTGTATTTTGATGAAAAAAAGTACATGAATTTTTGAAATGATATTTTTCCTATTTCTATTACGTAAATGGTCTATCAATATTAAAGATTGAATTTTAGATATACATACCTAATTTTATTCATCCTAATAATGTTATTATTTTATTTATCAAAAGCGAGTTAAGCTATTTGTCTATATATTTTTACAATCGTCTAAGTATTGAACCCACCCATCAAATCTGTTTCACATACATAATCGTGTACTGCTTAAAATATATATTGCATAAATTTATCCCCATTTTTTTGCATTTAACGATAAAAATTAATTAACTGGATTAAATTCAGAATTTAGAGGCCAGGAATGCAGGTTAACTAAACGCCGAGGGGGAATATCAAATTGATATTACTCTAAAAGGCACATTTTTCCGCAACTTTATGAAAACGTTTCGGTAGATTTATGAATAAAACCTTTCAGGGAAGATGCGAAGCCGCAATGTAATTTAAGGCGTATGGGAGGAGAGCCGAAACCTACAAAATTAGACCGTTATCATTCCACCGCTGTCGCCGCCCAGATCACCAGTTATGTGAGCCAATACACCGAACGAACAGAATAAATTTGCTTTATATCAGACAGTTGACCTTCATATCTAATATTGTTGCTTTTATACAAGGAAATATTTCGGAAATTCCCCGCATCCGCTTCTTCGTATTCGGGACGCTTTCTTTAGCTTTTTTGAGCCATTTGTCCTACTAAGCCATTGTAATAAGAAAATACATTGATATAAAGTCAACTTTATTTGAGGGTATTATTGGAGCCACTAAATAATGGTATCTGTGATTCGTTTTTCCTTTTAAGGATACAAATGAGATACAAGTATGAAATCTTTTTTTATTACACTATATGTAATGTGTTATTGCTCTGGTTCTATGCTTTTGCAAATTATTGTTAGTGGGATAGACGTAAGATGTACTTCTACAGTGGAATCTCTAATGAGGATTGGTGAACATAAATTTTAAGAGCATTACGATCATGGAGGTAAATATATATAGAGAAGACACGGGGAATCAAAAACCTGGTTCCATTTTTCAAATATCTGTCAAGATGGCGTCCATGCGCAGTACCTACCGTAGATTAATAAAAAGACATGATCTTTTAAATGCGATTTTTTATTTTACCTCAGTCGTCGTTGCTTCTTAGAATAATACATACAATATTTTATGAAATATTTAATTGTAACAAATAAATAATGATCAATAATAAATACTGTCTATTATTTTTTTTTTATGTCAAAGGATTGACAGACAAACAGACGGGCCACCTGATGGAAAGTGGTTACCGTCGCCTATGAATATTTGCAACATCAGGGGAGTTGCCAACACGCTGCCAGCCCTGCAGGACTCTTTTGACGCTTGTTTTGAAGAACCCCATATTGATTAGAATTATAATTTGTAATAATATATAATCAATTATAAATTATGAGGATTCTTAAAAGACTGTGTTACTTAGAAAGGAACTAGGTATGTCCCAGTGCAGTGCCTCAGATCTTTCACTTCTGTACAAGAAATATTAGAGGCTGTTTATTAATTTACTATTTACTCGAACACGGTAGTACTACCAATTTTTTACTGGTGGTAGAGCTTCAGTGACGGAGCTCGCGAGCGTAGGCACCACCGCATTACCTAATATACTTGCCGCTAAATGGTAGTGTTCAGCACTATCGTGTTCCGGTCAGGTGGTAATGTACGGCCCTGTAATTTCCGGCACAGAGGCATAACACCTTAGGCCTCAGGAGTGGTAACGCATCTGCATTTTGACCTTGGTCTTCATGTAGGTGTCTATAGGATGCAGTCATCACTTAACATCAACTTGTTTGCCACGCCCATTACATAAAAAAAAAATCAGCGATATTAAAATAGATGCATACGGTGTACCTAAATCCTTCAACGCCGTTGTTATATTTTTACTACCCATATCACGTGACCTATCTATCATAATAATATATGGGTTATTGAAAACAATAACATATTCTATTCTTTTTTTCCCGTGTGGCAACTATCACCCTTAGTAATCATTCTGCCAAAATCTAGTGATCACAGAGGCACACTGTTAATTTAAAAATGACCGGTGATCCGTGTAATATCCGGCGAAGCAGGAAATAGTAAGAAATTCTAACACTTATTAACAATAACATAAAGTATATTTTTTATTAAAAAGAATAAAATAAAATATTAAGTCACCCGAAAATAATATGAGTTTTGTTAATTCATGTCGCTTCGGTAAAGTTTTTGTAGTTGGATCAGTTTTTGCCTCATGTTTCAATCGAATAATTTATTTAATATAATTATATATTTTTCAATTAGGGCACGCATCAATTGAATCCTGAGATCTGTTGATATGAGTGTTCGCTCAAATGCATAAATAGGTACTTCAATTTCCATGAAACATTCTAATGTTTTACAGTATTTTTATTTAGGTAGAGAAGGTGGCAAACAAGTATGCAGTTCACATTGATGTTAAGTTATGAATGCAGCCTATAGACGTTTACACAAAAACCAGAGGTCAAAATGCAGATGAACTTCGCCGGTTTAATGACTGATTATAGTTGTCAATTACTTATTTGAATGTGAGCTGCACGCTTGTTTGCCACCTTCTTTACAAAAAAAAACTTGAAATGGCGATTTAGTCGATAAAATAAAAAAAATACCTATATGTGTTTCAAGAACTGTGCATTTCAACAAACTTATACCAAAATTTCTTTTGGAAAAACATCGCATCGCCCTATATTCCATTAGTAAAAAAAAAGATATACCTAACTACTTAGTAGTAACCTTCGACTGTTTTTAATTTCGTATTATAAGCTATGTAATATTTTTTGATTCCTCTTTCTTCTTTTTTGATCTTATAAATTTATCCATAATTACCTTGTAATCCGGAAGTGGAGTTTGGTAAAAAATTGACCTAAAATAATTTAACACCACTTACCTAAGTAATTACGAACAGTATTAGGTGTTTGATCCTTTATGATTTTATTGGTATATCAAATATATACCTGTACGTCACTTTTAAAACACTAAAATTAAACATGCATATAACAAAACATTGTTAATTTCGTTATTTTATCACGAACGGACAAACATATTGCGCGGCCACCGGTTCACTGCAAGTAGTGCGTTGACAGTCTGCAAATACCCACATTTATTTTTTTTTGTTTTTTTTTATGGGGCCCCCAGTGCTCGTCTCTGCTCGTATTTGAAGACATTGCAAAGCGATTGGTTGACACTTCCCGTGACCAGAGGGCTAGCCAATATTTCGGTCAGAGATTATGCATTGCCATTCAACGTGGTAATGCTGCCAGCCTTCTGGGAACTTTACGTTACTTAACTTTACTTAACTTTTTTTACGTCCGACGGCGATGTAAACTTTTTTTGATGTTTGTACGTAACTGCTTTATTTATTTATTAATTTAAAGATAGTTCGTTTAAGGTTTTTATAAAAAATATTTGCACTATATGAATAAATCATTATGAGATGAAAATACATTTTAAATTATAAATGGTTTCTCTGATTACTATCGATACAACATCAATTATTATTTTCTAGTGACGGTCAACAATGGTATCATAAATGGAAAGTGCAGTAGTGTAATTAATAGTAAAGTTTGGTTGGTCTCGCTGGGTGGGGCCCGTTGGTTGAGCTTGGTCCCGCACCTTGTACACTATGTTGAAAGAAGAAGCATAAAATACATCATTTTCAGCTGTTCAAATTGTTTATTATATCTTCAGTTAATTTTCGTAAGAATATTTCAAAAACAAGAATGTCATAGCAGCAATATGGTGACATATTGTTGTCATACAAAAATTACATGAAATAAATATTTCCGACAAATACGGAACCCTAAAAAGCAGCGATTCAAATTATTTTTTGAGTATTTTTCCATGATTTGAACCGGATCACAACAGTGCTGAACACTACTATTTGACGGCAAGTAGATTAGCTAATGCAGTGGTGCCTTCGCCCTCGAGCTTCTATACTTGAACTCTACCACCATCTATACAAATAAATAAAATTGGAGTGTTTGTTTGTAATATTCAAGTAACCGCTTTTTACTAAATGCCTAAATGCCGTATACACGATACATATACCAAAACACTTTTTTTTACAATTTTCGTCTGTCTGTCTCTGTTTGGCGGGGCTAATCTTGGGAACGGCTGGACCGATTTTGACGGGACTTTCACTGGCAGTTAGCTGATGTAATAAGGAGTAACTTAGGCTACTTCTATACTAGCCCACGACTTCGTTTGGGTAGATACTGAACAATCTCAAATTATCACGCGGACGAAGTCGGGGGACAGCAAGTTGAAAATATATATAACCAACGGTAAAATAACAACAAGAAACTTTCATTCGGGAAATAAGGCGAGCAAATTTTCCACGAACGAAATGCGTGGGTGAGCTGCTGTTTACCCAGTATCTATTATCTTGGTAGGATTCGATGGTCTGACGTCATAAAAGTTATTCTCATCGATTGAACACTTAGTTCGCTAAAAATATCTTTTATTACCTCTTTATCCACAAATAATTATTATAAGAATAGAGGTAAATCGTATGATAACTAAGCAATTATGGTTTGTTTATAAGTTAGAACACAGCAGTTACGGATTCAGGGAGAAAATAAAAGAACAGATTTTTTATTTTTCTTCTACGAAGGAATGAAAAGATGTGATTATTTATCGCTTAAATGTTCATTAATTTATTATTATTAATACCATAAAGTAAATAATAATAATTATTATTATAAGTTATTCACTATAGGTAGCTTGTAAACCGACAATGCAAAAGGGTCATTGTAGACAAATCTATCTATATAATAGGTTGGGGAAAAAGTCTTTTCGCATTATAGTATGTATGAACTTGTAATAAAATCTCTTTGGCTGTAGTATTTGTATCTGGCAGGTTTCGGTATCATTGAAAGTTAAAATTTTAAAGAACATAATTCCAAATTCAAATTAGGCAAATGTGTGATTTTCATTTGTTTTTAGTACTGTCAAGATGAGTGAATCTAATGAATAATTTCGATACATTTTAAAATTTTACTACAGAAAAGGTAAAAATTCAACGCAAGCCGCGAAAAAAAATTGCGATGTTTATGGACCTAGTGCAGTGTCTGTGAGAGTAGCACAAATTTGGTTTAAGCGTTTTCAATCCGGAAATTTTGATGTCAAAGATGCACCTCGCTCTGGTCGCCCTATTAAGGATAAAATGGATGCCATTTTTGAAAAAGTGGAGCAAGATCGACATATCAGTAGTTACGACGTAGCTGTAGAACTGAGAATTGATCACGAAACAGTTTTGGTGCATTTGAAAAAAGCTGGGTACCAAAAAAAGCTCGATATTTGGGTACCTCACGAGCTCACTGAAAGAAACCTAATGAACCGTGTACTCATTTGTGATTCTTTATTACGACGTAATGAAACCGAATCATTTTTGAAGAAGCTGATAACTGGTGATGAAAAGTGTATCACGTACGACAAGAACGTGCGAAAAAGGTCGTGGTTAAAGGCCGGTCAGGCTTCAAAGACTGTGGCGAAACCCGGGTTAACTCGCAATAAGGTGATGTTGTGTGTGTGGTGGGATTGGAAGGGCATTATTCATTATGAGCTATTACCACCAGGCAGGACTATCGATTCTGAACTCTACTGCGAACAACTGATGAGATTAAAGCAAGAAGTTGAGAGAAAGCGGCCGGAATTGATCAACAGAAGGGGTGTGGTGTTTCATCATGATAACGCTAGACCTCACATATCTATAGCCACTAAGCAAAAATTAAGAGTTTGGCTGGGAGGTGTTAATGCATCCGCCGTATAGTCTTGACCTTGCACCTTCAGATTTCCACCTGTTTCGGTCTCTTCAGAATTCTTTATGCAATGTTAGGTTAACATCAAGAAAGGACTGCCAAATCCACTTGTCGCGATATTTTGATGAGAAGTCCCAAAATTTTTATAGCAATGGAATCATGTCCCTACGTACAAGATGGCAAAAGGTTATCGAACAAAATGGTACATACATACTTTAGTTGAATTTAAATAAAATGTATTAAAAAATGTTTTGAACTATCTTAAAAAATGCGAAGAAACTTTTTCCCCAACCAATACATATATATAAAAATCAATTGTTGTTCGTTAGTCTAGCTAAAACTTGACAACGGCTCGACCGATTTGGCTAATTTTGTTTTTGAATTATGTCCTATAAAATATGAAGAAATTGAAGGTAAATAGTAAAAACCACAATTTACACTCGTGGTAGAGCTCCAGTGACGGAGCTCGCGGGCGTAGGCACCACCGCATTGTAATTTCCGGCACAGAGGCATAACACCTTAGGCCTCAGGAGTGGTAACGCATCTGCATTTTGACCTCGGTCTTTGTGTGGGTGTCTATAGGCTGCAGTCATCACTTAACATCGATGTGAACTGCATGCTTGTTTGCCACTTACATTACATAAAAAAAAAAAAAAATCCCACACAAATAGTCCGTCATGTATCTATCAAACCTTTGACACATTATTTCATTCTCAGGCAATACGAAGTTTGCCGAGGCAGCTAGTTTGAAATAAAATATTTGAGTTAGAGTTTGATCGTACTCAAGTCTCATCAAAAAATTATCCAAGTTCGTAACTACAACTCTTGCTGTTTTAGTTTCTATTCTATCATAAATCCCTTAGCTGAGTTGTGTCCCAATAAAACTGGTATTCGCTGGGGTAGTCTCAGTGTGAGTGTGAGTCTCGAGAGTGTTGGCACTTCCACATGTTCAGCACTATCGTATTCCGTTTAATATATGGTCCCATAATTACTATTAGCTCAGAATTCACGGGTGAAGCGTTCTGGTTTTATATAGATGTCCATAGGTTGTAGTCATTCAACACAATACATGTAAACTGCATGCACTAGTACTGCACTACTCTCGTTAGAACATGAATACGCTCTTATTTTATTTAATTTTCTTGATGTATTTTTGAGTTATATTAAATAAAGCTGGTGGCATTTTGTTTGATGTAGGCTTATTACAGTGCCCGTGTATAGTGAAATAGAATAACAGTGCGAAAACACGTCCTTTCGGGTTGCCTCGAAAACTTCATTGTAAATAATTTGGTAAAGTAGCCATCGCTTTACTCGAATAACTGACTGTGACTCTGACTGACGGACTGATAAATTGACTGACTGACTCTGACCTTTACGCTACTTATTACGAATACGAAATATCGTTTTACTAGACACTGGCAATATGCGTTACAGCGATGCCATGAAATTAAAAAAAAACGTCAAATGAAATGAATACTTCAATGTTATGACATGAAGATCGTCAAAATTACGTTTGAAAACCCAGGTAAAGTTGATGGGCATGTACAAACAGCATCCGCACCCGTCGGTGATACCGCACGTCATCCACACGGCATGACGGCTATAGTTGTGCAATGGGCGGCCTCTTTGTCTACTGCTGCCCTTTTGTGAGAAATACCAATTAATATGTCATAGTTTCGCGAGGAAAAAATATGGTATATCGGTTTACGTGCAGAACTAGAACAATGGCCTTCACTATTGTTTAAGCTGTCAAACTTTATGCACGATGAAATTTTAGTGGATGTTTTCCCGCATTAAAATGATTTTGTGTTGGTAGCATAATTGATCTTCAATTATCTTTTTTTTATTAGTTATGCCGTATCTAAAGGCACGTGAGCCTATTTTGCTTTGAACATTTATGAATAATCAATGTTTTTTCACTTTGTCAGCAGAGTACGATGGTCCAGGTGGACTTGTTCAAGTACGTTCAGTGAATTACTATCATTTCTCACGATTTCGCGATGACGATTTTTTTTTTATTATTTGGAATTAGCTGACCCGGCAAACGCCGCTCTGCCATACAATGAATTTTTAAGCTATGCGGATTGTCCGCAAATATACTAATTCTACAATGTATGAAGCTTGCGAAAACCTGGGGAAATCTTTAAGCTATTGCCATAAAATAAACAAAAAAAAATCAGATGTGTGCCATCATCAAAGTGAGCAAATTTGTTGCGTCTTCTAAGAAATCAAATAATATACCTACTATAATTATTTCCTTGAAATGCTTAAGCTAACTAGGATTAATACTGCATTGGTGTAAAGCTTTCCAATGTGGGATAGCTTACTATATCCATAATATCCAAGATTTGGGGTATAGTATAGCTATCTTAAAAGGTTGATAGTTGCCATCGCAGACTTCTTACTAAATTTACCAAAGAGGAAATATTCCACCGTACACTGTTTTATTTTATCTCAAAGGGTTCAGGCAGCGTCTTCGATGCTCTTTATATTTTTTTCCAACACCTCCAAAATTAATTGTTATATTGCAATCAACACAGGTTCAACACAGATTTATATACAGTGTGGGGCTGTGATTGTAAGCGTATTTTATTTTATTAATATGCTATACGAAATTACAGCTATTGTGTACATTGTATTTTTGTACGAAAACGTTCGGATGGAAGTAACGAATGCTCCATTTTCGTATAAAACGTTTGTTAACATCACAGTACATTGCGCGCTCATCGGCTACTTTCATGCGTAATTCATGGTGTCTGCACGACGCATTCCAAATGTAATTTCAACTGGCCCTTGTACTAACCGACGCTTCCTTTTCTACTACACTCGATGTTAAACGTTTGTTGCAACGAACGAAGTGCATCGATTCATAGCGGACGATTCTTTGTAAACAGAAAATGATGTTAAATATGAAATCAATTGGAATGGACTTTTCCATTAATAAAGGAAGTCGCGAAGAAAGGACGTCGTGTCCTCTCTAATTAGAAGTCGCGAGTCGAATTTTCAATGCGTCTCCCCTTCTCTACTAATGGTGGACTGAAATAAAAGTTTATATTTACTGTGCGTGGGTCCATTTCTCTGGATGAATATTTATACTTTTCCTCTTTACGTTATCCACCTCAAAGCCGACACTGGCTAAAGTTTTTAAGGGCTTTTTTCAAATTAAATTTCTTTGATTTTCTAAGTATTCTTAAACTTGGATGTAATTACAATAATTTAAGTTTTGCCAATCTTATATTTTTAGACAAATGACATCTTTCATTTTAACAATTGTAATGATTACAAAATAAAATATGCGCGCCGCTGCGAGACATGATTACGATTTTGCAACAGTGAATTCATTAAATTACAAATTCAAACGCAACAGCCGTAGCTTCGATTCACTTCGATCGTGCGTTTTTATGTTTAAAAGACTGAATTAAAAAACCACAGCGTTAATAGATATTCGTTTCATTCGCAAAAATTATGAGGACAAATGGTGGAACTTCAAACAACAAGGCAGATCCCAGCATCATTTGTTAGGGCGGCAATATAGCGGAGGATTAGCGGCCGTCAGAAGGGCGTTCGCGACGACAAACTTGCCAATAAGCCACCGCCTTCCGGTACACCAAGACTCGCTTTACAAGAGTAATGATGCTTAATTTTAATGACGCGTCGTCGGCCGCGAGCAGCGTCACCCGCGTCGGCGGCCCGCCCACTGCCAGCCCCGGCGCGTGACTCGACTCCGCAACCGCGCATATTGGAAGCCTCCAACGACGACCGAAAGTCTGACGATAAATTTAGTTATTACTTGTGAAAATAGACGGAAGGAGATCGCTAACTTGTCCTCGTGAGAAGATAATGGATCATTCGGGGGGGATGTTTAAGTCGCTTTACGAAAAAGGTCTCGTTAAAAGCCCCTTTATGTGAAGAGTTTTCGGATTGTATGGAATATGTTTCAGTCGTTTTCGGTTAAAAAGTCTCGTTGAGGACGTTACTGGAAAAAAGTTGGATAATAGCGTCGTCTGCAGATTTAAGGCCGGTCCGGCGAATCAAAACGTGATTGTATTTCGTAGCATTTATTACGTAAAATGATTGCCTATACGTGGAAAGAACCGTTTAAATTGGAGAATGATATTTTTGTATTAAACAGTCCTTTATATAAAATTAAAGACACCGCGGGCGGCTTGATCAACCAACCGTCCAATGTACGCTACAATACTCAATGGATATTGTTTGTAAATACACCGCATTCATCCCCGGAATATTTGTTTACTCTACACTGATATAACAATTTTGGTTGTTGTTCTTTTATATATATTCATTGCAGCACTGTTATGTGGAATATATTAAAATGGGAGTAAGTTTACAGCTGACCGGTGCATTGTCGTCTGAAGCGCAAAATGACGAACGATAAATTTTCTATTATCGATATAGAATACAAAATTAACTAAATCGAAAGCACTTCAAACATTGACCGATGGCATAATATTTGTTTTACGCAATCTGCTCAATTTTAGACTAATTCTAGTTCAAATGTCGCTGTGAAAATGATAGGTTTTGACAAGCTATGTTGTTTGGTCGATAGGTTTTGATGTCATTTTCCACTAGGTGTGTAATATCTTAATATATATAAATCTCGTGTCACAATGTTTGTCCTCAATGGACTCCTAAACCACTTAACCGATTATAATAAAATTCGCACACCATGTGCAGTTCGATCCAACTTGAGAGATAGGATAGCTTACATTACGCTATGACTAATAGGAGCAGAGTAGCGCGGGCGAAGCCGGGGCGGGCCGCTAGTCTTAATATATATAAATCTCGTGTCACAATGTTTGTCCTCAATGGACTCCTAAACCACTTAACCGATTATAATAAAATTCGCACACCATGTGCAGTTCGATCCAACTTGAGAGATAGGATAGCTTACATTACGCTATGACTAATAGGAGCAGAGTAGCGCGGGCGAAGCCGGGGCGGGCCGCTAGTATATAATAATTTATTGATTGCTGAAATGTTTTTATATCCATAAGTTATATTTACAAATAGTTTAGAATTTACGTGATTGGTGTGTGATGAAAAATATGATACATAATCTGTCGAATAAGTCGAGCAAAAAGGTGACATTGACTCTAACTTATTTCGACAATCTGCATAAGATTGTAATAAATAAAAAATTACAAGCTAGGTACACAGGTAGGTTACTATCGATAGATAGCAGTCGTTAAATCTTGTCGGAGGCCTTGTCAGAGGTTTGAAAACATCTGACAGCGGGTTGGCCTCTAACGCGTTTCTCCACCAAACCGCATCGGTGCAGTGTGGTGGAGTAAGCTCCAGGCCTTCCCCCAAAAAGACGAGAGACTCGTGCCCAGCAGTGGGGCGTTTCAAGAGTTGCTCAAATATAAAGCAATATTGATAGCGTTATTTAATGTGTACTTGAAATTGCTGTAGTCAAGAACAAAAAATCTAAGAAAAGTAGACTAGTCTAATGGTATCATTGTTAGATACATTAAAAAAAGATAGTGGAAAATCCTTTATCTCTGGTTCTATTGGATTTTTTCCATTATTTCGAAGTTTCCCAGTACCTTGGAGTTTAGTAATGAACCGTACAATGTCACAAACAGCCTGTCCACTTGTTACATGGACCAAGACCGGCGTACCGTGAGTGTTTGTATGCTTGATGCTTTTTTAATAAATAAAATGTATTACGTTGAACAGTCTCATCAAGCCAAGGTCTCTTAAGGATGAGCTTATATCAAAACAATTGTAAGTGACGCAGCCACACCGCGGACACTCCGCGTCTCTATTACATAGACATCAATCAGTGACGTGTATTTGCACGTGCACCTGTATGCGTAGCACGTACAAAATACCAACCGTCGCCCATAAGAGGGGAGGAGGTTGGATGATGCGGGGAAATCGGGCGGGACGTCGAAGTGTCCAGTCTATACGTAGTATTATTACATATTCTCTGACGGAGCGAGAAACATATTCAGTAAATACATCAGCCGTTCAGCTAATACGGTAAAAAGACCAGTACCTAACGCTGGGCCCGTGAACCATAAATATTCCTTAGTCGACTCCAACGTTCTAGTATTTGACCTAAGAAAATAATAATGTATGGCGTAATTGTTCCCTTTTTATTTACTGTAATGCTAAAAATAGACATGGGTATATATATTATGGGTGAGCTAACTTTCTTGACTAATATTCAGCTTGCAAATGAAAATTTGACTCATGTTATTAGTAGATAATGCAGATAATTTTGCTGAGGTGAAAGAATTTTCAAAATTATACCAGTAGGTATTTTATTAGTTCATCAAATTACAAATACGTTGTTTTCTTTTTAAAAGTTTATGGGATATGGTTGAAAAAACAAATTTAATCGACATAAAGATTATTAGCACATGGAAACATACCATTTTGAAAAACTGAATATGATCGCGTTGAGGTCTCTTAAAATAGTGAAACTAGTGATGCAGCAACAAACAGGGCGCCAAAAGGCAGGTAACAATATGTCCCGCGGCAACAAATTCAATAAACACATCATCAGCTGTTCAGCTTACACGAAAAAATAAGTCCGATAGCACTGGGTCTATGAACGATCAATATTCCTTCTAGCCGACTCCCACGTGTTTGACCTCAGAAAATTTTGCTATTTTATTAGTTAAATTTAGTATTGTGTTATTACTATCACGAATTTCAAATATCTTCCAAAATACGAGTAGGTACCTACTGAAGTTCGATGAAGATTATAATTAGCTTAAATTTAGAAACATAGTTTCAATAGTTTTGTATAAAAAAACTATTTTATTTCATTATCGCGTAACATTATAAACTTGTATATTATTTTGATTATACATTATATCTGCAACGTGGTGGCCACGTGCCACGTTTGATTCGTTGGCAATTGCCAACATCTGCCAAACTCTGGTGATAGCAGAGGCACAAGTGTAAGAAAAATGTCCGGTAGATTCCTCATTTAAAATTTTATTTTCTTTTACGTAGGTACGCATTTAACAATTTCATATGATTGAAATAAAATTAGTTTTCGGATTTATCTCGCGTATATTAAACTTCATTAAATTTAATTTCATCTGACCGCTAACACGGTTGACAGGTGACAGTTGCAAAGTGGCAATCTCAGCCCCTAGGGCAGAGAATATGTAATAATACTACTTATAGAATGGACACTTCGACGCCCCGCCCGATTTCCCCGCCTCATCCAACCTCTTCCTCTCTTATTGGCGACGTTTGGTATTCTCTACGTGATACGCACACAGGTGCACGTGTGCAAATACACGTCACTGATTGATATCTGTGTAATAGAGACCAAATGAAGCATTTGTGTGGAATTTTGGCGGAGTGTACGCGGTGTGCCCAGGGCTCAGATTGCCTATACCGAACACGCATCTATGGCCAGTCATAGATGCGTGTTCGGTATCTATGGTTCTAGTGATGGAAATATTGATTGATATATACGTATATTTAATAATATATAATTACTTGTAGTTGTCAATTTTTCATGTATATGGCATTTTTATTGTGATAACTGAATCAGTAATTTATATATTGTTATTACATTTTTAATATGTTTATTTTATATGTTTCTCCCTCTCATTGAATTTAGCCTTTAATATAAACTTGTAAACTGGGACCATCAGAATATCAGTGTTGCAGCTCATGCAGCAACAAATTGCAGATATGGGTGCCGTTTTTCTTGGCTTCACATAACCATACCTTTAATTTTAGTTTCTCTCATCATTTTCTCTTCATTTGCATGCGAACGTTGTGGAACCAAGAGAATAAATACTTTTCTTTCTTTCTTTCTATTATTTTTCAACTAACTTTGACAGACAGGGCTTCAAACTCAATATTAATTTAGAATTCGTATAGCTACCTATTATAAATAATAGGTAGCTGCACTATTATATATAATTGGTAGCTACACGAATATATTTATTTATTTTTAATATATTTCCAATTCCTTATCGAAACGGATATTCGATAGGGAATTGAAGATTTGCAGTCGTGCACAGTTTCTTTGTTTCATGTGAGACTCAGTTATTTTAAAAATTATAAGATAACAGTTTCTAGCTTCCGTATCTCTTCCGACTCTGTTTGAAAAGTACACAAATAATACATGTTTTTTTTAGTAATGAAAGTGGCAAACGAGCATGCAGTTCACATTGATGTTAAGTGATGACTGTAGCCTATCCCACACAAAGACAGATGTGTTGCCACTCCTAAGGCCTAAGGTATTGTGCCTCTGTGCTGGAAATTACGGGGCCTTACATTACCACCTGACCGGAACACGATAGTGCTGAACACTACCATTTAGCGGCAAGTATATTAGGTAATGTGTTGGTGCCTTCGCCCGCAAGCTCCGTCATTGGAGCTCTACCACCAGTAAAAACTTATCTCTATCTTTAGCTTATAAACTTAGCTTATCTTTATTTTTGTGCATTATTGAAAGTACGAGTAAGTATATAATTTGATTTTGGACTGAGTTATAAGTGATTTTAAAGTGGTACTTTAAGCATGGTAGCTATGGTATCTACCTATGGTATGGTAAAATACTTTTAACGGGAATGATACGCTGAACGATATATAAAAATTAAAAAAGTTTTTTTTGGGCCCCGTACTTTGCTCGAGGAATAATTATAGAACCCATATAGAATCTCTCGTGTGTCTGACTGTTGGTGTATCACAGCTAATTTGCTAGAAATGTAATATTTTGATGACAGCAAGATTTATTAAAGTGCCAAAAAAAATAGATTAAAAAAAATAATTGCATGATTTGTACAGAAAAAATGTATGGCCCCGTAATTACGACCACAGAAACACAACCTCTTAGGTCTCAGGGGTGGCATCAGAATTTCGACCTCTGGTTTTGGTATCATCTATACCAAAGTCTGTGTCATCTACCTATAGGCTGCAGTCATAACTTAACATCAATGTGAGCTGCTTACCATGCCCGCACCCAGTTGAATGTCTCCACCAAATCTGAACTATCTATGGATATAGATCTGCACCAATAGGGTAGCTGTTCAAATTTCCTAAAAAGCTTATGGGGCTGTTCAAGTATTACGTGAGCACTATGGGGGCAGCGGGGGGGTCTTTGCTCTGCTTATTTTGTATGACATGGGGGGTAGGGAAGTCTAGATGATGATAACGTCATCGGTAGTTATTTACTTATTACATCAGTAAAATCTAATCTCTATCCTAAATCTATTTTCTTATTTTTAAAATTATAATTATAATATAAAAAAAAAAACAATACATTAATTGAAAAATGTTTACGTAAGCATGGGGGGAGTAAGCGTAAGAGCTTAGCTTACTTTTGCTGACAAGGGGGATGGGAGGGTAAAGAATTGTAATAAGTCTGCTTACGTAATACTTGAACGACCCCTATATACCTAGAAAGATGGTTGTTTTTTTTTTTTTAAATAACAGCTTTATACGAAAAATTTAAATGAGGTGGCATAAAAAATAAATAAATACGCATTTGCAATATAAAATAATTGATACAATTTCTACAGTAAAGTAATAAAATATACGAAATTACGTTAGTAATTCGACTGGCGCATGTTTCGACAACAAATTGTGAATAATCGTCATGTGTTATGAAGTGTCGGTAGCTTGTTTGCATTCCGCGGGCGGAGCGCGTCTCCGAACAAATTGTATTAGAGGGAGCCGATACGTGACCGCGTAGGAATTCACGCAGCGACATATGTACTGGGAAGCTTGCTATGCGAAAATTGGGAGCCTTCTATGTCTTTGTCACTGCCAACATTAAATTACACACCCTAAACGGTAAAACGCTGAGAAATTCCACTTATTTTACCATAATAAAATGATGTTTCTTGGCCGTGTGGATAATGCGTGTCAAGTCGAAAATTTGAGATCCATTATTGTTTACTTATAGAATAAAATTAATGTTACGTTTCTGAGAAACGTACCTAATATTTTTTTTACCAATCTGGGTTCTGGAGCTTAAAGAATTGGTACACGTTTTATATGCATTTAATATAAATAGGTACTATGTATTCATTCGAAACATAATGTTTTACAAATATAAAACGAAATAAACATGATAATATTTCGTTTATTGACTCTAATAGCGGTTACTTATTATTATTTTAATTTTTCAGTTAATTTTTTTGACACAATTATTTGTCATTTTTGTTTTTTTTTCTCATACTTTAAATACTCAATACCAATACCAAATACCAATTTTCATAAAGTATTATTTTTATATTATACTTTTAATTTTCTTTAGCATTAAACTTTCGTATGATATGAAAAAAAGTAATGATTTCGAACCTGGGCCACAACCAAATTATGTACAGTTAAAAGTAGTTACTCAGGAGCATATAATATAGAACGTAACTTCATACAAACATACAAACACCCTCGATTTCGTTTTCCGTTTTCGCCGGTTACGTTTTGGCCAGCCTGTTGACATCTCCGAGCGTATTACCAAACTCCGAGTTACTGGGAACATCCAAAAATTGGAAAATTCCCGATAGAACCAGAGATAAAGGATTTCACATCGTTACCTCTGATAGTCCCCGACCCGGAAATCGAACCCAGGGACCCAGTGTAGTAGTAGTGGCCTACTTCCACTAAGTCTATTTTATTTTGAGAAATATTTTATGTTTAAATATGAAAGTCAGCAATAATCAAATATGAGTACAGTGACACTGTGACAGACAGGAATGTCGTCAATTTAAAACTGGATTTTAACCGTTAAAGTACAATGTATTATTTTTTTTCCATTACACATGGAATTCTTTAAAAAGAAAAAAAAAATATTGTTCCCTATTCATTTGTTATCCGTGTAAGCTGCGCGCAGATAACGTTCCGTTTTTAATACTCGCAAAACAGTGTAGTATACATTACGAGCTTCTAACGTGTAGCTGTCATCATAGCTACGTAATTTTCATCCCAAACAAACGAATATCCATAATGAGAGACGATCAACAGGGAATCAAACTGGTAACAAAGCGATATTTGAGCGAAGTGTATGCTAAATGTTATACTCGTTTGTTAACACCGATATTGCACTCGAATTAAGTCTTGGCGGCGTTCACCCGCAAAGCAAACTCATGAATAATAGCCATGAATATAGTAAACTATGAACACGATGTGCACAGGGCAAGGATTATCACAATTTATGTGGCACGTGTATGACGCACCTCCCGTACGAGCAGAGCGGGGGAGCCTCCAAGAAAAATATTGTGGTCGGAGAGCTTAAATATTGATGGATTTATGAACGCTCTTAAAATTATGACAGCCCTGAGCCACTGGCAACTTTATTGAATCTTATCCTGCGGCAGAATTTATTGGGGACTGTATCAAATTTAGGAGAATCATTTTGTTCTCGGTATTGGGTACACGTTAAAATTTGTTTGCGTATAATAATATCTTAATTTTAAAATTGTTATATATTTGGGCTATTAAATTTATTTATTAGCAAATAATGTTTTCTATGCTATGATAATGGTTAACAAGCACGTAGTTGTTGATAGTTGAATACTGAAGCCAATAAAGTACTATATCAATTCTAATACCACTACAAAAACTTTACGTTTAATGCTTCTATAACAAAATTCGTTACAATAAATAGTTCAAAGGTGAGATAGTGCAGTTTAGTGCCGGATTTAAGCATAGGCAACAAGGCAGCTGCCTATGGGCCATCACAACAAGAAGGCCACCACCGTTCCAAACAAAAAATCAATTAAGGCTCACTAGAAACAAAAAAAAAATACTGAGTTTTTGTTAGAAATAGACGAAAAACTTATTTTATTCTTTGAGCGCGAGAAGTTAAAATCTCTTCGAGATCAAGTAGCACAAAATATGAACACAAATGGCGCTTTTCGTGCATTCTACCGCGCCGCGCTAGACCATGGCAACAGTGGAAGATTGCGATTTGAGGGCATCCACCACATGCTCTGCCTGTGAGCCGCCGAAGTCTACATCAGGCGCTGGTGCGGTTGTGTCTATGATATGGAGTTGAGCTGCTAAAGCTAAACTAGCTCTACTTCATTAATTTAAAATACTGGTTGCTATCGATAGATAGCAGTCATTAAACCTTGTCGGAGGCCTTATGGGTGGTTTGAAAACATCCGACAGTGGGTTGACCACTAACCCGTATCTCCAACCAACCCGTATTGGAGCAGCGTGGTGGAGTAAGCTCCACACAACATGGGGAGGGACTCGTACCTAGCTGTGGGACGTAACATGGGTTGCCATTATTATATCGGTGACTTGTAACTTGTTATCCTGCAATAAAAAGTTGATAGAATAACTGCTGAAATGCGATAAGAATCACAAATAAGGAAATAACATTGATACAAACGAAATAAGCAAAAGCGTCAATTCAATTGAAGGCTGCTTTTGTGAAATGGTTGCCGCTATTGAAAGCACACCAACGACTCGAGCCATCCATTGTACATTCATACGTCTGACGAACTTCAAAAGAAAATATTTTCTGAAAGAGTACTCTCAAACTAAATCATTTGAACCAAGAATATAAGTTGCCAGTAACAGACAGATGGCGCAAGTTGAGGTGCAAATAAAGTTTGAGTGGAAAAACTTATTCCTACTCCGCAAATCCTGAGTCTGTGGCGCTCGAGTCTATGCCCTCGGGGTACCTTTAACAATTTGTAAGTTATTTATTGCTGCCAAGAAATATCATTAACCCTTTAAGATTCACCCTTTATAAAACAGTTTCGTTTGTTACAGGTAATACGTTTCAAAGAGATTGAGGGAAGATTGAAATAATCAACTGTATAGGGCTGTATAAATCTCAAAAAAATCGCCGAGTGGCTCGCGAAGGGAGCGACAGGTCGTTACGCTTTATCATGGAAATTGTGAAACTTTCGTTTGAATACTGGATAAAAGTTTGGAAATATTTCTAACCAATCCTAATAACTTCATAGTCATCGTCAAGTTTGCTCGTTTCGAACAAACTTCTCTGGGTTATAACAGTTAACCTAAACTATTAGTTATGAAAACTATGTTGACATGCAAATCTTCGTCCATTGCTGTCTATTACAGAACTCAGTCATATTTATTGCTTGAACTTAAGGAACTTACTTAATGTTGTCTATAATCAAAGTCAATTACGAATATCAAACTTGTACAATCACAACATTCGTCTACTTTCGGGTGGATTTTATTTTTATTTTTGATACTTATATTTAAAAAAAAATATGTCAGTCTATGTAAGTCTACAATCATATTTATATATTATGTTAAAATTTAAAAATGTATTTATTTGTATGCGAGATGTGATATTACAAACGAATGAAATAATATTTAAAATATCCTTTATCATTTTTAATAATAATATGGAACATCAATAGACAGTTTGCGAAGTTAAAAAAACACAGTAATTGTGTTAAATAGGAAAAACAAAAGACAAAGCTAATTAGTTAATCGACAATGATTTAAAAAAGACGATTAAAATTTGAAAAAATCTTTGATGTGAAAATAATTATTATTTCACTTCAAATACAGTGCCTAATGCACGGCAATAAAGAACTATTTTTTGGGCGTAAATATTTCATTATAAGGCTTATACAATGAATTCTAACACTAAATACATAAATCTTACTCCAAACTCAATCTAATATTTGGTTTCTAGATTGTTGAGTTAATAAGTAAAGATGTGTAGCCAACTTAAGCGCTCTTCAATTAAATGGTAACTGGTAACTAAGTTAACAAAGGTGAAGTCTGCTCAGAAAATAGGTTTAGTCGCGACCACGGTAATATTATTCAGTAAAATATTTGTAACTTTGGAACTGTACTCGTTATGAAGTGGATTTGATTATAAAATTAAAAGGGGTAAACCATAACTCAGTTTTGTCTCCGTCCAGATAGGAGACAGTGAAAGTAGTTTTCACAGTAAATAGCTTATCAATTTCTAGTGAAAATATAATTATCTATATATATAAAAATCTATTGCTGTTCGTTAGTCTCGAGAACGGCTTTACCGATTTGGCTAATTTTGGTTTTAAATGATTTTTGGAAGTCCAAGGAAGGTTTACAAGTTAAGAAAATATGAAGAAATTGAAGGGAAGTAGTAAAAACCACAATTTCATTTTTCCGTACAAGTAGTCCGAATCTATCAAACCTTTGACACATTATTTCATTCTGAGGCAATACGGAGTCTGCCGGGTCAGCTAGTATGTTTAAAAATATCATAAAAAAGGCAGTATCACGTACCTGGTAACGCAATCAGCAAATGTTATGAAGTTTATCTGTAACAAATAAGAAATTAAATTTAATAACATTTGTCATAAACGATTTTGAAATAATGTGTAATTGTAGTAAAGCTAAGCATAACATGCGATTTCATTTTTCTAACAAAAAAAACTCTCAATTACCTTTTTATGGTTCCGTAGTAAACACGGTACCCTTATAGTTTCGCCATGTCCGTCTGTCTGTCTGTCTGTCTGTCCGTCCGCGGTTTAGCGCAAAAACTGTTAGTACTAGAGACTTGAAATTTGGCACAAGTATACACCTTAATCACGCCGACAAAGTGGTAGAATAAAAATGTGAAAAAAAATTTTTTTAGGGTAACCTGCCCTACTAGTAACGCGCGGATATTTTTTTTAATTTTCGATTTTCATATAGTTTGGGGTATTGTTGGATAGGTCTTTTAAAAATATTATGGGTGTACGAACATCATTTTTCGTTTAGTTAACTGTTCGTGACTTATTAAGCTTTAAAGTGCAAATTTTTGTTAGACTCAAGTGTCCCCCCCCCTACAGACTAAACAGTTGCTGTTAAAAATTCAAACGTTACGGCGATAGTAGCAACATATAACGAAATTAAAAGGAAAACTATCACACTAAAATTGGCCTTGCAAGTTTGCGAGTTATAGTCGACCAAATGTATTTTACTCGAAAATTTCGAACAAGTCCATTGAAAATATATTTTTTTTCATTACATCTCTTACTCTGTAACTACGGAACCCTATAATGCGCGGGCCCGACATGCACTTGACCGGTTTTTTTTATCTTATTTCTAATCAGTTTCCAGTTACGTGAAAGGTATCTTTTACCTATGTATTTTTATAATATCGGTTTGAGTTATATCTCTCAATAATGGCCAAAATAAAAGCCAATCAATCTACAGTCAAAATGTTCTTATTACGAAGAGCCTAAATTGGTATTTTTTATTAAGTACCTTATTGTTTCCCACCATTAAAATATTAAAATACTATGAATATTGTATTTAACAATATTATTATAACAATCACCAAAACAGAGCGTGATCAGATTGAATAAAAGATGGAAAGCATAAGAAATAAAGAGATGCTTCTTGGTGGATGGTGAGTGATGGATGTGACAAATAGAAAACCTGTTGGCTTATTAAGAAATGTTATATTTCACATACAAAATCGCTACCGTATCTCTTTGACATTCCATTACTTTACAAGATAGATGTTGATATAATATTCTGCGACAAACGTGGAGAGAATGAAATCTTTTTGTAAAAGTATTATAAATATGTACAAAAATTTGAATTGAAGAATTTTTCATCTTGGTATTAAATGAGAAGTAATATTTTAGGTAAAAGTTTTAGTCATTTCAACATTCACGTCTACTGCAATACGAAAAAAACATGAAATATCGTTAAATTATCTAACGTCAACGTTATTTTAATCACGGTTCATTAACGATAAAAGTAAGAAAAGTAAGGATTTGTAAAACAAATAAAAAAACAGTCGCAGTGTAGGGTTCCGTAGTTACAGAGTAAGAGATGTAATGAAAAAAATAAATAAATATTTTATATGGAGTTGTTCTAAAATTTTCGAGTAAAATACATTTGGTCGACTATTACTCGCAAACTTGCAAGGCCAACTTAAGTGTGATGGTTTTCCTTTTAATTTCGTTATATGTTCCTACTATTGCCGTACCGTTTGATTTTCTAACAACAACCGAAAATTTGCACTTTAAAGCTTAATAAGTCACGAACAGTTAACGTAATAGAAAAATGATGTTCAGACATCCATAATATTTTTGAAAGACCTATCCAACAATACGCTACCCTATATGGAAATCGAAAATGAAAAAAATATCCGCGCGTTACAATTAGGTTATGAGGTAACCCTTTTTTTTTCTGTTTTATTCTACCACTTTGTCGGCGTGATTAAGGCGTTACTTGTGCCAAATTCCAAGTCTCTAGTACCAATAGTTTTTGCGCTAAACCTCGGACGGACAGACAGACAGACAGACAGACAGACAGACGGACATGGCGAAACCATATGGGTTCCTTGTTTACTACGGAACCCTAAAAAGGCCACACTAACTTTGTTGACGAGATATAGTGAGGAATAATAAAAAAAAGCTTTTGTATAAAAAAATAGCATGAATAATCCACAAAACATTCATAATTTATTATAGTGCTCATTGTAAATCTTTGAGACAAATCCTACAATTTCAACAAATAAACAACTAGACCAAGCATTTTGGACATGGTCGACTATCAAATAGCTTAACACAAACAAATGTGATTTACGCTTAGAAGTTCCACCATCATAGTGGCCTCTTAAAAATATAGTGACAAACAGTGGAAAATAGAATGGTAAAAGTATCTAAGCTACGGGACATTAAAAGTATTGGTGAAGTGTTAAAGTTTGTGTCGAAGTGCCCAAGTTTTAGGCCGATGTGGCGGTGGCCCAACGAGCAGCGATAATGGCGCGTCACTCATCCGCTACTGGATGCTACAGATTTACATCCACGTGATTTATGACTTCTTCATACAGAGGGGAAAAAATATACAGGAAAATACAAGCAAGGCTCGCCGCGTCTACTACGAGTTGCATCGAGTTCACTTCTACGTGGACTGTATACGAGTACCTATTATGTTTTTGACAATCACTTAGCTCCTTATTAACTTAATATTTTGTTATTTTTGTTATGTTGTTTTTGTAACTGAATATTGTACAATCTTTGTGGCGTATAAAATCAATTTCGTACGAAAACAAAACTTGGCAATATATTCAAGAAAAATGTGGTAGGGGAATCTCGCGTTATGCTCTAGTCGAACAAAATAGAAAAAGGATATTGAATCGGCAAGAAAATGCTGTAACTTAAGAAAATGTCACCCTCTATCAACCTACTACGTGTTGCTTTGTGTTGAATCTTATCTTGATACAGTAAAGCTACTACATGAAATATACTCTCTGCGATTTATGGAGCTATTAGTATCTTTTTTACTCTTTTGAAAATAAGCCAAAATTCCGTTTGTTGTAACCGAAAGTTCCTGTGAAAAGGTCAGTTTATATTTCAGAATTTACAATTTGAATACGCAGACAAATTAATCCGGGAAATAATTAACGAAAAGAATACAAAAGGGGCAGCGCGCGAACAACGGTCTGCTTCCAAAATATGCGACTGAGGATACCATTACACTCTGTTCTGTATACACACCGCCGTGTTCCTAACTCCACCGTCAATTTTTTTCGTTTTTCGCTGTAGCACGCGCACAGCCTGTTTCTTTTAATATGTGATGCGGAAGTTTTGACAAAATTTACAGTTATTTCGCACTGAGTTCGGCGAGAAAATGAAGCTTTGGCCTCGGATTACCTAAAACTAACATCAAGTGTCACCACCGAAATGAGTGTGCAGCCTATTTTATATTCAGACGGCGTAGTTCAATTTCAAAGGTGGCGTTTGTTATTCCCTAACAAAGAAAATCACGCAATGCATTCAGACAAAAACAAGAAATCTTCAGTAACTAATTTTCGTTTCTAGTCTCCTGTGAATAGCCGTGAACGTGTGGAAAATATCAGAGGATTCTCGGGGTCTTTGGGAGATAATAACCTGTCTTGTTTTCCGTTGTGTTCGTCAAGCGCCGCTGTCTCCGCTCTCCCTTCAGAGACAGAAAGGGACAGGGTTACGTCGTTTTGTCACTAACGCATCATTTGTACTGTTTGCCAGATCGTTATTGAGCTTGTTTTTGGCAAACTGACTGGCGAATTGCTACGCCCTCCGCCTTCCAGGCTGAAATGAAAGAGCGTATCGGTTCAGGCTCGAGAATTGGTTGCCTTCATTACAATTAACGGTCTCTGTTTGCGCGTCTGGCACAACACTGGTATTAGCACTAATTAACCGGGCCTTGTGATGACTTTGATAGGAGGGAAAATAATGAAAAGATTAAACTTTGTGCATATTGTTTTTATTATTTACATAGGTCTGCCTTTTAACGAATACATTTTGATTAAAATCGTAAACGGCAGATTCTGTTTAGACAAGTTTTAGTTGGGTTGTTTGGTTAGTAATTATATTTTCAGTGCATTTCGTTGTTGAGGAAGAGAGAGAGAAGAAAGAGGAGGTACTTAAGTTTTATTGAATTTATTTGTTCTATTGTTTTAGATCATTAATCGTTTGTGAATATTAAACAAACCGCGATTATAGAGTTGAGGTTGGGTAAGTGTTGCTAATTTAAATACTGCGAATCTCACGTTTATGAATATATATATTTAATTGTTAGATAATATTAAGGACTTAAATATCCAGAATAATATTATGTTAATGTTCAATTTACGCTCCTTTTACTTGGAAAACTGCATTTCGTCTTGGATTGAAAACATTGCACTCTGCACGAACTGCGCTGTTTCGGGATTTTAGCCCATTATCTTAATTTTAGTAGGTATGTCAGCAATAGCAATGTAAAGTTCGTAAGTCTTCTTTGCACAACCATGTCAAGTAGAATTTTGTATGGTTAATTTAAGGGAAGCGTTCAAATAGACACGCAGGTAAAAGGAGTTAAAAGTACGTAAGAGAAATTTAAATATCAATAATAAGTCTACTTCGGTGGCCTAGTTGTAGAAAGGGCTACCTAACCGATTTTCAATCTTCAGAGAACAGAAAGTATTATTTTACGACCCGGGTCGTGACGCGATATAGATATTGGGTAAAACACTTTTTACCTTTATTCCGACGTTTCGACTCGGTTGACAGACTCAGTGTTTTTACCCAATATCTATATCGCGTCACGACCCGGTTCGTAAAATGAGTGAAATGAGTGTTAAACGCGAGTGTTTTAAAAGTTATAGAAAGTATTATCTTTTGTATATTCTATCTGTTTTCTGTATAGGTAAATCACAGGTACTCCTTTTGTTACAGGACTAATCGACAAGATGATTCTCCGTTACAAATATTTATCTACTGTACAGAGTGAATTCTTTTTTTTTTTCGCAGCAGAAGGATTTGCTTTTAGTAGTATTATCCACTAGGTATTATCAAAAAATACGTTGAAATAAAAAACAAAGTGAAAAAACAGTGACTGTTCATACATTTTCAGAGCTTAATAAACTTATGTGTCTTGTGATACGTCTTAACTAATAAATAAAGAATATAAGGTTTATATATACCTAATATTCTTTTTTTATTAGCTAGATTGTATTTAATGCCAAAACAAAATCATTTTCCTACGGAAAAACAACCTCTAAAATTTCACCGTGTTTAATTAAGTATCTAGCTAAGTTACTACGTACTGAATACCAACGTTTTTAAGATTATATTACTGGATAGGTAATACGAATCTTTACATATCATGTGACTTCGATCACCACACACTTCTGAAAGATTACTATATAACAAACAAAACAGGGTGAAATTTTAATAAGCTAATAAGCATTAATTTTATTGGTGGTAGAGCTCCAGTGACGGAGCTCGCGAGCGTAGGCTTCATCACATTACCTAATATACTTGCTGCTAAATGGTAGTGTTCAGCAGTATCGTGTTCCGGTCAGGTGGTGATGTACGGCCCTGTAATTTCCGGCACAGAGGCATAACACCATAGGCAACAGGAGTGGTAACGCATCTGCATTTTGACCCAGGTCTTTTTGTGAGTATCTATAGGCTGCAGTCATCACTTAACATCAATGTGAACGGCATGCTTGTTTGCCACTTCCATAACATAAAAAAGCTGTGTAATATTCGGGAATATTCAGCCAATGAAACTGAACAACTTCCCCGAGGAACATGGGTCCGGAAATGTCAAAATAATTTTGTTTTTCCTTTTTTGAGTTTATCTCATAATTTCAGACGGAAGGTATTTTTTTATTGCATCCCGAACCAAAGTGTTCAATTTTAATATTAAACTGATTTTATTTGTAATCACAAAATTTCATTCAGTACAGTTAACTAAATGGAATTGATAGCGAAAACTTCTTACAAATCCAATAAATATTAAATTAATGAAATAAATACGCAGCCCAATTTATTTTGTAGTTCAATTTGCGCGCGAATCGACCCTCCCGTCGGCCCAACCAAATGTATATTAATGTGCCTCCCGAACCGCAACTGTAATATTGTTTTCTTTTTATACCCACGAACCCCAAAGCTTTTAGTGGCGTCAACTATTACACTATCTTTTTACTATTTTCAATAATATCCTTGTGTAGCTGTG
Source organism: Macrosoma leucophasiata (assembly GCA_036365455.1). Taxonomy (NCBI): domain Eukaryota; kingdom Metazoa; phylum Arthropoda; class Insecta; order Lepidoptera; family Hedylidae; genus Macrosoma; species Macrosoma leucophasiata. The sequence goes on along the minus strand of JAWQUS010000007.1, from coordinate 16,554,196 downwards.
GTACGGAGACATTGAAGATAATGATGAAAGGGTGCGCATGTGAGATGTGTTATTTGTTTTTTCTTTGTAAAAAACGATGTAAGTTATTAAAAAAATGCAGTCATATTTGTTAAATATTTTGAAAATAATAAAAAAAAGAAACTACTTAATACACATTTTTAATCATTTGTAGGTATGTAACTGTTCATTTTATACACAAGGTTATTTTTTTTATTCAGAAACTAGAGTATAAATTACAGAAGCGAGTATCGTCACTCACAAAAAAGAGTATAGCAATTCGAAAACGTGTAATATATGAAATGAATACGCAGCTCAATTTATTTTGTACTTCAATTTGCGAAACGAGCCTCCCGTTGGCCCAACCAAATGTATATTAATGTGCCTCCCGAACCGCAACTGTAATATTGTTATCTTTTTATATCCAATGAAACCCTAGGCTTTTAGCGGTGTCAACTATTACACTACCTTTTCACTATTTTAAGTAATGTATTTTGTAGATACGGTACCGAGATTTTGAAGATAATGATACAAAGGGTACCTTGCGTTTGCCTGTTTTTTTTTCGGGTTCCGTAGTCCACGAGAAACACTTAGGTTCGGTTGCAACAAAATATTTGTTAAAGTTATTAGGTTCGGTTGCAACAAAATATTTGTTAAAGTTATTGTTAACTAGCTGACCCGGCAAACTTTGTTCCGCCTTAATGGCAATAAATAAGCGGAAAAAATACAAAAAAAAAAATTTATCATTCATAATTATTTCTGTATTTTAGTACATAGGTTGCTCTTCATTTAAGTACCTTGTGATACACGACATTTTTTGTTTTAATATCAGGCGCAAAAACAAACAACGCAGTTGGTCTTCCGACCCGTGAACATGCCACGTATAATTGACCATGGGAAAAACATGAATGTTCTAGATTTAAACCACAAACTTTTAAGGATTTGTGATTTGTTGATGGTCATGGCAAATGCAAGACGTATCGGAAATTGAAGTCTTTTAAATTCAAACGCATATCGGTTGGGATCATATGCTGTCGAACGAGATAAAAAGTATCCTATGTCCTTCTCCTGGCTCTAAACTACCTCCCTGCCAATTTTCAGCTAAATCGGTTCAGCCGTTCTTGAGTTATAAGTGGAGTAACTAACACGACTTTCTTTTATATATATAGATGTTAAATTTTACATCCGTCTCTCATTACATCATCTCAGGCTCCCAAAAATTGTATGGGTACCTACCTGGTAAAACGACTATCTTCTACGGAAATAATAATATTTATAACAAAGCGTTACTCATAATACGAAAACGTTGAAGGCATTGAGTTGTAAAAAAATGTTTTTAATACAATGGTGTTGATATTTATCACAAAAATACTCGCAATTCGAAAACGCATTTAAAATAAATTACAGCCCAATTTGTTTTGTAGTTCAATTTGGGCGCGAAACGGGCCTTCTCTCGTCGCGGTTGGTTGGTTGGTCCAACCAAATGTATACGAGTATTAATGTGCCTCTGGAACCGCAAAACAGTAACATTGTTTTCTTTTTATACCCCACATAAGCTTTTAGTGGTGTCAATAACCTAACCTGTCTATCTTTTCTGATAGTATCCACGCCAAAACGAGACGAACGCCAAGCGAAGCGCATGTATACACTACTTAACTTTTTTCTTAACGCTTTGTCTTTTTTTTATGACTGTACCCAATAAGCGAAATTCTCTGGATATGATGTCAATAGTAGACTTATTAAACAGACAAACTTCATTGTTTAACTAATATTTTAGATTTTATTGGAATCTAAATATCTCCGATTTTGTCACTCATCAAAATTCTTAGGGTACTTGCCGAAGCCGTAGAAAGCTGACATTTTGTAGGTAATCTAGTATACCTAAATAACAAAAAAAATCTAAGACTTTGAACTGTTGCACCCCAACCCCTAAAACATGGGATGGAACTTATGTTGTGTAAGGTATTTTCATGTAAAATTTGTAAACAATTGGTCAAGCAGTGCTTGTTGAAGCGTAACAGACCGACAGACTTATTTTCGTCCACTATAGTAATATACTTAAACGTAACTTCACGCCTGTAATCCCCGAAGGGGTAGGCCGAGGTAAATGCATGCATTCAAACATACATACAAACACCCACGATTCGCCGGTCACGTTTTTGGCCCATGTAACAGGTGGCGAGCCTGTTGACATCTCCGGGCACATTACCAAACTCCGAGGTACTGGGAAACTTCCAGAAAATGATAAATCGCAATAGAACCAGTGATATGGTAATATAATTGTGGATAATGACGGTATCTATCATTCCAAAAGCCAAACAGTGTATTAAGCACAGGTATATGCAAAGGTACTCAACTCAAAGACATTCCTATCACCATCGACCACACAGCAGCTATTCAGGTACTATTAAACACACACACACATTGACATTGATCAAAGTGCAAGAAGGCTTTTACCTTATCACCACACCGAGCTGTCAACTTGGTCTGCAATGTAATTTAGTGCGATACCACTATTAGCAAAATCTACGATGCAAGCGCTTTCTGAGGCTGTCGCTAGTCTAGAACAGACACATAAAATAGGTTTCCAATTACGTAGTAACAAAGTCAAACCCAGACAGGTGCGACGCCTGTCATACAAGTTTTATGAAGTTGCGTCTGGATACACTCTATAACTTTTCATGGCAGTAAATAACTAGTGACACTTTGAATCGACTACATACAATTTTAATACACATACACACTTTAGTCTTCACTGTTTTATTGTTAGATAGACGAAGTTCTGATAAAATAATGATTTAGGATCACTGTTCAGAGTAAAGAAACTGCCTCAGTAGCCTAGTGGTAGCAGGCCACTACTACTACCCTGGGTTCGATTCCCGGGTAGAGGGCTATCAGGGATAATGGTAGAAAGTCCTTTATCTCTGGTTTTATTGGGACTTTGCCATTTTCTGGCAGTTCCCCAGTACCTCGGAGTTATGTAATATGCCTGAAGATATCAGCAAGCCATTAATTTGCGCAGTAGCCTAGTAACGCATTTATTTGATACAAGCTGTGCCCGCGACTTCGCCCGCGTGAGAATTTATTATTGTTCAGTATCTATCCGGACGAAGTCATAGGCGCAGCTAGTATAAAAGTAGTCTAAGTAACTCCTTATAACATCAGCTATCTGCCAGTGAAAGTTCCGTCAAAATCGGTCCAGCCGTTCCCAATATTAGCCCCGCCAATCAGACAGACAGACAAAAATTGTAAAAAATGTTGTTTTGGTATAAATAGGTATGTACCGTATATACATACATATGCATTTAGTAAAAAGCGGTTATTTTTATATTACAAACAGACACTCCAATTTAATATATTTGTATAGATTGTTTTTTTGTGAGGTCAAAATAAACTGACTAAAATTTCACAGTTCCCTCTATCAATATACCCGGTGGGATAATCACTGGCTAGAAGTTACATTTTTATGGTTGAACTAACCGTCCTAGCGACCTTCGTATCGCCTTAGTGGCAGTTAGAGATATCAAAATAGTTTACGATCTATTCTCAGACCTATCGAATATAAAGGAAAAACCGGTCAAGTGCGTGTCTGACCACACTTAGTGTAGGGTTCCGTCGTTATTTATTAAGTTTTACATTAGCCAAGTGCGAATCGAATTCGCTGACCGGTTCCTTGTTTCTACGGAACCCTAAAAATCATTAAATCGGTCAAGCCGTTTCGAAACTGTTTTGTTTATGTCATGAAGTAGTAAACAAGCATACAGTTCACATTGATGTCAAGTGATTATTGTAGCCCAATAACATGTACATATAACCAGAGACCTTAATGTAGATGCCTCACCACTACGCAGGTCTATGTTCTTCTACCTCTGGGCCAGAATAACGTACAGGGCATTGTCACCTGATCAAAAACACGATAGTACTAAATATTATCATTGAATGGTAATAGAATAAGCAATGCGGTGGTGCTTGTCCACGAGCTCCGTCACTAAAGTCCTTCACTTTACCTTCAGTAATAGAAGTTTGGTCACAAACACTGTGACATGAGAACTGTATTAGAATAACAGCCGGCTCAAATTTACGGTGACAAAAACCTACGCACACGGTGCCATAACATCAAAAATAAAATCAACAACATAAAATGTCAACACAGCTAAATTTTGTAACTGTTAAATATTTTAACAAGTTCGTATAAAAACGACTATCATAAAATCTATTTCTAATGGTTCCAGATTTGAAACTATTCGGCATATCGTTAACGTATGACATATTCGTTTACAAAAACTGATATATCCAGCGCTCGTCTAGTAACAAAATGCCAGTTTATTTATATTTCATCTCTGGATATTTGTTATCGTTTTTTTTTACATTTCCTGGTTCCACACAAATACACAAAAACAACTTCAACACCTGTCCTTCGCGAAATTGTCATGTGCATGTGAATCAATGAACGTGACATAGATAGATATTTTTTTATTTTTTGCAACAACACTTACAAAGATAATTTATAAAATATGAAAAGAAAACTTGATTTTGGACAGGGAGCGAACCTAGCGAAGTCTATTTTATTTGTGCTAAAAAGGATTTTCCTCAATTGTACGGAATCCCAAGAACGCGAGACTTATTCGCACTAGGTCGGTTGTCTTTATATTGTTTTGACTACGATATACATAACTTTTTTTATGTAATGGAAGTGGCAAACAAGCATGCAGTTCACATTGATGTTAAGTGATGACTACAGCCTATAGACCAAGGTCAAAAATGCAGATACGTTACCACTCCTGAGGCCTAAGGTGTTATGCCTCTGTGCCGGAAATTACAGGGCCGTACATTACCACCTGACCGGGACACGATAGTGCTGAACACTACAATTTAGCAGCAAGTATATTAGGTAATGCGGTGGTGCCTACGCCCGCGAGCTCCGTCACTGGAGTTCTACCACCAGTAAAAAACTCCTGGCCCTTTGCGTTAATCACAAATTAAACAATAACATTTTATCCGATTATTAAAAAAAAACAAAGCTGATGAGCCGGTAATACGTTGATCCGTTCATCTGACGCGGTCCAGTGATGACGTCAAAATTTTATTACCCAATGTACCAAGCCCGCCCCGCGCTCGTCGCGTCGTTCCTTTTCAAGAGGATTAACTTGTAATCCCACAGGAGGACCAATATCATTCATTAGAATGCTATTTCCAGCTTTATTATGCTCGACATAATGCTTTTCTGGCCTTCGAAAATATGATTTTAATTATTTATTCAAGATTTGAAACCTTTGAGCTTTGCATGCATCTATATTTTTTTTTGCTTTATGGGTCGTTTATAATATAGAAATATATTGACTTAACGAAGTTTAATGCGACAGAAAAAAGTGTACAGAACTTAGTAAAAAACTGCGAAAAAGTGAATCTGTGCAATATAAACGGGATAGCTTACATAACTGGTATATATAAACTGACTACCTGGAACCGATTTTGTTAAGATCACACGTCAACCATTTATTTCCTAGCTTCCAAAGTTTCTCGGTATAAAGGCCTTGCATAAAAATCTTCTAAAATTACAGATATTAACCAAAACGATTCGTAAACGCAAATCTTTACATATCGATAGGAACAATGAAGCGTGACAGATCGACGCACAGATGTACATAGTTTACCTACATAAGGACAATGTGGAGGTAGACCGGGCAGCGATGAGCCGTGGTATTAAATCTAGATTACCGTTTGGCGTTTCCGCTCCACTGGATAATCAACGGGACTATATTAAAGCTATCAGTCACGTGACGCGTGACAGGGACGCGAGTGACGCGTTCGCAAATCAAACGAACATTGTGACACGAATTTACATTTTGAATCAGTTGTAAGGCTAAGGCTCATGCGATGAAAGATGGAAATGATTATATTCCTAGTATTTCAAATTAATTAAATTATTGTGCGACCATAATATGATATGTACCTAAACGTAACTTCACGCCTGTAATCCCCGAAGGGGTAGGCAGAGGTAAATGCATGCATTCAAGCATACATGCAAACACCCACGATTCGCCGGTTACGTTTTGGCCCATGTAACAGGTGGCGAGCCTGTTGACATCTCCGGGCACATTACCAAAGTTTGAGGTACTGGGAAATTCCCAGAAAATGGAAAAATCCCAATAGAACCAGAGATAAAGGCTTTTTCACCATTATCTCTGATAACCCCCTACCCGGGAATCGAACCCAGGACCTCAGCGTAGTAGTAGTGGCCTGCTACCACTAGGCTACCGAGGCAGTTTGTACCTAATTAAGATAATCATGCCACGTCGAGGGTAAGAGGAGTGATTTATTAATTTTATAGGCAGTTTCTTTATGCGAATCATAATATTTTGTTTTATGTAACGAAGGCGTCAATTATTAAGCATGCAGTCACAATAATGTTAAGTGATGACTAAAGCGTATAGACATCTACACCACACCAAAATTAGAGGTCAAAAGTACATTCGTTTCCACCCCTGGGACCTTAGTTTTTATGTCTCTGTCATAGTTATAGGCCTATCGACCATATATACCCATGGTCGATGACGTGGTCATACATTATCATCTAACCAGAACGCGATAGTGCTGAACACTACTATTTGGCTTCAGATAGATTACGTAATGCGGTGGTACTTACACAGTCAAACTCTACCACCATGTGAATGAGTAAAAGACACCAAAAATATGTAAGTAAGGGAAATATTTACACAAGTTAATGATTAAAATATGAAATACCTACTTCAGTGTATATTTTTTATGTTTATAGGTTTCCCGTCCCATGCATCATATGTGAGCAAGTGCATTGTACTCGTAAATGTTATTATGTTTTAGATGGGACAGGGAATGGGTTAAGTTGATGGTGGCAAACAAACCTGCAAATCACATACCTACATAGATGGTAAGCATCTGTACAAATTCCACAATCCAAGATCCATATAGCTTGCCACGTGTGAGGCCTTGGTCATTTTCTCAAGAAAACTACTCCAGTCAGACTTTTTTGTGCTAATAGTCCGAGTATTTCTATCGATTATAAGCCTTGCCTTTCTTAATTTATAACTCTTTTCACATGCATTCACATTGCCTCTTGTTGCAAATAACTTGGTTATAAATTATTTTTTAGAGGAACAGAATAATACTGAACTGCGGAGACCGCATGATTACTATCTGCTACAAATAAAGTGCACTTTGTAGCAGATAGTTATTGATACGGTCTCCGTCCTTGAACACCTGAATGCTACCACTAGAAGTAAATACAACACCAGTTTAGATTTTTTTCATATTTGTTTATTTAAACAAATACCATGCACCCAGAAACTCTAGCAAATTTCCCTCAATCAACTTCAAACGGTTAATAAACGGACGAAAATTAGTCTATTATTTATCAATTTACATCCAAGCTAATAAAAGTTCCTTGCCAGCGATTACAGTGTTTAAAAATTTATAAACACCAATAAAACTTGGAAATAGCCGCTCCTTGCCCTGAGCTGTTTAATCCGAATCGGTTAGGCGACCACCGTAAAATATGATTAGTGGTCGAGTGGGGTCCGTCAACGGCGCCGGCGATGCCGAGCGGCTATATTACTGGCCTAAGCAAACATGCGATGGCCGCAGGGAAAAACGGCCCGGCGATTAACAAATATTGCCCGAGCAAATCTTCATGAATACTAGGCAAGTTTTGTGATAGTCCGGTTATCAATCAACCGTACAAAGCTACGGACGAATCGGACGAATCGCTTGCAATGGTTACGTCCAGTACAGTTAAATTCTCCTGATACAGGCATTGTGATCTATTTAATGCTAGGTGAATATATTTGTAACCGGTAGGTATATAGAAAAGGCCTCACCTGGTTCAATTTGATTGTTTTTTCTGTGCGTTGCTTGAGGCTTAGTAATTTATTAAGCGATTTAGAAAAATAAATACTCTAAACGAGACGTTTTAATTTAAGACGAAATACATTGAGCTTGGCAAATCGGGAGATGCAATTTTCTACTGATAGTCAGTGTAATCGTAATTGACATCTCAACTTCTAAAAGACGTGATTAAACAACATTTCAACATTTGAAACAAAATTAAAAAAATATCTGCATTTTTAGTTTTTCTTTGCTTGTAATGTACATATTAAAAACAGATTACAAAAGTTTTGAAAATATTTTAACGAATGTACCTAATGGGCATATTGTTTACTAAATACGTGTTTCCTTCGTGGAAATACAGAATAGGAGAGAGTAGTGAACACGTTGAAGGCTGATATCAGTTAGTCCACTATTCGGAATATTACTAAGCCAAATCAAGTTTAGACAGTTATAACAATGAGCTGACCAATTAATTGACTGTCTACCAATCCATAATGGATCAGAAGTAATTTGAATCCGTCTTTATCTGATCCATAATGTCTGTCCCATCTCTATTTGATATTAGACAGTATAAAATCATAACAGTATGAGATATTCAATAAATTACGTACTGCTTGCCATTTCAGCATTTTCGCATGACACCTGCACAAACAAATCCTTTTTTTTACGAGGAACAACATGATTATATGACGGTAGAGCTTTAGCAGTGCGCCGGTGGAACAATATGTTCTCATTCGGTTGAAAACAACAGAGATTTTTACAAGCGGCACGATTTTGTGCCGCGCCTCCATTAATTGGATGCACTGACCACGATGCTGTCGGGATGAAAATATTTACGTTCTCCGCAAAATATATTGGGATATTTTCAGGTGAATGAGCGCTCTATTATCTACGTAGGCCGTGAATTGGGATATGATCCGAAAACCAATTGCTTTAGCCATTGATAAACAGCTGGCGCGGTTTGTAATCCACGGCTTGAGTCAATTGCTATATGAAGCGAGATAATTAAGCTGTGTGCGTTGTTTAAACACATTAAACAACTATACAATTTGTGTTGTATAAATTTATGTATTTAGGAATACAAAACATGTTGATGCAATAATATTGTTAAGGAAATTCTCCAGCAAATTCAAATTAGCTATTTAATTAGAGAATGTGAAAATACATATCTACGAAACATTTGAAGTTGTTGTCTAATCCGTATTTTGTCAGATTGTCTTTGTGTATGATTTCATCAAAGTTGCCGGCGTAATTTTAACGCGATTATTAAAAATCAATATAAATAAAGCTGTTACATTGGGTGAAAACACACAGCCTAAGCTACTACTAGTCATATAAAGGTGAAGATTTTAGATTTTTATTCATCAAACGTAAATATTTTTTTAACGCATTTTTAAGTCCACAACTATAAGTTGAAATATTTTTTTTTCCATTTTGTTGTTGATAAGAATTGAAAGTGTATATTTTTCCCAAATTTAACGATGCTAAGACGAGCATACGATACCGTGGCGTGTTGAGGCTTAGCTGGGCTGCTAGCTTGCAGTACTAATTAATCTCTGTGTTAATTAGTGTAGCAGCCGTGCCCGTAAATCAGGCACAGACTTCGCCAGCGTCTCTTCTAATATTTAAGTGTTTAACTTTGTTTTGGTGTCAGCAAAAATAAAGTCGTAAGGCTAATAGACAACAGGTTTAAATTGAGTTCTTTATGTTTAAATTTTAATTTTTTTAAATGTTTAACAGAAAATGCCTAAAAGTTTTCTTAGTCCAATACAGCGGAATATTATCGAATCATTCTTTGTAATTTTTTTGATGTACCTAATTCGAAGGAATTCGGAGTTTTGAAATGTGTCGGAATGTTTTGGTTCCAAAATCTATGACATATAAACATTAATGTTTAACTGATGAATTGTGTGCTGTGCATGTATGCATCAATTCGTTTACTTATATTATATTCTTAGGAGAAATATGTCCGTTTGATTATGAACGAATACTATGTGTAACCTTACACAAGTTCACTAAAGGATAAGCCACGTGTTTGGCAAAGAGCGTAGAAAGCCATTCCCGGTCATTACGAGAAAAAAAAAACATTTTTTTTCTTTTTGACATAAAGAAGGTGTCGGAATGTGACGATCCCATCGCCCTCTAGTAAAGGAGAATTTATGCGCCAGTGCAATCAGTGAACCAAACAATGGCGTTTAAACCATTCCAGTAGAGCGATAGTAAATATTATAACGCAGGATGGGCAGCAGCGTCCCGCTCCAAAAACTACCGCCACTGCGATCGCCAATCCGCCTGCCCCTTCTAATAAACAACAGTGTAGAAGGCATTTTTGGGGACAGTTTTGTCCAGCAGTGGACATCTTACGGCTGGAATGATGGTGGTAAATTTAATGCCTTGCCTTTATTTTTTTTATAAGCAAAGTTTTTAGGAACTGTTTCAGTAGCCTAGTGGTAGCAGGCCACTACTGCTACGCTGGGGTTCTGGGTTCGATTCCTGGGTCGGGGATTATTAGAGATTACGGTGTAAAATCTTTTATCCCCGGTTCTATTGGGATTTTGCCATGTTCTGGAAGTTTCCGAGTAGGAACCTCGAAGTTTGGTAATGTGCCCGGAGATGTCAATAGGCTCGCCATCTGTTACATGGGCCAAAACCGTAACCGGCGAATCGTGGGTGCTCGCATGTATGATTGAATGCATGCATTCGCCACTGCCCACCCCTGCAGGGATTACAAGCGTGAAGTTACGTTTCAAAGGTATTGTTAATATTTTCTATTTTATAGCATAGCTATAAAATTGATATGAAATATTAAAATACATTAATTTCACGATTGTCCAAAGAGAAACCTAATATGAATCATGACAAGTGTTCTGTTACAGATAAATTAAATTATTGCCCAGTTATTTAAAGTGCAACCAAATAAACATTGAAACATCTGTTCAAAACATTCTAACTGTAAACTTTTGCGTTAATAATATTAGTGTAATTGTTCACTCTGCACCATAATTCATAGCGCATACCATATCAACCTATCTAATATGACTAATAGCTGTACCGACTAAATTGCGAACGTAATACTAACACTGTAATTCAGCTTTCCTAATGTTGTGAATAACTCTGAATTTCAGCGTATAGAATCTAGGGGAGATATCTGTGAGATACCGTTTGGACAGTGTGAGACATACCGACTGGTGCGATACAGTTTTAAGACGACTTCAGAAACAGTAGATTATCAATTCGACACCTGTCCGTCTTCATTTCTTTTTTGTTTTTTTTTTTTTAATTAGTACCAATTTTGATTATGATTTTTTTTCTCTTTCCTTCATATTTGTAAGTTTGTACACCCTGCTGTTTTTGTTCGTAGGTATTATTTCCTTTGTTGGTTTCCTGGAAGAGATCGCTCTCTTAGCGATAGGGCCGCGAAATGTACTCGTTTATGTTATTAATTCTGTGTTGTGAAATGGTGTGCAATAAAGAGTATTGGTGTTGTTGTTATGTGTATGTATGTAACTCTCGGAAAAGATGAAGTCTTACGATGGTCTATATAATTATGCTTCCAAACAAATATCCAAAATGTTCATGGATGTATGCTATATTTGTCCACACAAATCTCTGAAACTTCTCAACGGATTGTGATCATTATTTTGTTGTTGACTTACATTTATTTCAACTTAGAGGGGACAGTGCAAATTTAATCATTGTGTGTTAAGTATTTTGAAAACTAATTAAAAATCTACGAACAATAACGTAGAAGTGTAGTAACGAAGCCAAAAAAATGGTTCTACGTAAATGGGCATACCATGGGCGGAGCATAAAAGGGACACACCGCATCGGGAGAAGCTATTGCACGTTTCCTTGTCGCTCGGCAAAATGACCTCGTCGCGACGAATCGAATGCATGCATTGTCTATGTAGAATGTGTGAGTGTTTGTAATAATTGCAATTAGTATGTATGAGTAAATAGAACCAAAATCGCAGCGGTGATTGTATGAATGAGAATTACATTTCTATAATTATTATTCTTAGTAGTTAAATAATTGATTCGAGATGAAATTAGTTCTGTTTCTTCCTGTCACTATATTCAACTAGTTGTAATCTTTTTTTTTGCACAAAATAACACTTGAATGCCATATAAAATTCAAATGTACGGTTCTGTTTTATTATTTTTGTAACATAAATGTGTTTTATCAGCAAGTCTAGCAAAACGACATAATATGTTTACGTCTTTTATCGACATAATTTGCTGGATTAAGAGATAAAGTCTTAGCTCCAGATAAGAGATGTAATTTCCAGACAGAGTACAGGTTGTTAACCATATTAATAAAGTAACAATGGGAAATGTAAAGTGATTAGATCAGTTTTTTCTTAATGTACAAAAGTTTGTACCTACATTACCAATTCCACGCGGTCGAGTTCGCAGACAGACGCTAGTTTATTAATACGGGGTGAGTATTTTATTTATAAAAGCATTTTAACTAAAGCATTGCTAATCTCTCCTTTGTCTTTTTCTATCCTACGCAATTGACAATGCGACTGATAAAGACAAAAGATGACATAACTAAAACGTATCTAATGTACGTTTATGAATAAGGGGGTCAGAATGTAGCAATTATTTAGTTTCAATGTAGCCTGCACCGCTTACCACGTAACATTAAATAATAGTACATAATAACGCTAGCACAGTGTGTCAGATATGTTACCTGTACCAAAACAATGTATATTAAACCAGCACACCAACGAAGTTTTACCGGCGCCACGACGAGAATTTAGTCGAAATGCTAACTACAAATGGCAAATGTATTTTCAAATGTATTCAGAGATAAAAGCAAGCAAAGGTTTGTGGACCATGTAAGTTTATTAAGGCCATGTGCTCATTGCAAGGCAAAGTTTCCCTCGGCCGGTGCGTACAAGTCACCGGAATGTAATCCTGAATGTGTTTTTTTTTAACATGAACGATCAGGACAAGATTTACCAAATGCGATATTGTATTTTCTGTGATTTATTGACAAGTTATTTATTAAATAGATTAAATTTCTAACACAGTAATATGGCGTACTCTGCTCTGTTTTGAGTTATATCGAATATTTTTGTAAAATATAAAAAAGCAGCTATTAAAAATTATAGGAGTTATGTTTTGAAAAACTATTCTAACTATTTTTTTACTCTATAAGGTAAAGACGAACAAGTAACTGAGTAAAATATTCAAATTAACATTTCTTAATTTTAGCCTTACTTTAAGTTATGAAAAAATTATAAATTTAGGATTAAAAAGATTTTTAGTGGTAGGTAAATAATACTCAGACAACCTTGCTCAAAAAATATTAGGTAAATATTGCGTATTAATTTCTTCAACCGTAAACGTGAATTAATAATACTATTACATTTCAAACATTCTCGTTGCGTTTATTACAGCAAAAAAATATATTGATTTTTAATTTTACATCTTTTCAGTATTACCTATTAAAATCCTTCGTTGCACGGATCTTCCTTCGTACCCTAAAAATTGTTTCAGCGTAATTATTGATAGTAACGTTGTAACCTTTATCTTAATTATAAAACTAAGAGCAAATAAACAAATTCAATTTCTTGAATTGGTACGGTAGTTTTGAGTAAATATTCAAATGTTTTACTAACTTAAATAACTTTGGATTCATCACATACCAAAACCAACAGAAATAGATAAATTTAAATTTAACTTTATTTCGTCTGGACGGCTGGTAAATTTAGATTTCATTTAAATTTGAATATATCTCTGAGCTACCTTCACGAAAGGAAGTTGTAAGTTAGTATATTATGTGTTCATTAAAGTAGTAGTATAATTATATTAGTAAGATAGATACCTACGTTAAAATTTTGCTAATATTTGTCTTGAAAATTGTAAGGGCAAAAACAATTAAATACAGTTTCTATTATAAATTAAATGTTCAGAATAATTTTGAGAAAACCTTTTAAATCAGAAAATATTTACAAATGATATAACAACTTTTTGTTTTAACTTGGCCGGTATTGCCTTATTCAAATGATAGTGTTCAGCCATCGACTAAGGAACCAATGTTCAGCACTATGGTGTTGCGGTTAGATATTATTTTTATGTAATGTAAGTGGCAAACAAGCATGTAGTTCACATTGATGTTAAGTGATGACTGCAGCCTATAGACACCCACGCAAAGACCAAGGTGAAAATGCAGATGCGTTACCACTCCTGAGGCATAAGGTGTTATGCCTCTGTGCCGGAAATTTCATATATGTCTGTTTTTTTCGCTACGGACTAAATTGACATAAGCTGTGTGGCTAGGTTTTTGGGAATCATAGTGATGTGCCAAAAAACATAATAATGAACGCATACAAATACGCGTTCATTATTATGTTTTTTTGCCCGTGAAATCGCATTTCGTAGGTTGAAGGACGAATGCCGTATATTCAAAATGGCGCCGTGTTTTCATTTTTATGGCATTGATAGCTATAGTACATCCACCTATTTCTTGTGTAGTTCCTGTTAAAAACTTGTTCTTGCGTATTCTTCAACAAGAAATAAATAATTGTCGTGTTTACTTAGTGCAATAAGTAATTTAAATTAAATGTGTGATACTCCATAGTAACCATAATTTTTAAAAGATTTGTCTAGTGTAACATAACAATAAAATTATGTGGTAAAGTAATAACTATCGATTCATAAAACCGGTATCGTACAACACTAATACTAGAAAGCTGGTATCATTATTTTGGAAATTGACATTTGCATGTGGCAATTTAGTCCGTAGCGGAAAAAAACAGACTGTAATGCGGTGGTGCCTACTCCCGCGAGCTCCGTCACTGGAGCTCTACCACCAGATAGTAATGTATGGCCCCGTAATAACTATCACAGAGACATTAAGAAGATGACAACTTAGGTCTCAGGGGAGCAGTCCATCTGCATTTTGACGTCTGGTTTTTTGTGTAGACTTCTATAGGCTGTGGATAAGTAGTTATCACTTATCATCCATGTGAACTGAAAGCTTGTTTACCATCTTGGTTACGTATAAAAATTAAACTTATTTAACTATTAACTGATTCTAGAGTCGAAGAGAATCAATGATTCATTCCAGGTTTATTCTGTTTAGACTTCTTAAAGAACGGCTGGAACTTCATTACATTGAGTTATTGTCGAGCTTTATAGAAACCAACGATAATCGATACTAAATGTACACAACGTCAGTGCAAGGTCGTGCACGCGATGTTTCACCAAATGCAAGAGATAGAAAATAAAAACGGCTAAGCGTGAGTCGGTCTCGCGTTCGCATTTACGTAACTTAGGTCTCAGGTGTGGCAACGCGTATGCATTTTGACCTCTGGTTTTTATGTAGAAGTCTATAGGCTGCAGTCATCACTTAACATCAATGTGAGCTGCATGCTTGTTTGCCGCTTTTATTTATTTACTAGCTGAGCCCGCGACTTCGTCCACGTGAGAAAAAATATGATTGTTCAGTATCTACCCGGACGAAGTTGTAGGCGCAGCTAGTATAAAAGTAGCCTAAGTCACTCCCTATTACATCAACTATCTGCCAGTGAAAGTTCCGTCAAAATCGGAGACACTCAAATTCTATTGAATTGAATTTGAGACGAAACTCCATACAACGATACATACATAATGGTATGGTTGGGGAAAAAGTCTTTTCGCATTAAAGTATGTATGAACTTGTAATAAAATCTCTTTGGCTGTAGTATTTGTGTCTGGCTGGTTTTGGTATCATTGAAAGTTAAAATTTTAAGGAACATAATTCCAAATTCAAATTAGGCAAATTTGTGATTTTAATTTGTTTTTCGTACTGTCAAGATGAGTGAATCTAATGAAGAAATTCGATACATTTTAAAATTTTACTACAAAAAAGGTAAAAATGCAACGCAAGCCGCGAAAAAAATTTGCGATGTTTATGAACCTAGTGCAGTGTCTGTGAGAGTAGCACAAATTTGATTTAAGCGTTTTCAATCCGGAAATTTTGATGTCAAAGATGCACCTCGCTCTGGTCGCCCTATTACGGATAAAATGGATGCCATTTTTGAAAAAGTGGAGCAAGATCGACTTATCAGTAGTAACGACGTAGCTGAAGAACTGAGAATTGATCACAAAACAGTTTTGGCGCATTTGAAAAAAGCTGGCTACAAAAAAAAGCTCGATATTTGGGTACCTCACGAGCTCACTGAAAGAAACCTAATGAACCGTGTACTCATTTGTGATTCTTTATTACGACGTAATGAAACCGAATCATTTTTGAAGAAGCTGATAACTGGTGATGAAAAGTGAATCGTACGACAAGAACGTGCGAAAAAGGTCGTGGGCAAAGGCCGGTCAGGCTTCACAGACTGTGGCGAAACCCGGGTTAACTCGTAATAAGGTGATGTTGTGTGTGTGGTGGGATTGGAAGGGCATTATTCATTATGAGCTTATTACCACCAGGCAGGACTATCGATTCTGAACTCTACTGCGAACAACTGATGAGATTAAAGCAAGAAGTTGAGAGAAAGCGGCCGGAATTGATCAACAGAAGGGGTGTGGTGTTTCATCATGATAACGCTAGACCTCACACATCTATAGCCACTCAGCAAAAATTAAGAGAGTTTGGCTGGGAGGTGTTAATGCATCCGCCGTATAGTCCTGACCTTGCACCTTCAGATTTCCACCTGTTTCGGTCTCTTCAGAATTCTTTATGCAATGTTAGGTTAACATCACGAGAGGACTGCCAAATCCACTTGTCGCGGTATTTTGATGAGAAGTCCCAAAATTTTTATAGCAATGGGATCATGTCCCAACTTACAAGATGGCAAAAGGTTATCGAACAAAATGGTACATACATACTTTAGTTAAATTTAAATAAACTATATTAAAAAATGTTTTGAATTATCTTAAAAAATGCGAAGAAACTTTTTCCCCAACCTTATGTATCGTTGTATGGAGATAAAAGTAGCCTAAGTTACTCCTTATCACATCAGCTATCTGACAGTGAAAAATCGGTCCTTCCGTTCCCAAGATTAGCCCCGCCAAACAGACAGACAGACAGACAGACAAAAATAGTAAAAAATGTTGTTTTGAACAACAGAAATACGTAATTGGTGAAAATGTTAGCTTTCTATCTATCACTATTTATGAGATACAGCCTGGTGACAGAAAGACGAACGGACGGACAGACAGACAGACAGACAAACAGCGGAGGATTAGTAATCCGTGGGGTCCGTTTTTACCTTTTAGGTACGAAACCAAAGATAAAACTAAGATAGACAGAATAGCTTAAAAATATTCGATATGATTCTTTAAATTGATATAACTTTTGTATTTCTGAACCGATTTTCATGAAACAAACACAAAATGTTAAGTGAAACTTACCACAAAATATTAGTGAAAACCGCAAATCGAATAAGCTGTTTCTGATATTAGCGTGCACAAACACACAGACAAACAGACATTTTTCCGGGATAAAAAGTACCCAGTGTTGTGCGCCAAAGGTTAAAGTTTAATCATACCAAGTTTCATTGTAATCGGACCGGTAGTTTATCTGTGATGCTTGAACAAACAGACAGACAGAGAGACAGACAAAAAAATTCTAATCACATATTTGTGTTCGGTATCGATCTAGTAACATCCCCTGGTACTTATTTTTTCAATATTTTTAATGTACAGAATTTACACTTCTACAGTTTTATTATAAGTATAGATTAAGATTTGTTACATAACAACATATGAATAAAAGTATATATGGATTCCAAAAAAACCCTTATTTGGGTTTGTCCTGGCACCTTTACATCCGAAGCTCGCATCTTATATTACTGATAATGATTAAGCAGTCGAAATATTACAATTTACA
The DNA here is from genome assembly GCA_036365455.1 of Macrosoma leucophasiata. Classification (NCBI taxonomy): domain Eukaryota; kingdom Metazoa; phylum Arthropoda; class Insecta; order Lepidoptera; family Hedylidae; genus Macrosoma; species Macrosoma leucophasiata. The sequence continues at coordinate 16,536,504 of JAWQUS010000007.1, read as the reverse complement.
ATTATTACAAGCGTACCTACAAGGTACACTTATAAATAAAGGAGTAAGTATATAGATCAGCAGCAAGCTTATTCTGGTTATTGGTATTTACATAATAAATCAACTCAGTGTAGGTATGTTTGTTGCAAAAATAATAAATTGATCTTGATCAATTGAGAGCAAAAATACTGAAAGGATTGAAAAAAAAAAAATCATTATCATTACATTTTTTAAATAAATTTAACATGAAAAGCTCTCAAGCCGCATTCATTAGAGAGAACACTCTTTAAAATTGTTTTCTTTTCTATAAGTACACAATTCCACAAGTACACTTAAAATTTATCTTGACGGAGTCACGTTTGATTCGAAAAGCTACTCCGTTGAAGATTTTCTAATCAACATTCAAGAAGCGGCGGCTGCGGGCGCTGTCTCCATAAATTACGTATCAAGTATGTGTAGAGGCTTTATGAAAAATGTTTTCACTACGCGGAGGTTTCCCGTGGATACTTTCTAAAACTCCACCGTTCTCGGTCTACCCAGCCTTTATGGAAACAAAATACATTCAGCCTTTGATACGATACCTCGTTAACTTTGCTATTAGTTTCATTCAAACTTATTTATGCACTAGTTTCAAAGTTCTGACTACTTCAAAAGAAGCTAGATCTTGAGAATTTCATTAGATCTTGAACTACATCGTATCGATAGCCAGGTGCTACACGAGACGTTGATATCGTATCTCGAGTATTTTGACGACAAATACTCGTATATCGATAGAGCATTACACGCCAGATTGAAAGCCATACGACTCCAATCCGCTTTCAATATCGAGACAAAGGGAAACTTCAATAGAATTGGGCAATCGAGGCTTTTAAGATTCGGACATGGTGAAGGGATATTTCAAAGGCAAATAAACTTTTCAGTACAGTTACTATGTTTGCTGTTGCGCAAATGACGTCATTTGTAGGCGGCTTACATTTTAATTGTGGATTAGTGGCGTAACGGGCAATACGTGTTCTAATGGTAGATAGATTGCATTTGTTGAAAATCCGTAAACGTGAATTTATGCCGTCGATTTACTCACATATAGCCCGAGCCTAATCCGACCCGGACGGGTACAAACGACATCGTCAGGTGATATCAGTTGCAGCTGCGACGTGTTCGCTCCGAGATTCACTTACGGATTGATAGCAATGCAACTCGATATTAAGGTGCTCTGTACAAGTTGTGAAGCTAATATTTTGACTTTAAAAAAGTTAGGTTTAAGATTTGTAAATGATTTGGTAAGTGAGATATCTTTTAAGTAAAAATATGTCTCCGTTAATTATGAACAGCATTTAAAATAATTGATTTCGTTAGAAAGAATACACTCCCAAATTGGCCCCTTTGTCACCAGTTACTATCTATTTTTTGCTGTTGCGCAAATAACGTAATTATATATGTAGGCGGCACAAAAAGTTTAATAGTGGATAAGTATCGCAACGTGCAATACATATTCTAATGATAGATAGATTGTATTTGTTGAAAATCCGTAAACGTGATTTTATACCGTCGATTTACGCACATATATCCCGCGCCTAATCCGACCCAGACGGGTACAAACGACATCGTCAGGTGATATCAGTTGCAGCTGCGACGTGCTCGCTCCGAGATTCACTTACGGATTGATGGCAATGCAACTTGATATTTACTCTGTACAAGCCGTTGAGCTAATACTTCGACTCTTAGAATGTGTTGATATAAGATCGGTAAGTGATTAGGTAAGGAATCTTTTACGTGAATTATTTTACCTACAACTGTTTCAGTTAAAACTCAAAGGTATCGTAATATCTCCAAATTAAGGGATAATGATGAAATGGGGTTAATTTATGAACAAATTTTGTTCATAGATAATTTTACATTGAAAAAAAAAGGAAACTGAAGTTTCACTCTGTTTATGTAAACGTGGCCTGTCGTAGTACCTACTCAGAGGAGATCTATTTCCTATATTGAGCAAGGAAGTCTAGAATTTTAAAGAAAAACAATATTAGTTTTTGAAGTATTACTTCGAAATTTCAATGGTCTCATCCATCAAACAACCCAACCTATTTAATGATTGTATTCGAACTCAAGATTTCACTAGGCTTCAAACCATTTGGCCCTTAAATATAGATGAGACTAAAATCCATCTACTGAAAGATCATTTGCTTATTTGAGTCCTGAAATATAATAATTGTGGCCTATCGTTGCGTTTAGTAAACAAATGATTTCCAACCCTACAAACGTACGAATAAACACTACAATTATTGAACGTCTATCAATAGAAATCCTAATACCCTCTATTACTGTGCTACTTTGACAGGTTTATTACACAATTGACGAGTGCATTACACCCGTCTATCAGACTGTCAAATGAATCTATATATCTAGGTGACTCCACGACTTTAGGCATTGTATGATCTTGTATACGGTAATGAATTAATTTTCTCAAATTTCAAAATAATATGAACGGATTGATAGGTATATGATTTGTGAATATTCGTTTTTAGGGTTCGGTAGTCTTAAAGGAACCCCCATAGATTCGCCATCTGTCGGCCCGTAGCTAAGCTTGGATGCTCTAAGTACTAGAGAGCTATAATTTGATATGAATATATGAGGCTAATAGTAAGGGAACTATTTTTGTATTTACTATTTTTATTTGTTCCTATATCTTAATCTGACGCGCTGGAGTAAATTCAAAAATCCCCTCTTGGCTCACAAAATAATTCACGGCGACAAAATGGTACAAAAAAATTGGAAGCTTTGAGGGTATCTCCGTTACACGTAAAGTGGGGATGTCATTTTCTCAGTCTTCTTTCGCGCATCCTATTATGTCATTTGTATGTCATACCAGTACATATATAATGCGAAATAAAATCTATTAGGTAATCAGTACATTTTATTAGACTTTATTATTACTTCTTTTCCTTGCTTTATTCTAACCCCCTTATTCATAAACATCCATTAGATACGTTTTAGCTATAGAATGTTTTATCTTTGTCAGTTGCATTGTCAAATGTGCAGGATAGAAAAAGACAAGGGAGAGATTAGCAACACTTTAGCTAAAATACGTTAATGAATAAGGGGGTAATAGTTCAATCACACAATAAAATAAATATATTTACTTTTGAAGACTAACCATTCTAATTTTCTGATCATCTAATGCTAAGATAACGTAATCAATATCTGGCAACGTTCATTCTAACATACACCTGTGTATAAGCTGAGCGATAATAAAGAGAAAGTGGGCGCAGTGCAGTGGCAGGCACTCATCAAGCCCTCGATATTTCGCTGTACATTACAAACGATGCGGCGGACATCTGAAGTTAATTGGATGCGCTGGCCACAGCAGGCCATGGCTATGAAATATAAAACAGGCGGAGCTCGTTTCCAGGTGAGTGCAAGCCCGTTAAGGTGAACGTACACGTATCATAGCCGAACATATCGAAATACGTCCTTTAAATGAAAACCTATGAAAACTTTTTGTCCAATTGTGCGAGTCTGAAAAATCCGCAGAAATCCAAGGACAATCGATTTTGAAGAATGTCATGATATTCGGGGACAGAAATGCATCTTTATAGTGCTACTCTGTATGACCCCGTAATCACTCTCACGGAATCAAAACAACTTAGGCCTTAGGGATACGCATATGCATTATGACCTCTAGTATATAGTATGTATGTATGTATCTTCACGCCAGGTCCCTAACGGGGTAGGCAGAGAGTGTAGAGCGCCAGACATCCCGGTTCTGACAAACCTCTCGTGCCTCGTCTACCTTCATCATTCTCTTCATACATGCACGCCGATTCCTAAGACTTTTGACACCACCATCAGACAGAACTCGACCTATTTGGTCATGGTAGGTCAGCCTTGGTCTTCCTGGGCCTCTGCAACCATCCACATTCGCATTGTATATCTGTTTAGTCATTCGCTCATTCGACATTCTTTCTATATGCCCGAACCATCGGAGCATGCCTTTTTTCATTTTTACACCGATACTATCATTCACACAAAGTCTCTTTCTTACATCTTCATTACGAACGCGATCGGTGAGTGATACACCGCAGATCTTGCGCAAAGATCTCATCTCGACCGCGTTCAACTTACTTTCATGCTCTTTCCTGCATACCCAGCTCTCGCTTCCATATAAAAGCGTTGGAGTAAGTACAGCATTATGAAAAAAAAGCATATTAGTATATAGTAGGCAGCAGTATTCACTTACAGTCCACCTAAAATGCATGCTTGTTTGCACAATCAGTACATTAAAAAATATATATTTATATTGGATTCTTTCGGTACATCATAGATGAACTTGTGTGCATGGATCCTTAACTTAGAATTTTGGCTCGTATAAGTGTGCGTCCACCTTAACACTCCGGTAGTCGACGTGATGTGTCGCGTCCTGTCTCGTTACCGTGGCATATGCTTAACACAGTTACCGTCACGCAGGCAGGGAATCTCGCACTGACGTTGCGATGAGCTGAAAATGTTAAGTGGAGTATAATGATGTAACGGTGTATGATATGGTTTAAAAGGGTTTTGATGCTGTGTAAAGAATATTGACGTAACTCTTCATAGTTTTAAGCCTGGAGGGAAGGGAATAAGTTATACCCAATTCAATTAGGAATGATGTAACGATGTATGATATCGTTTAAATGTGTTTTAATGCTGTGAAAATAATATTGACTTAAAAATTTCCTCACAGTTTTATACTCTGGGTAGGGAATAAGTTATACCCAATTAATTCAGGAAGGTGGTCAGTAGCAGTCTAAAGTGCGGCAATATGGCCAGTTAAAAAAAATGTTAAAGGCGTATTAATTGGGACGTCAAATTTTATAATTATTTGTAGGAACACATATACTACATACATAAATACATGCCCAGTTTGTTGAGTTGTCGAGTCAAGAGAATTTTATTTCTATATACCTAATGATAATTGAAATTAATATTTTTTTATATTTATTTTTTATTTTCTACATAAACCTGGAGGTCAAAATGCATACCTTTATTTGTTTTGCCTCTGTGGTAGTTATTACGAAGCCATACATTACTATCCAACCGGAACACGATAGTGCTATCCACTATCGTTTGGTGGCAGATAGATTAGGTAACACACTGGAACAGTTGAACACTGGAACTATACCACTCGTGAAAATAAAAATAAATTTGAATTTTATACTATTAACTCCCATTTACGTAACATTATTACATTCCGCTTAACATTCTCAGCTCATCACATCAGTACGAGATTCTCTACCTGCGCGACGGTAACTATGTTAAGCATATGCCACGGTAACGAGACACGACGCGACACATCACATCGACTACCGGAGTGTAAAGGTGGACGCACACTAACCAAAGCTCGAAGTTAAAGACCTCAAAGTTATAACTGCACATAATCAGCCGTACCGAATCCATCGTAAGTAGCAAGAATATTGTAATGCAGTGGTGCCCATGCCTTTGCGTTTCAACTCTGGAATCCACTGCGTCAAGTTAAAGCAATCTTACCCATTTACATATTTATTACATTACGCTTAACATTTTCAGCTCATCACGAGATTCCTCATCTGCGCGACGATAACTGCACGGTAATGAGACGCGACACGTTATGTTGACTACCGTAGTGTAAAGGTGAATTCACACTTACCCGAACCGAAGTTCGAGGCTAAGAATCAGCGGTACCGAATCCACTACAAGTAGCAAACAGTAAGCGTAGGTCGATTCGGCATTGCCTGCACTGAATATGATGAAAGATACGTAACGTAACTTCACGCCTGTAATCCCCGAAGGGGTAGGCAGAGGTAAATGCATGCATTCAATTATACATGCAAACACCCACGACTCGCCGGTTACGTTTTGGCCCATGAAACAGGTGGCGAACCTGTTGCCATCTCCGGGCACATTACCAAACTCCAGGGTACTGGGAAACTTCCAGAAAATGGAAAAATCTCAATAGAAGCAGAGATAAAGGACTTTAAACCGTTATCTCTGAAAATCCCTGACCCGGGAATCGAACCCAGGACCTCCAGCGTAATAGTAGTGGCCTGCTACCACTACGCTACTGAGGCAGTTGAAGTGATGAAAGATAAAAAAGAAAAACAGTCACCTTTACATACAACGAAGTAAACATAAGTATGATAAAATATTATTATTGAAATTTATTGAATTAACTTTGAGACTATGCTTTTCTTTGCAGTCGCAATGAAATTAGAAATAGATGTATCGTAAAAAAATGCGTTAAAAAAATCTACGTAATTTATTCTCATTTTTATGTAGTTAATAGTAAATATAAGCGTATGTACAAATTATCTCAAAATAGGAAGTAAACGCGAAACTACGAAACTGCATAATACGATCTGCAAAACAATTCCATGATGGCAACCCGACGACGATAAGATTTAAAGGATTTTAAAAGTTGTTCGTCGATGCATCCGGAATTGCTGGCTGGTGTGCGTTCACCTTAACGAGATCGCACTTACCTGGAAATGTGCTCCGCCTGTTTTACATTTCATAGCCGTGGCCTGTTGTGGCCAGCGCATCCAATTAACTTCAGATGTCCTCCGCATCGTTAGTACATTACAGCGAAATTAAAAATGCTTTAAGCTTGCTAATTCTGAAGCACATAACTGCATCTAAAGAATTAACTTTACTGAAATAATTCATTAGTAGTACTTACTACAAGTAGCACCCTCAAACAGAATATGAGTTAATGAGTCAATGCAATACAGCCGCATCGACCGCACCGAATATGGACACATCCTTCCAATTCGCCTGAGTTATGAAGGGATTCTCTCCTATTCAGCCAATTCGACGCAAGCAGGTGTTGGAGCTTTCAAAGGTTTTCTTTTAATTCCTTATTTTACGCGAGCCTGCCTGCGCACTCAAACACAAGGTCATTTACGTAAACAAGTTTTGCCACAATTACATATATAAATATTCGACTTAATGCATTCGGCTCTGTTAAGTGTGCGTCGACCTTGACGGGCTCGCACTCACCTGGAAACGCGCTGCGCCTGTTTTATATTTCATAGCCGTGGCCTGCTGTGGCCAGCGCATCCAATTAACTTCAGATGTCCGCCGCATCGTTTGTAATGTACAGCGAAATATCGAGGGCTTGATGAGTGTCTGCCACTGCACTGCGCCCACTTCCTCTTTATTATCGCCCAGCTTATACACAGGTATACGAGGATTTACATGCATTGTTAGAATGAGCGTTGCGAGGTATTGAAATACGTTATCCTTGCGTTAGATTAGTACAAAATTACGATGTAAAAAGTTTCCTAAGTCGATTCTGCTTTGGCGTGACTTTATTATAGAGAGATATATAAAAGTCGAGGAGAAGATAAAGATAAAGAATAAATTTCGCTATTTACTTTCTTACACAGTTTGTAAAAAAGTACGGGAGTGCGGCGTGTGAGTACGAATCCGGAAAGTGTTCCCAGATTTAAATCATAAATTTGTATTTAATCTATAAACATAAGTGTTAAGAAATGTAGGCATAATATATCTACAACAAGCAAACACAAATTGAGAAGAATGAAGCTGCTCAAAATAATTGTAATCGAACTTCCCTTTGTAAGTTCATTAGTTTTTCATGGGTTTAAACTCCCTACTTCACTCTCCCAGATAAATAATTTAGTTTCAGGGTTAAAATCCATAATCCAACGTTTACGTCGTTCAATGTAGGTCCATTAAAACTGACCGACATATTTTGACTAGGTTTAAAAAGCGAACGCGGAGATATTTACACCGAATCAGCACACAATACGCTTCAAACGGACTGTGTAATAATAACCCATCAAAATTTCTACGGTAGAGTTGTCGAGCCGATCGAAAAATTCACTCCACTCGACTCGAATGCGGTGTAGTAATCCGCAAGCGCCGCTATGTGTGAAATTGAAATTAAAATTCTATTAAAGTGGAAAGATTGGAATAGACAGAGCGTTGGGTTTTGTATTCTTCTTTATTGATGCACTAATTTATTACGTAACTTCATGACGATATTCCTTGAAGTGGTAAGCAGAAGAAAATGCATATTTTCATACAACTAAACACCCATGATTTTCCAGTTGTGTTTAATCTCATACAGTTGCATGTAACATTGAATAACATAAAAATTTTCTTGTAATCTGTAGGTATAGAAATATTTTCTGTACCTAATATTATTTCAAAATTTAGAATGCCAGTAGTTTTGGCATTCTAAATTTAGGCAATAGAGTTACATATCTGACACAGCAAAAGAAGAGTTTTTTATGTCATGAACGTGTAAAACAAGCAAGCAGTTCACATAGATGTTAAGTGATGCAGCCTATAAACATACACACAAACCAGAGGTTAAAATGCACTATGCGTTGCCAACCCTTTGCAATGCTTTGTATTATGTCTCTGTGATAGTTATTACAGCACTACCATTCGGCGGCAGATAGGTTAGGTAATGCTGTGATGCCTACGCCGTAGAGTCCGTCTAATACTAAAACTCTAAAAAAAAACTGCCTCAGTGGCCTAGTGGCAGCAGGCCACAACTACTATGCTGGAGTCCCGGGATCGATTCCCGGGTCGGGGGAATTTAGAAATAACGGTGTAAAATCCTTTATCTCTGGTTCTATTGGGATTTTTCAATTCTCTAAAAGTTGCCCAGTACCTTGAACTTTGGTAATGTGCCCGGAGAAGTTACGTTTTGGCCCATGTAATAGGCTTGCCACCTATTACATGGGCCAAAACTTTAGCTCATTGTTCAGGCTTGCTCATACGCAAGCCCTTCAAGATAATATAGGAAATTAGGTAGGCAACATTACTTAATATGAAATTGGCGAACGTCTGCCTCGCTGGGAGTATACCTCACGTTCAAACCCAAATTTATTGTCATCGTGATAAACTGCTGCAGAGAGCACCATTCATCTGCTAAGTGACGCGGTTAGATCCATTCGCAAATGAAAAGCCTTTTTGTTTGTGTTTGATCTATAATTTCATACGAATATAAATCAAATCTAGTTCCTAGTGGTTACTAGAGTTGATTAGCTCGTTAATTCTCTCATCTGCTTAATTTCATGCTCAAACCGTTAATGATCCAAGAGCTAGTGAACCATTCGAGTATCGGAACGCCTGTAAGCCTAAAAAATATTGTAGGGATGAGCATAATATGCTAAGTACGATAGCCATCACCTGGCAAGTATCAGCCCGTTACGTCATGTGGATTTCTGATGAGAAAAGTACTGATGAGTACTTCTACGATAAATAGAAATATGTAATTGAACTTGAAAATTAAAAACTGCAATGTTAGTTTCAATTCTGAAATTCACCCGCATGTGTAATTTCGAAAAATAAAAATATTACAAACCGTAAAGTGTTTGAAATTAGTGATTAAAAAACTGTATTTCAAAAAGTCACGCGACGGATGCTTCTCACTTTTGTGAAATGCTTATGTTATTATTTATAATATGATGTACGCAATTTGAGTATGCACACAATTGCAGCTTATAATCATACGAGTATGTCTATAAGCTGTAGTTATTGACTTACCATCAACATGTAAACTGCAAACTTGTTTGCCATCATCGTGAGTATAACACTGACATAAATCCCCTAATAGGTATAATGAACCAGTCAAAAATATTGTTTTAATCATTCTTATTTAAGTCATCTAAAATCTTAAATAAATATAAGTACGTTACGAAAAACCGACATCGAAACTGAAAAGTAAAAAATAATAAACATTTAATTGTCATTATATACTACCTATTATTTATATGTGTTATATACTAATAGGTTTGAAGTCGGTGCCAAATATATATATATATATACCGGCCGAATTGAGAACCTTCTCGTTTTTTGAACTCGGTTAAAAACGAAAACAATATTCAATGAAGGTATACAACATGAGATATTATTATATGTTGTCTCGGTAAGCTCAAGCCGAAGCAGATGCCAACAAAGTTAATATAGGTTAGGATGCCGTACGTTCATCATTATCATTATCATCATTCATATATATATGGTGTATGGTTATGGTTTGCAGCATATCTGGATGAACGAAATGATTCTGCAGTGGGATCCTAACATAAGATCACAACATTGCTCATATCGCATTTTATATTCTTTCATGGATGCACTTTTAATTTAAAAACATACAAGATCTCTGTGCTATGCTAATTATGAACGATCAAAGCAAATTGGTTCCCAATCATGAATTCCTATCACTTCAGCCTTATTGGAGTCAGCAAGCAGCAATATTTACCGCCCAAACATTGGACAATTTGTACAGCAGAAACCAATTTTCACTGAACGCGTGTGTGGTGCGCCAGGTCACTAGTTTATTGCTACAATTTAACTACGTCGTCAATTCAATTAGGCCAATTACAAATATCGACCTCATTCACAACGCAATGTTATATTAGGCGAATGATAACTGTTGTTTTATATTATTTCGCATTAACACAGCATGTGAAATATACTTCGACTTCTTTACGATATTCAATAAACTGAAAAGTCTATTATATCGGTTGTCTAACTAGCATAGTTGGTAATAGATGGCGCTGCTGCTACCATAAAGCAATGCAATAGATGTGAAGGAAAGATTTGACAAATCGGGCAGGGCTTCAGTAGCTCAATTGGAAGAGCGGCTGGACTAGATTCCCAGTAGGTCGCGAGTTCGAGTCTCGCCTGAGGTCAAATTTTTCTTTCCATTTTTCTTTAAAAATGAATGATAACTGGTCAAAACAAAATAAATTACAAACTTAACCGATTTGACAATGTTGCCCGATGAATAAGAATTGTATTTATAGAGAGGATTTAACGTAACGTTTAGTTTATTTAGGACAGATTTCACTTGGAATAAATGAAAGATCAAAGAATTCTATAGGTAGCTATTTACAAGCATTCATCTCTGATTTAATCGAATCAATTCGGGTTTATGGCGATTTCTTTTGAGAATTGTCACAAATTGAACGCTTCCTTAAGGATTGAATATAATATTAATCCCTTAAACCTTTTGAATAAAGAATATATTTTTATTGTATCTTGGGGTTTGGTGTTTCGCCTACTTAATAAATAACTCCCATTTTTTAGAGCTTCAGTGAAGAAGCTCAAAATCTCACGGGCGTAGGTACCACTGCATTACCTATAGTGTTCAGCACTATAGTGTTTCGGTCAGGTGGTAATGTACGGCCCCGTAATTTCCGGCACAGAGCCGGCACAATACCTTAAGCCTCAGGAGTGGAAACGCATCTTTATCATCATCTTAAATCTCTGGTTTTATGTAGATGTTTACTGGCTAGAGTATTTGTTACCATCAATGTAAATTGTATGCTCGTTTGCTACTTTATGACATAAAAAATAAATTTATTCACATTTTTACTCACCGTTGTTCTTAGTCTAAATTCATTGAGCAACACCGGAGGGGAGTAGCCTTATGCAGGCTTTCCCCTCTGTCAAAGTACAAGCCCGAATGCGTCTATACCTGTCGCCTAGATGTTTAAATGTGTGCGTGAAATTGTTTCTGTATTTCGCTAAAGTCAAGGTGTGAGTTTCGTAGTAATAGACTATTTTTGTAGTGTGCGTGTGTGTCGTACGCATTTCTCCCCGCAAAAAATGACGGACTATTTTGCATCGGTAATAAACGCTATGGCTACTCCCCTCCAGTCCGCCACTGCCAGTGGCCCGTGTTGCTCTATGTCTAAATTACATAAATTTTCAAAAACTTGACGAACACGACAAAGAATGTCGATTATTGTCTATATAATAATATATTTTGTAAGTCTGTGAATTACTAGTTAGTTGTCTACCCCTCATACGCTGAATAGAAGATAATGTGCGATGATCAAGCAAAATGTGCCATAGGAAGGCTATCGACTCCATATTTCACAGAAATTAGCTTATTTGCCAGATATGTATATTAGACAGACCGACTGGCGCCGCTCTCGTTTTATCGTGCAGAAAATTTAGGTTTCTAAGTGAAATATTCAAAGTATATCATTATTGTGTGTCTTAATTTTTTCATACTAATTTTGGTGCGATGAAATGAGTTTGTCACTATACAGGGATACATTAATACATACACTATACACATAAGCACCATTCTTTGAAAAGGTGTTAGTTTCATTAACACATGTATTTATACATTGTATGCAAATAAAATTAGTTAATTAGTTTTTGTTTTCGAACTGACTGATAAAGCCAAAAAGAAGGGTGGATGAGAGACGAGGAGTGAAGGTTTTAATAGTCTGTGTATATTACATTTATATTTAATATATATATGAATGATAAAATTGTTCATTGTGCCTTATCCCGAATGATATACTTATTATAAAGTTATCCATTTATTGCACCATTATAGCTTGTATGAAATGTATGAGAAAAAATTGACAAAAATTGGAAGTGATTTGTCAATTTGTCAGCTTATTAAATTTGTTATAATAATAGCTGGCAAACCAGGCGAACTCCGTTCAGCCTTACCATAAAATTATTTTATGTTTAACTATGCTACTAAATTCTACACCGTACACTACAGTACCGCACTGTACCCTATCCTTCTCTACTTTAGAGTAGTATTGTAGTGACCCTACTCTATTTTACAAGTGAACGGCAAGACTGATATTATTTTTAATTGAAATTCCATGTCATTAACAATTATACTGGTCCAAGCACACATAAGCGACAAATGCACTCGAACTGTTTCTGCCAGGGTACTAATTGGTCTTAATTGGTATGATAAGATTATCTTGCATTGTTCACGACCAAAGGTAAAGTTACATTATGAGGGTTATGATATGAGGGATACGACGTGTATTTCATTCATAAGCCAAATTAAATATAATATTCCCCGTGGACTTGACCTGGCTTTGCAAAGACCTCGCGACTGTAACGGAGTGTTGTATTGTTTCACGTTAGCCAACGTTGTTTATTTTTTGCCTTTTCGTAAATTTCTGATTTCATTATAATTTTATTTGATGTTACGTAAAAGAAAATATTATGTTGATTTATAATGAATTTCACGTTTAATGGTAACAGTTTACTGTTGTTTGCATTATATTATTGAAGGGAAAATTTCTTTAGCGACGTTGTGTATTATATTGTGGAGGAACGGTTGGAAGTGTTCCTCCGCCGAAAAGGGAGGATCCTCCGACCAGGCGTGGTGATAGCGCCTGGCGGGCCGCGGCCCAACGATTGACGTTGGGATAGGATAGTTGTATATATGCCAACTCTTGAGAATACTTCGTATGTGCGATGTAATTCGACTGCACGCCATCTACCGTACTAGATAAGTACTGTGAGGTTTCGTCTGTATTCCACTAGTTGGCGCCTTAATGTAGTGGACGCTACAATATGATATTTCCTCCCCTATATTGCGCTGGCGGTCTACTTTTTCTCCGTCTTACAAAGTTTTCGGTCAGGTCACGTGACCTGACGTGAGTTTAATATTTTTTACAATTCATAAAAAGTGCACAACGCGGCTAATGAAATTTTTACTTCAAAATATAAAAATTAAACAGCCTATAGGGGTACGCAATACGCCTAATCATTGTTTTAAATAGATATTTCATAAATAGGTACCAGTTATAAAAGTTGAGATTAATTAACTGACACCTCGAATAATTGCAGTTTATAGAAATATGTTCATTTTGACTTATGTCTGGAAATACTTAGATCTCGAAGTAGATTATTCAATAACCTTGAATGTTTATTCGGCGTTTGAAAAGAAGTTGTAAAAACTTTTCCATCCTTTATACGTTGTGTTATTTTTGGGTAAACCTACAACTTTCAGAAAATATATACTTTACTGTATATTACATTGAATTTCATACTTTTAATATCACGATTTATTTAGTTAACAATATATGTTATATTTATGGCATATTTATATATTACGTTATTTTGTTACTCATAGCCCAGAAAGTATATAAAGATTTTTTCGTTTCTGCCTTCAAATTATTATTGTTATAGTAATAATTTACTTGCATGTTTTACATTTTACCTCGAAGGGCTACTCGGTAAAAATGTTACATATGATATTTGTAATAAACATTCAACTTTTACACCTATGTGAATATTTTCACGCGCATGTGATATTGGGCAAAAAAATATACAAAAAAACCGGACAAGTGCGAGTTCGACTCGCGTAGTGAGGGTTCCGTAATTTAAATATATATTTTCTAAAACATTACAGATTTAAAATGCAGGGACATAGCGGTTACGGTGGTACCGGCAGGGAGGGTTATATTATTAAGAATTTTCGATTTAATTTGAATACTCAAACTTATTATAGGTTTTCCGGTAATCTATAGGCAAAGAACTATTTTACACATTTATTCAAAATTTTAAGTTCAGTAGTTTCGGAGATAGGGGGTGAATTGTGAATGGTCAATTTTCGTCGTTTTTCTTAAATAACCTTAAATTTGTTTATGCAAATTAAAAAAAATGTATCTGAGATGCTGACAACAACCTCTTTCATTTGATGTGTCACACCACACAGTTTACAATTTTTTCTGATTTATCCCCTGAAAGTGGCCCCCCTGTTTAAAATTTATTATTTTACTTGACGTGTTCATCTTTGGGTCACCAATTTACATGTATTCATCAAATTTCAACTGAATCGGTCGAGTAGTTTCGGAGCAAATTGGCTGTGACAGACGGACAGACAGACAGACAGACAGACAGACGCACGAGTGATCCTATAAGGGTTCCTTTTTCCTTTTAAGGTACGGAACCCTAAAAACAACTGAAAATATTGTTACCTTAGTTAATCGTGTTGTAAACGATAATTTACTTAAACTATGTAAGCATTTAAAAGCCGTCAATGAGATTTCAAATTGACTTCTCAACCAGAGATTACAAAGCTACGAACTGCTACAAATTCGTAGCAAATATTTAATTGTGGTAAAATGTTAAATTGGTTCAGATAAATTAACAATGATAATTAATTTTCAATAGCTTATAGACTTTTAAGGCTAATACTAATTTAGAACGGTAGCTTTCGTCAAGTAAAACAAGGTAGTACACGTAATATTTGCGGTTTTTTAAACTCAATTTAGATTTATGCAAATAAACTGGTGGTAGAGCTCCAATGACGGAGCTCGCGGGCGTAGGCACTACCGCATTACCTAATATACTTGCCGCTAAATGGTAGTGTTCCGCAATTTCGTGTTCCGGTCAGGTGGTAATGTAATTTCCGGCACAGAGGCATAACAGGCCTTAAGCCTCAGGAATGGTAACGCATCTGCATTTTGACCTTGGTCTTTTTTATGTGGGTGTCTATAAGCTGCAGTCATGACTTAACATCAATGTGAACTGAAAAATGTTCCGGTTTATTTTGGCTGAGAAAAACCTTCACCAAAGATGCCTACAACAGTGTTGTGCATAATTAGGGGAGAATATGCCATAATAGCCACCCTTGGAAGGCGGAATGGCGATTGTAGTGGCAGTAGTTTTATTGCGAGACGCTGCTGCCTATCCTGCTTTATTATAGTCGTTTAACTGACTGCACTAACGGAAGAATGCTCCTCTACTAGAGGATGATGGGGAAGCAAAGACCCTACGGTTTCTTCGTTTAAAAGAAATCGCAAATACGAAGACAAATTACGCGAGGTATAATTCAGCTTGAATGGAAAGTTCTACTTACAATTTTCATCACTCTTCAAACGCTTTAAGGGCACTGCAGACTAATTTAGCATGCTTGGCAAAGTGAACCGATGAATAAGGTTGCTTTCACAACACTCCCTGAATACTGCTATACGTGGATGTGTTACAACAAAGTCAACTATGAAACTGCGCTGCCGACTATTTTACGGCCCCTTATGAAATACTGCTAGTGGTTACAATGTACATATAATTAATGCATTTAAGAACATCTGTACGTTCGCTAATGTCTTTTAGAGCTTTGCGTATTGCTCTCAGATGAAAGGAGTTTACAGAATATTAAGTCGCTTAAATCTCAGATTATATTCGAGGTGTCAAGGAGTGTTATCAATTACGTTTACTTAACCAAGTATAGCAGTGATTTTATGGGTTTTAATTTGGAACTGTACCAAAACATATGTGTGTTTAAAAGTAATCTATGCGAAAAATCGAAATGTAATTCAATTAGATGCGCTTACGCACAGCTCCACATCAGAAATAAATCTGTATCACTTGTGACATTATACATACATACAAACATCCAGAGCATAATGTTAAGTCTGTATAAATATAAAATGAAGATGAAAGAAAAGAAAATTAAAGTATAGAAAGCAGTGTAGAAAAAATAATTTAAGATCTGTATTAGTTGAAGTATTAATTTTGGAAAAGAAATGGATTAAATATGTCATTGTTTTCAAAATAATAACAGGATCTATCGAACTATAGTTAATGCTACAATAAAGTAATCTGTCTTCATTCAACATTCTCAAACATTACAAATAGGGGATTGTGCGAAATTAATTTTGTCACACAAATTAAACTTCAAACTGAAAAGCTTGATTACCTAAGTAGATGGCGCTAGACTAATTCAAGCGTCGGAGTTTATCAAGGGAGATAAGAAAGTTTTTCTTATTAAGTATCAAAGGAACTGTCGTAAATACAGAAATTAGCTAGAGTATCATCGTCAGAGCGGTGTGTAAACATCAAAAGTTTGAGTGGCGCCTAGGGATTCTGGAATCGTGAAGGAACACATCGATATATCGATATATTGTTACTGGTGGTAGAGCTCCAGTGACAGAGCTCGCGGGCGTAGGCACCACCGCATTACCTAATAAATTTGCCGCTAATTGGTAGTGTTCAGCACTATCGTGTTCCGGTCAGGTGGTAATGTATGGCCTTGTAATTTCCGGCACAGAGGCATAACACCTTAGGCCTCAGGAGTGGTAACGCATCTGGATTTTGACCTCGGTCTTTGTGTGGGTGTCTATAGGCTGCAGACATCACTTAACATCAATGTGAACTGCATGATTGTTTGCCACTTCAATTACATAAAAAAAAATATATATATATATATATCGTCCATATTTCGAAAAAAAAAGTAAATAAACACGGCACGGAAATATCGAATCATGGAAGCATTAATGGTTTTAGATATAATTGTGCTTAAAATAATCTGTATTTAATTACTTTCTGTCGCCAATATTTCAATAATATTTTCTTATTCTTTTATGATGACCTGTTTGTAGAATATTCACGAAATCAGCTCTTGTGGTAAGTGGCGAGAATAATGTATGTACGAGTAAGTAATTACTGAAAGCCTTCTCCAATCAAATCGTATTACTGAAAACATGGATGTTCAAAACATCGCTATGAATAACATCGATACACAATTTGCAATAGTTTGTACCTATAAACAAAGTGCGCAATCCATAAAGGGTCATCCTGTACGGATGACCCTTTATGGATTGCGCACTTATCTAATAATTCTAAATATTATCTCCACCAAACCGCATTGGAGCAGCGTGGTGGAGTAAGCTCCAGGCCTCCTCCGAAGAAGGGTAGAGATTCGTGCCCAGCAGTGGGACGTATTAAAACGTTTTCTTAAATAATTTATAAATTAGTAGTTTTGAAGAAATTCTCTTTCATCATTCACCTCCTTATGTTCTAAACTACTTAAATTTATTTTTTTTATATTCATAATAAAATACGTCATTACGTTTTTTACGAAGTCTAATTATCTAGGGTAACCTAGGAAATCTAAGGTTGCATTTCAAATCTTTCGATTGTACTAGTGCACGCGAGTTCGATTCGCTTTTATCGCCGTTTTTGGTTGAATAAAAAACATCGATGTTTTAGAAACTTTAATCGTTAGCACCCCTAGTGGCGTCGCGACGTCCCGAGTAATCTCGTCGGCCCGCAACTCACAACTTACCGTCTCAATATTAGTCCTGTGTATCAATTCACTCTATATTAGTTTTGTTTCAAGTGTTAAAATAAACTATCTTATGTAATACTAGCTGTCCCCGCGACTTCATCCGCGTGATAATTTATGAGTGTTCATTATCTACCCGGACGAAGTCAAGGGCGAAGCTAGTATAAAAGTAGCCTAAGTTACTCCTTATTACATAAGCTATCCGCCAGTGAAAGTCCCGTCGAAATCCGTCCAGCCGTTCCCGAGATTAGCCGGAACAAACAGACAGACAGACAGACAAAATTGTAAAAAAAAAAAAAATTGTGAAAATTTTAAGCGTCTGCTTGCTGCCGTTATTATCGAGCAAAAAAAATCGAAAAAAAAACACGTTTATTGTATGCTTTCTTAGACCCCTTAACATTTTCATTTTCTTATTTTTAGTAATTAATTTATAGCTTTTTAGTCTTTATAGCGGTAACAGAAATACATCATTTGTGAAAATGTTAGCTTCACTATTTATGAGTTACAGCCTGGTGACAGACAGACGGACGGACGGACAGACAGACAGACAGACAGCGGTGGATTAGTAATCTGTAGGGTCCGTTTTTACCTTTTAGGTCCGAAACCCCCTTAAAGATAGAACTAAGATACAGAATAGCTTAAAAATATTCGATACGATTCTTTAAATTGACATAACTTTTTTATTTCAGAACCGATTCACATGAAACAAACACAAACCCCCTTATTCATAAACATATTTTAGCTAAAGTGTTGCTAATCTCTCCTTTGTCTTTTTCTATCCTGCACATTTGACAATGCAACTGACAAAGACAAAGCATTCTAAAGCTAAAACGTATCTAATGTACGTTTATGAATAAGGGGGTAAATATTAAGCGAAACCTACCACTATATATTAGTGAAACCGCAGATCGAATAAGCCGTTTCTGAAATTTGCGTGCACAAACACACAGACAAACAGACATTTTTCCAGGATATAAAGTACCCAGTGTTGTGCGCCAAAGGTTTAAGTATAATCATACCAAGTTTCATCGTCATCGGACCGGTAGATTTTGTGTGATGCTTGAACAAACAGACAGACAGACAGACAACAAATTTTCTGATCACATATTTGTGTTCGGTATCGATCTAGTAACATCCCATGGTTTTTTTTTAATACTTTCAATGTACAGAATTTACACTTCTACAGTTTTATTATAAGGATAGATAGATTGTATAATCCGTTCTGAAGAAGATGCTCATTACTTTATTAAATTGTTCATACATTTAAAGCGCTAGAAATTAAAGCTAAAGAAATTAAAGCCACTAAGCTGGGGGTGGGACTTCGGTAGCTTAGTGGTAAAGCGGCTGGACTGGTTATCCTGAGGTCGCAGGTTCGATTCCTGCCCGAAGTCAATTTTTTCTTTCCGTTTTTTCTTTAATTTCTAAAGTTCACTCGCATCTCTTATTGTTAAAAAATAAATAGTACAATTATTTAAAGCCTTGACACAGTGACAGTGAGATGACACTAGTGGAAGATTTCTACCAAGAGAATTATTCTCCCACATCTAAGCGTCGATTTTTTTTTACCTTTTTGATTTCACTAATTCGGGATCGGCGAATGACATCAATTCATAACTAACTAGCGGACCCGACAGACTTCGTCCTGTCAAATAGACTTGTAATTTGGCAGTTTTTTGATCCTACCATTTTACAGTCGGATCAAAAAATTCTCCTGACCAGAACCGTCACCCTGGTTTGACGTTAAGAACACGCCTACATTGGTTAGACAACAGTGAGTGCTTGTAATTTAATATATGAACTTTATACAATAGCAATAAAGCTTAAATTTACTCCGCGTTTTAGTAAGAAAACGTTTGCATGGGCAAAAGAAAAGGGTTGTTTTTAGGGCTTTTTCGGCAATTATTCGAATTTTTCTTGCCGTAAAAACCATTCTTGAAATTCAATAAACACACAAAAAAAGAATTGGCCAAATTGGTCCAGGCGTTGTTGAGTTATGCGCTTACCAACACATTTTGCGATTCATTTTTATATTATAGATTAATAGCTATACAACCGATATAATAGTATACATTTTTTCAGTTTATAAAATATCGTTACAATTTCGCTTAGCCTTTTATATTTGTATTTTTTTTAGTTTTTGCTTTTTTAACACAATTTAAGAAAAATACGGAAATAAAACAATGACTTCGCAAAGAAGTCGAACCTACGACCTCAGGATAAATAGCCTAGTACTGCGTTGTTATTAAAATGATTGAGAAGTAGCTGTTTGTTTCGTTTTTTTATACTATTCGTGTTATGTATTTTATAAATCATGCATGCAATTCATATACTGCATATTTACTAAATAATAAATAATTTATTCAAGAAGCCCATATTTCTTCATTTGTGTAAATTAAATGTAAAACTCTTCACTACCTACATACACTGTAATAACATTTATTCTTACGTTAAAGTTGCAAACAACTCTTTGAAGTCTATGCACAAGAGAAAAGGTGTAACGGCTAGGAATACATGCCGTTGTACGAAAACAATAAATAATTTTTGTGTTATTTCAATATAAAGTCTGTATCAAATTTTAATACGTAGAGAAGAAATAAATTGTTTTTCGTATTCTGAAGTTTAGTGTATGTAAACAATTTTACTTTGATTGGGCTTTAAGGTGCAGGCCCACTGCAACGCACGGAGAGGCTGCGCACATGTATAAAGCTTCGCTTTTAAATATGAAATTTTATGTGGTAGTGTCCACTGCAACCCACGAAGAGGCTACAAATGAATTGACGTCATTGACACATGCGTGGCCAGCTCGAATAGGAGGTTCCATAGCTCAACGCTCTCAACGAGCGTAGCCTCCGTGCGCCGTACGACGCCACGCTATACATTATTCGTGGGTCTTCATGTACTCTAGTGGAAACATTGACCCACGTTGACAAACAAATTAATACACGCAGTTATAATGCGCCGCGTGTCCGTGCACAGCATGCGTCTTGGCTGGCCCGCGCCTTTATATCCATGTGTCTACGGCGTAGCGGATCACTAATGCTACGCCAGTCGCTACATCGTGTGCTACGCCTTGTAACTGACCGCATAGACTGCAGTATTCACTTACCATCCATGTTAATTGCATGCCTGTTTACCATATGCATATCTATATAAATGAAAATGAATCGTTAAATATGTTGCTAAGCGCATAACTCGAGAAGAAATACTACAAAGAACATCTAATCTAAGCCTGGGTTGCACCACGACTTTTGTTAAAGTTAAAGTCATTGTAACATTGCACATCCTTTTCTAACATAAATAAATCTGCAAAAGTTAGAGCAGGATGTGAAATGTTACAATTACTTTCACTTTAACAAAGGTCGTGGTGCAACCCAGGCTTAGTGTAGACATTACCTGCTACAATTATAACGAGGGAAAGTTATGTATTTTGTGATCCCTTCAATATAATTTAGATACTTTTTCATTATGTCCCTCGGAAATGTATGTGTATAATGCTGGCACTCATCAAAATTTGGTTTTAACAGGATTTCAGGCGAGTTTCTGGGTAGCTCAATAGATGGCGCTGTCAAGAAAAATAATAATATTAAGGTGGTTTCTCACTTTCTCGCTTTCAATAATTTATAATTATTAGTGTGAAGTAAAAATAAAAATATTGACTCTGTGTAAAGTTTCCAATTAGTTTGGTGCCTGTTTACTAAGTCTGGTGTTATCGACCCTTATATAAAGGAGATGTTGCAAAAATGTATGGAACTCCGGCCATGTATTGTACACAATATCATTAAACAGGCAAAATCAATATAAAAACGTTTTTACTGCATATTTTCACTTATTTAGCTTTGTTTGCAGTTACAAAACATTATTTGCAGTTAGAATTGCAACTTAAAACCAACATGGCGAATATGGCGGACGACGTCATTTTGACATTTTCATTTTTTTAATTGTTTTTTGATTATCTAGTACTTGAAGAAAAAAAAAAATTTATAAATACTATCGAAATCGATTGATACCAAGCGTTGGCTGTATCGCCACCGTGTTGAACATGGTTGAAAATGATAAAATCGTTTGAATTAAATGTGGTGGTAACTTTTAAATATATTCTTGATTAAATTAATTGTATTGTTTTCGGATTCTGCTATAATTTACCCATTTTTTGAGAACATGTACGAACCAGGGCCGAGCTCGCAACAACCTTTGTAGAAGATCAAGCTACTATCGAATAAGACGCCGGTATCAAGAATAATGGAACACAGGTGGTCAGGAAGTGCAATACTCGTAGTGCAATCAAGACCGAGGCCTTCGTAAGCGGTAGGGAAGTATTATGCGAGTTAATTGCGTACACGCCGCGTTTGCGGCGCTGGAATATCCGTCGACGTTTTATACATTATGATGTTATGTATAGCTCCTATAGAACAACACTTTTTTTAATAATATTTCAGTCACCTTATAATACTATAGCGTTGATACAGGTAAGTTGATTATTAATCAGCTTGAACAATGTTATTCTATGTAGGTAATATATACCTGTTTGATCATTCAAGGAGTTAATTTACATTTTATAAATAGTGACATACAAAATAATATAGTATGTTATTTGTCGTTATAACTAAATTTAATATCGTTTATTTAGTAATACTAACCCCCTTATTCATAAACGTATTTTAGCTTAAGTATTGAAAAAAATATTGACAATGCTACTTGACAAAGACAAAGCAGGGCTAATATTTAAGGCAAGGCGGTTTAAACTGTATATTCGTTTATGCATAAGTACTATTTAGGTACCAAATATCCTTCAAATATTCAACAAGTACTTTGTAGTCTTTTCAGGAGTTATTTGACTAGAATAAAAATAAAAATATCGACTCTCTGTCTCTATATTCAGTATTAACACATTGGATATGTCACAATATGTCGCAATGTACGCGAATGGCATGAGTGAGCGGTCGGGAAGTGTTGTGCGAGTTAATTGCGTGCACGCGGCGTTTGCGGCGCGCGAATGACCACCGCCGGTTCATATTATGTTATTTACGGCTCCGCAGAGGACAACTTTTTAATGGCGCGATAACAGACCACCCGAGACCGGCGTTTTCACGTTAAATCTCGAGCTCGTAAATACGTTATGTAAACCCACCCTAATAATTAGTCGCGGTTACGGCGTATAGTTAAGTTTTATGGAGCCAGTGGAGCCTCTAAGTGGGAGCGAGAGCTCGATGGAAAAATGTTCTTTAATTTGTCTGCCTGCGTTCGGGGGCGATGAAACGGAAATTGTTATGTTTATTCGTGGGATCTTGTATCTCTAGCCCTTTTATTTTTTTTTTCACCGTTTTAATGCGATTGGATTTCCGTAGATCCACCGTGCCGCTTCCCTGATATCGCATTGAATATGTATAGTTTAGTCTGATTTCGCGGCAACCTTCGCTTTCGTTGCCCTTAGCTTCTGAGAATATTGAGAAGATCAATTTGCGAATGCAAACATACGTTTCACGTTTCGTATAGATTGTTTTTTTCCATTAGAACGACGTACGGTTTCGGGTAAACATGGCATAGATCGGTTGCTAAAATAATTCTAGTAAGTGTTACATGTGCTTAAAAATAATAGAATCATGAATGTTTGTGATCTTTATTTACAGAGTAAATAAATAGTGTGTGTCATTGTTCGGGTTTGCTGAAATGAAGTGATACTCGACGTGCGCTTAGTGAAATGTATGAGTTTAGTGGGCGATGATAATGAGCATACGAGATGAATCATTGATAAGAGAGGCGCGTGGCGGTCGCCGTGGAGGCGGCGTCGCGCGGGCGAGCGAGGGGCGCGCGGCCGACGGTGGAGGGGGGCAGCGGGGCCGGCGACGTGGACACAGTACCTGCCACTGTCGTCGCTGCACGCACCTGCACTTCAACTCTTCACAGCTCGCCCACTCGTAACTTTCAAAGTTTCTCAACTACAATCAGTTCACAAGCGGAGGCTCGACGGACGATATCGAAGCGAATCTGGCGAAAGCTGATGTCGGCCGCGGGAAGGTGAAGCGCGTGGTGCTCGTACACGGGTTACGACGAGTACGACGAAGCGAAATACGGAGTCATGCGGTCAGCCAAAAGGACACAAACCTACTGGCGAGCTGGGTGTAGAGCGGGGCCGGGCGGGCGGCGGGCGGGGGCGCGCCATTGGCCCGCCGGGGCACGCCTCCGCCGACGCCGCCGCCGCCGACGATGACGCCGCATCGTCGACACTCGCTAGTGCCATCCACCGACCATTTCTTGTTCTTCCACTTCATATGAACTTACAACTTTCAGACTCGACTTTCACACTTTTTAACCGAGTTTAACTGCATGGGAACTTCTTTCATAACATAAACTTGTAACTTTTGACTTCGCTTCGAAAAGCGCTCTCGCTACTTTTCAATACGATGACAACAGTATTACAGCAATAACATTATTATATTTTACTTAAAATTTTGTAGTTCTATTTTCACTTATGTATAAACAGCACCATATCATCAAATAATCAGTGGAATGTTTGCTAACATTTTCCAATTGACTATTTCATGAAGGCATATAAAGCCATGGAATGAGAAATGTCGTAATTGAGAGCATTATAGACCTATTGTGAACCACTAACAATAGAATCGCTTAAATGTCCTAGATATATTCTGGGTATGGCATCTCCGTAACGATACAAAGGTCTATTAACATCGGGTGGAAAGCGGGCGACGCCGGAATTCAAACGAGTGAAAAAGTGCAGAAAGTTTAAGCAATTCGCTCACGTGCACGAAGATACAAAGTAACTTTTAGCTCGCTCAGGCCTGCATTCGCATTTTGGCTCCAAATTGTCCGACGTTGTAGGGGAAGACAAAATTAAACTGCAATTTATATGCGCACGTTGAAAATCTTCAGCTGAAAATTAAACTCTCGATCGACTTGTAGGACATGAACAATTGGAATTAAAAAGCTTTTTACTTGAATTTTTATTTCTAGGGTAAAAAAACAGAAAGCGTACAGTGTAAAAACTTAGCAGGAGTTAAATATAAACGCGTTCAGTGTCATTTATTTGTATCATTGAGCCAAAGTGCATTATGGTAGTTGCTGAATAGCGCAGTTTGTGCAATCCGGCGCCCTAGCCCGAGATCGCAGCGACAATCACGTGCCGACTATAGCAGTTATTTCCACGGCTCATTATACTCAAAGTGAGTTCACACCACGCGTTTCTGAATCAATGAATTGTATTCATTAACAGGACTGATGAGGACTCCATTGATGCATTGGGTTAAGCAGGTGCTGCGTTAATAACGCTTTTTGCAATGGTTGTATTTTTAGTAAAGCAATTAAATGTCCTGTAAACATGTTAACATGTATAAATATAGTTCCGTGTATTCATTTAAATTAACATCTTTCATCCATGTATTTTTTAGGGTTCCGTAGTAAACAAGGAACCATTATAGTTTCGCCATGTCTGTCTGTCTGTCTCTCTCTCTCTTTGTCTTTCTGCCTGTTTCCGACAAAGTGGTAGAATAAAAATATATTAAAAAAAATTAGGGTACCTACCCTATATATAACTCGCAGGAATAATTTTTTTTCGTATTCTGTACAGTGTTAGATATCGTTAGATAGGTTTTTCAAAAATGTTACGGGTATGCGAATATCATTATTCGATTTAGTTAACTGTTCGTGAATTATTAAGCTTTATAGTGCCAATTTTCGTTAGAGTCAAGTGTCCCCCTCCCCTCTACCAACTAAACGGTTGTTGCTAGAAATTCAAACCTAACGGCTAACAGTAGCTTTATATAACGAAATTAAAAGGAAAAGTTACACTTAAGTTAGCCTTACAAGTTTGCGAGCAATAGTCTACCAAATGTATTTTACTCGGAAATTTCGAACAACTCCATAGAAAATATTTATTTGTTATTTTCATTACATTGTTCAAACTTAAAAACTACGGAACCCTACAATGCGCGTGGCCCAACACGCACTTGACCGGTTTTTTATGTAACGAAGGTGGCAAACGGGCATGCAGTTCACATGGATGTAGGTACGATAGTGCTGAACATTATCATTTGGCAACAGATAGATTAGGTAATGTGGTGGTCTTCGCCCTCGACTCCCTACTCTAGGATTTTCATCATCATCATCATAATCATTTTAGCCAAAAGACGTCCACTGCTGAAGAAAGGCCTTCCCCCAAAGAATGCCACAACCCACGGGCCTGGGCCGCCCTCACCCAGCGATTGCCCGCGACCTTCACCAGGTCGTTGGTCCATCTTGTGTGGGGGCCTGCCTACGCTTCGTTTTCCGGTACGCGGTCACCAAGAGCAGTCAAGAACTGCTCTGCCCAACGGCCGTCAGTTCTTCGAGCTATATAGCCCTGCCCACTGCCACTTGAGTCTCGCTGTTCGATTAGCTAAGTCGGTAACTTTGGTTCTCATGCGGATCTTCTTCATTTCTGATTCGATCTCGCAGAGAAGCATAGCTCTCTCCATTGCTCTCTGAGTAACCTTGAGCCTTCTTATGAGACCCGTAGTAAGCAACCACGTTCTGTCCCATATGTCATCGGTGGCAACACACATTGGTCAAAAACCTTTTTCTTGAGACACTGCGGTAAGTCAGACGAGAAGATGTATCGTAGCTTTCCGAACGCTGCCCAACCGAGTTGGATTCGGCGATTGACGAACTTTCTCGAAGTTGGACCGACCTAACTGGACAGTTTGTGCCAGTATACATAATCATCAACAACGTCGAGTGTAGTACCCTTGACCATAATAGGAGTGGGTGTAACATGGACATTTGAGATGATCTTCGTATTCTAGGATTTTACCACCAGTAAAAATGGTGTATGCCTTTATGTTTGATATTCAGCATAAAGTAGTCGTTTTTAAAAATAAAATAACGCTTTGCAAATTTTTACTTTTGCAATGGAATTTTATAAACTCTGAAGGAACTCTGATCCTTGTTCATTTCATAATTTAAAATTGTACATATATTTAAGTGTTTATAGTCAAGTATTCTTTCATTTTAATTGATTTTTTAGAGTATATAAACCCATAATGGGTTAAAATTGCATCTAAAAGTTTGTTATTGTAACTTACTGATGGTGGGAGCTTGAGAGCGTAGGTGCCACTGCATTACCTAATAAAACTATTTCCCTTTCTACAGAGATTAACACTGTCGTGTCTCAGGTAGCTGGTAATGTATGACTCTGTTATTTCTATCACTGTTTTATAACATGCCAGACTTCAAGGATGGCAACGTATCTGTATTTAGTACTCTGGTTTTTATATAAATACCGGTTATGCAGCCAATTATATTCACTGACTTATTATTGAATATCCATTAAAATTTGAATTGCAGTCTTGTGTATTACCACCGTTTACATAAAAAAAACTCTCTCTACCATAGCATTAAAACAACTAATCGAATTACAAACAAATAACATGGTATTCCAACCCCACAGTTGTGCAAAAGCTGCAGCAACAGTGAACTAGGACAAACATTTCGCTAATTCACAATTGGAGTGTAACACTTCGTGAGATGAATCTTCTGTCTTTAGTGCCATTTGCAGTGCTTGTAAGTGTAAGAATAAACAAAGATTTGTTGGGAAACGCCACATGACATGAGAAACATGGCTGTTTGTATCGTTAACAATTTATGCTCTGTAGAATGTAGCTGAATGTAAATTTACACCTCTCTAATCTTAGGTCATAATCCGGTTGTTCAGTTAACCTCTGCCGTTTATGTAGATATCTATAAGGTACTAGTTGTTGCCCGCGGCTTCGCCCACGTGGATGTCGTTTTATAAATATTTTTTAGCTATAAACCTCACGGAGTCCGAGACCTTTCCAACGAATGCAAAACTATGGAAATCGGTTCGTGCAATCTGGAGTTATAGCATCAGGAAGGAAAACTCGACTTATTTTTATATTATAGATTCATATTCATATACCCCCTTATTCATAAACGTATTTTAGCTAAAGTGTTGCTAATCTCTCCTTTGTCTTTTTCAACACATTTGACAATGCAACTGACAAAGACAAAACATTCTATAGCTAAAACGTATCTTTCGTCAAGATC
The DNA here is from genome assembly GCA_036365455.1 of Macrosoma leucophasiata. Taxonomy (NCBI): domain Eukaryota; kingdom Metazoa; phylum Arthropoda; class Insecta; order Lepidoptera; family Hedylidae; genus Macrosoma; species Macrosoma leucophasiata. The sequence continues at coordinate 16,508,633 of JAWQUS010000007.1, read as the reverse complement.
CATAAGAACTTCAATCTTGTATGTCAAACCCCGCTATGTAAGATACTCGAGATCACCAGAACTCTCCATAAAGATCAAAACAACTAATCGAATTATAAACAAACAACATGTAGTATTCCAACCACACAGTTCTGTAAAAGCTGCAGCAACAGTGAACCAGGACAAACATTTCGCTAATTCACAATTGGAGTGTAACACTTCGTGAGATGAATCTTCTGTCTCTAGCGATGTTTGTTGTACTTTTACCTAAGTGTAAGAATAAACGAAGATTTGTTGGGAAACGCCACATACAAATTGCATTATAATATTTGTTTTGTGTTATTAGGTATTCAACGGTAGGCGAACATAACCCTATAATACTGTGTTCATATCTAGTTGAAATCGAGAAACGTGAATGTGTTTGTCTAGCCAATAAAATATGCTCTGGAGAATATAGCTCCATTTAAATTAGCGGTTATTTAAATATGATAGCTTAATTTATCGACGCTCGACAACGTTGCCACAACAGCATTGCCTAATCTATTTGCCGCAAATGGTAGTTCACCCTATCACGTTCCGCTTAGATGGTAATATATGGCCCCATTATTACTATCACAGGGCAAAACAACTGAGGCCACTAAGTTTTGTGTGAATGTCATGGGATGTATAGGCATCACTGTTCTCTTATCATCTATTTATTTGCGTTTTTGATTGTCACCATACGTAACGTTACTTCACGCCTTTTATCCTCGAAGAGGTAGGCAGAAGTAAATGCATGCATTCAAGCATACATGCAAACCCACGATTCGCCGTTTACATTTTGACCCATGTAACAGGTGGCGAGCTTGTTGCCATCTCCAGGCAAATTACCAAAATCCGAGGTACTGGATAACTTCCAGAAAATGGAAAAATCCCAATATAACCAGAGATAAAGGACTGCACGTCCGTTTGTCAACATCATCGAACTTAATTGTTGATACTGATTTTCTAGTTGTATCATGTTATAATTGCTGATTTAAACATTTATACAATTAAATTTCCACCACATGATTGTTGCGTGCGGTTAATATTTATACTTGAATGACTACTATAGATAAACGTATGATTATGTGCCTAATGTGCAATCTGATAGTATTATTTCGTATATATATCGTATATCTGAGAGTACTATTTCGATACAGTTAACTTGGATGAGCCCTTTATTGGTGTAATCAAGTCAATTCGGCGATATCGAATATCGATTATGATTATCATGGTGTGGTGTTAACACAACTCTATACATAATGTTTATTTTATACAGTATGTATGTGAAAGTATTTGAATTTTGGATAAATAATATTTCTAATAGAATACAATTTACAATATTTATGAAGGTTAGTTTTAAAATGTATACTATTAAACCCTAAGTCACGATAAAAATATGACAATTGATTTCAATTGTTTTTCCGCCAATATTGGCATCCTGATTCGTGAGACATTTAGCCTGGGTTAACTTAAAGAAATCTGTTAAAGTTAAAGCAGAATGTGAAATGTGCCAATAACTTTAACTTTAACAAAAGCAACCCAGGTGCAACCCAGGCTAAGAATATCCTTGTTACTTTATACTCATGGAATTAGTATGTAATCAATGAAAAAACAGTATGTATAGGTGTGCTAGGTAAACATAACTACTTATTTAGCGTAACAATCTAATTAACAAGAAATAAAACAAAACGACAAAAGTTTTGCAACTAACTTTAGTTAGACTGTTAAAAACTGTCAAAATCATTGACCTATTGAAAAAAAATACGCTTACACTCACATTAGGTATTATATAAACCTGTGTCGTGGATGCCGTTGTACACACACAACACATACACAAACACCCAGACCCGAAACAAATATCTGTAGACCATACAAATATTTGTCCCGATGCGGGAATCGAACCCGCGACCCTTCGAAACAAACGGTGGTCTCACACCACTGGACTAACCGGGTCGTCCTATATGAACTAAAGTACTATACAGGACCCTTGGTAGCGTGGTTCCAGTTTACAGAAGTCATTTTACCACACGTTCCCGTAGTAACATGATAGATGACGTTGAATTGTCTCACATAAATATCGCGTTATTTAGTTATTACGAGGCCATACAGCTCTAGTGACGGAGCTGGCGGGCGTAGGCACCACCGTATTACCTAATATACTTGCCGCTAAATGGTAGTGTTCAGCACTATCGTGTTCCGGTCAGGTGGTAATGTACGGCCCTGTAATTTCCGGCACAGAGGCACAACACCTTAGGCATCAGGAGTGGTAGCGCATCTGCATTTTGACCTTGGTCTTTGTGTGGGTGTCTATAGGCTGCAGTCATCACTTAACATCAATGTAAACTTCATGCTTGTTTACCACTTACATTAGGTACATTAAAAAAATGCTATCTACCCGGAACACGATAGTGCCGAAAACTTCTATTTGGCGGTAGATTGATTATGCTTTGATTAGGTAATGCGATTCGTATCTATGGCCTCGACGAAACCCCACACTGGGAATCTACCACCAGTAAAGGTCATACTAGATATTACTAAGGTTAGTACTATGCTCATAGATACAAATACGTCACTAAACGAGTTCCTGCATCCTGCATGGGACCGAAACGGTATATTGTGTGAATGTACTACTATATGCGAATCGTGGGTGTTTGCATGTATGATTGAATGCATGCCTTTACCTCTGCCTACTCCTTAGGGGATAACAGGCGTGAAGGCGCGTTTTTAACTACTATATGAATTCTAAGCATGGTGACTTTGCACTCAATGTATATGTATACGTATATAGCGATATCATACACAGACTGACAAATATACAGGTTTTATTGGTGGTAGAGCTCCAGTGACAGGTTCGCGGGCGTAGGCACCACCGCATTACCTAATATACTTGCCGCTAAATGGTAGTGTTCAGCACTATCATGTTCCGGTCAGGTGGTAATGTATGGCCCTGTAATTTTCGGCACAGAGGCATAAAATCTTAGGCCTCAGGAGTGGTAACGCATCTGCATTTTGACCTTGGTTTTGTGTAACTGTCTATAGGCTGCAGTCATCACTTAACTTCAAAGTGAAAACTGCATGCTTGCTTGCCACTTTCATTACATAAAAAAAAACAGAGCGCAATACATATCCTGTATCTAGCACATCCATTTAGTTTGAAAATTGTACCTGTCTGATTTTTTTATCTTTATATTTTTATCACCGATTTTGAATAAGATATTTACAAATAACTCGCGCCACAACTAGCAATAGCCGCGAAACACAAACGTAACATCGCCACCGAGAATACAATGTTCAAGCGCAAATGCATGAAAACAGCACGCCTAAGGGAAACCAGCTCTTTTCTGAAAGTGTAACAATACTTCAAACTGCTTTACGCGGTATAACTTTGAACTGTCTCGTTCCATGATATATCGTACGGACTGTTAAGTGGCATGCAAAATATATTTATACTTTGTACTTCCTTATGTCGTTATGGCACAATGCCAACTAAAACAATCTTCCACTGGGCGACGATAACGGCGCTTGCTATGATTTTATTACGTGACACCCTCATAAAAATTAAATAAAGTGCACCCTTCAACGTTTTATTGTTGTATTAACGCGATGATCATGTTTTTTCAGCCCTTAAGAGAATCTAATCTAATCCAGTGACGAAGTTCGCGGGCGTAGGCACCACCGCATTACCTAATATAATTGCCGCTAAATGGTAGTGTTCAGCACTATCGTGTTCTAGTCAGGTGGTAATGTAACTTTAAGACTCAGGAGTGGCAACGCATCTACATTGAAATCTCTGGTTTGATGTAGTTATTGATAGACTACAGTATTACTCACCAATGTAAACTGTATGCTTGCTTGACACTTGATTAACTGACATTAAAAAATGACTTCGTATTCAAAATGTACCGCTTATCTTTTAAAGATATGAATTTACAAAGCCTATTAATTTATCTACATAATATATGCATCTTAAAAGTCCACATTGCTCTCCTTTTGTAACATCGCCAGAGGACTGGCCGTATAGCAATGTTAAATAGCAATGTTTATTCTTGTGTAAAGAAAGACCAGCCCTCTGATTAACGTATAAACAACGGTGTGAAATCAACGAAAAGGAAGAAGTGAGTATGTTGCAGTACATTAAGAAATTTGTAGATAATTCGCCATGGCAGTGACATGGGCTGAAAGCTGCTCGACCAACCATAAAAATATGCGCTGCACCTCGTTTTATCAGTTATCATAATATTGAGTTTTTCTCTTCTCTATATTATTTTCAGAGTGATGTATGAAATGCATTATATATTTTTACATTAATAACAAGTAATATATATTTTTTTAATAATTAGTTGTGGTAAAAGAACGATGCTGTAATAATTCCAAAGAATAATTATGTCTATCTTAATTAATTTCATCTATTGTCGATGAAGTGTTATTCTCCCATTTTTTATATCACGGAAGAGATAAACAAGCATACAGTTCATATTGATGATAAGTGAACACAGTAGCTTTTAAACATTTACATACAATCCCGAGATTTATCACGATACCTGGCGTCAAAAGAGTCCTTCAGGGCTGGTAGCACGTTGGCAATTTGCCTAGTGATGCGAATGTTCATATACAATAACCACTCTCCACCAATTGGCCTATCTGCTGTCAATCCTTTGACATTAAAAAAAATCGAACTGTAACTATCTTTTTTTTTCACTGTAGACTACTATTCATTTAATAAGACTAGTGAACTCAGCTCGCACATCTGAAAGAAAATATGGGCCCTAGTTTGTTGCGCTGTTATTACGTGTTACTTTTGTATTGACGTAGCTTTGATAGATACCCTTCATCTTTTTAAAAAGTACAGGATCCCATGATGTCGATAATTAGAGCTGAAAAACGAGCTGAACATTGATTTAATATAAAAAATAGGCTTAATACACAAGAGATAAATCCGTAAAGCTCACGAAACCTAAGAACACATAATCTATATACCAATATAAAAATCAATTGCTGTTTGCTAGTCTCGCTAAAACTCGAAAGCGGCTGGACCGATTTGGCTAATTTTGGTTTTGAATAAGTTTTGGAAGTCCAGGGAAGGTTTAAAGGTAAAAAAATATGAAGAAATTCAAGGACAATAGTAAAAAAACACAATTTTACTATCCCATATAAATACTCCGTATATATATCAAACCTTTGACACATTGTTTCATTGTGAAGCAATACGAAGTTTACCGGGACAACTAGTGAAACATAAATATGTTAAACTACTGAGTTCAACCAACATCAACAAAACCTTTACCCACAAATCATGGGGTTGAAAATAAACTGAAAAGATCAAAGAGACGTTCAAAGATGAAAAAGAGTGGTGGTAACTGGTATTAGTGAACATCCAACGTCAATAAGCCCACTTCTTGACAGCATCATGAGAAGATCGAAGATTCATATAAAATAAATTGCTTCCCAGTCGATATTTGGGAAGGGTCAATGAGCCGTGACGTTGACGAGGGTCGCAGTCTGGACCCCACAGCGAACAATATGCAGGGATACCTTCTTGAACCATGTTTGACATGACGCGATTCAGGTAAGTTGACATGTGATCTTTAAATGTTACACTTGTAATTATAACGGTTACACACCTTTTTTAAGGCTTACCTTGATGTTAGCGTTTGGGAATAAGCTGCTTTTCGGTGCTGCAACATTCTTATAACCTAACGAAGACAAGTACCTATCAAAGCTATATCAACGAGTAACAAAAGCGAAATAAACTAGAGGGTTTAGGAGGGACCATATTTTTCTTTGCCGCTTGTTTGTCTCTTTCATGACACAATAAATGGAAGAATAACACTTAATCACCATTTTTTTTTCAATATTATGGCATTGCTATTACGCGTATTGCCAGTGTCAAGTATAACGATATTTCGTATTCGTACGTAATAAGCAGCGTAAATATCAGAGTCAGTCAGTCAATTTATCAGTCCGTCAGTCAGTCACAGTCACTAATTCGAGTAAAGCGATGGCTACTTTACCAGAACCATTTACAATGAAGTTTTTGAGGCAACCCGAAAGGACGCCTTTTCGCACTATTATTCTATTTCACTATACACGGGCATTGTAATAAGCCTATATCAAACAAAATGCCACCAACTTTATTTTATATAACTCAAAAATACACCAAGAAAATGAAATAAAATAAGAGCACCACACGCCTCTTTCAAGGTTCCCGCCAAAACTCAATTTCAGCTATTGGTAGACATAGACATGTATGTATTTTCACGCCAGTTCCCTAACGGGGTAGACAGAGAGTGTAGAGCGCCAGATATCCCAGTCCTGATATACGAGCCTCTCGTGCCTCGTCTACCTTCATCATTCTCTTCATACGCACGCCGATTCCTAAGACTTTTGACCCCACAATCAGACAGAACTCGACCTATTTGGTCATGGTAGGTCAGTCTTGGTGGTCTTCCTGGGCCTCTGCAACCATCCACATGGACATAAATATATATATATGATTCATATATGGCTATATGTTTATGTATATTGATACGTATGTATTTTTTGGATTGTGTATTCATTCTAATATATTTTAAGTTACTTATGTAAGTAATTATCTGCTTTGTGTTAAGTGATAGTAGTTTTTATTTCATAGTTCTTTCATAGTTCTTTTTATTTTTCTGCAACATTTCGTGGTTTTCCTTGTACAATCTTAAGGTTGACTGGCAGATTATGCCTAAAGGCATTAAGTCCACCTTATGTACCTTTATGAAGTGTACATTAAAGTTTAAACAAATAAAATAAATAAATAACGTAATTTTACTGGTGGTAGAGCTCCAGTGACGGAGCTCGCGGGCGTAGGCACCACCGCATTACCTAATATACTTGCCGCTAAATGGTAGTGTTCAACACTATCGTGTTCCGGTCAGGTGGTAATGTACGGCCCTGTAATTTCCGGCACAGAGGCATAAGACCTTAGGCCTCAGGAGTGGTAACGCATCTGCATTTTGACCTTGGTCTTTGTGTGGGTGTCTATAGGCTGCAGTCATCACTTAACATCAATGTGAACTGCATGCTTGTTTACCACTTCCAATAAATAAAAAAAAAAAAAAAAAAAAAAAAAAACGATTATTGTATAATACGTCATCGTTCCTTTACTACAATTAATTATGAAAATAAATATTATTTCATATTTATACGATTATGTAAAAAACAATATGCATTTCTTTAATCACTCGGAAAATAATATACAGTAGAGAAACTCTCAATATTATGATATCTGATAAAACGAGGTGCAGCGCTTATTTTTATGGTTGGCCGAGCAGCTTTCAACCCATGTCACTGCCATGGCGAATTATCTGCAAATTTCATATTGTACTGTAACACACTCACTTCTTCCTTTTCGTTGATTTCACACCATTACAGGTAAGTTACATGATATGATATTACTCATGTAGCGTATAATTTTCATATTTATGCTGAATAAATTTATGAATATTCCTCAAAATTGTACCTGTGAAATTGTTTCACTGTCATCAAAAGAATTTCACACAACAGTTCTATTTCACGGTCAATTAATTTAATTAATTATTCAGAATGTGGCTTGATAACAATACAATATTATAGAAATATAACAGTCATCATAATAAAATTTTGAACTGTAGTAACGTTTGTTTTCCTTTTTCAGGACAGAATATTTATATAATGATATATAGTCAAAAAAAAACCTGAAACAGTGAACATCCAAGTGTATTTTAACAATTCAGTGTGTACAAATTCTTGTATAATGAATCATCGTTCGTTTATAGCAATTAAATAAAAAAACTTAATATCATTTCATAAAAATAGAAAAACAGCGTCATGCATTTCATGAATCAATCTGAAATGAAAATAATATTAAGTAGGGAAAAGTTCTCAACATTTATGATGAGGTGCAGCGAATATTTTTATGGCTGATCGAGCAACATTCAAACCTTATGTCATGGCGAATTAACTGAATTAAATATCATATTGTACCTACTGCAACACACTCAGTTCTTCCTTTTCGTTAATTTCGCGCCATCGCAAATAAGTTACTTAATGATATGGCGTACAGTTGATATATAAAATGTATGCTAAGTAAATAAATTATTTTATTAATTGATTGATAGGGTATAGATTCATTGTATTCAATTGAAGCTATACCATCGTTATGTTTTGAATTACATTCAATTAATTGATATGAATTCAGCAACATTATATCTCTTCAGCTGAAAGAAGCTGAAAGAGTGACACAGCTTTTTACTGGTGGTAGAGCTCCAGTGAAGGATCTCGTCGGATCGTAAATCGTAGTGTTCAGCACTTACGTGTTCCGGTCAGGTGGTAATGTACGGCCCTGTAATTTCCGACACAGAGGCATAATACCTTAGGCCTCAGGAGTGGCAACGCATCTGCATTTTGACCTATGGTCATTGTGTGGGTGTCTATAGGCTGCAGTCATCACTTAACATCAATGTGAACTGCATGCTTGTTTGCCACTTTTATAACATAAAAAAAATTGACTGATTGCACAAGCGAAAGAATTCCTCCTTCAATAGTGGGTAGTGAAAGATTACTGATTTATCTCGAGTCCCTATATATAATAATGATAATAATGGAAACCCATTATACGTCCCATTGCTGGGCACGAGTCTCTCTCCTTTTTAGGGGGGGGGCCTGGAGCTTATTCCACCACGCTGCTCCAATGCTGATTGGTGGAGATACGGGTTAGTGGCCAACCCGCTGTCTGATGTTTTCAAACGCCTATTAGGCCTCCGACAAGGTTTAACTACTGCTATCTATCGATAGCATCCGGGATCGACGACTTGACGTGCCTTCCGAACGAGGAAACGCGTCCACTAGCGGTCACCCATCACACACCCGACCGCGCCCGTAATGCTTAAACGAGTAGATCGCTTACGATCTTATAATAATTATTTACTCTAAATTCGAACAGGTCACACTAAGATTGTGACATATCAGAATTAAGTTTAGAGTAAATAATATCAGTATAATGCTTGACATAATACAATAAACACTCCGATAAAATTTAGATAACTATTAATAAAATATAATAGTGTTCGAAAAATGTGATAAAAATTGTGCCTTTGGATTTAATTAATATGTTTATTTACCTGTCTCTCATCTCACAATTCGTCTAAATTAGATAATGTAACTTAAATATAAATATTAATATTGATTCACATCTACTTAGTTTAATTTAAAAAAAAAAACAATGTAACAAACAATACGCATTATCGAACACAGTATATGATCCCCTCAGTATCGGATTAAATTACTATCCACCACCACGTTAACAATACATATGTATATTCAATTTACTAGCAATGCCATTTCGATAATTAATAGGCAGAACTTTAGCAATTATTTTAAAGTAACCGTTATATCTGAATTTAACAGTCTTGGCACCTAAAATGTCTTTCAGGAAAGAATTATTCCGCGCGCATTCTCTTAGCACCAATGTTCATTTTACCATCCCCTTGATGCACTACTGAAGTTTTCCTATAAAATTAATGAATAGGAACTGGAATCTTTCCAAACTTCCCTCTGTCCAATAGGCATTCATCATAATAGGGGTAATAGATATTTAAATGGGTGGATTACTTTGAGCCGAATGCAAGACTTTTGTCTATACGGGACAGTGCAGAATTTTCATTAAACCTTTCTTATAGCCACCTTATATAAAAGAGAATTATTTCCCACTCGGAAAATCTCGATGCAGCCGCATTAACGCTTTTATTTGCTTTGCTATTCGAAAAACTTATTATTCCACTTCCCTCACCCGCGGAATTACATTATTCTTGCGAGATCTATTTATGGAAACCATTTTAATAGTTACCATATTAATATTTCTTTTGGTGGCTTTCGCTGTTTGTTCTCTGAATTTTATGAGGGTAACTCATTCTGTTCTTATCCTTATATTTATTGGTACGCACGTTGGAGTGTTCTGTTGGAAAAGCTGGCTTAGAAGTTTTTTAGGGGTTCGTTGTCAAATGGCAGAAAACTGAATGTGTCTGTATGTCCATCCGACCGTATATCACACCTACTCCGATACTAGGGCTTTCAATCCTGCGCCCTGAATTCAATCTCGGCTTTTGCGGGACTACAATTCTCTATCCCGGGATCTTTCTCGATATTTGCGGTACTACAAATTTTCAATACCGTGGGATCTCGGTATAAGCGGGATCATTTACAACATTAATGCTGTAATAGACATTAATAAAATGTCATTGGTGCTGCAAATGTGCTATGTAACTTTTCCATATTCGTAATATAGAATAAAAGAATTTGCTTGTATGTTTGTTTCCTTTATGGCGTATAAAAATAATAATGACACAAATAACAGGGAAAACCGGTCACAGGATAAAGCAATAACAAAAAGAAATATCAGATATACCCCATACCATATTTGTTGAATCAGGATCTCTAATATCCGGGTTCCTTTAAATAGCTGAATTTACCTTTATACATTTGGGTTGGTTTCACGTTGATATTAAAAGTAAATACAGGTATTACATAAAATATGTAACCATAAAATGCTTATGCTACATTGACACTGGATGTTTCATTTAAAAGTTATTGTTGAGTGGTAGTCAGTAAGGTACAATTTGTACTGTTAAGTGTTCTATGGTACAATTAATTCACTATCGTTATTTCAGCTGAATTACGCCCACAGTTGGTCAAAACGACAAATCCTTCGATGGGGTAGGCAGATGTATGCGTTCATGAATACGTGTATTATACGAGTCACACCGGACATATTATTATCACAGTCTAAAGAAAACGAACATATTATTATTATAAACTTTAAGGGTGATACTGTAAACTTGTAACGAAAAAATCCTGGTAGCATGACACTATTGGGGCATTCTGTCAATTGAAATTGGTTATTGGTTTTTTACGACCCGGTTAGTCCAGCGGTATGAGATGACCGTTTGATTAGAAGGGTCGCGGGTTCGATCCCCGCACCGTGAGAAATATTTGAATGGTCTACAGATATATATATATATTTTTCTTATGTAATTGAAGTGGCTAACAAGCATGCAGTTCACATTGATGATCACACAAAGACCAAGGTTAAAATGTAGATGCGTTGCTACTCCTGAGGCCTAAGATGTTATGCCGCTGTGCCGGAAATTACAGGGCCGTACATTACCACCTGACCGGAACACGATAGTGCTGAACACTACCATTTAACGGCAAGTATATTAGGTAATGTGGTAGTGCCTACGCCCGCGAGCTCCGTCTCTGGAGCTCTACCATCAGTGAAAATCCTAGTAGCATTACACTATTGGGGCATTCTGTCAATTGAAATTGGTTTTCTCTCTAGTCGTGCATTGAAGCAGGGCCTCAGCCTAGCATTATCAACGACAAGATTACTGACACAGTTAATTAGACCCCTAATTAAATATCATATTAACCAATAAAACATCAATACCATAAAATATACAAAGCACATTAAAATAACGTGTGAATGCACAAATGAATCAACACAAAAAGCTACTAGATATCCAGATTTATTACCAGAATAAAAAGAGGAGGCGAAATGGTCTAAATTAAAAAGCAATGCCTTGTCGAGACAGAGCGAGCGGAAACAAAGAACTGGAAATTCATCAAGCTCTTTTGATCCCGGGCCATTGTGGTGCAGTATTCAGAGACTATCGGCGGAAAGAAAAATCTTCAAGTAGATCGCCACTCTTTGACGCCCCGATGTAAAAAAGTAATCTCTTTCCACGCAAATCCCCACTTCATTACTCTAATACGACTGGTCCCATATAGAGGTATTGGGAAAAGAAATACTTGTTGAATGGGTGCATTTGATGCTGAGGAAAGTTAATTAGATGGTTTTGTAGGGATAACCTTTTCATTACATGTTTATGCATGAATTTAACGTGGTCATAAATAAATTGAGAATATTTTAAATTATTCGACGCATAAGTTGGTCATTTGCTCATAAACCTGTCAGATACTGTGATTTATATCTCCGATATGTGCGGATTCCATTTGGATAATATTGTTACGATTGTGAGATTTTTACAATTTTTATTAAATAAAATATCAGACTGCATTAAATGGGCGTGGAAGTCGTCGATTGACTTTATTGAATTAGTATTTATTATAGTAGCTCTCCAACATTTTTTTAAAAATTTTATTATTACTTTAGTGTTGTTTATGAGTTACAAATAACAATAATTATCATTGAAGAAATACATAGCTCATAACAATTGGGATATACTAAAAAAACTATACCGTATAGATTATAGCTTCTGAATACGTCTACTATTAAGCTAACATGACATGCCTCGGTAGCCTAGTGGTAGCAGGCCACTAGTACTACGCTGGGGTCCTAGGTTCGATTCCCAGGTCGAGGGATATTACAGATAACTTTGTAAAACCCTTTATCTCTGGTTCTATTGGGATTTTTTCATCTTTTGGAAGTTTCCCAGTTAGTACCTCGAAGTTTGGTAATGTGCCCGGAGATGTCAATAGGCTCACCACCTGTTACATGGGCCAAAACACCAAAACGTAACCGGCGAATCGAGGGTGCTCGCATGTATGATTGAATGCATGCATTTACCTCTGCCTAGGTACTCTTCGGGGATTACAGGTGTGAAGTTATGTTTTATGACTACTAGTGGTAAATGTGGTAACCACGCAAATCTAAATAAGTGGTAACGCATCTGAATAATAATTCGTTTTTATAGTATACTAGCTGACCCGGCAAACTTCGTATTGCCTCAGAATGAAATAATGTGTGAAAGGTTTGATAGATATACGGACTATTTGTATGGGAAAATTAAATTGTGGTTTTTACTATTTCCCTTCAACTTCTTCATATTTTCTTACCTCTTAAACCTTCCTGGACTTCCAAAACTCATTCAAAACCAAAATTAGCCAAATCGGTCCTTCCGTTTTCGAGTTTATCGAGACTAACGAACAGCAATTGATTTTTATATATACAAGGTTGGGGAAAAAGTTTCTTCGCATTTTTTAAGATAATTCAAAACATTTTTTAATATAGTTTATTTAAATTTAACTAAAGTATGTATGTACCATTTTGTTCGATAACCTTTTGCCATCTTGTAGGTAAGGACATGATCCTATTGCTATAAAAATTTTGGGACTTTTCATCAAAATACCGCGACAAGTGGATTTGACAGTCTTCTCGTGATGTTTAGGTTAACAGGTAAATATATAAAGTTACTTTTAATGATAAATCATATGTCAGTATTATAATTTCGTAGTTTTGAAATTATACTACTTATTAGTTCATTATTATAACTAAGCAATAATTTGTATTATTAGGTTGGAGAAAAAGTTACTTCGCATTTTTTAAGATAATTCAAAACATTTTTTAATATAGTTTATTTAAATTTACCTAAAGTACGTATGTATCATTTTGTTAGATAACCTTTTGCCATCTTGTACGTAGGGACATGATTCCATTGCTATAAAAATTTTGGGACTTCTCATCAAAATATCGCGGCAAGTGGATTTGGCAGTCCTCTCGTGATGTTAACCTAACATTGCATAAAGAATTCTGAAGAGACCGAAACAGGTGGAAATCTGAAGGTGCAAGGTCAGGACTATACGGCGGATGCATTAACACCTCCCAGCCAAACTCTCTTAATTTTTGCTGAGTGGCTATAGGTGTGTGAGGTCTAGCGTTATCATGATGAAACACCACACCCCTTCTGTTGATCAATTCCGGCCGCTTTCTCTCAACTTCTTGCTTTAATCTCATCAGTTGTTCGCAGTAGAGTTCAGAATCGATAGTCCTGCCTGGTGGTAATAGCTCATAATGCATAATGCCCTTCCAATCCCACCACAGACACACAACATCACCTTATTGCGAGTTAACCCGGGTTTCGCCACAGTCTGTGAAGCCTGACCGGCCTTTGACCACGACCTTTTTCGCACGTTCTTGTCGTACGTGATCCACTTTTCATCACCAGTTATCAGCTTCTTCAAAAATGATTCGGTTTCATTACGTCGTACTAAAGAATCACAAATGAGTACACGGTTCATTAGGTTTCTTTCAGTGAGCTCGTGAGGTACCCAAATACCGAGTTTTTTTTTGTACTCAGCTTTTTTCAAATGCGCCAAAACTGTTTTGTGATCAATTCTCAGTTCTTCAGCTACGTCGTAACTACTGATATGTCGATCTTGCTCCACTTTTTCAAAAATGGAATCCATTTTATCCGTAATAAGGCGACCAGAGCGAGGTGCATCTTGGATATCAAAATTTCCGGATTGAAAACGCTTAAACCAAATTTGTGCTACTCTCACAGAACACTGCACTAGGTCCATAAACATCGCAAATTTTTTTCGCGGCTTGCGTTGCATTTTTACCTTTTTGTAGTAAAATTTTAAAATGTATCGAATTTCTTCATTAGATTCACTCATCTTGACAGTACGAAAAACAAATGAAAATCACACATTTGCCTAATTTGAATTTGGAAAAATGTTCTTTAAAATTTTAACTTTCTATGATACCAAAACCAGCCAGATACAAATACTACAGCCAAAGAGATTTTATTACAAGTTCATACATACTATAATGCGAAAAGACTTTTTCCCCAACCAATTATATAGATAGAAGATAGATAAGAAGATAAGAAGATGTATATTCTACACCTTTTCACTTACCATAAATGTGGTCTGCATTCTTCTTCGTCACTTACATTATATAAAGTAATAGTGAATTTACACACATATCTATTTTGTTACAGTCTTAGATACAAAAACAATTTTTATAGCGCTCACAATGCACAACATTAAAAGTTGTTTGAATCTACATCGACTCTTGAGAGGCTTTAAACTACTTACGTCCATATCAAGTGTATCAATAAAGGAAATGTTCACAACAGAATCTTCCAAACAGAAGATATAAACATTGCGAAAAGAAAAAGTTATCACATAAGTATAGTTAACAGTGGCGATTTCTCTAAGATGCGCGTATGGCGCCGCCATACCATATTTTTTAAGCATTAAAATGAAAATATTCATTTATTTACAACCTAATTACTTAAACCTACGTACAATAAATAATTGCATTTTACGAGCGCTTAACTCGCGATTATCGTCGCGTTCGGTCGGCGCCGATCGCGGCCGAGGCGCGCGATGCGCTTCTGCCAGCGCATGCGGAGTCCATACAAAGTCGTTCGCAGCCCGCGCCCCGACCCTCAATCGCCAGGTCATCAATCAATTATAATCACCAGGAATCGCCACTGATAGTTAGTAAAATAGACCACTAGTGAAATCATTTAACAAGTTTTATGACTGTGTATGCCATCAGTGTGAGTCAGAAATTTTCTTTCCTTTTTCATAATATTTTTTTTTAACGAGCCAATCTGGGTGTCACTGTGCCATAGAAGTTACTTTACAGGATAAGGAAGCAGGATACCTACCAAGTGTTACCCACTAAATTCATTTATATGGTAGTTTTTAATGGTAGTTACTAGCTCTAACGTATTTCGGTTAGTGCTTGCGAATGGCGCCATAAAAGAGACAAAATATCAGCAGCCTCAGGCGTAATAATATTATATTCAGTTCTCCTTTTAATTCTCCTTTTAATATAATGAAGTTTATTGTAATATCTACATAACATCATAGCACACTTGAATTACAATATTTACTTAACATCGTAGTGAATTGAACGCTACATAGATTGCAATATTTACTCAACATCGAAGTGAATTAAACGCTTTTTATCTACTTGTATGACATAAAAAAGCGGTCAAGTGCGAGTCGGACTCAACTATGAAGGGTTCCGTAGTAGCAAGTAATATTGTACTGAATGTTCTAAGTTACATTTGAAGTTTTAGAAAATATCATAACTAAAGAACAGTTGAGAACATCCCATTCATACTAAATTTTTAGAAACCCTAACGTCATTTTCAAATTAATTTGCGGAACACCGGCATGGCATGCGCCAACCAGCCCGGATCCTTTCTCCATCCGAGCGACGGACAACCCCCAATCCAACGCCCGAAGATCCCTACCCAAAACTTCCCTATCAGGTGGCTGGGGATATGGTGCAGAGCCAACTACACACCTCGTCCCTAGCCATCTCCTCACCACAGCAGTATGTGGCGGGCAGAGACACGCCAAATTCCGCTCCCTTGCTGGATTTTTTGGGCTACGATGGTGTGGGGATAACCATCGCACCGGCAACTGAGCCCAGCGGCCACGATAAGGCGGAAACCCTTGGGGGTCGCTCTACCTACTTTGGTAGCTCAGTAAGTAGAGTGACTGGACCTGTCATCCCAGTGATCTCGGGTTCAATTTCACATGAAATATATTTTTTACCAGACAGTCTTGTAGTCCACCCATCAATTTTATTTATTTGTTTTATTTTATTTGTATTTAATTGTGCGTCTCCAATTACTGGATTCTGGCAGAATTACCCTTAGTCTTGGGTAGTAGCCATTAATTAAAATAAAGAAGAATATATTTTTTATAATGTTTCTGTAAATGTTTGTCCGTTTGTTGCGCAAGGTTAAAAGATAAATACATATGCAATGCAGTGCTCACGTAGTTGCATTACAACAGGACAGTAGGTCCCTCGCGGTTCGTGATTGAGATTGATGCATTCACGAGATTCACTGAACACATTTTGCATGTAATCGATTGGACACGGGAAATCGTTACAAGATCTACTAACCAATTTTTTAAGATAACATCTAAGAATAATGTGTTGTTGTAAACATGTATCATATGTAAAATGATGGGGGTGACAAAAAAAAACAAATTTAAAATTATACCTTCATATGTTTTTTTTACTACGGCCTTTGTTTCCATTCTTACGGCTCGGTTCACTCACATATTGCTTGCTACAGGACAGCCAGTCCCCCGCTATTCGGGATTCGGAATGATGCATTTGCGACATTTTTAATGAAATCGACTGGAATATATAGGAATCGTCACAAATACTACTTATTATTTAACTAACTTTATTTTTATCCTTTTTATATGCATAAACTACTATGACAATTAAAAACTATGTTGTAAAAAACACATAATCACCATTTGGAAAATAATATATATCACAAAGTATATTTAATATTTTGTTACAAAACAAACATGTAAATTTGCTTCAGCGCTATTTTAAATGTCTCTAAAGATAATGTGACTATACTTGTCTACTACTATAATTATTTCTAAAGTAAATGCTTTGTTATAAAATATACCAAACAAGTATAAAGATATTCGTTTCCAAAAAAATTTGTTTTTTTTGTTAAATAAACATAGGACTTTTTGACTGCCTCAGCTGCTTAGTAGTTGATAAGCATCAGATTTGCATTCGTACGACGTAGGGCAGCGTGGTCCTCTCACGTAGCTGTATAGCTGTGGGTCGGCGGATCCCGCGCGGTTCGTAATTCAAATTGATGCATTCTCCAGCTTCACTGGACACATTTTGGGTGTCGATTGAACACAGGAAATCGTCAAAAATTCTCTGAATTATGTTTTATAAAATTTATCATGATGAAAAGCAAACTTTCCACTGTTAGGTGCCAAAAATAAAAAAGCTGTTTTTACTATATCCGCGCTAGTGTGTTATAAGGTTTTGATTTCTATTCGTACGACTTCCTGTTCCGCTCGCTTAGTTTATTGCTACAGGACGGCCGGTCCCCCGCGGTTCGTGATTCAGATTGATACATCCACAATTTTCACTGGACATATTTTGCATGTAGAATAGAATAGAAAGAATAGAAAATATTTTTATTTCGAATAGATCTTTACAGATACTTTCAAAACGTCAGTAAATCATAAAATAACCATTACATATAGTAAAAGAAAAATCATATATTAATAGTAAATTAAAAATTAGAATTTAAACTACTTGGTTAAAACATAATATACACAAAATTTTTCAATTCCTTCAATGATGATAAATGAAGAAAAAGAAAAACTTATTCGTCAAGATCAAAGTTATTCACTTAGCAGAGTTCCAAGTGCAGTCACTACTGAGAAGAACTCCGCTACCCAACAAACTCAGTAAGAGCTCTTTTAAAAGAGAGCTTAAATCTAGTACAGATTATCGTGAAAAATCAAATAATGTGAACGTCCATAGCATAGATGCAAATAAACTGTTATCTACTAAATGTGATGTAGCTCCTGCAAACCAGAACAGACCAGTCCCCACCAACAGCACCCGTTCACGAGTGACATGCGTCATATGTGACAGCCATTGCCCTCCTCGACCGTTTTAGAGGGAAGTGAGCAACACGCCACACGACGCCGCCAAAGGCAAAGACATTTAAGCGTGTGACCAGTCGGACTCACTCAGGAAAATGATAAAACTGTATATGCTCCTAATTTTATGTCAATAGTGTTGATAGTGGGACACAGAAACATAACTATAGGCGAATCACGAATTCGAGAAGGTCAATATTTTTCAAACAACTATGTAGCTAAAACGTAACTTCACGCCTGTAATCCCCGAAGGGGTAGGCAGAGGTAAATGCATGCATTCAAGCATACATGCAAACACCCACGATTCGCCGGTTACGTTTTGGCCCATGTAACAGGTGGCGAGCCTGTTGACATCTCCGGGCACATTACCAAACTTTGAGGTACTGGGAAATTTCCAGAAAATGGAAAAATCCCAATAGAACCAGAGACAAAGGCTTTTTCACCATTATCTCTGATAACCCCCTACCCGGGAATCGAACCCAGGACCTCAGCGTAGTAGTAGTGGCCTGCTACCACTAGGCTACCGAGGCAACTATGTAGCTACTTGCTTGATTTCTGAAAATGTCAATGAAGGTTTATAAATTTTATACATACAGCGTATATATAAATATTACTTATTCCGTGGTTGACCCCTCAATTATTAAAAAAGGGCCTATTTGTGAGAATTATCACCTTGCACCAGGAAGTTGGTCTCGTTCTATGACGTCACATTGTTTGTTGCCGCCACGCATGGATTATGTTAATGCTGCCTCACAGATATTTGTCTTTGCGTAATGCTTTTCCTCTGCACCGTATTACTTATTACATATTCTCTGGTATTACTTTCCAATGTTTACCTACATATTATCATTATATTAATACGGGGATGCAAAACTTTGTATTCCTTATTACGACAATGCGCGCACGGCTGAGAATTATATTTATCACAGATATATATTTATCACTAATCTAATTATCTCTAATTGCTTATATATTTTTACAAAAAACTGATAGAGGGCGATTGAATTATAGTAACAGAAACCTTAAGAACAGTTTTTGGAACTTTTGTCTGTCTGTCTGTCTGGTTAAAACATCGAAACTACTCAATGGATTTGAACGTGGTTTTTACAGGTGGATTAAATTTAAAGATGCGTTGTCAAAACGTTGTTTCGTCGAAATCGGTTTGAGGTAAAAGAAGTTATGGTCAATTGAAAATTTACTTCAAGCACTGTTTCAAAACTTTTAAACAGAGTTGAATACGGTTTACATAAACGTATTTTAAATTAGACTGGTGTGCCTGCGACAATATCTGCGTAGAACTTTACAAAATTATTGTTCAATATCTACGTGGACGAAGTCGTGGGCATAAATAGTCAATAAATAAATTATTACACACCACACTGCACATGTCACACTACGAATTACGTTCACATTATTAGGTGCTGTGTATCATTCTTGCGCTCGAATTTCAACCAGTGGACGATAATACGGTTTTGGTGATCGTAAGATATTATTTTTAAATAAAGTGAAATTTGATGAAATTGAATCTGGATTAGCGAGAAACCTCCAGAACTGTTGTCCCACCTTTCTGTTTTTTTCTTTTATGTAACGGAAGTGGCAAACAAGCATGCAGTTCAAACTGATGTTAAGTGATGACTGCAGCCTATAGACACCCATACAAAGAAGAAGAAAGAAGAAGGTCAAATGCAGATGCGTTAACACTCCTGAGGCCTAAGGTGTTATGCCTCTGTGCCAAAAATTACAGGGCCGTACAATTACCACCTGACCGGAACACGATAGTGCTGAACAGTACCATTTAGCGGCAAGTATATTAGGTAATGCGGTGGTGCCTACTGCCGCGAGCTCCGTCACTGGAGCTCTACTACCAGTATAAATTTCTTACTGAAATAACCCATATTCTGTCCTCTATGAATGGAACCCTCCGTGAATGGGACACATATTTATTTATATCTAGATATTCGAGACGCTCATAGAGCAACACCGGAGGGGAGTAGCCATATGCAGGCTTTTCCCTCTGTCAAAGTACAAGACCAAATGGGCCTATACCTGTCGCCTAGATGTTTAAGTGTGTGCGTGAAATTGTTTCTGTATTTTGTTAAAGTCAAGGTGTGAGTTTCGTAGTAATAGACGATTTTTGTAGTGTGCGTGAGTGTCGCACGCAATCTCCCCTGCAAAAAATGACTAACTGTTTTGCATCGGTAATACAGCTATGGCTACTCCTCTCCGGTCCGCCGCGACCGGTTGCTCTTTGGAGACACTGGGTTAGTGAAATAACTCTTTAAGCCTGGGTTGTACCACACCATTTGTTAAAGTTACTGTTACATTGCACTACTTCCTCTAATTTAAGAAATCTGTTAAAGTTAGAAAAGGATGTGAATTGTTACAATAACTTTAACTTTAGCAAATATTGTGGTGCAACCCAGGCTAAGTGAGACTAACTTGCAGGTTCCTTAATGTCTCAATTAACCAGGTTGCACTGTTTTCAAAAATTGCAAAAATTCTATAGTTAATACGATATTCCTATTTTCTCTTAAAACGTAACAATTATACGTACAATTAATTCGAACATACTTGTTTAATTCATTATTTGACAAAAAACCTCATAAAAAAAATCTTTGCTATATATTTTGATAAACTAAAAATAAAAACATTTTCGTCCAGCAAATAAGTAATTTCCCGTATATATCGTCTTGCACCGACTTACGCTTTTGTTCTATATCACGTCATTTCCTGTTTCTCGCCACTCAGGGATTATGTTAATGTTGTCTCATACACATTTGTCTTTGCGTAATGCTTTGTGTTCTTGCTCGCCAACCATATGACTTTTCAATGTTTACTTGCCTACTTACTTGTTTACGATTTTATTTGTAACTTATTTATGATAACATGTTGAAGAACAATCAATTATACTGGTGGTAGAGTTCCAGTGTAGAGAGAGCGTAGGCATCACCGCATTACCTAATCAATCTGCCGCCAATTGGTAGGATTTAGCATTTGATATCGTCTTCCGGTCGGATGGTAATATATATACATATGCAGTACTCAACAATTAATATTTGTTTTTTATTTTTAACACCTTAGGCCTCATGAGTGGAAACGCATCTGCATTTTGACCTCGGTCTTTGTGTGGGTGTCCATAGGCTGCAGTCATCACTTAACATCTATGTGAACTGCATGTTTGTTTGCAAACTGCGTTACATAAAAATAATCTCTGTTTTAATCATGTACTCTTTATCAATTTGTATGTTTTGTATATATTTTTTCTCTTTTTTAAATCACATTAAGTGTCTGGTATTTGGATGATGGCACAATTGGAGGTGATCCAGATATGGTACTGGAGGACATAAAAAATATTATTACTAATTTCTCAGAAATCGGTCTCATGTTGAATTTTAAATAATGTGAATTATATATTCACCCTTCCATAACATCGAAAAGGAGCAGCGAGATTTTTTTTTAATTCAACGAGTTTGCTCCAAATATTCAGGTTGTTTTGGAGACCTTACTCCGCTTGTTGGGTGCCCCCTCCTGGATGAGGCATTTCCGACTTTTGTGACAGAACAAAAACAAAAATTGGCCAGCGCTACAGAACGACTTTTAAAAATATCGGCATGTGGCTTTGTGTATAATTAAGTTTTGTCTTTTTGTTCCCCAATGTATGTATGTTCTTAGATGCTCACATCTGTGGAAGTTTGAGGACCTGTTACTGGACATGGATGGTAATATTGTTCAACTTTTGTCTAAAGTTTTGAACTGTCATCTATCGACAAGAGCTCAGGCAGCACTTCCTGTTCGTTTTGGGGGGCTTGGTGTAAGAAGTGTGGCCGCTGTCGCTTTGCCCGCATTTTTAGCTTCTGCGCATGGTTGTACAGGACTCGTTGATCGCATTTTGAGCCTTTCACCTATTAGTACTGAAGTGGTTCACCTTTCAGAGGCGTTATCTTTGTGGAGTTCTCGCAGTGGCTGTGGGGTCCCCAAAACCTTATTTTCGCAGAGACAGTGGGACGAGCCCATGTGCAGGCTGGCACAGAAAAGGTTACTGGCGGAAAGTGCCAATACTGTTGACCGAGCTCGGCTGCTTGGTTCCTTTTGAAAGAGAATCGGGTTTGTGGCTCAATGCGATCCCTTCGGTCAACGTGGGCACATTTTTGGACCGACACACTCTGACCTTAGCGGTAAGTCTTCGCCTTGGTCTCAGTTCGATCCAGCCTCACATGTGCCGCTGCGGTTGTCAGGTAGCCGGGCTTGGTCATCATGGCCTGTCATGCCAGAGGAGTGCTGGTCGAATACCGCGCCACTCCGCTCTGAATGACGTGATTCGTCGGGCGCTTGTCTCAGCGAACATGCCGGCAGTGTTGAAACCAAACGGCATTGTTCGCTCTGATGGCAAGAGACCCGACGGCGCGACGCTCATTCCGTGGGAACGAGGCAGGTGTCTGGTATGGGACGTCACGTGTGTAGACACGCTGGCCCCGTCACATCTTCGTGCTTCCTGTGCGGGGGCTTCTACAGCAGCTACCGAGGCGGAGATACTTAAAAAGCGCAAATACACGGATATACCCGATTGTTACATATTCATGCCTATAGGCTTTGAGACAATGGGTTCGTGGGGTCCCAGCGCCAAATCCTTTGTAAAGGCGATTTCATCGCGTCTCTGCGAGGCATTGGGCGATCGCAGGGCCGGTAGTTTCCTGTCGCAAAGGATAAGCATAGTCATCCAGAGAGGTAACGTAGCCAGTATGCTGGGGACGTTGAACGGTGGAGACGGACTGGACGTGGCACTTTAGGCTTAATTTCTTAGTTGTGCTTTACATTTAAGTAATAAAAAAGGATCATGTAAGATTAGAAAGGTGGTGCGATATGTATTGCAATCTAGTTCTGAATAATTATTATGTTATTTTATGTGTATAAGATTGTAAACTGTTTTGTTCAAAATAAATGTAATTTGTATGAACTTGTTTGTTTGTCACTTCATGACATAGAAAATATCTAAACGTTATTTTGTGTTGGTCAAACGGGGACAGTAAGAAATATTTTTTTCCCAAATTTTTAACGGGGCCAAAGTACGGGGACAATGGAAAGTAATTTTAAATAATTAATTAAAGTACCGTTGTCCCTGTCGACGGGGACAATTGTTACGGGGCTCGGGGACAGCAGGAATAAACCGTCATTTAAATCGGTATGCAGATGCAGGCATCATCATCATCATTTCAACCAAAATACGTCCACTGCTGAACAAAGGCCTCCCCCAAAGAATGCCACAACGAACGGTCCTGGGCCGCCCTTCCCGTAACCGTAGCTTCCCGAACGCTGCCCAACCGAGTTGGATTCAGCGATTGACCTCTTTCTCGAAGTTGGACCGACCTAACTGGACCGTTTGTCCCAGGTATACATAATCGTCAACAACTTCGAGTGTAGTACCCTCGACCATAACAGGAGTGGGTGTAACATGGACATTTGACATGATCTTCGTCTTGTCCATGTTCATTTTAAGGCCCACTCGTTGGGAGGCCCTACTGAGGTCATTGAGCATTGTGCTAAGGTCTTCCAGGGTCTCAGCCATGACTACGATATCATCTGCAAATCGGAGGTGGGAGATGTACTCGCCGTTAATATTGATGCCGAGTCCTTTCCAGTTCAGAAGCTTGAATACGTCTTCCAATGCAGCGGTGAACAGTTTCGGAGATATAACATCTCCCTGTCTCACACCTCGCTGCAGTTGGATAGGATTCGAGTTCTGATCCTGAAGCCGGACCGACATGGTGGCGTTTTCATACAAGCTCCTCAGCACCTCGATGTATCGGTAGTCAACTTGGCACCTCTGGAGTGACTGTAGCACAGCCCAAATCTCGACCGAATCGAAGGCTTTCTCATAGTCCACGAACGCTAGACATAGGGGCTGGTTATACTCTTCTGTCTTCTGTATAACCTATGGTCTATGGTGCTAAAGCCTTTACGGAAACCGGCTTGTTCGGGAGGCTGGAAGTCGTCGAGTCTGCGAGATAGACGGTTCGTAACCACTCTCGAAAACAGCTTATAGACGTGGCTTAGAAGTGCGATGGGCCTATAGTTTTTTAGAAGGGTATTGTCGCCTTTCTTAAAGAACATTACCACCACACTTCTTGGACGGATTGGTCTTGCTTTGAAATAAACACTTCTCGATATTCAACCTAACAGATCGAACCCGCGCAGTGATAATACTACTTCACCAGCGAAATAGTTCGACAGAAAAACAATGAAGTCAACATTAATTTGTATTTTCCGTAAATCAAGTAACGAACGAATACAATTCACGTTGATGTTAAATGATTACTGCTGATCGTGAAATTAAAAATACATGTACAAAGATAAAGGTAGACTTTATGCTCCGAAACAGTGTTCAAACCAGTTGACAGTAATGGCAAAATAAAAAAAAATTGTTAATACTACCCAACTACTGAAAATTATGCAATGTTTCCTACGTTCTTGTATTTGAATGTACTACAGCCTTTCCATCGGTGCATTAAAAACTGACTGTTTTTTGCATTATGAAATCCATAAAATTGGACCAAAATTTAACACGTTACTCGATTCGTTAATAGAATGTTGAGCTAAGATGAAAATGTCTATAAATTCCAAGCATCAAAATCCTATTTCATATTAATTTTTAAAACCAATTCCTATAAACTTTACACGATAAATTCAAACGCGTAAACGTCTACAAAGTCGTCCACGTACACAACTTGGGAAAGCCGCGTTTTATTTATTAAGCTATATCGATGGTTTTTCGCAACGAATGCAGTTCATCGACACAAGTTCCAAGAAATCGGTCTGCAGTGGCGTGCATTGTCCATGGTCTGGAAGGCGCCAGTGTATAGTATTTTTAATGATTACACCATCAAAATATAGACGTAATTATTCTTTTACACGCAATACTTTGGCGTTGGAAATATAGAACACAATTAGTATTATTGAATCAGATATTTCGGCACTGTTTTCCCAAAGGGGTTAGCAGAAGTGTACAGTTTTTTCAAGTTTTATAAAGTGACAAATAATATTACAAAAAAAATTACCGATCGAGTGCACGTCGAGCCACGCGTAGTGTAGGGTTCCGTAGTTTTTAGATTTAATTAATGTAATAAATAAATATATATATATATTATCTATGTTTAAAATTTCGAGTATTACATTTGGTCGACTATTACTCGCAAACTTGTAAAGCCAACTTAGGTGTGATAGTTTTCTTTTTAATTTTGCTATATGTAGCTACTAATGCCTAGCTCCTAACGTTTGAATTTCTAACAACAACCATTTAGTTGGTAGAGGGGTGACACTTGACTCTAACGAAAATTGGCACTTTAAAGCTTAATAAGTCACGAACAATTAACTAAATCGAAAAATGACGATGTTAGCACACCCCTAACATTTTTAAAGACTCATCCAACGATATCGTACACTATATAGAAAACGAAAAAAAAAAACCAAATAGATAAAATCTAGGTCTGAAAGAACCAACGCTTATTTCATAACATTATCATAAACAGTGAATCACATAAACAAGATAATTTCATATTACCTAATATATATTTGGTTATATTGAAACACGAAACCAAAGTTTGTCATATGAATTTGGGAATATCGGATTGCGTCAACAGGCGGCCATGTTTGCAGAACTGAATTGGTCGCCAGGTAAACGATTATCGCTGTAATAATAGTGTACGCAAAAT
Organism: Macrosoma leucophasiata; assembly: GCA_036365455.1. Lineage (NCBI taxonomy): Eukaryota > Metazoa > Arthropoda > Insecta > Lepidoptera > Hedylidae > Macrosoma > Macrosoma leucophasiata. The sequence continues at coordinate 16,482,711 of JAWQUS010000007.1, read as the reverse complement.
TCGTCCGTTATAACACGTAGCCCGTACACTGCAATTAGGGAACGCTAAACGAGCATCGGCGCCTTGCCTACCCATCTGCCAGACGTTTGCAAATTGAAAATAGTAAAAATACAAATTCACCTATTTTGCCTTCCCTGTCGAGCAACTCGGAGAAAAGTTCGCCTACGATTCCGTTTAATAAAATTTTGCTCAGATAAAAGAAACTGGGGCTGTTACCATAATATGAACCAAATAATCTTGCAGATCAAATTTAATGTTTCTATAGCGCGGCGTTTGCTTGTGATAGAGCTTCAGTGACGGTGCTCGAAAGCGTAAGTACTAATTTGTCTTGTTTTACTTAATCTGCTCAATAGTCTAGTGGTAACAGACTACTACGCTGGAGTCCTGGATTTGATCCACGCGTCGGGGACTTTCAGAGTAAAGGTGTGTGTTATCTTTTAAGTCTGATGGTGTCGCAGTGTCTCCCTCGGAGTTGGGAATGTGCTCGCAGATGTCAATACCAACACGTGTTATATGTATGCTTGAATATATGCATTTAAATATGCCTACCTTTTCTGGGAATTCAGGGTTCATCATTGTTCGGTGTACTGACTGCACTAGTGGAAGAATTCTCTTCCACTAGAAGAAAATTCTTCCGCTAGTGCAGTCAGTCCACCGAACAATGTCAGTCAAACCATTCCAATGCGGCGGTAGTAACTTAACTTTACTGGTGGTAGAGCTCCAGTGACGGAGCTCGCGGGCGTAGGCACCACCGCATTACCTAATATACTTGCCGCTAAATGGTAGTGTTCAACACTATCGTGTTCCGGTCAGGTGGTAATGTACGGCCCTGTAATTTCCGGCACAGAGGCATAAGACCTTAGGCCTCAGGAGTGGTAACGCATCTGCATTTTGACCTTGGTCTTTGTGTGGGTGTCTATAGGCTGCAGTCATCACTTAACATCAATGTGAACTGCATGCTTGTTTACCACTTCCATTACATAAAAAAAAAAAAAAAAAAAGTAAGTGCAATAACGCAAGATGTGGTGATTATGGCGTTTCCCCCCATTGTGGAGAGGCTTTGGTTCAGCAGTGGCCATTTTTCGGCTGTAATGATCTGCTCAATAGTCTGTTACCACTAGACTACTAGATTAAGTAAAACAAGACAAATTAGTACTTACGCTTTCGAGCACCGTCACTGAAGCTCTATCACAAGCAAACGCCGCGCTATAGAAACATTAAATTTGATCTGCAAGATTATTTGGTTCATATTATGATAACAGCCCCAGTTTCTTTTATCTGAGCAAAATTTTATTAAACGGAATCGTAGGCGAACTTTTCTCCGAGTTGCTCGACAGGGAAGGCAAAATAGGTGAATTTGTATTTTTACTATTTTCAATTTGCAAACGTCTGGCAGATGGGTAGGCAAGGCGCCGATGCTCGTTTAGCGTTCCCTAATTGCAGTGTACGGGCTACGTGTTATAACGGACGAATTTTGCGTACACTATTATTACAGCGATAATCGTTTACCTGGCGACCAATTCAGTTCTGCAAACATGGCCGCCTGTTGACGCAATCCGATATTCCCCAATTCATAGGACAAACCTTGGTTTCGTATCTCAATATAGCCTAGTTTATGTTAGCTATTATACGTAATAAGCAGCATGTTTTTTTTTAATTGTCTTAATATTTATCACAATGTTTTGAAAGGATCTTACAATTGTCGAGTATTATAATACATTGTTCCAATTAGGTGGTAATATATCTTAAAATTTACTTTTTTCAGTTCACAAACGTCCGCTATTTGGGGTAGGCAAGGCGCCGATGCTCGTTTAGCGTTCCCTAATTGCAGTGTACGGGCTACGTGTTATAACGGAAGAATTTTGCGTACACTATTATTACAGCGATAATCGTTTACCTGGCGACCAATTCAGTTCTGCAAACATGGCCGCCTGTTGACGCAATCCGATATTCCCCAATTCATAGGACAAACCTTGGTTTCGTATCTCAATATAGCCTAGTTTATGTTAGCTATCATACGAAATAAGCAGCATGTTTTTTTTTAATTGTCTTAATATTTATCACAATGTTTTGAAAGGATCTTACAATTGTCGAGTATTATAATACATTGTTCCAATTAGGTGGTAATATATCTTAAAATTTACTTTTTTCAGTTCACAAACGTCCGCTATTTGGGGTAGGCAAGGCGCCGAGGCTCGTTTAGCGTTCCCTAATTGCAGTGTACGGGCTACGTGTTATAACGGAAGAATTCTGCGTACACTATTATTACAGCGATAATCGTTTACCTGGCGACCAATTCAGTTCTGCAAACATGGCCGCCTGTTGACGCAATCCGATATTCCCAAATTCATATGACAAACTTTGGTTTCGTGTCTCAATATAACCAAATATATATTAGGTAAAATGGCCACTGCTGAACCAAAGCCTCTCCACAATGGGGGGAAACGCCATAATCACCACATCTTGCGTTATTGCACTTACTACCGCCGCATTGGAATGGTTTGACTGACATTGTTCGGTGGACTGACTGCACTAGTGGAAGAATTCTCTTCCACTAGAAGAAAATTCTTCCGCTAGTGGACGGTGGGTCGTCACGTCCCGACGCCTGAATGGACTAGTAATTATCTGTACGATGGGAAGAGACTTACGCCTGCTGATGACTTACGATGCAATAAGGCTAAAGATCCTTCACCATCTAACCGTAACCCCTGCCATACTCCATACTTAGCCCAACTTTTCCAGCTTCACCACCAATAACTCACCTGTATTTATATCCGTGCAACATTCACTGGCAATGTTTCTGATACGTACGACCCATTAAAATCTTGATAAGCAAATAAAACTCATGAACGTATATAAACCGGGTGATCGTAAAATTCACTGCACTCACTTTGTGGCTCCCGATAAATTTATTTAAAAGCTTTGACAGACTATTCAGAGAAAATGATGCCACTTGATGGTCAAAGCTTCGCGGCAGTACAACGGTCTTTATTACGGCCATTGCGATTGGGTATACATTTATATGATACGTTATTATACTTCATTTATAGTTGTTCGACTTATAGTTGTTACTTTATTGCTGTAGTTTTGTATGACTATGTTTAATGTTGTTAAGTAATGTGATAGCCCTGATATGCGTAAATAAGCAAACAGTGTGGTCTTCATTAATTGTAAGTGTATATTTCAGCCTGTAGATTTTGGAATCTTAGTTTAATCCAGTAGGTAATTACAGGTGATCATGACACCACCAACTAGGATTCAGTGTTGACATTCGCAATTTCGTGAAAGCTTATTTAGACGCTGAATTTTTCACGAATACTTAAGTTTTGTTTGTCAAACGTATATAGCATGAAATATTTATAAACAAAGGTAATGCATTTTCTTTTAATCTTTTGCCTTAGTTATGATAAGACTCTACTGCTAGATCAAAGAGACTGAAAACTATGTATGAGAATTGGAAACTAAAAAATATGAGTACCTACCTACCTACTCACGTATCTACTCATATTTTTAAGTTTAAGTTAGACTAACATTCAACCAAACATGCTTTGGTACCTACCTTATATATAGGTATTATACACTTAACCTAACTCATAAAACAAATTCTGGAGTGAAGTTCTTTATCATAGTGTAGCTTAGGTATAACAGAAATGTTTATGATATACATGAAGTAATCGCCTTCAAAGCCCTGTAATTTCCGGCACAGAGGCATAAAACCTTAGGCCTCAGGAGTGGTAACGCATCTGCATTTTGACCTTGATCTTTGTGTGGGTGTCTAAAGGCTGCAGTCAAAAAATAAATAAAAATAAAAACATTCCTTGTCAATTTCAGTAATGCGAATCTGGTCGGAATCTATACAACCTTTTAAATGGTAACGTACATACTCGTTTGTGGACCGACAACTGAGGTCACTACTAGTATTAGTTCATTGCAAACTAAGCCAAAGCGACCTGTGAATCTGAAGATACCGTACTAATTGGAACTCCACGGAATATGAATTAGGACTTAATACTCTTGCACTTTCCGTGTAACGTTGGTGAATAATTGACGGATTGCGCCATTCAGGCGAAAGTTCATTTTACTTGTTTAACATATCTTGTGCTGCTATGCTATGTTTCTGAGTTCAACTCTCAGGTAGTATTGTTGGGTTTTTCTATGTTAGAATATAAATAAATATTTGTTAAAAATGTATCTGTTAAAACTAAATAAATATATATCAATAAAAATGAACAACGGGATGAATGAAGAAGAAGCACGGGACCGGGTTCTCTGCCGCTTCATGTTCTCTGCCTACTCTGTAAAAGACTTGGCATGAAGATACATACATGAATCACTGAAATGTTTGTTCGCACATAGTTTCCGAATGACGGCTACAAATTGGATAAATCTTTCATTTATGTGTTTGTTATTGAGTGGTTAAAAAAAAAGTATGCACCATTAAAAAAATAATAATAGGTCATGGCAAAATATTTAAAAATCTCCAATGGCGGTACGAAGTTCAGCCGGTCAGCTAGTGAACAATATATTTTTTTTATGTAATGGAAGTGGCAAACAAGCATGCAGTTCACATTGATGTGAAGTGATGACTGCAGCCTATAGACACCCATATAAAGACCAAGGTCAAAATGCAGATGCGTTACCACTCCTGAGGCCTAAGGTGTTATGCCTCTGTGCCGGAAATTACAGGGCCGTACATTACCACCTGACCGGAACACGATAGTGCTGAACACTACCATTTAGCGGCAAGTAAGTTAGCTAATGCGGTGGTGCCTACGCCCGCGGGCTCCTTCACTGTAGCTCTACCACCAGTAATATTCCTGCACTTTCTAAACTTTAATTAATGTGACCTATTAATTGAGTTCCTAAAACAAAAATGTATTGTAACGCTTTTTAAATTATTATGAACACATCCGTAAAACGACAACGAAGGGGATGGAAAACGTTACGACTTATCACAACATCTACGTTTTCCCATCCACAATTTCGTCACCGAACCAATTTAAAGTCACATTTCCTCGCTTAAGATGCATTGGCTCATTCGAAACACAGGATTTAAGGTTGGTTCGGAGGCCGAGAGAAGTAGTAAATGTGGCAATTCGTAGGCGACTCGTCCCACAACAAGCATTAGCACTAAATGACATCTACGAAAAATCTTGGCGAAGAGCTTAGATAAGAAATAGGGGAATATAAAAGGTTTTCCTGCTGCTCACACTTTATTTTACTAGCGTTCAATATTGGGACCAAATCAAAAATTGGATGCAACTCTTCTTAGATCGGTTATTGATACAATTAATGTCATTATAATTGAATCACTTTACTATCTTTGATTATAAGAAATACTACATTAATAAAAACACACTAATGTGGCTTGTTTATTCGAGTTTTGCAAAAATAAAATTTTTAATTAAAATAATTTAATCGATAAATATTATGTATTGCAATCAAAGAAGAAACATGTAAGTAATAAATATATAATAAACTAGCTGTGCCCGCGACTTCGTCCACGTGTAAAAAAATATGATTGTTCAGAATCATACCCGGATGAAGTCATGGGCGCAGCTAGTATAAAAGTAGCCTAAGTGACTCCTTATTACATCAGCTATCTCCCAGTGAAAGTCCCGTAAAAATCGGATACACTCAAATTCTATTTATTTGTATGTAGGTATGTATATGTATCGTTGTATGGAGATAAAAGTAGCCTAAGTTACTTCTTATTACATCAGCTACCTTACCCGTGGAAGTCCCGTCAAAGTCGGGTACACTCAATTCTACTTATTTGTATATATGTATGTATGGATGTATGGAGATAAAAGTAGCCTAAGTTACTCCTTATATCAGCTACCTACCCGTGGAAGTCCCGACAGAGTCGGATACACTCCAAATCTATTTATTTGTATGTAGGTATGTATGTATGTATGGATGTATGAAGATAAAAGTAGCCTAATTTACTCCTTATTACATCAGCTACCTACCCGTGGAAGTCCCGTCAAAGTCGGATACACACCAATTCTACTTATTTGTATGTAGGTATGTATGTATGTATGGATGTATGGAGATAAAAGTAGCCTTAGTTACTCCTTATCACATTAGCTATCTGCCAGTGAAAGTCCCATCAAAATCGGTCCAGCCGTTCCCAAGATTAGCCCCGTCAAACACACAGACAGATAGACAGACAAAAATTGTAAAAAATGTTGTTTTGGTATATGTACCGTGTATACATTCATATGCATTTTGTAAAAAGCGGTTATTTTAATATTACAAACTGACACTACAATTTTATTTCTATAGATGTATAGATTTAATATATTATGGAAGGTACAATACAACATAAGAACTAAAAATTCTGTTAAAATTTTAAGACGCTTAAAATTTGCTACCGTTATTATTGAGCAAAATATATACGAAAAAAAATACACCTTTATTGTATGCCCCCATGGACTTCTTAACATTTTCACTTTCTTATTTTTAGTAATTAATTTTGTCTTTTATAGCGGTATCAGAAATACATAATTTGTGAAAATTTTAGCTTTCTAGCTATCACTACATATTTATGAGATACAGCCTGGTGACAGACAGACAGATGGATAGACAACCAGACAGCGAAGGATTAGTAATTCGTAGGGTCCTATTTTACCTTTAAGGTACGAAACCCACCTAAAAGATAAAACTAAGATACAGAATAGCTTAAAAATATTCGATATGATTCTTTAAATTGACATAATTTTTCTATTTCTTAACCGATTCACATGAAACAAACACTTAACGTTCAGTGAAACTTAATGAATATGTTAGTGAAAACCGCAAATCGAATAAGCCGTTTCTGAAATTAGCGTGCACAAACACACAGACAAACAGACATTTTTCCGGGATAAAAAGTACCTAGTGTTCTGCGCCAAAGGTTAAAGTATAATCATACCAAGTTTCATTGTAATCGGACCGGTAGTTTTTATGTGATGCTTGAACAAACAGACAGACAGACAAAACAATTTCTAACCACATATTTGGGTTCAGTATCGATCTAGTAACATCCCCTGGTATTTATTTTTTCAATATTTTTAATGTACAGATTTTACACTTCTACAGTTTTATTATAAGTATAGATAATAGAAAATATTTAGGATAGAAATCCTGAATTCGACCCAGTTTATTTGTAAACTGGGTCGAATTCAGGATTTCTATCGTAATACGTCATTAAATTTTAAAACTAAAGCTACTTGCCATTTTCCACCTGAATCCATTCAGCCATTTTTACAAAATCATCTGCGCGCGAATCCTACTTGTACTTCGCTAATTTTTGCAGCAAGTAATCTACCATTTTAATGCCAGCATATTATTATATACAAACTGTGCTGTTTACGCGCCCAATCATTAAAGAATGGGACTGGCAGTGGAAAGTTAAATTGCCCATGTTTGTAGACAGAATGTGAGTCAATGTCTGGCGCCATCCACAGTGGCTCATGCAGACGATATTCGTGGAAAACGCTTTTGGCCCGACTGGAAATAACATTCAATTACTGAACAATGACTTTTCAAATCGACGCATTATGGTCCATTAAAGTAACTTTGTGTGTTTATATATTATGTAAGTGTTTATCACTAGATAACAAAAACAAAAGGGAATTGCTACAAAATAAACTAGTTAAGTACGAGTCGGGCTAGTGTGTACAGGATTCAGCACAATAAAAAAATAAGTAAATTAATACACTTACACTCACAGGTACCCCATACTAGGTATTAAACCTGTGTCAATACAACTATTCGGTCGCTCCCGGTTGCTATCGATAGATAGCAGTCGTTAAACCTTGTCGGAGGCCTTATGGGCGGTATGCAAAACATCCGACAGCGGGTTGGCCACTAACCAACCCACCTCCACCAATCCGCATTAGAGCAGCGTGGAGTAAGCTCCAAGCCTCCCCCCAAAAAAGGGGAGAGACTCGTGCCCAACAGTAAGACGTATAATAGGTTGCCATTATTATTTTTTTTTTTTTTATGTCTCTCGTCAGCACGGGGTCCAATTTGAACCCCGGACCTTTGTCAGGCTTGCGCGGGGACATGGGGGGTCCAACACGTAGAGGCCCTTTCGAGAATTTTGCTCTACTTTGTAATGGGTTATATTCGGCGGGACCTCTCTCTGACTGCATCAATAGTTAATACAGACACAGACAGACTCCGCAGAATATAATGGGACTATTGTAATGAAAAGTGATTTGCCAAACTTTGGGCTATGTGGGTGAACTGGGGGGACTAGCTGGCTGGGCCTATGGAGTGAGATCCGGCACCTGCCTATATTCAACATCTCACATTATCGAATCCTACTTTAGGCAGGTGGTGACTCGCCTCTCCTTGGTGGGCCCCCCAAACAGCCAACCCGATGGTCGACAGGGGGCAACACTGTTGAGAGAGGCTAAGGGTGTCGAGAGGTCTGGCCCCGGTTTCACCATCACGAGCGAGTAATCTCGAGCTCGGAGCGGGCTTCCCCGCTATTATGCCTTTAGACACTTCCACCCCCGAGTGTATGGCTCTTTCAGAAATTTAGACAACAGCCTATTATCTAAATTTCTGCAAATGCCATACCTCTAGCGCCCCACTCTGACCGGCCAATGAAGGCAAGCCAGAGGTGAGAGACCTGATGCTCTGTCCGGCCGTACCTCTGTGTGGCGGACGAGGCGGAGCCCAGTTCTCTCGGAGGAACTCGAGATGATGGTAGGGGGTGGTGTCGCTACTCACCAACAGCTCGCCACAAGCTGCTCTGCCCCCTTATTATTATTATTATTATAATACAACTATTTGTCCCGGTGCGGGGAAAAAACCCGCGACCCTTCGAATCAAACGGTCATCTCACACCGCTGGACTAACCGGGTCGTCAATTATCATAGTTTACTTCCAAATAATAATTAAATAGCGTAAAATTACCTAATATTTTATTGTGTTTACATAAGAATATACGAGTACCTTTTAATATATCAGAAGTGTATCTATAGGCAGCAGTCATCACTTAACATCAATGTGAACTGCATGCTTGTTTGCCACCTTCATTACAAAAAAAATTTTAGCGCTTCATAATAAAACGTGAATGATCGTTAATCACAAACGACTTTAAATTGTATTCTTTATTTAATTTAAACTAACACAATCATATTTGCATAGCTACTTACCTTGATTATAATAATAAAATTCACCTATCACTGTGTTACTCGTTATTTATTACTTACAGCATTGTAGTACCAACTCCGACTAGTTTCAACTCTGGCAGGAGCCCAGATTCTAAATTTATTAGAAAGCGTCTAATAGGCTTTAAGTGCTACGAGATTGCTACGAGAACGTTACATGCACTTAAAGCCTAGACGCACGATTCATCTTTTGAAAAGAAGCTATTTTAAAAAAAATCTTCTTTGAATATAAATATAGTTAAAAATATATTGGCGTTGTTGCTCTTGAGTAACGCTCGATAATTAGATACATATTAGGTTATGTAACCGAATGAACAAAAAGGAAATAGCCTACGAAGGCCAAGACTCCCCTACTTTGACCAAATAGGTCGAGTACTGTCTGTAGGAACCCACCTTCAGAAGATTCTTAGGAATCGGCGTGCATGTGTAAAGATAATGATGGTTGTAGAAAAAGCTCGGGAGGTGTGTTAGGACCGGTATATATGGCACTCACTGCTTATCCCGTTAGATATATACGTACATGCCATTTTGACCTACCATTTTGACGACCTGGTTAGTCCAGCGGTGTGAGATGACCTTTTGATTCGAAGGGTCGCGGATTCGATCCCCGCACTGGGACAAATATTTGTATGGCCTACAGATATTTGTTTCGGGTCTGAGTGTTTGTGTATGTGTTGTATGTGTACAACGGCACCCACGACACAGGTGGGGCTGTGAGTGTAAGCGTATTTTATTTATTTATTTATTTACATACATTACCAAACTCAGAGTGTGACAATTGGAATCATCTCTAGTAAAACCGTCTAATATGCTCTTTTGAACCTGATGATAGAGCCTACTTCGTCATGTACGAATTTATTTTTAATTTCGGTTAATGGTATACCATTCAGTATCTGAAGCGCGCATCGCCCTACGGCTGGTGTAGGTTGCAAGCGATCTACTCGGTTAAGCGATACGGGAGCAGTCGGGTGTGTGATGGGTGACCGCTAGTTACAAATTAAAATGCGCGTTTCCGTGCTTCAGATGACACGTTAAGCCATCGGTCCCGGTTACTGTCGATAGATAGCAGTCGTTAAACCTTGTCGGAGGTTTTATTGGCAGTTTGAAAACATCCGACAGGTTCGCCGCTAACCGAGGGTTGGCCACTAACCCTTATCTCCACCAACCCGAATTGGTGCAAGGTGGTGGAGTAAGCTCCAGGCTTCTTCCCAAGAAGGGGAGAGACCCGTGCTCAGTAGTGGGACGTATCGTGGGTTGCCATTATTATTATTTATTATTATTATTCAGTATCTACTTTAAGTAGACACTAAGGTCTACTTCTTTCTACTATCAATAATCTGAGGTTGCAATATAGCGTAACTTATCAAGTAGAACTAATACATCTCCTGTTAAATCATTCATAATGCACTATTACCGCGTTATGCATCAATTAGTGGAGCAAGGAACTAACTGAACTTCAAGATTGATGACCTCGGGTGATTATTACTTGACTATAATGTTGTATATGTACAATAATTATAATTATTCTGGAATGTTCCCATTTATTTGAATATATTTCTATTACCTGGGTGGGGCCTTGGTAGATACAATTCTATTAAATTCAAGAGGGTAATCATCGCTTTACAATGTCACGGAATAGTATTTTCAGAGTGTACCTTTATCGCAACCAGTTTCAATAGACGGCTCTGTATTTTTTGGATTGAAAGCAAAAAGTTGACTTTTGCTTTCAATCCAAACAGTAGCAGTAGCAGAGCAGTAGCGGGCCACTACTACTACGCTGTGGTCCTGGGTTCGATTACTGGGTCGGGGCTATCAGAAATAACGGTGTAAAATTGGTGTCTCCATTTTCTGCTAGCTTCCCAGTACCTCGTAGTTTGGTAGTGTACCCGGAGATATCAACAGGCTCACCACCTGTTACATGGGCCAAAATGTAACCGGCGAATCGTGGGCATGTATGCTTGAATGCATGTATGCTTGAATGGCATTTACCTCTGCCTACCCCTTCGGGGAATACGTGAAGTTACGTAACGTTATCCAAAATAGATAACACATATTATTATAATTTAATAGGAACATAAAACTGCCTAATTATAACTGTAAACTGTACAATGATCTGTAGATACAATCCATAAAAAAACCATTTACTTTCATTGAAATCATTATGCATTTCCTACCACGATACTAACAGTTTAAACTCAAAGACATTCAGTAGAGCAGAGCCCGAACTAGAAATACCTTCCAACTAAACAGCAGAGGCTTAGAACACCTGAGACACACTAATTCCTGTCCCACTCCTCCTTACGACCCATAACAGTTCGCCTGAACACGTCCCAGATAATTGGTGCATACGCAATTAGGAAAACGCCATTAGCTAAATGAAATTTCGCGCGTGAAAGAGTTATAGTCCCGATGACTAATTAATATAACAAAAGGTCAATAAACATGACTCATTGGATCGTTAACGCGTTTGTTGGTGACCAAAATATAGTCAAGTTGTTTTGATTCGTGCTCGATTTACCAACGAATGGAATATTCATTGGACTATTGATTTTTGACGTGCAACAGTACTCTCGCACTCCGGCCGCATTATAAAATGGTTGTAGTGTAATAACTAATTAATGTGGAAGTTCATTATTGTAATGGTTTGTTAATCTTTTTTGTTTTCGTTAAATTATGTCGTTTTATGAGCGAGATTTATGAATCAGTTGATTCTTTTTGATAATGCACCAATTATATTTTTGCAGTTATTAAAATAATTCTGTATTTATAGACGAGGCAATTCAAATCGTTCTCGAAAATTATTTATCAGTTTTCATATTTTTTAGAGTTTATACAAGTATGACTTTGAAGAAAAAAATCAATTTCCAAAAAGATCGGGATAATCGTTTTCTTCATAACGCTGATTTGTTGATCGAAGTATTAGCGAGTGATCGAAAGAAGTATTGTTACAATTGCTTTCGATAACTCAATTTTTTTGTAATGTTATTAAATGATCAAATTCGAATTTTAGTAACAGCAACTGATCTTAACAACATTAGATAATATTTGTTTTCTTCCAGGATTTTGTGGCACAGTGACAATCATGTCACCTTGAATAAATATTATTTCTGTTGTTGAATTAAAATATTCAGGTTCTACGGTCGGTTGGAAAACAAACAAATTATAAAAGAGAATATGGGTAAATAAAGAAACATTACATTATCAATGTATTATACCTATACCTACTTATTTTAAATCTGGCTCGTGTACATGACCATTAATTTATTATAGATCTATTTTGTGTTTTTAAAAACCAAAAAATACGTTTATCAATGTGCACAATTTAAAAATCTTTTAGTACGCCGAAAATATTTCTTTTGTTACTGGAGAATTCATTACATCTCAATTATCCTAATTATCACTTTTTACCAGAAACTATATGACGAACAAAACCTCGGGTAATCTATATAAATAAAAATTTATGGCTCAATGTTTGGCTAAGCGCAAAACTCCAAAACGGTTGGACGATTTCGGGAATTCTTTTTGTGTTGTTTTTATAATTTTTTGGAAAAGGTATGTATGAAAAAAAAAACAGATAGTTGCGCTAAAATTAGAAATTTTAAGAAAACTTATCGACCATATTATCTAATGTAAACCTTATGGACTTTGACATAATGGTCAGTCGTCAATTATCGTTTAAAACAGTTATTGGATCGGTAGGAATTAATATTTGAAAATGACATCAAATTACCAGTAACAATCTATATTGCAATTGCGTGAAGCCGGGGTGGGTCGCTAGTGTTCAACAAAAAGAGTACATTTTTAATAAGGTTATTTTTGTCTAAAAATTCTTCTGTGCTTTGATGCAGTTTACGATGTCCAATTTCGTTAATAAAGTGGAAAATTATCATGTTATTTGCAGCTTGACAACATGGATCAATTATTATTAATTACTAAATTTCAGATTAACGCTACGCAAAATTAGATTAACTTCATAACCTCAACGTTATCAACAAATTTTACACTGAATCTCAATTAGACACAATGGCAAACCATATTTACTATATCAGCCTCAATTTGAAACCATCCGTCAGTCTTTGATATTGGCATAATAATTAATTGTATCCTTGACTAGTGACTGCCCCGGTTTCTTACAGGTACAATATAATAAATAAATACGCTTACACTCACAGCCCCACAGTAGGTATGTATAAACCTGTGTCGTGGGTGCCTTTGTACACATACAACAAACACCCAGACCCGAAACAAATCTTCAATCTATAGGCCATACAAATATTTTTCCCGGTGCGAGGATCGAACTTGCGACCCTTCGAATCAAACGGTCATCTCACACCGCTGGACTAACCGGGTCGTCAATTACTATTTATTTGTCAGGTTCTAAATGACCAATTCGTTCATAAGTTACACTTGAAGGGAAATAATTGTAAGTGCTTCTAATTTCATTAATGACTTTAAGTACAGGACTAACTAGGGCCAGCAAATTCCAAAATCATAATTTTGTTTAATTTTTGTCTGTCTGCTTGTTTGTGATTGCATCTTTATGGTTAAGACCTGCTTTCATTTATTTATCTATACCTATAATAAAACTGTAAAAGTGTGAATTCTGTACATTAAAAATATAAAAAAAACAGGGGATGTTACTAGATCGATACCGAACACAAATATGTGATTAGAAAAATTTTTGTGTGTCTGTCTGTCTGTTTGTTCAAGCATCACACAAAATCTACCGGTCCGATTACGATGAAACTTGATATAATTATACTTTAACCTTTGGCGCACAGAAACTTTTTATCCTGGAAACATGTCTGTCTGTGTGTTTGTGCACGCTAATTTCAGAAATAGCTTATCCGATTTGCAGTTTCACTAATATGTTGTGGTAAGTTTTACTCAACATTAACCCCCTTATTCATAAACGAATTTTAGCTAAAGTGTTGCTAATCTCTCCTTTGTCTTTTTCTATCGTGCACATTTGACAATGCAACTGACAGAGACAAAGCATTCTATAGCTAAAACGTATCTAATATACGTTTTTGAATAAGGGGGTACGTGTTTGTTTCGTGTTGACACGAATCATTGTAATTACTTATTGTCATAACTTTTTTTAACGATTGATCGGTTCAGAAATAAAAAAGTTATGACAATTTAGAGAATCATATTGAATATTTTTTAACTATTCTGTATTTATCTTCTATCTTTTAGGGGGTTTCGTAACAAAAAGGTTAAAACGGACCCTACGGATTACTACTTCTCCGCTGTCTGTCTGTCTATCTGTCCGTCCATCCGTCTGTCTGTCACCAGGCTGTACCTATCTCATAAATAGTGATAGCTAGAAAGCTCACATTTTCACAAATTATATATTTCTGTTACCGCTATGAGACAAAATTGATTACTAAAAGTAAGAAAATGAAAATATTAAGAGGTCCAAGGGGGCATAAAGTAAACGTATTTTTTTTTCGTATGTTTTTTCCTCGATATTTATAGCGGTAGCTAGTAGACGCTTATCATTTTCACAGAATTTTTAGGTCTTATGTTGTATATTTATTACCTTCTAACAAACGTAATTTTTTGTACGGAACCCATCGTGCACGAGTTTGACTCGCACTTAGTCAGTTTTCTCTGTTAGTAACGTTAAGCATACCGGAAAGCAGCGTCCCGGCATAAAACAATCGCCGCTATGATTACCATTCAGCATGCCAAGCGTGGCAATTTCTTTCCTTATGACGCACAAAACTTTTAGGAGCATCTACGGGGAAGGATTTGTTCAACGGAGAGGGACGGACGTCTTTCGGATGTAATTATGATGATGGTGATGGTGGTGGTGGTATAGGTGACATTAGTGGGTAAAAATACACAACGTTATTATTCTATTTTTCTCTTTTGCCGGCTCTTACGGAGTGATATATGCATAAGCATAGATCTATCTTTTATCTTTCATTCTCTATTAAAAGCACTAATTGACTAAAACTTAATACTAATTATTATTATACAAAACTTCATAACATTTTCTATAAAAAAATAGTATGCATAGAAGTTTAAAATGGCCTTTTCGAAAATACGGTTCAGCGTAGGATGGATGCGCGTTAAAACACATAATTAGACATTTTTCGCAATCCTAGCAGCCTCTGTGTATCCCCGATGGCCAAACGTCTAATATCGTGTACAGAGAAGCATTACTGCAAAGTAGTTCTTCTTAGCTACCCAAAAGTTTTTATTTAAATAAACTTTCTTGCACTTACAAGTACATGAGGCGGACTAAATGCTATGAAGCATTCTCGACCAGTCAACTTTGGGGTTTTATTGAAAAAAAAAATGTTTATGATCAAAAATTAACGAAAATATGTATCCAAAAGCGCTGCCCAATGTCACAAAGTCACTATTCCACGCTTGGCGTTCCGACGTCAAGCGTCACGACGCCCAGCGCCCCGACGCCCAACGTCCCGACGCCCAGCGTCCCGACGCCCAGCGTCCCGACGCCCAGCGTCCCGACGCCCAGCGTCCCGACGCCCAGCGCCCCGATGTCGAGCGTCTCGACGCCCAGCGACCCGACGCCCAACGTCACGACGGCCAGCGTCCCGACGCCAAGCGCCCCGATGCCCAGCGTCCCGACGCCCAGCGTCCAGACGCCCAGCGACCCGACGCTCAGCGTCCCGACGCCCAGCGTCCCGACACCCAGCGTCCCGACGCCCAGCGTCCCGACGCCCAGCGTCCCGACGCCCAGCGTCCCGACGCCCATCGTTCCGACGCCCAGCGTCCCGACGCCCAGCGCCCCGACGCCCAGAGTCCCGACGCCCAGCGTCCCGACGCCCAGCGTCCCGACGCCCAGCGCCCCGACGCCCAGCGTCCCTACGCCCAGCGTCCCTACGCCCAGCGTCCCGACGCCCAGCGTCCTTACACCCAGCGTCCCGTCGCCCAGCGTCCCGACGCCCAGCGTCCCGACGACAAGGTGCCGGTTGCTATCGATAGATTGCAGTCGTTTAACCTTGTCGGAGGCCTTATGGGCGGTTTGAAAACATCAGAATCAGAATCAGAATCAGAAATTCATTTATTCATTTAGGGTGACAGGCACCTCTTATGTCCCGCCCAGCGTCCCGACGCCCAGCGTCCCGACGCCCAGCGTCCCGACGCCCATCGTTCCGACGCCCAGCGTCCCGACGCCCAGCGCCCCGACGCCCAGAGTCCCGACGCCCAGCGTCCCGACGCCCAGCGTCCCGACGCCCAGCGTCCCGACGCGCTGCGACCCGACGCCCAGCGTCCCGATGACAAGCGTCCCGACGTCGAGGGTCCCGACGACGAGCCCGACGCCCAGCATCCTGACGCCCAGCGTCCCTACGCCCAGCATCCCGACGCCCAGCGTGCCGACGCCCAGCGTCCAGGCGCCAAGCGTCTCGACGCCCAGCGTCTCGACGCCCAGCGTCCCGACGACAAGCGTCCCGACGTCGAGGGTCCCGACGACGAGCCCGACGCCCAGCATCCTGACGCCCAGCGTCCCTACGCCCAGCATCCCGACGCCCAGCGTGCCGACGCCCAGCGTCCAGGCGCCAAGCGTCACGACGCCCAGCGCCCCGACGCCCAGCGTCCCTACGCCCAGCGTCCCGACGCTCTGCGTCCCGACGCCCAGCGACCCTACACCCAGCGTCCCGTCGCCCAGCGTCCCGACGCCCAGCGTCCCGACGCCCAGCGTCCCGACGACAAGGTCCCGGTTGCTATCGATAGATTGCAGTCGTTTAACCTTGTCGGAGGCCTTATGGGCGGTTTGAAAACATCAGAATCAGAATCAGAATCAGAAATTCATTTATTCATTTAGGGTGACAGGCACCTCTTATGACACGTCAAAAACAAACAAAATAAATTAAAGCGAATAACAATTGATATACATGTCAAGCAAGATAAAAAATATATGTAAAGTCAAGAATATCACTAAGATAAAACTAAATGTAATAAACTAATGTAAAAGTATATCAGTAGAATGTCTCTTTTCCCCATCTGACAGCGGGTTGGTCTATACCCGTACCCTCTCCACCAATTCGCATTAGAGTAGCGTGGTGGAATAAGCTCCAGGCCTCCCCCCAAAAAAAGTGACTCGTGCCCAGCAGTGGGACGTATAACGGGTTGCCATTATTACTCAGGAAGCTGTAGATGTCAATAGACTATAGTTAGTATTCACTTACTACTCGTATCAACATACACCGTACATCACCCAAAAGAAAAAATACACAATATCGAAAAATCCGGTTCTGTGTCATCATGCCTGAAAAATTTAAAGAACCGTGTGCGTTTCAGTTTGTCCATGACCGGTAACAATTATGAAAACCTCTTGCGGTGCAAGTCGCGCGGATATAAAACTTTATGTACGCATATAAATTTCGATGTCGAGACATGTTTTATTGAACAATCGTAAAATTTTGGGTCGGAAAAGACCGACATATTTATTAAATACGAACAAGGTCGTAAACTTGAATGCAAGCATCTTCGTGCCATCGATTATGTTACGATCAAACTATTTCTGGCGTTCACTGCTAACTTTACAATCGGATACGCACTTACAAATAAGGTTATACGCCAGTTGTTACTTCAACTGAATATTTGTATATTTAAAAGTGAAATGCTGTTGGTAATGGATTACCTTTTTTGTCAGGAGTCTTAGGAATCGTACATGTATGAAGAGAATGATGAATGTGGAAGAAGCGCGTGAGGTGTGTCAAGACCGGAATATCTGGCGTTTCACACTTTCTACCTATGCCGTGAGGGACTTGACGTGAAGATACCCATATACATTTTAGTTTTTTTTATGTAATGTGAATAGTGGCAAATAAGCATGCTGTTCACATTGATGTTAAGTGATGACTGCAGCCTATAAACACCCACACAAAGACTGTAGGTTAAAACACAGATGCGTTACCACTTCTGAGGCCTAAGGTATTATGCCTCTGTGCCGGAATTTACAGGGCCGTACATTAGCACCTGACCGAAACAAGATAGTGCTGAACACTAGCATTTAGCGGCAAGTATATTAGGTAATGCGGTGGTGCCTACGCCCGCAAGTTCCGTCTCTGGAGCTCTACCACCAGATTTTTTTTTAAATTGGTGGTAGAGCTCCCGTATTGATAAATAACTGTATAAAATAATTGTAATACACCAGAACAAAAAGACCTCTTAACACATTCTGACATCTTAACGATACTGTATAAACTGCAAAGTCTATCATATCGGTTGTGTAGCTATTTATTAGTTATGAATGGATGTCGTTCACCGACCCCAAATCGGTAAAAATCAGAAAGGGAAAGAAAAATTCGACGTTCAGGACTTCGGTAGATTAGTGGTAAAGCGGTTGGACTGGTTATCTTGACGTCGAAAGTTCAATTCCTGCCTGAAGTCAAATTTTTCTTGCCGTCATATGTTATTACGAAAGTAAAAATACTACAATTACTCATGCTTCTATCGGTCAATTTGATCAGAAAATACGGGGATCTAAAACTAGTTTTGAAAAAAAAATGTCTATCTTTTGTTTTAGTAAGATTACCAACACCAGACAGGTTTTATAATACCTAAGCATAGTTTATAAATGATGTACCCTTAACCCGTCAGCTCACGAGAAAAATATGAAAATTGATTTCAATTGTTCATAAATCCCCAGCTGTCTCACTTATCCTGACGGGTTAGTTACCCAATAAATCCAATTACCTAATTAATAAAAATTATGAGATCAACATAGACAATTTTATGAATTACATTTTAAACATCGTAACACTACAAGCGTGCGAGATTGGGGCGAGACGCAAGTGATTTTTTAACTGCTTCAGTGTGATTACAACACTCGATATGTAGCCACCCTAACATTTGGCATTCCGGTATAAATTCACAAAACGGCTGCAACAATAATGCGAATCGGCTTAACATTTCGCCCAACCACCTTGGGGAGGGTGCGGGATTCCCAGTGACGCGCCAGCGAAAGCGACAGAATACCGTTACCTTTTGCTACACTTATTTACCGAACACAACTCTAATAAATTTAATAAAAGGGAAACGCGTGACATAAAGGATGAGCGGGGAAAAACGTAAGTTCCCTCGCTAAACTACGAGTAAATATTTTCTTATATCACAATTTAAATTTATTACCAGGTAAAAGTCAAAAACCGAATTGCTGTCGGATCTCAGCAGTATGTTTTCCCAAAGAGCACGAAGTCTACAGGTAGTTGGCAGTCGTCCAATTTCTACCTGGAGACAGATACGTCCCACATTAAGCTCCGAACAGTTTACAACAAAACTCTAATGAGGGTTGTATATTTTTCCGCTTGGAATATGAATAAATGAAATAGAATTGGAATTGGCTTGAAATTCATACGTCAGATACGCGAAATGCAGTAGAGTTTATTAAAAAAATATCGAGTGGGTCGGCAGTGAGATACTACGGTAATCCGACTGCCTGTGCCAGGTATCGATGGACGGATTAAAACACCATTTTTACTGACGTTTAAAACCTTTTGCTTGTATCATTTTCGTATTTCCAATTAAGGCGACGTAAATGTGTTTTTTGCGAATGCCATTTTTCCCCTAATGCTCTATATCCTCTGGCATATTTGAAAATCACCGCGAGGGTGATACCTTTTAAAAATCATAATTAAATAATATGATATTAGAGCGAATATTGTTTTCGGCAATTCAAATTTTAAGAACGGGAATCAATATTGAGGTAGATTATTGTCTTACACGAATTTTAGATCATAGTTTTTGCCGAGTTTTACGACCGTCATAAAGTAAGTCGCTCTTAATATTTATAAATAAAGTTGACAGGCAACAATGCGTCGGGGGACGAGGGAATCGATGCCAGGCATGTATATATAAAACTATAAATGACAGATATTCGCGGTCATAAAATTTTATGTAGTTAGGAAGAGCGCTGGGCCTGGGGTTCATGGTGTACACGGTATGCCAATATCATTTTAGCGTACCGTAAGGAGAATAACAAAAAAATATCGTTACTTGTATTGGGACTACAGTGTTGCGTAAATAACAAAATTGGTATGTTGCTAACATTTTATTGTGATTTTATAATATAATCATCATTTCAACAGAACTTTCAGCTACTCAGTACTCACTAGCTAGTAGCTTGAAGTATCTAAAAGATTGTTAAAGAAGAAGAGTTCTATTTTATGAAATATATTGTAGTTTTAATAGGCATATACTTTTTTTAAACAATAGTTGTTGGAAGATGACAAAATAAATTGTATTAATGTTTTGTATTTTTTTCTTTAGTGGTCATAACAGTTATTTTCATGCAGTATAATATTAATTTAATACATATAGTAACTACATTACCTATTTTATTATTATGTGATGTGTATAATATAATATATATCGGGAATAGAGAACACAAACGTACTGAGCTGACTAAACTAACGATTAAAGAAGGTCCTAATCAAAGTACTAAACATGCCCAGTGGCTTGATTGACAAGTGTCATCAATGACACTTGACAGTTGAACTTGACAATTGGAAAAAGGCGGCGTCCGCGCCGGTTCCTTGATATCATTCTGTAACTAGATATAATAATCTAGATTCAGTAATAGTTGGATAACGAGATATAGTAACGATTCGCGTAGTACTGAATTGATTGGCAGAAGAGATTTACATTGTGCAATGAGCATTGGTATTCCGGTAACTGTGTCCCCGGTCGTAAGAGTTTCTTGCCCGTTCTTCTCTTCCGGCGTAATCGAATGGGCGGATCTTTGTCAATTAACGACTATTGCTTCATCTTCTGCCAAACCATGTGCTTTATTTCATCACCCGCTCGAGTTCCCACGCTACAGACGCCCACAAACACGAATAACATATCGGCTTGGAAAGACACGCAGACAACACTACTTCATCTAAGTAGTGTTGTCTGCGTGTCCTGACTGGAGAGGCCTCCTGCCGAGATACATTTATCAGTTGTTTGTTTATATGTCGTTATTACTTATTGTACACTTATCTGTTGGAACAAAATTTAAGTTTTTTGTTTATTTTATTTAATTTCCTCTACGCCACTTTATCGTTTTTTGCGCAAACAGAAAATTGTCGTAGACCAAATAGCTTCAAAGCATTAAGTCCGAATCATCTAACTTTTTTGTGCGTGAAAGTATAAATATTTTTTATATTATCTACTGAATGTAATTCTACGCCTTTCTAGTTAGTTATATTGGGATAGTACATTTGTGACGATAAAGTAGAACATTACACGCTTATTTCCATTAATCCTGAACATCAGTAACATTTAACTACACAATTACCTGGCAGATTGATCGTGAAAAGTAATAATTTGAATGGTGATATACTACCAAAAGTCCAAATAAATGTTTATTCATTTGGATGGATAAAACTTTTTCAAGATGCCTTTTTAATCCAAATTGCTACACTATTTAAACTAAATTGGTTTTTAACGGCTGTTTCCATGCAATCGAATTACAAAAGTCTCGACACGTGAATCCGATGCCACGTATAAAATAAATGAAAAATTTTACAGATTCAACTTCTTTTTTTCGCGTACATCCGAATAAAATACAGACCTCTATTCAGCTGCAGTTCAAGTACGTGCTGATTATAATAACAACGATTTACTGTTTAATGTTTTCGCGTTCAGTAGGTATTTCATTTTTAGATGACAAAATCGAACTTTCATTTTCGTCTTTTGTTGTTCGTCTCATTCAGATTATAAAAAGTAGGCGCACGCAATGCACGTGTCCGTCTTACGCATATCAATCAGGATCGTGTGTCCTGACGTGAATTTAACCTTTTTTACCCAGCACAAAAAGTGTAAGGCGCTGCCAGGCGCTGCTAAAGAAGTTTACACTTCCAAAAAACAACGGGTTGCACTACAGGACTGCCAGCAGAAGTGAAAACTAGAATATTAACGTTGTGCATTTAGACATTTTGGAATTTATCGGTAGGGAATAATTTTGTATGAATAGCTTAAATTATCAGTATGAAAGTACATACTATCACTTACGTTGGGAAATACAATATTAATTTATTGCGCTAGTGTACACCAATTTAACAATTTATTTAACATGAAAAAAAGACAAGTGCGTGTCGGGCCACGCGCATTGTAGGGTTCCGTAGTTTTTAAGTTTGAATAATTTAGTGAAAAAAAATATTTTCTATGGAGTTGTTCAAAACTTTTGAGTAAAATTACATTTGGTCGACTATTACTCGCAAACTTGTAAAGCCAACTTAAGTGTGATAGTTTTCCTTTTATTTTCGTTACATGCAACTAATATTGCTGATACGTTTAAATTTTTAACAACAACCGTTTTGTTGGTAAAGGGGCAGGGAAGTGTCTCTCCACCTCTCGGACTCTAACGAAAATTGGCACTATAAACCTTAATAAGTCACGAACAGTTAACTAAAAGGAAAAATTATAGTAGAACATCCCTAACATTTTTAAAAGACCTATCCAACGATATCCCATACTATATAGAAAACAAAACTTAAAAAAATATCCGCGCGTTGCATGTAGGGAGGTACCCTACATATTTTTTTATCATGTTTTTAATCTACCACTTTGTCGGCGTGATTAAGGTGTAATTATTGTGCCAAATTTGAAGTCTTTAGTACCTATAGTTTTTGCGCTTAACCGCGGACTGACAGACAGACAGACATAGCGAAACTAACGGTTCCTTGGTTACTGCGGAACCCTTATTAAACACTTCGAAGGAATGCCAAATTAGTTTCAATGCAGCAACACACTGTAACGCAATCACGCAAGCACGTTCGCACAAGCGCCCCGTGCCGCCTAAAGGAAACAGCAGGCGCAGGCGCATACATTTTCACCGCGCGGTAGAAAGAGAGATTAGTAGTAAGTATCCCAAATAATTACTTACTACTACTCTCCTACGTCGCGTTGGCGGTCTGCTCTCCCCGTCTTACGAATTTTCTATCAGGTCACTTGTTCTGACGCGAGTTTAAATTTTTTACTTAGCACAAAAAGTGCACAACGCTGCTATAGAAGTTTTCACTTCATTTTCACCATAAAAAGCTCTTTAGGAGGAACTGTATTTGTACTTTACTGTAACTTGTATTTGATGGTACTAATTGTTCCCGTAATTCCCGCATCATATCGTTGTTTCAGAATATCTAAATCAAATCGTCAATAGAATATATCTCATATTATATATAGTGTGATGTATAGATAAATCCTACAGATTGTTGTAAGGTGACAATATACAAACAATGACAAGACTGCTGGACGCTTAGTTTCCCACCCACAGACCAGTATCGTGTGCAGTCCAGTAATCTTATTACGTCGATATTCCCCACTTAATAGTCTAAGATACAGTATCAGAAATATACGTAGATCTTCGCCTGTTATTTTGTGATGTATTGTTATGTGATTATATTGTAGGAAAGTGGTTGAGAGTCGAACTCCTTTGACACTCCCGTTCACCCGGGGCCAAACTGTGTGTCCACGGACCCCTCAACCCGGGCGATATGGTTTTAGTGGTTTTACTGCGTTGTCGGGTAACTTACGGGCGTCGATTAGAGGATGTCCGCCGCCCGTATGGAGAGGTCCCAGACTGGCTGCCGTACAGGTGTTCCGCACCCCACTTACGTTGGTTGGTGCCGAAAAGCTCCGTAGAGGGCCGCACCGAGGGACGCGAAGGTGTGAGATAGCGTTCCCATGACCCCACCACTGATAATAGACGAATCGGAACACTCAGGGGTTTTTAGTGGGTAGTCGGGTGCTTTTCCCAGAGCCCCACAAAACCCACCTCTTTCCCCAAGAATTGGTGTGCGTAACGCATTTTCCTCTGGCAAAAAATAGGGTACTTACATATTTTTAACACCGTATCTTAGACTAGTCAATAGTCCCTCACTTAAGATAAAGGTACCACACTTACAACAATACCCGTAATTTCATTATTCGTACAAATAAAATAAGATTTTATCGATATTGGTCTCTTCAAAAAGTCTCATCACATTAATATTAATTTTGATTGGAATAGTGATGACATTGCAAGCTGTAATAACATTGTTTATAATGGCTCCTAAATAATTGAATATCTGGCACATCTATCTATATCTATACATGTTATGAAACGAAGTCCACCGGCTCTGTCTTCGCAATAAACTCAAAAATTACTGCTTTGGGAAAGGTTTGTGTAAATTATTTGTAAGCGTTAGTGTAAGCGTATTTTATTATTTATTTGTTAATTGGTTGAAATTTATCGACAAATGTTTATTTATTTATTCATAACACTTACTTAAATCTATCAAAACAGAATTTCCCCAATGCGATAGGTAAGCAATTTTTTTTTCAATTATGCTATATACCAATAACATGTTATATGTATAAAAATCAATTGTTGTTCGTGAGTCTCGCTAAAACTCTAGAACGGCTGGACCGATGTAACTAATTTTGGTTTTGATTGATTGTTGGAAATCAGGGAAGGTTTAAAAGGTAAGAAAATATGAAATTGAAGGGAAACAGTAAAAACCACAATTCTATTTTCCCATACAAATAGTCCGTATCTATCAAACCTTTGACACATTATTTAATTCTGGGGCAATATGAAGTTTTCGGGTCAGCTAGTCATAAATAAAACACAATACTAAAATTTATCATTAAAAATTGGAACTAAATTAATTTGTTGGAGGAAAAAAGCAAACCACCTGGGCGCTTTCATCGAAGACGCTGCCTAAACCCTTTGAGATATAACAAAACAACGTACGGTGAAATATTATTATATGCCCGCGAAAAGTATATTTTTTTGCTTGTAAGGCCTTCATGTTATATTTAGCAACAAAATTTATATTTCATCTTTACCGACTACCCTTAAACTGATATAACATGGAAAGCTAGAAAATATTCTTACAAAGCATAATAAATATCCTTTCACAAATCGGATTTTCAAGAATACAGCCTCAATATAACATAGTAACAAAAGTGTACCTTTAGGGTAAAAATGCGTAAATTCCGTACAAGATAGAACAGGTAACATTACGTGGCCTTGTACATTGACATTTAGTGCTGCCTGAGCGATGCTTTACGACCGGTGTGCGGCCCTGGGTACAATCGACTACAACCTGAGTACGTAGATTATTGAATTTAAAAAATCGATATCGGTCGGATACGCGCAATGATGTTATCTGTTTAGAATGAATAGAAGCTCTCTTGTTGTGTGTCGTTTAACAATTTTATTCGTTTTGTGATGTTATATTTTTTTTATACTTTAGCGGCATTTGGAATAAATACGACGTTCAAAAAGATGCATAATTACAGTTGCACATTGTAACCTAACCGGGGAATATGGTCTGCCTTCGGTTACTCTCACAGGGTAAGAATACGTAATTTGTGTATAAGATAGAACTGGTAACTTTACGTGTCCTTATACACAGACATTAAGTGTCGCCTGAGCGATGTTTTATGACCTATGTGAGCCCTTCAAAGATAATTACATTATCTATGTATTCAGGTTGTAATCGATTGTATCTAGTAGACAACCGGATTTAAAATTGATATCAGACATATACACAATAACATTATCTTGTTTGCGACGAATAAAACAGAATCCTTGTTTCGTATCGGTCTACTATTTTACTCTTTTTTTTTAAATAGATTTTACTCTATTTATAAAAAAATTACATCTTACATTATTTACATCTTAATTCAATGTATCTTTCTCCCACTATACCTCTTGACATTTATAAAATAATTAAATCTCTAAAAAATTCAGAAAGTTCGGGCTATGACGGTTTGGTTACTAAAATTATAAAAGACTCTTCAGAAACTATTTTCCCGATCATCTCATATGTTATAACTCTGTGCATTGAACATGTATTCGATCCATATCAGTTAAAGAAGGCTGTTATAAAACCACTGCATAAAAAGAAAGATAAATCTATAATCGACAAATATAGACCAATAGCATTACTTCCAATATTTTCAAAGGTCTTTGAAAAAGTTATTTTTAACGCTTTTTACTCTTTTTTGGACTCTAACAATATTTTAGCTGCAGAACAGTACGGTTTCAGAAAAAATAAATCAATAAATATGGCGATTTATAATCTGCTTTCTGCGGTAATGCCCAAAATTGATAACAGAACTCCAGTTGCAGCTTTGTATCTCGATCTTACTAAAGCTTTCGACCACGTGGACCACGATATACTTTTATAAAAACGATAAAAATATGGTATTAGAGGTAATGCTTTTAATTTAATTAAATCTTATTTATCAGCAGCACGATATTAGCACGCTAATATCAGAAACGGCTTATTCGATTTGCGATTTTCACTAATATATTATGGTAAGTTTCACTTAACATTTAGTGTTTGTTTTATGTGAATCGGTTCAGAAATAAAAAGGTTATGTCAATTAAAAGAATCATATCGAATATTTTTAAGCTATTCTGTATCTTAGTTCTTTCTATCTTTTAGGGGGTTTCGTACCTTAAAGGGTAAAAACGGACCCTACGGATTACTAATCCTCCGCTGTCTGTCTGTCCGTCCGTCTGTCTGTCACCAGCATGTATCTCATAAATAGTGATAGCTGAAAAGCTAACATTTTCACAAATTATGTATTTCTGATACCGCTATAAAAAAAAATAATTACTAAATAAGAAAATGAAAATGTTAAGGGGTCCAAGGTCATGTAAGGGAATTTTAAACATGGCATGTGCTGTCTTTCTATCCGGAAGCAGTGTGACAGCAATTCCCCACGACGCTACAGCAATAGCAATTTTGCCTTGCCTCCTGACCTCTGCAAGTATGCCAGTGGTAATGAATGTTTTTCCTGTTCCACCAGGAGCATCCAAAATCCAGGAGAAAAACATTTTACCCTGGTTTTGCCCAACTAATTTGTCTCAGCGTTATACTCCCGGTCTTGATGCGGTGATGATTTGGGGAGCTGGTTTATTCGATAATAATAATAATAATATATATAGTCAACACGGTCTACAAATTGATAGCAAAGAGCCTCGACCAACATCTCAAGAGGCTCAAATTAGGAAGTTGGATCAAGGGTCTGATGCAGAAGGCGGCACTTCTCGGCACGGCACGTATAGTGAGGAGGTTCTTGTCTCTGTGACCCTAACCACCGACGGCTTGGACCCTGTTCCCGCTGCCGGCGGCGCTCTATTTTTTATTTTTTATATATATTTGTTTCTTTTTTATAACTTATGTATGTAAAATAATACTAAATAAATGAGTGGTATAATAATATAATAAATCGTTTATTGATATCTCTCTCACACAGAAAAAATACATAATCAGATATATTAGATACATAGTTCAATCGGTGGTGGTAATGACCACATCTTGAAATGAACTAATACAGGTGTTCAGCATGCGTTCATTAGTTACTTCGACTTCGTCTCCAATAGCACGTGTCTCAAGGCTCGTAAAAAATCTTCAGACAGATGATGGCGATATTTCTCCGTCACTGACGCTTGCCTCCGCGAGGGTGTAATCTCAGTTTTGGTAACGGTCAAGAAGGTGACGTGCTACGCAGGCTGCGCGGTAAGTGGGATACTCCACGCCATAAAATATCCTCAAAAAAGTGAAATACGTTGGGCCTCGGACCGTGTGAAGTAACAATCACAGGAAATAGCTTTCGCCATTATTTGGATGCACGGTACCTTTAAACCTTACCCAATGCGGTGTCCTTGAAAATTCTCGGATATTCATGCAAAAGTTGAAGTAAATCCATTAAGATCCATTACTTTTTGAGTTTAGCTCGGACATACATACAGACAAACAACAACAGACAAAACAAACACTATATTTGGCTTCGATATCGATAGTAGATCACGCCCCAAGTATTCTTTAAAACAAAAAAATAATGTTACTTAATTTATAGCTCTTCCCCCGTAGGAGATAGCGTGATAATATGTAGCCTATAAGTTGACCGGACCTGTTAATAATATTCATGCAAAATTTACTTCAAATTTTGCATGAATATGACTAACAGGTGCTATTTAGTAGGTACTTTTTTAGTTTAGCCCGGAGATACATACAGACAAACAGCCAAAAAATCTGAAAACTATATTTTTGGCTTCGATTTCTATTGAAGATCACGTCCTAAGTATTCTTTAAAAAAATATTCAATGTACAGTTTTGACTTTCCTACGATTTCATTAAATGTAGAGATTCCCGTGGGAATTAGTGATTTTCCCGCAATAAAAAGTAGCCTAAATGTTGACCAGGCTTAGTATCTATACACCACAAAAAGTTTCATTCGAATCCGTCCAGTATCTTCGGAGATTAGCCTGGACAAAGGGACAAACAGACAAACAGACAGACAATAAAATTGAAAAGTGTTCTAATACTATTTTAACATCGCCCCCAATTAGTTTTTCGTAAATATATACAATGTACAGACACGCCGCTTTTACTGTTTTATTATAAGTATAGAAGTAAAAAGTTTTTTTGTTACACGTCTTTCAAAAGTTTTCGTTTTGTGATGTTTTTAGTATTTTATAGTTTAGCGGTACTGAGAATAAATGTGATGTTCAAATAAACCAATATTAGCAAAACCTTATAGTACTACCTAACTGGAGAACATGATGTCCTTTATACTAGGTAGATTTCCTTAAATCACAATAGTGATTTTTTTTAACGTTCATGGGTTAAACATTATATTTTACAAATAATTTATCTCCCATCCACAATTTTTTTTCAATACTTAATCATATCATGGCAAGCTACAAACTATTAACACAAAGCAAAATAATCATCGAATAATAAATCGCATTATCTAGAATACAGCCTTAAATATAACCCAGTAACAAAAACGTACCTTCAGGGTAAAAGTGCGTATATTTGGTACAGGATAGAACAGTTATCGTTACGTGCCCTTGCACGTTGACATTTAGTGCTGCCTGAGCGATATATACTATACGACTGATGTACGCCTCTTCGACACAATCGATTGCAATCTGAATACATCGATCATATTGTTGAATTTAAGATATCGATTTTTGTCGAGAATTTGTTTTTTGTTTACGACGTACAATAGTTCTCTTTGTGGTATCGTTTAATTATACATATTTTTTTACGTTCTGTGAATTTTTTATGCGTTTATAGTTCGGTATGTAGATCATGAATCAAACACGACGTTAAAATAGATGCAAAATTATTGAACCGTTCATCATTATGTAACCGGAGGACACGGTATCTTTTAAAGTGTGTAAATTGAAAATTTCAGGGCCGCACATTATTACCGGACCGGGGATCATGGTCTCCTTTCAGGTACTCCTTCAGGGTAAAAGTGCGTAAATTCGGTACAAGATAGAACAGGTAACATTACGTGGCGTTGTATATTGACATTTATTGCCGCCTGAGCGGTACTTTACGACCAGTGTGCACCCCTCAGTGCAATCGACTACAACCTGAATACGTACGAGAGATTATTGAAATTAACCCGTCAGCTCGCGAGAAATATAAGACAATAGATTTTTTATTGTTATGCGGACCATAAGGCTCGCTCAATCCTCAAGAACTGAATTAGATATAAGCTCAGGATAGAAAGTATAACATTATTTGCTTTACAACGTATTATAAAATTACCAAAGAAATAAAAAACGATGTACACCTTGAAAATATAAATCTACTTACAAGACAAACTTATACATTTTCAAAGCAGTTAATATAACGCTCTGTTGTAGCAAATAGCGCCACGACGTAGCATTTGTGACATGGCACGATTGAGCCAATTATTTCTCCTACTTAAGCGGTCTTTCTCTTAATGGAAGTGGCAAACCAGCATGCAGTTCAAATTGATGTTAAGTGATGACTGCAGCCAATAGACACCCACACAAACATCAAGGTCAAAATGCAGATGCGTTACCACTCCTGAGGCCAAAGGTGTTATGCCTCTGTGCCGGAAATTACAAAGCCGTACATTATCAGCTGACCGGAACACTATAGTGCTGAAAATGCAGTGGTGCCCACGAGCTCCATCACTGGAGCTCTCCCACCAGTAAAAATCGGTTTTATATCAGTATTACTATATTAATGTTAGAAATACATAAAAATACTGTGCGTTTTCGATTGACATTACTTTTATTGCATCCAGTAACTGATGCTTCTTAAACTGATTTATCAATCAACTTTCAATAACTGTATTGAATATTCAATATTCACGGCACAAGAGCTTGTTATTTCATTAAACATAATTAAGTTCTGGTGTTAAACAATCTGTCAAAGATAAACAAACATTTATTGAAGCACATTAAACATTTCGCACTGTATACATAAATAAAGGACAACAAACCGTTTAGTTATTATTTAGCTTGCAGTGGCGAGTCGTGTAACATTTGTCAGGCAATTTAATGTAGACCTACCAAACAAATCTCCGAGCTGGGTGGTTTCATAATTTCATAATCTTAACGGCCAACTCGCCGCATAAATTGAAGGAATTTAGTGAGGTTTCTCTCCCTCGAGGTCAAACACTTACTGACCATATCCTTACATCATCTGTCCGGTACCACACAACGCTAGTAAATCGTTTAAGGAGAGTAATTATGAGATAAACACGGATTATGCTACCCGTGAACTCGACTTCGTACTTTTGTTATTTATCTACCGCTTTTACGGGTTAGTTTTGCTTGCACAACATTTAACCCGTTAAATGTGGGTGTTTTGTTGCTTTATTAGCTAGTGATATACTCTATCTTCGGATGGTCTGTAATTAAAGAAACTAAAACGTATGTATTATTCCTTCTAGAATTAATAACCTTATTTGTGTTTAAGTCACACACTAATTGAAAGCATTAAATTCATATAGATCTAAAGTCCAGAAATCTCAATGAAACTAAAAAGAAGTTTTTTAGTGCCATTTGGATTTCACCTCTGAATAAACGTTTTTTCTTCTTAATTCATAATATTGTACTATCTTTATAAACATATATCACGGCTGTATTTTCCAGGACTTATATTAGCCAGGATTTATATTAGCTTCCTCCCAATAAGGGGAGAGACTCAGTGCCCAGCAGTGGGACGTATCAAGGGTTGCCATTATTATTATATCAGGCTTTATTATTACTTACTACCAGACCAGTATTGAAATCA
Source organism: Macrosoma leucophasiata (assembly GCA_036365455.1). Taxonomy (NCBI): domain Eukaryota; kingdom Metazoa; phylum Arthropoda; class Insecta; order Lepidoptera; family Hedylidae; genus Macrosoma; species Macrosoma leucophasiata. The sequence goes on along the minus strand of JAWQUS010000007.1, from coordinate 16,451,501 downwards.
ATAAAATAAAAACATTCATGAAAATATTTGTAAAATGATAAAAATTTACATACAGATATTAAGTACACATAATAGGTAGTTTACATGTCGATACACTAAAGGCTCGTGCACACTAATGAGGCTCGTTAAGCGGTTCCATATCTTATTTGACAATGATAATAGTATGTGATTATGTATTAAAATATTTATAGACTTATATAGACTTGTATCAGACTTTTTCTTACCCTTATCCTCCATATTGGTATGAAGATGGCAAATTAGGTTTTAAAATTATCTGAAGACTTTTCGTGTATTTCGAAAACACTTGTGTCATCATCATCCATCCAGCCGAAAGACGTCCACTGCTGGCCAAAGCCTTCCTCAAAGATGCTCACAAAATGCGTCATTAGGGGAGAATATGCCATAATCGCCACGCTTGGCAGGCGGATTGGCGATTACAGTGGCGGTAGTTTTATAGTGGGACGCTTTTGCCTAACCCGCGTGATTATTTTTACTTTCTCAAAAATCGGGAAATTAAGTAAACACTCCTCCAGACGAGCCAGTTATCTTGTACTTCCGAGACCGCGAACTACCCACGGTAAGCGAATATTGACGTTTGATGGGAGCGCAACTATTTAATAAATTACCGTTATTAAATAGTTAAATTATTATTTTTTTTAATTTTAATAAATTATCAAAATTAAAAAAAACGAAACATCTAAATGCATCCAAAATAAAATTATCTAGCCATATAAAAAGTTTGGGAGGTTGTTAATAACAATTTTATTTATACTGTTTAATTTCATAGCGACAAAACTCCAAATCTAAAGTTAAAATATGTGTGTTTTGTGCGAATGCGTGTACGACATCAAATTTACATTTTAATTATGTATTTTTCTTCTCATGTAAGTGATTTTTGTAATCTTTTGTGAGAATAAAGCATCTTTAAACCTATTTTACTAGCGCCCTACTGGAATGGTGTAACCATACAACAACACTGGCCACTGGCCGCGGCGGACCGGAAGGGAGTAGCCATACGCAGGCTTTTTCATGTCACCGAGATGTTGAAATGTGTGCGTGAAATTGTTTATGTATTTTGTTAAAGTGAAGGTGTGAGTTTCGTAGTAATAGACGATTTTTGTAGGGTGTGTGTGTGTGTATCACACGTAGTTTCCCCCGCAAAAATTACAGACTGTTGCATCGGTAATAAGCGCTATGGCTACTCCCCTCTGGTCCGCCGCGGCGGCCGGTGGCCCGTGTTGCTCTATTGGTATAACCGCCCTTGTTCGGTTGACTAGCGGAAGTTTCTCTACCACTAGTGGTCGATAGGGTCACGTCCGGAATTCTCAACTTACACTTGTAGCCGAAATTAATATTTATGTCACTTTATTATTGAACCAACAACAAATGAATGTTAATATTATCTGAAAAACTCACAAGAATATTAAGTCGGTAGTTTATGACAGTGTTTACAAGTCGATACACTAAAGGCCCGTGCTCATGTTCATTGATTTTATTAACATACAATACTGGCGTGATGTGCTCCGCGAGACAGATAATCGCACTGAATGACTTTACGAACTCCGCCATAAATACCTATGTTCTCGATTTTATTTTCTGATTTTTGTTTAATTTCCACTAGTAATGGGAAGGAGCTCTTTTTAATCAATGGTGAAAATTAAAATGCAATTGTTAGATTGAGGGAATATTTTATGTTTACAAACTCTGTGATCTTAAAGTAGTATTAAAACCAATAAAATTTAGTTATTTCTTTTTGTAAAATCTAGAGCCGCCAGTAAGTATCTAAGTGTTTATCGACTTCTTCTCACCCCTATTCGCCATACTTCATTAGTTTGAATATAACAAATAAATCATGTACGCATGTATGTCCATTATTTTAATAATATTTCTCGGTAAAATGCAGAATGTATTGATAGATATTAAAGATTATGTCGATACACTAAAGGCTCATGCACACGGTCATTAATTTAATTAACATACAATACCGGCATGATGTGCTCCGCGAGACAGATAATCGCTTCAAATGACTTTACGAACTCTCAATATATTGCACGATTTAATTTTTTGACGATACCTTCCAATGAAATTAATAGTGAAAATTAAAACACAAGATTAATTGCGGTGGAATTTTTAAATATGCAAGAACTGAGGATCCGTTGTTGTATTGTTGCACAAAGCGATACCAATTGAGCAATGATTTATTTTGTAAACACAATTGTGATTTTCCTTTTTTCATGTCATGAAAGGTACAAGTAAGGTACAGTTTACATTTTTTTTGTAACAAAAGTAGCAAAGAAGAAAGCCGTTGACATGGATATTAAATGATGACTGTAGCCTATAGACAGCTGCACAAAAACCAGAGGTCACCACCCAAAGGTTGCCACCTTGAGTCTTCTTATAAGGTATCTATAGCGAGCGACCAAATATCATATGACAATACTAGCAACACTCATTGGTCAATGACCTTTATATTTAAAAATCATTCTACCTACCGTAAGAAACTTGGCGTGAAGACAAACATGGATATATATTACAAACTAGCTGATTCGGCAAACTTCGCATTGCCTCAGAATTAAATAATGTGTCAAAGGTTTGATAGATACGGACTATTTGTATGGAAAAATGAAATTGTGGTTTTTACTATTTCCTTTCAATTTCTTCATATTTTGGACTCCTCCCTGGACTTCCAAAAATCATTCAAAACCAAAATTAGCCCAATCGGTACACTCGCTCTCGAGTTTTAGCGAGACTTACGAACAGCAATTGATTTTATATATATAAGATAAGATATAACTACTATTAGATATGATTACTATTCGCGCTATCAAACATTTTTAAGTCAGTGTTGATATTAAATACTTAGACTTATTAAATTCAATATACTGCATGTATGTCTATCGTCCGATGGGAGCGGAACAGAAACGTACCTAAATGGAATGAAAACATTCGGGTTTCGTTTTCATTCATTTAATTAGTCGGAGTTTTAAGCGGCGCCACAGTGTCGCTTCACAATTTACTCACCCATCCATTTAGACGTTTTAGTCACCATTTTACCTAAAATTTAAAGTGATTTATGCTAAATTATATTTTTGATTGATTAAATTTAGCTCTTTTTCAGTCTCATATTAAATTTTAAATTCATCATATTCAGCTAGATTTAGAATACCCATTGCAAAATGCATAAGGCAAAAATGGTTTGCTATTTTAATGGTAAAAACGCATACAGCTCACATTGATTGTATTTAAAATAAAATACGCTAAAAATGTTTAATTTTAACCAGACATTTCGATGTAGATACATTACGTGGAAGGGTCACGGTGACCTACCGTCCACTAGCGGAAGATTATTCTTCCGTTAGTGCAATCACTCATCTGAACAACGGCAGTCAAACCATCCCAATCAGGGCGGTAATAAGTGCAATGACGTATGATGGGTAGCGGCATCCTGCGATAAAACTATCGCCTTCTCGATCGCCAATCCCCATGCCAAGCATGGCGATTTGCATCTTTGATCCGGAGGCGGTATTTGGCGATTTTCAGCTGAAATGATAATGAAGTGCAACTTCTGATTTAAAACAAAGCAAGATACATTATGAACCATTTTAGTAAAAGTTGACAAAATATTGAGTTAACTAAAATAAATTATTAGTAGACGATGCGCGCAAAATACATTGTGCTACTTCCTGTTTTTCAGTTTTTCCAAATTTATGATTCGAATCCCATGCGAGTTCAAGCGTGAACGAGTTTTCACCTAGTTACTCCACTTTTGCAGGTAAATTTACCTTTTTAAAATTAAATTTCAGCGTTTTCCGATGTTAAACTTTATCTATTCCGAAAAAAAAACTTTGATGGTGAAAGTAGGAAACATGATGATAAGCTTTATGAGTAGATTATTGACTACAGAAAATACGAACGATCCTGGGCCGCCCTCTTCCAGCAATTGTTCACAACTACATGAAGTCATTGATCCACCTTGTTTTTTTTTTCACCTCCTTTGTATATTTATACAAGAGGAGTAAGTACTGTTGTGGATGACTTAACAGAAGTCCTCGCTACGGTTTACGAGCGACTTAAGTCAATATCAAGGTGAAAGGTGAGTATAGAGTGGATTAGGTATGTATTTTGAGGTCAAGTGTATATACTCGAATATGATATTTCATGTATTATCGAACTGCTTTAAGGTGTTGACAATGTGTTTAGTGCAGTGATTGAATGTGTTTCTTGTACTTTCTTCTTCTTTGTTTACCTTGTGGGAGCCTGCTTTTGCTTTGTCTTCCGGTACTCTTCTGCCCCAAGGGCTAATGGCTAACGGCTAAAAAAGGGGATATGCCATTATCGCCACGCTCGGCTTGCGGGTTGGTTGGTTGGTTGGACCGCAGTGGCGGTAGTTTGATCGCGGAACGCTGCTTCCCACCCCGCGTTATTGTATTTATTATTTTTAGTAGACTAGTTTGATAGCCATTGTTCAGATGGCTGACTGCACTAGCGGAATTATTCCTCTAATAGTGGGCGGTGGGGTCACCACGTCCCAACGTCTGAAAGAACCGTTAAATATTTGGTAGCATATTAAATAGAACATAGTATCTTCATCAGGCGAATTTATAGATATTAAGAAGTCTATAACGCCTTAAATTCATTGATAAAAAATCTGTTATTAGCGATCTGCGTAATCTTCTAAAATTATTAAATAAATGATGAACTAAAAATTGATATTCCTGATGATTTCGTAGTTTGATCTCATCTCATAGGTATAATGATATCATTGTTTATCGAACAAAAATAGTCGAAGTAAAACTTTAAGTAAACGGAATGAAAACTTGTTGAAAAGATGAAAATGCTTTTGACCTCCGGGGGCTGGGAAAAGGTGGTTGAATATTTAAAAAGAATCCACGGGAACGATACGGTCTCTACAACGCTCCGCTGAGGTACCAAGGAAAATGTAAACTAATCCATACATGTGTATACTTTGCTTCCATTATGTTATGAAAAACGCGAAATAAATTCTGCATTTTCATTGCATCTCATTCTGTTTTATGTTAATCTTTCTACCTTGTACCACAGGCCAGTGTTGTTTTGTTTTGAAAATTTTCTATTCCTTTTTGTTTCTGTAACGAAAAATAGAGTTACTACCCATAATGTAGTCTCATCACGCTCGAGTAAGAATATGTTTAATATAAAAAACATTGTTAAGAAAGCACGTCTCGCTTCGAAGAGTCTTCATTGGTTAAGCTCCTTTATGCGATACCGCCTAACAATTTCAAATTAAGCAATATTGTAGCCCCTTCGACAGGACATGAGTCTATAAAACTAAACTTGTTAAACTTGAACCGAAGCTTATGACCTTCTTTTCTGTTCGTAAAGGTTCGGTTACCATCACGTGATATGGGTATGATAATGAGAGCGCCCTTAATTTCCTATCATCGCACCGCACCCCATTAACTGGCTAATTACTCTACATTTTGTAAATTCATTCGCAAATATACTTAAAGCGCGCAGTTTAATGACAGGTTTACCTTTCATTTATTGCCGACATTACAGGCATTGTACAAACTTTACATAATTAAATTATAACGTTAAAAGAGTGGTGATTTTTCAAATTGTTTTAAAATATCATTGAATCATTTTGGGTTTGAAATTCATGAATTATTTTTAATAGGTACAATTGTGGAACATTCCATCAAAAACTTTTGATATCGTTTAAAAACTTAACAAAACAAATAATTCTTGATGTTTTTACAGACAGTTTGTATTAATGGTCGAAGAAAAGAGCAATCCAGGTGAAGTCAATTTCAACTTAATTGGAAAAGCGCCCAGTTTTATCTGAATGTTACAGATCCAGTTGAAAATCTTGTCCTTCTTGGGTTCCATGTTTCAAAAGGAATAAATAATATCACAAGAAGCCTTATAGGATCACTGCTTTTGTCTGTCTGTCTATCCACCTGTATTGTATCTGTATTTGCTTCAAAACCACACCCAACTGCAGATTTTTTCTTTCATATTTTATTTCATCGCCTTGGGTAACGGAATCTATTCCCAACGATGTAAGTTAATCTGTATATTCTTAATTATCATTTTCGCTTTCTCTTTTACATTGGAATCATTCTAGATTACCATCTGCTTTTCCAAATTAACCCCAATGTTTATCTAAAACTATAAAATCGAAGCTTCGGCACCTGGCTAATTCGCAACTGGCGTCATCACAAATTACGATCTCCTCTCGCCCTTACAACAGCCTCCTTTGCGATAAACATCTTTTTATTCCTTGCAAAAGGGAATCTGAGTTGCAATTTCACATTCTCCTGCTGATTACTAAGCGCCCGAGAGGCCAGATTTCATGGAGCCAATTGCCATTCACGCGTAGGCGAAAGTGATCACCGGGGTGATATTATTTAAATGTAATGTTTTTTCGATACTTTTCGCTTCGTTAATATGCCACTCGATCTTATTAAAAAATGGACCCATAAACTACTTTTTACCCATTTAGGTTTGATAAGCGACATTTGTTTCCCTTCGATAGAATGTCGCTCAATCTTAATTAAAAGTGGACTCATAAATTGCCTGTATCCATTTGAAATATTTTTATTTAATATTTTTATTAATAATTGAATCTATATTGCTTTTGAAAATATATTATACACTAAAATAATATGAAGAAGAAGCACGGGAGGTCTGTCAGGGCCGGGATATCTGGCACTCCACACTTTCTGCCTACCCGGTAAGGGACTTGGCGTGAAAAAACATAAATACATACTAAAATAACCTCTACAACCAGGCATTTAAATAAAAGTTAATTAACCAGTCGCTCTCTTAACTAAACCATGCAAACTATTACTGACACACTTGGCGTTGGGTACCTACTCGTATATGATTTCCATAAGTTAAACCTACCTCTGGTATTATACCGTGCACTACATAAATAATTCTAAAATCCAAACAGTCACCATTATAATATCATAACGTGCAAATATGCATCTGTACGGTATTGTTCTGCAATGGAATGTTATTACACGAGTTGCATGAATGTTAAGAATATCCATTAAAACCATAATTAGATAGCTGCAAGGGTCAGTGGAGTAGTTTAAAGGAAAATATGCGAATTGTAGTATTAAATAATTGGTTGCGTGTTGTCGGGGCGGCCCCGTGGCGCCGATGTCAACACTGCAAGAGGCGCACTGCGGCAGAATACCTACTTTTTTATGTAATGGTAGTGGTACTTCAGCCTAGAGACCCCACACCAAGACCAAGGTCAATTTGCAGATGCGTTACCACTCCTGAGGTCTGAGGTGTTATGCCTCTGTGCCGGATATTACAGGACCGTACATTACCACTTGACCGGAACACGATAGAGCTGAATACTACTATTTAGCGGCAAGTATATTAGGTAATGTGGTGGTGCCTACGCCCACGAGCTCCGTCACTAGAGCTCTACCAGTAAATAAAAGTATCTGGACTCGACTCTCACTTCCCCTGATAACACTATTGTAACTTTGAGACGATAAGTATATGCACTACTGGAGACTATTTGGTGCAGCCGTGAGACATACCGTAGGTAAGTATTACGTAGGTTAGTCGGTATTAATAGGTTGGGGAAAGTCTTTTCGCATTATAGTATGTATGAACTTGTAATAAAATCTCTTTGGCTGTAGTATTTGTATCTGGCTGGTTTTGGTATCATTGCAAGTTAAAATTTTAAAGAACATAATTCCAAATTCAAATTAGGCAAATGTGTGATTTTCATTTGTTTTTCGTACTGTCAAGATGAGTGTATCTGATGAAGAAATTCGATACAATACATTTTAAAATTTTACTACAAAAAAGGTTAAAACGCAACGCAAGCCGCGAAAAAAATTTGCGATGTTTATGGACCTAGTGCAGTGTCTGTGAGAGTAGCACAAATTTGGTTTAAGCGTTTTCAATCCGGAAATTTTGATGTCAAATATGCACCTCGCTCTGGTCGCCCTATTACGGATAAAATGGATGCCATTTTTGAAAAAGTGGAGCAAGATCGATATCAGTAGTTACGACGTAGCTGAAGAACTGAGAATTGATCACAAAACAGTTTTGGCGCATTTGAAAAAAGCTGGGTACAAAAACAAGCTCGATATTTGGGTACCTCACGAGCTCACTGAAAGAAACCTAATGAACCGTGTACTCATTTGTGATTCTTTATTACGACGTAATGAAACCGAATCATGTTTGAAGAAGCTGATAACTGGTGATGAAAAGTGGATCACGTACGACAAGAACGTGCGAAAGAGGTCGTGATCAAAGGCCGGTCAGGCTTCACAGATTTCGGCGAAACCCGGGTTAACTCGCCTTTCAGTGAGCTCGTGAGGTACCCAAATATCGAGCTTGTTTTTGTACCCAGCTTTTTTCAAATGCGCCAAAACTGTTTTGTGATCAATTCTCAGTTCTTCAGCTACATCGTAACTACTGATATCGAATGTTGTGTGTGTGGTGGGATTGGAAGGGCATTATTAATTATGAGCTATTACCACCAGGCAGGACTATCGATTCTGAACTCTACTGCGAACAACTGATGAGATTAAAGCAAGAAGTTGAGAGAAAGCGGCCGGAATTGATCAACAGAAGGGGTGTGGTGTTTCATCATGATAACGCTAGACCTCACATATCTATAGCCACTCAGCAAAAATTAAGAGAGTTTGGCTAGGAGGTGTTAATGCATCCGCCGTATAGTTCTGACCTTGCACCTTCAGATTTTCACCTGTTTCGGTCTCTTCAGAATTCTTTATGCAATGGTAGGTTAACATCACGAGAGGACTGCCAAATCCACTTGTCGCGGCGCGGTATTTTGATGAGAAGTCCCAAATTTTTTATAGCAATGGGATTATGTCCCTACCTACAAGATGGCAAAAGGTTATCGAACAAAATGGTACATACATACTTTAGTTAAATTTAAATGAACTGTATTAAAAAATGTTTTGAATTATCAAAAAAAATGCGAAGAAACTTTTTCCCCAATATTTGGTGTTAGCAATAAGTTTTTGTTTCTTCGTTATTATTTTTGTTTGGATGTCTACCATTTTTTAAATTAATTGGGGTTTTTTACGTTATTGTTAGGTCCTTAATTTTAATGGATGGATGTACTAACCTTAGTAAAAATGTACTTACCTTTGTCATGTCTCAAGGCTGTAAACAAATAAATCAGTTTCAGTTTCACAATATGACGTCTGCACTCTCTTAGTATTTTAGGAGACTCCTAAAACATTTTTTGTGATTGGATTCTAATCTATTACTAGTGGTAGAGCTCCAGTGACGGAGCTCGTGGGTGTAGGCACCACCGCATTACCTAATATACTTGCCGCTAAATGGTAGTGTTCTGCACTATCGTGTTCCGGTCAGGTGGTAATGTACGGCCCTGTAATTTCCGGCACAGAGGCGTAACACCTTAGGCCTCAGGAGTGGTAACGCATCTGCACTTTGACCTTGGTCTTTGTGTGGGTGTCTATAGGCTGCAGTCATCACTTAACATCAATGTGAACTGCATGCTTGTTTGCCACTTTCATTACATAAAAAAATTACTAGTAATTTTAAGTTTTTTTTAATATAATTTACCCATAACTTGGGTCTCCTAAGCTTTTGTAAGTTGACATCCGAAATAGGACAGAAAATGCATTTTTAAACCTATCACAATTTTTACAGATGCGTCATTATCTTATCTTCGATTTTTGTTCATATTGGTCGGATTAGAGTCACCTTTATGAGGATTTAGTGTCTTGAAGGTATATTCATGAATAATTACAAATGAAGTAAATACAGCATTAACTGCAGGGTTCAGTAAAGCAGTTTAAAGGAAAACATGTGAATTGTAGTATATTAAATAATTGGTTGCATGTTGTCGGGGCGGCCCCGTGGCGCCGATGTCAACACTGCAAGAGGCGCACTGCGGCAGAATACCTACTTGACTCGACCCTTACTTCCCTATAATACTATTGTAACTTTGAGAATATATGCACTCAATTTCTCTCTCAGTATTTTAGAAGGGCCAAATTTAGAGTAGGCATTGGATGATAAGGACGTTTTTAATCAGCTATCGTTTTTACCGGTTGTGTATTACATATCTACGAAAGACAAAAGTTGTGTATGAGCTTTTTAATGTTTCACAGCCTTTTAGCAAGTTTACAGCCCAAATAGAATATATTTTTTAGTCTTGACTGCATCGCGATATATCTGTAATAATTATTTTAAAGCTGTTTTTAGTGATAAAATCAGGATATTTAAATAAAGTAAAATGAGAGAAATGCCGCAAGTACAACATGGAATTATTCTACTAACAATGTATTACTTAACCTGTAATTTAAAAGATCGGTTAAGTAGATTACAAGGCAAAGGAGTGGAAAAATAATTTATTTTTAATATTTCACAGCTATTAGATACGAGTTTATAGCCGATGAAGAAGAGAAAATGTTTTTTTTTTGGTTTGGAATAGTTTCTACACAAAATTCATCCCTGCTGTCTTTTCTGTAACCGTAACAAACTATTTGTAACGACATTTCAATATGGTGTAGGTCGCGCCAGGTAAAAAGAACGCTGGCGGTCAAGCTGCGCGTCATGTGTTTTTATTTCATTTATGTTATTCTATGTAATATAGTTTTCAATCTGCCTACCAATACACGAAACCGCAAGCGAAAGCTAGATCAAAAATAAACCATTAGGGCTAGTACTTTCGTGTGCGAGTGTACCGATGCGCGAACACATCCCTTCTACTTTCTTCCAGCGTTCTTTTTACGTGGCGCGACCTATAACAAGAGTAGCAATGTAGTATAATAAATGCAGTATAATAATTATGGCAACCCATTATAATGTAATTTCCGGCACAGAGGCATAACACCTTAGGCCTCAGGAGTGGTAACGCATCTGCATTTTGGCCTTGGTCTTCATGTGGGTGTCTATAGGCTGCAGTCATCACTTAACATTAATGTGAACTGCATGCTTGTTTGCCACTTCCATTACATAAAAAAAAATATATATAGGTAGGTGCAGTGGGACACTGCTGGGCACGAGTCTCTCCCCTTTTGGGAGGAGGCCTGGAGCTTACTCCACCACGCTGCTCCAATGCGGGTTGAAGGAGATAAGGGTTAATGGCCAACCCGTTGTCGGCCGTTTACAAACCGCCTGTAAGGCCTCCGACAAGGTTTAACGATCTATCGAAAACAACCGGGACCGACGGCTTAACGTGCCCTCCGAAGCACGGAAACGCGCATTTTAATTTGCCACTAGCGGTCACCCATCACACACCCGACCGCGCCCGTATCGCTTAACCGAGTAGATCGCTTCCGATCTACATCAGCCGCTGCCATGCGCGCTTCAAGAGAAATGCAGTAAATAAGATAAAATATAAGTCGACCGACGAGCCAGTTGGTCCAGCGGTGTGAGACGACCGTTTTAACCGAGACTCCCGGCTTCGGTCCCCGTACCGGTACAAATATTGGTATGGCTTACAGATGTTTGTTTCGGGTCTGGATGTTTGTGTATGTGTTATGTGTGAACAACGGCTCACAGCTCAACAGCTCTGTGTCCCCACGCAGAGTGTAAGCGTATTTTTTTTTATAAGTTCTAATACCTATATTACAAAAAAACCGTGTGTAGGTAATGCATACAAAATCAGAACAGGGGAAAATGAATTGTATATTGCACTGCATGCGTAATTTAACCCGGGTTTCGCGAAACGAATTGTATTTTAATAGGCTATCTTATGTCGCTATTCATTGTATTCATTATATGTTTTTACTGGTGGTAGAGCTCCAGTGACGGAGCTCGCAGGCACCATCGCATTACCTAATTTACTTGCCGCTAAATGGTAGTGTTTAGCACTATCGTGTTCCGGTCAGGTGGTAATGTACGGCCCTGTAATTACCGGCACAGAGGTATATCACGTTAGGCCTCAGGAGTGGTAACGCATCTGCATTTTGACCTTGGTCTTTGTGTGGGTGTCTATAGGCTGCAGTCATCACTTAACATCAATGTGAACTGCATGCTTGTTTGCCACTTCCATAATATAAAAAAAAAAAATCATACACAAACTGACAGCCCTGTATAAAAAAACAGCGTATCTAACTTGCACATAATTCCAAGAGCAGTGCGGGAAGATATTATTTGATGTAAAAAATACAGTCCGGATTCGAAGCTAAAAATCTTCATTGTGGCACGTGATTTCACTTCAAAGAGTTTTTTTATTTGGTTTCCGAAATGAATATAAAGACAGAGAACAATTTTGCTTATAACTTACTTAGAGAACCTGAAACATTTAAGATTCTGATTGAAGTGCTAACAATATTAAGGTGAATAAATATTTCTCTTTATCTTGACTGATGGAACATTTAAAATGGTAAATAAATTATTTAACATTTACGGAGAATAATTAATACAACAAATGAAGAGACGAGTTAAATGCTAGATTAATTCAATAATTTAAAACATCAAAGGTTGTTGTTTCATAAAATAATTAGTTTAAGCAAAAAAAATAAAATGTTCTTCTAAGAGCGAAGATTTGCACTACTGCGTAGTAGGCCTCCTGATGGAGAAACTCTTCCACGCGAAATCCTGTTGGCCCTGGCAATAATCGGAGCACCCCGGGACGAGAGTGGTAGTTAGGTAAGGTTAGGTTATCACCTTCTTTGCCCCCGTGGGTTTCCGCCTAGTCGTGGCGGGGGAGGGGGGGGGGGGCTTAGAAGGCGGTGGTTGTCCCCAAACTAGCGAAGCTAAGAGGAACCCAGCGAGGGAGCGGCGTTTGGCGTTAACTTGCTGCTATGGTGGGAAAGCGGCTGAGGAAGAGGTATTTGGATATGTCGTCGGCCCTGTACCTTATCTGGGAATAGGGTGCAGGGCCGACGACTGAGGAGCTTTTATACGTAACAAGGTACATACTAGGCAATTTCCAGAAAATGGAAATATCCCAATAGTACCCGAGATAATGGCTTTTACACCATTATGAGATCCCCCAGGAATAAAATCCAGCATAGTATTAGTAACCTGCTACCAAAACCACACTATCATTTAGTTCATATTGATGGTAAATGAATACCGTAGTCTATAAACGTCTTCTACATAAAACATTCAAAATAGACGTATTGCCATTTCTGAGACCTTACTGGTTAAACATACATCTATGCTAGATATTGGCACGTATCCGACCCAAAATTCAGAAATGAAGTCAAAGGTTAAACTTATAAATTGTTTATTCAAATTACGCCCATATTTCGTAAGTGAAATTAAAATATTTAACAATTATTTCGTTGATCACATGAAACGCGGAAAATGATAATCGCGTACCATATAGTATCCATTAACATTTTAATGATAATAGGTAATGTAATCGACCCGATTAACAAAACTGATCTTAAAATCTTTATTTTATACCTACTGGCACTATAGGAAACAGTTTTTGGTCATAGAAGAATATTAAAAGAGCGTAGGAACCACCGCATTACCTGACGTATCTACCGCCAAATGGTAGTATTCAGCATCAAGGTGTTCCGGTTTGACGGTAGTGTATCGTCCCGTAATAACTGGCACAGAGGCAAAACATCTTAGAGTTGGCATTTAATTTGCATTTTGACCTCGGGTCTGTAGGCTGGAATCGTCATTTTTTAATGTAATGGAAGTGACAAACAAACATGCAGTTCACACTGATGTTAAGTGATGACAGCAGCCTATAGATATCCATACAAAGACCTGAGGTCAAAATGCATTACCACTTCTGAAGCCTAAGGTGTTATGACTCTGTGCCGGAAATTACAGGGCCGTACATTACCACCAGACCGGAACACGATAGTGCTGAACACTACCATTTAGCGGCAAGTATATTAGGTAATGCGGTGGTGCCTACACCAGTTTATAATTTTTTGATCAAACACCTATTATGAATATATTTTTAAACTATTTAGTGGTTTCCTTTACCTTAGAAAATATACTAATTAGTACTTCACTTATCCCATAACTCTTCTAGACTTATTTTATTTATTTATTTATTTACGCACGAAGATGGTGTACATAAAGGCGGACTTAATGCCACTAAGCATTATCTCCCAGTCAACCTTTGGGTTATGAAGAGAGCGACGATGTAGGTGCAAAACGGGTCTAAATTTAGAAATTATGAGTGGAAAATGATTTGATCAAATAATTATATTAATAAATATAGTATGAGAGAGATACCAGAATAAAGATGTATTCAAATTCATAATTTCTTAAGTAAAGGACCCTGAGGCATCTACAATGTACAGTCTCGCTAATAAAACATTATTACTTATAATATAAGACAATACGTACTCTCGGCTTCGAATAATGCCTGAGGTAATTCTTGGGTAGATAAAAAATAAAAGTCATTCCGTCTTCAGGTGTAAAATAAACAAACTATATTTCTACGAAGCCAAAGCTTCTTTGATATTATAAGCTCAAATGGTGTAATAAAAATAATCTTTATATTTTATTCTGAATTCCAGACGAAATAGGCTTTCACTAAAGGATTTCTTATTTGATAAACTGTCTTTTTGTTGGCATTAAACTTTCTTTGGAATTTAAAAGTGTCTCGGACAGATTTTTAAGTATATGCTAACAAAAAAGCAGTTTATTGTTAGTTCAGCAATTAGTCACTAATATTAGGTACTTAATATACTTAGTTGTAAAGACTAATGTCTATAAAAATGTGGTAAAGTAAAAAAATACAGTAAATTAGGTGCAATGAAGAGATTTAAGAATAATCTGTTTTTTTTTTTCATAATAATATACAGACCTACTTATAACGTATAATACACGTAGAGAAATAGGTAATCACCTTAGGCCTGCATTTCATTGCAAATAATTAATTTATCATGGAAAATAAGGAAGGGTGGCTTGTTCAATAATGTTTTTAAATTAGGACCTAAGACACACCGCGTTAACCTAAGCGTTTGAATGGAATTTTGGCGGAGTGTCCGCGGTGTGATGTAGTATTATTACATATTCTCAGCCTAAGATACATAGTAAAATTTAACTTAAAAGTAACAATGATGCTTGTGCACAAAAAAATAGTACAATAGGCACGTATGAAAAATTCTTAACCTTATTGAAGCTTAAAATAAAAGAAATATGTCAAGTATCATTGAAAATACAATAAGTTAGTATACCCTTAGTGATGGAAACCAGCCAATGAAAGTCACGACCGTGTTATATGAACGTGTATTACTGATAGATTACCGGCTTGGAAAGGCTTTTTGACTGGCTCTCGTTCAAACTGTCCTAACTCGTAACACTGGCGCAGACCAGTTGGATACCGACTTAAATCCTTTGACTTATTACCTACTTCCCGGCAAAGTGCTGCGAAAGTTTTCGAAAGAAAATTCCACTCAGTCGATGCAAAAATGGATCAGTTTTAAAATGTATAACATATCTTTATTGCCTGTTAACAACTCAATGCAGACAGGTAGTACTTTTGTACTAAAAGATAGTGAGTGTAACGTCTCATTAATTAAGTGTTAGATAGATATCTGAACGCCACAAGCTTAGCGTTGGCTCGTCAGTTGTACCACTTGTACCTACACCTTAGCAGAGAATATGTAATAATACTACGTATAGAATGGACACTTCGTCGTCCCGCCAGATTTGCTCGCATCACTCAACCCCTTCCCCTCTTATGGACGACGATTGGTATTTTGTACGTGCTACGCACACAGGTGCGCGTGTAAATACACATCACTGATTGATGTCTATGTAATAGAAACCAAATTAAACGAATGGAATTTTGGCGGAGTGTCCGCGGTGTGACCTTAGTGCTGCGCACTCGCACCTCAACCCGCCTATATTTAGCGATGCAATGTAACTCTGTAAATTCCGCGTTATATGATGATCACCAACATGGACTTCTCATTACCATCCTCAACAACTTGAGCACGCAAGAACCTTCAATATTGGCAATCACACTAAGCAAAACACAAAGCGAGCATTTTTAGCATTTATATCTTTTGCATTACAATTTTGTAATGGTTTTTAAAACTTGTTAATAAACCTAGTAATAGTTATGGTAAATAAGCATGTAGCTTCTATGGAGCCTGTAACCTTCCGTGTGATTTTGCGGTGATTAGATAATATGGTATGTGTAGATAGGTGGATAAGTAGGCAATGCGGTAGCTGCTACACCCTCGAGCTCACCAATGAACTTCTACTATTGGTGAAAAGTAGTACTTAGCGGTGAAAAATGGCCAATAAAAGCCACGGCCATGTTATATGAACGTGTATCTCTGATAGATTACCGGCTTGGAAAGACTTTTTGAGTGGCTCTCGTTAAAACTGTCCTCACCTAAAAAATTGGCGCAGATCAGTTGGATACTGACTTAAATCCTTTGACTTATTACTTACTACAGCACAGCAAAAGTTTTCGAAAGAAAATTCCGCTCGGTTGAAGCAATGTTCGGTCAATTAAAAAAAAATGTTTGTAACAATTTAAAGTACTTAGTAAGTTTTGCATTGAAATACAGTTTACATTTTCAACATGTGTAGCTCTCGTATTACAATTTTATCATGTTTTATTTAAAGAAAAACAGAAAGAAAAATTTGACTTCAGGCGAGACTCGAACTCGCGCCCTGCTGGGAATCTAGTCCAGCCGCTCTTCCAATTGAGCTACTGAAGTTCTTCCAGTTGAAGACTCAATTGGAAGAGCGGCTGGACTAGATTCCCAGCAGGCCGCGAGTTCGAGTCTCGAGAGTTCGCCTGAAGTCAAATGTTTCTTTCCGTTTTTCTTTAAACAAAATATATTTCACAAGCATGTGTTAATACGAAATAATATAAAACGATTTTATCATGGTTATGAAAAGTTTATATTTTTCTTGGTATAGTGTTTTTTTTTTTCATTTTGATGGTAAACAAGTATGCAGTTTACATTGATGGTAAGTGTTCTATGAAAACCTGCATAATTCACAGATTTCAATTTAAATGCGTTATCTCTCTTGAGGTCGAAAACTATAAACGCGAGTTCGCCTCGCACATGACTGTTTTTTAGTAGATACTATCAAAATGTTCGAAATTGTATTATTTTTGCAAAAAATAAAAGATTAATTTATTTTACTATCTATATTTTCCTTCTTTTAGGGTGCCGTACTCGGAGGGTGTCAACAAGACCCTTTTACTAATCTCCAGCTTAGTAACAGAATCCTGAAAATGGATACGTCATTATGGAATTCGCGTCAAGTTTCAACAAGTTCAATGTCAAGAAAAAAGGAGGATTTCAAAAAATATTTTGACTAGTATTTTACTGGTGTTTGGTGGTAGTTTTTCACTGGTGGTAGAGCTCCAGTGACGAAGCTCGCAGGCACCAACGCATTACCTAATTTACTTGCCGCTAAATGGTAGTGTTCAAAACTATCGTGTTCCGGTCAGGTGGTAATATACGGCCTTGTAATTTCCGGCACAGAGGCATAACACCTTAGGCCTCAGGAGTGATAACGCATCTGCATTTTGACCTTGGTCTTCGTGGGCATGCTTGATTGCCACTTTCACTACATAAAAAAAGTATTCAGCCGGAAAATTACGCAATATTTTTGCTCACTATGCATAGTCAACTGATATTCAGAAGGTACGACAGTTTTATAAATATTTGAAAAGTAAGTAATTCTGCGTTTTTTGGTTGCCCATCTTTTTTGTTCGATTCTTAATTTGTTGACAAATCTCATTAGGTTAAAAAATAATTAAGTAGGTACGACATTCTCATATTGTAATTAACTCACCAAACATAAGATAATTCAACATTGAATAAGGTTTTGAAGAAAATCTGCTGCTATAAAATAATTATGAGATGATTATATTGTAATTAAAGATTATTATGGGAAATAATAGGTTGTAGAAAAAGTCTTTTCGCATTATAGTATGTATGAACTTGTAATAAAATCTCTTTGGCTGTAGTATTTGTATCTGGCTGGTTTTGGTATCATTGAAAGTTCAAATTTTAAAGAACATAATTCCAAATTCAAATTAGGCAAATGTGTGATTTTCATTTGCTTTTCGTACTGTCAAGATGAGTGAATCTAATGAAGAAATTCGATACATTTTAAAATTTTACTTCAAAAAAGGTAAAATTGCAACGCAAGCCGCGAAAAAAAATTGCGATGTTTATGGACCTAGTGCAGTGTCTGTGAAAGTAGCACACATTTGGTTTAAGCGTTTTCAATCCAGAAATTTTGATGTCAAAGATGCACTTCGCTCTGGTCGCCCTATTACGGATAAAATGGATGCCATTTTTGAAAAAGTGGAGCAAGATCGACATATCAGTAGTTACGACGTAGCTGAAGAACTGAGAATTGATCACAAAACAGCTAAGGCGCATTTGAAAAAAGCTGGGTACAAAAAAAAGCTCGATATTTGGGTAGCTCACGAGCTCACTGAAAGAAACCTAATGAACCGTGTACTCATTTGTGATTCTTTATTACGACGTAATGAAACCGAATCATTTTTGAAGGCGAAACCCGGGTTAACTCGCAAAAAGGTGATGTTGTGTGTGTAGTGGGATTGGAAGGGCATTATTCATTATGAGCACCGCCAGGCAGGACTATCGATTCTGAACTCTACTGCGAACAACTGATGAGATTAAAGCAAGAAGTTGAGAGAAAGCGGCCGGAATTGATCAACAGAAGGGGTGTGGGGTTTCATCATGATAACGCTAGACCTCACACATCTATAGCCACTCAGCAAAAATTAAGCGAGTTTGGCTGGGAGGTGTTAATGCATCCGCCGTATAGTCCTGATCTTGCACCTTCAGATTTCCACCTGTTTCGGTCTCTTCAGAATTCTTTATGCAATATTAGGTTAACATCACGAGAGGACTGCCAAATCCACTTGTCGCGGTATTTTGATGAGAAGTCCCAAAATTTTTATAGCAATGGGATCATGTCCCTACCTACAAGATGGCAAAAGGTTATCAAACAAAATGGTACATACATACTTTAGTTAAATTTAAATAAACTGTATTAAAAAATGTTTTGAATTATCTTAAAAAATGCTAAGAAACTCTTTCCCCAACCTAATATTATGGGTTGTTATTTTAGGATAATCAATGTTTTCGGAAGATCACGAACCCCATTCAAAATTATCTTAACATAAAATATTTATTTTAATTTACAAAAACTTAACGTACTTTACGTAACTTCACGCTTGTAAACTCTGAAGGGGTAGGCGCCCACGATTCGCCGGTTACGTTTTATTTAAACCGATTAACTCAGAAATTACAAAACCAAATTAAAAAATATTTACAACATATAATATTTATAATAATGTTGTGAAGTACTTAGCAAGGATGGTAGGTACACCACTGACATAGAAAGAAGAGTGCTTGCTGGGAATTGCGTGAATGGAGCGTTGGGTAAGCTGCTAGAATCTAAACATCTCAGCCAGCGGGCTCGACTAGCCGTACATAATGCTGTACTTACTCCAACGCTTTTATATGGAAGCGAGAGCTGGGTATGCAGGAAAGAGCATGAAAGTAAGTTGAACGCGGTCGAGATGAGATCTTTGCGCAAGATCTGCGGTGTATCACTCACCGATCGCGTTCGTAATGAAGATGTAAGAAAGAGACTTTGTGTGAATGATAAAAATGAAAAAAGGCATGCTCCGATGGTTCGGGCATATAGAAAGAATGTCGAATGAGCGAATGACTAAACAGATATACAATGCGAATGTGGATGGTTGCAGAGGCCCAGGAAGACCAAGGCTGACCTACCATGACCAAATAGGTCGAGTTCTGTCTGATGGTGGGGTCAAAAGTCTTAGGAATCGGCGTGCATGTATGAAGAGAATGATGAAGGTAGACGAGGCACGAGAGGTTTGTCAGAACCGGGATGTCTGGCGCTCTACACTCTCTGCCTACCCCGTTAGGGACCTGGCGTGAAGATACATAGTACTTATCCCTAAAGCAGCAGATGGACCTTATAAGTCCAAGAACAATAAGAAATCGACTGTCATATTTTTCAGGTATGTAAAAATGTTTAATTTTCTATACAGGTTATACAAACCAATAAAACTGAATAATTAAAAACTTATTAATTACTAATATGTAAGTAAGCTTTCGTATTATTTGATAGCTTTTATTTTACCATATATATTTTGTGTTTATTGTATTTGATATGGGCTCTAGTGGCTCGAAATAAATTAATAAACTGCCGCTTTCTGGTAATCGAAAATATGAGAGAAGCAAACAAGATATTTTACGTATTCAAATATAATAAAAAAAAATCCTAAATATTGCTTAGAATAAAAATCTAGAGGTTAAAAACATCGCTACAGTCAAAATAAAAGAAGAAAAGCGTACGTATACCGTACACCGTAAGACACTAGTACCAATATCATTTTACGTAAAACCATCAGGTATCCGATTCTCATAAAGCCTACTTTCATTTTCGTTACAATGTTAATAAAAAGAAATGGAAAAGTTGTTCTTGTACGCGTCAAATGAAAAAGTTATGGCACGTGATGATACTGCAAAGACAGTAGAGCCACCTGCCGGGTGCTACACCAAACTAATTACGAACTCCCTAACTTCCTCAAACATTAAAATATTTTCCTAAAAACGTCACCCCGAGAGATACATGTCCGGAATCTTAATACAGACTGTTTATTACTGACATTATAGCACATAAATAATGGGGGGGTCATCCAGTTTCGTCAATTACCTTTATAGCCGCTGTTAGTTTGAAAGCGTCTCATTGGCGAGGTTGCCCTAATTTATATATCAGGGTAATTCGATTTTCTATTAGGTAAATCAATAACCTAATTCGTTTAAAGCATACATAGAAGTGATAAGTTTAATTTTGTTATACTATTGTACCAAAGACCACAAAAAGGAAGTGAATGCATAAATAAAATTTGAGACGGACATTTTTGAGAATTCAATTAGTATCAAAAAACATCTGTATGCATCAAGTCTCTGCCCCGTAAGGAACTTGGCGTGGGGAGAATACATACATAGGTACTCGTACATACATAAGATAATCATTGACAAAGCCTATTAACACCTACATAAAAAACTTAAAAACATTTTTGTTAATCATTTGTTATTAATTTATCTCAAAACACTATAATAATATAAAAGTTTGTTAATAGAGCTGTAATAATTTGAATATCACAAAAAAATATTATTGGATAACACAAAATCTGTTGTATTCATAATAAAAGTGTTTTGGGGCCATTAAGTGGAATGGCTTGTAAACGAAAAAAAAAACAAACATATTTTGTCCAGTTTATAAAGAACACTAGAGGTTAAACTACAGCTTCTTTCTAGATTTATTTGAGCTATGTTACTCACTATAAACGTGAATTGCTTATGCTTAACCTTTACACTTACATGTAAAAAAAATCCTGGGACGGTTTTATTCAAGAGTGTGGGTGTCGCCCGTGAGTCATTCGGAAATGTATAAGTTATTTAAGTAATCTACCCTTAGCCGAGGATGACGTGGCCTAAGAAAGCTCCCAAAGGACATGATCCTTGCGAGTATGACGCGCCCCAACGAGCAATGATACATAGCCAAGATCTCATTACGCTGCGTAATCTGAAGCGAGTTCCTAAAGAAACATCGCTGTATTTAATTAAAAACACTATCTCTATATTTTTTTTGTGGCTTGGGATAAGACTCGGCACTTAAGTTTGAACGGCAATATGAATCCTTTGCAACCTCCATTTTCAGAGTTATTGGCCACTCGTCCACTGAATTGCGGGTAAAACGCAATATCCTGACTAGAGTACTTAAAATAGCCCTTCATGGGGATCTTCTCAAATTTTTATTGTTAGGGTTAAAATATCGCGTACTAGTAGTATACTCAGTAAACGCCGCGTGTATTTACTGTGTAAGATACGGATTTTATTTAAAAATTAAAATCTTTTAAAGTATTTAAACACTACCTACGTATTTTGTTTATCATAAAAAACAATTATGTTGTTTAATGAGGTGATATTTTACTGATAATTTATCAGGTCATGTTTTCTTGGTGCCTTACATTTGTAGTTCCATCCTTAGATAAATAAAAATATGGTATTGAGTTTATTCCCACGATATTCTTAGTGATACTTCAGGACTATTGAAATATATTCAAAGACATGTCAATAAGTTCTTTATCTTCTCATGGAAATACATAACTAACCAAGTCATTCATCTCAACATCTTCAGAAAAAATCAGGCATGAAATCATAATCTGCATAAGCTTTTAGCAGGAGACGTTACATGAATGTCTAGATTATTTATCTAGGAGGTTGGCTTATTGGCACGCTAGAGACTAATACTCAGGGGAGTCACTAATGTTTACCAGCGCAATGACGGTAGCTCATAAAACGATATTGCAGTTTGATAGCCGGGAGACCGAATGTGCCGGACTGCCACTTAACTGCATTATTACTTATCTTCCGCCGCCGGCCAGCCGCACTACACCCGCTTCAACGATGCAATTACATTTCCTTTCGATCGACAAAGGAAAGTTCCATACTTAAGTCACAATACGGTATCGTCGAGTCGATTACGCATACACATTAACAATCTCATTGTTTTACCGCCGTAAACACAAACCCCCAAGTGAGACGTGCTAATTTGTAATTGAATCTCTCATTTCCATATCAATCGACGCAGGTTCTATTCAGACACGAGTGAGCTCGCTCGAGGAATGTCCTAAACATTTTATTACATTCCTTGCACGTAAAATATAATATCCCTACCCACACTCAGCGTACGCGTTGCGAGCAAATATCTAAATGTAATTTCCATGCGTTGTCCCCGCAATGTTTTCCCAGAAAATATTAACATGGAAGGCAAGGGGCTGAATCTCTCCTAAGTAAGTTGCAAAAAATGTACGTGATTTTACTTCAAAGTCCCTTTTGTCTTTATGGAAGGAAGGCATAAAAGTACAGGCACGGGAATGGCACATACGAAAAAATTATGATTCGTAATGATGATGTGCTCGCACTTTCCTTGAAAACAAAATATTTTCTTTTTACAGTGACAGATATGTATTCAACTTACTACAAGATTTACTCCTGTATAATGTCCGCGAAGAGAGGGGTGATGGTGTCGGCGTTGGTACTTACTCAGTCATTACCAAACTATTTATTTTACTCGGCGTAAATGTTGTCGAGGGTATACGTTTATGTATTTTCCTTGCATAACTTTTTAGTGCATAGGTACCGCGATTTGAGAGAGCACTAACAACTGAAAAGTTTCCAAATATAAAACTTTGCCAGAACTTTATACATACTTAGTATAGTAAAAGGATTATAAGAGCTACGTTAAGAGAAAATACGTATTTGCTGAAATAGAATATAAACTCGGTAAGATTTATAGTAAATAGAAATGGATGATGACAAACAGCACTTTGTGTCACTAACTCAGAATTCATTAGTTTGGTAGTAGAGAGTGGAGCATACTACCTTATTTAAATAAGTTTTAGGTCTAACCGCAATGAAAAACTTAATAAAATCACAGTCAAGAACAACACTTCAAACACTTACAGAACAACCATGTTGTAGAGAACTTTACTTATTTCTTATTTTATTTTTACAATATTTCTATAGCTGATTTATAAGTTTTATATGACTCTTATTATTACTGGGGCTTCGTAATTTTTGTGCCAGAGTCAAAACAATTTCGGCCTCATCAACGCATCGGCATTTTGACTTCTGGTTTTTGTGTGCAGTAAAGTTCAGTACGTATCATACACGCATTTCAATACTTTTGAATGAATTACGAAAATTATGTTTATGCTGACGACGCGACGTATTTTAATTCATCCTAGAATTATGTAGGTACTGTCAGTGCAGAAAATGTGATGACGAAAGAGAAATAATATCTTGACTGAGTGAAAACACTAATCAGCAACCGCAGGGGATCACAGGAAGTCTCGACGGGGGACCCCAGTATAAGTTCCGCAGATGTACACCCCGGATATTGTTTAATCCACTTACTCGATTCCGCTACTAATGGCTTACAATTTCACTTAATCGATGTTATTTAGTTATTTTAGTATCGTAAATTCGTACTTACTATTTCTGGGGAAGGCTTCGTGATAACGTTGTCGTTTTATGCATCTCGGATTCGAATTTTAAGCAAAGTTTAGTTAATTGGGAAGATTTCAAATTAATTTATCAATATTGCTCTACAAGGACGTCAAGCAACTATTGAACGATAGAATTTTGTCGGGTCGGCCACTAAGATATACTGGTCTGTGCCAGTTCCAATGTTATTTGATGTCATATGTTTGAAAGCCACAGTTTGTATTTTTTTTTACTATTTTTTTAAGCTATTGGATAGCTTCTATCGCGGGCCTTGAGCGCGGGGACCGAATTCAGAAATTCCGTAACGCAAAAAACCGGACGCTCCGGATTACAAATTTTAAACTCATTTAAAGAAAGTCATGTATAATTTCGCCGTCCGACCTCGTAGGTAGCGTGGCCGAGCAGTCGAGACGCTGGTTTAAGGCACCAGTCTCTTCGGAGGCGTGGGTTCGAATCCCACCGCTGCTAAGATTGGTTTTTTCATTTTTTTTATTGTTTGTTTTTCCATTCAATATTTAAAAAGTGGTAAATATTAATAGGAAATTATTGTTTCATTTTTCTATTTTTTTTTCTTTTATTTGCATTTTATTTTGTTTTGCATAATTTTAGATAATTATGTAAATGCAATAGCTTTACTGCGGCAGTCCCCGAGTGCCACACGTCTTTTTTTATATATTATATGTTTTATATAATTGCATATTATTATGTTGCTTACAACATCTACTTTCAGGTTTTTTCTCTATAAGAACGTTCCTCATGTCTCAACGTATATTTGGGAATAGAGACCAATTCGTTCCACATGTTTTCGATTTTAGGGCTTACAACAAATTTAGTGTCCAGGTGACCAGGCAAACTTTGTATTGCTTCTGAATGAAATAATGTGTCAAAGGTTTGATAGATACGGACTATTTGTATGGAAAAATGAAATTGTAGTTTTTACTATTTGCCTTCAATTTCTTCATATTTTCTTACTTTTTAAACCTTGCCTGGACTTCCAAAAATTATTCAAAACCAAAATTAGCCAAATCGGTCAAGCCGTTCTCGAGTTTTAGCGAGACTAACGAACAGCAATTGATTTTTATATTTAATAGAAGATATAGATTGATTTACTATCTCAACTGAAATCTGTCATCTAATTGTACAGAATGTATTTAATTTAACAATGCAGTAATGACAATTGTCATCTTATTGTACAAATTTAGTAATGTCACTCAATGCAAGCTAATGCTTTCATTCACTAGAACTTTACTAATTCGATAACTTATTTCCAAATTCCGGGGGCGAGAAAACCTTTTCTTCTTAGGTGCTTACTTTTAAAAGTATTTTTTAATACAAACAGGTACTGTCTAAATTTTACTAATAAAATGTGGACACTGATTGGTACTTAAAGAACAAGCATAAACAACTTACAAAATATTGCTGATCAAGTAAACTTGTTTTTCGTGCGATATACCAACAATGTTGAAGCAGCGTTGTTTGCAGCTCGTCTGCTGGAGGTCAAACGTATGGCAGGTCGCAACTGCAGTAAGCCTGTATAAGTTTACGACCTCCGCGTCTCAAGCTTTACGACGGCAACGGTTTATATTTTTTAAAAGGGGAAATATTTGTACAGTTCTTGAGAGTGAAATTACTTGATAAAATAGTATTTTTTGTAATAAACCTATTTTTTAATTATATTATTTGTTTTACACATTGTACTGATGTTCTTAACTTAAAATAAACGTTAAAAAAAACAAAGATATTGATAAAATAAAAATAATATTGACAATATCCACAGTATTTCCATTTTATGTCATGAGCACATTAGAAACGAAAAATTTTAAACGAGCTCCTATTAGGATAACTTCCAAAATATTACGGATCAAGTAAATCAATTTCCCTTCTGCATATACCAACAATGTTGAAGCAATGCTGCTTGCTGCTTTTTGATGTAATGGAAGTGGCAAACAAGCATGCAGTTCACATTGATGTTAAGTGATGACTGCAGCCTATAGACACCCACACGAAGACCAAGGTCAAAATGCAGATGCGTTCCTACTCCTGGGGTTTAAGGTGTTATGCCTCTGTGCCGGAAATTACAGGGCCGTACATTACAACATTACAGTGCTTGCAGCTTGGCTGCTGGATCAATCGTACGGCAGGCCGCAACTGCAGTAAGCCTGTATAAGTTTACGACCTACGCGTCTTAAGCTTTACGACTGTGACTGTACTCACGGAAATATAAGTTTTCTGGAAGGATAGTCTCCTTGGGAAACATTTTCCCTAATAGTATGCGTCACTCCAACAAAGGCTTATATTTTTAAAGGAAAAGCTTTGTAAAATCTTTCAAGTTAAAAAACTTCGTAAATTTATGTTTTTTTTTGTGATGCTATTACGTTTTAAATAAGTTGTTTGTTTTGTACCCTGCATTGATGTGTACATTTCGATAACTAAATTTTAATATACATTTTTTCAAAATAATGTCAAGAGTGTTGCCTAGTCTATAAGCAAAGGTTATTCTTATAATGACTTTATCTATAAACATCTTTCGACAAATGGTGGTGGTGTTGGTAGTGGTGGTGGTGGTGGCAATGGTGGTGGTAGTCAAAAATGCCCAAAGTTAAAATTCAAGTTTTAACTTCTGCCGGCACTCCCGCAGTGAAACCGTGGACACATACATTTTCAATACATTGCGAGTAACATTAATCATCAGTGGCTGAAAAATTCATGAAATCATTTTAACATATGAAAGAAGATACTAAGATTACTTCCTCTTAAATGTTGAGTACGTAAGATTTTATGTATATCTTGCAATACACTAAACTACTATGTATTTAATCAATGTATCAAGTAACTGAAGAAAAAACGAAAGCTATTCACGTTTACCAACTCTTAAACATGCGATCGAGATGTGTAATTCGAATATCTTAACAGTGCTTTGGGCCAAAGTGGTTGTATTCTCATCTTGCGAAAGGTCCGTTTAAAGAAGTAATTAGGAGCTTCGGCCGACGAGTCGGGGGCGATCGTCCAGCTACTTCATTAGTATGCCATGCACGCGAACGCCGGGAGAGGCGATAACGCAAATTCGTTTCACCGACCATCGCGCTAATAGAGTTTCACTAATTTATAAGGCCGTTAAGCCGCAGCTAGACCGGACCTGCGTAAAACTGTCCGCGGCGAACGTAAAAAGGATTTGATGGTAGACCCCGTTACATATTTGATGGAACTCAATCTCTCGCCGCCCGTCCGAGAGGCAGAAATGCTTAATTATGAACAGCTCCTGCGGAATTTTACGAATTGTTGCTCGACAGCTCTCGAGATTGTTTTCTTACTGTGTACATTTAATCAAGTCCCGGATAAATTAGTGCTCGGCATTGTTTAAGCGGCGATATTTTAGGTTGTGCAATGAAAGTAGGATAAAAGTGCACTATGACAGACGCGCTTAATTAAAATCTCGATGTACTTATAAGCCGCAAGCCGTTGCCGCACCTGGGGAGCTTTAAAATGCTGCGACCCCACAATAAGTACTCTCCACGAAAAAATCTCATGCAACAAGCTATAGGAAGGTCGTGTTCATACTTATGTATGCAAAATTATTATGATTTATATTACCTTCTGTTTTTAAAAAGCTTGCATTCGTGTATTCGATGTTTAGGTATTTCAAAACTGTATTTCTTTATGTTCATGTCGTTTACTTAAGAAGGTATGTTAATAACATTTTTACATGTGTTTTATACATTAGCTTATAGATAGATATTTAAACTTTTTTGGCAGTATACAATTAATGACATTAACTATAAGTCTCAATCAGCATAGTATGTGTAGCTACTTATGCCTAAAATATTATCAAATTTTAACTTCAGAAATTTATAAATGGACTAATGATTTTGTTTCAATAATCATTTTTCCTGTACTAGTGTTTTTGATGTAATTAGGTATGTCAGTTTTTTTTATTAATGGAAGTGGTAAACAAGCATGCAGTTCACATTGATGTTAAGTGATGACTGCAGCCTATAGACACCTACACAAAGACCAAGGTCAAAATGCAGATGCGTTACCACTCCTGAGGCCTAAGGTGTGATGCCTCTGTACCGGAAATTATAGGGCCGTACATTACCACCTGAACACGCTAGTGCTGCACACTACCATTTAGCGGCAAGTATATTAGGTAATGCGGTGGTGCCTACGCCCGCGAGCTCCGTCACTGGAGTTCTACCACAACTGACCACAAGTAAAAAAGTGAATACCTACTGCGACAAAAAGTGGAGGTCAAAATTCAGATGTGTTGCCATCTCTGAAGCGTAAGTTGTTTTGCCTCTGTGGTAGTGATTACAGAGCCAGATAGATTATATTATTAATAGGATAAGCGGCGATACCGTATGAATTTATGTTATGTACCTATACTTTACTTATATTCCACAAATGAGAGCAACTGTTTTAGCTCCGAATCAAATATTTGTAATAAGTTTAGTATGCGACTTTCTAAACAATATAATAATCACAAACATGACTGTGTGAAAACTTGTATCCTTCACAAAGGCTTCAGTGTGAACAAGTCCTCAGGCAACTAGGTGCCTATATAAGTGGCGTTATTCAACTGAAAGCCACTCTTTTGACATCAATTTCATAATATTACCGTCTCAGAGTCAGATTAAAATAATTATGTTCCAGTAAAGCGTAACGTGGCGGTAAATATTCATAATTTATTTGGAAACACGAGGGCTCGGAAAACCTAAGCAGTTAGTTAGGCCAAGTGTCGTTATATCGTCTCAGACACTTTATTTTACGAAAATTTGTTCAGAAGGGTTGTTTCTCTGGGGTATAACCACTAATAATAAGGGAGCGACGTTGACTTTGTATATATTATTTGGAATGTTATTCATATATTTGAATACATTTAAAGATAAATAATATTTGGAGTAAAATGTTTTGTAGTTTGTATTTTATTTATGAACACAAGGGTTTTTTTGATTAACAAAAGTGGCAAACAAGCTTGCAGTTCACATTGATGTTACGTGATGACTGCAGCCTATAGACACTTACACAATGATCACAATGACCAGAGGTCAAAATGCAGATGCGCTGCCACTCCAGAGGCATTAGGTGTTATGCCCCTGTGCCGTAAATTGCAGAGCCGTACATAACCACCTGACCGGAACACGATAGTGCTGAACCCTACCATTTAGCGGCAAGTATATTAGGTAATGCGGTAATGCGGTGATGCCTACGCCCGCGAGCTCCGTCACTGGAGCTCTACCACCAGTAAAAACAAGGCTTTGCTCGTGAATTTACTCTGCGTGTGTACTCGTTGTAATTTATGAAAAAAAAGAATTCTTATTTATGTTAATACAATTGAACTATCCATCTAAAAACTAATTTGTCTTTGAGTTTCTAATAGGATAATTTCATCGAAATCCGTTCAGAACTCTATGTGTGATTGATTAACAAACATTCGACTATATAGCAAAATTTTATTAATTCCCATAAAATATTTTATTTGACACATGCAAATTACCTATATAAAAATTAAAGAAACATCAGAAAGAAAAATTTGATGTCAGGCAAGGATTGAACTTTGGATAACCAAAGCGATTGGGTTAGGTCGCAGGTTTGATTCCTGAACGAAGTTTTTTTTAATTCCGAAACTCGAATGTTTGTTTTAACAGCAATATATTTTTATCTTGATAGTTCAATCGATGTCGATTGATCGATGTGATCTTTTTATTAGTCATGCCGTATCACAAGGTACGTGCTTATTTTGTTCTGAAACTTTAAGACTATTCACTGTTTTCTTTTTCACTTTATCGGCAGCTAACGATGCGGGTGTGCACTAGTTCTACTTGTACATACAGATGTTACATTTAGTGAATGACTGTCATTCGTCACACTTTCGAGATGACGATATTTTTTAAATTATTTGGATTTTTTAATTCTATCGAATGATCGATATAATACTAGGTATTATATCGATACATTCGATAGACTTACTACATAAGGCAGAACGTTATGCTGCGGTAAAACAGCTACTCAAATTTAACATTGTATGCACCTATTCACATTTTAACACACTAGCACCTGGCAAACATTTACAAATAAATTATATATTTCATAAATGAACAATTTAACAAACAAGAACTATAATTATCATAAGTATCATGTCTCAGCTAGGTATAATGAGGTGGGCCGAGAACTGAATTTTCCGGTGCACTATTGTTTTATCAAAATATTTTAAACAAGATATTACTTTTCAACGAATGTTTCGTACAAAAGCTACTTTATTTACTAAACACAGGTTTTTACTGGTGGTAGAGCTCCAGTGACGAAGCTAGCTGACGTAGGCACCACCGCATTACCTAATATACTTGCCGCTAAATGGTAGTGTTCAGGACTATCGTGTTCCGGTCAGGTGGTAATGTACGGCCCTGTAATTTCCGGTACAGAGGCATAAGTCAGGCCTCAGGAGTGGTAACGCATCTGCATTTTGACCTTGGTCTTTTTGTGGGTGTCTATAGGCTGCAGTCATCACTAAACATCAATGTAAACTGCATGCTTGTTTGCCACATCCATGACATATAAAAAAACCTGGTACCTGTTAGGTGTGACAATATATTATACCGCTGAGGTCCATGTCTACATTTCATTTACTGATAAAAGCACAAGAAATAAATTACTACTCACACTATTCACGGTCATAATCAAAATGGGATGTATTTTAAAGTACAGTACGAGCAAAACTTAAATGCTGAGTGAAGTATTATAGCTCGCGACCATCACACAGATGCGATCCCGAATGTAATCCTGGTGTAAACGTGCCACTGCCATATGTTTCTCCTCGCGTATCTCTTCTATACCTACCATAAAACCATCTTCTTCACAGCAACTCATAACTTACTTCACGCACACATTTAAATGTTTCGCGTACTGTACCTACAATTTAATGCATTCTACTCTCTTACTCTAAGCTTGAAAAAAGTTAATATCTTTTGCAATTGACTGTAAAAGTAATTTGATCTTGACTGCACTTGAAAATTAACAAGAAATTGTGCTGTTTCGTTGCACTTTTGATATGTTTTTCAGATTTTAATAATGCTGAAACATAAAAGAGTTAATGGTCGTGTATAAACTGAACTCATTAATGAATCGCGTCTGCTTTTATAAAACTCTACAACGACTGCCGCATTAGGGGCATTAACTCCAGTTCCAAGAAAATATTTATCGATTTTAGCAAATCATTTCTTTAGAACGCTGCAAAGTTATAACGCTAAGAACATTGAGGTATGGGTATTGTATCGACTAATGTAGGTATTATTGAGTTATTACTTTTTCTAAGACATGGAAGTGGTAAAAAAAACAAACAAAGCCTAAGCAATAAACATAAGCAATAATCTTACTATCTATCTACTTAAATTGATTAAATGTAGAATTCCAGTAAAGTTATATAATATAGACGTTGGATATGTGTGCGTTTTTTAAGTTCTGATTCTAAGCGATTATAAAACTCCATCGACTACACAGTAAAACTCTTTACGAACGACAGTTGAGGTGAAAATATACATGAGGCTGTGTCTTGGATTAAAAACCAGACTAGTGCGAGTCAGTCATTTGTAGAGGGTTTCGTACAATGAAGAAATCGTCTATGTAAGTAACATAGGCGATTTCTTTGACACACAAGTTTTCGTGTAATCTATAGATAAATATGTGTATTCAGTACTGTTCTCAATATTTTTTTAATGTAATGGAGCCTGCACCCACACAAAGACCAGAGGTCAAAATGCAGACGCGTTGCCACCCCAGTGATAATTATTATGAGGACATACAAAATATTGTTAGCATATAGGTTAACGAGTTTTGGAGACAAAGGGGAATGGTCAACTATTGCCTGTTTTCTTTAATATATTCAAAGCTACAAATTTCAAAATAAAATATGTATTTTATTTTCAATGTAGCTTTCACAAATATACATATATTAACCTCAATCCCATAACTGACATATATTTGAGACTTCGTTCGTGTAGTGATTTCACCTCATACAGAAAGCAGTGTCTAGCGCTACCAAGGGGTCAAACGTTATTAAGGTTAGAACGCCTTTTTGGCGTTCCCTTTTTTATGCCATGAAGTGACACTTTCCGGTTTGAAAACTTCTATGTTATTTGTTTTTTTTTAATTCATCAAGTGGCAAACATATAAAAAAATGTGTGCTTGTACCCTACAAGTTCACATTCTATATGTCATGAAGTTTTGAAACATTTATGTTATCAGAACACTAACACTTTAAGTGAATTCCAATAATGTATTGAATATATCTGACCATAAATATATCCGGTGATATGTTATCTAAGAATCAGCGGTGTACCAGAGTCATGCTGATGCTCCAGGGGCGCGTTCTAATACAGATTTATATCGTGCAGGAAGCGCCGTTAAAAGTGGGCCGGAAATCGCATCAAGACGCCTTTGCGGCCACTCGCTGGCCTCGTAGGAAAATTTATAACCTAACCGTGCTGGATGTACGTCCATCCACATTTCTACTTATATTAGCTCACATATAGGATTCATTAAAATTTTAGTTACGAATTTAATTAATTATAAACTTCTTAACACCACATATTATAACAGTTTAAATAGAAAGATCTATATAAAGAATAATACAGTTAAACATTGTCGTCAACGGTACAGGAATTGAGTGTGTACCACGGGCAATGACCGTCTTTAGCTATTAGGTAATAGTTATATCATATTAGGGTAACTTTTGCAATTTACAATACCTGCGTGAGGTATGGGTACTGAAAGTATCGGGATATGGTCACTTACCTATGTTACAAGAACGAAAAAAAAAGATATTTTCGTTCATAAAGTGGCAAACAAGCACACAGTTCATATTGATAGTAAGTAAATAGTATGTCGTCGGTTGCTTTCGATCGATAGCAGTCGTTAAACCTTGTCTGAGGTGTTACAGGCGGTAAGAAAACGTCCGACAACGGGTTGGCCACAAACCCTTATCTCCACCAACCCGCATTGGAGCAGCGTGATGCAGTAAGCTCCAGGCCTCCTCCCAAAAAGGGGAGAGACTCGTGCCCAGCAGTGAGACGTTAGATGGTTTGCCATTATTAAATAATGCATTGCCACTCGTGGGGTCTAGTTGTTCTGCCGATTTATAACTCTGTGCCGGAAATCACATGACCGTACCACCTAACCGGAACACGATAGCGATGAAGCGGCAAGTCACCATTTGTAAATAGGAAGATATTAAGAATAATACGGGTGAAATATTGTAAACAACTGAATATTTGAAAATTTCAGAAGGTACAACAGTTGTGTTTTCAACTCTTCAAACTTCAAATTATGGCCACATTCGCAATTTTCAATTCATAATAGTGATTTAATATTGGAGCAACTTCGTAACTCAGAACTCAGTACATTGCAAGCAAAATAAATACCAACTGAAATAATGCGGGTGGACTCAAAGACACAAGCGGCAAACGTACCTAAATTATACAGGGTACATTGCATCCCATAGGACATAAAATGCATGAAAGTACGTTCATATATCTCCGGAAAAAGGTTTTCCTATAATCATTAGCCTAATTATGTATCCCGTCGATGGCACCGCGTGTGCGCAACGGGTCCATTTGGTATCTTGAACCCGTGTTCACATTTACCCTTTACCTATATTTCGATTTACCTGTCTCCCAATGCCTTTACTTCCCTCTAATACAGCGGTCGATCTAAATTCATATGACCGGGATAACATTTGTGTCCCTGAATACCTTCAGTCGCTATCATAATGCTACAACTATACATATACTCTTCTGTTTGTATGAGGCAAAATTGCGCGTGTTTGCATTTTTATCTACTTGTTTTCGTGGGGTGAATATGAATGTAGTCTTTGTCTGGACCTTGCAAATGTAAATTATTGGTATTGAGCGGGAATTGTCCAACAATTTTTGAAGCTAATGGTAATTTGTTATAAATAAAAGCTGCCTCGTAAGAAAATACAGGAGGATCACAATCCCATTTCGATGTAAGGGTTCGGTAAATGTATAGACCAAATGGGTATTTGGATATACAAAAAATATCGTTTATGAACTCAATTTATAAAAGTGTCTGTATAAAAATAATTTTATTCCATAGGCATAGTACCTCTGCAAAACATTAGACTAGGATTTTTACTTCGTTCTAGGTAATTGTGTTTGCTTTACACAACACACTACTATGTTGATGTGATACACTTGTTATTTTATTGTATTATCTTCCATTTTAGTTTTATGTTTGACCATGTTACCACAGTTTAAGTACAAGATCGTTTTCTTTAGACTGTGATATTACTATTAATTGTTGTTTAATGAAACGTGCGAACATCTCCATACATTTGACATTACATTATAGTTAAAAGACTTTTTAATGAAAACAAGCACGGTTAACATAACGCTATGACAATAGGGAACAAAAAAGTACCCCCTTATTAATAAACGTACATTAGATACTTTTTAGCTATAGAATGCTTTGTCTTTGTCAGTTGCATTGTCAATGTGCAAGATTAGCAACCCTTTAGCTAAAATACGTTTATGAATAAGGGGGTAAGTTAAGTATATAAGTGAAAGGGTGGAGGTGAATCGTCCGTTTTGCAGAAAAGTGTCAAGGAAAGTATTATACGTATGGTAGTAGTATTGACATATCATTATACGGCGGACACCTTAGGTTGCGTCCACATCTGACGAATGCGCCGCGAATGTGCAGCTCGTGAGTTGTGTACGCGCTGAACGCATGCAATAGTTTCGTGCGCCTCTTTAGTGCAACTTATGCGAATCTCCTATTTTGAGCGAGCGCGGGCTCGCTCGCTCGCAATACACGCTTTTACAGTAAAATAGACTTGATACGTAATTAAACTTCTACATAACTCTTCAGGAATATGTTTTGTTTAAATTAAATTTTGTAACTGCGTCGGTAGCCTCACTAGGTACTACCACTGTAGCAGGCCACTACTACTACGCTGAGGTCCTGGGTTCGATTCCCGGGTAGGGGGTTATCAGAGATAATGGCGTAAAGTCCTTATCTCTGGTTGTATTGGGGTTTTCCATTTTCAGACAGTTTCCCAGTACCTCGAAGTTTGGTAATGTGCTCGGAGATGTCAACAGGCTTGCCACCTGTTACATGGGCCAAAAACGTAACCGGCAAATCGTGGATGTTTGCATGTATGCTTGAATGCATGCATTTACCTCTACCTACCCCTTTGGGATTACAGGCGTGAAGTTACGTTAATTTGTATCACTTTCACAAAGAAAACGTAAAAACTTTATAAAAATAACAGATACATACGTATGTTGTATTACGTATTTTAACCCGAATTCAATACCAACAACAAAGGTATTAAAACAAATTGTACGTACTCTATGGGATAAAAATATTCATATAGAAACAGTTATATGATTTTATTAATTATTATTTGATCTACTATTAAACGAAAGTAACATTCAATGTATTTCCTCAACAAATCTTTTAAAAGTCTTTCCACGATTACGTGTAATATGTTCCAGCTAGTCCAGTGTTTCCCAAATATTGTTCGCCATTTGCCATAGCGCGGTCATCTTCACGGTGATCATTCTTTACCCCGCTTAATATTGTTAAATCCATTTTTATGTTACCTAATGGAACAACATCAGGTAATATAATACACATTTATTAAGAATATTTACGATGATCGATAGTAGGTTACAATCCTTCCTTATCTCAAAACACAAGATCATTTACGTAAACAAGTTATTCAATATTTGATTATTAAAGAAAAATGGAAAGAAAAATTTGACTTCAGGCGAGGCTCGAACTCGCGACCTACTGGGAATCTAGTCCAGCCGCTCTTCCAATTGAGCTACTGAAGCCCTGCCCGATTTGTCAAATCTTTCCTTCACATCTATTGCATTGCTTTATGGTAGCAGCAGCGCCATCTATTACCAACTATGCTAGTTAGGCAACCGATATAATAGACTTTTCAGTTTATTGAATATCGTAAAGAAGTCGCTTTTACCCTTAATAATTGTTTTTATATTATTTCGCATTAACACATGCTTGTGAAATATATTTGATTTTTAAAGAAAAATGGAAAGAAAAATTTGACTTCAGGCGAGGCTCGAACTCAGTAGGTCGCGAGTTCGAGCCTCGCCTGAAGTCAAATTTTTCTTTCCATTTTTCTTTAAAAATCAAATATATTTCACAAGCATGTGTTAATGCGAAATAATATAAAAACAAGTTATTCAATACAATAAATGCAGGAATGTTGCGACCCTGTATTTTAAATTTTATGGCCCGGTACCGGGTCACGATCCGGAAAATGGGAAACGCTGGTCTAGCCAGTTACATTTTCATTAAAGTTAGTGAACCAGTAGATTTGTTGCACTTTATTGTTCTTTTTGTTGAACGCTCCGAGATATTATGTTTGACGAGTAAATCGATTGCGGTGATCTCCCCTCCAAGAACCCCCGGATTAGTCCAATAAACTTCTGCTACAGGTTCCATTAAATTAACTTTATAAATACAATCAAGAAACAAAACAAATGTAGCGTAAGAACTTTCTTGAAGGTTGTTTGTTACGGAATGACTTTGAAGCCAAAAAATGTATTTTACATCCCTGCAAAATCCCTTTGTACTGTTAACAAGAAATGAGTTCATAATGTAAACATTTAGAAAGAAAAGCTGTGATTTGAGTGACTTTGTTGAATATCTTATAAAGTATTTTACTTGTTTTAGTTGCGTAGTATTTTTACTTCGCGACATGATTTCCAAAGAAGAGAGGTAAGCAGATGTTCAAACAGTCTAGCCGTTCATTTGTGAGGTAGGGTAGGGTGGGTAGCCTACAAGGTAGGATAGGGTAAGGTGGTATAGTGATAGTGTACCTAGTATGATGTAATTTAATTAATGGTAAAGTTCGCCAGGTCGGCTAATCTATAGACTAAAAAAATGCTTTATTTATTCAAAATTTTATGACCATAGTGTTGGAAATATAACACGATATAGGCAATTTTCGTCTATATTCTTGAATAACTTCAAAACTATGTTAAAATTTTCACCTGCCTGTCACTCAATAGGTATGCTACACGATTTATTTTTGTCTAAAAAAAAATCTCAAAAATATTTATGAATTTTCCTAGATATGTGAAATTATGGACGTCACACTCTTCGGAACGGTAGCGCTAAGCTCAGTGTTTTAGCGACAGATATTTTCGTAGGTAATGGATTACCTACCCACACTCTAGAGCTCTCACTCACTCACGCTCACACCTCACTGTAGGCACACTCGGCTAAAATTCCACACAAATGTTTATTCTGATTACCTACAAGAGACAAAAGAGACAGCCTCTTGCTCTCATTTTGCTAAGGAAAATGTTTATAAATCTAGTATGTTGTTTCATAATAATAATAATAACATTGTAAACCTGGTGCATCAAAATATACAAGGAATATTGGGTAAAGAATTAGAAATTGAGTTATTTTTAAACATTCATGACATACAAATTTGTTGTTTTACTGAACATTGGTTGAAAAATAGCGAATTAATATTCAATTTTAGTGGGCACCAGGTAGGCAGTTCGTTCTGTAGGTCACATGCAATACGTGGTGGCTCTCTTATATTGTTAAAAAAAGACATTAAACATAAGGAACGCAGAGATATAGTGAGTCTTTCCGTTGAACGAACTGCAGAAATAGCCTGTGTGGAGCTTGAGCGCTTGATTATTGTGTCCGTATACAGACCTCCAAGTGGATCTTATGAATGTTTTGAAAAAATTTTAGATGTTGTACTAAACAATCTAACTGCTTCAAAAAAACGTGTCATTATTTGCGGAGATTTCAATATAAATTTATTGGAGGAAACTCCAACAACTGTGAGGTTTAAATCGTTACTTATGTCATTTAATCTGCATAATTTGTTCTCAGAACCTACTAGAATTACACAGAACTCAGCGACATGCATAGACAATATTTTTATCGATTTTGAACCTACACATAAAAATATTTTGACTGAATTAAGCTCCGACCATTGTGGTCAGTTAGTTTCCTTCTGTAGTCAATTACATAATGATAAAAATAAACGAGCAATTGTATTTGTTCCTTTCAATGCGAAGCGAATTAAGAAATTCAGAGAAAATATTGTCCCAAAACTTGCAAACGTGCAATACCATAACGATCCTAACATATTATACAATGACTTTTTTGCCACAATTTTAACAGAATTTAATTTAGTTTTTACCAATAAGACAATAAACATAAGTCGTTCAATGAATGGGCGACGGTTGGAATACATAAGAGTAGACAGAGATTGTATGACCTGTATGGAGAAAAGTCACATAATCACACAAATTCGTTTAAAAATAAAAACGTAACTTCACGCCTGTAATCCCCGAAGGGGTAGGCAGAGGTAAAATGCATGCATTCAACCATACATGCAAACACCCACGATTCGCCGGTTACGTTTTGGCCCATGTAACAGGTGGCGAGCCTGTTGACATCTCCGGGCACATTACCAAACTTTGAGGTACTGGGAAATTTCTAGAAAATGGAAAAATCCCAATAGAACCAGAGATAAAGGCTTTTTCACCATTATCTCTGATAACCCCCTACCCGGGAATCGAACCCAGGACCTCAGCGTAGTAGTAGTGGCCTGCTACCACTAGGCTACCGAGGCAGTTAAAAAGAGTCGTTTAAAAATCATGTTAAATTATATTCGAAAATATTCAAGAAAGTGTGTTTTGCAGCCAAGGCACTTCACATTAAAAATAAAATTAAAAATTCAAATAACAAAATTAAAGCGACTTGGAATGTAATTAATAGTGAAACTGGGAAACAAGCTGAACGCAACTCTGATTTTAAATTAATAATTGACAATAAACATGTTACTACTGACGAAGAAGTTGCTTTAGCATTTGAAACATTCTTTGCTAATATTCCAGTTTCTTTGACTGGAGACCTCATTTCATCGCCTACCGTCGCCGAATCATTATTGAAAAAAAATGTACATCAAAGTAAAACTATATTTAATTTTAAGTTAGTTAATACTGCGGATGTTATACATGCCTTTAAGTCTATTAATATTAAGAACACAACTGATTTATGGGGCTTATCTGTAAAAGTTACATATGAAATAATGGATGTGATTGCACCTTACCTAGCGGCAATGTTTAATAATAGTATTGTAAGTGGTATATTTCCTGACTTAATGAAACATAGTAAAGTGATTCCTCTTTTTAAATCTGGTAGTACAAGTGACCCCACAAATTTTAGACCAATTTCTGTACTACCTGTCTTAAGTAAAATTTTTGAAAAACTTATTTTAATTCAACTACTTGCACACTTTAACCATCATAAACTTTTACATTGTCGACAGTTTGGATTTACTAGGGGTCGTTCAACTACCGATGCAGGTGTTGAACTTGTCAAACACATTTTTGAAGCTTGGGAAAAATCACATAATGCACTAGGGGTATTCTGTGACTTATCTAAAGCATTTGATTGCGTTCAGCATGAAACATTGGTCAGAAAGTTATATCACTACGGCCTTCGAGATACCGCTCTCGAGCTTATGACTTCATATTTAAACAATAGAAATATGTGTGTTGATGTAAATGGGACAAGATCTCCCGGAACTTCAATGGATATGGGGGTCCCACAGGGCTCTATTTTAGGGCCATTTCTTTTCTTAGTCTATATTAATGACTTACCCTACATTATCAATGATGGCCAAGAGATGGTATTGTTTGCTGATGATACTTCTTTAGTGTTCAAAATTAAAAGACAGGAGGTAGATTTTGACTGTGTAAACAATACTCTCTCTAATATAGTACATTGGTTTAGCGCCAATAACCTTTCGTTAAATAGCAGTAAGACAAAATGTATTAAATTTACTACTCCTAACGTAAAACAGGTTGAAACCAATGTTAAGATAAATGAGGAAGTATTGGAGATCGTAGAGTCCACGGTATTTCTGGGCATTACCGTGGATGCTAAATTGCAATGGGGTCCCCATATTGCCAAATTAGCTAATAGACTTAGCTCGGCAGCATTTGCTGTGAAAAAGATTAGACTATTAACAGACGTCGAGACGGCTCGCCTTGTTTATTTTAGTTATTTTCACAGTATAATGTCCTATGGCATTTTGCTATGGGGAAATTCCGCCGACGTCAACACTATTTTTGTACTGCAAAAGAGAGCTGTCCGGGCTATCTACGGGTTGAGTCCGAGGGTATCTCTTAGAGATAAATTTAAAGAAATAAATATTCTGACTGTAGCTTCGCAATACATTTATGAAAATGTATTATATGTCCGTAAAAACATTAATTAGTTTCCTACAATAGGTAACAATCACAGTATAAATACTAGGAACAAATACAAGTTGTCCATGCATGCAACGCGGCTGAATAGGGTCAGTAATTCTTTTAGAGGTCAATGTATACGGTTCTTTAATCAAATCCCCAAAAACGTTCAAAGTCTATCGATCAATAAATTTAAGAAAGTAATGAAAGAACGTTTATATAAATGTAATTACTATAAGACCAGTGATTATCTTAATGATAATACGTCTTGGGATTATAGCGATCGCTGCCAGGCTATTTCATGATCCTGTGATTTCGTGTATTCAGTAATTAGTATCTACTATTGTTAAGGGTTGAATAATGTGAATACCCTGGCTGAAAATGAATTCCATCTTTTATTTTGCCGTATGCATATCCGGAACAGTCATGCACGCTTAAATGACTTTGCCTTTGGCGGCGTCGTGTGGCGGGTTGCTCACTTCCCTCTAAAATGGTCGAGGAGGGCAATGGCTGTCACATGCGTCATACTCGTGAACGGGTGCTGTTGGTGGGGACTGGTCTGTTCTGGTTTGCAGGGGCTACATCACATTTAATAGATAGCAGTTTATTTGCATCTATGCTATGGACGTTGACATTATTTGATTTTTCACGATAATCTGTACTAGATTTAAGCTTTCATTTAAAAGAGCTCTTACTGAGTTTGTTAGGTAGCGGAGTTCTTCTCAGTAGTGACTGCACTTGGAACTCTGCTAAGTGAATAACATTGATCTTGACGAATAAGTTTTTCTTTTTCTTCATTTATTATCATTGAAAGAATTGAAAAATTTTATGATTATTATGTTTTAACCAAATAGTTTACATTTTAATTTTTAATTTACTATTAATATATGATTTTTCTTTACTATATGTAATGGTTATTCGCTCTAGGTAGTTTATGATTTATTGACGTTTTGAAAGTATCTGTAAAGATCTATTCGAAATAAAAATATTTTCTATTCTATTCTATTCTATTTCTACACAGATATCAATCAGGACGTGTTTTTACAGTCACACACACAGTTGCCCGCTCGCAACCTCAGTGTTCGAGGCTGTCGGCATGGTACTCAAGGGGAGGTGCGGGCTACAAGAAGATAAATTAGGCGGGACCTCGAAGTGTCCTACAGCTTAAAACCAAGAATAAAAAAACAAGATTAAAAAGTACTAAAAACGAGTATTACGTACTTTTTCTATACAAAATTCATATTGAGAGCACAGGGTGGATGTACAGAGAAATTAGTGCGGAACAATCAGTGACACCTCGAAGTGAGAATACGCCGAGGGCACTAAACAAAGGCGTTGCGCATCTGAGAAGGTTTAATCGTCAGCGAACAAAGCGAGTCGTCACGTCCGCCGCGCTCGTCTCATGCAAGTAATCATAATATCATAAAACTTTTGCACTTCGCCGAAAACCTAGTGAATCTTCCCAACATGATGTCTCGGGAAACTCTCGTCGGGTAATCACAACTTAATGAAAAGTGCGCTCGGCCGTCAGACGGGATGTTACCCAAATTTTAGGGGTCACGTAAAATATTAAAGAGACGAGATGAAGTGGCCAGAGATTCATTGCTCTTCCTTGTTTTTATTATTCCTAAATAAGGCAACCCGCACGTTTGTGTTCATAACATAAAACCGAGTTGCACTAAACTTTTTCAACGACTCCCCTCATCTTCTCGTAAATGTTTAGAGCCAGAGTACGCACGTATGCAAACATGGTCATATTTACGAACAACCACGAAGAGGTATTGCTAACTTTACTGGCTATGTATAATAAGATCGATGCAACTGTATATTGGAAACTGAGTGAAGATATACTTCTTTTGGCGCGATTGGAAAAACTGATGAGAATGAATTTTAAGATGTGCACGCACACCGACAGATGAAAGTGACATTCTGAAGTTAGTTGCTAAACATATAACCGTGAGTTTGCATTGATGAAACATTCACATAAAAACATGTTAAAATCACTATATCGCGTATCGCGCTTTGCACTGTCATGAAACCTGTAAAAGCAAAACACATATCGCTGACAACAAATCTTGAGATGTTTCACTAAAATCATTGGTTTGACAGCAGTGCGATCGCCAGCACCAACAAGACATATCGCAATACATATTTTATGGGACGAGTTGCGAAACATCATCATGTTTATTTTTTTTTAGTGCAAACTAGGGGTAACAGCAACATAGGAGTAGCAACAAAAAGCAACAGTCTGAAGTCAGAACCAACCAACATACCAAATAAAAAATATATTTGTGTTTTTATTAATTCAATCGTATAAACATACGACGGTGATAGATATTTATTGATAATTTATCGGTATAAATATTTAATTAATAGTTAATTGTCGGTATGTATGTTATGTTCCTATAACAATATACAACATTATCAACAACTTAAATATTTGTTACTTATTTATAACCTCAAAATCAGATTTCATTTACACTATTAAATTTTTGCACGAGGTGATAAATGACAGAAAGCTTTTTCTATGCTATAGTTTCTAAGGTGAACATCGTGCGGACGCAGAGCCTAGAATGTCCTTTAGTTTTGAATGTTAGTCAACTCTGCCGTTACCCTTGGCATTGTACTCGTATTCTATCGAAAATTTTCTATTCCTGTCTCCATTTGCGCAATACGGAGAAAGGCACATAAATAGATTTTCAGACGAAATTGAAATCGAAAATTATTGTTTTTGAAGAAGTTATCTAGGAGATTAAAAATCGCGCTGTAGCTAACACATGACCTCCTATTTGATATGACCTTGCACGTCTCGAACTGTTTGAGTC
Source organism: Macrosoma leucophasiata (assembly GCA_036365455.1). NCBI lineage: Eukaryota > Metazoa > Arthropoda > Insecta > Lepidoptera > Hedylidae > Macrosoma > Macrosoma leucophasiata. The sequence continues at coordinate 16,408,388 of JAWQUS010000007.1, read as the reverse complement.
ACGAGTCAGTTTTGGATGTAGATTGGCGCCAAATAGCTTCCAGTTAGCCTTCTTTTCGTTGGATTGTTTCCAGTCCACTGTATTTAAGTCACAGCTATTAATACAGCGTTGTGACAATCACGGAATTGTACACAATTTTCTAAAACAACTGCTGAAAAGCTAATGGTATAAAAGGAAATTATGAAATATGTTTCATTCTTAAGTCGCCATAATTTATTCGTGATTAAATTAATAAGCGTGCATGTTGAAGGCTACAAGATTTTTAATAATAGATCTGTTCTAGCTACATACAATATAAATACTAAACTAAAATTCTAAAAGTAGACGCCTAAATCGTATTCGACTATAAAATTGCGAACGAGGCGTATAATTTACAAGTAATTTAAACAACTGACTTAATGGTATTGTAAGTGCAGATTTCCATAAAATGCAAAGTGGAAAGTTATTAAGAAACTCACACAACCGTAAATAGCTGACGATTGCGCCTCACGTATTCAATTACCAGTGAACGTGATAGGAAAAATATAATGGATATCAAAATTACCGCTTTAATGCAGTCGAACTGGATCGGAACAAAGAAAATTATTCGATGCATTCAGAATCTAGATAGGCCAATTGTTATTTATAACTCAGAAAAAACTTCTACAAAGCATTTAGGTGTGTTATTTAACAACAAATAATGGTCGGCTAAGATCGGAATTCAACTGAAATTTCATAAAAATGTCAGTTCATGATGAACCCCATAATCTTTGAAACTGTAAAACAATTGCATCATCATATTATTATCAGCTGAAAGATGTCCACGGCTGGACCAAAGCATAAGGGGGATATGCCATAATCGCCACGCTTGGCATGCGGATTGACGATCGCGGTGGCTTCAGTATTATCGTAGGTTTTTCTTACTGGTGGTAGAGCTCTAGTAACGGAGCTTGCGGGCGTAGGCACCACCGCATTAACTAATATACTTGCCGCTAAATGGTAGTGTTCAGCGCTATCGTGTTCCGGTCAGTTGTTAATGTACGGCCCTGTACTTTCTGGTATAACACCTTAGGCCTCTGGAGTGGTAACGCATCGGCATTTTAACCTTGGTATTTTTGTGCGTGTCTACAGGCTGCAGTCATCACTTAACATCAATGTGAACTGCATGCTTGTTTGCCACTTACATTCGCTCCATTGCAATAATTTGACCGCCATTGTTCGATTGACTGACTGCACTACTTACTAGTGGAAGAATTCTCTTCCAGTTGAAGAAAATTCTTCCGCTAGTGGGCAGTGGGGTCATCACGTCCCAACGCCAAAAGTTACACACGTAACTGTTTTGCAGTTGGTTTTACCAAAGATTATTTTTGTTTGTTTACTGGTGGTAGAGCTCCAGTGACGGAGCTCGCGGGCGTAGGCACCACCGCAATACCTAATATACTTGCCGCTCAATGGTAGTGTTCAGCACTATCGTGTTCAGATCAGATGGTAATGTACGGCCCTGTAATCTCCGGTACAGAGGCATAAAACCTTAGGCAGGAGTGGTAACGCATCTGCATTTCGACCTTGGTCGTTATGTGGGTGTCTATAGGCTGCAGTCATCACCTAACATCAATGTAAACTGCAAGCTTGTTTGCCACAGTCATTACATTAAAAAAAAAGGACCGACATGTATATAAAAAATTCTTTACCTATTTCAATTTTGATCTGAATATACTCGTAAATACATTTTTTTAAATTTAAACTTTCGTATTCTGACATTTTGAAAATGGTAAACCTCACGTTCTGAAATTATGAATTAAATAACAATACATTGACTTCATTGAACATGAAACCATTAAGTCGAATAATTGCACTCATAAGATTTTAATAAATTGTAAAATTTATTTATTCACATATTCTGTCGCTATGCGAAGCTTAATAATAACGCAGGTACACCTACAAAATAATATAGCAAAAGCTGTATTAATTAGTATTTCCAATACACGAGCAAACCTCTAACATCTTTGTTGTTGAATTGTAAATGACACGTAAATTATTTACACAAGTTCATTTTCTCCCACAGTAACGTATCGCGTCATCCGTCAAGTCCGATTTATTTTTAGTCGAAAGCATATCTGAAAACTCTCTCCACCAACCCGCATTGGAGCAGCGTGGTGGAGTAAGCTCCAGGCCTCCCCCCAAAAAAGGGGAGAGACTCGTGCCCAGCAGTGGGACGTATAATGGGTTGCCATTATTATATATCTGAAAACTTAATTATCATTATATCAAACAGTGACAACGAAAAATTTCATAATAAAATGATTGCAACAGAATTTGAATTGCTTAGAATTATTTGCGTAGTTCAAAATACGGACTTGAGCCGACATTTTGATCACACAAATGTCTACGAGTATCAATCTCCCAAGCCTGATATTCGGAAATGAAGATAGGGTAAGAATTCACACGATAGAGGTAGATTCATCTCCAACCCATTACAACAGTTGCTAATATATCATACTTGAAATATGTTCTAGAATAAATGGCACCATTAAGACAAAACGCATAAAGCCATTGGCGGAATTTTATCGAAAAGGGACATAATTCTTAATACTAATGTAATTTTATTATAGTATTGCAATGAAAAAGCGTTCCAATGTAATGCAATAAAGCGGCTCTTAACCCGAAAACAATTTAAACTGAGTTATATGTCTCTGCTGGCAATAAGTCCGAGCCTTACATGGCGTATAATGGTATGACACGACAAACAGCTTTAAGTGTGTAAAATATGGAACATGACGTCAGCCAAGCGCAGCCAGACTAGACTTTATAGTGGAGCCTAGGATACACCGGATGTTGAGGGACTATCCACTCGGATTCACTGCTGTAGCACCCAAACATTTTTGCGTAACGTCAGCATATTCAACACCTGTACCGGTACAGTCAACCGATGTGGTGTGTATTTCTGCAAGATGTACGTACGTTAGCTATAATACATAACAATGTCCTCGTTCCATAGTTTTCAGCACCTTTTTTCAAATGTTTGCATTCGTATTTGTCAAATGTTTCATGAATAGTTCGAAATTAAATTGAACAATTGACACGACTCAGTTAATTCGTTTTCAAATACAAATACAAAATTTAAATAAATATTTTTGAAAAACCAACATCGATTCTCTTAAATTTATTGAATTTTTAAATCTTGAAACTTAAAAATATTATTCATATTAATATAATGTTCAACTACTTTTTACTTAATTAACGAGTGTCCAGAAATTTCAAATAAAAATACAATTTCAAAATTGCAAAGCATTTAATTCCTCAAAATAATTTTTAACAAACAAATAGTAAATTAAAGCATTTTTTAATTTGATATTCATGCAATGGCATGTTCGTCCGTTCTTATGACTCATTATTATTTTAACATATTAATACATAAAACAGAGCTTATATAAGCAGACTTAACTATATTAAGCTTATATTATTTAATTCTGCCTAGACTTGCAGTTTACTGTAATTCCAGGCAGAGTTATATTCAATATGAAATATAAACAATTTTCTAATAACGTTTTGTCGCATATTATTAATAGATGGCGAGCCTCCGGGCCTACATATAAAATATCTACCAATTACCCTTACTCTCTGTCTGGGGATCAAACCCAGGAGTGCATAACAGTACTACTAAGCTACGGCAGTGATAATGAAACCTACACGCGTTGAGGGTGTAGTAATGTACAAAGAATGTGAGATGTGAGAATGACGAAGCGGTCGTACAATGCGAATATAAATGGTTGCAGGGGTCGAGGGACATCAAGACTGACATACCTGGACCAAATAAGTCAAACAATGAAATTGCTTCACGCCTGCATTCACCCAAATTTCCGGCAAAGATACGTACATACATTCATGCATACGTCAATGAATTGATGTATAATGTCTTTTGAGTATCTCGTTATGCAGGATGGATAAAATAATGCGACGAGAAATAAAACTGCGCGTTTTTTTACTTTGAAGTACGGAACTCTAAAAATGTAAATATACGGATTAGAAAACAAATGAATCCCAGGTTCTAGGCTTAGCCAGCAGTGACCAACTATCCCTAAACTACGGGAGCTGTTTTATTGGAAGTCAAAATAAAACAACTTCTTCGCTTTGATACTCCGTAGTCAACCGTACAATGGTCAAACCATTTCAATGGGACGGAAGTAAGTGTAATAACACAAGATGGGCAGCAGCATCCTGTGATAGAACTACCGCCACTGCGATCGCCAATCCGCCAAACTTAGCGATTATGCCATATCCCTCTTATAGGCTTTTTTCCTATAGGGCTTTGGCCCAGCAGTGGAAGTTTTTTCGGCTGGCCACTACGTTGCTACGGTGCTACACTTTGTGCTACGGTACTACAGTAGGTGCTGAGGTCTACGCCATTAGGTAATGCGGTGGTGCCTATGCCCGCGAGCTCCATCACTGGAGTTCTACCGCCATATATCAATAAAAAAGATTCACGTTTAATTTAGACGCGAATAAAAAGTGGATTAACAAATATTTTCACTAGCAAATGTAACTAAAAATAGGTGTCATACAATACGGGCATGCCTAAGCGAGGTTTGCTTTGTCGAAATCCAGTTGCAGGGAAATACAATATTATTTTCTACAAATTAAATGTAAACGCTCACTGTGCTATTTTTCCACTCATTGGAGTGGGTATTGACCCATAACAATAAAATGCAATAGCTTAGTCAATTAAATAGTAGATTTATTTACTGGTGCATTTTATGATCAGAAACATAATACAAATGCAACAATATCGTTGTTGCATATGTCTATAGTAAGTATATGTAAACGTAATTTACACGTTTGGCAATGTGCCCGGAGATGTCAACAGGCTCGCCACCTGTTATCGTGGATGAACCGACCGTTATCGTGGATGATTGACCGGCGAATCGTGGATGTTTGCATGTATGCTTGAATGCATGCATTTACCTACCCCTTCGGAGATTACAGGCGTAAAGTTAAGTTTTTTTTTACACACTGAATATTAACCAAAGGACTATGCATATTGGTCACGAACCTATAGACTTTAAAATACAAAAAAAAATACGCTTACACTCACAGCTCCACAGTAAGTATAAACCTGTGTCGTGGGTGCCGTTGTATACATACAACACATACACAAACACCCGAAACAAATATCTGTAGGCCATACAATCATTTGTCCCGGTGCGGGAATCGAACCCGCGACCCTTCGAATCAAACGGTCATATCACACAGCTAGACTAACGTCGGTCGTCATATCATCACTTTCATCAGGTGATGATTACTGAATATGGAAAGAGGAATCATAATCATCAGAAATAGCAATAGCATACCTACATTCCACCACTTGGCATTCATCGCATTACCTAATATACTTGCCGCTAAATGGTAGTGTTCAGCACAATCGTGTCTCGGTCAGGTGGATATGTACAGCCCTGTAATTTCCGACCCAGAGGTATAACACCTTAGGCCTCAGGTTACTAATTAACGCATCTGCACTTTGACCGTAGTCTGTGTCGATGTCTATAGGCTGCAGTCATCACTTAACATCAATGTGAACTGCATGCTTGTTTGCCACTTCCATGACGTAAAAAAGGAAACAAAAAAAGTTCTTTTTTTGTTTCCTCACATCATCGAGACACTTACGGTTACTAGGATTGTTTTCTTAGAATCGATTTTAAAAGTAAAGTTTCTTTGAAAGTAAATTGTTAGATTAAGGTGGTATATATGTACAATTACCACTTACACATAACTTTTTTATTGTTAATGTTACTGTGGAGAAAATAAATACATTTGTTATTATTATTTTCAATTCCAAATCGAACCAAACATTTAGCAATCGATGTTCGCACTGAACCGCGTAGTAACCCACGATAAAATCTTCGTGTATCTAACACGAATAGCGTAACACAAAGGTTTATTAACAATATGAGAAACACTTAACGTTAGTAAACCGCGAATATGATGCAATTCAAGGCACGAATTCAATTTATGGACGCTTAGCTCGTATATTGAAGTACACCTAAATATTATGTGCACATATCTACACATAATGTGCGTGTAAAAAGATACGGCTATCGTAAAAACCCCACTAGAAATAATTTAAGCGATGCTACTCGGTTTCGCGAGACATTCGGTGGTAGGACCCGCATAAAACTTGAACATCAGACAACCTAATGGATTAGAAGAATTGCCTTCAATCGTAAAGTCCGCCTAAAACATTGGTAGGCTACTGGGGGTACAATAAAGTCTGTAATCTCTATTGTCGGCGGTGTTGGACTACACGAACAACTACTACAAATAGATGATGTTGTCTCGTTTTTATTGAATCAATAAATGGGAAGTACAATTTTGATGGTACAATTTCTACGGCTCGTAGATACCTGCGGAATACAGAGCTGTTCCCGTTCAGGGCTATTGCTGTAACTGAAGAAGTAAAGGTTTCTTCAAAAAATTGTAATGATATTTGTTTTACGACTAAATCGACGATCTCGAAGAGCAATATCCCCTGAAGAAGCCATGTAAGGTTAGTTCAGTTTTGTTCAATGTTCTTATCTTATTTATTTTGGAAACCACAAAATAAATTAACAATACAATCATACTATCACAGTGTAACTAAAATTGTACTAAACACGTCGAATCCGGTATGTCAGCTATCTAAATGATGAAATGACAACTTATTCGGGATTTGTTTGGATACTGAACTATTTTTGTTGATTATATCTTTTGAACTATTATTTGCTGGTGGTTTGTCTTGAGTGTAGGTATCTACTACTATACCTATGATTTTTATTTAGGTAAGCGTCGTTTGTAGTAGGTGTGATAAAATACTACTTTAGCCCACGACTTTGTACTCGCGTGAAATGTTTCTCGAAAAAATTTCGAGAAATCCTCATTACTTTCCTTTAAACTCCTTAAAAAACTTATGTGCCAATTTTTAGCTTGTTTCGATCTGTGGTCACAGCGTATTAGTCAATAACTCATACAGTAAATATAAAGTTCATATGTTAGTGTTACACTCTATATTTTAAGGGTGGTTTGTTCCCACAAAGTGTTTAATAGGAAAAGGAAACAGGACAAAAACAAACAAATCTGTTCTTCATGTTAAATTTTCGTAATAGCTTTAACATTCTCCTTTCATTCCGCACTGAGTTTTACAAAACAGAGATTTAGTACTTTGTGCAGACTAAACTGATCCAGCTTCTTTTTTGATCTGGGTCATTCGCCGGCAAATGCGTCTCAGTCGATTTATTTCCACTTTTACTGGAATGGCAATAGTCCAATTTCGCAATTTACCTCGGTTGATATAAGTGGGATGCGTATTTTTATTCGTAAAAGCCACCACTTTACTCGTAATTTTTTCATAATTACGTCAACGGTTGTAACATAAAAAATAAACTTAAAATAATTTTAATTTTAATCTTAAATTAATGCAATTGTATAAAAAAAATACATGTCATCCTGTGACGATTTTTTTTTATGTTATGGAATTGTTAAACAAGCATGCAGTTCACATTGATGTTAAGTGATGACTGCAGCCTATAGACACTCAAAGAAAGACCAAGGTCAAAATGCAGATGCGTTACCACTCCTGAGGCGTAAGGTGTTATGCCTCTGTGCCGGAAATTACAGGGCCATACATTACCACCTGACCGGAACACGATAGTACTGAACACTACCATTTAGCGGCAAATATATTAGGTAATGCGGTGGTGCCTACGCCCGCGAGCTCCGTCACTGGAGCTCTACCACCAGTAATAAAAAAGTACCATTGTGAGAGAAAAGCGACAACTCTGGGTCTTCTGAGTGAACTTGACTCAGGCTACTTCATCACATGGTTGGAAGAGCGTTGAATTGTCACCTGTATCCTCGTCGATATATCAAAGGGGGTGGAGGTATAGTAATGCGGTAAGAAAGTAATATCCTACCTCGAACTTATATAAAGGCAAAAAATATCTTAGGCCTCAGCAATAACGAAGCATGTGCATTGAGATCAGATTTTTGTATATACCTATATTATAGGATGCAGTATTACATTACATTTATTTGAGAGCACCGAGGGTGGAAATCTTTTTTAATTAAGATGTTGCCGCTCTTACTGATCACGATGGCAACGATCGTCCATGCTTAACAGAAACGTGTTATGTCATAAATATCTGTTGGAATAAGGAAAATGGTACGTACATCGTTTATACCCGGAATAGTCCTCTTAAACTTCTTGTCGGAGGTCAATTTAATTTGCTTTACAAACGTCTTAATTTGTTAATTTGGTACGTTCATCTCCTGATTATAACGAGTAACCTTATTTTTTAGGAAAAAAACGACAAGCACACTGCTGTTTATTGACGATAAAATGTAAAGGAATCTTTGAGCAAACCTTAAAAGTTCACAGATTATGAAAGAAAAAACTTTTACGCTGAATAGTAAAGTACGTTTCTTTACTTCTGTACGTTTTTTACCTCATGCTTGGTCTAAAAAGGCTTGTTTTTTTAAATAAAGAGGGTAAGTGCCCGTATTTACAGTTCTTGGCACGTTTGCAGAGAAAATAGGAAAATGTTCACGCAGTGTGTGCCTTAGTACGCGATTTATGCGCGGGACACAAAATAGGATTTAGATAAAATAAGATATAACTGGGCGTCACTATAACAGTATATCCTGGCTTAGCCTGTAATTTACATCGCTTCCATAAAATATTAAAGTAGGTGTGTTTATAATAATACAACATACTCGTACATCTTTTTGTTAAAAAGATTTGGTTACCTATCGCATACCTGTTACAGAAGCTGGGAATTTTAATAAAATAGTTTGGTAAAGTACTTAATGATAAAGCCCCATAAGGAAACTTAGATAGGTATTATTATATTGTTTAGATAATAATCTGTATTAAACAAAGTGGGTGCCGGCAAGCAACACTTTTACATATCACCAAATTGGTACATAATAGGTTGGGGAAAAAGTCTTTTCGCATTATAGTATGTATGAACTTGTAATAAAATCTCTTTTGCTATAGTATTTGTATCTGGCTGGTTTTGGTATCATTGAAAGTTAAAATTTTAAAGAACATAATTCCAAATTCAAATTAGGCAAATGTGTGATTTTCATTTGTTTTTCGTACTGTCAAGATGAGTGAATCTAATGAAGAAATATCGATACATTTTAAAATTTTACTACAAAAAAGGTAAAAATGCAACGCAAGCCGCGAAAAAAATTTGCGATGTTTATGGACCTAGTGCAGTGTCTGTGAGAGTAGCACAAATTTGGTTTAAGCGTTTTCAATCCGGAAATTTTGATGTCAAAGATGCACCTCGCTCTGGTCGCCCTATTATGGATAAAACGGATGCCATTTTTGAAAAAGTGGAGCAAGATCGACATATCAGTAGTTACGACGTAGCTGAAGAACTGAGAATTGATCACAAAACAGTTTTGGCGCATTTGAAAAAAGCTGGGTACAAAAAAAGCTCGATATTTGGGTACCTCACGAGTTCACTGAAAGAAACCTAATGAACCGTGTACTCATTTGTGATTCTTTATTACGACGTAATGAAACCGAATCATTTTTAAAGAAGCTGATAACTGGTGATGAAAAATGGATCACCTACGACAAGAACGTGCGAAAAAAGTCGTGGTCAAAGGCCGGTCAGGCTTCACAGACTGTGGCGAAACCCGGGTTAACTCGCAATAAGGTGATGTTGTGTGTGTGGTGGGATTGGAAGGGCATTATTCATTATGAGCTATTACCACCAGGCAGGACTATCGATTCGGAACTCTACTGCGAACAACTGATGAGATTAAAGCAAGAAGTTGAGAGAAAGCGGCCGGAATTGATCAACAGAAGGGGTGTGTTTCATCATGATAACGCTATGATCTTTCACACATATATAGCCACTCAAAAAAAATTAAGAGAGTTTGGCTTGGAGGTGTTATTGCATCCGCCGTATAGTCCTGACCTCGCACCTTCAGATTTCCTGTTTCGGTCTCTTCAGAATTCTTTATGCAATGTTAGGTTAACATCACGAGAGGACTGCCAAATCCACTTGTCGCGGTATTTTGATGAGAAGTCCCAAAATTTTTCTAGCAATGGGATCATGTCCCTACCTACAAGATGGCAAAAGGTTATCGAACAAAATGGTACATACATACTTTAGTTAAATTTAAATAAACTGTATTAAAAATGTTTTGAATTATCTTAAAAAATGCGAAGAAACTTTTTCCCTAATTATATATATGTACTATACCGATTCTCGCAAGAGTCTTTTGTAAATGCTTAGGAAGATTTTATATATTTAATTTTAACGAAATTTTAAGCTGATTTTTCAATTTTATATTTTCAATAATTTATTAAATTTCCAGTCAATCGGCTCAGTATTTAAAAAAAATCGGCTATGACAGACAGACAGACGCAAGAGTGATATAAAGGTTCGGTTTTCCATTTGAGGTTAGTACAGTATTTAATATTGGCAACCCATTATACGTCCCACTGCTTTCCCCTTTTTGGGGGGAGGCCTGGAGCTTACTCCACCACGCTGCTCCAATGCGGATTGGTGGAGGTGGGTGGGTTAGTGGCCAACCCGCTGTCGGATGTTTTCAAACCGCCCATAAGGCCTCCGAAAAGGTTTAACGACTGCTATCTATCGATAGCAACCGGGACCGACGGCTTAACGTGCCCTCCGAAGCACGGAAACGCGCATTTAATTTGCCACTAGCGGGCACCCATCATACTACCCGACCGCGCCCGTAGTGCTTAACCGAGTAGATCACTTATGATCTACACCAGCCGCGGGGCCATGCGCGCTTCCAGTTTACAGTAATGCGCGATTACAGTATTAACAGTTCAGATATTTACGGTTGTTTATACATTTGAGGTACAGAACCTTATAAATATACATTGAAAAGCATTATAAATAAGCATCGCCGCAATTCCCAGCAACATCGACGATCTAATATCGCATCGAATAAGTAACTACGTTTTTATAAAGCATTTCACTCCTCCACGGGACAACCTCATCGTGAAACTAATGACATTTTATTTCTCCTGAGAGTGCATTAATTTCATTTGTTAGCACTTCGATAGCTGACGCCGGAACACATTCACCGTTGTTCATATTGTATGGAATTGGTTCTCCATAATATGAGCTACGCATTAGTCGGAATTACCCTCCAGTACCCAAATTCCTATAAGGTAAATTTCAATAAATTGATTAACCCACTTTTTGTATTATAACATTGTTGGCATGCGGTTCATTTGGTTTTTTTGTTATGATGGTGGCAAACAAGCACGCTGCTCACATTGATGGTAGACGAATATAACAGCCTATATAAATCTACATAAAAATGAAGGTAAAAATACCTATGTGTTGCCATCTCTGAGATTTAAGTTGTTTTGCCTCTGTGATAGTTATTACATTATATGTATTACCATCTAACCGGAACATTGCTAAATACCATTAGCGGGAGATAAATGAGGCAGCTCTACCGCCAGAAAAAAATACAATATGATAAATAATAAATTTTTATGCCACTCCTCCGACTAAAGCCTTTGTACATCTTTGCTGGAAATTATAAGTACATTAAAATTATTTTGCCGCTTATATACGGTGAAATTTTTCGTGGTTGTTTTCCCGCAGCGAAATATTTTGGTCTTGGTAATATAATCGATACATAATGTACTTTTATAATCTGTATCGTCCTATGTCGTATCACAAGGCACTTGAGCTTATTTTGCTCTGAACATTTATGAATATTAACTGTCTTTTCACTCAGTTGGCAGCGGACCGTGGTGTGCGTGCACTTATTCAAACAGAATATAGCAGTAAATACGTTACGTTTAGTAAATTATATTCTAACGGGCATACAATCAAGTCAAACAACGTTTTCTGTTTAGGCTTCTCGAATATTTTATTTTGAATAATGTAAGACTAGTATTAATAACAAATGAAATTCCAAATGGGTATGCGTGAGAAAGATTAAAATAGACTTTTGGCGTCTCTCGAAGTGGCCCGCGCGTACCATCCTCCAAACAAATTACTTTAAGTGCTATTAAAATAAGACACACAATTTCAGTTCTTCGCGAGAAGTATTTTTGACTATTATTGCTTGTAAGAATTTGACAATTGTTCTGAATAACTATGCGGCCATTAGTATGACTCGAACCATGGTGACTGAATTATAGAGGAGCGGCGCGACACTTGCCAAGAAGCCGAGTTGCCACTCCGTTGCGGTCTCACCATTCTGAATAAGTAATTTTTACCGTCTGCGCAGTTTTACAAACAAATTAACGACTTAATGTTGTTATTTTAATAAAAGTTGCCTGTTAAGTTTCTCCGGAGTTCCATTTTTACGACTGTTGCTATTGCTGTTGTGGGGTTCTTTATGTTTTCAAATATCCGACACAATGTAGGGATTTGTTGAGAATTCTTGTATACTGTTCACTATTTAGCAACATTTAGTTTTGCGTGTGAATATCAAATACAAGTGAGTGAAATATTAAATACAAGACGGTACAGTTTGGTTATTGGAGGCGGCCGACGCTGCACGATCCCCTCACATAAAACTGCTTATTCTAATTAATGGGCGAGAGTATTGCACTGCTTATTACTTCCATTGCAGTTTCGGGCTCCGGCAGCATATTTTATGTTGTTATAAACCATTAGCGTCTTAGCATAATTGCTGTGTAACGTTAAATTAGTTTACCCATCAATTATGTTCTTATGCTAATATAAATGTGAAACAAAATTTAAATAACTCCTTCAATCACGGTTAGTTTTAAAAACTGCTATTTTAAGTTTGCGAATTCGACCCTTCGGTTATAGATAGATCTTGCGGTTCACTAATGTTTCACCAAGAAACGTTACGTAAATCTTCATTTCAAAACCAACGTTTTGGACACTATTAATTCCACAAATATGTAATTGTAAAGGTTCAAGTATATATAATATGTAATGAATCATTTCGCAACTCAACGATTCGCATACTAATGATTTCGCAAACATTTGATAATGATTAATACTGTCAGCAAAAAAATACCTAACACCGAACGACCTTTCGACCTAACCTGACTATGTATGTCGTAAATTTGAGAATATTATTTTCATTTAAATTATTTATGAAGTGATGAGTTATGAAATGAATAGCCTTGTAATAATCTGTTTGCCAAGTGCATTATTTATATAGTGACGTATTTGTAGAAACTTAAGATGTGAAACGAAATCGTTGCGAAACGTTGGATTTATAAGGAAGAGTTTCGAAACGTTTGTCGGTTTAATGAACGGTACCAGATCTTTCATCATTCGTCGAAAATTCTCCGCACAATAATTGGTCCGTACAGGTGCGCAAAGATAAAAACATTCAAAGTTTGGGAGTTCGATAAAGGCAAATCCTAATGCAAATGTTAATTGGCTGCCGCAACAGATGGGGGCGACACGCTGGCCGGCCAATTGTCGCGCCAAACATTCGTAATTTAAAAAGCAAAATGAAATAAACCGCTCGGTCGCAGTACATAAATTTCATGTTTGCCTCGGCCGGCGAACTGGCAGCGGATATTAATCAGCGGATATTGAAATATGTTGTTTTTTGGAGCGATTGATAAACGACCAGTTTCGCCCGGGCTGGATTGAACATTGACGGTCTCGCTCAATTATTGCACTTGCAACCAAACTGTGCGAATGAGAATCACGAATCACGACTGGTGGTAGAGCTCCAGTGACGGTGCTCGCGGGCGTAGGCACCACCGCATTACCTAATATACTTGCCGCTAAATGGTATTGTTCAGCACTATCGTGTTCCGGTCAGGTGGTAATGTACGGCCCTGTAATTTCCGGCACAGAGGCGTAACACCTTAGGCCTCAAGAGTGGTAACGCATCTGCATTTTGATCTTGGCCTTTGTGTGGATGTCTATAGGCTGCAGTCATCACTTAACATCAATGTGAACTGCATGCTTGTTTGCCACTTCCATTACAATAAAAAAATGAGACAAATCAAACGGAAAAGTTTTATCATCGTCATGCTTTGTTAGAAATAAATCAGCTCGATGTACTGGACATTACCTATTGCTTGGAAAAAAAATTATGGTTTTGTTATTTATAAATGTACTTCGGATGTCATAGAGTTTCATAACATTAACCTAAACTACCGGATATCCGGAACAATTTTCTATTCGTCATCGAATCCGAAATAATAGTTTCAGATAAATTCCGATATGAGCGCTGTCCAAATAAGGCGATAGAGCACATTTTTTTTACCAGACAATATACCTGCGCGTTCTTTTAGTATTAAGTACACGGAAAATGCGTACTAAATCTAATCAGAGAATATGTAATAATTGGTTGTATTTAATTTTAAAAAGTTTGGTTCGACAGAATACTGCTAAAAATTACTGATGTTTAGTTCAAAGTAAATGATAACCTGGAAATAGAGAAATTTAACCATTCATTCTAATGCGCAGCTAACTAACGGATAATCAAAAAGAATTTGATGTTCGCTACCGTAGTCGAAAATAGGATGTATAAATAATATTTAGCTGGCAAAGGGCCCTCCCTTTGCCAGCTAAATATAATACACTTGATTGAAATAAAAAATTGCAAATTAAAGCTAAATATTTCACAAATGGATCTCAATCCACCAATATGTTTTATAGATCTATCCAACGATAGTCCATATGATGGAATGTGAGGGAAAAAATTTGATTCAAAGATTCAAAGATTTATTTGCCAAAAGTATGGTAAGTACATGTCAGGTCTTAGAAACTAAGCAATGGTTTCACATACTTTGCCTGTAAAAATTAGCATGCAAATTCAGACTGACTGACAGACAGACAGATATATTTTAAAAAAATCGATATTAATCATTCTAAATATTATTAAGCGCTTATGTATTAAATAATAATTCCATTAACAATTACATAACTCATTACCATCATTAACAAAAAAAAAATGTGATATGAAATAATATATAATATAATATGTGAAAAAGAAATTAAAGGTGTGTGTCGCATTAAATAAATTCATTTATAGTCAAAAAATTCTTGTACTGAGTAAAAACATTTTTGAATTAACAAGTCACGTTTTTTTTTTATATAAATTAAAAGGTAGTAACTTTATGTCGTTTGGAATTTTGTTATAGATTTTACCGGCCATAACATGGAAGCTTCTTGAATAAAGAGCTGTACTAGGGACCTTTGACAGCACAATCCTGCCTGGGTTTCTCACGCAACCTGGAAACTTGTCACGAGCCTTTGTAAACAGACACAAATTTTGTTTGGCAAATTTGGCCGCTTCTAAAATATACATAGACGGCAGTGTAAGAAAGAAACACCGCCGCAACGTTTGGTGTTAGGTTTTTTTGCTGATAGTAAAAGTGATAGTAATTTTTTCACGGTCAGTATTATAGTAATAACCGTGAATAATTCTGTGTTACACTTAGGTTTAACCAACGGCTACAGGCTACACCTAGTTTTAGATAGATAGAACTGAGTGTATCCGTACTTCGAATATTAGCCGCAACATATATATCAAATCAAATCAAATCGTTTATTTGTGCAAACATGGGTACAAATAATGATGTGATAATAATAATTAGTCCGCCACGTTTCGCCAACACTGGCATACAAATATTTAAATTAAAATTATATAAAGAAAATGTGTCCGTATAGCTTATAATAATATTACTCATGAAAGATTAAATAAAAGATGAGAATATTGATTGGTTAATCACATTTACAGACATCTATTATAAATTTATTTATATTGGTGTATCTTAACTATTAAGGTTTTCCTTAACAGAGTAATAGATTTTTTCAATTAGTAGTCTTTCAATTTTCTATTGAAAAAAAAAAAACAATTTCCCATTTAATGATTTTATTGCATCAGGTAGTTTATTATGAATTGTAGGTCCCATACAAAAAACACTTATACGATGTAGCTGAGTTCTGGATATAACAGAACACAGCTTGTTATAATGACGTTTTGACGTTAGAGTATCATAGTTGTTCAAATCTCTCTTTACCATTTTAGCAATCTCGAAGATGTATATCGAAGGGAGTGTAAGTATAATATACCTACTTGCTACTTATTTATCTAAAAAAAAATCCCTGAAAAAGTTTTTTTTCAATATTTTATTGCACCACTTTGGGTGTCTATAGGCTGCAGTTATCACTTAACATCAATGTGAACTGCATGCTTGTTTGCCACCTTTGTAACATGAAAAAAAACTATAAGGGTTCGCTGTAGGCTACATAACCCTAAAAACAGTGGCCTATTATCATTGTACCATCGGAGCAGTTCAAACATTTAGTTAATAAACAACATAATATCATTAAATATCCCCTTGATGCGATATTGTAGTAGATATTAATGGAAACTAAAATGGAAATACGTTCCTGTTATTCGTATAATATTATAAATTCCTAGCCAGGCATTTGAAATATGTACTCATTTGAAGAAAATTAAGCTAAACCTACGTTTTCATTAAATATCAAGCCGGGGCAACAGGAATGCAGGTTGTCGTAGCAACCGTCTGCACTACCAAGATTTATGAAGCGACGTACAAGCGAATATTGAAAATCTTGAGTTACTAAGAAACCACTAGATGTACATTAAATACTCAGTTAAAGAAATACTATTTTGTGTTTAGGAATCGATACAAAAAAAAAGAAAATGGAACCCTTATAAGATCACTCGTGCGTCTGTTTGTCCGTCTGTAACGCCCGATTTTCTTCGAAAGTACGTGAGTGAAATTTGGTCAACGTGTGTAAACCAGTGGACTCCAACATGAATGCGTAACGGTGGCAAACAAACATTCAGCTCACATTGATGTTAAGTCATGGCTGCAGTCGTCACTTAACATCCATGTGAACTGCAAGCTTGTTTGCCACCACCATCACATAAAAAAATGGTGACTGCAGCCTATACATATATATTACATCTACATAAAAACCAGTGGTCAAAATGCAGATGCGTTGTTACGTTGTTAAGTTGTTACGTCTATGCGATAGTTAATACATCACCGTCTAACCGGAACAAGATAGTGCTGAACACTACCATTTGGTGGCAGGTAGATTAGGTACGACTTTTAGGTTTTTTTAATGGGCATTATGTAGGCGACTCGTCTCAAGACGATACTGGTACAACGGAAAATAGGCGGGCGCAACATAGCGTAATTAAGAGTAGACACAACTGAAACATGAGCATATGAAACTACATCCAATGTAGAGCTGAAACTTGCAGTGAGTCTATGGTATTAACATACAGAACCTATTGAAGCCGGATTTGCGATTTTCTCCCCGGGGAATGGCAGTATTGCCCGTTAGTAACCGGCCCTATACTGAGTCTAAAGAGTATAAACTTCACGACTATAAACTCTGTTAGCTTTATGTTATCTTGTTTGATTCGTGTAGTCGTCCTTCTGAGACAGTATCAAGTGAGTGTTATTTGTCAGCTTTTTCATTTCTAATCAGTTGAACTCTCTTTTTTTAGAGTTTCGTAGTAAACAAAGAACCCTTATAACCGAAGTTTTTTTTTAATCTCGAAAATTTACTCGAAATGCAAATATTAAAATATGACTGTTATTGAGTATTGTTAACTACACCGCGGTACAATTCACTAATATTGTCGTATTTTCTTTTATGAGTATGTAACCTAAATACCTAATCTGAGCAGTAAATACACTGACAAAGAATGCCCCTATTTTTTTATTTAGTCTTATCTTGCCGTTTGTAAAAGAGAGTATGGAACATTCTGTTGATACCTATTTTTATTATAGCACTCATTTATTTTTAAAACTTATTAAATATTTTTTATTATTATGTCTCTCGTCAGCACGGGGTCCAACAGCCAACCCGATGGTCGACGGGGGGCAACACTGTTGAGAGAGGCTGGGGGTGTCGAGAGGTGTGGCCCCGGTTTCACCATCACAAGCGAGTAATCTCGAGCTCGGAGCGGGCTTCCCCGCTATTATGCCTTTAGACACTTCCACCCCCGAGTGTATGGCTCTTGCAGAAATGTAGACAACAGCCTATAATCTAAATTTCTGCAAATGCCATACCTCTAGCGCCCCACTCTGACCGGCCAATGAAGGCAAGTCAGAGGTGAGAGACCTGATGCTCTGTCCGGCCGTACCTCTGTGTGGCGGACGAGGCGGAGCCCAGTTCTCTCGGAGGAACTCGAGATGATGGTAGGGGGTGGTGTCGCTACTCACCAACAGCTCGCCACAAGCTGCTCTGCCCCCTTATTATTATTATTATGAATGTCATTTGTCCTATCACAAGCAAATTCTATTATTTCCAAGTGAATGAATAAATTTTTGACTTTGAGTTTTAATAAATTAAAAAAAGCTTATATAAACAGGTACATATAGTTCAAATTTGGTTATATTATATTACATCATCATCCATTTCACTCATTTTGGAGGGGAGAGCGTGTCACAATGGAACAATATCTCATTTATTTATGATTTATTTCTTGACTGCGTTTCCCTGTTTTCCTCTTTCTATTTGTTACAAACGTGAAATTGTCACATGATTTGTTATTATTTGGGCATATTTCACTTTCGTTGAATAATATAATGAGGTATACTTGCCGTAAATTAGGTATACTTTATACGGCGCAGTATTTATCATTTTGGTTTTTCCAAAAGGGAACAAACAAATATTGTGCACGAACAACTACGATATAAATAAACCGAATAGCAAGCGTTATAGTTGTCGGAAGGTTAATGAGCATCAATCAGTCCAGATTGAAGGTATGAATAATAAAAAAATGTTATTTACATTTCTATGGTTAACTTGGACCACCTACTTAAGATTCGGTTTGCAACAAAATATTAGTGGGGTTCCATGTTTTACGACTCTATTTCTTTTTTTTTTTTCTTAGAAACTAATATCAGTAGATGAACACTTACGTTCGGTGGCACCAACATATTTGTCAAAGTTAACGTTAATGTAAAATCTTACATCCTTTCTCAAATTTGAACAAATTTGTTTACAGATAGAAAAGGATGTAAAATTTTACATTAACTTTAACAAATATTTTGGTGTAACTGAACCTTAATTTTTTTACAACATATCATGCCAAGAAATAAGTAGGTAAGAAGCCATTATATCGCATCATTCATCTTTACGCAAACAGACTATCTCCTTGTCATGTGACATGATGCTATCGCGCTACTCATAGTATCTATTGAAAAATATACGTAGTTTGTAACAGGAGTTGCAATGGACACAAATAGATAAGTATGGTCATAGTACGGCCTTGAAATATTGCACATCGAGCCTAGGAAGGAGACTTCGGCTGATTTCGGTTCTGTAGAGCGTTATCTCTTTCGCACCGTACCTATTTGACGTTTATCGACAATTTTGATCGATTTTTGACCAATACCGGACTGTCAGTGCTTACGTAGGCAGTGTGCAACAGGGATAACGCCCTACGAAGTCGAAACGAGCCGATCGTCTCTTTCGCAGGCTTGATGGGGAATATTAATTGTTGAGTACTGTATCTAACTCGTGAATACTACTACATCTTAGTAAAAATCCGTGGAGTGACTGTTAGTCACAATAGTCGATGATCTTTTTTCTACTGGTGGTAGAGCTCCAGTGACGGAGCTCGCGGGCGTAGGCACAGGCACTACCGCATTACCTAATATACTTGCTGCGAAATGGTAGTGTTCAGCACTATCGTGTTCCGGTCAGGTAGTAATGTACGGCCCTGTAATTTCCGGCACAGAAGCATAACAGCTTTGACCTCAGGAGAGGTCAAAGCTGTTATGTCAAGGTCAAAATGCAAATACGGAACGTATTTGCATTTTGACCTTTGGTCATTGAGTGGGTGTCTATAGGTTGCAGTCATCACTTAACATCAATGTGAAATGCATGCTTGTTTGCCACATCCATAACATTTAAAAAATCTTATGAAATGTACAAAAAACGAAACTCGACATTGCGCATACGCACACTGACCGACATGCAATCGTCCGGTTCTTAGTGATAGACAGCAAAGAGTAAGTAGGAGGTCCTTTGTCGAGTGCTTCTAACATAATGCCTCATAAAGCATAATTTATCTCTGCATAAACCAGATGTCGCCTCGCCGTATCGAGCAATGCTATCCATCTGCTCGTATTATTGCAAACAGATATTTAAAAGCGCTGTGCCTTATTATATTAATATTATAACAATTGTGTGCTATTAATAAGAGCTGTTCTTATTAATAGCAGTAACTGTAGCAAACACAATTATGAATTCTACCGCATTATATATTGAGTAAACAAACCTTGAAATCTACCAGAGCGTTACGACTTTAAATAATCTCTAAGATTATCATAATGCGACAAATATTAATCAATAATACAAATCTACATTTTGGAAAATCCATTAAAACTGTTATAGGTAATGAAAGCATAATAAGATATCGAAAATAGTTCAATAATACAATTAAACAGAAAATCGTATACTTTCTTAATCACAGTGTTTATATTGTAAATAGCATTTTTGCTTTCATTGCATTAGACACCAATGAATAAGTGAAAGAGGTGCTTATGTGGAGTGCGTCTATAGTACCCGTATCGCATCATCTATCTTTGCTCAAACACGTTGTCCCATTGTATACAGTGATGCTATCGCTGTTCTCAACTTACGACTTATTGGAAAATACTTAAGCCGTAGGTAAATAGTAACATTACCTACAATTCACCACTGACATAGAAAGAAGAGTGATTGCTGGGAATTGCGTGAGCTTTGGGTAAACTGCTAGAATCTAAACATCTCAGCCAGCGGGCTCGACTAGCGTACATAATGCTGTACTTACTCCAACGCTTTTATATGGAAGCGAGAGCTGGGTATGCAGGAAAGTAAGTAGTAAACGCGGTCGAGATGAGATCTTTGCGCAAGATCTGCGGTGTATCACTCACCGATCGCGTTCGTAGTGAAGATGTAAGAAAGAGGCTTTGTGTGAATGATAGTATCGGTGTAAAAATGAAAAAAGGTATGCTCCGATGGTTCGGGCATATAGAAAGAATGTCGATTGAGAGAATGACTAAACAGATATACAATGCGAATCTGGATGGTTGCAGAGGCCCAGGAAGACCATGACCAAATAGGTCGAGTTCTGTCTGATGGTGGGGTCAAAAGTCTTAGGAATCTGCGTGCATGTATGAAGAGAATGATGAAGGTAGACGAGGCACGAGAGGTTTGTCAGGACCGGGATATCTGGCGCTCTACACTCTCTACCTATCCCGTTAGGGACCTGGTGTGAAGATACATACATACCTACAATTCACTGGATGTAGAGCCCCCGTAACAGAGCTGGCGGGCGCATGCACCACCACATTACTTCATCTACTTGCCACCTGATAGTCTTGAGCAATACCGAGTTCCGATCAAGTAATAATGTTTTTCGATACAGATACAGGCATAATACCTAAGCCTCAGGAGTAGCAACGCGTGTATTTTTTTTATGTTACAAAGGTGGCAAGCAAGCATACAGTACTGCAGCCTATAGACACCCACAGAAACAAAACGCAGATGCATTACCACCCCTGAGACCATAGATGTTGTGTCTCTGTGATAGTTATTACGGGCCCATACATTCCCCATCCCATCTAACCGGAGCACGATAGTGCTGAACACTACCATTTAGCGACAGATAAATTAGGTAATGCGGTGGTGCCTATGCCCTCGAGCACCTACACTAGAACTCTACCACCAGTAAAAAGTACTAAGTGAAGTGTACTTTGAAACCTCTGATATTTGCGTTATTGTTAACAGTATAACTCACCGTCAATGTGAACTTTATTCTTGTTTGCCACTGAATGGCATTAAAAAAAAAGAAATATAAACTCAACGTATGCGATGTTTACGTTGGAATCTTTTTTACTCAGCTTCCAGTAGGCGCCAATGAGCAAGTAAGGGGTCCTTTTGTAGAATGTCTCCGTAATAGTGCTCGTATCGTATCGTTAATCTTGGCGCAAACACGCTGTCGTCTCGCCGTATAGAACGATGCTATCGCTATGGTCTTGTTATTGAAAACAGTTACTACTATGTACATTGCGTTATTGAATGGGCACTCAAGTTTTGCACCGTAAATAAATAATTATACATTTTAATTTTCCATCGCATTAATAATAAAAATATATTATTATTAGTCTCTCGTCAGCACGGGGTCCAATTTGAACCCCGGACCTTTGTCAGGCTTGCGCGGGGACATAGGGGGTCCAACACGTAGAGGCCCTTTCGAGAATTTTGATCTACTTTGTAATGGGTTATATTCGGCGGGACCTTTCTCTGGCTGCATCAATAGTTAATACAGACACAGACAGACCCCGCAGAATAAAATGGGACTATTGTAATGAAAATTACTTGCCAAACTTTGGGCTATGTGGGTGAACTGGGGGGACTAGATGGCTGGGCCTATGGAGTGAGATCCGGCACCTGCCTATATTCAACATCTCACATTATCGAATCCTACTTTAGGCAGGTGGTGACTCGCCTCTCCTTGGTGGGCCCCCCAAATAGCCAACCCGATGGTCGACGGGGGGCAACACTGTTGAGAGAGGCTGGGGGTGTCGAGAGGTGTGGCCCCGGTTTCACCATCACGAGCGAGTAATCTCGAGCTCGGAGCGGGCTTCCCCGCTATTATGCCTTTAGACACTTCCACCCCCGAGTGTATGGCTCTTGCAGAAATTTAGACAACAGCCTATTATCTAAATTTCTGCAAATGCCATACCTCTAGCGCCCCACTCTGACCGGCCAATGAAGGCAAGCCAGAGGTGAGAGACCTGATGCTCTGTCCGGCCGTACCTCTGTGTGGCGGACGAGGCGGAGCCCAGTTCTCTCGGAGGAACTCGAGATGATGGTAGGGGGTGGTGTCGCTACTCACCAACAGCTCGCCACAAGCTGCTCTGCCCCCTTATTATTAGGATTATTACGCTTAACTATACAGGACTAATTTGTATTTAGAACTAGCTGACCCGGCAAACTTCGTATTGCCTCAGAATGAAAGAATGTGTCAAAGGTTTGATAGATACGGACTATTTGTATGGGAAAATAAAATTGTGTTTTTTACTATTTCCCTTCCATTTCATCATATTTTCTTACCTTTTAAACCTTCTCTGGACTACCTCATTCAATAAATCATTCAAAACCAAAATTAGCCAAATCGGTCCAGCCGTTCTCGAGTTTTAGCGAGACTAACGAACAGCAATTGATTTTTATATATATAGATAAATGATTAAAAATTTCAATTTCTTCAAAGAAAAAAAAGATACATTTCACAATAAGCAAGCAGTTCCCTCGGATGGTAAGTCAATATTGCAGCCCAAAGACATGCACCATAAAACCGGCTTTTTTCTCTGTGTCAGTTATTACGAAGCCATACGAGTACATAACAATGTTCACTAATGGCAACTGGTGCCTACGCCCTCGAGCTCCGACACTGAAATTCTACAATCTGTGAAGGCAACTTGTTTTGTATCTATATACAAATAAATAAAATTGGAATGTCTGTTTGTAATATAAAAATAACCGCTTTTTACTAAATGCAAATTTATATATCCACGGTACATATACCAAAACAACATTTTTTACAATTTTTGTCTGTCTGTCAGTCTGTTTGTTCCGGCTAATCTGGCTTTACCGATTTTGACGGGACTTTCACTGGCAGATAGCTTATGTAATAAGGCGTAACTTAGATTACTTTTATACTAGCTGCGCCCACGACTTCGTCCGGGTAGGTACTGAACAATCATAAATTCTCACGGGGACGAAGTCGCGGGCACAGTTAGTTATTAAATAATTTCCAATAGCGGGGTAAAAAACTAATTTCGATAACACGAGCAGAGCAACAGCATATGAGGCGAGGCGGCGTGTTTGCGCAAAGATTAATGATGCGATACGGGGTACTATGAGTGCAGGCACTGGACAAAAGGACCTCGGACCTCTCACTTAGGTACTCTTTTGCGCTTACTGCAAAGTAAAGCTTTTAATTTAAATACTGTCAACACGAAGGTATAAGAATAATGGAAAGAAAAATTTGACTTCAGGCGAGACTCGAACTTGCGGCCACTGGGAATCTAGTCCAGCCGCTCTTCCAACTGAGCTACTGAAGTCCTGCCCGATTTGTCAAATCTTTCCTTCACATTTATTGCATTGCTTTATGGTAGCAGTAGCGCCATCTATTGCCAAACTATGCTAGTTAGGCAACCGATATAATAGACTTTGCAGTTTATTGAATATCGTAAAGAAGTCGCTTTTACCCTTAATAATTGTTTTATATTATTTCGCATTAACATATGCTTATGAAATATATTTTATATTTGATACAGTGAATATATTCAGATTTAATTATCGTATGTTATTCAATATGAGAGATAATAAAACGTAATGCAGAAAAAAATTAAATTGCATTCCCTAAGAAGTGCGATATAACATTTCAATTGAACAGTTGGCATGCTCGATTAAGTATTTTAATGAGTCCACTCGCGCCATTCAACATTTTATCCGTATGAATAAATCCAATCATATTTCACGTCGAAACTACAGCCAATAGGACAGTAATATCATAAAATTCAAGTAGGTAGAGCGGAATGACAGATGAGGAGTCGAGAGGTCCCGCTTCGTGCCGGATACGAGTATGTATTTTATCTTGCAAGTAAAGGTTTATTCACATACACCAGTGGCAGTGTTCGGGATAGAGGTGTGGGACAAGGCAACTCATCGACTTTGGCACCAACAAGATTTTAAATAGATTTGAGCTACATTATTTACTTACCATTAATTAATGATTCTTTGGTACCTTTTCCTGATTAATAAGGAAACATTATTATTTTAAGGTGATTAAAGTCAGTATCCATTCCATATAAAAAAATACATATACAAAAAGCATAATAAAGACACGCAGCTTACAAGAGAACATATTATGAATTTATTCACCAATATTTCTCAACATGAGAGTTAATAAAACGTAATACAGAAAAAAAGTATAATAGTGTTCCCTAACAAGTACGTAATTGTTTGTTTTTACTGGTGGTAGAGTTCCAGTCCAGGAGCTTGAGGGCGTAGGCACCACCACATTAGCTAATTTGTCTGCCGCTAAATGGTAGTGCTGAACACTATCGTGTTCCGGTTAGTTGTTAATGTATGGCCCCGTAATATCTATCACAGAGCCATGACAACTTAGGTCTTAACAGGGGTGGCAACACACCAGCATGTTGACCTCTGGTTGTTGTGTAGATGTCTATAGGTTGCAGTCATCACTTGACATCAATGTGAGATGCGAGCTTGTTTGCCAGCTTCCTTATATAAAAAAAAAATCGAACAGTTCGCATGATCGCTTAAGAATTTATTAATGAGTCTGCTCGCGCCTTCCTACATTTTATCCGTATGAATAAACCCAGTCATATTTCATCTCAAAACTACAGCCAATAGAACAGTAATAGGTATCATAAAATTCAAGTAGGTAGAACAGAATGACTGATGAGGAGTCGAGAGGTCCCGATCCGTGCCTGACATGAGTATGTATTTTATCTTGAGAGTAAAGGTTTATTCACACACAACAGGGCAGTGCCCGAGATGTGAGGGAGATGTTTCGTTATTATTAAAGAATTTCAAGCCTCAAGTGTTGCTGGGCAGTTGCCCAGCCTATCAGTTGATAGAACTAACATTTTCTTTGACACCAAAAGGATTTTAAGCATATTCAACGTAACTTCACGTCTGTAATCCCCGAAGGGGTAGGCAGAGGTAAGTGCATGCATTCAAGCATACATGCAAACACCCACTACTCGCCGCTTACGTTTTTGGCCCATGTAACAGGTGGCGAACCTGTTGCTATCTCCGGGCACATTACCAAACTCAGAGGTACTGGGAAACTTCCAGAAAATGGAAAAATCCCAATAGAACCTGAGATAAAGGATAAAAGAGAGATGTTATCTCTGATAGTCCCCGACCAGGGAATCGAACCCAGGACCCCCAACGTAGTAGTAGTGGCCTGCTGCCACTACGCTACTGAGGCAGTTTAAGCATATTTAAATGTATGTGTACAACGGCACCCACGACACAGGTTTATACCTACTGTGTGGCTGTAAGTGTAAGCGTATAAGCGTAAGCGTATAAAGCTGACAGAGAAAAAACGCCAATTTTAAAATATCTTATGTTATTCAACACAGATAAGACCATAAAACGTATTATAGAATCAAAACGTATTATTATTTTGTAATTTTATTACATTCCTTAACAAGTGCGATATAACACTTGACAACTGAAATGTTATTACAGTTTCTCAGATCAAGAAACAATCATTTTTATGCAAAAAAAAAGCGTAGAGTCGACCATAGAACCTCTTTCTTTTTGAAGATGGTTAAAAATTACTATAAACACTTCTCGACCGGGATCGGGGTAAAACCGGTCCAGCGTAGCAGTAGTGGTCTACCTGACTACTGTGGCTACCAATCTATTAACGAATTACCACCACCGCATTACCTTATATACTTGCCGCTAAATGGTAGTGTTCAGCACTATCGTGTTCCGGTCAGGTGGTAATGTACGGCCCTATAATTTCCGGCACAGAGGCATAACAGCTTAGGCCTCAAGAGTGGTAACGCATCTACATTTTGATCTAGGTCTTTGTGTGGGTGTCTACAGGCTGCAGTCATCACTTAACATCAATGTGAACTGCATGATTGTTTGCCACTTCCACATAAAAAATATGCATTAGATATTATATGCCAAAGTACAGCATATCATTATAGTTATAATGCAACAATTTTGGCGTTGGATGATAACGTGCCCAAAATCAACTTATTCACATAAAATCGTTAAGAACATTTCCTATTCTCGGTTTAACGTCATGTCCCCTCGCCTGCTCTCGAAGCACGCAATTGCTACATACGCTTCTGATATATAAGACTTGCGAGTACGTGCTACACAAGTCGCTCCCAACAAATGAAGAATATAAAAAACATTATCTACTTTTCACTAAACGGTTACGTATTTATTTGTCCGTTTCGGCAACACAGTAAAGTTTCCATTTTGTCCGTTGCGTCACGTACGTGACAAACGGCTCGTCTTAGGGATCGCCAAATATCGTTTAGTACGTGCGAAGAGAAAACCAACCCGCTGGGTAAATAAAATAAATCAAATATATAAATAACGATGTGTTTAGAAAGTAAAATTCCCAACGCTCTATTTATTTTTTACGGGCACAACAAACGTCTGTCATTTTTTATTAAATCACTACCGGTCAATATTCATTTGGGTTCCCTGAAATTCTTCCCTGGATTTCCTTCGAGGATTCTAAATCGTATCAAAACTTTTTGTACTGTCTGTAATGAGCAAATAGCTTTTTTCTGTACGTTTCTCATTATTGGACGACATCCAAACCAACTTTTTCAACAATATCCCATAATTATATGGGAAATTTTACAAAAACATACGAGAATGTTATATACTGGCGATGACTTTAGCCGATCCATGATGATGAGATCTCGATAGAACTTTTATCGGAGATTTTTTTTCTTGAATTCTTTAGATTTTTTCATTAAATGTTTGTGATGAACGTGAAGAAAACTAAGTTTACGTTCGTTGCCGTATGCGGTAAGGAAGCCATAGTGATGTAACATTTGTACTAGTCATGGGAACTCTCGACTAATCCAAAATCAATCAAACATAGCTTTTGTTATAACCGCATAAAGTGTTCTTGGACCAAGCAGCCTCTTCCTCCCTCATGGGATAAATGGACTAAGTACTTAAACACTAAAGCCACTTACTGACTTATCTGCTAATAGTCGATGCCAAAATTGCTTTTAATCATAGTATAATGTAACCACAACTCGGATAATAAAAAAGTGTTATTTGTAATTGCTGATCAAGTCCATCATGAAGTAATCAATGAAATGTTGTTACTTTATGAAAAAGAAAGCCGACTATAATCAAATATTCGTAGAATACTTCGCTGCTCACTATTTGGAAGGTCTTGTTACACCGGTATAGCATTTTATCAACGTTCGTCGCTTTTTGTACATTTCTCCCTACATTAATGTACAAAAATAAAGACGCGATGTTACCCACAAATAACATTATGAGCGTATGTACATCGCATTACCGAGCCCTGCTAACAGTAATAACATCATGTTCTTTTCTATGTCGCGTCGCACGCTGACCCAATATAAATAAGGTCCTTATCCAGTTTTTCAAAGACGAGTCATGTTAACACGTGTTCCGAACTTGGGGTAAAGTTTGCGGCAGGCTTTCCTAACTGTCCCAAATGAAATTTTCTCCATTGACACCAGCCTACTGAGCGCTCAGAATAAGTGGCGGCCAGGTGTGCTTTATTGTTTTAACTATGACAGTTTTCAACTTATCACATAATGCGATCGCGTTTCTTCTTGGGATACATTCACATACCTAGTAATATCCTTTTAGATTTTTAATTTTAAGCTTCTTTTTTTATTTTTCTTATCTCAATTGAAATAAATAAAATTTTAAAACACGAATCAATGAAGACCAATACGATATTATTATTATTATTTCTCAAGAGGTAAAAGGAAAATATTTTGCAGTGTATATTAAATTTTATTAGTAACTGCATTGAAAATGTTTAACTCTTCAAACTTTTCTTCTCAAGTATTTAACTGAACGGCAGCTACGGCTTAACAGTTCATTGACGATAATCATATTCATAACTTGTTTCTATATTTTTCTTGACGTATTCCGAGTTTTCTCGGATCTTTTTTTATTTTTGTATTATTATAATTAAGAATAATATCCTTGCAGGGTTTCACCAAATAATTCTCAAACAATTACTTCTTCACCAAAGTGTGTCTGAACTATATGTCTAAAATATTTTTTGTTTCTTTAATCCTCGATGGAATAGGCAAAGGCAAATGCATGCATACAAGCATACATGCAAACACTCTCGATTCGCCGGTTACGTTTTGTTCCATAAAACAGGTGCCGAGCCTGTTGATATCTCCGGGAATATTACCAAAATTCGAGGTTTTTTTTATTTAATGAAAGTGGCAAACAAGCATGCCGTTTCAAATTGATGTTAAGTGGTATCTGCAGATGTGTATTCAATATTTTAATCCTTTTTAATCAACTTCGAAAAAAGGAGGAGGTTCTCAATTCGTCCGAATCTTTTTTTTCTTTTAATACTCACACTAATGCTCACAGGCACTCAAACTCAAAATTGAAATATTCGTTTATAAGAACTCAAAACATTTATTAATACAAAATCATTTGTTTTTATTTTCACTAAAGTATTGAAGTCATATTGAAGAATAAATTATTAACTCGTATACCACACACAGCAATTCTGCTGAAATTCACTAAACCTGCCACACTACACAAATGTGTTTTTATTGTTTCAAATGTGTACGCTATTTCCTCAGCTAAATCGTCCCGTAGACGAAACACGCCTGAAAAATACCAATATCTTTAGCGAACTGAAACATGTCTAGGGAACTTGCATTGATCGTATCTTGTCCGTTGTGTGCATTTCTTCGGTATTGGATATTCATGCTTTAGCAAAATATGCAATTGCTTCAATATACAAGATGAGCTCTATTTGCCTAAGTCTTAAAATATTTGCTTCAATGCTTAAAAACATACCACGAATTTTATAATATTTTCAAAGTTTTAGTAAGTTTTACACGTGCGTCCATAAATGTTTTGGTATCCTTCATCATTTATAAAGCAGGAAAAGCGTTTCGCTGTTTTAGTGCGGATTTTAAACGCAACATCTTCCATATTTATAAGAACTATCGTGTTTCGGTGGAGGCAATAAATAATAAAGTGACCCCCAGACGTGCAAGATTAAACGGCAGGGCACGTCTGTGGCAAACTTTCGATTCCAATTCGGTGTCAGTCGATATTAAATTAAAAGCACCCACGCATTCCACTCGCGTCTTTTTCCTGTCCATTTGCAAGGACCGTGTAGAACTCGGGGTCACATCTCGCCTCTAACGCCCCTTAGCTCTGCGACATATTTTATGGATAAGCCTGGAGAAGAAAGCATGGACGTTTCATTAATGTTTTTATTTTTATTGGGTATTGTTACCCCCTTATACGTGCGTTACAAATTATTTGAAATTACCGTCAATTGTTACCAGAAATAATATACCTTGACTTATCTACTTACTACCTTCTATTAATAAAGGTAGAGCAACATTTATAAATCTATTTTAAGAGCCAGTTGGTCCAGCGGTATATCACGGCCGTTTTCACGGGTCCGATTCCCGTACCCGATATTTATTTTGGATCTGAGTGTTTGTTTATGTGTCATACCCAAGTTAACAACGGCACCCACGACACAGGATACCTAGTCTGGGGCTATGAGTGTAAGTGTATGTATATAATTCGTTTTCTTAGTAAAATATTCTTAACAATTTTTTTTATAAATTCCTATATAACACAAATTTTATCAATTAAAAGCGTGTTTAGTTTTTTGGTAAATAAAAACTAAACACGCTTTTGATGATGTATCTTCACGCCAGGTCCCTAACGGGGTAGGCAGAGAGTGTAGAGCGCCAGACATCCCGGTTCTGACAAACCTCTCGTGCCTCGTCTACCTTCATCATTCTCTTCATACATGCACGCTTTTAATTGATAAAATTAATGTTGAGTGGCGAAGATCACTTATAAACTAAAGCAAATTG
Organism: Macrosoma leucophasiata; assembly: GCA_036365455.1. Taxonomy (NCBI): domain Eukaryota; kingdom Metazoa; phylum Arthropoda; class Insecta; order Lepidoptera; family Hedylidae; genus Macrosoma; species Macrosoma leucophasiata. The sequence continues at coordinate 16,377,763 of JAWQUS010000007.1, read as the reverse complement.
TCTAAAATAATCTACTATATGTGTACACAAATGGGTAATACTCAACTCCTCATGCTTTAAAAGTTATTCCTTATATTCAGTCAAATCTGACTGAGGAAAAAAGTTAAAGCTTTCTTTAGAACTTGGTTTCACATTCTGACGCAATGATTTCATGGCTTATGTATTTTTTATAATTTATGCCATTTTTGGATTATCCATATAATGTTGACGGTCAGACAGGGCAAATTTCTAGGCAAGCGATTGAATGGCGACGCATACTTGAGTGATGGCGGACTTTTTTATTTGAATCGTGTGCGAATGCGACCGTTCGGTTCGCCGGACTTGTTCTTACATACTATCTTTTTCCTTTATAGTTAAGTAATTCTGTAACAATTATTTACCATGAACATCATTTATATTGAATTGATTTTAATTACATCTGTTGTAAAGTTATTCATTAACTACAAATCTATATCGTTTGTATTATGTATCTATGGCCCAAAATGCTACTAGCTGACCCGGCAAACTTCGTATTGCCTCAGAATGAAATAATGTGTCAAAGGTTTGATAGATACGGACTATTTGTATGGAAAAATAAAATTGTGTTTTTTATTATTTCCCTTCAATTTCTTCATATTTCTCTTCCTTTCAAACTTGCACTAAACCTTAAAAAATTATTCAAAACCAAAATTAGCCAAATCGGTCCAGCCGTTCTCGAGTTTAAGCGAAACTAACGAACAGCAATTGATTATATAGATAAAGTGAAATGAAAAAAAAAAACGGCATGCCCTCTGAGAGTGCCGGCAGGAGTGAAAACTTAAATATCAACGTTGTGCATTTTTTACCACCATCACCACCACCGAAACCACCACCTGAAAGACTGCTAACAAACGTCACAATTGACTATTTAAAACTAAAACACAATTCAATATTTATGACTTCACACTAGCACTCTCTCTATTGGTGGTAGAGCTCCAATGACGGAGCTCACGAGCGTAGGCACCACCGCATTACCTTATATACTTGACGCTAAATGGTAGTGTTCAGCACTATCGTGTTCCAGTCAGGTGGTTATGTACGTCCCTGTTAATTCCAGTACAGAGGCATAACATCTTAGGCCTCAAGAGTGGCAACGCCTCTGCATTTTGACCTGGTCATTGTGTGGGTGTTTATAGGCTGCATTTATCACTTAACATCAATGTGAACTGCATGCTTGTTTGCCACTTTTATTACATTAAAAAAGCACTTGTGTTTTTTTTTTACGAATTGGCAAACAAGGTTTCACACTGATGGTAAGTGAATGCTTTAGGTTATAAACATCACCATTAAAACCAGAGATCTAAATAAAGATGCGTTGCCACTTCTCTGACCAAGGTTTCCTTACTGCCAAAAGAATAGAACACGATAGTGCTGAATACTATCTTTTAGGGACCATCATTTCAATTAAATTATACGGTAGTGCCTAGTCGCCACTATTGTTGACCTGAATTGTATGTCATGGAGACAACAATACCCAGGTCTAAATTTACTGAACCAATAATACCTACGCAAAGCTACAGGATGCAGCTTCATCACCAAATGCCAATTGAAGTCTCTGGCAACTGTCCAATTGATTTAAGCCAGGATGAGAATGGTAAAAAAAATATAGAACGTACACTCTCTTGTATTAAATTCACTGTAATGCTGAAATGTTCAAAACGCCGCGACTTTGAAAATATCACATTTCTCAGCACATTACAACCTGACCTACACATGATAGCGCTGAACACTACCATTTAGCGGTAAACAGATCAGGTATTGCGGAGGCAACAACCAAGCCAATTTCATATATATAAAAAAATATCCCTACAGATTTTGTCTCTAGAATCAAAGAAACAGATTAACTTGTTCTTCCACAACCACATAAAAGAATGCGTTGTTACACGTGATGTTTTCATGTTTTATTTAGAAATAAAACCGGGACCCTAACATTCAGAGGCATGCAAGCAACACGGCAGGACAAGGTCGTATCACCGTCTCTTGAATTTTAATGTTGTTCTCCCTTTGATAGTTGTAAAAATGATTTCTCGAGATAGCTTCAAGTCAAAACTCCTTGAATGCATGCATTTCTCTAAAAATATCTTTATGATACTTTACCTCGAGTTCCAAGATGTTTGCCGCGAACAATATCTGGGGGCTTATAAACTTTTCTTGAAACGAATGTCGCGATAAATATACTCGTTTCTTTATTTCAATCACAAAATACAAATGGTGAAGTGAAATATTGTACCGTACAGTTTTCCTTTTCGATCCTATTTTCTGGTGGTGCCTTTCTCACATTTTCGTTAATAGATGTGTCACTAAATTTGCGTTTTCAATTCGGTGTTGGTGGCGGGGCGGCGGTTTCAATCAAAACAGGCACGCACTCGCTCCACATCCTCACCAGCCTCGCCTTTTAGAATAAGAATTGTCTTTTTCGCAGTACTCAATGCTGGTAGGGTGGGCAAGTATGGAGTAAGCTTACTTTTATCTTCTTCTTAAAGTGCCACTTGTCTTCGAAGGTTGGCAACCATCATGGCAAGGCTAATTTTTGATGCTGCACGGAGTAGAGAACGAGTGCTTACTTATACTAGAAAATTTCATTTTAACTGGTTTTTCACAGTTTTAATAGCACAGTTTTAATCGCTATTAATTATTTTTAAAATTAAAGCTGTTAAAATAAGGCAGTTTTTTTAATCTATAACACGTAGAAGACTATACATCATAACGCAGGATAAAGTGCAACCCCGAAATCAGGTATAATATACAAAAATTTATCGAAATAGAGATAAAGAATAGAACAAAAAAGTTAAAAAAATGTAATGTTCAACTCATGATGATTCTTTTGCCCGCGGTTTATGAATTAGGTTATCATGACTCCTAATTCAACGACATATTTTTAATTTCAATGAAATCGATTTGATTTTTTTTCTATTCTTTATCTCTATTTCGATAATTTTTTGTAAACTGTCGTGGTAGAAATATATATCTTATTTTATGTAGAGGCCATTGTACGCAATAAAACAATTTAATCAGTTATAAAGTCCAGGATATTTTTTTATTTGATAGAATTCGCTCTAATTTCACCTTCCGGGATTGCACTTTATCCCGCGTTTATCTCTGTATAAGACAAAAAATATCATCGGTGTGATCTCCATACTTGGATCCAGTTGTCGCTCGGGGCACTGTGCCCACCCGCCATGAAATTAAAGCCGACTCGCGCCGAACGAATGATTGAATAATAAACGAAAGAATTCGCGTCCTGCCCTTGTATTACGTATTCATGACTACTGGCCCCGTGGACGTTTTGCGATAGCGATACGGACCTAAGTGACGTGCATACGAGCCACATCTGTTACCGCTGACACGCGCTTGTCTCACGAGTCACTTTTTTAAATAAATTAACTCTGTTTTCGTATATTTTGCTGTATTTACTTTTGTTCCGTTAGATAATTTCACAAGAGATTCTTATAATGCAAAAAATAGCTCAATAATTGACTTGTAGTAGAGTAGTCAGTACTACTAACATTTTTTTTTATATTATGGAAGTGGCAAACAAGCACTAGCCGCGGGACCATGCGCGCTTCAAATCAGGTATCTCAGGTATTAATCTACGGTCCTGTAATTTCCGGCATTTCGGACCTTAGGTGAGGCAACGCATCTGCATTGAACACTGTTTTGTATGTGATGATGTTTATACGTAGGTCACAGTACTTATTCACTTACCACTTATGTGAACTTATGCTTGTTTGCTACTTTATGGCATCAAAAAATCTTTAATGTTAAACACGTTCATACTTTGTATCAATCACTTGTAGTTTATACTATTTCACTAACAAACAACGAACTAACTTTAAAGCAAAGTTTTCGTCTTTTGTTTTGCCTAGTTACTGGATAGTCTGGATACGTAATGAAACGACTTTGGCAACTAAGTAAAACTAAAACCGGTTCATTAACATAACTGAAAGCGATACATATATCGAGCAACCGAGTATCGGATCGAAATCCCACGGGGCTCACCGCAGAACAACTTAACCCGAAATTAAATCAAAGAGGGGCTTAACCAATCAGGCCGAGTGCTATCATTGAATCGGCAAAGGAACACTAAAATTACTTCTTGATGCGGAGAAACGAAGATTCATCGTAAAAGTGGTGGGTGTACGCGGGAGGTGGGGTGTTGTGGTGGGGGTCGTCTGAACGGTTTTCCGTGTTTCACAGACGTCCATGCCCGGCGATTACGCCGCACGTAGCTACTACACTGGCCTGCGCCCACTAGCTAATGTTGTGTTATAAACACGAAAAATCGTTCCGGTGTTGCTGTAAACGTTAGCGAATTTTATTTCCCCTCGTTCTCACTTCTTATCCCCAGCATTTAAAGCAATAAAGCGATGTCCTATATTTTAAGCAGCCACCGATAAAAGTGGACTCTGCATATGTCTGGCAAAACTTTTGTTAATTAAACGATGTTGAAAATAAATTAGAAAACAAGCCGTAATATAATTACGGAACACGAAGACTAATATTATTTAAATTAGCCCCACTTTCATAATTAACGAGAAAGCCCCGGTCGTACGTAACGTTACAAAAAGACAAAGGGTCCCACAATTTACGCCCGTGTTGGTGCCTGCCACCTGGGTCATGTCTCCTTTTACTTTATCCCGTAAAGATTAAGTCCCCCGAATTTTCTCGGATACATGGCACCCCCGCCGTGAAGTGAGTCATTTGGCCCCTGTTTACTAGATTAGGGGATTTTTTATACCGCAGAGCTTTCTCCGGTCCCGACGCTTATGCTGACATGTTATGGCTCAAAATATCGTATAACAATTTCAAGAAGGCTTTTAAGTTTTATGACTTTGTATTTCATATTTTACGTAGGTAAACGTCGTTTGTGTCAATCATATTAATGTAATATTGTGGATAGTGGAACTGTTTTGATTATAAAATGTAGCACATGTAGGTGCTTTTCAATATTATTATTTCTTAATTTAAACCTTCTCAAGTGTTGAAAATATTGAATTGAGAGATTTAAAAGTAAAATGAGATAGTAACTACATACTTAGTCAAAACTTTGCAAATGGTGTAATTGAAGCCTAGAAAAGGCTCCAACAACATTTAAAATTTTTTGATGGACTTATTAAGCAGGTAACTCTTTCCGAGATGGCATAACACCTTAGGGCTCAGGAATGGTAGCGCTAGGTAGTGGTAGGCTAAAGTATTACTTACCATCAATGTAAACTGCATGATTGCTTGCCACTCTGACATCTGTCGTTCATTATTGCTGTCGCAGGTGATATGAAAATCTACTTTTTGAAATAGGTACATATTTCAAGGACATCAAATAATTGACCAACTATTTGAGACAGATCTGTCGTTGACTCGATCGATCTCTAATGGTATGATCGTCCATCGTAATCCATCTAAGAGGCAAATAAATCGAGATAGGTTGTATAACATTTTAATGGTAGGTACTTATCTACCTATTTGATTAGCAAATCGGACTGTAATAATGTTTCATTGTTCCAATGTTGTAATATTGTTCAACCGTTTCCTATGAATTAAAGATAAAATAAGTGTTGTTTCCCAACAAAAAAAAATATCACAGACTTACAAATTTCAAATACCCGTTCTACATAATCAGGATTTTATTCTACAAACAGTTTCTACGGGTATGGCAGTAAAAATAAAAAAACTAGGTACACAAAGAATTCAATTGCGCAATAACTCACCACGTCCAAAAGATTCTCTCAAAATTTACCTTTCCCGACGCAAACGAGAAAGGGGCAGTCGTAAAACAGCCCGCACATTTGTACAAAACACAAGGTCACTCGCAAATAGGTGAGCACAGAATTGAAAAATGTACCTACTATTTTCCTATGAGCAAGAATAATTCTTTTTTTCAACCTTATTGTAGCAAACAAAACATTGTAATGAGTCTACTGCTTTATCTCAGTGCTGGTTTTCCATTTTCTATTGTAAGAAAATAAGCAGGTATTGAAGTTGTTTTCCTTTTGGGCTCTTGGATGAATGGCTATAACGCCGAAGTGTTTCCACTTAACTTTACATTCTTTTGCATTACTCAAAACGTGGATAACATTTTTATTTGGGGGCTATTGTTCCAAGCGGCTTCGGTTAAGGAAACCTTAAGAATCGTTTTAAAATGGAATTATAACACGTGAATACTTTTAGATACTATTATATATTTGGTAGATGTCCTTATCGGCGTAAATTTTATTGGTTAATTCTCTATAATGTATTGAAATTGTGTTGCATTTATGAATGATTACTGGGACAAAATAAGTCCGAATCATTTTCAGTCTAAAGTACTGTGTACTAAAGTTGTATAACAATTTACTTATTTTCTTCTGCCTGAAAAGGCTATTACACGACACGGTATTCAGGGTCCGACAGAAAGGGTGGGCGTGGCCTCGCGCCGGGTTGCCGCTTATTACACTATCCGGTCGACAGCGCCCTAATTCAATCACAGTACAAATACACGGGCCGCTCCAGTCGCCCTTATGTGGGCCGTAACTCCCTACCCTGACTCTTGCTATCGTACCCTGAATACCGTGCCGTGTAATAAGTCCTTAAGTCTTTCGTGTAGTTGAATTGTTATTTTTAATGATCATAGCAAAACAGGGTTCTGTATCAATGAACCTATCAGTATGATGATAACACACAAATTAATGTGTAACAAAAATTAGAAATACTTATGTACCGTTACCGTCAAGTAGCAGTAGTGGTATTCTGGTAGATGAGCTTTATAACTCAGGCACCCCTAATCAAACTTTGAACTTCATACTTAGAATTAGTGGCTTGCTTGGATTAAGCCATCAAGTTCATATGAAAAAAAAGTTTTTCTTTTGATCCTGACTAAAGATAGTACCCAATGGGGGATGCAATCTCGTTAAACTCGCGAGATCTCGGTCTTTATTAGTGAGATTGATCTCGCACGAAAAAAAAGAGATCTCGCGAGTTTAACGAGATTGGCATATTATCTAATGGACCTACTGACAATGATCAAAATCTTAGACAACAGTGAGTGCTTGTAATTCAATATGAACTTTATGCAATAGCAATAAATCTCAAATTGACTCTACGTTTTAATTAGAAAACGTTTGTATGGGAAAAAGAAAAGGGCTGTTGTTAGGGTTTTTCCGGCAATTATTAGATTTTTTCTCGCCAACCAATAGTGCAATCCTTGAAATTCAACGAACATTTAAGAATTGCCCAAATTGGTCCAGGCGTTGTTGAGTTATGCGCTTATAGTGATGCGCCGAATAGTGGTTTCACCGAATAACCGAATACCGAATATTATTCGGTTTAACCTATACCGAACCGAATATTCGGCCGAATTATTCGGTTTACCACTACATTGTTTTGCCGCGTAAACGCAGTTCTAACATGTCGCTGCTTGCTAAATAGCCGCGTCTACACCGGACGCATGCTCGGGCGAGGCACATCACTTGCGATCCACACCAGCCGCGGGGCCATGCGCGCTTTAGTACTGTAATACTGAGAGTAGACTGGGATGGCTCGGGATAGCTTGATTTATGTTTTAATATAAAAGTTGAAAAATAAATGCTGATTTAAGGTTTAAAATAAAATGTCGACTGCATGTACACTACAGGTTAAGAATATGTTGATTTGAGGTTTCAAAATAAATGTTGATTTGTAATTTAATGTTTTTTATTTTATTAGCTTTATTTAACACATTCTATAAATGGTTTCTCTGGCTTATAAAATAACATAAGAATTTTTATCTTGTAGTTATGGAGATACCGTGTCGTGCCAATAAAATAGAAATATTCGAACCGAATATATTCGGCACCAAAACCGAATAATTCGGCCGAATACGAATAGTGGAAATGATGCCAAATATGCCGAATACCGAATACCAACCGGATATTCGGTGCATCTCTAGCGCTTATCAACACATTTTGCGATTCATTTGTTTAAATATAAATAGAAACAGATAAATAGCTTATGCGTATTATAAAGATATTTTTAATTGATAGATACAGATTGTAGGATTCTATTATTATTATCCAAGTAAGGGTTTCCAAAAGCGTTAGACGATGAATATATAATGCTTGTAGGTATTTAATATATTAGTAATTTCTTTTCAGCATCTTCAAATAATGTATAATGGCCTGTTACTAAGAAGTCATTCTACACGTCATTCTTCGCGTACATCTATAGGGAAGGGAGGCGGCGGGTTGTGAAGCAACTTTTTACTGGTGGTAGAGCTTCAGTGACGAAGCTCGCGGGTGTAGGCACCACCGCATTACCTAATCTACTTGCACCTAAATGATAGTGTTTAGCACTATCGTGTTCCGGTCAGGTGGTAATGTACGGCCCTGTAATTGCCGGCACAGAGGCATAATACCTTAGTGAGTGGCAACGCATCTACACTAAAATCTCTTTCATGTATATAGGCTACAGTATAACTTACCATCAATGTGAACTGTACGCTTGTTTGCCACAAGCAAGCCATTTTTCATGACATTAAATAAATGCAAATTGTGACAACCACGACGACTCTTTCGAGAATGTAACGACAAAGAAAGAGAAAATACATTTAAAAATAAATACTATATAAATAGGTACTAGCTGCCCCAACGAACTTCGTATCGCCTCAGAAATATAAAAAAATTGGGGCAAAAAAAGCGGGCGCAGGTCAGTAGTACTTAAATAAAGCTTTTCGAAAAAACAACAAAGTCATATTTACTATGTAGAATCAGCAGGTGCGCATTGTCTTACTTTTCAACTCCTACCATCGGAGGTCAAAAAACATTTTTCTTACTATTTAAAATAATAATAATAATTCTTCATAAAAAAAATAAAAATTAAAATAAAAAATATTTTTTAAAAATCCGACTTCAAAACTATATCTACTTCTTATACATAATGTACCTACAAGTTTAAACTAACACTAAAAAGTTTAACAAAATAAAGCTTTTTTAAAAAGAAACGTAACTTCACGCCTGTAATCCCCGAAGGGGTAGGCATAGGTAAATGCATGCATTCAAGCATACATGCAAACACCCACGATTCGCCGGTTACGTTTTGGCCCATGTAACAGGTGGCGAGCTTGTTGACATCTCCGGGCACATTACCAAACTTTGAGGTACTGGGAAATTTCCAGAAAATGGAAAAATCCCAATAGAACCATAGACAAAGGCTTTTTCACCATTATCTCTGATAACCCCCTACCCGGGAATCGAACCCAGGACCTCAGCGTAGTAGTAGTGGCCTGCTACCACTAGGCTACCGAGGCAGTTAAAAGAATTAGCGTAATTACTGAAAATCATCGTACGTATTTACTATTTAAACTCCGTTATTTTTGGAGTCGGTGCCAGCCAAGGTGGACAGTTATTCCAACAAACTTTCGAGCGTCACGAAGCAACTGCGGCGCGCGTATCGGGCTGGTCTCTGGACGCGGGCGGCGAGGAGACCAGCTACCGAAGTGAGCTACCCGAACGCGTTGTCGTTGACGGTTGTAATGCTAAATGCATAAACATGTTTTTTTCTGCTTTGACTAACTAACCTAACCTAACTTGTCCAAGTCGGGGGCGCCCATGGTTCCCAGGTTCCCATCACGCCCAACCGACACGAATCAGACAAGTATGCTAGTATTCTTTGCTGACCAATCGTGAATTTTGCTGATCAAGTACCTACTTAGTTATTGCGGGTAGACTGTTTATTTGGCAAACACATATTATTTTAAGCTGATTATCCCTATATGATTAAATTACCGATGATGATCATTATCAAGATTGTTTACGAAATATAAATGTAAGATTATTTTCGTTAGTCAATGCACCTGTTTGGCAGCCATAAAATATTGGAGTGTTGTATATATTTATAGTACTCGATTGCTATGAACTTTTACTAGGCGCTGCACATGTCTGCGTCAACAGTTTCTCTTGATTTCGCTGGGATCCCATCATCAGATGCTGACTTGGTGGTAATGAGACCACCTCGGAAGTATGGGCTTTCAAATAAAAAAACGACCTTGTTAATCCGTCCACTAACGCCGGCGAAATCAGGTAACATACACACAAAAAAAACATACAGGCGAATTGAGAACCTCCTCCTGTTTGAAGTCGGTTAAAAATATTAAAAATTATAAATCATTAGGCGCGTCCACACAGAGCTAGCAGCCTCACGAGACATTTGAAGCGCGAGGCTGCTCGCGCTGTGTGTGAACGCGCACGACACTAAATGGCTCGGGCGCGCAGTCGCGCGCGCTCGCCGAGGCACGTCCACACAGAGAGAGCTGCCTCGCCTCGGGTGGACGCACCTATTGACATTCATAATATCACTAATTATACACTAATCCCCTTATTCATAAAAGCATTTTAGCTAAAGTGTTGCTAATCTCTCCTTTGTCTTTTTCTAATCTACGCAATTGACAATACGACTGATAAAGACAAAAGCATATTATTACTAAAACGTATCGAATGTACGTTTATGAATAAGGGGGTTAGTTTTTACTAGTATTTGTTTTCATGTATTTGTATATGAGCGGAGCTCGCCCGCCTCACATTACCACCTAGCCGTACATTACCACCTGACCGGAACACGATAGTGCTCAAAACTAACATTTAGCGGCAAGTATATTAGGTAATCTGGTAGTGCCTACGCCCTTAAACTCCGTCGCTGGAGCTCTACCACTAGTAAAATACTATTACCAAATTCAAAAAATATTATTATTAGATCACATGTTACCATGACCAAATAGGTCGAGTTCTGTCTGATGGTGGGATCAAAAGTCTTAGGAATCGGCGTGCATGTATGAAGAGAATGATGAAAGTAGACGAGGCACGAGAGGTTTGTCAGGACCGGGATATCTGGCGCTCTACACTCTCTGCCTACCCCGTTAGGGACCTGGCGTGAAGATACACATACACACACACACACATGTTACTGAAACACGATAGAGCTAAATATTAGGTATCATTCAGCGGCAGAAATGTGGTGGTGGTGTTACAATGTATTTGTAATTGAAAGATTTGGTCGCTCGATTTAGTACCTCACGCGCTCTGCCTACCGGATGCGCGAGTAAGCGTGAAGGTACGTAATTAAAATATTAACCTAGGCTGTGTCGTACGCCGTGCGATATGAAATGAGCGGCGCGTAGACAGAACCGGTTCTGGTGAACGGGCCACCGTTCGCCGGAGCGGAGGGCAGCGGTATGACATTCGTGCTGGAACATCGGACATGAATAATACTTACCTCTAATTCTTTACACCATACCTATATCTACTGCCAAATAGTTATTGTGCCGTTAGTGCTTATACTATTTTTGCCTGTACCTACTTGTGCTATATCTATATACTTGCGGAATATAACCCCGATCTCGGGTAAGTTGTGCATTTATTTGTAACTTATTCTCACTGTAGGTACTAAGTGCTCATATTATCATTGCCTCCTATTTGTTTCGCTACGACCACATCATTGATTACTAATGGCTATACATATAGCAAACTATCATCTGGCTGCTTTGTGTTTAATCATCTCATCAACCATCAAGGTCGTATAGGGGACACGTGATACCATTTGAGCGTGCTCTTATTTTCCACCCTTGGGAATTTCCAGGGTTTTTATTCTGGGTCTAAAACGACCTGGGTTGATGCTGTCCTGTCCTGTTCGCGTGACGTCAGATTCTTCCCCGCGTCGCGCAACGGTCTACAGAGCGGCACCGGCAGCACCGTCACCGGCTTCTAGTGCAGGATAGTGTTGCTGTATTTGTTCCTATCAGTGCAAACAAACGATAGTCGATCCACGCCCTATTCTAACTTAATTTCTCAATTTCATTAAAAACTAAGATTAGGTTTTAATTTTAAATTAGTTTAGTTACCGGGTAGTACCTACCTAAATAGTTTTAATTGTAGTTAGGGAGATTAGATTATAGGATAATTAGAGTCATAGTATATAAGTAGATATTTTATAAATTATTAAAACTGTAGTACCTAACTAATATTGGTTGTTTTATTAATAGTCATTTTAATAAACGTAACAGTGGCGCCATAACGTGTTTTAAGATTTCCTTTGTTTGCACTGGTTTACCGTAGTTATTGGTTATCTTTGGTGATGGTTATTGTTCGATACTTACCTACTTACTTTTAAATTAAGTTAGTTTATTATTAATTAAGTAGTTTGTTAATTGTTAATAATAAGTACCTATTAGATTTATAACAACTCAGTACGTAACAAAATAAAAACATGCTAATCTCAATTGTTATTTTGATTAAGGTAGTAACTTAATTAATATTATTTAAAAATACAAATTATTCTTGAAACTAATTAAGAGTAGTACCTAATAGTTTTTAGACGTTATTATTATACCTATTTCGTTGACATAGCATGTTTTTTATTAAATTTTAAAAGTAGGTATATTAATTGCGATTGTGTTTACCTTCATGCTACTTACTTCATTTTTCTGTATTTTTTTTATTGTTCTCATGCATTGTTGCTTCTTTCATTCTCTTATCGTTAATATTTGCACAACATATCCGACTACTGGTTTAACATAGTCAAATAATAACTGCCGTACCTATATAACTTCACGCTTGTGTTTTCCAAGGAGATGGATAGAGTGATATACTTATATGCATAATTAATGTTTATTATAAAAATCAAAGAACAGTAGGTATACAAAATAATTTATCACACACATAAGCACATTCCATTTTTAATATTTAAATACTTACATTCTAATGATATTTACAGTTTAATAATAGCAATATATAAAAAAAAACTTACAATGTCTAGAGAAATTAAATTTTTATCTTTGCAAAAGGCTGAATTAGAGTATGAGGTAGGTACGGGGAGAATCACCTGCGGACAATGTCCAAGGCTTGCGGAAACAAATTATCAAGCAGGCCAGGTTGAGCATTCCAGAATGTCCTCGGAAGGTAAACACCTTCCGAGGACATTCTGGAATCGCATCTAGAACCTGCTGATGACATTGCTGGTGTAAGGGAGAGTTTATCGAAATTAAAGAGTAACGTACAGAATTTAAAGTTAAAATCTGATAAAAACTTATTTATAAGGTCAGATAATCTTGCTCTCCATATACATCATCGTCTCTCAAGGATACAACCCGACACCGTAGAAACTTCTAGCCAGTTTAAGGATTGCAACCAAAAACTTCAAGCTGCTTATATAGAACTTGCTAAATACGCTACACCTACCACATCAAAAACAGATAGCTGCGACATGGATGTACCGACCACTAATATCTCGGTTACATGTGATCGCGGTATAGGCACAGACTTAGGCAAATTAAAATTTGACGGAAAGTCATGCGTCAGAGCTTTTCTTCAAAAGGTGAATGAGTTCATAAAAGCAAGGGATATTAAGTCAAACCGAGTTTTAGCTTTTGCTACCGAGATTTTCACAGGAGATGCTTTACATTGGTATCGTAGTAAAAGTGGTTCCGTTGAAACTTGGGAACAATTAGTTATATTACTAAGACAGGACTTTGATCAATTTGACTATGATTATAGACTAATGAACGAGATACGCGCTCGAACACAGGGTGAATCAGAGTCCATTGTCATCTATATTGCTATTATGGAGGGAATGTTTTGTAGATTGTCGAAAATAATGAGCGAAGAGGAAAAATTAGAAATACTTTTACACAATATCAGACCCTTTTATTCTCAATCCTTGTCTTGTTGTCCAGATATTACATCAATATCCGAACTGCTAACTAAATGCCGCAACTATGAGAACTTACAAACGCGCATTTCCCAGTTTAAAGATCCCCCTAAAGTAACTACTGATACCTTAGCACCTGAATTTGCGTATACAAGGCCTTCTACAAGTTACAATACCTCGAATCCTACACATAAGCAATTTAGAAATATGAACATAAGTGCTGTAGAATCAAATCCAAGTAGTGCTGTATACAAAGAAGATACAAAAATTTTTAATCAAGTGTTCTGTCCTAGATGTCGATCTACTGATCACTCTTTAAAGAATTGCCATAAACCACGCTATATCATCTGTTTTAAATGTGGGAAGAAGGACGTCCGCTACCCGGATTGCCCTGTTTGTCAGAATAAACTTGTCAATAAAAGTGTAAAATTCAACCAAAAAAACTAATTATACAACGTAGCAGCAATCACTTTGACAGTAAGGATTGGAGTGATTGGCTAAACTATATCAAAATTTTTTTTGGTACATACAGCACTGTTGCTACGGTTAGAAATTATTCACTAAATAATGATCCACGTCCTTACGTAAAAGTTAAAATAAATAATTTAGAATCTTTATCTGTACATGGTCTGTTAGATTCTGGTTCTGTTGTTACTATTGTTGGGAATAATTTTCATTGTTATTTACAAAAACATGGATTTGAAATTTTTAGTGATGAAATCATATCTATATCTGCAGCTGGAGGCCAAATAATGAAGTCTTTAGGATTTTTTCTATTGCCTGTGTGTTTCAATGATAAATGTATTGTTATTAAAACCCATGTAGTTCCAGAAATTAAAACTGCTTTAATTTTAGGCATTGACTTTTGGACAAAATTTGAAATATTTCCTAAACATATACAGAATATAAGAATGTTGTCCCAACATGATCAGTCTTTAAACAACGTCTCTGAAATATCTTCAAATCCTATTATACAGCCGTACGAGATCTTAGAGGACTTCCAAAAACTCGAAGCAGATGACATTGTCGAACAATTTAAGCAAATTGCCTTCGAAAATAAAGGCCTTGGTAGGACTAATTTAATACACCACCGCATTGATACAGGTGACGCTCCTCCTATAAAACAAAGATATTACCGTTTGTCGCCTGAAAAGAAACGAATAATATCCGAACAGGTCGATGAGATGTTAGACCTAAAGGTAATACAACCATGCGAAAGTCCGTGGTCGTCGCCTGTATTGGTGGTAGATAAAAAAGACGGCAATCCACGTTTTTGTTTGGATAGCAGAAGGCTTAATTCAGTTACTAAAAAAGATGCCTACAATTTACCGTATATATCGGAAATACTTGACAATCTCAGAGATGCTAAGTACCTATCTAGTATTGATTTATCGAAATCTTTTTGGCAAATTCCAATTTTTGACCCTGATTGCGAAAAAACTGCATTTTATGTACCCGGCAAAGGCACCTTCATGTTCAACGTTACTGCTTTTGGCCTCTCTAATGCTCCCGCGACTCAACAGCGGTTAGTTGATACACTATTTGGCCCAGAATTCGAGTTACAAGTTTTCTGTTATCTTGACGATATAGTACTTGTAAGTAGAACTTTTGAAGAACACGTTAGTTTGCTAAAACGGGTCCTAGCGAAAATTAAAATTGCAAATCTCACTGTTAACCTAGCTAAATGTCAGTTTTTCAGAAGAGAATTACGTTACTTGGGTTATGTAGTTAATGAACACGGTCTACGGACTGATCCTGCTAAGACTGAAGCTATTTTAAAATACCCTACTCCTACGAATAAAAAAGAAGTTAAGAGATTTTTGGGTACCGCATCATGGTATAGACGTTTTGTTCCTAATTTTAGTTCTATTGCTGGTCCTTTAAACAGATTGACCTCTACAGGAAAGAAGTCTCCACCTTTTAATTGGAGCTCGGAAGCTAATTCAGCTTTTGAGACCCTCAAGTCATTATTAGTTAACACTCCCTTACTAGCTTGTCCTAACTTTGATTTTTCTTTTGACGTGCATACTGATGCTAGCAATTTTGGTGTGGGTGCTATGCTTTCACAAACCATCAACGGGGAAGAACACCCCGTTGCATATATGAGTCGATCACTCACGGGCGCTGAGCGTAACTACAGCGTTACAGAAAGAGAAGCTCTAGCGGTGCTCGTTTCACTAGAATACTGGCGTTGCTACCTGGAAAATGGCAAAACATTTACGGTCTTTACTGATCACGCAGCGCTTAAGTGGTTCATGTCACTGTCTAACCCTACTGGTCGCCTTGCTCGTTGGGGAGTAAGATTATCCTCATTTAATTTTGAAATAAAACACCGGCGAGGTAAGGATCATGTTATTCCAGACGCCTTATCTAGGTGTGTTTCAGTTGCTCCTATTAATACACTTCCGGACTCACCACCTATTACTTCTGATGCTTGGTACCTAAATATCTTCAACGGTTGCTTAAACTCTCAAACAAGTTTCCCTAATTACAGAGTTGAGGCAAACGTTCTTTATCGTTTCATGAAAGCCAAAAATCCATTAACATCGGAATTCTGTTGGAAAGTAGTAGTGCCTCAGGAATCCCGAAACGATATTATAGATAAAAATCATTCTGATCCAACTGCTGCGCATTTAGGAACTTTTAAAACATTTATATGTTTTAAACTCGACTCGCTTTGTCCTATTATTGGCCTGGTATGTACAGTGATGTTGTTAAGTTTGTAGGTGATTGCAAGACATGTCTAGCTTACAAGCATCCCGCTCACACTGTCTTAGGAAAGATGGGTAGACCTAAAGTCTGCTCCCGTCCTTTCCAGACTCTCTCTATTGACATTGTAGGTCCATTGCCTACAAGTAGACAACGACACAATTACATTCTTGTTATCAACTGTTGCTTCTCTAAATACACCCTAGTGTTTCCAATGCGAAATGCAACAGCTCCAACCGTGTGTAAGTTGTTAGAGAATCATGTGTTTCTAGTACATGGCATTCCTCAGACTATAATTATGGACAACGGTACACAGTTCGCAGGGCGTGAAATGGATGCGTTTCTACAAAAATATAAAGTACCGAATGTACACTTTACTCCTAAATATACTCCCCAAATTAATAACGTGGAAAGATACAATAGAACGATTGTTACAGCAATTTCAACATTTGTAAACG
Organism: Macrosoma leucophasiata; assembly: GCA_036365455.1. Lineage (NCBI taxonomy): Eukaryota > Metazoa > Arthropoda > Insecta > Lepidoptera > Hedylidae > Macrosoma > Macrosoma leucophasiata. The sequence goes on along the minus strand of JAWQUS010000007.1, from coordinate 16,360,931 downwards.
ATGATCACAGGACTTGGGATCTTAACCTACATAAGATCCAATTCGCAATCAACAATTCTGTAAATGAAGTTACTGGATTTACACCTGCCTTTTTGGTTTACGGTAGAGAATTGGTAACATGCGGATCTCATTATATTGAAAATGATAATGTTGATGAAATTTTATTTCTACCTCGTGATGTATATGGTGAGAATTTGGGTCATCTGGCTGAAATTTTTAATAATGTACAAGCTGCTCTTTGGCATAGTCATCAGAAGGTCTCTCAGCGTTACAATTTAAGACGTAAACATGTAGAATTTAGCGTTGGAGACACTGTTTGGAAACGTTGCTTCCTTCAAAGTGATAAGGGTGCTCATTTTAGCAAAAAATTGGCACCCAAATTTGAAAAGTGCAAAGTAAAAGAAAAGAGATCACCTCTGGTCTATATATTGCAAGATATGTCTGGTCGAGATCTCGGCGCGTGGCATATAAAAGATATTAAATTAAAATTGAACAATTAATAATAGAGTAACGAATCTTTACATTGCTACATTTGTAATATCAGTTTAGCTGTACTTATTTCAAGCGGATTTTTCTGTGGTAAAATCCTTATCTACGGGGGGGAATACTGTTACAATGTATTTGTAATTGAAAGATTTGGTCGCTCGATTTAGTACCTCACGCGCTCTGCCTACCGGATGCGCGAGTAAGCGTGAAGGTACGTAATTAAAATATTAACCTAGGCTGTGTCGTACGCCGTGCGATATGAAATGAGCGGCGCGTAGACAGAACCGGTTCTGGTGAACGGGCCACCGTTCGCCGGAGCGGAGGGCAGCGGTATGACATTCGTGCTGGAACATCGGACATGAATAATACTTACCTCTAATTCTTTACACCATACCTATATCTACTGCCAAATAGTTATTGTGCCGTTAGTGCTTATACTATTTTTGCCTGTACCTACTTGTGCTATATCTATATACTTGCGGAATATAACCCCGATCTCGGGTAAGTTGTGCATTTATTTGTAACTTATTCTCACTGTAGGTACTAAGTGCTCATATTATCATTGCCTCCTATTTGTTTCGCTACGACCACATCATTGATTACTAATGGCTATACATATAGCAAACTATCATCTGGCTGCTTTGTGTTTAATCATCTCATCAACCATCAAGGTCGTATAGGGGACACGTGATACCATTTGAGCGTGCTCTTATTTTCCACCCTTGGGAATTTCCAGGGTTTTTATTCTGGGTCTAAAACGACCTGGGTTGATGCTGTCCTGTCCTGTTCGCGTGACGTCAGATTCTTCCCCGCGTCGCGCAACGGTCTACAGAGCGGCACCGGCAGCACCGTCACCGGCTTCTAGTGCAGGATAGTGTTGCTGTATTTGTTCCTATCAGTGCAAACAAACGATAGTCGATCCACGCCCTATTCTAACTTAATTTCTCAATTTCATTAAAAACTAAGATTAGGTTTTAATTTTAAATTAGTTTAGTTACCGGGTAGTACCTACCTAAATAGTTTTAATTGTAGTTAGGGAGATTAGATTATAGGATAATTAGAGTCATAGTATATAAGTAGATATTTTATAAATTATTAAAACTGTAGTACCTAACTAATATTGGTTGTTTTATTAATAGTCATTTTAATAAACGTAACAGTGGATACAAAGCCAACATTTCTTAAACCAAATATTACAGGACACACGGATCCTTTAATCAGAAATTGATCTTCTAAACCTATCCCACAATATGCCATACAATGGGATTTCGTGAAAAAAATGCATCCCCACTTCACGTGTAGGGGAGGCACCCCAAAAATATATTTTTCAAGATTTTATTGCACGTTGTTCTCCGCATAGCTAATATGTACAAATACTTCAAATAAAGCCCTTTTGCATTTGCACACATGGAAAAATCACTTAGCATAGCAATTTCATTTAGCAGCAATTCGCATAGCAAGTTTCTGCGATGCGACATCGCATTGTATCGCATCGCATCGCAGTTATGTGTGGACGCCCTTAATTATTATAATTGTTTGTTTGATTTGTTATCCGTTATCAGAACTTTAACTACTTATAATAATCACAATTTGTCTAGTCATAATGCGTCTGCATTTCTTTTTTATAATTCATTTGCCTTATCTCAATGGTTAAAATGAACATTACAAAAGCTTATATAAATACTGAGATAAAACTCTTACTACTTAAAATAATCACGATTTGTCTAGTCATAATGCGTCTACAATTTTTTTTGTTTATTTGCCTTATCTCAATATGACGGCAGTATTGAATGGATACTGGTTTCAATGAACATTACAAAAGCTTATATAAATACTGAGATAAATACGCGAATATTAGCATTCGTTCATACACTCTAAAGAGAAAACGCATCTATAATGTTATTTCTAATATTAGCAGTTCTGTTAACCTTTGTTGCCGTCTTCTATCTCACTGGAAGATATAATGAGAGGTACTGGAAAAAACGTGGCGTTGTGTTCCATCAGAAGAATAAGTTCTTGGGCCCGGCCGGTTACTTTGTTATTAGTAAAAGGGCTATGTTTGAAATTTGTCGCGATATATACAACATGTACCCTAACGAACCGGCTGTGGGAATAGGAAATTTCTTCGCACCAGGCTTATATGTGCGAGATCCCGTGAATATCCAGCACGTGATGCAATCGGATTTCAACGCCTTCAATCATAAAGGCTTTGTTGCTAATGAAGACGACGTACTAGGAGATAATTTGGTACTAATGAATGGCCAACGATGGAAACTAGTGCGACAAAATATGACGCCTCTATTCACGACAATGAAGCTCAAGAATATGTACTACATCATGGACAGAGGCGCACAAGATTTTATCAAGTATTTAAAAGACAATCCGAAACATTTAACAACTGATACTTTTGAAACGCTTTGCACATTTTGTTCCGCTGCAATTGGCGCTTCTGTATTTGGCTTGGGAACCGAATCAATTTTTGACTCACCTTTTCTAAAAATGGCGCAAGCTGCTTTCAAATCATCGTTACAAACAAACCTTAAACTTACCCTTGCAAATATCAGTGCACCTTTGTTCAAATTTTTTGGAATAAAACTATTTTCTGAACATGAAAACTTTTTCGTAACAGCAATCAAGCAAGTGATACGCCACAGAGAACGAGAGAATGTAAACAAAAACGACTTCGCCAGTATGTGCGTAAATATACAGAAGCAAGGTATGTTGAAAGACCCAAACACGGGCTTAGAGATCACTCCGACAGACGAACTTATGGCAGGCCAAGCATTTTTCTTTTTCGTGGCTGGTGTGGAACCCAGTGCAACAGCTATGTATAGCACTATAATAGAATTGGGCAACCACCCCGACATATTGCGTCGTGTCCATGAAGAAATAGATCAAGCTTTTGAAAAATCGAATGGAAAGTTGACATATGATATTGTATCCGGTCTCGACTATCTTGATATGACACTGAATGAAGCTCTAAGACTACATCCACCGGTTGGTGTCCTTGGTAGACTTTGCATCAAAGATACAATTTTGCCGGTGGGTAATATACAGGTGGAAAAGGGAACTAGAGTAACATTACCAATATTCGATATACATAATGACCCTAAATATTATCCTGAACCCGAAAAGTTCATTCCGGAGAGATTTTCGCCTGAAAATAGGGGCAACATATCGGACAATATTTACATGCCTTTTGGTAGAGGACCAAGAGTATGTATTGGCTCAAGATACGCGCATATGCAAGTAAAAACTGGGCTAGTGCACTTTTTGCGAAACTACACAGTGAAGACAGTTATAAATGGTGACAAATACAAATTTAAGAAAGAAATATTCCAAGTGAGAATTAATAATGTAGAAGTTAAATTATTTCCCAGAGATGTTAAATGCTTCTAATTCCTAAGAAAATAATATTTCTATATTGCAAATGGATAAATCGTTTGGTATAGGCGGAAAATAAATGACTACGATTTTTTTCACTTTTTAATGTAATTCAAACTGAAACTCAAAAACTTATCTAATCACTGGGAATTAATAGAATTTGTTTGTGATAGGTTAAATTTCTAAATATAAAATTAAAGCGAATAACAACTGATACGTTTATTAATATGTCAAAGTAAACAAAAATAAAAAAATATAGTCCAAAAATGGAGTAATGATTAACCACATTTGTTAATTTATTACTGAGTTATTTATTTTTCTTTAATTGTAAAGGGCTAGTTTCATTAGTGATTCAGTTTATTTTCAGTTAAAAGTTTATTTAATTACCAATGTAGCTGCCGAAAATAAAAATAAATAGAAAAGACTATGCTAGATTAGCGAAAAGACCGTGTTTGCAAAGATGTAGAGCATAATACATTAGGGCTGAAGGCCGACAATTTGAGTGGCAAACTTACCTTGTCAGCTAAGTTTTTTTTTTATCAGTATGAGCAATCAAAGTTGAGTGATAGTAAATTAGAAATACTTAGATAAACTAATGATATTTAGTATTTTTTCTGAAAAAATCTGTACTTTTGGATCTGCTTTGCTATGAATATAATCAGCGTAGCTACTTGAAATTCCGTAACAGTAAATCATACAGTTGATAAACTCTGTATTGCCAAAAATTTTAACTCAGAATACATAACATTTTTGAGTTTTTTTTAAATGGCCGTTACTTGGAAACCGTACCGTTTTTCTGTATGTCACGCAATTTCTCCGGCGTTTGTGGGCCGATTTGCAAATTTTTTTTTTAATTTGAAAGCCTATACTTCCGCGGTGGTCCCATTACCAATTACCATTATTATGAAATCAGCATGTGATGATGGAATCGTACAGAAATCGAGAGAAACCTTTCTTTCCTTCACATTTATTGCATTAGCGACATCTATTGCCAACAGTGACAAACGATAAAACAAACTGTCCAGTTTATCAAATGACGCAAAGAGATCGCTTTTGAAAAAATTGACTTCAGGCGGGACTTGAACCCGCGACCACTGGGATCTCTTGTCCAACCGCTCTTCCACCCGAGCTACCGAAGTCTACACCTGATTGTCGAACGAATCTTTCCTTCAAATTAATTGCATTGCCTTGGGGCGGCAGTAGCGACATCTATTGTCAACAATGACAACCGATTAGGCAACCGATACAACTTTTCGAATTTATTAAATATCGTAAAGAAGTCGCTTTTATTACCCATAATAATTATTAATTATATTTATATAAAAATAAAATATAAAAACAATGCGAGTGAAATTTCCATTCCCAAACCCACAGATTATCGGATTATTTATGTGAATTAGAATTGAGAAGTAAGCCACCAAAACAGTAACCCCCTTATTCATAAACATATTTTAGCTAAAGTGTTGCTAATCTCTCCTTTGTCTTTTTCTATCCTGCACATTTGACAATGCAACTGACAAAGACAAAGCATTCTATAGCTAAAACGTATTTAAAGGGGGTAAGTATTTTAATCATTTGGTCAGCATTACCCCCTTATTCATAAAAATACATTAGATACGTAATAACAAATACGAAAATAAACAATAGACAATCCTTGTTTCGTAGATAATCTTGTTAATTATCATCATCAGGAAAATCAGCTTAAAATAATATGTGTTTGCCAAATAAACAGTCTATCCGCAAAATAACTGGCCACTATAGTGAACTATATAATAATACCGTTTACATACATAATACACTTAATTTAATTCAATAAGGCGCCTCAGATTTGGATTTTTTAAGTAAGTCAGATGTAGATGAGGTTATTTGATACAAAACATTTTAACTATTTGATTTAAGCGTCGTCAACTTGGATGACCGCTATCTATACTCGTACAACGTGTAACGGGAACAACGCACACCCTCAAACACCCCGTTTAGAAAATTGAGTTATAATCATAATACATGAACTGATATAACATGTTTAGATATGTATTTATTTTTTTTTATTTACAATACTCCTCCGGAACGGCTGGACCGATCATTATGATTTTTTTGTGTATATTTGAGAATCGGTTGTAGTCTTTTTTTATATCCCTAAATTATTCTCACTAATTTGTTTTTTCGAATTTTGGGACATTTAATTTTTTTACCTGTAACGCGGTACGTAGTTTGTCTGGGCAGCTAGTATGTCTATAATTTTGACTCCAACAATGTTTGATGCATAAAAGTCTTTTGAAAAAAAAAACGTGAAATTAAATGTTTATCTTATTATACTTTTTTTTTTCCTAATTTATTTAAATATTATGATTATTTGCAAAAAAAAAACACATAAAACTGACAATCACGCGAGATCTCGGAATTGGCGAGATCTCGCAGTATTCTTATTTATAAACTCGCGAGATCTCGCTTGAGTCCCATTCTCGCGAGATTTGTATTCCTTAGTAACCAATTGGCTAAGCGTGACGTAATGTTTACAACTATAACTTTCCAACGCCCTTATACAATACCAATATCCTATTGTCAGCGCATCCGTATAGTCGCGAGCTATAAATAGCCCTTGAGATCAGCGTGCCCCAAAATCCAATCAGCTATTGAATTAACTATGTCCGTGTGACGAGAATACGGATTTGCCCTATTCTCACATCAAATGTTTATCTTTCATCTGGCAGCGTTAATGTAAGTGTGAGTACACCGTGTAATGATTGCAGGACACATTGGTCGATAGATTTGCTGAGCTCGTCGCCTCATCACGGTTTACGATGCTATTATCACCTTAGATAGTGTTAATAAAACTTTATTTGGCAAAAATGATAATATTTGGTTCCGTTATTTCGGCATAGAGCTTTCTTGGGTTCAAAATTATTTCTGAACCTTTTTTTGTGTAACGAAGGTGGCAAGCAAGCATGCAGCTCACATTGATGGTAAGTAATGACTGCAGCCTATAGAAATCTACACAAAAACCAGAGGTCAAAATGCAGATGCGTTGCCACCTCTGAGATCTAAGTTGTAATGACTATGTGGTATATTATCGTCTAACCGCAACACGATAGTGCTGAACACTACTATTTGGCGACAGATAGATTAGGTAACACGCTGGTGCCTACGACGAAGATTTTTTGATGCAGCCTGCTTCGAGACTTTTAGTTAGTGGGTGTGTTTACTATGTAAACATGTTCAGTTTCAGGATTTTTGTTTGTAGGTATTCACTTACCACCCTCCCCCTCCCTCCAGCTGTGTGTTAACGCCATGACTCAGTACCCGATGGTTGTCCCCACACCGGCGAAGCCAAGAGAGAAATCCAGAGAGGGAAAAAACCAAATCCGAAATGTGGTGGAGGGTTTCAGGGGTACCCTGAACCCCTCCAAAAAAGGTATTCACTTACCACCAGTTTGAGTTGCATGTTTGTCTTGAATTACATAAAAATAATACATAAGAAGAGTTACCATGTACGAAGAGCAAGTTATCGGCGAGTAAACTCAAAAACTTTTTCAACTTTTTCAAGGCCATAGTTGACAGAGAAATCAAATAAATGTTAACGGTCTTTTTTTTTTTGTTTTAATGCAATCAATTGTCCCAAATATATACCTGAAACTATCGTCATGAATATATATCGCTTTACGTGGTGGTACATAGTACATACGAGTGGATCTTCAATGTTCAATACGATCGTTAAGGCTAAACACTAACAGGCGTGGTCAACACCTCTATGACAAAGGCCATTTAGTGGCAATTTTCTCTGGCATTTTCCGTGTTTCGGAAGACTCGTTGATCCCGGATATCGCTTAATTACGGTAACTGGCTTAGGAAATTTCGGTAGTAGGCTGTTGATTTCCACCAATTCGCATTGGGTTATCGTAATAAAATAATGACTTATGTCCCTGTTTTTAATAACAGGTTAGCTTGTACAATGGAACGCTAAGTAATAAGTAAATGGGGATATTGAATAGGTATGAAGTCACTACTTTTTATCATTTCATATAATAGCGACTTGCAGATGGGATATACAATGTTTCCCAGGGATAAGTGACCGCCCGGCGTATTTCGAATATATTCGATAATTTTATTTGATTAAATTTCGGCTAGTCAATAAAAAAATGAATGAAGAAAGATGTAAAAACTAAGGAAATATCTTTAAAAAATTGCAACACGTCACGCGTATTTACTAAAAACTTAAAATATAATTTAAAAAAAACCAAAGCCGGTAGGACCCATATATATAAGAGTAATTATCTTTAATTTTGTACAAATATTCAAAATTCGCCGGGCGGTCACTTATCCCTGGGACACATTGTATAGACAAAAAATATGAAAATTGGAGTTAAATCGTATGAGACAGAAAAACTAAAAGTGGCTGAAAGTGGTAAACTTATAATTTCAATATCAAAATTAACTTAATTGTTCATGAAGTTAATTTTGATATTGAAATTATTTCACTTCTACATTCTTTGTATGATTCAGTATGTAATATTGATGTTTTTCGAAAGATGTTTTGTGTTGAGTACTTGGAAAAATAACAGTTCAAATCTAGGTAAAACTAATCCGTATTTCCATTTGTTTTTTCAAATATCTTATATCAATAATTGTTGTAGCCGTATCGAAGTCACGAGGCGCGCTACTTCGGATCTAATAACGGTGCGCCTCTCCGAGGCAAAACATACTTTCCGGGGTACGGCTAAACACAGCGAGGTCCGGACAATATTTTGCTCGGCTCCCACGATATCGGTTTATTCAAATGTTCCATGTCCGACCCGAGCTCAAAGAATCAACCTGCATAACATTATACATATTGAAATTCTTCCACCCCTGAACATCCGCCGTGTATTATTCTATGAATAAGTTTATAAGACGCCAATGCGTAGCATTATTTTCTTGTATCGAATTTTATGAATAAACAATAATAAGTAACCAGTAACATCCGATGCAAGCGGAGATTGTACGTCGGTATAAATCGTTCCTAACTACAAAGACTGAAAGAAACTACTAGTGGTGAACCAAAAAGCAAGCACCAACGCATTGCCTAATCCAACTTTACTCACAGCTTCGTGGAGCCCTGGAACTCCGCAAGGCACCTATCGGGGCTCCACAACAACAGGGGTCATAGGTCAAACAAAATTTTTATAAAATACTTTTTAGTATTGGACACGTTTAAGATTTTACTACTTTTTAAAGATGAATCACAGAAATCAGTAGCCCTTTTGGCAAGTGGCAGATGTGGCAAACAAGCATGTAGTTCACATTGATGTTAAGTGATGACTGCAACCTATAGACACCCACACAAAGACCAAGGTCAAAATGCAGATGCGTTACCACTCCTGAGGCCTAAGGTGTTATGCCTCTGTGCCGGAAATAACAGGGCCATATCATATACTACCTCCTGACCGGATCACGATAGTTCTGAACACTACAATTTAACGGCAAGTTTAATAGGTAATGCGGTGGTGCCTTCGCTCGCGAGCCTTGTCACTATTTTTCACAATAACACATGCTAGTGAAATATATTTTTTAAAGAAAAAATGCTACTATAAGGCAATGCAATAAATGTGAAGGAAAGAAGAGGTGGTAGAGCCACCTCATTTTTTCTTTAAAAAATATATTTCACTAGCATGTGTTATTGTGAAAAATAATATAAAAACAATGATATGAGGTGAGGTTTACACGTCATAAACCTCCCATATTATTATAAACTGGCTGTGCCCGTGACTTCGTCCCCGTGATGACACCGGACGAAGTCGTGATCGCAGCTTGAATAAAGTTACTCCTTATTACATAAGGTCCAGTTAAAGTCCCGTCATAATCGGTCCAGCCGTTTCCGAAATTAGCGGGAACAAACAGACAGACAAAAATGGTAAAAAATATGGTTTTGGTATACGTACTGTGTATACATACATATGCATCTATTAAAAAGCGGTTATTTTAATATTACAAACAGACACTCCAATTTTATTTATTTGTATAATATAGATATAGATATCGGTCAAATAAATTTAAAAACGGAATTAACTGTTAGTTCCCGGTGTTTTCTTTATACATCAACCTTGTTGTGTCAGAATTGAAATTACAAATTTAAGTTTAAGCAAAATCGTCACTGGTTAACCGATTACACAGTACATTTTGTAATAAAGTTATCAGTTAGGGGCCGTTCAAGTATTACGTAAGCACTATGGGGAGGGGCGGGGGGGTCTTTTCTCTGCTTATTTTGGATGACATGGGGGGTAGGGGAGTCTAGATGATGATTACGTCATCGGTAGTTATTTACTTATTACATCAGTAAAATCTAATCTCTATCCTAAATATATTTTCTTATTTCTAAAATTATAATTATAACATTATAATTATTATATAAAAAAGAAACAATACATTAATTGAAAAATGTTTACGTAAGCTTGGGGGGAGGGGGTAAGAGCTTTGCTTACTTTTGCTGACAAGGGGGATGGGGGAGTAAGGAATTGTAATAAATCTGCTTACGTAATACTTGATCGGCCCCTTAGCAATCTATCCCATCTTTTACTTAATCGTATATAGTTCTATTACTGGCAATTCAAAAAATGTCCGATTTTCAAATTATTTATTTTACAGTCATTTGAAAATGACATAATTTGTACAGTGTTTGCACCTGGGCTCAAAAATGTATGGAACAGTATCATTCTCCTTTTCGGACGCCTCGTTGGGTACCTACATTTATTGCAAACCTAAACTAAACACTTTTTTTTAAAGAAACGTATTGTTTTGTTTTTTCACCAACACCCCTCCTGTAAAGAAATGTTACAACATACTGGCAGTTCCAAAATTGAATTTCAATAAAACGTCATGTTACGGGCCATAATAAATTTTATTTAATCATAAAAAGGTTAGCATATTTTGAGATACAAAATTCACGTAAATCAGCGTCCTACTTTTCTGATTAAGCCGTTGATTGCCTACGCATCGGATTGGACCATGATTGGACTAACAAAAGGCACCATGATTATAACATAGAGACCACATCAAAGCCGATGCGGCCGTGGCCTCTACTTCAAAGCAAAATTTTATTGAGAGCATTTACATTTTTATTGGCATGCTAGGACACCGCTGCCGGCTCGTTCTGAAACGTAAGTGATTTTGAATTTACTGATGTGTATTTTATTATCTGATTTTATGTGTGTTCAATATGACTACAGATTACCATAAGGGATACATTATACGTATCCGTGTTGAAAGTGGACATCTGTGTGTTGTTTCAAAATATTATAATGTAATACATAACTTCATGCATTTTACATACATTTCTACAGCTTTCGTGCCCTTAAACTAGATTTAAGGGTACGGAAATGTGTGTTTTTAAATTGCATAAAATTGAGAGGAAACAAACCCAAAGATGCCTACAATGAACGGTTATTGGCTGCATTGATCCAGTGATTGCTTGCGATGTTCACTAGGACATCTGTAGGCCTGTTCACGCATCGTCTTCCGGTACCCGGTGGCCACTTGACCTGAGAACCCTTTCGTCAGTTCCTGAGCTATATAACCTGCTTACTGGCACAAACTCCTGAATTTTCCTATTCGGTGGGCTACGTCGGCTACTTTGATTCTTTTTTTTTTATGTAATAAAAGTTGTAAACAAGCATGCACAGTTCACATTGATTTAAAGTGATGACTGCAGCTTATAGACACTCACACAAACACTAGAGGTCAAAATGCAGATGCGTTACCATTTCTGAGGCCTAAGATGTTATGCCTCTGTTCCGGAAATTACAGGCCCGTACATTACCACCTGACCGGAACACGATAATGCGGAACACTACCATTTAGCGGCAAGTATATTAGGTAATGTGGTGGTGCCTACGCCCGCGAGCTACATCACTGGAGCTCTACCACTGGTACAAAATCTTCAAGTCTTATGTGGATTGTCTCATTTCTAATTCGATCTCACAGTGCAAGGTCGACCGTAGCTTTCTCCATTGCACTTGTGGTTTTGAGCTTCAATGTGAGGCTCATTATGAACGATTTCGTTTAATTTCCTGTATATCATCACTGGCAACACACACACACACACTGGCCAAAAAGCTACACAGAATTTAAATTTATAAGTAATTTTAAAAACCTCATATTTCGTTCGTCAGTATTCGTGGCAATACTTACACACTAGAACTAAGCTATATTATTCTTAGTGCCTTATCCAATTTAAAAGTGCGTATAATAAAGGTAGATCCTAACGTTTTCCGAGACAATTAAAGAATAGTCTTTAATCGTTTACGACTTCTGTTTGCGTACCGTAATAAAAATCATAAAAGATAAAAATCTTTATAGGAAACCCATTAGATAAGATAGACGTTGTTTGTGCTGTCTATAAGGCATATTTGGGTGGTTCGTGATTGATTCCAGTGTAATTTCCATACGCGTGCCCTGTTCATATTAGCCACGTAGAAAACCCACCAACCAAATAGGATCCGTCCCTTCCCCCTTCGCACAACTATTTGCGAACAAAAAAGCGGAACATTCTCAATGACGCGAGGGTCATGGTAACTTGGGCTTTATTTCTAGGACCACCTACACAATTGTACGCCGAGGCGACCCGGTGGCGCCCGCCGAGTCACGCAAATATATTTTTTGAAAACCCTAACCTGAATTGCCTTGTTCAAAATACAGTGTTCAACTGAGCATTTATTTATTATCGAGTCTTAGTAAACATAAACGTGTAGCAGTTATAAAATTCTTGATTAAAGTTACTAAGTAGTACCTAATATGAGCATCTAGATTTAGAAAGTAACGTATTGTAGAACGTTAATGGAAGTCGATAATTTATGTACATACTTATAACGTATCGATCTGACAATTTGGCTATGTTGTATAAGGTTAATAAAAAGGTTTATATTATGTATATAATTACACCATACACTTTACATATCTATCTATATAGCCCAAGTTACCATTTACTCGGGTTCCAGTTGTAAACCAGCGTCAGGTTTACGAGTACCTGACATCTTGCTGATGTCTGGTTACCTTTTTGGCGCGTCCGTGTGAGACATCTATTACAAAACTATGTTTTTTTTTTTGGATTATTTGTATTGTATTTTTTTGTGTCTAGGAAATTATTTTATTGCCTTTTTATTATTTTGTATATCTGTTTTTTTTTATTGTTAATTAAAACATTGTCCATCCGGCACAAATGTCGTGGGCTATGGGCCAAATACATGTTTTTTTTTCTTTCTTTCTATCTATATTATATAAACGAAATGACGTTTGTTAATCTCACTATAACTCGAGAATGGCGAACCGATTTGGCTAATTTTTAATACTCGTTTAGAATTCCAAGGAAGGTTCAAAAGGTAAGAAAATATGAAGATATTGCAAGGAAAATGGTATTGAACAACCCTAACCCATTTGATTTAGGTGTTACCTATTTTCCACCCAACCATTGCGTCGGGTTGATTTTATAACACAATTTCACAAAATACATATCATGAAATTTTCCGTGACTATTGTCAGTGCAATTGCAAAACGCTGTGTAACAAGATTGATAGAGAATATTCATGGTGCATGAGCACGACAGCGCCACGTTACGATAATCACACGATAAACACAATTGGAATAGCCCAATATCGCGTATTTGGGGAGTAACGAACTCTTTAGTTAGTTGATATGAAGATAATCAAAACAACATATAAATTAAAAAATCATGACATATTTCTTACTTTACCTATCCTAGGTCATCAAAATAAGGGGTTATTCGTCGTCTCTCACGACAAAAATTCGCACGATTTGGCGACTTGGCACCTTTTGAATTTACCTAATATTTCTGTCGTCAACTCGCACGCTCATACAAAGTACAGACAGGTAAATAAATTTGAAATTAAATTTTAGATACCACATTGCTACTGCTACCGACTAACCACTGTTGTTTTATATTTGAAACAGATTTATACATAAAGCTAAAAAATATATCGGTCGTACACTATATAGACAAGTAGTAGTTATACCTAGTGAGAAGCCATATTCTTTTGTGATATTGTGGATTCTATTTCATATTTTTGATTAAGCCATAAAATAATAAGCATTCAAAAAAAGATTTTTTGTAGTTGACTGTACCTAGTTACCTCACAATTTTATGGTCGGGCGAATTGACGACAGAAATATTATTTAAATTCAAAAGGTGCCAAGTCGCCCGATCGTGCGAATTATTGTCGTGCGAGATGACGAATAACTCAAAATAAGATATAAAAGTTGTTTCGCCGTTTTCGTTTTTGTTAATTATTATTTGTACATATCTTGCATTGGTCTTTTGTCTAGTCAACACTACTGTCCCAAAATGAATCCTTGAGAAGTTAATAATTTTTTTTTTTATTTTTTTTTTTTTTTTTATGTAACCGAAGTGGCAAACAAGCATGCAGATCACATTGATGTTAAGTGATGACTGCAGCCTATAGACACCCACACAAAGACCAAGGTCAAAATGCAGATGCGTTACCACTCCTGAGGCCTAAGGTATTACGCCTCTGTGCCGGAAATTACAGGGCCGTACATTACCACCTGACCGGAACACGATAGTGCAGAACACTACCATTTAGCGGCAAGTATATTAGGTAATGCGGTGGTGCCTACGCCCGCGAGCTCCGTCACTGGAGCTCTACCACCAGTAGAATTCGAAATCGAGATGATTCGCAACCCGTCTATACTCCGATCCCTGGTTGTTATTTTGATATTTATAGACGTCATAGTTTGCTAATCAACATTGTATTTATGTAGGTACTTACGAATTAGTTTGTCTATATTTTGCGCCACGTATTTTGAGTGCCACTTAGTGACTATTACTCACTAAGTGGCACTCTCAAATCTAATCAGCTTCTGTAAGTCCGATACCAACTAAAGTAACTTCAAAAATAAAAACTTGTAACTCGATAATTAAAATGGTGTTTTGGGCAATGAATCGTTAACTAAGTAGGTCGTCTTTGTTCTACAATTAACAAGCTAACGAGGTACTTAAAACAGAATAGACATGCTATGTTTGTAGACATTACAATTGAAGCCACAGTATTAATCAACTGTTACTTCGTGATATCTACTTACAGCAAGTATTAATAAAAACCAGATCATTAACTTTCTTATCATCCGACTTAGTCTAACAGATAAAAAGAGAGATCTGATTTTAAATGACAAAATCAGTCTACCTGCGAAAGATAGCGACGATAATTCCAATAATTAGTGAGAGAAAATATTTTTAACCACTATAATTTTCTTCATATCATCTTCATACCTACTATGTATTGTTTTTGGCCCCTAAAAATACAACTAAAAACAAAATATAAAAAAAATAACCAAAAATATATATAACTCTCACAAAGACATAAGAACTTAGGTCTCAGGGGTGGCAATGTATCTTTATGCATTTGAATTCTGTTTTTATGTAGATGTCTGTAGACTGTAGTCATCACTTAACATCCATATAAACTGCATCCTTGTTTGTCACCGTAAAAAACAAACTAATATTGTACACTGTTTTAAGTTTACCCACTATAATCACACTTATAATAAATGTGAACGTTTCCTTGTTTGGGTGTTTGTCCGTCAATCACGCCGAAACTCAATGAGCTTATGATACCGAAACTACACAATGGATTTTGATGAAATTTGACATACAGATAGGGTATTAGTTGACTTAGATTATAGGATACTTTTATCTCGGTGAAAAGTTCCTGTGGGATGCCATGGGATGATTTGACGAGTTTTCACAGGTTAAGCCAAAAGCGACCTAATGCGGGTGGAGCCGCGGGCAACAGCTAGTATAAACTAAAATAATGTGCTGTGATATCCTAATTACGAAAAGCATTCGTCCCCTCCTGTACATCCTGCCTTCCATACATGAAGGTATAATACCTGCTGTAGCGATGTATGGAAACTATCACACAAGTTTCATTAGGCACTATAACTATTAACTTATTTATTACTTAGAAACAAAAACTAGGGGGCATTTCAACTAGCGGCCAGCACTAATAACCCCTCAGTAGGGCGACAGGGAACTTCCAACAGATATTGTTGTCAATTTGTTTGGTCGGTACCGAGTTACTGCTGTTTAGGATTCTTTGGACGCGCGCTCGCTCCCGCCTTGGCTTATGAACCACCAATAAGAACAACAAAGTTGAGATGTCAGCCGATTAGACGACGTCACGTTATCATTTTTTTCAGTAAACACATTCTTTTAGGGACAGCGCAGACGATAGCCTTTGGTCTGTGAAAAACCGGTATCTCCAAAACAAAAGAAATCATCGAGAACTTTGCAAAGATTAAATGAACACTATGCGCCATCAATAGTTCGTAAAGCTATGGCTATGAAAGTGAATATGTAAGCTAATGTAACGTTGAGTTGTAATAAAATGTATTTTACTAGTGGTACAGCGCTAGTGACGTAGGTACCACACATTACCTAATCCATTTTTCGCTAAATGGTAGTATTAAGCACTATAGTACTCGTATTTTGGTCAGGTGCCAATGTATAGCCCTGTAATTTCCGGCACAGAAGTATAACAACTTAGACCTAAGGAGTGGCAACGCATCTACATTGAAATCTCTGGTTTATAAGTAGATGTTTATAACCTATCTACAATATTCAATTGACATCAATGTGAACTACAGAATCCAACAAGAAATAATGCGCATCGACCTCCGGAAGGAGACTTCGGCTTATTTCGGGTCTGTAGAGCGTTATCTTTTTCGCACCTTACCAATATGACGTTTGTCCACCATTTTGATCAAATTTTGACCCATACCGGTCTACCAATGCTTAAGTAGACAGTTCGCAGCAGAGATAACGCTCTACGAAGTCGAAACTAGCCAATTGTCACTTTCATAGGCTCGATGTGAAATATTTCTTGATGAGCACTGTATACTGTATAAATGCTCGTTTGCCCCTCTATGATACTATTACAAAGATACTATTTGTCGAAATTCGACGCATTTTTACACCTGCACAATTTATTTTGACGAATAAAAATATAGAAAAGTGTCCCTCGTCTGCGCAGGCCTTTACTAATATACAAGTGCAAAGTGTGGCCCTGCCGTTGAAGGTCGCAAAAACTCGCATGTTTTGTTATACGTGACCAATTGTAAAGGTTGTTCTGAACCTTTTATTTCGCCAAGCTGTACGAGTTTTGCTTGTACGTATATATTTTGTCGTTATCAATGTGTGCTGTATCAAGCGCTTCCATAAAATCTAAGGTTCATTCCCCTTATTTAAACTTTATTGGTTTTAATTAATCTCATAGTTAGTTAAAGATACCTTAGCGTGTGTAATCCCTGAAGGGGTAGGCAAAGGTAAATGCATGCATGTAAACATCCACGATTCGCCGGTAACGTTTTGGCCCATGTAACAAGTGGCGAGCCTGTTCTCTTCTCCAGGCACATTTAAAATAACATACATTTATGTATAATGGTATAAAAATATTTTTATTTGTGTATCCGTGCCAACTTTGGTGAAATCTTATAAAATCATAAAGTACATATTATATTACAATATGATTCTCCTAAGCATCGAAGGGATTTTCACTTGTAAAGACCAAGACTTAAGCTGGAGGGATATGATGTTGTAAACACGGATCAATAGTTAACGTTGGGTGATACTCAACACTGCTAAGTTATATTAAGATAAAAGACTATTGTCTCGTAATTACACGAAAAATAGGATAATAGTCTAAATTAAAAGAGTTAGCGCACAGCCTCAAATAATTGCTTATTATGAAACTACGGTTACTTAAGTAATACACAAGACACTTCTATTGGCTCCACGATCCCAGGCCGCAGTGGTCAATTTACCACTCTTTCACATAATCACATACTGATTGTGTTGTTCTCAGTTGATATAGAAACGACTCCAAAAATTCTTAAAAAAATGCATGAATACACTCTGATGTAAAGTGCTAATGCTAGAAAATTACATTTCAATGGTAAGCAAGATTTAAACGAATAAATTTACGTAATTTAATTTAGGCGTTTTACTGCCATAATCTATACTGATCTATACTAATATTATAAAGCTGAAGAGTTTGTTTGATTGTTTGTTTGTTTGCTTGAACGCGCTAATCTCAGGAACTACTGGTCCGATTTGAAAAAATATTTCAGTCTTAGATAGCCCATTTATCGAGAAAGGCTTTAGGCTATATAAAATGATGACACGCTAAGATGAATGGGACAGGGTAGATAACATTGCAACCGCGAAGCGAAGCCGGGGCGGGTCGTGAAAACATAACCAGCTGTTGTTCAAAATGTCTTCTCTGTACCTATTAACCGCGTTGTTACCAGATTTATTTTTTACAACAATCGAACTGAACATATAAACTGCAACTATCGCAATATCCAATCGCATATCTCCAAATTACACGCTCTACTGCATAAAAAAGTCAAATATTTTTTAAACATGATGTCGTATATTAACGATATTTAGATGCATTAGGTATTCCGTAGTTTACTTTAGACATGAGGGCGTTAGGAGGCGAGACGCCAGCGGGGTAAGTAAGCCTTATTTGAGCCGTGCGCGCGTGACGAGAAACTGGAAACACAACTTGTATATTATATCGCGTCGCGTCCCCCGAATTCTCATCAAATCATCCCGCGACAATGTCGTTGCAAATCTCAACACGGGATCAACAGCATTAAAGCTAAAATTGAAGCCAGATACGGATACCCATCGTAAATTACAATATCTTCACAACAGCACGACCTCAATTAAGATTAACAATATCGCTTTGTACAAATAAGACCCAAATGAAATCGGTGTAGTGACAGCGGACTGAAACACCTGTGGGGTATGTTACCATTATCGCAAAGGATAAAAAGTGACTGGATAACCCAATGTGATCCTCCGAAAGCGGTGCTGTCCTCGCGAATCATTAATTTTAATTCGCACCCCGTGACGGGGCTCTAATGAATTATCTGGAATCGGGAGTCTCCCTTCCAGTCGGTATACTTTCTAGTTTTTTCTTTGGGACTTTACATAATGTAAAAAAATGTTGGCCGACCACCCTGCATACTAATTGCTTGTTGTGCTTTCGCTTCTTAAGTACAAGTAAACTCACCGTCGACTTTTCTGCTCTAGACAAGATTACCAAGTTTTATTCCTCATCGATCACTTCACAGCTATCGGTTTTTGCGCTTAATTTTCAATCCCACTCCAATATCTCCAGATCAAGAAGCGTTACTTTGAAAATTATCAAAGGCAACGTTAAAATAGACGGAATTCAACTCTGAATAAAATACCTACTTTTAAAAGAGTAGCTGCTTGTTATGCACTAAATCTTTGGAAACTTAATGGAGTCTCATTCTTATTCCGACTAAGGTTACTGTAGATGGACTCTGAGAATGGTACGGGAATACGAATTGTAATAATGTTCGCAGTTATTTTCAAATATTTTTTCGCCAATATCTATATAATTGTGATTCTCTATTATGTTATGTTCTGTATTAGATTCTTTTTTTTTCTCTTCAGATACAATTAGCACCGAAGATACTTTTCACGTGTATGCATCGTAAATTCATCTTAACAACCATTTGCCCTTTTAAATAAATATAATATGTAAGTAATGTAGATTGTATAATTTGTATATCTATTATTTAGAAGCTGAAATTTTCATCTTTTGTTTAATTTTTACAACTGCAACTTACAAGATTTGCATTGGACTTGGAGGCACGGTAGTGGTCCCGCCAAGCCGAGCCAAGTGAAGCGCTAAAGCACTACTTATCTTTTCTCGCAATGTCGTTTTTATTAACTCACATAACTTGGATTTAAATTAAGATAATCAAAATTCTTAAGGTTTTCCGCGAACTCCTTGAAAGCCGAAATTTTGTAAGTAGGTACATAAGTTAGTATTAGAATGTAATATTATTATCCATTCTATGGTATTAGTAGACAAACAAAAATACCTAAAAAGTTTACTTCTCAACTCCTTAAGCCGAGGGATGGAAGTTACTATGAGACTGCCGCAAGTTTTCAAGCCAGAAGTCCTAAAAATGATATAATACTCCTTATTATAAATATTAAAAACGTCAATAACAATGTGAAGAAGTGTAACTAAGTTATAAAAAATATTCTCCGCGTAGTGTGGTGGACCGTGAACGAGGCTTGAATATGATCCACAGCGGTGCGAAAGGCGATAGGACGTTTCCTTGCCGCTCGGCGAAATGACCTTGTCTCGACCAATCAAATGCCAGCATTGTCTATGTTGAAAGTATGGGTGTTTGTTATTATTGCAGTTAGTTTGTTTGCATAAATGGTACCATAAACGATCCGATGATTGTATGAGAGTGACATTTCTATTCATCTAGAATACATTGTTGTTCCTAGGCGTTTCCCATACGAACTTAATTTCATGCTACAGATCTGAAATTCATAGAGACTATACTCTATAAATTTCAGAACACATTTCTTAATTGTAATAAACATTTCAAATTAAAATTAATAAATATTACAAATAAAAAAATGTGTGTCAGTTCAGGCATTGATTTATTTTAAGTAACTTACAGAAGGAAATAAAATCGTGCCCAAAAACATTTTTTTATTTAAAATGTGGGCATAATGAGCTTACGATAACTTTTTAATAGTGACTATATATTTGATCTCACCTTGGCAACATAAAAATGTTTTTGAGGTTAGTTACTGAAGAAGCTAAGAACAGAGCCTTGCGAACAGTTGAATGTGGATGCGTCCATCCAGGCCACGATTGTATGAGAAATAAATCAAAATATGCGAACTAGTACCAATAACTAGCTGCACCTAGTTATTAGTACCTTATAATAATATACCCCTTACAAAACAAGTTACTGTAGAACGATCCATATATATTTTTTGTATATCGTAACAAATTTGGTATTTCAAGAAGCTTTATTGGAAGGGTCCATTCTTTTAATTCATTCCAACACAAATTTGATATTTTAGCTAAATAATTGCGCTTATGCTGAACTTAAAAAATATACGTATTTTATACGTTACACTTATTTTTGAAACATAATCCTATACCTAAAATCATATTTTTGTAACATCAGAGTATCAATACACTCTGATTTCGCGTACCTATTGGTAAATTTCATATTTACTATGGGATTTTAAATTAATTCTTATATTAGTGATTTTAAACTGTCCTTAACTTTGAATTTGGACTAAGTTCCAAGTATTATTCTAAAACGAATTCTCAATAAAACATCAAGCCTGAAATCAGTGTTAAACTATGGATTGAAATAAATAGTATTTCAAAAGCGAGTTCATAGATAGTCCGGGGATTTTATGTATATATCTATATACATAAGATCCTCCTATATGTTATGTATGTATCTTCACGCCAAGTCCCTTACGGGAGAGGCAGAAGATATGGAGCGCCAGATATCCCAGTCCTAACACACTTTCCGAACTTCTTCTACATTCAACATTCTCTTCAGTCAAGGTAGGTCAGGCTTGACAAGTAGGTACATAGGTACGTATTGTTTTTAGCGAATTTATGTCGCGTATACATTGAAACGATTTTTTAAATCAATAGACTTATTATGATACATTAGGTTTACAATTTTGCATTAAATTTTGTTACGGGTGGAAGAGCTCAAATGTAGTAATAACTACACTAAAATTATTTCAGTACTGTCATGTTCCGGTTAGATGATAATGTTCGGCCCTGTAGTAACTAACATAAAAAAGTAAAATAAATACAAACCAAAACCACTCACAAAACATATACGTTAAGCGATTATGGCATATTCTCCCCTTATGACGCAAGTCGATTCAACACTGTTGTTAACATCTTTGGCGAAGTCTTTGCCCAGCTGTGGACGTCTTTTGACTGGAGTGTTGTCACTCCAGCCTCACTGGTCAGCGTTGAATTGATCACCTTGTGTGCTAAGTTTCTTACTTCATTTGTTTTGGGAGTATTTTTTTGTTTTAAATGGCACCTAATTAAAACTTATTCAACATAACAATCAATTTAAAACTTACAAAAAGCAGTACACACTTGTGAATGATCCCGCGGGGTCCTATTTTGTACGTGTGAACGTCGCCGATGCGTGTCCGCGAGCCGGGGGCGAGGAAACTTGTATTTTTTAAACTTTTGCCTTCACGTAAGCCGGGTGCACGAAAGTTACAATTGTGTTCCCCCTCCGCCCCTTCAATATGTGACCTGTTTATTTATTGGAGAAGCGTCGGCGGAGTTCTCAGACAATATGTCGCGCGTCGGAACGCACAGAGTACCGACGACTTAAACAAAACACAATTTACCCTGACGGAGAAAGTGAACCGTGTTATTTATTACACTTAACTTGTACTTGAAATGCATGTTTTTATCTTTGACGAAAATTAAATGAACTTTTGGTTGGGTTGGTCATACTTTTTATATTAAAATGTATACTTAATTTTACGTTTATGATAATTTAATTTGAATTAACTTTCATTAATTTATCACCACTATCAAACGATTTACGATTCACGGTAATGTGGTGCTGATTTCTTTAATATACATATATTTATGCTAGTTTTTTTTAATTAGAGGTTTATGCTAGATTCTCAAGCAAGTGCCTTTATGAGTTAGTTAAGCCATCTTTGTTTTTAAGTTCAATAAAACTATGGATGTATAAATATTTTGACCTATTATTGAATATTTTACCGGTTATTGGCAACCTTAAGTATGACACAAAAAAAATATTTTCAATTAATTAAATTGCAAAATGTGTGTATGTATCTTCAATGCAGGTGAAAGCCCAAGCCCAAGTTTAAAATTGGGGCTCATGGGAAATCTGATGAGCCCCAATTTTAACCACTAGTTACTGTGTATCCTCCCAGGCTATAGAGAATCCGTTCAGAGTACATGGTAAATATGTATTTGTACATAGGCCATGTAGGAACGAGGAAAGCCGTTCAGTATTCAGAGCGCAGTCGTCATTAGCCGAGCCAGACGTTGGATTTCCCCGAAGCAGCCTCGATCCTCGTCCAGCTGGATAAGTGATAAAATTGAAAAGTACGGAATTGGTTACAAATCTATTTTTGTCATGTTTTAATCCGAAAGGAATAGTTTATTTCGCACCGGCAATTTAAGTGTTAGTGATAACCGAATCAATAAAAAAGTATATACCTAATACGTAAACTTATAATGCGCAACATCAGTCGTACTACTAGTCGTAAATACTTTACTAATTTCACTCCCAGTGATGTTCAAATAACGTAATGTCATTATCGGATCTCGAGTATAAAATATATCTACTGCAAAGGAAATTTCACCAATAATTTTGTTAATCTTAGGCATAGACACAAGTTATTTACCTTCTTACGAAAATCGAATTTTGTTAAAATTTCCTGAGCCCTGAAGCCACTAGTTCAACTATGTGCTAACCTCCCCAGGCTATAAAGAATCCGGTCAGATTACATGGTAAATGTGTATTGGTACATAGGCCATGTAGGAGCGAGGAAAGCCGTTCAGTATTCAGAGCGCAGTCGTCATTAGCCGAGTCAGACGTTGGATTTCCCCGAAGCAGCCTCAATCCCCGTCCAGTTGGATAATAATGAAATTGAAAAGTACTCGATTGGTTACTAATCTAATTTTATAATGTTTTAATCAGAACCGAATGTTTCATTTCGAACTATAAACATAAGATTCGGTTACATTTTACTTTCTATTCTAGCTTTAACAAATTGTTAAAGTTAGAAAAGGATGTAAAGTTTTACAATAACTTTAGTTAATAGGTATTTTGGTGCAATCGAACCTAACCATGGATTGCACTCGCCTCGAGGTTGTAAATGCAAAAGCTTTATCTCTTTTTTTGTAAATAAGAATGCAGTTAAAATGGATGGTAAGCAGATACTGTAACCTGTAGATATCTTCAAAGAACCGAAATTTTCAATATGATGTCTTAGTTGTTTTGCCTCAATGATGGGTTATACATTCTAACAAACCATATGTTGCAATTGATAGTGTTTGGAACTATCACAGTATAAGAAAATTGTATGAAACCGTAACTTCTGTTGTAAAAAACTAAAGTGAAATTTGTTTATATCCAATTTTCATCATATAAAATTATTAAATAAAAACAAAATTAATAAAAACAAAGGTATCGGAACCGAGATGCCTTATGCATTCAACTTTCCCCGTTGTTTTACGGAATGCTGGAATTTAAATACAGAATCCATTTTGTGTTCAAATGAGTTTTTGGAATAGCCAATTAGTTGTTAGCGCGGCCGCCCTCGTTCGCTTTCATTAGGCTATATAGTTTCCCAAATATCTGGACCCCTCGACGATATCTTCGGGTTACTTTTCTACTTTCTTGCAGGTCGGTTACATGGAGGGTGTGGAGCTACAACTTTGTAAAGATTTTGTAATTTCCCGCGATCACACTCCAGAAATATGTTAGTGTTGGTATTTTACCTTAGTTATATGTATGATCTTCAGTTTCTTAATGATCAATGATCACTAACCAGCACACAATGATATGGATATAGTTAATTACAATTGTTACATGTTCTTAGATATATGAAATCATTTATAGTACCTACTTAATAAGCTCTATTGTTCACTCTATTATTTAAAAAAAACTGATGAAATATCAACGTACTCGTTTGAACCTTTTTAAAACCCATGCAGGGTTTTACTTTATTATTGAAGAAGATGAGATGACAATTTAATCTGTACATTTTAAAATACAATTCTTATTTTTATTTCTAGTGCAAATTACGATAAGTAACTTACACGTACACGGTTATCCAAATACTGTTGAAAACTTTCTGATGACATAATAATAATAATAATAATGGCAACCCATTATACGTCCCACTGCTGGGCACGAGTCTCTCCCCTTTTTGGGGGGAGGCCAGGAGCTTACTCCACCACGCTGCTCCAATGCGGATTGGTGGAGGTGGGTGGGTTAGTGGCCAACCCGCTGTCGGATGTTTTCAAACCGCCCATAAGGCCTCCGACAAGGTTTAACGACTGCTATCTATCGATAGCAACCGGGACCGACGGCTTAACGTGCCCTCCGAAGCACGGAAACGCGCATTTAATTTGCCACTAGCGGTCACCCATCACACTACCCGACCGCGCCCGTAGTGCTTAACCGAGCAGATCGCTTACGATCTACACCAGCCGCTGGGCCATGCGCGCTTCAATTCTGATGACATATTGCAGTATTATCTCCCAATTCCTTACAGATAATGGGCGATGGGGCTACCAAATTGAGCTCATTAGTGTGGAATAATATTTTTCAGATATAAATACATAAATGAATTACTAAAACGCAACTAAACTCCAAAATTTTTAGGATTTTCCTTCATTTCCCCGTCCAGAAAAAGATAATGCACAAAATTTCTTTGATGTCGGTAAAAAATATATGTATATTTATCGTTATAATTACAGTTATAAACAAAACAAATAAAACGCAATACAGCCTTCATATTTTGAATTTAATCAAGAGAGACGCGATACATATTTTTGCACTCCCCTCGCCAATTGTGCTCAATCAGAATTGTAACGAAATTAAAATATTTATCCGAACACGGAAAACTGGAAACGCAACTCTTTAGAATGTGCAATTCCTTTCTTATTTCATAACGCAATCTTCTCGGCTTCTTATCTTACAACGAACATATCTCGCCCTCGCTCTCAAGGAAAATCATCCAATATAAAATCCGTTTAATTTGCGCTTTTCGCACTCAATGGGATGGAATAATATCAGGCAATTTGGTTACCGCTGGCATAAATATGGCGGGCCGCGCTGTAATTGTAACGCGAGCAATTCGCGCCTCGTAACGACCGAGAAGAGAAAACTTCAACCGTTTGTAAACTCTACGGGCGAGCCGAGGGCAGCCGAAACGTCAGCCACGCCGCCCGCGTCTTCACCGCCTGTCCTACGCGATCATACCTTTGCTTACAAACCATCGCGTGCGCTTTTCGTGTACCGTTTGCTAACTATCTACAATGTAAACAGATTGTCAATTTTGATTCGGTAACAAAAATCAGCTTTCTGTAACACCTTAGGCCTCAGGAGTGGTAACGCATCTGCATTTTGAGCTTGGTCAAATTGCAGATGCAATTGGATATATAGGCTGCAGTCATAATTTAACATATTGATGGTGCCACTTCTTTTACATTAAAAAAAATAGTGTCATATTGTTTCACCCAAAATAATATCATAACAAAGATAATCAAAATACGATGGAATTTAGAAAAAATTGACAAAAAGGAGGCCGGTAAAATGTACCTCTGAATGTAAAATATCTACCAATCACGAATTCAAACATATTTTGACAAAGAGATCTATTATCAGGGTTCCTACGCTTGTAAACCCTCATACACAATTGGACATACAAATTCTAATATAGTATTATAACCACCATCGCTAAAAATGTTTATTCCATGTATTCTTATAATAGATAAATGGACAAAGAAACCAAAATAATCAGCAGAAAATTACCAACAGCGAGGTTGACAAGATTGTCGATCCGCGGTGAGCCATTCCAAAAGTAATTACGCGCTACTCTAATTTCTTCTTTGCTTAACGTAATAGAATAACGAAATGTCCTTTTCTTTTGCTCTGACCCTTCCGCGGTTCATGCGGGGAATGCAAAATTCTTGAAATTAGAGTGAATAAACCTGCGTTGTAATTAAAATTGGGTGAACGAAGCACGGAGCGGTGGCCAACCATCTTTCTTGGCTGGCCTACGAATTAAACGCCGAATTGCTTTAGTAATTCGAAATATATAATTTTGGACGATCTTGGTTAAATCTGAATGTAAACACAATCTATACGTAAAAATTAAATGACTCACTGAAACTCAAGAACGACTTTGCAATAGGTATTGTTAGAAGTTCATGAATGGTTCAAACGGTGATAAAATTCGGTATGAAATTCACCGGGTCAGCTAGTTGGCAATATATACTTAATATATTATTACGGGAACCATCACTAAACATTTTTATTCTGTGTATTCTTACAATAGAATAATGCAAAAAAAAACAAAAATAATCAGTAGAAAATTACCAACAGCGAGGTAGACAAGATTGTCGATCCGCGGTGAGCCATTCCAAAAGTAATTACGCGCCACTCTTCTTTCTACTTTGCTTAACGTAATAGAATAATGAAATGTCCTTTTCTTTTGCTCTGACCCTTCCGCGGTTCATGCGGGGAATGTAAAATTCTTGAAATTAGAGTGAATAAACCTGCGTTGTAATTAAAATTGGGTGTACGGAGCACGAAACAGTGGCCGACCATCTTTCTTTGCTAGCCTACGAATTAAACGCCGAATTGCTTTAGTAATTCGAAATATATATTCTTGGGCGATTTCGGTTAAATGTAAATCACTTTTACTGTCCCGATATTCGTTCTTAATGCGATACTTTAAAAGTAAGTTGCAATAAATGAGATTCGATTCTGAGAGATCGTATTAAAGTTATCTTAATATTATGATTTGGAATTTATGTGTGCTGTATGGTCTTTAGTAGTCCTTTTATAGTTTGATGTAGAAAAGTAAGTCAACCTTCATACTACTTCATAGTGATAACTGAGCAGGTACTAAATCCTTTAAGATGTCTATAGAATTCACAAATAGGTCATAATCGTAGATGCGTGTTTTATTTACTGGTGGTAGAGCTCCAGTGACAAAGCTCGCGGGCGTCCGTAGGACGTAGCTTGTCGCTTAATAATAGTGTTCAGCGCTATCGTGTTCCGATCAAGTGGTAATATAAAGACCTGAAATTCAGCACAGAGGCACAACAACTCAGACCTCAGGAGAGGTAACGCATCTACATTGAAATATTTGGATTTTATCTACATGTTTCTAGGTTACAATAGCACTCAATGTTAATGTTCACTGTATGCTTGTTTGCCAGTACATGAGATAAAAAAAATGCGTTTCCACCCCTCTTTTTCTGCCTGAACATTCTAGGTACTCTCCTCACAAAATCTTAACGATCAATATGTATTTTGAAAACCACCATGCGTTAAAAACTTATCCTAAAACTAATAAACATAAAAAGATTACGCGTCACCTTATTTGTCCACGATGGACTCCCAAACTACTTAACCGATTTTAATCAAACTTTAAATACAGTAAAACTCACATCTTAATTTTATTTACTGTCGCAATATTATGTTAGTATCTAAATTGCACCAGTGTGAAGCCGGTGCAGGCCGCTAGTAGGTATCTTTATAAATATTAGGATGAGAGAGATTGTCGAACTCTTATTTTATTTCTATTTATTTAGTAAAAATTTTAATATGCTATCAAAGCTCAAACTCAAAATTCATTTAGTCACTTAAAAATAATAAAAGTTTTCTTGTCAAATAACAAAAAAATTAAGTATTTTAATAGATTGATAGACATGACAATTTAAATCTTATAAATTAACTAGCTGATCCGGCAAACTTTGTATTGGCTCACAATGAAATAATTTGTCAAAGGTTTGATAGATACGGACTATTTGTATCGAAAAATGAAATTGTAATTTTTACTCCTTGCCTTCAATTGCTTCATATTTTCTTTTTTTCCTTTTAAAACTTTCCCTAGACTTTCAAAAATCATTGAAAACCAACATTAGCCAAATCGGTCAAGCCGTTCTTGAATTTTAGCGAGACTAACGAACAGCAATTGATTTTTATATAGATAAATCAATTAAATGATCGTGAAAAAAATTGCAAAAAAATTAAAATAGGTATCTAGACAATAATCCATTTGCTCTTTTACAAACGTACATTATAAGACTAAACGAAAGTAAAGTAACAGTTTTGACCCATCTGTGATTTGGTTTAGTATTGAAAGTTCGACTTACATTCAAAGTAAAGCCTTAGTGCGGTTTGTGAATCTCGCACTTAGTCTGTACCACAGGTTCTATTTCAGGTAATATTCTAATTACAACTTTAAATGCACCAAGTGTACTTAGCTATAATGAATCCTGAAAGTTAAACTAAATTTTAATTGTTTGTAGAACGCATATCAAGTTGGAGCGGAAATATAAACCGTTTAAATTGTTTCAAACTGCATGAATGTTAGTCTTACGTTTCTATTGTGTTTAAAGTATTGTAAAATTGTGTAAGGAAAGCAGTGAATTCAACTACCGTCTTCAAATATTAAGATCAAATACATTTGGCATATTATTATGTTGTGTTTAAGTGAATGAGACAGTTTTAGAAATAAATCATTTTTTAAATAATTTACAGCTGAACGTTATGCAAAATAAATGATAAGTAGGTAATTAGCCTAACTCCATATCTCCTGGCTGAAAATGAATTCCATCTTTTATTTTGCCGTATGCATATCCGGAACAGTCATGCACGCTTAAATGTCTTTGCCTTTGGCGGCGTCGTGTGGCGGGTTGCTCACTTCCCTCTAAAATGGTCGAGGAGGGCAATGGCTGTCACATGCGTCATACTCGTGAACGGGTGCTGTTGGTGGGGACTGGTCTGTTCTGGTTTGCAGGGGCTACATCACATTTAGTAGAGAGCAGTTTATTTGCATCTATGCTATGGACGTTGACATTATTTGATTTTTCACGATAATCTGTACTAGATTCAAGTTCTCATTTAAAAGAGCTCTTACTGAGTTTGTTGGGTAGCGGAGTTCTTCTCAGTAGTGACTGCACTTGGAACTCTGCTAAGTGAATAACATTGATCTTGACGAATAAGTTTTTCTTTTTCTTCATTTTTCATTCCTTCATTGAAGGAATTGAAAAATTTTATGATTATTATGTTTTACCCAAATAGTTTAAATTTTAATTTTTAATTTACTATTAATATATGATTTTGCTTTTACTATATGTAATGGTTATTAGCTCTAGGTAGTTTATGATTTATTGACGTTTTGAAAGTATCTGTAAAGATCTATTCGAAATAAAAATATTTTCTATTTCTAATTCTATTTCCAATAGTTATGTTCCGTAACATCTGTTAGGGTTAGAGGCTGGCATACAATTATAGGAACAGCCTCTAAAAATATCAGAAATAAAAAAAAATCTGTTAGGGTTCCTTAACACAATATCAAACATTATTATTAATAAAAAAAAACAGTCGTTGTTTTTTAATCACGTTCCCTACACTGGTGCAGCAACGTAGTCAATGACATTCCAAGTCTTTGAAATAGTGTAGGCACAATCAGCCGACGCAACAGTTAAACTACGGACACAACTTGACCACTTCCGGCGGCCACTGGCTCCGCCTAAACTCGTACAAACATTCCTCGATTGAACTAGTGATGTCCCTTTAGTCGACTATGCATTTTCTGTACAGATTTACATCTGGTATGTTTTTGAGCTATATGTATAAGATTGCCTACGCAAGGACACATAATAAACTACTTCCAATTTGTTTTTTCGATGCGACGATCGAATCGTCTATTTCTAGAAATAGACAGATGGATAGAACTAGTAGCAGTCTAGCAGGGCAGCGAAAAAGATCATTCAAGATCAAATTTGGCTTCAGAATGAAATAAAATATGAACAAAAAGCTGACACATACACGACAAGAACATACCAATATAACTCAGTAGATCGAGAAAAATCGAATTTGATACAGAAAGTCTACGATAGAAAATAAGTCTGACAAGACTTGTTTTTTTTTATAGTTTGAAGTCTAAGTTTAGCCTAAGCTATTAATTACACGACTTACCAAACCATTATTCAACAAAAGCCTTTTACCTTCTGACTATTGTGACATTGTTTTATTTCTTGTATTTATTGAACTTGGTATTCATTGTTTATAATACTTTCACCACACTGTAATCACATATGGACACAGCGTCCAAATATAAGAATATTTGTGCAATTCAAAATGAGTTAGAGAATTCAGTTGTCGGAGAGCGACGGCCGTCTGAACTGACTAAACTACATTTGTCAACTTCATAACACGGCCAATCCGAAAAATAGGAAGTTACTCCCGGACTATGATCGACACTGTGAAACTGGCATTCTTCACAAACTTAAAGCTACAGTTTGTTTCTTTAAAGAGTATTGAATAAATTCTTCAAAGAAGCAAACTTTAGGGCAACATTTGGGTTGATTTATTCAAGTTGGGTTTTTCTTTTGTAGTTTAACAATTAAAGTGTCGTTTTGTAGTATATTGTTCTGCATAAACCTGTGTTTAGTTTGTATCTTCAGTTTGTCCGTTTAAAAAACCGTTCATATAAAAGGTAACTCCCAAAAATATTCAAGAACTAAACCTGATACAACAACATCATTTTACCTAGTGCCTATTATATTGTACTGTTTTCAATAATAATTGAACTTTGTATTGTTTGTTGTGATCACATATTTGAAAAAACACAGAGTCTGAATATAAGAACATTTGTGCAATGCAAAAAAAAAGAAAAAACAAAAAAAAAAGATCCGGACGAATTGAGAACCTCCTTCTTTTTTCGAAGTCGGTTAAAAATGACTTAGACAATTTAGTTATCACAGAGCGACGGCACTGTGACTAAACTACATTTGCCAACTTTCTCACTCAGCCAATCGAAACATAGGAAGTTGCTCCCGGACCAGGATCGACTCTAACTGTGCAACTGGCATTCTTCACAGACTTTAGGCGAGAGTTTACTTCCTGAAAGAATTTATTCATTGGATTTGTTTTACTTCAAAATAATTAGTTTTTGCAACAATTTATTTCATCTTCGAGATCTGTTGCCAAAGTGTGCAAAAAGTGTTACTGGGTATTCTCTAATCGGTGATATTTTCAATAATAAGTTAGTTTGTAAACCAGACAAATATTGCGATAATTATCATTAGTATTATTAGAGAGCAAAGACAAGGCCGCAGGAGAAGAGCAACGCATCTAAATTCTTTCTCTGTTTTTTGTTTTGTACCTTTTTATTTCTTGTATTCATTGTAATTTGTAAAATTTACAAAACTTTCACCGCACTATTATCACATATTTGAACAAAAATTGTGTCCAAATATAAGAACATTTGTGCAATTCAAAATGAGTTAAAGAAATGAGTTGTCGGAGAGCGACGGCTTTGTGAACTGACTAAACTACATTTGCCAACTTCCTAACACGTCCAATCGAAAAATAGGAAGTTGCTCCCTGACTAGTATCGACCCTAACTGCGTAACTGGCATTCTTTACAAACTTTAGGCGAGAGTTTGCTCCCTGGATGAATTTATTCGGTTTCAGTTGTTTTTCTTTACAACAATTTATTTTATCGTTGAGACCTATTGCTTTACAAAAATTGACAAAAATAAAAAAGCATATGGGTCTTTTCTAATCGGTAATATTCTCAATAACAAGTTGGGTTGTAAATCAGATAAATGGTCCGATAATAACAAACACAAGGCAAAACACCGCCTCAGGAGTAGCAACGAATCTTCATTTTGCCTCTGGTTTTTTGTTCAGTATTCACTTATCGTCCATATACTGCGTGCTTGATGTCATGACCCGTGCATAAAAAGAATTGAAACTGTGCAAGACAAAAGAAATTAATTTTAGATAAACTAATCTGCCAGATATCCCCTGCATATTCCTACTCTTTGTATTAATCAAATCCAAAATATTAAAAAAGATATATAAAAATATTTAAGTAAAACTCAAAAAAGTTTAACTTAAATCCCAATCATTACAAAATATAAATTATGCACCCCAGTTAATTAATTTTCCATACTTAAACGAACGCGTCATTTAACACCAGCAAAGCGGTATTCTTTTAAAACATTACAACAGAAGAGGTACTTAAGGCAAAAGAATAAACCGGCGGTGGAGGTGCGTAAACACGGAAATACCATCCCACAGGCGGTCTACACGCCCAGGGTCATTCAAGTTTCATTACCAATAGCTCCAGCCTCATAACTTATTCAGTTAGGGGCAAGTAACGCGTTTTAACATTCAATTTGCTACCTGAACAACCGTAACGTTGTTGTAAACGTCGCGACTGCAAATGCTATGTTTAAAGATACGGTTCAGTGTTTTTTCTTTTAGGAATACTGCAGTTGTATTAGCGTTCTTATTTTAAGATTATTTTACACTGTATACCCCAAATATCTACATAAAAAGTGGAGGTCTGCTATGGCATAGCAGCTGACGCGGCCAACCTTGATGAGTATCCGAATTTCTAGATGAGTGTCCCGCATTGAAAAATCGTCTAGCAATATCCCGCAAAACGTTGGATGCATTCTATGCAACATTAAGTCAGACAGACAGCCCGTGCAGCGTCGAGGATAAATGGCTAAACAGAAGCCACGGACTTCTGACCCGAGTTAATAGACAGAACTCAATCGCAGGGCACGGCATGAAGAGCCCGTTTAGTATGGAAAAACGGGATATTAATCATTTCAAGGGACTGTCTCTAAATGCAGGTCTTAGACATAGAGAAAGTAGAAAGCCCTAGCGGATGTATGTATATTATTGTATATGTGCACGTATCTTCCTATGCCAGAATCACATTAGCTGCACTTATGCGCTCTATAATTTTATTATGTCAAGAAAATACTGACATCAATCTTTACATTCTAGTCAGAACTAAAAGCATCACAATGTAATTTGTGCTCACTGTAAATTAGATTAGGTTACCTACGTATCATACTTTCTCTATGATGAATAGGGAAAGAGTATGCGAAACATGCTACTTTATATCTCCTAACTGATCGTAATAATTTTTCCTTTTGCAAACATACATACAGTTTTTGTGGATGAAGTGAGTACTGCAGACTGTAGATATCCGCCCTAAAACAAAACGACAAAATGCAGATGTGTTGCCAATGCCATCTCTGAGTCCCAAGTTGTTTTCCCTCTGTGACATGGTGACATGGGGCCATAAAAAATTCCTTCCTTTCACTTGCTTTCATTCTATTTTATGTATCATATAAGTTGGTAAGGGTTTTTGTGAACATAGTTTTACCCCATCAAATAATCGACATAGTCTCAAATATACGCGTAATACGTGACGGGCATCCTTCCCACCCACGGCACTTAGGTAATAAAACCAAGAAAGTAGTTTTAAGTAAGCCCGCGACAGCCATTGCGGTCCCTTATTACCCGCTACAAAACCCTCCTTATTACACAAGACAAACAAGTTATTCGTTTCAAATTGAAAACTTTCCACCCCACTAGCCATGCTGGGGCTGTGGCCCATAAATTCCCGCCAATTTTGTTTTATTTCGCCATGCAGGCACGGTAATAAAAGTAAGCTGAACGTGAGACAAAGCCTCTAGTTGGGATTACGCGGCCATCGCTATGGATCACTGCAGCCTGTGATATGGACTCTAAACAACGCCACCTGACTAATGCCCGATTTCTGAGGTTTTTTGAAGGAAGTTTATCTTTACGATAGCGCCATTGATTCAGTAAGTTGTCAAATTACGTTCACGAATATCGTTATCATAACTAGAATCAGAATCTCATTTATTCATTTAGGGTGACAGGCACCTCTAATGGCACGTCAAAAACCAATGATGTTATATGTTAAGCTCATTGTCAAAAACAAACAAAATAAATTAAACTAACTTATGGGACTCTGTTGTCGGTTCCATGATGTTAAATTAATGCAAGAGAACCATTTTCTTTTTAATAAATAAATTTATTGCGACTCCTTTTCACTACAAAAATAACAAATTATTGTCTTTCAGCAATCAATAAAAAGATTGAAAATAATTTTTAGATTTTAATGAAAAAAAAAACACTAAGGTACCTGTGTCAAGCCCGTGGTGAATTTATTATCGATTCAATGTTATCGAAAATGTGAAATAAATCTTCAATTAGGTGTTTGGCGTACAATTAAGTGTATAATAATGTTTGTAGTCTAGTGGAAGCCGGTCACTCTGCTGGGTTCCTGGATCCGATCCCCGGGTCGGGCGGTAAGTGCTTTTAGGATTTTTTTCCATTTACTTTAGTTTCCCAATTGCCCCCCTTGGAGTTTGGTAATGTGTATACACACTCGCCACCTTTTTAGGGTTTCGAAGTAAACAAGGAACCCATATAGTTTCGCCATGTCCGTCTGTCTATCTGTCTGTCTGTCCGTCCGCGGATTAGCGCAAAAACTATTCTTACTAGAGACATGAAATTTGTCACAAGTATACCTACACCTTAATCACGCCGACAAAGTGGTAGGATAAAAACATTAAAAAAAAAATTTAGGGTAACCTCTCCTACTTGTAACGCGCGGATTTTTTTTTTAATTTTCGATTTCCATATAGTCTGGGGTATCGTTGGATAGGTCTTTCAAAAATGTTATCGATGTCCGAACATCATTTTCCGATTTAGTTACTAAGTGTTCGTGACTTATTAAGGTAGTAAGATATTAAACACCTCTATGCCAGAAATTACAGGGGCCGTACATTACCACCTGACACAAAGACGATAGTGCTGAACACATCAATTTAGAACTACTAAACTAACTAATTACGATAGATTGCAGTCGTTAAAGGAGAGTTTTGTAGCGGGTAAACCGATGGCTTAACCTGCCCTCCGAAGCACGGAAACGCACATTTAAATTTGCCACTAGCGGTTACCCATCATACACCCAACCGCGCCCGTATCGCTTAACTGAGTAAGCGTAGTAGATCGCTTCCGCGCATCGCTACACCAGCCGCGCATGGCCCCATGCGCGCTTCAGACCACCACAATACACATAGGATAATATTACATGGGAAAAGACGTATCTGTCAAATCGTGGATTTGCATTCACAAGCATGACATACATTTGTATATAATATCTCATAATACTGTCTTAATCTCTGCCTACCTCTTCATAATAATCATATACGACCGTTTATCTCCTCTATAACTTAATTTAATCTATAGCTCAGGAATGTGTATGCGGTACACTCATAAACATAACTGAATTCAATATTATTTTGTTTCGGCCGCATTTAAACGTACCCCAAATTACATAAGTTATGCACACCGAGATCCCTCACAAAAATATGATATACATTCAAGTCGTCCCCGGTACACTCAAACAGGTAAATTGTGCCCAATTGTGCCATTCCCTTGTTCGGCGGAATTAAACTGAAGTAATGCTTTTGTTTTAAACATAATTTGTTGAGGTAGTCTTAAGGTAGGCTCTTGAGTTATTTCTTCAAAATTCATGGAACATTTTTAAAATTCGTAGCAACATATTTAATGTGAGTGATAGTTATAAAGATGAAAAATAAATGTGGTTTGGTTTGTCAGTTTCAAAGCTAACTTTCAAGTTTTAATGCATGTAGGTTTGTCTAAAGAACTTGGGTGGCCTATCAAGTTTTATAATATTTCGAAGCATAGAGTACACATTACACGGTAATGCTGTGGTGCTAACTCTCGTGAGCTCTGTCTCTGAAGTTCTACCGCCAGTAGTTTTTAAATTGCTGTCAGACGAATGTCACCTTAGTCTGCCCTGGATCACGGAGGTTGAAAAGAGACCACGACGTCAACTGTCGATTTTAAAAAGCATTAATATCATACATATATTATTTATAGGTACGCGGGATAAATCCGTAAAAAACAAAAAAGTTAGATTTTTATAATCCTCTTTTTAATCGCTGCATTCTTCTCATTATGGATGCGTTCCAAATGGTGAAAGTAATTTTATGTATAAGGGCAGGTGCATATTGCTGGAGCGTCTCCAATCTCATCTATTCTATAGTTGGCAATAGTAACAAACCGGTCGCATGTGTGATCTTCGCTTCAGACTCATTGTTCTACTCCTTTCTATACGGAACGTGTCATGTAAGCACAAGTGTAGGACGGTTCGGGCAAACAAAGCCGACGTTTACTTTGAACAGCTCCCACATTTTATTTTTAACCAATCTATAGATATACCATAAGCACGCCTGAATGAAGTTATATATGTACTTTACTGAGACTTTATAATAGTGTCGTTTTCAAGGCGCAAAAATCATCAGGATGATCATTTCTGAAAAGACTATGAATTAAACTAAGTAATATGGAGATAGCTTGTATTCTATGAGAGAATGTAATCAGTCTGTAACTAGGCCAGCGAAAGCTAGGTACTAATAAAAGCCAGTCATACAATCTCTTGTTACTACGAAGAAACTGTTAAAAAATATCTGGTTGCATCCAACTGCGGCAAACATAACCATAATGAAGTTGATCAGTTCGTTAGAAATGACGTTTCAAGAATTGCAAGGTAAAAGCGAGGTCTTTTTATAGCGCCTGGAATAAAACAGCAACGCGTGTGCAAACGCTGGCAAAGAATGCAACTCTAACAGGATTACCTCGAAAATAAACTCTACAAAAGCAAAATAAAGTTCAGAATTACTCCTAGCTTTTTAAAATAAAACAACGTCAGTTTCACGAACGGTATTGCAAACATTTGCTGTGTCCAACGGTTATGATGCGTCGTTTTACCATCACGCCAAATTTGGTTCCGTCATAAAAATAAAAGCAACGCAGACTGCTATAAAACACGCCTTAAGGCGCAGTCGGGAGAGCATGCGAGACAGCAAAAGTACACCATAAATCTTGTTTGAATACTCTAACAAAATGTACGACAGAACATGTTCTTGTTAACCGTGTATAAAGTGAAATCACAACCATAAGGAAAATATTTTTTTTCAGGCGTGCAAAAGCCACAGTTATCAATATACAGCGTAAATGGATGACTAAAACAATAAAGTCGCAAACCTAATGTGCGACAAGAAAGAGCGTGGAAGCCAATTAATTTTTGCTGAGACTACGGTTTATGTTTTCCCGGATAAATAAGGAGATTTAGCAGCGGCGCCCGGGGCAGCCTCATAAAATGGCTAGCTCGTAACCGGGCCTGACCGATCCCCTTACTACAGTTTCTCGATAGACTTAACGTACGGTGTAGGTGACCGCGACCGTGGATTTGTTTAGCAAAGTTATACTCGTATAATTAATTAATTATTATCTGAACGGATTGTTAAACTGAAAGTGTAAGTGACATGCATAGTAATATGTCTCGTTTCTTATCACGTAAATCTATATACGAGTATATAAAAATCAATTGCTGTTCGTTAGCCTCGCTAAAACTCGAGAACGGCTGGACCGATTTGGCTAATTTTGGTTTTGAATGATATCTGGAAGCCCAGGGCAGGTTTAAAAGGTAAGAAAATATAAAAAAATTGAAGGGGAATAGTAAAACACAATTTCATTTCCAAATACAAATAGTCCGAATATATCAAACCTTTGACACATTATTTCATTCTGAGGCAATACGAAGTTTGCCAGGTCAGCTAGTATAATATAAAATACGCTTACACAGTCCCACACTAGGAATAAACCTGTGTCTTGGGTCAGCCCCAAAACAAATATCTGTAGGTCATACAATTATTTGTCCCGGAATCGTACCCGTGAGCCTCGGTTAAAACGGTCTTCAAATACCGCTGGGCCAAATGGCTCGTCAAATAAATTGCTAATGTACTTCATGTGTATATTTGCACAGTTATTTTAGTAACTGATTGGTCTGTGAATTAAATAAATCGATTTTTTTTTACGTATAGGATGGGCAGAAAGATACATTCGTGTATAAGGGAGGGCCCGTGCAGTGTACTTTCCAAACTTCAGGTGTTTTACGGGAAATATTCTCAATTAAAAAAAAATTATTCATTGACACGGAGATCGATTAGGTATGGGACGTCAGATATTATTATCGTTCTGCCTTAGACCTAAAATTAGTGATAATAAAATGTTTAAACACATCTTTAATTTTACAACCCCGTAATAACTTATCACAGAGACATATCAAATAAGGTCTCAGGGGTGGCAACGCATCTACATTTTGAACTCTATGTGTAAGTGTCTACAGGCTCCAGTCATCACTTAACATCAATGTGAACTGCATGCTTGTTTGCCACTTTCATTACATCAAAAAATACATGCGATCAAAGTCGCGTGCAACAGCGGGTAATAACACAAACATAAAATATAGCTAGTCACTGAAACTGTAGAATGTATGAGTCGTTCAGTTGCATTTTATTTTTGTAGCCGAGCTGGAGGCCGGGCGATGACTAAATAATGACCGGGATAACGCAGTTTTATTGCCGCCTCCGTGTTGCGAATATATAAATGAACCCTCAAGGGAGTGTTAAAGATGCCGCCAAAGAACTCCTGTCGAAACAAGTCGGGCTCAGAGAAACGGCGCCGTAAACCTCCCCATCCGCTGAGACGTCATTTTGCGTTTTGTACGAAACAGGCGTCTGGAACACAGAAAATAATAAGCCTAGGTTGCACCAAGATATAGATATATATATTTTTTTTTTTATGTATAAAAGTGGCAAACAAGCATGCAGTTAACATTCATGTTAAGTGAAGACTGCAGCCTATAGACACCCACACAATGACCAGAGGTCAAAATGCAGATGCGCTGCCACTCCTGAGGCATTAGGTGTTATGCCTCTGTGCCGGAAATTACAGGGCCGTACATTACCACCTGACCGGAAGACGATAGTGCTGAACACTACCATTTAGCGGCAAGTATATTAGGTAATGCGGTGGTGCCTACGCCCGCGAGCTCCGTCACTGGAGCTCTACCACCAGTAAATTTGTTAAAGTTATTGTAACATTTCACATCCCTTTCGTGAAATGTTACAATAATTTTAACATATATCTTGGTGCAACTCAGGCTAAGATTATCGCTCATAGTCAAGCATACATCACAGACTATATTCTTTTTAACCGACTTCAAAAAAAGAGGAGGTTCTCAATTCGTCCCGATCTTTTTAGGGTTCCGTAGTAAACAAGGATCCCTTATAGTTTCGCCATGTCCGTCTGTCTGTCTGTCTGTCCGTCTGTCTGTCTGTCCGTCCGCGGTTTAGCGCAAAAACTATTAGTACTAGAGACTTGAATTTTAGCACAAGTATACATCTTAATCACGCCGACAAAGTGGTAGAATAAAAAGGTGAAAAAATTTTTTTTAAGAGTAACCTCCCCTACTACTAGTTACCCCTAGTATCGTTAGATAGGTCTTTTAAAAATATTATGGGTTTGTGAACATCATTTTTCGATATAGTTAACTGATCGTGACTTATTAAGCTTTAAAGTGAAAATTTTCGTTAGACTCAAGTGTCCCCCCCTCTACAGACTAAACGGTTATTGTTAGAAATTGAAAATTGGCCTTGCAAGTTTGCGAGTTATAGTCGACCAAATGTATTTTACTCGAAAATTGCGAACATGTCCATTGAAAATATTTTTTTTTTCATTACATCTCTTACTCCGTAACTACGGAACCCTATGCTGCTCGTGGCCCGACATGCACTTGACCGGTTTTTTTTATGTATGTTCACCGATAATTTAAAAACGCCTGTACCGATTTGGATAATTATGTAATGTAGAAAATATTTATGCCGTACACATTTTTTTATGTAATGGAAGTGGGAAACAGGCATGCAGTTCACATTAATGTCAAGTGATGACTGCAGCCTATAGACACCCACACAAAGAACAAGGTCAAAATGCAGATGCGTTACCACTCCTGAAGCCTAAAGTGTTATGCCTCTGTGCTGGAAATTACTGGGCCATACATTTCTTTTTTATGTAACGAAGGTAAACAAGTTTAAATGATGACTGCAGCCTATAGACTCCTACACAAAATCTATGGGTCAAAATGCAGAGGCGTTACCACCCCAGAGACCTTAGTTGCTATGTCTCTGTGACAGTTATTACTGTGCCATACATTTCCATCTGACCGGGACACGATAGATTTGGTAATGCGGTGTCATACGGAATACAATTAAATAGTAGGTACTGAATTTTATTATTTGGTCAAAGATAAATCATGAAATGCGTTCATGCCTACGTCCTCGAAATAAAAAAGGTAAAACATGAGTAGGTACTTGCTGACAATAAAATGTGTGAGTTTATCTTATCTGATAAAATTGCGCATTTTTTTAAATAACCGACATTTCATCGATCGAACCTGATTATGAACTTTAATATCAGATTTTTCTGAAGTGCACCCGCACAAAGACTCGAGGTCAAAATGAAGATGCGTTGCCACCCCTTAAAATTCAGTTGTTATGTATCTGTGATAGTTATTACGGAGCCATACATTACCATCTAACTGGAACACGATAGTGCTCAACACTACCATTGAGCGACAGATACATCAGGTAATGCGGTGGTGCCTACGCCCTTGAACTCCTACACTGGAACTTTACGAAATATGAAAGAGAACATCATCTTGTAACTATCTGCCTACTTCCCAACTAAAATACGTTAGAAATTAACAAAAAAAAAAAAACCAGCAGTTCCCACCACCGTACGGCCACTGCGCTCTTTGACGCAAGGGGCCTACAGTACTTCACGTACGCCCTCCCCGAGGAGAAGCGTCGTCGCGTAGTAATACGCAACATCCCCATTTTCCTCTCTCCCGAGGAAATTATGGCCGACCTCAAAGAGGTCAAAGCCCTCCCAGTCCTGCAGGTGCACAGGATGCACCGCGGGCACAAGGACAAAACGGCCACCTTAATATGGTGCTAGTCGTCCTCGAAAATACCAAAGAGGCCAACGGCATCTTTTACATTAAAGAAGTTGCGGGCCTCAGCGGCATTCACATCGAGCCTCCCAACAAAAAGGGAAACTTAGGGCAGTGCCATAACTGCCAGAGATACGGCCATGCCTCTGGTCGGTGCAGGATGCGCCCCAGGTGCGTCAAGTGCCTGGAAGACCACGCAACAGCCGAATGTTCGCGCCTAAAAGACAGGGCTGCATGCACGGAACCCCCGAGCTGCATTCTCTGTGGGCAGGCAGGTCACCCCGCCAACTACAGGGGGTGCAAAGAAGCACCCAAAGCGGCACGAATCCCATCCAGGGGTCGTCGCCCAATCCCACAAAGAGCGGCCCCTCAATTCGAGAGGACCCCCAACCCCATCCTGGCCCCCGCATGGAGGTCCGGTCCCCCGCCCTCTCTAATGAGTACCACTCATTACCCCCCTCTTAAGGGAGCAATCCCGCCGCCCACGACCTTCCCGGTCGCTCAGGCACCCGCGGTGGCCCCTCAGGCCGCCCCTATACCGGCCACAGCCCCGGCCCCGGCTTCGGCCCCCGCCCCGGCGCTAACCCCCATTAGGCCCCCGCTGGCCGCCACTGCCGCACCTCGCCGCAAACCCACCCAGGCCCCTCAGGCCCCCTCCACGGCCCATCAGGCTCCTGCCCCCGGCCCCCCTCAGGCGCCGCTCGACCGACCGTTATCCCTGAACACGTACGGGAGATAGTGAGGGAAAGGAATGCAACTACCAGAGCTTACTACTATAGAGTCTGCTCAGTTCTCTAAGTAATCTTTACGAGCGCGTACGCTCGACTCTTAGATTTCACCCGAGTGCGGCACTTGATCCCGGACGAACAGTTCGGGTTCCATGCTCGCCACTTCTGTGTCCATCAAGTACATCGAATCACTGAGCATATACTCAGTAAATTCGATAGAAAGATTATGACGGGAGCCCTCTTCTTCGATATCGCTAAAGCGTCCGACCGCGTGTGGCACAACGGCTTATTATATAAGCTGTACACTCTCGGAGTGCCCACCCAAATCGTGCACATCATTCGCGATTTTCTGTCGGACAGAGGCTTTCGATACCGAGTCGAGGGTACCCTTTCGAACCGTTACACCATAACAGCCGGTGTTCCCCAAGGATCCGTACTCTCCCCCCTCCTGTTCACGCTATACACTAGCGATATCCCTGTCCGCCACGGCGTTCAGG
This sequence comes from Macrosoma leucophasiata, assembly GCA_036365455.1. Taxonomy (NCBI): domain Eukaryota; kingdom Metazoa; phylum Arthropoda; class Insecta; order Lepidoptera; family Hedylidae; genus Macrosoma; species Macrosoma leucophasiata. Next base: position 16,318,458 of record JAWQUS010000007.1, on the reverse strand, counting down.
TGGCAATGTACGCTGACGACACTGCTATTTACGTCTCTGGCAGAAAACCAGAAATCATAAGGAAAGCCCTGCAAGCGGCGGCCAAAGACCTTGAGTCTTGGTTCCGCCGCTTGCGTATAGAGGTAAATCCTAGCAAGAGCGCTGCCATTCTCTTTGTACGGGACCGCGCTCCCAGACCTAACGTAGCCCCAGTCCAAATGTTTGACGAGCCCATCCCCTGGATGGACAAAATCAAATACTTAGGAGTGACGCTTGATCGGCATCTGACCTTCGCTGCACATGTAAAAGCAGCGCGCGCAAAGGCTGCATTCGTGTTATCCCAATTACAATGTTTATTAAACAAAAAGAGCAAGCTATCGGCCCGGAACAAAATTCGCGCCTATACATCCTGCATAAGGCCCATACTATGTTACGCGTCTCCGGTATTCGCCCACGCGAAAAACACAACGTTACGCAAGCTTCAAACTTTGCAAAATCGATTTTTACGTAGAGCCGTAGGCGCGCCTTGGTACGTACGTAATAAAAACTTGCACATTGACGCAAACCTGCCCACCATCCGGCAGTTTATGAAGCGAGCTTCAGCTCGTTATTTCGATCGGGCGAGTCACCACCCGAATCCGCTGGTCAGAGCGGCCGCGATTTACACTCCTTTTGATCGCGCCAAAAGGAGACGTCCAAGGCACGTCTTAAAAGATCCGGACGATGAAACCACGTTGGCCATCGCCGCTATGCAAAATCACAACAACACAAACCGCCAACAATACAACGCGCCGACGCGTTTGGCGCCGCGCCCGCCCCTGATCCCGATCGGATAACCCCGGCCCCGCGAGGCCGATGACATTCCGGTTATCACCAACCGAATGGAGTAGAGCGAAAGTTGCACCGCCCATAATCGCATATGTCTCATATGCCCCTCTGCAACACCCTAAGCCGAGGCACGGACCCGCATGGGTCACCCTTAGGCAGTTGCGCTAACTTTTTTGCTAGGCTGGAGCGCCTTCTGCGCTCGCCGATTGCCCGGTGAAGTAGACTAGTGCCGTCTCGAGACAGGCCGCCTACATAAAGCACGACCTAAAAAAAAAAAACCAGCAGTTCATTGTAGTTCAGAATACAAGTGTTTTATTTCATAATAAACCTAGGACCTAGTGTTCACAAAAGGAAGATCAACCTCTTCTCAGATCAATTACCCGATTTGCCGCGTTGAGCTATCGTGGTAACCAACAGCCATAAAGGTAGATGATAAAAAAAAGATGATGAATAAATCATGAAGGTAGGACCTTTTTAAAAGTTTTTTTTTTATGTAATGGAAGTGGCAAACAAGCATGCAGTTCACATTGATGTTAAGTGATGACTGCAGCCTATAGACACCCACACAAAGACCAAGGTCGAAATGCAGATGCGTTACCACTCCTGAGGCCTAAGGTGTAATGCCTCTGTGCCGGAAATTACAGGGCCGTACATTACCACCTGACGGGAACACGATAGTACTGAACATTACTATTTAGCAGCAAGTATATTAAACCTTAAAAATTAACCCTCTGTCTATTTACTATGCATCCAAAAAAGCGTGACTGTATTTATTTACTCGCAGCTCAAGCCGGCGAGAACATGCGAGTATCTCCAATCATAAACAATTCAATGCTATTCCACAATAACATTTCAGATGTGATTTTCCGGCGTTAAAATATTAAAACTTTAATTGTATTCCAGTGCCTGACTTCGTGGCAGTAAAGAAGCCGAGACGCTCCTTTGATACACTATTAATGCAATTGTTCGAAAACAGCGAGGGGCAATAAAATTTAGCCTTCAGGTAGAATATTCTGCCCCACTTCGCAGCCTTACCTATAATTTTTCGCATTGCGGATTTTAAGCGTACCTACTCGTTTCAATTTATTTCTTTACCAAATAATGAGTGGGTGAAGCATTAATAAGGTAAAAGTTCATTTGTTGCGGTCGTAATGTTGTTGGAATAAATTGGAGACTATTTTCATGTTCGGGAGATACTTTTAGTGTTGTGACTTGGTTAAGCTATATAGCATGACGCTGTGTGACGTTATCACAGATATTCTGTTAATGTTGCGGCTTGTTTTTTGTAGGCATAGACTAAACATTTAAGTCAATAGGTAAGACCTGGTTTTCGTGAGGTTATTTTATGTTTAGTAGTATTTTATTAACAGAGCTGGTTTTTTTACTAGATAAATAGTTACATAGGTATAATCGTAGGCTACATTTTCAGGGTTAAGGTTCACTGTCAAGTTCTCAATCCGATTTCTTTTCACCTGAATAATGAAAAATAATAGCCAATGAAAACAATTTAAGGGATTCGAAGCTCGAACTGAAAAAAGTGTTATTTTCTTCTTCTCCATTATATATTAATCTTCTTTTGGATTATATAGCGTACAATCAGGGGAGAGTAAGTAATTAGTAGTAAACGGAACGATCCCACCGCCATTTCTGGAGGACAATTCTTCCGCTTGCGCAAACAGACAACCAAACAATGGCGGTCTAACAATTGTAATGGGTAGTAGTAGTAAATATAATAACGCAGGAGATGTAGCAAAAACTACCGCTCCTGCGGTTGTCCAATCCACATGCCAAGCGTGGCGATTATGGCGTATCCCTCTTATGGCCACAGTTCGTCCAGCTGTGGACTTCTTTCAGCTTGAATCAAGGAACTCTCCGCTTATACATTTAAATACATAATTTTGTATCATAAATAATGGCAAGCATTATACGTCCCCCTGCTGGGCACAAATCTCTCCCCTTTTTTGGGGGGAGGCCTGGAGTTTACTCCACGATGCTGCTCCAATGCGGGTTGGTGGAGATACGGGTTAGTGGTCAACCCGCTGTCAGATGTTTTCAAACCGCCCATAAGGCCTCCGATAAGGTTTAACGACTGCTATCTATCAATAGCAACCGGGACCGACGGCTGAATGTGCCCTCCGAAGCACGGAAAGGCGCATGTTTCATTTGCAACTAGCCCCATCGCGTAAATTGAGTAGATCGCTTACGATCTACGAGTACACCAGCCGCGGGGCCATGCGCGCTTCACCAGCCGCGGGCCATGCGCGCTTCATCATCATCATCATCATTACAAAAATATATTACTTATGTATTTATTGGTGACGAACAAACAAGCATTTTGCATAGATGGTAAGGCAATACTGCAACATATAGACATCTACGAAAAAACCAAAGTCCAAAATGCAGATGCGTTGCCATCCCTAAGGCCTCGGTTGTGTTTCCTTTATGCTAGTCAATACGTGGACATACTGGACATATCTACACTGCTATCTAACCGGAACAGGATATGCCAACGAAGCGTATACGACGGCCAGTTCTCTGATAGAACATGGAAATATAATATATGTATTCATAATATTTAATACTATAGGGTAGGTAAAAAAAAAACAAAGAGTGAAAATCCTGAATATGTCATCGACAGATGAAACGTGAATGGTACTTTGCTCGAATGTAAAATACAAAATGGCAAATGCACTCATTTTACTTTATTCTTCTATGGGAAAATGTTTTCCTTTGTTTCACGATCGTATATTATTATTCTCTGACGATAGCATATCAATAATAATAGAATATAGAAAATTATATTAAAAGTAAGAATTACATTTCATACACATACATTCTCATCAATTGTAAGGTAGGTATCATACTTGTGAAACCGTGTCCATTTTTTAACACGCTTTTATGAGCTTGATTTGTACAGTGCTCAACAATAACAACACATCGAGCCTAGGCAAGAGACTTCGGCTTATTTCGGGTCTGTAGAGCGTTATTTCTTTCGCACTGTACCTATTTGACGACCATTTTGAGCAAGTTTTGACTAATACTGGACTGCCAGTGCTTACGTAGGTAGTGTGCAACAGAGATAACGCTCTACGAAGTCGAAACGAGCCGATCGTCTCTTGCTTCTCGCAGGCTTGATGTGCAATATTCATTGTTGAGTACTGTATACAATGATGTTATATGTTACAAGCTCATTGACTGTATGATGGTGTCTAACACAGGTGCAGTTCACATGGATGGTAAGTGAATACTGTAGCTCTTGGACATCTACACAAAAACCAGACATTACTATTTAGACCCATTGCCACCTCTGAGTCCTAAATTGTTTCTATTTATGCAGGTGACCCAGAAATCAACGATAAACCGAAAACGGGTGATAGGCCAAGTAAGGGCAAGTCGTGACAGTTATCAGAAAAATGTGAAAAAAAAAAATTTGTCATGTGTATTTTTATTATTATTAGGATCTTAAAAAACATCGGAAAAACCGACATCCTGCGATGATCCTTCAAGTCCCAAGACCACAAATATTACTTTCTTGTAATTTCCCCCTCAGTATTGTAGTCATGACTAACCCTTCTATTAACTACAGTCTATAATTAAAATCCTAATAATATTGAAAAATACATGACAATTTTTTTTTCACATTTTTCTGATAACTGTCATGACTTGGCTTATCACCCGTTTTCGGTTTATAGTTGATTTCTGGAATACCCTGTATGTTTTTATAACAGTAGTAACACACGACCAAATCCGCCGAAGAAACCATGGCAAACAAGCATGCAGTTCACATAGATGTTAAATGATGAATGCAGCCTATAGAAATCTACACAAAAACCAGAGGGCAAAATGCAGATGCGTTGCTGCCCCTGAGACCTTAGTAGTTACGTCTTTGTGATACTTATTATCATTACTTACCTACCATCTAACCGGAGTACGATAGTGGTAAACACTATCACCAAGGCTGACCTACCATGACCAAATAGGTCGAGTTCTGTCTGATGGTGGGGTTAAAAGTCTTAGGAATCGGCGTGCATGTATGAAGAGAATGATGAAGGCACGAGAGGTTTGTCTGAACCGGGATATCTGGCGCTCTACACTCTCTGCCTACCCCGTTAGGGACCTGGCGTGAAGATACATACATACATACATACTATCATCTACGCCTGGAACATTATTCTTTTAATTAATCTGGATAATGTGTTGATGCCTACGCCCTCGAGTTCCTAGACTGGAACTCTACCACCAGTGAATGGGCTAATTAATAAATAAATAAAATACGCATACACTCACAGCCCCACAGTAGGTATGAAACCTGTGTCGTGGGTGCCGTCATATACAAACAACACATACACAAACACCCAGACCCGAAACAAATATCTGTAGGCCATACAAATATTTGTCCCGGTGCGGGGATCGAACCCGCGACCCTTCGAATCAAACGGTCAACTCACACCGCTGGACCAACCGGGTCGTCAAATAGGTAATAGGTTAAGATCCCACTGCTGAATCTTTTTGTTCATCCAGATATGCTGCAAACCTAATTTTTATGCATATTTTTAATCTAGAGAATTTATATCCACTAGGTTGCCTATCAAAATTTTGTAGCAAGTATAATTTTATTCGAAACAGTTCAAGAAGAAAATGAAAAATAAGTAAATGAGATCTAATTTCTTAGTCTTTACTGAGCAAACATTTTACATATTCACGTTAAAGACAAATCAAATACACAAAATGCACATTATTGTTTCTATAAAATATACATTTACATTATTTAGTCTTTCACAACGTGCTATGGTCTGTTATTAGTTTTAATAATACTTAATCATTATTTTATATACAAAAACTTCAACAATAACACTGTAACAATATACGTCCCATAAAATAATGACTGAAATTACCATAATAACATAAAGTAGAATACCTATCAAATAACATTTTATCACATTCCTCGAAAATATCGTAAAATTTCTATTGTGATACTTAAGTTACACTTTATTTATAGCTTTCTAGACTTCGTTCCCTTTTCATTCGCATATTTCCCAATAAATCCTGCACGGGACGGTGATAACGTGAATATTTTATTAAAAATTTAATATTCCTTCTAAGTAAGTGACTTTTCCTTCCGTATCTTTGGAATTACGAGTAAGTACATAATATCTACGAACAGTAACAATGTTCCTGTATTTTTTACATTATAATCGCTATATATTATATGTGAATCATATAAAAATTAGTGTTCCTCGGCTCATATGTTTGAGGATCAAACAAAAGTGGTTATCTGGCTTCACTTCAGTGCTGAAGCGTCCAAAGGGGTCAAGTGTTATTCATTCACAGTACCACGTTGTTCGTCGTACTTTCTTGTCGCCAGCTCGTCGGACCTCACCCGGCACGCCACGTAGGGAATTATCTGGAACGAAAATTATATTCTCATTATTTGAACACCGAACATACCCATTGAAAACTGTAAGCGATAGGGAAAAACAAACAGAAATATTGGACAAAAGATTGAAACTTATGCTCAATAGCGTCTTACGTATTTTCCTCTTAAATATGCTTGCTCATTACGTATTGGAGTTTTAATGTGGACGTCATGACTGCAGGTTGTTTAAATAATATTTGCTGTTCTAAATACATCTTCAAATGTGTAGGTACATTTGTTAAAAGAATAATATAATTAAAATAAAAGATGTACAATTAAAATAACGAATGTTGAAGCGGTTAGTAAAGTAACGTAAGTGTATATTAGTGTATCTAACCCCCAATTTCCGTTAGAAAGCCGAATTCAAATCTTTTAAAACGTTTTAATTCGATCCTCTAATAAACTTCCTTCTCGAAACTTCACGTTTATTCAACAGTTTTTTTTTAACTATACTAAGATCTTTAATATTTTTGTTCATCTCTAGCTCATCAAAATGAGACCACAACATTTTTTTATCTGCAGCTATCGTCCCATAATCACTAATCTATTCTCACTCCATTATCAACATTCCAAAAAAGTACTTATTCCTTAGATAGTCAAATAAATTGAAGTCTTTCTATTTTTTAATTTTGTCCAATGTATAGTTGTCTAAATATTACTCTTTATTTTCAGCGGAAGTATGAAAAGAGAATTACGACCACAACGAACAGTAAAGCAGATTCCGACAAAGGCAGTGGACGAATAAAAGAGAGATATACATAATGATTAGACGAAATCTGGAAGCGAGCCTAAAAGTACTGACCTACAAAACAACTCATGGGTGCAACTTCACGAAAACGTAACCACCTAATAGACCTGGAGAGAGATTTATATTATACATGAGTATTATGAAAAGCAATATTTGTAGTTAGCAATAAAATAATGATATAAACACTTCAATGGTTGCGTACAAACTTACATTTGTCATCGTTTCTTTCAGTCTCTGTCGATTCTTGACTCTCCATCGACGCCACGGATACCCGTTTTGAACGTTGCTGCATTAACAGTTCTGAAATCAAAGAAATAAGGATTTAGATATTCGGAAAATCAAAATAATACCACCAATAATAATAGGGCCTAATATTACAGTTATGACTATTTCTTAAGATTTTCAGAAAATCCTCTTTTAGTTCTGCTTTACACTCCCTGAGTTATTTTAGTAGTCTAGTGGTAGCAGACCACTACTGCTACGCTGGCCTCTCGGGTTCGATGCCCGAGTCGGGGGCTACCAGAGATAAAGTTCTAAAATCCTTTTAATCTTGTTCTGTTGATTTTTTTTTCCATTTTCTGTAAAGTTTCTAATACCTCGGACTTTGGTAATGTGTTTGGAGATGTCAACAGGCTAGCCACCTGTTACATGGCCCAAAACGTAACCGGCGAGTCGTGAATGTTTACATGTATGCTTGAACGCATGCATTTACCTATGTCTACCCCTTCGGGGACTATGGGCGTGCAGTTACGTTTTACACTCCTCGAGGTAGGTACTTAAGTACCAATGGAGGCTGGCCAAATTGGGCCCAACATAAAGACGCGGACACTACTACGAGGTGTTTAGACATAGACCTCTATGTTCTTGCGTAGAATAAATCCACGATATTATTTGTTTGTCCATTTATTGTTGGTTAGTCTATTGATATTTTATAGCATTCAATTATTTAGAAATTATACTGAGAACGTGATCCACAGACTGCACAGTAACTTTACTTTGTATCTTTTAATGCATAAATAGTTTCACACATATGTCCATAGCTGTTAGACATATCAATTTACGTTGAGATAGCACACCATTTATGAATAAAGAATAAGTACGGTAAAATTAGAATTTTCTCCGTATGTCAAAAATATTGAAAATTCGATTCTAAAGGCGAGATTCACCGACCGACGACATTACTATCTATGACTTAGAGTGGAACTTTCAATGTTTTCTTTACTTTTTACTTATTTTATTCTTTACTTATTAAAAATGTACCTCTCGAAGTAGAGTTTTCCACATCCCTGTAATAAAATAGTATTGAAATTTCGACTCTAACTCAACGTAGCAATGTGGTCCAATCCAATCAAATTAAACCAATGGGGAAAAAGGATTACATCCGACCTATTTTCATTTGCGCTTTATATTATAGGATATTAATACACATAGTGAAGCGCGCATGGCCCGGCGGCTGGTGTAGATCGTAAGCGATCTACTCGGTTAAACACTACGGGCGCGGTCGGGAAGTGTGATGGGTGACCGCTAGTGGCAAATTAAATGCGCGTTTCCGTGCTTCGGAGGGCACGTTAAGCCGTCGGTCCCGGTCGTTAAAACCTTGTCGGAGGCCTTATGGGCGGTTTGAAAACATCTGACAGCGGGTTGGCCACTAACCCATCCACCTCCACCAATCCGCATTATAGCAACGTGGTGGAGTAAGCTCCAGGCCTCCCCCCAAGAAAGGGAGAGGCTCGTGCCCAGCAGTAGGACCAATAATGGGTTGCCATTATTAATACACATAATGGATCAAACTGTACACGGTGTGCAAGGTTGTTTTAAAATCGGTTAAGTAGTTTAGGAGTCCATAGCGGACAAACACCGTGACACGTGATTTATTTAAGATAGGCAACATTACGTAACAAATTGGTACTATAGCAAAATTATTTTGCTGTATACGTATTCCTACAAAGACAAAGATTGATAAGATATATAATCATCAATTAATTTCTTAATCTTTGACTTGTAACACAAAATTATCCAAAACATGCAACGTGAACATGAATATTTCATTGCATTATCGTGTTTTAATGTGAAACATTAAGTTTAAGTTCACAAATCCATTTGTTTACAAGTGGAAATTACAAATTATACATACCTATCAGTATTATCTTTCAAGAGTGTTACGATATCTACAAATTACCTACACGACGTAGCTCAAACACTATTTGTCTATGGCCAAATACTGAAACGTTATTTCAATACAAGTAGGACTTAGGTCTTTTGACTCTACAAAACACGTGCAAAAGACAGAGATAATTTTATATTTGACGGCCCGTTGCCCGCTACGAGAAGTGGCAGTGATTGAGATCAGTATGATTTTTAAGGATTAAATTATTTTAATTCCAGTTTTTCGAAAATGGAATATCAGTGTAACCTTCATCCAGTATTAATACCTAATGAATAACAGATTTTATTAAATAAATAAATTAATAAACAGCAGCTTCACATAACTCGGACAGAAAACTTATGTTAACTTTCAACTATGACATAGTTACATTATATATACAGTATTTAAATTAACATCTGCATGACTAATTCAGAACACGAACACTTAAGACGCGATTACTCTTTATTAATTTAAGTTGTATGTATGGAGGTCACTGACCACAGACTCTATCAAGTAAACATGGCCTCATTTTATGTCATTTTTGAAGTTACTTAATCTTAATCACAAATATCCTCTTTTTTGTATTGATCGTTTTAAGTGCTTATGAATTTCATAAGCGCCGAAATACATAAGCGTTTTCTTTTTTGTTTATTGAAGCCAATTGTCCGTGAGATATGCTTTTCGAAAGTCATAAAAATGTGTCCCCTCACCCTTATCCTATTCTGTTATAAAATCTGCAATAGTAAAAAATGTGGCAGTGCGATCTATAAAAAAAACAACAGGTTGCACTGCGGGAGTGCCGGCAGATGTGAAAACTTGAATAATTGATCTTATTTCCTCTTTTCTCTCTTGATTAATTATCAGTTAATCATCAGATAATGAAATCAAGCATTTATGGGGTAAAATACAATATTTATCTAATGCGCTATTATACTCAAAATACTTATATATTAAGTACATTAAAAATATAACACTTCAGAATTATTATAATTATTTAACATTAATGCCAAATTAGTTTTAAAGCACGCTGTAACACAAACACGCACGCAAATTTGCCGGAGCGCCCTGGACCGCCTCTACGAAACAGCAGGCATACATCTTCGCCTTGTGGTAGGAAGAGAAGGGGATACTTCCTTTCCTACACCGCGCCGGTGGTATATTCTCCCTCCGACTTACGAATTTTCGATCAGGTCACGTTTTAAGGCGAATTTAACATTTTTTACCCATCACAAAAAGTGCAAAACGCCGCAAAAAAAGTTTTTACTTCATACTTCAAAAACTCAACGAAAACTAATAAACGGCGACTCGATGCTTTATCTTTTTTTTTCGACCATAGATGTTTCGACTGTCGCTTGAGTGTTTTATGTTGCTCCAGTAAAAATATAATTGTGACAACTCGTGAACTGATAACAGCGGGGCCGCACCTGATGCGCACATTGATAACCAAATAGGTACTGATAAAACGTATATCATGAAACACCTACGCTACATTTACGAGTATGGAATAAGGGTATTCTCTGAACTTTGTCATGTTTTACTATCCTGCTGTTCATCGGATAATAAAAATACGTACGTAAATAAAAAGTAAGTAGATATTAAACTCTACCATTTTATTATTCGTTTAAACTTCTTCGTATCTTGAGGTATATTTTATTTTGTTAATATATTTTCAAATGTTTAATTTTGCTTGTACAAAATATAGTTGCAAATCAAGCCGCAATGTAACTTCGATCAACTTCCGATCCCTTTCGACCTCATCAAGAACTCATTACAAGACAAGTTTGACGTTTGTTAGTTTAGGAGAACATTTGCGACATTTACAATATTGAGATTAAATTGGAGTTGTATTTGAATACTCACAACTTCAAGAATAGATTACTATCGAATCGAATTACAATACTTTCAGATCCTAAAAAAAATCTATGTTGTTTAAATTAATACATTTAAATATTTTTTATGTATTATAGTCTCTAAGATTTGTATTTATACGGGTCCTTGTTTCCTTAAGTAAATAAATAAAAATAAATTATGCTCGCATTGAGAAAGCGTATTTCTCTAAACACATTTCAAAATCGCAAATACATTGAAAGTTTATCGACTACTAAGACCAAACAAAACGAGATTCAGAACATTTTTTACGAGAATAGGCTTTGTGCTTTATTGAACGTAACAATCTGAATTCCAGTATCTTCGAATGAAATCGCATACATTTCCACGTTCCGCGTTCACCGAGACAGGAAGTGAGGACGATGTTGATAAACCCAAGTACATTATAGTGACAGTCATCGAGCGAATGGCTCGACGGCGACAACCGACTCCACAGAATTATTGTTATAAACTTGTCAATGCACAGATATATCTAGACACGAGGCAGAGTAGCTAGCCAAGTTCAGAAACAACTGGCAATATCGTGTGTTAGTTACAAGAACCATTTCCACCTACTTTTGACCCACCCCTTCACGAGATACTTGAAATTTGACATATTTTTAAAGCTTCCTATTTTCTAAGGATTTGAAATTCCATGTAATAGAATTATTCAAATGATACATTTTGAAATTGGCATTTCTATCATTGACTGAATCACTCATCAAAAATCTCATCCACTTCTAAATCATACAGTCTTGATATTTTATTAATTTTTTATTGTAATAATTACTTATTTACACATTATAAATTAATAACTTAGAATAAAAAGTTCTGTACGGTTTAAATTTAAGCAATAAATATATTCCATATGATAATAAGAAAATATTAGTAATGACATCTATTTTATTGTATACAAGTATTTTATTTGTTATTACAAATACTACTTCGTGGAATACTTTATTGTTTTTTTTTTTTTCTTTTCTCTCTATTTTTACTACAAGCTTTGTTCTGTCCAGTTTCCGTTGTTTTGTCGGTGAAGACTAGAACGAAGATTCACAACGTTTGACATTGAACTTGGCTCTCATTTCATATTTATGTTCTTGATAGGATTCGTATCACTCCAACCCGCTCGATATCTTAACAGCCCCGTTACATTTGATAATATGAATGCAATGACGCACAACATCGCCAATATCAACAGGGGCTACATGAATCATATATCAACTGCGATGTGTTTCCAATGGTATCCACATATTTCACGCTAGACAAAAGCTTATTGTACTATTTGAGGAAATACAATTGTCGCTTATAGCTTTTGTAACAAAGAAACACATTACGAGTAATGCCTCGCGCTTGTAGAGTGCAATTTAGATAAAAATAAATTAGGAACTCGTTTTATTGCTCGCAGCATCACAGCAAATTAAATACACACATGTAAGTGAATCAAAAGGGCTGTTAACAAAACTCAAACTTTTGTATTATGAATGCAAATTGTGTACGCATGAAATTATTTAACCCTGTTTGTGTCTTTGATTACGGTTACCCTGGATACGTGTTAGATTTCGATTAGACACACCTGAAACCCATACTAATATCACAGTCAACAGAACGTAGTGGTATTCTCTAGATTATAAATATGCGTAAAAAATAGGTTTGCAGCATATCTGGATGAACGAAATGATTTTACAGTGGGATCCTAACCTATAACGGATTATGATCAAATGTGACATAGAAATAGTCAAACTAGGCAGCGAGAAAAATATGACAATTGATTTCTTGTTTGTGGACGATACCGTCTCCGCGCTGCTAAACCAACTAAACTAACTTTTTGTGCTAAAATTAATGAGCCCGTGAAGGAAGTCGCGGGAAACAGCTTTATATTATAGCTTTACAGAATTATTTACTTCTAATACAAAAAGGTCTGTATTTGAGTCTATATTTGATAATCCTAATGATGAATGATGATAATATACCTACATTATAACTAGTATGCACTTCTAAAATTACGGACATAATACCTATCTGGAACAGCAAATAAATTTCTATATTCTTATGTGGGACATTTAAAATAATTTATACATACAATTACTTAATATTAATTTACTATTAGTAAAATCAATACTATGGCATTGCAATAAACGATCAAAATGAAACAATTTCGAAATAAATGACTTTGTACCAAATGTGGACTCTATATTTTCTCACAGATAACACAATGCACATGCATATCATCAGTCAAGTAATAAAAAATGCAGTCATCGACCTTTCGTGCGTCATCTGACAATAAGCCCTGGGTCAGTGTTGCCACGTTAGCCATTTTAGCGAGTTTTTTCCTACAGTTGAAACTAAAAAATATTTTTTATTAATGAAATAAAATCGAATCAAATAATGAGTAAAATTACATTTTATAAATAGATTTATCAAAATATATAAAAAAAGACCGGTGACAGACGTGACAACGCCAGCGGACGAGCAGCAGCGTCCAGCCACAAAACTACCGCGCCTGCGATCGTGAACCCGAATGCCAAGCTTGGCAATTCTGACATATATGTTGCAAAAGGACATCTTTAAGGGTGGCATTTATCTATCTGTGGACATCTTTCCGCTGGAATGATGATAATGATGATGATATCATCAAAACCTTCATAATTATATACAAACATATTTTAGCGGCATTCAAATATAATAATGTTATGAAAATGTATTAATATACAGTTTATAGTTATTCATAAAATTATAGTGTGAATTAAATTGGTATGCCTTTAGACTACCTAATATGTTTAGTTAACATGAGTATGCTTGAGACTATTTCCTAGAAATTTTTATCCTTGATAAATTCTAAATATACACATCTGGGTTAATCGGACAGTTAGTAAATCCTGCAGCTTATAAACAACTACACAAAAACTGGAAATCAAAATACAAAATCTACATTTGATGCGCTACCATGCTTAAGGTTTAAGTTATTTGTAATTTATGAAATAACGGTAGCAAACAAGTATGCAGTAGTGCTGCAGATGATAAGCAAATACTGCAGTCTACAGACATTGAAATCAGCTTTTCAATACACTGATGCGTTGCCACACTGGAGACCTAAGTTATTTTGCCAAATATTGGCATAATAGACACTACCATCCATCTGGAGCACGATAGGTGCTGTACTCTATCATTTGGATTCAAATACAGCCCTGAACCTTCAGTACTCCAATACTTAACACCAGTAAAATGAGGCTGGAATAATTTTAACCAAAATGCCGTATTTTTCATCATCTCTAAACTCTGGCGACGTCAAAAAATCTTCAAGTACAGCACTTTTTCCGAGTGTTTGGGAACATTAAGTTTCACCATCCTGGCAACACCACCCTGCTTCTTCCGACACGTATAGACGGGGAGCAGATGACGTTCAATTAATGAGTTAGTTCGCATTAACTACGCTTACATGTGGACCAGATGGACTGAACTTGTTTCTTTATGGGATGATTACGATTCAATTTATGAATGGAGAATGCAATACAAGTGCATTGACTGTCACAGCTGGTTTGTTATACTGTTAATTATAACAGAGCCTCTTTGAAAAAAAGTTATTTACTCATATATAAAGACGACCTGAATTCGAATATCTAGTGGCCGGTCATTATTTTATGATAGCTGCTTATTCACACGGTCGAGGAATGTTTTCCCCTTTAGTTATGGGGCATCTTATAAAGATAACTTATAAGTTTAATAAGTTTTTATTAATGGTATCTACCAATGGTATTTACAACTAAATGTATAAAATCATATTTTCTACTCCATCTATGATTTGTACTATCCCTAAATAGAATTAGTTACGTACCTAATACTACTTTACAGAATGTATTACTAAAGTAGGTACCTAGTTATCATCACATCACTCTTCACTTCAACCGAAAGATGTCCTCTGATGAACAACAGCCTTACCCATGCCCACAATAATGTTTTGCGTCCTTATGGTAGAATATGCCATAAAAGGCAACCTTGACACGCGTATTGGCGATCGTTGTGGCAGGTTTTTTTATGGAATGAAGGTGGCAAACAAGCATACATTTCACATTGATATTAAGTGACGACTGCAGCCTATACACACCCACAAAAAGACCAGAGGTCAGACTGCAGGTGTTGCCGCCTCTGAGACATAAGTTGTTATGTCCCTGTGATAGTTATTACGGGGCTATACAGCTTTGGCCTCAGGGATGGCCAACACATCTGCCTATTGAACTTCGGTTACGTGTAGGTAGATATCCATAGGCCGTAATTTTTCCATGTCATCCATGTGAGCTGCATGCTTGTTTGCTATCACCATTATATAAAACAAAACAGTTCACATTGATGTTAAGTCAATACTGTAGCCTATGAACACATAAATTACAAATCCGTAAATTAATATTTCGTCATTAGAAAAAAACCTTGCAATAATGATAACGGGAATTAGTACTTTCACGTACGTTAATGTATTTGTTTTGTTTAACCCAATAATAAGCATCTCTTCCAATAACACGGTTCCGATACGGTTTGGGAATCATAACATGCTATCCAAACAAACACTCGATGATTTAAGCGTGACACAATACAAACGTGTGATACCTAGCAGGCTAGATCGCACAAAATACTGCAATTATAAAGGTGGAAGTTTGTATGTCCAAACGTAAGTTAGTTTAGAGCGAATACGACTTAACGAATTGAGATATAGTGGTGTATAAAAATGCCCGTAAATTGTAGTAAAGAAGTAGCTGTTTTTATATTTCTGTTTGAGACTTCGTTAGCTTAACATTGTGTGTTAGTATAATAGCTAACGTTCCAATGCTCAAATATTCTTTCCCACGTTTTTACATTAGGAATACGTACATTATAAAAAAATAGCTCAACAGATGTAGAGTCTTAGTTAAACAAGGTCAAAAAGTCAAAACTTGATGGTTACTTAACAATAACTGCGAAAAAAGTTATTTTAAAATGACAGAAACGATTGAGAAATTTTCTACCATAACATCTCACCCATCAAAGGGCAGACCACGTACTTAACTTAAATTATCATCAAAGGTTCAAGAGACTATAAACATTCAAACTCGTACATTATGCCGCTCAATTACGAGACTTTACCACATCTAATAAATCGTTTCCGAAGAGAAAACCTTGTGTAGTTCGCCAGAGGTGCTATAGAAAACTAGGTTAGGCCCATATATGTTACATCTTAACGTTATTTAACTGGGTATAGTTTAGGATCCCACTGCAGAATCATTTCGTTCATCCAGATATGCTGCAAACCTATACCAGATATACTTGCGGCCAAATTTTGATAGGCGACTTAGTGGATATAATATTCTCTAGATTATAATATACGTAAAAATTGACCCCCTTATTCATCAGTATTTTAGCTAAAGTGTTGCTAATCTCTCCTTTGTCTTTTTCTATCCATTTGACAATGCAATTGACAAAGACAAAGCTCTATTCTATAGCTAAAACGTATCTAATGTACGTTTATGAATAAGGGGGTAAGTTTGTAGCATAACTCGATGAACGAAATGATTCTACAGTGGGATGCTAACCTAGTACATGTTATAAGAATCATACATTATATACGAGTAGGTTATCTATCCTATGTGAAAAACGGCAATGCATTTTTTTATGTAATGAAGATGCAAACAAGTATGCAGTTCTCATGTATGGTAAGTAAACACTGCAGGCTACAATGCGTTACCACCGCTGGGGCCTAAGTTGTTTTACCACTGTTACAGTAATTATGAAAAAATGTTAAACAGTAATACCTACTCGGATACTGCGTATATGTAAGATTTTCATATTCGATCTACATAATTTGTGACATGTCGACAGATTACTTTTAAATCGATTCATAAGAAAAAAAGAAAAAAAAAATAACTTAAAGTATTATATCTTCAAA
Organism: Macrosoma leucophasiata; assembly: GCA_036365455.1. Classification (NCBI taxonomy): domain Eukaryota; kingdom Metazoa; phylum Arthropoda; class Insecta; order Lepidoptera; family Hedylidae; genus Macrosoma; species Macrosoma leucophasiata. The sequence continues at coordinate 16,301,561 of JAWQUS010000007.1, read as the reverse complement.
AACTACATATAATTGTTTGCATGTAGTGGTTGCTATAGCTCTTGCATAAAATGGTTACTAATATCATATCTTTTGAGATTTTGCGTAAGGTGAGCCTTAAGCGAGAGACCAGAGTCAGTTTTGATCCTGCGAAAGCTCCATTGTTAAAATAGCCAATAGTACCTACTCTGCCAATATTGCATCAGTATAAGTTACTACGTTTATCTTTATTACCTACTACTCGCTCCAACGCATTTGATTTTCAGATAAGGTCCTCCAATCAATATCGTAAAATATAACACACTAAGCCTGGGTTGCACCAAGATATTTGTCAAAGTTATTGTAACATTTCACATCCTTTTCTACCTTATAGAAATATGTTAAAGTTAGAGAAGGATGTAAAATGTTACAATAACTTTAACAATCATCTTGGTGCAACCCAGACATACCTAATAATGCTCAGTATCCAAAAGCAATATAACCTTTATCTTCTTCCGAAGTACCACTTCTCTACGAAGGTTGGCGACCATCATGGCAATCCTATTTTTTGAAGCTGCAACGGAATAGAGAACTAGTACTTAGGTTGAACGATTTTCTCAATTTTTTCAATTAAGATGTTCTTCTTCTACCTTTTGCCCGGAATCTTGCCTTGCAGTATCAATCGGAGTGTTCAGTTTAGTTTAGTTTTATCACCTATCATTATATGTCCGAAATACTGCAGCTTTATGCCTTTCTGCCTTAAATATTTCTAATTTAACAAGAATATAAATTGTGCTACGTATGTACCTATGTATAGAAATCTTATTTCATACAATTATTACACAGAGAATGTTATTTCACAGCTTATTAACAATTTTGTAATCACGATACCTACTTTTATTTGTTCAACACGTATGAATCATATACACGAGCAAGGAATAATATTATTACGAAGTCTAATTTCGGAATAATAACATTGTAATTTAACGTGTTAACGACCGTCACAGTTATATTACCTTAAAAAGCGGATAAGTGCGAGTCGAACTCGCCCACAATGGGTTCTGTAGTATGAGGGTGGATCCAAAAGTTCGTGGCCCAAACTACAAGGAGACTTGACATCTTTTTAATTTTACCGTCATTTGTAAGTATGTCTTCTATTTATTTATTGTACGCAGTTTCATTCCGATACTGCACAATATAAATTTTCTGTGATTATTTTTTTGAAGCATTCTGACGCGATTTTCAATAATGGAGAAAATTGAACATCGTGCAGTCATTAAGTACCTCAATAAAAAAGGCCTGTCACCAAAAGACATCATACATAGACACCGTACACACGTACAGATTTGATCAAAAGCTGAACTTGGAACTGTTTTTTTTAGTTTTAGGGACCTCCCATATTCTTTTTTTATTTTTGCTTAAAAATAAATTATGAAGCGGTTTACAGAATGCATCTACTTACCGAGTTTGAAGTAGTCAGCCACATACGAACAGACGGATAGACAAACAGACAAGTATGACGAATCGATAAGAGCTCCTTTTTTGCCATTTGGCTACGGAACCCTAGAAAATGTTCAACCTACCTTTCTTTTGCATGGCCTGTTCCCACAGAAGCGAAGTGATTTCTTCTACCCACGCGTTTCTTATGCTAGGCTCTCGAGTCTCCAGTTTATATGACTTAAGGGTCCTCTTCTTATACCAGATGGTAAATTTGTGCTGGTCTTGTTCTTTCGCCGTGATGCCAAGATCGTCTACTGGGATGTGGTCTTTGTACATGAAGAACTCCACTGTCAATTGCTGAAAATAGTTTTAAAATAACGCTTCAGAATCTTCTTGTGTATACAGAAAAAAATTAGGACATCACTACTAGATTCAGGATACTTGTCCCGGTGCGGGGATCGAACCCGCGACCCTTCGAATCAAACGGTCATCTCACACCGCTGGACTAACCGGGATTTCCAAATAAGTAATACAATTTGGTTATTTAAATTTAATTCAAAAGGATTATGTATATTATGCGGTTTAAACGTTTTAGACCCACATAACAAAGGGCAAAAGCAATATTTCACCTGATTTTTTAAAAATTATTCTTGTAGGTATTAAATATGTACGAATAAGAACACACAAAGGATGTAAAAAATCCGTTCTTTCGTTCAACACTAATACAAATTTTTGCCTGATTGAAGACACAGGAAGCACGTTTTCCGCAGTTGACGTATGTATGATCCACCTTCATTGTATTGAAATGATTCCTACGTACGTGCCAGTTATGTTTTCAATCTTTGCCGCTATATAAAGACGAAACAACAACGTTTTAGTGATCTGACGGATAGATACAGGGTGTCTGGTCAAGACCAATCGATTTTAGCAAATACATACTTATCGGAAAATTAACGGTTAAAGAAAATTCCGTAGCTATTATGTACCTGGCACCCGGCGTGGATATTGTAGTATCCCACCAAGAGAAGCTGTGTTGTGTTAATTAACTAATTTAAAAATTACGCCGAGTCACGCCTAAGATCCTAAACGGATTGAGATTATTATTCGTTTAGAGACCATGACATCTTATTCGATGCCATTTATAGTAGGTGATAGTAGGAATTTAATAAAAAAAAACTTTTAAAACAACGTTACTTTACTCCTGTAATCCTCGAAGGGGTGGGAATGCAAACACCCACGATTCGCCGGTTACGTTTTGGCCCATGTAATAGGTGGCGAGCATTTTGACATCTCCGGGCATATTACCAAACTTCGAGGTACTGGGAAGCTTCCAGAAAATGGAAAAATCCCAATAGAACCAGAGATAAAGGACTATAAACCGTTATCTCTAATATCCCCGACCGGGCATCGAACCCGGGATCCCAGCGTAGTAGTAGTGGCCTGCTACCATTAGGCTACTGAGGCAATTATTAAATCTATAAATAGGACGATGTAAAGTTTACAAAATATTTTTCCAAGAAAAACTGTAATATTACAGCTAGAAACGTCGTGTTCCGTGCCTAGTATTTACAAGGTCGTACAAAAGTAGGTACACTTCTAACGATTTCACTTCGTCGATGTAAAACACAATCTATTTTTTAACATAAGCCTCAACAAAGATTGCATTCGTTGCGATGAAGACATACGGTATAAGATGTTTGTATGAAGTTTCAAAGAAAAAGAATAGGTTACATCTTCCTAGTCCTACATTAGTTTTAACTCAGAAAGAACCTACATCAATACAAAGGGTCGAAACAAATATTTAACGGATGTACATCTATTCTCGTTTCGGCATTCGGCAGGTAGAGCTCTTGGATCAAGATGGTAGCATTTGACTGGTGGTAGAGGTCCAGTGACGGAGCTCTACCACCACTCGGGCGTAGGCACCACCGCATTACCTAATATACTTGACGCTAAATGGTAGTGTTCAGCACTATCGTGTTCCGGTCAGGTAGTAATGTACGGCCCTGTATTTCCGGCACAGAGGCATAACACCTTAGGCGTCAGGAGTGGTAACGCATCTACATTTTGACCTTGGTCTTTGTGTGAGTGTCTATAGGCTGCAGTCATCACTTAACATCAATGTGAACTGCATGCTTGTTTACCACTTCTATTACATAAAAATAAAAAAAAGATGATCAGAACTTACTAGACCAACCGCGTCGTCACAAATGGTAATGTTATCCAAACCGCGTATTACCACTGATATTATTTATGCTATGAGGGCGGCAAAAAATCATGCAGTTCACAGGACACATGGTAAATAATCACTACTCCAGCCAACACAAAAATGTTATGGTCAAATGCCGATGCGTAGCTACCATAGAGCAACACGGGCCACCGGCCGCGGTGGAGGGGAGTAGCCAAAGCGTTTATTACCGATGCAAATCAGTCTGTAATTTTTTGCGGGGGAAATGCGTGCGACACACACTCACACTACAAAAATCATCTATTACTACGAAACTCACACCTTGACTTTAACAAAATACATAAAAAAATTCACGCACACATTTAAACATCTCGGCGACTGGTATAGGCCCATTTGGGCTTGTACTTTGACAGAGGGGTAAGCCTGCATATGGCTACTCCCCTCCGGTGTTGCTCTATGGTAGCTACATAGGAGGCCCAAGCTACGTTGCCTATATTACAGAAATTACGAGGACAAACAAAGTGTTACGTACTTCCGCTAGTCGTGAAACAGCCGGTACCGTCGACGTGCTCAATTAACCGTTCCACAGCATTCACAAGGTCTTAAACTCCTAACAATTCACGGGCAAAATCATTTTTCTATGCCGTGTATTATATTGACGGTGAATAACCTTATATTTTTTATGTAAGTTCATAGATTTATTATCTACTCCGTATTATAAAAATCTATGTGTATGTTCATGTTGCTTATGATGTAAGTACTACCTACTGAGGAGTGTGAATATCTATTAAAAGCTGAAAGTAATTGCTTCTGAGGTAGGTAAATATTTACGTCTTTGATCCCGTTTTAGAGGTTATCTTTCTTACCAAAGTACGATCATATTGCACGTATTACGATTATATTATTTTACTGGTGGTAGAGCTCCAATGACGGAGCTCGTGGGCGTAGGCACTACCGCATTACCTAATATACTTGCCGCTAAATGGTAGTGTTCAGCACTATCGTGTTCCGGTCAGGTGGTAATGTACGGCCGTGTAATTTCCGGCACAGAGGCATAACCCTTTAGGCCTCAGGAGAGACCATGGTCTTTGTGTAGGTCTATAGGCTGCTGTAATCACCTAACATCAATGTGTACTGCATGTTTGTTTGCCACTTTTATTACATATTAAAAAAGGTAGAAATAAAAAAAATGGATAAAGTAATCCCTTCAAGTGACACTTCACGTAAAATATCGATCGCCCTATTTGCAACTAATATCTCTCATTTTTGGGCTAACACCCGACGCACCGCCGTTTCGCGCCGCGCTGGCCCCAGCCTCGACCATGGCACGACCCGCGTGGTCGTAATTCCGGTCACCACTTACCACCAACCGATGTCAAGAGTGAAAGTTGCACCACACCTAATCGCATAAGTCCTATGTGTCCCCCACAACGCCCTAAGAGGATCGGACCCGCAGGGGTCTCTCATAGAGCCTACGTAACTCCATTCAAAAATATTGGTTATATAACTAAAACGAAATCTGTGAGTCTATCTTTTTATTTCTACTTTGACGTTTCTTAGAGAGAAAACTGTTGGGACTTACGACTTTCTACGCTCACTTCAACATTGTAAGACTCTTTGCGTACCTATATCCTTACAATATAGTGAGTCCCTATAAAAGATGTGAGACAGAAAACAAATCACACATAGAAACCATTTCAATACAATGAAAGCGGGTATATGCGGCTCGGTATTACGTACTTCCTGTGTCGTCAAACAGCTGGAACGTGGTCAATTAGCCGTTCCATAGCATTCACAAGGTCAAGGCAAAACCATTTTTTTCACTGCCGTATTTTACATTGGCGGTGAATAACCTCTCTAATATTTTTTGCTTACAAGATTTTATAACTGATTATAAATCCCATGAAAGTTCTTTCATATTTTTTAATTTTCGTAGTCATTAGCTATTAAATCAGTGCAGTTGCAGTTCACTGGCGGTGCAGGCTACTACTGTTCTTGAAATTTTTCGGCAGATTCCCAGTGCTACCCCCTGATTTTGGATATGTGCCCGACATATCATCTAGGAGTACGAATTGACTTAATGAGCATTGAAGCGCGCATAGCCCCGGCGCGGCTGGTGTAGATCGTAAGCGATCTACTCGGTTAAGCGATATGGACGCGGTCGGGTGTGTGATGGGTGACCGCTAGGGGCAAATTAAAATGCGCGTTTCCGTGCTTCGGAGGGCACGTTAAGCCGTCGGTCCCGGTTGCTATCGATTGATAGCAGTCATTAAACCTTGTCGGAGGCCTTATGGGCGGTTTGAAAACATCCGACAGCGGGATGGCCACTAACCCGTATCTCCACCAACCCGCATTGGAGCAGCGTGGTGGAGTAAGCTCTAGGCCTCCCCCCAAAAAGGGGAGAGACTCGTGCCCAGCAGTGGGACGTATAATGGTTTGCCATTATTAGTGGACATTGGCATGGATGCGTTAATGCGTGTATTTTCCTCTACTTACATCTTCGAGGAAAACAGGCGTGAAGTTACGTTACGTATAACATTGGTATATCAATTTCAGCACCAGTTGTAAAATTTGATCCATCAGTGACAACATATCAAGTAACAACGCTATTTGCGTTAACTTCTTCCAATTTTAAACACTAATAAATAATGCGAATAAAATTAAAATGTTAATGTTAACAAAACAATACACTCAAATCACTGAATCATTCTTATCGACAGGATTCTGTAGCGCAAAAATATGTTTACCCGTCACTCCTTTATTTCCATACAAATATGTCTAACTCAGAAGCGCGCATGGCCCAGCGGCTGGTGTAGATCGTAAGCGATCTGCTCGGTTAAGCACTACGGGCGCGGTCGGGTAGTGTGATGGGTGACCGCTAGTGGCAAATTAAATGCGCGTTTCCGTGCTTCGGAGGGCACGTTAAGCCGTCGGTCCCGGTTGCTATCGATAGATAGCAGTCGTTAAACCTTGTCGGAGGCCTTATGGGCGGTTTGAAAACATCCGACAGCGGGATGGCCACTAACCCGTATCTCCACCAATCCGCATTGAAGCAGCGTGGTGGAGTAAGCTCCAGGCCTCCCCCCAAAAAGGGGAGAGACTCGTGCCCAGCAGTGGGACGTATAATGGGTTGCCATTATTATTATTATTATATGTCTAACTCAAGCTATTACATAAATGTAGGTATTACGATTACACAAGTTACAATACAGTTGCCAGTAATTTCTTCGTCTACAAAATCAGCTTCCGACGCCAGTGAGGCGCGACCACGTAATAAACAATTTTTGCTATAAGTATCTCCGCAGTATTTCATTATACGCTAGATTAAAATGGAAGCGCTTGAAGTGGAATTTTATTGACAAAAACAAACTAAATTATTAATTTATACAATTATAACTCCGCTGTGTTGTAATTTCTTGTTTTTATAGAACACAGCAGCATTGAAAGAAATAAAAATAAGTATTTTGTTTTTAAATATTACTGTGTAACTGCGAATTAATAGGGACTAACTGAAACTCATATTGAACTAAAACAATATATTAATTGTGTTTTATCGCGTCGTGACCTCTACATTTTCGGAATTAATTTTGTAAATTGGAACAAAATTTCAGGTTTTGGGATTTTTTTTAAATAATAGACATAGGCTTCATAAAAATGTTTGCTTAACAATGATAATGGAAACAAAAGTTCTATATTTCAGAGCAGTCTCTTTTTCAGGTTTATGAGTAACTGTGTATATGTTTGTAGCTCTATGTCAACTAAACCGTTTAAAAATCATTATCTTTGTGTTTATTCATCCGTAATCGGAATTGTTAGCCGAATCCTACATATACTAGATTTTTGCTTTGAAACTAGATATCTGATATTAGTAATTCCCCAAGAAATAAAATATTCAAGCGGCAATTGGGCGATAACTTTAAAGGCGGAAAAATAACTATTGGATTCTGTTGCATTTTTACTACTACATTTTAGATAATGTCATCCTCATCTTATTTTCTGTAAATGATTTACTGCTTCCGACTTTTTTAACTTTAGAGTTTGATTAGGAAACATTTTATAAAATTTAAAATAAATAGGTGTATTTATTGCTAGCTAAAAATACTGCACAGTTTTTGTCTTGAAGCGATTTAGACTTGTATTTTCTTAGAGACAAGCGTTAAGCTAATTATAGCTTCAATATAATAGCCTTCAACAACGAAGCACAATACTGTTCAAGAACACTTACACTATTCACAGAATTTCATTAGATTGTAAACATCGATGGTGCCTTTACTTGATTCAACTAGTAACCAACCTAATACATGCACGGCTGTGATCAAGGCATAATCTATTCATGATACCTACAAGGAAAATCTATGGTGCTGACCCAGCCGGGTTTCTTAGATAACATATATTTTTGTTTGTTGATAGGTTTATTTATGTTACTGGTGGTAGAGCTCCAGTGACAGAGCTCGCGGGTGTTGGTACCACCGCATTACCTAATATACTTGCCGCTAAATCGTAGTGTTCAGCACTATCGTGTTCCGGTCAGGTGGTAATGTACGGCCCCGTAATTGCCAGCACAGCGGCATAACACCTTAGGCCTCAGGAGTGATAACGCATCTGCATTTTGACCTTGGTCTTTGTGTTAGTGTCTATAGCCTGCAGTCATCACTTAATATCAATGTGAACTGCATGCTTGGTTGCCACTAACATAACATAAAAAAGAATATATTCAAAACTCTTGGACCAGACATGTTTAAGATTTTGGAAATTAGTACAAAAGATAAAACTATTATTCATAAATTTATCAATGAAAATGTATTAAGTTCTTAAATATAGTATTGACCTTTTTTAAAATAAAATTAAACTTTAAGACGAGGTTTTTAAGTTCTAGCACCGACGTTGTAGGTTATAAAAGAAACAAAACGTCACATTTTCGTCTCAGAAGGTATTGTCATATTTATGTGTGTATACGCATTCTACCATTCACATTATATGATTTCAGTTATCTTTACCATAGAAGTAACTAGGTAAGAGACCTAAATCAGTTAAGTATATTAACAAACTCTTTGAAAATAAACCCAATATCACATCTATAACTAAACAAATAAATAAAATTAGAGTTGGAAATTTATGTAATAAGGCGTAACTTAGGATACTTTTATACTGACTGCGCCCATGACTTCGTCCGGGTAGGTACTGAACAATCATAAATTCTCACGGGGATGAAGTCGCGGGCACAGCTAGTACCTATCTATACAAATAAATAAAATTGGAGCGTCTGTGTGTAATATAAAAATAACCGCTTTTTACTAAATGCAAATGTATGTTTACACGGTACATATACCAAAACAACATTTTTTATAATTTTTGAACGGCTGGACCGATTTTGACGGGACTTTCACTGGCAGATAACCGATGCAATAATGAGTAACTTAGGCTTCTTTTATACTAGCTGCGCCCACGACTTCGTCCGGGTAGATTCTGATCAATCATAAATTCTCACGCGGGCGAAGTCGCGGGCACACCTAGTACCTGATAAATTCTGAAGCTCAACAATTAAAAATCCGAACTCATTCGCCGATGTTATTTGATGATTAACGACGCAATAGATATCGGTTAGTTTATAATAATTAGTTAATAATATGTAACAATTATATATTATAACTACTCATCCTCTTATCGCAACAGTAGGTACAGACAGCGGCAGTAACGTACCACATTATAAGCAAAATTTTATTGCACTTTGATAAACAATGATTCACGACATAGTGACTCATACTCATCACAAAGAGATAAATGTAAAAAGAAGATATTATTATATAACTACACAAACTGTAAATGAAAACTATTTACCAAAACATTTCAAATTATAACAAACTAGCTGTGCCCGCGACTTCGTCCGCGTGAGAATTTATGATTGTTCAATATCTACCCGGACGAAGTCGTGGGCGCAACTAGTATGAAAGTAGCCTAAGTTACTCCTTATTACATAAGCTATCTGCTAGTGAAAGTCCCGTCAAAATCGGTCCATCCGTTCCCGAGATTAGCGGAAACAAGCAAACAGACAGACAGACAAATATTGTAAAAAATGTTGTTTTGTACATGTACCGTGTATACATTAATTAGTAAAAAAAAATTAGTAAAAAGCAGTTATTTTTATATTACAAACAGACACTCAGACACAGTATAGATTTAGATTAAATAAGAAAAGATTCTAGATTTATTAGTAATCAATCGGATTATAACACTATTATGGTTAAAAATATGATACACAATTTTATATTGCTTTAATTATTATATTGTTTTAATTGCAGATATTTTGCACATAATTTATTTTTTTTACACCTCGGAGGTATCCGTGGGTAAGGAGCGAAATATTTCGCTAACCACGCTCTTTGTCTATCCATTCAAGGACTTAGCGTGAAGACATACAAAACGTCTTTTCAAATATTTAGAAAAGAAAAAAAAACGTTTTTAAAAGTAAACCGTAAGGATAAAAAAATGACAGTTACTTTGAATTCGTAACACAGATAAAGATTTTAATTGTCTTAGGGCTCCCACACATAACTGCGAATTCGCATCGCATCGCAAATATCGCGGCGTCGCATCACATCGCAGATTTGTGTGGCCGCCCTTAAGCTTAATTGACATCACTCACCTTACGATAAACTGTCGTGATGAGCACCAATTTGTCAAAAAGGAATATCCGCACCAGCTGCCGGCGCCGCCGCGCTGGGTCCATTGCATAGAATTCATTTTGACGCAACAATCGACCCTGATTCAGCAAATTTAAATAAGGCTGAAAGCAATCAAATTATTAGAAAAACAGATTATTATTTTCTTAGATTCTTTCACAAATTCTTTATAAATCTTATCTAATGGATAACACGATTAACACTCGATTATACCATATAACCAGTAGCTTGTGCATTGAAATAAGCTTAATTAGGCTTACTTAAATCATAATATATTTATTTACATGAATAATTGTGGACATACATTTTAGTAAACCACGTATGCTACTCAGTCTAGGAAGTGAACCTATGACAAAACTGCCACCACATATAATATCTAAAAAACTACGCCAATACAACAGTCACACACAAGTCAATACAGTCAAGGTTTTATGGATAGCAACTGAGCGTGTCATGAAAAGGGCATCAATAACAAGAATGCGAATGTCTTCGTCCTAGTTTATATCAGTATTAGTCTAGTAGGTACTAACCGGACAATCTCTAATATTTTCTAATGCCATTATTCCATCAACAGCCGTCAAAACACATTCAACCATAGTTTTCGCTAGCTTCAAGCTCTCCAATGGTGTCTCATCACTGTCGGAAAACTCCCCATTACTGCCGCCAGTCTCGTCACTATCCACACTCAGTTTGGATATTCTTGAATCAGACTCGCATCTCTCGTTGTCATAATTTGTATACGTTTTCACAAGGTCATCCAAAAATAGTTTGTACCTCGGTAACCTTTGGACGGGTTCTAATAGATAGCTTGAAAGATCTAACCTATCGCCTAATTCCAGTTGTTTTTCCTGAAAAGAAAACATTAATTAGATTGGTGACCTAAAACGGGTCAGCTATAACTCATTCGTTCTATCACATAAAAAGATCGATAACCATAAACATTGTCAACGTACGCCATTAACTTAAAAGCGAATAGAATTAGTATCGATGAGCCTTTCACCAACTTTCGTGCGAAATTGTGCCAAATGATATGTGATCGCTACGAGGAGTTGGATTACTGGAGCAGAATTTGTTCTGATAAGTAGACTGAGAAGTTAGTTAGACAGGAAATGGTGCATAGCATCTTGGTTTTAACTTTCACGATACTAAAATAAGATTCTAACTATGATAAATTATCAACAACAATAATATTCAATAAATACTAAGTCATTTTATTAATCTCATTCGAATAATAATTAAGTACCACCAGAGAATATGTAATAATACTATGTATAGAATGGACACTTCGACGTCCGGCCCGATTTCCCCGCATCACCCAACCTCCTCCCCTCTTATGGGCGACGGTTGGTATTTTCTACGTGCTACGCACACAGGTGCACGTGTAAATTCACGTTACTGATTGATGTCTGTGTAATAGATACCAAATTAAGCGTTTATATAAAATTTTGGCGGAGTGTCCGCGGTGTGGTACCACATCTAGTTTGTGCATTGCTCTATACTTGACTTGTGGATATAGATATAACTGTTAACTATCGTGAGAATCTTTTTTTTTAAACAAATGAACAGTGTTTTATTTAATACAATGATATAAGAGGAACCAAGAAAACGGAAGAGAGTTTATGATGCGTGTAACGGTTATCCCAACAACCAACAGTTAAGAACATGGATAACAGAACTCGCCGTTCCGTTCGCCGTAACTTACACAAATGAGGAAATAATACCAAGCACTATGCGTAGGGTCACGCAGCGTACATGGCGAACGTAGTTGCGGTGAACCAACAATGCAAAATCGATTTATTTTTTTATAAGATTACCTACACTCCTACACTACTTTAACAGCACCGGGATTCGTTTTATAATTTGTGTTCCCCTCTCAAATCCCCTCCATCTATAATCGTTAATGTTATAGAAAACGAAGCAAATGTATTAGTCATCGGTATGTCATCTGATTTATCGATGATTATGAGAATTATCATACATTTTTTCATCAGTAGGTGGTCAGAGAGTCTGTTTAACGGCGATGGGTCAAGGGAGTAGTCATGTCAATACAGCTGTTGCCAGGCTAAAACCCAGTCCAGTATTTAAACAATAAGTATAAAAAACAGCAATAAAAATAGTTTGTGACAACATAACGTAGCTAAAACTAAACTACGTACCAAAGGATATTTTTGTGGTCATGGTCACATTTTATGTCTCAATGTTAGCGATGAAATTAACGACATTAAAGGGAAAATTAAAGGAAGCCGGTGAATACTATTTGTTCATAGAACAGCAGGCACTTAAAGAGCTTGTAATAAAAGCTATTTTGGTTTTGTTTATATATCAGTATAATGCGGACTGCACTGAACAAATAATAAAAAAATATTACTTATTTCTAATTAAATATTATAATGATTCATAAGGCACACTGAGCGAGAACAGTATCTTGAAAACATATATTCATAAAAGTGGTAGATAAACTTATCGATGTATGTATAGTCTCACTAATCCCAACATGGATTTCCCCAGATTAATCATAGTTACGGCGTATATTGACAATGTTATCGAAAACAGTCATCATGAAAATTGTGTCACACACGACTCACCTGAAAGAAAAGTTTGTGTTCATACACCAGTCTAGTTGCTCTCTTATTATTTCTAGAATACATTACGTACATATTAAACCTTTGCTCCTGAAAACAAAAAGGAAAATATTCATAGGAAAGAAAAATTCAAAACAAAGATTCTTCTATGGTTTGTACAAAGTAAAAAAAAAACGGCACGTAGTATCTATATGTATACTCTTTGAACGGTAGTGAAATGTAACGAGTGTTTCGTCATGTCAATTTAAATAGCCTTAAGTTGTGACGTATTTTGAAACATGTAGGTTAGATATTTTCTGAAGTCTTTGAAATCAGAGAACATATTAAGAGAATTTTGAATGCAGAAACCACTGGAAGGTGCTAAGGTCAATGAGAAAAGGGGCTCCTACCCCATAAAGATTAAGCGTTAGTTTTGTACGTACCTAATTTGAATATCATGATGAAATCAACAAATCAACTCATTCTGAATCAGTAAATTTTATCTCAATTTAGTATCAAGATCAAGAAACCGATGGCACAGTTTTGCGATAAAAGATTGAAGACGATATATTTCATTTATTTAATAAATTATATCTTCTGGTTAAGCTTCCCTTTATTACTAGGTTGAGTTGTAACAAATGCTGAGACACACGTCTACGAGATGCATTTATTAAAAACAGTACATTACATCTCCTTCAAAATCTGTTCAAGCCGCATCATTATTTTTGGTTTCAAAAAATCTCTCGAATATTTTTAAAAGAATTGTACCCATCCTTTCCTCGATCTAGTTGATACTAAGTTTAATAGTTTCGGGTCAACACAACCGTTAATCAAAATTTCACCATGTTTACTATTTCCCTGTTTGTTAAACATAATTTTATGGCGCCATCTAAATGTAATATGCAGCAATGCAGAGATAATATTCTGATATTAAAGACAATAATTTATTAGTTCCTATCATTGAAGACCGGCGCCCGCGCATGTCTGTTTTGTCTTCTCACAATCGGACACATACATATCAATAACAGTCCCTTTCAGCCTATTTTCTAAATTTAATGATATACTCGTAGTTTGAAACATCAGTGAAGTTATTATTTTGAAATAAATATTTTAATGGTATATGTCATTTTTTTTTATTATTTTTAAACAAAAAAAATGTAACGTTAAACTGGTAAAATATTCGGTAGTCCTAGTATTTTATTAAAAAAGCTAACTGCTTTCACTGAGTAGACATCTAATGTCAGAGCAACACGGTGAAAATTTATTGAACTATACGAAATCGTGCGTGGCTAACGACATTGAACATTCTGACCATTGAAATGACACTCCCATGGTCAGTGTTAAAATTCCCTCGCCTTGGCGATTACTGAGTAAAATGAAGGAAAGAGATGTTCTAGTTACGATAGTAGATAGTAAACAAGGTATAGAATCACGCACAGCGGCAGACCGTGACACCAATGTTTTTATAACTTTGCTATCGATATTTATATCTTTATAGCTGATTCCTTTAAATTTACTGATACAGACAGATAAATATATTTAAAATAGATTTTATCTTAACAAAAATATAAAATATTTAGCGTAGGTAGAGTGAGACAGAAGTATTCTTTGTTATTCTTTTATATTCATCGCTCACTTCATACCTACATGTAAATATACAAATTTCGAAGAATCTTGTCACCATGCTGACATAATAGGTATCTGACCTACTTGGTCAAGTTGGGTCAATCTTGATTACTAGGTACCTACTTAATACTGTACTTGCATAATTATTATTCTATTTTACACCTTACAGTAAATATTTATAAATTTATAAAAATCCAAGTATTCGACCTAGGTAAGGACTTTTTTTACTTTCTAAGGTAAAGTTTGCACTGTAATACATTATATATAGCAAATATATAGCAATATATAGCAATATATAGCAAAAATATAATGTTTTGTTAAAATAATTCGTTTATATTCCGTTTATTGACTTGTAATGGGAATACATAATATTTCAAAGGAGATGTTGCGAGCTCGGCTCTGCTTCGTACACTACCTCAAAAAATGGGTAAATTAAAGAAGAATCCGAAAAAAATACAATTAATTTATTCAAGAATATATTTTAGAGTTACAACCAAATTTAATTCAAACGATTTTGCCTTTTTAAACCATTTTCAACATGGCGGCGATACAACCTACGCTTGGGATAGTATCTATGTAAATAACAAAACTATAGTACCTATGTAGATAACAAAACTAATGCTATCTGTATCTTACTAATGCATCACATAATATCTATTATGAACAAAAAAAAACAAATGTATCGAATCAATCAATATAAAGAAGTTGCGATGAATCTCTTTAAATTGGAAATCGATTAGTATCGATTATTAGTGGAATTTGTCAAAATGACACCGCCCGCCATATTCGCCATGTTAGTGTTGAGTTGCAATTCTAACTGCAAATAACTTTTGTCAAAGCTATATAAGTGAAAATATGCAGTAAAAAAGTGTTTTATATTGATTTTGCCTGTTAATCATATTGTGTACAATATATGGCCGGAGGTCCATACATTTTAGCAACATCTCCTTTGTTTCTTAAATTTTCACAAACATAATTATTCAAGCAAAATTTAATGTTTATCTATTTCATTCCTTAAATGTTACAAAATTGAAACGTAATCAACTTAAGTCTAAGCATCTTAAAACAAAGAGTATCACTGAAAGAATGATAAGGTGCTTAAAGTTATCGTTAATCAAATGGAAAACACTTACGAATCTTCGAAAACATTGACCTAGTTTCCTTAGATCATTTTCGCAATCTCTTAGAGCCGGTAGGAACTCTTCAGCATGGAACCTACATATTCGTTCGATATTGGCAAAAATGTCCGTTTTCATCCCCTGCAACGTATTTGGTATGTCTAAACGGTACATTTCTGGGACATAGTCTTCCACGACATGCTTCAGTCTATCTACATACACACTTTCAGTGTGTACAAGTTCATTCACTCGTTCTGTTAATCGTCTGCATGACAAAGGACAAAGATTAAATTTAAATGTAATTTCAGCGATTAACATATAACATCAGAGATTAACTGTCGTGTTTGTTAATATTTTAATGTTATTGTGCTAAATTAAACCTTAAATCTATCCAGCGTAAAACGAATGTTAAGTGTATATCTAGATACGAAACTGCAAAGAGCTATCACTGTGAATACATTTCAAAGCTTGAACTTTGTCGCCTAGCAGACCAGTAGCACGAAAAACTATCGATATTCATTCTAATGTAAATAGAAAGAAAGAAAATATTTTTATTTCGAATAGATATACGATCTTTACAGATACTTTCAAAACGTCAAGAAATCATAAATTACTTAGAGTGAATAACCATTACCTCATCATCATCATCATTTCAGCCAATAGACGTCCACTGCTGAACAAAGGCCTCCCCCAAAGAGTGCCACAACGAACGGTCCTGGGCCGCCCTCATCCAGCGATTGCCCGCGACCTTCACCAGATCGTCGGTCCATCTTGTGGGGGGCCTGCCTACGCTTCGCTTTCCGGTACGCGGTCGCCACTCGAGAACTGCTCTGCCCCAACGGCCGTCAGTTCTTCGAGCTATGTGCCCTGCCCACTGCCTCTTAAGTCTCGCTATTCGGTGAGCTATATCGGTAACTTTAGTTCTCATGCGGATCTCCTCATTTCTGATTCGATCCCGCAGAGAAACTCCGAGCATAGCTCTCTCCATTGCTCCCTGAGTGACCTTGAGCCTTCTTATGAGGCCCATAGTTAGCGACCACGTTTCTGTCCCATAAGTCATCACTGGCAACACACACTGATCAAAGACCTTTTTCTTGAGACACTGCGGTAAGTCGGACGAGAAGATGTATCGTAGCTTCCCGAACGCTGCCCAACCGAGTTGGATTCGGCGATTGACCTCTTTCTCGAAGTTGGACCGACCTAACTGGACAGTTTGTCCCAGGTATACATAAACGTCAACAACTTCGAGTGTAGTACCCTCGACCATAACAGGAGTGGGTGTAACATGGACATTTGACATGATCTTCGTCTTGTCCATATTAATTTTAAGGCCCACTCGTTGGGAGGCCCTACTGAGGTCATTGAGCATTGTGCTAAGGTCTTCCAGGGTCTCAGCCATGACTATGATATCATCTGCAATTCGGAGGTGGGAGTTGTACTCGCCGTTAACATTGATGCCGAGTCCTTTCCAGTTCAGAAGCTTGAAGACGTCTTCCAATGCAGCGGTGAACAGTTTCGGAGATATAACATCTCCCTGTCTCACACCTCGCTGCAGTTGGATAGGTTTCGAGTTCTGATCCTGAAGCCGGACCGATATAGTGGCGTTTTCATACAAGCTCCTCAGCACCTCCATGTATCGGTAGTCAACTTGGCACCTCTGGAGTGACTGTAGCACTGGCCAAATCTCGACCGAATCGAAGGCTTTCTCATAGTCCACGAACGCTAGACATAGGGGCTGGTTATACTCTTCCGTTTTCTGTATAACCTGCCGCAGCGTGTGAATGTGGTCTATGGTGCTAAAGCCTTTACGGAAACCGGCTTGTTCGGGAGGCTGGAAGTCGTCGAGTCTGCGAGATAGACGGTTCGTGATCACTCTCGAAAACAGCTTATAGACGTGACTTAGAAGTGCGATGGGCCTATAGTTTTTAAGAAGAGTATTATCGCCTTTCTTAAAGAACAGTACCACCACACTTCTGTGCCACGCCTGTGGCGTTTTGCCCTCGGATATGACGGAATTGAACATCGACTGAAGAGTTTCTAATACTGGCCTTCCGCCTGCTTTCAGGAGTTCAGCAGTGATTCCGTCATCACCCGGCGCCCTGTTGTTTTTGAGCTGTTTGAGAGCCGTACTAATCTCGTCTAGACTGACGTCCGGGATATCTTCGGTGTAGTGTCAGGTCAGTCCGGCTCTAGGATCTGCTGCCGGACTGTTAACAGGTGGTCGTACTGACGTGTATACGTGTGTGTGTCTGTCCGTTAAACCGTTCGATCTCCTCTGCAAGCTCAGGTTTTGACGATACGATTCTGTCGTCCTCTGTCTTCAGCTTAGTGAGACGGCTTTGCCCTAAGGACAGATCTTTGGCGAACACTTTAGAGCCCTGGTTCCGCTCTATGGCTGCTTTAATACTATTGGTATTAAAGTGCCGAAGGTCGCGAGTCAATGACTTGGAGATCTGTCTGTTGAGCCGCCTGTACGCTAAAGCATCTTCAGAGGACTTCAGAACCATACCGCGCCTCTCCTCCATGAGCTTGAGAGTTGTGCTGTGGATCTTTTTGGTCTTATTTGTGGGGCGGGTCTTGAAAAACTTAGATCCCGCCGTGCGGACAGTTTCCAAGAACCTGTTATTATAATCGTCCACGTCTGCGCACTCACTCAGGCATTCAAAGCGATTTTGTAGCTCGAGTTGAAAGCTCTCGGAGTTTTGGATTTGGGTAGGTGCTGGGCGGAGCGTAGACTTCGTTAGTCGGGATCTTTCGATCTTGACATTTATATTCAGTGTGCCTCTTACCATTCGGTGATCGCTGCCGGTTTTTACCGAATTGATCATAATGAAGTCTATCTCATTTTTGGTCGCACCGTCAGGACTGATCCAGGTCCACTTCCGGCAAGCCCGCTTCTTGAAGAAAGAGTTCATCATGAAGAGGCTCTCTTTCTCCATGAAGTCAGCCAGTGTCTGGCCCCTGGTGTTTCGTCGTCCATATCCAAATTGCCCCACTTTCAGCTCGTGGTCGCCTCGAACGCCCAATTTCGCGTTGAAATCCCCCATGACAATGTTGTAGTGGGTTTTAGAACTATGTATGGCTCGGGAAATGTCCTCATACATAGTTTCTACCGCATCATCGGAGTGTGCGGAGGTCGGGGCGTAGACCTGTATGACCTTCAACGAATACCGCTTGGTTATTCTGAGTATAAGGTGCGCCACTCTCGACGACACACTCTCGATCTTGACAACATTGTTCACGAGGGATTTGTGGACGATGAACCCGACACCACCCTGAGACAGTTGGTCGCCCTCCCGGAAATAGAGCAGGTTACCAGACTTGAGGGTTATCGAGAATTCCTCTCTACCAGAAGGGAGTTCTTCCGCTAGTGGGCGATGGGGTCGTCACATCCCGACGCCGGAATACCTACATATAGTAAAAGCAAAAACATATATTAACATAGAGGTGCACGAACCTAGGCACGAACGCTTGTTTTGACATTAGTGTATGTCAAAATAAGCGCACTTGCTCCCAATTTTGTATAATAGTTTCGAGTAACGTTTACTTGTCGATAGGATTGAGATGCGAAAGTGGATACTCGTTATCGCGGTTACTCGTTAAGCGCTGTACCAATTTCCATACAAAGGTCCCGATGACATTGCTAATGTTTGCAACCTTGTCGCAAGTTTTTCGTGCTTTGGCAAGAGACCTTGTTCCTCCCTAAATCCCTATTGGTAATAAATAAATTTTGATAATGATATTGAAAAGAGGAATTTGAACATACTTTACTGCAGCAGGTATATTTTTGTAGGTACTTACGTACTTCATAAAAACGATATAAGTATTTTTAATATTTCGATAACGAATTAAGTATATGCAAAATGATTACATTTTATAGAAATTCTAAAAAATAAAGATACGTCTATGAAACATGACTAATATGACTATGTTTTCATGTTTATTTTTTACTCATGTACCTAGCCGTTTTTTAATTCGAATCATCATTTATAAAAACGTCCTACTTATAAAATCCAATTGAAATAATATTATTATTTGTATACCTACACATAGATTCTATTTGACCTCCCAGCAATACAGACGAAAGTACATCTAATAATCCTAGTTATAACGCACATGATGGAAATAGGTAATTTCAACCTGCTACTGTTCAGTTTCTTGTGTTTTGCTCAAGAAACACATTCCTATCTAAATACACATGTATTAATATCTATGTGGAGAGAAATAGGTACCTACACCTTTTTAGGATTCCGTAGCGGACAAGGAACTCATTATAGTATCGCCTTTATTAGCTCAGAGGCTATGCGTACTAGAAAGTAGTTTAAAAGTATTAGTTACGCCAACAAAGTGGTGTAACAAAATTCTCAAAAAAATTTTCACGAGTTTTTCCTCGCTCACTCCGGTATGGTCAGTAATGTCTAATAGGATGTGTCTTTGAAACATATTGTGAATTTGAGAAAAGTCTCGGTTTAGGAAACCGTTATTGAATTGGTTGCAGAAATAAATCTCTTTTAGAAAACTGTTATTGATTTATAATGCTTTGAGGTCCAAATTTTTTTAGAGTCACGTAAGCGTTGGTTTTCGGAAAAAGTCTCTGTAATAGTACAGGTAATAAATTTAAGGAATTAAACCACTAAGTAGACTCTATAACTTCACGAGAAATAGTCGATCAACTTTAAAAAAATTGAATGTACTTTAGAAAAGTTAAGAAACCCTTTGTGCGCAGGGCTCGACACGCACTTGGCCGATTTTTAAATGAACTTATTATCGAATTTCGTGTACAAGGCGACTTGTAGGTATAAAAGAAAAGAACTAATTGGATTTATTTGAATGATTGCCAAAACATAAACAGTGACATGTAGGTGACATCATGAAAGTGAGAGAATCAGTAAAAATATCAACAACAATCAATGAGTTTTATAATCGTTTATAGTGACAAAGATAAACAAAGCTATTGTTTTAAATAGATACAGGATATAAGTGTAAGATTCTGAATATCATAAAAATATCGTATTCAATTAAGTGCAAAACGTGAAAAATTATCGGGTGGAATGCACGCACACATCTAAAATTACTAGTGATCGACCAATGGTCGAAATTCGACCGCAATTCAACGCATAAAATATAACTACATTTGAATTCTATAAGGCACCTCTATAGTGAAACCGTTTTACCACAGGCTGGTACACAGCACATGTAATTATGTTTGACATTTTGTCATGACTAATGTGAACGTAATTTATTGTGTTGTCAAATACATGGTAGTGAGTGCTATGTTTTATTTATTGATTTAATGTACCTACTTTATGAGCATTATCATTGAAAAATATCAAAATACTAGCTGACCCGGCAAACTTCGTATTGCTTCAGAATAAATTGTGTTTGGTTTGATAGATACGGCCTATTTGTATGGGAAAATGAAATTGTGTTTTTTACTACCATTGTCTATAAAAACTGGACAAGTTCTGTTTACAAGTACACTGGATATTATAGCATAGCATATGCATGTTCGTGCCAAATTTCAGTGTTATAGTAGTTAATAATAGCACAGTCTAAAGAAAACGAACATGTTAATAGTCTACGAGCATAGATGCGGAAAGACGGACGGACGGACGTTACGGACGTACGGACGTGACAATTGTGATATTTTTCTTGCGAGCTGACGGGTTAGTGACACAAGGATAAAGTAGCTTGAGCTCTTCATATTCAAAAAAAATTAAACCAACAGTTTAATAACTAAACAAACATTGAATTAATACGAGTATTGTAATCTAGGCAAACAAACACTGACACGTACAGTGTGCAGTATTAAGCCCCATCACCGACGCTATTCAAACACTAAAATAATACGCTGATGACGTGCAATAAAAATATTACTTCACCTCATAGGTTTATTATATTTTATTATTATGATAAAAATAAGAAAATAAAGCTAATATGTATAAATAACACCCTGCAAGGTATTGCTTGATTGGTTTATGTCAATTTATTTAGATAAGACAGATTTTAATTTTTTAAAAAGTATTAATCGTTACCCTTTAACCGTCATTAATATCGCACAGCCTGTCACAGCCCATTTGCTTCAAAACTACTGTCCTAAGTAAGTTGAGAAAAGTGCCCCAAATATGGACGTGTAACATGTCATAAAATATTTCTTTATTACTTAAACTAGCTGACCCGGCAAACTTCGTATTGCCTCACAATGAAATAATGTGTCAAAGGTTTGATAGATACGGACTATTTGTATAGGAAAATGAAATTAAATGTAGAAATTCCCGTGGGAATTCGTGATTTGCCAGCAGTAAAAAGTAGCCTGAAGGTTGGCCAGGATTAGTATATAATATATACATCACAAAAGGTTTCATTTGAATCCGTCCAGTATCTTCGGAGACAAAAAATTTAAAAATCATTGAAAAGTGTTCTAATACTATTTTGACATCGCCCCCAATTGGTTTTTCGTAAATATATACAATGTACAGACACGCGGATTTTATTGTTTTATTATATGTATAGATTGCGAGAAATAAAAAAAATATAAAAAGTTTTGAAGCTATTTAAGAAAATAGACAAAATTTGTCCTATCCACCCCTCCTCTTTATCTCTATAACTTCTAAGAATAAAATTTTGGATAAAGTGCGCAAAGTATTTTTTCACCTAGAATAGACAAAATACTGTACGCAACCGGCGAATCATGGGTGTTTGCATGTATGCATTTACCTCTGCCTACCCCTTCGGGGATTACAGGCGTGAAGTTACGTTACAGTACGCAGCAAGATATAAGTATTGCACATCGACCTTGGGAGAGAAACTTCGGATAATTTCGGTTCTGTAGAGCGTTACCTCTATGCTACAAGCTATGTGATGTGTGTCGATCATTTTGATCCATAGAGCAACACGGGCCACCGGCCGCGGCGGACTGGAGGGGAGTAGCCATAGCGTTTATTACCGATGCAAAACAGTCTGTAATTTATGCTGGGGGAAATGCGTGCGACACACACGCACACTACAAAAATCGTCTATTACTACGAAACTCACACCTCGACTTTAACAAAATACAGAAACAATTTCACGCACACATTTAAACATCTAGGCGACAGCTATAGGCCCATTTGGGCCTATACCTGTCTACTCCTTATGATGGCTACACCCCTCCGGTGTTGCTCTATGTTTTGATCTAATTTCGACCAATCCCGAACTATTAGTGCTTACGTAGCCAGTGTGAAGCAGAGATAACGCTCTACTTTTCTAAGCTCGATGGGCAATATTTCTTAATAGGTACTGTAAATATATTATTTTTTTGTTTTTATTTACACTTTCATGCACATATAAAAAAAATGTTACATGAGGCGGACTTAATGCTATATAGCATTCTCTGCCAGTCAACCTTTGGGCCGTTAGGAAAACATAAAAGGTGCTGAGCATATTCTAGCATATTTTAGCATATAAATAATCATATAGTACGCTTACGGCCAAATACCTGCTGAAACGTAACTTAAATCTAACTGGGACTTAAGTCTTTTGTTTCTATAAAACTTGTGTAGACGACAGAGATACCTAGCTTATATTTGAGGATGCCTAAAGATAAGTGACATTTGAATATTCGGCAAATACCTACTGAAACGTAACTTAAATCTAACTGGGACTTAAGTCTTTTGTTTCTGTAAAACTTGTGTAGACGACAGAGATACCTAGCTTATATTTGAGGATGCTTAAAGATGAGTGACATTTGAATATTCGGCAAATACCTACTGAAACGTAACTTAAATGTAACTGGGACTTAAGTCTTTTGTTTCTGTAAAACTTGTGTAGACGACAGAGATACCTAGCTATAAGCTAGATATATAAATATGAATTTGTAATTTGTTTTTTTCTATATAATTATATAAATTTGAGGATGCTTAAAGATGAGTGACATTTGAATATTCGGCAATTAAATCACAACCTTATACTTTGTTGTGAGTACACACACCAACATCCAGAGCCGAAATAGATATCTATAGGCCAAGTAAATATTTGCCTCAGCGCTGGGATCGATCTCACGATCCTCGGATCAAACGGCCAATCGGTCAATAGGTTCACCATCCGCGGCCTACACTCTTGGGCGTTTTTTTAATGTAATTATGGCGGCAAACAAGCTTGCAATTTTAATGGATGTTAAAGGATGACTGCAGCCTATAGACATCTACACAAAAACCAGAGGTCAAAATGCAGATGACACTCCTGAGAACCAAGTTGTTATATGTATATCTGTGATAGTTATTACGGGGCCATAACTTACCAACTAACCGGAATACGATGGTGCTGAGCACTACCATATAGTGGCGGATAGCTAATGGCCATACTACACGGTATTCAGGGTCCGGCAGAAAGGATGGGCGTGGCCTCGCGCAGGGTTGCCGCTTATTACACTATCCGGTCGACAGCCCTAACTCAATCACAGTATAAATATGAACAGTATGGAAACTACGTACAAAACGTTCAAACGGCACAATCACACAAACATGCGCATCAATGTGGCCCCTAAGCGGTTTTCGTTGTGCTGTAGCTCCGAGTCACTCGCTACTCGAGCGTCGATGCCCATGTTTGTGTGAGTGTGCCGTTTTGTACGTAGTTTCCATACTGTTCATATTTGTACCGTGTGTAGTTAGGGCGTTAGGCTGACCGGGCTGCTCCGCTCGCCCTAATTAGGGACCCTAACTCCCTAAATGTTATAACACTACCCTGACCCTTGCTATCGGACCCTGAATACCGTGTCGTGTAACCTAACCTTTAAAAGGTAATACCATTAATACCTTCGCCCTGGAAATCTGCTACTAATAAAGTATATAATCCGAAATATATTGGAATACTGTAGTTCAGTTTGGAATCCATATTATCAAGTTCATTCTGACAGATAAGAGCGTGTCCAAAAAAGATTTTTGTACCAGTTATGCTACTCAGAAAACAAATGTCATGACTTGTTGACATATGAATCCAGGTTAATTCACTATAAAATGAATTCACATTTTATAGTGAATTAACTCATTCTGCAAGGAGGAAAACCTTGGATGTTATATTCTTATTTAAGCTGTTACATGCCCAAATAGATTCACCAGAATTATTAGAAAAAGTAGCTATCTGTGTACCTCGTATTGGTAGCCGCTTATCAAACAGGAATACTTTCGTTTTGCCCCAGTACCGTACCAATATTGGTCAATCCTCCCCAATATGTCGAATGCTGTCTGTTGCCAACAAAATTCGTAACGAAATAGACCTTTTCAGTGGTTCTGTAGCCTCAATTAAGTATAAACTTAAAAAAATGTAACTTTATCCTAGATTTAATATAAAATAAAATTAGATAAATAAGTATGGTACACTATAAATTAGCATTTAAGATTCACATCTAGTAGGTGTCAGTCAAAAACATTTTAGTTTGTAGGCTTTATTTTAATTTGTCTACAAAAATGATTGTACACCGGTTTTGTGAATTAAAAAAAAAAAAAGTAATATAGAATGTATACACTGGGATTCCGAATTATTTCTCTAATATAACAGTTCCTCATGTTAATATTCTACAGTACATTTACGTGTTACTACACTAGTAACAGAGTATAATCAAAAAATTGTCATGGCCTTGAAAATGTTTCATACACGAGATTCACTCCTTCGCGGTAGATTTATGTTTTCAGCTGATATATTTTTATACTTAGTTCGCACAGGTATTATCATTTGTTATGTAAAGGAATGTTTGTAACAACCTGCACACCTATAAATTAACACTGAAGTAATTACAGCGGATGACACGGAAACAAAGGCGTGCAGCCACCAACACTAATACAAATAGGGGAAAGGTGTATAAAATGACACACTCTCCTTTAAATTAAGCATAAATCTTTATTTATCTGGTACTTTAAATGTCACGTTTTTTTATGTTACGAAAGTGGCAAACATGCATGCAGTTCACATGGATGCTAAGTGATGATTGCAGCCTATAGACAACTACACAAAGACCAAGGCCAAAATGCAGATGCGTTACCACTCCTGAGGTCTAAGGTGTTATGCCTCTGTTCCGGAAATTACAAGGCCATACATTACCGCCTGACCAGAACACGATAGTGCTGAACACTACTTATCAGGTAATGCGGTGGTGCCTACGCCTGCGAGCTCCGTCACAGGAGCTCTACCAACAGTAAAAAATCATCTAGTATCAGTTTAATACCATTATATTAAAAGCAGCCAAGCGCGAGACGGACTCGCGTTCCCAGATTTAAAATAACGTAGATTTTATATTATAGATTTTCCTGTGATGGTGAAAATCTATTTTCTGTATATTTTTTCCATAATTTTGAGTGTAGTGATTTCAGAAGTTAATGCAGAATAGTCTGTTTTTATCTATTTTCTTAACTAACCTCAAAATTAAAAAAAAATGTGTAAGTAAATTATCCTCCTATTATCCTTTATTTTTTCAATTAAGAGATAAAGACACATGTCTAAACTTACTAAGTTTAATAACGACAAACATAAATCAAAGTTATTTTTAACTAAAAGATAACTTTTATTGACGGTCCATTAAAAAGTAATCACAGCAGAGAACTCGTGGCTACTGGCTGCGTATAATTTATTAATAGCCGTTAGAATCGAATAGCCATGCATAAACAGAACTTTACTTTTATGTGGAAGTGTAGTAGAAAAAGTAAATACCTAGTAACTATTGAGTTTTGGAGACAATTCCACTCGATTGCATACTTAGTGACTACGCCTATCTTGATCTTAAGTGCCTACAAGACCTGTATAGGTATAGGTAATTAAACAAATTGTGCTGACGAACAATTTCTTATCATAGATCTGGCCAAGGCATATCATGATGTGGCCAATGGAAAGTATCATCATCAAATCATTTCATGATATGCTCAATTTAACGATATGGTACGACATATCGATTTCGATTCGAATATGCCGATAGAAATTCGTATTGAAGAACATTTGTGTTCTATAATTTGTTACCATTCTTTAAACTATGTGCGATGTTAGGCTCTCATTACTTAATCATATAGTAACTATTATCTCATTTATGCTGTATCCTTCAACCTACGTCCGTTTTTTCATACATTCCTACGACGCACATATTACAAACACATTCATATTATAAATACAATCGTGACTGTATCTGTCTGTTACGTTGATATCATCAAGGTCATACATAAAGACTGCATTAAAAGCAGGTCAATCCAAAATATTATTGCGTCTTTATAGATATACGATACATAAAATGTCGCCCAGGAGTCAGTTAATTACTTCTTTATAATGCCTAACTCCTTATATAAAACATATTTGTAATATGTTACAAATAAAGATAATAGGTACTCTTTATACAAAGATAATGCAGTCATTATTGAAAAAAGTCATTAACAAATGTTATGTAATCGTGTACTATTCTTAGAAACGCAAGGAAGGTATTTTACGTTCAGTATAGCACCTAAATATTTGTAGCTAATGATTTCCTACAATACACATATTAGCATGAACTACTACAATTAACAATTTTATATCATTAATTAATTAGAAGTTACTCCCAGAACTTAACTCGTATATTGACAATGAGATAATTAAAAACCACAAATTAAGTCAAACGTTAATTTTTCAAAGTTGTCCAAAAACCCGGATTGTTCAATATCATTATCAACTATGTTTATCTATGTTCTAATAATGTAACAAAATATTCGTTCATCATATTGGTGGGAAATAGTCTTGTAACTACCTACACGTTCAAACCATATGAATAAACATCAAGGTGAAACCTCATACGTAGCGGCAGACAGCTGTGTGTGTGAACAGTAATCACCTGTCAGCTATTTGAAATGTGTTGTGAATCAGTTCAATTGCAAATTGAACAATTACGCCTTGGAGTAATGATAATTAATTACTTATAAGAAACTGTTGGTCTGCATGATCTCCTAACTATTGAAATTTTTGATTTATAGAGGTGGTAGATAATAACTAAAATTATATTTATTTCATATGAACAAAGACATGCAAACTCGAAAGGAAACGTGATAAAATTATCAGTTATCAGTGTGTAACAAAGCCTTGTTGCGATATCAGAAATATTTTTCATAGATATCGATAAAAATGAAATGACCTCACCTGCGATATTTCTCCTTTTTAGATTCAACTGGTATCAATACCGGTTCTGCAGACTTTGAAACACACCATTCATTCACTGCACTAACAGTGAGAAATTCTGTGTCTGGCGCGTGACATACCTCCGATCCAAACTCGTCAGAGGATACCGTAATGCTATCATACTTCTGATATGGTACCAAATCGAAGGACGATATTGATTTAATACTAACGTTATCATAATTACTACGCTCTCCAGATACACCAGAACCTTCGGACAAATTATCCCCAACGTCACTCTCATATTCATTGATCAAGGTGTCAGTAGAATGATCGGTCGATAATGTGTCCGTCCTACCATCATCTCTATTTACTACATACTCTTTGCATAAATTCGACTTATCACTGTCAGTAGAATCGTCACTGCTACTTTCATTTGACGACGCTACATTTACACGTCCCTTTGTATCCTCCTCGTTATCCGATGTTTCAGATGATTTAAGTCTTAATAATTTTTCCAAATCACTCTGTTTCACTCCATATGACCAATGTGCCTCGCCCATCCATCCCTGATGACTTATTGTAGATTTTCTGCGGATAACAGGTGGTTGTCTACTCCGTCGTAAAACTATTGGTGAAGTATTGGGAGTAGTAAAAGAAAAGCGTCTTTCTTTCGTAGGCACCTCGTCCGGCACTGGTGATTTGCTATCTACAGAAGAGCTATCATTAAATGGTTCGGGAGGTGGAGGAGCTGGTCTATGAGGTTTCAAAGATGAAGACTTCCTATCTGACACAAAACCTGAGGAGCTCGATTCACAGCTTATTTCCGAAACGTTCGATAGTATAGAGTTCACTGACACATTTGAATTCCTGTCTTGAGACCTAGTTACTGGACACAAATGATTGAAATGCACTTGTAAGGGGTTGACGATACTCGTCAAGCTCCCTAACTCAGGATCCTTGGCCTTCTCTAATGATTCACTAGAGTCGCCAAGGTTGTTGAAACTGTTTTTTTCAAACCGAAGGATCATTTCCTTCACACTGGCTCTGTCATTTCTCATCACTACTTCTTCGTTGTCTGATGCGTTCCCAGAAGAGAGGAGCTCGTTGTCGAAACGACTAACAATCTCCTCTTGCGTCATTGTGATACACTGACTTATCTGACTATCCACTATTACACAAACAGCCGGGAAAGTGAGAAAGCGCGTTCATTTCAAAGCGTACTAGTTACTGCGCGCTAGGAACGGGCGCTCGCGTTGACAACCGAACAAGACTGGAATTGCGTCGGCGCGCGCGCTCCGTCACGCTGCGCGTGCTACGTCATTACGTCGTACTTGGCTCCGACCGTATCAACATTGCCCGAAATATCAAGAATTGTGATAATGATAAGGCGGAATATTGCAACGCTTTAAAACTACTTGATTACCTTGATATTATAGACTACGAAGTGAATGAGGCGCGTGTCACCCACCGTGACCGGATTACTATTATTTTTGCAGTAATTTAATGTACCACATATTACTATAGATGTAGGTACATACTAATATTAAAGTGAAGGTTTATTTACAAAATTATTACTCAATCAAGCGTTAACGGCTGAATAAACTTGATTTAGGTACCTATGTAGAAAATTGTAATAAGTTTAGTACTTTAAGTTCTTGATGTGAATCCAGAAACATCTACAATTTGTCCGGGTCAATAAATCCACGCAGATGAAGCAGCGAGCAGAAGCTAGTTTAGCTTATTCTATGAATACCTATATACTTACGCTTACCTACTTTAAATGTAAGTTCATTTTGACTTTACGTTTTGTCTTCTGAAAAGTTTATCACTGTACAAAAAAATAGTTATAATTTAAAGTTATTAGCTATTTGAGGTAATAGGTAGGTACATTTTTTTTTTACTTACTATTTCAAGATCTTATTAGGTATAAACTTAATACTTACTTGATTTGATCCTCGAAATATATATTCAAGTAGCTAGAATTAAAGAAGTAAGATATCCATAGAACGGACTTCTACAAATATTTCAAAACAAGTATTAGGAAATTTTTTCGTTCTCGAGTTTAACTAAGACTAACGTTATTTCATTTTTATCTAAATTGATACAAAATTTATTGAATGAACGTCAGCAATTTACTTTTTTACTTGTTTCAGAATGAGAAACAGAAACGCATTTATTCATTTAGGGTGGCAGGCACCTCTTATGACACGTCAAAAACAAATAAAATAAATTAAAGTGAATAACAATTGATATACATGTCAAACAAGATAAAAAATATATGTAAAGTCAAAAATATCACTAAGATAAAACTAAATGTAATAAACTAATGTAAAAAGCTAAATTTCTAGCACAAGTCTACCGGCGTTCTTGTCTTCGGTCCACGGCACTAATAATTTAACTAGGAACATTTTATCAACTACACTGGTGAATTTTGAGGTGCCGTGCTTGACCGACGCCTTAAGCGCCTGGAAAACGACTTGCCCAAATCTGGACCTACCGGGTAACCTCTACCGGGTCTCTTCACAGCGACAGTGGGACGCGCCGCTCTGCAGCTTGGTACGGAAAAATCTTATAGAAACGTCAACCAACGCTGCGGAGCGAGCCCGTCACCTAGCATCGGGACAGTGATGGATGACATTACCTTCCGGCTTGCCGCCTAGGCATATCGTGCTGCGCTCCGCATCGCTGCCCCTGTGGTGAAGCTGTCGACCGCCTGGGGCACCATGGTCTCTCCTGCAGTAGAAGTGCCGGCAGATTCACCAGGCACGCCCAATTAAATTACATTCTGCGCCGAGCCCTTTCCACCGCCGGCGTGCCAGCCATATTAGAACCCAACGGCTTGGCACGTGACGTTGGAAGGAGACCGGACGGTATGTCATTGATGCCCTGGAAGATGGGTAGGCCTTTGGCACACCGGTCAGGTGTCAACGCAAGTTGCGTCCCACAGGACGCAACTTGCGTTGACACCTTAGCGCCATCCCATCTTCCAAGCACAGCGTGCTCCGCTGGCGCTGCTGCTACAACTGCGGAGACCCTGAAACAGCGCATATATATTCCTACATACCTTCCAGGGGACTATATATTTGTGCCTTTCGGGGTCGAAACTTTTGGTCCATGGGGCCCCAGTGCTCGGGTCTTATTCAAAGAGATCGCAAAACGGCTGGTCGACACTTCCCGTGACCAGAAGGCTGGCCAATTTTTAGGTCAAAGAATCAGCATTGCCATCCAACGAGGCAATGCTGCCAGCCTTCTGGGTACCATAACACAGGAAGGCAGTGATGCGGAATTTTTAGACGCATGTTCTTTTTAGTTTAGGTATAACTTTATTTTATGTAAAAAGTATATCAGTAGAATGTCTCATTTCCTCTTTACGTTGTCTTAGGTAGGTACGCTATGTTAGGTAAACGTACGAAACCACGGTAAAATATAACTGTTTAAATTATTGTACTTGTATTGTAGTAATTATTATTCTTACCACTATGGTGCCTTATGGTGCAAAATATCAGGACTGTATCAAACTTAACTCTATTAAAAAGAACAATCAATTTTTTCTAGTCTCAAGCTCCTTGTACTTTTACTTTAGCAATACGCTTAATTACACGATATCCTACACTAAAATGTAATCAAATTATAATATTAAAATAAAATATTTCAATGATTTTTTACTATACAACTTAAATGTTCTTTTCTATTTATAACTCATTCTGACACAACGTTACATTTTAATATGCATAAATGTTTAAACCGTTCCTTGTGGCAATCTTTGGGGAAATTATGATGACGATGATTCAGAAGTGCATACTTACTTAATAAAAATCATAGGTATATATGTTTATGTCAATAAATTATTATTATTAATAATATTCGATTTTTTTATCTTGATGATTCATTAGCTTGATTCGAATCTCTGATTACGTCCATAATCATAATCCGAGTATGATATCTGTTATTAGGGGTTATTCCCAATGTCTCACGTGAACCGTCGCTAGCTGCAACAGATCACGCCAAGCCGTTCGAACGTCTCACGTGAGCCGTTCGAACGGCTTGGCGTGATCCGTTGCAACTAGCGACGGCTCACGTGAGACGTTCGAACGGCTTGGTGTGATCCGTTGCAACTAGCGACGGCTCACGTGAGACGTTCGAACGGCCTGCCGCTATCCGTTGCAACTAGCGACGGCTCACGTGAGACGTTCGAACGGCTTGGCGTGATCTGTTGCACTAGCTGCAACAGATCACGCCAAGCCGTTCGAACGCCGACGGTTCACGTGACACATTAGGAATGAGCGTTGACGAGCGAGACGTGAGCCGTCGCTAGTTGCAACAGATCACGCCAAGCCTTTCGAACGTCTCACGTGAGCCGTCGCTAGTTGCAACAGATCACGCCAAGCCGTTCGAACGTCTAACGTGAGCCGTCGCTAGTTGCAACAAATCACGCCAAGCCGTTCGAACGTCTCACGTTAGCTGTCGCTAGTTGCAACAGATCACGCCAAGCCGTTCGAACGTCTCACGTGAGACGTTGGATCTAAGAAAAAATAATGTTTGAGTTGTAACTAACCACGAATCCACGACAACATTTTATAGATGCTTTTATTATTGGTTTAACGTTTCCAGTTGTATACCACTGAGCGCGGGAGAGTGAAGATTCCAAGTGCAGAGATTATCAGGGACAAAATAGTTATTTCGTGCTCACGAACTCCTAAAGCTACAGAAAAAATAATAAATGATTGGGTTCAAACAACAACACATATTTTTTATTTTTTTTAAATTTGATCGAAAAAATACATTTTTTTTTTAATATTTGGTATTATCAGAAAGACATACTTAATTACAGTACTCAACAATAAATATTGCACATCGGGCCTACGAAAGAGACAATCGGCTAGTTTCGACTTCGTAGAGCGTTATCTCTGCTGCATGCACACTGTCTACGTAAGCACTGGTAGTCCACTATTGGTCAACATTTGATCAAATTGGTTAAAAAACGTCACGTAGGTTGTGTGCCAAATAGGGATTGCAATCCCGCAAAGCGGGATCCCGCAATCCCGCGGGATCCCGCACCTTTTATCAATCTTGTGGATTCCGCACCTTCAAAACGCGGATCCGTGGATCCCACAAATTTAGATTAGCTGCTGAAACGTTCGTGAAGTTTCGCGAGAAAGCACAAATTCACTCTAAATCTCATTATTAATATGATTTATTACCTTACCTGTTTTTAAATGTAAGGTTAAAATTAAATAAAGTTTGATGCCAAACATTTTAAAAATTAAAGTCTTATAAAACTGATTTGATTACTAAATATTTCTTACTTACTTAATTAATATTTTGTCAGAAAACAAATACTTTTGTTGCAATAATATACTATGTAAGACATATTTTATTTAGTACATTTTTTTTAAATAAGACAGAAGTAAAACCAAGAAGTAGGTATCACAAAACTTTTTGTATAACATGACAGCCAAATTGTCATTGTGTACGGGTATAATCCGACTTTATTAAAATACCATGATGAACGTCGTGCTTGCGTGATAAAAGTATTATTTTTAATTTGTTGTCATAATATCGTATTCCATTCATTTTGTGTTCTTGACCACTACTACATCTTTAGGTATTTTATAGGAGACGTTTTAGAAAACGCAAAGTTTGATTATTTATAAAATAAATATGTTGCCAATTACTGTTATGTAATTCAAAAAAGTATTGTTTAAAACCTAATATTTGAAAATAATACAGTATTCTAAAGTTTGACATTTTTTAATTAAAACTCACCGAAAGAAAAACATCTAAATTCCTTCTGTTTAAAGTTTAAAAAATGTACTAAATTAAAACTTGATTTTTATAAAACCTGTCAAGTGCGTGTCGGGCCACGCGCAGTGTAGGGTTCCGTAGTTTTTAGGTTTGAATAATGAAATGAAAAAATAAATAAATATTTTCTATGGAGTTCTTCAATATTTTCGAATAAAATACATTTGATCGACTATTACTCGCAAACTTGCTAAAGCAAACTTAAGTGTGATAGTTTTCCTTTTAATTTCATTATATGTAGCTGCTATTGCCGTAACGTTTGAATTTCTAACAACAACCGTTTAGTTGGTAGAGGGGAGGGACACTTGACTCTAACGAAAATTGGCACTTTTAAGCTTATTAAGTCACGAACTGTTAACATGATCGAAAAATGATATTACCACATCCCTAACATTTTTGAAACCACACTATACAGAAAACGAAAAATAAAACAATTATCCGCGCGTTACATGTAGGGGAGGTACCCTAAATATTTCTTTTTTTTTTTCATTTTTTTATTCTACTTTTTGTAGGCGTGATCAAAATATACTTGTGCCAAATTTCAAGTCTCTGTTACCTATAGTTCTTGCGCTAAGCCGCGGACGGACAGACAGACAGACAGACAGACAGACAGACGGACATGGTGAAATTATAAGGGTTCTTTGTTTACTACGGAACCCTAAAAAACCTGCAATTTCAATTTTTTATAACACTATTTCTAAAATGTCGGGCGGATCCCGCGGGGTGATCCCGCGGGATTGAAGAAGCTGCGGGATTGCAATCCCTAGTGCCAAAGAGATAACGCTCTACAGATCCGAAATTAGCCAAAATCTCCTTCCTTAGGTGCAATATTTCTTTTTGGATACTGTAATGCTTGTTTGATGAAATTGTTCAAAATTTCGTTTCATATTCTAAAGGTAAGTAGAGATTTAACATAATTATAAATAAATATTATTATTCTAACAGCCTATTATTTACACTAATCCACTTCTAATTTTCGGAAGGATCCCTCTAATCCGAAGAGTGTGGAAGTGGTCTTAGGATTCTCCGGTCTCATGCTTTCATCCGAGCACGCCCCTTGTTGTTCTATGAAAAAGTCACGATAACTCTCCACTTTTACCTTCCAGTAATCTGTAAGTAATCATACGTTTATATTTAGAAAATTACAAATGGTTTTTTTTTAATCGCTAATAGAAAAAGGAGTTTTTACAGTACCTTTTTACACTAGCAGATAGCTTTTTTAAAAGCTATCGATGACGACCCGATTTGGCCAGCGGTGTGAGATGACCGTTTGAAGCGAAGGGTCGCGGGTTCGATACCCGCACCGGGACAAATATTTGTATGGCCTACAGATATTTGTTTCGAGTTTGGGTGTTTGTGTATGTGTTGTATGTGTACAACGGCACCCACGACACAGGTTTATACCTACTGTGGGACTGTGAGTGTAAGCGTGTATATATAAAAGTTAAATCCAAATCGTATATCGTGCGTAGGCACCATCGCATTACCTAATCTATTTACCGCTAAATGGTAGTGTTCATCACCATTGTGTTCCGGTTATATGGTAATTTATGGTCCCGTACTAACACAGAGGCGAAATAACTTAGACCTCAGGAGCGGCAACGCATCTGCATTTTAACCACTAGTTTTTGACAACTGCATGCTTGTTTCCCATCATCATTTCATCAAATTTGTGAGGACAAAAATTACACAGTTATGAAAAAATGTGTGAGGACATTTTTTGTAGATAATTGCATGATCTCCAATTTCTGTCTGACATATTTTACCATAAAACTAACCGTTTCGCTGAAAAAAATCAAAAAACCCATTTTTGCAACCTTTGACCTTGTATAAAAATTTATGCAGACATGGGATCGATGGGGACTTTTCACAATTTCATAACAATAGTGTCCCTAACATCTATGCAAATTTTCAGCTTTCAGTGCATTTTTTTCAAGGATCAGTGTCTAAATTGACCGGACTAATAGGTGTGCTTGTCACAGAGATGCGTAAATGTCAAATAACTTTTACTTCGAAGATTTCCACCTATAAAATTTAGACTGGCCAAATACAATTAACGTAAATTTTAAATGACTGTTAATGTGGTATCAGATTTTTTTCCCTGACCTAGTACGACCAATATAAAATATGTAAATACTATTACATACCAATTAAATCTTGAATGCAACCATCGTCTCCTCCATATTCTTTTGGTAATATTTTCTTAGGAATGTGTTTATACAATGCATCATAATTTTGATTGTGTACTTGCACCTGAAATATATTTAAATGTTACTTATAATCTGTACATAGGTATTATAATAAGTATTATTTCTGATCAATTTTACAACCGACGTATGGAAAAATTAATAGACAACTAATACACGAACTTACTCGTTTTAGAGCGTCATGGTCTTTGACCAAGCTCTTTAAACGGAGAATAAAAAAAAACTTAAAGAAAAATGGAAAGAAAAATTTTGAGACTCGAACTCGCGGCCACTGGGAATCTTGTCCAACTGTACCATAATGGCAATGCAATAAATGTGAAGGAAAAATTTGACAAACCGGCCAGGACTTGGGTAGCTCAGTTGGAAGAGCGGCTGGACTAGATTCCCAGTGGCCGCGAATTCGAATCTCGCCTAAAGTCAAATTTTTTCTTGCCATTTTTCTTTAAATAAATATATTTCACAAGCATGTGTTGATGCGAAATAATATAATAAACAATTATTAAGGGTAAAAGCGACTTCTTTACGATATTCAATAAACTGCAAAGTTGATTATATCGGTTGCCTAACTAGCATTGTGTGGCAATAGATGGCGCTGCTGCCACCATAAGGCAATGCAATAAATGTGAAGGAAAGACTTGTCAAATCGGGTAGGACTTCGGTAGCTCAGTTGGAAGAGCGGCTGGACAAGATTCCCATTGGCCGCAAGTTCGAGTCTCGCCTGAAGTCAAAATTTTTCTTTCCATTTTTATTTAAATAAATATATTTCACAAGCATGTGTTAATGCGAAATAATATAATAAACAAAAAAAAAACTTACTCGTTTCTTTAATTTCTCCCCAAGGAAAGCTTTGAACACAGTGTATGCCGCTTCAAATCCTGGAGGTGTATTCATTATGTGGTGGCCTTTCAAGCGCACTGGTAGAGCCTTCTCGAAACATGTGATAACCTTTTTGGCTAAACTTGGTGTCCATTGGCTTAATACATTAATACCAACATTCTTCATGTCTACTACCACCTCCTATAAACAAAAAATGCAATAATTTAAATTTTCTCTTAGGTTTCTTTAGGTCATTGTGTCTATTTATACTATTTTTTGTTTATGTAGATATATACTACGGCTAATACCAGAAATGCAGCTACATCTAGTACTAGCCAGCCAAAATTAGGTTGGCCGGCTTGTAATTTAAACTTAGGTATTCATAAAATAATATTTTTTTAAGTTGTAGTTTACTAGGTGGAGCTTAAGTTATTCCAATTGGCGACCCGACTTCCAAATATAGTATTACTAGCTGCCACCCGCGGCTCCGCCCGCGTGTAGGTCGCTTTTTGCGTAACCTGTGGAAACTCATCAAATCATCCCATGGAATCCTACAAGAACATTTTTTCGGGATAAAAATGTATCTATCCTATGTGTTAATCCAAGTTACCAAGTTATTGTTATGTATGTGCCAAATTTGATGAAAATCGGTTCAGCAGTTTTTGCGTGAAGGTGTAACAAACAAACATACAAACTTTCCCATTTATAATATTTATACGATACATTATATTTGGGTTTAAATCGGTTTTTTTCTTAATCTTTAATCTTTTTAACTGTGGGTTTTGGCAGACGGTTTGCTACCGCTTGAGTGAACACAACAAAAATATTATTAAAATAAAAACCTTATACTTGTTTCAATAATTTATACCGTACGCCTACATATGTATAGAGACCCAATGAAGTCGTTCACCCAATATCACCAATTTCACAAACGTTCCAATCAAATTGCGACTAGTCCTAGGTAATTGACGAGGTCTGAAATCACTACCCATTCCAGATTATGACACCCGAAAGGAAATGGGATGTGAGGGTGTTATATTGTGGAATGTCTTGGTTTCGATATTCACTACAGATGTTTTCAAACACTGATATCTGTATCTGGAAACATTATTTGTCAAAAATTGAGAATACCAACGGAAATGATTGAATATTTCGTAAAATTTTCTAGACACCAGCCAAGTAAGAGGACTCGATTGATTTTTTTCTGTTAACTAGTTCAATTATTTTATTTTCAGTTTCGAGCCCTTAGCGAAGGCTCAAATCTTTTGCCTACATCTTTTTTCAAAATTAGGTGTTTATGATCGATAATATAACACAGAATACACAGACAAGGCGTTAATTACCGCACGGCTGATATAGGTCGCGCCAGGTAAAAAGAACGCTGGCGGTCAAGCTGCGCGTCATGTGTTTTTATTTCATTTTATGTTATTCTATGTAATATAGTTTTCAATCTGCCTACCAATACACGATGATCAGTGATCTTTGAATTTTCGCTGAGAGCAGTCGTTGCGCTAGCGCGAGTGAAAAGTGCTGACTTACCATAACAACGTTGCCACTACGGCCTGCCGCGATGACCCAGTTATCATTGCGTAAGGCCTCACGTCCGACAACATAAACATTCGTTAAGGCGAAGCTACTTTTTATTAATAATTATTATAATAATGGCTTCCCCAAAAAGTACTAATATTAAAATAAAAACTGAAACTGAGCAGTTTCTATACAAATGTTACTCTGAGGAAAAAGCAGAACGAGAAAATCTTGAAGGTATTGTGACGCAGTTGCAAAATCAAATTGAAAACCTTCAACAACAACTGAAGTTTTTAACAGAGCAAAAAGACGCAGGTAATGCAATTACCAAAGAAAAGACCACTTCACCTGCTGAATACAATACAGATGAAGAGGAGCTCGCTAAGGAAACAGAGTGGGTAAGAGCGAAACAACGGAAGAAAAGGAAACTGACCACATCCCCCGCTCAAGTTGAAGAAGACAAAGAAAAAAGCCTCAACGCTTCAAGAAATGAGAAAGAAAAGGTTCGAAAAGTACCACTTCCACCACCCATCATTGTAGATGGTGTTAAGGACTATCAGTCCTTTTATGATCTTCTTTCGGAGAACCACAAAGAAGTCTTGTTCTCCGTTAAAATGATGAATGGAGAAGCTGTAAAAATAAATGCTGCTAATGATGAGTCATACAGAGCCATCACGCAGCTCTTAACCCATAATAAATGCCTTTGGCATTCTTACGAAAACAAGCAAGTTCGACCAATAAGAGTGATGGTAAAAAAATTGCACTTTACTTGCAGTCCAGAAAGAATTGTTGAGGAGTTGCAAGACAAAGGCTACAAAATTGAGGAAGCAGTCAACAAACTGAGATGGAGTGACAAAACACCACTCAACATGTTCATGCTCACTTTCAAGAATGAAGAGGACATTAACAAAATATATGACATAAAGTCTATCCTAGGATGCAAGGTTGAGGTGCATCCAATAAGAACGTCTAAATTAGTTCCACAGTGCAAGAGGTGTCAAGCTTTTGGACATACTCAGAGGTACTGTTCCAAAGAGCCTAGGTGTGTGAAATGTACAGGCAAACACCTAACCTGCACTAAATCAGCAGAAGAGAAACCAAAGTGTGTGCATTGTGGCGCACCTCACCCTGCAAATTATAGAGGGTGTATGGTCGCAAGAGAAATGCAAAGCATTAAAAATAAAGCATTGAAGAAACCAAGTAGTCAACCAGTGCAAAACAAAATGTCGTCAACAATGGCCAAGAAAACCAAGGAAGTTAGCAAGAGTTTAACTTACGCAGGAATCGTAAAAGGCACTACAAAGACCGGCCACAATAACACACAAAAAGGCAACGCCCTAGAAGAAAAACTTGACCGGATCTTAAGTGTCATCACCGCTTTTGATGAACGACTCCAAAAACTTGAACAAACAAGTCAAGTTAAAACTTCTACGTTTCGAAAATGACTAACTCATTAAATATTATGGAATGGAATGCCAATGGACTACTACAACATCAAAATGAGTTACAAGTAGTCCTAGATATACAAAATATAGACTTATGCTTAGTGTCTGAGACACATTTCACTAAACAGTCGTACATCAGATTTAAAGGGTACAAAGTTTATCATGCACTACACCCAAACAACACTGCAAGAGGTGGTAGTGCTGTTATAGTTAAGGAAAATATAGAACATCATGAGGAGAGAAAATTTGAATACCCAGAATATCAGGCTGTAGTCGTAAATATAAAAACTAAGCGTTACTCTTTTTCTGTAGCATCTATATATTTCCCACCAAAACATTCCTTGAAAAAAGATGAATACATAAGTCTTCTTATAAGCCTTGGCGAGCGATTTATCATTGGTGG
Source organism: Macrosoma leucophasiata (assembly GCA_036365455.1). Classification (NCBI taxonomy): domain Eukaryota; kingdom Metazoa; phylum Arthropoda; class Insecta; order Lepidoptera; family Hedylidae; genus Macrosoma; species Macrosoma leucophasiata. The sequence continues at coordinate 16,261,688 of JAWQUS010000007.1, read as the reverse complement.
CGACTTTAACGCTAAAAATACCCATTGGGGCTCTAGACTCACCAATACCAAAGGCAAAGAATTGCTTAGTGCCATAAAAGAAGCGAAGTGCAGTTTTTCATCTACGGGTAAGCCGACCTACTGGCCCACCGATCCACAAAAAATACCTGACCTAATAGACTTTTTTATTCATAAAAATATATCAGTCAACTACCTACAAGTAAACGAAATGAATGATATGAACTCCGATCACTCACCCATAATTCTAACACTAAGTGAAAACATTACATATAAAAATTATAACATAAGGCTCGTAAATAAGAAAACAGACTGGGCCAGTTTTAAAACAGATTTGGATGAGTCTATAAAATTGAACGTCCCATTAAAAACTCCAGAACAATTAAATATAGAGGTGGAAAATTTTATAACTAACATCCAACAATCAGCGTGGAACAGTACACCAACAACAGAGTACAAACCAAGGGCAAGAACATATCCTAGAGACATTTTAGATCTCTTACACAAGAAAAGATTACAAAGAAGCAAATGGCAAATGACAAGGTTCCCAGGAGATAAAAGGTTGCTTAATAATCTTACCAAAAAGTTAACCAGAAAAATCAATGAATACAACAATAACAATATGAGTTATTTTATTACAAAGCTAACCAGTGACCGAAGTACCGATTACTCACTTTGGAAAGCCTCTAAAAATTTAAACAGACCAATAATACATATTCCACCAATTAGGGGTGAAAATGGAACATGGGCTATTAACAACCAACAAAAAGCCAAAAGATTCTCAGAACATCTTGAAAATATCTTTAAGCCGAATGAGAACCTATCAAACGATCTTCTTGAGGAAAACTTTATCCAAGAAGAGCTAATTATAAAACTTGTGACACCAAACGAGGTAATCAAAGCAATCAAAACAAATATCAGCCCAAAAAAATCTCCAGGATATGATTTAATTACAGGAGAAATCTTGCATAATCTACCTCGAAAAGCTATCGTGAAATTAACAACTCTAATAAATGCTGCATTCAGACTAACATATGTCCCTGATTTGTGGAAAGTGGCAGAAGTAATAATGATAGCAAAACCTGGAAAGCCACCTCATGAAGCAACGTCGTACAGACCAATTTCTCTACTGCCGGTCCTTTCAAAACTGTTCGAGAAACTTCTTCTAAGACGCTTGAAACCACTTCTGGACGCTAAAAACCTTATTCCTGAGCACCAGTTTGGATTCAGAGAAAAACACTCTACTATAGACCAAGTACATAGAATAACAAATGTCATTGAAAAAACACTACAAGACAAGAAAGTTTGTACAACAGTATTTTTAGATGTGGCACAAGCTTTTGACAAAGTCTGGCATGAAGGTCTTATTTATAAAGTCAGAACTATGTTGCCGAAACAATTCTCTGATATATTAGAATCTTATATAACCAATAGAGCATTTAGAGTGAGACAAGAAAGTGATTACTCTGAACTCAAAGAAATAAAAGCTGGGGTACCACAAGGTAGTGTCTTAGGTCCGGTCCTGTACCTATTATACACATGCGATATCCCAAATTTAGAGAATAATATAATTGCTACCTTCGCTGATGACACTGCTATAATGGCTACAGGTCAAAGTCATGAAGAAGCAGGAGAAAAAGTTCAAGAGGCTCTTAATGTTTTAAATAACTGGACTACAAAATGGCGCATCAAGCTAAATGAAACGAAGTCGGTCCATATCGACTTTACTAACAAAAGACCACATTATCTCCCGTTATATATAAATGGACAACAAATACCATATGCGAACACAGCTAAATACCTAGGTATGACGCTTGACGCTAAGTTGCGCTGGAAAGCTCACGTCAAGAAGAAGCGAGAAGAGCTATGTATTCGCTATAATAAGATGTATTGGCTTCTTGGAAGATACTCTCCGCTGTCGATACAAAATAAAATATTATTGTATAAGCAAGTCCTCATGCCAGTATGGACTTATGGTATTCAGCTGTGGGGTTGTGCCAAAAAGAGCAATGTACAAATAATACAACGTTTCCAGAATAAAGTGCTCAGAGACATTGTAAATGCGCCCTGGTATGTACGCAATAACGATCTCCATCGGGACCTAAAAATGGATTTCGTAGATAACGTTATAAGAAAATACGCCGAAGCCCATGAAAAAAGGCTTCATCATCATGTGAATATTGAGGCTATCCAGCTCCTCGACAACACAAACCTAGTGAGAAGACTTAAGAGAACTAAACCTTTTGAGTTAGTGTAGTGTTAAAAAAATAATAGTGTTAGTGACTTATTTTGCATAATCACACGAACAAAGTGACTTCCCCTTAAGACATACTAAGAAAGTGCCAGTGGACATTTACTTAGAAATAATTTTATTAGAAGTTTAAGTTAGCATAAAATTGCTTATTAGTCTTTTAGGCTAGATTGTAATTTTAATAAGGTTCAAAAAAGGACCTTACGTTAATTAAAAAAAAAAAAAAAAAACATATGTATAGAGACCCAATGAAGTCGTTCACCCAATATCACCAATTTCACAAACGTTCCAATCAAATTGCGACTAGTCCTAGGTAATTGACGAGGTCTGAAATCACTACCCATTCCAGATTATGACACCCGAAAGGAAATGGGATGTGAGGGTGTTATATTGTGGAATGTCTTGGTTTCGATATTCACTACAGATGTTTTCAAACACTGATATCTGTATCTGGAAACATTATTTGTCAAAAATTGAGAATACCAACGGAAATGATTGAATATTTCGTAAAATTTTCTAGACACCAGCCAAGTAAGAGGACTCGATTGATTTTTTTCTGTTAACTAGTTCAATTATTTTATTTTCAGTTTCGAGCCCTTAACGAAGGCTCAAATCTTTTGCCTACATCTTTTTTCAAAATTAGGTGTTTATGATCGATAATATAACACAGAATACACAGACAAGGCGTTAATTACCGCACGGCTGATATAGGTCGCGCCAGGTAAAAAGAACGCTGGCGGTCAAGCTGCGCGTCATGTGTTTTTATTTCATTTAATGTTATTCTATGTAATATAGTTTTCAATCTGCCTACCAATACACGAAATCGCAAGCGAAAGCTAGATCAAAAATAAACCATTAGGGCTAGTACTTTCGTGCGCGAGTGTACCGATGCGCGAACACATCCCTTCTACTTTCTTCCAGCGTTCTTTTTACGTGGCGCGAACTATACATGTGTCATTATGTTGCTTTTTATCATTATTTATTGTAAAAATCTATTATGAAAAGAATATTTTTTAACAAGAGGGTTTCCCTTGGAAAGATTTGAATTTACGTAGAAATTACTGAAACATTTGCCAAGAGCGAGTCAGAGTAGCGTGCACTGGATTCCGTACAGTTCAGAATTTTCCTGTTAGATGCTTTTATGCTACATATTATTATAGTACTAGCTTTAATACCAGAGTTCCAGTGCAGGACCTCGAGGGTGTAGACACCACCGCATTACCTTATCTATCTGCTGTGAATGGTAGTGACACTATCGTATTCCGATCAGATGGTAATGTACAGCCCCGTGATAACTATCACAGAGACATAACAACTTAGGTCTCAGGGGTGGCAACGCATCTACATTGAAATCTCTGGTTTCGGTCGCTTTTCAGCTTCCGTGGTCCCGGGCAGACTGAGGTGACATTTGTCTGACAGAAGTTTGAAAAATTATATGTAGCTACCTCCATCGATTTCGTAAACGCCTTGCGTAGCGTTCAGGATTAACACAATAATTACTTATGGTATCTTGAGGTCTTGCAGACTGCTGCGGCTGGGATTTAATCTTGCTAAGTATGGGATCCCATGATGTTGATAATCGCCATCCATCTTCTCTATTGAAATTTGGGTGTTTTTTAATTTCAATAGCCTCGCGTACCATTCGTGGAATGGGTTTGTGTTCTCTAGCGAGTATTTGAATTTTATCAAACCGGATGTAATGGTTTGGCTTATCCGCTATGTGTTCACAGACTGCAGACCTCCCTGTTCTTCGGTTTTTGACATCAGCAAGGATACGCGAGATAAATCCGTAAAAATAGTTTTATTTCAATGAGTGTAGCTCGCGAAAACCTAAGAACATATCACGGTTTTTACCTGTCTGACGTGAAATATAAATCCACCTTTACTTACCATCAATATAAACTGTATGCTTGTTTGCAACTTTATGACGTAAAAAAAGGAAATTTCGCAGAACATATCATAGTAACAAATCTAATAAAAACAATACAAAATTGTGCCTGACCTCGCCAGCCACCACGAAATTGTCATCTTCAAGCATCATAATCTCCGTCACCATGAATGAGACCTTAATCAAGTCGGACAAGTGGTCTAACACTAAGTGAAAACATTACATATAAAAATTATAACATAAGGCTCGTAAATAAGAAAACAGACTGGGCCAGTTTTAAAACAGATTTGGATGAGTCTATAAAATTGAACGTCCCATTAAAAACTCCAGAACAATTAAATATAGAGGTGGAAAATTTTATAACTAACATCCAACAATCAGCGTGGAACAGTACACCAACAACAGAGTACAAACCAAGGGCAAGAACATATCCTAGAGACATTTTAGATCTCTTACACAAGAAAAGATTACAAAGAAGCAAATGGCAAATGACAAGGTTCCCAGGAGATAAAAGGTTGCTTAATAATCTTACCAAAAAGTTAACCAGAAAAATCAATGAATACAACAATAACAATATGAGTTATTTTATTACAAAGCTAACCAGTGACCGAAGTACCGATTACTCACTTTGGAAAGCCTCTAAAAATTTAAACAGACCAATAATACATATTCCACCAATTAGGGGTGAAAATGGAACATGGGCTATTAACAACCAACAAAAAGCCAAAAGATTCTCAGAACATCTTGAAAATATCTTTAAGCCGAATGAGAACCTATCAAACGATCTTCTTGAGGAAAACTTTATCCAAGAAGAGCTAATTATAAAACTTGTGACACCAAACGAGGTAATCAAAGCAATCAAAACAAATATCAGCCCAAAAAAATCTCCAGGATATGATTTAATTACAGGAGAAATCTTGCATAATCTACCTCGAAAAGCTATCGTGAAATTAACAACTCTAATAAATGCTGCATTCAGACTAACATATGTCCCTGATTTGTGGAAAGTGGCAGAAGTAATAATGATAGCAAAACCTGGAAAGCCACCTCATGAAGCAACGTCGTACAGACCAATTTCTCTACTGCCGGTCCTTTCAAAACTGTTCGAGAAACTTCTTCTAAGACGCTTGAAACCACTTCTGGACGCTAAAAACCTTATTCCTGAGCACCAGTTTGGATTCAGAGAAAAACACTCTACTATAGACCAAGTACATAGAATAACAAATGTCATTGAAAAAACACTACAAGACAAGAAAGTTTGTACAACAGTATTTTTAGATGTGGCACAAGCTTTTGACAAAGTCTGGCATGAAGGTCTTATTTATAAAGTCAGAACTATGTTGCCGAAACAATTCTCTGATATATTAGAATCTTATATAACCAATAGAGCATTTAGAGTGAGACAAGAAAGTGATTACTCTGAACTCAAAGAAATAAAAGCTGGGGTACCACAAGGTAGTGTCTTAGGTCCGGTCCTGTACCTATTATACACATGCGATATCCCAAATTTAGAGAATAATATAATTGCTACCTTCGCTGATGACACTGCTATAATGGCTACAGGTCAAAGTCATGAAGAAGCAGGAGAAAAAGTTCAAGAGGCTCTTAATGTTTTAAATAACTGGACTACAAAATGGCGCATCAAGCTAAATGAAACGAAGTCGGTCCATATCGACTTTACTAACAAAAGACCACATTATCTCCCGTTATATATAAATGGACAACAAATACCATATGCGAACACAGCTAAATACCTAGGTATGACGCTTGACGCTAAGTTGCGCTGGAAAGCTCACGTCAAGAAGAAGCGAGAAGAGCTATGTATTCGCTATAATAAGATGTATTGGCTTCTTGGAAGATACTCTCCGCTGTCGATACAAAATAAAATATTATTGTATAAGCAAGTCCTCATGCCAGTATGGACTTATGGTATTCAGCTGTGGGGTTGTGCCAAAAAGAGCAATGTACAAATAATACAACGTTTCCAGAATAAAGTGCTCAGAGACATTGTAAATGCGCCCTGGTATGTACGCAATAACGATCTCCATCGGGACCTAAAAATGGATTTCGTAGATAACGTTATAAGAAAATACGCCGAAGCCCATGAAAAAAGGCTTCATCATCATGTGAATATTGAGGCTATCCAGCTCCTCGACAACACAAACCTAGTGAGAAGACTTAAGAGAACTAAACCTTTTGAGTTAGTGTAGTGTTAAAAAAATAATAGTGTTAGTGACTTATTTTGCATAATCACACGAACAAAGTGACTTCCCCTTAAGACATACTAAGAAAGTGCCAGTGGACATTTACTTAGAAATAATTTTATTAGAAGTTTAAGTTAGCATAAAATTGCTTATTAGTCTTTTAGGCTAGATTGTAATTTTAATAAGGTTCAAAAAAGGACCTTACGTTAATTAAAAAAAAAAAAAAAAAACATATGTATAGAGACCCAATGAAGTCGTTCACCCAATATCACCAATTTCACAAACGTTCCAATCAAATTGCGACTAGTCCTAGGTAATTGACGAGGTCTGAAATCACTACCCATTCCAGATTATGACACCCGAAAGGAAATGGGATGTGAGGGTGTTATATTGTGGAATGTCTTGGTTTCGATATTCACTACAGATGTTTTCAAACACTGATATCTGTATCTGGAAACATTATTTGTCAAAAATTGAGAATACCAACGGAAATGATTGAATATTTCGTAAAATTTTCTAGACACCAGCCAAGTAAGAGGACTCGATTGATTTTTTTCTGTTAACTAGTTCAATTATTTTATTTTCAGTTTCGAGCCCTTAACGAAGGCTCAAATCTTTTGCCTACATCTTTTTTCAAAATTAGGTGTTTATGATCGATAATATAACACAGAATACACAGACAAGGCGTTAATTACCGCACGGCTGATATAGGTCGCGCCAGGTAAAAAGAACGCTGGCGGTCAAGCTGCGCGTCATGTGTTTTTATTTCATTTAATGTTATTCTATGTAATATAGTTTTCAATCTGCCTACCAATACACGAAATCGCAAGCGAAAGCTAGATCAAAAATAAACCATTAGGGCTAGTACTTTCGTGCGCGAGTGTACCGATGCGCGAACACATCCCTTCTACTTTCTTCCAGCGTTCTTTTTACGTGGCGCGAACTATACATGTGTCATTATGTTGCTTTTTATCATTATTTATTGTAAAAATCTATTATGAAAAGAATATTTTTTAACAAGAGGGTTTCCCTTGGAAAGATTTGAATTTACGTAGAAATTACTGAAACATTTGCCAAGAGCGAGTCAGAGTAGCGTGCACTGGATTCCGTACAGTTCAGAATTTTCCTGTTAGATGCTTTTATGCTACATATTATTATAGTACTAGCTTTAATACCAGAGTTCCAGTGCAGGACCTCGAGGGTGTAGACACCACCGCATTACCTTATCTATCTGCTGTGAATGGTAGTGACACTATCGTATTCCGATCAGATGGTAATGTACAGCCCCGTGATAACTATCACAGAGACATAACAACTTAGGTCTCAGGGGTGGCAACGCATCTACATTGAAATCTCTGGTTTCGGTCGCTTTTCAGCTTCCGTGGTCCCGGGCAGACTGAGGTGACATTTGTCTGACAGAAGTTTGAAAAATTATATGTAGCTACCTCCATCGATTTCGTAAACGCCTTGCGTAGCGTTCAGGATTAACACAATAATTACTTATGGTATCTTGAGGTCTTGCAGACTGCTGCGGCTGGGATTTAATCTTGCTAAGTATGGGATCCCATGATGTTGATAATCGCCATCCATCTTCTCTATTGAAATTTGGGTGTTTTTTAATTTCAATAGCCTCGCGTACCATTCGTGGAATGGGTTTGTGTTCTCTAGCGAGTATTTGAATTTTATCAAACCGGATGTAATGGTTTGGCTTATCCGCTATGTGTTCACAGACTGCAGACCTCCCTGTTCTTCGGTTTTTGACATCAGCAAGGATACGCGAGATAAATCCGTAAAAATAGTTTTATTTCAATGAGTGTAGCTCGCGAAAACCTAAGAACATATCACGGTTTTTACCTGTCTGACGTGAAATATAAATCCACCTTTACTTACCATCAATATAAACTGTATGCTTGTTTGCAACTTTATGACGTAAAAAAAGGAAATTTCGCAGAACATATCATAGTAACAAATCTAATAAAAACAATACAAAATTGTGCCTGACCTCGCCAGCCACCACGAAATTGTCATCTTCAAGCATCATAATCTCCGTCACCATGAATGAGACCTTAATCAAGTCGGACAAGTGGTACTGTGCAGGGTTGAATCCCCCAATCCGTACTAGACACGGCCGCGGCGAGTCCTTGTCTTTGCAGTTCCTTAGCGGCAGGAAAAATCTGAAAAAATATATATAGGTTAATGAGAAATCGTTGTGGAATCTTTGGGGGAGGATTTAGTCTAGCAGTAGACGTATTTTGACTGAAATGCTGATGATGGTGAAGGAGAAATCAAATCGAATAAAAACATATATTTTAATTTCAGTTAACAACTTACAGATGTTTTCTGGTGGTCTTTATTAAATAATAGGTTGGGGAAAAAGTCTTTTCGCATTGTAGTATGTATGAACTTGTAATAAAATCTCTTTGGCTGTAGTATTTGTATCTGGCTGGTTTTGGTATCATTGAAAGTTAACATTTTAAAGAACATAATTCCAAATTCAAATTAGGCAAATGTGTGATTTTCATTTGTTTTTCGTACTGTCAAGATGAGTGAATCTAATGAAGAAATTCGATACATTTTAAAATTTTACTACAAAAAAGGTAAAAATGCAACGCAAGCCGCGAAAAAAATTTGCGATGTTTATGGACCTAGTGCAGTGTCTGTGAGAGTAGCACAAATTTGGTTTAAGCGTTTTCAATCCGGAAATTTTGATCTCAAAGATGCACCTCGCTCTGGTTGCCCTATTATGGATAAAATGGATGCCATTTTTGAAAAAGTGGAGCAAGATCGACATATCAGTAGTTACGACGTAGCTGAAGAACTGAGAATTGATCACAAAACGGTTTTGGCGCATTTGAAAAAAGCTGGGTACAAAAAAAGCTCGATATTTGGGTACCTCACGAGCTCACTGAAAGAAACCTAATGAACCGTGTACTCATTTGTGATTCTTTATTACGACGTAATGAAACCGAATCATTTTTGAAGAAGCTGATAACTGGTGATGAAAAGTGGATCACGTACGACAAGAACGTGCGAAAAAGGTCGTGGTCAAAGGCCGGTCAGGCTTCACAGACTGTGGCGAAACCCGGGTTAACTCGCAATAAGGTGATGTTGTGTGTGTGGTGGGATTGGAAGGGCATTATTCATTATGAGCTATTACCATCAGGCAGGACTATCGATTCTGAACTCTACTGCGAACAAATGATGAGATTAAAGCAAGAAGTTGAGAGAAAGCAGCCGGAATTGATCAACAGAAGGGGTGTGGTGTTTCATCATGATAACGCTAGACCTCACACATCTATAGCCACTCAGCAAAAATTAAGAGAGTTTGGCTGGGAGGTGCTAATGCATCCGCCGTCCTGACCTAGCACCTTCAGATTTCCACCTGTTTCGGTCTCTTCAGAATTCTTTATGCAATGTTAGGTTAACATCAGGAGAGGACTGCCAAATCCACTTGTCGCGGTATTTTGATGAGAAGTCCCAAAATTTTTATAGCAATGGGATCATGTCCCTACCTACAAGATGGCAAAAGGTTATCGAACAAAATGGTACATACATACTTTAGTTAAATTTAAATAGACTATATTAAAAAATGTTTTGAATTATCTTAAAAAATGCGAAGAAACTTTTTCCCCAACCTAATAATTACCTACATTTAATGATTATTACATAGAGTCAGAGAATAAAACTGATATTAATAAATTATAGTCACAATTAACATACATTACATTTTTTATAGTTAAAATTAACAGAAAAAGTATCAATGAATCAAGTGCTTTGATTTCTCTAGGGTTTTATAATCATAGATAAGATTAATATGTCTATACTTTAGGCTTTTATTGCGTACTTTTTTGCGTACTTTCTTATTTGCGTACCATCAATGCAAACTCTATGCCAGTGGCACTTTCTTAACAAAAAAGACGAACACGGCGAGCCCTTTCCTTTACTATTCCTTAGCGACAGAAAACTCTGGGAAAAAAGTAATGATATTCATTATGCTAATGCTAACCGTCCGAGATAGTAATGGAGTGGAATTCAGACCCAACAGTATTTTTAATACGATAAGTAAGTTACACGATCCTTAATCTCATTTACGGCTCTGAATAAATTTGGTACAGCTACTTTATGAAAGTTAATATTGCTGGTTGTAAAGTTAAATGTGGTAGAGGTACCGGCGGCGCTAGATGGCGCCACCGCGTTATCTAGTCTATTGTAAAGGGTAGTATGGTAGGAGTTATTTTACGTCATCACACTTGATACTGTGAACTGAATGTTCGTTTGCCACTGCAATAGAGTGCAAGTGAATGGACGTAGAGTTCACAATACTGTAGTATTGTAAATAAAGAATCTGTAGAGTTCACAATACTACAGTATTGTTAATAAAGAATCTGTAGAGTTCACAATACCTACTATAGTAGTGTTAATAAAGAATCTGGAGAGTTCACAATATCTACTATAGTAGTGTTAATAAAGAATCTGGAGAGTTCACAATACCTACTATAATAGTGTTAATAAAGAATCTGGAGAGTTCACAATATCTACTATAGTAGTGTTAATAAAGAATCTGGAGAGTTCACAATATCTACTATAGTAGTGTTAATAAAGAATCTGGAGAGTTCACAATACCTACTATAGTAGTGTTAATAAAGAATCTGGAGAGTTCACAATATCTACTATAGTAGTGTTAATATAGAATCTGGAGAGTTCACAATACCTACTATAGTAGTGTTAATAAAGAATCTGGAGAGTTCACAATATCTACTATAGTAGTGTTAATAAAGAATCTGGAGAGTTCACAATACCTACTATAATAGTGTTAATAAAGAATCTGGAGAGTTCACAATATCTACAATAGTAGTGTTAATAAAGAATCTGGAGAGTTCACAATATCTACTATAGTAGTGTTAATAAAGAATCTGGAGAGTTCACAATACCTACTATAGTAGTGTTAATAAAGAATCTGGAGAGTTCACAATACCTACTATAGTAGTGTTAATAAAGAATCTGGAGAGTTCACAATACCTACTATACTAGTGTTAATAAAGAATCTGGAGAGTTCACAATACCTACTATAGTAGTGTTAATAAAGAATCTGGAGAGTTCACAATACCTACTATAGTAGTGTTAATAAAGAATCTGGAGAGTTCACAATACCTACTATAGTAGTGTTAATAAAGAATCTGTAGGGTTCACAATACCTACTATAGTAATGTTAATAAAGAATCTGTAGAGTTCACAATACCTACTATAGTAGTGTTAATAAAGAATCTGGAGAGTTCACAATACCTACTATAGTAGTGTTAATAAAGAATCTGGAGAGTTCACAATACCTACTATAGTAGTGTTAATAAAGAATCTGGAGAGTTCACAATACCTACTATAGTAGTGTTAATAAAGAATCTGGAGAGTTCACAATACCTACTATAGTAGTGTTAATAAAGAATCTGGAGAGTTCACAATACCTACTATAGTAGTGTTAATAAAGAATCTGGAGAGTTCACAATACCTACTATAGTAGTGTTAATAAAGAATCTGGAGAGTTCACAATACCTACTATAGTAGTGTTAATAAAGAATCTGAAGAGTTCACACTATAGTATTGTGAATTCTACCTCTATGTGAATGGTAACGCTAACGGTGTAATGGTAGGCTACAGCCTATAAACACCTTCATGAAAACCAGACATTAAAATGTAGACGCATTGCCCTTCCTGATCGCTAGTTTTAATAAAGATATTAAGCGACCCTATTCGCTTATAATCAATGTAAACTGTATACCTACTTGTTTTCCACCTTAAAAACATAAAATATAAAGTAACTTGATGTATTCCTCGAAAGGGTAGGCAGGAGTAACGTTTTGTCCTTGTTTTATTTGAAGTTATTGACATCTACTGACAAATTACGAAACTCACTGGAAAACTGCGGTAAAATGGGAAATATCCAATCATGCTGACTCAGACCCGGGAATCGCACCCAGGTCTCTAGCGTAGTAGACTAGTTGCCCGCTACTATTGAGATGTAGAGTTCGATAAGACAATAGAACATAGAAAAAACCTTATATTAACTTTGCCAAATTGTGTAACTTACCCCAATTGAAGAATATGTTGTATCCTAGAGGAAAATGGATCTCTCTCACCGAAGAATTCGGGCACAACTGTCTTAACGGTGTAGTACAAATCAAACTTCTCTTTGCTTCTCTCAAGACTGAATTTGCTTCCTCGTAGAAATGCTACTAGCAATTGGTCAGCTGTAAAGTTAAATGATTACAAATTAGTTAAGATTACTTGGTAGTGTAGTTCCAGTGGCGCTCAAGGGTCATAGTGACCACCGCATAACCTAATCTATATTAAGACGGCCAACTTTCTGAAAATAGCATGCAGGACTTTTGGAGATAAATAGGGTATGGTGAATGCGAAGTATGTAGTTTTGTCAGTATTTTTTTTATGTAAGTTTTGTGTGAGTGAGTTTCAAGTGATGACTGCAGCCTAAAGACACTTACACGAAGACCAAGGTCAAGATGCAGATGCGTTACCACTCCTGGGGCTTAAGGTGTTATGCCTCTGTGCGCTTCAAATAGCCGTATTTGATAACTTAACATAGTAGGTACTGCAACACCACAACATTAGTCCTAACGCGCGGGCCGCACTATTGGCTTGGCACCGACTTCAAACCTATGAGTAGGTAGGTACGTAGCCCATATTCAAGTAATTGAGTTTATTTTTCGCTTTTTAGTGTTTTTGTCTATTCAGTTTTGATTTTTTTTGAAGGCGGTTGTTTTTTAGTTTTAAAATAATTTATTTTTTGCTTTTCAGTGGAGTAATTAAAATTAAGTATTACAGTAAAAGTAGGTAGGTATTTCAACTACGAAAGTACTATCTATAGTCTTTATCATCAGTTCTAGAGGTGTATAATAGCGGCTTTTCTGGAATATTACAGTAAAAGTAGGTATTTCACTTTATTATACTAAGAAGGTACCATATATAGTCTTCATCTTCAGTTCCACTTCATCAAATTGTGCCTTCCGAAAGCAAACACACGGAACAATGTTTTTATATAAAAAATATCGAAATCTTTCAAGTGTGCTTTGAAATTTGAAGAGTTCCCTCGATTTCTCCAGGATCCCATCATCACATCTTGTCAAGGTGACAATGGGCCCACCTGTGAGGTAAACGGCCACAAGGCACGGAACATTATTATTCAAAAAAAACATCGAAAATCTTTCAAGTGTGCTATGAAATTTGAAGAGTTCCCTCGATTACTCCAGGATCCCATCATCACATATTGACATGGTTTCAATGGAATCAACTGGGAGGCACACCCTTTCAAACGAAACCAAAATTATCGAAATCGGTACAGGCGTTTTTGAATTATCAGGAACATAAATAAAAAAAATAATATCCGGACGCTTTGAGAACCTCCTCCTTTTTTCGAAGTCCGTTAAATAGTTTATAGCACTAGAATTATACTTTTTTAAAGAATTCAAAATGGAACAAATCGATCAAACACAAACACGCAATAATTTTCTATTGAATTCACACAATGCGTGTGAATACGTAGATCATCCGCTGTTGTTTGCTTAAGTGTGTAGTGTAGTGTATGTTTTATGTATCTTCGGTTATGTATTAGATTGAAAAAAAATAGGCATGATAGTACGTCAATGCATTGAATGCGGGACATGCAGGACGCATCCAATATAATTCATCATTCAATATAGTTTTGATGATTTTTTATTCCCTATACATCTATCTTTAAAGGTACCTACTTTGTCCCTTTTTTCATCTGAAATCTAATCTGATGATATTTACTCATTTGCGACATCTGTTGAAATCAGCCAACACTAAACAAAAACCTAGTTGCATGTATCCTGAACAAACTGCCGGCAACGGGTACCGCTGCAGCAGCAACAATGATGCTTAAAAGTTTCTTACTTCAACAATAGATGTCGCTGTTCATGTATAAGACAAGTTTTTAATTAAAAACAAAAAATATAAAAAAGAATCACTTACTGGGTTTCACAGATGCCAAATGTGGTTGTTTTTTGAGCCATTCCCGAAAAGCTGTGATATCTGATTCTACTCTTGTGGAGCTCTCATTTAATTCCTTTTTCGCCTTACGTTCCAGAGACTCAGGTAATGGACGTAGCTTCGACATTCTGTGTTAGTACTGAAATTGCATGACGAGTTACAGCTGTAGTTATTGGTTACGAGGTTAGCATCAAGGAAAATAATTGATGGTACAAAGTAATTTTTGTTCATGAAATTAATGTTGATTGACACATACTTACTAGTATTTCCCTTTCCAATATGCCAATATTGAAAAAGGAAATACCTACGTACTATAAAAAACGTAACTTCACGCCTGTAATCCCCAAAGGGGTAGGCAGAGGTAAATGCATGCATTCAATCATACATGCAAACGCCCACGACTCGCCGGTTACGTTTTGGCCCATGTAACAGGTGGCGAACCTGTTGCCATTTCCGGGAACATTACCATACTCCGGGGTACTGAGAAACTTCCAGAAAATGGAAAAATCCCAATAGAAGCAGAGATAAAGGATTTTAAGCCGTTATCTCTGATAGTCCCCGACCCGGGAATCGAACCCAGGACCTCCAGCGTAATAGTAGTAGCCTGCTACATCTACGCTACTGAGGCAGTTAATAAAAGGCAGCACTATATAAATATAATATTATAATTATTTGGACATTCTCGATACTTAGGTATAGATAATAGAGCTCCAGAAGCAGAGTTAAATAGAGTAGATACCACCGCACTACCTAGCCCATCGCCAGCTAAAAAGTAGAGTTCAGCATCACCACGTTGTTTGGTGGTAAAAGCCTTTTTTATGTAACCAAGGTAGCAAACGAGCATAGAGTTCACGTGGTTGTTAATTGATCAATACCTATGACTATAGGCTGAAATATTTTCGTACCATCAGTGTAAACTCTATGCCAGTCAGTGCCGGATTAGCCATATAGCATGAGTAGCAAATGCTACGGGCCCCGCGCCATTGGGGGCCCCGTGCCTGTGCCCAAAAAAAAAACACAAATATGTAATACACCTTAGCTATTCTCAAAGGGAGCGTTAACCACTAATTATATAGGTACCTATATTATTTTGTTGCACGTTGGCAATACCACAATACTTACAAGGGGGAATCCCCTAAATTTGTTTTCGATTCCTTTTCGTAAATGTTGTTTTATTTACATCCTAAATTTCAGTAGGCAATGTAACTCTAGGGCCCCATGGTCATATTTGCTACGGGCCCCGCACCGGCTTTATCCGGCACTGATGCCAGTGGAACTTTCTTAACATAAAAAGACGACTGCAGCCTATAGACATCTACACAAAAACCAGAGCTCAAAATGCAATTGCGTTGCCACTCCTGAGACCTAAGTTGTTATGTCTCTGTGATATGTAGTTATAGTCGCTGTGATAGTTAATACATGACAGTGACAAACAAGCATACAGTTGCATTGATGGTAAGTTATACTGTAGCCGCTAAACATCTACATGAGGCTGGAGGTTTCAATGTAGATGCGTTGCCACTCCTGAGGTCTAAAGTATTATGCCTCTGTGCCGGCAATTACAGGGCCGTACACCACCTGACCGGAACACGATAGTGCAGAACATTACCATTTAGCGGCAAATATATTAGATTAGGTAACGCGGTGGTGCCTACGCCTGCGAGCTCCGTCACTGCGGCTCTACCACCAGTGAATGAATGTGAAATTAAATACCTAAGTAGGTCTATCAAGACTTAGAACTTTGACATTAGGATCGATTAGTGATAAAACATGACGATAAACAGCTATAATAAGACATATAAACAGCTATACGAATTATATTAGTTAGCCCGGGTTGCAACACCACTTTTAATAAAGTTATTGTAACATTTCACATCCTGCTCTAACTTTAACGGATTTCTTTAAGTTAGAAAAGGATGTGAAGTGTTACAATGACTTTAACAAAAGTCGTGATCGAACCCAGGCTTAGAGTTATCTTTCTGAGCAAGATACTCATCGCATAGTCCGTCTGGCTCTCTGTTAATCTATGGACAAGAAAAAAACTACTGGTGGTAGCGTTCCAGTGTAGGAGCTTGAGGGCGTAGGCACCACCGCATTACCTAATCTATCTGGCGCTAAATGGTAGTGTTCAACATTATTGTGTTCCGATAGATTAGGAGGCCCGTCGTAATAATTTCGGCCCTGTAATTTCCGGCACAGAGGCATAACACCTTACGCCTCAGGAGTGGTAACGCATTTGCATTTTGACCTTGGTCTTTCTGTCGGTGTCTATAGGCTGCAGTCATCACTTAACATCAATGTGAACTGCTTGTTTATCAATTCCATAACATAAAAAAAAAAACGATCTCAGAGGTGGCAACGCATCTGTATTCTGAACTCTGGTCTTTGTGTAAGTGTCTATGGGCTGCAGTCAGCACCATGGGCGTCGCCAAGGGGTGGCAGGAGGGGACAGCTAACCCTCCCTAGAAATAAAAAATTGAACGAAAAGAAAAGACTGACCTGTGCTATAAGATATATAGGTACCAACTACTGCGAACCTAGTCCTAGAACCAACCTGCCTCCTATAATCGTCGTTTCGTTGGGTAGCACTTAACATCAATTGAACTGCATGCTTGTTTGCCACTTTCATTACATAAAAAAACTACCATTTCCAAGAACTTGATTGACAAAAACAACGTGACTGTTTAATAATAATATGTAGAGTATACGGATGTCATTCAAAATCAAAATATACAATATATTATGTTCGTTAGATACAGTAATGACACAATCTAAAGAAAACGAACATGTTAATTATATACCTACCTACTTATGGTAATAATTATAAATACCTTACTTTGTTACGGTCACACAGAGTACCTACTTATAACAACTAAGGTCTCAAGGGCATCGCATTTGAATTTAGACTTCTAGTTTTTGTGTAGTCTATAATATGCTGCAGTCATCAATAGTCAAAAATATAATTCGTTTCGCGGGAGTTTCATAACAAACAATTACACAAAATTTTCGTATGTTAGATAGTTTGCCACTTTCGTAATTTAAACAAAAAACATCACTTCATGCCTGTAATCCCCAAAGGGGTAAGCAGAAATAAATACGTGTTCGTAATTCCAGTATACATGCAAACACCCATGATTCGTCAGCTTCATTTTGGCCCATGTACACAGGTGGCGAAAAATCCCAATAGAACCAAAGAAAAAGGATTTTGCACATTTATCTGAGATATAGGACATCCTGGATATCAAACCCAAGACCCCAGCCTAGAAGTAGCAATCTGCTACCATTAGACTAATGAGGCAGCCAAAACAAAAAGAGATTACTAAATACATTCGATAAGTAACATTGAAATAATATCAACGTATTCATACCTATAGCAGTCTGATGCTGAACCGATAAACACCAGCCGTTTCACATTGCCTTCGTTGATTAGATAACACACTGTTTCACATTAACTGGCATTGAGATTACAAACTGCGAATATTGTACAGTACCAACACGTCTGGTACCGTCAAGAGTGTTGCCTATAATGATAATAAACTTTAGCACTGTGGAAACAAAATTATCAACAAATCTATACCATCAAGTAATTCGGTTTTACATCTTTATCATTAACGAATCCGATAAAAGCGTCGCAATATATAATCTGCATTATCTCATCTTACTGACACATGTTCTGTGGGGATTGATTTAAGTAACATTCATAATTAATTTCTACAAATTTAATTCCGCAAATTTAATTTCTACAATACACTACGAATTACGATGTTGAATATCCATATACATTAGTTATTGGACCGTTATATCTCCGCGCAAGCCTACCAAAGGTTAAGGGTTTTAAACAACGCGATGTTTCAATGACGATATACCTAGGTAAATTCTACAACAAGTGTATATTTATAGGATGTTTTCAGCAAGTTGTTGTTTAAATAATAATGTTGAAAGGAATAGGCAGGGATTGCATGCGTTTAAATGCATAAATATGAAACACCAGATATGATTGATATGATTTGCCAGTTAGTTACGCTTCTCGGTTCCATGTCTGTAATTGTTGGCTTATTCACATTTACATCAGGCACATAATCAAACTTGGAGTTTTTTTTATGTAATGGAAGTGGCAAACAAGGATGCAGTTCACATTGATTTTAAGTGATGACTGCAGCCTACAGACAACCTCGCTAAGACCAAGGTCAAAATGCAGATGCGTTACCACTCCTGAGGAATAAGGTGTTATGCCTATGTGCCGGAAATTACCACTTCTGAGGCCCAAGGTATTATGCCTCCGTGCCGGAAATTACAGAGCCGTACATTACCACCTGACCGGAACACGATAGTGCTGAACACTACCATTTAGCAGCAAGTATGTTAGGTAATGCGGTGGTGCCTACGCCCGCGAGCTCCGTCACTGGAGCCTTTTTCATCACAAAAAAAAAACCTCATGATATACAACTCTGTTGTGAGCATCTTTGGAGAATTTTTATCCATCAGTATCGGTCTTTCAGTTGAAGTGATGATGATGAATAGGTTCATAACAGATGAGCTTATTCATCATCTCTCCCAGTCAATCAAAGCTTTGGTGTAATATAAATAATTAAGTCAATGCGTGCACAAAAATAGATACATAATATTTTATGATTTTAATTTTTCTAAAATCCTCTACTCGCTTAAAACGCCTATTTTCCTTGCCGGACAAAAATGTAGCTTTAGATACAAATGCGTACAATCCGTACATAAAAAACGAATATAAATTATTGAGAATTTAGAGACAAAATTTTTCACGTCTGCCATGTCTATTTTGGTGTTCAGTAGAACTGATATAATACTAATTTGACGGATGTAAAGTTTCATAGCTCGGATTTATTAGAAGTTTTCAATTTAATTTCGCACGCGCCGAAATTAATGTGTGTTTGTTATGATAATGATTATTACTAACACACGCTAAGTACTCGTGCACTTCGTGTTCATTAACTACTGGAAAATTGTAGCAGGTTATGTAAAACAAAGTATTACAATGTTTTTATGACAGACAATAAAAAGGGCGAATGGTTGTTTTATACGTATTGAAGACAACCTTCCAAGATACGTTAACTTTTACAGATATTTACGTAAATTCGATGGAAATTGATCACCTTATTTTGGTATAAGTAGTCATCGATATGTCTACAGATACACTATTACTAAAAATTAAAGGAAAAATGGAAAGTTGTTTTGTTTTCGTTTTCTTCTTTATTTAATACTAGCTATTGCCTGCGGCTTCGCCCGCGTGGATGTCGTTTTATAAATAACTAGCCTATGTTTTTAAAAGTCAGCTCTATCTCTATACCAAATTTAATTAAAATCGGTTCAGTCGTTTGGACGTGATAAGGTAACAGACAGACAGACAGAGTTACTTTCGCATTTATAATATTAGTAGGGAAGTTGGGATTTTATACCTATTTTGACTTAGTTATTATACGGACACCGAATCGCTTAAATCAGAAAAGGGAAAAATAAAACCAACGCGTGCAAACAAAATACAAGTACGTATCCATCAACCCATAAATTAATATTTTTTTGAAACGATAATAAATAACTAGCTATAAATTTTACTGTCGGCCACGTAAAAGATTTTTTATCAAGATATTACACGATTTACAATTAAGTTTTTTTTCCGTAATGGTAGGTACGTTAGCATGTTTAGCTTTTTACCTCGGCTTAGCCTAAGCTCAAGAGTGTCGGTCCACGCATCAAGGCTTTTAATTTCTTGTAAACATTCCATTTATGGGCATCAATATTCAATTACTCTCAATGTGTACTGAAGGCCTGCGTTTTTGTTAGTAAGTATGTAGGTATATATGTATACGTACATTTCATTAAATTGTTTGTTTCATAAGTTAAACAACAACACTGATAATAATTTAGATTCACAAGACAAACTTCTAAATTGTTCACTCGTACCACATCAACATCACTGTATAGTTGTGCGGCAACTGACAAACTGGCACCCGATGATTTGTTTAACCTGTATCTAGGGCTACCACCTATCGGAATGTCTCATTGTACCTACCAATTGCCGCCAGCTTACGATGCCTTGGTCTAGGTAGATAATAATGGCAACCCATTATACGTCCCACTGCTGGGCACGAGTCTCTCCCCTTTTTGGGGGGAGGCCTGGAGCTTATTCCACCACGCTGCTCCAATGCGGATTGGTGGAGGTGGGTGGGTTAGTAGCCAACCCACTGTCGGATGTTTTCAAACCGCCTCCACCAGGCCCATAAGGCCTCCGACAAGGTTTAACGACTGCTATCCATCGATAGCAACCGGGACCGACGGCTTAACGTGCCCTCCGAAGCACGGAAACGCGCATTTAATTTGCCACTAGTCACCCATCACACTACTCGACCGCGCCCGTAGTGCTTAACCGAGCAGATCGCTTACGATCTACACCAGCCGCTGGGCCATGCGCGCTACAAAAAATAGAGAGCCGTCTAGGTAGATGGCTCTCTATTTTTTGAACAATTTATCAACAAGTATCTCGTAAAACACTTTCAATTTTTTTTATGTTGTTTTGAAAGTCGTACTTTTTTATATATTACAACTTTATTATATAGTTTTCGAACTAAACATGGATTTATTAAAAAACATCATCAGTTTAGAAACAGATTTACGAAATCTATGTGATGAAATAGATTTTATCTAGATAAGGTGCCTAACATAGGTTCTTGTTAAAGTGTGCCATGTGTTGATAAGAGTCCGTATTGCTTGTAACAACGTTAGAATTTTAGTAGTGGACTATTTCAGAATCATCTACGAAGACAGCTTTGAAAATCAGTAGGTATCTACATACTTAGTAGCCACAAATATGTCACAAATAATCTTATTTCGTAATTTAGAGAGAAAATTTAATGTTCAACTTCAAAGTGCAAAAAACGAAGTCTCAAGATATAACAACGCTTTTTTGTTAACTGGACGACTAAAACTCGTCTCGAGACGAGCATATTCACCTTAGTCATCCGCGCGCGCGCCATCATCGAGAGTTCTCGACGATTTCTTGGTTAAGTAGACTATTGCCATCTCAAGACTTGCCGGTATATATTTCACACAATACTTAACTTATAAAATGTACTAACCCTACATTGCGTATGTTCCTTTTTAAGGTTCCGTAGTAAACAAGGAACCCTCATAGTTTCGCCATGTCCGTCTGTGTGTCTGTCTGTCTGTCCGTCCGTAGTTTAGCGCAAAAACTATTGGTACTAGAGACTTGAAATTTAACACAAGTTTACACCTAAATCACGCCGATAAAGTAGTAGAATAAAAATACGAATTATTTTTTATTTAGGGTACCTCCCCTACATGTAACGCGCAGATATTTCCTCTATTTTTTTGTTTTCTGTATAGTGTGGGATATCGTTGATAGGTCTTTCAAAAAAGTTACGGATGTGCGCATATCATTTTTCGTTTTAGTTAACTGTTCGTAACTTATGATTCGAGAAAGTGTCAATTTTCGTTAGAGTCAAACGTTACGGCAATAGTAGTATATATATATACGTTACGAGTACATTAATCAAACCTAAAAGCTTCGGAACCCTACGCTGCGCGTGGCTCGACACGCACTTGCCCGCTTTTTTATAATACAGATACTCACTGCTACGTTTCGCTTAGCTCCGTAAACACGGTTCAGAGACCTTCGAATTTATTGAAGACGCCCATGGCCTAGATTAATCACTTAATTGCTTCATATCAATGGAAACTGTATTAACCTACTATAACCAAATTAATACACTTTTGTGTTTTACCTTCATAGCTCATATGGCTCCGAATGCAAAGGGTAAAAACGGGATTCTATTAGGCTGTCCAACTGTCTATCTGTCTGTCTGTTCATCTGTCTGTCCGTCTGTGTATCTCAAGAACCGTGAAAGCTAGACAGTTGAAATATTCACAGATGCTATAGGTATTTCTGTTGCCATTGTAACACAAATTCTAAAAACAGAAAGGAATAAATATTTAATTGAGTTCCCATACACAAACGTGATTTTTTTGCGCGGTATCACGCTGGTAATGGATAGACGCTTGAAACATTTATAATAATAAATATTTAGATACATAGTTATTCTCTTGAAAATAAATTATAAAAGAAACTCGTTTGGGATATCTTTTAAAATTTGAACAAAAGTGTTCGTACGTCAGGCTCGCGCTTGGCGACTTTTTTATGTATGTAATTTAAAGCAGCTGTAAGTAGTGCATGCCACTGGTAGGTGATTATTTATCGGTGGATTGATTTGGTAATGCAGACGCCCTCGAACTTTGAATTATCTGAACTGATGTACCTACCTACAATTACGTTTAAAGTAAAGTCTTCCCCCTTATTCATAAACGTACATTGGATACGTTTTGGCTATAGAATGCTTTGTCATTGTCAATTGCATTGTCAAATGTGTAGGATAGAAAAAGACAAAGCAGAGATAAGCAACACTTTAGCTAAAGACGTTTATTAATAAGGGGGTTAATGACTTCCGTATAATTAATTAGTGGTGGTCTTTGACTGGTGGTAGAGCTCCAGTGACGGAGCTAGTGGTGGTCTTTGACTGGTGGTAGAGCTCCAGTGACGGAGCTCGCGGTCGTAGTTACCACCGCATTACCTAATATACTTGCCGCTAAATGATAGAGTTCAGTTCAGCACTATCGTGTTCCGGTCAGGTGGTAATGTATGGCCCTGTAATTTCCGGCACGGAGGCATAACACCTTAAGCCTCAGAAGTGGTAACGCATCTATATTTTGACCTCTGGTCTTTGTGTGGGTGTCTATAGGCTGCAGTCATCACTTAACATCAATGTGATCTGCATGCTTGTTTGCCACTTTCGTAACATAAAAAAAAATGTTTGAGTCGGGCAATCAACTGTATAAGATCCAGTAATCTTTGCGATTACAAAAATCCCAATATTATTATTCCCGTTCCTGAAAACTAAGGAATTGAGCCTGTTTCTCAGTTTTAGCAGAAGTTACTTATTTCAACTAGTCATAGAGGCAATTCGGTCATCCAAAGACAAATAAACGAACATCGTCTTAAAATATTAACGTATTCTTATTTAAAAGGACATATTTTGGTGTATCGGATTTGAAGACATTTGTGGGACATTTGGTGGTGGATAGGTTGTGGGTATCCCTGATATGTTGCAAAATGCACCCGTCAAATGTCATTTGAATTGCAATAGTTTAGAGGACATGGTCATTATTGGTAAGGATCACACTGCAGAATCATTTCGTTCATCCAGATACGCTACAAACCTAACTTTTTACGCATATTTATAATCTAGACTAGAGAATATATATCCACTAGGTTGCCTATCAAAATTTGTCCGCAAGTGTTTTTAATATATATGTATTTTATCTTTAACAGCCAGCAACTCTTATTTGCGGCCGATTTAATTTGGCTCCCGTTTATCATAATAAGAAAAAAAAAAGCTTTAATTTGATATATAAATTATAAATATATACAATATGGACGTAAAAAGTTATCGGGGCGGAACGAAAATATGAAGGAGCGGCCAAGTGCGCAACGGCAGCCGTGATTTTTCAAGTCTTTATACATATTGAAGTGAAGTGGACGATATTTTATTAAAAATTTGTAAAAAGTTATAAAAAATACTAGCGGCCCGCCCCGGCTTCGCCCGCGCTGCTCTGCTCCTATTAGTCATAGCGTAATGTAAGCTATCCTATCTCTCAAGTTGGATCAAACTGCACATGGTGTGCGAATTTTATTATAATCGGTTAAGTGGTTTAGGAGTCCATTGAGGACAAACATTGTGACACGAGATTTATATATATTAAGATATATATAGTGGATATAACATATATTTTCCAGATTATAAATATGCGTAAAAATTAGGTTTGCTGCATATCTGGATGAACGAAATGATTCTGCAGTGGGGCCCTAACCTATTAATTACATGAGCAAACTTGTAAAAGCAGCGACTTGTTTTGCCTGCGATATGACTCCTTGTCTACCCCGTAAGAGGCTTCGCGTAAAGATAGAAACATAAATACATTGTGACTCAGTGTCTATTAAAAACAAGGTTAACACCCCGTAATCTAGACGCTATCTAAAGATTATGAGTTATATCATATCAACAAAAAATATTAATCAATGCATAGAAAAATCAATATGTTTTTATGTAATGTAGGTGGCAAACATGCATGCAGTTCACATTGATGGTAAGTGATGACTGAAGTCAAAATGCAGATGCCTTGCCACCCCTAAGACCTTAGTTGTTATATCTCTGTGATAGTTATTACGGGGCCATACATTACCATCAAACTGGAATATAACTAAAATTAACTATAGTGCTTCTTCTTCTTCTCGTGTCAATGGCCAATTTTATTATTTTGAATTTGAATTTGAATGTGTTATATCGATCCTGATAAAAAACATGACAACGCAATAGCCGAGTCCGTTGCCTTCATCAAGTCTTTGCTTGTTTTGTAAACACATTAGGGCACAATGGGCAGGAAAGAAGATGCGTCATGTCTTGTATCGGAGCACCGCAGTCACATTCAGGTCTAGAAGAAAAGCCCCATTTGGATATATTGGATCTGCAGCGGCCCACTCCGGAACGTAACCGATTTAGCGTACGCCAAATAGGCCACTGCAGCTCAGAACCTGGCGGAATATTTTCCGAGGGCGATATGAAATCGGAAGGGACTGGATATTTTTGGTTCCAAAGTCGCTTCTTCACCTCATTTGGAAAACCTACAAATTGGTTTAGTGCAGCCTAAGAAACTTTTGCGACTTTTCAAACGCGCTTGCGATTTAACGCAGCCAAACAATGGGTGACGATTATCGCTGTCCTGATGGTGTTTCTCTATCTCGCAGGCTACCTGTCGGCGGATTTCTGGCGGAGCAACACCGGCTAGGGGATAGAGTTTATTTAGCGGTGTTGGTTTTAAGCATCCCGTCATAATTCTGCAGATTTCATTCAATGCGACATTTACCTCTCCAGCATGGGCCGAGCGATGCCACACTGGACATGCATATTCACCTGTAGAGAAGCAAAGGGCAAGGCCTGACGATCTTAGTACATTCGGGGATGCTCCCCAAGATGTCGAGATAAGACGCTTCAAAAGATTGTTTCGCGCTCTCACTTTCTTTATTATACCGTGACAGTGTGGTTTATAGGTCAGCGATCTGTCTAGTGTAGCTGTCTGTCCAGATAGCGCGGTTTAGAGCAGTGCTCGATCTCAACTCCTCGCCATGACAATTTAAGAACCCGATTAGCTTCACGGTTTCGCAGGTGGTACACACATGTCTGGGTTTTAGCTGGATTCGGCCTTAGGGCATTCTCATTATAATACACATCGAGTGCCTCCAACACAACCGTCAAGTTTTTTTCAGCCTCCTCAAAACTAGTTGTCTGAGCAGCTAGCGTAAGATCATCAGCATAGAGGAAGTGTCGCGTATTGGGTATAATGGGCTGGTCATTTGTGTAGATATTAAAAAGCGCTGGAGCGAAAACGCTTCCCTGCGGGAGACCATTCTTCTGACATCTCCATCGACTTTTGGTGTGATTTAAGTGGACTCGGCATCTTATATTATTCAAGACTTCACGGAGGATGCCGACTAAACCTAGGTCCTTAGTTAGCTGATGGACTTTGACAAGTAGACTTTAGAGTTTAATATTGACTGTGTCATAGGCCGCGGACTAATCGACAAAAACGACACCGGTAATTTTTCTCTCTTCAAAACCTTATTAGGGATATAAAAAAAAACTACAATCGATTCTCATACACACAAAATTTCATAATGATCGGTCTAGCCGCTGCGGAGGAGTATTGTTACAAACACTGTCACACGAGATTTTTTTAAATATGTTAGATATTATAACAATACATCATTCTTGACTTTCAAAATCACCAGGAAGTTTAAAAACGATAGCTCCGGTTTTGATGATGCAGAGTTCAAACAGTCGCATACCACGCAATACGCTCGTGGCATCTTTAAAACACTCTTGTAAATAAAAACAAATCGCAACGTGACCGCTCGTCTCAACGCGACACTCGCTTCCATAGATTATACAGTATATAGGGTACTCGCTACTGTAGCACTGCGAGGGCGAGAACCGCTTAGAGGCCTCGTAGATGCGCATGTTTGTGTGAGTGTGCCGTTTTGAACGCTTTGTATGTAGTTACTTTACTGTTTACAATCTATTTACTGTGCCCATAGCGCACACCTATTTCTTGGTGTAAATAACAAGAATGGATTTTTCTTTTGAAAGCTAAATGGAATAATGTCGGGCGACGCGCGAACTACGCGCGGTCCTATCTTTATCTAAGTATATATCACTCATACATACACCCCTCTAGTCACTCGTCTAAGGTCCTATAGTGTAAAGCTAGGTTTTACCTATGTTTCCTAGCAAATAAATCAACAACCTAACGTTATATAGCATCATATCCTTAAGTTTCCTAGAATTGTATAAACACGAAGAATAGGGTTGTAGAGTTAAGTACACTTACTTGTACCTAGATATAAGCTTAATATTATCACTAGCTTAATACTAGATTGTTTAAGTAATGATTTTTGTAAATATGACGAACAAAATATAGAAATTTGATATTATTTTTTTTTTTACTTCTCACGGTCGGCTTGCGGTCTACGCGCGAGTGACCACTTGCTTGCCTTGCATTGACTGTGCATTGCCAACGCGCTGTTCCCAAGTACCACGTGACCATAATTCGTAGGCCACGTGATGTTCACTGGTTGACCACTCAACGTTCATAAGTAACATCGCGTCGTTCACTCGTGGACCACCCGTCGAAAACGAGTGGACGCCTTAAAACGAGGCGGTGCTGGTCAGGTCTTGAGTGGCTCTAATGAGCTGTGACCTTTAACAGGTTCGCCACCAGGCCACAGAGTTATGGCTTGTTTTTTTGTTAAATTAATTGTATCTGATTTACAGATAGTGAAACTGTTACTGGGACCGCTCAGCTAGCTTCGACCACTGGGATTTAAACTGTACTTGAATAAATTAAAGACGTTTTAATGCAAATTCTTATATTGTAAAAAAACCACATAACAAAAAATAATAGACACCAGTTTTTTGTCTGTGTAACTCTTCACCCACGAGAAGCCACGAGCAACAGCATTAACTCGTAGAAAAACAATATGTAGGCATTTCAATTTTCTCTCAATAAAACAATTGATGGGCGGAAATTAAATAAAAATGTACTAAATAATTAAATTATTTTTTTCACTGTCAGATCATTTCTGATATAAAATCCTGTGTCATGGGTGTCGTCATCTACAGTTTATACATACAAACACCCAGACCACATACAACCATCTGCCATACAGTTCCTAAGTCTGAATCGAGATCGCGATCTCTCAAATAAAGCAATCATTCCGAACCACTCAATCATCCCAAAGCCAGATATTTAAAATAATTTTTATTGAATTGTAATTTTTTTTTTTATTGAAAATAATTTTGATTGTCATTAATTGCTTGTAGCGAATGCGCAGTAGGTACCTATCCATTTCAATGGAACTCTTGACTGACACATATTTGTTTTATATTATTTCGCATTAACACATGCTTGTGAAATATATTTTATTTTAAAGAAAAATGGAAAGAAAAATTTGACTTCAGGCGAGACTCGGACTCGCGGCCTACTGGGAATCTAGTCCAGCCGCTCTTCCAATTGAGCTATAACTGAAGTCCTGCCCGATTTGTCAAATCTTTCCTTCACATTTATTGCATTGCTTTATAGTAGCAGCAGCGCCATCTATTACCAACTATGCTAGTTAGGCAACCGATATGATAGACTTTGCAGTTTATTGAATATCGTAAAGAAGTCGCTTTTACCCTTAATAATTGTTTTATATTATTTCGCATTAACACATGCTTGTGAAATATATTTTATTTTAAAGAAAAATGGAAAGAAAAATTTGACTTCAGGCGAGACTCGAACTCGCGGCCTACTGGGAATCTACACATCTGACACGTATTGTCTAACAAATGAATCTTGCATTGCACGCCCATTAACAATGGTGTGACAGCGCCTTAAAATCAAACTTCTTTGTTTTCTCTACATTTATAGTGTTGCTCATAACTGCTTTTCATTAATTTATTTATAATGAATAATTAATCTGAAAAATAAAGCAGCCTAATCATCATTTTATTTATCAGTCAATATCCAGAGCACGGAAGGAACCTTGACCATTCTTGTTTATCGAGGATTTATCACGTTTTGACTCATCGCTGCCAAACTGCATTTCTTGTTCCATCCACGGTCTATATTCTATAATCTTCTTCGCCCAATATTCTGAAATAACATTTTTTTTATTTATTTTCTGTACAAAGTAAATGTCACTACTTTCTATCAACTAATCCTTTTATATCTTGTTTAATTACCTACGCCTTATCATATCCACACAAATATAATAATGTAGGTACATTATGTACGAGTATTTGCTTGGATGAAAGAATGGAAGAATAGACTGATGCTCTCGTTCATGGTCAAATCAAAGGTACTAGTTTTTACATGGCATACGGCATAATTTTTTCAAATTGATCATAGAAAACATAACTTCACGTCTACACTCCACGAAGGGGTCGTCAGAAGTGCTCGTCCCATGTTATAGGTGGTAGCCTATAGGCATCTCCGGGCCGGTTACTGGCAGTTGTTATCTTCTATTCTATCTGTCTGTAGCTATTATAAAACAAAGACGCATCTGTCAGTCTGTCTGTTCGCAATAAACTCAAAGACTACTGCACACATTTTCATGCGGTTTTCACCAATAGATATAGAGTCATTCTTAGGGAAGGTTTGTGTGTGTAATTTGTATAAGTTTTGTGTTTTTTATTGGTTAGAATACAACGATAAACGTAGGTAAAGTAAAAAAAAACAAGCCGCCTAGCCTGGGAGAGTTGATTGAAAACGATGCCTAAAACGTTTGAGATAGGTATAAAAAAACAATGTGACGGAAAAATGGATGGATATGAAAGGTGCCAAGCCACCCGATCGTGCGAGTCTTTGTCGTGCGAGATGACGAATAACCCGTTCTTTTTTTCTTATCTTTAGATCGACTCGCATATTTTATAAATATAATACCATACGTACGATATCTTAACGAAATTGTACAAATTGTAAAGGTAAGTTGTAGCGTTTGCATAACTACTCGTATTAATTTGGTGTAAAAAACAGATGTTGTTCACTGACCTCAAAGACGATTGTTATAAGAAAGCGAAAATAATTTCGACGCTCGGATGTCGGACTGCGGTAGTTTGATGACTTTGTTTATTAACGAATGTGGTAAACAAGCATGAAGTTGCCATTTCTTAAGCTTTGTACTTTTTAACAATTTCACTGCCATTGATGTTAAAGGATGACTCTAGCCTATATAAAGGATGACATTAGCCCTAAACACTTACACAAAGACCAGAGGTCAAAATGCAAATGCCGTGCCAAGACTTTAGTTGTTATGTCTCTGTGGTAGTTATTACGGGTCCATTCAAAGCGAAATGTATTAAGTTTTAAAGAATCTTGACCCAAAACTTGGCAATGGCCACCGCATTATCCGTAGCCCCGCTAAGGTCGCTTGTGGAGCAGCTAGTGGGACACAGAGGGCAAACCATCAGTTGAGCCATCGTCTGAACGGATTCTCCACACTCACACATCGTATTGACTGAGAAACCCCACTTAACCAGGTTTTCCCTGCAGCGACCAACCTGGGTTCGCAGACGATTAAGCGATTTCTATATTGGCCACTGGCATTGGCTGCGGTGCTGAAACTACCATTTGGCGGCAGATAGATAAGGTAATGTGGTAGTGTCTATGCCCTCGAGCTCCTACACTGTTACTGTACCACCAGTAAAGCAACTGGTTTAGATATCCAGTAGAAGCGTT
Organism: Macrosoma leucophasiata; assembly: GCA_036365455.1. Taxonomy (NCBI): domain Eukaryota; kingdom Metazoa; phylum Arthropoda; class Insecta; order Lepidoptera; family Hedylidae; genus Macrosoma; species Macrosoma leucophasiata. The sequence goes on along the minus strand of JAWQUS010000007.1, from coordinate 16,231,453 downwards.
TGTACGGCACTGTAATTTCTAGCACAGAGGCATAATACCTTAGGCCTCAGGAGTGGTAACGCATCTACATTTTGACCTTGGTCTTTGTGTGGGTGTCTACAGGCTGCAGTCGACACTTAACATCAATGAGAACTGCATGCTTGTTTACCCCTTCCATCACAAGAACGAACAAAAAATATATATCCAACAAGAAATATTGCACATCGACCCCAGGAAGGAGACTTCGGCTTATTTAGGGTTTGTAGAGCGTTATCTCTTTCGCACTTGACTTTTTTTTATGTCATTAACTTCACAGACAAGCAGACGGGCCACCTGATGGAATGTGGTCACCGTCGCCTTCATATGAACATTTGCAACACCAGGAGAGTTGCCAACGCGCTGCCAGCCCTGAAGGACTCCTTAAACGCCATTTTTGAAGAACCCCATATTGCAGCACCCAGGGAACACCTCAGAGGGCAGTTCGTTCCACAATTTACACGTTCTGGGCAGAAAAGAACTAGAAAACCGCTCCGTTGAACACTGCCAGGTGTCCAGTTGGTGAGAGTGAAACTTCTCTCTTCGGCGGGTAGTACGGTGTAGGAAAAGACGGTGGCACCATGTCGGCACGACAGAGCACTCACCATTGTAGAGACGGTATAACACGCACAGACTCCCAATGTCTCTGCGCAGGCTCAGATGACTTGTATGACATTTGTCGACCATTTTAATCAAGTTTTGACCAACACCGCGGTGTCAGTGCGCAGCAGACATAGGCAGTGTTTAGCAGAGATAACGCTCTACGAAGTCGAAACTAGCCGATTGTCTCTTGCGTAGGCTCGATGTACAATATTTATTGTTGAGTACTGTACATACCTATTATGCTTTTGTAAATTTATAACACGTTCTCCTTCCTTTACTAACCTGTGATTTCTTCAACAGTGCCACCTTCGCCACCGTATTCTGCAGGGATGATTTCTTTTGGTATAACTTTTTTTAAATCTTCGTGATTTTTGTGAATTTTTAGCTGAAACGTATTAATATTTTATTGCAGAGGATTAAATTAAACTTTCTTCAAAATAACGCTATCACGTAAAATATTCCTACCTTAATAATCTACGTTTAATTTTGAGTACCACCGAGCAGTAGTAGACCACTACTGCTCGGTGGTACTCAAAATGACTAGCTATTGAGGCAGTTCATCATCATCATCATATCAATCGAAAGATGTCCACTACTGGGCCAAATTCTCCCCTTTGGCCCAGTAGTGGACATATTTCATTTTTTTTATGTTATGGAAGTGGGAATTAAGCATGCAGTTCACATGATGTTAAGTGATGACTGCAGCCTATAGACACTTACTCAAAGACCAAGGTCAAAATGCAGATAATGCAGATGCGTTACCACTCCTGAGGCCTGAGGTGTTATGCCTCTGTGCCGGAAATTACAGGGCCGTACATTACCACCTGACCGGAACACGATAGTGCTGAACAATACCATTTAGCGGCACGTATATTAGGTAATGCGGTGGTGCCTTCGCCCGCGAGTCATCATTCCTGGGTGTCTATAGGCTGCAGTCATCACTTAATATCAAGTGTGAACTGTATGCTTGTTTGCCACTTCCTTTACATAAAAACCAAAAAAAATGCGCATGTAAAGCGTGGCGATAGCATATCAACCAGACGTTGTACAACTGCGGACATCTTTGGAGAGGCATATGTCCTGTCTGTGGACGTCTTTCTGCTGAAACGCGCACATGGCAATTCGATCACGCGATGGAGCCGCTATTATAAATTTCATATAGGTATTTGCTGTGCTTTGAAATATGTGAGTTTACTCAGTATTACCGTGTCATTAAAAGAATTTATGCGGATAATAATTTTGCTGTGTAAAATTAATGCACCTGATAACAAATGCCACAAAATACGTTATCAGTTAGCATTATCTATTTTAATTTAGTAGGTTGTAGTAACGAGTATATTGTGAATATAACATATGTTTTTTTTAATATATGATTTACCTTCATTTTGGAAACAATTAATTTAAGTCTACACTTTACATAAATCGATTTAATTCGTATTCGATTTCAACTAAAAGTAACCACCTCTACAGTTTTTTTATAATGTAACTTGAGATATCATTCTACGGTACAGAAGTAAACGGGCTGACGGACAGACAGACGGACGACGCGACTTGGTATATTTTGACGGATCGCAATAAATTAGCAGAAATCTCTTGAATAGTCAAGACTTACCCTTTGCTTCGCCTTTTCATTTAAAAATCCTGTGACGAGCTTAAAGATAACTTCTATGCCTCCTGGCACGTTCATGTGATGACTACCCTTCAATCGAAGTGGTAAGGAGTCCTGAAATAGGTAGGAAAAGGAAAGTGTTATATTATGATTAAGTACACCACCTGTAACCATAGAGAAGCTAAGGGTATCTACTAAACAAAACGAGGCAGTATCATCGGGGCAACTTTTACTCTACAGAGCTCTTTAAAGATCAATAGAGAAAAAAGAAAAATAAACCTGATACTTCACATGTGCATCCCAATCGTGTTTAAAATCATTAACCCTACTTCTTCTTCTCGTGTCAGCGGGTCGGCTTAAATTTTTTCGCCCCAATATTTCGCTACAGCAATTGCTTTATCGTTCGCAGTCCTTAAATCCTCCAAAGTACAAGAACTGGTACAGAGCGGGCATTGGAGCATGTGTTGCATAGTTTTAGCTAGGGCTCCGCAGTCACAATGCTTGATAGGCGGAGAGAGAAAACCACAGTTGCATAAGTATTGTCTGCAACGGCCTACCTGAGTGCGGAGTCGGTTAAGCGATCTCCAAATCGGTCCTTGCAGATTATGACCTGGGGGAGCTCTTCTTGACAATAATCCCGACTGAATTTTATACATTTTATTTATTTTTATTGGTTTATTATTTATTTATTTATAAAAAGAAACATAGTTATGACCAAACATAAACTTACTAGAGTTATACCGTGCATCAGTGTCGTCGGTTACATTGTAAATAATGATGAGAACAAAAAGTAACTATAAAATAAAAAATAAGTTTCACAACTTCCATTTACAATATTTTTACAAATAAAATACACAATTGTAGCAATAATAAAGTGACTATACATACCTACATGGCTACGTATCGTACCAACATTAAATATTAAACAAAAAAATTAAAATGGAAGTGAATGGCAATGGACAAAAAGTGAATGGCAATGGACCATTCGTAAAAAAAAAATTAAAATATTTTTTTTTACGAATGGTAAAGAAAATGCAAGCGAAGCCGCGCCTAAAAGCGCCGACTCAATATTTTTTTTTTTTTTTATTGAGTTCTACTTCATAACGTAAACAATTGTATAATGATTAAGTAATTAATATTTTCGAATATTTTTTACACGACTAGGAGACACATGTGAAGTATGAGTAGGTACAGTTGAGTAAATTTCCTATATTATCATAAACACAATAGGTTTTCTTTTCGTCTTCTAAATTGATTATCTTCAAAAGTGTCTACGTTAAGATTTCAGAAAAATATTTTTGAAATCCTCACACGATTAAAGTAGTTAGCAAAACTTTTTAAAATTCTAATATTTATCTCCTAAGTGTCATATTACCTACATGTTTGAAAATGACTTAGTTACACGTCAATGTTTGAGTTTTAAAATTGTTGTACACAATTTCAACTCAATCTGTATAGTAGTACTTTTGGAGGAAACTGGTTGACAGACAAATAGACGAACGAGTGATCTTATCAGGAGTAAGTTTCTTTTATTTTTCGCAATAACACATGCGAGTGAATTTAGAGGCTACGTTACATAAAGTAAATAGATTTACGCATCTGCGAAGTCACAAACAAAAGTATATAAAAAGTATGATAGTAGTACCTGACTAACAGCAACCATTTTCTTGAGTAGACTAGGATTTGCCTGTATCAAATGGTTTAGTGTAACACCTTCGTAGTCTACCATTATTTTTGTTCCCAGTATACTCGCCGCATCATCCTCCAGTACCAAAATCTGTAATATTTGTTATTATCTCATTGTTAGTTCTCAACCTTTCGCAAGTGAACTTTGTAAATGATAAAGAATTATGGCAGCAATGTTACAATAAAGTTCAATCAATTATCAGAGCTAAACAGAACAGAAACTATAAGAAACGTAACTTCAAGCCCGTATTCTCCGATATCCGGATGAATTCAAGCATATATGCAAACACCTAAGATTCGCCGGTTAGATTTTTGCCCATGCAACAGGTGGCGAGCCTGTTGACATCTCCGGACACATCACTTCATCACACATAAACTTCGGGGGAAGCACTGGAAAATTTCCAGAAAATGGAAAAATCTCAATAGCACCAGAGTTAAATCAATGGTATTTCACGTTTATCTCTGATGATCCCCGATCCGAGGGTCGACCCCAGTGTCTACTAGAGACTACTGACGCAGAAACTATAAAAGTTTAGAAAATTAGATGTTATTGTCATAAAAACACATGTGAATGGATCATAAACATTTAAAAAATAACATTAGCTAGGACTTGCACTTGGAATTTGCGACCAAATCGGATTCATATTGACATGAATACATGTACACAATTATGTATACATGCTAATAATTTAACAACTTCTGAAGTTTACTTGTGAATAATTGTAATTTGTTATGTGGACCAAATAAAAAAAAAAAAAAAAATGAAGCAGTTGTTAAAGTGGATCAAATAACCAACAGCTGGCTTCGGTAGCTTAGCGGTAAAGCTACAAGGCTCGTGATCCAGAAATCGTAGATTCATGTCCCGTCCGAAGTCAATTTTGTATTTAGGTATATTTTTGTCCCATGTGGTAGCAGGTCTGTTGAAATACCGGGAATATTACCTGTGTAAATCTTTCTCCCCCTTCTCGGGATCAACAAACCCAGGACCTCAGCATAGAATAGCCAATTGCCAAAATGATTAATGATGCGGATGATTCTATAATAAACATGAGGGACATACCAGTACTAGAAAATGTAAAATACACATTATATCAGCAACGCTGTTTTTATCCGGATCATATCGACCGGCTCTAATAAGGATAACGCGAGGATGTAGGCCTTTATTTGGTTTCGGCAGAATAATGCAGGTTCTGGAAAATAGCAAATAAAAAAATGTCAGCCTGCCCTGCATACATATTTGCATTTTGAAGGAAAGGCTGAAAAACGTTCAATAAAAAATTACGGGTAGCAACTCGCGCGAAAAATATGACAATTGATTTCAATTGTTCACACGCCGCCGGCGGTCTCTTGTGTCATGATGGTTTGACAAGATGCATTTTTGATATTTTGGAATGGTTAGGGAATAATTAATTTAGCACGAATTTCTTAAATCATCTATTGTAGGTGCCTACTATCATTTATGTGGTAAAATACAATACATTAAAAATTTTACACTTCGCAGAACGATTAGATTTTTTTATATATTAAAGATCGATGGAATGCCAATATGCTGTAACACAAAACACGTACGCGAATCTGTTTATTCACGTTGGCTTCCACTCTATATTGCAAAACGGCTTAGCGTCAGCAATTGTAGACTTAAAATCGTATGATACTTGCCTAAGTCCTGTGATCGAAATACAATACCTACTCTCATAATACAATAAAATCTTCCCAAAAATGCTTACCCCAATCTCAAAAAGTCCAAAAACTCAGGCTCGGTAGGTTTCATTCGCAACGTCACATCAGCAGCGGTTGTACGCAATGTGTAAAAGAGATCAATCTTTGATTTCACGCGTTCTAATGAAAATTTACATCCTCGGAGAATAGCTATGAGCCATTGATCATCTAAAAATAAACACGTGTATTTATTACTGAGGTGTAGTCCGAAGTCCCAAAGGTTGATGTTTTTTATTGGGTGACAGACACGTGAAGAACTGACAATTTTTGTACATAAATTTATGTAAAATTAAGGTTATTTCACAAGAAAAACAAAAACAAATGCATTAAGAGCTGGTATGGTTTCAATCCAAAGTGATAGTGTTTCGATTTATGCTTCAGCTGTTCTCCATGGAATACATATAAAGACCTTGGAGGGAAGAAAAAGTAAGCGCTGATGAAAGAGGGAAAAGGGAAGAAATCTCTCAAATAATACACAAGCTATCTCACCGCGTATGGCCATCTGACCTACATAGTCTAAAAGAGATGGCCTATAGAATTTTTTTTATTTTTCTTGAGATTTCAGTATTTGTCATTTAATATTTTTGTGATTCTTGCTAATATTTATTACGAGTATAAGAGGTAATTATAGAATGTAACTCAACTTAACCGGTTTTGTTTCAATAGTTTTTTTTAAATATATAATCAATACTTTCATTAAAAACTAAGGCCATCATCCCTACTTATATCCTACCTTATACCTACTTGAGCTTACTGACTTTCTTTATAGTGACTGAAAATGCATAAAATAAATATTTATCACCGACATTATTTTATTACGTAAACTAAACGTTCTGTGAAAATTCTCACATAAAAATCTTCCGAATAAATAATTCGGATTGTTTTCTGGAATTACTTTTTGTATTTCAAAAATACTTTTCTCCGGTTCTTTGAATTCAGTTGCCACGAGGGTAATTTTTAAAATCAGATTTACATTTGACATACGTACTTACTGTGTTAGTAATTCAACATTAAAAATTAAGTGCGTAATTAATTCAGTTCATATGGTACATTATTGCCTTCTTTGATGACAAATAATAATATTTCAATAATTTAAGAAAAAAAAAAAAAAAAAAAAAGGCTTTGAAATACGCATAGATAGGTAGGCGGTCGATCGTGGCGTGACAGGCAATATATAAATAGTGTGAACAATAATGTATAATAATATTATCGAGATAGAATGTAATGTAATGATAATAAGTTGTTTTTTGTATTTTACGTTTTAATTTTGTTAATGTTGTAGGTATTTCAAGGTGTTGCCTAATCCGTCTGCTTATTTATTTATTTAATAGTTTTATCCTCTTATTATCATTAGACACACCACATATTTGTTTATATATTTATTGGACCTTTGACATCCGTGACCATGCATCCAACGGTTCCAGTCGAAAACCAGCGTCAGGTACTTATACCTTATAGGTACCTGACATCATGCTGAACTGGATACCTTTTTGGCGCAGCCGTGCGACACATATGCCTTATTATTATTATAAATTTAATATAGGTAGTTAATTTAGATATAATTGTTATTTTAGTTCATTATTTAAGTACTTACTTTGTATCTATTTTTTATTTTATCTTTTTTTAAATTTAATTTTGTTGTGTGTATACATATGTGTCCTGGCTAAGCGCTAAATAAAATTTTCATTTTCATTTTTTTTTTTTTTTTTTACCTGTTCTCGCTCTCAAATGTGGTTGCTTTCTTATCCATTCCTTCAATGAACGCAAATCTTCATGAATTCGTTTTGGATTTTCATTTAATTCACGTTTAGCTATGGCAGCCAATTCTGGATCCAATTCACGAATCATTGTCTAACCTGAAATTCAACACAATTTTACGTTATTAATCACAAAGACAATCGCAATCTTACTGACGAATTTTGTAATATAACTTACAGATATGTTGTTTATTACACTTTAAACTGTTTACTGACTACGTAAAGATAACGATATCAATAATAAAAACGTTTTTATAGCATAACCCGCGTGCACTGTCAACGAATAATGTTATAACATAGCAATAGCTATTGGCACTAATATCACAGGTGTATCGAACATTTTATCAGTATAAAAGATGTTATCTAAATGCACATATCATTGGTGCGATACAAACGATAGGTGCTAGGCACAGAGCTGCCAACATTACCTAATCGTATGTTTGACTAATTCATAAACCTACCCGCAATAGTACCTAATCTGATTAAACTAGTCAACATTTGGACGTAATAAAATGACAATGATATCTATGATATCTTTCCGACGTAATAATAAGATGAATGTATGGTCCCGTAACAACTATCACAGAGGCATGACACCTTAGGTCTCAGGGGTGGCAACGCGTCTACATTTTGACCTCTGGTTTTTATGTAGATGTCTATAGGCTGCAGTCATCACTTAACATCAATGTAAGCTGCAAGCTTGTTTGTCATTTACCTTACATAAAAAAGTGGCCGTGAGAATTGAGATTCTATTTATAGATAGTCATATCCATAGAACTTTTAATAATTTTTAATTGGTAGGGTGAATATAAAGTAATAAATCGGAAACTAGTACATTTTTATCGTTTGATAATTTTTTTTCATTTAATTGATTCTAAGCACCCTTACTTGCATACCTGTTATTTAAGAATATCAATCAAAATTGATTTCTATCCCGTCACACTAAACTCAGTGGTCAGTAATAATCCAGAAAAAAATATGCAAAAACATTTTTCTTCAAAATTAATCATTATTAATCTTTTTGCACCGCCTTTTATCATGAACTAGATGCGCCCGCGACTTCGTCCACGTGAGAAAAAATATGATTGTTCAGTATCTACCCGGACGAAGTCGTGGGCGCAGCTAGTATAAAAGTAGCCTAAGTTACTCCTTATTACATCAGCGATCGCCAGTGAAAGGCCCGTCAAAATCGGAGACACTCAAATTCTATTTATTTGTATGTAGGTATGTATGTATATATGGATGTATGGAGGTAAAAGTAGCCTAAGTTACTCCTTATTACATTAGCAACCTTCCCGTGGAAGTCCCGTCAAAGTCGGATACACTCCAATCTACTTATTTGTATGTAGGTTTGTTTGTATGTAAGGATGTATGGAAATAAAAGTAGCCTAAGTTACTCCTTGTCACATCAGCTATCTGCCAGTGAAAGTCCCGTCAAAATCGGTCCAGCCGTTCCCAAGATTAGCCCCGCCAAACAGACAGACAGACAGACAAAAATTGTAAAAAATGTGGTTTTGGTATATGTACCGTGTATACATACATATGCATTTAGTAAAAAGCGGTTATTTTAATATTACAAACAGACACTACAATTTTATTTATTTGTATAGATATAGACATACCTACATATCGTCAGAAGTTATCACGAACTATAATATTATACTTCGTAATTATCTATATTATAAAGTCATTGTTCCTAAGAATTTGATATCGGAACGGTGGCTAACCTTACAAAAACTTCTCATCTCGTTTTTATAGACTAGGTAGGTACCTATATATGTAACAGGACTATATTTGAATAAATCGGTAGAATTAAATTGATTTAGGTATGTTATGAGGCATTAGATTCATGAATACGAGTATTTTGCACGTGTATATTTTGTATTGCTGTTAATGTCAACTAAAACTTTGATAAAAGGCTTCGCACTTAGCGGGCCAGAGCATCCTAAACTCGGTATTGATCCAGAAAACAAATCCAATCTGCTTCAAAATAATTACTTATATAACAAAATGCAAAAGGTTTAAACTTGTTGTTGGTAAAATCTTCCTGGATCCTTCTACAAGTGTAGAAGGATTTTCACTTTCATTTCACTTTCACAACTAAACTGAGCAAATAGTGATGAAAGTTAACATTAATATTAATATGGTTTGGATCCCGAGAAAGGACAGTAGCTAATATTTGTGCGAAAAACAAAGACTATGACCACACGGACATAATCGTAGAAAACCAGCCAGTTACGAAATATTATTATTTAGGAAAATATAGATGACCCGGTTAGTCCTGCCCGTGCGGGACTAACGCTTGATTCGAAGGGTCGCAGGTTTGATCTCCGCACCGAAACTAATGTTTCTATGACCTAAAAATATCTATTTCGTGTCTAGGTGTGTGTGTATGTGTTATGTGTGTACAACGGCACCCACGACACAAATTTATACTTAGTGTGGGGCTGAGAGTGTAAGCGTACATATCTTATTTATTTAGACAGGTCAAAATTTTATTGATTAAGAGCTGGTACTGTTTTTAACACAATAGGTACTTGTAAAATACACACTTGGGAATATAGAATCGGGTTTTCTTCATTCATTGACTATAATTAGGTAACTTTTTCGTAGCAGGCCCTATAACAACTACCTATATAACGCAGAGACATAACAACTTAGGTCTCAGGGGTGGCAATGCATCGGCATTTTGATCTCTGGTTTTCGTGTAGATGTCTATAGGCTGCAGTCATCACTTAACATCCATGTGAGCTGCATGCTTGTTTGCCACATGCAAAACATAAAAAAAAATACAATGTTCATAGTCACATTTTAAAGTATCCGTGACTGGGATTATTCCCAGCCCAGCATTATTAATATTGACCTCCTTATGAAGGTCAATATTAAAAAGCTTAAATTATGCTAAAATATCGTCCTCGTTCTAATTGGAATCGCCTTGTGCCTTGCTAATAGTGCTATAAACACTAGCATAACATTTATTTACAAGTATTATACAAATGAAACCAACGTAAGTCAAACGAATCCCTGGAGGGAAAATAGCCTAAATAGAAAGAAGAAGAAGAAAGAAGTATTTATAATATACCTAAAGGGGAAAATCCTCTGATAGTGCCCAATCCTGTTGTAAGCATCTTTTGGAAGGCTTTTGTCTAGCTGCGGACGTCTATCAGCTGTAGTGATAATGGTGATGATGATGAACTTATAATATAAATAAATGACTATTTTGTAACCAATGTGTGTTTACATAAAAACTAAAAAAATGTTTTTTATTTCTTTACTGTGACTTTATAATATCTAAAAAAGTTTTTTTTTCTAAAACATATTGTTAATTCGTCTGCAGAAGCCGCACAAGTGGTGGCTGAATTCTGAAATGAGTACTATCTACCATAATCTGAAAAAATACGAAATTAATTTTCGTATTTTAAAGTCATAATTTACAAATAGTGCCTGCCTTTACAAATAGGCCCTGTAATTTCCGGCACAGGGGCATAACACCTTAGGCCTCTGGAGTGGCAGCGCATCTGCATTTTGACCTCTGGTCATTGTGTGGGTGTCTATAGGCTACAGTCATCACTTAACATCAACGTGAACTGCAAGCTTGATTGCCACTTTTATTACATAAAAAAAAGTTCGTAAGTACCTGTCAATTCCTTGATGCACTATTTAATTCTAAGGCTGTACAAAATTCGCTGAGTCAGCTAGTCTTAATATGAAAATAAATAATTTAAAAAATATTTACCAGTCTTATGAAACAAATAACGTATTTGCACAGTAAATGTTTAACATAAACTGAAGCTAATCTCAACTAAATACACGTGTGACCTCTTATAAAAATATTCATGATAAAATCATGAATTATTCTCAAGACTTTTTATCTTGTTTCGGTTGCAGTTTATTCATTTTGAATTATTTTATTTTAGACAAATCAAATAACACACATAAATACTCGAAAATTCATTTCCAGTTAGATTTTTGCGTCCAATTGTTGTTAAGAGATTGGTGATTTCAGCTTTAAGAATCATTATTAAATAATTGTAATATTTATTCAGACTTGGAATTCTTAGAACATGCTTATACTTATTATATACCTATAAAGAGTTAATTTAAAGGAGATCAGCCAAAATGGTACATAGATTGTACATACAAATACGAGTACTTTACATAAAATTTGTGCGCATAGACCTGTAAATTTTTCAGTATAATATTATACTGAAAACCACCGGAAAAGTATTTAAAACAGATTTTGAAAAAATCTGTACTTTTGATATTTATGATGGCGTAGAAAGGAACGTATCGAAATGTAATGGCGTAGGATATAATTATTGTATCAGAAAGTATCGATTAATCATATAAAAAAAAAATCGGTTACATAATAAGTAGAAAAATAAGTGAAAGTACACGTTAGATTTCATTTTAATTTGCCAACAACCAGATGAGGATTTACTGAAATTCATTAATTTAGGTTTTAAAATCAACACAAAAGACAAAGTGACCCAATCAATGGATCGATATTCTTAAACATAGATATTTTGTGACAGCCGCCTATGTTGACACATCCCTTTTTGACGCTTTGATATGTCACCTCATGTCTGTCACGTCATTGATGATTGACGTCAGGGCCATGAAACTTAGTACAAAATAATTCAACACTTTTTTCCATATACACTAGCGCCAACTAGCGACGAATGCCCCGCCAGAAAATAAACTTTTGCTAATTAATGTCACAATATGGCAGGAGATGTCACTAGTAACTCTGTATATTTTGTTAATTAATATTTCATGTTTAAATAATTATAGTAATTATATATTCACTATAATATTGCTCAGTATTTTTTTTAAGAAAATAAAAATGCATTTAATAATGTTTTGAAAAATATGATGAATTGACCTGTATTGTCTATGGCTCGTAATTTTATTTACTCTGGTATTTATCTATTTGTTTATTGGTAGTATTTATTACATTTATCGTTTTATTAAGTATTTTATTTTAATGGTTTTATTATATGTATTATATCTGTATGTACCATGTATAAGTATTAGTGCCATTATAAATCATTTCACATCTGTGGTTCATTCTCGCTAAGGTTCCTGTTGAAAACCAGCGTCAGGTACCTTATATACGAAGTTACCTGACATTTACTGAACAGGACACATTTTTGACGCAGCCGTGAGGCACATATTACGTGAAGGTATGTACCTAATAATTTTAGAAATTGTGTTGTCTTTTCTTTGTTTATTGTTAGCAACGTTTTATGTCTGTTTTATGTGCCTCGCTGTGTGTCAAATAAATGTTTCTTTCTTTCTTATGCAAGAATCTTTTCCTCAAATACCGCACAACTCTGTTGTGGGCATCTTTGGGGAAGACTTTGTCCAGCAGTAGATGTCTTTCAGCTGGAGTGATGATGGGAAATATTCTAAATATAAATTTCCGAAGTTTTATACCTATTTTGAATTTGAAATTCTTGTTTACCAAATGGCACATAAAAGTGATGTATTGTTACTTTTTAAGTAATTCAATTTTTTTAATCTGAAAATCTTCACTGTACGTTTATTATTTATAAGATGCTTTGTTGCTTGGCTCAATGCTGATTTAGCTGTACAAAACTGTTGAAATAATGATTTTGTGATGTATTATTATCATTACTGTTAAATTATTTGTAAGTGAAGGTATGGAAAGAGAATGTCTAGTTTTATTTTGCCAAACTTATGTTTTGTCAGTTCGTAAAAGAGAAAATGTAACATTCTGGTGATGTATTGAACTATTTTAAGTTGTAGTAATTTTTGAACGATTATTTATTTAATTGAAAAAATAAAATAAAATTGACTGTCAATGTATCAATTGTATTTCCCCTTAACTTTTTTTTCTTTCGTATCACAAGCAATTAAAATATTCTCAGTTATTATATATCTACATATGTTCTTATGTTGAACTAAATTTGAAATAAAACACTTCAAAAGTATATACCTTATTTTATTTTTGACTTGATAAGCAGTGTTGTTATTTACATTAAACAGAAAATTAAACGGCATATCGGCTGCCTTTAAATATTGTTTATCAATGTTTTTTTTTAATTCTAAACAAGAGGTAATAAACCACTTGTTTAGAATTAAAAAAAATATATTCAGATTTCTTAATAATATAGGTACCCTTTATACAAATAAATACAAGCGCCATCTATTGGTACCTACGTAAAATCACATGAAAGCGCTATCTAGTGGTGAATGCCCCTCACTTTTCCCAATCTTTACGTTCAGTTGCCAATCTATACCCTATATACCAGGGCCATGAAACTTAGTACAAAATAATTCAACACTTTTTTCCATATACACTAGCGCCAACTAGCGACGAATGCCCCGCCAGAAAATAAACTTTTGCTAATTAATGTCACAATATGGCAGGAGATGTCACTAGTAACTCTGTATATTTTGTTAATTAATATTTCATGTTTAAATAATTATAGTAATTATATATCCACTATAATATTGCTCAGTATTTTTTTTAAGAAAATAAAAATGCATTTAATAATGTTTTGAAAAATATGATGAATTGACCTGTATTGTCTATGGCTCGTAATTTTATTTACTCTGGTATTTATCTATTTGTTTATTGGTAGTATTTATTACATTTATCGTTTTATTAAGTATTTTATTTTAATGGTTTTATTATATGTATTATATCTGTATGTACCATGTATAAGTATTAGTGCCATTATAAATCATTTTACATCTGTGGTTCATTCTCGCTAAGGTTCCTGTTGAAAACCAGCGTCAGGTACCTCATATACGAAGTTACCTGACATTTACTGAACAGGACACATTTTTGACGCAGCCGTGAGGCACATATTACGTGAAGGTATGTACCTAATAATTTTAGAAATTATGTTGTCTTTTCTTTGTTTATTGTTAGCAACGTTTTATGTCTGTTTTATGTGTCTCGCTGTGTGTCAAATAAATGTTTCTTTCTTTCTTATGCAAGAATATTTTCCTCAAATACCGCACAACTCTGTTGTGGGCATCTTTGGGGAAGACTTTGTCCAGCAGTAGATGTCTTTCAGCTGGAGTGATGATGGGAAATATTCTAAATATAAATTTCCGAAGTTTTATACCTATTTTGAATTTGAAATTCTTGTTTACCAAATGGCACATAAAAGTGATGTATTGTTACTTTTTAAGTAATTCAATTTTTTTAATCTGAAAATCTTCACTGTACGTTTATTATTTATAAGATGCTTTGTTGCTTGGCTCAATGCTGATTTAGCTGTACAAAACTGTTGAAATAATGATTTTGTGATGTATTATTATCATTACTGTTAAATTATTTGTAAGTGAAGGTATGGAAAGAGAATGTCTAGTTTTATTTTGCCAAACTTATGTTTTGTCAGTTCGTAAAAGAGAAAATGTAACATTCTGGTGATGTATTGAACTATTTTAAGTTGTAGTAATTTTTGAACGATTATTTATTTAATTGAAAAAATAAAATAAAATTGACTGTCAATGTATCAATTGTATTTCCCCTTAACTTTTTTTTCTTTCGTATCACAAGCAATTAAAATATTCTCAGTTATTATATATCTACATATGTTCTTATGTTGAACTAAATTTGAAATAAAACACTTCAAAAGTATATACCTTATTTTATTTTTGACTTGATAAGCAGTGTTGTTATTTACATTAAACAGAAAATTAAACGGCGTATCGGCTGCCTTTAAATATTGTTTATCAATGTTTTTTTTTTAATTCTAAACAAGAGGTAATAAACCACTTGTTTAGAATTAAAAAATATATATTCAGAGTTCTTAATAATATAGGTACCCTTTATACAAATAAATACAAGCGCCATCTATTGGTACCTACGTAAAATCACATGAAAGCGCTATCTAGTGGTGAATGCCCCTCACTTTTCCCAAACTTTACGTTCAGTTGCCAATCTATACCCTATATACTGTATAATCTATACTATATACTGTATAATCTATGATTGACGTCACGTCATTCACTTGGCGTTCTGTGACTTCTGTGTGTTTTGACTACTGGCTTGTTTTTGTGCTTGTTGAAACGAATTTCGAGTGGCTCTATCTGCGAGTGTGGCTTGGATGAAGGAACCCCGGATCATATATTTTTCAACTGTCCTCTAAACCAGAATTCCCTATATACCCATCTCCCGCAAAAAATCCCTCTTCCTACCAATTCAAACTCCCTTCTTATGCGTGTCAATTCCCCTTCTGTATATATTCTTTGTAAATACATCCGTGTAAATGATATTAAATTGTAACCTGTGTTGATTTGTTTCTACTAACTATATTTGTTTTGTTGATACTAACTTAACCCTATGTGTTTGTCTTTGTCTTTTGTTGTAGATACCAAAACGCTAAATAATTACATTCGATATCCTCCTTCATATCTACCGGGCATTTTCCTTTCACTTGTGCCTCTTCTATATCGGACTTTGGCAGAATTACCCTTAAAGTTGGTAGTTGCCATTAATCAAAAGAAAGAAAGAATTTCGAGTGCTTTTGCGATTTGGAATACGTAGGTAGTGCTAGAGGTTTCTGTTCAAATCAGTTGATCGTGTTCGTTAGTTTTTCTGTAAACAATTTATTATAATCTGCAAAAGTAGACTGGAGTTTGCCAAAAAAAAGTGCTCGGTGTTCAGTGAAAAGCATTCATAGGTAGGTATTTGTGGATACAAGCGTGATTACTTAGTGTAAAAATTACTTTCCTAGCGATAATAGCTATACAAACCGACAATTTTAAATTAGCGCCTATTAGTACGAAAATAAAAAAAATATGACGGAAAAACGACTTCATTCTTACAATTTTTAAGTTGGTATTACTCACGAACCCAATTCTTCAACGAAGTGAAATATGTTTTAAATAGTAGCATATGTACTAATGTCTGAAGACGAAAAGTTTTATTGATGTACAATTATGTACCAATGCCCCATACAAAGTGGCGGATCTCCTTTACGCATCACCTCTTGCAGGCAGTTTCTCTAGATCAATCCCAACAACATTTGTTCTACGACTTTTTGCAAATCTTGATAAATAATCCAATAAAAAATAAACAACAACAAATGTTTTCAAAAGTTCAAAAAAACATTGCCGCGCCGCTGCGTCTCCCAACAACCTCGCTCCCCGCTGCACATGGCGATATTTTGTCTGGGCAAAGGTGCGTGGCATACCTATGCTAAGAGTAAATTTTAATGCCAGTTAAAAGGCAAAAAATAATTTTGTATGGGAAATTTTAATATGTAATGGAAGTGGCAAACAAGCAGTTCACATTGATGTTAAGTGATGACTGCAGCCTATAGACCAAGGTCAAAATGCAGATGCGTTACCACTCCTGAGGCCTAAGGTGTTATGCCTCTGTGCTGGAAATTATGGGGCCGTAAAAATTTAAAAAGTCGTGGAATAAATGTTGTTAGGATTGATGTAGAGAAGTTATGTTCGTTAGAGAAGTTAGTGATGCTCTAACTACTAATAAACCTGTATAGTTAGGTACCTATATCCAAACATCAAAGAATCTAAAAAAAAAAAAATATTTCAAAAAGAAAACCTCAATGCACAAACATATCTCCGTATGTTATAGGATAGACAAAGTAATACTGTTATCTAATTAAATGGATTACTTATACTGATAGATATTGTTATACATTGTAATAGGTAACTATCACAGAGACATAACACCTAAGGTCTCAGGGGTGGCAACGCATCTGCATGACGTATGACCTCTAGTGTTTATGTTGCTGTTTATTGGCTGCAGTCATCACTTAACATCAACGTGAGCCGCATGCTTGTTTGCCACCTTTCTTACATAAAAAAATATACTTTTACATGAGGTCGATAGTATGCAAAATCATGCTCATGTGGTCAAAGTTGTAGTAAAAAAATCGTCAGCTAAATAAACTGTACTCGTAAATTATGTCTAAGTAACCACAACCAAAGACCGAATAGTAAATCAGTTGACAACAATTTGAGGTTCTATACAGTTGAGTGAAAATGAAACGCGCATTTTAATTTGCTACTAGCAGTCACCCATCACACATCCGACCGCGCCCGTAATGCTTAACCGAGTAGATCGCTTACGGCCATACATTACTGCTGAACACTACCATTTAGCGGCAGATAAATTAGGTAATGCGGTGGTGCCTACACCCTCGAGCTCCTACACTAGAACTCTACCACCAATAAAAATACCTATTCATTGCCTATTAAAATGATGAATGACTATTTAATGTACGGCCCTGTAGTTTCCGGCACAGAGGCATAACACCTTAGGCCTCAGGAGTGGTAACGCATCTGCATTTTGACCTTGGTCTTTGTGTTGGTGTCTATAGGCTGCAGTCATCACTTCAATGTGAACTGCATGTTTGTTTGCCACAACCATTACCTTAAAAAAAAACAATACTAAAGGTTACTCACACTTGGTCACAACTATTCAAGACTCGAAATCTTTCAAATCATGCCAACTTTTTGAAAGGTAACGAATTATTTTATTTTTGTTTTTTTATTTTTACTAATTTATTACCTAACATTCACATTAATGCGATTACAGCTTTCTAAGAACCTTTCTTTGAAACCTCTATCACATATCGTTATTTTTATAAATTGCTATCAGCTCTTTTTTGACGTCTCCATCCATATTTATTTGTAGAATAGCCAATTTTATTACATTTGTAGATAACTAAGCAGAGTTCTAACAAAGTCGAGCAGTTTATTATTATACGCGTGCAGCAATTGTCATAATCTGGCCTGCCGATTAATTTTCTCCTTTTTTATATTGAGTTTTACCAATAGATATGTATCCAAAAGATATGTATTTCATTTACTTGAGTAATTGCATGTACAAATAAATAAGGTAGCAAAATAAAAGTCCAAACTTATAATAATATATTAATCAATTAATCAACATATTATATTTATACATCATCTAGAAAAACAGATTTGACTCCCGAAATTATGATGACCTGGGGGCCGACCGCTAATATATTTTAATGCCTCTACTCCACAAACAGAGGGACGACCGCCTTACCACTATGTAAATATAGAAACTGTGGCCTTACTCTAATGCTTTCTTAGGACTTTATATGGTCGGTTTCGTACCGCCTATAACATTTTGCTCTTAAGTCATTAATATACAAAAAAACCCTGTATATCAATGTCTTAAGTATATACCTGCGGACGAAAACACTTCCAGGAAAAGTAAGGCGGTATGAAACTGACAAGATGATGTCATAATCGAAAGCTAAAGAATTAGGCGGTCGGCACTCTGTGTGTGGAGCTATAGTGTGAAGTAAAAAAAGCAATAAATTATCTCATATTTGTGGACACAACTTTTGGCTGAATTGCATCTAGTTCAATTTGTATAAGACCGTAATGAACTAAACATATTAGGTTTGTTTTCTTTAGACTGTTATTATTTTCTAAACGTATCACATCTCAGTGCTTTTTTCAGATATTTGGCTACTTAAACTACCCAGGCAGTTATAGGTATTTATATCAGTGTGTATTTTTTTTTAATCCACCAAGAAAAGAGAAGAATTTATTTCTCTTAGGAGCATTCCTTTTTGTTTCATCAGTCCCGTATTTCAATTCCTCTTCAAACCACGAACTATATTCTCGAAGTTTGGCGTCCCAATATTCTGTAAAAAAATTACATTGATGAACCAAATTAAGCTTCGTACTTAGTATACTAATCTAAATTAAGATGCTCGTTGTTCATTGTGTTGTTTATCATATACAAAACATTTGGTTTCTCTTTCTACCTTGATATCTGTAGGCCGTGCCGCCTATTAAGTAGGTATACGTGTTCTAGAGTTCACTGACGGTGTCCCAGTCCCCAGTGACGGAGCTCGCGGGCGTAGGCACCATCGCATTTCCTTATATACTTATTGCTAAATGGTAGTGTTCACCACTATCGTGTTTCGGTCAGGTGGTAATGTACGGCCCTGTAATTTCCGGCACAGACGCATAACAGAAGCGGCAACGCATCTGCGTTTTGACCTCTGGTCTTTGTATAGGTGTCTCTAGGCTACAGTCGTCACTTAACATCATTGTGAACTGCATGCTTGTTAGCCACTTTCATGACATAAAAAAAATGTGTCGTGAGTCAGGGGAGAATATCGAATAATCGCCACGCTTGGCAGGCGGATTGGCGAACGCAGTGACGGTAGTTTTACCGCGGGAAGAATAGAAATAGAAAATATTTTTATTTCGAATAGATCTTTACAGACACTTTCAAAACGTCAAGAAATATATAAAATACCTAGAGTGAATAACCATTACATAAAGTAAAGCAAAATCATATATTAATAGTAAGTTAAAAATTAGAATTTAAACTACTTAGTTAAAACATAATAATCACATTTTTTTTCAATTCCTTCAATGATGATAAATGAAGAAAAAGAAAAACTTATTCGTCAAGATCAAAGTTATTCACTTAGCAGAGTTCCAAGTGCAGTCACTACTGAGAAGAACTCCGCTAGCCAACAAACTCAGTAAGAGCTCTTTTAAATGAGAGCTTAAATCTAGTACAAATTATCGTGAAAAATCAAATAATGTGAACGTCCATAGCATAGATGCAAATAAACTGCTATCTACTAAATGTGATGTAGCTCCTCCAAACCAGAACAGACCAGTCCCCACCAACAAGCTATATGAAGCTTCTGCCCATCCCGCGCTGTTATATTTATTACCGTCCTATTGGTATGACCGCCATTGTTCGGTTGACTGACTGCACTTGCGGAAGAATTCTCTTCCAGTAGAAGAAAATTCATCCGCTAGTGGACGGTGGGGTTGTTACGTCATGATGCCCGTAAGCGAACAAAAAATGCTCCTTCTTTTTTTTTAATCGGTAAAGATAACAAATACAAACCTAAACTTTCCTGTATACTACTTCCAGTTCCTCCGTACTCTTTAGGTAAACATTCTTTTGACACGTGTTTATGTAATGTCTCATAATCCTTATTGTGTATTTGTATCTGAAATATTTATAACGTTATTGATGACACAAATGGCGTGGGTTGTTTAATTTATTAATATTTCACTTAAAAATGAAAATATAAAGAGTTCGCTTTATACATCGCTGCGGTGTTGCAGAAATAAACCAAAGTAGTAGTACCTACCTAGTGTATATGCAATACATAGAAAAGATCAATACCTGTTGTATTGATACATCTGATGTAGGTCATAAAAATAAAATTGTTGATTAACCTACTACAATGATATTCACTATTGATTTTTATTTTCTTTAATTTATATATATTAACTTTATTTATAAGTAGAATTATGAAAATAATGAAATTACTGTCATAATTGAAAAGCACAACGTAAAATATGATTTAAACATTTAAAATTTTACAAGGTAAGTATCTGAACTGTTGAATTACAAAAAGATAAAACCTTACTTACTCGATTTCTGTTTTTCTCCGAGAAAAAATTTCTTGTCAGATTTAAAAATGTTTCAAAGATGGCAGGTGTATGCAAGAAGTGAATTCCTTTTAATCTTATCGGCACAGCATCCTATAAAAATTGCATTGAGGTATTAGGTATTATTATGAACCATAGATGTAGTTAAAAACAGTAAAAGACAAATATTGTATAGGTACATTCGATGTCATGAGTAAAATATTGGCCTAACCCACATTTTTTCATTTTTTATGTCAAAGCGCAAAGGATTTAAAGACAAGCATACGAGCCACCTGAAGAGTTGCCAGTGGCAGTGAGCAGTATTTCGAATGGGGCCTCACTTGAGCTTTAAAAAGCTGTAGGAGTTATTTTGATGCGGAATACTTACTGCCTCGTTTTGTTTAGCACCTTAGCGAAGGCGCTTATCGAGGACAATAGAACTAGACTAGTGTCTGAACTCTTTGGAGCCATTGGAGAAGACTAAGTATAGTCCAGTTCAAACCCTCAAAGATACGAGCCTGCGCATTAACCGCTAAAAAGCCCCATTTGCTATAGCGCCACAGTTTCAGAGCAACAACTCAATCAACTCACCATCACTAAAAGTTTATAGGCGTTGACATCTTGACATATCGAATGAAGTACAGTTTCGGGTTCACATGAGGTTAAGACCAAGGTGACATCCAAGAAACTTACTACATTGCTATGATATGGATGATACCTATATTATTAAAAAAAGAAAGTGACCTTTTTAGGAAAATTAATTACATAACAATCATTTAAAAATCTTATAGAAACGTCAACCAACGCTGCGGAGCGAGCCCGTCTTTTGGCGCTTGGAGAGTGGGAATCAGGTCTCTGGTTACAGGCTTTGCCATCACCCAGCATCGGGACAAAGATGGATGACATCACCTTCCGGCTCACTTCTTGCCTCCGCCTAGGCACATCTTGCTGCGCTCCGCATCGCTGCCCCTGTGGTGAAGCTGTCGACCGCCTGGGGCACCATGGTCTCTCCTGCGGCAGATTCACCAGGCACGCCCAATTAAATGACATTCTGCGCCGAGCCCTTTCCACCGCCGGCGTGCCAGCCATATTAGAACCCAACGGCTTGGTACGTGACGATGGAAGGAGACCGGACGGTATGTCATTGATGCCTTGGAAGATGGGTAGGCCTTTGGTGTGGGACACAACTTGCGTTGACACCTTAGCGCCATACCATCTTCCAAGCACGGCGTGTTCCGCTGGCACTGCTGCTGCAACTGCGGAGACCCTGAAACAGCGCAAATATAGTAACCTTCCAGGGGATTATATATTTGTGCCTTTCGGGGTCGAAACTCTTGGTCCATGGGGCCCCAGTGCTCGGGTCTTATTCAAAGAGATCGCAAAACGGCTGGTCGACACTTCCCGTGACCAGAGGGCTGGCCAATTTTTAGGTCAAAGAATCAGCATTGCCATCCAACGAGGCAATGCCGCCAGCCTTCTGGGTACCATAACACAGGAAGGCAGTGATGCGGAATTTTTAGACGCATGTTGCTTTTAGTTTAGGTATAACTTTATATTATGTAAATATTATTTAGCAATAAATGATTTTTCAAACATGACAGATAATTAATTATTCAATTAAAAACATTAAATTATTTACATGTCAATTTTGTGATACAGATACGATTAAAAAAAACACTTGCTTCCATATACTTTCCAATTCAAAAAAGTAGGCAAAAAATTGATTTTAATTATACCTGATAACGTCATGAGTAATTGATAAAAAATAGCGTAGGTACTTTTAGGAATTTAATTGATTTATTATCAAGACGCATCAGCCGATGGAGTGGAAAAGAAGCCCAAGCCGCACGCTTAGGCTGGTCGTTTAGCCGAACACTTTCGTCTATCGCTTATTCAGCGCTCACGGTTGAATGCTCTTCTCAGGCGGAACGTGATCCTTTTTCATGCGTGTAACAGGCGTTAATCAATTTGTAAGACGTTATCACGTCAAAATGTGAGTTTGATTAACTACGTGATGAACGTAGTGATTTTGCAGCGGGATCTTGTACTAGAAGTATATTTCAGGGCATTGCACTGCTGTACAACAGTCTGTAATCTATCAACACCTATCTAATTTGAGCTCATCTGGATTAATAACTGCATAAAAACCTTATATGTATGTACCTGGATGTTGGGTGTAGTTACCGACTCCCTCGTTGGCTCAGTGGTCGCAATCGCGATGGAGAAGCCTGATGTCCTGGGTTCGATAACCAGGTCGGGGAATCTGTTATTGGGTTTTTTTCTGTAAGGAAATTCCCAGTAGTATCCCGTAGTCTGAACATGCCTTGGAGCTCACGTTAAGCCGTCGTGTCGGTCCTGCTCCCGATCTCATTGCGGTCTTATCGGATTACCGTCCCATCGGGCTATGAGAGTGAGGGAAAAGAAAGTGCACCTGTGTTTGCATAATAAATCCCTATAATATCTCCCGCGCAGTTGGCTAGTCTCCGTTAAGATTAGCCGCCATGACCGAAATTCGGTCTGGAAGACATTATGAGTATTATTTACCTGGGTGCTCATGACTAATTTCTTGATTTGCATTGGTGACAGTGATATGTAGTGGCTGAAATTTGTTCCCTCCATATCTACGATATTAATACATCCGCCCACTACATAATTGTCATCCTCCATCATCGATATCTGTAACGGAAGTTAGAAACCCATTCCATTATTTTAGAAACATCTACTTTTAACTTTCTCTGCTGGTGTTTACGTGTTTAGTAGTGTACTTAGTGAGTGACAGGATTCCTTACCCCACGTTATCTTCTTTTATACAGGGTGTAATCGTTAAGTGTGTACAGGCGGTTATTCCGTAATTGTTACACATATCAGAAAACTTTAAACTGATATCGAAAATACTTTATCTAATGAGTAAAATGACAAGTAAATGACGAGTAGTAACTTTTTAAAAATAAGACGATAAATATCCAAAAATGATATGCCATAATCGCCACGGTTGGTAAGCTTATTTGCGATCGCAGTGGCGGTAGTTTTATCGCAGGACGCTGTTGCCCATCCCGCGTTGTTATTTATACTACCGCCCTATTGAAATGGTTTGACCGCCATTGTTCAGTTGACTGACTGCACTAGTGGAAAAATTCTCTTACAGTAGAAGAAAAATATTCCGCTAGGGCGGTGGGTTCGTCACATTCCGACGCCAGTGAGTAGAAGGAGGAAAGTAGGTATTAAGTATTCCGTTTAAAGTAAGAGAACTAAAACCTTTCAACTATCTCATACTAAATATATGGCAGTGTTTAATAAAAAAAAAAAAAACGCTTACACTCACAGCCCCACAGTAGGTATAAACCTGTGTCGTGGGTGCCGTTGTACACATACAACACATATACAAACACCCAGACAAATATCTGTAGGCCATACAAATATTTGTCCCGGTGCGGGGATCGAACCCGCTACCCTTCGAATCAAACGGTCATCTCACACCGGAGACTAACGGGGTTGTTCAAAATAATTAATAATGTAATTTTTTTATTGTAAACGGGACTTAATCGCGTATTATTTTAATCGAAGTATTTACCTCGACACTCGACGTTTCGGACGTAATGCAACGGCCGTGGTCACGAGTAGACTGCAATTAATTCCCGTTTACAATATAAAAATATGAATACAAATCGTGAAAGTTTAAAATAATGTAATTTTGTTGGATATTTCTCGTTTTATTTTTAAAAAGTTATTATTGTCACTTGTTGACTAAAGTACCTACTTTCGATATCAGTTTAAAGTTTCTTGATATCTGTAATACGAGTAGTTACAGAATAATAGCCTGTACACACTTAACGATTAGACTCTGTATAGTAGGTACCTACCTACGTATAACTTTACTAGATTCTCAAATTACAAATTTAAATATCGAATCGCATGTTTCTAGTTCAGCTCGAGACGACAATAATAAAACCCCTCTTCAGGAAATAAGTTCACAAAAGTATGTGTCATTTTAAGCTAATAATTCTTGTTTTGGTTATGGAATGGATCATGAAATAACAACTGCATACCTAGTACTATGGATACGTCTGATATATTGTAGTTTCAAAAACACCGACTGCGTTCATGGAATATTTTGCTATGAAAAGCCAACTATTTTGACTGGAACAATATGATACGGCAGGTCCCTAATCCCTCCCCTCTGTGAATCTCACCCTCAGATCACGACAATAATTCATTTGAAATCATGTGTGTCCTCATCAAGTTATAAGTGGCGGGGAAACTACTTATGGCGAAACTCTTACAAAACTCTACCTGTTGAATGAAAGCAGCAATGGCCATAATTTCCATCATGGTATATTTACTAGGATCACAATACCTAGGTCTGATAATATTGACTTTCGGACCTGCAGGCGACGTTGCTTTGAGTAACGTTGTGAAAACCCTGTAAGTAGACAACGAAATATCTAAAAACCTGAACTAAATAGTTACGTTATCATATATTATGTAAGCATGAAACGCGCATGGCCCGGCGGCTAGTGGAGATCATAAGCGATCTACTCGGTTAAGCACTACGGGCGCGGTCGGGTAGTGTGATGGGTGACCGCTAGTGGCAAATTAAATGCGCGTTTTCGTGCTTCGGAGGGCACGTTAAGCCGTCGGTCCCGGTTGCTATCGATAGATAGCAGTCGTTAAACCATGTGGGAGGCCTTATGGGCGGTTTGAAAACATCCGACAACGGGTTGGCCACTAACCCACCCACCTGCACCAATCCGCATTGCAGCGTGGTGGCCAGGCCTCCCCCCAAAAAAGGGGAGAGACTCGTGCCCAGCAGTGGGACGTATAATGGGTTGCCATTATTATTTATTATTATTATAATATAATATGTAAGCATTATATCATTTTAATTTAATCAACATGTAATTAAGTAAATACTAAAAATGTACTTAAATAAATAAGCAGACCAGACTTGTAAGAAATATTTACAGATTTGTAAAAAAATATTTTCTTACGAATCTGATGTTTGTTGATTTGAGTGCTCTAAAAAGTACAATAGATACGTATTGAACATTGTGCCAGCTAGCAAAAATTAAAATGTCGTTTAATGGTCTAATCAAATATCCTAGTTGTAGGATTGGCTCGATAGAATATACAGAAACCTATGAAGAATATGAATGACACATGTTGGATAATATTGTGTAGCACAGTCATACCAACCATTGTCGTTTTTATTAATAAAATATTATTTTGTTATACTATACAAAATCTGAACAAGGGCATTCGTACAGCCGGACAAAAGTAGATAAAAATTAAAAAGGAATAATAAACATAGATCAATACCTACTATTAATAAAATTGTATAGTGTGAAAGTAACATATTCAATAGGTACTTAACATAAGTTTGTACTTTTATTTGTATATACCTAACAATAATGTATTCATAATGAACAACTCTGAGAACAGCAAATTAACAACTAAGTTGGCTATATTATCAGGAAATACTACAATAACCATTATAATTTTATAAATACCTAAAACATGAAGTCAGCACAATAGCTCAATAGTGAAGGGATTTTGTTCATTTAGGTATTAACAGTTTACTGTTACTGGACTAGAAAACTTGTTGGATTAATGATTAAATGTGTATTAATGAAATATCCAATAAAATTACCCTAAGTGTAGAATTTCAAAAAACCGCGGTTCTGAATATTTCACACAAAATAACTCAGGCGTTGTACTTCGTATGCTATAATATAAGTCTATCTTCTCCTTAACACGTTGCAAATTGTATTTGCAACCTCTAAGAAACGCCACAAGCCATTGGCCATCTGAAAGAAAAAACATTTACATTTTACCTTCACGCCAAGTCTCTTACGGGCTAGACAGAGAGTGCGCTCTAGGCCAATTTTATGTCTATAGGTACTAATATTAGAACGCTGAAGGATTTGTTTGGTTGAACGCGCTGATATGAGGGACTATTCGGTTTAGTTTTAAAAAATATTTTTGTATTGGATAGTCCATACATCGTGGAAGGATAACATTACGCTACGACCCATAGCTGAGGTGCTTCAATGATAAATGACGCAAAAATTGAAAAAAATGTTTTAAGGCCCGCGAAAAAGTAGCATAAAAACTGCATCTTTCCGCCGGTACCGGAGGGTTGGGCATCATTAGATAACTTAGATTTAGTACGTAATACGATTGCGCTGAACTAGCAAATGGAATCCACGCGAGCGAATCCGCAGGTACAGCTAGTGGTTCATAAGCAGTAGTTAATTGTATTAAAGAGGTCATAGAATAATGAGTCATGTAATTTATATCACAAATATATGCAATTATTTTAATGCACACGCAATCAAATCGTGTTATTTATTGATACATTGTAGGTATACACCGTTATCTAAATCTTAATGTCTATATCGATTCAAATTATACATTACCGGCCAAGGGTCGGAACGTTAGTATTTATCCCACATTTATCCGTTACTAGTTATTACTAGGCTTTTCATCGCGGTTTCATACACTTCAATTCCTAATATTTAAAAATAAAATACGCTTACACTATCAATCCCATTCTAGGTTTAAACCTGTGAGTTGTACACACACAAACACCCAGACCCGAAACAAATATCTGTAGGCCATGTAAATATGTGTGCTGGTACGAGGATGGAACCCCAGACCTTCGAATCAAGCGATCGTGATATGACACACCGCTGGACTAAGCCGGTCATAAAAGTTCAAAAGTTGAAACGAAGATCAAATGATGTCTTAATGGTCATTCATACTTTTTGGAACCATGTTAGTGAATTATCAGCCTATAGTAATATTGAAGTTCGCTCGGAATCGAACTTGATTTCCTCTCCACTTTATCTTTTTAAATCTATAAATAAGTAGGTATTGAGGATTTTGTTCCGCACTTATCATGAAAGTCAAGTTCACGCTCATTATATCTTTTCAAATCGATAATAATAAATAAGATAATACTGTTGTATTTTATACTTATAACTACTAATTTTCCAATACCTTAACGATATTTTTTGCATTTCCTGTTATCGTTTTTCGTAAACTCATTATGGTCTGATGGATATTGAAAGAAAAGTGTTACGTAAAAGGTTTAATGTAACACTTTGTTTTCATTGTACCCTATATTGTGTTAATTTTTTCCGCAGCAACAGTTTTATGTAACTTTGTGTTATCTAGCAAATAATTGTAATAATAAGTCTAACAATCTGTACGTTCGACAAATCTGAGTGAACTTACCTAATATTTCTCATGTAAGTGAATTTTTGTTAATTCTTAATGTGAAATAAAGATGTTAAACCTTTAAACCCATTTAACGCACAAAATATTCATTAATTATTTTATTATTAACAAATGAAACCGCAAAATAGCAATTGATAAGGTTGAAAAAAATTAAATACCGATCTAACTTATGTTTATTACATATTCTCTGGTGTTACACCAGAGAATATGTAATAATACTACGTAACACGACTGCATTCGGTCGGTGGACCGAAACCCCCGCGAGCGGACCGCATCAGACTTTATTAATAATAGTTCTGTCCGCCGGACTCCTCTACACACGCCCAGATTTGGTTCGGAGCGTACCGAATTCGCTGTCCTCTCCGTACCAAATCCGGACGTGTGTTACGACTATTGCTAATTTTGAGTCAGCGCCAAACAGATTGATTTGATTGATAAATCTAATATTTCCTCAAATTTAAACCATTCAAAATGTTTGTACTCGTAACTGTATTAAACAAAATGCTAGCGCTTCACAAATATTTGTAGAATAAGTACAAATTTAATTTAAAAAAAACTGACCTTTTCTTGCGTGGATGTGTGGTTGTGAAGCAATCCAATCTTTAATTTCACTTATAGAGTTTCGAAGCACATTTGGATCTTCATTTAGCTCAATCTCTGCTTTAATCCGTAAATAAGGAGACAGAGGCCGTATCGTCATTTTGCAATATCTGGAAAACCAGCCACATTAATTGACACCTACTATTTCGCACCATAAAATGTGTTGTTAAGTACCCTCCAAAGTCTAATTGACAGATTTTTTTTAGATTGAAACCCTCCTATACCCTATGAAGTAAACTACTATCGTCTTGTAAACTCGTAACGTACCTAATACATACATCGAATTCGAATAAAAAAAATATATTTTACATCTATTTATACAAGCACATCTCTCAAGTGACTGTTACGAACTGCCATAAATAAATAGTACATGAAGTAAACATACATAATTTCAACGTCAGCGTATTATTTTTCTGCCTTTGATACGATTGTTACCAATTCAGTTAAAATCGATATAACTTAAATATAATTAAATTATAATTACACACATACACGAGTACACCATATTAAAATCGATCTGATTGTTATAATCCTTTGTTACCTACTAGATATCAATATACGACTTAAAGTACAGACTGGAATAATTGATATGACCATACAATGTAGTCATCACAATCTTACTTACTTTTATAAATGTGAAGGGTGGATGTTTGTTTGTTTGTTGCTCAATTACAGGTAGAATGTATATACAACACATCGGACACTGTTTAACCCTTTCAATGATTCCTTAGAAATTTTTTAAGTACACGGGTACGAATTCGAGGGCAAAAGCTAGTATTATTTTAACAGTATATGAAAACACAATGCACCTCTACTGGTTTGTTTCATCTATAGATTTTTTTATGTCTGAAGGTT
Source organism: Macrosoma leucophasiata (assembly GCA_036365455.1). Taxonomy (NCBI): domain Eukaryota; kingdom Metazoa; phylum Arthropoda; class Insecta; order Lepidoptera; family Hedylidae; genus Macrosoma; species Macrosoma leucophasiata. Next base: position 16,201,966 of record JAWQUS010000007.1, on the reverse strand, counting down.
GACAGACAAACAGACGGGCCACATGATGGAAAATGATCACTGTCGCCTATGAACATTTGCAACACCCGGAGAGTTGCTAGCGACAACAGGAGAAATGGATGGGTGTTGCCAACACGCTGCCAGCCGTGGAGGATTCTTTTGACGCCATTTTTGAAGAACCCCATATTGTAGCAAGTTCGTTCCACAATTTACACGATCTGGGCAAGAACGAACGTGAAAACCGCACCGTTGAGCACTGCCAGGTGTCCAGACGGTGAGGGTGGAACTTCGCTCTTCGGCGGCCACCGTCTCTTTTCCTCTGGTGTAGGAAAAGAGACGGTGGCACCAATTTGAACAGTTCAGCAGAGCACTCACCATTGTAGAGACGGTACAACACGCACAGACTCCCAATGTCTCTGCGCAGGCTGAAATGTTCGAGCCTGTCAGTAAGTCCTGGATGGTTAACAATACGAACGGCGCGTTTTTGTAGGGTGTCAAGTGGACCAAGCTGATATTTGGGGGCTCCCGCCCACAAATGAGAGCAGTATTCCAGAGATATATAATTATAAAACTCAATTGCTGTTCGTTGGTCTCGCTAAAACTCGAGAACGGCTGGACCGATTTAACTACTTTTGGTTTTGAATTATTTTTGGAGAGACAGCTCAGAGACGGTTTAAGATCTGTCCCCAAATGGTAGTTTTCAGCACTATTATGTTCCGGTTAGATGCTAATGTATAACCCCGTAATATGGAGACAACAACTCAGGTCTCGGGGGTGGCAACCCATCTACATTTCGACTTCTGATTTTTGTGTAGAAGTCTATAGGCCGCAGTCATCACTTAACACTAGTGTTGCCAAGTGTCCCGAGTTTCCGGGCTCTGGGGACTTGTCCCGACTAACACCTGATCGGGACGTTAAATGTCCCGATAAATCAATCATCATCATTACCTCAACCGAAAGACGTCCAAAGATCAATCATCTTTGGGTCTCGAGGCTTTTGATAAATTCATAAATTAATTAATTGGCTTGCTTTTTGCTGGCCTGATTTTTACCCCTGGGACCCGATTTGTTTTAGCTACTGTCCCGATCGAAGACAAACCGGACCTGGCAACATTATAGCCATATAAACTGCATGCTTGTTTGCCACTTTCCTTACACAAAAAAGCAAGAATGCATCTGGGAGCAATATAGTTAATTATTGTTTTTATATTATTTCGCATAACACATGCTTGTGAAATATATTTTATTTTTAAAGAATAATGTAAAGAAAAATTAGATTTCAGGCGAGGCTCGAACTCGCGACCTACTGGGAATCTAGTCCAGCCGCTCTTCCAATTGAGCTACTGAAGCCCTGCCCGATTTGTCAAATCTTTCCTTCACATCTATTGCATTGCTTTATGGTAGCAGCAGCGCCATCTATTACCAACTATGCTAGTTAGGCAACCGATATAATAGACTTTTCAGTTTAGTGAATATCGTAAAGAAGTCGCTTTTACCCTTAATAAAAAAAGCAATGCAATAGGTGTGAAGGAAAGATTTGACAAATCGGGCAGGGCTTCAGTAGCTCAATTGGAAGAGCGGCTGGACTAGATTCCCAGTAGGTCGCGAGTTCGAGCCTCGCCTGAAGTCAAATTTTTCTTTCCATTTTTCTTTGAAAATAAAAAAATATAGTTAATTTCCCAATTAGCCAGTGCTTAAGCGACACTAGTTTCACGACATATGTACATGGTGAAATCATTTGCATTTCATTCGTTTTACCCGAAAATTCCGCATATCACGATACTAATTAAGGTCATGAAATCAATGCATGCACTGAACGCACAAAACTTAAATGCATTTAGTGAAATTGCCTTCGTAAACTTTGACCCGTCTCTTACTTCACGACGACCACATAGACAAGAAAAAAAGCGTTTCAATGTTGACCTGATGAAAGCTAACTAGGTACTACCACAACATCCTGCTCGGATATCCCTACTGAAATATAAAATCACCTTGTTCGTAACAGTGTTGTTGCAATAGTAATAGTCTATCGATAGTATTGTGAACTATCGTGACCTCGAAAAAATAGTCGATAGCGCGATAGTACTATCGAAAATATCGCCATGCTGCAATACTATCGATACTATCGATAGTATTGCAGCATGTCGAGGTCAACTATCGATAGCGCATCTATCGATAGTTTAGCAACACTGGTTCGTAATACTTCGTAGCAGCTTGTACTACCATCACAGACACATTTAAGTATTGCCCGAAGTGTCCACATAACTTGACTTAACACATCTATAGGTATTTGCATGAAAATTACCGGTGAAATTAATGTCAAGAATTCAGTTTCACCCCAACAGAAACAATCAGTTACGCTATACATATAATTATGTCCAATGCAACAATGGTAGGTTTTGGCGGGAATCTTGAAAGAGGCGTGTGGTGCTCTTATATAATTTCGTTTTCTTGGTGTATTTTTGAGTTAGGTATATTAAATAAAGTTAGTGGAATTTTGTTTGATATAGATTTATAACAGTGCCCGTGTATAGTGAAATAGAATAACAGTGCGAAAACACGGTCTTTCAGGTTGCCTCCAAAACTTCATTGTAAATGTTCTGGTATGTAGCCATCGCTTTACTTGAATTACTGATTGTGACTCACTTGACTGACATGATATATAATTGACTGATTGACTTTTACGCTGGAAATATCGTTTTACTTGACACTGGCAATATGCGTAATAGCGATGCCATTTAAACATTAAAAAAACAATGGTACGGTATGGTAGCTGGTACTGCCTAGATTTTGTAGTGTTTAGAGGATGTTCCCTGAGACGCGTGCGGCCTACTTCTTTGCAACCTTACATGTATTCCTTTACTCACTCTGAGGCATGAGCAATGACAATCGCTGGGGTATCAAGTGTAATGCAGTAGCAGGACCATTCTGATCTTTGCAAAACCATTTGACTGTGAAATGATAACAGTATACATATTCCTTCATATAATACAACAAAGGAATAATAATAAAACACGCATATAAAAAATATCACAATTTAATAGTAATCTACAACTTATTTGTTAACATTTTTGAATACCCGAGATCGAAATATTATACAATGTATGTGTGTCTGTAGTGTAGGTAAGGGTATTTGTCCACCAGAGATGTGCTATGCAGCTATGCTGCGAAGATGTGAAATCTACGCTACGAAAAATGTTACCGTGTCCACCAATACCTACTATGCTACATAGCTGTACGAGGAAATATAATATTTACATATAAAAAGTTAAAAAGTAAATTCACACTTGTATTTCGGCGAAAGTGGACAAGCCAGATCAACTTTTAATATAATATATTATACACACACTCTCATACGAGCAGGTACATACTACATCTAAGATTTGGTAAACGACTATTTACTTAGATAATCAGAAAGAGTACCAAAAAGCGGCCAAGCTGCGGCCTTTACGAGGTGCTCACAATTCCATTCCCGCGGCAGAACAGGATTTTAGTTTCTTTATTGTAGAATTAAAACAAACAATACATATTTTTTTTTAATACTATTATGCTATACAAAACTGTCGGAGGAAGTGGAGCCCCTGCGCATCGGTTTAGGGTGAATTGAATTAAAAACCGACATGGTTTTATATTGCACTATAGTTTCTGTGCTGGAAATGTTGTTGGTTAGAAAAATACCAAAATTACTGCCTTACTTGATGCCCGATTCGGGGATCGAGTAAGGCACCCTTTTCGTACATTACTTAATGTATCCAGTATTTATTGTTTTATACATAAAAAGGCAGTTTTATCAATCAATTTGTAATCTTTTAAAAGGACCTCCAAACAAAGAAAAGAACTTGTTTTTCTTAGGTGCATTCCTTTTGGATTCATCCGTGCCGTATTGCAGATCCTCTTCAAACCATGAACTATACGTTCGAAGCTTAGCATCCCAATAATCTGTTAAAAATATTGAAAATATTTACTAATGAATCTTCTTATTAGGTAAACTAATAATTTATTGAACATCTAGTTGCCTGATACAAATTTAATCAAAGGAATAAGTAAAGGTACCTATTCCTTTGACTAGATTTGTATCAATATGGTAGAGGAAAGTAACCAAATATGGAATAGTATCCTAATATAGTTTTGATTCTTCCTTGATTTCTCCGAAAATATAAATATGAAACGCAATATACGACCATCTTCTATTTCACTCGCTCTCTTTACTATCGCACTCACGCCTTTGTGTCAGTTGCGCGAACGATACGCGTGTGGCAGATGTGTTTTGTTTTATCGTCGCGCAGAAAGTTTTGAAGGTACCTATGTATTAACCGAGTATTTTCAAGTATTATGCATGAATAAAGACTTGTTATTCTATTGATTATTCTATCGATATTACGTTTATATTCATATTTTGTGACGTAATTAAAATATGTATATATATTAATTTGTGTGTGTAATTAAAATATTGTGTCTAGAAAAAATATTGATACTAATTTGAACTACAATAAAAATCCAGATATGGACAGTCTGACATCTCCTGAATCGGCTGATGCTGAATGTATGTTTTGCCAAAGACTTTTTTCCACAGATACCAGTGGAGAAAACTGGATTAAGTGCATAATGTGTGGGCTTTGGGCTCATTGTGATTGTGCTGGTCCAGTGTTTGATACATGGATAGTTTGATTCTGTGACTTCTGCAAGTGAATGACCTACCTCTTTAGCTACCTCTTTATTTTTTTACAATTTTCCTATAATAATAATTAAGTTTGTTTGATCTCATTGATGTTTATGTCTATTTTTGTCATTAGTATGTTGGTTTTTCCATATATGGATACCTATTCCATATTTGGTTATTCATTTGTGATTTTATTTTAGTGTTCAATTTTATTTTTGTTAATTGATATGCTTCATAGAAGAGTGTTAATTACTAGTTATAAATATATGACTGATTTGTAATTTTAATATTATAACATTAAAATGTTTTCATTTCTGTAAAGTTCTTGTTTTATACCCCCAAAACAAAATGGTATTCCATATTTGGTGACTTTCCTCTAGTGTTCAGCACTATCGTGTTCCGGTAAGATGGAAATGTATGGCCCCGTAATAACTATCACAGAGACGTAACTTACGTCTCATGGGTGGCGTCTGCATTTTGACTACTGGTTTTTGTGTAGAGGTTTACAATCATCACTAAATATCAATGTGAGCGGAATGTTTGTTTGTCGCCTTCCTTATAAAAAGATTTTTTTAAAACACTGCTTAAATAGCTTGTTTTACTGTAAATGTATAATTAAATTAGATACCTACATACCTATATTTTCTTGTATACTACTTCCAGTGCCTCCGTAATCTTTAGGTAAACATTCCTTCGGCAAATGTTTATACAGTGACTCGTAGTCCTTATTGTTGTGTATATAAATCTGAAATGTCGGAAAGAAGAGGTTTTTAACACGTTGGAACTAAATATTATTAGTAAAACCTTCTTTAAAATTTGCTGTTGGCTTTGAAAAAATGTCGGCGGGTTAGGTATATAAAATTGTAGGTAATATTATCACAAAAATATAGTGTTTTATCAATTTAAAATACATAAGTACATACTCTATTTTTGTTTTTCTCCGAAAGAAAATTTCTTGCCACATAAAAAAATTTTTCAAAGATGGAAGGCGTATTCAGAAAGTGTATTCCTTTTAATCTCACCGGCACAGCATCCTGATAATAAAATATTATACATACTTAGTTAAATTAACAATTTAACTGCCTCGGTAGCCTAGTGGTAGCAGGCCGTGGTACTGAGGCAGGCAGTGGTACTACGCTGAGGTTCTGGGTTCGATTCCCGGGTAGGGGGTTATCAGAGATAATGGTGTAAGGTCCTTTATCTCTAGTTCTATTGGGCTTTATCCATTTTCTGGAAATTTCCCAGTACCTCGAAGTTTGGTAATGTGCCCGGAGATGTCAACAGGCTCATGACACTGACATGGGCCAAAACGTAACTGGCGAATAAAATATGCTCAATAAAAAAAAAAAAACACTAAGTAACAATACACCCTGTATTGTGAATTGCGGAATGTAGCCTGAAACCAGTTTTTATTGTTACCGTGCTCCGTGCTCGGCACCTCGAGCTCATTCATTCATTCGCTCGGTCAGTAATTGTAAAAATACCCTCATTGTACCTATTTGTAATTATTGAATCGGTGTATGATACCTACCTAATTGAGTTTTTGTATTCAGATATCAGGATAAGATTTTTATGTGGTCTATTTTTATTTTTTCTCAACTTTTATCAAAAGCAAATTGTGATTAGGTGTAATACATTTTAATTGTATACATTGTTATGTATAAACACATAAATATTAAGACATTTGCTTAACATTGTATCCGTTGGTAAGAATACTGTACCTACTTGTTATGAATTTTACATGTTGAACGAATACCTGCATTAGCACAAACCTCTTCAGGCTTTTGATGTAATTCAAAGTGTACAATCTTAGACTAAGTACCTATAGACGTAGCCATGTTCGCCATATGCTTTGTGGAAGTGAGACAGTTAAATACAAAGAACATAAGAAAGTTGAAATAGAGCATCGTATCTTTTGTCCCTTACGGCGTGCCGATTTTTGCTTGGCGAACTTCGAAAGGTTAGCCAAACAAACATCTGTCATCGCAATTGCTGTAATAGGTAACCTATCGTATATGCATTTATTTGTTGTTTTCGACGTATATCGGCGATTATTAATAAGTTTTTGGGTATTTATGAGAAAAAGACTCAATTAGTTAAGTGATTAGTGTGAAGCATATAACTCTTGATTATCAATTCAAAATAAAGCACATTTCTCATGAAATTCTTGATTTTCATTCAACGAAATCCCACATACTTATTTTTGTGTGTTGCTATAAATTTACTTTTATATTCTCCCTAATTTCGTAGACATATAAGTTTTTGTTCTAACAGTGTTAGAATTGACAATAAGCCATAACAAAATATTAAAGGGCTTTGGTAATTCTTTCCAAGATGGTGTAGAATAAAAAATATTGTTATTTTAGAAAAAAATGGGAAAGAAAAATTTGACTTCGGGCAGGAATCGAACCTGCAACCTCAGCATAATCAGTCCAGCCGCTTTACCTCTAAGCTATGTCCCACACCAATGCGTCAAACTCTGCCTTCCCTTTTTTATTTTTAACCGATTGAGGGTGGGTGAACGACGAGGTTTGTCAGGACCGGGATATCTGGCGCTCTACACTCTCTGCCTACCCCGTTAGGGACCTGGCGTGAAGATACACACACATCTGCATTTAAATCGAGATCTAGAAATCTCAATGTTTAAAAAGTTATATATAGATTGCAGTTTTCATTTACTCGGTACCCACTTATCGATGTGACTTGTTGATCATTGTTTGCCGGCGTATGTTGCTTGCTTTTAATGTTTTAAGGGCTAGCATTAAAAATGGTCGAGACCCATCGGAACTTAGTATTTCCGTTCATTCCACGGAAGTACTAACATTCCCACATTCTGGCATTTCATGACAGGACACTAACATTATAATTGTATAATGATTTATGTCTTGATATTTATAATTTGAATAATAAAGCGATAATCACACAGAAACTCTTAGTTTTATTTAACTATTACTTACACGCAAATATTGAATGCCTTACCCGATACAGCAATCGTTCTGATAAACTATCTATAAGATCGCGGCCAAAGAAATAATACCCTGTAGATGATGTTCTAGAGTGCGAGCTGTGATTAATCTAGAACCTAGATTATTCATAGCTCGCAGCATAATAAATGCTAATTCATGGTTACCTATTTCAAATTATGTACATTTTCTCGATATGTTCTTGATCTTTCAGCAAAATGTATAGAATAAATTGAATGGTAGATGCACATATTTTAATTAATCATTCAATCAATTCGTTACAATTCAACTAATCTGAATGAAAGTGAAATGCTTAGGAATGTTTAACATAAAAACTTGCCGAGATATAGTAAATAATTAGGAAGAAAATTGGGAAACTTTATTTACTAGCAACACTCATGATTTCATATGGCTGTCTCATGAGCGGCCACACGCTGGCTACATCTATAGGTACTTAATCTAAGTGTACAATAGTTTAAGTATGTTTAAATAAATTAAAAAAAAAATAAAAATATCGTGTGTGTTTGCAGGTATGTTTGAATGCATGCATTTACCTCTGCTTACCCCTTCGGGGATTACAGGTGTGAAATAACGTTTACGTAAATTAATAATTACAAAACTACCTAGCACGTGTGTTTTATTCATTTTGAATACCAGAGACTAAGTCCAAACCCCAACCAAAGTTATCCAAAGTGCCATAACCACTTTTTTACCCAAACTGTAAAATGTGCCACTTTTCTTAACATGTTTCTAAACAATCAAGATTTTAAAAAAAAGTATATACAAAAAAGTTTAAATTGAATTGGACGCGTTTCTTTTTCGACTCATCGTTTATCGTATAAATATTATAAATGCGAAAGTTTGTATATTTGTTTGTTTGTTACTCCTTCACGCAATAACTGCTGAACCGATTTTCATGAAATTTGGTACACACATAGAGGGTAACTTGGATTAACACATAGGATAGTTTGTATTTCAAATAAATGTTATTGTGGGATGCCATCAGATAATTTGATGAGTTTTCACAGGTTACGCGAAAAGCGACCTACACGCGGGCAGAGCCGCGGGCAACAGCTAGTATTTAATATTTTGCTGGCTTAGGTCTAGGCGGTTGAAAGATTCAAGCCAGGAAGAGTCGAAATAAAGCAAATTATACATAAATACCTAAATACCTACACCTTTTGTAGCACTTAAAACATTGAATAGGTATTTAATTAATCAATAGCTGATACACAACTTAACATACTTATACCAAATATTAATAAGTAATTCTTACCTGGGTGCTTATAACTAATTTCTTTATTTGCATTGGTGATAACGACGTGTAATGGCTGAAAGATGCTCCATCCATATCTACCACATTAATACTGCCCGCCACCACGTAATTATCATCCTCCAGCATAGATATCTTTGAAAGAAAAAATAGTTTTTTTTTAGATATCTTATGTTTACTTCTATACTAATAATATAAAGCTGAAGAGTTTGTTTGTTTGCTTGCTTGAACGCGCTAATCTCAGGAACTACTCCGAGGAATAACTACTCCGAACTAGTCCGATTTGAAAAATCCTTTCAGTATTAGATAGCCATTTATCGAGAAAGGCTTTAGGCTATATAACATCACGCGAAGATGAACAGAAGAGCTACAATGGACCTGTGCAAAGCCGATGCGGGCCGCTAGTAAATCATAAGACGCGCTTTAGCGAATTTTGACATTGCCTAATCTATCCGCCATTAAATGGAGCTAAATACTTTTGGTCCAGGCATTTTAAATACTAATATGCGGAAAAAAAGCCCTAGTGAGCTGAATTTCTGTATGCACCTTGATAACGGCGTTGTAATAAAGACGTAATAAGTCGACATTGATATCGTTCGGGCTTGAAAAGTTACAGAGGTCAAAATGTCCAGAAAATCTGTTTTGCAAATATAATATATCGCGCGAAGTCAATATAAAAAGTGTTTGTCATAAAAATGGCTCTACATTTTCTCTAATATAAACTGGTTTTGGAAAAGAATGCTTAGAAAGCGGCTACATTATGTCGATGCACCCGTTTCCTCACTACCTTCGAGGTAAAATGCAATGAAATTATGTTTTTGGTTGGTCATCAACGTGAACTGTAAGAGCTTACAGTTCACGTTGATGACGTAAATGAGCATTTACCACCATCAATATTTAAAAAATGGTTCAAATACTACAAGTACCTCTAAAGCTCAAGTACATACACCTACATCACATTATTTCGAATTAAAGACGTGTAATCATGTCGCCTTTGGGTTATCAGAGGGTTAAATTATTATAAATGCACTAACCTACTTAAAATACATAATTTGTAAACATTTTTTTTTCTTTATCACAGAACACAGTTTCATATTATACCCAATGGGTTGCTAATATCTCCTTTGTCTTTTTCTATCCTGCACATTTGACAATACAACTGATAAAGACATTAGCATTCTATAGCTAAATCTATTGTACGTTTATGAACACTGATCTGTGTTTATGAATAAGGGGGTAAATCTTTCACGGTGTAAGCTATTCGCCTATGAAATTTGCTTCTTGTCGATATTGGCCGAACTACTAAGTACTATATTTAGGTATTCAATTTTATTTATATAGACTCACAGACCAATCAGCCTTCCTTTCTTCTACCTATATAGACTACATACGCTTGAACTAGTACACCCCTCTCGTTGAAATTCTAAAGTCTAGCACTATCTTGCAGGGGGAGGAGTCTGCATGGATGGAGTTTAAATAGATATGCTTGGATGGGTGAAAAATGACAATAGTATAATTAAGTTATAAGGAAAACTATCACAGCTTATTTTGGCTAGGTAAGGCTTTACGAGTTTACGAGTAGTCCAACATCATAAAAGGAGACGGGTAATTTTGGGTATGAAAAATCGTTACTGGGTAACCCATTACACAGTACATTTTGTAATATAGTTAACAATTAGCAATATAACCCAACTTATAAAGTCTGTCAAGAAAGTCTTGAAAAGAATGTTTTTGGAACTAATTATTTTCTAGACTCTGACAACTATGGCAGTATGTCAAACCATGTCAAACTGTGTATATTATCTATCACGTCGTATTTTTTTGTTAGTATCTTGCTTTAATTTTTGAGTTAATTTGAATATTACTTATCGTATAGACGTTTAAAGACTCGAAATGAATCGTAATGTTTATAAAAGTGGTTCGAGACAAATCGTTTTTAAAGTATTTCAAGAGTTTATGCTTTGGCAGAATTACCCTTAAAGTTGGTAGTTGTCATTAATCAAAAGAAAGAAAGAAAGAAGAGAGTTTATGAGTGAATTTCATGTGGGAAAGGTTCTATCTGATTTAGAAGATGTTTACGGTTAAACAGCAAAAGCAACCGGTATGTACTCATATCCTAATAGTAAAGGAACTAAAATCTGTTGTAATATTCTGTGTTCATGTATTATTTTATATTTTAAATGTTATTTTTACTTATTTTAGAGGTTATAAAATATACGTATTTATAGCTTGCATAAAGTACGAATATGACTGCGAACTGAACAATTTTAATCCTTTTGTATTTATTAAATATAATTATTTGAAAATCTAAAGAAATTTTACAGTGATATTTGTTTGTATTAATAAATACTCTCTTTGTTTTCAGGAGCTTCCGAAAGCACAGTTTGGCGTATGTATTGTGGATGACGGCATGAAAAACGGAAATAAATTTGAAACGCCTGGAAAAAAAAGCAAACAGATCGATGATTTCAGTCTATGCACCATTCGCCGCGCCGGTGGTCTACTACACGCGCACACAGAAATATATCACGTAGGGAACTAAAATAATCGTGAAGTAGGTACCTAAGTCGTCGCACTGACGACGACGTCGTAAAGTAATGCTACAATTAGGTAAAATAATAGTGGTAATTAGTTAGTCTATTCATATCAGGCTCACTATTTCCGGTAACCATTCTGTATCAAAAGATACTGAAGAAATATGATATGCTACTTCTTGATTTGAATGTGCCCATACAAGTTGAACATCTAGTTAAAAGTTGTATTTCTTGAAGAAAAATAAATAAGTTATTAAAAATCCTGTTTTTTATTAAATGTTAACTCAAGTCTTATGATTTGTCTGTTTATTATTTTTCTTTATGTAATAAAGGTAGCAAACAAGCATGTAGTTCACATTGATGTTAAGTGATGATTGCAGCCTATAGGCACTCACATAAAGACAGTTCAAAATGCAGATGCGTTGCTATGCTTGAGACCATTGTTGTTATGTCTCTGTGATAAGTTACGGGGTCATACTATGTCACAAGTATTACTTAAAATGCATCGCAACCACATCATAACGCGTTATGAATCTTATTCAGTATGGTAGTAGACAGGAGCAGTCTAAATTTACCATAATTGTATAGGTTCTGGGCCAGTTGGTGTTGTTATTAGTTCTGTCTCAATCTAGAATCGGGGGGCCTGACCACCTAACTCTAATGCTTTCGTTTATGACGTTAACTTGACAGTTTCGTAACATTTTGCTCGTTTATTATAACTGCGGACGAAAACACTTACAGGAAAAAAGTTAGGCGATACGAAGCTGACAAGATGATGTCATAATCGAAAGTATTACAGATAGGCAGATAGTCAACCCCCTGGTCTCCAAGTTAGTTTAACGAAAACGGAAGATTACAGAGCTTCATTCAACCAAGTACTATAACGGATGGAATGGTAACAGCGATCATCATATCTGGCCATTTTTATAACTTTCACAGAGTTCTAGGCCGCAGAATGCGTCAAACAAATTATTCACAATAATTGGGCTGATGAGTGAGGAGGAGAAATCGGGAGGGACGTCGAAGTGGTCATTCTAATTCATAAGTAGTCTTATTTCATATTCTCTGCCTGAGGCGAGTTTAACATTTTTAAACAACAATTATCAACATTTTTCGAGCGCAGTATAGGGTAACCATATAAAAGAAAATAGCGCCCTCCTTTTATTTCATGACTTTCTTGACAGACTGTACTTGATCAAATAGGTACTGCAATTACTGCCAATGCAAAAAATGCCCGAATTTCAAGTTATTTATTTTAGTCATTTCAAATGACATAATTTGTACAGTGTTAAACACGGGTCCAGAAATGTATGAAACAGTATCATTCTCCTTTACATGTAGAAATGGAACGGCACCCTACTTTGCGCGTCACTTGGCACACATTTGGTTGGTTTTTGATTGAGAGGAGGAAGGAGGAACTGAGTTTTTTCTTTCAGAATAAGTTAGTAAACACAATATTGATTATTGGATCTCGCTATCTCTACCTGTTGTACGAAGGCAGCTACCGCCATAACTTCCATCATGCTGTATTTACTAGGATCAAACTGCCTGGGCCTTATTATATTCACTTTTGGACCTATCGGCGACGTAGCTCTGCTCAACATTGTAAAAGCCCTGTAAGTAAACAATAGTATCACTATGATAAAATTCATCCTGTTTTTAATGTACCTATATGTTGTACCAATTCCGAAGAATTTTACGTTATAGTGATTCAATAAATGAGTGATTTGCGAAACCTAAAGCTTTTGTTTTGTTCCGTTACACGAATCAAAAATATACCGTTACAGTCTAAAAAATATCCTAATTATATTGCCGTAGATTATAATAATATCACGTTTGATCAGAAGGTCATCGCTATCGCGACTCACGCCAATTGTGTTTTGTCAGTAGTGATGTGCCGAATATCCGAGAATAAATAAAGAATGATTCTGGGATTATTTTTAATTTCTGCTCGTACGTCACGTGTCTATCTTCCGTTGGAAGGAACTGTGGTGAGAGAGGAACGTCCACAACGAAACTCAGAACACCAACTATATGTATATAGGTAGTCGTTTTACTAGGTGCTTCAAGTTCATAAATAGAAACAAGCTCGGCGAGAAATTGCTCTTGAGATAAACCTCGACGAAAGTTGTGAAAAATTATCGCACGAAAATGTTCCCGCGTAAGCTCCATTTTCCTCACCGACCTATCAAATTCAAATGACAAAATACTCTTTAGTTTTTTACTTTTATTCAAATTACAAAAATGGAATAGTGTTTAGAGTAATATTTCATTTCATACAAAAAAGAAGTTTTAATCTTATTTATTCCTGAGTATTCTATGCCCGATCTTTTCGGTGAGGCCCTCGTATTTTTATAGCGGATGTTTCACGCATATTTTTATCTCGTTAATATTAATGTAATTCTATAAATAGGTGATAAGACAACAGTGAAAATCTATTAAATTCCATTCAAATTACTTTTTGTTTCCTCAAATTAATTATTGGCATCTTTACTTAACAAATATTTTCGTGGCGAATCACTATACGAATAGTGCCTACCGGCTTTTACTTACTAAATCAACCTATAAATCTTGTTAATGATATCAATCACAAATTTTATTTCAATCTTACATACTAAATATGTATAGATATCTAAATGTACTCATGAAATTACGTTCAAGTGTTTGTTTGAGTTTGACATTAGAACCTGATTTGAAAAAAAAAACAAGTATTTAGTATACGATAGCCGGTGGCCAAATGTATGGGGATGGCATAAACTAGGTAATTGCTTAATGTCTGCCTGACTTTTATAATTTTATAAATTAACTAGCTGACCCGGCAAACTTCGTATTGCCTCAGAATGAAATAATGTGTCGAAGATTTGATACACACAGACTTTTTCTATGGGAAAATGAAATTGTGGGTTTTACTATTTCCCTTCAATTCCTTCATATTTTCTTACCTTTTAAACCTTCCCTGGACTTCCAAAAATCATTCAAAACCAAAATTAGCCAAATCGGTAAAGCCTCTCTCGAGTTTAAGTGAGACTAACGAACAGCAATTGATTTTTATATATGTACATATATACATGTAATCTGGCAGTTTGCAAGTAGGATTTATGGAAGTGCCTAAAATATCGATCTATCAGCCGTCGAATGTTACTTTCATCACACAGACTATCGTGTTCTAATTAGTGGTCCCGTAATAACTATCACAGAAACAACAATTAAGGTTTCAGGGATGACAATGCATTTTGACCTCTGGTTTTTATGTCTGTAGGCGGCAGTCATCAACATCACAAACATCCGTGTAACTACAAGCTTGTTTATCACCTTCGTTATATAAACAAAAAAAAAATAACGTTACACTCTAATCACTAGGAGCAGAACAATGACGGTAAACGCTCATGTTGATAAGACAAATAAAACCTATACTTACTGTAAATGTTTTATTTGACATGCACAAGTATACATTAATGAGACCATAATTTATGCGATAGGTAATAAGCGATTACAACTAACGTTAATGTAAACATGTTAAAGAGTAAGAGAAGGAAGGCACGAGAGGTATGTCAGGACCGGGATATCTGGCGCTCTACACTCTCTGCCTACCCCGTTAGGGACTTGGCGTGGAGATACATACATACATACGTAGTCAGAGATCCAGACTTAAACATTTCAAGTATCGAATAATCATATGTCCGGATATTATAATTGGCATTCTACTGTACCTACATGAAAGTAAAAAATGCACATTGTGAGTGTGATGACTATCATTAAATATTTAATTGTAACGTTCAACTTACCCTAAATGATGTATCTCAAAAAACCTAGGCCCCGAATATTTGATACAATATAAATCGGGCGACGTACTTCGCAAACTATAATACAGATCTATTTTGTCCTTCACTCGTTGCATATTGTACTTGCAACCCCGAAGAAACGCCGCTAGCCATTGATCATCTGGAAAAAATAGTCGACCAAAATTAAATGCATTTTACTCGAAAAATTCGAACGACTCCATAGAAAATAACAATTTATTTTTTTCATTACATCTCTTACTCTGTAACTACGGGACCCTACACTGCGCGTGGCCCGACACGCACTTGACCAGATTTTTAAATAACTATTCCGCTTCCGTAACAAAATCAGACTGCTACTCGTAGCATTCAGTGACTGTCTAGTTCCGGTTAGATCGTTATGTCCGGCATCCAGCATTATTGATAGTGTCGTCCAAATACGACTTTTATTAGAATTTTAGATGGCAAGTTCACCGCCAAATCGATATTCGAGATGAAAATCGATTAAAAAATTCCACACAAATAAATTTACCGACTTATGTATTTAATCGTTTCAGTGCCGAAAGATCTCGTCTTCTGCTGGACTAATGCCTCTCCCAAAGATTGCAACGATCCTGGACCGCCCTCACCGGCTTCTCAGCACCTCGATGTATCATTCGATTTGGCACCTCTCTAGTGACTGCAGCACAGCCCAAAATTCGCCCGAATCGAAGGCTTTCATTATAGTCCACAAACGCTAAACACAGGGGCTGGTTATACTCCTTAGTCTTGTGTTTATATAACCTGCGGCAACGCGTGTAAGGTTCTTTTTCAATCTCGTTGGAAAGCTGGATGTCGTCGAGTCTGGGAGATACTGGATCTCTGCATCTGGAGTCGAGATCACTTCTGTGCCAGGCCTGTGGCGTTTTACCCTCGCATAATTATATATCAGATTGAACATCTTCTGAAGAGCCTCTTATACTGGCCTTACGCCTGCTCTAAAGTATACTTTTAAGGGATATACCTAATAGTTAGGTTGGCTGACTAGACTAGCAGAAAAATGTTTTCTTCTCCTCTACTAGTGGGCGGTTAGGTCGTTTTTTTATGTAATGGAGGTGGCAAACCATAAGTGGTGACTGCAGCCTATAGACACTTACACAAAGACCAAGGTCAAAATGCAGACGCGCTACCACTCCTGAGGCCTAAGGTGTTATGCCTCTGTGCCGGAAATTACAGGACCGTCGCCGTCGTCGTCATGTCGCTACGCCTTAATTGAAATGATAAAAAAATATATTCCTGCGTCTCGAATCTCAATAGTTCATGGCCAGTGAAACGAAACATGTGTTGGTTCATGATCCGATAATCACCATTCGCGCATCCACATAAAATACCAACAAGTTTTATATGTAGGTATACATTTTTTATAGTTTAACCGCTATCAAAAAATCCTTCTTTTGTACATAATCCTTAATTTTTGAATTCGGTAATGAGTACCTATTTTATTTTTTAAAATGTATATTTACCCTCCCGATATTTGCCTATTATCACGAAGTTGGGATTTGAAAATTTTGTTGGTTGGTTGTTGTACTCGATTCCTGGACAAATCGAGAACAACCTTCAAACTTATAGGTAAATAATAACTTGGGTGGATTATCGATTTATGCTAGATAGCTGACGTTGAAAGAACCTAATAGTAGAAAAGTTAGTAGGTATTCAAATACAAAACAATACCAAAGAAAACATTACGACAGTCTCTCTCTGTAGAATCGAAAATACGTGTTAAAAATATTTGTACTTAATCGAGGTATATTATATTTTTATCGCTAGCATAAATAATGAAGAATACAAACATAGATACCTGTTCTCGCCCGCAAGTGTGGCTGTGAAGCAATCCAATCCTTAATATCATGCAAAGAGTCTCGAAGCACATTTGGATCTTCATTGAGCTCGATCTGTGCTTTAACCTTCAACTGGGGAGGCAGAGCCCGTATCGCCATTTTTACTACCTGCAAAAGCAACCGTGACTCTTAAATCTATCTTTAGCATCGTAAACAACACTAGGAAAGTGTATTGAACCCGGTATAACTAAAATAAAGTGCGCACCAAAGTTGTTCTGCTAGGTTATACAAGCACGTCTTTCGAGTGACTAATAACAACTGCCAATATATTGTACTACTGCTTACGATGCATTATGTTAAAATACATCAAAATCTATAGCAATAAGTATGTTGCAGCATTTATTGTTACCTACTGATACGACTGTTACCAAAAGGATAATTATGATACGCTGGGTTGCCTGTGTTTAATATCTAACTAATTATTCAAGTTCTTTGTTATGATCAGAGAGCAACACGGGCCACCGGCCGCGGCGGACTGGAGGGGAGTAGCCATGGCGTTTGTTACAGTACTAATACAGTCTGTCCTTTTTTGCGGGGTAAATGCATGCGACACACACGCACACTACAAAAATCGTTTATTACTACGAAACTCATACCTTGACTTTAACAAAATACAGAAATAATTATAATATAAAGTAAAAGTAATATAAAGTAATAATTAATTTTTCAAAAACAACTCTATATCTTCGCCTCTAATTACGATAAGCATTATAGTGATTTGAAATCATTGCAAATTCTTCAATTTTTTCTGATTCTGATGTGACTGTTTATCCTACCTACTAACCTATTTTGGTACAGTCTTGCCTCTTGACTCTCATACACTTTTCATACTAGGTATATTCACTTTTTCACTGCTATAAATCAACTTTCACAGAGATAGGCAGATAATTTATATCTCTTAGGTATCCTTATTATCAGCTGACGATAATACAAACAACAGATGGTAGCCACTTGTTCATATTATGTAAGTCTGTAGCGAGTTTGTATTTCATAATTATTTATGAATTTGGAAGCCAAAGACTATAAAACAAAGACCGTCTGTTTGGCGCGTATCATTGTACACCTACTACGTTGCTCGCGGCACGCGTAGGTACGTACTGACATACATTGCCACAGCGAAGCGGCTTTTTATACATTGTACTGACTATAGCGGTAGAAACTCGTAAAGCAAACGATCCGTAATCACCAAGAACTATTTCATAAAATGTCTAGTTCCAGAAGTTCTTATTGCACAAAACCGAGGTACCTACCTATATTAATAATGGTGATGTCCTTGTAAGTTGATATTCATAACATTTTCAATGTTATGTATTATTCTTTTAAAAATTATCATACTCCAAGCTGACTTCATACCAGGCGTGATCCGAGGGAAGTGGAAGATATCGTAAGGGTCATGAACTCATGAACACTCTCCCAAAATTAGTCACAATTTGAAATTCATACAAATTACATAGGTATGCAAGTGTGAAGATTTTTAAGTAAAACATATAACGAAGGGAGAGGTAAAGCATATTTACAATAATTAGACTCATCAAATCATCCATGAAGTAGGTATCTTCTCCGTTGGTATAATCCAATTAACACATATGTACTTACTCCACTTTATGTGGTAATTGTGTAGTATAATAAATCTATGGTAATAGTAGTGGCCTACCTACTCTACCTACTACCTATATGGAATTATAAAAACATGAAAATAACTATTTGTTACAAAGTAATGGTTGGAGAACATAAGAAACCATCAATGAAACATTACAAACATTAGGTAGGTATGTGATGAGAAAAATTCGTTTATACTAGATACGTACGACGGATGGGATCCAGACCAGTGATTCCTAAAGTGGTCCATATAGACCCCTGGGGTCCATGGGAGACTCGATGGGGTCTACGTATATGCGTAAATAAAAATGGGATATATGGGAAAGTGATATAATTGTTAGCAAGGGGATCCACCGAAACAAGAAAAAAATTGAAAGGGGTTTACAAGAAAAATAGTTTGGGAACCTCTGATCTAGAATAGGAAAGCTGTACAATAGTGCTCGCTGCACATTGCATCATTAACGGTGAACATTTCGTTAAGAGAATTTTAATTAACACTATGTATCTATACTATTCAGTCACACACTCAATCACTGTTTCTACACCTAAGTTCAACACACATAAAGTAGGTAAAAAAATCCCAAACATCCATTGTCGATCTATATCGTTCGTCTTTAACAAATACCTCATACAATTACGGTTTAATTGACAACACAAAGTAGCATTAATAAATGTTGCCTACCACCGCCACTATTCATTGCCACCTACCATCGCCACCTACCATCGCCACCTACCACAGTCATCTACCATCGTGGCTTGGGTTAACTAGCAACTGACATAATATTGTTTTATTTTGGACAACGTTTATCGATATTTAATTCCAACCTTGATGCAGTAAGTGCATAGTTAAATAGGAATTACCCGTCCACCCACCGTGGGTTAAGCAAGTGGGTTCACGGGTAATCACCCCCAATTATGCAGGTATAAATTAAGTTTTTCAGTTTGTCTTAAGAGTCTTGGTCATCAAATGTGCTGGATTGTTCGACAACCTCATTATTATATCAATTTTACCAAAAACAAAAAAGGCCCCGTAATTTATGTCAACATGGCAAAAAAACTAAGGCGTGAGAGGTCAATTGACCTCTGGCTTTTGTGAAGATGTTTATAGACGGCACTAGTCTCTTTACCCGCATGTGAACAGCATGGTTGTGTGACATCTCAATTGTATAAAAATATTCATGAATTTTTCGAATGTACAGTAAAATTGTTGACCATAGGGACTTCGTTTCGTCGTTCAGAGTATTCACTCGAGCAAGAGGTGGATAACTTAAATAGGAACTCCACGTGAATCACAGCTGATAGGTCTCCAGTAGGTACATATGTCATACGATCGCACTGGAGGATTAGTAATAAATATTAAAGGCTCTAGCCGAGTCCTAAATTATCCAAGTCCAACTTATAACATACCTAAGTGTTTTTTTTTTCTTCAATAAGACCTATTCTCAACCTATTTAGGGTAATGAGCCTTGCAGGCATATAAAAAAATCGGGCTTCAAATTAAAGAACACCATATTATGAAAAAACCTCAATTTATTAAAAAAAACATTAGGCCATACAAAATATACATATAAAAAAAATCGGGCTTCAAATTAAAGAACACCATATTATGAAAAAAACTCAATTTATTAAAAAAAACATTAGGCCATACAAAATATACATACAAAAATCACTATAAAACTGATAAGTAAAGGAGTTAATCGAACTCAAGTTGCCTGAAGGATCCCTCGATTCCAAACATGTTTTCAGCGGTCTTCGGTTTGCCGGGCCTCTTCGACTCGTCCGTGCCGAACTGCTCGTCTTCCTTCAACCACTCGTCATGTTTAGCGATTTGATCTTTCCAGTAATCTGTTTAAAACAAATTAGTATCTACATTACAAATAATTTGTTACATTAAGTCAGAATATCTAAACTCCGAAAGACTCTGTGTCTCGATGGGAGGAATTTAGCAAATTATGTCAAGTCCAACTTCTTGTGAATCGCGGGACCGCCGGCGGTCAAGCATCTCGAATTTCGGTCACGGCGGCCAATCTGAATGGAAATTAAGCAACTGCGGCCGAGACATTATAGTACCTATACAAGTGTAAACACAGATTCATTCTCTATTTTCTCACTCTCATATCCCTGTGGGATGGCAATACGACACGACCGGAGAGAGATCGGACTTAGGAGCGACGGCTTTACGTACCTACTAGACTACTGGCTGCTTCCTTCTTTGCTACTTATAGGAATATCCTCACAGAAAACGTAGCACCATCTTGTTCTGGCTGGGATTCCATATCACGATTATGACCACTGGATTGGTCCAGGCAAGTTACAAAACTTATGATGTCAAATTGATTTTAATCAAACTTTGCACACCGTGTGTAGTTTGATGAAACTTGAAAGTATAGGATAGTAATCTGAACTTCTAGTCGCAATATTATTTTATTACTTAAGGTTTGTTTATTATCTGTCACAATTATCTGTGATGATATTGCACACCTGCGAAGCCGGGGCGGGCCGCTAGTAACTTATAGGTAATACAATCTATATAGAAAACTAGATTGTTTTTAAAAAATGTTTAATTACCTATGATTTCTTGTATAGTACCTCCATTTCCACCATATTCCGCTGGCATAATCTCTTTTGGGATATGTTTGTACAATTCATCATAATTCTTGTTATGCACGTACAACTGTAAATAAATAATATTTTCAAATAATGGATATCCGTCCTAAAAATTTTTTTTATAAACCAAGAGCTGACTACAAAGGAGACGTTCCAAAATGTATGGAGCTTGGGCCCGCACCTTGTACACTATAAGTACTGAGAGAAGAAGCATAAAATATTTAATCATTTTCAGATTTTTCAGCTATTGAAATCGTTTATTATACCTCCGAAGCGCGCATGGCCCAGCAGCTGGTATAATAGATCGTAAGCGATCTACTCGGTTAAGCACTACGGGCGCGGTCGGGTAGTGTCATGGGTGACCGCTAGTGGCAAATTAAATGCGCGTTTCCGTGCTTCGGAGGGCACGTTAAGCCGTCGGTCCCGGTTGCTATCGATGGATAGTAGTCGTTAAACCTTGTCGGAAGCCTTATGGGCCGTTTGAAAACATCCGACAGTGGGTTGGCCACTAACCCACCCACCTCCACCAATCCGCATTGGAGCAGCGTGGTGGAGAAGCTCCAGGCCTCCCCCCAAAAAGGGGAGAGACTCGTGCCCAGCAGTGGGACGTATAATGGGTTGCCATTATTATTATACCTCCAATTAATTGTCGTAAGCATACCTATTTCAAAAACAAAAATATCATAGAAGCAATTTGGTGACATATTGTTGTCATACGAAAATTACATAAAATAAATATTTCCGACTAAATCTTTTGATGTGGTGTACAAGGTGCGGGCTCAACTTGGAACTTGTCCTTTGGGGATGTTTTTTAGGCAATTTAAAAATCGTCTAATATCATAATTGAATCAGTTATAATATTCCTGATATGATGGCATAAAATTAATTACAAAATCCTAGTTGCCACAAACAAATTCGATCTGCCGCTAAATGGTAGTGTTCAATGCCATCATGCTGATAGATGGTAATGTGTGGGAATGTAATTACACTAATTACTACCACAGAGGCAAAACAACTTAAGCCTCATCAGATGTGTTAAGGCTGCATTATTCTTACTCACCACCCACAAGCACATAGAAGCATAAACTATACAGAGACTTATGAAGAATTTGCGGACGACTCAAATCAAATAGGTACATGAGAACCACATACAGGGTAACTTGGAATATAGAGCTGTTCACCTCAGGAGGTAATACTAGGATCCTAATCAAATGGGGGTCAGATATAAGGCGTATTTTGATACAACTCTTTAAAAAAATCCTGTAATTTTTTTAATTCCAATGTTTTATGTTTAACTTACTTACTTCGGAGTTTTAAAATTTTACATTCCTACTTAGTTATTATATCAGACCAACAATTTTAATTTCAAAATTTTCAACAGTTTTTTTCTGAATTCGGGATACTTATCGACAAATCTTCAAAAACGGTAATTTGTGTTTTTATGACTGAAGCTAATTTATTACAATTTCAAATCATTCTGTGCAATCACCATACGAAATTATTTTTAATAGAATAATGCCTCGGTAGCCTCGTGGTATCAGGCCACTACTACCACGCTGGGGTCCTGGGTTCGATTCCCGGGTCGGGGGATATTAGAGATAACGTGTAAAATCCTTTATCTCTGGTTTTATTGGGATTTTTCCATTTTCTGGAAATTTCTCAATACCTCGGAGTTTGGTAATGTGCCAAAACATAACCGGCGAGTCGTGGGTGTTTGCATGAATTGCATGTATGCATGCATTTACCTGCAGAGGTACCCCTACCCCTTGGGGACTACAAACGTGAAGTTACGTCGTTTTTTTTGGATTAATTAAGTCTGTCTGGTCATATTATAAAACCGTAAGAAGGATAATAAATATATTAAATAAAAATACTTCACATAAAATTCATACCAACCCTAGATTTATTTTTCTCATTTAGAAAACCTTTTGCAACATTGAATACTGTCTCGAATCCCGCTGGTGTGTTGATATAATGTCCTCCCTTGAAGCGTACAGGTGCTGCTTCCTATAATACAAATTCAAATATATTTGACTATCCCATAGATATAACTACGTTAAGAAAAACCGACTTCAAAACTGAAAAGTAAAAAGTAATAAGGATTTAATTGTAATTATATACTGCCTGTTATTTATATGTGCTACTAGCTGTTGCCCGCGGCTTCGCCTGCGTGGATGTCGTCTTATAAATATTTTTTCCTGAATTTTCTTTGCTATAAACCTCACGGAGCCCGAGACCTTTCCAACGAATGCAAAACCATGGAAATCGGTTGGTGCGTTCTGTAGTTATAGCGTCAGGAAGGAAAACCCGACTTATTTTTATATTATAGATTTACTAATAGGTTTGAAGTCGGTGCCAAACCTTAAACAAATAATTATATTTTAATCACTTAAATAAGAATACGAGCAAATTAATACACTGAACAAAACGTAACCGGCGAATCGTGGGTGTTTGCATGTATGCTTGAATTCATGCATTTACCCCTTCGGGGATTACAGGCGTGAAGTTACGTTTTAATACAATTAAATGCCTACTTTCGTGATTTTGGCTTGGCACCGACTTCAAACCTATTAGTTAATAGGTGGTCTTTGTGTGACACTTACACAAAGACCAGAGGTCAAAATGTAGATGCGTTACCACTTCTGAGGCCTAAGGTGTTATGCCTCTGTGCCAGAAATTACAGGGCCGGCCAGTTGGTGGCGATGTTGATGGCGTTGGTGGTGGTGGTGGTGTTGTTGGTAGTTTTGGAGGCATTGGTTATGGTGGTGGTGGTTTTGGTGGCATTGGTGTCATTGGTGGCATTGGTGGCGTAGGTGTTTGGTGATGTTGGTGTTGGTGGTGGCGTTAATGGCGTTTGTGACGTTTGTGGTGGTGGCGGTGGTAGAGGTGGTAGCGGTGACGATGGTGGTGGTGGTGGTGGTAGTGGTGACGATGGTGGTGATGGTGGTGGTAGTGTTGGTGGCATTAGTGGTTAAAAATGCACAAAATTAATATTCAATTTTTCACATCCGCCATTATGAACCTAAGCACAGACATTACATGTCATATTTTCTCAGAAACTGTAAAAGATTTTGCTTAAAAGTCTGATGAATGTTGAAAGTGGAGATTTTAGCTTTAAATTATGTAAAGATCCAAGGTAATTTGTTTTAAAAAGATGTAAATAATCGAAAGAATAATAAAGATTACCTTTGTTATAATAGAGTTGAGGGTTTCAACAATTTTATGTAAATAAGTATAACATGATATGTTATGTTATTTCAGAGCTTTCTTGTTCAATGTTCAATATTTTAATCTTATTTTCCGTAATATAAATAGCTGATAAGAAAGAGTATCGTCATTGCTACGATAAGGGATATTCTTATAAACCGAATCCCACAAATAAAGACGTGATCATTGGCTAATACGTCCGTCGTTACGTCGTTAACTTTAAAAGTTAGTTCTTTATCATATTGCAAATAACAAATAGGAAAATACTGTTGACATGAATTGCTATCTGCAGAAAAATAAGCGCCTTTCAAATAACGTCATTAAACCGTTTTCACTGTTTTAGCTCTACTGCTTACTACAGGCGTTATCACTGCATCTTTTCCTAAGAAATAAAACTTAGTCCAAATAACAAATAACATATTATTATTATTTCTATGATATTTGCCTATTTTTCAATGACAGACGAGACAAAAGTAAAATTCTCTATTCTAGCTACAGTGTAACGCGGCATGAAGTGCCATTCCGACAGGGGGTGAAACTAAACCAAAATAAAAAAATACGAGTAGGTAAGTATTAAAAATATCCTTGACTTTATCGCCAATTTAGTTCTTTAATTCCGTACTACTCAACATTATACCAATAAATATTTCTACCAACTTAATGGTCTGATTTGAAATAATCAAATTATGAGTATGATGAGTGATGAGTATTATAAGTTGAATACTTACTTTTAGCAGTCGTGATTCATTCTCGAACAGCTGACAAATGTATTATATTTTTTTTTTGTCGACTGATTTGGATCTTGTTTCTCCTCCTAACGGAAATGTCTGTATTCCGTGTCATCTCTTAATATATATAAATCTCGTGTCACAATGTTTGTCCTCAATGGACTCCTAAACCACTTAACCGATTATAATAAAATTCGCACACCATGTGCAGTTCGATCCAACTTGAGAGATAGGATAGCTTACATTACGCTATGACTAATAGGAGCAGAGCAGCGCGGGCGAAGCCGGGGCGGGCCGCTAGTACAGTATAAAATGTAAATAGAAAGGGTAGTCACCTGTGATGTCACCACCATCTTTTTCATTAGCAGGGGTGTAAATTGTAAATAATGAGCCACTGTGACATTCTCCAAGTCGAGTAGGGATTGGTTTCCGGCTACCACGGTGTTATCGTCTTCCAGGAATGAAATCTATAAAAGTAAGCATTATCATTCTTAAATATTGAAAAACCAACTGTTGTTGATATACTGTACCTACACAAATAAAGTTGTAAAATTGAATCTTGATCATATTTTCCTTATAATATTTTCGGGAACTATACTCATTGACTTTTACAGACTTTTAGTGTAAAAATAGATATATTATTTAAATAGAATTTGTCGAAATTTTCAAGTATTTTGCGGCTATTTCACAAAATAATATGAGCATTTTTGTTTATTAAATTAATTCACTAATATTGTTTTATTTAATTTTCGCAGGTTTCCTATTAAGTATTACGCTTCCGTTGCATCTTGCATCCCTCTAGGATATTTACTATGAAACAAGGACAAAAAAAACTAAACCGGGACCTAACTACCGATGATAAAACTTATTTTCTCATCTCTTTAGACATTAATTGAATAGACGTATACCTTTTAGTACCTAACGCCATTTAGCGATACAGAAATATTTCATTAAATAACCAGATATTCGGCGCTTCGCATTTTGTCTCAGAGGTAATACCCACAGAATAGATAAATCTCTTCCGTGGTAATACCTACCTATTATTGAGTTGAATTCATAGACAATGTGTGTTTTTGTTTCATAAATAAAGCATTTTACCTTTTGCATCACATTCACAACTGACATGATGTCCGATATATGATATTTAGCAGGATCATACGCGCCAGATCGTATTAAACCCACTCTTGGTGCATCTGGTGCAGCAGTCTTAGGCAAGACTATTATTACTCTGAAAGAAGGTAAATTACACAAGTCACTATCACTGTATCGTAGCACTGCAAAATAAACTAAAATCTAAGCCATTTTTTTTTATTTCGATTTTTTTTTCTTCTGACTATAACTGTTCAAATGTTTCTGCCGACATGTTTGTTTGTCTGATTTAAAACCTTACATACATAATTATGTTTTTCTTTCTATTTATTACAAAAACCACGACGAGTCCAAGGTCCAAGGTGAAATAGCTTTGGAATTATCTTGATAACTTGTCGAACATTGCCGAGTACATATCCTATTTAATATTATAAGTATGGATGTTTGTCACTCTTTCATGAAAAACTGCTGGACGGATTTCGAAAAAACTTTACAGTAATATAGGTTACACATTGGAATAACATACCTATAGATCACAATTTGTAACGATACACGCGGTCAAAGTCCTAGCTTAAAATATTTTAATCGCTCCGGAATACAAATAAGTATCCATTTAATCCTCTAATACTTGTAATTAATTGTTATTCACACTTACGATACTGGTGAGGAAGAAGTACTTTAAAACGTTCTTAAGTTTAATTTTAGACCATGTTTTCATTTTAGTAAAATCTCGCCATGATCTAGTGATAGTGATTCTAGTGTCCCTAAACATAGCAAGATTAGTGAATTCTTTGTTATGTTTAAAATCATTAGATGCCCCCAAAAAAGATTTATTCAAGGAAAATAAATATTTTAAATACATTTATAATCATTTCTATCCACGTGTTCCGGAAGACGCATTTGAAATAGAATTGATTTTTTGAAGTAGATAAGTACGATGTACCTATACAGGCAATGATTTGCGGTCCAAACTCAATGACACACATGGTATGAAAAATCTTTATTAATACCCACCCAAGTTCTAATATCTCCATAAATAATGGGTCTGTATGTTTAACGCGAAATAAATCAGGTGCAGTAGATCTGACAGCATAGAATAGATCTAATTTCTCTTTAGTCCTTTCTAAACTGTACTTGCATCCCCGTAGGAATGCCAATAACCATTGATCATCTGTGAAGAAAAATAATATTTAATAGTTCCTTTCATCATATTTTATAAGAGTTTTATATTGAATAGTCCTAAACTAATTTTATAAATTTATTGTTGACTTAAATATAAGTAAGTTATATTGATTCCTTAAATTTTTATATCGCTATCTTCATTGCAATAGATAGGTACCAATGTCACAAGTCACAAGTTGTCTGTAATTATCACTAAAATTATAAAATTATGTGTCATAATTATAAGACATTTTCATGACTATTTGAAGTTTACTTAAATCAATTATTTACTAAGAAGTAAAAATATTAACTTAAATAATAATTGATGGAGTTGACATACCTGTCCTTATCCGTAAATGAGGTTGTTTAGCCGCCCAATCTTTAATATGTTGTAAATCATCTTTTATTGTTTTTTCGTTTTCATTCAGCTCATTTCGTGCCTTTTCTGCCAACTCGGGAGACAAAGGGCGCACCGACATGATTGCTTGACACCTCGACAGGTCACACTTTACACAATAATTGTAAACTACTGCCCTGCGTACTTAAAATACTGATTACTGATATTTAAAATATATATCTTTGATTAGATATCAAATCGTACGTACAATATTAATCAATATAACAACATGACTTTGCTAATATTTAAACTTTATAAAATATTCAATATTGATATAGGGTAAACTGGTTAAATACGCCCTACTTTTTAATTTCGTCAAATAAAACACATTTGAAAACTATATTTATTTTTTTTACTTGCACTTTAGTTTAAAAACTATATAAAAGGGCGTATTCCACAAGGCGTCTGTGAAAAAATCAAAAATAGTAATAGTAATAAATAAAAATCAACATAATATAGAAAAACAATTACTTGTGTTGCTGCCACACATTAGAGCGGCCACATTTGTTATAGAAATTGTTGTACATCGTACAATCTTCATGCAACCATTTCAAGCATATTTTACATTGTATCCAGTCTACTTGCCAAGGGCCAAGAAGACTGGATACAGTGTACTGGCTTTGTTGATTCCTAACTCTTTACTGATGACCTTTGACATCGCCTCATTTAGAGCTTCAGCCGTCCACGGTGCTCTACATGTTTTTCTTTTGTCACGTCTACCCATAATTATCAACTTATAGAAAATAAGTTAAAGCGCGTTAAAAATTGAGGCATATTTCACCTATAAAATCGGGGCGTATTTCACAAAACGTACGCAAATACGCCCCAGCGCTTAGTACCTAAAACTAATTTAAACTTGCAAAAAAACGGTAATTTTATGAAGGTTATGGACCCATCTACAATTATAAATCGTTCATTCTCATTTAAAAATATTACTGAAATTTGTGAAAAATACCACATAAGTTGTGTTACAATCCGAACAATATTTTTCAAGATTTTGTTTTATTTTTCCTAACTACTAGCGAACTGCAGCCGCTTGCCTCAACGAATTTGAGTATTACTGCCATTTATCGATTGGCGCTCTAACTATTACAAATGATAGTTCGGTGTGCTTTATATTGCAAGTGGGGCATATTTCCTGATAGGGCGTTTTTCACCACTTTACCCTACCTACCTACTACATAGGTAGTGGATATGGATAGCCATAAGCATAGTCATTAATGTATTATTAGGCATCATAACATGCAGGCGATTTATAGAGATTTAGAAAAATGGAGAAAGTATGTCCTCACTCAAGATGCTTCAGTAATTAGGGAAAAATCCGCATCAGGTAAGACATTTGCGATAGCTTAATATGGCCCAAGTCAAGTTATGTATTCACCCCGAGAGTGCAGGGTTAATTTTAGTGCTATATGCATTGATTTGGGTTTATTGTACATCATTGGCTATATGAAACAAAGCCCAACCACTCGTCGTGTTTTGCAATTTCTTCTTTCCAGTAACCTGTTCAAAATAAAATATTTTTAATCCCTCTGAAAAGATACAGCGACGTCACCAGGTGTGAAAAGTAGGTACCTGATGAATATTTCAAACAATTTCTATTAAATAGGTACTTGTAAATAAAACTGAGAATTTTGGATCTCAGGCAAATCGTCAGAGATACGACCTATGATACACGTTGCCAGTGTTGGCCCAGACGAATAACAAAACACTCCATATTTTACAGGTAATCCAAAATCGTTTTTTACGTAGAATCATAGGCACTCATGTTGATACTAACTTGCCTACGATCCCGCAGTTCATGAAAAGAGAATCCATAAGGTATTTTGACACCGCGAGTCACCAACCGGATCCGATCGTCAAGGCGGCCGCGATTGATCCTTTTTATCGTGCCAAAAGGAGACGTCCAAGCCACGTCTTAAACGATCCCGACGATGAGACCACGTTGGACATCGTCCACCCACCGTGGATTAAGCCAGTGGGTTCACGGGTAATCACCCCCAATTATGTAGGTATAAAATAAGTGTTTGAGTTTGTCTTCAGAGTTCTTGGTCTTCAAATATGCTGGATTGTTCGACAACCTCATTATTATGTCAATTTTCATCTTCATGACTTGAGCTTTACAAAAACAAAAAAGGCCCCGTATTTTATGTCAACATGGCATAAAACTTAGACGTGAGAGGTCAATTGACCTCTGGCTTTTGTGAACATGTATAAAGGCGGCACTAGACTCTTTTGACCTCATGTGAACAGCACGGTTGTTTGACCTCAATTGTATAAAAATATTCATTTTTCGAATGGACAGTAAATTTGTTAACCTTAGGGACTTCGAAAGAGTATTCACTCGAGGAAAAGGTGGTTAACTTACATGGAATCACAGCTGATAGGTCTCCAAAAGTAAATAAAAAATAAAATAAGTCTTTGATGACCGGAGTTCCTCTATAATTGCCTTTCTTCTGACTGTTGGTGTCTTTTCAGTATTTTTAGCTGGTGTAGGCATGAGCTGCTTAAACGCTGTTCTTTTAAATTGAGCCAGGGGCACATTCTCCTCATCACCAGAACTGGAACTACCGTAAACCATTCTGTAAAATCTTTTAGGTGATCTATTTGGGGTATGATCAATTCTTTGTTCTTGCATTGATGTCGATGGCTGGGGTGTCTCGAGGGCCATTGGCCTAATTGAGACGCGAGATGGCGAATTTTCTACATCAACACCGTCAATTACAGGAGCTGGTACTTCTGTCAAAACAGATGGAGCAAAGGCTGTTTCCGGAATAGCGTGCGGATTAAATGGATACAAACCAGTCGCTCTAAAACCGCTTGTTATGTTATTGTGTGACATACATTTCGACCAGACTGTTGTGAGTATAATATTGAAGCGTGCCTTTAGTGAGTTTTTTGTCCGGGTTTTGTTCCATGAAAAGCAAAAGTTCAGAATCCCAGTAATGCTCAAATGAGCGATAAACAGCTTTGTCAAGGGGCTGCAGCTCATGCGTTGTATTTGATGGTAAACAGTACAATACTATGTCTAGTGAATCAGCAACTTCTATGATAGATAGGTCGAAGTGACAAGCTGTCCCGTCAAATATTAAGAGGCACTTTCCTGGACATTTGTATCGGGCTAGATGTTTCAAAAACTCTTTGAACAGTTCATTAGTCATGTAACCTTTTGCTGATTTCTCAACTAGTGATCCCGGTGGTAAATTATCATATAAATCAGGCTTCAAACGTTTGCCTTTAAAAATTATCATTGGTGGTATGCTAGTACCAAGTGCATTGACACAACCGGCGATGGTAACACTTTCGGCGTGTTCTGAAGACTGTAAATGGGCTCTTTTGGCTCCTTTCTGTGCCAAAACAGTCTGCTGGTGGTGTAACGTTAGGCGGCAACCTTTTTCATCCATGTTGAAAATCTTCTCAGGACGAGTTTTGAGATCTAAACTATCATAAACTTCGTTCAATCTCTGGAAATGATCATCTACGATAAATTTGGCCGGGCCGAGCTCTGGCTGGGTTCATAAACTGAGCCTTTCTACGAGATATATTCGGATGTCTCTTCATGAACTTCTTAAACCAATCTTTACCAGAAACTTTATCTTGTTGAATAAAGGGATGCTTGATGTTATTCTTCTCGCAAAATTTGAAAACTAAACGGCGGAGAATCTGTGGTGTAACAGGTAATCCTATTTCAGCAAACCTCACAAGCTCAGCCTCCTGTTCGTCACTAAGAAAAGGTTTTCGACGCTTGGTTTTTTTAAAACTGCCGCTCTCAAGGTGGTTTCGTATAGTTCTTCTGGGTACTTTGAACCTTTCGGCAGCTTTGTACGTGCTCAGGAGTGTAATAAGGCCTATGGTCGAATTTTATAGGCCTTAATAACCGCCGACCACTTTGTAAAGAAAATTAATAAATAAAATTTCATGGTCTAATTTATATTATTCCAACATCACAAACCTCCAAAGCATAAACTAATATACAATTAAACTGCAAAATAATACAGAAAAGTATAAGATTACAAAAAATACTTACGTTTGATACGGCCGTTATATTATAATTCAAGCTAAGCGTCCGCCGACCAAGATGAATGACGTCGCACTGGTAGGAGCAATGCGAATGAGCGAGTCGTGACTAGTTTGGGGCGCCATCTATGGTTGTTAACTACCTATGACTGTGACTTCAGTTGGCGGAGATCATTTTAAGTTGTGTTTATGTTACTTAGGCCTTATTACCCGACAGGCCTTATTGGCCGCACCTACCTTAGTAATAGCACATCCATGAAATGCTCAAGCCGAGCAACCCAACCAACTTATAACAAATTTAAGTGTTTTATTTTTTCTTCAATAAAACCTATTCTCAACCTATTTAGGGTAATAAGCCTTTCGAGCATATAAAAAGGACAGGCTTCAAATTAAAGAACTAATTAAGATTATTATGAAAAAAAAGATCAATTTATTAAAACAAATATTAGGTTTTACAAAAATTACATACAAAATCACACTAAAGCTTATAAGTAACGAAGTTAATCGAACTCAAGTTGCCTGAAGGATCCCTCGATTCCAAACATCTCTTCAGCGGTCTTCGGTTTGCCGGGCCTCTTCGACTCGTCCGTGCCGAACTGCTCGTCTTCCTTCAACCACTCGTCGTGTTTAGCGATTTGTTCTTTCCAGTAATCTGTTTAAAACAAATTAGTATCTACATTACAAATAATTTGTTACATTATGTCAGAATATTAAAACTTCTAAAGACTCTGTGTTTCTGTAAAAGGAATTTAGCAAATTATGTCAAGTCTAACTTCTTGTAAATCGCGGGACCTCCGGCGGTCCAGGGTCTCAAATTTCGGTCACGGCGGCCAATCTGAACGGAAATTAACCAACTGCAGCCGAGGCATTATAGTACCTATACAAGTGTAAACACGATGCATTCTTTATTTCCTCACTCTCATATCCCAGTGGGATGGCAAATAGGCACGACCGGAGAGTGATCTGGCTTAGGACCGACGGCTTAACCACAGAACAGAAAGGTACAGAAGTCAATCTCTCTCTCTAATTTGTACAGAAGTTTACAGAACATACAAACCGCGCTCGAGCAATGCACACATAGACACCGCTCGCCGACACGGTGTCTCGGTCGGAACCAGCTGAATTCGAGCGCGACTGTCATCCGCGTGTAATACACGTCTTTAACTGTTTTGTGCAAAAACTGGAGCAACAAAAAAGAAGCTATCATAATAATAATTGTTCAATCGACGGTTGTTTGAATTCAACATTTAACTGCGAATTCTCGTTTTTTAGCTACAAAAATTGTTTATAAGTCGGTAGGTATTTGCTGCTGAACCGAGCGAACCTACAAAGACCATAACTACCCACTAAAAGTTGATATTTTTGGTGATCATGGCCAGAATATTTTGTAATGTGCTATACCTATAAGCTCTATTTATTTAACAGTTTCCTATTTTGAATCACGCCAGTATCTATCAAACCTTTGACACATTATTTCATTCTCAGGCAATACGAAGATTGCCGGGTCAGCTAGTTACTTAAATAAAAATTACGCGTCACTTTGTTTGTCCGCGGTGGACCCTCAAACTACTTAACTGATTTTACTCAAACTTTACACACCGAGTGCAGTGAGATCCAACTTGAAAGATAGGAGTAATCTCAATTTATTGCTAATTATTTGTTTATTATCTGACAGCCACAATTATCTGTGAGTAATGTAGGTAATAGCACGCATGGGAAGCCGAGGCGGACCACGAGTCACTTATAAGTAATAGAATCTATATAGAAAACTAGATTGTTTTTGAAAAATGTGTAATTACCTATATTTTCTTGTATAGTACCCGCATTGCCACCATATTCCGCTGGCAATATCTCTTTTGGGATATGTTTGTACAATTCATCAAAGTTCTTGTTATGCACGTACAACTGGAAATAAAGAATAAATACTTTCAAATAGTGGATATTCGTCCAAACCGTTTATATCATCATATCAGACATAGGACGTCCACTGCTGAACATAGGCCTCCCCCAATGTCCTCCATGCCGACCGATCGGAAGCGACGTGCATCCAGCGGGTACCTACAGCCTCGACAAGGTCGTCGGTCCATCTTACAGGTGGACGTCCTACGATGCGCTTGCCGATACGAGGTAACCGTTTAACTAACTACGAATTTGGGGACAATTATTTAGGCAATTTAAAAGTCGTATAATATTATTATTGAAACTGATATCAGGAATATTTCTGATACTACGAAATGAATTACAAAATCCTAGTTGCCACAAACAAAATCGATCTACCGCTAAATGGTAGTTTTCCATGGCATCGTGTTCCGGTTAGATGGTAATGTCATCATCATCATCATTTCAGCCAAAAGACGTCCACTGCTGAACAAAGGCTTCCCCCAAAGAATGCCGCAACGAATGGTCCCGGACCGCCCTCATCCAGCGATTGCCCGCGACCTTCACCAGGTCGTCGGTCTACCTCGTGGGGGGCCTGCCTACGCTTCGTTTTCCGGTACGTGGTCGCCACTCTAGAACTCTTCTGCCCCAACGGCCGTCAATTCTGCGAGCTATGTGCCCTGCCCACTGCCACTTCAGTTTCGCTATTCGGTGGGCTATGTCGGTTACTTTGGTTCTCATGCGGATCTCCTCATTTCTGATTCGATCTCGCAGAGAAACTCTGAGCATAGCCCTCTCCATTGCTCTCTGAGTGACCTTGAGCCTTCTAATGAGGCCCATAGTGAGAGACCACGTTTCGGTTCCGTATGTCATCACTGGCAACACACACTGGTCAAAGACCTTCTTCTCCAGACACTGCGGTAAGTTGGAAGAGAAGATATAACGCAGCTTCCCGAACGCTGCCCATCCGAGTTGGATTCGGCGATTGACCTCTTTCTCGAAGTTGGACCTACCTAACTGGACCGTTTGTCCCAGGTATACATAATCGTCAACAACTTCGAGTGTAGTACCCTCGACCATAACAGGAGTGGGCGTAACAAGGACATTCGACATAATCTTCGTCTTGTCCATGTTCATTTTAAGGCCCACTCGTTGGGAGGCTCTATTGAGGCCATTGAGCATTGTGCCAAGGTCTGCCAGGGTCTCAGCCATGACTACGATATCATCCGCAAATCGGAGGTGGGAGATGTACTCGCCGTTAATAAACTTGATGCCGAGTCCGTTCCAGTCCAGAAGCTTGAAGACATCTTCCAATGCAGCGGTGAACAGTTTCGGAGATATGACATCTCCCTGTCTCACACCTCGCTGCAGTTGGATAGGTTTCGAGATCTGGTCTTGAAGGCGAACCGACATAGTGGCGTTTTCGTACAAGCTCCTGAGCACCTCGATGTATCGGTAGTCGACTTGGCACCTCTGGAGAGACTGTAGCACATCCCAAATCTCGACCGAATCGAAGGCTTTCTCATAGTCCACAAACGCTAAACATAAGGGCTGGTTATACTCTTCTGTCTTCTGTATGACCTGCAGCGTGTGTATGTGGTCTATGGTGCTAAAACCTTTACGGAACCCGGCTTGTTCGGGAGGCTGGAAGTCGTCGAGTCTGCGAGATAGACGGTTCGTAATCACTCTCGAAAACAGCTTATAGACGTGACTTAGAAGTGCGATGGGCCTATAGTTTTTAAGAAGGGTATTGTCACCCTTTTTAAAGAACAGTACCACCACACTTTTGTGCCACGCCTGTGGCGTTTTGCCCTCGGATATGACGGAATTGAACATCGACTGAAGAGCTTCTAATACTGGCCTTCCACCCGCTTTCAGGAGTTCCGAAGTTATTCCGTCATCACCCGGCGCCCTGTTGTTTTTCAGCTGTTTGAGAGCCGTACTAATCTCGTCTAGACTGACGTCCGGGATATCTTCGGTGTAGTGTCGGGTCAGTCCGGCTCTAGGATCTGCTGCCGGACTGTTAACAGGTGGTCGCGCTGTCGCGTACAACTGTCCGT
Organism: Macrosoma leucophasiata; assembly: GCA_036365455.1. NCBI lineage: Eukaryota > Metazoa > Arthropoda > Insecta > Lepidoptera > Hedylidae > Macrosoma > Macrosoma leucophasiata. The sequence goes on along the minus strand of JAWQUS010000007.1, from coordinate 16,166,158 downwards.
AGAACCGCTCGATCTCTTCCGCAAGCTCAGGTTTCGACGATACGATTCTGTCGTCCTTTGTCTTCAGCTTAGTCAGGCAGCTCTGCCCTAAAGACATATCTTTGGCGAACACTTTGGAGCCCTTGTTCCGCTCTATGGCCGTTTTAATACTGTCAGTATTAAACTGCCGAAGGTCGCGAGTCAGTGACTTTGAGATCTGTCTGTTGAGCCGCCTATACACTAAAGCATCTTCAGAGGACTTCAGAACCATACCGCGCCTCTCATCCATGAGCTTGAGAGTTGAGTCGGAGATATTCTTGGTCTTGCTTGTGTGGCGGGTCTTAAAGTATTTAGACCCAGCCGTACGGACAGATTCCACAAACCTGTTGTTGTATTCGTCCACATCTACGCAATCACTTCGAATGCCTGCGAAGTGATTTTGAAGTTGGAGTTGGAAGCTCTCGGGGTTTTGGATTTGGGCAGGTGCTGGTCGGAGCGTAGACTTCATTAGCCGGGATCTTTCCAGCTTGACATTAATATTCAGTGTGCCTCTAACCATTCGGTGATCGCTGCCGGTTTTGACCGAATTGATCACAGAGACATCACTGAATATATCGCTTCGTGGACATAATGAAGTCTATCTCATTTTTAGTTGCACCGTCAGGACTGATCCAGGTCCACTTCTCCCGCACTCCGCACTTCTCCCGCACTCCCGCTTCCTGAAGAAAGAGTTCATCATGTAGAGGCTCTCTTTCTCCATGAAGTCAGCCAGAGTCTGGCCCCTGGTGTTTCGTCGCCCATATCCAAATCGTCCCACTTTCAGCTCATGATCACCTCGAACGCCCAATTTCGCGTTGAAATCCCCCATGACAACGTTGTAGTGGGTCTTAGAACTATGTATGGCTCTGGAGATGTCCTCATACATAGTTTCTACCTCATCGTCGGAGTGTGCGGAGGTCGGGGCGTAGACCTGTATGACCTACAGCTTATTAGCTGTAGGTCATACAGGTTTGGTTATTCTGAGTATAAGGTACGCCACCCTCGACGACACACTCTCGATTTTGACAACGTTGTTCACGAGGGACTTGTGGACGATGAACCCGACACCACCCTGGGACAGTTGTTCGCCCTCCCGGAAATAGAGCAGGTTACCAGACTTGAGGGTTATCGAGTCCTCCCCCTGTCTTCGGACTTCCGATAACCCTACAATGTGCCATCGTAACCCGCTCAATTCTTCCTCCAGTTCCATGACTTTCTCGTCAGTCCGCAGCGTCCGTACGTTGTATGTTGCCAGGGTCAGTTGCCGTCGGGTGTGGTACCCTGGCATCTCCCCGTGATTCTTAGCACCCCCTGCCCCGCCGTTACCATGACCGGTACCACCATGGTCAGGAATAGCGGAGCTACCGGGGACTAGGGGCCGTTGTGTTTTTGTGTGATACATGGGGTGATTGCCTTAATCGCCACGCTTGGCAAACGGATTGGCAATCGCAGTGGCGGCAATTTTATCACGGGACGCTACTGCCCATCCCGGATACTCCTACCGCCATGGTTTGACCGCAATTGATCGCCATTGATCGGACTGACTGTACTAGAGGAAGAATTCCCCTCCACTAGAAGAGAATTCTTCCGCTAGCGGGCGATGGGGTCGTCACCATTAACCAAATCCTGGATGGTAATGTATGGCAAAGTAATTAGTATCATAGAGGCAAAACAACTTAAGCCTCAACAGATGTCTTAAGGTTGCAGTATTCTTACTTACCATCCACGTGAACATAGAAGCATAAACTATACAGAGGCTTATGAAGAATTGCGGACCACTCAATTCAAATAGGTACCTGAGAACCTTGCATACACGAATTATAGAGCTGTTCACCTTAGGAGGTAATACTAGGATTCAAATTGGAGTAAATTAGTCAAAGTCAAATGGGAGTCATGTGTTTTTTTTTATTTCAATCTATATATATAAAAATCAATTGTTGTTCGTTAGTCTCGTTAAAACTCGAGAACGGCTGGACCGATTTGGTTAATTTTAGTTTTGATTTATTTCTGGAATCCCAGGGAAGGTTTTAAAGGTAAGAAAATATGAAAAAATTGAAGGGAAATAGTAAAAACCACAATTTCATTTTCCCATACAAATAGTCCGTATCTATCAAACCTTTGACACATTATTTCATTCTGAGGCAATACGAAGTTTGCCGGGTCAGGCAGTGTTTTATAATTTTAGTTACTTTCTTCGAAGTTTTAAAATGTTACGTACTTAGCCTGGGTTGCACCAAGATTCATATCACTCTTCAGACTTAGATTTCTTTAAGTAAGAGAAAAATGTAAAATGTTGCAATAACTTTAACTTTAACGAATATCTTGGTGCAACTTAGCCTTAGTTATCGTATCAGACCAAAATTTTCTTCTAAATGTTATTCTGCAGTCGGGAAATTTACCGACAAAAAAAGTACATTTTCTCAAAAACGGTTATTTGTGTTTATATGACTGGGGCTAATGTACTCCAATTTGACCCTAATTTCACCTTCCGAGAGGTCATAATCATCAGACGAAGTTGTTTTCTATAAAAAATGAGTCAGGTCTGTCTGATTGTAGGTATTATGAAACCGTATGTAGGATAATTACACTATTCACAAAATTCATACCAACCCTAGATTTATTTTTCTCATTGAGAAAACCTTTGACAGCATTGAATACTGTCTCGAACCCCGCTGGTGTGTTGATATAATGTGCTCCCTTGAAGCGTAAAGGTGCTGCATCCTACAACACAAAAGTCAAATTTAAAAATGTTAAAAAAAGTCGCGGACACAGCTATGAAATTATACTTATTGACATCAGACAAATAAGATAGGACAGTTTATTGAAGAGAACGAAAAAAAAGTGTTCTGTCTGATGGTGGGGTCAAAAGTCTTAGGAATCGGCGTGCATGTATGAAGAGAATGATGAAGGTAGACGAGGCACGAGAGGTTTGTCTGAACCGGGATATCTGGCGCTCTACACTCTCTGCCTACCCCGTTAGGGACCTGGCGTGAAGATACATACATACATACATACGAAAAAAAAAGATGGAGAGTTATAGTGAAATATAATCAGGGGAAGATCATTTCACCAAAGAATTGCTGAAACTGTAAAAGATTTTGCTTACAAGCCTGATGAATGAAGTGGAGTTTTTAGCTCAAATTATGTGAAGATAGCAGGTAATTTCTTTCAAAATGATATAAATAATCTAAAGAATTACAAAGATAACCTTTGTCATAATAGAGTTCAGAGTTTCAACTATTTTATGTAAATGAGAAGTTATGTTATTTCAGAACTCTCTTGTTCAATGTTCAATGCAATATTTTAATCTAATTTTCCGTAATAGCTAATATGAAAGAGTATCATCATTGCTACGATAAGGAATATTCTTTTAAACCGAATCCCACAAATAAAGACGCGATCATCGGCTATTACGTCTCAGTTAACTATAAAAGAAAGTTTATTGCAAATTACAAATAGGAAAATACTTTAATTATAGTTGACCTGATTTATTGCTATCTGCAGAAAAATAAGCACCTTTCAAATAACGTCATTTTTTCATTGAAATAAACAAATTATCAAGTTGAATACTTAGCAGTCGTGATAAATTCTCGAACAGCTGACATAAATCTATATATGTATAAAACTGAATGTTCGTCTGTATTCTGTATGTCATCGATGAACTCAAAAACTACTGGACCGATTATTATGAAAATTTTATTTTTCCACGGAGACGGTTTGCTCGCGATCGGGGGCGCTGCAGACTCTGCAGAGTAGCAAGTATTTTTAATATTCGTATCGTTATTTTATTATTATTTTAGTTGATGGCGTAGCAACGTGCGTCGGGTAGCTACTAGTACAGCTAGTCTATCATAAATTAAACATTATTTTTTTCTAGGTTTTTTTTTATTCGACAGATTTCGATCTTGTTTCAATTCCTGTCAGCAATGCCTGTATTCCGTGTCATACTGTATAAAATTTAAATAGAAAGGATAGTCACCTGTGATGCGACCACCATCTTTTTCATTTGCAGGGGTGAAAATTGTAAATAATGAGCCACTGTGACATTCTCCAAGTCGAGTACGGATTGTGATCCGGCTACTACGGTGTTGTCGTCTTCCAGGAATAGAAGCTATAAAAGTAAGTAATTTTCATTCGTAAATATTAAAATATTACCTGTCTTAAGATAGGTACTGTACGTACACATATTAAGTTGTAAAATTGAGACATTGTCGTATATTCTTAGTTAGATTTTCAGGATCAGGATACAATTCCTGAAAATCTATTCATCAAGAAAAGGTACTCAAAACAACTTTTACAGACTTTTAGTGTAAAAGTAGGTACCTTTATTAAGTATTTTGCGTATATTTTGCAAATGAATACGAGATTTTTTTTTTAATTCACATATATTTTTTATTTCGTTTTCGCAGTTTTTTTATGCATTACCTCGCTTCCATTGCATCGTGCATCCCTCTAGCTAGGATATTTACTATGAAACAAGGACAATAAACTAAACCGGGACATAGCTCTACTGATGGTAAAACCTATTTTCACATCTCTTTACACATATAATGAATAGACGTACCTAACCTCAGTTAGCGATACAAAAATATTTCATTAAATTACCAAATTTTTGAGGCCTCGCACACTGTCGAGAGGAAATACCTATTATTGAGTTGAATTCATAGCTAATATAAGTTTTTGTTTCAAAAATAAAGCATTTTACCTTTTGTATCACACTCGAAACTGACATGATGTCTGCCATATGATATTTAGCAGGATCATACGCGCCAGATCGGAATAAAAGTACTCTTGGTGCATCTGGTGCAGCAGTCTTAGGCAAAACTATTATTACTCTGAAAGAAGGTAAATTACACAAGTTACTATCACTGTATCGTAGCACTGCAAAATAAACTAAAATCTTTTTTTTAATTCTATTTTTTTTACTTTTGACTATAATTGCTCATTGTTTCTGCAAATGTTTCTGCCGACATGTTTGTTTGCCTGATTCAAAACCTTATAAATCTAAATATTTTTCTATTTATCACAAAAACCACGCCAAGTCCAAAGTCCGAGGTCCAAGTTCAAAATAGCTTTGGAATTATCTTGATAACCTGTAGAATATTTCCGAGTACATATCCTACTTAATAGGTATTTTAAAAGCGAAAGTTTGTGAGTTCTTTGTTACTCTTTCACGAGAAAACTATTGGACGGATTTTGATGAAACTGTACAGTAATATAGGCTATACATTGGAATAACATATAGGCTACAATTTGTAATGATTAAAATACTCGCGGACGAAGTTGTGGGCAAAACCTAGTTTAAAATATTTTTAACTCTCTGTATACAAATAAGTAGATTTTTATTCCAATAGCAATTGCCATTTAATCATATACCTACTTGTAATTAATTGTCATTCAGACTTACGATGTTGGTGAGGTAGAAATACTTTAAAACGTTCTAAAGGTTAACTTTAGACCATGTTTTAATTTTAGTAAAAATCTCGCCATGATCTATTTTAGTGTCCCTAAACATAGATAGATAAGTGAATTCTATGCCATGTTTAAAATCATTGGATGTCTCCAGAAAAGAGACTTAGTATTAATTCAAGGAAAATAAATATTTTAAATGATTTCGATCAACATGTTCTGGAAGACGCATTTAAAATAGAATTGATTTTTTTAAGTAGAAAAGTAGGATGTATACAGCCAATGACTTACAGTCCAAACTCAATTACACACAAGGCATGAAAAATATTTATTAATACCCACCCAAGTTCTAATAACTCCATAAATAATGGGTCTGTATGTTTAACGCGAAATAAATCAGGTGCAGTAGATCTGACAGCATAGAATAGATCTAATTTCTCTTTAGTCCTTTCTAAACTGTACTTGCATCCCCGTAGAAATGCCAATAACCATTGATCATCTGTGAAGAAAAATAATATTTAATAGTTCCTTTCATCATATTTTATAAGAGTTTTATATTGAATAGTCCTAAACTAATTTTATAAATTCATTGTTGACTTAAATATAAGTAAGTTATATTGATTCCTTAAATTTTGATATCGCTATCTTCATTGCAATAGATAGGTACCAATGTCACAAGTTGTCTGTAATTATCACTAAAATTATAAAATTCTGTGTCATAATTATAAGACATTTTTATTTCCACCTGATTATTTGAAGTTTACCTACTTTAAATCAATTCATTACTAAGAAAGAAAGAAGTAGATTATTTTCATAAATAATAATTGATGGAGTTGACATACCTGTCCTTATCCGTAAATGAGGTTGTTTAGCCGCCCAATCTTTAATATGTTGTAAATCATCTTTTATTGTTTTTTCGTTTTCATTCAGCTCATTTCGTGCCTTTTCTGCCAACTCGGGAGACAAAGGGCGCACCGACATGATTGCTTGACACCTCGACAGGTCACCCTTTACACAGTAATTGTAAACTACTGCCCTGCGTTCCCTAACTGATATTTAAAATGTATCTCTTTGATTAGATATCAAATCGTACGTACAATATTAATCAATATAACAACATGACTTTACTAATATTTAAACTTTATAGAATAATAAATATTTATATACTACCTATCCATAAGCATAGTCATTAATGTATTATTAGGTTTATAAAGGCGATTTATAGAGAATTAGAAAAATGGAGAAAGTATATCCTCACTCAAGATGCTTCAGTAATTAGGGAAAAATGCGCATCAGGTAAGAGATTCGCGATAGCTTAAACTTCATGAAGAAATTGCATCTTAACCGAGTGCCAAAGGATATATTAGACTTTTAAAAAAATAGGGATCCCTTATAAAATGCAATAGTAACCCCAGGACCCAAAAAAAATATTTCCAAGTGATTAAATGAATTTTGAACCTTGATTCATAGTATGCCTTGATAACTAAAGCACCCACACGCGGACGACATCAAACTAACCTACATTATTGAAAAAATATTGAAATTTATTAAAAAAAAAAACTAACTTAATAACAAAAACACAATCAGCAATTACACCTTTAAACTAATCGAACTGAAGTTGCCGGAAGGATCCCTCAACCCCGAACATGTTTTCGGCAGTTTTCGGTTTACCTCCGGGCCTCTTCGACTCGTCTGTGCCGAACTGCTCGTCTTGCTTCAACCACTCGTCGTGTTTTGCAATTTCTTCTTTCCAGTAACCTGTTCAAAATAAAATATTTTTAATCCCTTTGAAAAGATACAGCGACGTCACCAGGTGTGAAAAGTAGGTACCTGATGAATATTTCAAACACTTTCTATTAAATAGGTGCTTGTAAATAAAACTGAGAATTTTGGGTCTCAGGCAAATCGTCAGAGATACGACCTATGATACACGTTGCCAGTGTTTGCCCAGACGAATAACAAAACACTCCATATTTTACAGGTAATCCAAAATCGTTTTTTACGTGGAATCATAGGCACTCATGTTGATACTAACTTGCCTACGATCCCGCAGTTCATGAAAAGAGAATCCATAAGGTATTTTGACACCGCGAGTCACCACCCGGATCCGATCGTCAAGGCGGCCGCGATTGATCCTTTTGATCGTGCCAAAAGGAGACGTCCAAGGTAGACTTAAACGATCCCGACGATGAGACCACGTTGGACATCGCCGCGATGAACGATCAACAACAATGACGTTATCATCATTTCAACCAAAAGACGTCCATTGCTGGAAAAGGCCTCTCCCAAAGATTGCCGCCCTCATCTGTAGGCCATACAAATACTTGTGTGCCGCTTATGTATTACATTTAAGGGACCCCAAAATGTCAGCTATGGGTACATCGAGTGGGCTTCTTCTTCTTCTGTCAGCGTGGCCTGTTAAGATTAGCATTAAAGAATGTTAATTACTTACCTATGATGTCTTGTATAGTGCCCGTATTTCCTCCGTACTCTGCTGGCATCACATCTTTAGGAACATGTTTATACAACTCATCGAAGTTCTTGTTATGCACAAATAACTGTAAAATTAGATATAATTGCCAAATAACCTGAAATCTTCTTTACATAATGTATGAATTCTATGTCACTAATAGTTTTATTCATTATACTTTGAATATATAACTTCATACCCGAGATTTATTTTTTTCATTCAGTAAGCTCTTAATACCATTGAATACTGTCTCGAATCCCGGTGGCGTATTCATGAAATGTCCTCCCTTGAAGCGTACAGGTACAGCATCCTAAAAAACAAACAAAATTAATGGGATGAAAATAACATTTTTTTCACCACTCTGGCGAAGAGATCGTCGGGACGCTGGGCGTCGGGACGCTGGGCGTCGGGACGCTGGGCGTCGGGACGCTGGGCGTCGGGACGCTGGGCGTCGGGACGCTGGCCGTTGGGACGCTGGGCGTCGGGACGCTGGGCGTCGGGAAGCTGGGCGTCGAGACGCTCGACGTAGGGACGCTCGGTGTCGGGACGCTGGGCGTCGGGACGCTAGTTGTCGAGACGCTCGACGTCGGGACGCTGGGCGTCGGGACGCTCGACGTCGGGACGCTCGACGTCGAGACGCTGGGGCGTCGGGACGCTGGGCGTCGAGACGCTCGACGTCGGGACGCTCGATGTCGGGACGCTGGGTGTCGGGACGCTGGGCGTCGGGACGCCCGACGTCGGGACGCTCGGTGTCGGGACGCTGGGCGCCGGGACGCTAGTTGTCAAGACGCTCGACGTCGGGACGCTAGGCGTCGGGTCTCTCGACGGCAGCGCTTTTGGATACACATTTTCGTTAATTTTGGATCATAAACATATGTTTTTTCTCAACACAACCCCAAGGTTGACTCGAGGTCGAGAATGCTTCATAGCATTAAGTCCGCCTCATGTACTTGTAAGTGCAAGAAAGTTTAAATAAGTAAATAAACACTTTTGGGTAGCTAAAAAAAACTTCTTTGCAGTAATGCACGTATGTACACGATACTAATGGCCCGATGGCCATACGTCTAAACGTATGGCCATCGGGGATAAACAGAGTTTGCTAGGATTGCGAAAAATTTCTAATTATATGTTTAAACGCGCATCCATCCTATGCTGAACCGTATTTTCTAAAAGGACATTTTCAGCTTCTATGCATAATATTTTTTTATAGAAAATTATTGTAAAGTTTTGTATAATAATAGTTAGTATAAAGTTTCAGTCTATTAGTGCTTTTAATAGAGAATTAAAGATAAAAGATAGATCTATGCATAATAAAGGCACTCCGTAAGAGCCGGCAAAAGAGAAAAAAATAATATTAACGTTGTGCATGTTTACCCACTAATGCCACCTACACCACCACCACCATCACCATCATCATAATTACATACGAAAGACGTCCATCCCTCTCCGCTGGACAAAGCCTTTCCCGAAGATGCTCCTTAAAGTGTTGTGCGTCATAAGGAAAGAATATGCCGTAATTGCCACGTTTGACATACTGAATGGTGATCATAGCGGCGATTGTTTTATGCCGGGACGCTGCTATGCGGGTTACTAACAGAGAAAAAACCGACCAAGTGCGAGTCGAACTCGTGCACGATGGGTTCCGTACAAAATATTACGTTTGTTGGAAGGTAATAAATATACAACATAAGACCTTAAAATTCTGTGAAAATGTTAAGCGTCTACTTGCTACCGTTATTAATATCGAGTAAAAAATATACGAAAAAAGAAAATACGTTTACTGTATGCCCCCTTGGCCCCTTAATATTTTCATTTTCAGAATAGTTTAAAATATTCGATATGATTTTCTAAATTGTCATAACTTTTTTATTTCTGAACGGATTGACACGAAACAAACACTAAATGTTTAGTAAAACTTACCACAATATATTAGTGAAACTGCAAATCGGATAAGCCATTTCTGAAATTAGCGTGCACAAACAAACAGACAAACAGACATTTTTCCGGGATAAAAAGTACCCAGTGTTGTGCGCCAAAGGTTAAAGTATAATTATATCAAGTTTCATTGTAATTGGACCGGTAGATTTTGTGTGATGCTTGATCAAACAGACAGACAGATAGAGACAGACAGACAGACAAAAAAAATAAAAAAAATAGTGATATTTAGGTAGGTACGAGTATATGCCAAAAATGAACCTCCTTTTAGCGCTTATGCCTTCGAAGTCTACTAGGTATAAAATAAATCAAATAGTTATATGCTTATTACTCCCCTCGTCTCACTTATTTTCTATATGTTTATAAATGTATGCCTTTCCGTAAGTATTATATTATGTTACCTGGGTTGCAACAACCATCTTTTTCAACTGGAAGGGCGTTAATTGTAAGAAATGGCCCATTGTGACGTTCTCCAAATCCACTAAAATTATATTGCCTGCTACCACAGAATTGTCGTCGTTCATGATTAACATCTAAAAGAAAACACGAATTAGATGGCTCAGTTAATTCAAAAATGTTATTGATATTTACCTACTTCATGTTAGCCCTTCAAAGTATGACGTACCTATATCTTCAAATCCGAAAATTGTTATAATAATGGATATGTACAAACGCGAAAATAAAGGGAACAAATTAATATATTTATTTGCACATACTGATATTATTTTGCAAAACAAAAATATCATGATCGTGAAAACAGTTTTAAAATATACGATATATTTTGCATTTTATAAATATCATATCCCAAAATTAAAATAAATTTTCTTTTGTTATCTTATGGAAACTGAAAGCGATGCTTCAGGAAAGTTGATTGCCCGTGGCAATACAACATTATATTCTTATTAGTTGTTGAGAGACTATAGGTAGTAGTCGTAGTCGTATCTATAGTAGTAGAAACTTAACAAAATTTTACAAATCCTTATTTTTGTTTCAATTACTGCTTTGATAAAACCTGTCCTAAATTTCTTTGTAAAAGATCTCAACCCCTCCCAAATAAAAAAAAATGTCCGACTCTACGGTTTAATACTCACTATATTATGGAACTCCATAACCACATAAGTTATTCTCCTTATAAGATAGCGTATTTATTTTTTACCTTTTGTATGAAATGTGAAATGGACATGATATCCGAAATATGAGTTCTATCAGGATCAAACTTTCCAGGTCGAAATAAGGTTACTCTTGGAGAATCTGGAGTTGCAGTCTTTGGCAAAACTATGATCGCACTGAAAATAATATATTGTTGTAATAATAGTAACAGTCAGTCTTGTTATGTGATTCGTTTTTAAATTATAGATACCTGCTACATTATTGTGATCTATGAATCTACCTAACATTTACAACTATTATCTACAATTGCTGATGTCAAACTTCAATGTTTTTAAGCTAAATGTTTCGTAAATAAATGTATTACACAATATTCTTATACACATTATTTGAATACTTAAAAATAATATAATCCATACAATTAATGAACTTGACAAAACATTACTAGTTTCTTCCTTGCCAGAAATTACGTTTATAATAGATTCATATATTATTTGATCAAAAATATGTGTCAGTAGGTAATTTAATAGACCCATGATTTAGTTTTAATTTTTTTTTACACGTTACCGTAATTATAATTAGCAAATATTATACAATTATTACGTACCCGAGATTTAGTAACTCCATAAATGTTGGATCTGTATGTTTAAAACGATATAAATCAGGTGCAATAATCCTAATCGAATAGAACAGATCTAGCTTTTCTTTAGTCCTTACTAAACTGAATTTGGATCCGCGCAGGAATGCTATTAACCATTGGTCATCTGTGGAAACAAGTATTTGTTCATACAAGTGATCATTTAATTTTTTATTACACTTAATCAAAACATTTTGTTCAACTTACATAATTGTTATCTACAAAAACAATAATTCTAATTGATATCGCTATCTTCATTGCAAAAGATAGATACTAAATATCGCCAGTGTTATAATAATAATTTTTATTTACGAGTATATTTGATAAAACTTTTAAGACAGGCTGTTGCATGACTTTAGCGTGGCATATTGAAGTTTTATCTTATGGAGAATATTTTTTTTTCTCTCAGATTATTCTCTATTTTAACATTTTAAACTCTGAAATAGCCATCGAGAGATTCAGAGCAGAGCAGACTATCCACAGTACTTGCACCCAAGGTGATGGCGGCAGGTTTGAGACAAGGAGATTAATGTTCAACGCTGTATTTAAAGATGTCTTAAAGCTTCGGAACTGGACTAGAAATCCGCTTACACTCACACAAGAACGCGGTATCACCACGAGTGAGATGTACATCTCCCTCATTTGATTTGTGAATAATATCGTGGTCGTGGCTGAGATCCTTTATTAAGAATTCAGCACAATACTTGATAGCCTAAGCAGAGCTGAACGAATGGGCCCCAAATGAGACACAGACAGGACTATCACGCCAGTTTAATTTGTTAAATTTCTAGAAAAAGGTAAGTCGTCAAATTCAATTTAATTATGTTAGGAAGTTATGTTCGATACAATTGTCCAATTTATCATAATGTGTCAAGACCAAGGTCTTTTACCAGTGAAGATTTACTAAAATAAAACGTGATCTATTGACTGTGGAAAGAAGGCTCAAGTTCCAAGGTCACGCAACGGAAAGTGCTATACTTGCGGCCAAATACTCAAACGTCACTTAAATCTAAGTGGGACTGAAGTCTTCTGTCTTTATATAACACGTTCAAACCATAGAGATAGCGCTCGTTTTGAGGGTTGCTTAAAATTGAGTGACGTTTGAGTATTCGGCCATTAGTGTTTCTTTGTTACATGAGATGGGAGCATAAAGCTGTGAACGTCATTCGGTTCACATTATATTGTTAACTCAGATTTTGCGTTGCTTCATCCAAAACTTAAGTCTAGTCGGTTCATATGTTTTAAAATTATAACAAACTGACAAAAATTAAATGAAGATGTTTTTGGATCTGTTATATACTTACCTACTTACAATATTATACCTACTAAACTTGATATAACCATCTATCAGTGTTTACGTACCTGTTCTTATCTGTAAGTGAGGCTGTTTAGCAACCCAATCTCTAATATGTTGCAGGTCATCGTATAATGATTTTTCGTTTTCATTCAGTTCGATCCGAGCTTTTTCTGCCAATTCGGGAGTTAAGGGACGCACCGACATTGTTGCACTGCACTTTGTTACGTCACTTAGATGCCACGAATGTGTACTGTTCCGTATATTCTTACTGATATTCAAAATATATCTATTCGATTAGATAACAGATCGTGAGCACGCGGGCATAACGAAATGAATCAATTTATCCATGGCGTACTAGTAAATATCGTGTTTTTTGTTTCTATACACTTTTTTATGTGTTTTATGTAATTATGGTGGTAAACACGCACGCAGTTCATTCTTTTTTAACCTACTTCAAAAGATGTTTAACTGTATGTATTTTCAATGTATGTAATGTAGGCGGATTTTGAAAATTCATGTGATATTTCAAAGAGTAGGTACTTACTCTTTCAAGTTGGTCCCTTTGGCTTCAAGTTGGGATCTGAACCACGGAAAAATCGAGGGAAACTGTCAAAATCTGTATGAACTTATAGGGCTTTAGTTGTGTTTTAATATTTAGAATTCGGGCCGCGCTATTACGCTAACTAAAGATCTTCTAAAGATCTATGGCCCGACTTCTAAATACTCCAAAAGTAAGTATGACGCGCTTTGTCTGTATTGTAAATCTGTATTCTGTTATTTTTCACGTTTTAGTGATGCGATAATCAGATTTTTAAAGTCTGTATTTTTTGTAAAAAGTTTGTTTTTATGCACTTACTTCGATGTAGGTATATTAATACCATCATTAAACACTAAGGTCTTAATGCAGATCCGTTTCCACTGTTATGTCCACAGAAAAAGTCAAAACAAAAGGCCCTGTGCCGGCAAGTACAGGGTTGTACCATACCATACCATTGTGTTACCATTTAAAGTAATTTACGGAACACAAGATACAATAACCGTCTATGGTGCCGATGATTCATTATCATTTAGAGACAGATATGGTGTCTGCTTACGTTACTTTAGGTATTACACCTACGAGTTTTCGGCGTGTGCCCGAAGACCCGTTTTGACCAGATGAATAGCTGATGTTCTACAGTCCAATTCGCGCGTTCAATTTCAAGAATACAAAAGATATCTTCAGAGCGGACAGTTCACCCTATATTGAAATTGTCTTTAGCCTAAAGACAATTGCAATAAAAAGACTTTAGGCGAGGTTTATCATGATGAAGATTAATGTAGAAGAAGCACGGGAGGTGTGTCAGGACCGGGAGTGCCTGGCGCTCCACACTCTCTGCTTGCCCCGTAATGGACTTGGCGTGAAGACACATATATGTATAAACATACATAGATGCGTTTTATACTCACAGAAACATTTAAGTATGCTTCTTACAGAGGAGACACCACAGAACGGTAAAAGAGGTGCCTCCTGTGATGTTATTATGCCATAAATAAAATGATTTTTCTCTGGTTGCAGACTTCCAGTATTGGAGCTCGAGGGCGCAGGCGTATAGAAGAAGAAGAAGAAGAAAAAACATTTATTGGCGCAGCCGATCAAGTACTGCATAAAAAAGCAATAGAAAAAAATTAAACATTTAAAATATAAGTATTTTGGTACGACAAAAAAAAAAAAACAACATTTATGAAATTATTGACATAAGAACACAAAAGAAAAAAGAAAGAACACTGTTAATATAAAAAGAAATAGGTACCTTGTAACAGTAGAAAAATAAAACAAGATCTCACGGCTGCACCAAATAGTTCCCAGTTCAGCAAAATGTCAAGCCGGAGCCTGACGCTGGTTTTCAACTGGAAACTAGTTGGTGGGACACGGATATCAGTCCTAAAAGTCTATATCAATATAATAAATACTTACTAGGAATAAACCGATACATAAGTGCAAATAAATTATATTATATTTATTATATAAGTAGATAAAACAGGTTAAACTAAACAAAAACAAAAATAAATAATTATACGTACTTGAATACCAACAAATTACATAAAATATTACATAATATAAAATAAAACGTACAAAAATGTTTAAATATATAGGTATATAAATTATATTACACTTATACGAGCGCATACAGGTGCGTCGAGATGTCATCTATCTCCATCTCTGTTTGGTAGGTACCTATATTTGTTCACCACACGACCTCCCCCGACTTCATCCGATCGCTGCCGACGGCGACGCTCAGCCGCCGTTTCCCAATCGAACTTTTCCGATCGAAAGGTGGGAACCAAATATTAATTATTAGGTCGCGTGGTGAGCTGTGCTGCGGTCAGCCGGTGCGCAAACGTAAAAGAAAAAAAAAAAAAAAAGAAAGTATCCAAGCCATATATACGTATGTTCCACAGAACTACCGCATTACCGCCAAATCTGCCGTCAAATGGTAATGTTCAGTGCTATCGTGTTCCGGTTTGATGGTAATGTATGGCCCCGTATTAACAATCACAGAAACAAAACAACTTAGGCCTCAGGAGTGGCAACGTATTTTGACCTGTGGTCTTTGTGAGGGTATCATAGGCTGCAGTCATCACTTAACATCAACGTGAACTACATTCTTGCTTGCCACCTTCATTACATAAAAAAGATCCATATAAAATAGCATTTGCTGCAATAGGCATAACTGAGTGCAACCTGTAGGTATACCTATTAAAACGTAATCTGAAAAATATTGTTCACATGAGCCCGTACAGCTGTCAATAATGGCGATAAATCCCTTAACACGTCTCATGTTTTTGTCATAATTGAATCGATTCAAAATTTACGTAATCGCATTATCTTAATCACACAGTATTATTTATTTTTAAATCATGCGAATAAAGCTGAGTCATTAGATGATTTAATACCACTTAATCTAATTTGTTTGTCAAAACCGTAGATACGCTGTAGATTACATATGAAAATTGCATTCGGGTTTTTTTAAATAACAAGGTTATAAATAATCATATAAATTATATAGTTAATACGATGCACTAATGTGCAACATGTATTATGTGTATTATTATCAGTTACTGGGTAGGCATACTGGAGCATCAAACATCTCTCTGTTCTTCCATAATCATCATATTGATCACTCTCTACAGTTCTCGATATATTTGTTCAAAGTATCATTCGGTAGGATAGGATACTATTATTTGTCATTATTTTTACATACCCATAAATAGGATAATACCGGGTCTCATTTTTTCATACCGACATTCTCATTTGCACAAAATTTCTTCCTTACATCTATATTTTGAACACGATTGGTGAGCGACACCCCTATTTTGCAACAACCTTATCTCGACCACGTTTAATTTCTTTATCCGGATTGGCCTTGGTAGAAGCGATGACGAGTTGTTTACTAATCACCCTGTTTTAGCCCAGCACTAAGTTAAGACACTAAGTTTTAAAATTCTTATATTGGGGATTCGCGATCAATCTTTCTGAGAAATCCTGTATGTTAACTTTAAAACGATCGACAAAGTATTTGTAGGGAATTTTGAATTCAAACAAACGGGTACCAGTCTGCCCGAGACCAAAAAGCTGAAAAGCGACTGAAATGGCGAGTTGATTTTAAATAATAATTTTCGTTTAATATAGCTGAGATAAATCCGAAAACTAGGTTTATTTACATGAGTACCTATAACTCTCAAAAGCCGAAGAACACACTAAACTACATCCTATCAATTACAAATATCTCTAATGTTAAGCAATGAAAAAGCCATGCTCCGACGATTCGGTAAGTAAAGAATGTCGAATGAGAAAATTACAAAACAGATATTCAATCCAAAGGTGGCTTTAGGAAGACTTCTGAATCAGCGCAAATATATTGATTGATCTAGGTTCTCATCTTCAAACACCTCCTGTGCTTCACAGGCGCTCCTGTGCGCCCAATGGCGCTCCTCGCTCTCTGCCTGCCTACCCAGTGTTGCAGTGAATATGAAGAGAAGAGAATACATTTAAATATAAAAACTAGTGTAAACCGCTTCACTTACAGCAATATATAATTGAAATAAAACTATTTTTACGGATTTATCTCGCGATTAATAAACTAAAATGATTTTTAAAATCAACCCGACGTTTCGGTCGCTTTTTAGCTTCCGTGGTCCCGGTCAGACTGAGGTGATATTTGTCTGACAGAAGTTTGAAAAAAATATATGTAGCTACCTCCATCGATTTCGTAAACGCCTTGCGTAGCGTTCAGGATTAACACAATAATGACTTATGGTATCTTGAGGTCTTGCAGACTGCTGCGGCTGGTATTTAATCTTGCTAAGTATGGGATCCCATGATGTTGATAATCGCCATCCATCTTCTCTATTGAAATTTGGGTGTTTTTTAATTTCAATAGCCTCGCGTACCATTCGTGGAATGGGTTTGTATTCTCTAGCGAGTATTTGAATTTTATCAAACCGGATGTAATGGTTCGGCTTATCCGCTATGTGTTCACAGACTGCAGACCTCCCTGTTCTTCGGTTTTTGACATCAGCAATGTGCTCTTTAACGCGGGTGGATACAGCTCTCTTCGTTTGACCCATATATGAGAGTCCACAATCACAATCTAATTTATAAATGCCAGAATTTTGTAATGGAATATTACTTTTAATGGGTCTTAAATACTGATTAATCTTTTTATATGGTTTGAAAACTGTTTTAATGGAATTCTTTTTTAAAATGTTGCTGATTTTATCTGTGACACCCTTAACGTAAGGTAGTATAGCTGGTTGTCGTTCTACTGTAGGTGGTTTCACGCGGCCTCTGTGACGGACGGGTGGTACATGGAGCTTGTTGTTATGTAGCACCTGGCGTAGGTGCTTCAGCTCCCCCTGAAGATGGTGGTCGTCACAGATGCCCCGTGCTCTCTGAAATAGAGATGAGCCAACGGCAGATAAATGTGCCGGGTGATGGTGTGAATCACCATTAAGGTACCTATCAGTATGGGTAGACTTCCTAAACACAGTGTGACTGAGTGTGTTATTGATTTTTCTAATTAATAAAGTATCTAAGAAGGCTAATTTATTGTCCTGTTCCAATTCCAAAGTGAATTTGATTTTATGGTGTATGGAATTGAGATGTGAAAGAAAAACAGAAACATTATTGCTATCCAATATGGTGAATGTGTCATCTACATATCGTTTATAAATGAAAGAAAGAAAGAAAGAAAGAAATTTTTTTATTCTTTAACTTACACAACACAGTAAATCGTAAAAACAAAAAGCAAGGAAATATCACCAAATGCGATTGTGTGTAGCCAAAGAAACGGTACCCATCTCAGCTTATTGCTGCAGCAGTGCTGCAGCGCTGGTATTCTGATGGGACCTTGAGTGACAATTACGAAATACAAGGCAGTTAATGCCTAATTAACCCAATTATATAAAGGCATCGCACTAACGCTCAGAGTGTAAATTGAGACATATGAATATTTACCGAAACAAAATAATAACAATAAATATAGAAGCATATATATTATATACATTTTAATTATATACGCCTATATAAGTACATAACCAAAATGTCGCGATCCAAGTTAACCTGCATTACGCAGTCGTACCTTGATGTTTTTAGCTTAGAAATGGTGAAATTAACTGGATGTCTTGTTAAGTAAATAAAGTGAATTGGAGACTGAAATAATCTAATATACTTGGTATGTATTAAATATATTGGAATAATAATAATATGTTTAGGAGAATAGCATCCAGATGTAGGATATCAAAACTGTTAATATTTTTAGTGACTTGTAAGAACATAATATTAAATGGAGATAATAATTATTTAATCAGTCTGTGCAGGATCATTGAATAGTAGAACTAAATGTAAATTGACCATAGAAGTTAATTGAGACTTTACATTTTATGCTCTTCGTACTAATATTATATATGCGAAAGTTTGTGAGTACGGATGCTTTTTACACTTTCACAAAATAAAAAAAAGAAAGAAATGCGAGGTGTTATGGTTGTAGTGCTCAGGGCTCTCTCCTCAAAGTCATAAATCTCCAAAAAATCATTTTAGTTTAATATACGCGAGATAAATCCGTAAAAATAGTTTTATTTTAATGAGTGTAGCTCGCGAAAACCTAAGAACATATCAAGCAATATATAATTTAATATATAAAATACCATAACGTAAAACCCCAAACATCCGCTAGCCTGAAGTAAAATGATGTAATCATTAATAAATCTATGGATGTAATAGTCGTTATAGTAAAATACAGCGGCGGCACGCGGTCTACGCAAGAGTGCTATAATCTGCAATGAAAATAATCTGGAGAACACAAGCCGACGGTTAAACAAAATAAATATATCTGCGGAAATAATTAATCTTTGCAATATTGCATCAAGCATATACGTCAATGAAGATCTGACTTGGAAACTTGGGAAGGTAAAATAGCACATGAACGCGTCATTCGGCTCAAAGAAAAGTCAAGCGAACACGTTTTCACCCTAAGTCGAAAGTTGCATGTGCTATTTCATTTCACATTCTGCGGAAAATCGAGAAAGATCAAAGACGTAATTAGCACCGTGGACCAGGAGCATTTTGTGCAGAAATGTTCCAACAAAAGATATTTTTTGAAACATGGAGTTTAGGTACTTTGTGTGAACTTGAACCCCAGAAATACTAATAGGATTTGAATAAATCTTTCAGTTGTGTTGATAGCCATATTTATGAAAATGGCGATAGGAACATTTTCACGCTTAAAGTTTTATTAACTTACACAAAACGCAATTGTACAATAAGTAAATCAAAAACAAGAAGCGAAGCTAGAAATTATACAGCAAAAAGTGTTTGTGTGAAGAAAGAAAACGGTACCCATCCCAGTTTATTGCTGCATCAGTGCTGCATCAGTTTACGACTATCTATGTATATATCATGCGATTTAAATGGAGTTTTCAAACTGTGTGAATGATAGTATCGGTGTAAAAATGAAAAAAGGCATGCTCCGATGATTCGGGCATTATAGAAAGAATGTCTAATGAGCGAATGACTAAACAAATATACAATGCGAATGTGGATTGTTGCAGAGACCCAGGAAGACCAAGGCTGACCTACCATGACCAAATAGGTCGAGTTCTGACTGATGATGCGGTCAAAAGTCTTAGTAATCGGCGTGCATGTATGAAGAGAATGATGAAGATAGATGAGGCACGAGAGGTATGTCAGGACCGGGATATCTGGCGCTCTACACTCTCTGCCTACCCCGTTAGGGGCCTGGCATGAAGATAAATACCTATATTTTCAAACTGTTCTGGTAACGATGTCATAACGGTCGCTCTTCAAAAGGAATCACAGCCAGTATAAGTAAAACTAAGTAATGAGTGAATAATACATACATTAATACACAGGGTGAAATTTGATTGGTTGTTTGGGCGCGGCAAAACGATTTGCTTTCAAAAGTATTATCGAAAAAGACTTTAAGCTTTTAAAAAAGACTTTAAAAAATATGTTTTGTTTTCAAATAATTTATAAATCATCATCATAGCGTGAGAATCATTCTCGTGATTCACTAAACGCAACTATGTACTAAGTAAGTACTTGAACTAGTGTATGCCTTAAGTTGAACTAAATTAAAAAACCGTGAATATTCATCAATGTTCATAGCAAACTAAGCTCACATAGGTAGGTTATGCTATATCACAATAGCATAACTAATTTGAAAAAAAAAACGATATATTGTACTAACCAGACAAAATCATTTTACTGCGAGAAAACCACTAAAAATTTTTCACCGTGTATATCAGAATTGAGCTCTACCACCAAAAAGCAATGTTGTATTCCAGGCAGTTCTAGAGGTTAAACAAATTCACACCTTACGATTTAACTCTGACCTTTCAAATATCCTTCAGACGTTCACGATTTGACCTTTTACCTTAACGATTTTTCTTTTGATATCTCAGACTAAATTTCGTTTTCTTAATTTTATTATGATAATTTCAGATGGCTATTTAACTAATACGTTCTTTTAAACTCATGTTGTAAAATGAGGTATCTATTCTCCAAAAATGTTGTTTGTTATCATATTTGGATATTGAAAACTCTAGTTTTTATATAGAGTCTACTGTACCTCTTCACTTACAATCAATGTGAACTTGCGTTTAGCCACTTCATATCATTGACCTATAAATATATATAAAATATATTACAGTGGTCGTGTATAGTGAAATAGAATAACAGTGCGAAAAGCGAAAACACGTTTTTTCGGCTTGCCTCCAAAACTTCATTGTAAATGTTCTGGTAAAGTAGACATCGCTTTACTCGAATTACTGTGACTCTGACTGACGGACTGATAAATTGACTGACTGACTCGGACTTTTACGTTCCTTATTACGAATACGAAATATCGTTTTACTTGACACTGGCAATATGCAAAACAAGCGACGCCACAAAATTAAAAAAAACTGCACTTTCCCATAGTAACATGACAGATGACGTGAAAACGTCATACTAAATATCTGCCAAATCAATTTAAAAACGGAACTGCCTGTTAGTTTCCGTTGTCTACTCTATAATATTGACCTCATTGCTTCATACATATAATTTTGATTTTCGTTTACACTGTATCAACAATACGCTATTAGACTTCGGCTAGGTTATTCTCCGAAATTATCCAAATGAAAATTATTCTCATTCTACATTTATGAGTATTTATAGTAGCAGTTGTACGGCCCTGTAATTTCCGGCACACAGGCATAACACCTTAGGCCTCAGGAGTGGTAACGCATCTGCATTTTGACCTTGGTCTTCGCGTGGATATCTATAGGCTGCAGTCATCACTTAACATCAATGTGAACTGCAAGCTTGTTTGCCACTTCCATTACATAAAAAAGTCAATCGTGCAGTTCACGTGGATGATCAGTGAATGCTGCAGCTTTTAGACCTCTACACAAAAACTAGAGATTAAAATGCAGATGCATTTCCACACACCCCATCTTACTGGATCACGATGGTGATAAACGTCATTAACGTCCATTTGGCGGCTACGCCTTCGAGCTCCGACAGTAGAACTCTACCACCCGTTAGTATCAAGATCACGTAGTGTTTTTGTTAAAACCCTTCGAACGAACTTAACTAAATTGTTATAAACTAACCCTACAAGCACTATGATTTTTACTGGTGGTAGAGCTCCAATGACGGAGCTCGCACAGAGGCATAACACCTTAGGCCTCAGGAGTGGTAAAGCATCTGCATTTTGACCTTGGTCTTTGTGTAAGTGTCTATAGGCTGCAGTCATCACTTAACATCAATGTAAACTGTAGGCTTGTTTGCCACTTCCATTACATAAAAAAATGAGTTCATACATACTCGCGTTGGCACATTAATACAGAAGAAACGGATATCTGGTTTAACTATATAGTACCCATCCTATCTGGTGAATAAGCGGATATTAAGGCTGTATCCAGCCAGATGCCGAGTTTCAGAAAATCACGAAAATATCATTTTACAACAAAATGCCTAAAAGGAAGGCAAAATACCTTACAGACGGAGTGTTTATTTTTACTCTGAACCAACTTAAAATACCCATAATATTTTGAGTAAAATAATTAGGTACTTATTTAAAGAGAAAAAATAGACTGCTATGGCTGGCAAGGCAATTACGTAAAATGGATTTTGCTAAATTATAACAGAATTAGGTAGGTACTGTATGGTAGGTATATTCTTTAAGTTGACAACTGACAACCAATTTATGAAAATCATTCTTGCTTAGCTTTTTTTTAACCAGGGGAAAATGCGTTACACTTGCCACCCACTCCTGGGGAATGGGCCGGGTTATGTGGAACTCCGGGAAAATAAAAGACTCGTCTACCCACTAAAAACCCCTGGGTATTCCGAGGACTCGTCCGCCCTCCATGGCGGGGTCACGGGAACGATTCTTGATATTACTCAAGATATTACTTGATTCTTTGCCTGCCACAGGCTTTTCTTGTCATGCATCTTTTTAAACATAATTATTTGACTGAAAATATGATGACTAAATAAACCAGGCAGGTATCGGGATTAACAGCCGTCCGTTTTATCATTACATATTATTATTATTGTAACAGTTAATAGGAACTTATTAAAAAGCATGCTTTAATAGAAAAGAGATAAAGATACCTCATTCCTCATACGCGTCTAGCAATCTTGACGTAGGGGTTTATTAATATTATATGTACGAGTATAGGCGTCATGGAAACACAATACATAATATTGCATTGCCTTGTGGTGGCAATAGATGTCGCTACTGCCACTGTCGCTAATGCTATAAAAACACTACAAAAAATGTGAAGGAATGGCAAATAAGGCGAGGACTTCGGTAGCTCAGTTGGAAGAGCTGCTGGACTAGATTCCCAGTGGTCGCGAGTTCTAGTCTCGCCTGAAGTCAAATTCTTCTTTCCATTTTTCTTGAAAGAATATATTTCACTAGCATGTATTTATGCGAAAAATAATATAAAAACGTATATCTTCATTTACCGAATTATTTTACCTTTTTTTGTCAAAAGCGTAGTTAAAAAATAAACTGTTTCAGTTTAGTAACATTTTATTTTGTGGTAGGTATACATAATGTATTTTACTTGATATTACTCTTTACAACCCTGTTATATTAAACTATACCTACTCTAAACATAATTACATTATTATAAACATTTAAAAGCTTAACACTTTAAACTGCTGAATAATAATCTGGACTGTTTTTGACTAAAAAGATCACAGAAGTTATGCATTATATGGCCTGAATAAATACATCCTAAAATTTAATATAACAAATAAAAATTTGATGAAGGAAAATGTTTTAGACATTGAAGGTGTTTATAAATTAATTTAATTAATTCGAAGTTATAAGCGATCAAAAGGATATTTGGTAAAAATAATCAAAAAAAAAATATGCATCAAAATTATTTTAAAAAAATCTTATTATAGGTTAAAAATATTATGCAGTATAAAATGCACAATTTTCTTAAAAGCCGGTATTTCAGTTTATGGTGTTGCTAGTATTACAAAGGAGATGTTGCAAAAATGTATGGACCTCCGGCCATGTATTGTACACAATATCATTAACAGGCAAAATCAATATAAAAACGTTTTTTGCTGCATATTTTCACTTATTTAGCTTTGTTTGCAGTTACAAAATATTATTTGCATTAAGAATTGCAACTCAAACCAATATGGCGAATATGGCGGGCGATGTCATTTTGACATTTTCATTTTTTAAATTGTGTTTTGATTATATAGAAATTGGAGAAAAAAGTAATATTTTCTGAATACTATCGAAATCGATTTCATGTGTTAATACTAAGAACTTAAACTGATCGATTTCCAATTTAACGAAGCGTCGTCTGTGTCGCCGCCATGTTGAATATGGTTGAAAATGATAAAATCGTTTAAATTAAATGTGGTAGTAACTCTAAAATATATACTTGAATAAATTAATTGCATTTTTTTCGAATTCTTCTTTAATTTACCCATTTTTTGACGACGTGTACGATCTAGAGCCGAGCTCGCAACATCTCCTTTGATAACTGTACTGAAGTTTGTTGTATATTAAGAAAATATTAATCTATAACAATACCTTAGTCTTTCTAATTCACGAGCACGATGGTGGAGAATTAGTTGTAACACACGGGTAACCTTATGTGTGCAAGAGAGAGAAGGCGCGCGTCTGACCGTTCCACTCCACATTATCGTACATATACTGTACACATTGTCACGAATAAAACAAAACCAAGCGCCAGCCGCGCTCGTTAATTGCAAAATTTTGTGAGGGACAATTTAGTATAAGATTTTTTAGTTAAAAAACAGTAACAATATAGTTAAAAATGTATAAAGTACAATCCAAATCTATGATAGAAATAGCAGTATGAATTACGCTTACATATAAATGTTTTGCGTACGAATATTTTATTTACTCGATACAAATTGATATATTAAAAAATAAATAATATTATTAGGTAATTGAATTCTGGATCATCCATGATTTTCATTAAATCCAAAAACTTTGAATAGAATTTGCGTAAAATACTCAGTAAGTAATAAGCGTCCAGCCATACATTATCGAAATTGATCACAATTAAATTACCGGAGCCATAAGTTAGAATACAAAAATATACATTTTTGATAATAAAATTCTCTTAATTAATCACAGTTCAGATATATCATTTAAAATTAGCTTACAATTTTAAATTTATAAAAATTAAAAGACAGTAGAATTTCTATAACGTGCATATTTTTGTATATTTTTTATATTAAATATTATTATGTAGGTATATTTATATTCACACGTATGTGCGTTTAAAACGCTATTATTAACGTGGTATAGGTAATGAGTGTATACAGAAAAAGAAAACCGACCGTATATAAGCTATGTACAATGTGGTCGGATAAATCAGTGCAAAAATCACACAACACAATAAATACTTATTAAACTAAGTAATATTTTTAAAATTACTACTTTTAAAATCACAAATGATGGGTACTGACCTTTATCAGTAATAGTGATAAAATATTATTCATCTACTAAGTACATACATTTTCACTAGGAAGCATTGGAATTATAATGCGTGTTTAAGTACTACACAATATACAATACAAAGTATTTACAAATATCTCCACGCCTACTTTTTTCATATAATCAATAGACCTCTAGTACAGTTTCATGAAGTTTTTATTTTAAATGCAATCAACACGCATACTTAGTAGGCTTTTTATTTAATTTGAAAGATGGTTTAAAAATTTTAATGCTATAGTTCTAAAATCAAGGAGATAAACACACATTCACAAACACATTCAAGTTGCGTCCTTCGTCTATCAAGATTAACTTTTTGGTCATTCTAGGATTAATAAGGCCCCTTTACTCAACGTTAATATACTGTAGCTTTTGCTACATGTCTTTTACAATTTTAAAACGTTGTATTTTAGGAGAATGATATACAAACGAGTAGTTTACCTAAACAAAGTTGTTGTGGGGCCCCAGACATCGCTGTTAGCATTGCAATCTTATAAATACATTCGGTGTCTAGTTACATTTTCTAAATACATCAAAAGTTAGCGAACAACTTCAACTCATCTGGATCTAGAGATCGGACCGCTTTCCAGTCAGTCTCCGGGTATTCGTCAAAGTTTGAAGTATCGCCCTCGTAAGACACCGATGGCACTATAGGCGACTGAAATCGAAAAAAAATGAATTGAAAAATTGTATTTTTATTAGTTATCAAGCTATAACGAAGGCAAGTTAAAATATTTTGTTGTCCCTACAAACTCATACAGATTTTTTTTAACATTATGAAATGCATCAACAATTCTCCTTCTGTATTTTTATTATTCTGTACAACAACAAAAAGCAATATTATTTCGTGCCTATTAACATTTGGCCATTTATCGAGTTAAAGCACTAAAAGCCAATTTAATTGCGAGAGGTCACGTAATATGTTCTTTGTCTGCATCATTTTGAACCGTGACTAATCATCATATCCTACCGTATTTTATACGTTTGGAGTATAACAAAACCATTTTCACTAATCAAAATATTAGCAAAGATAAATTTAAATATGCACCTGCAATTTCTTCATGAAAACGTCAGCCCAGTCTATATGTTTGAACCACCTGTGCCGCTTAACGTCCTCAGAACCGCTCTGCAACCAATAAATGAAATTGTTTATATGAATTCAAACGCTATATATCAGCTCCTTGATCACAAAATTATGTAAACAAATCAATCATTGCGATAATAACAAATTGGAAGCGCACTTCGCTCCGATCGCTCTCCGCTACACTAACACGCATTAAAGAGCCGAAATTAGAGCAACTATGTTATTATTGGCATACAATTCTTACAACACTTAGCAGTTCGACATGCTGAATTTGTAGATTTAATTATGCATATCGAAGTCATTAGGCCGTTTGATCGTTCTTTAATACATATTGATTACTGAAAACATTTAAATATAGCTCCTGTTTAACAGGATAATAAAACTCAAATGTCGCATTGCCCGCATACTAAACTTGTATCCATTAGAAAGTTGTTATTTATTATTTTGTTACAATATGATAGCATTGGAACTTTCAATCATTTTAACATAAATTGTACATATTTCGTGAATTTTGGCGACATTTTTGTTAACATTTAATTATTTGTACATAATGGGCACTCTTTCGAAACAATTGGCTTATGGCTGAATACTCAAACATCACTTAATTTTAAGCGACCCTCAAATATAAGCTATCTCTGTCTTTTGCGCCTGTTTTATAGAGACAAGACTTTTAAGTCCTACTTAGATTTAAGTGACGTTTCAGTATTTGGCCGTTAGTGTCCAAAATACAAGCGATACTTAATTATTAGTATAGGAAAGTTATCGGAAAACAGAAAACGTATGATCTGTAAATAGGTATAGAGAGTGGATATAGGCCGGCGCAGCATATGGTCACTTTGATGTCACCGCTGGACACTTGACTGATGGCTTTCTAAAGATCTCCGCACGGCAAAAAGCGAGGTGAAAACCAACCACTAGAAACTGCAGTCGTTTAAATACACATTCCTATTAACTGTGCGTTCTGAGTAATACGACACATATGGATACTAATGAGCGACACCTATGGTATAGTTCTGGCTGTAAAATCAAATCGCAGATCAAGTGAAAGAATTAACATAGCATTATGACGTCATTCTTAAATGAAACTTTCTAAACACTATTTTCGCATCCAAGGATGTACTATCATCTTTTAACATTGCAACACCTATCGCTTTATCAGATTTGTGTCATCGAAAATACAAACTAGTTTAAAATACTTTGTACGATATCTGCTAGGCCTGAGATAGTGATGGTCGCTCATGTTTGGCTCAATCCTCGGATCGAAGAGTAAATCGTATTAAGTATTATCTATACGAGTACTTTAATATTATAAAGCTGAAGAGTTTGTTTGTTTGTTTGGACGCGCTAATCTCAGGCACTTCTGGTCCGATTTGAAAAAATATTTCAGTGTTAGATAGCCCATTTATCGAGGAAGGCGTAAGGTTATATAACATCACGCTAAGATGAATAGGAGCGGGTAGATAACATTGCACCCGCGCGAAGCCGGGGCGGTCCGCTAGTTATTAATATTTGGCAAGGACCTCAGTAACACATAACTGCTCCACTATTAAGTAAGCACATGGGGCTGAAAAATACATGCGTAAATGCATGGAAAGTTTGGCCTAAAATCAGTGTGAAATTGTTTTTTTTTATAAATAAATTTAAGGTAATTTGCGATACGAATATGTATATCCGATATTGTCTGACTTTTAGATGCTTTTAGCAAAAATACTATAACTACTATAACTGTAGGAGACATAGCATTTTATGAAAATATCCTCAAGACTCTTCAAATCAACGCATAAAGACCGATGGAAATAGAAATGGAAATTTAGCAAATCACCAAACGGTTCCACATGACATTAAGAATAAAGTAGGTAAAGGACTAGGGAAAAGGTTGCGATTCTTAATCGTAGCAAATTCTTACAGCAATGTTAGTGCAATATTATTTAAATCTCATTGATTCTGTTCTAAAACGTAAAATGTAAAAAGATAACATTGAAAACTTGTATTATAAATAAGCGTGAATGAACAAAATGTATTTTGACCACTATGCGTCATTATTACTGCCTCCTACCGACTGACGCAAACAATCCATGCTAATGTTATAAAATGCAAAAGTTCGTCTATCCATCTTCTTTCAAACTAAATGATGAGATATATAACAGGATTCTTAAACAAAATGTAACAAAATGTTGAACAAAGTTACCACGCATCCTGAAGTTGAAAATGTTTAAGTTACAAGGTCACCAAATTTGGCGGATGGTAGAGTTCAAGGCGGTGATCAACTCTATTTGGAGCTGGTAGAACAAAGACGTACATATTTCCGTATTACTTACTTATCTCATTAATTTGTCTGTTGTTCTGTTTGTGTTCTTTAGGTGTAAACTAAAACAGAGCATCGTAGAGTTCTTATATTTCTTAAAACATGGATGTAGCAGGCCAGTACTGGTATGGTGGGATCATGGTTCCAATCCCTGGGTCGGGGAAGTAAGTGTTATAGAATTTCCTTATTTTCTGGAAGTTTCACAGTGCCACTCTCGAAGTTTGATAATATGCTCGAAGATTGCTTCTATTTACCCATCGGGAGTTCAGGCGTAAAGTTAAAAAAAGTTTCTTCCAGCCAAGTCCCCTAGGGGTTTGGCAGAGAGCGTAGTAAACGATAATAACGAATCTTTGTTTACTCTAAAAGATTAAAAAAGGCCGTTCTTACCCTAATTTTATGTTCGTTTGGTCCAGTTTGATCTAAATCCCACTTGAAATGGCAATATATGACGGTGGAATGTTCTTGCAACAAAGAAAAAATATGCTAAAGGGTGGCAATGCGTGTGCATGTTTATTGTATTTACTTGAGGATTCCTCTTCCTCTTCCTCATAATGAGGAAGTTCCGCAATATTTTGGGTTCCTCATCCGTTACCGCATCCTCATAAATAAAAAATAAAAAATCCTCTTCTTCCCGCCGCAGCGCGATGCCGGGGGCCGAACAAGCGAGCGAGACCTCCCCTCCCGCCACCGCCGCTGTTCCTTGGTTGTTTGTTTTAATTTTATTGACATACATTACATAAAATGCTATGTTTATACGCGTACGTCTCTAAAAAATTCGAAATATTCGGGGCTTTACGGAACTGGAAGAGAACTGGAACTATGGAAGAGAAGATAGGTATTGCCACAGATAGGCAATACCTATCTTCTCTTCCATCAAATGTCCCAGCGAACGACTTTTTAGCAATGCTGGATAGGTATATTAATATGATGAGCTAAAAAACCGGTTGTCAATGGAAACAGCTTCCAAATTAAATTTAAAAAAAATTAACCTCCCTGTAATTAATTTTGAATAATAGTAATCACAGAGCAACACGGACCACCGGCCGCGGCCGACTGCAGGGGAATAGCCATAGCGTTTATTACCGATGCTAAACAGTCTGCCATTTTTTTGCGGCGGGAAATGCGTGCGACTTACACGCACACAACAAAAATCTTCTATTACTACGAAACTCACACCTTGACTTTAACAAAATACAGAAACAATTTCACGCGCACATAAACATCTAGGCGACAGGTATAGGCCTAGGCCTGCATATGGCTACTCCCCTCCGGTGTTGCCGTAGTCGATGGTTGTTGCTCTATGGTAGTATTCAATTCTTTTATTTTGATTAAAAATATTCGACTTAAGTACCTAATTAAAAAAGAAATAAAGACTGCATTCTTATTTTAAATTCTAAATTAAATTGTATCATTCACTCATTTTTTTGTGTGCGTATGTTATGTAGATATGTTACTGAACTCGTCCTTAACTGCTGGACCGATTTTGATGATTGATTATTGTGTGTGTTTTGAGAATGGTTTAGATTCATAGTTTAGTCCACTGGAAAATGCCCTTTTAATTTATTTTTTTGTATGTATGTACTTAGTTATGTACATAGAGACAGGACAGCGGATTTTAGGTTGGGTCCGCTAGTATTTATAATTTCGTATCATCCTCTTTTCATCTTTTTGAAGCGCACAAGGCCTCGCGGCTGGTGTAGAACGCAAGCGATCTACTCGATTAAGCGATACGGGTGCGGTCGGGTATGTGACGGGTGACCACTAGTGTCAAATTGAAATGCGCGTTGTCGTGCTTCGGAGAGCAAGTTAAGCCGACGGTCCCGGTTGCTGTAGATAAATAGCAGTCGTTAAACCTTGTCGCAGGCCATATGTATGGCCGGTTTGAAAACATTCGATGGTTGGATTCGGCAGGTTGGCCACTAACCCTTATCTCCACCAACCCGCATTGGAGCAGCGTGGTGGAGTAAGCTCCAGGCCTCCCCTCAAGAAGGAGAGACCCTCGTGCCCAGCAGTGGGACGTTTCAACGGTTGCCATTATTATTATTATTATATCATTAACTGCCTCAGTAGCGTAGTGGTAGCAGGCCACTACTACTACGCTGGGGGTCCTGGGTTCGATTTCCGGGTCGAGGATTATCAGAGATAACGGTTCAAAATTCTTTATCTCTGGTTCTATTGGGATTTTTCCATTTTCTGGAAGTTTCCCAGTACCTACCTCGGAGTTTGGTAATGTGCCCGGAGATGGCAACAAGTTCGCCACCGTTCGTTACATGGGCCAAAACGTAACCGGCGAGTCGTGGGTGTTTGCATGTATGCTTGAATGCATGCATTTACATCTGCCTACCCCTTCGGGAATTACAGGCGCGAAGTAATGTACGTTCTTCCTCTTCCTCTTCCTCTTCCTCCTCCTCTTCCTCATAATCACTTCCTCAACAACCCTAGTATTCACCGATAGTATTTATAGTTAACCCACTGCATATCAGCATTCATTTTGTATATTTTAATTGAAATGTGATAAGTTAACTGTTACACATTTCAGGGTCAGGTAATTGACAACAACTTTAAAGAAATTTGTCCCCAAATTGGGAGAACGTTAAGGAAACGAATGATAACAAATCGGATCTGTTGCAGTATATACACAAACCAATCATGTACATCCTTAATTGATTTGAATGAGGAGTAGGAGGACTATATTTTATAATAAAGCGTCGCCTGCGCCTGAGGAAATACACTGCACTTAACACAACATGCCATAAGATAATATTATACAGAGAGAACATTTCGAAATATTACCCCATACCTATAAACATGAATTCAGGAAAATTAAACAGCCCTTAATGAACCACAATACGTATATTGCTAAGTCCCCTAATTGAAATAGAATATACCGCTACTGAACTCTATTACAACACTGTAATACCAGTACATTGCTGCCGGGATCATGGAAAACACATGAACCTAATTATCTATAACATCTGCAGTGAAACGCACTATGCAAATTGTCAAACATTGGATTAGGAGTTATATATATGGAAAACAGCTGGAAAACAGCCAACTTCAGAGAGCGAAATGCGTATAGCAATTTTTTTACACAGCACTGATGCGAATTAAGCTTGCGGCTAGAGATTGCAGATATTTACGAAAAGAATTGGCTATATTTCAATATAATTGTAGCCAAATTTAAATTGAAACGTTGTTTATTGTCTTCGCAATGCAAACTTGATTGTTTGCCATAAGGTGTTTTTAAATTTCATTACAGCATTAACGGATACAGACGTTTACAAACGTTAACTTTGAGACTGGAATGTTTTATTGTCGTGAATATTATAAATATTAACAAAGTCGTAGGTGTACGTACCTTCATATTACCAAGCCTTTTCGTTCTGTCTTGTATCAACAGCTTCTTGATGATGTCCTTGGCAACAGGGTCCAGATGGCGAGGCCAGTCAACTCGCCCATTTAAAATCTTCTCATATATTCCAAATGGATTATCGTCATAAAAAGGTGGGTAGCCGACCAACATCTCGTAGATTAAAACACCTGAAAATAGAAACATATCAGTGCGTTAGTAAACATACAAATACAGACAGTGATAAAATTTAAATGTAAAGACCAGATTTATTAGAGTCGGATATATTTTGATGAAGCCGTTTAACATGCCTCATAGTCTTATCAGTAACCGATGAATTATAGCAGTAATAAAAACATTTGGTAGGTACTTAAAGAGAGTATAGTATTGGATTTTATAAAAATATCCAAGTATCAATCAATCCGCAATCCAGAAATGTTTGTGACTGCAATGCTAATTGTTTCTATAACCACTTATTTCCAATCCAACCAGCCAGTCGTAGCTTGTTTAAGAAATATTGATTAGAAGTAAAGACATCATTAAACAAGATTTAGTTATAGGTGTGTATGTATGTATCTTCACGCCAAGTCCCTTACGGTGTAGGCAGAGAATAAACAGGTAAGTTAGTTACAGGAAATTTAATACACAGTGAGGACCGTTTCAAGCATATCTGATAAATTTAGTTATTAACATCGTTTTCTGGTGAAACTAGGGATAATAACAATATGTCATATGTAGAAACGTATTGAAATACGAATAACGAAAATAAAATAAGAACCAAAATTTTAAAGAAGAAACTCCATATCAACAATTATACTGAAACCCAAGATCGTTTACATTACATTTGGCGAGTGTATCGCGATATTACATAAATAGGTTAATGCATAGATTCAATCGTCCTATTGTAAGAATGCAAAGAGAACCTTAGATGCAACCACAAGAATGCATCAATACAAATATCCGATTGTATCGATGTAGTATATATACATATATATAGTTGTACATTTGCTTCGCATTAAGATGATTTTCGAATATTTTTAGTCTCAATATATTATGTGTTTCCATTCGAAATTTGACTATTGAATAAATTGACAGTTTTAACAGAGTCTAAAGAAAACGAACATGTTACCTATAATATCTACGTTTTAAATAGTGATATAATATCAATTCTCAAACACTTATATTTATTTGGTGGTCTACCGGCAAAATTAAAATTATGAAGTTTTCGAAAAAAAACTTGCCGATAACCTTCTCTATACCTATCATATATTTAATTTATTGCCATATCTATATCGTAGTATCTTTTTTTAATTTACTTAATTATAGAGATGAAACTAAATTCAAAGTCTTTTCGTCGAGGACGGCTCGAATACGACTTAGCTTCTAGCTAAGTCTTGTTCGAGCCGAAATCTAGAACGAAGACGTGTTTGGTGCTGGCTGCTTTCATAGACAGATTAAGTATCGGCCGTTCTCTTTATAGATCGTATGAGTACAAAATAAAATCATAAACATTTGTCAGAACCAAAGCAATCGAGTCGCGGGCACCAATGATATTCTATACATGTCATCGGCGGGCACATAATTACAAATCAGTCGATAGCTGATCCGATTCACATAACATGTCAGCAGCAATATGATGATACAATAAATAGTAAAATGTTTCCCTAATTCATCATCTAGTTTCAACTGATTCCAAAACTGTACTCCATGCCAGACATATAAATGAGCTAAGATAATTTATATGTTAGTGTTAGCTTATTGTAGAAAACATCGTGCGAGTATCCTTGGCACTTCGTTCGTAACACAATACTGAACACCTGCTCCACTCTCAAACTTTATTGCAATTCGCGTCTTTATTGAAACAAGTATAATATTAGGCTTAGAAATCAGTGAGATATTGCCATAGAGTAGGTGTAGCAATAAAGAATATTGTCTGGTGTCCGAGAGGCGGATGTTGTTAAACAAATTCGAGATCGCGACACACATTTTATATGTTCGATTTTTATTTTAAACAAAAATTGAATTCAAGTGAAAAACTGAAAACGATTAATTTGGCACTCATTTCCAAACTTCGAAAATGTTACTGTTTCGAATACTAACAGCATAATTGAATTTAAATGTTCGCATTTCTATGTTGAAAACGAAGCAAATGTATGGATCGTTATCGATATACTTACCAATTAACATGCAGAGTTTCCAATTTAACAGGATTCCCGTGATGGTGATGTTGGCAAGAGCAACGTGATTTCTCAAAGACCAAGAGTCAAATTGGATAGGATCGCTATGAGGAACATTAACACTTTTGACGGGATTTAAAAGCGGGACTGTAGCTCTTTGTACGACGATAATGAAAATTTGAGATCGGAAACTCTGGTCACGTGAATGTCGACATGAAATTCCCATGTATATCTCATATCAATAAATTGCCCATATCGTTGAAGAATAATTGAGAATTCTATGAAATGGTTGCATGTTCCCTGTCCATTGGCCACATCATGATGTACCCTTGACAGATTAATTGGTTGATATGGTCACTTATACGAGCGCCCACTACATGAAATGTTCAAATTAATTTGATCATATTGTAAAATGGTTGCATTAACTGCTAATGGTTGCAGTCTGCCCGTGACCACGGTAGCTGGAAAGCGACCGAAACGTCGGGTATAAGAAGAAGTTTGGGAGTGTTGTAAACGCGAGAAAATCCGCAAATTTAATTTCTACAATGCATTAACTACCGACAGAGCCGCTGTAAGCATTTTGTTTGTGAGTCAAAATGGCGGCCAATGACGGACGTGTAGAGTAGCTACGCGAAAAATTCTATGGACTATTACTAGCTATAAAAATATGATCTTAGAGAAACTGCGCGTGAGGAGTATCTGATAAGTATTCAAGAGAAAAACTGTACTGGTAGTTTTTAAATTCAAAATTATGGTTTCATTACCCGTATTACATCAGATAATTTTAATTAATAAACTATGATTTCGGTTAGTCAATTAAAAAATGAATGAAGAAAGATGTAAAAACTTAGGAAATATCGTAAAAAAAATGCTGCAATTCACGCGTATTTACTACAAAATTAACAATCGTTAAAAAAATCCAAAGCCGATAAGTCCCATATTACTCCAATTACCCTTAATTTTGTCGAAAAACGCCGGGCGGTCACTTATCTGTTGGGCACATTGTATAACCTAAGTAGGTAAGCGTTTACTTAAAATACCTTAGATTTTTTAACTGAAATTACAATTGAAATTGCTACCTTATGGTAATATGCTTGTTGACACAATAATAATAACGGAGATGATAACGCAAAATAATCGAAATATCTGTTACCATAAACAAAAACTTTCTCTCTCGCTTTTTTGTGTTATGATGAATTTATCTTTATCAGGAACTGAAAGAATGCTCTCTTTTTTTTGCAATATGCGTAATAGTGACGCCAAAACTAAAAAAAAAAAATGCTCTCTTTTTTGCACCAAAAGAATCTGACCTGTTGGAGATGTTGAGCTTTCGCTCATTTGGAGCAAATCCACAAAAATATATTAGCGCTCAATGACTCGCTCGACGCATTACAGATGGAGTTCCTCCAATGCCGACAATATTTTAAGAGTAGCTAGTCGAGACTGTCGAGAGACGTAAAGAAATACAACGCCGTTTGGTGGCGCAAATCTGTGACATATCTCGAAGTGGCGATTCATACGATAACAACATTACCTACTTGCAGATGAATCGACACCTCACAATTTGATATTCGGGGGCATACCTACGTTTTATCCGCGGATAAAAGATTTTACGAATCGTCACTCGTCACCAGAGTCTAAAAAATGCTGCGACGTAGGTACCTACCTAGTCGTTCGGTTTTATTGTGATTTTGCTCCATATGGTCCACTGGCTACATAGAGCAACACCGGAGGGGAGTAGCCATATGCAGGCTTTCTCCTCTGTCAAAGTACAAGCCCAAATGGGCCCGAGATGTTTAAATGCGTGCGTGAAATTGTTAATGTTTTTTTTTTAAGTCAAGGTGTGAGTTTCGTAGTAATAGACGATTTTTGTAGTGTGCGTGTGTGTCGCACGCATTTCCCCTCGCAAAAAATGTTGTGACTGTTTTGCATCGGTAATAAACGCTAGGGCTACTCCCGGGAGCCCGTGTTGCACTATGACTGGATAGAACCTGCTTTAGACCGACTGACAACCAACAAAAGTATTAGAATAATCATGATCTAATACTACTTGTTATTTTTTCTACTACATCTGTTCTACTCTAGAACGATTAAATGCAATTCATACCAAAACATCAGCCTAAATTATAACTTATTGTAAGCGGCCCGCACCGGCTTCGCACGGGTACAATTTAGGTACTTACATAATATTGCAACTATAAATTGAGATGTTGGCTATCCTATCTGGTAAGTTGGGTCAAACTGCACATGGTGAGGAAGTTTGATTAAAATCGGTTAAGTAGTTTTGGAGTCCATCGCGGACAAACACTGCATATGACACGTGATTTATAATGACGAAACTATTAACCCGTGCTAACATTGTCATAACACGATGAGTCTATACTATATATAAAGTTTATTTCAAGAAGACCAATGTTTCTTCCAAAACACATGACTACTTACGTGTTTACTTGCAGAACAATTATTTATACACAAACATACTTAAACATCGCATTTGGAAATTTTATCTAATTAGGTTATCTGCACCTCGAATGGAAATATTGATTTCTTTGATTTCAAAGATATAAATTATAAAGGTACCTACATATATCTAATGAGATTATCGATATTATTATAATATGCTTTTAGTCACCCATCAAAACGGAACACAGAAAACATTTCAAAAAAAATCTAAGTAGGTCATGATAAATCTGGGCCATACAAATCGCTAAGATAGTTGGTTCCAGAAACGAGCGATATATTATATTATTTGCGATATTGATCATATTGACATACTCATAAAATTAGCATTGGATATTTATCTTTTCTATTTGAAAGCTAATTAAAAACTAGACACTAGCATAAAATATCGGAGAAATGCTATTGAAATGCATTAGAGTAGAATTCCTCGTGACCGTCGTATATTTTAAGTGACACATTATAATAAACAAACTTAACTGTGATTTAACTTAGCTTTCAACTTTTAGACCATATATTATTTCTTATGTTATCTATAAAGCGAGCCTTCTTTATATTCGATACGTTCAGAATTTCATCTAAGGGATTTTTGATTTCGTCAAGCGTATTGCCTTTATTTTTGGAATATGTTTCATGTGCATAAATCTTTTTATTAATTGCTGAAATGGTATCGTCGATGCTAATAAATATACCGACATCCATTCATATTAGGATTCCGTAGACAGGCGTTCCGTAGGTGTTGCCGGCGCTAGTGGCAGTGGCGTTGGTGGCATTGGTGGCATGCTGGTGCTGCTTTTGGATATAATATATCCAAAAAATGATGCCCAAAGTCACTATGCCACGAGAACTCGCCGAGATTCTCATTATACTCTCATTTATAAAGGCAAAAGACGACTGTGATGATCCGATTTTGATATAATATCAAAAAGTAATGGTATTGCTCCTAAATATTTATAAGCTCTTATAGCTTAAAAATATCTTTCAAAGGAAATAATAATTGAAAAATATTTTATTATAATCGATAGGTATATGTGTTCAATAACCTGGAACAATATCAATTACCTACTTTTTGATATTATATTTCGGTTAAAACTATAACGATCATTCTATCTACGGAATTACTACACTGTAGTCTTATACAATTTCCCGATATTACCATTAAACAAAGATAAAGCCTAAGTATACCTACATTGAAGTGGCATGAGGTAGCCAAGCCAAACCGCGAACACGAGTCAGTTCATAATAATTGCCTTCACAGGCTATTATGTCGTTATAAAACCGGCTAAACTAAACAACAGTCACGTTGTAATCTGTTATACTTATAGAATATATTTCCGCTTAATTTGATGACTTGTTTGTTCTGTTTTCTGCCCTCTCATATAACGCAATGGAATTAAACCTAAAACAAGACGAGATGACATTTTAACCAAGTTATTATCTTCAAAAACTAAAAAATACTAGGTATAAACGCAATTACCTAATAGTTGAACCTATGTAGTTTTTTATGTAATGATGGTGGTAAACAACTACAAGCATGCATGTCACATTGATGTTACATGATGACGTAGCCTGAAGACACCCACCCAAAGACCAGTGTTTAATGTCTCTGTGATAATTTTAACGGGACCATACATTACCATCTAACCGGAACACTGGTTTTACTGGTAGCAGAGCTCCAGTGACGGAGCTCGCGGGCGTCGGCACCACCGCATTACCTAATATACTTGACGCTAAATGGTAATGTTCATGACCGGAACACGATAGTCCTGAACTGATAGTGTTATGCCTAACACCTTAAGCCTCAAGAGTGGTAACGCATCTGCATTTTGACCTTGGTGTTTGTGTGGGTGTCATCACTTAACATCAATGTGAACTGCATGCTTGTTTGTCACTTCCATTACATAAAAAAGTACAAAACACAACCATTTAGCAGGAGATAGAGAGAGGTAGTGCGGTGGAGCCTACGCCCTCGAGCTCCTACACTTGAACTCTACCAACAGTAGAAGTTCTTGTTTCCATCAACATTTGGAATAATTTGTTATTTGAAATCCAAAGCGGGTTTATGTGACAAGGGAACGAAGGAAAAATCATTTTCATAAACATATTTCAACAACCAAAGCGACATGAAATAATACGGTTTTAACCTTCAGTATAATGAGTACAATAGCGTGACACAGCTCATATCGTGAACAAAGAAATCCGTTAAAGTTGAAAAAAGTTATTATTTTCATGTTAAAAAAGGTAAACAAATCAATAACTTAGACACAAAAAGATTTCAAATGTTTTCCTTTGTTGTTAACCTAACCTAAATAACCTTTTTTTTATATGTAACGGAAGTGGCAAACAAGCATGCAGTTCACATTGATGTTAAGTGATGACTGCAGCCTATAGACACCCACACAAAGACCGAGGTCAAAATGCAGATGCGTTACCACTCCTGAGGAATAAGGTGTTATGCCTCTGTGCCGGAAATTACCGGAAGACGATAGTGCTGAACACTACCATATAGCGGCAA
Organism: Macrosoma leucophasiata; assembly: GCA_036365455.1. Classification (NCBI taxonomy): domain Eukaryota; kingdom Metazoa; phylum Arthropoda; class Insecta; order Lepidoptera; family Hedylidae; genus Macrosoma; species Macrosoma leucophasiata. The sequence goes on along the minus strand of JAWQUS010000007.1, from coordinate 16,126,853 downwards.
GTAGGTATATTAGGTAATGCGGTGGTGCCTACGCCCACGAGCTTCGTCACTGGAGCTCTACCAATACCAAAACTTGCAAAACGATTGCAAATACATACTTTAGGTACGTCTATTTCTGATACTATGAGTAATATTTGAAGCAAAAAGAAGTTTAGTACCTAGTCTACGGAGGGTTTGTTTACATTTGATACTTACTACCTTAAAACAAATAGATTTTAATAAGACTCGGGTATTTCTAACAATAAACATAATAATTTCACGGGTGGTAGTGTAGGAGCTTAAGGGCGTAGGCCCACCGATTACCTAACCTATCTGCCGCGAAATGGTAGTGTTCGGCACTATCATGTTCCTGTTAGATGGTAATGTATGGCCCCGTAATAACTATCACAAAGATATGACACGTTAGGTCTCAGGGGTGGCAACGCATCTGCATTTTGACCTCTGGTTTTTATGTTGATGTATATAGTACCACTTAACATCAGTGTGAACTGCAGGCTTGTTGTCGCCAACTTCCTTATATAAAAAAAATATGTCTACATTTCCACGGCTTTTAAAATAAAGTACCTATAGGAAATACTTCTATGATACCATTATTATGCAAAATAGTAAAACGCTAAAAAGTATCATGTCCCGATACAGAATGATGCAGTTCATGCAGCTATCATGTCCCTCCCCCCTCCCCCCCTGGGCCATCAAATTCAAGGGTATATATTACCCCCCTATTCGACAGTAACAACATGAAATGAAATATCTCTTACAAAAAAAATGAACTATGCGCAAATTTACAACAGCAAGCAACGATTTACTATTTAAATCGCGAGATAAAGGTCTAAAATCCTTTGTCTCTGGTTCTCTTGAGGCTTTTCTGGAAGTTCCTCAGTACCTCGGAGTTTGGTAATGTGCCGGGAGATGTCAACAAACTCGCCACCTGTTACATGCGCCGCGCTAAAACGTAACCGGCAAATCGTGAATGTATGCTTCAATGCATGAATTATGCCTACCCATTGGGGTTTACAGGTATGAAGTTACGTTTATCACATTACGCCAAAACATCAATGTGCTGCAAGTGGCTATCAAAATTATATCAACCGAGATGCCTACTTATTATGCCTTCTAGGCGTTTGATTACATAGCAACGATATTACAGTGGCGAAATCTTTGCTTATGAGTAGCATAAAAGCATTGAAACCTATAATTTTTATGTAGGCCCGTCAGCTGCGGCTAGTCACTTATTTGTAGACTGAGTGCCCATTTGCCATTTTCATCACGATAAATACTGGGAACAATCGATTAAAATTTTAAGCCTGTGGGTCCTAGATCCATGATCTCTCGTTGGTATAATCGTAGATTGACCTATTTCCACTAATCCGTGTAGACTTAGCGTGTTTCATAATGGCGTACAACTAGAAATAAATGTTACCTATTTGTTTGAACAGTCATGATCTAGATATTATTTCTTTTGTTATGCAAATGTACTATACCCCCTACAATTTTATATTTATAATTAATTTACTTTTACTGCTGGTAGAGCTCATGAACATAGGCACCACTTTCGTGGCCATTTTCGTTATCCGGTGAGGCGGATACAGACCCTGTAATTGGCGACGCTAAGGGATAACACCTTAGGCGGCATGGTAACGCAGTAACGCATCTACATTGAAATATCTAGTTTCATATCGATGTTTATAGGCTACAGTATTATTTACCATCAATGTAAACTGTAGCTGTTTGCCAATTCATAAAATAAAAAAAATAATCAGCCTGTACCTTAAAATCAGAAGAACGGCGGTCTGAAGGATTGGTTAAATAGAATTTAATTGTTGCAAGATTGGTATAATATTGGGTATCTTATTGACCAATTATATTTGTGAAATCGTTTCTCCTGTTAATCGTCCAATTAATGGAGTAACCGCCGTAATTACACGTAACAAGTTAATGCTTCCGTTATTCCGATATTTTATAAGCTTGAATTAAATTTTATAGCTGTGATATAATGGTTGTGTATTTAAAATCGGTCACGTGTGAGAGGGGTTGTCGGCCAGTTAAGAGTCTATTAGGTTTATTAGTACGAGTTATTTACTCTTTTTATGTTGTGTTTTTATGTGACAAAGGTGGCAAGCAAGCATGCAGTTCACATAGATGCACAAAAATCTGAAGTCTAATTGCGGATGCGTTGCCATATCTGAAAAGTTGTTATTTGTCTGTGATAGTCATTACAGAGCCATGCATTACGATCTAACCGGAACATGATACTGCTAAATACCTACCTAAATACTACCATTTGGCGGCAGATAGATTAGGTAATGCAGTGGTGCCTAGGCCCTAGATCTCCTACAATTGGAACTCTACCACCAGTGAAATAAAATGTTGTCACATTATTGTTAATGTCCTATTTTCATGTCAATTTGTACCTCCCTTAAAAGCGATACTGATATTCTGGCTAATGTTCTTGCTTTCATGGGTGATAAACAAGAGATAATAATAATAATAATGGCAACCCATTATACGTCCCACTGCTGGGCACGAGCTATAATTTTAACAAGAGATAATCATTGTTAAAATTATAGTTTATAAATTGGCATGAGAAATTGACAGCTCGACGTCGACAACAATTTCGATAGGCGGTCGCGCACTTTTGGCTATGAACTACTCCGAAGCTCAAAGTTGTTAAAATGCTAATAGATGTACCTATCTCAAGTGCTCGCTCAGAACCGATCGTCATCCTAAATAATCTCCTTTTGAATAAAAAAAATAAAGAAGCATAATTATAAATCTTACCTAGGGCCCACCAATCGACTGCTTTGTTGTGTCCTTTGCTTTGGATGATTTCTGGTGCGAGGTACTCCGGAGTGCCGCACAGAGTCCACGTGCGGTCAGTCAACTTCTTCGCGAAACCAAAATCCGTGATCTTCAAGTGACCATCTTTAGCCAACAATAGATTCTCCGGCTTCAGATCCCGATAGACTATATTTCGAGCATGAAGATATTCCAGTGCAGACACTATTTCTGACGCGTAGAAATTACCTACAAAAAATTAAACAAATATATAATTAATAAGATCCTGATCAATGCTTTCTCCTTATCGAAATTCACTTTGATCGCTACAAATATTGCAGTCGAACTGAATTAATTTTAGATAAAATGAAATAGTAAGAAGCTAGCTGTTTGCATAAACATATTATGCTTCTAAAGTCGATTCAACCAGTTTCTCTATTCAAATGTAACATAATGGCAAGAATATGACTGTTATAATTAATCATAGTCATTTTAGAGGAGTTTTAAGATATCACAAACGATTTTTGCGTAGGTGGTAACATATATATAGCGCAACGATGCGACATCGCAAATGTACCGCCGCATCGTAGCAACTTATCGCCATAATTTATAAATTTAGGACATTGATAGAGCGCTGTCGCTGCGACATGGTCGCATGGTCAGTGTCATTTTGATTAGTCATAGTGGCATATGTATACGTTATCAAAGTGAGAAGTAATATAGACTAAAACAAATAAAACACTTTAATGAGGAAAGTAGCTTCTCCCAACTGTGATGTTTGTGGTACGAGGGATGATGTCCATCATATACCTACTCGTAGAATGTGTAAAACTTGTAAGAGAAAGAGAATTATTTATGCACATATATAAAATCAGTAATATCAATAACAGCTTTATAAGGACAACCGTTTAGTGATGCACCAAAATCATTATTAAGTATAATATCATTACATAAATAAGTGTCTTTCTCAGTGAATAGGTGCATATTGTAGATAAGGATATGATGGGGCTGACATATCCTCCAGTGGACAAATGTCTCCAAAAAAAATAGTTTTAATAAAATAAAATAATACACCTTGAGGATATCTCCAGGCAATCGATACAACGCATTTTGAACTTAATGATTTACAGTCAATGACAATATTATCACTAGCATATCTAATAATTAACCATGGTAGTTTTATGATAACAAGCTATTTTTGCGGAGGCGGTATCAACGCAACGGTAGCATGACGTCACCAAAATGTACCGCTGCATCTTCGCAAAATAAATGGACCTACTTTTGCAACAAGGAACCATCCACAAACATGCCAAGTTCGAATTAAGACCTTAACTCTAATATTTTAAGATATTTAAACATAACTCGATTTTGACATGTTGGTTCCTTTTTGCATAGGTATGGGACTAATATGGATTTTGATAAACCGTTGTCGCAGCCTTTTCAGCCAGCGCTTTCATGCCATTGCTGTCAGTGTCAATTTAACTAATCAAAGTGGAAAACGGATGTAATTAGGATAATATAAATGGACATGACATGAGTTGCGATGATTGTGTTGATATTGATCGACACAATGGTAAATTTCTATTAGGCATCTAGAAGTGACATAGCCTACATGGATCCACAGATCCCCAAATCCACAAATTCCTTGAAACAAATGAAGCACCACAAATGACCACAGGGATATCAATATTCTTTCCTTAATAGGTACTAGTTACGGATTCAAAAGTGGTTTGATATGAACAAGTCAAGACTTGATTATGAATAAGTATTCAACTTGTCAAGTTAAATACTTATTAATAATTCGTAGGAAAAGTTTACCTCATTGCACCGATATATCGTTCGTGAAAAAGTATACTTCTCAAAATAAGAAATATTCGTAATAAAAAACGAATCCTCTTATATTTATCGATTTACACACGTTATGTGAGTTAATCTCTTGACATACGACAACGTTAGACACGAGAGTCGTCCCAGGGTTTACAATAATATAAACATACAGTTCCCGTCTAGTTTACGCAAGACTTTTGAAAGAAAAATAAAAAACGATTCGTTAAAAAATATAAAGGAATCACGTTTATTTTTGTGTTCATAAAGTCAATGGCGATTGCCAACACTGGATGATCTCCAGCGTCACTTTGCGTTGTATTATTAGTGTTGGGTCGCCACTCCCAGCAGGAAAGCTCTGTCGTCTGCTTTCACAATAAAATCGACGACAGACCATAATTTAAATTAATCATTTCACTGGACATGTGCATATAAATCTATCCTGGAGCTAGTTTTGTCCAAATTTAAACCGACGTTTGAATCAAACGGACGAAATGAAATACGGTTTATGATTCACTAAGTTGTGAGCGACGTAGCACGTCATATATGGTGACCTGACCGTTTCATGACATCATGCCAAACTGCGTCTAGGATGAGTTCGAACGCCCAAGTCTTATAACCTTGCCGCCAACATACAGTTAAAAGTCTAAAACATACACCCGTGCAAATTACATTGCTCTTTCGCACAGCTTCGCTAACGGTCCTTCTAAAAGAACAGTAGGTAAAATATTCTTTTGTTTGCAATTTTATAGTTTTTTTTTGTTTTTTGAGGATCGTCTTCCTTTTCAAGGTAGTTTTACTTAAGTTTGAAATGGCACAAATGTTTCTTTTAAATTAAATTTAATCAATATCAATCTCCAATCACTATTCTTTATTTGCACCTGTACATTTCGCAATGTAGGTAAAATAAATATCGCTCACCATACGTTGTAATGGAACCATTCACATTGAGATTCTTTCGCTCGATGGAGCGGTATTCATATTTCAACAAACGGAACTGACCAAGAAATAGGTATTTTCGTAACATATCAATATTTATACAGATTTTGTAACATGAATTTATTTTGCGGAGTACTTTATACGAAATTCAATATATTATTAAACTATCATAATGCAGTAGATGAAAGAAAATACTGGAAAACTTTCGATGTTCAAGAGCACACGCACCACTGCATTAGGGTCTTCCTGTATTTGCTGTCAGATGGTTTTTTTTTTACGTAATGGAAGTGGCAAACAAGCGTGCAGTTCGCATTGATGTTAAGTGATGACTGCAGCTTATACACACTTACACAACCAAGGTCAAAATGCAGATGCGTTGCCACTCCTGAGACCTAAGGTGTTATGCCTCTGTACCGGAAATTACGGGGCCGTACATTACCACCTGACCGGAACACGATAGTGCTGACCATTTAGCGGCAAGTATATTAGGTAATGCGGTGGTGCCTACGCCCGCGAGCTCCGTCACTGGAGCTCTACCACCAGTAAAGTAGTGCTGTAACTTCACGCCTGTAATCCCGGAAGGGGTAGGCAGAGGTAAATGCATGCATTCAATCATACATGCAAACAGCCATAATTCGCCGGTTACGTTTTGGCCCATATAACAGATGGCGAGCCTATTGACATCTTTGGGCACATTACCAAACTTCGAGGTACTGTCTGTCTGTCTGTCTGTCTGTTACCTTTTCACGTCCAAACGACTGAACCGATTTTAATTAAATTTGGTACAGAGATAGAGCTGACTTTGAGAAAGAACATAGGCTACTTAGTTATTTATAAAACGGCATCCAAGCGGGCGAAGCCGGGGGTAACAGCTAGTTGTCTTATATAGGTAACGACCGACGTGTATGAAAAAAAGAGACAAAGCGATTCAGTTTAAAAAAGTTTACAATAAAAGGTAAAGGTACAGCCGCTGTATTAAAAAACAGCTAAAGCTATTCAGATATAATATGAACGAGATTCTTATTATAATGTACACCATTAATATTAATAACTATTCAGTTTAAAATGTGAACATGTGTATTCATATGCTCAAAATCACCATGTATTAGTTTTATAGGTACTAAGTATTCCAGTGTGGATTTGTAATTTTCTTGTGTCTCTCACCGTAATCAAAATCAATTTCACTTTACTTACTGACTTGTTTAGCCATTTCTTATCTACTTATTTCTATACAGAAACAACAGGTATACTTAAATATCAACATCGAATCAACATCTTGTCACATCAATCGTTCGCATGATCAACTGATGTCTGCACCAAATGCAAATATATAGCTTATGTTTATTCATTTAAGCATTTTAACAGTTGTTTTCACCTAGTGATCTATAAGAAACTAGTTTTATAATCTTCACACCTAATTTTATGTCACCCACACCAATCATGGAAATTGGATGCAAGTCATTTCAGCCATTACTTTTCATCCAAAATGTCTTCACGTCTATTAAACAAATACTAACATCAAAACGGAACACTTGCGCACGAACGCAGTAAAAATCGATAGCACATTTTACGATTCTTTTTACCGCAGGGGATACATTAAGAAAAGTATTAAATAGCTTTTAGAAGAGTGATGTCAACACACAGCTCGTAATTGCGGGCATTATAAAGGCAGCGTAAAACGAGGTGCAACGGGCGCGGCGTCACGTTGTCTGGCACCGTCACCGTTTGATCTCCGACCAACACGTTTTATCGAAATATCACAATAACAATGTACGATCGTATTATACGAGCTATAAAGACGTATATATAAACACTGTCGAATCTCACGGCACCGAAGCCCGGTGGGTAGTGTGGGTACAGCTGCCCGCGTCATTGACCGCCTATTTCTGTTCACTACATGTCCTTTCTCCAGAAATACCGACTCATGTATACTGATTAATAGTATTTGCTTTCCTAAATTAATACATACATATATCATGAGGTTGCAAAGTTTTTCACTATACACATAATTAAGATGCAAATTACGTGTCTGAAAAATTTAACATCTGAAAGATTAGACGTATAAATTGATTTTAATTTTTGTGTAAACATATTTTAGTTAGCCAAACGGCAAAGTAACTTGACTCTATTCCTAACAAGATACGTTCCAAATACTTCGTTTCGTGTTTCGTTACAGATTTTTGTACACAATGAAACAACAAAATAAAATTTACTACGACAGAGAAAGAAGAAACGAGTGCAAAATTATTTCAACAGATGTAACACTTCGATTTAATTTTATCAACATTTTTATTTGCAATTTTAGATTCAGTACAATAGGTCACGAAAGACATACGTGAAAATAGTGCAGTTGTACTGACGATAAAACGGTCTTAGCGTAGCCAAATCTTTGCAGTACTTAATTCTTATGAAATGGGACAATAATGTAAAGAAGTTAAGTTCACATTAACCTTGTTGTGCGGGTTCCGTTGGAACATCTAAGTATTTAATCTATATTAATACAGCGTGCCTACCATTCACATTTCAATCCGAACGTAAATCAATGTAACGTTGGCACTGGTCTGAAACTCCGACGTCATACTACACTCAATCATTTCGCACCATACAACCATGCAATCTATACAATAATAAAAGACCCATCGTTAAAATAAGAATATTTTCCTTGAATGATGTTTCTTTACATATTTGATACATTTTAGCAGATTTTACTTAGATTCACTTAGATGAATGTAGTACCTACTAAGCAATAAATTTTGCGGTTTTCAGTCATAAATATGTAATTTATTTCCACCTGCCTGTTTTACGATTATTCAGTTACGTATTTTTATTGTGTACTTGTATAACTATTGAGCATTTTGTATGAACTCAAGAGTTCTCCGTCAAAGATAAATCCAAACATTGTGGACGCAACGATATTGTGACAATAATATTATAGCATCGTAGTTAATTACAGGTTCAGAACACTTTAATAGTTCGTTTGGAGCGGACCGCAGATTCGGTACGCTCCAAACGAAAGCTGGCCGTGTGTAGAGGAGTCCGGCGGACATAATTATTACTCGTATTAATCAAGTCCGATGTGGTCCGCTCGCGCGGATTTGTTCGGCGTATTCGGTCCACCGTACCGAATGCGGACATGTGTTACTACTATATAGCTTGCAGTACATGATATCTACCATTCACATTGATGGTAATTGTATCCTAGATCCTAGTAGACAACTACATAAAAACCAAAGTATAGTGTGTTAATCCTGAACGCTACGCAAGACGTTTGCGAAATAGATGAAGGCACATAATAATTTTTCAAACTGCTGTCAGACAAATGTCACCTCAGTCTGCCAGAGACCACGGCAGCTGAAAAGCGACCGAAATATCGGGTTCGATTTTAAATAATCATTTTAGCTTAATACACGCGAGATAAATCCGAAAACTAGTTTGTTTTATTTCAAAACTAAAGTATTCAATGTAGCTGTTTTGCCACTCTTGAGGCTTAAGCTGATTTGCTTATGTGCTGGAAATTACAAGGCCATTACTACCTGGCCGGTACACAATAGCATTGAAGGCTATCATTTAGCGGCAACTAGATTCGATAAGGCCGTGGAGCCTACTCCCGCGAGCTCCGCACTGAAACTCTTCCACCAGTAAAACATAAATATATAGAGCAAATTAAAATATTTACCGATGCTGTTGCTAAATCTGCCCGCATTCCTCAAATATGAGAACAGCTCGCCACCGCACACGTAGTCAAACAGCATGTAGATACAGGAGTCATCGTGTGTCCACCATCGCCTGAGAATATTGAATACACCATTACTGTTACTTAATATTATTCATTTTAAAATCACAAGGTATTAATCTATATTAATTACACTGACTCTCGCAGCAATAAGTAAGATTAAATGGTTATTACATTTCTCTCGTAAATACCTACTAATATTAATAATGATTAACTTAGGTATTACAAAATCTTTGATGTATTAATCACATGTGATTTGTATACAAAATGTAATAAGGTCATATTTGCGATTAATATTAATTTTCAGAAATCTCAAACTTAATAAATATTTAGTATGAAAATAAATTAAGCGGTCAAGAGCGAGTCAGATTCGCGTAAATTAATTAATTTCATATGTGATCATAAGTATAAGACTTCTCATAGATTTCCTTGTAATCTATAGGGAACTATGACGTGGATTTGTTTCAAAAATTTAGGCCCATGGTTTTGGTGATAAAAGGAGAATGTTGAATTTTGTATAATCCTACTAATATTATAAATGCGAAAGTTTATAAGTAATTATGGATGTGTGTTTTTTTCGTGAAAGATCACGAAAAAACTACTTACTGGATGGATTTGAATGTAACTTCACAGTAAAATAGGTTAGGTATACATTGGAATAACATATAGACTACAAATTGTATTATTAATTAAAAGTATACGCGGACGAAGTCGCGGGCGAAACCTAGTACCTACCTAATTAATAATTTCAAACCTTTTTGTTATAAAATTATTTAAAAATATATATTTAGATATACATTTCGGATTCTCACTATAAGACCTATCTTACGACACACAATATATTTAAAAAAAATCACTTTTTTTACTTAATTACTTTTACATGTATTTTGTGTGCCGAATTTCAACTCAATCGATCTCGCAATTTCGGAGAAAATCGGCTATGAAAGACACACAGGCAGAAAGACGGACGAATTATCTTATAAGGGTTTCATTTATCTAGGTACGGAACCCTAAAAAAGGAAAAGAGAAAACGAACATCTTAGAGCCATGAGTGTAAGAAACACTTGAAACTTTCTGTTTGCTGTTAGAGATAAGAAATCTTAATAAAAGTCAAATGAATGCCATCATAAATCATTGTATGCAGCAAGTTATTTATGGCTAATAAATTCAAACTAATTAATCCAATTGTAATTTGTCATGTATGAAATGAAAGTTATCTGAGATACAATTGACATAAAATAAACATTAAGATTAGTATACTGCTAGACTGTTTGGTGACCGATGCCCCAATAAATCACAGAGTACCCGATAAAAAGCGTTCACGTACTGAGTGTTGCCAGATCGTCGTTGGCCAGATATAGTCGTGACAAGTATGCCAACACCTCGGACCTCATACTGACGTTCACATAGTACTCTTCATCCAAACATGGAACTCCTCAGTAATGCGATGTTGATGTGGTTAATTATAACACACGTTTCAATCCAAACACGTGTGTTGTTGTTGTTTATCTAATATTATGTAAACACATGGTCAGTACTTGCATCGATTTAGCAATTTTTATTTGCAGATTTACGTTTCGCTATTGATTATGTCTGTCATATGAATAGATGAGTGAAGATCCTGGCGAGGAAATGCCGACTTATACTACTGTACCGTCAAATCAATTTACCACTAAATAGCAGTGTTCAGCACTGGTTTGCCTTCTGTTTCTAGTACAGAAGGTGACATATTATTATCATCTTCAGGCTCATTTCTACGCGTTTTTTATGGCATAAGTGTCTGCGTAAATAGCAGGTATTTACGCAGACCATTATTCACAGGGATTACCTACCTATTTATCATCCCAACAAGCTATCTGAGATCGATTATGCAAGTATCCTTTAAAAAAAGCAAAAATCATGATTCGATAATTTTCTATATCTCTGATGATAGTAAGACAAAATATTAATGATTAATGTTGCACTTCGTCAATAACCAACTACATCTCAACTTCTCATCTTTCATAATATATAAACATTCACCAGTCCGAAACACTAAAGTCAATTAGGATCCTAAAAATTAAGCTTGTATTAATTCAAATAATGCGTCTCTTATATAATACTGAAACATTCGACTTCACACAAAGTAATTTTATTACCTACAATAATGTGTCTCTGAATCTTTGTAGCAACAAAAATAACGATATTGGACAGTATTAAGATCATAGCCGAGGAATAATACCACTGACTAGATTCATTAGTCTTTCAATATATCATTTTAATTCTAATCATACATAACATTATACGTATAGCTATAGTGTCATTATGGTACAGAACGACATATATTTCAAAACAGAAGCAGCTTTATTGGCTCCACGCCGATGTTTTTCGTTCCCATAATTGACGCGCGTCACATGTATCTATCTAGTGTACCTATGCACCTTTAATTAAATGTCGTATCTAAATAACAAACATCGGTGTTGTAAGGTTACCGAAATAAACGTAACTACCCTTGACAGTATTGTTATTCGGCTGACACGATTTTTCATAAGATACTGCTAGAAAACAGTAAATAATGCGTTATAATTAGTGATGAAAGAGACTCGGGCTATTAAGGCTTTTAATAAGACTCATCTTATTTTTGACGCCTCAGGATTGACTCAGTCTGTTAGTCCCAAACCATTAGTCCTAAGACTAGTCTTATTAGTCGAAGTATTTTAAAGTAAAACGCTCAGCCGTTACGTTATAGCTTAAAGAACTTAAACAGCTTCAAGAACTTAAAAGACTTGCGACTCATCGCCTGAGGAGTTGAGAGTCGTAAGACTTTTTTACTGGTGGTAGAGCTCCAGTGACGGAGTTCGCGGGCGTAGGCACCACCGCATTACCTAATATACTTGCCGCTAAATGGTAGTGATCAGCACTGTCGTGTTCCGGTCAGGTGGTAATGTACGGCCCTGTAATTTCCGGCACAGAAGAAAAAAAAACTATCCATTTGAAAACCTTCTAATCCTAAGTATATGACTATAGATGCAATATCCATTTACTATCAATATGATATGCTTGTTTTCTTCTTTAATGCCATAAAAAACCATACAAGCTGGATTTAGTGAACACTCGTCTTACACATACGAGATTCAGCGAAAGTTTGTCTTATCTCCTCACGTTATCGCCTACGGTAGTTGTATGTACCGTGCGTAGTTAAGAGAAAACTAGATTGTGATCGTGGCTCTACCCATGTGTAAGCTTACGTGCTTTCCTGACATAAATACTTTTACACGATAAATAAATTGAAAATATTACACTGAGTAGTATTATCGTAACAGCAACAAAGATCCATTTCACGTTTTTTAAAATATATTTTTGATGTAGGTAGCAATATGTATACGGTTATCAGATTTTTTTACTTTACTCGTGCTAATATATCTAAAGGCTCCCCCTTACATAACTGCGAATTCGCATCGTATCGCAAATATCTTCAAGTTCGCACGAATACATGACCATTAAGCCATATAATTATACTCTACCTGTGTACAAAATTTCATCGCAATCCGTCTTGTCGCTTTAGCGTGATTGAGTAACAAAGAAACAAACATCCATACTTTCACATTTATAATTGTAGTAAGATGCTGTATCACAAAGGTCACGCATCTTATTTTTATCTAAAAAAATATGAATAATCACTGGGTTTTCGCTTTGTCGGCTCGCACGACGTTACGAGTAGGTACACCCCACATTACCTAGTCTATCTGACGCCAAATGGTAGTGTTCAGCACTATCGTGTTCCAGTTAGAAGGCAATGTATGGACCTGTAATAACTATCATAGATATAACAGCTAAGGTCTCAGGGCAGGGGTCTCTCATTTACATTTTGACCTCTGGTTTTTATTTGCATTAAATAGGGTATACAATGATGGAAAATACAAATAGTCACAATCCTATTTAGCCATAAGAATAGCATGCAAATGCTTTACATAAGAAGTCAATATGAATCTAAATTGTGTAATTAATAATAATAGGATAATTAAAGATAATTAGAATTGATTAAATTGATACAAAAATTATGTCATAAATTCATTGATATTATAAAAATATTTGTCAAGTAGCCATTCATTTAATTTAATTTTAAACCTATTCACAGGTAATTCGCGAATTGATTTAGGTATTGTGTTATATATCTTAACAACCATAAAACTGCAGTTTCTTTGGTAAAAACTCGTGTTTGAGAATGGTAGGCACAATTTTGTGGGATCTCTAGACAAACGTTTCTTATTTTTATTTACTTTCACAAATATATCAAAATTTTTCTTCACAAATAAACCCGCCTCTAAAATGTACAAGGATGCTAATGTTGAGATGTTTAAGCGGTAGTCATCACTTAACATTCATGTGAACTGCGTGCTTGTTTGCCGCCTTCGTTACAATTGTAATTTCACCATTGGTGACACCACACCATCAATGTAAAATGTAAACATGTTTGCCATTTTCATGAAAAAAAGTCTAGTCATTATTATCAACAGATCTCCTATCTAGAGAAAACAATCACATCACCGACTTTATATACCTACATTCTGTTGGACATTTCTTGTAGAAAAGCCACGTCTGATTACGTGACTTTTGTATTAAAACTCTACTTGGATGGCGTTTTATGTAAATAAAGGAGACGCTCTTTAACATTTGCATATAGGTACCTTATTGGGCTCTATTTTTTAGGTACACTAACTTTATTATAAAAAATAGACCGATAGTTCTTGAATCAAGAGTTCTGACAGAGAACCCTAAACACAGACGTACCACTTTTTTGTCGTTAAATGCAAAACTGTGTTTAGGCAGATAAATCATAATGTTAACCTTTTTTCATATTTTAGGCCACTACTACTACGCTGAAGTCCTGGGTTCGATTCCCGGGGTACCAGAGATAACCGTGTAAACTCCTTTATCTGGTTCTATTGGGTTTTTTCCATTTTCTAGAAATCGCCCAGTACTTTGTAGTATGGTGAAGTGCCCGATAGATGTCAACAGGTGCGCCACTTGTTACATGGGCCAAAACGTAACCGACGATTAGACGGTGTTTGCGTGTATGCTTGAATGCATGCATTTACTTCTGTCTACCCCTTCTGGGATTACAGTCGTGAAGTTATGTTTTACTGAAAAAGCAAACAACCCATAGTAGCTTTACGCTCTGTTATAGTAGTATCCTATCAATAATGACCATGAATGATTTCGGAAAATTGTCTCCAAATGCGCCTTAGAGCTCTCCAAAACACCTGGGTACCAAATTTTAGCTTATTACGATCAGTCCTTTTTGTCTGTAACATGTCTTGCGGACAGCAAAGTTTTATATACCTAAATTAATGGGTAATAAACAGTAAATACTTACAAATTTACAATAAAAGGATGGTTGATCTCAGCCAAGATACTTTTCTCGTTCATGACATGATCAACTTGCTTCAGGCGGATCACGTCTGCCATGGACAGGATCTTCATGGCCAAGTATTCGTCTGCTGCCTTGTCTCGACACAGACATACGCGGCCAAATGTGCCTGTTCCTGTAACAAATAAATATGTGTTAAATTTTATTTTTCGCAATAACACATTCGAGAATTTAAATTTGTAAAGAAAATTGGGAAGATCTTATAATTCGGGCGGGGATCAAACTTGTGCTCTGGAAAACTAGCCCAGCCATTTTAAACACGTTAGTTACGTGTTAGGATTTTTTAATAGCTTTGTTGTCAGATTTTAGGTTTTTATTCCATCATCTCATTTAAAATCATGATTGGATTGTCTGAATGATTTCGGGACTATACTTTTGTCCGGCTTGTGTGATAATATGTAAATATTATTATATATATATTGATAATATAATTCAGTTTGGTAAATACTCAGACAAAGTCTTGAGATAAAGAATAACAACTTCTATAGGCAGGTAGGTATTAGAGAACCCAGACTGAAGCAGAGAATATGTAATAATACTATATATTTCCCTGTTAGGTTCTCAATGTTTAGCTTAAACAAAGATTCAAGTACCTAATTTCTGAATGATGAGTAGAAATATTGTTTTGGAAATGTATCCCAAAGGCTTCCGTAGTCTAGTGGTAGCAGGCCAGTACTACTACGCTGGGGTCCTGGGTTCATACTAATATTATTAATGAGAAAGTTTGTATGTTTGTTGGTTACTTCTTCACGCAAAAACTGCTGAACTGATTTTCATCAAATTTGGCACACACATAGAGGGTAACTAGGATTAACACATAGGATAGTTTATATCCCGAAAAATGTTGCTGTGGGAGATGCCATGGGATGATTTGATGAGTTTCCACAGTATACGCGAAAAGCGACCTACACGCGGACGGAGCCGCGGGCAACAGCTAGTTCGATATATGGGCCAAAACATAACCGGCGAATCGAGGGTGTTTGAATGCTTGTACACATGCACATACCTCTGCCCACCCCTTCGGAGATTGCGGGCGTGAAGTTGCGTTTTTTATCTCAAAGGGTAGTAGAGAAGGTGAAATACATATAGAAACAAATTACTAAGGAATAATGGACGACTTAGCGATTTCAGACATAACTACTGACCTTTTGATTTTCAAGAGACCGCGGTAATTAGATTGGAGAAGCTTAGAAATTACTTCTTCAAAGATGTTATTTGTTTAAGTTAAACCTTTACTGAGTACAGGGAAATATTTACAATGTTACACTCAAATAAACATTACCTAAAATCTCTTATACCGGGAATTTTTATAATGAATCACACTCAGCAATATCCCAATTATAGAATATCGGGCAAACACATCAATTGAGGTACGTTAATATTGACTTAGTAACGATTGCAATGAATGAATGTAACGTAAATATGAAGTAAGAAATATATTACACTCAGACAATTCTCACTCAACCAGGCTTTTCTTTATCTCTCGATTCTGATTCATCTTAAAGTTATTCTAGTATCTGATTGGTACTTATCATCGATATCTCTGCTTCTGTCTGGGCTTAAATATCTAATACCTACCCAAAGAAATTATTAATCTTATATCAATGTCATAGTCTGAGTATTTAGTGTACCTAACCTAGTAGGTACCTATACCTACATATAAAGATATAACAGGTACCGGAACCAAATCGTATACATAGGTAACTGCGATACCTATGTATATAACATACCTATTTTATCACCTACAGAATTAAGTAGGTAATGAAGAAACATTTTTATTAAAACAAATTCATTAAAATTACGAAATATGAGTGATTTCTGCTGAATCAAGCGGAAATCTGCGGAAAAATGCTCTTTCGATTTTGATGATTTGGAATTTCAATGTAGATTAGATTATATTGGATATTTTGTATTGCTCAACATAGGCCTCGATACGGTAGAGCCGTATATAGATTATGTTCTTTTTAAGTGTACCCGAACTCTATCAACGTCTGTATAACGATTAAAACGCAAATCAGTGTATCTAATGTTTTTTTTATGTAATGAAAGCGACAAACAAGCATGCAGTTCACATTGATGTTAAGTATTATATGATATATTTTAAGACCGGTTCAGGCATTTCGTCTAATTAATAAAATAATTATAATAATTTAAATGATTGGAATACACAATAATTTCAATTATAATTATTGAAAGTTCTTTACTAGTGATAAAGTTTCAGTGACGGAGCTCAAGGGCGCAGGCACCACTGCATTACCTAATCTACTTGCCGCTAAATGGTAGTGTTCAGTACTAATCGTGTTCCGGTCAGGTGGTAATATACGGCCTTGTAATTTCGGGCACAGAGGCATAACACCTTAGGCCTCAAGAGTGGTGACGCATCTGCATTTTGACCTCTGGTCTTTGTGTGAGTGTCTATAGGTGGCAGTCATCACTTAACATCAATGTGAACTGCAGTCTGGTCAGGTATTATTATACGGCTCTGTAATTGCCGGCGCCAGGGTATATAGGTAGTAAGAGCTATGATCTCAGGAGTGAGGCAACGCATCTAGATTAAAAACGATAATTTTTATACCTATACTTTATTTATTTATTAAGTGTTTATTGTCACAATATACATACAATATTGTTACAAATGGCGAACTTAACGCTAAGCGCGTTCTCTACCAGTTAAACCATTACTAGTATAGAAAACTATATGGCTGTATTACTTCTCTTAATACCTGCTATAGGTATAATACTTATCTTTTAGATAATCCTAGGCTACAGTTATCACTCACCATCAATGTAAGCTGTATTTTATTGTCACAATGACATAAAAAATTTAATGTTAATTAACCAACAAAGGCAAAATTAAAAATATCTAATAAAGATATGTGAGTAAATAAACAAAGTGCGTGTGTCTAGATCATAAATTTAATATATTGCCTACCCTACCTACATTTCTATCAGACTATTATAAATATACTTAGTAGTAAACATTAGCTCGTATTTAATTAATCAACGTCTGCAGCAATGTCCTTGAGACTGATTTAGAAAACATCGATATGTTGACTGACCCAAAATCTTTACAGCAAATAGGAGTTAATTTTACATGAACATGATACTGACACAACCCGTGACGTCCACGTCTTTCGTAAGTTCCAAACATCCCACTTTATTTCGGCCATGTCTTGCGCAACATGATTGAACATAGCACCAGAGTTTACAATAAAATGTAGGGTGTACAGGCGTCCCATTTTTTATAGGATAGAACGGTTTCAAACAGTGATGTTATGGAACTGCGTAACCGTAATTAACGGATATCCTAAATATTTTCCTATCCGTAACCGAATCAGATATCTCTGGCGGTCAGGATTAATTTAGGCATTATTTTATCTAGAGAGTGCAATAAAAAATGTTATAAATTCGTTGCAAATAAATGATATGTTAATTATTCCCTCAAAATGTAATATCCTTAACCGAAACTAACGGATCATTTCATAATTTCATATACGTAATCGTAACCGAAACCGCTATAATATTCTTCATATACCTACCCCATCTGTATCCATATCCGGATCTGAAAATTAAATGTCATATCCATAACATCGCTAGTTTTAAACGTTTTGATCGTATTACTAAATTTAGATATTGGTAAACCAGGACATTGTATTTACATTTGATAATTTTGTACCTTTAAATAGGTATGTCAGAAATTATTACATATTTATTACTTACTACAGTTTATACTTATCTGATCAATGAGTAGGTAATCCCGAATGTATTTGTTCAGCTTAACTTCATCCTCGAGCTCTATCACTGCTTATCTATCAATTTTTTTATTTTCTTATATATGCCCTACGAAAATCATAATCCCAAGTCACTTTCCTTAAAAAAAGAGATCTGTACTGGTAACCCTAATTATATGAGAAATAGACGTTTTAACACGCAGGCCTGCCCTATATTTCCCCCGCCCATCAGAAGAGTTAAGGTTACAAAAGATCGGTTTATAAATTTCCCACAGGTAGGTACCTACTTCGCTTCAAATAATATCAGTTTGTGTTAAACTATCTTCTAAATTGACGTACCTACTACGCTCAGATAACCGATTTTTTATACTGTACGCACATTGCTTTATCTACCATTTAGCGGCAAGTTTATTAGGTAATGCGGTGGTGCCTACGCTCGCGAGCTCCGTCACTGGAGCTCTACCACTAGTATATTCTATATTTAAATAAAACAAAAAGTCACACCAAAAAAATTTGCTAGCGTAATAAAACAAATGAAGTATAAATCCAATAATTTTGCAGGTAGATACATACAGCTAATTTCGAACAAGCGTTACGAAGATATTACATAAGGCAATTGATTTATTGATGCGCAAGTACCTTTACCTAATCGTTTGAGTGAATGGCAAAAAGTTACATGTGAAAGAAATAGTATAAAAGATGTCATGTCCTCTTCTAAACACATGATATTGGAGCGAGACAAGAAACAACAAACCAAAACAAAATCCCAACACTATAGCGGTTTACATGTCCGACTACTTTCACTACTTTGCGCATAACGCACCCAACGAGTTTTTGCCAAGTTTTTACGTCACGATACGCACGTACATTACACTAATTGTAATGTTCTTTTGTTTATCAAACAGTTTGGTGTTATTAGATTTACAGAAAATTACCTATTTGATCTTCGAGATATTCGAGATTTAATGTCACAGAAAATTAGGTAGTTATTTGATGTTTTTCAATAATAATTGATATTTAGTTTTGTGCCATAAAAGTAGCAGACTTAAGTAGATTAAGTAAATACCACCTACCTACGAAAGAGACAATCGGCTAGTTTCGACTTCGTAGAGCGTTATCTCTGTTGCACACTGCCTACGTAAGCGCTGATAGTCCGGTATTAGTCAAAACTTGATCAAAATGGTCGACAAACGTCAAATAGATCAGGTGCGAAAGAGATAATGCTCTGCAGTCAATGTGCAATATTTATTGATGAGCACTGTATCTAATAGATATCTGAATGAAAAAAAGAAGTTTGGCATAATTTAAATGCAGTAACGTATGTGTCTGCAATTGCGGGTCGTAAATTAAGGTTAAATGACAACATGGACACGGGAGCGCAAAGCGCAATAGGTATAATTATTGTGCCAAAAGCAAATGAGTAGAAAGAATTCTAAAGAATTCTCATTAATTCTAGTACAACTGAAAATTCTTATCATGACAATACAAATGTAACAGACAATGTAACAGTAACTGAAATAGGTGTGATCTCTATTATCTCTATATGTAAAAAAGAAATGACATGTATTAGTCTCACTAAAACTCCTTAACGACTGGACCGATTTGGCAAATTTTCGTTTTCAAATATTTCACTCCACACTGTAAGTCCACGGAAGATTTAAAAGGTGAACATATATCAAGAAATTGTAATCAAACAGTAAAAACAACCATTTCATTTTTTCATAAAATAGGTTGAACCTGTCAAATTTTTGAGCCATTATTTAATTCTAAGGCTGTACCAAGTTCACCCAGTCAACTAGTATATTTTAACGTAGTAGATACAGTCGTAATTACTAGTTAGATACTAGTTGTGTGTACGAATTATACTATTCGTAAGTAATACTACATTTTGGTGTATCTTTCGAGACAAGCAGGCGTGACGTTAATTGTGATTAAACTTTTGTCTTTTTGTCATCGATGAAGCGGAAAAACTGTAATCTATTTCAGATCATTCTTCAACAAAAACGCTTAAAGCCTTGCGTCGCCCTCTAGTGCCCGCGGTACTCCGAGGGCCGAGGTAGGCGGCCCGATAACCTCATCCTATCTAAATCATGTCTTATTATTTTATTGGCATTGAAAATTACTGCTACAACAAACATTTTAATTGTGTCACGTACAGCAATAAACATATTTACTGTGACAATATTAGATTTATTTCAATGTTAAGGTTAAGGCCAGAAAACATAGAAGTAGAAATACGTAACTATCTACCTATGTGAAATAAATAAAATTTATAAGCTGCTGAAATGAAACTTGTGAACATGAAATAAATTCAATGAGATATCTCTACGATGTAAAGATATTCATAAAATATGTCTTTTTGAAATCTTATAATGAAAACCAGACTGTAAATTAAACGAAAATATAATTCATATAAAATTATAATGAATAATTTTTTTTTTCAATTTAATCCAAATGATTCATGTATAGGTACATAATATATTAATAGACATGCAGGAAAATAAAAATCCTTGTGTAGGATTATATAACCTACGATTCAATAACTGTAAAGATAAGAAAATGAAGCACTTAATATGAATAGACACTACTACTCTACATTGATATACTGCTCAAAGTTAAGTACCTAGTAGCAGCAGTAGTAGACACTACAATTTTCTGGTTAGATGAAATCAAAGATTTAAACATTCGAGAACTGAAAATAAGGTCGCATTTCGAAATGTCATGTCCTTTCATATTCAATTAACGACGATGAGTATTACAATTTTTATGGCGACCATAAACCTGGATATTAAACATAAAAATCACCCAGTGACGAACGATGGCATATATTTTAGTATACTTTAGTGCATAAGTATGTTTCGAAACGATCCTTGCTCCACTTTCAGCATATATTACAACTGGAACCGAGAACACAACAAATATGGCGAGAGCCACACAAAAGGTCACGCTATCTTTTTCTGAATACTCAGAACAATAATAGTCTGAATGTAACGAGAGAATCCGCAAAATTAACAGCAATAACTATCTCTAAATTTTTTATTGTTTTAAAATCACCATGATTACATCAGCGACCGCAACGTTAATCCGACCAGAATAGTGACAAACTATCATAAAAACTGTTTGTACTAATAATGTCGGGCAAGTCAATTTGTCATAAGCAATAAAAAAAGTTTCTTTTTAACAAGTCCTATGAAGCTTATTTTGGAACATGCTGTATAACATGACCTTGTCAATTAATTTAATAAAATCGTTGCTTGCGTGTCTTAGCTCATTGTTATATTTTTATTAATATTTGATAGCACGTATGATTCATATTTAATTTTACCTAATCATGTATTTTGAAGGGGTAGGAGAAGAACATTTAGTTTAGTTTATTCATGGTGATAACTAAATTATCGATTAAATATTTTTTATTAAACACCATAATATTTAATATGCAATTGGCTTTTACATGGATACCTAAATTTCAACTTATATTTCACTCGTAACAACAATAATAGATCAACACAGAGACTTGATACTTCCAGACTGTGACATGTTCACACAGCTGTGTCTTGTGTTTGGATGACAAAAAAAGATGCTATTATTTTTAATAAAACAAAAAGATCTCCTCACATTCGTCTTCCCGTACATCTAAATATACCTAAACACGTAGTCGGTGCCATCCTGCTGATTGTGCCATTTGCTATTGTCGCATACAAAATAACTTCAACAAATATAATTACTCAGTAGGTATTTTATTTTAAATTCTTCGTTCTAAATCAAGTAAACATGGTTTTTACATCGCGAGAATATTTAATTTAAACAGAAAAAACGCGTCGAAAAAATTTAGATACAGTTCAACAAACTAGTGTGGCTTTTCATTGACCTTCGTAAGTAAAGATAAAAGTAGAGTTTCGGTAACGCTGCAGCTGAGCATTTTGTTCTTGAAATATTGAAGCTTTACTCAGCGAATATTACCAGAGCTACGTGTTAGCAATCAATACACTCAATCTACAGGTATGCGTAAGTAAGCGATTGTATGAGGACGTTTATCAAACCGCGTTGATGTCTTAACAGGCAGGGGGGTAATCTCACTTATTATAATAGCAGCAAGCCACTTTATATGAAAAAAAAAACAAAACCAAAGCAACAACAAAGGGACCTCATAGTATAAATGTTACTTTGACATCTCTGTGACAGTTATTACGGGTCCATATATTTTTTTACTCCATAACGGAGTAGGTATCATTCTAGAGTGGATATTATCATTCTAGATGGAGCAAAGATTTAAAAAATAAAAGGAACTAAGTATGCTGTGTCGAAAGAGTACCTTTACTGATATTTATTATATCTAACTTAACCAAACTTACAAACTTATATACAATTCAAATTCAATTAGAAGAAGAAGTCTCAGAGACGTCGTGCACACGCAGGCCCTGGTGGAGTGCATTTTTGTCAAAATATGCCCAAATGCTAGTAGGAAGACGAAAGAGAGATGATTTCATTGAGTTTCTAATGTTTCTGCATTTCATCTTCTAGCCAGTTCTAGACTGGCTCTGGTTAAGGTTATGTCATTAAGATACCTACCTCTACTCGAGCAAAAAGTTAGTTTGTGTCTAAGCAAGTGTCCTATAGGTCCTCAGTCTACAAACACGTTCCTATTCAGTATAGCATAATAAAACGTTAATTTCTCAATTTTCTACCCACAGTTAACGTAGCAATTTACGAGAGACGGCGCCCATTAACTAGTGCAACAGTTAATCAGTTCGAGTGACTAGAATAGGTCGCTGCAACCTCCAAGGCTAACACGTATTACAATCACCAAGCCTGATTAACATAGAAAATAACAATAAAACACGCATTTAATAGGTTACCTTTTTTCTAATGCTTTTTGTCGCTTTTCAATCTACTCTTTCAGATATTTTTGGTAAATAACTTTTTGCATATATTATTTGTAACGCCTAAATATGATTCCGTTGCCAAATGGAAATGGAATCATTATCATTT
Source organism: Macrosoma leucophasiata (assembly GCA_036365455.1). NCBI lineage: Eukaryota > Metazoa > Arthropoda > Insecta > Lepidoptera > Hedylidae > Macrosoma > Macrosoma leucophasiata. Next base: position 16,103,452 of record JAWQUS010000007.1, on the reverse strand, counting down.
TATTATACTCGTACTAGCTGTTGCCCGCGGCTTCGCCCGCGTTGAATTTTTTCCTGAACTTGCTATAAACCTCACAGAGCCCGAGACCTTTACAACGAATGCAAAATCCGACTTATTTTTATATTATAGATTTGTCTGCCATGCCGCTTGATGTGCTACAGAAAACCAAGTTCCAACTTTCTGAAACTATTGGCATTCTACCTGAAGTTCGGGAAGAAGATTAATGCCTATAATATTTTCTGTATAAGTGTATTAAATTATATAATGAAAACAAGACGACCAAGTGCGAGTTGGACTCGCGCACGAAGGGTTCCGTACCATCATCTATTAAAAAAATCACGTTTGTTATACAAGTTTCTACCTTTATATTAACATAGAGTAAAAAATTGCTTAATAATTACATATTCCATATAACATGCTTCCATATAACATGCTTCCATATAATATTTGTTATCCAACTAACGGCAACTTACCTCTTCTAGTAAAATGTTTTAATTTAAGTACATATATCTACATTTTATTTATCGCTCAGTACATCCTTCAGGCGTATACTTAATTTATTTTGTTATAGGTACCGTTTCTGACCCGCAGGTTTTCTGGAAGAAACCGCATCTTTTACGATAAGACCGTCTTCTGTACTTTCCTTTTTTATTATACTTATTCCATTGTACAATAAAACGAACTGCCCTCGGAGGCGTTCCCTCGGTGCTACAATATCGGGTTCTTCAAAAATGGCGTCACGATTGTCCTTCAGGGCTGGCAGAGCGTTGGCAACTCCCCTGCTGTTGCAAATGTTCATAGGGGACGGTGACCACTTCCCATCAGGTGGCCCGTCTGCTTATCTGTCAAGCATCAAGGACTCTACACAACGCGTGACGCAAAACGCAATTTGTGGATCTTTTAATGGTGTATACAAATAATCCTACACCTAAATTCAAGGCCTTTTTATTCATCAACAGCTCCAAACATCAACTCGAAAATCCTTGAGCAAAACAATTGTCAGCTCTGTATTCGCAAGCCATTGTGATTGTTACGACAAACCGGAACTTCGCAAAACAATTTCGTACCAAAGGTGACTGCAAATAAAGCTGAGCGTCGCTGCTTTGTTCGGATTTGTTTCTTTATTTTTAATACTTCAATCTAATCTCAAGGCTGATTAAGGAACTCAGTTTCATTTCGTAGTAAATCATGTCATATTCGTTGTGCAGATGCGATTGGACTGATTAAGTCCAGTCATATTTACTCAAATGAAATAACAAAGCGATTTTTAGGATTCCGTACCTCTTAAGAAAAACCGATGTATATCCATAATTAGGGAATGCAATCCCGACTCGAGATCGTCAATTCGAGATCCCTCGGGATTAGAAATGTCAATCCCATCACTACAAAAAAAACACTTTAAATCACGATGAAAACTGCTTGTTGGTGATAGCGAGGTCAAACCAAAATATTATTTGAGAGAAAACATTTATCCTTTAATATTACTAACTAAATAATTATATAGAATAGAGAAATTTCCTGTCAGCTCAAGAATGACACCCAGATTTTAGTGAATTAAAAGCGTGAGAGAAATAAAGTGGAAGCTGACGAGAGACTGGCGAAGAGCTTTGATTGAGACTAATATCAACCTCTATTGGAGGAACTTTTTTGAAAAAGTCTAAAAGCTCTTCTCCAGTTTCTGGAATGAATAGAATAAAATCTAGTAATCAAGTCCGATTGGGTCCGCTCCCGCGGGTCGGCCGGCTGGACCGAATTCGGTCGTGTGTTACGACTATTAACATAAATGTATAAATATTAAAGGGTCTGTCTGATGAAGATCTTAAACACATATTTTTAACAGTTAGATATACTTTTATTTCACGAGTGACTAAAAGTATCTATAAAGTTCGGAAAGGAGATAAATAAATAGGTATTTACATAATATAGAATTCGGCAAAAAAAGTTTCACCACAGACGCGCTTCTCAAGTATTGGTATAGATCTTTATCATTAGCCAAAAATAAAAAATAAAAATAAAATAGAAAAACGAACACGCTATGTACCTCTGAACACTGCCAGCCTACTTACTTTGCTACTTACTGATATTGCATAGAGCACCACCACTGCTCTACCAGTTTATTGATAAATTGTCTGCAGCCCATTGTCGTCAACAAAAATGCGAAAGCCGCAAAGCCGGAAGCTAGTGATGAACATTAGTATTTTGCGGTAGATAAGACAAAGCGACGTTCCACCGACTGCCATAAGTAATCAAAATTCGTTTTCCGAGCAATGGAGCTCCAGCAAAGTGAAAGTAATTTTTTAATAGCCTGATAAATGCACGTCAAAGCGATAATATGTGAAATTGAATTAAGTAGGCTTTGCACCTGGCTATGCTCAAGTGCAATGTAGGTATAGGTAATATGGTATCATGCTGAAGCCTTTTTAGTTGGTAATAGATCTTTTTTATATACAAAAGAACTGCTCATCCGTTTGAGTCGTGCATTGCCACTCGAAAACTTTACCACCACTTGAGGAGGTACGTTTTAGCTAAACATTTTTTTCTTCTCATCGTAACTACTAAACTATTAGCCCAAATTACTTCGTGTAAAAGAAAAATATAATCCGCATAATGAACATAAAATAATAAATTGAATAACATACGTAAAAAGGATTAAGAATTAAGAAGGAAGGATGCTTACATAATCCTTCCTATTAAGAGTTATAGGAAAAGGGGGCGATAAACTTAGTATCCAATTTAAACAACTAAATTTGGACCAATATTTTGACTACATATATTGTTTTTTGTACAAAAGATAGACATGTACTGCCGCAGATTTTTTTTAGATCCGATTAAAATAAATAATCCCACCATTCATTACTCCCGTAGATACCTTTAATTCTAACTGTTTCAGCGGCACGCGAAGTAAGCTATTTTATATTTATTTTTTTACACCAGCCTATTGGAGCTTTTAGACATTTTTTTTAACTCAGGGAGACTCGTTATTGACACCTGCTGTCTAGGGGAACGAACAGCGGATAGTGTGAGACTCATACATCCCTAATTTTACTCGATTAACAATAATCCATGTTACTCAGAGCCAATTCGAACACACACAAATATGCAAATGTTTTCTCTTTATAATATTATGTAGGTAGAGATAAAAACCTAAAATATTGATCGTAAAAAAACTTGTTAAACATTATACCGTCCCACAAAACCTTCTTGCACTACTTATAAGGCAAAGAATGCACAGATGGCTCAGCAAAATAATTATGTTTAATTATATGTAAACGAGACATAATACTGAACGTGAGGGGAGTGCAAATACAATTAATTTATATTCATAATAGTGGTAAGTTCAAATGGTTCATTGGTCTTTGATCGCTTAGCGCATAATAGTTGATGACACAGAGGAACTCGTTTTTTACTTTTCCTCTTTATAGGGTTGCCAAATAGCATCCAAAAAAAGTATCATGTCCTCGTTGTAGTTTTTTTATCCTACCAACCTTGACTACTAATAGTATGTCCTTCTTTAAGTAGGTATGTAATGTAAGTGCGCATAATGAGAATGTCGAAATAGAGTTCTGAGTTCGAGTGTTCTCGCTGATTGATGCCTACTCAGCGGTGAAAGAAAAAATAGAACGAGAGAAAGCGAAATTTTCGACATAAATAACATGAACTGGTAGAAAATAACATTTTTTGTATCATGAAGTGGCAAGCATACAGTTTACATTGATGGTAAGTACCTAATACATCAAGTATACGAAACCAGAGATTGCATGCTTTTGTAAGGAAATTACAGGTACCTACCGTACATTACCACTTGACCGGAACACGACAGTGCTAAGCACCATCTAGCGCCAAGTAGATAAGGTAATGCGGGAATGCCTACGCCTGCAAGATCAGTCACTTCTAAAGACTAGTTTTATTATAGTCTTTAGTCCTCTTTTATCAGATCATAATATGTCAACCCTACGTATCGCATTCGAAGCGCGAACTCGCATACAGGAAGCTGTTTTTATTTCATCGTAAATGCTGCCGGTATCCGATACAACCGTGATCTCAAGTGTTTTCGTATATCTTTCAACGAATGTCACATATATTTTAAAAGTGGATATTATAAACTTTCTGACTCAAGAATATTCAGACATGTACCGTGATTTTTTTGGGAATAAACCAGCGAAAACATTTAAATAGTGTTCATGTTGTGTTAAAACAAATTCCCAGAGATTTCCATGAAACAATGGTGATGCAGAATGATATCCATACTAATGTTATGAGTGTGAAAGTGTCTAAGTCTGTCTGTTTTAAGCCTTAAGTAATAAACGAATTTGTAAAATGCCGATTAAATATCTTGCATCTATCTAATCTATATAAGAAATTCAATTGAAGAACTCGATGGTGATGATGTGCGTAAAAATAGAATGTCTTGGATATTTTACGCACAATAATACCAACTTGATGCTCAACAATAAGGTACGTGAATAACTTTATCATTATAAAAAAATATACTTAATTATGTTGTCCTTATTGAACCCTTGGTCTTGGAGACGCTCTTCAGTCGGGTCACCTGGGAAATCTAGTTCCATATTGAAAGTGTGTTTTGACGTTAAAAACAATATTTTTACAAACTTTTCCACCTCATAGGTATTGTTTTCGCAAAATGAATTAAATTGATTAGATTGAATCTTAATACTTCCATATTCTACAAAATATCTATACAAATAAATAAAATTGGAGTGTCTGTTTGTAACATTAAAATAACCACTTTTTACTTAAAGCATATGTATGTATACACGGTACATATACCAAAACAACAATATTTGTCTGCCTGTCTGTTTGTCTGTCTGTCTGTCTGTCTGTCTATCTATCTGTCCGTCTGTCTGTCTGTCTGTTTAGCGGGGCTAATCTTGGCAACGGTTGGACCGATTTTGACGGGACTTTCACTGGCAGATAGCTGATGTAATAAGGAGTAACTTAAGGTATTTTTATACTAGCTGTGCCTACTTGTTTCGCTACCCCGCGACTTCGTCCGGATAGATACAAAACAATCATAAATTCTCACGCGAACGAAGTCGCGGGCACATCTAGTAAATATATAAAAGTGTATGTCTGTCTAAAATTTTTTACGCCGTTATACGATTCAGCTGAAAAACAGTTTCTTTATTGACGCAGCGATACCACAACGGTACCTATGCTTGTGTAAACGTCCGAATAAAAACACATATGCGTCCAAATAGGATCCTGAATGGAACCGAACTTGCTATTAACGGTATGTGTCTGTGTGAAAGCACTAAGTGTATCATCATCATCATTTTGTCCACTGATGGACAAAAGCCAAAATACAATTACGGCATAAGGGATGCCGTTATCGTCACGCCTAGCATTCGGATAGGTGATTGCAGCCTCACCGACTGGACACCTGGCAGTGTTCAACGGTGCGGTTCTCACGTTCGTTTTTGCCCAGAACGTGTAAATTGTGGAATGAACTTCCCTCTGAGGTGTTCCCTCGGTGCTATAATATGGGGTTCTTCAAAATGACGTCAAAAGAGTCCTTCAGGGCTGGCAGCGCGTTGGCGACTCCCCTGGTGTTGCAAATGTTCATAGGCGAAGGTGACTACTTTCCATCAGGTGGCCCGTCGGCTTGTCTGTCAATCCTTTAACATAAAATAAAGAGTTATCGCGGGACGCTGCTGCCCATTCCGCGTTATTGCATTTACTATCTCCATATCGATTGACCGTCATTTTTCTATTGACTGACTGTACTAGTGGAAGAATTCTCTTTCACTAGAAAGCGATGGGGTCGCCACGTCCCTAAGCCCGTCTGTCTCTGTAAATGTATACTAACGAATATTTCGGGCATAGTATTTGAGCTGGCAGGTGGTACAGAATATTTTAATGAGATCTACCTGATTAAAGTACCTATTCGAGTTGAGGACAATGTCTGGCGGGTGGGCTTTAAATAAACCTTTACCTAAATAGTCATGACGTCAGTGCTAGATAAGTGTTATTTGCAAAATCTCATAATACCTACGTTCCTATCTACTAACAGGAGAATTATTGTAGAGTTTCCCTCGGCACGTGTTGGCATCCGCCGACATAATAATCTTTCATAACTCATAACAACGTTAAATATACTCTTAGACCAACAATCACTTATATATCATAAAAGCAATTCAGTTGTATCCGTTTTCTGAATATAAATAAACATACGGAAATTACAGAAGTGTGATGGACTACGCAAACTTGAGTATTTACAATGTACTAGAGTGGTACTAGAGGCCATACTGTGATCGACTCGACCATCACCTTCAAGAATATTTTTTGCGTGTTTTGCTCTCCTATTTATTAATACCATTACATCATTCTCACTATCTACAAATTTTAAATATTCAAACAAACATGTCCAATTTACACTTTTCTTTTAATTACAAACGGAGGCCATGAACCTGTCTTGAAACAGGGTTACTGAAAAGAACACACAAGTCACACAGATTTCATCAATCTAATGAATTACACTGAATATATGTAGGAAGTGTAGAAACACAAAAATACATCAAAACGTTTATAACAACAACAAAACTGTTTACCAGCGATTTTAAAAGCTTTTTTTACCCATCGAATGTATATTAGGTACTGGTAGATTTATTGACGTTACTTTATAACAGCTATATAGCTTTGTACGATAGTCCATCGTAAGTCAAATACATCCACATCAAAAGCGGTCTAAAAAAACAGCATCATGATATCGTAAATGTAATGACGTCATGACGCCACTGTTCGAGATCACGAGCTCTAGCACTATAGGACTGTGCTTGATAAAGCTTATTTAATGTAATTAAGTTACCTCTACACAACTGATGGCAAAGCCAATGAAGACCAGGTAGGTACTATTGCAATATTTTCTGCCGATAAACAATATGTAAGAATCTGCAACTTATAAACTTCAGCAGAGCGAAGCATTTGTAATTATCGCACTTTTCTGTTTTGTCCAATGCAGAAAAAATATGCATATATAAACATGCCTTTGTTTGTACTTGAGTCACAAAAAAACCAGGTACAATAATAATTTTTATGTTTTACGCGAACGTAAAATGTCATAAACGGTGTCGCAAATTTTGATGTAGCAAATAAATTGTCAAGTTCTTAACGAGCATTTCCCAGAAGCGTGGGAGGACTCCGTGAGACTGTATGGATGTAGGTCATCTTCAGCGGAAGGGAAACATTCGCAAAGCTTAAATTGTATTAGTTATTTTTGTTTGCACACGCTTTTTAGATTATCAGGGCATCAATATTGATTTTAATCCATTCTAAACCCTGTTAACGGTACATATCAATGTACGTCCATTTAAGAATTACGTCAGAAATCAATTGAAAGCATGTTTGTTTTTACCTTTTTTATGTCAGTAACGCGGTGGCATGACGGGCTAAGCACGCAATGAGGGTAAGTAAAAATATTTTTTTTCGGGTAAATGCAATTAGCCTCGAAAATTGACCGACAGCAAACTTGTTTCACAAGAATCGTTCAGGATATATTTACAAAACACATCGTATTTTTTAGAGCGAAAATGTGACACAACCCCAATGCAGGAGTTTGTGAATGTATACAATACTAGGTAGGTATTTCACTTACAGGCTTACCCAAAAGTGATCACTTTTGGGGCAATAATATTGTTTAATTATATATCGTCTAACTTTGGTCCGGGTTCAAGTTTATATATATTTTTTAATATTATTATTCTCGTCACGTGTCGCCTATAGAATAAATAGCAATAACCTTAATGTTCAAACAACCCAATTCGTTTCCTAAGTCTTACAAAATAGCGGTGACAATTATGTTAAATAGCATATTATGTTATTGGTGGTAGAGTTCCAGTGTCGGAACTCGAGAGCGTGGGCACAACCGCATTAACACGTTAAGCGCGTTACCGGACAAATATGCCCGGTAATGAACTACACCGCGGTACGAACGCCAATAATTAGGTTTCCCCGCTAGTGCGGAGTCGTGTTAGGTACGATATACTGTGAGTAGAAAGGAGACAAATATATATTATTGCTTTATACTCCAAGTCGATCTTATTAACATAGAAAAAAGATACATAGCATTTTTGTCCTGTACGCACTAAACGAAAACACTTTGCGTTCAGTGCGTTACTGGACGAATACAACTTGTAAGTATATGTCCTGTATCGCACCAGCGGCGATGCAGTATGCGTTAGTGTGGATCTGGTTTTGATTACCGTTAAACGGTTGTCGATAATATTATGTTCGCCCGCGCTTTATTTACGTAATAAGTACGTTTTGAATTCATAATGAGGCGCTCTCGAATATTGTTGACTAGTTCTATTTGACGAAAAAAATGATGACAGTAATATCATATCCGACATAAGCAAAAATGAAAATAATATCTCTCCTGATAAGAAAATCAAAGTTTTAGATTATATAAGAATTCCATCACGTTCAGTAAAAGCTAAATCTCCTGGATCATATTGGTTTAGCAGAAGATAAATTTAATTAATAAATATAAATACCATCGATAAATATTTGTTTTGTTTTTTGACATCACTATCTGGTCATCGATAATTTAAAAATTTTGATTCTTTAGGTGCGCTACATGACATGTATGTCCGGTAAGACGTTTATATCTATAAATTAAAAATCACTTAGCCAATTCTGCAACCAAGAAAAAAGCATACAATTGAAGGTCTTAAGGTATAGTTAAGAGTCAAAGAATTGCCATAAAATGAAAATTTAACGACAAATATAGGTTTAAAAAAAGATTGTGTACCGAACACATTAGCCATGTTTGCACCAAAAATATATTTAGTACATAGCAATATGGTCCTGTACCGCAACAGTGGAAATACTGAATTTTTGAACTCCGCAGTCAACGTGTTAATAGTAGAGTTCCAGTGTCGGAATTCGAGAGCGTGGGCACAACTGCATTAATAGTAGAGTTCCAGTGTCGGAAATTGAGAGCGAGGGCACAACCGCATGAATAGTAGAGTTCCAGTGTCGGAACTCGAGAGCGTGGGCACAACTGCATTAATAGTAGAGTTCCAGTGTTGGAACTCGAGAGCGTGGGCACAACCGCATTAATAGTAGAGTTCCAGTGTCGGAACTCGAGAGCGTGGGCACAACCGCATTAATAGTAGAGTTCCAGTGTCGGAACTCGAGAGCGTGGGCACAACCGCATTAATAGTAAAGTTCCAGTGTCGGAACTCGAGAGCGAGGGCACAACCGCATGAATAGTAGAGTTCCAGTGTCGGAACTGGAGAGCGAGGGCACAACCGCATGAATAGTAGAGTTCCAGTGTCGGAACTCGAGAGCGTGGGCACAACTGCATTAATAGTAGAGTTCCAGTGTCGGAACTCGAGAGCGAGGGCACAACCGCATGAATAGTAGAGTTCCAGTGTCGGAACTCGAGAGCGTGGGCACAACCGCATTAATAGTAGAGTTCCAGTGTCGGAACTCGAGAGCGTGGGCACAACCGCATTAATAGTAGAGTTCCAGTGTCGGAACTCGAGAGCGTGGGCACAACCGCATTAATAGTAGAGTTCCAGTGTCGGAACTCGAGAGCGTGGGCACAACCGCATTAATAGTAGAGTTCCAGTGTCGGAACTCGAGAGCGTGGGCACAACCGCATTAATAGTAATGTTCCAGTGTCGGAACTCGAGAGCGTGGGTACAACCGCATTAATAGTAGAGTTCCAGTGTCGGAACTCGAGAGCGTGGGCACCACCGCATTATCTATCTGTCTACCACCAAATGGAAAAATTCAGTACTATCATGTCATGGTTAAATAATAATTTATAGCCCCGTATTGACTATCACATAGGCAAAAACACTTAGGCCTCGGGGGTAGCAAGCAACGCATCTACATATTTCACCACTAGTTTTTGTGTAAATGTCTATACCTAAGCTGCAATCGTCACTTGCCCATATGAACTGAAACTAACGGTATCTATTAATGTCATCTGCAATTACTACTATGTGTAAATGATGAGATTGTCGTTCCAACCACAACACAGGAGTACTGAATACTGTAATTTGAATATAGATAATTCGGTGAAGCCCACGCCTGGAACTCTACCTGAATAAAGCTAGCACTTCTAATATAATTTCACAGTTTCTTAATAGCGTAGTGGAAGATAAAATAATGTATCTTTTAGCTCCATGAACTAATATTAAAATTAAAATAGCAGTTTTCAATGTTAAGAAGTTGCCAGCAATAGGTTGCAATAAACACATTACATTATTGCAATGGGCGGTTCCGTCCGCAAAATGATTTAATATATGCTCCCGGTTTACGACACTTTTTTTTCAATGTTACTGTCAACATATTTCCGTTCCAATATATTATTTTAGGCGAATTATATATTTTCATTATTTCACCTCAATCAGAAAGAATACCTACATAGGAAAATTTTGCGTTATACATAGGTATAGTTCGTAAAGCGTAGGATAAGGACGCCGCCGCCTCACGTAAAATATAGGTAAGTAACTAACTGCCACTGTTCAGTCGGGACCGGGGAATCGGTAAGGTTAAGGCACGAAATACCGGCGGGGAGTTGGGGGGGCGAGGCCCTTACATAAGATATAGGGAAGTAACTGCCATTGTCGTGTTGGAACAGGGAAATCGGTAAAGGCACGAAAAGCCAGTGGGGGGATGGAGCCCCCCTGCCGTAAAATATAGCTAAGTAACTACTGTATAGTCAAGACCGGGGATTTTTTGTTTAACATTCGAAACTGCAGTGTGGGGTTGGTAAAACCCTCACGTAAATAGGTAAATAAATGCTAGGTATACCGATATAAATAATGCTCGCTATTAAAGTTATATATTATGTAACAATACATAAAAAAACAGATTCTGAATAAGTTTTAGTTAGTGAATATCTAGTGCACGAGTACAGTATACGGTAATTTAATGTAGAGTAGGACTCTACATTTAAAAACATTTTTGGGCTTCGCACTTGATTACTCAAAAACATGACCCTATTACTTTCACTCAGTAGATAATTTGCCATGTCTATTCAACCGTGTAATATCTTCTGTTCTCAGGACAACAATGACATATTATTTCATATTATATAATATATTATAATAAATCTATTTATTGTGTACGCATTCGTCGACTGCGATTTGCCATCCAGATAATGTATGGACAAAAGTTCAAAGCAAATTTTTGTATGTTCATAATTCAATTTTATTCACTGTTTATATTTATATAAACTCTCAATAATCAATTGAAAAAAAATACTGTCGCATAAGAATATTGCAGTTATATATACTACTACTATAAATACCAGTTGCGAACTCAGCCAGTGAGTGATCTCTAGTAGGTACCTATATGTAAAAGAATTTATATAAATGACTTGTGGAAATCTTCCCAGGTTCACAATGTCAACAGTAGGTAAAACATGTGTCAGAGAAAGTTCCCGTGATCGTGCTCATGTCCAAACCGGCTGGTGACGACAATATTATGTAAGAAGATTGTAACCTACCGGCACCGGCAAACCGACTATGGTTTCTGGTGTATAGTAAATTAACGAAATAAAGAAAACTTAATAGTTTCGATCTAATACCTAAAAATATAATAGGTACATATTATCTGAGAAGTAATCTTTCATATAATATATGACTCATAAATCGCCAATTATTATCACAATAATAAAGGCATACAACTTTAACAATAACGCATACCGGATATTGAAGAAGTGTTTTAGTAAATGTTTTAATATAAAATCTATGAGCTTCAATCCAATCAATGTTAAACTTCTGTATTAAATACTGATACTGAGTTCATCATTAATCAGAATAACAATAGCAGAGAATAAAACTATTATTAAAACACGAATGAAAAAAAGTTATTTTATATTAAATTAATTATCCGATAGTATTATAGGTGATAATGGATGATATTGAAAAACGTAGATGTACCTACAACGTTTTGTGTGACTCTGAAGTTCTTTGAACTCTACAAAAAAAATGACGAAACTCGAAAACCCTTTATGTACGAAATTGACTCACACTTGATCGAGTTTTTCCTTGTCTTGAATACAATAGAACTGATGATACATAATTTGTTTATAAATGAATAGAGTCAGAAATACAATCATTTAATTATTAATATGTTTTATTACCCCATCGTTGTAAAATGTCCAATGACTGCTTAATCTGCCGTTTGGAATATTTTACGTTCTCAATAGAGATATAAACTGTAGAGGCAACATTCAATATTATAATCGTTTCCATAAATTTAGGATCATGTCCGTTTTATTTGTAATATATTTTATATATAAGAACTTTTAATGACTGTGAAATATAATAAAAATAAGGAATTAGTGTCTTCATCGTTAAGCTACAAAAAAATAATAATATATTAAATAGGTATGCCAATTCAAAGGATTTAATATTTTACTACATATCGCGTGAAAGTGAAGTGACTGATGAATTTAGAAGAATCTATGGCCCGATAATAACTATCACAGAGACATAACAACCAAGATCTTTGGTTTTTGCGTAGGTGTAGTATAGGCTGCAGTCATCACTTAACATCGTCATGCAGTCATAACTTGTTTGCCACCTTGTAAGAACCACACTCTCTGCCTCCTACCTCGTAAGAGATATTTTGTCGTATGGAATTATTTGTAGATTAGCTTAAGGTAGAGCTCCAGCCACCACTGGAGCCACCATGGAGATCGAAGCGTAGACATCACCGCATTACATTATTTACCTGCCGCTAAATGACACGCTCAGAGCTACCGAAGGTCTTTGGTTTTTGTGTAGATGTCTATAGGCTGCAGTCATCACTTAACATCAATGTGAACTGCTTGTTTGCCACCTTGATTACATAAAAAAGAAGCTTAACAGATTTGTAAGAACCACTCTCTCTCTGCCTCCTACCTGGTAAGACATACCTATTTTGTCGTATGGAATTATTTGTAGATTAGTTTATGGAGATCGAAGCGTAGACATCACCGCATTGCATAATTTACCTGCCGCTAAATGTCACCCTCAGAGCTACCGTCTTGGATGTGCGGCCTTTAATTTCCGGCACGGTAGCATAGGAACTAGACGTACAGTATCTGCTTAAGCCATATATTTATTAACACTCAGTAACAACATTTGAGAAACAAAATCTACGTGTATGGCACGAAGTGTTTACCGAAACCAAATGATGCGTTCCTAAAACAAAACGATTTGTTACAGAAACACGTCGATTTTGATTCTGAAACAATGATTTCTCGGTGTAAACACACAATTTTACCAATAATATGAATTATATATAATTGTATTTACTTTCGTAACATAAAAAAGATACATAAAAGAGACGCCTGTAGCAACAACAATAAATTTCTTAAAGTCATTGTGTTGACCCTCAATGCCCGCATCCCTGCGTGAATATAATGATTATAACGATAAGTAAATAACGGAATATGGAAAACGGCCAAGGGCAATGCATCGATGTCCGAGGTGAGATGCAGACCATGCAACACCTCAAGGTGTCGATAGCAGGCAAGAGATGCCTGCACATTGTCAAAAATCTTTATTACTTCACACTGATTCATTCTACCAGTGATTAACACTGTAAAAAACGAATTCTTTCAACTATTTGCACTAAAATAATTCTAGCTTAAATTGTCTGTTAATTTTAAACTAACATTCATTTAGTGTAGCGTAAAGATTGACAATTGAAATTAAATATTAAACATACTAAATATTGCAGTAATTTTACTAAATATAATAGGTATATTTATTTTCCAGGAGCACCGAACATCTTTACCATCGTGCTATCATGTTTATATTTATGTATATATTTACTGTAGGTTATAATATAATTTTATATATATTATATATTTATGTACTTATCTATGTATAAAACATTGTTATTTTAGATTTTATATTATTTCGCATTAACACATGCTTGTGAAATATATTTTATTTTTAAAGAAAAATGGAAAGAAAAATATGACTTCAGGCGAGACTCGAACTCGCGACCTACTGGGAATCTAGTCCAGCCGCTCTTCCAATTGAGCCTTCAGGGGCTTCAGTAGCTATAAAAAAAAAATATATATATATATATATATATATATATATTGTTAATTGTAGTATACATACTTTTAATCTTTGTTGTAATGTTATTATAGATTTAATAATATTACATAATATAGCTTTTAATTTATAGCACCCATTTCGTTGATCTCTTTTCTACCCAAAGGTTGACTGGTAGATAATGCCTTAGTTGCGTTAAGTCCGCCTTATGTACAGTTCCTTCTTTTGTGCATTAAAGTTACATAAATCAATTAATTAATTAATGAAATTAAACTCCTGACTCATTTACACGCTAGCTGTAGCTTAAGACTCTGTACCGCCATTGGAGATTTATTAATATTTGCAATATTTTTCTTAATTTTTTTTTTTGACAGACAATGATGGACACTTATAAGAAAGATTTATCCGATTTGGTGCGTGACTGTTATGCGCTAACAAACATTTGAAACGGTGATAGATACATTTTTTATTATAAAGGCAGATATTAAGGTATGGAACAGACATTACTTTGAGTTACGGAATAAAATTCGCCGATGCCAAGGCACCATTTTTTTATATAAATAACTTCGTTTTTGGTACCTATATAGGCGGTTTGAAAGTGGACGTTGGAAGGAGAGATGTGCTTTCACGCGAATGTCACCACGCGGGCAAAGCTAGTTTTTAAGCACGTGACTTCTTATCTTAATGTATATAAATCAAAAGTAGTCCACTTACGTACATTTTAATTCTAGGTACTAGTTAATGTTTTTTGTTATGTTTGTTTAAGCTTTCTTAGCTTTCTACCATACTTATCTATTTATTTAGAGGTGTTGTTTCATTCTGTATTCACTCATTGTACTGTAATGGCACAAGAACGATTTCAAGGATTCAGAGAAAAAAATCCCTAGGTCGATTTGTTCAATTGCTTTATTTTTTACTAATTATTGCAATCTTCATTTGTTTCTATTCTTTTAATAAAATGGTAAAAAATGGGATTAAGGATTTAAAAAGTTTGATGTTTAAATATAGTATACCAAAGTCTGCAGTAGTACAAAAAATACAAAAAACACAAAATGGATTTAAATTGAAGGCTGAATACTGTTTAGAATAATTTTAACTATTAAATACTGTACAATAATGCTCCAAACGTTTCTGCGACATCTCCTCGTAAAGAAAATACGCATTTTGTTAATGACAAACAAGCGTGCAATTCCCGTGGGTGGTAAGTGACTACTGCAGCCTATAGACATCAACACAAAAACAGAGGTCAGAATGCAGATGCGTTGCCACCGCGGCCTGAGTCCACAGTTGTTATGTCTCTGTAATAGTTATCACGGGGCCATACATTTTAGATATATATAAATGAGTACACATTGATACATTTTATAACAGTTAATTGCACACGGAGGTTACAATGGCATTTGAACGAAGGCTCAGAATGGTGGTTACATGGAACATTTTACAGTGCGTGTAATATTGCCCATGACCGGTTCCATGCGGATAGGCATATTGTCGCTTGTCGCTCTCGGACCGCCGCCGCGCCGCATTGTTCTCCGCAACCACACACTTTCTTTTCTTAATTCGACTCTGTAAAGCTAGTTCCAGTTATAATGATCTCAACTGTGTGTGAAATATGAGAGTCTAACATTATCCGTGTTCCATCTCGTGAGCACACTTGGATTACCGCTTACCGCTATTGAACGTAACAACATTTCTTTGTACCAATATGATTTAGGTATATATTATAGATATAGATACAAATTTTAGAATTTTAATTAACGTTGAATTAAAAGAAAAACAGACAAAAATTGATAAAAAAATATTTTTGGCACTTATATACCTACCTGTAGGCAGAGAATATGTAATAATACTACAGGAACCGCGTTCCTGTAGAGAAGGCCGGTCCACGGGGACTCTCGCAGCCTCATTCTGCGCATACCACAACGACCACGGTCGCCGTCGAGTGCTGGACGGCTAGAGGCTCTCTGGCCGCCCGCGATTCATTATAAAAAAAATAAAAAATAATAATTCCCCCTTTTAGTTGCTTCTTACGACAGGCAAAGGATACCTCAGTCCTATTCTACAAGCGCGGTACTGCAGAGCGCATGACATGTGTCTAGGGACACATATTTAATGTCAGTAGGTAAGTCAGTAGGTACATGACATGTAATGTAATAGAACTGTAATAAAGTAGGTATAATGAAAAACCAGGTGTATATAACATTTGCATCAACTGAAACCGCAAAGATAATAATAGGTTTACAAATCTAGTTTTACGATATACACGAACGGCAAGATCACAAATCAGATGAAGACGTTCATGTCTCCTATAAAATGTGTACCTATCTATCGGAAATACAAGTAAGTTATGTAGGTACATTAACAGGAAAGAAAAAAAGTAAATTTAATTTTACTATGAACATCAAATTATGATAGGTACGCTTGTTTTGTGATTGTCTATTTTTTTTTTTAACAAATATTCTTTTATTGGTCTGGCTGGTTTAGACTGGCATAAACAAACAATATTTATCAATAAATGAATACTTAAACTTAACAGTACTGTGTGAGTGGATATGTCGTATATAAGAAATTTCACACCTCTATAACAGCTGTACGTGCTTCCAGGTAAATTTCTTAATAAAAGTGGTACAAGTCGATTTGAAATCGACATTTTCTAAACTGACCAATTTAATTACACCTACGACATTATTCAAATTACCTTAAATAACTGGTTTAATTAGCAAATGATAAAACGATAGTATTTACGCTTTACGCAGTTCACATGTTACACTGACCTACATTCTGTTGGTAATCACGCGTGACAGTACATATACACCAGTATGAACAATATCATTGCGTGTGTAAACAATACAATTTCATAGCACGAACATCTTTAGAATTCACACTTTCAGATTATTGTGGAATGATTTTAGCGCCTATCAAGACCGCACACATTCTCTCTCACATTTACTCGAAAAGCAAACAATTAGGTATGTGATGGTGTCGTTACCTCTCTAACTAGAGCACTAAGAGGATAATAGGTAAACTAGATACCTACATGCGGTGACGTTTTGTGCTCTGTTTCATATTAACAATTGACTACCGTCTCTCACACACGAAGACGCTGTCTAAGTTGGTGCCTGATTGTATCTGATAAATTATCTAAAGAAAGTAACATGACTAAATTGTTAACCAACTTCGGTAATCGTAACGAATTGAAATATAAATCGTAGAACTAATGTTTATTCAACAAGCTCCAATTCTCGCTTACTTTCGCCAAAATATCTACTTTGCACACATTGCATTTTATCCATAAATTACATCTCCGAACCATAAATCACCGTGTAGAAATTTATTTACATACATTAAGAACATACTGTGTATTAAGTTATGAAATTTATATCAGTCTGTGATTCAAATTTAATGAAGCTCTAATTAATTGATATAGGTACCTACTCACCGGTAGAATTCAAATAACAGATTAAACACAAAATCAATTTGCGACATTCTTAAAAGAAACCTATTTTAAGTAGATATATTAGCTACCTGCAGATTGATAGTTAAAAACGTGGAAAATTAGCATTGCTAGTTCCTACAAATAAATGAAATCGGCCTGATATTGAATGATAAGTTCCAGAAATATACACAAACGATTAATTTAATCCAAGGAAGAACTGCAAGCTTGTCATCTGATAGGTTCACTACTAGGTCGAGAGTACGGTTCGATCGGCCTTGGCCTATATCTCCCGTTGCAATTAGGCCAAACGAGGCAACGCTGGGGACTTTGTACACCTTGCAATGCATGGGCTTTTATTTTAACCAATCATATGCAGGTACGCCAAGGACGTCATTATCGTAAATAAATCGATATTAATACCTGTAAAAGAGGACAACATGATAATAGTATATAGTTTGGAAAATTATCAACAATTCTATATGTTCAGTTGTTTTAATTTAAACTCATGAAACAGTTATGTAGTAGCAATAATTAAACTTCGAAACTATCGTTTAAATTTTAAATATTCAAATCAAGCTCCTAGCAGAAAAATATAGGTAGGTATGACTATTATATTTTTTGTAAGAATCAGTAGACACTAGTTAATGGATGCTCTTGATAAATGTATTTATAATGTTTTTATATTAGAATTAGAAACTTTTGGTGCAGTGCTACTATACAGATCATTTTGCATATATTATTAAAATAACATTATTAATCAATGTCAAATGGAAATCAGATAGGTACCTACTCTCGATCTCAAAGACGATAAGGTCGTGAAAATGGTTTTAAGAAGTTTAAAGTAGAATCTGTCCATAGCAGACCAAACCAAAGTGGTAAGTACAACAAGCATTGTATGCTTTCTCCCTAAAATATAGCTACCTAATTTATGAAGACGGGGAGGTGTGTTGTATACCTACGCGAGAAAATCCGCAAGTTTAATTTCTAATATGTATGAAGCTCGCGAAAACCTACCCTAGGTATAGTATTATAGATACCTATCGCATTAATGACAAATAAATCTTTGTAACAATTTTCATAGTTTGACGGCTCATTTGGTCCATTGGTGAGTGACATGACGACCGCTTGAACCGAGGGTCGCGGGTTCGATCCCCACACGTTGCCAAATAGGTGTTTATATGGTCTAAAGATATTTGTTTCGGTTTTATCTAGGTGTTTGTGGGTGTGCTATGTGTGTCATTACAAAATAGAGACAAAAGATACGCAAGCTTACACGCTTACCCGCTTATTAAGCGCTTACACTCACAGCTAGGTAGGTATACCCTGTCGTGGGTACCTACCGCATAAGCAATTAAAGCCCATCACTCAAAACCTCCAAAAATATCTGATCTTCGCAATCTTCGTAAACATTTTATTCAAGAGCTGTAGCAGTCACCACTTTGAAAGAGTATAAATAGGTAGGTAGGTATGTAGTTTTTAAGGACTTGCGACTTTACGGAGACTTTTTATTAAGGATATAAAAAATCACAAAGTTACTCCTTATCATTTTACTTGTAGACATTTTTCTCCCTTTGTTATTATCAATAAATATAAAATGTTACTAGTAATTGTAAAAAATACGTATATTACGTGGTTATCTGAGATTTTGAAAAATTATTATACTTACCTACTACTTTTTTTTTAATAATTAAGTATATTAATATACCTATAACGCGTCAAATTCTGAAAACGCGTTAAGGCAGTCGTTGGCGGTGCCTGAGCCTTAAGCGGATCATTTTTCGCATTTTTATAGGTATCCGATAAGGAGATTGTACCCGTCGGACACTTTAATTCAAACACTTAATTTTGAATTTTTAAACCAGTAAAACCCAACCTATAGCAGGCGCATTCTTTTCAAGTTAAATCCTCGAGCAGGCGCTCGAGGATTGAACTTGAAAAGAAGCAACCGAAGCAATTATAGGTAGGTATGTCTAACAAAAGATAATGCAATAATAATAATCTATCTAGGTATATAAAAATCAATTGCTGTTCGTTAGTCTCGCTAATACTCGAGAACGGCTGGAACGATGGCTAATTTTGGTTTTGAATGATTTTTGGAAGTCCAGGGAAGGTTTAAAAGGTAAGAAAATATGAAGAAACCACAATTTAATTTTTCCATACAAATATCCGTATATCTATCAAACCTTTGACACATTATTTCATAGTGAGGCAATACGAAGTTTGCCGGGTCAGCTAGTAATGTATAAAAAATCATTATCCGTCTATTAATCGGAATCTAAATCTAAATATGTCAAAATTCAGCAATATCACGTGCTGGTTTGATAGTAATGGATAGTCCCGCAATTATTGGCACAATAGCATCGAAATACCTACATTAAGAAGTACCAACACATTTGCACAAAGGCCTCTGGTTTTTCATACCTTAAATTCACTTACGATCAATTGAGACTGTAGTGGCTGCTACAATGCTCTTTTGATAAACAAACTGATGAGCGTTTGCAAATTATGTTAATAAAGTTAATAATTAAATAATATTTTCAGCTCACCAATAGTCTTCAGAATTTGAAGATCTTCAAGTTCGTATTCTTTTTCCTCTTCTGAGTATTCGGACTCCGTTGTGGTAGAATCCTGCTCCTCCGTGGACGATGCCACCGACAGGGACCTCACATCGGAGCTCAGGTCCGAGCTACAGTCCCTC
Source organism: Macrosoma leucophasiata (assembly GCA_036365455.1). Taxonomy (NCBI): domain Eukaryota; kingdom Metazoa; phylum Arthropoda; class Insecta; order Lepidoptera; family Hedylidae; genus Macrosoma; species Macrosoma leucophasiata. The sequence goes on along the minus strand of JAWQUS010000007.1, from coordinate 16,083,285 downwards.
ATCAATTTTGCACTTGCCATCATCATTTTATAGGTTAACGGCACAATTTAACAAATAAAAATATTAACAAATCGCAACGCGATATAGAAGTAATTAATCCATTACTAAAAAAATTAAAAATTAATAAAAGTTAGCTTAATTTGGTTATGTTCAACCGAAAATAATACGTTGATGCTGTTAGTGTATTTTTATAACGTTCGATAAAAATCAAGTAGCGAGTGCAAACGCGCGAACTAAATATTTAGAGAAGGTACGTTCACTTCTCGCCGCGTGCTGATTCTCACTGCTGCGCGCCGAGTGCCGGGTGCCGCCGGTAGCTGGAACTGATACCGTAGACATCTGTACCGAATCATATAAACTCACTCGTTTCTCGTTCAAAACATATCGTACACAAAATCTACCTACTGTTTATCTCCCTCGATAATAATACATGGCTAGTGGTGGCCTAAACTCGACATCATCTAGATTTCTAGATGAACTAATAAACAAATTGAATCTAGGCCACCCACAAAAATCCATTTAGTTTTTATAGTTTTATGTGACTACCGATAGTAGTTTTAACAGATGCAGATTTTTTTTCAAAATTGACAACTGCATTCTTAGTATAAATAACAACCGCGATAAAACTACCGCCACTGCGATCGCCAACCCGCTTCCAAGCGTGGCGGTTATGGCATAATAATGGCAACCCATTATACGTCCCACTGCTGGGCAGAAGTCTCTTGCTTTTTTGGATCCCTTTTTAAGGGGTTATGGCATATCCTCCCTCCCCTAATTGGTCCAGCAGTAGACATCTTTCGACTGAAGTGGTTATGACATCTGTGAACGAGGCACTCAAGCATGCAGTTCACATTGATAGTAACTGTTGCCTATATACCTAGGTACATCAACACAAATACTATTATATTATTATTACTAGCTGTGCCCGCAACTTTGTTTGCGTGGAATAGTGGCTTTGGGACTTTGGGCAGCGCTTTTGGATGTACATATTGGTTAATTTTGAAAATCTACTTTGCAGTAATGCTTCTCTGTACACGATGTTAGACGTATGGCCATCGGGGATAAAAGCACACAACATTCCTGGGTCCTGGGTCGCCCTCATCCAATATTGCCCACAATCTTCACCAGGTCGTCCGTCCACATCGGGAACGGCTCGACTACGCTTCGTCATCCGGTAGGCGGTCGCCATTCGAAAACTCTTCTGCCCCAACGGCCGTCAGTTCTTCGAGATATGTGCCCTGCCCACTGCCACTTGAGTTTCGCTATTCGGTGGAATATTTCGGTTACCTTGGTTCTGATGCGAATCTCTTAATTCGATCTCTCAGTGAAACTCCGAGCATAGCTCTCTCCATTGCTTAGCAACACACACTGGTCAAAGACCTTCTTCTTGAGACACTGTGTTAAGTTGGAGGAAAAGCTAGTCTCCAAAAAGTAATCTCAACTAGCAATTAATATTAAATAAGCCTTACCCCAATTTTCCTTGTAATATAACTAACAAAGAACTAAATACCTTATAAATATCTACCTACTACTACCTTAAATAAATACCTATAATTTATCAATCAAATTAATATTGGGAAAAGTGGTGAGGTTTCAAATTTAAACCTGCTTATTAACTACAATCTTGTGGAAATTTTAACTTAATTCGGCTGTTTACCTACATTTCTAATCATTTAAATTGAATCTTTTTACACCAGATCATTTTACGGCTTATTCCAATATCGTACTTCGATCGGAGTGTCGCGTCAATCTAGATAGCAAACAATCGATTGATCCGCTTGCCAATAACGGACATCAATATCATTTGTGGTTCCGGTGAATGGATTCTAGGTGTGGACGGTGGAGATAATGAGGACTCTCTGATATGGAGGGTTGTCCAGGGACTCGCTGAAAATAGTATATCTTGGTGCAACCCAGGCTTATTGTGATAAACTGTGTTTTGGTCGACACCTTTTCATACACAGAGACGGTCCACCTTGCCTCTACCTGTTGAACCCACAAAGTTATATGAAATTATTTAGAAGGGTCTTCAAATTGAATTGATAACTGATTTTTGTCTTCCTATCCTGCATCCATATAGACGTCATGTAGCTGCTATTTAAATACGGGTAGTGATAGAGGTTACCTGCCTTATAGTTTCAGCAATAGAACATGTTGACTTTCGATTGCTTTCTTCTATTTGGATATCGAAAACCGTAAGTGTTTTTAATTCTGGTTTGTCCGGGTAAAATATCGTTTACGTATTCATAGTATTGAAAACCGATATTTATCTTTAATTTGTGAAAACCTCACATATCAAACTCAACTTTCACCCATATGATCACTGATTGAGTGTAAAAATATCTGATGATATAGATCTATTAGTGTCGAAAGCTTGAGAACACTGCCGTAAAATAATACTTACTTTCGCTACTGTTTTTAATTTAACTGACACGTTTACTTGCCCAGCCTCGGACCTGTTTCACATTAGGTCGGACCGACAGTTTTACCGGAACAACAAAGTTGTCGGATATATTACCTATTTCGGTCGGGTTCCCAGCTTCCAGGAGCTAGAGTATCGCCAACCGACCATCTTTTGGGGACAGGTTTATTCAGTACCTAGTGTTCGGTGCATACGAGTACAAGTTTATCTATCACAAGAATGAAAATTTTCTTAAGAAGAAATTTTATTAATAGGTTGGGGAAAAAGTCTTTTCGCATTATAGTATGTATGAACTTGTAATAAAATCTCTTTGCCTGTAGTATTTGTATCTGGCTGGTTTTGGTATCATTGAAAATTAAAATTTTAAAGAACATAATTCCAAATTCAAATTAGGCAAATGTGTGATTTTCTCTTGTTTTTCGTACTGTCAAGATGAGTGAATCGAGAATCTAATGAAGAAATTCGATACATTTTAAAATTTTACTACAAAAAAGGTAAAAATGCAACGCAAGCCGCGAAAAAATTTGCGATGTTTATGGACCTAGTGCAGTGTCTGTGAGAGTAGCACAAATTTGGTTTAAGCGTTTTCAATCCGGAAATTTTGATGTCAAAGATGCACCTCGCTCTGGTCGCCCTATTACGGATAAAATGGATGCCATTTTTGAAAAAGTGGAGCAAGATCGACATATCAGTAGTTACGACGTAGCTGAAGAACTGAGAATTAATCACAAAACAGTTATGGCGCATTTGAAAAAAGCTGGGTACAAAAAAAGCTCGATATTTGGGTACCTCACGAGCTCACTGAAAGAAACCTAATGAACCGTGTACTCATTTGTGATTCTTTATTACGACGTAATGAAACCGAATCATTTTTGAAGAATCTGATAACTGGTGATGAAAAGTGGATCACGTACGACAAGAACGTGCGAAAAAGGTCGTGGTCAAAGGCCGGTCAGGCTTCACAGACTGTGGCAAAACCCGGGTTAACTCGCAATAAGGTGATGTTGTGTGTGTGGTGGGATTGGCAGGGCATTATTCATTATGAGCTACTACCACCAGACAGGACTATCGATTCTGAACTCGACTGCGAACAACTGATGAGATTAAAGCAAGAAGTTGAGAGAAAGCGGCCGGAATTGATCAACAGAAGGGGTGTGGTGTTTCATCATGATAACGCTAGACCTCACACATCTATAGCCACTCAGCAAAAATTAAGAGAGTTTGGCTGGGAGGTGTTAATGCATCCACCGTATAGTCCTGACCTTGCACCTTCAGATTTCCACCTGTTTCGGTCTCTTCAGAATTCTTTATGCAATGTTAGGTTAACATCACGAGAGGACTGCCAAATGCACTTGTCGTGGTATTTTGATGAGAAGTCACGCCAAAATTTTTATAGCAATGGGATCATGTCCCTACCTACAAGATGGCAGAAGGTTATCGAACAAAATGGTACATACATACTTTAGTTCAATTTAAATAAACTATATTAAAAAATGTTTTGAATTATCTTCAAAAAAGCGAAGAAACTTTTTCCCCAACCTAATATAATCATACTTACTGGATTCTTTTTTCCGTACACTGTTTTTTTTTACTGAAATTTTATATACTCAGTATTGGGCACTTTTGGTGATGGGTAAAAAATGTTACACTCGCGTCAGGACACGTGACCTGATAGAAAATTCATAAGACGGAGGGAGGGTAGACTGCTGGAGCGGCATAGGAGAGGTTTCTCCTCTGCTGGAGCGGCATAGGAGAGGTTTTTCCTCTGCTGTTTCGTTTAATTCGTTTAGGCGGCGCAGAGGGCTTGTCCGAATATGCGTGTATGTTAGAGCGTGCAGCTGTATTGAAACTAATTTGGCATTCCTTCGTTCTATTAATGTAAAATAATTGTAATAGTTCTGAAGTGTAAATTTTTAATGTGTATAATATAAATTATCATGACGACATATCAATAACTTTTAACAATAGGAAAATAAATGGATATTGCAAGAAGTAAACAAAACAATTACCTACTTAGTTTTTGACTTCCTTTCATTTAAAGAAATTATCATAGATTACTTTTAATTATTTGGCAGTTGATTTAAAGTTTAGTGACAGAAAAAGGGATTTAGGGACCATTTCTTTTTAACTGTAAAAAGGGACATAAGGGATTAAGGGACTGCCACTAAAAGCCAGTGGCGGATTTACCAGTAGGCTGAGTAGGCTGGAGCCTAGGGCGGCAAATTTTAAGGGGCGGCAGATTTAGTTCATATTTTTTTTATTTCTATTTATAAAATTACTGTTAAAATTATCAAGGCTCAGATCATAGTTCTCAATGATTCTAACCATAAAAAAGTTGATGTAAAGAGGATGATGAAGCCTAAAACATAAAGTTGGAATTGTACTATTTATTTTTCGCAATAACACATGCGAGTGAACTTAAAGAAGAAACAGAAAGAAAAATTGGACTTCGGGCAGGAATCGAACCTGCGACATCAGGATAATCAGTTTTTTCTTTAATTTCATAAAGTTGGAATTTTATTGATAGAAAATATAATGGATATGATTGTGGACTACGATATCAAAATATAGGGGCGGTAAACGTTTATAGCCTACCGGCGGCAAATTTGTAAATCCGCCACTACTAAAAGCCCTGATATTACTACTATTATAAATGGTAAAGTATGGATGTTATTTGCTTGTTGCTCACACTAAAGCTTTGCCAACACCAACCCTTGGTGCACGACGTGCTTCGGCACTTGGCCGGTTTTTACTTTTGTTTGCGTACTTTTTTGCTAAGAACTTTACTTACTTATTTTAAGAAAAAAAAACATCTTTCTAAAAAAGTTTATTGGACAACAAGCAGAATTATAAACAATAAATAACTAACAGTGAAGTTATTTAGTAAGAATATATTAATATCACTGAATTCCGATATATGGGTTCTTAGGTAGTTATAATCTAGGAATTAAATAAATACCAATGTACACTTACAACAACTTTTTCTTTTCTTCTAATATTACAATTTCTAAAATACATCGGCGGTAGTAAACTAATCTAATATAATAAACAAATCGGTTTGATTAACATTGGTGTGAGATACCTACATTTTGAAACAAAAAACATAATGGTATGTTGACTGCATATTTTTTGCACATTTACACCATAACTTTAAGTGTTATTTTTATGTTCATGTTTTACCATTTACATTCATACATTACAAAAATTACATTAATTATACCTTTATAACAATCATTCTAAAGTTTTCGTGAATATTTGGCAATCCATAGATTGTAAATCCTTGAGCACGTCATCTGCCATGTTGATTATAATAATATGTCATCATTTGTACCGAATTTGTGCCACCCAATACATAATTCTTTCAATTTTATTCGTGCTGCTACTGTATTTCTGAAGTTATAATCATTTTAATAATGTATTTTGCACATCAACACACGAGCAAATTATAAAAAGTTGAAGGAAACAGTAAAAAGTGCGCTAATACCCCGAATTATATCCCGTGCAGGATACACAAAGCACTGAGTTTTCTTTGTTTCAGAAATTGTATTGATTAAGAAAAGTTGAAAAAAAACTGGTCAAATTGTTTTGATACCTGACGTACGATTGAAAGGATTCAGTTAAAATGTATGTAGCTCAAAGATTATATTTTTATATTATATTCATCGCGATGCATTTTATTTTTGTCTATAACAAAATAATAAGCAATCGCTCTAAAATAATAAATGGTAACTGAACCTAATAGATCAACTCAAAATACAGCAAATGAAATATTATTTTTTGATTGACAAAATATTGACATGACATATTAACCAACTCGCCAGGTGTGGTCAAAGGAAGTTCTGAACACAAACTCAGCGTAGACATTACCTATACAAATTATTCTTTAAATTGTTCCATGTGGGAACAAAAAACAAGTGAAAAAAAATTACTGTACAAAAAAATAATACAAATACTTGTTATAGACATCTTTTTACATATGTTATTCACAATACACTAATGTACAATGTATAAAATATTGAAGCTATGTCGCTCAAGTTTCGTTCATCGATACTCAAACATCAATTGTATCCAATCACATCTATATTTCAAATATAATAAAATTAGCGAGGACTTGTAATAAACAATAAATGTAATAAATAACAACGTATGTAAGATATCCTTTAGAAAAAGATATATTCTCAGACAACTTACCAAATTAGGACTCAGGCGCATATTTATTAAACTGTTGCATGTTGATCTGAGAGAGCAGTGCGGTTCGCTAATTATTTTTTATAATCTATTACTCATAAAGACAAGAGATATTATATAACGACCTTACGACGGAGACAACAGTGTTAATATCCATAAATTCGTTTACAAATTAGTACATTCAAAAATAACATGTATACCATACCTACTTCCTGACTTGTAGGTCATTTACCTGACAAAAATATATCTGACCAAAATAAGGGATAGTTAAAACCATCCATGGTTGGTACTTACCTACTTGTGGGCAGATCTTGTGGTACAGATTTCTCGATGACGTTACCACCGCATTATCTAATCTATGTGCGACCAAATGGTAGTATTCAGCAATATCGTGTTCCGGTTGGATGAAAATGGCTCCATAAATTCTATCACAGAGGTAAAACTACTCTGGCTTCAGGAGTGGCGTTTTTTATTAGATATACCTATAGACTGCAGTAATCACTTACCATTCATGTGAACTGCGTGTTTGTTTGCCACCAAAAAAGTTCAACACATAAAAGGTCATTATGACATAACACTACAATACATATGAAATGCCTACTTTATTTTAATTATACATATAAAACTAATAAGGCATGTATGAACATTATTGTTAAAAGCACTGGAGTTCTACTGGTGGTAGAGCTCCAGTGACGGAGCTCGCGGGCGTAGGCACCACCGCATTACCTAATATACTTGCCGCTAAATAGTAGTGTTCAGCACTATCGTGTTCCGGTCAGGTGGTAATGTATGGCCCTGTAATTTCCGGCACAGAGGCATAACACCTTAGGCCTCAGGAGTGGTAACGCATCTGCATTTTGATCGTGGTCTTTGTGTGGATGTCTATAGGCTGCAGTCATCACTTAACATCAATGTGAACTGCATGCTTGTTTGCCACTGCGATTACATAAAAAAAAAAAGTAGGAGAGCCGAATCTAGGTCGAACTTCACCTATCTGTTTGAATGAACCACCGAATGAAATATTCTTTTTATCAAATTTCATACATAAACCAACACGTCTTGCATGTATTGCCTATCAAAATATGATATTATGGTCAGATTCGCAGACCGCAATAAAGCTTTACTTTCGAGCAAAGTACGCTTCGAACTGTCAAAACCCATACATTTCTGACAGTTCTAAGCATACTTTGCTCAAAGTAAAGTCGTAGTGCGGTCTGTGAATCTCACCATTAGATTTTGCAGAATGTAAAGTCGTAGTGCGATCTATGAATTTCACCCTTAAAAATGTTAAACTTTCATAATTATTATTAATCTTAATTCTTTGGTGGATTTTATGTATCTTCACGCCAAGTCCCTTACGGGGTAGGCAGCGAGGATGGAGTGAATTATTTTATATGCAACTTTAAAACGATTAGTTTTTTTATATACCTAATTCAATGACACAATATGTTAAAATTAACTTATGGAAGTAAACAGCCTGCTTATAAGAGTACATAATTGTATAGCCCAGGACATTAACGATGGCGATTATTGAAAACAATATTATAATTGTTACATTTTGTCCTAAATAATTATTATATTTAGAAAAATATGAACCGCTACCTAGTACAAACTATATATTATTTTAGTTTAATTTCTTTACATTTCATACAATAAATAACAATATATACAACTTAGTTATACCTAGTATTTCTACAGTATAAAACATTACTACACCAAATTAGATTTGGTCAAATCAATCACAATTCAATGAAGACCCGGTTATTCCAGCGGTGTGAGATGACCTTTTGATTCGAAGGGTCGCGGGGTCGATCCCCGCACCGGGACAGGGTGTTTGTGTATGTGTAATACGTGTACAACGGCACCCACGACACAGGTTTATACCTACTGTGGGGCTGTGAGTGTAAGCGTATTTTATTTATTGCTTTTAAATAATATTTTGACATCATCAATAATGTTCATGTGTCAACAATGAAGATAAAACCGGCATGTGTAGCCACGGCCAGTTTATTGTGGTGATGGGGCGACGGACAGAATGCCATGGATTTTACATCAGATAGTGGAAAACGCTCTGGATAGCAGTCCTTGTATTTACTCGTGATTTGCCGGAGGCGACCCTGTCAAGTACAGAAATGTATTTATCACTCACGCAAGTTAAACAATACTGTAAAACTCGAATCATCTTGAAGATATATATTAAAATATAATATGTATATAAAATAAATGCTTTACCCTTTTTATGTCCTTCATAAATTCGATTTCCATTCCATATTTCTTTATAACGTCTTCATAAGTGATCGGTTCTATTTTCATAGACAGGTCATCGTTCTTATGCTTAGAACGTTTTGTGGGTAGAGGCGTCATTTGAATCATCCCCAGAACCTTCAACAAAACATAATGTTACTATCGATTCTCTTTTTCATTAAATACAACGTACCCTACCTAAATTTGTTTGTCACAAATAACAATCAATAACATTAAAAATCTAAAAACCGTTTTCAAAAAAAATTGTAAATCCTAAAGTTCACACTGTCAGATATTAAAAAAAAAACCTATCACCGAAGGGAACGGCGGGCAAGCGAGCTCGCCCGCCGCCCCCTTCGACCTGACCTAAGTCGGAGCGCCAACACCAATTTCGCGTAACACCACGATATATTTATTAATCGTGTTTTACTTCCGTGGCAATAATAATGTTTTCAACTTAACTACTTTATAGTAGGGGAGCCCAGGATGCTATTTTTGGATTTACTCGAGCGCGTCAGATAATGATATGGGAGATTCCTTGAACCCCGCTGGTTATCTCCACTAAATCTGAGGTTCGTATATAAAGACGCGGCCGAAGAATAGTCTTAAAAAAAATTATAAATGTCGCTACGATCTTACTCATATTCCGAATTGTCTGAATTTTGGATAGGAGCGTTGTTTGGCCACATTTTAAACCCTCACAGAATATCTGACACGCTCTTGACCCCAAGACGTTGATGCCGCGTCCTCTTCAAAAGCATTTGATTCGTTCAAAAATCAAGGTGAGAAATTACTCAAGAATGTCAGATACTCAGAGAGGATCTAAAGTGAACCCCATCAAAGCTCCCATCCAAAATTCTGACAATTTGGATGCGAGGCAAGCTCGTGGCGGAAGCCCTAAGGGTTCGGCCTTTTATGGAAATCTTAGATTTAGTGGAGGTACTGAATTGGGTGCAAGGTATCTCCTATAACTTAATCTGACGCGCTGGAGTAAATCCAAAAATCCCCTCTTGGGCTCCCATACTATTACTAAACTTAACGCCGTAACATTTCACTGAGAAACTATCCCTCTTATTCATAAACGTACATTAGATACGTTTTAGCTATAGAATGCTTCGTCTTTGTTAGTTGCATTGTCAAATGTGCAGGATAGAAATAGACAAAGGAGAGATTAGCAACACTTCAGCTAACATACGTTTATGAATAAGGAGCTATTATAACTAGATTATAACTCGATTTCTAATCGGCGTGTGTGAGAGGATGAATTTACGGTCGCTACATGTTGTAGGTGACGAGAAATGTGCTCAAAAGTACCATTTTATCCAGTTCGGGGTAGACTGGGTGCGTGTTGATGGCGCGCAAGTGGGGCGGCGTGTAGGCGACGTAGCGCGCGCACCGCGGGCAGCCCGCGCCGGCCCGCAGCGCGCCCAGCCGCCGCCCGCCGCTCACCCACTCCAGCTCGCTCGCCGACCGGGCGGCTGCGAATCGTTCACTTATATAGCCGGGTACTCCCCTTGCCGTGTAGCACGTAACAATTGAGGTGGGAAATATCTCCAACACAAACATAAAAAATTACATAATATGCACTCTGATATTAACCAATAATTCCAGGAATATAAAAAAAATCCTAAAAAATAACATTTATGGCAGCAAGATTTTTAAATTAAAATTCACTTAATTTAATTTAAAAAGTGCCTTGACATCATATTTTCCATCTGGGATCACAAGAATCGCTTATGATATATTTATTACAAAATTAATTACTATTTTAAACTATGGTGAATAACAAAAGACACACATGACATGTACGAGTAAGATAACTTCATGTGCATTTAACCTACTAAAAAATTATTAATCTATGACATTATTAATCTATATATATAAAAATGCAACCCGTTTTCCTTGGTCACGGCATCACGCGTGAATGGCTGGACCGATATGGCTAATTTTGGTTTTGAATGATTTTTGGAAGTCTAGGGAAGGTTTAAAAGGTAAGAAAATAGGAAGAAATTGAAGGGAAACAGTAAAAACCACAATTTTATTTTTCCATACAAATAGTCCGTATCTATCAAACCTTTGACACATTATTTATTTCATTCTGAGGCAAAACGAAGTTTGCCGGGTCAGCTAGTATGATATATATTTAGATTTTTGATTCTTGTAATCCCAAATGATAAATAAACTTTTTTTTTTCAATTTTTACCTCAAGCCACTTATGGACTTGATAAAAATAATTATTTATTTTAAACAAATACTAAATAAGAATATTTTTCTTATTACCATTAACGTGAACTGTATGCTTGTTTGCCAATTCTTGTCATAAAAAAGGAAATGTGGCCTTCCAAGCAAGCGTGTAGCTAACTCGTAAGCTAAACGAGACTAAACAAGCGTTTAACTTACTTAGTTTTTACTAGTTTGTACTTAGTTGTTACTTACAACTAACGTACTAGAAAGACGGCTACCATCGTGGCCACCACCGGCACCCGGAGACATACCAACGCATGCAACATACACTCACCAAGAGCCTCATCGCTACCGAACACGGCGATAGGCCAATGCGGCTCGAAGTCTGCGGCCATCGTGCAGCAGAGCGAGCGCAGAGCTCGGCCGACGTGTCCCCCGGCGCCCGGCGCGCCTACCACGCGACTGGCGCCCCCCGTGGGGGACCCGCTGCACACCACACTCCCCGATTCATCGGGCCCGCCCGGAAACGTACCCACGCCTGCAATCGTAAACAATCAAACCTACAAAATAACCGTTCTGCCACAGGAGACCGTGACTAAACTGAATCGCAAAAAAGTGTTTTATTTGTTTAAACGACGGCGATTCAGCTTAGATTCACAGCATTCACGAGAATTTGATCGACTAATTCATCATCGTCGAGTCCAAATAGTTATATTTGTTAAGCAACATGTTAAAATCCTTATAACACGTCCCAAGCGGAAGTTTAGGATAGTTAGAGTTAGAACGGATTTAAAAGATTGTATGCGTAACTTTATTGGGGATAATAACTCTATCATAATTAAAAACGTGATAACCTTACGAGGGTTCACCCCAGTGGTGGATTTACCAGCAGGCTGAGTAGGCTGGAGCCTAGGGCGGCAAATTTTAAGGGGCGTCAGAATTAGTTCATTTTTTTTTAATTTCTATTTACAAAATTACTGTTAAAATTATCAAGGCTCAGATCATAGTTCCCAATGATTCTTACCATAGAAAAAAAGTTGCTTACATCAACTTCAGGATTATGAAGTATAAAACATACGGTTGAAATTTTATTGATAGAAAATATACCTAATTGATATGATTGTAAACAACGATATCAAAATATAGAGGTGGCAAAGATAATAGACTACCGGCGGCAAATTTGTAAATCCGCCACTGGTTCACCCATTTGGAATGGGGTGAACCATGATGGGGTAAAACTGCGATAAACTGCTAATCTTATTATACATGATATATAGAACACTTTCCCCAACCAACCTGTGACGCACGTATTGTGGGTTCTTTCATCCGAAATAGGATAAAGCACAGTAACATCTCCTTCAGTAGACATCAGAAGAGGTGAATCGCATTCCAAGTCGTAAAAAGCAGTAGTCCCGTCCGAGTAACCTACATATACCGTTGAATGACCCTTTTGCTGAAAAAAAAACGTAATTATTAATTTACATTACGACTTTAATTTTTTTCACAGGTTACTAGGTTTATTGACAGTAGTCTTCATAGAAAATTACTTAAGAAAAAACCGTGCAACTGTGTATCAGGCCATGCGCGATGTATCCTACATTGCGCGTGGCCTGATTGTTTTCCAAAAAGATTTTCTAAGAAGATCGACTATGACTCGTCAACTTGTAGAGTCTACTAATCTGTGTCAGTTTTACTTTTAAATTCGTTATATTATGTCTTATCGCCATGATTATTTCACGCGTCCTAATACCACCGCTTGGCTGTTCTTGTCTGGTCACTTTAAGTCTAACAAATATCTCACTTTAAAGCCATATTTCACAAACGGTTATCTTAATCGAGAAAGTGTTTTATTCTCATACAATCAAACTCACAATATTTTTTAAAGTCTTCCAACGATACCCCACATTATGGTGTGCGCGAAGAGAAAAAAATACCTTACCACTTTACGTGTATACTTAAAAAATATTTTACAAGATTTTAATGTTTCCGCAAAGTTAACATATGAAAAAAAAACGTATATTCGTGCCAAGCCAAATTACAGCTTTCAAATACTACTAGTCTAGGAGCGTAGCTGCGGACAGACGGAAGGACATGGCGAAACTATAAGAGTTCCTTGTAGGCTAAGGAACCCTAAAAACTTAACATAAATATCCATGATAATTGTCAGGACAAGTGTCAGGCCCCTATCATCATCACTAGAAGTTTTTCATCAAGCTAGTTTTTCTATGAGCGTTTGGCAAATTAGGAAGACAATTTTATTATCACAAGTTAAAAATAACTTACAGGTGACCAGCTTATCGATGTAGCTTGGTATGTTGGTCTTCCGCCGCCTCTCGATAACCTCAACTCTACGCAAGGCTTCAAACGGTATACTACATAATCGCTGAAATAATAATTATTATAGAATTACGTTTGTTTACTTTGTCATTCATAAGTTTGTTTTTTTTTTTGGATACATTGTTTTATTTAGTGGTTTGAATTGATCATAGTGCAACGCGGACCATCGGCGCCGGGCCGGAAGGCATGTCTTATACAATACTCGATCGATCTTATACTCATACCTCAGCATAAGAAAAACATACAGTAGGTTATAAAATCTGAGGTTTTGTAAAATGCGGTCTTCACCCATACAAACGCAAATTCATTAGGGTTGTCGCATTATTCGTTTAAATTTACGTTTCTTGTAACACGTCTGTTTACGTTGTTGTCAAGTAGTAAAATTATAAAAAACTAGCTGTCCCGGCAAACTTCGTATTGCCTCACAATTAAATAATGTGTTGGAAATGTCCCAATCAAGTTTCCCGTTGCGTACCTCTTTGTGGAGTACTAATAGCTTGTGTAACTTAGCTTCGAAAACGTCTATAACTTCAAAAATATCTATTTAATTAGAGCCTGTTCATTAATATTCCACCTTGAAAATTGCGGAAAGTCCTATTCCAATTTCCCTACCCATTTTAAGGGGATTGAGGGAAGATTAAAAAAATATATTGATGCAACAAAAGAGTCTGTAAACCAATTTTGAGGCATTGAAAACTGACAAAATACCCGTACAAACTATCACCTCCTCTCTTAGGAGGTTGATCGCACATTTCCAAAAAAAGAAAAATCTTCAGAGCCCTTAACCTTTCTTTAGTATGAACTTTGTTCAGCGGTAATAAAGTGCAAATTTACTTTTTGACGTTAGGAACACACCTACATTGCTTAGACAACCGTGAGTGCTTGTAATTTAATATGAACTTTATGCAACAGCAATAAAGCTCAAGTTGACTTTACGTTTTAGTTAGAAAACATTTGTATGGGAAAAAGAAAAGGGCTGTTTTTAGGGGTTTTCCGGCAATTATTCGACTTTTTCTCGCCGTACATACCATCCTTGAAATTCAACAAACATATTAAAAAAAGAATTGGCCAAATTGGTCCAGGCGTTGTTGAGTTATGCGCTTAACAACACATTTTGCGATTCATTTTTATATTATAGATTAAAAGAAAAACAATGCTTAATTATTGAATTTTATTAAATTTAAATAATACGCGTACGTTCAAGATAAAATAAGACTAAGTTTTAGACCGAAGCTTCGGCTTCGGCATCGGCCACTTTCGCCAAAAAACCATCTTCGGCTTCAACCCAATACCCGGTCGAAGCCGAAGGTTTCGCCGAAGGTCCGAGCAACCGTCGAGATTGAATGAACTGTTACGAAATACTAAGTGAGAGAGCGACGGACTGGTCGTGTTTGCAGAAGCCGCGGGGAGTCACTGTCAAATATCACATTGCATGCGCGTCAAGACAAGTTCGTACGTGTATTTAAACGAGTCTGTTGGTCTGGTCTGAGTTGGTCTCTAATTGTAATTTGTGAGAAGTTCAAAAAGACACAAAACAATATTACTTCGGTGTAGTATTAATCTTACATAAATGTTTAATCTTATCTTATATTTGAATGAAAAGAACTATGACACGTTATGGACTGATTGGAAGATGCTTACTACCGAGTCCATCTCCATTATCTGAACCAAAGACATGTATTGTCTGTGAAACTAGGTTAAGGTAAATCAGATCTTAAAACTTTACCTTTCACTCTGCTGAGACGGATATGGGACCGGAAATATATACGCTGCGCCATTTGAACAAGTCATAGCGAGCAAACCGAGTCTTTTATTGTTCGTTTGTTCAGTTTCGGACAGTACATCTCGAGCGCCAGACGGGCACCAATCCAATGCCCATACGGTACCAAAATCATGCGCTAATCCGAAAGCGAATTTTGGCATCGATCTGAAAAACATCATAAAAATATTATAAAATATCTCTACTAATATTATAAAAAGGAAACATTTGTGTTTTTGTATGTATGTTTGTAACGTTGTCACAAAAAAACTACTGAACCGATTTCAAAAATTATTTCACCATTAGAAGCTGCATCTACACCGAGTGACATAGTCTATATTACATTCATTGCACCCGTGCGAAGCCGGGGCGAGCCACTAGTAGATCATAAATTCAAAAGACTGTAAACAATGTCATATTGTTAATACAATAATAATTTAAAAGCATAGCGACATTTTACGATATTATATCAACTGTAGTTTGTCATACCAAAAGTCCGAGGTCCAATTGGACCGTGCTGACGAGATACTAATAATAATATGTTGTCAATACAAATAAATAAAATTGGAGTGTCTAATATAAAAATAACCGCTCTACTAAATGCAAATGTATGTATATACGGTACATATACCAAAACAACATTTTTTACTATTTTTGTTTGTCTGTCTGTCTGTTTGTTCCGGCTTATCTCAGGAACGGCTGGGCCGATTTAGACGCGACTTTCACTGTCAGATAGCTTTTGTAATAAGGCGTAACTCAGGCTACTTTTATACTAGCTGCGCCCACGACTTCGTCCGGATAGGTACTGAACAAACATAAATTCTCACGGGGACGAAGGCGCGGGCACAGCTAGTCCACAATATAAAGAAAAAAATTACAATAAAAAATTATTTTAAATAAAAAAAATAGTCACCGTTTCATGTCGTCGAACTGCCATATCTGCAGCATAGCGGGATGTCGGTGTACCTGCGAGGCGTCGATCCGCGGCAGGTCGGGGCCGCGGTGGCACGCCACGCACAAGTACTGCTCTGTCTCCCTCGTGCACGGCGCCCACGACACGCACTGCACACTTCCACCCACGAACATGCTCACACCTGGACATTTTACGGTGAAATTTAGATGGCTAGAATATATTTCATTTTACTAGTGGTAAATCTCCAGAGACGGAGCCCGAGGGCGTAGGCACTACCGCATTACTTAATCTACTTGCCGTTAAATGGTAGTTATCAGAGCTATAGTGTTTCGGTCAGGTGGTAATGTACGGCCCTTTTATTTCTGGCACACAGGTAGATATAAAAACTTAGCCTGGGTTGCACCACGACTTTTGTTAAAGTTAAAGTTATTGTAACATTTCACATCCTGCTCTAACTAAAAGAAATCTGTTAAAGAGACTACAGAAGTGGCTTCATTTACCTATACTGAAATCTCTGGTTTCTATGTAATTGTCTTTAAGTTCTAGTAGTCACTTACCAACGTGAACTGTATTATTATTATATCTCGTGTATGTTGATATTTAAAAAACGAGAAAGTGCGAGTTTGACTAATGGCAGGGTGCCGTACATTAGAGAGATTTCCTATACTATCGTAAGAGGACGGGGTAATAATTATATGTTCGCCTTTTTATTCAACAACTTCAGTATTATTTACCTTAAAATTATTATTTAACTAAAATTATTATTTCTCATCACATTCACTCATTTCATTTCAGATAATAAGCAAAAAAAAATTAAACAATTTTTTTATTTACGGTACGCGTCCATGTTTGGGACACTCATTTAGATATAGGTATAATTTAAAATCAATCAAGTGAGTAGTTTCGGAGCAAATTGGATGTTACAGACGAATAGACAAACAAACTTTTTCCGTACCTCTTTTTGAGGTACGGTATCCTGATTATTTGAAATCAACTGTGTCTGCCAGATACCATGGATGCCGACCGACACGTAAAGATGGATTAAAAATAACCGTTGACTTAAAAAAAAAGTACCGTATTCAGTTTTAGCTTCAAATTTCTGATATGTCTCCCATTCTTTTCTTCCCATACGAATTTTACAGGATTCATCGACAGTTGGCACATACTTAGATAATTGTTCGCCAGTAATTACTTCGTAATCAAGATTTCGCCATTCAGGGAACAAGTTTTCTCCACATAAATGCATTTTATAACTGAAAAAAAAAATTCATTTCACAAATGTTACTATTATTGGGTAGTTTATAAATAATTGATATAATTTTGTACTTACAAGTCATTGCCACTCTCTTTTAAATATTTTTCTTTATTCTTGACCGGGAACGGCAACCTCATCATTCTCGTCCACTCTAAATGAATGCATTAAATTTTAATATTGATCATTAAATGAAACGAGCACAAATATAATACTCAAAAATACACAATGCACGCCACTAAAACCACCTACAACAGAACGACAACCAGCTATACTACCTTACGTTAAGGATGTCACAGATAAAATCAGCATTTTAAAAAAGAATTCCATAAAAACAGTTTTCAAACCATATAAAAAGATTAATCAGTATTTAAGACCCAAAAAAAGTAATATTCCATTTCGAAATTCTGGCATTTATAAATAAGATTGTGATTGTGGACTCTCATATATTGGTCAAACGACGAGAGCTGTATCCACCTGCGTTAAAGAGCACATTACTGATGTCAAAAACCGAAGAACAGGGAGGTCTGCAGTCTGTGAACACATAGCGGATAAGCCGAACCATTACATCGGATTTGATAAAGTTCAGATACTTGTTAGAGAACACAAACCCATTCCACAAATGGGGGGGGAGAGGTTGGGTGAGGTATGGCAATCGGGCGGGACGTCGAAGTGTACATTGTATGTATTGTATGTACGGGGATCGACGACTGTCATTAAATAAAATAACCTCAGTAGCCTAGTGGAAGCAGGCCACTACTACTACGCTGGGGTCCTGGGTTCGATTCCCGGGTCGGGGATATTAGTGATAACGGTGTAAAATCCTTTATCTCTGGTTCTATTGGGATTTTTACATTTTCTGGAAGTTTCCCAGTACCTCCAAGTTTGGTAATGTGCCCGGAGATGTCAATAGACTCGCCACCTGTTACTTGGGCCAAAACGTAACCGGCGAATCGTGGGTGTTTGCATGTATGATTGAATGCATGCATTTGCCTCTGCCTTCTCCTTCGGGGATTACAGGCGTGAAGTTACGTTTAAATATAAAGAATCATCTAAACCAAAAAAGAATCACTTTTCTATTCAATGAAAATAAATAAATATACTAACGTGCATCTGATACTCGTTTCCTGCGGGGTTTGGTTCGTTCCTCTTCGTGAGATATATCAGAATCTATATCGGTGTCGACGGATTCATTTTCAGATAAGGCGTCGGAGCAAACAGACGATCCCGAATCGCCACTGTAATCTTTGCAAAAATGTACAGCAAACTTCTTTTCGTCATCAGAGCTGAAGCCACATAACGTACATTTATTTCCAACCTAGAAGACATGTAAAATACCTTTTATATTATTCCGGTATGGACAATTAGATACTTACTAGAATAATAATAATACTTTTTGATGATCGAAGACTGTCCGATAGAATTGAAATGACAACATAATGAAACAAACAAGAACAAATAATGTTACAAGAACAATAAAAAGTTTAAGTGCAAGTGGGCAGGCTCCACAATCAGAGAAAGTGAAAAATGGTCAAAATTAGTAATGATATTTTCATTTTACACGTAGCACGACGAGAAAATGAGACGTTCTAGACGGTGGGTTGATATCAAATCAGCATGTAGCATGTGGTATATAGACAAGAACAGCTAACGATAGAGAGAACTAGTCACTTACAAACAAGGAGTCGAAGCATAATAAACGTAGAGTTAAGCAAACATTTATAATTCAATCTACTTGCCGCCAAATGTTAAAAGTTCGGTGTATTTTCCTATCGTGTTCTGGCCAGGTGGCAAATTGCCGGCACAGAGGCGTGCACGTCTTAAAATCTCTATTTTATGAAGATAAGTTTTATTTATATTTATAGGCTACAGCATTCACACACCGACAATTTTACCTTATATCACGATGTGTTATACTGGTCATTTCTTTGATGAAAAAATTCAGATGAATAAGTTCCATCGAATTCTGTCAGTTGGCAGAAATCACGAGGCATTTAGATCGTATACTAGTTTTAATATTATGTTTATACCAAAATTATTACGTCGTAATAAGATATAAAGTTAATGTAAAATGATATAAATCTTAAAAAGGGCTAGATGGCGGACTTACCCGATTTCCATTTTTGTAATGCTCGATTACACTTTTTGCTCTGTAAATAATAACTGCAATTAAATGAGAGCCCAAACATTTACATCATTTGAAATAAAATTGCCTTTATTAAGGATGATACCAAAATTAAATGGTGAAATAAAGGATGTTTTAGAAATATACACGGCCCATAGCCCCACATTAAGTATAAACCTGTGTCGTAGATATCGTTGTACACACAACACAAACACCCAGAATATCTGCAGACAAAACAAATATTTGTCTCGGTGTGGGCATTGAATCCATGATTCTCTGATCAAGCGTCGTCACACAATCCTGGATCAACTGAGTAGTCAATGTTAAAATGATTTGTAACTAGCGCACGCGCCCGTGGTTATCTTGCCTGCTACGAAACCCGATTGCAGCGGCACCTACCCACCTACTGAATCGATTGTAAATACAAAACATCTCCAGACCCATTCAAACATTCACAGCAAATATCAAAATCTGTCCAACTATAATCAAGCTTCTGCAATACTAACGATCAGCAATATATGTTTATGTCTAAGATTATAGTCGATAACTACAGTATATTGCTATAAATGTTGTACATCAAGCTTTGGAAAGAGACAATCGGCTAGTTACGGCTTCGTAGAGCGTTATCTCGGCCGCACACTGCCACGTAAGCACCAAAAGCCGGTATTGGCCAAAACTTGATGAAAATGGTCGGCCAACGTAACATAGGTAGTGTGCGACAGAGAAAATGCACTACCGAAATTAGGCAAAGTCTCATCCGTAAGGTCGATGTGCAATATTTATCGCCGGGTACCATACGAATATGAAATTTTGTACGGCTCTGTAATTTCCGGCACAGAGGCATAACACCTAATGCCTCGGGAGTGGCAGCGCATCTGCATTTTGACCTCTGGACATTGTGTGGGTTTCTGTAGGCTGCAGTCATCACTTAACATCAATGTGAACTGCACGCTTGTTTGCTACTTATATTAAATAAAAAAAAATGGGAAAAAAAATATCAATCCTAAAAAATGACTTCTCGACTTTGACAGATAACAATATCTAGTTAGAGCTCCAGTGTCGTACCACCACCGCGTTACCTAATCTACCTGCCGCTAAGTGGCAGTGTTCAGCAATATCATGTTCCGGTCAGGTAGTAACAGCCCAGTAATTTCCGGCTCAGAGACATAACACCTTAGGCCTCAGGAGTGGCAACGCATTGACATTGAAATCTGTGGATTCATCTATATGTTTATAGGCTGCAGTATTACTTTGCTTGTTTGCCACTCCACCCCCTTGCGTCGTTTTCCCCACTGCTGAGGGTCGTGACACCGTCCACGGGTCACTTTATTTTTGCAACTTATTCCGCGTAGAATTTAATTCTAAAATAAAGTAGCTCAAATTACTCCTTATTACATAAGCTATTTCCCAGTGAAAGACCCGTCAAAATCGGCCCAGCCGTTCCAAATATTAGCCAGAACAAACAGACACATAGGCAAAAATAGTAAAAAATGATATTTTGGTATATCATTATGTATTGTGTATATGTATATACCTATAGTAAAAAGCTGTTATTTTTATATTACAAACAGACACTTCAATTTTATTAATTTGTATATGGATGATAACTGACTTTTGAGCAGCACGACGAGGTCCGGTTGGAGAGCCGGCCGATTCTCTCGACTTTTCTAAAGATTTCTGCAGCTTCATTTCTTCATTTTTTTGTTTGCGCAATTTAGCATATTCCTGTTCTTTATGTGCAGCCATATGTTGATATTTGTAAACACCTAAATATTTTGTATCACATATTTTACATAACGATTTATATCGTTCAGTTTCCTGCGAATGAACGTAAAACTTGTTTCAATAATAAATCGTAGATATAAAAAAGTGCATTTCGGACTCGCGAACGTTGGATTCCGTAACATTATAAAAGATAGCACAAAATCACGTCTATTGTATGGGAGCTACCTTTAATATTTATTTTAGAAGTTGTTATAGCAGCAATTTTTTCTATGAAAATTTGAATTCTCTAGCTATTACGGTTCATGAGAAACAACCTGGTGATAGACGGACAAACAGCGGAGTCTTAATAATATTTACTGGTGGTAAAGCTCCAGTGACGGAGCTCGCGGGCGTAGGCACCACCGCATTACCTAATATACTTGCGGCTAAATGGTAGTGTTCAGCACTATCATGTTCCGGTCAGATGGTAATGTAGGGCCCTGTAAATTCAGCACAGAGGCATAACACCTTAGGTGTGGGTGTCCTATAGGCAGTCATCACTTAACATCAATATGAACTGCATGCTTGTTTGCCACTTCCATTACATAAAAAACGTAATGGAAGTGGCAAACAAGCCCCGTATTCACCCTATGAGTACGGAACAAAAAATGCAAACCTCATCAGTTTTCCCACATATGATCACGTGAGCGTAAAATCCAAGAGGAGACGCTCGGGATGCGCCACACTCTTTACATACTAATTGTTTTACTGCGTCATGGTATTCTTTTATATATTTGAAGACGGTATACGCTTCTTTTAGGTCCTGTAAATACAAAACATTCAGTTTGGCCTCACTATTATTAGATCTTATTTTTCACGTGACAGCGGCTCCACTTAAATTTTATCGGCCCAATATTTCGCCACAATTATTGCTGCGTCGTTGGCAGTTCTTAGATCTTCCAAAGTACAAGAGCTGGGGCAGAGCGGGCATTGGAGCATGTGTTCCATGGTTTGAGCTATGGCTCCACAGTCACACCGCTCCATAGACGGAGAGATGAAACCCCAGTTGCACAAGTTTTGTCTGCAACGCCTTACCTGAGTGCGGAGTCGGTTGAGTGACACAAACTATTTTTAGATATTGTACAAGTATTAACTATCAAGAAGAAATCCGGTAGAACCTATACATGGGCACTTTAAGCGGTGAAAATAAAATAATATTTGATTGATTTTGAAAGATGGGTGAGTTAACTTTACGTACCGAAACTTCACGTCTGTATTCCCCGAAGTAATAGACGGTGGGAAATGTAATCATTTAAGAATACATGCAAACACCCAGAGTTACGTTTTGCCTCATGTAGTAGGTGGCGAGCCTATGGACAACTTCGGATACATTACTAAACTGCAAGGGTGGCAATGGGACACTTCCGAAATATGAAAAAAAAAACCATTAGCATTTACCTTCCGACCCGGGGATTGAACCCAAAGTAGTAATAGTGGCCTGCTACCACTAGGCTACTGGGACAATTCCATCAGTTGTTCTTCGTGCGGCGCGGAAGCAGCAAGGGGGCGGAGCCCTGACTGTACAATCTGTACATAATAAATAAATGAACTTACGATTGGTTTATCCCCGACGATCCAAGCTACGTTATAATGGCTATTCATAGTATGTGATTTCCAGTTTTTACGCATCATCTTTTGACCACAAAGAGCGCATTCCACTTCTACAAAAGACATCCAAGGTAGAACATATTTGTAGAAATTAAAATAAAATAAACTTTTTAAAACGATATATCTTAAACTTACCCTCAGATGTCGATACCTTTTCACACGATTCGATATGGTGTAAGAAAGGTTTAACGTACTTTCTTACAAATCCACAGTTGCCACAAACTAATCCATTACTATATTTGGCAATCTCATATAAGTGCTGGTATACTTGGTCGTAGTTGCCTATATCCTAAAATAGTGATACAATTTATTGTTAAAAATAAATCCTACCATACAATAATATCATAGGTACTATTCATAGGACCGCTCGTTGTAATACATAAAATACATGGTCCACAATATCCACAACAATCAAACTGTTATGCGCCAACAGCGAGTAAAGGATTCTTATTGCTTTTATTAGTCTGTGTCTTCAGTCGATCAATTTTATGGTAAAAAGATAATCAGATGACTAGTTATGTCAATCGAAAACGCATCCAAGACATTATGAATAAAAACACCAATGTCCAAAAAAATTTTACCGGCCTAGGATGTTTTATTCATGTCATGGAAGTGGCAAACAAGCATGCAGTTCACATTGATGTTAAGTGACGACTGCAGCCTATAGACACCTACACAAAGACCAAGGTCAAAATACAGATGCGTTACCACTCCTGGGGCCTGAGGTGTTATGCCTCTGTGCCGGAAATTACAGGGCCGTACATTACCACCTGATCGGAACACGATAGTGCTGAACACTACCATTTAGCGGCAAGTATATTAGGTAATGCGGTGGTGTCTACGCTCGCGAGCTCCATCACTGGAGCTCTACCACCAGTAAAAAAATATTATATATTTGAAAATGCATTGTCCGTCGTTTCACGTTGGAAATGCAAAAAGCATGGTCATTGCCCGAATGCATTACAAACACATACAGTCAGTAGTTCAGTCAGAGAGAATATGCTCTCCTGCATTTATAGACATTGTAAAAACGATACAGCGACCTAAAGAGACTAAAAAAACGTTATTTCAGATGTAAATATTGTAATTTTGATATTAACATAAAATATTATTGTTCAGAATTCGGAAACCCAGCAACTGAACGAGCGAAATGTGTAATTTAATTAATGCGTAAAATTTAAAGAAAATCACGCAATATAATTCAAAAAGTCTACTAGTCTCTTTATTTATATCATCAGATTTATAAAGGCGAACTGTTCAGCTTCAGCAAATGTGCGCTGCATATATATTTTAGTCATACTTACTAAGGGAGTTTCTCCTTCTTTCCACGCCATATAATTATGTTCCTTAGCTATGTGGTCATTCCAAGATTTGCCAGACATCTGTGATTTACACACTGCGCACGTGATATAATCGCCTTTGGGGTCGAATTTTTCCACAACAATCGATGTTTCACGCTCAGAATTCGTAGTCATTGAATTGTCTTCCTGTGTAGTATCCTGTCAAGTTCAACATACAGATGTCAAAAAATGAACGCATGAAAACTCAAGCTTAGTACTACGCATGCGCTCACTAACACTGTAGCTTCCTATCTCGTTAATTGTAATGAATTCATGTGTCTGTCTCTTTTCACTCTCACTTTTTCGATTCATCGATTTTTCGAAAAACTTCAAAAAATGTTCTACCAAGCAACTTGAAACTTACTTATTATTAGCTGATCGTTCAGCAGTGATAGAACTCAGTGGTACACATGACTCTTGAGTAAATATGCAGTCACAACTGACAATCCCGCACATATATATATATATATATAAGAATATAATAATATTCCTATCGAGACCCATAGCATCTTTAACTATAATGTATGTGACAGTGTATAATGTATTTTTTATTTCGCAGGTTCTATGCGGCAATTTAAGATGAAACATGCACCAGTTTTTAATTGATTTTTAAGCAATATAACAATGGAAATCCCTTCTAATTTAACTCAGTAGTTTTTCTGTGATGCGTGTACAAATATACATACAAACACACAGATTGTGCCATCTGTTGGCGGTATTAAGATCCCACTTAATTTTTTCTCTAATATCTCCAATTACAGTTTTGCATTAAAGTTGGAAACGCCCATGATTCGCCAGTTAGGTTTTGTCCCATTTGGCGAGACTATTGACAAATGCAGTCACATCACCAAACTCCAAGGGTGGCACTGGGAAACTTGTCAATACTATAAAATCCCAATAGCTCTTCAGAAATCAGCAATTACCCTCCGAACCACGGATTAAACCCGAGGCCTGCTACCACGAGACTACTGAGCTAGGTAGTTAAATAAAATGGTAATACTTACCAAATCTCCAACGCAAGATTCTATGTGATGCATGTATGTTTTAACATATTTACGGACCAACCCACACTTCGAGCACACAAGCCCTTCGTTTTTCTTAACTATATTGAGCAAGTGATCACGTACTGATTCTTCATTATCCACATCCTTAGGCATAATAATAAAATCGCGTTAAATATACACAACACAAGCAAAATGTCTATTCATACGAAAAGGAAATGAATTCGTAGTCGATTTTTATGTGCTATCAGGGAATCGGCTACTGGACCACATGGCCACCGTGGTAGAAAATGCTAAATTTGATTGATTTTGGAGAAGTTCTCTGACTGTACCTAAAGAAAGTGGCAAACAAGTATAGTCCGCATAGATGATAAGTGAATACTGCAGTCTATGAACATATAGATAAAAACCAGAGATCACAATGCACTTGTGTTGCCACTTTACACACAGCCGAATAGTCAAATAATAATATAGTATCAAGATATGTTAAAAGCACTTGTAAAATAAATATCATTACATAAGGTACAGCTAAATACAAATCTATTAGCGTTCGTCACAAGACATATCCCGTGGTTATCAAAATACAATTTTATATACAGGCATGTTCAGACCCGTACGACCTGCGCATACGTCCGAAGTCTGTGGTTTTTATATTGATGCTTGTAGGCTACAGTATTATATTCACTTACCATCGATGTGAACTGTATGCTTGTTTGTTGTTTGCCACTTCATGACATAAAAAATTTAGGAATATAAGATATCCCATATGTTATACAGTATTTAACAAGAAATGTCGCACATCGAGCCTACGATAGAGACAATCGGCTAGTTTCGACTTCGTTATCTCTGCTGCACATTGCCTACGTAAGCACTGATAGTCCGATATTGGTCAAAACTCGATCAAAATGGTCGACAAATGTCACATATTATGTAAGGAGCGAAAGAGATAACACTACAGACCCGAAATAAACCGAAATCACGTTCCTAAAGTCGATGTGCAAAATTTCTTATTGAATTCTGTACATAAATATAATTACCTAAAACCCGTTTCGAATAAATGAAGAAAGAACTGGGAGAAATAGGATTGTAGTAAAATTATATAGGAGGCCTACCAACGGCGTTTGTCCTTCTTGCCAGGCCAGGTAGTTATGTTCCTTTTGTATGTGAAGAAGCCACTTGCGCTCCGACACGTCCGCCTGACACACGCCACAAGTGACGCGCGCCATTCCTTCTCCGCCTTCGTCGTCGTTACACGTTATTACAAAAGTTATGGATTCATTTGATTCCTGGAAACTATCTAAAGCCTGAAAGAATATTTGAAATCTTGGTATGTCTCCGAAATAACTATCACAGGGACAAAACAACTTATAGTAGGAGAGTCCAGGATGCTACTCTTGTAGTTACTGGAGCGCGTCAGATTAAGATATGGGAGATACCCTGTTGGTTACATCATATACACCATATGGTCACCCGACGGGTAGCCCTTAAAAGAATTCAAAACGTCGCTACGATATAACTCATCTTCCGAATCGTCTGAATTTTGGATAAGAGCATTGTTTGGGCACATTTTACACTATCTCAGAATATCTGACACGCTCTTGACCAAAGACTGAAGAAGAAGAAGAAAGAAGTTGATGCCACGCCCTTTTCAAAACATTTGATTCTTTCACAAAATGAAGGTGAAAAATTACTCAAGAATGTCACATATTCAGAGAGGATGTAAAGCGAACCCAATCAAAGCTCCCATCCAAAATTCTGACGATTTGGATGCGAGGTAAGCTCGTCGCGGAAGCCCTGAGGGTTCGGCCATTTATGAAAATCTTAAATTTGGTGAAGGTGAACAGGGTGAGAGGTATCTTCTATATATTAATATGACGCGCCGGAGTAAATTCAAAAATCCCCTCTTGGGCTCCCCTACCGTTAGGTCGCAGGGGTGGGAACGGATCTGAATTTTCACCTCTGGTTTTTGTGTAGCTGTATATAGGCTGCAGTTATCACTTAACATCATTGTGAGCTGTATGCTTGTTTGCCACCTTCCTAACATAACAAAAACAATCAATTTAATACAAAAAACGTTTTCGTTTGTGACTGCGTGACTAAGGGCGAGATTCACAGACCGCACTACGACTTTACATTCGAGCAAAGTACGCTTCGAACTGTCAAAACCCATACATTTCTGACAGTTCTAAGCATACTTTGCTCAAAGTAAAGTCGTAGTGCGGTCTGTGAATCTCACCCTAAGAAACAACACACAACCAAAACTACTGATCTTTAAGCTAAAAGAGCTATAGCGAGTTCCATTGATTTCTACAAAAATAATGAATAAAGGCAAGATTATACCTGAAACTCTACAACATTTAAATTTGAACTGATGAGGTAACAACTTTGAGGAAAATGTTGTTAGGTTTTCAAGATAATATCAAACCTTAGACTTCTTTTATACAGAGCAGAAATCTCGCCATGATTCTTTGGATGTTAATTCCTTGGTATATATTAAGAGAGGTTTTTCCATATTATACTGTCGTATTTTTAAGGTAACGGAATTTTACGTGTTACAAAACTGCGGGTCACAGAATCTTGCAGGCGTTGGGGCCTACACTGAAAAGACTTCCCAAACTTTAAGGCGTACACTGAAACAACTTCTCCAAATTACTAAATTATGCCGGAGTTCGCCAGGATGGCTAGTACATCTTTCCGAGTCACACAGTTTGTAATCAAAGAAACTACATTCGACCCACATATTTATATTGTTTAGATTAAACTTACATTACTTTCATCGCAACTTTTTACGTGTTGCATAAATGATTTAGCATATTTTCGCATCAGTCCACATTTTGCACACACGAGGCCTCCAATTTCAGTCGATATATCGTGTAAATAACCCCGTACTTCTTCAGAATCCTTGAAGTGCTGTAGATTTATTAGAAAAGTAAAATTAAAATGTTCCGTCCACGACAAAGATTTTTGCATAAACAAACACAAAGCTAATCATGTTTGTTCGTTTTTCTATTTCCAGATGTTCCATTGACTTGCATTTTTTAAAATTTTTTAAAAGTTTGTATGTATCTTCAGGCCAGGTCCCTAATGGGGTAGGCAGAGTGTAGAGCGCCAGATATACCGGTCCTGACACACCTCCCATGCCTCGTCTACATTCATCATTCTCTTCACACTCAACTTTTTTCTATTTTTAAATACTTATTTTGCATATTTTATATTGCATGCATATAACAAGTTTTTTCCCCTCAGGAACGCGTAGGAGGGTAATGTTTTCATCAGTCGGGTGCTTCCCATAGGTCAATCTATTGTTCTACTATTCCCAGCATCCACGTAATAAAAAATATAATTTTTAATATATTCTTACATGGATTCCCTACGGGTCCATGAACATGATTTAAAGTATGTAACAAGTTTATGAACTATAAATTAAGATTTGTGGACCTCTGGGAAGCACCCCATCAGTCACTACACACCCGAACGCGTGGGCTGATTTTCATGATTCTTGGTCAATCGTATTGAGCTCGCGAGTGAAACAAAATCGTGATCAAACTTTACTAGGTGGCATAATTATATGGTGATGTTTAAAATCATTATTAGGTTTCTCATACCATTTTTTAATTCAAATAACATTGATTAACATATTTGGTTTTTTGGGGAGCTTTTTCATTATTTTATCGTGAAGAAAAGTTATGATTATATTATTTAGCAGCTTACTAGCAAAAGAAGCGCGCATGGCCCAGCGGCTTGTGTAGATCGTAAGCGATCTACTCGGTTAAGCACTACGGGCGCGGTCGGGTAGTGTGATGGGTGACCGCTAGTGGCTAATTAAATGCGCGTTTCCGTGCTTCGGAGGGCACGTTAAGCCGTCGGTCCCGGTTGCTATCGATAGATAGCAGTCGTTAAACCTTATCGGAGGCCTTATGGGCGGTTTGAAAACATCCGACAGCGGGTTGGCCACTAACCCAACCACCTCCACCAATCCGCATTGGAGCAGCGTGGTTGGAGTAAGCTCCAGGCCTCCCCCCAAAAAGGGGAGAGACTCGTGCCCTGCAGTGGGACGTATAATGGGTTGCCATTATTATTATTATTAGCAAAAGAAAACTATCACGATGTAATCAGAGTAAGAAGAACTAGACATACCAGCGGTGTTTGTCCTTCCTGCCACGCCAGGTAGTTATGATGCTTCTGTATGTGACCGTACCACTCGCGCTGCGACAGGTCCGCCTGACACACGCCACACTTGACGCGAGCCTTTTTATCAGCGTCGCAGGTATCCACATCCATACTCACTTCACTTACAGATTCATTTATATTCTGGGTGCTAACCGGGTCCTGAAGATCAATTCCAAATAAACATATTTAAAAAGTTCAAGCATTCGACTTGTTCTTCTCGACGAAATTGAAGTACCTAATTTGAATTTAACGGTGTAGTCATACATGAATCGACCAGTGGCAGTCTTAAATCTCCGAAATCGGCCATTAACAGATACAGAAGTAGAAATTCATACAAAAGTATCATCACCCCATAATCTATATGCGTGACAGATGAACCCAAAATTTTTGTCTTGGACTTTACCTGAATCCGACAAATTTGGGTTGGAATTAGTCTCAATTTGTTGCCTTTGATCTACTAAATTTGCATCTATTCACTATTAAATAATAGAAACCTAAATTAGGTACGTATTCTAGTTAAACAAGTTGTTTTCATTGCATGTCGTTGTGTATTAGGCATGATTGATAATAAACTCACCTTTTTTCCAGAGCAATCTCTGATATGCTGCATAAATAACTTAGCATATTTGCGCATCAATCCACATTTGGCACACTTGAGGGGTCCAGTTTCAATAACAATATTGTGTAAATGATCCCGTACTTGTTCATTGTCTTCCAAATCCTGGCGATTTAATTAATGAATTACATAAAGTTACTATAGGTAAATCTAATTAGTGTTTAATGTGTTAATTACTTTTATATTTTTATTATATATAAAAGTATTATTTTTATATAGTATTGACCCGGCAAACTACGTATTGCCTCAGAATGAATGAAATGAAATAGATATGAACTATTTGTATGGAAAAATAAAATAGTGGTTTATACTATTTCCCTTCAATTTCTTCACATTTTCTTACCTTTTAAACCTTCCCTGGACTTCCAAAAAACATTCAAAACCAAAATTAGCCAAATCGGTCTAGCCGTTCTCGAGTTTTAAGAGCGAGACGAACGAACAGCTATTGATTTTTATATAGATATATGGTAAACATACTATAAAATAAATAAAATACTGCTGGACCAACTGAGTTGTCAAGTTAATTATTATTTAAATGTGTATTATCTAATACATTTTAGGATCAGAGCAGACCAACGAGGCAGGGGCGAAGAGACATATATTATAACAATTTAACCTAAAATTATAAATGCGACTAATGGAGGGTAGAGGTAAGCAAGGCCATATCTGTGTATAAATGTGTTTATCAAAACACGTAAAATAAGGGTGGCACTATTTAAGCCTAGGATACATTTTGAAGAAAACGCTACCCGCTGTTTATAGTAGTATAGAGAAATAAAGACTTTTGTAAACTATACATAGTTAATTACATGCAAATATTTTCACTCACTATACAACAGTACACTCGCTCAGAGCCGCTCGGAATAACGCGACATCATTGCTCAAGACACCGCTCGTTGACTACCGATCATTGGGCTTTGTAACACTCTTCGCCGCTACCTACTCGCATACACCTCGGTCCGCGTGTATTCTAAAACGAAATATTGTATACGTACGAGCGGCGTTTGTCCTTCCTGCCAGGCCAGATAGTTGTGCTCCTGCTGTATGTGCGCGTACCACTCGTGCCGCGACATGTCCGCCTTACACACGCCACACTTGACGCTGGCTGTGTCACTCATCTCGCCTGCGTCGGCGACCGATGTGTTGACACTTGCTTCAGTCAAGGACTCATTTACACCCTCGGTGCTGTCTGGTTGCTGAAAGAACATACCAAATATTTTATATAACTAGCAGCACCCGACACTCTATAGAAAGAAACTTGACGTCAAATATTTGACGGTCTATGAAATGGTGAAGGTAACTTAATATTTCCTTTGATAAGGGTTAATACTATTGGTCTGAATAGCTTTCTTCCAATAACCGCATTGTAAATTGCTATTTTTTTGGAAGTTAGTAGTCTTTCCCCTTTCTCCGGACTTCAGGCTATGTGTCACCGTAACCTGCTCAATTCATCCTCTAATTCCACTATTTTTGTCATCAGTCCGCAGTTGTGTGTGGTACCCTGGCATCTGCCAGAGGTTCTTAGCACCTCCTGCCCGGCCGTTATACATAACCGGTACCATCAGAGTCAAAAATAGCGCGCCCGACGGGGACTTGGGGCCATTTTTTTTAGGTTGTGCGTCATGAGGAGGGAAATATCATGATCGCCATACTCGGCATGCGGGTTGGCGATCGCAGCGGCAGCAATATTATCGCGGGATGCTGCTGCCCATCCTGCGTACTACTACTGCACATGATTTGACAGTGGGCGATGGTGTCGTCACGTGCCTACGCCTAAAAAATTCTTCAAAAGATAAAAGTTATCGAGTTTTGGCGTTATTCCTACAAACCTATGAAGAAAACAATAACGATTTAATTAAATCATTGAAATAATAATTGAAATCGAAATATAAAAATAATGACACTAATGACCATTCCAACCCACCCATCTTACTACTTATCCATATTGTTAAAGTATCTCTTTTTAAGGAGACTAAACTTGTCTTCATTGCAAAGCCGTTCTGTATTATTACTGATAATAAACTCACCTTTTTTCCAGAGCAATATTTAATATGCTGCATAAATAACTTAGGACATTTGCGCATCAATCCACATTTTGCACACTTGAGGGGTCCAATTTCAATAACAATATTGTGCAAATGGTTCCGCACTTGTTCATTGTCATCCAAATCCTGCAGATTGATTAATTAATAGTTATTATAGGTAAATGTAATTATTGTTTATAACTTTATATTTTTATATACTATACACTACACATCTTAATATATATAAATTACGTGTCACAGTATTTGTCCGCGATGGACTACTAAACTAACCGATTTTAATCAAACTTGAACACCGTGTGCATTTTAATATTGTATACGTAATGGGCTTCCTTCCAAGAAATTAATGATTCAAATTCATTTTGACGACCCGGTTAGTTCAGCAGTGTGAGATGACCGTTTGATTCGAAGGGTCGCGGGTTCGATCCCGGTGATTTGTATGGCTTACAGATATTTGTTTCGGGTCTGGGTGTTTGTGTATGTGTTGGATGTGTACAACGGCACCCACGACACAGGTTTATACCTACTGTGGGGCTGTGAGTGTAAGCGTAAATCAAAGATAAAAAAATACACGTACGACCGACGTTTGTCCTTCCTGCCAGGCCAGATAGTTGTGCTCCTGCTGTATGTGCGCGTACCACTCGTGCCGCGACATGTCCGCCTTACACACGCCACACTTGACGCTGGCTGTGTCACTCATCTCGCCTGCGTCGGCGACCGATGTGTTGACACTTGCTTCAGTCAACGACTCATTTGCACCCTCGGTGCTGTCTGGTTGCTAAAGGAACATATCAAATCATAATAAACATAATTATTGTGTGCGTGTGTATATCACTGAACTCCTCCTAAGCGGCTGGACCGATTGGAATATTATATTTTTTTGTGTGCATTTGGGTGACGCTCTGGATGATGTATCTCATATAAGATGGTCTATCTATATTCTATATTAATTTTCTGAAGAGTTTGTTTGTTTGCTTGAACACGCTTATCTCAGGAACTACTGATCCGATTTGAAGAATTCTTTCAGTGTTAGATAGCCCATTTATCGAGGAAATAGGGGTTGGTAACAAGCTGGGGCGAGCAGCTTTGTAAATATATAAAGCGAAAATTTGAATAATAAACCGCGAATCAGTAGAACCATTTACGAGTTTTATATAGAGCATTTTGTATAAGAAGATAATACTAACTATAAAAAGATAAAACTTACTGGGTATTAACTTTATTCTTACATAGGTACCTCTATGAACGAAGCAATTATGACTTATTTGATATTAATCAGATATCTATAGTCTGTATAGAGACCGAAAATGGCTTTTTTTGTATAATATTCACCTCTAATGAGTACAAATCTAAATTTTTATGACTGTAATTGAGCTATTTTTTTTTTTTTTTATGTAATAAAAGTGGCAAACAACCATGCAGTTCACATTGATGTTAAGTGATGACTGCAGCCTATAGACAACCACACAATGACCAGAGGTCAAAATGCAGATGCGCTGCCACTCTTGAGACATTAGGTGTTATGCCTCTGTGCCGGAAATTACAGGGCCGTACATTACCACCTGACCGGAACACGATAGTGATGAACACTACCATTTAGCGGCAAGTATATTAGGTAATGCGGTGGTGCCTACGCCCGCGAGCTCCGTCACTGGAGCTCTACCACCAGTAATAACAACTATTACAGAAGTTATCCTAAGTTGACTCTTACACATATTTTTAGCTGGAGCCTGTCATACATATGGGCGGTTTGAACTTAATCTCACCTTATTTCCAGTACAATCTTTAATATGTTGCATAAATAACTTGGCATATTTGCGCATCAATCCACATTTTGCACACTTGAGCGCTCCTACTTCAACAACAATAGAGTGTAAATGGTCCCGCACTTGTTCATCGTCATCCAAATCCTGTCGAATGTCAAAAATAGGTACTATAAATATTGGTAAACCTTAATAATTCTATCAAATTCACGAACGCGGAGTGCGATCTGGGCTTGGTTGTGACAGTTCACATTGATGTTAAGCCAGAGGCCAGAGGTCAAAATGCAGATGCGTGGCCACCCCTAAAACAGTTAGATGTTTTGTCTCTGTGATAGTTATTACGGGGCCATACATATTGAAGATGGCAAATAAGCAAGACATTCACATGGATATGGATGTTACGTGAATACTGCAACCAAGCGTACAGTTCACTTTGATGGTAATTAATACTGTAATGTAGCCTATAAACATCTACATCAAACCTAAGTTTTCAATGCAGATAAGTTGCCACTCCTCAGTCCTAAGTTGTAACGCCTGTGTACCGGATATTACAGGGCCGTACATTACCTATTGACCTGTCCGGAACACGATAGCGTTGAACAAGCTAGTAGCAAGCACATCCGGTGGTGACTTCGCCCGCGAGCCCGGAGTTTTACCACCAGTAAAAATAAACCTATTTCCGACACACCCCAAATGCCACTTCTATCACTCTCTTCATACATGCTCGCCGATTCCGAAGACTCTTAACCCACCATTGGTCACCACTGAGCTGTGTTCGGGTATCGGTATAGTGACAGAGGATACG
Organism: Macrosoma leucophasiata; assembly: GCA_036365455.1. Lineage (NCBI taxonomy): Eukaryota > Metazoa > Arthropoda > Insecta > Lepidoptera > Hedylidae > Macrosoma > Macrosoma leucophasiata. The sequence continues at coordinate 16,048,752 of JAWQUS010000007.1, read as the reverse complement.
TACCTACGACACGGTTGGTATTGCGCGACTGACTTTTATTGTGATAACATATAATATACATGGGCATGAATTGATCAAGGTAGGTCAGTCAGATTTAGCCTTATTTGGCTTCCTTCAACAAATTAATAATACAAATAAAAAAATTCCACATACCAACGGTGTCTGTCCTTCCTGCCAGGCCAGGTAGTTGTGCTCCTTCTGTATGTGAGCGTACCACTCGCGCTGCAACATGTCCGTATGACACACGCCACACTTGACGTTCACCGCGCCGGTGTCGTTGACTGATGCATACGCACACTCCCTTGCTTCAGTTAAGGCTTTGTTTACCTGGATATTACATTTCGAAATCATTTTATTACACTTATCAACAAGAAATGGTCCATTTTTTCTTTAATTAAATAAAAGAAAAAATTGATTTCAATTTTGGATTGGTCCCAAGCTTCGGTTGCTTAGTGGTAAAGCGGCTGGACTGATTATCCTGAAGCCGCAAATTCAATCCCTGCCAGACATCATTTTTTCTTTCAAATTTCCTTTAATTTCAAAACTAACTCGCATGCGTTATTGCGCAAAATATAAATATGACAAATGGAACTAGCCCTAATTTAAAAACATTGTTACATAGCTAACACTCACCAAATTTCCATCACAACCTTTGACGTGTTGCATGAATGATTTAGCGTATTTACGAATTAAACCACACTTGGCACACTTGAGAAACCTAATTTCTAACGTAATGTAATAGAGATGTTTCCATACTTCTTCTTCATTGTTGACATTCTGTACCAAAAAAATCACGTTATCACACAACATAAGAAAAATATAAAGAGAATTGTTAAGCGCACGTCAATATAAGGTCTTCTAATGCCTACGTTATATAAGTTAGTCGACTGTTACTTTTTTCAGCTATCTATATCATACAACCATTAAGCTAGCAGGGAGAGGGAGACACTATCTTGACTCTAACAAAAATGGCACTTTAAAGCTTAATATTACACAAACGAATCTCGAAGAATAATTTTGTTTAATAAAAAAAAAAAATCCACAATATTGTTTCATTAAATAACTACTTAACGATGAACAATACCTAATGGTACGCGAGAAAAATATTGTATTAATCGGCGTGACTTCTACGTGCCAAATCACAGTTTTCCAGTACAAAGAGTCTCTGAGCTAATCTGTGCACAGACGAACCCCCCGCTTGCCGCATATTTTGAAAAAAATTGTGTCCTTTTACAACTTCAACAAAGTATAAATTAGTATAAATGGACAATGATGGCAAGACTGGAAAAGGACAAGTGCCACGTTGGGCCTGCACCTCGTACACTATATCAATAGATAATGATAAATACATAGAATCATGGGAAAATACAAAAAAAATAATTTGAAACGTGGTTTTTATTTTATGTAATTTTTGTATGACAACAACATGTCACCATATTGCTGCTATGACATTCTTGTTTTTGAAACATACGACAAATAATTGAAGGTATAATGAACGATTTGAATAGCTGAAAATGATTTAATATTTTATGCTTCTGCTCTCAATATAGCGTACAAGGTGCGGACCTAAGCTCCATACATTTTGAAACGTCTCCTTTGGATGAAGCCAAAATTAGGGAATAGTGCGAAAATTCTTAAAAGATGATATGAAAAATCATAGTAGTGGGACAGTTAAACATTTTATAATTTCTCTTATCTTACCAAAGCTGGTTCCCCTTGCTTCCAGGCGAGATAAAAATGTTTCTTTTCTATATGTTCATACCAATTTGCTTCTATTACATTTTCATGGCACACTGCACATGTAAAATATGGCTTATTTGGTATTTCACCCTCAATATCATTCGCAACAATACTTAAAGAGCTCTGCTCCTAAAACATACAGATAATTTTGTTTACGGACTGTTCATTTAATACATTATATAATATTTATCTGCCGCTAAATGGCTAGTTCAGCACTATCGTGTTCCGGTTAGATGGTAATGTATGGACGCGTAATAACTATCATACAGACATAATAACTAAGGTCTCAGGGATGGCAACGCATCTGCATTTTGACCTCCGGTCTTTGAGTAAGTGTCTATAGGCTGCAGGAATCACTTAACATCAATTTGAACTGCATGCTTGTTTGCCACCTTCATTAGTGCGTCTGCGTCTGTGCGTCTCACATGCTCAGATCAAAATCTCAGCGGCTGGCATGTGCACCCGGTCAGTAGGCACCGACCCTAATTCAACAAAACAATAGAGATGTCAAGCAATTAGTGAGCATTATATTTCGACATAATTATATTATGTGAATGATGTGCAAACCAATCCCCACTCTATCATCCAGCACTTGATATCTGTGCCGATATCTATATAACAGCGGAGTAAATACGTACAAGGGGTTTCTCTCCAATCTTCCAAGCCTTATAATTATGTTTCTTGCCTATGTGTTCTTTCCACAGTGCATCACTAACTTCTTCTAGGCAAACTGCACACTGCGCGAGTATTTTTTCAGTTGCAGTTGACAACTCTGCACTGCTGAACATCAATGCCTCTTCCTCGTTTTCATTAACATCCTGAAATGTATAGGTTATTTATTAATTGAACAGATTACCTAAGAACTTAGAACTAACCTGAAAATTACAAATTATTTTCAACCGTTTACATACCTTTGATTTAATACATTTCTTGACATGGCGAATAAAATTATAAATATTTCTCTTTTCTGTACCACACATTGTACATTTCAAGATTCCTTCAATGTTTCTCCTTTTTTTCAACTTATTTAATAAATCCTTGTCTTCGTAATCCTATAAATTGTTTAATATTTATATCGGTATTGTGGCATAATGTTCACACATAAAAGATCTGTTTGTACCAATAATTTAATAATTGAATGATTTATTTCAGAAAAACTTACAATACTGTCACCATTTTTCCAAGCTATGAAGCAGTGTTTGACATCTTTATGTTGCTCCCACTCTGGTTCCGCCACGGTTTCTCTACAAACACCACACTCGATGCACTTCATGCTTTTCTTAACACTATTTTCAACATTTGTACTATCAGATCTTTTACGTTTCTGTAGAAATACATGCAACTTTTTAAAACATTAATTGAAAGAAAGAAAGAATATATATTTTTATTTCGAATAGATCTTTACAGATACTTTAAAAACGTCAATAAATCATAAATTACCTAGAGTGAATAACCATTACATATAGTAAAAGCAAAAACATAATAATATTTGAATAGTAAATTAAAATCAGAATTTAAAGAACTTAGTTAAATGATCATTATCACAAAATTATGTAATGGTGGAACACATAATATTTTACCTGGGTCTTTTGTTCTACATTTTCATCATATAATATTCCTCCATCATTTAGATTCAGATCGGTCATATCGGTGGGAACGCCGTTGTTATCAATAGAATTTTCATTTAGATTGATATTCTCCTGAAATCAATTAATCTAACTTTATTGCGAATAACTTCGTAGCTATAGTCAATAACAATTAGGAATACTCACACAATCATGTAAGCCATGAGAATCACAAATAATCACAATTTCACAAGTATTTTGCGATGCACTTGAAAGATCAGTATGTGTTTGTCTATGTTCAGTTTCTTTTTCTGAATCATTCTGTTTATTCAAGATTAAATCTGATTCACAGATGTCTTTGCTGGTACACAAGGTATCATTTTGATTTTCAGTTATTTTACTAAAATACTCATCAACTTCAATTATTTCTCTTTCAACAATTTCATCTGCATTTGCATTAATTGTAGTGGCTTCTTTTAGAGCTATATCACTGAAAACAGTCTCGTTGGGTTCTTGGTTTATATTTGAGATCTTAGAGCTAGAATATTTTTGTATTGAACTATCAAAATCTCCATCTTGACCAATATTCTTATTGTTTTCATTCTGAACAAGTGTGTTTTCGATTAAATCTATACCTGTATTTTTTGAAATAAAAAATGGTACACGTAATGTGTGCATTACTTCCTCATTGCAATGAACTGTGCAATCTTCTAATTCACATATATTGCAACAAATATTTATATTGATCTTATGATCTTTTTCTACATCGTCATAAGTATCATGAGTATATGGAATGCTATTATTTTCATCATATATACTAAATATAATTTCAGAATTTCTTTCTGCAACTTTTGGATTGTAGAAATGTATGTGTTCATAATCCTGGTAACTATCATAATATCTCAAACAACCAAAATCACTACAAATACAAAATATTTGTTTATCACACAAATGAGGAAATACAGTACAGTCAATGTCATAAATTCTTGATGATAAAATATTTCTTGAGGAGTCCGAGGGAATCACATGAGATATTTTAATATTCTTATTTTTCTTGTAAGTTCTTAAAGGTTTTTTAGTTACGATTTCTAAACCACCAGGTTTCTCCACTCCTTGAAGAAAATTTTTAGATATCACCTTATTATGTTTGGATTTTATCAATGATTTATCGTTTGTATCATCATAACTTTTCGAATTTGTTATCTTTGTTATAAAATTACGACATCCACTCAAATAATTAGCAATTTCTTTTACCTTATCTAAAGGTATTTCTATTTCATTGTCCATATTGGTATTTTTACTTTCTTTCTCACACATACGTTTATTCTTTGTTTGAAACAGTTCAGTTCCTAAACTATCATTTTCCCTAGAATTAATAACTCTTTTCGGCACTTTCTCTTTTGGAGTGTCACTTGTAAATTTTCTTATAAGAAATTCTTTTGTTTTACTATTATCTTCGTGTTGAACACAAGGAATATGTATATTTGATTCCTTATCTTCTGCGACATTCGTACGTACATCTGAATTAAAAATTGTTTTATTTTCCTCAGTATTCGATTCAAGACATTTGACACTTGAGTCCATCAATGAATTTTGTATTGCATTATTTGTTTCGTCGAATTTTTCTATGCAAATGTTTTCTATACTCTTCTCCACTATCACTAATTCAGATATATTTTTTCCAGTATTATGATTAAAATTGATGTTACTTAACCTATTTTCACTCTTCAAATCTAAGATAGCAGAAAACGAATCGATGGGTAAATTATTATGTTCGTCAAGTTTATCCAATTCAACGTCTATTTTGTTAAGATATTTAGAGCAATTATTCTCCTTTATTTCAGCATCAATATGCAATGGCATGTGCATAATAGAAGACAACGAATCGACAGGTGAATTATTATGTTCGTTAACTGCACCCACTTCAGCTCCTATTTTGTCAAGGCGTTTTGACAAATTATCTTCCATTGTTACAGCATCAATTTGCAATGGTATGTTCATAATAGCAGACAGCGAATGAGGTAAATTTTTATGGCCGTCGACTGCATCCACTTCAGCTCCTAATTTGTCAAGTTGTTTAGACAAAAGATTTTCCATTATTTCAGCATCAATTTGCAATGGTGTGTTTAAATTAGTAGGCAACGAATCAGGCAAATTATTAGAATCGTCGACTGCACCCACTTCAGCTCCTATTTTGTCAAGACGTTTAGAGCAATTACCTTCCTTTATTTCAGCATCAGTATGAAATGATATGTTATGTTTGTTAACTGCACCCACTACAGCTCCTATTTCGTTAAGGTGTTTAGACAAATTATCTTCCATTATTTCAGCATCAATTTGCAACGGTATGTTCATAATAGCAGGCAACGAATCGACAGGTAAATTATTATATTCATTAATTGCACCCACTTCTGCTCCTGTTTTATTAAAATGTTTAGACAAATTATCTTCTACTGTTTCAGCATCAATATGCAATGGCATGGTCATAATAGGAGGCGACTGATCGACAGGTAAATTATTACTTTTGTCAACTGCAACCAATTCGGCACAAATTTTATCAAGAGGTTTAGAACAATTATATTCCATTATTTCAGCATCAATTTGCAATGGCATGTTCAAAATAGCCGGCAACGAATCAACTACATTTTTATGATCATCGACAGCACCCACTTCAGCTCCTATTTTATAAAGATGTTTAGAGCAATTATCCTGCATTATTTCACCATCAATTTGAAATGGCATGTTCAAAATAGCAGGAAACGAATCAGGTAAATTATTATGTTCGTCAACTGCACAAAGTTCAGCTCCTGTTTTGTCAAGATATTTAGAACAATTATCTCCCATGGCATTGGCATGTAAATTATTGCTTTTGTCAACTGCAACCAATTCTGTACCATTTTTATCAAGAGGTTTAGAGCAATTATCTTCCATTATTTCAACATCAATTTGCAATGGTATATGCAAAATAGCAGGCAACGAATCAGGTACATTATTATGATCATCGACTGCACCCACTTCAGCTTCTATTTTTTCAAGATGTTTAATGCAATTATCTTGCATTATTTCAGCATCAATTTGAAATGGTATGTTCACAATAGCAGGCAACGGATCCACATATAAATTATTAGGTTTGTCAACTGCACCCAATTCGGAACCAATTTTGTCAAGAGATTTACAACAATTATCCTCCATTGTTTTAGCATCAATATGCAATGCCATGTTCATAATATTTTCAGAATTATATGAAAACTGTATATTTTCTTCAATAACATTTTTATTAGATGCCAACATGGATATATTTGAGTTATTTGAAATATCTATGTTTTTTCCATGGTCAATCCATACATCTTCTGGTTTAGCACAAGTTTCATTTTTAGATTCCGTAGCAAAATCATCTTTAACTATGTGACCACAAATATCTCCAGTTAACTTTGTTATCTCTCTTTCTTGTTTCTTCTTTAATTCAGGTAAGTTATCAATTTCTAAACTATGTTTTTGTATATGTTTGCTATAAATATTATTCATAACATTTATTTCTATCTGATCAATATTACCAAACTGAGCGACATTTTCTTCGTACTTTACAAAGTGATATTTAGAATGTTGTGTTTTATTTTCTTCTGACGACACATTTGTATCATTTTCAAAATTGATATCTTGCTGAATATTATTTTTAATATTTAATGCATAGCCAGATTCTAGATTAAATGAATCATCTGTTCCAATTTCCTCAGTTGTGAGATTAGATATAGGATTAATAAATGTAGGGCTTAAAAATACTGACTTCTGCATAAGAGTTGCTGTTTCTAACAATGATGACTCTTTTTCTTTGCTACTATTTGATTCAATCGTTAAATTATGTTTGTCATCTTGGTGTCTTTTAATTATATTGCAATCTGAAAGAAAATACTGATTAGTCAAAAATCAATAATAAGGTCAGATATCAACAAGGGCGCGGCTAAGCAATTGTAAAATTATTACTATACCGAAACAAAGTTCCCAATGCCCACTTTATTGAAAATATGCTTTAAGTATTTTTATATACATTGGTATAACATATAGGCTACACTTTGTAATGATTAAAAGTAACTCCTGGTATACCAAAATATTCTAAATAATTAATATTAATATAACTACCTAATTTGGTAAGTAGATGCATTTATTTTGTTAAAAACCAACCAAAATATCTGTACAAATAAATAAAATAGGAGTCTGTTTGTAATATTAAAATAACCGCTTTTTACTAAATGCATATGCATGTATACACGGTAAATCTACCAAAACAACATTTTTTACAATCGTTGTCTGTCTGTCTGTTTGGCGGGGCTAATCTTGGGAACGGCTGCACCGATTTTGACGGGACTTCACTGGCAGATAGCTGATGTAATAAGAAGTAACTTAGTCAACTTTTATACTAGCTTCTCCCACGACTTCGTCCGGGTAGATACTGAACAATTATAAATTCTCACGCGGACGAAGTCGCGGGGACAGCTAGTTTGCAAATAAAAACAGGCGAGTTCGTATCGGGACATTCGGGACACGCGCAATGTATATAAGTACTTAATTTTTTTTATACGTACAAATACCGCCGTATGGCAAAGGGGTAGAAAACAGAGGAGAAATTTGCACTCTAAAGCCAAATTTTTGCACATAGTTATTGTTTTATCGAAATAACTTTTTACTGGTGGAAGAGCTCCAGTGACGGAGCTCGCGGGCGTAGGCACCATCGCATTACCTAATATACTGGCCGCTATATGGTAGTGTTCAGCACTATCTTGTTCCGGTCAGGTGGTAATGTACGGCTCTGCAATTTACGGCACAGAGGCATAACACCTTAGACCTCAGGAGTGGTAATGCATCTGCATTTAGACCTTGGTCTTTATGTTTTCCAGTAATAAGTCTTTGAGCACAGTCACACCACAGACAGATACAGAGAAACTATGAGGTTTCCTTGTAGGCTATGGAACCTTACCCCTGATCCAGTCCACCAGTAATTCATGATCCATAATATATTAAAATCTGTACATACAGTTCTAGTTATCACTTCAACGTAACTTCACGCCTGTAATCCCAGAAGGGGAAGGCAGAGGTAAATGCATGCATTTAAGCACATACAAACACCCACGATTCGCCAGTTACATTTTTGGCCCATGTAACAGGTGGCAAGCCTGTTGCCATCTCCAGGCACATTACCAAACTCCGAGGTACTAAAAAACATCCAGAAAATGGAAAAATCCCAATAGAACCAGAGACAAAGGATTATAAACCATTATCTCTGATAGCCCCCGACCCGGGAGTCGAACCCAGGACTTCCAGCATAGTAGTCCTGGATTTATTCTTTTTATGCACAGAGATTGTACTTAAAGGCGGACTTAATGTTACTAGGAATAGGAATATTATCTCGAGAACCTAGAGAACAATCCTTGGCTTATCTTTGTTGATTAATAAACTACCTTACTAACTTAAATTCACACATAAACATGAAATTTTATACCTACATAATATTTATTTCAAAGGCAAAATTATAAACCTACCAATTTTGAAGTTACCACCAGCCGAGGGCTTTTCTTCACTAATTGGTATATTTCCCAAATTGATTCCTAATTTTTGCAACAGATTAGGAGGTAATATCAACATTTCAGGTTTATTATCACCTGAAGGAAATGTATCTGCATTTTTGTTAGTCTGGGTATTGTTTCGCTTTTTAGAGCTCATCATATAATATTTTGTGCATAGAGCATAACAAAACTAATTGCAATCCATCGAACTGAAAAAAAAAAAGGATTTACAAATTAATTTAACATAAAGCTTTATAGCATAAATTAATATAAATATAAGCTTTATCAAAACTTAAGTAGGTACCTATGTATGTACCAAAATTATTATTGTATAATTAAATATTGATACTTTCACAGAATTTAAACGATAAACATAAATCTAAAATAGAATAAGCTTAAATTTAGCTAAAGTAATCTCATAATCAAAACTGTTATTTTGTTTTAAATAAGGAATGATTTAAAGAATAAAACAATATAATTGATATAAAATTAAACATGTTATAAAAAAACACAGAAAAATATAAATAACAAAAGATCTCTTAAAAAGAAATAAAAAAAAATAATAATAACAATAATTGGAAAAACTTACGCCAGGAATCGAACCATAAACCCCAAATCAAAAAAGAAACACGTGGTCTCGCGTTTCAACAAACTGAGCCAGTTGGACTAAGATTTACTCACTAAAAATTATGATCCATACGCAGATTTATAAACATGTAGCAAAAACATCATACAACTACGTTGATATGGAATATTTCTGCAGTACGCACTTTAACAATTTCAGACAAATGTATCACATGGACACACACGTCTGTCAACAATAAATTTACTACGAAAAATGTAATTAATTCTGCACTTACCCGTAACAAAAAGTATGAATTATTATTTTAAATAAATGTTACAAATTTAACTGCAGCACTGTCTGGGATAAAATCAATTCCTCATTAATTTATTTCCTCAAAATAAAAAACGTTCTGGAATCTGGATACATGGGTATTTGACAATTTTGACATTTGTTATTTGACATCGTTGAGACACTTTGAGTGTCTTTGGTCTTTGTACATGTCAAACCTAGGCGCGTTCCACCATACCAGTTACACCCTCTAGCTTGATCGTTCCACCATATTATATGGATGTGTACCATATTAGAGATATTAGTAAGTAAGTAAGTATTTATTTGCATAAAATGTAGGTAACAGTTGTTGGAATTGATTATACTGGTAACCTAGTACATTTTGTCACAATGCGACGTGCAAATATTATTAAAAAATGTTAAAAAAAAATAGCCGTGTGGCGTATAAAAAACCACTGAGTTAATACACATGGAGAAGCATTGAGCTATATACATGGAGACGAAATACCAACAGAATTGGCGTGATTGCCTACAAACAAAAATTTGGGCGATTACAATGGCCGCCTTTCATAGGGTTGTTTTGATAAATATCGATATCATCTTCTCAAACATGAGCGGTTAATATCGATATTTTATCAACACGAATTCTTATTCTTTTATAGTATGGATGCTTAGTCTTAGTAAAATCCACTCACTAAATTAGAGTTGAGTATAATTGTAATAATTATGATGAAGTAATAAAGTGTATCCTATAATTTGCATGCTAATTAAATGGTGAAATATAAAAGAAAGCTATATTATATACTGAAGATCTTATGTACCTACTATACTTTTAGCAAATAAATAAATTCATTCATTCAAATGATCTCATTGATTACCAGCAGCTTGCGAAAGGTTCTCAGCCAGAACTAGAGCTAAAAATTGCAAATTGTAGTAATGTTGAATTTCAGTAGGATTTTCTATATCAGCCTTCAAATGTGAGTCTTATGCTGACCAGCTCCTTGGAATGCATCTCTGTAAATATTGTTGCTAAGTATTCCAAATTTAAATCACTATGTTTAGTTCATTTGAGTAGCACGATGACGCGTTGGTCAAGTTAAATGCCATTAAACACATTAGATTTTTGAGCATTCTCGAAAGATCTTTTAATTACGTGTTTGACGTGAGTGCAACAAGATCTTTTTTTATTTTTTCTTTATTCATATTCCTTTAAACAATATTATAAAAGGAGCAGGAACGGCTCTAGGTATGTTAATGATATGAGTAATTGAATAGAAATGGAACCTGCTTCAATTTTCAGATGATACGCATGTAGAAGTTAGTGACACAGATCTGTACGGCCCTGTGATTTCCAGCACAGATGCGTAATATCTTAGGCCTTAGGAGTGGTAACGCATTTAGATTGAAAGCTCTGGTTTCGTGTAGACTGATAGGCTATTACTTACCAATGTAAACTGATACCTGTATGCCACTTCATGAAATGAAAAAAAAACTGTGTTATGTTGTACTTATACTTATATTACACTCTAACAATCTCTGAAAAAAAATCCATGCAATATCGGGTGCAAAAAAGAAGAAAAATGATTTAATCTACATCAATTTCTTCTTCGATATTTTATTAAGAAACAAGAAATTCTAGCGAGTATAATGCAATATAATATTACATAATTTAAATTGATATGAAAATAATTATAAATCGATACTTTGATTTATCAGGTTAGTGTTCGTACATCTTAATATATATAAATCTCGTGTCACAATGTTTGTCCTCAATGGACTCCTAAACCACTTAACCGATTATAATAAAATTCGCACACCATGTGCAGTTCGATCCAACTTGAGAGATAGGATAGTTTAAATCTCAATTCATAGTCGTAATATTATGTAAGTACCTAAATTGCAACCGTGCGAAGCCGGTACGGGCCGCTAGTCACTATATAAAAATGCTATTTTTAGAAAAGAATGAGTAGCATTAAAAGTCGTATAAGTCATACGAAACTTACACAGGTCTTCAAAACTCTTAATAAAACATATCACTATATAATACTGCATTTCAAAATCCCACCGAATACTACACAATCCGTTAAAATTTGTACATAACCTCACAAAGTTCAATCCAAGATTATTTTCGTTTTTCCTTGCACCACTCTGTTTTAAACAGTACGAGAGCATAATCAGTCAACATAAAGCAAAACCTGGAATACCACATTATCTAGTTAAAAGATTTAGTTTTCAAGAAAACAGCAAAAATATTACGAACACCTGTTTGTTTGACAACAGATGTACCACAAATCGGGCGCATACAATGGCGCCGACGGGCACGCGAAGGCATAAGTATGACGTCACATCAAATCATTTCGAAAATTGATTGTCTTGTCCATAGATTATACAGTATATAGGGTATAGATTGGCAACTGAACGTAAAGTTTGGGAAAAGTGAGGGGCATTCACCACTAGATAGCGCTTTCATGTGATTTTACGTAGGTACCAATAGATGGCGCTTGTATTTATTTGTATAAAGGGTACCTATATTATTAAGAACTCTGAATATATTTTTTTTAATTCTAAACAAGTGGTTTATTACCTCTTGTTTAGAATTAAAAAAAAAACATTGATAAACAATATTTAAAGGCAGCCGATACGCCGTTTAATTTTCTGTTTAATGTAAATAACAACACTGCTTATCAAGTCAAAAATAAAATAAGGTATATACTTTTGAAGTGTTTTATTTCAAATTTAGTTCAACATAAGAACATATGTAGATATATAATAACTGAGAATATTTTAATTGCTTGTGATACGAAAGAAAAAAAAGTTAAGGGGAAATACAATTGATACATTGACAGTCAATTTTATTTTATTTTTACAATTAAATAAATAATCGTTCAAAAATTACTACAACTTAAAATAGTTCAATACATCACCAGAATGTTACGTTTTCTCTTTTACGAACTGACAAAACATAAGTTTGGCAAAATAAAACTAAACATTCTCTTTCCATACCTTCACTTACAAATAATTTAACAGTAATGATAATAATACATCACAAAATCATTATTTCAACAGTTTTGTACAGCTAAATCAGCATTGAGCCAAGCAACAAAGCATCTTATAAATAATAAAGGTACAGTGAAGATTTTCAGATTAAAAAAATTGAATTACTTAAAAAGTAACAATACCTCACTTTTATGTGCCATTTGGTAAACAAGAATTTCAAATTCAAAATAGGTATAAAACTTCGGAAATTTATATTTAGAATATTTCCCATCATCACTCCAGCTGAAAGACATCTACTGCTGGACAAAGTCTTCCCCAAAGATGCCCACAACAGAGTTGTGCGGTATTTGAGGAAAAGATTCTTGCATAAGAAAGAAAGAAACATTTATTTGACACACATCGAGACACATAAAACAGACATAAAACGTTGCTAACAATAAACAAAGAAAAGACAACACAATTTCTAAAATTATTAGGTACATACCTTCACGTAATATGTGCCTCACGGCTGCGTCAAAAATGTGTCCTGTTCAGTAAATGTCAGGTAACTTCGTATATGAGGTACCTGACGCTGGTTTTCAACAGGAACCTTAGCGAGAATGAACCACAGATGTGAAATGATTTATAATGGCACTAATACTTATACATGGTACATACAGATATAATACATATAATAAAACCATTAAAATAAAATACTTAATAAAACGATAAATGTAATAAATACTACCAATAAACAAATAGATAAATACCAGAGTAAATAAAATTACGAGCCATAGACAATACAGGTCAATTCATCATATTTTTCAAAACATTATTAAATGCATTTTTATTTTCTTAAAAAAAAATACTGAGCAATATTATAGTGAATATATAATTACTATAATTATTTAAACATGAAATATTAATTAACAAAATATACAGAGTTACTAGTGACATCTCCTGCCATATTGTGACATTAATTAGCAAAAGTTTATTTTCTGGCGGGGCATTCGTCGCTAGTTGGCGCTAGTGTATATGGAAAAAAGTGTTGAATTATTTTGTACTAAGTTTCATGGCCCTGGTCTTGTCTCTTTTTACATAGGGAGCTACCGGTTAGTTAGGAAGAGTCAAAACTGTTTTTGTCAAAACTTGTGTTGATTTTACCCATTATTGTATATCTACTGTTTCTATAGTAGAATGCGCCTTCTCCATGTATATTATCTAGTTATTTGATTTTAATTTCTTTGTTTGTTACGTTCTTATTTAGCCGTTCTCCTCTATATATTGCAGTATTATTTATTCAAACTTTTAAAACCCTGTACCATGGGGACCATGGGTGCTCAGACAGTGGCATTAGCATTTACTGTTCAATCCGAATGTACAATCTCAAGAGCTCGCACAGGTTTGATGAAATTACCTCACTATGGAGTTAGAACACCAGTATTCATGCCCGTCGGAACGCAGGTATTTACTATTTATGTAACCGACCTAACCTATTAAATGTCTACCTCGATATTATTCACAATATAACTTTAATGCCTCGGTGCAATAGCAAGTGGTAGCAAGTCAATAGTCCTAGGAAGCAGACAATATAAAATAATATTGAAGTTAGACATTTTATCATAATAAGAAAATAATAACTATTATTGGCATAAAAGTTGGGTAATGTGCCCACAGTGAATGTAAGCTCGCCAATCGCTAATTTATGGCGATTGCCGAGCTACAATAAGGCGAATTGTGGCTTATGTATGCACACAGGAATCCCTTTCTCTATCCTTTCACATAGACTGAACTACTGAAGATCAGTCTAAGTTATGTCCTAATATTTATAAGCTCTATTTAATAATTTATATTATATAGGGAACAATGAAGGGATTATTGCCAGATCAGCTTGAGGCATTAGACTGTGAAATTATACTGGGAAACACTTATCATCTCGGTAACAGACCTGGAACAGAAGTTTTAAGGAAAGCTGGGGGGCTTCACAAGTTTATGGGATGGAACAGAGCTCTACTCACAGATTCCGGAGGTTTCCAAATGGTTTCGCTGCTCAAACTTGCTGAAATAACAGAAGAAGGAGTTAGATTTAGATCACCTTATGATGGTTCTGAAATAATGTTGACACCAGAAAAATCCATTGAAATACAAAATTATATAGGTAAGTAATATTTACAATGTACTAAAGTACTATCAGGAAACAAGCCACAAGCTCAACCATATTGGCACCTTATGTGACCATAATGAAAGCTATATTCAATAGATTTTGGAGAAGCAGAGAGTTGCCTGACTGCACATAATAATATTTAAAAACAAATAACTGTGAAATCACAGAACCTATACATCTGCAGTATTTTTAGTTAATAAATCTTATAATTTTCAGGTGCTGATATAATAATGCAACTCGATGATGTAGTTCAAACAACCTTTCAAGAGTATGACCGCATTAAAGAGGCTACAGAAAGAACAAGTAGGTGGCTAGACCGTTGCTTGAACGCACATTCAAGACCTACTGAACAAAGCATTTTTCCTATAGTTCAAGGTTTACTGAATCCTGAATTAAGGAAAAAGAGTGCACAAGATCATATGACTAAGAAAGTTAATGGTTATGCTATTGGAGGGTTAAGGTATAAGACAAGTTACAGTTAAAATTGTTACTGGCTCAGTCACTGCATACTCAAAAATCAAGATATCTCCCTATGTGATCATTGAGAATGCACTGAATGAAGAAATAAAGTGAATGAAAAAAAAAATATTTAGATATAAGTTACAGTTAAGTTTTACTTTCATATTCTTATCTTTTTTACAGTGGTGGTGAAGCCAAAGATGATTTTTGGCCTATGGTCAGCCTTGGCACAGAAATTCTTGACAGGAATAGGCCAAGATATTTGATGGGTGTGGGATTGGCAATTGACCTTGTTGTGTGTGTGGCTCTAGGAGTGGATATGTTTGACTGTGTATTCCCTACTCGTACTGCTGTAAGTTTAATAGCTTATATTGACTGAGGTTTTTACTGTCTTGATAATAATTTGGGAATGTTTGTGGAATACAATCTTTGGTTGAAGGTTAAAAGGTTATTATCCCCCAAATATGACAAGTGTTTCAATTTTTAAGGACATAGACCAGCAATAAGTAAACCTAGCAGCAGGTTCCAAATGGAGTTGTATGGATGCATCTGACCTATCTCTTTAAAATCCTTTGTGAAATGTTTTTGAAAGAAATTATGTAAATTAATATAGTAAATAGGTATATGGGCAAGGAGGTTACTAGTAAAGGGTAAATACTCTACCCTGTTATTAGTCAGATTTTAAGAAATGCTTTATGTAAGTCTTTTGAATCAGTGTGCATGTGTGAAGAGAATGATGAATGTAGATGAGGCACAGGAGGCATGTCAGTGTGGTGCTCTACACTCTCTGCCTACCCCGTTAAGGACCTGGCGTGAAGATACATACATACAATTCATAAAGAAAAAAAAATCATTAAAATAAAGTAAATAAAATAAAAATATCAGATTCTATTAATTCTAAGACAGTAAAACTTCATAAGTCTATTATAGTCTTATACCACTTATTTGCAGAGATTTGGCTGTGCATTAGTTACTAAAGGTCAATTGAACTTGAAACAAAAGAAATATGAAAGTGATCTCAGCCCTATTGATAAAGACTGCACCTGTTCTACTTGTAAAAGTTACACTAGGGCCTATTTACATTGCATTGTATCAGTTGAAACAGTTGCTTGCCATTTAATTTCAGTACATAATATTGCGTTTCAGGTAATATATAAATTTTATTATGAACTTTAATAATTTATATTTTACTGACCATCATTCCTAATCTTAGTAAAACTATTTTCTTTTTTTTTTTGTAGATGATGCTCATGAGAACAATGCGAGACAGTATCGAAAAAGGAATGTTTCCACAGTTTGTACAGAAGTTTGTTGAAGAAGTGTATCCCAACAATGACTACCCTAATTGGGTTATAAATTCTTTGAAATCAGTTGGAATAAACATAGTCAAGCTTTAATAATATCTTTTCTTTTTTGTATTGAAACAAAGAGTTATTAACTTGTTAATGTATAATCACTATTTTCGGCACACAGTATGCAAGTCTTACATAAAATCATCAGAATCATTTCCATCATAATTTGTGGTCATATTTTCAGATTTCATTAAAGTGGAATAACTACGCAATTCAGCTTCTTCTTTCTTCCGTTTTTCTTCCTCTTTCTCCTTCTCTTTTTTATCTCTTAATATTTTCTTTTTATCTTCTCTTTCAGATTTGTCTCTATTTTCCCTTTCTTGTCTTAAATCAGGCAAGTCTTCTTTTTTCGTTTTTTGAAGTCTGTTCACTATATCATTATTCCGTTTAGCAACTTTGACTTTTCTAACATCCTTGTCTTTGTGGAAAGCTACCTGGCCGACCTGGAATAACAAATAGTTATTTTAAAACCATACCAAGTTTATGCTTAGACCAGCTAAGCAAACCAGGATGATTATTTTATGTAATGGAAGTGGCAAACAAGCATACAGTTCACATTGATGTTAAGTGATGACTGCAGCCTATTGACACCCACACAAAGACCAAGGTCAAAATGCAGATGTGTTACCACTCCTGAGGCCTAAGGTGTTATGCCTCTCGGAAATTACTGGTGGTAGAGCTCCAGTGACGGAGCTCGCGGGCGTAGGCACCACTGCATTACCTAATATACTTGCCGCTAAATGGTAGTGTTCAGCACTATCGTGTTCCGGTCAGGTGGTAATGTACGGCCTTGTAATTTCCGGCACAGAGGCATAACACCTTAGGCCTCAGGAGTGGTAACGCATCTGCATTTTTACCTCTGGTCATTGTGTGGGTGTCTATAGGCTGCAGTCATCACTTAACATCAATGTGAACTGTATGCTTGTTTGCCACTTTAAAATATAAAAAAAAAAAAAAAAATTACATTGCCGTACATTACCACCTGACTGGAACACAATAGTGCTAAACACTACCATTTAGCAGCAAGTAAATTAGGTAATGCGGTGGTGCCTACACCCGTGAGCTCCGTCACTGGAGCTATACCACCAGCAAAATAATTTAGATAACAGCTGTCAAACATCTACTGTCTATCAATGAGTTAAAATCATCCAAAAAATTGAAAATGGTTAACCTAACAGTTGGTAACTTGGATCACAAAAGTGGGCAGGGCCAACATCACCATTAGATTTTTATAGAAATTAGGGATAATCACCGTGTGACCTACTGTTTGCAACGACGGCAAAAGGTGTGTTCAGAGTGCATGCCCTATGCCTTGAACAGGAACAAATCCTATCTATCATACATCAGACAGCTAGTAGCCCCTGCACACTCGCATATCCTGCATTCAATTTCCAGAAAGTTAACTGCCTTTTATCATAGAGCCTTGCAAAATGTACATTGCCCACATTTAAGTCTTGTGCTGTCACTGACTGTTTGATCAAATAATATATTTAATCCCACTTAATAGAGAATTGGTAAAAGTAGATATATCCTCTAATTTCTTATAAAATGAATCACAAAAAATATACAAACCTCCATGCTGGCCGTCTTCTTGAGATTAGACCACATAGTATACACAATATCTATATCATTCATTTTGTTGCCCAGTATTGAATTTGCTTTAACTAACTGACATGCATCATCCAAAACAGAATTTGGTATATCATCAATTGTTTGACCCTGAAAATAAGAAATAGGGTTCATTATGATAACGAAATATAATAAAAATAAATTCAAAACTAATGTTAACCTTACAGGTGCAAGTCGTAAATATACATGAGCAGATGATACTTTATCAACATGAAACCAGACATCTTCTGGAAATCCCCATTTGATTAAGTCCTCATCTGAAACAAATGTACATAAAAGCCACGACTAAAATAAATATAGGTATACAAGACCGAGAAAAACATGAAGAAATGACACAGTCTGAATTAATATTTTGTTCTCTAACTGCATTCTCTTTGACTTCAATTTGTAGTAAAAAAATCCTAAAAATGAGAGTGAGAGTAAATTGAGTAACCATGTAGGTGACTGATAATTGATAATTATGATAGAAATAGGTAAATAAGTCTTGAGTAAGTACTTACTTTCATATTTATCAGCGCCCATGAATAGAGTAACGGGTGGAGACACCACATTACTTGTAAAATAGAAAACCATTATCGAGTTCTTCGTTCGTAGACAATTTCACTTTAATAACTATTTAGGAAATAAAAAAAATAGCTCATTCTATCATTTGCATCACTTGCATGTTCTTTTTCTGATTTCCGAATATTTCCGTGCCGATGTGATTTGATTTTGACGTTTGTTGACTTTTTTTTTTTTGTTATTTATGGCATCGCTATTACGCATATTGCCAGTGTCAAGTAAAACGATATTTCGTATTTATTTAAGCAGCGTAAAAGTTATTATAATACAGTCATCAAGTATAATATGTAAGTATGTATCAAGTATATATGTTATCAAGTATAATATGTCAGTCAAGTTATTCGAGTAAAGCGATGGCTACTTTACCAGGACATTTACAATGAAGTTTTGGAGGCAACCTGAAAAGTCGTGTTTTCGCACTGTTATTCTATTTCACTTTACACGGTCACTGTAATAAACCTATATCAAACAAAATGCCACTGACTTTATTCAATATAATTTAAAAATACACCAAGAAAATGAAATAAAATAAGAGCACAATGGTGAGTGCTCTGTCGAACTGTTCGACATGGTACCACCGTCTCTTTTTCTACACCGTACTACCCGCCGAAGAGAGAAGTTTCACCCTCACCGACTGGACACCTGGCAGTGCTCAACGGTGCGGTTTTCTCGTTCGTTTCTGCCCAGAACGTGTAAATTGTGGAACGAACTTCCCTCTGAGGTGTTCCCTCGGTGCTACAATATGGGGTTCTTCAAAAATGGCGTCAAAAGAGTCCTTCAGGGCTGGCAGCGCGTTGGCAACTCCCCTGGTGTTGCAAATGTCCATAGGCGACGGTGACCACTTACCATCAGGTGGCCCGTCTGCTTGTCTGTCAACTTAATGACATAAAAAAAAAAAAAAAAAAAGCACCATACGCCTCTTTCAAGGTTCCCGCCAAAACCTCGTTTGTTGACTTTGTTGTAAATTTTTTGTTGGACTTGGACACAGAATATAGAACAAACAGTATGGAAACTAAGTCCAGTTTATAAAATTAAATTAAAAAAGGTAATTACCTACAACACTCCATTGAAGCCATAGGGTTGTCTCTATATTTTTTATATTATGGTGTTATAATTTTAGCATTAGAGAAAAAGTTCATTATTTCATGCAGCCGCCATCTTGGATTTACATTTTGACAACACCATCAGTTTCAACACCCATGACGAAAGCGTTGATAATTTAATGCAGCCGCCATCTTTGATTTACATTTTGACAGAACCATCAATTTCAACGCCCACAAGACCCATGAAAACGACACCCATAACGAAAAAGTTGATAATTTCATGCAGCCGCCATCTTTGATTAACATTTCGACAACACTATCGATTTCAACTTTCTCAAGAACCATGAATACGACACCAACCACGAAAAAGTTGTAAATTTTTTGGAGCCACCATCTTGTACTTTCATTTTGACAGCACTAGGTATTTATTGGTTTCAACACCCTCGAAAACCACAACAAAACACATGTAAGTAAGTATTTTTTGTACAATTATATAAATAAAAAAAACAACCTCGAAAACCATTAAACTGTTAAAGAAGTTTGGACGTCGATTTATTTTTAATTGTTTATAAAAATAGAATGTCATTGTCATATACATTTTTGTTAGAATTTTTACGTCTTAGTTACGAATAAATCGATCCTATGAAAATTAATTTAAAATTATTTTTCATTAAAACACGAACCTCAACATGGTAGCAGAGCGTTCAGAACGATAAGTTCGCTATAAAGGCTTACTGCAGCAAAAATTGAATGAGTATATTTTGTTTTACGGAAAGTTCACATACGGTTAGACCCTCAAACAAGTCATCATGCAGTCAGGCATGAAGATGGAGATTGGAAACCTAGATGGGAATAATTACAAGGTATGGAAATATAACATTCAATTGCTGTTATGTACTGCACCTGGAGCGTTAGAGGCTGTAAATGGAACTCTAACAAAGCCAAACCCTCCCGACAAAGAATGTTCAGCTAAAGCTCTTGCAGATTACAATGCAGAACTAGAACATTTTAGCAAGGTCGATAGTATTGCATTGCTTATGATAACTACGAATATGACTGAGGATACTTTAGAAAAAGTGATGAGGTGCTCAAGTGCAAAGATGATGTGGGATGAACTAGCGAGACTATATGATGGTTGTTCAGATGATCGTGCCTACGATTTATGTATGCAATTCTTTTAGTCCAAGATCCCAGACCGATAAGACACAACTTATTTTCTAAAGCATAGAACTTTCGGTTCTAAGTAGTCTCTCGTGTACTTTTTAATACCTGTATGCTTGTGGAGTTGGCTCGGTGACACCTGCGCAGGTACCAGGTGAGAAAGGTAACTAAAAATCAGAGTTACTTAAGTTGAATTTTAATGACTGATTTTTATATATATTTTGTAGAATATTAGTCTGAAGTAATATCAAAAAAGTCAGACGCTTTCCATGCGCCAGAACTTTTGTCAGACGCTTTAAAGCTCTACAAAAAATAAATGAACTTAATTTATTTTTAAATGTCTGATTTTTATATATGTTATTCAAATAAATATTACAAAGTTATATTTAATCAGTCAGACAAATTGTAATGACCAAACATCCCCTAAACACAAAAATTACTCAACTATGAGTATGAGCGCGAGAGCACTATGCGCATGCGCTTCAGAGTAAAATACCTTAATATTTGAAAAATACTTACTGCTTTCAATTTCATATTTTTGCATATCTATTTAAATAAGATAAAATTTTTAATTAAAATAATATCTTCAAAGTTTTCTACTTCCTCTTTAAAAAGTTCAATATAATTTCTATGGAGATACGTAAGAAAGTAACACCGACCTTTATTTATAATATTTTCTCGTATAAAATTACAAATTTCGATGAAAACAGCTTGATGGTGTTGACGAAGATCATGCCAGGATGTTTTGTTTGTGTTTTTCTTAGATGATATTTTATAAGTATACTCCAATTGACATTTATTGTGATAATATATTATTGAATTGGTAACATCTTCAACTTTCTCAATCAATTCCGCAAAGTCTCCCTCTTCTTCATTCAATTTCTTTATAAAATCATTTTTATCAGACGCATGCAATGGTAGTCTTTTTAGTTTGTGTCTTTTAGTCTTTTGATCACAATATATACATGTGTGATTTTCACCAGCACTTAAATCACTTTCAAATGAAACATTGTTAGAAGGAGAATCAACAACACACTCAAACGCCACACAAGGTTCTTCAGAATTATATGGGACCGGTTCAACTGATTCTAATTCAACAGCTGGCTCAGGTATTACAATGGGTTCAGGTACAGTACTAGCTGAACTTAAGTTTGATGCTATAGCAGAATCCGGAGCTCGAAAATCAGTTAGTTGACTTGAGGTAGATGCTGTACATATATCATTGTTAGTGATATCAATACTTGATGAGCTTGATGTCGATGCTACTGATTGATTTTCAACAATACCCGATGAATTTTTTTTTGGATCATTTTTTTGTTTTTCTGAAATTGGAGAGTAATATTTTTGCAGCAAAGCAGTAAAACATTTGTAACATTCACGATGGTAACCACTGTCGTACAAATCATCCGGTAAAACTACGTCTCTGAATTTTAGGTTATGGATTGTTCTTTGTTTTAAAATATTTTGGCTCTTCTTAAACGTCTCTTTTGAAAATAATATTCATTTATCATGAGATTTTTTACAAAATGTACATTTTAAAGATGCTTCCGAGGATTCTTCCATATTGTCTATATCACTCACAAATCACACGATATAACTAACAAAAACATGTGGTCTCATAAACCCGAATATATAACTGTACTGTATACTATACAGTGTGTGCACCTGGCGTATACACATACACAAACAGTAGACTGAAACAGATTGTGAGTTCAAGAAGGGGAACCGAGTTACCATGGATGTCTCACTCGCTCTGAAACGCATGTATAGTGCTCTCGCGCTCATACTCATAGTTGAGTAATTTTTGTGTTTAGGGGATGTTTGGTCATTACAATTTGTCTGACTGATTAAATATAACTTTGTAATATTTATTTGAGTAACATATATAAAAATCAGACATTTAAAAATAAATTAAGTTCATTTATTTTTTGTAGAGCTTTAAAGCGTCTGACAAAAGTTCTGGCGCATGGAAAGCGTCTGACTTTTTTGATATTACTTCAGACTAATATTCTACAAAATATATATAAAAATCAGTCATTAAAATTCAACTTAAGTAACTCTGATTTTTTGTTACCTTTCTCACCTGGTACCTGCGCAGGTGTCACCGAGCCAACTCCACAAGCGTACAGGTATTAAAAAGTACACGAGAGACTACTTAGAACCGAAAGTTCTATGCTTTAGAAAATAAGTTGTGTCTTATCGCTCTGGGATCTTACTCTATTTAAGTACACGAAAGAACCAATTCATGATATGGCGACTCATATGTCATATATGAAAAATCTATGGCATGATTTAAACAAAGAATTATCTTCTCAAATGACAGAAAATTTACCTGAAATTTTGATAATATGCAAAATTTTGGAAACTTTACCAGAAGATTACTTCACTTTTAAATCAAGTTGGTTACTCATGTCGAAGAATGATAGAAACTTAGAAAGTCTGACAACACAGTTGTGCGCCCATGAACGAGCTTTGACGAATAAAACAGATACTAGCACAAGTCAAGAGGAAGCCTTATATGTAAATACGAAAGTTAAAAAGAATAAGCAAGTACAAAGGAAATTTGAGAATTGTAAGTGCAATTACTGTGGAGAAATTAGGCATAGAGTACGGAAATGTAAGAAATGGATTTCTGACGGAAAACCACCAAAGATTACTAACAACAGTACCAACTTAAATCTAGTGCTAATGCATATAAACACAGAACCAGCTTTAAACACTGCTATTGCTGAAGATTATGACACATGGTATGTGGACAACGGTGCGACAAGCCATGTTACTTTCAGAAATGATATTTTTGTCAATTTCGAATCCTTCAGAGATAATTTTACAGTAACAATAGCAAACGGTTGTGTAATTAAGGCAATTGGCAAAGGATCAGTTGATATAGAAGCTAAAGTCAATGGTAAGATATCAAGAATTAGATTGACTGATGTATGGTATGTTCCTGATATAAAGAGAAATCTATTTTCGGTTTTGGCTGCACAAGACGTATTAAACAAAAGCATGTTTATGTCAGATAGAGAAACCTGTTCACTCAAAGTTAATGGAAAAGTTATGCTCGTAGGTAAAAGAGTGAAGAATGGAGGTTTATATAATATAAACTATATGTTCATACACTGAAGAACATAACTCCAAATTTGAACACTATTACATCGACAGATAATAATATCCTGCAACTATACCATGAACGGTTTGCTCATCAGAATAAAAGACATGTAAAGAAAGTAATAGAATAGGAATTAATCTAGATTCTGAATTATGTACCGGATGCATATATGGAAAATGCACAGAAGGAAGTTCGAAACAAGAGATAGAGCTAATAATCCCGGAGAAAGAATACATACGGATGTTTGTGGTCCTTTTCCTGATTCTTTCTATAAGTATAAATATTTTCTTTTGTTCAAAGATGATTACAGTAAGTACAGACATGTGTACTTCCTAAGACATAAATCTGAAGTTCATATGAAGCTAGAACAAATGATAAAGGAATGTAAAATAAATGGACACACTGTTAAAGAAATCATCAGTGACAATGGAGGTGAATTCGATAATGAAAAAGTAAGACAAATACTACATAGAGAAGGTATAAAACAAAGGTTGACTATGCCTTACACACCACAACAAAATGGGTGTAGTGAGCGAGAAAATAGAACTTTGGTTGAGGCCGCTCGTAGTATGATGCATGCTCATGAAGAATTACCCGTTGCATCTTGGGCAGAACTAATTATGACAGCATCTTATATTTTTAACTGAACTGCTCCTGTTGTATAAGGCATTTAAATAGTGTTATAAAATAATAAGATAGTTTCCAGTTGAGTATATATTTACAAGTGACAATACACAACGTTGCTATGTTACACATATCGTCATCTTATTCTAAGTTTAATAATAAGTAGGTAATATACCATGTAGGTACTATACTACATTACTCCCCCATTTACAAAGCCAAACGTTTCGTACGAATTCTTTCTGATCGGCGAGGAGCGGGGGTAGTATTGGCACTACTCTGTAGCGGCAAAGACTCGAATGCTGCAGCCTGTGTAGTCAGCGGCAAAGGCTCGAAAGCTACAGCCTGTGTAGTCCCTTCAGATCTCGACAATGGAGTCGTTATAGTTGTAGAGCCACGATTTGGCTCTTTCTGTGTACAACTGCTCTGCGGCTCCGCAGGCTGTGTAGCTGATGTTCCTTGATACGATGTGTTATCTTCAAAACGAACTAATCGTGGCCTTAGCTGTTCCACATGTTTCTTTTTTGTCTTCCCATTTTCTAAAACCTCGTATGAATAAATACCTGTTCTTTTCTTAATAATACCTGGTTCTGAACCTCTTTCAGTTGGTCGATTTATCCAAACGTTATCACCTGGTTGATAATCTGATATAACATTTTTGCTATTAGCATTTAGCTCTTGGAACAAACGAGCTTTTTCCAAATTTTCGCTGACGTTTGGTTTTAATAGATCAAAAATGGTTCGCATCCTCCTCCCGAACATCAATTCAAATGGAGTTCGATTTGTTGAATGCCGTGGAGTACAGCGGCATGCTCTTAGAAATTTGTTCAGCCGATGATGTACATCGTGTTTGCCATCTGCTGCTAACATTCTTTCTTTAAATGTGCGCACTGCACGTTCTGCCAGCCCATTTGTTCTAGGATGATACGGTGTACTTTTTATATGTGTGATGTTCTGATCTTTACAGTAATCCTTAAAATCATCTGATGTGAATTGTGGCCCATTATCACTTACTATATATCGTGGTAAACCAAATGTTGTAAAAATTTTATCTAATTGATTGATCGTTGCAGTAGTTGTGGTGGTTTTCATCGGTATAACCTCCAGCCACTTGGTGTAAGCGTCTATTACTATAAGCCACATGAAACCGAAAATAGGACCTGCAAAGTCTATATGTAGGCGATGCCAGGGTTCTGGGGGCACTCCCCATGGATAAACTGGTGCTTCCTTTGTATTCTTTCGTGACTTTTGACAATACTCGCAAGACTTTGAGAAATCTATTATATCTTTATCAATGTTTGGCCAATAAACATGCAGTCTTGCTAAGGATTGCATGGCATTAATACCGTTGTGCCCATCATGGAGCATTTCTAGAATGTCTTTTTGGAAAATTTTTGGAATGCACAATCTTCCGTTCCATAATACTATACCATCTTCAAATGACATCTCATGACGTTTTTCATAAAATGTGTGAAAATGATTAGGTAATGTTTTTTTTTCCGGCCAGTTTGAAGTAATAAAACTTTTTATTTTGTTTAGCACATTATCTTTTAAGGTTTGTCGTTTCAAACTTTTAAGAGTGATGGGAAGGTTTCTCAGTCTAAGATTTAACAAATGCGCATATTTTGGTAACCCTGTTATTTCCTCTGACGCCATTGTTGTGCTTGGTAGAGGAAGACGAGAGAGTGCATCAGCGGGAGTGTTTTCTTTTGATGAATGATAACAAATGTCATAATCATAACTATTCAAAACCATTGACCACCTTAACAATCTATTACTAGCAACCTTAGGTGTTTCTCGATCTTGATTAAAAATGCGCTCTAGTGGTTTGTGGTCAGTAAGGAGGGTAAACTTTCTACCATATAGATAGTGATGAAATTTGTTTACGCCGTAAATTATACCCAGAGCTTCTTTGTCGATTGTTGAATATCTTTTTTCTACTTCATTTAAAGTTCTAGATGCAAAGGCTATTGGTTTCATAACGTTGTTTTGTTTGTGAAACAATACAGCACCTAATCCTTTATCAGAAGCATCACTGCTTAAAAAGATGGGTAATTCGGCATCGTAATGTATTAAGGTATCCGTTGAGGTGAGAGTGTTCTTTAAATCTTGGATAATGCGCGTATCCTCTTCTGTCCAATTCCATCTTTGACCTTTTTTTAATAATCTATATAGATAAGCGCATTTGACGTGCAAGTTATTGATGAAACGGCCATAGTATGTTATAGAACCCAAAAATGAGCGTAGTTCTGATACGTTTTTGGGTACTGGCATGTTCTTTATGGCTTCTACTCTCTCGTTTGTAGGATGTATACCATATTTATCTATTCTATGACCCAAAAATTTGATACTTTCTTGAAACCATGCACATTTACTTCCTTGACTTTTGACACCTGCTGCTGTTAATCGTTCTAGAACAGCTTTTACGCGTTTAACGTGCTCCGTTAGTGTTGATGCTGTTATCAAAATGTCATCCAAGAAGCATACTGTGCCATCCAACCCACTCAGTATTTGATGCATGATTCTTTGAAAAACGGCTGGAGCGAATGATATTCCAAACGGCAAACGTTTGTATTGAAAATATCCTTTGTGTGTTGCGATTGTTAAAAACTTTTTGGAATCTGGGTGAACAGATAATTGTAAATAAGCGTCTTTGAGATCGATTTTAGTAAAAAGCTGACCGCCAGCTAATTTTGAAGTTACTTCTTCAAACCGCGGCAACGGATAATCGTCTGTTTGGACATATCGGTTAATAGTAACTTTAAAATCTGCACAAATTCGTATATTTCCGTTCGATTTAAGCGCTATTACAATTGGTGAAGCCCATTCGATTGGTGTCGTCATAGTATCAATCGGTTCTAATATGTCTTGCTTAACAAGGCGTTCCAGTTCTTTTGTTACTTGATCACGAAGTGCTAAAGGTACTGGACGAGGTCTAAAAGCTTTTGGTTGTACATCTTTATTAATATGTATTTTAGCGCAGTGTCCATTTATTGTTCCCAATTTTCCATCAAACAAAGAATTAAA
This sequence comes from Macrosoma leucophasiata, assembly GCA_036365455.1. Classification (NCBI taxonomy): domain Eukaryota; kingdom Metazoa; phylum Arthropoda; class Insecta; order Lepidoptera; family Hedylidae; genus Macrosoma; species Macrosoma leucophasiata. Next base: position 16,020,934 of record JAWQUS010000007.1, on the reverse strand, counting down.
ATCCTTTAAAAGTTTATTTTTATAGTAATCGCTACCTTTTGTTTTGGTGTGTTTCGTGTCTTCCGTTTTTATGTTACATAATCTAGCCCCTTCTGGCATAGGTAAATTAAATGCAAGACACCAATCCAATCCGAAAAGAGGGACGTCGTTTTCTTTTGTTACGTGGGCTTCCAGAATTTTTGTTGTGTTGAAAGCTGTTACAGATATTTTACAAACGCCTAAAGTTTCAACTTGTACAGCTGTATAAGCAATCAGATTTTTGCATTTCATTAGTTCTGGTCGACCAATTTTTTTCCATAACTTATGTCCTATCACTGTATGCACTGCTCCAGGATCATATAGCATTTCAATATTTTTTTTGTTTAAAATTGTTGTTATCATAACTTTTGTGATATGTTTATGCGAATTAATATGAAAAGTATTCGTACTTTCATCGCTATCGCTGGTATTCGAATCCGAGTCATGTTCATTCAAACGTCGAGTTCTAGAATTTTTATGCTTAGTTGTTAAACAAACCGACGAAAAATGATTTTTCTTTCCACAATTGTCACAAATTTTACCTCTAGCAGGACAATCTCGGAGTTGATTGTGATATCTGTTGCCACAAAATATACATTTCCTAGATTCTCTCGTTCTGTTATGCGATTTCTTTGATTTTTTTGATATCTTATTGGTTGTAGCATGCTCCAAATGTTTACAAGTAAATAATTGTTGAGTTTCTGTTATACGTAAGGTTTGAATTTCAGCCTGTTCCAATTCTCGTGCTGTTGCTAGTACATCGGCTAACTTTGATTTATTTGATGGATGAGCCCTTATAATTTCCTGTTGCCATCTAATATTGTTGATACCGATAACTAGTTGATCTCGAATACGTTCTTCTAAGTTTGATCCAAACTCACAATGCCCAGCTAGTGCACGCAATTCCAAAACAAACTTGGATACGGGTGTGTTGTGAGCTCTCTGTTTCGCTGTAAATGCAACCCGTTCGGATAATACATAGGTCTTTTTACCATAGTGTTCGTTTAAGACCTCTATAATTTCATCAAAAGTCTTATTTGTTATTGATGTTGGACGGAAATGGTTTACAAGCACCTTGAAAGTTGTGGCACCTACCTTTGAAAGTAATAGTTGTTTGCGTTTGTTATCATGTTCATTACTTTCCAGTAGTCCATGTAGATCAAGAGCTATTTTGAATCTTTGGATATAATATTCCCATTCCTCCAATTCATCTTCAAATTTCTCGAAATTAAATACCTGGGAGAACTTTTCAGTCATCCTCGTCGCCAATTATGTTGTATAAGGCATTTAAATAGTGTTATAAAATAATAAGATAGTTTCCAGTTGAGTATATATTTACAAGTGACAATACAAAACGTTGCTATGTTACACATATCGTCATCTTATTCTAAGTTTAATAATAAGTAGGTAATATACCATGTAGGTACTATACTACAGCTCCAACTTCTGAAGAAGAGAAGTCACCACATGAACTCTGGTTTAATAAGAAACCATCAATTAAACATTTGAAGATAATTGGCACCGAGTGTTACGCCCATGTACCCAAGCAGAAGCGAACAAAGTTGTCAAGGAAAGCTCAGAAATGTATATTGATTGGTTATGACGGAGACGATGGGTACAGACTTTTGTCTAATCAAAATGGCAAATATAACCTGATCAGATCTAGAGACGTAACATTTAAAGAAAATGTCACTGAATCAGTAGGTCTAGAAGAAGAAGAACTTGAACATAAGAAAGTGATAGACATTCATGTACCAATTGACACAGAAAATCATCCAATGTATGAAGCAAGGGAGGATAATAGTAATCATAGAGAATTTCGTACAAATGTTAAACCTAATTCTATTAATGTGCCTCTTGAATCGAATGATTTATTTGAAAGAAATGGTGATTCAGGTTCAGTTCCAGTCTCTTCTAATATAGAACCTGTTTCAGAGATCTCTAGACATTGTGATCAGAGATCTGAAGATCAATCAGTTTTACCTACATCCTTGGAGTATGAATGTACTGAAGAAGGAAATTAAGTAGTTGAAATGCCAGAAGACTCAGATAGGTGGAATATCTTTTAAGAGAAATTGAAGATGAAGGTCAAAGAACTATTCAGTTAAGGGAGTAGTCAGATATAATGACTATGTATTGATGTCATACGCTGAAAGTTTGTGTCAAGAAGATCCAACTACGTACAAAGAAGCTGTGACAAGTCCTCAAAGAGAACAATAGCTAAAAGCTATGGATAGTGAGATAAAATCTCTCAAAGAGATAAAGACGTGGATTTTAGTACCACTACCAAAAGACAGAAAAACGATTTCCTGTAAATGGGTATACAAGACTAAAACCAATGCTGATGGATCTCTAGACAAATTCAAAGCTCGGCTTGTTGCTCGAGGATACACACAGAAGAAAGGAATTGATTATGAGGAGACATTCAGTCCAGTGGCCAAAATGACTACAATAAGATTAGTATTGAGCATTGCTGCAAATGAAGGTCTAAATTTAACTCAATTCGATGTTTCTACAGCCTTTCTTAACGGTACGTTGAATGAGGAAATTTATATGAAACAGCCGGAAGGCTATAGTGATGGCACAGGTAAAGTTTGTAAACTAAAGAGAAGCCTCTATGGATTAAAACAAGCACCTAGATGTTGGAACCAATGCATAGTAGATTATTTGAAAAGTATTAGATTTAATCAATGTGATAATGATCCATGCTTGTTCACAAGGAACACTAGTAGCAATAAAATTATATTGGCTCTCTATGTTGACGACGGACTTGTAGCAAGTAAGAACCCTAAGGACTCAGATAAATTTATTTTAGAGCTGAAGAGAAGGTTCAAGATAACTGCAAAGCCACTTACATACTTTTTAAGTCACGAGATTGACAAAACGGAAGATGGCGTGAGATTATCACAAAAGCACTACGCATCCAAAGTCATAGATCGCTTTGGAATGACGGACTGTAAGCCCATATCAACACCAATAATAAAAGATGGACCTACAGAATCTGAAAACGGTACTGAAGAGGTAAACTCTTTTCCTTATAGAGAAGCTGTGGGAGCCTTGGCTTACTTAATGGTAGGAAGTAGACCAGACCTAGCTTACGCTGTGAGTGTGGTATCTAGAGTTCTGGATAAACCTACAAAAGATGACGTTGTCAAAGTCAAGCGTATTCTAAGATATGTAAAAGGAACTTTAGACTCGAGCATCATTTATAAGAAAGGCTACAAGACAGGCATTTTAGAATGCTACAGCGACTCAGATCACGCAGGAGATATGACAACAGGACGTTCGACGTCTGGCATCATTAATATGTATGTACTCAGGAGCTGCTATATCCTGGTGTAATCGAAAACAGACCTGTGTATGCTATATCGAGCACTGAAGCTGAATTAGTGGCATCTAGTGAAGCAGCAGGAGAAATTGTATGGCTTAAGAGATTATTCGGTGAAATATCAAGCCTGAAAGAAGTAGCTTAAGGTTGATAACATAGCTGCCATCAGAATTTCCCAAAATCCTGATATGCATAGACGGATCAAGCATATTGCTATAAGACATTTCTATATCAGGGAACTTGTGACGAATGGCGATATATGCGTAGAATATGTGCCAACGGAATTCCAACTGGCTGACATCCTGACTAAAGCTCTACATAGGCCAAGAATGGCAATTATATCAGCAAATATAGGGCTAGTCCAAAAGGGAGGATGTTAAAGGAGTTTGGACGTCGATTTATTTTTAATTGTTTATAAAAATAGAATGTCATTGTCATATACATTTTTGTTAGAATTTTTACGTCTTAGTTACGAATAAATCGATCCCATGAAAATTAATTTTAAATAATTTTTCATTAAAACACGAACCTCAACATAAACCACACCCATGAAAAATCTTATTTAACACGAAGTGACAATTCAAGTACCAACAAATTATAATAATAACTAGCTGCCTCGACGAACTTCGTATTGCTATAGAGGTAAGTATAAAATAATTAAAAGTCCAAAAAAACGAAAAAAAAAAATTGGTGAGTCATTTAAGGACATGAAAAAATAGACATCAACCGATTCTCATACCTACCAACTATACACATTAATTGTTTTTATATTATTTCGCATTAACACATGCTTGTGAAATATAAATAAAATATACACATTAAACATAATGATCGGTCTAGCCGCTGCGGAGGAGTAGGTATTGTTACAAACACTGTGACACGTGAATTTTATAAAAAACCTTGTTAAACTTAAAACAATACATCATTCTTACCTTTCAAAATCACCAGGAAGTTTAAAAAACGAAAGCTCCGGTTTTGATGATGATGAGTTCAAACAGCCGTATATCACGCAATACACTCGTGGCATCTTTGACACACTCTTGGAAACAAAACAAATTTTATCGCAACGTGACCGCTTGTCTCGACGCGACACTCGCTACTGTAGCACCGCGAGAACCGCTTAGAGGCCTCGTAGATGCGCATGTTTGTGCAGTATATATACTAGTCTATGTGTTTGTGTGAGCGTGCCGTTTTGAACGCTTTGTACGTAGTTTCCTCACTGTTCTTATTTACATTGTGACTTGGACGTGATTATCACAGATCACTAATCTCGCAGTTCTCGCACTAACCCACAGATCTATACTACTCTACGCACCACAGAGTACATTTTATCTATATGGCCAAACCAAATAACCAAATGGCCATAAGTCTAAGGATCAAGAGGAAACGCTCGCTTCTACGAATCTACGAAGAAGCTTAGTTTAATAACAATGGGTAGTCCTGAGCGTGAGTTGTGTCCGCCACCTTCAGAAGAAGATGAGCTGACTTTACCCAGAGCAAGTATCAATAAAATGATAAAAGAATTGGTGCCATCCGTTCGAGTCGCATTTGAATCAAGAGAATTGATTTTAAATTGCTGCACAGAATTTATTCATTTGCTAAGTTCTGAGGCAAATGAAGTATGCAATCAAAGTAATAAAAAAACTATAAATGCTGAACATGTTCTTACAGGTAAGAAAAGACATTCCTTCTCTATATTCATAATAATATGTTTTGTAATTTATTTATTTAGGAAAAGACTAATCATGGCACAGTGCCATGTATATTATTTCCGGGACACTTGTGTATAATTTTAATACACATTTCTTAACTTAGCTGGCTCAAACACAAGGTCGTAATAAGTCATTGCACATCTTAATGTCTAGTACTGTGTATTGTTAAAATGCACACTCTTTTCATAGAATTTATAAAGCCACATTGTTGTCTTGACCCAGGAATTTCTTAGTAGGTATATTTATGGTTTTGTGTCAAAGTTATTGATTGCTGCTTGGCACTGAGGGTTCGAGGATCAGATCTGGGTATATTGTTTAGATTTTAATATATCTCCACATTGTCATATTTTTACTTTTAAGTCTACTTCTAAGCTCAGTAAAATGTTCTGAATATAAATGAAGGACTGTTACTTGATAGTGAATTGATTTTGATGTAAAACATTAACCTTATAACCCTTGAAAAGTATTTCTTTAGATAATGGTTATGAAACAATGCCAAAAGAAGATTCTGAATGTTAACAAATTATAGTAAATTGATTAATCAATGAAATTAATATGTTGTAGCTTACCTAAATGGACTGTTTGTCCCCAGTATTACAAAGTCATCAACATTTTCTAGTGTAATGCCTTTAACCATAACAGAAATATTTTTTCACTATTGGTAGAGTTCCAGTGTAGGAGTTCAAGGGAGTAGTCACCAGGCCAGATCCAGGCTGATCACATTATTTATGGAATTGCCAAAATCTTTAATCCAGGACAGCAAAGTAAAATTCCTGGTCATGGCACAGTCTCGGGAATCTCGGCCACCTTTCAACCCTTTGTGGTATCCTGGTATCTGCCAGATTTTCTCGCACCCCCTACTCACACTGAAGCACTATGACCCATAGGGATGTTTTGAGTTCACCCGAAGACACACTATACTGTCATCGCTGGTCTATTCAATTTTTAGTATGTAACAAAGGTGGCAAACATTCATGGATTTCACATGTATGATAAGTGATGACTGCAGTCTATAGACATCTACACAAACCAGATATCAAAATGCAGATGGGTTGGGATCTATGAGACCTAAGTTTTTATATCTCTGTGATAGTTATCACGGAGCCATATATTACTATCTAACAGAGACATGATAGTGCTGAACACTACCACCTAAGAGCAGATAGATTAAGTAATGCGGTGTGGTGCCTACCCCCTCAAGCTCCTACACTTGGAACACAAGTTAGAACTCTACTACCAGTGAAATTCTTTTTTTTATTTATGTGAACACTTAAATATTCTGAAATGTTGTCGCTCTAGAACAGAGGTTCCCAAACTATTTTTTCTCGTAGACCCCTTTCAATTTTGTTCTGGTTTCTGTGGACCCCCTCCTTGCTACATTTATATCACATTCCCATATTTCCAACGCCTACGTAGACCCCCATCGAGTCCATGGACCTCAGGGGGTCTATATGGACCACTTTGGGAATCACTGCTCTAGAACTATGGTGCGGTGTGATATTTCAGCTTTAGACCGATTGGGATTCAGCGACTACACAGTTGAAGCAGAAGCTGTGCTTAAAGACTGCAAGGCTGTTGCTGCTAAAAGAAGGAGGCAAAGCACAAGACTGGAAAATTTAGGTATACCCGAAGAAGAATTGTGGCGACAACAGCAAGAATTGTTTGCAAAGGTATTTGCAGCAGACAAATTTTGTATCTACCTACTTATACACAAAAATAAATAATAAAACAATTGAAATGCTATGAGCGTGTGATCATCAACACAATGGCACCTTCCAAATTAAGGCTATTAATGGCCATCATGCAGCAGTTCACAGAACATTCAGCTGTAAACACGGTGTGTCTACCTTTATAGCGTAGTCCACTGTGTTAAATTATTTCTTTATTTGAAACCATTAATAAAGAGAAAGCATTTCAACAAAGCATTGCAGGTGTGTCAGGGCCAGAGATAGCTCTCCACACTCTGCCTACCTCGTACGGGACTTGGCGTGAAGATAAATTCATAGACATGAGAGGTGGAATTTGCGAGAAGATGAATGAGTTGACGAACGTAATGAGTGCGAGACGCCTGTATGTTTTGTGTGTAACAGAGACTTAACAAAAGGGCTGCGAGGTCGAAGATCTCGCGGGTGGAATGATGGCTCTGTGGGTAGGTGTGCCTAGTCCGATCATGCCAGCGCGGGGGTAGGCGTCCTTCTGTCCTCTCGTTTAGTCACTGGAGTGAAAGATTATGGTCTGGTGAACCCGAGACTAATCTGGGTCCGAATTAAATTTAGCGTCACTAGGGTGTTTTTGGTAGCAGCATGCATATGCTGAGTTAAATGAAGTATGAGCTAACGGTGCATACCGGTTAGCTCAGCGACCGTTCTAGGTCCATATGGTGATAGAAGAGTAAATGATGCTGGTAAGCTGATACTTGACTTATGCTTGGAACGGAGTCTCTTTGTGTCTAACACAGTATTCCGACATAAGGACATTCACAGTATTCACACGAAGGAGGAATGAACAAAAAAGTATGATTGATCTGATCGTGGTTCGTCGTGATTCGTCGCGCGCGTTAGCGCGCGGCGCGGTATAGGATTCGGGGCACGTGCCCCTTTTCCTCGGCATCTTCTGCTCCCATAGTAATGGGAGCGGCGTCTTGTCTGGGTGGCGCAGTGGTAAGCGCCGCGTCGCCGATTAGGGCGCAGCGACGGAGTAGGCGCCTCCCAAGTGTGGTGGTGCCGCGATGACAGCGGTGCCGCGGCGGTTGGTATTGCGGCGGCGGGGGTGTCGTCACGGCGCGAAGTGGCGTCGCTGCGGCGGCTTCCGTCGCCCAGCGTCGAGTTTTGGGAAGCCAACAGGGGCGAGCATCCACCACTCCAGTGGCAACGCCCGCAGATATTGCGCGGTCGTAGCCCGGACCGTAGTCGGACCCGCGACCGCATCCCCGATGGAAGCCCCCACGTCCGGGAATCGAACCCGGGTCGGGCAGGTTGCGTGACATCGTCACAGGGCTCTGCATCTAATGGCGAGCCCGGCCGAGCTTGGCTCACTAACGTATCGGATCACGATTCGGGATCGGGGCTCGGACATACGTCGGCGTCCCGGGGTGTCCGGGTTGATACCACGGAGAGGATTTCGCGCGGGAGTGCCCTCCCGTCAGGCGGCCTGCTATGTAGTGGGGCAAATCCGTGGAGGTGTCCGTGAGGTCCGTTTTCCGCACGATAGTACATACCGCGCGCGAGACGGACCACGAACTCCTGAACGGATTCTACACGCAGGTCCCGTGAGATGACGTCATTTCTGACGTACCTCCCCGCGTTGGTTATCAATCGTAGACACACGTTTTGCTGTACCTGTAGGCGACGTCGTTGCGTAGTGGAGCACAAGGCGTACCACGCTGGTGCAGCGCACGTCAACCTAGTTCGAATGTAGGTGTTGTAGATCCGCAGCTTGGTGCTCAACGGCAGCCTCGACTGCAGTACCGGACGTAGCATCGCTCGAGCAGCCGCCGCCTGGCGCACCGCGTTATCCACGGTGGGCACCATGCGCAGCGCTCTGTCGATGGTACACCCGAGGGACTTGACCGACGGCTGCCATAGAACATCTTGGCCGCGGAGCCGTAGTGGTGGTAGTCGGTAGCGGAGTGTTCGCGTTGCGAAAGCGGCCGTCTTACCCACATTGACGGCCATCCGCCACTTATCGAACCACTCCGGCAATCTATTCAGCAAACGTTGCATTTGCTCGTATGCAAAATGCAACCGGGGCGCCGACGTAAAGTAAGCGCTGTCGTCGGCAAACAGGGACAGCATTACATCCCTTTCTCCTTCGCGCAGATGTTCGCGCAAGGTGGGGATGTCGTCTGTATACGCCGCATATAGCGACGGCGACAAACAGCTGCCCTGTGGTACTCCTGCACGGATCGGATGGTGTGGCGATTCCTCCCCATCAATCGAGACCTAGAACCGCCTGCCCCCCAGGAAGCTAGCCACCACCCTGTGTAAGGCGGGATGCAGTATATCTAATTTCGCCAAGAGTCCAACATGCCACACCCGGTCGAAGGCTTTCTCGATATCGAGAAATACTCCGACCGAGTACTGACGATTGTTGAACTCATTGGCGAGATAGTGTAGTACCCTCACCAGCTGGAGCGTCGTGGAGTGTCCCGCGCGGAAGCCAAACTGCTCCTCCCTACATGGAAGGTGTGGCCTCAGCCTCCGCAGCAGAAGACGCTCGAACAGCTTGGCGAGGTGTGAGAGCAGCGTGATAGGGCGGTAGCTAGATGGATAGCGGCGGTCCTTGCCCGGCTTGGGGAGAACTATAACTTTCCCGAGTTTCCACTCGTTGGGAAAATGATCCGTGCGGAGTATGCCGTTGAATAGTCTGGTAAGGGATCGTGGTTGATAGTCGTCTTCGAAAGAGCCTGATAGACACTAGGGCCTACAGAGGTCCCAGCCGGTTTAGGGGTCTGTTCAAGAAGTGGCGACATTGGCGTGCCTTTCGGGCTTGAAAGAATAAAGAGTGAAAAGTTACAAGACTACTACTTCAAGGAGAATGTATAAAAGTCAAGTCCGTGAAAAGTTAGACGAGGTTTGTTTTACGGACTTGAATGTGGATGAATGTTGGCAAATTTTGAAAGACAGTATGGTGGAAGTTGCGAAAGAAATGTGTGATTATGTAAAGATATGCAAATCCTTAAATGGGGATGCATGGTGGGACAAGGAGGTACAAGACTCCGTTGAAAGAAAGAAGAAAACATGGCTGGATTATGTAGCATCTTTGCAAATGTAACATATTCGTTATCTTTAGACTGTGATAGTAGAATGAGAGATGTGAAGAGAGAAATTTATTATTTACCGTCGGCTCAAGAATGACACTTGTATTTTAGTGAAAGATTTATTTTATTTTCGACATCAAATGAAAGCTGATGAGAGACTGGCGAAGAGCTTTGAAACTAACATCAAACTCTATTGGAGGGAGGTGAAAAAGTCTAAAAGATTTTAAAATCTAAGGAGGGTGACATTCTTGAGAACACACAAGATGTGTTAAAACGATGTAGCGAGTATTATGGGGAAATGTATGATTATGTTCACAACACTGACGCCGGAGTTGCTGACTTGACGGTGCCAGTTTGTGAGGAGATAACAATAAATGAGATTGTATGGGCGATACGAAGTCTGAAATGTGGTAAGGCTGCGGGTATTGATAAGGTTTCTGCCGAAATGATCAAATATGGTGGCTTTGCCCTTTGGAATTCTTTCTGGGTGTTGTGCAACATTTGCTGGAGATTCGGAAGAATTCCAAAGGATTGGCGGTGTGCGGTCATCGTGCCTTTGTATAAAGGTAAGCGTATGAACGTATGAACTGCACCAGCTATAGAGCGATCAGTTTGGCAGCTAAAGAGTATGGGAAAGTTTTAGAAAGACGAATGAAAGAGAAGTCCGACGGGTTATTGTGGGATGCGCAGGGTGGTTTCAGAACTGGAAGAGGATGTATGGATCAAGTTTTCTCCCTCCGCAACATCGAAGAAAAGCATCTGGCTGTGAGCCACAAAGTTTTTTGCGGTTTTCTGGATTTGGAGAAAGCGTTTGATAGAGTATTACGACAGGAGCTGTAAGACATTTTGCTAGAGTATGGTATTGACGGCAGTCTGCTCCGTGCAATACAGTTACCAGTCCACGTATGTGGATTGTCAAGCATGTGTGCGGGTAGATGGGAACATGTCACCCTGGTTTGATGTTAACATCGGTGTCAGACAGGGTTGCGTGCTTTCGTCTAGGCTGTATATCATATATCTGGCGTATGGGTGACTTAGTGGTGAACTGTTTGCTTGTTTGCGCAGACAATGCGGTAATTGTAAGCTCTACACCATCTGGGCTACAATCACTGGTCACAGTCATGAAAGAAGATTGTATTGAAGAAAGGCTTACAATTGAATGTAAATAAAACTAAAGTAATAAATAGTATTTGAAAGAGAGGAACAAAGAACAAATGCAAGAATAGTAGTAGATGATGCAGTGTTAGAACAGGTGGATACAATTGTATATCTTGGATGTGCTTTTAGCAGGGATGGCAGGTACACCGCTGACATAGAGAGGAGAGTGCTTGCTGGGAATTGCGTGAATGGAGCGTTGGGTAAGCTGCTAGAGTCCAAACATCTAAGCCAGCGGCTCGGCTAGCCATACATAATGCTGTACTTACTTCAACGCTATTATATAGAAGCGAGAGCTGGCTATGCAGGAAAGAGCATGAAAGTAAATTAAACGCGGTCGAGATGAGATCTTTGCGCAGGATCTGCGGTGTATCGCTCACCGATCGCGTTCGTAATGAAGATGTGAGAAAGAGGCTATGTGTGAATGATAGAATCAGTGTAAAAATGAAAAAAGGCATGCTCCGATGGTTCAGGCATATAGAAAGAATGTCGAATGAGCGAATGACTAAACAGATATATATATATTTTATGTAATTGAAGTGGCAAACAAGCATGCAGTTCACATTGATGTTAAGTGATGACTGCAGTCTATGGACACCCACACAAAGACCGAGGCCAAAATTCACATGCGTTACCACTCCTGAGGCCTAAGGTGTTATGCCTCTGTGCCGGAAATTATAAGGCCATACATATCCACCTGACCGGAACACGATAGTGCTGAACACTACCATTTAGCGGCAAGTATATTAGGTAATGCGGCGGTGCCTACGCCCGCGAGCTCCGTCACTGGAGCTCGAATAACAAATAATACAATGCGAATGTGGATGATTGCAGTGGCCCAGGAAGACCAAGATTGACCTACTATGACCAAATAGGTCGAGTTCTGTCTGATGGTGGGGCCAAAGTTTTAGGAATCGGCGTGAGTGTATGAAGAGAATGATGATGGAAGATGAGGCACGGGAGGTGTGTCAGGACCGGAATATCTGGCACTTTACACTCTCTGTCTACCCCGTTAGGGACCTGGCGTGAAGATACATACTAGCGAGTGATAAATAAGGGTATGCAGGTTACGGTGCGTCACATTGCAACAGTGAGGGTGTGTGTAGGTTCGTGTTTTTATGTGTGGCCGTTGGAAGAGGTAGAATGCATAGGGTGTGCATACTGTTCATATGTACAAATTGAGGACAACTTATTTCTTAAATTAAAAATATTAAATACACACACATGTAATTTCAGTTCATGTATTGTGATTATAACTCGATTTTCTAATCAGGGCATAAGATAGTGTGGATTATTCCCCTTACATGTTGTATGTATATAAACAATGACTAGCAGTGTTATCGTGGACGATGCCTGCAAAAGTGGTTAATTCCCCTCAATTTATTCAGTTTCCAATTGCTTGTTACAAATATTATAAGTTCTAGTTTGGCCTAGTAGTTGATGCAGTACTAAATAATATGGAGCCATAAAAACCTATTACTTATATGATTTCAGGCTCGTGCAGAACAAGCAAAAGAGGAGCAACAACAATGGCTGTTGTTGCAACAACAAGGTTTAGTAGGGGCTGAGGGAGCCCCGCAACCTTATGTGCCACCCCCTGCAGGATTGAAGCAAGAGGATGATGAAGATGACGATTATTCATAAAGAGTCATTAAATATAACAAAGATCCTAATTATATTAGTAAAGTATTTTGTGTTATTGTACCTTACTTTTATCGTAACTGCACATAAAGTATTTAAAGTAAAAACTGTGTTCTGATTCAAAACAGTATTATGCATACAATACAAATACTCTGGTAAAGAACAATATCTAAACATTATTTTAAAATAAATTATTTGAAAATGTGCGCTTCCGAGCTGACCCCCGTTCTGACGCGCCTGTTCTTGCTTTCTTACGAACATGGAAAGGTTTTGTCTGTATGGAAGACAGCCCTCGTGCACCCGATACCCAGAAAAGAGGATCGCAGTGACCCTGGATTTCACCGAATTACAGGCCCATAGAAATAATAAGGCCGGCGAGCGGAGTTAGCCTTAAAAGGCTAACTTGAAATGGCCTAATTCTGCGCGCGTTGACTTTGCTTCTAAGCGTTATAATTCTATGCGCGCACCGTTGGTCTCACGCCTTGGCAGTGGCGTAGCTATAGGGGGCTCGTAGACTAGTATAGTGATCTGTGTAGGGGGCGGCCCGCACCGGGTGTCACCCGTTTGGGGTTGCACCCAAACACTTGATCACAGATCACTATACTAGCTGTTGATGTTAAGATGCTGACATTCACAGAGTATATCATCACGGTGTACCTATTTATAAACTTTTTGAAGTAAAATAATTGTTACATCCACAGTTACATCATTAAACTCATAGTAGATAATCACAGAACATACTACTCTCTTATAATAAATCGAGTTTCCATTGCCTATCTTTAGATGAAAACATTTTTGTTACATACTCTGTGACAAGATGTGTCAAAACAAGTTTTAAAGTTTTAAACACAGAGAGTTTTGGCGGGAACCTTGAAAGAGGCGTATGGTGCTCTTATTTTATTTCATTTTCTTGGTGTATTTTTAAGTTATATTGAATAAAGTTGGTGGCATTTTGTTTGATATAGGTTTATTACAGTGCCCGTGTATAGTGAAATAGAATAACAGTGCGAAAACACGACCTTTCAGGTTGCCTCCAAAACTTCATTGTAAATGTTCTGGTAAAGTAGCCATCGCTTTACTCGAATAACTTGATTGTAACTCACATAACTGACATATTATACTTGTTAACTTTTAAACTTGATACTTACATATTATACTTGATATTATACTAACTTTGACGCTGCTTAAATAAATACGAAATATCGTTTTACTTGACACTGGCAATATGCGTAATAGCGATGCCATAATAATAAAAAAAAAAAAAAAAAGTTTTAAACAACGACTAGCCCTCAGGCTATTGATATAATATTTTTAGACAACATGCGTCTAAAAATTCCGCATCACTGCCGTCCTGTGTTATGGTACCCAGAAGGCTGGCAGCATTGCCTCGTTGGATGGCAATGCTGATTCTTTGACCTAAAAATTGGCCAGTTTAGTTTTTATTCGTTTTTAATATCGACATATCGAAAAAATATAAATATTATATCAATAGCCTGAGGGCTAAGTCGTTGTTTAAAACTTCAAAACAAGTTTTGAAGTTTTAAACAACGTATAACTTTATTTATTTAGCTTTTAAATATACTTTAATTTTTTTTTATTATGTAGATTAATTAAGGTTTTTTGATAATTACATATGAAATAATTTGAAATATTTATTGTTTAGTTGGCAACAAAAACAAAAAATATCAAAACGAATTAAAATGTACATTTATACATTCGATATTTTTTTAATATTTTGAGAAGCTACGTTGTTTTTTTGCTCGTTCGTCTTTTTATAATTTTGTAGTTGGATCAAGGAAGAGATTAATCGATAACACGCAGGTTCAAAGAATTTTTTAATAATTATATTGACATATCGATAATTTTTATCGATATATCGAACACTGGTACTGATATTTTTTAAATAAAAAGATCAACAGCCCTACATCGAGTTTGACAAGCTGACATCGAAAAGACAGTGACATCTACAATTTTTTTTAGGGTCACGGCACAAGGCAATGGTTCTATCGCCATTCCACCCTATGTGTGACGTCATATGGCGCATACGTCTTTTAGGAAATACACTAACTTTCAAAGTAGAAATTATTAATGAAAAGTACAAAATTTCGAAAAATGGTTAAACACGGGTGCCCTTGTTTTGGATTAACTTTTAAATAATGTAATAAAACATGTAGGTTAAAAATATGAAATGTTGTCAATTGTGCTGTTGTGCTGTTGAAATATATTATGTTGTTTTAAACAAAATAAACAAACTAAACGGCCGACATGGCTACTACAAAATGAACAGTAACGATTAATAAATAAATACAAGAGACCAAAATCTAAAACATGTCATGTCATACTACAAATCCAGATGGAACGGTATTCCATATTTTGCTACATATAAGTATGCTACAGTATAAGCTTACCCACGTACTACAAAATAATTTCAGAATAATAAAACACACTGTGATGAAAAAATAGAACCATCGAAATCTCTTTGTCCTTTAATAGCTAAAGATTCCGAATGGGTTGATATACTTCAAACACCTACAACTCTTTTAAAACTAGCAACGCAACAACCGAAGAAGGAGTACTACAACTTGTAAGAATCCGAGGTCTTTCGATTGGTAAAGAAAATTTTGCTTAAATACGCTAAGTATAACCACTAGCGAATTGTGGGTCATTTGTAATATTTGTACGCATATATTGATCTCTGTTTATCTCTTCAAAGAATGCAGATTTTTGGTCCCGTAATGACTGTCACAGAGACAACAACTAACGTATCAGGGGTGGCAACGCGTATGCGTTTGAAAATATGATAATTAAAAAACACTGGAAAGTGCGTAGGTACCTACTATTATAATATAGTATAAAAATGTGTGCTATATAACCCTGACCCTATTTATAGGTAGACAGCGAAGATGGACCAGAGAACAAACCTTTGGCTGTTTTGTTTCCTGGATTGTTAGAAAAAGATCCTGCTACATTAGAAGGGTTGTTAAATAAGGCTATGTCTACAACGGAAGTAACAAAACATCTTGTCGGACAAAAACCGGATTTCAGATTAATGAAAATGGTGGACCGTTTAATTCCAAGCGACAAGGTATTGCAATTTTGTGAAAAAATACTTTTTATTTCATATCCTTTATGAATAACAAAAATAAATAAAATACTCTTACACTCACAGAACCACCCTACAGGTATAAATAAACCTGTGTCGAGGGTGCCGTTGTTCAAACTTATCACATACCTATCTACAATAAAAACCGGTCAAGTGCGTGTCGGGCCACGCGCAGTGTAGGGTTCCGTAGTTTTTATGTTTCAATAATGTAATGAAAATAATAAATTTGTATTTTCTATAGAGTTGTTCGAAAATTTGAGTAAAATACATTTGGTCGACTATTACTCGCAAACTTCAACTATTACTCGCAAGCTTCACAAGCTAACTTAAGTGTGATAGCACAATGTAAATATGGAACAGTGAGGAAACTACGTACAAAGCGTTCAAAACGGCACACGCACACAAACATGCGCATCTACGAGGCCTCTAAGCGGTTCTCGCGGTGCCGCGGTGCTACAGTAGCGAGTGTCGCGTCAAGACGAGCGGTCACGTTGTGATTTGTTTTTGTTTCCACGAGTGTTTTAAAGATGCCACGAGCGTATTGCGTGGTATGCTATTACGACTGTTTGAACTCAGCATCATCAAAACCGGAGTTATCGTTTTTTAAACTAACTGGTGATTTTGAAAGGCAAGAATGATGTATTGTTATAATATCTAACATAGGTATTTAAAAAAATCTCGTGTGACAGTGACTGTAACAATACGCCTCCGCAGCGGCTAGACCGATCATTATAAAATTTTGTGTGTATGAGAATCGGCTGTAGTCTTTTTTTTTTAGGGTTCCGTACCTTAAAAGGAAAAAAGAAACCCTTATAGGATCACTCGTGCGTCTGTCTGTCTGTCTGTCCGTCCTTCACAGCCAATTTGCTCCGAAACTACTCGACCGATTGAGTTGAAATTTTATGAATATATGTAAATTGGTGACCCAAAGATGAACACGTCAAGTAAAACAATAAATTTTAAACAGGGGGGCCACTTTCGGGTGTTTAATCAGAAAATTAAAAAAAAAAATCGTAAACTGTGTTGTGTGACATATCAAATGAAAGAGGTTGTTGTCAGCATCTCAGATATATTTTTTTTATAATTTTTGCATAAACAAATTTGAAGTTATTTAATCTCTCCAGATACGAGAAAAATATGACAACTGAAATTCAATTGTGTCTCGCCGCCGGTGGCCGTACGATCCTTGAAGGATTAAGGAAAACGACGAAAATTGACCATTCCCCCCCCCTATGTCCGAAACTACTGAACTTAAAATTTTGAAAAAAATGTGGAAAATAGTTCTTTGCCTATAGATTACTGGAAAACCTATAAGAAGTTTTTCATTACATTTCTTACTCTGTAAATGCACTAAATACGGAACCCTACACAGCGCGTGGCCCGACACGCACTTGACCGGTTTTTTTTTATCCCTAAATGGTAAGGATGATTATCACCATTTATTTTTTTCGACTTTTTGGACAGTTAATTTGTTTATTTATATACCTCTAAGGCGATACGAAGTTCGTCGAGGGAGCTATTTATTATCCTGCTTACCCGAGTGGGTGAGGGTAAGAGAAACTCGCCCGGTCTCGACAACTCGTTGCAGTATACCATACCAACACCATAAGATTATCTACGTAGACTACATATTATTATTTGTAAACTGTTTTACCGCGGTGTGACGTCATAACGTGCTCCAATTAAAAAAAAAAAAAAAAAAAAATACGTTTACACTCACAGTCCCACAGTAGGTAGGTATAATATAAACCTGTGTCGTGGGTGCCGTTGTACACATATAGCACATACACAAACACCCAGACCCGAAACAAATATCTGTAGGCCATACAAATATTTGTTCCGGTGCGGGGATCGAACCCGCGACCCTTCGAATCAAACGGTGGTTTCGCACCGCTGGACTAACCGGGTCGTTTAGGCCGTTTTGAGTCATTTCACTATTCGCAATATTTTGAATCGTTATATTTTAACAACTTTTAAGTACTTATTGACAATATGTTTCAAAGACAAATAGTATTTATTTATCCAATACTATTACAGAGTAACCAATAAAAAAATAGTCAACACCCCAATACGATTGACTAAACGTCAGTAAATGCTAAAATAATAACACCATTATTTAAAAAATTTAGTGACATCCCTGTTGCTTCAATGGAGTGTAGGTAAATATTTTATAATATTTACCTTGGCTTAGTTTCCATACTGTTTGTATCTATTTACAATGGTGATAGTTTTTCTTTTAATTTCGTTGTAACTATATTGTTAGGATTGCCGTAACGTTTGAATTACTTACAAAAACCGTTCAGTTGGTAGAGAGGAGGACACTTAACTCTAATGAAAATTGGCGCTTTATAGCTTAATAAATAACGAACAGTGAACTTAATCGAAAAATTATATTTGCACATCGCTAACATTTTTGAAATACCTATTTTTTTATTATTTAATTATTACAAGTCTCATCCCTGTGCTTCTTGCATTGTAGATAGAAATGTGTAGACCTAATTATTCCTTTAGATACCTATTTAATTTTCTTTTAAGTTTGCAAAAATGGTTAGAAAATGTCGCTGAAAATAGCAGTTCTTCATGTATAATAGAATCAGATTTAGATTTTAATAGTAAGTAGGTACCTCAGTATTTTATTTAAGTTAGGTATCTCGCTATCCACAAATTAACTAACCGTGCAAAATGCCTTACAATTACGAATTCCGATTAACCTCAAGGGGCATATGTTCTCTCACCATAGGACAAATTATCTTCGTGGAAATTTAAGGTCGATAATTTGGCCACTGACCTTTTGGCACCTGCACGTAGTTTTTTACCTGACGTCTACTTTCGTAGACAATCCTTGGTTGTCTGCAACGCCTTCGAGTCTCATTTCCTCTATTAATTCTATTACAGTGATCTCTAGGCCGTTTCTACATCGTTCTACATTACTACACCGTGTACGGGTAAAACATGGCTATAACTAAAAGATTAGGTAATGCGATGGTGCCTAAGCCCTCGAACTCCTATACTCTACCACCACCACTCGTTGTTGTTGATGGCATAATTACCACCGCATTACCTAATCTCAATTCCTGTCAGAGACAAAACAACTACGGCCGTGAACAAGTAGTGGCAATGTAATTCTACGCATCTAAATTTTGTACCTTGTTTATTGTCTTATGACTGCAGTAATCACCGTTCATATGCACTGCATATGAATTGCCAAAAAAGTATAACTAATTAATTTGTATTTACTGGTCTTTACAGCTGTTTTTCTCAAGATAACACTGAAATAAATGTATCACGATCAGAAACCAGAACATCTATAAATTGCAGCCTATCAAAATTCATCAAATAATGGAATTACTTCAAACAAGTTCGAGCTATAAACTGTCTAAGAACCACGTCGAATTGAATAGGTACCTACTCAAGTACATACAATATAGAACGGACACTTCTTTTCTCCCGCTCAATTGAAGTTTCTACACACTGCTCTGGTTTCGCGGGTACGTTTGAGATCAACAAACACAGGCCGCGCCACACTAATATAAAACAATTAATTATAAATTAAAAATAAGACCGTTTATTTGACTTATAAGGTTGGGGAAAAAGTTTCTTCGCATTTTTTAAGATAATTCAAAACATTTTTAATATAATTTATTTAAATTTAACTAAAGTATGTATGTACCATTTTGTTCGACAACCTTTTGCCATCTTGAAGGTAGGGACACGATCCCATTGCTATAAAAATTTTGAGACTTCTCATCAAAATAACGCGATAAGTGGATTTGGCAGTCCTCTCGTGATGTTAACCTAACATTGCATAAAGAATTCTGAAGAGACCGAAACAGGTGGAAATCTGAAGGTGCAAGATCAGGACTATACGGCGGTGCACTAACACCTCCCAGCCAAACTCTCTTAATTTTTGCTGAGTGGCTATAGATGTGTGAGGTCTAGCGTTATCATGATGAAACACCACACCCCTTCTGTTGATCAATTCCGGCCGCTTTCTCTCAACTTCTTGCTTTAATCTCATCAGTTGTTCGCAGTAGAGTTCGGAATCGATAGTCCTGCCTGGTAATAGCTCATAATGAATAATGCCCTTCCAATCCCACCACACACACAACATCACCTTATTGCGAGTTAACCCGGGTTTCGCCACAGTCTGTGAAGCCTGACCGGCCTTTGACCACGACCTTTTTCGCACGTTCTTGTCGTACGTGATCCACTTTTCATCACCAGTTATCAGCTTCTTCAAAAATGATTCGGTTTCATTACGTCGTAATAAAGAATCACAAAGAAAGAAACCTAATGAACCGTGTACTCAACACGGTTCATTAGGTTTCTTTCAGTGAGCTCGTGAGGTACCCAAATATCGAGCTTTTTTTTGTACCCAGTATTTTTCAAATGCGCCAAAACTGTTTTGTGATCAATTCTCAGTTCTTCAGCTATGTCGTAATGACTGATATGTCGATCTTGCTCCACTTTTTCAAAAATGGCATCCATTTTTTTATCCGTAATTTTAATTATACAGTACTTGGAGAAAAAAGTAATATTTTCTAAATACTATCGAAATCGATTGATCCCAAGTGTCGGCTGTATCGCCGCCATGTTTAACATAGTTGAAAATGATAAAATCGTTTGAATTTAATGTGGTTGGAACTCTAAAATATATTCTTGAATAAATTAATTGTATTTTATTCGCATTCTTCTTTAATTTACCCATTTTTTGAGGACGTGTACGAACCAGAGCCGAGATCGCAACATCTCCTTTGTGCTATTCTCACAGGCACTGCACTAGGTCCATAAAAATCGCAAATTTTTTTCGCGGCTTGCGTTACATTTTTACTTTTTTTGTAGTCAAATTTTAAAATGTATCGAATTTCTTCATTAGATTCACTCATCTTGACAGTACGAAAAACAAATGAAAATCAAACATTTGCCTAATTTGAATTTGGAATTATGTTCTTTACATTTTTAACTTTCAATGATACCAAAACCAGCCAGATACAAATACTACAGCCAAAGAGATTTTATTACAAGTTCATACATACTATAATGCGAAAAGACTTTTTCCCCAACCTATTATCACACAGTGTAATTTTCATTTTTTTGCAACTTTTCCCTAAACGGGGCTCCTATATTTAAAATGTCGGTAGATATTTATTTGTGTTGCATTTTTAGGTTACTGATGTAGTTACATTAGCTGTACCAAATTTCAACTCAAAAGGAGAAAATTGATTGTGAAAGACGAACAGACACACTGTGATAGACGGACAGTCTGTGTAAGTTCCTTTTTTTTTAAGGTAATGCCTAAAAAGCAATAAAATTCATATATAAATTTAACAAAATTAAATCCTTTATTATTATATACATTAAATTCTTTAAACAAAACGTATTCTGTTTAGAATAATCGTCAAACATATAAAGTAAATGGATCTCGGAACAGACTTAATGCTTCTAAACATAGCTACTTATTAAATAGATCTAACCCACTAAAACCTATGTCGATTCAATTCCTAATAAAAAATTAAAATGAAATATTTAGCCGAATTGTAAAATTCTGCATAGAAGTAAAAAATATTTAATCTTTCCCCCTTATTCATAAACGTACTTTAACTAAAGTGTTGCTAATCTTTCCTTTGTCCTTTTCTATCTGCACATTTGACAATGCAACTGACAAAAACAAAGCATTCTATAGCTAAAACGTTTCTAATGTACGTTTATGAATAAGGGGGTTAATATATAAAAATGAATGTTTGTCTGTATGTTCTTTATAGAATCGTTAACTACGCATTTGATAATGTGATGATCTTATGCAAAGATGTTGTACATGAGCCCACGAAGGTTTCTGAGCTGGCAAATTCGACGGATGGTGCCACTGTCATTTTTTTTAGTTGGTGTAGCAACGCGCGCAGTTTACAGTTTAATTTTGAGTGGGAGTTCTATCAAACAGTGGCGGATCTAGAATGTTTGTTTAGGAGGGTTTTAACCCAGCCAAGGATATGCTTTGGGTTTGTTCAGCACAACTTTATGTACAAAAATTCGGCCGAGACACAAATGATGTGATAAGTGAGTAGAGAAAATACGCCATTTTGTCTATCTGCCACATGTATTTATCTGAATGACAGATCACAGATGTACCTATTCGTATTTTACTATGCAGTAACTAGTAGTGACAAGTAAGTTTGTTTTGGTCAAAATTGGTAAAAATTCGAAATTAAAGAACTGTTGGGACGTTTACCATTGAGAGTTGGTAGATCTTAGGTTTCACCGGAAAATCTTGAGATTGTCTACAGTGCGGGCTTTTTATATATATATATATATATATGTAAAGAAATACTATTTCTTTCTTCGCACTCTGTGTGTTTACTTACCATGAAGTTTGGTTATAGTTTTTAACTTTTTAATTGTCTGATTTTAAAGAAGAAACGAATTCAGAATGTCAGATGACAGATTTAAATACGAGTTGATTGACAATTGGATAATCAATGAAAATTTTAATATTATATTATTTTATGTTTTAAAAGTGAAAGAATAAACTTTCATTGTCGTTTCTTCTTTACAGGTTTGAGTTCATATTGTTTTATATTACCTAAATAAAATAGTCTCTGTATAAAAAAAACTAACAATAAATCTTCTTTACAGCAACACAAGGTTTATTTCTTTCATGTAGTAAAACAGACTTATAAAACGACAATTTTGTTTATAAAAAGATGCAAATGGAGCAGTTACGTTTTGAATTCACGATTTTACCGGCGAATGATGGAAAATCTAATATTTGTTGTGTAACCTCAATCACAACTAAAGATGAAAAAAAAATTGCTATACCAGAGGAATTACAGTCTGTTGGATTTCACGAAGAATTAATTGAGACAGCTGTGTACAACAAAGTAAAAAATAGTTTAAAGAAAAGACATCAGACACGAAGAGTTTGGATAACTATGACAGATAAATTACGAGAAATTTACATAGATGCTGATGGTAACTTACAATTTGGAGAACAATATCTGGAGGAAATTGAACATAACCGAGCATCTGAAGAACAAATTAGAGATTCGAATTTATTGGAAGAAATGTTTACAAAGTTAATAGAAAATACACATGATTTAAAAAAACAGAATCTGAAATATGTCGCAGAGAAGTTTGTGATTGAGAAAGGAGATGTTGCGAGCTCGGCCCTGGTTCGTACATGTCCTCAAAAAATGTGTAAATTATAGTAGAATCCGAAAAAAATACAATTAATTTAATCAAGAACATATTTTAGAGTTACCACCACATTTAATTCAAACGATTTTATCATTTTCAACCATGTTCAACACGGCGGCAATACAGCCAACGCTTGGTATCAATCGATTTCGATAGTATTTATAAATTTTTTTTTTTCTCCAAGTACTAGATAGTCAAAAAACAATAAAATAAATGAAAATGTCAAAATGATATCGTTCGCCATATTCGCCATGTTGGTTTTAAGTTGCAATTCTAACTGCAAATAATGTTTTGTAACTGCAAACAAAGCTAAATAAGTGAAAATATGCAGTAAAAACGTTTTTATATTGATTTTGCCTGTTTAATGATATTGTGTACAATACATGGCCGGAGGTCCATACATTTTTGCAACATCTCCTTTACGAGCAAAAACTCGAATGCAAGGCAATGGATTGACATTTTTGAGAGAGAATGTTCTCGCTTCGGTATTATGAAAGATGAACAAAAAATTGAGATTCTCCGACTATTTATGGATAAAAGTTGTGTTGATTGGTAAATAAAAATAGGAATGGAACGTACAGAAAGTATGAAAATCAAAGGATAAATATTACAAATGAAGGACGTTATCCATGCAAAATATGCGTAAAATTAAATAAAGGGGTTCGCTATCATTCCGAAGCTGCATGCTGGTTTAGAGTTAGAGAAGATGATAAATTAAATAAAAGATATATTAAACATGTAAATAATTCAGTGATTGAAGCAGAGTTAAATGAAACAGAACAAAAAAACTAGTAGTGACACCATTGATTAAGATCAAACTACTGTTAAATAATAAATTAGAAATTTATGGAGTATACGATTCAGGTTCAAATGTATCTCTAATTAATTCCAAATTACTAAAACTAAATACAAAAGGACATAACTCGAATGAAGAAAATATAGTAACAATTAATGGTGTCCAAAAAACAAGTGGTTTGACAAATTTAAAAATAAAAATTTTTGAAATAGAAGAAAATGTGGATGTGTACATCATTGACGAACACAAATTCAGATATGATTTCTTAATAGGATTAGATATGATAAAGAAATACAAGCTAGTACAAAATGAGGAGTTAAAAATAACTCAGAAACAATACTTACATGAAAAGAATAGTAAAAAAATGGAGAAAAAGATAGACGAAGGTGAAAATGAAGGTAATAAATATGAAAACGAAAACAAAATTAATTTTAATGAACATATCAAAGAGGAGGAATTTGAAATAAAGGTTGGTCATTTAGATGATGATAAAAGGGAAGAAATAAATAAGCTAATACAACAATATCAATCAGTTTTTGCCAAAAACAAGTATGACGTGGGAAAGGTTAAAGGATATGAAGCAAGAATAGATTTATTAATGGATAAATACTGCAGCAAGAGGCCATACAGATGCACTATAGAAGACAAAAAAGAGATAGCAGAACAAATAGCCGAATTATTGGATAATGCGCTTATAGAAGAATCTTATAGTCCATTCGCAGCACCAGTAACTTTGACATTTAAAAAGGAAGAAAATAAAAAATCAAGGCTCTGTATAGACTTCAGGGATTTAAATAAAATTGTAGTTCCTCAGGCTCAACCCTTCCCATTAATTGACGATTTAATGACAAAAACAAGAAATTGCAAATTTTTTACAAGCTTAGACGTTAATTCAGCTTTTTGGTCTATACCTCTACGAGTAGAGGACAGGAAGAAGACAGGGTTTGTAACTCAAGAGGGACACTTTCAATGGACTTGCCTACCATTTGGTTTGAAGACTGCTCCAGCAATATTTCAAAGAATATTGTGTAACATACTTAGAAAATATAAACTAACCGATTTTGCTGTCAATTATATAGATGACATCCTGATATTTTCAAACTCATTTGATGAACACATAAGTCACTTGAAACAGTTACTAGAAGCAATTCAAATGGAAGGATTTCGACTAAAATTTATAAAATGTACATTTGCATCAGATTCGGTAAAATACCTGGGACATATCATTCAATATAATTCTATCCAACCACTGAAGGACAATCTCATTTCGATAAAAGAATTTCCAGTACCAAAAACACAGAAGAATATTCGACAATTTTTGGGAAAAGTAAACTTTTACCATAAATATATACCAAGGAGCGCAATAATTCTTGACCCATTACATAATTTGCTAAGAAAAAATCAAAAGTTTGTTTGGTCTGAAGAATGTCAAAATGTGTTTGAAAAAATAAAGAGTCTCTTGTGTTCACAGCCAATACTAGAAATTTATGATCAAAATCTACCAATAAATATTTATACTGATGGTTCTCTGCTGGGTGTTGGAGCAATTTTAAAACAAGTACAACTAGATGGTAAAGAAAAACCAGTAGCCTATTTTTCAAAAAAACTGAATGGAGCGCAAAAGAAGAAAAAGGCAATATATTTAGAATGCTTAGCTATTAAAGAAGCACTAAGATATTGGCAGTACTGGCTGATAGGTAAATCGTTTACAGTCTACACAGACCATAAACCATTAGAAAACATGAACTTAAAAGCTAGAACAGACGAAGAACTAGGTGATTTGACTTATTACCTTTCACAATATGATTTTAAAATCAAATATTCCCCTGGAAAAGATAATTTAGAAGCGGACTGTTTAAGTCGGAATCCTGTATTAGAACCAGAAGATAATCTAGAAGAACAACTGAAAGTTGTGAACTTAATTACATTAGAAGATATTGTAATAGATCAGAATCAAAATAAAGAAATACAGAGAAACAATAATAAAATAATCAAAAAACACAATTTATACTTCAAAAGAATTAGGAACAAAGAGAAAATAATAATAACAGAAGAATTCAGTATTAAATTTATAAAGCGAATACATGAAGATCTATGTCACATTGGAGTGGGACAAATGCTAACGACTATTAGTTCACTGTACGCAACAAAAAATTTAACGAAAAATATTAAAAATGTTTGTAGGAATTGTGAAATTTGCATAAAAAACAAAACAAGAGGACAACACAAATACGGATTAATGTCATATTTAGGCCCAGCGACAAGACCCTTTGAAATAGTATCAATAGACACAATTGGAGGTTTTGGTGGTTCTAGATCAACCAAGAAATACATACATCTTTTAGTGGACCACTTCACTAGATATGCATTTATTATAACATCAAAAACCCAGGGTGCACATGACTTTATAAAGCTAATAAATAAGGTCGCTGAAACCGAAGAGATTGGGATGCTCCTTACCGACCAGTATCCAGGAATAAACTCTAAAGAATTCAAGAAGTTCCTTACTGACAAACAAATAACAATAATTTTTACAGCAGTGAATGCACCGTTTTCTAATGGCCTAAATGAAAGGTTGAATCAAACGATAGTTAACAAAATTAGATGCAAAATCAATGAAGATGGAGAAAACAGAGCGTGGACTACAATAGCACATGAATGTGTAGAAAAATACAATCAGACTAACCACTCAGTAACTGGCTATGCACCATGTTATTTGCTATACGGAACAGATGTTAAGGTTTTACCAAAAGAACTACAACAAGGAGGTATAAATAGTGACTGGATCGGAGATAAGAAAACAGCGCTTAATAATACCTTGAAATCACATTACTATAACAAAATGAGGTATGATAGGAATAGAAAACAAAGAGAATTCAGTGTGGGAGATCTAGTATATATAGAAAATGGGAATAAACTAAATAGGAAAAAGCTAGATGAATTGAGAATTGGACCATATAAAATAATTAAAAAGAAATCTAATACAATTTACGAGATAGATACAGGACATAGAAAAACAGAGTCAAATCTTTTTCATATCACAAAACTAATTCCAGTACAGATAACAGAGGATGAGAATGTGCAAGTATCAAATGGAGAACTGGAGTGAAAATTCACGGGTGAATTTTCTTCCCCGTGGGGGGAGATGTAAAGAAATACTATTTCTTTCTTCGCACTCTGTGTGTTTACTTACCATGAAGTTTGGTTATAGTTTTTAACTTTTTAATTGTCTGATTTTAAAGAAGAAACGAATTCAGAATGTCAGATGACAGATTTAAATACGAGTTGATTGACAATTGGATAATCAATGAAAATTTTAATATTATATTATTTTATGTTTTAAAAGTGAAAGAATAAACTTTCATTGTCGTTTCTTCTTTACAGGTTTGAGTTCATATTGTTTTATATTACCTAAATAAAATAGTCTCTGTATAAAAAAAACTAACAATAAATCTTCTTTACAGCAACACAAGGTTTATTTCTTTCATGTAGTAAAACAGACTTATATATATATATATATATATATATATGTACTATCAGAGTGAATTACTTCCTAATGCAACTATTCCGCTGGTAGGGGGTGGGAACATAACAAAAATTGTGATCCTTAGATATATTTTACGAACTTCTTAATCAAAAAATGTTATGTTGAAAACTAACTCACAATATTTTTTAAAGAACTGTTCAAGGATATCCCACCGATACGATATGTAGGCCGTGGAAAATAAAATAACATCACCACCATCCAGAGGTACCTTATTTAAAAAAAAAAAAGTATTTTGTCACTTTCTTTGCATAGCTAATAATAATATGTATATTCATGTTAACATCAAATTACAGCATTCTGGTACTAAGTCTCTCAGCGAAGCTGCGGACGGACGGATATGGCGTACTATAAGGGTTCCATGTAGGCTGCGGAACCCTTAAAATGTGGTTGCAACTGTACTGGCTTGATAATTTACTTTTATAAATTGATTTAAAGGTACGTTATCATATTTTATTAATAAGACTAGCAAAACTACTTTTCTATTGCATTATACAATGGTGTAGGCACTGTATTAGTAAGGCGACTATAAATGGTTATGGTGTTTTCGTATAGCTCTTTTAATCAAAGTGCAACAAAACTTGTACCAAGGTGTACACGCATAAGCTTGTTCTCTTTAAGTGAGCGATAAAGCCCCTATGTCACTGAATATAAACAGGGAGAAAGGCTTGCAATTTTACTGAAACAGTCAAGGAACTCTCCGCTTATCCAAAATTCATCAAATATAGATTTTATTACCATCGTGGGTCTCTCTTTTTTGGCATTATTTCGTGTGGCAGTAATTTATTTCGCAGAAATATCGGTTGGCATATAAACTGTTTTGACACAATGATATTTCTTAGAAACTCTTCGCAGAAAAGCTACAGGCAGAATAATCCTTTGGTATAATCTTATTTGGTAGAATATTTGTTTGGCATCATGCTCCGAAGAAAAATCATTCGCATAATATTTTTCCGCAATATATTGTTATTGGTATAGCTTATAATTCAAAATATATAACGCTAATTTGAACTAATGTTACAAAATATAATATATGAAATACATAACTCGATAAAAAATAATTTTTGGTAACCTGAAAACTGTATATCAAAATAATAATACTGTCCGTAAAAATTTTACTGTCTGCAAAACAAAAAAAACCTAACCTCGAACGGTCGAAGTTTCGACTTAAACCGGCTTAGTCGCGGCCATCACGCCCAACCAACACGAGAGATGATATATATACGTAGGATATTAAATATTCTATGCGAAATAATCGTTATGCGAATAAACATTATGCGACGTGAATTTCTGCTATTTTACTATCATGTCAACTTAATTTCTGCGAAAAGAGTGTTATTCGAATTGATACTTATGCCATTCGTAGTTTGATGCCAACTTAGTACCTGTTCTACTAAAAAAGTTTCTGCTAAGTGTATTTCTGCCAATAAAGATTCTGCAAAAATAGCGGCACCCTACCACCGCATAAGATGCTGGCGTTGTCACGCAGCCAATTCCGTGATATTACCTTCGAGGTAGTAGTTGTATCATAGTTTTGCATTTTGTAACATCGTTTTTATTTTATCAGCATACTACCCTACCAAGTGCACTACATTAAATAGTAAATACTTCTTCCACATACTAATATTAATTCGTAGGTACTATCAGGCAACTGGCAGTATTACCACATGGGCGCTTTATGAAGTGGTAATAATAGCTATTATACAGGGTGTAAGGGGATCGTTTCCGAATGATTTATGCAATAAATTAATTGAATTGAATGTTATAACATCAAAATGTAAACCAATAGCACCATTTGCTTTTTAACCGACTTCGATAAAAGGCGGAGGTTCTCAATTCGTCCGAATCTTATTTTATCTCATTATCTTATAGAGTTGCATTTTTTGAACAACTAATGTACTGTACCGCGTACATATCCAAGGAGTCGCCTACGCAACGCACACCCATGTATAACCTATACGTACGTACACGGCCGTCACTGACGGCTCGTAGCGGCTTGCAAGCGTTGACTTCGAGCGTATTACGATTTACGATATCTTCAGACATAAAATGTACATTGCTCTTTTAGGGAAAAATTGGTTAATAAATTTAAGAAATTGTTTACTTCATCTATTTACACGTTATAGTACCAACACAAAAAAAAATTTGAAAGTTTTAAATTTTGTTTACATCATTGAATCCAGAATCGTCAGTACTATTACCAGTTTTTTTTTCGGAACCGTTCCTTTGACCCCCTGTATATTTGATTGATTTTGGATACGCGGAGAGTTCCGTGACTGTACAACATTGTGAAGATCCAGTGTAATTAATTATTGATCATTGATTTACTCAATATGATAAAGAATATATCACGGAAAATATAATAACATAATTTATTTACTTCATAATACAGTCGACGACGGATTGTTTTATACAAACATTACAATAGTTATAGCTTTTACCAATTAGAAAAGCATAAATATCTTGCATAAAATCCGGCGATGACGCTGACTACAGACATTGTGTATAAGTAACTTAGATTAAGAATATTTAGAGGTAAATTCCATGCATTCAAGAGTAATAACTAGTACATGGGTGTATGACCCACAATTCGCCAGTTACGTTTTGTCCAACGTATAACGTGGCGGCCTATAGACTAGGAACCTGCGCTAAATAAAAAAAAAATGGAATACCACTAACCCCCGATTCAAGGATCGAACCCAGAACTCCAGCGTAGTAGCCAGGTAGTCTGCTACCACTAGACTATTGATTCAGTTAGGATATAGGTACAGAAGCAAAATAAATATTTTAGGAGGGTGAAATGTTAATCTTCCCGAACATTACCAAACGTGAGGTAGGTATTTATTGTTATTATGTTATCAATGCAGTAAACCATCAATGAAACGAAAAATTTAATAAAATTCGTTAAATAATAATCATAGCCTTATCTAAGTTAAATCTCTACTATGTATTAGAGTAGGTATATAATAAAATAACTCTACCATAAGTAGGTATGTATAATCTATCTACATCGTTTTTAAAATTAATTAATTGGAATTGATAAAGCTCTAGTGGGTACCTAATGTTTTTTACCCTATGACACAACCATAAAACTGTTTGTCTTACTCCCAAAACGAATTATCAAGTTCAATAAGCAGTCCGGTTTCCACCAAAGCGGAGAGGAAAGGAGACGAAGAGATGTTTGAATAAACCAATCCGATTTCCACATTTCTTCTCCGCGTAGCTCGAGTGAAAATGGATCAAGCGGAGAGGAGATGTCTCATTTCTTTATAGAATTTTGTGTCGCGAGTGAGAAAGCGGCGCGGCAGAGCGGTGATGTGTTTAGCCGGGCGTCCAAGAATTTGACTGGTTTCGGTATCCCACATCACACCTTTGCTACACAAAGCTCACATCTCTCCGCTACATTTCTCCTTTCCGCTTTGATGGAAATAACCTGCTAGCTTTGCAGCATATCTCCTCTCGTCTCCTCTTATCTGCTTTGGTGGATACCAGGCCTTAGGAATTAAAATAAATATATATATTTTTAAAGTTCTTGTGGTATTCAACGTTTACAAAATTGAACTATAAAATATAGCAGTGGCGTACATTGCTTAAAGGCAAATAAGCAGAGCCTACCTCAGAATTTCACCATAAAACACAATTATAATACTTTCTTTAAAAATATATTTACTTATAACAATTACTAATCAAACAAATCAATATCAATTCTATTCATATTTTTCTATTTAAATACCTTTACAAATCTTCATTATTTCATACAATATGGTATCACTACCATCAATGCGGACCGGTGATCCCAGTTTAATTTATATATTAATATAAAATCCATAATAAGTACAGCTCCATGCATACTTAAAAAACTCTGAAATAATTTTTCCTCAATTTTTTTACACTCCCGCGCAGATTTCTGACGTCAGGCATAGTCCATCTATCTCACCGACCGGTAGCGCGTGTATACAACATGTAACAGGATTAAATGTATAACCCGAAACTAGTTTGTTCAGAATGGAAAGAAGAAGGGTAAGTATGTATAGGGTATGCAAACTGTTCGTACAAATTGAGGACAACTTATTTCTTAAATAAAAAATATTAAGTACCTAAACATGTAATTTCAGTTCATGTATTATGATAATAATTCGATTTTCTAAACGGTGAGAGTGTGAATTATTCCCGTAACATGTTGTAAATACATGCCCATATCAAAATATGTATGACCTGTAACTTTGAAGTTAATAACAAAAAAATGTATTGTCATGTTCGACAATTTCATGAAATTGTAATTTCGTTTAATGTTGACTGTCCATTTGCCACATCATGATGTCATTGTGCGTTGGCCAGACCAATGATAAGAAATCGTTTATCGATATGGTCGGTTAACGCGCGCCACTTCGTGAAATGTTTAAAACTAATTTGATTATTTAAATCATATAGTTGTTCTGAGGCGCTGTAAGCGCTTTATTTATGCGTCAAAATGGCAGCCTCTGACAGATGAGCAGAGTGACCACGCGAAGAAATCTATGCACTGGCTATGAAAATATGTCGTTCTGAAACCTGCGCGTGAATAGTATTCAAATATTCATGAGAAAGACTGCACTGGTAGTCGTTTCTGGTTTAATCTGGCTTATATCATGATATGAGCAGTTTCATGATAGGGACACGACATATACACAAGTAATCATCACTTGATAGTCATAATAATATCAAAAACGTACTATAGGTACAAAAAAGTCTATTAAAAATAAAATACTTAAATAATATTATATTGTTTAGAACCGGAAAAAGATAGACGGTCTTTTCAGAGTCCAGTCCACTTATTTATACACCCTGATAATGGACACCGTCATCCGTCCGGTCCGTCATCTAAGTCATTAATCGTTCCAGTAGTTTTGTATCAAAACGTTACAAACAAACATACAAAAACACAAATATTTCCTCTTTATAACATTAGTATAGATTACTGTGACTTTATTTAGCTGGCAGAGGGGGTGAGAAGATAAAAAAGTTATAACATTGAGTATAACAATAATTGGGATTTTAAAAGCTCAGTATTTCATAAAAGGTTTTCTCAATCGAAAAAAAAGTTTTTGCCAGACCCGCAATATTTTTCAATGATCTATTCAACGATATCTGACACTAGTGGTGGTGGTGGTGGTGATACACGAGGAAAAAATATCAGCCTCACTTAACTTGTAAGGGAGGTACGAAAATTATTAAGGTAAGAGGCAAACAACCATACAGTTCACATCGATGGTAAGTAATACTGTACCTTATAAACTTCTACATAAAACCAGAGATTTCAATGTAGATGCAGCCACCCCTGAGACTTAAGGTTATGCCTCTGTGCCGGAACAGAACTGAATAGTACTGTACATTACCACTTAATGACAAGTATATTAGGTAATGCGGTGGTGCCTACGTCCGCGAGCTACGTCATTGGAGCTGTATCCCCAGTAAAGCAGCCATCGCAACCTCCCCATGGCAGCCAACAAAGAACCTAAGATCCCTATGTGATGCTGTAACTGTTAGGCCAAAAATAAATAAAAAACATGTCTAGTTTACGGTCAGTGAATGCGTTTACGTTTTGGTAGGTAATTTGTGCAAATACCAAACAACAGTTTTGTACGAAGTTTTCTCAGTTTTTTAACAATTACTGCTATTTACGACACGTTTGTCGCGAATGAGCTCTTTCCAAGTCAATAGCGCAATCATCGTAACATCGTGTTCGACGTCAGTGTGTTTCAATGGATAAACCTACCCGATTTGAATAGTAATGTCCCCAGAAGATAAATTGGAAACGAACGTTTATTGTTATTTATCTAAGAATTTATCCAACTATTTTGTAAAGGCACATAATCACGTAAGAATTGATTAATGTAAATGTTATATCTGTATATCATCGTTTTACTGGAGACTGTACCATACTGGGCAGTTGAATACAAACGAATCTCTTAACCCCTTGAGCGTTGAAGTTCGCGGGACCGCCAGCAGACCCGCGGTTCTCAGTTGGTTAAAAAATGGCTAATCCTACATATACATTTCATATACATACTAAAATTAACCTAATCACGGTAATTATTACATATGTACAGACTTACAAAGGTATTGTGTATAACAAATATCACGACCATTATAATAATATACATTTTATTCCTATTGGTCCCACCAAGCCAAAAGACAGTGAATGTTGAGTGAAAAACATCTTGTGGGAGTATTAAAATGAAATATAACTTCAAGAAAAGAAGGATCCTTCGAAAACAAGAATTCTCGGCAATATGCAAATTGTAAAATTGATACAAACCGACAATCGTTAAAATTTTCCCTTCGGAAAATTTGCACACGTAATAAGTGAATTAATAGTAGGTAGAAACACTCATTATTTTCGTGATATCTATTATTAGTTTGTTTCGTTTCAGTTCTAATTCATATCTATATCAATAGAAGTTAAACGTTTTATGTGTTTAATTTCATAGCTAACCCGGCAAACGTTCCGCCATACAATAAACGTGAATCCATCGCCGTAAATAATATTTAAAAAACAGAAAGATGTACCAAACATTACGTAACTTCATGCCTGTAAAGTTACGATATGTTCGTTCCGTCTTTCAGAACAAACATCAGTTGTTAAAAGGTGTGCGTCAGAATGGCCGGTCACTACTCATATTTAACGTTGATGTAGATTTAGAAAATTGCTACCTATTTGCTACCTAACGTGAAATATTTGCTACCTGCGTATTTTTCAAAATATATCACTTTTAAAGGTGACAGGCCATTCTGACGTCAGCTTGGCCGGTCACTCATCCCGTATGTACAAACTTCTGCGAATTATCGAAATGTTTTTTCACCATTAATTGCTACCTAAAAATCTAGTGGTCTGGATTCCGTAGCTTTTAAGGATAAATAGTTATTAACAAAAACAGTTTACGAAACCTTGAACGCCTACCATATGGAAATAGCAAATGATGCATAGATGTTTACGTTGCATGATTATTAAGGCGCTAAATGAAAAGTATACCTAGGTACTAAAAACACTTAAAACTTTAAATAATACTTACAGTGACATGTAAATCGGGCTTCAGATGAAGTAACGTCTGTGTAATTGTTAAATTTATATTTTCCGATATTTTCTTAAAGTATATTTTGATATAATAAACTTATTTTGAATGTGTGTAGTTTTGAATAGCTTTTTTGGGGTTTAAGTACTTTGGTATTTTATGCTCACTATTTACACAAAATGTCAAATCAAAGAGTTATACAGAATTAAAGAGTTCTAGGTACTTAGAAATTAAAATTTTATTTTGTCTTTTTAAGTATCTCGAAACTTTTCTGAAAAATTACACTTTTATACTCCATTGTACCTAACTTACTTACCAACATACTTATTATAATTGGCATTTTGGTGAATCATTAAGTAAATTTATTTAATTGAAATTAATAATTTAATAATTTAGAAGGTTTTAGACCGCGAATAACAAAGAAAAAATTGCTAAATAAGTTGATCTCAATTTTCATTCAATTTCATTATTTTTATAACGTTTATGTGATTATTCGCAGTAGGCAATTAGATAAAATATGCTGAAGAAATTATTCTGAATTCACTCATTAAACATTGAATTATTACTCATGAGTCAGTGTCTACTATTCAAGTCAATGTGTACTGCAGTATTGAGTCACAGTAGCCTGGTACATACCAGAGCAAAGTGGCTCATTTTTTTTTAAATGGTCTGGCAACTGTAACATTGTTCTTGTCATATTTGTCTTGAAATTATACTACAGGGAGAAAGATAAATAACCAATGTATGTTGAATGTGAATTTCGTATCGCTACATCAATTTTTTCATCATAATACGTACGCCCAGCAAAATCCAAGTTACTGTTCCCTAACCGACCCGAAAAAAATCTTGGAAAATTAATTTTAACAATTACACATGTGTTCGTTTATCTAAAGCGCAATATTCATGTCAGTGTAAGTATTATTTAAAGTTTTAAGTAAAAAGAAACCTTATAGGATCACTCGTGCGTCTGTCTGTCCGTCTGTCACAGCCAATTTGCTCCGAAACTACTCGACCGATTGAGTTGAAATTTGATGAATATATGTAAATTGGTGACCCAAAAATGAACACGTCAAGTAAAATAATAAACTTTAAACAGGGGGGCCACTATCGGGGGGTAAATCAGAAAATTAAAAAAAGAAAATTCGTAAACTGTGTCGTGTGAACATATCAAATGAAAGAGGTTGTTATCAGCATCTCAGATATATATTTTTTATAATTTTTGCAGAAACAAATTTGAAGTTATTTAAGAAAAACGACGAAAATTGATTATTCCCCCACCCCTATCTCCGAAACTACTAAACTTAAAATTTTGAAAAAAATGTGGAAAATAATTCTTTGCCATTGATTACTGGAAAACCTATAAGAAGTTTGAGTATTCAAATTAAATCGAAAATTATTAATAATATGTACCGGCAGGGGCCGGTACCACCGTAACCGCTATGTCCCTGCATTTTAAATCTGTAATATTTTCGAAAATATTTATTTAAATTACGGAACCCTCACCACGCGAGTCGAACTTGCACTTGTCCGGTTTTTTATTAGTACGTGTAACGTAAACATCTATGCATTATTTGCTATTTCCATATAGTAGGCGTTCAAGGTTTCGTAAACTGTTATTGTTAATTACTATTTATCCTTAAAAGCTACGGAATCCAGACCGCTAGGTTTTTAGGTAGCAATTAGGTAGCAATTAATGGTGAAAAAACATTTCGATAATTCGCAGAAGTTTGTACATACGGGATGAGTGACCGGCCAAGCTGACGTCAGAATGGCCTGTCACCTTTAAAAGCGATATATTTTGAAAAATACGCAGGTAGCAAATAGGTAGCAATTTTTTAAATCTACATCAACGTTAAATATGAGTAGTGACCGGCCATTCTGCCGCACACGTTAAAAGGTGGGTAGGGAGTTTATACCGAGAAAGTAAATAGTTATTACAACTACTTTTCATATTTCCTCACTTTTAGAACATTTCCTGGGCTGCCGCGAATGTTTTATAACCGGAATTAACCACTTCGGTCCAGCCGTAACTAACGCATGGTAATTAGGTTTAAATAATATTTATAAAAATGCCACTGTTTCTACTGCAAAGAGGATACGAAGTTTGCCGGGACAGCTAATAGATTTTTTGACATTTATAAACAGGATAATAATCAAAATAATTATCTATTGAGCTAAAGTTATACATTTTTTTTCTCGAAATTCTTAACTTCTCTATCGTTGCCTGATTATGACAATAGGGTATTTGACACTGTGTTTTTTTTTTTAGTTCTAAATGACATAGTCCGAAACTAACATGGAAATTAAAAGTATAAATGTACATAAAAAATATTAAAATCGGTGCATTATTGTAGAAGAGTTATAGAAATAAAAAAGTGAAAAATAAAAAAAAATACTTAGTTTAAAAAATAATAACAGTATAATATTCCTTGTAGGTAAAATCCCAACAACTTTTACTATGCAAACTATTTACAAAAACGCAATATTAACGAAGAAAATATCTTCGAACTTCTTAAATTTGTCATTGATCTCTTAGGTGTATAAGCATGTCACGTCACAGGCCTGTACAATTTATCATCAAAACTTGCGACTTTCGAATGGTGATATTTCAAAAACTATTAGTTATAGACTAGTGGTTCCAATGACGATATTTACTAACATTTCATATACTTTTGAAATCACAATAAAAATATTAGTGAAATACCCTATTACTAGGGTAAACGGTACGAGTTTAATATTTTATGATACATAAATATTTGTGAACTTAAGAATATAGTACCTGTGCTGATTTTATTTTATACTTAATGAAATGATTATTTTAGTTTGACACTGTTGATAAAAATGAATGGTCTACTATTTTCATAAGATCACTAATTATATAATTGCTGAAGTTTGTAATAAAAAAAAATGTTGGTGTATACAGTTCTTGCCAGGTTATCATGAGAAATCACAAGCTAAAAGTACATGTGCCCCTATATTACAAGAATCAATGTTTCATTTGTGAATATCTATTTATAATGAATTCCAAAAAAAGTGCAAATAGTTACAGAGTATAATATTCTTACAATAGCTGCATAAATACAGCACACGGTTTGGAGTTTTCTTCATTTATCAATGATTATTCTTCTACAAATAAATACTTACGCAAAAATTTAATGTTAGATTCGGATATTATATACAAAATTAAGAGTAACTTTTCATTAGCAGCTGCCCATACAGTATTTTTATACACTGGCTTATATAAGTAGACTCAGTGGTACTAACAGGAACAATTCTTCAAAGCACAAATAATTGGGATTGACAAATACAACTCCTAAGAGAATCAGCATAAAACGAAATAGAGTTCAGTAATCAATAATTCCATACATTGCTTTATGGATATTTAAAAAATATTGCTCAACTCAGTTCACTCGAATGAGTGTAAGCCGGAGGATTATGTCAGTAAGAGAGTATTGCGTGTGGTTCAGATTTGATGATCAACAAGCCGCCGAGCAGCACGACGGCCGCCGCGGCTATCAAGCGTCACGCGCGAGACCGAGGAACTCCGCAAGTCGCGCGCGCGCATACGCACCGTCATTGAGTCGGCTTCAGTGCTGCCATCTTGCGGCCCCGCGCTCGAGCTTCTTGCCTCGATGTCGTGTATTCGAACCAAAGCACATTCGGTATCAGTGTTGTGTCTCTTATCATCAACATCTCACAAAGTTTCCTGTAATCAAATATACGTATCTGTTACTTTCTGATTACTTTTCCGTGCAAAAAATCGACCTCCTTTGTGATTTCGATTTAGTACACAATATTACTTATAAAGCATTACTTATGAAGCGCTTATATATTGGGGGGATGGTGGCATGCAGGGAAAACTCGCTGAAGGGGGGCCAATTTTTTTTTTGTTCAGCGAGTTTTCCCGGTTACGCCATCGGTCCCGGTTGCTATCGATAGATAGCAGTCGTTAAACCTTGTCGGAGGCCTTATTGGCGGTTTGAAAACATCCGACAGCTGGTTGGGCACTAACCCGTATCGCCACCAATCCGCATTGGAGCAGCGTGGTGGAGTAAGCTCCAGGCCTCCCCCTAAAAAGGGGAGAGACTCGTGCCCAGCAGTGGGACACATAATGGGTTGCCATTATATTACTTATAATCGGGGAGCCCAAAAGGGGATTTTTGTATTAATTGGAGCGCGTCAGATTAATATATAGGAGACCTTGCACCCTGATTCGTATCACCACCAAATCTAAGATTTCTATGTAGCGCCGAACTTTTAGGGCTACGTAATACGAAGTTTCCCGGATCAGCTAGTAATGTATAGAAATGTAACTCTCATACAATCATCGTTGCGATTTTTGTTCCAATTACGCAAAAACAAACTCCAATCATAACACTCACACTTTCAGCATAGACAATGCTGGCATTCGATTGGTCGCAACAAGGTCATTTTGCTGAGCACTAAGGAAATGCCTGACGCGCTGCGGTGGACCATAATTAGCGCCTACGGGGCACCACATTACGTGGAACAATGTTTTTTGGCTTAGTTTTAACTTATTTACGTTATTATTCGTAGTGCACGCCCCTATATAGACAGCTCAGATTTGGTAGAGATCCTTAACTGGCGGCGTAACGGTCCGCCTCAGCTTTGCAGGGGCGCAATGTTACCTACATTACTACTACTAATGATGTAAGGTAAGGGTATCTATAGGGTTGCGATAAAGGTTATATTCGTTTCAGATTAACGTTTATCGTGATCAGAAACGTACGGGGTGCGTCGGTGTTTTATACGCAAGCATGTTTGCAAAAACATTATTAGGTATATTGCCTAGAAGCAGCCGTGCATCGTTCGAATTAGGAAACAAGATGAAGTGCGCGGTGCATGAATTACGCGTTGTGATTGACTTAAAGCTCCTTCACACGCGTTTGTCAGCATTTACGGTAGAAGAACATTGTCGTGGCGTCTGCGCTGCGCATATGTTGGACAAAGGCTAGTGTGAAGGAGCTCTTACGCTTATAGGGTCTCATCTCATTGACGGTAAACGAGCGTTATCAAAGTGGGATATAGCGAACACGTCCCGGGTACACAATGACGATGACGATTGTTAGTTTCACGAATTCCCGAAGTACAATGCATTCAGAACAAAATGGCACCATAATATCCGCATCGTCATTGCTGCGCATTATCCACATGTGTTAGGGGTGTTCAGGTACACGCTCGCTTCGATTTGGAAACACTAGTGGAATCATAGTAGGTATCCCAGATTTGACGAAATGTGAATTAAATTTGAATATGATTTTGACACGAAAATTATTTTTGTTCCAATAATATATACATGCATGCAGTCTATCCTTTGCGAGTAAACGCCACCTGCAAACTCCAATGTGCTACTCGTATCTTCGACTGAAGTGCATTAGATTCATAAAAAATCGAAAATGACTAATTGCGATGCAATTTTCATTAATGGGTTCATGATTGGTAAAGATTTATAAAAATTGGAACCTACAGGTGGCGCAGCGATCAGTTTAAACAACATCTGCCAGGCTGCCAGGTCCAGTCTATTCTTAAATTGGAGTTGGCAGTAACTTAAATAATTTAAGGGACGATATTTTCGGATACTATGACTATTACGACCCGATTAGTCCAGCGGTGTGAGATGACCGTTTGATTCGAAGGGTCGCGGGCTCGACCCCGCACCGGAACATATATTTGTATGGTCTACAAATATTTGTTTCGGGTCTGGGTGTTTGTGTATATGCTGTAAGTGTACAACGGCACCCACGACACAGGTTTATACCTACTGTGGGGCTGTGAGTGTAAGCGTATTTTATTTTTATTACAACATAGTGTCTTTTGGGTGGTTGGTCTAGGCCCACAATTCATCAGTTACGTTTTTGTTCCCAATGGGCGATGAGCCCATTTGACATAACAAATATTTTATAAATCAATTGGTGGGTGCTGAGTGCTTATGTTAAATACAGACGAAATATTAAATACATGATACAATTATGGTAAATGAATAAGATATGATATCAAGTACAAATATAACTTACAAGGATACCAATTGTGGAAAGAATGGTGTTAGCACCCGATGTACAATGATAAACCATATAGTACCAAAAATAACACCAACTATAGCACCAACAACCACTTGTGCTATTGTGTGATAATGTAGGTAAACTCTTCCAATGCTTACAAGCATTGCCAATACAATACAACATCCTACAATAATCACTCTCCATACTGCAGATATTATGCTATTATTATTTATATGATGTAACCTGGAAATTGGAAATAAAATAACAGTTATATATATATTTATACTAAAAGTTTTATGAAATTGACATCTAATAATTATAAAAAAGTGTCCAAGTGCAAGTTGAGCTCGACTAAGGGGTTCCATGGTAACAAATTCATCGCAAATATATATATACTTATACTTTTTAATTAATACTTTGTAATTCATACAATACATCATGAATTACAAAGTTAATATTTGCAGTTTTTGAAAATATATCAGAAGTCAAAAACTGTCAGGAATTTCTCATTCAAATTAAAGGACAAGTACCACATTGGGCCCGCCCTTGTACACTATATAAAAAGATAGAAATAATACATAGAATCATGGTAAAATACTCAAAAAATTATTTGTATCGTTGTTTTTTTGTCGAAAATATTTATTTTAAGTATCATGAAATGTTTGCATGACAACAATATGTCACCATATTGCTACTATGACATGCTTGTTTTTTAAATATACTTACGACAGTTAATTGAAGGTATAAACGTTCAATTAACTGTCATAAGTAAACAATTTGAATAGTTTTTTTACTGGTGGTATAGCTCCAGTGATGGAGCTCCCGGGCCTAGGCACAACCGCATTACCTAATATACTTGCCATTAAATGGTAGTGTTCAGCACTATCGTGTTCCGGTCAGGTGGTAATGTATATGCTATGTGGCATGCAGTTCACATTGATGTTAAGTGATGATGGCAGCCTTCAGACACCGACATAAAGACCAAGGTCAAAATGCAGATGCATTACCACTTCTGAGGTCTAAGGTGTTATGCCTCTGTGCCAGAAATTTAGGCCAGGCCAGGTCCATACAAAGTTAGTAATTGAAATAAGTAGTTGAGTATACTAACATGTACTATGACAGAACTGGCTGCTTGGTCACAGGAGCACCTTATACAAAGGTAATCAAAGCTATATTTGATTGATTTTCGATAAGCAGATAGTTCTCTGATTGTATCTATTCATTTTATTTTCAAAATATTTAATTATCATATTCTGAAAATTATAAACGAAAAAGAACTCTGAAACTTGAATGTTATCAAACTGTATGTTTCTACCTTAGTTACCATAATTTTTATGTTTGGTCCATATTTTTTGTTTGCTGGTTTGACCTAGCTAAAAGGAAGCTTTATGAATTCAATTAGATTTCATAAAACTGACTAACGGCCAAATACTCAAACGTCACTTAAATCTAAGTGGGACTCAAGTCTTCAGTCTTTATAAAACATGTTCAAACGACAGAGATGACGCACATTTGAGGGTTGCTTAAAATTGAGTGATGTTTGAGTATTTGGTAAATAAAAAGGCTAAATTACATAATTATGTCATACCTACCTAGTTGGAAGACTTTTGAAGGACAATAAAATTGAGCCACCAGTTAGTTAATAAACTAATGATGTGATACAAAGTATTCCATTCCAAATTTAAAGCAATAAATAATAGAAAATTTACCTGATAACAAAAAAATATAATACATATATGGTAAAAAACCAAATAAATTGGGCATGTGATGATGGCATTCCATATTCATTGTATAAATGACCTCTTGCGAGGGGCCGTGCTTCACATATTATATGTTTTAGAAATATATTCAACGTCTCATTCAATAATGTCCCCAAGAAGAAACATATCTGTAACAGTCAATGTGTTAGTTTGTATTGTATTTTAGAAAAATACTCAATACATTTTTTTTTTATTTTGAGCTATAATTCAAATTTTCTTACAGTGTGGAGATCTCGACGAAACAAAATAAGCGCGACAAATCCAGAACCAATGCCGAATGGAGCTAAACTTACGAGCGCTAAAACTTTGCCAAGGAACTCTCCTGAAAATGCATTGAATTTGAATATTATTACAGGAAAACGAATACTATGACGGAAGAACACTAATATTTTATAACAAATGCATCTTCTTGTGGATATTCAACCTAACCTTTTGGATATTCAACTAAAGTGAGAGCCAGTGGTTGCCATTCAATTTCACCATTATTCAAGTATATTTCACTGTCGGGCACAAATGAATCCCCCATATCTAATTAACTTCATGTAACAAATAATTAAAAATGTATTTCATTTATGGAAAATCACACTATTTTATCTGAAATAAAAAATTCGCAGACGCCACACCACAATATGATCACAAATATATCACTAATATTCACTAAATCCGACAGTGGGCGCGTTCTAATCATCGACCGCAAACGCAAAACGCTAAATTAGCGGCAGAGAGTTATAAAAATTAAGAAGTGAAAAACTTAAAATATTTATATAACAGTTTAGTATTATATTCCTTGTTCTTTAATTTAATACTATTACAAAAACGCAATACTTTTAGATTTCTTGAATTCGTCATTGATTTCGTAGGTACAACACAAGATGATGTCACCAGCTGGTACAAATTTTGTATGAGCCATTTGAGATAAATTCATAAGTTTGGAATGGTGATATCTCAAAAACTATTAGTTATAGACTAGTGGTTCCAATTACGATATTTACTAACACTGCATATACTTTTAAAATCACAATAAAAAAATATTAATCAAATACCCAATTTTAGCGGTCGTGGTCGCGGTCATTTGCCGTTTGCAGTCGATTGATGGAACGCTGCCTTAAAAGCTTTTTAAAATATTGAGCTAACTACATATTATGTGTGTCAAATCATTGACCTTGGAAATATATGGACACGAAATACCTACAAAAAAAAGGTGCATACCTAAACTTCAGCAAGAACACAATATGGCTGTCGTTGATAGAGATCTTACCTAAATGCTTGCCGAATTTTCGAAACGGAAAATGTTTCTATAATTCGATACATTTTCGGCAAGTTGTATTGTTAACGCTATAAAATACTACAATATTAAATGTAATTTAATACATTAATTATTATTTAACGGCTTTTGGCACTTTAACCTCTTATGCATCTAACCTGACTGGAATACAATAGCTCTGAACACGCCACGCCATTTTGCGCTAGTTAAATTAGAGCTCTACTTCAAGTAAAAATGTACTCGGAGAAACGGAACCTACGTTGCGCGTGTGGTACCATACGTACTAGGTAAGTTTTTTACGAGGTGGAAATGTCTTCCCAATAGGTCATCTAGGGGAATTATGCCCAGTTGCCCCCACGGCGATTGCCTCCGGAGGCAAATATGCCTCCTAGGGCCAAGGCCGGAATATTGGCCCCACTAAAATAACCTTTATTTGGCATCACCGCACGTGCTTCTTGCCCCGAGGAGTATTTGTACTCTTTTCCCGCAGGTTAAGGGTAGAGGTAGTGTACTTTACTTACTCTTTGGTTGAGAGCCATCTGCGCTCGCCGATTGCTCGGTGAACTAACTAGTGCTGTCTCGACCATAGTTGCCACGATACCAAGGGGATAATATATATATACTAGCCGCTAAATGGTAGTGTTCCTGTCAGGTGGTAATGTACGACCCTATAACTCCCAGCACAGAGGCATAACACCTTATGCCACAGAAGTGATGACGCATCAGCATTTTGACCTCTGGTCTTTGTGTGGGTGTGAACTGCATCCATATTTACCTATTTTATTAGTACATTTAAAAAACCAGATATAGGCTTTGAAGAATAGTTAAATAGACAGGGACACCCGTTCGGGATTTTGCGCCATAAAGGAACAAACATTGATACATTCCCCTCCTCCACGTTCCGCAGCCAGGTAAATAAAACAAACATGTGGTTATAGAAAATTCTTTTAATCAGTACTATATATAAAGTTATGTAACAACGGAATCTAAAAGCTGACGCTGACATTGATTAAGAAATATAATTTTGATAGATTCACAAAGTTCAAGACAAAATGCAACAGGACTTGATCTCATCTATATTATAAAAATAAGTCGGGTTTTCCTTCCTGACGCTATAACTCCAGAACGCACGAA
Source organism: Macrosoma leucophasiata (assembly GCA_036365455.1). Classification (NCBI taxonomy): domain Eukaryota; kingdom Metazoa; phylum Arthropoda; class Insecta; order Lepidoptera; family Hedylidae; genus Macrosoma; species Macrosoma leucophasiata. The sequence continues at coordinate 15,976,457 of JAWQUS010000007.1, read as the reverse complement.
CCGATTTCCACGGTTTTGCATTCGTTGGAAAGGTCTCGGGCTCCGTGAGGTTTAAGGCAAAGAAAATTAAAAAAAAACGGACGGGCGAAGCCGCGGGAAACAGCTAGTTATAATATATAAATGGGCATACGACTTTGGTCTGGTAATTAATGTATAAAAAAAACTAAAGGAACCCATGTCAACGGCCCTGTAATTTCCGGCACAGAGGCATAGCACCTTAGGCCTCAGGAGTGGTAACGCATCTGCATTTTGACCTCGGTCTTTGTGTAAAGTGTCTATAGGCTGCAGTCATCACTTAACATCAATGTAAACTGGATGCTTGTTTGCCACTTCCATTACATAAAAAAAAAATATCCACTACTTATCACATAACATAACTGCAATCACCACGATCGTGGCCCACAGTCACCGCTGTCTGTACTCGCAGATTTGAGACCACTAGTGTCAGCTAATTGTATTTATAGATAAAAATATATAAATTGGACTCATCATTGAGTAGAGAAGCAACTGGAGCCTGCAAGATATATGCAATAACCTTCGAATAAATATGTCATATATGTATAAGCTACCTTTCTATGTCTTACGATGATTGTATTTTGCTCTTGCTGGTTTTATCTTTAATTATGGCCTTTTAGCTATGGTAAAACTTATGCTCTACGAATAAAAATGAATACAAATGTAACTCAACAAACATACAATCGTCGCTTCGATTTTGGTTTAATTTACGCAAACAAACTAACTGCATTCAAAAAAGTCAGATTTACAAGTCCAAGTGCCTCTAACACTCAGATATTCATGTATTTCCTTGAAATAAGTAGCATATGCTACGAAAGATAATGTAAAAAAGTCTATCTAAGCCAGAAAAAATGTTTTAACTGATGTGGTGGACCGTGGGCGGGACTTAACGGTTATGAAACGTAATATTTTATAGCGTTAATAATACAGCTTGCCGAAAATGTATCGAGTTATAGAAACATTTTCCGTATCGATATTTGGCAAGCATTTGGGTAACATCTCTATCAACGGCAGCCATGTTGTGTTATGGCTGAAGTTTAGGTATGCACCTTTTTTTTGTAGGTATTTCGTGTCCATATATTTCCAAGGTCAATAGGTTTTGACATTACTGTTAAGCAGATTCAATGTTGCCGTGCTATGTAATTCCGTACAGTCCATAGAAGTCGGTGTATAATTTCAACTGATACACTAACTCAAAATGGTCAATGTGAGATATATTATTAATAATTTTTAAAACAGTTTATTGAATACATTTTTCTTTTTTTTTTTTTTTTTCTTTATGTAATTGAAGTGGCACACAAGCATACAGTTCACATTAATGTTAAGTGATGACTGCAGCCTATAGACACTTACACAAAGACCAAGGTCGAAATGCAAATGCGTTACCACTCCTGAGGCCTAAGGTGTTATGCCTCTGTGCCGGAAATTACAGGGCCGTACATTACCACCTGACCGGAACACGATAGTGCTGAACACTACCATTTAGCGGCAAGTAAATCAGGTAATGCGGTGGTGCCTACGCCCGCGAGCTCCGTCACTGGAGCTCTACCACCAGTAAACAATTAACATTAATAAGTTGTAAATAAATTATGTAGTAATGTTTATCATGTAATACTGTAACTGTGGTGTTTCTTTCACAAAACTTCGTAGGAGATATAAATAAAAAGATAGCAATACCACAGCTCACACTAAAAAGAGAGGTCGGCTCCCCAAGAGGAGGATAGAACTATGTAGGTATTTGACTCAAACTTTTGTATGGAGTGTGGACTCCATTTTTACCCTCAAGCTTCTTGGTTCCTCTCTATGACTCTGTGTAATTTTCCAAAACTGTTCTCTTTTCATATCTATTTTTGAAGTAGGGCAACACTGTTTGTAAATGCCAATAATTGCCAATGCGTTTCTAGTTCATTTTCTTTCTTTGAGGGTCCGTAAGTGAATTAAAGTGGAGATATAGAAATATTTAGTAATTCAGAAAAGCTAAAAATAATATAAAACCAAAATGGCAGAGTCTGAGGTATCGGATTTACATCTAACGATAGACGATTTAGTTCCTAAAAGCCCAGAAAGGTACGTAATACATTTCATAACAACAATAAAAAGAAGGGAATGAGGAAAATTATCTTCAGTTCAGCCATGGCTTTTGGATAAACATTGTTTAATTACTGTCTAGTTTTATTCACATTTAGGCTTAATTAAGTATAGTTACTGTGTATGTATGAGCTGAAAGTACCTTGACATTTGACCTACTTGTAGTGCAACTACCTACCTGCTTCTGCTCTAAAGAAATAAATGCTTCTTCATACTATTTAAATTCTCTTTGCTTCATACTTGTCCCTTTTCAAGTATTTTGCATCTTGTTTCTGTTTCTTGTTTTGTAAAATTGATGTAATTATTAAATATTTATTGTTGCTAAACTTTTATTTATGTAAATTAAAACAATATATCTTTATTTAATCACTGTGAATCTTCTGAGAGATCTGAAGAATGCATATAGTTTGTGTTTGTACATTATAAAGTCGAAGTTAAATACTTTGCACTCACATAACATGATAGTGAATTGACAACATAGTATTTTCACATCAAATCATATAATTTGTTGTTCACAGTACAAAACCAACCTATGTCAAAAGGCAGTGTGATAAATTACTGTGGCAATGTTGCCATATTATTAATAGCAATAAAATTTATATGAGTTTAATAGCAATAATTGATTTTAGCAATGTTGATTTTAGGCTTATCTTGCTTAATAGAAATTTCCATGTATGTAATGTATAGATCTTCTGTTTTTTTTTATTACATGAAGTGGCAAACAACCATATAGTTTACAATGATAATTTGTGAAACCGCAACCTATAAACATTTGCATAGAAATCTCAATGGAGACACATGGCCACCCCTTATTCCTAGAATCTCATGCGTATTTCCCCAAAATTATAGAGCATGCATTACTGCCTGACTAGAACATGAGAGCACTGTACACAACGTTTTTGCGACAAGTAAACATGGTAATGAAGTTGTGTCTGTGTTAAGAATGGCACCTAATAAATAATAAACCTGTTCTTAAGTCTTACACTGTATTTTCTTCTGTTTCTTAAAAAGTTATATTAAAAAGTTTTCCAGACATAGCTTGTATTAATATTATTGTTATTATTGTTAAACCAAGTCTATTCAACCAATACTTATTACTATTATATCACCACAATCTAAAAATAATGTGTAAAATCCTTGATTACACAAAATAATATAATACGCATTGTTACAAGAAAGACATAAAACCAAAGCAATAACTAAATAAAAATAAATGATCAAATAAAAGTAGACTTGTTATACTTTTATTTGATCATTTATTTTTATCTCAGATGCCTGCCCCTGATCTTCTTGAGACTATCTAGTTCCTTATGGTTATCAGTTACCAGGTGAATGGGTTAGTTGACCCATATTTTGGTTTTGGCGAGTTTTACAGCAACCTTTCTCACAGTTGTTTGTGATGGACATTTCACCAATCTTTGGCAACCTTACTTTTTTATGATCAAGGTGAGCAAAAAATGGCAGAGTTATTCAATGATAATATTATACATAATATATTATCGTAACTCTGCCATTATATTACCATCATCTGTTGCTCGGCATTGTTGCTAGTTTAGCACCACCCAGGAGGCATCTGTAGGGTGTATATAAGAGAATATGGTTAATCCTATGGACGCCAACAACATTTGTAATGTGACTTCCTTATACTATCTTTTCCACATTATCAATGCTCACATTGATAATGTAGAAAAGATAAAACTACCAACCTACCTACCTAAATACCTTTACAACTATACAATAATAAAAGTAAGATAAATTTCAGACTGGCCGATGAAAAAAAAGAAAGTGGAAACCAATTGTATAAATTTAAGAATTATAAGGGAGCATTGACTCTTTATGAGGAAGCTATCAAACTTTGTCCAGAAAATGCTGCTTACTATGGAAATAGATCCGCATGCTATATGATGATGGGCATGTACAAGAAAGCTTTGGAAGATGCTCAAAAAGCTGTAGCATTGGATTCAACATTTACAAAAGGATATATCCGTATGGCTAAATGTTGTATAGCTCTTGGTATGTTGTAATTCATGGCCTGACTTAATTCATTCCAGCAACATTGCTAATATTCGAAAAAAAATATGGGATTATTCATATTACCATTTTTTTGTTTTGTAAGATTTATAATTTATGTATAGTTTTTATTTTTAATTATTATCTATACTTATAATAAAACTGTAGAAGTGTAAATTCTGTACACAAAAAATAAATACCAGGGGATGTTACTAGATTGATACCGAACCCAAATATGTGATTAGAATTTTTTTTGTCTGTCTGTCTGTTTGTTCAAGCATCACAGAAAAACTACCGATCCGATTACAATGAGACTTGGTATGATTATACTTTAACCTTTGGCACACAACACTGGGTACTTTTTATTCCGGAAAAATGTCTGTTTGTCTGTGTGTTTGTGCGCGCTAATATCAGAAACGGCTTATTCGATTTGCGGTTCACTAATATATCGTGGTAAGTTTCACTTAACATTTAGTGTTTGTTTCATGTGAATCGGTTCAGAAATAAAAAAGTTATGTCAATTTAAAGAATCATATCAAATATTTTATGCGAATTTTTTGTATCTTAGTTCTATCTTTTAGGGGGTTAGGTACCTTAAAGGTAAAAACGGACCCTACGGATTACTAATCCTCCGCTGTCTGTCTGTCTGTCTGTCTGTCCGTCCGTCCGTCCGTCTGTCTGTCACCAGCCTGTATCTCATAAATAGTGATAGCTAGAAATCTATCATTTTCACAATTATGAATTTCTGATACCGCTATAAAGACAAAATTAATTACTAAAAATAAGAAATTGAAAATGTTAAGGGGTCCAAGGGGGCATACAATAAACGGGTTTTTTTCGTATATGTTTTGCTCGATAATAATAACGGTAGCAAGTATATATATATAATAATAAGACGCTTAAAATTTTCACAGAATTTTTAGGTCTTATGTTGTATTGTACCTTCCATAATAAATCTATACAAATAAATAAAATTGCAGTGTCTGTTTGTAATATTAAAATAACCGCTTTTTACTAAATGCATATGTATGTATACACGGTACATATATCAAAATATTTTTTACGATTTTTGTCTGTCTGTCGGTTTGGCGGGGCTAATCTTGGGAACGGCTGGACCGATTTTGACTTGACTTTTATCTCCATACATCCATACATACATACATACATACATACCTACATACAAATAAGTAGAATTGGAGTGTATCCGACTTTGACGGGACTTCCACGGGTAGGTAGCTGATGTAATAAGGAGTAACTTAGGCTACTTTTATCTCCATACATCCATACATCCATACATACATACATACATACCTACACACAAATAAGTAGAATTGGGAGTGTATCCGACTATGACGGGACTTCCACGGGAAGGTAGCTGATGTAATATGGAGTAACTTAGGCTACTTTTATCTCCATACAACCATACATACCCACATACAAATAAATAGAATTTGAGTGTCTCTGATTTTGACGGGACTTTCACTGGCAGATAGCTGATGTAATAAGGAGTAACTTAGGCTACTTTTGTACTAGCTGCGCCCACGACTTCGTCTGGGTAGATACTGAACAATCATATTTTTTCTCACGTGGACAAAGTCACGGGCACAGCTAGTGGACATAAATGTAGGACATTAATGTGTAAATATAGATGTTATAGTATAGTTTAAATGTTTTTTTTAGGTGATCTGTCTGGAGGCGAGCAAGCAGTTCGCCGCGCCAGTGAGTTGGGTGGTGCCGATTGCGCAGTGAGCGAACGTCGCGCCCTCGAATCTCTTCGCCGTTTGCATGAGGACGCGCAGCGGGCGATGGAAGCGGGTGACTACCGTCGTGTCGTATTTTGCATGGATCGTTGTTTGGATTACAGCCCCTCTTGCTCAAAGTTCGTATGAAAAACTTATTCGTACTCTTTCAATTCTTTGATATCATAGTCACTCTACAGATGGGGGGTTAATGTGATACTATTATATTTACATGAATATTAATTTTGATGTTAGGTAGGATCAAGAATCTATAAATAAATGTAACCCATGCCCTGAACAAGTTTTAAGACAAAACACTGACACTATTATTTAAATAGCAATTGAAATATTTGTAGTTAGGTTTTGTTTCAACTATAACCTACAAGTTTATTTGGAAGGTTGTCTTATATGACAGCCTCACAGTCATACCGGTATTCTGTCCCACCCATATGATGGAGCATACTGCCTAAAACATTAATATCATCTTATTGCTTCAGAGCGAAATTGATCAAAGCCGAATGTTTAGCGATGCTTGGACGAAGTCAGGAAGCTCAGGAAATTGCAAATAATTTATTAAGACTTGACAGCTTTGATACAGAAGCCATTTATGTGCGCGGACTCTGTCTATATTTTGAGGTGTGTTTTATTTTCGTATTAAATTGCATAATATAATTATAATAAACATTTTTTATATACTGCTTGCTTGCAACTGCCTCGGTAGCCGAGTGGTAGCAGACCACTACTACTACGCTGAGGTCCTGGGTTCGATTCCTGGGTAGGGGGTTATCAGAGATAATGGTGTAAAGTCCTTAACTTTGGTTCTATTGGGATTCTTCCATTTTCTGGAAATTTTCCAGTACCTCGAAGTTTGGTAATGTGCCCGGAAATGTCAACAGGCTCGCCACCTGTTACATGGGCCAAAACCGGCGAATCGTGGGTGTTTGCATAGATGCTTGAATGCAGGCATTTACCTCTGCCTACCCATTCGGAGTTTTCAGGTGTGACGTTTTTTTTTTTTTTTTATTTATGGCTATGTGACTATTATTTTACAGGACAAAGATGAACAAGCATTCAAACATTTCCAACAAGTTCTCAGACTTGCTCCTGATCATAAAAAGGCAATTGAAGCATACAAGCGAGCAAAGTTGTTGAAGCAAAAGAAAGAAGAAGGTATATTGATAAACGACAAGAAATCAATAAGTGTGCTAAAATAACACTATTTTCATCATATTGGATATGACATTGAACTTTACTTAAAGGTCTTGTGTATCATTATTTCAGGTAATGAGGCATTCAAAATGGGTAGATGGCAACAAGCATTGAGTCTTTACAATGAAGCTCTGACTATTGACAAAAACAACAAAGCAGTCAATGCTAAGCTGTACTTCAATAAAGCAACTGTTTGCGTGAAGTTGAACCAAATCAAAGAAGCAGCAGAGGCTTGCACATCTGCTCTAGAGTTGGACGAAAATTATGTTAAAGCACTTCTTAGACGAGCAAAGTGCTACACTGATCTCGGTGAATACGAGAAAGCTTTTAAAGACTATGAGAGGCTGTACAAAATCGACAAAAGCAAAGAAAACAAACAACTACTGCACGAGGCTAAAATAGCTCTCAAGAAATCTAAGAGGAAGGACTATTACAAGATTCTTGGCATCGAAAAAACAGCTTCCGAAGATGACATCAAAAAAGCTTATAGGTAACGTGTTTTTGCGACAATTTTCTTCAACAGGATTCATAATGACTTCAGAATTCTGTGGACAATTTTTTTTATACAAAAATATATATTATCAATAATCATGTCTAACATGCAAAATATTGATTTAATTGATATTATTGTCTAATAAAAAGGATGTATAGGTCGCGCCAGGTAAAAAGAACGCTGGCGGTCAAGCTGCGCGTCATGTGTTTTTATTTCATTTTATGTTATTCTATGTAATATAGTTTTCAATCTGCCTACCAATACACGAAACCGCAAGCGAAAGCTAGATCAAAAATAAACCAATAGGGCTAGTACTTTCGTGCGCGAGTGTACCGATGCGCGAACACATCCCTTCTACTTTCTTCCAGCGTTCTTTTTACGTGGCGCGACCTATAATAAAATAAAAAGGATGCAAAATATTTTGCATCCTTTTTATGTCCCTCTTAAGGTCATTTCACCAAGCGGCAAAAAGTATGAGAGTACATTTTTTTTAAGATGACACAAAAAACCCTCCTATGAACTAGCTAGTCAACATTTTAGTTTTTCAAAAAGTGACCAACAGAGTTTAAGTTTTTATAATTATGTGGGTACAGATGAAATGAAATTTTGATGATATTTAAATAAATTAATTTAACTAGAAAAGGCGTTATAATAAAACTTTATTTCAATGTATCTTTTTCTTTTCGTGCGGTAAATAAGTACACCTGGAGCTAAGTTACACTTCTTTACATTATTATTCGTAAAACGCGTTTTATGGGGAAGTAGAAGTATTAAATTATCTCTGAAAATTATTAAAACTCATTCCAAGCTTTGTCACAATCAAAATATTTTTATTTCTGCATTGCAGAAAACGCGCTCTCGTCCACCACCCAGACCGTCACGCGGGCGCGTCGGACAGCGAGCGCCGTGAACAAGAGCGTCGCTTCAAAGAGGTCGGTGAAGCGTACGGCGTGCTCAGTGATCCCAAGAAGCGAGCGCGCTACGACCACGGCCAGGATCTTGACGATCACGGCTCAGACATGGCTGGTTAGTACACTTACCGATTTTTTAGTTTCTTTTTTATGCCATGAAGTGGCAAACAAGCATACAGCTTACGTTGATGGAAAGTAGCTTATAAATATCTAAGCGAATCGCTTTTTTTCCCCGTTTGCGTCGTTGAATGTATCTACGTCCAAGTACCAAGTAGGTACCGCCGTTTAGCAGAGGAGGTCCTTTATTCTAACAAATATTTTGTGCTTTAAAGCTAAATATGTCATAAACAGAGTATTTATTTAAAGAAAAATGGAAAGAAAAATTTGACTTTGATGGCGCTGCTGCTACCATAAAGCATTGCAATAAATGTGAAGGAAAGATTTGACTAATCGGGCAGGACTTCAGTAGCTCAATTGGAAGAGCGGCTGGACTAGATTCCCAGTAGGCCGCGAGTTCGAGTCTCGCCTGAATTCAAATTTTTCTTTCCATTTTTCTTTAAATAAAATATATTTCACAAGCATGTGTTAATGCGAAATAATATAAAACAATTATTAAGGGTAAAAGCGACTTCTTTACGATATTCAATAAACTGCAAAGTCTATTATATTGGTTGCCTAACTAGCATAGTTGGCAATAGATGGCGCTGCTGCTACCATAAAGCAATGCAATAAATGTGAAGGAAAGATTTGACAAATCGGGCAGGACTTCAGTAGCTCAATTGGAAGAGCGGCTGGACTAGATTCCCAGTAGGCCGCGAGTTCGAGTCTCGCCTGAAGTCAAATTTTTCTTTCCATTTTTCTTTTAATAAAATATATTTCACAAGCATGTGTTAATGCGAAATAATATAAAACAATTAACAGAGTATTTCATTGAACAATGGTCTTTTCAAATCTACAGTATTTTTAAAGACCTATCCAATGATATCCCTCACGATGGGATGTACCTACGTGAAATAAAAATTTCATCTTCACTTTACGTGTAGGTGTGAATCAAAAAAAAAATTTTTTTTCGAGATTTGATTGAATCAGTATTTTAGCGTGACTAATACATATTATTCCAAATTACAGCTTTCGATTACTAAAAGTCTCAGCAAAGGTGCAAACAGACAGACGGACGGACATGACGAAACTATAAGAGTTCCTTCTAAGCTACGTCTTAAAGAACTGGCTAAGTGTGAGGCGTTCACAGGTTTTTCTATACCACCTAAAGTTTGCCGGCGGGCTGATAAACAAGGAAATCGGCCTAAACAAGAAGTGTCTTCATGTCAGACTTCTTAATTTAAAGTTTGCCTGTCTATAGAATCTATATATATCTAGCCAAACAGATTTCTAGGAGGTCACTCACACGTCACTGTCGACAAATTCATTAGGCACAGATTACCTTACCATTTAAAAGTAAAAAGTTTATTTATTTAATATTTGGATTACTTCTCATAAAAGAAGCAATATAATAAAGGCAACATGAACTGTGTGTCTTTATGCTGTTTTAATAAATAGAATGTACCTACTTAATAAAATTGATATCGATTTACATTGTGGTAAATATGTGGTTACAGAAAGGTTAGTATGACATGGCCTCATATTGATAACAGTGAAAAAATCAAATAAACCGATAAAGTTATTAATTGCCTTGCCAAATATTTTTTCTTACAAAAAAACAAAGGTATGTTGAAATTTTTTTTTTGTTAGAAAAAATATTTGACACGACAAGACGAAGATCATATCGAATGTCCTCGTTACGTCCACTCCTGTTATAGTTAACTGTTAGTTACACTCGAAGTTGTTGACGATAATGTGGGACAAACGGTCCAGTTAGGTAGGTCCAATTTCGATTAAGAGGTCAATCGCCGAATCGAACTCGGATGGGCATTGTTGGGAATCTACGAAGAAGAGGGTCTTTGACCAGTGTGTGTTGTTGTGTGTGCCAGTGATGACATACAGAACCGAAACGTGGTCGCTCATTATGGACCTCATAAGAAGGCTCAAGGGCACTCAGAGAGCAATGGAGAGGGCTATGCTCGGAGTTTCTCTGCGCTCTGCGAGATAGAATCAGAAATGAGGAGATCCGCATTAGAACCAAAGTAACCGACATAGCCCACTGAATAGCGAATCTCAAGTGGCAGTGGGCAGAGCACATAGCTCGCAGAACTGATAGCTGTTGGTGCAGAAGAGTTCTGGAGTGGCGACCGCGTACCGTAAGACGAAGCGTAGGCAGGCCCGCCACGAGGTGTACCGACTACCTAGTGAAGGTGGCGGGCATTCGCTGGATGAGGGCGGCCCAGGACCGTTCGTTGTGGCAATCAATCTTTGGGGGAGACCTTTGTCCAGCAGTGGACGTCTTTTGACTGAAATGATGATGATGATGATTTATTTTTCGCCATAACACATGCCAGTAAACTTATACTGTGAAAGTAAACTAGGCGAGCCGTCTCCACATCAGTTAACAATCTTATCTTCTTTATTGCAAATGCTGCTGAGCCGTCTACTGGCTAATTTGGCGATATTCCCCATATCAATTTAGCATCCACGATAGTGCCAAGAAATACCAAAGTTCATTCACCATTAGAAAGCTGCATCTTCTCTGGTTGACATAGCCTATATACTATATACATACATACATTCATTGCACTCGGCGAAGCCGGGCCGAGCCGCTAGTAATTTATAAACAGTATTTATGTTGGGGGAGTATAGGGGGAGAACGGTCCTAACATCTCACCGACCCCAATTGTCAACCTCACCTGCACGCGCTGGTGGTTCGTATGAATAGCTGGCGGCGGTGGCTTCGGCTGCAGTGGTGCTCCCTGCTAGATAACGGACGAGGCTCTGGCGACCGAGCAATGGCGGTATAACCATACACCCGTCGGGCAACCAGATGGAAGAGGCTTCAGCGGCCTTGGGACCAAATACCCCAAAAATGACTGGTGCAGAAGGCAAGGGGAAACCACTGCACTATATTCCCTAGTAAAGTCAGATGGAAAAGTAAAAAATAGTCACGGCCCCGAGTGCCCGGCGTCCCTTTAATGAGACAGGAGTGCGAAGAATCCCCGGGAGGAAACGAAACAAAACAATGCCAACCATCGGAACGTAGAATGTCCGCAGCACGATGCGACCCGAAAAAAAAAAAATCTTGTAAAGGAGATAAAGATAGACGTCATGGGACTGAGCGACGTTAGATGGAAAGGCAATGGAAAGCACATCATAGACGAAGATCATGTCCTCTACTACTCAGGTTCTGACGAATCATCCAATATGTATGGCGTAGGAGTGGTCATTAACGTGAGAACAATTAAAGGTAATATTGACTTCATTGCCAAATCTAACCGCACTGCTATGCTCCACATTGAAGCAAAACCGAGAAACGTCAACATCGTTTTGGTATATGCACCGACTGCCGACAAGCCAGACCAGGAGTTAAATGATTTATATGGTGATGAAGAGCAACTGTTAAATGCTACGAAAAAACATAAAATCAATATTGTCATGGGAGATATGAATGCGAAAGTGGGGGAGGGTGAAGTCCAAGGAGTCGTTGGGAAGTACGGGTTAGGACAAAGAAATGACAGAGGCGACACACTAGTCCAGTTCTATCAAGAAAAGGATTTGGTCGTCGCGAATACACTTTTTAAACTACCAGCCAGAAGACTGTATACATGGACGTCACCTCGCCATACCCACTAAAACATAGTCCGCAATCAAATCGATTACCTAATGATCAACAGTCGCTTCAGAAACTGTATCAAAAGTGTTAAAACTTATCCTGGGGCTGACATAAATTCGGATCACAACCCCGTAATCGCTAAACTTAGCTGCGTCTTAAAACATATCACTAAAAAGTCGACGACGAGAAGAATCGACATTCAAAAGTTACGCGACGAAGCGACCAGACTCGAGGTGATTGATGAGATCAATGAGTGGGCTTCTAATGCGAAAGAGAAGATCTCAGAATCTGTTGAGGAAAACTGGCGTCAACTGAAAAGTGAACTCATTAAAGTGTCCTGCGAGCACCTCAAACCATCAAAATGGGAACCAAAACAGGTGTGGATGACAGAGAAAATCTATCAACTTATGGAAGAGAGAAGACTATACAAATCCTCTGATAGCATCAAATATGAGGAACTTGACAAAAGTGTGAGAAGATTGGTTCGTCATACTAGAGACACATGGTACCATAGTAAGTGCGAATACGTAGAAGAACTTCTTAAAAAACACGATGCGTTCAATATGCATAAGGAAATAAAAATGATGATCGGTCGTAGTCACGTGGCTTACAATTTGGTGGATGACAACAAACTGTCTATTTTGGGTCTTTTAGCGAAGAAAGCTGTATGGGAAAACTACATCAGGACTATGTTTGCAGATGAATGCAGAAGTACAACACAGACTACCTTTAGCAATGATGGGCCCGCTATACTCAGGGATGAAGTTTGGAATGCGTTGTGCAAAGCTAAAGTAGGAAAATCTGCAGGCCCAGATGATGTCTACATCGAGATTGTCAAGCTTATATATGAAAAGAAGGTGGATACTTTGGTCAAATTATTTAATCTTGTGTATGATACTGGGGAACTGCCTAATGATTGGTTAAAATCAGTTTTTGTTACTCTCCCAAAGAAAAAGAACCCGAAAAAATGTGAAGAATTCAGAACGATCAGCCTTATGAGCCAAGTGTTAAAACTGTTTCTTAACATCATACATAAACGCATCAGAATCAAGTGCGACGAACAACTGGGAGATAGCCAATTTGGATTCCGATCTGGAGTGGGCACAAGAGAAGCTCTATTTGCGGTGCAGGTACTGGTGCAGAAATGCAAAGATATGCAACAGGACGTCTTTCTCTGTTTCATCGACTACGAAAAAGCGTTTGATAGAGTACTTCACGACCGAATGGCGCTACTCTTGAATGACATCGGACAAGATAATAAAGATATCAGGATCATTCGAAGCCTCTACTGGAACCAAAAGGCTACAGTTCGTGTCGATGGTGCAGAAACCGGTGAGGTAGAGATAAAGAGGGGCGTCCGTCAGGGATGCATATTGTCACCGATACTCTTTAACCTCTACTCGGAATCGATTATCGCAGAGGCATTGGAGGGAATAAAAAGTCGTGTACAAGTGAACGGACGATACATTAACAACCTCTGGTATGCTGACGACACTCTTAATAGCGTCCACAGCGTCTGAACTGCAGCAAATTGTTAACCGGGTAAATGAGTGCAGCCTAAGAGCCGGCCTTAGAATGAATATCAGTAAAACTAAAGTCATGATCATCTCAAAGAAGCCAAGTGCCCACCCTTGTATCACTGTGGAAGGTAAACGACTGGAACGGGTGCGCAAGTATAAATACACAATACTAGGCACATGGCTGGATGATGTATGGGAAAGCGATCTTGAAGTGAAAACTCGAATAGAAATAGCCCGTAGTGCATTCAATTCTATTTTATTACTTGAGGAAACGCATTGAAGCCTTTGAAATGTGGGCCTACAGACGTATGCTGGCTATCAGCTGGACACATAAAGTTAACAATGAAGAAGTTCTCCGTCGAGCTGGTCAGAAGCGCCAAATCATGCAAACCATCAAACAGAGAAAAGTTGGTTATTTAGGTCATATTATGCGACATGACAGATACCAACTGCTGCAACTTATTATGATGGGCAAAGTGGCTGGAAAAAGATCAGTTGGCCGAAGAAAAAAGTCGTGGGTGTGCAATATTCGCGAGTGGACCGGCATCAACAGCGCCGCTGAACTATTTCGTCTCGCAAAAGACAGACACAAATTTTCCGAACTGACGGCCAACCTTCACTAGTTGGAGAGGCACTACAAGAAGAAGATTTATGCTAACATACGTGACATTATAAAATTCTGTTACGTTCACACATTGCTGATAAAGGAGATGTTGCGAGCTCGGCCCTGGTTTGTACATATCCTCAAAAAATGGGTAAATTATAGAAGAATCCGAAAAAAATACATTTAATTTATTCAAGAATATATTTTAGAGTTACCACCACATTTAATTCAAACGATTTTATCATTTTCAACCATGTTCAACATGGCGGCGATACAGCCGACGCTGGGGATTGAAAGTACCTATGTAGATACCTAGACCAAAACTAATGCTATCTGTATCTTACTAGTGCATTACATATTATAAATAAAAACAATGTATCGAATCGATCAATTTAAAGAAGTTCCGAAGATTCTTTTTAAATTGAAAATCGATTAGTATAGTATTAACACATAAAATCGATTTCGATAGTATTCAGAAAATTTTACATCAAAAAAACAATTCAAAAAATTAAAATGTCAAAATGACATCGCCCGCCATATTCGTCATATTGGTTTTGAGTTGCAATTCTAACTGAAACTTTTTTTGTAACTGCAAACAAAGCAAAATAAGTGAAAATATGCAGTAAAAAAACGTTTTTATATTGATTTTGCCTGTTAATGATATTGTGTACAATACATGGCCGGAGGTCCATACATTTTTGCAACATCTCCTTTACTTATATACTATCTCTTATTATCCTTAGTTGTACAATTGGGAGCTGTGATCGCAAAATCTATAATATCGTTCGTTATATTTCCTTTTATATATTTTACAGATATTGACCCCAACGTGGTATTCCGGACATTCTTCAACTCTGGTGGACAGCACTTCGATTTTCATTCTGGCGGTGGATTCCCTGGTTCCCCCTTTAGTTTCCAGTTCGGTTAACACAATGATAAACCAGTGTGATAAATTTGTTGTATTCACAGCATATAATGATAAAAACGTCTGAACATGTCATTCCACATATATATTGATTTGGCAATTGAAATGTTACATATATTTCCGGTCATGTTAACCCAATCTAATAATACCAAATATGTAAATAAACCAAAAATTACATCATAACATGTCTTTGCTTTAAATAAATTCAGTATAAAGTTGAATAAAAAAATTGATTGCTTATATAATATAATTATGTATTGTCTACTTACTGAACGGAAATTTTGTAATATGCAAATAATTATTCTTGAATTTGAATAAATTAATCATAATCATAAATGCATAGAAATAATTGGTTAAGTTTAGAGTATTGTTTATGTACAATACTTAACTTAGTAGGTATAGACTGATTTGAATAAGTAATATTATCATTTTTATGTTGTCATTAAACATTTGAGAAGTCCAAATTCGGGTAATTATTGGTACACCATAAATGCTAAATAGCCAGTATTCTCTTGAAGAATAGTTGAGAAATAACCTATTTGTTAGTTTTCTTGTTACGGATTATTTTCTCATTTCAACGACCCCTTAAACATTACCTACACAGTGGCGGGCTTAGGTACAGTTTGCTAACAAGACCATCACCCAAAGCATCATAATCTTGAGTGGAATTTTTGACAATTATTTTATAGTGTCAAGCGGTACATATCGTTCCTTTCCAGGCTTCATGCGTGGGCTGTTTCTGCAGTTTCATATTTTTAAAGACAAAGGTCTTCGCAAATGTCTTCTGCATACGGCCTCGCAGTAGCTAAGGTCGCCACTGCTGTTACTTAAAATGTCATATCAAATTATAATACAAATTATTGCTTAGTTATAATAATGAACTAATAAGTAGTATAATTTCAAAACTACGAAATTATTATACTGACATATGATTTATCATTAAAAGTAACTTTATATATTTAAGCACACATATGATCTCTGGAAAGAATCGTCACCATTCCACCCAGAGGTCCGTGTACTTCTCCTGAGGCGAGACGACGATACAGTCATGACGCTAATTGATAAGATTTTTTTTGCAGTAAGAACTTACACAGTTTGCCTTGCAATAGATCATTTTATACAAATAATACTAAACTGCTCGAGTTGATGATGTGGTGGTGGATGGACAATTTATGAGTTGAAATGTGTACTACGATACTTTTATTTCATACGGTCACATGAATGGACACTGACACCTATATTCTAAGACGTTACTTGAAACATTGCTTGACTCACACACAGCTTAAGATACTTTATGAGGACGCCTCGAAATTCATATTCTTGGTTGTATTTTGACAGTAACTCAGCATGGATTATCATGTGATGTGAATTATCTTGTCTTGAAAATCCATTTTTATAGAAAAATATGGTATTTAATTATATTTCCAGACAGTTCCGACACGAATAACTTATTGAGCGCAAGAATATGGCGTAAATACTCCTCGAAACTTCAAGGTAGGTCGTGACGTGGAGTTTGAGAATTGCTTTCTTACCTCAAACGGAGGGAGAATGTCGAGTTGACGTTATTGGTTATAACTAACAATACCAATTCCATTGAGTAAGGGTGAGATTACGACTTAGAATATGGGTGTTAGTTGAGGCACACTTCCTTTTTGACAAAGTTGTTTATTTCACTTTAGTGTAATAGTATTATGTAGGTAACTTTTTTATTTTGGCGATTGAATTGATTTTAACATTTTAGTAAAACGTACGTATGTAGGTGTATACTTCAGTCTACATCTACACTTTTGGGAAAATACAGGCGTACAATAATGTATTGTTTGCGATTTTAAAAGTTGTTAAGAGTGTTTTTATAAAAGATGTCCCTGAATGATTAGTATTTACAGTATTTAGGTAGTTAGTTTAAGAAGACTATTTTAATTAATATCTATGTTAAAATATATATTTTGAAGGTTTTCTGTTAATATTTAAAGTTGCGCACCGGATGTCCATGGAAATATTTCTCCCAATTTGTATCACATCACATATTTTAAGTCATAAAATTGAATATTCTCATGTGTGTCCATGGTAGCACGACGATAAGCAATAATTTACGAAGTGTTCTCAGTGTATAGCTGGTGTAATTTATTTAACTTTACTATGAAAGATCATAAATACTTGTGTGACTTTGTCCCAGTGCCCAAGTCATAGACTGGTACATGGACATAAAAAAACCGTTAGTTTCGACATTTCCGGGACTTCTAAAAAAGCGCCCTGATTATGTACAAACAATGCCTTAGTCTCAATGATAACCTGGTAGAACAACTTAAAAACATAAATATGTATTGTTTAAAAAGATAAATACTCCAATAAATATTAGGAACTGCAAAATAATATGAAAACTGATAGAATGAATAGGCATTTCAGCATTGCATCATCTAACTATGGACTCATTCTTCTGGAATGTATAGGTACATCTGTGTTGAAGGAAACTAGCTCAAATATGATGTATACACCAACAAGGAGCAATCTTACGACAATCTTTAAATCGTTTTTTATAGAATTGCTTTCATTAACTGTATAATTTTACAAAATAAAAGTTCCTTATTAAATATAATGAATATGGCTTTTAAAAATTTTGCAAGTTGCGCCTATGTCTAAAAACAAATTATTATCATAATAATAATCTTCGATTTCATCTAACGGTTACCACCTGATATTTTTATGTTATACATATTTCATAAATAATAAAATAATAATTATTATTTATAACAATCTTTCACTTTGTTTTTTCCCACTTAGGTTAGGACTTTGAAAAAATGGTAAGTTGATACCTATTCACTTTTTTCGTGGTTCGACATACGACGCGACGGTGCCTACAAATTATAAAGATATTTCACTCTTAGATTTTCTCTCACTCCAGTGGGAATTTTCTTGGTGGAAGAAGTAGAATAGACCTACAGTCTAACGAACACACCTTCCAATTTGCATGTCTCTAGGTTTAGATGCTTTTATATACCTACCTATAATATAGTCACGAATTTAATCTATACAAATAACATAGCGATTGTACTATTTATTTTTCGCAATAACACATGCGAGTGAACTTTAGAAATTAAAGAAAAAACTGAAAGAAAAATTTACCTTCGGGCAGGAATCCAACCTGCGACCTCAGGGTAACCAGACCAGCCGCTTTACCTCTAAGCTACCGAAGTACTTCGGTTTCGGCTTTCGGCGAAGTAAGCAGCTGGACTGGTTATCTTGAGGTCGCAGGTTCGATTCCTGCCCGAAGTCAATTTTTTCTTTCCGCTTTTTCTTTAATTTCCAATAACATAGTGACTAAAGTGAATAGCGACTGCGGCTGGCTTCGAATTTATGGAATAAAAATTTAATGGCATTAGTCGGATTGAAAGTCACATTTATTCCGTTGTCAATTGGTACGTTTAATAAATATGAATTATTCCTCGTAGGTAGATACACTTTTTGAAAATGTTCACTTGCACCCGTCCGTGTATATCTAGTGACTGTAAAGAATTAAAAGAACATGGGCGTCGCCAGGGGGTAGCAAAGGGATGGTAGCTGTCCCTCGTTAGAGAAAAAAAAAAAACTGCAATTGACAGCAGCTGATATGTGACATAAGTACCTAGTATCCCTAGAGCCAAACTGCCCCCTGAATGTGGTTGGCCGACGAAAGTTTTACTGTAAGGCCGTCTACGTCAGACTGCGCGGGTGTGTATAGAAAATAAAAGCAAATAGTAGTCAGCTTCATAATATTCAATAATTCACTTCTATTTTAACATGAATTACAAGTAAATTGTGCTTTATTAGTGAGGTTATTTAAGGTTCAAAATAGATTACTATTGTTTTTTTTTTGATTTTTCAAAGGCCATGGCCTTATCTTCCGGCGGTCTTTTATCTGAAGTTTTGCTGTTTATGGCTTCAAATCTGAAAGAAATATTACGAATATTATGATTAAATAGGTACAGAAGGTACTCATAAACCAGTGATCTCAATGTAGATGTGTTGACACTCCCGAGGCCTAAGGTATTATGTCCTGTACCGGAAATTACAGGGCCATACACTACCATCTGAGCAGAACACGAAAGTGCTGAACACTACCATATACCATTAGCGGCAAGTAGATTAGGTGACACGGTGTTGCCTACGCCCCCGACTCTTGACACTGGAGCTCTTCCACCAGTAAATTGTCGGGGCTCTACAATAATATTGATCATATTTAGATAAAATCAATGTAAAAACTACATTATCTCCTTCAGAATGACAAATAATAATCTAAAATAAAGGGGGAGGGGCTGGGGTGGTCCTCCAAAGATCGACTGGTCGCTGGGAATCATGAAAGATTTGTAGATGGGTAGAGCTTACGGAGGGAAATGTCGTTTTTCTTTTGCTCGCGCGTTTTTCTTGATGTGTATTTTAGAATATGTATCAATTATGTATCAATCATACGGAGGGGGGGGGTCCTTAATTTTACTTTTTTGCTTGTCCGCACGCTCGTAGGCCTCCAAATGCCAAATGCCGCCCTGGGCCCCTGACCCTGATAACCTTATTCCGCCACTGGTCCTACACTCTACACTACATTTTGATTGATAAAACTTTGTTTTATGTTGATGTTACAGAACTTTGTAAAAGGAACCTAGATAGTAGGTACACTTATATTAACATCTTATTATTTCATTATTAATAACCAGTACAGGGGCAGCTCTTGCTCGTGTAGCGCCCTTGTACAATGAAACCTTGGCGCTCTCTAGGCTTGACCACCCCTCACCCCCGCGGCTCTTCGCCGTCGTAACTGGGAACGTCGTCGTCGGAACTGTCTTAGGGAGCGCCGCGGCGCCCGTGTGCATTTCACACCCTGCACTATAGGTTAAGCCGACCCTGATTACCAGTAGGTACTTCAGCGGCTAAGGATCCTAATAAGAATGCAAGAGAGGAGATAAGGAAGGACGCTCCTGATTACACTGTTCTAAATTTAGTCACTGAATCAGTCAGCATTTCAAGCGTATCGGTGACGAACGTCTCGGATGCATTACCGCCACTCGAATATAACCGGCCAAGTGCGAGTCGGGCTCACGCACGAAGGGTTCCGTACTATCATCTTTATAAGAAAATCACGTTTGTTTTGAAGAAACATGGAAAATTATTCAATAAATATTTTGAATCGTTGTTTTTTTGTCGGAAATATTTATAATAAGTTGGGGAAAAAGTCTTTTCGCATTATAGTATGTATGAACTTGTAATAAAATCTCTTTGGCTGTAGTATTTGTATCTGGCTGGTTTTGGTATCATTGAAAGTTAAAATTTTAAAGAACATAATTCCAAATTCAAATTAGGCAAATGTGTGATTTTCATTTGTTTTTCGTACTGTCAAGATGAGTGAATCTAATGAAGAAATTCGATACATTTTAAAATTTTACTGCAAAAAAGGTAAAAATGCAACGCAAGCCGCGAAAAAAAATTGCGATGTTTATGGACCTAGTGCAGTGTCTGTGAGAGTAGCACAAATTTGGTTTAAGCGTTTTCAATCCGGAAATTTTGATGTCAAAGATGCACCTCGCTCTGGTCGCCCTATTACGGATAAAATGGATGCCATTTTTGAAAAAGTGGAGCAAGATCGACATATCAATAGTTACGACGTAGCTGAAGAACTGAGAATTGATCACAAAACAGTTTTGGCGCATTTGAAAAAAGCTAGGTACAAAAAAAGCTCGATATTTGGGTACCTCACGAGCTCACTGAAAGAAACCTAATGAACCGTGTACTCATTTGTGATTCTTTATTACGACGTAATGAAACCGAATCATTTTTGAAGAAGCTGATAACTGGTGATGAAAAGTGGATCATGTACGACAACAACGTGCGGAAAAGGTCGTGGTCAAAGGCCGGTCAGGCTTCACAGACTGGCGAAACCCGGGTTAACTCGAAATAAGGTGATGTTGTGTGTGTGGTGGGATTGGAAGGGCATTATTCATTATGAGCTATTACCACCAGGCAGGACTATCGATTCTGAACTCTACTGCGAACAACTGATGAGATTAAAGCAAGTAGTTGAGTGAAAGCGGCCGGAATTGATCAACAGAAGGGGTGTGGTGTTTCATCATGATAACGCTAGACCTCACACATCTATAGCCACTCAGCAAAAATTAAGAGAGTTTGGCTTGGAGGTGTTAATGCATCCGCCGTATAGTCCTGACCTTGCACCTTCAGATTTCCACCTGTTTCGGTCTCTTCAGAATAATTTATGCAATGTTAGGTTAACATCACGAGAGGACTGCCAAATCCACTTGTCGCGGTATTTTGATGAGAAGTCCCAAAATTTTTATAGCAATGGGATCATGTCCCTACCTACAAGATGGCAAAAGGTTATCGAACAAAATGGTACATGCATACTTTAGTTAACTTTAAATAAACTATATTAAAAAATGTTTTGAATTATCTTAAAAAATGCGAAGAAACTTTTTCCCCAACCTAATATTATGTAATTTTTGTATGACAACAATACTGGTGGGACATTCTGGCTCTACGGGCAAAAGATGTCACCAAGACCACAATAACTTATTAGTTACTGTTAGGAGATATTTTTTTTTTATGTAATGGACGTGGCAAGCATGTAGTTCACATTGACGTTAAGTGATGACTGCAGCCTATAGACACCCACACAAAGCCCAAGGTCGAAATGCAAATGCGTTACCACTCCTGAGGGCTTAGGTTTTATGCCTCTGTGCCGGAAATTACAGGGCCGTACATTACCACCTGATCGGAACACGATAGTGCTGAACACTTCCATTTAGTAACAAGTATATTAGGTAATGCGGTGGTGCCTACGCCGGCGAGCTCCGTCACTGGAGCTCTACCACCAGTAAAATATCACGTGATAGGTTAGCGTCAACAATATGTCACCATATTGCTACTATGACATTCTTGTTTTTGAAATATACTTACGACCATAAATTGAAGGTAGGTATTTATAACGATTTGAATAGCTGAAAATGATTTAGTATTTTATGCTTCTCTCAATATGGCGTACAAGGTGCAGGCCCAAGCTCCATACATTTTAGAACGTCTCCATTGTTAAAAAACTTTCATGATTCAAACCCGAGTCTTTCTGGCTTAGTCGACCTCTGGAGGCCCTAAGAACCGGAGGCCCGTGGCGGACTCCCCCTTTATCCGCCACTGAGGTACCTACTTACACATAAAACAAAGTATCACATTATTTTTCATATTTGGATATTTAAAAAGGAAAGAAAAAAATGACTTCCGGCAGGGATTGAACCTGCGACCTCAAGATAGAGTCAGTATTTTTTTTTTTTTTCATTTATTTAACAAATTTTTAGGGATCCATTATTTTTTTTCTATTTTGCAAAACTGTTGTCTTTTTAAAAGTTTGAGAACCGCATGAATGATACTGGTGGTTATGTTTCACTGACGAGCGCGGCAGGTTTGCAAGTGCTCTAGCATAAATATGTAAAAATTATATGGGTATGTAACTCAGTCACTTTTTAATTTTGAATGGCTTTTTTTGTTCAGGTTTCGGCATCTGATGATTCGTCTTAAAAGTTAAAACGTAACGTTTCACAATATCGACGTTAACTGTAGTGTTTTCTGGATACATGCGTTTCTTCCATGCTTCCCTTTCCTCTAACCACATTCGATGGTATTCGTATGACAGTAGCCACTGCATGCGTGATGGACCTTCCTGAAAACGGTACCTAAATTTAATGCCTGTATGTGTGAGTATCACACACAAGCATCATTCAACACAAGTCACATTGATGTTAAGTGATGACTGCAGCCTATAACACCCACACAAAAGACCAAGGTCAAAATGCAGATGCGTTACCACTCCTGAGGCCTAAGTGCTAATGCCTCTGTGCTAAAAATTACAGGGCCGTACATCACCACCTGACCGGAACACGAGTGCTGAACGCTACCATTTAGCGGTAAGTAGGTATATAAGGTAATGCGATGGTGGCTACGCCCACGAGGTCCCTCACTGGAGCTCTACCACCAGTAACCAGTAGTCTGCAGTGTGGTAAGTTTTCAACCAACGAAACGTGTGTCCAGTATCACTACATACCTAAATATAGGCAGTTACGGCCCGGCGGTGAGACGAGGTGCCTACTTACTGGAAAGTTCACTGGCCACCTGATTTATGAGGTTTTACGTGAGCTTTATAACTTATAGCTGGACGAGTTTTGAGTTCGACTTGAAAATTCGTCTACCGAAACGGAACGGTATCAATATCGGCATCATACTTTTAAAGGTTTTTTTTCTACCAGCATGGTCTTGAAAGTGACCAGAATTAACACGTCATAACACGTAACTTCACACCTGTATTTCCTGAAGTGGCAAAAAGAAGTGGAATCAAGCATACGACCGACGATTCATCGGTTACGTTTTGGCCATCTAGGTGGCGAGTCTATTGACGTATTGACATCGCCGAGCACATAACCAAACTTCGAGGGTGGGACTGAGAAACTTCCAGAAAATAGAAAAATCCTAATAGCACCAGGGTTAAGGGTCATATCTACTCGAAATTCTTTGAGTAAAAGGACCCTGTAACTAGTGTAACCTTTGTAAGGAAGGACTCGTCCTTGAAGAATGATGCAAGTCCGTTTTATGCATTTTGCAGGTTTCTAAGTAGAAAATGAAACAATCGGCATCTATTAATCAGGTAAGTGCCTACATATAATAACAAATAACTGACAGACACTACCTAACTTACCATAAGTTTCCAGGGTTGAGGATTATATTTAGGAAAGTCGGAAGATATAATATTATGAACGGGTCGGCATTGCGTAGCCTTCTCCCATTTAATGCCCGTTAAGCGACCCATAAAGCATAAACAGCAATAGGTAATAAATAAACAGAAACACAAAATAAATTTATGCAATAAAATTAAAGAAAATCAAATTTGACAGTAAGAATACAAAAATTATACAAATAATGTTAATGAAGAATAAGTAGGTAGGTATAGACAATTATAGGTACCAACAATACCAATCTCATGTACCTACCTAATTATATAGGCTGAGGCCGCATTACGCCTTGAACTCAATCCCACCGACGTGATCTACAAGGACTACAAGACATTTCTGTGATGGTATGTACCTGCATATATATCTTCGGTAGCTTTGTGGTAAAGCCGTTGGACTGGTTTATACTGCGGTCCAAAGATATTAGATGTAACACCTATATTTGCTGAGGTCGCAGGTTCAATCATTGCCGGCTTTTTTAACAATTAAGTACCTATCTAGGTACCTATAGGTATTCTTATCGAAGACATCCCATAATCATCTACTAGCTATCTTTGCCTTGATATCAAGGTAAGTGCCGAATTACTGAGTTTTTTGGGTGTTAATTTGGACCATACTGGTATCGCCGGTATTTTACCACGTGGCCATCATAACTATGTTATATGTAGGTACCTACCTATATTCATACCAAATTTAAATAATACAGCTTTCTAACACATTTTGTCTCAGAGAGTAGTTGCGGACAGACGGACCCACGGACATGGCGAAATTATAGGGGTTCCTTGTAGGAGCTGTGTGTCGTCGATGGTTGTAGGTTGTAGGCAACGGAACACTAAGTAAGCGAACATCGAAGGTTCGTCTTTTTGGTAGCAGCACGCCAACTGTTATCACAGAATAGTAATAAAAATAAGTACAGAACTATTTCTATTTTTACAGTACCTATCTGAAGATTGCCAGAGTCAAGACATACGGAACATACACGTAGTCGCTCACCATCACCATGAGCCTTAAGGCAGGAAGGTCACGGAGAAAGCCATGCTCGCGGAATTTCTTAGAGATCGAATCAGAAATGAGGAGATCCGCATGGGTATCAAAGTAACAAACAGCCCTCCGAATACCGAAACCACAGATATTCGAAATTAAGTGGCAGTCACCAGGTCACACATAGCTAGTTGCGTTCTCGAATTGAGACCGCCTACCAGAAGATGAAGCGTAGGAAGGCCCCCACGAGGTGAACAGACGACCTGGGCGCCGACCGCCTAACTAAAATGACTTTAGATTATGAAGTCATCCTGTACAGCCTCAGGGTGCTTTTCCACCTATGTGCCGTCGCACGAAATAAATAAATAAATCCTTATGAAGATCCAGAAATCATTCAAATACAAAATTAGCCATATCTGTTCAGTCGTTCTAGAGTTTAAGCGAGACTACCGAACAGCAATTGATATATATATATATATATACAGGGTGTCCCAGAACTCCACGTCAAGCCGAAACGGGGGTGACAGGATTGATTGTAACCTTCATGAGAAAAATCAGAAAAAAATCTATCCCATGTAGTTTGAAAATAATGGGCATTTAAAGAAAACCTAGAAATTTGGTCAAAATATAACCATTTTTCGGTTATTGTGGTTAATTTTTATTATTTTTTTTTCATTTAAACTTTGGAACCGTAACCTTAAATAACATCTGTCTAAAATAATGACAAATTACCCCAAGTTTCCTAGAATTTAGACTATTTGTTATACTGAATTTAAAATTTTCAAACTTTGTCGACTTTGAAACACCTTCCTTTGAGGGAAGGTTTTTCAGTCGTTTTCCTTAAATGCCTTTGAAACTAACAATAAACAGAATTTCTAGGTTTTCCTTAAATGCCCATAATTTTCAAACTATATGGGATAGATTTTTTTTCTGATTTTTCTCATGATGGTTACAATCAATCCTGTCACCCAGTTTCGGCTTGACGTTGAGTTCTGGGACACACTGTATATATAATGCGGCCAAATTTTGATTGGCTGCCTTATAAAATCATTGGCCTAGTGGATATAATATATATTCTCTAGATCAGTGGTTCTCAAACTTCTTAAATGACGGAACCCTTTTGGGAATCAAAATACTTGATGGAACTCTACAATAACGCAATTGTTTTTATAAGTGTTTTTTTTATTAGTCAGCATAATAAAAGTACAATGTAACAGTTACTATTTATTATTTACTTCACCGCTTGGCAAGGACAATAAAAGAAAACATTTAAAAAAGTACCAGCTATTGTAACACATGTTTCTACAAATACAAATAAATAAATAAATAACGTTCATAGCGTTTTGTGCGGCCGCGGAGCGACCAGAGAGAGGCGTTTTGATTTTTGTTCTAAATTCTTGCGGAACCCCGACAGATAGATTACGATTATTTATAATCTAGAGCAGCTATACTCTAAGTGTGTAAAAAAAACTAGGTTTGCAGCATATTTGGATGAACGAAATGATTCTGCAGTGATGCAGTGGGATTCTAACATATTCGTGTTACAACGAACATGCAGCGATTACCTTTGGCTTATTACCTATAATCCTTGGCTTTTTCCAGCAGTGAATGTCTTCGGCTGAAATGATGATGATCTAGTTTGTATGTACTTATTAAAACCACTTTCATTGACAATAACGTAGGTTTTCTCTTCAGTTCTGGTAAAATGAAATGTAAAGACTTTTTGGTTTTTAAATTTTTTTATTTGATACACAAGTAAGTGGTTATTTTGAGTAGAAATACTTCTTCACCTCTCACATGGGTACCTGTAAGTAAAAAAATAATTCGTATAAAATTAGTGTAAGTAGGTACTTAAAGATAATTAAATTAACTAATCGGACGTCCGGATCATAGAGCAACACCGGAGGGGAGTAGCCATATGCAGGCTTTCCCGTCTGTCAAAGTACAAGCTCAAATGGAACTATACCTGTCGCCTAGCCATAAACGTACATTAGATAAGTTTTAGCTATAGAACGATAGAGAGAGACAAAAGGAGAGATTAGCAACACTTTAGGTAAAATACGTTTATGAATAAGGGGGTAGATGTTTAAATGTGTGCGTGAAATTGTTTCTGTATTTTGTTAAAGTCAAGGTGTGAGTTTCGTAGTAATAGACGATTTTTGTAGTATGCGTGTGTGTCGCACACATTTCCCCCCGCAAAAAATGACAGACTGTTTTGCATCGGTAATTAACGCTATAGCTACTCCCCTCCAGTCCGCCGCCGGTGGCCCGTGTTGCTCTATGGTCTGAATTGAGAACACACTCAAGTTTTTAAATTGTGACAATTTAACCAAATCTTACACCTACATATTATTAAATAATCTAACAAATTCTTACATACTTCAGCACCTACTTCTATGTGCATAATCTGGAATTAGTAGTTTAAGAATCTCTCTAATGGCTTTTCTATCTGTACTAAACTAGTAACTCTGTACTAAACAAAATTTGTAATAATGCTTAAAATAGATTTTGATTAACTACGCGATGAACGTATGATTAACTTCGCGATGAACGTAGTGTTCTAGTAGTCGGTTTTTTACTACTGGAACATTTATTTTGTTTGCTTATTATTAGTCCTTAGGAGATACAAAATCGCGTAAGGGTGGAGCAAGCATTTGATATACCCTCCGATTCTTTGCATTAATCTCATAATGAGAATAACGACTGCCTTGGAGGGATGAAATTTAGTTACAGACCCAAAAAACTTTCGAATAAAACCGAAAATTATGAAGACAAGTACATTTTTTTTTCGTTTTTTTATGTAATGGAAGTGACAAACAAGACCACGATAGTGCTGAACACTACCATTACTACAAAACGTTGCAAATAGTGAAATGACTGAAAATGCATACAAAATTGTAGTACTGATGAGCAGACACCAGTTAATTTAATTATGAAATAAAACAAATATCTTCGTCAATACTATGTTTTTGTCTAACGTGGAAATACTAAAAGTTGTTGGAAATGATAAAGGTTTCTAAGAGTGTAAAAAGATGAAGTTGGTAAAAGTGAAAGTTTTTATTTTTTAAATTTTTTCATCTCATACTAAACAACATATTTTTATGATTTTTCAGAAACAACATATCTATGTTGTTAAGTAAATATCCAGGATTCAGGAATGAAATGGACCACTATAGAATTACATATTTGATATTTCTGTACTCGTGCAATGTAGTTCACATGTTTTATTCTATAAAAATATAATAAAAACGAAGGTTCTATGTTAGACTAACATACAGTTACGGAACCGGGAACTTGATTGCACGGGCACCTTGTAGATGGCAATAAAAGCTACATTTGATTGATTTTGGATAAGCAGATATTTCCCTGCATGAAAAGAATAAATGAATAATAAAAATAAGTTGGTATTGGTACCCATTTTGATTCATTTTTTTTTATGCACGAAGATGGTACATAAATGCAGACTTAATGCCACTAGGCATTTTCTCCCAATAAAACCTTTGGGTTATGAAGAGAGCGACGATGTAGGTGCAAAACTAAATTCAGAAATTATGAGTGGAAAAAGATATTATTAAATAATTATAAAAATAAACAGTATATAAATAGATATATAATAACATGTACAACAACTATATTTATGGTATATATTTTATAATATTATAGATAATAATATCGAGGGGTAACGGGCTATTTGGTTTAAGCGACATTTTAGCAACTTTACAGGAGAGCCTTTTAAAGTTTGAAATTTCGAAATAAAATTAATAACAAAAAAACTTCTGCAGTTATTTAAACGAGGTAAACTGCATTGAAATTTAATTAAAAATATCTAATAGTTGATGCTAATACCAAATAAAGCGGGCCTTTATTTACAAAGATAAATGTCGCTTAATACAACGTGCCCTTTTTTAGAGATAGGAAAAACGATTTAAGTGACTTCATAACTTCAACTGGCTACAGGGGAAAAAATTAAGCGACAACGCATTCTATTTACGGAGCAAGCCAAAAGGTATGAAGTAACGAAACCCAAAATTAGTAGAAGCTAGCTATTTATCTTAACTACCAATTTAGATTAAAATGACTGTCAGGCTAATTAACTTATGTGACATATTATAACATTGAAATTGTAACATTTAATGTTTATTAATAATTGTGGTTTATTTACATCTAAGACTATCAATGGCTGATAAAACAACCAGGATATATTGCAATCACCGGAATTTCAGGTGCTTACATTGAATAAATGAATAAATAAACACAACATAATAATCAATTAAAGTATTTATTTAGAATAATAATTATTATATAACAGTCTCACTAGGAACATCAATGATATTAATTTACTTTTCAGTCTTAATCAGCAAAATTAGGTACATTATTATTTTGTATGATAATTAAGTAAAATCAGTCTCAATGTAGGAACATCAACTATAATTATTTATAAATAAAGTAGGACTAAAATGGTTTAACGACTAAACAAAATATCTGAACAAAAAAGAGTATTTGATTCAAGTAGCACCCGGCGTGGAAAATAGATGCAGCTAAAAGAGTTTAAGTGACAACCCACATCATATTTGGGTGACGGACAAATGGTTTAAGCGACATCACACCGTGTGATTAGGGAAGTCAAAATGATTCAAGTTACTTCTTAATAAAATTTAGAATCAGGAAAAATGCTTTAACTCTTATTCACTTATTTATGAGAGATAGGGTGACTGGTTTATGTCTTGGTTATTAATATGATGGTATGGTTCAAGTATATGATTTAATAAAAAATGCAAAATCCACATCGTTTAAGGCACTGCCACTTTGGAAACGACACGAAAATAGTATTGTTTGAAACGCCAAAAAAGTGCTCCGATTTTAATGAAACCGGCATCATTCGACAGAGAAAAATTTGCTGATGCCAAATATGTATATAACTCAATATCACCCAAAATGTCGCTTAAACCAAATAGCCCGTTACCCCTCGATATAAATACATTGTGATGCATATGATATAGATACATTTCATAATATTATATGTTTTGACTTATATCACAAGTGGTGCTTGTCACCCTAAATGAATAAAAACATTTCTGATTGTGAAATCAACTAGATTTTCATTGACGATTGAGGTAAAAGTTCTTATTTCTCTGATAAAAAAAATCCCCATGTCAGTATCAGATGAGAAGCTTAGTCAGAAGGAACCATGAAAGTACTTAACCTCGAGAAAAATGACGATTTTCTGTTGTTTTGCAGGCTATTAGGTCCGCTCAATACTCGAACCCTTTATAAAAACTGCCATCTCTGTTACTCACCCTAAATTAATATCTATCAATCAAGCAATTTTACTAGTAATTGGTGACCATGCGGACTACTGTTTCTTGGTTGTATTCATATGTAGTATCATGATAATTGCAGAACCAACTACCTATCTACACCTACTAATATTATTAAAGAGGAAATATTTGTGTACTTGTATGTGTTTGTAATGTATTCATACAAAAACTATTCCACCATTTTCAAAAATTTTTTCACCATGCTGCATCTTTAAATAGTGACATAGGCTATATAACATGCATCGTACCCATGCGAACCCTGGGCGAGCCACTAGTATAATATAACTAAGATAAACTTGGATGTGATCCACAACAACCATTGATCTAAGATTGTAAGATTGAAGCTTTTGCCACACATTTAGAGATCAGCAATCAAAAACTGTTAGTTTTAAGAATGCTTACTTAATTTTTTAGGTACTCCATTCTACATGACTGTGGAGCCCTAGCTCCAACCATGTCACACGTGCTCCAATGACGATGCAGCAATTACTGAGGTGAAATACAGGGCCGATAGAAACTTAAGTCGAACCGCTGATACGAGAAGAATCTACGTCAATGAACTTTCCCTAGCACGTAAATGACAAAAAACACGTGTTTGAAAGTCTGCATTTACACAGGAGACATACGTCTAGTAAAATCTAAATGCAATCTTTAGTAATATGTTGTGCTAATAAAGGTACACAAATAAAGGTAAGATACATAAATGTTATAATAAAATATTAACACGATGAATGTGACAATTTATGGTTCTATGATTTCGGTTAGCTTAGCATGGTAACTAACGTTGTTGACGCACTTACCTTTTTATTTAGACCTTGCACGCATCTTCCTCCGTTTACGCTTTAGCCTTCGCATACGCTTCTTGCGCCACTGTAACAAAAGTTTTACAAAATAACATCAATATCGAACCGAACGCGGTTTATTACATTTTGAGTTTTATCACTGTATTCATTGTTGGACAAATTGAAATACCTTTGCTCTCATGTTTAAAAGCCTGAGGCTTTAAAATGAATTCCTAGTAAACGACAATTTGTTATATGATTCCTCAGAAACTTTCCGATTATAAAATAAATGTGGGCTTCTGCTAGCGCGGTCTTCACGAAAAGAAAGATTTTTAAATGACAAGTCTGACAAGAGTGACAAGACTTTGACACTTTGACGTTTTTAAACTTTTTAATTTGACAGTGCACGTTCCACTTACCGACCGCAACGACTTTTCATCGCCCACTTCGCCCACAATCCCCGACCCAGAGTAGCGTATCTCCTTGAGGTAGCAATCGCAATGCCTGGCTAAGGCTAATGAGATGTTGCGTCGCTGCAATCTTGTGTCGCATAGAGTAACTCAGACCACCGGCCGCGGCAGACCGGAGGAGAGTAGCCATATGCAGGCTTTCCCCTTTGTCAAAATACAACCAAATGGTCCTATGCCTGTGGCCCAATCATTTAAATGTGTGAGTGAAATTGTTTACGTATTAGGTTGGGGAAAAAGTTCGCATTTTTAAGATAATTCAAAACATTTTTTAATATAGTTTATTTAAATTTAACTAAAGTACGTATGTACCATTTTGTTCGATAACCTTTTGCCATCTTGTAGGTAGGGACATGATCCCATTGCTATAAAAATTTTGGGACTTCTCATCAAAATACCGCGACAAGTGTATTTGGCAGTCCTCTCGTGATGTTCACCTAACATTACATAAAGAATTTTGAAGAGACCGAAACAGGTGGAAATCTGAAGGTGCAAGGTCAGGACGATACGGCGGATGCATTAACACCTCCCAGCCAAACTCTTTTAATTTTTGCTGAGTGGCTATAGATGTGTGAGGTCTAGCGTTATCATGATGAAACACCACACAACTTCTGTTGATTAATTCCGGCCGCTTTATCGCTTTAAGATATCCGCCATAAAAGACAATCGGAACAACCAAGTTTTATCATACAAACGGTCCTTCAAATTAAAAGAAGTATCTGCTGAAAGAAACATTTGTAACTCGGCTCTAAGTTCAAATAGCCTTGTTAAAGTTTTACCCCGAGACAGCCTTCGCACTTCTGTATGGAGCAGCAGTGTTTTATGTTTGCTGCCATAATCCTCACACAATAATGAGAACAATCGGGATTGTAGTGGTCGTGATTTGATAAAGTTAATTATTTTTACCGCTTCATCCATAACTAATTTTAGATTTGACGGCATTTGCTTCATCGCAAGTGCTTGTCTATGCAGAATACAATGACTGGAACTACAATTAGGCGCTTTATTTTTCATTCGTGACACTGCTCCTGCTGTTTTACCTGTCATCGCCTTGGCTCCATCTGTACAAATGCCAATGCAATTGTTCCAACTTAGATTATTTTCTTCAAAAAATATATTTATTTTATTAAAAATTTCTTCCCCGGTAGTGTTTGTAAGCAGCGATGAACACATAAGCATGTCTTCTTCAAAAGAACTTTTATATGCATATCTCACAATAACCAGCAGGATGGCCAAACCAGCGACATCAGTCGACTCGTCCATTTGCAAGGCGAATCGTGTATTTTGTAGACGTGTAACTAGCTTCGTCAAACAAGAACTGTTTGACGAAGCTTGCCAGATCATGGATTCGTCGTGAAACAGTATCGTTTGATAGGGGAACAGTAGAAAGATGCTTTTCAGATTTTTCATCGAGCATACATTTTGTTATGTCTAATACACATGGTTTTATTAATTTCTCAGCGATAGTATGCGCTTCGCCTGCTTGTGCAATGCGATAGCTAACTAAATATGATGCCTCCGTGGCCTTTTCGTTGATAGTTTGTGTTACATGCATCATATTTTTTTGACTTTGTAATAACTGATCTTTTTTGCGAACAAAAAATTCTTTATTCTTGTCTTTAGACTCGGGGTGTACAGTTTCTAAATGTCGGCGCAATTTGGCAGGTTGCAGTCTACACGAAACCAGAGCTTTCAATCTAAATGCGTTGCCACTCCTAAGGCCTAAGATATTACGCATCTGTGCTGGAAATCACAGGGCCGTACAGATTTGTGTCACTAACTTCTACATGCGTATCATCTGAAAATTTAAGCAGGTTCCATTTCTATTCAATTACTCGTATCATTAACATACCTAAAGCCGTTCCTGCTACTTTTATAATATTGTTTAAAGGTATTGTTATAACGAAAAAATAAAAAAAGATCCTGTTGCACTCACGTCCAACACGTAAATAGAAGATCTTTCGAGAATGCACAAAAATCAAATGGCATTTAACTTGACCGAAGCGTCATCGTGCTACTCAAATTAACTAAACATAATGATTTAGATTTGGAATACTTAGCAACAATATTTACAGAGATGCATTCCAAGGAGCTGGTCAGCATAAGACTCACTTTTTTTTTATGTTTTAAAAGTGGCAAACAAGCGTGCAGTTCACATTGATGTTAAGTGATGACTGCAGCCTATAGACACCCACACAATGACCAGAGGTCAAAATGCAAATGCGCTGCCACTCCTGAGGCATTAGGTGTTATGCCTCTGTGCCGGAAATTACAGAGCCGTACATTACCACCTGACCGGAACACGATAGTGCTGAACACTACCATTTAACGGCACGTATATTAGGTAATGCGGTGGTGCCTACGCCCGCGAGCTCCGTCACTGGAGCTCTACCAACATTTGAAGGCTGATATAGAAAATCCTACTGAAATTCAACATTACCACAATTTGCAATTTTTTGCTCTAGTTCTGGCTGAGAACCTTTCGCAAGCTGCTGGTAATCAATGAGATCATATGAATGAATGAATTTATTTATTTGCTAAAAGTATAGTAGGTACATACGAGGGTGGATCCAAAAGTTCGAAGTCCGACCAAGAAAATGAAAGAAAAGTGGGTCTAATTTTATTTTTATTTTTCGACATTGTCTCCATCTAGCTCAACACACTTCTTCCACCTGAACTGAACTTGTTTCTCTCCTCGAAAAAAAAAAAGATTCCGGGAGGTCGGCGAAATACTCGTTTACTGCGACTATCACCTCATCTTTGGTCGAAAATTTCGAGCCACCCAAATGTTTTTTTAAATTTGGAAATAAATGATAATCTGAGGGGGCTAAATCCGGCGATTAAGGTGGGTGGGGCAGCAATTCGTAGCCACAATCATGGAGTTTGAGTGGAACCGTGTTCCACGTGCATTGTCTTGATGGAACAAAACTTTCTTATGCAACATTACCGGCCTTTTTTCTTTTATTTCTTCTCGTAGTCTTCGTAAGGTTACAATAATAACTAGAATTAATAGTTTGACCTTTCGGTAAATAATCTACAAAAATAGTGCCCTTCGCATCCCAAAAAACAGAAGCCATAACTTTGTAAGTCGACAAAACGACTTTAGCCTTTTTCGGTGTAGGTGAGTCAGATCTTTTCCACTGTTTGGATTGTTGCTTTGATTCAGGAATATGGTGGTGAACCCAGCTTTCATCCATGGTAACAAATCTAGACAAAAAGTCCTCGGGATCAGTGTCAAAAAGTTCCAAACAGTCTCGCGAAATTGTGAATCGAACTCGTTTTTGTTCAGCTGAAAGCAACCTCGGGACCCAGCGAGCAGAAACCTTATGGAATCCCAATTCTTTCGTTATTATGTGTTGCACCCGGCCATAACTAATGTCTGTTGTCTCAGTTATCTTACCGATGGTCAAACGTCGATCACCCAGTACGAGATCACAAATTTTATCGATGTTTTCTTTCGTGGTAGAGGTTGTAGGCCGTCCACTCCTAGGATCATCTTCAATGCTCTCACGACCGCGCTCAAACTCACCTACCCACTTCTTGACACTGGAATACGATGGAGCAGACTCCCCCAAAGTGCCCACCATATCTTGATGGATGTCTTTTGGTGACAGGCCTTTTTTATTGAGGTACTTAATGACTGCACGATGTTCAATTTTCTCCATTATTGAAAATCGCGTCAGAATGCTTCAAACAAATAATCACAGAAAATTTATATTGTGCAGTATCGGAATGAAACTGCGCACAATAAATCAATAGAAGACATACTAACAAATGACGGTAAATTTAAAAAGATGTCATGTCTCCTTGTAGTTTGGGCCACGAACTTTTGGATCCACCTCGTAGGATCTTCAGTATATATAATATAGCTTTCTTTTATATTTCACCATTTAATTTGCATGCAAATTACAGGATACATTTTATTACTACATCATAATTATTACAATTATATTCAACTTTAATTTAGTGAGTGGATTTTACTAAGACTGCATACATTTTTTAAGAGAATAAGAATTCGTGTTGATAAAATATCGATATTAACTGCTCATGTATTAGATGATGATATCGATATTTATCGAAAACAACCATGGGAAAGGCGGCCATTGTAATCGCCCTTTTTCTTCATTGTAATCGAGGAGACGGCTGGGGAGGAGGTGTACGGGTATTTCGTTGGCCCTGCACCCTATCCCCAGCCGCCTAACGGTGGTCCCGCCGTCAGATGGGAACGTGGTGGGAAGGCGGCTGGGGAAGAGGTGTATGGGTATGTCGTTGGCCCTGCACCCTATCCCCAGCCGCCTAGCGGTGGTCCCACCTCTCGATAGGGACGTGGTGGGGCCGCGGGGGGGCGGTTGAAAGTCAGTTCATCCCTGTCACTCTCGCTCCCCCGGGGCCGGACTGTGTACCCCCGGACTCCTCCGCCCGGGCGTCTTGGGACGCCTGGCGTTGTGAGTGGTCGGGGCAGGGACCTTTGGATGTCGGACTATTGGATGTCCCAAGCTGGGTGGCGTGCACGTGTTCCGCACGCCACTAATGTTGGTTGGAGCCAAAGAGCTCAACCTGCGTATGGCCCGGAGACGAGCAGCCACTGGTGGGGTCGCGGATGTGTGCGTAAGCGTTCCCGTGACCTCGACTCTGATGGCGGAAGAGTCGGAACACCGCAGGGTTTTAGTGAGTATGTGTCTCACACTACCCGCCGTCTTTTCCCCTAGACGGCGAGTGTCCCTCCCTCTCAAAAAAATGGCTCTACCATGTATATAGCTCAATGTTAACTCTATGGTTAACTCTCACAACCGTTCATAAATAAACGTATGAATGTTGGTATTAAATGTGTAGTTAAGTTTTATGTGTGAAAATTGTGGATATTTATTTAGCAATCGATAGCGTGTACGGGTGTAGGAAAGTGATTTAATTTTGTTTTTTCGTGCTCCTCCGAGACTTCATATGAAGGTCCTACTCCCCATTGGTTCACTGGACATCCCATCAACTTCCATATGGAACCATCTCATCATCGTCATCCTCCATAAATATATTAATTCACCATGTTAGAGATTTATGAAATGAGCAGTTGTAATTATAATATTTTTTGATCAATGGCGTTATAGTCTATAGCTGTCTCTTTGCCAAACAAGAAGAAAAATTTAAACATTTTGTCATCTTGAATAAAAATCACAGCTCACAGCACGTCCCAGGAAAATTGTAACTTTATATATACTTTGTAACCCTACTTAGAAAGAGATGGCCTGCCCCCGGAGAGAGGGATAGCTATATTTAGGTTTGCTTCAAATATGTATTGATTGTGTGGTCGCCATTTTTACCTTCAAGCTTCTTCGGTCTGTGCCTGCCACCACAGCCTGCCATCTCGTTGGTTTCGTTGGCTGATGTTGGTGGTATTGGTTGTCAAATTTGACAATTCGTCTTTCGACGAAGTTCTCGCGCCAAAAATACATTAATGTGTTTGTAGGAATAATAGCTGTGTTCCCGATTTGTATTCGTTACTTGTTTAAGGTACGTTTATTTTATTAACAAATATAGTTGTATCATTTACTTTCAAAAGCATTTGTTGCGTTAATTTTAATAAAATTTATCAAACCACACAATTCAGTCAGGGTTACCAACAGTAAGAACAAACAAAAAATGTCGTGTGTTCTGTGTACATTTTTAGCTGGTTTTTATTTTTATTGATTGTTTAATTCAAGGAATATATTGTTATTTTTGCAATTCCTTTATTGCATAAACACGCTTATACATTTAAGCACCATGTGGTACATCCAAAAGTAGTGATACATTTTGTTTAACAGCTGCCTGTGCTATATTCTACAGACGCTGGTTAAGCTGCTATAAAAATGGTGACTTCCAATAAAGTAACCGATAAAAAGATTGTGAAAATGACAGAGCAGAATAATAGTGCCGTTGTACCTCAAAGAACATTATTAGGGGAAGTGAACGAACACATTACGTGCCCTTTATGTGGGGGTTATTACATCGACGCCACTACTATCGTCGAGTGTTTACATTCGTTTTGTCGAAGTTGTATTATTAAACATTTACAACTGAAAAGCTATTGCCCGGTCTGTGAGATGATGATTAATGCAGCGAAACCGAACATCAAACTCGATAAGGCTCTACAAGACATAGTGTACAAGCTGGTTCCTGGTCTCTTTCAAAAAGAAATGGAGCGACGACAGCAATTCTATGCGTCCAGACCTGGTCCTGCTGCTTCTGCTACCCCAGAGCAGCGGGGTGAAGATACTGAACGAATCATCTTCAGTCCAGAAGATGTAATTTCTTTTTCACTAGAATATGCAGATGCAACTGATGCAGATAGCATATCAAGCAAATCATCAGATAGCAATGAACCTCAAAATCAAACAGCCCCCACAAGAAGATACTTGCAATGTCCTGCCGTTGTGAATATAAGTCATTTGAAAAAATTCCTTAGCATGAAATTTGATATTGACAGCACCCAATTTGCTATTGATATTCTTTATAAGAGAGTGCCACTACCAGATTATTATACTCTGATGGACATTGCATATATTTATAATTGGAAACGCAATGAACCCATGAGATTTTTTTATCAAATTATTGATTATGTAGCTATTAGAAATAGATTATTTGATATTAATAGAAATGGGTCACATTTTCCAGACAGGAAATCGAGTCCTACTTCTACAGAAGATACTAATGTTAGTAGTCCTGCACCCAATTTGAATGACCAAGTATCAGAAGCATCTTCGGGCACTGACAGCCCAATGCCTGATGATAGTCATACAAAGAAGGCAAGTGAAAATTTGAAGAAGAATGAATATGGACAGCATAAAGAGAACAGTATCCCTAATACTAATGTCAACAATGCTAACTGCACCTCTCCTAAAAAGTCTGACGATGAGGTGGAGAAGTCCCAATTCTTAAATTCATTTGAACTAACAGCAAAGAATAGTAGTCCATCCAATAAAAATTCACCTGTCAAGTCTAGTATCACTGATAGTGGAAACAATACTGTTAATGACGATTCATCTACAAGTGCATGTAATTCAATAAAAACTGAGGATACTTTAAAAAGAAAACATCAGGTATCATCTGGTCCTGAAATCAAGAAATTGAAAATTGAATCTGAAAAATCTAAAGTACTTAGTACTCAAAATACATTACCTGCCCCACTGTCAAAACATTTATCAAGTGACAAATCCAGTGAAAATCCTGAGAAGATGGTAAATGAGAAGGATTCATCTAAATCACTTCAATCATTACCATCGTCAAATACACCTATAACCAAGGATCTCAAACCACCCATTACACCACCAGGAAAACAATCAGTTGACAATCATCCCTTAAAAAGGGCAGTTCCAGTTTCTCAAAATATTTCATCACCTAAACGCAAACTGAGTGACCCACCAACAGCCACACAAACTTCATCTACTCTTCAAAAAACTGTGTCACCTATCAAACTTCAACTGCCGAAAAGTGATATGCAGGCACCCACAAAACCTATTGATTGTAAACCTATTGTCAAAAAGATACCTGATTTGAAGCCAAGTGTACCTGGCTCTCAAATATCACAAAATAAGAATCAACCAGTGGGAAAATTAAGAATGGATTTGTTAGCAAACAATAGTGATCCAACTATTGACCGTAGTAAAATTTTATCTCAAGTTAAAACATCTCTGTCTTTACCAAATACTGCCCAAAGTTCTGGAGATCCTTTGAAATCACTATTTGATTCTTGTAAAATTAATATACCTTCTTCTTTATCTATTACCTTAACTGATCAGAAATTAGATCCAAGAAATCCAAATGATATAAATACAGATCAGAAAAAGAATGTTGTAAATAAAAATCTTACTAGTGCTTCAAATGTTACAACTCACCACACAGTTCCAAGTCCACCCGTTCATAACTACATAGAAATTTTAAAATTACCTGATACTGATCCCAAAAAGACTAACAAAACTGATACAAGTTCTGATAAACAGATAAATGCACCAAATAAAAGTGAGCCTGGTCTTGTACAGCCTAAACCTAATAAACCATCTGAGAATTCTGCTAAAGGTCCAGTACCCAACTTGAAACCTATTGCTGATACTAAATTAGCCAAGCAAAGTGGAAATTTTTCAGCACCTATAACATTTCAACAAACATTTGAACAACAGCTTCAGTCACTGCAAACTGAAAAGAAAGTAAAAGTAGGCAAAAATAAACCTCAAGTACCAAAGCTTGTTCCAGCCACACCTAAAACATTCAGTGCTGTGAACAAACTCAATAACACTAATAATAAGTCCATACCTCCCAGTAATCCTATTATTGAAAATAAACCTAGTACTGCTCTTGATTTATCTACTCCTCATAATATACAGAGTCAATTAGGGCCACAACAAACTAAAGCATTTGAAACAATGCAGTCCATTGCAAATTTTGCCAAAAAACAAAATCTGCCTACTAAAGTACTTCCAATAGCAATGTCTCCAAGTAATATTTTCTCTGGGTTGTCCAATAGGCCACTGAATACTAGTTCAACACTCCGAGTTCCATCCACAAGTAGTATTAATCAAATGAAACTTGATAAAGTGAATACCATCAGTAATCAATTAAATACATTAAGGCAGGAACTGTCAAATAAAGGAAATCAAATCAAGCAGCCCAGTAATACAAGTCCTACTGTCCCATCTCCGAACTATCAAATGGCTGGACATAATTCTCTGAACACTGCCCAACCTTCTCCAAGACAAACGCGATCACCAAGTTCATCTCCAAAACTAGTAATTGCAGAAGATAAGCAAGCTAACAATATTATTTCCGAAATAAATCTCAACCAATCAAGTCAAATCACAAGCACACAAATACCAAATATAAATGCTACTAAAAATGAAACCCCTAAAATATCACCTGGACCTTCAAAGCCAGTACTAAAACCTGTAAAACCATTGCCTCTAGCAAATAAAATGACAAGAATCCAACAGCCTATCACACCAAATATGAAACCAAATCCACCTCCAATGAATTCCCCGGCTGATTATCTTTCTCAGCCACAACTTATCTCTCAGGCTCATCATGCAATGTTACGACAAATGGAAATGCGTAATGCTTGGCTTAAAGCACATGGGCAATATGACTTATTTAAGAATATGACAAGTATGGCCCATCAGGCTCAGGGTGACTTCAACAAAGATAAGCAGTAATATTCTTAGGTTTATATTATAATCTATAAGATGTTGGGAAAAACAAATTGATCATTGAACTGATGTGATAATTTTCTAAATCTTTTTTTAATTAGACGGCAATGTATTTTTGAGTTTTATTATGTATTTGTTATATGTTTTAAATTTAAACTGTGTGTATTTAAAAATTGGTTAAATGTCACATAGTTGCATTGTGATCATGTAATCTCTAATTACTATGTAAGTTTTAAGGTGTTTATTTTATTTTAATATTTTTGTTGCTGTACAAAGGTCATCAGATTTAGATGTTCAACTGAATGAAGTCATATACCCGAATATTTTTATAATACATAATATATTTCCTACTCTGCAGTGGAATTAAAAAGTACAACCTTGTACTAACTTCATTTTATAAATATGATTTTTTTCATGAAGTACTTTTGCTTAATCATGTATTGGTTACAGTTATGTATATTTGCTTTAGGTGTGTTAATATTTAGTTATGTAAGTTTATCATTTAATAAATGCAATGGAGTAATAATAAATTTATTATACTTATTGTGAAACTTTTTTATTCCCTATTTTTTTTGTAAGTCATGAACAGAAAAAGGTAATAAATATTTTTAGTTTTAGTATTAAATACCTATATTTAACTTGATACTCAAGAAAATATTTATTTACAACTGCTTATTATTATGATTTCAGATGACAGCTGTTCAAGCTCCCATACCGTTTAAATCGCGCAAGAAAGTATACTTCACAGAAAATGAAAGCAAATCCAATATTGAGAATTTAGACATACTCAATATGTGTTCGCCGAAACGGGATACACTGAAAAGAAGCATGAGATCTATAAAAAATGCTAAGGATGATGATGGTAAGCATATATTAGTTTCGAATTTAAAACTTAAATGGAATCGAAACCAAATAATCTTTAGCTACATAGAGGTATAAGAACCTTTGCATTTTTTATTTCAATATATTACTTGATTAATGGAAATTTGATTTCAGATGTATGTCCCCCAGTAAAAGTGGCAAGGAAAAACACGCAAAGCGTCGAAAAAATTACTCCGATTAACAGGTACTTAAATGAATTTTTGTTTTTGTATTTTCATTATCATACGATTTTTTTTACTATTGTAGCTTTGAAAAGTACCAACTACCAGTATCATATAATTTTTAAATCACATTACTTTGTTATACTTCTGTTTTACTGGCGACCCGCCCCCGGCTGTACACCGCGTGTGAATGTGGGGCGGGATTTCTGTGGAATATTTTCCTATTTTTGTAAGATTTTTCATTGATGCTCTACTCCTAATCGATGAATGGACTATGGTAACACAGAAATATTTTTTTGAATTCGTACCAGTAGTTTCTGAGATTAGCGCGTTTAACCAAACAAAAAAACTTTAAAGCTTTATAACATTAGTTCTTACATTCATTAAATTCTACTCGCAATAGATTTATTATAATAAAAGCGTTTATTATATTTTTATACATATAAGTTGGGGAAAAAGTTTCTTCGCATTTTTAAGATAATTCAAAACATTTTTAATATAGTTTATTTAAATTTAATTAAAGTATGTATGTACCATTTTGTTCGCTAACCTTTTGCCTTCTTGTAGATAGGGACATGATCCCATTGCTATAAAAATTTTGGGACTTCTCATCAAAATACCGCGACAAGTGTATTTGGCAGTCCTCTCGTGATGTTAACCTAACATTACATAAAGAATTTTGAAGAGACCGAAACAGGTGGAAATCTGAAGGTGCAAGGTCAGGACTATACGGCGGATGCATTAACACCTCCCAGCCAAACTCTCTTAATTTTTGCTGAGTGGCTATAGATGTGTGAGGTCTAGCGTTATCATGAACACCACACCCCTTCTGTTGATCAATTCCGGCCGCTTTCTCTCAACTTCTTGCTTTAATCTCATCAGTTGTTCGCAGTAGAGTTCAGAATCGATAGTCCTGCCTGGTGGTAATAGCTCATAATGAATAATGCCCTTCCAATCCCACCACACACACAAAATCACCTTATTGCGAGTTAACCCGGGTTTCGCCACAGTCTGTGAAGCCTGACCGGCCTTTGACCACGACCTTTTTTGCACGTTCTTGTCGTACGTGATCAACTTTTCATCACCAGTTATCAGCTTCTTAAAAAATGATTCGGTTTCATTACGTCGTAATAAAGAATCACAAATGAGTACACGGTTCATTAGGTTTCTTTCAGTGAACTCGTGAGGTACCCAAATATCGAGCTTTTTTTTGTACCCAGTATTTTTCAAATGCGCCAAAACTGTTTTGTGATCAATTCTCAGTTCTTCAGCTACGTCGTAACTACTGATATGTCGATCTTGCTCCACTTTTTCAAAAATGGCATCCATTTTATCTGTAATAGGGCGACCAGAGCGAGGTGCATCTTTGACATTAAAATTTCCGGATTGAAAACGCTTTAACCAAATTTGTGCTACTCTCACAGACACTGCACTAGGTCCATAAACATCGCAAATTTTTTTCGCGGCTTGCGTTGCATTTTTACCTTTTTTGTAGTAAAATTTTAAAATGTATCGAATTTCTTCATTAGATTCACTCATCTTGACAGTACGAAAAACAAATGAAAATCACACATTTGCCTAATTTGAATTTGGAATTATGTTCTTTAAAATTTTAACTTTCAATGATACCACAACCAGCCAGATACAAATACTACAGCCAAAGAGATTTTATTACAAGTTCATACATACTATAATGCGAAAAGATTTTTTCCCCAACCTATTAGTTAGATACATAAAAGAATTTGTTTTTATTTTAGTGAAACAGAAATAGACTCTGAAGTACAAAAGCCACTCACAAGTAGAGAAAAAGAAATAGAATGGCTTGAAAACTTTTTAGTAGAGCACATTGACAAGGAGGAGTCTGCATCTTTATATATTTCTGGACAACCAGGGACGGGCAAAACTGCAAGTTTATCATATATATTGCAAGTTCCCAAGGTAATTTTGTTCTTTTTTTTTTAATTTTGTAAAATTTGTTAAAACATTAGACAACATTTAAAATATGGACTAACAACAAATAGTATTAATTATGTTGTCATATTTAATATTTCACAGATTAGAGAAGGTTATAAACAAGTGTATATAAATTGTACAATGATGAAGTCAGCTGCAAGCATTTACAACAGAATTTGTAGGGAATTACAGTTGAAAACCACCGGATCAACTGAAAAAGCGTGTCTTAATGCTATCGAAAAATATTTGAATAAAAAACATAAAATGATGTGAGTATATTTGAAGAAGTTACAAATGTGATTTTGCGATACTTTATAAAATAGTACCTCACTTTTGACTGACAAAATGCAATTATGGGAATTAAGTGCCTGAGGTGCGGCCGCCTATCGAAATTATTATCGACATACAACACCATCTAACTAGAACACGGTAGTGCCTAACACTACTTAATATATGGCGGCAGATAGCGTAGGTAATGCGGTGGTGTCTACGCCCTCAAGCTCCTACACTAGAACTCTACCACCAGTAAAAACATAATTTAAAAATTACTCGTCACGTTCACGTTGTTTATCCGTGATGGACTCCTAACCTAAACTACTGTATCGATTTCTATCAAACTTTGCACACCGTGTGCAGTTTGATCCAATTTGAAATATAGGATAGCTTACATCTCAATTTATAGTCGCAATATTACTGGTGGTAGAGCTCCAGTGATGAGCTCGCGGGCGTAGGCACCACCGCATTACCTAATATACTTGCCGCTAAATGGTAGTGTTCAGCACTATCGTGTTCCGGTCAGGTTGTAATGT
Organism: Macrosoma leucophasiata; assembly: GCA_036365455.1. NCBI lineage: Eukaryota > Metazoa > Arthropoda > Insecta > Lepidoptera > Hedylidae > Macrosoma > Macrosoma leucophasiata. The sequence goes on along the minus strand of JAWQUS010000007.1, from coordinate 15,931,949 downwards.
ACGGCCCTGTAATTTCAGGCACAGAGGCCGTCACACCTTAGGCCTGAGGAGTGGCAGCGCATCTGCATTTTGACCTCTGGTCATTGTGTGGGTGTCTATAGGCCGCGGTCATCACTTAACATCAATGTGAACTGCATGCTTGTTTGCCACTTTTATTACTTATAAAATAATGTAGTACCTAAATTGCACCCGAAGCGAAGCCGGTGTGGTCTGCTAGTTAAGTATAATCTTCAACAGATAACACGTTTAACCTGGCATGTGTATAATTTATTTTATTTCTTTTCTAGTTTATTAGTTTTAGATGAGATTGACCAATTAGATAGTAAACGGCATTCGGTGCTGTATACTATATTCGAATGGCCAGCATTGACTGAGTCCCGGATAGTCCTGGTGGGGGTAGCAAATGCGCTGGATCTAACAGAAAGGACCCTCCCGCGGCTGCAAGCGCGATGTTCTCTGCGTCCGCTCACCTTGCACTTTGCGCCTTACACTAAGCAGCAAATTATACAAATATTCGCCTCAGTACTGGCTAGTGAGGACAAGAGCCATGTTTTTTCACCAGTCGCCCTTCAAATGTTAGCAGGTATGTCACCATGTTTTTAATTTTAGTGGCTTTATTTATAATAATATGGTAAATAAAACAAAACATTACTATTGTGTCCTTTGTTTGTAATAAGTATGTTGCTAGCTACCTTGCGTATCACTTGTAATTCGTGCACACGCTAACCTAACAGCTTTTTGTAATTAGGAAACTTTCCGATTATCCAAAACCAATCAAATCTTTTATTAGCATCGCATAAAGTGCGCTTGTGATGAAGCGGCCAGATCCCTAGAAATTACCTACTCTGCAACTGTTTAAGTAGTTGTTTCGGCATTTATTTTTCTGGGAGGTTTTTTACTTCTATTTATTCCGCGCTAGGTTGTGGGTGGTTTTAATTAGTAAATAAAGTTTATTTACGTAATATATTTCTATCATGTGTATATTTTCTTTACAGCGAAAATATCGGCGGTGTCGGGAGATATGAGGAGAGCTTTAGACATAGGAAAAAGAGTAATAGAACTGGCTAAAAGAAGTAAATTTTCAGAAAATCAATCATTGGAATCAATGATGAAAGATTCAACTGTGACGGTTGAATTAAAACAGGTGTTGGAAGTTTTGAACGAGGTCTACGGTGGATCTAGAAAAATAGAGACCGATGTGGACGACGGGCTGCCGATGCAGCAAAAATTAATACTTTGCAGTATGATGCTGATACTAACAAAAGGCAAAAATAAAGAAATAAATATGGGAAAGCTACATGATGTTTATAAAAGGTAAGTTAGTAAGTAAGTAAGTAAGTTAGTAAGTAAGTTTTTGTGCCTGGACTCTGAACTTAACCGCCAAGTGCTGCCATCTTGTGTTCTCAAGTTATCATGAATGTGTTATTAAATTCAGTTTTTATTCTATTTAAATAATTCATATTATTTTAAATGTATGTTTTACGCACAGACCAATCAGCCTTCTTTCTTCTATAGACTGAGAATGTTCAATTTATTGCATACAATTCGTTCTGTCAACTCTCTGAAGGCAGACGAAGTGGGACGTTGCGTTCTAATTTTAAAAATCATAATATTTCAAAAGCATAGCTAACAATCTTCGTTTATATCGAAATATGGCATTATTTTTTGAACTGCTGAGAAAATGGGACTATATTGTTAACAGATTTTCGTTATAATATAATACGAGAAAAAAAAATAAAGAAAATGTTTTTATTTTGGATAAGTATCTAAATTTTTTTCAGATACCTACTTAAGTGAAGTCATTAAAAATAAAAAAATACGTACAGCGAATAATCTATACAAATAAATAAAATTGGAGTGTCTGTTTGTAATATTAAAATAACCGCTTTTTACTAAATGCATATGTATGTATACACGGTACATATACCAAAACAACATTTTTTGCAATTTTTGTCTGTCTGTCTGTCTGTTTGGAGGGGCTAATCTTGGGAACGGCTCTACCGATTTTGACGGGACTTTCACTGGCAGATAGCTGATGTGATAAAGAGTAACTTAGGTTACTTTTATACTAGCTGCGCCCACGACTTTGTCCGGGTAGATACTGAACAATCATATTTTTTCTCACGTGGACGAAGTCGCGGGCACAGCTAGTATAAAATAAAAACACATAGGTCATAGTAAATTAAAATCATGATAATAAAATTTCACATTTAAGTTGTAAATTTTGTAAATATATTAACACATTTACTTCACACGTCATTTTAAGTATCAAATACTTTTCCACGTTTTAGTTGTAGGTACATTTTGTAAGTAAGCCAGGGTTGCACCACGACATTTGTTAAAGTTAAAGTTATTGTTACATTTCGCACCCTTTTCTAACTTAAAGAAATCTGTTTACGTTAGTATTTAACAACTCCTGACTAGTAACGCCAATCCTACTTAATAAATCCACATTACTGGAATTTTTAAGGTTTTTTCCAGTTCATTTAATACATTTTCATAGAAGCTATCCTTTTCTTTAATCTTTCACGAATGTCTTTAATTGTTTGTTTTTGTTGATCACTTTATCATTATTAAATATATAATATTCATTATCATAAAAAATATATTACTGAAGATTGGCTGTTAAGGACATGAATGGCCGTAAAACAATAAAAAAAGAGAGACCTATGCAACGATAGGCACTATATATAAAACGACAATAAAATATTCAAGCTTTACATGTAGGGTGAATATTTGTGTGTAGTGACACAAATATTCACTTTGTCGACGTGATTAAGGTGCATACTTGTGCCAAATTTCAAATCTCTAGTACCAATAGTTTTTGCGCTCAACCGCGGATGGACAGATAGATAGACGGACATGGCGAAACTATAAGGGTTCCTTGTTTATTACGGAACCCTAAAATGTATTAAAACTGGAAAAAAAAACCGAATAAATTCTAGCTGCCCCGAAGAACATCGTATCGCCTTATAGGTATAAAAAAAAAAGTAAGGCTGTCCAAGAAATCGAAAAAAAATATTTGCCGAGAATCACACTTATCACTTAGGGGTATGAAAAATTGATGTTGGCCCATTCTCAGACCTACCCAATAGGCACACAAAATTTCATGAGAATCGGTAAAGCCGTTTCATAGGAGTATGGTAACTAAGATTGTGACACGAGAATTTTATTCTTAGATAGAAATTATCCCATAATCCTTGCTCCATCAATTTACCCCACTTTCCCTAATTATATCGACTATATCGATAAGACTTTTAGAGCCTCCCTAGACTTCCATCCGTCTGTAATGTCAATAATTGACAATGCTCATGACGTCTATGAAAAAACGAAATAGCGAATTACATGCATACGAAGAAAAGAGATGTTAAATTTTTTAATACGTCAAAGAACAAATATTGACCAGCGTAATTTGAGCTATCATGAATATTATTCTGTAATATTTATTGATTTATTATGTGTATTATAATACTGACCGGTGAAAAGAAATACCATCCTTTTTTTAAATTAGAAGTATTAGTGGTTTTACTGCACCATCTTACACTACAACTCGGCATTTTATGTATTTTTTTTATTCGTTTTATTCTTGAAAATTTTATGTACTCTCAGGTCACGGAAGTGGTTGGTAATAAATGAACAATTTAAGATGGGGGATAGTGCTAGATTTAGCGTATGCATTGTCAGAAACCCTTCGCCATACATACGGTGTCTATTGGTTCCTTAGTCGATGGTTTTACGGTACCATCTTTGATTTCTTACCGAACGCGTTCTCTCGTCCAAGTGACACCATCTTGTGAAGCGAATTATCTTGACAACCCACATTATTTTACGAGTGGTGTTAGCATCTTACGTAGGATAATACAAAAAAAAATAAACTGACATATTATTATATCTATGAAAGGAGATATTGCAAAAATGTATGGACCTCCGGCCATGTATTGTACACAATATCATTAACAGGCAAAATCAATATGAAAACGTTTTTTACTGCATATTTTCACTTATTTAGTTTTGTTTACAGTTACAAAACATTATTTGCAGTTAGAATTGCAACTCAAAACCAACATGGCGGATATGGCGGGCGATGTCATTTTGACATTTTCATTGTTTAAATTGTTTTTTTGATTATGTAGTAGGAGAAAAAAGTAATATTTTCTAAATACTATCGAAATCGATTTTATGTGTTAACACTACAATAACCGATTTCTAATTAAAAAAAAACATCGGAACTTCTTTAAATTGATCGATTCGATACATCGTTATTTTTTTTAATATGTGATGCACTTGTGGGGTTCTCGTATTTAAGATATTTGTATTACACGATTTACACATACAACATTATACAATATATACTTACACTTATACATATAATATAATTTATTTATTATACAAACCAAAATACACACATTATTTTTATATATACATATACATTTTATATTTTACATTAATACATTACATAAAGCATATTAAATTTACGTACATATAATAATAAATAAATATAAATAATTAATTCCATCGCCTGATGTCGTCGTGTGTAAATATCCTTTTTCACGACGAGAACAATAGCCTGCATCAGGCGATGTGACATGCGCGGCTCGCCTCGTGCTTGGTATACTCCCGCGCAGCGACCGCGTGGCTGCGTGCCCTGCCACTACCGGCACGACCAGTGTGATTCTGTTGTCCGCGCCGAGTGCATGTTGCTTCGCCTCCCGTTTTACACTACGCGCTTTATCCGATTATATTAATACGCTTGAGAACTCAGTGTAGCCTTGCAAAAACTTTAAGTGCTTTACCTATTTAAAATGAACTATCATTTCTCTTGTGCTTTCGGACTTATATCTCTGTGCTTTCATATTCTACTGTACATCTCTTCTGTTCTCCTTCTAATAAACTTGGTAGTGTGTGTATATAGTGTTTCTGTTACCTTCACCTGCTATACCTGGATCTGGTAAAGTACCTACAGACTTTCTAGAACACAACCTTACACCACCTTTACCCATACACTAGTAAGATACAGATAGTATTAGTTTTGTTTTATCTACATAGCTACCTACTATCCCAAGCGGCGGCTGTATCGCCGCCATGTTGAACATGGTTGAAAATGATAAAATCGTTTGAATTAAATGTGGTTGTAACTCTAAAATATATTCTTGAATAAATTAATTGTATTTTTTTCGGATTCTTCTTTAAATTAGCCATTTTTTGAGGACATGTACGAACTATAGCCGAGCTCGCAACATCTCCTTTTGGACATTGCTTGGAAGCCTTTATAGATCATCATAATATTACGGGAATGTTTCTCAGTGCCAAGAATATAAAAAACATATGCGTATAATTTTCTTTTCTTGAAGTCGCATAAACAAAACCGTGTGTAACAGGGTGGCGTCCGCTCGTAATATCGTCCCGCTGGACATGGGCGAGATGTGCGGCGCGTGCTCTCTGCTAGAGGCACGCGGCGCGGTGCGGCTGGCGGGCGGCGCAGGCGGCGGGGGTGCCACCCGTGTGCGACGGGTGCGCTTGCAGTGGGACGAGGGCGAGGCCGAGGCCGCACTTCGGGATAAGCCGCTGCTGGCCGCCATACTGCGCGATGTTCACTGCCTCTCCGCTTCCTGATGACTGCCGTGTTACGCATCCATCCGTAGTACTTTTAGGGTAGTATTGAAATAGATTGTTGACAGTTAATGCTTTAGCCAATCCTGACGATAATGTTATATAAGAATGTACCTACTACAATTTTTTATTTTAAAGAAAAATGGAAAGAAAAAATTGACTTCAGGCGAGACTCGAACCCGCGGCCTACTGGGAATCTAGTCCAGCCGCTCTTCCAATTGAGCTGCTGAAGTCCTGCCCGATTTGTCAAATCTTTCCTTCACATTTATTGCCTTGCTTTATGGTAGCAGTAGCGCCATCTATTAGGCAACCGATATAATAGACTTTTCAGTTTATTGAATATCGTAAAGATGTCGCTTTTATCCTTAATAATTGTTTTTATATTATTTCGCATTAACTCAATTGGAAGAGCGGCTGGACTATATTCCCAGTAGGCGAGTTCGAGTCTCGCCTGAAGTCAAATTTTTCTTTCCATTTTTCTTTAAAATAAAATATATTTCACAAGCATGTGTTAATGCGATACAATTTTTTGTCGACTTCGTTGACGGCGGATATTATTCTGTGTCTGAATTCTGAAACACTGCAGATAACACCTTTTTCGTTTCATTTTGCTGTGTGAGAATTGATTATGTCATGTTGAAGATGCCTTTAAGGATTTCGATACCAAAGATACTCGGTAAAATTGATAGACAGAGCTACTTGCCCTTCATCAGGCTCTTTTGCCGTGAGTTTCTTAAGACATTTTTGCGTTATATGTCTAATGAAATTTTTTGTTATAATTTTCAATGTACGTATTTTAATACCATAAAACAAAAGCATTAAGATCTGTTGTGTCAGAATTAGTCACGCCGGCTCAGTGTAAAAAGTCAAATAATAAGATACATAGTGTTTTACTTTCTCTATGATGACACTATTCATTTTCCCAGAAGCTCGACGAACTAGTTTTATCATTGAACTAGTGAAATTTTCCTCGGTAAAGCCGACTAAAGCGACGTTCCAGTTTGACGGAATTCCTGAAATAACGATTATGAAAAATGTATAAAATCAAGTTTGTTTTTTGGAAACCGGTGTTCGATTCGTACTTTATGAATTATTGATTTGGATTGTTTCTGCGACCTTTTAGGTTATCTCGTTTAAGGAGTGTTTTAATCAGTCCTTTGTCTGTTTCTATTTTATGCAATTACAAATTTTACTGACACAGACAAAATACAGCAATTTATTTTACGCTTACACTCACAGCCCCACACTAGGTATAAACCTATGCCGTGGGTGCCGCTGTGCACACACTACACATTTCCTCCAAACATACTTATTTAAATTTATATTTCCTTCTTTTATAATATTAGATATATAATATTATCATATTTATTCATTTATAATATATTAACCGTACACCCCCACATAAGCTATTATTCTAATTTCTCCTCCACTTGGTTGTCTGGAAGAGATCGCTGTTAGCGATAAGATCGCCAATTGTACATAATGTTTTTGTATTCCGTTTCTCTGTTCTGTCCTTGGTGTACAATAAAGAATATTGAATTGAATTGAAACTTATGTAATAAGGGGAAAGTTAAATATTATCATTTATTTAGATTAGTTAATATTTTTATTAATATTTTATACATGCTAATAAAAGACAACCTCGGCGTCCTTAGACATGCTTACGACTGCCGAGGCAACCCGAAGTCGCCCGACGCCGCTCTCAGGCGCCTGAAGCCGCCCGAAGACGCCCGAAACGTAGGCGCGGCGCCTATGTGTACCTATCTGAAACGTTAACTTCATGTTTACTTTATGTTTTTTAGTGTACTGTAAGTACTGTAACTAACGATTTTTATCAAATTACCGAACCGTTGCCTTGTTCTTATCTTAATGGAAATTATTTATGGACCACTGCGATAAAAACCTAGCTTAGTGCAGGGTCCATTGTAAATGTTTATGCTTATGTAAGAACAATGTTTAATAAAGAAAGAAATAAATTAAAATAAATTAAAATGAACTTAATTCCGACGCGTGTTTAGTGAATCATGCAGTAGGAAGTAGGTATGTGAAAGTTTATATCCTGAAAATGATAAAAATATTGTCTAACTGAATTTTTCAATGCGGGCCACGGTTATATAAATCTTAGTAATATATACCTATATGTATAATACATCAGCAAACATAGGGGTCTGCTGTAATCACGTTACTAAACGTAAGATTTTTAAACTACTTAACGCTTAGGTATTTTAGTTCTTGATTTTTCTGCTGTTTTGTTATTTATGAGTAGTTTCTAGTTTTGAATTTAATTTTAAAAGTAAAATGTTCGTTATTTTTATCTATGTCCTGCGACTTTTCTAAAACACACATTATGTTTCTAATCTGTTTTTCTACGTTGGTTATTATAAAAATCATGAGATCCACCACTCATGAGTATTTTGCTTCAAAGTTGTCGAGTAGCAATTGTTAATATTTGTTTTATGTAATCAAGTTTTCGAAATTGTTTTCTTAGTTTTTAAGATAGGTAGGCCTGTGCATTCTTTTCGAAACAAATATAATATAGGTACCCAAATGGATAGCGTAAGCGAAACTGTAGCTGTAATTTTTAAAATAAAATAATTGAATTGTTCTGCTATTTAGGATTTTTGTTTTATTATTTACTTTTATGTGCTAAGACTGAATGTTATATTTGAAATTAATAAGTTGTAAATAACGGAAATTTCCATTATTTTTTGGTAAAACTTCCACACTTTCGAATTTTGTATTTCTTACTGTCATGAATTTTTTATACCTACTTTGTTAAATATAATTAATAATCATTAATGATAAAGTATGAAGATCTTAAATGTGCAACCATCATGATTTGTAAAATTTTCAACAATAAAATTTAAATGACAATGATTTTGTTTTGTTTATACTAGCTTCCCGCTTGGACGTCCTGCATCACACGGGAGAAATATATACCAGTGTTGGCTTTGTTGCAATAGTAATAGTCTATCGATCGTATTGTGTTCTATCGTGACTTCGAAAAAACAGTCACACTACCGATAAAATCTAAAAGCTATCAAAACTGTCAACCCTTGACGATAGTATCGATTGATAAAAATAATCAATACTATTGTTAGAGATCAATAGTATCGATCACAGAACAGAAATCTGTTCTGTGGTATCGATACTATCGATAGGATGCGTGTAAATAGTATCGATAGTATCAATACTATCGATAGTATCAATACTATCTATAGTATCAATACTATCTATAGTATCAATACTATCGATAGTATTCGTATTTCTTTGTATTCCTTTGTAAATATTCATACTTTTGTTTGATACCTGGGATGTACCCCAGGTATAGTTTTATTTCCCAGTCTATAGTATTGAAAATATATCGATAGTTACTAAAGTGAAAATATCGAAACGCGTCGATAGTATCGTATTTTTTAACACGATACTTTTGATAATATCGTACTTCAAAAGTATCGATAGTATCGGCAAAATTCAATACTATCACCTAAATTCCAATATCGATAGTATTGCTGCATGTCGATATTTTCGATAGGACTATCGCGCTATCGACCTGTTTTTCGAGATCAACTATCGATAGTTTAGCAACACTAATATATACAGGGTAGACAAGCCAAAATTAAATTAAATTGAGTGTATACTCTGCAGGCATCCAAGTGTGCCTCTTAGTTTGGTCACAAACCACTTTTGAATACTTGTAAAAAAACTTCTTTGATGGTTTCATGACATTTCTTATCGTCATTAGCAGTTTGGCCAACATTTTCTACTTATTCACCCTATACATATAATATTACAGTAGGTATCTAGTGTAGATAAATTATCTACCTAATTATGCAGATACAGTAAAAAAAATAAATAATAAAAGTTACAAGATGAAACAACTCTGAAATACTATTTTGAGAACCTAAAGAACATATTCCGATATTGAGACAACTTTATTGAGACAGATTCGCCGGGCTCTACCAAACTCCGAGGCAAACACTAGTAATCAGTTGTAATGGGATCCCACTATTTGCCCTGCCACCACTTGATCACTGAAGCAGTCTGAAACTCTGAATTTATCCAAAATAAATTAAATGTAGCATTTATTACCATCGTATTTTTTCTTGGTTCTTGTCGTTGCTATCGATAGATAGCAGTCGTTAAATCTTGTCGGAGGCCTTATGGGTTTAAAAACATCCGACAGCGTTGGCCACTAACCAGGTAACTCCACCAATCCGCATTGGAGCAGCGTGGTGGAGTAAGCTCCAGGCCTCCCCCCCCTAAAAAAGGCGGACTCGTGCGCAGCTGTGGGACGTATGATGGGTTGCCATTATTATTATTATAAGATTTCTGTTCTAAGTGGTCAAACGGCGGTTCGATTTCGCGGTATAACGAAGGACACGTTTAGCACTCATTTTCCTTATCATAGAACAGCGCCGTGGATCTTGTGGAAAGTCACGTCGTCCCGCGGGATGATGAAGCATATTCGTTATAAAACAATGTAACGTAAAAAAATCCTTTACCGCGCCGCGCCGTGCCGTGACGCGCTGTTAATGAGCGCAGACGCTCAACCGAACCGATTGATCTCATAATTATCATATTTTCATCTCATATTTTTTTCTCTTTTCTTAATTTTTTAATTATAGGCATGACATAGATTGTATTTTTATATTGTGTGGAATTATTTTATTTTTTATATGTAATTAATTTTTAATGTGTAATATGGAGAAATCTGAAATAAATGGATAATAATAATAATAATAAGCATTTACCCTATCTCCCAATATAAATTTACCATTTCTATTTTATCATTTCACCATTAGGTACCATTGTATATCGAATAAATAACCAACAGATCGTCCAATAATTGCCAAGATATATTAGCGTGGCAATTGTGAGGTAGCAACAATAAAACAAATAGTATAATTTAACTTTTATTCTATAATTTATAAGTTAATCCTATATCGTGCAAAATAGCTTTTTACATTTTATATAAAGAAAGTACTGACTTCTAATCTCTTAGATCTTGCAGAGTTGAAATCGAAATCAGCCTCTTCCATGACTTATCCGGGTTCCTTTGTTACAGAACGTACATTTTATTTCAACTACCAGAAACCGTCACCACAGACGACGACACGACCGATTAGTGAAAAGTAATAATTATTTTAATAAATAACTTAATTAAATAGAGAAAGCCATTTGATTTTGTACAATGTCATCCATCTAAAATATTAGAAGGCGAATGGGTGAAGTGAGTGTGAAGTTCAGAGGCGGAGGCCGGGGTTGCGAGAACGCACGAAGTTGAGCAACTCGTCACTGTCCTCGCACACGAAGGGTTTCACGTGGTGACACGCCACGTCGTGCCATTTGATACCGTCGTTGTAGAAGTTATTCAGGATCGATAAGCACGACTCGTCGTTACCCTGAAGAAAAAAATATTTTTATGTAATAACATGCTTCGGAACTATTATTAATAGATTAATTTTATTTCGGGGTGTAGCTACAGCTTTGTCAACCATATCAATGCTACGGGTAAAGCGCACCCCTTGCCGTGTACTATCGAAAATGTATCTAGGTAGGTATCCATTGAGTTGTTTGCTAGACACAGTATTTCATAGACCTAACAATTAAGTAAATTTCAAACAAAGAGAGTCAGTTTTGGGGGATAAATTGAAGAATAAAAAACTTTTTTGAATGAGTTTCCACAAGTTACGCGAAAAGCGATCAATAGAGACGGGGGCAGAGCCGCGGTCAACAGCTAGTCATAACATTTTTGTATGGTATAAAAATATATCGAATTAGAAAAAGTTGTATAACAAAAGTGTTAATAACCCTGTATATTAGATAAGATTATAGGTAAAGTTATGGTATTTATGACAACATGGGACGTTCATTAATTGTACGGAACCCCGTGAACGCGCGTCCGACTCGCATTTGGCCCGTTTTTACTAGATACCTAGACCCGACGATATTAGAGGTGTGGTTAAGACACATCGTTTATTCATCAATACAGGAAATAAACGAAGTTTGTTCATAAATACAGTCTAACGGGACTTAGTGAGAGCACAACTATATGGTTCGTAGATATAGGTACTAATCTATCGTTTATGAGTACATTTTTTATGTTAATGTATAAAATAGATAATAACCGACAAGTGGTTCATAACGACCGCTTTGTTCGAGAAGTCGAGGTTTCGATCTCCAGGTAGGGGAATATTGGGCTTTTTCGATTTTCTGGAAATTGCCCAGTGCCACCCTTGGAGTTTATTAGTAAAGTGTGTGGTAACAAGTAACTAGGGAATCGTGGGTGTTTGCATAATTATATGCTTAATGCATGCATTTTTACCTCTTCCTACCGCTACGGAAAATACAGACGAGAAGTTACATAAAATTAAACAAATTGCCGAATGTATGAAAGGGTATCGTACGGCTTGTAAGTATACCTACGGCTACTAATTTACTGCGCCAGAAGGAGGACCTATGTTTCTGATGGCGGGAGTAATTTTATATGATACATATATTTTATGAAAATTTCTTGGGAGGAACAGAAATTTTCAGGGTCCGGCTATTTACTTATGTGGTGCCATTTCAAAAACGTGCACCTTTAGGATGCCTTTAAGTACAAGACTGGAGTCGGTCGCTAGTATTAAATAAATAGTATAATCACAAAAATATCTTACCTGGGCAGCTTCTCTGTTGTCCGGTTGTGGTTGTCCATATCCTCCAGTGTAAGACCAGTCTCCGGTGTTGCGCTGGTTAGTGGGCCCGATTTTGGCACCCGATCCGGACCAGAACCACCCGTTTAGATTAGGAGGTTGTAGGTCGGGACGGTCGCAGCCGGCGAAATTGCATTTTCTTCCTGAAGTCCAGATAAAGCGAACGTTGCCACGGGCGAGCCTCTGTTTTATGAACTCGTTCTCCTGTAATGTAAGGAATGATTGAACTGTTATTAATTGCGCTTATACATTTCTATAGAGTTGAGGAGTCCGACGTCGATTGAGTCCAGGATCGGACTGGACCGGAAGGCCCCAAATGGTTCGGAGACAGCTCACGTAGATCACCACCAGGGCACCAGGGACCAATGATGGAAAAGTGGGCCCGGCGCCTAAGATGATTGCAGCAAACCTCGCGAGCCAGTGCCAGTCCTCACTATATCTATTTATGTATGTATTTACTAATCCACCGAGACGGTCTATGCTATGTTAAATTATACAAAGTTGTTAGTAACCGACTTCAAAAAGGAGGAGGTTCTCAATACGACCCGCCTTTTTTTTCTTACCTCTATGTCTAACCTATAAAAGATAGGCTATAAGATACCATCTATGGTACCGGTAAAAAACGTGAAAGTAGGAAGACCCATTACTTATCGGTGAGGTGAACTGGTTCATATGTTGTAGAGATACTCTAACTCGGTAGAGTATGAGTTTCACAGAGTGATAGAAGTACATTCTTAAACGTATCTACGTATACTGATGGTAAAGATTCATAATTTTGTGTCGGTCAAGCGCGTTCGCAGACAAAGACAGTAGGGATAATCATCGGTCGCATCTAATGGTTTTGAGATGGTTACATTTCATATGAATTTCAATTTGATGAGATTTTAGGGTGACTCTCGATCATGACACATCATGACTCTAACGATCTTCCCGTAAGAACCGCCGCTGATGTCGGTGGCTGCATTAATACTCAATGCTCAATACTTTATTGCACTATCGGTAGGTATCTACTAATAACGGTTGCATTAGTTAGGTACCCTACTGCAACAGTTATTACCTAAATGCGGCACAGTAAAAATAATCATATTGATCACCAATAGTACCTATTCACAGCACGGTAGATTTTATCGGGTCTAAAACATACGATCGAGTAGATCTATGGTCTGTCTGCAGGTGGTAGAAGGTACGTATTTGAAATGCTCGTGTTTTTCTAAAATATAGGAAAAATTAAAGGTTGATAGCATATGCGGCGAGATGCAACAAGCTTTACACGGTTTACGTTACAAGTCCTATTAAAATTTGAAAATGGAATGTTCAATTTTGTCATAAGGATATAACTCTGCTCGATCCGTGAATCAAACATAGAAGAAAACCTCAAGAATGGGTGCCCTGCCGGGGTATGAATCGGGGGCATCAGAAAAAAAACGGACCGATAAACTAACTAGACTTAGTTTCAGTAGGTACTAAGCTGGTCCTGAGCCATTCGTGGGACTTTCGGAAAGTACGACATAGGTAAACTGTCGATGGGCGTTTGTAGTAGAACGAAATCTTAAGGAACGGATGAACCTCAAAATCCGATGGCCTTGCTGGTAAGCGTGTGAAGATCCTGGGAAAGCATTCCCTACATCGGGAGATTTTAAGGGACTATGCCATAGGGATACCGTTAAATAAGTTTTGGAAGTATTTAAAGGGACTGTAGCTGACAGTATGTTATTATATGGTCTAGCTAGGGGTAGTAACCCTACACAAAAGATTCCAATGGGTCGAAGTGTCCCAGTGTAACAGCTGGACCCTAAATAAAATAAGACTAGATTGCTCAACATGAAATGTTATAAACCATGAACGTTCTACTTAAAAAAGTTATGTGATGCAAGGATTTTCAATAATCCTTCCTCATCATAAAGAATCATTCATCACATAACTGGAGATAAGACGGATGAGACATCTTACATTACCAGTTTAACATTACATTACTAATGAAAGGGAAAATTGATCAACAAAATTAAACGAATGAACAGCTTTAAACAACCATAAGTATCAATCATAGCTTTAATTGCTAACCCACTTTGCATAATCGTAATTAGGTTGAATAATCATAGCCAACACAGACACCTCGACGTGTTGAGTACTAAAAAGCATGTGATTTGTCAATGACAGGAAGAGCGCCTTGATCGCGTGGCGTATGCGTCCGGTACAAGAAGTGGGCAACACGGCTACAGAAAGAATGTGGGCCATGTGCCACTTGTCCGATTCCGATGTCTTTACTTCGTCGCGCATCGTAGTGAGTTAACGCACTCGGTCATAGCACCCATTTCACGGACGCCTCCACGCTCTACAAACGGTATCAATCTAGCCGCTAGTCGCCGCTACTCAACCGATAAATATTGATATGATGACAATTGCGTCGTGTTAAACGCTGAAGAGTTTGCTTTTGTCACGCAATTCTATTCAGGCGATTGTTGTATCTTAAATGTCTTGGCAAGTACCTACGTCGTGAATGCATCGTTCGTTGACATCTATCTAGCGATTTGCAACCGCGTGAGGAAGTGATTAGAGAAACCTTACCTCCGCAAGTATTTCTCGCGAGTGTTAACCCGGACGAGTTAACAATAGCTACAGTCGGATATCGGATGTAGATAGGTACGATATATTTGATGTTGGTTCTTTGTCATTGTTGTTCACCAACATCCGTGTGTACTAATGCGATAAATAGAGGGGTGTAGGTATTTACTTTATTTACTACCTACTAGATTTTTGTTTGGTTCATGTGGGACTGAGACTCTTTAGAAAACTATTATATTAAATCTTTACCCCCTTATTCATAAACATATTTTAGCTAAAGTGTTGCTAATGTCTCCTTTGTCTTTTTCTATCATGCACATTTGACAATGCAGCTGACAAAGACAAAGCATTCTATAGCTAAAACGTATCTAATGTACGTTTATGAATAAGGGGATTACAGTTTATAATTTTACTTATTCTTTGTGTAGGGTATAGATTGGGGAGTACCTAAAGTTAAGAGAAAAACGTATAGATTTTTATAGAAAAAACGGGAATGAATAGTAATTTAGACCAGTCACTCTACCTACAGTACCTACTTACTAGTTTACTTCGCTACCGAAGTCCTATGTCCACACCTGACTGTCGAATTTCTCTTTCACATTTTATTGCATCGCTTTGGGGTGATGGTGACGACATCTATTGCCAACAATAGTTATGCAACCGATACAATTAAAAACATTTCAATTTATTAAATATCGTTAAATGTCGCTAGTCGTTAGATTTTATTGTAAGTATATTTCGCAATAACATAATACATTATTATGTGAGTCCAAATTAAAGTCAAGAGTGGAATATATTCTCCAGTACTCGTTTTACTTTTTATATAAAAATCATTATGTATTATGAATAATTTCGTGACTCGATTTCTTTGATCCGTCAAAATTTGATGTTATATAAACTTAAATAATACGAGTAGGTAACTAGGTATCTATATAACAATCTCGAATGATTACAGTCCGGCAAGTTTTTAAAGCCAGACGCTTCGCTATTGCAAAATACAAATTGCGATTGCTACATGTTAAATTATATACCTCATTCGATACCTGGGAAAGTGAACGCATCACGACTGACCCTGTTGCTTGAAATAAACAAATATCAGCTGTGAAAGGATTTATCATTAATGCTACCAAGGATTTTGTTAAGTGCCTACTTAATGCTGATGGTGTAAGTATTTTAAAATTTTAGTTTTTCTTCATGCCATTTAACTACATAATGCTGCATAAACCGGAGCACTCAGGTCGTGTTCGTTAGGTGGTAATGTACTAAGTAAGTATCCGTAATATCTGTCACAGAGGCAATACAAGTTACACCTCAGGGTTGGCAAGGCAACGCATACAATATTCACTTACCGTCATGGACTACATGATTTTTGCCGCCAACGTTGCGAAAAAGAAATGTTATTTCTCTGGTCGAACATATTTTGTTTCTACTTCCTAAGTGAAATTTAAGGCGTCAGGACGTGACGATCCCACCTTAAAGAGATATCTCCATATGATGCGATGAGGCATCTTTGGGTAAATAGGTGGATATGGAATGACCGCAAGTTATCCAAGTTACAAGAACCAAGTCTACGCCTCAGAAACGTGGACACAAAAAAGAGGAAAAGAATACGAAGGGCGAGCGTGAAGATAGTTACGAGAGCCTATCCTTCGTGAACTAAATACATTTTTTTTATGCAATGGAAGTGGCAAACTAGCATGCAGTTCACATTGATGTGACTTCTTGAAAGAATTATTCAAGCAAATAAATGTAATGACGGTCCCTTGCCAATATATTTATAAAACTATATTGTATGCTAGGAAAAACTTGCACTTATTCAAGAAAATTAATGACATACATACTTATAATACCAGAAATAAAAATAAAATTAGTATTTCCAAGTTTTCGCCTATCGAAAACACATAAATGTTTCTTAACATGTTGTATACAGTTTTATAACAAAATTCCGTCCAACATTCTTGAACTTACAGATAATAAATTCAAGTCATGTACTAAACGCACACTATGTAAAAATGCGTATTATAGACTCGATGACTATCTAAAGGATAGAGATACCTGGACAAATGCTGGTCTAGCTCCAAAAGACTAAACAATAATTTTGTGTAATGAATGTACACTGTACTTGATATTGTAAAACATAGTTATAAGTGTCATATTGTGAAAATAGTTTTATGGAACATTTTTTGAAAAGACCCTACTGAGTTTTGTTTTGGCAGGTTTTTTCTCAGTAATGTGGGCTTTGGAACTCTGCCAGTGAATGACAAAGAATGTCCCATATTTTTTTGTTTAGTCTTATCTTGCCGTTTGTAAAAGAGAGTTTGGAACATTCTGTTGATACCTATTTTTATTATTAAGTATTTTTGGACTATTATTTATTTTATTTACTTTGACATAATAATCAACGTATCAGTTGTTATTCGCTTTAATTTTATATTTGTAATTTGACCTATCACAAGCAAATTCTATTATTTCCAAGTGATTAAATGAATTTTTGAGTTTGAGTTTTGAGTTTGATGACTGCAGCCTATACTTACACAAAGACCAAGGTCAAAATACAGATGCGTTACCACTCCTGGAGCCTAAGGTGTTATGCCTCTGTGCCGTAAATTACAGGGCCGTACATTTCCACTTAACCGCAACACGATAGTGCTGAGCACTACCATTTAACGGCGAAATAGGCAGCATAATAACCTAATAACCCGTCTGTATAGCTCACCTGCGGAGTCTCAAGCGAGACGGCATCCATACAGTGGCGTCTGCAAATGTTTCTGGCATCGAGCCAGTCCACCTCGAGATTTCTAGTGGGTAGATGCTCCCAGCTGAAGAAGTACGAGTGAAGCACTCCGCGGGCATCTCGATACGTTGAGTGACGGACTCCTGAACAACCAAAAAAGAATTCTGTATTAGAAAACTTGTTATTCCTATTCCGCCAATATCATGTGCTTGGTAAATTCAGGCTTATAAACAAAATCGATAAATAAGGTTTTTATGAACGATGTTCTTGGATAATATATTGGAAAAAAAAGTCCGAGACTTTCGAACTGAAGTGTGTTTCTTTGTGTTTTTGATGCCTATCTGTTTTTTTATTGTACTGTACACAGACAGCAGTCAGCAATAGTAGGTAGATACATAATAATATGAACACTGCAATAGTTGTGAATAGAATATAGAGCGTGGTAGAGCCAAGAGAAAAACCTTGATTCTACCTTGGCGTACCGTTATATTCTGATAATTAAGTGCTTAACAGATAATCTGTACTTATAATAAAACTGTAGAAGTGTAAATTCTGTACATTAAAAATATTGAAAAAATAAATACCAGGGGATGATACTAGATCGATACCGAACCCAAATATGTGATTAGAAAAATTTTTGTCTGTCTGTCTGTCTGTTTGTTCAAGCATCACAGAAAAACTACCGGTCCGATTACAATGAAACTTGGTATGATTATACTTTAATCTTTGGCGCACAACACTGGGTACTTTTTATCCCGGAAAAATGTCTGTTTGTCTGTGTGTTTGTGCACGCGAATATCAGAAACGGCTTATCCGCTTTGCGAGTTAAAATATTGTGGTAAGTTTCACTTAACATTTAGTGTTTGTTTCATGGAAATCGGTTCAGAAATAAAAAAGTTATGTCAATTTAAAGAATCATATCGAATATTTTTAAGCTATTCTGTATCTATCTTCTATCTTTTAGGGGGTTTCGTACCTAAAAGGTGAAAACGGATCCTACGGATTACTTATCCTCCGCTGTCTGTCTGTCTGTCCGTCCGCCCGTCTGTCTGTCACCAGCCTGTATCTCATAAATAGTGATAGCTAGAAAGCTAACATTTTTACAGATTATGTATTTCTGATACCGCTATAAAGACAAAATGAATTACTAAAAATAAGAAAATGAAAATGATTAGGGGAAATGAGAGGGGATAATATATATGTTTTGCTCGATAATAATAACGGTAACAAGTAGACGCTTAAAATTTTCACAGAATTTTTAGATCTTATGTTGTATATTATCTTCCATAATAAATCTATACATCTACCTATACAAATTAATAAAATAGGAGTGTCTGTTTGTAATATTAAAATAACCGCTTTTTACTAAATGCTTATGTATGTATACACGGTACATATACCACACCAACATTTTTTACAATTTTTGTCTGTTTTTCTGTCTGTCTGTTTGGCAGGGCTAATCTTGGGAACGGCTGGACCGATTTTGACGGGACTTTCCTTGGCCGATAGCTGATGTGATAAGACTTAGGCTACTTTTATCTTCATACATCTATACATGCATACATACCTACATACAAATAAGTAGAATTTGAGTGTCTCCGATTTTGACGGGACTTTCACTGGCAGAAAGCTGATGTAATAAGGAGAAACTTAGGCTACTTTTATACTAGCTGCGCCCACGACTTCGTTCGGGTAGATACTGAACAATCATATTTTTTCTGGACGAAGTCGCGGGCACAGCTAGTCTATAATAATATCCAAATAAAAAAATAATAATTTAATAAGTTCGTATATAGTTAACTGCAGTTTTCTTTGAATAATATATTGAGGTTCGAATTTTGATTTCTAGTGGGTACAATTACCCAAATGTATCTAACATTAAGTTTATCAAGTAAATCAATATTACGAGAATGGATTTTATAACGAGGCAAATACAGTCTGTTTGTAGATTTGCCAAAAATTAATCGTTGGCAAACGTATAATCACCCTAATGCCTATACATGCATAGAGTCACGATATGCGCGTTACGTTACATATACCCACATACATATCATCAAACAAAAGGTGTAAAGTACCCGTAGCAACGTTAAATTGTTAGATAGATCGCCTATCTAACAATTTATCGGTCAATTTTACCAAATTTAATTTTACTGGTGGTAGAGCTCCAGTGACGGAGCTCGCGGGCGTAGGCACCACCGCATTACCTAATATACTTGCCGCTAAATGGTAGTGTTCAGCACTATCGTGTTCCGGTCAGGTGGTAATGTACGGCCCTGTAATTTCCGGCACAGAGGCATAACACCCTTAGGCCTCAGGAGTGGTAACGCATCTGCATTTTGACCTCGGTCTTTGTGTGGGTGTCTATAGGCTGCAGTCATCACTTAACATCAATGTGAACTGCATGCTTGTTTGCCACTTCCATTAAATAAAAAAATAAAAAAAAATAGCGCAAACTAAATGGTCGATATCACATTGGTGTCACCAGTGACATATAAAGCAAAAACTAGTCTCCTCAGTTGACACTGCTTGAGACAAATGGGAGGCAGTCTAAAAGATAGTGAGTAACGGATAGGGACACGATATAGAGCTTCTCGTTATCGTACCGATTTGTAAAATTAAAGAGAGCATTAACTTTTTAACAGTGCCGGATTAAAGCCTCTTGAAAAAGAGCATCAAGAGTCTTCTCTAAGCAATTTACGCCTGTTGTGCCCTATCGAAGTTTTCTGCTTGATGATAAAAGAAGGGCATACTCCCCATTATTTTACGTTATAGGTACGTACGCCTGTGTGCCCTCATATATGAGTAAATTCTCTGTCTCTAGTGCCACCCACGGCATGATGCCAGCAATTGCTTAATTTGCTTGTTATTGAAAAACTAATCCGGAATTGCGTTTTAGTAAACAATCGTGGACGATTCGTGAACCTATGTCCAAAGGTTATCAAAGTCTAAACTAACTATGTAAATATCTAATAATGAAAACTTCGAATCAAATTCATGTACCTATAAATAATGATTTGAATTACTTACTTACTTAAAGAACAAAGCAGCAAAGCATTTAACATATCCAATTACAGAATTGGTACAGCCTTTCCTAAAAACGGCCTACAACGAACTTAATGACCGATCTACTAGCAGTATTCAAAATACTGTAGGTATTTAATAGTTATTACAAATAAGAGGGCACGGCAGTAAGTGCTCATTGTCGTGGTTTGGTGTAATAATACTTAGAAGCATAGTGTAGATATAGTAATAGCTCGAGGATATGGCGACATCATATCCTACGACGACCACTAAGCACTTAGTACAAAAGCACATTCAGTGTCGGTGACGACATACATACCGACTACAACCAGTACAAGCACTAGGCAGGCATATTACGAAATTGTTACTTTGCTGAGCGTCTCCTCGTTCACACCTATTATGTATAAGTACGCCTCAATAGCTTGCATGTGTAACAATTCTCACGTTACTCTTCGAGAAAAATCTTGTACATGATTGGATTACAAAATAAATGTTGTACCTTGAAAACAATTTGAAACTGTCTCTTACGTTTTTTTATTGGTAAAGTAATTAAATTTTAGATCTATCACTCAGCTACTACGGATATGACTTAAATGTTAAGTTTCAGTGTCTATTATAATATAATGTAAAGTATCTTTGTAAATTGGACATGTTCGAACGCCGATGATCCGAAGGCCGATTAACCGAATCGTCAATTATCCAAATCGATCCTAAGCCAAGTAAGCAAAGTTTTAAATTTAAGTTTTTTTAGTTTTGTTTTATTGTTATAAGTTGGAACTTGCTGGAGTCCATTCAAACTGATCCATTCAAGCTTGAAAGCTAAAGAACTATGAGCCTTTATTATTGTATCTAGTATCTAATGTGGAACTGTGTTTGTCAAACTTAATAAGTAGATAATAAAACGACTGCAAAGTCTATTATATCGGTTGCCTAACTAGCATAGTTGGCAATAGATGGCGCTGCTGCTACCATAAAGCAATGCAATAAATGTGAAGGAAAGATTTGACAAATCGGGCAGGACTTCAGTAGCTCAATTGGAAGAGCGGCTGGACTAGATTTCCAGTGGGCCGCGAGTTCGAGTCTCGCCTGAAGTCAAATTTTTCTTTCCATTTTTCTTTAAATAAAATAGATAATAAAAGTTTATTCGATGTGTAACAATTCGTTTTTCTTTAACCGACTTCAAAAAAAGGAGGAGGTTCTCAATTCGTCCGGATCTTTTTTTTATTACCAGTATATGTCGGATTATCCAAATTTTCGATTACCTATCCGAATCGACCCCAGTCCCAATTAATTCGGGCAATCGTCGTTCTACTGTATATAAGAAAGATACATCTTTGATTGAATTCAAGTTACCACGAAAATAGCACACAAAGAGCTTTCAAGTGAATGTGGTTATGTAAAGTAATTAGTAAAGTAGTAAAGATAAAATTAAGAGTAGTGATCATTGTCATCTGTCCGCACAACATGGTTTTTTACCTGACAAGTTTATTTTTCAATTTAGACTGTGGCACAGGTAGTAATTATTATTTGTTTTTACAGTTACAAAACGACCTTTAACTTGTTTCAGTTTCAACTACCTGGCGTACCTAGTGCCATATCACGTGACATTTCACATGACATGATTCCTAAAATGGCACTAATGGCAAGTACTGTACTTACGGTAAATAAATGACCTACTTACCTAATCAACACATGAACTACCTAATAGATACCAAGATGGCAGTAGATACCTAATTAGAACTCTCTCTGTAATTCAAGACGTATTTAATTGTTCGTGAAACGCGTTGTCGTCAAATAAGCCCATCGTCAGGCCGTTCGATGAAGCGTCTCTTTCGTAACTAGAAAGTGTTCATTGTGTTTCTTTCACCGACTGATTTCGGTTAGCTAAATGCCCGTTTCGCACACTTTTCCAAAAAACATTACGTGCCGGAAGCGTAATCTATCTATATATGAATAGAAAAATTTGTATAGGAAAGTAGCACTGCATACTTACATAATATAATCGTAACTTCAGCATATGATTGTTATTGCCCATGAAATGCGATGATGTAATTTGTGAGACATGCTTTCTGCTAATACTGTTTTATCCATCGAAGGAAAGTAAGTAAGCTAAGGCGTGTCCGACACGCGTCGTCATAACATTTCAATTTTAAGAGAAAGTTGAAGGTAAACGGAATGCTTATCCAATCTTTAAACAATTTTTGTTTACACTTTCTTAAGACAAAACTTATGTAAGTAATAAACAGTAAAAATATTGTCAATATTGGTGTAAGTAAATGATGCGTTCTTTTATTAATGTTGAAGGACAGATACAGGACAGAAAGTGTTGTAGATCTACATATATGTAGTAATAGGAGTATGTTATCAGCATATACATAAATTGAAGTGGAGCACAATAGGTATTTGTTAACATTGTGCTTGATGCTTGAATGCCAGTCAATTGTGATCATCATTACGCTCCCATGAAATGGCCAAAGCGGGAGACGCCCTTATAGGTTCCACATTGCGAAAGAATCGACAATAAAGTTTGTTTAAAGTTGTTTTATCATTTCTCACGTTGATTATATTGATGTGACAAATTGTAAAATAACAAATTTAACCATCGTTCTAATAGCGTGTAGGTATTAGATAGATTATCTACTAATATACAGACGCAGACGGTAGGAGTTTACTACTAGAGTTGGGACATCCCTTCTATACATTTATTGGTGGTAGAGAAATAGAGCATAATAAAATTATAACTTTTCCGCCCTACACTGGTGGTGGAATCCGATGGTAGAGTACTTTTTTTTAAATTGGAGATACTTATGAAGCTAGGAAACTTATCTCGAAGACAGCTTTATTGTGACCGGGGCAGTAGCGAACGCTCTTAGCCTAAATACCTATATCAAATGAGGGAAACCATCTCATCATCGCCACACCTCAATTTAGGGCGTTGCTGGGGACCATTACACAATAATATGCGATTGATTAAGTATTTAGTTAATAAGTAAGTACCTAGTAGGTAAGTAATTACCGCCTTTTTCGACTATGATTCACCATTTAAATTTTGTCCCATGTAAGTAATATGTGGCGAACCTAATACAATCTACAAGCAAATTGTATTGTAACACTTTGAGGGTAACACTGGAAAACTTACGAAAATTGGAAAAAACTCAAAGTGCTTACTTTGAGTATTTTCCTGCAATGATCGAACCCAGGTCCTCATCGTAGTCGTTCTTTTTAAATAAATAAAATACGCTTACACTCACAGCCCCACATTAGGTATAAACCTGTGTCGTGGGTGCCGTTGTACACATACAACACATACACAAACACCCAGACCCGAAACAAATATCTGTAGGCCATACAAATATTTGTCCCGGTGCGGGGATAGAACCCGCGATCCTTCAAATCAAACGGTTATCTCACACCGCCGGACTAACCGGGTCGTTTGTATAAATTTACTAAGAAAGAGTAGTATCTAGTACGAGTAGGTACCTACCTACCTATATATTAAATCTAACATTTAATTTTGTTATGCATATTACATTTATATTACTTATGTTTAGTGGGATGGTAAACTGCCCCAGTAGCCTAGTGGTAGCAGGTCACTACTACTACGCTGGGGTCCAAGGTCAGGCTATCAGAGATAATAGTGTAAAGTTTTCTAAAACTGGGCTGGTTTGGGACCCAGATAGATCCAACAATGACTGAATCTCGTCTCGACTATAATAATATGCCGTGATCTACCAGACGCGAAGGCTGGATCCTGACATTAACAGTTTGCCTGCAGTCTCAGGTCTTGTCAGGCAGCCTGCCGTCCATGGATTATATGGTCCACTCATAAACTACTAATATTCATCATCCATCCCTCTGCGCGAAGCGCAACAGAGGGGGTGGGGATGGTTCGGGGATTGAGGCTAATCCACGTACCCCGGGTCTATCTGCCCCCGAAGCATCGGGGGCGTGGTCCTAAATGGGGATTGTGGGGCAACTCGCTGAAGGAGGTCATATAGACACATTTTTTTTGTTTTGTTTTTTTTTATGTTTTTTAGCTCATTTAGAACATTTTGTATCTTTTTTTTGTTGTTTTTTTCCTTAAAATTATGATATTTTTTTCGGTCCACACACGAGCAGGCGACAGTCGCCAGTTCATATCGCAGCAGTGCGTACTTCCCGCGCGTCGTCTTTAATAGACTAAACATAAATATTGAAAAAAAAACCGACGCCAAAAAATTAAACCACGGAAAATTAAGTACCTACCTAATTAGAAAAAAATAATGTGTCAAAAATTTGACAAATAGCTATTTACCTACCTTTACAAACTATTAGTATGGGTATGCAAATTAAATACTTTTTTTACTATTATCCTAACTTTTAAAAAAAATATATTCTCACTTTTCTTGGACTTTTACAAATATTTCTAAACTAAAATTAGTCTAATCGGTTCTGGAGTATAAGTGATTACAACCGCCATTTCATTTTTATGTCCTCAGAAATGATTGTCAATAAATAGATAGTAACTAGTAACTTAGTAACTGTGCCAACGTTCAAATACGAGTCCAATATAAACATAACTATAATATTTGCAAATTGTTAGAGAGGATCATCAATTCGTAATAGGTAAAGCAATTACACAGCAAGGTGAACAACCCGTTACTGAGCATCAAGTTTTCATGCAATATAGGACGTATAGAATATATGACCATAATAGTAGGCACATTACCTAAGTATTAGATAGATACCTTATGGCGTATATTAACTCGACCTGTGCGATGATGCCACGGGTCGTAGCGTCCTCGCCAATATCTAATTTATAATCAACGTGTCGACGCACTGGTTTAATCCAGGCCATTGGACGAATATTATTTACCTAGGTATTTAATTTGCATGCATTTAATTAAATGAGTAGTACTACTTATTAAAATTGTAAGCATAGGGGCTCGGGCTTTTTTTGGTATGAATTTCTACTTGTCGTGTTTCATTTAAGAGGGGGGATCTTAACCTCTACGACCCGTCCTCCCTAGTATCTACCGGACCCACGAGTGGAAGAATTCTCTTCTCGGCATTCCAATAAGCGGCAGTAAATACAGTAACGCGGAATGGACAGCAGCGTCCTGCGATGAAACTGCAGCAAGCCACAGCACAATCGTAATTAATTTTGGGACAAAATATTACTTATATCAAAAATGCCTGAAATCGATTCGGTTATCCCTTCTGAACAAACTAGTCTCGGGTTATACATTTAATCCTGTTACACTTTGTACCTATAAGCTATGCTTACAATTTTAATACATTTGAACAAATAAATTATTCTATTCTTCCTACCGAACGTGACGATTATGGCATATTCTACCCTAATGACGCATAAATTATAGTGGCAATCTTTTGGGAAGGCAATCCAGCAGTAAACTTCTTTCGGATAAAGTTATGAAATGTAAGTATTGTATTGTAGATAAGTGATGTATTAAGTTCACAGCTGGTAGTGTTTCGGTGACGGAGCTCGCGGGCGTAGGCACCACCCTGTTACCGTTGTAATATACTTGTCGTTATATGGTAGTGTTCAGCACTATCGTGTTCCGGTCACTTGGTAATGTACGGCCCTGTAATTTCCGGCACAGAGGCAAAATACCTTAGAGTGACGGCAACGCATCTTGCTTTCAATGCAAGATGCGTTGCCGCCACTCTAAGGTATTCTCGTATTTCTCGCCTCCAGTCTCATGTACCTACCTAGATTTTTACAGGCTACAGTATTACTTGTCATCAATGTAAAATGTATGCTTGTTTGCCACTTCTGTCTTCATAACATAAAATAAAATTACAATAATTAGGTACTGTCACAATAATGTAACGTAAAATCATAAAAAAACGTTACTTCACGCCTGTAATCCCCGAAGAAGTAGGCAGAGGTAAATGCATGCATTCAAGCATACATGCAAAGTATGCAAACACCCACGATTCGCCGGTTACGTTTTGGCCCATGTAACCGGTGGCGATCCTGTTGACATCTCCGTGCAATTCGAGGTACTGGTTAATTTCCAGAAAATGGAAAAATCCCAATAAAGGATTTAACACCATTATCTCTGATAACCCCATACCCAGAAATCGAACCCAGGACCTCAGCGTAGTAGTAGTGGCCTGCTACCACTAGGCTACCGAGGCAGTTTAATTTTTACCAATAATGTAGAGTCATGAGTTGTATGCTCATAACTCTACATTTGTGTAACGAAGGTGGCAAACAAGCATGTAGTTTACATGGTTAAGTGATGACTGCAGACTGTGATGAACATCTACAAAAAACCAGGAGTCAGAATGCAAATGGGTTGCCACCCCGACACATTAGTTGTTATATCTTTGTGATAGTTATTTCGGGGCCATAAATTATCACGTAATCAGAACACGATAGTGAATACTACTATTTGGAAGCAAATAGTTAAGGTAATGCGGTGGTGTGGTGCCTACTCCCTCATGCATAGAGCAACGCGGGCCCACGGTCGCGGGCGACCGTTGGCCCGCGTTGGTCTATGCCCTCATGTCTTTACAGTGAGACTCTACCACCAGTAGGTATAATATACCAGATGTTGCTCTATATCTTAAACTAGCTGTGCCCGCGACTTCGTCCGCGTGAGAATTTATGATTGTTCAGTATCTACCCAGGCGAAGTCGTGGGCGCAGCTAGTATAAAAGTAGCCTTACGGCCAAATACTCAAACGTCACTTAAATCTAAGTGGGACTTAAAAGTCTTCTGTCTTTATAAACCACGTTCAAACGATAGAGATAGCGCACATTTGAGGGCTGCTTAAAATTGAGTGACGTTTGAGTATTCGGCCATTAGTTACTCCTTTTGACATAAGTTGCCGGTGAAAGTCCCGTCAAAATCGGTCCAGCCGTTCCCGAGATTAGCGGGAACAGGCAGGCAGACAGACAGACAAAAATAGTAAAAAATGTTGTTTTGGTATATGTACCGTGTAGGTATTATATATATTCCAAACAGACACTCCAATTTTATTTATTTGTATAGATGTACAGATATTTTGACATATTGACGTATTTGTTTTTTATGTTCCTGAAGTATTATTATTACCGATCTTATGTAGATTTTAGTGGCCACAAAAATTATCATGAGGAAAGTTCTCTGTGAATCACCACTAGTAGTTAGTGAGATTTCTGATAACGAATTTTAATCTTCAATTCGAATTTGGAAAGCGTTACATGTAGATTTGGTAGTTTCATAAAGTGGTTGGTTGAGTGTAATTGTTTTATTAAGATAATTTTGTCAAGTAACCTTAGATCAATTTAACGGTTTCAAACGATGCTCGAAAAATTCGCTAGGTAGCCTTGTTTCTTTCTATAATTTACCTAACTAGTGGCAGATTAGATTCATACGGAAGATTTTTCCGGAGCGGACCTGAAATTCCGTGAAGCCATGTTCATATTAAATAATATTGCCATGCCCCTAAATCAAATGTAAATTATTTTATCACATGATACTTAACTAAATGTTTATTTGAATTACCTACGTAAAGTAGGTACGTGAAATGTATTACGTTTAATACTTAACACAAAATAAACGGTTTGTTTCAGGTACCTACCTATGATTTTATGCGTTATTATTATACCTACGAGTATTTACATTCATTGTTACAATATTAACCTTGTTATTAAATATAAATATTCAAAACTAGCTGTGCCTGCGACTTTGTTCGCGTGGAATCGTGACTGGGATTTTGGGCAGAGCTTTTGGATATAAATTTTGGGTGGCTAAAAAAATATACTTTACAGTAATGCTTCTCTGTACACAATATTACACGTATGGCCATCGGGGATAAAAGCACACAGGCTGCTAGGATTGCGAAAAATTGCTTGTGCACGAAGAAAAAAATGGATAAAATTACGTATGTTGTATGGGTTTAGGTAATATTTACTTAATTTTTATTTAATTATTTAGTATGTAAGGTAATTAACAACATAAGACCTAAAAATTCTGTAAAAATTTTAAGCGTCTACATGCTACCGTTATTATTATCGAGCAAAAAATATAGGGAAAAAAACACGTTTATTGTATGCCGCCTTGGACCCCTTAACATTTTCCCTTTTTATTTATTTTTTTATTTTTAATAATTAATTTTGTCTTAATAGCGGTATCAGAAATAAATAATTTGTGAAAATGTTAGCTTTCTAGCTATCACTATGTATGAGATACAGGCTGGTGACAGACAGACGGACGGACGGACAGACAGACAGACAGCGGAGGATTAGTAATCCGTAGGGTCCGTTTTTACCTTTTAGGTACGAAACCCCATAAAAGATACAGAATAGGTTAAAAATATTCGATATTAGTCTTTTAATTGACATAACTTTTTTTATTTCTGAACTGATTCACATGAAAAAAACACTAAATGTTAAGTGAAACTTACCACAATATATAAGTGAAAACCGCAAATCGAATAAGCCGTTTCTGATATTAGCGTGCACAAACACACAGACAAACAGACTTTTTTCCGGGATAAAAAGTACCCAGTGTTGTGCGCCAAAGGTTAAAGTATAATCATACCAAGTTTCATTGTAATCAGACCGGTAGTTTTTCTGTGATGCTTGAACAAACAGACAGACAGACAAAATTTTTTCTAATCACATATTTGTGTTCGGTATCGATCTAGTAACAACCCCTGGTATTTATTTTTTTAATATTTTTAATGTACAGAATTTACACTTCTACAGTTTTATTATAAGTATAGATTATTGACATTGCCCGTATGGCCTAGGTACTTAATCTAAGGGCCCAGTGAGGTAGAATTGACATTTCACAAAAAAGGTAAAAAAACCCTTCCGCCGTATTGCGTTTTATTACCAACTAGACTCCCCGGCTTCGCACGGGTAGCATTTATCATATTGTGGGGACGCGCCCGGCTTCTTTGACATAAACCGTGATATCTCGGTAAATATAAGTACGATATTAATAAATTATAGATATAAACCTTCCTCAGAAAATCCTCTGTCCAACATTTTAAGGAGGAACAAAATCCGTTCACAACTTGCCGACATTAACGTATACCTATACCTTAACATACCGACCAGACAAAAATAGGGGGACTTTATGTGCTCAACCCCATAGGCCCGCGGGCCACAGTGTGATCCACGAAAGAATTTTAAATAACCCGCGCCAGTAAGTTTTGAAATGCGTACCAAATGAAAAATGTCCTGGGTGTAACTGAAATAGGGATTGTCAGTGGCCCGTCGTGAAGTCTGAAAGTCTGAATCCACCGTTTGGCCCGACAATTAAAAAAGTTGAGCATTGAGCATGTATGTAGTGAATAGTGATTTGTTATTTTTTATCGAAATAAATGTTCGTGAATTTGAATACTTGTAGGAATATAGAGGCCAGTGATTTAAATAGTTGAAAGTGGTTTAAAATTGTATTTTCTTTTTTTACAACTGGTAGATAATAATCACACGTAAGCTTCCATAGAAATTCAGACCGTCACCTTTATCAACATCTGACAACGCGATATGTTGTAGAATCAATAATATGAATGTGTTGGGTAATCCTGTTTCTATAGCAGATACCTAATGTCTGCGCTTATCTCGGTTACATCCGTATTCCGTTCCCTGTAAAATGTAGAGCAAGATCTCGCCAGGCGGCTAGATAGGTAGGTTAGGTACCTACTTAGTTTTGAGAAACGAGATGCCCTATGGAACCTATCAAAGGGGGGGGGGGTTATTAATTATATCTATTCCCCGTACACCCCGTACGGGGAATAGATATAAATAAATTAATAAAATATCGTAATAAATAAATATTATACATAGATATATATAAATTTATACATTATAATATATATACAATATAATTTATATTAATATACACGCATGTAAATAAAACGCAAATGTTAACGCATGTAAAGAAAAGTGTAAGAATAATAACAGTAAATGAAAGGATATCGAGAAAAAGATTATTCGTGCGAGGAATGATAGTATTCGTACAGATGTTTTTGAAAATGTTATAGGGGTTTGCAACTGACGTATATTAACGGGTAACCCATTCCATAAACGAACAGCTGCATTGGAAAAAGGGAATAGAAGGAGGTAGTATGGGAGGAAATCTTGAGTCGTAGATTATTAGAGGAGCGTAGGAAGAGAGAGTTAGAGCGGCTAAGGTAATGGAAGCGTTCCTTGAGATATAGAGGATAGTGAGGATAGAACAGTACACAGTAGAGAAGGGAAAGAATGGAAGTGTTCCTGCGAAGGCAAATTGGCAGCCACTTAAGTTGAAAATGAAATTCGTGTAAAGCCATCAAGACCAGATTGTACATAAAGCTACAAATCGTCTGCATATAAGTGGTAGAGAGAAGTTAAATTACTGCTGATGGAGTCAATGAAAATAGACAAAAGGAAAGGGAACAACACGCCACCTTGCGGTACACCAGCAGCGACATCGCCTCACGTGGAGAACTGATCGTCCACGCGTACGCGCTGCCGGCTACCAAACAAGTAATTATGAAAGTTATGAAACCAATCAATTACCGTCGGAGATATGTTAAGAGAACGAAGTACAGCCACCATGATATCAAAGTCAACCGTGTTGAAAGCGTTGCTAAAATCTAAAAGAGTCATAACCGTAACCTGGCCGTCTTCCATACCATGGCAAATATCTTCAGTTGTTTTGAGCAGTGCGGTAGCCGTGCTATGACCAGACCGGAAACCGGATTGGAAAGGATTATATAGGTTGTATTTGGATAAAAAGGAGTTACTTTTTATCGTTATTGGTGATGGACAAGACGCTTAAGAACTTTAGATAAGAATGAGAGTATATAATTGGAACGGTAATCAGGCAGAGATTTTGAATTCGGTTTTTAAGGTATGGGAATAACATCAGCGTCAGCTGCAACTGCCTAAAGGGCAGTAGAATAGTTTAAAATGTTAGAGATTATGGGGGTTACAAGATCTATCACAGGAATTATCATTTCCCGGCTGATCATATCACTGCATACCGCATCAGAATCAATATTAAGATACCTATTATACGTACTGTCTGTGGAAGAGGAGGTCAGGAAAGGGTTCCTGAATTGAAGACTAAATCCGCCTTTGTTACGCCAACAGGTTGTAAAGCTAGTTTAGTTGGACAATCTTAGTAATTCTTGATTCTTTAAATAAAGGATAATGATACCCAGGGGCGGGAACTGTGCTGGTAATATCTTCTTTCTTTAGTTTCCGCAAAGTAGGTAAACGAAACGACATGACATGTGTCTTCAAGAGCAGACTTATTATGCGAGTCTCATTAAATATTAGCGGACCATCTTTATAGGACTACCTAAGAGATCTAGTTCTACGTTCCATATCTGGCAATCGAGATTATGAACTTTATGAACATTTTAATTCGTAGGTACCTATTGGTCCTGTTTGGTTTAATTCCCCTTTCATGAGTCTCGTAAATATGTAGGCGAGACACAATAGACCCGCTCTCATGTATGTACCACTACCAATAGCTCCAAAACTCTTTTGAGATAACAAGAGTGAATGATTCTTGATACCTAACGTCTTTTGAAGTTAACTTTCATAAATAAGTTTGTTCTAATATAAGAAAGTAATTCCTAAACATGTTTTCAACATTAAATAGCTATTTAGGTATATTTAGGGGTCGTACATTAATCACGTGATGTTTTTTTAGCAACTTTTAAGTCCTAATAAGGCAGGGAGGCGCTCGCTCAATGTTAGTGATACGTGAGGAGTTTTAAGAATAAAGTTTTTTTAGTTAAGAAGTAAAACAATGAGAATTCTTTTCTATTACAATGTGTAATTATGTAATTGTAAGAGAAAAGTGTACGTACTGCTCGCGCAACTTTTGGGGTCAGGCAGGGCCAAGCGTCGCTGTGCATCGGCGATGCAGAAAACCGCTAGCAGCGCAACCGCCGCCAGGCATATATGCCGGCTCATCTATAAGAAAAACAGATGTATGTATTTATTTCATAAACAATTAACGACTTTCTTATAAGTTCTACATTAGAACTAATATTATGTCGAGTTGAATACATAATTCGTAGGAATTATCGTAACTATGCTTCATTTGAATGCTCCATGTTCCCAATTCATGAATGAATACGTAAGGCATAACTTACAATGGGCGTGCCCGTGACCAGTTCTAGCCTTCAATGAAAGTGGTCACTTGTTACTGAACCAGCCTGTTTAAGTATTCGCTTTCTTTTTATTATGCACACCGCGAATGTCAGAGGACAATCGATACGTGAGATGAATTTATTTTGTTGTATTTGTGAAAGCAAAACCCGCCTCGCTGACCTCCTTCCTTGATGCAAGTTTCAACGTTTGCCATGAAAAGGTGCTCAGCACGAGAAATCGCCGATTTGAGACGCACTCTATACGTACCTTGTGCGGAAAGTTCTGTGCACCTCACTGCAAAGTTGCAACTTGCACGGCCGGATAAGCATCAGGGCATAGTAGCAGTGACATCAATCATCAACCGTCTGATTTGATAATATAACAATTTGATGCATTTATTTAGTGACCAAGTATACCATACCTACAATAGACGTTCATTACTGACTTGGGTTTTAGTTCTTCCCGATGAATGAAAACTGAGAGAAAAGAGAGAATTAATATGAAAATATGACTTTTAATTATTTTTTTATTATTGGCACTAAATAAATCACCGTTATTTTTATCACATGATGATTTTTCAAAAACAAATACTAACACTATGTAACAAAATAGGTAAATAATCCTATTATTACTTAGGATTATTTATAAATACCAACTCAAATATTTTTTCATGGCTTTTAATTTTAACGAATATGAACATCATTTAAATATTTCTTAATGAGCATTTTAAGGTCCGTGGATTAGTATAAACTGCAGCAGCGCCGGGTAAGCGTATGAAAAATGAACCGTTGCGCCAGGTCGATTTTGAACACAAAGTCACTAACTTAAATTTTTAATAATATATATAATTTAGTGGATCATACATTATAAATAAATTACACACACGATTGATTTTAAAATCACTTAATTTTATGTAGTGAGGTTGGACGATTTAAGTAACGCGTAAGTACCTCTGTAAATCAAGTGAAGTCTGTAGGAGATGCGGTAGCGTGTAAAAGTGGTGCGCGTGCGTTGGTGTAGAAACGCGTTATACGTGTTTTAGACGCGGCGGTTTCAGTGGAACTGGCACAAGTGCACTCGTCCTCTCTAATTAAGCCTCCGGCATTCATTCACTTTCACTTCAAATATAAGAGAAGATCCGCTCGCTCCACCCCGCCTCTCTACATTGGGTACTCTTACAGAGACCTTCTGGAGGTCGCAATTACCGGATCGAATTTACATAATAAGTCTGATAGGTACCTACGTAAAGCTCATTGTACGTAGGTATTGATATGTAGGTACACGATGGAAGTTATAAAAAATGTAACTTCACGCCTGTAATCCCCGAAAGGGTAGGCAGAGGTACTTAAATGCATGCATTCTATCATACATGCAACACCCACGATTCGCCGGTTACATTTTAGCCCACGTAACAGGTGGCGTGGCGAGCCTATTGACATCTCCGGGCACATTACCAAACTTGGAGAAATCCCAATAGAACCAGAGATAATGGATTTTATTAATGGACCCGAGAATCAAACCCAGGACCCCCATCGTAGTAATAGTGGCCTGCTACCACTAGGGTACCGAGCCAGTTAAAAGTGATACAAGACTTATGTTCTATCAAATTACGACATGGGATCACACTACTCTCTGACACCAATTTTAATATTTTATTGAGTCATTATTACGAGTATAAAATACAAGAGGTTCATAAATATTTCTGCAAGTCCAATCGATGTTTTTAAATGGTTATACAACCATGTTATTATTGTGCTATATTATGTAAGTATGTAACTACAAGAAAGTACGGACATACTAAATATTAAATTGTTATTTAATTCTTAGATAATACTGTCCCTATTTCCTATTACAAGGAAAAATTGACTAACGTTACAGAGAGTTAAGTTCTATTTAATTAAGTAATGCCTACAAGTAGGGCGTTGTGAGTTGTGAAATAATTGGGCTTTTACCCGTGGGCCCGTTGGGTTGACCCATTACCGGATCCACAGGTAATTTTATTTACCCGTGGTTCCATGGCATTAGGGATTATTCTCTGAACTTCTGACTAAATTAATTGTATCCGACGTGCTATCTCATTTCCCAAAGCTTAATTGGTAAAAAATGGCAACTGGAGTTAAGTCCGCCATAATAATATGTAGCATTAGTGCATAAGATTAAATGAATAAGTAAAAAGGCAACTAAGTTCACATGTCAATAAATAAATAAGATAAGTACCTAGAATACCTTTCTTATATTCTTTAGAAGTTGAGCCACTAATATGAAGCACCAACGAAATAACAACCCTTCGAATTTAAAATATCATTTCGTGACCTACAGCAGGCTACTTTACATGTAGCCTGTAGGCTACAGGCTATATGTAAAGTAGGTACGGAATTATTTCGCTATAAAATAAGTACCTACATAGGTAGGTATGTGAAGTTGTTTTTATTAGATATTTTTATTTTAGCTTTTGACGAACAAGTAGAAGATCGTTCTGCTCACATCTTTTGTTTAAGAGAAAGGAAAGGAACCCGACAATCTCCATCTTCACCCTCAGGAATTCTGATATCTTTCATTTAGAAATAAAAAAAAATAGGAACGAAAATTTGACATCGGGCAGCTTTTTTTGGAGTCGGGCTAGGCAGCACACCTAGGCTTAGGACGTTGCGGAGGAACTCATAAGGGCATAAGACATAATAAATATTTCTTGGTGGGGACTGTATATTGTAATATATTTGTTTGTGTGTATGTAGGTTATTTCACAAATTTAAAAAAAATTGAAGGTTATATAATATAACGCTTGAATAGCAATAAAAAATAGCGGCAAAGTCTGGGCAATTTTTTGCAAAAAAAAAAAACATTAATAGGTATCTAATAATTTATTACGCTCACTTAGGTATATTGTACTGAAAATTATCGTAAGACGTCATTCAGTGTCTTCGCTAAACGTATTTTAAATAATTTTAATGGTAAAGTTGGAAAGTGAAAGTAATTATGCAGATAAATCAATAAAAATTGCAAATAGCTTATTCATTCAAATAATAATATATTCAATTGCATTATATATGGTGAAATTGAATAAATAAATGTTCGACTAGACAATTAGTTACCTACGTGACCTTAGAACAGAAGAACCTATTCAACCAAAGCTAACTTTGGTATTCAACCAAGGTAGGTTCTGTTAAAGTTAGTTAACCAAACTTTAACAAATACTTTGGTGCAACCCAGCTTATGTTTATTGAGTATTAACAAAGAAATATCCGGTTAGTATTTTTTTTTAATTCGTCAATTAAACATTTCATCCTACCCCTATTAGCCATTTATCAAAATTGTTGTAAGGAAAAAGTTGGGCGTCTCGTCAAAATGAAGCTACTAACGAAAAATCGGCTTGTTAGTAATAAAAGGTAAAAACCGGTCAAGTGCGTGTCGGGCCACGCGCAGTGTAGGGTTCCGTTTTTAGTGTATTTACAGAGTAAGAAATGTAATGAAAAAAATAATCAATATTTTCTATGGAGTAGTTCGACATTTTCGAGTAAAATACATTTGGTCGTCTATTACCTACTCGCAAACTTGCAAAGACCAACTTAAGTGTGATAGTTTTCCTTTTAATTTAATTATATATAGCTACTATTGCCGTAACGTTTAAATTTCTGACAACAACCGTCTAGTTGGTAGGGGGGCAGGGACACTTGACTCTAAGGAAAATTTGCACTCAAAAGCTTAATAAGTTACAATTAGTCACGAACAGTTAACTAAATCGAAAAATGATGTTCTTACATCCTTGATATTTTTGAAAAACCTATCCAACGATACCCCAGACACACTACGTATATAGGAATCAAAATAAATATATATTTCCGCGCGTTACATGTAAGCGAGGTTACCTACCCTAATTTTTTTTTTTCATGTGTTTATTCTACCTCTATCGGCGTGATTAAGATGTATACTTGTGCTAAATTTCAAGTCTCTAGTAACAATAGTTTTTGCGCTAAACCGCGGACGGACAGACAGACAGACAGACATGGCGAAACTATAAGGGTGCCTTGTTTACTACGGAACCCTAAAAATGTTCTAGGGATCCCGTACTGTTTGTGCCAATAGGAAAAAAAAATACTATGTGAACATCTATCTCTCTTTTAAATGAGATATACATATAGGTATGATTTGCCTCAAATATCAATAGGGATCATCTGCGGTTTAGCGCAAAAACTGTTGATACAAATATACACCTTAATCACGCCGACAAAGCAGTACAATAAAAACATGAAAAAATATATATTTAGGGTAACCTTGTTACGCGCAAATATTTTTTTTGTTTTCGATTGCCATATAGTGTAAGGTATCGTTGGATAGGTCTTTAAAAATTAATATGGATGTTTGAACATCATTTTTCGATTCAGTTCGTGACTTATTAAGCTTTAAGGTGCGGCCTCATGGAGCGATTAAATCGCTAGTCGCTCTGACGTCACGCGGTCTGACGCTGTCACCAGCTGTCACGTCATATGTAGCGATAAAGCTGAAAATGTTGAGCTTTATCGCTGGTCGCTCGTCTTTTATTGGCGATCTAGTTGATTTGTATGGAAATGAAAAACAGTTTTGAGTTTGGGTTATTAACTAGTTATTGTGATATTTTATGTTTTGCTTTGTGTTGACTAATTATGCACTCGTATTGTATAAAATAGAAGGACGCAAGAAAAAACGAAAATAATCTTGAATTGACCCTTGTGAGGTTAGGTACAAATTTTCAGATTGTGTCAAATTCTGTGGGATTTTCAAATGCAGTGTATAAAGTGATAAGTTTCATTAAGAGTTAAGACCTGTTTAAGTTTCATAATATGACTTTTAGTGCTAAACATTCATTTTCTAGAAATAACATTGTTTACATAGTGATGTACGAATACTAACCTAACATATCAAAGTATCGATAATATTTATTTTTTATATTATTTTAAATGGGTGGATCAACTTTTCTTTGTTAAAACGTGTCCCAAACATTTAAATATTAAAAAAAAATACTATGAAGATCTAGTATTTAATACTTGTTTTTTTGTATAATCAGATAATTTATCAATATTTTGCCCTTACGTAAAAATAACATTTATACACAGAAGAAAAAGGTTGTGACCCAGTGGACGATTTAGTGTTTTCATACAAAATTTTGCTGTTCTCCGAGCGTATGAGGTGTGGTATTCAGAAATTTTTTATATATTTTTAGAACGTAGTAAACA
The DNA here is from genome assembly GCA_036365455.1 of Macrosoma leucophasiata. Lineage (NCBI taxonomy): Eukaryota > Metazoa > Arthropoda > Insecta > Lepidoptera > Hedylidae > Macrosoma > Macrosoma leucophasiata. The sequence continues at coordinate 15,894,018 of JAWQUS010000007.1, read as the reverse complement.
GAAACCATGATAATTTACTACAATAATAATTTAATTTGCTATATTCATTTACGAGTACGTAACTTCAATTTATCGCATAAATATCAAAACTACAATGTCTGTCCCGACTTCAACTAAAATTCACACTTCTCCGGGGTCACACACAAAAAATCACTAACAAATGCGAGAGTGACAGCAAATCAAGAGCTTGACCAATAGGGAATGAATCTGAACATCGTATGATCACGTTCGCCGCTAGTGTTTCGCTCCCACCGCTCGGTCATTTCGTCTGTGACTTCGAGAGAGGCTGGTTGGCTTTAATCTGTATCTGCTGGCTCACGACAAATTTTAAGTATATTTTTCATTAGATTATATTATTTCAGAGAGAACTAAGGTCTAAGACAGAGGTTCTCAAACTATTTTTTCTTGTAGACCCCTTTCAATTTTTTTCTGGTTTCCGTGGACATCTTGCTACATTTATATCACATTCCCATGTTTCCAAATTTTATTCACGCCTACGTAGACCCCCATCGAGTCTCCGATGGACCACTTTGGGAATCACTGGTATGATGTAAGTAAATTGGTACTATCAGTGTATGTGTTGAGATCCATTATCGTGGACCCCCATTTTCATTTCATGGACCCCCTAATTTTTTTTTTCGCTAACGCCGACCCCTTTCACTTTGTCATAGACCCCCAGGGGTCGATATAGACCTCTTTGGGAATCACTGGTCTAAGATATCCATTTTATATATAATTTATTGTTAATTAAATATTTCCTTAACAAATCATCAAAAATACTGTTTAATTTCTCTGGAGTCACGGGTCCACTAGGTCACAAAAAGCGTGACCCAAGAGACAATTTCTGTGACCCAAGAGAAATATTTATCTTTCTTAACAAATAAAACAAACTGCGTTTTGTTGTCAAACATTTAACATAGTTCTTTAAGTTAACTGTAGATATCTAATCTGTTTGCAGTATTAAAACAAAAGACCACCCAACACTTTATCGGTTAATTCTTACTTTCCCTATTCCATAGTGGTAAAAGATGCTAGATGTGTAAAACCTCAATAATAATTACAACATGTAAAAATAATCGAGGTTAAGTATTCAACATTACACGTGGCCCGACACGCATTTGTGCAACTTTTTATACTAAAGACGTATACATGTAAAAAAATACCGACGCCAATATTTTATCAGAACTGATTCGCCCTAAGACCTATTAAAGCGCCAGTTATTTAGAAATATATCTTAAGTTGTTATTTTTCTTTTAGTACTCAAGCAACATGCCATTATCAACCGCCGTACGACAAAAACGATATAAAGAAAAGCTGAAACGTGACCCTGTGAAGTATGAAGAATATAAAAGAAAAAAAACGAGATAATTATCATGCTAAAAAGAGACTTGTGACATACTTAACACCCAAAAGAGAGACACAATGCAATGATGATTTGAAAATTTCATCGTTTCAGCTAAAATAAAGGAACGGGGAGGTGTAGTGCTCATTGAGCCGTTTTTGGAACGACTCAACGAATTGAGCTTCTCGGATATGGGTTGAAAGGGAATTCCATAATCGGATGGCCGTTACTGTGTAAGATTTGGAATAAAAAGTAGAGGTATGGGAAGGAATCATTAGGAGGATATTTTCAGAAGAACGAAGGGAAACTTTCTTTTAAATATGTTGGAGTTTGAAGACTGAACAGAAGACAGGAAAGAAAAGAAAGAATATGAGTATTCCTGCGAAACCGAATGGGTAACCACTTGAGCTGTTTACGAAAATAAGAAATAATCATATTTTCGAAGACCAAATATGAACCGTATACATACATTTTGAAGCCGCTCAAGTTTGTTTAATTGCTCCTGAGTTAAGTCTGGATAGCATATGTCGGCGTAATTTTAGTGGAATTGGCAAGAAATTTTGCAGTCTTCTTAAGGAACCAGTGGCAGCAAACATCTTCCGGCTAACCTCAGTGATCTGTAAAATCCAAGATAAATGTTTGTCGAAAATTATACCCAAATTTTTGAATGTGTTACAATACTTATTAGTTGTTCCATTAAGAGTAATGGGTGGAATCTGAGACATATCTAACCTAGATACCAGGCGTGAGCTCCCAATGATGATAGCTTGACTTTTAGCAGCGTTAACCTGCAAACCATAATCTTCACTCCATCGGGAAATTAGTCTAAGATCATTATTAATGGTTTGTTTGGCCTCAGGTAAATGTAAAAGGTTGGCCTGGCTATAATATGGCCTATGGCCCATATGTGATCACTATCCTATTTCCGATCCTAGACCCGGGCTGAACTGACTACACCGAATATATCCCGGACGTCAGTCTACACGAGATTAGTACGGCTCTCAAACAGCTCAAAAATAATAGGACATCGGGTGATGACGGAATCACTGCTGAACTCCTGAAAGCAGGCGGAAGGCCAGCCATTAGAAGCTCTTCAGTTGATGTTCAATTTCATCATATCCGAGGGCAAAACGACACAGACGTGGCACAGAAGTGGTACTGTTCTTTAAGAAAGGTGACAATTACCTTCTTAAAAACTATAGACCCATCGCACTTCTAAGTCACGTCTATAAGCTGTTTTCGAGAGTGATTACGAACCGTCTATTTCGCAGACTCGACGATTTCCATCCAGCCTCCCGAACAAACCGGTTTCCGTAAAGGCTTTAGCACCATAGACCACATTAATAACCAGGTAATACGGAAGATGGAAGAGTAAAACCAGCCCCTGTATCTAGCGTTCGTGGACTATGAGAAAGCCATCGATTTAATCGAGATTTGGGCTGTGCTACAGTCACTCCAGAGGTCCAGAGATATATCGAGGTGCTGAGGAGCTTGTATAAAAACGCCACCATGTCGGTCCGGCTCCAGGATCAGAACTCGAAACCTACTGCAGCGAGGTGTGACGATAAGATATAACGGAAGGAATAAAATAAGTTTAAAATGTACAACAAGATCAAGGGTGATCGGTTAAAGATCTGTTAGATGCATAGATCTCGAAATTCTATGCTCAGTTCCTACTTTAATGTCTCTTGAGTCACAAATTTTGTCTCTTGAGTAACGTGATTGTCCCAATATTTCATGACCGTTTATTCTTTTTTTAAGCTTAAAAAAATAATAAATTCTCATTTCGATTTCAGATTACCATAATAGATGGAACCAACACTATAGCTTATATTAAAAATTTATTTTACATTGGCTTGAAAAAGAAATGTAAAAGAAAATTGGTTCTGATTTGTTTCACTGTGACTCAAGAGACATAATAAATATCCGTATTTTAAGATTAAAACCGATTAGTTGACTTTTTTTGTGTTTAAAGGGTTTAAAAAAAGGTTTTTAAGGGTTTAAATACATTATTTAACTATTTTATGTTGTTTTATTCGAGATTGGTGTATGTTACCCAGGGGACGTTTTAAGTAGTGAGTTTCCAAACTTTGCCTAATAACAATTGATACATTCACAAAAGTCCGCTGCTGTTTACTAATTAATAAAATGTAACTATTTATTGATCAATATTACTAATCAAAATCATTAAAAAACATATTTTTATTTTTTACAACAATAGTTGATTCGGTACAGAAAAAAGTTGATTGACCCAAATAATGTAATATTACATTGTATTATGTACCATTGTAATCGATAGATTTCTAGTATCTTAATAAAATATTATATTGGCAATAAAATTTTTGTTCTCTCTTTTTTTTGCTATATATACAGCATGGAAAATGATGATTTAAATTTGGAATAATTAGCAACAATTTACAGAAATCCTTTCACACGCTGCTGGTCGTCATGGCAAAGTCAAAATTTTATTTTTTATTTAGATTTTTTTTAGTTCAGTATTAACCCAGATCCTTTCACAAGGAGCGTCAGCATGAGACTCACATTTGAAGTTGACCCCGAAAATCAGTTAGGATATCGAAAGAACTATCGATAGTATCGTTACAACCATTACATGATTGTATCGATAGTATAAAACATGGTAATACTATTAATGATCTGCAGTATTATCAATACTATCGATAGAATTTCACTTCGATGGTCGATGCTATCGATAGTATTTAACTTTGATAGTCGATACTATCGATAGTCTATCGACAGTAGCATATCGAGCGGCATAACTATTTTGCGGTGACGCTTCTTTTAGACGCGGCGGCTAGTGTTGCCGAACTATCGATCGTTTTAATCTATAAAAGCCTATACCATCAAGAATCTTTGAATAAAAGCAGTTCTAAACGCTGGTAGAGGTAAGTTGATCCTATTATTACAAGAAGATGGTGTTTGCTGATTATAGGGAAATAAGTTACGTTGCTTTGATGTACTATTCAGAATAAATAGCTGACTGACCGTGAGAACATTACTCAATTTATATAAATCAATTGTTGGACATATGTATATGTTTGGAGAAAACAAACCTAAGAACTGCTCTTTATGCTCGTTCAACTGCGTCAAGGTCATGATTTTATTCAATTATCGATAACACTAACAACTCTATAATATCGACACCATGCTACTGTTTTTCAGCCGCGAGAAATTGAAAATACTGTCAAGTGATCAGATTTATCGCTGGAGACGAGCGACTAGCGACTTTTGAATTTTAAAATGTGTCGCGGGAAATTTGAAATGGAGTCACGTGACCAGATTTATCGCTGGAAACCAGCGTCTAGCGAGTCCATGAGGCCGCACCGGGGTATTTTTGTCGCTAGCAACTAGCGACGTTTAAGACGCGGGAAATTTAAATGAAGACGCAGGGAATTTAAGAATGGGGACACGTGACTGGATTTATCGCTGGAATTGAGCGACTAACGACTGCATGAGGCCCAACCTTCAAATGTGCGCTATCTCTATCGTTTGAACGTGTTTTATAAAGACAGAAGACTTTTATGCCCCATTTAGATTTAAGTGACGTTTGAGTATTTGGCCGTTTAAGATTAAAAATTCTTAAAAAACGACATTTCCCACCGTTGGCTTTGAAAATCTTTAAAATGTGGATTGAGGCTTCCAGGACCGCAGAGTCCGAAGGCCCGCCCCTGCTCCTCCCTCCCTCTCCTTCCTTAGTCAGCCACCAAAGAGGAACACCGGAGGGGAGAAGCCATATGCAGGCTTTCCCCTCTGCCAAAGTACAAGCCCAAATGGCCTATAGCTGTCGCATAGAAGTTTAAATGTGTGCGTGAAATTGTTCATGTGTTTAGTGAAAGTCAAGATGTGAGCTTCGTAGTAATAGACGAATTTTGTAGTGTGCGTTTGTGTCTCACGCATTACCCCCCGCAAAAAATGACAGACTGTTTTGCATCAGTAATAAACGCTATGGCGACTCCCCTCCAGTCCGCCGCGGACGGTGGTCCGTGTTGCTCTATGTCAGCCACTGGCCAGTTGGCAAGACACTTTTTCAAGTTCTCGTGCATATCAGTTACGACTCCTTTCCTTTATACTCCATGACCAAAATCATAGACAAGAAAATAGCAGGGTTGCCAATTTGTAGGGAATTCCCCAAACTGCGGTGAATTTCAAGCCAAGTGGGTAATTATTGGGGATTGGCATTAAGTGAGTTAAATGTAGAGATCATGACGGTGTATGTTGTATTTAGCGTAGTTCTTAACTTCTAAAGTTCTCATTTAAATTTTGTGAGGTCTCGCAGGACAAAAGTAGTTTTTATTGCTGGCACGTTTTTCTAAACTCGGAATTTTAATTCGATTCCCGATTTGACATTTTCAGTGTTGTAACCAAGAAGCTTGAAGGTAAAAATCTTAGACTAAGTACCTATAGACGTAGCCATGTTCGCCATATGCTTTGTGGAAGTGAGACAGTTTTATAAAAAGAACATAAGAAAGTTGAAATAGAGCATCGTATCTTTTGTCCCTTACGGCGTGCTGGTTTTTGCTTGGCGAACTTCGTGAAATGGGGAAATGGAGGAATTTGTAAATAATTGATGCTTTCCATATTATACAAAATTGTTCAGTGTCTATTTAATTTAGTATGTATTTTTTATTATTATTAGTGGTTATTCACTCTAGGTTAGTTTAAAAAAAAATGACGATGTAAAAGTGCTCTCCAGGAGCCTAATTATATGAAATAAATGAATAAACTGAATAAACTGAATAAACAGCAAAAGTTAGCCAAACAAATATCTGTCATCGCAATTGCTGTAATAGATAACCTATCGTATACGCATTTATTTATTGTTTTCGACGTATATCGGCGATTATGCTTCCCCCCCGGACCGCGAAAGAGCGTAGACGAGCTCACTGACTGTAGACGTGATTTTTGAAATTAAATTAAATATTAAATTTAAAATAAGTTAAAAAGTGAATATAATTTTTTGTATAGTGACTTGTTGGGATACGAACCTGGTGTGCGTTGCTCGCGGTCGCCGAATCTAACCACTGAGCTGCCGTTCAAGTGTATATCGCCGACGAAAATAGTAGCCAGTTGATGCGTTTACATACGTCACTCGGGCTACGGACCACTGTGGACTGATGCGCTACGAGTCTACGACGACCGTACGCTACGCAAATACTTCGAAGTGAGCTGCATACACAAGTTGTCACTGCGCTGATATTAGACTGTGCGAAGGGTGGCGTGGCGTATCTCAGTTCACCGCTCATACAGAATCACCGCGTACCCAGCCACTCCGTGCAAACAAGTGTCATAGAACAGAAAGTACAATGTACCGCTCACCTACAAAATGTGGATCGGACTCGGACCTTACCGCGAGGACACTGGATACAAATCCTATATCGTCAGCTTTTGCTAATGCGCGCTAGAAGCGCCGTAATGAAAGCGTTACGCGGGAGGACTTTGACGAATTCAGGGATGAGATTAGACAAATGTTCTCTTCGCTACAAAAACAAATGCAAACCACATTAAGTGGCATTGAGAAGAATTGCGAATTTATTTCCAAGCAGCATGATGAATTTCGAACGCAAATTAAAACTCTCGAAGAAGGGTACCAAAGCAATCGCAAGTCTATTTTAAATCTTCAAGAAAAATTGGACGAGCTACAACGCATCTCAAATTTAACAACGGTTGAACTTCGGAACATCCCTAACAAAGATAAAGAAAACAAAAATGATCTCACAAACTATGTATTGAATATATCAAAATCACTAAACATAAATATCTTACCCTCAGACATACTTGACACATATAGATTGCCCGGCAAAAAAGGACCCAATAAAGAATCAAAGAGGCCAGTAATTATACAACTATCACACATTGCCGTAAAATTCTCACTATTTAATGCCGTGAAAAACCAGAACAAGTCAAATCCAAACAATAAGCTTAATCTGAGTCATACTGGTCTGCCTGGAAATACAGACCCAATTTATCTGTCAGAACACCTTACAGCTAACGCGCGAAAACTTTTTTATCTCGCCCGTCAACTAAAGAAAGAAAACAAAATTAAATACTGTTGGATTAACGACGGAAAAATTCTCACCAGGAAGACCGACGGTAGCCCAGCTGTTCACATCAAAAATGAAGACCAGCTTGCAACCTTATCGGATGGTTGACTACTTTTTATACTTTTTATGTATCTAATCATAAGTTTATCCTGCATTACGATGTTGGGTTCACTTCCAATATAATTTTTTTATGATCATATTTTCTATTTAGGTTTAATTCGGCAATCAGATAGTTCAACTTGTCACATTGTTAACTCTCGCCACCATACACCCTATGTTCTAATAATACAATACGTTCTTAACCACACTTTACTCTCAGGCACTTAACCACTTAACACGCACTTTTACCCTGTCGGTCTGCAAAACTCTCACGTTATAATACTTTCTTATCACATGGTATCACTCTTTAACAGCTATAATACATATCCAAATAATATTCCTACGGGACATCATGGTCTTCAATTATCTCCCATTTCTATACATATGCTCTTACACATAAGACTAAATCTACATCTTTACGGTGATTGACAACATAACAAATATTAATAATAATATTGATGAGCTCTCGATCTCCAACTCAAATATTTCCACCCCTGAAAAATGTCGTTCCTATATTATTGATCCAAATAACCAGTTAAAAATTATCTGCCAAAATATTAGATCGATAAGCGCAAATTTTGACTCTTTTCTCACTCTTCTACACAGAATTAATTTAGACTGCGAAATTATTATACTCACCGAATGTTGGCTTTTATGTAATCCTATACTACCAATTATTGAAACTTACACTTGTTATCATACTAGTAATGTAATTAATCAAAACGATGGCGTTGTCGTATATATAACAAAAATGGCTAATTGTACGGTGGAAGAACCTCATCTCATAGATGCAAGTTGTCTTGTCATAAAGATTGGTACTGACAAGGCCTTTATTTGCATTTACCGCTCACCATCAGTTACGAATATCACTAACTTTCTCCAATCGTTGAATTCACTCTTGACCAAATTAGCTTCCTATAAAACTGTTGCTATCATCGGAGATCTCAACCTAGATATAAGTAATCTATCATGCTCAAATCAAATATCTGAATATCTAGATCTTGTGGCCTGTCACGGCATGTTATCTGCACATAACTATCCTACTCGTAACAGCTCTTGTCTAGACCATATTATCCTTAAATCCAACTTAGCAGCACACACATTAGTTATAAGCTCTTCCGTGACAGATCATAGTACTATATTTCTATCTCTCCAATATATTAAAAAACAACTAAATAACGACATTAATCTGCATACAAAAATAAATTATAAATTACTTGATATTGCAATAAATAAAACGGAATTTTCATCTATCTATCAATATAATGATGCGAACAATGCCACTTATTTCTTAATTGATACACTAAGCAGCTTAATAAGTTCCCACACTACACTATTAAAATTACCAACCCGCAACCGTTTCCTTAAACCCTGGATGACTTTAGGACTTCTACGTTGTCTGCGCAATAGAGATCATATGCATAGTAAACTCAGAATGCAACCTGATAATGATATTTTACATTTAACATATAAAAGATACCGCAACTTTTGTACAAAAATAATTAAAAAGCTGAAAAAGGATTTTCACAAAACTGTAGTTCGAGAGGCCGCGAACGATAGTAAAAAGCTCTGGCGAGTAATAAAGGATATAACACACATTTCAAACAAAAATACACCAAATATAGATCTATTATCAATAGAACTGTCACCTCAAGAGTCAGTAAATGCCACAAACCATTATTTTGCAAATATTGGCAACAATCTTATCGCCAAAATCACAAAAGGCTCTGATCAGTTTACTCCAGATTCAAACCACAATTCATTTCCTGCACTACAATCCTTTGTTGCGCTAAATACTGATGAAGATGAGGTCGAATCGTTGATCTTGTCATTAAAAAACGGTACAGCTACTGGTTGGGATAATATCTCTGCTGAGCTGTTAAAACGATATCGTAATATACTGGTCCCCCCCATTACCTATTTATATAATCTCTGCCTCGATAAAGGCAAATTCCCTACATATCTAAAAAAGCCATCATACATCCTATACATAAGGGAGGAAATAGGTACTGTGTCAACAACTACCGTCCTATAGCAGTACTCCCCGCCATTTCAAAAATCTTTGAACGTATTATTAATAAGAGACTGACCAACTATCTAGAAGACAAATCGCTTTTATCATCAAACCAATTTGGATTTAGACGAAACAAATCTACTAAAGATGCTGTTATTGAGTTGACTAATCATATTATTGAGAATATTGACAAAAAACGTAGAGTGCTCTCTATTTTTCTAGACCTAAAAAAGGCATTCGATACAGTGCCTATTCCCTCACTTATTACGAAATTATCAGAAATGGGCATTCGTGGCCAACCTCTGGACATATTCATTGACTACCTGTCTGATAGATCACAACGTGTAAAAATAAAAAATTGCCTCAGTAGTGAACTTCCTGTTACTGCCGGAATCCCACAAGGTAGCGTGATAGGTCCAACGTTATTTCTGATATATGTTAACGAACTATGTGACCTTGACCTTGAAAAGAGAAAAATTACATCTTACGCAGATGACACAGTCCTCACTTTCACCGGAGATACCTGGCATGATACTTTCGACGCGGCTCAGAAAGGTCTAGATCGAGTGACTAAATGGTTACACAAGCATCTACTTACATTAAACATTGACAAAACAAACATACTTACATTTACGATCCGGCAATCCACACAACCCCCGGAGAATTTCAGTCTCATAGCGCACACTTGTCTCGATGATGAAACATCATGTACTTGCCCTGCTCTTAAACGTGTTCAAACAACAAAATACCTCGGGGTCACTCTTGATAGTCATCTTAGTTTCACGCCTCACATAGAGTTACTTACGTCAAGAATAAGAAAATTAATTTACGTGTTTAAAATTCTCCGAGATGTAGCCGAATCTAAGGTGGTCAGAAGAATTTACTTTGCACTTTGCCAATCGCTCTTGACCTACTGTGTAGCTGTCTGGGGTGGAGCTCCAAAGACCACCCTCTTAAAGCTAGAGAGAGCGCAAAGAGCTGTGCTTAAAGTCGCTACTCGCCGTCCTATTCTTTACTCGACTGAAGAATTATACAAGAACTGTGAGGTGCTTACAGTTAGGCAATTATTTGTTGTTAATACAATTTTACTGCAACACCATCACACGCCGTATAGAGTAATAAACAAAAGGCGGAAGGATAAAGTTTGCCTTCCTTACAAAGCTAATAATGCATTTGCTAAAAGATTCTTCTGTTATCAGGGCCCACAGTTATATAATAAACTTAATAAACGCCTTAATATTTATTCGTTAACAAGCAAAACATTAAAAATAATCGTGACCCAATGGCTGCAAAAACTATATTATGTAAATACAGAACAATTTATCACAGGTAATTGAAAAAAAAAAAAAAAAAAAAACTTTTACTACCTACATCCTAGTAGGCTAGCAGACTTCACATATAGAATAATCGGACACACACACACACACACACACACACACACACCACTTACATATACATTTATTCATTTATCTACATTTTTGCCATATATAATTCCTTTACTATTTTTTACATTAGTGTTGATTTTTTGTACTTTATATTTATTTTATTAACCTTAGTTTTCTTAACTTTAAGCTGTTTGCTGATATTCGACAATAGTCACAGTCTTACGCTCATCATTACAAACTTGTAATAAATGGAAATATTTTACACAAGGGTTGGGACTAGTGCTTTTAACACAAGTTATTCTTAATAACTTAGCAAAAGTGCTAGTTGCGACAAACATAATATTATGAAATCATATTACTAATAAGGATTCCTCATAAATGTACTACTGTGTTCTTCATTTTATTGTAATTTGTTATATGCAAATAAACTTATATTATATTATATTATTAATAAGTTTTTGGGTATTTATGAGAAAGAAACTCAATTAGTTAAGTGATTAGTGTATAAGGTGTGCAGTAAAAAAGGAGGTTGCAGTGTTTTAGCCTGTATAAACCGTACAGAAACAAGGCCTTTAAACGACATCACTTTTCATTCGTAAGTAAACAGATATTAGTAAATATGGTATGTCTATTGAACAAAATACACGTTGAAGCATATAACTCTTGATTATCAATTCAAAATAAAGCGCATTTCTCATGAAATTCTTGATTTTCATTCAACGAAATCCCACATACTTATTTTGGTATGTTGCTATAAATTTACTTTTATATTCTCCCTAATTTCGAAGACATATAAGTTTTTGTTCTAACAGTGTAAGAATTGACAATAAGCTATAACATAATATTAAGTGGCTTTGGTCATTCTTTCCAAGATGATGTACAATAAAGAACATTGTTATTTTAGAAAAAAAAATGGGAAAGAAAACTTTGACTTCGGGCAGGAATCGAACCGGCAACCTCAGGATAATCAGCCCAGCCGCTTTACCTCTAAGCTACAGAGCTACGCCCACACCAATGCGTCAAACTTTGCCTTCACTTTTTTTATTTTTAACCGACTGAGGGTGGGTGAACGACGAGGTTTGTCAGGACCGGGATATATGGCGCTCTACACTCTCTGCCTACGCCGTTAGGGACCTGGCGTGAAGATACACACACGTCTGCATTTAAATCGAGATCTCAATGTTTAAAAAGTTATCTGTAGGCTGCAGTTTTCATTTACTCGGTACCCACTTATCGATGTGAACTTGTTGATCATTGTTTGCCGGTGTATGTTGCTTGCTTCTAATTTTTGAAAGTTGACAATTCCATGTAGCCGCCATTTTGGATTTACATTTTGACACCACTATCGAATTTATCACCCTCATGAACCAAGAAAACGACACCCATGACGAAAAAGTTGTCAACTCCATGCAGCCGCCATCTTGGATTCACATTTTGACACCACTATCGGATTCAACACCCTCATGAACCATGAAAACGAGACCCATGACGAAAAAGTTGACAACTTCATGCAGCCGCAATCTTGGATCTATATCTTGACACCACTATCGAATACAACACCCTCAAGAACCATGAAAACGACACTCATGACGAAAAAATTGACACCAAAGTCAATTTTCGACTATTGGTACCTAACGTCTGATGCGAAATGCGAATAAACCATTGCAGTATAACTATGAAGGGGGCAAATGAAACAAACGACCACCGGGGTGGCCGTTGGCACTATAAGTGCCAACGTTGCCGGTCTCAGAGGAGGCCGATGGGAATAAACGGGCTTAACGTGCTCTCCGAAGCACGGTAACGCGCATTTTAATTTGCCACTAGTGGTCACCCGTTACATACCCGACCGCACCCATATCGCTTAATCGAATAGATAGATAGCTTGCGTTTTACACCAGCCGCGAGGTCTTGCGCGCTTCAGAAAGATGAAAGGAGGATGATACGAAATTATAAATACTAGCGGACCCAACCCCCAAAATCCGCTGTCCTGTCTCTTATGTACATAACTAAGTAAATACATACAAAAAAAAATAATTAAAAGGGCATTTTCCAGTGGACCAAACTATGAATCTAAACCATTCTCAAAACACACACAATAATGAATCATCAAAATCGGTCCAGCAGTTACGGACGAGTTCAGTAACATACTCGTATCTACACAACACACGCACACAAAAAAAATGAGTGAATGATACAATGTAATTAAGAAATTTGAAATAAAAATAAGAATGCAGTCTTTATTTCTTTGTTAATTAGGTACTTAAGTCGAATATTATTAATCAAAATAAAAGAATTGAATACTATTAATCAAAATTAATTGTAGAGAGGTTAATTTTTATAAAAAATAATTTGAAAGCTGTTTTCCCTGACAACCGGTTTCTTAGCTCATCGTATTAAATATATTATACCAATCCAACATTGCTAAGAAGTCGTTCACTGGGACAATTGATGGAAGAGAAGATAGGTATTGGCATAGATACAGTTCCGTAAAGCCCCGAATCTTTCGAATTTTTTAGTTGCTTACTTGTATAAACATAATATTATATGTAATGTATGTCAATAAAATTAAAACAAACTAGCAAGGAACAGCGCCAGTGGCGGGTGGGGAGGTCTCGCTCGCTTGTTCGGCCCGGCATCGCACTGCGGCGTGTGTGTGCGTTGCCATGGATACGAGACGCGCATGCGCAATGAAATTCCTCATAAATTCCTCTTAAATTTTGAGGAAGCGGTAGCGGGAGAGGAATTTTTTGTTTTTATTTTTGAGGATGCGGAAACGGTTGAGGAACCCAAAATATTGCGGAACTTCCCCATTATGAGGAAGAGGAAGAGGAATCTTCAACAACCCTAGTAAAAATGGAGACCACACTAGCCATACCTATTTGAAGCAAACCTTAATATAGCTATCTCTCTCCGGCGGCAGGCCGTCTCTTTCTAAGTAGGGTGACCATAAAGTTACAATTTTCCTGGGACATGACTGTGATTTTTTTAATATGACAAAATGTTTTATTTTTCTTTTCGTTTGGCAAAGAGACAGATATAGACTATAACGGCATTGATCAAGTATTATTATAATTACAACTGCTCATTTCAAAAATCTCTGACATAGTGAATGAATACATTTATGGAGGATGACGATGATGAGATGGTTCCATATGGAAGTTGATGGGATCTCCAGTGAACTAATGGGGAGTAGGACCTAATGAAGTCTCGGAGGAGCACGAAAAACACTTTACATTGCATTAAATCTCTTTCCTAAAATCCCACAATTTTGACACATAAAACTTAACAACTCATATATATTTTTTTATGTAACGAAGGTGATAAACACGCCGCACGGATGTCTAGTGACGACTGTAGCCTATAGACACCTACACAAAAACCAGTGGTAAATGTGCAGATGCGTTGCCACTCCTGAGGCTTAAGATGATCTGCCTCTGTGGTAGTTAAGGATTTCAAAGATCTCAGTTGATACGAACATCCCCATTATAACAGTCCGTTAAAACCTTCTTCTTTCTGGTAAGATGGCATTACTAGAGCCGGGTTTCAATAACTTACCAACATCCGTACTATTCCGTACGTATATTTAGGAACGGTTGATTGTGAGAGTTAATGTATGGATGAAATGTCATATGATAACGGATAGTTAGCTATGTAAGCCTACCTACGTAATTTATTGAAACCGAGCATAGCAAAAGATTGAAAATCTTGTCAATAAAGAAGCATTTATTATTGAATCCCAAACTTTAAGACGAAATGTTATTAACATTTGAATGAAGTAAAATTTTGAATTTAAGAGTGTTTAACAAAGAATTGTGGTAAATCGCATTTTTTTTTATGTAATGGAAGTGTCAAACAAGCATGCAGTTCACATTGATGTTAAGTGATGACTGCAGCCTATAGACACCCACACAAAGACCAAGGTCGAAATGCAGATGCGTTACCACCCCTGAGGCCTAAGGTGTTATGCCTCTGTGCCGGAAATTACGGAGCCGTACATTAAACTTGAAATAATTAACATTAATATTCCATGGTATCATACTATGTGTAGATACTTTAAGGGTGTGGCGATGATACAAATTGTCAATTAAAACATTTCTTGTAGGTGTTGCGGATCATTACTTTTTCAGTAACCGTCAAAGCTTTTCGTAAACGTTTTTTTTTTCGTTGGGGACAATGTGTTTACGTCTTTTTGTGATATACTTGACTGAGGATTCATTTTGATGTCAAACCGAAACAAATAAATACACTTAAGTTAACGAAAACTAGCTATCCAGGCTGTTTTATTATAAGTTTTGTTTTTAATATAATTGAAACAAAACATTAACTTTTAATAAAATATTGCAATAGTTACTAATTAATAAATAATTATTGTAAATAACAATGTATTTTTTTCAATAAAATCGAAAAATAATTTTTAAAACTGGCACACCAATACTATAAATACATAAACATAAAACCGCAATTTTTTTATCGATTGTTGGGTCCATCACTATTAGGTTAAATGTGGTATCATTATTTTACGAAGTAAAATACAGCAGCTAATGTCAAATCGGGAATCGAATTAAAAGTCCGAGTATAGATGTATAATTTAATGTGATTAACGACACAATGTAGAATTCACGCAAACCCGTAGTAGTATTTTTCTGTTCGCATGTTCTTCTTAAGTTGGATTGCTCGCGCGTTTTTCTTAAGTTCGATTTTAACAAAATAAATAACCTGGACCTAAGGTTACCAAGGTTTTTGGGGAATATGAAGTAATAGCATTGACAACTCTGTGGAATAGGCAGGAAATCATTTTTACTCTGTGCGTTGCGTTGCATCATCTGTGATGAGTGGTAGATCATTTCTTTCTTTTCGTATTTCATTCAGCTAGATCCAAGTTCCTCCCTTTTCCTTTACAAAATCTGGGAAAAATGGCTGATGATAAATTATACTCCATTTTAGGTGTTTCTAGAAATGCTAGTGATTCGGAAATTAAAAAAGTGAGTACATTATCGATCCTCCATCATCTTCATACAAAGCATGTAGTTGTTGAACAATGAGTCCTTCTAATTTACGTATTCGTGCACGCTTTTCCAACCAACCAAATTATTTTGAAGCATTGATTTATTGTTGGATATTTTCAGAATTATCACCAATTGGCGAAATTATTTCATCCCGACAAAAACCCCGCTGCTGGTGATAGATTCAAGGAAATTAGTTATGCCTACGAGATATTATCAGATCCCAAGAAGCGACAAACTTACGATAAATATGGTTTGAAAGGGCTGCAAGAAGGCGGACAGGGTTTTCCTCAAGATGATCTTCTTGGACATTTCTTCGGAGACTTTTTTGGCATGGGGGGCGCGAGCAGAAGCAGAGGACGTGCTCGTGGCGAGGACACTATACACCCATTAAAGGTTTCTCTAGAAGACATGTATGTGGGCAAAACGGCTAAGTTACAGCTAAGTAAAAATGTGATTTGTGGACCATGTAAAGGGATTGGTGGCAAACCTGGATCTGTTGCTTCATGCAAGGATTGTCATGGCCAAGGCATCAAGGTATCTTATCAACAGATAGGTCATAACATGACCCGGCAGTATAAAACCCGTTGTCCCACTTGCCAAGGACAAGGGGAGACTATAAACGAGAAGGACAAATGCCCTAAATGCAAAGGCAAGAAAGTGCTGAATGAGACCAAAATACTGGAGGTGCATGTTGAGAAAGGAATGCGTGAGAACCAGAAAATTTTCTTCCGAGGAGAAGGTGACCAGCATCCAGACACAGAGCCAGGTGACGTTATTATTGTGTTACAGCAAAAATCACATGATGTGTTTCAAAGAACTGGTGATGATCTTGTGATAAAACGTGAGATTACCTTGACCGAAGCATTGTGTGGATTCGAATTTGTTGTAAAACATTTAGATGGCCGCGATTTACTCATAAGACACTCTGCTGGGGAAGTGATCAAGCCCGGAGATCTCAAGGGTATACAAGGTGAAGGGATGCCTCAGTATAAGAATCCATTTGAGAAAGGAAATTTGTACATAAAGTTTGACTTAACTTTCCCTGAAAATAATTTTGCTACTGAAGAACAAATGAAGCAGATCGAAAGTATACTTCCACCACGACCTGCCTTTGTCATGCCCACTGGCGAGGATGTGGAGGAAGTGAACTTGATGGAGTACACAGCCAGTGAGAGAGGCCGCGGGCGCGAAGAGGCCTACGCCAGTGATGATGAGGAACACATGCACAGTGGGCCAGGTGTGCAGTGTGCTCATCAGTAGCTCAATTGTCTATGCCCTAATTTATGGATTTCTACTCAGACCTCACATTGTGTTACTTTGTCTTTAATATAGGTAGTTAAAATACTAATAGAATTATGGAGGCAACTTTATTCAAAGCTAAAAAGATAGTGTTCATATAAGTTGCATATTTTAAGACCACAAATAGACATACTATTTATAAATATTTATGATAGTATTTTAAAAAACCTTGTTTCCAAACCTAAAAATTTTCATTAATGAGGGTGTATGAGTGCTGAAATAATAGGGGAATATTCATTTTATTCATTCCATGACTACAAGCACTTTGTTTGAATTAGTCAAATAATTACTATCATTGCATAAAATTAATGTGTTTTATTTTATGTGGCTGCAAACAATTTGTGTATTGAAGTATGTTTCATCAAAGTTGAACAGGGAAAGGTTGTGGGAAAGCTATAAAATAATTATTTTGGTGTATTTCTATAAAATAAGACAAATTATTTTCCTCTCATTTTATTTTATTATTGTCCATGTTCTTTGAATTTATACATGTATTCACAGCTGAAAATAAAGATGTAATGGTAAGCTGCTATTTCTCTTGATGATAATATAATTATAATTAACTTAAATTTAATAGGTAGTGATGATTGGGAATATTATATTTTAATCTAAAACAATGTTATCAATTTATATAAATCAAATTTGGTAATTTATTTGGATATTACTTTTTTTATAATATCCAAAAAACTGGGAAATAATACTGCCTTTGAGGATTGCTAATCAAGGACAATAAAAAAAAACATCAGACAAAATTACAGAGAAAATTCATATTATAATGTGTATATTTAAGGTAGTATCTTTGTAGACAAAGACTGCTACAAAGTTAGAAAATATTATGAAACAGATATTTTTTTCAAGGTTTTTGAAAACAATTCCATTCTAAAATATGATTTTGTGAGTATATTTTACCCTGCGAAACTTACTGCACTCTTTAATTCTTTAATTGGCAATCCTAATGACAACATAGATGGAGATAACATTTATAATAAATGCACTTACTTGTCTCATTGGTAACTGATTCTATAGATTCACAGTATTTTTTAAAATCTTTTTTGCTTCTACATAAAACATTCAGATTTATCTGCTGTATACCTAAATTTCTTAATTTTTCCAACCTTTCTTTCACAGTATTTTGGGATGCAGATAATACTCTAGGCTTGGTAGCAATATCCTTAACTTGAAATCCTTCTTTGATTAAAAAATCTAAGAAAACTTTGACCTTAAATAAAGAGTTTGTAGTTACAAAAACAATATAAAGAAAAGTATCTCTAGTAAAAAGTGCTTGCCAATTTTTCAAAATATACCTTGGTGGCTCTTATAGTTTTTAAAGCAGGAATCTTAAAACATATTTGATCTATATATTCTGGTGATGTGTTCAGTCGATTTGCTAGATATAGTTGCGTTGATTTTGTATCACCAAGAATAGTTTTTGTTTCTTGACATATACTTATATACCTGTGAAAAGGTTTATGAACTAGTCTCATATTTTTACAAAAAATTAATTGCTTTATCCACAATTTACCTTTGTAGAATATCTTCTGAGCACCTTACCATCCATGGATATAAATTATCAATGCCCTGGATTTTTACCCTCTTGAGTCTTTGTTCTATGGTATTTGGGTGATATTTAAGCACCCATAAATCTCTCAAAATACGATCTTCCGTGACACCCATATCTGCAAATTTATAGGATTCACCTCTTATGTTTACCAAAATCATGACGGTTCTCTCTCATTTTATTCAATATTCACTTGAAGCTTTGCACAATCCTTTCTTAGTATTATGTATTAGATAGAAATAATTCAGTAAATGATCCATAAATTTATGGAAGTATTCATGCAATTTTATATCAGTATAAAGACAAAAAAACTTACCAAGTAATATGTTTAATGAGCTCTGAAGCCAATCGAATGACATAGTATAAATGAATGTTCTTTTGGCTACACATTCACTGAGCGCAGCAGGTGGGCACTAAAGGGTTTTATTCTTATTAAAATATTATACATATTTTGTAATTGTTCCGTAACAATAACCAGTAACTAAGTTTATATAAGTATTAAGAAATAATAAGACCATCATATAATAGTAGAAATTAACTTACTTTAAGGCGTTCAGATAAGTAGTACAACCTGTTTTTACAGACACCTTGATTTGCATCGATTTTTGAAGCATTAAACACTTTTAGTAAAGTTTTGTGTGACAAATTATAGAATGGCAAAGTATCTTCTTTTGCTTGGAAATTAAGCAGCGAGATAATTTTTTCTTTAGATGCATCATTTACTGTAATAATTTATCAAATTCAATAATAGTGACAGTATAAAAACCAATAAAACAGTGAACTAAACTAACCTGTTCTATTTATTTCCACACGATTTATAGATTGTTTATAACAAGCAATATGTTTTTGTACTCTTCTCAAGAATGGAAATAAATTTAAATTGCTTCCCAAGCGAAATATTGACGTTAATCTTAGAGACATGGCAAAATGTTTCTTTAGCAAATTAATAGTTAATAATGTGATGGTGTATCATTGTAATGAGGCGTAATTTATACTTTAGGTAACAATGCTATTACGAAATTTACGAATTTAATTGATCAATAACCAAAAATCAAGATTTAAGCCTAAATAAATAATAGTGATAAGCGATGACACTGATGACAGAAATAGCAGTTGACACTTGAGTTTTTTTTTTATAATTTATTCATGACCATAGATACAGAGTCTTTCAGACGTATACATATTGAATTTCACATTTCTTTAAATCATACTCTAAGTGTGTTCCGCGGAACCCTAGGGTTCCGTGATACCTCTGTCGGGGTTCCGCAAAACTAGAAAAAAAAATTAACCTCTCTCTGGTCGCTCCGCGGCCGCACAAAACGCTATGAACGTTATTTATTTATTTATTTGTATTTGTAGAAACATGTGTTACAATAGCTGGTACAATATCTCATAAGTTTGGTATCAACAATTTTATACTTGTACAACCCGTTCGCTCTAAGTTTGCCGGTCTGTGGAATGCGCGTACCCTCTCCCACGTGACAACAAAACTTACAATGTGTCATTGTTTTACCCAAATATGTACGTACACAATTTTTATTGTTACAATTAAATAAAAAATATGTTTATATTACGTATTGCTGACGCTACTTTTCGAACGTCATACCTATCGCCAGCGGCAAACTTAAAACGAGCGGGTAGTACACTTGTGAGCGCGCAGTCTCTTTGATAAAAGCCGCCTCTGAATTAGACGCTATAGTTGTCAACAAGCGACTTTCGACTAACTTCAAAGGATAAAGTCGATATTGTTTACAACGCAATTTTTAAATTTCTGTTTTTATTTTTGCTTTTTGTTTATCAAAGGTGCCAACTCGAGTATTTTCGAGAATATTTGAGATCGAGTCTAGGACTAAGTGTAAAAGAGGCGATCGCGCGTCGCGCGTCGTCAGTTGACGATTAGCGTTCGGAGCGTTAGTTACGAACGAAGTTACTACCTACTTAGAAGCTCGCTAACGAGAAACTAGTGTTCATTGTTTTACTGGCTGCTGTATTCTGTTGTCTCAGTTTTATACATTTCTTCACTGTAGGTACTAAATTTAGTCTTATACGCAGTAACGATTGTGCATTATTTAAACCCCACTATCCTGACGTGTAACATTATAAAGGTGTTGCAACAACTGCTTCTAATGACGCTGAATGTTCAAAAGCGGTGCGCGCGGAGAATATAGCAATCACCGATCCAGAAGATGATGCCACGACGTCAAGCTCGACGGTTTCAAAGACGAAAAGAAGGAAGTATGATGAATCTTATATCAGTTTCGGATTTGTTGATTCCAACGGCTCACCTCTCTGCATGCTCTGTAGTAAACTGCTTCCTAATAGTTCCATGGCACCTGCCAAATTGCGCCGACATTTAGAAACTGTACACCCCGAGTCTAAAGACAAGAATAAAGAATTTTTTGTTCGCAAAAAAGATCAGTTCTTACAAAGTCAAAAAAATATGATACATGTAACACAAACTATCAACGAAAAGGCCACGGAGGCATCATATTTAGTTGGCTATCGCATTGCACAAGCAGGCGAAGCGCATACTATCGCTGAGAAATTAATAAAACCATGTGTATTAGACATAACAAAATGCATGCTCGATGAAAAATCTGCAAAGCATCTTTCTACTGTGCCGCTATCAAACGATACTGTTTCACAACGAATCCATGATCTGGCAAGCTTCGTCAAACAATTCTTGTTTGACGAAGCTAGTTACACGTCTACAAAATACACGATTCGCCTTGCAAATGGACGAGTCGACTGTTGTCGCTGGTTTGGCTATCCTGCTGGTTATTGTGAGATATGCATATAAAAGTTCTTTTGAAGAAGTTCATCGCTGCTTACAAACACTACCGGGGAAGAAATTTTTAATAAAATAAATATATTTTTTGAAGAAAATAATCTCAGTTGGAACAATTGCATTGACATTTGTACAGATGGGGCCAAGGCGATGACAGGTAAAACAGCAGGAGCAGTGTCACGAATGAAAAATAAAGCGCCTAATTGTAGTTCCAGTCATTGTATTCTGCATAGACAAGCACTTGCGATGAAGCAAATGCCGTCAAATCTAAAATTAGTTATGGATGAAGCGGTAAAAATAATTAACTTTATCAAATCACGACGACTACAATCCCGATTGTTCTCATTATTGTGTGAGGATTATGGCAGCAAACATAAAACACTGCTGCTCCATACAGAAGTGCGAAGGCTGTCTCGAGGTAAAACTTTAACAAGGCTATTTGAACTTAGAGCCGAGAACAAATGTTTCTTTCAGCAGATACTTCTTTTAATTTGAAGGACCGTTTGTATGAACTTGGTTGTTCCGATTGTCTTTTATGGCGGATATCTTTCAAAAACTTAACGAATTGAATTTATCGTTGCAAGGTAAACAGACAACAGTGTTTCAGGCCTATAATAAAATAAATGCTTTTAAAAGAAAATTAAATTTTTGGATCATTTGCATTGGTAAGAAAGAAATAGAAAGCTTTACGTTACTCAGTGAGTTTGTTAGCGAAAACGACTCAGAAATGTTAGAAGATGATGTGTTTGAAGAATTGGTCCAATATCTCAATTCGATGCGCGCATCTTTTGAAAAGTATTTTCCCGAAGAACACAATACAAAAGTTAAAGTGAATTCATGGATTCATAATCCTTTTTTACCCAACTTGGCAAAGCCTGAAAACATGTCAAACGAGATAAATGAATCTCTTTTAGAAATGTCATCAGACACAAGTATGGAGTCACTGTTCAAAACGACGCCTCTCAATGATTTTTGGTGCAGAATCCAAGATGAATATGCAATGCTTGGCCAATTGGCTCTGGATATTCTTCTCCCGTTCCCAACTATATATAGTGACTGTGAAGGAAGAGCAGGACCTCCTAACACAGGTATTGTATACTTAAAAGGGGGTCCTGGCCACGGTTTAATGTAAAACTTATGATCTATCAAATAAAGATTTTTTTTTTTTTTTTTTTTTTAATGGCACCACATTTCCATGATCCCATCTGCAGTGGTATGCACAGTTCCTTTGGTGCATACCTGAGCTCCCAGCCAGGTACATTGGTAAAGTAGTGTACAGTGCTTGTCGGCGCTACGGTGTGGAGTCTCCATTGTAGTTTCAGATTGCAGTACTTTGATTTAGTTTTGTTGGTTAATCACTTTTGATTGTTGACTAGACTACCTCCATTTTTCTGTGGCCAGTGCGGTCCACCCAGCCAGGTGAGACCCATGAGGCGACCAGCGAACTCGCTAGCAATTGCTTGAACGATTTGATGCTCTTTGAAATTTGACACTTTTTTTTTTAAGTTGAAGGTAGATCGTCAACACTTGATCCAAGAAATAACCACTGATTCTTCATGGCTCACGATGACATAACTTTGCATTCTGCATATTTTCGCTCGAGTGAATCCCACATCTGATATCGGCACGGACGTATTATTAGTTTCATCGTCCGACATAGTGGGCGTATAAAGTGGGTAGTCGAGCAACGAAACAACGAATTACACAATTAATTACACTCACAAGTCACTGTACACAATCACAACACCGTATCAGACCGAAACGACAGAAACAGTTCCTAGCTTGGAGGAGAACTTATCACGAGAACGATCAAATGGTAAGTGAGCCTTGATCCGACCTCCCCTCCAACGGCTAGGCTCTGTTGTAGCACGAAGTTAATTGCAACATGGCGATGGAACCCTTTACCGGAACTTGTGCTTTGTCAATTATCGGTCCGTACTAGTGACCGTCTCCGACATGTATTTAACTTGTACACCCCTACTGTCTTAACTATATTAAAATTATCCTTCCACCCACAGGTCATCTATAAGTCTAGAAGAGATCTCTTTCAGCGATAAGACCACCTGGTTGTATTGCCTATCTGCTATGCACCTAGTTTTATTTTGTAAAAATCATAGGTGTACATTAAACAATATTCTATTCTATATAATTATAGTATCAAGGCAACAGCGCCAAATTGCTGAAGTGGGCCGATGTTACTATATGCATTTGGCAGTCTCATTTAATTAACTTGAAAATTTTTGGTAGGTACCTTACTCAAAACCAATAATTAAGTAGAATTATAGTTACATTAAAATTCAAACTAAAACATATTAAGTGTGTAAATATTTTTTATTTATCTATTTTTATCACTGGACCGCGATCTTCGGCGATGATGACGAGATCTTTTCCTATCATCAGGATCAACATAGTTTTTGGTTTTCGATCTTTGACGTCTTTCCATAGTTAGTTCAAGTTCTGGAGATTCTGACCATCTCCAATTTCTACGGGGTGTCTCCGTCGCAGGTTTCCTAAAATATAGAATAAAATTCTCAAAGCAAATTCGTCGAGCCGCTATCCCTCAAGTCACCAGAAAAATATGACAATTGATTTCTTATTTCTCTTGGACCCTCTAGGATCCATCTGCTGCTTCAGGGATTACGCTGGGAATTATATTATGACTAGTTTCAGAACTACCAAATTTTCGTGGACATAACAAACGGGCATCCCGATCTTCGGGGCATGACATAAAAGCAGGTATTGACACAGATTACTTAATACTACAAGTATGGTTGCCGAATAGAATAATTTTACAACATATTATTATTCAACCATCAGTCAACGCTTAACATGGCATTATACGGTAGGTTATCCGTCAGTCACAGTCATACAGTCGACAGCAAAACCTATCATCTAATGGATGCTAAATAGGTAAGGATCCCACCGCAGAATCATTTCGTTCATCCAGATATGCTGCAAACCCTATTTTTACGCATATTTATAATCTAGCTAGAGAATATGTATGCACTAAGTTGCCTATTAAAATATGTCCGCAAGTATTTTTTAACTATATTATTTTATCTTTAACAGGCAGCAACTCTTATATGCGGCCGATTTAATTTGGCTCCTGTATATTATAATAATGAGAAAAAAAATAGCTTTAATTTGATGTATAAATAATACATGTACGTCATGGACGTAAAAAGTTATCGGGGCGGAATGAAAATACGTATAGACGGCCAAGTGCGCAACGGCAGCCGTGATTTTTCAATCTCTATAAATATTACCGTGAGGTACATGATATTTTATTGCGGCCATTTTTTGATAGGCCACCTTGTGGATATATATTATCTACATTTTAAATATTCGTAAAAATTAGGTTTGAAGCATATCTGGATGAACGAAATGATTCTGCATTGCGATCCTAACCTAAAAGATGTTGAGAAAAAGAATAGATAGATAATGTTTTGATGAGCCTACGCTTGTCGTAGTTAACTAGCTTTTTAACTATAAAGTAACAGCCAAACCTAATACTATTGTAAAAAAATTGTAGAAAAGAACAAAAATATGTTAAGTGATGACTGCAGCCTATAGACATCTACACAAAACCAGAGAACAAAATGCAGATGCGTTGCCACCAGAGACCTAAGGTCAGTTTGTATGATAGTTATTACGGGGCCATACATTACCATCTAACTTGAACACGTTAGTGCTAAATACTACCATTTAGCGGCAGATAGATTAGGTAATGCGGTGATGCCTACGCACTCGAGCTCCTACACTAAAACTCTACTACTAGTAAAGGGTTGTGCTCAGTCACGGAATTATAGGGCGTAGACACCACCCCGCCACGGAATCTACCTGTCGCTAAATGGTAGTACACAGCACAATTTGTTGAGGCGGTAGTGTATGACTGCGTAATAGTGATGCCGCTCCATATGCTACTATCGATAGTATGGCAATAGTAAAAATATCGACAGTATCGACTATCAAAGTAAAATACTATCAATAATATCCATACTATTGCAGATCTTCAATATGATTACCACGTTAGTATCGATCGGTATTGGTTGTATCGATACTATCGATAGTCCAATCTATATCTTGATTTTCGAGGTCAACTATAGATAGTTCGGCATCGCTACCACGTAATAACCGGCACAGGAACATTACAGCTTAGACCGCCGAGCAGTGAGGCATCTTCTAATGCAGATGTTTTGTCACTCTCGAGTTTTAATGTAGATACTTTTAGGCCACTATCTTTTTTTTTATTTTGTCAAACCACTATCCCAACCGTTTAACACACGGAACTATATCCACTGTGTGGTTCTCAATTTCAAGTTTGATTGATACCCTTTTATATCCTTTAGAAAAAACGCAAGCCTTAGTTTTTGACGGAGATAATTGTAATCCCAAACTATTTAAAAGAGTAACTATTTAAGAGAGTTTACTAATCGCACGTTGTATGTGAGCTTCAATGGTGCGAATTTCTTCACTATCATTCATCATTCATTTACCACCAATGTGAACTGAGGTAAAGTACTAAGGTAAGTAGTAAAATAATATGACATTTTGATGTCGTAGTTGTTATAAAAACTTACCTGACAAGTTCATTATTGAATAGATCATCTGGGTTTTTGTAAATATGTAAAAAATTACAAGCTCGACCTTTGGGGCAGCGGTTGACAAGTTGCAGACCTGCAATCACAACAATAAGTTCTGGGGAAGTAACACTAATTTAAGGTTTCTATGACTTTAATGAATCAAAAGAAAATTAAGTTAAAGTAAATAAGGTATGCGAAATATATTTCAGGTTATTGAAGCAAGGCGTGTCAGTTAGCACTTTACTAGATATGCTACAAGGTTTACCTGTTCGGTTTGGTGTAACAAATTTTGATATAATTTTACCAATTCGAACAATGTCTAAGAAAATAATCAGTTTGTGTACATAATGAAATGAAAATTATGTCAATCGATGACATAATTTTCATTTCTTAGAATATTTATTTGCGGTATCAACATTTGCGCTACTGATCATAAAAACTTACATTAACATGGAATGTTCATTTCATGAAATGTTCAGGCGGTATCAGATGTATTTTATCGAATATTCAATTGGTATGATGTAGTGCAAAATAGGTACCTTAAGATCTAAATACCAAGCATTTAAAAAATAAATAATTTCAAATACCTTACGGTTGAATAGATCAAGCTCAAAACAACTTATTACGGAATATTAAATAACCTATGTATATTATCATCTAGGGTAGGCCCGACGCACCCTAATGGTGCGGCGGGCGAGCTTCGATGGCCCCCCGCACCGTTCGGTGTTAGGTTTTTTTTTTTGCTAACAGTAAAAGGATCAACTACACCTCACTACACAATACCAGAATTAGAATTACCAAAACATTATGTTGTCATTTATTTAACATACCTAACCTATGTATATCAAAATAATTATATATTAAAAATTACTGTCAGCAAAAAAACTAAACCACCGAACGATGATCTAACCTGTCTAAGTCAGGTTAACCTGTCTAAGTAGGTATTATTAGTATAGTTAAACATTACTTTAATCAAAATAAGCGCATTTGAAAATTCGGTTAAAAGACATAATTCGAAAGAAATGATTATATCTACGAAATAAAATTATAATAATTAATCATGTGAAAAGACTATTTTGACTGGAATTAGTCGAACCGTTTTTCTACGAAAAATTGTTAAACCAAACAAGGGTAAACCATGCTACAAAGCATGGAAACATAATAATGTTCCAAATCAATTCTAAATATTACCACAGATAGCCTTTCTCCACGAAGCAATCCTGCAGAACTGTAGAGATAGCTGTCTACCGCCATACCAACGAGTGTGCAATGCTCGATATGCGGCTACAGCACAATGAAGATCAGCATATTCAACATATGTATTGCCGCGCAGGTGTTTCTCATAATTATTACATACCTATAATTATACAACAATAGTGTTACGCTTCGAACTTCCCAAGCGTTATGGTTTAAGAGCCTGTGAGCGCCAAAGTTTCGGCATAGTATAAAATATAAAAGTTTCTGTTCGCAGTGTCCCGAACCCGAGTAGTAACGAGTGGCTATTATGAAGTTTGGCATCGTGGCTTAAGCAAGTACGAAGCATTGTATATTCTCTGACAAGGCAGCTAATGTGTGTAAAATTATTTCTTATATTGGTAAAGTGCAAAACCTGTTTTTAACATTCTTTTCCAAATAATATTAACAGTTAGATAATTCAACACCAAATTACTATTAGAAACATTACAGCATCACTATTAGTAGCCTGCCGATCAGAAACCCATAAACTTTAATGAACAGTAATTTGTACTCATATCACGAGAAAATATAAAAGCGGGTGTTGTTTTGTGATTTTTGATGATTAACTTCCTTGCATGTATTTTGCTTCACGTTCACACCATTGGCTTGACCTTCGACCTGAACCTGAACGGGAAACCAACAATTTCGACATTGCTTAAATGTTACAGCCGAAAATGTTTACAGTAATCCAGATAAGATGGTTTATTTTGACAAAATTCATCATTCATTGTGGTTCCAATTATAACTTATTTATTTAAGCTTTAATCATTGATATACAAAAAACCCAAGATGCACACTCAACGTCTCAAAACCGTCCGCTCGCAACTAGCGCTAAAATGAATATTTAGCGCTCATTTCAAATAGTATCACGTCAATCTTAGAGCAGTTCGTACGTAAAAATGCCGAAGTGTTCCGTTAAAAATTGTAAAAATAATACGTCTATATCGATGAAAACGGGTGGGATATCGTACTTTCGGTAAGTAAAAGACTTTATTGATTTACATTTGTCATATAAATGAGTATATATAGCGATTTTGAATTGATTTTGATTTAATTTTGTTTATAACTTCACTCTTCGATCTTAGTATAATACGGCAAACTTCAATAGTTGTACGGTCTACGGTCATAGAAACGTATTAGGCTCATTTTGTTTTAGTCGTATAACGGCTCTGTTCTTGTCAATAGAGTCGATTTTCTGAAATCACACATATTTTTTATTACTAATTTAATGATTAACTTTTAAATTAATATAATATATTAATATGTATAAATACATTTTTAGTATTTAATAATTTGATAATTGACATAGACAAAGTGACCTAATTTGTAAGTAATATTATTAACAATTTATAGATTTTATATTATTGAATCAACGCATAAAATTATTATTATTGCTTTTTTATTCCATTTTAATACATACCGAAGATTTTTATACATACATAATTAAACCAGAAACTTAATAATATTATTTCATATCGCATACATATATGTAATATGGGCATAAAACATTTAAAAACTGTGAACGTAAATTTTACAAACTCGATAAAATAGGCACCTGTAATAAGATACAAAAATAAATCAAACAAAATATTTATATTATTATTTTATTTATTTGACTCTATTCAATTCCTTGTGCCACTCATGAATTTCGGTCGTAAAATTTGTTTAGTTTTTGCATATTGTTTTAAAAAGATAACTTTAAACTCTCATTACTAAGGTTCACTTTGTAAAAAAAAAGGTCATGAGTTATCTATAACTACGTAAGTACAACTGAGGACAGTTTCGAGTGCGAAGTTTGTACGCGACTGTGCATCTTGGGTTTTTTGTATATCAATGGCTTTAATGCACCAAGTACCTACATAAGGCGGACCTTATGCCACTAGGCAGTCTCTGACAGTCAACCTTTGGGTAGTAGGAGATAAGGGCGCAAGTTAACAAATGTATAAGTATCATTATAGTCCATTGAAAAGTTATATTTAGGGTTGCGTTTCTTAGAGGACGCAATTTTATTTTTTGATGTGTAGGGGGGGTAAGTGTAAAGCTAAAATCAAGTTTGTGGGGTCGCCACCCTTGTCCCACAGCCGCCATCTTGAAAATAGGGGTTGAAACGGTTTTTACGATATATCTCTTAAACTATTTATCTGATGAAAAAAAATTGTTAACGTTTTTTGTTGCAAATTAAATTTTTGGTCCAGTAACTTTTTGTCGTAAAACTATAAATAAAAAAGTTATAAGTGAAAATGTTCAGAAATTCGAGAAAAAAAAAATATTTTTCGATATAACTTTTTTTTTATCATTTACGAAAAAACGATATCAGACCATTTTTGTAGATCATTTTTTAATGAACAACTTTTATAAGCAACATTTTTTCATTAAGTCAATAGCTAAGGTTTTACAGCGCTCCGAAGTGAGTACTATTTTTCAGTACTCTTAACTATACATATTTTATACGTGGGTACTAATAACGTGTCATCAGTTATTTATTTATTTTTTTTTATTTTGTTTTTATAATTCTTTTAATTAGTAATTTTGCAATGTTATTAATAATTAATTATTGACTCTTTTCCTCACCACCCACGAGGTAGAGTCTGGAGGCGCGTTTTTTTTTACGTGGTATCCCCAATAGGCGGTTTTATCATAATTTGAACTACTTCGTTCTCGGACTTTTCGATGGACCAGGCTGCAGCTCAGCATCTGATCGGTTTTCTGAATCAAATATCAGTGGGAGAACTGGAGAAGGAAGGGGTGTCAATGTCGGCAGTTCATCATCAAAGTCATTTTCATTTATTAATTCTGAGAGTTCCATTACGTTGCTGCAAGTCTCTCCAGAACAATGGAAGCACACTGCGGAACATTTTAGCCCTGCTTTTCGACATCCACACATCGCTCCACAGTTTCCTTTGCATTTGCAAAAGATCAATTTTAGAAGCTCAGGGGGTGCTGGAGGTTTAGAGCTCTGCACTGGCATCAATAATTTTCCACATTTTTTCCAGCCCCAGTCTTCAGGGTCATTATTACTACCAAGCCACGACTGGACCTGATGGTAGACTCGGGAAAGTATGAAAGCGAGCTGTCTTGTGTTGGAGGAAGTGAAGATAAGTTAAATGTACTTTTTATCACTGCCTTGGCGACTTGGCGAATTGTTTGTATCTTAGGCTGTCAAGAGAATTATCATCTTTATTACCACCGTATAAAGAGATAAAAAAACGTTCACCAATTACAGTGAGCAAAGCAGGGTCAACTCTTTTGTTGAGAAACAAAGCCGTTCCACTTGCACTTGTTTTTCCAGAGTTTTCACAAATTTCATTTTACCGATATTGTAAGGAGCTGAAGTTGTGTCACATCCCGAAAAATCATGAAGAAACAAAAGTTGTTCATTAAAAGATGATCTACAAAAATGGTCTGATATCGTTTTTTCGTAAAATGATAAAAAAAAGTTATATCGAAAAATATATTTTTTTTTCTCGAATTTCTAAACATTTTTACTTATGACTTTTTTATTTATAGTTAACGACAAAAAGTTACTGGACCAAAATTATAGAGAATTTAATTTGCAACAAAAAACAGTAACAAATTTTTTTTATCAGATAAATAGTTTAAGAGATATACACCTGAACTGCAACTTGTTTATCCCCAGTGTGTTGAGCTAGATGGAGACTATGTCGAAATATAAAAATAAAATTAGACCCACTTTTCTTTCATTTTCTTGGTCGGGCTTTGAACTTTTGGATCCACCCTCGTACCAAAACCAGCCAGATACAAATACTACAGCCAAAGAGATTTTATTACAAGTTCATACATACTATAATACGAAAAGACTTTTTCCCCAACCTATTATAATATCAATATAGTGTAGTATTAAATGAAACTGTATGGATGTGGGTAATACCTAGGTTATATTTTATAATCATACAAACCTTTTTTTGGATACAGAAATGTAGTAAACTTGATCCAGATTACTGGCGACAAACTCAATCTGAAGACTCAGTTTAGCAAAATCATGTTTACATTTTTTTCCCGATTAGTGACAAAACAGAAAATACCATTATATACATATAGTTCATAACACGTAGGTGATGTAGGTGTTTTGAAAAATACACTATGGAAAATGTAATATTGAGTAGGTTTGATACTACATCTATGGTTTGACCGGTGTCGTCCATATTGAATAATACGCTTACACTCACAGCCGCACACTAGGTATAAACCTGTGTCGTGGGTGCCGTTGTACATGTACAATACATAAAATGTATGAACTGCCTAAAAAGGTAACATAGCCTCAAACTTATTAACGTATAATGAGAAATTTTCCGTTGCAAACACCTTTCAATATCTTTCTATAGATAATTAAAATTTAGAATTTGATTGAAATAAGACATACCTAACTCGATATTAAGCTATACTCGTATCATGAATAAGTACTATAAGTTGGCAAGGGGTAAACGAACTTGTGGATTATTTTTAGAGATGAAACGGATAATGGTTTGGCCGGATACCGGATATTCGGTGAGCTATGAGGCCGGAGCACCGGATATCTGGTTTACGGATATTCGGCCGTATATTGCATAACAAGACGCGATCGCAACCGCAGCAGCGTTTAGCGTTAAGCAGAGCAGAAGCGTTTACAGCGAAATAGCCTTTCGCTTTTCAGAAGCTGGTCTGGTATATGGAGCGAAGTGGAGTCGCCTCTTACCAACAAATGCAAAAAGTTGGGTATTCATTCACCACAATTTGCCACATGTTAATTTTGAGTATTAAACTAATTAATAAAACAAAAACTTTTGATATTATTAAAATAAACGGTGTTGTTAACTTATCGTGGTATGATTTTCCTTGTGTTAAATAACTAGAGATTATTATTTATTTGGTATTCGGTATCCGGCTTAATTGGCTCACTATCCGGTATTCGGTCGGATAGTAAAAACTAGGCCGGATAGGCCAGATATCAGATAGTAACCAGATATCCGTTTCGTTTCTAATTATTTTGTCCCTTGCCAACTGATTTTCTTTGAGCGTATAGTATGGATAGGTATTCAAAATGATGAGGCGTCTAATATTATCATAAAATAAAATAACTTAATACGTAAACCATCATGTAAGTTAAAGGATACATAAGACTGCATTTATGACCTTACTTGCCTTAAATTCAACAACTTTACCAAATTTTTCAAATTCTGGTAATACATCATAAAAGAAATCCTTGAATGCTCTATAAGTATCAGAGTCTTCATATTCAAGCATTACATCCGTGTCATATTCATTAGGATCAGTATTTTCTAGTCCAAAATGGATGTAAAAATTTGTAGCTAAAAGTACCTGTAATAAAAAGAGACATTAGGCATAAGTATTTTTTTTTAGGGTTAAAAAAGGAATTCCTATAGGATCACTCGTGCGTCTGTCTGTCTGTCCGTCTGTCACAGCCAATTTGCTCCGAAACTACTCGACCGATTGAGTTAAAATTTGATGAATATGAACACGTCAAGTAAAATAATAAATTTTAAACAGGGGGCCACTTTCGGGGGGTACATCAGAAAATTAAAAAAAATCGTAAACTGTGTCGTGTAACATATCAAATGAAAGAGGTTGTTGTCAGCATCTCAGATATATTTTTATAATTTTTGCATAAACAAATTTGAAGTTATTTAAGAAAAACGACGAAAATTGATTATCCCCCCCCTCTATATCCGGAACTATTTTGTAGTGCATTAACTTTCCATAAATACAGATATTGGCATATTCTAACCCTCCCAGCTTGCCACCGAACGGTATAAATTTTCAGAATAGATTTTCCAGTAAACTATAGATATACCTACATAGAAATATTTTCGGTATTGTGTTTTTCAAAATTTTAAGCAAATTAAGTTCGGTAAAGGAAGGAGGTTGGATAATTTTCGCCAATTTTCTTTAAACTATAAAACTTCAAAATTATTTATTAGAAAATTATAAAAACATTATAAATAATTGAGATCCTTATAATGATTCTAACTGGTAGTAGAGTATCAGTATGGTAGCTCGAGGGCGTAGATCGCTGCATTACCTAAACCAGCCATACTCTAAGTGTGTTCCGCGGAACCCTAGGGTTCCGTGATACCTCTGTCGGGGTTCCGCAACAAACTCCATTTTTTCTCTCCATATTTAATTTCATTTAATTTATAATGTGTTTTTCATTATTATTAGTAATTATTCACTCTAGGTTAGTTTTTTAAAAAAATGACGATGTAAAAGTGCTCTCCAGGAGCCTAATTATATGAAATAAATGAATAAACTGAATAAACAACTTTCTTCCACCAAACTTGATATCAACCAATTGATGAAAAATAAAAAACAGTTTCATACCTCCTCCTAGTTAGATTTTTTTTTGAATGTTTTCTATTATTGTCCTTGCCAAGTGGTGAAGTAAATAATAATTAGTAACTGTTACATTGTACTTTTATTATGCTGATTAATAAAAAATACACTTATAAAAACAATTATTTTATTGTAGGGTTCCATCAAGTATTTTGATTCCCAAAAGGGTTCCGTCATTTAAAAAGTTTGAGAACCACTGACCTAAACTATCTGCTGTCAAATGATACGAGAGTAGTGTTCAGCACTATCGTGTTCCAGTTAAATGGTAAAATATGGAGCCATAATAACTATCACAGAGACATAACAACTTAAGTCTCAGGGGTAGCAATTACGTTTTGTCAACGGGTTTTTTAGATGTCTATACGCTGCAATCATCACTTAACATCTATGTGAGCTGCATGGTTGATTGCCGCTTTCTTTATAAAAAAAAAGTTAAAAACGTTACAATAAGACCTTTTATTTGATATGTCACACAACATACTTTTATTGGCGATATAACAGCGAAACTCAAGTGGCAGTGGGCAGAGTATAACAACTCGAACTGCCGACGGCGTTGTGGCAAAGAGTTCTCTAGTGGCGACCACGAAACGGAAGACGAAGTGTAAGCAGGCCTCCCACGAGATGGATCAACGTGAATGACCAGGTGGTGAAGGTTTGCGACCAATTAGTAGATGAGGGTGGCCCAGAAGCAGTCATTGTGGCAGTCAAAATATTGCCACAATGACTGATTCTATGCAATGACGGTAGAATTTTGTCCAGTACTGTTATATGTTATATGTATATTTCGGCTGAAATGATTCACTATTATCATCATTCATGCCATGCAGTTTGGTTGGTAATATGCCCTGTGATGTCAACAGCAGTGGCAGACTAAGGTTATCACAGGCCCGGGGCGGCATAAGGAGGCCCCTAGGTCCCCGCCCAGTGCCGGCGTTACAACCATTGACACCCCGGGGAAGAATATTGTGCACTATTTCTGACATACGAGGGTGACACTGGAAGTTTTTAGAACTGGCCACTTGTAAAAAAAAATCTGACATTATATATATTAACATTTTGAAAATTGAATTCTATGCTAAAATTATTGAGTATGTATTTCATTAATTTGTCATTTGTTTTACGCTTTTTATATAAGAGTCAAGTGCACAAAATCCTCCATGAACATTAGCGGTCAGGAAGCTTTGTGCCCGGTGGATACCCTATATTTTGACAGAAGCCCAAAAACTCCGTCGTGTTGATTGGTGTCGTGAAATGGTCTTGAAATTGATTTTACAGAGGTGACTTAAATGCTGTGTTCGATATAGTTACGGGTAACGAAAGCTTGATTTACTGTTATGATCGGGAAATCAAAAGACAGTCTGCTCAGTGGATGTTTCCTTCCGAGGAATTGGCAACTAAATCAAAGAGGTCGACGGGTGGGAAAACAGACAGTGGCATCGTTATTTTGAAGGAGAGGTCACGCGACAATTGTTTTAGAGGATCAAAAAAATCAGTTACTGCTGTACCACTCTGCAGTACTATCAATTGTGTGCCCCTTGTCTTGGAGAAAGTTCGAGAGAAACGACCTTGCAGAAGGATCCTCCTTCACCACGATAACGCCTCGTCGCACACCGCCAGGCGAACGACCGAATATTTGGCGATGTTAGACGTGGAATTACTGGGTCACCCGCCGCCCCCACCTCGCACCTTGCGATTTTTATTTATTCCCGAAATCAAAGTAAAAACTTGGAGGAAAACGTTTTATGGGCGCCGAGGAAGCAGTGGAAGCAGGCTGCGTTTCAAAATGCCACCGAAGAGATCCCTCTCCCCTCTCCATATAAATTAAATTAAGGAGCAAACAAAAAACCTCTTTATGCTCTCCGTTTCTGCGTGGCCTCTACTCATCTCACATTTGGTAAGAGATTTAAAATACTTATCCATAAGAAAGCGTGATTGGCCCTGTAATTTCCGGCACAGAGGCATAACACCTTAGGCCTCAGGAGTGGTAACGCATCTGCATTTTGACCTCGGTCTTTGTGTGGGTGTCTATAGGCTGCAGTCATCACTTAACATCAATGTGAACTGCATACTTGTTTGCCACTTCCATAACATAAAAAAAAAAAGCGTGAGCATAAAAAAACGATATTTCCCTCTGTGAGATCTCTTAAATTTGGTGTAAAACTTTCATGATTCAAAACTCAGTCGACCTATGTGGAGGCTGCCAAAAGGTTCTGGAGGAATGTAGCCTGGTCAACCTAATCTTATATGTGGGACAAGATGTGGCTGCTCTTTTGCTGCATTTCACATAATGTTTTCTTTACATTCATTATGCAAAATGAATGAGAAAGGATATTTTCTTTACTGACTCTACTACTACTACTACTATTTGAGAATCAACTTACCCGACTTATACCAGGATGTTCATGATTTCTAGAACAAAAATCACCAAAGCGACAACATGCCGTTTTGTAAAAAAATGGACAAGGTGGTCGATCTGGCTTAGTTTCATTTGAAATAAGTAATTCTGATGGAGGTTCTTTAGAGTATCCCTTGAGAAATGTTTCCAAGGCCATTATAAACTTATCATGTTTTTCCTTATTTTCTTTCTCAATTTCTTTCAATCTCTCTAACTCTTTTTCTTTTTTCTGTTTTTCTAATTCACGTTCCTAAAAAAAAAGCGTAAGCGTATTTATTTATTTATTTACTAGCTGTGCCCGCGACTTTGTTCCCGTGGAATAGGGACTTTGGGCAGGGCTTTTGGATATAACTTTTGGTTAATTTTGGATCAGAAACACTTTTGGGTAGCTAAAAAAACCGACTTTACAGTAATGCTTCTCTTCTACACGATATTAGACGTATGGCAAATAAAAGCACACAGGCTGCTAGGATTGCTTACACGTGACAGAGCCACATATAACTCACCATGCGAAAAACAGCTAATTTAAACGCGCAGTCGAGTAAGTACCTACATCCTACAAACGTCCATCTTATGCTGAACCCTATTTACGAAAAGGCCATTTTGAAGTTTTGTAAAGTTTCAATCAATTAGTGCTACTAACAGAGAACGAAAGATAAAAGATAGATACATAATATAATTTTATGCACTCCGTAAGAGCCGGCAGAAGTGAGAAATTGAATATTAACGTTGTGCATTTTTACCCACTAATGCCACCAACATCACCACCACCAGCACCATCACCACCACCAATGTCACTATTACCACCTCCACCACCGCCACCACCACAAACGCCATCAACGCCACAAACGTCACCAAACACCTACGCCAACAAAGCAACTAATGCCACCAACGCCTTCAAAATTACCAACAATACCACTTACGATACCAACGCCACCAATGCCACCAAAACTACCACCACCACCACCAACGCCACCATCCCCGTCACCAGGGTCGCCAACAACACCTACGCCACCAACGACATCAATGACACCAACGCCACCAATGTTACCAACGCCACTAACGCCACGAAAACCACCACCACCATCACTATCATCATAATTACATCCGAAAGACGTTCATCCGTCTCTGCTGGACAAAGCCTTTCCCGAAGATGTACCTATTAGTGTTGGGCGTCATGAGGAAAGAATATGCCATAATTGCCTTGACATGCTGATTGGTGATCATAGTGGCAAATACTCTAATAAAACCGCAAATCGGATAAGCCGTTTCTGAAATTAGCGTGCACAAACACACAGACAAACAGACATTTTTCCGGGATAAAAATATCCAGTGTTGTGTGCCAAACGTTAAAGCATAATTACCAAGTTTCATCAGTAAAATGAGGAGTGCGGTGATGAAAAAACGGGTAAGAATCTTAAAGTTTGCGTAAAACATTGAAGTGAAGTCAGGGTATTACTGTACTTACTAGTTTAAGTTTAGCATCCTCTTTTAGTTGTTGCTGCCTTAATTTTTCTTTGTGCTGTTGTAAGGAAATCCATTTTTTCACACTTATTAATTCTGCTTCCACCCATTTCTTATTCTCAGCTTTGTTAGCTTCATAAATTTGCTCCATTTCATATTTCTCCTGCATTTCCTGTTGTTGTCTCCATTGGTCATGCTCAGATTCATTATAAAATTTATAACTGTCTGTAAATATCAAAATTTACTGGTCGTAGAGCTCCAGTGATAGTGGCGAGGGTGTAGGCACTAAGACCTTACATAATACTTGCCACTAAATTATAGTGTTCAGTGTTATTGTCCTGCATCACAGCTTAAGCCTCAGATGTGGCAACACTTCTACGTGGAAGTCTCTAGTTTTAATACAAATGATTCAGCTACAGTATTCACTAATCTACCATCAACATGAACAGTATGCTGGTTTGCCAATTTTGCAACATAATCAAAAGCAGCCAAGAGAGTCTGACTCGCCCATGAAGGGTATTGTGTAGTAGAGAGAAATATTTAACTGAATGTTCAACAGTATCAGTTTTAGCAGCCAGCAAATATAACAAAATATAAATATTTGCAATTTTTTAAAAACCTGTGAATATATCTCAGTCAAACTCACTTTTGTTAAAAGTTTTTATTATTCTAGATCTACCGTATATATTGTCTTTATATTTTTCACTTTCAATTTGGAGGGGAGGAGTAATGTAATTTATAAAGACAGGTCTTATGACAACTGATACTAAAACTATGAGGTATGAGTACATAGGTATAGCTACAAAATTTTAACTAGACAGACTTGGACTGTTTTTGCCATTAGCTATGGGGGTTTTTTGTATATCAATGTATGGAACACTAAAAAGCATTACTAACACTAGTGCAGAGATTTGTGGGTATTTATTTTTGCAGGTGGATAGACTGTACTGTAACATATAAATTAGAGTATTACCTAAAAATGTGCTTTTATCAAAATTGAGGGGCTAACCTTTTGAACACAGAATGTAAGACTTCTGTATATAAATATTTGTTATATTCTCAGAAATGTTGTAAAAATGTTATAAACTGTACTTTAATGCACTATATTTACACATTTTATTAATCCTTCAAGGATCGTACGGCCACTGGCGGCGAGACACAATTGAATTTCAATTGTCATATTTTTCTTGTGTCTGGAGAGATTAACAAAGTATCAGTTTTATTTTTTAAAAAACTACTAAAACTGTGTGTTTATAAAAGTATGTATTTAACAAAACCACCTGCACATGTACAAAATAAGTGGTCATTAGATGAAATGCAGTGCTATGTAAGTGTTCCGCTTTTGACGATTGACGACCCGGTTAGTCCAGCGATGTGAAACAACCGTTTGATTCCATGGACCAATATTTGTATGGCCTACAGATATTTGTTTCGGGTCTGGGTGTTTGTTTATGTGTTGTATGTGTACAACGGCACCCAAGACACAGGTTTATACCCACTGTGGGGCTGTGAGTGTAAGCATGTTTTATTTATTTTATTATTCCATTAAGTATCTTTCTTTGAAACGTAACTACATCCCTGTATTTCCCAAAGAGGCAGAGATAAAGTAATCGAAGGGCATGCATGCAATCACCCTTCGATTGCCTGTTTGAAAATCACTCATGACACTCATAAAAAGGTAATGAGAACATTTGAATTCCGGCAATTATCTAACCTCGGGATAACCATTCCAGCAGGATCCTAAGGTTGTAGGTTATATTCCAGATCAATTTTTTTCCTTAGTTTCTAAAAATTTACTCGCATGGGTTATTCGAAAAATTAAAATATTACAAGGTTATAAAGTTTAAATCTTAAAGACTTACATACCTCGTTTTTTTGCCAACTTTGTTCTTATTTTTCTTCTTCGCTCTTTTTTCGCCATTTTCCTCCATTCTCTATGTCTATTTCAAAAAACGTACAGATCAGTATTTCATGAATTACATCAGAAACAAATAAATTGATCAAAGTTCGGGAATTCGTGATATTAATACTTGCCTTCCCATCACATAGGTATTATTTTATTTAAAACTCAATATATCCCTTTTGTTTTGTTTTTTTAATGAAAACCAACCCAAAACCTTATCAAAAAAACACAAAACAGAAAGAAACACAGAGATAATACACATGGAGAACACACACAAGAGGCACATTCTAATATAGAAACAGTAGTTATACAATAATGGGTAAAATCGACACATGTCTGACAAAAGCAGTTTTGACTCTTTCTAACTAACCAGTAGCTCTCTTTGTAAAAAGAGACATAAGATGTATGCAGAGTATCAATTTTGGAAATGATTTGATGTGACGTCATACTTATGCCTTCGCGTGCCCGTCGGCGCCATTGTATGCGCCCGATTTGTCTGTTGTCAAACAAACAGGTGCTCGTAATATTTTTGCTGTTTTCTTGAAAATTAACCCCCTTATTCATAAACGTATATTAGATACGTTTTAGCTATAGAATGCTTTGTCCTTGTCAGTTGCATTGTCAAATGCGAAGGATAGAAAAAGACAAAGGAGAGATTAGCAACACTTTAGCTAAAATACGTTTATGAATAAGGGGGTTAATCTTTTAACTAGATAATGTGGTATTCTAAGTTTTGCTTTATGTTGACTGATTATGCTCTCGTACTGTTTAAAACAGAGTGGTGCAAGGAAAAACGAAAACAATGTTGGATTGAACTTTGTGAGGTTATGTACAAATTTTCACGGTTGGTGTCGTATTCGGTGGGATTTTGAAATGCAGTGATATATAGTGATAAGTTTTGAAGACCTGTGTAAGTTTCGTATGACTTATACGACTTTTAATGCTATTCATTCTTTTCTAAAAATAGCATTTTTATATAGTGATGTACGAATACTAACCTGATATATCAAAGTATCGATATAAAATTATTTTCATATCAATTTAAATTATGTAATATTATATTGCATTAACATTATACTCGATAGAATTTCTTGTTTCTTAATAAAATATCGAAGAAGAAATTGATGTAAATTAAATCATTTATGTTTTCTCCTTTTTTGCACCCGATATAGCATGGATTTTTTTCAGAGATTGTAAGAGTGTTATATAAGTATAAGCACAACATAACATAGTTATTTTTTCAATTTATGAAGTGGCAAACAGGTATCAGTTTACATTGGTAAGTAATAGCCTATCAGTCTACATGAAACCAGAGCTTGCCACTCCTAAGACCTAAGATATTACGCATCTGTGCTGGAAATCACAGGGCCGTACAGATCTGTGTCACTAACTTCTACATGCGTATCATCTGAAAATTGAAGCAGGTTCCATTTCTTTTCAATTACTCATATCATTAACATACCTAGAGCCCTTCCTGCTACTTTTATAATATTGTTTAAGGTATAGTAATAATGAAAAAATAAAAAAAGATCCTGTTGCACTCACGTCCAACACGTAAGTAGAAGATCTTTCGAGAATGCACAAAAATCAAATGTGTTTATTGGCCTTTAACTTGACCGAAGCGTCATCGTGCTACTCAAATTAACTAAACATAATGATTAAAATTTGGAATACATATCAACAATATTTACAGAGATGCATTCCAAGGAGCTGGTCAGCATAAGATTCACATTTGAAGGCTGCTATAGAAAATCCTACTGAAATTCAACATTACCACAATGTGCAATTTTTAGCTCGAGTTCTGGTTGAAAACCTTTCGCAAGCTGCTGGTAATCAATGAGATCATTTGAATGAATGAATTTATTTTTTTGCTAAAAGTATAGTAGGTACATAAGATCTTCAGTATATAATATAGCTTTCTTTTATATTTCACCATTTAATTTGCATGCAAATTACAGGATACATTTTATTACTACATCATAATTATTACAATTATACTCAACTCTAATTTAGTGAGTGTATTTTACTAAGACTAAGCATACATACTAGCATAGCTATAAGCATACATAAGAATAAGAATTCGTGTCGATAAAATATCGATATTAACCGTTCATGTATTAGAAGATGATATTGATATTTATCGAAAACAACCCTATGAAAGGCGGCCATTGTAATCGCCCAAATTTTTGTAGGCAATCAAGCCAATTCTGTAGGTATATCTTCTCCATGTACTATAGAGCTCAATGGAAAGAAACGTTAAATTTTTGACACATGACATTCATTCGGTTTCTTTTTATGTAATGGCATCGCTGTTACGCATATTGCCAGTGACAAGTAAAACGATATTTTCGTATTCGTATAAAAAGCAGGGTAAAAGTTGCATTATGTCAGTCAGACAATTAATATATCAGTCATAGATAATACATAAAGAATATCAGTCATATGAGTGAGTAATTCGAGTAAAGCGGTGACTACTTTACTAGAACATTTACAATGAAGTTCTAATGCACAAAATGCCACCATCTTTATTTGATACTAGCTGTTGCCCGCGGCTCTGTCCGCGTACCAATCTCCAATCAATTTACTGGTGGTAGAGCTTCAGTGACGGAGCTCGCGGGCGTAGGCACCACCGCATTACTTAATATACTTGCCGCTAAATGGTAGTGTTCAGCACTATCGCGTTCCGGTCAGGTGGTAATGTACGGCCCTGTAATTTCCGGCACAGAGGCATAACACCTTCAGCCTCAGGAGTGGTAACGCATCTGCATTTTGACCTTGGTCTTAGTGTGAGTGTCTATAGGCTGCAGTCATCACTTAACATCAATGTGAACTGCAAGCTTGTTTGCCACTTCAATTACCTTAAAAAAAATTATAATAATAAACCGATTTTGAGTAAGCTTACTCATTGACTTCAGTGGCGATTCCTGGTGCTTATAATTGGGGCGGCTCCAGCTTTTGTCATATAGGATGTAGTGTTGAGTGCGCAAAACAAGAAATCCGTTTTTTCAGACGGTCAATCTGAACAACTTTCAGTCTATCATTAAGGAACCTACTTTGCAAAAAATAAATTTCATAGGTACAATTTAACATTTTTATTTTTGTATGAAATACCTAGCTGATATTTTTTCGCGATTTTAGTGTTTAATTACTAAATAAAAAGCCAATTAAATCAATAGAAAGATAGAAAACGTAACAAACACTATCACAACTCTACAGTACTCTACCTACACTATCACGAAACACATGCGAAAAATCGGTAGTTAATGCGCTATTCACAGCGCCAGACCCGCGCTTCAAACTCCGTAAGTATTACTCACGGAGTTTGAAGTATTAAATACTTGGCGATTGAGGGAGCGGGACGCGAGCGGCGAACGACTTTGTATGGACTCCGCATGCGCTGGCAGAAGCGCATCGCTCGCCTCGGCCGCGTTCGGCGCCGACCGAACGCGACGACAATCGCGAGTTGCGTTCGTGATAGAAGACCGCAGCGCTCGTAAAATGCAATTATGTATTTATTGTACCTAGGTCTAAGTAATTAGGTTGTAAATAGGTATATGATTATTTACATTTCAATGCTTTAAAATTATGGTATGGCGGCGCCATACGCGCCATCTTAGAGAAATCGCCATTGATTCACTTTTATGTACATGACAATACTCAAATTTTATCAAATTCCAACAATATCACATACCTACACTCTATAATACCTACATCTACCTAAGCTCTGAGTGCCTAGTGCGAGATTTTATTTACTCTTACGCGAATTCGATCGAAAATCGCGATCGGAAATCTCGCACTAGGCACTCTGCTCTACCTATCTTCATATACCTATATTATTGACATTCGCACGCCACCGAGCCACAATGCAAATATGAACTATTTACTGTGACCGAGCTAAGGATAGATCATCGACCTTATCATCGACGATAGAACCTAAGCTATGTTGTGTCCAATGTACTCTGTGGTTGCGTCGTCGATGGGATAGGTATATTAGGTATACTCTATCGACGACACAACGCAGCTTCCTATTCACCGAGAAGTGCCGAGAATGTCTTGTGGAGCGCCCCGAGCGCCCTTTCTCTTGCTTAATTGTATGAAAGTGATAAGGACAGCACTGCTATTATAAAGTTGTAAATGACTATCAGGCGATAACATTTCTTCAAATATAAAGCTGCGTTTAAAATGCTTCCTACATTTATTTTTATTTCTACAGTGTGTTTTAGCTATATGACCGACATTGGACTCTATTAGACTGCGATTCAAGACGTGTAATACATTAATAAACAATTATTATCATAAAAGTTAATTCAGACGATCAACTACATGTGTGACAAATTACATGTAAATCTTTTCTTCGTGAAACTGTCAGTTTTTTCTGCAACTGTCAGACGTGGTTTATTTCTTGTGGGAGATCACAGATTGCCGTTGAGCTTCTTTTCTTTTACTATTTAGTACACGGATGTCAATTGAACTCCCATACTTGTAGCAACTGTTTTTAAAATATCA
The DNA here is from genome assembly GCA_036365455.1 of Macrosoma leucophasiata. NCBI lineage: Eukaryota > Metazoa > Arthropoda > Insecta > Lepidoptera > Hedylidae > Macrosoma > Macrosoma leucophasiata. The sequence goes on along the minus strand of JAWQUS010000007.1, from coordinate 15,850,033 downwards.
TTATTCATTGCATTAGGCTTAGCCTCAAGAAAATGATTGTACATGATGCAAATCATAGTTTTCTTAGTCGATGAAAACGGACAACATAAATGCGCAGCGTGAGATGCGAGTCCGAATTTCCCTATAATTATGATTGTCTCGATGAATAGATAAGGTAAATTAGTGCCTAGGTAGGTATTTAAAGCTCAATGCATATTTTTTTATGACAAAAAAGTTCTAAAATATTTTTTATACAATACCCACGTTTCAAGTGTGTGGGTATTTGGTAAAACCGTTTAACGCTATTGCGCAACACAGGTTAAAATGAATAGGACCAGTGAAAGAATTAATTATTGTATCTTGCATAAAAATGATAGAGAAATGTCAGATTTATTACATTCCGGATTGGATCCTAATTATGAATCTGGATGGCCAATAAGACTAGCAGCTCGACATGGTGTCTATACTATAGTAAAATTACTTATACAATATGGGGCAAATCCACATCTATTGAGTGAATCTGGTAAGTCTAAAACATAATTATACCGTTCATAGGAATAATTTTGAACAATCGACTTTTGATGAATAATTAATTTTGAATGTCGCCCACTTCTGTGTTAATAAATTACTGAAATGGAAGTTGATCATGAAACTTGGCAAGTAAACTAAGTGTAGTGTAGTGTATGGTCACTTATGCTCAAAGGTGAAAGACGGAACTCTGAAATGCTACCTAATAGACTAGCGAGTTAGTTAAATTGTATTTGTCATAATAAAGTACCTACTTCCATTAATTTGTTTATTTATTTAGACTTTCTTGCACAACATTGTACATGTGACGGACTTAATGCTAAAAAGCATTATCTACCAGTCAACCTTTGGGTACTGTTAGGAATGTAACTGACATGCAGTAAAAGACAAAAAATAATGAAATAATAAAATACAAATATCAAAATTTTACAATTTAATGAAATTATAGGTAAAAAAAATTGTTTTATTTTTAAACTACGTATTTATATTTATTAAGGTGCATCAACATTGCAACTGGCCGTTTTTTCATCTCAACATTGGGATACTAACAATTGGAATTTTTTACTATCGTATTGTGATTCTTCGCAATTAGCTGATGGCGCAGCAGTTGCTATTATTTTTCAAAACACAGCAGCATTCAAGAAAATTTTGGAGACAGGCAGATGTAATACACATATTCCGACTACATTAACAGGTATGCTAAACTTTATTACAAACATTATAGATCACATCGACACAATCAAAATAATGGTTTATCAAATTATGGCATATTTTTTAGGGTTCCGTAGCCTACAAGGAACCTTTATCGCCATTTGTGTTGGTCTGTCCGTCAGTCTGTCTGTCCGTCCGTCTGTCCGCACCTATGCTCGGAGAATCATAATACTAGAAATCTGTAATTTGGCATGTAAGTAAGTAAGTATACATATTAATTAGGACAAAAAAGTGGAGAATTCTTTGAAAAATATATTTTATTTGAATTATGGGAGGTCCAAATAAAATTCAAACTCATCCATTTTTTAAAAATCTGGTTTTTATTTTTATTGGACATAATCGCGTTGTGCTTACTTTATAATGAAATTAAATAGGTACTTTAGTAATTGAAATTTATGTTAAATTATGAAATTACAGGTAAAACGGTGGAGAATTTAGCGAAGGGCTACAAATTACATCATTTATTGAATTATAATTCGGACCGCATCGATGACCAATTGACAGAAATCTCATCACCGCGTGTTTCTAGGCAAAATAGACCGGTAAATATTAAGTTATTTACATAAACAAAACACAGTAAGTTATCCAGCTACATTGAATAGATGTCGAAAAATATTCTACCCAAAGTTTATTTCACATTGTTCTAATTTGGTATCTAAGTATTTACTATTAGATATATTTCATATATTGCACGAATTTAAAATGCAATGAGTGTCCCAGTCAGTCCCACTAAACTCATGAATCTTGCTTCAAGCACAGAATACACACACACGGTAGGTCGTAAGGTACCTACCATACCTACTAACTTGGAGTTAGTTAGACAGTTGCTTTCTTATTTCAAATGGAGGCAGAATGTCGAATGGACGTTATTAGTTACCACTGATTACAACTAACACCCACATTCTAAGTCGTATCATCGACCTTTTTTTTTTTTACGCTGGGATACCCTCATGGGCACCCGCCGTCTAGGGGAAAAGACGGCGGGTAGTGTGAGACTCGTATTCACTAAAACCCCGCGGTGTTCCGACTCTTCCGCCATCAGTGGCGGGGTCACGGGAACGCTTACGCACACATCCGCGACCCCGCCGGCGGCTGCTCGTCTCCGAGCCCTCCGCAAGTTGAGCTCTTTGGCTCCAAACAACACTAGTGGCGTGCGGAACACGTGCATCCCGACGGACATCCCCTAGTCCGACACCAAAAGTTCCCTGCCCCGACACTCACAACGCCAGGCGTCCAAAGACGCCCGGGTGGAGGAGTCCAGGGGCACGCAGTCCGGCCCCGGGGGAGCGGGAGTGACAGGGATGAACTAACCTTCAATCGCCCCCCCGCGGCCCCATCACGTCCCTATCGAGCGGCGGGACCACCGCTAGGCGGCTGGGGATAGGGTGCAGGGCCAATGACATACCCATACACCTCTTCCCCAGCCGCCTTCCCACCACGTCCCCATCTGACGGCCGGACCACCGTTAGGCGGCTGGGGATAGGGTGCAGGGCCAACGAAATAACCGTACACCTCCTCCCCAGCCGTCTCCTCTCCACGGCAGCGAGTGGCGGGCTGAGCCACGCCAAACGCCGCCCCCTCTCTGGGTTCCTCTTGGCTTCGCCGGTGTGAGGATGACCACCAGGTACTGAGCCCCCCCGCCACGACAAGGCGGAAACCCTTGGGGGGGAAGGCGGAAACCCTAACTCAACCTTACTCAAGGGAATTGGTATTCTTAGTTGTAACTAATAACGTCAACTCGACATTCTCCTCCGTTTGAGGTAAGAAAGCAAGTGTCAAACTTGAGGAGTATTAACATTTACGCCATATTCTTGCGCTCAATAAGTTTTTCGTGTCGGAACTGTCTGGAAATATAATTAAATACCATATTTTTCTATTAAAAAAAATGATTTTCAAGACTTGTGTCTTATTGCGAGATTCACAGACCGCACTCCGACTTTACTTTGAGCAAAGTATGCTTAGAACTGTCAGAAATGAATGGGTTTTGACAGTTTGAAGCGTACTTTGCCCGAAAGTAAAGTCGTAGTGCGGTCTGTGAATCGCGCCCTTAGTGAATCAGTATAGTAGTCAAGTGAATTATCTATATGATAATGCGTACGTACACATGAGTAAAAATACTACTCAGAATATGGATGTCGAGGCGTCCTCATAAAGTGTCCTCAGCTGTGTGAGTCAAGGAATGTTTCGAGTAACGTCTTAGAATATGGGTGTTAGAATAGGTACCAATTCCATTGAGTATGGTTGAGCTATGGTCCATACATATGGTGAATGAATACGACTTAGAATATGGGTGTTAATCTTCAAAGAAAAAAAAACAGAATTATAACACATTTAATTGTGATGTAACAAGTGATTACGCAATTTTTGTATAACACTAGCTGCCCCGACGAACTTCATATCGCCCTAAAGGTGTAAAAAATGAAGAAAAAAAATGTGGAGAATCATCTTTACCATTCAGGGATAAATATAAATAATAGACTACAACCGATTCTCATAGCTACCAAATATACACTCAACATTTCATAATGATTGGTCCAGCCATTTCGGAGGAGAATTGTTACAATCACTGTGACTCGAGAATTTTGTTTATTAATTAGATTTAATAGGTGGGTATAAGGTAAAGGTATACAGGTTGTAATCGTTAAGTGAGCACAGACGATTATTCCGTAATTATTACAGATATCAAAAAACTAAACTGATATCGAAAGTAACTTTACCTAATGAGTAAAATTACAATAATAACTTTTTAAAAATAAAACGAGAAATATCTAAAAATTTTACATTAAACTCTCCCATACATTTTATTTCTTCGTAAGTACAACATTATGTAGGTATTCAAAGCAGATGTTCGAAATGACGTCCTCGTTGCTAATAGAACAGAGGTTCCCAAACTATTTTTATTTATCACATTCCCATATTTCCAAATTTTATTCACGCCTACGTAGACCCCCATCGAGTCCCATGGACCCCAGGGGGTCTATATGGACCACTTTGGGAATCACTGCTATAGAATGACAAGCTAGTTTCTATATGCACTTTCCTTAAAGCGGAGTAATTACTTAAAGCAATTCTGTAACCTAAAACCGTTCTATTATCTCATACTAAATGTACGGAAGTGTTTAATGTACATTTTTTTGATATTTATTGTTATATTTAAAAAAAAAGTTATTTTTTTCATTTTACTCATTAGGTTACTTTCGATATCAGTTATAAGTTTTTTGATATCTGTAATAGTTACGGAGTAATCGCCTGTACACACTTAACGATTACACCCTGTATACCTAGTCACAATTATCTAAATAGAACTTTGTTTAATTTTTCAGATCACGAGAAATACGTTGACATCTCAACATACACATAGAAATTTGTCACCATCAGTTGCCAGTTTCTTTAACCAAACTGCCAATCAATCTGCATTATCGCCCTCAAGAAGTACAATTATGTCAGGTTATTCACCTACCAATAATTGAATAATATCAATTTAATCATTAGCTAGGAAATATTTTAATTAGGTAAGTAGGTAATATACACATTGACAATGAAGTTGTATAATTATTATTAAAAGGAAAAAAAAGAAATAAAACAGACGTGAAAACGGAATTATCGTTGCTATTCTTTTGACAGTTAAATTGTAAATATTGCTATTTCAATTGTAGACGCTAAATTATCTTGTAAAGCGGTGATATTTAATACTTTTGTTATTTGATAAAAGACGTACCTTCTAATAGAAGATTGTGGACAAATTTTGTTCACCTCTTACCCCCTTATTCATAAACGTACATTAGATACGTTTTAGTTATAGAATGCTTTGTCTTTGTCAGTTTTATTGTCAAATGTACAAGAGAGAAGAGGACAAAGGAGACATTAGCAACACATCAGTTAAAATACGTTTATGAATAAGGGGGTTAGAGTTTAACCTACTTCTACCGGTAATAGTATCTCACTAATTTTCTGCCGGACTCAGTCCAGAAATCCACAGACAGCAAAGTGTGTCTTCATTACCACCATAATATTAGGTAATAAATGGGTAGGTAAAGAATTGTTTCTAGTTTGTAGCAATAGCAATGTTAAGGGTTAAATTGACAAATCTTTTTGTGATGATTATATTTTTAGCAACCATTTCAATCTATAATTATAATAACGTAATTTATCAATGAAATGGGCAATATATTGCCGATTAGGAAATAGGATTTCTGAAATGTATGGAGCCTGGGCCCGGTCTATGTACTTATATAGCTTTTACAATTTACAACAGTAAATAAAATTATTCTAAACAGTATTCAACAATTACCTACTTTGAATCGATCTTGTGTCGTTTTTTGTCTTCTAATGCAACAAAGTTACAAATAAAAATAGTCATATATGCCAACTGTTATTTTAAAGCTTTAGGTAACTTTTTTGTAAAGAATTGAAGTAAAAAAATAGCACTTTCTGGCAAAACTGCCGTAGATGTTAAAATAATTGCCATTTTATGGAGAAAAGAAAGGAGGTACAAATAACAAATTGCCGTAATTAGTTTAAAACAACTCGATTCGAAATCTATCGTAAAATCAAAGAAACTTGGTTTTCCCCAATTCCATGAAATATTAGATTTTAAGGCATACTGTACAATTCGTGGGCTCAGAATGAAACATTTCCTGTAATGTATATTATGTATGTATGAGTGTTGATAGGTATCTACCTCTTAACTTGCTTCTAATCTTTAATTTTTCGTAACATTTTAATCACCTGACAATAATAATTGTGAAACTAATTTAAATTATGCCGTAACGATTCAAATTTGAATAAAGATAGACTTATGTTCTTTTTACTATACTTGTTTTATTTAATATCTATGTTTAAATTATTTAAATAATTTCTGAGTTGGTGTACAAAGACTAACTGTTTGAGTATCTGCTATTTTCTCTTTCGTAGCCTGAAACACAAATATATAGGTTACATTACATAAATTACGTTTTAAAGTGATTAGATATTTATTTTTTCTGTAAGATTGTTTCCAGAGTGCCTAGTGCGAGATTTCCGATCGCGATTTTCGATCGCGACAGCGTAAGAGTAAACGCAGATTTGTATGGAATTGAAGGAGCGTCATCTAGCGGTTAATCGATGACGCTCCTTACAAATCTGCGTTTACTCATAAGAGTAAATAAAATCTCGCACTAGGCACTCAGTTCATAACAGTTTGTTTATGGATGAAATGAAAAAGGACTACATTGCCGTGACGGGACCTCGTTTAAATGATGTGACTTCCTCCTCGATTCAAAAACGAATCTCTTATCTCAGAAGATAATAAGTACCTACCTAAGTAGGTACATTTATATGAGTATCAAAATACGGCTTACATTTGTTATATTTTCTCCTTGACTTTGCTCTATAATTAGAGGGATTCCAAGAACATGACACATTTTTATTTTCAAGCAATGCATAAACCTCTCCAGGACGGCGTTCTAAAACGAAAAAATACTTTGTTAATAAATTTAATTTGTATTGACTACATTTTACTTAACTGATGAGAGTGAGACCACAATATGGTTTGTATACGAATTATACGAGAGGATCAATTTATAAGTTTCTTTTGTACTTAGGTAAGTAGTTCACAGAACAGTAAAAACTCTCACCTACCTACCTAGGTATTAGGTACTTAGATGTTACAAAATATACTTGCTCGAGTCTTAATAGGAAGGTTAGAGAGAAGACTCCAAAACAATTTATGAACTATAGTTATCCGGATGTGTCGGGCCTGTCAGAATCTAGAAGTCAAGCATGTAGTTGACGTTGATGGTAAGCAACTTAAGACACACAAAAACTAGTAAAAACCAGTGGTAATGAATGTAGAGAATAGTTAATATTTCCCAGAGGTCAAAATGTAAGATGCTTTGCCAAACTTAAGTTGTTTTACCTCTGTGACAGAAAATACGATCCATCTAATAAACATCTAATTCTGGTAAATTAGATGGTAATTTTAATACGATAATATATATATGATGAATACTGAATAATACAGTGCTAAACTGCTGAACACTACCTAGCATTTGGCTGCAGGTCGATTAGGTAATGCGCTGGAATTTTTTAATACCTGTTTAATTGTTTTTTACTGACATAAACCAATTAAACAGGTATAAAAAAATTAATGCCTTACAGTTGACAAAATTTTTAAATATTTTATTATATTAGCTGACCCAGCGACCTTCGTACAGCCATTATGCTACACAATTTTTAAACATATTGTTTCATACAAACCTCCTGACAGTAATGAACACACAAAATAATGATTTATCCAAATTGGTGCAGTTTTGGTCCTTATGCGCGCACAAACATTTCGGTGATTCATTTTTATTTATATACGTATAAGATAAGATATATTATAAGGTACAAGGTACTTACTTCAGCCGCTTTAGGTATCGGTGTTACTATTGGAAATAACCTAGTTAAGCATATAATAGGGTATGTTAGAGGTTCTCCACGCCAAAATCTGACAGAACAGTACGGGTACTCTTCTTCGGGTAGTCTATAACCGTGCTGCAATTCAAAGAACGGTCATAGTAGATACTTAGTTACTTGTCAAGCCAGTTGGTCCAGTAGCGGGTGACGTTTGAACCGAGTCTCACGGTAGATAGCAGTCGTTAAACCTTGTCGGAGGCCTTATGGGCGGTTTGAAAACATCCTACAACGGGTTGGCCAGTAAACCTTATCTCCACCAACCCGCATTGGAGCAGCGTGATAGAGTAAGCTCCAGACCTCCTCCCAAGAAGGGGAAGAACTCGTGTCCAGCAGTGGGACGTATCAAGGGTTGCCATTATCTTATCTTATCTTAATATATATAAATCTCGTGTCACAATGTTTGTCCTCAATGGACTCCTAAACCACTTAACCGATTATAATAAAATTCGCACACCATGTGCAGTTCGATCCAACTTGAGAGATAGGATAGCTTACATTACGCTATGACTAATAGGAGCAGAGCAGCGCGGGCGAAGCCGGGGCGGGCCGCTAGTTATTATTTAGTTACGTACCTCCTCTATAATTGCTCGATAATTTACCTAATGCGTCATAGATAGGTACTTTTTTATACGCTTACCTACTTATTACGCTTACTTACAGCCCCACACTATAAGGTACAAATAAACGTGTGTCGCGGGTGGCGTTGTTTACACACTAGGTACACAAACACCCAGACCCGAAACAAATATCTGTAAACCATTCAAATATTTATACCGGTATGGGGATCAACCGGGACCGACGGCCCGGATGGAAACTTTGATCGGATTCACTTATCATCCCTTCTGAGTATATGTCATTCTCGAGTAGGTCATTTTCATTGAAAGGGTGAAACTTTTTCGAAATTTTCACGCCATATCGACATCATGGGTCAAGGACGCGTCAAATGTAAAATGTCCGGGACTAAGCTCCTTCCAAATATCAGACAATTAGGCAGTGAAATAAGCTCATGAATTTTTGAAAAATGTGAACGGCACCACCTGTGTTTAATACCCCTTCTTAACAGGGCGCAAGGTATCCCCCACCTGTTCATAACACCCTCGAGTAGATCCAAAAATCACGTCTTAGGCTCGTTAAATTAATCTAGTTAATTTAATATCGAATATCAAATAAGCAACTTACAATATTTTTCCAATGTCGACGTAAATCTTTGTACGTTCTAAAATCGCTCGATTTTGGCAAGGTGTCATGGTATTCTTCTATAACTGCCTTATTCAAACTGTAGGGAAAATATTGTACTTAAACTCCTTTATCCATGAAGATCGCGGGATCGGGTGGACTCGCGGTTCACAGTCCACAGTACATATTTATAATGATTGATTAGTAACTACCCGGACGAAGTCGTGGGCGCAGCTAGTATAAAAGTAGCCTTATTACATAAGCTATCTGCCAGTGAAAGTCCCGTCGAAATCGGTCGAGCCGTTCCCGAGATTAGCCCCAACAAACAGACAGACAGACAAAAATTGTAATTGGTAAAAATTTGGTATAATACCACTGCCACGATTGATGCTTGACGCGGATTTGATGCCTGAGTCGAGGAGTAAGTTAATATTATTAGGCACTACTTGAGTTTTTTTAACTTAGGTATGATTCCCAGTGACACCCACGAAGTGAATGTCAATAGACTCACCACCGGTAGGTATAAGGTAATAATCGTCCCACATCGAAAAAGCGCCTCGGAATGTCCCGCAGACCGTTAAATGCATACTGCAATACAATAATAATAATGGGGGGGCAGAGCAGCTTGTGGCGAGCTATTGGTGAGTAGCGACACCACCCCCTACCATCATCTTGAGTTCCTCCGAGAGAACTGGGCTCCTCCTCGCCCGCCACACAGAGGTACGGCCGGACAGAGCATCAGGACTCTCACCTCTGGCTTGCCTTCATTGGCCGGTCAGAGTGGAGCGCTAGAGGTATGGCATTTGCAGAAATTTAGATAATAGGCTGTTGTCTAAATTTCTGCAAGAGCCATATACTCGGGGGTGGAAGTGTCTAAAGGCATAATAGCGGGGAAGCCCGCTCCGAACTCGAGATTAACACCTCTCGACACCCCCAGCCTCTCTCAACAGTTTTGCCCCCCGTCGACCATTGGGTTGGCTGTTTGGGGGGCCCACCAAGTAGAGGCAAGTCACCACCTGCCTAAAGTAGGATTCGATATTGTGAGATGTTGAATATAGGCAAGTGCCGGATCTCACTCCATAGGCCCAGCCAGGTAGTCCCTCCAGTTCACCCACATAGCCCAAAGTTTGGCGAATCACTTATCATTACAATAATCCCATATATTCTGCGGGGTCTGTCTGTGTCTGTATTAACTATTGATGCAGTCAGAAAGAGGTCCCTCCGAATATAACCCATTACAAAGTAGATCAAAATTCTCAAAAGGACCTCTACGTGTTGGACCCCCCATGTCCTCGCGCAAGCCTGACAAAGGTCCGGGGTTCAAATTGGACCCCGTGCTGACAAGTGACATAATAATGGCAACCCATAATACGTCCCACTGCTGGGCACGAGTCTCTACCCTTTTTGGGAGGAGGCCTGGTTCTGACTCCACCACGCTGCAATGCGGATTGGTGGAGATACGGGTTAGTGGCCAACCCGCTGTCTGATCTTTTCAAACCGTCCATAAGGCCTTCGACAAGGTTTAACGACTGCTATCTATCGATAGTTGCGTTACATTACACCTGGTGAAAGATGGCAAGGCACAGATTACAGACTTAGACCCGTATTTATAGACAAATCTCAGTCCTTGTGACTATCTCGAATCACGTTTGACTGAGATCTGTTTATTAATACTCAAAATGTACCGCATTCAATTTCCAAAAAAAATTATTGGCTTAGGTGGATTTTTGCATAAGTACATGTCGTGTCCTTACCACTTTACATCCCTATATTATATTATTTTTTCCTTTAGCCTTGTTATTTATCCTTGTTAGTTATCGTTTAATTTAAAATTACTTAACCTTGGCAATACTCTTATTTCCTCCCCGGACAAATAATTTTCTTTGGGATTCATTAGGTGTACCTTCACAGGCTTCAGATCGAGAGTAATACACAACGCTGTAACAAAATAAGATAACGTATATTATTTATATAAAGTTAGGTATTTACTTCGCACCTACATATTTATCTATATTAACTACTTCAAAATTAGGGTAGGTAAATATAACTATTTTCCCTCCTTGGTTGATTCAACCTGTAAATTGCATAAAATAAAGGTATATTTACGGCTGCTAGAAATGTGGTATTTGAGAGCTTCTTGAGGCGCGGTTGCCGTTAGAAAATCGCGATTATTTATATAATAACTGTATCCCAACGTGTTCCAAACTGGTGCAATTTTTGCCGACATTGTATAATGAAAACAAAGCAAATACATGTCATTGGTTACTTTTCGTATTCCTCCATCCTGGAATCAACAGAATTTAACTAAAAAAATAATTAATGGATAAAAAAACAAATCCTTTATGTTTAGATCTTTAAAAAAAAAATCATCCGAATGGGTAGGTACAAGCTATTCCAAATAAAAACACTGTTTATTTTTTTTTCGCGACCGCTAAAATATCAATTATAAAGCGCCTGTTGAATAGGCTATCAATCCGCATGCCATCGAGGGAGGGGGTCGATTTAAATCTCACCTAATCTTACATTAGAGAGAGTAGGAGGTTTCGGCAATTTCATGCAATTTTTTTTCTGATTGAAACAAAAAAAAACTATACTATATTTGGGTCAATTTAATCCAGATTTTAAGATTGCTACAGTACATGCGGTATTTACTTTGCATCTATCACAAGAGTTGCAGAGCACAGGCGAGCAGCCCACATTGTAGCTAAGCAAGCGCGTATGTTCTGCAAAGTGCGACCCTCACGGATTGTCACAAGACGAGCTAATGAGTTACTGTGCGCAAGCACCAACGGCTTAGAGTAACTAGATCAGAATGAAGTTGAAGGAGCAGATGATTTAACTGGAAATCTGTGGACATGTTGGTTCCAATAGTCTCTCTTGAGACCGCGCATGATTCTCCATGGACTGAATTAAAGAAGATATTCTTTTTTTTAATCGCAATAGTTACTATTGGAGTATTCTATTGTTAAATTTTATTACACTTAGATATAACTCTCAGCAATATTTATTTGATTAATTACTAGTCTTAACTAGTCGTAAATTTTTCTTTATTATATTATTTCGTACATTTTAAAATACAGCACTTTCATACAATAAATACCGCACCACGAAAACCTCACAGGAATACATCCTGGGCGCCGACGAGTCGCTAATTTTAGGCTTAGTGTAGTACCTTTTTAATGTATTACAGAAAAATGTATGGTTTGTACTATACATAATTTATAGGTAGTTTATTTAAATAATGAGGTATTAGATAACTAATCACTCTAGTCCCATAGAAGTTGTTGCTTTTTGGCTGAATATACTTGTTTCGATTTATGACTGTTCTCACGTATACAGGTCTTATATTTTCCACGAGAGAATCTAAGTTATTGTTTTCAGACAAAATTAAGTATTCAATTTTTTTATACACACACATACAATATTCGAACAACAGTAAAAGCAATAAAAACAATAAAAAAACGAACCAAATTTTTCTTTTCTTTTTATAATAATCCAACGCGTTTATTACATAAGAAACCCACATTTTGATAAAACTCGTGATATTGGGGGATGGGGGAGAGGATTGAATAAAATCTTACGACATCTCACCAGGGGGGGAGGGAGGGATAGAAAATTTTAAAAACACCTTACTTAATTTATGGACGCCCCCTTACCGAATATTTTTCAATAAATTTGTAGAACAAACATGCAGGCAAGAGTTACTCTAACAAATAGATAACTGTTTAAATATACACAGTTACCTCTAATGGTTCTGGAAAAATCATTTAAGAACATGTATTTAAGTTACTTACTTGGACTAAGGAAAATTTTATTAATAAGGAATTAACTTTATCGTAATCATCGCCTATTTTGTTGAATATAATATGTACTTGTCTTAAATCACTCTTATCAGGGCAAGCCAAAATAGAAGAGTGGGAAAATATTATCATTCTGAAACGAATATCTGAGATCAGTCCTTAAACTTTTTAATGGGCATGTAAAGAATAGGTAATAAGATATTTTTTTTTTTAATCGACTGCTGAAATTTGGTACCTGCATTTAAGTATTTTCCAATGATAATGTGATGGTGCTGATCGATCGTGTTTATCACTCAAATCTGCAATTGCTACTATGTAACCTAAATTTTCAAACGGCGGATTTTTTACATTTAATTCATAATAACATTCCATTTTAATTTGAATATCAACCAAATTCCACTATGCTTTACAAAATTTTATTTGCTTTAAAGCAAGTGGTTAATCTTCCTCAGTCGTAATTTTTTCTAATTTAGTCGATGTTAGTTCCTAACATTTCGCGTCAGTTTTTTTTTTTTTGCTTATTTTACGGCATCGAAAACAATGTCAAGAATCTGGCTGACAATGAGTAAGGTTCATCGCGTAGAATTTTGGGATTTTATGCGTGTCAAAAATTCGACAAGCACTAGGTGGGCCAGGCCAGTGGGCTCATGACTAGGTACTTACTCGAAAATAAATCTCAAAAGATAAATGATAATTTTAATATTATGAGATATTTTTCACATAGGTATTTCAGTTTTTTTTTTATATGAGAGACACATTGATGGTGATTTCTAATCGACGACATAGGCTTTAGGATCGGTATTTAATGGGTCAAGTTCGGGACTAAACTAGACAATCTCATTTACAGAAATATAATTACCTAGTTAATAAGATAATAGAAATGCTATGGGCGCGTGATCTTGTCGCCAGTCAAAGCAGACTCTCACGCCACAAATCCCAGTGATCTAATATATATCAGGGATGTTATGAATATGAAATTTCGGATACGGATATAGGAATGATTATTATACTGGATACGGATATGAAGTAAAAAAATGTGGCAAACAAGCATGCAGTTCACTTTGATGTAATGTGATGACTGCAGCCTATAGACACCTACACAAAGACCAGAGGTGGAGAGGAGATGCGTTACCACTTCTGAGGCCTGCGGTGTTTGAAACTGAAACTGCTTTATTTGCTACAGCCTTGAGACATGACAAAGATAGGTAAGTACCTACATTTTAACTTAGGTACAACATGTTTAATTAAATAAAAAAAAAAGGTAAATATCTAAATAAAAATATTTTTAAAAATCGACGTGTGGCACTCGGAGACTGCCCGCGGTAAAGCTATTGCATAGCATTTTGTATCAACTTATGCAATTATAATTATTAATTTATTTTATTTATGCAGTATTTCTTTTTTTCTTTGATATTAATTCAAGTTACACTTTTTGAGCGTGGTGACCGATAAGAAAACATTCTTTTTTTCTTTTATTAAATACTAGCTGTCCCGGCAAACTTCGTATTGCCTCACAAAGAAATAATGTGTCCAAGGTTTAAAATTAATAAGGTTTAAAGTAATAATAAATAAGGTTTAAAGGGGGACCCTGCCTATTTACACATTCGCGTGTACTATATAGCCAGCTTAGCTTGTCATATAAATATATTGGTTCCTTATATTTTATAAGCCCGAAAAGCATACATGCCATGTGCAGTTTACGAGATTTCATTCTAAGCATTGAGTGTTGGTTTAAAAAAGGCGTCACGTTACTTCTGGGCGGTATCGTAAAACAGAAGCGCGCGCAGGCACATTGGACTCTCTGAACAAGGTTTTCGGTTCTAGATAATAGTCTAGGACCATATACCGTGTCTCCATAGTTGAGTTTGGATAAGACAAGAGCCTCGACTAGTTGCACGCGTAATGCCTCGGAGAGGTAAGATCGTATTTTGTACAGTATTTTTAACCGATAGAAACAGTTGCGCACCGTTTCACTAATATGTTTTTCAAATCTTAATGCTGTGTCTATATTAATACCCAGGTTGCGAGCCATATTAACTTGTTCAATGGGCTTTCCCATCAAGGTCAAATTTATTGGGTGTGGCAGTTTTTGTAATTTCTTTTTCGTTCCAAATATCATACATTTCGTTTTATTCGGATTTAATACTAAACAATTCTTTTCTGACCAAGCAACAAGACTGCTAAGGTCTTCATTTAGGCTCTTAATGGCTTGGTTTTAATAATCAACAGGCTTAAAAGATATATATATCTGTACGTCATCGGCGTAAATGTGATATTTACAGTGCTTAATATGTTTAATTATATCCGCGCAATACAGAGCAAACATGGAGGGACTTAAAATCGATCCTTGGGGAACTCCTCTGGTAAGCAGCGATAACTTTGAAGATACGGCAGTACCGTCGCTTAAATTAAGTTCCACAAATAGCTTACGATAATTAAGGTAGCTTTCAAACCATAAAACAGTTTTATGGTCAAAACCGTAATATGAAAACTTCGAAAACAGTACGGCCGTGTTTATGGAGTCGAAGGCGCGAGAGAAATCAAGCAGTATGAGTATTGTGCACATGCCCCTATCTTGTGCTGTAAGTATGTTATCGGTGACATCCATAAGTGCGGTAGCTGTGCCCCGTCTCTTTCTAAACCCTGATTGAAGAGACGGAAGTAAGGAGTTTTTTTCGATATAATCCCGACATTTGCTGGTAAACCACTTTCTCAATTACTTTCGATAAACAAGGCAAGATACTACTTGGCCTTAAGTCCGCGACATCTCCAGTGTTGGACTTTTTAGGCACCGGCTTTACCTTAGCAATTTTCTACTTGTTAGGATATGTAGAGGATAATATCGAATTATTAATTATACTAGTAATATAATCTAATGTAAAAGGTAATGTTAATAAGAGCATTAGATTTTAGACCCAGAATATACTTAGAGACAACATATGAATCAACAGGCACTAGTGAAAAGGTCGATTCATTATATCGATGAAAAGCAAAATAAGTCATATATGAAAAACTTGTAGATGTATTTCCTGGTACATTCATAAAATGATCGTTTATGATATGCGGATCAAAGAAATGTGGTGGTAGGTCCATATTTTTCTCCCGTATCACTGTTTTTTTCTTAATTATTCCATAGTGTTTTAGGATCCTGAAGCTTGTTGTTAATATTGTAACGGTAATAAGCAACCTTTTTCTCTGTGTAATGAAGTCAAAACTAAGGACCTGAGTTCCTTATAATATATTATTTTATTGCACTTTTTTGTTTTACGATAATTGGCCAGCGCATCATCTCGCAACCTCATCGGATTTGCCTCCGGTGGCAATCGCCGCGGGGGCAACTGGGAATAATTCATCGTGAGTTGTATGGTGGTACCTGTTATCCATGGATATTGTGATTCTTTGATCACAGTATAGTGTTATGCCTCTGTGCCGGAAATTACAGGGCCGTACATTACCATCTGACCGGAACACGATAGTGCTAAACACTACCATTTAACGTCAAGTATATTAGGTAATGTGGTGGTGCCTAGGCCCGCGAGCTCCGTCACTGGAGCATTACCAATTGCCAGTAATTGAAGTACATATTCAGTTTAAGTAAAACTTAATATTATTATAAACTTATATAGATTGCTAATTGTTAACTATTTTACAGAATGTACTGGACCCAGTAACAATTTTGTGGGCCCAAAACATAAAGCAACGCGGGCCACCGGTCGCGGCGGACCGGAGGGGAGTAGCCATAGCGTGTTTTACCGAAGTAAAATAGTCTGCCATTTTTTGCGGGGGGAACACACACTTTCTTAAATTCACACACATCAAAAATCGTCTATTACTACGAAACTCACACCTTGACTTTAACAAAACACCAACAATTTCACACACACATGTAATCATTCCGTGTCATAATAGTGTAAAGAATGATGCAACTACATCGACAAGTCCTAAAAACCATAGTTGCGGCAAGTGTCGATACATTTTATCGATAAATTACTTAACTCTGGGAAATAAGGTCTAAATGAAATACACTTTGCATTATTATAAAGATGGGCTTTATTTATTACGTACTACCAATTTAACAAATAATCTTGTAGCGTTATGCGCACGTATAGTCCGGTCAATTTAGACCAAAAATGAGAGTGAAGTTACACAAAGTCCCAACAAGCTGAATTTCAGTGGAATTGTTCAAATCATAATTATAAACAATGTCTAGAAGTTCCCTATCATTCCCGTGTATGGAAAAAAATATATTCAAGGTCAAAGGTAAAAAAAATAAGTTTTTCGCGATTTTCAGCAAAACGGTAAGTTTTATCATAAAAGCACCCTTGGCAAAATTGTAGATCATTAAATTATCTATAAAAATGTATCAATACTTTTTTCTTACGAGCCACCGTTTCTGCGATATAACTATTCAAAATGTTATAAAAGTTGTTATCGTCATAATATGCACACGTTTCCACGCCACCTATGAGGTAGTGTACTTAGTGCGTTTTTTTTAATGTGTTTTCCCCAGTAGTGCCTACTCCACGGGTCAGTTGTGATCCTGTTTAATGTAAAACTATTGCAAAATAACGAACATTTTCAAAGATTGGAAAAGATCAATGCGATGTAAATTAAAAAAAGTGTTGATGTTCATTCGTCTGATTCGTAAGTTTCAAATTCTTGTTCTTCTTATTCTTCTTCGCCTGCTTCTTCTTCATCTTCATTTTGGATGCAAGTCAATTGCGTCAATAGCGATGTATCGCACGATACTTCGTCGGAATCAAACGAATCCTCCATTGTTTGTGATTCAATATTAGAGCACGACCGGCAGTGACAATTTGTGCATGCCAAAGAACAAAACAGTCCGACTTTTATGCAACCACATTTAGCACTGCATCCCTTTTTGCAGTTGCAAGAAATAGTTTTTCCGGCGCAGGTGGAAGTAAAGATTGAACTGGCTCTAATATATTGTTTACCAATTTCCAACCCCAGTCTGTAGGGTCTAGCTGATAACAAGCCACACTTGAACTTGGTAATATACTCGAAAAAGATGTTGGTGAGCAGCAAATGAGGTTGGAGGAAGACAAGCTATTTGAACTTGTTTTTTATTTTTAGTATTTTTAACGAAACATGCATATCGATGCTTATCTAAAAAGGAAGTTTTTTAAGGAGCTCCGTACATAGAAAGAAGAAAGCAGATGCCGTTGGTAATAACTTCTTGTTGAGTTGAATTACTCTTTTTAAAAACTTCAGCACATTGAATTAAATCTTGTTTTTCAAACATTTTGAAAACTGCTGTTTTACCCCTCCTGTAAAATGCAGATGTCGTATCACAGCCAGTTATTGCGTGTAAAAATAATACATGATTTTGACACATTACAAAAGTAAATAAACTTTTTGATGAATATATAATATAACTTTTCTAATCTTTGAAAATTTCCGTTATTTTGCAATAGTTTTACATTAAACAGGATCAGATCCCGTGGAGTAGGCCTACTAGGGAAATCACATTAAAAAAACGCGCTAAGAACACTACCTCATAGGTGGCGTGGAAACGTGTGCATATTATGACGATAACAACTTTTATAACTTTTTGAATCGTTATATCTCAGAAACGGTGGCGCGTAAGAAAAAAAGTATTGATACATTTTTTATAGATTATTTTATGATATACAATTTTGGCCTGATGTACTTTTATGATAAAATTTAACGTTTTGCTGAAAATCGCGAAAGACTCTTTTTTTTTCACCTTTGACCTTGAATATTTTTTTTCCATACACGGGAATGATATCGAACTTCTAGACTTTGTTTATAATTATGATTTGAACAATTTCACTGAAATTCAGCTTGTTGGGACTTTATGTAACTTTAAATGTCTAATGTCTAAATTGACCGGACTACGTAGCAGGTCACGGAATTTTAAGTTTATAAACATTATTAAAACTGACTGTTCTTATGTGTATGTTTATCTATGTTGTGTATGTTTATGTGTGTGCCACTTATCAATGGACGCCGGGCTTGTGAGCTATAAACTCTTGAGGCAAAATGACAACACTTGAAAGTCGGAGGCTTTGAAATGAATTAAACAAATGTCACTACTTCTTGCAGGAACCTAGGTTATTTTGTTATTACGAGTACAAAATGTTTTCTACGTTTCTCTTAAATTTGTATCTTTCAGAAAACTGCAATAAATAGTTAAAAATTTAAATATTTACAATTTATTTACTCGCGTAAGTATTATATTATAATATTTTAACTATGTATCTAAACTAATGTTATAAAGCTGAAGAGTTTGTTTGTTTGAACGCGCTTATCTCAGAAACTACTGTTCCGATTTGAAAAAATCTTTCAGTGTTAGAAAGTCCATTTATCGAGGAAGGCTTTTTTTATATATCATCACGCTAAGACCAATAGGAGCGGAGCACCAAAGAAGAATGTTTCCAAATCACGGGATTTTTTTGTCCTATTGAGAGCTTCCACTTTGCGCGTGCGCTGCGTAAACGGTAAGAGTGTCACAAAAATCATGTATTATAGGTTTTTTCCCTTCAAAAGTTCTAAACAAAAGTCCGCGACTTGTTGAAACTTTTTTATGCCAACCAAAGTTGTTCCAAAATAATGCATTATTTGCGCAGGTGTTCTTATAAACATGACATTAATCCTTATCAAAATAAATATGTTATTCATCACAAGTATTTAATTTAAAACGAAAATGCCCTTTACTTCATTCGATTCAAATCAATATCTTGGGAGATATCGTAGTTTTAATATAACACTAATCACAGCAAAATAATGATTGAGCACTGCCCGCACAATGTACAAAGGCGGCCAGCAGTCATGAGGGGCAGGGCGGTGGAAAGCTGAGGAGTTTTTTTTATGTAATTAAGTGGCAAACAAGAATGCAGTTCACATTGATGTTAAGTAATGACTGCAGCCTATAGACATCCACACAATGACCAGAGGTCAAAATTCAGATGCGTTGCCATGTTATGCCTCTGTGATGGTAATTACAGGGCCGTACATTACCACCTGGCCGGAACACGATAGTGCTGAACACTACCATTTAGCGGCAAGTATATTAGGTAATGCGATGGTGCCTACACCCACGAGCTCCGTCACTGGAGCTCTACCACTAATAAAAAGACTGGATCGATTTTTTAAATTCTTTTAGTGTAAGATATTCCATTTATCGAGGAAGGCTATAAACATCACGCTAAGATGAATAAGAGAGGAGCAGTAAATTTTGAGATTTCCTTGCGGGCGTAAATGGTGAAAGTTACACAAAAATCGTTAGTTGTTGCGTTGCATTGTGTTTGTGGTTGTTGGTGGCATTGGTGGCGTTGGCAGCGTTGGTGGTGTTAGTGGCGTTGGTGGCGTTAGTGGCTGGCATTGATAGCGTTGGTGGAAGTGGTGGCGTTATTGGTGTTAGTGGCGCTGGTAGCGTTAGTGGCGTTGGAGGCGTTGGTGGCGTTGATAATGTTGGTGGCGTTGATGGTGTTGTTGGCGGCATTGGTGGCGTTAGTGGCGTAGGTGGTTCATGGTGCTCCGCCCCTATTCGTCTTAGCTTGATGATATATAGCCGTCAGCCTTCCTTGATAAATGAACTGTCTAACATTGAAAGATTTTTTCAAATCGGAAAAGTAGTTTCTGAGATTAGCGCTTTCAAACAAACGAACAAACTCTTCAGCTTTATAATATTAGTTTAGATTTTCGCTCGGTCAGTTACATGTGACTCTGTCACGTGTTCGTAATACTAGCAACCTATGTGCTTTCATCTCCGATGGCCATCAATGCGTCTATACAATA
This sequence comes from Macrosoma leucophasiata, assembly GCA_036365455.1. NCBI lineage: Eukaryota > Metazoa > Arthropoda > Insecta > Lepidoptera > Hedylidae > Macrosoma > Macrosoma leucophasiata. Next base: position 15,829,619 of record JAWQUS010000007.1, on the reverse strand, counting down.
TCATGTAGAGAGAAGCATTAACGTAAACCAGATTTTTTTAACCCAAAGTGTTTATGATCCAAAATTTACCTAAATTTATATCCAAAAAAGCTGCCCAAAGTCACTTTTCCACGCGAACGAAGTCGCGGGCAGTTTTAAAATAAGACCCACATTATTATAAAAGTAGTAATTTTATTTTTTTATATGTATTTGTTTTTTTATAACTACTATGCATGTTAAAAATACTTAATAAGAACAAGAATAAATGAGCGAATAGTAATAACTAATAACGATGGCCCAGAGCAGCTTGTGGCGAATACAACTACAACATAATATATTTATAAGAAAATTTAATCTCAAAAATGTCTCTGTATATAAGACTCTTTTGCAATATTTATCGATAACTATCCATAAACCGACAACAACACTATCGAATAGCGGCACCTCGATTTCGGAAACGAACTCGGATCAGTTGCTCGACCGATCCCCGTATCGTATAGGGCATACCAAACATTGCACTCGACTGTGTTGTTTATATCAGTCCGAAACAACACGACCGATATAATGGCATTTTTATACCTTAAGCTTGATGTGTTAGATCTCTTTTTACAGTAAACAACACAGCAAATCAGCATTTTTTTGGACGTCCGTTCAGTCGCACAACTAGATTTAGTCTAATGAGCAGTCCAGCTGCAACTAGTTTTATTATACGCACAGGATTTTTTAAAGCATTTAATCTTGTACTTTGACAGAGAGGAAAGCCTGCGTATGGCTACTCCCCTCCGGTCCGCCGCGACCGGTGGCCCGCGTTGCTCTATGGCCCAAAATTACCAGTCTCCTTTCGTGAATGTAAAATTACTCACAAGTTAGTTGAGTATGATAAGATGACAAAAGTAGTTATCATAATGCAAAAGATCTTAGAAAGATTTAATCCGATATTATCCGAAACTTTTATACCTATCGGTTTCGGTTACGGTTACGGATATTTTTTATATATGATATCCGACAGTTTCAGTTACGGTTACGGAGCTCCCTAACATCCCTTAATATTAAATCTTATCAAATACACAAGTACCTACATATAAGATTTAATGTCAGTAAGCGAAACAAATATAGCGAAAGAATATTATGCTTTGTGCCTTCACAAACGGATTTACGGCTCATAATTGTATTTTGATTACCTGCGTGAGCGTGAGTATTGACATTGTATGAAAGCTCATAATAATATATTATATTCACATACGGCGACATGCCTGCTCGACGGTTTTTAGCATAGATTTATTATACTACTTGTTTTTAGCAACATAACATTTATTTTAAGTACAATTTTTTTTAGATTTTATTGTCGCTTAGATTTATTGGCTGTGGTCATTTAAAAAAGTAAAACAATATTTTTAATCAAAGACGCATTTAATTGCACCAGTAACAAAAATATTTAAGTACTAAGGTAAGTCATTACTAAATTAAACACAAAACATAATTTATAATACACTAACTAAAATGATCTTGTTTAGTTTCATTTGAATCAATTATTACAAAGTTATTACATACTAAACCTAGTTATTATTTTCCAACTTGTCGCGAGCTTTACGAAGGACTCCGTGAGTTTTATGTATCTCTCTACAAATCGCACGTTGTACGCTCCGTTTCCTCATATTGGCCGCATTCAACTGAGTCAGTGTTTCCGCAAGAGTTGCTTTCGTCCGAGCTAATTTTTGTTTCAATATTACGTTTTCTTCATAAAGGGAACCTGAAATAATAAAAATGTTTATAATATATACCTAAGATAAAAGACTTAGAAGCAGCAAAGTTATTTTATTTTTTAGTTCATTGTTAGATGATTTCTTTCATTCAGTAGTTACTAAAAAGTGGGCAAAAAAAAACGTGTGCAAAAAATCAAACAACGCGAAAAATAATAGTTAAATCTGTATTTTAAATCAGTTTTGTATATGTTCATAACATCAATCAAAGAATACTCACGCGGTGATAAACTAATTGCATCATTTTGTTCAAGACTTGAAAGTCTATCGCTGTCTATCCCTTGATCGGGTGAGGTGGGACGCTCATCTTCGTCTGGAAGTCCTCCATGATATTCAACAATCTTATTATCTATTTCCAAAGCCGCTTTACGCGTTATTTCAATTTCTAATTGTGAATTGGCTTCCAAGGCTCTTGACAATTTTTCCCTAGTGTCTTCCAATTCTCTTTCGATACATAACTTATCATGTTGAGCACGAGCTCGTTCTAAAGCAGCTTGTGATGCTTGAACAGTTGCTTCATCAGCAGCCCTCCTTAACGACCGCTCTGTTTCTAAAAATGTTGACTCCATTTCATGTTTTTCGGCCCGAAGATTTTCTGATAGCTGTAGTGCATAAGCTAACTGCTGTTCATTCTCTTTGATTCTTGATTCCAAAGATGCTAAAGAAGTGTTGATCACTTCTAGATTTTTATTCGCTTCCACTGCTTTGGACGTCTCCGATGTCAAATTTCGCTGTAGATTATTCTTTTCCTGTATCAAATCATCAATTTGTTGCATAGCCGATTCCAATTTGATACTTAAATCTTTTTTCTCTTCCTCCAGTTGTTGGCTATGTTTAGTGAGGTTGTTTATTTCCTCGAGTAGTATTGTTTCGCTAAATATTTTGTTATCATCAGATCGAGAGGATCCATATGACACTCGCGACCTCCGTGATCGATGTCTACTATTATTCTCTGAAATCGATTCTCTGGCACAAATTCCTGTATCACAAAGGCCAACTCTTGCTAATGATATGTTCCTATCAGGTTCAGACCAGCATTCTGACTCGGATATTAAATCAGCTTGAGGGAAATGCTTAAATTGTTTACGCATACCACATTGGTTAATATCATCACTGCAGCTCATATGATGACCAAACATTGTAGTCAAATCTTCAATTCTTAAAGATTTTGATAGGTCCAAAAGACTTTCATTAATGGTAATATCTTCTGGTGCCATTGATTCGTCTAACTGTAATCCCACAGGCAAAGCTAAACTTTGCTCTAAAATACTCTCGGCTAATTTTTTCTTATCCTCACCTAGAACACATCTGAAATATATTTGGAAGTATCAGTTATATATTATTTAATAATGTTAATAACAATGAAGATTCACATAGCTATTTAGCTATTCTAATTCAATTTATAATTAAAGATAACTACGCCTACTACACAGGTTTACGTAGGTGCCAACTAGTTTAATATGAGCTTTTTTCTCTTTTTTTTAAATTATACACACGGTATAACGTAACTTTCCACCTGTATTTGACGACCCGGTTAGTCCAGCGGTGCGATACCACCATTAGAAGCGAAGATTCGCGGGTTCAATCCCTGCACTGGAACAAATATTTGTAAGGCCTACAGATATTTGTTTCGGGACTGGGTGTTTTTGTGTATGTGTTGTATGTGTACAACGGCACCCACGACACAGGTTTATACCTACTGTGGGGCTGTGAGTGTAAGCGTATTTTATTTATTATTATTATTTATTCTCCAAAAGATGGGCAGAAGTAAATGCTTACCTACATATAAAACCCCCATTAAAACGTACATACACTACACTTGGCAGGCTATCGGGGCGGGATAACTAACATCTCCAGGCACATAACCAGGGTGAAAAGACAATAGCACCTCCCCCCCAATCGCAGGCTCAAACCCAGGCTAACCTATGCTGAGGCCCTTAGCAGTAGTGACCTACCACCACTAGACGACTGAAGCAGTAGATAGCCGCAATGTGTGCCAATATATAATATAATTTTGTTTGTAAAACATAATTTTGTTAGTTTGTTGTGCGCTTAAGTTGCAACTTATGCGCACGTCTGTAAGTCGTTACCAAAAAAGTACAAACAATGAAAAAACTGCAGATAACACTTACTTATGCGATAAAAGCTTGTCCAGAAAATAAGCTAATCCTTGTAAACGGCGAGTCAAAAGCTGCTGCAGATTCCTACAAAGAAACAAAATTTAAGAAATATTTTACAAATAAACAATATGTAGTTGAAAGTATGTATAATTTAATTTATATTACCCCGTAGAATCCTCAGTTTGTATATTATCTACACTATTTTGTAGCAGTCGAATTTTACTTTCTAAATCTTTAATGTGTTCATCTTTACATTTCAGAATTTCTTCATACTTTTCCAACTGGGAATCGCTTACATGTGCGTACGATAACTCCTTATCCTGCAATTAAACGATGATTTTTAATAATAAATATAGTGTTGGAGGGCAGAGCAGCTGTGATGAGCTGTTGGTGAACTAGAACTAGATTGTCCTTCGTGGCTACGCGCGCGAGCGCGCAGCCCCGGAAAGGGTCGAGGTAGTACCTCCTTCCCCTGGCATTCTGCCCTTGATTATCAAGGGCGTGATCAGTTTTAGGGGTTTTTTTTTTTAATATAATATAATATTTAATTTAGCCACTCAGGCATATTCTTTTCGCACCCCGGCTATCTTTGCACGCACAACTTACAATGGAAGACTGGCGGTGTAATCGCGGAAAGTGGCGGTCGAACATAGGCTTGCGGCCTCACCGGGCGCCCAGGCTGTTAGCCAGGCGTGAGCCATCCGGGGGGGGGTCGCCGCTTAGGCGGGGGTCGAACCCGTCTGACCGGGTACCCGATCAAGTGAGGGGGGATTGAACCCTCCCCCAATACAACCGTCGAGGTGAAGCGATCACGGTGGTCCGCCAGTGATCGAACGGCGTCTTGGAAGGGGGTTGCAATACGGAAGTCAACGGGTGGCAGGACTCGTATTAGCGGAACTGGAATCGAGGCCCCGTCGTTGCCGCATGGAACGACGGCGTCCCGTGATGGCCCTGGTGAGGGCGAGGGAAGTATCTCCCGAGGGAGGGCACAGCCCTCCGGTGGTCGACCATGTAGCGGTGCAAATCCGCGGAGGTGCTCGTGGGGCCCGTTGTCTGCGCGATCGAACATATTACGCGCCAACCGCCCCACGAACTCCTCCACGGACTCGACCCCCAGGTCGCGGGCTATGACCTCATTCCGGACATACCTCCCCGCGCCTGTAATAAGGCGGAGCACTTTGTTTTGCTGGACCTGAAGTCGGTTTCGCTGCCCGGCGGAGCATAAGGCATACCAAGCCGGGGCAGCGTACGTCAACCTCGAGCGGATGTTGGTGACAGTGGCAACACCACCTTCCACCATCATCTCGAGTACCTCCGAGAGAACTGGGCTCCACCTCGACCGCCGTACAGTCGTATGGCCGGACAGAGCATCAGGTCTCTCACCTCTGGCTTGTCTTTATTGGGCGGTCAGAATGGGACGCTAGAGGTATGGCATTTGCAGAAATTTAGACAATAGGCTGTTATCTACAATTCTATAAGAGCACAAGTACATTCGGCGATCGAAGTGACTAATGGCGTAATAATGGAGAATCCCACTCTGAGATTACTCGTTCGCGGTGGCCGATCCGGTGCCGCAGCACTAGACACCCCCAGCCTCTCAAAAAATGTTGCCCCTCGTCGAAGATCGGGTAGGCTATTATTCGGGGGGGCTCACCAAGGAGAGGCGAGTCACCATCTATAGTAGGATTCAACAATGCGAGATGTTGAATATAGGCAGGTGCCGGCTCTCACTCCATAAACTCAGCAAGCCAATTCCCCCAGTTCAAAGTTTGGTTAGTCAATTCTCATTTTATTGTAAATATTGTAATGATATCCCATGTATTCTGTGGGCTTATCTGTGTCTGTATTAACTATAAATGCAATCAGAGAGAGGTCCCGCCGAATGTAACACATTGTAAAATAGATTATAATTCTCGAAAGGGCCTCTATGAAAAGATTAAAATTGAACACCGTGCTAACGAGAGTATAATGTTGAAATAAAAAATTCACCAAAGGATGTACTAATCAAATAACTTATTTGATAAAAAATGTTGACCAAGTAGTTTGTTTGATTTTCTTTCATCACACGTACCATATGAACGGCCTACCCTGTATATCATCAGAAAAATCTAATTATTATCCTCATTTCAAAACTTTTGTCGGCATCGCCATTTAATATTCAGTAATATTGGTTGATTAGTTTTTCTATTTATGTATTAGAAAGAATACTTTAAAATATTTACCAATTTCAATTTTTTAATTTCCTTATCTTGTTGTTGTATTTTCTTCATACATCCTTTTATCATCTGTAAAGCTTTGCGATTTTCCTTTCGTAGTCTGGTTAGCTGATCCTACAAATGTGTAACAAATAAAACAAAATAAAAGTGATGGCTTAACCATAATGTAGACCATTTACTTTGCTACCACTAAATATTAGGTTGGGGAAAAAGTTTTCTCGCATTTTTTAAGATAATTCAAAACATTTTTTAATATAGTTTATTTAAATTTAACTAAAGTATGTATGTACCATTTTGTTCGATAACCTTTTGCCATCTTGTAGGTAGGGACATGATCCCATTGCTATAAAAATTTTGGGACTTCTCATCAAAATACCGCGACAAGTGGATTTGGCAGTCCTCTCGTGATTTTAACCTAACATTGCATAAAGAATTCTGAAGAGACCGAAACAGGTGGAAATCTGAAGGTGCAAGGTCAGGACTATACGGCGGATGCATTAACACCTCCCAGCCAAACTCTCTTAATTTTTGCTGAGTGGCTATAGATGTGTGAGGTCTAGCGTTATCATGATGAAACACCACACCCCTTCTGTTGATCAATTCCTTCCGCTTTCTCTCAACTTCTTGCTTTAATCTCATCAGTTGTTCGCAGTAGAGTTTAAAATCGAGTCCTGCCTGGTGGTAATAGCTCATAATGAATAATGCCCTTCCAATCCCACCACACACACAACATCACCTTATTGCGAGTTAACCCGGGTTTCGCCACAGTCTGTGAAGCCTGACCGGCCTTTGAACACGACCTTTTTCGCACGTTCTTGTCGTACGTGATCCACTTTTCATCACCAGTTATCAGCTTCTTCAAAAATGATTCGGTTTCATTACGTCGTAATAAAGAATCATAAATGAGTACACGGTTCATTAGGTTTCTTTCAGTGAGCTCGTGAGATACCCAAATATCGAGCTTTTTTTTGTACCCAGCTTTTTTCAAATGCGCCAAAACTGTTTTGTGATCAATTCTCAGTTCTTCAGCTACGTCGTAACTACTGATATGTCGATCTTGCTCCACTTTTTCAAAAATGGCATCCATTTTATCCGTAATAGGGCTACCAGAGCGAGGTGCATCTTTGACATCAAAATTTCCGGATTGAAAACGCTTAAACCAAATTTGTGCTACTCTCACAGACACTGCACTAGGTCCATATAATAATAATAATATTATTATATTATTATTATTATATGGAATTTTTTTCGCGGCTTGCGTTGCATTTTTACCTTTTTTGTAGTAAAATTTTAAAATGTATCGAATTTCTTCATTAGATTCACTCATCTTGACAGTACGAAAAACAAATGAAAATCACACATTTGCCTACTTTGAATTTGGAATTATGTTCTTTAAAATTTTAACTTTCAATGATACCAAAACCAGCCAGATACAAATACTACAGCCAAAGAGATTTTATTACAAGTTCATACATACTATAATATGAAAAGACTTTTTCCCCAATCTATTACATAAGATTGAGCACTTACCAAATCATCATTATTTACTGTTACTGCCAAATAATCACTGAAAAAAAACATATTTTGTTAGTAAATAGAAACAAAAATATAAAATACGAGTCCTGTAATCCTTTATTCAAACTCACCCGGCAGATTCCGATTCCGGATAGGTTTCATCCACAGTTTCAATCTGGTTTTCAGAATCCTGAGACATATTAAAAAGTAAAATTAATAATATTAAAACTAACTTTACGCCTGGATTTCCAAATCAGTGAAAATTCCATTTGCTCATTTGAGTACTTTATGTGGAGGTTATAAAACCTATATTTGAATGTTTTGTATATATCCGGTTACTATTTGGTATCTGGTCTATCTGAACAATATTTAAGTAATGTTTACACAAAATACAAAAAAAAAACTTTAATCTTTTAACCAAATTTTGTAGCAACTATGTATAGCAGGAGAATTTACTATCTGTCGTGGATTCGTACCTTTTGGTTATCTTTTCTTTTTTTTTTAATCGAAATTTATTTGGAGGCTTTTGTCCACTGGAGGATTTGTCAGCCCCATCGTATCCTAATCTACAATATGCACCTATTCATTGAGAAAGACACTTATTTATGTAATGATATAATACTTAATAATGATTTTGCTGCATCACTTAACGGTTGTCCTAATAAAGCTGTTATTGCTCCTATTTCATACTTATTGATTTTATTTATTTGCATAAATAATTATCTTTCTCTTTCAAAGTTTTACACATTCTACGAGTATATGATGAACATCATCCCTCGTACCACAAACATCACAGTTGGGAGAAGCTATGTACTTTCCTCATTAAATACCCGAATTGATTCGAGGGATAGTGGCCAGAACGTAACCTATGTGCTAATATAATAAAACTTCTGTTAACATTACTTTGCATAAACCAAGGGATTTGATGAGGCTGATGTTGTATAGTTTTATACCTTTTGGTTATCTTCTTTTCTTACATGGAGACTATTGTTCATTGATATTTCACCAACTTCAGTAGAAATGGATCCCTGAAAGAAATCCTACATTTATTATTTTATGTAAAAACTTACAAATAAAATACATTGACCATAAAGAAAATTAAATGTAATAAACATTTATCGGCGCAGTGACCCAAAAATTAGTCTAGGCCGATACTAGAATGCGCCATTTTTGTCAGTACTGCATTGTCTCTCGCCAGTCTTCGATCTTGAGAATGGAGGAAGATCCAGCTGTGAAACTACATACTTGAGGCGATCTAATCGCCGACGTCCAGTTGGTCGTCCCAGGTATCAGTGGAGTGTTGAGGCGCTAATTTTAACAAGTACAGATAAAAGTAAGCTACCTGATTTTCTAAAACGTCAATGGCTTCAGCAGCCGCAGCAAGTAATTCCTGTTTATCACTTAATTGTCGTCTTAGCTCTTCTACTTCAACTTGCAATCTGACGTTATGTTCTAAGAGCCCCTGAAACAATTATATAAGCAATCTGTGCAGGACGCTCGTGAATAGTGAACAGTGTTTGTGATTAAAAAACAGTTTTGATAATGATCGGCCATACAGTCCTCAATAGTGTACGTTGTCAGCGCGTAGACAACCTATAACAATCCCGTTATGTAGAGGTTGATACGAGTAGCATAGTACACAATAGTATACGTTGTCGGAACGCAGATAGTGCTTAAGTGACCAATAGCGTTAGAGTATTGTATAACTTATATTTTTAGATTTTGTCTTTTTTATGTAATATTTGTGTAATTTAGAGTGTAATTAATAGTTACTTAAAGCTCGTTTGTGTTTAATATTACTTTATTTTGTATAATTTAACAGTTTTTCGTGTATAATTTTATAGTTTTTTGAATATGTTTCTTTTTCTTGACTTCTGTTTGTATCTTTGAACATTTGTAATAGTTTTATGAGTTTTATAGTTGTAATGTGTTTATTTTATCTGAAAATAAAGATTTTTGATGTCGTTTGTTTCCTTTCGGTAATGATCTGAGATACATAGAGATTTTAATTGGCCAAATAGGTCTAACAGCCGGTTGTTCGAATCAACCAAATCACAATCACGATCTATACTAAGTTACTAGTATATATACTTTTGCTAAGTTATTGCAAAAATAAGAATGTCTAATTGCCGAACAATGTCATAAATTTTTTAGTTACTTATTTTTAGTTACTTTAGTTTAATTTTTAGTTTTTAGCTTATACAGGGTGTAATCGTTAAGTGTGCACAGGCGATTATTCCGTAACTATTACATATATAAAAAAACTTTAAACTGATGTCGAAAGTACATCCAATCATCAAATATCCAAACATTTTACATTAAACACTCCCATACAGTTTTATTGTTACAGTTTAAAAGTAAGTACAAAATTTTGTATTCAAAGCAGATGTTCGAAGTGACGTCCTAGTTGTTCAATACAATGATGAGTTCTATTTACAGTTTCTAAATGATGTTACCTTAAAATATGCGCAGTAATTAAATCAAACAGGCACTACACATTTCGGGGTGACACCTCTCTTAAAATAAACAAAATTTGACCTGTTTGGACGTGAAATATAATAATAAAATAATGGCAACCCATTACGTCCCACTGCTGGGCGTCGAGTCTCTCCCCTTTTTGGGGGGAGGCCTGAAGCTTACTCCACCACGCTGCTCCAATGCGGATTGGTGGAGGTGGGTGGGTTAGTGACCAACCCGCTGCATTTTGACTTTGGTCTTTTTGTGGGTGTCTATAGGCTGCAGTCATCACTTAACATCAATGTGAACTGCACGCTTGTTTGCCACTTCCATTATATAAAAACCGGTCAAGTGCATGTCGGGCCACGCGCAGTGTAGGGTTCCGCAGTTATAGAGTAAGAAATGTTATGAAAAAAAAAAAAAATATTTTCTATATGGAGTTGTTCGCAATTTTCTAGTAAAATACATTTGGTCGAGTATTACTCGCAAACTTGCAGGGCCAACTTAAGTGTGACAGTTTTCCTTTTAATTTCGTTGTATGTAGCTGCTATCGCCGTAACGTTTGAATTTCTAACAACAACCGTTTAGTCTGTAGGGGGGGGGGACACTTGAGTCTAACGAAAATTTGCACTTTATAGCTTAATAAGTCACGAACAGTTATTTAAATCGAAAAATGATGTTCGCACACCCATAATGTTTTTAAAAGACCTATCCAACGATACCCCACACTATTAGAAAATCGAAAAGAAAAAATCCGCGTGTTACTAGTAGGGGAGGTTTAACACTAAAAAAAATGTTTTTCACAGAAGACAGACGGACGGACGGACGGACGGACGGACGGACGGACGGACAGACAGACAGACAGACAGACAGACATGGCGAAACTATAAGGGTTCCACCTATTTGTTTACTACGGAACCCTAAAAAAGGCCCTCATTTGCGCCGGGTGCCACCTATGTTAGCTACGCCACTGACACCCTGTTATTAAATCAGTAGTCGTGATGGTAAGTAAATAAAATGGCAGTTGAAATTGGACTTCAGTATTCGCAATTTAACTTGCTTAAAATAACGCATGAAAAAGCCATCATAAAATTATATTTTGTTTTTTCTTTCCATTATGATTTTTGATTGTTTCTTGGTCATCTGTAAGCACAGGTTTATCCCATTCGCAGACACACCAGAGCTCTTCACATAAACTACGTTTTTACTTTTTATATATTTAAAGTATTGTTCATAATGTTAAGAAAACTATGTTTGAAGCGAGGTGAAAATAGATAGATTTTATTATTTATTATTATTTTACCTGAACGGCGGGTGGTGCGCCACTACCCAGCTTTTCTTCGAGAAAATAAATGCGTAATTTAAGATGGAAATTTTCTTTCCTCAAACCATTTAATTGTTCCTCATACTGCTTCATACTAACGCCACTCGCAGTTGTAACATCTGAAAAATATGTTTATTTTAGGAACAAATAATTTGATACTTTGAGATAAACAAATAGGTTAGTGCTAAAGACGGTCTGACTGAACAATCTTAACAAGATAGCAGTGGTGTGAATTTTATTATTAAACAACAGATATAGGCAAGGCAACGTATTTCTTCGAGGACTGAAAAAGAAGGTGCGTTCCCCGTGGTCACACCACAGTAGAAATTGACTCAATTGTCGATAAGAACAAAGAGAAATTGTATATTTAAAAATAATAAATATAATATATATATTTAGTTTTTTTTTTAAACTGAAACCGAACAAAGTAACTGTACTTTATCTAATGTACGTTTACGATTTTGAATAAGGAGATTTAAGTTATACCTTATATCATATCTTCAATTAATTGTCATCAGTAGGTATATTTGAAAAACAAAAATGTCATAGTAGCAGTAGGTATGGTGACATATTGTAGTCTATCTTTTGATATAGTATACAAGGCGCGGGTCCAACATGGAACATGTCCTTGACCAGTGTGACATAATTTTTATTAAATGTTAGTTTCAGTAGGTATCTTTTCCATAATTAGTCATACATATTATGGAAAAATTCTAAAAAATCTACTAAGATAGAATACCTACACGTTATAATTATTTAAAAAATACCTATTTATTTTTGTTCTTATCGACAATTGAGTCAATCTCTACTGTGGTGTGACTACGGGGAATGCAATATTCCCCATGGTACCACCAGTGTAACCAACGGTGTGACCACGGGGAACGCACCAAAAATAAACCCTTAAGATTGAAGATTTTTAATCAGAGGCCTAGCCCTAATTTGAAACGAATAATAGGCTAATGATCGAATACTCAAATGTCACGTGACTTAACGCAACCCTAAGAGGCTCGGTACTGTAAAGTATACTTTAGGTTTTTAATCAGTCCGTGATTCAGGCGAAACGGATATTCGAAGTAACAACATTACAGAAACGATACAGTTAAAATAATTATGCAAGTACACACCATGTCCATCTGGTGATGGTAATGTCATCTCTTGCAGTTTTCGAGGGCTGGTGCTGGAACGAAAAACAAGTGAAATATTGTAAGTTATATTAACAGAACACAAATCGACCAAGTGCATGGTTAAATTTATTATAATATAAAACGACTTTATCCTAACTCTACATAAATTTTTTGTCATCAAACCTTAATGGTTCCGCGAATCAGGCGGGGCAAATGGACGTGGATTGGCCAAACTTAGATGACCGGCCGATCAAATCCCTATTCTTCTTCCACTGTGGTGTCTATTTAGAGAATAGACTCCACAATGAAAGAAACGCGGCTGTCCCAAATAAAGGTAACTGGAGACGTTCATTAGCCGGCGAAATGAATACGATCGGGCTGACATGGTCCTGATGATGGTACGAGGTGAAAAGCGTAATCCTAGTCAGATCGCGACGGCGGAGTATTGGTATGCCTCTACCTACACACATTTTCAACACACATTTCTTGTAGGTACTTAATAGGTACTTATAGTAGAGTCGATTAACTTACGCCCACACACACACTCTCACACTCTCTCTCTCTCTCTCTCTCTCACACACACACACACACACACACACACACACACACACACACACACACACACACACACACACACACACACACACACAAACGTTATTTGGATTTAATTTTTGTAAATAGTCAACAAAACTGTTAAAGTCCATGTTTGATAAGGAGTGTCAAACAAAAATGTTGTTTACGAATAAAATATTTTTTTATTTATTTTATATGTTCAAGTATATTTTTTTTATTTGGTTATGTGTAGGTATTGTAACATCTTACTGGAGGCAGTGCTATAGAGTTTCAAAGCCATAGACACTAACGCAACATTACCTAATCTATTTACCACGAATTTTGGAAACAATATGTGACACTATCGTGTCAAATTGGGTGGTAATGCGATGTCTTAATTTCTGGCACAGAGGCAAAGATCCGCATGGAGAACTTTAGTTTGTGCATAACGAGTGCAAGTTGAATAAAATCGCTATCGTTGTAGGTGCATTCAACTCGTGATCGGGCTATAGTGATAAGCTAAGAACGGGGTTGTCCAAACAACGACCCGCCGCTGTTGTTTGTGCGACCCGCGACATGTGTTTATTCTAATTTCGATGATATTATCATAATTTCAGCCGAAAGACGTCCACTGCTGAGCATAGGCGTCTCCAAAAGATGCCTACAACGAACGGTCTTGAACTCGTCCAGCGATTAATTGCCCGCGACCTTCACCAGGTCGACGGTCCATCTCGTGGGGGGGACCTTGCTTCGTCTTCCGATATAATGGTATAAACAATATAAGTATGAAGTAAATGCAATTATTTCTAGTCAGAACTATAAATTTCATTTGACGACCCGGTAAGTTCAGCGGAGTGTGACGACCGCTTGATTTGAAAAAAAGGTTGTTGTTTACCTTAGGTCCTTAGGTAAACAACAACGTTGGTACTTTTCCACCAGTGATGGGCTATGCTACGTTGCTATGGATGCGTTTGAAAACCAACAAACATAATAGGTTGGGGAAAAAGTCTTTTCGTATTATAGTATGTATGAACTTGTAATAAAATCTCTTTGGCTGTAGTATTTGTATCTGGCTGGTTTTGGTATCATTGAAAGTTAAAATTTTAAAGAACATAATTCCAAATTCAAATTAGGCAAATGTGTGATTTTCATTTGTTTTTCGTACTGTCAAGATGAGTGAATCTAATGAAGAAATTCGATACATTTTAAAATTTTACTACAAAAAAGGTAAAAATGCAACGCAAGCAGCGAAAAAAATTTGCGATGTTTATGGACCTAGTGCAGTGTCTGTGAGAGTAGCACAAATTTGGTTAAGGCGTTTTCAATCCGGAAATTTTGATGTCAAAGATGCACCTCGCTCTGGTCGCCCTATTACAGATAAAATGGATGCCATTTTTGAAAAAGTGGAGCAAGATCGACATATCTGTAGTTACGACGTAGCTGAAGAACTGAGAATTGATCACAAAACAGTTTTGGCGCATTTGAAAAAAGCTGGCTACAAAAAAAAGCTCGATATTTGGGTACCTCACGAGCTCACTGAAAGAAACCTAATGAACCGTGTACTCATTTGTGATTCTTTATTACGACGTAATGAAACCGAATCATTTTTGAAGAAGCTGATAACTGGTGATGAAAAGTGGATCACGTACGACAAGAACGTGCGAAAAAGGTCGTGGTCAAAGGCCGGTCAGGCTTCAGACTGTGGCGAAACCCGGGTTAACTCGCAATAAGGTGATGTTGTGTGTGTGGTGGGATTGGAAGGGCATTATTCATTATGAGCTATTACCACCAGGCAGGACTATCGATTCTGAACTCTACTGCGAACAACTGATGAGATTAAAGCAAGAAGTTGAGAGAAAGCGGCCGGCATTGATCAACAGAAGGGGTGTGGTGTTTCATCATGATAACGCTAGACCTCACACATCTATAGCCACTCAGCAAAAATTAAGAGGCTGGGAGGTGTTAATGCATCCGCCGTATAGTCCTGACCTTGCACCTTCAGATTTCCACCTGTTTCGGTCTCTTCAGAATTCTTTATGCAATGTTAGGTTAACATCACGAGAGGACTGCCAAATCCACTTGTCGCGGTATTTTGATGAGAAGTCCCAAAATTTTTATAGCAATGGGATCATGTCCCTACCTACAAGATGGCAAAAGGTTATCGAACAAAATGGTACATACATACTTTAGTTAAATTTAAATAAACTATATTAAAAATGTTTTGAATTATCTTAAAAAATGCGAAGAAACTTTTTCCCCAACCTAATATTAATTGCACAGTGCAGTGTTTGAAGTATGTGCGTGCAGTATGTACCTATAGCTGCATAGCACATCTTTGATGGAAAAGCCCCTTCAGAGTTTGATTATCTCCGTCGGACTGCCTGTTTGCCTGCCTATCCGCATCAAAAGTGCCTAATTATTAGTGGAAACTAGGTAGGTATGTTGTGTCAATCGTAACATTTATTAAAAATGACAAATTACGGTGAATTACAATTCCGCACAAGGCATATTACTTAGGTTTAAAAGTAGCAACGCATCCACATTAAAAGCTCTAGTTTTTATGACGATGTTTACCTTACCTACAGGCTAGTTTTCGCTTAACATCAAATTTTGATTGTATGCTTGTTAGCCCCTTTCATAATATAAAAACATTATGTACATTAGAAGCCTTCGAATTTTTCAGTTGTACCTAGGAAATTATTAGGTAGGTAATCTGCCACATTATGAATAAATACACATTTCATTCCCACGTCCTATTTTAATGAAAGGTCAAAGATCATTAGATACCTGAATATGTAGGTATATGCACGTACCTAAATGGAGATGATATACTGCTTGCAGCATGTTTAGAACTGTTCATCCTAGGTAATGTTGCCATTTTACAATTTTAGACAGTTAATCACGCTATCAAAATAAACACGAGGATATCAACCAAAACAAGTTAAGCACAATGTTCAACTCAAATGCACCCAGTAAAAATTATAGCCGATTGTATCCACAGTCTATTAATACATAACAACAAACACATTATTTCACTCATATTATCAATATTGTTTTATTGCATATAACTAACTCATTTATATCTCTAAGACCTCGGGCACCAGCACTAACACATCATTTTAATGTAAACGCATATAATGTGAATAAATATTGTGACGTAGGCAGGTACAATATACACATTTATAAACGATGCCGTGTTTATTGTTCACACAATATCACTACTCACGCACGAGAGTATACTGAAATTAGGACGGGACTTCGGCCAACACTCGGCACTAATCGTCCATCTCCGTACTCAAGAGGGATAGATATTTCAATTGTGTGTTAGAGGAAACGGGACAAATATAGCACAGAGGGCGACACGAGGGGCGGAGACGGATGCTGTTCATTAAAGTGATACAGAAATAGAAGAGGACGACGAGCAATAAGATGCTCTAAATTTTAAAGACTTGTTATTTCCTGGATATAGGTACAATGCAGTAAAAATAAACCTTATTTATACTCTCCTTAACGCATTACCTTAAATTGTCCTGAAAAAAATCTGAAGCCTAACAGTTTTATTTTTCTACTAATTTCCTATAGTATTAAAAATATATGTTTTAGTAAATAAACTAATCGTAATCCTCACTAATACTACAAAAATAAAACCGGTCAAGTGCGTGTCGGACCACGCGCAGTGTAGGGTTCCGTAATTTTTAGGTTTGAATAATGTAATGAAAATATAAATAAATATTTTCTATGAAGTTGTTTGAAATTTTCGAGTAAAATACATTTGATCGACTACTAGCAAACTTGAAAAGCCAACTTAAGTGTGATAGTTTTCCTTTTAATTTTGTTATAATAATAGGTATATAGGTAGCTACTATTGCCGTAACTTTTTAATTTTTAACAATAACTGTTTACTTTGTAGAGGGCGTAGGGGACAATTAACGAAAATTGGCACTTTGAAGCTCATTAAGTCACGAACAGTTAAATAAATCGAAAAAATTATATTTGTACATCCCTAACATTTTTGAAAGAGTTATCCAACGATATTCCACACTACGGGCTCCCGTCCACGTCCTACTTTTTGTGGGACAGATAATCAGTCCAATTTTGTGACCGACTCAACGCCCACGTCCGTTTTTTTGTCGGTGGAGCAGCACGTCATAGACAGAGAGCCGAGAGAATATCATGAGTATAAGGAGGAAAGTGGATTTACAGAGGAAGGTTTGTCATTGGCTTTTGAGGAACAGAAGTGAAAAAAGAAAGTTCTGGGTTGATCCAATAATCTTTCGGAGATTATTGAAGGGGATATTTAATGTTCGTCATGCTGATCTAAGATGAGAGACTTTGACCAGACAAGTTTTTTTTAAATTATAGAATGTCAATTATCTAAACTTATGATAAAACTGTAGAAGTGTAAATTCTGTACATCGAAAATATTGAAAAAATAAATACCAGGGGATGTTACTAGATCGATACCGAACACAAATATGTGATTAGATTTTTTTTTGTCTGTCTGTTTGTTCAAGCATCACACGAAATCTACCGGTCCGATTACAACGAAACATTGTATACTTTAACCTTTGGCGCACAACACTGGGTACTTTTTATCCCGGAAAAATGTCTGTTTGTAGAAGTGTAAATTCTGTACATCGAAAATATTTAAAAAATAAATACCAGGGGATGTTACTAGATCGATACCGAACACAAATATGTGATTAGATTTTTTTTTGTCTGTCTGTCTGTCTGTCTGTTTGTTCAAGCATCACACGAAATCTATCGGTCCGATGTGGTATTTGTGCACCAATGCCTCCGTCGCCACTAAAAACCACCTCCAACACCAGGCTCACCAACAACACATATATTTATCTCTATGGTTAGAATCATTGGGAACTATGGTCTGAGCCTTGATAATTTTAACAGTAATTTTGTAAATAGAAATAAAAAAATGATGAACTTAATCAGCCGCCCCTTAAAATTTGACGCCCTAGGCTCCAGCCTACTCAGCCTGCTGGTAAATCCACCACTGAGTTACGTGGATGGTAATGTAAGTGACGACTATAGCCTATACTAAGCAATTACGTAATCTACATCGGTGGTGCCCCACTTTCCAAGTTTTACACTTGTTAAGCAGAAAAAAGGAAATTACTCCCCATTAAAATATATTAATGAGCGTATGACCCTTTTTTGTTCATTAAAATACGTAATCCTGTGCGCCCCCTACATCCAAGTTTTCTCCTTCATGATGACTTTCAGTAGGTACCTATGTTGATGCGCGGAAAAACGGTCATTGTCCGTGGTACACCTTTTAGTCCACCTGGGTGAACCTAGGGTAAAATTTTTTGGCCATGGTACACCTCTTGTGAGTTAGGGTATACCAGAGGAAATTTATACTTCCGGTGGTTCACGTGCTAGATAGTTATTACCCATGATCCACCTATCAGTGAATAAAATATTACCCCCTTATTCATAAACGTATTTTAGCTAAAGTGTTGCTAATCTCTCCTTTGTCCTTTTCTATCCTGCATATTTGACAATGCAACTGACAAAGACAAAGCATTCTTTAGCTAAAACGTATCTAATGTACGTTTATGAATAAAAGGGTTAGATTACACAGATAAAAAAACGTCCAATTTCAATTCGTTTCTGGTTTTAAATTCAAAATTATGTTTTTAGCACAAGCCGGCCGCTCCCGCGGTTCACTCGCTTCTCTCGCTCGGCTCATGCGTTGTGTCATCACCAACATATAAACCCATCTGTTTCGATTCCAAAAATATTTAATTGTATTACATTGTACTCGACTCAAGAGAGAACGTTTGATGATTCCCTACTGACCAGTAGGGAATCATCAAACGTTCTCTTTTGAGTTCCCTATTGGACTTCCAATTCATAATAGGTGTACCACAGGTAGAAAATTTTACCCCTGGTTCACCCAGGTGGAGTAAGTAGGAGTATCACAGGCAATGACCCAAAAAAATTGGGGGAAGTACTCGCCATTCTTTTGAATCTTATATCTTCTACTCCACCTGTGTGCCTCCGATGATGTGAAGCCCAATACAATTGCTTAATTTACTTATAGGCTAATCCAGAACTCATAACAATGTTTATAGTGAGCAACTCATCCTAAAATACTAAGCACATACACATAAAAAAGATGTTCTAGAAAGTGTTTTCCATAATACTCAGCAGGAGTCTATGTTGTCATTTCCTATATTGGTCCAATTAAAACATTTAACAAAATTATTCTTTATAAGAAGACACAAAAAGTAAGTTGGTTTTCTAAGAACCTTTCCTACTATGCATGGACAAACTACCAGCTTTAGTTAATGAGGGTTAACGAGTTTGTTACTGGTGGTAGAGCTCCAGTGACAGAGCTCGCTGGCATAGGCACCAATGCATTACCTAATACACTTGCCGCTAAATGGTAGTGTTCAGCACTATCGTGTTCCAGTCAGGTGGTAATGTACGGCCCTGTAATTTCCGGCACAGAGGCATAACATGTAATGCCTCAGGAGTGGCAGCACATCTGTATTTTGACCTCTGGTCATTGTGGGTGTCTAGAGGCTGCAGTCATAACTTAACATCAATGTGAACTGCATGCTTGTTTGCGACTTTTATTACATAAGAAAAAAAAATGAGGGTCTGGCCATTTTGGTGCATTTTGGAAACTTAAATATGTATGTATCTTCACACCAACTCCCTTACAGGGTAGGAAGTGTGGAGTGCCAGATATCTCAGTCCTGACACACCTCCTGTGCTTCTTTTACATTCATCATTCTCTTCATACATGCATGCCGATTCCTAAGACTTGACCCCACCCTTAGACAGTACTCAACCAATTTGGTCATGGTAGGTCAGTCTAAGTCTTCCTGAGCCTCTGCAACCATCCACATTCGCATTGTATATCTGTTTAATCCTTCAAGGATCATATGGCCACCGGCGGCGAGACACAATAGAATTTCAATTGTCATATTTTTCTCGTGTCTGGAGAGATTAAAAATAAACTGATGGAATACTAATAAAAGTATATAAAAATACTTACACAGCACAAACTTCTATATTTATTTCTGCCATTCTATTCAGTCCACTGTAAAAAAACATACATTCTTTAATTCTATATTTTAGTTTATCAAAATTATAACAGGAGCATATTGCATTCACTACCGCCCTATTCAAACAGTTGGACTCCCATAGTTTAGTTGATCTGCCAACTGCACAAGCTTAAGCATTTCTCCTGTTGTCATGTCCCAACCCTTTCAAGCATTTTAACTTCTCGCATCTTCTTTCCTTCCCTGAATTCCCTGCAGGTCACATTTATTGTGATAATCCTAAAAACGTAACTTCACGCCTGTAATCCCTGAGGGGGTAGGCAGAGGTAATTGCATGCATTCAAGCATACATGCAAACACCCATGACTTGCCGGTTACATTTTGGCCTATGTAACAGGTGGCGAACCTGTTACCATCTCTGGGCACATTACCAAACTTCGAGGTACTGGGAAACTTCTAGAAAATGGAAAAATCCCCATAGAACCAGAGACGAAGGATTTTAAACCATTAACTCTGATAGCCCCCGACCCGGAATCGAACCAAGGTCCTCCAGCGCAGCCCATTACGGCCTGCTATCACAACGCTACGAGTGTCAATTAGTTATTGCAGAATAGCGAAATAACTTAACTTAATAGCGAAGTAATGTTTACACAAGATCAGGCTTTTATTTAAATTACTTACAAAATTTTACTTATTAAATTATTTATTATTCTCATATAAGTCTTTTTGAGAATTAAAGATCTATATGAACCGAAGTATTTAAGTTTATTTAAATTATGTACAAACTTTCACACCTTCACTAGAGCAGTTAAGAAACCGAAGCCTGTTTTGTAGATATACTAAGACAAATAAATAGAATATTTCACTTCACCAGTGAAGATTTGATGAAGATTTAAGAATCTTGAAGCAAAGGAAATCCGATTTTTTTCAAAAATCTAGGACTCCAATTTGCAAACGTCTTGACATGAAATCTTGACAATACTTGACATACGGTTACGGTTGAATTTTCAAAAATTCTAAATGTTTTTCTCAAAGAGTTTTTTTAAATTCTTTGTTTTACGGCCATGGATTCAAGTCGTTTACATTCTTCAGGGATTTTTATATTCTACATTTCATTTGATAATGATTATCCTTATGGAAGATGACGATGATTGGATGGTTCCCTATGGAATGATGAGATGATGAGGTGGCTCCAGTAAGGTGATGAGAACTTTACTAGAAGTTTTTACGAAGTTTTGGACGTAAAACGAAAAATAACTTTTCACAGCATAGCTTAATATCACTCTCCTTCACCCTTGCACGTTTTCAAATGATTTATGATAAAAATCCCACGAAAGACTACGACTACACACAAGTTTTATAAATAAAATTACGGTGCGACAAGGCGTTTTTCCCGTGTTTCCGCCAAAATAAAACCTCCGAAATTAGTGAATTGGGTAGATAATAATAATTATTATTATATAAGTGTTGTTCGAATTGAACGAATCAATAATAATAAAAACCAGAAATATAAAAATGTTATCAGAAAAAGGGTTAAAAATAAAATAAAAATTATAAGGCCTCGCGGTGATTCTTTGCGCACACGACAAATAATCTATACTAAATTCACGCCCTCGTCGAAGCGAGGGCTGATTGCGCCCGGGCAAGAGGGCTACCTAATAACCTAGAACCTGCCACAGTGGACCGCGGAGGGGAGCAGCTATGCAGGATTTCTGCGGTTATTACACGACACGGTATCCAGGGTCCGGTGGGAAGGGTCAGGGAAGAGTAATAACATTTAGGGAGTTAAGGTCTCTAATTTGGGTGACCGGAGCGGCCCGGTCAGCCTAACGCCCTACTACAGGGCAGTGTAATAGCATTCAGGGAGTTAGGGCGTAGGGCGCCCAATTCCTGCCACGCGAGTAGTGTGAAAGGACGTCCGTGTCAAGTCCATGTCGTATGATATAAATTATGGAATTGTTCACGACGTCGTTTAATATTATTAATTACATGTATTTAAGAATTTCGTTATGAAATTAATAACGAAAAGGAAATTCTGAAATACATTATAGAATTGCAATATTTTTATTTTTCGCAATAACTCATGCGAGTGAACTAAAAAATTTAAAAAAAAATGGAAATAAAAATTTGACTTCAGGCAAGATTTCAATAATTAAAAATATTACAATTATAGGGGTGTACCCCTATATATATAGCTATATACTCGTATTATGTATAATACGAGTATATAGCTATTTATTGGCTATCAATGGATGTCTTTCATCGACCTTAAATCAGAAAGGGAAAGAGAAATTGTATGAACATTTTAGGGACTTCGGTAACTTAATGGTAAAGCAGCTGGAGTGGATATTTTGAGGTCGCAGGTTCGATTCCTGGCTAAAATCAATGTTGTCTTTCCATTTTAGATAATGTACGTAACTTCACGCCTGTAATCCCCGAAGGGGTAGGCAAGAGTAAATGCATGCATTCAATCATACATGCAAACACCCACGACTCGCCGGTTACGTTTTGGCCCATGTAACAGGTAGCGAACCTGTTGCCATCTCCGGGCACATTACCAAACTCCGGGGTACTGGGAAACTAACAGAAAATGGAAAAATCCCAATAGAAGCAGAGATAAAGGATTTTAAACCGTTATCTCTGATAGTCCCCGACCCGGGAATCGAACCCAGGACCTCCAGCGTAATAGTAGTGGCCTGCTACCACTATGCTACTGAGGCAGTTAAGTTAGTTAGATAATCTAGGATATCAGTTAGTTAGATAATCTAGGTACTATTATAATAAGCGTGCAAGACGTGTTAGTCGTGTGATCGTTGCTCTTCAACAGAGTTAGGGCCCTGTCGACCGGACAGTGCAATAAGCGGCAACCCGATGAGGCCACGCTCACCCTTGCTACCGGACCCTGAATACCGGGTTGTGTAATAGTCGCATCCATTTATGCTGACTAGATTACAAATTCTAACGTAAATATGCCCATCCAAACAATACCGCCTAGCGAAAACGGAACCAACTGTCAATGAGGAGTTTTAGCGGGAACGTTGAAAGAGGCGTATTGTGCTCTTATTTTATTTTATTTTCTTGGTGTATTTTTGATATAAATTAAATAAAATTGGTGGCATTATGTTTGATATAGGTTTATTAAAGTGCCCCGTGTATAGTGAAATAGAATAACAGTGCGAAAACACGGCTTTTCAGGTTCCCTCCAAAACTTCATCGTAAATGTTCTGGTAAATTAGCCATCGCTGACTTTTAGCCTTACAGATACCTTACCTTCTAGATAATGTACCTTAAGGCTGGTTTTAGTCTTACGCCGACGGCACGCGTACCGTCAGCGCTCATAGCTCAGCGCGTAGTCACATGAAATCATGAGTGTTGCTAGTAAATAAAGTTTCCCAATTTTCTTCCTAATCATTTACTATATCTCGGCAAGTTTTTATGTTAAACATTCCATTTTACTTTTATTTAGATTAGTTGAATTGTAACGAATTGATTGAATGATAAATTGAAACATGTGCATCTACCATTCAATTATTTCTATACATTTTGCTGAAAGATCAAGAACATATTGAGAAAATATAAATAATTTGAAACAGGTAACCATGAATTAGCATTTATTATGCTGCGAGCTGTGAATAATCTAGGTTCTAGATTAATCACATCTCGCACTCTAGAACATCATCTACAGGGTATTATTCCTTTGGCCGCGATCTTATAGATAGTTTATCAGAACGATTGCTGTATCGGGTAAGGCATTGAAAATTTGCGTGTAAGTAATAGTTAAATAAAACGAAGAGTTTCAGTGTGATAATAGCTTTATTATTCAAATTATAAATATAAAAATATAAATCATTATACGATTATAATGTTAGTGTCTTGTCATGAAATGTCAGAATGTTAGTACTTCTGGGAATGAACGGAAATAGTAAATTCAGAAGGGTCTCGACCATTTTTAATGATAGCCCTTAAAACATTAAAAGCAAGCAACACACCGGCAAACAATGATCAACAAGTTCACATCGATAAGTGGGGACCGAGTAAATGAAAACTGCAGCCTATAGATAACTTTTAAAACATTGAGATCTCTAGATCTCGATTGAAATGCAGATGTGTGTGTATCTTCACGCCCGGTCCCTAACGGAGTAGGCAGAGAGTGTAGAGCGCCAGATATCCCGGTCCTGACAAACCTCGTCGTTCACTCACCGTCAATCGGTTAAAAATAAAAAAGGGAAGGCAGAGTTTGACGCTTTGGTGAGGGACCTCTGTAGCTTAGAGGTAAAGCGGCTGGACTGATTATCCTGAGGTTGGAGGTTCGATTCCTGCCCGAAGTCAAATTTTTCTTTCCCATTTTTTTTTATAATAACAATATTTTTTATTCTACACCATCTTGGAAAGAATTACCAAAGCCACTTAATATTTTGTTATGGCTTATTGTCAATTCTAACACTGTTAGAACAAAAACTTTTATGTCTACGAAATAAAGGAGAATTTAAAGTAAATTTATAGCAACACACAAAAATAAGTATGTGGGTGGGATTTCGTTGAATAAAAATCAAGAATTTGATAATCAAAAGTTATATGCTTCAACTGGTATTTTGTTCAATAGACATACATTATTTACTAATATCTGTTTACTTACGAATGAAAAGTGATGTCGTTTAAAGGCCTCGTTTCTATACGGTTTATACAGGCTAAAATACTGCAACCTCCTATTTTACTGCACACCTTATACACACTAATCACTTCTCTAATTGAGTCTTTTTCTCATAAATACCCAAAAACTTATTAATAATCGCCGATATACGTCGAAAACAATAAATAAATGCGTATACGATAGGTTATCTATTACAGCAATTGCGATGACAGATATTTGTTTGGCTAGCATGGATGAACAAGAAAGTGATATCATCTCGGCAAGCATTTTTGGAAGGACTGACCACTGGATTAAAACATCCATCAGGCAAAGGCAAGCGTCGCATAATTAGCCATATAGGAAGTGAAGAAGGCTTCTTGGAAGAAGGGCTCATGATATTTGAAGTTCAGAAAAATTGTGAAGATTACCACGATGAGATGCATGCTACTTGTTTTGAGGAGTGGTTCGCTGCAGTCTTACCAAAATTAAGACCAAACTCAATTGTGGTGATGGATAATGCACCTTACCACTCCCGAAAATTGGAAACGACACCGAAAATTAGCTGGAAAAAGCTGCTATTCAAGACTGGCTTTCAAATAAGAATATCAATTACGAATCAGACATGGTTAAAGCTACTCTTTTAGAACTAATTCCACATAACGAGTCTTTTAATATGTACGCTGTAGACGAAATGGCAGCTCAACATGGGATCACAGTTATAAGACTGCCCCCTTACCACTGCGAGCTGAACCCCATCGAATTTATATAGGCGCAGATAAAGGGGCATGTAGCCCAAAATAATAAAACCAAATTAACAGACATGAGAAATTTGTTTGAGGAATGAATTCAAAAAATTACGGCTACCGAATGGTCTAAATGCGTATCCCATGTTGTAAAAGAAGAGGAAAAAATAAGTAGGCTAGATATATTAATTGACAACATAACAGACACATTTTTAATCAATGTTACAGACAGTGATAACTGATAGCGAGTGCGATGACGATTTATAAAATAAAACATAAAATATCATGATACACCTACTTGTTTTATTTTTCATGTTCCTGCATCATCAAATTCTTTTAATGTCACAGAAAATTTAGTAAAGAAATTTCTCTGATCCATAATTAACAGTCATATAAATTATTCCGAAGATATCTATCGATTTATCCATTAAGAAATATAAAATAGTCTGATATAATTTGATACGATTAAAGTAACGATTTGAATCGATTCCGAAATATTTCATTTCCGTATCGATTAATTTCGCAACGTCACTATTTAGCAGTTGTCATTACGTTGCAACACTGAAAATGTCGAGTTGGCAATGGAGTTTTGGCGGGAACGTGGAAAAGAGCTGTGTCGCTGCGTGATATTATTTTCGAAATTTGTGTATAGTCTCGTTTTTATGTGTAAAACTGGTGGGATTTTTATCATAAAGCATTCGATAATGTTCACGAGTGTAAGAAAGTGATATTATGAAGTGAAAAGTGATTTTTCGTATTGCCTCCAAAACTTCGTAAAAACTTCAGTAAAGTCCCCATCGCTTTACTGAAGCCACCCCATCATCTCATCATATTCCTCATGGAAGCATTTAATCATCGTCATCTTCCATATTATGGATATTTATTAATTTAAAGAAATGTGAAATTCAATATGTATACGACTGAAAGAATCTGTATCTATGGTCATGACAAATTATAAAAAAAAAATTTAAAAAAACGAGTTGGGATTCGAAATTAGTGATGCGATTCGAATGGAATTTTGTGACTCGAGTCACTCGAGTAATTTTATAGCCTCATTCGAGTCATACTCGAGTTTTCGAGTCACTCGAGTAAAAAATTTCACTCGAGTAAAAATCGCACTCGAGTTGCAAGTTTGCAATTCGAGTGCAATTTTTATTTTCTTATTCTCTCATATTTTTTAACAATAAAATTAAGTAGGTTACTTACAATCAAATACCTAAGGTATAATCACTTTTACACTTTAATTTATATTCACCAATACTAAGAATATCAACTCTTTTACGTATTTTTCACTTTTAAACACTAATATTGAATCAATTTTGGTAAAAAAAAACTTAAAGTACGGTTAACTACGAGATGCAAGTTTAAACTTGTCAGTTTTGATTTGTTTGTACCGGCCCGACACAGATAAGTAAAATAGAGTAGTGAAGTGACATCTAGTGGCAACAGAATTAACTCGATGCGCCGAGTTGACTCGGTAACTCGAGTGCATAGAGACTCGAGTAATATTTTTTTTCAATCGAGTACGAGTTTGACAAATTCACTCGAGTGACTCGAGTAAAAACAGGGCTCGAGTCGCATCACTAATCGAAATAAAATTATTGAGCGCAAGAATATGGCGGCAATGTAAATACTCCTCGAAACTTCAAGGTAGGTCGGGAGGTACCTTGGATTTTGAAAATTGCTTCCTTACCTCAAACGGAGGAGAATGTCAAGTTAACGTTTGAATACCAATTCCCTTGAGTAAGGATGAGTGGAGGTTGAGGTTACGACTTAGAATATGGGTGTAGTCTAAGCTTTTAGCCATGGCAGCGGTTATCCACTATTATCCATAGAGTTAATCAAAGAGTACATTATTTATACTGGAAATAGAGAGTAATCTCCGCTATTTTTTGTGTCATAAGATTAGCGCCACCTGCCTCGCTGCTGAGAGTACCAGTATCCATTGATATACATAAGCATAATTCGTATGTACTATAATACCTACTGTAGGATATTCCACCATTTTTATTTTCACTATTTTTCTTATTATGAAATTTGTTGAATGTACAATGAATCTTAGATTTCATACATTTATAAAACAAATAGGATGAAATCATTGCTTCAACAAATTTCTTAATAAGATATACATCACGGTTACTTTATGATTGTTATAGAAAATAAAACAAATTTTTAACTTCACAACCTCACTTTTTAATTTTTAAACAATTATCCATTTACATATCCATCACACCCGACCTCTCCCACACCAGACCGACACCAGCCGCGGGGCCATGCGCGCTTCAGGACTTCAATATTCATAAGTAATTCATGTTCCATAACCTCCACTTCCGGCACATCCGGAAACGCAGCACACATTTTTATACATGACGATAAAGAGTCCTGCAGGGTCCTATCTCGCACAAATACGAGTCCTTTCTCGTAAAACACCACAAATGTTTGGTTGAAGTATTTCGACCAAGCCGGAGGAACTCGTACTTCGCGGATTATACAATAAACAAAACTAACAGAAGTGAAAACACTTAAATTAGAAAGTAGGTCAGCCAGCAAATGCACATAATCAATCCTATTAGTCCTATCTCATTATTTCAAAGTGAATCCGACATTTCCAAATTCCAAATTCCAAACAACAGCAAACAATGATGCACAGATTGAAGTGATTGAAAAACAGTATAGGGATGGCGATCTGTGATCGATTACTTTGATATCGATTTTTTGGACGAAAAAAATCGACCTAGCGAATCGATACTATAACCTGGAAAATCGAAGATCGATCTTTTCGCTTCATTACATGCTAGTGACCTGCTCCGGCTTCGCACGGGGTAACGTTTATTATATTGTTAGGACGCGCTGATTTCTTTGTCAAAAGCCGTGATATCTCGGAAAATATTACGCCGAAATAAATAAAGTACAAATATAAAAGATCCTCAGAAAACTCTCTTTCCAACATTTTAAACAGGAATTAAATCCGTTCACAGCTTTCCAAGATTAACGCATACATGCAGATAGAGAAAATAGGGGAACTTTATAGTATGTAGTGTTAGTGATGAAGTGATGAGGAAGTGATAGGAAGTATACTACAGTAAAAAGAGATACGACTCATAAAATAAATGAAATGTTTTGAATGGTGGTAGAGCTCCAGTGACGGAGCTCGCGGGCGTAGGCACCACCGCATTACCTAATATACTTGCCGCTAAATGGTAGTGTTCAGCACTATCCGTGTTCCGGTCAGGTGGTAATGTACGGCTCTGTAATTTCCGGCACAGAGGCAAAACACCTCATGCCTCAGGAGTGGCAGCGCATTTGCATTTTGACCTCTGGTCAATGTGTGGGTGTCTATAGGCTGCAGTCATCACTTAACATCAATGTGAACTGCACGCTTGTTTGCCACTTTTATAACATAAAAAAAAAAAAAAAAAAAAAAAAATAGATTTAACGGATAGAGGAAGCATTATGCCAGCATTGAACACCGTTGAGGTTTTTTGTGTTTTCCTTGAATTGTAGTAAAAATAAATCCAAATCGAAAATAGATCGATATATTTTTTAATATGAATATATACATTTCTCATCATTTTTTATTTATGATGTAATTTGTATGCCAGCCAGTGTATGGTGAAATATGAGGAAATAAATTAATGTATTACATATATAACATCAAAATGTACCCATATTTCTAGTAAATAAATAATTATAAGTTTTAACATCGATAAATTTTTAAACAGATATTTATGATATCGATATAGCTGTGGATCAATCTTTTATACTTCGATTCGAAAATCGATCTTTTTCAGAAAGAATCAGCATCCCTATTCTTCTTTTTTTTATATAATTTGTCATGACCATAGATACAGAGTCTTTCAGTCGTATACATATTGAATTTCACAATTCTTTAAATTAATGAATATCCGCATGGAAGATGACGATGATTTAATGCTTCCACGAGGAATATGATGAAATGATGGGGTGGCTCCAGTAAAGCAATGGGGACTTTACTGAAGTTTTTACGAAGTTTTGGAGGCAATACGAAAAATCACTTTTCACTTCATAATATCACTTTCTTACACTCGTGAACATTATCGAATGCTTCATGATAAAAATCCCACCATTTTTACACACAAAAACGAGACTATACACAAATTTCGAAAATAATATCACGCAGCGACACAGCTCTTTTCCGCGTTTCCGCCAAAACTCTCCCTATTCTTCAATTTAGTAGTGTTAACAGAGTAATAAAATGAAATTGTACTATTTTCTACAATAATAAATTATTCAACAGAACGGAAGGTTTTTTTTATTTAATTAACTATGAACAGTGTTATGGATAGTAAGTTGATAATTTTGTGATGGTTAAATTAATCATTTATTTGTTAAAAAAAATGCTATAGTATTATTTTCTAACCTTTTAGATACATTTATTTTACTACCATTCAGATGTTTAAAGAATCTTATGGCAATTTTTTTATGCTACTAAATTTAGAAGAACACTTTGAGTTCTTATCGCTTTGATATTTTATGCTTTTTTGATGTTATCGCATTATAATGTACTGCTACGCTACCTGGGACCGAGACTATAAACTACTATAATATAATACAATAAATTTAAAAAGCTTCTTTTTGTTTGGATCTGACAAGAATTGTCATACCATTTTTATTAGTTTGGTGATATCTAGATAAAAACGCGTCAATTTGTACTAAGATTGTAGGGCCTGGAGTTAATATACATGGAGAAGGCGCATTGTACTATAGAAGCAGTAGTTATACAATAATGGGTAAAATGGATACATGTCTGACAAAAACAGTTTTGACTCTTTCTAACCAACCAGTAGCTCCCTATATAAAAAGAGACACAAGATATTAAGACTTATACACAGAGTTAATACACAGCTCAATGGACATAGAACTTTTATTATTTACTTTTTTCCTTGCTTCTGGCAAAGGGTCGGGTGTAGACCATAATGCCATTGGTCGAGTTTTTACGACTTTTATTGGTATTCATTCTTTAAGAAATTAGCATTTTATATAGTGATGTACGAATACTAACCTGTAATATCAAAGTATCGATATAAAAATATTTTCATATCAATTTAAATTAAGTAATATTATTTTGTATTAGATTTCTTGTTTCTTAATAAAATATTGAAGAAGAAATTGATGTAAATTTAAATAATTTTTGTTTTCTCCTTTTTTGCACCCATATAGCATGGATTTTTTTCAGAGATTGTTAGAGTGTAATATAAGTATAAGCACAACATAACACAGTTTTTTTTTTCATTTCATGAAGTAGCAAACAGGTTTCAGTTTACATTAGTAAGTAATAGCCTATCAGTCTACACGAAACCAGAGATTTCAATCTAAATGCGTTGCCACTCCTAAGGCCTAAGATATTACGCATCTGTGCTGGAAATCACAGGGCCGTACAGATCTGTGTCACTAACTTCAACATGCGTATCATTTGAAAATTGAAGCAGGTTCCATTTCTTTTCAATTACTCATATCATTAACATACCTAGAGCCGTTCCTGCTACTTTTATAATATTGTTTAAGGTATAGTAATAATGAAAAAATAAAAAAAAAATCCTGTTGCACTCACGTGTCTTAGAAGATCTTTCGAGAATGCACAAAAATCAAATATGTTTATTGGCCTTTAACTTGACCGAAGCGTCATCGTGCTACTCAAATTAACGAAACATAATAAGCTAAACATAATAGAGCTCAGTAGCACACGTGTTGGCTGTCATATTGATGATGTCTAAATAACTTAAGATAAGCAGACGACATGGTGCTTCTGAGTGCCTCACTTTGTGGATTGACGAAATTATTGGGTATACGTGAGAATTACGCTCGCAGCGATGGTCTTGTTTACAATGTCCGGAAAAGCGAATGTATGGTTTTTCGAGTCGGTGGAAAAAGCCAGTTAACAATACCTCCCATAAAATTATATGGACTTCCACTACGTTTGGTTGAACAGACGGACTAACGTTAAGAAAAACCGACTTCAAAACTGAAAAGTAAAAAATAATAAAGATTTAATTGTAATTTTAACCTACCTATTATTTATATGTGCTATTTACTTATATGTTTGAAGTCGGTGCCAAGCCTTAAACAAATAATTATATTTGAATCACATAGATATGAATACGAGCAAATTAATACACTGAACAAAACATAACCGGCGAATGGTGGGTGTTTGCATGTATGCTTGAATTCATGCATTTACCTCTGCCTACCCCTTCGGGGATTACAGGCGTGAAGTTACGTTTTAATACCATGAATGCCTACTTTAGTGATTTTGGCTTGGCACCGACTTTAAACCTATTAGTAAATAGCACATATAAATAATAGATAGTTTAAAATTACAATTAAATCTTTATTATTTTTTACTTTTCAGTTTTGAGGTCGGTTTTTCTTAACGTAGTTATATTTATTTAATACTTTTTAGTTTATTCCTGCATTGTCAATTAGGTTAATGTTCACATCTGTATAATTTGTAAAATTTGACTCTTTTAGCTTCGTGACAATTAGATACCATTTAAATTGTTTAGGTGTGTCGATACAAAATTATTACACGACTATACGAAATCAATGACAAAATTTTATCCACAAAGGAGTAAATAAGCTGTGTTGTGTCGTCGATGAGTAAATGTGTCATTGTCACTTGTTGTCATCTTGTTGTCATGCGCATTAGGACTATCTCGGACGTCAGTGTGACGCCAGTGGATTCAACGCACTGTATCATGGCAACTCGCCGTCTATTCTTATTCCTTTAGTCTGAGGTGAAAGTAAGTAAAAAAATGCTCATAAAATAAAAACTGATGGGCCTATTTGAATCAAATTTTTACGGGACCAATTTGAAACTATTCCAAATCAAACAAAAAAGAATTACATAAATCGGTCCCGAAATTTCGGCAAAATTCGCATACATATGTACATAAAAAAAATATATACCGGCCGAATTGAGAAACTTCTCGTTTTTTGAACTCGGTTAAAGAAAAACAATACATTAATTGAAAAATATTTACGTAAGCATGGGCGGAGGGGGTAAGAGCTTTGCTTACTTTTGCTGTAAAGGGGGATGGGGGTAAAGAATTGTAATAAATCTGCTTACGTATACTTGAACGGCCCCTTAGGGACAAATCATGAGAAGAGCGGAGTGAAAGAGAGTGATTTTGATATATAAAATTAAAGCGATCTTTGAGATATTGAGGAGATGAAGGGTTAAATAGCACACTAAACAGGAGAGAAAGAATGTGTGTATTCCGGCGAAGATTAACTGGTAGCTCTTTGAGTTTTTTCGAAATTCGGAGATGTGGTCATATTTACGTAAACCAAATATGAACCTTATAATAACATTTTGGAGACGCTCAAGTTTGTTAAGCTGCTCCTGGGTCACGTCAAGGTATTATGTATGTATGTATCTTCACGCCAGGTCCCTAACGGGGTAGGCAGAGAGTGTAGAGCGCCAGACATCCCGGTTCTGACAAACCTCTCGTGCCTCGTCTACCTTCTTATATGTCGGCATAATCGAGTATCAGAAAAAGAAGAGCATGGGCTAACGCAATTTTCGTAGGAATGGGTAAGAAGTTCCGCAACCGCCTCAGAGAGACGATTGATGCAAATATTTTCCTGCTTACCAGAGAGGTGCCCAAGAAAAGGTACTGTCCATTATAACACCCAATTTTTTTACCTTTTCAAAGATAGGTATTTCGATTCCATCAAAAATAACACGTGGTACGTTGTCCCAGTCTACGTTATTTCGCAGACGTCTAATGATTAAAATTTGGAATACATAGCAACAATATTTACAGAGATGCATTCCAAGGAGCTAGTCAGCATAAGACTAACATTTGAAGGCTGATATAGAAAATCCTACTGAAATTCAACATTACCACAATTTGCAATTTTTAGCTCTAGTTCTGGTTTAGAACCTTTCGCAAGCTGCTG
Organism: Macrosoma leucophasiata; assembly: GCA_036365455.1. Taxonomy (NCBI): domain Eukaryota; kingdom Metazoa; phylum Arthropoda; class Insecta; order Lepidoptera; family Hedylidae; genus Macrosoma; species Macrosoma leucophasiata. The sequence continues at coordinate 15,796,224 of JAWQUS010000007.1, read as the reverse complement.
GTAATCAATGAGATCATTTGAATGAATGAATTTATTTATTTGCTATAAGTATAGTAGGTACATAAGATCTCCAGTATATAATATAGCTTTCTTTTATTTTCACCATTTATTTTGCATGCAAATTACAGGATAAATTTTATTACTACATCATAATTATTACAATTATACTCAACTCTAATTTAGTGAGTGGATTTTACTAAGACTAAGCATACATACATACATACATAGCATACATACATTTAAAGAATAAGAATTCGTGTTGATAAAATATCGATATTAACCGCTCATGTATTAGAAGATGATATCGATATTTATCGAAAACAACCAAGAAGCTTGAAGCTTCTTGAAAACAACCCTATAAAAGGCGGCCATTGTAATCGCCCAAATTGTAGGCAATCACGCCAATTCCTTAGGTATTTCTCCTCCATGTATATAGCTCAATGCAATTATCTCAAATAGATGTCAAAAAATCCACAATATAACCCCACTTTCCTAAGTTGGCAATTTTTTTTCGTCTGTTTTCCAGTGGAAAATATTTGGAGTCGGATTGGTTTTATATGTTATTTTTCTCTTGTGACATACAATGGCACTGTCGCAGAATATGCGATCATTAATTAATCGAATAATACTTCTAGAGATCAAACCTGGACTACGGTATTATTCTGGTCAAACGGATGAACCTTCTGATGAAACCCAAACCCCTGTCGACCCAATTAAAGACCGAACGAAAATTATACCTGTTGAAACGAGCATGCGGTACATGCAGAGTAAAGCATATCAACAAACATACGCAGACAATCCGGTATGGTTTTTGTATCGTCGTAATCACAAGGGTGGGTTTGCGCCCAAAAAGACACGGAAATCTTGTGTTCGGAATGGAGTGATATCCACTGGCAATCCATGTCCCATATGTCGCGACGAATATTTGGTGTTAGATCCTAGAAACACAAAATTACTGGAACAATTTATATCTAATTACACTGGACAGGTAGGTATCTAATCATTCTATTATTCATTTTTACTACATAATATTATCACAGTATAAGTACATACAGTAGTTTATCGCCTTTGAATTTTTGCAATATGCCGTCTTCACCCATAAAAACGCAAATTCATTAAGGTTGTCACGTTTCTGGTTTTTATTACGTTGTTTGTAACGCGTCAGTATACGTTGACCATATATAAAAATCCTAAAAACATGACGCCTGTAATCCCCTAAGGGGTAGGGAGAGTTAAATCGGATTCATGCATACATCCTCGATTCGTCAGTCACTTTTTGGCCCATGCAACAGGCGGCGAGCCTGATGACATCTCCGGGCACTTTACCAAACTTTGAGGTACTGGGAAGCCTCCAGAAAATAGAAAAATCTATCATACTATAAATATCTCAACCTATCAACAATTTACCAGTCTATCATCAATCTACCAGTATTCCAGTTGGGTGGTCTATCAGTACGCCAGAATTCTAACAATTGTAATGTACCAATCCTAATATTCATCCATACCTTTTTAACTCCGTCCAATATAATCCGAAAATCAATTATTTTCAGATTAATTTATATTATTATATTTAATCTAATATAATGGAATCAAATACATACAAACAAAGAAAATATTTAGAGTTTTCTTTAGTGTTTTTCGTTTTGTGAAGTAAGTATGTACATAAAGTGTAAAATATAACAGACATTATTATTAAATGTAAATTAGAATAAAATATTAACAGTAAAGTTGACATAAAATTTTTCAATATCATCTTTCCAAAAACTTAGCAAAAGAAATGTTAAATCTCGCACCCCTTATCGCTAAGAGCCAAATAGATAGACAGTTTTTGTATGGGCTACTTGGTACCGCCCCCTCCGTCCCTCGCGTCCCACGCCCCGCACGATTGCTCTGACATGACACGTTTGTTGGATGACTGTAGGTAATTAACACTTTTGTTTTCTTTAGACTGTGATATTACTATGTAATTATCTTGTAAGAATACATTTTGACAGATAATCTTCTCAAATAAAGAATGGTATTGGTGGTAGAGCTCCAGTGTTAGAGCCTGCATAGGCACCACTGCATTACCTTATACTTGCCCCTAAATGGAAGTTTAAGTAATTTCAGGCACAGAAGCAAAACAACTTCAGGAGAGGCAACATTGGTATCCTCTTTGAAATTTCTGATTTTTATCTGGATGTTAATGGGCTACAGTAATCACATACCATCAATGTAAATTATGCTCATTGGTGCCATGTCATGACATACAAAAAAGCAAATTTAAATAGGTACAAGGTCAAAAATAATTTTTGTCTCATTATAGTAATATAACTTTGTGCTGCATTGCTCCACTCAAGCATAAGTGATGTTGTTCATTTCAATTGTTCAGTATTTTGTGATGTGAATATTTTAATTTAACATATGAATCTTTTTTTTTTTTTTCAGATTTTGGATGCCTTTTATACAGGTCTTTGTCAGAAGAAACACAAGGAACTTCTGGTAGCCATAGAAAGAGCATGGGATCAAGGTTTAATCACTTACGATGTTCCATTCAGAGAGTATGATTATTCATTATATAATAAAACACAATAATTTAGAAAACAAATATTAGTGTATGTATATGTAGTCTATGAATAAATCTAATTATACAATATTCTCCATATTTTCATTTATTCATAGTGTTTACAAAAATATTTTAGTAGTAATTATCTGGTTAAATATAGTAAACTTAACACAATATCGGACAACTTTGACAAAAATTATAATTGTATACAACTCTCCATTTTTTAAGTATGTAACTTACAGCTCATTTTGTTTTAACATATTTTGCAAGTCACATCAAAAAGTCTTAAAAACCATATAAAACTATACAATGCATAAGTACATCCATTAAAATTGAGTGAAACCATTTGCACTCAAGTGTCTGATTTTAATCTAATCAGAGTTAAATAAATATAACACAAAACACAACACAAATATTTTAATTTAAAAATAAGAGTAATTTTATATAGAATTAGCTGATACATGGGTAGGTGCTTAAATTCTTATACACAGTGAAACTTCTATCCTTTCGCTCAAAAATCCTGAACACAATTCGACATCCATTTAGGAAAAAATTGGTGACTTACTCTAAATACTTTCAATTCTTTTAGAATAATTGCTTAATAAAATGTATTGTGAAACTTAAGAAAAACCATTTATTTTATCACACATCGTAATTACAGGTAGTAAACGAAGCTATACCAAGAGTCATTTTTTAAATATTGTAGGGATGGTCCATTCAAATAAACTAGGCACAAACTGTAAACAAACATCCCTCGGTCGTAAACTAAGGTTGCTGAGGATTCCTCTTCCTCTTCCTCATAATGAGGAAGTTCCGCAATATTTTGGGATCCTCAACCGTTTCCGTATCCTCAAAAATTAAAATAATAAAATCCTCTTCCGCTACCGCTTCCTCAAAATTTAAGAGGAATTTATGAGGTATTTTGTTGCGCATGCGCGTCGCGTATCGATGGCAACGCACACGCCGCAGCACGGTGCCAGGCCGAACAGGCGAGCGAGACCTTCCCACCCGCCACCGGCGCTGTTCCTTGATTGTTTGTTTTAATTTTATTGACATACATTATTTTGTTCATACGCGTACTCAACTTAAAAAATCGAAATATTCGGGGCTTTACAGAACTGTATCTTTACAATACCTATCTTCTCTTCCATCAAATGTACCAGCAAACGACTTTTTAGCAATGCTGTATTGGTATATGATGAGCTATAAAACCGGTTGTTGGGGAAACAGTGTCCAAATATTTTTTTATAAAAATTAACCTCCCTGTTTAAAATAAATTTCGATTAATAGTATTCAATTCTTTTATTTTGATTAATAATATTAGACTTAAATACCTAATTAACAAAGAAATAAAGACTGCATTCTTATTTTCATTTCAATTCCTAAATGAAATTGTGTCATTCACTAATCTTTTTTTTTGTGTGCGTGTGTTTTTTTATGTCTGTAGGTTGACAGACAAGCAGACGGGCCACTTGATGGAAAGTGGTCACCGTTGCCTATGAACATTTGCAACACCAGGGGAGTTGCCAACGCGCTGCCAGCCCTGAAGGACTCCTTTGACGCCATTTTTGAAGAACCTCTTAATGTAGCACCTAGGGAACACCTCAGAGGGAAGTTCGTTCCACAATTTACACGTTCTGGGCAAAAACGAACGTGAAAACCGCACCGTTGAGCACTGCCAGGTGTCCAATCGGTGTGGGTGGAACTTCTCTCTTCGGCGGGTAGTACGGTGTAGGAAAATAGATGGTGGCACCATGTCAAACAGTTCAGCAGAGCACTCACCATTGTAGAGACGGTACAACACGCACGTACTCCCAATGTCTCTGCGTAGGCTCAGATGTTCGAACCTGTCAGTAGGTTCTGAATCGTTAACAATACGAACGGCGCGTTTTTGTCGGGAGTCAAGTGGACCAAGCTAGTATTTGGGGGCTCCCGCCCACAAATGAGTATGAGTAGTAGTAGCTGCCCCGAAGTGAAAGTGAATACTGCCTGGCTTTGTTCAGCACCCCTAGCTTTTTGGAAGCCAACTTGGTCTTACACTCAATGTGACTCCCGAATTGCACTTCGTTCGATATGTCAACGCCCAGGATACAGATACTCTTACCAACGGCGATCGGAATGCCCTGGAACTGTGGTGCTACAATGCATGGCGTTTTTTTAGCGGTGAACGTGCAGACTTGTGTCCTCGAGGGGTTGAACTGCAATAAATTAAGTCGACCCCAATCCGAGACCCGCTCCAGAGAGTGCTCGATTTCAGACACAAGTCTAGTCCTTCTTTCCTCGATAAGTATCCGATCCCGAGAGGCATTTGCACGGCTAGTGTAGTGTGCATATCCCGTATCATCGGTCTAGCAATGAAAATTGGAGTTTTGCTCCAACATTTCATTGATGTGCAGAAGAAAAAGCGTGGGAGATAGCACAGAGCCTTGCGGCACACCAGCGTTGATAGGTAGTCTGTCTGAGCGCTGACAGTCAACTAAGACTTGTATATATCACTCAGACAGAAATCTGGCTGTCCAGTTGCATAGCCTCTCGGGAAGACCGTAGGATGGAAGTTTTGCGAGAAGTGCCCTGTGCCAGACCCGGTCAAAAGCCTTATCAATGTCGTTGTGTAGATATGTCACTGAACTCGTCCTTAACTGCTGGACTAATTTTGATGATTCTTTATCGTATGTGTTTTGAGAATGGTTTAGATTTTAGATTCATAGTAAAAATAATTAAAAGAGCATTTTGTAGTGGACCAACCACTACAAAATGCTCTTTTAATTATTTTTTTTTTGTATATATATATAAGTTGGGGAAAAAGTTTCTTCGCATTTTTTAAGATAATTCAAAACATTTTTTAATATAGTTTATTTAAATTTAACTAAAGTATGTATGTACCATTTTGTTCGATAACCTTTTGCCATCTTGTAAGTAGGGACATGATCCCATCGCTATAATAATTTTGGGACTTCTCATCAAATACCGCGACAAGTGGATTTGGCAGTCCTCTCGTGATGTTAACCTAACATTGCATAAAGAATTCTGAAGAGACCGAAACAGGTGGAAATCTGAAGGTGCAAGGTCAGGACTATACGGCGGATGCATTAACACCTCCCAGCCAAACTCTTAATTTTTGCTGAGTGGCTATAGATGTGTGAGGTCTAGCGTTATCATGATGAAACACCACACTCCTTCTATTGATCAATTCCGGCCGCTTTCTGTCAACTTCTTGCTTTAATCTCATCAGTTGTTCGCAGTAGAGTTCAGAATCGATAGTTCTGCCTGGTGGTAATAGCTCATAATGAATAATGCCCTTCCAATCCCACCACACACACAACATCACCTTATTGCGAGTTAACCCGGGTTTCGCCACAGTGTGAAGCCTGACCGGCCTTTGACCACGACCTTTTTCGCACGTTCTTGTCGTACGTGATCCACTTTTCATCACCAGTTATCAGCTTCTTCAAAAATGATTCGGTTTCATTACGTCGTAATAAAGAATCACAAATGAGTACACGGTTCATTAGGTTTCTTTCAGTGAGCTCGTGAGGTACCCAAATATCGAGCTTTTTTTGTGCCCAGCTTTTTTCAAATGCGCCAAAACTGTTTTGTGATCAATTCTCTGTTTTTCAGCTACATCGTAACTACTGATATGTCGATCTTGCTCCACGTTTTCAAAAATGGCATCCATTTTATCCGTAATAGGGCGACCAGAGCGAGGTGCATCTTTGACATCAAAATTTCCGGATTGAAAACGCTTAAACCAAATTTGTGCTACTCTCACAGACACTGCACTAGGTCCATAAACACCGCAATTTTTTTTCGCGGCTTGCGTTGCATTTTTACCTTTTTTGTAGTAAAATTTTAAAATGTATCGAATTTCTTCATTAGATTCACACATCTTGACAGTACGAAAAACAAATGAAAATCACACATTTGCCTAATTTGAATTTGGAATTATGTTCTTAAAAATTTTAACTTTCAATGATACCAAAACCAGCCAGATACAAATACTACAGCCAAAGAGATTTTATTACAAGTTCATACAAACTATAATGCGAAAAGACTTTTTCCCCAACCTATTATATACTTAGTTAAGTAGATAGAGACAGGACAGCGGATTTTAGGTTGGGTCCGCTAGTATTTATATCTTCCTATCATCCTCTTCTCATCTTTCTGTAGCGCGCAAGGCTTCCCGGCTGGTGTAGAACGCAAGCGATCTACTCGATTAAGCGATACGGGTGCGGTCGGGTGACCACTAGTGGCAAATTAAAATGCGCATTTTCGTGCTTCGGAGAGCAGGACGCCGACGGTCCCGGTTGCTATCGACAGATAGCAGTCGTTAAACCTTGTCGGAGGCTTTATGGGCGGTTTGAAAACATCCGACAGCGGGTTGGCCACTAACCCTTGCAAGTAAGCTCCAGACCTCCCCTCAAGAAGGGGAGAGACTCGTGCCCAGTGCCCAGCAGTGGGACGTTTCAAGAGTTGCTATTATTATTATGTCATCTGCTTATTCTTCCTCTTCCTCATCCTCTTCCTCATAAAAATATCCTCTTCCTCATCCGCATCCTCTAAATTCGCGCATCACAATTCCTCTTCCTCCTCCTCTTCCTCATAATCACTTCCTCAACAACCCTATCATAAACTACAATATTTCAGAACAATTACACACTGCAATTGATGCGGGCACTAGTTTATACCACATTATTATACTACACATGGATTTCCACAAAAAACAGTGTAAATTACCTACATTAATTTACAATTTTCGTAATTACGAGTATTACGACGCAAGTGATGCCAACTTCTTTCTACAGCTTATACCAGTGACCTTGTAAATATAGAGCAAAATATAGAGCTCAATGGATTATAGAGACAGTATAATGAATTATACAGACGGAATGGGATTAAATGAACAAAACTAGTTTAACTGGTGGTAGAGCTCCTGTGACGGAGCTCGCGGGCGTAGGCACCACCGCATTACCTAATATACTTGCCGTTAAATGGTAGTGTTCAGTACTATCGTGTTTCGGTCAGGTGGTAATGTACGGCTCTGTAATTTCCGGCACAGAAGCATAACGCCTAATGCCTCAGGAGTGGCAGCGCATTTGCATTTTGACCTCTGGTCATTGTGTGGGTGTCTATAGGCTGCAGTCATCACTTAACATCAATGTGAACTGCACGCTTGTTTGCCACGTTTATTACATAAAAAGAAAACAAGGCCATCCTTTTTTCCAAGGCTTTCCGTTTTCTATAGAACGGAATGTTATCCGATGTAAATGATGATTACAAATTTTATTTAAAAACATGACGTTTTTTAGGGTTCCGTAGTAAACAAGGAACCCTTATAGTTTCTCCATGTCCGTCTGTCTGTCTGTCTGTCCGTCCGTCCGCGGTTTAGCGCAATAACTATAAATACTACAGACTTGAAATTTGGTACAAGTACACATCTTAATTACGCCGACAAAGTGATAGAATAAAAACATGAAAAAATATATATTTAGGGTAACCTCGCCTACGTGTATGTCGACTAAGTCGAGGATATTTTTTTTATTTTCGATTCCCATATAGTGTGTAGTATCGTTGGATAGGTCTTTAAAAATAGTATGGGTGTCCGAGCATCATTTTTCGATTTAGTTAACTGTTCGTGACTTATTAAGCTTTAAAGTGCAAATTTTCGTTAGACCCGTTTAAGGGGGACACTTGGGTCTAACGTCCCTACAGACTAAACGGTTGTTGTTAGAAATTCAAACGTTACGGCAATAGTAGCTACATATAACGATATTAAAAGGAAAACTATCACAATTAAGTTGGCTTTGCAAGTTTGCGAGTGTTGGAGCATTTGAAATTGCGCGCATTGTGCATGCTCGTGCATATAGCTAATCACACGGCTTCGTTTGGAATCGGACCAATGGGGACGCTTACGTCATGCGCATGATTTTGATTGGCCAACGCGAAATCAATAAACGGAACATACGTTACACCAAAAAACCTCGAATTTTCTTGCCTCCAATTCCGCAACAGCGAGTAATAGTCGATCAAATGTACAAGTAACAAGTTCATACAAAATATATTTTTTTTTTCATTACATCTTTTACTCTGTAACTACGGAACCCTACACTGCGCGTGGCCCGACATGCACTTGGCCGGTTTTTCATTTAAAGAGTCTTCGTCGATTAAAATACAGGTAATACATTAAAATATTTAAAAAGCAAGCATACGTTTTTTAATGGATGTATATCATTCATTGGCGATCATTATAATTTATATTCAAATCACTATTTCTTAGGATTCAGATCACTCAATGATTCACATCACTATTTTTTTCGGTACGCCATACTTGTTTACCCTTTTTGCCAAGTTTATTTAAATGGGGTATACCTACTTTTCAATATCAAGTTTATGATTTTCAAGTTCAATATGACTAGAATTTCACTTTCACTGTGAATACTTAGGTGTAAATATTTCAACTTATCGTAAGGAATTTATTATTCCATGGAAGCTCATTTTATGGCACCTATACTATTATCAGATTAATTATTAATACCTACAATAATAATTTATATTTAATGAAGTTGTAGTTACTACACGGGGGGCTTACTCTACGGGGGTTACACGTACCTACCTACTTCTTTATGTATGTAATGTACAGTCAGGGATATCCAAAATCAATCAAATATAGGTATTATAGCTTTTGTTACCACCACATACTTACCTGTATGATCTAGCAGCTAGCAGCCAGTTACCTACCTGATGGTACCAATAACTGCCAGATATCGTACTATTACGTTTTGATTTTGTTATGTTGTCAACACTATAATAATTTATTATTATAAAGAGGAAAACTTTGTTTGTTTGTTTGTTTGGTTGTATTGAATAGGCTCAATAACTACTGGGCCGATTTAAAAAATTATTTCACTTTTCGAAAGCTACATTATCCACGGGTAACATAGGCTATATTTTATTTTGGAAAAAATAGGGTTCCGTAAGATATTTGGGTTTTTCAGACACAAGGTGTAAAAAATCAAATCATCAATGCAACATTGCACCGCGCGAAGTCGGGGCGGGCCGCTATAATTTAGCATTAAAACACCCACAATGCTCTTAAAATGGTCAAATGATGCAGGTCTGGTTATTAATACACAAAAAACCAAGGTTATGCATATATCAGCATATAATAAAATTAACACCACTACTGATATTGATTTGATTGCACACGATCATAGATGCCTGCATGAAAATAATTTGTATTGTAAGTGCAAATGCATTGACAAGGTCTCACAAATAACCTACATTGGTTTAACTATAGACGCCAGGTTTAATTGGGCTACCCACATTAACACAGTATGCGGTAAACTGCGTGCCATATTAGCGAAATTCAGCATTTTGAAGTACCGAATACCTTTTCCAATATTACTAGATATGTATACAGATACTAGATATGTGTAAGCGTATTTTATTTTAAACCTTGGACACATTATTTCTTTGTGAGGCAATACGAAGTTTGCTGGGACAGCTAGTCAATTAATATAGTTATTTCTACACTTGCCCCCCATAGGCCAGTGTAGGTGTAGGTCATAAATTTTTTATTGCTCTATTTTCTTCTTTAACTGGGTATTTGAAACTAATTGATCTCAAGTAGCTCTAATTTAGTACGTAGTGGTTCTGTAGAAGTCTTTTAAAAGAATTTATTATTACAATCTTAATAAAGTCTCACAAAAGTGTGTATGTACTTAATAAAAGCTTATACTCTCACTAAATGCTATTAGGTATAGGAGCAAAAATTTTATAAGGACTCAATATTGTGAAAATATGCACTTTTACGTCACTGTAGGTATTCTTTAAATGTATTTTGACGCAAGAATACTAATCTTTACCAAATTTACCAATGCATGTAGCTTTAAGAGTTTTGTTAGGTTGGGTATGCTTTTCATTGGACTCTTTGCTAGTACGGTAGGTACCTATAACCTACATACCTCCTCAAGATGGTATGTAGGTAGACATTGCTGATGTTAGGCTAGGTTATATTTTTATTTCGCGACAATGCATGCGAGTGAATATACAAAAAAAAATACCTAGTTCTTAAATAACTTAGGTAATGTGTATGATTTTCAAGTAAAATTATCCATAACTTTAGTCCTGTTCCTCTGAAGCAATAATTCTCTTATAAGTGCAGATTTTTCTCTTTCCAAAACGGATATTCTCTCATTTTTTCTATTCACTTCCTGTAACAAAAGGTCAACCTAAAGTTGTCGTCAAGTTTGATAATCACACATTATTTTAAAACATCCTGTCAAGCATTTAGTTTTTGAGTATTAGGGAGATAGTTATTATTTGAAACAGTGTTTTAAGAGATCTTAAGCAGTACCCATTCTAATGATAACCATTCGACTTATAGGTATTTGACAGTCGCACACAAAGTAAAAAATATCTCAATCATACCTCCGCCAGAAGTCGATTTTGTGAACGAAGAACTGCTGCATTATTTGGTGCGGCCGATTGTGTACTAAGTGTTGCCGGCAATGCTAAGTTCATGTGCAAGGACAACGGGCCATGTCGCCATCCAGCTGCTAGTGCGCCTAATTGCCGGTTGAGCTCTACCACCCTCGCTCGTAATAATTCCAATCGCTCTTGATGCGCTTCATTCCATGGTTCCTGAATTGTGTAAAACATATTATCATTATGAAATACCTACTCCTTTGTGATATACGCTTTGATGTGTCGCACTAAATAAACATATTAGGTACCTAATATCTTATCTTTCAAACTTTCAAGCCTCACACATTATTCAAGCTATAGACTGGTGGTTTGGCCCGTATCGAAATACGGGCGCGAGAAATTCTCGAATATGAACATCAAGCATTACCTAGACTAATTCATCATCGCCTAGTCCAAAAACATCTAGTTAAATCTAGTAGGTGAGCAACCACGCACGTGACCGAGTTTTGAATTTCAAGAGAGAATTTGGTAAGGTTGATCTAACATACAAACACACATAAAAAATATAAATACAACAATAAACATCCCATATTACTTGAAACTAGGCATACACTTGCAATTAATTCATTTTTTCACCTTCAAAGAAACCTAAGAAAGTAAAAGATAGTTTATCTCGAAAATCTATCGTTGAGCGAGAACTAGAAAGTAGGTATACTTACTTATGCCTTAATTTAGGTACCTACTTATTGACATTGACTTACTAGATTAGGTATATCGTGTCGAATACCTACACGATAGGTGCACACACACAGGTAGTTGAAACAAATATCTACAGCTGCTCATATTAAATAATATACATAATACCCCATTACAGTCGTTTTACTATCTAATCACTGGACCAAAATTACAAGCTCATTAATAGTAAAACATAGGCGTCGAGACGTAATGACCCCACCGCCCACTTGAGGAAGAAACATTGACGGTAAAATCAATAATTATTAGGACAGCAGTAAATGCAAGAACGGGGGTTGGGCAACAACATCCCGCCACTACGTGACATGTTTTCCCTTAATGACTCACAATCTTGCTGTCGGCATCTTTGGGAAGGCGTTTTTCGGATGAAGTGATGAAATATCAGTAAAAAGTAAGACAAACCACATAGGCTCCCATTCTTCCTGCATAACGCATTTTTTCTTGAACCTCAGTTAATTGTTTTAGGTACCACTCACGAGCTTCTTCCACAGCACTCAACCCTTGAAGCAATATGTCTTTTTCTTGTTCGATTTGTTTCATTTTTTTTAAAAGATTGTAGTCCACACCGTTATGCAATGTATGGCGGCGTGGTTCCCGCCGTCGCGAGATGCGTCGCAACTGGGTTTGAGTTTCATTAGACGATCGACCATCTCCAAGCCCCCTATCCTGAACCTCTATGCTTCTAGCCATTTCTTCGAAGTCTAATTTGTTTTCACCTGCATCATCTCCATCTACTGCAGATTCCTCTAACTTAAAGTTATTTCGGGTATTTTCTTTTCTGTCCAACTGATTTTTTTCCAATCTTGGTGGCTTTGGAGGACCATACGATCTATGGGTGTTGTCGTGTTTAGGTATAGTGGGCACAATACCGTTATGTAGCAGTTCAGGTAACGATGGGTCCTTATCTTCAATTAATTGAGACATGCTTTGTGTTCGATGTTGGGTTGAACATGCTGGATTTCTCATTACATTCCAATTTCGATCTCTATTTTGCGAGTTATTCATATCTATTAAAGGCGCAGAAGGTGGCCGATGGACTTGGCTATTGATTTGTGTATGTAAAATGTCAGAATTATCTTCATTAAACTTGCCTTTGTTGGATGCATTTTGAACTTGATTACGCAATAGACATATTTTCAGACCAGTACAAAAACATTCAAATGTCAACAAACCATCGTGGGATGCAACCTTCTGCAAGCTCTCAATTACACCGCGGGGTAAGCCTTTCGTACGATCGTCTCTCCAGCGATTTTCAATATCTGTGAGTTTCACATATCCAGTTTGTTTATCATCCATAATATCAAACAAAGTCCGCATAGCCGATACGAACTGTTTCGGCAAAGATTCCATTTTTGGTAGACCTCACATACTTCAAATAAGTTTTACACATCATAATTTTTTAATGTCATTGCATTTCCACTCTTAACTTCATACAAATAAAAGTTGTGCATTATGGCACTTTACACAATAACATTCACTTTTTACACTGATGAAAACCATTGGCGTTAAATGAGTTTTTTGTCACAAAATATTGGAAAATAATAAAGAGAATAGTTACAGAAATCGGAAGTCTGGCGGAGTTAAATATCTGACCGTTTGTTAAACGGTATTTGTAAGCAACCGGCTTGTGGGAGTGAATTTGCGGACTATGCAGCCCATGAGTGTGAGCGATGAAACCGGTTTAACGACATTTCGGGACAGGTAGAGACGATGGGCCGGCTCGCCACTGATTGACCCGAGGGCATTAATGACGAGATTATGTTTTTAAACTAAAAAGTTTTCAATTAACGTTCTGACCTATATATTACGATGTCCACTTACTCCACCCATCGAATCGGTGGTAGCTCAACATCTCAGCGATCAAAATATAGGATAAAAATAACATAATGAATAGAAAGGATAAAACCGCGAAAACCAATTATGTACCTACTGCGTATTACGACGTACGGAAGGACGAACGTAGTAGGTACGAAATAATGCTAGATCCTATTTTGTTTAGGTAAGTTCATACACAATGTACTGTGGGTATGACATAATTATAAGGATGATTTAAATTCACAGATGCTGTCGTCAATTATTGAAGCCGACGACTCACAATTCACAATTATAATTGATTACGATTTCGGGGCGATTGTAAGAATGGTAAGATTCAACGGAGGTAGAGTTTCAGTGTAGGAGTCGAGGGCGTAGTCAAAGCACGACCGCATTACCTAATCTATCTGCCGCCAAATGGTAGTGTTCAGCACTATTGTATTTCCGTTAGATGGTAATGTATGGCCCCGTAATAACTTTTCACAGATACAAACCAACTAAGGTCTCAGGGGTGCCAACACATCTGCATTGACCTCTGGTCTTTATGTGGTTGTCTATAGGCTATAGGCTGCACTTAACATCAATGTGAACTACATGCTTGTTTGCCACCATCACATAAAAATTATTTTAAAATATACTAAATAGTATATAGATATTTTTTTCCTTTTATTACTAACGGGTTTTTGTATATAATTTACCTTCTTTTAAGTGATAGTGGTAATGTACGATGGTAGAGCTTCAATGATCGAGCTCGAAGGCACACAAATATTATGTGAGTAATAAGGGTAGGTATGTCAGATAACTTAAAATAATGGGTGTTAATTTTGTGGTTTCTTGAGCTGCTGATTACGAAAATGGTATCCATTTTTCTTCCGTACATGTAATGGTATCTGATCCGATTAACTTTAGATTTTTTTAATAATGGATATAACACATATTGCCCGTGTCGAGTATAACGACATTTTCGATTTCGTAATAAGCAGCGTTAAAGTCAGGGTCAGTAAGTCAATTATTATATATATATATATATATATATGTATATATTAATAAATACTCTACCTGCTTTAGATTTGTTGAAATCTAATGAAGTAATAATAGCATTGGCAACCCTGGGCGAGTTTTTGCGAAAACTTTGAAGGAGGCGTGTGGTGCCCTTATTTTATTTCATTTTCCACCACTGAGCCAACGAGGGTGTCGTCAAAGTTTATTACAGTGCCCGTGTATATTGAAATAGGTTATGGTTACCTCCAAAATTTCATTTGTAAATGTTCTGGTAAAGTAGCCATCGTTTTAATCGAATTACTGACTGTAACCAACTTGACTAACGTAATAAATAATTGACTGACTGACTACAATACTGACTTTTACGTTTTACGCTACAATACGAATACGAAATATCGTTTTACTTGACACTGGCAATATGCGTAACAGCGATGCCATAACAACTAAAAAAAAAACACCCAAACGAACCAAACTAGGGATGTAACTTAGCTGGCAAAAAAACGATTCTTATATTATACGCTAATTTATATTCTTATAATATACGCTAATTATAATCAATTTTCAAATAATCGATTATTCCATTAATAGTTTTTGATTTTAAGAATCGGAAATTCGAAGCTATTACAATTGTCTTTATTTGTTCATCGAAACAACTTGCTAAATAAACATAAACAATTTATATATTGTATGAAAATAAAAAAAAAAATTACTGACACGCTTCACTGACGTTATTCAGTGAAGCGTGTCAGTAATTTTTTTCTCATCAAATCATCTATAATCATTTATTTAGCAAGTAAAAGAAAAGAAAAGTAGTTGAAATCATCATATCGATAGATGGTTTAGCAACTCGGAAGTACGGAACTGCGAATTAAGATAACGGACATGCAAAATGTGTCCCGTCGGGCCTCGGATGGACGCGGGCGTCCAGCGTTATTTGGAACGCAAATTCCGCTCGTTTCCTCAGACGATCGTATACGTCCAGACCGCCCAATGCAATTTCAAACTTGATTTTAACAAAATGGAGTTTACTTTTGTAAGAAAAACTATTGACCATAGAGTAAAACATAAAATTTGCCATTCAATTGATCAAACACCCGAAATCCACAGACAATTTTTTTTTTTTAAATGTTTAATTATGGCGCGTGTCAAGGGTCATGGTGGTGTCATGGTTATTGGTCTGTGGTGTCATGTTTCAAGTGGATGTCAAGTGGGTTCTTTATTTATTGAATTGTTTCAGTGATTTTCAAAGTAAAATACAGTGTTTTGTGTTTTAAATATGACGAGAAATAATGTGAATGTGTGTTTTTTTAGAACAGTAAATGATTAGCTATTATACTAGTACAATGTGTGAATTTCAGTGATTTTGTGCGAGAGATTTTCACTTTGGATTGTGAGGCATATATTATTTTTTAATCAAATAGGATAAAATATAAAGAAAAAAACTCATTTTCTCATATTTTATTCTATTTGATTAAAAAATAATATAAATCGGCTGCTTAAACATAAATAACAATAACAATAAACTCGTATAAGAAATCAACATAAATATGTAATTCGATCTCAAATATTTAATTCGATATTTTTTTATTTACGTAATTCTAACATCATTTTGGATTTTAAAAATTGGTTAATTTTAATTATATATTCGAAAGTATTCTATTAGATAATTACTTGAACTCTTTTTATTCAATGTATGCCACAACAGTAGCTAATATCGAAAAAAAATAATGTTACAAGGATCGCATTTTTCGAAGCATTTTTTTCGTGATTATCTTTCTTATTGGAAATTTGAGATTTTTATATTTATAAAGACAATTTATTTAGCAAGTAATTGTCGTTGAAATCATCACGATAGACGGTCTAGATAATTTTTATGCGCATTTATAAGAAATCAGTTCCGATCGGAAGTCCGGAAGTGCAAATTACGACGTGCAACGTTGCAATTTTTAATTAAGTCAGATGCATCCTAGTGGGGTTAAAATATTAAAAGTTCGATGGGAAACTACGAAACAAATAATCTACTTCTAAATAAAATAAAATTCATTACGTGAAATAGCGAAATTAAAAATCGATTGTTTTCGTAAAAAAATCAAACAAATAAATAAAACGATCACTCAGAAAATAATATCGATTTGTAAGTAATCGATTATTTTTTCACATCCCTAACCCGAACGTCAAGGCGTCGACGTCAAACGTCAAAGCCGTCAAAGTTAATTCTCGATTCTCGTGACCCAGTGGAACTGAGAAACTTTCTATAGGATTTCTGTGTGGCTGGCACTGATTAAAATAGCCATTAGCCAATTATATATTAACTAACACATGTCTTCCTTAAACTGAGTTGAATCAAAAACACGTAGCCTATTTACTCTTGTGTGTCTGTTATGTGTTGGTACAACCATCGCTCTTAGATCCACACCTTGAAGTTTTAGTAAAATTAAACTAAATAGTACCTACAATGAGTAATGTTGTAAATAATTCGGAAGTCCATGAATCGAATGGTAATTTAAACCAAGATAAATCCAGAAAAAGTTGGGTGAAATTTGATGATGAATCTTCTCAAACAAACATACCCGTATCCGAAGCAAATGAATCACAAGAAAATGCTACAGCCAGTACATCTAGTTCTTCCAACCCTACGTTACCTGCAGTGCTAAAAACGGAAACTGTTCATGTCAACTTAGAACGAACAGATAAAAATACAGATACAGTGCCACAGGGAATTCTAATGAAGAATGTTGAATTTATCAATATATGTCAAGGATTTAGTAAGTCTTAGACATTTAACAAATTAAGAAGTATAATAAAGTGCCCATTTTATTTGCATCTTAATGGAGTAGGCAGTGCCCATTTTATTAAATTTAAAAAATTCCTACATTGTACTCTATATTACTTAATTTCTAATGCAATACTGTGTTCAGAAATTAAAGAAAAATAGTGATGTTTTGGGTAGGTATAGTATCTGCAATCTCAGAATAACCAGTCTAGCTGGTTTACCACTAAGCCCACATCCAAACAATGATTTCTCTTTCTTTTTTGATTAAACTGATTAGTATTTGATTGCAAAGATATTTTATGAACAGTACCTATGTAGATTTTGGTTGGGTTTGACTACCAATCAATGGCAGTCAAACCATTTTGAAACGGCAATAGTAAATATTAAAACATGAGATTGGCAGCAGTGTTGAATTTTGGAACCTGATAAAAAAAGCAAATGGAAGTGGCAAACAAGCATGCACAACAGTTTACATTGATGTTATATGACTGTGGCCTATAGACACCCACACAAAGACCACAATCAAAATGCAGATACGTTACCACTTCTGAGGCCTGAGGTGTTATGCCTCTGTGCCGGAAATTACGGGGCCGTACATTACCACCTGACCGGAATACAATAGTGCTGAACACTACCATTTAGCGGCAAGTATATTAGATAATGCTGTGGTGCCTATGCCTGCGAGCTCCGTCACTGGAGCTCTACCGCCAGTAAAATATATTATTTATATATATGTATTCCTTAGAGGCCATCCATCAAATACGTCGTGCTAAAGAAAGCCTTTTCAGACCCCCTCTCCCTCTATTGTCACTCTGTGTCACACTATCTGTGACCCCTCTAAAAATATTACGTCACATTAACTAAGCCCCATGAATATTATTTTTTTATCAGGAATAGTCAAACAAAATATTAATTTAAAGTATTCTAATGAACTGCGAACGTCACGTTACCATGAACCCCTGTCGCTTCCTGTGTTACCTCTCCCCCTTGTATGCGGACGCATTTTATGGATGGCCCCTTACACGCAGTTTCCATAACGTCATATTTTCAGCTGAAGTAATGTCATCATCCGATTTAGCTAAGCGGGATATGTTTTTCCAGTGTATTTTCCATCACTTCTCTGAAATGTTTCCAATTAGTTTTTTTTAATGGATTTTGCATGGTTTAGCGACTTCCAAGATATCATTATGTAGGACAGCCACAATAGGAGAATGATCTGAGGATAGATCGTAAGTAGAATGACAATGTAAGGCTGAGATTGGGAGCCCTTTGGTGATGAAAAAGTCCACTAGATCCGGTTTCTTTTTTTGGATCAGTTGGCCAGTATGTAGGTTTTCCAGGGGATGTGACACTAAGATTAAGATGCTGAACAGTTTTCATGAGCTCTCGACCCCTTGTAGAAGTAATTCTTGCGCCCCAGTCAATATGTTTGTCGTTGTAGTCACCTCTGGCTATGAATCTGTTTCCAAATTGATTGAAGAATGAAGTGTATTGTTCAGTTTTTAAGTTGTGCTTGGCAGGAATATAGAGTGCACAGATCTGTATTGGGCCATTAGAGCTTTCTATGGTGATGATGGTAGCCTGAATTTCAGCTCTGCAGTATGGATTGTGGATGTAATGTTTGATGTTGTTTCTTATCAGTAAGGCCGATCCTGCATGTGCTGCACCATCTGGGTGATTTGTGTAGTAAACTTTGTACTTTGGCACTTCAAAGTGACTTTTAGCTGTGAAATGAGTTTCGGATATAAGCATAAAGTAAATTTTATGTGCTTGTAGAAAAGTTGTTACTTCCTGAGTATGTTTTGACAGCCCATTTGCATTCCACAAGACGAGGATTATGGGTTTAAATGGACTCAGTCGCGAGGGGGCAGGGTGGGCCGCCTGCCTCCCGCTTGAATAAAATCCTGGCTGCTCGCGTATCGAACTGACTGCGAGCGCAATTCGGTCATTAGATTTAATAGAAGGTTTGTCATTGTATTCATCTGTTGCATCATTTGTTTAAACATGTCCATTAGTTCTTTGAATTCATTAGTGCATTTTGAAGGGTCCTCGCTCTTTTGCTGGTGCGTGTTAATAACACTATGTTCTTGTGGTGGAGGTGTTAATTTTGATTCACTTGAGTCTAGTGGTTTAGAAGGTGGAGTTGGTACCTCTATTTGCTTCATGCTGTTGCTAGCGACTTCGGCGTAAAGTTTGTTTTGTGTTTGACGTTGAACGAGATTAGCAGGTTCACTAGTGATACCAGTAATGGCGTGGTCTGATTTGATTATCCTGCTACGACGGGGGTCCACGGGGGGGGCCTTGACGGAGGGTGTTTTTGTCTCTGCAACTCCTTGTAGATAGTACAGCCTTTGTAATTTGCAGGGTGGTTCCCATCGCACAGAGCGCATTTAACGTCATCGGATCGTTCCTTTCGCAAACAGGCCGAGGAGGTACAGGGCATGATTACCAGCACATTTAATGCATCTTGGGTTTGGCCGCAGTAGGATTTTGTGTGACCATAGGCCAGACAGTTAGCACATTGAGGGATTGTGCGTTTTGGTCTCGGAGCTTCAAACTTCACACGACAGTGTAGAAGGTTCTTTATATTATAAACGTCTTTATTATTTAAGTTTGATTTGAGTTCAACTACAAACATGTGCAGAGGAGTTTTCGTTGTTGTTTGTTTAATATTCCATATTATTATGTTAATGGCAATGTGTCCTAGTTTAGCCAGAGCTTCACGAATATCCACAATATCAGTTGATGGATGTATACTCTTCAGTATAGTTTTAAAGCTCCTTTCCTGTTTGGGTTTATATGTAAAGTATTCTGTCTTTTTATCGTCCAGTTCTTTAACAATAGTTCTGTAGGCGTCGCTTGTTTTAGGTTGGATTTTGACTTGGTCCTTGGGTAGAACTTTTATCTCAAAGAGGTCTCGTACGGTCTCATCGAGTAGATGAATTAAAGGCCTAATGTTTGTAACTCTACTGGTGGCAGAGCTCCAGTGACGGAGCTCGCGGGCGTAGGCACCACCGCATTACCTAATGTACTTGCCGCTAAATGGTAGTGTTCAGCACTATCGTGTTCCGGTCAGGTGGTAATGTACGGCCTTGTAATTTCCGGCACAGAGGCATAACACCTTAGACTTCAGGAGTGGCAACGCATCTGCATTTTGACCTCTGGCCATTGTGTGGGTGTCTATAGGCTGCAGTCATCACTTAACATCAATGTGAACTGCAGGCTTGTTTGCCACTTTTATTACATAAAAAAAAACTTTATCAAAAAAATTGGAAGGGGTTTTGGAGTTTTTTCTACAGGTTGGGGCTGAGGCTCCTCTTTGTCCTCTTCATTTTCAAGCACAGAGAAGGAATTTGCGTGGGCGTAGGCTGGCTTAGCCAGTATATACTGAGCTTAGATTGTTTGTGGCTTCGATCTGCTTCAGGACTGTTTCTTTTCCTCTTGCAGTTTTCAACTTCAGTCCATTTTGTATGTTGTGGATTTTGATTACAATTTGTTTCTTTTGAAGAGATAGTCTCATCATTTATGGTTTGGCTGCAGTCGCTAACAGGCTGCGATCTCGGCCTATGAAATAGGCCAGGGTGAAAAATTTGTTGTGCAAGTATTTTGTCAGTAGAATCTTTTAATAAATGCGTTCAGTCAGCAGCCTGGAAAGCAACACCCCGCCATAAAACTATAGAAAGCATTCCTATGTATCCACAAATCGCAATTGACCTGATCCAAAAAAAGCGACAAGCCAGAAAGCAATGGCAACTTACTCGTAATCGCAAAAACAAAAAAGATTCAACAAACTAGTAAAGCGAGTCAAATGCATTCTCGAAAACATAAAAAACAGAGATGTAGAAGAATATCTATCTACCGTGGACGCAACTGCTGCAACAGATTATTCTTTGTGGAAAATAACTAAATCCATCAAAAGACCTATTGTTTTCCAATCGCCACTACGCCGCGACAATGATACTTGGGCTAAAAGTGATGCTGACAAATCTTTATTGTTTGCTGAGCACTTGTCGCAAGTGTTCACACCTAATCCTGCTTCTGGCTCAACTAAAGTAGAAAAAGTCATGGAGGCTCTCTCTGCGCCTCACCAGCTTGCGCCGCCAATCAAAAAGTTCACAATAAGAGAGGTTCATTCTACTATCAGAAATCTCAATCTGAACAAAGCTCCCGGTTATGACCTAATAACAACAAAAGTCATGAAAGAACTGCCTCGGTAGCCTAGTGGTAGAAGGCCACTACTACTACGCTGAGGTCCTGGGTTCGATTCCCGGGTAGGGGTTATCAGAGATAATGGTGAAAAAAGCCTTTATCTCTGGTTCTATTGGGATTTTTCCATTTTCTGGAAATTTCCCAGTACCTCAAAGTTTGGTAATGTGCCCGGAGATGTCAACAGGCTCGCCACCTGTTACATGGGCCAAAACGTAACCGGCGAATCGTGGGTGTTTGCATGTATGCTTGTATGCATGCATTTACCTCTGCCTACCCCTTCGGGGATTACAGGCGTGAAGTTACGTCATGAAAGAACTTCCTTACTCAGCGATTTCTCTGCTGACAGCGATCTATAACGCTATCTTGAGAATACGCGCCAGCCCAATGGAAAGTGGCTGAAATTAAACTTTTCTGATTCCTAAACCGGGAAAAAACCCTGAAAAAGTTTGTTCCTACCGCCCTATAAGCCTACTACCGGTTACATCAAAGATCATGGAAATTCTTATTCTAAAGCGGCTGACACCGGTACTCGCCAAATCAATTAATTCCGAGCCATCAGTTTGGCTTCCGAGAAGCCCATGGAACTATTGAACAAGTCCATCGCCTGGTTGAAAGGATAAATTATACATATGAACATTTTTAGACATTTCGCAGGCATTTGACCGTGTCTGGCATGAAGGCCTTTTATATAAGATCTTGAAAACCCTACCTATTAACTTTTACCTCATCATAAAATCATATCTTCAACAACGCCGTTTCTATGTTAAGTATGGAGAAGAAGTAACTAACTTGTTTGAAATTAAAGCTGGTGTTCCTCAGGGCAGTGTAATGGGCCCTGTCTTATATCTCATATACACCTATGATTTACCAACCACAGAGGATGTCCTTATAGAGACATTTGCTGATGATACTGCTCTGTATTAATTGCAACCCACAAAAATCCAGTGACCGCATCATATATGTTGCAGAAAAGCCTAGATGAAGTTTCAGACTGGCTAAAAGACTGGAGAATAAAAGCTAATGAGGATAAGTCTATACAAGTAACTGTCACTCTTAGACATGACACGTGCCCCACTGTCACGCTTAACGGTATTACGATCCCTCAGTCCGAAGACGTGGGTTACTTAGGCATTCATTTGGACAGACGCCTTACGTGGAAGAAGCATCTATTCACAAAAAGGAAAGCCCTAAGTGTTCAACTTCGCAAACTCTACTGGCTCTTAGCATGAAAATCAAATCTCTCACTGAATAACAAACTTCTCTTATACAAAACTATCCTCAAACCGATATGGTCTTATGGAGCAGAATTATGGGGAACTGCAGCAAATTCTAACCTGGAAATCATTAAACGGTTCCAATCAAAAGTTCTCCGCATGATAAGTGACGCTCCATGGTTTGTTTCCAACTCTCAATTACACCGAGATCTGAAGATACCAACAGTGAAGGAGGAAATTCTTAATAAATTGAAGTCGTACTCTCGTCGCATGGAGAGGCATCGCAACGAGCATACTTGCGGATTGATGAAGCCCGTTCGCGCCTTTAAGCGCTTGAAAAGGAGAGGTCCCCAGGACCTTCTCCCATCGTAAAGATCTTTCTCGAGGATTTTACTTTGTATGTGGATGCGCCACTGGGCGTGTACCATGCATGTCTATACTGAAATGTTTAACCATCAGCTAAATGCCCAAATGAGGCAGATTGCAGAAATAAAGGAGATAAAAAAAAAAATTTTCAGCGCCAGTAATATCCCGTAGAATTTTTCTCGTGGTCACCGTACTCAACTGTCAGAGGCCGCCATTTTGACTCATAAAAAACCATTTAACAATATGATCAAATTAGTTTGAACATTTCGATCATCATAAGATGGCCAATGGAAAAAAAAACAACAATAACAACAAACAGCAACAGCAGAAAAATGCAACTATTTCATAAAATTCTCACTCATTTCATGATATGGGCAATTTTACGATATGGCTACGACATACCTATTATATGAGGTTACTGTAGTGTAACAGTTGGAAAAGTAAACACAAAAATAATTACTCACATTGCAACATTGTATTTCCTAATCTGAACACTAATTATCATATTTACAGCCAATGGCGACATTATCGTGACATTGCTGCCTGTTAACACAAAATGGCCTTGGATAACTGCAGCACAATTCCGACCAGAACTTGTACCAGAGGAACTGATGGCTCAAGGATTAACGGTATTATATTTTATAACGCAGGCTGTTTCTTGTGGCCCGAGTCCTTAATTTGAAATAAAAAGGACCTATACGAATAAAAAATTGCAATAAAATTATGTATACTATTACTTATAATCATAATCATTTACTTACGAGAATATTACATAGTTTTGTACAGATGGTGAGAGTACAGCTCAATCAGATTATAATATTCTACCATGACAGTGGTGTGTAAAACAAAGTAGAAATAAATTATATATTTTTAATAAGTAGAGGATTCTCCGACTGTACATATTATTTTTAATCAGATCTCTCGCTCCTACTTTGTAGGCAAATCGGAACTCACGATCACACTTCTAGTGTTGTGAACTAAGAAAGGATTTGTCGATAGTCAATAGCAGGTAATCAGGGAAAGGTTAAGGAAATGAGGCAAAATATTTAATAAATAGGTACGCATGTTTGTAATGGTTCAACTATAGTTACTTACTTAATTCAATCGCAATAAAGACGTCATGGTTCGGGCCTTTTTGCAGCTTCAGGATCAGCTCTAATTTGAAAAATTGTTTCTCTTTTACAGTTAACAGTTGAAGAATATGTTCATGCAATGGAACTGCTGGTCAATGATGCACGCTTCACTATGTACAACATCTGTTACAAGCGTGTTCTAGTTTGTTGGATAACTGTAGCATTTCTTGTTTTACTTACATTACTATTTTCTGGTCTAACTGGACTTACTCTATTTTCGCTAGGTGTCCTATGGCTGATACTAAATGCTATGGCCATTTTCCTTTGTATGTGGATAAAACTCAGGCTTTCAAAGGGATTAGAACAATGCATGGCATGTGTGAATAAATTATTGAGTAAGCATAAGCTGTTGCTCGCTCTTGATGACAGAGGAAAGATTTCATGTCATAAAGTCAATTTATGTTTTATATACTTCGATTCTGGACCGTGTATAGCTCACCTTCAACAATTTATTGAAAGCGAAGAAGGCAAAACTATAATGCAGGGTTGGGAGCAAAGACTGGATGTGTCTGCAAATGATATAGTTATTCAAGGCAGTCAATCGACGAGGCTGTCTCGTAAACAGGTATGAAACCCACGTATTTTAATTTAGTTAATATTATTTGGATTTCTTTTATAGAAATTAGTTCTTTTACCTATCCCCCAATGGTATATCAATTTTTACTCCACCCGGACTTTAATTCGATTCCCAATTTGACATTAGCTACTGTCACTCCGTAAAATAATGATACCACATTTAACATAATAGTGATGAACCCAACAATCGATAAAAAATCGCGATTTTATGTTTACGTAATTATAATATTGGTGAGCCAGTTTTAAGATTTATTGATTGTTTTTATTAAAAAAAAAACACATTATTATTCACAATAATTATTTATTTATTAGTAACAATTGCAATATTATATTAAAAGTTAATGTTTTTAAAAAACAAAACTTATAATAAAAGAGCCTAGATAGCTAGTCTTTTTTAACTTTAAGTATATTTGTTTGTTTCGGTTTGCCATCAAAATGATTCCTCAGCCAAGTACATCACAAAGAGACGAAAACACATTGTCCCCAACGAAAAAAAAACGTTTACGAAAAGTTTTGACGGTTACTGAATAAGTAATGATCCGCAACGCCTATAAGTACGTGAAAAACTAAACTACTCCGCTAAAATAGTAGTTGTTTAGATAATACTATAAACGATTTGAATCGATTCGGAAATATTTCATTTTCGTATCGATTAATTTCGCAACGTCACTATTTAGCAGTTGTCATTACGTTGCAACACTGAAAATGTAAATCCAGGAATCGAATTAAAATGCAACTACCTATCACACTTAGTAATAATAAGTAATTCTTTGGCTAAATTATTACTAAGTGTGATAGTTGCCACACGGGAAAAATAGAATAGAATAGAAAATTCCGGGTATAGTTTACAATCTAAGTACATATGTCTCAGGTTTCAGATACACAATGTCATTTGTGTATGTTATAATTTATGATGTGGGAATAATAAAGTAGGTACATGCAACAATTTTTGTATGCAAAATATAAACGGCTTTTACTTGTTTGAATGCCATATCCTTAACATTGTCATACTAACATTGGTCGCCTGCATATTATTGTGTCCATATTTTTAACAGAAATTCCTTATGACATTATTGTTATGTATGTTAAAATAAAAATTAAAGTCATGGCATACTTACTAACGAAAAAATTATACTTGTACACAATACTACTTTACTGGTGGTAGAGCTCCAGTGACGGAGCTCGCGGGCGTAGGCACCACCGCATTACCTAATATACTTGCCGCTAAATGGTAGTGTTCAGCACTATCGTGTTCCGGTCAGGTGGTAATGTACGGCCCTGTAATTTCCGGCACAGAGGCATAACACCCTTAGGCCTCAGGAGTGGTAACGCATCTGCATTTTGACCTTGGTCTTTGTGTGGGTGTCTATAGGCTGCAGTCATCACTTAACATCAATGTGAACTGCATGCTTGTTTGCCACTTCCATTACATAAAAAAAAAAAAAAAAAAAAAAAAAACAATAATTTCATTACTCTTAGGGTACATGCACATCAGGTTTTTTCAGGCCCCGTCGACGCTGAACGCGCTGCGAACGTGTTATCGCAACCAATTTAGGTACTATTAGGGAACTGGCCACTTGCTTACATTGATACGTTATGCGATGTTATATTTGAGTGAATTCGGGTAAGCAGAGAATTCCCTGACTGTATCTTTGCATTACTCAAAACTATGCATACGTTTACAATAATGTGTTATAACTTGACCAGAACCGCTGTACCGCGCCTTAGGTATGCATGCGGGGAGACTGGAGTTAGCATCGGCTGTAGCGTTCTGTCAGTCTGCCGTCATCGCATCCTCCCCACTCGCTGCGTATACATAAGGCGCGTTACATCGCTTCTGGTCTAGCTATAGGCAGATGACGACTTTTTACACGCCGTTGACGTTGTTGTTGACAAACCATACAACTAGGCAGGTCGAACTTCGAGAAAGAGGTCATTCGCCGAATCAAACTCGGCTGGGCAGCGTTCGGGAAGTTAAGGAGCGTTTTCTCGTCAAACATCCCGCAGTCCTTAAAGACGGAAGTCTTTAACCAGTGCGTTTTACCGGTGATGACCTACGGTGCCGAGACGTGGTCTTTCACTATAGGTCTCGTACGAAAGCTCCAAGTCATTGAAGAGATGCTCGGCGTGTCCCTACTGGATCGAATCAGAAATAAAGAAATCCGTAGGCGAACGAAAGTCGCTGACATAGCCAAGCAGATCTCCAAGCTGAAGTGGCAATGGGCAGGGCACATAGCTCGGAGAACCGATAGCCGCTGGGGCAGAAAGGTTCTCGAGTGGAGACCACGTATCGGCAAGCGCAGCGTAGGGCGTCCACCTGCAAGATAGACCGACGACCTAGTGAAGGCTGCAGGTACCCGCTGGATGCACGTCGCTTCCGATCGGTCGGCATGATGACGTTGTTGACCCGATAATAACTATCACAGAGACAATAATTAAGATCTCAGAGGTGGTAACGCATCTGAAGTTTGTCTACTGGTTTTTGTGTAGATGTCTCTAGGCTGCAGTCATCACTTAACATCCATGTGAACTGCATGCTTATTCGGCGCCTTCGTTACATAAAAAACGTGCATATATCGCTTTGTTACATCAATATAGACGCGCTGTAATAGCGCATCTGTATTATTAGGCAGCATTACGATCAATCTATTACCATTTTTTATGTTAACGGAATAATGTCTCACTTTAACGAGAATATTGGATTTTATTGTTGCTCGACCGCGCACGAGATATGTGCGTTTTACTATGTAGGGTACAAGGGGAGCTGTTCGTATGCGTGTAAACTGTCCTTAGCATCTAGCAGCACCGGGAACGCGTGATTAAAACGTGGTGTGGTGTGCCCCTTACTAATTTATCATTTATATCAGCCTATGTTTAGTAACTTACGTATATTTAAATAATGCTTGAATTGATTAATCAATAAATAGGGTGGTTTTGGTTCTTGTCGAAAAACCCACGCATGAATGTTTTATTTTTGACATCACTTGTACGTCAAGAGCGTACCTTCAGCCTCCAGTTTAACAAACTCTATTACTTATAATATAAAAACCGGTCAAGTGCGTGTCGGGCCACGCGCAGTGTAGGGTTTCAAAGTTTTTGGGTATTTACATCAGCCAAGTACGAATCACTTTACTCTTTGTAACATAAACAATAGCGACATGCAAATGACGCCTGGCGCCATCTATCGCGAAACTTTATTTATAATTTCTGAAAAATTAATATTTTTATATACTTACATGTAACGGAAATAATGCACACTCTCTAATGCCCCGGTTAGAAAATCGAGTTATAATCATAATACATGAACTGTAATGAAATGTTTATGTATATAATATTTTTTATTTAAGAAATAAGTTGTCCTCAATTTGTACGAACAGTATGCAGACCCTATGCATTCTTACCCTACCTCTACCTACGGCCGCACATAAAAACAAGAACATTCTCACACACGTACACTGTTGCAATGTGATGTAGCGTAACCTACGTACCCTTATTAAGCACTCGCTGGTAATTAGATTAATTTCCACTAGTTTAGTCCTTAAATTATTATTTATAATAAAAAGCACGTCTCAACGAGTTCTAATAAAGTTGTTGAGTCTAACATTTCATTTTGGATAGACGTTAGTCTCATTTTCGTTTGTATTGACTGTGCATCAAATAGGTGACCATAAATTCTTTAATTGTAATTAATTTTGGGACAAAATATTACCTATATCAAAAATGCCTGAAATCGATTCGGTTATCGATTCTGTACAAACTAGTTTCGGGTTGTAATTTAATTCTGTTACACGTTGTGCATATATTTATTTTCCATAAGCGTGGAAATATTTATGTTATTATAATTGATATTTAATAAAAATGATGATATTTAATATATTACATTTATAAATCTATTGTAAACATTTTAACAAAATTAAGTTTCTATTGAAAAAAATTCTATGGAGTTGTTTGAAATTTTCGAGTAAAATATATTTGGTCGACTATTACTCACAAACTTGTAAAGCCTACTTAAGTGTGATAGTTTTCCTTTTAATTTCATCATATAGGTTTAACTTGGGAGGGGGGGAGGACACTTGACTAACGAAAATTGGCTATTTAAAGTCACGAACAGTTAACTAAATCGAAAAACGATATCGCACACTTTATAGAAAACAAAAAAAAAATATTCGCGCGTTACGTAAAGGGGAGGTACCCTAA
The DNA here is from genome assembly GCA_036365455.1 of Macrosoma leucophasiata. Classification (NCBI taxonomy): domain Eukaryota; kingdom Metazoa; phylum Arthropoda; class Insecta; order Lepidoptera; family Hedylidae; genus Macrosoma; species Macrosoma leucophasiata. The sequence continues at coordinate 15,767,220 of JAWQUS010000007.1, read as the reverse complement.
ATATATTTTTTTATGTTTTTTATTCTACCACTTTGTCGGCGGGATTTAGGTGCCAAACTTCAAGCTCTCAAGCTCTAGTACCAATAGTTTTGCGCTAAACTGCGGACGGATAGACAAACGGACATGGCGAAACTATAAAAGAGTTCCTTGTTTACTACGGCACCCTAAAATTGTACAATCTAATATATCGGTGTATGGACAAATGGTGCAATTTATCAGAGCTACATTGGAGATAGGCTATTACCTTCTTTAATTTGATCGATTTCTTATTCTCGATCGATAGCTTGTCATACTTAGTTTTTGTCTTGTAGCAATATCTGAATATCTACTATAAGTAATTTAACAAGTAATTTTATCAATCCTTTACTGCCTACCTCACTCTATCTCAAGTTCTACAGAATCCTGGTTCTGATCCAATGATAGGTACCTACATAAATTTATGTAATTGCTATCTAAGAACACGATGTTTCAATGTTTGACTTATCTGGTAGCTGACAGTAGCTGTTCTGTATTTAGTGGTGTGGTGGTAAATATATCTACGTTATGGGATTTTTGTAACACTATAATTTTATAATATGTTTAACATTCGCAACAAGCCAGAATCTTTTGTTACTGGTCATCCATATAGCGGATATTCAGTCTTAACGCTTTCAGAAGCTGACGTCTTCACTTCATAACATACACAACGATGTCTTCATAACGTACATAATCTTTGCTCAGATTTCACTTTTTTTTTTTAAAGATTATTGTACCGTCAGCTTGAAATAGCGACGACAGCACGCTGTATGAACACTAGCGCATTCTGTCGTCGCATATAATCCGCTCCGCCTAGATTTACGCCGGACGCTCGAATTGATTGCACATTCAGTTCGTAGTAATCCATAAAAATTGAGAACTTTTAATTTAGTGGTTTTGCAATTTAAAGTTTTCAAGTAAGTTACCCGTTGCTTCTTTAATATAAATACTGCTATATAAATACTTAAGTATTAAATTTCAACATGTGGAGTAGTGGTCATGGGCACAAATTGATAACACCAATCGCCATTTCGACCGTAGATGTGTCATCTACGACCACACACGACTTATTTACTTGTCACACAAAAGGTGGCGTTTGAATTTATAATTGTTAAAAAATTTAATGTTACTAAGAATCCTTATAAACAAGAAACCAACAGACATTATCATTTTATATGTATGTATATTCACGCCTGGTCCCTCCCGGGATAGGCAGAGAGCGTGTTGCGTATTGTCCCTTATCTGCAAACTAGATAAATATAAAATTAATAGACGTAAAAGTACACTTATAATTTTATTATTTTGAACATTTTATTTAACTTGAGCCCTAAATTACTTAAAACTGAAATTTCAGAAGTCTGAGCAAAGAAACAAATACAATCTTAAACTTGGTCAAAATACTTTTTGTCAATAAAAAAAAAAATAATCTTACCAAATAGTATTGTAATTTTGGGTCATAATACCGTCTTTACAATCTTTACGTCCATACAAATGTCATGATTATTTCAAGTCAAGATAATCAACAAGTAAAGTATTTCCGTTTTGCACTTCAGTTAATATTTCGGTAAAATGTCCCAAATTAAGTTAATAACATAATACAATTTTCTTGGTTTATGGTAGAGGAGGTATGTTAGTCATTAACAAAAAATCCTTAATTCTAGTAGTATTCCATGGGTAAGCAAAGCATGTAAATGTGCAGGATATGGCAGAGCAAGTGTACCTACGATACCTACAGCGGTGGGGCAAAGACTTCTTGCGGCGCCGGCTCGACTGGACGTTAGACGAAGAGGGCGGCAACCCCGCGGCGCCGCGCCACTTAGCCCACGCGCTCTGCCCTTGTCAATACGTTGAGGAAATATTGCGGAACAAAGAACCTAAAGACACGCGTGCCTGTTGCCCGACGTGCAACCACTGGCTCAGGCGGCGCGGTCTCGATTGACCAAACTCCTTCACGTTTGGCAAGTCACGTTTTAATTGTATAGATGGGGAGCTCAGGTTGCTATTTTTTCTATTTACTCGAACGCGTCAAATTAAGATATGGGAGATACCTTGCACCCTGTTGGTTACCTACACTAAATCTAAAGTTTGTATATAGAGCTGCGCATGAAACGTACCCCTTAAAAAAAATCAAAAGGTCGCTACGATCTTACTCATCTTCCGAATCGTCTGAATTTTGGATAGGAGCATTGCTTGGGCACATTTTACACCCTCTCAGAATATCTGACACGCTCTTGACCCATGACGTTGATGACGCGCCATTTTCAAAAACATTTGATTCTTTCAAAAATGAAGGTGAAAGATTAATCAAGACTGTCAGATACTCAGAGAGGATGTAAAGTGAACCCAATCAAAGCTCCCTTCCAAAATTCTGACGATTTGGATGCGAGGCAAGCTCGTGGTGGAAGCCCTTGAGGTTCGTCCCCATATATAAATCTAAGATTTGGTGGAGGTACTGAACAGAGTGCAAGGTATCTCCTATATCTTAATCTGACGCGCTGGAGAAAATTCAAAAATCCTCTCTTGGACTCCCCTACTATAGTGTGTAATGTCTTCCGTTTTCACGGTTAACAGTAAACGTTTCTTCACAGGAGAGAGGTGCACTTCTATTTTTTCGGTACGCGGGGCGGTGGGGTGCGTATGTGGTTAAAAAAAGGTTGAATCTCAGCAGCGTCGTCGCCGGACGTCACGGCGAGAAATATGTGTGCCCGTGTCAGTTCATAGAGGAGCACCTGAAAACTAAACCTCCCTCAGGAATAGCTAAGTTTTTCACTTTACCTAATCAAAATGTTCAATTGTACTAAAGTATTTCGAATCCGACCATTTGTATTCATAATATCTAAGTCACTTTATTGGCAACTGTTTTACTATCATTTATGTACCTTATTGGTAACAAAATAATGATAGGTAAATTCTAATAAGTCATTATAGAGTATAGAGATTGATCTTATTTACTTAAACATATTTACATTTTTTAAAACATATCAGATATTTTATCCGTTATTGGGTATTCACCTGAAAGGGTTACTTAAAAAGACAATATCTATATATTATTGTATCTAATCCTTGTTTTAAATTATTGTTTTTATTTTAATTTATTTATAAGAATAATTTCTGTAAACATAAGTAATACACAGTTAAGTAGTATTATGCTAAGTACCTATATTATGTCGTGGCCATACATAAATACTTTTGTACAACTAATCTTCAGGAATAACTAGTTGTATCCCGTCATTAATATTTTAAATAACTTGTATAAATTCTTAGTAATAGGTACATAATTATTGTGTATTAATTGTACAAGTCGATTTATTTTGTAATTTGACCGCTAAGTTTACACATACATTTTTTTCCTCTTAACTGGCGCTTACTCTGAGCATAGGTATGTCCTGTAACGTGCGTAGGCAAAATATCGCCACATGCAGCGAGGCACGGGGTTGCGGGGTGACGCAGCGGCGGCAATGCTCTTTTGAACTTTTGTTAACATTATTTTGTTTATTTTTTTTTGGGTTATTTATCAAGATTTGAAAAAAGTATAACACATTTTGTTGGGATTAATGGAGAGAAGCTGCCTGCGATAGGTGATGCGCCAATTTCAATTTACCCTGTATACATCAATTAGTTCAATTACCTTAAACATTGATTGCAAAAGAAAAGTCAATAATTTTACTTACTACTAGTACTTACTTCCTTGAAACATTTAAAACATAGTCAACAAAACATTTCATACGAAAATCGAATCTTAATCTTTTGATTTAATACACATATTTAAAGGAGATGTTGCGAGCTCGGCTCTATATCGTACACATCCTCAAAAAATGGGTAAATTAAAGAAGAATCCGAAAATCAATTTATTTATTCAAGTATATATTTTAGAGTTACTACCACATTTAATTCAAACGATTTTATCATTTTCAACGATATTTAACATGGCGGCGACACAGCTGACGCTTCTTTAAATTGGATATCGATTAGTTTAAGTTCTTAGTATTAGCACATGAAATCGATTTCGATAGTATTCAGAAAATATTACTTTTTTCTCCAAGTTTTATATAATTTAAAAAATTCAAATGTCAAAATGACATCGCCCGCCATATTCCCTATGTTGGTGTGAGTTGCAATTCTAACTGCAAATAATATTTTGTAACTGCAAACAAAACTTAATAAGTGAAAATATGCAGTAAAAAACGTTTTTGAATTGATTTTGCCTGTTAATGATATTGTGTACAATACATGGCCGGAGGTCCATACATTTTTGCAACATCTCCTTTAATCAATTAATAATAATTATTAAAGTAGCATTTACCTAGTTCCAAAGAAAACAAAGGAGACGTGCCAAAATGTATGGAGCTTGGGCCCGCACCTTGTACACTATGTGTATTGAGATAAGAAGGAAGAAGCATAAAATACTAAATAATTTTCAGCTATTCAAATCGTTTAATAAACATTCAATTAATTGTCGTAAGTATATTTCAAAAACGAGAATGTCATAGGTATATGGTGTCATATTGTTGTCATACAAAAATTACATAAAATAAATATTTCCGACAAAAAACAACGATACAAATTATTTTTTGAGTTATTTTTCATGACACACTACGTAGTTTTCTCTATATTTTGATTATAGTCTACAAGGTGCGGGCTCAACGTGGAACTTGTCTTTTAGTGATCATTATTGTTATGGGTTCGTATACATCCCCGTAATAATTTAATATAAACTCCGGCCCTTGCAGTTTTAGCCTGGGTTGCACAACAATATTTGTTGAGTGTGTGAGTAAAATATACAATTAGGGAACTCTCCGGTAGTCTTAAATCAATAGAACTGTATACATTGATCGGCAATTAAAATTAGATTAACAAACCACGTCAGAGTAACGTTCTCACTAAATGTGCGCCTTTTCGAGCGATTAACTTCAGTGGCGTTTAGCAACTGGGAGCTGGGACTGTAAATAACGTAATGCATCGCACCTTGAAGCCTGGGTTGCACCACGATATTTGTTAAAGTTATTGTAACATTTCACTTCCTTCTCTAACTTCAACAGTTTTCTTTAAGTTAGTAAAGGATGTTAAAGGTTTTCGGGCGTCAATTCCGGTGTGTACAGTTTAGTTGGCGGTTTTAATGTTAAGCGGTTATTATCTACATTTTACACCGTACAGTTAGTACACCGTACGGATATTAAAGGTACCTAACAACTACACATACACAGTCTTTTTTTTTTAAATCAACTTTCTTTGTTACCTTTTACACTAGATATTTATATATCTAACTGAAATTAATCTTCCTTTGTCTCGAAGCATCCAGAGCAGTAAAATAAATATTAATTATAGGTACTCAAGAAGCACATTTAACCATGCACTCTACTATAGAATGGTATAGAGGAGCGATTCCTAATCGCTGTATCCTTCATTGTGTATTTTACTAGCTGACGGTTTTGTATAAATTATGCCCTATTTAGTTTTGGGACTAATTTATACAAAGCCTTTACAATCCATTTTCTTATTTAGTATTAAAGCTCACAGATATTGCTGCGAAATTACTCTTATATGCTGTTATAACATGAATGAAAATGTACCTACTAGGTTTACATTTATAAACCAATTATTCAGTATTTTAAAAGTAAGGAATTTAAATACCGACATGTATTTATTCTGGGGGCCGACCGCCTAACTTTAAAACTTCCGTGATGCGTTCGATTATGACGCCATGCTGTCAGCCTCGTACCGCCTAACTTTTGCCTGGAATTATTTTCGTCTGCAGGTACATATTTGAGAGCAAAATGTTTTAATAGGCGGTAGGAAACAGACAAGACGACGCTATAATCGAAAGCATTAGAGATGGCGGTCGGCCCCCTGGTCACAACTATACAGAGTATACCTACAGTAACTGTTTAGTTGCAATAGTTACATATCTACATATTTTGTTAGTACCTTTATGGAATTTAAAGTACAAATCTATGTACACCTGCGTATTGAAAATATTTTTTGAACATAACTAATTCGGAGGCGTCCATAAAATACGCTAGGTGTATTTAGCGAATTTCTCAATAGGGATTCGGCATGACCCTCCCTCCCCCTTACATCTCACTTAATGTATTAAGGACCACCAACAAACAGTCAAATAAAATGCTTAATGTCTTTAAAAAAATGTGACATTTATGAAAGAATGAGTATTTTTTTTACTGTATCATCATAATTACTAAAATGCACTTTATAAAGTAATGTATCAATGATAATAAAATGCAATAATAAACATATATGTAATTTAACTTGTTGTAGAAATAGGTACCAGATGTGTATGTAATCCATAATATTATTAATATAAAATGTATTTTTTTATTTACACATTATATATTTAACCAAAGCTCAATTTTTTTTTAAAACATAAATATATTATACTTCTTTCGAATATATTCTGTAGAAATATTGTACTTAATATTATAACAATAGATTAAGGACATAAAGGGTATGTTATTTCTAATCTCTAGCTAATAATATGAAAAATATGAAAATAATATTGAGAACTCACCACAAGCACGACCTTATTCCCTTTGTATAGGTAGATACGAACTGTAGTTTTTTTAAACTCTTACGAGAGTATAAAATCATTGTGCATCTCGTTGAAACTTTGTAAATTATTTTATTTATTTGAGAAACTTTTTAGCATCTTAGGTTCGGTTGCACCAAAATATTTGTTAATATTTAGTAATGAAATTAATAAATATGTACATAAGATGATGAGAACAATTATAATACTTGAATATACATATTTTATTCCAATGGAGATAACTGAATAGAATTCGTATACTATTATTAGGTTGTGGATATGAAAATAATGTTGTGATTCAATTTTAAAACATTCCGTCCAAAATAAAAGTACTTAATGGTAATATTATGATTGATATTGTTTAAGTATTACTGTACACATTGTATAAATATTTAAGATAATATATAATATACAAGTAAACTAACTCCAATTTTATTTTTCATTGCCTACATAGTTATACCCTTCTTATAAACTATAGGTCCACCGCACATCTAAAGGGCCGATTTCAACGTTTATTCTGAGAACTGCATTGAATAAAACAAGTTTTGGTTGTTTGGTTGGCGATCAACTTCGATCCAATTTCGCCGGTATTCCTGAGATATTCTTTAAAAAAACTTCCCGCAACTGTATTTAACCAATCCCTACTTAATATTGTAAATGCGAAACTAACTCTGTCTGTCTGTTACCTTTTCACGTCCAAACGACTAAACCGATTTTAATGAAATTTGGTACAGAGATAGAGCTGACTTTGAGAAATAATATAGGCTACGTAGTTATTAATAAAACGACATCCATAGCATCCATCCATCGACATCAATAGCCCTCCTTCAATAATGCCTCCGACAGGGTTAAACGACTGCTTTCTATCGATATCAACCGGGACCGACGGCTTAACGTGCCCTCCGAAGCACGGCAACGTGCATTTTAATTTGCCACTAGCGGTCACCCATCACACACCCGACCGCGCCCGCACCGCTTAACCGAGTAGATCGCTTGCGATCTACACCAGCCGCGGGGCCATGATATATTAATAGAGAATATACATATGTATACAACATACTCAAATAATACTAAAATCGGAGACATCCATCTTTTTTACCTGTCCACTTCATGTGTTATTCCCCAATATACAACATGTAACGGGAATAATGCACACTTATCTAACACCTCGATTAGAAAATCGAGTTATAATCATAATACATGAACTGAAATTACATGTTTATGTATTTAATATTTTTTATTTAAGAAATAAGTTGTCCTCAATTTGTACGAACAGTATGCACACCTTTCGCGTACTTACCCTACCTCTACCTACGGTTACACATAAAACACGAACCGAAAAAAAGTGATGTAGCATTACTTGTATACCCCTATTTAACACTCGTTAATAATAACATTAATTTTTATTTTCTACTGTTTTATTTTTTAAATTATTATTTATAATAAAAATCACGTCTCAACGAGTTCTAATAAACTTGTTGAGACTAGCATTTCATTTTGGATAGACGTTAGTCTCATTTTCGTTTGTATTGACTGTTCACCAAATGGGTGACTATAATTTCCTGAATTCTAGTTAACTTTGGGACAAAATATTACCTTTATCAAAAATGCCTGAAATCGATTCGGTTATCAATTCTGAACGAACTAGTTTCGGGTTGTACAATTTGTACATTCAATCCTGTTACACGTTGTATAGTAGTACCTATAGATAATATTAAACCTGTACCAAGTTTGATTTTATTTTCTCTTTAGTACGAATCTCCTTAGTCCGACTTCGAAGAACCAGCTATATCCTTGTGGCACAGACATGTATAGAGAAATAAAATTAAGATAAAAAGAAAGGTGAGATAAAAGGAGAAAAATAAATAGAATGAGAACTCTTTTGCGTTTCCAATTTTCGTGTAATTTAACTGTTATATTGTTTCACTAAATATCTTTTAACAATAGGCACAACTTGACTTATATGTTTACAATTAACTGGATATCACAGACATAGGACCGTTGTTATTTGAATTATTGTAAGTAAGGCCTCAAACTGGATGTCTGGACCAGTGGCGGACTAAGGGGCCCGGAGCAGCATTTGGCGTTTGAAAGTCCAGTAGCCTGACGCACGAGCAAAAAAAAAGGTCATGAGGTAAAATTAGGGGGGCCCCGCCCACGCACATATTGGGGGCGCGTATTCATGATTGATAGGGTAGATAGATTCTAAAACACACATCAAAAAGAACGCGCGAGCAAAAAATAAACGACATTTTCCTCCGTAGGCTCTACAAATCTTTCACGATTCCGAGCCGGCCAGTCGCTCTAGAGGCCCACAAAAGCGGAGGCCCGTGGCGGACCGCCCCTGCCGAAGGTTCCCCTCCCCACTGATCTCATATGGCTGGACTTATATGTTATAACAATTAACTGGATATGATAGATGTATGTACGACTGTTGTTATTTGAATTATTGTGTTCAAGATCATAAGAGTTTAGCTATATTTATGAGATTTTTAAAAGCCTCGTACAAAAATGACCTTTTTTTTTGCTGCCCGTCATTTTGCTGAAGTTGTAATTTTAACCGAAATAAAAATTTTTGTTCAAAAAGGGCAGACAATTTTATTTTTTTTACCTCGCGCGTTCTTAATTTATATTTTAAAATTTTTATTGTTAGAGATTTCATAATTTTTCGACAAAAACATAATTTGCAGGTAAGAATCTGATAATTTTGACTTTAGGGGTTGGCAACTGTCGTTGTCTCGCGCATGGGTGTTATCCAGTTTGGGACCTAATTTGTCACAACGTAACTTCACGCCTGTAATTCCCGAAGGGGTAGGCAGAGGTAAATGCATGCATTCAAGCATACATGTTACGTCACATTACCAAACTTCGAGGTACTGGGAAATTTCCAGAAAATGGAAAAATCCCAATAGAACCAGAGTTAAAGGACTTTACACCATTATCAAATATTTAATAATATTTAAATAAGGTATCAATTTAGTTCTAGTTATTGTTCATAAAATATAAATATTAACTAGACACTCCCCTTATTCATAAACATACATTAGGTACATTTCAGCTACGATGCATTGTCTTTGTTAGTAGTAAAGAGTAATTAGTAACGCTTTAATTAATGTATCTTTATGAATAAGGGGCTAAATCGTTATTTAATTTGCTACAGTAAATAAAAATGTATATCTACATTAACAATACTAATAGGCATAGAGAAATATTTAAATAGTTGCTAAATCTAATTATACAATTTAAAAAAAATTTATTTTCTAAAATCAAATAAGTACGTAAGTAAAAAATATAGTTTATATTTTTATGGAATAAAAATGGTAAAAATTTTAAAAAATCATAATTATTTAGTGAATTTAATAAAGAATTTGAGCAACTAAAAATAATACGTAAAATTTGTTCCCTAGTTGATACATTGAATTTAGCCTCTACATATATTTTACTAGTTATCACATTTACGCGATTTTTTAGGTGAATCTTTGGAACTGTCACCAGCAGAGAACACGCCACGAAATGAGTGACGCTGCTCTTTTACTTGCGATTCCTTTTCAATGGACATGATGATATCCCTACTACGTTTCAAACTTTTATCTGTTACATCATCGAGGTCAATGGAAGAAGCTAGAGATTCTAAAGATGTGACAGTGGATTGTGGTTGTATGTTGCGTAGATTAAAATCTATGTATGGTTTCTCAGGATCGTAAGCGATTGGGATAGTGGTGGAACTCTCGCTGGCCGGCGCAGCTTCCAAGGCAGCAAGCCGCATAATCTCTCGCTGTGACTCTCGGGCCTCCACCAAAAATATGCTCTCCTGTATATTGCCACAACAAAACGTAATAAAGAATATGTCAAAGCAGTAACAGTGCTTCACTAAGCTCTCAACGAAAAAACAGAATAAATAAAGCTGTAATGAACAGTAATTCTACAAAATATGTAAACCATACCTTAACTTCTTTCGTGATATATTGGTCAAGCTTATCATAAATTACAGCATGTAGACCCATCTCCTTGAGCTTCCTGATTGTGTCTTTGTCATTATTGTCGTCGCCCCAACAAAATATCACTAATCCAGCATCTGTAGCTAACTTTACCTAAAATTTAATAACATTTAAATATTACAGAAATTAAATTACTACAACGAATATAGGGATGTAGGTACAGTTAGGAAACTATCCGTTTATCTAGAGTCAACCATATAAAGCTTTTATTACGATCGCATAAGGTGCCCATGTACTAGCAGCCAGTTCCCTGATTCTTACAGATACCTATACTTAGTAGGTAATGTTGTTATTGCCTAACTATAGGCACGAAAAAGTCATTGAATATAATTTTATTATAATTAAAAATGAATCACGAAAATGTTTGTAAGCGCATAAATTCCAAACGACTGCACCAAATTGGATAAATCTTTTTTATGTGTTCGTCATTGTTAGGAGCAGCTTTGTATAAAAAAATATATTTAAAAAATTCATAACAAATATTTAAAATTCTCCGATGGCGATACAATGTTTGCAGGGTCAGCTAGTATTTTAGAACGAGATTGAAATGCCGGAATGTTTGATTTCAAATTGAATGTTTATAACTTTATTTTCATGAAGTTCCTGATCTTGCTTTATCCACAATGTATTTACAGGGGTCCAAAATGGCCTGATTGGCTCGAGAAAATAACATTGCGGCCATGCTCGATTTGGAGGACTGCTGGACCAAAATGTACGCAATTTTCTTGACATGACTATTCATTTATTATTACGTATACCTAGTTGTATAGTATTGCCAAACAAGTAATAAAATTAAATGTAAACATGTTTTTTTTGACAAAAATTACTTTAATGTCGGTATAACCATTTGATAAAATAGGTAATAATATAATGTATATCTACTAAATACATTTTTGTGCTAGTCTTGTCTCGCCGATTTTAGTAAATGTGTTTGAATGTCCTTAAATGCATAAATGACGCATTTACAAAAACATTTAGTTAAATAATAAGTAAAATCTAATTTTGTTTACGATATAATTCTCTAATATCTTCTAATAATGTTTAATGGCAAGTCACGTGTTTTGAAAATGTGTCATTGTTTTGTGGAATAAAATATGCATGGCGTGCTGTCGCGTGACTTGGGATAAATCACGGACCGAGATCGACGGCTCGGCTCCTATTGTTGCAATACCCAAGGTTGTTGTAACGTAATCAAACAATGTAGCTCTATCTTATCAGAACCTACTTAGGTACAAACTTATTATTGCTTTCATGTTCGATTGAAATTCATGTTATTTCAATGTTAATATGTATCTATTTCAGTTCCTCTTTAATCAAATACGTAGCGGCCTTGCGACTACTTGTGTGATCCATGAGCATGCAATCCACGAAACCAGATGTTTACCCCCTTATTCATAAACGTACATTAGATACGTTTTAGCTATAGAATGCTTTGTCTTTGTCAGTTGCATTGTCAAATGTGCAGCATAGAAAAAGACAAAGGAGAGATTAGCAACACTTTAGCTTAAATACGTTTATGAATAAGGGGGTTATTGTTAACGCCTTATTATTAATTAAATAGTAACAAAGAGGGTATCCCTAAAAAGTTACTATTCAATATCTAATCCTCGTACCACAGTTAGCGCGCCAAATTTAAATAAACCTAAGTATGTAAACCTGAATAATGCGCTCAGAAGGTAAATATGGTTTAGGCTGTCAGATATTAGTAATATAATCATATGCAAGTTTTACTGTCGTGCATGATAGGTCATGTCAATATATTTAATAAATAATAAATAAGATATTATCTTATATTGATATTAAGTCTCTACAATGTTGTTGTTCAACTAATTAGGTACAAATAAACACATAAGTATTTGTTGAATAGATCTATCCATTATTATAGGTAAGTACTGAATAAAATATCCTATTCGGTTCAGTTAGATGCCAGTATCGGTCATTATTGCCGGAACAGAGGCAAGATATATATTGTCCTCAGGATTAACCTAGCTTGCCGGCCTGTAATCCCCAAAGGGGTAGATAGATAGAGGTAAATGCATGCATTCAAGCATAATAATAATATTCAAACACCCACGATTCTCCGGTTACGTTTTAGCCCATATAACAGGTGGCGAGCCTGTTGACATCTCCGGGCACATTCCCAATCTCCGAGGTACTGGAAAACTTCCAGAAAAATCCCAATAGAATCAGTGACAAAGTATTTAACCCCGTAATATGTGATAGCCCGTCGACCTGGGAATCGAACCCGAGATCCCAGCGTAATAGTAGTAGCCTGCTACCACTAGGCTACTGAGGCAGTTAAGTAAATATCTACAGGCATTTTTACTTCAAAACTATTGATGAAAAAGCCGCTTTATAGAAATTAAAAAAAAAAACATTCAATCCATCCAATTGATCAAATACTCACTTGTGTAGGATCTCGCAGCAAATCCTCAGTGTGAACTACAATGCCAAGAATGTCTGAACTCACTGCACTTTGCACGGCCGCGGGTATAGACAGACATCTTGGATCACGATAGGGTTGATACTTCTTTGTTATACCCTGCCATGAAAACGTTATTAAAAGGTTACTTCTACTGTAATTGAATGTACTTAATCATTTCTGAATTATATGTACAAGGTTTTCTTTTAATTAATGAATTAGTAAAACCACGTATCTCTATACAAAATTTTCACTGTCGTGCTGCTGATGTTTTTCTCGATTTCAGGGTTGCCTTCACTGTAAAACTTGTTGAAAATATGAATATAAATAAAATGACCCCTAAAAGGTAATAAGTGATGTGTGAAGACCGCTGGCGGCAAATGAACAATTGAAATCAATAATAATTGTCATATTTTTCTCGCAAGCTGATGGGTTAATTATATTATTCATACTCACACAAGTTAAGAACATGACAGGATATCTATTTTGTTTGAGTCGCACCATGGTGCAGATGTCAGGATTGAAACATGAGAACACAATACGGCGCTCACCAGCATTTTTTAACACCACCTCCAACACCTGAAACATTAAATACTAAAGAATAACATAAACAAAATTTTAATATTACAGTATAGTAGGTATTATTATATTTTTAATATTTAATTCGTATCGCCTTAGCGGGATGAAGTATAGGTACTGACAATTACCAGCCAGGTTTAACAATTATAAAAAAAAGAAAAATCCAGTGAGCCGTATAATTAAGTATATAGGTAGATAAGTATTTACAAAGTGTTCTTTACACTGAGTAACACGGAATCTATTGTTAATTGAGATTAATTTTATTAGGGATAAGAGGCGTCAGACACCGAGAGGCAGCTGAAAAGTTCTGATTGTAGGGTATTAAAACTCGAGATTTAAATGAAAAAAATTTTTTTTTACAAAAATATCACCTTGAAGTGCATTGCTCAACTCGGCGCTTTAGTCGAGCGGCGTGTGCATTTTTGGCATCCAAAGGGCGCTGACCTTTCTCATAAGTAAATGTTCGTGTAAAGGGTAAAATATTCCCAATATGTTCCTTATTCCTTACACATAGCAAATGAATTGCCCATTAGGCAATTCTTCGGTTAGTTATGTGGCAATTTTTTATTTTGCGGTCTTCCGAAGTTATTCAGACCAGTAAATTAGTTTAATGGTTACAACTATGCATGACAAGTAGAAAAATGGCTAAAACGCCCGCCGCGCTTATTGGATTTGTTGTCTGCTCCCCAACTGGGTGGGCAGGTCTTAGACGTGTGTAACTCTTTACTGTTCTGATTCACTGTTCCGAAACATTTCGATGTTCCGAATTGAAACACCAATAACATTTCAAATGCATCATTTAGAACATTTGGAACTCGAACATTATTGAGTGTGAATGACCGCAACCGAGACACTTGACATTTGGAACATTTGAATCAGCTAGCGAAGCGAGAGAGCGAGATAACAATACAATATTAAGAAAGTGTCCCACTCTGGGATACCAAATGAGATCATATTTTGTTACTTATTCCGTTGCGCCTATACAGTACCTTATGCACGTAATAATAACGACTATGGCGTTTATAAGACGAATAATTAGGAAGAAGTAGGTATGTACAAATTAGGAGCTAAGAAAAAAAAATGATAATAAGTACATGCTAAAATTGAACAGTGTGTGACATGACAAAGATAGAATAGCGGCGAAGGGAAAAACACATAATAAGAAAGATAAATACAGTGACAACAGTGAAGACAAAATTAATCAAGAGATAGATAGTGGTCCCTGACCAGGGTCTTAAATGATGTTAAAGTTTGGGCACTCCTTATTAATAATGGAAGTGCATTACACAAATTAACTGCTTGGACTGTAAATGTCTTTTTATAATAATCACTAGAATGGGTAGGGATTTCAAGCATATAATTATATGACGAGCGTAAGGTATAAGAGTTAATTAAATGCAGAAATTGAAAATGATCTTTTAAATAAGAAGGAGTTCGACCATTGAACAAAATACCATAGATAAGAGATAACACATGAGCATTCCGGCGAAGAGAGATTGGGAGCCATTTGAGCTGTTTTCGATATTCAGAGACATGGTGGTATTTGGCTTGCGCAAATACGAATCTTATGAATAAATTCTGGAGACGCTCTAATTTATTTATATTTATTTATTTATTTAAACTTTCTTGCACTTACAAGTACATGAGGCGGACTTAATGCTATGAAGCATTCTCGACCAGTCAACCTTGGGGTTGTGTTGAGAAAGAAAAAAATATGTTGGTGCATTGAGAATAAAGTTATAAACTAAAAGATTTACCAACCATAATGACATATTATATGATTTAATAAGCAAATAGTAAAATATCGATAATAAACTTACTTATTAAATACATACATACATATATATATATATATATATATACTACATATATATAAATGTATACAATACACACATTATATATATATATATAATACATAAATAATAAAAAATATACATACATATAAATAGGAAATGTTACATATTATAATACTTAGACCTTAAAAGAATCGCAATTTGTTATAAGAATAACGAAATCGAAAGTGCAATAAAAGTAGGTAGATATCTACTCAAAACATCCTGAGGTAGTGGTCACGGAGCTTCCTTTTAAAAGTAAATTTACTGGAAGCCATTCTAATGTCCACGGGAAGCGAATTCCAGAGTTTTATTGCCGAAACTGTGAAAGAGTTGGCCATAAATTCAGTACTGTGGGAAGGAACATGAAGAGTAAGAGATTCCGATGAACGGAGGTTTAGACTATGAGAGACTATTTATTCAGTTGCTCTTTTGTTAGATCAAGATAACAGGTGTCGGCGTAGTCGAGAATGGGAAATAACAGAGAGTGTACAAGCGTAATTTTAGTGGACACAGGTAGAAAATTTCGCAATCTTTTCAAAGAATGTACAGCCGAAAACATTTTTTTACTGATAATATTAATTTGTGGCACCCAAGATAAGTACCTATCAAAAATAATACCCAAATTTTTCAGTTTCACTGAAAGGAATGACATGACCATTAAATTTTACGCACGGCAAGGTGTCCCAGTTGATCTTAGTTAATAAACTTGAACTCCCAATTACTATCAGTTGACTCTTAAAAGATTTATTTGAAGCCCGTATGAAAGACTCCATCGTAGAATTGAAGAAAGATCATCATTTAAAGAGATTAAAGCGTTTGGAAGATCATCCAGAGTAACATGACGATATATTTGTAGATCATCTGCATACAAGTGGTAGAGAGAAGATATACGCGATATATGATGTATATTCGAATAATGCCAGTTTATATTATAATAAGTAAGTATCTACCTACTTGAATAAACATTTTACACAAGATATGTATAATTGGTTTACCTTATCAACATATGAATTCATGTCAAACGGATTGTTCAATTCAAATGTACCATCATCTAATTCCATTGTCCATTTTAATTCAATATTGAACCCAACATGCAAGTCAATGGTTTTGAGAGTGTCTTCTAAAGTTGGAAATGGTTGATGCTCTTCTAGATCTTCATCGAAAAACAATGTTTCATGATTACGGCCTTCCACTAAATGGTACACCTATAGAGATATAGAAATAAGGATTTTAAAAATGATTGTTGAAACATAACAATTTTATATCTCCTAATGGTAAAAAATACATAATAATATGCAGCTATAATCACCAATTAAGTAGGGAGATTTTGCCAGTTCGCGTCCACTTAGTGCAGTTGGTAAGTTTGGAGGAAAAAAAAATGTTCCAGCACTAATAGGTCCGAATTAAATTGGGCGTCACAGGACACATAGCTCGAAGAACTGACGGCCGTTGGGGCAGAGCAGTTTTAGAGTAGCGACCACGTACCGGGAAATGAAGCGTAGGCAGGCTTCCCACAAGATGGACCAACGACCTGGTGAAGGTCGCGGGCAATCGCTGGATGAGGGCGGCCCAGGACCGTTCGTTGTGGCAATCTTTGGGGGAGGCCTTTGTTCAGCAGTGGACGTCTTTTGGCTGAAATGATGATGATGATGATGTCATCGTGCCTTTGTATGAAGACAAAGGTTCACGTATGGACTGCACCAGCTATAGAGCGATCAGTTCGATCAGTTTGGCAGATAAAGTGTATGGGAAAGTTTTAGAAAGAAGAATGAAAGAGATGTCCGACGGGTTATTGTCAAGTTCTGCATCCCGCACAGGGTGGTTTCAGAACTGGAAGAGGATGTATGGATCAAGTTTTCTCCCTCCGCAACATCGTAGAGAAGCACCTGTCTGTGAGCCAGAGGTTTTTTGCGGTTTTGAGGATTTGGAGAAAGCCTTTATCCCACAGCTCCTTTCGTAACACTCTATATATCGACGGCAGTCTGCTCCGTGCAATAGTCCACATATGAGGATTGTCAAGCATGTTTGCGGGTAGATGGGAACATGCACCCTAGTTTGATATTAACATCGGTGTCAGACAGGATTGCAAGCTTTCGTCTAGGCCGTTTATCATAAATATATCTGGACAAATGCCTCCAGAGGTTGAAGCCATTGGATGTGGGAGTGCGTATGGGTGACTTGGTGGTGAACTGTTTGCTTTACGCAGACGATGCGGTAATTGTAAGCTCTACATCATCTGGGCATCAATTACTGGTCACAATCATGAAAGAAGATTGTATGGAGAAAAGCTTACGATTGAATGAAAATAAAGTATTAGTATCTGAAAGAGAACAGAGAACTAATGCAAGGGTAGTAGATGATGCAGTGTTGGAACAGGTGGATAAAATTGTATATCAATGATCTGCTTTTAGCAGGGATGGCACCGCTACTACTAGGGTACACCGCTGACATAGAGAGGAGAGTGCTTACTGGGCATTGCGTGAATGGAGCGTTAGGTAAGCGGCTAGAGTCCAAACATCTAAGCCAGCGGGCTCGACTAGCCATATATAATGCTGTACTTATTCCAACGCTTTTATATGGAAGCGAGAGCTGGGTATGCAGGAAAGACCATGAAAGTAAATTAAACGCGGTCGAGATGAGATCTTTGCGCAAAATCTGCGGAGTATCGCTCTCCGATCGCGTTCGTAATGAAGGTGTAAGAAAGAGACTTGTGTAAGTGATAGTATCAGTGTAACAATAAAAAATCTCTTTTTTTCATTTTTACACCGATACTATCATTTACTCTCCCGCTCCGATGGTTCGGGCATATAGTAATAATGTCGAATGAGCGAATGACTAAACACATATACAATGCGAATGTAGATGGCTGCAGAGGCCCAGGAAGACCAAGACTGACCTACCCGACCAAAAAGTTTGAATACTGTCTGAGGCAGGTTAGGTGTGTCACCCCCCCCCCGAGGGTTTCCGCCTTGTCGTGGCGGGGGGGGGGGGGGGCTCAGTACCCGGTAGTTGTCCTCACACCGGCGAAGCCAAGAAAGAGGACCAACGACCCAGAGAGGGCGCAACGTTTGGTGTGGCCCGCCACTCGCTGCTGTGGAGAGGAGACGGCTGGGGAAGAGGTGTGCGGGTATTTCGTTGGCCCTGCACCCTATCCCCAGCCGCCTAAACGGTGATCCCGCCGTCAGATGGGGACGTGGTGGGTAGACGGCTGGGGAAGAGGTGTTTGGGTATGTCATTGGCCCTGCACCCTATCCCCAGTCGCCTAGCGGTGGTCCCGCCGCTCGATAGGGACGTGGTGGGGACATGGGGGGGCGGACGAGGGAACCAGAATTCCTTCGACGCTCCCCCAGGGCCGAACTGTGTGCCCCTGGACCCCTCCATCCGGACGTCTTGGGACGCCTGGTGTTGTGAGTGGTCGGGGCAGGGACCCTCGGGCGACGGACTAGGGGAAGTTCATCACCCAAATGGAGAGGTCCCAGGCTGGCTGGCGTGCAGGTGTTCCACACGCCACTAGTAGTGGTTGGAGCCGAAAGGCTCCGAGGAGGGCTCGGCATCGAGCAGGCGCCGGTGGGGTCGCAGATGTGTGCGATAACGTTCCCGTGACCCCGCCACTTATGGGGGACGAGTCGGAACACCCAGGAGTTTTTGGTGAGTAGACGGATGTCCTTTCCCCATCCCACATAATCCACCCCTATCCCCAAGGGTGGGTAAGCGTAACGTATTTAAGCGCACAGAACTTTTGTCTATTACTACTATACCTAGGGTTGCCAGGTCGCTGAACCTAATAACCGAACAGACCGTCAAGATTAGCCGGACGTTTGGGTAAAAAGGCCGGACACCCGCGATAGAAGTGTTCACCTGTGCTCGGCGCTCGCTCGTTTAAGAAATGTAAAAAGCCTAACAAAAGCCGGACTTCGTATATTTTGACCAGACACGAGGTCAAAAGGCCTAACTATGTCCGGCTTTATCCGGACGCCTGGCAACCCTAACTATACCTATCTGCGTTCCTCTTTTACGTTGCGGTATTTTAATCACTTTTCATATATTACTGGTGAGTTATTATACTTATTTTCGAGATTTTCGTAAAGGAGATCCGTAAAATGGATGCGATCTGGATGGTGGATGCGAACCGGTGACCCATATTAGTATGTACGAGTATTGTAACAAAACTGAAAAAAAAGACACCTACATACCTATTAGTAAAATTGTGTAGCATAAAATTGTGTGTTCATTTAAAATGTATTCTATAATGGAAAGGGACTGATTGAATATCAAATACACAAAACCTTCACCTATTTATATGACAACGATATCCAGACACATAGAGCAACACCGGAGGGGAGTAGATATATGCAGGCTTCCCCTCTGTCAATGTACAACTCCAAATGGGCCTATATCTGTCGCCTAGACGTTTAAATGTGTGCGTGAAATTGTTCATGTATTTTATTAAAGTCAAGGTGTGAGTTTCGTAGTAATAGATGATTTTTGTAGTGTGTGTGTGTGTGTGTGTGTGTGTGTGTGTGTGTCACATGCATTTCCCCCAGCACAAAATGACAGACTGTTTTGCATTGGTAATAAATGCTATGGCTAGTATGGCTACTCCCTACTCCCCTCCACTAGTCCACCGCGGCCGTTGGCCCGTATTGCTCTATGCCCAGACAACATACAAAATATAGTTTCAAATCACATTGATGCACCAACTGGTAAAAATACAGAAATTATAACAGGTTTACAACAGGCCACACAATAACATGGTTGGTTCTATTGTTAAAACAATTGTAATTGATTAACAAAGTAAACCTCATAACCAAATAAATATGAGTACGTTAAGTAACAATTTTCAACAGTATTTTGCCTAACTATACTTCATATAACCTTGGTTAAATGGTAACATATTTAAATCATTATATTTTTTTTTTATGTAGATTCATACAATTTTTTCTATAATCACATAAATGTGGGACACATGATAGGCTCATCATTTGAAGATACCTTCAGTTTCTGCAGATGTTCCAAGGTCAAATCTTTTACAGGCAATTCAAGCATTTCTGTGAAGTCAACTTCCTTTTTTCGTTTCATTGATATACAAACATGAAAATCATGATAAATAACCGG
This sequence comes from Macrosoma leucophasiata, assembly GCA_036365455.1. NCBI lineage: Eukaryota > Metazoa > Arthropoda > Insecta > Lepidoptera > Hedylidae > Macrosoma > Macrosoma leucophasiata. Next base: position 15,746,715 of record JAWQUS010000007.1, on the reverse strand, counting down.
TATCATATCTTTGCTAAGCTGAACATCAAATTCCAGCATATCTGCCCCGCTGGCAGCAGCCTTTTTAAGAGAAGCAATTGTATTTTCACGAATGGCATTTCCTCTGAAAATGTCACACATTAGTGTATGTTTCGACGAGAATAATTTTAAGAGCAATATTATATTGAACTTTACGAATACAAATGTTGCCAGCCTTTAGATATTGAATCAAATAAAACAGAGACACATGCAAAACAAAAATAGAAACAGAAAAGATTTATAGTCAAGATTCATATTTTTACAACAATATTGGCATGACTGATTGGCGTTTGTCCTATTTGAGTTTTGACAATAAGTCTCCCATTAAGGTAATTGTAGAAGATGACACAGTACCTTCCTCGTCACCTATACTTAATGGGAGATATATTGTGAAAACTCTTATGATTATCATCAAAGAATAAGACAGTGAACTTACTCCTTAGTCTTGAAACTTGCTCCAAGCCCTCGGTGACCAACTTCTAATCCAGTCCATGAAGGATCCCAGTGCTTGGCATATGATACTTGTAAATTACAAAGGCTTTGATCCATAGGTTCAACAATCAAATATTCAAACTGAACAGTTCCCAGAGGTCTATGTTTAACACTACATGTAACAGGCAACTCTACACTGCCCTCTGATTTTTTTAACATATTTGGCAAGACATATGTGTAGCCAACATGGCAAGGAGGATCATTTACAGCTGCACGTGTGCTATATGAAAAGAAATCTACAAGGTACGCCAGACCTTGCAGGTTAGGAGCAAAGACATTAATAAGTAAAACATCATCAGGTTTGTACTCCCTCCCAAATTGCTCTTGTACCTGCATGTTACAAATAGAAGGGTCATTGACCAACGTGGCTACCTCTACATGTACACCCACAGGCAAATCCGTGTCCATTGTGTCAGTGCTCAAGGAGGACTCTTCAATATGAGGCTCTGTGCCAAAAGATAATTTCCCAGGAGTCACCTTTATATTCATAAGTCTGCCAACTAGTTTGCTTCTCAGCTTCAGGGGGTTTTTTATAAATTTAAACTGCACTAGTGTCTGAGATGTCAACCAACCTCTACTAACCCTTTGTTTACCATTATATTCACCAAATATGTCGATGGCAGAATGAAGCATGTTATCCTTGATGACCCTGGGCCGGATATTGGTCTCCCAACGTCGTATTATAACATCAGTTGTGTCCTCATTTATAACACATATGGCATAACGATAAAACACGTCACAGGTATTGGGTATGGTAATACGTTTAGACCAAAGTCCTTTGTCAGGTTGAAATTCGAGGGCTACAATTTTACTATAATCCCATTCACCCAATTCTGTAATACTTCCAGATATGAACACTTTCTCCCTGTAACCAACATCACTCACAGATACTTGAAAATCCCATTCTTGTGATAATATTTGAGGTTCTTGAGAAATTTGTTTTTCTTCCATTTTATTTATGACTTTAGTTGGCTGTTTTTTATAATCTTCTAGATAAAACCAACGTTGCATAGTAGACTCCAACGAAGAAAATCTCAGTATCCGAACAAATTCATTGTTATAATAAAATTAAATATGCTTATATAAAATAAATTGTTTGGTTTGCATCGTTAGCAATGTACTCTCGGAATTTTAATTCGATTCCAGATTTGACAATTTCAGTATTGCAACCACAGAGTACTATAATACATACTGAAATAGAGACAAATTTTCTATATCAAAGGAAGCAACAGCTTACTTACGCTGACTGGCGACTCGTTTTGGAACTACAACCTAAGGTCAATAGCTCGTGCGTAGCTATTCACTGCTATTCCAATAAAAAAAAAACAGTATTTTGGGTTGTTTTCTGTATCGCTCTCTGTGACGTGCATTCCATTCATCTCAACTCGAAGGAAAAATACGGAAAACGCTTAAATAACACTGTTTCTAAGCAATAGTACATATGACGCAATTGCAGCATGACATGTACGTACCACCAGGGTCGTTTCACTTAGTACATTTTTCTTTTGTAAGGAAAAGATAGCTAGAAATAAGTTCGATCTTTCCACGAAAGGGGGCGCTTCAAAGCACATAATTGGGATATTTAAAAAATTATGTACATAAATTAAGAAGTTTTAAATGTTTGATTTAGCGTCTGCGTAATTTTAAACTTGAAATAAATTATTAATGCTAATTCAATGCATTGATGTAATATCCATTTTTTAAGTCATATTGCCACACCGACGAGCATAAAATTATTTAATATTTCATTCTACACATGTGTTGAATTACTCATGAGGAACGACGAAAGTTTTAATATCAATGATTTCATTTTTAAATGTCTATAAAATATATAATTATGAATGTTATATTATATTTCCTATTATTTAAAAACTTTGGATAAGTTTGTAGTGAACAAATCACAATTATTCTATACAATTATTGCAGTACTCTGGAACGTTATTGATAGCCATACTCGCTATAGCGGCCAACGCCATAAAAAAAAAACGAACCAAAATGTCTTCCTTGTTGTTTTTGTTTTTGTGTCTAAGTTGTTGGTCTGTGTTTTTATAGTGTTTTTTTCGAAACCATAGAATGAAACGTAGTGGTTATATTCTCCTTGATAGAACGCGCTTACGATTCGATGGTTTTTATTTACGATTTGGCGGTGCATTTTGGACTTTCCAGATTCAAAATATTCTGTAATCTGTTTACCCGCGCTATGCTTTGTGTGAAGGAAAAATAAAAAATTAAATTGGTAAATGGTGTTTTATTTCAAATAATATTTCCCAGTAGTTTTAGTATTCAAATATTAAATAGGTATAGTACCAAAATCCAGCTATACAAGAGCAAAAATATATAAGTAGGTACCTATAGATAACATGCATTCGTGGATGTACTTCCCTCTTTCCTCAAGAGATGGCGTTTGATCGTAATGCCAGCTGAAGACTCTATGACTATATATTTAATGTACTCTATGCGCACTAGAGTTGTTGAGGAAGTGATTATGAGGTTGAGGAGGAGGAAGAGGAATTGTGACTCGCAAATTTAGAGGATGCCAACGGGTGACCACTAGTGACAAATTAAAATGCGCGTTTCCATGCTTCGGTGAGCACAATAAGCCGACGGTCCCGGTTGCTATAGATAAATAGCAGTCGTTAAACCTTGTCGCAGGCCTTATGTATGGGCCCCCCCGAGGGTTTCCGCCTTGTCGTGGCGGGGGGGCTCAGTACCCGGTGGTTGGCCTCACACCGGAGAAGCCAAGAGGAACCCAGAGAGGGGGCGGCGTTTGGCGTGGCTCTGCCCGCCACTCGCTGCTGTGGTGAGGAGACGGCTGGGGAAGAGGTGTACGGGTGTATCGTTGCCCTGCACCCTATCCCCAGCCGCCTAGCGGTTGTCCCGCCGTAAGATGGGGACGTGGTGGGGAGGCGGCTGGGGAGGAGGTGTATGGGTGTGTCGTTGCCCTGCACCCTATCCCCAGCCGCCTAGCGGTGGTCCCGCCGCTCGATGGGGACGTGGTGGGGCCGCGGGGGGGCGGTTGAAGGTCATCCCTGTCACTCCCGCTCCCCCGGGGCCGGACAGAGTGCCCCTGGACTCCTCCACCCGGGCGTCTTGGGACGCCTGGCGTTGTGAGTGGTCGGGGCAGGGACCTTTGGGTGTCGGACTAGGGGATGTCCGTCGCCCAAATGGAGATAGGTCCCAAGCTGGGTGGCGTGCACGTGTTCCGCACGCCACTAGTGTTGGTTGGAGCCAAAGAGCTCAACCTGCGGAGGGCTCGGAGACGAGCAGCCGCCGGCGGGGTCGCGGATGTGTGCGTAAGCGTTCCCGTGACCCCGCCACTGATGGCGGAAGAGTCGGAACACCGCGGGGTTTTAGTGAGTACGAGTCTCACACTACCCGCCGTCGTTTCCCCTAGACGGCGGGTGCCCATGAGGGTTTCCCCGCGTAAAAAAAAAAAAAAAAAAAAAAAGGCCTTATGTATGGGCGGTTTGAAAACATCCGACAGCGGGTTGGCCACTAACTGTTATCTCCACCAACCCCTATTGGAGCAGCGTGGTAGAGTAAGCTCCAGGCCTCGCCTCAAGAACGGGAGAGACTCGTGCCCAGCAGTGGGACGTTTCAACGGTTGCCATTATTATTATATCATTAACTGCCTCAGTAGCGTAGTGGTAGCAGGCCACTACTACTACGCTGGGGGTCCTGGGTTCGATTCCCGGGTCGGGGACTATCAGAGATAACGGTTAATATCTGGTGCCATTGGGATTTTTCCATTTTGTGGAAGTTTCCCAGTAGGTACCTCGGAGTTTGGTAATGTGCCCGGAGATGGCAACAGGTTCGCCACCTGTTACATGGGCCAAAACGTAACCGGCGAGTCGTGGGTGTTTGCATGTATGCTTGAATGCATGCATTTACCTCTGCCTACCCCTTCGGGGATTACAGGCGTGAAGTTACGCACGTTCTTCCTCTTCCGCTTCCTCATCCGCATCCTCTTCCTCATTAAAAAAATCCTCTTCCTCATCCGCATCCTCTAAATTTGCGCGTCACAATTCCTCTGCCTCATCCTCATAATCACTTCCTCAACAACCCTAATTGAAACGTTTAAACAACGTTCAGTTGCCCTTACCTAGAAAGAATTGCCATCGCTTTTGTACTAATTTTTTACACCCTGGTTGCAACACATAGAGTACATTAAATATAATAGTCATACCCTCTTATTCATAAACGTATTTTTACTAAAGTGTTGCTAATCTCTCCTTTGCCTTTTTCTATCCTGCAAATTTGTCCATGCAACTGAAAAGGACAAAGCATTCTATAGCTAAAACGTATCTAATGTACGTTTATGAATAAGGGAGATAGAGTCTTTAGCTGGCATTACGATAAAACGCCATCTCTTTAGGAAAGATAGAAGTACATCCACGGATGTGTGATTATAGGTACCTACTTATATATTTGTGCTCCTAAATAACTGGATATAGGTACTATACCGATTTACTATTAAATACTAAAACTACTGGGAAACATTATTTGAAATAAAACACCATTTACAAATTATATTTTTTATTTTCCCGTCTTTGTCCAAAGTATAGCGCGGGTAAACAGAATATTTTGAATCAGGAAAGTCCAAAATGCGTCGCCAAATCGTAAATAAAAACCACCAAATCGTAAGCGCATTCTATCAAAGAGAATATAACCACTACATTTAATTCTATGGCTCCGAAAAAAAACACCACAAAAACACAGACCAACAACCTAGACACAAAAACAAAAACACCAAGAATCACATTTGTAGGAAAATTTTTTTTTTTTGTTTTTTAATTTTATGGCGTTGGCCACTATGGTGAGTATGACCATCAATAACATTCCTGCGTACTGCAATAATTGTATAGAATAAATGTGATTTGTGCACTATAAACTTATTCAAAGCTTTTAAATAATAGGAAATATTAGAGAAGCATACATAATTATATATTTTGTAGACATTTAAAAATGAAATCATTGATATTAAAACATTTGTCGTTCCCCATGAGTAAACACATGTGTAAAATGAAACATGAAATATTTTGATATTCGGTGGTGTGGCAATATGTCTTCAAAAATGGATATTACATCAATGCATTGAATTAGCATAAATTATTTATTTCAAGTTTAACATTACGCAGACGCTAAATCAAATATTTAAAACTTCTCAATTTATGTTCCTATTTTTTTTTATCTGGCAACTATGCGCGTTGAAGCGCCCCCTTCCGTGAAAGGATCGAACTTATTTCTAGCTATCTGTTCCATACAATAGAAAAACGTAATAAGTGAAACGACCCTGTTTCAACGTAATGACCAGGGTGTGTAAACTTAGTACTAATGCGATGTGTAAGGGCAAGTGAACGTTGCAAACACGTACCAACAGATGGCGCGCCTATTTGTTCCAATTATGTTCAGAGTTCATTCATAATGTTGTCAGACGGAGTTTTGGCGGGAACCTTGAAAGAGGCATATGGTGCTCTTATTTTATTTCATTTTCTTGGTGTATTTTTAAGTTATATTGAATAAAGTTGGTGGCATTTTGTTTGATATCGGTTTATTACAGTGCCCGTGTATAGTGAAATAGAATAACAGTGCGAAAACACGACCTTTCAGGTTGCCTCCAAAACTTCATTGTAAATGTTCTGGTAAAGTAGCCATCGCTTTACTCGAATAACTTGATTGTAACTCACTTAACTGACAAATTATACTTGATAACTTATATACTTGATACTTACATATTATACTTGATGACTATATTATACTTACTATTACGCTGCTTAAATAAATACGAAATATCGTTTTACTTTACACTGGCAATATGCGTAATAGCGATGCCAAAATAACAAAAAAAAAAAAAAAAAAAAAAATGTTGTCAGACGTGGTACATACATGTCATGCTTCAATGGCATCAAAAAAGAGTGTTTTTTAAGCGTTTTCCGTGATTTTTCCATCGAGTCGAGATGTATGGAATACACGTCGGAGATAAATATACAGAAAGCGGCCCAAAATACTGTTGTTATAATGGAATAGTAGTGAATAGTAACGCATGGGCTATTTTATATACCTATATTTTATTACCTTAGCTTACCGACCTTAGTTTGTAGTTTCAAAACGAGTCGCCAGACTCGCCAGACAGCGTAAGTGAGCTGTTGCCTTCTTTGATATCGAAATTTGGTCTCTATTTCAGTACTCTATGGTAATGACTATACTGAATAAATACTGAATGTGACGTTGCGAAATTAATCGACACGGAAATGAAATATTTCTTCGTTTATAGTATTATTCTAACAACTACTACTTTAGAGCAGAAATTTCGTTTTTCATGTACTTGGAGGCGTTGCGGATCATTACTTTTTCAGTAACCGTCAAAGCTATTCGTAAACGTTTTTTCCGTTGGGGACAATTTCTTTAGGTGTTTTAGGTATTTTTGTGATTTACTTGGCTGAGGGTTTATTTTCATGGCAAACCGAAACAAATAAATACACTCAAAATGAAAGAAAACCTGCTATCTAGGCTAAGGCGGCCAACTTTCTGAAAAGAGCATGCGGGACTTTTTGTGGATAGAGATGTAGTGAATGTGAAGTACGAAATTTTGTCAGTATATGTACCAAAATTACATAAAAACACAAAACTTACATACTGAAGTCATTTATTTTTGAAAGAGTTTATTATCACTAAGTGACACTTTTTAAAGAATGCAAAATAGAACAAAGCGATCCCATACATACACACACACACACACACACACACACACACACACATGGTGGTTATGTAGCTTGAAAAAAAATAGGTATGGTGCATCAATGCATCGAATGCGGGACATGCGGGACGCACCAGCGTTTTGCGGGACTATTTTAGTTATTTTTACAAAGCAGGATTACATCCAGCCTTTGATTATATACACGTCTAGGTGGAGCGTCGCCTTACAAACGCTGCAAAAACAATGTCCCAATTCGAAAATCCTTGTTTGCGTGTAACACACACTAGTATGTATATTTTATTCGCCTTACACACACTACTCAACTGGTGAAAATGTTACTTGCTTATGACATTTTACCCTAAAAATAGGGAAAATTAGCTTAAGTCGAGTTCAATTTTTTCATAACTAAAGCTACTGTGAGACGACCCGACGAATATCGTAATATTATGGTTTAAAAGGTGTACTATGTTATCATAAGAAAAAAGGTCCAAAGAAGAGCATTAAGTGGAAACCGGATTCGGAACTAGAAGAAATACAATACTTCGAACTCGATGAAACTGAAAGAGTTAATGTAACGAAGACCTTTACTGATATGAAGTATCTCGAAAGAATACATGAAAGAGAGGCCTTCCAAAAAGCAAGAAATCTCAGTAACGACGATATAATGGAAGAAAGGACCATATGGCGTGCACTGATACCTGTGGATGTAGATGGTCAAATTCATGTAGAATATGGTAAAAATAGCAAGGAAAAAGACATTCAAGCAATTCGGCAAAAGGGTACCTTACAGCCACTTTATTTCCATAAGTCAATGATTCCGGATTCTCCATTTGAGCCAGATATTGAAACGCATACATATTCTGAACCAACGATAATACCTCTTGACGATGTAACAGGTAATCAAGATAATATAAGTGACTTCAGAAATATGCCTTGGCCTGAACCGAAAGGTAATGCTCCGCCTACAACCACTACTAACATAAATGTTGCTCCAATGTTTCCTACGAATATTGCCCAATTTCCGAACAACTTCCCTCCTGCACAATTTCCGGGAGTGTCTGGTTTTCAAGACCCTCCTATGGCACCAGGAGACTGGCAAAATGGTATCCCTCCTCATATGATGCCCAATGGAATGCCTGGGCCAATTCCACCGGCAGGTCTTCCTCCTGGAGCTATTCCACCTCCAGGGATGATGGTTACACCGGAAACCATGATGATGGGACCAGATATGTTTGGTGCTCCCAGCCCTATGTTTCCTGTACCACCAGAAGGGTTCAACATGCCACAAAATATGTTTCCCATGGATTTCAATATGCCTGGTCCTCAAGGGCTTGTAAACGGTCCGGAAGCTTTTACTGGACCACTGGGTAATTTCCGTGGAGCTATGCACCCGACCCAGTACTCGAAAATGACCATGTCACGATGTATTGGGATCGATCTATCATCACTGACAGGACTATTGTCGCCAATAAGCCTGATGTAGTGGTGATAGATCGCTTGGAACGCCGCGCAATTATAGTCGATGTCACCATCCCTCATGATGAGAATCTCGTGAAAGCGGAAAAAGACAAACAAATTAAGTATCTCGATTTGTCTCACGAGATTGTCGCCATGTGGGATGTGGACTCGGCTGTAATTGTACCGATAGTCGTCACGGTAAACGGACTCATGGCGAAGAGCCTCGACCACCACCTTAAGAGGCTCTCGCTGGGAAGTTGGATCAAGGGCTTGGTGCAGAAAGCGGTACTTCTCGACACGGCACGTATTGTGAGGAGGTTCCTCTCTCTGAGCCCCTAACCGCCGACAGCTTGGACCTTGCTCCCGCTACCGGCGGCAACCATTTTGTATTTTTTTTTATATATCTTTATATACATGTATAGAAGAAAAAAACAAAATGAGAATATGAATAAATGAGTGGAATAATAATAATAATGGCAACCCATTATACGTCCCACAGCTGGGCACGAGTCTCTCTCCTTTTTGGGGGGAGGCCTGGAGCTTACTCCACCACGCTGCTCCAATTCGGATTGGTGGAGGTGTTGGGGGTTAGTGGCCAACCCGCTGTCGGATGTTTTCAAACTGCCCATAAGGCCTCCGACAAGGTTTAACGACTGCTATCTATCGATAGCAACCGGGACCGACGGCTTAACGTGCCCTCCGAAGCACGGAAAAGCACATTTAATTTGCCACTAGCGGTCACCCATCTCACTACCCGACCGCGCCCGTAGTGCTTCACCGAGTACACCAGCCACCGGGCCATGTGCGCTTCTATACGATACGATTGATTAAAGGTCAGTAAATGCTAAAATAATAACACCATTATTTAAAAATATAGTGACATCCCTATTGCTTCAATGGAGTGTAGGTAAATATTTTATAAAATGGGCTTAGTTTCCATACTGTTTGTATCTATACTGTGATCTAGACGTGTATATAATCAAAGCATCCAGCATTACGGGACGGTCCCGCAGAATCCGGGACGGTTGGCCGCCCTATTCTAGGCTAGTTTCGTTTTCTTTTTATTAAAGGTAATTGAAACAACACATTAACTTTTAATAAAATATTGCAAATGGCTACTAATTAAAAAATATTTATTGTGAATGTATTTAATTCAATAAAATCGATCATTTATTGTTAAAAATCTTTTTGTTTATATAATTATAATTAATACGATATCAGAGTGCCTAGTGCGAGATTTCCGATCGCGATCGCGTAAGAGTAAACGCAGATTTGTATGGGATTGAAGGAACGTCATCTAGCGATCGAATTCGATTAATAGTGAATAAAATCTCGCACTAGGCACTCTGCTCTTCTTTGTATTTGACATTTCGACGAAAATTGTTCGTGATAAGGTCGAAATTGGATGCAAATTTTAGACTTAACCGCGTTTTATTAAACTCTGTTTTCAGAGCAAATGGTGAAATCCGCCCTTAGTAGTACGGGAAACCATATTGGGAAGGTATAAAATTAAACAAATAAATATTATCTTTAGAATTTTTTCTTCAATGCACTTTTCGTATAAAGTTATAAGTTGTAATATTTTACAATATTTACACGTACAATTACCTATCAAACTATTTACATATTTTAACAGTCTTTTGAACCAAATAATCGGATTATTGCTTAGTAACAATAATAATTATCTAATTTACTTAAAATAAAATTTATTAGGTATATACAAGTTTATATGATGTGATCAATATCATTTACAGAAAAAAATGCATAACACTAAAATATTTATACTTACCAAATTCAACTGATTAGCATAAATATGGACATTTGCTGTTCATGTTTATATTCAGCATAATTTTGACACTATTTGTGTAAAATACATAATGGATTTTGTTACATTTTAGTATATTGTGCCTATCAATAATAGGAAAAAAATACAACAGAGTTTGCATTTACAACAAAATAGATGTCCAGCCAACAGTTACATTTTGTAGGGGTTGAGGAGGTCAATTTTTATACAAGATCCGGCTTACATAAGAAAGTTAGTTAGAGACCCCAAGTACAGACATTTCGTTCGTAGCTAATGGACCATTTCTTCGTGTTATAATAATTGATAGTGTATAAGCTAATTTTTATTTTAATAATTATACTCCCTAATAACTTTAAGTAGCTGTTTTGTGATAAAGTTCAAACGACATCTACATCGAACCAAACTCTCAGAAACAACTTTAATTTGCAGGCTTAAAAGTAGGCCGCAATCCTTGACCTTAGCCTGACACACAATTAGATTTTGTATTTTGGTCCAATGAATAGCAAAAAATGAATCATAAGGAAATTTTATCGTATCGAAATAAATACAATGATCGACCTTATTCTGAGCTTACACTAAGCACGCATATCACAGATGACAAACGGCACGGACCGTTTAAATGTTCAATTGTTCATGTTACACATCTAGTTCAACTTAACATCTCTAATAGGGATAATTAGCACCCGGATGTAAATACGTACAATTGTCACCCTGACGACACGATCCCTTATTCTGAAAATACCTACACACTGCCTTTCGACCACCGCGTGAATGACCTGCTCCTCGTCCTCTTGGTGGTCCTTCCCAGTTTCCAGAGCCTTTTCCACGCCAATGTCCATTAGAACCACGACCTCGCATAGCTCCACGGAAATTACCCAGTGGTCCAGTAAAAGCTTCCGGACCGTTTACAAGCCCTTGAGGACCAGGCATATTGAAATCCATGGGAAACATATTTTGTGGCATGTTGAACCCTTCTGGTGGTACAGGAAACATAGGACTGGGAGCACCAAACATATCTGGTCCCATCATCATGGTTTCCGGTGTAACCATCATCCCTGGAGGTGGAATAGCTCCAGGAGGAAGACCTGCCGGTGGAATTGGCCCAGGCATTCCATTGGGCATCATATGAGGAGGGATACCATTTTGCCAGTCTCCTGGTGCCATAGGAGGGCCTTGAAAACCAGGCACTCCCGGAAATTGTGCAGGAGGGAAGTTGTTCGGAAATTGGGCAATATTCGTAGGAAACATTGGAGCAACATTTATGTTAGTAGTGGTTGTAGGCGGAGCATTACCTTTCGGTTCAGGCCAAGGCATATTTCTGAAGTCACTTATATTATCTTGATTACCTGTTACATCGTCAAGAGGTATTATCGTTGGTTCAGAATATGTATGCGTTTCAATATCTGGCTCAAATGGAGAATCCGGAATCATTGACTTATGGAAATAAAGTGGCTGTAAGGTACCCTTTTGCCGAATTGCTTGAATGTCTTTTTCCTTGCTATTTTTACCATATTCTACATGAATTTGACCATCTACATCCACAGGTATCAGTGCACGCCATATGGTCCTTTCTTCCATTATATCGTCGTTACTGAGATTTCTTGCTTTTTGGAAGGCCTCTCTTTCATGTATTCTTTCGAGATACTTCATATCAGTAAAGGTCTTCGTTACATTAACTCTTTCAGTTTCATCGAGTTCGAAGTATTGTATTTCTTCTAGTTCCGAATCCGGTTTCCACTTAATGCTCTTCTTTGGACCTTTTTTCTTATGATAACATAGTACACCTTTTAAACCATTTACAGTTATTGTCGGGGCTTCTGTTGTGTCCTGCTTTGCCTCTGTCTTTTCTTCCACAGTATCGGTGTTTTCACTGTCTTCTGCTGCCTTGTCAGCTGGCTTTTCTTTGTTATCTTCCGTGTCTAATGTATCTTGATAGAATCTTGGCGGTACCGATTTACTTTCACTACTTGGACTTGATACTGTTGTAGGTGTATGAGGCGGAGATCCGTCATTAGGAGCACTTCCATCTTTAGACCCACTGGTACGTCGCTTCCTCTTCTTAGGTTCCTTTTTATTTGTTGCAGATGCATTCAGTGCGTCCATAAACATGTCGCTTTCTTGCAGCAGCATAGCTGTAAACAAAGAAAGTTACATTTCAGTTCTATGAAGTCTTAATTACCAAATTGTAAATAAAGGTCTACTAATAACCACTCATATGGCGAATGATGGCTAGGTAGTCTAAAATGTATAACGTCAGGTTCAAGTTAAGATGCAAAGGAAATCAATACTAAAATAACTTAAAAATACTTTTTTTTTTAAACTCATATTTATGAAACTTTCTTTCGGTTTAGTTTAATTTATTTAACAATTAATTATAATTTTTACAAGATTTCGATGCCGCTGAAACTGCTAAAAGAATATAATCCATGTAGAAATGCTGTGGGATAAGTAGGCGCAGGCGCATCACTATTTAAGTACCATCCGTAATTTTGTGGGCATTAAAACATTAGTCTGTAAGACGTATTTGTAAGCTTTAGGTAGGCACGTATACCTATTATACTAATTTACTTTATTATGTACGACGGACTTTTCCCTATTATGTACGTCTGAAATGGCGAATAGACCTGTTATTTGCCTAGAGACAGCTTTTACTAGTACTCCGAATGTCTAAACGATTCTTCTTCAGTCTTTGTTTATACGCCAGGCTTGTATTAGAGCGAATCAGCAAAAACCGGCATTGGATCGCAATGAAAGAATACATAGTTTACTTTCATCAATCACTGGTCCAACGTGGTGTAGTGTTATTGACCTTTTCATGCCTAAGACGAAATAAATAATCCTTTTTTATTAAAATAAAATTACCATATTATTACCCTCCTTAGAGTTTATTTGTTATTATCTAAATGGCCAATTTCAACTTGATTTTGGATTTTTAAACAAAACGAAACCTATAGATATCTATAAATAGACAAAAATCGAAACAATTTTGCTTGTTCAAGAAACAATTTTCTTTTCATAAGAAACTATTCACGATTTTCAGTGTTTTCTTTAAGTACCTACTAATATCTAATAGGTATGGATGGTAATTTAGAAACAATAATAGAAAATAATCATACAAAAAAAAAATGCAACCCTGTAAAAATGATGCCTCAGGATGACCAATATAATCACTCTTTTAAAGTTAAAGGAGCGAGATGAGATGATGAGACGAAATTCAGAGAAAACATAAAAATTTTAAGGAGAATTTGCCACGAAGCCACGTTCAGCATAGTCCATAAGGGCTTCTTTTCCTCCCTCACTCTGCTCCTAAATGTTTTACTTGTATTGTACGACACCCATGGGAAGAAATAATGGTGCATTGTAGTACACCAAAAGATTAATAAATTTATCTGTTACTATTTTACAACATATCTATCAAGGACTTCCCCAAAACAAAAAGAAAACTTAGTATTGTCAATTGTTTGAATTGCCGGAATGGGTTCCCTTCATTGAGCACTTAACACTAGTTATAAGTGTCCGATGAGCTTCTACATAGGTAGGGTAAAGTTTATATACCTAATTTAACATCTAGATAAACCAGAGGATATCCGTATTCAATTTTGTCGGCATTTTAGGAAGACAATGTGCTGCAGTCCCTCTAAAATTGAAAATCGATGTCCACTACTCGATGATATTTCATAAATTATTTCATGAACGTCAGGCAAATAAAATAATAAAAACATTGAATATGAGCACTTTAACCCACTAACTTCAGGATGAAGACTTCAGCTTTACCTACAAAGCCAACAAGGTTGTCACCCGAAGTCTTGAGTATAGCACATAAAGCAAGTAGCAGTGGTACAGCGGGACTAGTTATTCCGGTTCCAGGTTCGATCCCAACCCGAAGGAAAAATTTTCTTTATTTCTAATATCTTGTGTTGGTTACGACTCCTGTTTATGTTTTTTCTCTCAGAGTTACCAGTAAAAACTGTAGGCAGCAGAGTTAGAACTAAAATTGGGCGCCTGACACTGTTGTTTAATTACTAGATATTTATTGAAGAGCTAAAAAAAAGGAAAACATTTTTTATCAATGCAAGTACCTACATACTCCTTCCTAACAAATAAATAATAATTAACTTATTCACGATAAGTCCTAAATAGATTATTACGGAGATATCACAATGCCATACTTTCCACAAGCACACAGTCTTTCTCATCACGTCAAGAACTTGGGATTAAATCTAGATTCTTGACTAAAATGGAATAAGTAGGTCATGACGATTAGCCAATGCACCATCGGCACATTGAACTAAATCTCTCTTAAAATCTTTTTTACATGTATCTATCAGGCTAAAAGAAGACAGATACCTACTTAAATTGATCTATTTTGATTACATCTATGCATATTTATGCAGGAATTATACACCCACTTCATTTAAATCATTTAGTTAATTTAGTCCAAATGGACTAAATGATTTAAACGAAGTAATGAAAAGTTATTCTACCGAGAACAGTTGTTTATTTTGTAGCGCGTACTAATTACGTAATTACCACAAAGATAGTAAAAATATACCAAAGAATTTCTTTTTGCCTCGCATTTGCGTTGTAATAGCAGTCTTCAGATATGTTAATGATTCCTTTATCAAGCCATACATTTTTGTGTCAACAAAGCAACAGTAGATTTTGAATGTTTGTCCTATCCATTTGTCTACGTCTATGAATCGTGAACTGATTTCGTGGATGCTATCGTGGGAATTTAAAAAAGACTCTGTAGATACGTAATTAATTGGAGTATCTGTTTCCATTACTCCCAGTTTTAATATCGACTAAGTCGACTCGATGGTTGCACAGCATAATTCATTACTACCTAGATAGACATTGCCCACTAAAGAGCTGCGCAGGAATAACAAGAGAATACTTTTTAGGGTTCGCAGCCTACAAATCCAGCAACTTAAATTTCTATCATACATATTTATATTTTTTACCAGCGTCGCCTGGTAACGCTGTATTAAAAAGTCTTAGTTTTAGAAAGTTTTACGAATTCACATTACAAAAGACATAAATAAATATAGATCCAAGTACTAGTTTTCGAAAAATTTGGTCACTTTCAATCTCGTTTAAAAAGTCAACAATTACGTTTAGCTAATGAGGGATCAAGGTCACTTGTCGTCAGGCTGGAGCGCCTTCTGCGCCCGCCGATCGCCCGGTAAAGTAGACGAGTGCTGTCTCGAGACGTGCCGCCTACAAAGTCCGTCAAAAAAAAATAACATTTTATCAAATCGCAAAGCTGTAGCTATATCCGTCATAAGATAGAAATGTGCTCTTCGAAGGTCAGTAAAATGCTTCGTCGTAGGATACAATTTTTAGAGTTAGAGATTATTGACGAGAAATGGATTTCAAAGATTTTTGTTTCTGGTACAGTTAGCAACAAAAATATGCCGAAATAGAAATTTGAATGTTGAATTTGAGGTATAAGTTGGAAATTTCACATTTTGTGTTTTTATTACGACCAAATCACAAGACTGTTGTAATTTTTTCAAAATGTTTACATATTTATCTACAAAGTGCATACTTTGTTGTTAATCCTTCAAGGATCGTACGGCCACCGGCGGCGAGACACAATTGAATTTCAATTGTTATATTTTTCTCGTGTCTGGAGAGATTAACCGTATTTAGCCACCCATTCCAATAAGCCAAAAAAAACATAACAAAATTTATTTCAACTTCATCTGTTCCTGCCCCTACTGCATTATGTCGGCTGACTGGTCATATCGCATCGAATAACTAAGACGTTGTAGCTTTATTCTCTCATTTGATGGTTAATTGTAAAAATACAGATGCCAATCACTTTTATTACCTATACAGGGTGACATTTTAGTTGTTTTGCTTCAATAAGTATTATCGCAAATTGATTGAAAAAACTTTTTACATAATTTAAAAACTATAATAATTATTATCTCTCACGCTTTCATATAGGGTGACATTTTAGTGGTTTTGCTTCATTAAGTATTATCGAAAAGTTATTGAAAAAACTTTCCACATAATTTAAAAACTATAATTATTATCTCTCACGCTTTTGGTAGGTATGATAGTAACCCATTTTAAACGTAACGTATTTACTACTTGAATTTGAGTACGAACACCACAATACGTTGCCAACAAAGTAAAAAAAAAAACGTAAGTATTGCGAGCAAAATATGCTCACTTGCCTTGCGATATATGAAAATAAAAAAAAATACATATCAATCATACTAT
The DNA here is from genome assembly GCA_036365455.1 of Macrosoma leucophasiata. Classification (NCBI taxonomy): domain Eukaryota; kingdom Metazoa; phylum Arthropoda; class Insecta; order Lepidoptera; family Hedylidae; genus Macrosoma; species Macrosoma leucophasiata. The sequence continues at coordinate 15,730,012 of JAWQUS010000007.1, read as the reverse complement.
CAAGATGAAATCATTTTGCTGGGCAAGAAGGGACTAAAATTAACTGTTTAAAATAAAGGGAAAAGTCCTAATTCACTGACATAATATCAACGTCGAGCCTAGACCCTTGGATCGAGAAGTCCTCAAATCGGTGAACATACATAAAAAAAAGATACGGACGAATTGAGAACCTCCTCCTTTTTTCGAAGTCGGTAAAAAGCATTTTTCAAACTCACTCCCAAAGAAATAAAAGAGGGATAGTTTGTGTGCAGAGAAAAGGCATTTTTTTTTAAATATTCAACTCTGGGTGTATTATACACTAAGTTGGATTTAAAAAATGAAAGTTCTTTTATTAGGATTTCCACTCAGAAAAAAGTTAGTACTATCAGGGAACAGGTCGCTTGACCACATGGGCACCGTATGCTGTGGTAACAAAAGCTATATTTGATAGACTTTGGATAAGCGAAGAGTTCGTTGATCGCACACATATATCACATAAGGCGTCACATTAAATTCGTATGGTTTGCTATACATTTTGGAATATGGTGATCTTTAATGACTTTATGTGGAATGGAAAAAATAAGCCAGAAACAGAGCAGCTCATTTCGAAGGGAATATAAAAGCGCCAGTACAATCACGCATTCAGGAAAAATGCATCAGAAACTACTTGTAATGATGATTAAATATTATTTTCTCCCATATCCTGTACAAAATGAAATATCATAATAATATGAAAGTGGGTAGGTAGGTACCTATTTGATATGCCGAGATGAACATTGGATCGTGCATTGCATGAACATGCATTAGAAATGTTAAGTTCCTACAAAGAATTTCCGTAGAAAGTATAAATCTATAGTGAATGTAAGATCTACGGTAAAAAAAAACTACAATCTATTGCACCACGACATTTGTTAAAGTTAATGTAACAATTCACGTCCCTCTCTGTTTTTTTTAATTTATAGAAGGATGTGAAATGTTACAATAACTTTAACATTAACAAACATCGTGGTGCAAACCAGGCTAAAATTATGTGTTGTATGCCTATTATCAGCGCCGGATTTAAGCATAGGCAAACATAGGCAGTTGCCTAGGACCACCACACTACAAAAGCGCAGTAGAAACAAAAAATAAAGAGTTGTTACAAATAGTTACACGAAAAACTTATTCTTTTCTTTGACCGAGGAAATTTCTTTCGAGATAACAACTGCCCGCAGAAAGTTTCTTTGATTTTTTTGATGAGCTGTGTGTGGGTATCTAAATAACAGGTACAATGCAGTTAGTCGCTGTTTAAAGAGAAGCGAAAACTGACCAACCTATTCTTGTGCCGAAAAGAACGACTACTAAGCACTTTTGAGGGGCTATGTCTTATAAATGCTTTGGAAAAAAATATTGAGGACGAATGTAGAATATATGTACCTATTTGGGAAGTAAACCAGCTTCCATATTCAAATGACCAAGCTGGGAAAGACAACGTCATATTTTTATCGAGTAAGAGTAGGTAACATTAGAACATTCAGCGACGTTCAATTAGTGGCAAAGGTTACAGTTAGCATACGCATACTAAATAGGAACGAAAGTAAATAGTGGGGAAATCATTCTTTATTTTAGCAAGTATTCGTCAATAATAATCAGTACTAGCTATTAGAATCGTATCGTGTACTATACATACACAATAGGTACGCTCTTGTTAAAATAGTTAAAGTTGAATGTAGCTGCCAAGTACAAAATGTACATACTGTGTCAGCTGCATTGATGTCGCATGCTTCATAGGTACGTTCGTTTCCAGCTTCATTAGAATGAGATCGCGGTGTAGTCTTTTTTGGTACACGTATATTTTAGAACGAATAAGCTTAGTTATTTACAAAAATAAAATAGTTCATTCATTTCATATATATTTTTGAAATACTATTTAATTTTATTACTACGTCAAGAAGTGAAAGTTACATAGGTATAAAATGTAAGCGATGCTAGTAAATTATGTAATTTTCAATGTGACTGGTCATTCCTGTTAGCATGGTAGTTAATTAGTAGGTACATTTCTAAAACTTAAATATTATGGCCAATGTCGGATTTATCGTTTAAACGGTAGGTACCTACTTGATGCCTAAGCAAGTAAGCGACCCTTGAGTGTACCTCTTTTTCCATTATACAGATCGTATCGGTTTTGTAAATAATAACGAATGCATGAGGCACTTAATAATAACTCATTTTGTTCTCTTATAAAGGCAAGATATTTGAAATCAGGTATTACTCAGTCCTCGTTAAAGCAGAGTTTAAATAATTGCTTGCAGTGGGTGACCGCCGCTGTTCCGATATAATAACTATAAACTTTGAGATATTGACGATCTTGGCTGGTTTCCCGGCCCCTTGATGCGAGAATAAATTATGAATACACGTATGCTGATTGATACTGCTGACAAAAATGGGTCTAAAAACGTTCGACAATTTTTTTCTAAAATTTTATAAGCTACTGAACTATTGATTCCCGAATTATGACATCTATGTAAAAAAAAATCCTCCCAAACTGGCCGATTTTGATGAATTAACCGACCGATGAATGCAAAGTATCCAAAGTATCTAGCGATAGAAAACGGCATGTACTTCATTTTTATAATTGTAAAAAAAACTCAGTTTTAACTGAAATAAACCCCAATATGTCGATTTATTCTATAACTTACTAGCTGACCCGGCAAACTTCGTATTGCCTCAGAAGGAAATAATGTGTCAAAGGTTTAGGATAGATACGGACTATTTGTATGGGAAAATGAAATTGTGGTTTTTACTATTTCAAATTTCTTCATATTTCCTTACCTTTTAAACCTTCACTAGGCTTCCAGAAATAATTCAAAACCAAAGTTAGCCAAATCGGTCCAGCCGCTCTCGAGTTTTAGCGAGACTAACGAACAGCAATTGATTTTTATATTTAAAGATTAACATCCTTGACAGTACTAGCTTTAAAAAAAAACTTGTATCTCAGGAAGTTTGGGAGGAATTTCTTTTTGTACAGAGAGGTCAAAATTGGGTAAAAAAAATGTTCAGTTGCGTAAAAAAAAAACTAACTTTCTACACCCATTTTCAGAGTTGCACTTTAACACGGGTCACACTATATATTTCTACGTTGAGTATGTTCTAATCTTCGCTTTATTTATTACTTCACGCGAAAAATTTATTTTTTTTCGAACCTATTCCATATAAATAGGTAAGTATATAGGTAATACTACCGGTGCAGAATTCATGAATTCTACAATTATAGACACCCACTATCGTATGAAATGCGTAACACTACATGACAGTTATCCCACCTACGTCATGGCCAAATTGCACACAATAATTACAACAATGCCTAATAATTCTTTTGCTCGCTTATCGATTCTCAACAAATTTTATACCTATTTACAATTAGGTAGGCAATATGTACTCGCGTCCTTCACATTTTCCTATATTACGGCTCGGTACAGATATCTATAATATAAAAAAAATAAGTCTGGTTTTTCTTCCTGACGCTATAACTCCAGAATGCCCGAACCGATTTCCACGGATGCATTCGTTGGAAAGGTCTCGGGCTCCGTAAGGTTTATAGCAAAGAAAATTCGTGAAAAATTATTTATAAAACGACATCCACGCGGACGAAGCCGCGGGCAACAGCTAGTTTTTAAAAGATAATCCTTTCGTTTTGGAATTAAATAATGACCCACCATGACCAAATAGGTCGAGTATCGTCAGAGGGTGGGTAGTCTTGGGAATCGGCGTGCACAGGTGTTAGGACGACCGGGATATCTGGTGCTTTACTCTCTGCCTTCCCCGTAAGGGCCTTGGCGTAAAGATACATACATACGGAGATATCAGAGAATTATAAGTACGGACTATTTTTATGGGAAAATGAAATTGACGTTTTTACCATTTTCCTTACAATCTCATTTTCACCTTTAAAACCTTCCCTAGACTTCGAGAAATAATTCCAAACCAGTCCCGCCGTTTTTTGAGTTTTAGCGATACTAACGAACAGCAATTGATTTCCATAAATACATATATATTTAGATTTTATTCTACAAATTTTAAGTCATGTTAGAGTTCTAAAATTAGCTACAGGATAATATAGGAAACGGGATTAACTATAAAACTGCGCAATTGGCGTTGGTAATCTGCTCCAGGCAAGTTAGGTTAGACGTTGGGACTAAGCATAGAAGAGGTAGTTAATAGTTCGTGGATTTGAATCGACAGTTGATTCTACAATAATTACTAGAATTCTGATAGCATTCCTGTGGCATCATTTTTTGCTGTAGATCTGGCTCAAGGGAATAAGCACGATTAACTGTCATGTGGTGTTAACATTTTCAGGTCCGATTAGACGTATAATTTAGTCTTACGGAGTACCTAGGAATAATGTACCTAGACATTATTCCATGATGGAATTCTGCATTCCTTCACCTTAAATAGCAACACTCAATATACTGGCAGATCGTCGAGAAATACTTTGATATTTCTTTGATTCATTTGTCGGTGAAGAGCCGTTACAAATTAAGGGATAGTAGGTTCTCTTGTTAACATTGCATTGTGACGATGCCCTTATTTGAGTCTTAATTTCAAAAATTTTATATAAATGTATTTGTAATAAAGTAAATACATACCATTTAACATTGGTGCAAAATTTTCTCACAATTTGCGATGTGCGTAGTTATTATCGGGTTTTTAAATTACATACCTATAGTAGGTATATATTTATATTCGTATATAAAAATTGGAAATTAGGTGGACGACGCAAGACCAAATTGATAAGATAGGTAGTGGTTGGTGCCAATAAAAATACACTCGCAGCCCCGCACTAGGTTTAAACCTATATCGTGTTATCGTGGAACCGTTATATACAAATATCCAGATCCGAACATATATTTGTAGGCCATACAAATATTTGTCCCGGCGCGGGGATCGAACCCGCGACTCAGGAATCAAGCGGTCGTCACACCGCTGAACTAACCGACTACTGTTTAATGAAATTGGAAGCAAATGGGCCACTTTATGACGTTATATCGTATTTACTTAAGTACACATTACGGGTACAGTTATGATGACAGTACACTAAAGCGCTCTAATAAATAGCGCATTATGAATCGTAAGGATTTTCAGGTTCCGATCGTTATTATTACCTGAAAATCCAATTTCACAGCGAGAATTGCCGGGGACGAAGACAATTTTAATTATCCGTAATACAAAAGCTACACTAACACATCTGCAATAATAAAAGATTTCATTAATTTACTGAAAACAATTTTTTCTCTACCATTACGTCTCAATTTTGGTCTTGCCTTTATCATCCGTAACTTCCAGGATAAGTTAGAGTCGTTATATATAGTTTGTTATTTACACTCAAAGATATGGAATACCCCACCCAAACTTTGTTCATAAATAACAGAGATCTATTTGAAAATAATCAGTGTTCTAAAATATAAAATCTTTAGAATGGTAAACCTATCCGTGAATGCAGTTATATATTACAGGGTTATATATTCAGTAATAATGAATGTTTTCTTTAGCCTGTTATTACTTCGTGTATTATTTTCGCGACCAGTCGAAGATTCCGATCTGAAGCTCCGATGCTCCCAATTGCTGCGGCCAGACCTCAGGTGGATCCAGTGGAAAACGAGATGTGATCACCTCACCAAGCTTCAGTCTTTGAACAGATATAGGTCAGTATTCAACGAAAGATTTTTATTAAATTCAGCATTTATTTGCATCAAATACTTTACAGGAAAATGAAACACTAAAGAACCCGCGTAGTTATACATTTTAGACTTACCACAGTTGATATAGAAACCTAAATAGATGAATTTAGTTGATGACATGTGCACCATCCTTGGAAACCTGTAAAAAGATAAAATATTAATAAAATTATAAAAATGCAGAATAAAATAATACTCACGCTTGGGTTTAGGAGGAATCAATTTTATTGCTCCAGGTTTTTCTATTTCTATAGTTTTCTGTTTTTTTTCCGGTGGTGATTCATTATGTATAGGAGATAGTCTTTTTGGTATGGGTACAGTAGGTGGTATAACAGGAACTGGCTTTTTATTTAATAATGAAGCGCGCGACGGAGGTGGTTTTATCTCTTCTTCTAGACCATGCTTTCTAAATTTAGAGTGAAATGTTTTGACTGTTTTTGGTTTCGGTTCATCAGGTTTTCTGACTTCTATTGATATTGATGGTTTTTCCTTTTTGACGTCACTTAATTTCGGAATTTTCCCAAGTTTATGAATTGACGGCGACTGTAACTTATCATCTGATTTTTCTCCTGCAATTTTCTGAGAATTATCTTTAATTTTTTCATCTTTAACCTTATCTTTTTCTTTACTCTTGTCTTTTTCTTTTTCGGAAATTGACTTTGAACTTCGATCTTCCTTAGATTTACTACCACTTGAAGATCCAGATTTTCTACTACTTTCTTTAGAACTACTAGACTTAGAACTACTGCTATGCGATGAACGTTTTTCCTTATCTTTTGATCTTTCCTTGTTTTCCTTACTACTACTACTGCTATTATGTTTACTAGAACTACTTTTTTGACTACTTTTATGTCTATCACTTGAAGAATGTGATTTACTGGTATGTTTAGAACTTGAACTAGACCTAGAGCTACTACTACTTTTATCACTAGATTTATCTTTGTCTTTGCTCTTGTTCCTCTGATCTTTATCTAATTTAGATTCATCCGGTTCTTCATCAATTTGCGAAATAGTTTGCTTGCCATTTTTTAATGTTATTTTTAGTACAGGTAATGTTTCAGGTTCTTTATCAAGAACATTTTCGGTTTTAATATTAGATTCCGATTTAATATCATTAGGAATATTTTCTGCATCAGAGGTCACTTTTACATCATTTTTGGACTCGCTTTCCAGGTGATTCTTATCTTTGTCTTCATCTTCAGATAGAACCTCATCCTTCACTTCATTTTTTATAGCAATATCAATTTTACTTTCAGTTTGAGCATTTGATATCAGTTGTGGTATGTCAGTTACACTAACTGGTGTAACATGTTCACCTTTAACTGTTTTCAACCATTGCTCAACTAATTTAGATGCAAAAGCAGCTATTGCTGAAAGAATAAAAATAAAATTATAATTTTTATTCCGATAAAAGTTGATAATTAAGATTAAATGCTAATTAGTGTAAAATAAAAATACATACCAATGTGATTTTCGTCTTTTGATAACTCTTTTACGAGTTTAGGGCAATTGTTGGTTTTTAATCTCTCAATGTCAACTGGACACAAAAGTAATAATTCTAAGAGTTCTTGAACAAGTGGCCAGTTTTTGGTCACTATACTTTCTGTTAACCATGTATGAACCAGTCGCCAACCACCGGAACCCATAAACAAACCTAACAATTCTGTTTCAGTACATTTTAAAATTTGTATGTAAATACATTTTGACACTAATTTCTTTGAGAACTTTGTCATTAAACTGCAATAAAAAAATATTCATATTAGTTTTACCGTAACACAATAGATCTTACTAAGAGTAAAGTAAATCAACGACTAATTCTAGATCTAAAGAGTAGATGTGGTTTTTAAATTAGGTACTCACTTAGCTAGTCTTTGGACTTCATCCATGCTTTTGATACCACCATTTGGTGACAATAGCACACTTAGGCAGTTTAATAGTTGAATTGGATCGATACGTGGCTGTAACAATGGAAAATCATGAATTAAATATGATACAGATATGTAAGGTTGACAAGGAAATATTTGTTGTGTCCTAATTTAGTTTATCATTAACCATATTACACAGTTCAATTATCCATTCGCTCTTGTTATTTTTATTCTTAGAACCGACAAATAATAGTTAATGTGACTATAATTTTCATTTGTGCCATTGAGTCTAAGTGAATTAATGTGGTCCAACAGTATATGAGCAAGTCTTCAACTGTAAACAAGTAGCTATGTATATTCATGATATGAAAGGGATTACTTCGTAACTTATTTTTATTTGAGTAAGTAAAAATATTTGTACCAAGAAATGTTCTTTAGGTTCTCAAGATAACATTTTGAAGTATCTAGTTTCTTGCAGCATTTATAGAGACTTATTTATTAATACCGCAGGTAGAATATAAAAAAGCAGTCCCCGAAACCTCGCCTACGAGACCCTAATTTGCCCAACAATGGACAAAGGTCACACTACATCACATTGCAAGGCTACACGAATTTAAGAGATTGAATCCAGTCAATATCAAACAAAAAAAGCTAACAAGAATGGAGAGAAACTGTTTGTTTCATAAGTTACCTATTAATTATAAACTATTATGTTGCATAATTTTTCTAGTTTATAATTAATCAGTAATTTTAGTGAATTACTATTTAATCATACAGACGAATACTGAAATGTCACTAAATTCTAAGTGGGATTTAATCTTGGGGGATGGCTCTTTTGTCTCTCTATAAAACAAATGACAGAGATGATTTAAATTTTAATTTGCCGATTAAAATTAAGTTATTGTTACATAATAGACCATTTCTTATCAGAAATTAATTAATAACATATTTATGACTATTTAGACACAAGCAAGTAACTGATTCACATATTGCTTAATATAATAGTATCAACACCTACATTACACAAAAGTAAGTATAATAAAAGAGCACCTTTGGGGCATGTTTAATCAAAATTATTAATTAATTCATACAATTTTTTTTAAGCGAGCCTCTAGGTACTTTTGTCTCTAGCGGCTCGCCTCGGCTTCACACGAGTGCATTGAATGTAATATGTATGGCCCTATAATAACTATCCCAAAGACATGACACTTCAGGTCTCAGGGGTGACATGGCAATGCATCTACATTTACCTCTGGTTTTTATGTAGATGTCTATAGGGTGCAGTCATCACTTAACATCAATGTGAGCTGCATGCATGTTTGCCACCTTCCTTACATAAAAAATAATGTGTAGTTTTTGTGTGAAAATGTTACAAACATACATACAAAAACACAAATGCTTCCTCTGTATAATATTATATAATACTCTACAGTCCTGAAATAAGCCAAGTCTCCTTAAGACAAAACAATACAATGTAAAAAATTTCTTAGTGGATACTGTACATTTTGATATCTGGATTTCGTGGAGATGTCAATAGGCTGCAGTCATCACTTAACATCCATGTGAAGCAGTAGGCTTGTGTGCCACCTTCATTAGAAAAAAAACTGTCAAGAAACACCATGAAAGTTGAGAAGTCTTGGCTCCCTAAGGTGTCACCACCAACAGGCATATGCCAACAGGTCACAGGCAAGCTTAGAGCATTTTGGAGTTAGAAACAGATATGTATGTAGATCAACGATACAAATGATCAGAAAATGGCAGATAGGAATTAAAACTAACATATTAAAATCTCATGTCACATTTTGCTGTAGCATTGCTCCGAAAAAACTGTTATAAGTTTTTTGTTTTTCGATAACCACTATATATACAACATGTAACAGGATTGAATTTACAAGCCGAAACTAGTTTGTTCAGAATCGATAACCAAATCGATTGTAGGCATTTTTTAAATAGGTTATATATAAGGTTTTATAATGTATAGTATTAATATCGTTTTATTTTTTACTTTGTATATGTTTATAGTATGATATGGGCCCTAGTTGCCTGCAATAAATGATTCTATTTTATTCTATATTTTGTCTCAAAATTTGTTTTAATTACAGAAATATAGTCACCATTTGGTGAACAGCCAATACAAATCAAAATGAGACTAATGTCTATCCAAAATAAAATGTTAGTCTCGATAAGTTTATTACAACTCATTGAGAAATGCATTTTATTATAAATAATAATTTAAGGAATAAAATAGTGAAAATTAATCTTATTACTAACAAGTGTTAAATAGGAGTATGCAGGTTACGCTACATCACATTGGGGCAGTATATGCGTGTGAGTAGATTTGTGTTTTGTGCGGTCGTATGTAGAGGAAGGGTAAGTATGGATAGGGTGTGCATACTGTTCGTACAAATTGAGGACAAGTTGTTGCTTAAATAAAAAACTTTAAATACATAAACATATAATTTCTAAGGCCTAAGAGCATTCGCATCTGTGCCAGAAATTACAGGATCCTACTTGGTATTTAGTTCATGTTTACAATTAATAATTGTTATAATCTATTCATAACTTTTCTTAGAACACATAGGGTGAGATTCACAGACCGCACTAATACTTTATTTTGAGCAAATTACACCTTTGACCTGTCAAAACCCTTACTAAACTGACAGTTCTAAGCATTCTTTGCTCAAAGTAAAGTCGTAGTGCAGTTTGTGAATCTCACCATTAACGTAACATGTGGACAAAATAATCATGACAAGATTTGTACAAAAAAATTAAAAAGGTAGAAGGACAAGAGTTTGATTACTATGTTCTGATATATTTTTTACTTCACCAGAAGAGAGTTTAAAATTAAAATGTTTTTATGGATATTTATATTCCAGTTGAAGTAAAAATGTTTTAATTTCTAGAAAATGTTTCAGGTTCAAAAATTAATAAAAGAGGCCCATTTTAATAAAACAGATCTTGGCACTCGAGATGATCTCAAGATCACGTTTTTTAAGTACAAAACAGGATGTTTGCTATGTTCTGGGACTTTTTATGTAATGGAAGGGGCAAACAAGCATGCAGTTCACATTGATGTTAAGTGACGACTGCAGCCTATAGACAGTTACAGAAAGACCAAAGTCAAAATGCAAATGCGTTACCACTCCTGAGGCCTAAGGTGTTTATGCCTCTGTGCCAGAAACAACACTATCATTTAGCGGCAAGTATATTAGGTAATGCGGTGGTGCCTACGCCCGCGAGCTCCGTCACTGGAACTCTACCACCAGTGAAAGACTTATACTATGATCTGTATTTATACAGGTCGGTCTGGTATAGGCACAATTAAATAATAAATAAAGGATTTTAGAATAAGGCGAGGGGAAAACAGTTCAGCCAATAATTTCAGTGGCAACACAGACATGTTGACCTTCAAGAAGTCACTTCACTGTAATTTATCTACTCTAACAAGTCAAATATAAAGGTACCTACTCACTATGTTACATAACAACAACCCTCGACATAGAATTGGTTAGCACACAGCACTAACTACTAATACAAGACACGCAAAGCTAAAAATAACTGGTTGGGTTCTGACATCCTTTCTCTTTATCTAAGTTATAAACCGAAAAGTATAAAATGGGGTCAGTGTAAAAAAAAATACTAGAACACTTCTATTACAGAAATTCAAATCTCATTAAAATTTCCTAAAAATTGAAAGAATTATAGGGGGAGCTGAATGACTTCAGTTTATTTGAGCAAGCGAATACCTACGCCATTTTGAATTGTACCTATATCTCCACGTAATTGGATAGCATGTGTGCATTCAATCGTAATGCCTATTTTTTCTCAATTAACGTACCTTAACGTTGCACGTATATTGTACTTTCTATCAATTTACTCGGAACTTCGGGGGTAAGCAATCGGGAAGTCCATGTAGAAATATAAAAAATCTTCAAATCTTACCTACCTATTATAACAATATAATAGGTAAGTAAGATTTGAAGATTTTTACGTAACGAGTTCAATAGCAATATTTTAATAACAATTATATTTTAAAAGTAAAAATAATTTTCTGTAGGTACGAACAATAAGCCTAAGATTAAAGTTACATTCGGTATGCACAATCTATCTTTGAAAAAGGTATACCTAAACGTTACAGACAGAAATGTAAACGAGTAAGAAATTTATATAAACTTACCATGGTTAAATTTTACTGCGTGTTATTTTTCGACACCTTAAGACGCATTGCGCAATCATGCGCCACGCCTTACTCGAGTCAGTAGAACAAAATGGCGACTCATTTTATCGTGGGTACCATGATGCGCATGTAGGTACATTAGTGTTTAGGAATACGCACATTAGCTTAACCACGTTAATTATTTTATTCTATAGTTCATTTAATAATTAGAACACAATTCATGAAAAAAGAAACTATCTACAACAATGACACGTAAGCGATAAGTCCATTTGATAGTTTTTCGAGATAATCTGTTTCTCTTTTCTTTTCAATTTTTAAATAAATTATAGATACAGGATACAAGTTCAACTTGGAGACACAGAAATCGTGAAAAATATTCAATTCAAGGCAAAGCCAAGTGACGCCGAGAGCAGCTCGCTGATCCAAGAACGCGGGTTACGAGCTAGCGGGTCTGTTGAAGAATGAAAAATTATTGAAGAAATGAATGAGTCGGATGAGTCACATTCTAATGAGTGAGTGAATGACATATTTTTAGCAGTTCAGTGATGTGTGTGAACAAATCCAAGACACAAAGAGGGAAATCGATGCTTACAATAGTATTAAACTTGTTATCCATCCGATATTTCAGAATGTAAAATTTCATTAACTGCCTTGGTAGCCTAGTAGTAGCAGGCCACTACTACTACGCTGAGGTCCTGGGTTCGATTCCCGGGTAGGGGGTTATCAGAGATAATGGTGTAAAGTCCTTTATCTCTGGTTCTATTAGGAATTTTTCAGTTTTCGGAAATTTCCCAGTACGAAGTATTTCCTAGTTTGGTAATGTGCCCAGAGATGTCAACAGGCTCGCCACCTGTTACGTGGGCCAAAACGTAACCAGCGAATCGTGGGTGTTTGCATGTATGCTTGAATGCATGCATTTACCTCTGCCTGTAACCTGCCCTTTTTTTTTGCCTGTCCCATCCCCGAACGGGTCTTCGGGGATAACAGGCGTGAAGTTACGTTTTTACGTTAAAATTTCATGGTCGAATTCGGATTTTTGCTAAAAAAACATAATAAAGGAAAAAAAAAAATTTTTTTTAATAAAAGAATGATATTAGTGATTGTTTAACTAAATCATAGTGGTCTTTTCATATTAATGTAATACTTTTTATGTATAAACGTAGATAAACTAGTCAGAGCAAATTAAAGTCACAAAGAGAGCCATTACAACGTTCCCAAAAGGATGACGGGACAAAGGGTGGGTGAATCGGACTTCGTGGGACAAATTAGTTAACACGTTCACTGCTGAAAACACGAGTAATATACAACTATCCACGGGTACGGCATTACACGCACGGCGTTTGACAAATATTTTCCGCGTCGGCGGAGTAGAGACACATGCACGGCGTGTTTATTAAATCCATACGACAGAGCAGCTTACACACCGTGCGTGTTTTCGTTATATATCTTCGGCCCATTTTTCTTTTATGTTATTGAAAGTAGCTTTATCATGTTCTTATTTTAATTAATTTTATTTGAAATAACTACTATTGGTTTCTAATTCAAAACATAGGATCAAAAAGATTTCATTTCAATCGTTTATTAGTGCCTTCTATACGTATCATATATGTTACAAAATCGTCACAAAATCCGTGGAAGGTAAAAAGAAAAAGATGAATTATGGGACGGCACAGCACGCCGGGTCACATTACTTCGCCTGAATCATAAAATACCTGTAGAGATTATTATAAGTAAGTCGTTTTCGCCGTCATAAATCATACAGTGGTTATATTTAATATCAGGCAAAAAATATGCAATAAAGAAATAAACCGACAAAGTTGAAATTGTGCACAAGATAGTGCGGTTTATGGGCAAGACTAAGAATATGCTAATGAACAATAGATATGCCTATTGTTCGTTAATTTTAATTAGCATAAAGTAATTTACGTATTTTAGTTTCAAATATCATAGACTTGTAATTTTCACAGGACTTCGTATTTTCATATATAATGATTGTGATCCTGAGTCTATGGAAGCACGAAATATGTTTTATCTTAATTGCTTGCATCTCTGTGTAAAAACATATCTGGACGTTGTAATTATTAAAAGTGATAGCAATAAACTTGATAATAGGAGTGTGGGATCAATCATGATCAGTTATCAGTAATCAATTATATACACCACACACTTGATAGTTTTTTTAATCACAATCATTATTCTTATCTCAGTATCTAAATATTTTTATTATTATTTACTCTTTTGTGTGCACCGCACCACATAAACATTAAATTTTCTCTCTTCTTAACAGAATCTAGGTATCATGCGTTGAATTTGCTAGATAGCTTTCAATGGTTATCAAGGTAACATCATCGAGAAATCGATGTATAATATTTTCAACTTCAGATTGAACATCTCTAAAACTCGGATTGAATGATTTTTTTCTAGATATTGTTCACAGGAAGTAGAGAGTAGTACCTCTAAGTATACCGGAAAAACGAGTGAGTAACATATTCTTAATGGCTACCCATTGCTACGTTCCATCTATCGTCCGCGATAATTGTAATGCTAGCCTTAAACGGCCTACAGACCATCCGAAAATCAGACGCGATATCGGGGCAGTGGTAGGAGGATCCTAGAATGCCCTAGATCGCCTCGTGTTTAAGCAAATCGTAACCAGAATAGTATCGCTTCAAGCGAGCTCTCGATTTAGGGACGATCATCCCCATCACAACTTTCCCGATATCGCGTCTGATTATCAGGTCGTGAGAAGCAGTTCTTAAAGTTAGACCTGCTACACACAACCCGATAATCAGGAGCGATATCGGGGCGTAGTGGAGAGGACCCTAGATCGTACCCTAAATAAATCGCCTCATGTGTTGGCAAATCGTAACCAAAATTGTATAGCTTCCAGCGGTATAACGATTCAGGAACAATAATTCCCACCACAACTACCCCGATATCACGTCCGATTATCGGTTGGTGTGTACCTGGTCTTAACCAGTCTTAACCTAAGTAAAGTTAAAACGTAACATTTTATCGCAAACCTTTTGTTGGCTCTTGCAACAGTAAAACACAAATAAAACTTGAAGTAGCTACACTATTCACTTTCACACACTAGTTCGCAGACTAATCTAGACCCAAAGTTTTGGCGAAAACCTTCCTTGAAATAGGCGTGTAGTGCTCTTAGTTTATTTCATTTTCTTGGTGTATATTTGAGTTATAGTAAGTAAAGTTGGTGGCATTTTGTTTGATATAGGATTATCACAGTGCCCGTGTAAACTGAAACAGAATAACCGTGCTAAAACACGATCGTTCAGGTTGCCTCCAAAACTTCATTGTAAATGTTCATGTAAAGTGGCTTGCCATCGCTTTAATCGAATTATTGACTGTTATATACTCTGACTCACTGACTGATAAAGTAATGATCGACTGATTTAGACTTTTGACTTATATGCTGTCTATGAATATGAAATATTGTTTTACTTGATACTGGTAATATGCGACAATATGCGTAACAGCGATTCCATAAGTAAAAAAATAATAATCCAGACCTAATATCATTCATTCGGTCTTCCTTTTGTCAAAAATGACATGACAAACTCTCGTATCCAGGGTTGCCAATTTCTGGGGAATTCCCCAAATTGTGAGGAATTTTAAGCTTAGTGGGTATTGTGCTGGGTCCGCAGTAAGCATCGACGACACAACACAGCTTCTCTTCCTAGACACCTCTTACAGGGCGAGCTGTTTCTGGCAATGCATACGCCAAATCGAGTTTATAATATCCACCATCTTTTATTTATTTATTTATTTATTCTTTATTGCATCAATAAAATATCGGTACAAATGGCGGACTTAACGCTTAAAGCGCTTTCTGCCAGTCAACCATTGGTAGGTAAAAAAAAATTGTTGGCGGTGCTTACAAAAAAAATAAACTAATAAAACGAGATATTAAGTTGGAATTTTAGTGCTCATTTAGGACAGACCACTTCCGTGACCTGACTATATGTACGTAAAATTGTCGAACTTAAAATCGAATAAAAAATATATAAAATACCATCGTTCAGTGTGAGATGGTTCAGTAAAGCCAGTAAAACTTTATTGGTATTTATTTTTACCGATTATAATTCACATTATAATGAATAAATAGTACAGAATAATACTCGTGATATCGTATGCTAATGGTCGTGAACAAACGCTCTTTGACGTTTTGATAAATTCGATATCCATTTTGTTCATAAACACCTAATCCGCTATTTTATTTTTTCATAGACGTCATGAGGATTGTCAAAAATGGACATTACAGACGCATGGAGGTCTAGGAAGGCACTTAAAATCTTATCGATATAGTGGATGTGGATTAAATTGATGCAGCAAGGATAATGCCAATTAATTATAAGTATAATTTGTGTGTCAGGACTGGGATATCTGGCGCTCTACACTCTCTGCCTACTCCTATAGACCTGGCGTGAAAATACATACATACATAATTTGTAAAGATAAATATCATTTTACTATATCCCATCAAAAAATAAGGCCATAATGCTCCTTACTCCTTATTTTGGAGCCCAACAAGAGTATTGGGTAATGGTTACTAATTCTCGTACTTTACATGTACCTTTAATGGTGAGTTTATTTTCAAAATTAAACTCTAATTTTATATTATAGTGAAAACCTATTTATCAATATAACCCGATTTCCTCAGCAGATCATAAAACTTTGGTATGTTTCGATAAAAACGAAGTTACTCAACCCTATAATTTTGAAATATTATGATTTTTGAAATAAGAACGTAACGTCCCACTTCGTCTGCCTTCTGGCAAAATTCAGACATTCACTCCTATCGTCGATAGCATTAGTTGGGAATAATGCGGGTATTTTGACAACTCGACCTTAAGATAAGATAAATATAAAGTTTCAGTGTAGTTCTGAACTTGTTATCTTAATTTTGAGAGTTCTCACAGGGTAAAAATCTTCAAAGGAGATCCGCCACTTTGTATGGGGCATTGGTACATAATTGTACATCAATAAAACTTTTCGTCCTCAGACATTAGTAGATATACTACTATTTAAAATATATTTCACTTCGTTGACGCGTGGGGTTCATGAGATATACCAATTTAAAAATTGTAAGAATGAAGTCGTTTTTCCGCCATATTTTTTTTATTTTCGTACTAATAGGCGCTAATTTAAAATTGACGGTTTGTAGATAATTTTTGATATTATCGTTGCTATTATCGTTAAGAAAGTGATTTTTACACAAAATAATAACGCTTGTATCCACAAATACCTACCTATGAATGCTTTTCACTGAACACCGAGCACTTTTTTTGGCAAACTCCAGTCTGCTTTTGCAGATTATAATAAATTGTTTACAGAAAAACTAACGAACACGATAAACTGACTTGAACAGAAACCTCTAGCACTACCTACGTATTCCAAATCGCAAAAGCACTCGAAATTTGTTTCAACAAGCACATAAACAAGCCAGTAGTCAAAACACAGAGAAGTCACAGAACGCTAAGTGAATGACGTGACGTCAATCATCAATGACGTGACAGACATGAGGTGACATATCAAAGCGTCAAAAAAGGATGTGTCAACATAGGCGGCTGTCACAAAATATCGATGTTTAAGAATATCGATCCATTGATCGGATCACTTAGCCTTTTGTGTTGATTTTAAAACCTAAATGAATGTATTTCAGTAAATCCTCATCTGGTTGTTGGCAAATTAAAATGAAATCTAACGTGTACTTTCACTTATTTTTCTATTTATTATATAACCGATTTTTTTTAATATGATGAGTTGATACTTTCTGATACAATAATTATATCCTACGCCATTACATTTCGATACGTTCCTTTCTACGCCATCATTAATATCAAAAGTACAGATATTTTCAAAAACTGTTTTAAATACTTTTCCGGTTGTTTTCAGTATAATATTATACTGAAAAATTTACGGGTCTATGCGCACAAATTTTATGTAAAGTATTTGTTCATGTACAATCTACATAGATTGTACATGGCCATTTTGGCTGATCTCCTTTCCGATGGAGAATTTGACTTAGGTTTTTGAGGAATATGAAGTAATAGCATTGGCAACCCTGGCTAATCCTGCTCGAATCTCACTCTGGTTTCCCGTTTCCCTTCAAAACGCATTAATTTTTCGCCTTTTGCTGCTCGAATCTGTCTCGAGAAATTTTGATCTATCTTCCATAATTTCAATTGATAATTTCCCTTTTGTCATTTCTGAATTTTTGTTGTCATTGCGAAATAAGTTGGATGCTGAGGCAATTGTTAAAACTTTGAAAACCAAAAGCCCCTGCCTACTAACCAATTTTTCATTAAGTAGTTTATTTACTTATCCTGAACTGAATTTTCTGTAGCAGATGAAATGTGGGGTGATTCTCTGTTGATTGTATTTATTTCTATTTGTACAGCATTTTTAGGAGAAGGTAATGAATTAAACAGTATTAGTAACTTAATGCTTTATTTCTATGATACTGATCAATATTTGTAGCCTTTATAATTTACTTACAATTTTAATTACTTTGTGCCATCAACCATTTAACACTATTATTTCAGATACATATTAATATGCCTTTTCACAGGTTTAACATGGATATTAGTTTACAGAACTGAAAAATATCAAAAATTAAAAGTGGAAGTTGAACGCCAAAGTAAAAAATGTAAGTTAAAAAATATTATGTATAAATGTTACCAAGTAATCCATGTCTCCTAAACCATGGGGTTGCGACATGTTGGTTGCCTCTCCCCTGCACCTCTCCTCCCCCAAATCAACATCAGTTGAAGGAAAGATTTATTGTTTTTTTTCTTAATTAAATATGTTTTATGCATCACTTTTTGTGAATTAAGTTTCACTCTGGCATTGAGAATGTTCTTTATTTTCAATAACATTGGGCACAGTGTATTTATACATATATTTTGATAATTGCTTTTTTTATATTACAAAAGTGGCATGCATGGAGTTCACATGGATGTCAAGTCATGACTGAAGCCTGATAGATATCTACATTATCTTAACCAGAGGTCAAAATGGAAATGTGTTGCCACCCCTGAGACCTTAGGCTGGCTATACATTACTATCTAACTGGAACACAATAAAGAGAACACTACCATTTCATTGCAAATAGAAAAGTAAAGCATTGGTGCCTACATCCACACGTCCCTACTACTCTACCAGCAGTTACTTATTTTAAATCGCCCTAAACTCTACTGTAATACTTGTTAAAAATGGATTTTTGTAAGATGATACAAATTAAGATGTACATGTATTTTTAATACTTAATTTTCTACTTTTGCAATTTAATTTAAAATACAAAAACCTAATTTTACACATAGTGCACTTTTTTTCGAACCTACATGCCAATTTTAAAAATTGTGTTTCTAGTGGAAAAACGAAAAGAAGCTCATGGTGACTCCTTAGATAAACAACACAAGAAAAAAATTGAAAGGGAAGAAGAGAGACTCAAAAATAATAATAGAGACTTATCTTTGGTTAAAATGAAATCTATGTTTGCCATTGGTTTTGCTTTTACAGCGTTGCTAAGCATGTTCAACAGTATGTAAGTAGTATTTTATTTTTAACTAGCTGTGCCTGTGAAGTGAATTTAACAGAATCATTGTTCACTATCTACATGGACAAAGTCATGGGCACAGCTAGTATAATGTAATTCATAAATAAAAGTAGCTCTATGTTACCCCTTATTATAAAAGCTATCTCCCAGTCCCGTCAAAATGAGTTTAGCCATTTCCAAGATTATTCAGAGCAGACAAATTAAAAAAAAATATATATTTTGGTATATGTACTTATGTACATGTGTTGTGTATGCATTAAATAAAAAGTGGTAATTTTTGTATCTTAAACAGACTCCAATTTTATACCTACTTGTACTAGCTGACCCGGCAAACTTTGTATTGCCGCGCAATGGAATAATGTTTCAAAGGTTTGATATATACGGACTATTTGTATGGAAAAATGAAGTTGTTTTTTTCACTATTTCCCTTCAATTTCTTCATATTTTCTTACCTTTTAAACCTTCCTTCCATTGGTTTTGTATGATTTTTGGAAGTCAAGTCCAAAAATCATACAAAACCAAAATTAGCCAAATTGGTCCAGCCATTCTCGAGTTTTAGCGAGACAAACAAACAGCAATTGATTTTTATATATATAGATAGATAGATAGAATATTTGTCCCTTTTTCTGTACCTTAGTTCCCAGGAAAAGTCCTTGTGAGTGTAAAAAGGTAGATTGACATTTTTGACACTAATATCTTTATGTGTATACATAATTATTATAAAGCAGAAAAAGTTTTTTTTTACATAGCCCTTACTTCATTATGATGATCATGTTAATAGCTATGTATTATGTATTGTCAAAATAACTTATCATTATTAATTACTTAATTGGAACCAAGAAATAATATTAGAATTAGTGTGTTCATTGAGTTATACTGCAAACCTAATTTTAAATTAAATCTGGCCACAAATGAGGGTTGCTGGCTATTAAAGATAAAATAATTTAATTAAAAATACTAACAGCCATATTTTGATTGGCAAACTAGTGGATATATTATTATATTCTCATGATCTATATGTATCCGTGTATACATAACAATATAACAAAACAACATTTTATACAATTTTTGTCTGTCTGTTTGTCCCGGCTAATCTCGGTAACGACTGGACCGATGTTCACTGGCAGATAGCTTATGTAATAAGGAGTAACTTAGGCTACTTCTATACTACTGCACCCACGACTTCGTCCGGGTAGATACTGCACAATCATAAATTATGACGCGGACAAAGTCGCGGGCACAGCTTGTCATAAATATGCGTAAAAGGTTTGCAGTATATCTCGATAAACGCACTAATTCTGCAGGGAGATCCTAGAGTGTAACCTGTCATTAAATAATGACATCTATCATAATAAGGAAATGATAATAAAAATATGTATATTATTCACAATAAACACAAATTACGTACAATTATCTAATAATCCCTTTATTTACAGTTTCGACGGAAGAGTGGTTGCTAAGCTCCCATTTCACCCTATTTCATGGATTCAAGGACTGAGTCATAGAAATTTGCCTGGTGATAATTACACCGAATGTTCTTTCATATTTCTTTACATATTGTGCACCATGAGCATTAGGTAAGATGTTGCGAGGTACTTAATAATATTCACAAATGCGATATTCCTAGACATGGCCTCTAAAATCGAAGATGACGAGGCCAAATACTTAAACGTCACTTAATTTTAAGCAATCCTCAAACATAAGCTATCTCTTTCGTTTGCACGTGTTTTAAAGAGACAAGTGACCTTTAAGTCCATAGAGCAACACCGGAGGGGAGTAGCCATATGCAGGTTTACCCCTCTGTCAAAGTATAAGACCAAATGGTCTTACGCCTGTCGCCTAGATGTTTAAATGTGTGCGTGAAATTGTTTCTGTATTTTGTTAAAGTCAAGGTGTGAGTTTCGTAGTAATAGACGATTTTTGTAGTGTGCGTCGCACGCATTTCCCCCCGCAAAAAATGACAGACTATTTTGCATCGGTAATACACGCTATGGCTACTCCCCTCCAGTCCGCCGCGACCGGTGGACCGCGTTGCTCTATGTTTAAGTCCCACTTAGATTTAAGTGACGTTTGAGTATTAGGCCGTATGAGACTTCAAACAACGTGCAAGCGGAAAAAAAGGCCATTCCCTCCGTGGTCTCCCAACCCTCGAGTGTGGTTTGTCGTAAGCATAGTATTTTTGGCCCCGGGCCCCGCGCGTGTAAGGAGGCAGTGAGCCACCAGTCTTTCTGGCTCAGTCGACCTTTGGAGTCTCCCTGAACCGGACCTCTTCCCTTCTTCTTAGTCCGCCACTGCGGGCGAGTCTTGGCCACTGGTGGGTGTAAACATATTCAAGTCTGCTGGATTTTAGTAAAATTAAAAGTTAAAAATATCATTTTTGTTTTTAAATACATATTTGCTATAATATAGTAAATTTAATTTCAGGCAAAACATACAAAAGCTGTTAGGTTTTGCGCCGTCTCGTGCCGCATCTAAGCAAGGAGGAGCATTATTTGCAGCACCACCAGCACAGTTTAAATAGGTCCATTGAAGTTAAATTATAGAAATTTAATTATCAAATAGTAAATTTGAATTATCTAATAATTAATTACAAATTATGTATAAATTTACTGTAATAGATGAAGTTCAAATAATAAGTGCTTGGGTATTTACTTATACCTACTTATTTAATTTAAATATTATCTGCAGAACCTCAAGAACATTTCTCACTACCCATTTTTTTTTTCTATCCTACCAACAGCAGTAGTGTAGTAGTAATCCTATGGTGATAATCATCATATGGTGAGGTGAAAATATAAATAACAGAAAATGTTCCTTATGCTCTCATGACAATTTCAAAATCGTTTCATCTTAGACCATTAGTTAAAGAGTTGAAAACGGCACACACGCGGCCAAAACGTATATATAGATACGTCATGCTTGTCTCTCTGTTCTTCTGTCCGTCCGTCCTATGTCACAGCCACTTATCTCCTAATCTATTAGGACATAGGAAATTGTTTATGTATTTTTTTAGAGTTAAGGTGCGAGTTTCGTAGTAATAGACGATTTATGTAGTGTATGTGTATTACAAGTAGTTCCCCTCGCTAAAAAATTACACTGTTTTCGCTAATAAATGCTATGCGTAGACTAGTATATATCTGTGCTATGGTTACTCCGGTCCGCCGCGAGGCCCGTGTTGCTCTATGACTTAATCATACAACTTCACGTGTTTGAATTCCTTACCATCCTCCCCGTTTTTTTGAGTGTTTTTTTTCCCATAATTGTCCCAAAAGATAATTCTTATTTATTATCTTTTGCTACACAATTTTGGGCAACCCTTAAATCATAAACTAAACCAGAAAAATATATATTTGTGTACATTATTTAATCAACTAAATACAATTTAATACATATTTCGCTCTATAAGGGGCTCATCCATTAATATTCTATCAAATCCTAATCTTGTCATGTCTATTGAGGAGTATTGTCCATCTATAATTAATTCTGACACAGCCCTTCCTATTCCTGGTGCATGTTGACATCCTGAAAAACAGAAATATATTTTATAGATCTCCAAACAAACTAACGATTTCTACATATTTTGTTAGGTTAGTCAAATATGTTAATCAACATTTCTATGCATTGTACTATTTTATTAATACCTGCCTCCATAGGTAGGCATAGATAAAATGGTGGGGATAGATTCCTCTAGTACCGATACCCATGTAAATTAATAACATAAAAATGTGATTCTTACTATTTCTTACCTTGCCGACCAAATCCCATAGCTAGGTACATATTGTTGTGATATGAATGAGGACCTAATATACCAGATTCATCATAAATGTTGAAATCATGCAGTTCTGTGTTTAATCTTTCCACCTGCAAATAAGATTTAATAAAATTCATGCACATTTTTATAAAAAAGGTGACAGAGACAAATGCATGCATATATGCAAACACTCTTAATTCATCAGTTAGGTACATGTTATTAGGTTTGAAAAAACTTTTTTGTGCCACGTATTGTCCAACAAGAATACATTTATTTTACATTGATGGTAAATAATACTGTAGTGTAGCCTATAAACAACTACATAAAACGTGAGATTTAAATTTGTAAATCATCAATGCTCCAGTTCAGTAGGTACATATTTTATATTACACTAGCTGTTGCACGCGGCCTGGCCTGCGTGCATTCTATTTTTTGTTGTTCAAGCATCACACAAAAACTACAGGTCCGATTACGATGAAACTTGAATTGATTAAAATTATACTTTAACGTTTGGCGCACAACACGGTACTTTTTATTTCGGAAAAATGTCTCTGTGTGTTTGTGCACGCTGTTTTCAGAAAATGCTTATACGATTTGCAGTTTTCACTCATATATTCTGGTAAGTTCCACTTAACATATAGACAGACAGTCATACAGACCGCACTACGACTCTACTTACAGCAAAGTAGCGCTTAGGACTTTCAAAACTCTTACTTTACTGACAGTTCTAAGCATACTTTGATGAAAGTAAAGTCTGTGTATGTAGTGCGGTCTGTGAATCTCACCCTTAGTGTTTGTTTCATGTTAATAGATTAAGAAATAAAAAAGTTACGCAATTTAATCCTTCAAGGATCGTACGGCCACCGGCGGCGAGACAC
Source organism: Macrosoma leucophasiata (assembly GCA_036365455.1). Lineage (NCBI taxonomy): Eukaryota > Metazoa > Arthropoda > Insecta > Lepidoptera > Hedylidae > Macrosoma > Macrosoma leucophasiata. Next base: position 15,706,066 of record JAWQUS010000007.1, on the reverse strand, counting down.
AATTGAATTTCAATTGTCATATTTTTCTCGTGTCTGGAGAGATAAAGGGGTTAAAAAGCCTGAATGACCTTGGCAAAACGGAGCTCATCAAATATTTGTCAAAATAGAAGCAATCTAGCGGATACTCGCTGTACTTGGTCAACAAGATCAATGTATGTATCTTCACGCCAGGTCCCTAACGGGGTAGGCAGAGAGTGTAGAGCGCCAGATATCCCGGTTCAGACAAACCTCTCGTGCCTCGTCTACCTTCATCATTCTCTTCATACATCAAACAAGATCAAAGATTAAGTAATTGTAGAGGAGACAAGCATTGCTGTGCTTATTAATATTGCATCACAGTGATTATACTACTAGAACGGTTTTGAATACAACTTTCGCTATTGGTACGGGTAGGGAGCGAACCTTGCTTGATTTTTGCTCGTTAGTTATTTCTGCGTTGCGAACGGTCTAATCTTGGATAATTTAAAAACTTAATATTTTATGTACATAAGAATGGTAGGCTGTTGTGCTATGTAAGACTGTATGGTGATAGAACTTTAATGTAACTCTAGGTTTCTTGGGGTACTAATCACGAAAATGACATATTTTTCAGAGAATTTTAGTAATCAGCACCCCAAGAAACCTCGAAATTGACACCCATTTCACAATTTGGAAAAATTATTATGTCCGCCATCTTGGATCTGAAAAATGATGACGTTTTCGTAATCAGCACCTCAAAACACTTAAAGTTCTAACTAACTCTCAAAACACTAAAAAATTGATACCCATATCAAATTATTAAAAAAAAATGTGTCAACCATCTTGGATCTGCAAATGGATGCCATTTTCGTCATCAGCACCCCAAGAAACCTCGAAATTGACACCCATTTCACAATTTGGAAAAATTATTATGTCCGCCATCTTGGATCTGAAAAATGATGCCATTTTCGTAATCAGCACCCCAAGACACTTAGAAATTGATACCCGTATCAAATTATAAAAAAAAAAATGTGTCAGCCATCTTGGATCTGCAAATGGATGCCATTTTCGAAATCAGCATCCCAAGTAATCATGAAATTGACACCTTTATCACATTTTCGAAAAACAATTCGCCATTTTGGATTTATTTCAACTACTTACTGTTCTTATTTTATTTCAACGACTATTTTTATTTCACTATTTTACTAGTTATATTTCAACTAATTCTTCTATGATCTAGCGGAACTTGTTTCGCCGGACAGGCGGAACTTAATAGGTTGATAAAAAGTCTTTTTGCATTATAGTATGTATGAACTTATGTCCTAGTCTACCTTTGCATCAAATTTCATTAAATTGATTTTAATCAGCCGTTTTGACGTGAGAGTGGAACACAGACAGATAGACAAACATAAACATTTATAATATTAGTGTATATAACTCATAACTTCACCATTATCATAATTTCAGCCAAAGATGTCCACTGCTGAACAAAGGCCTCCCCCAAAGATTGCCACAACGAACAGTTCTAGGCCGCCCTCATCCAACGATTGCCCGCGACCTTCACCAGGTCGTCGGTCCATCTTGTGGGAGGCCTGCCTACGCTTCGTTTTCTGGCACGGCATCCACGATACAGATGTATCTAGTGTAAGGCTAGTAGTAAGCAAGTACAAGAATCCTGATTTTTTTTAACACTTACTTTAAGATTGTTCCAATCCAACAATCTATTGTGTATTGATGGCATTATAATATTTGTAAAATCATCTTCTAAGGTATCGCTGCTATCAGATTTTTGTAATGGGATGTGACCACATAAGAAATTATTTTGTAATCCATTTTTCCTCATCCATAAGCCACTGGTATCCATTATATATGGCATGTTTAAACCTACCAATTTACTTTTCTCTTGGTCTTCCAAAGAATATACATTATATTTCCTAAAAAAAATGTTATATTCAAAATAAGATTAAAAATGATATCTCTAATATCAAACTTTGCACACCGTGAGCAGTTTGATCCACCTTGCAAGATAGGATAGCTTACATCTCAATAATATTTTGGTACTTAAATTGCGCCTGTTTGAGGCCGGAGCGTGCAGCCAGTCACTTCACTATCACTACAAATATTATAAAAAATAAATAAAATGTAAACTTGTAACCCTAGAGATACAAATATTATAAAGTCACCCTATTTTCTCTGCAGAGTAGTCTGAGAGAGGGACAAACACACACACATACTTGATTCTAACGAAAATTGACACTTTAAAGCTTAATAAGTCACAAACAGCTAACTAAATCGAAAAATGATTCTTGTGTGATGAATGTTCCTTGTTTGTTTACTACGGAACTCTAAAAAATGGAAAATGCCATGATTATTTATCTAAAATGAAAAACTAATCACCTTTCTTCTATTGGTAGCCGTACTTTTAATAGACCATCACCAACACCAATTTTTGCAAGTTCAGCAATATATGGTGATTGGGATCCAGCTGACAGAACGCAACAAGCAAACTTAATTGAATGTTCCTCATTATCAGGTGTTTTATATATAACTCTATTCATTTTTTCATATGTGCCCTGCGGCACTCCTTCCATGAGCATATCACGACGTAGGTCCATTTCAAAACCTGTGACCTCAGCATTTACATAAACAGCACCAAGGTCTATGGATTTTTGTACTAGCCCTTGCAACAGAGCCCATGAACTGAATGTACCTTCACTTTCACTACTTATGCAACCTGTAATATAAAAAAGAAAATTTAAAATAGTAGCACATGGTACAAAATTATAACATCAATTTCCAAACAATTAAACGACAATAAAATATATCAAAAGCATCTTACCTAATTTAACATCTGTGGTATTTAACCAGGGATAACGTTTTTTTAAATCCTCACTTGTCAACATAATATTCCGAATTCCATATTCTTTTTGTACAGCAATATTTTGTTCTAGATTTTCAGCATATTTATCACTTGCAAGTATTAAGTATCCATGAGGATTATATTGGATGTTGATACCTAAATGTTTATTACAATTTCTGAAGAAATCTGCACTGTATTTAGATAGCTCAATGTTTTCTGGTAATGAGAAATGTGAAGTTAGAATACCTAGGGACTGGTTTCTTGGAAATCCTTGATACTAAAAAAAAAATTTATTATTAGGTATGTGGTACACAGTTACAAATTAAAGATTTTATAAAGTAAAAGTAATACTTACAGTGAGGTCCTTTTCTAAAACGATTACTGATAAACCTTCACCAGCTCTGGTTTTCAGCCAATAGGCAATGGATGATCCAATATAACCACCTCCTATAATAACAATATCTGCGTGTTCTGGGCACGCTGTTGGTTTCTTATTAAAAGCGTTTTCTTTTATCACACTCCAAGTTCTACTTATTGGATTTTTATACCTCCCATATTGTTTAGTTTCAATTTTATTAAATATTCTATTTCTTTTGAATAACTTTGAGACAAACATGTTGACGCTTCAGAAATTAACGAATAACAGATAAGATAACGAATCTTCAACTATATAGTCAAAGGTGTTAAATCCAATTAAAATATTCAACAAATTGATATCATCATAAAAGTGTTCCAGTTCAGCCGTGTAATATTTTTTTTACATAAATTACTATTCACATGGAAATGTTTCCAGCCGTAGTCTCTTGTAATATTGTATTATCTTGTAGTACTTCGTATTGATTTTGTAACAATATTTTTTATTCAAAGACGGTCTGTGTAACTAATCAAAGCTCATTGGTAACTAATGAACCCATAAGACATATATAAATATTATTAATATATGTCTAAATATCAGTAATCTAGGTTATTGGTCTGTGATCTTTGATTGATTTTGATTAGAGAAAGTGTGATAAATTATTCACCAAAAATAAAAATCGAAGACTGAAGAATGAAGAAGTTCATATAGTGTTGTTGCAAATGTTGCAATAGTAATAGTCTATCGATAGTATTGTGAACTATCGTGACCTCGAAAAATAGTCGATAGCGCGATATTACTATCGAAAATATCGACATGCTGCAATACTATCGGTACTATCGATACTATCGATAGTTAAAAATAAGATACTATTGATCTTTGGCAATAGTATTGCTGCTAAAACTTCGTAAAATCTCCTAGTAAAGTCCCCATCACTTTACTGGAGCTATCTCATCATATTCCACATGTAAGCATCCAATCATCGTCATCTTCCATATGGATATTCATTATCATAAGAAATGAAGATAAAAATTACTGAAGATTGGCTGTTAAGGACTTGAACCCGTAGCCGTACAATAATTAAAAAAAAAATTTCTTTGACTCCAGGCCAGACAATGTTTTTTTTTTTTTTTCCTTTGTATGGCAATGTATTTTAGTACTTCATGCCATTTACAAGTAAACGAGGGAAATTCATTGTTTTGAATATTCCATTATTCGGGAGTAACGGAATTTTGATGGGAACATTCGGTAAGGGATAGTGTGGATAAGGATAGGTTATATAAGATTTCAATAATAATAATAAATCGTACTATTTACAACATATTACTTATAGTATTTACACTAATAGAAAAAATATAAATGAAAGTTTAAATCTTAATATTATTTAACAAAATAAATCTAGCTAAAATTCTATAAATTTTTAAATCATTATAACAAAGAAGACAGACTATAGAGGACGGGAGTGGGATTTTGAGGGAAATAAGATCTGCATAAAAAGAGGAATGGTCGTAGGAACAACAGGAGAAAAAGATATGGTTGACATCCCCAACGACATCCGCTCCACAAGCACAGTTAGAACTCTCAATTATACGCAGCTTTGATAGGTGCTGTGGTGTACAAGTATGCCCTAATCTGATCCTAGTTATAATACTTGTACATCTTCTATTCAGATCCAAGGAAAAGAACCATGGTTTCAGAGGGATGCTGTTTTGAATATTGGAGTAATATACGCCTTTCCTTTGACTACTGTCTTTCCACAAATCTTGCCAGGCAGAGTGAAGCGAAAATTTAGGAATCGTTAACAAGTCAGGACAGTATATTTTATAAGGGTAGATGTCCCCATTCTGTACGGCATCATTTGCAAGGTCATCGGCTATGATGTTGCCAATAATTCCACAATGTCCTGGGATCCATGCAAACTGAACTGTATAATGTTTTTGGTAGCAATCATATAACAAACGTCTGATGTCAAAAATAATAGGATTTATTTTGGTAGAACGAAAAGGGAATATTAGTATCGCTTGCAGTGCACTTAATGAGTCTGTGAAAACAACAGCTTTGCGTAATTTGAAGATACATACGTATTCAATGGCTTTAAATATACCAAACAGTTCCCCGGTAAAGACAGATGATTCAATGGGCAATTTAATTTTTTCTACTATTTTATATTGCGAGTGATAGATTCCAACACCGACACAGCTGTTATCGTGTTTTGAAGCATCCGAAAATATAAGATTGTATTCTGGGAACTTTTCGTTTACAATGAGATTAAATTGGTCATTAACATATTCAGTTTTCGTTATATCTAGGTCAAGGTGTACCATGGGAGAGAGCGTTAAAGATTCGTAAGAACACTGAAAAATTGGGAGAGTCAAAGATCTATAAACTGGAGCAGACAAAGACAAATATTTACGGAAACTAATCACTAAACAAGGAATGTGTTTGTGCGACCAATAAGGAGAGTTATCAATGTATTCGGATAAAATTTGTAACTTACTTAATATTGGATGATTAGAAAATTGTAAACTTCGAAATAAGTATTTATCACTAAGGAATTGCCTTCTTAAATGCAACGGAGGCTCACAGCATTCAACTTGTAGGGCATTGATAGGGCTAGATCTCATCGCACCACTAATTATACGCAATGATTTGTATTGAATATTATCAAGTTTTTTAAGGGCAACTGCACTACATGGCTCAAGTAGAAAAGTTCCGTAATCAAGTACACTTCTCACTAAGGCATTGTACATCATTTTTAAATAAAAGGGATGAGCACCCCACCAGACACCCGAGAGGCATCTAAGTATATTTAATAGTTTTTCACACTTATTGGCTATAAAACTGCAGTGTGGTAATCCAGTTAATTTTGAATCAAGCAAGACACCTAGAAATTTGCAACTATTTTTCACCGGGATAGGAGTATTGCCATAACGAACAGAGATAGGTGGAGGCATGCGAGATCTAGAAAACAGAACTATAGTGCTTTTTGATGCTGATAAATCAAGACCGTTTTTATCCAACCAGATCTTTAGCCTAGTGAGGGATAATGATAATGAATTGCTAGCGATATTAATATCGCGATTAATAGAATACATCAGAAGATCATCGGCATATTGTAAAACTCTTACATTACCTTCTAAAGAAGCATCTAAATCATAGGTATAAATGTTATATAATAAGGGGCTTAAAACGGAACCCTGTGGCAGACCCTTAAAAACAGAGCGAACATGTTTATTATCATCGTCAAATAAGTAAATCAATCTATCCATTAACGTATTAGTAATAAAATTTATGAATATTTTAGGAATATTAAGTTTTAAAAGCTTCTCCCTGAGTACCGAAATCACGACATTATCATACGCTGAAGTAATATCTAAAAAGGCTGCAACTACAGATTCATTTTCCGAAAACGCAAGACGTATGTCTGTGGTAAAGAGGCTGAGGCTATCAATCGTACTTTTTCCTTTTCTAAAACCAAACTGAGTTGAGCTTAACATCTGATTCGATTCAAGGAACCACTCCAGTCGATGTTTTATCAATTGTTCGGTAATTTTTAACAATACTGAGGAAAGGGCTATTGGGCGATATGAGGTTGCAGAAGATGGCTCTTTGTTGGGTTTTAAAATGGGAATTATTATCTGAGCTTTCCAAGAACTAGGAATGGTTCCGGCAGTGACAATAGAGTTTATAATGTCCAAGTAATATAATTTAGAATCTTGATTAAGATGACTAACAAAAGAATACGGTATGTTGTCGTGACCCGGAGCAGAGTCTTTTACGGTCCCTAAAATGTTATTTAATTCCTCATATGAAAATGGTGAACTAAGACCTATTAGATCAGTTGGATGAATCGAAAGGGGGATAATATTCTGTGGGACTGAAGACGGAGCTATGTTATCTAAAAACTCTTCCACAAGAGTAGACGGTAAATAACATGAGGGCGAGTTATCAATACCGAGCCGATATCTTCGAATGTTTTTCCATACTAGTGAGGCAGGAGTGCTGGGAGAAATAGAAGAACAAAATTTAAACCAGCTCTCTTTCTTTTTTTTCTTAAATAGAATTTTCACGGAACTCATAACATTTTTTAAAAACAAGAAGTTATTCAACGACATATCATGTCTGTACTTAGTCTCCGCTTCTTTCCTTTTTTTGATTGCCTGTTTGCATTCATTGTCCCACCATGGAGGACAAGGAAGCGCAGATGGATGTTTTTTGGTTGGAAATATTTCATTTGCTGTCTCTATCATAATATTGGCGAGAGACGCAGCACGACATGACACACTTTGCGTAGTACCTAGAAGTGACATTCTGTTATCGACCTTTTTGCTGTAATTGTTCCACATTTCATCCCTGACATTAGTCAACTTATATTTAATACGCAGCGGCTTTTGTGGTAGAATTTTTTTTTTGGTTGGAAATTTTATGAGAATAGGGAAATGGTCACTACCAAATGTGGATGAAAGAACGTCCCAGGTAAACATAGACGCCAAATTTGGTGTGCAAAAAGATAAATCCACAACACTTTTACCCTCATTAGGCCTTGTTCGTCTTGTTGGTAAGCCGTTATTTAAAATACAAAGGTTATGGTTATCAATGATTTCCAGTAACTTGTCGCCGAAATGGTTTGAGAAACTACTGCCCCAGGACTCATGATGAGAATTAAAGTCGCCTAGTATTACATAATGTGGACTTTGCAAGGTAGTTAATAAGTTATTTATTTCGGACATAATTGCAGAAGACGGATGCGGTATGTAGATTGAAATAAAACACAAATTCATGACTTCAATAGCGACTATAGAAAATTCTGGATTGTGTGCTGGAAGTGAAATTAGTTTAAAGGGATAAGATTTCTTAACAAGAATGGCAACACCGCCATAACCATCTGATCTGTCTTCTCGGATAATGTTATAATTCCTAACCTTAAAACTAAAATCTGGCTTTAGCCAGGTTTCTGAAATTGCTAATAAAATAGGATTATACGTATTTATTAAATAAATTAAATCACTTTTCTTGTTGACTATACTTCTACAGTTCCACTGTATTATGTTGGCTTTGTAAGCCATTTTCAATGTTTAAGTTTTGTAAGAGTATTTCAATTATTCTAGCAACGTTGGACGGTAAAGAAATGTTGAATTGGGCTAGAGTATTGAATAGAGCAGATATAATATTAGCGGATAAGCCCTGGTCTTGTCCGCGTTCGAAGTTATACTGCGAGTTTATGACACAACCATCAGATGGTTGAGGCATATCATAATCTTTAATGAGATTCTGATGTGCCTCTCTATCGTACCCCTTGTTTAAATTCGGTGAAGGGCGAGACTAGAGAAAAACTGTTTTTTTATATGATTTTGTGTTGAATTTATTATTATGACTAGACTGATTACCAACAGTATTATTGTTTTCAGGAATGGATTTAAATAAAGATGGTGATAAAACTTGTGCATATGATTTTATATTATTTGATGGATACATTTTGGAGGCTTCTGCATGAGATACACAATTTTGTGCCATATATACTTTAATTTCTTTTTGTCTACTAAATTCTGGACAAGATTTACTAGTGGCTGAGTGGGGACCTGAACAAATGCAACAAAGCATATCACCTTCGATTCTACATGATTCACCACTGTGTTCCTGTCCACATTTATAGCAACGGGGTTTTGATCTACATTGTGTCTTGGTATGACCATATCGACAGCAATTGTAACATTGAATAGTGGGAAATATGTACAGGTCTACAGGAAGAGCATTATAACAGATAAAAATTCGTTTTGGCAATACCTGCCCATCAAATGAAAATACAACAGATTGAGAAGGTTTCCACTCTGGGGTGCCATTTATTATTACTTTATAGTTAATGCGCCTTACTTTGATTATGTTGCCACAACCAAAAGGCACTGAAGTGTTGGCTATTATTTCCTCAGGGGACCATTCATTTGGGATACCTTTGACTATCCCAACTCTTGTGATATTAACAGATGGTATAAAAGCTTTAAGTTTACTAGCTGTTAAAATATCAGACTCAATAAATAAATTAGCATCTGTGTAGTTCAAGAAAGATAATTGTATACGATTCCGACCTAATCTTTTCACACTGCCGTTAACAATATTTTGGATATTGTGTTTTTTAAGAAAGTTACCAAATGAAATAGGATGTAAAGTTGTGCCATCATTGGGAGCCGACTGTAGTCGTTGGACATGGACAACAAATGGAGAAGCATCTGTTTTATTGTAATATCTCCTGCTCTGAAAAACATTGCTCTGTTCCTGGATTTTATCAGCATCTTCGTTATTCTGAATGTTAAATGTTTGCATAGGGGGAACATGTGAATGTGGGACTTCAATGGGTTGAGGGTTTTGATCCATAACATTTTCCTCTTCGAGACAATGGCATCCAATATCCTTTTGACCTCCTATATTTTTCCTCTTTTTTTTATTGCAGTGCTTACATATTTTATGCAAACGACTGCGTTTCCTCGAATTTGATTGGGGAATCGAACAATCTGTGTCAATACTTGATTCGTCGTATTCGACTGTGACAAAATTACTCGCGGGAGGAACAAAATTGTCCGCCGGAGAAACTGTGCCCCCGGGATCAGGAGGCTCGTTCATAGTACCTTACTTGAATATTTACAATATGTACAAAAACTTACCAAACGTAAGAAGAAATATATACAACTAAATAATGAAAAGAAAATAAAAACAGATATATACAATTTTACCCAGACAGAATGCTATTAATTTACAAAAAAACAATTTAGCCAAAAAAAACACGCCCGCGCTTTTCGGAATTTCCCGCCGTTTTTTTTCCAGACAATGTTGATTTTTAAATAACCTAAGCAGTGTTGCCGTCAGGGGTTAGCTCACATTCCCACAAGCAAAGATAAAATTCCCCACATTCCCCACTAGTAATTTAAAAAATCCCCATTCATTCCCCAATCTCTATAATAATAAAAAAAAAAATTATTAAAGTGATTGTAATTAAAATTAAAAATAAAAGAAAAGTAAAATAAATATTAAAGATATTCAAGTAATAGCAGTGTATAGTGTTACATTTTATAATTTAAAACCTGTAAGATTTAAAAAAAAATAAATTTAACTTAAAAAATAAAATGCAGAATTTTGTTGAAGAAATTGATCCTGTAACGGACAAATTTGGTGACATGAAGATTATTAAAATAAATAACAAGAATTATTATGTATTTAAAAAAAAACAAGGTAATTGATAAGTATAAAATTGCTATTGTTATTGAAATTTAATCATGCTAAAAATAAATTTGTATTATATTTGTAATTCATAGAGAATATTTAATATTTAAGGTGACTTCATTTTCGTGCTTTGCCATTTAATGCCATTTGAAGACGAATTAGAAATTTCTAACGGGAACAATGAAGAGGAAATAGAAGGAGTCAAAAATGAAGATATTTTAATTACCGACGAAAGATTGGCGTGGCAAGATGAGCGGGAAGAATGATTATACTTGAATAAGGAAATAAAATTTTTTTATCGAATTTAATCTCATATATATTTAAAATGTTACAATTTAATTAATTTAACAAATTCTTTTAGAAATAATAATGAAACTCCCTCAATTCCCCACAATTCCCCAAAAATTTTATTCCCCATTTTATACCCGCAAGAGTATAAAATTCCCCACGTTTTGGGAAATTCCCCACGGATCGGCAACACTGAACCTAAGGTAGTTTGGGCGGGAACCTTGAAAGAGGTGTATGGTGCTCTTATTTTATTTCATTTTCTTGGTGTATTTTTAAGTTATATTGAATAAAGTTGGTGGCATTTTGTTTGATATAGGTTTAATACAGTGCCCGCTTATAGTGAAATAGAATAACAGTGCGAAAACACGACCTTTCAGGTTGCCTCTAAAACTTCATTGTAAATGTTCTGGTAAAGTAGCCATCGCTTTACTCGACTTAACTTGACTGTAACTCACTTGACTGACATATTATACTTGATAACTTATATACTTGATAATTACATATTATACTTGATATTATATTAACTTTGACGCTGCTTAAATAAATACGAAATATCGTTTTACTTGACAATGACAATATGCGTAATAGCGATGCCATAATAACTAAAAAAAAAAAAATAACCTAAGAAATTTTGTATAAGTATTTCAGAATTCGTGGATAAATCTTCGTTCAAAATCGTGAAATAGACACACTATATCTTAGATTACAGTTTTTGTTGTGATGCGAGTGTAATACAGAATTGTGCAATGATTTAACATTTCGCCTCAATAACTTAGAGATAAATTATTGGCGTTCTGACTATGGATTCGAAATATGCATCTATTGGGAGGGAAAGGGAACGTATAAATGTTGGCGACATCAAGGCAAAAAAGATTAAGATGTGCGCAGATCAGAAATCACCAATGTCTAACGGATGTTCATTACAGAATAAATTGCATATTGACATTGAAGTAATTGAAGATCTACATGAGGCGAGGAAAACATTACCGGTATATATGGTGAAAAACAGGTTTGTTTCTAAAAGTATAATATCTGAATTACCTATTTAGAAACCAGAAAACATGAGTATGCATTTGCGTTCACATTAGCAGTATTTATTTTTTGAAGAGCTTGAGAATCCATATGTAAGTCCTGTAAGTCGGGGTTCACCTTTGCATATAAATACTGACATAATTTTTCGTCTTTTGGACGACATAATTAAAGGTTAATCAATAATGTATACTTGAACTTCACGTGAACCAAACACTGACCAAGTGAAGTGGTGGGGAAGCCGATGATAAAAAAAACCGCTGATCTCGGAATTTGCATAAAACAAAATCGTGTAAGCCGAGGTATTACTGTATATCTAATTTTCTTGGCTAGACTATTCAATTCAATTCATTTATTTCAGATTTCACAATCCTTATGAGACTTAAATAAATTTTTGTGACTATGAACTTTCCAATTCACACTAATGGTGAGATTCACAGACTGCACTACGACTTATTTTGAGCAAAGTATTTTGAGTACTTTGCTGGAAGTAAAGTCATAGTGCGGTCTGTGAATCTCACCCTAAGACTTTATTAAGCTTTATACAGTTCTTAGCTATCATCATTTTTTTCCTTGAGTTAACTCATTTAAGTTACCAAGAATAGGTATGATTTTGTGTCTTCTGTTTATTCACTTGATAAATAAATTAGACAATGTATGTGATCCATAGCATAATAATCAATGTATCCTGTGTATTGTGATATTGAATAATTTAATTTAATTAATGTGGTGTTTGAATGTAGAGATATTGTACTTACACTCTCTGCCTACTCTATAAGGGATTTGGTGTGAAGACATACCATATTGTGTTTTTTTTTGATTACCTGGTTATTGGTGTATTAGAACTATTTTGTTTGTGTGTGTTATTGCATGTTTGCTTGTTGTTTTCAGGCTCATAGAGGAGATAAAAAAACACAATACAATGATCCTTATTGGTGAAACAGGTAGTGGTAAAACTACACAAATACCCCAGCTTATACATGAGCAGCGCTTGGAGGGTGTGGGCACTATAGCGGTAACACAACCGCGGCGAGTGGCAGCCATAACTTTAGCTCTTCGAGTTGCTGCTGAAATGAATACCGATGTAGGCTCTATTGTTGGGTATGTTTAGTTCATTTGTGAAATTAACAATGATTAAAATCCCTATTTAAGTTTTTTGTATCTTGATACACCTAATTATTTAAAAAGGCACATAATATTACATATTTGTATATTGAGAATGATGAAGGTAGATGAGGCATGAGAGGTACGTCAGGACCGGTATATTTGGCACTCTACACTCTCTGCCAACCCCGTTAGGGACCTGGTGTGAAGATACATACATACATACATACATAATTATTAATTTATTATATTTCTTTTCAACCAAAAAAGTAGGTTATGCAGTGATGCAAAGTTATGTAGATCACTGTAATTTTCTCATAAAGTGGGCATTCCTATTTAAATTTAAAGTTTTATACCAGCTCAATATTATTAAAAATCTTTAAACATTTTAGTTATTCTGTGCGCTTTGAAGATGCCACCAGTCCTCAAACCAAAGTCAAATATTTGACAGATGGTATGTTGCTCAGAGAAGCTGTTATGGATCCCCTGTTAAAGAAATACTCTGTGATAATATTAGATGAAGCTCATGAGCGTACAGTAAACACTGATGTTTTGTTTGGCATTATTAAACTGGCACAAAAGGAAAGGAATGGTCAGAAATTAAATAGCTTGAAGGTAAGTTATTTGTCATAATCATATTTTTACCCGACTGCAACAAAAGGAGGGTTATGTTTTCATATCATAAATTAATTAATACTTATATCAGATTATAAAAACTTGTTTGTTCAATCTTACTAGATTAAAAAAATACTTGAATTTCAATATACTATATAAATTTATGGCCATAGTTGGTGTAAAAAAAAACAGTGGGTGGAAATAAACATTGTAACTTTTGACTAGTAGAAAATTATTCGGCATTATTTATTTTAATATGAAAAGTACGAAAATTTCAAAAGTACCTTAAAAATACACACCACAAACCATTCAACATTATCATATTATAGGTGATCATCATGTCTGCAACAATGGATGTTGATTCATTCAGGAAATTCTTTGAAAATTGTCCTGTTGTTTATTTAGAAGGACGCACATATCCTGTGACTATCTATCATTCCAAAACAAAACAAGATGACTACCAGTATGCTGTTGTATGTACCATATTTCAATTACACACTACTACTCCAGCTAAGTATGTATCAATGTATCATAATTTACTTGATTTGTTAATATCATTTATATTATTATTTTTTACGGTAATTGTTTGTTTCAGTCATGATTTCTTAGTTTTTCTCACTGGACAAGAAGAAATAGAAACCATCATGGCCAATATTAAACAGATAGCAAAAGTAAGTTGTTTGTGAGTAGATTGGTAAGTAACTAAAAATATATTAATAACTAGCTGTCCCAACGAATTTCGCATCGCCTTTTTATTGGGAATAAAATAAAAATAAACTAACAACCCCTAACATTTAACTATATAAATTATCATACCTACTAAATACACACACAAAGTTACATAATTATCTGTCAACCCATTTCGGAGGCGTTGTTTAAAAACACTGTGACACATTATATATTACCTATCTATACAAATAAATAAAATTGGAGTGTCTGTTTGTAATATTAAAATAACAGCTTTTTACTAAAAGCATATGTATGTATACAACTGTACACATATTTAAGAATCTACAAAACAACATTTTTTACAATTTTTGTCTGTTTGTCTGTCGGTAATATACAGTGGTATAGTTTCAGTGACCGAGCTCCAGGTCGTAAGTAGACCTACCGGATTTCCCGATTCACGTGCCGCTAAATGTAAATACTGTAAATGGTATGGTACCTAATGGTATGTTAGTGATGTGGGGCATGTGGGCGTCAATTTCGAGGTTCCTTGCGAGATTATAAAAAAAATGGCTACTATTTTCGCATCCAAGATTGTGGACATAATTACTTTTCCAAATTGTGATATGGGTGTCGATTTCGAGAATTCTTGTGGTGCTGATTACGAAAATGACATCATAAGTTAAACTAAGAGCACGAGAGCAATTATGGTATATTGATAATCAACTTCAAAAGAAATGTAGCCCGATTACAGTGTCCTTGGAAAATTTAGTTCTAATCCAGTTTTTACTTAGTGTAAATCGTAAAATATTTTATCTGTCCCTCTGTGCTAGAGGACTATAGTATACAGTCCTCTAGCATAATCCATCTGACAATTTTACGTTGTTTTAGTTCCGCCTCCTCGGGAGAAGGAGAGAAATTACAGGCGAAGTCTCTTGAAGCCCACGCGGGCGAAGCCGCGGGCACAGCTAGTAATATTATAAAGAGGTAAAGTTTGTAATTTTGTTTTTTTGTTTGTTTGTAGGGGCTAATCTGCGGCAATACTAAACCGTTCATGAAAATTCTTTCACAATCAGAAAGCTACACTATTAAGGAGTGCTATGGGCTTGGTATTTTATCGGAAGCCGGGCCGCTAGTAAGATAAAAGTAGACTACTTGCCCATTATTCATTGATAAACTGTTGGCACGAAAAATTTTCGGGATCGTATCGTAAACTTTTGAGTCCTCGATACATACACAGAGTACCTACTACGGTATTTGCAGTTAGCATGAAGCACATTCTGCCATTTATCAAGGGCTCGATAAACTTTAGTGACCTGATCTGAGTATAAGCAGAGGCCTTAGCCCTTGTCGGAAGTTACGTTCAAGCGTCGAATCGATTGCGATACGAAAGTACTTATAATTTATTTATTTATTTTTATTTATTGTTGCCTAGGCACGAAAAATTTTCGGGATCGTATCGTAAACTTTTGAGTCCTCGATACATACACAGAGTACCTACTACGGTATTTGCAGTTAGCATGAAGCACATTCTGCCATTTATCAAGGGCTCGATAAACTTTAGTGACCTGATCTGAGTATAAGCAGAGGCCTTAGCCCTTGTCGGAAGTTACGTTCAAGCGTCGAATCGATTGCGATACGAAAGTACTTATAATTTATTTATTTATTTTTATTTATTAGGTCTTTATTGTCACAATACACATACAATATTGTTACAAATGGCGAACTTAACGCTAAGAGCGTTCTCTACAAGTTAAACCATTTCTAGTATAGAAAGTTATATGGCGGTATTACGACACAACAAACATACAGAGCATAATAATAATTCATACTTAGATATAACTAGTACATACAAATTTATACACATTTATTACATATATAAAATATAGATATAATTTACATATATAAAGATATACATATATAAATATATATAACATAAATAATGGTTACAAGGTCATCGTAAAAGATAGATCTTGAGGTTCTTTTTAAACGTAAACCTTGAGTCAGACCTCCGAAGTGTTTCCGGCAGCCCATTCCACAAGCGAGCCGCTTGAACACCAAAAGAATTTGAAACAAAGCTCGATCTATGGAGAGGAATAGAGAGTGTGGAAGAGTCATTAGACCGTAAGTCAAGTGAGTGAGCAGAACAGAGGAATTGAAAGTAGGATTTTAAGTAAAGAGGAGAAGTATTGTTGAAAAGAACTGAGAAGAGCTGACAGAGAATTCGTAATTGTGTACGTTGGCGGATCGTAAGCCATTTTAATTGTGCTCGGAAAGTAGAAATATGGTCAAACTTGCGAAGACGGAAGACAAATCGAATAGTATTGTTAATGAGCCGATCTAACCTATTAAGACATGTTTCATTTAGGTCCAGATAACACACATCAGCATAATCTATTATGGGAAAAATTAGTACCTGAATCAGACGTACTTTAATGTTAGTGGGAAGAAAGTTTCTCAGTCTATTCAGAGAATTCAACGACGCATAGGCAGCACGACACACTTCACCTATTTGCACGTCCCAACTAAGGGTGGAGTCAATGTGCAGTCCCAAGTTCTTAACATCTAACATTGATTGAGAGAAAGGGATCTTCTGGTCTTCAAACATGACAGGTGCAACGGAACTGGTGTTTAACTTAGCTAACTGTCGAGAACTGCCAACCACAATAGCCTGACACTTATTGGGATTGACTTTTAGACCAAATCCTTTTGACCACATGCTTATTTTATGTAAGTTACAATTAATCTTACTGATACAGGTACCAATGTTTTCAATATCAGACTGGCAAAATATTTGTAAGTCAACGGCATAAAAGTGGTAAGAGCAGTCAAGTAAAGCAGATAGAGAATTGATGAAGACAGTGAACAGCAGAGGAGAGAGTATACCACCCTGCGGAACACCAGTCGTAAGGTAACTCCAGTCCGACATTGTTTTGTTCACTCGTACTGCTTGTTGTCTATGTTTGAGATAGGAGGCAAACCACTCAATTGCTGTCGAAGAAAATTGTAGATAACTTAGTAAAGCAAGGAGGATATCGTGGTCAACCATGTTAAACGCGTTAGAAAAGTCGATTAAAACTAATACTGTGACCAATTTACCCTCCATGCCATTTCGAATATCCTCAGTGACTTTAAGTAGAGTAGTTGTGGTACTATGACCCGTGCGAAATCCAGATTGAAAAGGGCTAATAAGCTTATGTGATTCAAGAAAGGAAGAAACCTGCCTGTGGACTGTTGCCTCTAGGATTTTGGAAAGAAAGGGCAGTATTGAGATGGGCCTATACTGATTTAATTCACAGGGGTTGTTAATTTCACTAATTGGGATCACAAAATCCTTTTGCCAGATCAAAGGAAATTCCCCAGACGTGATTGAAAAATTAAGGATATGAGATAGAACAGGAAGTAAAGAATGAAGAATGGGCATAATCATAGCACGACTTACATCATCGCTGCCAACTGCATTAGACTTTATAGATTTTATAGTTTTTAGAATATCATCTACAGAAATATTGCAAAAAGAAAAAGAGTCAATAGAGGGTGAAGGCAGAAGAGATATTTCTAGCAGGGTGTTAGCTTTAACTGGAGGATTGAGAATAGAAGTGCAAGAAAAATGAGAATTTAAATCAGTCGCTGTAAAGGGAGAACTAACAGGTGTTTGCACTGATTTGTCAATACCGAGTGATTTTAAAAATTTCCAAATTTCAGCTGCCGAAGAGGTTTTAACATTCTCCAGGATGTAACTGCGCTTGGCTGCTCTCACCAACTGATTACACCTGTTACGAGCAACTTTATAGAGACACCACTTTTCATCACATCTGTCACGCTTAAAGGCACATATAATTGTTCGTGCCCGGAAAATTAGTTCTATTTATGAACGGTAGAGTTGCATTGCAAATAATTTGTTGCAAGTTTTTCGTCCTTAGTAGTATTACCTAGTAGTCCAAGTACGAAAAAGTTTGTCACGCCGCGAACGTGACGCCGAAGACGTCATACCGACCCGCGTCTAGAGGTGTGCGTTATATTATATAGTTGATAAAATAACATAATATTTTTTTGTAATCATATTACATATTATTTACTTTAGTTGATATTTATTAGTTAGGGTATTATTTTTTAAATGACTGCCATCGACCGTTTGCCGAAATATCTACACTTAACAAACGCACAATGCGTAAGTTGAAACGTGACGACGAGTGACAAACAAAGGGAAAGAAACGTCTCTTCGCTTCAAGTCAATTTCACTTAGTCGCATAATATTTTTATGCCTTGCCAAATTAAGCTCTACGGTACCTATATAAGTACTACATTCAAATGAATGTGTAGAAAATATTAGTCTATAATATAAAAATGAATCGCAAAATGTGTTGGTAAGCGCATAACTCAACAACGCCTGGACCAATTGGGCCAATTCTTTTTTTAATATGTTTGTTGAATTTCAAGGATGGTATGTACGGCGAGAAAAAGTCGAATAATTGCCGGAAAACCCCTAAAAACAGCCCTTTTCTTTTTCCCATACAAATGTTTTCTAACTAAAACGTAAAGTCAACTTGAGCTTTATTGCTGTTGCATAAAGTTCATCATTCTCTTCATACATGCACGCCGATTCCTAAGACTTTTGACCCCACCATCAGACAGAACTCGACCTATTTGGTCATGGTAGGTCAGCCTTGGTCTTCCTGGGCCTCTGCAACCATTAACATTCGTAGGTAGACGAGGCACGAGAGGTTTGTCAGAACCGGGATGTCTGGCGCTCTACACTCTCTGCCTACCCCGTTAGGGACCTGGCGTGAAGATACATACATACATACATAAAGTTCATATTAAATTACAAGCACTCACGGTTGTCTAAGCAATGTAGGTGTGTTCCTAAAGTCAAAAAGTCAATTTGCACTTTATTACCGCTGAACAAAGTTCATATTAAAGAAAGGTTAAGGGCTCTTAAGATTTTTCTTTTTTTGGAAATGTGCGATCAACCTCCTAAGAGAGGAGGTGATAGTTTGTACGGGTATTTTGTCAGTTTTTAATGCCTCAAAATTGGTTTACAGACTCTTTTGTTGCATCAATATATATTTTTAATCTTCCCTCAATCCCCTTAAAATGGGTAGGGAAGTTGGAATGGGACTTTCCGCAATTTTCAAGGTGGAATATTAATGAACAGGCTCTAATTAAATAGATATTTTTGAAGTTATAGACGTTTTCGAAGCTGAGTTACACAAGCTATTAGTACTCCACAAAGAGGTACGCAACGGGAAACTTGATTGGGACATTTCCACGGCATCGTAAATTATAAACAAGTTATTAAACGACATCCACGCGGGCGAAGCCGCGCATAAAGTTCATATTAAATTACAAGCACTCACGGTTGTCTAAGCAATGTAGGTGTGTTCCTAACGTCAAAAAGTCAATTTGCACTTTATTACCGCAGTACAAAGTTCATATGATTGTTTTTATATTGTTTCGCATTAACACATGCTTGTGAAATATATTTTTATTTTTAAAGAAAAATGGAAAGAAAAATTTGACTTCAGGCGAGGCTCGAACTCGCGACCTACTGGGAATCTAGTCCAGCCGCTCTTCCAATTGAGGTACTGAAGCCCTGCCCGATTTGTCAAATCTTTCCTTCACATCTATTGCATTGCTTTTATGGTAGCAGTAGCGCCATCTATTACCAACTATGCTAGTTAGGCAACCGATATAATAGACTTTTCAGTTTATTGAATATCGTAAAGAAGTCGCTTTTACCCTTAATAATTGTTTTTATATTGTTTCGCATTAACACATGCTTGTGAAATATATTTTTATTTTTAAAGAAAAATGGAAAGAAAAATTTGACTTCAGGCGAGGCTCGAACTCGCGACCTACTGGGAATCTAGTCCAGCCGCTCTTCCAATTGAGCTACTGAAGCCCTGCCCGATCATTTCATATGAATCGATTCATATGAAAAAGAAAGGGAAAAATTAAGTGGTAAAATTTGTATGGAAAGTTTCTCATTCCTGAACAGTGTAAAAATTGATATACAGGGTCATGATTAGGAATATTAAAAAAAATATAAGAAAATCTCTCAGAAATATTGAAAAATATACATTTAATTTTGCATTATGCATTTGGCAATATGCATAACAAGCGATGCCATAAAATTAAAAAAAAATTGTATATATTTACGAAAAACCAATTGGGGGCGATGTTAAAATAGTATTAGAACACTTTTCAATTATTTTTGAATTTTCTGTCTGTTTGTCCCTTTGTCCAGGCTAATCTCCGAAGATACTGGACGGATTCGAATAAAACTTTTTGTGGTGTATAGATACTAAGCCTGGCCAACATTTAGGCTACTTTTTACTGCGGGAAAATCACTCATTCCCACGAGAATCTCTACATTTAATTTCATTTTCCTATACAAATAGTCCGTATCTATCAAACCTTTGACACATTATTTCATTGTGAGGCAATACGAAGTTTGCCGGGTCAGCTTTATATAATATATAAAAATCAATTGCTGTTCGTTAGTCTCGCTAAAACTCGAGAACGGCTACACCGATTTTGCTAATTTTGATTTTGAATGATTTTCCAAAGTCAAGAGAAGGTTTAAAAGGTAAGAAAATATGAAGGAATTGAAAAATAGTAAAAACCACAATTTCATTCTCCACTATAAATAGTCCGTATATAACAAAAACCTTTGACACATTATTTCATTGTGAGGCAATACGAAGTTTGCCGGGACAGCTAGTACAAAATAAAAGACAAACTAATATATTTTGGTCGGCTAATATATTAGTCGTCAGATTATTTATTAGTTGAATTATATCAGTGTGAACTAATAAATCGCTTCATATCGTTGAACATAAAATTTAAATAGTATATTATGGGGACTATTGTGCATTTGTCAGTGATTTTTTAATTGACTGTTTGTTTACTTGTTTATGTTTACTCGTAAATAGACTTTTTATATTAAAATAGTGCAGTATTTTATGCTAAGTTACATTTAAGTGTAAATAGGTACATTTTAATAAGTTATTAATAAGTACATACATATTTAAAAAATAAATGTAAGTACTGTCATAGTTAAATATCCAAACAGGGAACAGCGTACTTCTACGACGACGTTCAAAAATAATCAAAATGCGTCGATCTAACGAAACGAAGTGATATATTTAATATTATATCAAAGTAAAAAATATCATAGCAAAGTAATATAATTAATAGCAAACTAATATATTTAATAGCAAA
Organism: Macrosoma leucophasiata; assembly: GCA_036365455.1. Taxonomy (NCBI): domain Eukaryota; kingdom Metazoa; phylum Arthropoda; class Insecta; order Lepidoptera; family Hedylidae; genus Macrosoma; species Macrosoma leucophasiata. The sequence continues at coordinate 15,684,752 of JAWQUS010000007.1, read as the reverse complement.
CTAATATATTTAATAGCATTCTAATATATTTATTAGCAAACTAATATAAGTAATAGCAAACGAATATATTATAGCGTAAAAAATAATAGGATTTTTAAAAATAGCTAAACGTTATGTTGTGTTATTGATAAATAGCCGTTGCGAACACCTCTACCCGCGTCCCGACAGGTCGTTGTGGGGTCTTTCATAATATCTAGTACATTACGCCGGTATCGCGTTCCGCCGCGCCGCAACACGCCTGCTGTTTCTGGTGAGACCATTAGGTCAGACCGTTACTTGACGGCCACTGTTCTAATCCAATTCTTTTTTTTAAAACATCATTACAAATGTGTTATGTCAGTTTATTTGTGGTAGGAATCTCCCGGACCGCCCATCAGACTGTGTCCCTTATACGCCGGACTTCCTGCAGCCAAGCAGCTGCAAGTGTGGCGCAAGACGCCGCCCGGCATGAGGAAGATAGTGCTAGCAACTAATATTGCGGAGGCTTCCGTTACTATTCCCCAAATCAAATGTGTCATCGATACTGGAGTTGTTAAAGAGAGGTAAAATTTTGGTAGTTTTCGAATATTGTAGGTTGATAAATTGTTTTATATTATTTCGCATTAACACATGCTTGTGAAATATATTTTATTTTAAAGAAAAATGGAAAGAAAAATTTGACTTCAGGCGAGACTCGAACTCGCGGCCTACTGGGAATCTAGTCCAGCCGCTCTTCCAATTGAGCTACTGAAGTCCTGCCCGATTTGTCAAATCTTTCCTTCACATTTATTGCCTTGCTTTATGGTAGCAGTAGCGCCATCTATTGCCAACCATGCTAGTTAGGCAACCGATATAATAGACTTTTCAGTTTATTGAACTAGACTGGACTAGATTCTCAGTAGGCCGCGAGTTCGAGTCTCGCCTGAAGTCAAATTTTTCTTTCCATTTTTCTTTAAAATAAAATAGGTTGATAAATGCCATATTGATGGTAGGAGAGCCTAAGGCGAATAACACACTGCACCGCGCTCCGTCGCGTAGCGGGTCGCGGCAGATTTTAACATTGTTTACAGGTATCTCGATTTGTATAGAAAACATGCCTAGCGCAACACACTGCCGAATCGGCATCGCGCGGGATGGCAATATGGAAAAAAAGCTGCCGCCCCGCGCTACTCGACGGAGCGCGGTGCAGTGTGTTACGGACCTAAGATATTTTAATATACTCGATTGCATCAGATTAAGTTACGAATACCTTACACTGTCTAGTACCTACCTCTGCCAAATCTGAGTTGTCTATATAATGCGGCACTGCGAATGTCGCATTATACGATACCAGAGAATATGTAATAATACTACGTATAGAATGGACACTTCGACGTCCCGCCCGATTTTCCCGCATCACTCAACCCCTTCCCCTCTTATGGGCGACGGTTGGCATTCTGTACGTGCTATGCACACAGGTGCGCGTGTAAATACACGTCACTGATTGATGTCTGTGTAATAGAAATCAAATTAAGCGTTTGTATGGAATTTTGGTGGAGTGTCCGCGGTGTGACGAAACGTATACGGCCACGAGCTGGCATTACATCCAAATCGTCAGAATTTTAACGGCTTCTTTGATAGGGTTCTCGTAACATTTCTTCTGATCTGATCTGGACATGTTTAAATAATTTTTCATCTCCATTTTCGACCCTTTCCAAAAACGGATGGCATTAACTTATATTACAAGGTGCTATAACAGTATAACAAAAATCTTTCATTTTTAAATTGTGCTAGTGAGCAACCGGAAGAAATGTTATATCTACTACTAAATATGATGTCTTCAAGTTTCATAATAATATCTCCTATTAATAAAAAAAAATGTCATGTGATATATAAAATAAAAAAAACTTATCATGAAGATATTTTAATAGGTTGGGGAAAAAGTCTTTTCGCATTGTATGAACTTGTAATAAAATCTCTTTGGCTGTAGTATTTGTATCTGGCTGGTTTTGTATCATTGAAAGTTAAAATTTTAAAGAACATAATTCCAAATTCAAATTAGGCAAATGTGTGATTTTCATTTGTTTTTCGTACTGTCAAGATGAGAATCTAATGAAGATATTCGATACATTTTAAAATTTTACTACAAAAAAGTAAAAATGCAACGCAAGCCGCGAAAAAAATTTGTGATGTTTATGGACCTAGAGCAGTGTCTGTGAGAGTAGCACAAATTTGGTTTAAGCGTTTTCAATCCGGAAATTTTGATGTCAAAGATGCACCTCGCTCTGGTCGCCCTATTACGGATAAAATGGATGCCATTTTTGAAAAAGTGGAGCGAGATCGACATATCAGTAGTTACGACGTAGCTGAAGAACTGAGAATTGATCACAAAACAGTTTTGGCGCATTTGAAAAAAGCTGGGTACAAAAAAAAGCTCGATATTTGGGTACCTCACGAGCTCACTGAAAGAAACCTAATGAACCGTGTACTCATTTGTTGTTTTTCTTCATTGTGATTCTTTATTACGACGTAATGAAACCGAATCATTTTTGAAGAAGCTGATAACTGGTGATGAAAAGTGGATCACGTACGACAAGAACGTGCGAAAAAGGTCGTGGTCAAAGGCCGGTCAGGCTTCACAGACTGTGGCGAAACCCGGGTTAACTCGCAATAAGGTGATGTTGTGTGTGTGGTGGGATTGGAAGGGCATTATTCATTATGAGCTATTACCACCAGGCAGGACTATCGATTCTGAACTCTACTGCGAACAACTGATGAAATTAAAGCAAGAAGTTGAGAGAAAGCGGCCGGATTTGATCAACAGAAGGGGTGTGGTGTTTCATCATGATAACGCTAGACCTCACACATCTATAGCCACTCAGCAAAAATTAAGAGTTTGGCTGGGAGGTGTTAATGCATCCGCCGTATAGTCCTGACCTTGCACCTTCAGATTTCCACCTGTTTCGGTCTCTTCAGAATTCTTTATGCAATGTTACGTTAACATCACGAGAGGACTGCCAAATCCACTTGTCGCGGTATTTTGATGAGAAGTCCCAAAATTTTTATAGCAATGGGATCATGTCCCTACCTACAAGATGGCAAAAGGTTATCGAACAAAATGGTACATACATACTTTAGTTAAATTTAAATAAACTATATTAAAAAATGTTTTGAATTATCTTAAAAAATGCGAAGATACTTTTTCCCCAACCTAATACATACTACGGTAACAGCAGTAGTTCCTTATAAAAAGCGAGTGTTTGTGCGTCGGCAGAACGTGGTGCACAGCGACGGGTGCGGAGCGGCTGCGGATGCGCGCCGTGTCACAGGCGGGCGCCTGGCAGCGCGCCGGCCGCGCGGGACGCACCGCGCCCGGCGCCGCCTACCGCCTCTACACCGCCGCTGACTTCGCCGCCAGACCCCAGCACAACACGCCCGAGATCGTCAGGTACCTACACCACTGGTGATGGGCAGCCGCCGGCCGCGCGGGACGCACCGCGCCCGGCGCCGCCTACCGCCTCTACACCGCCGCTGACTTCGTCGCCAGATCCCAGCACAACACGCCTGAGATCGTCAGGTACCTACACCACTGGTGATGGGCAGCCGCCGGCCGCGCGGGACGCACCGCGCCCGGCGCCGCCTACCGTCTCTACACCGCCGCTGACTTCGCCGCCAGACCCCAGCACAACACGCCCGAGATCGTCAGGTACCTACACCACTGGTGATGGGCAGCCGCCGGCCACGCGGGACGCACCGCGCCCGGCGCCGCCTACCGCCTCTACACCGCCGCTGACTTCGCCGCCAGACCCCAGCACAACACGCCCGAGATCGTCAGGTACCTACACCACTGGTGATGGGCAGCCGCCGGCCACGCGGGACGCACCGCGCCCGGCGCCGCCTACCGCCTCTACACCGCCGCTGACTTCGCCGCCAGACCCCAGCACAACACGCCCGAGATCGTCAGGTACCTACACCACTGGTGATGGGCAGCCGCCGGCCGCGCGGGACGCACCGCGCCCGGCGCCGCCTACCGCCTCTACACCGCCGCTGACTTCGTCGCCAGACCCCAGCACAACACGCCCGAGATCGTCAGGTACCTACACCACTGGTGATGGGCAGCCGTCGGCCGCGCGGGACGCACCGCGCCCGGCGCCGCCTACCGCCTCTACACCGCCGCTGACTTCGCCGCTAGACCCCAGCACTACACGCCCGAGATCGTCGGGTACCTACCCTATGGTTGCTAGATGAGCGGAAAATTCGATAAAAACAACTTTGCGTATATGCAGTGGCGGCGCGAGACTTAATCTTAACGTGGGCAAGGAATATTTCGCGAGGTCCTCGTCTAAAATTCTGGAAATTGAAAGCGGAGTTCGTGAACGGGGGAAGGTGCTGTTATATGAGGCCCTTTACACCGCGAGGGCGTGGGCAGTGGCCCAGTGGCCCACTCCGCCCACGCCTTTCGCCGCCTCTGCGTATAATAATAATAATAATATAATAATGGCAACCCATTATACGTCCCACTGCTGGGCACGAGTCTCTCCCCTTTTTGGGGGGAGGCCTGGAGCTTACTCCACCACGCTGCTCCAATGCGGATTGGTGGAGGTGGGTGGGTTAGTGGCCAACCCGCTGTCGGATGTTTTCAAACCGCCCATAAGGCCTCCGACAAGGTTTAACGACTGCTATCTATCGATAGCAACCGGGACCGACGGCTTAACGTGCCCTCCAAAGCACGGAAACGCGCATTTAATTTGCCACTAGCGGTCACCCATCACACTACCCGACCGCGCCCGTAGTGCTTAACCGAGCAGATCGCTTACGATCTACACCAGCCGCTGGGCCATGCGCGCCTCTGCGTATATGACTTTCAAACAGATGTAGTCCGCGCCGCAGACTCTTGCTCCATCACTGTATACTTCGTAGCGAGCTCCCAGCACGACAAAGCTGTCTTTAGTGTAATACACATCTATTACACAACACAGCGTTACTTTGTTTTAAGCTTTCACGATTTGTATTCGTATTTTTATATTGTAAACGGGACCTAATCGCGTACTATTTTAAATGAAGTATTTACCTCGACACGTTACTTAACCGAGCCTCTACACCACCGCAGACTGCTTCAGCATAATTACAACAACTTCACAAATGATCAATGACCCAGATTGTTTGCCTACGCGATAGATAAAATCTGCACATTTTCTCTACAAAATATTTTTTGTTTTCATCCAGGTGCCCTTTAGCTGCTACGATGCTCATGCTGATCGCGACCGGCACAGATCCACTTACGTTCCCGTTGATAGATGCGCCGCCACGTGATTCTATACAAGTGTCGTTGTTGCTTTTAAAAGAATTAGGTAAATAAAACGAGTTTCAAGACTTACCCCTTACATTAGATACGTTTTAGCTTTGAGAATGCTTTGTCTTTGTCAGTTGCATTGTCAAATGTGCAGGATAGAAAAAGACAAAGGAGAGATTAGCAACACTTTAGCTAAAATACATCTATACATATAATAAAACAGTAAAACCCGCGTGTCTGTGCGTTGTATATATTTACGAAAAACTAATTGGGGGCGATGTTAAAATAGTATTAGAACACTTTTCAATGATTTTTAATTTTATTGTCTGTCTGTTTGTCTGTTTGTCCCTTTGTCCACGCTAATCTCCGAAGATACTGGACGGATTCGAATGAAACTTTTTGTAGTGTATAGATACTAAGCCTGGCCAACATTTAGGCTACTTTTTACTGCGGGAAAATCCCACATTCCCACGGGAATCTCTACATTTAATAAAATCGTAGGAAAGTCAAAACTGTACATTGAATATTTTTTAAAAGAATACTTGGGACGTGATCTACAATAGAAATCGAAGCCAAAAATATAGTTTTCAGATTTTTTGTCTGTTTGTCTCTATGTATGTCCGGGCTAAACTAAAAAAGTTCCTACTAAATGGCGCCTGTTAGTAATATTCATGCAAAATTTGAAGAAAAATTTTGCTAATTAATACTAACATGTCTGGTCAACATATAGGCTACATATTATCACGCTATCTCCTACGGGAAGAGCTGTAAATCTTTAAAATCGTAGGAAAGTCAAAACTGTACATTATTTTTTTTGTTTTAAAGAATATTTGGGGTGTGATTTACTATCGATATCGAAGCCAAATATAGTGTTTGTTTTGTGTGTTGTTGTTTGTCTGTATGTATGTGCGAGCTAAACTCAAAAAGTAATGGATCTTAATGGATTTACTTCTAATTTTGCATGAATATCCGAGAATTTTCAAGGACACCTCATTGGGTAAGGTTTATTGGTACCGTGCATCCAAATAATGGCGAAAGCTATTTCCTGCGGTTGTTACTTCACACGGTCCGAGGCCCAACGTATTTCACTTTTCTGAGGATATTTGATGGCGTGGAGTGTCCCACTTACCGCGCAGCCTGCGTAGCACGTCACCTTCTCGACGGTTACCAAAACTGGGATTACACCCTCGCGGAGGCAAGCGTCAGTGACGGAGAAATATCGCCATCATCTGTCTGAAGATTTTCTACGAGCTTTGAGACACGTGCTACTGGAGACGAAGTTGAAGTAACTAATGAACGCATGCTGAACACCTGTATTAGTTCATTTCAAGACGTGGTAATTTCCACCACCGATTGAACTATCGAATATGGGTTACCAGCTCCCCAAATCATCACCGCATCAAGACCGTAGAAATTGGGAGTATATCGCTGAGACAAATTACGATCCGGGCGAAATTACCATGTCGCTTTGTTCTCTTCAGAGCAAAAACAAATTTATGATACCGTCCTCGAAAGCGTTGGGCAAAACCAGGGTAAAATGTTTTTCTCCTGGATTTTGGATGCTCCTGGTGGAACAGGAAAAACATTTGTTATCGCTGGCATACTTGCAGAGGTCAGGAGGCAAGGCAAAATTGCTATTGCTGTAGCGTCGTGGGGAATTGTTGCCACACTGCTTCCGGATAGCAAGACAGTACATGTCATGTTTAAAATTCCTTTATATTTAGAGAGCGCCGAAATGATGTTTTTGGTGTGTCATGTAACAGTGATAAGGGACACGTGCTCAAGGATTGCTCTCTGATTGTATGGGATGAGTGTACGATGGCCAATAGAAAGGCAGTTGAGGCCGTGGACAGAACCCTGCAGGACATCCGCAGGAACGAACATTTGAGTGGGTGGTGTCACATTACTGTTCACTGACGATTTCCGGCAAACGCTTCCCGTTTAGACGCAAAGATCGAGGGCTGACGAGATGAATGCTTTGTTGAAACGATCTTAACGAGTTCGTACTTACGCTGCGCTTGACCATTAATATGAGAGCTCGGCTCGACGACAATCAAGAATTTTCCGATGTCCTTCTAAGTCTTCGCGGAAGCACTCTACCAGAAGAGAGAGGTGGATAGGTGTTTTTTCCAGAGTCTCTCGACAGAGATGTATCCAGTTGAGAAGAAGTCATTCTCGGTGTCTACGGGGACATTAGTCGTATACCGTACCAGTAGAATACGACGTTTTGGGTGTGTAAGCGGGCCATTTTGATGCCCAAAAATGATCAGGCTGCAGCAATTAATAGGCAATGAAGTGGTCTATACCTCCATAAATACTGTCGTCGAGCAAGATAAAGCCACACATTATCCCATGGCATTTCTGAACTTCCTGTCAGCAAGCGGACTTCCATCGCATACCATCAAGCTGAATGTAGGTGTCCCAATTATGCTTCTTCGGAACTTATCTCCTCCGAAGTTGTATAACGGGACCCGGCATTGGCGAGGCAGTATTTATACCACGCATTCCTCTCATACCTCATAACTACACATTCCAGTTCAAGCGCGTACAGTTGAATGTTAGCTTCGCGATGACCATCAATAAGTCCCAGGGGCAGACACTGAGGGGCTGACAGGACAAGTTGCTTCTCACACGGGCAACTGTACGTCGCCTGCTACCGCGTTACCAGTCCTGTCTCTTTTTACATTTTGGCTCCTGGCCTGCTACCGCGTTACCAGTCCTGTCTCTTTTTACATTTTGGCTCCTGGCAGAATAACTACCAACGTAGTTTATAGGAAAGTGTTGTAAGGTTTGATACCTTACGTAATTTTACTCTTTTGTGTCCGGGAATATATTCCTGCATTATTTTGTCTATTTCCTTCAGTCACATCTTATGACTGAACCAGAGAATATGTAATAATACTACTGAACTCGGCAGGATTCCCATATGATTCCCTTCACCTGCTTCGCTTGCAAAAAAACTTATACTTTTAATTTAATACTATTTTAAAAGTTGTTTGCTTATAATGGTAAAGCCACACTGGCATCATAGGTATGTTTGGTGCTGTACAGCCTTCACGCAGACGACGTTGCGGGCAGCTGCTAGTTTATGAATAAGGGGGTAAATCTTTTATCCTAAAAAACGATTGTTCCAAATATTTTGTAATTGATATATCTGCTTTCTTTCAAGGTGCGATTGATAGCGAAGTGAACCCAAAATTAACAGTGCTTGGCAAGAAGATGACGACATTTCCGATAGAACCTAAATATGCGAAAATATTATTGTGTGCCCCTGAATATAATTGCTTAGAAGAGGTAAACACTTTTTATTCACTTTTACTTAAAAATATACGAATACGAACGAATATACGAATATTGTATGAATTTTGCTAAAATATCTAAACGCTGGCTAGACCACGGTAAAAGTACAATTGCTTAACAAATTATGTGTGTACAAATACAATGAGACACGTTGTTATTAAAGCGTCTGGTCGGTTGTTCATATTTGACTTCAATATAATTCCAGGCACTGAGTTTGGTTGCGGTTTTGTCAAGCGAAAATGTGTTCCACACGCCATTACATAAAAGAGATGAGGCTTTGAAAGTAAAACAGAAATTTGTGTCACCTTTAGGAGATCATGTGACTCTTTTGAATGTTTATAATGCTTTTTGCAAAGCACCACTAAAAAAGGTTAGTAAATGTTACATATTATTATGTTGATAATGTAAATGCAAAATGGGCATATTATTAAAGTGTACCTACTTTTATTTTATTTCAGCAATGGTGTAAGGAAAATTATTTGAACCACAAAAACCTGTTGTACGCATATGAAATACGTCAACAACTTTTGTCAATATGTCAGAGGTTCAATATGGCTGTGACTAGCTGTGGCTCAGCACATGACCAGGTAAGCGCACACTAGCTATGTTTACTATGAGACAGATTCGTATTTTCACTACGTTGTGTTTTACCAAAGGGTTACTTAAAATTGAGTGAATATTCGAACACAAAAGGACCGTATATGTTTCTAAAACTTTATACTTAATGATGTCTAGTTGCCAAATCGTACCTATTATTACGATCATAAATCACGTAAAAATGTTTCATTGGATCACTTTAATAACTATCGTAATTTATCGAAATAACTGTCACAGCTGTGATAGTTATTTTTTGTGATTGCATTTTGACCTCTGGTCTTTGTGTAGGTGTAAATATGTTTTTTTTTAATGTAATGGAAGTGGCAAACAAGCATGCAGTTCACATTGATGTTAAGTGATGACTGCAGCCTATAGACACCCACACAAAGACCAGAGGTCAAAATGCAGATGCATTACCAGTTCTAATGCCTCTGTTCCGGAAATTACAGGGCCGTACATTACCACCTGACTGGAACACGATTAGGTAATGCGGTGGTGCCTACACCCGCGAGCACCCGTCACCGGAGCTCTACCACCAGTGAAAATGACAATGGGCTGCAGTCATCACTTAACATCAATGTTGTTTGCCACCTTCATTACATAAAAAAAATCTTCAATCCCCAGTTTTTGTCATCCGTTAGAGCACTATTAACTATTAAAACCCTTGTCTTTCAACGTGCAGTTGCTGAAGTGCCTGCTCAGTGGATTGTTCACGAATTGCGCATGGCTGCGGAGCGGGGCGGCGGTGGGGTCGGGGATGGGCACCGGCGCGTCGCGCTACGTGACCGGCAGCGGCGCGGCGGCCGGCCTGCACCCCGCCAGCGTCCTCCACACGCTCCGGCCGCCCCCGCCCGCCCTGCTCTACACCGACCTACTGCACACCACTCGCGCCTACCTCGTCACAGTGTCCGCTGTCCAACCGCAGTGGCTGCACCAAGTAGCTCCCGAGTACGCGCGACGATGCCGGGCTACCAGATGACCAAAATTTAGGTTAATAACATGAGCGAATATCTGCACACTGTGTCGGCCGCCGCCTGCGTTGCTCTACACCGACTACTTCACACCATTGGCGCCTACGTCACACTCCGAACACACGGATAAAATTCCATACAAAAGCTTATCCTGGTTATCTATTACACAGACATCAATCAGTACACGCGCACACAGAAATGTAGCACGTAGGGTTAAGACCTAAAACAATCGTGAAATAAGTGGTCGCACTGACTACGTGACGAAATTAACTAAAAGTTGACCGTTCGCTTGCCCGCTCACAACCTCATTGTTGAAGTTTATTCAACTGTCTCGAGGGGGGCCGATGAGTGAGGCTGGGCAATCGGATGTCGAATTGTCCATTCTATACGTAGGTAGTATTATTACATATTCTCTGCCTATGTCGTCATTGTTTTTAGGATGAGAGCGCCCTTTGCGTCCGCCGATTTCCCGGTGAAATAGACTAGTGTCGTTTTGAGACGCGTCGCCTACGTGAGTCCATTAAAAAAAAGAAAAGTAATAACCGTCACTGTATTCGCTGTTCAAGCGCAGTGGCCGCACCAAGTAGCTCCCGAATACATGCGACGATACCGAGCCACCAAAAGATCAATGACATTGATATTAGGCCATACTTTGTAGGACTAACTGACCCATGGCAGAAATTTCTTAAGCCACCTAATTTTGATTCGACGAATAAGATGACTAATCAATAAACGGGACCAATAACCGATCCGGTCCTCTGTCTGAAAACCAGACGCATATATTTTAACAATAGAACAGACCATAATAGTTTGTAGCCTGTAGGGTTGTTGGTTACTGCCGTTGTTCCGGAAAGCGTTCGAAACGTCAGGTTGATTTTGATAAACATTTGAAGTTCGCGAGATGAATTCCTAATAGTTTTATTTCTATCATTGTAGCTAGCGAAAACCTAACAACTATGAACCTGTTAAGAATGCCACTAAGTGGTATCCTCCCATCAGAGTGCAGACTACGACATACGAATACATACAGACATCGGACACATACGGTTCCACTAAGCTACCAGTTGTTATATTTATCGGTATCGAAATAATAATTCACTACGTATTATTTTGATTGTTAGAATATTTAATTTGAGTGTACAAAGTATGTTATTTATTAGTAGGATGTAATTGATTAGTTTCGTTTTAATCAGCTATCAAAACCAGCAGCTTACATTTGTAGTTTCGATCCAGAGAAGTGTGATTATTATTTTACACTATTATCGAGTGGACGGTGGAACGACCAAACATTAATGTAGGAATATAAATACATTAATAATTTTAACTGGCCTGTAATATTACATAATTAGTCCATTTCGACTATTAAATATTGTATAGAAGATTTTTTAAAGAAAAATGACTTAATTCGCATTTTTCATTGCGAAAAATACACTACTCATACAAAAACTCAAGACTATTCCTTTAGTCGTCTGAGGAAAAATATTTTATCATTTGTCAACCCCAAATGCAGTGACAGTTTAGTTTCACAAGAAGCTATGAGAAGGAATACGTATAATATGGGGAATAGACAACAAAACATAGGCATTTAAAACAATGGTTGTACTGATGGACTTTGGTGTTGACAAATGCATCTAATCTAACCTTGGGGTTGCAGTACTAGATAACCGGAACTTATAAAGGAATATTTTGAAATAAGGACTAGATTTATTTGTAAATAACGATTAGAAACTTTACTGTATAAATATGATGAGCGTTAATGTTAAATCTGTTGTGTTTTAAATGTTTATTTTTTAACTATAATCAGATATCCAATGAAACATATTGTGAAATAGATCTTTTAAAGTTTATTCGTTTCTAATATTAGGAAAATGCACCTTAATTTGTTTTTTTTTAATGTAATAAAAGTGGCAAACAATCATGCATTTCACATTGATGTTAAGTTATGACTGCAACCTATAGGGGTATCTATAGGTTGTCATCAATGTGAACTGCATGCTTGTTTGCCACTTTTATTCTCAATGACCAGAGGCCTAAGGTGTTATGCCTCAGTGCCGGAAATTACAGGGCCGTACCTACCACCTGACCAGAACACGATAGTGTTGAACACTACCATTTAGCGGCAAGTATATTTGGTATTGCGGTGGTGCCTATGCCCGCGAGCTCCGTCACTGGAGTTCTACCACCAGTATTAAATTTCCTATTGCTATAATAATCAATACTGTTTCGGTAGGGTTGGTAGCATGCAGTTAAATAAATAAAATAATAAATAAAAATCTTTATTTCATAAAACTTAGTACAGAATTCCAAAAATATAGTGGGCTACAGTGTTATCATAACTAAAAGAATCAATCATCTGTAGTCGAACTAGGCAAAGCCTGTATCTTGACTATCAGCGCCAATTATTATCATAAAGATTTAATGTTATTGTTTTACACATAACAATTCTTCAGTTTCCTCATAGTTTAGCTTATTTAGATATTTACTTAGTGATATTTTACATTGTTTTCTGTTTAAAGTTAACATTATACATAACAGTTAGCAGTTAACATTTTGTGTTCAATTAAGTATTAAACTGATTTGTTTGTTACAACATACTGTTAAATACGCGTTTTATTAATTGTTATTAAATATGTATAACGTTACTAAACTGTCTGTCTGCATGTATAAAAAATAAATAAGTCAGTCATTGTGATACCTAAATGTTTTATTATTGAGTTCCCCGCGAACACAATGCGCCTTGATCGATGTCCGCATAAAGGTGAATCAAAAATATTTTGATGCACATTATATTATTAGATATGTCGGTGCGATCATTCAAGTTCTCATCCAAATATATGAACACAATGAATGAATAACCAGTCTTGGTTTCGTTAGGGTGAAGAAAAAAATACCAGTCAAGTGCGAATCGGACTAACGACTCGGACTTAAAGTTCCATGACGAACGAAACCAGAACATTAAAAAGATGAATTGGATTGAGAAAAAAAAAATCCTGTCTATTTATCGAAAGCAACGTCATTTTTGGAGTTTAAAATTTTTGGGGTGGTAACGAAAATAATTATTGTAAATACTTAGTTCCATAAATATCTATCTACAACTGGAATCTCGGAATACCTCTGAAACCGGATCTTGCTTCATGCTTCATAAAAGTCTCCTTTTTGTCTCCCGTCCACACTAATGGAACATTTGCACTTTGATACATCTGCACGCCAACCAATTGGGTACAAATCTCCGTTCGAGCGACGGATTTTCTTTAGTCCATCACCTGGAGCTTAGGGTTGCAACAGCTAAGTAGACGTATACCAGCCGCCTTGTTCTTCTGCCTCTCACCAGGGTGAAGAGGGCGCTTTCGTCTCGCTTCCGTTCTACGGTACCTTCCTGGGAGTTTGGCAAAGTCCCGGATATGTCAATAGGTTCGCCACCTGTTACATCTGCCAAAAACGTACCTTACTATGGAAACGTGGGTGTTTGCATGTAGATTTGCTTGAATACATGCATCTACCTCTGCCTATCCATTTGGGTATATAGGCGTGAAGTTAGGTAGGTACATACTAACTAGATATGGAATGTGTACTCTGTAATAGTAAATAATTACAAAAAAACTATTTAAATGAAATTGAATTAATTGTTTAATTACTTACAGAGCGAAAATCGCAGCAGAGTGCGTAATTAATTTTGAATCGTGTTCAAATATTTGTTCAAACTTTAAAACAGTTTTATTCATATGGCAGTGATGCACGTGGACGAGAACGGCGAGAACGTAACCCAATGAATTAATTCAACAGAACGCGGCCGGAAGGTAGTGATAAATTGCGAGGGAATTTCAATTATAAACGAATTAAAACCGTTGCCGGCACATCTAGGGGCTTTACGTGTTTGTATGCCAGCATCAAATTATGAATATTACGCATATAAGGAAAACAAGAATTGTTGAGCTACCAAATGAATAATCTCGTAGGTACAGGTAGGTGACAACTTTGTATAAAGACGATACTTAGTTACATTGTGAATAAAAAAAAATGTAATTTCACGCCTGTAATCCCGAAGGGGTAGGCAGAGGTAGGCAATCATACATGCAAACACCCACGATTCGCCGGTTACGTTTTTGCATGTAACAGGTGGCGAGCCTATTGACATCTCCGGGCACATTACCAAACCTCGAGGTACTGGGAAACTTCCAGAAAATGGAAAAATTCCAATAGAACCGAAAGAGATAGAAAGAGATAAAGGATTTAAGATCGTTTTATCGGATAACTTCCGACCCGAATCGAATCCGGGATCCCAGCGTAGTGAATTTAATCTATACTTATCAAACGGATATGTATTATAAGAACTATGTTAAATCAAAGATGAAAATTAAAAAAAAATAACGGCTGGACTCCGGGAGTGCCGGCAGAAGTGAAAACTTGAATATTAACGTTGATAATTTTTGACCACCATCACCACCATCGGGCGCAGAAGCGAATGCTTTACGTGTTCTCCGAGGCACGGGTACCAGACTCCGGACTACTACTGGGAATTTCATCACATGAAAAACCCACTATCAGCCATTTTCCGACCTGCCGATCGAACCAAGGACCTCAGGCTACAGCATTGCCATTGCCATCACTGGACCAACGATATAAAAAAAGTTTAAATCTTCTGCTTAACCCGAAACAAAACAGGAATGGCTCAATGCCAAAAGGGATTACCTAAGGAAAATCCATTTATGAATCTGTCATCGGAGACAATGTTTGCTCATCGGCAAGTCCATACGAAACTTTAAAAATAAATGACAATTTAACTAGATATCTGTGGCTGTTAAGGCAGTCGATATTTTATAACAATTACAATTACGTGAATGAAAATAGGAGCAGCCTATTTTCATTCACGAGACACATTCGTCAAATCTTAATAGTTTCCACATAGGTATGTGTACGCGTTAGGTACCTACTGCTTAGCGAACATGCGGAATGGTAGCTATAGAAATCCGTTTACAAGCTAAAAGCTTTCCATTTAGAGGGTAAAATGTTGTAGGTACAAAAGTTTCGCCTTAGTTTCCAAACCTTTCCAAGATACATTTTATTTTTGGCCTTTCTAAACTTTTCAAGTGATGATAGGTAGATATATCTATCATAAATTATTTTTGCGCTGTCTGTAGGATATAAAGATACAGATAAATGTTAGATTAAGTATGATAGGTCGTCAACAATATTTAATATTTTCGTGTTGTGTAGTTATGGGATAATCATTGACCCATAAAGCACTAGGGTCGTAAATCTAATTAAAAAGATAGTTATTTAGAAATCTACACAATAAGACAAATAATTAGAAATCTACATACCTAGATGTTAAGTGATGATTGCAGCCTATAGAC
This sequence comes from Macrosoma leucophasiata, assembly GCA_036365455.1. Classification (NCBI taxonomy): domain Eukaryota; kingdom Metazoa; phylum Arthropoda; class Insecta; order Lepidoptera; family Hedylidae; genus Macrosoma; species Macrosoma leucophasiata. Next base: position 15,669,279 of record JAWQUS010000007.1, on the reverse strand, counting down.
ATCAACAAAAAAACCAGAGTTCTACATTTTAATGCAGATGCGTTGCCACGATAGTGCTGTAACTACCATTTGGCAGCAGACAGATTAGGAAATGCGGTGGTGCCTACGTCTTCCCTACAGTAGAACTCTACCACCAGTAAAAAAAATGAACACATGATAAAAAACATGGTGATAAGACACATAATGAATTTAAAAGGAAAACTATCACAGATTAAAAGACTCTACGAGTAATAGTCGATCTACTTATATTTAATTGGAAAACGGAACTCTACATTGCGCGTTGCCCGATATGCAACTGCCCGTTTTTTGTCGAACGAAGGAACTCTGGATTATTTTATGCTACTAACTTAAACAAATATCGAGACAAAAAAATATGTTTTACATTGATGTAAAATTAAATAAAAGAAGGAGAACAGTTGCTTGTCTGTTAACCAACGCAACGGATCAATAATTTCATCAAACATTGAGTAAAACATAAAACTATGTAACTCTCCATTTTCATTCTACATTAACATTAACGGCTGCCTTTTCTAATCCTACAAAATGATTTTTTACTGGTGGTAGAGTTTCAGTGACGGAGCTCGCGGGCGTAGGCACCACCGCATTACCTCATATACTTGCCGCTAAATGGTAGTGTTCAGCACTTCAATTTCCGGCACAGAGGCATAACACCTTGGGCCTCAGGAGTGGTAACGCATCTGCATTTCGACCTTGGTTTTTGTGTGGGTATCTATAGGCTGCAGTCATCACTTAACATCAATGTGAACTGCAGGCTTGTTTACCACTTCCAACACATTAAAAAAAAATGATTTTTGAAAAAATGAAATTACAATAAATCTCGATCCAGTAGATGGATCCATTTACGGATTTACCAGTTATTTGGCACATACACAACCATTACATAATGCCATAAACACATTTTATTTAGGCGAGGGTATTCGCAGGACGAGAGATACGGGAGCGTATAGGATCGCGGCGTGGAGACAATCTCCGCGATGGCTCATTCACCGCTGCAACGAGCCGAGCAGAGAATTGAATTGGAAGCCGTACAAATACTGCTGTCGAATATAAACTGAACCACTCCTAAGGAAGTACCTCAAACCTCTCCGATCAAATTACGCGGCGAAATAAAAAAGACCCCGAAATCAATTTCGCGTTTCCTTATAACGAACTGGTGTTCATTATAGGAATGTTTAAATGTGTACGGTTTTGTTTGCACTGGAAGTGCTGTGCGGGAATAAATAACAGGTAGGTATAACGTGCAGGCGACAGGTATGTAATGAGTGGAGGGTGACGCAGTGGGCCTGTCACTCCGCCGTGTCTCCGCACTGACTCGGCACTGTTACTATTTTCATTTGTATCTAAGAATGGAGTAAAGTTCACGTTTTGTTTTAGAAGAATAGTTCTGTTAGAACCAGTGCAATCTTAAAAAGTTTAGATTTATAACCTTCATTTAATAGAAAATCTGCTTTCAACGCTGCTCAATAGATTTTTATACGATTTTTATTATGATTTATTTATTGTTTTGGAGAATAATACTCGTAGATAATACGTGATCCGCGTGATCCGCAATCGGTTGTTGCTGTATGCGGCGGCGGCGGGCGGCCAGCGCGGGTGGCGACGAATGGCAGTGTGTACTGGTTTTATTTGTTCTGACAATGAGAAATAACTAGTGAGTGCGTGCAGACATGGGAAGCGGCTGCGGGCTGGTTCATTTCCGTGCGTGCCTCCGCAGCCGCACCCCAATTTCCTTTACCCTGATAGTCTGTTTACGACAGTGGCTTCTTTACCAACCATCATCACTTTATTATATCTTTAAATAAGTTTATACTGGTCGTATTGTACCGTTGAAAATTGCGTTTAGGGCTGTGTATGCGATCTATTAATAAATAATAATAACATTTAATAATAATATAATAACATTTTTACTGGTGGTAGAGCTTCAGTGACGGAGCTCGCGGGCGTAGGCACCACATCATTAATTGCCGCTAAATGGTAGTGTTCAGCACTATCGTATTTCGGTCAGGTGGTAATTTACGGCCCTGTAATTTCCGGCACAGAGGCATAACACCTTAGGCCTCAGGAGTGGTAACGCATCTGCATGACATTGGCCTTTGTGTAGGTGTCGATAGGCTGCAGTCATAACTTAACATCAATGTGAACTGCATGCTTAATTACCACTTACATTACATAAAAAAAAATATTGGGGTGATTAATAGTTGGTACTGAATATTCGTCATTCTGTTTATCGCCTTAGCTAAGATTATAGCAAAAAATTACAGAAGATTACTCGAAATTTAGATCTGAATACCTATAGTTAACCAAGTGTTATTTTAATTGTATACAATTTTTTTTTAAATTTATTTATTGAAATCAGGCAACAATGCTTAAGATAAACAATAGGCCCATAGAATAAATACCTTACAGACTACATACATATCAAAACACTACACTATTTATCACAATACAAAAAGTCTATATTTAGCGTAATTATTGCTAGGCGAAATTATGAGTTAATATTATACAAAGCATTAGTTGCAGTACGATTCAAGGCTGTGAGAATTTTCAAATAATGTGTATTCAGAACACGAACGAATTGGGAGAAACGGTGGCGTAGCGCCCAGGGTGCTGTTGTGCTACGCTGTCATCTCTACGATGTGCTACGGTAGCATCCGTCGTAGCACAAGTGTTACTTGAGGCGAGGCAGACACCTTGTTTGCACAATTTATTACTTTCCGAATAAATTCGCTTGTGGTTCCAGCTAGAACGCGATATCTTAGTTCTAAAGAGTAAATATTTTTAATATACTGCTAGGAATAATAATGCTTTTGCTTTCTAATTGTATGTATTACCTATAAACTTTCCGCTAAATGGTAGTGTTCAGCACTATCGTGTTCCAGTCAGGTGGTAATGTACGGTCCTGTAATTTCCGGCACAGAGGCTCAACACCTTGGGCCTCAGGAGTGGTAACGCATCTGCATTTTGACCTTGGTCTTTGTGTGGGTGTCTTTAGGTTGCAGTCATCACTTAACATAAATGTGAACTCCAAGCTTGTTTGCCACTTCCATAACATAAAAAAAAAGGTATCGAAATAACAAGTTTCCAGAGAAATTTCTAATGTTACAATGTTGAATGAAGTATTTACATATGTATTGTATACTTGTAATAGCTGTAGTAAAAGTAAAAGAGCATAAAAAGAAATTAAACTTGTTTATAAACCGTGGAATATTTTGAATTAATGATATTAATGTAGGTACAATTAAAACAAAAAAACTGTGTTTCTATGTAACATTCTTCTCATTACTTAAGCTTTAAACGTTAAGTCGTAAAGTAACAAAACATTTTTTGGCTTATTAAACGCGTAGATATATCCTTCACGAATATCCCTGACACGTCATGACATGTGGTATGTCATCATAGAAATCAAGTATCATAAGATACTTGATTTCAGTGATCCGCGTTTAGTCTCTTGATGCAATGAAAATAGTATAATACTTTTTATTATAAATACGAACTTTAAGGTAAAAAAATACATTTGAATCTGTGCCCATTTTTGGTGTTTAAATTTAAAGAGTTTTTTTTTGTAATCCATTTAAACCGCACCATGATGTCGTATCGGGGTTAGGTCAGCTACGGGTTTTCTTATACAGCCCATACAAAAAAATAACAATGCTTGCTCTTGGTTTATTATGTGTTAAATATATTTACGTCAGCGCTGTTCTATCTTGGCCACTACCATTGGTTAATCGATTAAGGACGGTGGCAATCGCAAAACGTTGCAGAATCGACTAAAATATAAACGAAATTGCGGTTATAACGGACAAAATTTCCTTTTCTTCTAAATGTAGAAAAATGATAATTTGAGAATGATGATAATTTCGTTAAATGTTGTTAATTGATTATAATTATTACTTATTGGATTGCTATTACAAGTTTTTCACACGAGTTTTGATTTTGAAAATGAAGGATCTTGGAAAATATTCGCCTTGTTGTACCTAATTGAGCAAGTGTGATCAAATAAGATGAACCAAAGAGCCGTCGTCAGCCGTAACTTACCAGACGCAGCACTCGCCGACCACCGTCGCCACCAGATCCCTTGGCCCGATATAACTCCTAATAAAATGTTCATGTAATGACGAAAAACGCCAACACCTTTTTACCTAATAGGGAAAACATTGTGGACGTAGGTCGTAGAGAGAATTATTTTTGTTGGTTTGAAATGGTTCAAAGCTTTGCCAAAATATCGTAGAAGCCTTATATATATTTTTTTTATATTAAGGCAGTGTAAACCTTGATGACTTTATTTATTTAGGACTAGCAGCTGCCCGCAACGTCGTCTGCGTGAAGGCTCTACAGCACCAAACATACCTAAGATGCCAGTGTCGCTTTAGCATTATAAGCAAACAACTTTTAAAATAGTATTAAAATAAAAGTATAAGTTTTTTGCAAGCGAAGCAAGTGAAGGGAGTCATATGGTAATCCAGCTGAGTTCAGTAGTATTATTACATATTCTCTGGTTCAGTCATAAGATGTGACTGAAGGAAATAGACAAAATAATGCAGGAATATATTCCCGGACACAAAAGAGTAAAATTACGTACAAAGGTATCAAACCTTACAACACTTTCCTATAAATTACGTTGGTAGTTATTCTGCCAGGAGCCAAAATGTGAAAAGAGTCAGGACTGGTAACGCGGTAGCAAGTGACGTACAGTTGCCCGTGTGAGAAGCAACTTATCCTGAGGTTAACACCCGCTGACCTCAGTGTCTGGCCCTGGGACTTATTGATGGTCATCGCGAAGCAAACATTCAACTGTACGCGCTTGAACTGGAATGTGTAGTTATGCGGTATGAGGGGAATGCATGGTATAAATACTGCCTCGTCAATGCCGGGTCCCGTTATACAACTTCGGAGGAGATAAGTCCCGAAGAAACATAATCGGGACACCCACCTTCAGCTTGATGGTATGCGATGGAAGTCCGCTTGCTGAAATGCCATGGGATAATGTGTGGCTTTATCTTGCTCGACGACAGTATTTATGGAGGTATAGACCACTTCATTGCCTATTAATTGCTGCAGCCTGATCATTTTTGGGCATCAAAATGGCCCGCTTACACACCCAAAACGTCGTATTCTACTGGTACGGTATACGACTAATGTCCCCGTAGACACCGAGAATGACTTCTTCTCAACTGGATACATCTCTGTCGAGAGACTCTGAAAAAAACACCTATCCACCTCTCTCTTCTGGTAGAGTGCTTCCGCGAAGACTTAGAAGGACATCGGAAAATTCTTGAGCACGTGCATTGTCGTCGAGCCGAGCTCTCATATTAATGGTCAAGCGCAGCGTAAGTACGAAATGGTTAAGATTGTTTCAACAAAGCATTCATCTCGTCAGCCCTCGATCTTCGCGTCAAAACGGGAAGCGTTTGCTGGAAATTGTCAGTGAACAGTAATGTGAAATAATAGGACCACCCCGGGACGACGATGAAGAGGTTAGGTCCGCCCCGATCCCGCGCTTCGTGACCCGCAGCGCTAACGAGTTTAACTCGGCCTGACCTGCTATAGGCGGGACCAAATCCCCTGGTCCGGGTTCGAACCCCGGTCGAAGGAGATTCCTCCCCTGGGATGCGGCCGTAAGCCCGGCTAGAGCCAGTGGCACGGTCGCGTCGTTTAACTGTGGGCGTTGTCATCTTGGTGGGAGCGCTCGCTACCCCTTGTTGTTGCGGTCGAATGCCAGGTGGAGCTGCTGCACCGACGCACAACCAAGAAGAGAAGGAAAAGAAGAAGAAGTTGCGTCGCAGGGCCGGACGATGAATTGTCGACACTTGCCCGCGATGCCACCGTGGTCACTGGAGGCCGCTGCTGTCGAGGTGACCACATCTTGCGAGACGTCACGACGTCACCGAGCCACAGCGACGGCAACAGAAGCAGGTATGCACGCCAGAGGGGGTACGTGGAGAGGCAAAAAAAATAATAATAATAAAAAAAACAAAAACAAAATAATAAAAAAAAAAAAAAACAAATATGTATAAAGCTCCCACCCTCTCTCGACTGACGACGCGTGCCTCCTCCACCGAAGCTCTTGCATCCCAGGGCACCCAACGACGACCTGCATGGCAGGCCAGAAGAAGCCGCAGCAGAGGGAGTCAGCCCCGGTTATGCTTTCGCGCCGCGCGCTTCGCGCGCGCTACGTCAACTGGTGAAAGGGACAAACAGACAAACAGACAGACAATAAAATTAAAAATCATTGAAAAGTGTTCTAATACTATTTTAACATCGCAACCAATTCGTTTTTCGTAAATATATACAATGTACAGACACGCGGGTTTTACTGTTTTATTATATGTATAGATAAGCATCGTTAATGTAAATGTTTCAAGTACGACGTTAAGATAAATAAACAAGTTAACAACAATCCAATAACATTTCATTGGTTAATCGACTAAAGAAAAAAGCAAAGGTTACAAAACGGTTTCTTAATTTTATTTAAAGATTGGTGGAAACTGTTGGAATAAAAATGTAAAACATAATATTTGATTTTAAAAATGAATGTTCGTGGGGAATGTTGGCCTTGTAATTAAAAGAGGTACCATAAATCTGAGCAAACGAGACGTACGGAAGAGTCCCTCGCCAGCCGTAACTTCGTTAGACGGAGCACACGCCGACCGCCGTCACCGCCCGATATCTCGTAACTCGTAATAAAATGTCTTTATTCACGTAATAAAATAATTGCCATCACATTTTAACCTAAAATTAAATTAAATAAAATTTTCTTCTATGACTAATGATAGATTTTTTTTTAATTCATAATTTAATGTTGAATGGCCTGTTGTATAGGTTGTTTATGAGTGTAAGTTATTCGTTGTAGATAACCATGCAAAAGTGTCCTTAAACACAAAATTGATTTTGAAGTTGATTTATCATAATGTATTGGTGTTACGTTACATTAAAAAAAAAGGAAAGTAAGTACATTTTACATACCAACGTTAAAAATCTTGATATTAGTATTTAAACTGATTATGTCCTTACTTGTTAGACAAAATGAACTTGGGCGACCCTGTTAGCAAGATTTCCCTTGGGTTTGGGTTCTACGATTGCATACAGTATTACATATTCTCTGATACAGTGTTGATGCTGCCCACACGTCGAGGTAAAACGGTAGGTTGCCGTAATATGAAAATATTTGTGCAGGTGAAAATATTTTACATGTAGGTGCAAAATTACGAAATGCTATTGTAATATATTAGATATTCAAATGTCAGAGTAAAATAGTCTATGAATAATAAGTAAAAGAGGATATAATAAAACATACATACAAATTATCCACTCTAAAGTAGTCGCGTATTGTTTACGTATTAGGGCAGTTTACTATTTCACTTTCACACGAGCAATTTTGATACTTAACTTTGCATTGTATATCTTCTTCTTCTTCTTCTTTTGGATGACTGGCAACTACCAACTTTTTTAGGGTAATTCTGCCAACGTCTGGTGATTGAAGAGGCACATCAATAGAATAGAAAATGATCAGTAGTTTAATGAGAGTCCAATTTAAAGAATTAGGTATATTGTTTTTATAATTATTCAGCGTTTCCGTTCACATCTAAAACAAAAGACAAGACAATCATCACAACATATTGTTAGTGAAACGAAGCACAGTATTGTATTATAACAATTACATGTATAAATATGTACAACAAAATTACAGTTTTATTTTATTCATACGAATATATTTACATAAAATGTACACAAAAGGGGAGTTGACAAGTAACACTTGTGGTAGGAAAGTGGTAGGAAATTCAAGTTAGTTGGACGAGGGATTTTTGGAGGGAGAAGGGAGTACAAGGATTTATTATTTAAAGGACAGTCAAAAAAGATGTGGTCTGGAGTGCCGTCATCTAAACCGCATTCACAGATAGAGCTGTCCCTTATCCGATTCTATGTAGGAATACTCCTATGTCTTTATTATTCCTACATAAAATCCGATTTTATGTAGGAATACTGGAGAACAAACATGACCCAGCCGTAACCGACAGATAATCGAAGTGGATTTTTTATCCAATTTTCTGAACTTGTAGAACCAAGGTTTACGGGAAATATTTGGTTGGATTTGAGCATAATGTTTGGCTTTGTATTGTTTACTCTGATTCCACTCATCTTGCCAGTCCTTTTCCAATTGAGAGCTTGCCGATGCCATAAGGTCATGTACATATATATATTTATGAGAATCGCAACCACTGTCTATAGCAAATTTAGCGCATTGATCTACTGTTTCATTCCCAGTTATACCGCAATGACTAGAAATCCAAGCTAAAATTATGCTGATATTTTTTTTGGAACTTCTAAATAATACTTCTCTAATGCGATAAATTATAGGAAATTTGAGTTTACAACGAAATGGGTTACCTTTAACGGCTTGTAACACGCTAAGAGCATCCGTAAAAATGATTACGTGTGCAAAGTTGTGGGATTCTGCGTATGTGATCGCCTCAAGAATAGTTATTGCTTCACCAGTGAAAACAGAGGAGATAGCAGGGAGTTTAAAATTTAGGATAATTTTGTATCTAGGGATCCAAACTGCTGCACCGACTCCGCCTTCTGCAGATAATTTGGACGCATCTGTGTACACGGGAAGACAATTAGGAAATTTGGAAAATAATATATTTTTAAGCATTTCATTTGGAGCTAGAGAATTCTTGTTAATGCCCAAATCTAATATAATGGTTGGTGTATAAGTCAGGATATCATAATCAAAGAGGAAAGGAGGACATTTTGGACAATTGTATAAAGGGTTTTCTATTCGCATTAAACGGAGGAAACTTGACAAAATACGAGGGGAAATTTTTTTGGACCAATATTTTTGAGATTGCACTAGCTCAGCTAACAAAGACAGTTTTGCTCTAAGGGAATAAGAACCATTTTGTAGGGCCCTATAAACAAAACGATCCGAAAGATATTGACGTCTGAGATTATATGGGGGATCGCAGCACTCCACTCTTAGAGCATTACCCGGAGAGGATCGCATTCCACCCGTAATTATTCTAAGTCCTTTCAACTGTAACCTGTCTAACCGATCAAAGTTGCTTTTACTACAGGGTTCCAATAGGAACGATCCGTAATCTATGACGCTGCGAACTAAAGCATTATATAAAAGTTTTTGTGTGTAAGGGTGTGACCCCTACCACACACCATACAAACAGCGGGGAATGTTAATGTTGTTTTCGCATTTCCGGATAATGTTTTCAAAATGATCACATCCTGTAAGTTTCGAATCAAAGGTTACTCCTAGGAACTTAATTTTGTTCTTAACGGGAATTAAAATGTATGTATCTTCACGCCAGGTCCCTAACGGGGTAGGCAGAGAGTGTAGAGCGCCAGACATCCCGGTTCTGACAAACCTCTCGTGCCTCGTCTACCTTCATCATTCTCTTCATACATGCACGCCGATTCCTAAGACTTTTGACCCCACCATCAGACAGAACTCGACCTATTTGGTCATGGTAGGTCAGCCTTGGTCTTCCTGGGCCTCTGCAACCATCCACATTCGCATTGTATATCTGTTTAGTCATTCGCTCATTCGACATTCTTTCTATATGCCCGAACCATCGGAGCATGCCTTTTTTCATTTTTACACCGATACTATCATTCACACAAAGTCTCTTTCTTACATCTTCATTACGAACGCGATCGGTGAGTGATACACCGCAGATCTTGCGCAAAGATCTCATCTCGACCGCGTTTAACTTACTTTCATGCTCTTTCATGCATACCCAGCTCTCGCTTCCATATAAAAAATGAGGGAATTAAAATGTCGTTACAGTATACTTCTATATTAGGGATTTCCTTCTTCCTAGTAAAAATAACTATGTTGCTCTTGGCCGTGGATAGCGTGCGACCATGATCAACTAACCAGTTGCAAAGATATCGCATAGCGAGGTACAAGAGTCATCATCGATATGGGTTGCAGAAAGATATAAGGCACAATCATCAGCATATTGAAGGACCCTGCAAAAAGAGTTGACTACCGATTCAAGTTGGTTGATGTAGATGTTAAATAATAGGGGACTCAACACTGATCCTTGCGGTAAACCGTTCCAAACTATTCTGGACTCTGATGTACTATTATTGTGACGTACTTGAATAGATCTTCCGCAAAGTAGATGCATGATACAGTGTACCATCTTCAGAGGTAAACTCAGATATCGCAGTTTCTGCCTGAGTAGGTGAAGAGGTACACTGCCATAGGTAGATTCAATATCTAAAAACACCCCCACTAATAAATCATTTTTAGTCAAAGCCAAACGAATATCCGTCATGAATATGCTGAGACTATCCATTGAGCTAAATCCCTTTCTGAATCCAAATTGGGAGCCTGAAATGATGCCTTTATTCTCCACAAACCACTCTAAACGATTCTTTATGAGATGCTCTAAGATCTTACCTAACACCGACGATAAAGCAATTGGCCTGTATGAAGTCGGGAGAGAAGGGTCTTTGCCAGGTTTTAAAATTGGAATAACCAATTGCTTTTTCCAGGAAAGGGGGATGATACCAGAGTCATAGACTTGATTAATTATGTGTAAAAAGATTAATTTGGTTTTAATACCAGATTTTTTCAGAAACGAATAAGGTATACCATCCGCCCCCGGGGAAGAATCCCTAACTGCACTAACTTCTTGGTGCTCGAGCACCAAGAACAATTCCTCGGCGGAAAACGGTAAATCCAATCTGTCTTTAGAATGGGGAGAAGGGAAAGAGCAAATAGAAGTGTGATCTGGTACAAAAGGAGGCGCAAGTTTGTCCAAAAATTGTTCTAACCAAGTATCTGTAACATTGGAAGTTAAAACCGGAGATTCTTTAAAAGCATTCCTAAATTTTCTAATATTTTTCCATACTTTGGACGGATGTGTGTTTGGAGATAAATTTTCACAAAAGATTCTCCATGATCTTCTTTTCCTAGATTTAAGAAGCATTTTAGCCTTTGCTGATAATCTTTGATATTCAATAAAATTAGATTCCGACATATCAGCACAGTATTCTAACTCTGCCAGGTCTCTTTGATTAACAGCCATAGTACAATCAGGGTCCCACCATGGCGGTGACAAACGGCGATTGGAGGATTTTTTAAGCGGGATTGTTTTTTCGGTAGTGGATGTGATAGCATCTACAAATTTATCATGCACTAGGAGAAGATTATTCGGAGATAAAGAGGGAATTTCCATAATAAATTCATCTGTGGTTTCAGAGAATGCTGATCAATCGGCTCTATGTAAATTAAATTTTAATAAGGGTTCAACATTAGCTGGGGTTGGAGAAGCACTTGAGTTAGGCATGGAGGTAATAATAGGATAATGATCACTACCATAGGACAAACAAAGAACTTCCCAGGAAAGTATGGATGAAAGATTAGGAGAGCAAAAAGATAAATCGACTGCACTGGGATTTTGAGATGGATATGTTCTCCTAGTGGCAGTCCCATCATTTAGAATGCATAGATTACATTCATCTAGAACTTCGATTAGATTATTAGCAAAACTGTCAGATCGGTGACTGCCCCAAGACCGGTGATGGCAGTTAAAATCTCCTAGTACTAATACTGGAGAAGGTACAGAGGAATGGTGTTTTTAATATCTGGAATAAGGGCAATATTTGGATGCGGGATATAAATGGAGATGATGGAAATGTCTAAAACTTTGACGGCAACAATATTAAATTCATTACTATGAGTAGGGAGAGGGATTTGGGAAAAGGAAATAGGATGTTTGATAAGGATAGCACTGCCAGCATACCCGTCGCTTCTGGCATCTCGGAGACAATGGAAACCCCTGATTCGAAAACTCGAGCCAGTTTTTAACCATGTCTCCGAGAGGGCCAGAACCGAGGGAGAGTGGTCATTAACAATGCGCATGAGCTCGTGTTTTTTGTTATTGACGCTCTTGCAATTCCATTGGAGGAACTGAGCCATATTGACTTATGGATTGCATAAATAAGTTTATTTTATTAGCCACGTTGTTCGGTAGAGGTATATCATTAAATTTAGTAAATATATTTAAAAGTAGGGACATTAAAAGGTCCATAAAATTTTCATCAGGTGTAGTTGAGGAGTTTTGGGAAAGTAAAGCACAGCCGTTTTGGGGAGAAGGAGGGTTATAGTCTCGGATCAATTCATTATGAGATTGGATATCATATCCTTTGTTCATTTGTGGGTGGGGACGAGGAGATTTAAAAATTGTTTTCTTATAAGATCGTGAAAGGGAAGATTGAGACTGCTTCTTAGGTGTTGTATATGAAGATTGTGAAGGAGTAATTGGATTAATTTGGGAAGAAGGATTCGGTAAGAATTTAGTAACATCAGCATAGGATTTTCCTGCAGGAGGATAAAGGGCAGATGCCTCTGCAAATGATATGTTGTCTTGAGTCATTCTAATTTGATGCATTTCTGCCTGCCGAGTTCAGGGCATGCCTTGCTATTAGCAAAATGATGTCCTGTATACAGCAGACAAACAGCTTCTGATTCTGGTACTTCACAATTTGAGCCAATTTGTGATTCGCCACAGCGGTAACACCGGGGTTGAGACCTACATTGAGTTTTGATATGTCCAAAGCAACAGCAGTTAAGACATTGAATTGTTGGTAAATTATACAGAACTACAGGAAGTGAATTATGGAAACAAAAGACCTTTGTAGGCAACATTTGCCCGCTGAAAGTTAACACAACAGATTGGGTAGGCAACCATTCAGCCACCCCATTTGAAAAGGACTTGCGGTTGAGCCTCCGGGCTTTTAAAATTATTCCACAACCATCAGGGACCTTGACATACTCCACAAGTTTATCCATTGACCAATCAATAGGCACGCCCTTGATAAGTCCCATTCGAGTAACCTGGTAAGTTGGGATAATTGCAGTAAATTTGTTTTTTTCCAAAATTGTTGGCTGCCTCTGCATGTTTGAACTCCACAGGAATTTTATTCCTGCCTTCTCGTTTTACACCGCCAGTAGTTATATCTGCTATTTAATGATTATATAAAAATTGTCCAAATTTAATCGGTCTAATCGTCGTACCGGCTGCTGGATCGGGTTTTGTCCGCGAAACAAGCACTATAAAGGGTCCTTTGGCATTTTTATCGTAAGTTTTCTTTTCCGATAAAGACGGGTGTGAGTACACCGTCTGAATAGATGCTGAAGACAGGTCTGTATTTGTAGCTTTTTTTTTTGAAGTCGGAGTCTCGGGTTGAGGTGAACTGGGGCGCTTGCGGTTTACAGGAGGCGAGGAGGAGAAATAAAAATATCACAAGGAAAAATCAAGAGAAAACTGCGAACACGTGCGTCGACAAACTCACAGATAGCCGCATTGTATATCAGTTTTGTCATTCACTTAATTGACATTCTTTCTACATACGGCTATTTTATTTTTTTACCCTCCAATGCTCCATTCACGCAGATCTTCTATGTTTCATCAAAAATTTAATATTACTGTAATATTTTGATTGAGAGGACTGAGAAGAACATCACTACATACCGGAGACCGTTGTAGTTCGCTCCCATTCTCATCACGTACCGGCTATATGAGGTTTAACTTCCACCACAAATGAACACGTCAATGGAACATCGTTGCTTCTATAAATTTAAACCGAGCCATGAAGACAAAGTTATTTATTAACTTATTGTTTTGCACAACAATGTATTGACTATGATATTTTTATGAAGACGTGTGTTGAAATGTATCATAACATCTGTAGGACTTAATTAATAAATGCTTTGTTAATATATTACTGATAAAATTAGTACTTCATTTCAAAAAAATATCGTGTACGGTAAGTACTTTGTGTGTTGCCATAATGGATGGCAAATTATGAGTTTTACCAAATGTTGATGTACCGGACTTATTAGCCTGTTGAAAGGTTTCAAGCCCACGATTCGGAGTTCAGTTTTTTTCCTAGATCTGTGTAGCTTGGAATGGATTTTTTTACGTACTTTTCCAGGTATGTAGTTTTACATGGCTACATGAGTTATTTATGATGTGAAGGCGAGAAACAAACAGCAGTTTACATTAGTGGTTGGTGCCTATTCTTGTAGCTTCATACTGCAGCCTACAGATATCTACGAACACACATAATACCGCATTAAATGAAACAATAAATACAATTCATCTAGTTATGGCTCGCAATTCGCTCGAATTAAAAAGAGATCAGAAGCGGTGAGGTCAAGATTTTGCCTCTGTGGCTAATATAATGATAATGTATCAAAAAGGTAGCACTAGAAACTATCATTTAACTACAGGTAGACACAGTCAAGCTCAACGAATGCCTCTCCTATTACCATACTAACACCTACTACAGAGTTGATCTGATTGTAGGTATGCATCTATTCTTTCGGTTCTTATACGCCAATATTTATTCTTTTGTTTAAACTAACAAGGGCGATACTTCCGCTTTTAAGCATTCTACAAAACGAAATTCGAATAAAATTCTATTCAGTAGATGGATCCATTTATGGATTTACCAGTTATTTGGCACATACACAACCATTACATAATGCCATAAACACATTTTATTTAGGCGAGGGTATTCGCAGGGCGAGAGATGCGCGAGCGTATAGGAGCGCGGCGTGGAGACAATCTCCGCGATGGCTCATTCACCGCTGCAACGAGCCGAGCAGAGAATTGAATTGGAAGCAAATGTGCCGTACAAATACTGCCATCGAATATAAACTGAACCACTCCCAAGTAAGTACCTCAAACCTCTCCGATCAAAACACGCGGCGAAATAAAAAAGCCCCCGAAATCGATTTCGCGTTTCCTTATAACGAACTGGTGTTCATTAAAGGAATGTTTAAATATGTAGTGATGGTTTTGTTTGCACTGGAAGTGCTGTGCGGGAATAAATAAGAGGAAGGTATAACGTGCAGGCGACAGGTATGTAATGAGTGGAGGGTGACGCAGTGGGCCTGTCACTCCGCCGTGTCTCCGCACTAACTCGGCACTGTTACTATTTTCATTTGTATATAAGAAGGCTAGAGGGAGAAAGTTCACGTTTTGTTTTAGATGAAGAGTTAGAAACGTTGCAGTGTTAGTGTTGAAGGCTGTGATTTATAAGTCGAGTTGTAATTTAAGATAATTTAAAATACTAGCAGCTGCCCGCAACGTCGTCTGCGTGAAGGCTCTACAGCACCGAACATACCTAAGATGCCAGTGTCGCTTTAGTATTATAAGCAAACAACTTTTAAAATAGTATTTAAATAAAAGTATAAGTTTTTTTGCAAGCGAAGCAAGTGAAGGGAGTTATATGGGAATCCTGCCGTGTTCAGTAGAATTATTACATATTCTCTGGTTCAGTCATAAGATGTGACTGAAGGAAATAGTCAAAATAATGCAGGAATATATTCCCGGACACAAAAGAGTAAAATTACGTACAAAGGTATCAAACCTTACAACACTTTCCTATAAATTACGTTGGTAGTTATTCTGCCAGGAGCCAAAATGTGAAAAGAGTCAGGACTGGTAACGCGGTAGCAAGTGACGTACAGTTGCCCGTGTGAGAAGCAACTTATCCTGAGGTTAACACCCGCTGACCTCAGTGTCTGGCCCTGGGACTTATTGATGGTCATCGCGAAGCAAACATTCAACTGTACGCGCTTGAACTGGAATGTGTAGTTATGCGGTATGAGGGGAATGCATGGTATAAATACTGCCTCGCCAATGCCGGGTCCCGTTATACAACTTCGGAGGAGATAAGTCCCGAAGAAACATAATCGGGACACCCACCTTCAGCTTGATGGTATGCGATGGAAGTCCGCTTGCTGAAATGCCATGGGATATTGTGTGGCGTCATCTTGCTCGACGACAATATTTATGGAGGTATAGACCACTTCATTGCCTATTAATTGCTGCAGCTTGATTAATTTTGGGCGTCAAAATGGCCCGCTTACACTCCCAAAACGTCGTATTCTACTGGTGCGGTATACGACTAATGTCCCCGTAGACACCGAGAATGACTTCTTCTCAACTGGATACATCTCTGTCGAGAGACTCTGGAAAAAACACCTATCCACCTCTCTCTTCTGGTAGAGTGCTTCCGCGAAGACTTAGAAGGACATCGGAAAATTCTTGATTGTCGTCGAGCCGAGCTCTCATATTAATGGTCAAGAGCAGCGTAAGTACGAAATGGTTAAGATAGTTTCAACAAAGCATTCATCTCGTCAGCCCTCGATCTTCGCGTCAAAACGGGAAGCGTTTGCCGGAAATCGTCAGTGAACAGTAATGTGACACCACCCACTCAAATGTTCGTTCCTGCGGATGTCCTGCAGGGTTCTGTCCACGGCCTCAACTGCCTTTCTATTGGCCATCGTACTCTCATCCCATACAATCAAGCAATCCTTGAGCACGTGTCCCTTATCACTGTTCCATGACACACCAAAAACGTCATTTCGGCGTTCTCTAAATATAAGGGAATTTTAAACATGGCATGTACTGTCTTGCTATCCGGAAGCAGTGTGGCAGCAATTCGCCACGACGCTACAGCAATAGCAATTTTGCTTTGCCTCCTGATCTCTGCAAGTATGCCAGTGATAACAAATGTTTTTCCTGTTCCACCAGGAGCATCCAAAATCCAGGAGAAAAACATTTTACCCTGGTTTTGCCCAACGCTTTCGAGGACGGTATCATAAATTTGTTTTTGCTCTGAAGAGAACAAAGCGACATGGTCATTTCGCCCGGATCGTAATTTGTCTCAGCGATATACTCCCAATTTCTAAGGTCTTGATGCGCTGATGATTTGGGGAGCTGGTAACCCATATTTGATAGTTCAATCGGTGATGGAAATTACCACATCTTGAAATGAACTAATACAGGTGTTCAGCATGCGTTCATTAGTTACTTCAACTTCGTCTCCAGTAGCACGTGTCTCAAAGCTCGTAGAAAATCTTCAGACAGATGATGGCGATATTTCTCCGTCACTGACGCTTGCCTCCGCGAGGGTGTAATCCCAGTTTTGGTAACCATCGCGAAGGTGACGTGCTACGCAGGCTGCGCGGTAAGTGGGATACTCCACGCCATCAAATATCATCAGAAAAGTGAAATACGTTGGGCCTCGGACCGTGTGAAGTAACAACCGCAGGAAATAGCTTTCGCCATTATTTGGATGCACGGTACCTATAAACCTTACCCAATGAAGTGTCCTTGAAAATTCTCGGCTATTCATGCAAAATTAGTAGTAAATCCATTAAGATCCATTACTTTTTGAATTTAGCTTGCACATACATACATACAAACAACAACAGACAAACAAACACTATATTTGGCTTCGATATCGATAGTAAATCACACCCCAAATATTCTTTAAAACAAAAAAATCAATGTACTGTTTTGACTTTCCTACGATTTTAAAGATAGCGTGATATTATGTTGACCGGACCTGTTAGTATTAATTAGCAAAATTTTTCTTCAAAGGAGATGTTGCGAGCTCGGCTTTGGTTCGTACACGTCCTCAAAAATGGGTAAATTAAAGAAGAATCCGAAAAAAATACAATTAATTTATTCAAGAATATATTTTTGGCTTCGATTTCTATTGTAGATCACGTCCCAAGTATTCTTTTAATAAATATTCAATGTACAGTTTTGACTTTCCTACGATTTTATTAAATGTAGAGATTCCCATGGGAATGAGGGATTTTCCCGCAGTAAAAAGTAGCCTAAATGCTGGCCAGGCTTAGTATCTATACACCACAAAAAGTTTCATTCGAATCCGTCCAGTATCTTCGGAGATTAGCCTGGACAAAGGGACAAACAGACAAACAGACAGACAATAAAATTAAAAATCATTGAAAAGTGTTCTAATACTATTTTAACATCGCCCCCAATATATATAGTTTTTCGTAAATATATACAATGTACAGACACGCGGGTTTTATTATTTTATTATATGTTTAGATGCTTTCAAAGCTACACAATAGATGTTGATGTGGTTTTTATTATCTGTTTAAGTCCATATTATTTTACATCATTTATATGATTTTCACTGTTTTAGTGAATAAGAAGTAGTTCTTGGGTAGCTTTTTTTCTGAAAGCTTCATAAAATATGGCAAATTGTTTCGATGTAAGATGAAGAGGCAGTGTCTAGTGGTTTTATTTGTTCTTACAATGAGAAATAACTAAGTAAGTGCGTGCAGACATAGGAAGCGGCTGCGGGCTGGTTCATTTCCGTGCGTGCCTTCGCGGCCGCATCCCTATTTCCTTTACCCTGATAGTCTGTTTACGGTTATGGCTTCATTACCAACCACCATCACCCCGTTAAATCTTTAACCCGCTAAGGAACGTGAAACCGCCGGCGGCTACGGAACAAAAATTACGAATGAGCACATGTATTATGCAGGGATATATGTATACGCGGTCTATTAATATTGGAGTGATTACTAATGGGCAGTTAATTTATTCTGTTTTTCCCATACCTAAGATTATTAGTAAGTTTTTGCAGAAGAATACTTGAAATTTGGATCTGAAATTGGATTGAAACAGACCTTTAGCTAACTGAAGGATTTGAGTTTTTTAATGAAAATTGTTTGAAGAAATTAGTGAGCAGGAGTTCAGTAAATAAATGTCTAAAACAACTGTAGAGTGGTTGTGATCGAAAGATAATATCGATCGACTGTTTTTCTAAACAATGGAAACCCGGACTTTAGTCCAAGACTACATCTTAATTTGTTACACGTGTATCAACTATCGCACTTAACCGGCAAAGGAAAACATCGTAATCCCGGATGCACAAAGGAATCCGGAATTCCAAGAAATGTGTATCAGCCAATTAACATTAGGTAAGCGTGCAAGCCCCTCCGGGATAAAATCCCTCAGCGAACGCTAAAAGTTAAATAGAGTACCAAATAATAGAGTTATATGCGTTCGTACGAATTGGTAAACAATGTTTTAATTCAAAATATAAACTAAAGAATAAGATTAATCTATACTTATAATAAAACTGTAGAAGTGTGAATTCTGTACATTTAAAATATAAAAAAAAATTATTCCAGGGGATGTTACTAGATCGATACCGAACACAAATATGTGATTAGAAAAAGTTTTGTCTGTCTGTCTGTCTGTCTGTTTGTTCAAGCATCACACATAATCTACCGGTCCGATTACGATGAAACTTGATATAATAAACCTTTAACCTTTGGCGCACAACACTGGGTACTTTTTATCCCGGTAAAATGTCTGTTGTCTGTGTGTTTGTGCACGCTAATTTCAGAAATAGCTTATCCGATTTGGAGTTTCACTAATATATTGTGGTAAGTTTTACAAAACATTTAGTGTTTGTTTCGTGTCAATCGGTTCAGAAATAAAAAAGTTATGTCAATTTAAAGAATCATATCAAATATTTTAAAGCTATTCTGTCTCTTAGTTCTATCTTTTAGGGGGTTTCGTACCTAAAAGGTAAAAACGGACCCTACGGATTACTAATTCTCCGCTGTCTGTCTGTCTGTCTGTCCGTCCATCGTCCCAAAGCTAACATTTTCACAAATCATATATTTCTGTTACCGCTATAAAGACAAAATTAATTACTAAAAATAAGAAAATGAAAATATTAAGTGTTTCAAAGGGGCACACAGTAAACGTATTTTTTTGCACGAGTTCGACTCGCACTTGGTCGGTTTTTTCTCTGTTAGTAACGTTAAGCGTACCGCATAGCAGAGTCCCGGCATAAAACAATCTCCGCTATGATCACCATTCAGCATGCCAAGCGTGGCAATTATGGCATATTCTTTCCTTAAGACGCACAACACTTTTAGGAGCATCTTCGGGAAAGGCTTTGTCCAGCGGAGAGGGATGGACGTCTTTCGAATGTAATCATGATGATGGTAATGGTGGTAGTGTAGGTGGCATTAGTGGGTAAAAATGCAGAACGATTTTTCTCTTTTGCCGGCTCTTACGGAGTGCCTATATTATGCATCCCGACGCCGAGCGTCCCGACGCCCAGCGTACCGACGCCGAGCGTCCCGACGTCAAGCGTCCCGACGTCGAGCGTCCCGACGCCGAGCGTCCCGACGCCGAGCGCCCGACGCCCAGCGTACCGACGCCGTGCGTCCAGACGCCGAGCGTCCCGACGCCGAGCGTCCCGACGCCGAGCGTCCCGACGCCGAGCGTCCCGACGCCGAGCGTCCCGACGCCGAGCGTCCCGACGCCGAGCGTCCCGACGCCGAGCGTCCCGACGCCGAGCGTCCCGACGCCGAGAGTCCCGACGCCGAGCGTCCCGACGCCGAGCGTCCCGACGCCGAGCGTCCAGACGCCGAGCGTCCCGACGCCGAGCGTCCCGACGCCGAGCGTCCAGACGCCGAGCGTCCCGACGCCGAGCGTCCAGACGCCGAGCGTCCCGACGCCGAGCGTCCCGACGCCGAGCGTCCCGACGCCGAGCGTCTCGACGCCGAGCGTCCCGACCCCAAGCATCCCAGCGTCCCGTCGCCCAGCGTCCCGAAGCCCAGAGTCCCGACGCCGAGAGTCCCGACGCCGAGCGTCCCGACGCCGAGCGTCCCGACGCCGAGCGTCCCGACGCCGAGCGTCCAGACGCCGAGCGTCCCGACGCCGAGCGTACAGACGCCGAGCGTCCAGACGCCGAGCGTCCCGACGCCGAGCGTCCAGACGCCGAGCGTCCCGACGCCGAGCGTCCAGACGCCGAGCGTCCCGACGCCGAGCGTCCCGACGCCGAGCGTCCCGACGCCGAGCGTCTCGACGCCGAGCGTCCCGACCCCAAGCATCACAGCGTCCCGTCGCCCAGCGTCCCGACGCCCAGAGTCCCGACGCCGAGAGTCCCGACGCCGAGCGTCCCGACGCCGAGCGTCCCGACGCCGAGCGTCCCGACGCCGAGCGTCCCGACGCCGAGCGTCTCGACGCCGAGCGTCCCGACCCCAAGCATCCCAGCGTCCCGTCGCCCAGCGTCCCGACGCCCAGAGTCCCGACGCCGAGAGTCCCGACGCCGAGCGTCCCGACGCCGAGCGTCCCGACGCCGAGCGTCCAGACGCCGAGCGTCCCGACGCCGAGCGTCCCGACGCCGAGCGTCCCGACGCCGAGCGTCCCGACGCCGAGCGTCCAGACGCCGAGCGTCCCGACGCCGAGCGTCCAGACGCCGAGCGTCCCGACGCCGAGCGTCCAGACGCCGAGCGTCCCGACGCCGAGCGTCCCGACGCCGAGCGTCCCGACGCCGAGCGTCCCGACGCCGAGCGTCCCGACGCCGAGCGTCTCGACGCCGAGCGTCCCGACCCCAAGCATCCCAGCGTCCCGTCGCCCAGCGTCCCGACGCCCAGAGTCCCGACGCCCAGCGTCCCGGCGCCCAGTGTCCCGACGCCCAGCGTCCCGACGCCGAGCGTCCCGACGCCGAGCGTCCAGACGCCGAGCGATCCGACGCCGAGCGTCACGACGCCGAGCGTCCCGACGCCGAGCGTCTCGACGCCGAGCGTCCCGACCCCAAGCATCCCAGCGTCCCGTCGCCCAGCGTCCCGACGCCCAGCGTCCCGACGCCCAGCGTCCCGACGCCCAGCGTCCCGACGCCCAGCGTCCCGACGCCCAGCGTCCCGACGCCCATCGTCCCGACGCCGAGCGTCCAGACGCCGAGCGTCTCGACGACGAGCGTCCCGACGCCGAGCGTCCCGACGCCAAGCGTCCCGACGCCGAGCGTCCCGACGCCGAGCGTCTCGACGCCGAGCGTCCCGACCCCATGCATCCCAGCGTCCCGTCGCCCAGCGTCCCGACGCCCAGCGTCCCGACGCCCAGCGTCCCGACGCCCAGCGTCCCGACGCTCAGCGTCCCGACGCCGAGCGTCCCGACGCCGAGCGTCCCGACGCCGAGCGTCCCGACGCCCAACGTCCAGACGCCGAGCGTCCCGACGCCCAGCGTCCCGACGCCCAGCGTCCAGACGCCGAGCGTCCCGACGCCGAGCGTCCCGACGCCGAGCGTCCAGACGCCGAGCGTTCCGACGCCGAGCGTCCCGACGCCGAGCGTCACGACGCCGAGCGTCCCGACGCCGAGCGTCCCGAAGCCGAGCGTCTCGACGCCGAGCGTCCCGACCCCAAGCATCCCAGCGTCCCGTCGCCCAGCGTCCCGACGCCCAGCGTCCCAACGCCCAGCGTCCCGACGCCCAGCGTCCCGACGCCCAGCGTCCCGACGCCCAGCGTCTCGACGCCCATCGTCCCGACGCCGAGCGTCTTGACGCCGAGCGTCCCGGCCCCGAGCGTCCTGACGCCCAGCGTCCCGACGCCGAGCGTCCCGACCCCAAGCATCCCAGCGTCCCGAAGAGCCCAGCGAGAAAGCGGCCGGAATTGATCAACAGAAGGGGTGTGGTGTTTCATCATGATAACGCTAGACCTCACACATCTATAGCCACTCAGCAAAAATTAAGAGAGTTTGGCTGGGAGGTGTTAATGATGATGATGATGGTGGTGGTGGTAGTGGTGGCGTTAGTGGTGTTGGTGGCATTGGTAGTGTTTGTAGTAGTGGTGGTGGTGGTGGTGGCGTTGGTGTCGGTGTCGTTGGTGTCGTTGGTGGCATAGGTGTTGTTGGTGACTCTGGTGGTGGTGTTGGTGGCGTTAGTGGTGCTGGCGGTGGTTTTACTGGCGATGGAGGCATTGGTGACGTTGGTGATGTTGGTGGTGTTGTTGGTAGTTTTGGAGGCGTTGGTGGCATTGGTTGTGGTGATGGTGGTGGTAGAAGTGATGATATTGGTGGTGGTGGTGGTGATGATGGTGGTGGTAGTGTTGGTGGCATTAGTGGGTAAAAAAAAATCTGCCGGTTCTTACGGAGTGCTTATATTACGCATAGATCTATCTTTTATATAAAAATTGACTGAAAGTTTACAAAAGTTTATAATCATTTTCTATAAAAAAAATTATGCATAGAAGTTTAAAATGACGACGACCCGGTTAGTCCAGCGGTGTGAGATGACCGTTTGATTCGAAGGGTCGCGGGTTCGATCCCCGCACCGGGACAAATATTTGTATGGCCTACAGATATTTGTTTCGGGTCTGGGTGTTTGTGTATGTGTTGCATGTGTACAACGGCACCCACGACACAGGTTTATACCTACTGTGGGACTGTGAGTGTAAGCGTATTTTATAATGGCCTTTTCAAAAATACAGGTCAGCATAGGATGGATGCGCGTTTAAACACATAATTAGCAATTTTTCGCAATCCTAGCAGCCTGTGTGCTTTTATCCCCGATGGTCATACGTCTAATATCGAGTACAGAGAAGCATTACTGCAAAATAGATTTTTTTAGCTACCCAAATTTATACAGATATATATATATATATATATATATATATATAATATGAATACAGATAAAGACGTTTGAGTAATGCAACAGGAATTTCGACTTGATCGGCTAACTCCCTCCGCCGTAAGCAACTAAGAGACAAGAGCCCATAATGGGATTTGTAATTACGGTCGTCTGTGTTTTAAATGAGTTCCCACCGCTCTGGTCTTGTATTTCAACGGTAGACAATACAATTTCTTAGCCAACATCTGTTTTCTTATTTGTATCTACGTCACAAAATCCTTCGTATTTCGGTATTCCAGAATATTTGGTATCAACGCACCAGTCATCACAAAGACACTTTGAGCAACAAATAATACCTGCGCCTTGTAATCGTCTTCCAGGGGAAAGTTTGGTTTACGTTGCAATTGCTTCGTAAAGTCTACACTTGAATTATCAAAACATTCTATCTGAAAATGGAATAACCAATGTGAATATTTACTTAGATGGTTGGGGAAAAAGTTACTTCGCATTTTTTAAAATAATTCAAAACATTTTTTAATATAGTTTATTTAAATTTAACTAAAGTATGTATGTACCATTTTGTTCGATAACCTTTTGCCATCTTGTAGGTAGGGACATGATCCCATTGCTATAAAAAATTTGGGACTTCTCATCAAAATACCGCGACAAGTGGATTTGGCAGTCCTCTCGTGATGTTAACCTAACATTGCATAAAGAATTCTGAAGAGACAGAAACAGGTGGAAATCTGAAGGTGCAAGGTTAGGACTATACGGCGGATGCATTAACACCTCCCAGCCAAACTCTCTTAATTTTTGCTGAGTGGCTATAGATGTGTGAGGTCTAGCGTTATCATGATGAAACACCACACCCCTTCTGTTGATCAATTCCGGCCGCTTTCTCGCTGGGCTCTTCGGGACGCTGGGATGCTTGGGGTCGGGACGCTCGGCGTCGGGACGCTGGGCGTCAGGACGCTCGGGGCCGGGACGCTCGGCGTCAAGACGCTCGGCGTCGGGACGATGGGCGTCGAGACGCTGGGCGTCGGGACGCTGGGCGTCGGGACGCTGGGCGTTGGGACGCTGGGCGTCGGGACGCTGGGCGTCGGGACGCTGGGCGACGGGACGCTGGGATGCTTGGGGTCGGGACGCTCGGCGTCCAGACGCCGAGCGTTCCGACGCCGAGCGTCCCGACACCGAGCGTCACGACGCCGAGCGTCCCGACGCCGAGCGTCCCGAAGCCGAGCGTCTCGACGCCGAGCGTCCCGACCCCAAGCATCCCAGCGTCCCGTCGCCCAGCGTCCCGACGCCCAGCGTCCCAACGCCCAGCGTCCCGACGCCCAGCGTCCCGACGCCCAGCGTCCCGACGCCCAGCGTCTCGACGCCCATCGTCCCGACGCCGAGCGTCTTGACGCCGAGCGTCCCGGCCCCGAGCGTCCTGACGCCCAGCGTCCCGACGCCGAGCGTCCCGACCCCAAGCATCCCAGCGTCCCGAAGAGCCCAGCGAGAAAGCGGCCGGAATTGATCAACAGAAGGGGTGTGGTGTTTCATCATGATAACGCTAGACCTCACACATCTATAGCCACTCAGCAAAAATTAAGAGAGTTTGGCTGGGAGGTGTTAATGCATCCGCCGTATAGTCCTAACCTTGCACCTTCAGATTTCCACCTGTTTCTGTCTCTTCAGAATTCTTTATGCAAT
This sequence comes from Macrosoma leucophasiata, assembly GCA_036365455.1. Classification (NCBI taxonomy): domain Eukaryota; kingdom Metazoa; phylum Arthropoda; class Insecta; order Lepidoptera; family Hedylidae; genus Macrosoma; species Macrosoma leucophasiata. Next base: position 15,644,328 of record JAWQUS010000007.1, on the reverse strand, counting down.
GTTAGGTTAACATCACGAGAGGACTGCCAAATCCACTTGTCGCGGTATTTTGATGAGAAGTCCCAAATTTTTTATAGCAATGGGATCATGTCCCTACCTACAAGATGGCAAAAGGTTATCGAACAAAATGGTACATACATACTTTAGTTAAATTTAAATAAACTATATTAAAAAATGTTTTGAATTATTTTAAAAAATGCGAAGTAACTTTTTCCCCAACCATCTAAGTAAATATTCATATTGGTTATTCCATTTTCAGATAGAATGTTTTGATAATTCAAGTGTAGACTTTACGAAGCCATTGCAACGTAAACCAAACTTTCCCCTGGAAGACGATTACAAGGCGCAGGTATTATTTGTTGCTCAAAGTGTCTTTGTGATGACTGGTGCGTTGATACCAAATATTCTGGAATACCGAAATACGAAGGATTTTGTGACGTAGATACAAATAAGAAAACAGATGTTGGCTAAGAAATTGTATTGTCTACCGTTGAAATACAAGACCAGAGCGGTGGGAACTCATTTAAAACACAGACGACCGTAATTACAAATCCCATTATGGGCTCTTGTCTCTTAGTTGCTTACGGCGGAGGGAGTTAGCCGATCAAGTCGAAATTCCTGTTGCATTACTCAAACGTCTTTATCTGTATTCATATTATATATATATATATATATATATATATCTGTATAAATTCTAGATTTCAATACAAGATTTATTATGTTACTAGCTGTGCCCGCAACTTTGTTTGCGCAGCGCTTTTGGATATACATTTTGGTTAATTTTGGATCATAAACACTTTTGGGTAGCTAAAAAAATCTATTTTGCAGTAATGCTTCTCTGTACTCGATATTAGACGTATGACCATCGGGGATAAAAGCACACAGGCTGCTAGGATTGCGAAAAATTGCTAATTATGTGTTTAAACGCGCATCCATCCTATGCTGACCTGTATTTTTGAAAAGGCCATTATAAAATACGCTTACACTCACAGTCCCACAGTAGGTATAAACCTGTGTCGTGGGTGCCGTTGTACACATGCAACACATACACAAACACCCAGACCCGAAACAAATATCTGTAGGCCATACAAATATTTGTCCCGGTGCGGGGATCGAACCCGCGACCCTTCGAATCAAACGGTCATCTCACACCGCTGGACTAACCGGGTCGTCGTCATTTTAAACTTCTATGCATAATTTTTTTTATAGAAAATGATTATAAACTTTTGTAAACTTTCAGTCAATTTTTATATAAAAGATAGATCTATGCGTAATATAAGCACTCCGTAAGAACCGGCAGATTTTTTTTTACCCACTAATGCCACCAACACTACCACCACCATCATCACCACCACCACCACCAATATCATCACTTCTACCACCACCATCACCACAACCAATGCCACCAACGCCTCCAAAACTACCAACAACACCACCAACATCACCAACGTCACCAATGCCTCCATCGCCAGTAAAACCACCGCCAGCACCACTAACGCCACCAACACCACCACCAGAGTCACCAACAACACCTATGCCACCAACGACACCAACGACACCGACACCAACGCCACCACCACCACCACCACTACTACAAACACTACCAATGCCACCAACACCACTAACGCCACCACTACCACCACAACCATCATCATCATCATAATCACATCCGAAAGACGTCCATCCGTCTCCGCTGGACAAAGCCTTTCCCGAAGATGCTCCTAAAAGTGTTGTGCGTCATAAGGAAAGAATACGCCATAATTGCCACGCTTGGCATGCTGAATGGTGACCATAGCGGAGATTGTTTTATGCCGGAACGCTGCTATGCGGTATGCTTAATGTTAATAACAGAGAAAAAACCGGCCAAGTGCCTGTCGAACTCGTGCACGAAGGGTTCCGTACCAAAAATGCCCTAAAATTTCGTTTGTTGGAAGATAATATACAACGTAAGACCTAAAAATTCTGTGAAAATTTTAAGTGTCTTCTTGCTACCGTTATTGATATCGAGCAAAAAATATACGAAAAAAAACACGTTTATTGTATGCCCCCTTGGACCTCTTAATATTTTCATTTTCTTATTTTTAGTATTCAATTTTGTCGCTATAGCGGTAACAGAAATACATAATTTGTGAAAATGTTAGCTTTCTAGCTATCACTGTTTATGAGATACAGCCTGGGGACAGACAGACGGATGGATGGACAGACAGGCAGACAGCGGAGGATGAGTAATAGGGTCCGTTTTTACCTTTTAGATACGGAACCCTAAAAAAGATAGATTCAGAATAGTTTAAAAATATTCGATATGATTCTTAAAATTGTCATAACTTTTTTATTTCTTAACCGATTTACATGAAACAAAAAGTATATTTTAAGTGAAACTTACCACAATATATAAGTAAAAACTGAAAATCGGATAAGCCATTCCTGAAATTAGCGTGCACAAACACACAGACAAACATACATTTTTCCGAGATAAAAAGTACCCAGTGTTGTGCGCCAAACATTAAAGTAAAATTATACTAAGTTCCATCGTAATCGGACCGGTAGATTTTGGGTGATGCTAGAACAAACAGACAGACAGACAGACAGACAGACAGACAGACAAAAAAATTTCTAATCACATATTTGTGTTCGGTATCGATCTAGTAACATCCCCTGGTATTTATTTTTTCAATATTTTCAATGTACAGAATTTACACTTCTACAGTTTTATATATAAGTATAGATTGTGATTTGTACAGGTGGTTATCATGATGTATGTAGTCAATATCGATCCAGTCGATCGACATCGGTTACAAGAATGCCGACTTGGCTTGTTTATGTATAGAAACAAACAAAAAAAAAATTTTATAATAAGTATTTTATTGCGACCCACCTCCAAGTTAAGACTATCTGGAGCTTGTTACGCGAGCAGGTTTTATACATAATTTTTCTTCTATTGTTCTTGGAACAATTACCTGATATGAAACCCTTTGTTATAGTGTGAGGCAAGCGGCTGGCTCGCCGCCAGTTCTCTTACATGTTTCATATTTCACTGAATCAGCGCAATTACAATAGCAGAAATACGTTTCATATTTTTTAGCAAGAAAACAGGGTGGCAAACTCTTGCCTTGACGTAATTGAGTCGTTATTTAAAAAAAAAATAGGTTCTTATTAAAAACATGTCTCTCTCAATAAATATTCAATAGTTAGTATGGATATCACGTTATGATAATTCTAACATGTTACAACAGTTTAACAAAGACAACAGTCACAAAATATTACGATATGACCGAGAACTAGTTTTTTTACTGAAAAAAAAAAACCGAATAATATGCTCATATATAACAGGATATACGTTATATATTGCATTGACTTGAGAGCATAGTTTTAATTTTAACAAAATCGCCAGTTGGCTCGAAGCCATCCTGCGGAAACTGTTTTTTTTTCATTTTTTTTACAATGAAACGGAAAAATATCTGGATTGGGTCTTTATACCGTATAAACTAACTATCCACGATCTGGCCTCCAGTGGAATTCATTCCGGACGGCGGAGTATATGCGCGTTGATGACGTTTACATTACAGTTTATGTGCACAGACGATGGTCTCCGGTTTAAACTAATGATGAAATAATATTGCTGCGAATGTAAATGTCCACAAATTCTCGAAGTGGGGAGTTTAATGTGCGGTGTTCAACGTTTAATTAAAACATTAGTAAAATAAACAAGAAAAGTGTTTTGTGATATTCATGATGAGTATAATGTATTAATTTGTATTAGTACTCAATTTTTTAACTTATAACTTTAAGCTATAATGTAATAAAACATTGTTTGGGTTAAAAAGCGTAGACAAGAAAACTTCTTCACGAACCCTCTTGCTACTTGAAGACCAGTACATGTTTCTATATTTTAAAAAGATTTCAGTTAACAATCATTTTGTGGTTCATTTCACCATTATGTCATATCGGGGTTAGGTCCGCTGCGTGTCTTCTTTTACGGCCCATATAAAATTTATCGGTGCTTGCTATTGGTTTATTATGTGTTAATTTATATCATCTATATTTATATTTTATTGTGTATATTTATATCATGGTTGTTCTAACTATTCCGTTGGTAATCGATTAAGTACAGTGGAAATGGTTACAAAACGGTGCAGAAATCATTGATTAATAAAGAAAAAACGTGGTATATAATTTTGAAATTGAAGGATATAAACAAGGTACAAATATGATCAAACAAGATGAACGGAAGAGTCCGTCGTCAGCTGTGCCTTGCCAGACGAAGCACTCGTCGACCACCGTCGCCGCCCGATCCTATGGTTCGATATATCAATATCTGTACCTATTTTAAAATAAAGTCCTCCACTGCGTCTGTCTTTCTGTTTGCGAGTAACTCAGAATGAAAATCCGTGTAGTAGATACGGATTTTCATGCGGTTTTCACCAATGGATAGTGATGCAAGATTTGTAGTTTTGTGTAAATTGATTAGAATACAACGATAAACAGGAGGTGTCTGGTAAACTGAAGCCGCCTCGGCTTTCATCGAAGACGCTGTTTAAACCTTTTGAGATACTTATAACAATGGTGAAATATTTTCTCTTTGGTTGATGTATAAAAAGTCTCTTAAGGAATATATTTTTCTTTTAAGGATAGTTTACTATATCCATTAAATCTTCCAAAAAAGTGGTGACCTACAATACGGTAATTGGAGTGTGATTTAGACCAATACAATATTAATCCTTATCAAATTAACTTTACTTTAGTTAGCTTTTACATTTCATGCAAATTATATTACACTAGGTTATTAAAGGGGGGTCAGGTTCAGGTCTTAGAAGTTGTCGCAAAAAATAGCGCGCATGAGAATAAATTTAATTCAATACAGGCACCAATGATGGAATTCGCTTAGTGTTTTTTAAATTTTCTACAGGGCAATGGCTTAACGTTTATTGTTAGGCAGAAAGACGTTTGTGGGGTCAGCTAATATCTGTCATTTACGTAAAAAAAAATCAGCATATTCTATCGTAAGCAGAAGAAACTTTTTTTACACTGTGAACGCGGTGTCCTTTCATTAAAAGCGTCTAAGAGAGAACTGTTGATTGCTCAAATATTTTCCAAAGTACTATAGAAGCTAATATTAAAAAAAAAAATAACTTCACGCCTGTAATCCCCGAAGGGGTAGACAGAGGTAAATGCATGCATTCTAGCATACATGGAAACCCCCACGATACGCCGGTTACCTTTTTGGCCCATGTAACAGGTGGCGAGCCTGTTACATCTCCGGGCACATTACCAAACGCCGAGGTACTGGGCAACTTCCAGAAAATGGTAAAATCCCAATAGAACCAGAGATAAAGGATTTTAAACCGTTATCTCTGATAGCTCCCGACCCGGGAATCGAATCCAGGACCGCCAGCATAGTAGTAGTGGCCTGCTACCACTAGGCTACTGAGGCAGTTATTTTCAGTATAAGGCAATGTTAACCCTTGTCGTTAGGTGTATATTTGACATATATATATATATATATATATATATAAGTTATATTATTATATATATATAAGTTATATTATTATATATTATTACTAGCTGACCCGGCAAACTTTGTTCCGCCTTAATGGCAATAAATAAGCGGAAAAAATACAAAAAAAAAAATACCTACATTAATCATTCATAATTATTTCTGTATTTTAGTACATAGGTTGCTCTTCATTTAAGTACCTTGTGATACACGACATTTTTTGTTTTATTATCAGGCGCAAAAACAAACAACGCAGATGGTCTTCCGACCCGTGAACATGCCACGTATAATTGACCATAGGAAAAACATGAATGTTCTAGATTTAAACCACAAACTTTTAAGGATTGGCCTTGTGATTTGTTGATGGTCATGGCAAATGCAAGACGTATCGGAAATTGAAGTCTTTTAAATTCAAACGGCATATCGGTTGGGATCATATGCTGTTGAACGGGATAAAAAGTATCCTATGTCCTTCTCCTGCCTCTAAACTACCTCCCTGCCAATTTTCAGCTAAATCGGTTCAGCCGTTCTTGAGTTATAAGTGAAGTAACTAACACGACTTTCTTTTATATATATAGATATATATAAGTTATATATGTGTTTATGTTATTTATTGTTGATAACATGCATAATTAAAGTGTGAAGTTATATACCAACTTTAAATAACATATAATTCGACTTATCATAATAATAATAGGTTGGGGAAAAAGTCTTTTCGCATTATAGTATGTACGAACTTGTAATAAAATCTCTTTGGCTGTAGTATTTGTATCTGGCTGGTTTGGTATAATTGAAAGTTAAAATTTTAAAGAACATAATTCCAAATTCAAATTAGGCAAATTGTGTGATTTTCATTTGTTTTTCGTACTGTCAAGATGAGTGAATCTAATGAAGAAATTCGATACATTTTAAAATTTTACTACAAAAAAGGTAAAAATGCAACGCAAGCCGCGAAAAAAATTTGCCATGTTTATGGACCTAGTGCAGTGTCTGTGACAGTAGCACAAATTTGGTTTAAGCGTTTTCAATCCGGAAATTTTGATGTCAAAGATGCACCTCGCTCTGGTCGCCCTATTACGGATAAAATGGATGCCATTTTTGAAAAAGTGGAGCAAGATCGACATATCAGTAGTTACGACGTAGCTGAAGAACTGAGAATTGATCACAAAACAGTTTTGGCGCATTTGAAAAAAAGCTGGGTACAAAAAAAGCTCGATATTTGGGTACCACACGAGCTCACTGAAAGAAATACTAATGAACCGTGTACTCATATGTGATTCTTTATTACGACGTAATGAAACCGAATCATTTTTGAAGAAGCTGATAACTGGTGATGAAAAGTGGATCACGTACGACAAGAACGTGCGAAAAAGGTCGTGGTCGAAGGCCGGTCAGGCTTCACAGACTGTGGCGAAACCCGGGTTAACTCGCAATAAGGTGATGTTGTGTGTGTGGTGGGATTGGAAGGGCATTATTCATTATGAGCTATTACTACCAGTCAGGACTATCGATTCTGAACTCTACTGCGAACAACTGATGAGATTAAAGCAAGAAGTTGAGAGAAAGCGGCCGGAATTGATCAACAGAAGGGGTGTGGTGTTTCATCATGATAACGCTAGACCTCACACATCTATAGCCACTCAGCAAAAATTAAGAGAGTTTGGCTGGGAGGTGTTAATGCATCCGCCGTATAGTCCTGACCTTGCACCTTCAGATTTCCACCTGTTTCGGTCTCTTCAGAATTCTTTATGCAATGTTAGGTTAACATCACGAGAGGACTGCCAAATCCACTTGTCGCGGTATTTTGATGAGAAGTCCCAAAATTTTTATAGCAATGGGATCATGTCCCTACCTACAAGATGGCAAAAGGTTATCGAACAAAATGGTACATACATACTTTAGTAAATTTAAATAAACTATATTAAAAAATGTTTTGAATTTTCTTAAAAAATGCGAAGAAACTTTTTCCCCAACCTAATATATTATAACCTGTGACAGTAAAAAGAAGATAAATTAAAGTATATGACATTTTACCTCCCAACGTAAAAAAATCTTTATGTTAGTATTTAAAGTGATTAGAATGAATGAATGAATGAATTAAATAACTTTATTGGAGCAGTCCTGAGACATGCCGCTAAAAAATTAAAAACAACAACAAAATATAAACAAAAATAAAACGAAAATAAGTTGGTACACGAGAACGAATAAATAAATAAAAAATAAAAAAAAAATAAAAATAAAAAGGTAGGTCCTTACGTATTAGACAAAATGAACTTGGAAGACCCTGTTAGCTAAATTTCCCTTGGGTTTGGGTTCTACGATTGCATACAGTGTTGATGCTGCCCACACGTCGAGGTAATACGGTAGGTTGCCGTAATATGAAAACATTTTTACAGGTGAAAATATTTTACATGTAGCTGCCAAATTACGAAATACTATTTCAATTTAAGCAGATATTCAGACTCCAGAATATATTAAAATAGTCGATGAATAATAAGTAAATGAGGATTTAATTAAACATAAAGCGCTTAAAAGCTTGTTGAGGCGAGTAGGTGTTTAAACAATTAATTTATGAGATCGGAAATACAATATTTCACACCGCACAATGGTTGTTCAGCGTCTATAACAGTCAGTGGCTTGAAGTCGATACGATATGAAATATAGATGTTCATGAATAACGAATGAGATGATGGAAATTGGCGGGAAAAGAGGCTATTATAAGTAAACACAAAGATGAGTGGAAATATTTTACATGTAAGGAAAGGGAAACCAAAGCCTTATAGTTATCTCTTTTGATCTCTTATGTGTAATAGAGGAGTTATAAAAAGAATACGGGTTGTAGAATTATTTTAACTTTGTCGTAATAACGAAAAAGTTGGTGTATTTTTACTTTGAAATTCTCGTAAGGATATACGTGTATATAGTGGCTAATTAAATTTCAAAAATTCTACTTTGGTCTATTGCTTTCTTTATCTGCGATTCTTGGAGTTTTCTTCGGTATATTTTTCAATTTGTAAATATAATTATGATTTAATCATAGATTTATTATACTACTTCGGATTTAATAGAGTTAGAGACATATGCTGTTCTTTGGATGGTTACTTATTACTGATTCAACAAAAGCAAGTTAAGAATGCAAATTATCGCAATTATAATGATTCCAAAAACAGTTTATTTATAAAGTAACGTGAGCGTGTATATTACATTGCTTAATTAAGATTGTTGTCTAAGCTTCTTAGATGTTGGAAAAAGGTGTCGGAGCGTTTTCAATTATCTACTACTGACATCGATCATAGGATCGAATTAGTTTAATTACTTATCACTCTTCAGCAATCACTGTTTCAGATTTTATCATCCGAAAGGGAAATAGTAAATGGATTACCAAAATGAAGGAGGTTGGAAAAATAAAAAAAAACTACTGGAATCATTCTAGAGGCCAATCTTAAATTTATTAACTTAATTAAATTTTTAAAACAGTTAAAACGCTTTTTATCTAGGTGATCATCAGTGTGGTGTATCTTTTGCCCTACGGCTTCTAGTCTTATAAAATGAAATTACAATTCTCTGCAGTAGATGGATCTATTTATGGATTTACCAGTCATTTTCCACATACATAACAATAACATAACGCCATAAACGCATTTATTTAGGCGAGGGTATTCGCAGGACGAGAGATACGGGAGCGTATAGGGGCGCGGTGTGGAGACAATCTCCGCGATGGCTCATTCACCGCTGCAACGAGCCGAGCAGAGAATTGAATTGGAAGCAAATGTGCCGTACAAATACTGCCGTCGAATATAAACTGAACCATTCCCAAGGAAGTACCTCAAACCTCTCCGATCAATTTACGCGGCGAAATAAAAAAACCTCCAAAATCAATTTCGCGTTTCCTTATAACGAACTGGTGTTCATTAAAGGAATGTTTAAATATGTACCGTTTTGTTTGCACTGGAAGTGCTGTGCGGGAATAAATAACAGGTAGGAATAACGTGCAGGCGACAGGTAAGTAATGAGTGGAAGGTGACGCACTGACTCGGCACGGTTACCATTTTTATTTGTATTTAATAAGAGTAGAGGAAAAATGTTCTAGTTTTGTTCTATTTAATTCAATTCATTAATTTGTTTTAGAATAGTTGCAGTCATGAATTCTAATATTTATTACTTTGAGATAATATAAATCTACTTTTAAAATTAAACTATAGATTGATGTGATTATTTTTAATTAATGGTAATGTATATCTTCACTGTTTTAGAGAATGATACTCGTAGATACCTAAAAAGTAGTCTGTATTATCCGCAGCCGAGTGTTGTATCCTGAGAGCTTCATAATATATGGCAATTTGTTTGGGTAAATGCGGCAGCGGGCGGCCGGCGGTGACGAGTGGAAGTGTCTAGCGGTTTTATTTGTGTTGACATTGAGAAATATCTAAGGGAGTGCATGCAGACATAGGAAGCGGCTGTGGATTGGTTCATATCTGTGCGTGCCTCCGCGGCCGCACCCCTATTTCCTTCTGTCTATAGAATCTATGAATACCGATAAATTATAAAATTTTCCTAAAAGAAAAATCTGTTCGTCATAATCATAGTCATTCACTTAGTAGAGTTCCAAGTGCAGGCACTACTGAGAAGAACTCCACTACCGAAAAAACTCAGCGTGTTGCTCTTTTGTCAAAACCATAGATCTAATACATAATAGAATTAAAATATAATAAACATAATGTGAACGTCCATGGCACACAAACACACACACAAATACTCATCAACAGCTTGGTATCGTGATATACAATAACACCCGCAAAGCACAACAGACCAGTGACCACAATCAGCACAGCAAAAGTAGAGTGGTAGTAATAGAAAGATAACACTCTTGCTTTTCTAAAGAGTGGAAACCCTGATCTAACTCCGAGTCTACGTTTTAATATGTTACGCGTGTATCAAACTTAAACGGAGAGGAAAACATCGTGATTCCGGATTCACAAAAGACGCCGGCATTCCATAGAACATTATTATTTATATGGAAATATTATTAGTTATATGGTTTATGTGATATTTGAATTAAAAATCAACAAAATACTTTTGTTAATCTAAGACAAATCTGTAGTAATATTTACATCATGTTAGTATCAATAATAGATAAAAGATATATAGATCATTTCGTGAGAAGTATGAAACTTCTTACGAAATTATGATACTCCTTCAATTACATATAAACTAGTTGTTTACAAATGTCTTTTAAAATACAACATTTCTTAGATATTTCTTTACTATTTAAGACTATTTATTAATACTAAGATATTGAGTTACGTGAACATCAACATTGGTTATTCCATTTTCAGAGAGAACGTTTTGATATTTATTTATGTGTAGGCATAACGAGGCTATTCCAACGTAAACCATACTTTCCCCTGGACGACGATTACAAGGCGCAGGTATTATTTCTTGCTCGAAGTTTCTTTGTGATGAACTGATGCGCTTGGTACCAAATATTCTTCTATATACGAAGAATTCGTGATGAATTAAAGAAAACAGATGTTGACTAAGACATTTTATTATCTACCGCTGAAATACAAGACCAGCGGTTGGAGCTCATTTAGAACACAGACGACCGTAATTACAAATCCCATTATGGGCTCTTGTCTCTTAGTTGTTCACGGCGGAGGGAGTTAGCCGATCAAGACGAAATTTCCGCTGCATAGCTGAATCGTCTTTATCTGTATACAAATTACATATTTCTACATAAATGTTAGATTTATTATGTTATTAAAATCGGTTCAGCCGTTTTGTCTAGAAAGCGGTACATACAAACAGGCAAACATACACATTTTCTCGTATAAAATATTAGTCAAAAATGAAGAAGGATTGCGCATGAACAATTGAGCCAGTGAAATAATAAAAATCTGGATATGAATGTATCCTTGGAATATATATGTATGTATCTTCACGCCAGGTCCCTAACGGGGTAGGCAGAGAGTGTAGAGCGCCAGATATCCCGGTTCTGACAAAAACTCTCGTGCCTCGTCTACTTTCATCATTCTCTTCGTACATGCACGCCGATTCCTAAGACTTTTGATCCCACCATCAGACAGAACTCGACCTAATTTGGTCATGGTAGGTCAGTCTTGGTCTTCCTGGGCCTCTGCAACCATCAACATTCGCATTGTATATCTGTTTAGTCATTCGCTCATTCGACATTCTTTCTATATGCCTGAACCATCGGAGCATGCCTTTTTTCATTTTTACACCGATACTATCATTCACACAAAGCCTCTTTCTTACATCTTCATTACGAACGCGATCGGTGAGTGATACACCGCAGATCTTGCGCAATGATCTCATCTCGACCGCGTTCAACTTACTTTCATACTCTTTCCTGCATACCCAGCTCTCGCTTCCATATAAAAGTGTTGGAGTAAGTACAGCATTATGTACGGCTAGTCGCGCCCGCTGGCTGAGATGTTTAGATTCTAGCAGCTTACCCAACGCTCCATTCACGCAATTCCCAGCAAGCACTCTTCTTTCTATGTCAGTGGTGTACCTACCATCCTTGCTAAAAGCACATCCAAGATATACAATTTCATCCACCTGTTATAACACTGCATCATCTACTACTACCCTTGCATTTGTTCTCTGCTCATCTCTTTCAAATACTAATACTTTAGTTTTATCCACATTCAATTGTAAGCCTTTCTCCATACAATCCTCTTTCATGACTGTGACTAGTGCTTGTAGCCCAGATGGTGTAGAGCTAACAATTACCGCATCATCTGTGTAAAGCAGACAGTTCACCACTCCCACATCCATCAACTTCACCCTCTGGAGGCATTTGTCCAGATATATGATAAACAGCCTAGACGAAAGCACGCAACCCTGTCTGATACCGATGTTAACATCAAACCAGGGTGACATGTTACCATCTACCCGCACACATGCTTGACAGCCCACATACGTGGACTGTATTGTACGGAGCAGACTGCCATCAATACCATACTCTGGCAAAATGTCCCACAGCTCCTTTCGTAATACCCTATCAAACGCTTTCTCCAAATCCACAAAACCGCAGAAAACCTTCTGGCTCACAGCCAGATGCTTCTCTACGATGTTGCGGAGGGAGAAAACTTGATCCATACATCCTCTTCCAGTTCTGAAACCACCCTGTGCATCCCACAACAACCCGTCGGACTTCTCTTTCATTCTTCTTTCTAAGACTTTCCCATACACTTTAGCTGCCAAACTGATCAAACTGATCGCTCGATAGCTGGTGCAGTCCATACCTTCACAGTCCTACAGTCCTTGGAATATAAAATTAAAAATTATCGTATATGATCTGAATTAAAATAATATTTATATTTACTTGAACGAAGTTAACGTGACTTGTAGGTAATATTACAGACAGTTCACCGAGCCTAAATCGGTTAAAAAATCAAAAAGGGAAAGCAAAATTTGACGCATCGGTGTGGGACTTCCGTAGCTTAGTGGTAAAGCGGCTTGACTGGTTATCCTGAGGTCGCTAAGCTAAAGGTTCGATTCCTGCCCCAAGGACAAATTTTTCTTTCCGTTTTTTTCTTTAATTTCTACATACAAATAGTTGTATTTACATAAACAACACGTTTTCATGTCTTTATTTTCCAGTTCAGTTCTGAATTTTTATTATTAAACTAGCTATCACTATTTATGAGATACAGGCTGGTGACAGACAGACGGGCGGACGGACAGACAGACAGACAGCGGAGGATTAGTAATCCGTAGGGTCCGTTATTACCTTTTAGGTACGAAACCCCCTAAAAGTTAGAACTAAGAGACAGAATAGCTTTAAAATATTCGATATGATTCTTTAAATTGACATAACTTTTTTATTTCTGAACCGATTTACATGAAACAAACACTAAATGTTAAGTAAAACTTACTACAATATATTAGTGAAACCCACCAATCGGATAAGCCGTTTCTGATATTAGCATGCACAAACACACAGACAAACAGACATTTTTCCGGGATAAAAAGTACCCAGTGTTGTGCGCCAAAAGTTAAAGTATAATCATACCAAGTTTCATTGTAATCGGACCAGTAGTTTTTTTGTGATGTTTGAACAAACAGACAGATAGACAAAAATTTTTCTTATCACATATTTGGGTTCGGTATCGATCTAGTAACATCCCCTGGTTTTTATTTTTTCAATATTTTTAATGTACAGAATTTACACTTCTACAGTTTTATTATAAGTATAGATAAAAGTAATTTAAATTGAACATTTCCTACATTCAACTAGGTCTTTACGCAAAGTAAATAATGTTCCGTTTTTTTCTTTAATTTCTACATACAAACAGTTGTATTTACATAAACGACACGTTTTCATGCCATTATTTTCCAGCTTAGTTCTGATTTTTTATTATTAAATATAAATTATAAAAAATTAACATTTCCTACATTCAACTAGGTCTTTACGCAAAGTAAATAATGGGTAGGCTAATGTTTCAGGAATATTCCCGGCAGCGTGTTGGTGTTATCGCATGTTCAGTGGCGCGTCTATCGGACGATAACGCGTCCTAAATCACATCGTAATGCGTTCCGAGATTTAACTCCAGCCTTGTGTTACGTTAATATGATTAAAAATTTCAATATTTTGCAAATATTGTTTATATTCAGTGTACGTATTAATATAAATGAAACGGAAAAAAGCACATTAATAACAACATCCACATTTATATCAAAAACCAGTTTTCTCAATCTGTGCCAAATTCGATATAAAGTTCTGATAGACTTGGCAACTGTGTAGTCTAATTAAAAAACACAGCAAGAATATAATTTCGGCTTTAATAATTAAACCTTATCACGGCGACCATTCTGTCATAGAAAAAACAGATTTATTTCCGATCGTTCCATATTTGTTTTGAAAAAAAAATGCAGGAATGCAAAGGCACAGGAAGACTAAAACTGAGGTAATCTTATGAATCGGCATCCACCTACGATGTAAGTGAAGAATGTGGAAGGGTGACGCTCCATGTTCTCAGCCTACAGTAATAGAAAAGGCGGAGCCTACCTCAGTATCTCGCGGTAGAATTAGGTTCGGGTTCGAGTACTTGTTTTTTAACCCCTGAAGATAAATTATGCAAAGAATATCAATTAATGGAGCCTAGGTTTCTATAACCTCACGTTGCCTTACCTTAAGGACCTCTCATTTAAATTTTCTACTTCGTTCACTACATGTACTCAAAATACGTAAACTTAAGCAGTGAATAAAAGCAAAAACGATGAGTGACTTTGATGTCTTCAAATTAATCAACTTTGACGTAAAATGTGTATGTGAGTGATGGAATCTGTCAAGTTCGGGTAACTTGACAGATTCCATTTGCTATCGAGTTCCTGTTCCTTAAGGACTACTTGATCCTTTATAAGACTCAGTAAACTACTTTGGGCGAGCTAGATAAATCAAACGACCCCAATTTAGACGGGTTTACGTTTAGCCGTTAACGAGTTCAGCTCTAATATCAAGCCTTGAATTATACGTATCATATTACTTATAGATACAGGCTGTCCGCGATTAGTTACTATACTAGAGGACCTACTGGTGTAAGAGCTCCGGTGGCGGAGTGTGACGACTTTAATCGCTTGGATCGGATGATAAGTGAATACTGCAGCCTATAGACATCTACACAAAACCAGATATCTATGTGTTGTCCCCGAAGCCTAAGTAGTTTTTCCGCTGTGAAGTTATTACGTTATTACAATCTAACTTGCACACGATAATGCTGAACACTACCATTTGGTGGCAGCTAAATTACAACCGCAATTCTTACCTTTATTTAGTTTTTATTTATTTTGTGATTGTTTGTTTAAATTAGATCTTGCAAAAAAAAATTCAAAATTAGCATAATAACACAATGTCGCTCATATTGCCGTTATTTGTTTGCGTCTGATAATACAATGGATTTATAATAATTCCTGATACGTACCAGGAACCGTCAAATATCAAAGATTTTATTGTTAAAAAAAGTAATGAAGGTGTTGTTCGTTCGTTTCACCATATTGACCGTGAAAATATACCTATTACAACATCTTCAGTTTATTTTTGTGTGTACTGTGATTTATTTATCTATTCAAATATACAATACTAGCTTTTGCCCGCGACTTCGTTCGCGTGGACTTCAGGTTCGTCCCGTCTAGTCTAGTAATAAGTAAGAAATACGGTAACTAAGCACTGCAGAGCCCTAATCATAGGCCTATAGGTAGCTACTGCAGTATGCTCCTATAAACTACATTTAACGATCTTTTTCCTTCAGCATAAACATGCAGATTCTTCGCTTTGGAAACGTGAGCAAGCCACATAGAGCTGACCGTGAGAAAAACATGGCGTGCCCAAATGTAGGCCTGCTACCTTCAAGGTATGACCCTGCGATTTGTTGATCGTCATTGAAAATGCGAACTGCAGGCGTTTAAAATTGAATGGCAAGTTGTTGGGTATGATTGGGATGCGCGGAAGCGACCATACGTTTTTATCAAATCGCTAGTGCCTTGAAAATTCGCAAAACGGACACAACCGTCAACGACGTCTGCCCTCACGCGTCTGCCCGTGTTCGGGTCGCGCACTCAGCGATCAGCCACTTCTTCCCCACCGCACCTACCCCGCTCCCCCCACGCCCCGTTCGCCTGGCGCCGCTGCCGATATTTATCACCGAAACGGTATTTATCGCCGAAATTGCTATGACTCTGCATTTTAAATCTGTGATATCTTCGAAAATATTTATTTAATTTACATGCTGTAAAAAGCCATATTGATCTTTATTAAATGCACAATGTATTTAAGATACTTAATTGGATAAGGATTAATACTGTATTGCTTAAAATCGCTTCGTACATAAGCCATTATTTCTCGTACAAAGTAAAGGATAAAAAATGGTTATTGTGGGTTATTCCTAAGAGATAAACATATACCATCACGGACTTTTTTGTAGACCTTTTTAAGTTGTACAATACTGTAGTAAATTGTTTTGATCTATCTTGTAGGATTCAGTCAGCGTTTGCAATGTAAGCGCAAAAAATGTGTTTTTTCTACGACCTCACATTAAAAACCTCAAAAATTGTAGCCTATGTGTTATTCTGATGTATAAGCTATAGCCTATGTGTTATTCTGATGTATAAGCTATATTGTGGTAAAGTTTCATTCAAATCCATTCAGTAGTTTTTACGTGAAAGAGTAACAAACATCCATACATCCATACTTACAAACTTTCGCCTTTATAATAGTAGTAGGATATGGCCTCGTAATAACTATCACAGAGGTAACATTTTAGATGAGATTGGGCAAAGCATCTGCATTTTGACCTCTGGTTTTGTTTTCACATCAATCTGAACTGCATGCAAAGTTTGGCGCCATCATAACAAATAAAATGTATATATATATGTATATATATATATACTAGCTGACCCGGCCACGCGTTGCTGTGGCTAAAGTTTTTGTTATATTACATTATAGTAAACAATCTAAGAGGAACAATAAGAGAACATCAGTCACGGAGTCCACTATGCTTTTTCACACAGATGGTATTTGTAAAAAAAAATTGGTGATCTCCTTATTTGACTTTCTACTACTATAACCTTTTAGTACAATGAAATTATTTACGAACAAAGACGAAAATGTTGATGTTGGTATACAAATTCACTGGATTGAGATTTGAAGGGGAAGTACGTTGAACACAATTAATTAAAATGTTCTTACACTTGATATTAAGCAGAAATCAATATGTACAAAATAAAAATTTATAGCGTCAACAACACGTTGTAATTAAGCTGTTTAAATGTAGCTTATAATAATATGACATGTTTGTAGATTTACCATAGCAGCGCCATCTATTGATTACTTACTCAACCCAGTCGAAAGGTATCGACATCTGTTAGAATCATTTGGAGTTAACAGATAATTGTGACTGTCAAATAATAACAGACAAATAATTAGCAATTAATTAAAATTGCGACTATAATTTGAGATTTTAACTATCCTATCTCTCAAGTTAGATCGAACTGCACACGGTGTGCGAATTTTATTATAATCGGTTAAGTGGTTTAGGAGTCCATTGAGGACAAACATTGTGACACGAGATTTATATATATTAAGATATTACATTCATGTAATGAAACACGTGCAACTTATTCTAAAATTTAATTCCTTTCGTTTCATTATTTAAAAGGTCAGGCAACGGTTTTGATATATTTTGATGTCTAAAATGCTAACGGTGTCTATAGTATATCTGATTGTCCATATTTTTTGCTTGTTTATTTGTAAGGTTTAAGAACAAACTACCACTAACATGTTCATTTTCTTTAGACTTCTTAACTTAATCATTTATGGTACGTTGAATTTTAAATATTTACACTAACAAATAAGAAGAATGTTATTAGACATGTTATATAAAAAAATGTTTTATAAAGTATAGTTTGAGCTAAGCATCAATTTGGATCGCGTTACCCTGGACTGGTTCGCTATGGACTATAAGAATGCCAAGTTGCCTTGTTTAGTTTAGAAGCAAACTAAAAAAAATAATTAGTATTCCATTGCGACGCACCTCAGACGTATCTGGAGCTCGTTACGCGAGGAGGCTTTATACATAATTTTTCTTCTATTGTTCTAGAAACAATTTCCTGATATGAAACCCTTTGTTATAGTGTGAGGCAAGCGGCTGGCTCGCCGCCAGTTCTCCTACATGTTTCATATTTCACTGGATCAGCGCAACTTACAATAGCAGAAATACGTATCATTTTTTTAAGCAACGAGGTGTCAAAAATTTTGTATTTTACTGGTGGTAGAGCTCCAGTGACGGAGCTCGCGGGCGTAGGCACCACCGCATTACCTAATATACTTGCCGCTAAATGGTAGTGTTTAGCACTATCGTGTTCCGGTCAGGTGGTAATGTACGGCCCTGCAATTTCCGGCACAGAGGCATAACACCTTAGGCCTGAGGAGTGGTAACGCATCTGCATTTTGACCTCGGTCTTTGTGTGGGTGTCTATAGGCTGGAGTCATCACTTAACATCAATGTGAACTGCATGCTTGTTTGCAACTTCCTTCACATAAAAAAAAAAAATACTTGAGTCGTACATTTAATACACATTTAATTATTAAAACCATGTATCTAAGAGTTAATAGCCACTAGGGAAATAATATGAATATGACGCTATGATAATTCTGAAGTATGATAGTTCATATATCATAGACCTTATTTAAGACTAGCTGTGCCCGCGACTCCGCCGCGTGATAATTTATGATTGTTCAGTATCTACCCGGACGAATTCGTGGGCACAGCTAGTATAAAAGTAGCCTAAGTTACTCCTTATTACATAAGCTATCTGCCAGTGAAAGTCCCGTCGAAATCGGTCCAGCCGTCCCCAAGATTATCCCGCCAAACAGACAGACAGACAGACTTCGTCCGGGTAGCTACTGAAAAATATTATTTTTTCTCACGTGGACGAAGTCGCGGGCACAGCTAGCAAATAAATAAATATGTTTACACTTATAGCGCCACGCTAGGTAAAAACCTATGTCGTACAACACATACACAAATGCCCAGGCCGAAACAAATGTCTGAAGGCAATACAAATATTTGTCTCGGTACGGGGATCGAACCCGCAAGCCTCGGTTAAAACGGTCGTCACTGGACCAAATGACTCGTCAAAACAGCATCAATATAACAAGAAAATAAGCGGTAATATGCGGTATGATCAAAACTCGCCACAAAATGTTTAGTCGATATTTATGAGGTAATAATGTTTGAGTGGAAAACAGGATATACGTGATGTATCGCATTGACTTGAGAGCATGGTTTTAATTCCGATGGAATCGCCAGTTGGCTCGAAGCCATCCTGCGGAGCAGGTTTTTTTCATTGTTTTTGCAATACAACAGCAAAATATCTGGATTGGGTCGTTATACCGTATAAACTATCCACGATCTGGCCGCCAATGGAAGTCATTCCGGACGGCGGAGTCACTAATATATGCGCGTTAATGACATTTACATTACAGTTTATGTGCACAGACGATGGTCTCCGGTTTAAACTAATGGTGAAATAATATTGCTGCAAATGTTAATGTCCTCAAATTGTCTTCGGAATTTAGTAGATGCGCGGTGTTCAATGTTTAATTAAACATGACTGAAACAATGTCGTGTTATTGCTATTAATAAAGTTATACAAAATAAAAACGTCTATATTTAATGCAGTAGTTACAGTAAGATTCAAAGGTGTGAGACGTTTCAAATAATGTTTATACAGAACGCGACCGAATTGGGAGAAACGGTGGCGTAGCGCCCAGAGTACTGATGTGCTACGCTGTCATCTCGTTTACGATGTGCTACGGTAGCATCCGTCGTAGCACAAGTGTTACTCGAGGCAGCTCGAGGCGAGTCAGACACCTTGTTTGCACAATTTATTACTTCGGATACCTAAATTCACTCGTGGTTACAGTTAGATGGCGATATTTTAGTTCTGAAGAGTAAATATTATGACTATACTGCTACTAATAATATTGCATTTTAATACAGGTTTTGAGAAAAATCTTTTAATCAAAATGTTAAAGTATTTACTCATATATTTGTATTAGCTGTAATCAAAGAAAAGGAAAATAAAAGTTTATTTCATTTGTTTATAAACCGTGGACCAGAGGTCGACTTACAATGTAAATAAATACTTTTATAGTGCTGATAATTATCTAATCATTTCTCAGGATTTAAACTTAAAGCCTGGGTTGCACAATGATATTTGTTAAAGGTAAAGTTATTGTTACATTTCACAAACTTCTCTAACTTAAAGAAATCTGTTAAAGTTAGAGAAGCATGTGAAATGTTACAATTACTTAAACTTTAACAAATATCGTGGTGCAACCCAGGCTGTCTTAAGGTACAATACAATGTGTAGATAAAAAAACCTCTTCACGAACCTCCTTGACACGTCATGGCATGTGATATGTGGGGTATGATGCTTGGTTTCAGTGATCTGCGTGGAGTCTCTTGAAATAATAAAAATATAGTATGAAGTACTTTTTATTATAAACACAAACTTGTAAGGTTAATTAATAGATTTTGAATATGCGTCCATTTTAAAGGTTCCGTAGCCTAAAAGGAACTCTTATTAATTTAGAAGACAGTTACAGGTTCATTTATTAATGTTTAATATATGTATTATTTTTATATGATTTATTCACAGGTACAGCTCCAGTACCGGAGCTTGAGGGCGTAGGCACCACCGCATTACCCAATCTATCTGCCGCCAAATGGTAGTGTTCAGCATTATCGTGTTCCGGTTAGATGGTAATATATGGCCCTGTAATAACTATCACAGAGACATAATAACTTCGGTCTCAGGAGTGGCAACGCATCTGCATTTTTATCTCTGGTTTTTACGTAGATGTATATAGGTTGCAGTCATCACTTAACATCAATGTGAGCTACATGCTTGTTTGCCACCTTCCTTACACAAAAAAAATATTTTGAAATAACTAAGTAAATAATCATTTTGTTGTCCATTTGAAGCGCAGCATAATGTCATATCGGGGTTAGGTCCGCTGCGTGTCTTCTTTTACGACCCATATAAACATTTATCGGTGCTTGCTGTTGGTTTATTACCAGTTAAATATATTTATATCAGCGCTGTTCTATCTTTTTCGTTGGTTAATCGATTAAGCATAGTGGCAATGGTTACAAAATCGGGTCGGTAAAAAAATATTGCTTAATAAAGGAAAACGTAAATTTCGATTTTTAAAATGAAGGATCGTGGGGAATATTTATCTTGTTATAATTAAACAAGTAACTATATATGTGAGCAAACAAGAAGGTCGTCGTCAGTCGTTAGTCGCAAACGCAGCACTCGCCAACCGATGTCGCCGTCCGATCCTTTGTATTTCGCGTAATTAATTTTTAAAAAATGCCTGTACATTTTTAGAGGGAGAATTTTTTTTTTACGTCGTGTAGGAACTTTAAAAGCGACATGGAGAGAATTGTTGATTTTAAGATAGTTTAATAAATATAAGGTGCAATAAATTACTCGTGGTTAAATAAACAACTTTAAAACAATCTAATAATATTCAATTGGTTAATCAATCCAGGATAGTGGCAGTGGTTACAAAACGGCTCCTAAATTTAATTTTGTAAAAGATACTTCAAGAAACGATTGAAATGAATAACGACATTTTTGATTTTGAAATGAAGGTTCTTGGGTAATGTTGGCCTTGTAATTAAACGAGATACCATAAATCTGGGCAAACGAGACGAACGAAGAGTCCCTCGCCACCCGTAACTTCGTTAGACGGAGCACACGCCGACCGCCGTCGCTGCCCGATCCTTTGCCCCGATATAACTCGTAATAAAATGTTCGATCTATGACAAAAAATGTAACCACTTTTTATCTAAGAGGAAGAAACTTTTTTTACATTATGGGCACGGTGTAGAGACAATTATTAAAGTTGGTTTAAAAATTGATCAAAGTATTGTGAAAGTCTTATATTTTCAATATTAAGGCAAAATAAACCTTGGTGACTTGATTTATTTAGGACTAGCTGCTGCCCGCAACGTCGTCTGCGTGAAGGCAGTACAGCACCAAACATACCTAAGATGCCAATGTCGCTTTAGCATTATAAGCAAACAACTTTTAAAATAGCATTAAATTAAAACTATAAGTTTTTTTGCTAGTGAAGCAAGTGAAGGAAGTCATATTGGAATACTGTTGAGTTCAGACATAAGATGTGACTGAGGGAAATAGAGAAAATAATGTAGGAATATATTACCGGACACAAAAGAGTAAAAATACGTACAAAGGTATCAAACTTTAGGACACTTTCCTATAAACTACGTTGGTAGTTATTCTGCCGGGAGCCAAAATGTAAAGAGGGTCAGGACTGGTGACGCGGTAGCAAGCGACGTACAGTTGAGATAAGTTCCGAAGAAGCATAATCGGGACACCTACCTTCAGCTTGATGGTATGCGATGGAAGTCCGCTTGCTGACAGGAAGTTCAGAAATGCCATGGAATAATGTGTGGCGTCATCTTGCTCGACGTCAGTATTTATGTAGGTGTATACCACTTCATTTCCTATTAATTGCTGCAGCCTGATCATTTTTAGGTGTCAAAATGACCTTCTCACACTCCCAAAACGTTGTATTCTGCTGGTGCGGTATACGACTGATGTCCCTGTAGACACCGAGAATAAGTTCTTCTAAGCTAGATACTTCTCTGCCGGAAGACTCTGGAAGCACCATCTGTCCACCTCTTTCTTCTGGTAGAGTGCTTTCGCGAAGACTTAGAAGGACACCAGAAAATTCTAGAGCACGTGCATTGTCGCCGAGCCGAGCTCTCATATTCATGGTCAAGGGCAGCGTACGAACTCGTTGAGATCGTGACAACAAAGCATTCACCTCGTCAGCCCTCGATCTTCGCGTAACCACGGGAAGCGTTTGCCGGAAATCGCCAGTGAACAGTAATGTGACACCACCCACTTAAATGTTCGTTCCTGCGTTCGTTCGGATGTCCTGCTGGGTTCTGTCCACGGCCTCAACTGCCTTTCTATTGGCCTTCGTACACTCATCCCATACAATCAGGGAGCAATCCTTGAGCACGTGTCCCTTATCGCTGTTACATGACACACCAAAAACAGTCGTTTCGGCTAAATATACTCTAAATTTTAAACATGGCATGTGCTGTCTTGCTTGCCGGAAGCAGTATGGCAGCAATTATATTTTTTTATTTATTATTACATTATATATTTTTATTATACTCCCGATTTCTACGGTCTTGATGGGGTGATGATTGGGGAGCTGGTAACCCATATTTGATAGTTCAATTGGCGGTAGAAATGACCACATCTTGAAATGAACTACTGTCTTAGTTCAGCATGCGTTCATTAGTTATTTCGACTTCGTCTCCAGTATCACGTGTCTCAAAGCTCATAGAAAATCTTCAGACAGATGATGGCGATACTTCTCTGTCACTGACGCTTGCCTCCGCGAGATTGTCATTCCAGTTTTGGTCACCGTCAAGAAGGTGACGTGCTACGCAGGCTGCGCGATACTTCACGCCATCAAATGTCCTCAGAAAAGCGAAATACGTTGGGCCTTGGACCGTGAAGTAACAACAAAAGTAACGCAGGCAATAGCTTTCGCTATTATTTGGATGCACAATACCTATTAACCTTACCCAATGCGGTATCCTTGAAAATTCTCGGATATTCGTGCGAAATTTGAAGTAAATCCATTAAGTAATTTTGAGTTTAGCCCGGACATACATACAGACAAACAACAACAGACAAACAAACACTATATTTGGCTTCGATATCGATAGTAGATCACGCCCCAAATATTCTTCAAAACAAAAAAAACAATGTAAAGTTAAGTTCGTAGTAAAGTTTTGACTTTTCTACGATTTTAAAGATTCACAGCTCTTCCCCCGTAGGAGATAGCGTGATAATATGTAGCCTATATGTTGACCGGACCGATAAGTAATATTCGTGCAAAATTTGAAGTAAATCCATTTAGTACTTTTTTAGTTTAGCCCGGACATACATACAGACAAACAGACAAAAAATCTGGAAACTATATTTTTGGCTTCGATTTCTATTGAAGATCACGTACCAAGTATTCTTTTAAAAAATATTCAATCTACAGTCTTTATTTTCTTACGAAATTATTAAATGTAGAGATTCCCGTGGGAATGAGTGATTTTCCCGCAGTAAAAAGTAGCCTAAATGTTGGCCAGGCTTAGTATCATCTTTACACCACAAAAAGTTTCATTCGAATCCGTCCAGTATCTTCGAAGATTAGCCTGGACAAAGGGACAAAGGGACAAACAGACAAACCGACAAACAGACAGACAAAAAAATTAAAAATGATTGAAAAGTGTTCTAATACTATTTTAACATCGCCCCCAATTAGTTTTTCGTGAATATATACAATGTACAGACACGCGGATTTTACTGTTTTATTATACTCGTAAGTATAGATAAGCATCGTTATTCAGAAAATGTTTCAGGAAGGATGACACGATAAATAAACAAGTCAGCAACAATGTACGAGTAGGTAATAATATTTAATTGGTCAATCGATCAAAAACAAGAAGCAAAGGTAAGGTAAAAAAAATCAGAAGGCGTTTTGTAACGCTTTCTGAATTTTATTTATAGAGATAATTTGTAAAAATGGTTGAAATAAAAATTAAAGTCATGATTTTTGAAATTGAAAGTTCGCGGGGAATGCTGCTCTTGTAATTAAACGAGTAACCATAAATCTAAGCAAACGATACGAACGAGGAGTCCCTCGCTAGCCGTAACTGCGAGACGAAGCCCACGCCGACCGCCGTCACCGCCCGATATAACTCGTAATAAAATGTTGTCATTCACGTAATGAAAAAAATTGCCAGCACATTTTACCTAAGAGGGAGATTTTTTTTCTCGCTGCGGTTGTAGTGTATGTATATTGAAAGCGTCGTAGAGAGGATTTTTGATTTGTAAATTGCTCACATCTTTCTCAAAGAGCTGTACAGTATCCAACAAGAAATAATATTATTATTAAATTTAATTTGAGATGACTTGATTTATTTAGGATAAACATCGTCAATCAGAAGGGACTTAATAAATAAACAACTTATCAACAATAGGTGCCAATATAACCCATTGTGGTTTCGGTTTAATAGAGTAATATCAAATATTTTATGGACTACCTATCTATAGTTATATATAGTTGTATCTAATATACTTGCCGCTAAATGGTAGTGGTTAGCACTATCGTGTTCTGGTCAGGTGGTAATGTACGGCTCTGTAATTTCCGGCACAGAGTATATTTAATCTATAGGTAGTGGATTGGTATGGTATGCGGAATATGACTATGTAAAGCTTCTTGTTTGTTCTGTATCAATGCTCTTGTCAGTACTGCTAAATTAGAAGTGACGATGATTATGACGAATATTGTTTTTCTTTTCTTCTATGTGTAATATCTAAGAAATTGAATACATAAAATGTATCTTTAAAATTTTATTCATAAATTAATGTTAATTACCTGTTGTATAACTTTGTTGTTCGTATGAGTTATTCAATGAAGGATGTTTGTAACTTATATTATGTCCATGTAAAATTGTTAATAAATACCAATTTGAAATGAAAATGTATTTGACTTATTGTAACCTGTAACGTTATGGCGTCCTGGATTTTATGGATACCTGTTATGGCGTCGAGATGTGACTACCCCATCGCCCACTAGCGCAAGAATTCCCTTCTGGTGGAGAGGAATTCTTCCGCTAGTGCAGTCAGTCCACCGAACAATGGCGGTCAAACCAGGGCGGTACAAGTACGTGGGATGGGCAGCAGCGTCCCGCGTAAAATTGCCGCCACTGCGATCGCCAACCCGCATGCCAAGCGTGGCGATTATGGCATTTTCCCTCCAAATGAGACACAACCAGAAAAAACGGCCCCTAGTCCCCGGCGGCTCCGCTATTCCTGACCATAGTGGTACCGGTCATGGTAACGGCGGGGCAGGGGGTACGAAGAATCTCCGGCAGATGCCAGGGTATCACAAACAACGACAATTGGCCCTGGCAACATTCAACATTCGGACACTGCGGACCGACGAGAAGGTAGCGGAACTAGAGGAAGAATTGAGCGGGTTGCGATGGCACATTATAGGGTTATCTGAGGTCCGAAGACAGGGGGAGGACTCGATAACCCTCAAGTCTGGTAACCTGCTCTATTTCCGGGAGGGCGAACAACTGTCCCAGGGTGGTGTCGGGTTCATCGTCCACAAATCCCTCGTGAACAATGTTGTCAAGATCGAGAGTGTGTCGTCGAGAGTGGCGTACGTTATACTCAGAATAACCAAGCGGTATCCGTTGAAGGTCATACAGGTCTACGCCCCGACCTCCGCACACTTCGATGATGAGGTAGAAACTATGTATGAGGATATTTCCCGAGCCATACATCGTTTTAAAACCCACTACAACGTTGTCATGGGGGATTTCAACGCGAAATTGGGCGTTCGAGGCGACCACGAGCTGAAAGTGGGGCAATTTGGTTATGGGCGACGAAACACCAGGGGCCAGACACTGGCTGACTTCATGGAGAAAGAGAGCCTCTATATGATGAACTCTTTCTTCAAGAAGCGGGCTTGCCGGAAGTGGACCTGGATCAGTCCTGACGGTGCGACCAAAAATGAGATAGACTTCATTATGTCCACAAGGCGGCATATATTCAGTGATGTCTCTATGATCAATTCGGTAAAAACCGGCAGCGATCACCGAATGGTAAGAGGCACACTGAATATAAATGTCAAGATTGAAAAATCCCAACTAATGAAGTCTACGCTCCGCCCAGCACCTGCCCAAATCCAAAACGTTGGGCAATCCAACTCGGTTGGGCAGCGTTCGGGAAGCTACGGTTCATCTTCTCGTCCGACTTACCGCAGTGTCTCAAGAAAAAGGTCTTTGATCAGTGTGTGTTGCCAGTGATGACTTATGGGACAGAAACGTGGTCGCTCACTATGGGCCTCACAAGAAGGCTCAAGGTCACTCAGAGAGCAATGGAGAGAGCTATGCTTGGAGTTTCTCTGCGAGACCGAATCAGAAATGAGGAGATCCGCATGAGAACTAAAGTTACCGACATAGCTCACCGAATAGCGAGACTCAAGTGGCAGTGGGCAGGGCACATAGCTCGACGAACTGACGGCCGTTGGGGCAGAGCAGTTCTCGAGTGGCGACCGCGTACCGGAAAGCGAAGCGTAGGCAGGCCTCCCACAAGATGGACCGACGACTTGGTGAAGGTCGCGGGCAATCGCTGGATGAGGGCGGCCCAGGACCTTTCGTTGTGGCATTCTTTGGGGGAGGCCTTTGTTCAGCAGTGGACGTACTTTGGCTGAAATGATGATGATGATGAACCTGTAACGGCAGAAAGAAAATTAAAGTACATAACATTTTGTCTATTTACGTTTAAAATTTGTGATATTCGTATTTAAACTGATTATGTTAGACAAAATGAACTTGGGCGACCCTGTTAGTAAGATTTCCCTTAGGTTTGGGTTCTACGATTGCACATAGTGTTGATGATGCCCACACGTCGAGGTAAAACGGTAGGTTTCCGTAGTCAGTAAATATATTTTGCAGGTGAAAATATTTTTACATGTGTTCAAAATTACGAAATGTTAATATATCAGATATACAAATAGTCGATGGCGCTTAACGGCTTATTGAGGCGAGTAGGTGTTTTTAACAATTAATTTATGAGAGATGAAACACAATATTTCACACCGCACAATGGTTGTTTCACACAGCCTTTATAACAGTCAGTGGCTTGAAGTCGATACGATATGAAATATAGATGTTCATGAAGAACGAATGAGACGATGGAAAATGGTGGGAAAAGAGGCTATAAGTAAACACAGAGATGAGTGGAAATATTCCCATGTAAGGTAAGGGAAACTAGAACGATATACTTGCTATATTGGTATACTATATATATATCGATAGCGTAAGAACGACCTAATCGTGTTCAGGTTAGATGACCCAGTAATAACTTTTATAGAAACAAAACAACTAAGGTCTCAGGGGTGGCAACGCATCTGCATTTTGACCTCTGGTCTTTGTGTAAGTGTCTATAGGCTGCAGTCATGACATAACATCAATGTGAACTGCATGCTTGTTTGCCACCTTCATTACATAAAAAAATATATACGAGCATTAAATTGACTATTTCTTAAATCTCATTACATGTAAAAGAATGATTACAGCTATCTTCTTTATAAAATACAAAGTTGTTGCCTTCTTGCACTCAGATTCTCATACACATAAAAAGCATATTTTAAAGACGAGATTGAATGAGGTTTAGTGAGGTTTGAGGACATCGTAGTTTTACCGTGACATTACTACACATCAATTACGAGTTGTAGAACAATTTTAACTGTCTCTGTCGTAATAAAGAAATAGTTGGTGCATTTTTTACGTCGCAATTCTCATAAGGATAAAAAAATTAAAGTCGGTGATAAATCAGAAAGAAGCGAGATTTTAGCATGATATTACTTTTTGACATAGATTCCTGAATAAAAGAAGGTCACAATACGTCCTAAACATGATAGGCGGACTAATGCGACGGACTACAAAAATTTGTTGGCGACTGTCGGACCTTTATCACTTACGACATTCATCCAATCCTTGTCCTGAAATACGTCTAAAATAGTCGCTGTATTTACTGCTAGTTAAACAAACGTTTTAACAAATCTCAAATGGAAAATAATACACCAATAGGACTAATACTGTTTACATCAACTTGACTTGACTTATTGCTTGCCTTATCTACGATTCCTTGGAGTTTTCTTCGGTGTATCTTACAATCTGTAAATATCTGATTTAATAAATTTTGAAATATGTTGTTCTTTTTTTGATTGCTTACCGTTTCAATAAAAGCAAGCCAACAATGGGAAGTATTTTAAATGACTTATAACATACAAAATTATTCTAAAAATATAGGATTTTACTGATAATGTGTCAATCAACTATTTTATTACTAGGAGTCTTGTCTTCGATTTTGTACATATTGGAACTAACATGTCGAAGCGTTTTCATTTACTAGTGTTATCAATCTTCAGATTCGTATGATTTAAGAATCAAACAGGATTTATTAGGATTTTATCACTTTTCGGAAATCACTGTTTCAGATCTCATGATCCGAAAGGTAGGTAAATGAATGTAGGCGGTTAGAAAGATAATTAAAATTGTGCACTAGAATATAATGAACATAAATTTAATTTCTTTATAAATCTTAGAGAGGCTCCATGTGTTCGGCTTTAACTATATTATATATATATATAAGTCTGTTTTACTACATGAAAGAAATAAACCTTGTGTTGCTGAAAAGAAGATTTATTGTTAGTTTTTTTTATACAGAGACTATTTTATTTAGGTAATATAAAACAATATGAACTCAAACCTGAAAAGAAGAAACGACAATGAAAGTTTATTCTTTCACTTTTAAAACATAAAATAATATAATATTAAAATTTTCATTGATTATCCAATTGTCAATCAACTCGTATTTAAATCTGTCATCTGACATTCTGAATTCGTTTCTTCTTTAAAATCAGACAATTATAAAGTTAAAAACTATAACCAAACTTCATGGTAAGTAAACACACAGAGTGCGAAGAAAGAAATAGTATTTCTTTACATATATATATATATATGTATCTTCACGCCAGGTCCCTAACGGGGTAGGCAGAGAGTGTAGAGCGCCATATATCCCGGCCCTGACATACCTCTCGTGCCTCATCTACCAAACAAAAATTCATTTTGGTTAAATGATGCAGAAATGAAAGAGCAGGTATGTAGGCATTAATTGACTCACTTTGCTACTTGAATGGTAACATTTAATTGGTTTATCTACTCTCAACGCACTCGTGTATTTGTTAACGTTAATTAATGATAACAATATAAGCGCAGTTTACTGCTATTTTAGTCTGGCGAGCAATTATGATACTTAATAATATCGTGTACGAGTATGTACTACTACTTTTATTTAGATTATTTGACCACTTTATTGGAATGGCTAATATGTTTATTGTTGCCAAATTGCAGATTCCTAATAGAAATAGCCTCTAAGCGAAGCTGCGGACAGACGGACAGACGGACAGATGGATACTATAAGGATTCCTCGTAAGCTATGGAATCCTACAAAATATTTTCTTATTATTATTACAAAAAAATATTGTTCTTTTGTTTACACTAATAAGAGTGAAGTTGGTGCAAATAAATATTATAATGGACACGGACGGACAATGATACAAACTGAGGACTGTTACTGTTCATATCCATTCCCATCACGTACCGGCTATATGAGACATTGCAACCTCTACCACAATGAACACATCAATGGAACATCGTTGCTTCTATAAATTTGTACCGAGTCCTGAACACAAAGTTGTTAATTAATTAAGTTACTTTTTGTTCTGCGAAACAATGTATTTATTAAATGAAACTTAGGCTATGAAGGTGAGACAATAATTAATATTAGTCTGATAAATAATTAAGAAGTTAATTCATAAATAAGATTTTGATTTCGTAGGAGGAAAAAATGTATTCAATTACTTAATTGAATACTTAATATTTGAAAGAAAGTACATAATATTTCGGGACTGCTCGTCTGAAATACGTCTTTGTACAAGTGCATGAATTATCTAACCCCCAAAGAAATTTAATTAGAAAATGCACTGAATATGTTATTCTTCGTTATTCTTAGTTCTTATGTAATTTTTTTCGTTTATCATGTGCTGCCTTAATAAAGGCCCCAGGCGATGGTAGGGACATGGTTGCAAATAAAAAGAAGCGACATACTCGTAGATGCATGCTAATGTTTCGCAGACAACGATACTTTTCAAAATGCTTTCAACCCTTTCTGGGTTCGGAGGCCAGCGGGTAGTAATATGTTTTTATTTCTTATACTATTGTAAACATTATGTAAATATCAAATGTCTTAAAAAAATATTTTCCTCATATTTTTGTATATTTGTACAAATAAATTGAAAAACTACAGGACCGATTTTAAATATTCCTTCACCAATACTTTTAAACCTCAGACTAAAGGAATTAACACATTATTCTTTTCCTAATATGCCACGAGATCAGGATCATCGAAGGAAAAACAGCGGCAAACTGCTAGTTACTTTCTTAAAATTGTCTATTCAAAAAATGTGGTTATCTGTGTTAGGAAAATTGGGAAGGCATCAATCTTAAATAATTCTAATTGAGATATTGGTTTATAAAAAAGAGTAACTTGTGTTTTGACTGCGAATAGAAACAGGAAAGTACCTGGGAACATTGTCGCCACCTGACGGAATACTGACCACGTTTTACGATGTTTGCCATAAAAATTATCATAATTATATTGTATCGACGAGGGGTTCAATAAAGCTATGTAATTTATAACTTAACTTTATACTTATGTTTTCTGTGTGTATGTTTATGAACTTCTCCTAAACGGTTAGACCGAATTTGATGAAATTTTTGTGTGTTTGAAGTGAATCCAAGAATGATTTAAATTATCAATTTTAAGCTCAACTAATCTGGACCGTTTTGATGATTTCTCATCAAAACGGTCCAGATTGTTACAATTTATAAAGAAAATTCTTGGACTGGTTAGTGGACTGGTTATCCTGAGGTTGCAGGTTCGATTCCTACCCGAAGTCAAATTTTTCTTTCCGTTTTTTCTTTAATCTCTAAAGAAAATTCTATTCCAAACCAATATCCAAATAGTTATACTTACTTATTTTTATATAAAACGTGGCAGACTACCTAAATATAATTACAAGTTACAGTTATTAAAGTAATTACAAGTTTGGATAAGGGTATGTATGTAGAGAGTAGTAGAGTAGTAGTAGAGCGCCAAATATCTTACAAAACTACAAAAGTTCAAAATGCTTTTTAAAATGATCATATATTTTGTTCAATGATTACCATACCGAAGTATCATATAACATTATTTCTTTGTATCTTTGTAAGAGGATACTTTAAATATTTAATGTTTTTTTTTGTCTAGAAAATAACCTCCGTTTTGAGTATAACTTCACGCCTGCATTCTCGACTTGTGAAATATGCATGCTGCACCCGCGCTTCGCCAGTAATAATATCGTGAGCCTATTGACTCATTAATAAACTTCATGGGTGGCGTTGGAAAATTTCCAAAATAAGGCAAACTGCCAATAACATTCACCTCCTACAACCTCAGCGTAGCAGTAGTGGCCACTAGATTACTATACTACACCTTCGCCTAATATCAATTTAATATAAATAAATCTATTATGCGTTTTCACCTTATTTCATTATGTTAATTTTACATTTCATCTTGCAAATGTCAGAAACTCTCCCCTCCCGTTTCCTAATCTCAGATCACTATTTTTAATGTTATTTTATTTTCAGACATTTTTAATAGGTTGCATTCTGTTCTGATTTCTTTTAACTTTTTACCATTTTCAAAGGCATCAGCAATAGCCTAATGGGCTTTATGGACACAAAGCTATTTCGATAAATGTTACTAGGGGTTCGTGACGTGTAAAACGCTTTGACACCGATGCCGCCCCGTCCTTCGCGCCGCTCGCCGCTAAGATCAAAAGTAATGAACAGTCCGTAAGGAAGCCTACTAACTCTAGATTACTGAGATAATATGTAAGCCCACATTTCATATAACTTGCGATGGTTAACTATGTAAAATATACATCGTTAATCAGGGCTATTCTCGCTACCTGAAAAAATGCCTGAAATAGCCGACCCGACTGTTGCTCCACCGTCGAATATTTTGATAAAACATTCGCCACGCATCTGAAACGCGTCAGAAGGCTTCGATCATTATGGGCAAATGAAGTCTACAGCGTAAATGATGCGATGCCCGTTCGATTATGGCTGGATGAGGAACGAAATTTGTGACACGCACCCTCCACCGGTGCCGGGAAATGGCGCGTCTGATATCATTTGAAATTTGAACCGACATACATATCCCTATGTCGTGATTGTAAGTAATTACTGATGAAGTGCGTGTCTTTTCCAAACCATTTTACGGTTATTTCATTTTGATGTAATCGTGAATACATTTCTCTAATTGTTTTTACAATGTGCATCTACGTGTCACTTCTTATGAAGATATAGGCAAACCAAAAATTTTTGTATATTTATATTTCTATTATATTATCTATAAGGTAATAAGGCTGTACTCGGGACTTCTTCTGGAAAGATAATTATAATCCTACCTCTGAGAATCGCAGCAAGTTGTCATGGAACGGGCCCTGTTCAAAAATGACTGCACATGGATAGATTGTCGCTCCAGAAAAAAAAACTGTCAAGTATGGATGTCGTACTTACCTCAGACGATCTCTTTCATCCATTATAACGGACGTGGGCGGCCATTCCGCAACGTGATTTACATGAACTCATATTGAGCAAGCCGTGTACCTATTTGAAAATTTGTGTTGTTAACGGTAAAAATACATACAACTGGTGGTGGAGTTCCAAGTATACGAGCTCGAGGGCGTAGGTACCATCGCATTAGCTAATCTGTCTGCGGCCAATGGTAGTGTAGAGCACTAGATATCATATTCCAGTAAGGCGGTAATGTATGGACCCGTAATGACTATCACAGAGACACAACAAAAACTCAAGTTAGGTTAGGCAACGTATCTGCATTTTAACCACTGGTTTTTATGTAGATGTCTATAGGCTGCAGTCATCACTTAACATCAATGTCAACTGCATGCTTGTTTGCCACCTTCATTACATAAAAATACAAAATTTTGCTAAGCAAAAAAACGATATACTATTAACGTATAAAGATAGCACTGGGAATAATCAGACATTTTCGATTTTACATTTATTTGACAGATATTTACGTAGAATTTTCACTTCACCTGTAAATTACTATGTGAAACTGTGTGGTAAATTGACTTCTGGGAACTGGAAAGTAGATAATAAATCTATGGGAACCGTGCTACGAAGGGGAGTGTCCTGTCTATTATTTTAGTACATATATATAGGTCAATGCATACTATTAATTTTCATCAATTCACCATTCTTTTTTAGCCGATTTCAATTAAAAAAGGATGTCATCAGTTTGATAATTTTATATGTTGTTTTTATTTTATTGTTGGAATTAGCTAATATATTTAGGCTTCCAAACACGTGTGCAAAATTTCGTACGTGTGTATGTTTGTTCATGAATTTCTGGCAGTGGCAAAGTTATTTTTTTAATTTTAATTAGGTATATTTTAACTTAGGGAACAGTCCAACTTTCATTAAAATCGGTTTAGTAGTTTTTAAGATATTACGCATTTTGCAGAGGTAAAATGAATAATATACGTAGGTACTAGGTATATCATATTGTTAATGGGTAAGTGATTAAAGTTATAAATAACTTGACGACCCAGTTCGTACAGCGGTGTGTGTCGACCGACCGCATGATTAGAGTGTTCGATCCCATCGATATCTCAATGTCGCTGGTTCGATCCACATACCGGCACAAATAATTGTATTGCTTACCGATATATGTTTTGTTTGGGTGATTGTGTATTTGTATAATATCGGATATTCGATTTAAGGAAATCTTTTTGGCACCAACGATATTTTTCATAAGTTAGTCTCAATTTTTCAATAATTATAATAATTATACGCACATGGCTATCAGCACCGTGTAGGTATGTACTGTAAAAAATATTAACCAAGATATGCAACAAAATTAGTTTCTGAATGTTATTTAAATATGTTAAACGTTGTTTTATAAAAATATCCGTTATTTGGGTTCTCTCTTCCGTGCAATATTTTTATTTTCGCAAAACACATACGAGTGAATTTAAAAATTAAATTATTTTAAGGACTTCGGTAGCTTAGTGGTAAAAGCGGCTGGACTGGTTACCCTGAGGTTGCAGGTTCGATTCTGCCTGAAGTTAAATTTTTATTACCACGTTTTATTTAATTTCTAAAATCTTTCTTCTCTCTCTGTCTCTTCCTCTCCTTCATGGATTCTATAGTTATAATTTGTTCTTATAAATCTTCGAAGTCGACAACTAGATTTAGATTGTAATATCAATTGGAGAAATGTATTCCTGATTACATCAAAATGAAATATCATAGCAACTGGAAAAGGCAGTGATCACTTACAAACACGACATAGGGATATGTCGGTTCAAATTGTCGCCATTTGCCGGTACGTACCAGCGGAAAGTGCGCGTCGCAAATTTTGTTCCTCATCCAGATATGATCGAACAAGCACCGCATAATTTACGCTGTAGACTTAATTTACCTATAATGATCGAAACCTTCCGACAGTTTTCAAATGCTTCGCGAATGTTTTATGTATTCGGAGGTGGAAACGAGAATGAGAAAGCAAGAGAGAAATAACACTGATCAACCCTGTGCGATAGTTGTAAAAATATGGGCTTTCGTATTGTCTCAGTAATTTAGTGCTAGTACGCCATGTTATTTACGCCATTTGGTCTTTGAATTTCTGCAGTTATTTACAGGAATGTGCCCGAAGATGTCAATAGGCTCGACTATTACATGGCATGAAACGAAGAAACCGGCCGAACAACTATCCTTGAATGCAAGCAGTAGGTACCCCAACCCCTTAGGCGTATGTATGCGTGAAGTTATATACAAAGTATTATTTACGTACAAACTCAGAAAATGTTGAGTGTGGCATCGGTTTTATGAGGCGTTCCAGCGTAGCGCAACGTTCGAGCGATATTTTATCTTACAGTTCATGTCTCTGCAATGTGTTTTATCGTTATGCATACATTTTGACATGTGTAGTATTGTTCTAGGTATACTTCTTGCTTTAAAACTAACAGGTATTTCAATGATATTAATGATAATTAATGATTAAATGCCTGTTACTTTAAGAAAAAAAAAGGGCCTGTAATATTCAGCTTATAGAGTGGCAACGCATCTATATTGAAATCCCTAGTTTTTAATATGTATACAGATAGAGATTCTTTATTGATAACATAATTGCACTTAGCATGCAATATTTATACTTAATTTGTAAATATATAAAGACTGCTGCAGGTATTCACTGACCATCAATTCACAGAAATAAATAGAATTGAATGCTATTTAATTCTGTGTTGAGCTATTAAGTTTATATGTCACATTATTATACTACAGTATAATAGGTTGGGGAGAAAGTCTTTTCGCATTATATATAATAGTATGTATGAACTTGTAATAAAATCTCTTTGGCTGTAGTATTTGTATCTGGCTGGTTTTGGTATAATTGAAAGTTAAAATTTTAAAGAACATAATTCCAAATTCAAATTAGGCAAATGTGTGATTTTCATTTGTTTTTCGTACTGTCAAGATGAGCCTAATTAAGAAATTCGATACATTTTAAAATTTTACTACACAAAAGGTACAATTGCGACGCAAGCCGCAAAAAAAAATTTGCGATGTTTATGGACCTAGTGCAGTGTCTGTGAGAGTAGCAAAAATTTGGTTTAAGCGTTTTCAATCCGGAAATTTTGATGTCAAAGATGTACCTCGCTCTGGTCGCCCTATTACGGATAAAATGGATGCCATTTTTGAAAAAGTGGAGCAAGATCGACATATCAATAGTTACGACGTAGCTGAAGAACTGAGAATTGATCACAAAACAGTTTTGGCGCATTTGAAAAAAGCTGGGTACAAAAAAAAGATCGATATTTGGGTACCTCACGAGCTCACTGAAAGAAACCTAATGAACCGTGTACTCATTTGTGATTTTTTATTACGACGTAATGAAACCGAATCATTTTTGAAGAAACTGATAACTGGTGATGAAAAGTGGATCACGTACGACAAGAACGTGCGAAAAAGGTCGTGGTCAAAGGCCGGTCAGGCTTCACAGACTGTGGCGAAACCCGGGTTAACTCGCAATAAGGTGATGTTGTGTGTGTGGTGGGATTGGAAGGGCATTATTCATTATGAGCTATTACCACCAGGCAGGACTATCGATTCTGAACTCTACTGCGAACAACTGATGAGATTAAAGCAAGAAGTTGAGAGAAAGCGGCCGGAATTGATCAACAGAAGGGGTGTGGTGTTTCATCATGATAACGCTAGACCTCACACATCTATAGCCACTCAGCAAAAATTAAGAGAGTTTGGCTGGGAGGTGTTAATGCATCCGCCGTATAGTCCTGACCTTGCACCTTCAGATTTCCACCTGTTTCGGTCTCTTCAGAATCCTTTATGCAATGTTAGGTTAACATCACGAGAGGACTGCCAAATCCACTTGTCGCGGTATTTTGATGAGAAGTCCCAAAATTTTTATAGCAATGGGATCATGTCCCTACCTACAAGATGGCAAAAGGTTATCGAACAAAATGGTACATAAATACTTTAGTTAAATTTAATTAAACTATATTAAAAATGTTTTGAATTATCTTAAAAAATGCGAAGAAACTTTTTCCCCAACCTTATACATGCAGTTTTTGTCTAGTCGCCATTGTACACAGACTTTCACAACATGAAAAAACAGAAATACAAAGAATCTGTAACCACTATAAATATTTGGTAAGCTTCTGAAGCAGACAAATCAAAATTATCTGTCAGATGATGTTAATTTACTTGCAACTCTGGTAAGTATATAAATTTTATTCTTTTTTATTGCTTTACTACGAAAAGAAAAAAATATTTTGGTCAGTGATCCGATAATAACTATCTGAAGATGAACAAATTATCTGATTTCTCGGTCGCCTTCCCATCTTTCTTAGGAGCTGATGCTAACAAATGGGAAAATTCGGGTAAAGAAAGATTGATTTCGGTTTATGATACATCCGTCTCTAATTTTATTCTTCAAAGCGAACTTACGAAAATCTATTCTTTTTTACACTAGTGACTAAACATCGTGAAAAATTATGTTACCGCTATTACTAAGTAAAAATAGGTCAATTATTTACGCAAAATGCTTGAAACTTATGTAATAAACAAAAAAAGTTAATTACAACTCAGAGTAATAACCACTTGATTGATGTTGAAAAGTCATATCATCGAGTTTAATTTTGAGCATTAACGATTCCCGTTGTTTTCTTATCAAGGATAACTAAAGAAGGCATTCTTAGTCATCCCAATAACTTTCCATCCATAATTTGATTCGCAATTAAGATCCCATTTACGTATTTTACGGTTATTCGCACAATTCCACTTTGAAGAACATAAGTCCGTAATTAAATTAAATGATCTGGAAAAGGAATATCTAATTGTCTACGAGTATAGAACTTTTTCAACAATGTTGGTAAATATAAGACTGTTCTGTGTGGGGATTATAGTTATATGTTATTTTGTAATATATAGATATAATATGTTGTTTCTATATAAATATACTAGTTTCTGTTTACATTTGGACCATAATATGTAACTGATGAATGTCGTCAGGCTTGCTTTATGTTAATTATGGGGTAGGTTATTCGTCAACTCGACACGGACGACCGGACACACGTATGTCCAGTTGGTTAAACTTGAAATTGTAATGACTGTCCACATGGTGAAACTTAAATAAAACCACTTTTATGTTTTCACCAACTGGACACTATCACTTTTTTTTGCAAAAAAGGTACAGTCATGTTCATAATCTTCTGGTTTATTACATCCTACTTAATATTTTAAATGCTAAAGTTTCGGAGTATGGATATTAGTACTCTTTCAAGAAAAAACTACTAGATGGATTTGGATGAGACTTTACAGTAAAGTCAAGTAGATGAAGTCGCGAGCAAAATCTAGTACTACATTATGAAAATAAACTGACTCATATTTTTGCTGATAAAACCTAATGATTTAAATTTTAAAATAAAACAAATATGTTTCAAACAATCAAATTGAAGTACGATAAATTAAAATAAAGACACGGTTTGACTACCTATAGGAAAAGAGTGAAAATAGCCAATATTCTCTAAATATACATAATAATTTAAAATTTCATAACTGATTAAATTACATTTTCATTACTTCAAATATCACAAAAAATGAAGTAGGTAAGTTACCAACACATAATTTAAAGTAGCAATTAAATTTATGTATTTATTATCAAAGCCAAAGAAGTTTTGCCCTTGAAAGGTATACTCCTTTTCTATACAAACTTGCAAAGCTTGTTTGCTTGTTTACTAAATGTAGTTGCAATGAAGTTTGAACGAGAATTGTACTCGGAGAAATAATGAAATAAAATATCACAAAAATGATCAATAGAGCATATTTATGGCATCACAATTCTAAAATGTATAATTTTACAAATAATAATCGTTCATCTTAACTCCGTAACAACAATACTTGTCACATTTACCTAGTATTTCAGTAATAATTGAGCTAGGCACTTGTAGGTACAACAACCATTTTAACAAGACAAAATTCATGTTGCAAAGCCTGTTTAAGGTACTTTTTAAAATCACAACCATGTATGTGTCTGGGTGCCACTGCGGTATTTGGCTTTTAATTAAATAAAATAACGTTTTATAAGTTTCCACTATTTTATTGGGAAGCAGAGCATAAATAGTAGGAATAATGTTTGTATGATATTTTGTACGCCCAATATCGAAATGAATCGTGAATAGTTGATGGCATTTTCTAACGCATGTTTTAAATCATAACAGAAGAATCTCTTTGAATGGGCAACAATTTCTCACATGTTGTGATGGGCAAAAACGAGAATACCGATGCGATCTACATGCTGAAACTGTTCAAGTTTAACTGTATTAGCCATATTATTACATACCCTCATAATATACCCTGCCACAATCACCACGCTTGGCATGTAAATTGGCGATCGCGGTGGCGGTAGTTTCATCGCAGGACGCTGCTGCCCATCTTGCATTATTGCACTTACTTACTACCGCCCCATTGGAATGGTTTGACCGCCATTGTTCGGTTGACGGATAGTTGGGATATTGCCAACTAAATGAAGTCCTTTGTCTTGAAAATTAATCTGCGTGACTTTACTTTGACATGAATTCGGTTAAAATGTGAACATGTGTCCAGTTGGCGAAAACAAAATGGTATTTTTTTAAGTTTCACTATGTGGACACACGCAAAAATATTGTCGTGTCCAGACGACGAAATAACAAGTCATTACAATTTCAAGTTTAACCAACTGGACATACGTGTGTCCGGTCGTCCGTGTCGAGTTGACGAATAACCTAGGATAACGGGCAAAATTTAAATATGTACCTAACATATAACTAATCTAAGTAAAAAACACCGTGCTAAAAAAACAGTCAGTGGTATATATAAACAAGCGCATATTTATGTTTTTTTTGCTTTATCATTATAGCCTAATTGCTGCTAAATGGTTGTGTGTAGTGTGCTACCGTGTTCCGGTCAGGTGGTAG
Organism: Macrosoma leucophasiata; assembly: GCA_036365455.1. Classification (NCBI taxonomy): domain Eukaryota; kingdom Metazoa; phylum Arthropoda; class Insecta; order Lepidoptera; family Hedylidae; genus Macrosoma; species Macrosoma leucophasiata. The sequence continues at coordinate 15,604,003 of JAWQUS010000007.1, read as the reverse complement.
GTAATGTACGGGTTCTGTAATTACCGGTACAGAGGCACAACAATTTACAACACAACAACAGATCTACATTGAAATGTATTATTTATGTAGATGTTTAAAGGCCATATATTATTCATTTCACATCAATGTGAACTGTAGGTATGCTTGTTTGCAAGACATAAAAAAAAACTAAAATGTTATAATTGTAACAAAGATATTGTATTTAATATCGAGAGAATTGTACTTTCAGTGCACAAGCATCACTATAATATATGATTCCCATATTGCTTGTCATTCCTTGTATCGATAAGGCATGACATGCAGAATGGGGCAACATTTAAACACATATTAATAAATCAGGAACTCATCTTATGTGGACTTCAGACCAAAATAAAGATATCAGAATGACTAGCATCAATATGCTGTCTTGATATATTTATAAATTTATTGAAAATTTAAAGTTTCGTGTTGGAAAAAATATGGACAGTTACTTTAGTCTATGCTCATAATGTTATTCATAATAACATTGCATGACTTAGTAAAACCTAAACAATAGACAACGTAGTAATTGTGTCTTTGATATAGAATTATCTTCGCTATCCTGCAGTGTTTACAGTCTCAAAGAACATAAATTACAGGGAAGAGAGGAGTCGGTAATGTTTATTTCAAAAGGTAATAATAGCGTACGTCGCTGGCATGGTTTCAGCGCAGGTCGCGAACCTGATGCACTGTAAATTATACCCGTGTGCATTGAATAAAACAATAAGACTATCAAATCCGCAACAGGTGAGAAACACGTGATGTGAGCGTCAAACTTCTGTACATTTGTCGTTCATTGCAGACACATACGTAAGTATATAGCACAACTTCTACGAAATGCTATTATCATGGGATGTAATTCTGCGACTAAGGATTCATTTAATTACAGGATGTAAGATATTAAGTTCAGGTAAATGAAACGGTATAGTATCCAACAAGAATAAATAACTAGCAGTCTGCACCAGAGACAACGCTCTACAAAATCTAAACTAGCTGATTGTCTCTTTCGTAGGCTCGATGTGCAATATTCCTTCCTGGGTATTTTTTTTGTAATGGAAGTGGCAAACAAGCAGTTCACATTGATGTTAAGTGATGACTGTAACCTATAGACACTCACACGAAGACCAAGGTCAAAATGCAGATGCGTTACCACTCCTGAGGCTTAAGGTATTATGCCTTTATGCCGGAAATTACAAGGCCGTACATTACCACCTGACCGGAATACGATAGTGCTGAACACTGCCATTTAATGGCAAGTAAATTAGGTAATGCGGTGGTGCCTACGCCCGCGAGCTCCATCACTGGAGCTCTACCACCAGTAAAAAAGTACTATTGTATGTAGTACCTAGTAATAGGACAGGAGTATAAATAATTACGTAATAGAAATGCTATGAACACGTGATCTTGTAGCCAACGTGGTGATTTTACCCTATGATTTCGAGCCATGTCAGCCATTCAATCGCTTTTGGAACTGAAATATTGGTGTTGAGTATAAATTTACCATTGCTGTGTAAAATCTGCCACGAGTTGAATTTTATCAATTAACTCGTCAAATCACGAGAAAAATATGACAATTGATTGTCAATTGTGTCTAGCCGCCGGCGGCTTTACGTTCTTTGAAGGGGAGAAAACATTTCGTCAATACGTATTTTATTCGAGTATAAATACCAAGTATTATAATAATATTCCTATAATCAATAGCGTCTGTTAAAGTGTTATTGATCAGCGTGATTAATTGTGATGCCGCCTTACGAAAAAATTCCAAATACACCTGCAAAAAGAAATATTACAGAAGATCGACGTTATTGTTCAGAGTGACTGAATAACGTTGATCTTCTGCATTTCTAGTGATTCAACCACTGCAACCTGCCATGAGCTGTCAAATCGATTAGATCTACAAATGCAAAATGTATCTCAAACTTAATGAAATGCGTTCATTAAGTTTGAGATACATTTTGCATTTTACGATTCAGTTTGAATTTTTTGTGGAGGAAAAGACACAGTACCTACGAAATGTTCAAAATAATGAGTATAGGTAGTTCACTTTGTAGAGAAGTAGCCACTATATACCATAACAATAACGTAATAGGTTGGGGAAAAAGTTTTTTCGCATTATAGTATGTATGAACTTGTAATAAAATCTCTTTGGCTGTAGTGTTTGTATCTGGCTGGTTTTGGTATCATTGCAAGTTAACATTTTAAAGAACATAATTCCAAATTCAAATTAGGCAAATGTGTGATTTTCATTTGTTTTTTGTACTGTCAAGATGAGTCAAATGAAGAAATTCGATATATTTTAAAATTTTACTACAAAAAAGGTGAAAATGCGACGCAAGCCGCGAAAAAAAAATTGCGATGTTTATGGACCTAGTGCAGTGTCTGTGAGAGTAGCAAAAATTTGGTTTAAGCGTTTTCAATCCGGAAATTTTGATATCAAAGATGCACCTCGCTCTGGTCGCCCTATTACGGATAAAATGGATGCCATTTTTGAAAAAGTGGAGCATGATCGACATATCAGTAGTTTCGACGTAGCTGAAGAACTGAGAATTGATCACAAAACAGTTTTGGCGCATTTGAAAAAAGCTGGGTAAAAAAAAAAGCTCGATATTTGGGTACCTCACGAGCTCACTGAAAGAAACCTAATGAACCGTGTACTCATTTGTGATTCTTTATTACGACGTAATGAAACCGAATCATTTTTGAAGAAGCTGATAACTGGTGATGAAAAGTGGATCACGTACCACAAGAACGTGCGAAAAAGGTCTTGGTCAAAGGCCGGTCAGGCTTCACAGACTGTGGCGAAACCCGGGTTAACTCGCAATAAGGTGATGTTGTGTGTGTGGTGGGATTGGAAGGGCATTATTCATTATGAGCTATTACCACCAGGCAGGACTATCGATTCTGAACTCTACTGCGAACGACTGATGAGATTAAAGCAAGAAGTTGAGAGAAAGCGGCCGGAATTGATCAACAGAAGGGGTGTGGTGTTTCATCATGATAACGCTAGACCTCACACATCTATAGCCACTCAGCAAAAATTAAGAGAGTTTGGCTGGGAGGTGTTAATGCATCCGCCGTATAGTCCTGACCTTGCACCTTCAGATTTCCACCTGTTTCGGTCTCTTCAGAATTCTTTATGCAATGTTAGGTTAACATCACGAGAGGACTGCCAAATCCACTTGTCGCGGTATTTTGATGAGAAGTCCCAAAATTTTTATAGCAAATTTTTATATTTTTGGGATCATGTCCCTACCTACAAGATGGCAAAAGGTTATCGAACAATATGGTACATACATACTTTAGTTAAATTTAAATAAACTAAATTAAAAAATGTTTTGAATTACCTTAAAAAATGCGAAGAAACTTTTTCCCCAACCTTATATAATACTAGAATCTTCAATGTAGACGACCTTTTATTCCTGCGGTCTAAAGTTTAATCCATGTGTCTGAAATGGCAGAGCCATAAATTAGGTACCAGCTAACCGGGATATAAGATCCTGTTTGATATGAAAAACCAGTCAAGTGAGTGTCGGGCCGAGCGCAGTGTAGGGTTCCGCAGTTTTAAAATTTGAATAATGTAATCAAAAAAAAAAAAATTCTATGTATATGTTCGAAATTTTTGAGTAAAATACATTTGGTCGACTATTACTCGCAAACTTGTAAGCCAAGTGTGATAGTTTTCTTTTTAATTTCGTTATATGTACCTGCCATTGCCGTGACGTTTAAATCTCTATCAACAACTGTTTAGTTGGTAGAGGGGGGAACACTTGACTCTAACGAAAATTGGCACTTTAAAGCTTAATAAGTCACGAACAGTTTACTAAATCGAGAAATGATTTTTGCACACCCTTAATATTTTTGAAAGACCTATCCAACGATATCTTACACTATATAGAAAACGAAAAATAAAATATATCCTCGCGTTACATGTAGGGGAGGTACCCTAAATAATTTTATTTTTCATGTTTTTATTTACTATACCACTTTGTCGGCGTGATTAAGGTGTACACTTGTGCCAAATTTCAAGTCTCTAGTACCAATAGTTTTTGCGCTAAACCGTGGACGAACAGACAGACAGACAGACGGACATGGCGAAACTATAAGATTTCCTTGTTTATTTTGGAACCCTAAAAACGAGAACGTATTGAATCTGTCTATTTATACGTATAATTGTAGTCTTAAAATCAACTAACTAGTCATATTATTATAAATTATCAAGAAAATAAAACAAAGTGGCAAAATGTATAATGTAATAGGAGACATCATCTCGTTTTCCTTTAATTGGACGAAGCTTGGAAAGGTTTTACGATGACTTGTTACACAGTATTCAAAATGAGCGTTAATTAGGAGCTATGTTATGCTTGTGGCCTTATTTATTTAATTTTCCATTAATTGAAGTAAAAACATGGAACAGAAATACTAACTGAATACATTTGTTATCAATTTACTGAGAAACAATGTTTCTGATACAAAGTTGTTGAAATATCTACCAGCAAGGAGCATATGTGGATGTTAAGAAATATATTTATTGAAATTCATAAACATCTAGATAACTTTCTATAACATTGTTTCAAGCAAATATTTCTCGCAGAATACACGCCGTTGTTCATATGAATGTTAAATGTTTACCGCGCCCGTGTCATCCGTGATGTAGTAAATTCTTCACGAAAAGCATTTGGAAACACAACTCTTGGAAATGGGTAGGAAGGTAGATAGCAAAACCATTTGCGACACGAGGGAAGGGACGAACGACAATGTGGAGTAGTAGGCACTTTTTCTTTGATCTTCCCGAGGTGTTTACACGGGTATCAACTGCGAAGTAAAGTACGGATGGAGAAGGGTTAAGTACTACTAAACATTGCGCCCGTATAAATTGTGTAGCTAGGTATAAATATGTTTCAGATGTGTTCAAGAACTGATATGACTTTGATAATTCACTATTAAAAAAAAAAACAGTAGGCTTATGTAACCAGCGACCATACCATAGCCTTTTAAGGGTTCTGTAAAAAGGCTATTCTGTAACAAGGAACCCTTATATGCCATGTCCGTCTGTCTGTCTGTCCGTCAGTGGTTTAGCGCAAAAACTATTGTACTAGAGACTTGAAATTTGGCACAAGTATACAGGTTAATCACGCCGACAAAGTGATAGAATAAAAACATGAAAAATAAAATGATTTAGGGTATTTTATTTAAAGAAAAATGGAAAGAAAAATTTGACTACAGGCAAGACTCGAACTCGCGGCCTACTGGGAATCTAGTCCAGCTGCTCTTCCAATTGAGCTACTGAAGTCCTGCCCGATTTGTCAAATCTTTCTTTCACATTTATTGCATTGCTTTATGGTTGCAGCAGCGCCATCTATTGCCAACTATGCTACTTAGGCAACCGACACCCCCTCTACCAACTAAACGGTTGTTTTTAGAAATTCAAACATAACGGCAATAGTAGCTACATATATTATAACGAAATTAAAAGAAAAACTATCACGCCTAAGTTGGCTTTACAAGTTCGCAAGTAATAGTCGACTAAAATAAATGATTTATGATTTATGATTATGATTTATAAATGTAAAATTCGAAATTCGTGTATTTGTTTATTTTTGGCCTTTCTGGGCTGGGCTATTAAAATGTTTGGCAGTGAATGTGTTACAAATAGTATTGAAGTCGCATCTGGGTAAGGTAATGGTGACGGCTTTATTGGCGCGAAGAGAGGCTATAAAAGAAACTTTATTATTTTATAGAATGAATTGAGCGCCATATGCCTATGCATATGTACATATCTGACCTATTTATACCTAAATATTTTTGATAGTTAATATTGATGTTAAGAGTTATTTTAGCCAAACGTCCGTACACTGTTGTGCAACATCTAGGGGAATATGTCATAATCGCCACGACTGACATGCGGATTAGCGATCGCAAGCTGGTGCCCATCCTGCGTTATTGCACCTATCCTATTGGAATAGTTGGCTATTGTTGGTCCTGACTGCACAAGGGGAAATTTCTCTTTCACTAATAAGCGATTTTTTTATGTTATGAAAGTGGCAAAAAGGCATGCAGTTCAGATTGATGTTAAGTGATGACTGCAGCCAATAGACACTAACACAAAGACCAGAGGTCAAAATGCAGATGCGTTACCACTCCTCAGACCCGAGGTGTTATGCCTCTGTGCCGGATTACAGGGCCGTAAATTTAGCGTCAAGTACATTAGGTAATGCGGTGGTGCCAACGCCCGCGGGCCCCGTCACTGGAGCTCTACCACCAGTGAAAGGCGATGGGGTCGTCACGTCACGTCATAGTGGAGTCCATAAATTCTACTTATATTTTTATTTTGTTATTTTTGTAGATGTTATGAGGTCTATAAATATATTTACCGACCGGGATATTACTCTCGGAAAGATATAGTTTTTCGCAATTCAGAAGATTCTTAGCGCCATCTTCAAAATTTGGCTTTTGAGCAAAACTTTCACTCGTTTTGACATGACCCTGAATATCTCTTTGGTCTTAAAAGAACATTACTAAACATGGCAACATGCGTGCACCATAAAGTGAATATATATTATTTAGTATAATATAAGTCTACGGTAAAAATATAGATGTGAAGTTATGTTCAGGTGAAAAAATCAATAAAGATAGTTTCATCTAATACGTTTTTAAGGCTGTTTTTTACTATGTGTACATTAAAAATTCCACTTCAACTATGAGGTTTTTAAAAGCACTTTTTACTAAAAAAAGTTTGAACGTCCGATACGTTGATAATGTTATGATCCTGTTCCAATCACTATGTAACCGCACCGTCTATCCGGTACATTGACTGTTATGCCACATCGAGTGTTCAGAATCCTTGAGATTGAGATATTGTGCCCAGAGCTAATTGCTATTGTGCCCATGATGATAATAATAACACTGCGTATTCGGTTATTTCTAGGTTCTCGGTGAAGCTTGTTCCGAAGCGACCGATGTACGCTAACAAAGCAAACATTTAGCCAGCTTCAACTGACTTGAACCACTCCAAACGAACTCTCGCCTAAACTCCAAGTTGTAATAAAACTTACTACAGCTTACCAACAGATTTATTTAAGCGTAGGCTAGGATACAGTTCTACATAAAACACTGCGGCTTGAAATAAATCTCAAGATTTCGAAGATTTGTTTTGATGATATGTGTCTATTTCGGTGTCTATTGTTAGTTTTAGGTAGTAGATTCATATCAAATTGATAAATATGTTATATTTTGGTTTTAAAAAGGGAAGACCCTTGAAATCGGCTTCACAGCTAATAATGGGCTCGAACGAACAGACGCGAAGAAAACAAAAATTCGAAAAAAAAAATGGTGACTTATGCACATACACATGTTTGTATAGCTCAGCCTTCATCTCTCACAAAATATAGGGTAGAAGTTATATTTATTAACTCGTTATTAAAGTGACAATAAGCGATGGAAACGGAATGATCGAAGTACCTATATTTATTGCCATGAGATAAGTGATTTTCACATGCTCGAAGCAATTGTGGTCATCAAATATAACGAATAACGTATATATCACAACGCATGAGCGGAGTAAATTAGAAAGATTTATCGATGTACTGGTAGGTATTCTGAAGCCATTATATTAATACGCAATAAAAGCGTGCGCAAAAGAGATGAGTGCGAATCCTAGTTCATTAATATTCATGGATAAATTATTCCTTTCATTGTCTTTCAGCCAAATGAATTGAGACCCAGAAAGGAAAATAAACGTGGATATATTTAAATACAGGCAATTTACGTTTCTTGTTGTGTGAGAATGCTATTCCAACAACTTCTGATAGGAGAGCCTTTATCAGAATACGAAGTAAAATTATCGTGATGATCCACGTGCGCGATGAATCACAAAGGCATATTTGTAGGTATACGTATCTATAAAAGAGGTTCCTTAAAATGGTGGGAGAGCCTCGTTTGTAACGCTAAATGTGAACAAGCCGCAATTTGATTTACTTAATACGAGAACGCCTCTTGTCATTATGGAGTATTTCACGAAAAGGGTGTGAGCAGTCAAATTTGGGACAAATACATTTAGGTATATACTCGTATTATGAATTCATTTTAGTACTATGGCCATGTGAATTATTTTACAACGACCTTTACCTTCTGTATGTAGGCATTATGTGTAAGTATAGTAATTTTTTTTTTGACTGTTAACAGATAATTTTAGATATTTTATTGCTGATATGAGCATCTATTGAAGAGGTTGACGGTAACAGTGTAGGAATAATCTGAGCTGTCTACACTGTTAATCTCTATCGTGTTCCTCTTATGTAATCAGAACAGGGCAGGGTAATAGGTATAACCGGAACGTAATTATAGCCGAAATACTTAGCCTCGTGCATAGCATTGTATTTGCGTTTGGATAAAAATATGTGACGGAAAGTTGCAATAAAATAACTACTAAAACCAAATATAAACTTGGATTGCGGAGGAGTGACTATTTATTTCCATCAACTTATGTGACTCACGTATGGACTGTAGTACTTAGAAAAGGTTATTTTAGGTCAAAAAGGTCAACATCGCTGTTTCAAATATAGTTCTCTTGTTACAGTATATTATTTTTCTCATTCTTGTATTTTTGTACAATTCAACGAAACGAACGCCCAGGTTTTTCAACATACTTTTCTACTACTGTTTAACTGTTCCATTGAAACTATTGTCTAGCGTTTATTTGTCACATATTTTTGTAGTAATCAATAAAGTTTGTTATGTCCTGAAGTGGCTAACAAGCAGACAATTTTCATTGATATTGTGATTGATAAACATCTACATAAAAGAATGAAGGAATATTAATGTACGAGTAGATGTATTGCAACTCCTGAAGTCTAAGATATTATGCTCCTGTGCCGCAAATTACAGGGCTGTGCATTACCACCTTACCGGACAACGATAGTTTGTCACCATTACCATTTATTGGCTAGTAGATTAGTCACTGTAGCTCTACCACCAGTGTAGTGAAGTGAAGTTGCAGTCATTAAAAATTAATTATAAGAGAGAGGCATAATAAGTGTATTTCATTGATAAATAATAACATGTCATGTCTTAGGAATGACTACGCTTGGGCATAATTTTCCACGTAGCGGTTTTATGGTAGGTGAAATATTATTAAACTTATGAAAATAACTGTTGGAGCGTGGAAATGTGACGACGGCAAAATATTTGCGCGAGATGGGGCGGTCGCGAGATACAGACGAGCATGAGTAAGGTTGGATGGCATGCCGCGCACTCTTTGTATTCGTCTCGTTTGCATTTTTACACATATTGCTTACAAACATCACTGGAACGTAAACACTTCTTCGCTGCGTTGGGATTACTTGGAATTGTTTGAAGACATTGTCTCTGACTATGCTCGATATGTGTAATACTGAATGTCTTCAATCGTTTTGTAAAGATATTGTTTTATGCTCATAGATTGATAGAGAAGCATTCAGGACAGGCTGAATGCTTATAGCCAGTGGTTAGCGTACCCTTCTATAGACATTGGTAGGGGACACTAATAAAATAGTTGGTCGTTCCAGGTATCACGGGAGTTATGCGGCGCTAGGGGATCTCAGTGACCTTCAGGTCGGAAACTGGCGAGCGACAAAAATGGCGCATTCTAGTATCAGATGCCAAGACTCATTTTGAGTCACTACACCAATAAACCACCACATTTGAAACACCAGGATAGCCAATGACTTGACTCCTCTGTGCCAGAAATGACAGACTTTCTTACTGAATAAAGTTAGAAAGTTGCCTTACTTTACTCAGTAACCTTGTAAGGATGTTAAGTAATACGATTTTGTGATACCTCTCAGAAGACAATTGAACCAAATCCCTAACACAAACATAGGCATATACTGGGCGTTGTTATATTGCCAGTACAACATACCATGAAACTGCGGCGCTACAGTGAATTGAGTTTTTTTTTATCCGTAAGCGTACAACAGTTTAATTCAACCCCTCAAAGACACAATCTTTGAGGGGTTAAATTGGACTTCTACTTGTCTCCAATCAGAAATCGGCTCCAGAGTGTACTCGACTTCAGATATAGATCTAGTTCTACTTTCTATGACATGCTTTCGATTTGTGTAGACCCAGCGAATATAGACTGCATCGCACGAACTATTGACTATATAACATTGCAAGTTGAGATTTTACTTCAACATATTTTTAGTATGCAGAATGAATATCGTAGGAAGTTTCTTGACCAATTCAGGTCTTGATTAAATTCTAAAAAAAATACACTGCTGTAGCGGATCAACTACTTTCGCAGTATCCAAGCTAACAATCACAGTTTTTCTCCATTGTTGTGGCCTGAGCCCATTTGTGCATGAAAATATACAAGATTACTTGCTGATTTACCTGTAAAAAGAAGTAAATATTTGAAAAGACAATACAGTTTAACAACGATCTAACGTAGTGCAAAGAAAATAATAATCTCTGATTTTACTCTGTGATCTGTTGCTAGGAAATGAACGGGATTCGTGAGTGGCACAAAAGAAATTTTAAATTATTTTGCAATTGTTTTAAAACTAAGTTCATGTTCGCTAATAAAGTGTATGTTTATAGGATTACAGGTTGAGTGTAACACATTATTATTAACCGAGTTCAAAAAACGAGAAGGTTCTCAATTCGGCCGGTATTTTTTTTTTTATGTATGTACGCGAATTTCGCCTAGATTTCTGGATTTACGTAATTCTTCTTCTTTTTGTTTGATGCGGAATGGTTTCGAATTGGTCCCATAAAAATTTGATTCAGATAGGCACCTCAGTTTTTATTTTATGAGCATTTTTTTATTTACTTTCACCTCAGACTAAATAGACGTCGAGTTGTCATACAGTGCGTTGAACCCACTGACGTCCTAGATAGTCCTAATGCGCATGACAACAAGATGACAATAAATGACAATGACACATTTACCCATCGACGACACAACACAGCTTATTAACTCCTTCGTGGATAAAATTTTTTCATTGATTTCGTATAGTTCGTGTAATAATTTTGTATCGATACACCTAAACAATTTAAATTAGGTATCTTACAAATGTAACAGATGTGAACATTTATCTAATTGACAATGCAGCAATAAACTAAAAAGTATTAAATAAATATAACTACGTTAAGAAAAACCGACTTCAAAACTGAAAAGTAAAAAATTATAAAGATTTAATTGTAATTATATACTACCTATTATTTATATGTGCTATTTACTAATAGGTTTGAAGTCGGTGCCAAGCCAAAATCACTAAAGTAGGCATATCATCTAAACGTAACTTCACGCCTATAGTCCCCGAAGGGGTAGGCAGAGGTAAATGCATTAATTCAAGCATACATGCAAACACCCACAATCCGCTGGTTTTGGTTTTGTTCAGTGTATTAATTTGCTCGTATTCATATTTGTCGCTTGGCACCGACTTCAAACCTATTAGTAAATAGCACATATAAATAATAGGATACTATATACCTATTACAATTAAATCTTAATTATTTTGTTATATTCCTTCGGCTAATGCACTTGAAGAAAAACATGTTGGAAAGTTAAAATCGATATACGTACGTATCTATTTTTTTATAGTTAAACTAATTTATATTCATAGACCTATCGAGGTATAAATAAGTAATATACTTTAATTTATGGGTATTGCATGATTTTGCATTGCTGGTTTATTTTATAATTATATCATCGGAAAATCAAGAAACGGTCGGCCGATCAAGTCGGTACCTTATTTGTGTTCAGACAAAGTCTAATCTGCATTTTTTGATGACCAGGAACTTCTTCGATAATATATAACTTGGTTCTGTGGTGCATGTGCTATATATCTACTTATTTCTGTTTGACTTATATGTATAAAACATTTTTAAACCAAAAATATTAGCCTATTGAGCAAAGTGGAGTACGCGAACCCCTCAGGGCTCGCCATTCGTTCGCGACAAGATTTACTCTAAATCGACTTCATGCCGAGTCAGAATTTGTGATGGACAAGAAACAAGCACATCCATCACAATAATAGTAGTAAAAATATTTATTTTGGTACTTTATTTGTTACCTTTTATTGAAATAAAAACATTATTATATTTTTATAATAGTCAATATTATTGTTTTCTTTGGGGGGATTTAATTAGTTAGTTAAGGGGTTCGCTGTCACCTGGAAACATTTTAACGGGGCTACGTGGAGCCGAAAGAAACCGTTTGAGTTGAGAAAAGATTGAGAAACCCTGCTATATCTAAACTAACTTACTCGTACGTCCGCGACTCCGTACTTGAATAACGCACTTTCCTGGTGGAATTTCTGGAAATATGAACATAAAACTAGTAATATTGGTGGACATGATCGATAAGAAAGACAAGAAAGTCATGTAGCAATTAAATTAAACACTAGGCCATTCAGCAATATATTGGATATGAGTTGAGCGAATCGTAGCAGAGCGGTATCCGGAGTTAGCTACGAGCTACGAGTGTTTGTAGCGCAAACAGCGGGCCCGAGTGAAGGGCGCGGCAAATATCGCTCGAGGAGCACTCACCTGCAATACCGCGGAGCCGGCTCCTGTTTCAGCACTGCTTACATCTCGCCGACAAATATTTTTGTCATTTTACTTACGGTTAAAGTATTTCCGTTTAATTGGCAAAACTGGCAAATCAGTTCTTTTTTAAATAAATTTCTTGATTTAAGAAGTATTATTAAATTGCTGAAGTTGTGAAAGCGTAAAGTCGTTTATAAAATACGATGCCTTTAAACGCATAAAATTCTGATATTTACATGATATAATTGGCCCCGTAATAACTATCACAGAGACATAACAACTAAGGTCTCAGGGGTGGCAACGTATCTACATTTTGACCTCTGGTCTTTGTGTGGATTATAGGCTGCAGTTATCACTTAACATCAATGTGAACTGCGCGCTTGTTTGCAGCCTTCATGACATATATTTAATTTTAATATATGGATATGAGTTGAGCGAATCGTAACAGAGCGGTATTCGGAGTTAGCTACGAGCTACGCGTATTTGTAGCGCAAACAGCGCACTCGAGTAAGGGACGCGGCGAATGTCGCTCGAGTAGCACTCACCTGCAATATCGCGGAGCAGGTTCCTGTTGCAGTACTGTTTACATCTTGCTGATAAATATCTTTACCATTTTACTGGCTACTCAAATATTAAGTCAGATTTATATATATAAGCGGCTGGACTGGTTATCCTGAGGTCGCAGGTTCGATTCCTGCCCGAAGTCAAATTTTTCTTTTTGTTTTTTTTCTTTCATTTCTAAAGTTCATGTGTTATTGCGAAAAATAAATACTACAGTTAAATACACGTGATCTTAGGTGGAGGTGGGAGTGTTAGTCTAAAACCTTACCACGTATCACCAAGGGGGAGGACCCCCGTCAAAGTGACGGTAAAACATCACGTGATTAATGGACGACCCCTTAATAAGTATTACAAAGTCATCGAAACGTTCGCGAAATTGTGCAGGTGTAAATCAATCTCAAGAGAAAATTTATTAAAACCTATCATTATCATAAGCACATGATAAGTGAACTGAAGTACGAATTATAGATATTCGTATTTTTTATTTAAATAAAAAAATTAAGTTTCAAGACTTTCTACCTGGTTTCGGTAAATATATAGTTTGTAATAACATAATATAGTATAAAGTTCAATTAACATGTATGTAGCAGATATTAGGTATGAGTCGAGTGAGTCGTAGTAGAGCGGTATCCAGAGTTAACTACGAGCTACGAGTGTTTGTATGGCAAACAGCGTGCTCGAGTGAAGGTCGCGGCAAATATCGTTCGAGGAGCACTCGTCTGCAATATAGCGGAGCCGGCTCCTATTACAACAGAACAACTGTGCTTATTTCTCGATGACAAATATTTTTATTGATACCATTGAGCTTAGCACTCACGTATGAACGCACGCATACATACACTTATATGACTAAGAAAATACCATTCGTATGTGGATGGTTGCAGAGGCCCAGGAAGAACAAGACTGATCTACCATGACCAAATAGGTCGAGTACTGTCTGATGATGGGGTCAGAAGTTTTAGGAATCGGCGTGCATGTCTGAAGAGATGATGAATGTAGAAGAAGGACGGGAGGTGTGTCGGACCGGGATATCTGGCGCTCCACACTCGCTGCCTACCCCGTAAGGGACTTGGCGTGAAGATACACTCATACACGAAAATAATGTATAAGAAGTTCTTGACGCTACATGCTTTGTCGTGTGAAACTATACGTACAAATTTTTTTCCTCATAATATATCACAAAGTTTTATATTCAGTTACAAAATTGTTCATTTATTCTGTTGTATGGACAGATTTAATTATAATTATAATAATAATGGCAACCCATTATACGTCCCACTGCTGGGCACGAGTCTCTCCCCTTTTTGGGGGGAGGCCTGGAGCTTACTCCACCACGCTGCTCCATTGCGGATTGGTGGAAGTGTTGGGGTTAGTGGCCAACCCGCTGTCGGATGTTTTCAAACCGCCCATAAGGCCTGCGACAAGGTTTAACGACTGCTATCTATCGATAGAAACCGGGACCGACGGCTTAACGTGCCCTCCGAAGCACGGAAACGCGCATTTAATTTGTCACTAGCGGTCACCCATCACACTACACGACCGCGCCCGTAGTGCTTAACCGAGTAGATCGTATACGATCTACACCAGCCGGGCCATGCGCGTTTCAGATTTAATTATAAGGAAAAACAATTTGTCGAAGATTTTGCTTCAAACATTATTATTACGAGCTGCTGTTAATAATATCCTGTTGACATCTACTCCGACAGTTTAATTAACTAAAACAACAATGGTTATTTCTTCGTTGAGGACTAATTTATTTACAGCTAACAATTTATAGATCAACATATTACTTAATTGGAGGTAGAGCATCAGTGATGGAGCTCGAAGGGTGGTCTTTGTTAATTTATCTGCTGCTAAACCGTTAAAAAATCTCAATCAATAGAGGACAAGCATAACTACAGCTACAAATAGACTAGTGAAGTAGTTAAATACCGGCCAAGTGCGTGTCGGGAAAAAACCACACTTCAAAACTCCCAGACCTGTCAAAAATACATCACACAATATAGGGTATGCTTGAAAAAAAAACCTCTCCAATTTAGGTAGATACCACAAAACAAATTATATTTTACCACTTTGTTGAAATTAAGCTAACCTTAAGCTTTCTAGCATATGAATCTCTGAGCTAAGCTGAGGACAGATGGAAGAAAGATCTAGCGAAACTACAAGGTAGACTACTGAATCCTAAAAAAAAAGAATAGTTTTTTCGTAGTTTTAACTGACGTAAAAGTAGATAGTAATAAATAAATACGAATTACAGCGACTTCTTACGATCGCCATGCCGTCCATTATGGCGAAATTATTTATTTTGTACGTAGAATGAAAGTTCTATTCTATCTCCGATGAACGTGTAGTTTCAACTTTACTACTAACACAATAGGAGATTTATTTGTCTAGGTTCGTTTGCCTTACTTAATATATTTGTTGCTAAGTTGTGTATACAAACAAAGAGACGACAAATGCCGTTAAAACTGTCACCTTTCCAAGTACTGAAGCGCGGAATTCTACTTAACTTAAATGAGGTCACAATCTCGACCAGCACTGCTGTACATTTTTTTCCTCTTTGTATCTGCGGTAGGAACACAGCATTTTATGAATAAGAAGTATTAAGTCTAATTTATAAGCCAGTCTTTCAACCGTTGTCTGCACTATCACCTTATTTTATGCGATTTATTTAGTAATGGATCGTACAAATGCGTATGTGAATATCCTATTTATTTGCTCACTCTTTTGCGTGACAAACATGGCATATAACATCCATTACTTGGGATTGCTTTTATAGATTGTTATAAAATATGCGCATAAATGTAACAGCGAAGGAAAGTATTACTGATCTATGAAGGTTTTACCGACAGAGGTATGGAATATAAGCAGGTGTTGGTTTACCTGGAGTAATAAAATTAGCTTGTTAGCTTATACGAAGAAATATTATTTCTGTATTTAGCATATTTCAAACGTGAAAAACATTTAAAATTATTTAATCCTATTAAATATTGGGAAGAAATTTTCATTTCATGCGTCGTCTATAGACACTGAAATATTTAAAGGCTGGAAGGATGGGATGAGAAACCAGTTAAAGAAAAACCAATAAAAGTTGTTTTATTACGCCGTCGACCGAAACACCTGCTACCTAATGAGTTTTTAGTTATTTTGCCTGCTACCAATATAATCGGAAGGGAAAGTCCTTACTTTTCAACAAAGCGGTGAATTAAATACCTCTTATCATCATGAAACGTTTCGTGAAAATTGAATAAAATGTTACTTCCTGCTTGGCTATAACGACGTTCATTAAAAGTTTATTACTAAACTAAGTCCATCCGCGGCTTCGTTTTCGTTAACGTTCGTATGTAGTATTGTCTCAGATGGAAGTTACAATAGGATGCAAATTTAGGCCCCAATCAAGATTGTAGTTACCTCGGTATATAATTTATCAAAATCCATGCCACGTTTTTCTAAGTAACGTATAAGTTGTAAGCAGTAGCTATTATCAAACAAAAATATATAAAATTTAAGAATTTACATGATTTTGCATTCATTTCATTGTTTTGTTAATTTACTGAGCTATGAGAGGTTCTGTGAATTATTTCTAATCGTAATTGTGAAATGATAACACACAGTTAGAGGAAATAATATTTGTTGTTGTTTCTGCTTCCGTTCGAGATCTACCGCATAGTTAAATAATGATCTATTTTTGTATGTCCTTTATACAGAGGCAGAATTAAAATATTTTAGAATTACGATTGCTATACTGTTTATTATATTTTGACACTTAAAACTAGTACTTCAATGCTAAAATTTTACGAAATGTTAAAAATAATTCAAGCTGAGACTCTAAAATGAATGAATGAAACACGCTTAAATAATTCAAATAAATATTACACACACATATTAATGTCCAAAAAATTATAATTATTATGTGCTGTTAACCAATAAAACGGCTTCACAAAAATAAAATAAATAAAATAAAATACGCTTACACTCACAGCCCCACAGTAGGTATAAACCTGTCGTGGGTGCCATTGTACACATACACAAACACCCAGACCCGAAACAAATATCTGTAGGCCATACAAACATTTGTCCCGGTGCGGGGATCGAACCCGCGACCCTCCGAATCAAACGGTCATCTCAAACCGCTGGACTAACCGGGTCGTCAAATGAAAAATGTTACGTATTATTATTATTTAAAAGATAAAGGAACTTCATGGCGGCTCTTTATACTTTCAGTGTGCTAGATAAACTACCCAAGAGAAGTTTGTTCTAGTGTTTTAGGTAGGTGTGTATGTAGGTTTACCTTCGTGATACGTCAACATAGTACAACGTAACCGTGGTGGTCGTATTGCTTAGCCGTAGGGCACCCCTTCATAGCGCTTTATGTATATACCTCCTCTTTGGCAGATGAATTGAACTTTTTTCTGGTTTAGTGCTGGTTTTTTGTACGAGTAATATGGGGAGATGTAGAGCACACTCGGACTATACAAACTTTACGCGGTACGATGAATATTTCGTGATTTTTACGGCCGTGTCTGATGGCCGTATACGTACACGACGTAAACATTTTTCATAAAAATGAAATAGGTTGGTATGTGTTTACTTTTATGTGCATGGACTGGAATAGTTTGTATATTTGGCAGGGAATTTCTAAATAAACATTAACGTCGCTATAAATTGCTAGTATTTATTTTTGTGTTTGTTTTTATCATAGGTATTTAAGCAGTTATAGTATAAGTAAAAATCATATTTTTGTGTGATTTTTATTTATACTATAACTACATATATACCTATGATAAAAATCATGAATGAATCTTCACGCTAAGACCCTAATGGTGTAAGCAGGGGGCATGGATGCATGCATATTTGTATCCATGGTAGAGGTATATTTTGTTGTAGATTTATCTGATTAACGCATTAATGCACAAGAAAAGCTTAAGACTCAATGCATAATGTACTGACCTGCAATTAATTAGATATTAATAATATACTGCTATCTATATACCTTATACTGTCTACCTTTCATAAATGAACATGGATGAGGGAATCTTAAAATATTTACGATGTACTCGTAGTTTGTCGTTCGGCGTTATGTGAAAATTGTGTAATACAAACGTGTCATTTTGTCTGTTTATTTTCTGATCGCTTTATTCTTCTAAGTACTTATAGTTATTCATAAAACATATTTTTTACATGAACCATACTAAACACATAATTTAGGTATCCATATCTGTAACTTGATGTGTAAGTGTAAGAAGTAGTGATCTAAAACTTCCATCGAGGATTAACTATCCTACGTACTATGCAAACGCAAACATCGATCGCGAAGTTTAACGTGCCAGTAGACTGTTAAGATCTATACCTACATAAGAAAATTTTAGAGGTTATTTTCCCGCACCAAAATGATTTTGTCTTGGTAGTAGGTATAATCGATCTTCAACGTTTCTTTTCTATTAGTTATGCTGCAAAGATCAGAAGAGTTAGATTGACAATACACGCTTTTCTGTGAAAACTGCTTCAACCATTGTACAATATAAGTGAGTGGAGCCTATCGTGACGCGCAAATATACACCGAATTAACCGCGAGGCGAATACTTATCAGGTTACTATTAGGTATCTAACTGTTTTACGTAAATAAATGTAGAATATAAAGGTAACACTTAGAATTATATTTAGTGGCTTTGCGTTTTTAACCACTTTCAAGCGCTTTTTATTAATATTATTAATAGCAATTACTTATTTTGCATAATCACACGAACAAAGTGACTTGCCCTTAAGACATACTAAGAAATTGCCAGTGGACATTTACTTAGAAATAATTTTATTAGAAGTTTAAGTTAGCATAAAATTGCTTATTAGTCTTTTAGGCTAGATTGTAATTTTAATAAGGTTCAAAAAAGGACCTTACGTTAATAAAAAAAAATATATAGCAATGTCCAAAATAATTATTGACTGACCAGTAGGAAAGGGAATAACCGAATTTTGTTCAAATGATGTCGAAGGAATCATTTATATGTAGGTATATTATCAAAGTCTGAATAAGTAAAGTAGAGTTTGTTAACCTCGACTCGAGTGTAGTCACACTTATTTTAACCACAAAACACCGAGTCGGCTATCGGTGACGTGACAATACTTCCTTCGCGTACTTCGGTTTAAGAACGTCATTCACTGCCTTGCCTTGCGGTCCTGTACTAGCACTGCAATAGTACTTCACTTCATATGTGTCTCCCAGTCGTGTTAAAATTATGTATACCTTAGAAGTTCTCGCAAAAAATTGCGGGTATGAAAGTAACTATAATTCAAACCATTCAAACGCGTTGTTCCCCACCAATTGCGATAGAAGGACTCGCTGGATGTTGTTTTTTATTTTAAATTAAAATTATTAATAATAAGGAACATACATTTTTTGTATGGCAGAACGACGTTTTCCGGGTCAGATAGAATTAAAAATTTAACCTTTAGTACAGTTCCACAAACGGCAGCACTACAGATGTCTTTTGTTTTTACGTCATCAACGACATTACGTCTACTTTACGTATTGTTTTCATAAGACGGGTATTTGTTTGTCGAAATTTTAATAAATTTTGATTTGTTTGAAACAAGCTGATAAATAATAATAAATAATAAAATACGCTTACACTCACAGCCCCACAGCAGGTATAAACCTGTGTCGTGGGTGCCGTTGTACACATACAACACATACACAAACACCCAGACCCGAAACAAATATCTGTAGGCCATACAAATATTTGTCCCGGTGCGGGGATCGAACCCACGACCCTTCGAATCAAACGGCCATCTCACACCACTCGACTAACCGGGTCGTCGTGATGCTCAGAATTACAAACTTATTACCCATCTTCAATAGATAAACATACAAATATTATCATTGTCGGATGCCTAAGAACATATTTTCGTCCATTATTACATAAGAATAATAATTAGAATAATTTATTTACTGACGCTCCCAAATATGACAACAAATGCTGGTGTAAGAGTATAACTTTTGGTTACTACACACTGGTGGTAGAGGTCCAGTGACGGAGCTCGCGGGCGTAGGCACCACCGCATTACCTAATATACTTATTACCTAATATACTTGCCGCTAAATGGTAGTGTTCAGCACTATCGTGTTCCGGTCAGGTGGTAATGTACGGCCCTATAATTTCCGGCACAGAGACTTTACATCTTAGGCCTCAGGAGTGGTAACGCATCTGCATTTTGACCTTGGTCTTTGTGTGGGTGTCTATAGGCTGCAGTCATCACTTAACTTCAACGTGAACTGCATGGTTGTTTGCCACTTCCATTACATAAAAAATGTAATGTAATTTAAAAAAAAATACCATAAAAATATTTTTTGGGTTCTGTTCGCATAGCAAAACACCATTGAATATATTCTGAATATGATATTCGGGCTCGATAATGTTGTATGTTTTACCAACTCCCTTAGTATGTTTATTGTAAGCTATACTTAAAACAACCATAATCCTAATATTATCAAATTCGACGATTACTTTTATCATCATTCATCATTTCAGTCGAAGAACATCTACTAGACAAAAGACGTCGTAAAATGTCCACAATGTCCTGAGCCGCCCTCATCTAGCGATTGCTTGCGATCTTCTGTAATTCGTTGGTTCAACTCATGAAAGGCCTGCCCACGCTTCGTCTTCCGGTACATTCGTAACCATTTTGCTCCCACAGCCGTCGGTTCTTCAAGCTGTGACAAATGCTTTTTGAACTTTTGAACAATGTATGGTGGCGTCACATATTTCATGTTATTGTTCGATATGATAACCAGTCTATATAATCACGTTCGTTTTCTTTAGACTGTGATATAATGTTCCTAAATATTGATACTAACAAGATAATAAGAGTAACGTCAAATTAAAAGCAAAATCATTAAAATTGTCAGGAGGTTACAAATTCATATTATGAAATACTTGGAAGAAAAAAAAAAATGAAAACAATATCTGACCAATTGATTCCCCTCTCATTGAAATTGTCTGAAAACGATCGTTCGGCTATAAATAAACGTGGAGATAAGACCAATTAAGTTTATCAATAGGTCTGTATTGTGTAACTCGCAGCTTATCCTCGGGCTGTGAAGCCTTTGTTAGACGTTTTCTTTTACGTATCAGTGTTCATAGCGTATTGTTGGTGTCATTGGACAACCAATTCATTTAGATGGTCTATAGATGGATTCATTATTGCAAAAAATATTGCAATCTAATGAAAACACATTCACGTAATTTTATTGCCTAATCAACTTATTTGCACTATCGTACCGGTCAGTATTGTCAGATTGGTGGCAATGTATGGCCGTCTGATTTAGATAGAGGCATAATCGCTTAGGACTTAG
Organism: Macrosoma leucophasiata; assembly: GCA_036365455.1. Taxonomy (NCBI): domain Eukaryota; kingdom Metazoa; phylum Arthropoda; class Insecta; order Lepidoptera; family Hedylidae; genus Macrosoma; species Macrosoma leucophasiata. Next base: position 15,582,546 of record JAWQUS010000007.1, on the reverse strand, counting down.
GTATGTATGTTTATATTCTACCACTTTACTGGTGGTAGAGTTCCGGTGTTCCAGTTCCAGAGGGACTCGAGGGCGTCGGCATGAACATATTATCTATGTGCCGCCAAATGGTAGTGATAACTATCACAAGGACATAATGACTAACGGCTCAGGAGTGGCAACGAATCTGCATTTCATCTCTGGTTTTCGTGTACAAGTCTATAAGCTGTAGTCAACACTGTAAACATCCACGTAAACTGCATGTTTGTTTGTCACCTCTGTTACTTGAAAAAATGTATTTTCACGCCAAATCCTTCACGGCGTAGCCAAAGAGTGTGGAGCGTCAGGACTTAGGTGTATGCATTTACATTGAAATGTCTGGATTTTACGAAGGCAAACCAGCATGCTATTCACATGGATGGTAAGTGATGACTGCAACGTATAGACATCTCCACGAAAACCAGAGGTCAAAATGTAAATACGTTGCCACCCCTGAGCCCTGAGTCGTTATGTTTTGCAATAGCCTATACCCTCGAGTCCACATTGGAACTCTACCTCAGTGAAAATATTGTTTTTAACGCCTATATAACATTTTTAGTAGGGGTAGGTAGAGATCAATATCCAAATCCACAAAGTTACGTTTCTGTCCCAGGTGGTGAGCTCCTTAAAAATCTCCGGGCACAATGCCATATTATAGAGATGGCTCTGGGAAACTGCCGAAAAACATCCAATAACATTTAACCTCAACTCTGTAATCGAACTTAAGATCCCACCGTAACAGAAGTGGACTTAGTGTACTACTAGATTATTGAGGCAGTGTATCGTTTTATACATTTTATTTTTGACTCTACACGATAATGAGCCTATAACGAATTACAACAACATATTATTCCAAATTTATAATGATCGGGTCTCATTAAAAAAATCGATTTAGCACGCGATTGACTTAATAGATATACTGAGAATTTAGAGCCACCACTAGCGTTGTGCTCTGACGTCTACAGTAGTTGAAACGTAGCCAATCGAGTTCGAAATTCTTGAGATTTTTTAGGCTCTTCCTTGAGAACGAAAAGGGATTTTGCTATCACACCGGTGAAAAATGGAATGTGACACGAATGCTTACTCGTACACTTAGTTCCTTTGTTTTTAAAAGAAGCTTTTTATTGAAGATGCTTGTATTTGAACATCAATACGGATTTAAAGATCCGCTAAATATGTTTCAATATCTTTTCTATTGAGAAAGTTTAAGTTATTTTATTTAAATATATGTGTTTTTAAACACATAGGTTGGTATTACGTATAACAAGTAATTGTAATAGGTGATGGAGCTTCGGAGTTACAGTTTAAACTTAGACATTTGGTGTAGTCACATTTGGTGTTCATCGCTGCTGCATGCCATTTAGGGTATTAATGTTCGCTCCGTAATTACTTAGTCATGCTAGTGATAAATCTACATTGAAACCCGAGACTTTATAGCACGTATGAGCGTTACCTAGAGCGTTACGAGTAGCAGCAATTACTTACTGCTACAACTGTTGTCTAAATTGTTTAATAAACGTAATTCAAATTAGCATTTGAATTACGTTTGTTAAACAATTTATAATCTCAAGTTGATAAATAAATCTTGAAGTTTGGCTGAAGAAATTTATTACTTAGAAAATTCTATTTTGTTCTATTTCTTAAAAGTACTTCTTTTATCGTCCCAAAACATAATATTCAATATGATCGTGCCAAAAATTTCCAGTCTTTTTACACTTTTATTGGAGATGCGCATGAAAGGGGATTGCGGAGAATAACTTAAAAAATCAAGATACACAATAAGAGGCAGCATGTCTTAAGTGTGAGGTTGGCGCGTCGCGACGAATGCGTGTGAGGGGGAGTGCTCCCCGGCGGGCGAGTTGGTGGTCGGGGCGGGGTGTATCGATCCCCGGCGGGCGCGTGCGCCGGCAGGCCTCGCCTCGCGCCTCGGCGGGCCGTGCGCCATCCGCGCAGTCTGCAGCTGCCCGCCTTGCGACCCGCTGCCAGCCGCGGTATCGCTCTCCACCCAATCCCTCGCGAACCTACGTTTGACATTTCAGACGCAGCGCGGCAACATAACAACCTCAAACCGTCTCCACGTAGGAATTGCTCCAGTGTTATTGCATCGAACTGTACACGGATTTGTAGAGAACTTTTGTCTCGATTTGAAACTTACGGTGATTTTAATTTTCAATTTGAAATTTCAGTAATTTTTTTAAGTTAAACTAAATAAGGTTTAATGTAAAAAATGTGATGTATTTCTAACGTAAAATGATAATTGTGTAGTGATTGAATAGCGTAAAGTTACGTATGTGTGTACTTACTTACCGTGTGTTTTCGTGTTTGTGACTGAAAAAAAGAACCTTGGGAGTGTTGCACACGAGTTCACGGCTCGTTAATTCGGCGGAGGAGAGAAGCCGAAAAAAGAGGTCTTCGCTGCGTCCGCTCATCGGAGTGACAAAATTTATGACGAACGGTAAGCAGCATGTAGTGATAAGGGTCGTTATCTGGGCGGCGGTGGCGGGCGCGGGTGGCGTATATCATCTTCGGAGCTGCTGTCAAATACAATCTTAATGATTATCCCATTTGGTTCAAAGTTGGTTTTTGCATGATAAAAATATTAAATTGCGATATCATTATCTTTTAAAAGACGTTGGTAAGTAAAACGTATTTGTTTTATTAGGTAATTTACAGGTGGTTTATTTTTCAATAACAAGATTGTATTTCCGGTTGTTCAAAAATTACCTATGCGTTTACAAATCAGAGACGTTGAATATTATTTCCAACTTATTCAGTTTTGTGTATACCTAATTAAGATTTTTCGTTGAATCAAGCTGATATTTAATGAAATTTATAATCAATTTGTTACCTCCGTAAAAACACCGAGCTTCATTGATATATTTTATACTAGCTGTTGCCCGCGGCTTCACGTTTATAAATAACTTAGTAGCCTATGTTCTTTCTCAAAGTCAGCTCTATCTCTGTACCAAATTTCATTAAAATTGGTTCAGTCCTTTGGACGTGAAAAGGTAACAGACAGGCAGAGTTACTTTCGCATTTAAAATATTAGTAGTGATTTTCATTTCAACAATGTACGATACCATCATCTCTGTTCTCTCATTTATTCCAGGTGGACTAATTAATCGCCAACAACAAGTAAATAGTACCTATAACGAAAAATAAAATGAGAATTAGATTACTTAGTTTTTGGAATAGGTAGAGTAGTGTACGAAAGAAAACGAGATATTGTTTTATACGATTTCTCATACAGCCAGTTTACTGGACGTAAATCCCTAATGACTGAACTTTTAGGCGTAGACAATATTTTATGTACTTAATTTATCATTACGGCTAAGTAGTAGGAGGATAACTTTCCAATACTGGTAAAACATGTGGGGCCACAAGAATGGTAAAATTTATGCAAAGTCTATACAATGCAATATTTCCTACTTATACTTACCATCAGTATCGTTATGATTATACATTTATTGAAATCCATTGAATATTGCTTAATAATGAGAATTATTGAAAAAAGGGACATGTTACTAAAATTACCATTTAGGAACTAAGGTATATTTTTAAGGAAGAAAAACAAAAATCTGACAAGACAGCTACAAAGTTTTGTAGAATCGAAGTATATACGAAGAATCATCGCCATGATTTTCACTTACAATATACCTAAAAAATGTTCGTCCAAACGAACACACAGAACGGCACGGGTTCAGATTGTGGAACAATTTATAACCATGTCGTACGTCTTGTTGAAATATCTGCCAGTTGGCTGGAGGGCATCGGGTTGGGGTTTTCAAGACTTCGGGGACCACTCTACAGCGATCTATTTTGCGACCTTCCTTAAAAAGATAAACGTCTTATAATTCTTCTCTGATTTCTCGAAATTTTCGTTATTTGCACGTTAAACGACATCGTATAAAAACTTTTAAAAATAACAGACTTTTATTAAGCTTCTTATTAAGAATAGATCAAATGTTGCTAGCCATTTTTTCATTTACTAGACTAGTTGATTTAAAATAATATCGTAAGCCTTGCTAATATTTTTGCCAGTTGGCTGGAGGATTTGGATTGGGGATGCCCAAAACTTTGTAGACCAATTTTCTAGAACATTGGACAATTTTTTAAAAAATGTTTTCTTAAAATATTTACATTAATATTTCGCATTTAAGTAAGTGTTAACTAATATGATACGAGAAATTTTGAATGACTGCACTGCTTGAACTAACATTTGCCTAAATAATATAAATTTGACAATCATTATCTATACTAATAACTAGCTGACCCGGCCACGCGTTGCTATGGCTAAAGTTTTTGTTATATTACATTATAGTAAACGATCTAAGAGGAACAATAAGAGAACATCAGTCACGGAGTCCACTATGCTTTTTCACACAGACGGTATTTGTAAAAAAATTTGGTGATCTCCTTATTTACCTACCTCTCTTGTAAAACAGGATTAATTTCACTGTATTATCTTCATTCATTATATTAAGAATTCAATTTACACTTCAGTCTATGTAACACGTGGCCGGCTATGCTAACACCAAAAATTTAAAAAGTGGAAATAATAGAATTATACGGTATTTCGTTCCCTACAAAATAAATTTAATTAATTTTATAGCGTCAACAACACGTGGTAATTAAGCTGTTAAAATGTAGCATAAATAAATGACACGTTTGTAGATTTACCATAGCAGCGCCATCTATTGATTACTTACTCAACCCAGTCGAAAGGTATCGACATCTGTTAGAATCATTTGGAGTTAACAGATAATTGTGACTGTCAAATAATAACAGACAAATAATTAGCAATAAATTAAAATTGCGACTATAATTTGAGATTTAAACTATCCTATCTCTCAAGTTGGATCGAACTGCACATGGTGTGCGATTTTTATTATAATCGGTTAAGTGGTTTAGGAGTCCATTGAGGACAAACATTGTGACACGAGATTTATATATATTAAGATAAATCTGTAGAAGTGTAAATTCTGTACATTTAAAATATTGAAAAAATAAATACCAGGGGATGTTATTAGATCGATACCGAACACAAATATCTGATTAGAAAATTTTTTGTCTGTCTGTCTGTCTGTCTGTTTGTTCAAGCATCACATAAAAACCACCGGTCTGATTACAATGAAACTTGGTATGATTATATTTTAACCTTTGGCGCACAACACTGGGTACTTTTTATCCCGGAAAAATGTCTGTGTGTTTGTGCACGCAAATTTCAGAAACCGTTTATCCGATTTTCGGTTTTCACTCATATATTGTGGTAAGTTTCACTTAACATTAAGTTTTTGTTTCATGTGAATCTGTCCAGAATCATATCAAATATTTTTAAACTGTTCTGTCCTATCTATCTTCTATCTTTTTTAGGGTTCCGTACCTAAAAGGTAAAAACGGACCCTATTACTAATCCTCCGTTGTCTGTCGGTCCGTCCGTTTGTCTGTCTATCACCAGGCTGTATCTCATAAACAGTGATAGCTAGAAAACTAAAATTTTCACAAATTATGTAAAAGTTTGTATTTCTGTTACCGCTATAACGCTAAAACTAAATACTAAGAAAATGAAAATATTAAGGGAGATAAACACGTTTATTGTATGCCCGTAGAATAAACGTGTTTTTTTATACGGTAGCATGTAGACACTTAAAATATTCACACAATTTTTAGGACTTATGTTGTATATTACCTTCCATAATACATAATTAAATAAAAATAAAGTAAACTATAAACCCTTACAACAAACGTAATTTTTATGCAATTTTTTGTATGGAACCCTTTGATGGAGACATTGGTGGCGTTGGTGGCTTTGGTGGTGTTCTTCGCAGTTTTGGAGGCGTTGGTGGCATTGGTTGTGGTGGTGGTGCTGGTTGCGGTGACGTTGGTGTCATTGGTGGCATTAGAGGGGTAGGTGTTTAGTGATGTTTGTGTTGGTGGTGGCGTTGATGCCGTTGGTGGCGTTTGTGGCCATTGTGGTGGTGGCGGTGGTGGAGGTGGTAGTGGTGACAGTGGCGGTAATGACGATGGTGGTGATGGTGGTGGCGGTGACGATGGTGGTGATGGTGGTAAATAGTGGTGTTGGTGGTATTAGTGGTTAAAAATGAACAACGTTAATATTCAATTTTACACTTCTGCAAGCTCTATCGGAGTGCATATGTTATGTATAGATCTCTATCTCTATCTCTATCTCTATCTCTATCTCTATCTCTATCTCTATCTCTATCTCTATCTCTATCTCTATCTCTATCTCTATCTCTGTCTATCTTTCATCTTTCATTCTCTGTTAGTAGCACTAATGGACTGAAACTTTACAAAATTTTGTAATAATTGTCTATAAAAAAATATTATGCATAGTAGTTTAAAATGGCCTTTTCGAAAATACGGTTCAGCATAGGATGGACTTTTGTAGGTTGTAGGTACTTACACAACTGCGCGTTTAAACACATAATTAGCAATTTTTCGCAATCCTAGCAGCCTATGTGCATCCCCGATGGCCATAGGTTTAGACCTATGGCCATCGGGGATACAAGCACAATAATATCGTGTTCAGAGAAGCATTACTGTAAAGTAGTTTTTTTAGCTACCCAAAATGTTTATTAAAATTTATATACTTATGTATATACTAGCTGTTGCCCGCGGCGCTTCGCCTCGGTGGATGTCGTTTAATAAGAAGCCTATGTTCTTTCTCAAAGTCAACTCTATCTCTGAACAAAATTTAATTAAAATCTGTTCAGTCGTTTGGACGTGAAAAGGTAACAGACAGACGGACAGACATACAGACAGACAGACAGAGTTACTTTCGCATTTATAAGATTAAGTAGGGAAGTAGGGATGGATACTACATAAAACATAAAAATTCTGACAAAATTTTAATCGTCTACTTGCTACCGTTATTATCGAGCAAAAACTATACGAAAAAACACCTTTATTGTATGCCCCCTTGGACTTCTTAACATTTTCATTTTCTTATTTTTAGTAATTAATTTTGTCCTTATAAGCGGTAACAGAAATACATAATTTGTGAAAATGTAAGCTTTCTAGCTATCACTATTTATGAGATACAGCCTGGTGACAGACAGACGGACGGACGGACAGACAGCGGAGGAGTAGTATTCCGTAGGGTTCATTTTTACCTTTTAGGTACGAAACCCCCTAAAAGATAGAACTAAGATACAGAATAGCTTAAAAATATTCGATATGATTCTTTAAATTGACATAACTTTTTTATTTCTGAACCGATTCACATGAAACAAACACTAAATGTTAAGTGAAACTTACCACAATATATTAATAAAAGTTCAAATCGAATAAGCCGTTTCTGAAATTAGCGTGGGAAAACACACAGACAAACAGACATTTTTCCGGGATAAAAAGTATCCAGTGTTGTGCGCCAAAGGTTAAAATATAATCATACCAAGTTTCATTGTAATCGGACCGGTAGTTTTTATGTGATGCTTGAACAAACAGACAGACAGACAGACAGACAGACAGACAGACAAAAATTTTTCTAACTACATATTTGGGTTCGGTATCGATCTAGTAACATCCCCTGGTATTTATTTTTTCAATATTTTTAATGTACAGAATTAACACTTCTACAGTTTTATTATAAGTATAGATATCTTACTAAAAGCGCTGCCCAAAGTCACTATTTCACGCGAACGAAGTCGCGGGGACAGCTAGTACATTATAAAATGTGTTCGTTCAAACGAGTATCCAAAATGTCGCTGGTTCAGATTTTGCGCCAATTTATAACCATGTCATGTTTCCTGCTGAAATATCTGCTGGAAGACGTTGAATCGGGGTTTCTAAGACTTCGGGGATTTTTCTGATGCGACCTATTTTGCGACCTTCCTTGAATGGACAAAATAACACCATATAAACCTTCTCGAAATCTTTTCTTTCCCGTGTTCTTTTAATGTTTATAATTGGCACACATGTGTTCAAAGCAATACGTTCTTTTTATTATTTTCTCACATCATCAAATAGTAACAAATTAACGTTTCTTATATGGGGTAGTAAGAAGGACACTTGAGATTATAAAAGAAAGATTCAACGAAAATATATATATGTAGTTTTTTACTCTAAAATGGGCAGAGTATCCGGATAAAGCTTATACTTTCAGTATTACAGTTCCTTTATTCTGAACCACTCAATGAATTACTCGGTATAGATGTTCGTGACAGAGCCTCTATAAAGGACTGCGTAGTGTTTTGTTCCGTTTCATTTTACGGCGGGATACCCATCTGAAGGCGAAGACTGTCATTTGAATGTTGGATATTAAGTTTACGAGATGAGATTTTACAAGGAGCGATCTGATATATTAAGTATATATAGCTCAATATACTGATTCCGTTTACAAGATTCGGGTTCTATTTCTGTCTCGATATATCCATGTCTATAACACAAAAGCGTGTTAGTTACACCATTTATAACTCAAGATCGGCTGGACAAATATTCATGATTATTGTGCTTTTAGATTTTTTAATTTATTTTAACTAATAATGGCCTTAGCATTTATTGTACACATAGAGTGGCACATAGAGCAACACGGGCCACATTGCTCTATGGTACGGCAGAACGATACTTATCGGGTCAGCTAGTTAAGGGATAAAATAATATCTCAATATTATAATGATCATTGCACATCCATGTAAAGATTGCACATAAGCCTATCCTGCTGTTTTTTGAAGATTCAGCAAAATATAGTAGCGTACTAGAACAACCTGGTACAGTGTTAGTTAATTATTGCAATTATTTGACTATCGGTAATTGCTTGTACAATTTTTAATACTTCTTACTCAGGCTCTTTCAATTTTATCGGAATAAGGCACCCTCAAACAACAAACTATAGTTAAAATTTAACCATGTATAGACAGACATAGATATTGTTGTAAACGGTTTATTAAAAAAATAAGCGGTCTATTGGTTTTCATTTAGATAGTTGAACACAAGTTGACATTATGATCGGGACAGTTAGAGTCTGTTCCAGATCTACGATTACGTTGAATAAGTTCAAACAATAGAACGAAGCGGCCACCGAGATAAAATATCTCATTACTTTTTACAACTTTGAGAAATAAAAGACAAGAAGCTCTGGGGAGCCCGAAGTTTTCATCAGTAGTATAATATACCGTCCGGGCGTTTTTCTGTAACACTAAAATACATCTGCAAAATATATCGTCCCCCGATGCGGTAAGTTCAATTTTGTGTGAAAATTAGGGTCATATTTCTTATATCTTTTCTTAAGGCTTGAGTCGATTCGTATCACGTTACAGAAGCTCGAGGAGTAGTGAAAATTCACTGTTTACTCTGGCCTTGGTTGACCCAAATGTGAATAGGGCGGCTAACCCTTCGTATTTTATGTTCCATATAATTTCTTGTATACAGATAATAATAATTTGTGCCAATAATACTCGTAGCAAGGATAACGTGATTACATAACGGATACATTGTTTGTTTGGTTTCGTCTTTTTGTTTGAGACCAGTTTCAGTTTACCTATAGTAACTTTGGGCATGTTTCTTATCAACATTGTCCCCGTATCCTATAGACTATACAAAAACTTCAGTTACTAATTTATTTTGTGTCACGTATTGTTCTTGGCTCCGTCTTTTACATTGAGTTATAAAACATTGCAGTAACTTTGACCCAGTATGTTTAACTTTAATCCAAGCGATTAGGCAAATTTAAATACGTATTCATTCGTACCTTAATAGCGGCTTGGTAATATTTTTTCCTCCATTTCTATCTCCGATGGTCCCAATAAGATTAATCTCTATAAGAAAAAATCCTCTGCAATAAAAGTATCCATATACAACGTGTAACGTAATAAACGCCTGAAAGTTGTTTGTTCGGCATCGATTTCAAGCATTTTTAATACACCTAATTTTTTGTCCCAAATTAATATTATAATTAAGTAAATTATGGTCACCACCCATTTGGTTGTTCACCAATACAAAAAAGTCAATACAAACGAAAATGAGACTAACGTCTATCCAAAATAAAATGCTAATTTGCAACAAGTTCAATGGAGCTCGTTGAGACGTGCATTATGTAATAAATAGAAATAAAATACGTACATAGTGAATCGAAATCTAAATAAAACACTCGCTAGTAACAATATTCATTTGTTACTAGCGAGTGTTTTATTTAGATTTCGAGTAAATATGGTGATGTCTTTATGTTGCAATATTTATTTTTATGCAGTGTTTGATACTTTCTAAGACTGACCAATCTGACCATACATCTACCATATAATAATACCTCAGTACTATAACTGTATGCTGCAGTGAACATTAAAATTTGATCACGGAATCCTAAAAGTAACAAAAACAGGTGCAGAGACGCGTCGCGGTTACTTTTCACCAAACAGATAATACTATGTTTGCATTAATATTCGAAACGGGTTATCGAGTACCTATTGAATCTCCCATGAGGCTATGTGTTATTTTATTCAGACCGTGAATCCAACTGTAAGAAGGTGTTAAAGAGTGAAGGAATGGATGAATGGAATATGCGAATGGGTCGGCGCGCTCTCTATTCGATCACCAATGTGATGTTAAGTGATGACTGCAGCCTAGTCACCCACACAAAGACCAAGGTCAAAATACAGATACGTTACCACTCATGAGGTCTAAGGTCTTATGCCTCTGTGCCAGAAATTACAGGGCCGTACATTACCACCTGACCTGAACAAGAAAGCGATGAGTACTACCATTTAGCAGCGAATAGATTAGGTAATGCGGTGGTGCCTATACCCGTGAGCTCTGTCACTGGTGCTCTACCACCAGTGGTTGATAAAAACATAAAGCTATAATCAAGTAACATGCGATTTATACCTCCTTAGGTGCACAATATAATATGTAGAAATGTAAATCGAATTATAATTTAAGTATTAAAGATAAGATTGGCTCATAAAGTACGTTTACCGACTCACAGTCACTGCCGTACAAACAAGGTATAAACCTGTGTCGTGGGTGATCTGTAGGCCATACAAATAGACATCGGGAATAAACCACATTTATCCTGGTGCGAGGGTCGAACCTGCGAGCCTCGTTTAAAACGGTCGTCACACACCGAGCCGATCAAATGGCTCATCTATGGGTTATGTTGCTCGAAATGTAAGTACCTACGAAATTTACGTATTGAGCAGGAGTATACCACAATGGCTCATGAAATTTAATTTAATTTTATTATTACATTGTGTAAATTAACATAAAAACAAATAAATATTAAAAAAAGACTGCTATAAGCTGTGGTGGTACATATAAAGCTGAGTATTTTTTGTGGATATCTGTGGTTTTCATTGTTTTGTTATACATACTTATTTTTATATGAATTCCTTATCTTATTAAGTAAGTATTGAAAAAAGAATATAACATAATACATTGAAAGTATCAGCAAACTATTCGTTAATTCAAACTTAATTTTGAATATTAAAGGAGTTCGTTTGTCGTATATTCAGCTAAGGTTATTCGAAATGAAAATAGCGACAAAATTTGCATTCGCCGCAGCTCTGTATCGGCTGCCTGCCGTGTTTGTGGTCTGTATCCAACCCGCAGCGGCACAGGCTCTAGTAAGCTATACGTGTTGTTATAACGCACTAATTTACATACGAACCTTGGGTTCTAATGCTTTGTTCTGTACCTTTACAATAATACGAACGCTCTCAGGTAATTCTGGTGAACACATAAAAAGGCCTTTGAAGGATTTAGATGCATAATTTGTAACTTCTTGAACTACGCTGAAAATTACTATTGATCATAATGAAGTCAGTGTCGTGAGATTGCTTTGTTGTCTGGAATGCATGGTGGTCTTTAATGTTTGTGTTCGCAAAAAAAAGCATTATACTGAAAAAAAAAAAATGAAAATTTCATATGATACAAGCGGCCCGCACCGGCTTCGCACTTGTGTAATTTAGGTAGTAACATAATATCGCGACCATAAATGCGCGCCACAAATTGAAATGCTATCCAGCTCACATCTCAATTTGTGGCTGTCTTTCAAGTTGGATCAACACGGTGTGCAAAGTTTGACTTTTTTATGTTATAGAAGTGGCAAACAAGCAAGCAGTTCACATTGATGTTAAGTGAGGACTGCAGCCTATAACCCCTAACAAAAAGGCCAAGGTCAAAATGCAGATGCGTTACCCCTCCTGATGAGGCCTAAGGTGTTATGCCTCTGTGCCGGAAATTACAGGGCCGTACATTACCACCTGACTGGAACACGGTAGTGCTGAACACTACCATTTAGCGGCAAGTATATTAGGTAATGCGGCCGCGAGCTCCATCACTGGAGCTCTACCACCAGTCAAAATCGGTTAAGTAGTTAAGGAGTCAATTCGTAATCGCGTAATTTATATAAATTAAGAGGTTATGGAAACAAATAATTAATAAATATAAGTAATCCATATTTAAATATAAAATAACATAAAGTTACTTTAGTCGCATATTCGAAATGAAAATAGCGACGAAATTTTTCATTCGCCGCAGCTCTGTATCGGCTGCCTGCCGTGTTTGTGGTCTCTATCAAACCCGCAGCGGCGCAGGCTCGAGTAAGCTATACGTGTTGTTATAACGCACTAATTTGCATACGAACCTTGGGTTCTAATGCCTTGTATTACAATAATATGAGCGCTCTCAGGTAATTCTGGCGACCACGTAAAAGGCCTTTGAAGGATTAAGATGCATAATTATTAAAATACACAGTAAATTGAATATGTTTTAGAATACATTTAACGAAAAAGGGTATCCTTATATGATTATTGTTCAGTATGTATACAGAGGTAAGATTAAAATATGAATAATAAAAAAGCTAAAATCCTGCTTTTTTATTGTTGGTATTTGAAGGTGAAAAAGTGTCCTTATAAGATTACTCATGTTTCTGTCTATCCGTCGGTCACAGCCAAATTGTATTAGGGTGTCAATCGTCGGGAGCCCGCCGGCGGCCTACTAAACAAGGTCACACGTTACTTGAGTTTGGCCGATTGGGTTGGCATATATGAATCAGTGATTTTTGGACGTTTATTGTAAACTAGTTGTGCCCGCGACTTCATCCGCGTGAGAATTTATGATTGTTCAGTATTTACCCGGACGAAGTCGTGGGCGCAGCTAGTATAAAAATAGCCTAAGTTACTCCTTATTACATAAGCTATCTGCAAGTGAAAGTCCCGTCAAAATGGGTCCCGCCGTTCCCGAGATTAGCGAGGACAACAACACAGACAGGCAGACAAAAATTTAAAAAAAAATGTTGTTTTGGTATATGTACCTACCGTGTATACATACATATGCATTAAGCAAAAAGCGGTTATTTTTATATTACAAACAGACTAATTTTATTTATTTGTATAGATAAACGTATGGATAAACAAGTTTTTTTACACAGAGGACACGGCGGCTCGTCTCGAGACGGCAAATCTAATTCACCGGGCAATCTGCGAGGGCAGAGCCAAAATAAAAGTTAGCGCAACTGCCTAAGGGAGACCCCTGTGGGTTAGACCCCGTTGGCTTAGAGCGTTACGGAGGGACATATAAGACATATGCAATTAGGGCTGATGACTAAACTTTTCGCTCTAGTCATCAGGCGATAACTGGAAACGACCACGCGGGTCGTGCTAGGGTTGGGGTTGACGGCAGGCGCGGCGCAGGACGACGCTTTTAGGGCGCACCTTAGACGTCTCCTTTTGTCGCGATCAAAAGGAGTGCAGGTTGCGGCCGCTCTGATAAGCGGGTTCCGATGATGCTCTTTTTATAAACTGCCGGATTGTAGGCAAGTTAACATCGATATGAAGGTTTTCGTTACATACGTACCCAGACGTGCCTATGGATTTATGTAAAAATCGATTTTGGATTACCTGTAAGCTATGGATTGTTTTGTTATTCGCGTGGGAAAAGACTGGCTTCGCGTAGCATAGGATTGGCCTTATGCATGACGTATATGCGCGGATTTTATTCTGTGCCGATATAAATAATATATTAGTATTTTTTAGCGTAAAAAACTTTCGAGAGTTGGTGTTTCGCATCGTGAATATTACGTAGCTATTCATTCCTGTCACGCGCGTTTGTGCTGTTTATTTATATTTACTTTGACATACGCAAATAATACGAACTTTATTAGCCCATCTGACTTTATAACTCAATCTATTTGTGTATACTTATATTATAAAACAGGAAACATTTGTTTTTTTAGTATGTATGTTTGTAATGTTTTCACACAAAAAGTACTCCATCGATTTCAAAAATTCTTTCAAACGCGGACTAGGCAGAGCTTAGTACCTGCTCTCGGTAAACTCCAGTGGGTGCTGTTACTACTTACTAACAGCCCGCCACAAGGCTGCTCTGCCCTCAAATATATATTTTTATTATTATTCATATTGAAGTATGAGTTTGTATGACTTTTTTTATTACAATCATAATTTATTTAATGGAAAAAGATGTCAGGGACTACAATAAAATTATGTGTTTATTTTTTTAGGACGGACTTATGTAGGCGGCACTTCTCGAGACGGCCATATCTTACCGATAAAAGGCGCTCTGTCATATTACATTTCACGTAACTTCACGCCTGTAATCCCCGAAGGGGTAGGCAGAGGTAAATGCAAGCATTCAAGCATACATGCAGACACCCACGATTCGCCGGTTGCGAAACTTCGAGGTACTGGGAAATTGCCAGAAAATGGAAAAAACCCTAAAGAACTAGAGATAAAGGACTTTACACCATTATCTCTGATAACCCCCTACCCGGGCATCGAACCCAGGATCTCAGCGTAGTACTAGTGGCCTGCTACCACTAGGCTACCAAAGCAATTACATTTCAGTGTTAGTTATTACGCTATCTCTTTATTTCATTACATTATTTTCATCAATTTCACAGATCATAAAAAGCTATAGGGTACTTTCAGTTGACGTTGAATATTAATTACTTTATTTCGGAGAAGAAAACATCGCTTTGCTGCGAGTATAACTTGTTTATGATAATTTTATATTCTAAAAACTGCCCGAATGAAGTTTTTAAAAATTATGATATAAGTGCTATTAAGGATAACCTGGTTAGGAACAACGTAAATCTGTTCGTGTGTCAGTTCATACGCCATTTACATAACTGAAACTCTACTGCCAAATAAAGTTTGGACGTCACTGCTATAATGATGCATAATTTTATTCAGCGGTAGATAATGAGTTAAAGCGAAGATGCCTACGCCCTCGAGCATTTCACACTACTTTAGCTCTCCTGCGAGGAAAAGTTTTAGTGCCGTTCTCACAGAAAACTAATTTAATGCAATGAAAAATTACAGCGCTTTAAATATGATATCCATATTAATTTCACGGATCATAAACGCGTCTGTATTAATATAAGGTGTCTAAGACGGTAAAATAATATTTTTCAACTGCTTCAGTGGTAGGAGGCCGTGGTAGCACATACTGGATTTGATATTCTGATCGAGAGTGAGGTAGATTCAGAGTGGGATCCAAGGTATTTGGAAATGTGTCTATTTAATTAATGATTAATTAATGTTGTAAAAGAGACTCACAGACTCACAAACATGAATATATTATGTTTACACTTCAGCGTAATGAGGCAGTGCAGTGGTAAAGTTTGAAAAAAAAAACATTAGATAAAATATAATAATCACTTACAGTATGTGTTTTTTAACGCTAAGGCCTTCACGGAGTAGGCAGAGAGCGTGGAGCGCCAAATATCTCAAATACGTGTTTACACTCCTGAAGAGTCACTCTTTCATATTCATCACTCTCTTCATCATACTCGTAAAATCACCAATTTATTGAATTATTAAATATTCTAAATGACTGTTATGTACAGACAAATCAGCCACGATGAAGTTTCTTTATGCAACAACTATGATCCTGACCACCAAAAAGAATTCAATATAAGCTTGTCCGCGTTCAGTCCGCTTGAAGCGAGGTTTGCGAGGTTTTACAATAATTTATATTTCACTCACCAATTATATACTTGTACTTGAAGTTTAGATATATACGAGTATATCAAAACTTTAACCCCCTTATTCACAATCGTATTTTAGCTAAAGTGTTGCTAATCTCTCCTTTATCCTTTTCTATCCTGCACATTTGACAATGCAACTGACAAAGACAAAGCATTCTATAGCTAAAACGTATCTTATGTACGTTTATGAATAAGGGGGTAAGTATATAATTGGTAAACTGCCTCGGTAGCCTAGTGGAAGCAGGCCACTACTACTTTTTTCTCTCTGTTTGGTAATGTGCCCGGAGATGTCAACAGGCTCGCCACTTGTTACATGTGCCAAAAACGTAACCGGCGAACCGTGGGTGTTTGCATGTATGCTTGATGCATGCGTTTACCTCAGCCAACCCCTTCGGGGATTACAGGCATGAAGTTACGTAGATATATCAGGATAAAAAATGTATATACAAATGTAAACATCGTTTAGAAACAAAAAAATACAATGTAATGTAAAAGAACAGCATCTTTAAGTAATAAATACTTAAATTCACCGAATATGATAACCAAAAAACGAATACCTATCCGCACAATGGCAAGGAAAATAAATAGGTCTGCAATTTTATATCATATTTTTTACCATCGCATGCATAGAATTTTTTTCTTGGTTCTATTAATGCCGGGATCTGAATACCTTGAATTGGGTACATAAAGATAAGAATTCGCTTCACCAGTCTCGGGTCTCCCCTAAAATTTATGATCGTTTTGCATGGTTTTTTCAAAGTTTAGCTGATTTCGTGTGCAAATGTTACAAGTCCGTTCGATAGAAGACTTTATTAAGGACGGAGGACGAAGTTTTTATTGAAACGCCCTTTATTTATGCGGAAATTTAACCATTATGGAATTTATAATTGCACTATAGAAGTTGGAATAGATTTATTTGCATATTTTAAAGTTAAAGCTTACAATATAACAATTCTAGATTACGCTTGTGACGTCTTCGGCGTGGTCATTAGTAATTAAATATGGTAATCCTGGTCGTGTCTTAGTGTGAGCGAAATTGCATATTTTTTATTTATTTACACTTAAAATACACATATGAAGAGAATCTCTGTAAAATAATGATGTACTTATGTATTTTTTAAAATGATGGGTGTGTACCCATCCATTCCGCCCATCTTTTATTTAATAGATATTTAAATAACTTCCCAAACTCGAGGTTGTTTCACAGTTTTTTATCTTTAATCTGAATTTTGACCTCTGGATTTTCTTTATATGCCTAGACAGCAGTTGTCGCCCATGTGAACTGCATGACTGCTTGATACCCCCATCTATCTATCTTAACTATATATATAAAAATCAATTGCTGTTCGTTAGTCTCGCTAAAACTCGAAACAGGCTGGGCCGATTTGGTATTGAATGATTTTTGGAAGTCCAGGGAAAGTTTGAAAGGTAAGAAAATATGAAGAAATTGAAGGGAAGCAGTAAAAACCACTTTGACACTTTATTTCGACGCCGGGACAGCTAGTAACATATAAAAACAAGTTTATTTGTAGTCCAAAAAAAGAAACACTGTGCAAGAAACTCCATTTTTTTTAGTTTTTTGCAACAATGTTTTTTAGATGTCTATTTTTGAAACGTACCTAGTATAGCATAAAGGTTACAGGTTACACTACATGGTAATTATTTAAAAGAACAGTTTGCAGCGGTTTTTATGCATAATAAAATTATGACAGATCCCGAGCACCGTGGTTTGGTTAACGGCCCACTAAAAGGGACGGGTTCTAATTGTTTTGAATAATGTACTCACACTCCCTATTCATGAGCCTTAATGTATGCAGATAATAAAAGGTAGAGGTGAAAAAGTTTGTGCACCATTGTTTTTATCGGCGGGTCCCTGAAAAGGTACAGCAACCACAAAAATTTTAATGTTTTTCAAGGCTTAAATTATGAATACCCGTATTACACACGCATTGGAATAAACATTTTTTTGTAGAATAGAATAGAATATTGTTTATTGTAGACCAGAATTGTAGGAAATACAGATGTTATTATAACAATAGTAGGCAATACATTGTATGGTGTATTTTGAAAATGTCCCTCTCAGTTGTACTTCTATCATTTTTTCCGAATATTGCATTTGAGTGAATTCTTTATAGAACCTTCAAGAAATATTTATATTTTTTCGCAATAACACGCGAGTGAGTTTAGAAATTAAAGAAAACATGAAAAAAAAAACTTGACTTCGGACAGGGTCGAACCTGTGACCTCAGGATAACCAGTCCAGCCGCTTTATCACTCAGCTTCCTAAGGTAACGAAGCCTTACATCCAAGTGTCGAATTCTCTTTTCCCTTTTGATTTAACTGATTACGGTATTGGTAAACGACATCCATTGATAACTAATTAATAGCGATTTGACTTCGGTAGGTTACGGTAAAGCGACTGGACATGTTCTCCTGAGATCACAGGGTTGATCCATGCTCGAAATGTTTCCTTTTAATTTAATCTTTAATTTCTGTACAGTACATTCCGCATTTAATTGTAAAAAAAACTTAAATTTATGCATCTGCTCAAGCCATTGTCCATATCGATTCACAAAGCTAAAACACAAACTAGGACAGGGTATCCAAATGTAAACTTGCTTTTTGTGTCTGCACAGCTTACATTAGTCTAGAATTTAAAAAGTTAAAATTAGTTGGCTGGTAGCCTAACAGTCCGCTTCAATATACGGTTATGTTCCCCGGGGAAGCCGGTTGCGTGGTTTGGACACCAATTGCTTTGCGCCAAACAAGATATCAGCCATCCACATAAAATTAGTACAGACAATGGAAATAATTGAACATTGACTTGATTTTGAAGAGCGGAAAATTTTGAATTTTTTTGCATTATGTGTGAGCGAGAGCATTATTTTTGCGATTGAGTGAGTGAAACAAAAACTACACAATTATGTAAAATAAAAGCAAAAACATGGAATGTTAGGTATCTGCTTCTGTATGAATTTATTATTTGTAAAGATTGAGTCTTGTAGATACTGATATAATAGACTCTGTTTATAAATTATTATCGTGAATAACAATAATAAGTTGACGTTAGGTAAATGGCCTGGTTTTTTAGAGTACAATAACTAAAAAAAAAATTTGATCTAAATTAAGGAATTAAAGTTTTTTTTTAATTTTATCAGATTGGGTTTTAAATGATATCAAATTATATTATCATTAAAAATATTGAAAAAATAAATTCCAGGGGATGTTACTAGATCGATACCGAACCCAAATATGTGATTAGAAATTTTTTTGTCTGTCTGTCTGTCTGTCTGTTTGTCTGTCTGTTTGTTCAAGCATCACAGAAAAACTACCGGTCCCATTACAATGAAACTTGGTATGATTATACTTTAACCTTTGGCGCACAACACTGGGTACTTTTTATCCTGGGAAAATGTCTGTTTGTCTGTGTGTTTGTGCACGCTAATATCAGAAACGGCTTATTCGATCTGTGGTTTATTACACTAATATATATATTACACTAATATATTGTGGTAAGTTCCACTTAACATTTAGTGTTTGTTTCATGTAAATCGGTTCAGAAATCAAAAAGTTATGTCAACTTAAAGAATCATATCGAAAAATTTTAAAGCTATTCTGTATCTTAGTTCTATCTTTTAGAGGGTTTCGTATCTAAAAGGTAAAAACGACGAACGAACGAAACAAAGGATTACTAATCCTCCGCTGTCCGTCTGTCTGTCCGTCTGTCTATCACCAGCCTGTATCTCATAAATAGTGATAGCTAGAAAGCTAACATTTTCACAAATTATGTATTTCTGATACCACTATAAAGACAAAATTAATTACTAAAAATAAGAAAATGAAAATGTTAAGGGGTCCAAGGGGGGATTCAATAAACGTGTTTTTTTTTCGTATATTTTTTGTTCGATAATAATAACGGTAGCAAGTAGACGCTTAAAATTTTAACAGAATTTTTAGGTCTTATGTTGTATATTACCTTCCATAATCAATCTATACAAATAAATAAAATTGGAGTGTCTGTTTGTAATATAAAAATAACCGCTTTTTACTAAATGCATATGTATGTATACACGGTACATATATCAAAACAACATTTTTTACTATTTTTGTCTGTCTGTCTGTTTGTTCTGGCTAATCTCGCGAACGGCTAGACCGATTTTGACGGGACTTTCACTGTCATATAGCTTATGTAATAAGGCGTAACTTAGGCTCCTTTTGTACTAGGTGCACCCACGACTTCGTCCGGGTAGGTCCTGACAAATCACAAATTCTCACAGGGACGAAGTCGCGGGCACAGCTAGTATCACAAATAAAACAGGTATATATCAGAATGGTATATTCAGAAACAAGTAAAGTTACTAAATGAAGATTATTATTTGCCATAATAAAAGGCTGTGATGGCATAATAAAATGAGCTTTCAATGATTAATAGCTATAATAGGAATTATTAGAATGCTATATTTTTTTATCGAGAATCCTTTTATGCTCGTATAACTACAGGACATAACTGATATATAATTCAACCTCTTTAAAAATACGACTAGCTTTAAATATTATTACTGTATTAATCTGCATAATATTACGTTTATCAATATGTATTTTATTCCGTTTCTTTTTGGATCCAAATCTAAGAAGTTTTCGAACAAAAACAAAGTTAATTTTTGTTCTTAACGAGTCGCTCAAGACATTTATGATCAGTGAAAATAATAAAATTAATACAACTGATTTTTTTATGACCTTTCAGTTTTTCCTTACGTTTCCCAAGAAACTTTACATTTCCGTTAGAATGAAATACAATAAATTTGATTATTCAAATACATTTTGGTGATGTTGTGTTTTGTAAATAAGAGTAGAGAGATTTTACTAGCTTATATGAAATCGGAAGCCTCGGCATCTTACTAGTAAAGGGACTAAAGGATCATCATCATCATACGTCACTTCTGTCGAAAGACATTCACTGTTGTACAAAAAACCCTCCTCAAAGATGCTAACAACAGGGTCTTAATCACTCGTTAAGCGAATTGTCGATCGCAGTGGCAGTAGTTTTATCGCTTGATATTGCTGCCCATCCGTCGTTTTTGCATTTAATACCGCTCGATTCGAATGGTTTGACCGCCATTGTTCCGTTGGATGACTGCACTAGCGGAAGAATTCTCCTCCACTAGCGAACGGTGGGATCGCAGCGTTTCGACGTCCGAGACTAAAGGGATATAATAATATTTTTACGTTGTGCACATTTAATATACAACGTGTAACATATTTATTTTTAAGAAAAATGGAAAGAAAAATTTGACTTCAGGCGAGACTCGAACATGTGTTTCACAAGCATGTCTTAATGCGAAATAATATAGTAAACAACGTGTAACATGATTAAATGTACAACCCGAAACTAGTTTGTTCTGAATCGATAAGCGAATCGATTTCAGGCATTTTTGATATAGGTAATATTTTGTCCCAAAATTCATTACAATTAGAACTCGTTAAGACGTGCTTTTTATTAAAAATAATAATTTAAGAAATAAAATAGTTGAAAATAATCTTATTACTAGCGAGTGTTAAATAAGGGTTACGCTACATCACATTGCAACAGTGTGCATGTGTAAGTAGGTTTGTGGTTTATGTGCAGCCGTAGGTAGAGGTAGGTTAAGTATGCATAGAGTGTACATACTGTTTGTAGACAACTTATTTCTTAAATAAAAAATATTAAATACATAAACATGTCATTTCAGTTCTTGTATTATGATTATAACTCGATTTTCAAATCGGGGCGTTAGAGAGTGTGCTTTATTCCCGTTACATGTTGTATATAAATATTTTAACATCGATCCGAAACTTTATACTCTACTCTGATATAATTATTTCAGACCTTGTTAACAAACCATGTGTAGACCGAACCTAACATGATACTCTCTATTTACTTAGCCTGGGTTGCGATATTTGTTAAAGTTATTGTAATATTTCACATCCAGCTCTAACTTTAACAGATTTCTTTAAGATAGAGAAAGATGTGAAATGTTACAATAACTTTAACTTAAACAAATATCTTGGTGAAACCCAGGCTTAATGTAATGTATGCGTAAGTCAAGGTGTTAATATTCTCTGGCTACGAGCTTCTACGGCTAGGTACACATTTACGTAGCACCGCAGCAATAGACTGTAGCAATCTGGAGATTTCCGTAGGTTATCAACAGGTGCGTAGCGTGTGTGACGGTGTAGGCGCATGAATTATGGACGACACGGCACGGCGCTAATTGATTCTTGAACTAAACTCGCTCGGTACTTGTCCTTTAACCATACCCATACAAAGTGTTGAATTTGTGCGATATCCTTTGTATGACGTTCAGTAAAATATTAAATAATCTCTTGTAATGAATATTTATTTTTTACTAGCTGTGCCCGCGACTTTGTCCACGTGAGAAAAAATATGATTGTTCAGCATCTACCCGGACGAAATCGTGGTCGCAGCTAGTATAAAAGTAGCCTAAGTTACTCCTTATTACATCAGCTATCTGCCAGTGGAAGTCCCGTCAAAGTCGGATACACTCCAATTCTACTTATTTGTATGTAGGTATGTATGTATGTATGTATGTATGGATGTATGGAGATAAAAGTAGCCTAAGTTACTCCTTGTCACATCAGCTATCTGCCAGTGAAAGTCCCGTCAAAATCGGTAAAGCCGTTCCCATGATTAGCCCCGCCAAACAGACAGACAGACAAACAAAAATAGTAAATTAAATTAATAAATGTTTATTTGTCACCAATACATATTGTTGGTACTTACAGTTTAGTAGATTTTAAGCAGTATGATGTATAAAAAACAGTTCACTGTGGTGATCACTAGCATCTAAACTAGGCCGAGCCTCTATCTTAGATGCTAGTTGCTTCCTGTGATACACAATCTTTGATACACAATATAGAAATACAGAACATTTTGATCTTGTTAAGCGAAACCACACTTAGGATACTTATTTTAACACATTATTACTTAATTAACTTTAGGTTAGAAACGTTGTAAAAAATGTTGTTTTGGTATATGTACCGTGTATACATACATATGCATTTAGTAAAAAGCGGTTATTTTTATATTACAAACAGACACTCCAATTTTATTTATTTGTATAGATTTAATTCAGAAACAATTGAAATAATTATGGTTAGTCTAAAAATATTATGATATTATCAACTGCCTCAGCATTGTAATGGTACCAGGCTAGTCCTGATATGCTTCGATCCCCAGGTCGACGGCATCACAGTAGCTTAAGAGTCAAGTACTTTTTTCTGCTTATGGTCAGAACTTATTTTCTAGTGGTCCATTTTATGAAATAACGAAACTGGTTTGAAGATGTAGAATACATAAAGTCAGATCGTGTAAAACTATAAAATCCTTCTTAAAAGTGTACCAATATGCATGGATGTATGGAGATAAAAGTAGCCTAAGTTACTCATTATTACATCAGCTACCTACCCGTGGAAGCCCCGTCAAAGTCGGATACACTCCAATTCTACTTATTTGTATGTAGTTATGTATGTATGTATGGATGTATGGAGATAAAAGTAGCCTAAGTTACTCCTTATCACATCAGTTATCTGACAGTTAAAGTCCCGTCAAAATCAGTCCACCCGTTCCCAAGATTAGCCCCGCCAAACAGACAGACAGACAGACAGACAAAAATAGTAAAAAAAAATGTTTTGGTATATGTACCGTGTACATACATATGCATTTAGTAAAAAGCGGTTATTTTTATATTACAAACAGACACTCCAATTTGATTTATTTGTATAGATATAAACAGACACTCCAATTTTATTTATTTGTATAGATTGTATAGATATAGATTAGACTTCTATAACCAGTGAATCTGATACAGCTAAAGTTGAATCCACCGTTTTTTAAATCCTAGTTCATGATTCTTGTTTCCTCAAATATTCCATGTAAAACATCTTGAAAATACGACAATCGGATTCAAGTTACTTGATGTAACCTTGATAAAGCGGATTAATATCACTCTTTAAATAAATATAATAAATCTCGCAAATGAGATTACAAACAAGAGAACAATGTTATAAGTTGTTTACCGTCGTTCTTGAGATTATATCAACAGAGCTGTCAGTTAACTCTGTAGTACTTTGTGGAGTCCTCTGCTATGATCGCGGCCTAGTACAACTTCTTTGCAAGAATATAAGACCAATTGGAACAAACTAGAGGGAACTGTGGAGTAAACAATCCTTAGATACAAAAAATAAGATAGCACTCTTTTGTTTTTCTATTCACGAGTACTACGTACTTGTGCTTTCATTAATATTGTTGTGCGCCATAACAGTATATATACATTTAATGCAGATATCTACTATTCGCTAAACAAACGGAATTCTAATTCTGGAAATATCACTCATTACTTTGACTAGAAACAAATGCAAACAATTTTTGCCGTACGAACATATTATATAGAAACTAATTTTCATCGATTTTAGAGAACATAATAAGATATCGATAGTACGAGTAGAACATACTAATAATGTTAACAGATTGGATTTTACTTTTTATAAATAACATTTCATCTCATCATCAGACTTCCCCCTGCACTATACGAGCAGCATATCCACGATACGAGCGGTTTTTCATTCATGACTAATGCAATAAATTGTGATGTTAAAATGTGTACGTTTATTTGCTTATTTTTAAGAAAATCTCTAAAATAAAAAAATAAATTTACCGCACTTCAAAAAAAGTCACGGTGTAATCAAAACTGCCTTTTAAATTATTTTTTTATTAGAGACTGGACTATGAATAGTGTTTAAGTAGATAATAAATCTATGGTTTATACACTGCTGCTAAGCCATCGAGATTCCTCACAAATATTGATATGATGTGTGAATATTTTGCAATGTCAAAACTAAACGCAAGCGGATATAATTAATTAATGAAATGACCGCCCGCAACAAAAGCGGGACCTAATCAATTATCTTGTGTCTCATTAGTATGCAAGCAGTAGTCTATGAGCGCGCCCGATACTTTTCAAACAAATCACTTTATAATGAAGGAAAATGTAATTAATAATACAAAGTAAATTAAAATAGATTTTTGAAATGATTTTTTTTTATAAGGATTTCATAAACAAAGCGGAAGATAAGAGAAAACTAGATCGGCTTGAGCATTTTGCTTGATATTTGCGGTTTAAAACTCACTGACGGCCTTTGTAATACTGATGTAAGGAAAAAGCTTTTTTACGCAAAATATCGGTAAAAATGTGGAAGATTGGCTTAAAATGGTCTTTAGGACAGAAATATACTAATGAATATTTAGAATGGCTATCTAGGGAATTCCAATACCACAGAAATTTTAAAAATTATTTTTTTTTTGTGCTTAAGACCAAATCGGTCTATTATCAAAATATGGACACAGAGGTTTATTTACTGACACAGTGATTAAAAAATAAGTAGTCTTTGAATCAGTACGTTAGTATGATGATAAGTACAGAACAAGATTGAGGTGTAACTCTATCTTATTCTGAATTTATCATCATACTAATCATACTTTGGAACCTATAATTGAATTTGTATAATAATGGCAACCCATTATACGTCCCACTGCTGGGCACGAGTCTTTCCCCTTTTTTTTTGGGGGGAGGCCTGGAGCTTACTCCACCACGCTGTTCCAATGCGGATTGGTGGAGGTGGGTGGGTTAGTGGCCAACCCACTGTCGGATGTTTTCAAACCGCCCATAAGGCCTCCGACAAGGTTTAACGACTGCTATCCATCGATAGTAACCGGGACTGACGGCTTAACGTGCCCTCCGAAGCACGGAAACGCGCATTTAATTTGCCACTAGCGGTCACCCATCACACTACCCGACCGCGCCCGTAGTGCTTAACCGAGCAGATCGCTTACGATCTACACCAGCCGCTGGGCCATGTGAATTTGTATGAACACGTACAACTCCAGTTTTAAATACTTACGAGTATGTTATTAACTTTGAAGTTATTTTGTACTTTAACAATTTGAGATCGGTGAAAGATACTGACTAAATTTGTGGACATAGGCGAGTGACGTAGCACTGTACAATGCCACGCGTACTGTGACTGTACTAACACTAGTAACGTTCATACTATCAATATTTTATAATATTTTTTTTTTGGCAAAACTAACTGACTACGCTACTAAATGGTTGGATATCTATCATAGTGAACGTCAACGGTTGGTAATGCTTAATAATCGTGAAATATCTATATAATAAAGAAAGTTAAAAAATCTGTTAGTTTGTTTTTATAGACAACAAGCTGACCCGGTGAACATCGTACCGTCTTAAGATTAAATAATGTGTCAAGGATTCGACAAAGTACCAAACTATTTAAAAGGAATAAATAATGTTTGTTTTTATTATTTTCCTTACAATTGTTTTATATACTCTCTTACATATAAGCCGTCCATGGTTTTTAGAAATATTTCAAATCTAAAATTAGCCAGATCAACAAACGTCATAACATTTATAAATTAATAGAGATTTGGTAGATAATCTTTTTTTTATGTAATGGAAGTGGTAAACAAGCCTACCATTACTGACCATTACTACCAGTTAGCGGCAAGTATATTAGGTAATGCGGTGGTGCTTACGCCCGCGAGATCCGTCACTAGAGCTCTACCACCGGTACATCATTTCTATCAGTCTATTCAGTCTATTTTAATTTATTGTATCCTTTATTCAGTCAGTAAAACTAATCAAAATGTAAAAGTATGTGTATGTGGATAAAGCAATAAAAATATGTTAATAAACACATAGAGGAAGAACTTCCGCGTGAGTTGCCTCCGCAAATATTATTTCCATCCCATAAACAAAACGGATTAAAGGTAACCGAGCGTGTGCATAGATTTATATCGCTGAAATCCAACCAAAACACATCAGTGCACACTATCAGCCCATTGTCACTTCGTTTCAAAAACTACTCTAGATATTACAAAAAATATCAGGCATGTAATATTACTTTATCATTTCTGCTATTAGTTTACTCAAATTATATTGTTGCTTATGTCCTGGGTATTAAGGCACTACGGTTCAATTTCCGTTTTATGGATATTGAAAGTTACATACAAAACATAGCGTTTTTTTATATTTTTTGGGAATTTATTTATTTGCCTGTAGATGTTTTTTAATGTAATGATGGTAGCAAGCAAGCATACTGTTGACATGGCTCTCAATTTTATTTGTTTTATAACTACTGAACTACTGGTTGAGTCGAAACTTGGTACCGAGAATCTATTCAGACAACTTGCTTACCACACACGAATTATGTAGGTTTTCCTGTATATATAAGAAATTAAATTGGCTGTTTGTTTTCCTTTTAGGCAGAGTAACTTGCCGCTTAATGGGCAGGTAGATTATTACCTAAACATTTAGCGGCAGTACGGTCCTGTGATTTCCGGCACAGAGACATAACAGCTTAGGCCTCAAGAGTGCCAACGCATCTACATTTAAATATCTCGATATTTGAGACTGGTGGTAGAGCTCCAGTGACAGAGCTCGCGGGCGTAGGCACCACCGCATTACCTAATATGCTTGCCGCTAAATGGTAAAGTTCAGCACTATCGTGTTCCGGTCAGGTGGTATTGTACGGCTCTGTAATTTCCGGCACAGAAGCATAACACCTAATGCCTCAGGAGTGGCAGCGTATCTGCATTTTGACCTCTGGTCATTGTGTGGGTGTCTATAGGCTGCAGTCATCACTTAACATCAATGTGAACTGCACGCTTGTTTGCCACATTTATTACAAAAAAAAATCGCACTGGATGTAGATGTTTATAGGTAGTACCTATTATCGATGTGAACTCTACGTTTTAGTTGCGACTTCATGAGAAATTAAACAGAATTTATAAATTATTATAAAGAGCACAAAATTATTTTACTGAAAAATATAAAAAATGGTGTGCTTAGGTATCTAAGCTTGCAACATCGTAAAATGTAATGTTCGGATCGCAGTGCCAGTCTGATGACAAGCAAAAGCATAGACTAAACGCTACATGGGGTATGTTATTACAATTTTGATGAGTCAGTGAGTCAATGAGTTTTCGAGAATCCTATTTTGCAACATCAGTAACTCAGTAGCATTTCAGTAATTTAAATTTTAAGGCAATGAGGTTAATCTATATAGAGAAGACAGAGGGAACAAAAAGCCGGTTCTGTTTTTAAATTGTATACCAAAATGGGGTCGTGACGCCACCTTCTATAAAAAATCTTAATCTGTGTCATAATTATGTTATATTTATTTATTCTTTATTACACAAAATAAGCACAAAAGGCGGACTTAATGCCTCTAGGCATTATCTCCCAGTCAACCATTGGGTAGTAGTGATAGGCAACGAAAGGGTGCAGAAATATGATAAAATGATCAATATAAATTGAAAAGCGGGAAGAAACATAAATAAATTACTCATAAGAGTAGCAAAACCTACTAAAAATAAACATAAATGCTAATATAAAGTATAAATAAATACGATACATATTGAATATAGTAAATTAATAAGATATATATTATAATTCAATTATATTATGACGCCAAGACAAAAAAATTTCAACTGCAAGAGAATTCTGTCACTAGTGGATTCAGTCAAACCATTCCAATGGGATAATAGTAGGTAAGTGCAATAACGCAAGATGGACAGTGTCTTGCGATAGAACTACCACCACTGCGATAGCCAATCCGCGTGCTAAGCACGGCGATAATGGCATATCTTCTTATGGAGAGGTTATGGTAATAATACCCGAACGAAACGTTGTGACACATATTAATGGTATTATTCAATCTTCTCAAAGCTCAAGAATAATTTACAGGTTTTCTAGTGTAGATATTTCCATAGCCTTACATAATAATAATAATGGCTATAGTAACCTTTGATACGTCCCACTGCTGGGCACGTATCTCCTCTTCTTGGGAGGAGGCCTGGAGCTTACTTCACCACGCTACTCCAATGCGGGTTGCTGAAGATACGGCAGTACAACCCGTTGTCGGATGTTTTCAAACCGCCCATAAGGCCTACCGGGTTTAACGACGTGGTGGGGGTAATATAATCGACCGCAGAGCTCATGGTGGCTAGAAGTAAAAATAATGGAGACATGTTAAAATAATATTCCATTAACATTATTATTTTAATAATCGATGTCTTTGTACAACCTACATAATATTCCCGCACAACTTTTTGCTAATCTAACAATAATGTACATTACTATGTAATTAACTGTATCGTTGGCACATGGAACCCATTAGCCAAGGATGTAATTAACTTTATTATACTGAAAAGCCTTCGCCAGGCTCGTTTCAAATTTGCTTTTGTAAATAGGCTATCCTATATTTTTTATGATAGAGCAATAACTTCTTGGATATTAGAACGCGGGGAATTTTTATTCAATAGAAGCGAGTTTTCAATGTATACAATGACTTAAATAATGCATGTAATATGAAAGTATAATATCTACGTACGTACTTCGTAATTTTATTACGGCAATATACTTTAAGTAAATTCCATCCAGTCCCTCATAAATTTTTATGCTTCGACGCTTTACGAGTAAGTGTCACCAGTTTCTTGATGCTTCTAGATTATTATCAAACTTCTAATTTATATCACTTACTGATCAATGGTGCAATCACCGTATCCCAAAGGATTTTAAATAAAATTCGATTTTAGTGGTGTTAATTTTACGAAACTACACGTTCGTTGTTTAATTAGAGACCCAAGGACGAGAAACCTTACTCAAAGTGGTGTTAATTTGCCGTAGGGTTTGTGCTGAAATGCTCAAACAGTCGGCTTGTAGGATCCTCTGTGACCGACCGACCAATAGAAGCCTCTCTGGCAACTGACTTTTAATCCGGAAAACTAAGACCGATTTTCAATAAATCTTTCCTTCTTACAAAGCAAACGACGAACAAGATAGATTTTTATGTCCCACAGTTTTGAATAAAATTCCGGATAACTTTTTCGTTTGTAATCAGAAAAATAACTTAGTCTAGTAGTTAAAGAATATTGGTAATGGAATAAGTATTTTTTACTAAAAGAGTTTCAAGTCTCAATAGCATTGCATCCTGTAGACCTCTATTCAAGTCTCAATGCAAGTATGTAACGTTATTTGTACCCACTCGGTACCGTTTAACTCAAGTTTCATATTATTATTTATTGCGAAAAATAAAAATATGACCCCTAATACATTTGTTAACAAATAATAAACAGCGTTTAATTCAAATCCAATATTTCATATTTTTAGATAATATTAAATTTGTTAATATTCTGGAAGAGAAAGCAATGTACGCTAACAAAATTCTGGATGAAATGCAGTCAAGATAAAAATAATTAATGGGTTTTTTATCGAAAAAAGCTTAAAGCGATAACGCATTATGTGAAAATTGAACACTTTCTTTAATTATTCGTCCATCAAATTGATAAACAAATATTTTTGTTCTAAAGTTTTTGTATGTAATCTACCCTACACTTAACGATTACAACCTGTATACAAGAATATCTTTCTTGTATACATAATGAGAGTGTGAGAGTGGAAAATGTATTTTTTTTGGATATTTCTCGTTTTATTTTTAAAAAGTTGTTATTGTCATTTTACTTATAAGGTAAAGTATCGAAACATATCAGTTTAAAGTTTTTTGATATCTGTAATAGTTATATATCACGAAATCACAGGAACTAACCTAATTCGACCACTAAAGGTATGTTTTGGGTTTTTGGGGTTGATAGTTTGTATAAAATAGAAACAGCAACGGTGGTTCGGTTTAAGGAGTTCTCTGGAGTTAGTTTGCAGGTCTAAGTATATGTTACTTAGACCTGCAAACTAACTCCAGAGAACGAGAAGTAGAAAGATTTGGCTACTTGGTCTAATGCAGATCTATATATGTTCTATACATATATACTACAAAAAAATTTTTTTGAGTGTCTGTATTATAATCCTTACTAATATTATAAATGCGAAAGTAACTCTGTCTGTCTGTCTATCTGTCTGTCTGTTATCTTTTCACGTCCAAACGACTGAACCGATTTTATTGAAATTTGGTACAGAGATAGAGCTGACTTTGAGAAAGAACATAGGCTACTCAGTTATTTATAAAACGACATCCACGCGGGCGAAGCCGCGGGCAACAGCTAGTATTTTATAAAAATTACTAAATACATATGTAGGTATGTACACACGTTACATATTTTTTTTACATTTTATGTCTGTCTGTTTGATTCAGCTAATCCCTGGATCGGCTTGACTGATTTTGACGGCACTGTCACTGGCAGATTGTTGATGCAATAAGGAGTAATTTAGGCTACTTTTGAATTTAAATTCTACGTAGATGAGGTCGCGGGTACAGCTAGTAAGAAATAAATTTAAAAGTTAATCATAATTATACATAGTAGATATAAATGGATAAACTGATGCTAATTCTAGGAAACATTTAGAAATTCCATTGTTTAATTATTATCTGCATAACCCTTATTAAACTGGATGAAAGAAGCTTTTATGTAAAATGTTTAGAGTAGCATATCAGATTCAAAGACGATAAGATAAATAGAAGCTTTTGCTTATTATAATGAAAGACTTTCTATTGAATTTGATATTATTCATAAATTGATCGCCTTATTTTGTTAAAGTAGAGTTTCTTATTATATCAGCATTTGGACAGTAAATATCCTTACAACATTTTGGCAGGTGTAGTAGATTTGTATGACTTTTATAATTTCTGTTACAAAACTCCACAAGGAACAGAAGTTCTCCACCTACGATTAGTCTCTTATAACAATATGCATGCATGCATAACATGTAGGTATATTAGATAATTCGGAACGATCATGTTCTATTTTTTGTCTATCTAGACATTAAAAATTTCGATACCCGGCTGTAGGCAGTAACATTTAGGAAGTCTTTAAATTAACAAATTTATAAACTTTCTTGTAGTTAAACTTGCTCATATTTAGTTACCTTTAAAAATATTAATTATTTGTTTATAAACCATACTTAATAAACCCTGAATTAAAATCC
This sequence comes from Macrosoma leucophasiata, assembly GCA_036365455.1. Taxonomy (NCBI): domain Eukaryota; kingdom Metazoa; phylum Arthropoda; class Insecta; order Lepidoptera; family Hedylidae; genus Macrosoma; species Macrosoma leucophasiata. The sequence goes on along the minus strand of JAWQUS010000007.1, from coordinate 15,550,551 downwards.
GTTCACCACTTTCTGACCCACCGGCGACCTTACATTGTATAGGGGACTTCACGATAGATAATCACCAAATTGGATCTCGGGACCAGTAATTATAAATAAATATTATAACTCGTTTTAAATTGCAGATCGTACAAAAAGATTCGCACATTAGCGAGATAAATGAGAAATAGTTATTTAGCAAATTCCGCTGCTGTAAGCGAAATTTTCATTTTCTGTTTCATTAGTAAAATTTAATCTTATTAGAACAGAGAAAAGAAAAGCAATATCCCTAAAGAATCCTTGTAACGAGTGCGGGGAAATAGTCGTTCTTCAGTCGTTGTAAATTCAAGTGGCAATGAATAATTCTCCACTTTAAATACTATGTAATCTAAAGATACTGAGATTAGGTTTCGTGTTTGGCCTTTTATTCAAATAGTATTTTTTGATTTCGTGTAGAAGACAAGTAGTGCCTTTCATAAAGTGTTACATATTTATCAAAATTCACTAAAGTAAATAAATTACATATTAACGAAATTTATCTTTGAGAAGCGTCTAGACCGAAGTGTAAGGTTGATGGTAAATTAATAAGTTCTTATTTATCTTTGACGTCTGTGACCCTTTTTACCTTTGACCCTTGTTTGGTCAAAGGTCGAAGCATTCGCCTTTCGACAACTTCAAAGCGAACTATCTTTAAGCCTACCCGTCTTCATAATTGAGGGGCGCAGCGCTCCGCTTTGATAACCTCGGCTTCCGTTATTCTTCATCAATACACAAAAGATATACTTACAAGGTTATTTGTATAATATTACAAATACTTTTGAGACGTAATTGTACTGATCATTATAAACAACTATTACTGTGGAGCCAACCCTGCATTCACATAGCAACAGCTTCTTTATACTAAATCTTCATGAGCAGCTGTTTTTCGCGATTTCAGGGTTGGATCCGCAGTAAAAGTCGTATATGACAACAGAGTTTTGTAATGTAATCATGATCGCAAACCAATATGCAGTTAATATTGATGATAAGTGAATACTGCAGCTTATTAACAACTTCACAAATACTGAAGGTCAAAATACAGATGCATTGCCATCGTCATGACGTCTAAATTGTTATACCTCTGTGATCGTCATTAACTTTCTGAAAATAGCATGCGGGACTTTTTGTGGATAGATAGGGTATGGTGAATGCGAAGTATGAAGTTTTTTCAGTATACCTACATGCCCAAAATTACATAAAAACACAAAACTTACATACTGAAGTCTTTTATTTTTAAAATAGTATATATCACTACACTGACACTTTTTAAAGAATTCAAAATGTAACAAAGCGATCACACAAACGCAATCATGTTTCGATTGAATTTACACACAATACGTGTTGATATACGTAGATACTCCGCTGTTGTTTGCAAGCGTGTGTAGGTGTATTTTAGTGTATGTTTTATGTATATGTGTGACTGTGCGGTTATGTAGGTAGTAGCTTGAAAAAAAATAGGCATGGTACGTCAATGCATCGAATGCGGGACATGCGGGACGCATCCAACGTTTTGCGGGACTATTTTATTAAATCTTAGAAAGTGGGATTACATCCAGCACTACGGGACGGTCTCGCAGAATCCGGGACGGTTGGCCGCCTTAGTCATTACATAGCCATACGCTTATCTAACCGGAACACGATAGTGCTGTAAACTACGGTTTGGTGGCAGGTAGATTAGGTAGTGCGGTGGTGTTTACGCCTTCGAACTCGGACACTGGAGCTCTACCACCACTAAAATTAGTAATGTAAGAGTTTAACCCATTCAATGCGGCAACCAATTTTGCTCTCACTACCTAGATACGGCATAGATTTCAGCGTTAACGCCGATCGGCGTGAGCCGCACCTGATGAACAAAAAGAAACACGCCAAATGGCGTTTTCCGCACTTCGTTATGAATTTCAATTTATTCATTTTGAATTCACGACAAATTCACGACATTTCTGTAGTAATGCGCTACAGTTGTTGCAGTAATTACTGTTTTTAGCGAGTAGCACAATTCGTTTAATACCTTTAGCCCGTTTTATATAAGATTTGTGAAGTTTTGATATAAAAAATAAATAAAAATTAAAAATATGACTGGAAACGTTCTACGAAAATTGGTTTCAATGAGTAACAGTAAGCCGTTTTTAGGGTATAGGTCTTTTTCAAAAACTGCAAATAATAACTTTGTTTTTCATAAAAATTCCGTAAAACGCTATGAAAAACAAAGTTATTTTTAGTTGGCAAAAAATTACTATTCCCCTACTTATGCCCCTGATCTATGCTTGCCTTTACGGAACCCTTCATGTACGTGTCCGACTCACACTTGGCCAGTTTTTAGGGTTCCGTACCTAAAAGGTAAAAACGAAACTTTTAGAGGTGGAGTCCCATACAACAAACGTGAATTTTTGCCGTTTTTTTTAATAAATTATCTTAGAAAACCTTTCGTGCTCGAGTCAGCTTCTTAAAAGTTTTATTTTAATAGATTTTTTAGCTGTTTGTATATAAGAATATAAATAAAATTATATATATATATTTTTAAAAACCAATAAAAATAAAGTTGGTAATCCCTGGAATACGCCGATTAGCGTTTTCAGCACCAGAGTAAGAATACTCAACGTTTATAGAACTGAAATATCCAGAAACTACTTGTACCAAGCATTTCTCTTATAAATTACAAGCACATTGGTCTATATTTTATTATTAAATCATCAGATTTGGATAAAGTATTAAACAATTCTACATTACGCCGATCGGCGTGGTCCGATTCTGATTATGAAAAAATAATACGCCGATCGGCATGCGCCGCATTGAATGGGTTAAGAATATCCTTATTAGATGCAACTTTTATTTTTTTATGTTACTAATAAATTTTGCCATCAATAATATGCAGGCAGTACCTAGTCACTAATGTTATGTGAATATTGTAGCGTTTAGACATCTATCTGATTAAAAACAGATGGCTGACCTAATCAGCGATAAAACACGTGACTTATCGATAAACATCATCATACATTTACATACTTCGTTTTATTTAGCATTGTGGCCAAACTTAGCTAATGTAGTAAGTAGTTCTCACTCATAAATCGCTATGAGAATGTTCACTCTAACGCGCTGAGGAATTAGTAATTGGGGCCCAAGTGACCAGCCAAGTGTAAGAAATATCTATACCACCTCAGGGCATCTGACGCTGGTGTGATAAATGCAATTCAGCGTTAACCAGGCCTCGCCCTAACCGTCTGTGCCTTACGGCGTTTCTCCTTAATGATGTTATCCAATATTAAATCTTCGCTGCGAACGCTTCGTATCGATTACTTTATCCGTACTAATATTACAAATACAAAAATAAATCTGTCAGGTTTTCGTAGTAAGCAACTGAACTGAATCTATCCCCATTAAGAAGACACAGACGAAAGTACGTTTAACTTTAATGTATTTGATATACTCGCAAATGTGTAGAAAATAAACGCATTCTAAGCAAAATAATGTGCTTTAAATGTGGATTTGACGTATTTTCTGCACTTACGTTACTGCATATATATAGTGTATTTACGACATGCAAGTAATAGGCGATTGTTTATAAGTAATTTTGACGACCCGGTTAGTCCAGCGGTGTGAGATGACCGTTTGATTCGAAGCGTCGCGGGTTCGATGACCGCACCGCGACAAATATTTGTATGGTCTACAAATATTTGTTTCGGGTCTGGGTGTTTGTGTATGTGTTGTATGTGTACAACGGCACCCACGACACAGGTTTATACCTACTGTAAGGCTGTGAGTGTAAGCGTTTTTTATTTAACTGTTATTTCCGACTTTTTTCCCATGATCTTTGGTATTGCTACATAAAGTAGCCTGGCATGTCCTTGCTCAGGGTTCAAGTGATATGCTTATAAAATTTCATTACAATCGGAGAAGAACGTTTGGTCAAAGCATAACAAACAGACAGACCCGAGTTACTTTCATATTAATGATATTAGTTTATATACGACTAGCTGTTGCCCGCGACTTCGCCCGCGTGGATGTCGTTTTATAATCCTGAATTTTCTTTGCTATAAACCTCAAGGAGCCCGAGACCTTTCCAACGAATGCAAAACCGTGAAAATCGGTTCGTGCGTTCTGGAGTTATAGCGTCAGGAAGGAAAACCCGACTTATTTTTATATAATAGATTTTTTATCTTCTAAAACCATACAATGATAATTATTGTATGGTATTATTATTCGTTCAAAAATTATTTTGGAAGGAAAACAAAATTGTAGTTCATCCAGCGCGGCTCTCTGTTTTTTCCCGTTTAAAATCCCTTTTTAGCGACAGTGATATATTCAATGGTTTTAAAGTTATTTTGTGTGTAAATTATACTTTTTCAGCCCAGTAGTCTATTAGACGAGATTTTAACGAACTTTCAATAACATTTCATATATAGATCTTTTAAATATAACATATTTGTAGAGCTTATACTTTATGAACTCATCCATATTAACTTTAAATTAATGAATCTGAAGTACATGCCACAGTTTAAGCGAATCCTTCCCGGAAGGGATAGGGTATAAGATGCATACTTACATCTCATAAGGTCGTCCCCTTTTGATATTCATCAGACACGTTTCTAAACTCGATGCGGGCAACTGAGAATCTTTCAATTGGAAAACTCAATGTCACTTGGGTATTCTCGGCCTGAGCCAACCTCTGGTCCAGGCCTAACACAAATGACTTACCATTGATACAACAAAGCAGTATTTAAATATGCATTTAAAATTATCATCAGTAGCAATTCTAACGGTAGATTAGATTAGGTAGACTATTTAATATAACATGGGCAGGGTCAGATTGAGTCAGGAGGGGTTGGGTGGCTTGGTAGCTCCTCACACGACTGTGTCTACTACTACTACTACTACGATATACTACGACTACTGTATAGCGGGTCAAGCGCCAGATGCTTTTGCAAGTCCCAACAGCCAGACCCATAGGACGCCCGGTTGGCCACTTTGTCTATATGGTCAGTCCGATGTTGCATACTGGTGATACAGTTCCATTGATGGAGCTCGGGGTCGTAGGCACCACCATCTCCCTATCTGAAAATGCGGGCCCAAGCTCCAAACATTTTGGAACGTCTCCTTTGTAATATTTTCTAAAATTATTATACTACATGGCATTGGTATGGCATTTGCAGAAATTTAGATAATAGGCTGTTGTCTAAATTTCTGCAAGAGCCATACACTCGGGGGTGGAAGTGTCTAAAGGCATAATAGCGGGAAGTCCGCTCCGAGCTCGAGATTACTCGCTCGTGATGGTGAAACCGGGGCCACACCTCTCGACACCCCCAGTCTCTCTCAACAGTGTTGAGAGAGGCTGGGGGGCCCCCGTCGACCATCGGGTTGGCTGTTTGGAGGGCCCACCAAGGAGAGGCGAGTCACCACCTGCCTAAAGTAGGATTCGATAATGTGAGATGTTGAATATAGGCAGGTGCCGGATCTCACTCCATAGGCCCAGCCAGCTAGTCCCCCCAGTTCACCCACATAGCCCAAAGTTTGGCAAGTCATTTTCATTACAATAGTCCCATTATATTCTGCGGGGTCTGTCTGTGTCTGTATTAACTATTGATGCAGTCAGAGAGAGGTCCCGCCGAATATAACCCATTACAAAATTCTCGAAAAGGCCTCTACGTGTTGGACCCCCCATGTCCCCGCGCAAGCCTGACAAAGGTCAGGGGTTCAAATTGGACCCCGTGCTGACGAGAGATTATACTACATATTATGATGTGAATGTGAACTGTATGCTTGTTTACCAACGTTGTATGGTTGTATTTTTTATAACGTTTGTTTATGTAACGGCACATAAAATAGATTATTTACTGGTGGTAGAGCTCTAGTGACGGAGCTTGCGGATGTAGGCACCACCGCATTACCTCTATCTGCCGCCAAATGGTAGTGTTCAGCACTATCGTGTTCCGGTTAGATGGTAATGTATGGCTCCGTAATAACTATCACAGAATCATAACAATTTAGGTCTTAGGGGTGGCAACGGATCTGCATTTCGACCTCTGGTTTTTGTGTAGACGTCTATAGGCTACAGTCATCACTTAACATCAATGTGAGCTGCATGCTTGTTTGCCACCCTACTTACATAAAAAAAAAAATATATATATTGGAATGTATGCTATTAAGCACCTACGATTCTTAAAAGGCACTTAAAGAAACGTGTGTCCGCATATAAAAGGGAATGGTTTTTCAGTAGACGAGAAAGCAAAAGCTAATTCACATTACTAAATCGTTTCGACGAAGAGCGCTTTGCTAAAATTACCCAATCAACATATAAAGTGGCTACGAAGTGAACGGTTTTAAATCAGGAAGATTAATGAATATTACTGATTAACTACTAAACGTTCTATAGCCAATTCAATTACTGTGAGGTTACAAATATTGACACTATCCGTGACGCCTCTCGCTAAAGCTTTGTTAATTAACTAAGCTGTTAAATTAGCATTATTTGAGTCCCAGACAAAGTCAATTGTTTATCTTATAAAAGGATTAAACGTTTGATATGTAGATAAGAGTCAAAGAGTCTACCTATTGAATACAACGGACAAGTTTTTTCAGGTGTCTAAATTATTCGAAGTTCAATCAAGATTTAAAATAATTTAGAATGTTTTTCTCCAGTTAATTACTCCGTAAATGGGTACCCGGCTCGCGCATACTTTGCCGCAAAAATGTTTAGGCTGCTTCACTTCAAAGTTTATTAAACTGTGCTTAAACGATGTTGCTTTTAAGTCCGCCAATAAACAAAATTAGATTTTTTGTTTTTATTATAGCATGCGAACTGATTCATAAAATCTAGCGAACGAATTGAATCATAAAAATTCTGCTATAAAAAATACTAGCTGTTTTCGCGGCTTCACCCGCTTGGATGTCGTTTTATAAATAACTAAGTAGGCTATCTTTCTCAAAGTCAGCTCTATCTCTGTACCAAATTTCATTAAAATCGGTTCAGTTGACGTGAAAAGGTAACAGACAGACAGACAGAGTTACTTTCACATCTATAATATTAAGTAGGGATAATGCGCTGTTCAACTAGGTCACTATTCACAGTACACAGATGGGTGGGAAACTCACTGTTAATCTATACTTATATTATAAAGAGGTAAAGTTTGTAACTTTGATTGTTTGTTTGTTTTTTTTGGGGCTAATCATTGGAAATACTGAACCAAACATGAACATTTTGTCACAATCAGAAAGCTACACTATTCAGGAGTGCTATAGGCAATATTTTGTTACCATAGTAATATTTTATTTTTAAAGTAATGGTAGTGACAAACAAGCTTGCAGTTCACATTGATGTTAAGTGATGACTGCAGCCTATAGACACCCACACAAAGACCAAGGTTAAAATGCAGATGCGTTACCACTCCTGAGGCCTAAGTTGTTAAGCCTCTGTGCAGGAAATTACAGGGCCGTAAAATGTAGGTAACGTTGCACCCGTGCGAAGCCTGGGCAGCCCGCTAGTTTAATATATAAAATTCTCGTGTCACAGTGTTTGTAGCAATACTCCTGTGAAACGGCTGGGCCGATCATTATGCAATTTTGTGTGTATATGTGGGGCAAATCACAACTACCAAATTGACTTAATCAATTTATTTGTACTAATACAAGAAACCGAAAGTATATTAATAGCGGGCTAGCAGTGTTGCCAGGCGTAGAAAACAAAAGTTACATACTTTAACAGGTAGGTATGAGAATCGGTTGTAGTCTATTTTGTACTCGTATATCCCTAAATGGTAAGTAGATTCTCACCAAATATTTTTTTTTATATTTCTAAGAATAATTTAAATAATTATAATATTTCTCGAAGTTAGTCGGGGTAGTTAGTTTTTTATAAAAGCTATAGTATGAATGCGACGTCATTAAGCTACCTATTTCAAACCTTAGTCGCTTCCAATTCCCACAAAGGACAACATGATTTCTCTTCATATCAAATAGTCTATCTAGTTCACAAGTTGAAAATCACAAGTCCTGGACTCGCCAATGAAGGGTTCCGCAATAGCAAGTTATATTTGCCGAGAGATTTATTTTCCAGTTTTTGAAAATTTATCTCTTTTAAGAATATCTCGATCAAACTAAATTTCGTTGAAAGTTTTAATTAGGACTTACACATACTTATATGTATTTTAGATTTTTCATTCCCTCTTGTGACTCTAACTTGTTAAGAGAGGGTGGGCCCGAATGGAATGAAGTGGAACATGAACCTGCAAACGTTATAATAATAACGTATTAATATTTTAAAATATCGATACTTATATGTAATTGACAGTAAATGAACAGTTCGGTAGTGTGTGGGAATAAACAGGGCGAATCGCGTCGGTCGCGCAGCCGCAACGACCAGACACATATCGATGCGGGTAACTGCCCGCCAGTAATTACGCGCCCGGATTTTATTTTCCATAGATAACATCAACAAACTACGCATCGGGGAAAAGCAATCGGAGTTTGCAATTGCACGGATAAAGCAATAGTCATTGTATTCGCTTTACCCAATGCTTACGTTGATGGCTCATGTCCATTCTTCAGACTTAATTACAAATTGGTATAATATGTATTTCCATACTAATATCCGTACTTCAATAATTTTTTTTTTCCGAAATCCAAATCCTTTTACGTTGGTTATGTTTAAATTTTAACCGTGATGAGCAGCGGTCGATCTCAGGATCTTTTTATGTGAGTGAGCTTAATTGGCGGGCTAAGGTTAACCATTACAAATACTTTGCAAAACTCTTTTTATGTGAGTTGTGATTTTTTTTTAATGTAATAAGTGGTGTAACAAGCTTGCAGTTCACATTGATGTTAAGTGGTGACTGCAGCCTATAGACACCCACACAATGACCAGAGGTCAAAATGCAGATGCGCTGCCACTCCATGAGAGGCATTAGGTGTTATGCCCCTGTGCCGGAAATTACAAGGCCGTACATTACCACCTGACCGGAACACGATAGTGCTGAACACTACCATTTAGCGGCAAGTATATTAGGTAATGCGGTGGTGCTTACGCCCGCGAGCTCCGTCACTGGAGCTCTACCACAAGAGTTTTTTTTCATATGAATAAAAAAATCTCGAATTGGTTATTTTGTTTATAATCCCGTTGCTACACAAGCCTTATCGACTGAAGACTGAATGTAAGGTCAGAAAACTATAAGCCAAGGAAAGCACAATTTCTTCGGAGTAAGAAAAAAGTTCGTCTGAGAGATGCCGCGCTAAATTTACGCAAAGCGTCGGTGATGAAAACGGCGAAGGAATTTTTTTCTCATAAAAAAGTTTGATGTTGCCTCACTAAAGCCCGTAAGCACTTGTACTAAGATAAGAATTCTGCTAAATATTTGTATAAAACTGTAACTTTAAGATTTCCATAATGTGAAGGTTTACAATCTTGACCAACTTTCTTTCACCAAGGTTAAAAAAAATGCTGATAGGTTGAAAGATGAACGAATGTATAAGAATTATTTGTTTTTTATTCTGTACTAGTTGACCCGGTAAACGTTGTTTTACCATACAATAAATGGTAAAACCAAAACCATATTCATTTTAATTGTATGCCGAATAAAAATATAATAATATACATGAAATGCTTAAGGTGGTACCTATCTAAAGTATTAGATAAGAATTAATACTCACTACTTGCTATATAGGTCTAAATAGCTTTCCGATTACCGCATTGTAAGTTACCTATTTTTTAACCGAGTTCAAAAAAACGAGAAGGTTCTCAATTCGGCCAATATATATATATATATATTTTATGTATGTACGCCAATTTCGCCGAGTTTTCTGGACCGATTTACGTAATTCTTATTGTGTTTGATGCGGAATAGTTTCGAATTGGTCCTATAAAAATTTTATTCAGGTAGGACCATTAGTTTTTATTTTATGAGCATTTTTTACTTACTTTCACCTCAAACTAAAGGAATAAGATTAGACAGCGTGTTGTCATAACAATGACAATGCAGTAATAAACTAAAAAGTATTAAATAAAAATAACTACGTTAAGAAAAACCGACTTCAAATCTAAAAAGTAAAAAATAATACAGATTTAATATTAATTTTAAACTACCTATTATTTATATGCGTTATTTACTAATAGGATTGAAGTCGGTGCCAAGCCAAAATCATTAAAGTAGGCATTTCATTGTATTAAAATGTAACCTGTTCATGCCTGTAATCCCCGAAGGGGTAGGCAGAGGTAAATGCATACATTCAAGCATACATGCAAACACCCACGATTCGCCGGTTACGTTTTGTTCATTGTATTAATTTGCTCGTATTCATATTTAAGTGATTAAAATATAATTATTGGTTTAAGGCTTGGCAGCGACTTCAATCCTATTAGTAAATATCACATAAATAATAAGTAGTTTAAAATTAATATTAAATCTGTACTATTTTACTTTTTAGATTTGAAGTCGGTTTTTCTTAACGTAGTTATTTTTATTGGATGATTAGGTTATGGTAAAATAATAATATATTCCATCGCGGTGTCACTCATACTGACATAAACTCATCATATAAATAGACTCATATGTGCATCACGGAGGTGTGCTTAAATACGGAATATTTCTCACTAGTCCACGTCGCCGTAACAATAGCTTTCCGTTACGTAATTGCACGCGACGAAGCTGTATCCTTTGCTTAAATCGCAGTTTTTGCTTGTCATTGTTCATGTTCATAATGTTGTGAGCACTGCTTAAATGTGTATGGACCTTTTTCGTGCTTCATTTTCAATACTTATAACGTACTCAACGGGAATACGGTCAGTGAGGATGGTAATAAGTGTTTTAGTTCATGGATACCTATGTATAAAATGGCACGGCACTATTAACGTACATTTTTTACGATATGTGAACAATAATTTTATCTATTGTTTACATTTAATAAATTTTGTTAAAAGTATTGCTTCTGATGTTTTATTCAGCATATTGTGAATCACGGGACGGTCTGCAGTAATAGGCGGCGATATATTTCCATAAAAATATATAAATTATTTACAACTAGCAGCTGCCCGCAACGTCGTCTGGGTGAAGGCTCTACAGCACCAAACATACCTAAGATGCCAGTGTCGCTTGGCCATTATAAGCAAACAACTTTTAAAATAGTATTAAATTAAAAGTAAACTGCCTCAGTAGCGTAGTGGTAGCAGGCCACTACTATTACGCTGGAGGTCCTGGGTTCGATTCCCGGGTCGGGGGATATTAGAGATAACGGTTTAAAATCCTTTATCTCTGCTTCTATTTTCCATTTTCTGGAAGTTTCCCAGTACCCCACTGCCCAGTGCTCAACTTATACCTTTGCCGAAAAAATCCAATCCCAAATCCTTTTCCGAATTTCGTCCTATATCTATTCTCCCTTTTTTATCCAAAGTCCTCGAGCGGTCCTCCTTTATGTCCTCCTTTATGTCCAAATATGATTTACTCAATACCTTTCAATCCGGCTTCCGAAAAGGTCATAGTACGGCTAGCGTTCTTGTCAAGGTAACGGATGATATCAGACAAGGAATGGAGAATCAAAAGTTAACAGTGCTTACTTTACTAGATTTTAGTAATGCTTTTACCAATGTAGATTTCGACATCTTGCTTGCGATTCTCCGTTCTCTTAACATATCTCCGACAGTAATTGCTTGGTTTCGTAGTTACTTGTTTGGTCGCCGGCAATGCATTCGTGTGGATGATTCCTTTTCTTCATGGTGCGATGTCACGGCCGGCGTACCACAAGGCGGCGTGTTGTCTCCATTCCTGTTTTCTACTTTCATTAATTTAATAACTCAGAATCTATCTTCTCTCTACCACCTTTATGCAGATGATCTTCAAATCTATTGTCAGGCTAATCTCGTTCATCTGCCGGAGGCCATACGGACTGTCAATGATGATCTTAAACGTGTTTCTCTCTGGTGTGATGCATTTGGGTTGCAGGTTAATGCTTCCAAAAGCCAAGCGATCATTATTGGCAGCTCTCGTGTGGTCTCTAAATTAGATATGTGAGACGTTCCATCAGTTGTACTCAATGACACGTGTATTACTTATTGCGACAAAGTAAAAAACTTAGGGTTAATCATTGACAACAGTTTAACTTGGAAGCCACAAATCGCTGAGGTAAGCCGGAAAATGTTTGCTGCTGTTGGCTCCCTCAGAAGACTCCATAATTTCTTGCCTACTTCCACTAAAATTACGCTGGCTCGATCACTTCTTTTTCCAATACTAGATTATGCCGACATTTGTTATCCAGACCTAACACAGGAGCAATTAAATAAACTTGAGCGGCTTCAAAATTTATGTATACGATTCATATTTGGACTACGCAAATATGATCATGTTTCTGATTTTCGCAAACAGCTCAAGTGGTTACCCATTCATCTTCGCAGGAATACACACATTCTCTCTTTTCTGTATTGTTTATTATTCAATCCGCACACCCCTACCTACCTGAAAGAGCGTTTCCATTTTCTTTGTTCTACACATTCCTTGTCCCTACGTTCTTCCGACAATCTCCTTTTAATGACTCCTTCTCACTCTTCCTCTTTTTATTCTAATTCATTCACGGTGGAGGCTATCCGACTCTGAAATTCCCTTCCGGTGGATATCCGACAAGCTAAGTCTGTAGAGGTGTCTCGGACCGTGTGAAGTAACAACCGTAGGAAATAGCTTTCGCCATTGTTTGGATGCACGGTACCTATAATAAACCTTACTCAATGCGGTGTCCTTGAAAATTCTCGGATATTCATGCAAAATTTGAAGTAAATCCATTACTTTTTGAGTTAAGCTCGCACATACATACAGACAAACAACAACAGACAAAACAAACACTATATTTGGCTTCGATATCGATATTAAATCACGCCCCAAGTATTCTTTAAAACAAAAAAAACAATGTACAGTTTTGACTTTCCTACGATTTTAATGATTTACAGCTCTTCCCGTAGGAGATAGCGTGATAATATGTAGCCTATATGTCAACATATAGGCTAATATGAACCTGTTAGTATTAATTAGCAAAATTTTTCTTCAAATTTTGCATGAATATTACTAACAGGCGCCATTTAGTAGGTACTTTTTTAGTTTAGCCCGGACATACATACAGACAAACAGACAAAAAATCTGAAAACTATATTTTTGGCTTCGATTTCTACTGTAAATCACGTCCCAAGTATTCTTTTAAAAAATATTTAATATAAAGTTTTGACTTTCCTACGATTTTATTAAATGTAGATATTCCCGTGGGAATGAGGGATTTACCCGCAGTAAAAAGTAGCCTAAATGTTGGCCAGGCTTAGTATCTATACACCACAAAAAGTTTAATTCGAATCCGTCCAGTATTTTCGGAGATTAATCTGGACAAAGAGACAAACAGACAAACAGACAAACAGACAGACAATGAAATTAAAAATCATTGAAAAGTGTTCTAATATTATTTTAACATCGCCCCCAATTAGTTTTTCGTATATGTATACAATGTACGGACACGCGGGTTTTACTGTTTTATTATATGTATAGATGTCCTACACTTTTGCTTGTCATCGTTCATGCTCATAATGTTGTGAGCACTGCTAAAAGGTGCATGGACTTGGACGTGGATAATGTTCTCAACGGGTCAGCGTAATAAGTGTTCTAGTCCATGGATATTTATAAAATGTCTCGAGGCTATTAACGTAAAACTTTTACGATTTGGGAAATATTTTATTTTATTCTCGCAAACACGTATACAGTTTATATTGATACACAAAGCGAATACTGTATTCTATAGATATGTATGTTTAAATTCATGCCTAAATTTTACTTCTGCTTGCCGCTTTGGGGATGTAGGCACGAAGTTATAGTATAAGATTCCAGGGCAGACCGTTCTTATTTTTATAGTAACGAATTTTACGGAGCAGACACTTCGTGTTAGTAATATGTGCTTAGTCGCTAGCTCGGCTATCTAAAAACTAGCGGTTCTCTTGGGGCATTTAAGGTTCTTAAAATATGACCTACTAAATCAGTGGGCAGTCTGTTATTAAATATTCCTCATATAATTAGTAATACACGCCTTATATACGAGATATTATCTCATCAAGAGTACGCTGACAAAGTTAAGAGGTGAGAGCAGTGACCCCACAAATTGACTTTCTTGAATTTTTTACGTGCTCAAGAACATGTATGATAGAATATTTATATGACTGCATAATTTTACGCTTTTCGAAAAGAGACATTGTATTTTCAAGCTTAAATACAGGGCAACCACGTTTCATACTTTCAAATGTAAGGTAGGTTTCAAGTTTAGTTAACGAAGAATAATTGTTAAATGAAAGGGTAGTTAATTAAATTTTGGGGCAATACATATTCTCGTTCGCGCAGTTTCATGTATTTCAGTTACAATTTACATTGTAAATTAGAATATTTAAGTAAATAATTTCAGAGTCTCTCACAGTAATTTTGAAAATTTTCTTCATGGTGTATTTAACTCAATAGGTTGTAGTGATGTAAGGTTTTCGCGAGCTACACTCATTGAAATATAACTATTTTTACCGATTTATTTCGCGTGTATTAAACTAAAACAGTGTTATATACAAAATTCCTTGGCATATAATCTTTGACCGGTTTTTATTTTCGCGATATGTGTATATTCACTTGTGCTCGGTGCATCAAAACAATTTTTTATTGCGGTGTGCATCATCACTGTACAGTACCCAGCAAGAAATATTGCACATCGAGCCGTCTAGTAAAGTCTAGTTTCGACTTCGGAGCGCGTTATTTCTGCTGCACATTGCCTACGTATGCACTGATAATCCGCTATTGGTCGAAACTTGATCAATATGTTTTAAACTTTCACGATTTGTATTCATATTTTTATATTGTAAACGGGACTTAATCGCGTACTATTTTAATCGAAGTATTTACCTCGACATGCGACGTTTCGGCCGTAATACAACGGCCGTGGTCACGAGTAGATAACGTCGAGTGTCGAGGTAAATACTTCGATTAAATTGTACGCGATTAAGTCCCGTTTACAATATAAAAATATTGATCAGTATGGTCGACAAACGTCACATAGGTGAGGTGCGAACGAGATAACTATATATACCAACTCGAAATAAGCCGAAATCTCCTTTCTAAGGTCGGTTTCTTGTTGGGTACAGTAGGTACCTATACTTTCAGAGATTTCATTCGTTATAGGTAGATACCGTTAGCTATAGTAATAATACATAACATTTGTGTTTTGCTTATACCGAATAGATAAAAAATGTAGGGCACCAAATTACACTAATATTTAATGGTTATTGAGTATTAAAAAACAAAATAAAAATACCAGGTTTCCTGTGCAATGAATTTTAATCTGTGATGGGCTTTTATTTTCACGATAGGTGTATTCAACAATTCAAACCATTTTTATTGCATCGTGCATCATTCTTGTGGCTTTATTTTCAGGGATTTCATTCGGTCGTGCCGTTATATTCACTAATTCTCGAAACAGACCTGTGCAGTGCACGTTGTGGGCGGGGGAAACGGAGCTTGTATCGCACGATTTATCGTCTTTGTTTACTCTAAACTGACATTTAGCTAAACCGTGAACCATATAGGTAACAAACACAGCGGTCTTAATGTTTCTATTATAGTAGTTACTGCGAGTCTTATGACTGTTGTGAACTTATGAAGTTCTTTACTTCTTGCACTTTTTAGGGTTCCGTAGTAAACAAGGAACCCTTTTAGTTTCGCCATGTCCGTCTGTCTGTCCGTCCGTCCGTCTGTCCGTCCGTCCGTTGTTAGAGTCAAGTTAGAAATTCAAACGTTACGGCAAAAGTAGCCATATATAATGAAATGAAAAGGAAAACTACCACACTTAAGTTGGATTTACAAGTTTGCGAGTAATAGTCGACCAAATGTACTTTACTCGAAAATTTCGAACAACTCCATAGAAAATATATATTTTTTTTTCATGTCATTATTCAAACTTAAAAACTACGGAACCCTACACTACGCGTAGCTCGACACGTACTTGACCGGTTTTTTGTATTTGTTGTTTGCTGAGTTTGAACTGTTGTGTAATTTGTTGTTGTAATTTTGATCAAACTGCGCCTTGACGATAATAATAATATAATATATTATAGTACCTATTGCATGTAGGCTTACATATGTAGTGCGTTCTTTCATTGACCAAAGATAGCGGTTTGGTAGCACGCGTCATGGAAGGTATTTTGAAGTATTTTTTTTGAGCAAGAATGGACTATCAATATTATCTGACATGATTTTTAGGAGGAATACCTCATCAGCAACTTCACGGTTTTTGTATAATGGCATTCAGTGAAATTTCTTACACAGATATTCATAATTATGTATGTGTGTATGAAACTTCACGCCAAACCCCTTACGGGGTAGGCAGAGAGTGTGGAGCGCCAGATATTCCGGTCCGGACACACCTCTCGTGCTTCTCTTACATTCATCATTATCTACATACCTACATTCATAATTATAAGAAAAAAAATGTTTTATTTATGTGTGATCAAAAGTGACCTTAAAAACGTAACCGGTGAATCGTGGGTGTTTGCACGTATGCTTGAATGCATGCATTTACCTCTGCCTACCCCTTCGGGGATTACAGGCGTGAAGTAACGTTGATCAAAAGTGGAGTGTTAGCTAACAATAAATATGGACTTTTTTTTTTTTTTTTTTTTATTTAATCGAAGTGGCAAACAATCATGCAGTTCACATTGATGTTAAGTGATGACTGCAGCCTATAGACATCCACACAAAGACCACGATCAAAATGCAGATGCGTTACCACTCCTGAGGCCTAAGGTGTTATGCCTCTGTGCCGGAAATTACAGGGCCATACATTACCACCTGACCGGAACACGATAGTGCTGAACACTACCATTTAGCGGCAAGTATTTTAGGTAATGCGGTGGTGCCTACGCCCGCGAGCTCCGTCACTGGAGCTTTACCACCAGTAACCAGCACTGTATGCTTGTTTGCCTCTTTTAGAATCTAGAAAAAATATGTTTATCGAAACTTAGTATACTTATACTTACTGGTGGTAGAGCTCCAGTGACGGAGCTCGCGAGCGTAGGCACCACCGCATTACCTAATATACGAGTATACTTGTCGCTAAATGGTAGTGTTCAGCACTATCGTGTTCCGGTCAGGTGGTAATGTACGGCCCTGTAATTTCCGGAACAGAGGCATAACACCTTAGGCCTCAGGAGTGGTAACGCATCTGCATTTTGACCTCGGTCTTTGTATGGGTGTCTATAGGCTGCAGTCATCACTTAACATCAATGTGAAATGCACGTTTGTTTGCCAGTTCCATAACATAAAAAAAACTTACGGGTTAGTGTTGATTGCAGGGTATGTAATTAATGTTGTCTAACGCTTACTCTTTGTGCAAAGAATAAATAATGCCTTCTGTTTACGTGCAGTGTCGACCACTCTAAACAGAGATAAATGCTGAGGCTCATCAAGTCAAGAGGGTCAAGTGCTTCCATTCCACCCTGCCACCCTAATAAAGTGACTTGGCGCGATAGTGGTGGTGCGTTAAGAAAACAAAACGTCTTAACTCTTGTTATATTTACCTAAATTAAAGAATCAAGAAAAAAATCGGTGTCAATTTTTACCCTCGGGAATTTTATTAGACTTCTATGGTTAAGATATGTGAATGAATGAATTGTAGTTCAATATAAATCCTAATTGAAACCGCCTCCCCCCAATCTGTATATTTCTACATAACGTCATAACTCTTAAATCTATTTAGGTGCCTATAATTATCTTATCTATACATATAATAAAACAGTAAAACCCCCGTGTCTGTACATTGTATATATTTACGAAAAACTAATTGGGGGCGATGTTAAAATAGTATTAGAACACTTTTCAATGATTTTTAATTTTATTATCTGTCTGTTTGTCTGTTTGTCCCTTTGTCCAGGCTAATCTCCGAAGATACTGGACGGATTCGAATGAATCTTTTTGTGTGGTATAGATACTAAGCCTGGCCAACATTTAGGCTACTATTTATTGCGGGAAAAGCCCTCATTCCCACGGGAATATCTACATTTAATAAAATAGTAGGAAAGTCAAAACTGTACCTTGAATATTTTTTGAAAGAATACTTGGGATATCTACAATAGAAATCGAAGCTAAAAATATAGTTTTCAGATTTTATGTCTGTTTGTCTGTATGTATGTCCGGGCTAAACTAAAAAAGTACTTACTAAATGGCACCTGTTAGTAATATTAATGTAAATGTTTATGTTGTAAAAGCGCTGAAATGACTCCCTTCACTTGCAAAAAAGTTGTTTGCTTATAATGCTAAAGCGACACTGGCATCTTAGGTATGTTTGGTGCTGTAGAGCCTTCACACAGACGACGTTGCGGGCAGCTGCTAGTTTATAGATAAATATTATTACAAACGCCACGTTTGAATATAGTGTTTGTTTTCATGATTTTAAACTCAATGCAATGATTATACATTTTTTTTTTGGGCAAATCAGAAAGTTAATTTCAGACGTAGGTACGATTAAATTTCAAACAAATTCCAATCCTGCTTAGCCTTATTACTTGATCCCGAAGAAGTATTTCTGGAATAAAATAAAAATAGTTGCATGCTTATATACGCATGGTACAAATGAATATAATTTCCTTGGAATGGGATTTCGAGCTTATTTTCAGAAACGATTTATTTTTAGAGCAGGCTCATAAAAATTAATCGTAGATTTCGTTTTATGCGATGGGTTCGAAGAAGTTACTATCCCCTTTTTTCATATAAATGAAAACTAATAATTGTAATATCATGTCTGGATCAAGTAAAGCTAATAATTTCAGCCATAAAAAGTATTTAGTTTGACAACCCGGTTAGTCCAGCGGAGCGAAACTAACGTTTGATTCGAAGGGTCGCGGGTTCGATCCCCGCACCGGGACAAATATTTGTATGACCTACAGATATTTGTTTCGGGTCTGGGTGTTTGCGTATGTGTTGTGTGTGTACAACGGCACCCACGATAAAGGTTTATACCTAGTGTGGGGCTGTGAGTGTAAGCGTATATATTTATTTTATTTATTTATTTATTTACCAATTAGGTAATATACAATCCGTTAAATATCACCCAGAGTGTCCTAATAGGGATGTCCTATAAAGTATTATTACAACTGTAATTTAATCTCCAACATATTTGATACTTTTTACATATAAAAAAAAAAGAACAATCGTGGCGCTAGCAGCGGGAACATGGCCCAAGCCACCGGTGATTAGGGACGCTTTTTATTTATTAATTTCATTATTAGTTCAAAATAAATTTCATATTGCCATCGATATACTCGTAGTTTCCAATTTTCTTTCTGAAGATTATTCAAATATTCTGTTTCGATTTTTGACTTATTTTGATCTGCGAGCTTGTTAGCTACTTTCATCGTATAAAAATGCAATAGACTATAGCTCTACTTCGTTTAATTAATGAATTATCTCACCTATAATACATGTACTTATTTTGTAGGCCGAAATCACAAGTAACATTTTATTATATAATAATATCACATTACAAGTTAAATTAAAGTAAAAAATCAGCAACTATATAATTAGGCTCAAATTCTGTGATAAATGTTGCTTGGCATGATTAGACAGAAACGACACTGACAAATGACATTGCTTGGGCGCTGAACATCTGTTATTCACAAGAATAAGATAAATACGAGTGTTTTTGTGACAAACTTAGGTTTATGTTACGTCACTCTAGGCTTTTTAACCATGTTTTATATATCTTTGACTTGACTCCATTCAAGTAAGTAATCTAAGTATCAGCTTTTTGGTGTTTTGTTTGTAATTCATGGAATCAAAGCAATCTGAAAGACAAATTGTATCATATCATCATAATTATGGTATTTACCGTGTTTTAATTTACATAAAATGTTAATTTACTTAGAGAATTTAAAAAAGTTAATTTAGTGTTAAACTCTGAATATTTAAAGTAAAAAACTTAAACAAGGATAATAAGCGGACAAATAATTTAAAATTACAGGAATGGGATTATCTCGCAAAACACATTGACTGTGACCGTTACCTAGATAGTAATGTGCAGCCGTAAGAAATATGTAGTTATGTAGACTTAGGCATAGGTGAGGCTGATATGATGCAATTTTTGTTTCAAAGATGCCTTTGTCACCTGAATTGGCAATATGATGATAATGAAAAGAATGAAGTAATAAACCTTAAGCAGTATATTGTTTCGGTAGTATCTTATCTAGAAGTGGTCATTATGCAATAGATAAACTTATAGTTTTGGAAAAAATCGAGGTCAAAGTTTTGCTTAAAGGTTTTAATAACAGTCCTGTTTTGATGTCAGTGGTCTCTACTTCATACAGTACAAAATAGATGTTTCAGAAAACGTGATTTTATGACCTCGCAATTCGTGATTGTTCAGGGTTGTTCAATTTCTTAATAAACATAGTACCTATGGAAAATAAAAATAGTGTTGTGGATGTCGATAGTTTGCTATTTGACTTTAGATAAGATGTATAGGTATAATATATAATAGAACCTCAAATATTATTTCTTTATTCTTTTACACGTTGTATGTATGTAGGGACTTTTAATCGGTACGGAAATTTTGTTCTGCAAAAACAAAAAATATCGGGGAAGACAATGAAAAATTAAAGTGTTTTAAGTAGTGTTATAATATGCAGCAATATTATTTATTAAAAAATGCTCTTTATCCTGAACTAAAATAATCAAAAATCATAAAAAGATAATAAATTAGGGTATAATTTTTGACTAAAATCCTGAATCACTTCTTTTCTCGGTAGTGTAGGAAATAAAAAACAAAGTGACACACACAAATATGCATAAAAGACAAAATGTAACAAATGGAAACCAGCGTTGTTACTTATATGGGGTTGCCCTTTGCTGGTTATGGACAAATTTATACGTCTACTCTACAGTTAATCTAGCTTACTTCTTATCCTTTGAAGTATGACAGCAGTTATAACCGGTTGTTGAGTATTTCGATTTGTATAAATTAATAAAAAATATTTGAGATTCTCTGAGTTCTCTCATCTGGAGAATGAAAAAAGTGCACACAATTTTTTTCTGAGATTATTATTTGTTATTAAATACCTAACGCAGATTTTAGAGTACCTATTACAATCAGTAAATGTAATAAAATAGGCAATTTAGCAAAGATCAAAGGATTTTAAGCATTTTTTTATGTAAGCTGATTGAGTATAACATTCAACGAACTTATTTACCAGTTAAAAAATACGTTATAAGGATTAGACTAAATGTGTCATTATTATACAAGATAAATATATGTATATTGCAACGGGAAATTCAATTACATCCATAAAATTTAAGGGTCTTTAAGCATTTCTCGCTAAAGTACGAGATAAATCATATAATAGGGCCGTGAAGATATTTAAAATGATAATTCCTAAGCCGAAGTCTTAAAAGAGATTATTTGTACGTCATTTCGTATTAATTTCTTAAAGAATTGAAATTGATGTTTGAATAGAAATTTGGTTAGGTTAGTGTAGGAAGAGTGGCTCACCTTCCAGAGGCGTTATCTTTGTGGTGTTCTCGCAGTGGCGGTGAGATCCCCGAAACCTTATTTTCGCAGAGACAGTGGGACGAGCCCATGTGCAGGCTGGCACAGGAAAGGTTACTGGCGGAAAGTGCCAATACTGTTGACCGAGCTCGGCTGCTTGCTTCTTTTGAAAGAGAATCGGGTTTGTGGCTCAATGCGATCCCTTCGGTCAACGTGGGCACATTTTTAGACCGACACACTCTGACCTTAGCGGTGAGTCTTCGGCTTGGTCTCAGATCGATCCAGCCTCACATGTGCCGCTGCGGTCGTCAGGTGGACGGGCTTGGTCATCATGGCCTTTCGTGCCAGAGGAGTGCTGGTCGAATACCACGCCACTCCGCTCTGAATGACGTGATTCGTCGGGCACTTGTCTCAGCGAACATGCCGGCAGTGTTAGAACCAAACGGCATTGTTCGCTCTGATGGTAAGAGACCCGACGGCGCGACGCTCATTCCGTGGGAACGAGGCAGGTGTTTGGTGTGGGACGTCACGTGTGTAGACACGTTGGCCCCGTCACATCTCCGTGCTTCCTGTGCGGGGGCTTCCACAGCAGCTACCGAAGCGGAGCTACTTAAAAAGCGTAAATATACGGATATACCCGACTGCTACATGTTCATGCCTATAGGCTTCGAAACAATGGGTTCGTGGGGTCCCAGTGCCAAATCTTTTTTAAAGGCGATATCGTCACGTCTCTGTGAGGCACTGGGCGATCGCAGGGCCGGTAGTTTTCTGTCCCAAAGGATTAGCATCGCCATCCAGAGGGGTAACGTAGCCAGTATGTTGGGGACGT
Organism: Macrosoma leucophasiata; assembly: GCA_036365455.1. Taxonomy (NCBI): domain Eukaryota; kingdom Metazoa; phylum Arthropoda; class Insecta; order Lepidoptera; family Hedylidae; genus Macrosoma; species Macrosoma leucophasiata. Next base: position 15,528,194 of record JAWQUS010000007.1, on the reverse strand, counting down.
TGAACGGCGGAGACGGACTGGACGTGGCACATTGGGTTTAGTTTCTTTGTTGTGCTTTAAAAAAAAAAAAAAAAATAATAATAATAATCAATGTGAATTGTATGCTTCTTATCAGGTTTTATGGTAATGTTTTAATTATAAGTGTCTATTTTGATTTTTATTAGAGCATATTATTATTCATATTATTTAAATATAAGAACTTGTAAGATAAAACTAAATAGGAAGATGACTGGGTAACAACGTATATGAACACAAAGACTTAGATTTTCTGGGCTTGTCTCATAAAGGTGGAGTGGTTCGGACGCTCGATATCGGCTGTCGGCACGAGTGGTTTGTAAGAAGAAATGTGAAGCTATTTGTGCTGGGCGGCTCTTGTAGCGTCGAGAACCCTCTGCCGCTGCCGCTCCGTCGAACTAACTAGATTAACTCGCCGGCCTCCGTATCAGCACTGCCGATGTTTCTCAATTCTTGTCGCCTTGTTACAAAACTGCTCTATGCCAAGTTAACATTATATGACTCAAGGGCTTAAAAAGTGTTGTGCTTTATGAGTTAGACTAATCTATAGTTTAAAAATATATAAGAGCTTTATGAGTTAGGCTGAGCGCAGACTTGAGTTACGATAGTTGTGTAAGACAGACTTGTTGTACAAAAATATGAATACGCGCAACTTCAAAACAAAACGAACGAGATAAATCATATATTTACAATAATAATTCTTAAGCCGGAGAATTAAAAGAGATAATTTTAGTACGTTACATATTCATTTTTAAAAGAATCGAAAACAACTTTGTTAAAGAAACTTGGCAATAGTGTGGGACATGGGATAACAATGTATATGAACACGAAGACATAGATTTTCCGGGCCTGTCTCATAAAGGTGGAGTAGTTCGGACGGTCGATATCAGCTGTCGGCACGAGTGGTTTGTAAGAAGAAATGTGAAGCTATTTGTGCTGGGCGGCTCTTGTAGCGTCGAGAACCCTCTGCCGCTGCCGCTCCGATGAACAAACTAGATTAACTCGCCGACCTCCTTATCAGCACCAATACTGCCGCCATTTCTCAATTCTTGTAGCCTAGTTAACATTTATTACTCAATTTCACGGGTTTAAAAAGTATTGTGATTTTTGTGTTGCTTCTGCAATCTGATGACCCCATTAGTTTAAAGACGTATAAGAGCTTTATGACTTAAAATCATGGACTAAAAAGATTTTGCCCTTTTTTAGTTAATGCTACTAACTGCTGTTTCTTGTATCGTTTGAAGATTTATGATAGCTTTATGATTCATTGTCGCAGATTTAAATAATATTGTACTTTTTGAGTTGGATAGAGATGAGTCATATCTCTAACGTAGTTAAAAGTCTGTGAGACAATTTTACGGCCTTGAAAATTATTGTGATTTTTGAATATTCTGTACTTTACTATCTTGCAATTGCCTCGGTAGCCTAGTGGTAGTATGCCACTTCTACTACGCTGAGGTCCTGGGTTCGATTCCCGGGTAGGGGGTTATCAGAGATAATGGTGTAAAGTCCTTTATTTCTGGTATTATTGGGATTTTACCATCCATATTCTGGAAATTTCCGAGTACCTCGAAGTTTGGTAATGTGCCCGGAGATGTCAACAGGCTCGCCACCTGTTACATGGGCCAAAACGTAACCGGCGAATCGTGGGAGTTTGCATGTATACTTGAATGCATGCATTTACCTCTGCCTACCCCGGATTATAGGCGTGAAGTTACGTTGAAGTTACAGTATTGTATTTTTAAAATCTGTTGACCCCTTAAGTTTAAAATATATTAGAGCTAATACTAATATCACATAGACTTAAACATATTGGTTTTTTTAGTTATTTGTACTTACTGCTGGTTATTGTATCGTTTGAAGACGTTACGAGTCAATATCACGAACTTAAAATATATTATGTTTTAAGAGTTACTTTTATAAATTGATAATCCTTCATTCGTTCAAAAATTCAGAAGATTTTATGAGTCCATATCATGGACTTTAATTGAACTTTTTATTATTTTTAAGTCATGTGACTCCGGACTTTGTGATGTAAGATGCAAGTGTATTACAGAATAAATGACAGAATAATAAATCATTGCGATTGTTTAGTATAATGTAAATCAAAGGCTTTTTTATGTAATGGAAGTGGCCAACAAGCATGCATGTTAAGTGATGACTGCAGCCTATAGACACTTACACAAAGACCAAGGTCAGAATGCAGATGCGTAACCACTCCTGAGGGCTAAGGTGTTATGCCTCTGTGCCGGAAATTCCCTGCACAGAGGCATAACACCTGACCGGAACCCGATAGTGCTGAACACTACCATTTAGTGGCAAGTATATTAGGTAATGCGGTGGTGCCTACGCCCGCGAGCTCCGTCAATGGAGCTTTACCATCAGTAAAAATGATGTGGAACTATTATTTGATTTCTTTTTAGTAATAGGAAAAAAATCACCAAAATGTTTTATGTAATATTTCTTTTCGTTATCAAGCAACTGAAAACAATTATCTGAGGAATATTGTTGTAGAATATGATTTATCGATAAAAATAAGCTAATTACTAAAAAAATATTTAAAATTGTATACTCGACGGCTTGTATTTCAAGCTACCATTCGTCATTTATAAAGAGTTTATCGAAAAGCAGAAATGTTTTAGTAAAGTCGAAGTATTCCCAGAACACGGTCACCGATACAGCGGTGGACGGCTAAGTCCGCAATACACATAAAATCAATTTAGAAAAGCCACTTTGAGCCGTATTGACCCTTGCGACTCGATACTCAAAAGAACCAAATTAGCCCGGGTTGCATTCAACTATTATTTAATTCACAACTAACCTCACTTTGTTCCCTTAATAGAACGGTATTATTCGCGAAAATAATGTTATAACAGTAGCAATCCTAATTTGATCGACTTCAAAAAACGAGGATGTACTCTGTTTGACAAGTAGGTACCTAAATATGTTTTATTCTGTGTATATTGACCGATTTCGATAAATACCCTTTGTTTTATATATTTCACAAGCATGTGTTAATGCGAAATAATATAAAACAATAATTAAGGGTAAAAGCGACTTCTTTACGATATTCAATAAACTGCAAAGTCTATTATATCGGTTGCCTAACTAGCATAGTTGGCAATAGATGGCGCTGCTGCTACCATAAAGCAATGCAATAAATGTGAAGGAAAGATTTGACAAATCGGGCAGGACTTCAGAAGCTCAATTGGAAGAGCGGCTGGACTAGATTCCCAGTAGGCCGCGAGTTCGAGTCTCGCCTGAAGTCAAATTTTTCTTTCCATTTTTCTTTAAAATAAAATATATTTCACAAGCATGTGTTACTGCGAAATAATATAAAACAATTATTAAGAGTAAAAGCGACTTCTTTACGATATTCAATAAACTGCAAAGTCTATTATATCGGTTGCCTAACTAGCATAGTTGGCAATAGATGGCGCTGCTGCTACCATAAAGCAATGCAATAAATGTGAAGGAAAGATTTGACAAATGGGGCAGGACTTCAGTAGCTCAATTGGAAGAGCGGCTGGACTAGATTCCCAGTAGGCCGCGAGTTCGAGTCTCGCCTGAAGTCAAATTTTTCGTTCAATTTTTCTTTAAAATTTTGAAATTTGGCAGATAATAATAATTGTCGTTGGGCTTATAGATTAACGTGTTATATTTTATTATTAATGTTAATTCGTGATTGTTAACGCATCTGCGCCGTGGGTGTAAGTATACAAACTATACCCACGCCATTAAAAAATCAGGCGTGAAGCAAAACATATATAACTAGTAGATACTTACTTATTTCCGCGTAAACAAATAACAAAAGTGGTATTATAAAAAAAGAAGTGATTAATAGCCTGTCAATAACCTAATCGTTTGTATTTATCAAAGGAATTGTGAAACTTTTGTTACATTTAATAGACGTTGACATGAAAAGCTTTGTAATTTGTTATAATACCTATTATGTTACTGGGAAGTTGTAATACATATTAAAAAAGTCTCTAAAATAGCACATTTTCATGTCATGAAGTGTCAAAAAAGTTATTGGAAATGAACACATAGACAGAGATATACGCATTGTAACACTGTGCCCCTTGTTACACTGTTCCCCACTTGATCCTACAGTTAACATTGATGGTAGCATACAAAAATCTACATGAAACTCGAGACTTCAATGTAGATGCGTTGCCACTCCTGAGGCTTAAGGTATTATGCCTCTGTGCCATGCCAAAAGTTAAAAGCGGTTATTTTCCCTTTATCAACGCTGCTGTCTGTTCCATACATACTATGAATTGTAAAAACACACCTTTAGTGTTCGGATTTCGAAAAATTCCGGCTTAGGTAACACCTACGTGCTTAAAAGAATTCCTATGCAAATTTTGTGACTCCTAACAGACACAAACCTGACTCACTTGACTTAGATATCAACGCACAGCCGAAACTACTGTTTTTAGAAACTTTAAATTTAGTACAGGGATTTCTTTTATGATGTAAGTGAATACCAGAAAAGGGTTTTTAGAAATTCAATCCCTAAGGTGGTTAATTAGAAAAATGAAAATGGATATATAAATTTTCGATTACAATTAAAAATTACCTGAAGTAGCTTTTTACTATTGACAGGGGATTTCTATGGGAGTTTCTTATTTCTAGACTTAAGAATATGACTGGGCACAATTTAAAACTATGTAATGTGACAAACTTGACTTCATTCCCTTGACCCCAAATGATCTGCCATTCCAGTACAGTCCCCGTAGTATTTGTATACTCTTTGCAGTCCCCTGTTATGCTTCCCCTGCTTCGCTATGAGTATCATTAAATTACAGGAAGAAACTTTTAAAAAAATCCGGAGTAAATTTGAAAGAAAGGGTTTTACTGTTTTTCTTACGCCGGCTTTACAACGGGGGTTAGTTAAAATATATGCAGTGATGTAGTGTAGTGATAATGTATTTACGGTCGAAGTCGCGGGCTAAAGCTCGTAATTTATGTTGAAATTTATTATGAGAAAGGTAACATCACAATTCCATTCAATTAAACAGTTTCAATCAAATATATTTCTTTAAATCAAAAATATTTCTCAATCAAATATATTTCTTTAATCAATAAATCTTAGAGGTATACTGAATATACCCCAAAAAAATTCAACACGCACAAAAACGTACTTTTCAAATAAACAGACTGTATTTCTTCCTTCCTTTTTTTCGATTATCACAGGCCATTTCCTTTATCCGATCCACAATCGTCGGTCTTGGTAATCCGCATATTATTTTGTATATGATGCTACATTGTTTGTTTTTGTAAACCTACTTGCGTTTAATTTTCTGTTTATTTTTAAAAGTTGAATATTCCTGACTATCTTGTAACTTATTATATTAAGTAGCGTATTTTGTCTCGTTATATTTTGTCAAAGAAAATTACAGCCATGGAAATATTTTGCCTAGGAAGAATATAATATTTCGGGTTGCCCAACAACATTAGGCAATCAATTTGCGAGTAAGCTGAAGCGTTCTAGTGGCCCTTAAGACGGCGGTGGACAGAAATAAGTTTCTTATATATCGACACAGAGTAAATAATTAATAGATGTGACAACGTATTGCTGTCGTGTAATTATTTTTCGCAATGATGTTTTTTATCTTTCCATAATTAATTTAGTTCTACATATTCACAACCAAAGTCCACCTTCGCATCTGTCTGATCGCGATAAACTTAAAGACTACTGCGCGGATTTTCATGTAATGAAAGAAAGAAAAGAAAAGAAAGATTTTCAACCATAAATTATATGATTCAAGAGAAAGGTTTGTGTATATATTTTGTTAATGTTTTGTGTTAATTAATTAGAATATAAGTGTTTGAGGGGTTGGTGAGAATCAAGCCGCCGGGAGCTTTCATCGAAGACGCTGCCGAAACCTTTTGAGATATAACAAAGCAATTTATGGTAGAATACTTTTTTAGAGTAAATAAAAAAAAAAGTTGTTGATAATCTTTTATATATAGCTTACTATACCGATTAAATCTTCGAATAAAATGTGGTAATTAGAAAGCTATTTTGAGCAAAATAGTATTAATCCTTATCAAATTAAATACTTTGATGAATGAAGAAATGAATCTCTGAAAATCTTAGCAGTTGTTGTAAAAAATAGCGGGCATGAAAATAAATTTAATTCAAACTGATTATGGGATATCACAAAAAATCAAGCGAGTCCCCCCCGCTTGTTTTTTTTGCGGCAATGGCTTTACCTTTTATTGTCTAACAGAACGACGTTTGCTGGGACAGCCAGTACATACTAATTCAACGATATATCGGATTTTCGGATAAAAATCAGATGCCCTATCTCATATCGTCAGTCGATTATCGGAAACGTAATATGAAATTCGCAAAATGACGGTAAGCTTAATTAGTTTTGAGTTGAAGAGAGGTTTCGAGAGTGGAAGACGAGCGTAGGCCATTAAAGCTCTGCGGCGGACGTCCCGCTTGTGATTGATGAAGCCAATTCGCCACTTGTCCGGCCGCACACGGTTGTGGCGGTAGTCTCGCCTTCTAACGCTAGGAATGTAAACGATACATCGATGTTTCAAAAGCATAAGCATAAATGTCGATGTTTTGCTAGGAAATCATGTTTTATGCCATACAGTTCACTTTGATGGTATGTGAATACTGTAGCCTACAAAACTAATGATTTCAATGTAAGTGTGTATTAATATTTGCACTCCTAACATCGCAGCTATTATGCCTTTGTGCTGGAAATTATAACTATATCATCTGACCGGAACACGATAGCGTTAAACACTGTTATATAGTGGCAAGTAAATTAGGTATAATAGCGAAGTGATCCTTTTCGTTCTCCTATTGTTTTAGACTATTATTTTTCGCATAATTGAATTTGTATAATATGCTTTGGCATAATAATACTATCGTATTGTATAATATTTTGGCCCATTACTATTAATCCTAATAAGCTATTATAATAATAAGATTTTGTTATTCATTGGCCTATTAATTATTTGTTATATTTGTTAATACTTATAATTTCAGTTTTTTAAATTTTGAGAACCGGACCGTGGGTGCCTCTAAGTTTGCCAGGTTGGGTCGAAGAATGCGGCGGGCGAGCAGGTTTTTTTTATTTCCTGACAGTACATACAACCTTTTATGTATTTTGTAATGACGCTTATTTATTACTAGCGGCCCGCCCCGGCTTCGCTTGCGCTGCTCCGCTCCTTTTAGCCATAGTGTGATGATATTTATTCCCTCCTTCCTCGATAAATGGGCTATCTAACACTGAAAGAACTTTTCAAATCGGACCAGCAGTTCATGAGATTAGCGCGTTCAAGCAAGCAAACAAACACACAAACTCTTCAGCTTTAAAATATTATTACTAGCGGCCCGCACCGGCTTCGCGCTGTTTTAATGTTACCTACCCTCTCCTCTTCGTCTTAGCGTGATGTTATATATATATAACAGCCTATAGCCTTCCTCGATAAATGGGCTATCAAACACTGAAATAATTTTTCAAATCGGCCCCGTTGTTCCTGAGATTAGCGCGTTCAATCAAACTAACAAACAAACAAACTCTTCAGCTTTATTCAAACAAACAAACTCTTCAGCTTTATAATATTAGTTTAGATATTAGTTTAGATGTTATTCGTTATTGTACGATCGACCTTTCGTTATCCGATCTGTGTAAGCGGTTTTTTCTATTTATCGATGTTTTTCTCTACATTATCGATGTATCGTGACATGATGTTTACCTCGCCGATGTTTGCATCCCTAGTCACCGCTTCCCGCCCAAACCGTCGTTACACGACTTGGCAACCTCGGTCCCATTAAATAGCCCATTTTTTATCCAATGGAATAGGATATTAATTTGCTATAAAACATTTTATATTTTGCTTCGCGTTGCGTTACTTGGATATTCGTTTACGTTTTAAGTTGTTAGGTTATCAAGAAAGTAATTAATATAATAGGTGATTTAGCAAGGATATTCAATAAATATTTTTAATTTTAAATTATACTAGCTACGTGATATTATAATATGTAAATCGGTGACCCAAGCATTGACGTAAAACGTAGTACGAGTAAATACATTTCAAACATGAGTGCCATTTATAGGAAACTGACAGATTTTATTTATCGCAAAAATATTGATTTACTTACCGTTTAGTTTATTTCTTTTTGATATTTGTAGTAAAATAAAAAGAACATTCTCAATTGAACACAGGGTTCCCCTGTGAACGCAAATCTGTCTCTTGCTTGGACCGATTTGAATTTCTTTAGCATAGTTACCAAAACTCCATCACTGGTGGTAGAGCTCTAGTGACGGTGCTCACGGGCGTAGGCACCACCGCATTACCTAATTTACTTGCTGCTAAATGGTAGCGTTCAGCACTATCGTGTTTCGGTCAGGTGGTAATGTACGGCCCTGTAATTTCAATGGTAACGCATCTGCATTTTGACCTTGGTCTTTGTGTTGGTGTTTATAGGCTGCAGTCATCACTTACCTTGGTGTTTATCAATTAAGTAACCTGAAATAAATTCAACTCGCACTTAAATTAATTACCAGTCGACGAGCATCTGCGCGACAACGATGAGCGTTCGTATTTGTCGGTTTAACTTTGTTATATTATTAAGAATATAATTTGTTAGAGTTATTTTTGGTACCATATTTATGGTGGTTGATATATGTTGATATGAATATCATATTTGTGGTAATTGATTATGTTGATATGAATATCATATTTGTGGTAATTGATTATGTTGATATATGTTGATATGAATATCATATTAATGGTGAGGTTTTGTTGTAGTAGGTCTAGGGTTTTGAAACCCAAGGCACTCGGCAAATTATTAGAGGGTAATAAATAATACGAATTCCCAAAAACATAACCAGCGTTTTTCTGCACAGATATACAGGTTTTAAGAAACGGTGGGTAGGGATGCCAACATTGAATCACCACTCCAACCGAAAGACGTCCACGGCTGGACAAAGCCTTCCACAAAGACGCCTACAACAGTGCTGTGCGTCTTTAGGGGAGAATATGCCTTAATTGCCACGGTTGGCAGCTGCTCATCTCGCGTTGTTATATTTGCTACCGCCCTATTGGAATGTTCGACCGCCACTCCACTAGCGGAAGAAATTTCGTCCACTAGAGGGCAATAGGGTCGTCACGTCCCAACGCCTTCATTGAATACATTATCGATATATCATCATGTCTTGATGTAAGTTGTAATTTACGGCACAGAGGCATAACACCTTAGACCTCAGGAGTGGCAACGCATCTGCATTTTGACCTTGGTCTTCGTGTGGGTGTCTATAGGCTGCAGTCATCACTTAACACAAATGTGAACTGCATGCTTGTTTGCCACATCTATTACATAAAAAATGTCTTGATAATGTAGGGTAAATAAATCATCGATGGATAAAAATATCGCATATTATATAGATTATGTATCTGCCGTTTTTTAGAATATTCTTATTAATATTTTTTTCATGTTTTATGGGTGTCTTATGATGTCTGTATATTCATGCTACATTAGAATGTGAAAGATTGCGGTAATCATTTCAATGTTATTATAGTTTTTTTTCTTATCACAGTAGGTACATATACGACACGCGTTCAACTCTCACCTAAACTTCATCACCCATTAGTTTCATGGGTTATGGTCCAAGAGCTAGTGAACCCTTCGAGTATCGGAACGCCTGTAATCCTAGACATTTTTGTAGGGAGAGTCATAATATGCTAAGTACGATAACCATCGCCTGGCAGGGATCAGCCCGTCACGTCATGTGGATTTTTGTTGAGAAAAGTTACTTCCATATTTAAGATCTGGCAGTCATAGTCATTTTAGTTGATCCTTGCCAGGCGATAGATTTTGTACATAGCATGTTATGATTCATCCCTACAAAAATTTCTAGCCTTACAGGGCCAACGTTACTCGGAGGGTTCAGTATTTCTCCTACTAATAGTAGGATGCAGAATATTTTATAATGAAACCGAAGCGACGTCGCCCGAGACTTGGTGTTTATCAATTAAGTAACTTGAAATAAATTCAACTCGCACTTAAATTAATTAACAGTCGACGAGCACCTGCGCTACAAGCGAGCGTTTGTTTTTGTCGGCTAAGCTTTGTTACATTATTTAGAATACAATTACAAGAGTTATTTTTGGTATTAACATAGCAATTTTTGGGTGTTAATTTGGAAGGTAATATTTTTTTAAACTGACAACTTGGCTTTGTAGTTGTAGGTCCAAGGTTTCAGTAATTTAAGCAACTGATTAAATTCTAAGTCATTGTTCCATTACGGATTCCGTCAATTGATTGCCGCCAATGTGTGCCTCCTTATTCGATTGCAATAAAACGTTGTGTCTTAGCTTGTCGATTTCGAGTATTTAGACAATTGAGATGTCTTAAGGAGTCTTTTCAACCGACGAAAAACAAAGAGGAGGAGGTTATCAATCTCGTATCGTGTCACTGAAGGTCTGTCTGATGTTGATGATTACGTTTAGTGCCAATGCGTTTCTATGAACGTATTATCTCGTGGATACTTTTGCAATGTAGCCGCACTAAGACTGATACGGCAAAAAAACCATTACCATCAGAAACCAAATACCAGGATGAAAGAAACATGACGCAATTAATTTCTGGTCTTTTCATCACATACTAGTGATTTTCTTTGATAATTTGTTTGGCTCCTACTCAAAACGAGTAAGTAACATCAGGGTAGCTTTAACTTATTTTTATCTCTTCAGTTTCTGTTTCTGCGGTTGAATTTTTTTGTGAATAAGTTATTATTATAACAAACCACCAGGATAATGAAAAGATATCATTGCACAAATAATCTTTTAAAATTTGCGTAGGTACTTTTCGCTATTAGGAGGCGATGAACGTTATGAAAAAACTTCGGCTTTTTTGTAGCTATCTACGACAATGAATCCTCCAGTCAGGGCTAAAAGCGTACGTACAATATCAACGTAGTAACTCCGTGCTTCGTTGAGTGTTTTAATCCCGACTTTCTGTGATGTAACCGTTACAGTGATATCCCACTTCTTCGACTATCTATGCTGTAAAGAGATATCCATATCATATCCATTCTGCTTGCTCATTGCGCGAGTTCCTGAATAGTCACATTACTGTACTATCATCAGATTAACAAGGCGTGCTGAATTTAGTCTGTCGTCGCTAACGTATTTTAATTGATATGCTTAAGTTTTAGGGAAAAGTTACATTAACGATGATTTTAATATGTTGGTAAATAAGATCCTGTCATTTAAGGCACTGTAAAAAATGCCTGAGTGCCTCAGCCATCTCTGATTTTTGTGCATTATCTTTAGATCTACCGAATTCCCTTACCATGAATATAAAACTGGGAAAGTTGGTAATAAAATAAACATGGCATTTTTGTCGCCTTTCTTTGTTTCTCAGGGCGATCTAGACTTATTGATATACCTATTTTCACGGATTTATCTCACGTAAAATTACATTATTATCATACTAAAATTATTCTTAAAAACCGGCCAATTGCATGTCGCGACACACGCAATGTAGGGTTCCGTTCTTTCGCGTACATTTTATAAGTTGATCGACTAATACTCGTAATGTTGTTGAGTACACTTTGACGTAATATTTAGTAATTGTTTTCACCCGCACAAATACCACCGTTTAGCTGCCAGAGGGAGGAACACTCGACTTTAACAAGAAATTCTACGTTAAAGCTAAATATTTCACAAACAGGTTGTTAATCGAAAACTGGTCTTCAAACCTCCAATATTTTTTAAAGACCTATCCGACGAAAACCCACGTGATGGGATATGCGTGAAACAAAAATAGGATGCTCACTTAATATACAAAAGACCTAGCTTAAATATATATATTTTTAAATATTATTGACCGACTTTCCCGCATAGCTAATATGTATATTTATGCCACCTACAGGTTTTTAGTACTAATAGTCTACGAGTTTAGCTGCGGCCAGACGGACGAATGGACGGACGAACGGCCATGGCGAAACTATAAGGGTTCTTTGTAGGCTACGGAACCCTGAAAACGATCACAAATTTCACTCCCTTTTTTGTTAGTTATTTTTAAAATGATATAATACTTTGAAGCAAAATTCTTCCTAAAACTATGACTGCTCTAAAAGTCACTTCACAGAATTTTCTTTTCGACTAGCTCCATTAGCCACGCTTTTCTATTGAAAATAAGCACTAATGGGGTGCATAAAATGTAAAACTATAAGGTTTATGTGGTTCGGTTGAGTGGGTAGGCAGCAGCCAGCAGGCGGCAGGCAACCTATCGATCACAACGACGGGCCCGGCCTGGCACGAGATCTGGGTAATAGGCGTGTTATCTTGAGCGAGACGCGCAAAGCTCGATCACGCTGAAAAAGATTAACATGTTACCCGCAGATTGATGCTGACGCCGGGTAAAATACCCTGCCGCGATTTTAAAGCCTTTCTATAATACCATTAATTACAGCGCATGGATTTACCGATAAGTGCTCGTGTGTGCACCATCTTTAAAATTGGCTATTATCGGCAAGTTACCGCGTAAATACACTGTTCGCTTCCGATCGTTAGCAATAAAGGCACAATAAGCTCAGTCTACGACGGCCAATGAAAATGAAATTGAGGGGCCGGACTTAATATTTTTTTCAGCTTTCAGAGATTTCGTTTATGGTTATTTCCAATAATTGCATTTATCTATCTGACTCGTTGACGGGTGTCAGGGTATGCGACATCAGTTATTATTGTGGGCGGCTTTTGTGTCGCTCGCAGGAATATTTGGTTGCGCAAGCGGATCACAAAGATAGCGTGAGATCGGCTATCAATCACCCGCGTGACACGCAGAAGCTTTGTTGTCGTTTCTTATTTTGCTACACAGACCTTGATACCGACATTGATAGTATAAAAAATGTATTATTGAATAAGTAATTATTATTCGCGAGCTTATTTCGTTTCGAAATTATTTTTATGTGCAATGCTTTCTAATTTTTATAGCTAAATAAATTGATGTTTTGAATTTGTTCACCTAAACAAGTTTCCTATTTGTTACAATGTACTTAAAAATATGGCGTCTATTTACTTTCGAGATGGATAATTAATGATAAACTAAAATATCATTAGGTATTTTTATAAACTTAAAATAATACTTTTGAAAAAATACAGTTTGTTTATCAAACCGTATACTTTTCGCAATAACAAATGCGAGTGAGCAATGTGTGTATTTTTATACAGATGATCATCTAGAAAACGGCTCCAACGATTTCGATGAAATCACGAACATTCTCTATACTTATATACAAAAAATATTTAAAAAGCGACAGTTGCCAATCTGCACGCCAGATGTGGCGATTATGGCACGTTCTCCACAAATGATACCATTGTGGCATTTTTTTACGTCATAGCATCGCTATTACGCATATTGCCAGTAATTCGAGCTTATTACATAACAGTGCGAAAACACATCCTTTCGGGTTGCCTACAAAACTTCATTGTAAATGTTCTGGTAAAGTAGCCATCGCTTTACTCGATTTACTGACTGTGACGCTGACTGACGGACTGATAAATTCACTGACTGACTTTGACTTTTACGCTGCTTATTACGAATAGGAAATATCGTTTTACTTGACACTGATAATATGCGTAATAGCGATCCCACAACACAAAAAAAAAACTACAATTGACATGATCCTTAGACTAAGTACCATAATCTAAAACATGATCACAAACGTAAAGGATCATGCCAAAATTTGTACAGAAAAAGTGAAAAAAAGGTACACGGTAAAACAGCATGGAAATATTATCCAGTGAACCAAGAGTGAACTACGAATACTAAACAACATTTTTTACTCTCCGGAATAAAAAGTTTGAAATTGAACTTTAGTATGGAGTGCTTCTACTGCTGTTAGGAAAGACGATTCTTATTCCGGTGATTTAAGAATAATTTACATACCAGAAAATGTTCTTTAGATTCCCTAGATAATATTTCAAATCCGTTTTACCTTGTACCTTTTTCTAACTTTTTTTGTACAAATCAATGTATGAAACTTGCCATGATTCTTTATGTTTTTTTTTACAAATCTGACATGGCTGTTTGGCCATCGTTCCTTTGCCTCTTTACCGTTATGGAAAAAGCCTACGTTTTTGGCGCCAACAAAAACACATAGACATTATTGTAGGTGAGTAGGAATATTCAGTTACTAAAAAGTTAAAGCTTTTAGTTTATAACTAATGAGTTTCAGAAATAAAAAATATTAATGTTAATATTTTGCTATTTAGTGGTTAAATTTAAACAATGCTTGCGGAAATGTGCTTTATTAGAAATACATAATGGTATTAAATTATTTTAATAAGTAAACGCTCGGAAAAATCAAAGTACTTATTATATTTACCAAAAATAAAAATATATTAGTTAAAAATTTGAAGACAAAGTTAGATTAACTTTCATCCGAGTAGGACTCGGTCGCCTAGGTTCGTGTTATTGCCAGTATCAAGTTAAATGATATTTCGTATTCGTATTAAAGCAGCGTTAATCCTTCAAGGATCGTACGGCCACCGGCGGCGAGACACAATTGAATTTCGATTGTCATATTTTTCTCGTGTCTGGAGAGATTAAAGTTATATATAATCAGTCAGTCAGTTAATTATCAGTCAAAGTCAGTCAGAGTCACAGTCAGTAATTCGAGTAAAGCGATGGCTACTTTACCAGAACATTTTACAATGAAGTTTTGGAGGCAACCTGAAAAGCCGTGTTTTGGCACTGTTATTCTATTTCACTATACACGGGCACTGTAATAAACCTATATCAAACAAAATGCCACCAACTTTATTTAATACTAGCTGTGCCCGCGACTTCGTCCACGTGAGAAAAAAATATGATTGTTCAGTTTCTACCCGGACGAAGTCGTGGGCGCAGCTAGTAATAAGGAGTAACTTAGGCTACTTTTATCATCATACATACATACCATACCTACATACAAATAAGTAGAATTGGAGTGTATCTGACTTTGACGGGACTTCCACGGGTAGGTAGCTGATGTAATAAGGAGTAACTTAGGCTACTTTTATCTCCATACAACCATACATACATACATACCTACATACAAATAAATAGAATTTGAGTGTCTCCGATTTTGACGGGACTTTCACTGGCCGATAGCTGATGTAATAAGGAGCATCTTAGGCTAATTTTATCTTCATACATCCGTACATACATACATACATACAAATAAGTAGAATTGGAGTGTGTCCGACTTTGACGGGACTTCCACGGGTAGGTAGCTGATGTAATAAGGAGTAACTTAGGCTACTTTTATCTCCATACATACATACATACATACCTACATGCAAATAAATAGAATTTGAGTGTCTCCAATTTTGACGGGTCTTTCACTGGCAGATAACTATCATTTGTTATCTGTTATGTGAATTAAGAAAGTGAGAGTTAGAGAGAACAAAATAAGAATGCAAAACACAATCTTGGGGTAGTAGATATTGTATGCTAATTAAATGTAAGAGGATTTGCAGTCACTACAACTTTTTATAACGTGATACAAGTGTAATTAAGCTCTGCGTATACATTTAAAATATAAAGTTGTATAATATAAGTGTATTACAACCTCTTTTCTAAAGTCCAGAATAAAAAAAGCTTTAATTGCGTTGAAACATCGAATAAAATTGTGTAGAATGCTTTAGGGCCTCACAGACAGTCTTAAAGCTCGCAGCGAAAACGGCAAATTTCGTTTAAAATTGCGACGTTGTTGTCGTGTTTGTGTTCCATTAAATTATACGAACGTCGGGTTAGGTTTGTTAAGGTAAACATTTTCCGTTACCTACTCCATTGTCCGCCGCCCAGCTTACTCCACTGATATTTGATTAAAATGGAAATTATATGAAATCTGAGCAACAATTTTATTTTGTTAACGATTTTCATACAAACCTTTTTTTGTTTACCAGTCACTATTTATAGCTAAATCCCGCCATATTTTCAGTTCTCAACTAATTGTTATGGATATTGCACATTCCTGTGGAAGCTTTGGAATAAATATGAAGTTTTTTTTATTTCGTGGCAAACATGTATATAGTTCATAATATAATATATAAGTACTCATAAATAGATGAAAAGTAAATAGTGTAGCCTATAAATATATACAAAATGAGTTGCCACTTCTGAAGCCTTAACTGTTACTGTATGTGTCGAAAAATATGGAGCCGTACGCCTGATGGAAATACAATAGCGCTGAACACTACCATTTAGCGGCAAGAAGATTAAGTTATGCGGTGGTGATTACTTCCTCATACTCTGTCATTGAAGCTATTCCACTAAAAAAAATGACTGAGTTTTAGCGAGACTAACGAACAGCAAAATATTTTCATGTATAAAGATATCATATTACCTCTATTTTCATCTGACCATTTTCATTTTTTCTAAGTAGATTTTATCTTTTGTTCCAGAATAACCAATGGTTTGTACGCTTCTGCACATCTGCTATTCGGCAAAAACATGACCTGGGTAAGTTTTAGCAATAAAAATCTAAAGTTAACATATATTTGGTATATACTTGTAATTAATTAATCTGTACTACTGGTTTATTTCATCAGTCTCTCTCAAGTCTCTCTTATAACATTTCACCACACATCATGCAAGACGTTGTCATACTGAAAAAAGAAAACGATTTTATTTTCATAATTTAGTATGACAACATCGCGTTCAAGTCCTCTCGTGTCGCTATGTGATACAGCGCATACTAATCTGTGATGTGTGCGTCAATAGCTGCATAAGTAACTCTGTGACAGTGGCCGCGGGCTCGCGTAAAGGGTGTATCGGGATGAGCTGGGAGCGCGTGGGGCGGGCCGCGTGATGCGCGGGAGCGCGCGCGGAACGTCGCCGGCGGCCGCGCCCGTCCCCGCGGCCGGCGCGTGCTTGTGCGCGTGATGCGCGCGGACCGTGCCGCGCTCTTCGCGTGGCTCGTCTGCTGCGCAGCTGCCCTCTCCACACACAAGTACAGCACGCGCGTCGTGCGCACCAAGTACGGCCCGCTGCGGGGGATCGTCGTCCACTCGCACCCGCAGATCGAAGCCTATCTCGGTGTGCCGTATGCTACGCCGCCGCTTGGTAGTCTCAGGTAATAATATTACTAGAAGTATTTATTTACATGTACTACCTACACTTGTTAAAGTGAATAGTTCACAAAACTATATTTTTTTAAGGCTGGGTTGCACCAAGATATTTCTTAAAGTTAAAGTTATTGTAACATTTCACATCCTTTTCTAATTTAAAGAAATCTGTTAAAGTTGGAGAAGGATGTGAAATGTAACAATTTTAACAAATATCTTGGTGCTACCTAGGGTATAAATATATATAAATAGTAAGTTAAATTAAATACAAATTATATGGAACCAAAGTACTGGATGCAGAGAACCCAGCGTATAGGCAAACAGCGTCCTTGAGTTGACCTCTTCAAAAACACATTCACTGGTGACTCCAATGCCATAGCGTACATGTCACGGTGAGCCACGCATATCCACCCTGTCGCAATGCTATTGCCATTGCGACAGGGTGGATATGCGTGGCTCACCGTGACATGTACGCAATAGCCAATCGTGCCTTTGCACGAGCTGCAGTTTCTTTTAAAACAAAAAGGTACCATGAATGTGTAGATACATGCCGCCGGTGACCCCGTCGCAGTGGCGCACGACGCGGTTGGCGGACGCGGCGGGCCCGGCGTGCCCGCAGGCGCCGCCCGCCGCCGCCCCGCACGAGGACGCGCTGCTGTTGCACCCTCGCGCGCGCCTCCGTCAGCTCGAGCGCCTGCTGCCCATGCTCGCCAACCAGAGCGAGGACTGCCTTTATGTCAACCTATATGTACCCGTTAACGGTTAGTTGTGTTTAAGTATGTTTTTATCGTGAAGCCTCGAAAGACGTTAATTATTTTTATTATTTCACTTATTTATTTAAAACCTTATTTCCTATTTTTTTTATATATATAAGTATCAAAAACAAATATATATATATAAAAAAAAATATTATTTATTTATTTGCTTGTCACATGGTTATAAGGTCTTACAATTAAATATTTTGTAGTTACATGTAACACCCCGTAGGGGCACCGCAAAATTATGAGAACATTTCATATACATATAATAATAGGTTGGGGAAAAAGTCTTTTCGCATTATAGTATGTATGAACTTGTAATAAAATCTCTTTGGCTGTAGTATTGGTATCTGCCTGGTTTTGGTATCATTGAAAGTTAAAATTTTAAAGAACATAATTCCAAATTCAAATTTAGCAAATGTGTGATTTTCATTTGTTTTTCGTACTGTCAAGATGAGTGAGTCTAATGAAGAAATTCGATACATTTTAAAATTTTACTACAAAAAAGGTAAATATGCAACGCAAGCCGCGAAAAAAATTTGCGATGTTTATGGACCTAGTGCAGTGTCTGTGAGGGTAGCACAAATTTGGTTTAAGCGTTTTCAATCCGGAAATTTTGATGTCAATGATGCACCTCGCTCTGGTCGCCCTATTAGGGATAAAATGGATGCCATTTTTGAAAAAGTGGAGCTAGATCGACATATCAGTAGTTACGACGTAGCTGAAGAACTGAGAATTGATCACAAAACAGTTTTGGCGCATTTAAAAAATGCTGGGTACAAAAAAAAAGCTCGATTTTTGGGTGCCTCACGAGCTCACTGAAAGAAACCTAATGAACCGTGTACTCATTTGTGATTCTTTATTACGACGTAATGAAACCGAATCATTTTTGAAGAAGCTGATAACTGGTGATGAAAAGTGGATCACGTACGACAAGAACGTGCGAAAAAGGTCGTGGTCAAAGGCCGGTCGTGCTTCCCGTGGTCGTGAAACCCGGGTTAACTGGCAATAAGGTGATGTTGTGTGTGTGGTGGGATTGGAAGGGCATTATTCATTATGAGCTATTACCACCAGGCAGGACTATCGATTCTGAACTCTACTGCGAACAACTGATGAGATTAAAGCAAGAAGTTGAGAGAAAGCGGCCGGAATTGATCAACAGAAGGGGTGTGAGGTTTCATCATGATAACGCTAGACCTCACACATCTATAGCCACTCAGCAAAAATTGAGAGAGTTTGGCTGGGAAGTGTTAATGCATCCGCCGTATAGTCCTGACCTTGTACCTTCATATTTCTACCTGTTTCGGTCTCTTCAGAATTCTTTATGCAATGTTAGCTTCAATGTTAACATCACGAGAGGACTGCCAAATCCACTTGTCGCGGTATTTTGATGAGAAGTCCCAAAATTTTTATAGCAATGGGATCATGTCCCTACCTACAAGATGGCAAAAGGTTATCGAACAAAATGGTACATACATACTTGAGTTAAAGGAGATGTTGCAAAAATGTATGGACCTCCGGCCATGTATTGTACACAATATCATTAACTGGCAAAATCAATATAAAAACGTTTTTTACTGCATGTTTTCACTTATTTAGCTTTGTTTGCAGTTACAAAATATTATTTGCAGTTAGAATTGCAACTCAAACCAACATGGCGAATATGGCGGGCAATGTCATTTTGACATTTCAATTTTTTAAATTGTTTTTTGATTATATAGAACTTGGAGAAAAAAGAAATATTTTCTGAATACTATCGAAATTGATTTCATGTGTTAATACTAAGAACTTAAACTAATCGATTTCCAATTTAAAGAAGCGTCGGCTGTGTCGCCGCCATGTTGAATATGGTTGAAAATGATAAAATCGTTTGAATTAAATGTGGTAGAAACTCTAAAATATACACTTGAATAAATAAATTGCATTTTTTTCGGATTCTTCTTTAATTTACCCATTTTTTGAAGATGTGTACGATCTAGAGCCGAGCTCGCAACATCTCCTTTAAATAAACTATATTAAAAAATGTTTTGAATTACGATATCTTAAAAAATGCGAAGAAACTTTTTCCCCAACCTTATATTTCCTATACATACCAAAGGTTACAGTTTCAATTTGAAAATAAACTTATTCACAGTAGTAGATTATGATGCTATTGGATTTATTTGTGAAAATATTTTTCACTGCATGAAGTCCCAGATTCGATCCTTGGATTGTGGATGGGCCTCCGGAGTCTGTATCATGAATTTTGCACTTCTAATTTACTTTTGGTCAACAAAGATTAAGTTAAGAATATATTCGGGTCAGGTTAGGAGGTTAGACTTGAATATCGTGACTAACAATGGTAATCGATATTTTTAACACAAATCTTTTTTTGAACTTTATTCATTGCGCATATTTATAATAATACGATATATATATGTATACATATTTTTTTTTCTGAAAGGTTGAATCTGCTCCGCTCTGCAAGCCAACGAGTTCAATACCTTTATTAATTTTCTTTGTACTGTAATGTAACTATTTCGGGCGAGGGTGGCAACATTAACTGTAAACTGTTTGTGAGTTAACCGATGTGTAAAACCTTACAGTTTAAAGGTACGATATTGCTAATGAACAAAAATTACAGCTGCAAGAAATATAATGTATGCAACATGTTTAATGGAGGAAGAAATCAGGAAGAATCAAAATAAGTTGATTGGTTAGCGCTAAAAAACTTTTGGTTCGTATTCAGTTTCGATTTTTACCCAAGAACGAAATTTTCTAGGATTCCTATTTTAAGAGCAATGTTAAAATTTCATTTGCCTCGTTTTGTAATTTAAATAAAACATCTTGAAGATAGTCAGTGAAAAAAATTGTCTGTAGATACGCTGTGCTTGTACTTATATCTACTATTATTATATAATACAGTTAGCCTTAACCAAGTTCAATAACGTTTCAATTCTAACCCGTCAAGACAATCTTATGGCTTTTGAAAAATTGAAATCAATTGTCATATTTTTCAGTGAACTGATGAAAATACTTATTAAACTGGCCTGCAATAGCAGGTATGTACTCAAGGTGTTGCTACTTCAAAATAAAATAAAGAAGCTAGGCAGCTAGAATAAGTCTGTGATAAATAATTAAGTGCATATTGTGTCAAGTATTTCATCGGTATTGGATCTTTACTTTAAGATAACAGAAAAATCTAGACGATTTCTATGGTTTTTAAAATAATGTAGGAAAATTCTCAATTATATGGAATCCTACGTAAGAGTCCGAATCAGTATTGGCCGCTTTTTTAAATCAATGGTGGTTATGTGTAATCATCACATTACTGAAATCTTAGTATTAAACCCTTTGTCAGTCAGCCGGCAACGGCGCAGTAATTTCTGGCATACAGAAAAAATTTATTAGGCATAAAAATGGTATCGCATTGAGACCTCTAAGTTCCATTATACGAGTATAATATCTGTAGTGCAGCACTAGTCATCTAAATGAAAGTCTTTAGTAGCCACTATCATTACTAAATGATCAAGGATTACTATCACGTATTTGGATTCGAAATAGTAAATTAAAAGCATCCATCTGTACTGTGATGCACTGAATGTCTCATCCAATTGGTTTTCTTATTACGGCAGCAACCGATGTTGAAACAATAATACCATAATGGAGCTTTGTCTGTTGGAACGGTGATTCGCGGCGAGGTCTCGTGGTGATCGTTAATCCTTGCCAGCGGCTTATTCATAATTTATTCACACCATTTCACCGCTAATTCACTGTCCGTTAAATAAGCCGCTCTTCAAATATGTATCGTTATGTTTGTATCACATAAGAATGTGGTTTTTGGAGTCGTAAATATCTGCGCGTGTCTACTTATACATTCTAAGTTACATGCCCTATATAGGACGGTTGTGGCTTGTGGTGTTTACGCTGTACTTTGCATTTAACAGGTCAGTGGTTACGTAATCTAATCTTTGACCTCCGCTTGAGAACATGCAACTCTTATCGTGTGTTTAAATATTTTATATTAAAAGAAAGCGGAGTAAAATTGAAATTGGAGTTTCAGTAATTCCTTTTAATACAGACTTATTTTATGAAACAAGATTACATAAAATAAACCATCCAAGATGTCCGTTTTTTTTAATTTTGAAGAATGTTTATAAATAAACTTAATTGGAATTGAGCGCGACATTTCAGTGTTTGGAGTGCTGTCGAGTCTGCCGCCCACATTCCCGTGTGTATTATGAATGAAATAATTCTTAGATCAATGTTCTAAAAATAATAGTTTAAAGCTCATGAACCTATTATGATAATGCATTGTTAATGTTGAATAATTTGCTCTACTCTACGTCAATCCCTTCGACACTTTATAAAGGAAACATAGTGACATGTACTGACATGGGTCAATTAAAAGATTGGGTTGAGGATGATAAACAATTCAGGTAAAATATTAATGACTAAAGTACTGCCTGACACTGAATAATTCAGAAATCTATAGGCGGTACGACCAAAATCTTGTTTGGGTTTACAATTGGGTAATTCTGAATGCTAGCTGGGAGTTTGGATTTCTAACCGGTAATATTATAGTAATGGCTATCGACCTCTATTACATGGACTTAATTTCGTCGCCGAAACGAGGGTGTTAATTGCCCCTAACCCTGGGGTAAATACAAGAATGGTGACATAAATATAGTTATTAGTTAACAGAGTACTAACTTACAGAGTCTGACTTATGCAGATAATAACTTAGTAATATAATGCTTACTACATTTTCATACGTTATTTTCTGTATATTTTGATGGTAGACAAACATGAAATGTTGTAAGTTTCAATACTATGTTATTTATTGTAGATAGAATTTATAAATTGATACTTTGTATGTAAATTTATGTATTTTAATGTTAAACGATGTAGACTAACGAAGATATGGGAAAAAATAGAAGATCAACTGAAGACGAGCCTGTGCAGCGGAGGGGGTGGAAGAGTCGTGGAGGGTGTCGAGGCCTCAATTCCGTAGTGCATTGCAGTGCATCCTGCCCCCTGCAAGCAGTGCGGAAGTGAGGCTGAGGCATTCTATAGCAACATACCAAGAAATATCCCCGACGGATTTCCAAGCTATTGAATACTCTCGGACTAACTGTGAACATCTCGGATTTCATGTCCCCGGTGCCAACAAGCTTAATGTACCACATTAAATTTCTACATCATTGATTTCGATCATAGATGTGTTAAACAAAGTTTGAGATAGTTCACAAAATTGGAAATAACATTCTTGAAAAGAGCGTTGTATAATGGATAAACGATTTGAGTAGAATTTATCAAAAGCTCGACAATTCGAAGCGGATTGTCAGCACCAGGCCGTTCGATGTGATTTCAACTCAATTTTGAAACGAGCCGGCTGTCCCCGAGGAGTCATTGACTCTTTAGTACATACATATTGTTTTGTTTTCAGTTGTTGCATTTATTGAGTTTTTGGTTTGTTGAGTATTTATAGTTTTGGTTTGCCAGAGTGTTCAGTATTTTATTCTTAAAGAAAAAAAATGTTCCACATAAAAATGTAATTGGTGAATTCAAACTTTAGAATAATTAGTAAGTATACAAACGATTGAAACCATTGAATTAAGTAAAATAGTTCTTATATTTATGGCCCCGTAATAACTATCACAGAGACATGACACTTTAGGTCTCAGGGGTGGCAACGCATCTGCATTTTGACCTCTGATTTTATGTAGATGTCTATAGGCTGCAGTCATCACTTGACATCAATATGAGATACATGCTTGTTTGCCACCTTCCTTACATAAAAAAATAAATAATAAGATGCTTCAATTAACTAAGTATACCAATAAAGTATAATATGAATACAGTTCTGTTCTTATGGCGGTTGCGATTTTTTGTACGTTAATCTCTACGTACTAAAAATCAACATAACGTAAGAAATATCGAGAGTTGGAAACAATTTGTTTCATTGTTATACTAACCGAGTTCAAAAAAACGAGAAGGTTCTCAATTCGGCCGGTATATATATATATTTTTATGTATGTACGCCAATTTCGCCGAGATTTCTGGACCGATTTACCTAATTCTTGCTGTGTTTGATGCGGAATAGTTTCGAATTGGTCCCATAAAAATACATATAAATGGCACCGACTTCAATCCTATTAGTAAATAACACATATAAATAATAGGTAGTATATAATTAACATTAAATCTGTATTATTTTTTACTTTTTAGATTTGAAGTCGGTTTTTCTTAACGTAGTTATTTTTATATTATTTCGCATTAACACATGCTTGTGAAATATATATAACTAGCATAGTTGGCAATAGCATAGTTGGCAATAGATGGCGCTGCTGCTACCATAGAGCAATGCAATAAATGTGAAGGAAAGATTTGACAAATCGGGCAGGACTTCAGTAGCCCAATTGGAAGAGCGGCTGGACTAGATGCCCAGTAGGCCGCGAGTTCGAGTCTCGCCTGAAGTCAATTTTTTCTTTCCATTTTCTTTAAATATAATTTGTTTCATATTAAACTTTTATTAAAGTTCTAATTAAGTTTGAACTACTTTGATGATGATAGGCTGGTAATTTACGAAAGTCATTTTGCCAAAGACTGGTTAGACGTTTCATAGTTTAATAATATACAATTAATGTTTATATATTACATACTAAGTTTATATACTAAGAGCGCTTTTTATATGTAGGATTGGAAGGAGAGAGTGAGGGAGCCGGTCTGCCTTGCCTGGTATTTGTGCACGGGGAGTCTTATGAGTGGAGCTCGGGGAACGCGTACGACGGCACGACTCTCGCGGCGCACGGAAACATTATCGTAGTCACTATCAACTTTAGATTAGGTGTCTTGGGTGAGTATACTGCATTTATTATATTCTTTATTATTATATTAGTCTTTGCAACTTACGAACGCGGTCGATGTTTCGTTGTGGTTGTGCCTGTACATGGGTTAACGCGTGTGTGCAAGCATGATCTGGGGCAATACTGTTCGCTTCGTAAGAAGTGCGTCCTTACTGACACACTGTACATGCACACATTGTCACAACCACTCTAACCTCTACCGAGCACCGACAGTACACAAAAATTGCAAGAATCATACCAATTTGCAGGCGAACGCTGAGACCGTATAGCGAACGGCTAGCCCTCGAAACGATTTAAAAAGAAAATCTGCCGCGGGAGAAAATTGTAACTGCGTCCGCTTGCATAAGTTTCTTTGTCTCGCAAAAATTACGAGGTTAAAAACCGCCGCGATTTATCCCTAGAACTGCGATAGTGATGGCAGTCTTTATTAGTTTTTTATGTCATGTTAGTCAGTGGCAATCAAAAATCCATACTAAATCAAACATCACGTTTATGGTGCGTGAATATTGTAGCCCATAAACATCTATATAAAAACTAAAGGTCTCAATGTAGATGCATTGCCACTCGGAACTAACAATAAGATGCATCTGATTATAAAAAAAAATAGGTTTTGATATTTACATAATTTAATATAATATATATATTATATATATATATATATATATGATACAAATTTACGTAAAAAAATATATAATGAGTTCCAAAATAAATGAGTAAAATAAAAAAATAATAAAAATAAAATAAAATACGCTTACACTCACAGTCCCACATTAAGTATAAACCTGTGTCGTGGGTGCTGTTGTACACATAAAACATATACACAAACACCCAGACCCGAAACAAATATCTGTAGGCCATACAAATATTTGTCCCGGTGCGGGGATCGAACCCGCGACCCTTCGAATCAAACGGTTGTCTCACACCGCTGGACTAACTGGGTCGTCAAATAATAAATAATAATGGCAACCCATTATACGTCCCACTGCGGGGCACGAGTCTCTCCCCTTTTTGGAGGGAAGTCTGGAGCTAACTCCACCACGCTGCTCCAATGCGTGGATATTGGTGGAGGTGGGTGGGTTAGTGGCCAACCCGCTGTCGGATATTTTCAAACCGCCCATAAGGCCCCCGACAAGCTTTAACGATTGCTATCTATCGATAGCAACCGGGACTGATGGCTTGACGTGCCCTCCAAAGCAAGGAAACGCGCATTTAATTCGCCACTAGATGTCACCCATCACACTACCCGACCGCGCCCGTAGTGCTTAACCAAGTAGATCGCTTGTGATCTACACCAGCCGCCGGGCCAGGCGCGCTTCTGCATGCCGGAAATTACGACGCCATACATTGCCCCCTATTTGGAAGTTGGTAGCATTGAACACTACAATTTTGCTTCGGATATGTGGTGGTACCTATATGCTAGAGCCTTGTCAGAGCCAGTAAAAAAGAAATGGTATTGTTGGGGTTGTCTAGGAGTGCTCAAAATATTGTCGATTGTGTACAAGCGTTTAGACACTCTGCGTCGAAAATTATAGTCCTTCGTCTCTACGGGGCGTCGCGGTGTCATCAAAGTCAATCAAAACTTTATGATTCAATTTACACCCTGCGGTATAATCGGAGTGTTAGGACGATCTCATGGTTAATATACTAAGAGTGGCTATTGAGATGAAAAAAACATCCAAATTTCAATATAGAGGACGGATGGCAATTGTCACTATCATGGGATCCAATACTCAGTAGAATTAAAGCCCAACCGCAACAGTCTGTAAGACCTCAAGATGCAATAAGATTCGGTTGTACCAAAATATTTGTTAAAATTAAAGTTGTGCAACCGTACCTTAGTAATCTATGTGTTAATCCTGAACACTACGCAAAGACATTTGCGAGATACGCGCCCGAGACCACGGAAGATGAAAAGCGACCGAAACGTCGGGTTGATTTAAAATAATCATTTAAGTTTAATATACGCGAGATAAATCCGAAAACTAGTTTTATTTACTAGTTTTACAAAATGTGTTTCTACTTCCAAATTTAAAATTTCTGTTAATTATTTCGGAACCATTTGTTTGGCCCATAATAACCACCACACAGACATACATAATAGTTGTTATGTCTCTGTGATAGTTATAACAGGTCTCAGAGATGGCAGCGCATCTGCATTATGCCTACTGGTCTTTGTGTAAGTGTCTATAGGCTGCAGTCATCATTTAACATCAATGTGAAGTGATGACTGCATCATCTTGTTTGCCACCGTCATTACATAAAAAAAACCAACAATCTACACAGTAAATCGATGGTGTCTTGATAGTACAATCAATCTTTATTATTTTTTTATTAGTTTAGTATGTGTTATTATATAACATATATATATACAACTCACGTCAGCTTAGTTTTTTTCACTTTGTCGGCAGCTTACGGAAGTGGGCGTACATTATTTCAAATAATAGGTACATACGTTACGTTTAGTGAATTTTTAAATCAATTTTCCCGCTATCGAGATAATGATATTATTTTTTTTTATTTAAAAACAAAAAAAATTTTTTAATGTTAACTCTTACGTTTCGTACTTTTTTTTTATGTAATAAAAGTGGCAAATTAGCATGCAGTTCACATTGATGTTAAGTGATGACTGCAGCCTATAGACACCCACACAATGACCAGAGGTCAAAATGCAGATGCGCTGCCACTCCTGAGGCATTAGGTGATATGCCTCTGTGCCTGAAATTACAGGGCCGTTCATTGCCACCTGACCAGAACACGATAGTGCTGAACACTACCATTTAGCGGCAAGTATATTAGGTAGGTAATGCGGTGGTGCCTACGCCCGCGAGCTCCGTCACTGGAACTCTACCACCAGTAAAAAAAAAACGACTACTTAAAGAAAATCGTTATGTCGCGTGTAAACAAAGAGTCTAATTTCACCATGTATGATCGTATGCATTAAGTTCATTTTTCATATTATTTTTGTGGTTTAGATAACCGTTTAGTTAAAATCGTGCCCTCCAAATTTTGGTCAGCAAAAATCAAAATCAATCATCGATAAAAGTAAAAAGGTTCAAAGAGCGCCTCTGACTTTGAAATACATTGTAATCAAATGGTGCTAGGTTAGGGTTGTTTAGAGAATGCGACATTGCTTTTTTTGGGAACAAAGCGATTTCAAATATAATCAGACTTAGTCAGATCTTGGTTCATGACGTTTTTATATAATCGAGTTTAATGAGATTTTATTGTAATCAAATATGTGTGAACCGTGTGTACATGGTGGACAAGACTAAACGACATAAAATAAAGACTTTTTATAAGATACAGATAAAAAAAACTTTATAACATAGTTGCAAAAAAATATAATTTCAGTATTTTTACAGGTAAAACACCAATATTATGTTATATTTAAATCATTACGGCTTCATAAGAAATAAGGTGTTGTATATGGCAGTTACAACAATATTCAAAAGTAGTTTGTAACTGTATTACGAGGTATTCGATATAATTTTTGCAGACATATTCAATTCTTTGTTTGTCAACTTAGATTATATAAAGGTCTTAAGTAATATTACTACAGTACTTAGATTCCTTTTCCAGGCGCTGCGATTTTTTATTCTAATATTTAATAATGATTATATCACATTCAAATATAATTTTACTTTCAATTCAATATTAATAATTTGTCATATTTGGAACTTTATGGTATACCTAGTTTAAATTAAAGTCGAGTTGTTTTTTCGCACACACATGAATACTGAGTTAGTAAATATTGCAGCTCATTGATGTACATGCTGTTTTATCTATATATATAAAAATGCAACCCGTTTTCCTTGGTCACGGCATCTTGCGTGAATGGCTGGACCGATTTGGCTAATATTGATTTTGAATGATTTTTGGAAGTCCAGGGAATGTTTAAAAGGTAAGAAAATATGAAGAAATTGAAGGGAAATAGTAAAAACTACCATTTAATTTTCCCATACAAATAGTCCGTATCTATCAAACCTTTGACACATGTCATATTTTTATTCTGAGGCAATACGAAGTTTGCCGGGTCAGCTAGTAGTTCAATATATACGTCATGTAAGTTAACATGAATACATTAAATTACCACTTCGAGAAAATATAAGTACAAAGTACCTTAAACATAAATATTTCGTTGTTTTCATTAATAAATAGCGTTTTAAATCAGTTTCAATTTCGTCAATCTTCTTGCACGTCATTTGATTTGAGGCAAACGCATGAAAAATATTAATTATGAAAGTCACATATCATCATTTTGTGATGTCGTATACAGAGAATAACGTGCGAACGGTATCTGGCCCAAATTGTCATTGTCGGCGGTCAAAAGCTTTCATAATGTGAGAAATATCTGCTACGCGGCACGAATTATCTAGAGCAATCAATCATCGCTTTTTTAAAATGCACATCAATTAAAAAGTTTTGTGATATCCCTGATACATTATGTGCGTTGGTGTTATGAAACCATTGGAGGAAAATCAATACCATAACTATTTCGTTCTTGGCCTTACGAGTAGCAATGTTTATCCTAATCCTGATAGTGACAAAAATGTGTTCTTTGTCTTTCCTTTGAACAATAACTTTTTCACTGGTGATAGAACTCTTGTGATGGAGCTCGCAGGCTTTGCCACCATCGCATTACCTCATCTACTTGCCGCTTAATGGTAGTGTTCCACACTATCGTGTTCCTGTCAGATGGTAAACTAGACTAGCGGGAACTAGATTATATATTGCGTATAATAATGTACGGTCCTGTAATTTCCAGCACATAGGCTTAACAACTTAGACCGGGATGGCACGAACGCATCTCTCGGTTTTATGTAAGTAGATGTTTATAAGCTGCAGTATCACTTACCATCAATGTAAAATCTACGAGTATAAATTTACCACTTCATGCCATAAAATCTCAATAAAATTCTTTAGATGTGTAAGTTCGTAGACTCGTAGCACGGCGTAGGGAAATAAGTACTACGACAGCGTAGCGGAAAGCTACGCAGGTATTGATGAATATTTACAGCAGCTATTGATTATATATTTTTTTAGTATTGTATATAAAAAAAAATCGTCTTCAGAAAGCGTAGATAAAGGTAAATCTATTCATATAATAAAACAGTAATTATAAATAGGCGTAGAATATGCCCTTTAGAATTATAGTAATTATAGAAAATTAACACAGACCTTGTTTGTTGCAATCCCACTGCATTTAGATATTACGTTCTGATCACAATGTTGTTCAACATATTTATCAAAAAATGTCTAGTGTACACATTCAAGGTAAATCAATGGATTATACGCTTTGCTACTTTCATGACAAAGGAAACGAAAATTTTAATTTATTTAGTATGTAGTTAAATAAATAAAAAACATATGTTTGCATATTATGTCAATGTGTGAAAAACAACAAAAGTAAACTTTAGAAATGAAAGAAAAAACGGAAAGAAAAATTTGACTTCGGGTAGGAATCGAACCTGCGACCGACCGACCGCGCCCGTAGTGCTTAACCGAGCAGATTGCTTCCGATCTACACCAGCCGCGGGGCCATGCGCGCTTCATGAAATATTTGTATTGTACTATTTATTTTTCGCAATAACACATTTAAGTGAACTTTAGAAATTAAAGAAAAAACGGATTGAAAAATTTGACTAAAGTCTCTTCGGAGGAACAGGATAACCAGTCTAGACGCTTTACCACTAAGCTACCGAAGTCCCTTCGAAGGAACAGGAGGAAGGAACTTCGGTAGCTTAGTGGTAAAGCGGCTGGACTGGTTATCCTGTTCCTCCGAAGAGACTTTAGTCAAATTTTTCAATCCGTTTTTTCTTTAATTTCTAAAGTTCACTTAAATGTGTTATTGCGAAAAATAAATAGTACAATACAAATATTTCATGAAGCGCGCATGGCCCCGCGGCTGGTGTAGATCGGAAGCAATCTGCTCGGTTAAGCACTACGGGCGCGGTCGGGTAGTGTGATGGGTGACCGCCAGTGGCAAATTAAATGCCCGTTTCTGTGCTTCGGAGGGCACGTTAAGCCGTTGGTCCCGGTTGCTATCGATAGATAGCAGTCGTTAAACCTTGTCGGAGGCCTTATGGGTGGTTTGAAAACATCCGACAGCGGGTTGGCCACTAACCCACCCAACTCCACCAATCCGCATTGGAGCAGCGTGGTGGAGTAAGCTCCAGGCCTCCCCCTAAAAAGGGGAGAGACTCGTACCCAGCAGTGGGACGTATAATGGGTTGCCATTATTATTATACTTATTAAGTATTTCATGCACTTTTACAAGCTTCAAGTTAACTTCATGTGTTCAGTTGTGAACTGAATTTGATCAATTATAGCCAGTTGCACGGTTAGCACAGTTGTCAATCTGAAATAGCCGGCACTAACAGAGTGGCGACTTACATACGTATTATTATTTTTTAAATCTTGACTTGTAAAATACGAGACACAGACATTTTAATTTATTTACTGAATCACTATTTCACTGTTAAACACCACCGCATTAACTAATCTATCTGCCGCCAATGGTAAATTTTCGCAGTATTGTGTTCCGGTTAAATGGTAATGTATGGCCCCGTCATAATTATTATTTTTTTTTTTTGTTATGACAACGCTATTTCGCATATTGCCAGTGTCAAGTAAAACGATATTTCGTATTTATTTAAGCAGCGTAAAAGTTAGTATAATATAGTCATCAAGTATAATATGTAAGTTTAAAAGTTATCAAGTATAATATAATATGTCAGTCAAGTGAGTTACAATCAAATTATTCGAGTAAAGCGATGGCTACTTTACCAGAACATTTACAATGAAGTTTTGGAGGCAACCTGAAAGGTCGTGTTTTCGCACTGTTATTCTATTTCACTATACACGGGCACTGTAATAAACTTATATCAAACAAAATTCCACCAACTTTATTCAATATAACTTAAAAATACACCAAGAAAATGAAATAAAATAAGAGCACCATACGCCTCTTTCAAGGTTCCCGCCAAAACTCTCTAAGTTCGTCATAATTATTACAGAGACATAATAACTATGGTCTCAGGGGTGGCAAGGCATCCGTATTTTGAGTCTAGTTTTTGTGCAGATTTAGGCTGCAGTTATCACGTGACATCTATGTGAACTGCAAGCGTTTGCCACCTTCGTTATATAAAAAAAATCGGACAAGAAAATTTCAATAATGCTTGTTTATATTTTATTAATTTCAAAACGTTCACGTTATTATTTTCACCCTATGTATTTTTCTGTCAGTGCACGATTTATCTACAATTGCAAATTTGTTTGGCAGGTTTTTTAAAGACTGGTGCTAAAGGGTCGGCGCAGGGTAATTTTGGGTTGATGGACTTAGTAGCCGGGTTGCATTGGTTGCGGGAAAACCTGCCCGCGTTCGGGGGCAACCCTGAGCTGGTCACGCTGATGGGGCACGGGACGGGGGCCGCACTAGCCAACTTTCTTGCCGTATCACCTGTTGCTAGAGGTATGTTTTATATATTATATTACTCTGATTTTAAAGTTCTTGAGATAATCATGAGATATCTGTCAGTTTTTGACTTAGGCTAGGTTCACATCAGTGTGGTGTGTCGCGATCGGGAATCGAGCGATCCGTACCACGCGCCCGAAGTCATAATGAGTGCATGAAATCGATAGCGTTCTAATATGCTACGAGATACTCTAACACATTTTTATTTAAACGCTCGGCTAGCATAGTCGTTAGATAGATACAGGGTATTTTATTGCAGTGCGGACATTTTCAGATTTGATTTTAGTAGAAGATTTATGAAAACAGAGTACAGATTTTCATCTTTTTATTTTATAAAATAAAATAATTGTAAACAATATTATATACAAATTACAAACATGGGTGCAGATCTATCCACCCGCTTGTTTGCGCATCTTACATCCCTCTACGGTACGTGTCTGGCCTTTGGGATACGCGAGGTTTTTTATTCATAACTTATGCGATGCGCTGTTATGTTAAATACTTTTGCATATACTTTTGATGGCATATTAAAAAAACCTGTTTCAAGTATTTTTTATAAATAAATATAAAATATTCGCACCGTATGAAATCTACCTGTGTTCTTAACCTGTATAATTTTGGATTCCAAAGGCTTTTAAAGTGCAATTTAAATGTTCAATTATTTGGGACAATAATTGAAAATCTAAATTGCAATCTGTTACATTATATTGCATTCTACTACTGTTTTGAATTGAGGAAAAAGTACAGATATGCTGATAAATCCCTTCTTATTCTAATATTTTTTGTTTCAAAATTGTTTTATAATAAGTTTCATCCAGAAAGCAGATAGTTTTTATGAGCCTTGTGGGTCTAATGAGGTTTGAGATACACATACTCACAAAATCATCTATAACGTGAAGAATAACTTTATCATATAAACCTGATGTACATTATTGTATCCTTATCCGCGAGTCCACGCTTATGGCGGAGCGGCGTCGCTTATTGCATCGCAGTTTAATGTACCTTCAGTCAATATGTGCTTTATGAATTGCATTACAAGCTTTTTAAACCCTAGGTTTATACAAACACTTATTGTAATTATGGAATAAACCTGCTATCACGCTATTACATTCAATTTTACAAATTGTTGCGAATACCCATTTAATTTTAAAACAGTCATGGCAAATATTTGCACGTTCCCCTTCGTAAAGCTCGCTTTGTAAAATCTGGGTGAATAATAACATTTTCGTATTCTAAACAAAGGAAGACGTTTATGTCGGGTCGTATTTTTAAATGATTGTGGAGATAAAGTATAAATTGTTTAAACACAACGACCACGAGGATTTAATCAGCATTTCTATTATTCGCACGGCAAAGGTAGTAACAGCATAAAATTAAATAAATAGCATGGTTACGTTTTCATAATCGTCGCTGCGGAGACCACGGTCGCCACAAACAGCACCGTTCACGAGTGACGCATGGCCCGCCCATTGTTCCTAATTAGACCGGCCCGCCAGATTTTCATTATATTTTCGTGTTGTCCGTTCGGATCCTTCGTCACGTAATGTGATTAAATGTTCGCGTTTGACATTCACAAGAGGAACGGTTCACGTAATTCGATAATGAACTCGTTATTGAAATGCGACATGTTTGAAAATGTGTATTAACGAAAATGTATCCGTGTCATAAATTTTGTTACTTCGGTGATCCCCGGGCGAAATAGCAAAATTAAATTAAGTTATCTGTTCCAGAACTACTGAAGCGAGTCATCTTGTTAAGTGGGTCGGGGCTTAGTTCGTGGGCGTTACAGAGGGAGCCGCTCACAATAAAAAGAAAGGTAGATAACGCTACATTAAAAGCATATTGAGTGTTAACTCGGAGAGATACAGTGGATGTAATTTTAGTAAATGCGACTTTTTTCATGGTAAATCACTTACGATGAAATGTAGATGATTTTATTTGAAAAAACAAATGAAAATATTCTTAATTGGAAGAATTGAAGAGCGATTCGATGACAACTGTATAACAATTTGAGATAGCTACAATTAGTTTTAAGCTAGATAGTTAGATATATTACTTGCCCAGTGCAAACTCGGCGTTCCAAAATGTGTCAGGAGAAGTCATGTACATGGGACAAAACGTAACTGGTAAATCGTGGGTGTTTGCAAGTGTGCGTAAATGATTTTGTCTCTGTCTAGTCTTTCGACTACAGGACATTTCATAGCTTATGAAAGGTTATGGCAATATCATGAATTATTCAACAAATCCTAATAATTATCATCTAAAACTGGAGTGTCTTCATCCACATTTTTTATCTTGTCTGCAAAACCATTTCATTGTCATGAATAAGCGATTACCAAGGATAAGGTCATGTACGCAACGATGGAGATAGAAAAAAAAATATACTTAGATAATTGGTTCTGTTCCATAGTCATGCAACTTAGACACTAACTTTGTTTATGTAAGTGCTTACATAATTTATCGGTCACATTGGTTTGGGTATACTCATCTACTACGTATTTATCTAGTTTTTTTTTTGTTAGACTGAAAGTAAAGTGGAAAATACGTATTCGTAATATATACACGATATATCGAATAGACACGTGTAAGTTTTTTATGTCATGAAGACGCAAACAAACATACTGTTTACATTGATTGTTAGTGAGTACTGTAGTCTATGAATAGGTATCTACATAAAGACCAGGGTTGCGACCGCCTATCGACATTCCTATTGTTGTTGTCAATGCTGTCAAATTTTGATATCGATTTGTAGCTCCTTTAAAAGCAGTAGTGATAATCTGATCGTTTTTCTTGCTTTCCTAGGTGAGAAACAAGCGATAATGGTAGATTACTTCGATTATTCTTATTTAGTTAAAACAAAAATCGACATGAAAATTTGACAGCAATGACAACGACAATAGCAATGTCGATAGGTGGTCGCACCCCAGACTTAAATGTAGGTGCGTAGCCACTCTTGAGACCTTATTACTACTCTATATCGGAAATGCAGGGCATCACAATACAGGTGATTGGAACGTGATAGCGCTGAACACTACCAATTAGCTCCAAAAAGATACAGTGTTATCGTGCAGCATACGCCCACGAGTTCCGTTATTGGAACTCTGCCACCAGTAAAAATGTATGTGCAAACCACTTTAATGTTGGTAGAGTTCCTAGTGTAGAAGTTTTAGGGCATAGGCACCCCCGCATTATCTAATCTATCTGCTGGCTGCCAAATGGTAGTGTTCAGCACTATCGTGTTCCGGAGATGATTATGTATGGCTCTGTAGTAACTATGACAGAGACATAACAACTTAGGTCTCAGGGGTGGCAACGCATCTGCATTTTAACTGTCTGGTTTTTGCGTAGGTGTTTATAAGGTTTCATCACTTAATATCTGTGTAAACTGCAAGCTTGTTTGCCGCCTTTATTACATTAAAAAATGAAAGAAACATCTCAATTTTTTCTTGCTCGTTTACTGTTCTATACAAGGTGGCGGAGCAAACGGGTTGTCACGGCGACCTGCTTGAAGACGACTTGGCGCCTTGTCTCCGCAACAAGCCTCTCCGCGAACTACTGGCGGTGCGGCTCGACCCACCGCGTTTTCTACCCGGGTTTGCACCGTTTGTCGACGGCACAGTTATTGTTAATCCATCCTCAGTAAGTACTGAAATCTGAAAATACTTTTGCATATGCAGATTTAATTTAGGTAGTCCAGTAGATGAAACGCTTCGTAATCTTCCCGAAAATTAAGCCCAATAGGCTTTTGCATTTGCAACTGTTGGTGTGCTTTGACCCACGGTACTCCAAATCAGTTCCATCAGGTAGACGAGTGAAATGACAGGTTGTCACGGTGACCTGCTTGAAGACGATTTGGCGTCGTGTCTCCACAACAAGCCTATGGGCGGTACGGCTTGCAATAAGTATTAAAAGACCGCCAAATACTGTTTCCCAAAAATGCACTGTTTTATGTGCAGTTCTATTTCCAGTGTAATTACCTGCCAAAGTTGTTATTTGATGCACAGCTAATTAATATTTATTACATAAAAAGCGTTTATAAATTCAAAATTTTGTGTTTTTCAAAAATCGTTTAATATTTACATTATTTGCTAAGTACCACTTCTATATCGTAGGCTCCCCCTCCAACGGACAGTTCGCGACTAGGCGCAGGCGCAGCGGCCGTAGCTACTGCGGCTGGACACGAACTGGCCGATTTTTCACATAGAGAACTACTTTTTGGGCTCACCACTACTGGTATGTATCACTTCACTACATACGACATAAAACGTGTTAGGGCCGGTGTTCTCTGACGGCATGTCAGATCCGGTGTCATGGGACGGCATGCTACGGCGTATCAAATTATCTTGATATATCCTGCGACATACTGATCGAGACAATGAGGCCAGCGCCCGAATGAATACAGAAGAACGTTTCTCAACACGTTCCTTCGTTGGGGCTCTTGCTCTAGTTACAGAGATTGTCCTTAATATGTGACGTTAATTTGTACGTCTCACATGGTGCCGCAGCGTGCCGTCTGTCTGTTACATAGAGCAACTCGGCCCACCTGCCGGGGCGGACCGGCGGGGAGTAGCCATATTCAGGCTTTCCCCTATGTCAAAGTATAAGACCAAATGGTCCTATGCCTATTACCCAGATGTTTAAATGTGTGTCTGAAATTGTTTATGTATTTTGTTCAAGTCAAGGTGTGAGTTCCGTTGTAATAGACGATTTTTGCAGTGTGAGTGTGCAAAATATGACAGACTATTTTGCATCGGTAATAAACGCTATGGCTACTCCCCTCCGTTCCGCCGCGTCCGGTGGCCCGTGTTGCTCTATGGTCTGTTACATCTTGTGAAATGTCACGACGTGCCGTAGTTCGTTTAATATTCGTTTTACGTTACGTACGTTTTAAAATATTCTTTGAATTCAGTAAATATACATACATAAATACATATTTTTTTTTTAATACAAATCTTATGTATAATTTTTATCTTTTATTTTATTTATTTTTATTTGTATACATACAATTTAAACGTTGTTGCTGAAGAGTACAATAACATAGTCTTATGCAACATATTCAATTGTTTACGGTCAAGAAATACACGTGTGGCAGACAATCAGAGGGAGGGACGAATGAGTTTTATCAATACGATACCAGTTGATGCGGAATATTAAAAATGCAAATAAATTTAATTGCGTATTCAATATTCTGATGTTTGATCATCTGAGTTATTGGTCTTACATGACGTTAGCGAGTTATTTATAAGTTTGAAGTTAAAGGTTTTGAAAAAAATGTTGACCTTCTACCTAGGTGCTAGAATCATCGTGATGAATGTATGTATAGCATGTGTGCGTGCTTCCATACATATTCTCAATCTGTGAATTGATACTCCCTTTTCACACTCTGGAAAACTATGAAGGCGGTTTAAAGTAGACCTCCATAACCACGGGATTTTCAACTACCTTTAAACATCAGTGTTGTCATGGCTTTTACTCAAGGTTTGAGCTCCTCAAATTTGATGCTCTTAGTAGAATTTTCATAGTCTAGTTATGTTTGTCTGGCATTTGTCTAGCTATAAGGTACGCATACAACTGAAATTCATAATTAAAGGCCATAAGTGAATGTATAATTTTATTACTGTTTATAATCGTTAAACCTAGAAGAAAACATTAAAACGTATATAATAAACAAAGAATCATGGAATTATTTTTAGCTTTATTGGCTTAAGCTATATAATTTTAACTCGAAACCAAAAAGGGCAAAATAAACAACGTTGATTTATTTTTAATTTTGTTTTCTGACAGAATGACGCAATGCGGATCTTTTTTATCGAGGTGTAAATGTCTTCCTTCACATAAAATTGACCCTCTAGTGGTAGAACCGAGATGAGAAACTTTACTCCTATAACATTATCTCTTCGGAGTTTCGATGTGTACCTACGTTGCCTATCTCGGTAACCTATCTCCGGGGGACAGAAGGTAGTAATCATAATAATTGGAAAAATGTACTGCAGGTAGGTAATTTATTTTCGGCACTTGATGTGTTGTATGCAAAGTTAAGCGTTTGTAAAATGTTACGTTGAATCTTGACAGACTAAACAAATATGTGCCAACGACGAAACACGAAGTATCTTGCACTTCAACAAGAATACGAAAATTAACGAAGTAAAACATCAGCGAATGGCAATAAAGACTTATGTGTACTGCCGCTTACTCCCCCACCAATTTCACAAACATTTCTGTTTTTCAAAGGTATAACATATTAATATGTTCGTCTTGGATTTTAGTAACTTCACGCCTGTAATCCCCGACGGAGTAGGCAGAGGTAAATACAAGCATACATGCAAACACCTACGATTTGTCACCGGTTACGTTTTGGCCACGTAACAGGTGGCGAGCCTGTTAACACCTCCTGGGATATTATCAAACTCCGAAGTACTGGGAAACTTCCAGAAAATGGAAAAATCTTAATAGAACCAGAGATAAAGGATTTCACACCGTTATCTCTGACAGCCCTAACCCGGGAATTGAACCGACAACCGCAGCGTTGTAATAGTGGCCTGCTCCCCCTAGGCTACTGAGGCAGTTTACTATTTTTAACAGTTTAGTCTTGGATATTCTTTTAATCCTAAATCATCTCATTATTATGCTTAGTCAAATACCGAGCAACAGATTATTGAAAGTACCGTGACTAAGACCAATAATTATATTTTATATAGACTTAAATATAACTAAAAAATATTTGAAAGTGAAGTTTTGTGGAATAACCATACGTTCAGTAAGGTTACTCCACAAAACTTGGTGCCACCATAGAGTAATAATGTTCTGTAGTTAGCTCAATATTGTTAATCAAAAGATGACAATACACTACGGTTTAATAATCGGAGGCTGTCGGTGTCTTTTACACACTCTTAAAGCGAGCAAAGAAAATCAAGCTTAATTTCATGCATACAATTCTTATGTGTAATTTGTAAAGGAAATGTTCTCAACTAGGGCATCCACTACACTGCTAGATAATGTAATTAATAAAGCGGGCCTAGTGCATCTTAGCAGAGCTATTAGATTATGACCTACTTGACATCATTTGAGAGAGCAACCATGGCTCAAAGCTGAATTATACTATTGTCATTAGATGGGGTGGTTAACATATTCAATATATAACAATTGTCTGGCACACCTCCACACTGAGGCAACACAATAAGAAAACACACACAGTAAATTTACAAAAATCCCTGAATGGTTCAGAACTTTCATGATCCGCACTAATATGAAAACAAAGGCTTTCTACATTCGTGCAGTAAAATTTGGCTTTAGCATTTATGTATCTACTTAAATTTTCTCCAATAACTAAACGCATGACTTCCGAATTGTGCATACCCTATTTTTTTGCCTTGTCTCATACGCACTGTCATGTAAAATATATTTAAAAAAAATGGTAGTCCTTTAATTATTATTGCATCATGAGAACCAAAGTAGTAGTCGACACAGCCCACCGAATAGCGAAACTCAAGTGGCAGTGGGCAGCTCGAAAAACCGACGGCCGTTGGGGTAAAAGGGTTCTCGAGTGGCGACAGTGGAAGCGTGAGCAGGTCTCCCCCCACGAGGTGAGGAAGATCACTTTCACACAATCAGACAATCTTTGGGGAAGACTTTTGTCCAGCAGAGGCAGACATGTTTCGGCTGAGATGTTTATGATGAAACCGCATCACGAAATTATGACATTTTGGCTCGAAATAGATAGCTTTATGTGGTCTCTAAGCAACAAAGCCTCGTGATAATTCATTTTCCAACGCACACCACGCGCCTTATTTCACACAAAGCCATGTCACACGTGTCACAGCGTTTGTAATCACTTTTTAATAGCCATGTCCCTGCGATTGACATTTTTTGTTATTTGGAACTTTGATAGGCATTTTACTGTTCGCGGTAACTTCGAAATATACAAATACTAGCTATTGCCCGCGACTTCGTCCGCGTGTACTTTTGATCAAAAGTATTCATATTACTTTGAATACCTCCTTTTTACTGGTGGTAGAGCTCCAGTGATGGAGCTCGCGGGCGTAGGCACCACCGCATTACCTAATATACTTGCCGCTAAATGGTAGTGTTCAGCACTATCGTATTCCGGTCAGGTGGTAATGTAATTTCCGGCACAGAGGCATAACACCTTAAGCCTCAGGAGTGGTAACGCATCTGCATTTTGACCTTGGTCGTGGTGTGGGTGTCTAAAGGCTGCAGTCATCACTTATATTATGCTTGCTTGCAAGCATGCAGTTCACATTGATGTTATGACTTTCATTATGTAAAAAAAATATTATCCTATACCTACTACTACTCCTCAACGCACTGAATTTGTACTCCTGGAATATGATTCTCGTATATCCCTATACTTATCATTATGTGTGAACGCTTGATTCTAAAAGTAGGACGTCATATAAATCTACATGAATATTAAGAAAACAAGGTAAAAAATCGATCCCGTTAAATGATTGACTACGCCATTATATCTGCAGCAAGTTGTTGAGTGATTGAATAAGAATAAAATTGCCTCTTTAATATATAATGGTAATAAGTAGGCACGGCGAGAGTAGCATTTAAAAGATCCAAGCTAAGCAGAATATTTAAATGTAGCCCTTTCACTTGGGAATATTTGAATTTAAGAATATTAAACACTCGTGGCGACGTCGACGCGACGATGCAAAAATGCTATAACATTTAGGAGAACACCCCACTTTTTAATTAAATAAATGTGAATACCGCAGTGGCGGCTCATAAATTTATGCAAATGAATGACGTACCATTACTTGCAGAATCTTACTTGGAATTCAATGCTCAAGACTTGGAGTTCGGTTTCAACGAGAGCCGGCGGGACCGTATTCTGCGTACCTTCGTCCGAAACGCCTACTACTACCACCTCAACGAGATTTATTCGACCCTGAAGAATGAGTACACGGACTGGGACAAACCCGTGCAGAACCCTCTCAGTGTACGCGACGCCACGCTAGAGGTAACTTTGCATGTACTCACTATGCTAATCTGTAAGTAATAATTGATGGAGTTTTAGAATTGTATTTTACTTGCCTTCGTGTTTCGTTCAGTGACAGGTCAAACTATACACGTGGCCTCTTTATGCAGTGCTAATAGACTGTTTTTTTTTATTTGTTTTTGTACAAGTTGACTATAATCCACATGTTTTATTTTAACTGCCTCAGTAGCGTAGTGGTAGCAGGCCACTACTATTACGCTGGAGGTCCTGGGTTCGATTCCCGGGTCGGGGGATATTAGAGATAACGGTTTAAAATCCTTTATTTCTGCTTCTTTTGGGATTTTTTCCATTTTCTGGAAGTTTCCCATTACCCCGGAGTGTGGTAATGTGCCCGGAGATGGCAACAGGTTCGCCACTTGTTACATGGGCCAAAACGTAACCGGCGAGTCGTGGGTGTTTGCATGTATGATTGAATGCACGCATTTACCTCTGCCTACCCCTTCGGGGATTACAGGCGTGAAGTTACGTTTTTTATTATAACTATGAATAGGTAATTTATACGAACAAACAAAGTAATTGCGTTATAGTAAATGTCTTTAAAATACACGCGGTTTAATTGCTGTTTATTTAAAAATAAGTTTATTTAGGTATTGAATATTTTAATGACATCAGTTCAATGGGCAAATACGATTTAGATAAAAATTGCATCTCATATCCTAAACTGAATTACGAGTAGTTCATTTAAACAAATTGAAGTCATGTAGGAGAGTCACTTGTGTTTGGCGTATTTGGCGAACATACTCTGCTTCGGTACATAAAGGGCTTATGGATTTTTTCCTGTGGATAAAATTAAATATAAATTATTTTAATATCTATTATCTAAACATATAAAACGAAGCCTCTCGCGGCGTCTGTCTGTTCGTCATAAACTTAAAGACTACTACACGGATTTTCATGCGATTTTCATCAGTAGATAGAATGATTCATGAGCCAGTATATAATTTGTTTTTTTTTGGAACATTACGATAAATGTTGGAGGTGTCGAAAATCACAAGCCACCTTTCATTGAAGACGTAGATGTCGCAAAAAAATCGCGTGCGAAAAAAGAAATTTACTTCCAACGCGTTGCTCACAACAATGATGGGACCCGCTTGATTTATAAAAAGTATTTTACGCCATGGCTTTTACATTTATTGTATGGCAGAACGACGTTTTCCGGGTCAGTTAGTATAATATAAAAGTGTGAAAATGCTATGTACAGTTCTGCGTACAGTTCAATCAGAGAGGTTAGTTCGTTATTAGAAAATTCCGTGATGACGTAATGAGTTTCTTGTCTATCGGACCTTTTTCCTGCTTACTGGTATTTAATTAATTAGACGTGAATGTGTGTAATACTAGTAGTTGCCATGTGCTTAATCTATACGATTGGTAGTCTAGATAATCAATTATTTTGATTGAACATATCAGGGGCACCGGAATTAAATGGATATCAATTTGGTATTAAACCAATGATTAAATTATATCCATCGAAAACATCACGAACCAGAAGTGCGTTATCTCTGCCCGCTCTATGGCTGACAATCTGTTTATCTCGAATCCTGGATTATACTTATAAATATCTTCTCCATACCATGGAGGCATAGCGAATTCTAGTTAAGAATCCTTGAACGGTATCGTCAGTTTGCCTGTTGGTAGACAGTTTGAGAGAGTAGAGCTTACGCCCTCACTCGAGCTCCTACACTAGAACTCTACCACCAGTGCAATATTAGCGAATAATTCTACTTTAGCTTGTAAGAATCTACTCTCATCTATATCTACCGAGTATCTATCTATATAAAAATCAATTGCTGTTCGTTAGTCTCGCTAGAACTCGAGACCGATTTGGCTAATTTTGGTTTTGAATGATTTTTGGAAGTCCAGGGAAGGTTTAAAAGGTAATAAAATATGAGAAATTGAAGGGAAATTGTAAAAACTACAATTTTATTTTCCCATACAAATAGTCCGTATCTATCAAACCTTTGACACATAATTTCTAGTAGTAGGGAGCTAGTCTCTCTATATTAAACCATAGATGACAATAAATAATCGAAAATAAAAATGACTACCTGACCGAGACATAACAATGCTGAACTCTACAATTTGGCGGCAAATAATAATGTACTGTATATAGTAATGCGGTGCTGCTAACGTAGTAACAAGAACACGTTTAGGACTTATGAACGATCCTTAAACCGAGTTAGTTCGTAGTTTTATGTCCCTATTTAGAATACAATCCACAACACTCCAGACAGGGCTAAAAGTCTGCAAATAGGACAGAGTGCCTGCTTTTAGGATTGAAAGCTTATAAACTTGCAGACAGATTGTACACAACTGTGATACTATACAGAGTTCTTTAAACTGGGTGATTAGCATACATTCGAGTCTATAAACTATAGGTATTATATTTATTTATTTTTATTTATAACAAAGGTAATTTACAGATTTCTTGTGATATTTGAACATCTAGGAACTATAATGATGTAGTAGTAGGTAAATCAGGAGGATTATCACTCATTATTTATTTATTCATACAGTGTTTCGGTAAGATGGTAGATAAGTATACTGCAGAGTTTATATCTACACTGTACGATATCTATCACTCAGCAATATAAACCTTTGAGATTTTCCGCATAAAATATTAATCAGTTGCTAAAAAAGTCACTTCGTTACGGTGAGCTGAATTTTATCTCACCTTACTGCGATAATATAAAACAGAAAAAAAATTGTCGGTGTCAATAAAGTGAATTCTTCACTGTTAAGTTTTTGAAAATGTCAAAATCGAAGTTTACGATTTCTAAGTTAAATTTTTAAGAGGGATAAAATCGCAATTGGAACCTTTGTACTTATTGATCGTAGATGTTACAAGGATGTTACATTTTGTGACAAGGACAACATTTTTATGTAAATTGAAAATGTATCCAATTAATACACCTCTAATTCAAAAATTTATGAAATAACGACGCAGTGTCAGCGTTAGTCAGCGGTCTTTGTTGTGTTAGGTAAGTCTTTCAATTTGTGCTTCTTACAACGTAACATCACGCCTGTAATATAATTGGTAGTAAGTAGATATACGCAGAGATGAATAAACAATGCATGTATGCAAATCCATGATTTTGCCAGGTACATTTTGTGAATCCCAGTTGGCGAGCCTATTGACATTCATAGGATTGGGAAAACAAACCAGGATATCAAACCTAGAAATAGTGCCAGCGATTTATATGCCAGTGCTATCGTCACCCATAAAATACTAGCTGTCCCGGCGAACTTCTTAACGGCGAACGCCTAGGATATGAAAAATACTTTATGACCTATTTCTTATATTTACCAAACATATAAAAACATAATGCATAAAAATCGGTCGTGCTGCTTCGGAGTACATGATGAGAGATTTTTATATGTATAATTAGATTTTTGACAACGTCATAATTATTTTTTACAGCCAGTTGTCGATACCCTGTGGATCGTGACTTCACGATATATATCGTAATCTACATTTATGTCCACCCCGATGTTTATTTTATTTCAACGTAAAAGCCCACGAAAATGTATAAAATAAAATATAAAAAAATAGTGCGTTGTTTCAAATACATTGCATTCCACGTATAACGCATTTATTTTGTTTTGGTGTATTTTTCTTTTATTTTACTGCATTTGGGATAAAAACGCAAAACGACCATAGTTTTGCGAAATGATA
This sequence comes from Macrosoma leucophasiata, assembly GCA_036365455.1. NCBI lineage: Eukaryota > Metazoa > Arthropoda > Insecta > Lepidoptera > Hedylidae > Macrosoma > Macrosoma leucophasiata. Next base: position 15,483,304 of record JAWQUS010000007.1, on the reverse strand, counting down.
CGCGACACGGATAAATATAAACTGTTGATATTTATATTATGATGTTTGTGTACCGGGATATCTGGCGCTTCACACTCTCTGCCTACCCGACCGGGACCTGGCGTAAAGATACATGATGTTTTTAATGATAAGTATATTAATTTATTTCTTGAATAGACTTTCCCATACTTTCTCTAGAACAACAGCAAAAAAAAACCACTTTTCACAGGATTCCAAAATATTTGCATCGAGAGTTCCACTTTGATGAAGATGTCACATATTATTTATGCTTCATTTAACGTTTATGACGTGTAATAAATATTTCGTACTTGGTTATAATTCGTTGCCGCACTGTGCGTTTTGAATAAAAACAAAAAACCGTCCGTGCGCTATACGACACGATAAACGTATTGCTTCGGTAAGGCAGTGGTTCGACACAAAACGCTTAAATTGAAAGAGCCTTAATTTTTTTCAATAATTATACTATCCATTTATACTTGTTAACACATATTTAAAAACAAAAACAATATACATTTAAAAATCAAAAAAATATGGTAGTGGGTGATGGTCTCAGAAGCCAAGCCACCGGTGGGTAGGGACCCAGTAAGAGGAATCTCCTCACAATGCGCGCCACAAGGCAGTGCCTAGCCTTCTGTGCCAGGTCCTTCCTCCAATCATCAAGCGAGAGTATCTTCAGATGTTTATCGAGACTCTTCGTTATATCCGTTTACCGAAATGAATATCGGCTCAATAATCGTCGAATCAACAAACAGGTTACATGTCGACAATGTTGTGAGCCAAATCGATGTATTGTAGACCTGTTTTGATTTTTGTCCTTGTCTTTTACGAGATTATCGTTATGCGGAATAGTGATGTCGATAATCACTGCTGGGTATTCTAGTCGATTCATTACCACTATGTCAGGTTTAGTGGCTAAAATAGTCATGTCAGTGATGATGGATCGATCCCAGTACAATGTGTTATGATCATTTTTTGGAACAGGATCAGCACCTAGTACGGCACCTCCAACGCCACAAGACCATATTTCAGAGCAAGTTGCTGATGGATAAACTTGGCCACTTGGTTATGTCTATGCAACTATTCGCTGTTAACAATTAGGCTGATTTTCCACCAGAGACGTGCTATGCAGCTGTACTACGAAGATGTGAAATCTACGCTACGAAAATTATGTGACCGTTTCCACCAATACTAAGCTATGTACCTGAGCGAGAAAGATGCGTAGCTCAAGCTATGCGATGTATCGATAGTAGGGAACCGGCGAGGGCTTATACCACTCGCGCTTCCCATAGCACTCATCCATAGCTCGCATCCTTAGCACGCATCCATAGCACGCATCCATAGCACACATCCTTCAATATAAAAAAAAAATCTTAGTTGTATTCGTTACCATCAGTGCTAAGCTATGTGCACCAATGATATTATTGGTGGATATCAAACGCATCCATAGCAACGTACCATATTAAATCTCTGGTGGAAAAGCACCCTTATTATTAACATTTTCAATTACTATAACACAAAAAGAACAGTATCATATTCTTAAGCCTTCAGATATAATATGAAGTATATTAATACGAGTAACGTATTGTGTAATACGTTGTGTGGTTCTCAGAACGTGTGATCCATTATATATTAAACCGTAATTAATTAATACTCTTCGGATTACCGATACACTTAATTAGCCGCAATAATACAATGTGTAATATTATATGCCTCTCGAAATAAGTAATGGTGTTCTCATAATTTACTAGCGACCCGCCCCGGCTTCGCACGGGTGCCATACGAATATGAAAGAGCCGCGCGCGTGGGCTCCCCGGCCGGTACCGCCGTTACGTCACTACATATTAATTCTGTAATATCTTCGAGTATAGAAAAACGACGATAAACTGAAAATAGCTACTTATATAGAAACAAGTGTAAACACACAAATGTACGAGTACCAATAAATTTGTGTTTGATTTTATTGTTCATTGCGCAATAACACAGCGAGTGAAAATATAAAGAGATTTTTATAAAGCAAACTGGGCAATGATCCATTGGTCGCGTTTTCAAGTCCCAGCGGAAGTCATTTTTTTATTTCCATTTATTCTATAAAATCTTTAAAATGAATTAGTAGATAACGTTGATTATTTTTTTATTTATTAACACTTTATTGTCAGACAATACCTACGTGATATTGGTAGAAAGCTAGAGACCACCATTCGCAGTATAGAGAGGTAATCATAATTTTCATATTTTATAAACAGTTTCAATAATGTTTCGCTACAGATAATTATTGTAATTTCCACTACGATTAACTCGCTATTTGCATTAAACAGGCGAACAGTGTGGCAAATTGTATGTGCAATTTTGCATAATTATGCGAACCAAATAAATTACAATGAGTTCTATCTACTAGCGATTTATGAAAGCAAATGCCTTTGATTCTAAGTTAATTCTTGCTAGAGAGCTATAATACAATAAAGGAGAGATGAATCTGTGTGATCCTTCACATACCTATTTAACAAAAGGTAATGGAGTTTGAGATTGGAGTTTCCGTGCTTTGGAGGGCACGTTAAGCCGTCGGTCCCGGTTGCTATCAATATAGCAGTCGTTAAACCTTATCGGATGGCTTATGGGCGGTTTGAAAAACATCCGACAGCGGGTTGGCCACTAATCCGTATCTCCACCAATCCGCATTGGAGCAGCGTGGTGGAGTAAGCTCCAGGCCTCCCTCCACAAAGAGGAGAGACTCATGCCCAGCAGTGGGACGTATAATGGGTTGCCATTATTATTATTCCACTTATTTATTGATACAACTTATTAAATAATTTTTTACATATATATGTATAAAAAAAACAACAAATATATATATAAAAAATTAAAAAATAGTGTGCCGCCGGCAGCGAGAGCAGGGTCCAAGCTGCCGGTGGTTAGGGACACAGAGACAGGAACCTCCTCACTATGCGTGCCGTGCCGAGGAGTACTGCTTTCTGTATCAGACCCTTGATCCATCCACCTAGCGAGAGCCTCTTAAGATGTTGGTCGAGGCTCTTCGCTATCAGCCCGTTCACCGATACGACTATCGGCACAATGATGGCCGAATCCACATCCCACATGGCGACAACCTCGTGAGCCAGATCAAGATATTTTATTTCCTTGTCTTTTTCGGCTTTCACGAGATTCTCATCATGCGGGACGGTGATGTCGATCATCATTACGCGGCGCTCCGAGCGATCTATCACCACTATATCAGGCTTATTGGCAACAATAGTCCTGTCAGTGATGATAGATCGGTCCCAATACATCGTGACATGGTCATTTTCCAGAACTGGGTCGGGCACATACCTGTAGTACGGCACCTCCGCGGCTACAAGACCGTATTTCAAGGCAAGTTGCTGATGGATTATCCTGGCTACTTGGTTGTGTCTGTGCAAGTATTCGCCGTTGGCAAGACTCGAACAGCCGGAAACAATATGCCTGATTGATTCACCCGGTCGATGGCATGCCCGACATATGTCGACCGTTCCATCCTTCAGGATAAACTTCCGGTAGTTGTTGGTCATTACCACTTCGTCCATAATTGCACAAACAAAACCTTCGGTTTCCCCAAAGAGGTCACCGAATCGTAGCCAGGCCACAGAAGCTAAGAAATCTACATCGGGCCCATGGAGGGCCCGGTAAAAACGCCCGTGTAGCTCCTTGTTGTTATTATTATTAATGGAGTTTGATATTGATTTGCAGAGCGGTTTTTTCTGGTGATTCGGTGTCGATGTTAAAAACTATTTACTTAGAGAGAATGGCACTTTTTTTTTGTGAAATAAATATGGTCAACATTTATTCATTCAAAACGTCGGTGCCACGCCGACCGCCTGTCTGTTTGCACACCCCACAAACACTGCGCTGTGCGCTTACCCTCCGCGATACGGGCGGTTTTTCATTCATGACTAAAGCCTGATTCATATTATTGTCTTGGAGTGTGTCGTAACGTGACAGAATGTTATATATATATATATCGGTTTCATAGGTACATTTCTCATGACTTGCTATGTATTTTGTGTTTTGATAATTATTATGTAAATAAAAGCTTATTTTCCTTTTTTTTTGTAAATATTAATCAAACGTGATGCTGGCACAATCTTTTTTTTTTGCCTTAATGCAATCGCCCGCAGGTATTTACCTGCGGGCGATTGCATTAAGGCAAAAAAAAAGATTCACATCAGTTTGTCATAATTATGTGTTGTGGCGGTTTCTGACGCGCAAAAGGTACATTCAAATCATTCTGTCGTTGCTCTTATAGAGACGACACTGCGACCGAAATATTTAACCTATTCGATTAAATGAAAACATTTTTTGTTTGTAATTTTTTTAAACTTATTAAATCTAAATTATATAGTGACAGTAAAATGTTTTGATATTAAACATGTAATATTATTTATAAAGAATTTGTGTTTAAAATTTATTTACTTATGATCTTATATTCTTTTAACTTAATGTACTGCCTCAGTATTCTCGAAATCCAGGGTTTCAATTTTCGGTTCGGGGGTAAGTGCTATTGCGACTTTTATGCGGCAGATTCCCAGTCCCATTTGGAGTTTTGTAATGTGGCCGGTACCTCAAATGCTCGCATCACATAAAAAAGAAGTAACTGGCGAATTATGAGAATTTGCATATACCTAATGAATGCATACGTTTACCTATGCTTTAACTTTTGGAGAACACAGACGTGTAGTATCTAACGTTGGGAATAAAAAAAATGCATAATAATGGCAGTCCATCATACGTCCCACTGCAGGGCACGAGTCTCTCCCCTTTTTGGGGGGAGGCCTGGAGCTAACTCCAACTACGCTGCTCCAATGCGGATTGGTGGAGGTGGGTGGTTTAGTGGCCAACCCGCTGTCGGATGTTTTCAAACCGCCCATAAGGCCTCCGACAAGGTTTTAACGACTGCTATCTATCGATAGCAACCGGGACCGACGGCTTAACGTGCCCTCCGAAGCACGGAAACGCGCATTTAATTTGCCACTAGCGGTCACCCATCACACTACCCGACCGCGCCCGCAGTGCTTAACCGAGTAGATCGCTTACGATCTACACCAGCCACTGAGCCATGCGCGCTTCAAAAAAAAAAAGCATAAATGATGATAATTCAGGTTTCTTTACAGGTTCCAAGTATGAAGGTATATATAATGCTACTGATTATTCGCATTATTGTAATTTAAAGTGCGAATTACATCACGATGCGCATTAATTTAAACAGAGTGGCGAACCGTACGTGCGATTGCGAGTAATTATGCCAATCAAATTAATTTTGATGAGTCTGACCTGCCAGTAGCTGACGATTGAAAATTGATAACTGGGGAGTGATCACGTCATTACCAACGGTAACGGTACTTTGTGGCGATGGATTATATAACGATATCTTTATATCTCTGTTTCTTTGGAAATTTCAGATTTGCATAAAATAAATCAATGATTTTTGTGCTCCTTGTCATTTTTTTTTATTTAGTCGTGATATGGTGCCACCGTCTCATTTCCTACACCGCATTACCCGCCGATGAGAGAAATTCCACCGGACACCTGACGGTGCGGTTTTCGTTTCTGCCCAGAACGTTTTATTGTGGAATAAACTTCCCTCCGGGGTATTCCCTCGGTCCTACAATATGGGGTTCTACAAAAATGTCGTCAAAAGAGTCCTTCAGATCTGGCAGCGCGTTGACAAACTCCCCTGCTGTTGCAAATGTTCATAGGCGACGGTGAATATTTTCTATCAGGTGGCTCATCAATCTGTCAACTTCTACATAAAATAAAAAAAGGAAAATCTAGTTCTCATCTTTCTCTAGTTACGTTACCTACGTTTAATGAGTTTTCAAGTTCGAGTTGATGAATATGTTTTAAATTACTTGTAAACATTTTTTTTCTCTTTGTTCTATAATGTTTTTACACTTAATGCTACTGAAGATAAACCGAATGATTTGCTGCGGGAAAGCAACCATTAAAATTTCAACCTGTATGAGATTGTTAAGAATGTTCTTGAGTTTAACATCTATGTTAAAACGTAGATGTTGAAACGTAGATGAATAAACGATGAACCGACGTTTTTGTTCGTGCTATAATAAGCTAGTAAAAGGAAAATGATGTCCTCCATCTTGGGACGTCTGTCGTATTGAATTTAGTGTGACGTCATTTATTTTTCATATACCTTTCAGCAAACCCTTTCATTTGATACCCATATCATGTTAAGGCATTAAATAAGAAAATGTTGACCGCCATCTTTGGGATATCTGCCGTATTGAATTTAGAGTGACGTCATTTTATTTCTCGTATTTCTTATAATATTAGACTCACATCAAGGACGTTAAACGTACGTTCAATTTCAGTTAATTTTATTTGGGATAACTGCTTCAAAATTCAGTTTCAAGATTTGAGCGTTCTTGGCTTGTCGCGACCGTTGTGCCGGTATCATAGACGGTCTTAATTTAAGCCTCGAGTGGTTTTCGCAACTCACCGGACGTTCCTGACGTTCCTGTGGCGTACAAAGGAAGTTAATGACGCTCGCGCACGCTGAATACAAGATGGGCGCGATGAAATGCTTTATTGGGAAAGACTTGCATCACTTGCTGATCACTTTAATCTTTCAAGGATCGTAAGACCACCGGCGCCCAGTCACTATTAAATTTCAATTGTCATATTTTTCTCGTGTCTAGAGGGATTAATAATCAGCGTTCTGGTATTCATCTGCAGGGAAAATTAAATAATTTATTTAGATAACAAAATTTTTAACAATTTCAGTATAGCTTCATGGAGTGAATGCCTATTTTTAAAAGATTTTGTTACAGACATCTCATTCTGAAAGTTTAACAGAAAGAATTGGGTACGATGAATCGATTTTAAAGTAGAATGTTATCGAGTCTCGCCTGAAGTCAAATTTTTCTTTTCATTTTTCTTTAAATAAAATATATTTCACAAGCATGTGTTAATGCGAAATAATATAAAACAATTAGAATGTTATCAGTTCGGTTACATTTTTTCGTTTGTTACCCATAATGTTGTCATTTATTTATCAATACGTATGTGAAATTATAATATGTGGTACGATAGTTTTGGAAAATCTAATGGAACACTGATTTTGTCACATTAACAAGTCAATAATAGATACACACAACTGTAAACATTATATTATAATGTTAGAGCGATGTTAAAAAAATTCGAATAACTATGGACCAATAATATCAGATGTTATGTGACATTATTTTAGCGCGATTGCCGCTCCGATATGTGAGCAGACAGCTCTCGAGCGATCTCGGCGTGTCGTAACCGTCATGTCGGTATCACAGACGATCTTAATTTAAGCCTCGAGAGGTTTTCGCAACTCACCGAACGCTCCTGTGGCGTACAAAGGAAGTTGATGACGCTCGCGCACGCTGAATACAAGATGGGTGCGATGAAAGGCTTTATTGGGAAAGACTTGCATCCTCTTGTAAAAATTACTACGTCATCCCTCATTAATGATCTACTTGCTAGAATTTATCTGCAGGTAATATTAAGTAATTTATTTAGACAAAACCGTTATACAAAATCTTGTTATATTATATAAATTTTCATTTCATATAACTATACAAATCTATACTTATAATAAAACTGTAGAAGTGAAAATTCTGTACATTAAAAATATTGAAAATATAAATACCAGGGGATGTTACTAGATCGATACGGAACCCAAATATGTGATTAGAAATTTTTTTGTCTGTCTGTTTGTTCAAGCATCACATAAAAACTACCGGTCCGATTACAATGAAACTTGGTATGATTATACTTTAACCTTTGGCGCACACACTACTTTTTATCCCGGAAAAATGTCTGTTGTCTGTGTGTTTGTGCACGCTTATTTCAGAAACGGCGTATTCGATCTGCTGTTTTTACTAATATATTGTAGCAAGTTTCACTTAATATTAAGTGTTTGTTTCATGTGAATCGGTTCAGCAATAAAAAAAGTTATGTCAATTTAAAAAATGGTATCGAATATTTTTATGCTATTCTGTATCTTAGTTCTATCTTTTACGGGGTTTCGTATAAAAGGTAAAAACGGACCCTACGGGTTACTAATCCACCGCTGTCTGTCTGTCTGTCTGTCCGTCCGCCCGTCATTCTGTCACCAGGTTGTATCTCATAAATAGTGATCGCTAGAAAGCTAAAATTTTCAAAAATTATGTATTTCTGTTACGGCTATAATGACAAAATTAATTACTAAAAATAAGAAAATGAAAATGTTAAGGGGTCCAAGGGGCATACAATAAACGTGTTTTTTTCCCCGTATGATGGCGTTGGTGGCGTTTGTGATGTTGGAAGTGGTAGCGGTGACAGTGGTGGTGGTGACGATGGTGGTGATGGTGGTGGTAGTGTTCAAGTAGTGTTGGTAATATTCAATTTTTCACATCCACCATTATGAACCTAAGCACAGACATTACATGTCATATTTTCTGCCACAGATCTACGGTAGACTCGATCGAAACCTATTTACAATAAAAGATCGTAAAAAAAAAATATTCTGAGTCGAGAAAATGTATACACAAAATTCGTATACTTTGATAATTCGTGAAATAAAATCAATCTATACTTATAATAAAACAGTAAAAGCCGCGTGTCTGTACATTGTATATACCTATTTTTTTTTATCTGAATTTATTTGGAGGCTTTTGTCCACTGGAGGATATGTCAGCCCCATCATAACCTAATCTACAATATAATACACTTATTCATTGAGAAAGACACTTATTTATGCAATTATATAATACTTAATAATGATTTTGCTGCATCACTAAACGGTTGTCCCAATAAAGTTGTTAGTGATCCTATTTCATACTTATTGATTTTGTATATTTGCATAAATAATTGTCTTTACATTGTATATATTTACGAAAAACTAATTGGGGGCGATGTTAAAATAGTATCAGAACACTTTTCAATGATTTTTAATTTAATTGTCTGTCTGTTTGTCTGTTTGTCCCTTTGTCCAGGCTAATCTCCGAAGATACTGGACGGATTCGAATGAAACTTCTTGTGGTGTATAGATACTAAGCCTGGTCAACATTTAGGCTACTTTTTATTGCGGGAAAATCACTCATTCCCACGGGAATCTCTACATTTAATGAAATCGAAGGAAAGTCAAAACTGTACATTGAATATTTTTTAAAAGAATACTTGGGACGTGATCTACAATAGAAATCGAAGCCAAAAATATAGTTTTTAGATTTTTTGTCTGTTTGTCTGTATGTATGTCCGGGCTAAACTAAAAAAGTACCTACTAAATAGCACCTGTTAGTCATATTCATGCAAAATTTGAAGTAAATTTTGCATGAATATTATTCACAGGTCCGGTCAACTTATAGGCTACATATTATCACGCTATCTCCTACGAGGGAAGAGCTGTAAATCTTTAAAATCGTAGGAAAGTCAAAACAGTAAATTGAGTTTTTTGTTTTAAAGAATACTTGGGGCGTGATCTACTATCGATATCGAAGCCAAATATAGTGTTTGTTTTGTCTGTTGTTGTTTGTCTGTATGTATGTCCGAGCTAAACTCAAAAAGTAATGGATCTTAATAGATTTACTTCAACTTTTGCATGAATATCCGAGAATTTTCAAGGATACCGCATTGGGTAAGGTTTATAGGTACCGTGCATCCAAATAATGGCGAAAGCTATTTCCTGTGATTGTTACTTCACACGGTCCGAGGCCCAACGTATTTAACTTTTCTGAGGACATTTGATGGCGTGGAGTATCCCACTTACCGCGCAGCCTGCGTAGCACGTCACCTTCTTGACGGTTACCAAAACTGGGATTACACCCTCGCGGAGGCAAGCGTCAGTGACGGAGAAATATCGCCATCATCTGTCTGAAGATTTTTTACGAGCTTTGAGACACGTGCTATTGGAGACGAAGTCGAAGTTACTAATGAACGCATGCTGAACACCTGTATTAGTTCATTTTAAGATGTGGTCATTACCACCACCGATTGAACTATATATCTAATATATCTGATTATGTATTTTTTCTGTGTGAGAGAGAAATCAATAAACGATTTATTATATTATTATACCATTCATTTATTCTTCTTCTTATTTAGTATATTTTTACATACATAAGTTATAAAAAAAAACAAATACATATAAAAAAATAAAAAATAGAGCGCCGCCGGCAGCGGGAACAGGGTCCAAGCCGTCGGTGGTTAGGGTCGCAGAGACAAGAACCTCCTCACTATACGTGCCGTGCCGAGAAGTGCCGCCTTCTGCATCAGACCCTTGATCCAACTTCCTAACTTGAGCCTCTTGAGATGTTGGTCGAGGCTCTTTGCTATCAATTTGTTGACCGTGACGACTATATATATTATTATTATTATGTCTCTCGTCAGCACGGGGTCCAATTTGAACCCCGGACCTTTGTGAGGCTTGCGCGGGGACATGGGGAGTCCAACACGTAGAGGCCCTTTCGAGAATTTTGATCTACTTTGTAATTGGTTATATTCGGCGGGACCTCTCGCTGACAGCATCAATAGTTAATACAGGCACAGACAGACCCCGCAGAACATAATGGGACTATTGTAATGATAAGTGATTCGCCAAACTTTGGGCTATGGCTTTTGAACTGGGGGACTAGCTGGCTGGGCCTATGGAGTGAGATCCGGCACCTGCCTATATTCAACATCTCACATTATCGAATCCTACTTTAGGCAGGTGGTGACTCGCCTCTCCTTGGTGGGCCCCCCAAACAGCCAACCCGATGGTCGACGGGGGGCAACACTGTTGAGAGAGGCTGGGGGTGTCAAGAGGTGTGGCCCCGGTTTCACCAGCACGAGCGAGTAATCTCGAGCTCGGAGCGGGCTTCCCCGCTATTATGCCTTTAGACACTTCCACCCCCGAGTGTATGGCTCTTGCAGAAATGTAGACAACAGCCTATTATCTAAATTTCTGCAAATGCCATACCTCTAGCGCCCCACTCTGACCGGCCAATGAAGGCAAGTCAGAGGTGAAAGACCTGATGCTCTGTCCGGCCGTACCTCTGTGTGGCGGACGAGGCGGAGCCCAGTTCTCTCGGAGGAACTCGAGATGATGGTAGGGGGTGGTGTTGCTACTCACTATCAGCTCGCCACAAGCTGCTCTGCTCCCTTATTATTATTATTATTATTCGTGTGAATTAAGGCTATAATGTAATTAGTTTAGTATTATTATTATCGAATATGGGTTACCAGCTCCCCAAATCATCACCGCATCAAGACCAGGAGTATAACGCTGAGACAAATTATTTGGGCAAAACCAGGTTAAAATGTTTTTCTCCTGGATTTTGGATGCCTCTGGTGGAACAGGAAAAACATTCGTTACCACTGGCATACTTGCAGAGGTCAGGAGGCAAAGCAAAATTGCTATTGCTGTAGCGTCGTGGGAAATTTCTGAACTTCCTGTCAGCAAGTTGACTTCCATCGCATACCATCAAGCTGAAGGTAGGTGCCCCGATTATGCTTCTTCGGAACTTAACTCCTCCGAAGTTGTATAATGGGACCCGGCATTGGCGAGGCAGTATTTATACCACGCATTCCCCTCATACCTCATAACTACACATTCCAGTTCAAGCGCGTACAGTTGAATGTTTGCTTCGCGATGACCATCAATAAGTCGCAGGAGGAGACAATGAGGTCAGCGGGTGTTAACCTCAGGACAAGTTGCTTCTCACACGAGCAACTGTACGTCGCTTGCTACCGCGTTACCAGTCCTGTCTCTCTTTACATTTTGGACTGAATACACAGAATAACTAAATAACTACCAACGTAGTTTATAGGAAAGTGTCGTAAGGTTTGATACCTTTGTACGTATTTTTACTCTTTTGGGTCCGGGAATATATTCCTGCATTATTTTCTCTATTTCCTTTAGTCACATCTTATGACTGAACTCAGCAGGTTTCCCATATGACTCCCTTCACTTGCTTCGCTTGCAAAAAAACTTATACTTTAATTTAATACTATTTTAAAAGTTGTTTGCTTATAAGCTAAAGCAACACTGGCATCTTAGGTGTGTTTGGTGCTGTAGAGCCTTCACGCAGACGACGTTGCGGGCAACTGCGAGTAATTTTATAAATTCAAATGTCAATGTCCGCCATTATGACGAACCTGCACATTTCTTTTTTAATAAATATCATTGATGTATTACCGAAATTGGACAAGCCAGGCAATTCAAAATTTCAAAAATCAGTTGCTGTTTATTACTTTCGCTAAAACTGTAGTGTATTTTTTATCTTTACTTTAAAGCGATACAAAGTTCGCCGGGCCAGCCAGTATAATAATCATCTACATCATTTTAGCCAATAGACGTCCACTGCTGAACAAAGGCCTCCCCCAAAGAGTGCCACAACGAACGGTCCTGGGCCGCCCTCATCCAGCGATTGCCCGCTACCTTCACCAGGTCGTCGGTCCATCTTGTGGGGGGCCTGCCTACGCTTCGTTTTCCGGTACGCGGTAGCCACTCAAGAACTGCTCTGCCCCAGCGGCCGTCAGTTCTTCGAGCTATGTGCCCTGCCCACTGCCACTTGAGTCTCGCTATTCGATGAGCTATGTCGGTAACTTTGGTTCTCATGCGGATCTCCTCATTTCTGATTCGATCTCGCAGAGAGACTCCAAGCATAGCTCTCTCCATTGCTCTCTGAGTGGCCTTGAGCCTTCTTATGAGGCCCATAGTGAGCGACCACGTTTCTGTCCCATAAGTCATCACTGGCAACACACATTGGTTAAAAAACTTTTTCTTGAGACATTGCGGTAAGTCGGATGAGAAGATGTATCAAAGCTTCCCGAACGCTGCCCAACCGAGTTGGATTCGGCGATTGACCTCTTTCTCGAAGTTGGACCGACCTAACTGGACTGTTTGTCCCAGGTATACATAAGTATAATAATATAATAATATATAAGAAATAATATATATAATACCATCACCATCACCCATGACGAGAATCTCGTGAAAGCTGAGAAGGATAAGGAGTTAAAATACCTTGATCTAGCTCACGAGATTGTCAGCATGTGGCATGTGGATTCGGCGATCATTGTACCGATAGTCGTCTCGGTAAACGGCCTTATTGCCAAGAGCCTCGACCAACACCTTAAGAGGCTCACGTTGGACGGCTGGGTCAAGGGCCTGATGCAGAAGGCGGTGCTCCTTGACACGGCGCGAATAGTGAGAAGATTCCTCTCTCTGCGTCCCTAACCACCGGTAGCTTGGACCCTGTTCCCGTTGCCGGCGGCAAACTATTTTTTATTTTTTTATATATATATTTGTTTTTGATACTTATATATGTAAAAAAATAGGAAATAAGGTTTTAAATAAATAAGTGAAATATATAATAATATATAAGTATAATAATATAAGTATCTAATTATCACATCAATGTCACGGTATAAAATTAATTTACGTGATATCGTCGGAACAGTCTTTGTAAAATATTATAATTAATTCAATAAATTCGATATAAATGATACCCAAAAGCTAGACAGCTCAATTGATAATTCAGCCAGATAATAGTTACCAAAATTAATGCTTGTTTATATATTAGCCATAATTTGTGTCAGTGCAATGGCAAATTCACGATAACAAACAAATTAATTGCGCACGAAACAATTGACTGCCATGGTTAATCTGTAACCGTAAATTACACACAATAACGCGTTACATATTATCAATGAATATTATTTGTGGCGCCATTTGTTGTTTTAAGTGGACTATTGTAGTTTTATGCCCTTTTACGAGTATACTCGTATTTTATTTTAAAGAAAAATGGAAAGAAAAATTTGACTTCAGGCGAGACTCGAACTCGCGGCCTACTGGGAATCTAGTCCAGCCGCTCTTCCAATTGAGCTACTGAAGTCCTGCCCGATTTGTCAAATCTTTCCTTCACATTTATTGCCTTGCTTTATTTTTCTTTAAAATAAAATATATTTCACAAGCATGTGTTAATGCGAAATAATATAAAAACAATTATTAAGGGTAAAAGCGACTTCTTTACGTAACTTCACGCCTGTAATCATCGAAGGGGTAGGCAGAGGTAAATGCGTGCATTCAATCATACATACAATCACCCACGACTCGCCGGTTACGTTTTGGCCCATGTAACAGGTGGCGAACCTGTTGCCATCTCCGGGCACATTACCAAACTTCTTTACGATATTCAATAAACTGAAAAGTCTTTTATATCGGTTGCCTAACTAGTATGGTTGGCAATAGATGGCGCTACTGCTACCATAAAGCAAGGCAATAAATGTGAAGGAAAGATTTGACAAATCGGGCAGGACTTCAGTAGCTCAATTGGAAGAGCGGCTGGACTAGATTCCCAGTAGGCCGCGAGTTCGAGTCTCGCCTGAAGTCAAATTTTTCTTTCCATTTTTCTTTAAAATAAAATATATTTCACAAGCATGTGTTAATGCGAAATAATATAAAAACAACTTTTACGAGTATGTTATTGATACTAATATTGATTTTAATCTACGATTAAATAGAAAAAAAATGATGTAATATCACTCTTTTGTACCCGACCCAGTTCCACGCCAAGCCGGGTCTGAAATAGTGGTGATAAATGGACTGGAGTGTTTCGTAATGATTATTGGTATTACTAGCTATCAATCTGAAAAAAGAAATCAAATATCTTGATTCAGCTAACTTGGTTATCCTGATTATACTATGTCATTGTATTGATAGTTTTTCCGGTCAATGGATCCGTAGCAAAGACTTACACCTCAATAGTTAAGAAGTCAGGTCAAGAATTGCTGAAAGTAGTACAGATTTCTATGATTATTTTGTGTATATTTGGTTGGTCTGAGAATTTGTGGCCGGGGTATTTTGCTAAGTAATACAAAGTTACTTAGCAAGATTAAATCCCAGCCGCAGCAGTCTGCAAGACCTCAAGATACCATAAGTAATTATTGTGTTAATCCTGAACGCTACGCAAGGCGTTTACGAAATCGATGGAGGTAGCTACATATAATTTTTTCAAACTTCTGTCAGACAAATGTCACCTCAGTCTGCCCGGGACCACGGAAGCTGAAAAGCGACCGAAACGTCGGGTTGATTTTAAAAATCATTTTAGTTTAATATACGCGAGATAAATCCGTAAAAATAGTTTTATTTCAATACAAAGTTCACACTGACAGCTACTAGTAATGTAATAGTGTGGACGCCCAACAACAATCAAAGTCTTTATTTCCAAAATTATTAATCTGAAAGTTCAAGGTGCGAATGCAATTATGTTTTCACGTTCACCCGAATATGATTTGGTTTCCCAGGTATTTTGATTAAACAAGAAAACAATTTTATTAAAATAAAGGGTAATTGCACGTATGCATGCATATCTATACATATTTAGCCTAGGCCTTCGGAGATTACAAGTTTGAAGTTACTTCATGCCATCTTTAACGTATTAACTTAGCTGTTTTGTTATAGCAGAGTTCTTACTCTTTATTATTTCTCACATTCGCAATTGAACAATATTTACTTTCATAAGTAACGTTCCGTTGAGGTTCTCAAAATGTCGTTGAGCTAAGCAAGTTCTGACAGAAAGTGCGGGCCAGACAACGTATTAACGGGCATTTGTTTCTAATTGCAAGCGGGTCGTAGAGCAGACTTTCATGCTTACGTAACATAAAGTACCTAGTATACAGACCTGCCTGATACTAAGAACTGAGATTTCTTGGTAAAGTTGCTATATTCAGTAAGTTTCTTGTACAGCGTATAGTTAAGTATACGAAACTAATAACTAGGCTAGAACAAAATAAACGTTTTTGAATACAGGCAACGGAGCTGCATTTTATTATTCAGGTAAAAACTGTAATGAACCTGAGAAGCAACTACCTAGTTGGCTTTTGTCTTTCTATAATCAATCAAATATAAGCTAAGAAAACTTACACTTTTTTTTATTAACGGTGATTGAATTTGTTTGTTATTGGTAATTTATTTAAGTTCTCAGGATATGAAATTTGATATTGCTATCTAATAATATAATCAATACCTGGCAATCAAACTAAAATGAAAAACTATTCCATCGTTTTGTTTCGTTGAGAATTTGATGAAATAACTACTGTAGGTACCTATTGCTAATTTTAATGAGTCATCTTAAGGTATTATTCGACGAAATAATAAAATTAATGTCCACATCAAACAATTTTTTACAAATCTATCCAGGTAATAAAATTAAATTCTATTTACGAAAATATTTAACGAAATAAGATTCTAAATACGAATTTTACTGTAAGTAGGAAGCGAATTAGAAAAATCGTACGAGTATATACATGGTAATTAAAATTCAATTATTAATTACTTATAATATTTTATTTTTCGCATTAAAAATACAAATATTTTTCTTTATTTTCAATTAATTACTTATTTGTATAACGGGTCAATATAATTGTAAATGCTCAATTCCAAACCACATCAATGCTTTAGTAGTGACCATTATCTACTACTATGCCAGGAAGCCCGAGTTTAATCCCCGACCAAAATAAATTTAGATTTCGATGACGAGTTTTTTATAAATTTTACGTTGTAACAAATTGTAGGTTTTTATAAATGCTTGGCTCGTTTACACTCTGTAGAATCTAGAGAGTCTTTATTACTTTTTCACTGGTCTTCACACTCACTGACCACACTTCAGGGTGACTCTGGGAAAATTTTGATTGGAAGACATCCAACAGCACTGATTTCGATCCATAAATCGAAGGCGAAACCTCGCCATAGCAGAAGGTGCTACTGCTACCTGCTACGCCACCGTGACGTTTAAGTGTAGTACAAATGCATATGTTATTGGCTTCAGTGAATTTAAACATAAGTACTTACTTGTTACGTGGAGTGTCACCGTAAATAATTAATGAGTGTTCCGAAATACCCGTGAGCACGGTTAAAATATAAATGTAAATGTTTGCACTCGAAATCACAGTTAAATTATCTGAAAGAGTCTTGAATTCATAAATAGTGAATTTAAATCAATCGTTCCTCTCCATGAAAGTACGGAAACAGAGGTTGAACATTCTAGCAATAAGTTTTGATAGTAAAACTTATTTTATTGGCCGCGTAGAGTATGTTTGCGACAAATACCGATCTAAACTATGATACGACAGGAGCTTGAACTTTTGCTTAAACAGCTGTTGAATTAAAAGCGAGCTGTTGCCTGTCTAGTTTGAATGAACATCGACGTAGAAGTGCTCTCCTTAAAGTAGAAATCATATTGAATTTGCTTTTTTTTAACTATGGCATTGCTGTTACTCATATTGCCAGTGTCAAGTAAAACGACATAAGGCGATGGCTACTTTACCAGATCATTTACAATGAAGTTTTGGAGGCAACCTGAAAAACCGTGTAAACGTAAACCTGTATCAATCAAAACAAAATGCCACCAACTTTATTTAATATAACTCTAAAATACACCAAGAAAATGAAATTAATAGAAGAGCACCACACGCCTCTTTCAAGTTCCCGCCAAAACACCCACATGCATGTATCTAATCCTGCTTTTCATTTTCTAAGCGATGTTCGTATACAAAAATATCTTAGGTACAGTTCAAAAATGAATTTAAGCTATGGTTGTCCTTAAATTTACCTATAACTGTAACATTGATGTTAGCATTGATTGATGACCGCGTAATGCGTTGCACCAGCGTATTTTTGGCAATGTAAAAGCTATCAGGGTTGCTAGTGAAATAACAACCCTTGTCAGATAATTCCCAATGTAATAACTTTTAGCAGCGCATCTTTGACGGTTACAGTTAAAGTTATGACGTCGTTTATCAATGTTCAAAGAGTACTCATTTTTTGTGTATCCGATACTTCAACATGTTTGTTATTGCTAAAATTAGTGGATGCAATCCAGCCTGGGAATAATCTTCTATCAAAACAAGAATTTCACAAACAGATCATTAAATGTTAGTCAACAGGAAAATATACAATAGTAGGGACTTTACTGTGCATATATACTGCACTAGACTATACTGTGTAAATATTTTTTCTGTTTATTAAATTGGAAACTGTTAGTTATGTGCTTCCAATAGCAAATTCATCGCACAGATTACATTTTCCTTAAAAATACTCCATCTATAACGTAAACTAAAACTTGTTAAATAAGTCATTGTTATAAACAATTCAAATGTCATTTCTTTCAGCTCTCTGTGAGACTGGAGCTTTAAAACTACGGCGAAAAGATAACATAGAAAACAGTGTTAGAGCGTAACGAAATGTTCTGATACATTAGCCATTATTGTCTGTTGGTACGTGGACCATTGTTGCAGATCCTCAGCGACGGGCGTACGGCCGCTCCTTTAATCAGACTGGGATATCTCCACGCTCTCCGCGGCGGGACCACCTACTTCACTCATTTCCACCACCTTTCGCAAGACAAAGAATATCCGCAGGTAAACCTTTTGCACTCTTTATGTTTTTTAATGTAAGTATTGTGGAAAACTAACATGTTCATGTAAATGGTAAGTCAATACTGCAGCTTATAGACATCTACACAAAAACCAGACTATATCTATAGAAGGGTGTAGGGACATGACGACCCCACCGCCTATTACTTAGATGAGGAGAATTGCTCCACTAGTGCAGTCAACCGAACAACGGTCAAACCATTCCAATAGGGCGGTAGTAGGTGCAGTAACGGAAGATGGACAGCAGCGTCCTGTGATAATGTTCAACTCTACCGATTGGCGGCAGACAGATAAGGTAATGCGGTGGGGTCTACGCCCTCAAGCTCCGACACTGCAACTCTGCCATCATTAAGTAACTTCATTCATAACAAACTAAATTTCACAAGATTAGTTAATCTTTGTTGTTACAGAACTTCGTAAGTAGGATTCACTGTTGGCGAGTTACTTAAGATTCAGCGGATTGATATTGTCGTGGAATAATATTATTTCAGCTATCATAATAAAGTCTTCTATTGTTAAATCGCTCTTCAGTAGATTGTTAAGAGTTTTTATTGACGTTGGCTTTTCATTTTTCTGTTTTAAATAAAATCTTATGAAAAATCATTCCATGTTCAATATTTTGCACTTTGATGCAACTTATCGTATAAAATACTATAAAACTATATCTTTTTTACAACATAGCGTTACTTCAAATTGGATGAGGTACTTTTCAATAAAATAAAATACGCTTACACTCACAGCCCCACAGTAGGTATAAACCTGTGTCGTGGGTGCCGTTGTACACATACAACACATACACAAACACCCAGACCCGAAACAAATATCTGTAGGCCATACAAATATTTGTCCCAGTGCGGGATCGAACCCGCGACCCTTCGAATCAAACGATGGTTTCACACCGCTGGACTAACCGGGTCGTCCGGTTATCGTGGGAAATGTTAAATTCAACCTCCACATTTTATGCTTAGCAGTTTTATTCCAAGTCGTAACAAATTCTCATTTTCTACTTACCAAGATCATGTCATACATTATAAGACACTGAAGACATCTTACGCATTGTCTTACGCAAACTGAGGAAAGTAGGTCAAAACTGCGCAGTCTTTAGTCTCCTTTACGACTTTTGTCGCATTGAGCGTGTTCCTTTATTTGTTGCCTCATGAACGCAATCCTCGTATTTATATGGTACCTAGCAAATAACTGAATAACAATGGGCTGTTGTTAATTATTTCACGGGAATGAAAGTGTTTTAAGTATAATTAGTTATTTTGTTCATCTCGTACTTTGTGTAGGCGTAATTCTAGTTACTAATTAAATATTAATGAAGTCTGAATTATATTCCAATCGTATTATAATATTTAAAGTTATTTGCCATTTTCCTAGTGAAGGCGAATACGGATGGATAAGGACGTTACGTCCCCACCGTCTGCTAGCGGAGGAGAATCCTTCTGGTTTACCGGTTGTTACTGGTGGTAGAGCTCCAGTGACAGGGTCGCGGGCGTAGGTATCACCGCATTACCTAATATACTTGCCGCTAAATAGTAGCGTTCAGCATTATCGTGTTCCGGTCAGGTGGTAATGTACGGCCCTGTAATTTCCGGCATAGAGGCATAACACCTTAGGCCTAGGGCTTATGGAGTGGTAACGCATCTGCATTTTGTCCTTGATCTTTGTGTGGGTGTCTATAGGCTATTTGCGACTTCCATTATATGTATAAAAAAATAGTGCAGCCAGTGAATCGAACAATGGCGGTCAAACCATTCCAATTGAGCAGTAGTAACTGATATGTCGCGGAATCGGCAGCAGCGTCTCGCGATGAAGCTACCGGCACTGGGATTGCCAATCCGCATACCAAGCGTGGCGATTAAAGCATATCCCCCATATGGTGCCATAGGGCTTTATTGTGGCAGGCTTTTATCTAACAGTGGATGACTTTTGGCTGAAATTATGAAGGGAAATAACAATAGCAATAAATTAATATACTGGTGGTAAAGTTCCAGTGTAGAGACTCGAGTGCGTAGCACTGTCGTGTGCCGGTTAGATGGTCATATGTATACAGCCCCGTAATAATTATTACGGAGTGATAAGAACTGAGGTCTCAGGGGTGGTAACTCATCTGAATTTTGACTGCTGGTTGCAGTCATCACTTCATGTGAACTGAAAGCGTGTTTGCCACTACCTTACATAAAAAAAACAGGACTCACAAGTTAATTAGGATTGATATGAAAAATGGAAAACTAACCTTTTGCACACATATCAAAAGAAAGCATCAATATATTTCAGTGGTTATGTACTTCAAATATTTTAATCGATTCGATAGCAATCCCACTGTTTCTAACGATAATGTACTTTATTTTTGTAATACGTATCGTTATTTCAAATTCCAAAGAATCTTTCAACTAAATTAAGGAAATTTGTAAGAATCTTAATATTCATTGGGTATCATCATCATTTTCTTTGCCATTCATTACGGCTCGGCGTGTTAGATACGTTTTTCTCTTCAACATTATTACTTCGTAATGTAAAGTTGTCAAGCTAAGAACATGTAATAAAGTCATATTAACTTAGATATGAAATGGGAACCCGTGCGTCTCGTTTAGATAATAATATGAAGTTAATATTTTTTGGCTTTATTGATACTTATGTATATTTTAACACAATGAATCGAAAAAGTTATTTTATAACAACAGTAAAAATATGTTACAATTACTACTGACACATTTAAAACCAAAATAACCTGTACAACTAAAGCAATCGTAATACTATTAATAATTACCGAGTCTATGATATTGTTTGAAACCACAACGATAGATTACAGTGACATTGATCAATTGACCTTCCTTCTTGCTGTTTCATTCTTGCCTACTACGAAAACATTTGTCAAGTGTCAATTGGCGTCTGGGATATTGTTAGGTAGGGTTTTAAAAATAACAACGATGGATCAGAATGACTTTTTTAATTCAAGTGTAGTTATTGTGAGAACTCTGCTTGTAAAGTCGAATATACGATTACAATATTTACTTTTTACTGCAATGCGGTAAATTATGAAAATAAAATTAAGTTTCATCATCATCATTAGTTCAGCCGAAAGACGACCACAGCTGGATAAAAGACAAGATGCTCATAACAGAGTTGTGCGCCATTAGGGGATTAAGTGCCATGCTCGTGATGCTTGGTATGCGGATTGGCAATCCCGGTGGCAGCAGTTTTATCGCGGGACGCTGTTAAAAATAATATAATAATGGCAATCCATTATATGTCCCACTGCTGAGCACGAGTTTCTCACCTTTTTGGGGGGAGGCCTGGAGCTTACTCCACTCTCTCGGATGTTTTCAAACCGCCCATTAGGCCTCCGACAAGGTTTAACGACTGCTATCTATCGATAGCAACCGGGACCGACGGCTTAACGTGCCCTCCGAAGCACGGAAACGCGCATTTTAATTTGCCACTAGGGGTCACCCGACCGCGCCCGTAATGCATAACCGAGTAGATCGCTTATGATCTACACCAGCCGCGGGGCCATGCGCGCTTCCGCGGGGCCATGCGCGACGCTGTTGCCCATCCCGAATTCTGACGTTACCTACTGCCGCCTATTAGAATCATTTGACTACCATTGTTCGGTTGACTGACTGCACTAGCGCAATATTTATCTTCCATTAGTAGATCGTGACGTGTAGTCATCTGCTACAAATCGACTCTTGGTAGATTTTAGTAAATACTTTCTTACAAATCGGACTTTGTTAATATATTTTATGCACTTTTGATTACAGTATTTCGTTTACAAAATTTTACACTGTCTGAAATCGTATTTTCGTATCAGGTGTATGTATGTAAAAAAATAATCTCTTCTATCTTCTGTCCATAATTTGACAATTATTATATTTAGCTTTTCTATTCTTAGCGGCCTGGTTCCGTCCATGGGGAGGAATTGCCATTCTACTTGGGAGTGCCAGTATCGCAGACCCCACATCAGAACTTCACACAGCAGGAGCAGCGGGTGTCGCGCCTTTGTATGCACTACATTACCAATTTTGTACGATATGGGTATGTAAACTTTATACTTTTTAGAGTAATTAAAAAGTTAATATAGTAGTGATTGACCGTAATGACGTAGGCAGTAAAGTATTATACTACGTGCAAAACTTAAATGTCACTGTGAAGTTGGTTGCGTAAATTTTGCGCCGATTTCTCAGCTTGCGACGATGAAACAGACGAGAAAGAGAGTGAGTTCCAATGTTGGGCTGATGAAAGCAAACCACTTAACCTTTCTAATAACTTTTTAACCAAAAAATCGCCTTCGCAGCCACTAAACGGACGCATTTAAATTTTGCGCGTACTGTTGTTCAGTTGGGGAAAAAGTTTCTTCGCATTTTTTAAGATAATTCAAAACATTTTTTAATATAGTTTATTTAAATTTAACTAAAGTATGTATGTACCATTTTGTTCGATAACCTTTTGCCATCTTGTAGGTAGGGACATGATATCCCATTGCTATAAAAATTTTGGGACTTCTCATCAAAATACCGCGGCAAGTGGATTTGGCAGTCCTCTCGTGATGTTAACCTAACATTGCATAAAGAATTCTGAAGAGAACGAAACAGGTGGAAATCTGAAGGTGCAAGGTCAGGACTTTACGGCGGATGTATTAATACCTCCCAGCCAAACTCTCTTAATTTTTGCTGAGTGGCTATAGATGTGTGAGGTCTAGCGTTATCATGATGAAACACCACACCCCTTCTGTTGATCAATTCCGGCCGCTTTCTCTCAACTTCTTGCTTTAATCTCATCAGTTGTTCGCAGTAGAGTTCAGAATCGATAGTCCTGCCTGGTGGTAATAGCTCATAATGAATAATGCCCTTCCAATCCCACCACACACACAACATCACCTTATTGCGAGTTAACCCGGGTTTCGCCACAGTCTGTGAAGCCTGACCGGCCTTTGACCACGACCTTTTTCGCACGTTCTTGTCGTACGTGATCCACTTTTCATCACCAGTTATCAGCTTCTTCAAAAATGATTCGGTTTCATTACTTCGTAATAAAGAATCACAAATGAGTACACGGTTCATTAGGTTTCTTTCAGTGAGCTCGTGAGGTACCCAAATATCGAGCTTTTTTTTTGTACCCAGCTTTTTTCAAATGCTCCAAAACTGTTTTGTGATCAATTCTCAGTTCTTCAGCTACGTCGTAACTACTGATATGTCGATCTTGCTCCACTTTTTCAAAAATGGCATCCATTTTATCCGTAATAGGGCAACCAGAGCGATGATCATCAGGTGCATCTTTGACATCAAAATTTCCGGATTGAAAACGCTTAAACCAAATTAGTGCTACTCTCACAGACACTGCACTAGGTCCATAAACATCGCAAATTTTTTTCGCGGCTTGCGTTGCATTTTTACCTTTTTTGTAGTAAAATTTTAAAATGTATCGAATTTCTTCATTAAATTCACTCATCTTGACAGAACGAAAAACAAATGAAAATCACACATTTGCCTAATTTGAATCTGGAATTATGTTCTTTAAAATTTTAACTTTCAATGATACCAAAACCAGCCAGATACAAATACTACAGCCAAAGAGATTTTATTACAAGTTCATACATACTATAATGCGAAAAGACTTTTTCCCCAACCTATTTTAAAAATATAAATAAGAACAGACAGAAAAATCATTTTTCAAAAAGCCTTTTTTCCGAATCTTTTTAGCAATAAGAACCTGTATTTATAACAAAGACGAAAGAAATTCTGTTTTGAATTTTTATTTCTTCTGATACGCAGACTATGCAGCAATACAATTTGTGTGTCTTCCAATGACACAGTAAATCAATTCATAACTGCGTTATTTATGCTATTGGCATTTACTAAAACACAAGCATTGTTAATGCGTCCATAGTCGACATTTAATTAACAATTTTGACTATCCGGTAATAACAATCAATAATACAAACACATTATTGAAGCGAGGCGATATAAGCCATAACATATTACCGTAGTTCAACCGTTACGCACTTGCTACTGTAACAGCAATGTGTCAAATTCGATGATGCGATTCTAGAGCAACATACCGCTTTGATATATTATTGTCATTACTCTGCAGCCCACTGCAGTGTATTATTCGCTGGTGTAAGCAACACCATTTAGCAGTTCGGCACAAATCCATCATAGCTTAGTGTATTTGTTCTATAGATATACGAAGGCATTTCGTCTCAAAGGCGAATGAATATACAATCAAATTTGCTGTAGTGTGAAATAGTTTTGTTAAAACAATTTCATTGATGTGTATTCATTTTATTTTAGTAAAGCTTGAACCCTAATATTTGTTATCAAGACCTTTTGATAGAGTTTTTGTTTTTTTTTCGGGGTGAAACTTTATTGCTCTATGAATATTGGCCATCCTTTTTTCTTTTTGATGTAAACCGAGTATTCAATAAAACGTAAATTGAATATTATTTTTATATTTTGTTCACAAAAGCTGTATTGAAAATTTAGAGATAAAGCTTATTGAATTATTTTTGAAAACTTTCACGCACTTGAAAGCTAAGAATGATTCAAGATAATATTTATGAAAATGGAAATAATATTATAGGGAGAAAAAATATAAACAAATATCTAACATGATTTAAGTTCTGAAATATTTATAGAGTGTTATAATAATTATATAACATGATAGAAATTTTACGTAACATAGAAATGAAGTAGTTTGGGAACTGCGAACTGTTTAGGCATTCGAAGTCATTTATTTTTAAAATAGTATATAACACTTCATTACAAATATTTTTTAAAGGTTTAGGTATTATTTCCAGGAGAATCACTAATGTATGTATAATAACATGTACAATCAGTGTTGCTTGTTCGTTATTAATGGATTAATCTTGAAATCAAAAGTAAATTATATTTACTGAATTGATTATTCTAGAATTAAATTAAATCCAGGACCGCGTGGTATATAGTCACTACTACTGCTATTACCCTAAGTTATCAAGAAATGTTAAAGACAAGTGCCTAGCACATAACGCGCATGAAAAGGACACAAGTTGGTTTTCATTACATGCAACACCACTACTTATACTTCTGTAACTTCGTTTTAAATGCGTTCTTTGGTTAAATTATTTAAATAAATAGGTAGGTACGTTTAACAGGAACACGTAACTTTCCAAGAAGTAAAAATTTATATTAAGCTAAAAAGTTACATGACATACCTACGCAATTGGGATAAACAAACATAAAGTTTTAGTAATCTATTTATTTAATCTATATTCGCTCATTTTCATAGAACGATTGTGACAAATTATTATACACCACACTTAAAATATTTTTATTAATAACAAGTTACTTTAAGCCTGAGTGCCAAACATGTCTTGAGATATTAAATCCAAAATTAATTTAATTTAATGTTAACAGCAAGCGAATAAACTAAGTGTAAGCATTATTAGAACAATTATGTAAATGAACCTAATTAAGGATATGAAGAAGGTGGGAAGCAGTTTTATAATAACATTGTACGATAAATTTTACTCCATTTATTACAAGGGATCTTAGTCGAACGAAATTTAAATAATCTGTCGACGCACCGGTGCTCTTACACAAATCACCGTGGCTAATTTTTGAGCGACATCTATGAAGATTACCTTGCCATAAATTTTCGTATTTGAATTTGGTATAATGGATAAGTTATGAAACAGTATTCGTTTTATTAAATTCTATACTTAGTCGGAAATTAAAGTAGGAATTTGCCTATTTATATGCTAAGAATGAAGTTGATATTATTATATTTAGACTTATCTCTTTTATTTTTAAAGTATTCATAATAATGATTTAGTACGTATTAAATTATACTATTGAAGGTAGGTACTTATAAGAAGATTTGTGAGACATTTGCAACGTTTTCGATTTTGGGAACATGTAATTTCGGGTCTGGATATGGATACGGATTTATGAATATTATTAAATCGGTTTCGATTACGGATATTTTTATAATGTAACTAAGGAGGCATACAAACATGCAGTTTACATGGATATTAAGTGTTCACTGCAGCCTTTAGACATCTACACAAAAACCTATGGTCAAAATGCAAATGGGTCATTGTCAAAACAGGGTCGAGAAATTCAAAAAATTAAAATCATGTATTTTTAAAGAAATTTACCCTTTATTTAATAAAAGACATCAATTGTCACAAAAATATATTATTGTCTGAGATCAAAGTAAACGATTACAGTAGTTACTACAAAAAAACGATTTTAAGGGTCCACCGAAAAGACACAATGTACTAAAATTGTAATTAGGTAATAAACCAAACAAAATAATTAAATTCTTTTGCGATAGTAATATGCAATAAACTTTCCTTAAGAGAACAAATAAAAAACCACTGTGGTCTCATTAAAAATAAAGTAAAAATAAAATAAATCTCTGTGTCCACCGAAAATACTATGTCTTTTTGGTGGACAATATATCTACATCCTCTGATGATGACTAAAAATGTTGCCACCACGTCTGGTGCACTTCTATTGGTGTTTCAGGTCTTGAAGTAGATGGTGAATATGAAAAGTAAACAGTCAGAGTAAACATCAGCAAACCGAATGCGTTTTTGATTTCGTAGTCCACGCAGGAACTTAGAACAAGTTGGTGTTTCAGAATCCATAATTTGAGTTTCAGTAATTGTCGAACTCAACTTTTTCCTGGAGCACTATTGAACTATGGGATTCTAGTTAGAACTAGGTAGGCAGTGAGCTTGGTAGACTCGGTAGGAGGCTGGGAATAAAACTCGGAACTGTCGTGGGAGCAGGTATCTCAACGTGCAAGTTGTGTGGTCAAAGTCAAGACTTATACAACCTAAATCGTAATAAGGACACGTATCACCTGTATGGCAAGTAGTGTAGCTTAGTCTCAGGAAGTGCAGCTATTAATGGTCAAGTTAGAAGGGACATTTCCCATGTTACTTGACGAACCTGCATAGTTCCACGAAAAGGGCGAATATTGCATCTTTTCCTTCCGCTGTTCTTCTAATGCTACTGGGTGTTTCTTAAGTTGTTCTCTTGCTTTCCACATATTTAACTTCTTTTGCGCTTTTTTTTTCAGCTTCAGTCAGTTTATTTCTGGTTCTAGCTATATTCTGTGGATCAAAAAACAGGAAGCCTAACCAAAGCAAGAAGCACAAACAAAATAATTAATTATTGATGTAAAACACGAATTACGCACGTATAAATGAAGAAACAGAAGGCACATTCAACCCAAATTGGGAAAAGTTAAACATAGCCAATACCCGTCCAATAAGTAAAAAATGAGTAAAATATATCAAGCCGCCTTATGAACTCAATGTATTTATTATGCAGTGAATTATCTAATTCGCTTTAAAGCCTCATGCGAAACCAGGTTGCACAAAACAAAAACTGTTATACTTACTTGATCCA
Source organism: Macrosoma leucophasiata (assembly GCA_036365455.1). Taxonomy (NCBI): domain Eukaryota; kingdom Metazoa; phylum Arthropoda; class Insecta; order Lepidoptera; family Hedylidae; genus Macrosoma; species Macrosoma leucophasiata. Next base: position 15,455,480 of record JAWQUS010000007.1, on the reverse strand, counting down.
TTCGGTGGACATTTGTCTTTTTGGTGGACACAAATTCCACCGAAAAGATGTCCACCGAATGGACTTTTGTAAGAAATTGTTCCATAACATGCATTATTTTGTGGTTACGTAAAATTTACAAGTCTATAAAGATTAATTACCTCTTAATCTAATCAATAACGTAAAGTTATGAATTAATAAGGGTTTACTTACCAAAATACAGAAGGAACCGAAAAGACACACTCAACTTTGACATAGCCAGCTTTTGTTGAACGAGCAGCAATAACTTTCTTCGTGTTTGACCCACGGTAAAATGTCGCTGCACATGAACAACTGAATATTGGCAGCGTTTGTAAATAACGTTACGTGCAGCAATATATTTTTTTTCATAAATAATTTGTGGAAATAAAAATGTCCACCGAACAGATGTCTATTTTAATAACATTATTTCAACATGCAGAAAATGTCTTGAATTTAATGCATTTTTTTATATTTAGTTATTGTAATAAATAAAATGTCTAGTTTAGGAAAACATTTTTATAAGTTAACTCTGCTAAATAGTTTTTTTTTCGTGATCGAATTTGAATAAAGAGGGAGAACGGTAACAGTCCACAGAGGTGGACTTTTGCTTCGAGATTATTTCGTAAATAGTTTATTTTAATTTAATCTGTAATTGTTAAAATAATTTATGAAGAAGTAAACATTTATCACTGTGACAAAATGCCGTTCTACGCGACCACATTCCCCTAATCATCTTTATCCTAGTAATTCGAGATTCAAATTCAATGTGGGCTCGTGGCGTGGTGGCGGCGAGCTTTCGACTAAATTGCCTCGCCGTGATATCATCTTAGAAAATCGCTAGTGTGAAAAGGCTCTAACGCATCTCTAAAATCAACTATCCCTAATTTTAACTGATTTTTTTTGGGTAACAGGCTCCATAGTAAAAGTGCGTGTTAAAATGGTGAAAGTGTAAGAGATCAAGGTAATTTGCTCACTTCACTTTTACCATTTTAACTGGCTAATAAATGCAATGAGTTGAGATTTAGGAATGTGATACATCTCCCTCGGTTTCAAAGGACGCTAATACATTTTTTTAACTTAGAAATCAAGCCCAACCCTAACATTCTAGTTTTTAACTAGATCATGTTACAAATACCGCTTTACTCTAATTACTGGTGATATTCAGTAAAGGTAGGATCAGCAAATGCTTACGTTGCTATCATTGCGTACTGGATTTCAGGAATACTTTACATAAAGTTTATTTATTATGTCCCTTACATAAATTAATGGTTATAAATTGCAGCTTATTTTTTATTATTATTACTTTACTGTATGCCGTATCTACTATTTTGTAGTTTCCTTTATGCGAGTGACTTTTCAAGAGTGATTATTTATGTCAAAACGTATTTTACGTAGATTTTAAAGTTATTTTCTTAAAATATTTTTTATTCAATGTCATAAATATGATTCGGACAGTAAATGATCGACGATAGCGATAACGACTGTCACTCCATCATTTTCCTCGTTTTTATCACAAAATTTTATTTCCCTAGTATCCTTTGGAACTCAGTTAATTTATTTTTATGGTTTGTATAACTTTACAAAGAGTAAAACCTAGAGAGGTACTTCAAAGTACTCTCTTTTGATTAGAACTAATAATTCAAGGAGGCAGTTTAAAAAAAAAACAAACTTAGAATGCTAATTTATATTTTTATTCACTAAAGGGTTTTTTTTCTACCTTCACGCCAGGTCCCTAACGGGGTAGGCAGAGAGTGTAGAGCGCCAGATATCTCGGTCCTGACAAACCTCTCGTGCCTCGTCTACCTTCATCATTCTTCTCATACATGCACGCCGATTCCTAAGACTTTTGACCTATTTGGTCATGGTAGGTCTGTCTTGGTCTTCCTGGGCCTCTGCAACCATCCACATTCGCATTGTGTATCTGTTTAGTCATTCGCTCATTCGACATTCTTTCTATATACCCGAAGCATCGGAGCATGCCTTTTTTAATTTTTACACGATTCACACAAAGCCTCTTTCTTACATCTTCATTACGAACGCGATCGGTGAGTGATACACCTCAGATCTTGCGCAAAGATCTCATCTCGACTGCGTTTAACTTACTTTCATGCCCTTTCCTGCATACCCAGCTCTCGCTTCCATAAAAAAGAGTTGTTCATATAAAAGTTTTTCTCTACCTAATGTTTTTTATTATTATTTTTTGTCATCTAGACAATAAATAATAATGTCATGTTGAAAATGCTTTAAAACCGTATTTTTTCTGATGCCCGTAAATATAATGTTTAACGATGACTCCACTCAGGAGCTATTCAACGTGTTATATGTCTTTTTATTGCTTGATAATACAAAAATTATTCACTCTTCGACAGGATTTTTCCATTTTACTTACCTGTTTAAATGATTGTGTAGTACCTAATATCTTCCAACTAGCCAATACTATTGATGCGACGAACACTTCAAGTTTTTGTAGAAACACTTCAAGTATATTTTATTGATTTGTTCTATTCTGCCTTTACACTTCCCTTTTATCTTATTAGCTATTTAAAACTAAAAACGTGTTCGCATTTTACTGAATCCTACGAAAATATTTTATGGTTGAAGTTGTTCTCTTGTGAAGCTAAATAACGTTAGCTATCAGGAGAGCTTTATTGGCTTCTTTTGAATCTCAGGTCAAACAGTATGTATCTCTTGTATAGTCTTTTTGATTATTGTTCGTTAAAATAAATTTATGTTTTGTTTTTCAACGCTCTTGTTCTTTTCTTTGTTTTCTTTTTTCTTTTTCTCTCCTTGATCTCAGTATTGGGCACTTATTTATTGTTCAAGTTGTTGTAGGTGATAGGATTGCTATTACCTTCTATCTGTTTTCCTTATTTCGTAACTTTGTTTTGCCGAAATCATCGATAATGATAAGTTTTTCTTCCGTACATACTATGCACACATAGCACAATAAATGAATATTGCAGCAGTATATTTGAGTGAATTCAGAAATTCAAACAATCAATGATGAACATGATTGGAGAACGTATGTAATAGTATTGTTTAGTGCCTATTCCAATGAGTTAACTCAATGTTTACCCGTGTCTTTTCATAGTGTATAAGTATAACTTTTTCACAGTAACCCGAACGATCCATCAGCAACACCACCACCCAGTCCACTTTTGGGGGACGCACCAAGAATGGGACCAGATCAAACACCTTATTGGGATACCTACGATACTATCAACCAACTCTATATGGAAATCAGTGAGTGTCTCAAAACCCATGTACTTTTTATAATTAGAGTGGGTAAACTTTAACTAACTTAGCGTAACTTTCGTTAATAATGCCGAGTTCACTTTTATACGGTTTGATGAAACGAGTTAGAGGGTGGAGTGAAAGTGTCGTACATGTTGATATACGAGGATCATTTAAAAGTTTCGGGTACCTGCGCGGTTCGGTCGGTGGGTGCGCTCGTTTATTTCAATCTGGCAATTTGAGGACAGCAAGCCCAAATTCGGAGACACTTACAAGATGTCAATGTGGTTGTCCAACATCCGACAGCGGCACCGGTTCGGTTGCGATCACCCATTCCATTATTTTAACATATTTTTACTGTAATAAACCTATCCTTTCTTAATTATGTATATACAACGTGTAACAGGATTGAATGTACAACCCGAGACTAGTTTCTTCAGAATCAATAACCGAATCGATTTCAGGCATTTTTGATATAGGTATTATTTTGTCCCAATATTAATTAAAATTAAGGAAATTATGGTCACCCATTTGGTGAAAAGTCAACAAACGAAAATGAGACTAACGTCTATCTAAAATAAAATGCTAGTCTCAACAAGTTTATTAGAACTCGTTGAGACGTGCTATTTATAATAATAAATGATAATTTAAGAAATAAAATAGTGGAAATTAATTCTATTACTAGCGAGTGTTGAATAAGTTACGCTACATCACATTGCAACAGTGTGCGTGTGTGATTAGGTTCGTGTTTTATGTGCGGCCGTAGATAGAGATAGGGCAAGTATGCATGCCGTGCATACTAATCGTACAAATTGAGGACGACTTATTTCTTAAATAAAAATATTAAATACATAAACACGTAATTTCAGTTCATCATTATGATTATAACTTGATTTTCTAATCGGGTTTTTAGAGAGTGTGCATCATTCCCGTTACTTGTTGTATAAGTATGTATTCAGTAAATACACATTGAAATTAATTCTAGAAACATTGTTTCAGGATAAAATAGACATGTTATGAAACTATTTTTACGGATTTATCTCGCGTATATTAAACTAAAATGATTTTTAAAATCAACCCGACGTTTCGGTCGCTTTTCAGCTTCCGTGGTCCCGGGCAGACTGAGGTGACATTTGTCTGACAGAAGTTTGAAAAAATTATATGTAGCTACCTCCATCGATTTCGTAAACGCCTTGCGTAGCGTTCAGGATTAACACAATAATTACTTATGATATCTTGAGGTCTTGCAGACTGCTGCGGCTGGGATTTAATCTTGCTAAGTATGGGATCCCATGATGTTGATAATCGCCATCCATCTTCTCTATTGAAATTTGGGTGTTTTTTAATTTCAATAGCCTCGCGTACCATTCGTGGAATGGGTTTGTGTTCTCTAGCGAGTATTTGAATTTTATCAAACCGGATGTAATGATTCGGCTTATCCGCTATGTGTTCACAGACTGCAGACCTCCCTGTTCTTCGGTTTTTGACATCAGCAATGTGCTCTTTAACGCGGGTGGGGAATTGTGGGTACAGTTCTAATAGGAATAGGCAAGTGGTAACTTTACTTCTTATTTTATTATTATACAATGTTGAAAATTGCGGACAGGTAACAAGCCAGAGATGCGGAGTCACTATCGCGGCCACAAGATGTCCCTGTGGTTGTCCCTGATACCGCAGCTGCACCGGCCCGGCTCCGACCTGCCTGACGCTGCGATGCGCCATCATCACTTCCAAGACGATAACCCCAATTATTATGAAGGTTAATTGCCTCAATTACTGTTTGCAATACAGCTCACATTGATAGTAAATGAATATTTAAACCTAGAAACATCTACATAAGACAGACATTTTAATGCAGATGCGTAGCCGCTCTTGACGTCTGAGCTCTTATGCCTCTGTGTCGAAAATTACAGGGTCGTACATTACCATCCAAAGCCCACATGCAATAGCTCTTTTAAGAATTTTACTAATTATCGTCTGAGAGGATATTGGTTTTGGAAACATATTGCTGGGTTACAGTTTACTGTGTAATATTACCATAGTTATAATTAATAACTATTAGTGTAATAAATATCACAAAGGCAAAACAACCTAGGCTCAGGGATGACAACGCATCTGTTATATTGACCTTCGGTTTTTGTGTAGATGTTTATAACCTGCAACTGGTGGTAGAGGCTAAGGCACCACCGCATTACCTAATATACTTGCCGCTAAATGGTATTGTTCAGCAATATCGTGTTCCGGTCAGGTGGTAATGTACGGCCCTGTATTTTCCGGCACAGAGGCATAACACCTTAGGCCTCAGGAGTGGTAACGCATCTGCATTTTGACCTTGGTCAACATCAATGTGAACTGCATGATTGTTTGCCACTTCCAGAACATTAAAAAAAATCGTTATTTACCATCCATGTATTATACCGCGATCAAAAACATTGTATAACAAAAACTCGTAAATATAAATTTGAAATTGCTATTTATTTTACTTCCTTTATTACCACGGCAAATACAAAAAACCCGGCGCTACGATACAATTAAGGAATTAATCTGATTTGCTCTTGACAGGGTTTTGGTAACTGATTTATTAGTTGTCAGAGATGGGTGTGTGGGTAGTATTAATAAAGGAGAATATATACCATTATTCACAATGTTTCGTAGACAGAACCTGTTTTATATAATACCAACGTTAATTAGCGTTAGTAAAAACAAATGAATTACTTTGCTTCTAGTTATAGTGTTGTCGTTCACGCAAAGTCGGTTTCCGATGGTTCAGGCGGTCCTAGAAGTCTAGGGAGTTTGGAAGACCATGATCCCCACCCGACATCGGTCACGACAAATAAAACATAATTTTAAAAATTTATCGAAATCAAATTATGTAAATCCAATGTTTGACCCCCTTCAATTCTGGGCTCTAATTCGTCTAATAGTCTTAACACACGTCCGGATTTGGTACGGAGCGGACAGCGGATTCTGTACGCTCCGAACGAAATCTGGCCGTGCGTCGAGTCTGGCTGACAGAATTATTAATAATCAAGTCCGATGCGGTCCGCTCGCGCGGATTTGGTCGGCAGATTCGGTCCGGCGGTCGTGTGTTACCACTATAATACCGCGCATGGTCCCTTCTGGACAGGTAGAAGCAGACAGCGTGTAGCGCAAACACATCTTTACATACCTCCTGTCTTTCTACAATTGCCAGTCTTTATATTCACTCCGAATAAATCTCGATCCCTTAGAATCGTTCCTTTTACGGAACACGAGACTGTTAAATTGAATGCCAAAGACAGCAATCCTATACGTTACTGAAACGTAAACAAATCTTAGATCATAATTCACCAGGTGCAGTACGGCCACAGTCGATGTCAAGAGGCCACGTGCCGCACGTGGTGAGTGCGGAAGGTGCGGCGGGGCGCGAGGGGAGCCGCAGCACACCACCCCCGCGCACTGCACCACCGCGCCCCTCTCCACCACCGCCCGTCTCCACCGAGTGCCCTCCCAACGCCACCGCCGCTCCCGTCCAGCCAGACGACGCTCTCCTCCGACGACTCGCCTCTTCCCACTACCAGTCTTACACCGCCGCCCTCACCGTCACCATCGCCGTCGGCTGCTTCCTCCTCCTTCTCAACGTCCTCATATTCGCCGGCATCTACCACCAGCGGGGCTCCCGGCCCCGCCGCTCCAAGGACGACCTCGCCGAGGCCGGCAGCTCGTCCTCCTCCGACAACTACGACGGCAAACTAGAGTACGAGGTGCGCGCCTTCGACGGCAAAGGTTTCGGCTTCGAGTGCAAATCCGCGCACGTTCCCCGCGGCGGTTCCAAATTCGATTTGCGGACGTTGTCGGACTGCGGGGAACCGACTTTCGGCGAGTACAGCTGCTACGATGAGAAGCACCGCGCAGCGCGGAGCTCGCTGCCCGACGTGAGCGTGGGGAGCGCGATAGAGGCGGGCAGCGTCGTGTGCATCGACACCCAGAAGCCGGACATACAGAAGGTGGAGGGGCGAACGGACCCGGTGGGGCGGACGAGTACGTTCGAGCCACGCGTGGTGGATAGTTCCACCCAGGTGAAGTTCGGGCCGGTGGACTCGGGCGAGGTGCCCGCGGAGTGTAACGGCGACTCGGAGGCGGCGGGCGGCTCCGGGATCCTCCGGGTGCCACCCGCACCCACCGCGCCGGCTCCACCGGGCATCATGAAGAAGAGAGTGCAAATACAGGAAATATCCGTATGAGATTTGGAGAAATTGGACTCGGCCGAGGTTGTAGTGAATGAACGGACGCAATTGTGATTCAAAAAGCCTCATGTATATAGTGATTATAGCCGTTTGTGAGTTATGAATCGGTATGTAAATAGTGTAAACATCGAGTAAGTACGTTTTGTTTATGTGGAATGATGCGACAGGACGAGATCTACCTTATTCGCGAACAGCAGATGTAAATATGTAGGTATGTAAACACGTCTTCACTTTTCTGCTCTATTCGCTATAGGCTCGGACTCGTTGGAACACATAACAGTGGCTAGGGATTGTTAAGTTCGTCCATTTAAGTATAATTTTATACTTTGTTACTGCTAAAGATCTCGAGAAGCGAAGGGCGGTGGAGTCCCTCGCTTCCGCTTTAACTGCCATACAATATTAATGCTCAACACGTATGTGTTCCGTTAAGATGGTAATTTATGGTTATTATAGCCATACAGGCATTACATTTGCAAGCTCAAGAATAGCAAAACACACTCGTATGCATTAAGCCATACATATGCATAATTATCATTATCCGCCATTTTGATACTTAACTCACACCAAAAGTTCGAATTCGCTTTATATTTAACACTGTTACTAATAGGGAATGCTAAAATATTACAATATTATTTAAATATTCTTAGTTGTTTCACTTGTGTACTATGGTAATTTTATGAGTTGGATGGACAAAGAAATATTTACTAAAAGGAATACCTACTTAGTACTTCTCTACTATTGTTATGTTCCAAGATCAGTTATAGACGAGAGGTTAATGTAGGCTCTTGCGAGAATACACTCGCATATAGTTATATAAAATGAATGTGAATATAACAATAAAATAGCGCGAAAAAGACTAAGGACAAACCCATGTTAGGTGTAAATATATATGATTTTACCAAAGAGAATGTGTTTCACGAATGTAGCAAGTACATTACTTAAAAGTATTACGTATGTTGTGATTTTATGTAAAGTTATTTTAAGTGAGATTTATTAATTTCAAGTAGTTTTTGATAAGTAAATATTGAAAACTATTAACCGAATCGACAAATGGACGAGTACACGTGCTACATCTATTTGTTAGCTAATTCAATCGATTGTATTTAAATTCAAAGGTAAACAGGGTAATGAACCATTACGTAGATGCCATTATATAAACACCCGTAGAATTGAGCGAAATCCACAATATTCGCCCGAAATTAGCCTTTCTTTGGCTCGGGCCTTCTAAACGGGCCTTTTATCCTTAATATCTCATTATGTTAAACCTCCTCGCGTCGTCCGTATATACCTTAACGTGTGCTCTAAATACTACGAGTAGATACCGTGCGGTGTACATGCCACATTCATTAGGGTTTTGCAACCTCCTTTCCGTTCAACGCTTTTAGCGAGATTTAAATTGCTTATTACGTTTTACTTACTAACTCTCCACAATTTTCGGTACACCAAATGTTACAACCGAGCCATATGTGGGAGCTGTTTCACCGAAGAATGTTGCGAACCATTTGAAAGGTATCAGTAGGATGTTCACGGCCTCACATTGAATAAAGGCATCGGGTTTTTAAGATCCCACGATCGTTTCTCGAGGAAATGCTTCTTGCCTAAGTGTAATATGCTCCGTAAAAGTTAATGGGACAGGCGTCATAGTAATGGAGCACGTATGTTTTTAGTAGCTCAAAGAATAATTTGCTTGCTCCGGTACTCGTCCAAATTTTTATCTTCTCAGGAATTGATGTTGATTAAAGTGTGCAAATATGAGCGATAAGCGCGATAATTATGTTGTTGCGTCTTTATCCACATTGTGACAAAATGTGACTATTCATAGCAAAAAATTAACGTTCGTTTCAGTCCAAATGTCGGACAATAGATAGGTGTCAGTAAATGTAAGTATGGAATTGATAAATTAGCTAATACTATTATATTCCAAAACCTATTTATTTAGTTACGTGATTGTACAGTATTGTATAATATTATTTTTGTGATTTCGTGAATACTTGTAGCAATTAACGTAACCAAAAATAAATACAACTTATTTACAACATGGGTCGTCGATGTATGACGGCTGGTCATTAGAAAATTTGTGAATTGCCTATAATTTCCTGTAAGGAATTGCATGATGAAATTGAAATATGTATCAACTATTATTCAGCGCAGGTACAATTATTTATTGGGAGACGTTATCTGACCGCATAATATTATTTATGTAAGACGTAAAATATTAAACTGGTATTATTTCAATACTTGATGAGAATTTATATGAGTTTGAGTCATAGACTCATGAAGTTGGTTTTGTTATGTCAAGTTTATTAATCGGAAATAAATAATGAATAATGAATCTATTCAGGTACTTAACATTTTGTTAACCATGTGTGGAGTCCAGATTAAATTTGGTGTTGTTAATGTTAATATGGATTGTTGTGGATTTAGTTAGTAAATATTTATGTTAAGAACGAGTTAAACTTTCAGTATTACTGCAGTATTTTATTGTTGTTACAACCGATTGAGCTCAATATCGACATTTTGTTACAATTTGGTGTTTCAGTGGAATGCGTAAAATATGGTGTCGAATAAAGATTTGAAATTTAAATGTCGTTTTTCTTTCAAACCAATCTCGCTTCCGAAGTCGGCAGTTGTTGTTTCTAGGCGATTTACATTATTCAAATTACAATATTTTGTATTTATAATTATTTTTATTTGCATTATAAGCCTCGGATCCTGTCTTACGTAATGTTGCTTAGCAAAATGTATAATAAGTTTTAAACTAATTGGTCGAGTACCCATTTGAATGAAACTTGAACAATAAAATAAATACCTGTAAAATTGTTCTGGCAAGGGGGCCGACCGCCTAACCCAAATGCGTTCGTTTAGGTTTCGATTATGACAACATCTTATCAGTTTCGTATCAGCTAACTTTTTCCTGGAAGTGTTTTCGTCCTTCGTTTCACACTTAAGGGCTCACGTGTGGAGACGTCGCCACAAGGTGGCCAGGTGAGTCAGGTACCATGTTTTTATTTTAATGTTTTGGAAGTGGCAAACAAGCATGCAGTTCACATTGATGTTAAGTGATGAGATGAGCCTATAGACACCCACACAAAGACCAAGGTCAAAATGCAGATGCGTTACCACTCCTGAGGCCTAAGGTGTTATGCCTCTGTACCGGAAATTACGGGGCCATACATTACCACCTGACCGGAACACGATAGTGCTGAACACTACCATTTAGCGACAAGTATATTAGGTAATGTGGTGGTGCTTACGCCCTCGAGCTCCGTCACTGGAGCTCTACCACCAGTGGAAAAGTCATTTATTTCCATACCATCTGCTTGGATACGTAGCCGGCGACGTCGCCATGGAATCCCGGTGAGGTAGAGCCCTAAGAGCAAAATGTTTTAATAGGCGGTACGAAACGGACAAAATAACGTTCTTAACGAAAGCATTTCAGTTAGGCGGTCGCCCCCCAGGTCTGTATTAATTTATTGAGAATAAAACTCGTATGAAGGAACGGGATGTAATGTTCCTCACATGAAAAGGGAGGATCATCCAGACGACGTGATAAACGCATGGTGGGCTGCAACCTGACGATTAAAGTTGTTGTAATTATGTAGGACAACTCATGTGAAAACTTCGGAGGGGCGATTCAGCGCGGTCATATGCCATATTCCGTACTAGATAAGTACTTGTGTTTCTTCAGAGTTCCTATGCTGTAGATGCTAGACGGATTAATTTCAAACCCCAAAAAATTATCCAGTCACCAAAACAGACAGCGGGTGGTTCACCGCGGGGTGTATTCGAGCGCGGTTCCTTAGCAACGAGACTTCGGCTTATTTCGGGCCTGTTGAGCGTTATCTCTTTTGCAACTTACTTATGTGACGTTTGTCGACCATTTTGATCAAGTTTTGACCAATATCGGACTATCAGTGCTTAGGTGGGCAGTGTGCAGGAGAGATAAGGCTTTACGAAGTCGAAACTAGCCGATTGTCTCTTTCGTAGGATCGATGTGCAACATTTCTTGCTGGGTAACTGTACTGTGTTTATACTTAGGTATGTCTGAAACATCGACGACACAATGCAGCTATGGTCTGAAATATACCTAGTATGTTAGATTTACTGCGCGGCAGTCATTGAAATAAAACCATTGTTAAGGAGTTATCGTGCTTATTTACGCGATTTTACAAAAAAAAAAAACAATACGTCCAATTTTTTCTCAAAAAAAAAATGACCAATTTTGTATGGGAGTTCGCCCTTCTTGCGTCTCGACGGGATTACTCGCAAAATATAGGCAAAATCTTAAGAAATGCGTGCGCAAAAAAGAAAGAAGGTATCAATAGGAGTTTTTAAGGAACTGCATTACGAACTTTTGGTTATTTTGAGGTTAAGTTTAGTGTGCTGTACCTGCCAGAGGTTATTAAAATAAGCAAAGACTATTTTAAAGTATTGTGTAGCATCTTAGCTGTTTTACTTACATTAAGTAGGTATTATAGTTTAACCGCATGGCGTAGTCATGATTCTTTTCCAGGTAGTAATAATAAAACCAGACAAATATTAAATACTTAACAATTAATAAATAAATATCTGGTTTTCATGTGGGTGTTTTCATGCTATATATTCACTTACCATCAATGTAAACTGTTTTTCTATTTGCCGCTTCATGATAATAAAAAGTGAGACATTTTTAAGATGAATTTGAGCTAAGTCAAAACTAAGGTACTAATCAAATTATATCCACTCGATACCTAGTGATTATACAAGACAAATAGTAGACATGAATAATCTATTCCGTTGAATCTCGATAATAAAACAATCGATCGTTGAAATCGATTTTATTTCGACGAAATTATAAAGGTTCTAAAATGACCAGTGTCCAACGCAAAAAAGTAGATAATGCAATGGTGTTGACATTGGCAGCTTGGTTATTGGTCTGTGATTGGTAGTTCACTACAAAATAATTTATTAACTTTTAAAAAATATCTTGTAAATCCCCATTCGTTTTAACGTGTAAAAAATGTGAGTGAAATCTAAATTCAAAAAACAATTTTCTACATACAAGTTGTTAAGACGCCAATCAGGGCGACTTTTGGTCATTCTCCTTTACCCAATGTATGTAACAAACGCGTGATTTCTTTTTCGGCCTTTGAAATAAACCCTCTCAAACGTTCAAAATATTACTTAATGATACTGCAATAAAATACGATTAACACAGGCAGAACAGCAACTTAATTGCCGGTAAATAAATACGAGTATAAACATTATTGACTTTTGCGATGCATCACTTGTTAATTTACTTAGCTCGTAGTTGCTTCGGTACAAAGCGTCGCGGTTGTTGAATGCATTGACGAAATTAGCGTCAACCCGAACATACATACGTTACATGGGCGAGTGATTAATTCAACTGTGGAACTGACTAAATCAAATTCGACTATTGAAAGGGAGGTATTTGAAATATATGAATGGATTTCACCTTTGCTTGAATTTCGGGGAAAATAAACTGACAACTGATGTGGTGCTACTGGTGCTGTGGTGAGTTTTGGGGCGCAGGCTTCCGCGTTATCTTACCTATAATGGTATGGGATCCCTAGAACATTTTATTACCTTTTATTACTAACAAACTGATTTTTCGTGAATAGTTTCATTTCGACTAGACGTCTAACTTTTTTCCTTACAACAATTTTGGTAAATGATAGTTAATAGGGGTCGCAAGGATGAAAGATTGATTTGACGAATTAAAATATTGCTAACCGGATATATATTATGTTGATTCTGAAGATAATTATCTCAATAAACCGAGCAAAATATTTGTCTTACAAAATTAATACTCAATACATTATTGCACCGATGCAATTAAAGGTTTTATCAAACCCTTCTCAAGCAGGTATTACCTAAATAACAAGGTCATGAGAAATAATAACCAACCAGCTGATTTATTTTTTTAAAAAAACAGATATAATTTAACAGCAACGTTGTCCGAAAAATTTGTAGGACATCCTGGTCCGCTCGAATAAAAACTAAAGTCCCCATTTGGGCTTCCCTTCTACTACTTCTGACTACAGGTGGAGTGTCTATGAATGTCTCACTTTTATGACATCTTATATATATAAAAATGCAACCCGTTTTCCTTGGTCACGGCATCACGCGTGAATGGCTGGACCGATTTCACTAATTCTTTTTTTGTTGTATTTCTTATTAATAGGAGAAGGTTCTTAAGGAAAAAAATATTAAGCAAATCTCTCAGAAATATTGAAAAATATACATTTAATTTTGTATATTTGCAAAAACGCGCGTAACGAATGTCAATGTCATTCACAGCCATAGACTACATTGAAAGAGCATCGTTTGTTCGGAAACGTGATTACTTAATTAAATTCGAGCATCATTTGTTCGCATACTTAGTAATCTGTGGTAGACATCAACTTTAAAAAAAATCTGTGGTAATCTGTCATAGTGATGTGCCAACTCGGAAAAAATATTACTCGATTTAACTCGAGTGAAATCCAATCATTTATTTAAGTATTTAAAATAATATTTACTATCAATTAAACTTTTTTTATAATCAGTAATCACAATATTTTCAAGAAAATAAGATAATTAGTATCACAAAGAATATTTTTTCCTAAGTTAAATTATATGCTTGAATTTTTTTTCGAAGTCGAGTTAGAGAGAATTCAAGTCGCGTAGATTCGAGCTACGTCCAACTCGAGTACACTCGGGTTAGGCACTCGAGTTGACCATCACTAATCTATGACATCACACCCATAACCGCGACAACGGATTTTGCGGGCACCATGAAAGATGCGTGTGGTGCTCTTATTTTATTTTATTGGTGTATTTTTGAGTTATATTAAATAAAGTTGGTGGCATTTTGTTTGATATAAGCTTATTACAGAGCTCGGGTATAGTGAAATAGAATAACAGTGCGAAAACACGTTTTTTCGGGTTACCTCCAAAAGTTCATTGTAAATGTTCTGGTAAAGTAGCCATCGCTTTACTAGAATTACTGACTGTGACTGACTGATGGACTGATAAATTGACTGACAACTCTGACTTTTACGTTTCATTTAATACGAATACGAAATATCGTTTCACTTGACACTGGCAATATGCATAAAAAAACGATGCCATAAAATTAAAAAAAAAACACAATAAGTTTAAAATGTTTTTGATAAAGTTTTATTTTGAAGATTTTTGTTTGCTGAAGATTTTTGTTTGCTAATAAGTGTTTGTTAATCACGGTAAGTTCACAGCTTCATATTGATTTTTAGTAACTTTTGGTGACTACACAATACTACAAATAATAAAAAATAAGTCGGGTTTTCCTTCCTGACGCTATAACTCCAGAACGCACGAACTGATTTCCACGGTTTTGCATTCGCTGGGCTCCGTGAGCGTTATAGCAAAGAAAATTCAGGAAAAAATTCAAGAGAAAAGTACGTGGTGTGTAAGTATCCCTCACGAAAATAAGTACGTTTCATTTTAAGTAGATGGCGCCGGTGCGTGATACATTGTGTTTTTGACAGGACGAAGTCTGTCGGGTCCGCTAGTAAAGAATAAAAGCTAAATTAGGAATAAATATCATGAAAGTATAGGTAAGTATAATTGAAAGTAACTTGCATTCATCAAACAACGCACTTAGTGATGAACACATTAGACACCCATAGCTACTCTTAAAAGAAATAAATATTGATCCTACGATCTGAATAGTGTTTTAGGTATGAACTGTGTACGTGAGTCAGTTATGTTCGCAATATTGGAAAAGTTTCGCAAAGAATAGCGGATTAGAAAACTTTCGGACCAAACTGAAACAACAATCGCGATAGCGATGTAGGTACGTCCATGTCAATTTTGGTTTTCATCATTTATTGGAACACTACTTACACAACGAAGATAAATATTGCCAGCAAATGTTAATAAACACGAATATTCCTCAATTTTCATGTTTAAAACTTTAATTTATTCTCACCAGTTCTGCTCTTCAAGTCTGTGGTTGCAAACTTTACTTGCCAGTTATTTCAAATTCTTCTTACAAAATAGCACCAGAATCTTCGCTTTATTTTAGTACTTCGCTTTTGGTTTGTTCAAAACTTTACGGCACTCAGTGTACGGTTTTATTTTTTGATTTGATATTATAAGCTTATAACACCAAAAGTTTTTTATATCGTATTTGTATGCATGTATTGCACTGAGTTTGGCAAAGGACTTCCAGATTCATCAAAACATGCAAACAAGCATTCATGAAAAGAGTGATGAATGTAGAAGAAGCAATGGAGGATGACTATTTACTATGTAATACTTGTTTTAAATATACAATACTATTTTTAAATTATTAATTAGCGTTAGCAAGTCATTTCTCAAGGACCAAGGGCTAATGGAAATAGGTGATATTGGGATGTTTCTATTAATCCTTCAAGGATCGTACGCCCACCGGCGGCGAGACACAATTGAATTTTAATTCTCATATTTTTCTCGTGTCTGGAGAGATTAAGTAGCTATAAACTCCTTCGCGATAATGTATAATCAAATGTGTAACATCAGTGATGACAAGATAATAAGGGACTCAGAACATAACTAATGAAGTATATATATTTACATACATTTTTGGTCACGTAATGAATGGCACTCATTCCAGATTAATTAAATTATTATTTGTACCTTATTGTTAGTGGAGTATATACCTATGCACACTAGACGTGGGTCGTCGACGGTTTTCACGTCAACGCAACGAGACCGTTTACCGTGAACTGTAAACTAGTCGAAAAAACAGCTTTTTTTCGACTAGTTTATTTCGTGAACTAGTTTTGAAATGTAGTCGATTATGTTGTTTGACCGTTTACCGTCAACGATACATGAGTTTATGAAGCAGTCTATTTTTCGACTAGTTTATTTCGTGGACTAGTTTTGAAATTTAGTCGATTATGTGGATTACGCTGACCGTTTACCGTCAACGATGCATGAATTAATTAAATATTTTTCAACAAGTTTATTTCTTACATATTATGCGCGTATGGTTAAAGTGAACGACATTTGATGGAAATGTTTAGGTATTATATTACTGAGTCTTAAATTTGTAGCGTCACATTATTAAGCATTATAATATAAACGCCGCAAGCTTAGCTTAGCGTTGCGTCGTCAGTTGTCCCGTAACTCTTAGGGCGAGATTCACAGACCGCACTACGACTTTACTTTCAAGCAAAGTACGCTTCGAACTGTCAAATCCCATACTGTACTGACAGTTCTAAGCATACTTTGCTGAAAGTAAAGTCGAAGTGCGGTCTGTGAATCTCACCATTAGTGCCGCGCACACCCACCTCAACCCGCCTAAAGTAACCGTAAAAATGTAACTCTGTAAATTCCGGATTATATGGTGATCACCAACATGGGACTACTCATTTCCATCTCCTACAACCTGAACAATCGTGCATTCGTGCATTGTTGCCGTCTCGCACGGTTCACGCGTCGCGTCGTGCGTCGACACGAAAGTTCACGAAACGACAACGTTTTATATTTGAGTAGTTGACGACGTTGACGTTGATCGACTAGTTCAGTAAACGGAAAACATACAAATGTCGCGCGCATCGCGCCGTTTATTGGTAAACTAGTTTATCATTGAACAGTAAACTAGTTTATTAGTCGACGACCAAGAAACAGTCTAAAAAACTGTTCGTTCATTCAACGCCCACTACTAATAATGCACAC
The DNA here is from genome assembly GCA_036365455.1 of Macrosoma leucophasiata. Classification (NCBI taxonomy): domain Eukaryota; kingdom Metazoa; phylum Arthropoda; class Insecta; order Lepidoptera; family Hedylidae; genus Macrosoma; species Macrosoma leucophasiata. The sequence continues at coordinate 15,438,336 of JAWQUS010000007.1, read as the reverse complement.
TATGCAGATATCGTACTGCCGATGACAGCACGAACTTTTTGAATGTAGTTGTAATTAATTGCGCGTATAGCACTGTAAAGTTTCATTTCAGCTAACATTTCAGTTAACTTTTCTTCAGTAAAGTTAGCAACTAAACAAATATTTAGGTATTTAAATTTTCATACAAAAATACTTACAGAATTTTCGACTTTCTTTCCATAAACGTTCTTCTGAATATAGTAAACCCAACAAGAATAAAGTAATAGGCGGACTAACAACACCGCTGTTGAAAAAAAAAATTATACTAAATGGACAAGCGGCTATAATACACACAAAATACTATTCTTAAACTGTTGATAACTTTATATTTTTATACGTAGTTATCGTAAACAATTCCACAACCTGAACACGAAACCGCCAAGCAGTTCTATCAATAATTAACGCCTTCCAACCAACAATCGCTTTAGCTTTATTATATTTGTAATACTGCTTAATCAGGCGAGTGTTGACTCGCGGGCGATTACTCTAACAGGTGCTCGCCGGTAAACATTTATACATTGCAAAGTTACGGAATAATTGCGTTTCCATTTGGACATGTGAACTAGTCCAGCTTGTAACGAACGAGGCGAGCGAATGAAGCGGACCGCGAAACCTTCAAATTGAATTTTAAGCATCCAATTTGTTTGCGCGGTGCCGCCTGTACTGGGTTATATCAACGCGGGCATAGCTACCCGCTCTCCCTCACTTACCATACTCGTAAAGCGATTTTTGCCAGCCCACACCGCGAACTCGGACCGGATTTCAATGAATTATGTATGTGTGACGTGCACGTGCAGTTATGTACACAACTCGCACCCAAAATAACATGGAAAAATATTTATTTTGCGTAATCTTGAAATGAAAATGTATTTTTTTTTATGACGTGCATATTATATTTTTTTTACTTTAAACTCAAAGATTACGTCTCCTATGCAGTACTTGCATAAAAAATTAGTAAACGAAATCAATCCAATATAGTAAAAATCAGCAATGTTTTCTCGGAAAGACGAAGAGATAGCTTGTGTCTTAAGAAATAAAAACAAAGAAAATATAAGTATTATAAATAAAATATAAAGCTAGGTAACACGAAGTTGTAGAATACAACTGAGACTACGTTAGATTTTCAGTAGGTACTTACAACTTTTTCATAAAGTTAGTAAAGTTATTGGACAAAACTTGTACCTATTATAATAAACAACAACGGAAAGCAAATGTTCGATGTTCAAGAGTAGGTATTAATATTGAACATTCATCTAGGAAAGATTAATATACCCACTAGCTATTGTTGGAGCAAAAAGTGGTCCCAGGGTATTGCAATTGCAAAATATCGAAATGAGTCCCGTGGTTTGCTCGTGAAAATTTAAGTAATACCTACACGGAAAGTTGCTTCCGCATTTTCAATATTGCTGAGTAAGCGTATAAAAAGATTAACAATAGGTACCTTTGTTTTAAAATCATGCTTTAAAATAATTTCAAATTTTGGTACATATTACACGCAGAGTTGAGCCTGAAAAATAATATTTAAATTTAAAATGCATGTTTTGAAATTTTCTTTAGTTAAGTTTTAATTATATTTATTTAGCGGATTTAAGATTAATTAAACAAAATTTTGTCACATGGAATTACAAAGAAAACTGTTGATGATTAAACTAAGCTGGTATGAGATTGCCTTAACTGTATTTTTATTGTAAGATTATTTTTTTAAGACCGGGTCAATGTTCTACTGAGGATAGTATTAAAAAACATTGTAGACTGTAGTATGTTACTTATTATTTATAACGAAGTTAACCAGAGTTAGGTTAATGGTCATATCTTTATTTTTCGCAATAACACATACGGGTGAATTTATAAGAGTTGATTGTTAATTTTTAAGGATTTTTTTCAGCATTACCTATATATTGCAAAACAGTGTGGTAGAGTGTACAGCAGTGACCGTCTTTCGGCTGAATGATAATAATGGTAGATTGAATTCACCAGGAAATGTGGATGCATGTATGTATCTTCACGCCAGGTCCCTAACGGGGTAGGCAGAGAGTGCAGAGCGCCAGATATCCCGGTCCTGACATACCTCTCGTGCCTCGTCTATCTTAAGAAGAGAGATTAAGTAGACAAATATCAATCATCTTGGGGTCATTGACATCAAAATGACGAATATGTATTGCAATAACGTTGCCGTAGATTTACGCGAGCTCCACAAATTGTGTGAGCTATATTTATCTCGCGTAATCGCAAAACCCACATTTCTTCAGATTCCCGAAATTTTGCTTTCCAGCTTCTCGGATAGCCTGTCATAATACAACTCCAAACGATATTAATAAATAATCCTCGCTAATATTATAAACGTGAAAGCTTGTCTGTTGTTGCTTAATCACGTAAAATGACCCAACCGAATAGATTTTTTTTTTCTGTCATGTAGATAGTATTGATCTAAGTAAATTTAAAATTATACAGGGAACAAATTTATATACTTTCTTTTGATCGCAAAAAAATCTATTTTCGGATGTGGAACTTCGCTAGCTAGTAGTAAGTTATATTTTGATTTGTGTAGTTATAAAAATGCACTAGATATATGTAGGTAATCTAAGTGCTTTCCTTATTTTAGTTAAGTTATTTAATACTATGAAACAGCACAGCCGAGAGGGGATTTTTCTAACACAAGTTTTCACAACTTGAGAAGAGTTCCCACACCCAAATTGTATACATTTGTTTCACTAATAAAGTATTTTTGTTTTTTTTTTTATTTTGAGTTAGTAAGTAAAACGGCTGGGCTGGTTATCCGGAGGTCGTAGGTTAGTTCCCAACTCGAAGTCAAATTTCTGTTTTTCTGGCCATTTTTTATATAATTTCTTTCAAGAAATCAAATGATGTCTAAGCAGACGAATTGCAGGCAGAAGATAGTTCATGTTAAATGTCCAAATGTCACACTGATTTCTGATCGAGTATATAAGCTAACAAAATAGTCCATAATTTAACTGGTAAAATACTTTTCGTGGCTTTATCATACAAACTAAAACATACTTCAATTAAGGAGTGGAACTACACACTCTATGTTCGTTGGCTTTTCTCATAACATAACAAAAAAAGTCCGTATTAAACATTCTTGTCCGTTGAAAATAATTCACATTTATAAATATTTCATGTCAAATCTACGTCCCAAGTCATAGTTTTTGATAAAATCAAATAGATTTTCTACAACTTCGATCTCGAACTTATATTCAGACGACATAATAGTCACATAAAGGTAATGTTCCGGTGAAAATGGTATTCAACCTAAAGGTTTCGGTATTTGTGGATGCCTGATTTGATATGCCATATTCCAGAGCTATTTCACGCGTCCTAGGAATCTGTGCTAATATCGAATGTGTAGAATTTCCCATTACCTGTTATACGAAGTAAAATATTTCGATATTATATTTATTTTATAAATTGAATGAATGCGGCTATGTGACTCAGCTGGATAAATGGAAACGTGTCATGTGGTTGAAACATAATTTGAAATTTGGCAACGACCCAACAGCTACGGTAGCCTGGTGGTAGGTGATGGTAGGTGATGGTAGGCCTGAGGCCTTGATATTTATAAATTATGTGCTTGATCAATAACAAAGCTAGTATACTAATAAATAGGACTCAATAAACACAGTAAATATTCAGTTGAACATTTAATGTGTTTATTGAGTCCTATTTATTAGTTTCAACTCTACTACTAGTTAGTAGTAGAGTTGAAACTGTAACTGGTAATGTATATGGTTTTTATACTCCGACACTCCATTTACCAGATTACCTTATCTATCTGCCGCATATCTAAATGATAGTTTACACAGCACTATCGTATTTCGTATTCCAGTTATCATAGTAATGTATGGCTCCATATATTTTGCCACAGAGGCAAATATCTTAGACCATAAAAGAAGTAACGCATCTGCGTTTTACCCTTTGGTTTTTGTGGGATTGGCAGATTTATTTTCTATCTTCAATGCATAAAAAACAACTAACCAAACATGTAAAAATAAGTTTTTCAAGACGAAGTGTTTTTAAATATTTTTTTTTTCCAAGAAGAGTACCTATATACAACGTGTAACAGGATTGAATGTACAACTCGAAACTAGTTGTTAGATAGTGTGTATTATTCCCGTTATATCCTACTACTATTATAAAGGCGAAAGTTTGTAAGTATGGATGTATGGATGTTTGTTACTCTTTCACGTAAAAACTACTGAATGGATTTGAATGAAACTTTACCACAATATAGCTTATACATCAGAATAACACATAGGCTATATCTTATACATCAGAATAACACATAGGCTACAATTTTTGAGGTTTTTAATGTGAGGTCGTAGAAAAAACACATTTTTTGCGCTTACATTGCAAACGCTGACTGAATCCTACAAGATAGATCAAAACAATTTACTACAGTATTGTACAACTTAAAAAGGTCTACAAAAAAGTCCGTGATGGTATATGTTTATCTCTTAGGAATAACCCACAATAACCATTTTTTATCCTTTACTTTGTACGAGAAATAATGGCTTATTTACGAAGCGATTTTAAGCAATACAGTATTAATCCTTATCCAATTAAGTATCTTAAATACATTGTGCATTTAATAAAGATCAATATGGCTTTTTACAGCATGTAAATTAAATAAATATTTTCGAAGATATCACAGATTTAAAATGCAGAGTCATAGCAATTTCGGCGATAAATACCGTTTCGGTGATAAATACCGGCAGCGGCGCCAGGCGAACGGGGCGTGGGGGGAGCGGGGTAGGTGCGGTGGGGAAGAAGTGGCTCATCGCTGAGTGCGCGACCCGAACACGGGCAGACGCGTGAGGGCAGACGTCGTTTACGGTTGTGTCCGTTTTGCGAATTTTCAAGGCACTAGCGATTTGATAAAAACGTATGGTCGCCTACTTTAAGTAATATAGGCCTAAGGTTAGTTACTGCCAGGTTTCTTTTTGGTTAGGAGTTACACGTACAAATTAGGGCTCTGCAGTGCTTAGTTACCGTATTTCTTACTTATTACTAGACTAGACGGGACGAACCTGAAGTCCACGCGAACGAAGTCGCGGGCAAAAGCTAGTGTTGTATATAATACCAATTTGAAATTAAAGAGACTGTTACAACGTTATTATTCGAACTTTTAACAAGTTCAAGTAATTAAAAAATCGTATGTTGAAAGCAATCGCTTGGTACTTTGGTAACTTGTTCTTTACAGCGCGACGTTCAAGCAATTCTCTTTTAATATGTCTCCCGGGATTCTATTCTGAATCGACGGGCTTTATAGTCGATGTCCTAGCCGATTAATCGACCTACCTATGCCATTAATTTTCTCCGTAACTGCGTGGTTATTTAACCAGGACGCTATCATTTGCTAGGCAATAATCTGTTACGGGTATTCGGTTAGGCAATAAATGGAACAATTTGTTTCGCTATTATTAATATCGATCTATAAAAATCAATTGCTGTTCGTTAGCCTCGCTAAAACTCGAGAACGGCTGGACCGATTGGGCTAATTATTTCATTCTGAGGCAATACGTACGTATACGTAGTTTGCCGGGTCAGCTAGTATCTATCTATATAAAAATCAATTGCTGTTCGTTAGTGTCGCTGAAACTTGAGAACGGCTGGACCAATACAGCTAATTTTGGTTTTGAATGATTTTTGGAAGTCCAGGGAAGGTTTAAAAGTAAAAACCACATGTTCATTTTTTCATACAAATAGTCCGTATCTATTAAACCTTTGACACATTATTTCATTCTGAGGCAATACGAAGTTTGCCGGGTCAGCTAGTAGCCTATAAAATAAACGTAACTTTACGCCTGTAATCACCGAAAGGATAGGCAGAGGTGAAATGCATACATTCAATCATAGCACCGATTTATCGGTTACGTTTTGGCCCACGTAACAGGTGGCGAACATATTGACATCTCCGGGCACATTACTGTACTCCGAGGTACTGGGAAACTTCCAGAAAATGGAAAAATACCAATAAAACCAGAGATAAAGGATTTTACATCCTTATCTTTAATAGACCCCGATCTAGGAATCGAAACCCAGGACCTCAGCTTAGTAGCAATGACCTGCTACCACTAGGCTACTGAGGCAGTTATAAAATTAGTTAAATAGTGTTTACATGCAGAGCAATATAACTAATACTTTTTTTCTAAAATGTAATTTAATGGGCTTAATTCATAAACCTACGTTCATAAACAAAATACGAGTACATTATACGCTATAATTTTCAGAGTACATTACTCTGTGGGTTAAAATTATTTACGGATTAAATTTTGGAGGGTAATTAAAGTAAGCTCTCTTTGTGATGATAAGACAAACTTTGCGAAACGAGGGTAGCGGCAAATGTAAACGGTAGGAAGTAATAAATAATCGCATACAATTGCCACTCTATTTTTGTATTTCTACGGCATGAGTGCTATAAAAAAACACACACCAACATACATATTAAATACACCCTGAAATTTAGTGGCTATGGATCCGAAAATCTTAAACTCGGTATCGATTGAGGAATGAATTGGTATATATACGTATATACGGTATATACGTAACTTCACTCCTGTAATCCCCGAAGGGGTAAGCAGAGGTAAATGCATGCATTCAAGTATACATGAAAACACCGACGATTCGCCGCGACGGTTACATTCTGAACCATGTAACTGGTAGCGAGCCTGTTGACATCTTCGGGCACATTATCAAACTCTGAGGTGCTGGGAAACTTACAGAAAATTGAAAAATCCCAATAGAAGAGATATTGGATATTACACCGTTATCTCTGATAGCCCCCGACCCGGGAATCTAACCCAGTATGCCAGCGTAGTATAATAGTAACCTGCTATCTCTAAGCTTAGACAATTATATTAGGTACGGTTGAATTTCAACCAAACCATTGATCAGCTAGTATTAACTTTAAGCCGTTACTGAAGGTTCTTATAGTAATTACTCAATGGTCGAAATAAATTTTTACAAGCACTATCACTTCAGATTGTATAACTCCCATATTCAAGTTCTAGGACAGTCCTACTGATATCACTATGTTATAAATCTAGACTTAGAAGCGACCTACAATAGCATAAGCCCACATATTTCATATACATAGCGGAGATAATCCATTTTCATTACCGCCTAAGGGACAGCAAATAAAGAAAGCTTGCACAAAGGCCCCTTCGTGAGCGTAAATGAGTAAAGAAAACCGGGCAGGCGAGAACTTGTGTTGTCTTCTACATCATTCCAGCTGCTCGAAACGCGCATTCGTTTTTAGGATACGCCGATTTTTGTAGCCAAATGGTGAAAATTGTTACCGTTGGCTACCGATTGTAATGCTAATATTTCTTTGAGGTTAATTGTGGGAGTAAATTTATTAGGGTTGTAGATTGTAATGAATACAAAAATAATCATTTCACACCTGCACTTGTCCATTACGTTGGTCGAATGCAACACTAGTAGTAGGTAACTGTGCGTATTGTCAGTGCATTTCTTAAAAAGTCTTTGGTCGATATTACTTCAGATTTTATTAAATCGCACATTCAAGTTCTAAGTCTATATTTATAGCATAGTGACTATTCCTATGAAAATCACTATGTTATAAATCTAGTATAACGGGATACACGTATACTTCATATAAATAGCGCAATTAATCCATTTTCATTACTGCCTAAAAGACAGAAAATAAAGAAAGCTTGCACAATGGGCGCTCCGTGAGTGGAAATGAGTGGGGGCACACGTAAAGAAAACCGGGCAGGCGAGAACTTGTGATGTCTTCTACATCATTCCAGCTACTCGAAACGAGAATTAGTTTTTAGGATACGCAGGTTTTTGTAGCCAAATGGCAAAAAATGTATTTTTCTACCGTTTAATGTGTTAGTTTGCTTTGAGATCATGAGAGAGAGTGATAGTAAATTAGCTATGGGCATTGGCACATTTGTTTGTAATAATAATTATAGTAGATGAAGATAATTATTAGATGAAAACAGCCAAGTTCAGTTAAAATTCTAGTTGATTTTTATACCTCTAAGAACGATAGTCTATAATTAATTATTCTAGTTTATAAGCCTTTATAATAACACTTAATAAAACGAATTGGATAGTTGGATCAAGGTTATATTACAACGAAAAGGTATATAGTATAGCGAGGAGATTCCTGACTATACAAACTGTACATCCCTGATAAACCTCTTAATTATATTAATTTATGAACTATTTCTGCCTTTTTTATATACAAATACATTAATCATTGACATGATTGTTTTATAAATAGGTGCAATAACAATAATTGGTCTCTACGTATAGGAAGATTGTAGTAATCCCCGCGCAAGCATTACGCCGAGCTTTAAGGGCCCCATGGACCAAGAGGTATAATAATGATGTTTTCAACATTCATTTGTGTACTTCCCTAAATTTTGAAGTTATTTTCTAAGCGTGTTCTTTCCTGATCGAGAGGTTTTTGTTTGTTTTTCGGTAAAGAAATAATTAATTACGAATGGATAACACTGTAATCACCCCAGGGAAGATTCATCCGTTATTCGGTGAATGTTTTCTTACGCAATCGACATAAATAGGTAGGTGAGTAACTGCGAAAATATTTTCATTGTTTTGTATATGGTTATCTCAAATATTGCATTTTATTTATTATGCCATGGCACCGTTTTCTTGCACACAAGGAAGAGGAAAGATCTTGGAAATGAGATAAAAATTATACCCACTTCAGGTAGGTCCAACTTAGTGATCGGTTGCTAAAACCTGGATTCGATTCTGGGTCAGGCATAATGCAGGTAAATTAATATTCAGAACTAGCTGTGCCCACGACTTCGTCCGCGTACATACTGAACAATAATTTTGTTAAATTTTACGTGGAAATATCGCGGGTACAGCAAGTCTAAATTTAAATACGTTTATGTAAACCGCGTTCAACTCTGTTAAAAAGTTTTGAAGTAGTGATTGAAGTAAATTTTTAATTGACCATAACCTTTGATTTTGACGAAACAACGTTTTGACAACGCTCCTAATTATATGAAATACGTTTGTGGAAACCGCGTTCAAGTAAGTCCGTTGAGTATTTCGAAGTTATAACGTACCAGATAGATAGACAAAAATTCCAATAGTTTTTTTTTTGTTTCTGTTACTCTTCTTTAATCGCCCCATATCGTTTTTTTTTGGAAAAATATATGTGCAGACACTCGATTTTTACTGTCTTATTACATGTATGGATTATTATTCAACAACCATTATAGTAATCACACATCAAGCAGTAGTTTAAGTAGTTTAAATAGATATTAACCACAATAATTGAAACAGTCATAAAGTCACTATGATTCTATCATAATAGTAGTGAATTTATATTCTTATAAAATTATTTCTTGTCTCTCTTTTCTATGATAATTGTAAGGGTACTTAGTCAGGATTACAATGACATTATAGCAATTCCAATTATTAATTGAAAAAAAAAATATACTCAAAACCAGAAAGCCAAGCCCAGAATTTAGCTGAAAAGTGGCTGCTATGCTACCATAGACGCAATAAATATTCTAATTTCAAGAAAAGAAAAGCAACCTGCTGAATGTCTATAGGTAAATTAAATTTCGTTTGTTATCTTTGTCATTACATCAACGAAATACTTAATTAGTTAAAATAAAATACAAATTTAAATAGGTACGAATACTATAATAAGTCAATTAAGCTTTTCATGACAAAGCAATTCTCTCCAAACATTTATTGATTTAATTTGTTGAGTTTTTCCTGGGTGAGCCGCTGAATTTATTCCGATGACAGGACTAAGCAACTTTATGATGCTTATAGAATAGGTAAAATTTAAACATACGCTTGATAGTGAATAATTTGATTTTATTTAGCACAATACATAATTTTTAATTGTTCGGATTATTATATAAACTTTAAATATTTATTTCAAATTGGTTTAAAAGGACACTTTAGCATTGTCAAGTTACAAGCAATAATAATTCAATAGGTATTAATTATAACCAATTTATAAATACAATTTAACCGACGTATCTTCAAATATTACAATTCCTTTATAGAAGAAAGAAAAATCTGTTCGTCATAAATAAACATAATCATTCACTTAGCAGTTCCAAATGCATGCAGTGCGTAGCTTTTATTAAAAATACTTAGATCTAAATTAGAATACAGATAATGTGACTGTCCATGGCATATGCATTTGTAAATAGATACATACATAAACGAATTACAACTTAACACGTGATATTTTTATAAAATACTTACTATTATTTTTTACACAGCTTTTTAATAATTTGTACTGCATTTGCCCACGATTTTGTACGCGCATAATTTCTGTTCCCGTTGTGATATTGGGGAATCTTCTTTAATTGCTCCCCAAGGATCTTTTATGTAAAACTCTCGGCCTTCTACGACCAGTATAGAGTTTCAATTTGCATTGTATGTCAGGCACTTAGTAACGGGAATTGGAGCTCAAACTGAGTACGATTGTCACTGTTATAACCCAATGGTCATCGAGATTTTATTAAATTATGTATCCTCCTCACTTACACTTGGACTCATCACACAATTGGCTGAGTTAGCTTTTAATATGAATTGGGAGATTTTAATATGAAATGTGGAGCGTAGTACCTTACACTGGCCTCTGCGTGGCCTTAGACCTTAACCTATATCTAATGAGCGCGCACGTGTTGGTTTCGTATATCATCACTGGTAATACACACTGGTAAAAGACCTTCGTCTTCAGACAATGATATAAAATGGACGAGAAGATAATCATTACTTCGAGAACGCTCCTTATTTAGATCTGGTATATGGTATCACCACAAAAGTCTTAATTTGACGAAATTACACTACAGTGGAGTAAGTAAATTGAAATTTACTACCCTGCTCTAGATACGTGAATATGACGCAATTGAATGTAGAGAATAATATGTTACAGATTTACATACTAAGACAGAAAATGTCTGTAAGTACACATATAAAATAGAAAGACAAGTTATCTTTAGTGTTCTAAAGATCGACAGTCAGTCGACGTATTCATGAGGTGAATACAAATAATGAAGTTGATATAAAAATACACTAAAATAAAATATTTTCGTTTTGTGGTGGACATGCTTTTGTATTTCCGAACCGTTGGGAATTTTTGTTGAGCGTTAACTCACTGGAATCCGACAGGCATGGGCTATGCATCTGAACAATTTGTAAATAAATAACCGTATAGCTAAATAGCGTTTAAAATATATTTTTGATCGACTTCAAAAAGGAAGGTTCTGTATACGACCCTTATTCTTATGCGTAGCATGTACGCGAATTTATAAAAAAAAACTAATCGATACGCCGGAGGTTTTTGTGTTAATTCATATGTTATTACTTCGAATTAAAGATATTCGGAGATAACTTACCAAGAAATTTCTATTACGCGTCACTAGAAACATAAAAAAACAAGCAAGGATTATATCAACTTTAAACGTTAAGCCGTTGATTTTAAGTAATTTTTATTTACCTATCTAACTGTTATTCTAACTTTAAAATATTACTTTTTTTTTTTTTTTTTTTTATGTTATGGAAGTGGTAAACAAGCATGCAGTTCACATTGATGTTAAGTGATGACTGCAGCCTATAGACACCCACACAAAGACCAAGGTCAAAATGCAGATGCGTTACCACTCCTGAGGCCTAAGGTCTTATGCCTCTGTGCCGGAAATCACAGGGCCGTACATTACCACCTGACCGGAACACGATAGTGTTGAACACTACCATTTAGCGGCAAGTATATTAGGTAATGCGGTGGTGCCTACGCCCGCGAGCTCCGACACTGGAGCTCTACCACCAGTAAAACTTGTAAAATACACGATTACTTTTAAATTTTCTCTAGTTACTCTTGTGTTTGAAATTATTTTTGCTTTCGGTTTATCCTTTATCTTATCAGGACGTGAGATAGTTTCGATCAACAACCAAAGTTAACCACCTAGTTGAACTGGCCAAATTCTACTAGCTGCTGAACTTAAAGATTAAAAGTTTGTTAGCGAGTTTGTGTATTTGGGATTCACTGTAAGTGGAAGTAGAAGGTGTGGAAAACAAAATAAGCGTTTTCAAATAGATGAAACTTTTATGAGTGAATTACGTAGAATGTAAGCAGAAACTCCATTGTCATCAGGAAGATAAATTTTACCCTTATAATTAGTGTTACAAAATGATTCTTGTACTGTTTTGAATAAATGTGTGATACTAGTCTCATATAATTACATACATCTCTTGGTAATAAAATAATAAATATATTTATTGTTATTAAGGTTTATACTTACAGTAACTATAGGCAAATTTAAAAAATAATGCAAATAAAACAAATATAGCGGGTCTGTACTTCTGATTGCCTTATCTACATGTCGGGACGAGACAAAGTCTAAACTAGTCACACATCTTTCCACCATCTATCAATTTTAAACAAGAGTGACAAAAATAGAACCAGGTATCGCATTGTCAAAATATTATAAAAAGCAATAAAAAGAATTGGAGTACGATGACAACGACGCGGACATCCATTTATGCTTATGAAATTATTATTCCCTTATTTATATCTTCAACAGGGTGACCCTGTTGAAGATATAAATAAGGGAATAATAATCTATTTCGAGTTGTACGTAGTAACGAATGCAAACACAGAATGTATAAAAAACAGGTACCATCCCGTATCATATTAAAAAATTGAATAAACTAGAAAATTTAATAAAGGTACAAGTTTGTATTATATCTGCCTAAATTTTAAATGTATTCGAGATCCCAAAATGAAAGTAAAGATGTACAAATTTGTTAGACTTCAATTAATTAGTTGATTTCAGTGCTAGCAGGTTACCTATCACCTTTTGTCTCTCGCGCTCAAAGTAAACAATGTTCGATCGAATCGACCAACGTTTATATTGAACTATTTGCTCCGTATTATTTAGTCAGAAGGCAAATGAACATAAAATATTTAGACAAATTTAATTTAAACAGATTTCATCTGGATCCGGCTTTCAACTTAAAATAACTCGTTATTGTTAGTATGCAAATTCTTAATTTACTCCAATAAATTGGTAACAAACGATCGAGAGAGATAAGAAATTCAATTCTTAAAAATAACTTATTTAACATCCATAAACTTTACCTTTTTTGTGTAACAGCTACTAAGGGTCCATTCACACGAGAGGAGAGCCTATTTGTCACATTGGAAACAGAGTTTTGACTGATTGAACCTATTAAGGTTTATTTTTGTGTGTGCACTTCTTTTGTCATTAAGAATGCTTGAACGAGTTTCATGTGAAATAATAAGATGAGCTAATCGGCTCCGATTGCGCTTTTAGATCTTTTCCAACCGGTCTATGTGAAATAGTTGACTACGCTCCGGCCAATTCCAAGCGTATACCACCCGGTCTGTGTGATGCTGCTCTCCGAGCCGGTCTGTGTGAACGGACCGTAATAGTCAAACCTTCAATTACAAATTAGGGTGAGGGAAATAAGGATAAAACTGCACCACTCTTGACCTTTTTTATTTTGGTCGGAACATGGACTTGGTCATTTATATCTTTTTGTTAAATTTCTGCGCATTTCCATCGGAGCTCCAGGATAAATGACATTAAACCCAATAACCCACTCTTGTGTTTAATCACTAATTCGTGCGGAATTATGTGAAGTAAATATAAGGGGACTCTTGGGTATTTGTTTTGGTGAATACTACTCCGGGACACATGTACCTACCTATTAAAGTTATCATATTAATCTTATTCAAATTAGTGTAGTGCCCCATTAATAATTTACACAGTATGATTATTAGATATGAAATTGAAATAATATTTCAGATCTTATTATTTAAAGAGCAATCTTAAATTGACCTTTGTAAGGTGTAGATGATATTATAGAGTTTGTGGGCGCCTGCATGTATTAGAGCTGATTAAATGAAAATATAGCAACAGAAGTAAAGACAGATATACGGACAGACACATGAGTAAGCTAATAAGAGTTCCGTATTTTTCTTTTCAAGGCACGAAACCCTATTCAGGTTCGACAGAATTTCCTAGTAGTATTATAGCTTCATTAGGCAATACGGATCATATCTACATTTGCCTGCTAAGGATGAACATAGCATTATTCAAAACAAACGTATTTTTTACCTGAAATTTGCTGTACTGTACGCGCTTTGCTATGCCGCTAACGCGGCCAAGTGCGAGTCGGACTCGCACACGAAGGGTGCCGTACTATGATCTATAAAAGAAAATGATGATGATCTATAAAGTTTCTACCTTTATAATATATTAACATAGAGTAAAAAATTGCTTAAAAATTACGTTTGTTGTATGGAAACCACCTTTTTAATGTTTACTTTATTTTTATCTTATTAATTATTTTAAAAGGAATCATTTAGCAAAAATACGAAAAAAAACACGTTTTTTGTATGACCCCCTTAATATTTTCATTTTTTATTTTGAGTATTTGTTGTTATAGCGGTAACAAAAATACATAATTTGTGAAAATTCCAGCTTTCTAGCTATCACGGTTCATGAGATACATCGTGGCGACAGACAGACAGACAGACAGCGGAGGCTTAGTAATAGAGTCCCGTTTTTACCTTTTAGTTACGCAACCCTAAAAAAAGGCATTGTCGCTATCTGTCGAAAATTGGTTGTTCTATCTTAGAAACCGTGGGCTCATGCACAACCACTTTGCTAAAGTGCATCATAGTTTACAAATCAGTGAAGGACATACGGACAAACATTCATTTGTACAAAGAATAAGAACATCCAAAACAGACGACAAAATAAATATCTTTAATACTAAATACCTTAAAGACCTTGTTAATGTACGAACAGAATGATGTACCTATGAGCAATACAAACCACTCCAGCAAGTTCTATCGCCTCTCCTCGACCTAACTTCAATCACTTGATTTTAACTCTGTAAAGGAACTAAGTTCGTTGACCGCTAAACAAGTTAGTAGGAGCGTTTGAATATTCCGCCACTGACTATTTAGATTGCGTGTACGAACATCTTATACACGGTTAAATGTTAATGGATTTCCTGTGACAGGACAATAAGTTCACTGCTATCATCATCATCATAATTTCAGCAGAAAGAATTCAAAATTCTAATCATTTATTTCAAATTGGTCTACAAGGACAATGCATTGTCGGATGAAAAGACGTCCACTTCTGGACCAAAGCCTCCATAAAAAGACCAACGTCAAAATGCACCAGTAATGCGTTGCGTTGCATGCAGATGCGTTACCACTTCTGAGACCTAAGGTGTTATGCCTCTGTGCCGGAAATTACAGGGCCGAACATTACCACCTACCGACCGAAACACGATAGTGCTGAACACTACCATTTAGGGGCAAGTATATTAGGTAATGCGGTGGAGCCCGCGACCTCCGTCACTGGAGCTCTACCACGAGTAATATGCCATAATCGCCACGCTTGGCATGCGGATTGGCGATTGCAGTGACGGTATTTTTATCGCAGGATGCTGCTGCCAATCTTGCGTTATTGCACTTTCTATCGCCCGATTGGAATGGTTTGACCGCCATTGTTCGGTTCAGTGACTGCACTAGCTTATGAATTTTCTTCCATTAAAGAATTCTTCCGCTAATGGGTGGTGGGGTCATCACGTCCCAACGCTAGGTACTTACAGCAGTATTAAAGAAAAGAATGAGTTTAACAACAAAAAAAATATTGTATACGAAAAATTTAAAAAATACGTTTGTTTATTAACTCAAAAGGTAAAGAAACAACAATATTTCACTAGACCCTTAACGTAAGGTAGTATAGCTATAATCAGCAACGTTAAGGGTGTCACAGATAAAATCAGCAACATTTTAAAAAAGAATTCCATTAAAACAGTTTTCAAACCATATAAAAAGATTCATCAGTATTTAAGACCCATTAAAAGTAATATTCCATTACAAAATTCTGGCATTTATAAATTAGATTGTGATTGTGGACTCTCATATATTGGTCAAACGAAGAGAGCTGTATCCACCCGCGTTAAAGAGCACATTGCTGATGTCAAAAACCGAAGAACAGGGAGGTCTGCAGTCTGTGAACACATAGCGGATAAGCCGAACCATTACATCCGGTTTGATAAAATTCAAATACTCGCTAGAGAACACAAACCCATTCCACGAATGGTACGCGAGGCTATTGAAATTAAAAAACACCCAAATTTCAATAGAGAAGATGGATGGCGATTATCAACATCATGGGATCCCATACTTAGCAAGATTAAATCCCAGCCGCAGCAGTCTGCAAGACCTCAAGATACCATAAGTAATTATTGTGTTAATCCTGAACGCTACGCAAGGCGTTTACGAAATCGATGGAGGTAGCTACATATAATTTTTCAAACTTCTGTCAGACAAATGTCACCTCAGTCTGCCCGGGACCACGGAAGCTGAAAAGCGACCGAAACGTCGGGTTGATTTTAAAAATCATTTTAGTTTAATATACGCGAGATAAATCCGTAAAAATAGTTTTATTTCAATGAGTGTAGCTCGCGAAAACCTAAGAACATATCAGCACTATCTTGTTCCGGTCAGGTGGCAATGTACGGCTCTGTAATTTCCGGCACAGAAGCATAACACTTTAGACCTCAGGAGTGGTAACGCATCTGCATATTGACCTTGGTCTTGGTGTGGGTGTCTATAGGCTGCAGTCATTACTTAATATCAATGTGAAATGCATGCTTGTTTGCCAATTCCATTACATAAAAAAAAATCACGTACCACGGCACCACCACATTACCTCTATCTGCCGCTAAATAGTAGTGTTCAGCAGTATCGTGTTCCAGTTAGATGGTTATGTATGACCACGTAATAATTATCGCAGAGACATAACAACTTAGGTCTCAGGGGTGGCAAAAAATCTGCATTTTGACCTCAGGTTTTTGTGTAGACGTCTATAGTCTGCAGTCATCACTTAACATCAATGTGAGCTGCATGCTTGTTTGGCACCTACTTTACATAAAAACAAAATAACAGTGATTATTCATACATTTTCAGAGAAAATTTAGATGCGTACCTTTGGTCAAACATAGATAATTAAAAAGAATATTGTACTACCAAGACACAATTATTTTGCTGCGGGTAAACAACCATCACAATTTCAGCGTGTATACATACAATTATAAGCGTGTTAATTAAAATTTAACTACACTAACTATACCAGTCTACAATTAAATTTAATGAGTCCCAATTTGTGTAAGGTGTACGAGCCATTTCATATGAAATTGATGCCTTGAAAACCACTATTTGATTATAATTGCTATTATGATTAACGTTACAACGTAAATTATGTACAGGTCCACAATTATTGATAAAAGAGGATTATTGATGATAAATACAAAAATGCGCACTTCAGAATCGTAGTTAGATGATTATTAATAAACCTTCTGAAAATCAAAAATATCTAACTTGTTTTAACGATTAATTTAATTCAGTGATACTCGCCATCGACACGTTATATCGAGATACCGAGAAGAAATCTCCAGGAAATTGCAATTAAAGGTTTACCCATTCTGACCACTAACGGACAGGGGTTAACCTGAATGTCTATCGGTTAAGAATTTTCTGTCAAATCAAAGCAGTAACCCTCGTTTGATATGCATAAAATATGTGAATATCTTTATACCTCCCCCTTTGATAAAATATAGATATTACGTTATACTTTTTAATTGTAGATGAATATACACAACCATTCTCAGTGTGCTAAAATGATTACCCTTCGTTAAGTTATAGTTGAAGCGCGCATGGCTCAGCGGCTGGTGTAGATCATAAGCGATCTACTCGGTTAAGCACTACGGGCGCGGTCGGGTAGTGTGATGGGTGACCGCTAGTGGCAAGTTAAATGCGCGTTTCCGTGCTTCGGAGGGCACGTTAAGCCGTCGGTCCCGGTTGCTATCGATGGGTAGCAGTCATTAAACCTTGTCGGAGGCCTTATGCGGTTTGAAAACATTCGACAGCGGGTTGGCCACTAACCCACCCACCTCCACCAATCCGCATTGGAGCAGCGTGGTGGAATAAGCTCCAGACCTCCCCTCAAAAAGGGGAGAGACTCGTGCCCAGCAGTGGGACGTATAATGGGTTGCCATTATTATAAATCATAGTTATAAGAATAGAATAAATATCAAGTATAAGTAAACTGTCTGCACAAAATAAAACTGTTAATAGAAAGTAGAACTATCATTAGGAAAAAGACAATAAATTAAATAGCAAAATAAATAAACCTGTAAAAAATGTCTCTAATAATGTTAAAGAAAAATGTATTTAAAAAAAACAAAAAAAAAAATGATTACCAAGCCATATTTGATTGGCTACGACATGTCTACTATAAACCGGCTACGGCTACACATCCAGAGCTATAGACCTGCTACGATATAAATGTTTATCTATGGCTAGTCAGTAGGAACGTATTTTTAATGGATTTATAAATTGAGTAGCTGACCCTACATATTTTTTTTTACACTAATACAGTATTTATCGCGAATTTTACTGTATATCTACCAAAGAGAAAAAAATAGGCAGGCGGGTTGATTTTGATTTTGTGAGGTGCCTGCACCTCCAATATTTATCGTTATAATATTTTACTGGTGGTAGAGTTCCAGTGACGGAGCTCGCGGGCGTAGGCACCACCGCATTACCTAATATACTTGCCGCTAAATGGTAGTGTTCAGAACTATCGTGTTCCGGTCAGGTGGTAATGTACGGCCCTGTAATTTCAGGCACAGAGGCATATCACCTAATGCCTCAAGAGTGGCAGCGCATCTGCATTTGAACTCTGGTCATTGTGTGGGTGTCTATAGGCTGCAGTCATAACTTAACATCAATGTGAACTGCATGCTTGTTTGCCACTTTTATTACATAAAAAAAAAAATCAATTAATCCTAATAAGACATTAACCAATTATATACACAAGCCTTCCTCAAGAATCACTATCTATTGGTGCATCCGTGCAGTGGTCTTTGAGTTTATCGCCAACAGACAGACAGACAGACGCGGCGAGGGACTTTGTTTTGTAATATGTATAGATATATCAACAAGTAAGTACTACAATTTTTAAACACGGTACTTATATAAAAGATTATTTTGTTTCTTCTATGGACATACCACAGATATAATATAAAATCAAAAGAAGAGTAACATTATTTTTATAAAACTTATTTTTTCTAATGTTTAATACGAGTATGTCAGTTTAAAAGCGGTTATGTACTTGCATTAAAAAAATCCTCATCGCCGTCGTACTGCAGCAAAGTTCCCAGCAGGTTGGTAGCATTGCCACATTGATTGGCAATGTTTATTCTCTGACCAAAATATTGGTCAGCCCTCTGGCCATGGGAAGTGTCGACCAAACGCTTCACAATGTCTTCAAGTAGAAGGCGAGCACTGGGGCTCCATAGCATTTCGATCCCAAATGGCACAAATAGGTAGTCATCTCAAAAGACTTTGGTATTTGCGTCACTTAAGGGTCTCCGCTGATGCAGCAGTAGTGCCGGCAGAACACGCCGTGCCTGGAAGATGGGAGGGCGCTAGGGTGTGACTTCCACTGGTGGTAGAGATCCAGTGACGGAGCTCGAGGGCGTAGGTACCACCGCATTACCTAATATATTTGCCGCTAAATGGTAGTGTTCAGCACTATCCTGTTTCGGTCAGGTGTATGTACGGTAATGATCTTTGTGTGGGTGTCTATAGGCAGCAGTCATCACTTAACATCAATGTGAACTGCATGCTTGTTTATCACTTCCATCGCATTAAAAAAAAACGTATGTTGCGTCGTACACTAAAAGCGTGCCCAGCTTCCAATGCATTAAACATAGGTATTATCTTTGATTATATACACGTCTAGATGGAGCGTCGCCTTACAAACGCTGCAAAAACAATGTCCCAATTCGAAAATCCTTGTGTGCGTGTAACATACTAGTATGTATATTTTATTCGCTTTACACACACTACTCGACTGATGAAAATGTTACTTGCTTATGACATTTTCCCCTAAAAATAGGTAAAATTAGCTTAAATCTATGTGTGACATAATAATATAACGATATTCGTCGGGTCGTCTCACAGTAGCTTTAGTTATTAGTTTTTATACATTTTTATTTTTTGTTTATATTGTTACGTGTATAAGCTTATGTTATTCGTTGTTAGTTATTTGTTCTTAGTGTAAATTACTTTTACCGTGGAGAAAAATAAATATTTTTTCAAGACCAAAATCAAAATTTGGAATTGATTCACTAGTTAGGAATTTACAAATCCACAAACAGATACACACGTCAAACACCCCTCTTTTTCCTTTAGGAGTTATTAAAATAAATATAGGTATATTAAACATATTTCATATAAATTTTATTTTGTAACTTCATATTTCTCTAGGAAGATTTTAAATCAAAAACTGGCAACACAGTAAACATGGCGTTCAATGAACCGTACAAATGCGACGTAAAATTAAATATTGTTGATTTAATTCTGGGATACATTTAGGACTATGGAAAGTGTAGTTACCGATAATAAGAAATATTTTTAGATTTTTTCATTCTTCTTTTGTAATTTCGCCACACTTTAATAGCGCAAATCATCATAATGAAAGCATAGACGTGGACGTGTTTACGTTACAATGACAGTATCGGTACTGAGCGAGCGGAACGAAGCTATGAGCCAACAGTTAACTGATATTTTTTTGGACGCTTATGAACTTAGATGCTCCATCTAGACGAGTATATAATCAAAGGGTATTATTTGATAAAGTCAAATCTTAAACTTCATAAAGGCTTCATAATTCTTATTTGCTCAGTTGTAATTGATTTAACTATTTGTCAGACCATTAGGTTATAACTGAATTAAACGTTGAAAAACAGCGAAAACCAACTTGGAGTTAATTGCACTCTGAAGAGTTCTAAGTAAAGTTTAGTTTCCATTATTCCGAGCAGTACGAGTTATTTCATGCAATCCGAATTTCAGTTGAATGTTGGTAAAGAGTTCCTTTTAACTTAATAATTCGAGCGAAATGTGGAAGTACGTTAGAGCTTGTCGTCTTACAGTAATATGTACGTATTTAATTCGTTTGATTTAAATGTATGTACGAGTACATATTATAGCAAACAAGTATGCAGTTCACATAGATGACAGTTCAGGTAGATTACTACAGCCTATAGATATCAACAGAAAACCAGAGGTCTGAATGTAAGTTAGATTGGTGGTAGAGCTCCAGTGTCGGAGCTCGTGGGCGTAGGCCCCACCGCATTACCTAATATACTTGCCGCTAAATGGTAGTGTTCAGCCACTATCTTGTTCCGGTCAGGTGGTAATGTACGGCTCTGTAATTTCCGGCACAGAGGCATAACACCTAATGCCTCAGGAGTGGCAGCGCATCTGCATTTTGACCTCTGGTCATAGTGTGGGTGTCTATAGGCTGAAGTCATTACTTAACATCAATGTGGATTGCACGCTTGTTTGCCACTTTTATTAAATAAGAGTTACTTTTAAAGCTCAAGTTGCACTATAGTAAGGAGACTTCGGTCTATTTCGGGTCTGTAGAGCGTTGTCTTTTTCGCACCTTACCTATATTACGTTTGTCTACCATTTTGATCAATTTTTGACCAATATCGGACTATCAGTGCTTACGTAGACAGTGTGCAGCAGAGATAACGCTCTACGAATTCGAAACTAGCCGATCGTCTCTTTCATAGGCTTGATGTGCAATATTTTTTGATGAGCACACTCTACTTTGTGACAGTAAATATGGGACCACACATTACAATGTTATAGGAACACGATTGTGCTGAAAATGCTAACACCGTAGGTAGCACTGCGTATTGTATTCGTGCCAAATCCCTTACGGGGTAGGCAGAGAGCAATGGAAAATATCTAGAAAATAAAAAAAAACCAACAGCACCAGTGTCAAAAAATTATAAACATTAATCTCTCATAACTTTTGACCCGGGAATCAACCCAGGACCCCAGCGCAACAGTAATGGCATGCTATTACTAAACAACAGAGGCAGTAAAAAAATTTTGTCAGAAACAAATAAACATGATTTAATGTATGTAAACCTTCATTAAAAAATAATATGTATGTATATATAATAGGTTGGGGAAAAATTCTTTTCGCATTATAGTATGTATGAACTTGTAAAATCTCTTTGGCTGTAGTATTTGTATCTGGCTGGTTTTGGTATCATTTAAAGTTAAAATTTTAAAGAACATAATTCCAAATTCAAATTAGGCAAATGTGTGATTTTCATTTGTTTTTCGTACTGTCAAGATGAGTGAATCTAATGAAGAAATTCGAAAAATTTAAAATTTTACCACAAAAAAGGTTAAAATGCAACGCAAGCCGCGAAAAAATTTTGTGATTCTTTATTACGACGTAATGAAACCGAATCATTTTTGAAGAAGCTGATAACTGGTGATGAAAAGTGGATCACGTACGACAAGAACACGACGAAAAAGGTCGTGGTCAAAGGCCGGTCAGGCTTCACAGACTGTGGCGAAACCCGGGTTAACTCGCAATAAGGTGATGTTGTGTGTGTGGTGGGATTGGAAGGGCATTATTCATTATGAGCTATTACCACCAGGCAGGACTATCGATTCTGAACTCTACTGCGAACCACTGATGAGATTAAAGCAAGAAGTTGAGAGAAAGCGTCCGGAATTGATCAATAGAAGGGGTGTGGTGTTTCATCATGATAACGCTAGACCTTACACATCTATAGCCACTCAGCAAAAATTAAGAGAGTTTGGCAGGGAGGTGTTAATGCGTCCGCCGTATAGTCCTGACCTTGCACCTTCAGATTTCCACCTGTTTCGGTCTCTTCAGAATTCTTTATGCAATGTTAAGTTAACATCACGAGAGGACTGCCAAATCCACTTGTCGCGGTATTTTGATGAGAAGTCCCAAAATTTTTATAGCAATGGGATCATGTCCCTACCTACAAGATGGCAAAAGGTTATCGAACAAAATGGTACATACATACTTTACGTTAAATTTAAATAAACAATATTAAAAAATGTTTTGAATTATCTTAAAAAATGCGAAGAAACTTTTTCCCCAACCTTTTAATGAAGGTGACAAACAAGCATGCAGTTTACATTGATGTTAAGTGATGACTGCAGCCTATATACTATATACTCACACAAAGATCAGAGGTCAAAATGCCGATGCGTTGCCACCCCTGAGATGTTAATTATTGTCTTTGTGATAATTATTACGGGGCCATACATTACCACCCAACCGCGGCACGATAATGCTGAACACTACCATTTAGCGGCAGATAAAATAGGTAATTCGGTGGTGCTTACGCCCTCGAGCTCCTACACTGGAACTCTACCAGCAGTGTTCTGCTCTCTTCTATCTGTTAATGAAATAGATAGTAGTCAAGATCATGATTAGTTAGTTCAGTCACACTAACAGGATATGTTAACATTATCGCAGTACGTGACTCGAAGCAAGAATTGCCCGCCCTTTGTAAATTTGTATACCGTACACTGCTTTAGTTACGACATAGGCGACCCTCGTTAAGGTCTAATACACTTCCACTATAGGTACACATAATAATCTGTGGCGCAGGTAATGTGTGTCTTCACAAAGAGCTACGGAGCTGAGTTTGACGTTGTAAATATTAACTACATGATTTTTAATTTGGAAAATTCACGTAGAAATACTCATACAAAGCTTAAAGATTTGTAATATTTGTAGTTATTTCGAAAAAGAACTTTGTATTTTTTGGCGTACATTAACATGGATGATAAGTGATGACTGTAGCCTGTAGACATCTACGGATAAACCAGAGAGGTTAAAATGCAGATGCGTTGCTGAGACTTTAATTGTTATGTTTCAGTAATAAATTACTATCTAAGCGGGAAACGTTAGTGCTGGACATTGCCATTTGGCGGCAGATGGATTAGGTAATGCCGTGATGTCTACACTCTTTACTTCTAACAACATTTTACTAGTGGTGACCCTGTATGTTTTCGGCTAGTCGTAATTTAAATGCAACTCAAGACCAATTGGCATAAGTGAACTCAGTAGTTCTCAAATACCAACACAAATCGGACACCTTGCTATACTTTTTTATCTCTCTCTCTCACACACATACACTTTTTGGATTTTCTTCCATATTTTAAATGAACGACTAATAAATATGATAATGTCACACACCCACATCATAATATTATGACACATTATTATTTATAATATCTATGAATATAACATTACCAATAATATCATTGATATTATCATGCATTATGTATATTAAGCGTTGTAGCTACTAAATAATATCCCCGTTGAAAATACAGCCCAGGTTTACATTTTCATCTATATACTAAAACTGTGAAGCAGCTATTAATAATACTGTAATTCCTTCTGAGCAAATTACATGAGCACAGCGTATGAGCATGTTAGTTTTATTCACATTTAATAGTATAATCATCTTTGTTATGTATGAACCGCATTCATCTCCTTTATTGTCTTTCAGAAACACTATTGAATCATCAAATTAAAAATTAACTGTGTTATGTTTGTTTGCATGTAATATGTTACATATATTACACATAATATTTATTATCATGACCATCAAAAAACTTAATAATTAAATTTGAAAATTTCATGGCGGTAATAACAGCCCTTTTATTTTGCGGTTAGAATGAGTTACAACTCTCTTAAATTTGGTTTGTCTTAATTGCCCGGTCCGAGTCTCTGGCGCCATCTGAGTCTTTTGCTGCCTTTTTAATAATGTAGTATACGAGCGCATGTCATGTTTCTTGCACGAAACGGGGGGATTTTTCAACTGAATACCACGATAGTGCTTGACATATTAACAAATAAAGATAACTTTACAGATGTTTGTAATCCATTGGTAAACACTGCTGAACCGTTTATTTATTTATCCTATAACTATAATAAAATTTCATTTAACGCATTTAATATTTTTCTGATTCTATACAAACATTGAATAACGCTCCGACCCACGAGCAGCGTAAGTAAGGCTGTGGGGATCAAAGCATTTTATTGAATATCTGAAATCCAGCTTAGGGGCTAGTGGCGACCGCGAGAGCAATAAGGCGCGTGAAGCGGTTGAGCCTTGTCTTAATTGTCAATAAACGTGAGTCCCGGGGCGCCCGAGCTCGCTCCCGTCGAATAATTAACGAACTTCCGCGATTTTCGAGTTTGTAAATTGCCTCATGGTCTCGTCGACCCACGGCCTGGTTTGCTGATATAAATTATGTGCGCAGAAAATTTATCTTAGTGATTAAGAATACCCCTTCTTTGTAAGCTCCATTTAATTGCATTTTTACGAAGTTTTTACGGATTATTGAAGAGGTTGATCGTCACTCTTCAGCTTCGAAGACTCCATTTTCTAAATCGACTCTCAGACAGCGGTAATTTAGGTAAAAAATGTTAAGGAAATTAAATATTAATCTATACATACTACGATATTTGCCGTCAATAATCGTTTATGGTATGTAGATATAAATCGTGTTGATACACTTCACATGGAAGTCTATTTAATGTAATCAGAAGTTTATTCGCATGACGTTTCAGCATTAAAGCAAATTTTAATTTTATATAAAGTACACGACTTACTGAGGAGAATTGTGGGCTGCGTTGCGATTGCGAGTATAAACAGAGAATTTACAAGCCCACCCGTTTCATTAAAATGTAAACAAGCTTCCATATAATTCGTGGCGCTTAAATATATCAGCAAAGATCAGTGGGGAGTCGGGCTGGATCGTGCAAGCATGTTTATGGTCAACATTACCTAACGAATATACTCGCTCTCAGTAGTTTTTCATGGTGCAAACCTGTTAAATATTACATACGTTATTACGTTACATGAACGTAACTTTTATTAAACAATGTGAAGAAATTGCAGTACTGTAGTAAGAAAAATGAATTATAAAAATAAAATGTCAGAATATATCAGACGACCCCCGGTTAGTCCAGCGGTGTGAAACCACCGTTTGATTCGATGGGTACAAATATTTGTATGGCCTACAGATATCTGATTCGAGTCTGGGTGATTGTGTATGTGTTGTATGTGTACAACGGCATTAACGACACAGGTTTATTATAATACCTAATGTGGAGCTGTGAGTGTAAGCGTATTTTTTTTGTATGTAATTATATGACATTTAGTTTATTGAAACAATAAAAAATATGGATATCCATTTTACACACCAGTGTATTGTACTTACCCACTTCTCGTAACTTACAGTAAGAACATAAGATACAGAAATTTCATAATTTTAAAGAAACTAATTAAAACTTCGTGATCTATGTTCGCGATTTTATTTCATACAATGAATCCGTGCACTTCAAATATTATATCGACTGAGACAATCACAGACACATAACGTAGATATCTATAGGCTACAGTCATCACTTGATATGTTCTTAGGTTTTCGCGAGCTACACTCATTGAAATAAAACTATTTTTACGGATTTATCTCGCGTATATTAAACTAAAATGATACGCGATAATGGTACGCGAGGCTATTGAAATTAAAAAACACCCAAATTTCAATAGAGAAGATGGATGGCGATTATCAACATCATGGGATCCCATACTTAGCAAGATTAAATCCCAGCCGCAGCAGTCTGCAAGACCTCAAGATACCATAAGTAATTATTGTGTTAATCCTGATCGCTACGCAAGGCGTTTACGAAATCGATGGAGGTAGCTACATATAATTTTTCAAACTTCTGTCAGACAAATGTCACCTCAGTCTGCCCGGGACCACGGAAGCTGAAAAGCGACCGAAACGTCGGGTTGATTTTAAAAATCATTTTAGTTTAATATACGCGAGATAAATCCGTAAAAATACAGTCATCACTTATCATCAATGTGAGCTGCATGCTTGCTTGCCACTTTACTTATATAAAAAAAATCTAGACGAAAAACAGATAATAAGTAGAAGATTCCTATCATAAAACATTATCTATTCCGCTCGCGTTTAATGGTGGAAAGGTGACTTCATAACTTTTACAATAAATTATTTATTTATTTATTTATTTATTTATTTAAACTTTCTGCACAAACAAAGTACATGAGGCGGACTTAATGCTAGAAAGCATTCTCTACCAGTCAACCTAAGGGTTGTGTGGAAAACAAAGAATGGTAGTGCATTTAGAAAATCGTAAAGAATAGACAAAAAGCCATAATAGTCATTTTGAAAGTAATTTACAGAGCAATGGGAGTAATATTATGGAGTTACAGGATAACACATACTTATTAATGATATAATTAAATATATAACTACATCAAAAAATATATATATATATTACTTATATATACAATACAAATAATATTATACACATATCTATATATATATTTATATATATATATATATACATATATATGTCTGATTATGAAACCAACGTAAGAATGAAATATCAAATTCAAACCTTTATAGAAAATAACTCAAAGCATTTTGAGATAATAATCACGGAGCTTTCTTTTAAATGAGAATCTACTGGATGATTTTTTTATGTCCACGGGTAGCGAATTCCAGAGCTTTATTGCCGAAACTGTGAAAGAGTTGGCCATGAAACCAGTTCTGTGAGAAGGAATTTGAAGAGATAGAGATTCCGACGAACGGAGATTAAGACTATGAGAAGCGCCCAGAAAATTAAAATTGAGTTTAAGATAATCAGGAGAACTAGGATCGTTTAATATGGAGAATAATAAGCAGAGTATCCTGACGGACCGTCGCTGCCGGATAGGAAGCCACTTAAGCTTAGAACGAAAAGACGAAATGTGGTCGTATTTACGAAGTCCGTAAATAAAGCGAATGCAGTTATTTAAAATTCGATCCAATTTACTAAGAAGATCCTGGGAAAGATCCGGAAAGCAAACATCAGCATAATCGATGATGGGCAACACAAGAGACTGAATCAGTAGTATTTTAGTGCTAGTTGGTAAAAAGTTTTTAAATCTATAGAGAGACCGCAGCGAAGCTGTGACGTTTTGACTAATTGCTGTTATATGTTTATTCCAGCTGAAGCTGGAGTCTATTTATTATACTTACTAACACGTACATCTGAACATGACTGTTGTACTGGTCTTATTACTCGTACGAACTGCAATATTGCCAAATAATCACTTATAATACCTGGAAATGCCAGATAATTTTGAAGCTCTTGTGGTATTCGGGGGATTATTTTTCCGACCCAAATGTCGGCCAATAGAATTGCACCATGAGATGAAATGAACAGTTAACAAATAAGAATTTCATAATGAATAAAACAACATTTAATTAAGATTCAGGTTAGTGCAATTAAAAATACAATTGTGTACATTGGTGCATGTTTTCTTCAAGTCAGAGTTATCGGTAATGGTGGCAGTCTGATTCCACATTGTTTTTATTGTACCTTCCTTATAGTCTTCTCCATCCATTTTCTTCATATTGTAAGCGTAATCTTTCATAATGTTTGCCAATTGCGCTTCACTCGTTTCAGCACTCAATGTGTATTCCCTCTCAGTACAAAAAGTAGTAAATTGGTTCCAAACTGTTTTTTTTGCCTTCTCCGTATTAATGGGAACATTTCCTTTGACTTTTTTATCGATGGTGGACAGAGAACAAACTCCAAATCGACTCATTTTCATGCAAAATCTCCAATTTTCACAATTGAATTCAACCTGTCAGTTTGACGTGTGGTTAATTTGACTGGATCATGTTTTATTTTTTATATATAGTAACTACCAGAGAAAATAATCAAAAAATTATCAGTATAATACCATGTAGGTTGTACCACGTGACGTCGAATGGTGCAATTCTATTGGTCGATATTTGGGTCGGAAAAATAATCAGTATAATACCATGTAGGTTGTACCACGTGACGTCGAATGGTGCAATTCTATTGGTCGATATTTGGGTCGGAAAAATAATCACCAACAAACGTGGATACGCTGATTACGGAGGCTGCCGTTTTACGTCAGTGTCGCGTCTAGGCGCGTAACATAACTTAATATTCATAGTAATTTGTTTTGCTAATTTGCTTTCCTTCTTCGAGATAAACTTTGTTAAATTCTGCCTTTGGGCAATGTTTGTAAAATATAGTATTAGACACTGGCAAACAAAAATTACTTGATAAAGTCATAAAATTCTTATTCTCTCTTCATTTAAAACGCAACGTTTTGTTTCTGAATAGTTATTTCACCATATTAGGATAAAATAGAAAACCACGTTGAATCTCAAGGTTCTAACATAGATGTGGCACCAATCTTTCACAAATCGTTCGTGCATTTGAACGTTCTTAATTAATAACTTAGAAGGTACCTAATAAGTCTAATTTGCATAGAGCATTGAATTTTAAAACAAAAGAGTGTGACTGTCAAAAAAATAATCACAACCAGTGTGAAGATGGGGAATGACGAAAGGCAAGGAAAGTTGACAAGAAGCCACTCCATACCTTTATGGAACGTAACTACACGCCTGTAATTCTCGAAGGGGTAGGCAGAGGTAAATGCACTGGGAAATTTCCAGAAAATGGAAAAATCCTAATAGAACCAGAGATAAAGGGCATTACACCATTATCTCTGATAACCCCTTACCCGGGCATCGAACCCAGGATCTCAGCGTAGTAGTAGTGGCCTGCTACCACTAGGCTACCGAGGCAGTTAAACCTTTATGGACTTAGCGTGAAAATACATAACTACAGAAGACTATATCTTAAAAATGAAAGAAGCGTAATATCCCAGATTGAATATAAAGCATTCAACAAAATAAGGAATAATATTCCGCTACGGGCAATCATTTGAAGACATGACGACAATGCCCCAAGCCAAGTGATACAAGCATTTCTTTAAGAAAATATTAATGCCAACAGTCTGGGCTCGGTTTAGCCAAAACAAATTGAAAGATGTTTATTTATCAAAACTATAGATGTAGCCTTAACAATAAATTATTTCTTACTAGCGTTTCGGTCGGTTATTCAATATTATTTTATTTCTACGTCTATTTTGAACGTAATTTATACATTCAAACGATATCAGAATTAATTACGCTAAGTCGAGTGAATTGAAAAAACTGTTCAAGTTCAGTCAAAAGTTCAAAGTTAGTTTTTTGTAAAAATAATAATAATGTATGACTATCCTTCAAACGATTGACTTTGAGAAATTTTTTTTTGGAAAACTCATTTTCAACATCTTCTTTATACATAAAACTGGTCAAGTGCGTGTCGGGCCACGCGGATTGTAGGGTTCCGTCGTTCTTTATTAGGTTTTTCATCAGCCAAGTGCGAATCGAATTCGCTGACAGAAGTGTCCGCTAGTCCGCTTCTGGTATTAGAACAGAACTACCTCCTCAACTAAGCGACAGAATTTATGCTTTTGAATTTACAATCGAAAAAAAAAAATTGCGTTTGTATGGAATTTTAGACTTATGTTATGACACTCCGCCAATTTTCCATACAAACGCTTAATTTGGTCTCTATTACACAGACATCAATCAGTGACGTGTATCTACACGTGCACCTGTGTGCGTAGCACGTAGAAAATACCAACCGTCGCCCATAAGAGGGGAGGAGGTTGGATGATGCGGGGAAATCGGGCGGGACGTCGAAGTGTCCATTCTATACGTAGTATTATTACTGAGGATTTAGATGATAGGCCAATGAGACAATAATTAACAGATCATAATATTAGACTGGGTTGCACCACGATATTTGTTAAAGTTATTGTAACATTTCACATCCATCTCTCGCATATTGATCTCCATAGATGTCGTAGGATTAAATCGTCACTTAACATCCTTTTGAAATTCAAAATTCAAATCATTTATTTCAAATTGGTCTACAAGGTCACTTTTGCATTGTCAGGTTATAAGCTACCTATAGTGAATGACTTATAATAATAATCCAATATACCAATCTATATATATAAAAGAAAGTCGTGTTAGTTACTTCACTTATAACTCAAGAACGGCTGAACCGATTTAGTTGAAAATTGGCAGGGAGGTAGTTTAGAGCCAGGAGAAGGACATAGGATACTTTTTATCCCGTTCGACAGCAAATGATCCCAACCGATATGCCGTTTGAATTTAAAAGACTTCAATTTCCGATACGTCTTGCATTTGCCATGACCATCAACAAATCACAAGGCCAATCCTTAAAAGTTTGTGGTTTAAATCTAGAACATTCATGTTTTTCCCATGGTCAATTATACGTGGCATGTTCACGGGTCGGAAGACCATCTGCGTTGTTTGTTTTTGCGCCTGATAATAAAACAAAAAATGTCGTGTATCACAAGGTACTTAAATGAAGAGCAACCTATGTACTAAAATACAGAAATAATTATGAATGATTAATGTAGGTATTTATTTTTTTTTGTATTTTTTCCGCTTATTCATTGCCATTAAGGCGGAACAAAGTTTGCCGGGTCAGCTAGTTTAATAATAAAATTTAACCGATATGTACCAAAATCATCAAATTTTTCAATTCCTTCATAGAAGAAAAGAAAAATCGGTTCGTCAATTAATCCTACCAGACCGGCCATTAGCAGAGTTTTGCAAAATAATTATTGATATCTAGAATGATAAAGTCTGATTTCTGTACTTGATTCAGAAATTAAATAAGCTTAGAATTGTTGAATCTATTTTTTTCAAAATTTAAAGAGTTATTTTTAGCCATATGGTAAAGGTAGATTTTTTATAGATTCGTAACGTCTGTTTATCTGTCGGTCTTCTAAATATTACAATTACTTTATCAAAATACTACAAATATTTTCAACAAAACAAAAATTGCAGAGTTGTAAAATCAAGTCCAACATTATACACGATGCAAATATTACTTTACGGAATTCAGGATATAATTACCAATTAATGTGGAGCGAACAGATTTCATGTTTTACGCGTTCATTTGGGTTGAGTTATAAACACGAGTATGAAAAGGGTATACATAACATCATTTTAGGTTAAGTTAAAATTTCTTTACGATCGCATTCTCTTGCTCGTTACATTTTACGCGCTTTGATTTCACTTGTCAATTGTATAATAAATTTCCGACTACTGTTTTTATATACGTTTGATTCAAGATCAAAGACGTTAAATTTGTCTTTTCTAATTTTATTACATTCTAAAACCCTTTCCCGTAACCTGGGTTTAGCCCAGATTATTTTAATCGGTACCTTAGTAGAATAATATTCTTTTCGGTACATGTGGAAGAAATGGAAAGACGGAATAAGATTAATACAAGCTTTTTCGATATTCGATTAAGTTATTGATAAAATGTGACTTATCTATTAACTATTTGCAGTAAAGTACAAGGAATAACGATGTTGTGTTATTCTGTAAATTAAATATTATGCTTACAGGAAAGTTATCATATCGTAGACCGGACAACCGACGTCGTTAACTATCACTTAACTCATTTTTATACCCTCCATCTTGACTTGCTTGCTGTCCCACATTCGCTATGAATACAGAGAAGAGCCCCTTTAATACGATACATGGCCTACTTTGGAGTTTCCCAAGTTTGGTTCAGATAACACATTAACTCTATAGTCTAATTTCCTTGTACGGTTTATTGTCGTGATATAAAAAGGCAGTAAAATAAGTACATTCATGTAATAAATGCAAATCCTGCTCATTTTACTAACATTTATTTGAACTTAATATGTTGTGAAGTACTCTGAAGTGGTCATCTAGATTTACGACTAGCGATATCATGGTCGGTTATAGCATCCTAATTTTCTTAAAAGATATATTTACATTATATTTACATCTGTAGTTCAAAATGTAGATAAATTCCAACTTTATTTTACGGAGTTTTCTTAATAAGAAAAGTACCATTTAAATGTTCTGTATTAAAATAATAAATTGCTTAATGTATTGCTAAGCGTGAAACGGTTGAAGCAATTTGGCACATTTTTTTTATGGAGAGAAAACACTTAAAAATGCGAGGAAAATAGTTAAAACAAATATTTTCTTTTACCACACAAACGGTAAAATTGTAATGACCATATATGACCATTCCAAAACCCCTTTTTCCCATTCAAAAACACTACTGTACCTAGTCACAGTAGTGTTCTTAGATATTATCATGGATGATGATGTATCAAATGTTATTAACATCTCACTTTTTTTTGTTATTTGACCTATCATAATCTTCTATATATAAAAATCAATTGCTGTTCGTTAGTCTCGCTATTAACTCGAGAACAGCTGGACCGATTTGGCTAATTTTAGTTTTGAATTATTTTTGGCAGTCCAGGGAAGGTTTATAAGGTAAGAAAATATGAAGAAATTGAAGGGAAATATTAAAAACCACAATCACATTTTCCCAAACAAATAATTCGTATATTTGACACATTATTTCATTCTGCGGCAATACGATGTTTGCCGGTACAGCATGTGAAAATTTATTATTTTCAAATGATAAAAAAAATTGAATTGAATTCTTCTTTACTAGTGGGCGGTGGGTCGACACGCCCCGACGCCATCTAAAGTCTCTCATAATGACACAATACTGTTGTCGTCTTTCGGGAAGGTTCTTCTCCAGCAGTGTTCGTCCTTCGGCTGAAATAATTAATATACAAAGTTAATTTAAATAAGCGCATCACCGCTTGCTCTCTTGGTGCGTGGCCTACCTACTCTAAGAGTAAAATTAAATGCCAGTTTAGAGGCCATAAAATTATTTTGTACGGCAAATTTTAAAAATGATGTGGGATGAATTGGGTTTGATGTAGAGAGGCTGCCTGCAAGAGGTGATGCGCTGATTTCAAATAACCCTGTTTAGATACCTACGCCTTTGAGCTCCGACACGGAAACTCTAGTTCTTCACCACTAAAAAGATATGAGGATCCATAAACCAATACCCATAAATGGATAAACCGAAGTGAAATAAATCTAGTTCTTTTATATATAAAATTGTTGGCGCGTATGTGAGCTCGGAACGATTATTTTTGTCAAAAAGCAATCTGTATGCAGACATGGCTTCGTTACGATTTTATTATACATATAGATTTACATTGATCGCAAACAACACTCGCGTCGTTTGTTAGACGTGAACTTTTTTTATGTAACCACAAAAACCTGTGTAAAACAATATTCGTATTTATTCATTTCGTAGGCTTCGAGAGTATCGCATTTACGAGTAGGTATGTTCGTTTCAATATAATGGAATTTAAATGTTATTTAATACCACTTTTAGTACTCTCATATTTTATTTTTCATGTTAACACAAGCGTGTATTTTTTAAAGAATATAAAGAAAAAGTGGAAATATAAATTTGACTTTGGGCGGGATTCGAATCTGCGTAAGTAACGACACAAGATTAAGTACGTTCTGCGTATGTAGTTACAGATGCTATTCCAGTAATGTAAAAAGAAAAAGATTTATTTTACACTTTTTTAATGTAATGGAAGTGGCAAACAAGCATGCAGTTCACATTGATGTTAAATGATGACTGCAGCCTATAGACGCCCACACAAAGACCAAGGTCAAAATGCAGATGCTTTACCACTCCTGAGGCCTAAGGTGTTCTGCCCCTGTGCCGGAAATTACAGGGCCGTACATTACCACCTGACCGGAACACGATAGTGCTGAACACTACCATTTAGCGACAAGTATTTTGGGTAATGCGGGGGTGCCTACACCCGCGAGCTCCGTCACTGAAGTTCTACCACCAGTATTTACATAGTTTTCGTTTTTTCTCGCTGTGTGATGTGTCCACATGATTTTTAGTATTGCCACAAAATGTAGTCAAACGTCCTTTCTGAGGTAACAAATTATCTCCACATAAAAAAATGTATGCATTGCATAACAAACACACAAATAGAGTTTATAATATTAAGTACGGACTGATAAAGAGTTGAATAACTGCCTGAAATGAAAATAAGAAGTAAATGAATTAAAATTTCTGAATTTTCCGGCCTGTAGATACTTATTCATTTAACACTTAAGTAAAACAGGACTCTATATCCGACCACGAAATCGCTAATCGTAAATCTAGATGACCACTTCGGAGTACCTACTTCACAACATACTTCGTTCCAATAAATGTTAGTAAAATGAGCAGGATTTGCATTTATTACATGAATGTACTTATTTTACTGCCTTTTTATATCATGGCAATAAACCGTACAAGGAAATTAGACTATAGAGTTAATGTGTTATCTGAACCAAACTTGGAAAACTCCAAAGTAGGCCATGTATCGTATTAAAGGGGCTCTTCTCTGTATTCATGGCGAATGTGGGACAGCAAGCAAGCTAAAATGGCGGGTATAAAAATGAGTTAAGTGATAGTAAACGACGTCGCTTGTCCGGACTAGAATATGATAACTTTCCTGTAAGCATAATATTTACTTTACAGAATAACACAACATCGTTATTCCTTGTACTTTACTGCAAATACTTAATAGGAAAGTAATATTTCATCAATAAGTTAATCGAACATCGAAAAAGATTTTATTAATCTGACTCCGTCTTTCCATTTCTTCCACATGTACCGAAGAGAATATTATTCTACTAAGGTACAGGATAAAGTAATCTGGTCGAAACCCGGGTTACGGAGAAGGGTTTTATAATGTAATAAAATAAGAAAAGACAATTTTGTCGTCTTTGATCTTGAATCAGACGTATATAAAAGCAGCAGCCGGAAATTTATTATGTAATTGACAAGTGAGATCGAAGCGCGTAAAACGTAACGAGCAAGAGAATGTGATCGTAAAGAAATTTTAACTTAATCTCAAAAGATGTAATGTACACCCTTTTCATACTCGTGATTGTAATTCAACCCGAATGTACGCGTAAACCATGGAATCTGTTGGCTCCACATTAATTGGCTATTCGGCGCTGAAGTCGTAAAGTAAGTGCCGATTAATATTTGCATCGTGTATAATGTCATATATAAAATAGTAGTCGATCGCCTCGACTTCGCACGAGTGCAATGAATGGTATATAGTATAGATGCAGCTATACTATATAAATATAGCTGAATATTATATATCAGTAAAGATGGAGCTTTCTTGCTAGAAAGCTGCATCTTTACTAACTTCACTGTTGTGAAAGAATTTTTGAAATTCGTACAGTAGTTTTTGTGTGAAAACGTTACAAATACGCAACATTTTTTTAATGTAATGTAAGTGGCATAAGAGCACGCAGCTCACATTGATATTAAGCGATGATTGTAGCCTATAGACATCTACATAAAAACCAGAGGTCAAAATGCAGATGTGTTGCCACCCTGAGACCTATGGTGTCACGTCTCTGTGATTTAGAGGTTAGTTATTCAGATGCCATACATTACCATCTAACCGGAACACGATAGTGCCGAACTACCATTTGGTGGCATATAGACACTGACACTTGGAACTGTAAGGTAAGAAAGTAAGTAAGTAGAGCAGTAAGAAAGACAATTTTTTCTTCTTAATGATATTTCATACATATATCTATGCTCATATCAATTAACACAGAAAAGTGGAAAAATGATGTATAAAAATAACTTAACAAAATAATTTTGTCATAAAAAACAGCTTCAAAGATTCCAAGCTTATTTCATTTCTGAACATAATTCATATTGAAATATCTAAAATCAGACTTAATAAAGGAAAAAAATATAATGGCATAACATTATAATCTAACTGCAATGTATAATACGAAATTGCAATATTTTTTAGTGTAGGTAATGGCGATGAAAGACAAGGATGCAGTTCACGTGGATGGTAAGTGACAACTTCAGGCTATATCGTAGACATATCCCAAGGAAAGAAAACCACAGGTCAATATGTAAATGTTTTGCTACCCTTGAAGCCTAATATCCTTCTAAGACGTTACTCGAAACATTCCTTGACTCACACTCAGCTGAGGATACTTTATGAGGACGCCTCGAAATCCATATTCTTAGTTGTATTTTGATAGTAACTCATGTGTACGGATTATCTCAAAGATAATTCACAAAGTCTTGAAAATTCGTTTTTATAGAAATATATGGTATTTAATTATATTTCCAGACAGTTCCGACACAGTTCCGTAAATGCTCCTCGAAACTTCAAGGTAGGCCGTGACGTACCTTGGAGTTTGACAATTGCTTCCTTACCTCAAACGGAGGCAATGTCGAGTTGACGTTATTAGTTACAACCTTAGACTAAGTACCTATAGACGTAGCCATGTTCGCCATATGCTTTGTGGAAGTGAGACAGTTATATACAAAGAACATAAGAAAGTTGAAATAGAGCATCGTATCTTTTGTCCCTTACGGCGTGCCGGTTTTTGCTTGGCGAACTTCGTAAGTGACAGCAAAAGTTAGCCAAACAAATATCTGTCATCGCAATTGCTGTAAAAGATAACCTATCGTATACGCATTTATTTATTGTTTTCGACGTATATCGGCGATTATTAATAAGTTTTTGGGTATTTATGAGAAAAAGACTCAATTAATTAAGTGATTCGTGTATAAGGTGTGCAGTAAAATAGGAGGTTGCAGTATTTTAGCCTGTTTAAACCGTACAGAAACGAGGCCTTTAAACGACATCACTTTTCATTCGTAAGTAAACAGATATTAGTAAATAATGTATGTCTATTGAACAAAATACACGTCGAAGCATATAACTCTTGATTATCAATTCAAAATAAAGCGCATTTCTCATGAAATTCTTGATTTTCATTCAACGAAATCCCACATACTTATTTTGGTGTGTTGCCATAAATTTACTTTTATATTTTCCCTAATTTCGTAGACATATAAGTTTTTGTTCTAACAGTGTTAGAATTGACAATAAGCCATAACAAAATATTAAGTGGCTTTGGTAATTCTTTCCAAGATGGTGTACAATAAAAAATATTGTTATTATAGAAAAAAATGGGAAAGAAAAATTTGACTTCGGGCAGGCATCGAACCTGCAACCTCAGGATAATCAGTCCAGCCGCTTTACCTCTAAGCTATAGAGGTGCCCACACCAATGCGTCAAACTTTGCCTTTTTATTTTTAACCGACTGAGGGTGGGTGAACGACGAGGTTTGTCAGGACCAGGATATCTGGCGCTCTACACTCTCTGCCTACCCCGTTAGGGACCTGGCGTGAAGATACACACACATCTGCATTTCAATCGAGATCTAGAGATCTCAATGTTTAAAAGTTATCTATAGGCTGCAGTTTTAATTTACTCGGTACCCACTTATCGATGTGAACTTGTTGATCATTGTTTGCCAGTGTATGTTGCTTGCTTTTAATGTGTTAAGGGCTAGCATTAAAAATGGTCGAGACCCTTCTGAACTTAGTATTTCCGTTCATTCCACGGAAGTACTAACACACTGAAACTCTTAGTTTTATTTAACTATTACTTACACGCAAATATTGAATGCCTAACCCGATACAGCAATCGTTCTGATAACTATCTATAAGATCGCGGCCAAAGAAATAATATCCTGTAGATGATGTTCTAGAGTGCGAGCTGTGAATAATCTAGAATTATTCACAGCTCGCAGCATAATAAATGCTAATTGATGGTTACCTATTTCAAATGATATACATTTTCTCGATATTTTCTTGATCTTTCAGCAAAATGTATAGAATTAATTGAATGGTAGATGCACATGTTTTAATTCATCATTCAATAAATTCGTTACAATTCAACTAATCTGAATAAAAGTAAAATGCTTAGGAATGTTTAACATAAAAACTTGCCGAGATAAAGTAAATGATTAGGAAGAAAATTGGGAAACTTTATTTACTAGCAACACTCATGATTTCATATGGCTGTCTCATGAGCGGCCACACGCTGGCTACATCTATAGGTACTTAATCTAAGAAGAATACCAATTCCCTTGAGTAAGGTTGAGTTGAGGTCGAGATTACGACCTAGAGAATATGGGTGTAAGTTGTTTTGCATCTGTCATATTCATCATCATCATAAGGGGGGGGGGGGGGGGATATCCTATAATACATTTCATTACAC
This sequence comes from Macrosoma leucophasiata, assembly GCA_036365455.1. Taxonomy (NCBI): domain Eukaryota; kingdom Metazoa; phylum Arthropoda; class Insecta; order Lepidoptera; family Hedylidae; genus Macrosoma; species Macrosoma leucophasiata. Next base: position 15,399,417 of record JAWQUS010000007.1, on the reverse strand, counting down.
ACTTTAACTTTATAATTAAATACGTTATCCGTATAATCTCGGTAAAAATTTATATTAATAGACCAAAACTTCCTTTGCTTTTTGTTATATTATTATTCTGAGACCCTTCTAAATACGAGTACGTTCGACACACGATAAAACCGCAAAAAGGTACGGACAAAAATGTTTACTTTATATTAACAAACTTTATAATTAAATTGTATTCTCATTTATTTCGACGTATGTGATTTTCCGAAGGTTTAACGACAAAGCTTCGGAGTCGTTACTGCCGAAGCTCACTTTGCAAATTATTTTACACACTTGTCGACCCTTGTCTCGAGCCGGCGATAAATTGTGTTTGATACAAATTTTCATCTCACATTATTCTATCAGTCCCCGAATAACCTTGAGCTGAGGTGCAGGTCAACATTGATTTTCTATCAATTACGTGTCTATCTACGTGGAATGGTTTAAGAGATTTATGCTCTATTCGACTGGAGTAAGCGCCATAGTTTAATATGAAGATTTAATTTAGTATACCTGGGTTTCAGACATCCTTGTGACTCCGCCTCACAATCCGTGTTTTAATTACTCAGCTGGTGTAGATTATAGCCAAATGTTTTATTTCTTTCATTTGAATCTGATAAACATGTAAAGATAAACGTTAGATTATAAAAAAAGTTTAATAATTTCTATATTTTTAAACACTTGCAAATATTTCAGTATATATATATATATATATATCTCGTATCACAGTGTTTGTTACCAAATTCGGTACATCTGACAATAATAAGCGGTTATTCTTAGACCTATCGAGAAATAAACTTTTTACTACCGCTAAAGCAATACAAAGTTCACCAGGACAGTTACAATTGGTTTAGATTTCAGGAACAAGATTTTTTTTTCAAAATCTTCTATCATGGATATTAATTCTAGAACTAACTCAAAAGAAATCATTAGAAGGTTAAATCAGCTCACAACATTAACTGGAAGCAGTGTTAAGATTAAAACATTAATCAGGTAGAAAATGTGATTAAATTGCTGGAGGACTGTTCAAATTCGCACGTGGTTCAGTCTGACTTAATCTGAGCGGAGCCTAGAATGTTCTTATGGTGACTCGTGTATTTATTGTCTTTGTGGTTTGCTTATTTACGGTTCAGCTGTGCCAGAAACTCCTCTCGTTTTACTGTTGTTTATAGAAACGTAATGATTATAACATATTACAACGATTGTCAAGGAGCTATTTACGTTATAATATATTTATTTAGTTTTTATAAATGCATTTATACTTCACGGTGAAAGTTAAGCGGATTTTACCGTAGCAAAATAATTTTGTTATGGTAGTACATTAATGTCAATACGTAATTACTTTTTTAATAATTAGATGATGATAATTAGATAGGCAGCAGCCAATCCGCATGCCAAGTGTAACTATTGTGCCCTTATGGCGTTCAACACTGTTGTAGGCAGCTTTGGAGAAGGCTTTTGTCCATGTGTGAACTTCTTTTAGCTGCGATGAATGCTTGTTTGCACTGATCATTGTTTATTTAAAACATATATTAATATTAATTGAAATAACTCATTTGAAATATGGTGACCTACAAAATATTTTATAAAAGTTTAATGGGCTCCAAAGTAATTCCCACTTAAACAACCTTTCGATAACAAGGTCGATACCTTTAACCTTTTGCAAACAAAGAAAGGCAAACAGTAAAATGTATGACCAGCAAAACTTGTTATATTATAATATAATACCGACATAGCTATGTTGTATTCTACTATTCGGTTTATGTTGAATATAGCTAACTACGCCGTCTTCTAAAATATTATAATAATCAACTCATTCATTTACATTATTCTATCTACTCTACAATTTCATTTACATTATCTGTTTCGGTTTTCATATTTTTTCTTAATGGGAGTTTTACAATGGGTTATTTAGAAGTAATTGTTTAAAAAATAAACTTAATTTCATGCGAATTGGCAGTTAAGCTTCGAAATTCCCTGCTGAGAAAACTTTATTGTATTGTATTATTATTATTACAAGTTGAAACATACATTATGTTAGTCGCTGGTCTCAGGGGTCGATTTCTGGATCCCGTTGTCTCCTGGCAGCAATCCTCAGGTTAAATTCTCTATCGGTTAAGTGACAAACAAACCGTCAAAAACGCAAACGGTCAAAATAGCGATTATTCAATTTCTCAAAATGTCAAAAAAACAAGCATTTAATATGTAGACTAAAAGTCGTCGTCTCGTCAAGACTGTACGCTACTTAAGCCACATTGAAAGGCCAGAACTGCGTTAAATGAAGGACGGAGCAGAACGGTCGCTCATGTCCGAAAACGTAATGGAAGTGACAAGGGTTTCTCGAAATGATGTAAGAATGCCGGTTATCCTGGCAAGGCGCGTTTAACGATGGCCGCTCCGAGATATCGGACACATCGACTGATATCGGGGACGCTGTCTGTGACTGATCTGGGTAGACAGTAAAATATATTGCAGAATTTATGGTTGTCGAGACCTTTAGAAAACTAGTGGAATTAATTTAATTATTGTTTCTTTTCTTATTTAATCGTTTGATAAATTTCCCTTTCTTCACTCTGTGTTTTCAGATGTGTTCTGTGGGCTTGAAAAGTAGTTATAGTAACTTCTTGTTCTTACCACCATTACGTTGGGACGTAATGACCCCACCGCCCAGTAGTGAAGGAGAATTCTTCCGCTGGAGCAGTTAGTAAAACGCGGTCAAACCATTCCAATAACCGCTAGGAAATATAATAACCTGGGATGGACAGCAGCATCCCGCGCAACATACACAAACAAGCATATCAAGTTGACTTGACATTCGTCAAGACTATACGCTTCTTATGGAACATGAGTAGGCTATAACTACGTAAAATGAAGGACGGATCAGAACGGTCGGTCATGTCCGGAAACGTAATGGAAGTGACAAGGGTTTCTCAAAATGATGTCAGGATTGCCGACGGTTGTCCTAGCTAGGTACGTTTTACGTAGGCCGCTCCGAGATATCTGGGATATCAATTGGTATCGGGGACGCTGTCTGTGACTAAGATATGGAACTGGACTGGCTGTAAAATATATTGCAAAGTTTATTTATCATTTTAAGGGTAACATGGAATTTTATAAAATTCGACCCTTCGAGGTGTGTTTTTGGGATTAATAGTTTGTATGAAACTTCATTACTACAAGTGCTAGGAGTCTCAAATTTTGCGTAGGGATTAGTTTTAAGACGTATAGGTCAGTAATCGGAACGGTATTTTGCGATAGCTCTATTTTTTTTGTAAATGCGATACTAATCTATACTTCATAAGATTACTACTGCATTAGTTGTAGTAATATAGGTAAGATTGCACGACGGCTCAGGTAATAATATTATTATACAAAGATGAATATAATATGAAGACTTTGAATTCGTCAAGACTGTAGGCTTCTTAAGGTTTATGAGAAAGCTTTAACTTCGTTAAATGAAGGTTGCATCAGTACGGTCGCTCGTGTCCGGCAACGGAATGGAAGTGACAAGGGTTTAATGACGTAAGGATTGCCGACGGTTATCCTGGCTAGGCGCGTTCTACGATGGCCGCTCCGAGATATCGGACACATCGACTGATATTGAGGACGCTGTCTGTGACTTGGATATGACACTGGGCGGGCAATAAAATAAATTTCGGAGTATATTGAAGTCGAGATCTTTAAATTATCAGTAGAATCAAGTAATATAATTATCGTCTTGTTATTTATTTTATTAAATGCATTTACTTTGCTCTGTGTTGATTGTCAGAAAACGACTCATAAAGTTTGCTTGAAAAGTGGTTTCAGTAATATTTATATTTTATTTTGGTAGTTTGTTGTGTCTTTATCTTTGTCTTTTTTAAACCCAAAAATAAAAGATTATTGATCCGACAAATACAAAAATTTCAAATAAACATTGAATTCGTTATGGCTATTCGCTACTTATGGAATTTTAGAAGGCCATACCTCCGTTAGAATGATGGATAGATCAGAACGGTCTCTCGTTTCCGGAAACTTAATGGAAGTGACAAGGGTTTCTCAAAATGATGCAAGAATGCCGACGGTTATCCTGGCAAGGCATGTTTTACGATGGTCGCTCCGAGATATCGGACACGTCGACTGGTATCGGGGACGCTGTCTGTGACTACGATATGACACTGGGCGGACAGTAAAATATATTGCAGAGTTTATGGTAGGCGAGATAATCAGAAGACTAGTTGAAATAATTTAATAATGGTAATTTTCCTTATTTTATTGTTGGATAAAAGTGTCTTTACTTTGCTGTATTGATTACCATAAAATGTCTTCAGTGAGCTTGAAAAAGTTTTAGTAATATCGTGTTATATTATTACTAGAAATTATTAATTAACTTTTATTTTAAAAACTCTGTTGGTCTAGGTCTCTTACAAAAATAAAAAATACTAGGTAATACAACATAATAACAAACAAACACGAATATAATATTATGACTTTATACATATACGTCAAGATTGTACGTTTTTTTCTCCCAAATTATTTTGAGAACCTAAAAGATTATTAATCCAACATACCTATAATACAAACAAGAATATCAAGTGGACTTTAAATACGCTACATATACAATACGAAAAGGCCATAACTCCGTTAAATGAAGGACGGATCAGAACGGTCGCTTGTGTCCGGAAACTTAATGGAAGTGACAAGGGTTTCTCAAAATGATGTAAGGAATGCGGACCGGCGCGTTTTACGATGGCCGCTCCGAGATATCAGACACATCGACTGATATCGGGAACGATGTCTGAGACTCGGATATGACACTGGGTGGACAGTAAAATATATTGTAGAATGTTGTGAGTAATTTAATAGTGATGAATGTATTTATTTTATCCTTAAGTATAAATGCATTAATATAGGTACATACTTTCTGTGTTGATCATGAAATGTTTTGTATTAGCTTGAAATTCATCCAAGTAGTGTAAAAAAATAAGTAATTATTGAATAAATAAAAAACAAAGGTAAAAAAAAAATACTTAAAAAATATGGGTTTAATATGGCACACTATTGGCAAAGCGTTTAATTCATAGTTAATGTTATATATGTTATACATAGGTATGGGTCCGGAATTGCTATCACAAGGCGAAACAAGGCTTCAAAGGTGAACACATATTAAAACCTAAGAACGAGTTCTAATTAGACCTTTGCTTTTGCTGTAGATGTCTACAGGATGCAGCGGTCAATTGTCATCTATGTGAACTGAATGATCTACATAAAATACAGCTGGAGCCTATCACAGATAAATGGTTTCATATTCGAAAAGTAAATCCTCACATCTAGGAAGATTTAATATTATTTAAGCTGAAAACAAATTAAACAGATCAACAAAAATAGTTATTTCAGCGTTGTATGTAATACAGAGCCGAAAAGTAATTATTTCGTCGTGTTGAACCCGTTAATCCTATAGCGATAGTTTGCGTCTCCGCCTAAGGGAAGGAATGAATGAGCCCATTGTCTTCAGCCCGAGCCCAACCCATTTTAAGATAGACAATACCCATTGTACAGTCAAATAATCCTAAATTTGTTGGGATGTCTTTCTCCGCTCCAAAGTTTTCAGACAACCGAGCAATGAACAGCCGCAAGTGATGTTATGAAACGACATGAATTAAATAAAAAAAAAATGTATATACCGGCCGAATTGAGAACCTTCTCGTTTTTTGAACTCGGTTAAAAAAATAAGATTAATAAGATTAGTCTTGCATCTCAATACCGAAAGTTATAAATCTTGCTCTATTATATAAATTGAAATTGTACTTGAGACTAATAAAAAGAAATTATACGAATGTATTCATTTTGTAATAATTTTCTACAATCGTTAATGCCGAACGAAAATTAAATTCCGTGGTTATCTTACGGTATCCGATTTAATGTAGGTTCTTTACCGATTCTCCCGCGGCCAGTTGGCTACTAATTTAATTTCGCTTAAGACAGCGATTATTTAATGTTCACGGGCATTGATTAGTGATTAGTACAAAATGTTTGTAACATGGCTGAGGGACTGATGTGCCTAGGGTGTAAAATAAAATAAATTAAAGTACCCTAAATATATTTGACTACTCGTTTAAATATTCAAAGCTAAAAACCATAAACCTAACCTATCAATAGTGTAATTCTATTGCATTACTACGTTTTGTATATTAATGATATTATATAAAGACGCAAACCTTGCGATGCCCCTACGGGGTGTCACATGTAATAGCTCCTAAGATTTATATTTAAGACGTCTATGTAACCATGTAACAAGCAAAATAAATAAGCCAGTTGTGGTGAAAATTTACCCGTTCCGTTTTTAAATTGATTTCACAGATATTTATGAGTGGTGAATTGACTTCTGGAAACAGGATTGTGCTACCAAGAGGACGTGTCCTGACTAGTAGTTTAGAACACACAGGTCAATGTTAGTAACCTTTAATTTGTGAAATTAAAGATTCTTTATAATAATATGTACCTACTTACAGGCAATAATTTGTTGGCGTAACAACAAAACAACATATAAAAACCTGTCAAGTGCGTGTCGGGACACGCGCAGTGTAGGGTTCCGTAGTTACAGAGTAAGAGATGTAATGAAAAAAAAAATATTTTCTATGGACTTGTTCGAAATTTTCGAGTAAAATACATTTGGTCGACTATTACTCGCAAACTTGTAAAGCCAACTTAGGTGTGATAGTTTTCCTTTTAATTTCGTTATATGTGGTATAAATTAAATATTAAGGCTTAAAGAGATATCTTTATAAATAATTTTGAAGATTATTAGTTTATTTAACTTAAAACCGTAGTATGATTATTCCTTTATATTTCCATTTATTGATGAGGAAATTAATTACTTATATACATTATTTCTAACAATAACCGTTTAGTCTGTAGGGGGGGGGACACTAGAGTCTAACGAAAATTTGCACTTTAAAGCTTAATAAGTCACGTACAGTTAACTAAATTGAAAAATGATGTTCGGACACCCATAATATTTTTAAAGCTATCCAACGATACCACTATATGGAAATCGAAAATAAAAAAAAATGTCCTCGCGTTACAAGTAAGGTTACCCTAAATATTTTTTTTTCATGTTTTTATTCTACCACTTTGTCGGGGTAATTAAGGTGTATACTTGTGCCAAATTTCAAGTGTCTAGTACTAATAGTTTTTGCGCTAAACCGCGGACGGACAGACAGACAGACAGACGGACATGGCGAAACTATAAGGGTTTATTTATTTATTTATACACTTTATTGTACACCAGAAAACTTAACCAATTATACAAGCTAGAAAAGAAATAAAAGTACAAAAGGCGGTCTTATCGCAAAAGCTGCGATTTCTTCCAGACAACCTTTTAGTCAGGAACATAAAGAAAGAAATTATTTATTTGCCGGCAGGGTGTACTGAGCAATAATAAAGATTTAAAACATAATAATAATACTAAATGAATAGATAATTACGCAACGAGGAGAAATATTATAATTATATATACATTAAGAAAGAGCAATGCATGACCAAAATATAAAGTTAAAAAGTTTTAGAAAAAGAGGTAAAGAAGAAGGATGAAAAAGGATAGATAGTTACAGAGTCAGAGTTAAATAAAAATCTTTGACCTTATGTTTAAAGGAAACGACAGTTTGGGCTTGCCGAACTGTCGTTGGTAAGCTTTTCCAAAGATGAACAGCTTCTACAGTAAAAGATTTTGAATAGAATTGAGAAGAATGCTTGGGAATGTGAAGCTGAAGGTTTTCAGAGGATCGAAGGGAAAGTGAATGGGAGAGGCATAAGTACTGGAAACGTTCTTTAAGGTAAAATGGAGCATTCGGATTGAATAGAACACAGTATAAAAGTGAAAGAATGTGGGTGTTCCGGCGAAGATGAATTGGGAGCCACTTGAGTTTATCACGGTAGCTGGAGATGTGGTCATATTTGCGCAAACCAAATATAAACCGAATGAACATGTTTTGGAGACGCTCAAGCTTATTAAGTTGCTCCTGGGTCAAATCAAGGTAGCAGACATCAGCATAATCAAGAATTGGAAAAAGTAGAGAGTGTGCAAGCGCAATCTTAGTAGACACCGGAAGAAATCCTCGCAACCTCCTCAAGGAACCAATCGCGGAAAACGTCCTCCTGCTGACTTCAGTAATCTGTGGAGACCAAGAGAAATGTGAATCAAATAAGATACCTAAGTTTTTAACCGTTTGACTAAAAGGAATTTGTACATTTACTAAATGAAGTCGGGGTAAACAGTCCCAGTCAATTTTATGTATGAAACGTGAACTGCCAATAATTATTGATTTAGTTTTCTCAGGATTTAATTTAAGTCCGTGCGCGTGACTCCAAAGTGAGATACGAGCTAGGTCAGTATTGATAATATTAATAGCGCCTGATAGATCTTTCAAATGAGCCTGCGTGTATATCTGGAGATCGTCTGCATAAAGGTGATAGAGAGAAGTAAGAGGGAGTGAAATAGAATTATTGAAAATGGCAAACAGAAGTGGAGACAACACGCCACCTTGCGGCACACCAGCGGAAACGTCACACCAAGTTGATAATGTGTCGTTGACTTGAACACGATGCCGGCGGCCATACAAGTAGTTACGAAACCAGTCAATTACCGATGGAGATATGTTAAGAGAATACAAAGTAGCCAATACTCCTTGATTCCAAAATTCCTTGTTTACTACGGAACCCTAAAAATGAGAATAAATGTCTTTAAACCTAACCTAACATATGGGATTTATTTCCTTGTTATAGAGTGACAGCAACATCGTTTTATCACGGCAAGGAAACATCTCGATTTTTATGGTCACCTTTTCGCTATTCCATCTTATTGAATAAACCAAAGAGCGCGGGTAGAAGCCACGGCAGCACGGTCTGTAACTTGATTTTCCTTTCGGGCCTCAAAAGAGTTTTTTGCTAAGGAAAGGAAAGGAAGACGTCAAACAGAGATACCAAGCGTAAATCACCCTCCGAAATCGCCGTCACACTATGGACTAGGACATAAAGACAATTTTATAGCAACGCTCAAACTGCGCTCGTAAACTTGAAAAGATGCGCAAACACAAGAGTTAAGGTGAGCGTAAAGTAATATACGATGTGTCTTATTACTACTTCGTCTTACAGATTCAAATGTGCTGTTGAACTGAGACATGTTGTAGTCTATTAAGTAGTTCTTGTAGCTTTTAACGTAATATCATTACTGCACTGTAGAAATAAGTTAAAGCCTACGAATGTAATTCATAGATCATCGGATCAATCGGAATTAGGCTACGAGGATATATTGTTATTATACATTAATAATACAAAAAAATCTATGTAACAATAAATCTGTATGACCAATAAATTAAAACCGGTCGGTTGGTCAGTAGATCGTTGCGTGCGCGACGCTCTCTGCGCAGCAGCAGCACCGGGGTTGGCCCCAATCTGCTGCGGCTTCTTCTGGCCTGTCATGCAGGCCGGCGTTGGGTGCCCTAAGGTTGGTGAAGGGCTTCGATGGAGGGGGCCCGCATCGCCAGTTGAAAGAGGGTGGGGCTCTTTTTTTTATTTTTTTAAATTTTTTATTATTATAAAACCGGTCTTAATTCTTAACTTTTCCACATGAGAAAGTCCATAAATCGAATATATACAAGTTTCTACAGTTCTATCTACAATTTTATTTTCCTTACGATATCAAGGGTATTTTAGGTAAGAAAAGAAAGGGAGAGATCAAACAGTGATACCAAGTGTGAATTGCCCGGCGAGATTGCTGTCACCGCGCTGTCACCGTGTGAACTAGGATATAAAGCCGATTTTATGGCAACGTTTAAACTGCGCTCGTAAACATGAAAAGATGCGCAAACACAAGTAAAGGTGAACGTAATACACTCGTACAATACGTGTAATAACTACGTTGTCTGACAGATTTATAATTTAGACTGCTTGTATTCATTTAAAAATAGTAAATCGATGCCTACGTACTGTATCATAGAATTGTATAACTGATTTAGATAATGAAACTACATGCGTAAATTTATACCGCACGTTTTTATGACCATCTGACATATTTTATGTCATCAGCTAACAGCTATTTTAGCACGACACACGTCCGCATTTGGTACGGAGCGGATAGCAGATTCGGTACGCTCCGAACCATATCTGCCCGGCTGTAGAGAAGTCCGGCTTAGAGAATTATTATTAATCAAGTCCTAGGCAGTCCGCTCGCGCGCGTTTGGTCGGCGGATTGAATCCGGTCGTGTGTAGCGATAGCGGATTTGGTTAGCGGATTCGGTCCGCCGTACAGAATCCGGACGTGTGTTACTACTATTTGACTGTACGTGAGTACTGTTCACGATCATATAAAGAAATAATAATAGTAAGTTTACATGGTGAGATAGCTTTGAAATATTACATAGACATGACATGAAAAACATGACATGAAAAACATTTACCAGTGTTTATTTTTTTTTACGTAAAAAAAGAGATACACAAGTTAAAGCGATGGAGCATACCTACGCATAATTTACTACCGATCAACCATAGCATACTAAATGTCCAGGTTACCGTTTTAATAAAAGCCTTATTTCAAGAGAATCTGTAAGCAAAATAGTTATCGTATAAAAATTTAAAAATTGACGATGAAACACAAATCATCTCCAATTTGCTAACTATTCGAGGTGGATTTTATTTTTCAAAATCAAGTGGAACAAACTTCATAATCTATTCTATCCACATGAAAGTTATAAATCGATCAAAAAATTGGTAGGTACGTGAATCTGCATTCATCCTCGATTTTTGTACCGTTCCAGATGTTTTTTTGATGAATTTAAAATGGGATCAACTTGGACGTATATACTATCGGGTAAAAAAAGAAACATGAAAATCGGACCACTTGAATTAATAACCTCCTACACTTTTTTTTCGTCGGTTGATACCTAATGCATTCACGCAAGTTTTGTATTTGTCCGTCACTTAAGAACTAAAAATATATAAAATAATATGTAGTGTACCTACATCATCATTTATATATTTTATATGAAAATAAATAATACACAAGTATATATTATATCTATTTTATTAAATATTATTTATATTCAAAACTGATGAAATAAACTGAACACGCTTTTTTGTTTAGTAAAAAAAAATCAATACCAAAGATACCTACGGCAAATTACCGTATTCAGATTAATTTAATAAAAGAAAATTAAATCATAAAATATATAAAAAGTATAAAAGAAGTATTGATATAGGCTATCTAAGGTATTCGTTATTCCACTGCAGCCAATCAACAATTTGCTCTGCCGCAGAAGCGAAGCACGGCAAGACAACACAACCAAAAAATGTACGTACTGAAGTTTCACGTGCGCCTTTGGACCGACGTTCTCATTCTAAAAGTAGGCAGTAGATTGGACGTCAACTTTTCCTCTTTTCGGCGCAAAACAGACACCGTATACAAAAACTTGCACCGCTCAATAAAGAAAACTCATGTACCTGCCAAATTCAAACATTAAACAGTTCCTCTAGAAATTTTGCGGACTACATTATTAAGAAACACATAAATAGAAAATACGGAAGTCTATGAATAGGACTGAAATAAAACAATTGTTAAATTTTCCAAAATACAACACATAACTAACTTAGCATTTAATGTCTGTGATTAATGATATTTTTTTAATCTAGAAATAAAAACATAAAGTCTGGTTGTGGAAAAATATAAAAACTTTTCAATGTAATAGCATTATGAATGCAGGCTACAGTGAGGGATTTATTTGTGACAATTTGATCACGAGCGGTCGTTTCCCATAATTGACGTAGCCAATTTTCTCCACGCCTGAATATAAAAATTATAGTAAATTAACGTTTACACCACTTGAAAAACGTGCCTAAATAATTCTCCAATTTGATAATGGACAGAGTTGCTGTTGAATTTAAATGAAATCAATCATGTATTTATGGACATCATAGTTGAATTTTATGAGCTTCAACTACAAATCAAAGTAACTTTTGGTTGCGTAGGTACCTTTACAGTAAATTGATAATACTCGTAATATAAAGCGTGTAAATTATGACAACGGTTATGTTCGGTTTAAATAAAAAAGGTTTCATTTATAAAATTAAATATAATATTTTTGTTTAGGACTAGCTGACCCGGCAGACTTCGTATTGCCTCAGTATGAAATAATGTGTTAAAAGTTTGATAGATACGGACTATTTTCATGGAAAAATGAAATTGTGGTTTACTATTTCCCTTCAATTTCTTCATATTTTCTTACCTTTTAAACCTTCCCTGGACTTACAAAAATCATTCAAAACCAAAATTATCCAAATTTGTCCAGCCGTTCTCGAGTTTTAGCGAGACTAACGAACAGCAATTGATTTATTATTATTATTTTGACGGAAATCCTACTTTTCATCTCTTTATGTAACAAAGGTGACTAACAAGCGTTCAGATAACATAAATGTTAAGTGATGACTGCAGCCTATAGACATCTACACAAAAACCAGACGTCAAAATGCTGAACGTTGCTCCCTCTGAGACCTAAGTTGTTATGTCTCTGTGATAGTTATTACGAAGCTATGGCTTCATTACCGTCTAACCGGAACACGATACTGCTGAACAGTACAATTTGGCGGCAGATAGATAAGTAATCTGGTGGTGCCGAATCCCTATACTGGAACTTTACTATCAGTAAATAATCTAAGCAGGTTTTATGATAAATTATATTATTATCTAGTGATCTACAAACTACTGTGAACATATATCTACTAAAAATTTTTTAGAGTGCATAATTTCATTTCTTCATATTGTAGGTACATTTAAAGAGGTATAACGTATAATTGTACGTTTTACCTACCTACTTCATGCCCAACAGTAAACCTGTTTAATACTTCAAAGACTCATTCTTAAGTAAGTTTAGGTAATACCTGAAGTAGGATTATTATTAAATAAGGTTAGTTTGATGAAATATAACGTAAATTTATTTTTCGATGACTAAAAATATTTTTTGTGAACATTGTTATGCGGTTTTGTGGGACACTGTACAAAATAAAAAAAGTGCATTTTATTAAATTGGGCTTACGTAGGCGGCTTTTTTTGAGACGGCACTGGGCTCGGGCTTTCGGTGAGTGCAGATGACTCTCAGCCTGAGACGCAGGAATGTTATGAACCCGGGACTTTTATTATAAAAATAAAAAATCTAGCTAGCTTACCCGACGAACTCGTCCCGCCTTAACATTAAGGCTTGGGCAAACCAAACGCAGAGCAGTAGCAGCGCTGTTTGAACGCGGGCCCGCTCAAGTTGTAATACAAGAAACTCTTTGAACTGCGTCACACTAAATTTGAACGCGGGCCCGCGCTCGAACTGCACCGCGCCGCGCCGTACTGCAACTGCCGGACGGCAGGCGCAGCGCAGTTTGAGCGCGGGCCCGCGCTGTTGTATTACTATGGCGGTCATATTGTCACGACCCACCGGAGGCAGTGCAGCGCAGCGCATCGAGAGCGGTTGGCGACTGTTGTATTTTTTTATAACGGCGTGATATTGATATTCATCAATGAAAAGATAATCGAATTAGTGCGTAAAAATAAAATGTTTGTATGATTTCCGATTCCAAGCTGTCTTTCGCAATCTTCAAAAGAACTTTTGGACATTTTTTCACATATGTTCAAAATATGTGAAAAAATATTTTCATGACTTCCCAGCTCTCTGCAGAGACGATGAAATTCCGAATTATTCCCAGTTTCCCATATTCTTTTTTCTTGTTTTGATATCATAAACCCTAATTCTTTTTTTTTGCCTAAGAGCCAAAAACATCATGAATTCTTCATGTCGTCTGACATCTTGCAACCTTCTGCCTGCCGCACACGTCAAACTGAACGCGGTTTAAACGCGGGCACGCGTTGTAACCGCTTGAAAACTGCTGCTGCGTTCAGTGTGCCGACTCCCGCGCTGCTACTGACCTGCGCTGCTACTGCCCTGCGTTTGGTTTGCCCAAGCCTTAAATAACATTATACTACACTATACTACCATATCCTAACCTACACTTACCTACCGTGGAGGCTATCTTGCCGTTGGAATTTTTTAAATACTTATAATCCTATTCTAGTAAAAGACAAACGAAAAAACACAAAAAGCATTCAAATTGGTCCAGCCGTTCTTAAGTTATAAATGGTGTAACTAACACGAATTTGTTTTATTTAAATAAGAGGACTAATTTTAAGACGTACAAAGGAAAATAGGTTTTGAAGTGTGTATATAAAGATGCTCTAGGTAACAAAGATGGACGGTACGTGCATCAGCATAAGACCGCGGCGACAGCATCGCGTCTTGCACCCGTCGACGACACTCGCTGACACTCGACGCGACGTCTACGTGACCGCGCAGACAGTTGCACTAATCTCATGCTCGAGATATGTGCCACTTCTCACATGACATATTCTAACATGGTTAGCATAAATGTAACCGATTTATTTTTAAAACACACCTTCAGAACTATATTTTAAAAGGGCTTTTTATAGGCTTTTATGTATTTAGTGCTAACTTACCGTCACGGTTTTCTTCAGTAAGTAGTTTTTAGCATTCGTTCGCTTTGTTGTTACACTCGAGTGTCAGCAGTGCGGGCCTAACACACGAGAGATAGCTCGGGTAGCTACACTAATCTCATGCTCGAGATATGTGATACATCTCAAGCGATGGCAAATTGATAGGTCACATAAACGACTCGCTTTAATAAAATTGTTTCAGAGCTGTATTTTTTCTACGAGTACATAGGTAAGGATATTCACGATTCTTTCATGTTATGTGTTTTAAAATTCGCCATATTTTATTGAACTCTTACATTTTGCAATGTGTATTTTAGAGGATATTAGAGTTTCTACGCGAAGACGCTCATTGTAGCAACGATACACACGGCGCGTGCATCGGCATAAGTCCGCGACGTCGGCAGCGCATCTTACACCCTTCGACGTTGCTCTCCCTGACACTCGACGCGACGGCTACGTGACCACGCAGGCTGCTGCACTAATCTCATGCTCTAAATATGTGCCACTTCACATACTATAATAAAGTTTATGTCCCATATTAACAACTTATTCATAACAATTTAAATTTTTTAAAATAATCATAAATAAAAACATGATAAATATAGTTGGCAACAATGTGGGTCAATCAACTGAAACAATACGAACAACCGTCACGTCACGTCATGGATTGTACCTACTACTACACTTGAAACTTATTTCCTGTTAACTGCCGATTATCAACTGTATCTTATGGCCGATATCCCTCCTTTAAGTAAATCCTTTTCGGTATGCACAGCTTATTGACAATCGCCTCTAATTCGACTAAAATGGTAGTGGTGCCACCAAGTATTTTCGTGTAATAAACTAGTCTATAATAGAAGTAGATTTACAGATCCTCCAGAGACGGCGTCAGTAGTCGCACTTTCTAACAACACTAGCGAGTCAGGGCGCCAGAATAGCGACGTGTTATAAATCATGTAGTTTAATAGGTCATACGCATCGACCATAGATCCTCGTTATGCACAACCAAATTGTAATTTTGGCATTGACAATCAATGATAATTGATAAATCTGCGAAGCTAGATCTATCATTGGTATCTTGCTGCCACTAAGCCGCTGACTGTCATTTTTAAAGGCCCATAAACTTCACCGACTATATACCTATTACGTGAAATTGTTTTTTCAGCAGGTTCGAATTCCTAGTCACGTACGTGAGTCCGCTAAGTATACGATTTCAACTTTTTCTTGTGTCCCTTTATCGATGACGGAGAGGGCCTGCTCGAAATAAATGGTGTCGAATTGTCGACTAAGACTGTTTTTGTATTCAAACTTTGTCACTAAATCAAAAACTACTTTCGCGAACTGTGCATTGATATCCAAGGTCCATGTTAGCTATAAGTAAATTGCATGAGTTTTTCTCTAAGTTTTGCTTATCTATGTTGTATGTGATTAATGAAGCAGATTTTTCGAATATTCTATAGAATAGAATACATTTGTCATCTGAAAATATTAATTTTAACAAATACCATTTTGGCCGGTTCTGGAACTGAAACATGATCGCTCATTATGGGCTTCATAAGAAGGCTTAAGGTGAAATTCACATGAGAACCAAAGTAGCCGACATAGCCCACCAAATAGGGAATCTCAAATGAGTAGGGAGTCGGGAATTTAGCTCGAATACCGACGGTCGTTGAGTCAAAATAGTTCTTTAGTGGGAACCGCATACTGGAAGATGAAGCGTGGGCAGACCCCTACGAGGTGGACTGACGATCTGGTGAAAGTTGCGGGTAATCGGTGGATAAGGGCGGCCCAGAACCGTTCATTGTGCCAATATTTGTGGGAGGACTCTGTCTAGCAATGGACGTATTAAGGCGGAATTCATAAAGGTGATGATGATTCCGGTAAATAGCAATTACTTAACCTGAATAACAATTTACAGTAGCTCATATTCCTTATGTGGTATCATAGGTAGACCGGAATCGATGCGGATTAAGTGAGGGTTACTGCCTCCAATTTCATACATTTCCATATAAACTTTCACCGAATCGCATTGGCGCAGACATTGAACGCGTGACAGGTTAATTCTCTATAACGGAAATTGAAACAATGGATAAAACTATATTATGAGTCAAAATATCGTAACTGGTGGACTGACCACAATAATATGTTACTTACGTGCAAATAAATAATCAATGTTTAGCTAGGAGCACGGCAGAGCCTCTGCCAAGTCAATTTGGTGTAAGTAGAGCTCAAATTGTGTTCAAACAGCTACATAGGTTTAAATTATATTCGAGATCCCGTTTAGTGGCGATGCGTTTCTATGAGTGTGTTCATACGGGCATATTGTTGCAGTATAGTTGCGCTAGGACTAAATTGGTCCGTTATACAGCAAAAAACAATTACCGACAGAAACCGAATACCCGTCTGAAAGAAGGGTTACATAATGAACTCTAATGGTTTTTTCATTACAAACACGACCACTACACGACATTAATTATTTGTTTTGCGCCTACTCAAAATTAGTAAGTTACGTTATTCAGTATTATATGAATTGATTAATTTATTTTAACGGCGCCGGCGGTAAAATTTTTTATCAATTATTCACCTCTAACTTTGATGGCATAAAAGTGACAAAACTCTTCCCTTATTGACATTTTTTGTATTGGACTTACGTAAACGGCACGTCTCGAGACGACACTAGTCTAATTCACCGGGCAAGCGGCGAGCGCAGAGGGCGCTCTCAATCTAAATAGAATTAGCGCAACTGCCTAAGGGAGACCCCTGTAAGTCTGAGCCTCGGCTTAGGGCATTGCGTAGGCATAAGACGTACTAAGCCTGGGTTGTTCAAATTAAAGTTATTGTAGCATTTCACATCCTTCTCTAACTTAAAGAATTCTTTAAGTTGAGAGGGAGGTGAAATATTACAATAACTTTAACAAATGTCGTGGTGCAACCCAGGCTTAGAATACGATTAGGGGCTTTGCAACTTTTGCTTTAGTCATCGGTTGATGCTATGCATGATCGCAGGTGGCCCAAGTTTGAAATAATATAGGTAGGTTCCTTGCCGAGTGCGGAATAGCAGTGAGAAAAGAGTTCTAGAAATTTGAACTCCATTTCTCACCTATGTTAAGCGAATAAATTAATCATACCTTTTTTATTCATTGACTAGACAGTTATCGATTCATAATCAATTTATACATTTAATAAGGCGGCGGTTGTCACCAGTTAGCTGTGAACCAACCATGTGTGCAGAAACATTATTTTATGCTTGGAAACCACCGCTGTGAATATAATATGCAATAATTACCTACATAAATAAAGTGTGTTTTCCGAAGTACTATTAGTACTAATTAGTTATTTGGTTGTCGTTAACTAATTACATTTGGATTTTATTTTATTTTATTTTATTTTTTTTTTATGTAAAAAAAGTGGCAAACAAGCATGCAGTTCACATTGATGTTAAGTGATGACTGCAGCCTATAGACAACCACACAATGACCAGAGGTCAAAATGCAGATGCGCTGCCACTCTTGAGACATTAGGTGTTATGCCTCTGTGCCGGAAATTACAGGGCCGTACATTACCACCTGACCGGAACACGATAGTGATGAACACTACCATTTAGCGGCAAGTATATTAGGTAATGCGGTGGTGTCTACGCCCGCGAGCTCCGTCACTGGAGCTCTACCAATGTTACATATTGCATATTATTAATGTTATGCAAACTACATATTAATAAAACGCACATTTATAATATTCCGAGCAAACTATTTAATCGAGTTATCTCATTCCATTTCCATAAATTTGGCAAGACTACCGATCATGTTGATTTATTTATTTACACACAGTTTCTAGGGCAATGGACATTTCGTAAGTGTTGAAGATTTGGTCAATTTAGGTTATGGAAGATAATTTAATAAGTTAACGTAGCTAAAGGAGAAGATTCTTACATTTCATAACTTCACGTCTGCAATCCCCGAAGTGGTAAGAGGTAAATGCATGAATTCAAGCATACATGCTAACACCTACGATCCGCCGGTTACGTTTCAGCCCATGTAACAGGTGGCGAGCCTGTTGAAATTTTCGGGCATATCACCAAACTCCCAGGTATTGGGAATCTTCCAGAACATTTTCTGGAAGATTCCCAATACAACATCCTGATAGAGTCAAAGATAAAACATTTTACACCTTTATATTTGGTAGTCCCAACCCGAAAATCAAACCTGGCCTGCTAGACTACTGAGGTAGTCAAGTCTATTATTTCCTTAATTACTGTATTTAAAAATATTTTTTCTAAATAGAGTACTTAAATATTTAAAAATTCTGAGACATAATCATCTTTCTCAGCAACAGTAAAGACCGAGGTATGACAAAATGTCTGTCTACGTGTACAAGTTTGGATATTTCATTTAATGAAAATTTTCATATATGACACTGTATAATGCTTCCTAGCTCATTTTCTCCTTTGTTAAATCTTATAAGTAGAGATCAGAGAGAGACACTTACATCTGTCGCTTTTTCATTTTGCATTCGTGAAATCTTGTTCATATGGACAGCTTTTAACTTCATAACTTTACAATTCCTATCAGCTTTACGCAGCAAGTATGATTCAATTTGTGTCATAAATTCAAGCGAACGAACGTTCATGAAGTATTTTTTTGGATTCACTGAAAAGTGTAAACAATAAAGCCGACCATTATTAAAAATATTATTGGTCAGTATTTGTTCGATATTCGTTCGAATTTCATATTTGAATTTTCATAATATTACTGTGAATTTCACGACTGATTTGTCAGACAGTTATTTTTTTTGTAACAACGTTGGTAAGCAAGCGTGCTCCACACATGGATGTTAAGTGATGACTGCAGCTTATAGACATCTACACAAGAACCAGAGGTCAAAATGCTGAAAGTAGTTACCCCTTCGGCCTATTTTTTTTTGTCTCTGTCATAGCAATTACAGGGGATGGTACTGAACACTACCATTACGCGGCAGATAGATAAGATAATGCCGTGGTTCCTATGTCCCTGAGCTAATACACTTGAACTCTACCACCGGTATAATAATATTATGGTTATGAAAAAAAAAGGTGGTGTAGTCGTGGTGGTGGTAGTAGTAGTGGTAGTGGCAGTGGTAGTGGTGGTGGTCGTGGTAGTGGTGATGGTGATGGTCAAAAAATGCACAACGTTAATATTCAAGTTTTCACTTCTGCTGGTTTGTTGTTTTTTTTATTTATTTATTAGTAAATTACAAAACGAACATGTACTCTTATAAGCTCATAGAAATCTGCAAGAAAATCATTTCAGTGTAGATGCAACGCTTGTAATGAGGCTAAGTTGTCGTTAATCACGATGTCCATTCTTCTATATTTGTTTAGTTTAAGTTAGTATATAATATAAGCATAATAATTATAAAACGAAACTTCATGCCTGTAATCCCCGAAAGGGTAGGCAGAGGTAAATGTATGCATTCAAGCATACATGCAAACACCCACGATTCGCCGGATACGTTTTTTTGGCTCATGTAACAGGTGGGGAGCCTGCACACTACCAAACTTCAAGGTACTGGGAAATTTCCAGAAAATGGAAAAATCCCAAAAGAACCTGAGATAATGGACTTTACACCATTATCTCTGATAACCCCCTACCCGGGAATCGAACCCAGGACCTCTACGTAGTAGTAGTGGCCTGCTGCCACTAGGCTACCGAGGCAGTTAATAATTAGGTATAATAATTAGAGGTTTATAAAAAAGTCGGTTGCACCAAAATATTTCTTTAAATTAAGAAAGGATGTAAAATTTAACATTAACAATAACTTAACAATAAATATTTAACATTAACAATAAATATTTTGGTGCAACCGAGCCTAAGTACATAAATATGGATAAGCTGTGCCCCGTGGCTTTATCTGCGGTCTCGAAACGCCGTTACACCCGGCCCGCATTCACGTCCTCACTTTTGCTTGAATGGTGATTGCTTCGCTTCGAAGGGTTGGCATAATATGATAAAAGTTTCTGAGTAAATAGTGTATAAAACATTTATTCAATTCCAAAGGTTCGAACAAATGCAACATTGCATTTCATACCTCGTTCAATTTGGAGACGAAAATTATGGATTTAACGTAAATTTGGCTTATGAAAAAAGTAACTAGTTATAGCTGGTACTTTACATAACATCTTTTACTTGTGGTAGAGTTTCAGTGTATAGACTCGAAGGCTTAGGCACTACGTAATTACCTAGGTAATCTATATGCCGCCAAATGGCAGTGTTCAGCACTGTATGATGTATGACCCCAACTATCGCAGACATAAGAACTAAAGTCTCAGGGGTGACAACACATTTGCATTTGACCTCTGGTTTTTGTGTAGATGTCAGAAAAATTACGTAGATATAATTTATTTTATTTTTTAAGTCTTTATTGTTAGAATACACATACAATTTTGGCGAACTTAACGCTAAGAGCGTTCTCTACCAATCAAACCGTTACTAGTATAGAAAGCAGCTTTTCATACACAATGATAAATTATGCTCTAAAATATAAATTTTTCCCCACGGTGAAGACAAATCATTGTGGAAAATAATCTGTGAATATTTGGCTTTCGTTTTCTTAGGGGTGAGTTTATTTTTCATGAAGTTTGATTGGAGAAATAATTTATTAAAAATAAATTTACTAGTCCCAGAACTATTTTATATCTAGATATAATATAAATAAAGAAGTGTGCAGCGTGTGCTTCTTAAGGTTGCAGCTGGACTTCCTTATCGTTTCCCTACAGTCGAACTGTACAAAAAGTGGGATCTCCTCACAGTGAGACAACTATTCGTCATGAAGATAATTTTAAAGAAACACTCCGAGCTATTCTACGATCCAGACCTCTTAAAGGACAAACGCCGGAATAGAGCAGTCTGTACCCTACCAACTCTCAATACTTCCTTCTCACAGAATTTCTACCATTTTCTAGGGCCCTTTCTATATAATAAACTGAATACTATTCTCAACATATATCCCCAACGTAAAACGTATTGCAAACGATTAGTTACAAAATATTTAAAAACTCTGGATTATGACACTACAGAAAAAATCATACTTACTTTAAAATAAGATTGTATACAACTTTGGAATATTATATATATATATATATATACACATAATAGGTATTATAATCTAAAATGCATATAATTTAAATACTTATTATACATATCTATAATAAATAAACGTAGTGATAAAATAACGCAAAACTTACCTATGACCAAAACTTACCTATTACTCACCAATACTCCTTTCTAGACACGTAAATTCCGCTCCACCACGCAGCCGTCACACACATGCACACAATCACACACACACACACACACACACACACACACACACACACACACACTCCGACTCTCAGACACACATACACACGCACACTCCACATTCACTCACCTACAAACGCTCTCTAGCGAACAACAAAACACCCAAATAATTATTGAAATCAAACTGTAACTCGCCTTTTCTATTGCGCTTAAATTTAATCATAAAAATAAAATTTAATTTAATCTTAATTAGATATTGTCATAAAAGTCCACACGTTTTCTTTTTTTTTTTTATATATCTATATTTTTTATAGCGGCAATAATCTAGGCAGTGTTTCTTTTTTTTCTTCTTTTTTCTTTTTCTTTTACTGTGTCTTGCTGTAAATTGAGAACTGTCTGCGGGAGGGGCCTGGCGACCTGTAGCACAGATTTCATTTAGAAACCTATTTCAGGCACCAGTCCCTCACAAAAATAGGATCGAAGTGCACAAGTACTGTATTAGCAATAAGTACCTATTAGCCTAAAATTTGTGAAGGAAAATTAAACGTTTTTTTACTTTTTACTTTTAAAAGAAAGAATATAAATATTTATAAATATAAATATTTAGAATAGAAATAGAATATAATACTATTTCTATTCTAAATATTTATATTTATACGTTGAAGTTACGTATAAATATAAATATTTAGAATAGAAATAGAATAGTAATAGAATAGAATAGAAATAGAACAGCAATAGAACAGAAATAGAACAGATATAAAACAGAAATGGAACCGAAATAGAATAGAGAGCCTAGCCGAAATGCCAACAATATAAATTAACTCGAATGGCAGATCACCTTGAGTAAATGGGAACGAAAACGCCACCTTTGCGATACGAATCTTTACGAAAAATACAACTACTTTAAACAATGAAACTCTGTTGTCCAGTAGGTACACGTTCTGACAATCCAGTAATTCTTGATCTTAGTCCTCCTATTACAATTGCTCTTCAAAGCTTAACGATGTTTGCTTCGTTAACTAAGTTTCGACAGTTAGTAGAAGTAAGTGACGGCCTACAAACTTGATGTAAACCGACTAAAACAAGTTATATACCCACCTGGTGTTCGGTTGCGTGTCTATAATTATTTTATGAAATGTGTTGTTGACTGCTTGCTTAGTTTCATTACATGACTGTCCAATTGCATAGACTCTCGAGAAAACTGTAAGATGGTAGTTTCGCGAGAAGTATCCTGTGTCAGACTCGGTCAAAGTTTTCTAATTCGATAAAAGAAACGCGAATAAATACCTCTCATTAGATAAACACGTAGGCAGTATGAAAATAAAACGCGAGATATTTTTTATCAAAGGTAATAAAAATGAAAGAGGCTTTGAGCAATCACCTTAAATGACTTCTAAGGTGAAATATATCGAACGGGGCCTAAAAAATGTGTGAATATTAATATATCGACAAGGGAATTTAATATTTGGCTCACGACAAGAAAGTAAGGCGAATTCCACACCTGAATGTCATGTATGAGTTGAGCGATGCGGGCTTGCCTACACGATAAGCTAAGAGCAGTTCTTTATGAGTTCCCGAAGGAATTGGGAATGTCGACGACGCAGAACAACATAATAGGTTGTGGAAAAAGTCTTTCCGCATTATAGTATGTATGAACTTGTAATAAAATCTCTTTGGCTGTAGTATTTGTATCTGGCTGGTTTTGGTATCATTGAAAGTTAAAATTTTAAAGAACATAATTCCAAATTCAAATTAGGCAAATGTGTGATTTTCATTTGTTTTTCGTACTGTCAAGATGAATGAATCTAATGAAGAAATTCGATACATTTTAAAATTTTACTACAAAAAAGGTAAAAATGCAACGCAAGCCGCGAAAAAAATTTGCGATCTTTATGGACCTAGTACAGTGTCTGTGAGAGTAGCACAAATTTGGTTTAAGCGTTTTCAATCCGGAAATTTTGATGTCAAAGATGCACCTCGCTCTGGTCGCCCTATTACGGATAAAATGGATGCCATTTTTGAAAAAGTGGAGCAAGATCGACATATCAGTAGTTACGACGTAGCTGAAGAACTGAGAATTGATCACAAAACAGTTTTGGCGCATTTGAAAAAAGATGGGTACAAAAAAAAGCTCGATATTTGGGTACCTCACGAGCTCACTGAAAGAAACCTAATGAACCGTGTACTCATTTGTGATTCTTTATTACGACGTAATGAAACCGAATCATTTTTGAAGAAGCTGATAACTGGTGATGAAAAGTGGATCACGTACGACAAGAACGTGCGAAAAAGGTCGTGGTCAAAGGCCGGTCAGGCTTCACAGACTGTGGCGAAACCCGGGTTAACTCGCAATAAGGTGATGTTGTGTGTGTGGTGGGATTGGAAGGGCATTATTAATTATGAGCTATTACCACCAGGCAGGACTATCGATTCTGAACTCTACTGCGAACATCTGATGAGATTAAAGCAAGAAGTTGAGAGAAAGCGGCCGGAATTGATCAACAGACGGGGTGTGGTGTTTCATCATGATAACGCTAGACCTCACACATCTATAGCCACTCAGCAAAAAATAAGAGAGTTTGGCTGGGAGGTGTTAATGCATCCGCCGTATAGTCCTGACCTTGCACCTTCAGATTTCCACCTGTTTCGGTCTCTTCAGAATTCTTTATGCAATGTTAGGTTAACATCACGAGAGGACTGCCAAATCCACTTGTCGCGGTATTTTGACGAGAAGTCCCAAAATTTTTATAGCAATGGGATCATGTCCCTACCTACAAGATGGCAAAAGGTTATCGAACAAAATGGTACATACATACTTTAGTTAAATTTAAATAATCTATATTAAAAAATGTTTTGAATTAACTTAAAAAATGCGAAGAAACTTTTTCCCCAACCTTAGACATACCTTCTTTATTCATATACTTCAAACGGTATATATAGGAAGTACTTTTTTAGGGTTCCGTAGCCTACAATCTTATACTTAAAGATTCTTTGCAATGGAAATATAGATATTAGTAATTTCAACAAAGAGGTAAAATAAAATCTTGATAAAACACATTTTGAAGATACTTACTTCGAGATCTCTCATTCAAAGCGAATTCCACACGTAAATGTCATGTAAGAGCTGAGCGATGCGGGCTCGGCGGTAGGATAAGCTGTGAGGAGTTCCTTATAAGTTCCCGAAGGTATTGGGAATGTAGAACATAATATTACATAAGTTAATACACCTTCTGCATTCATTTACTTCAAATGAACTACAGAAATTACTTTTTTAGGGTTGCATAGCCTACAAGGTATCATGTCCACAACCAACAACGAAGCATTATAGTTTCGCCACGTTCGTCCGTCTATCTGTCCATAGCTTATCTCAGGGACTCCTTTTACTAGAAGCTGTAATGTGTCATGAATACACATATTAGCAATTCCAACAAAATGATATACTGAAATCTATAAAAAATATAGGATACGTTTACCTACCATCGAGACCTTTAATTCCAAGCGTTGTGTTGAATGTTATTGCCTTGCGTCTTGACATTACTTGTGTATTAAAGTTTATTACCCTAAATCAATCAATTTCATAAGCTTAACGTCGCATTGCATCGTTAGACTTGTCTCGACGTGTATTTAGAAAAAATCGCAACAGATCGCATTGCTTTCCAAAACAGAGGGATCGAATCCTGGACTCCGCAGCAGCAGTAGTGATCTGCTACCACTAGACTACTGAGCCACTTAAACAATATCATTCATTCAAAACCGTTTGGATGCACAAACTCAACTATGCTCGCACTAATTGAAATGATTATGGAACGTTATTGCCGTTTTGAAATGCCTATGCAGAAAGAAATAATAAATAAATAATAATAAATAAATAAATAATCTTTATTTCCTTTACAAAATGTTTTATGACACAAATAGGCTGGAGTCCCCTTTTAAGCATTGTAAAATGCCTGTGCCAGAGGGCTCCGCTCTTCTAATTTACAATTCTTTCGTTAGATTTATTTTTTTACTTACAATAGGTGCCTACCAGTGATAGAATAAGTTCTATCGAAGAAATATCCGGTCCGTCACGTAAGTGACTTATTTGTATGATGTTAAAGTCCAATTTACAATGTTTTGGATGACCAGAAACCCCTTCGATAGCACATGACGATAAAAGAAAATGCGTTCCATAACGGCGTTGTGTCGTCGATGGTTCCATTGAACTGATCGATTTCTGCCTTACATCGCATTGTATTTTAACATTTGTCTTGACATGAGATATTGGATGGACTTTGTTGTTAAAAAAAATAAATTCACTATTAATGTGTTATAAATTCAGTAATATCGAACTTTGTAACTGGTTTTGGCAATAGACTATTGACTTTTTTCATAAATGTAGAAAATGTTACATTGAAGTAGCAAAAATCTATCGAACCCCAAAAGGAATTTTATATTCAACACTTTGGTGTTCCAACTTGATTAAGGTAATGTATGGCCTATAACTATCACAGGGACATAACAACTAAGTTCTTAGTGCTGGCAACGCATCTCTATTTTGTTCTCCGGTTTATATGTAAATGTCTATAGGCTGCAATCGTCACTTAACCACCGTGTGAACTGTATGATTGTTTACTCGAAACTCGAAGTGACGTAAAAAAGAATACAGACCATAAACAGCAAAAAACTTGACTCCATAAAACTAACCGTATCTCGCAAAGAGTGGGTCATTAAGTAGTAACCTCGGCAAGCAATTCGCTTCGTCTTCTAATTTACGTACTAACTTTGGGAACACATAATAAATGCGTTATATTGATTAAAAATACCATAAATGTTATTGTTTTTAATATCGATTCGATCATCTATCACAGTACCATCATACTTTAAATGCATTCAAGCTAAAGCTATTTTAATATTTACCGAAGTGGATATCAAATAATAGAACATGTACATTTCTGACTGTATATTTAAACCGAATTGTTTTATGACCAAAGTTAACATCCCATTCTGACATTAAGGAGAAGAGGGTACGTGTGAGTTAGTAACTTTTTATTATTCAGTGTTCATAGAATCATAAATTAATTAGAATCATAGGACAAGAAAATGGCCGGAAAATAATTTAAGTATTATAATTATTTCGTTCGTACGAATTATACAAACTCAAATGATAAAGTAATACATTATAGTATACATTTCAGTTTTTAAACTAAAACTGTAAGGCACTTGCAAAACTACAGCTTGATTCCAAACAACAAACCATTAGTGTGTCTTGCAAAGTGAAGGGACATGTCGGCAAGCAAACGGCTTATCTTCTAATTTACATCCCAACTTTGGGAACATATGCGTGATATTGATTCAATATTCAATTGATGCTCATAGGCACTCGAACAACTACACTAATTTCACGCAATACAAATTAGCCACTCATTTAATTGCATTTAACTTAAAACAATTTTAATTATGTGGTTAGCAAAGAACAGGACATGTCAATGTCGGACTTAAATATTTAAATTGTTTTATGAACAAAATGAACATTACAACCCATTTTGACAATAATATGATGATTTAGTAACTTTTTTTAATCAGTGTTCACAATACCTTTCAATATTATATTGTTATACTGTGGTATCAGAATCACAGGATTGATTTCCGGCCAATCGACCGGAATACCCCGCATCACTCAATGCATACATGCATTCCGTGGGTTGCGATCGATCGCAACCCACTTCGGCCGCGCGCGACTATAGATGCAGTATGAAAATGAATGGAACCGCTTCCGTGGCTCGCGACAGACGCGCGCGGCCAACGACTGTCGCGCAGCTGTGTTAGGTTAGGATGCCACTGCAGAATCATTTCGTTCATCTAGATATGCTGCAAACCTATTTTTTACGCATATTTATATTCTAGAGAATATATATCCACTAGGTTACCTATAAAAAAACAGCCGCAAGTATTATTCTATATTTTTTTGGGAAACATTTTTTTTTTTAATAATATATTGTTCACCTTACAGCAATATGTAGAAAGACTGAAAAATCACGTCCGCCGTTACACACTTGACCCCCCTTAATTATTTTCGTAGCTACGGAAGCGGTTCCACACATTTCCATCCTGCATCAATAGTCGCGCGCGGCCGATGACGTCATCGACGCGCGCGGTCGCGGTCCATCGCGACCCACGGAATTGCACCTTTACGCGTAAAGCTTAAGAAATAGATCGGTTCCGTAAAATAATTTTTCTTTTTGACCGTAATTGAGGTTGTACATCCTAGATGTTGATGCGTTAGATTTTTCATGACGTGTGATAATGATTGGAGTGTTCATACTCGTATATAATAGCATGCGAGATATTTTCTATCGAACGCATTAAAAATGAAAGAGGCTTTTAGCAATCACCTGAAATTATTTCTGAAGAGTAATATATCAAACGGACCCTAAAAACGTGTGAATTAATATATCGTCAAGGGAATTTAATATAAGGCGTAGGACAAGAAAGTAAGGCGAATTCCACACCTGAATATCATGTATGAATTGAGCGATGCGGGCTCGGCGAAAGGATAAGCTGTGCGCAGTTCTTTATGAGTTCCCGAAGGAATTGGGAATGTCGACGACGCAGAACAACATACTATATAAGTAAGACATACCCTCTGCATTCATATACCTACTTTAAACGGAATGGAAAAACTTGATTTACAATTAAAATAGATAGATTGGTTGATGACCAAAGGTCAAATCTATATCTATACATATAATAAATCTGTAGAAGTGTGAATTCTGTACATTGAAAATATTTAAAAAATAAATACCAGGGGATGTTACTAGATCGATACCGAACCCAAATATGTGATTAGAAAATTTTTTGTCTGTCTGTTTGTTCAAGCATCACACAAAATCTACCGGTCCGATTACGATGAAACTTGGTATGATTATATTTTAACCTTTGGTTTGTTTCATGTCAATCGGTTCAGAAATAAAATCTAGCCATATGGCATATAACTATCAGGCAAAGTGACTATGATTATTTCTCGAATGTGCGTTTTGAAGTAAATAAGTTGGAGGTCTTCTGTTATGATAAATTTATCTGCTACGCTGAGTATAATATTCAATTCAACACAAAATATTTCTAGGTCTTTCATGAAATCTAAACGAAATAACAGTGAAATTCCTAATACTTTATATCTTGGTGACTCTCACGCATCAGAGGGTCAATTAATTGCTAATTTATTCAATTCTTTTTTTCAATCTGTATTTGAGTCCCCCACTACTGTTTCCGATGACACAGTCAGTAATGTCAGAAATGAATGTACGATTAATTCAATTTACATAGATGTCGCCGTCGTTGAGAAGTACTTAAAACTACTCAATGACAATAAAGGAACTGGACCTGATGATATTCATCCGATTTTTCTCAAGCGATGTTACAAACAATTAGCGTTTCCCCTTACATTATTATTTAATATTTCTTTAAAACTGGGCGTTATGCCCACATTATGGAAACAATCGATTGTAGTGCCTATTTTTAAAAATGGTGATAAGCACAACATCGCAAATTATCGTGGTATCTCCAAACTCTCTGTAGTGCCTAAACTTTTTGAGAAGATAATTTACGTGTGCGGTACGGAGGGGGTGTTGCAGTGGTAATTGGAATGTAAAGAGATGTTTGATTGTTAAATACTAATTTATTGTGTAAAAAATGTAAAAGTAAAGAGTACAAAAATAATGTTAAAACCAAAATGTATATGAAAATGTTGCGAATAGGAAAAAGGTAAAAATGTTATAAAAATGTTTAAATATTAGAATGTTTAAAATGTTATGAAATGTTAATGAATGCACCCGGGTGCCGCGGTAGCCGAAATTGCACTGATGGTAAAATTATAATATAAAAATTAGGCTAATAAGGGCGTCACGCGGATGCAATTCGAGCCGAAATAGAGTGTTCGGTTACAATACCGAACATATTCCGGGACGCCAAAGATGAGGGTGTTGGATGCTGGATGATCATTGAGTTGGTATAATGTAAAATGATCATGAATGTTTACAAGATGATGCCAATAAAACTTAAATTAAAAGTTAACAAGATGATTTCATTTATATTTAAAACTAAATCGTAAAATGTTAAACTAAAGAATTTAAATTCCCTAATGCTTTCGCGGAATTGGGGAACTAGATTTGTCCACTTTACACCCGTCAGGCCCGCCACGACGACCACCAACACTAGAGTGTAACTCACGTGGCATTGGTGGTGATGGTAGCGTTGGTGTCGTTGGTGGCGTAGGTATTGTTGGTGACTCTGGTGGTGTTGTTGGTGGCGTTGGTGGCGCTGGTGGTGGTTTTTAGTGGCGATATTGGTGGCGTTGATGACGTTCGTGGTGTTGTTGGTAGTTTTGGTGGCATTGGTGTCATTGGTGGCGTAGGTGTTTGGTAGTGGCGGTGATGGCGTTGGTGGCGATTGTAGTGGTAGCGGTGGTGGAGGTGGTAGTGGTGACAGTGGTGGTGGTGATGGTGATGGTGGTTACTATGGTGATGGTAGTGTTGGTGGCATTAGTGGATAAAAATGCACAACGTTAATACCCATTTTTTCTCTCCTGCCGGCTCTTACGGAGTGCCTGTATTATTCATAGATCAATCTTTAATCTTTAATTCTCTGTTTAAGCACTAATTGACTGAGATTTTAAGACATTACAAAACTTTATAATAATTTTCTAAAAAAAATAATATGCATAGCAGTTTAAATTGGCCTTTTCGTAAGTACGGTTCAGCATAGGATGGATGCGGGTTTAAACACATAATTGGCAATTTTTCGCAATCCTAGCAGTCTGTGTGCTTTTATCCCCGATGGCCATATGTCTAATATCGTGTACTAAGAAGCATTACTGCAAAGCAGATTTTTTAGCTACTTAAAAGTGTTTATGATCCAAAATTAACCAAAATGTATATTCAAAAGTGCTGCCCAAATTCCCATAGCCACTATTCCACGCAAACAAAGTTGCGGGCACAGCTAGTATTTAGTAAAATTGTAACTTAACGTGATTACACGACTGTATTCCCCGAAGTGGTAGGCAGAGGTAAATGCATTTATTCAATTACTTGTATACATTTATAATTTTCTACTGGTGGTAGAGCTCCAGTGACGGAGCTCGCGGGCGTAGGCACCACCGCATTACCTAATATACTAGCCGCTAAATGGTAGTGTTCAGCACTATCGTGTTCCGGTCAGGTCCGGTCATGGTGGTATGGCCCTGTAATTTCCGGCACAGAAGTATAACACCTAAGGCCTCAGGAGTGGTAACGTATCTGCATTTCGACCTTGGGGTCACCTTTTTGTGGCTGCAGTCATCACTTAACATCAATGTGAACTGCATGCTTGTTTGCCACTTTCAGAACAAAAAAAATGATACTTACGAATTGTTAGTTACGATTTGTCCCATGCAATAGGTGGCGAGGCAGTTGACATCAATCCGGATACATTACCGTTATCCGTTATTAAGAAATTTCCAAAATTAAAAAAAAATCAATCAACACAAAACTCTCTCCAAACTAGGTATCGAACGAAACCGAAACCGGAATGTGTTCGATTCGAGTAGCTAGTGGCCTGACTAGACTACTGAGGCAGTTAAACGATATTGTCATTAATTCTTAACGTCTTGGACGCACATCTCAACTACGCCAGCACTTATTAGATTGATAACGGAACGTTACTGCATTATTAGGTATTTATATTATTATGAGTTTGAAATGCTTACGCAGAAAAAATTACGATAAAGGAAAACTAATTCCATTGCTTTATTCGATTTCAGCTTTACGTCGTTGTTACATTTGTATTGACAGTGTTATTGGATTGGGTTTGTTGTTATAAAAAATAAAACATGTTATTATTAATTTGACTACTGATATTTATATACTACTGTTGGTAGAGCTCAAGTTACAGCATTCGAGGGTTTCTCACACTAACACTGTAATCTATCTGCCGCTAAATCTTAATATTCTGCGTTGCTGTGTTCCGGTGAATTTGAAACCTTTTTCGCAGCGTAGAGGCATAACAGCTTAGGCCTTAGGAGTAGTGATGTTACGTTTTCGATCTACATTTGTACCTCGAGGATAATTGTAGATATTTATAAGCTACAACAGGCATTTTCAACTAAAGTGAACTCTAGGCTTATTAGGAACTATACTGACAGTAAAAAAATACGGGTAAAAGAAAGATTTT
Organism: Macrosoma leucophasiata; assembly: GCA_036365455.1. NCBI lineage: Eukaryota > Metazoa > Arthropoda > Insecta > Lepidoptera > Hedylidae > Macrosoma > Macrosoma leucophasiata. The sequence goes on along the minus strand of JAWQUS010000007.1, from coordinate 15,367,431 downwards.
AACTTCTGTATCAAGAGGTTTTATCACCCAAAATTGGGTCTTTGATCTGAGTAATAGAAAAATAGCCCGATTTTATCCGGTAAAATATTCGCATCGCGGCACAACAGGTGAAGCAATCCTTTACAAGGGTGTGCGCTCCCGGTAACCCGCGGTAAGTGACCTTTCACGCGACTACCATTCATTTTTATTACTTTAATGCCACGTGGACACTTTCCACTTTATACAATTTAGCGTATGATAAAACAACCTCGATCAAACATTATTTTGTTACGAGCTTTTTCACGGTTTTGGTGTCTTTGCGAATTTTGTTATTTATTTTGCAAGCACTGGTTTCCAATTGTGTTTACATATTGGGTGTTAATTACATGTATTATTAGTGACAAAAGAATGATATATTATTATAATGACCACTCATATAAACTCATACACATGTATTTTAATACAAACGTATACAATAACGAAAAATATAAACATATTTTTTATACTGCTTTTGGCTCTCTTAATATTATATGCTGTTGTTCTATATCTATATCACATGAATTTTCATATCCTTTTAATTTGCAATCGTAAGATCGTTGCAGACCCAATAAACCACCCATTTAGATGCCTTGTCATAAAATAAAGACGCATTAACTTTAACAAGTGGTAATGTCGACGTCTTAACCTAATTGCTAATTTTCTTGGTTATTCAGTAATTATGCGTAATATTTTATTGTTAGTATATTTACATATATGAACCTGTGAACTTAAATGATTTGGGTAAATAAATATAGAGCATTTAAGTCTTCATAAAATATATAAGTAGAAAAAACGGCATTGAAGTAGCATACAATAAACAGCAAAAACAAACTCAAAACAACAAACCGTATCTTGTAAGTGGTATTATTAAAGCAAATCGCCAGTCTTCTCATTTACATGCCAACTTTGGGAACACGTGCGTCATATTTATTTATTTATTGCAATGTCACCAATAATCATTCCATGTACCATAAATGCCATTGTTCTAAAAAAAAACACCACTATAATCTCAAATTTAAATGCATTCAATCAAAAATTATATCAATATGTGTAACTGTACGGTTAACAAAGAATAAAACACGTATTATACTTTGATAATTTGATGAAATATAAAAGGACATGTCAATGTATGAATTTATATTCACAATTCTAAACCTAAAGTAGTAAGACGCTTGGGAAACAACAGCTTGATTCCAAACAACAAACCATTAGCGTGTCTCGTAAAGAGAAGGGACATTAACTAGGTAAGTGGTAATGTCGGCAAGCAAATGGCTCGTCTTCTAATTTACTTCCCAACTTTGGGAACACGTGCGTAATATTGATTCAATTTCATTACATCAATTACATGTAATATACTAGTCACTAATTTAATTACGTATAAGATAAAACGTTCAATCAGCTTTCTGGTAAACTTTAAAAAATAATTCAACAACTGAATTATGTCTTGTATGGGAAAACGTATTTATTTTATCTTTTGGGTACCTTAAAACGGATTTCTAATTTAATCATGACATGTGTCATCGTCAGGAACAGGTAGGTGAATGAAGGTTTTATGTGACTTTGTTCATTACTTAACAAATTTGAACCCTGCGTATAAACAAATTTAATCTGAATATAGGTATACCAAATCCAAAATACTTTAAAATTAATTTAGTCCCTATTCATGTTCAATAATAGACGGCGTTCGACAGTTATTTGAATTTTATTTCATCGTCCAAATCCAGGTCATAGTCTAAATTTATGATACTCTCGTCTGCCTATTTAAGTGACAATTCACGTTACCTACGTAAATATGTGTACCTACTCGTTTTGTTAAATTATATTATTGATTGATTCTAATGCCTCTAATTCCAATTAGCTAACTATGCCAAAAAAAATATTTATCATTTTGTACTCCTAGACCGAAATATGTTTTTCCTAGGAATATGATAATTTTATTTAACAAAGAATTTATTTTTACCGTCACAGATATTTACATATTATTTATGGAAAATTAAGAATTGTGGATCTGTACGCGCTGCGCTCACCAACGCGGTGCAATTTCCATCCGTTAAAGATAAGCAAAGCGCCATTTCATATTAAACATGACGCGATTTATCACATAGCTTATCTTATCTTTTGTACATAACCTAATCTATCTGATGGCAAAAGTGTAGTAGTGTTTAACACTGTAGATGGTAATGTAAGTATATTCTTGTAACGAGCGATTTGGAGTTCGTAATTGTACGATTTATTTACGGCCCTATCAGAATACCAGCGCTGTAATCTTGCTGAGATAGGTGCAATTTAATAAGAGTATGAAGTACATAGTGTAATAAGAGTATGAAGCCAAAAAAAAATTTTTTGGCTTCATACTCTTATTACACTATGTGTTATATATAAGTATAACATGTTTATAATTAATTATATATTAATAATTGTCGCAGGGGCAAAATAATGTAGATCTCAGTGCTGGCAAACCATCTGCATTTTGACCATGAAATTTGGTTTTTGTATAGATAGGCTGCGGTATTATCCACTTACCATATATTGCACTGAATATGGATTAAGTCGTCGCAGATAATAACATTTTATTTCTTGAAAATTATTATTGCAGTACGCTCTGCGTTCAACGACGCGCTGCAATTATAATCGCTCCAGATAAGCAAACCACTAGTTCATATTTGGTAAGCTAATTAAAACAAATTTAGTTGTAGGTGTCTGGTATTATTATTTTTTAAATTCCGGTTCCATCTAACTTATTTGAATTCGCTCGGCATCTGAATTATATAACGGATGATACAATACAAAATATCAACCTACGTCTGTGACTTAGGACTGTGATTTGGAAATTATAGAGTATCACTATTAATAATTGATTGCATTTGATTTGGCGGAAATGTACATATTTACATACAAAAATTGAGAATCACATAGCCGCCGTAGTAGTCCAGTGATAGGAGGCCACTACTGCTATGTCGGGGTCATAGGTTCGATTCCCGGGTCGGAGGCTCTCAGAGATAAAGGTGTAAAACCATTCCTTTATCTCTAGTTCAATTAGGATTTTTCCATTTTCTGGAAGTTTCCCGAAAGGCTCGCCACCTGTTACATGGGCCAAAACGTAACGGCGAATCGTGCATGTTAGCATTTATCTCTGCCTATCCCTTCGGGGATTACAGGCATGAAGTAACACTAAGAATCACATCATAAGTCCATGCAATTTGCATTTACTAATACGCCGAGCAATTTTCGTCTGTTCTAGATAAGTAAAGCAATATTTCACATTACATGTGACACCGTTTTCCAGATAACAATATTATAACATATTTCTGCACGTTATCGGATAGCTCATCAACAAACAACGCTGGGTGGCAGATCGTACCACGAATTTGCTTATCTTTATTGGAGAGCTGAAGCGTTTAGGTTGACATTTTGGTATACGTAGAACGTAGTTGGCAAGTGGTCCTAGCAATAATACTCCAACCATCAATCATTGTAATTCAAATAGAACATTCAAATAAATATGTTAATCTAACATTAACTCACGTCTATGCTTACTACAACCTTAAATTACACCCATTTTGGTGTGATGAAAAGGTGATTTGTATTATGAAAATAAAAATGTACATCACAGGTGCATGTATTTAGCATTTACACCTAAGAATAATAATTAAAGCAAGGAAGGCAAAAATAAAGAACTATAATCAACCGTTTACTCTATTCTTATCTAGGTACCTATGACCTGAGATTTGAGTGAGAAAGATGTAGGTGATTGGATAGCACCTACGTCCTAAAAAATCCTTATTCAAAATTTGAAACTCTTATTACTTGTTACGAAGTTTCTAACTATCAACTCTAAAACAACCCCTTACGGGTCAAATTGTGTGAAATCCCGTCTTAGTGAGCACCTACGTACTAAAAAACCTTCATGTAAAATTTGAAACTTCTAGCACTTGTCAATTTTGAGATTTTTTTTTTAATTTATGCACCGCAATTACGCATATTGCCAGTGTCAAGTAAAACGATATTTCGCAATGTAAGAGTCAGAGTCAGTCAGTCAATTTATCAGTCCGTCAGTCAGAGTCACAGTAATTCGAGTAAAGCGATGGTTACTTTACCAGAACATTTGCAATGAAGTTTTGGAGGCAACCCGAAAAAACTTGTTTTCGCACTGTTATTCTATTTCACTATACACGAGAACTATAATACGCCTATATCCAAAAAAAATGCCACCAACTTTATTTAATATAACTCAAAAATACACCAAGAAAATGAGATAAAATAAGAGGACCATATGCATCTTTCAAGGTTCCCGCCAAAACCCACTTTTTCTTATAATAGAAAAACTAAGAAAAAAATTAATACGCTTACACTCACAGCCCCACACTAGGTATAAACTTGTCGTGGGTGCCGTTGTACACACGCAACACATACACAAACACCCAGACCCGAAACAAATATCTGTAGGCCATACAAATATTTGTCCCGGTGCGGGGATCGAACCTGCGACCCTTCGAATCAAACGGTCGTCTCACACCGCTGGACTAACCGGGACGTCAATTATAAATAAGACTCGACACCTCTTATGTGGGAGAAAGCGTAACTGGCGAATCGTGATTATTTTTCACACGTAATCATGAATACCTGTATGAATTGAACTATTTGCCTTTTTGTATTTTAAATTACCTATTTACTTTTCCTACCCCTTCGGTATATACATAATATGTATAGTTCGCTTTAATTAAATCAATCCCTTATCATCAAATCTGAGGTATAACTAGGAAGAAATTATTCGCATTCTTGTTAAATACAGAAATTCGCAACGAGTTATCACAATATTTGCATTTCATAACTCAAAAAGCCATGGACTCTGTCTCTCTCTCACCAACACGTCGTGCAATTCCCGTCCGCTCCAGATAAGCAAAGTAATATTTCACATTGCTTATGACGTTGCTTTTAATATAACACTATTACGTACTCCTACTCGGTTTTTGCTCAACAACAATGGGGAGCAGGTCATACTACAATCTTGATTATACATATTATTATAAACTCTGTAGTATTGCTGGTCTGAATTAATCACAACTCATTTACTGTCCTCTCTTTCAGCGTTATAGAGTAATGTGACCCTTACTGGGTATTATACCTTTACGGGTAGGCACCGAGTTTATCGCGCCAAATATAACTTTATTACACACCTCCCGTGTGTCTTCTTTTTTATATTTATTCTTACATATTTACATACTAACTCCCTTCTTACATATACGCCGATTTCGAAGACCCTTGAACCCTTCAGACTGTTCTCTACCTATTTCCTCTGTTACTTATTTGTCCTTCTATAATTTCTAGTATATTATTGGTAGAGTTCCAAATGGTAGCGTTCATTATTATGATGTTCCGGTGATGGTAATGTATGGTCGCGTTTTATATTTTACAGAGTCAACAACTTAGATCGCCTGTCTGCATATACGCTGTTTTTGGCTGCTTTAAAGGCTACTGTGTTCACGTACCATCGCCATGAACTGCATGCTTATTTGTCCCCTTCATTACACAAAACACGCAATGTTTGCTAGAACTTTTACGATATGTGAGCCAGATATGAAACAACTACTTACCCGATGAATTTATTCGCTGAAATGCTGATATAGAAGCCTAATTTGTAGCATCTCTATGTACTTCAAAGTCGAGTCAAATACAAATCATCACGTAATTGTAAAAAGAAAGAAATAAACAAGCATTTATCTACCCTTTTAAATAAGAACCCCACTCTAACAAACTCTGTATATCCAATTTGGGCTTCACATTGTTGTGTAATTCGGATGAAACGAGGCACTCACGTCGTAATTTGAAAGTAGGCATCAGTTAATGGTTATGAACGGGAACACGCGTATATTTAGGCGTTCGATTTACCGAATTATCGATAAAAGAAGAGTAATCTCATTTTTAGAAAATCGAAATGTTATTCACATTTTGTATCTAGTTTCATAATACGAAGGCCCGTATTAATTAGCAGGGCTTGTATTTTAGCCCGTATTCGAGTCCTTTTTTCGGGGTCGAGGTTAATATACTCATGCGAACAATTCCACAGTCCTAAGGGACATAGTGACTAGGATGAGACTTCTACGCATTGAAATCGTTCTAGTGTCGTTTCACAGTACTTACGTTTGTTACTTGTGTATATTCTGTGTGTATGGTATGTTTTGATGAATTATACGTCCTGCTATTCTTCGGTAAGCTATGTAAACACCACAAAAATGGACTTTGATGGAGTTATGTTTTGTTTAAAATATTGGCTTAAAGAACGGTTGTCTGGTTCATTTCATACACAATGTATATAAAAACGTAACGTAACGTTACTTCACGTCTGTAATCCCCGAAGGGGTAGGCAGAGGTAAATGAATGCATTCAAGCATACATGCAAACACCCACGATTCGCCGGTTACGTTTTTGGCCCATGTAACAGGTGGCGAGCCTGTTGACATCTCCGGGCACTTTACCAAACTTCGAGGTACTGGGAAATTTCCAGAAAATGGCAAAACTCCCAATAGAAACAGAGATAAAGGACTTTACACCATTATCTCTAATAACCCCCTTCCCGGGAATCGATCCCTCCTGGTCCCTCAGCGTAGTAGTAGTGGCCTGCTACCACTAGGCTACCGAGGCAGTTACAATGTATATAACTTCCTTAATAATATAGTAGAAGCAGATAACTAATACTGGTTTGCTGGGATCGGGTCTGGGGGTACCTAAGCGCATTGCAGTTTAAGATTTTCTGGAAGTTTCCGTGTGCCACCCTCAGAGATATATTAAAAAAAAGATACATTAAATTAAATATGTCAGGCATCACAGTCACATGGGACGAAACGTAATTGGCGAATCGTGGGTGATGTATGTTTGAAACGCTTGAGTAAAAGCAGGAGAGTAACGTTTAATGTTTTATACAATTTAATATAAGGGGTCGTTCCAGTATTACGTAAGCAGATTTATTACAATTTTTTACAATCCCCCCTTATCAGCGAAATTTTGGAAAGCTCTTACCCCCCTCCCCCATGCTTACGTAAAAATTGATAAATGCATTTTTACCGTTTTAATTTTATCAGTATGCCGTTGTTTTATTAATTCATGAGCATGGGATATAATATTAGAAATATAAAATAGATTTAGGATATAATATTTAATTAAATAAACTATTTTATCACATTCCCAGAAATGTGTGGGTAATTCATATGTGTAAAAAACTAAATAGTTACTGATGACGTAATCATCTAGATCCTTCCGTCCCCATGTCATCAAATATAAGCAATGCAAAGACCCCCTCCACACCCTTATAGTGCTTACGTAATACTTGAACACCCCTAATTGGTAAGCTAATAAAAGATTTTTTTTACATATATTTATAACCTTGAGGTATTAATAGGGTTAGGCAGTGATAAATTCATGCATGCCAAAACCGAGGATACGCCAGAGTTATGTTTTTTGAGTCTCGGGTAATGGAGGACGACATTTTTGACATTCGTTTGGCACGGTTCCAAAATTTGCGGTAAATTTTATCAAATGGAGAAATCTTAATAGAAATCACTAATTCCCAGATTGGGCGATCGAGTATTAAACTGTTCTATTAGTAAGGTATTACACTACTTACTTCTAAACAACTAAGGTAAAACTTAACTTCACGCTCGCATTCCCCTAAGTGGTAGACAGAGGTAATTGCGTACATTAAAGCATACATGCAAGCACCCACGATTCTTCATTTCTTCAGTTACGTTTTGTCTCACGTAAACGGTGACGAGCTTTTTGACATCTTGCACATAACCAGATTCTAAAGGGTGCCACGGGGAAATTTCTGAAAAATTGAAAAACGCAATAGCACAACCGGGGATCAAACCCAGCATAGCAGTAGTAAGTTACACCGTCATAATAATATACAAGTAACTTAATAAATACCCATGTATTGTCTCGGAATCATTTTACATGAAAGCTTTGATGGAATCAACTTTACAGAAATCGACACCAACATATTAATGTATTTGTCCAGAGAGACAGAGGTGTAATGCAATCACGTTTTTCTACTTACCCGAAGACTTACACGAAAAACTATCCAGAAAATTAATATTGAATGGTGGACTAAATGTCACGTTCATATTTTATCCTCAAAGCCAAGTAAAGGTGTTAATAATGTCTTGAGTCTTGAGGTTAATGACGATAACGCGTGAGGTGCGAGGAGAAAAAGCCGCGTTTCTTTAGCCATATAGACTTGTAACTTTATGTGAGAGTAGCTGTGCCCGCGACTTCGTCTACGTGAGAAAAAATATGATTGTTTAGTATCTACCCGGACGAAGTCGTGAGCGCAGCTAGTATAAAAGTAGCGTAAGTTACTCCTTATTACATCAGCTATCTGCCAGTGAAAGTCCCGTCAAAATCGGAGACACTCAAATTCTATGTATTTGTATGTAGTTATGTATGTATGGTTGTATGGAGATAAAAGTAGCTCAAGTTACTCCTTATGACATCAGCTATCTGCCAGTGAAAGTCTCGTCAAAGTCGAAGACACTCCAATTCTTCTTATTTGTATGTAGGTATGTATGTATGTATGGATGTATGGAGATAAAAGTAGCCTAAGTTACTCCTTGTTACCTACCCGTGGAAGTCCCGTCAAAGTCGGATACACTCCAATTCTACTTATTTGTATGTAGGTTTGTATGTATGTATGGAGATAAAAGTAGCCTAAGTTACTCCTTATCACATCAGCTATCTGCCAGTGAAAGTCCCGTCCAAATCGGTCAAACCGTTCCCAAGATTATCCCCGCCAAATGAAAGAAAGACAGACAGACAGACAGACAAAAATTGTAAAAAATGTTGTTTTGGTATACGTACCGTGTATACATACATATGCGTTTAGTAAAAAGCGGTTATTTTAATATTACAAACAGATACTCCAATTTTATTTATTTGTATGTATATAGATTTATTATGGAAGCTACAATACAACATAAGACCTAAAAATTCTGTGAAAATTTTAAGCGTCTACATTATAGCGGTAACAGAAATACATAATTTGTGAAAATGTTAGCTTTCTAGCCATCACTATTTATGAGATACAGCCTGGTGACAGACAGACGGATGGACGGACAGACAGACAGACAGCGGAGGATTAGTTAGTTATCCGTAGGGTCCGTTTTTACCTATTAGGTACGAAACTCCCTACAAGATAGAACTAAGATACAGAATAGCTTAAAAATATTCGATACGATTCTTTAAATTGACATAACTTTTTTATTTCTGAACCGATTCACATGAAACAAACACTTAATGTTAAGTGAAACTTATTACAATATATTAGTGAAAACCGCAAATCGAATAAGCCTAAGAATTAGCGTGCACAAACACACAGACAAACAGACATTTTTTCGGGTTAAAAAGTACCCAGTGTTGTGCGCCAAAGGTTAAAGTATAATCATATCAAGTTTCATTGTAATCGGACCGGTAATTTTTATGTGATGCTTGAACAAACAGACAGACAGACAGATAGACAAAACATTTTCTAATCACATATTTGTGTTCGGTATCGATCTAATAACATCCCCTGGTATTTATTTTTTCAATATTTTTAATGTACAGAATTTACACTTCTACAGATTTATTATAAGTATAGATGTCACAGTCATTACGAGGTAAAGTGATATGGGATTAAATAAGAATTTTTGGACTTTTGTACTTTGAAAAGAAAATACGTAAAGCTCATAAGATTACTTGGGCGTCTATCTGTCTGTCGGTTATAGCCGATTTTCTCCGATAGATCTTGCCCGATTGTATTGAAATTTGGTACAATAATTTATATAAATGACCTAGACATGAAAGTGTCACAAAGAAGCCAAAATTTTGCAGAACCGTGTTGTATGTAAGAGAGGCATTATTGTGTGGATTTCATAAATACCTATGTTTTACAAATAGTTTTGTATTTATTTATGAAAATTTGTCATATTCCTCTCCCCTTTATTTCTGAAATTGTTAAGACTAATATTTTGAAACGAAAAAAAACAAAGAAATAAATAGGAGTTTTCTACCTATATTTTACAGGAGAGTTATATACAACATACTGCGAGTATCTTGGCCGGTTTTTACATATTTACTGCTTCCATCGTTCTAGTCAAATAAACGTATTTAGGGTAAGACATGTCTGTAATACTCTCTACGCGTACAGCGGTAACGTTTTAGTCCTTTGTAGTGTTATTTACGTGACTTGATTGATAGAGATGAATATTCAGAGAGGCAGTGCCGACAAATCTCCCCATGTTTCGTCTATGAGGCCTTGTTTCCACCTCTTGGAATTGCAACATAAATCTCTGCCGAAAATCGGCATGTGTTTCCTTTTACATCACCGCTCTTTGACTAAAACTAGCAAAATCGTTGTAGAATTATATTGGTATAGCTTCGTCTGGTGGCCAGATCAATGTAACAGGTACAAAAATAACTGATCTACTTTTGATTTGAACTTTTCGTTAGCGACATAGATAAAGGAGATGTCGGACACACGGATCGAATTTGTTGTTGTTCGTGTTATTTTGATAGAGCCACTAAATTTTAACTGCTTAAGTAGATTATTTAAGTAGATACATAGGCGCAGAGATCTGTATTGGATAATTTGGTTTTGATAATAATATACGTGTCATAGATATCTGTTGAGTATTATAAGGGAAAGGGATCGACCAGTAAACGCGGTAGTCAGTTGCATACTAATTTATTCGTAGGCAAATAGGCGCGGGACACAGCCACACGCACACATATCAATCTAAGTTACAAATACTTAACAATCCCTACCCCTTTAAGTTGTTACCCAACTTACTAAAAGAACTGCTTATAAAAAACTTTAGGACGAATGCGTTTAGTTTCAGGATCCTGTGGCGTAAGGTATTATTGATGTCCGACGGGTTGACGGGTTCCTCCGGAGGCGAATAGAAAACCGGAGACAATGCTTGTCGTCGAGGGTTGACAGTCATCTTTGGCGAATCCGTCGTCGGTGATACTGTCCCTTCTGCTGGACGTTCCTCCTCTTCCTCCAGTTGTAGAGTTACGGACTCCCGGGAAGCCGATCCTTCTGCTGTTCTTGGCACGATGAGGTCTAAGTTTTCCGCGGTCATAGGCGGCGGATCCATAAACGGCATGTCGGGCTGTAGGTCGGAGATGACGTTTGGGCTCCAGGTATCGTCTTTCGTTGAGTACCCCTGATTCCTCATTTGGTCAACGTGTCTTTTCATCACGCAGTCCAACTCCGGAACAAAAATTTCATACATCACATTACCGATTTTTTCTTTTACTACTCCTTTTATCCAACAGAATCTTTTATTATTTAGGTTTTTAGTAATCCATACATTATCATTTATTTTAAATATAGGTCTTGGTTTCCCTTTGTAATGTTTAACCTGTGAAGACTGGTGACCGCACACAGTCTGAAAAAGATCCGTCGTGGAGGGCGAAGGATGCTGTGGATTTAACAAATTCAACCGGGCCCGTAGTGGTCGACCGTACACTAATTCCGCGGGTGACATTTCGGTGGTACTGTTTATGGAGTTCCGATAATCGAATAAAAACTTCAAAATTCTCTCTTGAACAGTTTTTTTATTTCCATTCCTAAGAATTATAGTTTTTAAACCTTTTTTAATGACTTTAACAAGACTTTCCGCCTGACCGTTACTACACGGATGATAAGGCGGAGTACAGACGTGTTTAATTCCATTTAAAGTACAAAACTATTTAAACTCTTCACTTGTAAACGAGGTACCATTGTCTCTCACCAAAACCTTCGGTATGTCTACTCGCGACATAAACTCATTAAGTTTATTAATAACAGCCTTAGAACCATACGAAGATGACATCGGAAAACATTCCACCCATTTACTAAAAGCGTCCACTATAATTAAATACATTTCGTTATAGAAAGGACCAAGAAAATCTATGTGAATACGATAAAATGGATGCGGCGGATGTGGCCACGGCGCCAGCGGTGCGTGCGGCGGCGCGGGCCGCAGCGCCGCACACACTGCGCACTCAGCCGCCAGCCGCTCCAGCGCCGCGTCGATACCCGGGAACCACACGTGCCTACGAGCCTCTGCTTTCATCGTAACTATTCCGAAGTGGGAACTATGTAATTCGTTACAAATAGTGTCTCGTAAAGGTATCGGTACGATTACCTTGTGGCCTCGCATAACGCAGCCGCGCTCCACGGATAACTGGAACCGACAGTTATGATAGGGTTTCATCTGCGAATCATTCGTTTTCCTCGGCCAACCGTTCTGTATAAAATTTTTAACTTTTACTAAAATAGGGTCGCGGTCTGTTTCGTGGCATATTTCGAGAACAGTAACGGGGAGGCTGCCTTCTAATACGAAATTAACGTAGGCGGCGGGCTCCTCGCCAGGCTCCGTAAAATGTGTGCAATTTTCCCTCTCCTTCTCGGGAAGAGGCGCCCTCGACAAATAATCTGCGATATTATCGTTACTGCGTACATACTCGATTGTATAATTATACGCAGACAGAAACATCGCATAACGTTGTAACCTATTAGCCGACACTTCAGGTATACCTCTTTGCGAACCAAAAATACTTAGCAACGGTTTATGATCTGTCCGCAGGATGAAAGGAATGGATCGACCATATAAATATTGGTGGAAACGACGAACTCCGAAAATTATAGCCGTCGCTTCCTTTTGTATTTGTGCATATTTTTTTCTGCAGATGATAATGTTCTAGAAGCGAAAGAAATAGGTCTTTCAACCCCGTCCGAACCGATCTGTGACAAAACAGCACCTAACCCTGTCAGTGACGCGTCCACGGTTAAAATGATAGTCGCTGCCGAATCAAAATGTGCTAAAATTCTGTCTGAAATTAGTATTTTTTTAACAGAAACGAATGCATTTTCGTGTATGGTTGACCACTCCCATTTCGCATTTTTGCGTAAGAGGTCAAATAAAGGGCTCAAAATCGATGACGCGTCCGGAAAAATGATTGCAATTGAGAAACATTATATGTTCTTTCGGTTTCGATTATGGCTTTAACTTTCTCTGGTGACGTCCGGACACCGTTCTTGTCAATGACGTGGCCCAAGTAAGATATTTCATTTTTAAAATATTCACACTTATTATGCTGAAGAGATAAAAGCATCTTCTAAGCATGGTAAAACAGCAGTCAACCTTTCTCTATGAATGCTCAAATCTTCCCCAGTTACTAAAATGTCGTCCAGAAAAAATACAGTACCTTCCAAGTCCGCCAGCAAGCACTCCATCGCTCGCTGAAAAATAGCCGGCGCGCTTGAAAGACCGAACACTAAACGCGTAAACTTGAATAAGCCGCGGTGCGTATTGATGCACGTGAGGTCTTGCGATGACCCATTTAACAGAAATTGATTGTAAGCCATTGAAAGATCTAATTTGGTGAAATTAACACCCCCATGCAACCTAGAAAAAAGTTCCGCCACAGTTGGTAAAGGATATTTATCGATAATTAATTGTTTATTTATAGTTACCGAAAAATCTGCACAAATACGTAATCCTCCATCTTTTTTTAACGCAGGTACTATCGGTGCGGCATAGTCTGAGTGGTCCACGGGCTGTAAAATATCTAAACTTAACAAGCGATCCAACTCCTTGTCTATTTTATCCTTAAGAGAATAAGGTACAAGTCTAGCCTTAAAAAAAATCGGTTTGGAGTCTGGCTTTAATCGTAATTCAACGTAATTTATTAAAAGTTCCCAGTTATTCAAAAAATGTTTCGTACATAGCAATATGGTCCTGTACCGCAACAGTGGAAATATTGTGTTTTTGAGCTCCGCAGTCAACGACACTTATATTAAAAGCCTTATTATTTACATGTTAATACAGTAAGACTAGAATATTAACGATACACATTATTCAAAGGTAACTATGCGTCGCAAGAAACTGTTACGTCACAGTTTGTAATCATGTATCAAGGGTTTCTAACCACCAATAATAGATAGTGTTAGCAATTGCATATTACCCATATTTGAAGAGTCAGATTCAGAAGCTACAATATCTGTATATATATGACTAGGTACACTGTTCGATAACCATTTGTTTTATTGAATATTGAAATGCTTGAGGTGCAAAAAAAAACATAGTTATAGGGATAGGGCTTTGATACACATATTAAATTGAAGCAACTCAATGTATGGTCGGTCGGATAGACTATAAAAGTAGCATTTTTTTGTCTCGTCTATAAAGAATATATATGTAAATTAATGGATATAGGTATGCACCTGGTCCTAGTTTAACATCCGGGTATTTGATGTATTTGCCCTTTCTTTCGACCTTTGTAAGTAATAGTAAAAGAGGGATTCTGATTATCGTTTTACTTCAGTAAACTGTATGGAAATAATAGCGATAGTAAAAAAGGGAAAAAAGCAAAAATAACAATGTTGAAAAGCAGGAACAAAAGCGACTAAGCTTTTGAGCCCCACTTGAATATTCACATTTTTGTTGAAATAATACTTCTTACTCATTTATCTTGTCTCGTTCAGGTACTGAAACAACTTCCCGCTTGCAACCACAAACATTGAAAAACTACTGAAACTTCAGGTTATTTTTTTTATGTAATGGAAGTGGTAAACAAGCTTGCAGTTCACATTGATGTTAAGTGATGACTGCAGCCTATAGAAGTAATGACACCCACACAAAGACCAAGGTCAAAATGCAGATGCGTTACCACTCCTGAGGCCTAAGGTGTTACGCCTCTATGCCGGAAATTACAGGGCCGTACATTACCACCTGACCGGAACACTATAGTGCTGAACACTACCATTTAGCGGCAAGTATATTAGGTAATGCGGTACGCCCGCGAGCTCCGGCTCTGGAGCTCTACCACCAGTAGAGGTTAATGATCGAAACACAACTTGGTTCAATAAATACGTATTTTTTATCAATAAAAAGAAAGTGTGACAAGTAAACTGTTTTATGACGACCCGGTTGGTCCAACGGTGTGAGATGACCAATTGATTCGAAGGGGCGCGGTTTCGATACCCGCACCGGGACAAATATTTGTATGGCCTACAGATATTTGTTTCGGGTCTGAGTATTTGTGTATGTGTTGTTTGTATACAACGGCACCCCCACGATACAGGTTTATACCTACTGTGGAGTTGTGAGTGTAAGCGTTTTTTTTTTTTTTTTTTATTGATGGGTCACAGTAAGTCAACACTCATTTTTGGTACGTTGCAAGAACCAAAGAACATACTACGCTACATTTTATAGAAATAGAAATAGAAATAGAAAATATTTTTATTTCGAATAGATCTTTACAGATACTTTCAAAACGTCAATAAATCATAAACTACCTAGAGCGAATAACCATTACATATAGTAAAGAAAAATCATATATTAATAGTAAATTAAAAATTAAAATTTAAACTATTTGGTTAAAACATAATAATCATAAAATTTTTCAATTCCTTCAATGATAATAAATGAAGAAAAAGAAAAACTTATTCGTCAAGATCAATGTTATTCACTTAGCAGAGTTCCAAGTGCAGTCACTACTGAGAAGAACTCCGCTACCCAACAAACTCAGTAAGAGCTCTTTTAAATGAAAGCTTAAATCTAGTACAGATTATCGTGAAAAATCAAATAATGTCAACGTCCATAGCATAGATGCAAATAAACTGCTATCTACTAAATGTGATGTAGCCCCTGCAAACCAGAACAGACCAGTCCCCACCAACAGCACCCGTTCACGAGTATGACGCATGTGACAGCCATTGCCCTCCTCGACCATTTTAGAGGGAAGTGAGCAACCCGCCACACGACGCCGCCAAAGGCAAAGACATTTAAGCGTGCATGACTGTTCCGGATATGCATACGGCAAAATAAAAGATGGAATTCATTTTCAGCCAGGGTATTCACATTATTCAACCCTTAACAATAGTAGATACTAATTACTGAATACACGAAATCACAGGATCATGAAATAGCCTGGTAGCGATCGCTATAATCCCAAGACGTATTATCATTAAGATAATCACTGGTCTTATAGTAATTACATTTATATAAACGTTCTTTCATTACTTTCTTAAATTTATTGATCGATAGACTTTGAACGTTTTTGGGGATTTGATTAAAGAACCGTATACATTGACCTCTAAAAGAATTACTGACCCTATTCAGCCGCGTTGCATGCATGGACAACTTGTATTTGTTCCTAGTATTTATACTGTGATTGTTACCTATTGTAGGAAACTCATTAATGTTTTTACGGACATATAATACATTTTCATAAATGTATTGCGAAGCTACAGTCAGAATATTTATTTCTTTAAATTTATCTCTAAGAGATACCCTGGGACTCAACCCGTAGATAGCCCGGTCAGCTCTCTTTTGCAGTACAAAAATAGTGTTGACGTCGGCGGAATTTCCCCATAGCAAAATGCCATAGGACATTATACTGTGAAAATAACTAAAATAAACAAGGCGAGCCGTCTCGACGTCTGTTAATAGTCTAATCTTTTTCACAGCAAATGCTGCCGAGCTAAGTCTATTAGCTAATTTGGCAATATGAGGACCCCATTGCAATTTAGCATCCACGGTAATGCCCAGAAATACCGTGGACTCTACGATCTCCAATACTTCCTCATTTATCTTAACATTGGTTTCAACCTGTTTTACGTTAGGAGTAGTAAATTTAATACATTTTGTCTTACTGCTATTTAACGAAAGGTTATTGGCGCTAAACCAATGTACTATATTAGAGAGAGTATTGTTTACACAGTCAAAATCTACCTCCTGTCTTTTAATTTTGAACACTAAAGAAGTATCATCAGCAAACAATACCATCTCTTGGCCATCATTGATAATGTAGGGTAAGTCATTAATATAGACTAAGAAAAGAAATGGCCCTAAAATAGAGCCCTGTGGGACCCCCATATCCATTGAAGTCCCGGGAGATCTTGTCCCATTTACATCAACACACATATTTCTATTGTTTAAATATGAAGTCATAAGCTCGAGAGCGGTATCTCGAAGGCCGTAGTGATATAACTTTCTGACCAATGTTTCATGCTGAACGCAATCAAATGCTTTAGATAAGTCACAGAATACCCCTAGTGCATTATGTGATTTTTCCCAAGCTTCAAAAATGTGTTTGACAAGTTCAACACCTGCATCGGTAGTTGAACGACCCCTAGTAAATCCAAACTGTCGACAATGTAAAAGTTTATGATGGTTAAAGTGTGCAAGTAGTTGAATTAAAATAAGTTTTTCAAAAATTTTACTTAAGACAGGTAGTACAGAAATTGGTCTAAAATTTGTGGGGTCACTTGTACTACCAGATTTAAAAAGAGGAATCACTTTACTATGTTTCATTAAGTCAGGAAATATACCACTTACAATACTATTATTAAACATTGCCGCTAGGTAAGGTGCAATCACATCCATTATTTCATATGCAACTTTTACAGATAAGCCCCATAAATCAGTTGTGTTCTTAATATTAATAGACTTAAAGGCATGTATAACATCCGCAGTATTAACTAACTTAAAATTAAATATAGTTTTACTTTGATGTACATTTTTTTTCAATAATGATTCGGCGACGGTAGGCGATGAAATGAGGTCTCCAGTCAAAGAAACTGGAATATTAGCAAAGAATGTTTCAAATGCTAAAGCAACTTCTTCGTCAGTAGTAACATGTTTATTGTCAATTATTAATTTAAAATCAGAGTTGCGTTCAGCTTGTTTCCCAGTTTCACTATTAATTACATTCCAAGTCGCTTTAATTTTGTTATTTGAATTTTTAATTTTATTTTTAATGTGAAGTGCCTTGGCTGCAAAACACACTTTCTTGAATATTTTCGAATATAATTTAACATGATTTTTAAACGAATTGGTGTGATTATGTGACTTTTCTCCATACAGGTCATACAATCTCTGTCTACTCTTATGTATTCCAACCGTCGCCCATTCATTGAACGACTTATGACTTCTTACATTTATTGTCTTATTGGTAAAAACTAAATTAAATTCTGTTAAAATTGTGGCAAAAAAGTCATTGTATAATATGTTAGGATCGTTATGGTATTGCACGTTTGCAAGTTTTGGGACAATATTTTCTCTGAATTTCTTAATTCGCTTCGCATTGAAAGGAACAAATACAATTGCTCGTTTATTTTTATCATTATGTAATTGACTACAGAAGGAAACTAACTGACCACAATGGTCGGAGCTTAATTCAGTCAAAATATTTTTATTTGTAGGTTCAAAATCGATAAAAATATTGTCTATGCATGTCGCTGAGTTCTGTGTAATTCTAGTAGGTTCTGAGAACAAATTATGCAGATTAAATGACATAAGTAACGATTTAAACCTCACAGTTGTTGGAGTTTCCTCCAATAAATTTATATTGAAATCTCCGCAAATAATGACACGTTTTTTTGAAGCAGTTAGATTGTTCAGTACAACATCTAAAATTTTTTCAAAACATTCATAAGATCCACTTGGAGGTCTGTATACGGACACAATAATCAAGCGCTCAAGCTCCACACAGGCTATTTCTGCAGTTCGTTCAACGGAAAGACTCACTATATCTCTGCGTTCCTTATGTTTAATGTCTTTTTTTAACAATATAAGAGAGCCACCACGTATTGCATGTGACCTACAGAACGAACTGCCTACCTGGTGCCCACTAAAATTGAATATTAATTCGCTATTTTTCAACCAATGTTCAGTAAAACAACAAATTTGTATGTCATGAATGTTTAAAAATAACTCAATTTCTAATTCTTTACCCAATATTCCTTGTATATTTTGATGCACCAGGTTTACAATGTTATAATTATTATTATGAAACAACATACTAGATTTATAAACATTTTCCTTAGGAAAATGAGAGCAAGAGGCTGTCTCTTTTGTCTCTAAATCTAATTTAAATGATTTAATTGAATGTCCACATTATTAGATGTCATTTGTAAACTATCATTCACAGTATTGGTAGTAAAACTACTCAATACTGATTTGTCATTTACTATGCTAATATTTTAATCAATGTTTTTGATTCTGAGCAATTTTCAAGGGAAAAGTACAGTAACTTATATAGCGCTTACACCGATTGAATGGAACATTCACGTCGATCACTTTAACCGAAGTTATCCGTTGTCCGTGGCTCGTAGAAACCCTTACATTATTCCCAGGGCGTTTAGAACTCCAGTCTGTGTGAGATCATAAATCCTTTCGAGGGATCGTTGGCACGGAGTGCACTTGAAATTCTACCAAATTTAAATATCCTCTTTCCAAAATCATAAAAATCACATTACGCATGACAAAGCACACTGCATTATCTACTTTCTGTGTGCATTTATTGATTATTATTGTACTTTTGTGTATGCAACATGGCAACAGTGAGAAAACAGTGCGATTGTGTTATGTGACTTGTTTAACATTTTTGATCTGTAGGTGCAAGGAGGACCGTGAGTGCGCTCGTATTTTCTTGAAATAGAGGGTAGATATAGGTACATATTATAAACTAGCTGTGCCCATGACTTCGTCCGTGTAGATACGGAACAATAATTTTGTTCAATGCTACGTGGATAAAGTCGCGGGCACAGCTGGTCTAAATTAAATATGTTTTGTAAACGGCATTCAACTCTGTTTAAAAGTTTTGAAGCAGTGCTTGAAGTAAATATTCAATTGACCATAACCTTTTTCCCTTACCTTACCGATTTTGACGAAATAATGTTTTGACAACACTAATTATAAATAGTTATCTGTAATCCACATGTGAAAACCGCGTTCAAATCCGTTGAGTAGTTTCGAAGTTATAACGTACCAAACAGACATACAGACAGACAGCCAAACATACAAAAAATTTGTTTTTTTAGAAAAAAAATAATGTACAGACACTTGATTTCTACTGTCTTATTATACGTATATATTCATGCATATTTCCTCGATTAGCTAGTTACTATTACCTTTTTAAGGTTCCTTCACTGAAAAAGAAAAGGCAAAACCATTATAAGTAAAGGATTTAAGAAGTCACAATGCATAATTTAGACTCCCAGGTTTTAGATTAGACATTGATGTTAAGTGATGACTGCAGCCTAAACACATCCACACAATGACCAGAGGTTAAAATGCAGATGCGCTGCCACTCCTAAGGCATTAGGTGTTATGCCTCTGTGCCGGAAATGACAGGGCCGTACATTATCACTTGACCGGAACACGATAGTGCTGAGCACCACCATTTAGCGGCAAGTATATTAGGTAATGCGGTGGTGCCTACGCCCGCGAGCTCCGTCACTAGAGCTTAACCACCAGTCAGAAAAAAAAATCACTTAACAAAAATATGTTTTATTTCATGCATTCTATCGATCACATTTGGGTTAAATTTTGTACACAATAACATATGGATTTAACAGCGTAGGTATTCTGCCAACATCGATGAACACGTTCAATATTGGAGTGCCACCAAACCACGAGCGTTTCAATAATGTAATATAGACTAACATTATTAGCTCTCACATGGTCTTGTAAACGCTTAAAACGTCGATGTCAAGGCAGCGGATATGATATGAAAGCTAATATTGTTTGTACACTACGGTAGACGGGTGGAAACCGAGTATCTAAGTATATTTCTGTAATGAGTAGGTACCTACCTACTGAAATGATTATCTATTTTATTACCTAAAATTTAAAGTAATAACCTAAAACGACTTATTGTTCTTGGCCGAACTTAATGTATAAATAGACCTAAATTAATTATAACTAAGTATCTCTTAAAGTTCTTTCTTAATCGGGCACTCTTATCAGAGTGGTCGTGGTTGTGCAGATGGGTTAATTTGTTATATTGTTCTTGTCTAGTACGGCTGTATTGGTTATCTGCTTCCATTTTTGACGGATAGAGGCGATGCGTATGCACTGGACTATAGTACACTTAGTTGCGTTTTTAATTTGGTCGGTCCAGCGGGTTGGTGATCGGCCGCCTCCTCTTTTGCTTTCTATTTGACCTTGAATCACGAGTCTCTCCATCGAACACTCATTTCTCATTTCTGGAGATGTGACTAAAGAACTTCAATATTGGTAATTGCACAGTTGACGAAAGGCGTTCTTTAATTTGAAGTCTAGAATATCGCGTAACACCACGATATTTGTCGTGTTTTTCGTGGCAATAATAACGCTGTTAGATATGTTATATGTTTTGTAAGAAATCGTAAAATAATACGATTGTTTAATCCCATAACGCAATAGTTGTTGATCACAGTCGCTAACGTCACATCAAGCATGCGCCACAATATTACGTTTGAGTACTAGCTTGTTATAAATGTGTTTTATTCAAAATGCAAAGTATGGCAACAAAAGATGGACGGCATTCTAGAGCAATTTTAGCAGTTTTTTTATAACGTTTATGTCGACATTTTACTGTGGCTCGTTTAAATGTCGTGTGCAACAAATTGTACGGAAATATATAGGTTTATCTAATATATAAAACTGTATAAACATTCTTTGCTTGTTTTGAGCTAATGTTTGTTCTCAAAACGAGCAAAGATGGTAATCTTCGTGTAGATGGTAAGTGATAGGTACTACATAAACATGAAAATTTGTGGTCTCCATGCAGATGCACCGCCACTCTATATCTCATTATTTCCAAAATATAATGCATATGCATAAAACACAAATGTTTTGCATATCTACAAAATATTTAAGTTTTATATATTATTTTATAACATCTATTGTAGAGATTCTATTTCTTCGTAACCGCTATATGACCATCTAAGAGCGTTTGTGCCCTACAAGGAATTTTACTGTCCGGCATTCCGATTTTTGACGGTCCGGTGTGGCATGCAGAAACGATGAATTGGGAAAAGTGAATTTTCGAACAGTAAAATTACGTATAGTGCACAAGCTAGTACCGCAAAAAGTCGGAAAGCCGGACAGTAAAATTCCTTGTATTGCACAAACGCCCTAGCCCGTAGGTAGTTTTTATGTTAACCACGGAAGAGAAGAAAGGTTTAGAGCTATGCGATGAACAATCTCACACATATTTTGATCGATTTTGACGTTTTACGATACGGTCTATCAACAACTTTTAACCGTATAAGTATTTCTTACCAGTTATTTATTTTGAGGCTCGGATACAATATAATGCTCAGATTATCATCTAGAGTAAAACCTAAATAATATGGAAATTAATTTATCGAATGCTACGTCTTAAGTCAAAAAATGGAAAAAAACGTATGGATTATATTTATCAAAGAATGGAAAATTTAACACGTCATTTTGCAGCGGTGTTCGAGACTGAACAGCTTGGTATATACCAGTTTTTTTGCGTCAGCAATTATTCTCGAAGCCCGCCAATCTATACCATCCATACCATAATACCATCTATACCACCTATACCAGCTAATTTATCCTTGCTATAAATGTGAACTTGTTCAATATGTATTGGTCAAATAATACAGTTGTCCAGGGTGACCAGATAAGAGGATATTTACTATTTTACTAATCTATTTGCCTCATGAAAACAAAATATTAATGTTAGTCTTATTTTTTTTATACATATTAAAATACGTAACTGAAACTGATAGTACCTATATAAGTAAAAATAACCCGTAATGTTCGAACACTCAAAAGATAAATTGTGTCAAGATTTTCCTACAAGTAATTTATATGTGAAAATGAAATTGAACACGAGAGTTATTCTTGTGTTGTGTGATTCTGTTGATGGCTGTCTACAAATTGTTGTATTTAAATACTCGTGTGCAATTAAATGAAAAGACGACATAAATGTAAGAAACGCGAGGCCCTTGTAAATATATATTAACACTCGTCTTCGCTTCACCTACTCGGAATATGAAAATTTGATCAGTATGGAAATATCACTGGAGAAGAGACATACACTCGTGAAATAATAATATTATTTCCGTGAGAGCGCCCAACACTTTAAGATATTATGTGTTTGTACTGACTTGTTACATTGTTTCGTAATATGACGGGAACATGTTTAAATTTTTGAAACCTAATACGTGCTCACGAATACAATGTGTATTTTGAAAGTTGAATAAGCTTTAAAGATTATTGCCTTTGTTAGTACCGATGACCCAGTTCGTGCAGTTATGAAGTATATAAATATAACTACGTTAAGAAAAACCGACTTCAAAACTGAAAAGTAAAAAATAATAAAGATTTAATTGTAATTGTCGGTTTTTCTTAACGTAGTTATATTTATTTAATACTTTTTAGTTTAGTGCTGCATTGCCAATTAGATTTATGTTCACATCTGTTAAATTTGTAAAATCTGCTCTTTTAGCTTAGTGACAATTAGATACCTAATCTAAATTGTTTAGGTGGTTGGATACAAAATTATTACACGGTTATACGAAATCAATGAAAAAGTTTTATCCACGAAGGAGTAAATAAGCTGTGTTATGTCGTCGATGAGTAAATGTGTCATTGTCATTTGTTGTCATGCGCATTAGGACTATCTAGGACGTCAGTGGATTCAACGCACTGTAGTAGGGGACACTAAAGGAATAAGAATAGCGGGCGAGTTGTCAACTCGCCCGCTATTCTTATTCCTTTAGTCTGAGGTGAAAGTAAATTAAAAAAAAGCTCATAAAATAAAAACTGATGGGCCTATCTGAATCAATTTTTTATGGGACCAATTCGAAACTATTCCGCATCAAACAAAACAAGAATGACGTAAATCGGTCCAGAAATCTCGGCGAAATTCGCGTACATACATAAAAAAAATATACCGACCGAATTGAGAACCTTCTCGTTTTTTGAACTCGGCTAATAAAATACATCCGACGAATTGTCTGAGCCAGAATCAGATGTTTCAATATAAACTTATTCTTTAGAAAATATATAAATAATTGCCATGTTAAGTTATCTACTTCAAATGAAATCACAACATTTCAATAGAAAAATTGATTTATGAATTGGATTTTTCATTTCGAAATTTTAATCGCAATATTGTCTTTCATAAATTAACGGTCAAAGTTCACGCTCAATTAGAGATTCCGCTAGGAGGGCGGGAGGCGTGCAATGTTCAGGTAAAACACAAATATTTGCTAGCTTTTCGGCCAAATACTGAAACGTCACTTAAATCTAAGTGGGACTGAGAAGTCCTCCGTCTTGAGAGACAGTCTTCTATACTTGACGGTTGCTTAAAATTAAGTGAGTATTTGGTCATTTGCAAGTAGGTTGTCTGGAGGAACAACGTGGCGCGGCCCGTGTGAGCGTGCTCGTTTTTGTCAAAATTGGCGTAGAGCGGAGCGTGCACTTTGAAACTCACTTTTGTAAGATACAGGTGTGGATATTAAACATTAGCCGGCATAAGATACCTGATTATATTCGTTCTCAAATAATAAAATTACTAAACCGTTGAAAAGGTAGTAAAAATTGTAACCAACTGGCTTACATGAAAGCTATCCACTGTCCTAACATTGGCGTTCAAGTTGATAAACAAGCTAAAGAGCTTGTTTATCAACTTGAACGCTCTACCATGGCCGCCGTACCAATGACATTATTTCTTGATTAAAAAAAAAGTAACTTCACGCCTGTAATCCCCGAAAGACTTTAAATAATAACTGACCATTTTCTAGATCCCGTATGCCTCCACCCATCTCTATTAGTTATAATAATACTCCGATACCGGTGAAAAACTATGCAAAATTTTAAGGGGTCTTCCTTGACTCAAAACTGACTGGATTACCACATTGTAATTTCATAGCTAATAAATGTGAAATAATATTGAAGATAATTAAATGTCTTTCAGGAGTCTGGTGGGGTTTTTATTTAAAATTACTCACCCTTTTTATTTAAAATTAATTTATAACGCTTTAGTGAGAAGTGTTCTTGATTACGGTACATTTCTACTTCAGCCATGTAGTGCAGTTGCCATAAAAAAACTTGATAGTATACAATCCAAATCACTACGTATAATAAGCGGTGCTATGAGGTCTAGTCCTATCAATGCTTTACAAGTCGAATGTTGCGATCCACCACTCCATCTAAGAAGACAATTTTTAAGTGATAAATTTTTATTTCGCTGTTTACAGTTTTCTAACCATCCACTTATAAGAAAGCTACATATTCTTTCCGAATATGTTGAGAGTTTTCCCTACTGGTCACATAAACGCACTCTCTGTATAGTACTTAGTTTTCGTAAATATTTGTCTCTGTCTGTTCCTGTACATAGATCTTCAATGCTTCCAATGTTTCAATGTACCTACGAATCTTTAACACTTTCTCCTATCGTACATCTAGATTTAGACATCATTAAAACAGAAACTGCTAATGGGCAATTCATTTTTACTGCACATAAAAGGTTCTCAGATACCAATTATATATTTACGGACGCTTCAAAACACGAAAACAGCTGTGTGGGTGTGGGAATATACCACTCGCAGTATGAAATCATAGAAAAAATTAAATTACCTATTGAATCTTCCGTGTTTACCGGTGAACTGTATGGTATCTTTAAAGCTATTGAATACGTATTAATGTTCAAACTGCAGAAAGCTGTAATTTTCACCGATGCATTAAGTGCATTGCAAGCCATTCAAAAATTTTCTTTTCGGTCCAACAAACTTAATCCCATAATTTTCGACATTCGTCGTTTATTACATGATTGTTACCAAAAAAAATATGTTGTTCAATTAGCATGGATCCCAGGGCATTGTGGCATTATTGGTAACATGAGAGCCGATGACCTTGCTAATGATGCTATACAAAATGGAGACATGTTCCCGTATAAGATTTACTGTCCCGACTTATTGTCAATGCCTAAAATTTCACTTCATTCTTCGTGGCAAGATTTATGGAATGTCAGCAGCCAACGGAAAGGCATCTGTTACTCAAGCATTCAAAGAGTCATCCCTCTGAAACCATGGTTCTTTTCCTTGGATTTAGACAAAAGATGTATTAGTGTAATAACCAGAACCAGATTAGGACATACGTGTACACCTCAACATCTTTCAAAGTTGCATATAATAGAGAGTCCTAAATGTGATTGTGGAGACGATGCTATTGGGGACGTAAACCATGTCCTTTTCTCTTGTGTTCCTATGACCATTCCTCTTTCTATTCAGATCTTATTTCCCTCCGAATTCCACTCCCATCTTCAATAGTATGTCTTCTCGCTTATAATGATGTAAATATATATAATATTTTAGCTAGATTTATTTTATTATTTTAATTCTAATATGTAAATATTGTTTGTATTATAATATTATTCCACGCTGTCCTTAACCGAATGTTCCTTTCCAAATCCCGACATTTCCGAACAATTTATGTTTGTATAAGTTTCCCCCGTTTGTGGTTGGCATGAAGTACAAACGAACATTGCCATAACACACAAAAAAAAATAAAAATAATAACTGACTGCATATTTTCACTCAATAGGTACCTTTCTTTTTTAATCATTAAAAATGTCGTTTAAATTAAGTAATTACCCTATAATTATGTCATAATAAATAATTAAAAGTAATTTTCCTTTTTTTTTCTATACCTATATTAAAGTATCCAACTAAACAATTTTGCACATCGACGTTAGGAAGAAGACTTTGGCTTATTTCGGCTCTGTAGAGCGTTATCTCTCTCGCACCTTACCTATGTGACGTTTGACGACCATTTTCATCCAGTTTTGACCAATACCGGACTATCATCAATGCTAACGTATGCAGCAGAGATAACGCTCTACGAAGTCAAAATTAGCCGATTATCTCTTTCGTAGGCTCGATGTGCAATATTTTTTGATGAGCACTGTAAAACCGTTCAAATCGAGCCTATGAAAGTGTCAATCAGCTAGTTTCGGCTTCAAAGAGCGTTATCTCTGCTGCACACTGCCTACGTAAGCATCCGTAGGCAGACCAATGCCTGACCAATCCGTCCGGCATTGGTCAAAACTTGATCAAAATGGTCGACAAATGTCAAATATGAGAGATAATGCTCTACTGATCCGAAATTAGCCGACGTCTCTTCCTGAGGTCGATGTGCATTATTTCTTGTTGGATACTGTAATTTATTTCTAGCGGGAACGAGACAACATCATGTATCTTAATACTACATCCGATTTTTCCTTCTTCAAGGCGTAATGACGTGTCAACGTCACACGCCATGTCATCATTATTGTAGAAATGATCATTTTTATGCGATCGTAAAACAAAGGAGTATTTCAAAGGTTGCGATTTTAGTCCATAATGACCAAGAATATCGGCAAAAGTACGGTCAAAATTTCGTGACACCTCATTTTTATGAATAATAAAAAAGGGTGCGAGATAAGTATCGATTGTCACTTTATCTTTTTTGCTGTATCGGTCATCGTTAAATGCAGTTATAAAATAAAGAAAAATAAAAAAAATATGGAAAGATTATGCTTTTATTTAACGAGGAAATATTTATTTCCACCCACTAAAGTATCTTTACGCCATGTTTTTTTATCTATCTTAAGTACTACCTACGAGATAGACAGAGAGTGTGGAGTACCAAACACCTCTTTACAAAACTTCCTTTGCTTCTTTTATATAAATTTATCACTTTCTTTATACATGCACGCTGATGCTGTTGACTCTTGTATCCGAACTTCGGTATACGACCTATTCGGTAAAAGCAGTTCAGTTTGTGTCTTCCTGTCCCCTTGCAACCTTGCTAACTTCATTTGTTTTTTATATCCCTTATTATTATTTTTTATTATAGTATATCCGTTTTTTCATATTCGCTCATTCGATATTCATTCTACATGTCCGAACTATAGGAACATGTCTCTTCCCATTCTTACATCGACACTCTCATTCACGCAAAATATTTTATGCTGTCTTCATACATATTTTTAGTATAAGATTTAGTATAAGCACAAACAAAGTCAAAGAGGAATTAAATATAAGAATGCTTCCATGTTGTAAAAAATAAACGCAATGCTCACCACCTCGTTTAAAATGCTATTTTGTTTTCCACAAATATTTACATGACCTTATTTAACTAGGAAGCTAAAGACCAAAGCTCTAAAATAAAACAATAAATTTCCTTGTGGGCCGACCTTCCGCTTTTATATTGCCTCATACGATATTTTTTAATCATTCACCTTTGTTTGAAAGAATCCGAGATTATTGGATGCCAGTCGTCCATTAAACGAATACAAATATAGAATATGGAAACCCTATACGAAGGAAAGGTACAGGAATATTGGATTTAATCTGAACGATCCGATGATGAAATGGGGCGGTTACCTGCTCGGTTAATTCGGCGAATATTTTGAATGAAATATGATTTTATTGAGAAATAAAATTGCTGGCTTCCTGTTTAATTTTTGCTGTCGTGTTACATTTCTCTATCTACAGAATCTTGATTTGTGAAAAAGTTGTTTAGAAAATAGTATGTAAAATATCTAGTACTTCCATGAGACAAAAGCTAAGCACGTTAGAAACGTATCTATAGAAATGACTTTTTGTAGTTTCATAGTAAAACTTTTTTGCATTACAACAAAATAGATTTTATGTGTTTTCATCAAACACAGCGTTGTCATGAAGAAGCTGTTGTGATTTTGCTCAAATTTTACTAATCTGTGATTAAAACTTACTTAGTCGTTTTTTATTTTACACATGTCTCTTTCTTGCTGCACCAGCTAAGACCAGCTAATAATATCCCTTTCCATTTTGCAGTGATGCGAGACATCTGTCATTCTGACAGCATAGCATTCACTGGCGGTAGAGCTCCAGTGACGGAGCTCGCGGGCGTAGGCACTACCGCATAACCTTATATACTTGCCGCTAAATGGTAGTGTTCAGCACTATCGTGTTCCGGTCAGGTGGTAATGTATGGCCCTGTAATATCCGGCACAGAGGCATAACACCTTAAGGCCTCAGGAGTGGTAACGCATCTGCATTTTGACCTTGGTCTTTGTGTGGATGTCATTACTTCTATAGGCTGCAGTCATCACTTAACATCAATGTGAACTGCATGCTTGTTTGCCACTCCCATAACATACAAAAAAATTGTCTTCTTCTTACCAGCAAGCATCTTGCTGCAACGCTGTGTGTCTTATTCCAAACATAATACCTATTTTGTTGTTTGCGTTCTGATGAAGACCTGTTTGTTATCAGCTGGTGATAAACACAAAATATTTGATGAATTAGGGTACTGTTAAAATAGAATCTGAAGAATATAAGTTTCTCAATATCGTAAGTCAGAAATTTTAATAGAAATTATTCTCCTAATTAATCTATTACATTGTTAATGGATCAATGATATGTTAATGGAAAAAGTGAAACCTAGTTATTTAGGTACTGGTGGTAGAGTTCCAGTATAGGGACTCGAATGCGTAGGCACCCCACCGTATTACCTATCTTCCACCAAATGATAGTGTTCAACACTATTGTATTCCGGGTAGATTAGATTAGATTATAGATTCACGGCCCTGTAATTTCCGGCACAGAGGCATAACACCTTAAGCCTCAGGAGTGGTAACACATTTGCATTTTGACCTTGGTCTTTGTGTGGGTGTCTATAGGCTGCAGTCATCAATTGACATCAATGTGAACTGCATGCTTGTTTGCCACTTCAATTACATAAAAAAAAAAAAAAGTTGGTAATGCATGGCTCCGTTATACCTATCACAGAGTCATCACTACTAAGGTCTCAGGAAAAGAGGTCTAAATGTAGATTCGTTGCCATCTAAATGCAGATGGCAATGCATCTGCATTTAGACCTCTGGTTTTTGTATAGATGTCCATAGGCTGCAGTCATCACTTAGGTGAAACATTCATGTAAACTGCACGCTTATTTGCCATCTTCATTAAATAAAAAAAAACCTTAACCAAGTAAAATAAATGACTAAGCAAGTAGTGATATAAAAATTAATAAATTATTTTGACTCAAATTTCCTAAAATAATACTGCATTATTGAATGCTCTACATAACCTACATGATAAGGACTCATTTCGCTGTAATAGCAGTATTCGGCGTTTCTAGTCTAGAACGCATTCGCTTTCAGTAAGTGGGCAACAGCTGTGCCACCTAGAGACAAATAAACTTAGAGCAACTTTTCCGCAGTGAGATTATATTTAATGAATACACCAATGAGTTTAGAAATGAGTTCATTTATTTTCAGATCTAATAAGCTAAATTTGTGTTGCATGAACATAATATGATGTGTGTTTGAAGGTAGTAGAGCTCCAGTGACGGAGCTCGCGGGCTTAGGCACCACCGCATTACCTAATATACTTGCCGCTAAATGGTAGTGTTCAGCACTATCGTGTTCCGGTCAGGTGGTAATGTACGGCCCTGTAATTTCCGGCACAGAGGCATATCACCTAATGCCTCAGGAGTGGCAGCGCATCTGCATTTTGACCTCTGGTCATTGTGTGGGTGTCTATAGGCTGCAGTCATCACTTAACATCAATGTGAACTGCATGCTTGTTTACCACTTCCATTACATAAAAAAAAAAAAAAAAAAAAAATACTACTTGCCACTAAATGGTAGTGTTTAGCACTATCGTGTTGCGGTCAGGTGGTAATGTACGGCCCTGTAATTTCCGGCACAGAGGCATAACACCTAAGGCCTCAGGAGTGGTAACGCATCTGCATTTTGACCTTGGTCTTTGTATGGGTGTCTATAGACTACAGTCATCACTGAACATCAATGTGAACTGCATGCTTGTTTGCCACTTCCATTACATAATAAACATATATATATATATATATATTATATATATATATATATATATATATGGTGGGACGTGTAAATAGTCCACACCAAGGCGAATTATAAATCCTAAGTATAGTATGATGATCACCCTCAAAAATCCGGCACCAGATCACCTACCCCTCGGGATCAAACACCCCAATAACTCTAACGTGCAAGCCACTCACCAAATTGGAGACTGTACCGAGGTACCGCAGATCAGGTTATTGTTCTTGACAACACACGTAGTCAGGTTTTGTGTTAATTACTTCTCGACGCCGGCGTCTTCTTCGACCATAAATTGATCTCCACCAGCTTATTCAGAGGGTCCGATAACTCCGGAATCAGGTAAACGGGCATAAAATTCAGTGCAAATTCACAGATTTTTAATTAATATAAAATCGTGTGTTCACAGTTGTTAAAGTAAGAGAGCAATATGAAAAAATCGTAATTTGTTTATTTAATTCGATTATTTTAAAAAAAACTTTTTTCTTTTTAAATATTCGGCCAGTCATGGTCGCGCTAATTCTCATTAGGCCAAGTCAAAACTCTTTGGACGCTTGGCAAATCAAATTAGTGCTCGCGTAGCGATACACATCAGTCACTAAGTATCTAATCCAGAGAGACAAAATAATGAAGTACCAAAATTCAGAGGCTTCACCAATATATATATATATATAATATAATAGGTTGGGGAAAAAGTCTTTTCGCATTATAGTATGTATGAACTTGTAATAAAATCTCTTTGGCTGTAGTATTTCTATATGGCTGGTTTTGGTATCATTGAAAGTTAAAATTTTAAAGAACATAATTCCAAATTCAAATTAGGCAAATGTGTGATTTTCATTTGTTTTTCGTACTGTCAAGGTGAGTGAATCTAAAGAAGAAATTCGATACATTTTAAAATTTTACTACAAAAAAGGTAAAAATGCAACGCAAGCCGCGAAAAAAATTTACGATGTTTATGGGCCTAGTGCAGTGTCTGTGAGAGTAGCACAAATTTGGTTTAAGCGTTTTCAATCCGGAAATTTTGATGTCAAGGATGCACCTCGCTCTGGTCGCCCTAATACGGATAAAATGGATGCCATTTTTGAAAAAGTGGAGGAAGATCGACATATCAGTAGTTACGACGTAGCTGAAGAACTGAGAATTGATCACAAAACAGTTTTGGAGCATTTGAAAAAAGCTGGGTACAAAAAAAGCTCGATATTTGGGTACCTCACGAGCTCACTGAAAGAAACCTAATGAACCGTGTACTCATTTGTGATTCTTTATTACGACGTAATGAAACCGATTCATTTTTGAAGAAGCTGATAACTGGTGATGAAAAGTGGATCACGTACGACAAGAACGTGCGAGAAAGGTCGTGGTCAAAGGCCGGTCAGGCTTCACAGACTGTGGCGAAACCCGGGTTAACTCGCAATAAGGTGATGTTGTGTGTGTGGTGGGACTGGAAGGGCATTATTCATTATGAGCTATTACCACCAGGCAGGACTATCGATTCTGAACTCTACTGCGAACAACTGATGAGATTAAAGCAAGAAGTTGAGAGAAAGCGGCCGGAATTGATTAACAGAAGAGGTGTGGTGTTTCATCATGATAACGCTAGACCTCACACATAGCCACTCAGCAAAAATTAAGAGAGTTTGGCTGGGAGTTGTAAATGCATCCGCCGTATAGTCCTGACCTTGCACCTTCAGATTTCCACCTGTTTTGGTCTCTTCAGAATTCTTTATGCAATGTTAGGTTTACATCACGAGAGGACTGCCAAATCCACTTGTCGCGGTATTTTGATGAGAAGTCCCAATTTTTTTATAGCAATGGGATCATGTCCCTACCTACAAGATGGATCGAACAAAATGGTACATACATACTTTAGTTAAATTTAAATAAACTATATTAAAAAATGTTTTGAAATATCTTAAAAAATGCGAAGAAACTTTTTCCCCAAACTTATAAATATATATATCTACTTAATCTACGCACATGGGTCATACTTCGCTTGCGTAAATATGACCACGTCTCTGAATTGCGCTCTCGGCTCAAGTGGCTTTCCATTCCCCTTTACAAAAACCCTCACATTCTCTCTCTATCCTATTCTATGTGTTTATGTTAATTTAAGTGATAGATTAGAATATTTTTACACTATAAAGAGTAAAGAGCCATTTAGACGGAGATAGTTTCTCGTCTCGAAGATACGATTATCGAAGGCATATAAAACATGCTTTTCCGTCTAAACACTCGCTCTTCTCGCTCGTTGCCATGGGCGATAATCGCCTCACAACGGAATATTATTGTGTCCGTGTAAACAACTAAATAGAATTTCAAAGATGACTTATCTCGCACTGAAATCGGTTCAAACTGATTTGTACGATACTCGTATGAACTTGAAAATATGTCATACGAGATCGTGTTTAGACAAGCCGAGATTCTCTTAAGCAAGAATCTGCTTACGATAATTTCATCGTGTATACAAACATGGGCAATTATCGCCTGGCGATATGTCCTAGCGAATCTCGTATGACATAATCGTACGCGAGATTTTAGTTCTTGCCTGTGTGTAAACATTTTGACACGATTATATTATGGCGATTATTGCTCGTGATAGTAGCGTACGATTTCTGGCACCAAAACGTTCGAGAAACTCTCTACATCTAAATGGCTTTGATAAACGAGGAAAATAGGTTTCGTATCAAGTATATCAAAACAATTCTAGAAATAGACCATCCTTCCAGTTTTATGATAATATAATATGTGACACGTTTTCAAAAGGGAGACGAAAATAACATAATCACATTTTATTCCGTTATACTCGTATATGAATAAGGTACGTTAAAATGATATTGGCCAACGCGAACCAACTTTGTTTATTACCGAGTTCACTCCCGCGTTCAACTAATTGAGAAAATACCGACTGAATTCTATACTGGCGAAGCATGATAAATTAATGAAAGCATGAAGTTGTGAAGTTCGCGCTATTACAAATTGAACGGTTGGAAATTTCCACTCGCCTAAAAATCCAAATATTTGTGGAACCAAATGAGGGCTGCTCTGTTTGATACAATGATCCTTTTAGGTGACACGTTATAACTCGATATGGCAGCACTTAGCCTCACTTGCGAGATTCATGTCACTACTATCCGCATCTTACTAAACTTGATTATGGAATTCAATTTGGCGGCGTCGTGTGGCGGGTTGCTCACTTCCCTCTAAAATGGTCGAGGAGGGCAATGGCTGTCACATGCGTCATACTCGTGAACGGGTGCTGTTGGTGGGGACTGGTCTGTTCTGGTTTGCAGGGGCTACATCACATTTAGTAGATAGCAGTTTATTTGCATCTATGCTATGGACGTTGGCATTATTTGATTTTTCACGATAATCTGTACTAGATTTAAGCTTTCATTTAAAAGAGCTCTTACTGAGTTTGTTGGGTAGCGGAGTTCTTCTCAGTAGTGACTGCACTTGGAACTCTGCTAAGTGAATAACATTGATCTTGACGAATAAGTTTTTCTTTTTCTTCATTTATTATTATTGAAGGAATTGAAAAATTTTATGATTATTATGTTTTAACCAAATAGTTTAAATTTTAATTTTTAATTTACTATTAATATATGATTTTTCTTTACTATATGTAATGGTTATTCGCTCTAGGTAGTTTATGATTTATTGACGTTTTGAAAGTATCTGTAAAGATCTATTCGAAATAAAAATATTTTCTATTCTATTCTATTCTAATGCTGGATGCTACAACATGCCCGCAGCCAAATCTGCAACCTAATGATGAATTTTTTAATGAAATTCCTTAGAAGATTACCTATCCATATTCCATACTAAATATTACCTTCCTTATTAATAAACACTGATTGAATGAGATGGTTATTACTGCAGAATAAAAAAGGGGAAATGAGACATTCTACTGCTATACTTTTTACATTAGTATAATATATTTAGTTTTATCTTAGTGATATTCTTGACTATACATATATTTTTAATCTTCTTTGACATGTATATCAATTGTTATTCACTGGAATTTATTTTGTTTGTTTTTGACGTGTCATAAGAAGTGCCTGTCACCCTAAACGAATAAATGAGTTTCTGATTCTGATTCTGAATAATTCTTCTATGAGATTTTGTATATTGTGTAGTAGTCTTTCTCAAATTGTGTCAAATATTGCATTTCTACTCCAATCTTGTAATCGAATTGGTTACGTCCTTATTTAAAATAACAGTGTTTTCTAACCAAAGGTTAGAGGCCAATAAATAATTTAAGATTGGATAATTCTTTCCCACTTCTATCCACAAAAACACATATTGCTATAATCAAATGAAAGCAGCGGAGCGTCTCTGTTTGATAAGCGAGCTTGCCAATGATCCTTTCAGGTGACGCGTCATAACTCGATATGGCAGCACTTAGCCCCGGGTGCGAGATTCATGTCACTACTATCCGCCTCCTACTAAACTCGATTACGGAATTACGGAATTTACGGCTGGATGCTATCGATTCCCCCCAGCTCAATCTGCAACCTGACGCTGTATTTTTTTACGGAATTCCTTAGAAGACTACCCACCCCAATATAAAGTTATGTAAATAGAGCACTCTTGAGGCACATAAAATAGTTCGAGATATTGCTCACCGTGGATCCGTAGTTTTACTGATTCAAAGACTAGAACTGTAGGTATATTGTTAGGTGCTCATTACAATATTCTGTAAACAGAATTGCTACATCCATTTCAAGTACATATTATATTGATTTATTTAAACGCTAAATTACAGACCATTACAGATAAACCAATACGGTACGGCAATTAAACAAAACAAAATAATAATGGTACAGAAATCGTAAAACAAAATAGTTAATTATACAAATAAAATTAAAAATACAATAAAAAATAAGCACAAAATCTTAAATTAAATTATTCTCCGCAAACCTATACGCGATTTCTGTGAATTTCGACAAGCTGCAATTAAAAATGTCAACATAATTAGCTATCACATTTATAGCTTTTATTGCTCGTATCATAGGGGCGTGTTTGAGCAAGTTAGATCTAGCGGTAGGGACATGAAGCAGCTGCGGTCGGCGGCGCTGCTCCGCGCTCTCGACCGGCACTCGGAATCGCAAGACCTCCAGCACATCCGGGTGGTGCACTTTCCCACGAAGCACCCTCCACGTGTCCCTCCATCATCGCTACATCCCTCCTTACCTCAAGCCTGCTATAACCGACCATCCCTATCACAAACAAACTTGGATACATATTAGGATAAAATGGATAAACTCCGTACTGTTTTAAGAATAGGTATCGCGTAAACTTGTTTTGTATTTTCTTCACCATATGTTTATATTTAATTTCATGAGGATTCCAAATAAAAGAGTTCGTTTCCAGCTGGCTCCTGACTAGTGCATTATATAACAATTTGACAGTCTCAACATTTTCAAAGTCCTGACACTGTCTTATAATGAATCCTAGATTACGAAACGTCTTTCCACATATATTTTTAATGTGAATACGGAAATGCCAATCTGCCACCATCGCCACCCCTAAGTCGCGAACTTGCATTACCCTTGGTAACACATCTCCATCCAATTCGTATGAATGATGTATTGGATGGCGCGCGCGAGTGTAACTAACTGTGCAACATTTATTAGTATTAAAAAACAATTCATTGTCATTACTCCATTGTACTACTCGGTTAATGTCCTGCTGGAGTCTTTCTGTATCAGATGAGGATTTAATTTCAAGAAATAATTTCAAGTCATCCGCGATCAATAGGCACCTTGCATTCCACCAGACCACCGCATTATCTAATATACATACTTGCCGCTAAATGGTAGTGTTCAGCATTATCGTGTTCCGGTCAGGTGGTAATGTACGGCCCTGTAATTTCCGCCACAGAGGCATATCACCTTAGGCCTCAGAAGTGGTAACGCATCTGCGTATTCACCTCTGGTTTTAGTGTAAGTGTCTATTGGCTGCAGTCATCACTTAACATCGATGTGAACTGCATGCTTGTTTGCCACTTTCATTTTGTAAAAAAGGTACTTGACTACTTTTTAAAAGTAATTTTAATTATTTTTACACATACTTAGCATACTTTAATACCATAGCATTTGTAGTTTATAAAGAGTACCAAAATACAAATTAATTGAATATACTTAGACAGATTCAGCTTGAAAGAAGGTAACTTAATTAAAATACCATCTCCAACAACCCGCATGGGGTGGACGCGATAAGCTTTTTTGGTGTTTTTACTTGAGTATAAAGGTATACTAAACATAGAAGGGAGTATTTTAACGCTTTGACAGTAAACGGCACACATCTATTTTTAACAAAAACTGTCATGCACACTGTACAAAGAGCTTTTGCAAATACAGGTTTTTATTTGCGTTACAAATACAGAGCATACACGCGTTAACAAATAGAATAGATGCTAGTCTGTTATTAGAATTATTAAACAAAACGTTTTTATGAAATGATGAATGAATCAACCTTGCAGCTCACATGAATGGTAAAGAATGATATATACCCAAAAAGTGGAGGAGACATTCCAAATGCATTGTCACCCAATTAATTGACTATGACGACGTTACTTGAAAGCGATATGCCCTGATGAGGTAGACAAAGAGCTCAGTTTAAGGAGCAAAACCTGAGAGTGGTTCTTGTAGCGTTCAAATTACGAGTAGTGTAAAATTGTCGATAAGTGAAGTTAAGTACGTGCATCAAAAACAATATTGTCAATAGAAACGGATAAAATTTCAATCCTTTCCAATCATTTCCTTTTTCGTGCATGATACCGTGACTAAAACGTTGTAAGGCTGGGTTGCAATAACATAATATTTGTTAAAGTAAAGTTACTGTAACATCTCACATCCTTCTCTAATTTAAAGAAATCTGTTAATGTATGTATTAATCTTAACAAGGTCGAACATTTTCAAAATACCAATTTTAGTATTTCTAGTAACATCTTGCTCAAAGAAAGTAATAAGTCTCAGTCGTGTTACGGAACTTGAGGAGATTCTTTCAGTTTGCACATACTAATAGGATTCCGAGATGAAGTCTACTAGCCGGTTTTCTGATCTATCCCATTTTTTGTCGATTTAAATTCGAAGAATATTAATATTGCTCGTGCCTGCCACACTGAAATAGTAAGTTGAATATTTTTGTGACTTTACGGAAGATGTGTTGTATAAAGAATAGAATTCCTGTATTTGTTGTTAAGGGTTACTTGAACTATCATAATAATATGGATAGAATTATGAGATGTCACATAAAGAATATGTAATATTATAAATTCTTGATTAGGGGACATTAATTAGATATCTCGGGGCTGGCATAGTCGCACGACGACTCAAAGTCTCTAAAAAAATATAGACAAAAAAATAATGAATATAATTCCACGCCTTCATTTTGTCGGATAGGTTGTACGGTTGTAGGTGTGTAAGTTTCTTGAAGTAAAACGTGGAAAGGTTTCTTAGAAAGGAGAAGTTCCACGTTGGGCCCGCACTTTGAACACTATATCAAAAGTTAGAGAAAAATACGCAGAATCATGAATACTCAGAAAAATACTCAAAATATATTTTGAATCGTTGTTTTTTTTCTTGGAAATTTAGATTTATTTTACTTAATTTTTGTATGAAAGGAATATGTTGCCATATCGCTACTATGACATTCTTGTTTTCGAAATATACTTACGACAGTTAATTGAAGATTTAATAAACGATTTGAATAGCTAACATGATTTAGTATTTTATGCTTCATCTCTTAATATAGTGTACATGGTGCGGGCCCAAGCTCCATATATTTTGGAACGTGTCCTTTCTAGAATAAACGCAATAGGTACTTTTATAATTTCGACTTCGACTTTTTTTTATGTAATGGAAGTGGCAAACAAGCGTACACAGTTCACATTGATGTTTTGTCGCGTAAATACGAATAAATTTTTTTGACGGTGTCTGATAGCAAAAGAAAAGTTTAATAGATTTACATAATGAAGAAATAAATTCTACCCATTCGAGCAATTCAATTAATTAACTTGTTATAAAAATCTGTAAAAAAATAATTAAACGAAAGAAGCTCGCGCTATCTACGAAATGCATAACTTCGCAAGTTTTGCTACAGAATTTTCTTAATTGCACACCGAAGTAATTGGAAAAACTCACCACATAATATTGAACAAGCTGCCGCGGCAAAACTGTCATAGTTATTTCATTAACCGACTTCGAAAAAAGGAAGAAGTTCTCAATTCGTCCGGATCTTTTTAACCAAGTTATATATATATATATTTTTATGTATGTACGTGAATTTCGCCGAGATTTCAAGACCGATTTACGTAATTCTTTATTTGTTTGATGCAGAATAGTTTCGAATTGGTCCCATAAAAATTTGATTCAGATAGGCCCATCAGTTTTAATTTTATGGGCATTTTTTTACTTACTTTCACCTCAGACTAAAGGAATAAGAGTAGACGGCGAGTTGTCATACAGTGCGTTGAATCCACTGACGTCCTAGATAGTCCTAATGCGCATGACAATAAGATGTCAACAAGTGACAAATTTACTCCTTTGTGGATAAAATGTTTTCATTGATTTCGTATAGTCGTGTAATAATTTTGTATCGACACACCTAAACAATTTAAATTAGGTATCTAATTATCACGAAGCTAAAAGAGTCAGATTTTACAAATTTAACACATGTGAACATTAATCTAATTGGCAATACAGCAATAAACTAAAATGTATTAAATAAATATAACTACGTTAAGAAAAACCGACTTCAAAACTGAACAGTAAAAAATAATACAGATTTAATTGTAATTATATACTACCTATTATTTATTTATTTATTTAAACTTTTAGCACATAAAATATGTACATAAGGCGGACTTAATACCTAGTGGTATTCTCTACCAGCCAACCTTAGGGCCAAATAAAACTGTCGAAGGTGCATTACGAAGTAAGGTTAATTAAATTTATAAATAATCCAGTAATATATAACTGAAATATATTATATAATATATATAAAAGTATAAATAATAATACTAAATAGATACTTATACATACATAAATAAATGCATAATGGATGTATATTTAATATAACAGAATAATTCAAAGAAAACAATCATGACGGCGTAAGTTAAAATCATTCATTTAGAGAGGTTAAAAAGTATTTTTTAAGCTTTTGTTTAAAGGATAATTTACTCGGAGCTTTCTTGATATCAAGGGGAAGCGCGTTCCAAAGCCTAATAGCTGTTACAGCAAAAGAATTTGAATAAAAGCCAGTACGGTGGGAAGGAATTTGAAATTTAAGATTTTCGGCAGAACGAAGATTGTGGTCATGAAAATCACCAAGGATTTGAAAATTAGATTTTAAATAATTAGGAGCACATGAATCGTTAACAACACTAAAAAGCATACAGAGTATCCGAATGGACCTCCTTTCACGGATTGGTAGCCAATTAAGCTGGGAACGGTAGATGGAAATATGGTCAAATTTACGTAACCCGAAGATGTATCTAATGCAATTATTAAGCATCCGATCCATTTTATTAAGGAGATCTTGTGTTAGATCAGAGCAACAAACATCTGCATAGTCTATAATGGGTAAGACAAGCGACTGAACCAAAATAATTTTTGTTTTAATTGGCAGGAAGTTTTTATAGCGGTAGAGGGAGCGCAATATTACTGTTACTCGTTGATTCATTACATTGACATGGTTTTTCCAACTGAAAGTACTATCAATAATTAGGCCTAAATCTTTAACATGGGTTGATGTTGGAATAACACTGTTGTTATATAAAATAGGCGTAAGACAGTCATAGTTTAAGCCATTAATGAAATACGAGCTCCCTAAAATAATCGCCTGAGATTTCATTACATTAACGGCTACGCCAAAACATTGTGACCACTCATAAATCACTTGAAGGTCAAGATTTACAGATGATATAGCACTATCAATATCATTAAAACTAGCTTGAACATAGAGCTGTAAGTCATCGGCATACAAATGATAAGAGCACTTAAGATTGTGTAGGATAGTATTTATAAAAAGAGAAAATAAAAGAGGAGAAAGTATACCGCCATGTGGTACGCCAGAGGATAAACAGTACCAATCAGAGTATTCGTTACCGACTTTAACAGCCTGCTGACGACCACGAAGATACGAAGAGAACCAACTCTGTTCTACTGAAGAGATGCCAGCACGTGAGAGGATGGCACAAAGAATATCATGGCTAACAGAGTTAAATGCATTGGAGAAATCAAGTAAAATTAATACCGTCAACTTAGAATTCTCCATGCCCATACGCACGTCCTCGGTAATTTTGAGAAGAGCAGTTGAGGTACTGTGACCCTGTCTGAAACCTGATTGAAAATCTGATATTATATTGTTTTTTGCTACAAAACTTGAAAGTTGCTTGTGGACTAAAGCTTCTAAAATTTTAGATAAAAATGGCAGAATAGATATTGGCCTGTAATGACTAGGTAAACTAGGATTCGAAATCTTAGGCAGTGGGATAATATGAGCTTTACGCCAGATAGTAGGGAAAGAACCAGTTTGCAAAGAGAAATTGAAAATGTGAGTTATTATTGTTAAAATACTATCAAAAATAAGAAATATCATTTTCCTGCTCACTCCATCACATCCAATGGCATTAGATTTGATAGCTTGAGCACATTTGAACACGTCTTCAGTAGTAACAGATGAAAAGGAAAATTGATTTGGAGAAAACGGCGTGGAAGTTAAAACAGAGGAACTTTGTAGCATACCGGAATTGTTAGGAGATAACGTAAAAGAGAAATAGTTGTTCAGAACATTCAAGGATAGTGAAGAGGGTACGACTTCA
This sequence comes from Macrosoma leucophasiata, assembly GCA_036365455.1. Taxonomy (NCBI): domain Eukaryota; kingdom Metazoa; phylum Arthropoda; class Insecta; order Lepidoptera; family Hedylidae; genus Macrosoma; species Macrosoma leucophasiata. The sequence goes on along the minus strand of JAWQUS010000007.1, from coordinate 15,325,922 downwards.
GGTTTAGGCTTGCCAAAACCAAGAGAACGCAAAAACTTCCACGTGACAGCCGGAGAAGAATTTTGAATATTTTCGTGGATATAGCGGCGTTTTGAGTCTCTTATCATTTTGTTACACCGATTCCTTGCCAACTTGTATAGGTCCCAATTACCTGCACAACGGTCTCTTTTGAATTTTCGAAAGGCTCTGTCACGGCGGACCATAGCTATGCGGACGATCCTGGTAATCCAGGGAGCCGGAGGACGCTTTGCACGAATAGATCTAATGGGTGCATGGGTATTAAAAAGATCTAAAACCTTATTATTAAATAATGTGATTTTATCCTCAATAGAGGGTGCCGCCACAATATCGGACCAAGTCATTTTCTCAGCGTCAGTTCTAAGTTTAGCATTGTCTAAACGCGCAAAATTTCGTATGAAAACTATGGTTGGTCGTAATTTGGGAGGTTTTATTTGATAGCTAATGTAAATAAGATCATGCCTTGGGAAATTAGGTGCAGCTAACTGCCCGTGATGCATAACAAACTCCTTAGAAGAGGAAAGAATGAGATCAATCCAGGAATCATCCGTATCAAAATTTAAGTGTGTAGCCTCAAGAGGAAGCAGCGATAAATTGGTAGATTCAAGGATTGACCTCAACCTCTCACTACGAGACGAATTCCTGAGCATATCAGTGTTGAAATCACCCATCACTATGAGATGTTCGTACTCTGATGCTAAGGTTTCAAATAAAGGTTCCAGAGTGGGGAAGTAATTAATAGCAGGTGGACAGTAGACAACGCCAAGAACGGCTTTACTCCCTTTCACTGATATTTCTATAAACAAGAATTCGGGATTACTATCGTATAGTGATTGTGAAGTAGAAATAATTTTGAAAGGGATGTCACTACGAAGGTAAATAGCGACACCCCCGGCTCTTGCCCCTGTGCGATCATTACGGATAAGAACGTAGTTTGGTAAACTAAAAGCTGATGAAGGAAGTTCGGGCTTGAGCCAACTTTCTGAAATTAAAATGGCGTGCAACGAAATATCAGTAAACGTATCAAGAAGCTCCGAGTAATGCTGAGGTACGCTTTGCGCGTTAATGTGACAAATATTAAAACATTGGGACTGAAAAAAAACATCGCGCAATCTACTACTTAAAGAAAAAGAGTCATCACATGAAGAAAGAGATAACGACGAATCATCAATGGCTGAATAAAAAGAATCATCGTCAGACATAGTGAAACAATATATAGATATTTTATAATAGATAGATCTCTATATATAATTAAAATAAATATGAACACTAGGTTAATACAATAATAATTAAGTTATAAATTAATCGACAAGTCATTATTCAACCTGCCAATCGACCGTTCACATAATTATATCTTGCCACTCAAAAAGTATCCAACAAAATATTACAATTTTACAATAAGGTACAACACTAAAATACAATAAAAAGTTCATCTCAACAAACAACAAGAAATCAAACAGATTGCAATTACTAAATTTTCTGAACGAAAATGTCAACGTGACATGACGTTGACACATCTATTAACACATGACAGACAGCTAAAATTAAATTAATTCTAACCTACCTGAGTTACATTTGAAATTGAAAAGTTTTGCAGTAATTATTAAAAAGTACGGTGGTAGATTAAAACACAAGCTGCATAAATTACAAAAACAAGTAGGTATGAAGCACAAGCTAGTAAAAGCGCATAATGGATACAATAAACATCGCGATCGTAAGCAAGAAGCAGAAGAGAGAAGCAAACTTTATATTGATTTATACTACTTGTTTCTTACTACGCGCTTCGATCTGGAAGGAGCTTCCGTTGGTGGTGTTGGCTTTGGCCTGTTCCGGATGTTGGTGGTTTTCCCTGCAGCCCCGACAGAAACATCGGAAGGTTTACCATGCTTAGCTGCCAGTGCTACAAGATCCTCGTGACATAGGATACGACTACGCTTGCCGTCGGGGAGTCTGACATATACACTGCAGTCAAGGGTCCAGACTTTGGAGATACCAAAATATTTCTTTGCAGCAGTGAAAATGGTTTGGCGCTGACGTGTGAGGAACTCAGATAGAACATACGGAGAACCTTTCAATTTCGTTTTGTTGTTCCAGACCACACTTTTAACAACAGGATCACCAAAGCGTATTAAAATAGGTCTAGTGCGATCATTGCTTTTAGAACCCAACCTATGACATGCGAGGAAAGCAGTGGAACACAACTCAGTCATACCCAACTTATTGTGCATAACTGTAATGACAGATTCTGCAGTATTCTCGTCATCACTCTCCGGTACCCCATTGATCAACAAAAACTTACGCCGATGGCGGGTCTCAATAATGTCTATACTGCGACTTAAATCAGTTATTTGTTGGTGGAGAGCATTAAAGACATTCTTCACATGCTCCTTGAAGTCAGCAAAGTCACGATAAAGAGCAGCTATCTCAGTACCTGGAGTTGAAGCTGATGCCTTGAGATGTGACTCAAATTCCGCCATTCGCAGGTGAAGGGATGACAGTGCAGTTTTCTGAAGCTCAGCAATATCTTGTATGGTGGTCATATTATTGATGGAAGAGCCAAGTGTAATAGAACCGACAAGTGTAGTTTACCAGTGTTGATAGGTCGTTGGCAGGATGATGCAAATTACAATTATTAGATCATAAAATGACTTGTTTTCTTCTTTAGTGTGATGAATTGAAGTATAAGTAATTGATGTAAGTACTTTTTACACACTTTTATACAATAAATGATAATATTCGATAATTAAATATGAAGAGCACATGTGCCTTACTTTTTGCACCTACCCGAAAAAAAAAGTATTTATATGTGTTATTTACTAATAGGTTTGAAGTCGGTGCCAATCCAAAATCAATAAAGTACTTAACTTCACGCCTGTAATCCCCGAAGGGGTAGGCAGAGTGTAAACGCATATATTCAACCATACATGCAACCAACCCACGATTCGCCGGTTACGTTTTGTTCAGTGTATTAATTTGCTCGTATTCATATTTAAGTGATTAAAATATAATTATTTGTTTAAGGCTAGGCACCGACTTCAAACCTATTAGTAAATAGTACATATAAATAATAGGTAGTACATAATTACAATTCAATCTGTATTATTTTTTACTTTTCAGTTTTGAAGTCGGTTTTTCTTAACGTAGTTATATTAATTTTTTGCTATTCTCACCCGAAAACAACAAAAGAGGAGGAGGTTATCAATTTGACGTGTTTATATTTTTACCGTGTGGTCCGATTTTCATGAATCTTTTTTTAATCGATAGTGTATACATATATACCTCCAAGTTGGTCCTTTTTTAGGTGTCCGTAGTAAACAAGGAACCCTTATAGTTTCGCCACGTCCGTCTGTTTGTCTGTCTGCCTGTCCGCCCGCGGTTTAGCCCAAAAACTGTTGGTACTAGAGACTTAAAATTTGGCACAAGTATACACCTTAATCACACCGAATATTGATAGAATAAAAACATGAAAAAAAAAATTATCTAGCCAAATAGCAATTTAGCAAGATAGCAATCAAGGAAGATAAAAATCCAGAAAAGTAGATAACAATCCAGCAATCTAGCAATCCAGCAAGATAGCAATGCAGCAAGCTAGAAATCCAGCAAGATAGCAATCGAGACATTCCAATTTTAATTATTTTATAGATACGTCAAATTAGAAATATAATAATATCTCAGTTTCAACGTATAATATAAATTTATTCATTACAAGATGTAACAATGTAAGGGACTGCTTGACTACTTTAATCATCCCGCAGACTACTGAAAATCTTGGTTTTTGCACAATAGTGACGAAACATTAACTTCATATATTTTTTTAATTTAATTCTTTAAAAAAGTGGCAAAGAATACAATAACAGAGACAAATGTTGGAAAACTTGTAAAAGCAATGGCTTTACGTATAGCTCCATTGCTTCTCACACGAAAATCATTTATTTGGATTGGCGCTAGATGTTAAAGTGGAGACGGTGCAAGCGGATATCAGCTTATAAATCAGGCAGTGTGCATCCGGGCTGAAGGCAACACAGGCGGCGCGCGGAGGCGTAGCATCGCCGTGATAGTGGGGGCGGGTGGGAATTGAGAACTGGGTATTGTTGTGGACGAATGTTGTCATAAGTTGCTAATAAATAGCAATTTTCTTTAGACATTTGTTAGCGGCGGTAGTTTAGTTTACTATTTGCGCACATATTTCCTTAAAAACTATGGGTATTATTTTTAGTACACTTAGTTATTAATTGACTCGAATCAGAAATAAAGCTTGACCTTTTACGGCAAATACTTATTTATATGTATAGCTAAGAATATAGTTTATAAAAAAAACAATCTGCTTTTATTAATTTACACCGATGATATATGGCTAAGGTGACTAATCTAACATAATAACTACAGATACGCTAGAATTAACAAACATGCTAAGTACTCGCTATTAAACTCAAACATTCCATCTGCCAGCAAAGTTCTTAAGACCGAAAGCACTAAAACTCTTTCATCAGTAATTTAACTTAAACGGAAATTGACCTGAACCTCTCGTCCTTGTCATAAAGTGAAACTCCACTGTCACAAGAAACCAAAAGTAATAAAATCATATGAAAAATTACGAGCACTAGAGAAGTACTTCGTCTTATTTTATCTTTGTTTCGACTTTCATATATATTCTTGGCATCAGTGAAATAATACTGTTTGTACTGATATATCTTGCGTATAATAAACCAATATTATTTCAAAATTAGCTAAATCTAGCTTGATTTTGAGTTAATACGCTACGCAAGCCGTTAACGAAAACGACGGAGATATGCGAATAAATTTTTTAAAGTTCTATTATACAAAATGTCGCCTCAGTTTATCTGAAACCACTCCGGTGATTACCAGTTATTAAAAAAAACAGCAGAAGAAGTATTACACGGAAGCTGAAAGGCGAACAAATCGTCGAGTTCATTTTAATAATCATCTCAATGTTGTAATCTGTAAAAATTCTATAATCCGATAAGTGCAAACCGCGAAAACGTAAGAACACGAGTAATATGAGTTACATTATTTTAATAACAGTACTCGGGTACATAAGGAAATACGTGGAAGGCACAAAACTGTAACTTAACAACGAAAAGCAAAACTTGAACGTGGAGGCCAAGCGTGAGTCAAGTGTGTAACGTCTGCTCTATAAATAGGACGGACTTTCACGGCGAGGAAAGCTAACTTTCCGACAATATCATTGTGTGCAGTTAACTAACTTGTTTGTCATTACAAATATTGTAGGTGTGTCTCGCTTAGTGTACTCGAAACTAGTTTATTATAAACCTTTGTACGAATTGTGATTAATGTTTATTAAGTGCCTTATTTATTTATACAGTCTTTAAGAACTTATAAGTTTATACCTATGCACCCACAAAGGCATTACGTGAGTCCTACAGATGAATTACAGCTGTTTATAGGAAATATATTGTATTTGTAGAAAAAAAAAATTAAGTATCGATTGTTTTACTTAAGGAAGTACCACTGCCTTGATTTACCGCTAAATGGTAACGCTCATCAGTACAGTAATTTTATTTTATGTTAAGTACCATTCCGCGGAAAAACTTATCTCCGCGGAGAGTTTCCTTGTTACGGTAGACTTGATTAGCCTGTGGCCCTCTCTAATTGTAATTTGTGAGAAGGAGCCGGCGACCAGCAGCGCGATATTAAGTTAGTCATACCGCAGTGTGCTGTCAATAATTTGTGAATATTCAAAGCAAAATAAGATCACGTGCACACAGATCGAATACTACCGGGACTGATTTTTTTGCTGAGTGAGAATAACTATAACAATTTCATTGTGTATAATATAAGCAATGGAGGCTCAAAATGCGTACCTAGCAAATGGTGACAGTTTGGATATACTGATAATATTAAAAAAAATATAAATTACAATCGCTACTACAATATATATATATTTATCTGGCTATCTAACTAATATTATATATATATATATATATATATATAATATTATATAATAAAAAAATATATATATAATATTAGTTAGATAGCCAGATAAATATATATATATTGTAGTAGCGATTGTAATTTATATTTTTTTTATATATATATATATAATATTAATTAGATAGCCAGATAAATATCAACATTATTCAGAAACAAGCTGCTATTCACACTATCACCATCCTCAGCAAGGTGTTGGGGAATACAATTTTTCTTAGTGGGGAAACTGAGCGACCCTTTCCCTGAGGGTCTCAGGGCGGGCGCTTAGTATACCGAGCTGGAGGCTCGAGAAAGGGAAAACTAGCAACATATATAATATTATATATTCAATATATATACAAATTATAAATGCGAAAGTAACTCTGTCTGTCTGTCTGTCTGTTACCTTTTCACGTCCAAACGACGGAACCTATTTTAATGAAATTTGGTACAGAGATAGAGTTGACTTTGAGGAAAGAACATAGGCTACTTTTTAAACGACATCCACGCGGGCGAAGCCGCGGGCAACAGTTAGTATGTTATAATACGAAATCACAGATTATAATATGTAACTATATAAGAATACGTAGTCAATCATTTATTACCCGGGAACACAGGCATAGCCGTGCGCAATTTCAAGTAAAATTTCACAACTAGACATACGACTCGCTCTGTTACGTGGGTGACCTGAAGAACTCTATATCAAACTACGAGCGCCCCAAATAAAGCTTTTCAAGGTCAACGGAGGCGAACTGTGAGATGGACAACTTTAATGAATACTTGAGTTTACTACACGTAAACATTCCGACGTACACGTAAACGTAAAAATTTTAAGACTAAGTTTTTTGACTTACGTAAGTGACAATTTAATTTGAATCTTTAATTTTATTATTTACTAGCAACTGCCCGCAACGTCGTCTGCGTGAAGGCTCTACAGCACCAAACATACCTAAGATGCCAGTGTCGCTTTAGCATTATAAGCAAACAACTTTTAAAATAGTATTAAATTAAAAGTATAAGTTTTTTTGCAAGCAAAGCAAGTGAAGGGAGTCATATGGGAATCCTGCTGAGTTCAGTCATAAGATGTGACTGAAGGAAATAGACAAAATAATGCAGGAATATGTTCCCGGACACAAAAGAGTAAAAATACGTACAAAGGTATCAAACCTTACAACACTTTCCTATAAACTACGTTGGTAGTTATTCTGCCAGGAGCCAAAATGTAAAGAGAGACAGGACTGGTAACGCGGTAGCAAGCGACGTACAGTTGCCCGTGTGAGAAGCAACTTGTCCTGAGGTTAACACCCGCTGACCTCAGTGTCTGCCCCTGCGACTTATTGATGGTCATCGCGAAGCAAACATTCAACTGTACGCGCTTGAACTGGAATGTGTACTTATGCGGTATGAGGGGAATGCGTGGTATAAATACTGCCTCGCCAATGCCGGGTCCGGTTATACAACTTGGGAGGAGATAAGTTCCGAAGAAGCATAATCGGGACACCTACTTTCAGCTTGATGGTATGCGATGGAAGTTCGTTTGCTGACAGGAAGTACAGAAATGCCATGGGATAATGTATGGCGTCATCTTGCTCGACGACAGTATATATGGAGGTATAGACCACTTCATTGCCTATTAATTGCTACAGCCTGGTCATTTTTGGGCGTCAAAATGGCCCGCTTACACACCCAAAACGTCGTATTCTGCTGGTGCGGTATACGACTAATGTCCCCATAGACACCGAGAATGAGCTCTTTTCACCTGGACACATCTCTATCGAGAGACGCTGGAAACACCACCTATCCACCTCTCTCTTCTGGTAGAGTGCTTCCGCGAAGACTTAGAAGGACATTTCATTAGAAAGCAAAATTCTTGAGTACGTGCATTGTCGTCGAGCCAAGCTCTCATATTAATAGTCAAGCTCAGCGTACGTGCGAACTCGTTAAGATCGTTTCAACAAAGCATTCATCTCGTCAGACCTCGATCTTCGCGTCACCACGGGAAGCGTTTGCCGGAAAGCGTCAGTGAACAGTAATGTGACACCACCCACTCAAATGTTCGTTCCTGCGGATGTCCTGCAGGGTTCTGTCCACGGCCTCAACTGCCTTTCTATTGGCCATCGTACACTCATGCCATACAATCAAGCAATCCTTGAGCACGTGTCCCTTATCACTCTTACATGACACACCAAAAATAGTCATTTCGGCGCTCTCTTAATATAAGGGAATTTTAAACATGGCATGTACTGTCTTGCTATCGGGAAGCAGTGTGGCAGCAATTCCCCACGACGCTACAGCAATAGCAATTTTGCCTTGCCTCCTGACCTCTGCAAGTATGCCAGTGATAACAAATGTTTTTCCTGTTCCACCAGGAGCAACCAAAATCCAGGAGAAAAACATTTTACCTTGGATTTGTCCCACGCTTTCAAGGACGGTATCATAAATTTGTTTTCGACAACAAAGCGACATGGTCATAATTCATAATTCTTTATTTGCCTCCATGTACAATTAGTGAAAGGTGTTAGGGGTATGGGTTAGTATGGCCCTGTTAGGGCATTGCAAATTAGGAGCGTATCGTGAGGTTTTATTATTTTAATTTAAATTTTTCGTGTAATATTCACTTCGCCTGGATCGTAATTTGTCTCTCAGCGTTATACTCCCAATTTCTGCGGTCTTGATGCGGTGATGATTTGGGGAGCTGGTAACCTATATTCGATAGTTCAATCGGTGGTGGAAATGACCACATCTTGAAATGAACTAATACAGGTGTTCAGCATGCGTTCATTAGTTACTTCGACTTCGTCTCCAGTAGCACGTGTCTCAAAGCTCGTAGAAGATCTTCAGACTGATGATGGCGATATTTCTCCGTCACTGACGGTTGCCTCCGCGAGGGTGTAATCCCAGTTTTGGTAACCGTCGAGAAGGTGACGTGCTACGTAGGCTGCGCGTTAAGTGGGAAACTCCACGCCATCAAATGTCCTCAGAAAAGTGAAATACGTTGGGCAAACAACCGCAGGAAATAGCTTTCGCCATTATTTGGATGCACGGTACCTATAAACCTTACCCAATGCGGTGTCCTTGAAAGTTCTCGGATATACATGCAAAATTTGAAGTAAATCCATTAAGATCCATTACTTTTTGAGTTTAGCTCGCACATACATACATACAAACAACAACAGACAAAACAAACACTATATTTGGCTTCGATATCGATAGTAGATCACGCCCCAAGTATTCTTTAAAACAAAAAAAATCAATGCACAGTTTTGACTTTCCTACGATTTTAAAGATTTACAGCTCTTCCCCCGTAGGAGATAGCGTGATAATATGTAGCCTTTATGTTGACCGGATCTGTTAGTAATATTTATGCAAAATTTACTTCAAATTTTGCATTAATATTACTAACAGGCGCCATTTAGTAGGTACTTTTTTAGTTTAGCCCGGACATACGTACAGACAAACAGACAAAAATCTAAAAATTATATTTTTGGCTTCGATTTCTATTGAAGATCACGTACCAAGTATTCTTTTAAAATATATTTAATGTACAGTTTTGACTTTCCTACGATTTTATTAAATGTAGAGATTCCCGTGGGAAGGAGGGATTTTCCCGCAGTAAAAAGTACCCTAAATGTTGGCCAGGCTTAGTATCTATACACCACAAAAAGTTTCATTCAAATCCGTCCAGTATCTTCGGAGATAAGCCTGGACAAAGGGACAAACAGACAAACAGACAGACAATAAAATTAAAAATCATTGAAAAGTGTTCTAATACTATTTTAACATCGCCCTCAATTAGTTTTTCGTAAATATATACAATGTACAGACACGCAGGTTTTACTGTTTTATTATATGTATAGATGTGCTCAAATTGATAGTAATTGAATACAGTAGCCTATAAAAATCGATATCTATTAAAACCAGAGATTTCAATGGGATGTGTTCCCACTTCTGAAAAACCTCAGGTTCTAAGTTGTTTTACCTCTGTGTTAGAAATTACAAGGTCGTACATCTACATTACTACCTGACTGGAATACAATGCTGAACACTACCATTCAATGGCCAGTAGATTAGGTAATGCGATGGCGCCTACGCTCTAGAGATAAGTCGCTCTACCACCAGTAAAAAAACTACATCACTTATTCTATCAACAAACCCCCAAGGCGTATTTACCTCTGTAATTTTGGATCCTTTGGGAAATATATGGCGGTGAAAACGAGAACCATAAAGTAAGTATATGACTCTAACAACCTTTAAATCCAAACGGAATGGACTAATAAAAATTTCTCAAGTCGAGGTTTCTTATTACTTAAAAAACCTGATGTCGTTACCGTCAAAGTAAGTTTTATTTATGCATATTAAGGTAACTACTAACTGAAGAATGAGAATGTGTAAGGTTTAAAGTAAGTAGGTATGTTAGTTTACTTATTTCCTTCTTTCGTAGTAGGTATGTGTACGTGTGAGATTCAAAAACCTGCAGTGTGTCGGTATTTTTACTGATCGAATTATACATAATTAAAACATTTTTGTTTTCCATTTTTGGCAGTTTCCCAGTGTTAGCATCGGAGTTTGGTAATGTGTCCGGACAAAACGTAACGTCCGAATCGTGGGTGTATACCTAAGCTTCAATACATGTATTTATTTCCTCCTGTCCCATCGAATGTTACAAACGTGAGATAACTTTGTAAATAATACGAATTAATACACGCTCAAGTATAACATTTTTGGGGTACCGTAACTCAAAATGAAAAAACGGAACCCTTGTAAGATGACTTGTGCGTCTGTCTGTCTGTGTGTAACAGCATATTTACTCCGAAAGTACTGGACCGATTGAGTTGAAATGTAGTACACAAATAAACGAGGGACTCAAAAATGCACGTGCAACAAAAAAGTAAATTTATAATATATTATTATACTAATATTGATAATGCGAAAGTCTGTCTGTCTATCACGCTTTCGCTAACGCGACTAAACCACAACACAGAATTTGATGAAATTTGCAATTAAAATAACACATAATAACAACCTCTAAAAGGATAAAAAGGGGACGAGATCAATGCAAACAAAGTCGCTGGCTAGTACCTATGTCTACAAAATAACAAACCGTATACAAACCGTGATAAATTTGTATCCCATTTGTTAATTTGTATTAGCTGTTTGTAAAGATTTTAACAGACCCTGACAAAACAGAAACATTTAGGTAGTAGTGATTAAATAAAAGTGGAGTGTACTACAAATAGTAGGTACAAATGAGTGTTTACGAAAGCGTTGGCAAAAAAGACCGCGCAATTTCGGATTGGAGTGGCCATTACTCGCACCGACTGTGGAAATAACGCTCGCAATTGCATTGAAAATGTCGCTTTTAATTTTTCAAAATGCAAAGCGGAAATTCGCATTTGTGGGTGGTACGATAACTACCCGCCTAAAAGCTCCAGCGATCCAAGTCCACGCTTTGTTGCTAATACAAAGCGTTCGCACACACGTCCTACAAAAACTTTGTCTCGTCACTCCCACGTTCCCTATCAACCGTTTTTGATTAATGATCATGAGTTATGTAAGCGCTGGCCTATGTTTAAGGCAGCAGATATGATTTCCGTTAAAACGTTTACTTTTTTTAATTTCTAAATTTTTATGCCCTTCAAATGCATAAAAATTTAGACATTAAATAGAAAGATAATAAAAATGTTTGCAACGTGTACTAATATAATGTAAACTTTAATTTAATTTATTTATTTACACTTCTCTGCAATTCATACATATGGCGGACTTAATGCCACTAGGCATTCTCTTACAGTCAACTTTGGGATTGTGAGAAAAGAAAATGTAGAGGTGCAAGATAAATGACCAATGAGTTATTACAAAACTAACAATATTGATTTATATACATATACAAAACGTAAATACAGTAATATCTCTACAAAAATAAATACACGTGGATAGATCAATAATACAAATTATTAAATTCAATTCAATTCAATAATTATTTGCATTCTGCAATGGTAATGTCGTTGGACAATAAAATAATATTTTCTGTCTCACATTACAGACCCGTTTGGGCACAGCAAAATTATATACTCGTAATAATAGGAGAAGAGAGGCTGTTCATAGCTAAATTATTTTTATTAATAGGTAATAAAAATTCTCCCGGAGAAGTAAATAGAAAATTGTTTAGTACTGTTTTATAAATATTTTTATAATTTATCGTTAAAGTATTCTTGTATACCATAATAACATTTTTTCACAAGTATGTTTATTAAATTCTTAAGAATTATTTTATTTTTCGTTTCACATTTTAAGGTTTCTGGTAATTTATTAACCGTTTTAATGGCCATTACATAGGGACTGGATGTATACATATACTAGATGTATTATACACCAAATACGTATATACTATATATAATTAATACATAAATATGCATATATTAACTTAGAATAGATACTTATAGCGATGACGAAATGAATGTATGAAAAAGAGATTATTTAAGGGACGCCAATAGACAATCTTTAGTTCTTCGCTTGAAGATAAATTTACTAGTACATTTCCGAATGTCGAGGGGTAGCTTGTTCCAGATTTTAATATATTAACAACTAGCTGCGCCTGCGACTTTGTTCGCGTGAAATAGTAACTTTAGGCAGCGCATTTGGATATGAATTTTAAGTAGCTAAAAAAATCTACTTTACAGTAATGCTTCTGTACACACGATATTAGACGTATGGCCATCGGGCATAAAAACTGCTGGGATTGCGAAAAATTACTACTAATTATGTGTTTAAACAATCAGTCGTACCTACCTACGAACGTCCATCCTACGCTGAACTGTATTTTCGAAAAGGCCATTTTAAACTTCTAAGCATAATATTTTTTTAATAGATATTTATTATAAAGTTTTGTAAAGTTTCAGGTCGAGGCTCTTCGCTATCAGTCCGTTCACCGATACGACTATCGGCACAATGATGGCCGAATCCACATCCCACATGGCGACAACCTCGTGAGCCAGATCAAGATATTTAATTTCCTTGTCTTTTTTTTTTATTGTAATTCACAAAACTGGTGTATAATCATTTTTGTAGACAAGACAAATAAAACCTATATAAACTAAAAAGCTGTTTGACTGACACCTACTAGATGTGAATCTTACATGCTCATTTGTAGTGTACCATACTTATTTATCTAATTTTATTTTATATATAATCTAGAAAAAGTTACAATTTTTTAAGTTTATGCTTAATTGAGGCTACAGAACCACTGAAAAGGTCTATTTCGTTACGAATTTTGTTGGCAACAGACAGCATTCGACATGTTGGGGAGGACTGACCAATATTGGTACGATTTCACGAGATTCTCATCATGCGGGACGGTGATGTCGATCATCATTACGCGGCGCTCCGAGCGATCTTTCACCACTATATCAGGCTTATTATTTTTATAATCATACAAAGTTTCATCGTAATCGGACGGGTAGATTTTGTGTGATGCTTGAACAAACAAACAGACAGACAAAAAATTTCTAATCACATATTTGTGTTCGGTATCGATCTAGTAACATCCCCTGGTATTTATTTTTTTCATATTTTCAATGTACAGAATTTACACTTCTACAGTTTTATTATAAGTATAGATGAATAAGAAACATTAAAAAAATGAAATAAGATGCATCTTTCAGTTTTGAACTGCCTCGGTAGCCTAATGGTAGCAGGCCACTACTACTACGTAGAGGTCCTGGGTTCGATTTCCGGGTAGGGGGTTATCAGAGATAATGGTTTAAAAGCCTTTATCTCTGGTTCTATTGGGATTTTTCCATTTTCTGGAAATTTCCCAGTACCTCGAAGTTTGGTAATGTGCCCGGAGATGTCAACAGGCTCGCCACCTATTACATGGGCCAAAACGTAACCGGCGAATCGTGGGTGTTTGCATGTATGCTTGAATGCATGCATTTACCACTGCCTACCCCGGGGTACTTCGGGGATTACAGGCGTGAAGTAACGTTTTTTTATTTTTCAGTTTTAGTTTAGGTATTTTTAGTTTTACGACATGATTACACATGCAAACAACCGTTCTCGAATACGACTCTGCCTATTTCTTACTATTCTGACGCTATTAATAAAGCATTTTCATCCTCGAACAATTAATATTAAAATATGTCTGTAACAAAATTTGTAAATAATAAAAATGAAATAATAATAATATCGCTGTCATAGAAATCTATGAGGAGGACTAGTAATAATCTGATACTTACTATTAATTTATAAATGAGATCATTTTGCTTTAAAGGACGTCTGCTTTGTTTGGCAGACCTAATCTGAATCCATTCCTACCCATTTGGGTAGGAAAGCGTTGAATAGATAGGTACCTAATTATAGTTCACCGAAGCGCCATGGCGGCGCAACCAGTCGCTCCACCGTGGTATCCGGACTGGCGGCCGAGTGAGTAAGACACCATACAGCGCTATATTAATTAGTGGTGGCACAACCAGCGAGGCGACGGCGCGGGCGCGAGCAGCTCGGACGCCGACACACGATGTCCAAGCTGCTCGCGCCGCCAAATTGGTTGCGCAACCAAGCGGACACCAGGTGAGTAACGTTCTATAGAGCTGTTATACATTTTGTTGCTGGCGGCGGTAGAGATAGACGTAAGTTCGCCTAAGTTAAAGTTGAATATAACACATCTAGGACCTCACTCTATATCCACGTTTCCTTGTCTATCTTGCGGAAAGTAGTATGATCATAATAAAATGTTACAAAGTTCCAAGACGTAATATATTTTTATTGGTATGCTCTCAGAGTGCAATCGTCGAGAGATGGGGTGCGATGTGGCGACGCATTGCTTTGCGGCAAATGCGGTTGGTGTGGAAGTTCTATCGCTTCCTTAACCTATTCCAGCTTATTTCTTTATGCCCCTTGATATATTACGAGCCGCCAAGCGCTGACTATGTAATATCGCAATGATTTATCCATCCGTCGGGAAAAAACATTGATGTTGCTGCTGACGGGATGAGCTTCTGGGATATGTATGAGTTATAAATATTTCAATACCTAATATTGTTTATATGACGTTGTGATTACAAAGAAAAAAAAATCGACGTGTGGCACTCGGGGACTGCCGCGGTAAAGCTATTGCATAGCATTTTGTATCAACTTATGCAATTATAATTATTTATTTATTTTATTTATGCAGTATTTCTTTTTTTCTTTGATATTAATTCAAGTTACACTTTCTGAGCGTGGTGACCGATAAGAAAACACACATATGGGAAAGTGTAAAGGTAATTGTATGCAAAAAACTGGCACCATGCTATCAAGGGGAATGTCCAGTCTAGTACTTTAGTACATATAGGTCAATGTTTAATACCTATATGCTTTCCTATTTTGTGTAACGACATAACATTGTATTATTCAACTTCATTTTGAGTAATTCATTCTTGGGGCAATACCACCATCTCTTATGGCAGACTTATTTCAATCTTACTTTATTTTGACGTATAACAAACATCAAGACTAATAATATGTAGATCCTATCTAAAGCTTACTTGGTCAAACATACCCAAACATACAACAATAGAAAATTCGCGAGTCAAACATTTGACTATTCCTTGATTAAAAGAGAAACAAGTATCATCCAGACTTATCTGAGGAGGAGTATTGTGCTTTTATTCGACGTCTCCAGATTAAAAAGTGGGACAGGCACAATGAGGCAGGGCGGCAGGTATGCGCGGGGAGGTGAGCGGTAAGGGGAGGGGGTGCAACAATGGGAATATGACGCTCGGATAGTGTCTCCTGAACCCCTACTAGCGGCTAGCGAGGCGTGTCGATAAACATTGCGACCACCACAGCACACAATGTCCGCTGCCACTTTTATCATGCCACTATCTCTGTAATAAAATTTATTTTTAGGTCAACCCAAGTGGGTTTATTTTAGGATTGATTTTCAGTGGATATGCTATTGACCGCATGTGATGCTAGATTTCAAAACAAGCAAAATTTTTGGGATTTCGCTCAGTACATTTTGTATGGCATTCTTAGACGTACTACGTATATGTTTGCGGGTAGGTATAGTAACGGTCCGTCCATATTGATATGATGAGTATCTATACACTTCTCAATAAATTTCTAAAATTATCTCAATTTGGCTTGGTCTATTCTCCTCACAATAATAGATTAAATTATCTTCATTTTTTACAATTAAATTTAAAGTAACAAGAGGATTTTTTTTCAATTCTATATTTGTAGTCTTAGATCGCGTTTGTATGTCAAAATAATCTAATTTTCCAGCGATTTATTACGTAGGTACTTATCAAACATGGTTACGCGTATTAACATGCAAGTTGCCATAGGTATGTTACACCACATCACGCTATTATAACCGCATTAACGAACTTGATTATACATACTGAATTAGCAAGTAATTGTACTATATCACATTTAAGGATCCATTGAAATGTTTTGATATTGATTATAATTGAGCAGTAACCACTTTTTAAGAGTAAACCACATCTTATGACATAGTTATGGGACTTTTATTATAGCCCCCACTGACGATCAGTTAAACTGATCAGTCGGACTGACGTAAAACTAAAATTTGATCGTCAATGGCGAATCATAAATCCACAGTTTTAACTGAAGACGCGCCCGGAATGTTTCCGTACATTTCATCATCCAACCAGTGTTGCCAACTTAGTGGATTTTCCACTAAAGTTGGTGGTTTCAATCGCCCATTATTTTGGTCGGCTAATAATATTACGCGTCAGATATTTTATTAGCTGAAAAAAACTTTTTCTTATGATATGAAGTGGAATAACAAGCATACAGTTTACATTGACGGTACGTAAGCCTGTAGCCTATAAACAACAACACGAAACCAGAGATTTAAATGTAGATGAGTTGCCACTCCTAGGGTCTAAGGTATTATGACTCTGTGCCGGAAATTATGGTGCCGTACAACACGTATCAGTGCATATCAGTTCGTACTAATAAATAGCTTCATTTGGTTGACCGTTATATAACGGGTATTTGATTACGGTCGAATGGACCATGGACAGGACATGGAAGTGTCCATGGTCCATTTGAAAGCTATAAAAACACGTCTACGTCCCAAAGGACCTTAGGGACGCGATTTTTGTACCTACTTCTTGTACGTTACGACGGTCTAACAAAACGAAGTAATATATTTTATATCACATTATACTGATATATTACAAGAGAACTATTAAATACAAGTAATATATATAACTATTTATTATATACATAAAAACGTAATGTAACTTCACGCCTGTAATCCCCAAAGGGGTAGGCAGAGGTAAATGCATGCATTCAAGCATACATGCAAACAACCACGATTCGCCGGTTATGTTTTTGGCCCATCAACAGGTGGCGAGACTGTTGCCCTCTCCGGGTACATTATCAAACTCCGGGGTACTGGGAAACTTCCAGAAAATGGAAAAATCTCAATAGAACCAGAGATAAAGGATTTTAAACCATTATCTCTGATAACCCCGACCCGGGAATCAAACCCAGGACCTCCAGCGTAGTAGTAGTGAAAATGTTATGTACATAATAAATAGTTTTGTACATTTATATAATACACTAGCGGCCCGCCCCGGCTTCGCCCGCGCTGCTCTGCTCCTATTAGTCATAGCGTAATGTAAGCTATCCTATCTCTCAAGTTGGATCGAACTGCACATGGTGTGCGAATTTTATTATAATCGGTTAAGTGGTTTAGGAGTCCATTGAGGACAAACATTGTGACACGAGATTTATATATATTAAGACTAGCGGCCCGCCCCGGCTTCGCCCGCGCTGCTCTGCTCCTATTAGTCATAGCGTAATGTAAGCTATCCTATCTCTCAAGTTGGATCGAACTGCACATGGTGTGCGAATTTTATTATAATCGGTTAAGTGGTTTAGGAGTCCATTGAGGACAAACATTGTGACACGAGATTTATATATATTAAGATAACTATTTATTATATTCTATCAAAGTAATATATAATACCCAAAAAATAGCATAACGTTGTAACGAGTTATCGATAAATAGCCGTTTAGTGGTTTTCTGGTGATTTTAAAGGATGAATCTGGGGAAGAGCTAACATAACTGTTGCCAACACTGAATCAAACGGTCAAGGTCAGGCGTCAACTAAGGTAGGTACGGCTAATATCGTCCACGTTTTCAATTAATTTAATTAAAAAATAATTCTTGATTTTAATATTAGAATTGATTATTTCAAAAACAACATTGAATTAACTTAGCAGGACAGACAAAATAGTTTTTTATGTTAAACGAACATTGAAAACATGTATGTAGACATAATTTTGTTGTTTTCACAATAAAGGTAGACATTTATATTATGTTATTTTTACATTCATTCTGGAAAAAATGGGTCTAGCATTAATAAATGAAAATACGTATACATAGTAACCTATTTTCATTTATCTCACTTTCCTTTTATATTAAAAAAAAAACATACAAAAATAGTGTTTACAACTCTTCAATCTCTTCTGTAACTGTAGTCGGTCAAGAATAAATGGTGTTATAAAAATCCATAAACTGTATGATGGTTCCAACTTTTTGATGACAGTCCGTTTTTTCGGATTCCGTACCTTAAAGGTTAAAACGGGACCCTATTACTAAGCCTCCGCTGTCTGTCTGTCTGTCTATCAGTCTGTCCGTCCGTCCGTCCGTCTGTAACTAGGCAGTAGCCTAGTGACAGACGGAGTGTAGTAGGAGAGTCTCATTTTCACAAATTATGTATTTCCGTTGCCGCTTTACATAGAGCAGACACACAGATGCACGGCCCACCGGCCACGACGGACCGGAGGGGAGTAGCCATATGCAGGATTTGCAAGCTCAAATGGTCATACGCGTATAATAAAAACTAGTTGCAGCCAGACTGCTCATAAGACTAAATCTAGCTGTGCGGCTGAACTGACGTCCTGAATAATACCGATTTGCTCTGTTTCTTTGCTGTAAAAATAAATCTGCCCCATCAAGTTTACAAAAAGATAGCGTTACCTTACAAATGTAAGTATATTTTATTCACAAAATTATTATTTTATTCTTGAAAACTTAAAAATACAATCACGGGTTCCCTTTCCTACGTTACTGCGAAATACGTTTCATCGAAAAATCATTGGCCGACAACTATACATCGAAGACTTCATAGAGCGATGCTTTCTTTCGCCGAAGCTTCATTGCTCGATGTACGTTTGATCGAAAACGATTCACTAACACCTTGTTTCGTCGATGCTTATTTGATCGAAGGTTTATTTACTTCAAATTTGTTTCCTCGAATGTATGCTTGGTTTTTAAGGATAACTTATTCGACTTCTTAGTTTTAAAAAATGAGATTTTTTTAAAGAAATTATAAAGGACTAGAAACTGTCGCCGGTACGAATCAATTTCCTTAATTCCTATCTATTATCTATATAACTAGCGGCCCGCCCCGGCTTCACGCGGGTGCAATGTTACCTACCCTCTCCTATTCGTCTTAGCGTGATGATTATAGATATAGCCTAAAGCCTTCCTCGATTTTTTATAGTTTAGGCAGCGTACCCAAAATAAGTAACTTTTCTGGTTGATTTTTTACATCTTGTGTCCGAAAAACCCAAATATCTAACGGAGCCCTATTTTTTCCAAAATAAGTTACAGGTCCAAAATAGCCTATAGAGCACTACACATCACAGTCATGCATGCTGGACAGTAAAAAAAGAAAAAGAACATCTACCAAAGAAGTATCGAGGATTTCATAGTTTTCGCTGAAACAAGACCTCGATCAAAAAAGCTTCAAAATAAAATTTTCGTTGAAACGTAGCATCGGGCAAACGAAACTTCAATGTATAAATTTTCGGCGATATAAAGCATCGCTCAATGAAGTCTTCGATGTATAGTTGTCGGCCAATGATTTTTCGATGAAACGTATTTCGCAGTAACGTAGGGAACCCCAATAATATCGCTTGTGTTGTTTTAGACTGATGTAAACAACACAGACTGATAGATGTACCATATACGATACGTGGATCGGTCGAGCGACTGATCCGAGTTTGTTTCCGAGAAGCCGCTGTCTCCGAGATGTTTAATTTTTATTTATTTATTTTATTCAACGTAACTTCACGCCTGTAGTCCCCAAAGGGGTCGGCAGAGGTAAAAGCATGCATTCAATCATACATGCAAACACCCACGACTCGCCGTTTACGTTTTGGCCCATGTAACAGGTGGCGAACCTGTTGCCATCTCCGGGCACATTACCAAACTCCTGGGTACTGGGAAACTTCCAGAAAATGGAAAAATCCCAATGGAAGCAGAGATAAAGGATTTTAAACCGTTATCTCTATTATCCCCCGACCCGGGAATCGAACCCAAGACCTCCAGCGTAATAGTAGTGGCCTGCTACCACTACGCTACTGAGGCAGTTATTTATTTATTTATTTCAGGCAACAAATGTAAGACTAAAAGTAAAACAAAGGCCCATATAAATATATACCTTACAGACTAACATACATATTAATAACACTATGAACTAACACTACACGTGATTACGGCGACGAGATGCGCGATTTTTCTGCATCTGTGTTTAAATGTGTGTGAAATTGTTCATGTATATTGTTAAAGACAAGTTGTGAGTTTCGTAATGATAGACTATTTTTGTTGTGCGTGTGTGCCTCAATTCCCCCATAAACAAATTCCCCTCGGCAAAAAATGACAGACTGTTTTGCATCGGTAAGAAACGCTATGGCTTCTTCCCTGCTGACCGTGTTGCTCTATGCCGCTATAACAACAAATACAAAAAATAAAAATATTAAGGGGGATGGGTGCCCATACAATAAACGAGTTTATTTTGTATTTTTGTATGTTAAGAAGTGGCAAACAAGCATACAGTTTACATTGATGGTAAATATATAATGTAGCCTTTAAACATCTACATGAGACTGTAGGTTTCAATGCAAATGCGGTGCCACTCCTGAGATCTAAGGTGTTATGCCTTTGGGCCGGAAATTACAAGGCCGTACATTACCACCTGACCGGAACACGGCATTTAGCGGATTTAGCGGCAAGTAGATTAGGTAATGCGGTGGTGCCTACGCCCGCGAGCTCCGTCACTGGAGCTCTGCCACGAGTTTAAAAATTTGTATTGTTCAGAAGTCAAATTTTTCTTTCCATTTTTCTTTAAAAAACTAAAATATATTTCACAAGCATGTGTTAATGCGAAATAATATAAAACAATTATTAAGGGTAAAAGCGACTTCTTTACGATATTCAATAAACTGAAAAGTCTATTATATCGGTTGCCTAACTAGCATAGTTGGTAATAGATGGCGCTGCTGCTACCATAAAGCAATGCAATAGATGTGAAGGAAAGATTTGACAAATCGGGCAGGGCTTCAGTAGCTCAATTGGAAGAGCGGCTGGACTAGATTCCCAGTAGGTCGCGAGTTCGAGCCTCGCCTGAAGTCAAATTTTTCTTTCCATTTTTCTTTAAAAAACTAAAATATATTTCACAGGCATGTGTTAATGCGAAATAATATAAAACAATTGTTCAGTATTGTTGCTCAATATTAATAACAGAAAGAATGATGTCAAACTGATTTCAAAGAACTTTTTTTTGTAAGTAACGGGCCATCGGTGCCTTCTTTTGTACTATTTTGACATAATTATAAATTATAATAAATCCTGATTCTGATTCCGATTCAAATATTCTTACTTTAAACAAATTAGCACACCATAATTAATTTACAAGGACTTCCAAAAACCCGGCCCTCTATTAGAGACAATTACCTTAGATTTAGCATCAGTTCAATTTGACATTAGCATCAGTTCGTGAATGGGGAAATCTAGTTGACGTAAATCGTTTGGAGTGACGCCACAGTTTTATGACAAAAGTTTTACGAAAAATTGACCGTCAATGTGGGCTAAATGATGCATGTGAAAATGTTATTCGATGTTTTAATAAAGAAGTGGCGTCTATGGGACCCAAACTGTTCATCTGGGATCAGATGACATACTCGGGCGGAATATATAATATTTGTCTTTTAGATTTCGACCGAGATTTTGACAACGCATCCGTAAATTTTATGAAGAGAGCTAAGTAGGCTTTCTATTTGACATCGGAAATTACAAGTGTTAGTGATAAGTATCTACAATTCATAAACAATTTTTAATAATATTCAAAGTTTCAAGAGTTAATTTCTCTAAGCATCACGTAATTTTATTTATAACGATAGAAGTTCCCGTGTCGAAAATACCTAAGGAAGCTGAAAGTTGCAAAGTATTCACAGGACATATTGACGTGACAACGTCTTAAATTAGGTTGCGGCTCGGAGTCACTCATGAAAAAGTGTAACGCCCGGTAACGTAACGATGAGTCACCGAACGAGAGAGAGACCTGCCGGACCGGCGAATGCCTTTCTACCGAGAAAAAGACGTTGTCACGTAAAATATTCGCCCGTAAAACCGACTTTACAGGCAACCAGATTTTTTTTTGTTTGACGTATCAAATCGGTTCTTATTCAACAATTCTTTTAGTACCTTCACGTTATAATAACTTCCAAAGTTATTTCAGTAACAAGTTAAATCTTCATAATCCTATTTCAAAAAACAATTACAGAATGGTCTTTAAAACTCAACAGTGACTGTAAATTTCCAATGATTTATTACGTTCAATGTGTGGTTACGCGTACCAACTTGCGGGTAGCCACATGTTACACCGCATCATGCTTCTGTAACCGCATTGTCGAACTAGATGTATTGAATTGGCAACTAATTGCACAGTAATTGTTAGTATATTGTCATGTTACATCTTGAAATGCTTTGCTAATGATTCTGTATGTTTGAGTGCTAGTTTTCTTAGCAACCACAGCTTAAACTGTCTAGGGGATTTAGAATGTTACATTTAAAAATGTTATTGGACATTTAAATTTATTAAGTTTTAAATATTAAGCTGCAGTTTGAATAAATGGTATATTTGTAGGTCAGTGAATTTTTTAATTTGAGTCCTTTTATATTTGCCTAGCGGCCCGCCGACTTCGTGCGGGTGCAGTGTTACCTACCCTCTCCTATTCATCTTAGTGTGATGTTATATGGCCTAAAGCTTTGCTCGATAAATACCTTTCTATTTTTTTCCAAATTTTACTAGTTAGCTCAAAGTTAAATCAGTAGAGTAGCCCGAAATTTGATCAGATGAAAAAATTAAGATTAGATTCACGAATTCGAAAGTTCGAAATTTAAATTTTGGTCCCTAATTCCGCTAAATGATTTTCTGATACAAATTGGCTTATCTTTAGTAGTTGGAGACAGATTCGTCTTCGATATTTAAAAAATGGTGTCCTTAAATCTCAAGAAAAAAAAGGATGTCCAGACCATTAGACAGGATTCGAACATACATGATAGGTAGTGTATCTAGTACGTACATACATATAAGCATATTTACACATAGACGCATTTGACTGCACCTTCACAGCGAAATATTTTAAGTTAATTTTAAAAATACTCCATTAATTAATATTTTACAGAAATGTAAGAACAAAGTTCCATTTTTTAAATCAAGTCTATTTTACTCTTGAGACTAATGACGCCTGCAGACGGGGCGATAATAAGTTATACACTCTTCTGACAACTACAGATAGGGGTAATTAGGGATAGCAAATTTTATCCTCGTAATTTAGGTTGTGGTCCAATTTTCTCCTTTGATGAAATATTGTAAAATGATCCGGCGAACATTATTAACTCTTAAGAATATTACCGAGACTTTTTTATCTTTAAACTGGCACAGGGGTATCCTTATAATTTTGGATGTGACAGGCAGATGATAAATAAAAAGACGTGTGGCACTCGGGGACTGGCGCGGTAAAGCTATTGCATAGCATTTTGTATCAACTTATGCAATTATAATTATTTATTTATTTTATTTATGCAGTATTTCTTTGATATTAATTCAAGTTACACTTTTTGAGCGTGGTGACCTATAAGAAAACATTTTTTTTTCTTATATAAATAAAAAGTTAATATTGTTTGAAATATTTTTATTATTTTACAATACAGCTGCTTATGTATTCGTCCGATTTCGGAGCAGCTCGTCTCGATTCGTGCGAGCTTCGTAGAGTCGTACAAAGTAGTTGTACGACTAGTTGCACGCACACAAACACCGTGTCGAAGACTGCCGAAAAGAAACGACGTTAGACAATGCACGGCCTTCAAGCCACACCTCCGTGCCCGTCGGAATGGGGAGCGTGAGGTTTTTTCGTTACGGAATTTCTGGATTCGGTCCCTGCGCTCAAGACCCTCGATAGAAGCTATGCAATAGCTTAAAAGTACGCGTAGATGAAAGAAATGGAGGCTTAAAATATTACCACCGATTGCTTTATTAATCAGCGGTGGAAAGTTTTGATACCTACCACAATTTTATTAATTTATTTAAACTTTATGCAACATGTACATCGACGGACTTAATGCCACTAAGCCTTCTCTTGCAGTCAACCTTGGGGTCGGGTGACATTATTTGTTTGATAATATACGAGAAATATTAAACAAAATTAATAATTATAATAAACGTGTACCTAAAATTACTTTATATAAGCATACGTATGAAAACATAAATATATAAAGAATTATGCAGAATATATAAACATAAAAATATATAATTTTCTATTTAATCTCGAAATCTCTTAATAAAATTTTAATACTTGGAGCGATTAAATTGTGTTTTCAGATGATGTTTTACATATTTTCGATAGACAGATAGATTACACTTTTAAAACAGAAATTATGTATATAAAAACAATAAAAACAAGAAGTACAAAGGCGGGGTCTTATCGCAAAAGGTGCGATTACTTCCAGATAAAATTTTTGGGTGTATATTGTAGGAATATACAGATGGGCCCACAAGTTTTTTTTTAGTTTATCGAATTATCACGGCCCACCTATAACCATTTCGATTTGTGAAATGAAATAAGGGGAGTCCCTTACTACACATACAATTGTCAGTCCGGAAACCATTATCCATAACTATTTTTTTAATGTCATAATATCGAATACTAATGTTTGAATCTCCTAATTTTGCATGAAATGAAGTCATGTGTCCTAATGGCCGAATACTCAAACGTCACTCAATTTTAAGCAATGCTCAAATGTGCGCTATCTCTATCGTTTGAACGTGTTTTATAAAGACAGAAGACTTTTAAGTCCCAATTAGATTTAAGTGACGTTTGAGTATTTGGCCGTAAGTCTTCTATATATTATATAAACTGTTTGATGAAATTTGAAACATGTTTCATGATAATTGTTTTATATTATTTCGCATTAACACATGCTTGTAGTTGATTGACGTAGCCGTTGGAAGCATCAGTTTCAATAAATTATCATGAAACATATTTTATTTAAAGAAAAATGGAAAGAAAAATTTGACTTCAGGCGAGACTCGAACTCGCGGCCTACTGGGAATCTAGTCCAGCCGCTCTTCCAATTGAGCTACTGAAGTCCTGCCCGATTTGTCAAATCTTTCCTTCACATTTATTGCATTGCTTTATGGTAGCAGCAGCGCCATCTATTGCCAACTATGCTAGTTAGGCAACCGATATAATAGACTTTGCAGTTTATTGAATATCGTAAAGAAGTCGCTTTTACCCTTAATAATTGTTTTATATTATTTCGCATTAACACATGCTTGTGAAATATATTTTTCTTTAAATAAAATATGTTTCATGATAATTTATTGAAACTGATGCTTCCAACGGCGAAGTGAATTTAACTACATTGCCTATCAATAAGTAAGAAGAACTATAGCAACGCTATATTGTACCAAGAGTAAAATACTATGAATATGTATATAATAATAATAATAATGGCAACCCATTATACGTCCCACTGCTGGGCACGAGTCTCTCCCCTTTTTGGCGGGAGGCCTGGAGCTTACTCCACCACGCTACTCCAATGCGGATTGGTGGAGGTGGGTGGGTTAGTGGCCAACCCACTGTCGGATGTTTTCAAACCGCCCCATAAGGCCTCCGACAAGGTTTAACGACTGCTATCCATCGATAGCAACCGGGACCGACGGCTTAACGTGCCCTCCGAAGCACGGAAACGCGCATTTAATTTGCCACTAGCGGTCACCCATCACACTACCCGACCGCGCCCGTAGTGCTTAACCGAGCAGATCGCTTACGATCTACACCAGCCGCTGGGCCATGCGCGCTTCAATGAATATGTATGTATATAGATAATCGTGGTGATTAGAACTGTAAGCGCCCGACTTACTTACGGTAGGTCGAAGGGTGCGGTGTTAGGTATTTTTTGATGTGTGACAGTATAAACTTAAGGATTTATAACTTTTATTGCAACGGTTCTATGGCTTTTGCATTTTATTGACAGTAATATTTATGAGACACAAGTTTAGGACCAAGTGACAATGACATTAAAAGTGAGGGCGAGTCATCATTCGGACAAATGATAATTCGGACAAAAATAAATAATGGCATTTCAAATTATGACTAAAAGAGAAATACAATAGAGAACCGAAATACAGATATCAGAAACATTGTTATGCTTTTGAATATTTTATTACGAGTTTAACAAATTATAAGTGATAACTCATTTCTATTGTGCCCTCGTTAGTACTAAATTACGCTTATAAAATTAACCCTTGCGAGATTAATAACTGTTTGTACCCACTGTGATTGTAATATCGGCCTCATTTGGGTAAGCATACAGTGCAGTCCCTAACAACCAATCTCCCAAAATATCTGCCCAAATATTGGTATTGGGGAAAGTTTAATATCCGGAAAGAATTTCCATACCCCGGATGGTTAGTATGGTTACCCGATGGTGCTATGAATGCTCAATAGTACATTATTTTTATTAATTTTATTAGATTCGAAGTTATAACGTACCACACAGACAGACAGACAAACAAAAGTTGTTTTTTTGGTTTCTGTTACTCTTCTCTAATCGCCCTCTATTAGTTTTTTGGAAAAACATTTAACGTACAGACACTCGATTTTTCCTGTCTTATTATTTTTATAGATAAGACTTTTTTACTCTTTGAATTGTCCCTTTAAATATCTACAGTGAGTTATGTTTAATAATAATGATGTATAATAATAATTTAATAAGTGCCAATAATAATCAATTTAAATTGAATGATCGCATTAAATGCGGATGATTCGAGTGGGACTGAATTTATCTTTGACGCTACGTTACTTTTGCCCGTTCTTATTATGATAGCAAATCTTTTGATATTTATCCATCTGATTTGTATAAAAACATATCCTGTTTAAATATATACTATCTATGCCGGAATATTCACTTTGAGCGACCTTTTTCGAGTGGAAGAAGCAGTCGTCAATATTTGATTTGCCATGTTACAAATATTAAATGATATAACATTTTGGAATCACAAGGTTAGGCCAAATATTACTTTTTAAAATAGATTTTTTAATAGTGTTGCCCTACTCAACCCTGATAGATGAAAACGCATCAAAAAAATATAGCTTCTTTCTTTCTTTCCCTTTCGTAACCTTACGTTAAATTATGAAAGTAATGGAAAACATTACATTATTAATTGAATAGTCACAAATATTACCTATCATTATACCTAAATATAGATGAGATAACAAATTTAAATTAATTATTAAAATTTATAAACAGTGGAAAAATCCCATTGGCACTTATCTTCCCGAGGAACGAACCCAGGACACGAGCTTTCCGTGGTCTAGTGGTAGTGGCTTGCTATTATTGATAGTTTTCTTGCAATTACCTCAGTAGGTAATAAATACCAGAAAAATATCTTTAAAACGCGCCTAGTCGTAGTCATACGGCCAAATACTCAAAGGCCACGTAAATCTAAGTGGGACATAAAAGTCTTCTCTTTATAAAACACGTTCAAACGACAGAGATAGCGCACATTTGAGGGTTGCTTAAAATTGAGTGACGTTTGAGTATTCGGCCAATAGTGTCCCCGACTGGTCCAACCAGGTTAGCTTATCTCCATAAAGTACAAACATTCATCTAAAATGGAACATTTTTACTAAGAAATAGAGTCTGTATCTGAAATAAATTCCAAATATGTGCACTCAGCACGTTCGTGGATAGCTTCGAGGTGATTCAGACATCCTTACAAATTTCGAACCGATCCACCAAGGGACCGAGCCGATCGGAGTGTATAACAGGCGAGCAGGCTCTTACACTGCACTGTGTTGAATAGGAAAGCCAGTTTGGTACGACTAAAAGCAATATAGGTTTGTTTGAATGGGCCCTAGCAAATTGATTTGCCTCAATGTAGAATGGAGTAATTCACAATATAAATAAATAAAAATAAAATACGCTTATACTTACAGCTCCACAGTAGGAATAAACCTATGTCGTGGGTGCCGTTGTACACATACAACACATACAAAAACACCCAGACCCGAAACAAATATCTGTAGGCCATACAAACATTTGTCCCGGTGCGGGGATCGAACCCGCGACCCTCCGAATCAAACGGTCATCTCACACCGCTGGACTAACCGGGTCGTCGGTAAAATAATAACTAACAAATAAAATATATACTTAAAAGTATAACTATGGTAAGTAGAGGTATATTGGCAGAAATTGGCAATAATAAAAATATAGTCCAATATATTTTGGCATTATGTATAAAACATGTAAACAACATAAAACCCCCTTATTCATAAACGTACATTAGATACGTTTTGAGCTATAGAATGTTTTGTCTTTGTCAGTTCCATTGTAAAATGTGCAGGATAGAAAAAGACAAAGTAGAGATTAGCAACACTTTAGCTAAAATACGTTTATGAATAAGGAGGTTAATTTTTAGGGCACGTTTTTATTATTCTCAGGTGCATTATTACTTTGAATTATGAGAAGGAAACTATAGTTTTAAGAATTCAATGGGGTTAATATCAATGTACCTACAGTTTGTTTTTTTTTGTGATTATTATTATTATTTTGCTAAGAGCCTTTATTGGCCGCGGGACGTGACGACCCCATCATTTGTGGATGAGATGTTCTGCTATTGCAATCAGTCAACTGAACAATGGCGGTCAAACCATTCCATTAGGGCGGTAGTTAGTGCAATAGTAAAGGATGTGTAGCAGCATCCTACGATAAAACTACCGCCATTGCGATCGCCAATCCGCATGCCATGCCGATTATGGCATATTCCCCCCGATGTTGCATAATTGTGGGAATCATTGGAGGAAGGTTTTGACCAGCAGTAGGGGTCTTTCAGCTGAAATGATTGATGAGCCTAGAAGTGATTTCGTCCTAAATTTTTAGTTTGAGTTTTTGTTTAATGCATTGTGAATAAAACTAACTATAGTCCTAAAAACCTATAATACTTAACGATTTTTAAAAATTTACGATATAACAATAAAATTAGTTTACTGGTGGTAGAGCTCGGTAGAGCAGTGACGGAGCTCGCGGGCGTAGGCACCACCGCATTACCTAATTTACTTGCCGCTAAATGGTACTACCATTTACCATTCAGCACTATCGTGTTCCGATCAGGTGGTAATGTACGGCCCTGTAATTGCCGGCACAGAGGCATAACACCTTAGGCCTCAGAAGTGGTAACACGTCTGCATTTTGACCTCTGGTCTAAGTGTTAGTGTCTATAGGCTGCAGTCATCACTTAACATCAATGTGAACTGCATGCTTGTTTGCCTCTTCCGTTACATGAAAAAATAATTGCCAAACATGGTAATAAAAGCGCTGAATCAATTATTTATTCTTATAAAACTACGATATGCTACTGTTTTATAAAACGTAGACCAGACAGACATCAATATTAGTCTGAATAAATATAATAATTTTCATTTAAAGATACTTATTAAATTTATCGAGACATACAGATAATAAAAGTTAGTACAGAGTTTGTGTAGACAAAGTTTCCGTCGCTCCAAGTTAAACTAATGTAAATTGTGTCGCTGGAATGCATACGAGCAGCAAATTGGCTCGTATGTGCGTTGCAGACCTTTGAATGTTATCCAAAGTTTCACCGTTTATACAGCTTTCGCTACAAAAATTGAGTTTCGCTTAGTAAGAACATGGTATCACCATTAAGGTCTCAGGGGTGGCAACGCATCTGCATTTTGACCTCTAGTTTTTGTGTAGATATCTATAGGCGGCAGTCACTTAACATCCATGTGAACTGCATGCTTGTTTGCCACCATCAATACATAAAAAATAAATATTCAGAGCTTCCATTTTTTTTATTTCGTAAGAAATTAATTTGGTAATATTATGAGTATTATTCTTTAACAATTATAAAATACTTGAGGTTCCGACAAAAATTATGTGATGAATTAGTTTAGTATAGAAAGGTTTAAAAATAATATTTAAAATTCTGCATATCTTTACAAATAAATAAAATTGGAGTGTCTGTTTGTAATATTAAAATAACCGCTTTTTACAAAATGCTTATGTATGTATACACGGTATGACGGTACATATGCCAAAACAACATTTTTTTTCAATTTTTGTCTGTCTGTCTGTTTGTCTGTTGTTAAATGCATATGTATGTATACACGGCACATATACCAAAACCACATTTTTTACAATTTTTGTCTGTCTGTCTGTTTGGCGAGGCTAATCTTGGGAACGGCTGGACCGATTTTGACGGGAATTTTACTGGCAGATAGCTGATGGGATAAGGAGTAACTTAGGCTACTTTTATATATATACATACATACATACCTATATACAAATAAGTAGAATTGGAGTGTATCCGACTTTGACGGGACTTCCACAGGTAGGTAGCTGATGTAATAAGGAGTAACTTAGGCTACTTTTATACTAGCTGCGCCCACGACTTCCTCCGGGTAGATACTGAACAATCATATTATTATTTTTCTCACGTGGACGAAGTCGCGGGCACAGCTAGTAATCTACAAATAAATAATATTGTAGTGTCTGTTTGTAATATAAAAATATCCGCTTTTTACAAAATGCATATGTATGTATACACGGTATGACGGTACATATGCCAAAACAACATTTTTTTTCAATTTTTGTCTGTCTGTCTGTTTGTTCCCGCTAATCTCGGGAACGGCTTTACCGATTTTGACGGGAATTTCACTGGCAGATAGCTTATGTAATAAGGAGTAAGGCTTAGGCTACTTTTATACTAGCTGCGCCCACGACTTCCTCCGGGTAGATGTTGAACAATCATAAATTCTCACGCGGATAAAGTCGCGGGCACAGCTAGTAACAAATAAAGGAATTAAGTCATACATTTTAAACTTTTAAGGCTGTTTGATTCAGTATAAATATAACTACGTTAAGAAAAACCGACTTCAAAACTGAAAAGTAGAAAATAATAAAGATTTAATTGTAATGATATACTACCTATTATTTATATGTGCTATTTACTAATAGGTTTGAAGTCAACGCACTGTATGACAACTGGCCGTCTATTCTTATTCCTATAGTCTGAGGTGAAAGTAAGTAAAAAAATGCTCATAAAATAAAAACTAATGGGCCTGTCTGAATTAAATTTGAATATATATGGGATATATATTTGAATATATATATATTATAGGATCAATTCGAAACTATACCGCATCAAACAAAAAAAGAATAACGTAAATCGGTCCAGAAATCTCGGCGAAATTCGCGTACATACATAACAAAAAAAAAATACCGCCGAATTGAGAAACTTCTCGTTTTTTGAAAAGATAATGATGGTTAATGACATAGACAACGGACATTTCATTATTTACCGATGTCAAAGGGTCTTTTAATGAATTTCGTTAATTTATTTCGAGGTCCAATAGTCGTGATTTGCACAGTGACAGTTAAGTTAAAACACAAGGGTTGCTTCCCCTACTTGTTGTTGTATCTAATTCAAGTTGTTTCCGTCCGTGACATCGACTGCGAAGTGTAAGAATAATTAGATTGCACGCCTTTGGTGTTAGCAATAATAGAAGTTGGGGTGATGTACTCGCTTGTCAAAACGATAGTAACGTAATAAAATGTTCCGTGATTTTGTGGATACTGATTGTTAGATAGAACTGTAGCATAAGAATATCTGTATAAAAAACGGATATTATAAATCGACTATTAGTCGTAAACTTGTAAAGTCTACTAAGCTGTACCTAATAGTTTTTCTTTTAATTTCGTTGCTATCGTGGTTTTTACAAACCTTCGCTTAGTCTCAATGTGCATTGCATTGCTTGACGCCTATGTTATGTGAAGAGGATATCTACTCGTATATACTCGTATATAAAAATCAATTGCTGTTCGTTAGTCTCGCTAAAACTCGAGAACGACTGGACCGATTTGGCTAATTTTGGTTTTGAATGATTTTTGGAAGTCCAGGGAAGGTGTAAAAGATAAGAAAATATGAAGAAATTGAAGGGAAATAGTAAAAACCACAATTAAGTTTTACGAATACGAATAGTTCATATCAAACGTGTCAAAGGTGTCAAAGGACACATTATTTCATTCTGAGGCAATATGAGGTTTGCTGGGTCAGCTAGTTTCAATAATAATATGGGATTAAGGCTCAGTACATTTAACAATAAATTATTCCTTATTTTCCCATTCAAAATTATCACACAATTTGGGTGGCATGGATGGTAACGCATAGGATTGCATCATGACCTCCGATTTTCGTATATGGTAGCGCTGAATACTTTGATTATAATATAATCAAAGGCTGAATACTAACATTCAGGGACAGGAAGATTATTATAATGTTTTAGTACCTATTCTTTTAAGCTTCAGCAATGGCTTCATAGCTCTAGAACTACAAGTATTTACATACTACGACAACATTTAATGCAAACTGCCTTTAGGTCAAAAACAATTTATAATGCGCGCTCTCTCCTTTGCCCAAGTACTTAATATTCAAGCAAGCCAACCGGTTACTTTATAGACAAATATTTCACTGTAACATATGACCACAGTAAATAATGTTGAGAATTTTACGCTGTTTACTTTTTTGTATCCTTTGAAGTTGGTACTTAGTTCAATACACGTGTTTCACTTATTGCATAGAAATGCTGAAGATATATTATTAATATATTATGTTTGTAATTGGTAATGAACAATTTATTCGTAGTTCTTTATGAATCACGATCAATCATCACTCTCTGCCTACCCCGTTAGGGACCTGGCGTGAAGATACATACATACATTATGAATCACGAATAAATTATTTACCGCGTCGTGACACGCCTCTCCACATCACTGGGCGCCGGCCATAATGTAATGCCACAAATAGTCCAGTAGTAGCACACCAATATTGATACGCTGAGGTCCCGGGTTTATAAATAAATACCCTTACACTCACAGCCCCAGACTAGGTATAAAACTGTGTCGTGGGTGCCGTTGTACACACACAACACATACACAAACACCCTACCCCACCAAATATGTAGGCCCTACATATTTGTCCCGGTGCGGGGATCGAACCTGCGACCCTTCGAATCAAACAGTTGTCTCATACCGCTGGACTAACCGGGACGTCCCCGGTTTGATCCTCTGGTCACGCTGGGGATGTGCCATTAAGGTTTTCCATTTTTCGGAAGATTTCATTAGCATCCACGAATTTAGTGCGGTAATTTAATATTTCACAAATGTCATGAAAATTTGTGAGAAAGATCCAAAAACGTCCAACCATTAATAACCAACAATAAAAGATCTTTATTCTGTACTGAAATTGGTACCATACAGATCTCTATAAAATTGGAGTGTCTGTTTGTAATATTAAAATAACCGCTTTTTACTAAATGCATATGTACAAGTATGAATACACGGTACATATACCAAAAGAATATTTTTTACAATTTTTGTCTGTCTGTCTGTCTGTTTGTTCCGGCTAATCTCGGGAACGGCTGGACTGATTTTGACGTGACTTTCAGTGGCAGATAGCTTATGTAATAAGGCTTTTCTTTTATACTAGCTGCGCCCACGACGTCGTCCAGGTAGGTACTAAGTAATCATAAATTCTCACGGGGACGAAGTCGCGGGCACAGCTAGTCGAAAATAAGATAGTGCTGTAAGCAACCATTTGTCAGCAAGCATATTAGATAAGTAGGTACGGTCTCCAAATCCGACACTGGACTTTCAACTTTAGAGACCAGTATAAACCACATTTTATATAATCGACGACAAATGATGAAATATACTTATACACTATTGTAACAATAATTTTACTGAACTTTTTTTTATGTAATGGAAGTTGCAAACAAGCATGCAGTTCACATTGATGTTAAGTGATGACTGCAGCCTATAGACACTCACACAAAGACCAAGATCAAAATGCAGATGCGTTACCACTCTTGAGGCCTAAGGTGTTATGCCTCTGTGCCGGAAATTACAGGTCCGTAGAGTACTTTGAGCTAGCATGGCAAGAGAGCGCAGGTTCGATCGCGGACACGATGGTCTAACCAAGTAAAGAAAGCTATCCCTTCAATCAAATTCCAACAGGCAGTGATATCAGCCATGGATCGGAGTCAATGGAGACGGATCGTTGGCTTTTTTTTAAAGAGGTCCAGTGATCATGATCCCCGGGACAGACAAGAAAAGAAAGAGCTGCAGATTAATGAGTTGCTGTTTTTATTAATGGAGTCATAAGCCAGTATGTACAGCCAGTGGATACATAGACCGAGCGAGCCCTCGTGCCACAATTCATACATAAAGTTCTATGTTCAATTCGAGACACTTGCAACATACAAGACCTTGTATTACCACCTACTGGAACACGATGTTACAAAACACTACGATTTAGCGGTAGATAAATAAGGTAATGCGCCTATGTCTACGAACTAGAACTCCTCCAACACATTTCATATCCATAATATCCCTGCTTTCTAAGCAGGGATATTATGGGTATGAAATTTCGGATACGGATTGGATACAGATATAGGAAGAATACAGATAGGGATATGAAATTATTTCAGATTATCCGTTAGTTTCGGACAATTTCGGTTACGGATGTATAAGGTAAGGTTTTTAAGGAATTTCAAAAGTAAAATACAAATTTGGTGCAAGTAAAATTGCTCACAAGTTAGTAACGAGTATTATGAGACGACAACAATAGTTAACAAATAAATATCCGAAACTTTTATTTCGGTTTCCGTTACGGTTAGGAATATTTTTTTTATATAGGATATCCGATATTTTTGGTTACGGTTACGGAACTCCCTAACATCCCTACTATAAAGCTTATAACAAAAGTATTTTTTCATTATCATATTCGATAACTGATCGTAACAAGAATGATAATATTGTAGCAATAGTTTTACTGATCATTGAGCTATCATGATTATGAGTAGCTGTTTATGAGAATGGCGTCATAAGCCAGTAGAGTGGATACTTAGACCGAGCGAGCCCGAGAGCCCTCGCTCCACAATTTACACAGAACGTTATTCGGCGATGTTCAACTTCAGAGCACTTGTCTCGAATCACTTAACGCTATTTGAAATTGCTATAATGCTGTTCGGTGACAACCCCGACAGTGTGAAACGAAATGGAAATACTTTCGATGATCAAGGCGGTTTCTTTTATACATCAGTGGATATGTCTCACACGCAATCTGTTCTGTCTTGAATAGTCTTGATATTACCACAGTACAAAAAAAAATCATTCTTTAGACTGTGATATTACATTCTATAAAAGTTATCTTATTTTACTACCATGTTATTCATGTTTAGTTCTTGCTACGGTTCACAACCTGTTTATTGTAATTGTACTTCAACAAGTCATATCCGAGCCTATTTATCACTTTGTAAACGAGTGACCTTTTGAAAACTATGATATCTTAAGCAAATAATAAGAGAAAATAAACAGAAAAAAATTAAATACAATCTTGTAGATAAACTTATAACCAAACAAAATTTTGACAATAGCTCATCACATCATGGACATACTTGCGCCAAATCCTGCGAATGGTAAGGTTACATTGTTATTACAATCGTTACACAAAACTTACTTTGGCATTCATTGTCCCTTCATTCTTTGCTTTTTCTGAAAATTCGCCTGTCTTCTTTAACGCATCCCTCCAGACACGAGAAAAATATGACAATTGAAATTCAATTGTGTCTGGGCGCCGGTGGCCTTACGATCCTTGAAAAATTAAAAGCGCCGTTTGATAGAGCGACAAGAGCGAGAGTCATTCTCATTCGATGCAATGAGTTTGATAGCAAAAACACCTTTTACTTGAGTCAATAACTCACCAGAGTTAAGACATATTGTATTCATAAATCTAACATTTCAGCAGCATATTGGAGTAGGTAAGGATTAAAAAATCACTCGCGTTTTGTGGGTTTTTATACATAGGTAAGTATTTCTCTCTGTCTAACTCCTCCCGGGAAATGTATATGCACAAAAATCCTCTCCATTGTTTTTTTCTCTAAATTTAATGAAATCATTTAAAAGTACATTTACAGGAGCAATGATCCCAAACTTATTCAGACGATATCACAAAACCTACATTGGCTGTGACCGTCCTTTTTACGACCTTTTATATGATAGAAAAGCTATTAAATCTTGTTTTATATCTCTCTCAATACGTTATTAGGAGGAGATAGGAATGTGCTATGATGAATAAATGTAAACTCCTAATGATTCTATTATTTTATTTAAATTCGTTCAGTTCATTTTCATGACTGAAATACCTGTCATGACCTGTCCCGTATCGGGGAGTGGGATATATTGGGATTATTCGGTCAGAAATAACCTCAAAGCACAGCGATAGAAGACAGTCCCCATAGTAAAATTTGATCAAGATGCCTTTTGCTCTGGGACAAGAGAAAACAGATGATCATGACACTTCGGGTAAACAGCTTGTATTTGTGAACATGTATTGTTTTTTCCATGTATTAAATCAAAAGTATATACAAATTTTATGAGAGGTGCACATTTTATTGAGCCTCACCGTATTTGTATCGTATTTCTAAGCGACTGTATATATCCATAATAGTAGAAATGCGGAGATATACAGTTGAAATTAAAATTAAATAACCTCTTATTCATAAACGTACATTATATACGATTTAGCTATGCTTTGTCTTTGTTAGTTGCATTGTCAAATGTGCAGGATAGAAAAAGACAAAGGAGAGATTAGCAATACTTTAGCTAATATACGTTAATGAATAAGGGGTAGGAGGGATAATAAAGTAGGGATAACCCCCTAATTCATAAACGTATTTATAAACCAATCTGTGACAAATCAAATATAACAACACAATATTCAAATACGGATGCTTGACACTGTGGTGAGTTGGCGATTGAAATTTAATTTATTCTTCGTGATCGTATTTAACCATGGATCCCATGAGAAAAGATGAGTCGGAACCAAATAATCCTAACTAATACATTATTGTACATTCTCTGCTAACACCGTAAGCCTTAAATAAGACTATAGGTACTTACTTGACTTTATGGACGTAAAATAAGTATTTGTATTTATTGTGAGAAAGGCGCCTGTCCAACTGTCAGAGATCAAATATAAATTGACTCGATTCTTTGAGAATGAACGGAGATAAAATAAATCGAGAACGAAAATATATCGCAACGCGGGTACCAACGGTGCGATGGAATAAAGACTGAGTATATTTATAAGGACTTGTTTTTATGACGAACCTGTTATGTGCTGATTTGATTTTTATAATATCTGCTAAGTAGGTACTCGTACCTTGTTTACAAAATGTCAAAAAAAATGTCTTATACTTACATCAAATAAATGGAATTGCATAGATACGTGAATTTACTCCTGTAATCCCATAAGAGATAAGCTGTAAATGGATGTACTCAAGCATACATGCAAACACCCACCATTCGCCGTTTACGTTTTGGCTCATGAAACAGGTGGCGAGTCTGTTCACAACTCCAGGCACATTACTAAACTCCGAGGTACTGGTAAACTTCCAGAAAATGTACAGATTCCAATAAACCACCAACAACAGACAACCAGAGATAAAAAGGATTGTACACCATTATCTCTGATAGCCCTCGACCCAGGAATAGGGTTACACGAAATATATACGACAGTAGTTTTTTAAGCAATGTTAAAGTTCACACATACACGACAAAACAATTGTTTATATTACATACAATATTTCAGCGCCACTTTTGTCTCATGTGAACGTATTTAAATAACGTAAAGCATTCGGAACAAACTGCCACACTCACCAATGGAAGCTGATTTTTATTAGCGTTGTTAGGCAAGTTGAACACTGCTTGCAAATAATTTGAATCTGGCTTCCAGTCCGCTAATGTTGGCAACATTTGCACGGTACGTTTGGAATCGCGTCGCACGACGTGACCAAGTCGTATCGATAGCGTATCGAATCGTAAAATACTTAGTTAAATATGATTAGGGTACGATGATACCATATCGATAATATATTCGTTATTATGATAGGTTGAATAAAGTTCTAAATATTAGAAATAGATTGAGAACTAACTGAAGTCCTAGGTTTCACTTTTACCACGGTGAATTGTGCATACATGTTTTTTTATTGGTCTTCCAAAATTTAATGTTGAATAAATACTATTTGTCTTTGAAACATATGATGGTCAAAAGTAATAGTTGTTAAGATAAAAGGATTCAAAACGTTGCGAGTAGAGAAATGACTCAAAACGGCCAATATAAAATTGCACCACGTTATGACGTCACAGCGTGGTACAACACCGATTAATGGTGATTCAATTTTCAATGTTTTCGTCGATACTTCGTTTTTGTCTAACGTCTAACATTACTAAAAGTTGTTGGAAACCGTACAAAGATTCTAATAGTGAAATTATTAAAAAAAATAAGGTAACTTTTTATCACTAATCATTCGTCATTTAGAAATCTTTTTTCTCGTACTTTAACCCAACAATTTTCATAATTTACATTAAACTTTATTCTCATGACACGATGGTATTGGAGTAATGATAACATGTGCTGACATACTATCTCATCGGTAGTGTGTCATATTATCGCAGTCTGACAAACATCGACGTTTTCCCGAAACGAAACTGTATCCGTCCGTCCGCTGCTGGACCAAACCCTCCCCTATTGGGGATATAAGCCATAATCGCAACTCTCGCATGAGGATTGGTGATCGCAAAAGCGGTAGTTTTATCCTAGGACGCTGCTACCCATCTTGCACTTACTACCGCCCCATTGGAATGGTTTGACCGTCATTGTTCGATTGAAGCAATTTTTTTTTGTGATGGAAATATGGTATATTAGGTAATGCGGTGGTGCCTACGCCCGCGAGTTCCGTCACAGGAGCTCTACCACCAGTAAATAAAAAAGCAATATTCATACACAAGAATCCAACGTGGCACCGTGAAATTACACACGGCCCTGTAATTTCCGGCACAGAGGCATAACATCTTAGGCCTCAGGAGTGGTAACGCATCTGCATTTTGACCTTGGTCTTTGTGTGGGTGTCCATAGGCTGCAGTCATCACTTAACACCAATGTGAACTGCATGTTTGTTTGCCACTTCCAAAACATAAAAAAAATGCTATATGGATATGGTGACTTCCCAAGGCCGTTTAATAGCTAAAACAGGACTAAAAAAGTTAATACTTTTTGTGCTAATTGTCCTGATGAACCCTATCTATGTGTTCAATGTTTCACTAAAGTCAATTTTTTTTTATAAGTTAATTTAAATTGATTTAAGAAGTTCTACTGATACGGGGTATAATTATGTCTTTTTTGTTATTTTAATACAGTTGTATTTATCTAGAAAACGTGTGTTTACTTTATTATAAACCCAAAAGACTCAATCAGTGATTTACATTTTTAAAAGTGCGATTTTTTCTTAGTCGAAACCCCTCCTTAGAAAAACCAAGCTATGTAAGTTGAACTAGAGGGCCGCGCGGGTCACCGTGTAAGTGAATTATGTCTTTCCTGTTGTCTGTTGGCGCAATAAAGAGTTTTGACGCGCGGTCAGCATTGTCAGACGCGGCTTGAATGGAAAGCTTCAATGTCGCTCAACATTGTCCCCCAAGGCTCGAACGGAAAAAGTATTTTATATGCATGGCAGCTAACGTGTTAACCGCTGCCGATCGACAGATAAAGTTTATCAAGGTACACCATACTATCATTTTCGTAGTATATCTAATTAAGGATCTTTGGATTCCTTCAATGACAAGGAGGGTGACTCAAATGCCATCTAATTTACATAACCTAATTCTCAACGCTGCGTCAAGTTGCTGATAGATCTGGTGGTCCACTCGGACAGTAAAAGATGGGACGAGGATTCCGTTACGACTATAAACTGACAAGTATAAATTCGATTATTAACTCATCTACGTAGAATTGACACTCTTATATAGTAATTTTTACTGGTGGTAGAGCTCTAGTGACGGAGCTCGCGGACGTAGGCACCACCGCATTGCCTAATATACTTAATAAATAATAAATAATAAGTGTTCAGCACTAACGTGTTCCAGTCAGGTGAAATTGAAAAGGACACAGAGGAATAACACCTTAGGCCTCAGAAGTGGTAACGCATCTGCATTTTGACCTCTGGTCCTTGTGTAGGTGAGAGGTGTCGATAGGCTGCAGTCATCACTTAACATCAATGTGAACTGCATGCATGTCGTGTTATTCAAATCAGAATACGGTTCTTATTTTTCATAACTCAGCCTTGTGATAATTCAAATTTAGATTACTTTGAGCTTATTTATTTGAACTCTTATACTTAATATTAAAAAGTTAAAGTTTGTATGTAGGTGGTAATCTTCGCATTGACTCATACGGTTAAAAAATATTTCACCAATATGTTCAGAATAGAAAAACAGTATAAACACAGTAGGCCATATTATATAAATTATCCCGTAACGGATAGAACAAAGTGTGCCGGGCCCTCTAATATCTATTATAGCACCTTTGAAATCCTTCAATGACAAGGAGGGTGAGTCAATAGCCTTCTAATTTACATAACCTAATTTCTCGTGGCTGCGTCAAATTGCTGACAGATCTCGCGACTCGCTCGGACCGTAATTGATGGGACATCGATTCCGTTAAGATGATAAACTTTTGTCTTGAAAGAATAAAATTTAATCAACAACAGTCTACGTTTATTTCGAGTTGCCACTCCTACCTAGTACTTATTCACACGGACGTCATATTTATTCATATATTATAACAAAAGCATTTTAATTAAAAGAACGTGGCAAACAAGCGTACAGTTCACTTGGATGGTAAGTGACTACAGCAGTCTGTAGACGTATACACAATAATCAGACACCAAAATATAAAGGCCTTGCCACCTCTGAGGTATAAGTTTTTCTGCCTCTGTGATAGAAGTTATGGGGAACTGACGGATTTTTTAAAACACAATAATCAGACACCAAAATATGAATGCCGTGCCACCTCTGAGGCATAAGTTTTTCTTCCTCTGTGATAGAAATTATGGGGAACTGACGGATTTTTTAATACGGATGCTTGCTACGTACGTTATTTTATCTACAAACAGAAAAGAAAATCTTTAAAATCTTAGGAATCGGCGTGCATGTATGAAGAGAAAGTAGATGAGGCACTAGAGGTATGTCAGCACCGGGATATCTGGCGCTCTACACTATCTGCCTACCCCGTTGGGGACCTGGCGTGAAGATACATACATACATACATACAGATAAGAAAGCGGTAAAGTTTAGATTTTGATCTAATACGTACAACATTTTGTATGAAGAAATGAGCACGATGAGGATTAAATTGGTGAATAAATAAACAAAATCCTTGATTCACCAATTTAATCCTCATCGTAATATTTTATGAAGTAGCTAGTTCATACGAGCTAGTTGGATTAAGATCAAACGTGGGCGGTAATTACATAATGAAGTCCCGCTCGAGCGGCTTGTGTGTCTCACGGGACCATTTCTCTATTCAAAGAGAGCGAGAGGCGGCGGCTTGTTATTTTATTCAAAAGTGTTAATTTCTCCCACTTGCTTAAAATACTACAACCGTTTCGCATAGAGTTCACTACTTGAGTTTGCCAAACGTAAATGATTGAAAAGTGGGCCCGTGCCATAATTTTCCATTGCTTTTAATTTTGTATAATTGTATAACTACACTGAATCAACGAATGTTGTAACTGATTTCGTAATTTTATAAGTCAAAATAACTGTGCTCAAAAAACTTTTCAAAATTATGGTGACTTAAGTTTATAGCAAACATTTTGTATTATTAAGAAAATAACATCTTTCTCTTTATTCACGAATGCCATCTTCACTTAAATATTTTATGGAGTAGCAACTTCATTCGAGCTAGTTTGATGAAGATCAAACGTGGGCGGTAATTACATAATGAAGTCCCGCTCGAGCGGCTTGTGTGTCTCACGGGACAATTTCTCTATTCAAAGAGAGCGAGAGGCGACTGGATTGTTATTTTATTCAAAAGTGTTAATTGCTCCCACTTGCTTAAAATACTTAAACCGCTTCGCAGAGAGTTCACTACTTGAGTGGGCAATAAGAAAATGATTGAAAAACTGGGCCTGTGCCGTGATGTTTATTATTTTTTGTAACTAAACTTAACCAAATGACGAAATACGGCTTCGTTATGAATCTGAAATGAAAAAACGACCCAGTGCGATTCGCGTTCACAGGGTATCTAACAATTAATGTATTTCCTATGTTATCGTAAAAACCATAGACTTCTTATAGGTTTTCCTGTAATATATGGGTAAGGCAAAATGTAGGTACTTAACATCATTTCTATCTTTGTTTAGCCTATCCCGGCTATGATACATGGTATACACACATAATAATGTAAACGATTCGCCACATATGGGATCGCCAATCAGGTAGGTGGCGAGGCTAATGACACTTGCATTACTCTCGGAGAATGGGTAAATCCGAACAGCTCTTAAAACTTGACTCAGGGACTGAACCCACACAGTAGTAGACGGCTATCATCAGAGTGATGAAGTAATTTTGTAAATGAAGTAAGGATCAACTTTTTAAATTGATTGTCATCTCTTTTTATCAATAAGTTTCTTTTTTTTACGTAGTAAAAATTTCTACACTTGACTCTACCACCATTCCAAGCTTCTGGACAGCCTCCATGATCACCCGTGATTGTGACTAGAAAACCCCGAAAGTGAGTGAAATGTGCTGAACAGGAAATGTTGGTAGTTAAATGATACAAAATCCACAAATGTTAGGTAAAGTTTGCGATATTTTTCGAGAACGTTAATAGCATAGAAGTAGAAATATACACATATTATTATGAGTTACATTGCTACAAAAATATATTTTCTCTCTTGGAATGGAAGTTGTGCAGAAATTCTATCGCGCAACAACATTCAATAGTAATCGTAACATTATACTAAACTACGCTAATGCGCTTACCGCCGTGAATTTTATTTCAGGACCAGCTGTCGCACGCGAGTTGGTCTACGTGGTCTGCAATTTTGAGATTAAATAAAGAAAGGATATAGCTTCAATGAAGTCTAATATCAGCTATATCTCCGTACTTTGCTATTGTTGAATTATGTTTGAATGTTTAGTGATTAAAAAGTGATGAAAAAGTAATACGAATTACTCGTATCTTGGCAGATAAACTAAATTGCCAATTTATAAATATTGTATCCAGGAAGGCCACAAAACCATCCCATAGAAACATGTAAGTTCAGTCCAACTAAACAAATCTTAAATTAAATTTCTTGGTGTTAGTATTTGCATAAGCTCACCATTAGTTGCGTTAACCCAAACAAAAATTATGGGTCAACCCAGCTCCAAACAAGCATTTTGCGCATATAGCATACGCCACTGATACTGAATACACAACAATGTATAGATAAGCAACATTTTATGCGTGTGGTTCTAATAATTAAAATATGCACTATTTTATCGATTTCACACAGTAGGTCTTCAGTTAGATATGTATA
The DNA here is from genome assembly GCA_036365455.1 of Macrosoma leucophasiata. Taxonomy (NCBI): domain Eukaryota; kingdom Metazoa; phylum Arthropoda; class Insecta; order Lepidoptera; family Hedylidae; genus Macrosoma; species Macrosoma leucophasiata. Next base: position 15,282,134 of record JAWQUS010000007.1, on the reverse strand, counting down.
TAAATATATATTCATTTATTTGTGGCTTACATATAAATTGTCTTAGTCCTTTGAACCCTATGACGTGATAGAATTTGGCTTTGCTCTTAAGCCGATCTTGTAAATCAAGTTTGCGTCAGTTTGCGGATCGCAAAAATGTTTGTAGTAATATGTGTACAAAGATTTTTAGCAATGTATAACTTTAATAAATACTAGCTGTGCCCGCAACTTCGTTCGCGTGGAATAGTGGCTTTGGGCAGTATTTTTGGATATAACTTTTGGTTAATTTTGGATCATACAAAAACAACACGCTGGGCGTCGAGATGCTGGACGTCGGGATGCTGGGCGTCGGGACGCTTGGCGTCGGGACGCTTGGCGTCGGGACGCTTGGCGTCGGGACGTTGGGCGTCGGAACGCTTGACGTCGGGACGGACGCTGGACGTCGGGACGCTGGGCGTCGGGACGCTGGGCGTCGGGACGCTGGGCGTCGGGACGCTCGACGTCGGGACGCTGGGCGTCGAGGCGTTTTGTTGGCGAAGTTTGCTGGCGAAGTTTGGCACCGACTTCAAACCTATTAGTAAATAGCACATATAAATAATAGGTAGTATATAATTACAATTAAATCATTATTTTTTACTTTTCAATTTTGAAGTCGGTTTTTCTTAACGTAGTTATATTTTTAAAGTCTGTTAAACACTTAATAGAATCAATTTATAACCTTTCTGGGCCCTTTTTATTTAGTGTTGCACTTTAATTAATCAAGAATAATAAAGTAATTATCGAAACGCATAACCATGCTCATAAATAATTAGTGGCTAATTACCACGGTAGAGATCGCTTTGGATCGTTTTCGTCACTTTTTCCCCAAGGGAGTACAGACATCTAAATTACATCATGGGTGCCAATAATTTACAGTACCTACAATATATCGACTGACTGCTTTTAGAACGTATTAATTATTCTTGCAAGCTTAAATCTTTCCTGTTGAATCTAATCAAAATATTTTTATTTCGAATAGATCACTAAAATTTTCGTGTCACAGTGTTTATAGCAATTCTCCTTCGAAACGGCTGTTGCCGATCATTATGAAATTTTGTATGTAAGTATATTTGGTAGGTATGAAAATCGGTTGTAGTCTATTTTTTATACCCCTAAATGGTAATGCTCACCAATTTTTTTTTTGTCGATTTTTGGTCATTTTTTTATAACTCTATAATAAGCTAGGGCGATACGAAGTTCATCGGGGCAGCTAGTATACGATATATGATTGCAAATTACTTACAGTGATTATCTATTACACAAATTAAAAATCAAATAAATGCACAGCCCCATAATTTCTGGCAAGTCTTATAAGTCCTATAAGACATAGAGGGTCCATTTCCACACTCATGCCAGCGTCCTTCAATTCCATCAGTCATTAATGATGCTTGCTTACAATAATTATTTCGTTACACACTCATTGTGGGGGACAAATGGCTTTTACACCAAAGTCAAACACAAATCTGCATCGATGTGCCAGAGTGGACTGTAACTAGGTTTTTATTTTCGTTTCTTCAATGGTTCATACTATTCTAACTTATTCACTAGCTTATTTCACTATACTATAACTAACTAGCGAACCAGGGGGTCTGGTACTATTCTAAACTTTCACTGGCAATACCTTCACGGTCTGGAAGCACTTTTCTTGCGGAGAATCGAACGAGGACAAACTAGCAACGAAATGTACCGAGTTATATACGCTTCCAAACCGTCTCCTTCCATGTCAAAATTCCGTGACACGCCCCAAAAATCGAACGTCACGAAGGTCCGGGTCAACAGAGATAGGACTCTAAAACATTACATATAAGGTCCAATTTCCCACGGTCGTCATACATCCCTGCTGACCCGCCCCCGCCTTGATACAATTCACACGCAATATCTCTTATTCTATTAAATTTTCTTATACAATTCTTATTAGATTCTTATTCTAATTCGATACACTTTCAAAGTTTTTACTTATTAGAAAAACATAATTTTTTAGGGGCTCTGTCATGCTCTATCACCTACGACACGATTGAATATCGCTAGCCAAACCTAAATACAATTAAAAACCGCAAACGGTATCTGCCTATCTCCTTTATCCTAAGCGTGAGAGACAATTTTATCTAACAAGTAAGATTAGGTACATTCGTTTTTTCCGTATTGTGAGTCTACTTACACTCTTTATACATACATTTCCCTGAGGGGGCAACAAAAATACATCTCGTACATAACTTTCAGCCTAGTATCTTTGCTATTTACGAAAATACAGCGACTTTCACCTCTCTCTCCATACAAAATGTTGAATTCAACATCAGCTGTGAACAAACTAATTGAATCTACCTACATGCAAATTGATATTTCTAACCGGAACATTTTATACAATTTGTGTTATAATTTCTCAATTTCTTTACTTTCTACGCGCGCTACGTGGTCGTACTCTCGTGCATATCTCCGGGCCAGTGTGTGTGTGATAAGTATACAGCAAAATACCTAATTTACATTACAGTTTTCATCAAACATCTCATAGTAGTGTCTACTACAGCGAACTTTGCCAGTCGATAACTACTGATCTGCCTATGCCATGCGTGGGGTTGGTCGTGAATATGAATTATTAGACATTCCTACGCCGAGCTATGCCACTGACTGAGCTCTAAAAAAGTGCGCTGCGTATTTACGCTTCCTCCGCGTCACTTCCCCGCACTTCACCCCCGCCGCCGCAGGCGGATCAGGTGCTCTGTCGGTCACCTCTCCGTGGACGACCCTTTCGACTAACCGAAAATACCTACACCTCCAAATTTAATATTTCCTATGGCAATCGCTAGACAACAACTCTTTTATCATCATACTCAAATATTACATGCCTACTATGAGAACCTAACGAGTTATATCGAATTAAAAACTGCCGCTGCATACAACCAACATACACCTAGCGGTCATTGCAAGCTTTACTAACTTTACTTATTTTCATAATGAAATACGACGCTTATTGATTCTATCCTTTACACTCATTGTGACTTGATTATTTATATTCGTCAGTCATACCCAAAACTTCATATCGTTTTTAATGTAAATTTGAAAATAAAATGGAATATTTAACGTACCATTTAATAAATCTTTTGGAAGTTTTCAAAGTTGTAGCCGCTGAAGATATAATAAAATCCATAAGTGTTAAGTTAAACTGTTCCTGTCGAGTACCGTGAAGCGGTCGCAATTTGAAAGTTAGTTTCCAGTGTAGCTTCGATGTTTGGGAGTTATATGAAATACTTACCGCTTGTTAATGTTTGGAAATGTGCGATGGGATCTTTGATGTTTACAGAATTCGGGTAAACGTAACGAAATATTCAATTGGTAAACAAAGACAAGGCAGGTCCACTGACTTCAATGGCTGATACAATCTTAATCTCTTCTTCTCTATATATATAACTGACCCGGCAAACTTCGCTTTGCCTCACAATGAAATAATTTGTCAAAGGTGTGATAGATACGAACTATTTGTATGGAAAATGAAATTGTGGTTTTTACTATTTAACTTCAACTTCTTCACATTTTCTTACCTTTTAAACCTTCCCTGGACTTCCAAATATCATTCAAAACCAAAATTAGACAAATCGGTAGAGCCGTTCTCGAGTTTTAGCGAGACTAACGAACAGCAACTGATTTATATATATAGATATAAGCACAATATTCAGTGCTACATAGGTGTAAAAGTGCAATGTGTACTTACCCCTTGGTAAGTACACATTGCACACATCTGGACATTGCACGCACATGCGCACTTCAGCTACGCTCAATCAACATCGCGACGCGACGCGGAGAAGCGCTTAGTTATTTTAAGAAACCCAAATTTTTAAACTCGCTATATCTTTTGAATAGAGTGTCCGATTGAAATAATTTAAACAGCAATGTAAAGGTATTGAATTACTGATAAATAAAAAGTAAAGTATTATGTATTATATATATAATAAAGTTATTTAAATAAGTATAAATACCATGGTATGAATATCGACATCTTATTTTCGTTGCCGATTTAAATAGTTTGTTAAACTATAAAAGTTTTTATATTGGCGCAACTATAATACTTAGATGTACCCTTAGGCGGACTTTTCTGTACATAATAATGTGGTCTATAAAATCGTAGTACATTATTTTGCTCCATCATCAATAGTTATTGCAGCGCACGCGATTTAAGGTATTTCAATAGTGATTTTTATCGACGGTGGTTTATGTTAATGAAGTTTTCGCAAGAATCCCTAATTTTTTTCAAAATAAAATATAGCCTGTGTTACTTTGGAAAGATGTACATTCATAATGGTGAAAGAATTTTTAAAATTGGTCCAGAAGTTATTGAGCCTATTCATTACAAACAAACAAACAAAAAAATATTACCTCTTTATAATATTAGTTTAGAAATGCTCGTGTCACAATGTTAGTTACCATACTTCTCCGAAACGGCTGAATCGATTCACATGAAATTTTGTGTGCTTATTGGGTAGGTCGAAGAATCGGCCAACATTTATTCTTCATACCCCTAGGTGATAAGGGTGTCTCTCAACAAGTTTTTTTTCGATTTCTTGGCCATTTTTTTAATATTTTTAAGGCGATACGAAGTTTGTCTGGGCAGTTAGTATTTATTTAGATGTATGTAGTACTGTGTGTACTGTTGGACTTTTTAATGTTGCGTGTTATTATACCTACATAGTTCTACTCATTTATTGTTGATTCTTATAAAATACGTTTTACATAATACTTCATACATAAAAGAGGTATAGAAAATAAGAAAAGGCCAAGAATATCAAGACTGACCCACCTGGACCAAATAGGTCGAGTACTGTCAAGAATCTTAGGAATCGGCGTGGATGTATAAAGAGAATGGTGACGAATGAAGCACGTAGGTGTGTCAGAATTGAGATATCAGCGCTTCACACTCTCTGCCTACCCCGTAAATGACTTGGCGTGATACATACATGCATACGTAAAAAACAGTATGAATACTTGTACAGAAGTTAAACTTGTTTAGCGTAACAATATACCAGAAATAAAACAAAACGACAAAAAAGTTTAGTAACTAACTTCAGACTGTTGCTTTTATCTGTTTAACAACTAACTTCAGACTGTCGCTTTTATCTGTCGGTTAGCGTCGTAAAAATTCACTCTCATATTTTTTTCCAAACGCGCTAAAAAGTATAATTTCAATAAAATAATAAAAATATTGAATACCACCGGCGGCGCATAATATTTTTTATTGCCTGACTGACTACAGCATAGAACTTATTGAAGGAGTGCCGCTCCTACCAGATAAACAAGATGTTTACCACCACTAGGACATTATTTTTTTTCACAATATTCAAAACTCCAAAACAAGGACTTGTGCAGTCAAAGATTAAATCGTTCGATATGTACTTGCTGTTAATATAGAATTGTGAGAGACAGGCATTCAATACGGGAGAAAAATTAAATACCTGGTCCAACGTGCACTCACGTACCGCTGTGTCCTCTCGAATTTTACCTTAACAGACTGTTGTAATTAAAACTGAAGTGGTGCTCACATACACCTATGCTCTCTGAATTTTAGATCACTATTCTAAATCTGTGACTCGCATTTAAAGTCACAAATCAGAATAAAAACGAAGTAGTTTTCATATAAATCGGTAAAATTGGATTTTTCTTCCTGAATTTCAGAGATAAAGAAGAGCATGGTCAATATTTGCTTATTCTTTTACTGGTGGAAGAGCTCCAGTGACGGAGCACGCGGGCGTAGGTACCACTGCATTATCTAATATACTTGCCGCTAAATGGTAGTGTTCAGCACTATCGTGTTCCAGTCAGATGGTAATGTACGGCCCTGTAATTTCCGGCACAGAGGCGTAAGTAACACCTTAGGCTTCAGGAGTGGTAATGCATCTCCACTTTGACCATGGTCTTTGTGTGGGTGTCTATAGGCTGCAGTTATCAACATCAATGTGAACTGCATGCTTGTTTACCACTTTCATTACATGAAAAAAAAATCTTAAATAACTTTTAACCAACAAAATCGATATAATGTTGTTCTCCTATGTTGTTTATACTTAATTCAGGTAGCTGATTAAGTTATCTCCGGATTTTTCCGAAATTGACTGCCTGCGGCCGGAAATCTTGTTTCAGTCCTAGTTATGTTAACATCATTTACTTCGTAACACACTTTTTCAATTATATACATCATACCTAGCGTACCTATATTTTTTTTACATATCCACTTAACATAAATGTTTTGGGCCTTAGAGTGAAATAATTAATTTGTTTAAAAAAATGCACACAACATTTCACAATGATCGGTACAGCCGTTTTGGAGGAGTATTGTTACAAACACTGTGCCACGAGAACTTTATATCAGAAGATAATATGATTGTGGATATAATGTTGGATATTTGTGGGGTGTTATAAGTGTGTATTGATTGCCACGATGGCCATCGAGGGAGTGATTGTGCGATTCGGCGGGATGCAAGGAGAAGATGAACGAACAAGTTAATATGACACTCGAACACCGTAATATTCATGATTATTACATCGTCGAGGTCTGTGAGACCCATGCTAGGTTGTTAAAGGTTAATCAAAGAGTCAATATTCTGAAGAGTACTGGATGTTAATAAAATGATTTTCTACTGGTGGTAGAGCTCCAGTGACGGAGCTCGCAGGCGTAGGCACCACCGCATTACCTAATATACTTGCCGCTACATGGTAGTGGTAGGTTCAGCACTATCGTGTGCCGGTCAGGTGGCATTGTACAGCCTCAGGAGTGGCAACGCATCTGCATTTTGACCTCTGGTTATTGTGTGGGTGTCTATAGGCTGCAGTCATCATTTAACATCAATGTGAACTGCTTGCTTGTATGCCAATTTTATTACGTAAAAAAAAATGCAGCGACATTGATGATGGATTCAAGGTGATTTTATCTGTCAAAGAATCCGTTTTCAGAATAGTGATGAAAATGCTTAAAATGCAGCGAGATAGATCGACGGGCATCCAAGTCCTGAGAAAAATTAAATTCCTGTGGGTTACAGAGCGGTCCAGCGCGCACTCACGTTCCGTCCTCTTGCCTTCTGCCTCAACACTATTATAATTAAGACGGAATTCGATCTCATGAATATGGTCCGAATATTGGATCACCTTATCTCAAACGTGTCGTGTGCTTTTAGTACCAAAACTACCTAATACCAGAATTTTAACAAAAGATCATCGAGTCTGAATATTGAGGTGTGATTTTAAATATTACTATCTATCGCGTTGCGTCTCATTCGCTACCCTGAATCTACTGAATTAGTAAGAAAGTAGGACTTCTTTGATTACTTCTTCAAAAATTACAAACAACTATTAAAAAAGTCAATTTCTTGTGTTGTACTATATTTTGCAACAACAGAATGTATAGATACAGATACTACACATAATACATATTCTGACACTCTTTAAATTTTCAACTCATTCAAAATGTACACAAATAAAGGTGCAAGTGATTTTTGTATCTCATTAGCATATTATTAGTGAAATATATTACTGAGATGTAATTTAAATGTGCAGAATGCACACAAAATTTAAAAAGTCCGCCTAACTTTTGGAACGTATCCAAATTCAACTAACATGGCGTAGGACATTCTATAGCAGGTAAAATGTAGGCATTATACTCAATTGCACGTTCTTAGTACTAATACTGTCTGTTTCTAAATAGTCACTTTTGTGTCATTAGGATATAATTCTTTGACGATAAGTATGTACCTAGTACCGGGTACAATAATTAGCATTAGCTACAAGGCTACCTATTTCACAGATTTTTTTCCGTTTTCGCAATATTTTTTATTGCTGCTCCTCTCCTATTCACCTTAGCGTGATGTTATATAGCCTTCCTCGACAAATAGACTAGCTGACACTGAAAGATTTTTTTTGCTATCTATGCTGAAGATCTGCTATGTATTTGTAAAATATTCAATAAATTTATTTAAGGAATAATAATCTATCTCAAAGTCAGGGAAGGACCAGGATACTAAACGCTCGATTTACTGTAATCCAGCTGCATCAGCGGACATATTTAATATTCTTTTTACTATGCAGTAGAAGTAAAGAAGCAGCTTAGCGTTGTAAGTTGTAATGCACTGAAGAAAATAAAGTCCTTGCGAAGCGCACGCCGGCTGTTTTGCCCGAATAAGGCGAGAAAATATATATGTATATCTTATAATTTTTAGGTTTTTAAGTTTATTGGGACATAAAAAACACTATGTGTAAATACATTTTTAACTTTAAAAGACAGTTCTTTAATCAATTTTAAAACACAAAAAATAAAGCAATTTACACCTGCTATCTATCTGGAAAGTCTTCAATAAATTTGCCTTAGCGTCGAATACTAATCTATCTCATAGTTACGGAAGGACGGGGATGCTAAACGCTCGAGTTACTGTAATCCAGCTGCTTCAGCGGACATCCTTAATATTCTTTTCGCTATACAGTAGAAGTAAGGAAGCAGCTTAGCGTTGTAAGTTGTAAGGCGCTGAACTAAATTAATGGCTTCCCGGCGTAGTCCTTGTGAAGCGCACGCCGGCTGCTTAATCCGAACAACACGTGGTACAATACCGCCGGCTTTTGCTGTTACTAATATTAAAAATGCATATAGATGCATTTATTTGCAATATTTTTTTATTCCTATTTGCATATTGGTTTAACCTGGCAATCGATAACGTGCGAAACACGTTTTCTGGTTAAATTATCTATATAGCTGATTAATAATTAATAATATTCAATACCCCTTGCATCTTATTTTCAAAACTCCCTATTACGGCAGGTACCAACTTGCACTCTGTTAGTTGTTTTGTGTAACTAAATCCTTTGTTGATACTTGCGCTCTTGTTATTTATTTTAAGATTTTTACGTATCTTCACGCCTGTAATCTCCGAAGGATTAGGCAGAGGAAAATGCATGCATTTAAGAATACATGCAAGCACCCTCGATTCGTCGGTTAAATTAATGACTTCTCTGGAGAAGTTGCAAAGCGCACGCCGACTGCTCTCAACCACATCATCTTTCACTCAACAGATAGCACACGATTAAAGCATACCTTCTAATTCTACTATTATCAGTCTTTCAAATTAATGATTTTTCTTCACACGCTGCGGGATAGATATTCACCATAAATTCATTTCAATGTCTAATTCAAACAATGTACTCTCTACTTGCAAGAATGTCCAATATTATGTACCTTGGCACTAAACACTGATAGATAGAGCAAAGCAATATATCTGCTTCGTCGAATAGTCCAAGCACTGTTTAATATTCTTTTCGCTACGCAGTTGAAATAACGAGGTAGCTTAGAGTTGTACGTTGTAAAGGCGCTGAGAAAAATGAATGGCTTCTCTGGAAAAGTTGCGAAGCGCAAGTTGGACAACTTCTTCTGTCATCGTTTTTCAAATAGATGGTAACTCTTCACGTGACGGATTTACGGATTTTTATCATAAATTCACCTACCTATTACGGCGTGTCCTTATTCAAACAAAATATAGTTAAAGAAGACAACACTACTCGGAAACAAAACATCAGCCCGGGACATCTGTCCTGCGCCCGATCTCTTTCCGGTTATGTCCGGATTATTGTCCCATGGGGCTATGAGAGTGAGGGAATAGAGAGTGCGACCTGTGTTTGTGCATACACTTGTGCACTATAATATCTCCCGCGCAGTTGGCTAGTCTCCATTGAGATTGGCCGCCGTGACCGAAATACAGTCTGGAGGACATTATACAGGGTTATTTGTAACCAGCGCATAATTCTTAAAGGGAGGCTTTGGCTCATCAAGACTAACACTTTTGTTGTACAACTTTTTCTTATTCAATATTTTTTTATCATACAAAAAATAATAAATTCAAATTCAAATTCAAATTCAAATGTTTATTGCAAGTCACATAAAATAATTACAAAGTTGCCTTAAATAACATTTCATGTGACACCCCGTAGGGGCATCGCAAAACAGGATTTGTAGACAAAACTTTCAAAATTTAATATTAATAATAACAGATGCACTCTCAAAATTTTTAAATTAACAGTTATAACATAGGTGGTATATTCACAATAATATTATAATTTAATACAATAATGTCAAAATAATATTTATGTCAAATAATACAATGTCAAAAATGCCTACAATCAGTCAATAATAATTAGTCCTTATCTTTTAAAAAATCATTTATATTATAATAGCATTTTTTAATTAGGTATGATTTTAATTCTTTTGTAAATAACATATTTTCCTCAATATTTTTAAGTTTGTTTGGTATATTATTATAGATTTTAATGACCATGGAATGTGGGCCTGTTGAAATCATATGTAATTTTGTAAATTGGGGTTTTAATTTGTTTTGATTTCTATTATTTCTTTTTAAATCCTTTTTTGGGGAGTACAGTTCATAGTGTTTCTTAACAAATTTACAACATTCCAAAATATACAAGCCGGTAAGTGTTAGAATTCGATATTTCACGAAGTACGGTTTACAAGTGTCTATTCCATCTATATTTGACAAAATTCTAATGCATTTTTTTTGAAGAACGAAGAACTTGTTAACATCTGTACTATTTCCCCAAAGAATTATTCCATAAATTAATCTGGAATGAGCATAGGCGTAATATGCGGATAGAGCAACACTAAAACTGCTAACCTTTTTTAAATTTCTTAACGCGTATATGAAAGAAGATAATTTCACATATAGTTTCTGGATGTGTAATTTCCAATTCAAATTTGAATCAATATCAATTCCCAAAAGTGTAGCAGAGTTTACTGTCTCTATTGTAGAGCTTTTATAAGTTAAACATATTGCCTGCGGGGTTTTTTGATATGGTCTAAATTCAACCAATTTTGTTTTATTTAAGTTTATTTCTAAGTTATGTTCCTCTAGCCAGGTGTGAATATTATCTAGTGTTGATATTAATTTAGCATTTAAATCATCAGCGTTTCCAACAGATACTACAATGGATATGTCATCTGCGAAGACAACACAGTCCTCATCGATTTGTTTCGGCAGATCGTTGATATATATTAAAAATAATATACATCCAAGAACGCTACCTTGTGGTATAGATCCTTTAGTTTGTATTATATTAGAATGAATTTTCTCGATTTCTCCGGTTTTATGATTGACGTTTTGGATTTCTACAATTTGTGATCTATTTTTTAGGTAAGACTGAAACCATAGGTGGGGTAGGCCGCGAATTCCTGTTTCATACAATATTTTCAAGAGTATTGTGTAATCAACACGATCGTATGCTTTACTCATATCAAGTAGCAATCCTACTGTTGTTTTGGTACTATTTATGCCATTGAGAATAGACTGGATATACTTATATACAGCTAGTATTGTGGATTTATTTTTCCGGAAACCGTATTGACTTTTGTCAAATATTTGAAATTTTTCGTAAAATTTGTATATTCTCCCAACCATAGCTGATTCGAAGATTTTTGCAGAGGTTGGTAATAAAGCAATGGGTCGATAGTTCCCAGGTTCAGTTTTGTCACCTTTTTTATGAATAGGCTTTACTATCGATATTTTCAAAGCATCTGGAAAAGTACCTGAAGAGAACGATTGGTTTATTAATAAAGTGAAAGGTACTGCGAGTTCGGAGGCACATTGTCTGAATAGTGAAGGAGGAAATTCATCGATTCCAAAACTATGTTTATTTTTTAAGATTAAAATTAACTTTTGTATTTCATAGAATTCTACAGGTTTTAAGAAAAATGTGTTGGTTACGGTTTTGCTCAAATTTTTATTTGTTTTGTGTGCCGTAGTCGAAGACGAGTTCCCCATTTGAGCAAAGAAATCATTAAGAAAGTCTGCTATTTTCTTCGGCTCATGTATAATACAATCGTCTGTCTTTATTTTAATGTTTGTTCTAGTCATGGTGTTGTTTTTATTCGTCTCACCGTTAATTATTGTCCACATCGTCTTTGTTTTGTTGTCGGATTTATTGAACCTCTTAATATTCTGGTTTTTTCTCGAAATAAAAGTTAACTTCCTTAGTGTTTTAGTATACAATCGGTAATGATTTTTCAATATTTTACTATTTGAGTGGGTGACCAGTAGCCTAAGTAGTCGCTTATTACGACACGACGTTTTAATACCTTTCGTTAAATTTGAATTCTTTCTTGTAGTTTTTATCCTCACTGTTTTTAGTGGCATGTATTTATTTAATTTTTTTGTTAAGATTTGTGAGAAAATACTGTAGTTTTTATTAACATTATTTTCTGATTTTAAAAGATCTTCCCATGATATTTGGCGTAGCTCATATTTAAATAATAAATAGAATTTGCAGTTCTAATCCTTCTTAACTTCACTTTGAGTGTCTAAGTAAACACATCACGCTATAATATGCTGGTACCAATAGGGGTCGACGCGGCGTACGATGCGGCCCCCCGTCCCGCTCCGGCCGTTACGTAAACAGCTGAAGTCTGTACCTATGTAAAAATATACCTTTGAAACGTAGCGCTAACAATTGATAGAAGTCCCATTTGAAACAATTTTATTTCATATCATGTTATGTACTGCGTTTTGGCAAAAGTCATAGAACAAAAGTTGTTAGTCCTAACGTACTTAACTCACCTTTGACGATTTATGCGTTGGATATATTTAACCCTGTATACACGCTTAGACCCTTACAGGGTAGTAGCGTAGCACCGTAGCACGTAGAACTGCGACGTAGCGCGGTAGGGCTCTACGAGGCGTCCTCACTCTTCCCACTACTACTGGCCCATAGAATTATCTAGCAAAATGACTGAGTATGTAATACTATAATACTATTTGAATAGAGATTAAGTAATACACAGATATCTCCCAGACTATACACTCCCAGACTCTAAAAATATTATAAAATATATTCAAATAAATGAAAAATATACTCTAAAAGACATTTAGCAACTGAGTCTGGGAGAAGAAAAATGTACTCTTACCCCCTTATTCATAAACGTATTTTGGCTAAAGTGTTGCTAATCTCCCCTTTGTCTTTATCTATCCTGCACATTTGACAATGCAACTGACAAAAACAAAGCATATAAATATAGCTAAAACGTATCTAATGCACGTTTATGAATAATTGGGTTAAATTATAGAGAAAACATTTAAAAAGTAGCACTTTTTAACTGCACTGGACGATAATTTTGTGTTTTTATATTAAACATACCTTAAGCTACTATCCTTGTTTACTTATTAGTTTTCAAGAGCTAGCGATTATAAACATTTTTAATTGCAAAGTCACTTTATCTAATGCAGTACATATTATACATTCTAGCTTAAATATAAAAAAAATGCAGGACATATAGTAGTAGAGTAGTTTATTTGACGCTTTTTGATGTTTTGAATCCTTTTCGCCACTTTTTCGCGAGTAATAAAGAAACGATGCCTAATTAATCAAATGTAAATGAGATTAGCAAATACAACGTAACAAAATACGCTAGGCTAGAATCGTAGTAAACAAACCTGAAAGCTTTTGTGAAGATTGCTTGTTATCAGAATTTATAGCCTATATTGAATATTAGGGACCTATAGCCATATGAATATATTGACCAAATGATCTTCCGTTTCATTATCGAACTACCCCGCAGTTTTAAATGAGTGTTTTGATTGTATCATATAACACTCTTTTCACACGGGCATTTAATTGATAAAAATAAAATTGGATGGTTCTGTGGATAAAGGTTTTTTGCCAGTGCTTACCGACTTTTGTTTTTTTTATGATGGCAACAAGCATGTAGTTCAAATTGATTGTATGTGGCAGAATATACATATAGACATGTACACAAAACTGAAGCTCAATATACAGATGTGGTGCCACCTCTTAGCTTAAGTTAATTTGCCTCTGTGATAGTTATTTACGAGGCGAAATTATTCACAAAATACACAATACTCTTTAATTCTTATCAAGCTGTGATCATTTGAATATCACAATTTCTTTTTTTTATGTTATCTAAGTGGCAAACAAGTATGCAGTTAACATTGATGTATAGTGATGACTGCAGCCTAAAGACATCCACACAAAGACCAGAGGTCCAAATGTAGATGCGTTACCAGTTTTGAGGCCTAAGGTGTTATGCCTCTGTGCCGGAAATTACAGGACCAAACATTACTTTAATTTATTGTTGATATATTTAAGAAAAAGTGTTCTGTGACTAAGCTATTAGACAGTTTGTATATTTTTTCTGACATGATCGTCTTCATAATCGATAAAAGCCGGTTACACGCACGAAAAAGTTACATGTGCCGCCTGACGCGAGCGTGTTAGCGAGAGCGCAGAACAAGCGGTAGAGAAGTAAGATTGGCACAAGAACTAGCTTATCTCCTTTCTTAGGCCTAAGCATATCTTCAATCTTAAATTCCATCATAAGCAGCCCGAAAATTTGATCGCGTGAGCGGAACAGGCAGGCATACAAAATTACTACCACATTTAAAATTTTAGAAGATAATATTTATTGACTTGAGCTCCGCAGTTGATATGATTAATCACAAAACACTATTAACAAAATTAAATTAATTAAATATACAGTAACAAAACTAATAAAATAAAATAATTAAATTAAACTAAATACTATACCTAATCCTATTAATTATAAAACTAAAAGTACGCGAAGATAATTTGATATATTATATAGATATTCATTTTCACGCAGAACACCCAATGTTTTCAAAAGTTTTAGCTTTCAAAACTCGAATTTGTCGTAAATAAATCGGCGACCATACACTAAAGTTTTGTAGCGACAAAGATCGATTCAATCATTGAATTACTTTTGCCAGCGGTCCTTTATTGTTTTGCTCAATAACATTCGGTGTTGATTAACTTAATAAGCAACTTCTGGATACGTTTAGAAACTTTGTGATACAATACGAAATAAAAGAATGAAAATAAGTTAAAATGTTTATGAGGTTCTTAACTTTAAGATTTTGTTGTTTTGTTGTTGTTGTATGTTGTAAAGTCACAAAAATTAATCCATAAATCACCAAAACGAAACTACTAGTAGTTTTCTAATAAATTGTGGCCATATGTCTCGATCTTTATATACCTCCAGCGTTCTAAGTATTTTTTTTAATGGGACTCAAATTTTTATTACGGTAATAGATTAGCCATTTGTATAACATAAATATTAATATTTCTACTGATATTCCCAATTGACTTAA
This sequence comes from Macrosoma leucophasiata, assembly GCA_036365455.1. Lineage (NCBI taxonomy): Eukaryota > Metazoa > Arthropoda > Insecta > Lepidoptera > Hedylidae > Macrosoma > Macrosoma leucophasiata. The sequence continues at coordinate 15,266,970 of JAWQUS010000007.1, read as the reverse complement.
ACTGATCAGAAAACTAGTTATGTCCTTAAAATCTCGTTTGAATTCGAATAAAATTAATATGCTATGTTTAGAAAAATATGCATTACGAACTTAACACGTTCACTGCCCTCAAGCAGACGCAATAGTTAAAACAATGCAAATGGACACATGTGGTACATGGGACATGGAATGGGTTAAAATACAATTCATTTCTATTAAAAAAATCAAAACATTTAAATATGCTCGAATTCTCGGAAAATCTCTGCTTTAAAAAAATGCAGACGTTAAGTTTTTTTTTTAATATTAGCGACCTGTCCCAGCTCAGCACTGCCGCAATCTGCTAATGAAAATAATGAGAAACGCGCTCAGCAAAAATATTAGCTAAGTATGTTTATTTTAAAACATGTGACTACCACCAGTTAGTTAGGCACAGTTCACTTCCTAAGAAATATAAGTAGATAGGGACTATCTTACTTAGAGACTTTTTTATCATTTTTAAATGATAAAAATAAAGTCACATGCAAGAGCACCCATAGGCTATGTAGTGTCGATGCATATTACAGACCATTTAAAATTATTACTATTTTTTTTATGCAACGAAGGTGGCGAACAAGTTTGCAATTCAAACTTGTTCAAATTCAATATTGTGTCTCATAAGTTGTTGACCATTCCGAGGTGAGTGCTGCATTTACACTGTTTGGCTGGGAGGTGTTAATGCATCCACCGTATAGTCCTGACCTTGCACCTTCAGATTTCCACCTGTTTCGGTTTCTTCAGAATTCTTTATGCAATGCTAGGTAACATCACGAGAGGACTGCCAAATCCACTTGTCGCGGTATTTTGATGAGAAGTCCCAAAATTTTTAAAGCAATGGGATCATGTCCCTACCTACAAGATGGCAAAAGGTTATCGAACAAAATGGTACATACATACTTTAGTTAAATATAAATAAACTATATTAAAAAATGTTTTGAATTATCTTAAAAAATGCGAAGAAACTTTTTCCCCAACCTAATATTTCAAGTTGAGACAAGACTGGCACAGGGCGAAGGTAAACTTAAACTAGTAGAAACTAATGTTACTAGTCTACAAAACATCTGCTTGACGACAAAATCTGAACTTGAGTCGCAACAGTATCAATCAGGAGAATCGATCCTACAAGAACTCCAGGACCGCACTACTAGACTGAAAAATATAATAATAGCCGGGGTTCCTGAGCAAAACGCACTTAATTCTGAAGATAGAAAAACTAAAGATAAAGAATCTGTGATTGCTGTCTTGAAAAAAAGTGGTTACAATGATATGCCTCCTCCAAAAAACGTATTCCGTCTTGGAAAATATAACCCCACTAAAAACCGCAGAATAAAGGTGTGCTTTGACAGTCCTGAACCTGCAAAGATATTGTCACGCTCGAAAGAAAATTTGCCGAAGGGTATGAAAATCTACTCAGATGAAACTCCAGCCCAACAAAAGCTAATGCAGAACTTAAAAGACGAATTGGATCTACGAGCAAAAAATGGAGAAACTGATTTGACCATAAAATATATAAAAGGTATACCGAGAATAATAAACATGACGTCAAAAAACTAACCCCAACATTAGAACTAGCTAAAGATAAAACCTACCATATAATTACTAACTACAAAGAGCTTAACATCACGAAATACTGCCTTAATTTCTTATACATCAATGCCAGGAGCATTTGCAACAAGTTTGATGAGTTAAAATGTATCCTGCAGTCAATAGCAACAACAACACATCTAGTCCTGCTAAGTGAGACATGGATTAAATCCGAGGAACATGCTCAAACATTTCGCCTTCCAAACTACGCTCACTACTACAGCTACCGAAGTGATAGAATAGACGGTGGAGTATCGATATTCGTTCACAATGATCTAAAGCATACACTATCCGAATCAACTTACACCGGTAGCAACAATTATCTTTGGCTAAATTTGGAACGATATGCACTAACAATTGGCCTAGTCTACAATCCAGGCGACACAAACTTTCAAGAATTCATTCAAACATTTGAAGCACAACTTCAACAAAGAAAACGTGTACTAGTGTTTGGAGACTTTAACATTGATCTCCTAGAGAAAACTAACAAGAAACAAATATATATAAACTGTCTCAGTACCGCAAATTGTAAAATACTTAACAAGATAAATAAGAAGCATTATACTAGAGGCACCTCACTGCGAAAGTCGATCCTAGATCATGTCATTACAAGCCTACCAAACGACAGTTATCATATAACTTTAATCGATTCCGCATTCTCTTATCACCGGCAAGTACATGTATCTTTAAAGAAACACAAATCACCTCTGAAACAGCGCATAAAGTACAAGGCCCTTGATTATGAAAAGCTGTACCGGTCTCTTGAAAATTCTACAATCCAGACTCATCAAGACTCCGAACAATTAGCACAAACTATCAAACAATTAATTGAAAAAAATTCAGTAACTAAAACCAAAACCCTGAACCTGCCACAACAAGACTGGATACAAAAAGAAATAATCGAGAAAATAAACCAGAGAAACCAGCTTTGGGCCAATCTGCAAGAGAATCCGAAAAATATTTCACTGCAGGAGCAATTCATGACCCAAAAGGAAGCTACTGCTAAGTATATTAAGACAATCAAGGACTCATACTATTTCAAAAATTTCATTAGATGCAACAAGAAACCCAAAAAGATGTAGAATCTTATTAACGACCTCTCTTATAATAAATTGAAGTATGGTTGCGTTCCTCCCAAACTCAAAATCGATTCAAAGGAAATCACTGACCCTATTGAAGTCTGTAACACGTTCAATGGGTATTTTTCAACAATAGGAGCTATTTTAGCACAGAAAATACTAACACAACTACAACATATACAGACTAACATCACCCCAATATCTACTGACTTAGACGATACGCCAAAACTAATGTACTTAGCCCCTACCTATTATGAACAAAATAAACAAAATAATAGACAGCCTAAACCCTAACTCCAGTATAGGATTAGACGGAATTAGTACCAAAGCCATAAAATCCATCAAGACTCTCATAGTTCCACACTTAGTTTCATGCTTTAATGATTGCCTCAGCAACGGTTATTTTCCTGATTCACTAAAAACAGCCAAAGTAAGTCCCATACATAAGTCCAGCCCTAAAACAGACCCTGGTAACTACAGACCAATTTCTGTTCTCCCTGTTCTTTCTAAAATATTGGAAAAAATATTACATAAGCGCCTCGAATGCTACTTAGAATCCATCAAGTTTATTACTGACAGGCAGTTTGGTTTCAGACGACAGCGCAATACCTTAGCAGCAACCATCGACCTAATCACTAAAGTCAGGCAAAATATAGACGATAAAAAAATTGTTTTAGGAATATTTATAGACCTACAGAAAGCGTTCGACACGGTCAGTCACACAAGACTAATTGAAAAGCTTGAAACCGTTGGAGTTGGCGGTAGTGCTCTAAATATGTTTCGATCTTACCTGCATAACAGACAACAGATAGTAAAAATTAACGAATTCCAAAGTTCCCCACTTACACTAACCTTTGGCGTTCCCCAAGGATCTACTCTAGGCCCCTTAATGTTTTCAATCTACATCAACTCCATTTGTGATTTAGATTTGCAGGCACATATAACCCTCTATGCTGATGACACATGTTTATTTTACTTTGGATCCAGCTTACATGACATCACTGAGACTGCCCAAAAAGATCTGAACACCTTACACTCGTGGTTGCGTCTAAACCTACTAACAATTAACGTCTCCAAAACATCCTGCATAATTTTCAATGCAAAAAACAAACCAATAGGAACATATACACCACTACAAATCAATAACATACCTATACAAGAAAAATATGTTGAAAAATATTTGGGACTGCGATTGGATAGTCGACTTAATAATAAAGTTTGGGAGGTTGTTAATAACAATTTTATTTATACTGTTTAATTTCATAGTAACAAAACTCCAAATCTAAAGTTCCAATATGTGTGTTTTGTGCGAATGCGTGTACGACATCAAATTTACATTAATTATGTATTTTTCTTCTCATGTAAGTGATTTTTGTAATCTTTTATGAGAAGTATCTTTAAACCTAATTCACATGGATGTTAAGTGATGACTGCGGCCTATAGACACCCTCACTAAAACCAGTGGTCAAAATGCATATGCGCTGCCATCCCTGCGACCTTAGATGTTACGTCTCTATGATAGTAATTACGAGGCCATACATTACCATCAAGCTCGAGATTACCATTTGATGCTTGATAGATTGAATAATGCGGTGGTGCCAACGCCCACAAGTCTAGCACCAGTCAAATTGCGAACCATATTTCAATGAAATGTATTACTCGTATATTCTTATTTATTTAATGAGAAAGAATGTAGAATGTAGAAAGAATGTCGAATGAGCGAATGACTAAACAGATATACAATGCGAATGTGGATGGTTGCAGAGGCCCAGGAAGACCAAGACTGACCTACCATGACCAAATAGGTCGAGTTCTGTCTGATAGTGGGATCAAAAGTCTTAGGAATCGGCGTGCATGTATGAAGAGAATGATGAAAGTAGACGAGGCACGAGAGGTTTGTCAGAACCGGGACATCTGGTGCTCTACACTCTCTGCCTACCCCGTTAGGGACCTGGCGTGAAGATACATACATACCTATTCAATGAGAAATACAAACATGCAATGGTTAAAACCAACGACTTAACGTGTATTCCGAAACATGAAAACCACCCTTACTCTCGCACCTACTCAAGTGAAAACGAATGGTCTTTCACTGCTTTACAAGCTTTACCTATATGTTACGTCAAACACTGAGGTTCCATTGCTAAAAACGACTCCATATACCCTGTTCACGTATAGCCTACCACTCGTACCCTGAAAATAATAAAAATCGGACTTTTACATGTTACTGTGTTTCGTATTTTACTGAAAATTATATGTGCAGCCAAAACAAAGGGACACGTATCGTCTAAAATATTTATTACTACGTCGAGCTTGCATGAAGTTTACGACGACCCGCTGTCTGACAAATCAGCCTACCGTAAATTGTTCCAGAAACGTGCTCGGTGGGTACATGGCTAATTATATAAGAACATCTATAAACCGGCAGGCTGGATTATTCGATGTCGGATGCACGTAACAACTACATTGAACTACGTGAAATTACTTAACAGAACTTACTCTGCCAAGTTAACGTTATTTCAGATGTTATAGAATATTCCTTTGGTGATTTATTTGAAGAAAACGTAAATTAAACATTAAATATTTATTGAATTAACTAGCGGCCCGCCCCTGCTTCACGCGGTGCAATGTTGCCTACCCTCTCCTATTCGTCTTAGCGTGATGATTATACATAGATATAGCCTAAAGTCTTCCTCGATATCTTTTATAATATAGGCAGCGTACGCAAAATAAGTAACTTTTCTGGTTGATTTTTTACACCTTGTGTCTGAAAAATCCAAATATCTTACGGAACCCGTTTTTTTTCAAAATAAAATATAGCCTATGTTACTCGTGGATAACGTAGCTTTCGAATAGTGAAAGAATTCGGTGAAAGTCGGTTCAGTAGTTATTGAGCCTATTCATTTCAAACAATAAAATATTACCTCTTTATAATATTAGTTTAGAAGTTTAGATTAAAAAGAAGAGTAAGTTCACGCCTACATTCCTTTAAAAGTGAGTGATAGTATCTTTTAATAATGGTAGAGTTCCAGTGTGGGGAGCTCGAGAACTTGAACACCTATAACCGCACCACAATTGGACAAAAAATCTGATTGTGACATCCGATTTTTTTTTAAATTAAGGTCTCATTCACACTTCACTCAGCGAAACATATATTTTCGGTGGCGATCTCACCCTGTTGAATTACAAATGTATATCTGTTACTAAAAAAGAACCCGAGTTCATAAAAAAAATACTTTTTATTTTTATATTTCATTAGTTTTCACTGTATATTTTTAATTCTATGACGAATCAAAGCGATTTTATATTCCTATTTGGATAAGCGACATTTGAGTTAGAACTTTTACTTTATTTATATTTACGCAGCTAGGAATGGACGGGAAAAAACCAATCAGGTTTTTTTCGATGACCGGTTTTTTTACATTGCAATAGGTAAATGAAATGGTTAAATTTGAACCTGACTTTATGAATCTGCAGCTTTTGTAAAAAGATGCATCTAATGTACATCTAATAACCTACTCACAAACACCAGCGTCAGATTGGCTACGGGCGGGGTGACGTTTACCCGTCGGACCCAAGCATAATCAGCTACCGTCACAGGTCTGGCTCGCGGAGCTTGCCGCAAGCATCTGTGTTAGTCCCACTATCCAGACTCAGTCCCCGGGCTTGTGAGGAGTTCCGACCAAGTTCGACCCTGGTATAGAAATATGGATATACCTAGCTCGTTTGGAAGTGAATCTCTTCGCTGTTTCTAAACATTTACACACGCATTTACATAAAAACACGAATACTTTTTCAGAAACCATCGACCGATTTATTTATGCATTTCAGCGCTTTCACGGATAACCGAAATAATCTACGACTATTAATGAAAATTGACTGACCGATATTTAAAAACTGTTAATATAATTGAGTAGCGGATATATTTAAAAAAAAACTACTCTGAAAGAATCAGTAAAAATAAATGCATGCATGCAAACACCCGCAATTCATCTAGTTGCGTTTTAATATACAATGTCATTACCGGAAACATACCTAAACAAAAATAGAATTATTCACCCTAAGACCAATTAATCAGCTCTGACATTACCTGTAGGATTATAATCGATTGGAATCATATGAGAGAATTTGAAGATAATACAAGAAAATATTAAAAAAAAATAATACTTCGGACGCGATTTTGAACTTGCGGCTCCTAGAACACTAGCTCAGCCCCATTACCACTAATCTACCAAATCCCCATGATTGATGATTGAAGACGAATGTTCGCAAGCGCACTACGTGATATATGTGCGGCTTTTTCTCGCGAAGACAGTACGTATTTCCAACATCCTCCCGATGTTTCAATCGCTTTCCAATAAAATTTCCTCAATGTGAGTAGCTAGTGTAACTCTACGAAAACGTAAGTGAAATATGATTTTAAATGAGCAATGTTTCCATAAACTGATATGTATATTACTAATGTGATACGGCATATCCAATCACGTTACGAAAAATATTTATCACTAATGGGGCCGTTAATAAGTGTGAGGCATAGTAAGGCACCATCATAATGATCATGTCACCATTGAATTATTTTCAGCTTCAACAGTTTCAGATCGACAGTAAATTTTAATGTACGGAATCCGTGATTATCGGCACCATGACATTTATGTTTGAAATAGTTTGAAGACCTCAGGATACGACATTTGTCTTCATTAAGGTTTAGAAGATCTATGATCAAGAAGACGCCTATGGAAATTCTTTATTCACTATTCATCAGTGTAAATGGTATGCTGATAAAAATTTACCCATTTATTTATTTACTATCATAAGGGGCTGTATTTAACTAAATAAACCACTAAATTTGCAGTTATTTTTGACTATCGGAGGTTACTACAAAAGATTATCAAGGATATGTATCATGTAGAATAAGTTAAGTTTAACCCAGTAGGGTTTACTGATTTTGAACAATTTGACTTTTTCCGTAAGTCTTTGTCAATAGTATTAATAATTTTAGAAAACCCTTTTGTAGTGTATTCTCCGCTTTCTCCCAAAGTGTCCAAGAGCTGGCAGAAGGCCTCTCCGCCCTCTGACAGCTCTTGGACACTTGAGTCTAACAAATAATAGCACATCAGACCTTAATATTTCACAATCGTTTGAATCCCTTTATCCAAACATGATGTTTCAAAACTCGCATTACATTTTAAAGATCTATCCAACTCAACAATATCCCACGATATAAGGTACGCGAGAAAAAAAAACACCCAAACTTTACATGTATGAAACGTGGGTACGTGGGTATTCAAACTAATATGAAGATTTTATTTTACCAGTTTGTAGGAATAAAATGCCATGTATATTCATGTTAAATTAGTTTTCTAGTACAAAGAATCTTTGAGGCAACCGACACGGCGAACTAAGGGTTCCTTTTAGGCTATGGAATCCTAAAAGAACAAGTCTCAAAAGGCGTTGGAAAAGGGTTCCTTTTAGGCTATGGAACCCTATAAGAAGAAGTCTCAAAATGCGTGTTTCCATTCCAACGCCTTCTGAGACTTTAGATCTTTTTTAAAATAAATTAACGACCGGAATAGTAACTGCATTTTATCAATATCAACGGAAGGTACACATTATTCGCCACTACCATAACAAAAAAAATAAGTGCTAGTTAACGTCGACATAAAAATAAATAAACCGCTCTTCCAAAAAATATTTCATGATAATGAAATGGAACGTAAAACAAATATTTACGTTTCCTTTCGTCTTGGTACACAATCTGTGATACGATTCCACTCCTCCCCGACTGGCGTCAGGTGGACCTAAACAAAATGTAAATAAGCCTGATTATGCGCTCTCAACATTTCGTATTCCTGAAAGTCAGCTGAAAATAAGGGTGAGAAAAACCTCATTTTCTGCTTAATTTCAGTTCTTTCAGAAGCCGCCAATGAAGTAACAAGCGGAAGTATTGATTAAACTAACAACAGCTGAGTGAAGCGAGAATAATAGCTTTATTTCCATATAGAGTAAATGTTATCGGGCTTTTCTTCAAGACTATAATAATAAACCTTCAATAACTAAGAACGTGTTGCTTATAAAAGGAATGTCTGAAAAGAAAATGTTTATTAAATTAAAACTGAACTAAAGGATAAGTTCCACGTTGGGCCCGCACCTTGTTCACTATATCAAAAGATAGAGAAAAATATGTAGAATCATGGATAAATACTCAAACAATAATTTGCATCGTTGTTTTTTGGTAGAAATTGTTATATTCTGTAATTTTTGTATGACAACAATATGTCACCATATTGCTACTACCTTGCTACTACCAATGGCGTTCTTGTTTTTGAAATATACAGACAATTTATTGAAGGCATAATAAACGATTTGAATAGCTGAAAATGATTTAGTATTTTATGGTTCTTCTCTCAATATAGTGTACAAGGTGCGGGCCCAAGCGCCATACATTTAGGAACGTCTCCTTTAAATAAAATATCTAGTTCAGACATGGGCATTGCCTACATGAAACCAAAGTTTTAATTCTAATTTTCTTACAAGTGGTAGAGTTCCAGTGTAAGAGCACGAGGGCGTAGGCACCACCGCATTACCCAATCTCTCTGCTGCCTAATGGTAGCATTCAGCACTATCTATCGTGTTCCGGTTAAATGGTAATGTATAGCCCCGTAATAACGATCACAGAGACACAACAAGTAAGGTCGCAGGAGTGCCCACGTAAGTTTAAAGAACCGCTATGGACTAAAATAACAAAGCATAAAAATAATATACGAACCTTATTTTTATGTAATGGAAGTGGCAAACAAGCATGCAGTTCACATTGATGTTAAGTGATGACTGCAGCCTATAGACACCCACACAAAGACTAAGGTCAAAATGTAGAAGCGTTACCACTCCTGAGGCCTAAGGTGTTATACCTCTGTGCCGGAAATTACAGGGCCGTACCACCTGATCGGAACACGATAGTGCTGAACACTATCATTTAGCAGCAAGTATATTAGGTAATGCGGTGGTGCCTACGCCCGCGAGCTCCGTCACTGAAACCTTCTTCTGAGGAATCAATATCCTATTACTGATGTAGTAAAGTCGAAGTGATGTATTACTAAAGTACAAACCCTCGACTATAACGATTTAAGGTATTTCTTTTAACTAGAATAAAGCATGCTCTTATAGTTTGGGGTTAAGACCAAGGGAGGAAAAGACTACCTAGTGCTAACAAGATCTAGATTGACCATTAAGTCATAACCTACCTACAAGTGAAGCCTAAACAGTGTCGCAATGCATGCATGTGGGATGAGAGCGGTACATCCAAAGATACATTGCTACATAAGTAATACCCACACAGGAGATCTGTAAAGACCGTGATGTTTGGCACTCCATACTCTCTGTATAGCCCGTAAGAGACTCTGCGTGAAGGTACATAGTACATACAGTTTTTTAGCTTGATTAAGAATTCTTGTTTTATTGTGATGCTCAAAGGGGCAGACTCCACTGGATTACTTTTATATGCCGCCAAATTGTAGTGCTCAGCGCTATTATATTCCGTTTATAGCGAATATAACAGACAACGTGATGGCTGGAATAGAGGCATAAAATATTTTAGCCTCAAGCTTGTCTTCGTATCTCCATTGTGACATTTGTGATATAGACGATAGTGGCCATTGTTATGATTTACCCTCAATGCCTACGAAATTTTCTTTGTGTATTTTTTAGGATTCCGTAGCCTAGAAATTTTCAAACGTTCAACTATAGCCGAATGACGTCCACTGCTGGACAAAGCCTTCCTCAAAGTCGCCCACAGTATTTTTGTTCGTCATTAGGGGAGACTTTTCCATAATCGCCACGCTTGGCAGGCTGATTAGCGATCGCAGTTGCGTTATTTTTATCACGGGACGCTTCTATTTCTTCTTTTCTATTAAACAAATGTATACAGACTTTCAGGACATAGCTTTGTTGCTTTCGTCATGTATAAATGTACAAAAATGTAAATAAAGCCACGGGTCGGGCGGACCATCGGAAACAAGACGCTACCACCGAATGCGCAAAATTGGCGGCTTTCAATTCCGCACCAACCGCCCTTAGCCTTGCTCACACTGCTAATTCTGTACAAATGTTACCCATTATTGTGTTATTGCATCAGATAATTATATTTTTTTGTTTATTCGCTTCTTGGCTTAAATAGTGTGTTATATATAAAAAAAAACAATTTTAAAGGAGGCCATTTTTACTTTAAAATAAATATTGTAGCTAATGCACCTATTAACCTACTACTTTACCTTTATTTATGATTAACTACATAGTTTTGAAACTAAGCTTCCTGATATTTTAATATTTTTTTTATATTACGATCAATTTTGAAAAAAGGGTAACTGTCACATTTTTCCAGATAAGATCATGAAATATAAATGTTATATGTTGAACGAATACCTGCATCAGCACAAACCTCTTCAGGCTTTTTGATGTAGTTCAAATTGTAAAATAGTTATAAGTATGATTGAATAAATGAAAAAAAAAACAAGCAAATTAGTTACGGTGTTGACGATAGTCACTTTATTTAGTTTAAGAGTTACGTATTGTAGGCATGTTGTTGAAATAAAAGCCTTTGGATTTTCGAATAACTTCTTTTAAATTGATATTTTTGAAACAAGCCAAAAACTGGCTTGTTTCGCTGTCGAAACAAAATATCTTGACGAAAGAGACAACGAAATATCAGGATTGATTATTTTCGTAGAAAATATATTAAAATACGGCGGTTTAAATTATCAAATAAAAAACGAGATCTTGAACTTGTCACGCTATTGAAGCAAAGAAGTGAATTACCCAAGTATATTAGGTTGGGGAAAAAGTTTAATCGCATTTTTTAAGATAATTCAAAACATTTTTTAATATAGTTTATTAAAATTTTGCTAAAGTATATATGTACCATTTTGTTCGATAACCTTTTGCCATGTAGGTAGGGACATGATCCCATTGCTTTAAAAATTTTGGGACTTCTCATCAAAATACCGCGACAAGTGGATTTGGCAGTCCTCTCGTGATGTTAACCTAACATTGCATAAAGAATTCTGAAGAGACCGAAACAGGTGGAAATCTGAAGGTGCAAGGTCAGGACTATACGGCGGATGCATTAACACCTCCCAGCCAAACTCTCTTAATTTTTGCTGAGTGGCTATAGATGAGTGAGGTCTAGCGTTATCATGATGAAACACCACACCCCTTCTGTTGATCAATTCCGGCCGCTTTCTCTCTACTTCTTGCTTTAATCTCATCAGTTGTTCGCAGTAGAGTTCAGAATCGATAGTCCTGCCTGGTAGTAATAGCTCATAATGAATAATGCCCTTCCAATCCCACCACACACACAACATCACCTTATTGCGAGTTAACCCGGGTTTCGCCACAGTCTGTGATGCCTGACCGGCCTTTGACCACGACCTTTTTCGCACGTTCTTGTTCTTGTTCTAGATTCACTCATCTTAACAGTACGAAAAACAAATAAAAATCACACGTTTGCCTAATTTGAATTTGGAATTATGTTCTTTAAAATTTTAACTTTCAATTATACCAAAACCAGCCAGATACAAATACTACAGCCAAAGAGATTTTATTACAAGTTCATACATACTATAATGCGAAAAGACTTTTTCCCCAACCTATTAGAATATAAGTCAGGGCTCAAAATTGAGGCCTCAGTCAGCAAAGGATCAAAGAAGGAAAGAAATTAGTATGTCTTACTACATGATGTTAAATGCGGGTATATTCAGTTTCTTACAATTCATCTTTGTATGGTTCTGCTAAAAACAATAATGGTACTGTTTTTAGCAATTGAAATAAATTTATATTACTGTGTTCTATGTAACTTGAGTCTAGAGAAGCACCTCTGGATAGTAAACACTACAAATCACGTCTCAAATTAACGGAAGCACCTTTGCGTGTTACACCCATGTCTCCAAGCAAGCTTAACAAAGGTATGAGATTTCTGTACTATGACCACAACAGCTAATATTATGTACTTATTAGACGGAGCATAATAAAAACAACAAAACACGAACATGATGATGACTGCTGTGCAATGAGTATGTATTTAAATCTTATTTAACTGGAACTATTAAAATTATTTCTGCAGTATAATGTAAGTATAATATTAATGCGTATCAAGCGTGTTTACAGTTTCCCTAGGATATTATTTTTACTTATATTTATTTTTTTCTTTTATTACTAACAAGCAGATTTTTCGTGAATAGCTTCATTTCAACGAGACGCCCAAAGGAATTTGGGCGTGGGACCAGAATGTCCTTCCACGCAATTTGTAGGATAATGTGGCTGTTAAATTATAGAAATATTAATTAAGCAATAGAAAAAAAATCAGCTGGTTAGGTTTTATTTTTCCTTGTTACCTTTAATTACCTTGTTAATAATACATGTTAAAGAAGAGGGACTCCCTTAATTAAATCTTTCATTTTGGAGGACAAATATTTTTTTGGATTATTTAGATCTTGAGAATGAACTAAAAAATATCCGCTTAGTACTATTTTTTTTATTTTATTCGGCTTATCAACATCTTTCATCCCTGCTAGTTCTAGCTACCATTTACCAAAATTGTTGTAAGGAAAAAAATTGGGATTCTAGTTGAAATGAAGCTACTCACGAAAAATTAGCTTGATAGTAATAAAAGGAAAAAAAGGTTCTAGAGAGCCTGTACTATAAGTATTGTACAGTTCAATTTCAACGAAGTGTCAAGGTTTAAACTTTCTTCTTTTTAGATAAAATTTTTAAATTTCGTTGGAAAACTAAATAAACAATATTGTTGAATAAAGAAAAAATATTAACTAGCAAAACTTTTACAGCTGACATTTTCATATTTTGAGTTACGATGGTTTGAATTTATATGAGTAAAAACTCAATCGGCCCAGTAGTTTCGCAGCTATTAGACTGTGTCAGTTGAACAGAGAGACAGATAAATCATATTCAAATATAATTATCATCAAGCAACACTCAACCCATTAAAATATCACGAAAATTGGACAACTCCGTAAAAAAATATACTTAAACAAAATTTACAAATAAAAATTTCGAAGGTGTAAGTGAAAGAGCAATCATGTCCCATTTTTCAACCAGAAAGCGTAGATATTTTTAATAATTGAAATGGGACCAACTTGGTGATATATAAATACTTTATCTATTAAAAAAAGAATCATAAAAATCGGACTCTTCAGTAAAAGGTTGAAGGTACGTACTTAAAACATTAAATTGATGACCTACTTTTTTGTTTTTTCGTGGGCTACAAAATATTCATATCACTGTCACGACCATATTCCTTTATAAGTAACGGTAGGTTTCTAGTGAATTCAATTCAATTATATTTCTTGTAAATTCCATATGGCTTTGAATGTGTTCAAATATGCGTAAAGAGATTACAATATTTCGGTTATGTGCTGTCTAAATGTAGAGAGAGAAGCGGGTATAAAAAGTGTTTGCACGTAAATCTAACTTGGCGGCGAACGGAGCGTCGGAAACATGGCGCAACCGCCGGATGCTCCTGTAATTGGCGGCTTCCAATTCCGCATTTCTTCCACAAATTCTACCTACTGCAATGTTTACCTTAAATCTTCAAGTATACAAGTTTTACGGTTTTGTAAGTACATCATAAAATAAAACCTGAACCCGTAGGATCACTCGTGACTGTCTGTCTATCTGTCTGTCTGTTTGTTTCGCCAATTTGGTTTTACCTTATTTATCTGCCACCATATTATAGTGCTAATTTATGTTCGACACGGACACTTTCCGAATAGACGATAAACGCAATAATATGTGTTTTAGCTATAAGGGATCAGGAAATATGAACGAGACAAAATGCCACTGGCGAACACCGAGGGTGAGAGGTGTCAGACGCAATCAAGATGGTTTTTATATTTGCTTCATTCACTCATTAGCCTTAGTACGCAATTCTCTGAGAACAGCCTTTGCTTTTAATTCACATTGATCATCTATTTATTAACCATGTTTTAACATAGTTAGTAAATTGTCCCTACTTTCTTATTTCGACCTATTTATAGAACGCGTTAATCCTATTTTTTTTCTTTCTCCTCGTACTTTTTCTATGCTTTTTACTGGAATTTTGGTTGCATATTATAAAATATCAATACAGCTAATTACCCCCCCCCCCCCCCCCCCCTACGAGGTAGACTGACGACTTGGTGAAGGTCGCGAGCTGTTGCTTGATGGGGAACCTAGGATTGTTCGTTGTGGCAATCTTTCGACAAGGCTTTTGTCCAGCAATTGTTTTTCGGCTGAAATTATGATATTCACCTAATTTCAAATTTCTCTTCTACTACCTTACTTGAACGACATATTTTATGAAAATATTCTCAGCGTTTATTATTTCAGTCTTGATTTTTTCTATTTTCGTCCCGAGGTCGATCCCTTTTTGCTAAATACTGATGATGAATGGTGAAGACTCTTAGTTGAATCAGGGTAAAAAAATAAAAATAATATTGATTGATGTTGCCTGACAAAAAAAAATAGGTATATTACTTCCTTAACAACTAAGCAATAATCAAATTTTAGTCTATACGGGATCAGGGAACACAACGAGGTAATATGCCACAGGCGAACACGAGGGTGAAAGGTGTCAGGTGTAATCAAGATATTATATATTCCCTTTTAAGTGGTGACTCAGTTTCAATAAATTTTATCTTCAATCTCTAATTTATTTAAACAAGTTAGAAGTAATTTTCATGATTGCTTATAATATGTAATATGGTTGTAGTTATATTTCGTTAAAATCAGAAAACAATAAAACCATGAAACAAACAAACTCATTGTCATCACTGGTGGTAGAGTTCCAGTGACGGAGCTCGCGGGCGTAGGCACCGCATTACCTAATATACTTGCCGCTAAATGGTAGTGTTCAGCACTACCGTGTTTCGGTCAGGTGATAATGTACGGCCCTGTAATTTCCGGCACAGAGGCATAACACCTTAGGCCTCAGGAGTGGTAACGCATCTGCATTTTGACCTTGGTCTTTGTGTGGGTGTCTATAGACAGCAGTCATCACTTAACAACAATGTGAACTGCATGATTGTTTGCCACTTCCATTAGGTACATAAAAAAAAGAAACTTAAACCAACAACTTAATCACACTATGAGTTTAGCTCTTACTATAATTATTTATGAATTCATCTTGTCTGTGCATACCCCGCTTACGAAAATGCTTATAAACGATCCATCATAGCCATCGTAGATGGTATGAAATGACAAGAAGAATTCTAATGTATAAAATTCTCATGTCACAATCTATTTGATAAATCAAATCTATTTGTAACAATACTCCTCCGAAACGGCTGGACCGATTATCATGAAATTTTGTGTGTATTTGCTAGGTAGCTATGAGTATCTGTTGTAGAATATTTTTTTAGCCGAAAGTGGTTAGGATGGCCCTGAACAAAATATTTTTTTAATTTATTGGGTTATATATTTTTTTAACTGCCTCGGTAGCCTAGTGGTAGCAGGCCACTACTACTACGCTGAGGTCCTGGGTTCGATTCCCGGGTAGGGGGTTATCAGAGATAATGGTGAAAAAGCCTTTATCTCTGGTTCTATTGGGATTTTTCCATTTTCTGGAAATTTCCCAGTACCTCAAAGTTTGGTAATGTGCCCGGAGATGTCAACAGGCTCGCCACCTGTTACATGGGCCAAAAACGTAACCGGCGAATCGTGGGTGTTTGCATGTATGCTTGAATGCATGCATTTACCTCTGCCTACCCCTTCGGGGATTACAGGCGTGAAGTTACGTATATATTTTTTTATTTTTTTTAATTCAGCACTAAAATTTACGTATAACCTTTAATTTTCACATTTCTACCACGAACACCCATTTCTTAATAAGCGGTATTAGTATCGCTTCTTTTAATCTAAGAGGCGATACGAAGTTCGTAGGACATCTAGTTACACTATAAGAAACTTCTTATAGTATAATATTATGTAGTAATGCAACATACCAATTCAGGGAAAAGTCACGGAAAAATGTTGCTAAAGGAGGAAAAAGACACACAAATGACTTATTTTGATCGGAGGAAGGTGTTGGGGAAAACAGGGCACTTGTTTATTGGACACCAACATACGGTAACAACATTACGTTACGACAACAAACACAACACTATACTTCATTGCACAATTTGGAAATATATTTATGTGGCCTGCATGTAGATCGCGTTTCCCGTGACCTGTGGAAACTCATCAAATAATCCCATGGCGTCTCACAGTAAAATTTTTTTGGGATAAAAACTATCCTATGTGTTAATCCAAGTACCCTCTATATGTGTGCCAAATTCCATGAAAATCGATTCAGCAGTTTTCGCGTGACGGAGAAACAAACAAACAAACACTCGCACATAATATTTATACGACTAGCGGCCCGTCCCGGCTTCGCACGGGTACAATAATTAACATTAGCCGCGACCTACATCACTATATTTTGTATTGCTGCTCCTCTCCTATTCATCTAAGCGTAATGTTTTTATAGCCTATAGTACTATTTTACATTAAAAGAATTGGACCACCGCTATTCCCCTTCATGACTGCCCGCCGCTTTGCACATGGTGCGCGCAGTACTCGCTCATTATTTTGCTGTGATGTTATTTTAAAACTGCAATATCTCCCAAGATATTCATTTAAATCGAATAATATACATGGCAATTTTGTTTTACATTAAATACTTGTGATGAATAACGTATCTATATGGATAAGGATTATTATCATTTTTATAAAAACACCCTCGCAAATAATGCATTATTCAAGAACAAATTTGGTTAGCATAAAAAAGGTAATAGTGAGCTAACTTTAAAAGATAGACAGAGAACTTTTTTTAGCACTTTTAAAGGCAAACAATGCTGTCATACATGACTTTTACGAAACTTAACCGTTTCCGCAGCGGAAGCTCTCAACTTTCAATAGGAAAAAAAAACCGATTTTGAAACATTCTTCATTGGTGCTCCGCTCCTATTTATTTCTAAGCGTGATCATATAAAGCCTATGGCATTTCTCAATAAATGGACTATCTAACACTGAAAGATTGTTTTACATCGGATTAGTAGTTCCTGAGATTAGCCCCTACATCCAAACAAACAAAATAACAAAAGGAGATGTTGCAAGAATGTATGGACCTCCGGCCATGTATTGTACACAATATCATTAAACAGGCAAAATCAATATAAAAACGTTTTTTACTGCATATTTTCACTTGTTTAGCTTTGTTTGCAGTTACAAAACATAATTTGCAGTTAGAATTGCAACTCAAAACTAACATGGCGAATATGGCGGGCGATGTCATTTTGACATTTTCATTTTTTAAATTGTATTTTGATTATAGAACTTGGAGAAAAAAGTAATATTATCTAAATACTATCGAAATTGATTGATCCCAAGTGTCGGCTGTATCGCCGCCATGTTTAACATAGTTGAAAATGATAAAATAGTTTGAATTAAATGTGGTTGTAACTCTAAAATATATTCTTGAATAAATTAATTGTAATTTTTTTGGATTCTTCTTTAATTTACCCATTTTTTGAGGACATGTACGAACCAGGGCCGAGCTTGCAACATCTCCTTTACCTCTTTATAATATTAATATATATTGGGCAATTTTTGCAAATGCTCTTTTTAAATTATTTTTAGTCCTGTTTTAATCCTATGGAAAACATAAATTATTAACTTTAACATTTTGCATACACGCCGAGCGGTAAGAATATAAACATTTAATTTTATTCTTCTTTTCATTTTCTTTTATGTATACGAAGTAAGTACATGTAAGTAAGTAATGTAAGTAAGTACATTTAATTTACTTAAATTGGTACACTCAGAACGTTAGTAACTACTTTTACTCACTGAAAGTAAGTTGACCTTTGTAATAGATGATGTTGTTGTCCTTGTTTACAAATAGAACATCGCAAAAAAAAGATAACAGTTTCTTAATCGACAGAACTAAATCAATTTATTTTTTGTATAACGAACGAATGAGGTTAAACGCAGTTATTTGCTCTTACTTCGTTTGTTGAAAATTGATGCTTTTGTTAAAATTTATATTTCTGCGTTATGTTACAACAAATATTCGTACAAATAGCTCCAAATCATATTTTTAATAACTTTTTAAAAAGTTTATAAAAAAATAAGGTTAATTAAATTTACCCTTAATTTTTTTTAAAACTTTAAATAACAGATTTTATTTTGACTTTACACGTTACATTCTTTATATTATATTCATCACTAGCTGTGCCCCCGACTTTGTCCGCGTAGAATGCCACAAAATTACACGCGGGCGCAGCTAATGTAATATAATTCATAATTAAAAGTAGCCTTAGTTACTCCTTATTACATGACAAAGTCCCTTCAAAATCAGTTGAATCATTGCCCAGATTAGCCGGAACAAATAGACAGACAGACAGACAAAAATTGTATAAAAATGTTTGAATGAGTGTATCGTGTAGGTATACATACATAAGCACACTTAGTAAAAAGCTCTTATTCTTATATTACAAACAGACATTCCAATTTT
Organism: Macrosoma leucophasiata; assembly: GCA_036365455.1. Taxonomy (NCBI): domain Eukaryota; kingdom Metazoa; phylum Arthropoda; class Insecta; order Lepidoptera; family Hedylidae; genus Macrosoma; species Macrosoma leucophasiata. The sequence goes on along the minus strand of JAWQUS010000007.1, from coordinate 15,247,752 downwards.
ATTTATTTGTATAGATCTGACACCTAGTAGGTATAAAGATCCGAAATACCAATGTTTACATAATATGTTATGAAATATGATGAACATGTGATTTCACTGTCATTGCAAAGTTAAATAAGAAGGCTTCCTGTAAATTAAGTTACAATAAAATAGTACGACTAGATAATATATAGTCACATGCTCGCAACCACAGTGTCGCAACTCAGGATTACAATACTCGTAGTATATAAATATTATTATTGCTAACCAGCGTTCGCATATCGTTTTATTACGTTTCGTGAGATTCACACATTAACACTAATGAATTGAATTAGCACAATACTTTGTATGTAATGATGATGGTAAACAAGCATGCAGTTGAGATAGATAGTAAAATGTTACTTCACGCCTGTAATCTCAGAAGGGGTAGGCAGAGATAAATGCATGCATTCAAGCATACATGCAAATGCAAACACGCCCGATTGGCCCATTACGTATTGGCCCATGTAACAGATAGCGACCCTATTGACATCGCCGGACACGTCACTAAACGCCGGGTACTGAGAAATTTCCAGAAAAAAAATCAATAAGATATATTCATTTTAAGGGAATAAACACGTAACCTATTTATTATAATAGGACAATTACTTTAATATGGGCTACGTACCTACCTAGGTTTGAAGTCGGTGCCAAATTAAATAAAAAAAATTAGAGCCTAGGTATTTCACTGCGTTTCAAATAGCCGCATTTGATAACTTAACATAGTAGGTAGGTACTGCAATAACACAACATTAGTCCTAACGCGCGGGCCGCACTATTGGCTTGGCACCGACATCAAACCTATGAGTAGGTAGGTACGTACCCCATAATTTCCCAACATAGCCAAGTAATTGTCTTATTATAGTTAATAGGTTACGTGTTTATTCCCTTGAAATGAAATTATCTAATTGAACTCACATTTTTCACTTTTTAGTGTTTTTTGTCTAATCAGTTTTAAATCTTTTTTGAAGTCGGTTACAGAAAAAACGCCCAATAGAACCAGAGATAAAGTATTATGCACATTTATCATGGTAGCCCCGATCCGATAATCGAACCCTGAACCCCAGCGTACCAGAAGAGCGGCTGGACTAGATTCCCAGTAGGCCGCGAGTTCGAGTCTCGCCTGAAGTCAAATTTTTCTTTCCATTTTTTTTAATTAAAAATATATTTCACAAGCATGTGTTAATGCGAAATAATGTAAAACAATTATTAAGGGTAAAAGCGACTTCTTTACGATATTCAATAAACTGCAAAGTCTATTATATCGGTTGCCTAACTAGCATAGTTGGCAATAGATGGCGCTGCTGCTACCATAAAGCAATGCAATAAATGTGAAGGAAAGATTTGACAAATCGGGCAGGACTTCAGTAGCTCAATTGGAAGAGCGGCTGGACTAGATTCCCAGTAGGCCGCGAGTTCGAGTCTCGCCTGAAGTCAAATTTTTCTTTCCATTTTTCTTTAATTAAAAATATATTTCACAAGCATGTGTTAATGCGAAATAATATAAAACAATTATTAAGGGTAAAAGCGACTTCTTTACGATATTCAATAAACTGCAAAATCTATTATATCGGTTGCCTAACTAGCATAGTTGGCAATAGATGGCGCTGCTGCTACCATAAAGCAATGCAATAAATGTGAAGGAAAGATTTGACAAATCGGGCAGGACTTCAGTGGCTCAATTGGAAGAGCGGCTGGACTAGATTTCCGCCGCCCGATAGTAGGCCGCGAGTTCGAGTCTCGCCTAAAGTCAAATTTTTCTTTCCATTTTTCTTTAATTAAAAATCTAAGATACAAATCAACATTTTTTAAATCAATTAACAGACACCAGGTTGTATGTTTTTAATGTTTGGGATGAGTTCTTTATGTAAATTAAATTAATGTTAATATATGTTGTTTGTCTTAAAGTTGCATACTTCTATAATGTAGGTACAATTTTAATGGAATAAAATTACTTATCCTACAATTTTCTATCTAATACAGTCTGGACTGATAAACGGATAGGTGAACAGACGGACCACAAAGTCTTAGCAATAGAGTCAAAATAAAACTCATGGAATAAGTACGGAATCCTAAAACAATCACTTCCGTGTCCATTATCGTTATCGAGTAGATATAAATATTATGTCAATTGAGAATTAGATATAATATTAACCATATACATGTACATTTTTGGGAAGTAAGTAAATAACCTACCTGTCAGCTACTGAAAATTACAGGAAACACTAAGTATCGGATCATCTCGTTATAATACGTAGGTAGCTATACTGTCTCACTTCATTCCATTCTGACGTTTCCATCAACCGTGTATTTAAGTAGTCATAACGCGGATGGTAGCATCAAAGAACACCAAGCAATATTTGCCAACAATAAAATATGCAGTCGCAATTGCATCGTTTTATACCTTTTCAACGTACCTGTGGATTTTAAAGCGAGCCCATATCTTGTCTTTCAGCGGTTTACAGCGTTCTTTTCATATCTCCGCTTCAATTTCGCAGCGCAATTTATATGCACTTTGTAGCGGTGGCCGCTCAAAAGCACCTAGCCGGAGCGTTTATTCGTCGAGAGTGCTACTGTTAAACGCCGTTTTTTCTGTTGAAGAAGCGTCTTGATGACGTCGTTCATAGTTAATGAGCAGGCGGTATCCGGCGGGTGTTACAGCGCAAATTGCCAGCTTTTAAAGGCCTGCCGTTTGCCAACTCGCTTGCAGCCGGTCTAGCGTGAAAGACGTTTCCGACCGTGCGTTATTGTTTACCACCGGAATGACTTCCTTTCACTGGTGCACCCACAGAATACCAAAGTTTGCGAGTTGATATTGCGTGAACTGTGTATCTTTTTGCTATGCTGAAAAGTACTCGTGGCTCGCATTTTAATAGCTGATTTAGGAGCGATCTTAGTTTTCCTTTGAGATGCAGATTGCTGCTATTTATACAGTTGATGGGCCGTCAAGATATTGTAAAGGAAATAATAATTATGTAAACAATATGGCAGTGAGAAAATATGTCTTAAAACAATAAACCGAGCCGAGTAAGCTGTAAAAATGTCTAAAACAATGTTTTATATATTTTTAAGATATTAAGAAATAGTCTAAAATCCATTAATGGCAATCAATTGGAAGCACTACTAATTTACAATGATTTAAAATAGTAAGGAGCCTACATTATAGCTAATACAATTTAATTAATAATTGTTAAAAATCTGGCAAGAATAGTTCAAGATAAAGATTTGGTGATGTTTAATTTTTGTAGCATTTTTTATACCATTTTCCACCAGACCAACTAACTATTATAGTGTACGTATGTGATGGATATGGAAAAATCGGCTAAGAATGGTTCCAGAAAAAGATTTGGTGATGTTTAATTTTGGTAGCATTTTGTATACAATTTTCCACCAGACCAACTAACTAGTATAGTGTAGGTATGTGATGGATATGGTACTTTGTTGGGGATGGCCCTAATATTTAAAAAGTTTGAATATATAAAAAAAAATCTCGATACAATAAGGAATCAATAAAGTACAAAAATAAAATGTACTCGTGGGCCCTTCAACTATAAATAAAGACAAATATAGTATTTCAATGAACTAAGATTAAATTCGGTATTTCGTTTGTTAGTCTCACCAAAACACGAGAACGGCTGGACCGATTTGACCAATTTTAGTTTTGAAATATTCGCAGAAGTTTATGAAAAGTTCAAATCGCGTGAAAATAAAAATAAATTGTAAGGAAAATATCAAAAGCAACAATTGCATTTTTCCATACAAATAAATCTTACTTTCAAATGTTTGACACATTATTTAATATAATGTGTCCCAGGGATAAGTGACCGCCTGGCGTTTTTCGAATATTTTTACAAAATTAAGGATATTTGCTCTTATTTAAGTGGGTCCTACCGGCTTTGGTTTTTTTTAACGATTTTTTTTATTTTTTTAGTAAATACGCGTGCTGCAGTTTTTTTACGATAATTCCTAAGTTTTTACATCTTTCTTCATTCTTTTTGTTTATTGACTAGCCGACGTCATAGTTTATCAATTAAAAATTAAAACATAACTAAAATGTAACGCTCGCCTAGCCCCCTTAGCCAGCGTACCGCCCGATAAGGAACTTCGTTCCAAAATCGATCCGTCTGTCACTGAATTCGAAACTGACAGGCAAGGAGTGATCCCTAATTTTCTTTTTTTAACTTTGACGTACAGAACCCTAAAACCAATAAAAACATTTGTCTCAACCATCGACGATAAGCTGCGTTGTGTCGTCAATGGACTCAACGAATATACGTCAACATATAATAATATACTGTTGCAACAACAATGACAAGGTTTAAATACTAAAAATAAATATTCCATTGAAATAGTGCCAAGAACGATTGTATCATAGAATTTTATATAGATATACCTGTCTAATTTACAAGACTCATATTGTATTTTATCGTAATTTATTTTATTATTATTTTTATTATTTATTTCAAAGACCCATTTTATTTATTTTACGTAACTGTATAACTGCAATGTCATTATTTGCCAATTGTATGTTCTATCATTTTAATAAATAAAAAAAACAAATATGTGGACAAAAAAAGATGCCATTAAATTAATAAACAAAGAAAGAAAGATGAATATTTATTTTCTTGATACATACACATAGAGAGAAAAAAGGAGAGCATACCGATCGTTAGTCATATTGATGATCAGAAATACATAAAAACATGAAAATATTTTATGCAACATATTAGAAAAAATAATAATGTAAGACTATAACTAAGTAGTAATGCCTAATTGATACAAACAGTATTTTTATGAGTAAAGTGTGAATTTGCTTTTTTCTAAGTATTACAGCTTCTTAGAAATACAGATACCTAATGCAAAATTAATAATATTCAAAACTGTTAAAAAATAAAACCATGTGCCGGCATAGGGTGTATATATTTATTATTATTATTCTTTCTTTGAAATAAATTAAAATTAAAACTAAAATAAATACGCTTACAAAAACAGCCCCACACTAGGTATTAACCTGTGTCGTGGGCACTCGTGGGTGCCGATGTACACACACAACACGTACACAACATTCAGACCCAACAAAATATTTGTAAGGTCTACAAATATTTGTAGACTATAATTTAAAAAAAATCATTTATATCAATTTGGTCTATAAGGACACTTTTGCATTGTCGGGTTATAAGCTACCTAGAGAGAATGACTTATAATCATAATCCAATAGGTATTAATAAATACCAAGTTAATAATATTATTTAACCGATACATGTGAATCATCAAATTTTTCAATTCCTTCATAGAAGAAAAAGAAAAATCTGTTCGTCATAATCATAGTCATTCACTTAGCAGAGTTCCAAGTGCAGGCACTACTGAGAAGAACTCCGCTACCCAACAAACTCAGCGTGTTGCTCTTTTGTCATAACCTTAGATTTAATACAAATATTATTACATAGAATAAAGATAATGTGAACTTCCATGGCATATAAATATTTGCATATAAACACATACGCAAATACCCATCAACAGCTTAATATCGTGATAGAATATAACACCCGCAAATCACAACAGACCAGTCCCCACAATCTGCAAATACAAATATCGCATCATACAAATATTTGTCCCGGTGCGGGGATCGAACCCGCGACCCTTCGAATCAAACGGTCGTCTCACACCGCTGGACTAACCGGGTCGTCAACTAACTAAATTACTGGTGGTAGAGCGCCCGTGATGGAGCTCGCAGGCGTATGCACTACCGCATTTCTTACCTTATCTACATTTTAATTAATTAAATATTTTAAAGTGATTGTGTAGCTGTATTCGGTAAATATTTTAAGCGTCAACGTGTTACCGATATTAATATCCAGCAAAAATCACGTTTGATGTATGGGAAGCCTCATTTAAATATTAATTTTAATTTGCTTTTAGTAATTGGTGTTATAACGCCAGCAAAAAAATAATTATCTGCGTTAATTTCAACTGTATAGCTCTTCTCAGACGGACAGACAAGCGGACGGACAGCGGAGTCTTAGAAATGGGTACTGACCCTATAAAGTCTATCACAAACCCACCAAAGCAGTTACGTTAAAATAACTTAAGACAGAAGAGGAAGAAGAGGAAGAAGAGAAAGAAGAGAAGGAAGAAAGGGGGATATATATAGGATACAAAAAAGATAATAATTTAAACATTTTTGTATCCTATCATAATTATACAAGTAGTAAACAGCCAATTAGTAGACAATATTACCCGTTAAATAACCAATTTCGCTGTTCATAGTCTATTTATACTAACTATACATAACTAAAGTACAACGCTGAAGAGTTTTTTTTATTTAATTATGATTATAAGAATAAATTAATATTTTAGATGAAAGAAAAAAACGAACTCGCATGTGTTATTGTAAATAATAAATAGTACAATTCATATATTTTTTTAAATACATTGAAAAAATATTTTTGTGTTTGCTAACGATTTATCAAGGAGATATATATAAATACGGATATATATATAATATACCTAGGTATCAAAGCGGTTCTTTTCACCGCCGACGATGTCGCAGACAACTTGTTCGGTTATAAAATATGAATAATGAAATCATAGAAGACGATCAACGAAATAGTTCATTAAGACAGAGCGACTGTTCAAATTTAATCAATATGATACTGATTTCAGCATAGCGACTTATCATTGGCCATAGTAATTGAATGATTGCCAATATAATAATTTCATTTCTCAAAAGCCGTATAACGTGTATGTTAATGTGACTCCGGGTATCAGTATGTACGTTGTACGTTCATAAAACAAATTACCTACTCAAAACAATCGTCGGCCAAGTGCAGAATGTACTTATAATAACCATGCGTCTTATTTTTTAAATAACCCATTCAATTATATCGAGTACCGCTGCGTCGTCGATACGTAGTGTCGATGCTATTTAATAATTACTTGACGTTCAGTGATTAATATATTTTCTATTATGGCAATTGTGCTCAGTGCGCATGCGACGAATTGTATTATTAGAAGAACAGTAAACGAGATCGCACGACTTTGCGGATAGCTTTTGTCAGATTAAGTGCCAATAATGTTTACTACAATAACATGGTGGAATTACTCGAACTAATTGACGTCCCACTCACTCGGTAAACGGTTATATATATACTACATAAGTTAAATTAATTGAAACGTTTGTGGCGGAGATTTTGGAAGGATGCATAGTGTCACCGGACAGACCGGTAAGTGTTTGATTATGTATATGTCAATATTATTTGTTAGAATTGAAATTAATATGTATGGTTCGAAACGCTACCAAATTTGTTTTAAATTAAATAATTTATATATGTAATTATTAAAAAAAAAAAAAAACAATTTCAGCGTAGAGCGAATACGTTGAAATAGACTTCAATATCATAGAAGGTACTAATAAATTAATGCAAATCTTTATATTGGATATGAAAACACTTGACATTAATTTACAATTTGTATACAAAAATATGTAGGTAGTAAAATATTAATATAAAAATAATGATATTAAAAATATTCATACGTTAAATTACAAACGCGCACCAGTTATTTCCCAAGGAGTCGTTTAATTTAAAAAGTTACGTACAGTTATTAAAGACTCGTGACTTCGAATTAATTGACGTGTCATTTGCTACAAGACTAGATTATTTTATCTAGACCAATCTAGTCTGTTTAACTTACGCATTTTATACCGCCCATCTTTGTATTATTTACGTTTAATTCTACTCTATTTACAGAAATATTCGGTTTTTTATTTATGCATAAATAAACGTGATAACTTTAAATTAATGTTATTAACTTTCACATTATAATTTTCAACAAAAAACTGGCCTCAAGAGAGGCAAATAATGTACATTGATACTTTTGGTTTTTGGGTTAATGCATAGGATGCTGTATTTGCGACCAACGTTAATCAAATTATATAAAATGAGTTTATCTAGTAAATAAGCTTACAAAACAAATTTAAAAATCCACTAAAAAAATGCAGATTTCCAGGGTAGAGTACGTAACTTCACGCCTGTAAGCCCCGAACGGGTAGGCAGAGGTAAATGCATGCATTCAAACATACACGCAAACACCCACGTTTTGGCCCATGTAACACAATGGGTCAAAATGTATCCGACGATCCATAATTATATTAGAGCACGTATAATTATGAAATAACAGTGATTACAAAAATTAAATTATAATTTATTCAGTATGGTTCTTTCTTATGTAATGGAGGTGGCACGCATGCAGTTCTCATGAATGTTAAGTGATGACTGCTGCCTATAGATATCTACACCGAAAACCCAGTGCTCAAAATGCAGATGCCTTGCTATCCCTTAGACCTTAGCTGTGAGTGTAAGCGTAGGTATATATATTAATGTCTCCGTGATAGTTATTACGATGGGTTCTTTGTATAAAACAGCATAAAATGAATTATGTTTTATTGAATTACAGATATAAATGAGCGAAATGTTCAACGCAAAAACGTAGTTAAATTTGAACTGGGTTCCTCCAAAACGTGAGTAAGTACCTGTAAATATACATTTATTGAAAGGTAACGTATGTGGCAAACAATCTTCAAGGCATGGATGTTAAGTTATAACTGAAGAATTTTGACCGCACTATCAGACAGAACTCGACCTATTTGGTCATCTACGGACCTGCGTACAAATCTTGCTATGAAGGGTCATGATAAGATTTGCACGTGGAAAGACGTTGTGTGTAAAAATACCTTAGAAATAATCATCAAATTACTCATTTGAGCATACATTTTATGGCAATGGTAGGTACATAGATTAATTAATAGTATTAATTTAACAGCAGCACAGTTTTTTTTTATGTAATTGAAGTGGCAAACAAGCATGCAGCTCACATTGATGTTAAGTGATGACTGCAGCTTATAGACAGCCACACAAAGACCAAGGTCAAAATGCAGATGCGTTACCACTCCTGAGGCCTAAGGTGTTATGCTACTGTGCCGGAAATTACAGGGCCGTACATTACCACCTGACCGGAACACGATAATGCTGAACACGATAGTGCTGAACACTACCATTTAGCGGCAAGTATATTAGGTAATGCGGTGGTGCCTACACCCGCGAGCTCCGTCACTGGAGCTCTACCACCAATAAAACACCAGTAGTACAATATTTTATGTTTAAAATAAAGTTAAAACATAGGTATACTATACACATTTTATTTATTTTATGTAATTATTGCAGAAAACTAATATTTATTTAGTTAAATTTATCTATGTATATTTTCAGAATTAATATTGAAACAAAGAAAAAAAACCAGAACGAAAATAAATGGTCATGGACAAGTACATTACCCACAACAAATGAATTAAGACAGTACTTTGGAGTAACACTATTTGGTAAATACTATTTATGCATAAATATTTTGCTTCTTTTTGCAACAAAGGGGCATAGAGCAACGCGGCCCACCGGTCGCGGCGGACCGGAGGGGAGTAGCCATAGCGTGTATTACCGATGCAAAACAGTCTGTCATTTTTTGCGGGGGGAAATGCGTGCGACACACACGCACACAACAAAAATCGTCTATTACGACGAAACTCACACCTTGACTTTAACAAAATACAGAAACAATTTCACGCACACATTTAAACATCTAGGTGACAGGTATAGGTTCATTTGGGCTTGTACTTTGACAGAAGGGAAAGTCTGCATATGTCTACTCCCTTCCGGTGTTGCTCTATGCAAAGGGGCTACAAAGCGAATAGACACAATTTTACCGAAGCACCGTTTAAATATATTTTTTAATCTATTGCTCTATTATTTCACTCGAGATAAATAAGTGTTATATACTATTTATTTATTTTTTAAACTGCACTTAATGGTAAGTTCTTACCTGTCTATAGGTACTAATATTATAAAGCTGAAGAGTTGGTTTGTTTGTTTGCTTGAACGCACTAATCTCAGGAACTTCTACTCAGATTCGAAAAAATCTTTCAGTGTTAGATAGAGATATTACATCACGCTGAGATGACAAGGAGAGGGTAGGTAACATAGCAACCGTGCGAAGTCGGGGCGGGCCGTTGGTTTACGAAATTATTCTAATAATACAGTGAAAAATATACGAGCATATAGGTACGTCCTCTTAGTTTATTAATTCACCATAAGTTACGGGTTTTATTTTTATTGTTTTTTTGTAAATTGTTAACCGACTTCGAAAAAAGGAAAAGGTTCTCAATTCGTCCGGATCTTTTTTTATTTACTAATTTTCGATGGCATGAAAAAAGAAAGGTTTCTAGGACTACGGGATGCACTTTAAGAATTTTGACGATCATCAGTGAGAATTAGTGGCGAAATCTGCGGCGGGATCTTTAAGATATCAATAATAAAATCGAAAGTATCAGAGCTCTGTAAAATGAAACTTTGTGTATGGGCAAAATGTCAAAACGACGAAGCGTTTCGTGAAAAAGTAGGTAGTGCCTTAGCACTTCACTTGGCTCATCTTGTCCCTGGATATTTTATCGGCAGATTAAGTGACGCGTGAATCAATAATAATAGAATGCCTCCTGCTACTTGTTTTCTGAATTTCAGAAATTGTAACGACCACGTAATGGTGAATACTCGACAGTTATTAACGACCATTAATCAAGGGTGTTGCCAATCGATTTTCCAGGAGCCAAGTTGAAATACCTATTGAGTTATTTTTATAATCTTCAGGGCTTTCGTGACGTGTATCTGTCGCAGTATGATATAAAGCCGTAATATAGTTATATCCCTAGGAATATAGTTATATGCCTAACTAGCATAGTTGGCAATGGATGGCGCTGCTGCTACCAAAAAGCAATGCATTAAATGTGAAGGAAAGATTTGACAAATCGGGCAGGACTTCAGTAGCTCAATTGGAAGAGCGGCTGGACTAGATTCCCAGTAGGCCGCGAGTTCGAGTCTCGCCTGAAGTCAATTTTTTCTTTCCATTTTTCTTTAAATAAAATATATTTCACAAGCATGTGTTAATGCGAAATAATATAAAACAATTATATACCGGCACATAGCAATTCATTACTATTCATTACTATCATTACTACCTCGTTTTGGTTGGCACCATGGCGCCCGCGAATAAGCCAGGTTAGGTCGAAGGGTGTTAGGTATTTTATTTTATTTTCTGACAGTTTAATTATAATTACATTTCTAGTGCGACATATCGTTAACAAACAAATTTAAAAAACGGAGTCCACTTATTATTAGTAACATTAAAAAAAAAGTTGACAATTGTATATTGTGACGTCTCGATTAGTTTAATACGTCACACAATATGATTTTAAATAGAAGGAAATAACTTAACGGGAAAATTATTTCAATATTATAGGAAAATTTATAAGAAGTCTGTGGTGGATATTTACGGTTACATAGGACATCTTTCAATTGTACAGAACTCAAATCCGACTCACACTCCACCGGTTTTTAAATATACTCAATCTCTATTATTGTTAACAGTAGGGTACTCTGAATATGTGTGTGTTGAATGTCTACCACAGTAGGATAAAACAAAATTGTATGTATGTATGTATGTATCTTCACGCCGGGTCCCTAACGGGGTAGGCAGAGAGTGTAGAGCGCCAGACATCCCGGTTCTGACAAACCTCTCGTGCCTCGTCTACCTTCATCATTCTCTTCATACATACACGCCGATTCCTAAGACTTTTGACCCCACCATCAGACAGAACTCGACCTATTTGGTCATGGTAGGTCAGCCTTGGTCTTCCTGGGCCTCTGCAACCATCCACATTCGCATTGTATATCTGTTTAGTCATTCGCTCATTAGACATTCTTTCTATATGCCCGAACCATCGGAGCATGCCTTTTTTCATTTTTACACCGATACTATCAAACAAAAATTGTCATTTTACTATTAGACTATAATTGATTGACTGTGATTGGACCTATAAAATCGGCGAGATGCGAGTCTGACTCGCGATCATAGGGATCCGTACATAGTCATATACCTACCTATTTCTGAACTAAACAGTTTCTGAACAACAAACAACAACATTTCAACGGAAATTAATTTCTGAACTGAAGTTTAAATAAAAAGGTCATAATATTAGATTGTTACAATACTTTAACTACTACACTAATTGCTGCAATACCAATGCAATTGACTAAGCAAACTTTCAATTTAAGGGTTTTTTAATCAATGGAGATTAAACTAAAATGTATTAAATTTTAAGTTCAATCTACATTGAATAATTAATCGAATCCAGACCATGTTACTTAAATATCATAAAATTTTATACGGTTTCTTGTAATTAAGAGGTTAATCATAATCTATATTTATTTAGGCTAAATACTTTGTAAGTTTGCTAAATAGATGAAATATTCTTTCACTAATACAATTAAACTCTACATATGTTTCAGGACTCTCAGTATGGGGCATATCTTGGTTTCTTTGTGGAGATGCAGTGGCACCTGGAGGATTTGCTTTTCAAATGGCCGCTGTAGTTGTGGCGGGCTACATCTTCGGACACACTTTGGAGAGATACACGACAATCAACTGTATGGCTGGAATGACACTAGTTGGAGCATTGTATAGAAACTTTGGACCCACCAACTTTTTAGATGATCCTGTTGCCAATTCAATCGACTTTCATCTGAGGTAAATCGCAATCTGCAGCCGTACTATGAACTTTTATTGTCAACCTGAACTGAATCTTTATTATCTTGGTTTCATTTCTTCACACGTCATATAATCAAATGAAACAAAATTTGGACCGTTCCTACAGATATTGAGTCGCAATAAGGTTGCTTGCCCACGTCCGATAATCGACCGATTTTTTGTAGGAGAAAAATAGAACGTAGGTACTGATAGCAATTGTAAAAGCACCGACTTTTTGTAAGCAATAGTGCAACGCACACGGCGTTGCACTATTGCTATCAGTACGTTTTATTTATCTCAGCTACCTTAAATTGATCGCAACAACAAGTTGGAAGAACTTAAGTAGTTGATCAATTTGTAGGACCTTTTCGATTCGTTAAAAAATCGATAGTCACACGAAACTTTTCCAAAGGACTTTAAGGTATATTTAACTTCCCTATTACGTTTGTAACACAATGAAAAAAACAATACATATTTTGTTTCATCAACTTAAAACAGTTAATTAGCCGGTAAACAAATTAACCTTCTCAAGTCTACACGGTTGAACAAACTTCTTATTCGGTGCTAAGTAAAAATTACAATAAAAAAAAATATATCAAGAACTCTTAAGGTCGAGAAAAAGTAATGATTAGTTTACTTAATAATAAAAACTAAAAATATACTGATAGCTAAACAAAAGGTACTCATTGACAAAAACCATAAAAAAGAACTACTTACTAAGTGCGTAACTAGCTACTAGTACTATTTTAAACAATGATGCTATGTCGCACCGCTGCGCCAAAGGTATCTGTTGTAGCATAAAGTCATACGCAACATAATTTATAATCATATACTATTGAAAGGCCAGTGGTCGAAATTGGACCGCAATACATATACATAAAAAGTAAGTTTGAATTTTACAATGAACCTCTATGGTGAACCCGTTTTACCACAGGCTGGTACACAGCACATGTTATGTTTGACATTTTGACTTAACAATGTGAATATAGTATTTGTATACTCTTTGAATGTGAACGTAAGTTATTGTGTTGTCAAATGGTAGTGTGCGTAATGTTTTATGAATGTATGGTAGTGAAATGTTTTTTTATTTGATTTAATGTACTTTATAATAGCGTAAGATCCCAGGGCCGCCCGACCTTACTTATTTTTGAAGTAACTAAACTAATTAATTTAACGGCACTTCTAGTACACTAGACAAAAAGTACTTTTTTCGCAATGTCGGAGCTGGCTATTCCCTTTTTAAGGCTATTTAAAAACCTTATTTATTCATGCGTTTAAACTTTAGAGTGTAGGTATGTTTTAAATCTCCATCTAATAATATCATAGGTACTTTACTTTTCAGGCGAATATACCCTGTAATTATTCTAACAAAAGGGCCGCTCACTTGGAATTGGAAATACATAAGAAATAACTCGTTGAAAGTTTTCTCATTGGCAACTGTGCCCTGGGTAGTTGAGTGTTTGGCTACGGGCTTTTTCACTCACATATTCCTCGGATTTCCATGGTACTGGGGTGAGTAGAACAAAATTCTACTGAATAAAAACTGTTTTTATTTCTTTATAATTTTTTTATGTAATGGAAATGGCAAACAAGCATGCAGTTCACATTGATGTTAAGTGATGACTGCAGATTATAGACACTTACACAAAAACCAAGGTCAAAATGCAGATGCGTTACCACTCCTGAGGCCTAAGATGTTATGCCTCTGTGCCGGAAATTACAGGGCAGTACATTACCACCTGACCGGAACACGATAGTGCTGAACACTACCATTTAGCGGCTAGTATATTTGGTAATGCGGTGGTGCCTACGCCCTCGAGCTCCGTCACTGGAGCTCTACCACCAGTAGAATACATCACATCATTGCTTCAGACAGAAAAAAAAAAACCCCCCACCTTCAAAAGATGTTCCAAAACAGTGTTATGTGTCATTAGGGGAGAACTTGCCACAATCGCCACGCTCGGCATGGCGATCGAAGCGGGGGTAGTTTTATAGCAAAACGCTGCAACCCATCTTACGTTATTTCATTGGTAGTCCTTTTGGAATGATTTGACCTCCACTGTTCGGTTGACTGGCGGAACAACTTCCTGCCGCTGGCAGGCGATGAAGTCGTCCTGACAAATATAAATAAAATAAAATCATAAATCTCGTGTATTCTATGTATGTATGTATATATCAATTAAATTAAAACAAAATAGAATTAAATTTTGCAGTGCCAGAAAATGGCAACTAAGTATTACTACAACCTAATTTTAAGACCTTTATGTATCCACTTAGCGAATAAATGACTTTGACTATAAATTTATTTTAAAATCAACTTGTCGTTTCCGTGGTCCCGGGCAAACTAAAAGTATACCTAAAAATATTTTGCTAATTCCAAAGTAATTTTTTTAAGAGCGTAATCTAAATTTGGCAGTTTGTCTATATCGATAAACTAATAACTGTTATGAAATTAGTCCAGAAATAACAATTCCTCAAGTATATTCTAGCTAAGAATTTCAAATAAAATTAGTTTTAGGTTAAATAACTCGTATTAAATTAAAACTTATTGAGATTATAGTTCCACACCATGTCATACATAAACGATCAATGGGCTGTATTTCATAAACATATAAGCTACCTGTAACTCGAGTACTATCAATGCACTTATCAAAATAAACGTAATGTGATTAGGTACGTCGTGCGTATTGATAGTCGTTGAAATAGGAAATTGATCGTTTACTTAGCAAATTGAAGTGATTGCTACTAGTGACGGTTTCATGTAAATGTTCAAGTTGTATCTCGGCTACTTAATAAGAAAAGAAGTAAGGAAGGAGCAGCGGAAAACACACTTTAATTTGCTATTTCACCTTCATTATAGAATGTTCTATTTGCATAATTTTATTGTATTGAATCTATTATATTCCCATTAATTATTGACGCCTGTTTTCCCTAAAGAGATAATTAAATTGTCAATTTAATGAACATGTACGTATTTCTTAAATTGTCCATAATAAGATACTGAAATAATCCAAAATTTCATGAAATGTTCACTGTCTATTGGCCACATCATGATGTGCCTTGGCTAGGTCAATGATAAGAAATCGTTTGTCGATATGGTCGATTAAATGTGAGGACAGTTCATGAAATCGTCAAACTATTTTGACTATATCGTAAAATGATTGCATTGACTACTGATGCAGGCGCTGCAAGCGCTTCGATTTCGTACCAACATGGCGGCCCTTCTAGATTTACATTCAGAATTATATCTTTAGCACTCGCCGACCGGCCTAACCTTTTTTTTTAACGCGGGGAACCTTCCTAGGGGAAAAGACGGCGGATAGTGTGAGACTCATACTCACTAAAACCCCGCGATGCTACGACAAGTCCACCATCAGTGGCAGGATTACAGGAATGCTTACGCACACGCCCGTGACCTCGCCGGCGGCTGCTCTCATTCGAGCCCTCTAATGTCCGGGCCCTTTGGCTCCATCCATCATTCGAGTATAAAGAAGATAAGAGATAGAGTAAAGCTTACTATTAATTAAATGTATATCAATGTGCCTTGTCCAAAAGTATGACATTTTTACACAGGTGTACATCTCGGAGCTATATTATCTTCAGTTTCCCCGGCCGTGGTAGTGCCAACAGCTGTGGCTCTAAATGCCCGAGGGCTTGGATTAAAGAATCAAATAGCAGCATTAGTGGGAAACGCCGGCGGTCTAGACACTGCCTTCACTGAAGGCATTTTCGGAGTTATAAATAGTGCCATATTCTTTCCCTCTGCGCCGGCGTACAGGGTAGTAAAGGTAACTTTTATTCAAATATTAAATCATACAAAGACTAACGTTATTTTGATACTCTTGGCCTTTCCAAAATAAGCAGGTATTTTGTTTAAACTTTTTTTTTAATGTAATGGAAGTGGCAATCAAGCATGCTGCAGTTCACATTGATGTTAAGTGATGACTGCAGCCTGATGACCTTGGTCTTCGTGTAAGTGTTTATAGGCTGCAGTCATCACTTCCCCTCGAGTCTCGAGAATATTTTTTACCTTAACTTATCTCGTATTAAAACCAAAAGGGAAAATGTTATTAATTAGATTTTTTTCCTCTAAGTTCATAATATTATCGTTACATTTTTAATTTAGTAAGAAAGTAAAAGTACCACTAAGATAATACATTTTTTGAATAAAATTATCCTGTTTCAGTTACAAAGTTAAGTTATTAGCTTTTTAATCCTGGATATTAAATTGACATTTCACGTTATTAAATTGGAAAGTGTCAAATCCCTATCCCTCCCTCGTATAAAAAAACATGGCCCTTACCATGAGGCGTAATAAGTATTTCGGTTGACATCATTTCCATAGCCACTTAGCAGTGCATTGCTGTTTTGACGTAACATAATTATACCATTATTTAAAAAAAACAGCAATGTAAAAAGACTTTAAAATTGATGGCCACCGAGATGCATAATACGATGTCGTCTTATTCCGATTCAATTAGGGTAATTAGGCCATTATATATTCAAATATTTCATGTATCATTTGTCTTACACGATGGTCTGTATGAAGAAACGAGACAAAACATTACGATTCAGATTAAGTTCGTAATATTTTTTATGATTATTTATTTATTTCTTTCTGGTATTCTGTACGTATGACGACACAGGTTTATACCTACCCTACTAAGCTTGTAGTGTATGCGTATTTATTTATTTATTGATATCTTAACATCTACATGCATTATCTTGACAGGGAGTTCTAGCAATATTTGCCGGTATAATACTGGGCATTGCGTGGGGAATGCTGGTTGACTACATTCCTGATCACACTGACTTGTATGCCCCAACGATTCGAAGTCTACTCATGCTTGGCGGTGGTATTCTACTCAGCTATGGATGTGGATACCATGGGTGGGGCGGTACCGGTAAGTGCAGTGTTGAATCATTTTGTCATGTCAATATCACCACAATTTTTAAACTATTATACCCCTCCTACCACACCACTTTATAACGCAATATGGTATTGTTTTCCAATATTTTTTGTAACCGGTCGTACACAAGTTACCTTGTTAAAATTGAGCGATCGCGCTTTTTCAATTGGTCACACACTTATATTTGTGCGTAAGAAAATGTGAGAAAATAATACCCTTTCATTACATATAGTAGTGATCTGTGACCACTGCAATCGTCAATCAGCATGCTAATACGATAATAATAATAATGTAGGGGGCAGAGCAGCTTGTGGCGAGCTGTTGGTGAGTAGCGACACCACCTCTACCATCATCTCGAGTTCCTCCGAGAGAACTGGGCTCCGCCTCGTCTACCACACAGAGGGACGGCAGGACAGAGCATCAGGTCTCTCACCTCTGGCTTGCCTTCATTGGCCGGTCTGAGTAGGGCGCTAAGGGCATTAGCAGAAATTTAGATAATAGGTTGTTGTCTAAATTTCTGCAAGAGCCAAACACTCGATGGGTGGAAATGTCTAATGGCATAATAGCAGGGAAGCCCACTCCGAGCTTGAGATTACTCGCTTATGATGGTGAACCTATTGCCGAACCTCTCGACACCCCCAGCCTCTGACGCCAGTGTTGCCCCCCGTCGACCATCGGGTTGGCTGTTTGCGGGGCCCAAAAAGAAGAGGTCATCACCTGCCTAAAGTATGATTCAATAATGTGAAATGTTGAATATAGGCAGGTGCCGGATCTCACTCCATAGGCCCAGCCAACTAGTCCCCCCAGTCACCCACATAGCCCAAAGTTTGGCGAGTCCTATGTACTCTGTCCCATGTATTCTGCAGGGTCTGTCTGTGTCTGTATTAACTATTGATGCAGTCAGAGAGAGGTCTCGCCGAATATAACCCGTTACAAAGTAGATCAAAATTCTCGAAAGAGCCTCTACGTGTTAGACTCACCATGTCCCCGCGCAAGCGCTGATAAAGGTTCGGTGTTCAAATTGGACCCCGTTCTGACGAGAGACATAATAATGTTACAACTATTATAGTCGTACACACGTCCGGTATTTGGTGCTTAGCGGACAGCGGATTCGGTACGCTCCGAACTAAATCTGGCCGTGTGTGAAGTCCGGCCAACAGAATGATTATTAAGCGGGTTTGGGCGACAGATTCGGTCCGGCGGACCGAATCCGGTCGTGTGTTACGACTAAAAGGTTAGTAATTGTGACATATTCCGCTTTAAGAGAAACAAAATTAACATTTAGTTCTTACTTCATATGATCGGGAATTAAAACTATACTAGTCACGCAAAGTACCAAAGAAAAAGGTCTCGCTTTGACCGTGTCTTTCAAGTTAGCATTTTAATTTATAGTTAATTTTATACGTTTTTTAATTGATGATTTGGAAAATTATTCTAGTACGATCTCAAAAAATCGAAGCTATTCATGCTCGTTACATTATTGACAAGAAAGGATCCTTAAATAAAACATCATTTGGTATTAAATTACAACTAATAAATGGCGTGCAAAAAACGGGTATATCATATGCCAATTTCATAAAACAAATATAAAAGCAATGTGCCAGAAGCCAAGCAAACTCGAACCGAAAAGCATACGTACGTATTTTTGTTTGTTTAGTGTTGAATAGCTGGCTCTAGTTCGACGATCCCAAAGTGTTATACGGAACGGTTTTCGCATCACATAGTACCGAGCTGACGCTGCAATCTCGCCAAGTACCAAAGTATTGCGGGGGATACGACAAACGAGAAAACTTTAAACATGCATGAATAAAATATGTTCGTGTATTCACTCAAGACAGCATCATTTGGAATTTTTATGACACTTCTCCGCTATCACATCTTGTATTATACAAATTGAAATCACTTTTCGTGTGTTTACCAAGGTGATAGGATTATATTAAATAACTAGCGGCCCGCCCCGGCTTCGCCCGCGCTGCTCTGCTCCTATTAGTCATAGCGTAATGTAAGCTATCCTATCTCTCAAGTTGGATCGAACTGCACATGGTGTGC
The DNA here is from genome assembly GCA_036365455.1 of Macrosoma leucophasiata. NCBI lineage: Eukaryota > Metazoa > Arthropoda > Insecta > Lepidoptera > Hedylidae > Macrosoma > Macrosoma leucophasiata. The sequence goes on along the minus strand of JAWQUS010000007.1, from coordinate 15,228,148 downwards.
GAATTTTATTATAATCGGTTAAGTGGTTTAGGAGTCCATTGAGGACAAACATTGTGACACGAGATTTATATATATTAAGATGTAAATTTTCAGCATAAAATGTATATTCTCAGATTGGGGTGAGATTATTTTGTTTCTTATACAGGAATATTGAGATTTTAGTTATGATTTAGGAAAAATTTTCAAATTCAATTAATTGAGAAGTATCCACATGATCTATCCAATGATCACGGGCCTGAATTTCTTTTTATATTATGCTGTTTCTTCATAGCATACAAACTTTAAGTCCACTTGGATTTTATTCTTACCCCGCTATTCATAAACGTACTTTAGATACGTTTTAGCTATAGAATGCTTTGTCTTTGTCAGCTGCATTATCAAATGTGCAGGATATACAAAGACAAAGGAGACATTAGCAATACTTTAGCTAAAATACGTTTATGAATAAGGGGGTTAGTGACTACTGCAGCCTATAGACTTTTAAATCTACACCCAACATTATATTGATAAAAAAGTTTTTTTTGTTCTGCACTTGTTTCCACTGTAAAAGTCGGGATTCTTTGCATGTCTACTTTGTATTTCAAAATGTTCGTTCCAACGAAATATTCGAATATTAAAAAAATATGTGTTTAATACAGACGATTACTTCCGGCATTCAATCGAAAGTCACCGTAAAGATATCGTTGATAGGCTGCGCACGTATTGGGAATATGAAGTGTAAAGATGAAGAGGTGCTGTCTTATATGGACGAGTACTTGAAAAAATGATCAGTGTACGCTAAAATTAAAGTATTATCTGTGTAATTTTTAGTATCTGCCTCTATATGGCTGTTCTGTGAAAAACTACGATATGAATTCTGTTGTATAGTGAGTAAGGTAAGCTGACTTTAAAAATTTAAAATCTTTTCATGGCTATGTTCATAAATAATCAATGAAATACTTACCTCAAATATTTACGTTGTCCCAAATAATAAATAAAAGTTTAATAAAAATAATCAAAATAAAACTAATTTGAAAAAAAAAAAGTGATATATTTATCGGGAACTCTGAATAAAATGTAAAATTATTCAAATTTATCTTACGCTATCGCTGCGACACCCTTATTTTGCGAGTTTTATTTGATAAACATTTTTTCAATATAGAGACTGTACTCCTTTATATTTACACTCCATAATTGTGAATCTACTATCGACACCTGTAAGTGACAAAGAAAGGTAAGAATTCGATTCTAGTTTCACCCCCCATTTATTTTTTGACTCACCTATCTAAACGACCTAAGATATTTTCAGATATTCGTTCCATATACTGTCGTCGCATAATGTAGAAGGGTAGAAGGCCTTAAAGTTTAGAAGGCTAAACTAAAAACTAAAAAACTGAAACTAGAATCGAATTCTTACCTTTCTTGTCACTAACAGGTGCAGTGAGATCGAGTTATGTCGAACTAAATAATGTTATCTCGTTCTTACCTGTTCTAGGTAGGTCATTGATGACACTTGTCAAACAAACTACTGGGTATGTTTAGTACTTTGATTAGGACTTTCTATAATCATCGGTTTAGTCAGGTCAGTATGTTTATATTCTCCATCCCCGTCATAGATATGTTTATTTATATAGATTATTAATCGTGTAATTCGGTCGTCGCTATGGTGTGATCGATATTTAATCTATATATATATATATACTTCTTCAACTTTCACTAGAATATAATGGAATATTTTCTCATAATATAGGATTAGCTTATTTTGCATTTAAGGAAAAGTTCATACTAAATTGTTGGAGATTAATGAGTCATTATCGATGACGTTGGGACGCTGAACGTCGGGATACTGGGCGTCGAGACGTTCGCCGTCGGGACGCTGGACGTCGGGACGCTGGGCGTCGGGACGCTGGGCTTCGGGACGTTGGGCGTCGGGACGCTGGGGTCGGGACGCTGGGCGTCGGGACGCTCGGGAAATATAACGTAATTAAAAGGAAAACTATCACAGTAAGGTTGGCTTTACAAGATTGCGAGTAATAGTCGACCAAATGAATTTTATTCGAAAATTTTGAACGCTGGGCGTCGGGACGCTGGGCGTCGAGACGTTCGAGAAATATAACGTAATTAAAAGGAAAACTATCACAATAAAGTTGGCTTTACAAGATTGCGAGTAATAGTCGACCATATGTATTTTATTCGAAAATTTTGAACGCTGGGCGTCGGGACGCTGGGCGTCGGGACACTGGGCGTCGGGGCGCTGGGCGTCGAGACGCTCGACGTCGGGACTCTGGGCGTCGGGACGCTGGGCGTCGGGACGCTGGGCGTCGAGACGCTCGACGTCGGGACGCTCGCCGTCGGTACGCTCGGCATCGGGACGCTCGGCGTCGGTACGCTCGGCGTCGGGACGCTCGGCGTCGGGACGCTCGGCGTCGGGACCCTCGGGTTCGGGACGCTCGGCGTCGGGACGCTCGACGCTGGTTGTCAGCGTCGGGACGCTGGGCGTCGGCGTCGGGACGCTCGGCGTCGGGACACTGGACGTCGGGACGCTGGGCGTCGGGACGGCGGGCGTCGGGACGGCGGGCGTCGGGAGGCTGGACGTCGGGACGCTGGGCATCGAGACGCGCGACGTCGAAGCGCTGGGCGTCAGGACGCTGGGCGTCGGGACGCTGGGCGTCGGGACGCTGGGCGTCGGGACGCTGGGCGTCGGGACGCTGGGCGTCGGGACGCAGGGCGTCGGGACGCTGGGCGTCGGGACGCTGGGCGTCGGGACGCTGGGCGTCGGGACGCTGGGCGTCGGGACGCTGGGCGTCGGGACGCTGGGCGTCGGGACGCTGGGCGTGGGGACGCGCGACGTCGAAGCGCTGGGCGTCAGGACGTTGGGCGTCGGGACACTGGACGTCGGTACGCTGGGCGTCGGCATGCTGGGCGTCGAGACGCTGGACGTCGGGACGCTGGGCGTCGGGACGCTGGGCGTCGGGACGCTGGGCGTTGGGACGCTCGGCGTCGGGACGCTCGGCGTCGGAACGCTCGGCGTCGGGACGCTCGGCGTCGGGACGCTCGGCGTCGGGACACTCGGCGTCGGGACGCTCGGCGTCGGGACGCTCGGCGTCGGGACGCTCGGCGTCGGGACGCTCGGCGTCGGTACGCTCGGCGTCGGGACGCTCGACGCTGGTTGTCAGCGTCGGGACGCTGGGCGTCAGCGTCGGGACGCTCGGCGTCGGGACACTGGACGTCGGGACGCTGGACGTCGGGACGCTGGGCGGCGGCACGCTGGGCGTCGAGACGCTGGGCGTCGGAACACATGAAATCGGAACGATAGGCGTAGGGACGCTGGGCGTCGGGACGCTCGGCGTCGGGACGCTCGGCGTCGGGACGCTCGGCGTCGGGACGCTCGGCGTCGGGACGCTCGGCGTCGGGACGCTCGGCGTCGGGATGCTCGACTTCGAAACGCTGGGCGTCGGGACGCTGGGCATCGAGACGCTCGGCGTCGGGACACATGACGTTGGGACGCTGAGCGTCGGGATGCTGGGCGTCGAGACGTTCGCCGTCGGGACGCTGGACGTCGGGACGCTGGGCGTCGGGACGCTCGGCGTCGGGACGCTCGACGCTGGGCGTTGGGACGCTCGGCGTCGGGACGCTCGGCGTCGGGACGCTCGGCGTCGGGACGCTCGGCGTCGGGACGCTCGGTGTCGGGACGCTCGGCGTCGGGATGCTCGACTTCGAAACGCTGGGCGTCGGGACGCTGGGCATCGAGACGCTCGGCGTCGGGACACATGACGTTGGGACGCTGAGCGTCGGGACGCTGGGCGTCGGGACGCTCGGCGTCGGGACGCTCGACGCTGGGCGTTGGGACGCTCGGCGTCGGGACGCTCGACGTCGGGACGCTGGGCGTCGGGACGCTGGGCTTCGGGATGTTGGGCGTCGGGACGCTGTAGTCGGGACGCTCGGGAAATATAACGTAATTAAAAGGAAAACTATCAAAGTAAAGTTGGCTTTACAAGATTGCGAGTAAAAGTCGACCAAATGAATTTTTTTCGAAAATTTTGAACGCTGGGCGTCGGGACGCTCGGCGTCGGGACGCTCGGCGTCGGGACGCTCGACGCTGGGCGTTGGGACGCTCGGCGTTGGGACGCTCGACGCTGGGCGTCGGGACGCTGGGCGTCGAGACGTTCGCCGTCGGGACGCTGGACGTCAGGACGCTGGGCGTCGGGACGCTGGGCTTCGGGATGTTGGGCGTCGGGACGCTGTAGTCGGGACGCTGGGCGTCGGGACGCTCGAGAAATATAACGTAATTAAAAGGAAAACTATCAAAGTAAAGTTGGCTTTACAAGATTGCGAGTAATAGTCGACCAATTGTATATTATTCGAAAATTTTGAACACTGGGCGTCGGGACGCTGGGCGTCGGGACGCTGGGCGTCGGGACGCTGGGCGTCGGGACGCTGGGCGTCGGGAAACTGGGCGTCGGGACGCCGGGCGTCGGGACGCTGGACGTGGGGACGCTGGGCGTCGGGACGCTCGGCGTCGGGACGCTCGGAGTCGGGACGCTCGGCGTCGGGACGCTCGGCGTCGGGACGCTCGGCGTCGAGACGCTCGGCGTCGGGACGCTCGGCGTCGGGACACTGGACGTCGGGACGCTCGGCGTCGAGACGCGCGACATCGAAGCGCTGGGCGTCGGGGCGCTGGGCGTCGAGACGCTCGACGTCGGGACCCTGGGCGTCGGGACGCTGGCGTCGAGACGCTCAACTTCGGGACGCTGGGCGTCGGGGCGCTGGGCATGGAGAAGCTCGACGTCGGGACGCTCTACGTCGGAACGCTGGGCGTCGAGACGTTCGAGAAATATAACGTAATTAAAAGGAAAACTATCACGATAAAGTTGGCTTTACAAGACTGCGAGTAATAGTCCACCAAATGTATTTAAACAGTGGTTATTTTTATATTACAAACAGACACTCCAATTTTATTTATTTGTACGTATATAGATTTATTCAGGAAGCTACAATACAACATAAGCCTTAAAATTTTGTGAAAATTTTAAGCGTCTACATTATAGCGTGAACAGAAATACATAATTTGTGAAAATGTTAGCTTTCTAGCTATCACTATTTATGAGATACAGTCTGGTGACAGACAGACGGACGGACGGACAGACAGACAGACAGCGGAGGAATAGTTAGAAGTCATCCGTAGGGTCCGTTTTTACCTAATATATTAGGTACGAAACTCCCTAAAAGATAGAACTAAGATACAGAATAGGTTAAAAATATTCGATACGATTCTTTAATTTTTTTTATGAACCAATTCACATGAAACAAACACAAAATGTTAAGTGAAACTTACCACACTATATTAGTGAAAAACGCAAATCGAATAAGCCGTTTCTGATATTAGCGTGCACAAACACACAGACAAACAGACATTTTTCCGGGATAAAAAGTACCCAGTGTTGTGCGCCAAAGGTTAAAGTATAATCATACCAAGTTTCATTGTAATCGGAACGGTAGTTTTTATGTGATGCTTGAACAAACAGACAGACAGACAGACAAAAAAAAATATAATCACATATTTGTATTCGGTATCGATCTAATATCATTTCCTGGTATTTTTTTTTATATTTTTAATGTACATAATTTACACTTCTAAATATTTATTATAAGTATAGATATAGATAATGTATCTTCGGATATAATATGCAAATTAGCGGCATAACTTTGCAGCTTATCTGTGAACATTGTTTACATTATGATTACACGCATAGATTTAATAGGATATACCAATTTGATACACATAACGTACCTATTACCTTTTTTTTATGTAATGGAAGTGGCAAACAAGCATGCAGTTCACATTGACTTTAAGTGATGACTGCAGCCTATAGACACTTACACAAAGACTTAGGTCAAAATGCAGATGCTTTACCCCTCCTGAGGCCCAAGGTGTTTTACCTCTGTGCCGGAAATTACAGGGCCGTACCATTACCACCTGACCGGAACACGTGCTGAACACTACCATTTAGTGGCAAGTATATACCTATACTTACCTATGCTATTAGATTTTACAAGAAAGTTACTTTCGGTCATTTTTAGGGTTCCGTACCTTAAAAGGAAAAAAGGAACCCTTATAGGATCACTCGTGCGTCTGTCTGTCTGTCCGTCCTTCACAGCCAATTTGCTCCGAAACAACTCGACCGATTGAGTTGAAATTTGATAAATATATGTAAATTGGTGACCCAAAGACCAACACGTCAAGTAAAATAATAAATTTTAAACAGGGGGGCCACTTTCGGGCGGTAAGTCAGAAAATTAAAAAAAAAATCGTAAACTGTGTCGTGTGACATATCAAATGAAAGAGGTTGTTGTCAGCATCTCAGATACATTTTTTTATAATTTTTGCATATACAAATTTGAAGTTATTTAAGAAAAACGACGCAAATTGACCATTCCCCCCCCTATCTCCGAAACTACTGAACTTAAAATTTTGAAAAAAATGTGGTAAATAGTTCTTTGCCTATAGATTACTGGAAAACCTATAAGAAGTTTTTCATTACATTACTTACTCTGTAAATGCACTAAATACGGAACCCTACACTGCGCGTGGCCCGACACGCACTTGACCGGTTTTTAAACGCTAAGCTTGGTGGTTAAACCGTTTATGTATAAACGTAGGTATTTTAGGTTAAGTGTAAATCTATACAAATAAATAAAATTGGAGTGTTTGTTATGTAATGTATGTCTGGTATATTATAATAACTAAGATAACCGCTTCTTACTAAATTCATACGTATGTACAGATGTACACACGGTGACCTTTATGTACAAAAATGATTTTTAGTTTTTGTCTGTCTGTCTGTTTGTTCCGGCTCATCTCTGCAACGGTTGGGCCGATTTTGGTGGGACTTTCACTGGTAGATAGCTGATGTAGCTTAGGTTACATTCATTAGAAAATTAAATTGTACGCGGACGAAGTCGCGGGCACAGCTAGTTATTTATATTTAAGGCAAATCACTACTTTGTTTTCCAATCAATTACATACAATTTATGCTTATTTTTTAAATATTAAACTCCAAATAAACAATAATCACTTATAACATATTTTATATTCATATTAATCTTTATCTACTCACGGTCGTTTCATCAAGACTAAAATGATTCCCGAAATAGACAAAATAATTACGGGTGTTATCGAACGGGAACGGTTGAGATAATATGGGACCAGAGTACGACCTATTTATATTCCGGGACACACGTGAATAGAATGGGCAGACTAGGTGAGTTTGTACTACTTATGTGAAATTGACATCAGCGTATTGGTTGCTGAATAAGATACGTGGATATATACCATAATATTCATACGTGAAGCAAAAACTAAGGACCCCTTTTTACGAAAATTGCGCGGACGGAGGAGTATGAAATTTGGCACACTTATAGTTTATATGTAGGAGAAGTACAGAACGCTAATATTTTTCAATATATTATTAATCTATAGAAATAAATAAAATTGGAGTGTCTGTTTTTGTAATATAAAAATAACCGCTTTTTACTAAATGCATATATGCATATATGTATGTATTGTATATACGGTACAAGTACCACAACCACATTTTTACAATTTTTGTCTGTCTGTCTGTTTGTTCCCGCTAATCTCGGGAAAGGCTTTACCAATTTTGACGGGACTTTCACTGGCAGATAACTTATGTAATAAGGAGTAACTTAGGCTACTTTTATACTAGCTGCGCCCATGACTTCGTCCGGGTAGGTACTGAACAATCATAAATTCTCACGCGGACGAAGTCGCGGGCACAGCTAGTCAATAAATAAAACATTAAACATACTGCCACGCATTTAAATAGCATTACACACACTACCATGCATTTGACAACACACTATATTACGTTCACATTGTTAATGTTAAAATGTCAAACATAATGACATGTGCTGTGTACCAGCCTGTGGTAAAACGGTTTCACCATAGAGGTTAATTAAAGAATTTAAACTAAGTTATATTTTATGCTGTATTGCGGTCGAATTTCAAATATTGGGTGATCACTAGTACGAATAAATATTTGTTGAAAGTTTTGAAATACGAAAAGTAACATGTTATTCAGCTATGATTGCTTTACTTAGATAGTAATAATGATCTTTCAGTAAACTGCTACTGCTAAAATACTAATTCGATCTGTAGTAGGTTACATTGGATATATTTACAGGAATTGTAAATAATAGGATTTGTTACTTACTAATTATCAACATTTATTTGACGCGACAGTAGGTTTGGTACAAATGGAAGTGAAATGGAACAATGAATGGATGTGATGTAAGGACGAATAGCCAGGCAGACAAACACGCGTATTTTTCCCCTTTTGATGTGTGGAACCCTGATAATATAAGATATATAGTAGATGGTTATTTATAATCAGGGTACCCTCCCCCTTCCAGTTTCAAGAAGTGTTAAGTAACTAAAAGGAAAATATAATAAAAATAATTACATGCACCGTTTCAGAATAATTTTATCATTACCTAAAATGACCTTTTTCAAATCATTTCCGACAAGTTCTTAGTTTGTTAGGTAATCCGCCCCGTTAGGGCCCCTTTATTAAATGTTTGTGAACGTTTCGTCATTTTGTTGTGTTTTGGTTCAGCAAAAATTCTTTTGAAGTATTGCGATAATCCTTTTTGTGTCGAATCTGTTTCGCAAAAATCAAAACTCTATTGAAATGTAAATCGCGACTACGACTGAAAGTGTCACAGCGAAATGTTTAGATGACACATAGTTTTTGTTTGGCTTTATTCACTTTGCTTCTGAACATTTTTTATTCGTTTCATTTTGCATTCTTTGTTTATCAACAATTATATTTTTAGGGTGCCGTAGTCAAATTTTACGAAATCCCTACAGATTCGTCATGTCTGTCTATCTGTCCATGCGTTCGTATATCACTGTCCGAATTATTTCGCAGTAAAGTTACTCCGAAACAATTAGGACTGCAAACTGCAAACTTGAAACTTGGTATGTAGATAGTACTTTTGTATAAAAATGGTAAAAACTCAAAAACTGAATCCTTATAGATTCGTCATGTTTATCTGTTTCTCTGTTCTTCCGTCCGTATGTTACAGCCACTTTACTACGTAACTATTAATGATCAATAAGTAGATGTATTTTGTAAACTATTATTTTGTGATTTTTATATGCATATTATGGCATGCTGCGGGATGTCACAGGATGATTCAGTATACTGAGTCGTCCCATGCTACGCCATCAGTAGGCGCCGGCCCTATAATAGTTGATCGCTATTTCTTAACTCCAAAAGGAATCTCCTCAATACACTTAATTTACTCAATTTTGATCTATTAGCAGTACCTAATAATTTAACATATCATATATTATGTTTGATTAAATGAAATGACGTTTCAGTCTAAACAAAATCCGCTCAAGAGCAAGTTAAACTCGCTTACTGAGTATTCAGAACTTTGCAGCAAATTGTCTGTGTCAAACAAAAACATGAGTGTTCCTTTTACTTCATTTCTTCATAAGGTAGGTAGTCTAAAGTTGATCAAACAACATTCACAACATTTTGTAATTATTTATTCATATGTAAATTGGAAAAAAAGGAAGGTTGTCGCTTTAGAGTCCCCCTTTTAACCACCCCCTCTTATAGTTTCTGTTCCGAACGTTTGTGATCGAAATCCTAGTCGATAGACAAATTCATTTGTTCTAAGTGTCGTGATCGATTTTATTTATTAGGTATGTACTATTGGTAATAAGTGACCTGCCGAATCATTAAGAATGTATATAAGTAGGTATATCCGAATACGGATACGGATCTTAACTTCCTAACTCAATTGATTTAAGTTATCTCATACAATACAATGATATTATAAAAGTACAGTCTGATGTTAAAAAAATGTTAAGTACTACCAATGTACAAATTAACCTACTACTAAATAAGTAACACCTGAAGTTATTAATTTATAAAACAGGTTCTATTGCCCAAACTCATAACTCCATATTTAATACTCCATATTACTATCAAAGCAGTAAAATACTCGCCTAGATACTTAGCATAACGTAAAAATATCTCTTATGATAAAATGATAGGGGTATTAAGAGATAAATGGGGGTAAAGCTGGAATCAAATTTGCTTCTTCGTCGCCTACAGGTGTCGGCAGTGGATTCAGAATACGTGCGTTGCCTTGAAACGATAGGTATCTATTATATCTTTCCTTTGCTTGCATTCTTAAAATAATCGTCTATATCAGACGCATAATTTATTAATGATAGCATATTTAAACGTAACGTTTTGATGTTTTTGATAGTAAATGGAAAGTAAACACTAACTACGGTAACTAAGGTAATTGGTTTTAGATTTTAACAGTGCTATTTTAAACAATAACGATGATATTAATCACAAACAACGTCGATTAAGCATTGATCTTAAAATATTCTATCTCTGTGGTCTTTGATGGTGGTGTTCTTATCTCAATAATACCTAATCACTCCCTCGGTAGCCTAGTGGTAGCAGGCCACTACTACTACGCTGAGGTCCTGGGTTCGATTCCCGGGTAGGGGGTTATCAGAGATAATGGTGAAAAAGCCTATATCTCTGGTTCTATTGGTATTTTTCCATTTTCTGGAAATTTCCCAGTACCTCAAAGTTTGGTAATGTGCCCGGAGATGTCAACAGGCTCGCCACCTGTTACATGGGCCAAAACGTAACCGGCGAATCGTGGGTGTTTGCATGTATGCTTGAATGCATGCATTTACCTCTGCCTACCCCTTCGGGGATTACAGGCGTGAAGTTACCTAATCACTCATATTTATAATTACTTGTGCATATAAATATATTTACTTGCCGTTAACATGTAAATTATGAAATATCTACACAGTACATGTTTACATATCTTTTCACTTTTTGAAACTCTGAGGTACTTGGCAACTTTCAGAAAATGGAGAAATCCCAATGGAACCAAAGATAAAGGACTTCACACTTTAATCTCTGGAAGCTCCTGACCCGGGAATCGAACCCAGGACACCAGTGTGGTAGTAGTGGCCTGCTACCACTGGATCACTGAGACAGTCAAATCTATCTTTATTTACTGTACTATTCGGTTTTTATTTGATTGTCAAGGAAAAATTAGCAGGACGTCAGTAAAATACTTGCATTATGTAATTCAAGTATTTTACTCAAATGAATTAAATCAAGAGGAAAAATGAGAACGTAATAAGTATGACCTTGAAAAGACGATCGATGCCGCAAGGAATTATATAAATAATAATTATATCAAAAGATCATGTTAGTATTACAATTTAAAATTGTATAAAAATATCATTCGCGCAAGTGAAACAAAGTAAGAAGTTTTCTTTTTTTATCATTCATATGTTTTTTTTTGTCTATTTCGTACTCGCGTTAAAATTGTTAAGTACCTATCTAAGTCTGGGTTGCACCACGACTTTTGTTAAAATTAAAGTTATTGTAACATTTTACAGGTCCAGGGGCACACAGTCGGAATTCTGGTTCCCTCGTAGGTACTTAAGTCGAATATTATTAATCAAAATAAAAGGATTGAATACTATCATAGAGCAACACCGGAGGGGAGTAGCCATATGCAGGCCTAGGCCTATACCTGTCGCCTAGATGTTTATGTGTGCGTGAAATTGTTTCTGTATTTTGTAAAGTCAAGGTGTGAGTTTCGTAGAAATAGACGATTTTTGTAGTGTGCGTGTGTGTCGCAAATGCGTGCGAAAAATGGCAGACTGTTTTGCATCGGTAATAAACGCTATGGCTACTCCCCTCCAGTCCGCCGCGGCTGGTGGTCCGTGTTGCTCTATGAATACTATTTATCAAAATTAATTACAGGGAGGTTAGTTTTTTTAATTTAATTTGGAAGCTGTTTCCCCAGACAACCGGTTTTTTAGTTCATCTTATTAGTATACCTACCAATCCAGCATTGCTAAAAGTCGTTCGCTGGGACATTTGATGGAAGAGAAGATAGGTATTGCCATAGATACAGTTCCGTAAAGCCCCGAATATTTCGAAGTTTTTAGAGGCGTACGCGTATAAACATAGTATTTTATGTAATGTATGTCAATAAAATTAAAACAAACAAGCAAGGAACAGCGCTGGTGGCGGGAGGGGAGGTCTCGCTCGCTTGTTCGGCCCGGCATCGCGATGCGGCGTGTGTATGCGTTGCCATGGATACTCCTCCTTAATTCCTCATAAATTCCTCTTAAATTTTGAGGCAGCGATAGCGGAAGAGGATTTTTTTATTTTTATTTATGAGGATGCGGTAACGGATGAGGAACCCAAAATATTGCGGAACTTCCTCATTATGAGGAAGAGGAAGAGGAATCCTCAACAACCCTACAGTACCCACTTGACTTATAAAGCCGTAACGATATCTTTGACTGTTCGTAGAGATTTAGCGTTCTTTTCATAAGAGTCTTCAGGCTATAGTAAGCCGGAAGTGTAAGTCGAACATGCGCGTAAAGGATTCTGATGATCTCTCAATCTGCTTAGTGTTCGCTCTCACTTCAGAATATGCGTATTTTACCATTAAGTGTAGAGCTTCAATAGCTATACTTTTCAACCGTTTTTATTATCATGCGTGATCATTGTTTTCTTTTTCTTACTCTCATTTCTCACTTATACACATGTATCTCGATGTAAATTAACTTAAGCTAAATATTTCATCATCGCGACACATATACAGTGAAACGCCTAACAGTGGTTATAGTACTAAAGTATAAAAGTGTTGTTTTTTACAATAAATCCACAATTTGTGATTATTTTTCTCTACAAAATCGTTAAAGATGAAATAAATATTTTGTATATTTCGAGTAGTGCATGAATAACCTAGTTCTCTTGAACTGATGCTAACATTAATAATAATTGTGTCGTATTCATTAAACATCATGAATTAACTTCTTTGTTCGCCTTGATTTCAATTAGATGGACTGTCATCCACACACACAACAGTTTCGAGTAAATATAATTTATGTGTATTGTAAACGTTGAATGACTTTGGCAAAGATATTCATCGCATTTTTTATGGAGCATTTATCGTCATTCAATTGTTTTTAAACTAATAGTTCAAACCTTGATTTTCTAGAGTAGAGTATCAGTTTAATAGATCGATTTTTTCCGTCCAGAAGATCGATCTCAGATCACCATCTCTTTTTCTGAGTCTTCTTTGATGTTCAATCCTTAATATCAAACGTAATCAATGATGTAGTTGTATGTAGTCGCCATATGGAATAAATAGAAAAGTTGCTTAACTTCTCTGATATCCGGTGGATGAATTCCGGTGTTCAGTGTCAAAATAATAGATGGATTGGGATAATTTATCTACGTAACCATCTCCAAAACATTATTTTATACGTGTACATTAAACCCAAAGGAAATAGTTAGGTAAGTCTTAAATCTCAATGTAGTAAACAAACACTAAAATACATGTGCATGGTTTGGAAAAAGTAGATAGTCTCCTTTATTTTTAAAAGTTGTAAATATACATTTAATTTAATTTTAACTGTCATCCCATTCATTGTGACAACCGTTCGCTCTTTCAAAAATTACAAAGGTAAACGGACCAATTAAACATTACAAAGCAAATGTACCACTCCACTTAACTTACTCGTTGCTTTAGTTTATGATTTCATAATTTTCATAATGAACTCAATGATCAGAACAAATGATGGATCAAAATCTCAAGACTGATTCATTTATGAAATGTTCCTCATTGAGCTGGCGTAAACTAGAATATTTATGGAACAATTGCTCTCAGAATACTTATAAATTACGATGATATTATTGATAACATAACCTCCTTTATAAATAACTACTTTAATAGGCGTGCCCTTAAAAACTGAAGACATACCGAGGGAAATAAAATAAATATTCTGCAACATAACACGTGTTAAATTTACAGATTTAGGTCTGTTTATGCAATGTCACCCATAATTTAGGTTTGTTAATTGATAATTCTTTAGTTGATGTACTTTAACACACTGTTACTTAAGCCAGAGAACTCGCCGCTTGCCCTAAATCGGTCAAATATATTTTATGATAGGATGGCATAAGGTGCCCCGTATGGACAAGTTTTTTGTAGTACCTGGGGCATCAGTGTGTAATTTATTGTATATATATTTTGGATCTCAACTTAATCCATAGTGACTAACAATCGTATAAAATATAAGAAGAACTGTATTTACTTTGGAAAAATTGAGTTACTCATAAACACAGCTTAGGGAACGTACTAATAATAATCAGGAAAAGTAATAATGGAGTTGTTTCACGAACGTCTCGATAGATTAAGATAGCTTAGTACTAGTCGGAACAACATTCGAAAAGACAATGTCCACTGACTAAGATACGGAGTAGAAAGTCTAGAAATGAGAAGAGATAAGAAGAAGTAATGATGAACAGAAGAATTTTGGAAGAACGAAATGATAGGGAGTGTGAAGACCTAAGAAAATGGGAGCTCATTCCAATAGATTGTAATCTAAAGGCCGAACCGTAAACAGTAAAGGAAAGAAATAACAGTTGAATGAGTCCCTGCAAAAGAGAATGAGCAAGCACTCGAGCTTATCAACGGTCATATTCGCACAATCAAAATATGACACCTAACTATTAAAAAAAATTCTTCTGTGTTAAGTCTAAATATATATCACAATTAAGAATCTGAAAGAGAATCAATTAAGCAAGTAAACCAATTTTAGAAGGAGTATGTAATGTAAAATGTAAACTTAATTGCAACTCCTATAACATTGAAAAATGCTTTCTTTTGCTTCAGAAATGTATATATGTTTTAGGGCGGACTTATGTCTGAAGCACGTCTCTAGGCGGTAGTAGTCTCCTTCACCGGGCAATCAACGAGCGCAGAAGGCGCTTTGCGTGGCTTAACCATTATTGACTATCTGCCGTTGCGATACAGGACAACGTGTTATTTAACAATAACTCACGGCTCTCAGACTCGTTCATCTTAGTCTGAACTGGCCTCAAGGCTCGGCACAAAGTTTCGGGAATATTCTATTATGATGGGTTGCCGGTTGTTTATTTTCACAGCCTCCGTACCTCCCCAAGAAACCTAGCTACGCATAAGTTGCAAATCGCATTTTTTATGTTCAATTCTGCATGTGCTGCACCTATCACCAAAATATTGATATCCTCGTCTGACAATACAAGTGCGTACAAGTTTTGTTTAGAATTAGGAATGTATCAAATCGCTTACAGTTCACATGAATGCTGAACGATGAACTTAGAAAACAACCTTTAGACTTAAGACATGTAAAATCAGGGAACATGTCACTTAACCACATGTATACCTAAGGGGTGGTAATAAAAGCTATAAATATTTGATTGATTTTGGATAAGCGGGAAACGTCCTGACTAGACTTACAAGGAAACAAAGTCTCAATGTTTATGCACCGCCCATCTTTAGGTTTAAGCTGTTAGGTCTATATGCAACAATTACATAATCAAAACATCAGGATTAACTACTTAAAAGATTCCCATGAATATGCCCCCAAAAAAATGGTAATAATGTTAAGGGGTCGAGAGTTAGAGAATTTATTAGGTGAACCATATTAGATAACGTATATATGGCGCCACCATAAAACCTCTACTACGTATTATAGTCATACGTTTGAATATGATAATCAACTTTTTCTTTAGCTTTATCTTTTTTATGCAAACTAGTAAAATGATGTACCCACCTATTATTATCCTTTCGGAAGTAGAAGTAGATACCTACTGGTGTGCCATATAGGTACTATAAGGGAAATCCTTTTTGATCACATGTGCATTACGTATTTATAATAAAAAATGTATTCAGTTTTTTTTGGAAAAGCGGCGAGTTCCGTTTTTGCGCTTACCTATTTTGTGTATTTTTTATGAATATGTATACCCCATGATCCGACACCTAACAGGCGTGCGAACCTTTTTTCAATTCATCGGAATCCAAAATAAAACTCCGAGCTACCAATTTACATTTTTTACAACTGCACTATGGCCAATCTGGGAACCTTAACCAAAAAATTCAAATCCCTAAAAATAAATATTCGCACACGTTACCCTAAGCCAAACATTTAAAAGATTAATTTAATTTTACTTTCGTTTTAATTAAATAAGACTTCCATTTTTAAGTTCTGAACACATGACATTTAATTAATGTGCGCAGGGCCACAAGATGTTACCCTTCCAAAGTATGACCGCAGCTCCCTCTCTGCTTTTACGCAATCATTGATTTGCCGAGCGCCACTTAATTAAAGCCCTGAAATTCGGAAGTTCGTTTCCATTATCTCAACAAAAGCTAATAAAGTGCGTTGGTATTTTCGGAGAATAAGGCGGAAATTACACTGAACTTCCTCTGGTCTGCAGACAGAACATGCTCAGCAATCAACGGTGATGTTGATCAAGCTTGTCCTTATGGTTTTTCGCCACTACCCGGCTTGTTTTGCAAGTCACGATGATTTTGAGTTTTCGATTTCGGTATTAAATTTGTATTCATAATATAGGTTGCAATATTCACTAACCATCAATGTAAACTGCATGCTTGTTTGCCATTATAACAACAAAAACCGGTCAAGTGCATGTCGCACCACGCGCAGTGTAGGGATCCGTAGTGTTTAGGTTTGATTATTGTAATGATAAGATAAATAAATATTTTCTATGGAGTTGTTCAAAAATTTCGAGTGTTACATTTGGTCGACTATTACTCGCAAACTTGTAAAGCCAACTTAGATGTAATAGTTTTCCTTTTAATTTCGTTATAAAATATGTAGCTACTATTGCCGTAACGTCTGAATTTCTAACAACGACCGTTTAGTTGGTAGAGGAGGGGAGACACTTGACTCTAACGAAAATTGTCACTTTAAAGCTTAATAAGTCACGAATAGTTCACTAAATCAGTAAATGATATTGGCACATCCTTGACATTTTTGAAAGACCTATATAGAAAACGAATAATAAAAAATTATCCCCGCGTTACATGTAGTGGAGGTACCCTAAATAATTTTTCTTTTCATATTTTTATTCTACCACTTTGTCGGCGTAATTAAATTGTATACTTGTGCCAAATTTCAAGTCTCTAGTACCATTAGTTTTTACGCTAAGCCGCGGACGGACAGACAGACAGACAGACATGGCGAAACTATAAGGGTTCCTTGTTTACTACGAAACCTTAAGAAAGGATGTATATGTATTGGAATATTTGGCGTTCCACACTCTTTGCACACCTTCTTTGACTTGGCATGAAGATACATACATACATTTCGCTTTACCACATAACGGCTTTTTGGTAATCGAGCAACATTGTGCACGGGACAATGTTACGACTGTTTCATTATGCCTTGTGCAGACTGTTTAAACAAACTTCAACTATGATCCAGTTTTAAGTACACACCGAAATCTACGTACATGCTAGTTTTATAACTAAACAACGGGGTTTCCGCATTGAATGCTCACTTCCAGGCAAACTTGCGTTTACTGCATTTGATTTTAGATATTTTACGGTATTTTCATGATGACAACTACTATTTCTGTGTACCTAAATTCATTGAATTATATCTATTTAAGCTAAGTAGTATACTCTTCGATTCAATAAATATATTATATAAACAAGTTGTATGTGTTCCACTTTAATAATAGGTTGGGGAAAAACTCTTTTCGCATTATAGTATGTATGAACTTGTCATAAAATCTCTTTGGCTGTAGTATTTGTATCTGGCTGGTTTTGGTATAATTGAAAGTTAAAATTTTAAAGAACATAATTCCAAATTCAAATTAGGCAAATGTGTGATTTTTATTTGTTTTTCGTACTGTCAAGATGAGTGAATCTAATGAAGAAATTCGATACATTTAAAAAATTTACTACAAAAAAGGTAAAAATGCAACGCAAGTTGCGAAAAAAATTTGCGATGTTTATGGATCTAGTGCAGTGTCTGTGAGAGTAGCACAAATTTGGTTTAAGCGTTTTCAATCCGGAAATTTTGATGTCAAAGATGCACCTCGCTCTGGTCGCCCTATTACGGATAAAATGGATGCCATTTTTGAAAAAGTGGAGCAAGATCGACATATCAGTAGTTACGACGTAGCTGAAGAACTGAGAATTGATCACAAAACAGTTTTGGCGCATTTGAAAAAAGCTGGGTACAAAAAAAAGCTCGATATTTGGGTACCTCACGAGCTCACTGAAAGAAACCTAATGAACCGTGTATTCATTTGTGATTCTTTATTACGACGTAATGAAACCGAATCATTTTTGAAGAAGCTGATAACTGGTGAAAAGTGGATCACGTACGACAAGAACGTGCGAAAAAAGTCGTGGTCAAAGGCCGGTCAGACTTCACAGACTGTGGCGAAACCCGGGTTAACTCGCAATAAGGTGATGTTGTGTGTGTGGTGGGATTGGAAGGGCATTATTCATTATGAGCTATTACCACCAGGCAGGACTATCGATTCTGAACTCTACTGTGAATAACTGATGAGATTAAAGCAAGAAGTTGAGAGAAAGCGGCCGGAATTGATCAACAGAAGGGGTGTGGTGTTTCATCATGATAACGCTAGACCTCACACATCTATAGCCACTCAGAAAACATTAAGAGAGTTTGGCTGGGAGGTGTTAATGCATCCGCCGTATAGTCCTGACCTTGCACCTTCAGATTTCCACCTGTTTCGGTTTCTTCAGAATTCTTTATGCAATGTTAGGTTAACATCACGAGAGGACTGCCAAATCCACTTGTCGCGGTATTTTGATGAGAAGTCCCAAAATTTTTGTAGCAATGGGATCATGTCCCTACCTACAAGATGGCAAAAGGTTATCGAACAAAATGGTACATACATACTTTAGTTAAATTTAAATAAACTATATTAAAAAATGTTTTGAATTATCTTAAAAAATGCGAAGAAACTTTTTCCCCAACCTAAATAAATGTTAAGTACGTAGATCACTTCTCACATGTATGGCCGCGTAATAACTATCACAGTGACATAATAACTCCTTAGTTATCAGTCAGAGTAAGGACTCAGGAGTGGGAACGCATCTGGATTTGACCTCGGGTCTTTGTGTGGGTGTATATAGGCCGCAGTCATCACTTGACATCAATGTGAACTGCATTCTTGTTTGTCACCTGCAACACATAAAAAAGGATGTATAGATATTTATTTTACATGCATCGTGATGAAAAACAAAACATGCAAACACATGCAGCAGCCAAAATGCCGACAGTATCGAACTCCAAGATCGATACGATTGTCATTTTCTACTCAGCAAGCCAGTTCATCGGGGAGCTGGTTTAATTCTCTGACTTGCGGCCATTTTTTGATAGGCAACCTAGTGGATATATATTCTCTAGATTATAAATATGCGTAAAAAATAGGTTTGCAGCATAACTGGATGAACGTAATGATTCTGCAGTGGGATCCTAACGTATGAGGCTTATCACTAGAACTCCAGTAAAAACCCATATTATTTCTCTAACTACATACATATATCTCTACATATTTACTACATAGACAGCGATGAATGTACAGAGGGCACGAGAGGTGTAAAAAGGCAGCTATATTTGGCAATCTACCCTGTCTGCCTGCCCCATGAGGAACTTGGTGTACAGATACATTAAAATCTACCTAGCTGCGTCATTAACATAACATTTTTTCCAAAGCTGGTGTAGCCATCATGGTGTGCGCGGTGACAGCCTCCACCCGATGGTCACGTCGCGACTGGCCCATCAATAACAACCCTGTCTCAGAAGTATACAAGCTGCTTTGGATGATCTTCGAACCCATGCTGTTCACACTCAGTGGATACTACCTAGAGGTAACTTGTTGTACTTGAAACTCCTCACTTTCTTTTGTATTTATTATATTATATTATATTTCATTAATTTACGGGTGGTAGAGTTCTAGTGTATGAACTCGAGGGCGTTGGCACCAGCGCATTACTTAATCTATCTGCCGCCAAATGGCAGTTTTCACCTGACGTTTCAGATGACGCTACCTTCTTCGGAATAACGCTTGACTCGAAGTTAAAATGGGGACCACATATTAGGCAGTTAGCGAAACGTCTGAGTGCCGCAGCTTATGCTGTTAGAAGAATTAGGCAATTAACTGATATAGACACTGCAAGACCTGTTTATTTTAACTATTTTCACAGTGTCATGTCCTATGGTATTTTATTGTGGGGTCGAGCGGCTGACATACAATCAATGTTTGTATTACAGAAGAGGGCCATTAGAGCGGTGTATAACTTACGTAGTCGTGATTCTTTGAAAGAACTATTTAAAGAAATAAATATAATGACAGTCCTTTGCCATTACATCTATGAAAATATACTTTTCGCGAGGAAAAAATTACATCGGTTTGATAAAATCTCCGATAGGCATAGTTATAATACGAGGAATAAGAACAAGTTGTCTCTGCCCAGTTTTCGACTGACGAAAACTAATACATCTTTCCTAAAATATAGTGCAGAATTTTATAACAAGATCCCATCCGGGATTGCTGAACTCACCGATAGTAAATTCAAAGCATTAATTAAACGCACTCTTTGTAAAAAGGCTTACTATAAACTCGAGGACTATCTCAAGGATAGAAATGTTTGGCTAAATGCTGATATAGCTCCTCAAGGGTGTTAAATATAATAATCAAAGTATGATTTTGATATTATATTGTTAATTTTAAGCTTCTTTAAATTATGGAAAGTTGTAAAAATATGCCTAAGAGATATTTTTAAAAGAGCCGACTGAGTTTTTTCCGGCACGTTTTTCTCAGATCATATTGGCCTTTGGAACTTTGCCGGTGAATGACAAAGAATGACTCTTTTTCTTTTCTTTTACTCTTTTTCTTTGTTATCAGTTTGTTAAGGGGAAATGAGACATTCTACTGATATACGTTTTACATTAGTTTATTACATTTAGTTTTATCTTAGTGATAATCTAGACTTTACATATATTTTTTATCTTGTTTGACATGTATATCAATTGTTATTCGCTTTAATTTGTTTTGTTTGTTTTTGACGTGTCATAAGAGGTGCCTGTCACCCTAAATGAATGAATGAGATTCTGATTCAGCACTATCGTATACCGGTTAGAAGGTAATGTATGGCCCCACGATAACTATCACAGAGTCATAACAACTTAGGCCTCAGGGGTGGCAAAGCATCTGCATATTGGTCTTTGGTATTTTTATTGACTTTTTTATGTAAAGGACGTGGCAAACAAGCATACAGTTCACATTGATGTTAAGTGATGACTGCAGCCTATAGACACCCACACAAAGACCAAGGTCAAAATGCAGATACGTTACCACTCCTGAGGCCTAAGGTTTTATGCCTCTGTGCCGGAAATTACAGGGCCGTGCATTACCACCTGATCGGAACACTATAGTGCTGAGCACTACCATTTAGCGGCAAGTATATTATATAATGCGGTGGTGCCTCCGCCCGCGAGCTCACTGGAGCTCTACCACCAGTAACAAGTATGGCCGGATGGAGTCATAACAACTTAGATCTCAGAGGTGGAAACGCATCTGCATATTGGTCTTTGGTATTTTTAAAGATGCCTATAGACTGTAGACATCAGTTAAATTCCGTGTAAACTGCATGCTTGTTTGCCACCTTCGATATATAAAACAATATATATATATATATACATATATTATTTTAGTTATTTTTGACAGTAGAGAGCTATGGTAGTGAAATTCGAAATCATTACCAGAGCTGCTTAAAGCATTGAGCCCCGCTTACTCCGACGTTATTGCCGTTTTAGAATACCTAGTATTTAATGACATACTGAAAAAAAAAATTTGAAGCGTACATTATATTCATGTAAAATTGTCGCTTTTCCAAACTGCATAATCCTATCTGTGAGAAATTTAATCTCAGGCGAGCACGGGCACGTAATTCAATTCTCATATTATAACGTTGCCGGTGTACCATGATTCTAGCACCACAATCGATTTACAAAGTGCTCCGAGTAAACATTGTAGCCTTACCTTAAGACTTCTTTATTTCTTTGTGAGAACATATTTTGTTTGTAACTAGCCAAAGAATATTAAGAAGTACTAATGTTGAGACAGATAACCACGCGGAATACACGTCCAGTGTAACGTTAATCCGCATGATTGATGTCAGGTCGACTGAATCTGGAATTAATAACAAATAAATCTGGATTGATACCAATCATGATTGATGGCGCGAACTGAAGTCACGATACAGGTGTGTGTACAGGTACACACTATGTCTCAATGTTCGTGTTCATGTAAAGCCGCGTCCACACTGTTCCACATTGTCCAATTTTGGAAACGAAGAAACATTGAACGTAAAGATAACGTCGATCTGCGTCCTAAAACCTATTAATATATTTCATATTTTACTGTGTCAATTTCAAATATCAGGCACAGCATGTAGAAAAAAGTTATTTTTAAAAGGATTTTATAAAAATTTTAGACATTGAACATCAACATTAAAATCAATGCCTTGTATGTTTTATGTTTATCATCAAAATCCCTATTAAATCATAATAGTTAGTAACATCAATGAAATAATATCGAAGGTGACTTCCATATTTTTAAGTGAATGGGCGGTATCTTATGAAAATAATCCAGAGTCAAAATATATCAAGTATTAGTAAGTATTAATTATTCAAACGAAATTCCACGTCTACCCACGTAGGGTAAACATGGTGTTAAATATTTCAAATTGTATTGTATTGGATCAAAGACGTAGAAGTAGTGTAGTGCAGTTTTGAATAGCATTTTGTCGGGACTAAATATGTTAAAAAAGAAACAGCGATTAACTCGAAAAATGTAGGCTTAACCTCATAACCTCAAAATTATACCTACCTATTAGTATCTCATTATGAAACTTTTTCTCGAGGCTGGAGTAAACATATTCAAAGGGAATCTACGATAGCAAATACAGGAAGTATTATTTCTTTGCTATAGTTTTAAGGCGAACAATATATTATGGACGTAGAACAATGTCCCTTCAAGCCTACATTTTTCGAGTTAATCGCTGTTTCTGATTCGAATATCATTCGTCATTATGTATCGTATTTCCAAAGAGAAGGACTACAACTGTCACTCTGCATCTTTTGAATTGAACCAAAAACAATATAACTCCACCAATCCGGAGTTCAAATCCGGTATCTCAAGCCTACAGTTAGGCTTGAGATACCTAATACCGTGCCAGAACGAGTTAAAACTGGAAAACCTACCTATATTAAATTTTAAGTCTAGATGGATGGAACTGTTAAGCCAAATCAAATACGTTAACTTTTACACCCCTCCAAAGATTCTGAAAGTTTTATCATTAAACTTTGCACTAAGAGCGGTACAGTTTAATCCGTTTTTTTTTTACCTCAAATTGCAAGGGAAAGCCCGACTTGGATGTGATGTGACTATTTACGGGCCTGTAATTCCCGGCACAGAGGCATAACACCTTAGGCCTCAGGAGTGGTAACGCATCTGCATTTTGACCTTGGTCTTTGTGTGGGTATCTATAGGCTACAGTCATCACTCAACATCAATGTAAACTGCATGCTTGTTTTCCACTTCCATCACATACATATAATAAAGTCCCCTTATTTTTAACTGTCTGTATGTTTGGGCTAATCTCAGAAACTTGTTAACGGATTTTGTTCCTGTTTGAAATGTTGGAAACAAGGTTTTCTGAGGAAGGTTGATATCTATGTTTTATCAATATCGTACTTATATTTACCGAGATATCACTTTTTTGTCACAGAAGTCAGGCGCGTCCTTACAGTATAATAAACGCTACCCGTGCGAAGCCGGGGCGGGTCGCTAGTTTTACATAAAACGTATCATTGTGAGGATTAAAGCATATTTTTTCATAATTTGTAAATAAACAGTTTTGAATGTATTTAAGAAAATTGACTAAAATTTTACATTCAATTGCATCTTGGCATCTATTAAGCCTTGAATTTTGGAAGAAATACGGAAAATAATTATAGATTACTGGAAACTCTATAAGACGTCTATGTTGTTTAAGGTAACAAAGGTAATTTCTTAAATATTAATTATACGGCACATTGTGAACGCAAGTCCCACTCGCACGTGGCCGGTTTTTCCAATCAATTGAATGATTATATACCTGCAGAAGTTCTATCTGCTATAAGCAGAGAGGAAGATGACGCTATTGTTCATGCAATGTCAAAACCATTTAGGTATCCGCTTATACAGTTACCTCTTAAATAGTTACAGTATCCAACAAGAAATAATGCACATCGACCTCGGGAAGAGACGTCGGCTTATTTTGGATCTGTAGAGCGTTATCTCTTTCGCACCTTATCTATTTGACGTTTGTCGACCGTTTGTCGACCACCAACAAGCATGCAGTTCACATTGATGTTAAGTGATCACTGCAGCCTATCATATCCTAATGTCACAAAAGTTGTTTCTTTTCTATTTTATAACTGTTTAGCCTATCAGCTAGAAACGATAAACATGCTAGACAATTAGCTTATTCATGATTAATTTACTATCGTCAGTTAATGCCACGTCGCCCTCCGCGTTAACCCTGGGGTCAAAGCTGAATTTGGCACCAAGCCGAGAATATGCTAGGCTTAAGATTCGATACGATTATACAAATTTAAATACGTACATACGTACTAAGTGCGAGTCGGAATCGCCCAAGAGGCGTTCCGTAGTAATAAATAATATAGGTATTATGTTACTGAATGGTCACCACTGCCATTTTTATCAAAACCGCATAACTTTGTAATTCATAAAATACATTTAAATTACAAAGTTATATTTGCCGTTTTTTATATATATAGAGTAGACATTTTCCCTTGCTTTTTTTAAATTACAGGGAAGACGGAACTCATATTGGAGTGTCTTTCAAATGATTGGCTTTGAGAAAAAAAGTCTTGTAGTAACCTCAATATGATTTTCAATAACTTATCTATAGAAATCCAACAATACAACAGACGTATAATTAAGATGAAAAAAAAATTAATTTCAGTTCCAAGCATCGAGAGCACCGATATATATATATTTTTTTTGTGTAAAAATCATAAAGTATTCACAAGCATGTGTCAATGCGAAATAATATAAAACAATTATTTAAAGGTAAAAGCGACTTCTTTAGGATATTTAATAAACTGCAAAGTTTATTGTATCGGTTGCCTAACTAGCATAGTGTGGCAATAGATGGCGCTACTGCCACCATAAGGCAATGCAACAAATGTGAAGGAAGGATTTGACAAATCGGGCAGGACTTCGGTAGCTTAGTTGGAAGAGCGGCTGGACTAGATTCCCAGTGGACGCGAATTCGAGTCTCGCCTGAAGTCAAATTTTTCTTTCCATTTTTCTTTAAAATATATGTCACAAGCATGTGTTGATGCGAAAGAATATAAAACAATTAATCTTATAGTGGTATAAACAAAAAACATCTGCCTGCCAAGTTGCAAGTATGTTATGTTCTAAAATATTTCGGAGTGAAGTGACTGTGACAGACGGACGGACGGACAGTCTTAAATTTGTTACAGATTTAAATTTGTACTTTTATGTAAATTAATATAAATCATAAAGTTGGAATGAAATGAAATGGAAAAAATAGATTTCGGATGAAAATAATATAAGAGTATGTGAATCACAATTACCTAATTCGTCAATGACATTTAATTTTTGTTCGGTAATGAAGAATGCTTATTATGGCGTAGCCAACTGCCTTAATTACTTTAATAAGCATTTCACATAAAAGACAGATCTTTTTATAAATGACTCTGTTCAAGTCGAGGCCTTTATAATATTCAGCTAAATATGAAACATAAACAAACTTCAAGTCTGTTTCCTCCCATAGAATGGCAGGCAGAAAAATAAAGTCTATATCTATTTCAGGGATTGAGTTTGAGTTTTCAATACAATTACCTATGGCGGGAATCTCTACATAACTAAATGTTTTTGCCCTTATAATAAAAAAGAACATCTCTAACACTCGTAGGTGTGTACCGAAAGCAGACACGTATTTCCTTTTGTTTACCTACGTAATATACAAAACTCATTGGGTCTTATCACAAAAAGGTCGAGCCCAAACGGGACCCACAGTTTATTTACATGCAATAAAGTATCATATTCAAGAGTGTCTGCAAACATTGAAGTTCCAGGTGTTAAATTTTATAGGGTTTTTGTTTATGAAAAATATTGCGGTAATACAGGATTTATTTATTAACTAGCAGCTGCTCGCAACGTCGTCTGCGTGAAGGCTCTACAGCACCAAACATACCTAAGATGCCAGTGTCGCTTTAGTATTATAAGCAAACAACTTTTAAAATAGTATTAAAATAAAAGTATAAGTTTTTTTGCAAGCGAAGCAAGTGAAGGGAGTCATATGGGAATCCTGCTGAGTTCAGTAGTATTATTACATATTCTCTGGTTCAGTCATAAGATGTGACTGAAGGAAATAGACAAAATAATGCAGGAATATATTCCCGGACACAAAAGAGTAAAATTACGTACAAAGGTATCAAACCTTACAACACTTTCCTATAAACTACGTTGGTAGTTATTCTGCCAGGAGCCAAAATGTAAAAAGAGACAGGACTGGTAACGCGGTAGCAAGCGACGTACAGTTGCCCGTGTGAGAAACAACTTTTCCTGAGGTTAACACCCGCTGACCTCAGTGTCTGCCCCTGGGACTTATTGATGGTTATCGCGAAGCAAACATTCAACTGTACGCGCTTGAACTGGAATGTGTAGTTATGCGGTATGAGGGGAATGCGTGGTATAAATACTGCCTCGCCAATGCCGGGTCCCGTTATACAACTTCGGAGGAGATAAGTCCCGAAGAAGCATAATCGGGACACCCACTTTCAGCTTGATGGTATGCGATGGAATTCCGCTTGCTGAAATGCCATGGGATAATGTGTGGCGTCATCTTGCTTGACGACAGTATTTATGGAGGTATAGACCACTTCATTGCCTATTAATTGCTGCAGCCTGATCATTTTTGGGCGTCAAAATGGCCCGCTTACACACCCAAAACGTCGTTTTCTGCTGGTGCGGTATACGACTAATGTCCCCGTAAACACCGAGAATGAGTTCTTCTCTCCTGGATACATCTCTGTCGAGGGTTCTGGACACACCACCTATCCACCTCTCTCTTCTGGTAGAGTGCTTCCGCGAAGACTTAGAAGGACATCGGAAAATTCTTGAGCACGTGCATTGTCGTCGAGCCGAGCTCTCATATTAATGGTCAAGCGCAGCGTAAGTACGAAATGGTTAAGATCGTTTCAACAAAGCATTCATCTCGTCAGCCCTCGATCTTCGCGTCAAAACGGGAAGCGTTTGCCGGAAATCGTCAGTGAACAGTAATGTGACACCACCCACTCAAATGTTCGTTCCTGCGGATGTCCTGCAGGGTTCTATCCACGGCCTCAACTGCCTTTCTATTGGTGATCGTACACTCATCCCATACAATCAAGCAACCCTTGAACACGTGTCCCTTATCACTGTTACATGACACACCAAAAACGTCATTTCGGCGTTCTCTAAATGTAAGGGAATTTTAAGGCAGCAATTCCCCACGACGCTACAGCAATAGCAATTTTGCCTTGCCTCCTGACCTCTGCAAGTATGCCAGTGATAACAAATGTTTCCTGTTCCACCAGGAGCATCCAAAATCCAGGAGAAAAACATTTTACCCTGGTTTTGTCCAACGCTTTCGAGGACGGTATCATAAATTTGTTTTTGCTCTGAAGAGAACAAAGCGACATGGTCATTTCGCCCGGATCGTAATTTGTCTCAGCGATATACTCCCAATTTCTAAGGTCTTGATGCGGTGATGATTTGGGGAGCTGGTAACCCATATTCGATAGTTCAATCGGTGGTGGAAATTACCACATCTTGAAATGAACTAATACAGGTGTTCAGCATGCGTTCATTAGTTACTTCGTCTCTAGTAGCACGTGTCTCAAAGCTCGTAGAGAATCTTCAGACAGATGATGGCGATATTTCTCCGTCACTGACGCTTGCCTCCGCGAGGGTGTAATCCCAGTTTTGGTAACCGTCGAGAAGGTGACGTGCTACGCAGGCTGCGCGGTAAGTGGGATACTCCACGCCATCAAATATCCTCAGAAAAGTGAAATACGTTGGGCCTCGGACCGTGTGAAGTAACAACCGCAGGAAATAGCTTTCGCCATTATTTGGATGCACGGTACCTATAAACCTTACCCAATGAGGTGTCCTTGAAACTCTCGGATACTCATGCAAAATTAGAAGTAAATCCATTAAGATCCATTACTTTTTGAGTTTAGCTCACACATACATACAGACAAACAACAACAGACAAAACAAACACTATATTTGGCTTCAATATCGATAGTAAGTCACACCCCAAATATTATTTAAAACAAAAAAATCTATATACAGTTTTGACTTTAAAGATCCTACGATTTTAAAGATTTACAGTTCTTCCCCCGTAGAAGATAGCGTGATAATATGTAGCCTATATGTTGACCGGACCTGTTAGTATTATTAAGCAAAATTTTTCTTCAAATTTTGCTTAAATATTACTAACAGGCGCCATTTAGTAGGTTCTTTTTTAGTTTAGCCCGGACATACATAGAGACAAACAGACAAAAAATCTAAAAACTATATTTTTGGCTTCGATTTCTATTGTAAATCACGTCGAAAGTATTCTTTTAAAAAATATTCAATGTATGTATATATGTAAATGTTGGCCAGGCTTAGTATCTATACACCACAAAAAGTTTCATTCGAATCCGTCCAGTATCTTCGGAGATTAGCCTGGACAAAGGGACAAACAGACAAACAGACAGACAATAAAATTAAAAATCATTGAAAAGTGTTCTAATACTATTTTAACATCGCCCCCAATTAGTTTTTCGTAAATATATACAATGTACAGACACGCGGGTTTTACTGTTTTATTATATGTATAGATTTTAAAACGAGGTTATGCGTAACCATAGAAAAAATAATAATAAAACTATATTATTTAGATTTGTATAACATTCATAACATAACAATAACATTAAACATAACATTCTTAGCATTAGCTTTTTTAATAAATAAAAACACATTTTTATTTTAATAGTCAATATTTTGTTTCAAATAATTTTACAGAAAAATAATGACAACAATTTTCCAATTTCCACTTATTTAATTGTACAATATGCCAAATTGGCCAAGCATATTGCTTTGTCTACCTACCAAGGAGTTCAATGGTTCCAAGGGTTCCATGAGGGTATAACTCATAGTTGTGAACACAGTATAACAATAATCCTTCATAATAGTGACTCTGACGGAGTATTTAAAAAAACAACATTCTATTAAGTAATATAATACGGTCTAAGGCTTCTCATACACTAAATAAAAATATTAAAGCGCCTACTAATATTTCAATCGCAACGGTGATGTTGAATTTCACTATCAATTTACAAAAAATAAATATGTTTGAGAATTCAATCATTTTAAAATCGAACGATTTAAAAATAAAATCATATTAGAAAACTGCTTGGCGCATGAGGACTTCATCATAATATCTGAAGTATAGGTATGGTACATCGAAAAATGAATAATTGTTGGTATAAAAAAATACGCTAAGAAGCACAAATTACTTTTGTATTACAAATAGTTTCTTAGGGTTCCGTTGCCGAATGGCCAAAATGTCTTTGGTGGTAACCTTAGGCCGCGAATCCGATTTTTTTTTGTTCCGAACTTGTTTTGTGGCAACACTGGTATGAAACAGCAAGAGTCAGCAATTTTTGATTTAAAACATATTTTCTAAAATCAAAATATTCCTGATACAGAGGTACAACACAAACATCCAGTCAAATATTACTTGCCACTACGGAACACTTCATGAGTGAGTGCAATTCCTACAAGAGAAAAAGAGTGGCCACTCTTTTTCTTAATGCACAAAACGTGTGCAAGGGTCGTTGAGCGTGCGGTCACGTGCACACTGCACTAATTTTGTTCATAACTTTCGATCTAATTGATCAAATTGAGCTCACAAGTTCACAAGAACTTACGATCATTGATATGTTTTTCGTTAAATAAGTTTAAGTATCTTATGATATTGAATTTTAAGTTATAGATATGTAATCATATGTGTGTGAGTTTTACCTTACAGTCTAATTCAATGTCCGAAAAAAAGCGCACGACAAATCAGCTATTTGGTATAGGGAGATTTTTATAACAATTATACAATAAGTAATCAATTGTTACAGAAAAATATAACAATTGATTACTTATTGTTCTTGAACCATATACAATATCGAAACGGTATTAAAATTAAATTGCTTCCAATATTTCCACCCAATAACATATGCCTACATCGCAGGGTTTGATTGATGACTAAATACGAATTTCACTCCGATCCAACAGTAATTATCAGCCAGGTTAGATTAAAATGTCTATATACACTGATCAGTATTCAACACTGGTTCAACACGACTATTTAGTAGTGCTGGTGGTTTATTGGCGCAGTGGCCCTAAATAAGTCTGGTCTCCGATACTAGAATGCGCCATTGTTGTCGGTTCTACGCTGTCTCTTAACTATTAAGCATCCTATATTCAATTAAATTTGTCTAAAAACTTATAGCTGTAGTAGTTCTGAGAATAGCAACAGGTACATCACTATTTAAACGGAGGCGCAAGTGTTTATCGAAATTTTTGTCGACATTGTTATTGCTGTCAAATTTTCATGTCAATTTGTATCTCCTTTATAAGCGATAACGATAACCTTAATAAGTACCATTATCGTTTGTTTATCATCTACAAAAGCAATAACATCATTCATATATTATTATGACTATTGCTTTGGATAAAACCAGGTCGCACCCAGGTCACATAATAAACTAAGTATTAGTTATTTAGCATGTTATCGCAAATATGATATTTAGTTACCGACACATCCTTATCCCAGAATCTCACCCCTACAGCTCTACTACCAGTAATAAATGGAATATCCTAAACTAAATTCCATTTCCATGAGCCAACGAAAATACATTTGAGTTTACTTACAGTGAAAAATTGTCTAATGCATTAATGTGATTTCTGTCTCAGGTGTCACAAATAACGGCGACGGAGTTCGGCCTGATTTTGGCCTGTATTTCCTCAGCACTTATTCTTCGTTTAGTGACGGCATTTCTCGTGACGTTGGTGAACGGCCTTTCGGTGAAAGAAAGCATTTTCATCGCTATTACTTGGATACCCAAAGCTATAGTTGAGGTATGTGTTACAATCTTCTGTGTATTCTTTTATTTTACTCATATGTCATGTTGCTGTTTTGAATCAGTCACTTTAAATGTTCTCGCAATACATTCACATTTTAATTTAATACCATGATAACTGAAAAACATTATGGATTATGGAATCCAATACAGTAGGTACAAAAAATCTTTTGCTGTGCCACATGCGCTTGAATCGCTAGCTAATCGCTTTTCATAAAAAATAATGTTACTATTATTTTACTACTTCAGGCTCCATATTTCTTGTGTGAGCTCGACTCACACTTGACCAATTTTTTGAAATACTTTACAAGAAATATAGATACTCTTCTACGCTTGATAGGGAAACTTTTCACTCGTTAATTTTATTTTGTTTGGGAACGTTGAGGATTAAACTGCTCTTGTTTCGCTCTTTTGGTTATTTCCAGAGTTAATTTTACTCGTCATAAAAGTTTAGGGGAATTAACTTTTCTGGCCTATTTTCAATATCACCCACAGCTCATTTTTAATTCATGGCTCGATTTAATTGTGTGGTTATATTAAAACTTGCAACCAAACACTTAATCGACATCGATTGCGAGGTCAAGAAAATTGATAAGTTATTGTTGACGTCACTCGAACGCGTTTCACGCGATCGCAATTAATCATGACAGAGTGGGACTAAAGGCGCGGACCTACCGCGACGCATGCTGTGCACGGACACGCGGTGCATTTTAGCAGCGTGTATTAATTTGTTTGACAACGTGGGTCAATGTTTTCACTGGACTACATGAAAACCCACGAATAAAGTATAGCGTGCCGTGGCACGGCTACGCACGTCCCACTGCAATCCAAGGATAGATAAGCGAGCTGTACATAGTCGTGGGCCATATTCGTGTACTTCCAGTGGAAACGTAGACCCACGTTGATAGCGTTGAGCTATGTTACCGTCTATTCGAGCTAGCCACGCATGATCAATGACGTCAATTCATGTGTAGCCTCTTCGTGGTTTGCAGTGGACACTACCACATACAATTTTATATAAAGCGAAGCTTAATGCACGTGAGTAGCTTCTCCGTGCGTTGCGGTGGGTCCGCGCCTTAATGCGCCCCGCTCGTTGCTACATCGCGGCTCCTAATATAACTTTTAAGTGATCTTTTCATTAACGAGTACGAACTAGACCGTCAGTCCGCCGACGGTCTCCAGTTTAATTCACTTTGACTCTACACACCAGTCTAGTCATTTCGAACCGAGCTTGCTTGCACTACGCTCACAAATGTTAGGTGTAGATGTAAGATCCCTTTGTAATCTGAAGTTTTAATTAAGCTGCCTGGTCATTATACTAACAGATAGTGACTATTTCCATAACAAGAGCGACAAAGAAAATATCTCATAAATATTAAAAGCCATTACTTATGTGCATATTTTGTTATTATTGATCAAAACGACGAACAATTTTGGGTATAGGCCACATGAGCTACCGCTGCAAGTTGATAAAGTAGCATCGTTTATTATTTAACCAGTTAACCCACCCCGGCGTCGCACTTTGACCTTAAACATTGAATAATTTAGCACATAAACCTTCTCTGAGGGACACTCCATCTTATTGGTAAAGTTAATAAAATCGTATCAGTATTAGTTTAGACTAGTAATCACAAATCTATAGACTTGGCGATATTTATAATCCTAATTATATTTCTGTAACTTCTATCAAACCCTCGGTGAAAGTGATAGACACCAACCTCCTCTCTCTGTCTAGCATTTGTTTTGATAGGATAGGATCCCACTGTAGAATCATTTCGTTCATCCAGATATGCAGCAAACCTATTTTTTACGCATAATATGAATCTACAGAATATATAACCACTAGGTTGCCTATCAAAATTTGGCCGCAAGTATTTTTAAATATTTTTTTTTGTCTTTGACAGCCAGCAACTCTTATTTGTGGCTGATTTCATTTGGCTCCTGTATATCATAATAATGATAAATAAAATAGCTTTAATTTGATATATAAATAATACATGTACGTTATGGACGTAACAAGTTATCGGGGCGGAACGAAAATATGTTGAAGCGGCCGAGTGCGCAACGGCCGCCGTGGTTTTTCAGTTTTTATACATATTACCGTGAAGTGGACGATAATAATAATAATAATAATGGCAACCCATTATACGTCCCACTGCTGGGCACGAGTCTCTCCCCTTTTTTTTTGGGGGGAGGCCTGGAGCTAACTCCACCACGCTGCTCCAATGCGGATTGGTGGAGGTGGGTGTGGGTTAGTGGCCAACCTACTGTCGGATGTTTTCAAACCGCCCATAAGGCCTCCGACAAGGTTTAACGACTGCTATCCATCGATAGCAACCGGGACCGACGGCTTAACGTGCCCTCCGAAGCACGGAAATGGACGATATTTTATTAAAAAAGAAAGCAAAAAAAAAAATTAAAAAAAAATATATAAAAAATATTTGTGTAGATGTCAGTGGGATCCTAACCTATAAGTTGTAAAACAAGCCAAAGATACTTTTCGCAACACTGTGAGTCTTCATGGTTCTGACTTTAGTTTTTTGTAAGTGTAGGTACTTATATATATGTCGGCGACGGTCACTAGTACGGACCGATAATTGACAAAGCACAAGTTCCGGTAAAGGGCGCCACCATCGCCATGTTGCACTTAACTTCGTGCTACAACAGAGCCTAGCCGTTGGAGGGGAGGTCGGATCAAGACTCACTTACCATTTGATGGTTCTCGTGATAAGTTCTCCTCCAAGCTAGGAACTGTTTCTGTCGTTTCGGTCTGATATTGTGTTGTAATTGTGTACAGTGACTTGTGAGTGTAATTCATTGTGTAATTCATTGTTTCGTTGCTCGACTACCCACTTTATACGCTTACTATATCGGACGATGAAACTAATAATACGTCCGTGCCGATATATATCTTCTTAATATATATAAATCTCGTGTCACAATGTTTGTCCTCAATGGACTCCTAAACCACTTAACCGATTATAATAAAATTCGCACACCATGTGCAGTTTGATCCAACTTGAGAGATAGGATAGCTTACATCACGCTATGACTAATAGGAGCAGAGCAGCGCGGGCGAAGCCGGGGCGGGCCGCTAGTATTATTATATGATGAGTTGAATGAGATCCTATTATTTAGTGCAAGATGTATAATAATATGGATCTTTATGAACTTAATGCTCGTTTTTGTGTGCTAGTGTTTTCAAAAACAAATGCAAACCAAAAAATAAAATAATTCTTCAATTGGACTGTAAATTAGTTATGTTCACAAACAAGTGTTGCGCTAAACTTTAACTAAATCAAATCATGAATTTTGTGGGTAAAGATGCCAAACAAAACTGATCACTGGACACATTAGTAAATCCTATTTAATATTGGCAATTAAATGAAAGAAATGTTAAATATTACTGCAAATATTGAGATATTTGAAATCCAAATCTACACGATGGAAATCTTAATAGAAATCAGCGTCTCTGGTATCGATCGCTGAAGATAAATAGTGGAAGTTTGAGGAACCGGACACATTAAGACGCGCCCAACCACTTAGGGAGCACCTGCAAGGGACCCATACAAATTTAATTTAATCTGTGTTCCATGAAATACCTATCTTTTCAAAGAATCAAGTTTTGTAAGAACGCGATCGTGCGTTTACTTTCTCTCATAAAAAACAACAAAAACATGTCAGTTATTTTAAGACAGAAAGAGAGATTATTTGTATTAAATCCTAAGGTTTTGACAAAAGAGCAACACGCTGAGTTTATTGGGTAGCGGAGTTCTTCTCAGTAGTGCCTGCACTTGGAACTCTGCTAAGTGAATGACTATGATTATGACGAACAGATTTTTCATTTTCTTTTATGAAGGAATTGAAAAATTTGATGATTCACGTATTGGTTAAATATTATTATTAAATTGGTATTTATTAATACCTTTTGAATTATTATTATAAGTCATTCTCTCTAGGTAGCTTATAACTCGACAATGCAAAAGTGTCCTTGTAGACCAATTTGAAATAAATGATTAGAATTTTAAATTCTTTGAATTTTAGAGAAATACTGTAAATTTTGTTTGTTTACCATGATTGACATCAATCCGAATCTATTACGTGTGACGAAGGTTACCTTTGATCCTATCGTAAATTTGACATTAATTAAGGTTCAGATTGATGGTAAATGAATCACAAATAAAATTAAGTTTTATGTTTGGTCAGTCAGCAGCGTAATTTTATTACATTTTTCAGTTCTTAAGCATCCTAGTCCAAATGACTTATCTTTTTACGCATCTGCTGATAGAATAAACAAATTTAAAATAAGAACACAAAATACGAAAGGCAACATCAGAATCCATCCCTTAACTTTACTGTGCAACGCGTTGCAAATAAAAATATATTTACGCGTTGTGAATACAACGTTGTGTAAAAACAAAACGATCGGTAAAAAACTATTGGAGTTTCGTGATTTCGAATAGGTACATTATTTTTAAATAGCTTTGCCGGCAGCTCTGCCCGCGTGTATGTCGCTTTTTGCGTAACCTGTGGAATAACAATGGCAACCCTTGATACGTCCCACTGCTGGGCACGAGTCTCTCCTCTTCTTGAGAGGAGGCCTGGAGCTTACTCCACCACGCTGCTCTAATGCGGTTTGGTGGAGATAAGGGTTAGTGGCCAACCCGTTGTCGGATGTTTTCAAACCGCCCATAAGGCCTCCGACAAGACTTCGAACTCTACATGGGCAAATCCGACTCGCACTTGACTGCATTTTTACTTTAATTTCTAAATATCTCCAAGTTTCCAAATTTTAGGATACCTAATTACTTTAACTGCCTCGGTAGCCTAGTGGTAGCAGGCCACTACTACTACACTGAGGTCCTGGGTTCGATTCCCGGGTCGGGGGATATTAGAGATAACAGTGTGAAATCGTTTATCTCTGGTTCTACCGGGATTTTTCCATTTCCTGGAAATATCCCAGTACCTCGAAGTTTGGTTATGTGCTCGGAGATTGCAACAGGCTCGCCACCTGTTACCTGGGCCAAAATCGTAACCGGCGAAGTGTGGGTGTTTGCATGAATGCTTGAATGCATGCATTTACCTCTGCCTACCCCTTCGGGGATTACAGGCGTTAAGTTACGTTTACGTCTAATTAATTTAATAAATATTATTTTTTTATTTTCTGAAACTCAATCGATTCACAGATAGACACTTCCAAAGTGGTAAATGTGCGGTCTAAAAATATGTGCTGTAGTTTCTAATTCAAACTTTCAACGAAATTTAGTTTAGACGAGATTTTCAAATCCGGCATTAAAATTTCTCGATTAATATTACTTGCTATTTCGGAACTCTACATGGGCGAGTCCGAATCGCACTTGACTGCATTTTTTCTTTAATTTCTAAATATCTCCAAGCTTTCAAATTTTGGGATACCTAATTACTTTAATAATAAATTATTCCTGTAAGAAGTATTCGTAATCAAGCAATTAAAAATGGTAAGATTGGTGTTTTGCAAATTGTACATAACATAAAATATTATGATTCGTGTGAGTTTATTGTATGTGAAATGTTTTCCAAGTTGCGCCAACGCGGCGACGACGAGTACCTACTAGCGAGTAATTAACTAAATTAACGACTCTAGCCAACATTCCATATGTAGAGATGGTACCAAATTATGACTATGTAAAATGATAAGCTTGTGCGAGAATTGTGCCAAGTCTTGTGCAAATGTTTCGCCAAATTGCCTCAAGTTCAACATTGATAAAATTAAGCACAACTGACGAATAAATTATGGGCCATGATTAGATAAAATGCAATCAATGTTGAAGCGAGTATACATAAAGCTCCAAATTTTGTATGGTTATCTTAAAACTATGGTTGCTTAAACTTGGGCGACACTGAAGGCAGGTTCAATATAATTCTCAAATAGATATTTTAAAAATGCTTAAACATATGATAATACACGAATCCAGCAATCTTTTTTGGCCAGTCATGTTAAAAAATTGGAAGCTTATCAACTTAATTTACAATGATTATTAAGCGTATAGAGACATCTGAACGATATTGTATAATCTACAAAGTTCATCATATCGGCTGTATAGCTTATTACTAGTTATAATAATGGATGTCGTTTACCGACCCTAAATCAGTTTAAATCAGAAAGGGAAAGAAAAATTCAGGCGCTCAGGTTAAGGACTTCGGTAGCTGTGGTTAAGCGTCTGGACTGGTAATCCTACGGTAACAGGTCCGATTCCTACCTGCATTCCTACCTAATGCCTGCCTTTAATTTCTAAATTCACTCGCATGTGTTATTGTAAAAAATAAAAATATATCAATTAATTTACAATTGACAACATTTCATATTTATTTACCTACATGTTTTATTACATTATTCGTAAATTTATAAATTTATTTAATATATATATTTATAATATATTATAATATTAAAATTATATTTATTAGTAAAAGAAACCCCCTGAATTCATTGTAGCACCACAGTTCCAGGGCACTCCGCTTGCCATTGGTAAGAGTATCGGTATCCTGGGCGTTGACATATCGAACGAAGTGCAATTTGGGAGTCACATTGAGTGTAAGACCAAGTTGGCATCCAAAAAGTTGGGAGTGCTTAACAAAGTGAGGCAGTATTTCACATCGGGGCAGCTACTACAGCTTTATAAGGCCCAAGTGCGGCCCCATCTGGAATACTGCTCTCATTTGTGGGCGGGAGCCCCCAAGTACCAGCTTGGTCCACTTGACTCCCTACAAAAACGCGCCGTTCGTATTGTTAACGATCCGGGACTTACAGACAGGCTCGAACATCTGAGCCTGCGCAGAGATATTGGTAGTCTGTGCGTGTTATACCGTCTCTACAATGGTGAGTGCTCTGTCGAACTGTTCGACATGGTGCCACCGTCTCTTTTTCTACACCGTACTACCCGCCGAAGAGAGAAGTTTCACCCTCACCGACTGGACACCTGGCAGTGCTCAACGGTGCGGTTTTCTCGTTCGTTTCTGCCCAGAACGTGTAAATTGTGGAACGAACTTCCCTCTGAGGTGTTCCCTCGGTGCTACAATATGGGGTTCTTCAAAAATGGCGTCAAAAGAGTCCTTCAGGGCTGGCAGCGCGTTGGCAACTCCCCTGGTGTTGCAAATGTCCATAGGCGACGGTGACCACTTACCATCAGGTGGCCCGTCTGCTTGTCAGTCAACTTAATGACATAAAAAAAAAAAAATTCAAAAGTTAATCCAAAACTAGGGCACCCTTGTTTAACCATTTTTCTAAATTTTGTACTTTTCATTCATAATTTCTACTTTGAAAGTTAGTGTATTCTAAAAAGACGTATGCGCCATATGACGTCACACATACGGTGGAATGGCGATAGAACCATTGCCTTGTGCCGTGACCCTAAAAAAAATTGTAGATGTCACTGTCTTGTCGTTGTCAGCTTGTCAAACACGATGTAGGGCTGTTGATCATTTTATTTTAAAAATATTAGTACCAGTGTTCGATATATCGAAAAAATTATCGATGTATCAATATAATTTTTAAAAAAATCTTTGACCCTGCGTGTCGTCGATTAATCTCTTCCTTGATCCAACTACAAAATTATAAAAAGACGATCGAGCAAAAAAAACACAGCGTAGCTTCTCAAAATATTAAAAAAAAAAATATCGAATGTATAAATCTACATTTGAATTAGTTTTTAATATCGACCTATCGAAAAAAATATCAATATTATATATTACTAAATATCATTATTCTACACCACACCACCGAGCTAAACAGATTTGTGCTCACAAAAGGATAGCGCTGTCTTTTTTTATTTATCTAACCCTTTATCCCAATCGTGGCAAAAATCGTGTTCTGTGATAATTATGCCTATTGACAATTATTGTATCTTATAAGAAGTAGTTATAATAAAGCCAAATGCTTTTGTGATATTGTTAATTTTATTTATATTTTGATAACAGCTATCTTACAATGGGAAGATAAATATTATCAAACTTTGTATTAAAAAGGATCAAAAAAACTACTATAAAACAGAAAGAAACATGTGCTATTGATAAATATTACTACCATAGTTATCGAACTCCGACTCGGAAACATAAGTATTGAATTATGTATCGAAAGTCTTGTATTGCAATTTTTTGAATATTTTGATTTGAAAACCAATAAGAACAAAAATCGTAATCTGTGATAATTGTATTGACAATTATTGTAATGTTATAAGAAGTAGGTAGATATAATAAGCCAAATGCATTTGTGATATTGTTGATTATATTTTTTACTTTTGTTTACATTTTTATACTTAGATAATGACAAGGCACATTCTTTTCTGATATTGTTGATTCTATTTTATATTATTTATTACATCTTTTGAAAGAAATATGTATCTAAAATTATGATATGATAAGATTTTGTTTTATTTTAAAGTCCAACCATAAAATGTTAAACGTTTTTAAAAAAGATTTTTGTAGTTGACTCTTCCTCACAATTTGATTGTTGGGCGAGTTGACGGCAGAAATATTATTAAAATTTTAAAGGTGCCAAGTCGCCCAATCAGGCCAGTTTTTGTCGGGCGAGATGACGAATAACCCTACGGTCGTGTCAAATTTGAAATGTTGTCAATTTTCAAAACTGTGTAAAGATTAGAATAGAAGTATGTGAAGTACAAAAGTGTCTGTAGAAAAAACTCCACAAGTGAACACAGGCGCTCAAATCACAATCAGCAAAAAGCAGCCTCATGATTGAGTTAAACAAATCAATGCAATTAGTCTACAAGCATTTACATATAACGTGTCGGTCATACTGAAATATAGTGTATGATTATTTCTAGTCAACCTTGTGGTTTCATTATTAGTATTTGTCTATTTATAGGTATCTGTCTGTTATCTTCGTATAGGCAAAGACACCTATGAACTAGAATCATTAAAATCAAAGTACTGGACGACTTGACGGCTAATAGAGCATATAGAATGAGATTGTGTTTATGTTATTAACAACTAGCTGTTCCCAGCTGCGCCTGCGTGGATGTCGTTTTGATCTGAAAAACATATAATACCCACCGAATTATCACATGAGAGGGTGCTGTACACCTCAAATCCTGCAACCGCAGGACTTGGTATATGGATCTCACCTAATCGCCGCTCCCAATTGAAGTGAAGAGTCTTAAATATAATCTTGTGAGAGTTATTTTTTTGTGTTATTCGCTTGAAATATCTCACAGAAGTAGTAAAATCCGAAGAACAGAATCAGACCTCATGTGGAACTCTAACTCTACACGCCCTAACTTCACAAACTCTGCGTAGCTTTCGTCACTTGAACAATTTGGATCGTGGATTTTTTTCACCTTACACCCATTTTCTGGGTGGAAAACGGCTAAGCTACGCATTTTGACTAAAGTGTAATCTGATAGGCTCTACTTGCCGGTAAATGAGAAATTAAATGAGAAATGTAGAAATTACGAATTCCAGCTGATCAAGACGAGATAGACTCGGAGCACCACCTTTAAGGGCCCATTCACACCAGGTTTTTTTCACGCGCGTGCGTTTCACACAATGACATTCTGCACGCGATCAGTATCGCAGCCGACATACGTTATTAACATATATGTGCAGACGACGGCTTTTTCACTCGTTCTATCGCGCTGTTTCATCCATAGAAGGCGTGTTGTGACAACCGCATTAGTTTTAATTGGATTACCTCACTTTTTACGCTAGCCTTTATACTTATTGCCTACTTTTGTATTAAAAAAAAAAACAAGGGTTAAAAATCTTCCGTAATCGTAAATATTGAATACATTCATTGTAGCTCGTCCGCACTCGTTATTTGCGTTTTATTATCCAAGAAGAGTTGCTCGCGCGTTGTACTGCGTTTTATCGTTTGCACCGATGCAATTCCAAGTACTTAATCAGTTCCCTGTCATGCCTTTTAGAGTTTAGCTGCGCATCAAACGCGTGATCTTTAAACACGCGTCAATACCTAACATGAACATAGTATGCACGAGTCTTTAGCGGCAAGTAAATCAGGGTTCATACAGACTAGCAGCATTCTATTGACGGCTGCAATCAGCAAAGTGCCACATATCCGCGTCGACGGCAGCTATTGCCGTGTTTACACCCACCGTCAACTAAATGCTGCTCATCTGTATAAACCCTTAGATGAAGCGGACAAAGTCACTGGTAAAAGCTAGTCAGCATCATGATTAAGAATTCATCCCCATGTCACATCACAATCTTTTTGTTTACTATAAAACGTTAAGAACTGTCACAATATCCCATTTTCAAAGAATCGAGGTTCAATGTTACGAGCACGTATCTCATTTACATCTCATTTTAGCTGAAATGAATAATAAATATCAAGATAAGCGCCCGCATTAGATAAGTGTTTCACTTGAAAGATGTTTTTATGCAAGTCTTTTCTCATGTCAGTTTATTTTTATACAAAATGTAATGTCTTTCAAAGTGCATAATAATACTCGTAATAATGTTTAAAAATAACATAAGATTGGCATATATAAAAAGAAAGGTCATAAGAGTCCTGACTCACTGACTGACATATCAACGCCTTTTACCAAATTTTCTACAGGAATTGTTCTTACGACGTGAACAAGGAATAAAAAAGATTTTTTAAATCCATCCTCTGAGATTATGAGCTATAGAGTTAAAGTTTGTATCATCATTTCAGCTGAAAGGTCTTTTACCTTTTTCCGCTAAAGGCTGGACAAAAGATGCCTTCCCCAAAGATGCTCACTGGGGTGTGTGGCATTAGGGGTGCCATAATCACCACGCTTGGCAAGCGGATTGGCGATCATAGTGGCGGTAATTTTAACATGGTGCGCAGCATTATTTCTTTTATATAATAACTAGCTGACCCGGCAAACTTCGGATTGCCTCACAATGAAATAATGTGTCAAAGGTTTGATAGATACGGACTATTTGTATGGAAAAATGAAATTGTGGTTTTTACTATTTCCCTTCAACCTCTTCATATTTTCTTACCTTTTAAACCATCCCTGGACTTCCAAAAATCATTCAAAATCAAAATTAGCTAAATCCTTCCAGCCGTTCACGATTTTTAGCGAGATAATAATAATGGCAACCGATTATACGTCTCACTGCTGGGCACGAGTCTCTCCACTTTTTGGGGGGAGGCCTGGAGCTTACTCCACCACGCTGCTCCAATGCGGGTTGGTGGAGATACGGGTTAGTGGCCAACCCGCTGTCGGATGTTTGAAGAACATTTTGGGCGGTTTGAAAAACATCCGACAGCGGGTTGTCCTCCCTCCAAAAAGGGGAGAGACTCGTGCCCAGCAGTGGGACGTATAATGGGTTGCCATTATTATTTCTTTTATTACCGCTCTATTCGCATGGTTTGACCACCATTGTTCGGTTGACTGATTGCACTAGCGGAAGAATTCTACTCTACTAGTGGGCGGTGAAATTATCACCTCACAACGCCTAAACACTGTTTGAATGGAGAGAAAAAAATAAAAAAAAATCACTGATCTATTGCACCTAAAGGCGTACGAACTCGCAACTTAGTTGTCTTATGATATGTAAATTAGTCATTTACCTAAATCGTATATCCACTATTTGTGTCCTATACAATAATAATATTCTTGTTTAGGTAAATAATTACGTAACTTCAGGCCTGTAATCCCTGAAGGGGTAGGCAGAGGTAAATGCATGCATTCAATAATACATGCAAACAACCACGATTCGCTGGTTACGTTTTTAGCCCATGTAACAGATGGCGAGCCTATTGACATCTCCGGGCACATTACCAAACTTCGAGCTACTGGGAAACATCCAGAAAATGGAAAAATCCCAATAGAACCAGAGATAAACGATTTTACACTGTTATCTCTAATATCCCCCGACCCGGGAATCGAATCCAGGACCCCAGCGTAGCAGTAGTGGCCTGCAACCACTAGGCACTACTGAGGCAGTTAATAATTAAATAAGATGCAATCTACTGTTAAGATTCTTTATGCTATATAATATACCATTAAATACACCATTTAATATACCTTGAAGTATCTATTAGCTATATTTAAATAAATACAACTGTAATGCCCTTTCGAAACCTTTGAAATACAATAAACATTTACGAAAATTATATCTTTTAATATCTTACCAAAGAAAATGCATACCGAATAAGTTACCCAATCACCTACTTTTAATATCAAGCTAGCTTCTGCCGCGTCTTCGGCGACATGGGTTACAAGTAAAAGGTTTTTTTTTGCATTTTAACAACGTATAATAATAATCATAACCAAGTTTACTGTGTGATGGAGTGATTAAGGTACAATATTAGCAGGTTAGTAAAACTAGGTACCTCGTAATTAGAACATTAAAAAACTCGAAATGCCAATAGAAGATGATGAAACAGACACCTTCTGCTAATAAGTACTTTGACTTGTTTCTTCATATCCAATGATGAGCCAACAAAAAATGGCTGTTTCCAAATTTAATCTTAATACCACGACTCGGTTCCTGACCTATCTTGTTCCCTGTATCAAGATATACCTACATACATACTAGTATTTGTTGAGTATAAACAAACAACCAGACAAAATTATTCCGAAATTCTGTACCATCACATGATTTAGTGTTCGCTTATTGGGTGATCAAGGAAAAAATCTAATATTTACTCAGATATAACGCTATCTCATTATCATTGTTGAAATTGTGTAAGTAGGTATTAACCTCTGTTTGTAGATCGTAAAATTCTTATCTTGCTACTACCTGATGTAAATATCCTTGGTTCCTCTTTTACTTTAATGCAACAAATGCAAAGATCGCACGTAAGCCTAGTATAAACATATATATTTTTTACCGGTGGTAGAGTTCCAATGTTGGAAATCGATGGCGTGGGCACCACTGCAATGTATCTGCCGCTAAATGGTAGTGTTCGGCTCTATCATGTACCGATTAGATGGTAATGTATGGCCCCGTAATAACTATCACAAGGACATAACAACTAAAGTCTCAGGGGTGGCAACGGATCTGCATTTTAACCTCTGGTCATTGTGTAAGTGTCTATAGGCTGCAGTCATCACTTAACAACAACGTGAACTGCATGCTTGTTTGGCACTTTTATCATAAAAAATGCTTTAAACCTGCTTTATAGTAGGCAAACGTTTTTGAATATGAAAACAGCGGGTTGTCCTCCCTCCAAAAAGGGGAGAGACTCGTGCCCAGCAGTGGGACGTATAATGGGTTGCCATTATTATTTCTTTTATTACCGCTCTATTCGCATGGTTTGACCACCATTGTTCGGTTGACTGATTGCACTAGCGGAAGAATTCTACTCTACTAGTGGGCGGTGAAATTATCACCTCACAACGCCTAAACGCTGTTTGAATGGAGAGAAAAAAATTTAAAAAATCACTGATCTATTGCACCTAAAGGCGTACGAACTCGCAACTTAG
Source organism: Macrosoma leucophasiata (assembly GCA_036365455.1). Taxonomy (NCBI): domain Eukaryota; kingdom Metazoa; phylum Arthropoda; class Insecta; order Lepidoptera; family Hedylidae; genus Macrosoma; species Macrosoma leucophasiata. The sequence continues at coordinate 15,183,547 of JAWQUS010000007.1, read as the reverse complement.
TTGTCTTATGATATGTAAATTAGTCATTTACCTAAATCGTATATCCACTATTTGTGTCCTATACAATAATAATATTCTTGTTTAGGTAAATAATTACGTAACTTCAGGCCTGTAATCCCTGAAGGGGTAGGCAGAGGTAAATGCATGCATTCAATAATACATGCAAACAACCACGATTCGCTGGTTACGTTTTTAGCCCATGTAACAGATGGCGAGCCTATTGACATCTCCGGGCACATTACCAAACTTCGAGCTACTGGGAAACATCCAGAAAATGGAAAAATCCCAATAGAACCAGAGATAAACGATTTTACACTGTTATCTCTAATATCCCCCGACCCGGGAATCGAATCCAGGACCCCAGCGTAGCAGTAGTGGCCTGCAACCACTAGGCACTACTGAGGCAGTTAATAATTAAATAAGATGCAATCTACTGTTAAGATTCTTTATGCTATATAATATACCATTAAATACACCATTTAATGTACCTTGAAGTATCTATTAGCTATATTTAAATAAATACAACTGTAATGCCCTTTCGAAACCTTTGAAATACAATAAACATTTACGAAAATTATATCTTTTAATATCTTACCAAAGAAAATGCATACCGAATAAGTTACCCAATCACCTACTTTTAATATCAAGCTAGCTTCTGCCGCGTCTTCGGCGACATGGGTTACAAGTAAAAGGTTTTTTTTTGCATTTTAACAACGTATAATAATAATCATAACCAAGTTTACTGTGTGATGGAGTGATTAAGGTACAATATTAGCAGGTTAGTAAAACTAGGTACCTCGTAATTAGAACATTAAAAAACTCGAAATGCCAATAGAAGATGATGAAACAGACACCTTCTGCTAATAAGTACTTTATAAAATAAAAATAAAATACGCTTACACTCACAGCCCCACAGTAGGTATAAACCTGTGTCGTGGGTGCCGTTGTACACATACAACACATACACAAACACCCAGACCCGAAACAAATATCTGTAGGCCATACAAACATTTGTCCCGGTGCGGGGATCGAACCCGCGACCCTTCGAATCAAACGGTCGTCTCACACCGCTGGACTAACCAGGCCGTCAACTTTGACTTGTTTCTTCATATCCAATGATGAGCCAACAAAAAATGGCTGTTTCCAAATTTAATCTTAATACCACGACTCGGTTCCTGACCTATCTTGTTCCCTGTATCAAGATATACCTACATACATACTAGTATTTTTTGAGTATAAACAAACAACCAGACAAAATTATTCCGAAATTCTGTACCATCACATGATTTAGTGTTCGCTTATTGGGTGATCAAGGAAAAAATCTAATATTTACTCAGATATAACGCTATCTCATTATCATTGTTGAAATTGTGTAAGTAGGTATTAACCTCTGTTTGTAGATCGTAAAATTCTTATCTTGCTACTACCTGATGTAAATATCCTTGGTTCCTCTTTTACTTTAATGCAACAAATGCAAAGATCGCACGTAAGCCTAGTATAAACATATATATTTTTTACCGGTGGTAGAGTTCCAATGTTGGAAATCGATGGCGTGGGCACCACTGCAATGTATCTGCCGCTAAATGGTAGTGTTCGGCTCTATCATGTACCGATTAGATGGTAATGTATGGCCCCGTAATAACTATCACAAGGACATAACAACTAAAGTCTCAGGGGTGGCAACGGATCTGCATTTTAACCTCTGGTCATTGTGTAAGTGTCTATAGGCTGCAGTCATCACTTAACAACAACGTGAACTGCATGCTTGTTTGGCACTTTTATCATAAAAAATGCTTTAAACCTGCTTTATAGTAGGCAAACGTTTTTGAATATGAAATTTGATTATTCTGTACCTTTATCAAGATTCCTCACAGTAATATATTGCACATCGACTTTAGGAGAGAGATTTCGGATAATTTCGGCTCTGTAGAGCGTTTTCTATTACACACACAACCTATGTGACTTTTGTTGAACATTTAGATCAAATTTTGACCAATACCGGACTATCAGTGCTTATGTAGGCAGTGTGCGGCTGAAATAACGCTCTACGAAGTCGAAACTATCCGACTATCACTTTCGTAGGCTCGATATACAATATTTCTTGACGAGTACTCTATACTAATGGTCAGCCCCTCATGTTTAAGTTTGACCCATATCTAGATTAATGATTGTTCTTCGTTCCGCTTCCTATGCAGCGAAGACCGAACAATAAATCTAAGGGCCGAACTTTATTAGGGTTCTTTTTCATAAGGGTATACCGTATACCGCTCCTGACACTATTTTGGATATAATACATCTCTACTCTGTGCATTCGTGTGAGTTAGTACAGTATTGTATTTGTAAATGCCAGTATGAATGTAAAATAGTAATGGGTAGTGAAATTCCTTTAACGGACTTCGATATTGTGCATGCACCGCCGTGTGTTCAGCATTATCGTGTTCTGTTGAATGGTAAGGCATGACCCTGTAATATCCGCTTTGCTTTTCCGGAGTGGCGCTTTTGCATTTTTAACCGACTTCAATTGGACACGTATGTTCATTTTTTATGTATGTTCACCGATTTCTCCATCAAAACTGGATCGATTTTGAAATACTAATTTGAAAGGGTACCAACTTCTAAATTGCTAGTAAAATTCGAAAAAGCACATGGTAGGTACACATCTAAATAGCTAGTAAAATTACAAAATTACTCGCAAAATGAGTATTGAAATAAAATTAAAGGATAGATAAGAGTCAGAACTGACTTATAATTAATATTGTAATTATAATATTTATTTTTAATCCTTGTCCTTCGCCAAATGTCGAGTAAGAGAATCAAGTTACCTCTTCTTACCTGTCCATACAATAAATAACCTAACCAAAGTGATTTTACAATATCAGAAACTTTGCCATTGGAAGGTTTTTGCGTTGAATGGTTTCTAAAAGAACATTCCCGTGACAAACATTCTGTACGTGGGACCGGAACTCTGGGAATGCCGACCTGGCCGAATAAGATTGAAGGGTGCGGCAAGTTAGCCGATCGGACCCTTCGTCGTTGATTTCTCTCAGTGGCAGTGGAGCATTTGAATTTTTGACCGACTTCAAAAAAGAAGGACGTACTATGTTCGACACGTATATTCGGTTTTATTATGTATGTTCAAGGATTTATCCGTCAATTCATGTCAGATTTCTGAAATTCTTATTTGGAAGGGTATACTTCCAAATTGGTCCCATTGTCATGATCCTTAGGATCTAATTACAGCATCGTTGGAAAATTGACAAGAAATATTCAAAAGTTGCATGAATATATAGGATTTTCGTTATGTTTTCTTCGTTTATTTACAATTTTTTATTTATATACTTGTAATTTAGAAATCGAGACGCCAATTACATTGACTAAAGATTTATGGCTTTTTAATAAAAAGTATATAGTAAGTGCTCTTTTGCATTAAACTTATATTCTGCAAAATCATAATTTCTTACGTAGCAGTTACTTTTTAATATGTCAAAAAGGTTTTTTTATGCTTATTATGTGACTGTAATTAAGTAAAACATTAAATTCAGGTAGAGATTGCAGATTATTTGAAAAATGTTCATGATGTTAGAACTTTCAATATGTTAGACTCGCGATGTTAGTACAAATTGGACTGGATTTATACTGTTCAAAGAAGCTGAAACATTTATTTAATTACTTACAATTTAGTATACTTATTTGTACATTTCAAGTTGTTTTTCAAATTTCATAAAATCCGTGCATAGTGCTTGAGTATATTTTAAGAACTTACCTCAGAGTTTAAATGTGTCAGTGAGTAAGCATTTTCTTTCTATAATAACAGAACACATAGAAAAACAGGCCAACTTATAACTATATATTTGGTGTTATAACACCCCTCTTTTTACATCTGAGAGAGACAAAAAAATATCGTAAACCATTGCTTATATGCTTAATCGCCACTGAAATCAACTAAGGTACCATTGAAAAAGTTAATGGTCATCCAAAAAACTTGCGAATTAGATTTAACAACTCACAAACAAGGCACTGGCGTAACCGACCGGACGTTTCTTCGATGTTACATGTAGGTATGAAATATGCACGGATAGTGGGATGGACTTCACCCCAACATAAGACAATGTCTGACGTAAATCTGTCTGACCTACCTTGATAAAACGGTCAAGGTAGGTCAGTCTTGTATTCTCTCGGTCTATGCAACAACTAAAATTGGCGATGTATATTATAAGGTATTTTGCCATTTTTCTTATTAACTTTATACGAATACTTAAATGAACATTGAAATGAAACATTTATTGATGTCTAAACACACCACTGAGCCAACTGGGTTATCAAATTCATTACCTGCAATACTTTTCTTATTCCATGCCTGATCTCGTCCAATAGAGGTTCCTCACCCTATTGCGCCAAGACGTTCGTATAAGCTGTTCGTATAAGTATCGATTGGGATAAGCTGCCTCGAGTAATCTTCGACGGTATTCTTATTCCCTTTAGTAACACAGTAAAGAATTTAAGTATAATACTTGACCAATCCCTTTCGTGGTCTCCTCAGTTGTGTGAGGTTAGCAGGAAGGTGTTTGGCACTATTGGTTCATTGAGAAGATTACGCAACTTTCTCCCCATACCTACTAGAATTGCGCTGGCTCATTCTTTACTTTTCTCTATACTAGATTATGCTGACATCTGTTACCTTGACCCTTAAGCAATTAAATAAACTTGAGCGTCTTCAAAATGTTTTTATCAGGTTCATATTTGGTCTTCGCAAATATGACCATGTTTCTGAATATCGTAATCGTCTCAAGTGGCTCCCAATTCACCTTCGTCGGAAAACTCACATACTCTCTCTTCTTTACTGCGTGTTATTAATCCAAATAGTCCGTCCTACCTTAAAGATAAATTTGAGTTCTTATCGTCCTATTCCTGTTCCTTACGTTCCTTTGCAAATTTACGTCTCAAAACTCCGACACATCATTCAAAATTTTACAGTAAATCTTTTGCAGTTGAGGCAGTCCGGTTATGGAACTCACTACCACTTAATATAAAGCAGGCTCCCTCTATATACTTCGTTACTATCCTAAACTTAATGCTTCCCTTGTTCCTATTGTGAGTGTTCATGTTTGTGTGTCATTGTTATCATCATTACGTTCGTCTTTGGTTTTGTTTATGATGACAAGTAATACTGTAACCTATAAACATCTACATGAAAGTAGGAATTTCAATGTAGATGCGTTGCCACTCCTGAGGCGTAAGGTGTTACGCCTCTGTGCCAGAAATTATAGGCCCCTAATCTATCTGGACAACGTGATCTGCTTACCTAACCTATTAATAAAAATAATTTTGCTATGAACAGTCTCTCCACTCCAAACGTTTCCGTAATGTGATACAGAAAATGTTATTTTATTTTCCATCAAAACTACCATAGCGGAATGCAAATAAATAATTGGATTGTTGCTCGTAGTCTTTAGATATGGCCATACAATTAGTGCTGCTTTGCAACTGCCTCTTATATGTTCATTGCATCTAGTCTGGTTACTCCTCTTGCCTTAAGTATCATATTTATTTTTGATGTGTGAGCTTTTTGATCGTGTGTCCTTCTTGACTGTCCAACATTCTGAACCGTAAATTAGCTCCGGACAAATTGCCGTTTTATAAACTTAGCCTTTAATATTTATAGGCATACAGGGATAACAGAGTATGCCAGTTAACCAACGCCGCTTCAACTATGCGGTACTAATCCTGAGGATCACATCAGCGTCTATGTTTGCACTCTTTGCAGCAGAGCATGGAGCCTACGTATTTAAATATTTTTATGTGTCCTTCTTGACTGTCCAACATTCTGAACCGTAAATTAACTCCGGACAAATTACCGTTTTATAAACTTAGCCTTTAGTATTTATTGGCATACAGGGATTACAGAGTACGCCAGTTAAAGAACGCCGCTTCAGCTATGCGGTACTAATCCTGGGGATCACATCAGTCTATGTTTGCACTGTTTGCAGCATAGCATGGAGCCTACGTATTTAAATATTTTTACTGGTAGTATGGGTGTTGATCCAATTTATCAACACCCATACCACCTATACATTTTATTTTTTGACGTGTCATAAGAGGTGCCTGTCACCCTAAATGAATAAATGAATTTCTGATTCTGATTCTGAGTCTGAATGCAAATAGGGTGTTCGGTAGTTTTTTCACTGAACATACATTTCATATATTCTGTTTTCTGGTGTGGTAGTTGATTAAGATAGGCTTTTCCACAGATCTGCGGATATGTCATCTCAGCCCGAAGCCTAATGGTTTTCATTTTAGCCAAGGCTTAGGTTATGTAAATTTATTGGTATATTTTATTTTGGACTCGATTTTTATTTTGGTAGGAACGCCTAGAAGGGTTCGCTTTAGGTATAGTTTCGCCATGTCCGTCCGTGCGTCCTCAGTTTAGCTCAGAGACTCTTTATACTAGAAAGCTGAAATTTATAAAATGACGACTGTAATAAATAGTAGGTATTTAAAGGTAAATTACTAACCGCTAAGTAAGCTTAACAAATTTACGAGCAATAGTTGATCACCTTATAAAATGTAATGAGAAATGGTACATTGCGCGTGGCCCGTGGTCTATAAAAAAAGGCCAGTGTTATAGCATTTCACAATTCAGTGTATGTAATACGCACGCAATTACCGGCTATAAAAACTTCCATTATTTGCTTCACTCATTAAAACTTCAGAGAAATCCCCTCATCCTGTACGTTTCCATTGCAAATGAAACATATACAATAATTTATTTATGCCTTAGATCCCTTTTCAGAATCACTCCATGCCTTAAATCAAGATCGGAATAAAAATGTGGAAATACATTTTTTTTTATTAATCATAATAAACCAGAACTCAAACCGATTCTAATTTTATATAATAGAATACAATTTTTCTGAAACGAAAAAAATGTTTATTTCTTTGTGTTGAAAAGCAATACAAACAAATTCCTAATATGATCAAAGGTCGTTGTGGTATTCATGAAAGAGATTTTAATCGAATCATGTTCTAAGTGGCCTCTCGCAAAACGGACTACCGTTATTTTACGGAGGACACACACTGTATGCTGTAACTGCTGTTTACTGGTGGTAGAGCTCCAGTGACGGAGCTCGCGGGCGTAGGTACCACCGCATTAACTAATAAACTTGCCGCTAAATGGATGTTTAGAACTATCATGTTTCAGTCAGGTGGTAATGTACGGCCCTGTAATTTCGGGCACAGAGGCATAACACCTTAGGCCACAGGAGTGGTAACGCATCTACATTTTGACCTTGGTCTTTGTGTGGGTGACTATAGGCTGCAGTCATCACTTAACATCAATGTGAACTGCATACGTGTTTACCACTTCCAAGCCATAAAAAAAAATGCCTAAACTAGAAATGCAAGCAACTGTTATTGGACTATTTTGATGAATTTTTTGATGATGTTCTGAAATTTGTTATTGCAAATATCTTAGGTTTTAAAGTGCAAGAGGTATATAAATTATGTCTTGCGCTATTGTCCTGGGGCTTCGCTTTGCTGTCTTGCTTTAACCTGTGCGCGCAGCTTATACATATAGAGCAAGACAACGGAGCGTTTCAATCGCAATCCAATTAAAATTTCGACTAATTATTACATTTGCAGAATTAGGCCCACTAGTTGGTTACATTGTGTTAATACAAGACTCCTTAATTATAGGTGCGACTGCTAGTGTTATTCCCTTACATTGCTACTTTCTCAAAATAATTTACCCATCACACACCCGACCGCTCCCGAAATGCTTAACCGAGTAGATCGCCTATGATCTACACCAGCCGCGGGGCCATGTGCGCTCTTGTGGCACCCTTTAACATTCATTAATTTAAAATTTTCGCAGGTTATTATTTAAACAGAAATCATATTGTATAAATATATATATATACTTCATTAGGTATCAATTATTACCATATTAGCAAATAGCATTGAAATAGCAATTAGCATGCTAATGAAATTTACGAGAAATAGCATTAATTGCCATCGCTACAGCTCAGTGATTTGAGAACATAACAGACACAGATTTAATTTCATATTGTTTTAATGTTATTATGGATTGTTTTTAGGCAGTGCTGGTGCGTGTAGCCGCAGACTCACTCTGGAAGGACGGAGCTACAGACGAAGACAGACGAATAGCGGCACAACACTCGAACATAATTGTCATCGCCATTCTCATTGCCACAACCTTGGGATCGGTCCTCACGACCGTCTGCGGCCCCATACTACTATCGCAAGACTCCAAAATTGCTCCCGAGGGTCGGTGAATAAGCTTTTTATCCTCCTTAAGTTAATTAATCAATCAACTTCCATTAATAAAGTGGGTGACGTCATATGTCAGCTACGTTCTTTTCTTGTTTTAATTGTATGTTATTTTTTCATAATCGAATGATAGAAGTACGTACACAGCTTAAAATTCAATTTATATTTCCTGAGTCGACCTGTAATTACTGCCATGAAATGCCTGAGTAATTAATATTAGCTTGTTATTATTGAGACGGATAGGTATAACAATACATTTTGAGACCTCTGGCAATAGATACTATGGGGAAATTATAGAATTATTCAGTCCCCTTTTAATCTTAATGTTATAATTATCACAGAGACCTAATAACTAGTCTCAGGGGTGGCAACGCATCTGCATTTTGACCTTTGGTCTTTGTGTGGGTGTCTATAGGCTGCAGTCATCACTTATGATCTATGTTCATCGATAATTTGAAAACGCCTCTACAGATTTGGATAATTCCATTGTTCTAAAGACATGCCAATAAGCTCGCCTGACCTCAACTATTTCATGAAACCCAAAACATAACTGCCATGTCTCCTTACTCGTTCTGGAATATGTAGCCTTAATGATATATTTATAAATATTTATATTTTAGGTACTTTGACATTGCTGAATTTGACGATTTTTGAATGAACTCATTTTATTACAGATAACTACCGCGTCACAACCGTATCGTCGGCCCAGTCGACCGATAATGGAAGAAATAACGATTTCGAATCTTTTCGGTACATAGACATGTAATAAAATATGTTAAGCCACATCTGTTTTCATTTATTCTCCTCAGTTTGTATCTACATACATTGGAGTACATTTTTCACTAATTTTGTTTTAAATATATATATATAGATTTTCTTTATCATCAAAACAATCCCCACCCTCGCAAATCTGCGAGAAGAATAAACTACTAATATACTTGCCGCTAAATGGTAATATTCAGCACCATCGTGTTCCGGTCAGGTGGTAATATGGTATGGTAATGGTGGCCCTGTAATTTCCGGCACAGAGGCATAACACCTTAAACCTCAGAAGTGGTAACGCATCTGCATTTTGACCTATGGTCTTTGTCTATAGGCTGCAGTCATCACTTAACATCAATGTGAACTGCATGCTTGTTTGCCACTATCATTAAATAATAAAGAGGTCCTCCCAGGTCACGATCTGCAACGGCCGATCTGGAGATCACTTAACCGACTCCGCACTCAGGTAACCGTTACAGACAAAACTTGTGCAACTGGGGTTTCATCTTTCCGCACTGTGGAGCGTTGTGACTGTGGAGCCATTGCTCAAACCATGGAACACATGCTCCAATGCCTGCTTTGCCTCAGATCTTGTACTTTGGAAGATCTAAGAACTGCAAACGACGCAGCAATAATTGTGGCGAAATATTGGGCCAATAAAATTTAAATCGAACTGCTGACACGAGAAGATGAAGAATCTTCTTTAGGAACCTATAGTAGGAGCACTTATTTTTATATTTGGAAACACTTATTAGCAGTGTAGATAACAGCTGATTATTTGTCCTAAGCCCTCTATTGCTAAAACGAGGAGGTTTTGTTTTTCGTAAATAACTTTGTACATAAAGTATACGAGTATACGCGCCAAACTTAAATGCCAATCTCTTAGCTAGCGACGACCACACAGATGAGACAGAAAGGGGGTTTCAATGTTGGCCTGATGAAAGCGAACTAATACCACATTTTCGTCTCGTGGGGGAAGAAATAACCTTCTTTAGACTTGTAACAATCTTCACGGACGCATTTAAGGTTTGCACGTACTGTATAATAATATATCTCAATAACTTCATCTCAAAAAATATCTTGTTATGTTCCTATTATACTATTATGAATCGAATGACACCTAATACATCCTTGCCGGAGACTGCTGAAATAATGTGGTCAAAAAAGTAAGTACTTTTTGATTGAGGACTCTAAATCTATTCACATTCTTGGAGGAAGACCTGCGAGGAAGAATGACTAAGGAAAAATGATTAAAAATTCCTGTTGTTACGGCAATCAATCATGTGATGTACATCGACATGCGGTGTCATTTAACAAGAGCAATAAAATCCATTCAATGTTCATAAAGGTAAGACACCATCACATGTAAAAAGTAATACCTACCTTTGTTTTGTGATATTTCTCAAATATAACATCACAAAAATTCACAAGGTTTCATTAGATTACACCTAACGTGGTGAACCTTTCAATGTTGTTCATTACGTGGGAAACTTTAAAATGTAACCTTATTATTTCGGAGTTATGACTTTGATGATTACACTCCCAAATATAGTGTAAATTTGAGTCTTTTCCTAATCCGGAGCAAGTGTGTTCATACTCATTGTTACCAATAGTTAATTAGTGCACCTTGAACTTAAATTAATGAAACACCTTTCTTAAATACTCCTTTTGAGGATATATTATCTCCCACAAAAGTAGACGATGAGTTGACTTTAAATTTTTTTTGAATACATAATAATAAGATTGCACTCATTAGTATAGTATCAAGTAGGTATTTATGTAATTAGAACGCATTTGATATAATGCCCATTAAATATGTATTTATATAGTTGAGTCAGGAAATATTAAAAACCTCAATTTTGTTTTTCCATACAAATAGTCCGTATATATCAAACCTGTGACACATTATTTCATTCTGAGGCAATACGAAGTTTGCCGGGTCAGCTAGTACTTGATAAAAATATGCGTTTGACAGTGTCAAGGTGATTATGTCACGTAATTCCGCTGGTCCCCACGTACTTGTAGCTTGGTCGGAGGTAACCTTTATAAGGGATACTTCTTCGTCAACGTAAAAACGTGAATCTCATAGAAAGACTAGTTGTCGCAAAGAACTTCGTGTTAATTGTTGAGTACTGTATTTGATGATGGTTTGTAACAAACTTTTGAGTTTATAAAGACAGGCTTCATTGAAACTAATAAAAATTGACATGCACGTAGTAAATCGTTGGCTGTTTTGTAAATTATGTAGAGTAAAATGGCCTTGCTTCCCTGGAAAAGATAATTTATTTTGTAGTCAAAATTCGTCGTTCACTTTACTTTATTTACCCTTGACAACTTTTCCTTAAGTAAATCAAAGATTACAAAATGCGATGACAAGGATTTAAAAATTTAAGACAACTATATCACTAGGGTCCGTAGAATTTATATGACAGTTGTGTCTCATGAATAGACATTATATTTTAGGATTTGTCTCTAATTTCTGATTAGACCACATTAAATACCTACTGCTTTTATTAAGTCCTAATACATCATACTGCGGGATGTGATGATCACATCACCCATTAATGAAGTAGATTTTTTTTCCGCTAGTGCATTCAGTAAATTGAACAATGACGGTGAAATCAACAGAGAGCAGTAAGTATAATAACGCCGGATGGGCAGCAGTATCCCACGTTAAAACTGCCGACACTGCTCTGGCCAATCTGTTTGTCGAGCGTGGTGATTATGGTATATTCCCCCCTTACAGGGATGTTTTTGTCTAGCTGTGGACGTCTTTCGGAGGTGATGGTGAGGATGATGAAGAAAAAGAACATCAATAAAAGGCAACAAGCAGAATCCACCTCGACACATTCCGCTACTAACTTCAGTGGGTATTTCTAAAAGAAAACAAAAAAAGTAGATTGTAGAAATGATATTTGCAGATTTTTTCGCGTATACACTACGCCCACCTTTTCTTCTCCGGGTACATTACCAAACTTCGAGGCACTGAGAACCAGAGATAACGAACTTTACACCATTATCTCTGATAATCCCCTCCCCGAGAGTCGAACCCAGGACCCTAGCGTAGTAGTAGTGGCCTGCTACCACTAGGCTACTGAGGCAGAGGGTAAGTGAAGAAGTTCGGAATAATGGGTACGCTAGAAAATCCGCAAATATGTATATCTGCAATACATACAATTTACGAAGCTCGCGAAAATCTGCGAAAAAGAAATAGTTAGTAAGTACCTACATCTATTCTACACATAACTACTGTAATACATGCCCCAAGTTTCCCAAGATATGGCTCACCAAAGCTCGCTTCTTCCTCTTTTTAGGGTTTTATGGTTTGTCTGTGTGTCTGTCTGTCCGTCTGTCACAGCCCATTCGATTCGAAACTACTGGTTGAGTAAAAACTTGGTACTCATATGTAAGTTACCAGTCTAAACATGGACATGTCAATGGCTTTTAAATAGGGGCGCCACAAATGAATGAGAAATAACGATTTATAAAAAAATTAAAGAAACAATCTCAGTTTTTTTTTATGTAATGAAAAGTGGCAAACAAGCGTGCAGTTCACATTGATGTTAAGTGATGACTGCAGCTTATAGACACCCACACAATGACCAGAGGTCAAAATGCAGATGCACTGCCACTCCTGAGGAATTAGGTGTTATGCCTCTGTGCCGGAAATTACAGAGCCGTACATTACCTCCTGACCGGAACACGATAGTGCTCAACCATTTAGCGGCAAGTATATTATGTAATGCGGTGGTGCCTACGCCCGTGAGCTCCTTCACTGGAGCTCCACCACCAGTAAGTTTTGCAAAGTTTACTGTGTGATGTATTGAATGAGAGGTATTAATAAAAATAATATTTCAAATATGATGTAAACGTTTTTCAACAATTTACTTGGTCACTGCTGCTTAGTGGATATTTAGGTTTTATCCTAATGATGAAACGGCCAAAATTATCCTTTAGAAATCCCCATATCTGTTCTACTACTCTTACATATATGAGACATTGACATTGATAATTCGTTAATCTACAAACACATTTATAGAGCCAATTGAAACAATAAGTAAAGCCATGTTTTATTTGTCGGTAAGTAAAGAACTCTCCAGTCGCGCATTAGTGAATTGGTTATTTTAAATAATATAGTATGTAAATAACTAGTGTATTCGTGTATTTACTGCATACTCTTTTTGCAAGGCAATTTAAGGCTCAAGTGGCAAAAGACAATATTATTCATTGATTCGGCCCACAACGTGACTGGTAGCGTATTGAGCTACTCTGCATTGCGCACGAGTTGTCGCCGTACTTGTTCATATTATTTTTCTCTTATCCAATGATCTGGGTGTACGTCTATTAATCTGAATTATTATTATTATTTTTTTTTGCAATTGTGGATGTGGACTGACCAAGAATGGATCATCAATACAAATATAGTGAGTATGATTACTTATGTTATTAATTTTTGTGAATTTTTATGGCATGTGTTATATATTATGTAAAGCGAATATTGAGATAAACTTGATATAAACGACATTTAAAAGTTAATATAACTTTCAATATTTTTTTAATAATTTCAATGTAGGTACCTCGAATATTGTATCCTGTGTTTTTATAACCATAAATTAATATTTTAAGACTTAAATCAAATCGAATCACTTTATTTGCATAAACATGTGTATAAAGAATTGTTGTTACAAAATAAATAGTAGTTTCGCCAACATCCAACTGGCATGCAAAATTTAGAATTTGCAATGTAACTATTAAACTATAATTTCAATAAAAATAAAATTCATAATAAATTAATTTTAAGTACATAGACATGTGTTCTTAGTGTTTCTTGAGCTCTACTCATTGAAATAAAACTTCTTTTGGGATTTGTTTCAAATGTACTGAATTATTAAAATTTGTCGAATGGCGACCGCCTACCGTGAGACGAAGCGTAGGCAGGTCCCCCACGAGGTGGACCGACGAAGGTTGCGAGCAAGCGCTGGATGAAGGCGGCCCAGGTCCGTTCGTTGTGGCAATATTTGGCCTGGACGTCTTTAGGTTAAAATGATGACGATGAAAATTTATTTTTAAAATCATAAGGTCTTTTAAAGGTATATTTTGTAATATTTTATCTATTTCTATAATTCAATTCAGGAAAAACGTCAAAGAAAGCGAAAGAAAAAGCGTTCAAGAAAAGCGTCTTTGGTTAATATAATGATTACAGCAGGTAAAAGAAATGAGTATTAGTATTGTAGAAATGAATGTGACATAAAATGGATTATTGATTATTATTTTTGTAAATCATATTAAAAAATCGGTCAAGTGCGTGTCGGGCCACGCGCAGTGTAGGGTTCCGTATATGTATAGTGTATTTACAGAGTAAGAAATGTAATTAAAAAATAAATAAATATTTTTATGGTGTTGTTCGAAATTTTCGAGTAAAATACATATGGTCGACTGTTACTCGCAAACTTGCAAGGCCAACATAAGTGTGATAGTTTTCTTTCATTATATATAGCTACTATTGCTGTAACATTTGAATCTCTAACAACGTCTGTAAGGGTTCAGTTCTTTTGAGGTACGGAACCCTAAAAAACAATAACATTTCCTACTCTCATTGCCGTTAGCTACCGTGACAGATTAATGTTCGTACTTATTAGGGTCATTTTTTGTGAATTTGTTAGTTGAAAAACAATCTGATCTAAATATTATGCAAGTATTTAACTAATACAACTCTTTGACATTGCATTTTAAATATGAATGAAATTTTCTTGTGCTATTTATTATTATTTACCAACTTCAGCTTGTGGGAAGATGTTGAGTAGTAACACACGATCGGATTCGATACGGTGGACCGAATCCGCCGACCAAATCCGCGCGAGCGGACCGCATCGGACTTGATTAATAAAATTTATGTCCGCTGGGCTCCTCTACACACGGCCAGATTTGGTTCCCACTTCAGTTTCATTTTTACCGTAATATTTCTATACTATACACTAACGGGTGCTGGAAGTATCTAGTGACGTAGGTAGTGAGAAAACTGTGTGCTAGAGTTCCTTCGCTTGCGATGGTGAAAGTGGGGCTGCTTAATGTAGGTTTCAGTAATGTGTCATATTGAATTAGGGCCGCATTAAGAGGTTAGGAGACTTCGAGCGAAGGTATGGCTCAAATTATTTTGCGAACAATATAAATAAAATTTTCAGTATAGTTGTTCGCAAAATAGGGATAACGATAACTAAAAGGTATGCTAGCTATTATTGTTCGTGGTTAACCGCAATGATTTTATCGGGAATTTAACTGAATTTCAGCAAGTTATGTATCCAGTTAATTAAATATCATTGCTGGACGCATTGCTGCGTACCTCCGATAACCATCAACTTTTTAAGGTGTTTATCTAATCTGTAATTTTAAATAATCATTTTAGTTTAACATACGGGCGATAAATTCGAAAACTAGTTTTATTTCAATACTAGTTGTGCCCGTGACTTCGTCCACGTGAGAAAAAATATGATTTTTCAGTATCTACCCGGACGAAGTGGGCGCAGCTAGTATAAAAGTAGCCTAAGTTACTCCTTATTACATCAGCTATCTGCCAATTAAAGTCCCGTCAAAATCGGAGACACTCAAATTCTATTTATTTGTATGTAGGTATGTATGTATGTATGAAGATAAAAGTAGCCTAAGTAACTCCTTATCACATCAGCTATCTGCCCGTGAAAGTCCCGTCAAAATCGGAGACACTCAAATTCTATTAATTTGTATGTAGGTATGTATGTATCTATGGATGTATGGAGATAAAAGTAGCCTAAGTTACTCCTTATTACATCAGCTACCTACCCGTGGGTGTCCCTTCAAAGTCGGATACACTCCAATTCTACTTATTTGTATGTAAGTATGTATGTATGTATGGATGTATGGAGATAAAAGTAGCCTAAGTTACTCCTTATTACATCAGCTACCTACCCGTGGGTGTCCCTTCAAAGTCGGATACACTTAAATTCTACTTATTTGTATGTAAGTATGTATGTATGTATGTATAGATATATGGAGATAAAAGTAGCCTAAGTTACTCCTTATTACATCAGCTATCTGCCAGTGAAAGTTCCATTAAAATCGGTCCAGCCGTTCCCAAGATTAGCCCCGCCAAACAGACAGACAGACAGACAAAAATTGTAAATAGTGTTGTTTTGTTATAATAATATGTACCGTGTATACATACATATGCATTTAGTAAAAAGCGCTTATTTTTATATTACAAACAGACACTCCAATTTTATTTATTTGTATTGTATGTATTGTATAGATATAGATGTATAGATGTAAACATTTATTCTGAAAGGTAATATTCAACATAAGACCTAAAAATTCTGTGAAAATTTTAAGCGTCTACTTCCTACCGTTATTATGATCGAGCAAAACATATACGAAAATAAAACACATTAACATTTTTATTTTTTATTTTTAGTAATTAATTATTTTGTCCATATAGCGGTATCAGAAATACATACTTTGTGTAAATGTTAGCTTTCTAGCTATCACTATTTATGAGATACAGGCTGGTGACAGACGGACGGACGGACAGATAGACAGACAGCGGAGGATTAGTTATCCGTAGGGTACATTTTTACCTTTTAGGTACAAAACCCCCTAAAAGATAGAACTAAGATACAGAATGGATTAAAAATATTCGATATGATTTTTTAAATTGACATAACTTTTTTATTTCTGAACCGATTCACATGAAACAAACACCAAATGTTAAGTGAAACTTACCACAATATATTAGTGAAATTCGCAAATCGAATAAGCAGTTTTTGATATTAGCGTGCACAAACACACAGACAAACAGACATTTTTCCTGGATAAAAAGTACCCAGTGTTGTGCGCCAAAGGTTAAAGTATAATCATACCAAGTTTCATTGTAATCGGATCCGGTAGTTTTTCTGTGATGCTTGAACAAACAGACAGACAGACAAACAGACAGACAGACAGACAAAAAAAATCTAATCACATATTTGGGTTCGGTATCGATCTAATAACATCCCCTGGTATTTATTTTTTTAATATTTTTAATGTACAGAATATACACTTCTACAGTTTTATTATAAGTATAGATTATGCTACATTTCTTGGTATCATTGACGAAGAATAAACTGACGCGACACAATGTCCAGTAGGTACCTGAACGGACTGTTGAATATTATAGGCAGGTGCCGGTTCTCAGTCCAAAATAATGCTAATGAGTGTTTTATTTACCCTCTGAAAATCAATAATAATCTTGATTATAACTATTGCAAATTATGGTTGATCTCTTTTGTCAAGTCAGTTATTCTAATATCGTTATACGTACACAGGTAATATAATAAAAAAACTTCGGTGTAATAATTGCCAACTGCTTTTTTAGGTATGTGAAGTCAATATGAAGTTTTGCCCTGCCCTGTTCTCACTAAAATTACCATTATTATTATTAGTATCAATAACTGCCCCAATAAATTTCTTTCTGTCTGAAATTACTGTCCTGTTGAGGCCTGTCATGGTCTAATAGAAATAAGATAATATTGGAAGACTTTGTTAATATCTAATAATAAAAAAAAAACTAAATACATTTACATAATTCAAGTAATTTAACCCATGATAAGATACAACACACTGACATAATGACGCATTTATATGCTATAAGGAGTTTGTATGTTTATGATTGCACAGGAAATTCATTAATTGTCCAAAATCTGGACGAGGGCGGCCCCGGACCGTCCGTTATCAATCTTTGGGGGAGGCCTATATCCAGCAGTGGACGTCTTTTGGCTGAAATGATGATGATGAATACAAGTTGAAAGTATACAAGTTGGAAAATAAGTATCACCTTTAACCATTCTCAACTTATCTTCTTCAAACCGCCACAATTCAGTATATAATAATAATAATAATGGCAACCCATTATACGTCCCACTGCTGGGCACGAGTCTCTCCCCTTTTTGGGGGGAGGACTGGAACTTACTCCACCACGCTGCTCCAATGCGGATTGGTGAAGGTAGGGTGGGTTAGTGGCCAACCCGCACAATTCAGTATGTTGGTCGTAAATCATGCCTAAACATCAATACATCTACATGGCATCCTGTACTCAAATGTGTAAGTAAACAGACGGGTAGTCGATGTTATGGTAAGGGGTTATCGTTGCCTATGAATATTGACACTATCAGATGAGTCGCAAACATGACACAAAGCAAGTAGATTGGTGTAACTATGTTGAGATTATTATCCCTACTAATATTATAAATGTGAAAGTAACTCTGTCTGTCTGTCTGTCTGTTACCTTTTCACGTCCAAACGAGTGAACCGATTTTGATGATTTGGTACAGAGATAGAGTTGACTTTGAGAACGAACATAGGCTACTTTTTGTCTCCTTATATTATCCCCATCCCCCTAAAATAGGGGGTGGAAATTTGTATGGAGCATTCCACAATTTTCAAGATAGAAAGTTAAAACTCGGTATGTGAACTCTTTGAGTTTAACAAACAATACGTACATCTTTTTTTTTTAGAAATCTGCCTTCATCCTTTTAACACGGGGGGGTGAAATTTGAAGGTATTGGGCTTAAGGCAGTGTTCAAGCTGGAAAGCCAAAAATAGGTATGCAGACTCTTTGTTACTAAAAAAAACAACATTTGCTTGTTATTTTTTTGAAATCTCCTACATCCCCTAAAATAGGGGATGGAAATTTGTATGGAGCATTCCACAATTTTCAAGGTAGAAAGTTAAAACTCGGTATGCAAACTCTATGAGCCTAACAAACACAACACAAAGCGGCATTTGTTGTAACTTTGTTATTCATTCGTATTGTATGAATTACAAAGATGTATTTGGGGTGTGTAAAAAGTTATTTTTGTTGGTGAAAACTGATAGTGGTGAACATCCATATATACTTACTGCTACGGAACCTTACATGAGCGAGGAGAGTCCAAATCGTTTTGGTCTATATAACAGATGGTGAACCTGTTGACATCGCTGGGCACATAACCAAACATCAAGGCACTGGGAAACTTCGACAAATGAAAAAATCCCAATAGAACCAGAGATAAAGGATTTTAGATCATTATCTCTGATATTTACTGGTGGTAGAGTTCCAATGAAAGAGCTCTAGGGCGTAGGCACCACCGCATTACCTTACCTATCTGCCGCTAAATGGTAGTGTTCAGCACTATGGTGTTCCGGTTAGATGGTAATGTATGGCCCCGTAATAACTATCACAGAGACATAATAACTGAGCTACCCCTGCGTAGCAACGCACCCACATCGTGACCTCTGGACTTTGTGTGTGTAGACGACGTAGCTCGGGATCCCGTCTAATATATATACTTACATAAATAAAACACAAATTTACATAAAAGTACATAATTTAAAATTTATTTATTTATTTTATTTATTTATTTTTAGGAGTATCAACAGCAAGTTAAAACATAAAGTAAAGCAACATTACAAAAAAAATCAGAAGCCAATGACAGATACCCACGCATAGGACACAGTTTAAATATCAAAGGAAGACAGTTAACTTAAATAACTTTTTAAGTATGCAAACTAAACATACATAACTATAGCTTACATTAAAATAAGTGTTAGTAAACAAATTCAATCAAAAAAGTCGCTGCTTAAAAGTCTCTTTGGTGTGGAATCTTTAGTATTAAATATATTAGGTCAAAGTCGATATGCTTACAATGTTGATTGAAGCTGCTGCTTGCTCTCCGTAGAAAATAATTTTGACGATAATTGGTATGAACAGGATGAGTGAATATGGGCCGGTGTATTCGAGCTGTTTTTGAAGGTACGTTAAAGAGTAATTTTGATAGAAAAATGAAACTTTAACCATATATTAACTTTTTATACCTATTATAAAATATAACTTATTCTATTAAATACCTAGAACGTTATATACCTACGTCATAGCTCCACCACTGTAGTTGCGGGTCAGTGAAAAATTTTTTTTTATGTAATGGAAGTGGCAAACAATCATGCAGTTCACATTGATGTTAAGTGATGACTGCAGCCTTTAGACACCCACATGAAGACCAAGGTCAAAATGCAGATGCGTTACCACTCCTGAGGCTTAAGGTGTTATGCCTCTGTGCCGGAAATTACAGGGCCGTACATTACCACCTACATTACATTACATTAGTGATCTACCTTACGGTAGCGCGGTGGTGCTTACGCCCTCGCTCGCCGTTAGTTACTGAAATTCTACTGCAATAAAATTAATATTTGAATAAATTTATTTTAATGTTTAATTTTATTATTTGTTTAGTTGTATCTAAAATATGATTGTTCTAGTACTGTTTCCAACGATTTACAACAGATATATCAGATAAATTTATCAAATCATACCAAGCTATTAGCTGCTCCTACGATCTTCGTATCGCCTATAGAAAGTTGGAGTGTGTTATAGAAAAAATGTCCAAAAAATCGAAAAAAACAATTGGTGAGAATCACCTATACCATTTAGAAGTTTAAAAAAATAGACTACAACCGATTCTTCTACCTACCAAATATACACGCAAAATTTCATAACAATGGGTCCAGCTGTTTCGGAAGAGTATTGTTACAAACACTGTGACACGAGAATTTACTACTACTGATACAAATTATGAGAAACTAATAACTACCTAAAAAGATATTGGCTGACATCAAAACGTCTAAAATAAAAATCGAAAATAGTATTAGAAAAGTATAACATCAATGATTAAGGCTCGATTAAGTGTTACAGGCTACGAATAAATAATTCTGTATTCGTAGGTTACAGGTGAACTATTTTTATATTCTAACAACACTTTCAAAATATTAACCCCTTTCTCCCACCTACGCCATCTGTCATTGTCATTCGCTTGGCTGTGCACTCGTGCACTGTGGAACGGAACTGTGATCTGTTTTGTTTTTGAGTTTCCGTTCTACATGTACTCTCTATAAAATCGAACCATTTTTGATTCTGTTTACGACCGCGAAGGATATTACTATTATCAAATAAATAGGATTTTATATCCCTTCCCCCCTGGACGCGAAAGTGAATAGACGTGTGCACGTACAAGTTAATTATTTTTTAAGAGAAATCATTAATTAATTTAAAATAATAAATAAATATACAAATTTCGCGTCAAGTACCAGGCGATCATAAACAACAAGCAACGCAAAGTAGTGGAGAGAAGGAGACAACAACAAGCGATAGAGGTAGTGGGCCGAGCTACGCACGCAGCGCAAGGAGTGAATGTCGCAGGAATACGTCACAGCGGCATCTGTCAACTTCGCCATCTATAAGCGCTTGCCACAACATCATAGGCGGAGCGATTAGCGACTAAGTTCAACGTATGGTCCAAGTTTAGTGCTAAAAGTTTAGTGATCTCGTGATATACATTTTGTACTGGATAAATTAATTGCATTAATAAATGTCTACGAAAAAATCATCACCAAAAGGCAGCAACAAAAAAACAACTCCTAAACATCATTCGTCAGACACAGCTCTTCA
This sequence comes from Macrosoma leucophasiata, assembly GCA_036365455.1. Lineage (NCBI taxonomy): Eukaryota > Metazoa > Arthropoda > Insecta > Lepidoptera > Hedylidae > Macrosoma > Macrosoma leucophasiata. Next base: position 15,162,012 of record JAWQUS010000007.1, on the reverse strand, counting down.
TATGTTACAAACTCAAGAACAATCTGACTCCGGTGTTACCAGAAGAACTAAAAGAAGACTAGATGATCCAACAGACGGAACTGAGACAACATTGTCTGTGTTGAGGACCATGGTTGAGGAGATCAAAATTCAACAAACGGAAAAGTTTAGTACCCTCAACTTATCCATGGATACTGTATTAAAGCAAAACCAGGACATCAAAACTTCAATGCAGCACCTATCAGAGAAGTATGATGAAATTCTACAGACAGTGACTGATTTGAAAAATGAGAATATACAGCATAAAAGTCGCATCCATGAGCTGGAGTTAGCATTGCAACAAAAGATTTTTGATCTACAGCACAAATCACGATCGTCAGGAATCGAAATTAGAAATATACCACAAGAAAACATTGAAACCAATACTAGCCTCTCCAATACAGTGTGTAAGATCAGCGAAGTAATTGGCGCGCCTATATTGGAATCAAGTATCCGCGATATCTATCGTCTACCAGGAAAATCATTAAATCCCTCCACCCCACGACCAATCATCGCAGAATTCACAACGGTGCAGGCAAAACAGTCACTTATATCAGCTGTCCGGTCATTTAACAAAGGAAAAGCTAGAGAAAATAAAATCCACACCGGACTCATCGGTTTATCAGGTAAACCCCAGCCTATTTACGTTACTGAGCAACTCTCTGCAAGTACCAAAAAGCTATTCCACCTGGCTCGAGAGTTTGCAAAGAAGAAGGCCTATCAATACTGTTGGATCTCTGGCGGTAATATCTTTCTGCGTAAGCTGGAGGGCGAAAAACAGATTTTAATTAGCGCTGAAAAAAGCCTACGGGATCTTGATAGTATCTAACTAATTCTATCATTATTTGTGTTCGTCTCTAAATCAGTTTAAATTATCTTTTTCTCCAACTCTATTTGTTTTTTGTAATTATACCTTGAAAACAACCTTTCACATTCACATACATACTCTATAAAAAAAAAAATAAAAAAAAAATAATTGTATATAAATAATAATTTGTAGCAACCACAATTCACACAATTCACAAAAAATACATACGAAAAGATTCAACGTACCGTTCTCAAATATTGATATATTAATCATTCAAAATGGCTATTATAAATAATATTAACGACGAACTCGACTATCTAAAAGTGGGAAATTCATTTCTATGCAACCCAGAGAATTCTATAAAACATATAAATACTTCCAGTGGTAAATTAAAACTAATTCACATAAATATACGGAGTGTAAATAAAAACTTTAACCAGCTCCAGGTTTTGTTAAGCATAATAAAGGTTGAACTCGACATTGTTATTTTAACGGAGTGTTGGCTTAGTAAAGTTCATCACCTGCCAATTTTAGATGGATTTCGGTCTCATTCAACGAGCAAAAACTTTAATCAAAATGATGGTATCATAATTTACACAAAAATAGGTCTGCTTAATACTATATGGGAACCAAACTTCGAATGCGGGAACTGTCTTGTATGTCAAATTGACAAAACCTTAACCATAGTTGCTATTTATCGTTCTCCATCTCTCAATTCTAAGATGAATTTTGATACCTTTTTGACCTGTCTGAACAATGTCTTTAATAAAATATGCTCCTGCCCAAACATCGCCCTCGTGGGTGATATTAATATTGATTTAGTACCAGAGAATAGAAACGACCGAAGTTTTCAATATCTCACTCTCAATGCAACTCACGGTCTTATGCCTACTCACGTATTTCCAACTCGCGTAGATCATTGCCTTGATCACGTTCTCTTAAAGTCTAACCTATCATCGACTACACTAATTCTAGACTCACATGTTACAGATCATAAACCCATAATCTTTGCTATTACAAAAACCAATCCTGGACGAAAAACTTACTGCACCTCGATTCGCTTAAACTACGAAGCCATTATTCTAGATTTAGAACATGTAGACTTTTCTATAATTTACCAAATCGTCGACATTAACGAATGTATGGATGAATTTATACGCATTATAATGTCAGCTATAGCAAAAAATTCTAGACATATTCAAATTCCAAGGCAAAAAAGAATCATAAAGCCATGGATAACACCTGGATTACTCAAGTGTATAAATAATCGTGACAAAATGCATATGAGAACTAAAAAGGCACCAGACAATATAACTCTTAAGATTACTTACACTCGTTACAGGAATTTTTGCAACAATTTACTCAGAAAGTTAAAAAAAGCATATGAATCACGCGAACTGGAGAAAGGCAAAAATAATCCTAAATATATGTGGAAAACCATTAAAAATATAACCGATACACAAACAACCCACACCAGTCCTACGGAACTCCTAACGGTGAGAGACGACCCCAAATCTTCTATAAACGAAGTGTGTCGCTATTTCACTAATATAGGCAAAAATTTGGCGGCAGCAATTACATCCCGGAATCACGAGTCATCTACCTTAGCCAGCAATCATCCGCGCTCTACAGTCTGTGATAGCCACAACTCTCCCATAAATTCCATTGCCCTACTTGAGGTGACCGAGGCTGATATAGAATCTCATATTTTACAATTGCGAGATAACTGTGCCGTTGGTTGGGATGGAATATCGTCTCTGCTATTAAAAAACTGTCGCCATATCTTAATAAAACCTATAACTTACATCTTTAATCGCTGTCTACAAATGGGCATTTTTCCGAACGCACTAAAAAAAGCAATAGTACATCCGATTTATAAAAGTGGGGACAGAACCTGCATAAATAATTATAGGCCTATATCAGTCCTGCCAACACTATCAAAGATCTTAGAAAAGATTCTAAACAACGCTCTTAAAAACTTTCTTGAAAAACATCAATTAATTGCTGCCAACCAATACGGTTTCCGACGAGGAGTGTCTACTGAAGACGCAACTCTAGGTTTAACGCAACTGGTCGCTATGAATCTCGATAAAAAAATTAAAACTTTAGGCATTTTTCTAGATCTCAGCAAGGCATTTGATACGGTTTCTGTTCCTTTACTCGCCTCAAAGTTAGAGCATCTTGGTGTCCGTGGTACCACACTTGATATCTTCAAAAATTACCTTGCCAATCGTACGCAAAGAGTTAAAATTGATAGATACCTTAGCGAAGAGGAATTTCTGACATATGGTGTACCACAGGGAAGCATTTTAGGCCCCACACTATTTACTATCTATGTCAATGACCTATGTAAAATGAGACTCTCAAATACTAAAATCTATGCCTATGCTGATGACACGGCGATCATCGTCTATGGACCTAACTGGGATATTGCACAAAAAAGAGCAGAAGCAGTTATGTTCAAAATAATGAAATGGCTAGATTCTAATCTGCTAACCTTAAATGTCCAAAAAACTACATATATTCCATTTGCAATACAGCGTAACACCTTACCCTCAAGCAGTTTTTCAATCATTGCTCACTCATGTCTAAATCCGATTGAACCTGCATCTTGTACGTGTTCGATGCTCACAAGGACTGACAGTGTGAAATACTTGGGAGTGCATATAGATGATGGATTGAAATGGAACAAACAAATAGATATTCTAACAACCAGAACTTTACGTTTAATTAATATATTTAAGTGTCTCAGAGAGTCTGCCAACCTTAACATACTAAAGATGGTATACTATGCTCTATGTCAATCCATCATTGGGTACTGCATAACAGTTTGGGGAGGAGCCACAAAAACCAGGCTTCTTAAATTGGAAAGAGCACAAAGAGCCATACTCAAAGTAATGCTACGAAAACCCTACAAGTATCCAACCACGCAACTGTATTCTGAGAGCAAAGTACTTACAGTTCGTCAGCTCTTTGTACTCAATTCGATCCTTAAAAAACACGGTGATCTATTACCACCGGATCCAAATAAACGAAAGGTTATTTTTCCGAGTGCTCAACACAAAACATCTTTCGCAAAACATCAATATTACATACTAAGCACTCATATTTACAAAGAAATTCATAACCACCTGAACATACTTAACATAAATAAACACACCGTGAAATCTAAAGTGACAGAGTGGCTATTAACGAAAGACTATGCCTCCATTGAGTCTATCTTGACTTATTTGGTTTAACGTGATAATTTTGTTTGATTTTAAATTATTAAGTCGTTAAATCAATAAATTAATATAATGTACTTAAATAAATCATAAATATTCCACGCCACATTATTTACATGCACTTTTGCTCAATCATATTCTGTAATCATGCTCACACACACACACACACACACACACACACACACACACACACACACACACACACACACACACACACACACACACACACACAACACACACACACACACACACACACACACACACACACACACACACACACACACACGCGTATACTTAATTTACTTTTTATATTTACTAGTTATACTTAATTTACTTATTAGATAGTATGTAGGTATGTAATTATAATTATAATTACCATTTGTAACATTTTATATCGGAGCTTGCTTAAATCATATATTGGGAAGGTCATTATGAAAACTGTCTCTTAAAATACAGGTAACCCTAGTTTAAGAGACAGAGCTATAATTAAGTACAGATTTATGCAACAAAGTAATTATATAGAATATTGTCCTAGTATAAGGTACCATTACTTGTAGTATTGTTATTACCTATATCTTTTTATGTCATCATCTGTATTTTTTGATTTTGGTAAATAAAAATGTTTATTATTATATTATATTATTATTTTTTTATAAATGTTCCCCTTTCTTTCTGTATATTTGTTTGGAACAGTTTTATCCAAAATAATACAATTAAGCTAATATTTGAAATCCTGTCATAATTATTATTAAAATTCCTTACCGATGTATGTACGTATCTTCACGCCAGGTCCCTAACGGGGTAAGCAGAGATTATATCAATAAAAGAGATTAATTGAAGAATAGTCTTTACTTAGTGTAAGGAATATTCTTGACTTACTTTTCATTTGTCCCAATTGGTTTTAACTTAGTTCTAAATATTCAGTAGTTGTCGGTTTCTCTATTCTCAAGGATATCGGACCAAAACCCGTATAAGTAAAGTTTTAGTGCACTATCTCTTGGGAATAACTGACTATTCAAGGATTCACGTTCGTTGGAGTCTATTCAAATATTATCTTTGATCGTTTATTACTTTTTTGTTTATTTCTTTCTTTCTTTCTTTCTATGAATTTTGTTTTCATAAAAACTTATGTCTTTGCTAGGTCACTATATATTATATCCCTAAATGGTAAAGATGATTCTCCACAATTTTTTTTTTAGAAAATTAACGAACTATATTTTTAGAACATAGGTCGAATTTCTAATCTAACTTATTGGCGCGATTAACAAAGTGCGTGCTGTAAATATCGTTTAAAACATGTTTAAAACAGACGGGTTAAATCCCTACTAATATTATAAATGCGAAAATAACTCTGTCTGTCTGTCTGTTACCTTTTCACGTCCAAACGACTGAACCGATTTTAATGAATTTGGTACAGAGATAGAGCTGACTTTGAGAAAGAACATAGGCTACTTAGTTATTTAAAAACAGCTAGTACTAGTAAAATTACATAATGTGGTTCCAGAATAACATCAAATTAGTATTTAGTATCTACATTGTACTTGTGCGAAGTCGAGGCGGATCGCTAGCGTTAAATGTTATGGAAAACATATGAAATTGAGCAAAGTATAAATTTGTGTTTATGAATAGCTGCATATTGGTGTGGTAATGAATGATTAAATCATTCTGTACTGACACTCCTCTCTGAGCACGTTACACGAGTGCGATAAACAGAAATACGCTGCACAATGTGCTACAAAACTACGACATACATAATTCGACAAAAGATATTGCGACGGTAATGCAAATATGCTTAACTACGTTAATGCCTTAAATTATATTGCTAAGTAATCATGTTACGTACGTAACAAGTACGAAACGTTCGGTACGTAAACGTACCGAACGTTTCAAACAAAAGGCAAGCGTACTTAGCAATAGTTCCTACGGGAACTGAGTCGTTGTATAACAGTTTGTAACTGATCAAACAGAGACGGATGCAATGTAGGAATGTTATCTAAAGATACAAGAGCAAACCTTAATTGCTAAAACTAGCTGTTGCCCGCTGCTCCCTCCACATTTTTGCGTAATCTGCAGAAACTACAATTATCCAGACCTTTAATAGACTTATAACAGAGAATAATTATGTAATAATACTTGCTTATAGTTAATTCTAAGGAATTCTGAAGTAAGTCAGCGCCAGCCATCTATGCCGCTGATTTACTGGGCGTCGGGACGCTGAGCGTCGGGACGCTGGGCGTCGGGACGCTGGGCGTCGGGACGCTGGGCGTCGGGACGCTGGGCGTCGGGACGCTGGGCGTCGGGACGCTGGGCGTCGGGACGCTGGGCGTCGGGACGCTGGGCGTCGGGACGGTGGGCTTCGGGACTCTGGGCGTCCGGACGCCCAGTTTCCCGACGCCCAGGGTCCTGGATCGGGCCGATACGGTAGATTCCTGCCCGAAGTCAAGTTTTTCTTTCCAATTTTTTTATTTTTAATATTTAATTAACTTACTTGAGTTGCCTCAATAGCCTTTTGGTAGCAGGCCACTACTACTACGCTGGAGGTCCTGAATTCGATCCCCGGGTAGGGGGCTATCAGAGATAACGGTTTAAAATCCTTTATCTCTGGTTCTAACGGGATTTTTTCCATTTTCTGGAAATTTCCCAGTACCTCGAAGTATGGTTATGTGCTCAGAGATTGCAACAGGCTCGCCACCTGTTACCTGGGCCAAAATCGTAACCGGCGTTTCGTGGGTGTTTGCATGAATGCTTGAATGCATGCATTTACATGCCTACCCCTTCGGGGATTACAGGGTGAAGTTATGTTAATTTATTTAAATCACTAAGGAGTTTTGTTTGGAGTTGGAGTTGAGATTGATATCAATTTCGATGCAAAAAACCCCTAAAATAACTTTCTACCCTTTTTTTACCCTGTTAGGCTATGAGTTTCAATAATAAGTAACGCGACTTCCATCAATTCTGATAAAAAAAGTTCATACAGAATTTGAAGTAGATTGGAGCAAAGAATCACGTTGTCCAATACAAATTTTCCCCCGTTTTTCATCCTCTTAGGGGTAGAATTCATACGTCATACAAAGACCAAACCTTCCAAGTTTCAGGTCTCTCTCTACAATCAGCGGTTTAGGTTGTGCGTTGATCCGTCAGATTACATGGATGACGATAATGATACCTACTAGACAAACTAAACATATACCCAGTCTTACTATTATGCCGATAAAAAAAACCTACTGTGTAATTTATCTCCACAAGAGTTGAAAGATAATAAAGTTATATTTAAAGTATCTTAGGCCTTGAATCTATTTATTTTAATTTTCAAGTGAAATGAATTTCGTTAGCCTTGTCATTGTTATTGGTGAAATTAAATCAATGACGAATTTTATCAAAGCACATGATGTAGATAGTGCTGCTACTTTAAATTATGTTTACTCGTGTACATAGTCGAAAGGCCAGGGGTGCGACCGCCTATCGACATTGCTACTGTCGTTGTCATTGCTGTCAAATTTTCATGTCCATTTTTACTCTAACTAAATAACAATAATCGAAATAATCTACCGCTATCGCTTGTTTCTCACCTACGAAAGCAAGACAAACAGTCAGATTATCACTACTGCTTTTAAAGGAACTATAAATCGACATGAACATTTGACAGCAATGACAACGATAATAGCAATGTCGATAGGCGGTCGCACCCCAGGTGATGCAATCGACGTCCGTCCGTCCGTCTGTCGTCCGCCTTTTTTTTGTAATGGACTCATGTAGGCGGCACGTCTTGAAACGGCATAAGTCTATTTCACCTCGCCATCTAGAAACGGCAATAGGCGCTCGCAGCCTAAATAAAATGTTGGCTCAACTGCCTACGGGAGACCTCTGTGGGTCCGAAGCTCAGCGTGCGCATAAGACATGCGATTAAGGGCGGTAAAAAGGGCGGGCAACAAAAGAACACAAAGAATAAGAGAAGATAAGAAAAAAGATAGAAACGGAAGAATAAAGCTCATATAAATGCTATAGCTATTCTAGGCAATAATCTATAGCACTTGAAACGGGACTTAAAATATATTACTTTCATATTTGCCTAGAGTTACCAAGTAAAATAGGATTTTTTTTTACATTTTAACGTAAGGCTTAATTTGGTAAACATAACTGGCTACATTTGAACTAAATTCAAATGAATTAAATCAAAATAAATTTAAGAAAACACCTCGATTGCTTGATACTTACTTGTGATTTTGAGTTTGATGAAAAGGATTACCTTTACGTATGTCGTTTGTATTAGGTAGGTACCATTCCTTTCACCACAACAACGTAAATAAATGAAACTACATAGAACTCAAACACCAACAAAAAAAACTTAAAAGCATAGGATGCTTATAAAAAATACTATAGTATGAACACACGTATGCCTGATCACACAGAGTAACGATTGTGCCAAATAGCTTCGCATAATACAATACGCTCTCTGATTTATTGCAGATAAGCAGACAGTGACAGTCATCGATAGCGGCGTCTACGTGGTACACGAAGAGGAAGTGAAAACGTGAGTAAGTACATCTTTATTTACATAATTTACAATATCAGGAGCTGCTACGTATCTATATAGTACGTTAATTGCTTAACTTTTGTCGTATAATAATAAATCAAACCCATGGCCGAAGACGACAGTTTATTACTCAGAATCACGAGCAGTAGAGAGGAGATCGTTGTAATGCGCGAAATTTCGTAAGACAGTTTTTAATTGCGTCCCAATTAGTAGGCACGGTTCTTTTTGACTTAATTATCAATCGTTTCAGCCCGTACGATGCACAACCAGACCCCAAAATTAACAAAGTTCCAACAGGAAATGGAATTGTCAAAAATGATTTATGGAATCGCAAATCAACGACAGATATTTTACATTATTTCACATTAATATTATTAGGTAAGTCCATTTTCATGTTGATCCTGAAAACTCATTTGGTATATGAATAATGTGACAATCATACAAATATCATATCTAAAAATCTATTTTCAATCAGCGCTAACATTATGATTTATAAATTAAATCCAAAGCGAATATTGTCATCGACATTCAACTGCAAATTGTTTTTCCTATTATCTCAAAATTTCGTATTATTGTAGTAGATAATAACACGCTTATAATTGATACAATTTATAATATAGTTAATGTACTGTGCTTGTATAGTCGTTATTTTTTTTAATTTATAGGTGTTTTGACATGGGGATTGTTATGGTGTGCGTGGGGTGACGGTTGGCAGTGGGATGGGCAGTGGTTCAGATTAGCAGTGGTAGCGGTGGTGGCATGGGGCAGCGGTGAAATTCTTCAGAGGCTTACCACCTTACCACCGCTACTTGCCGCTCTGATAACAGGAATACTCGCGAGACATTTCGGCATCCTAGACATGCGACATTACACACACATTGATTCCTTCTTAAGGTAATTGAATATCGAAAACTTTTAGAACATAAAGCAACACGGAGGGGAGTAACCATTTGCAGGCTTTCCCCTCTGTAAAAATACAAGCCCAAGTAGGCCTATGCCTGTTGCTTAGATGTTTAAATGTGTGCGTGAAATTGTTTATATATATTTTTTTAATGTGAAGGTGAGAGTTTCATAGTAAAAGACGATTTTTATAGTGTGAGTGTGTGTCACACGTATTTCCCCCCGCAAAAAATATGTGTTTTGTGTGTACAATTATACCTAAGATACAGCTTATATCTACAGTGTAGGGAGAGTTCCCTTCTAGGTAGATATAGTCCCTAGGGACACTCTCAGGAGTATAAGCGTATTTTAATAAAAAAACCTACAAAGTTTTAATAAAGAATGACTGTTACACATCAATGTGGTAGAACTTCACTGGTGGTAGAGCTTGAGATTGGAACTGCTTGCTGTACGTTGGCACCACCGCATTACCTAATATAATTGCCGCTAAATGGCAATGTTTAGCGCTGTCGTGTTCCGGTCAAGTGGTAATGTACGGCCCTATAATTTCCGCCACAGAGACATTATAACTTCTCCAGCTGCGGCTGGTGGACGCGTCGAACAATATGCATTGTGCTCCATTCTGCAAATCTGTGAAGAGTTGCCTGCCCTATATTTTTTCTAATCATAATGCATCAACGATTTAAACCTCTAAATAGGTAGATATTGGAGTACACGCTGTATTTGCTTACACGGAAAAAAAGAGACGTTACGTATGAAGAATTATTATAATACTCGTAATTCCAATAAATACATACAAAGTTCCATCCGCGTTCAGTATTTCCGCTTCAGCATTTCAGATCTAAAGCGCTAAACACAGTTCGAGGAAATTCGGCAAAGCGATGACTTGCGATTTAAAAAGCACATAAGCTTTAAGTACCATGGACTTTCCATCACAAAAAATTAATTCCACTTAGATAAAGTCTAAGCAAATGCAAATGTGAAGGAATACAATTAAACAGAGTGCAATTAACAATAGTTACTCTTTATTATTTACGTAAGAAAATGAGCAAACTGGAATTCATTCGTTTTACCGGTTACTGCATATTATCTTCTACAAATAAGTAGTTGTAATCAGTATTGCTTTTTGTAGATAAATATATAACATATCTAATTAGTCGCTTTTAGCTAAAATAGATTTTTGTATTTATCTAAGTAAATACATAATATATTAATCAGACTTGGTTTATTTTATTTATTCTTAAATTTGTTATCTATTTAAATTAAAAAATATTTACAGACAATGACATGTGCTTAAAAACAAAACAAAGCAAAATGTAAAAATAAATAAAGAATAGAAATTTAATGTTTTATGTACAGGATGGACAAATGAAGTTCGCTTGGTACTAGTCGATACCCCTACGATCCCCAACCCGCACTCAGTATTGAGTTTGACCGCAACAAGATAATAAGTGGCAAAACTGATTTGTTGCCACCCCTTAAACCATTTTTAAATTAAATTTAATTGCCTCCTCCTGTAACTTAAGGAGGAGGCAATAGGATTAATACCATGGCTTAAGTTTACCACAACAAAAATTCTACTTTTAAGCATTTCGTACCTCAAATGGAACCTCTATAAAATCACTTGTTTATCTGTCTGTCTGTCACAGCGGATTTTCTTTGGAAGGACGATAACGATTTGATTGAAATTTGGTACGCAACACATGTAAATCAATAATCTAAACATTAACGTGTAACAAAAATAACTAAATTTTGAAGACATAAACTGTATGGTGTGATATATTGTGGGACCTTTGGTACTATCGCTGTGTGTGACGACTCTGATGTCTGTATGGTGCCTAGTTTGGTAGCTTGCTGACACCAGGGTGGTGCGACTGGTGTCCCGGTAAAATATAGCCCTATATAAATATATAATTAAAAAGATTTTTTTTTCCAATATTTTTTACATAGTTTAGAAATAATTCAAGAAAATAGACGAAAATTGAACTCCTTTATCTTTAATCTGAAATCTAATAATCTTTAATCTGAATCCTTTATCTTAAATCCGGAATTATCAAAATCAGATATCACACACCTTTTTTAAGTAAAGTTATATCCAGAAAATAGTTTGTTTTTAATTTATTTATCTGTTACAAAACGTTTACAAAATTATCACAATAATAGCACATAATAATTTAAGTTCTGTGCCCATATGAAAACCTACAAACAGTCTATGGTACTTATGATAAATAGGAAAATCATTTATTATACGGAACTCTGTAAAAGCGAATCCGCCTCGTACTTAGCTGCTTTTTATAGGTACATATATATTTTCCCCCTTATTCATAAACGTACATTAGATACGTTTTAGCTATAGAATGCTTTGTCTTTGTCAGTTGCATTGTCAAATGTGTAAGATAGAAAAGGACAAAGCAGAGATTAGCAACACTTTAGCTAAAATACGTTTATGAATAAGGGGGTTTGTGTTTAGATCTCAATTCATTAATGTACACTACTTGCATCTTTCCTACACTAAAAATATCTTGTACCTACTTATAATCTGCAATCTAAATATTATGTACATATTCAAATACCACAACAATTTATGCGAATAAAATAACATATTCCGCAAATCTCATTCCGGCGAGCGCAGAAAATTAAGTTTATACCTTCCTGCTTACCGCTAAAGCATTGAAGTTAACGTGCATAACTCTGGCCGAGCAGTTAGTCTTTTTCTGTTATCATAATAATATGTTGGCTTTGCGTATGCACATTATCTTTATTCTACTTTAATTTTAATTCTTTAAATTTAATTTAAATTTAATGATAATATTTAACCGATATGTAAATTATCAAATTTTTCAATTCTTTCATAGAAGAAAAAGAAAAATCTGTTCGTCGTAATCATAGTCATTCACTTAACAGAGTTCCAAGTGCAGGCACTACTGAGCAGCTACCGCTACCCAACAAACTCAGCGTGTTGCTCTTTTGTCGAAACCTTAGAGTTATTACAAATATTATTAAATAGAATGAATGTATGTATCTTCACGCCAGGTCCCTAACGGGGTAGGCAGAGACTGTAGAGCGCCAGATATCCCGGTCCTGACATACCTATCGTGTCGTGTACCTTCATCATTCTCTTCATACATGCACGCCGATTCCTAAGACTTTTGACCCCACCATCAGACAGACCTTGACCTATTTAGTCATGGTAGGTTAGTCTTGGTCTTCCTGGGCCTCTGCAACCATCCACATTCGGATTGTACTCGTATATCTATTTAGTCATTCGCTCATTCGACATTCTTTCTATATGCCCGAACCATCGGAGCATGCCTCTTCCATTTTTACACCGATACTATCATTCACACAAAGCCTCTTTCTTACATCTTCATTACGAACGCGATCGGTGAGCGATACACCGCAGATCTTGCGCAAAGATCTCATCTCGACCGCGTTTAATTTACTTTCATGCGCTTTCCTGCATAACCAGCTCCCGCTTCCATAAAGAAAAGAAAGAAAAAAGAAAATACAAACAATATAAAACATTAATAGTTATTTGTTTCTCGTTTATAGGAAGGTGTATCCAGTAATCATTTTGGGAAAAGGCTCGCTGGCATGGGATGTGAAGTACATGAAGTGCCATTGGCGTCAAGTGGTGACATTGGGCGCACTGCCATGGATTGCGGAGGTGACAGTTCTAGCTGTATGCACTCATCTATTTCTTGGATTCCCTTGGCGTTGGGGTTAGCTGTTTACTTCTTTTTTTTATTTTAGTATTAATTTTATTGGTATCAAACCTCCATCCCCTTATTTCGAGACGAAGTCTTTTTAAATTATCGAATTTAACAACTGGTTCCATGGTTTAGGCTATGCATTGATTGAAATAAACATCATTGTATGATAATCTTCTGTTGTACTAAAGTTAAAATGCCTTGATACTAGTTTAACATTGGTATTTAAATATAATCAGTTGCTAAGTAGGTACTCACATGACAACAAGTCGAATATCTAAAGAAAAAATAGCACATGTCTACAAAATTCAACCACAGCACACTTCCATAATCATTTGTACACTGTGTATCAACAAAAACGGCTTACCTTTTTAGTGATCAACAAAGTTTCACGCTACACTTCACATTAACTCGTTCAATTTCCGATCAAAAGTCTCTTCCGCTTTGTTTTGTTTTTTTTTTAATAACAAGTGAAGGAAAGTTGGTGTTGAAGGAAACGACTATCTTTACAATAATTATAGTTTACTGGGATGTAGAAACACACATACGCCATTTACCAGGAATCTGTACGGGATTGAAATGTACTTAGTCAAGCGGCAGAACGGTCGCCGGCGGTAAGAGGCAGTTATTGAGTAGATATTATTACATTTATTATTGTTAGGTACTAGGAAAATTATTTACATTAAACAACGATTTAACAAAATATTAATTTATAATAATAAGCTACAAATAAATATAATTCGTAGATAATAATGAATTGTCTTTATATAATATTAATCACAAGTTGAATAAAAAAATTTAGAGCCTATTTCACTGCGATTCATTTAGCCGCATTTGTTAACACTGCAACAACACATTAGTTCTAACGCGCGGGCCTCACTATTGGCTTGGCACCGACTTCAAACCTATGAGTAGGTAGGTACGTAGCCCATATTAAAGTAATTGTCTTATTATAATTAATAGATTACGTGTTTATTCCCTTAAAATGAAATTATGTTGAGTTTATTTATCGCTTTTTAGTGTTTTTAGTCTATTCAGTTTTAATTTTTTTTGAAGGTGGTTTTTTTTTTAATTTTAAAATAATTTATTTTTTGCTTTTTAGTGGTGTAACTATTATTAGTATTAAGTACTACAGTAAAAGTAGGTAGGTATTTTAACTACTACTACTATCTATTGTCTTTATCATCAGTTCAAGAGGTGTGTAACAGCGGCTTTTCTGGAATGGCAACGAAACGAAACTAACTTTTGAATTCTAATAGCGATTTCGAACACTATCTATTGAAGTAGCTGGTTTTTAGGCAGACAAGCAAAAGGCTAATTCAAAGTGTAGTGATAAAACCCGCTATTAAGATAGATAGTTTTGAAATGTTTAAAAAACTCGCTTACCGCTACTGTAGTGGCAGATTGTTTCAATAGGAACTGTGGCTCTTCCTTTATGACGCACAACACTGTTGTGGACATCTTTTGGGTAGGCTTTGTCCAGCTGTGGACATCTTTCGGCTGGAGTGATGTTGATGATGGTGATGGTAGTGGTGGTGATGATGTTGATAGAGGTGGTGATGAAGATGATAGAGTTGACGAAAGACATAGTGATGACTCATCAACATCACCAGATGTTGATGGAGGTGATGATGAAGATGATGATGATTATGACGGTGATGATGATCGTGACTCGCATGTGAACATCTCCTTTATCATCATCACTTTCATCATCAGCACCTCCATCATCATCGCGGTTTATAATAACAATGTTTTGAACAAACGTGTAACTATTATTAGTATTATTACAGTAAAAGTAGGTATTTCAACTAAGAAAGTACCATATATAGTCTTCATCATCAGTTACACTTCATCAAATTGTGCCTTCCGAAAGCAAACACACGGAACATTATATAATATCGAAAACCTTTCAAGTGTGCTATGAAATTTGAAGAGTTCCCTCGATTTCTCCAGGATCCCATCATCACATCTTGTCATGGTGACAATGGGCTCGCCTGTGAGGTATACGGCCACAAGACACGGAACATTATTATTACAAAAAATATCGAAAATCTTTCATGTGTGCTATGAAATTTTAAGAGTTCCCTCGATTTCTCCAAGATCCCATCATCAAATATTGACATGGTTGCAATGGGACCAACTGTGAGGCACACCCTTTCAAACAAAACCAAAATTATCCAAATCGGTGCAGGCGTTTTCAATTTATCGGTGAACAAACATTAAAAAAAAGATCCGGACGAATTGAGAACCTCCTCCTTTTTTTGGAAGTCGGTTAAAAATATGGGGGGTGGTGGAGAGTGTTTGTGTATGTGTTATATGTGTGCATCGGCATCCACGACACAGGTTTATAGTATAATACCTAAAGTAAATGTAAGCTTTTTTTTTAATAAATTACTATGTTAAAAATATTTAATCAATAATGTACTATTTTGTTTCATCCAGCTTATAAGTAAAATACTGAAATCAAAATTAAAATTCCATGTTTCCCTTATAATCTATAATAATTATTGCGTCATGGTGCCATTTTAACAGTATAATGTCTATCAAATCAATTTAAAAACGGAACCAGTTGTTTGTTCCCTGTGTCTTCTCTATTTATGACACTTGTTTACGCAGATTTCCTTGTTATCAGCCCGCCGGCAAGCTTTTGCTGCTTGACACTCCACGTTGTGTTGTATAAGGCATTTAAATAGTGTTATAAAATAATAAGATATAAAATAGGCAATATACCATGTAGGTACTATACTACACGTTGGTGAAAAGTATTATTTAGTTATTTCTTAAAATAATTTTATGAACAGAAATCTATGCTAAGAACTCGGTACTCCAACAGTGGTTTTTGATAACATGACATTCGAAGTAACGCACCATTCGAGGGTTTCGCATGAACGTGTTTGCAATAACGTCATTCGATACAGCGGCTTTCGACTAAATGTGTTTTCGAAATAGCTCGCAGGTTTTTTCGCAACAGCTTCCTCCAGCAAAGTCATTTGAAACTGCATATCAGATCGTAATTTTTACACCAGAATAGATATTAAAAAAAGAGTTTAAAGGGAGGTTAAATTTGTATCTTTTTTAATAAGCGAATATTTAGCTGATCGTTTTAATTTAACGAAAACAGGAAGCAGAAAATCTAAACGATTATCTTCATCAATGATCTTCTTTTTAATGGACTATATTGTATGAGTAGGCATTTATATAAGTATGAATATAGGCTTTTTCAATGATCGTGATCCGCTTGTGACAAAAATTTTAAGGGATAATTTCATCTATTTTGTTGTTTAAATGTTTGAAACCTTCCCTGGACTTCCACATATTTTAAAACTAGGCAAACAGGTATTACCATTCTCGGATTTTAGCCCAACTAACGTAGAGCCATCGATTTTTATTTAAATTCATTACCACCCACAGAAAGAACGCACACTCATTGAATATTAGGTGTATTAGGTATACACTGATTAATGACTCTTTTAACTTATTTGTCAACAGATAACATTAACTTAATAAGTTATCAAAATTCACCGTAAACTGGAAACATAGACAAATAAGTTAGTATAAAAAAGTTGAACATTAGAACATTTATGATTTGAAGTCAGACACATACGAAACTAAATAAGTTACAACACATTTATTACATAAAACCTACCTATCTCCCAGATACTTCTCAATTTCATGCTCCAAAAACATAAATTCAAAATGTTACAAACACACGTTCGTCGGTAAATTCTTTTCAAAACCTTCACAGTCCAGATTTACCAGAACGGAAACCGCGACGGAAAGCGTCCAAAAAAACTGTGCAAGGTAGCGGGAACAACTACAAAGGTGCGGGAACGTCACAAACACCCAAACCGAATATAGCATTTAAAAATCCGCATTAAAATCTCAGTTCAACGGCAGACATACCGCACGTAATAAAATAAAATTTGTCACGAATGCACAACACAAAGGCGCGCGATATGTGAGCGCTACAAAGCCAATTCAATAAATTTCGCTATAGAAGTCATATTGCAAAAGATTTGAATGCATTTTCGTCGCACCGCGTACTTAACAGGGACCGAATGAAGGTGGGCGCATTGTAAGCAGACTGCAGGGCTTATGTTTACCGTATCCTCCATCTACAAATGCGCTGTAATTACGACATCCAATTTTCATACGTATTTCAGAACAACTTGAGTAGAATCTACCAAAGACACTATTTTACTAATGTTATGCTAAGAAGGTATCCTGCGAGATGGTTTTTTTTTTGTTTATTTGTGCGCACTAATTTGTAATATTATCGGTTAATAATTTAAAATGTATTTTTAATTTACACATTTTATGCTTGTTAGGATTTCCTAAAATTCTTGCGAGAACGTAAACATGGAATGCGCGGGCAAAACTTACTTATGCGGCCGTCTTCGACGACCGCAGATATCTATCTTTACATTTTTATAGGGTGATATTTTAGAGTTGATTTGACTAGGACTATTGTATTTTGGTTAGTGGGAAAGTATGGCTCCATAATTACTTTCATAGAAGCAAAGATCTATAGGCAAAATTATTAACTTAGGTAGGTACCATTCCAGTGAACCACTTTCAGTTTGCCCCCATCTACATAAAAAAAATAGCCGAGTTCACTCAGTGATCAATTTTGAAAGTAAATAAAGGGATCTGAGGACACTTAAAATAACATAACAGTAACTCCTGTAAAGAAAACGAAAAATGCTTAAATAAAAAGCTATGCTGATGTGACTTAGTAATTTTGAGTCGACGCTAAATAAATTAGCAATCCACAAAGTTGCGTTGCATGTCGCGTTTCCGCACTATATTTTTTTTCCTTTGCAACAGGATACTTTATAGGACGTTCGTGACTTTACAGCACGCTCACATAGCCACATACAGTTTGGATTAAATTCAGGATCCCGTTTAGTGCAGATGCCTTTCTATGGCCGTGTTCATTCGAGCATACCTACTGTTGCAGTATAGCCGTTCTAGTACGAAACTGTGATACGGCCAAAAACCCTTACCACACGGAAACCCAATACCCTGTGAAAGAAAGGTTAACCAGTGGTTTGACTTAGCGTTTCATCACACATACCAATCTTGATTAATGATTTGTTTGACGCTGATTCAGAATTAGTACGTTACATCAGTATAGCTTTAATTCATATTTGCCTTTTCAGTTTCTCTTTCCAGCGGTTCCATTTTTTGTAATACGTTATAATTGTCATACATATGAAAGAATATGTACATAGGTACCTACCTATATTTTTCGGAATTTACAAGTAGCATAAGCTTCAAAATTAACAATATATAGGTTTACCCCCTAATCATAAACGTATTTTAGCTAAAGTGTTGCTAATCTCTCCTTTGTCTTTTTCTATCCTGCACATTTGACAATACAACTGACTAAGACAAAGCATTCTGTAGCTAAAACGTATCTAATGTACGTTTATGAATAAGGGGGTTATTCTCTAAATAATACCAAATTACAGTAACAGCGTAACTAAACTTACTTAATGCCACAACACTATTGAATTAAATGACGGACAGATATGAAGTAGTTTGTTCACAGTCCAAAATTGAAAATGAATGGACTATAGGAATCTATTCAACTATTGTTTCAGTGGAGTACCACTAGTTCGAAAATTGTCAGCGCGCGTTAGTGCATACTACAGAGAGCGGCGGAGCTTTCCGCATGAAGTGCCAACTTTTTAATAAAAAACTTTGTCCACTATGATCATAGATATTTCCGCTTATATTTTCTACGTCTTACAAAATGTGACGTAATCCAGTTTTTTATCTGACTGTAGCACACTTACATTCCTCATTGTTAGTGCGTTATTCGTTACATAAATACTACGACACTTTGAACATAAATACTGTTTTTGAAACACCATCCAAAGGAGAATAATACTGTACCATACATTTCTGGGCCCAAGTGCTAACAAATAGGTGTACAAAGTATGTTATTTTCAACCGACTATAATATAAATAATTTGAAATTCGGGCATTCTTTTAATTGTGAGTAGCTGAAGTATATATTATCAAGTAAAAGTTGGGTTATATTGCTAATTGTTATCTATATTACAAAATGTACTGAGTAATGAGTTAACCAATAACGATTTTGCAGGCCCAAAATTACCCGTCTCAATTCGGGTTTTTATAAAATAAATCGATGTATAGATTTTTGTCCTCAAAGTCTTTCAGCTAGAGTGTACATGGACACTTCATGCAGTCATAATGAAAGTTATGTTTTGATTTGTATTAAGAAGAGTATGGGTCATACTCTGCTTATCTCGTAATAACCATCACAGAGACATCACAACTGCGGTCTTAGGGGTGGCAACGCATCTGCATTTTGGTTTGAATTTTGTAAAGATGTCGATAGGTTGCAGTGGTCACTTAACATCAACGTGAGAATGCTTGTTAGCCACCTTCCTTATATAAAAAAAAGATCTATGACTGTATGTTGCAAACCTGGCACGTTACACCTGTATTTACTGGCAACTACGCTCCTATCATTTCATGAAATTGGCGTATCCTATAATTAAAAGTGAAACATTTAATAAATTTGTCTCTCTAAGTCGCACATAAACAAGAATAGAATACATCCAACTTAATTTAATCCAGGATTCCTGCTTGGCTCAATCTACGCTTCGGTGTCGTGCCCAGTAATAATGCCGGCTGTACTGCAATATGGGAAAAATGCCAACGGCAACGTGAACTGGCCCCAGCTCATATGTACCGCCGGCGGCACCGACACGGCTCTCAGCGTTGGCGTGTATGGCCTCATTTACAGCTTCATGTTTTATGAATCTGATGACACTTATAGATATGTTAAGGTAAGTCTTTTCAACAATCATTGACGGAAATATATAATAATAATAATTTACTACACCAAATTGCAGTAAGATTTTTGCTAGGCTCAATGTATGCTCCATTATCATGTCTAATGATAATGCCGAAATATGCTCACTACAAAGTGAACTGTTGAGGACTGTAGTGCAGGCGGCACCGATACGGCCCATAGTGACGGCGTACCTACGTCGCCTAATGTACAGCTTCATGTCTTACGACTCTGAGCACACATATATTAAATGAAATTGGAATTAATTTACTTCGTTATTGACGAAA
This sequence comes from Macrosoma leucophasiata, assembly GCA_036365455.1. NCBI lineage: Eukaryota > Metazoa > Arthropoda > Insecta > Lepidoptera > Hedylidae > Macrosoma > Macrosoma leucophasiata. The sequence goes on along the minus strand of JAWQUS010000007.1, from coordinate 15,141,702 downwards.
ATATTTAAAACTCCATAAAATCGAAATAATTTGGGCACAAGACTTCTTGTAGTATCACTACTACATCGAACAAAGTAGATACTTATAACAACAATGTAAATTAGATTGTTATCTATCTATATATATAAAAATCAATTGCTGTTCGTTAGTCTCGCTAAAATTCGAGAACGGGTAGACCGATTTGGCTGACTTTGGTTTTGATGATTTTTGGAAGTCCAGGGAAGGTTTAAAAGGTATAAAAATATGAAGAAATTGAAGGGAAATAGTAAAAACCACAATTTTATTTTCCTATACATATAGTCCGTATATTATATCAAACCTTTGACAAATTATTTCATTCTGAGGCAATACGAAGTTTGCCGGGTCAGCTAGTAGGAAATATTAACTAGATATTGTATGCGTTGTACGTTATCGTTTGTTCAAATCTATTCAATTCATTCGCTTGTCAGTATAAGATAATCGTCAAACAGATGAAATGATTTTATCCCTTCCTCACCAAAGGCCAGGATCCCGTTCGAACAAAAGCTACGAGAAAAAGCTCTCTAAATATGTACTTTAACCTTTAACGAAAAAATAGGCTTTCTGATTTCATGAATAAATTTGCATTATATTTTTATAATTCGGCTATTCGTCTAGGATCATAATAAGATGATAGGTTTAAGTGTATATTGAATTTCGCTGAGATCATGAATATAAAGCACAAAAATCCTTTCTAAGGCTTACAGTTTTAGGATCCATCAGGTAAACTTATACATACATGACTAGTGAAAAAAATGAGCAGCTGAGTGCGAGTTGGACTCACTCATGAAGGGTTTGCTAGTAGCAAGTTGTACTATTTAACTTAGTACGACTAGTAGATGGACAGACAGACAGACATGACAAATGTATTAAAAATCCGTTTTGTTCCGTTTTTTTAATCTTCACACCTATATCCTAATATATCCTACGGAGTTGGCATAAGTAAATGCATGTATTCAAGCATACATGCAAACACTCACAATTCGCGTGTTACGTTTTGTTTTGTCCCATATGGCGGCAAGCAGTCATGTGTGGTGGCGAGCATATTGACATACTCCGCCACATTACCCAACTCCAAAGGTGACACTGGAAAAATTCCAAAACATGGGTTATCCCAAGCACTTACCAACCTGGAGATCGAACCTTAGATTCAAACGTTGCATTATTCCAGTAAGGCAGTTTTTTATGACATGAAGTGGCAAATAAGCAGACAGATCACTTTCAAAAATTACCATCTGACCGGAACACGATAGCGCTGACTTCTACCGTTCAGCGACAAGTAGACTAGGTAATGCGGTAGTGCCAGTTTTTCAGTGGAGCTCAACCACTAGTAGTACCTAGTTAGTCACTAAACGCAACGTAACTTCACGCCTGTAATCCCCGAAGGGGTAGGCAGAGGTAAATGCATGCATTCAAGCATACATGCAAACACCCACGATTCGCCGGTTACGTTTTGGGCCATGTTACAGGTGGCGAGCCTGTTGTCTTCTCCGGGCACATTACCAAACTTCAAGGTACTGGAAAATTTCCAGAAAATGGAAAAATCCCAATAGAACCAGATATAAAGGACTTTACACCATTATCTCTGATGACCCCTAACCCGGGAATCGAACCCAGGACCTCAGCGTAGTAGTAGTGGCCTGCTACCACTATGGTACCGAGGCAGTTAGTTAGTTACTAGTAGATAATAAAGCAATAATTTACAAATGGAAAATAAACATTATATAGTAGTTATAAAATATATACCATTTCTTTACTCTATCAACATCCGACGTCGAAATATGCATAGATATAACATAATACGGCTTAGAACTAAAGCCTTAATTCCTACGACCTAATTAATTAAAAGCTTTAAAAGGTTGCAAAGGAAGGTCATAATACCTGTTTGTGTCTTACTTGATCGATTCTTAAATACATTCTTAAACTAGCTGTGCCCGCGACTTTGTTCGCGTGGAATAGTGACTTTGGGCAGCGCTTTTGGGCATAAATTTTGGTTAATTTAGGATCATAAACACTTTTGGGCATCTAAAAAAATTTACTTTACAGTAATGCTTCTCTGTACACGATATAAGACGTATGGCCATCGGAGATAAAAGCGCACTTCTATTGGGATCTTTCCATTTTCTGGAAGTTTCCCAGTACCTCCTAGTTTGATAATGTTCCCCGGAATGTCAACATGCTCGCCATCTGTTACATGGGCCAAAACGAAATCGGCGAATCGAGGGTGTTTGCATGTTAGCTTGGAGAGCTGGGTATGCAGGAAAGAGCATGAAAGTAAGTTAAACGTGGTCGAGATGAGATCTTTGCGCAACATCTGCGGTATATCACTCACCGATCGCGTTCGTAATAAAAATGTAAGAAAGAGGCTTTGTGTGAATGATAGTATCGGTGTAAAAATGAAAAAAGGCATGCTCCGATGGTTCGGGCATATAGAAAGAATGTCGAATGAGCGAATGACTAAACAGATATGCAATGCGAATGTGGATGGTTGCAGAGGCCCAGGAAGACCAAGACTGACCTACCATGACCAAATAGGTCGAGTTCTGTCTGATGGTGGGGTCAAAAGTCTTAGGAATCGGCGTGCATGTATGAAGAGAATGATGAAGGTAGACGAGGCACGAGAGGTTTGTCAGGACCGGGATATCTGGCACTCTACACTTTAGTTAGGGACCTGGCGTAAAGATACATAATATTAAAGCTTAATATTGAAGTCACGAACAGTTAATTTAATCGAAAATGATATTTACACTCCTAGCATTTTTAAGACCTATTTAACGATATCCCACACTATATAGAAAACGAAAAATAAAAAAAATATCCGCGCGTTACATGTAGGGGAACTTTGTCGGCGTGATAAAAGTGTATAATTGTGCCAAATCTCAAGTCTCTAGTACCAATAGTTTTTGCGCTAAGCCGTGGACGAACAGACAGACAGACGGACATGGCGAAACTATAAATATATACCTAAAAAAGAAAATATATAACGTCCAGATTACTTCAAATGTAACAATATGCTATGAACTAGAATTTTACATACATAGAAAGTTGAAGAGGCGTCGCCATAGAGCAACACGGGCCACCGGCCGCGGCGGGCCCGGGGGGAGCCATATGCAGGCTTTCCCCTCTGTCAAAGTACAAGCACAAGTGTACCTGTGCCTGTCGCCTAGATGTTTAAATGTGTGAGTGAAATTGTTTATGTATTTTGTTAAAGTCAAGGTGTGAGCTTCGTAGTAAAAGACGATTTTTGTAATGTTATTAAATTTAATTACCCCCTTGCAGACTGTTTTGTATCGGAAATAAACGCTATGGCTACTCCCCTCCGGTCCGCCGCGACCGGTGGCCCGTGTTGCTCCATGGGCGCCGCAAACTTACATGATTATGTGTAAATTTTCAGGCCGGCCTGACGTTGTTTGCGGGAGTACTCCTGGGCGTCATCTGGGGTAGCCTGGCGAAGAACCTACCCAACCCACACGACGGTTACGTCACAGAGCTTCGGATACTATTCGTGTTGGTGGGCGGACTTTTCGCAAACTTTCTAACGTTGCAGTTCGGATGGGGTGGCACTGGTACGTACCGTTAGATATGAAACGTAGAGTTTTTTCACGGTTAGGGTCAAACTTTGTTCGGATTGAAAATTTTAAGGATTATGGACAATTTATAGGCTCTCTTTGATATGTATGTTCTTTATATTTGGATTTGAGAGTAGACATAGATATTTCTATAAACCATTAAGTGTATTTATTACTTAGTCTATTTCACAGAACATGTAATCAGGTGAGCAGAGGCGTATAATGAGTATCTATATGTACACATATATGTTTTTAGTCCTATGTAATAAGGAGCGGGACTATTGTCATTCATCGGGTATATTCACAGAAATCTAAGTAGCAAGACAATAGGCAATGGCATGTAGCTAAAAACGGTTGGGAAAGCATGTCGTCGGTTTTTACATTCACTACTACATACACGGATAATGTTCATACATATACGTAGGTACTCTATTTAACACTGGTAATTAAAAAATAAATTGAACCGTAAATGCGTTCGTGAAGGTTCAAAATATATTATATAACATTTCGCTTCACGACATTTGTGTATATGACAAGATTTGAAAGATCACTGGAATTGGTGTCGAAGCGACACCAATTTGTTGCGACAAGTTCAAGAAATCATGGCACTTCTATTATGTTGTGTCTCCACGATCCTAAGATGCCATTACGAATTTATCATCTCAGTAGATGAGATATGAGATATACTGACGAGCCAGTTGGTCCAGCGGTGTGGGACAACCGTTTTAACCGAGGCCGTTACGGAGTTCGATCCCCGTACCGGAACAAAAATATTTGTATGGCCTAGAGATATTTATTTCGGGTGTTTGTTAGTCTGGTTGTGTGTGTACGTGTTGTATGTGTACAACGGCACCCATCACACAGGTTTGTACCTAGAGTGGGGCTGTGTGTTAGAGGTTCGTTATGTTTACACCATGAAATCCATGACGTTTCTGACGTCATCGGCCGCGCGCGGCTCGCGACAGTCGTTGGCCGCGCGCGTATGTCGCGAACCGCGGAAGCGGCTCCATACATTTTCATACTTCATCTATAGTCGCGCGCGGCCGCGATCGATCGCGACCCGCGGAATTGCACCTTTAGGGTATAAAAAAATACTAAATCAGTATTCTTTTCTTCCAGTGTAGTGGGCTACAATCACTGTGCTATCGAGCCAATTCAGTTCCTTTTTAGTAATCCTGAACCATTTTGTTAATGTGACCATTTATACTCTACATATTCAGCGGGCGTAGCAGTGCTGGCTTGTAATGCGACAGCGGCGAAGCATTGGTCGAACAAAGGGTGGAAACTTAACCAGAACCCCGCCGCCACTACCTACCGTGTGCTGTGGTCAACGTTCGAACCTATCCTCTTTGCTTATACCGGAACATTCTTTGTGGTTTGTAATATATTAATACAACCTTTAGACAGAAAAGCAGTTATTTTAAGTGACGCGATGGCAGCAACGCGCCAGGCCAATGAAAGGCTGGAGGTTGTTTCAGTACTCTACCACCACAACTTATGATACGTTAAAAAGTGGGCCTGTCTTCTCGTAGTCTTTCTTTAGAGTACTATTTGCATCTGAGAAGCAAGAAAATTAATCAAACATTCAACTTCAATTGTATTCACAAAACTATTTCGGTTGTAACCTTCCCCCCCCCCCACACCCTCCTTCTTTGGTTCAAAACGGCTTGCAGCAAAATGGTACTAAATGCGAGTAAAAAATAATTAAAGAGCCGTATTCCACAAACTTCAATGTTTTATCAATAATCAAAACCATAAAAATTACTTATTATAATTAAACAATTATACAAGACATACTTTGCCGTCAAAAGACCTCTTTCATATACCTAAGTACAGCGCACGAAGAGCGTCACAATACCAAAATTCGTGTTTCGACTTCTAACCCACTCAATGCTCCCCTTACACCCATCATCCTATCATACACGGTTCGCGAGATATTCGCTTTGTTCCAACCGTCCACCGTTTCAACGGAGCTCAGTCTACCCTACCTATGCATAGTTAAGTACAAATCCATACAACTATTATTATCAAGCAATGAAAAATGAAACAAAATGTTTGTCCTGACACAGCAACTGGCAGGAACAAAGTAAACGTCGAAACATCCAAGAATGGCTTCAAAGCAAGTCTTTGTTTTTTCAACAGGCGCATTAAATTTTCAGATGCACAGTTCTATAACAAATACGATGTTGATCGGTTTTGGTATCCTGTCCATATGTCTAACAGTCCGGCTGACAATCGCGGCGCTCACTTGCTGGCATCTGACATTGAAAGAAAAGTTATTTGTGTGCTGCACTTGGATACCGAAGTCTATTGTAGAAGTAAGTATGCAATAAAGCGAAAACCTTTTTTCCGAAAGGAATCCATAAAGTAATTTCACGTATCAAAATTATATTAATCAGTTGTATAATTAGTACATATAGAAAAAAGTTAAAATAATTTACATCTTAATGTTTAATGGGTACCTGCTTTAATAATAAAATAGGTACAGTATTGGATGAAGATCACAAGGTTACCAATTTCAATACACAAGAATTTTTCCTAATGGTAAGTCTGTTCCGAGGACCTCAAGGTCAATATCTCTAGTGCCCAGAATTATTCTTCCAAACTTCTATCTATTTTAACTTTATTCTCATTTCAATAAAAGTTTAACATTTGACCTTGTCGGGGTGTACCATTCGGTGACATTTATTCGAGGCCAGAAAGAAACTTAAATAAAATTTCATTTTGAAATAGGTAGGTAATGTAATTAGCTTTCTAGTTCATAATGTATAAGACTTTTGACGATAATTTTCAAATGTGAATTTTACTCATTATAAAAGAAGAAACAGTAATATAAATTTATATTATAACATAAGTTATTTGTACCAAAAACATTTTTTGGCGTAAACAATGACAGAAACATTTTGAAAACAAAGTTATAGTAGATAAGATGATAATAGTAGGTAAGATAGAAAAATTACACGACGTGTTTGTTCACGAGACGTTATACATATATACCTAAGTATTGGTTTCGTTACATCTCCCAGCGTTCTCATCAAAAGTAACACCAAATGCTCCTTGCATCATAATTAGGAAGTCGAGGTTTCATGCCTTAATATCCCGATTAAGACGTCAGCGGTGGCGAGAAGTCGCACTTCTATCGACGTGCAAAAGAGCCACCCGTGGCCTATTTTCAGAATAAACTAATTAAATTGAGTCAACTGGGACCACTCCGTTACATCCTTTTTGTTATCGCAAGCGTAAAAGGGGCGACTGATCTCACTTCGTCGTTCTACTTTTTTTTAACTTTATTTTCATTAGATTACCTCGCAACAGTGTCATTTACATGCAAATACAAATGTGATACTTTATTTTATAAATATAACGCTAGCTCCTAATAAACTTATTTAAAAACAAGATAATTTAGTTAAAGTTCAGAATATTATGAAAAGTAGATACAATCTGATATTTTTCATAAGCATTTATTAAAATTAATATTTTTTGTAGCCGATTTTGAATAACATTTCAGTTGAAATTGGTATTGTCTACGATCAACTACACTAACTGCGTATTTTGCAACTTTAGTAAAGTCATACAAGCGGTTGCACTTGCGGTTCTATCCCATGCCTTGTTTTTAATATAAATAGTATGACTGATGATGATATACTAAATACTTAGTGCGAAGACATATTACGATTGTTCTCGTGAGCGGCTAAACTTCTCGAAATGCATTAAAATCAGCCGCGGGCAACAACCGCAAGTGCGACCGCTAGAATGACTTTCCAAAAGTTGCAATAATCACGCGGTTAGTGTAGAAGATCCTAAATCTATAAAAATAAATAAAATTGGAGTGTCTGTTTTCAAATATTAAAATAACCGCTTTTTACTAAATGCATTTGAGTGTCTCCGATTTTGACGGGACTTTCACTGGCAGATAGCTGATGTAATAATGAGTAACTTAGGCTACTTTTACACTAGCTGCGCCCACGACTTCGTCCCGTTAGATACTGAACAATCATATTCTTTCTCACGTGGACGAAGTCGCGAGCACAGCTAGTATTTTAATAACTACTTATCTACATTATCAAATTGCATCTACTTTCCTTAATGATCTGATCCTTGATATAACTAACTTGTTCTTAAATTAATTTAATAGGTGCCTGCGTTAGATTTACAAAATTAAGTATCACATTTGTATTTGCATGTAAATGAGACTGTCGCGAGGTAATCTAACGAAAATAAAGGAAAGTTAAAAAACGTAGAACGACCAAATGAAATCGGTCGCTCCTTTTACGCGGGCGGGTATAAAATGGATTTTACGGAGTGGCCCCAGTTGACTTAATTTAATTAATTCATTCTGAAAATGGGCCTCGGGTGACTCTTTTACACGTCAATGGAAGTACAACTTCTCGCAAACGCCGGTGTCTTGATCGGGATATTAAGGCAAAAAGCCTCGACTTCCTAATTATGATTCAAAAAAAACTTTTTGATGAGAACACTGATCAGAGAAATGGAAATAATACTGTTGATTATAATGGTGCATTTGCCTCGTGGGTATACCAATATCATCTTCAATCTTTTAGTCTTACTTAGCCGACTCCGCGAACTTCGCCTCGCCTTCGGAGATTATTCAATATTTGCTGTTATTATTTTTTAATACAATCCTTCTCCTGACAATAAAGAACACATGTGGCAAAGTTTTTTCGAATTTTCTGCAGTCGTCTACTTCAAACAACTAATCTAATAATATAAAAAATGAACGTGGATTATCAATGATTAAAAATAACCAACGAAATAGAAAACTTAATCATTGTTAAACTTTAATTACTTTGTTAAGCCTAATCTAATAACCTTCAGTGTAAAAGCAAAAAAATATACTCGCGATATTTCATAATGGATTTTTATTAAAGTTTTGGTCTAGCCTGAAATAAATGTCACCGATGATACATCCCGACAAGGACAAATTTCAAACTTTTATTGAAATGAGAATGCAAATGGATTGAAGTTTGAAAGGATGGACGCCACCGGGCAAGGGGTATCGACCGTGGGGACCTTGGAATAGACTGCCCACTACGCAACTTACTTGCGTAATGGAATCGCGCACCTTACGATCTTCATCCAATGCTGCATTTTACTTGAAGTAAAACTATATTTACGAATTGCCTTCAATTTGTGAAAACATTTTTTTTTCAGTCATAAAATTTTCCTTTTTCTTTTTAATAAGGTACTGAAAAATGCAGCTTACAGACATCTCCACTAAAATCGGAGGTCAATACCGTTGAGTTTTTACTGGTCAGGAATGTAGGCTCTATGTAACTTGGGCATCCAATTGAATGACATTCATTACATTGCTGCTTTAACGTAATTTGAAACACCATTTTAAGAAAACGTACTGCGTAGTGCCTTTTAAATTGATAGCTACCGATTTACATAATACGCAATCTGGTTGTTGTTATCTGAAACAACGATTACGATCTTAGCTGCTGAGTGGAACATTAATTGTATCGCTTTTTAGAATATCCGTAGCTTAATATTCGATGCTACGATAGATGCTACGTCACCTGTCCAATATCGTAGACCCACTAATAAAACAGAATACTTGTCCAAACCTAGTAAAGTTTTTTCTACTGTCTTATTAGACTAGTCGTAGCAAGTCACTACTACTAAGCTGAAGTCCTGGGTACAATCCCCCGGATCGGAGGTCATTAGAGATAAACGTGTATGCTTTTTCAAGTGCTACTGGGATTTTTCTATTTTTTTTTACAATATGAAAGTATGTATAGTATGCAAGCCTGCAGTTCACATTGATGTTAAGTGATGACTGCAGCCTATAGACACCCACACAAAAGCCAGAGATCAAAATGCAGATGCATTACCACTTCTGAGGCCTAAGGTGTTATGTCTCTGTGCAGAAAATTATAGGGCCGTACATTTATGGAAGTTTTTAAGTGCCTCACTCGAGGTTTAGTTATATGCCCGTATAACTAAACCTCTTGTTTAGTTATACGGGCATATAACTAAACCTTGTCGCGCAACCTGTTACATGGGCCAAAACGTAAAATCGCGGGTCTTTGCATATATCCCTAAATACATACAGGTAAATGCATATTTACCTCTGCCAAGAAAAACAAGCGTGATAGGTAATTTTAAATGTTAATATTAACTTATAATTTGTATTTCAGGCTGTATTATGTCCATTAGCAATCGACACTCTACTGTCTAAAGATAAACAGAGCAGTCATGAAATGCAGTACGCTGAAAATTTAATGCGGTTAATAATTCAAGCTATTTTAATCACCACGCCTATCGGATACCTACTCACAAACAATCTGGGGCCTATGCTACTCAAAAACACTGAAAAAGATTGCGAACAACGTAAGTAGAATATAAATAATAAAGCTGAGTTCTGTTTCGCTATTCCTTTTTTTTTGCAGTTCCTCAGTACCTATGGGACGTTATTTCATTAAGCAACCCACAATCACACCGCGATCTTCGCTCGTACTTCCTTATTTTAATATATGAGTAAAAGTTACAAATATATTATGCTCGTTTAGCTGATTCATCTTAGTCTCTTTTCTTTTGTGTTATAGAATAATTTATAGAGCACAATAAATTTTAATGTTTTGTATGCAGATTTATTTAGAATTTTTGTTGTAATATTATAAATTATAAATTAGTATTACATTCAGAATCTGAAACGAGGGTATAAGAGACAAACTTATTCTATCCGCCATTTATGATAGTGTTTAGCACTACAGTATTCCAATTAGATGGTAATGTTGTTTGCCAATATATTTGACAAGATGTTAATTTACTAAAAAATAACTGCCTCAGTAGTTTAGTGGTAGCAGGCCACTCCTGCTGCGCTGGGTTCGATTCCCGGGTAGGGGGACAGAGGTGTTGTCCCTTTATTTCTGGTTTTATTATGATTTTTCCATTACAAGTGACAAAATAGGCTAATAAAAAATTGGTTGTCTGTAAAGTCAGTTTTCGGACGATAATTTTACGTGATGACTTCGCGCGACGTCAGAAAACATGCGTTACAATTACAAGCCGAACGCTTAGGTCGATCGAGCCTCTCTATTGCTCGTTCGGCGTTCTTGCTTGCACGCTCGGCTAAGACGCTATGTGAAATATTGCACATCGACCTTAGGAAACAGATTTCGGCTTATTTCGGCTCTGTAGAGCGTTATCTCTTTCACACTTTACCTATCTAGCGTTTGTCGACCATTTTGGTCAAGTTTTGACCAATTATAATACCGGACTACCGATGCTTACGTAGGCATTGTGCAGTAGGGATAACACTCTACGAAGTCTAAATTAGCAGATTGTAACTTTCATAGGCTCGATGTGCAATATTTCTTGATGAGCACTGTACTGTATTTATAACTATTAAATGCATAATACATAAGTAGGAAATATATCATTAACCATTTATACGCCATGTTAAATAATAAATCAGCACAGATTCAGGCCAGCTCTACTCAAATCATCCGCTCTAATGGCTGCAGCTTATTCCGTTCACTCTGTTAAGTATTTATATTCATGCAATAAAAGTAGTATACAGGCGGGCACACGGGCCGCATTGAACTGAATACAGCGAGCTATAAACTTCTAAGAAATGTATGGGTAATGGGTAAACAGTCAATTTACTGATGATACTGCTCCTGTGACGAAGCTAGAGAGCGTAGGAACCACCGCATTATCTAATCCACTTGCCACTTAGGGCGGCCACACAAAACTGCGATGCGATGCAATGCGACGACGCATCACAGGCTATGCATTCGTGCGAGCTCGCAGATATTTGCGATGCGATGCGAATTCGCAGTTTTGTGTGGGAGCCCTTAATTGTAGTGTTCAGAACTATCGTGTTCCGGCAATAACTTAGTGTATCTAGTATAATAAACGGTCTCAGGAGTCGCGACGAATCTACGTTTAACTTTCTGATTTGATGAAGATGTTTATAGGATTACAGCATTACTTACTATCAATATGAACTGTAGGTGCCGTTGTTTGTCACTTCATGATATAAAAAGGACTTTTGCACACCAAAAGAAATATATAACATTAAAATACACAAACACACGTGATACAAAGGACGGACTTATCACTAAAAGGTTGCGATTTTTTCAGGGAAACCAAAAAAAGAAATATTGGCGTGTTTTGCTCAAATATTACACTACTAAAAATTTTACATCCTTCTGTAAAAAAATTGTTCAAGTTAGTGAGGGATGTACAATTAAACATTAACTTTAACAAATGTTTTGGTGCAACTGAACCATATTTACATACACTAGTAAATATTCGAAATTCATCATTGACGCTTTTTGAGTCCTCTTATAATTTTAAATTTTAATACTTATTCATCTTTTACAGATGCCGACACCATAAGAAAACAAATTGATGGTACTTTCGACGAGGAAAACATGGACGTACAAAAAAAATCATTTTACGTTACTTCACGCCTGTAATCCTCGAAGTGGTAGGCAAGGGTAAATACATGCATTCAAGCATAAACACCCACGACTCGCCGGTTACGTTCATCTTAAAACAAAAAAAATCGATGTTGAAAATATTTCAACTAGATACAAATAAAAATTAAAACTTATGAAGACTTCTACTGTTTTGCCGTCCTATCTCTAAAAGAGCATTATAGTCTAAGATCAGAATCTAGGTCGACCATCACATATTTGTTTACCGAATGAAACATTGTTTTTATCATATTTCATACATAAACAAACACGTCCTGCATGTATTGACTATTAATGATTCTTTTGATTTTCGTTAGTCAGTTCGGCCAAATACAGAAATCTAAGTGGGAGCTAAAAGTCTTGTCTCTTTAAAACACGTGCAATGACAGAGATAGTTTACATTTTTAGAGTTGCTTAAAATTAAGTGACGTTTAAGTATTCGGTTCAATAAATAGTATTTTATATTTAAATTAGTAAACGGCGCCCGTATCGTACAACTCGGTTGTGCGATATGGGCGCCGTCAGGTGTGTGATGGGTGACCACTAGTGGCAAATTAAAAAAATGCTTCGGAAAGCACTTTTAGGCGTCTGTACCAGTAGTTATCGATAGATAGCAGTCGTTAAACCTTATCGGATGCCTTATGGGCGGTTTGAAAACATCCGAGAGCGGGTTGGCCACTAAGCCGTATCTCTAGACTCATGGCCAGCAGTGGGACGTTTTAAGGGTTGCCATTATTATGTAATTATAAATAATAATAATAATAAATAGCCTACTTTATTCATTATGAAATCCATTTTTGCATAATATATCCTTGATGTTTACAGACATTAAAGACGAAAAGTTATTCCAGCGCATCCTCAACTACGCGTACCTAAATAGTAATAAAAACAATATAATTCACTAAACTTCTCGACGAGTGAATAATATAGTTACACTCTACGATAAAGTTTGATGTACAATGTACCATTAATCCTTCACGCCATAAATTCTGACCTTATTAAATGGTGCTTAGGGATATTCGTAACTTTACGATGATCACAGCAAATCGATGATCAGCAAAATCAAACTTGGGATGTATTCACATAAAAATCAGGCTACCAGAATAGTTTAATAGTGCTTATCGGTACTACTTAATCTGTTCAAATAAACGCTTAGTAAAGCGAACGGTTGTGAGGCAACGCAGCCTGTCGGGATACCTATTGTGTATACTAAATGTGTAGCTGATAAGACGAAAATCTTTTGTATTTTGCAAAATCGATACTGTGGTCGATATCCTACTCTTTTATTGTCAACAAAACTAAATTGCTATTTACTCGTAGCTTTTACTCTGGTTTCCTCATATACTCTGTCATATAAAACAAATAAAAAATCAGACAACTGCGTTTCAGACACGCCCGTGAAAGGTTATCATAGTTGCAAATAATATTTATCCATAGTTTTATTTCCAGGTTTTGAAAGTATGTCAGATCTTAAAAATTCGAAAAAAAGAATATCTCATTCAAACAAAAAAAAAGAAATAGCATTTTTTTTCACGGAAGTGTACATTATCCCTCGAAACTTCGAAACATCTTTATGACAGATCTTGGAAAATCACATTGATGACAAACTTAAAGATTTGACATAAAAAGATTGTTAGTTTCACTTCCTTCCATAATTTTAATAATTTTTATTTTGGTAAATCGAGAATAAAAAAATCAAAGGATCAATTTCAGCCAAATGTCATGGAAAACTGAATTTAATTAACGACTGGCGACCTTAATGATCACTCTTAATTTGATCCACCGACGTTTTTTTTTTAATTTAGAGTTGTAATTTTGTCAGTTCAATCAATGAGTTTAAATCCAAATACAAACCAAGACCTTTTCCATTCGTAACCACTATTTCTTCGCAACTATATATGCCGTTTGATCCTTAACATTTTTGTTATATATTTACCTAATATTGATACTGATTCGTTAATGTATAATTTAGGAACTTTCAAGTCAGGTTGCAATCGACCAATAGCCTACAGCTATTTATGATTTCTGTCAACCGATCGGGTTCAGTCAAAGCTCTCACTATTTAATTTCGTACGTATGAATTCGCTATGCGTGGCATCGTCAATCGTCCAGCTAGTAGTCAGTCAGCTGACTATAACAACGTTTCATGTGTGTTCAATCAAACGAACATAACTTCCAAAAACGTTTGAAACGGAACACTCACACAAACATGCGCACCGACGCGCGCTCGAGAACCGTTTAGGAGCCTCGTTGATGCGCATGTTTGTGCGAGTGTGCCGTTTCAACGTTTTGTACGTAGTTTCCATACTGTTCATATTTGTACTGTGCTATAGACATCTACACAAAAACAAGAGGTCATATGCAGATGCGTTGTCATCCCTGAGATCTAAGTTGTAAATAGTTATTTCGGTGCCACACATTATCATCTAACCGGAACACGATGGTTCTGAACACTTCCATTTGGCTTCAGATAGATTAAGTAATGCGGTAGTGCTTCCGCCCTCGAGCTCCTACAATGGAAGTCCACCACCAGTTTTAATATACCAGGTTCACTGTCCGAAAACGTAACAGAGAGAGTACCTATATGAACTCACTGATGGTAAATTCAAAGCTTTAATTAAACGCACTCTATGTAAAAAGGCTTACTATAAACTCGAGGACTATCTCAAGGATAGAAATGTTTGGCTAAATGCTGATCTAGCTCCACAAAGGTGTTAAATGTAATAATCAAAGTGTAATGTTGATATTATATTGTTAATTTTAAGCATGTTTAAATTATGGAAAATTGTAAAAATATGCCTAAGAGATATTTTTAAAAGAGCCGACTGAGTTTTTTCCGGCAAGTTTTTCTCAGATCATATTGGCCTTTGGAACTTTGCCGGTGAATGACAAAGAATGACTATTTTTCTTTTCTTTTTACTCTTTGTTATCAGTTTGTAAAGGGGAAGAGAGACATTATACTGATATACTTTTACATTAGTTTATTACATTTAGTTTTATCTTAGTGATATTCTTGACTTTACATATATTTTTTATCTTGTTTGACATGTATATCAATTGTTATTCGCTTTAATTTATTTTGTTTGTTTTTGACGTGTCATAAGAGGTGCCTGTCACCCTAAATGAATAAATGAGTTTCTGATTCTGATTCTGATTCTGACTCTCTTTGTTCCGTCGTAAGTAAAAAATGAATACGATGCAAACTTTAAATATAAAAATATACATTAGTAGGCCCGGTTGTCTTATACATTTTTAATAATTATTTTTGTAGAAATCAATGTAAAGAACTTGCCGTGATTTTTGGAGGTAGAAGTATAGCTGCTTTCTTCTCCCATTTTGATTCCACGAAAAATAGTAGGTATTTTTTGTGGATCAGAGTACCTATGTAATTGAATTTATGGAAGTTGGGTTTTGGTGAGAAAATCGAAAATCGCAATCTCATGGTCTACTTAATTAGGTTTCGGCTTTGTGTAGTAGTAAAAGTATTTTCAATTACTTTTACTACTATATTGTACATATTAGTGATACATTACACTTAACGTTAAGTTTGATAAAGGAGATGGTACAAAAATGTATGGAGTTGTTCCCACTTAATGTACAGTTCGTAAACTAATAATTAAAACTATTTTGAACAATTTTCGACTATCCATTTTAATAAATGTTGTGTAGTTTTTTTCGTTTAAAAATTATTATCCTAACTTCAGGCTTGTAATCCCCGAAGGGGCAGGCAGAGGTAAATGCATGCATTCAAGCATACATGCAAACACTGACGATTCGCCGGTTAAGTTTTTGGCCCATGTACTCGTAACAGGTGGCGAGCCTGTTGACATCTCCGGGCACATAACCAAACTTCGAGGTGCTGGGAAATTTCCAGAAAATGGAAAAATCCCAATAGAACCAGAGATAAAGAACTTTAGACCATTATCTCTGATAACACCTTACCCGGGAATCGAACCCAGGACCTCAGCGTAGTAGCAGTAGCCTTACAATTATTAGGTTTACACAAAATGATAATACAAAAATATGGCGATGGAATTCTTTTCACCAGTTTGTCATCTCATGTCACTAGGTTCTTAAATGTACAAATTGCCATATTCAGTAAATAAGAACTCGATTAAACAATTTACATACATACATACATACATCTTTGTTTTAATGAAATTATTTTTTTTTCTTAAATATTTGAAATATTAGCTTTCTTTTGATGTACTGTACATCCACTGGGAACACCACACACAACTCCTTTGTTGCCAAAAAGAGGCTATAATATAAGTAATTTAGTTTGTAAGTAAGAATACGTTATTAAATTATTTTGATGTTCTTTAAATAAAAATTACTATGGATTATATGATCCAACCCTTACGTAAAGTTGTTTTAATTTACCCACCTAGATAAATGTTAGTACACTGTATAGGTTCATAATGTTTAATAACAACCCCTAGGTTTGTCTAGGTTTGAACTCCTTCAGCACCTTAAGACAAATAATAAAATCTTATTGCATTTTTGTTGAGATCCCATTACAATTTTTTTTATCTACCTTATGATGGTGGCAAACAAGCGTGCAGGTTACATGGATGGTAAGTGATTTCTGCAGCTTATGTGAATAAGCTCGCGAGCGTAGCCACCACCGCATTACCTAATATACTTGCCGCTAAATGGTAGTGTTCAGCACTGTCGTGTTCCAGTCAGGTGGTAATGTACGGCCCTGTAATTTCCGGCACAGAGGTACTTAGGCCTCAGAAGTGGTAACGCATCTGCATTTTGACCTCTAGTCTTTGTGTGGGTGTCTATAGGCTGCAGTAATTACTTAACATCAATGTGAACTGCAGGCTTGTTTGCCACTTTTATTACATAAAAAAAATCGCAAAGGCAAAAATGCAGATCTATTGCCACACCTATAGCCCAAGTGGTTATGGCGTACCTCTTTATACAGTGGTATATATTTACCTCTGTATCAGGAATGATGGGACCGTACATTACCATCAAACCGGATCACGCCAGTGCTGGACGCTACCATTGCATTGGCTATGGCAGTAGATAGATAACGTTTCACAGTGATGATGTCTACGCCCTCGAACTCCAACACTGGGACTCTATCACCAATGAAATGTAATTTTACGTGAATTTGAAAATTTTTGGCTGTCAAACATATCGCTTCTTTACAAGAATAATGTGACATTTCATCTAAATCGTTCTTTATGAAATGCAACATTTTTCTCACAAGAATAACGTGACATTTCATCTAAATCGTTCTATATGAAATGTCACATTATTCTTGTAAAGAGGCGATATGTCACCTCAGTTTGCCCGGAAAAACTGAAAAGCGACCGAAACATTTGGTGTTATTTCAAAACAGTTTTATTTCAATAAGTTTAAATTACGAAAACCTAAGAACACATCGAGAATCTATGCGTTAGATTGCGCGAATTGCGCCCCTCTCGCCACCGCGCCGCAGTAAATGAATTGCTAAACAATAATTAATAGGCTAATATAACTGTAACTATAGTTCTTCATACCTACTTGTCTAAAATGCCATTGAACTTAATTACCAAAGTAGTTTCCAACCCAACATACCTATTCCTCGTTCTATTATAGAAATAAACAAAGACTACTGGGTATACCTATTATGATCGGACCTAGTCAACGTTATGGGTCATTACAGCCACTTGAACTGGTCTCCGCGGGATACCTACTAAACAGTATCATTACATTGATAGAGCTTCGCTAATGCTGCACATGTTAGAAATCGATGTAGAGATTTACAAAAGTGTAATGTTTTATTGAATTTTTCAGGCAGTGCGAGCCCGATAAGATAGAATTATATTGATACCAGTACTTCATAATAAAGTTAAGAAGTGAAAAAAAACAATAAATCATTTATTTGCATTAAATAGGGTACCTATAATAATGATGCAAAAACACAAAGAGTCACAATCCTATTTAGCCATAAGAGTAGCATACAAAAATTTACAAGTAAGTCTAAATCTAAATTGTGTAAAAAAAGTACCTAACAGGATAATTAGAATTGATTAAATTATTATTTTGATAAGGAAGAAATAATATTTAAAAAAAAATACGAAGTTAAGAAAAGTATGCCTAAAATTATTAAATCATTAATAATATAAAATAAATAAAATAAAATACGCTTACACTCACAGCTCCACATTAGGTTTTATATAAACCTGTGTCGTGGATGCCGTTGTACACATACAACACGTCCACAAACACCCAGACCCGAAACAAATATCTGTAGGCCATACAAATATTTGTCCCGGTGCAGGGATGGAACCCGCGACCCTTCGAATCAAACGGTGGTTTCAAACCGCTGGACTAACCGGGTCGTCATTAAAATGAAGAGTTTTATCAATCGACTAAAATTAAATAAAAACCACATAACTCATCATAATTGTCTTTATTTTGTAAAGCTCATTAATTTGACTCTGCCAACTTTTGTCATAAGTTTCGAACATGTCTATTTTCCTCGTTCTATTATAGAGTTAAACAAAGACCACTGGGCATATTATGAACGGACCTAGTCAACGTTATGGCTCATTAAAGCCACTTGAACTGGTCTCCGCGGGATACTAAAACAGAATCGTTACATCGATAGAGCTACCCTAATGCTGCGTACCTACGTTTAAAATCGATGTGGAGATTAACAAAGGTTTAATGATTTCTGTGAAACATTTTCGTTGTTCTTATAAATGTAGTCTTGTCTATAAAATTTGCTACACTTATACGAAGTATGTTTTTGTAATTTATTTGGAAAAATAGCAGTTCCTCCTCCCCTCATCCAGCGATTGGCTTGTGGGAGGCCTGCCTTTGCTTCTTCTGCCGATTTTAAATAGTTAATTAAATCCGGTAGTTTAATAGTTATAGAAAATATAGTCATTTTATTTTAGTTTATTGGTATGGTAGGTATTACCATACCAATCGACTAAAATTAAATGAAAACCACGTTATTTAATCGTACATGTACCTATTTAAAGCTAAATTTAATTACTCTTATCACAAGTTTCTGTTTTCTTCGTTCTATTATGGAGTAAAACAAAAACCACTGGACATATTATGAGCATACCTACCTAGTCAATATTATGGCTCATTACTGCCACTTCAACTGGTCTCCGCGGGATACAAAACAGCATCGTTACATTGATAGAGCTTCACTAAAGCTTCGTTTGAAATGTTACGTTTTTTAATGCTGCGTTTTAAATACAAACTAAAAGTCAATTTAACTGTACTTAAAAAGTAACATGTTTTTCTGTCAAATGAATCGGACTGTAGAGGTAAGAGGGTCTCTACGCTCCCAGCTTACCCCGTAAGGGACTTGGCGTCAATATATATGCAGACACGTATATTATCTAATGTTTCAAGACAGGGTTGATCCCAATAGTGGCTTATTAATAAAACTAAAACGTTATTATCTATACTTATAATAAAACTGTAGAAGTGTAAATTCTGTACATTGAAAATATTGAAAAAATAAATACGAGGGGATGTTACTAGATCGATACCGAACACAAATATGTGATTAGAAAATTTTTTGTCTGTCTGTCTGTCTGTCTGTTTGTTCAAGCATCACACAAAATCTAACGGTCCGATTACGATGAAACTTGGTATATTTATACTTTAACCTTTGGCGCACAACACTGGGTACTTTTTATCCCGGAAAAATGTATGTTTGTCTGTGTGATTGTGCACGCTAATTTCAGAAATGGCTTATTCGACTTTCAGTTTTTACTTATATATTGTGGTAAGTTTTACTTAACGTATGCTGTTTGTTTTATGTCAATCGGTTCATAAATAAAAAAGTTACGACAATTTAAAGAATCATATCGAATATTTTTAAACTATTCTGAATCTATCTTCTATCTTTTTAGGGTTCCGTATTTAAAAGGTAAAAACGGACCCTATTACTCATCCTCCGCTGTCTGCCTGTCTATCCCTCCATCCGTCTGTCTGTCCCCAGGCTGTATCTCATAAACAGTGATAGCTAGAAAGCTAAAATTTTCACAAATTATATATTTCTGTTACCGCTATAGCGACAAAATTCAATACTAAAAATAAGAAAATGAAAATATTAAGGGGTCCAAGAGGGCATACAATAAACATGTTTTTTTTTTCGTATATTTTTGCTCGATATCAATCAACAACCAACAAACGAAATTTTTATGGCATTTTTTGTACGGAACCCTTCGTGCACGAGTTCGACTCGCACTTGGCCGGTTTTTTCTCTGTTAGTAACATTAAGCATACCGCATAGCAGCGTCCCGGCATAAAACAATCTCCGCTATGATCACCATTCAGCATGTCAAGTGTGGCAATTATAGCGTATTCTTTCCTTATGACGCACAACACTTTTAGCAGCATCTTCGGGAAAGGCTTTGTCCAGCGGAGACGAATGGACGACTTTCGGATGTGATTATGATGATGGTGATGGTGGTGGTGGTGGTAGCGTTAGTGGTGTTGGTGGCATTGGTGGTGTTTGTAGTGGCAGTGGTTGTGGTGGCGTTGGTGTCGTTGGTGGCATAGGTGTTGTTGGTGACTCTGGTGGTGGTGCTGGTGGCGTTAATGGTGCTGGCGGTGGTTTTACTGGCGATGTTGTTGCTGGATGTTGATGGTGTTGTTGGTAGTTTTGGGGGCGTTGGTGGCATTGGTTGTGGTGGTGGTGGTTGTTTCGGTGGCGTTTGTATCAGTGGTGGCATTGGTGGGCAAAAGTGTTTGGTGATGGTGATGGCGTTTATGGCGTTGGTGGCGATTGTAGTGGTGGCGGTGGTGGTGGTGGCATTAGTGGGTAAAAATGCACAACGTTAATATTCATTTTTTCTCTTCTGCCGGCTCTTACGGGGTGCTTATATTATGCATAGATCTATCTTCTATCTTTAAAAATTGACTGAAAGTTTACAAAAGTTTATAATAATTTTCTATAAAAAAATATTATGCATAGAAGTTTAAAATAGCCTTTTCGAAAATACGGTTCAGCATAGGATGGATGCGCGTTTAAACACATTACTGCAAAATAGATTTTTTTGCTACTTAAAAGTGTTTATGATCCAAAATTAACCAAAATGTATATTCAAAAGCGCTGCCTAAAGTCCCAAAGCCACTATTCCACGCAAACAAAGTTGCGGGCATAGCTAATAAATATGTACAGTAAATAAATATGTCCATGGTCCGTTATCATTCTTTGAATATGTTTACAGATTATGCAATAAAATTATTAAAATCTTTTGGTAAACCCAACTATTTTTATGATGGGTTAACCATCTAAAGAATAGTAAACATTACACGTACAACAAAAGTTGCAATTTTTTTTTTCATAAAATATGAACGCTGGTTTTTGCAGATATTTACCTAGTAGGTACCTAACTAATAGCTGCACTTAATTACCTTATACTGTGTAGTTACGTTCGCAATTATTGATGTGGAAATTGACTTTAAATAACGTCTCATTGTGTTTATTTCATCGATGGTTTCAATATTTTAGCAATGCCAACAAAGCGATAACATGTAAGTATTTTTATTATTAACTGACTCAGTAGCCTAGTGGTAGCAGGCCGCTACTGCTACGCTGGGGTTTGATTCCCGGGTATGGAGGTTTTATTGGGATTTTTCCATTTTCTGGAAATTTTGTAGTACCTCGAATTTTAGTAATGTGCCCGGAAATGTCAACAGGCTTGTCATCTGTTAGATGGGCCAAAACGTAAATCGTGGGTGTTTGCATCTCTATGCATGAATGCATGTAGGTATTTACCTCTGCCAACATCTTCAGGAATAACAGGCGTTATTATTATTATTTTGTCGTCACTGTACTGTACTTATGCTTGTTCCTACCTGCGTTACATAAAAAAAATATTGGTTTTACCTAGAGGATTACTTAGGTCCCTATTTACTTCAAAAAGTTTAGTACTAGTCTCTAATTCAACCAACGTTAATAATAGTAGGAACACCAGTGGCGGATTTACAAATTTGCCACCGGTAGGCTATTATTTTTGCCGCCCCTATATTTTGATATCGTAGTTTACAATCATATCAATTATATATATTTTCTATCAATAAAATTTCAACTTTATTATTACGTTTTATGCTTCATTATCCTGAAGTTGATGTAAGCAACTTTTTTTCTATGGTTAGAATCATTGGGAACTATGATCTGAGCCTTGATAATTTTAACAGTAATTTTGTAAATAGAAATAAAAAAATTATGAACTAATTCTGCCGCCCCTTAAAATTTGCCGCCCTAGGCTCCAGCCTACTCAGCCTGCTGGTAAAACCACCACTGAGGAACACTAATGCCGAATTTATATGACATATGTAGAGATAGCTTTGTAAGTGTCTATGGGCTGCAGTCCTCAATTAACATCAATGTGAACTGCATGCTTGATTACCACTTTCATAACATTAAAAAAATTGCCTTACCGATTTACTTCCTTCAAAAAGTATAAAATAGTCTTATAAAAATTGTTTCACTCATTTTATTAGACAAGCCACCATTAGTCTGAGGCAATGTTTGAATACTGAAAATAGTGACATCTAGCGAATATGTTATAAACTCGATAGTCTTGCAGTCTCTCTGTATTCTACAGAAACGTAAATAGCATTACTTCGTAAGTGATACACGAGACATCTATCACTGAGCAATGAATAGTAAGTTGTTTATGCGTATACACGAGATGGCGGGTCTTGTACGAAGAGTCTGAATGAACTCTGAATATTTATAGGTTAGGATCCCACTGCAGAATCATTTCGTTCATCCAGATTATGCTGTAAACCTATTTTTTACGCATATTTATAATCTAGAGAATATTTATATTTACTAGGTTGCCTATAAAAAAATGGGTGCAAGCATTTTTTTTTTTTGGAGAAATAAAATGTTTAACTTGTTTTTTCAATAAAATGTCGTCTACTTCACGGCAATATGTATAAAGACTCTGAAAAATTTCGGCTGCCGTTGCGGGCTTGGCCGCCCATACAAATTTTCGTTCCGCCCGATAACTTTTTACGTCTATATCGTACATGTATTATTTATATATCAAACTAGCTGTTGCCCGCGGCTTCGCCCGCGTGGATGTCGTTTTATAAATATTTTGTTCCTGAATTTTCTTTAAGCCTCACGGAGCCCGAGACCTTTCCAACGAATGCAAAACCGTGGAAATCGGTTCGTGCGTTCTGGAGTGCGTCAGGAAGGAAAACTCGACTTATTTTTATATTATAGAGCTATTTTTTCTCATCATTATGATATACGGGAGCCGAATTAAATCGCCAGCAAATAAGAGTTGCTGGCTGTTAAAGATAAAATAATTTAATATAAAATACTTGCGGCCAAATTTTAATAAACAACCTACTGGAAATATATTCTCTAGATTATAAATATGCGTAAAACTTAGGTTTGCCCCATATCAAAACACAACAGACCGGTGCCCCCTACAATCAGCCCAAAATCAGCACCCGTTCCCAAGTATGCCATTGCTCTCGTCGATATATATATATATATATATATATATATATATATATATATATCGACGAGAACCGAGAAACCCATACTGTTCTATCAGTTCTAAGCATACCTACTTTGCTCAAAAAGTCGTAGTGCGGTCTGTGAATCTCACACCAGGACCTATTAAACTATTGGGCCGAATTACTTTGTTTACAAGACAAATATTAACTATTTTAAATTGCCGAGATAACAGAACTGTTTATTTTGATGAGGATCTAT
Source organism: Macrosoma leucophasiata (assembly GCA_036365455.1). Lineage (NCBI taxonomy): Eukaryota > Metazoa > Arthropoda > Insecta > Lepidoptera > Hedylidae > Macrosoma > Macrosoma leucophasiata. The sequence goes on along the minus strand of JAWQUS010000007.1, from coordinate 15,117,949 downwards.
ATATGTAATAGTAAAATGGGTGATGTAAGCTCAGTATCCAATTTAATTATCTATTTTATTTTATTCAATATTTTTTGTTGTTTTGTTATTATTATTTTCATATAAAATGTTGCCAAGACATTTGGCTCGCAATGTCTCAAGTAGAGCCAAATTTCGAACTCTACAAGCCTAACTTCACAAACTCTACACATACCTAGTATTATTACATAATATTCTGTGACCTAAGTTAGTATTATTACATATTCTCTGCCTAAGTCAAATTGCGCGACTTTCATTACCACAAGAAGTAATATTTTTTACACCCCTGGTTACATTATTGAAGTTTTCATACGGTTCCCTAATTTATCTCGACTTACAACGTGTGCTATTGAAGAATGATTAAAATCGGTGTTGTTGTGTGTGAATGTTAATGATTAAAAACATCAAAAAATACATGTTCTCTCTGTATATTATTAGTAAAGATAAGGCTTAGGTCAGTTTACTTGTTTAATTTCATTAGATTTTACGCAATATTACCTGCGCCGGCATGCATATAAGCGGGGCGATTGTCATATTATTATGTTCATTGTCATATAAACATATCATATGTTTTCCCTTGATAATGAGCAACACTTTTGTCGCCATTGCTGGGGATGGCTTTTGTCTATCTGTGGAAGGCTTTCGATATAGAGTTATAATGATGAAGGCTTTACTAAAAGGCGAGCCACGCTAGTCATAGACAGTACGTACTACTTTATGAGTCACTATAATATACTATACCTATAGCAGAATTCAGAAATTTGATGGAAAATTTCGGAATTCTGTTGCTTCACAGGATTATACCAAGCTGTAAGCCGGTGCGAATGATAATTACGTAATACATAACGTATTAACGTTTTTTTTTCTCTAAGTAATTATTTTCATTTATGTATTATTTTCCGCACCCTACAATAAGCTTTCTCATGACCCCATGGTTGACTGTTAGAGAATGCCTAGTGGCATTAAGTCCGCCATATGTACAAGGTGCATAGAAGCATAAATAAATAAATAAATAATTATTATTTTGAAATTTATTTACTGTAAATAGTCAAATCTTGTTTAAAAATATACTCATTACAGAAATCGTAGTCTTTTTCTTTCCGCGTTAAAAAATATCAATTACAAAAAGATTAAATGTAGACCACAACTACGCCTGCATATATACAACGTATACGTATATAAAATTGAGGTGGTCATTAGTTTTAACGATTCAAATATCACTTTATCTGAGTGTCACAAGATCCCTTTAATTAAAAGATGGCGACATCAAACGAACGGATCCACAGCGCGCGGTGAACGCGTGCCAGTGCGCCCGGACTCCGGCACCCGCTACCCGCCCACACAGCACACACCAAACAAAAATAATAACATATCCTCCAACAAAACTAAGTGATTGTGTAAAAGCTGAAACAAACAACCACAACACGGCCGGCACCACGTCACAGTTCAAGGCTCTTACGTGATCACGGCGAGGTGCTAATATAAAGGGTCTCTGCCGTCACGTATTCGAGGCAGCTGACTGTTAGTTTTTTTATCAGTGATCTCTAAATTTTACCTTCGAGACAAAATATCTTATCTGCAACTGACAACGGTATACATTTCCGATCGGTTTTCGTTCTATTTACATCCATTAAATTTCACGCGGTATATTCGATTGTGCGATATGATTGTTCCGTAAGACATAGTGACATAAGACATAATTGAAATGAAGACGAGAACGAAGCAGAACGGTGTCCAGGAGACTAAAGAAGCGAAGTCAGAGAAGAGGGGGACGAAGCCAAATGGTGGGGGAGGGAAGAAATCGCCGAATTCGCCGATCCTGGGTGGTGATGCTCGCAGGCGCGCCAAGCGGTCAGGAGTAGATGCCGTGAAACTCCACTTACAGACCACGGGTGACCCGGGAAGGACGTCGCGATCTGCGACCTCGGTAAAGTTTTACAATTACTTACTCTAACACATGTTAGCGATATTGTTTTCCAGTGTTGCCATAGTCATAGTTTCAGGCGCAAACCCACATGACTTTGGCAACACCGGTAATGACGACTGAGTATTAACTGTAACGTTTGGATTTCACTGTTTCCGTGACTCACCGGTAATTGTAGATACCTACGATTACGAATCCTGAGATAGATAACTGCTAAAATTTTCATTAGCGTCTCGTACGAACTGTTTCCAATAATACATCAATGAACTCATTCCTGTAATGTGATAGTACTCGTATAATTGTGTCATCAATATGATAAAAGAACATGCAATAAACATTTATAAGAGAATACTACTGCTTTCAGGCTGTAAAATCTGCCGAAATACTTCATCTAAAATCAAGGTTTTTAATCTTTATGCCAGGAATATAATATATATTATCTACTAATGGCAACCCTTGATACGCTTACTGCTGGGCACGACTCTCTCCCCTTCTTGGGAGGAGGCCTGGAGCTTACTGCACGCTGCTCTAATGCGGGTTGATGGAGATAAGGGTTAGTGGCCAACTCGCTGTCGGATGTTTTTCAAACCGCCCATAAGGCCTCCGACAAGGTTTAACTACTGCTATCTATGGAAAGCAACCGGGACCGACGGCTTAACGTGCCGTCCGAGGCACGGCATCGCGCATTTTTATTTTTTTCACTAGCGGTCACCAATCACACACCCGACCGCGCTCGTATCGCTTAACCGAGTAGATCGCTTCCTATTTACACCAGCTGCGGGCCATGCACGCTTCAAATAATATTATTATCTACTTATTACTACCAAACATCATCATATTTCATGGCTGCATATAAATTAGGAGGTTAGTTACCTAATGCGGTGTTACCAAAACCACTAGGTAGGTTCTTCACTCTTCAGTTACATTCGTACTTAGTAGGTACTTTACCAGTAAATGAATTCAAGAAGTTTATTCAGGAATCATCTGTCTGCGGTTTAACTGCCTCAGTAGTCTAGTGGTAGCACTACTACGCTGGAGTCACTCAGAGCACTAGTACGATTCCCAACTCGGGAGCTTTCAGAGATATCGGTCTTAAATAATTTATCTCTGATTCTATTGGGATTTTTCCATTTTCTGAAAATTTCCCAGTGCCCTGGATTTGGTAATGCGCCCAGACATGTCAGCAGGCTCGACCAGCTATAATAATACGGGCTAAACCTAACCGGCGAATTGAGGATGTTTGCATGTATGCTTGTATGCATGCAATTACACCTGCCTACTCCTTCGGAGAGTACAGGCGTGCATAATCTGCGGTCTTCAGGAAAATAGACGTACTTATATTTTATGTGTGTAATTACAACAAAAACAATAAGCTCAAACATTGAAACACCATAATACGAGTAATATATAGAAGGAAAGGCCGATCGCCAGTAATAGGTAACTTATGGTGTTTTGGCAACAAAATAGGCATTATCGACCATGGCAAGACACGTGACGACTTACATCGTGACAAATGGAGATTGTCGACCGATACCTTATCACCTTGGGGGTAATACAGAAAATAATGAGAAAACTAATATCATAATCGCATTGTCCCGCAAAACATCTGAAGATATACTTTGATCACATGTCATGTACTTGTTGATAACAGTTTATGTCTACCCTGCTTATAGTGCAGTCTCGATAACAGCAAGAAACATTTACTTTGGAAATTAACACTAGATATTCATTATGAATCCTTGCGGTTAGAATGCATATGCTTATTTTTGATTAGTATAATTACTGTAGAAATCTATAGGCATTAAAATCCTTTGTCCTGACTATCAACACAGAGCAAAACTACTGTTAATCTAGCAAATTAAAAACATAAGTTAAATATAGTTATTATAGGCACAAGTTTATTTTCCTACATACCTAAGCACTATTTGATATCATGGTATTGTAGGCAATTAAAGATGAAATTTTGTGTGGTAGTCAAAGTTATCTACTTATAAGTAATAAAGAGTTATTTTACAAATCGTTACATTAGTGTAGTGTAGAATATTAATTCCCATGATTGGAATATTCTTACTTAATATTAAAACAATAGACTGGACCACAACTTCTGTTGATAGTAATCAAACCTGTTAGATTATTGTTGATACTCAGCGATTGTCGATATAAATAATTAAATATGTCTAATCTAGTCTAAAGTGATTTGTTACTTAGTGTGAACTTTCAATAGGTTACACGATCACGCAGGTGTTTGACTCTCAAATATGTAATGGCATTTTTTTTGCATCTTAAAAATCTGAATCAAGTTACCTATTTTATTTTCAAGACTACATTCCTACAAAAGATATAGTTTTTATTTTACCAAAATTTCAAAAAACGTAGAAAATATAGATTTAATATTGTTGAACATTTACTTAATTATTAATAGTTTAGAAGGTATGACAAAACAAAACGCTAAGAGCTGTGAAAAAAACTCAAACGGATTTTAAAAAAATAATGACTGAACGTTATGACGTCACGCATCGTAAAAACACCTGTGAATTGTAGAGAGAAATCAAAATAATATTGCGTTTTTGTACAACCATTGTATAAAATAAGTTGTTAAATCGTATAAATAATGTATAAGTATTTATTATAAGTGAAATTTTGTGTTAATGTTAAGTTTTTCTTTCAGGTAAGTTCTTCTATCTCATACGATTCAACTCCATTTTCTCATTTTTTGTATCTGTTTCTCCCATTTGCAAGTCGCTTTCCTATCAAATGATAAGAAGAAGTGACTTCATACTTATACAACATACCGTCAGTCAGTAACGTCTTTCGTTATTCAGTAACAGTAAATAGTTAGGATTCATTGGATTTGCATTTGACAATGCCTTACAATTTTATTATACCTACTTTTGCTTAGATCTTAACGTCACAGACCCATTCATAATCTAATAGGTTTGATTACTTTCTATTTATGGCGTCAGAACGTGACGACCCCACCGAACACTGATGGAAGAGATCTGGAAGTTAATGTAATAACGCGGGATGGGCAGCAGCATCCCGCGATATAACTGCCGCAAATGCGATTGCTAATCCGCATACCAACTGTGGAAATTATGGCATATTCTCTCAAAGACCCTGTTGTGGACATCGTTACGGAAGACTTTTGTCCAGCTGTGGACATTTTTAGGCTGTAGTGATGACAAATCAGTTCTGAATGTAAAATATATCCCGGATTGTCACATACTAATCCAATATATCCACCAAAGCATATTATTACATATTCTCTGACCAAAGCATTAAAACATTCATATTAGCATTCTCTATTATGATATAAGGATTAATTACTACACAAATTAACACCAATCCAGTATTATGGACTGACACATTAGTTAATTAACAGTAGGCATCATGATTGTAAGGCAATATTTGCTTTCAGACTCGTGCACTGCAACAGTAGCTGGGCAAAGTAGCTAGCTATCGGCAGGTTAATTGATGTATCGTTTAGCTATAATCAAATCACGTGGGCCAATATACACTTTATAATCGGAACACAAAAACTCTATTGCCTCATAATTGATGTATGAATCAGACATTCAGATATGATATGTATATATCTTCTATATACGAGTACATAAAAATCAATTGCTGTTCGTTAGTCTCGCAAAAACTCGAGAACGGCTGAACGGATTTATCTTATCTTGGTCTTGAAATGTTTGTAAAGGTCTAGGGAAGGTTTAAAAGGTGAGAAAAAATCGAAAAATTGCCAGGAAAACCCTAAAAACAGCTCTTTTCTTTTTCCCATACAAAAAGTCCGTATCTATATTGAATGAATGAGCGCAGATCGCTCGAGGCGGTCGGGCGCTGGTCGGGTGCCGGGTGGCTCTAGTGAGCTATGACCCTAAATCTTTTATATTTCACATTTTAACGGTGGATGTTTTATAGTAAGTATAGTATAGTCGTAGAATAAATCTTGTTGGGATTGATGTAGAGCGGCTGCCTGCAAGAGACGATACGCTAATTTCAATTACCTTATATTATGATACAATTATAATAATACACAAATATAATAAGTACAATTATAATTTATTATTAATTATGTACATAAAAATATGTTTGAATTGAAAGTCTTATTTTGATACAATTTGACTGCATGTTCATTGTATGCCAAGACATAGCTCAAGTTAAAATATAACTGCTTTAAGGGCCCTAATTCACTACGATGCCATGGCCACGTTGTCGGCGTATCCAAGCAGTTAGTATGGTGTGGAGACGTCGCCACACGGTGGCCAGGTGAATTAGGTATCACGTATTTCAATACTAGCTGCTTGAAGGCGTAACCAGCGACGTCGCCATGGCGTCCTAGTGAGTAAGAGCTCTAAGAGACAATGAGGTCCTGGATATGCTGGTTGAGTAGTCGAGACGCTGTAACCACATCGCTTTCATTCGCTAAACCTGCTTAATTATCGAAGCTCCACACAACAATGCTAAAACTGTAACAAGATATTATTTAGCACCAGATAAATTGAAATCAGTCAATCGAACAATGTCGGTCATACCATTCCAATGATTTCACCCTATATCTCCATCGGGATTTTTCTATTTTGGGGCAGTTTCCCAGTACCTCGTAAATTATTTATATGGGGTGCGATACGGGACTTCGAAAAGTATAACACCGAATGATGTCAGCAGGCTCGCCACCTGTTGCCACATGAGCTAAAACACAACCGGTGAATCGAGGGAGTTTGCATGTATGCTTGAATGCAAGCATTTACTGCCTACCCCTTCGGAGACTACAGGCGTGAAGTTACGTTACCATAAATTGCTCAAAAACTTACTATATACGTACATATTTCATTATTGTGCGAATTCTGAGAAAGACTTTTCATTGAAGCAACAATATAATATATCTCATAAAGTGGTTAGCGACTTCTTAAATTAATATAAAAGATCTGAAATCAATCTTGACGTGATGACAATAAGGATGGAAAAAATATATATATTTGGTAAATCGTGATATTGTCATAATAGCAAGACTTTGTTTTAGGACGAATTGGCTAAGTGGCTCGTGACCGGGCCGTGTCATTCTGCATCCGTGTGATCCGTATACCGTCATGGACCCTCAGTTTACCTACATAGGTAGTAATAGATACATCTATACTAATATTATAAAGAGAAAAACTTTGTTTGTTTGGTTGTATTGAATAGGCTCAAAAACTACTAGACCGATTTAAAAAAATCTTTCACTATTCGAAAGCTACATTATTCATGGGTAACATAGGCTATATTTTATTTTGGAAAAAATAGGGTTCCGAAATATATTTGGGTTTTTCGGACACAAGGTGTAAAAAATTAACCCGAAAAGTTACTTATTTTGCGCACGCTGCCTAAACTATAAAAGATATCGAGAAAAGCTTTAAGCTATATCTATAATCATCACGCTTAGACGAATAGGAGAGGGTAGGTATCATTGCAACCGCGCGAAGCCGGGGCGGGCCGCTAGTCAATAATAAATGTGTCAATAACCGAAGTGTAAAATATTGTGGTGGCGCCACGATCTTCCATACAAACAGATTTATTGTATACTTATCCCGAGATGAGACAACTTGTAGTTTGTTTTATTTGGTTTGTTCTGGACCACTTAATCTTTTTCTTCACAACCCCAGGGGCGGCTTAACCTAAAGTGTAGGGTGTGCAATGCACAGGGCGCCGCCGTCTCAGGGGGCGCCGCGGTGCTCCCTGAGACAGCTAAGAGCATCGTCTTGGACCATCATGGTACAACATTGCCAAGCTGCCAGCTAACCCGGTGGCGGCAGTTATCAAACGCGAGCGCCCTATGAGCGGCTTCTTTTTCGAACATTTTGTTTCATCTCGAAATAAACCTTATTTCGCGTATTTAAAGTTTAGAAGCGGCCAGACAACGCGGCGCCGTTAGTGCGGCGGTGTCAAACGACGGCAAAGTTAATAGTTACAGCCGCGGGGTGAGAGGTCAGGTCTAGGGGGTGCCAGGGTTTCATTACACACGAGCGCTCTACACGAGCTAGAGCCGCCCCTGCACAACCCAAAGTCCACCCCATGTAAATTGTTATTTAATTTTAAATTGTTAAATAAATGAATTACTGTCATAAGTAGGTATACGCTAAAAACAAAGTTTCGGGTAAAAACTAAAGTAGTTTAAAAATGTAACTTTTGTAGTATGTTCACGCCAAGTCCCTTTGTGTAGTGATTTATTACAGTTAACTGAAATAGAAGTAAAATTAGGGAAATAGCTCAAATAACAACGTTACGTTCAGCTAAGCTACGCTCTGGTCATGTCCCTGACACATAAGAGAAAGTGAATGAAAACCTGCATGAAAACTGACGTGTGCCGTCAAATTATAAATATCATATACATCAAGGATCGGCTCTTAGCCCGCTCCTATTTAATATCACTATGGACTATCTCACCAAAGATATCCAGTCCCCCCTACCGTGGTGCCTGCTGTATGCAGACGATGTGGTCCTTATCGATAAATGCGCGGAACAACTGCAACGTACCCTAGAGCTATGGCGGCAAGCACTGGAATCCAACGGATTAAAGATTAGTAGAAGCAAAACAGAGTACATGCGATGCCACTTCAGCCTTACAGACAGAACAACAGACTGCATCCACATCAACCACAATTAACATCGATGGACATGCAGTGCCGAAAGCAAGCCAGTTCAAATACCTGGGTTCAGTCCTGTCAGCAGACGCAAATATGGACATGGACGTCACACACAGGGTAAACGTAGCTTGGCAGAGGTGGAGGGCGCTCACGGGTGTGCTCTGTGACCGTCGTATGCCGATAAAAACCAAAGGAAAGATGTACAAAACAGCTGTGAGGCCTGCCATGGTCTACGGCGCTGAATGTTGGGCCATCAAAAAAGCGCATGAACAGAAACTGCATGTCAATGAGATGAAGATGCTAAGATGGGCGGCCGCCGTAATCAGAATTGATAAAGTGCGTAACGAACACATCAGAGGAAGCTACAAGGTCGCTCCCATCGCTGAAAAGGTCAAAGAGTCGCGCCTGAGATGGTATGGGCATGTCATGAGACGCGACGAAAACCATGTCGTGAAGAAAGCCCTCGCACTCCCAGATAAAATGAGAGGCAGAGGTCGCCCGCTTGCTACGTGGTGGTCCACTATATCTAAGGACTTGAAACAGACCCAGTTGAATGACGAGACAACCCAGGATCGACTGACCTGGCGCATGAGAACGAGGAGGGCCGACCACAAATAATGGGAAGAGGCACGGAAAGAAGAAGAAGAAGCGGTGGTGCCAATGCCCGCGAGCTCCGTCACTGGAGCTCTAACACCAGTAAAAAGTTTACTTCGGATTAGTCCTTACGCACACGCCCCGGTTAAGTAATCTAAGTAGTAGTTTATTAAGTAGTTTACAAAAGGTGACTTTTGTGGAGTTGTCATGGTTTACTAAACAGGAAGTAGAACATTTTAAGGAAAATAGCATAAAAAATTTATGATAGGCAACCGTGTCACGTCTAACTCAGCCACGCCCAATCCACGGCCGGTGAGAAGATACGGTGCCTGCATGGTAACTGACGTGTGTGAACTAATTTTAAGTGGTCATCGATATTTCTCAAGTTCCTGATAACACGCTTCAATTTAAAAATTCTATTTGAATATAGTTCGATATTTATTTATTTTGGGATTATCAACACAAGGTACAGTGGGTAGATCTAAAAATTATACACTGCATAAATAATAATATAAACTTATTCAACTGTTCTTGCACTTAAAGTTAACCACAGCATGCTATATGTAACAAAATTGAGAAACAAAAAGAAGTTAAAAAACACAAAAAAAATTGTAAGTACGCAGCGTCGGACTGACCGTAAAGTCAAGGTGGCGTTTGCCACCCGGGCCTCAGTCTACTACGGTAAAACCCACAAGCCAGACCCGTTAAGGGCCCTCTTTACGGGGCTGGCTTGTGGGTTTTACCGCAAGTATCTATTTAAGGAGCCATTCGAGCCCTTCGGGCTAAGTCCGACCCTGGTCTACATGCTCTACCCACTGCCACTTGAATTTCGCTTTGTGATGTGGATGTGGATGTGATAGTTTTTTTTTTTTTATGTCTGTAGGTTGACAGACATGCAAACGGACAACCTGATGGAAAGTGGTCACCGTCGCCTATGGACATTTGCAACACCAGGGGAGTTGCCAACGCACTGCCAGCCCTGAAGGACTCCTTTGACGCCATTTTTGAAGAACCCTATATTGTAGCACCTAGGGAACACCTCATAGGGAAGTTCGTTCCACAATTTACACGTTCTGGGCAGGAACGAACGTGAAAACCGCACCGTTGAGCACTGCCAGGTGTCCAGTCGTTGTGGGTGGAACTTCTCTTTTCGGCGGGTAGTACGGTGTAGAAAAAGAGACGGTGGCACCATGTCAAACAGTTCAGCAGAGCACTCACCATTGTAGAGACGGTACAACACGCATAGACTCCTTATGTCTCTGCGCAGGCTCAGATGTTCGAGCCTGTCAGTAAGTCCTGGATCGTTAACAATACGAACGGCGCGTTTTTGTAGGGAGTCAAGTGGACCAAGCTGGTATTTGGGGGCTCCCGTCCACAAATGAGAGCAGTATTCCAGATGGGGCCGCACTTGAGCCTTATAAAGCTGTAATAGCTGCCCTGATGTGAAATACTGCGTGATGAGACCAATGGTGCGTGAGATATACTAGAAGATCACCAGCAGATCTGCCATGACGAAATCCATATTGGCGGTCACTGATCAGCTGATGATCCTCTAGATACTGCAGCAGTTGAGTATTGATCACACGCTCCAGACTTTGCAGAGTAGGGAGGTTATTGCTATGGGCCTATAATTGGCCGGGTCACTGCGATCCCCTTTTTTGGGTATCGGGTGCACGAGGGCGGTCTTCCACGCAGACAGATCGTAGGAAAGCGAGAACAGGCGCGTCAGAACGGGGGTTAGCTCGGGAGCGCACATCTTCAACACCACCGCAGGGACGGAGTCCGGCCCACTCGACTTCTTGACGTCAAGAGATAAAAGAGCTCGCCTGACGTTCTTCTGAGTGAATTTGACGTCAGGCATAGAGCTTTCACAGCGCGGGATGGATAGTGGGCTATATCGGCTTCTTTGCTTCTCATGGGTATCTCCTCAATTTTGATTTGATCTCGTTGGATTCGCCAATTGAACTCTTTCTCGAAGTTGGATCTACCTAACTACTAGGAACTAATAGGAAGATATATTTTAATATCATGCTACGTATAATTCTTGAGGATGCTTCTCATAGAAAACTAAATCTTTAGGCGATACAAGAAACAATTTGATGAACAATTATAGTAAGTAGGTATTTTTTACAATGAAAATCCCACAGAATATTCTTACTGCGAATTTCTTAATAGGATATCTGACCTAGCTTTATGACCATTATGGTAGCATACCAAATCTCATGTGATATTTTAAAAATACGGTAAACCTTGAAACGAACTATTATTTTAAAGGTTACACATTTGAGGATGGTTACGAGATCGCGATTGCTTTTTTTTGTTCACGTTATTGGCATAAATCTTAGCAAAAAAATCATGATAATTTCTAAAGTTTAAAATAAATATTATAAATATTCTATTTTATTAGTAGGTATCACAAAGCAAATTTATTTTGCTCGGAAATGTAAACTACTAACTGTTTTTTCACTTTATGCGGCTTAAAATGGTGTTCGTGTCGTTATCTACTAGTTCAAATCGTACCTTATTATTATATTATTTGTCATGTGTTTGAGTTGATTTACTTTTTAAAATTTAACTCTTATGCTTCGATAAATTTGTTGAGAACATATCGTTGTGCCGCGGGAAAACTACCACTAAAATTTCACCATGTATAAAGAATAATAAAGAAATAAATAAAACATTGCCAGGGCCTCCCCCCAAAAAGGGGAGAGACTCGTGCCCAGCAGTGGGACATATAATGGGTTGCCATTATAAAACATTAGGTTTATAAACCTGTGTCTTAGGTGCCGTTGTACACATTCAACACATGCACAAACACCCAGACCCGAAAGAGAGGCCATACAAATGTTTGTCCCGATGCGGGGATCAAACCCGCGAACCTGGGTCGACAATAATGCGAGTAGTCTACTGGTGGTAGAGCTCCGGTGACGGAGCTCGCGGGCTTTGGCACCACCGCATTACCTCATATACTTGCCGCTAAATGGTAGTGTTAAGTACTATCGTGTTCCGGTCAGGTGGTAATGTACGGCCCTGTAATTGCCGGCACAGAGGCATAACACCTTAGGCCTCAGAAGTGGTAACGCATCTGCATTTTGACCTCTGGTCTTTGTGTAGGTGTCTAAAGGCATATATATGCCTTTAGACACCTACACAGAAATAGAATAGAGAACAGAATGTTTTTTTTACCTTTTGTTACCATCAAAGTGAATAACATGATTTTTTTTGTTTGCCATCATTTTCACTAATTTTAATAAATCCATCAAAACAATTTCTAATATTCTATTAATTACTATTAAAAGGTACTTGTGTACCAACGAATACTTTATATACCAACAATCTCAACGGTAGTGAGATTAGTGATTGCATAAATAAATTTAATTAGCACAATAAACATTCAAAGAATCATAATGTCATGCTCTTCGAAATAAATCGACGATACAATGATGACTACATTATAGATATAATACGATGCTCTGTTGTTTTAAAATCACGTGAGTTCCATTTACATTTAACATGCATGACCGATACATATATACAGATTTATCTTGAAAAGATTGTGCTAAAGAATAAATTACAACCATTATCCGTGTTGTTTTCGTTAAAGGAGAATTTAATTTCGTTAAAGCGATTTGAAAAACGTTTGTACTAGATGTGCCTGCGGCTCCGCTTGCAATATAACGATGGTCTGTTTTATAGGATCACTCGTGCGTCTGTCTGTCTGTCTGTTAAAGCTATAGAGCAACACCGGAGGGGAGTAGCCATATGCAGGCTTCCACCTCTGTCAAAGTACAAGCCCAAATGGGCCTATACATGTCGCCTAGATGTTTAAATGTGTGCGTCAAATTGTTTCTGTATTTTGTTAAGGTCAAGGTGTGACATACTGTTTTGCATCGGTAATACACGCTATGTCTATTCCCCTCCGGTCCGCCGTGGCCGGTGGGCCGCGTTGCTCTATGGTCACAGCAAATTCAAGACTACTGGACCAATTGAAATTAGGTACACATTTTTGACGACATTGACGACCCGGTCAGTCCAGCTGTGTGAGACGACCGTTTGATTCGGAGGGTCGCGGGTTTGATCCCCGTACCGGGACCAATATTTGTAAGGCCTACAGATATTTGTTTCGGGTCTGGATGTTTGTGTATGTGTTGTGTGTGTACACACGACACAGGTTTACACCTAGTGTAAGGCTGTGAATGTAAGCGTATTTTGTATTATTTTATTTCTACTAGTGGTAGAGCTAGAGCAGTGATGGACCACCGTATAATGTAGACAGACAGACAGACATGGTGAAACTATAAGGGTTCCTTGTTTACTACGGAACCCTAAAAATGAATGTTTGTCTGTATGTCCTTTATACTACGCATTTGAAAATTTGATGATCTTTAGTAAAGTTGTTGTGCAGGAGCCCACGAAAGTTTCTGAGTTTAAATTCAATAGATGGCGCCACTGTCATTTTTAGGGTTCCGTACCTTAAAAGGAACCCTTATAGGATCACTCGTGCGTCTGTCTGTCTGTCTGTCCGTCTGTCACAGCCAATTTGCTCCGAAACTACTCGACCGATTGAGTTGAAATTTGATGAATATATGTAAATTGGCGACCCAAAGATGAACACGTCAAGTACAATAATAAATTTTAAACAAGGGGGCCACTTTTGGGGGTAAAAAAAAAAAATTAAAAAAAAAATCGTCAACTGTGTCGTGTGACATATCAAATGAAAGAAGTTGTTGTCAGCATCTCAGATATAATTTTTTATAATTTTTGCATAAACAAATTTGAAGTTATTTAAGAAAAACGACGAAAATTGACCATTCCCCCCCCCTATCTCCGAAACTACTGAACTTAAAATTTTGAAAAAAATGTGGGAAATAGTTCTTTGCCTATAGATTACTGGAAAACCTATAAGAAGTTTGAGTATACAAATGAAATCGAAAATTCTTAATAATATAACCCCCCCTGCCGGTACCACAGTAACCTAATATACTTGCCGCTAAATGGTAGTGTTCAGCACTATCGTGTTCCGGCCAGGTGGTTATGTACGGCTCTGTAATTTCCGGCACAGAGGCATAACACCTTAGGCCTCAGGAGTGGTAACGCATCTGCATTTTGACCTTTGTCTTTGTGTGGGTGTCTATAGGCTGCAGTCATCACTTAACATCAATGTGAACTGCATGCTTGTTTGCCACATCAGTTAAATAAAAAAAATAAAAAAAAAAACGCTATGTCCCTGTGCATTTTAAATCTGTAATATTTTCGAAAATATTTATTTAAATTACGGAACCCTCACCACGCGAGTCGAACTCGCACTCGCACTCGGTTTTGAGTTGGTGGCGTAGCAACGCGCGCAGGGTACAGCTAGTATTTTATATAAATTTCGGGGCTGATAACTTTTATCTATAAATTGTATTTTATATTTTTCAGACTTGAGATGATATGTCAATAGATCATGTGACATCCACTTCAAATTATCTCGTGCATTGTTTACAGAATCTTTTAGATAATTCCTTTCAGTTTCCATAAGCACTTATCTATACATGAACGCCATGTTTTCATTAGGAAACGTATGCGTAATATACTTAAGGTTTATATTAAACCAATAAGTATTTACATAAATTATGCTCTTAATTTTATGTTGCGGCGATGTCAAACAATCATCCAGTTCACACTGATGGGAAGTGATGGCTGCAGGATATAGCCTCTACACAAAAAATAGAGGTGAATATGCAGATGCGATGCCACCGCTGAGGCCTAAGACATTTTACTTCTGTGATAGTTATTCATCGCCGACACTAGAACTAAAAAAAAAACGTAACCTCACGCCTGTAATCCCCGAAGGGGTAGGCAGAGGTAAATGCGTGCATTCAAGCATACATGCAAAAACCCAAGACTCGCCGGTTACGTTTTTGGCCCATGTAACAGGTGGCGAACCTGTTGCCATTTCCGGGCACATTACCAAACTCCGAGGTACTGGGAAACTTCCAGAAAATGGAAAAATCCCAATAAAACCAGAGATAAAGGATTTTAAACCGTTATCTCTGATAGCCCTCGACCCGGGAATCGAACCCAGGACCTCCAGTGTAATAGTAGTGGCCTGCTACCACTACGCCACTGAGGCAGTAGACACTAGAACTCTACCACCACTATAAAACTTCATGTTTAATATTGTAATTGGCTGGAATTCAATAACTTCAATTGATACTGTTCCTTTATTAACCCTTCAAGTCGTTACGATAACGAAATTCGAATTATTTATTTCCTTTTTTAAATTTTGTGTATGTACAGTAATAAATGTAATAAGATATAAATAAAGGCATACATGTAACATTATTATATCACCCACATAAATAATCACATTTCTGTGGAGTTCTTCACGTGGTAACTTGTCCAAAAGACTGACCGTATTTCCATGTTGAACGACAAGACTAACAATCTATGCAAAGAATACTTAACCTAAAATTAAATGTAAATTATATTCTTGAGTGTCACGTTACTGTCATTATATTACGAAAAATCTGCTACGAGTTAAGGTCCTTATAATTTTGCAGCATAATATGGGTGAAAACCGGGTTTAAAAGTTCAGGATAACGCTAATGACTGCCTGGCACTGCCTTGAATGACGAGCAGGAGCATAGCCAGAAAAGATGTGCGTATTATTCAAAGGTGTTATTATTTTAATAAAAATAAATTATACAGATTTTTCCAATTCTTTGAGAACATTATGTCATTTTCTTTTACAAGTACTAGTAAAATGAAAAAAAATAGTTTGTGATATTTGTTATATATATCCTTTTACAACGAAAAAAAACGAAAAAAGACGTTCTATTGTTATATTTGTATATCAAATCAAAGCTACTTTTTTTCTCGTTAATATGATATAATATACATATACGAGAGCCAAATTAAATCGGCCGCAAAAGAGTAACTGGCTGTTAAAGATAAAATAAATAAATTAAAAATACTAGCGGTCATATTTTGACAGGCAACCTGATAGATTTATATTCTCCAGATCATTAATATACGTAAAAATTAGGTTTGCAGCATATCTGGATGAACGAAATAATTCTGCAGTGGGATCCTAACCTCCTCCTTTGTGAGTGAAATTTCAATAATTTTAAACGTTTCAATAACACAACGTTAAAAGAACTTTTTTAATTTTCAAATTAACTTATTGTGATGGTCACGAACGAACAACGCCCCAAGCCGAGGATCAGAGCCGCAGGGGTCTCGCTTAGGCAGTTGTGTAAATTTATTAAGGCTGAAAGCCCTTTGCTCTCGCCGATTTCCCGGTGAAGTATACTAGTACCGTTTCGAGACAAACAGTCTACGTAAGTACACTCAAAAAAAAAGAAGTAACAGTTGTAGTTACAGAACCTCCTAACATTGTTTGAAAAATTGCTACCTCATAGATTTCGCGAATATCTTTGACGTGGAGGAGCATTAACACTTTAATTACTGCCGAATTGTTTTATGTCTTGTAGACTGTTTCGGTTGGGATGGAACCATAAGACTGCCCAAAAAGGAGCATTATTTTAATAATTTTAACTATCAGATGAGATCCTATGATGCTGATTAACGACATCCTATCCAGTACTATCGTGAACGTTTCTCAGTTTATGGTCTTCGTAACACCAGCTTATTTGGCCTGAGTGTAGAATAAATTAACACGTTTTCAAAGATCCTTCTGAACTGAATCACGTTGTCAAATTTTATTTTCAAATATATCAAACTTTGGCCTAAAATAAATTTTAATTATTTTATCCAAAATTTCAATAAAGCTAATTAAATATCCATCGTATAACATTAGCACTTCGGATTCAACTTTTTACCTCACTCGTGTAACCTGTCATTTACCTGTAGGTATTTTGCGAGTAACACGTAGTATAATATATAAAAACCCAAATTAGTTTACCCGTAGCTTTTTAAGCGCCTACAAGGCGACGCGATCATGTGATTACGTGTACTTGAGAAGCAGGTGTAGTACGTTCAATTTACGAAAATTTATTTGATGATCTTGTCCTGCATAATACTGTGAGCAACGTGACAAATGGCTACTTACATGGATGGAATAAGCCTTGAAAGAAAAATTAAATTATATTTTTTTTTATTGAAATTGTGTATTGATTCTTACTTCATTAGTATATTATACTTATTCTCGTATATTATTATACGAGCTTATATGTTAGGATCCCACTGCAGAATCATTTCGTTCGTCCAGAATAGTCCAGATATGCTGCAAATCTAATTTTTATGCATATTTATAATCTAGAGAATATATATCCACTAGATTGCCAATCAAAATTTGGCCGAAAGTATTTTTTCATTTTTTTTTTGGGAAATAATTTTTTTACCTGTTTTTTCAATAAAATATCGTTCACCTCCCGGCATTATGTATAAAGACTGAAAATTCACGGCTGTCGTTGCGCTCTTGGCCGCCCCTACCTATTTTCGTTCCTCCCCGATAACTTTTTACGTCCATAACGCACATGTAATATTTATATATCAAACTAGCTGTTGTGCGCGGCATCGCCCGCGTGAACGTCGTTTAAAAAGTAGCCTATGTTCTAAGAAATTATAAGTTGTCCTCAAACACCACGTACTTTTCAAAATTTTTCCTGAATTTTCTTTGCTATAAACCTCACGGAGCCCGAGACCTTTATATTATTTTTTATATTACAGATTAAAGCTATTTTAGTGTCATTATTATGATTTACGGGAGCCAAATTAAATCGACCGCAAATAAGAGTTGTGGCTATTAAAGAAAAAAAAAATACTTGCGGCCAAATTTTGTTCGGCAACCTAGTGGATATATATTATCTAGATTATAAATATGCATAAAAATTAGGTTTGTAGCATATCTGGATGAACGAAATGATTTTGCGCTGAGATCCTAACCTATTAAGAGTTATTCTCGTAAATTATTATACGAACAATGTATTTTGTCACATGTTACTTGTAATATTAACCATAATAGGTTACTCGCACTTTGTATTTAAATGTTTACACTACACAACAATATAAACCAGCGGAAGCTCAGCCATGGCTGCAGTCGTACAGGAACTGCTCCAAAGTGCTTTACTCGATTTCTTTTTCAATCGAATAAAACTACTTAATAAAGTTTTTCACGTGATAAGTGCGGAAATACAAATATAACAAAGAAAAATAATCTTACGAAATTCGCAAATATACGAAGCTGTATCACACAAAGCGATTCGGTTTACGCGATGGTATATCGTTATGATCGAACGAAGGATGGTGATCTCGTGTTTACTAAAAAACTAGAGGTCATAGAAGCAGCGTAGAAGTGAATAGTTGTGAAATGCCCTTAATCAGGCCAGTCACGTAGATCCAAGTATCCAGCGTCGACGCCGCGACAGTCTGCCGCCGCTCGCACTCGCGCCGCGATCTCCTCTGGCCCTTATCCCTTATCTCTTAAAGTATCCTCTTGAGCCTTCATGACTCGAGAAGTTAAACATGAGTGGACTCACCGGCCTACGTCGCTGCTGATTACACACGATATCTCTGACATCAACACACCGAATCAAACGTTTATTGTGCTTCTTTATGACAATCGTATAAATTTCGTGTAATTTACGACTATCGATGATATATCAAGATTGTTTTTTCGGACAGTACCGGTTTTGTGGCAGACGTTACGTACCAAACAAGGAGAGTTTAATAATTTGTGACGGTAAGTTAAATTGTTTACATTCAGGTTTTTTTTACAAACCTACATTAATTTGACGTTGTTGACCATTCTTACCAACTAATATAAATTAGAATTGATTTAGAGATTATGATTAGAATGATTGATCCAAATTTTATTAACGTATTGATAAATATACCTACTTCCTAAATCCATCGAGGCTTTGTTGTGCTTTAGTCAGTTATTACACAATTTACAGGGTTGTAAATAAAAAATCCGAGGAATTTTCAGATAGGTACCTAATAAAAACCGAAATGCATTTTTAAGAACATACATTCAGATTCAGAGATTGATCAAACATCCAGAAACTAGGTACACTTTGATATATTTATGAAAAATAAAAAACAGTCTCAGGTTGTAATGAGATGGACACGATGGACCTTTACTAAATTGTATTTTATACTTCACTAACAATTTTGCTATTATATTTTTAATGTAAAAGTGGCAAACAAGGAAGCTTGACATGAATGTTAAGTGATGACTGAGGCCTATAGAAATTTATACAAAAACCACGTTGCTACCCCTGATACCTTAGTTGTCATGTCTCTGTGATAGTTATTACGGGGCTATACATTGGCATCTGTTACTATAAATTAAAAGAAATAGGAAAGAAACAAAAGCAGAAAAAAAGTTGTTTAAACAATTGCAAATTCGTAAAGGTTTCCCTAAAATGTACAATACATTATTTACGGTGATCTTTACCAGCGAGACTAAACCCTCGTTTAAATGAAATAACAAGAAACCCTGTATATATGTGATAAATAGGGAAAATATGGACTTTACTATCTATTACCTATATCCCGAAGATTTAGATAACACGAATAGATACAACCTACATATATATATATACATAGGAAGTTTAGGTATTTAATAATATTGTTGTATGTAGGTACATACGTAATAACTTCGTTAAGATGTCAAGATTGAACTACTGCAAATAACTTACGAACTAAAAACATTTTTCAGTAGGTATACGAGCCTACGTGAACGTCTCACACATGCATGTAGTATACACTAGTCTACATACAAATTCTCGTTATATCTTAAATCTTATCTTACTTTTCCATTTTTTTTTTTTATTTTTTAATAATGGTAAACAAGCATGCAGTTCGCATTGATGGCAAGTGATTACTGCAGCCTAGCCTAAACATCTACCTATAGAAAAACCGCACCACTAAAAAAAATGCAGACGAATAACACTGTTACTGAGTTACTCAATCTTTGCTATTCCTTCCCTATTCACTTGCCACCAATGTGAACTGTATGCTTGTTTGCCACTTCTCGACATAAAAACCGGTCAAGTGCGTGTCGGGCCACGCGCAATAAAGGGTCCCGTAATTTTTAGGTTTGAATAATGTATCTAAATAAAAAAATATATAAAAAAATATTTGCAATGGAGTTCTTCAAAATTTTCGAGTACAATACATTTGGTCGACTATTGCTCGCACACTCGTAAAGCCAACTTTAAGTGTGATAGTTTGCACTTCTATCAACAACCGTTCAGTTGGTAGAGGTATAACTATATACTAGAGGTATAGAGGTAAAACTAATAAGTCACGAGCCGTTAACTAAATCGAAAAATGATATTAGCACATCCCTATCATTTTTTTGAGAGGCCTATCCAACAATATCCCATCTATTATATAAAAATAAGTCCAGTTTTCCTTCCTGACGCTATAACTCCAGAACGCACCAACCGATTTCCACGGTTTTACATTCGTTGGAAAGGCCTCGAGCTCCGTCAGGTTTATAGCAAAATTCAGGAAAAATGTTTAAAAAACGACATCCACGCGGGCGAAGCCGCGGGCAACAGCTAGTACTGTATAAAAACGAAAAAAAAATTGACCACGCGTCACATGTAGGGAAGGTGCAATAAATAATGTAGAGAGGCTATCTGCAAGAGGTGATACGCTCACTTCAATTA
This sequence comes from Macrosoma leucophasiata, assembly GCA_036365455.1. Taxonomy (NCBI): domain Eukaryota; kingdom Metazoa; phylum Arthropoda; class Insecta; order Lepidoptera; family Hedylidae; genus Macrosoma; species Macrosoma leucophasiata. The sequence continues at coordinate 15,097,160 of JAWQUS010000007.1, read as the reverse complement.
ACTCTACATATGTATTTTATTTTAATTTATTTTGACTTGATCCGCGTGTTATTTAGATTTGGCAACAAAAAAATTGCATCTCTTAGGATTCAAACTACCTTCGCATTTTATCTCATCACCATCGGTTGAGCGGTTTGATCGTAAAGCATTACAGACAAACAGTTAGAGTTGCTTTCATATTTATAACTAGCTGTGCCCGCAACTTCGTCCGCGTGAGAATTTATGATTGTTCAGTAGCTACCCGGGCGAAGTCGTGGCTGCAGCTAGTGTAAAAGTTACTCCTAAGTTACTCCATATTACATAAGCTGCATGTGAAAGTCCCGTCAAAATCGGTCCAGCCGTTCCCGAGATTAGCGGAAACAAACAGACAAACTGAAAAAATTGTAAAAAAAAAATTGATTTGGTATACATATGCATTTAGTAAAAAGCGGTTATTTTAATATTACAAACAGACACTCCAATAGTATGTTCATATGTTTTCGCTAGCTACACTCATTTCAGTTTAATCTCTCCAGACACGAGAAAAATATGACAATTGAAATTCAATTGTGTCTCGCCGCCGGTGGCCGTACGATCCTTGAAGGATTAATAGACGCGAGATAAATCCGAAAACTAGTTTTATTTCAATGAGACACTCCAATTTTATTTATTTGAATAGATTTTAGTAGGTTTTGCTTACCGTTACGTGTTTGGCATGTTCTTTTTTTTTGCACTACAACCAACATATACCTTAGTACTTGTTTAATGTGTGTATACACATTATCGAGTGGCATAATTGCCTCAGTAGCGTAGTGGTAGCAGGCCACTACTATTACGCTGGAGGTCCTGGGTTAGATTCCCGGGTCGGGGAATATTAGAGATTTAAAATCCTTTATCTCTGCTTCTATTGGGATTTTTCCATTTTCTGGAAGTTTCCCAGTACCCCGGAGTTTGGTAATGTGCCCGGAGATGGCAACAGGCTCGCCACCTGTTACATGGGCCAAAACGTAACCGGCGAGTCGTGGGTGTTTGTATGTTTGATTGAATGCATGCATTTACCTCTGCCTACCCCTTCAGGGATTACAGGCGTGAAGTTACGTACATTATCGCTGAGACTAAATTCTGCGAAACCTATTCTCAACGTCATCAAATATTTACTTATGTCATAATTTATAGATTTATTACCCCCAGAAGTAATATGGCAGGCTATTAACATAAACTTTCAATAAAATGTCAGTCGTCATCGCTGGTAAATGTACTTACAGACATAATTCGTGAATGGATATATGATTGCTGTTACCGATTAGACATTATAGCAATAAAACAATAAATTAAATCTTATCGTCATACTGAAAATAAACTTATTAAGTCATTAAGTCACAAAAATTATATAATACAAATTAAATGAGTAAATGTTCTCATAGCCGGCTATTACATCCCTATAGGTACTTGTTATTAAATTAAATAATGAAATTTTTATGGCGCTATGCAAACAAAAATTTTGACAATGCAAGTTTTTTTTTTAATTACTAGATCCAAATGTTGAGAAATTAAATTATGTTTATAAATATAGATGGCACCAAATGTATTTCTGTCAATAGTACCACAGGCTATTATCGTAAATAGCCAATAAAACACCTGTCGTTATCCCTGGTTAATGGACTTACTAAGAACATAATTTGTGAATATAATATTATTATGATTGCTATTACCTATTAGGCATTAAAACAATAAAAGGTCTTATCGACATACCAAAATATTATAAAGTTACAATTTATAATACAAATAAAATGAGAAAATTTACAGTCATAGCCGGCTATTACTATACTAGTTGATATTACTCAATAATTTTGCCTTGAGATGAACAGCGTCACGCAATGAATATCATACATAAACGATCTGAGAATAATAATTGCTGAGGAAAATTGTCGGTACCATCGCAATAACCGGGATTATAATACTGAACACAAATAATAAGATTGTGAAAAATGCTCAATTTTGTATGAAAATAACAACAAATAAAACAGTAAAACGTAAAGTAGGCAAATATAAAGGTATTTTTTATTCAAAGCAATAATTTGACTTCAGTTTCTATTCTCAAATGCAAAAATAAAAATACTACGTAGATAAATTATAAATATGCTTAGAATTATTTAAGAAGATACATTTCTTCACTTGATCAGTTTATAAAAATAATTAGCAAAAAAAATAACCTCTAACACCATATAATTTCGCAAGCACAAGCTGACAAAATTTAGCAAGTTGAGCCATGAAAATCGATTATGTAAAATTCAGTTAACATTATTTAACGAGTCAATTGTACCCCAATTGACACGGCTACTAAGGCCAGTGTCGTATAAGGCGACATGGACACATGGAATAACAGTGACTCGAATCATCATTTATTCGTGGGTGCACGAGCCACTATAACACTTGCATATCGCGTAGCATCCCGTTCCGTTTTTTTTTCTTAACGGAGCACTTAGCACACTTCGAAACGTATCGAGTTTAGTTCTGTGACAGTGACGTTCATCTACAAACAAAATGGTTAGTGGTTATACTTAAGTTTTATTGTTGTTCACCTTTTACCTGTTGAAAAATGATAATACGTTTATCAATAGAGTGATCATGCGTATGAAATAATGTGATAGCGTTTTCATTCGCATACATGATATACGAAAGATTCTCAAAATGCGTGTAGTTTTACATTTCAAATTAGAACCACGTTCATGGTATTGATGAGGTTTAAATTGATATGTGAAAAACAAGTGAATCACAAAAATAGGGTCGATTTTACTCTACTTTGTTTACTATTCGCTTCAATTTAATAGACACAATTCAGTAATTGTTAGTTACACAATAGTTAGCTGCTCAGCGATTCAAAAATTGTATATGTCGTGTTGACAAGTATATATATATTTTTAAATTCTGGTAAAGGTTAGTTCTTTATCCTTTTAAAACCCATCTTTATAGATAATTATGTAGTTATTAGGTATTATATTAACATTTGAATTACAGAGTGTTACATTTTTGTATTTTAAAGCGGTTCGAAAAGTCTATCATCATAAATATGCATGAATGCCTACTCAGGCAGTATAATATATAGGTAAAATAAAGAATACCAGACTTGCCACGGATTTCCTACTAGAAGCATCTCTGAATCATGGCTGAGAACGAATGCCTGTATGAAGTAGGTAGTAATTTGAGTTTTAGAAAGAGTAAAAATATGATCTGATTATTAACAGGGAAATACGGTGGCTATGCGATAAAAAATTATCCAAAATTATAGCTTTGTGGTGCACTACCGCAATGAACCACACGACTATAATTCCAAAAGCATGCTTTCCATTAAACTGGACTCTTTTGACAAATTTCTTCTGTCAAAGTTGAAAACTTGTATTTATTTCATCATCAGCACATATTAAAGCGTTTCAAACGCAAAGATTTTCTGTCAATGTTTCATTTACTTTAGCAATATTAAATTCAGATGCAGTCGTCGTAGAGCGTCAAGATAGAGGCAAATCTTCCACCTCATCTCCCCCGTTTTTTTTACACTTTACTAATCAATCGTACGTGTTTTTGATAAAATCATTTCAATACAAGCCCTATGTAAACATTCAAAGCGCTTTCATTAAAGAAAATTTACAATTCATAATTCGAGATGGATTTTTGTTCGACCTTTTATAGATTGTAAAAATCGCAAAATGCATTTGACATGTACGGATAAAATTTAGACTTGAGGCAGAGAATATGTAATAATACTACGTACTTGAGGTACAGGTTTCGCGCTGACCTTGCACCTTCAGATTTCCATCTGTTTCGGTCTCTTCAGAATTCTTTATGCAATGTTAGGTTAACATCACGAGAGGACTGCATATTAGGTCGGGGAAAAAGTTTCTTCGCATTTCTTAAGATAATTCAAAACATTTTTTAATATAGTTTATTTAAATTTAACTAAAGTATGTATGTACCATTTTGTTCGATAACCTTTTGCCATCTTGTAGGTAGGGACATGATCCCATTGCTATAAAAATTTTGGGACTTCTCATCAAAATACCGCGACAAGTGGTTTTGGCAGTCCTCTCGTGATGTTAACCTAACATTGCATAAAGAATTCTGAAGAGATCGAAACAGGTGGAGATCTGAAGGTGCAAGGTCAGGACTATACGGCGGATGCATTAACACCTCCCAGCCAAACTCTCTTAATTTTTGCTGAGTGGCTATAGATGTGTGAGGTCTAGCGTTATCATTGATGAAACACCACACTCCTTGTGTTGATCAATTCCGGCCGCTTTCTCTCAACTTCTTGCTTTAATCTCATCAGTTGTTCGCAGTAGAGTTCAGAATCGATAGTCCTGCCTGGTGGTAATAGCTCATAATGAATAATGCCCTTCCAATCCCACCACGCTTTTATTTGTACCCAGCTTTTTTCAAATGCGCCAAAACTGTTTTGTGATCAATTCTCAGTTCTTCAGCTACGTCGTAACTACTGATATGTCGATCTTGCCCCACTTTTTCAAAAATGGCATCCATTTTATCCGTAATAGGGCGAACAGAGCGAGGTGCATCTTTGACATCAAAATTTCCGGATTGAAAACGCTTAAACCAAATTTGTGCTACTCTCACAGACACTGCACTAGGTCCATAAACATCGCAAATTTTTTTCGCGGCTTGCGTTGCATTTTTACCTTTTTTGTAGTAAAATTTTAAAATGTATCGAATTTCTTCATTAGATTCACTCATCTTGACAGTACGAAAAACAAATGAAAATCACACATTAACCTAATTTGAATTTGGAATTATGTTCTTTAAAATTTTAATTTTCAATGGAGTTTTGACCTTGAAAGAGGCGTATGGTGCTCTTATTTTATTTCATTTTCTTGGTGTATTTTTAAGTTATATTGAATAAAGTTGGTGGCATTTTGTTTGATATAGGTTTATTACAGTGCCCGTGTATAGTGAAATAGAATAACAGTGCGAAAACACGACCTTTCAGGTTGCCTCCAAAACTTCATTGTAAATGTTCTGGTAAAGTAGCCATCCCTTTACTCGAATAACTTGACTGTAACTCACTTAACTGACTTTTTTTTTAATATTATACTTGATAACTTTTATACTTGATACTTACATATTATACTTGATATTATACTAACTTTGACGCTGCTTAAATAAATACGAAATATCGTTTTACTTGACACTGGCAATATGCGTAATAGCGATGCCATAATAATAAAAAAAAAACTTTCAATGATACCAAAACCAGCCAGATACAAATACTACAGCCAAAGAGATTTTATTACAAATTCATACATACTATAATGCGAAAAGAATTTTTCCCCAACCTATTACTTTAGTTAAATTTAAATAAACTATATTAAAAAATGTTTTGAATTGTCTTAAAAATGCGAAGAAACTTTTTCCCCAACCTAATGGGCAGTTATACTTCTTCTACCGACTTAGCAACTACGATAATTTCGTATGGGATGTGCAATGATTCTTTGACATGTAGGTTCCTTGAAGAATGTCCTGTGCCAATGGAAACGGGAATAATACGCGTAATAAATCGCAGGTAAAAGCTAGCTATACGTCTAAGTTACTCTTTGTATAAAATCTACGTCTTACATGTATATTAACATGTATATTATCGGGTCATGACATATTTCACACTTGTTTATTTTCTTTCAATGTCATTGTGGTACTTTTTGCTCAATAATAGGGATATTCAGTCAAGTTTATTCACTTTATTACACCCTAAGTGTACGATAATGTAAAATAAAGTGACAGATCGTGATTCTGATATTAGTGGGTCTATACGGACCACAATAGTATTGTAATAGTCATAAATTGTAACGTAAACAAACATTGAATAAACCAGTACTTTGTTTACCGCATCATAACGGCTGTAAGCGATTAGTACAATGGAAATTAACTGGTCATTCGGTGCATGATAGAGATTAGCCCTGTGATCGGCAGCGGATTTATAAGCTAAAGCGATAAATATAGTTATAAACGTCATATATTCATGGCATCCAATGTATGCATGTATTGTATCTGCATCTATTGTAATGAGCACTTTTGAAATACATTTATTTGTATTTTTCCGTTGTTACTAAAGATTCTACAGAATATACGCTCGCTTGGTGTACATACATGAAAAATGTGACACCGAGTCAAGCGCGAAAAGAATAGAAGAGATATCTTAAGTCTAGAGCAGCTATAGCTATAGCTCATAGCGTGCTCCGTGGAGCCGTAGGGATCAGCAAAGTAGCTTTCGGTACTCCACGACAATATTGGTTATATTGAAATGAATATACTAAAAGGGCTCTATCCTGTTACCCTGTTTGCTCTGTAAGTATTGTAAAATATAATCAAAGTACAATTCAGATTAAATTCTTTAAAATCTACAGCCGTGATTCGCTCTGCACTACACAAAAATAACTCAGTACATATTCAAAACATAGCTTGGTTTCACATTTTTGATGAGTAAATTTTGGTGTAGGTTTTACAAAAACATTTTACTCCTGAAAATTCGTGAAATATTTGATTGGTGAGGTCCTTCAAATTGATTTAAGTCATACCGACAAAGTGCTAAGTCTAAAGCACAGTCTAAAGAAAACGAACATGATAAAATGTTACAAAATATATGTATCCAGTTGGTATATATTTTTCACCGGTTTTCACAGTTGCTTTATATTTCAATTTTTTTATTTGACTTTATATATTTTTTTACCAACTCCTTAAAAATAATCAACTTTAAAAAATTTAAAGAAAACCATGACTTTACAAATAAATAGACCCTATTTATTTGTAAAGTCATGGTTTTCTTTAAATTTTTTAAAGTTGATTATTTTTAAGGAGTTGGTAAAAAAATATATAGCATATGGACATATAATTTAAAAGGCCATAATTAAGTAGATTTCAAATATATATTTTATAATTTTAACTTAATAATATTCCTGCCCAACTTATAGGTAACGGAAAAAATACAGACTAAAATTTTGAAAAAAAGATACTGATAAGAATATTACGAGTAATATAGGTCAATGGATTACAGATAAACCAACAAGAAGTAGATTATCCAACAAAAAATATTAAACATCGATCTTAGGAAGGAGACTTCAGCTTATTTTGGTTCTGTAGAGCGTTATCATTATCCCTTTCGCACTATACCTATGTGACGTTTGTCGACCATTTTGATCAAGTTTTGACCAATACCGGACTATCTATCAGTGCTTACGTAGGCAGTGTGCAGAAGAGATAACGCTCTACGAAGTCGAAACTAGCCGATTGTCTCTTTCGTAGGGTCGATGTGCAATATTTATTATATGGTGTTCAAGGTAATATAGGAAATTTCTCAATTGTTTTCGGTGTTACACTTTTCGGAATCCCGTATCGCACTCGGCTGGTCCAATTTATACATGGCCGGTTTTTGGATAAAAATCAACCACTCTCAATTAAAATTAATAAATATTTAAATACACTCTATGATGTTTTTCAGCTAAATTGGTTGATCAGGCTTTACACGAGTCAGGGCTGTGTATCTATTTCGCAAATACAAGCCATGACGTATTAGAGTTATTTTTTATACTGATGGTAGAGCTCCATCGTTCCGGGCGTAGTTATGTAGGCACCTTCGCATTATCTAATCTATCTGCCGATTATTTTTGTAGGTAAAATTGAAAGTAACACTCGAACACAGCAGAACACAGTTAGCTTGGGTTGCACCAAGATATTTGTTAAAGTTATTGTAACAATTCACATCCTTCTCTAATTAAAAAAAAAATCTGTTAAAGTTAGAGAAGGATGTGAAATATTATTTGATGCAGCCCAGGCTAAGTGCTACGCACCGTAGTTTATTGCGAAAGCATCGATAACCGTAGCATAGAGCTACGTGACGGCTTGTACTCGTAGGTACCTATTTCGTAACCCGATTCATCTACGACACATGAGAGTTAAGAATGAGCAAACAGACCAGAAAATAAAACAAATCTTAGAATTCTGTGTCTCAAAATAAAAAAAACAGAACTCTTGTAGAATCACTCGTGTGTCTGTCTGTGTGATCATTTATCAGTCAATTTGCTACAGGACAACTAGGCCGATTGAATTGTTTTATAATTGTTAACTCCTCTTTTCATGTGGAAAATTAAAAGTTATGTGTCTAAAATTAAATATTAACTATCAGGACTTCAAAAATAAGAAATTAATACATTTCGGGCTAGGATTTGAACCTATGAGGAATACTGTGCAAGGGCACCGAGATCGGCTTCCTGTTCACAGTTCACATTGACAGAAGTCAATATGTGTACGTTGCCATCCGACGAGTGCTAAGATGTTTTACCTCTGTGATAGTTAATACGGGACCATTAAATTACTCTATTATATTATTATATTAGTATTGTTTATTCATGCCAAATGCTTCCTACTAAAAGTCTCTGAGCTAAACTTTGGACGTACCGATGGACATAAGAATGCCTTGCAGGCTAGGGATCTTTAGACTAGATGAAATGTTTACTCATATGTATGTATTTATCTTCGCGCCAGGTGCCTAACGAGGTAGGCAGAGAGTGTAGAGCGTGTATGTTTACTCATCACGTATAAAATTTATTCTGTTAGTTAGTGTTAGATAGCAGGTCAATCAAGGGTCCTATTCTCGTAATATTGCACAAGATTAATCATAAATTAATCGTTGTAGTTTCTCTCTTCAACACAGAGAATGCGTTTTTGTTGAAGCAAGAAGGCGCATCGATTTAATTGCCATTGAACGACAATAGATTTACGAAAATAAGTTCCCAGTTCAAGTGCGCTGTGGAATTATTCATTGAATGTAACTGCACCTGATCAACATTCACACCTTGCCGTCAATAATTTTTAACTAGTCACTAGTCATCACTAGTAAATAATTAGTCAGTCAACAGTCTCACTCAGTCAGTTTTTTTTCACTAATGGTGATTGTTTGATTTTTATTTTTTTCGTTTTGTTGTTTTTATATATTATGAAATCATTATATCATTAGTATCGGTGTAAAAATGAAAAAAGGCATGCTCCGATGGTTCGGGCATATAGAAAGAATGTCGAATGAGCGAATGACTAAACAGATATACAATGCGAATGTGGATGGTTGCAGAGGCCCAGGAAGACCAAGGTTGACCTACCATGACCAAATAGGTCGAGTTCTGTCTGATGGTGGTGTCAAAAGTCTTAAGAATCGGCGTGCATGTATGAAGAGAATGATGAAGGTAGACGAGGCACGAGAGGTTTGTCAGAACCGGGATGTCTGGCGCTCTACACTCTCTGCCTACCCCGTTAGGGACCTGGCGTGAAGATACATACATACATGAAATCATTAAAAAACCTATACAGGAAGATAAAAATAATCTTATTTATATGGGTACCTAAAAACAACTAACTTTAAATATGCATAACTGATTGTTACAATAATTACAAGACAATTATAGAACACAAGACAAGTAGTTTCAATATGCATTGTTTTACTTACACTCTCAATTGTGAAAAACCACAGACAAACATAAATTTAATATGTCTTGCCTTATGTCAGTGCCACATAACATAGGTTTATAACCTACCTTGCCATTGCTGTGCCATTGATAATCGTAGTAAGTATATTTTACATGAAAAACTATGCCGATTACAAATGCTACGAATATTACTGTTTTTAGTTAATGGACGTTTAATTAATAGTTAATGGACTTATTACACGGCACGGTATTCAGGGTTCGATAGCAAGGGTCAGGGTAGCGTAATAACATTTAGGGAGTTAGGGCCCTAATTAGGGCGACCGGAGCGGCCTGTGTATTTGTACTGTGACCGGATAGTGTAATAAGTGGCAACCCGGCGCGAGGCCACGCCGGGTTGCCACTTCTGCCGGACCCTGAATACCGTGTCATGTAATAGCCTTTTGAATATTATTCGAAGTTATCTTCGAGTATGTACCTACTAATACTGTCGTAGAATCGAACGTAAAAAACCTAAGACTGGGTTGCATGCATCATTTTACTATAACTAACAAATTTGTTAAAGTACCTACCGGTAAAGTAAAAAAATATTTGCACCATTCAATGACGTCATAACTTTAACTACTAACTGTACCTGGCTGAGATGCGCTGGTTAATTATAACCTCGTGTCTGATGATGAAGAAATCTGTCAACCCTGATAACTTCTACTTTGCCAAAAAATACGCTTGTGGTTCAACACATTTCACAGTCACTGCTAAAGTAAATGTTACTATTATTGTTAAATTTGACAAAAACCACAACTTTAACAAATAAGTTTGTTGCAACGTTACTTAAGCTTTATTATCCACACTAAAAAAACTGTATTTTAAACAAAATTTTGAAGATATGAATGTCTTTTTTTTAGGGTTCCGTACCTACTAATAAGATAAAACGGAACCTTTGTAGGATCACTTTGTTGTCCGTCCATCTGTCTGACAAGACCCTTTTTTATGTAACAAAGGTGGCAAACAAGCAATTCACGTGGATGTTAAGTGATGACTGCAGCCTATGGACATCTACAGAACCGGAGGTCAAAATGCAGATGTGTTGCCACCTGTGAGACTTTAATTATTATGTATCTGTGATTGTTATTACGGAGCCATACATTACCATTTAACCGGAACATATAATGCTGAACACTACCAAAGTTGGTGGCAGGTGATATGATGTGACACTGGAAATCTACCACCAAAAAAAGGTTTATGGTGGTATTATTAATAATAATAATAATAATGGCAACCCATTATATGTCCCACTGCTGGGCACGAGTCTCTCCCCTTTTTTGGGGGGAGGCCTGGAGCTTACTCCACCACGCTCCAATGCGGATTGGTGGAGATACGGGTTAGTGGCCAACCCACTGTCGGATGTTTTCAAACCTTATGGGCATAAGGCCTCCGACAAGGTTTAACGACTGCTATCTATCGATAGCAACCGGGACCGACGGCTTAACGTGCCCTCCGAAGCACGGAAACGCGCATTTTGATTTGCCACTAGCGGTCACCCATCACACACCCGACCGTACCCGTAATGCTTAACCAAGGAGATCGCTTACGATCCACACCAGCCGCGGGGCCATGCGCGCTGCATTATTAGCATAACATCAATTCGAGAAATGGTTATAATATCCGATGAAGTAATGCTTTTTCCTTTATAACGTATAAAGTACATTAAAAAAACGCTAATTTATGGACGATTATATTCAAAAGTAGATGATTTGTCTTAAGGTTGTTAGATGTAAATATTTTGTAACGATATAAAAACCTAGTTACAACCATTCTCATCATTTCGATTAGACTATATTAGCCGACGAGTGATAATCGGTGTGCTAGTGACTTCAATACTTGAGTACGAGTATATAAGAAACGTGACCGAAATTACTAAATCCAATAGGGAAATTCCGTTCATTCATTTTGTTAGGAAGATTTTATAGATGATAGCCCGAGACCTTGGTTACATTAGTAAAGCAACTTCACGTCTGTATTCCCCGAAGGGGTATGTAGAAATAATATGCATGCAAATTAAGGCATTCGCAAAATAAAAAAATACGCTTGCACTCACAGCCCCACACTAGCTATAAACCTGTGTCGTGGGTGCCGTTGTACACATACAACACATACACAAACAGACCCGTAACCAATATCTGTAGGCCATACAAGTTACCTCTGTCTCGAGTGGCGGCGCCCTCCCGAACTAGGACGACGCGACGACGTCAAGTATCCCTCCATGAACGTATTACGTATACATTTACATTGTATATCTGTTTTGTCATTCATAATTTGTTATTTCGACATTTTTTTTACTTGCCCAAACCATCGCAATAATACCTGTCTATAAAAGATTATTCAAAATATGTATAGAGAAAGCGGCAATAACCTTTACACCAAATCTCTCACTGCTTGCCCTTTCGTCTTTGCCTTCTCTTGAGTCTTTAGTAGAATTAATATTTCTTCAGTATCCAAATAAAAGGCAAGAAGATCTATTTCTCAAACACCCTTTTCTTCAAATATTTTTTTTTTTGTGAATATTACCGTAAATTTAACGCAAATATTATGAAAAAATACAGAATTCGAGGTAGCCATATAAAATATTATTGATAACAACTTCAATCCCAAAGAAAGGTTACAATTATCTATTTACGAATCTGATCTACGGCCGAACTTCTAAATATTCCAAAAGTAGGTATAATTGTACATGTGTATTTTATTTTTTAATGATGAAAGTAATTATCTAATGTTTAAATGCGGTAGATAAACATTTATATTTTTATATTTTTAGTGTAAATGTTGTTAAATGACTTACAAGTAAACGTCTAGCTAATCACTGTTGAGTATTTTCTGTCATATTTCAATTTTATCTCTTTGCCACGAAAAAACCTCAATACATTTCTCGTTAAAATAAATTACCGAGACATCAATGTAAGTTTTCAAACAATTGTAATAACTACCGTTTCTTTCATACAATACATAATCTACTGAAAATGACTCATCATTGTCACGCTAACAACATTTTACAATTATATGCATTCTTTACAATGGAAACAATTAGCACCATGAATATAAATACAATAGAAACTTATGTTTTCTTTCAAAATGAAATGAGTTTAATTAGTATACAAAACATTGTCTTCATGACGTTGGTATGTACATTTCAAGTACTTTCGTTCTGTCCAAAAAAATAAAATGTAATCATAGAGCAACACGGCCACCGGCCGCGGCGGACCGGATGGAAGTATGCATATGCACTAATATGCAGGCTTTCCCCTCTGTCAAAGTTCAAGCCCAAGTGGGCCCGAGATGTTTAAATATGTGCGTGAAATTGTTTATATATTTTGTTAAAGTCAACCTGTGAGTTTCGTAGTAATAGACGATTTATGTTGTGTGCGTGTGTGTAATGTGTGTATCACATCACACAAATTTCCTCAAGCAAAAAATGACAGATTGTTTTGCATCGGTAATAAACGCTATGGCTACTCCCCTCCGGTCGACCCGTGGCCCATGTTGCTCTATGGTTGTAATCATAAAAGGCCAGATGAACGACAATCCGAATGCCAATCATATCGATTATGGCATAACTCTCCCGAATGACGCACAGCCCTGTTACAACCCTATTGTGGGTATCGATGAGCACTTGAGCAAGACCAACGATACAGCAGTCATTATTCGTCTTCACTTTAGTTGAAAGACTATATTAATATATCTTTTGGATGAAGTGATAGTTGAATCAAAAATAGCGAATAAAAACGGTCGTTGCCCGTAGCATACGGAGCCTGCTCTTTATGCTTATTTTAGCCTGGGTTGCACCACGATATTTGTTAAAGTTATTATACTTTCTCTAACTTAAAGAAATCTGTTAGAGAGAAAGTTAGAGAGGGATGTGAAATGTTACAATAACTTTAACTTTAACAAATATCGTGGTGCAACCCAAGCCAAGTAAAGCATGGTGTGATGGTCACTACGTTGATCGATAAGAATACTGATGGTCGATTTTCTCGAACTAAAAATATTGCGATGCTGCTACCTAAATATCTTCTGTATTATTACTATCTGAAAATAGACACCAATATTTTTTTATTAAATCTCGTTTATACTAATTGATATTATTTTTTTTACTCTGTTATATTTTGATAAATGATTGAATGTTTAATTGAGAATAAGTAGGTATGTAGGTAACTTTTAAATATAAAATTTTATTTAATCTGGATACGAATGAATTAGAAAAAAAAATGGATACTTCCCAGATTATTATGATTGATAAATACATTTTAATATTTCATAAATATTTGGTTATTATCTACGAATACAATTTTTGTATTAGTTATATATATATATATATATATATATATAATAGGTTGGGGAAAAAGTCTTTTCGCATTATAGTATGTATGAACTTGTAATAAAATCTCTTTGGCTGTAGTATTTGTATCTGGCTGGTTTTGGTATCATTGAAAGTTAAAATTTTAAAGAACATAATTCCAAATTCAAATTAGGCAAATGAGTGATTTTCTTTTGTTTTTCGTACTGTCAAGATGAGTGAATCTAATGAAGAAATTAGATACATTTTAAAATTTTACTACAAAAAAAAATTTGCGATATTTATGGACCTAGTGTAGTGTCTGTGAGAGTAGCAAAAATTTGGTTTAACCGTTTTCAATCCAGAAATTTTGATGTCAAAGATGCACCTCGCTCTGGTCGCCCTATTACGGATAAAATGGATGCCATTTTTGAAAAAGTGGAGCAAGATCGACATATCTGTAGTTACGACGTAGCTGAAGAACTGAGAATTGATCACAAAACAGTTTTGGCGCATTTGGAAAAAGCTGGGTACAAAAAAAAGCTCGATATTTGGGTACCTCACGAGCTCACTGAAAGAAACCTAATGAACCGTGTACTCATTTGTGATTCTTTATTACGACGTAATGAAACCGAATCATTTTTGAAGAAGCTGATAACTGGTGATGAAAAGTGGATCACGTACGACAAGAACGTGAGAAAAAGGTCGTGGTCAAAGGCCGGTCAGGCTTCACAGACTGTGGCGAAACCCGGGTTAACTCGCAATAAGGTGATATTGTATGTGTGGTGGGATTGGAAGGGCATTATTCATTATGAGCTATTACCACCAGGCAGGACTATTGATTCTGAACTCTACTGCGAACAACTGATGAGATTAAAGCAAGAAGTTGAGAGAAAGCGGCCGGAATTGATCAACAGAACGGGTGTGGTGTTTCATCATGATAACGCTAGACCTCACACACCTATAGCCACTCAGCAAAAATTAAGAGAGTTTGGCTGGAAGGTGTTAATGCATCCGCCGTATAGTCCTGACCTTGCACCTTCAGATTTACACCTGTTTTGGTCTCTTCAGAATTCTTTATGCAATGTTAGGTTAACATCACGAGAGGACTGCCAAATCCACTTGTCGCGGTATTTTGATGAGAAGTCCCAAAATTTTTATAGCAATGGGATCATGTCCCTACCTACAAGATGGCAAAAGGTTATCGAACAAAATGGTACATACTTTAGTTAAATTTAAATAAACTATATTAAAAAATGCGAAGAAACTTTTTCCCCAACCTAATATATATATATATTTAGTTTTATTTTATGAAGATGAAAGAATTTTTTATAGAATATCAATACATATAACAAGATAGTAAATATCGAGTGTCTGTACATTAAAGGAGACGGGAAATTTTGGGCCCGCAAAATCGTTACTAGTTAACACATCACACAGTACATTTTGTTATATTGTTAACAAGTAGCAATATTACCCAACTTTTACTTAATATATAGGTACTTCAATTACTGGCAATTCAAAAAATACCCGAATTTCAAGTTATTTAATTTATAGTCATTTGAAAATGACATAATTTGTATAGTGTACCACAGAAATGTATGGAACAATATCATTCTCCTTTAATATTTTTTCCAAAAACTTATAGCGGGCGATGAAAGAAAAGTAACAGAAACCAAAAACACATTTTTTTTAATTTTTTCAATTACGAGTACATATAATTAGGAGTTTTGTTTCGTCAAAATCGGTGGGATGGGAAAAGGAAAAGGAAGTTATGGTTAATTGAAAATTTACTTCAAGCACTGCTTCAAAACTTTTAAACAGAGTTGTATATATTATTTTCCACATTTTTTTCAAAAATTTTAGTTCAGTAGTTTCGGAGTTAGGGGGAGGGAATGGTCAATTTTCGTCGTTTTTCTTAAATAACTTCAAATTTGTTTATGCAAAAATTATATAAAAAATATATCTGAGATGCTGACAATAACTTCTTTCATTTGATATGTCACACGACACAGTTTACGTTTTTTTTTTTTTAATTTTCTGATTTACCCCCGAAAGTAAAATAATAAATTTTAAACAGGGGGGCCCCCTGTTTAAAATTTATTATTTTACTTGACGTATTCATCTTTGGGTTACCAATTTACATATATTCATCAAATTTCAACTCAATCAGTCGAGTAGTTTCGGAGCAAATTGGCTGTGACAGACGGACAGACAGACAGACAGACGCACGAGTGATCCTATAAGGGTTCCTTTTTTCCTTTAAGGTACGGAACCCTAAAAAGTACAAACTCAAATTCTACAAACCACCTTCGTTTAACATCCAGGATGCTTTTCGTCTAGTAAACAAGTGACGTCGGCACTTATAAAGGCCATCGTCCTCCCAGACATATATCAGAGGACCCTAGCAGCCAGCAATTAAATGGTTGTAGAGGCGATAAGTGCTAAAGTTGAGTGCGTGGCGACAATGGATACGTCGATGAGAGACGCGTGGCCGACTCGCCCGCACCCGCATTACTAATAAATGTATGATTATGATTGGGAACTCGTGGCCCAGTCCTCGTGAGAGATCATGTGATTGTGATGAGACCACTTAAGCAAATAAATACGTAACTGCGGCCCGCAAACCACTATTGACAATATTCGGACATGTTTACCTACACAATTCTATTGTTGCTAATGATTTTTAGTTCAATTCTAAATAGAACGCTATTTTAGTGTTTGTTCAGATGATAATTGCAATTTTACAGTTTTTGTTGTCAGTTAAAGCGTCAATTGAGTAAGAAATATCAACAATACATCAGTCTTTTGTACAGTAGTAGATGGACTGGTAGAGTTCCAGTGTTTTAACTACCTAATATACTTGCCGCTTAATGGTAGTGTTCAGCACTATCGTGTTCCGGTCAGGTGGTAATGTACAGCCCTGTAATTTCCGGCACAGAGGCATAACACCTTAGGCCTCAGGAGTGGTAACGCATCTTCATTTTGACCTCTGGTGTGGGTGTCTATAGGCTGCAGTATCAATCTGCCCGGGAAAGGAGGAGTGCCTCGACCCTTTCCCGGACAGAACCGTCTAGTTCTAGTTGAACTGCATTCTTGTTTGCCACTTTTATTACATAAAAAAAAACTTAATTACTTTCACAGAGGGCTTTTTACATAGATTCAAACACTATATTGCTGACTACTATCCAACTTATAATTAGCTAAGTAAGTAAAGAACACCATTCATTAGTAAATTATGTGTACCTTCCATTATGTGACCTATCTACCACCCCGTAACCTTGTAACACAGTCTAAAGAAAACGAACACGTTAGTGCTTGTAGCCTACAAGGAGTTCATTGACCCCTTTAGCTTATCTTAATTAACGAATCAACATCACGTTGGCCATATATAATTAATTAAACTTCCCAAGTTGTATACATTTTATATTGAAGTGAAGACACACCGCGGACACTCCGCCAAAATTCCATACAAACGCTTAATTTGATCTGTAGTACCTACACGGACATCAATCAGTGACGTGTATTTACACGTGCACCTCTGTGCGTAGCACGTAGCGAATACCAAACGTTCCTATACTCAAACCGACACAGCAATGTAGTCTCTAGAAGATTTTCAAGAAAAATAAACTAAGTATCAAAAATTATTTTTTAATTTTTTTTTAATTTATGTAGGAAACACATAAAAAATAACATAATATACAAATTTCTTTGATTTGATGATGACACTAATGATAGTGTCATCATACTAATCTAAATATTATGGTACGGGATCCATAGAATATTTTTTTTCCTCTTATTACTAACAAGCTGATTTTTCGTGAGTAGCTTCATTTCGAATAAACGCCTAACTTTTTTTCCTTACAACAATTTTGATAAATGTTAATTCAACGAATAAAAAAAAAATATTACTAACCGCATGTTTCTTTGTTAATTCTGAAGATATCTATCTAAATAATGCGAGAAAATATTGGTCCTACAAAATTAAAGGTTTCTTCAAGTAATTCTCTGGTCTTGCATCATCAAGTGAAACTCATCCATGAAAATTTAAACTCTCTAATAATACAATAATAAGGGCAACCCTTGATACGTCCTACTGCTGGGCACGAGTCTCTTCCCTTCTTGGGAGGAGGCCTGGAGCTTACTCCACCACGCTGCTCCAATGCGGATTGGTGGAGATAAGGGTTAGTGGCCAACCCGCTGTCGGATGTTTTCTAACCGCCCATAAGGCCTCCGACAAGGTTTAACGACTATTATATCTATCGATAGCAACCGGGACCGACGGCTTAACGTGCCCGTTACTTCCGATCTATACCAGCCGCGGGGCCATGCGCGCTTCTTAAAACTCTCTTGCTGAACATAAACATACAATACAGCCTGGTGACAGACGGACAGTTAGAGGGACGGACAGCGGATTCTTGATAATAGAGTCCGGGATTTTACCCTCTAGGTACGAAACCCGTGAGATATCATTGGATAGGTATTTAAAAAACATAGGGGGAACATAGAGCGAAGCTGTGGAGATCTTAAAAAAATCTTGGGAATAGTGTATAGAACGAATTTAACTGAAAAAGGAAAACTATCACAGCTAAGTAGGCTTAACAAGCTTACGAGTAACACTCGATCAACTGAAAAAATGTTCTGAAAACAGAAACCAAACCAATATATGTAACATTGTGCCTTAAAGTAATTAATTAATTTATGTATGTAACATTGTGCCTTAAAGTAATTAATTAATTTTCTTATTTTTTCTCTCCCGAAAAATTTACACGAATATATTGCGAAACCATAATATACTTATGTTTTTGTATGTATGTTTGTAACGTTTTCAAATAAAAACTACTAAACCCCTTTCAAAAATTCTTTTACCTTCAGAAAGCTGCATCTACACTGAGTGACATTGGCATTCATTATTATATTACATTCAGTACCTGGGTGTTTTTTTTAGTATATTAATAATTACCTTTTTTAAGCTCATTCAATCAAATTTACAATGTTTTTCTTTAGGGCTCCTAGCTCCAGTACTTATTTGTAGATCTATCAAAGAGGAAATATTCCACCATACATTGTTTTGTTATATTTCAAAGGGATAAGGCAGCGTCTTCGATAATTTTTTTTTTATGTGATGCAAGTGGCAAACAAGCATGCAGCTCACATTGATGTTAAGTGATGACTGCAGCCTATAGACACCCACACAAAGACCGAGGTCAAAATGCAGATGCGTTACCACTCCTGAGGCCTAAGGTGTTATGTCTCTGTGCTGGAAATTACAGGGCCGTACGTACACCTGACCAGAACAAGACAGTGCTGAACACTGAACACATTTCTGATTCTGATTCTGAGATTTCGGATGATTTTGGGTCTATAGAGCGTTAGCTCTTTTGCACCTTTCCTATGTGACTTTTTTCGACCATTTTGATCAAGTTTTGACCAATACCAGACTACTCATACAAGTGCTTGCGTAGTAGTCATAGATAACGCTCTATGAAGTCGAATCAAGCCGATTGTCTCTTTCGTAGGATAGATGCGCAATATTTCTTGTTAGGTAATGCACCTAACTTGATATTACATTAGCTGACACGATATGCATAGGCGGTGAATAGATAAAACGTAACTTCATGCCTGTAATCCCCGAAGGGGTAGGCAGAGTTAACTGCATGCATTCAAGCATACATGCAAACACCCACGATTCGCCGGATTACGTTTTTGGCCCATGTCACAGGTGGCGAGCCTGTTGACATCTTCGGGCACATTACCAAACTTCGAGGTACTGGGAAATTTCCAGAAAATGGAAAAATCCCAATAGAATCAGAAATAAAGGACTTTATACCATTATCTCTGATAACTCTCTACCCGGGAATCGAACCCAGGACCTCAGCGTAGTAGTAGTGGCCTGCTACCACTAGGCTACCGAGGAAGTTTATAAAATAATCTACGAGTATGTATAACATATCAAAATATCAGCGCTTTAGCTCCAGCTACAGCAAGTGGCTGAGATAGATGTCTCTTATTTGCTTCACACATTCGTCGTAAATTTTACAGACTACCTTTCTTTGTTGCATTAAAATGTTTTGTGTATGACAAAAAAAAACGTTGCATTTCATTCTTTAAAAAAAGTTACGTTCATTGTCATTTACATATTATTATATTGTTAGGTACATATAGTGAACGTTGTGTTCAGGTTAGGATACAGTACAAAAGCATTATATATAAATCTGCAGTGTCCATAGCTACAGGAATATGGATGATGCAGATGCATTGTTACCTTGATTTATTGTTACTGTCAGCAGCAATAATTTACTACGAACTTAAACTACTTACTGGACAGCAAAAACACAAACATAGGTCACGGTTGCATAAAAAGTTACAATAAATATTCATTTCTTTATAACTTGGTTATTATCATCTACAAAACACCCATACAACCAATGATATTACTAAAGATTTGAAAGCAAGCTTAGGAGATACAAATAGGTACTTGGAACTCACAATTCGACTACCTGCAATATAATCCTTATCGTTAAGTGCCACTTCACGAAAAGAGATAGTTTATCCCCGATTTGTAAGGTCATCAATTTATTATACGATATATATTCAATATAAGTACGCAAAGAAATAAAAAATATCGTCAATATTGTAATAAGAAAATTGGTAGTCAAAAGAATAAAAACTCGAAAATATTTTGTTAAAAATCGGTCTTGTGTGTGTTGGTTGCAAGTGAATATATTAGTTAGACCGTATGAACTTAGTTGTTGGAGGTTTCGCGGCTGTGAAACTGTAAAAATGTAAGATACTTTAAAGTTTCAGTGCATCATTTGACACAGAAGGACGCGCGCGCTCGGTCTTTAGTCGCTTGGGCGCGAATTTTGTTTGTTGTGCTCTAAATGTCCATTCAAACTATACTTTTTTCATTGAGATATGGAGATACTAATCAATGGTCTGTAGAACATTTATTTAATATCTATTTTACAACCTTTAAATATCATGTCTTGTCTGTGAAACATTAACTAAGGTTTAAAACCATTTAAATTTAGCTGCGCTTCTGTGGAATAACGCCTTGCTACAAAAAGTAGCTTGGGTAAATAATTAGAGTTTACTCTTAGTACATAATGGTTTTAAACGTTAGTTACAATTTAATAAGTATTCAAGTCACGAGTATATTTTATAACAATCTGAAAATAATCCAGAGCACCGCAACATGCTTGGGTCCGGTCCCAGGTAGACCGTTGTACAAAATAAGGCCGATTGAAATTAATGGCTTATTAATTAAAACTAAATAATAATAAATAATATCAAATAATAATAATCACTGCATAATGATATTATAACTTTACTTTGAAAATATGGCCGGCTTAGAAAATATAATATGTCTGCAGTACATGATAATATTATGTTCTTATATGAATTAATATATTGGGTGCCGTTGTACACATACACAAACACCCAGACCCGAAACATATAATTGTATGCCCTACATATATTATGTAGGGCATACAATTATTTGTCCCGGTGCGGGGATCGAACTCGCGATCCTTCGAATCAAACGATCTTCTCACATCGCTGGACTAACCGGGTCGGTTATATTCACGTTTTAATGATAACTTTTAAAATGATTTCGATACACTTACAACACTTTGTTTTATTGATCTAAATATACCAAATTAACGTTTTAAAAATCTATGTTTCCAGGTCCGTAAAACAAGCGTACGAATGACAGCTATCAAGGAGTACCCTTTTGACCTCAGCGATCTCCAAAACGAGCAGAATAAAGAAAATCGAGCGCCTCCCGCGCCGATTGCACCCACCGCGCCCACCGCGCCGACTGCTCCAAGTGACCAACTTCAACCTCCGGTCCAGGCTCCCATCATCTCCCCTCGGATACCTACTCCTGACGGCAAGAGAAAAGTGTCCATCATGGCCGACGATGGAAGCAAGGACAGAGAAAATCTACCATCGGAAAGGTAAGTAACTGAAATAACTGGTGGTAGAGTTCCAGTGCAGAGTTCGAGGGCGTAGGCACCACCGCACTACCTAATGTATCTGCCGCTAAAAGGTAATGTTTAGCACTATCGTGTTCCTGTTAGATGGTAATGTATGGTCTCGTTATAGCTATCACAGAAACATACCTAATAACTAAGGTCGCAGGGGTGACAACGCATCTGCATTTTGACCTCTGGTCTTTGGATGGTTTCTACGTCACAATTAATAATTACCCAATAAATGAGGCATTTGTTTCGAGTCTGGGTGTTTACGTACATGTGTGTGTGTTCACAGGTTTATACCTTGTGTGCGGCTATGAGTGTAAGCGTATTTAGTGTATTTCATTCATTTACAATAAATTTCCTTAAACAAAGCATTTGTAGGTGATATTTTAAAAAACGCTGCTGCTAACATATATGGAACTTGTAGAGACTGTATTAGGTTAGGGGGAGTCCATTAATTACATAAGGTGTTTTTTAAAATGTTCTATCCCTCCCTACCCTCCTGGTGAGGTGTCGTGAGATTTAAAACAACCCTCCCCCATCCTCCAACCTCACGTGAGATTTTTCAAAATGTGGATTTCTTAAGTAATAAACGCGTTGGATTGTTATTCTAAAATGAAAAGAAAAATTTGGTTCGTGTTTTTATTTACAACTAGTTTTAAATGGGCCAAAATATTATTTTTTTTTTGTTTCAATAAGAAAAAGAAATGCATGATGTTTGCCGAAACCAGAGGGGGTTTCAGCAAGTCTCTCGGTTCTCTCCAACGTAAGATTAGATGAGATTTGACTAGACCTCCTCCCCCCTTTAAAAATCTCATGTAATTTATGGACGCCCCCTTAGGACCTACGTAGGTTTGCAGCATATCTGGATGATTCTGCAGTGGGATCCTAAGGGGGCGTCCATATATATATAATACATATATATATATATATATATATATATCAAATTAAAACTTTTTTTTTTCACATTATTATGATATACGGGAGCCAAATTAAATCGGCCGCAAATAAGAGTAGCTAGCTGCTAAAGATAAAATAATTTAATTAAAAATATATATAGAAAACCTAGTGTATATATATATTTGACTACGGTCTATGTGTGGGTGTCTATAGGCTGCAGTCTCCACTTAGCATCAATGTGAACTACATGCTTGTTTGCCACTTCCATAACATTATAAAAAATATGTTTTTTCTTTTCCTACTGTATGTACACTTTATCAAGTATGCAATACCCATGTGTGGGCTTTGCTCTTCATAATTTTAATCACAGTAATAAATATTATGAGCAACGCTATAAGTTATAACACGACTTTAAATCATCTTTATATTATTATCTCTATTTTATTATGCTATCTATCAGCATGAAATGCTGAAGGTGAAAGTATCTAAGAAGTATCTAAGTTGATCAGGATTAGTACTGTTTTCGTTGAAATAGCTTTCCAACCTACCACACTGTAACTGCACAACCTAACACTTGTGTACGTAACCCATATATGTGAGCGGTGTGATAATCACACTCCGATGCCTAGTTGTTATATTCCAACCAATTTACAAAAAAAAGAACACTTTATATATACAAACCTTCCTCATGAACCAGTCTAGTGGCTATTAGGGTGAGATTCACAGACCGCACTACGACTTTACTTTGAGCAAAGTATGCTTAGAACTGTCAGTACAGTATGGGGTTTGACAGTTCTGTGCTGAGCGTGCTTTGCTCAAAGTAAAGTTGTAGTGGGGTCTGTGAATCTCACACTTAGTGAAAACCGTATGAAAATTCGTGCAGTTTTGAGTTTATCGCCAACAGACAAACAGACAGACGGACGCTGCGGGGAACTTTCCCTTATACAATGCAGTTTCAAGTTTATTGCGAACAGACTGACGGAAAAAATTGGGTATGTAGTGATACTGATATTTTGATGATTATTAAACTGCGAATTGTTCATGATTACTAACAATTGGAAGAAACATGTTCACGATAAAAGCCCCCCAAAGATGCCCATAACGAATGATGCCCTAATCAAGAAATTTGCCCCGATGATCTTCATCAGTTTGTCATTCCATCTCGTAGCATGCCTTCTCACTTTTTGTCTTCCGCTATGCAGTCATCACTCGAGAACCTTTCTTCCCCAAAGACCAATCGATTCTTCGAGCTCTGCCCACTGCCACTTGAATTTCACTATCTATTTAATGGACTATGCCGCATAGCATACTTCTCTTTATTGCCCTCTGCACAGCCTTGCACTCTCTTATGAGGCGAATCCGCAAATCCTGTAGAGTGAACATAAAATGAGACCAAGATATATTTTTTCAACCTCGGATATTATTGGCTCTATATGAGATTTGACATACATTTCTTTTATATAATAACGGTGTCAAACAAGCATGCAGTACATATTAGTTAATTGGTTGCTACAGACTGTAGCGTCACATTATTAAGTGTTATAATATAAACATCCGGACGCCGCAAACTTTGGTGTTTGATTGCTCGCCATTTGTCCCTTTAACTTAGTGCCGCGCATAGTTAGGTATTACAGAGCCATACATTACCATCTAATCGGAACACGATAGTGCTAAAAACTGCCACTTGACAGAAGATAGATTAGGTAATGTTATTGTAGCTCTACCACCATTTAATAACCAAAAAACCATCATACAATGTATATTGATGGAATTAACTAGTGAAGCAACATCCACATAAAAACTAGAAAGATATCAACGTACTTCCACAGTAAAAAAATAAAATAAATATACATATAAATATTTGCAAACAGTGAAAGCGCAAATAACCTTGCAAGCATTCGCAAACTATGGAGGTATATTGTATACATGTTTTTTCCAGTGAGATATTTTTTGTCCGAATTCTACATAATAGAGTATAATCGAATATTGGCTAATACATTAAAATGCAACTTCATGTTTGTATTCTCTGTTATTTTAGGTCAGATTGAAATAATAATACATTTAGGATGTTTCACAATTTTACAAAGTGTATTCGTATCTGAACTTAACTTCGGCTAAGTAATCTGTTACATTTTTTAAAAGTGCCTTAGTCTTTCAACTTAGCAATGGACGATTATTGGATTGCTATTCGAACGCGAATAAAGAGATCCTTTAACTTTACGTTTTCATTATTACTGGTGAAGCTCCAGTGACGGACCTTGCGGACAAAGGCACCACCTAATCTACTTGCTGGTATATGGTAGTGTTCAACTGTATTGTGTTCCGGTCAGGTGATAATGTACGGCTCTGTAATTGCCGATACAGAGGCACAACGACGTTGCCCTCAGGAGTGGCTACGCATCTGTCCACATTGAAATCTCTGGTTTTAATTAAGATATTTATTGGCTACAGTATTCACTTACTATCATTCTGAAATGTATGCTTGTTTGCTACTTCATGCCAAAAAAATATAAAACAAGTGATTTGAGGCCAAGGCAACAATATATTGCATAGAGGTTATAGGTACCTCTATAGTCTAAAATATTGTAGGGCCGTTATACAACTTGATCGGAATACGTTAAAACTCAACACTCCCTTTAGCGGTAAGTAGATTAGGTTACGTGGAGGTGCCTAGGTCCTGGAGCTCCACCACCATTTAAATCACCAAAAAATACGTTGGGAAACCATCATACAATTTATATTACTGATATTAATCAGTGGAGCAGCGTCTACATAGAAACTAGAAAGACAACAATGAAGATGCGCTGACACTCTTAGGGCCTACGTTGTTGACTCTGTTCTTTTTTTTTATTTAATGAAAGTGGCAAACTAGCATGCAGTTCACATTGAGTTCACTGTGAGTGTAAGCGTATTTTATTTTTCATCTGTGCCGGAAATTACAGGGCCGTACATCACCACCTGACCGGAACACAATAGTGCTGAACACTACCATTTATGCCGCTAAATGGCAGTGTTCAGCACTATTGTGTTTATTAAAATATTAAATATTAGTATATTTGGTAAATCGGTGGTGCCTACGCCCGCGAGCTCCGTCACTGGAGTTCTACCACCAGTGAAAAGTTACCTTCACAATAATGTATTTTTTGAGAACGTATTTTTTATTCCGTGCTATTTTTACAGTAATACATAAAAACATAAATAACGCTACTAAGCTGTAAATAGCGTTGAAATCTTTTACTCTGTCGTAAATAAGTAGAGACCAAAATTATTTAAATTTGTCATAATAATATGATGACTGATTGATTGGGCATCCCAGTTCATCTTGAATTCTATGTAATTAAAGTAAAATTCAAGTGATAACTAATACTAACAACTTTTCTACCAATTAGTAATCTGATTAGATTACTAATAAGTAGTAAAAAAATTGTGACTAAGAGCTACATTAGCAATCACCTATTAATGACTTATAAGGTAAAAAAAATAATTTAAGACGAATAAGAAGAAAAAAATTGTTTCGGGCTCTACTCGAACAGCTGGACACGTTTTCAACTGACGCATACGAAATGACTACGTTCCCTAACTCATTCACTGAAGCTCTACCAATAAAAACAGAAACGTAAAATCTATTGATAAAAAATAACATCGCGATTTAGCGTGTGAGATATTTTCCTCGACAATAGATAAGTGAATTCTCGAAGAGGGCGAGTACGGGATTATTATGACCCCATAATTTATATCACAGAGACATAACGAGTCTCAGGAGTGGCTGGATTTTTACCTCTGGTTTTGCAGTCATTACTTAAATATCCATATGAACTATATACTAGTTAACCACCTTCGTTACATAAAAAAATACGCATTGAACTCCGGGTGTGCACGCAGCAGTGAAAACTTGAATATTACCTAACGTTGTGCATTCTAGACCACCACCACCATGACAGCTGTCATTGGGTCCTTAAAAAGTAGGCGGACGCAATTCTGGTCACGTATCCCTCTTACGCATTTTCGATCAGTGTTTCGTGCCGACGCGAGTTTAACATTTTTTACTCATGACAAAAAATGCAAGACGCCGCTTCAAAATTAAAAAAAACAACGAAGTCAAGCATAATTTGATTCCATTCCTGTCTTTTTTCTACCATTATATTTATTAACCTCAAAGTAATAAGGAAATAATAATATGTATGAATGACCTAATGCAATCTATATTTTGACGGATTTTAAAAACGTTTACAAATGTGATCATCATCTAAAATGCAAAATGATAATTTCAACGATGTTGTAACCTTAAATTAGATATTTATCATTGCGAGCAGAAAAAGCGAATATAAAATTCTCGTTTCGCAACCCAATTTTATCTTCTCCCTTACTTCAGATCTAACTCAAGTACAGCTCGAGTGATAGACCACTAGACAATACCGTAATGTACCAAACTTTTTGAATAATGGTAAACAAAAAATATTGAAACGTTTTTGTGCCTTCTATGGAAAGGCCATAAAATACTTGAAACACTTTTGGAGATTAATCAGACAAGTGTTATATCCTATTCCTTGAATAGTAATTGATAGTTTATATTCGTAGTATGGATTGATATTTTATGACTATAAATACTGATAATACCTACTTATTTTTTTCAATCAATGCTTAATATCACGATATTTAAACACGTTTTAAATCCAAAACAGAAGTTTCATTTTATCTTGGTTAATAAATGGTTCACTTATTTGATTATTCAAAATATTATCCATAGGTGAAAGCCAACTTTATTTGTAACTAGCTGTGCCCGCGACTTCGTCCACGTGAGAAAAAATATGATTGTTCAGAATCTACCCGGAGGAAGTCGTGGGCGCAGCTAGTATAAAAGTAGCCTAAGTAACTGCTTATTACGAGAAGTTAGTCTCATTTTCGTTTGTATTGGTTGTTCACCAAATGGGTGACCATAATTTCCTTAATTTTAATTAACTTTGGGACAAAATATTACCTATATCAAAAATGTCTGAAATTGATTCGGTTATCGATTCTGAACTTACTAGTTTCGGGTTGTACATTCAATCCTGTTACATCAGCTACCTACCTACCCGTGGAAGTCCCGACAAAGTCGGATTCACTCCAATTCTACAAATTTTGTATGTAGGTATGTATGTATGGATGTATGGAGATAAAGTAGCCTAAGTTACTCCTTATCACATCAGCTATCTGCCAGTGACAGTCCCGTAAAAATCGGTCCAGCCGTTTCGAAGATTAGTACGCAAACAGACAGACAGACAGACAGACAAAAAATTGTAAAAAATGTTGTTTTGGTATATGTACCATGTATACATACATACGCATTTAGTAAAAAGCGGTTATTTGAATATTACAAACAGACACTCCAATTTTATTTATTTGTATAGATTAGGTACTATTCAGAACCATTGGCACAAAATAACATTACGTCAATCTACATGAATGATTACTGTTTATTCAACTTTACCTATACATGTATCGGGCCTCACCTCACGAATTGTAATGAGTAATACGTTTTGCATCTAGGCACCATTTGCGATCGTACCTTTCACTTACTCGCCATATTGCAGTGCGGCATACCCAGAGAACATTTAAAATTAAACGAACATCACGTGATAATAATTTTGTGAAAGGCAAAAGATATCCAAACATAAATGACCTACGGAGAACTATGCGATAGGCTGTATTACGACCGAAATATGGCTCAGGAACTCAATACAGTGGTTCAAATTATTTGGACGCATAGCAGTATATGTATACTGATATACTGACAAATAAAATGAGTCACCTAACAAGGCTATGGAGTATAAATACTAGAGTCACGTGCTTACAGTGGCTATTGTATATCATTCAAATGATCTTCCTTTGTATTTTTCGTGCTGTTTCCTATTATACACAAAGACAAGTATGCAGCACAATGGATTGGAATGGAAACATACCTAAACTATCAACCAAACCCTCGCAATATCTACTTAGGAATACTTTATGTTTAGTTTTTTATTATGTTATTATTTCGACTTTTATTCGTGGAAATAATACGTGCATCAATCAAGACCAACTTAATGTGCATTTTTCATCCTTTACTCACCTTGTTTGACGTACCATCATAGGTACATCTATGTGTATTAAATACGGTGATAGGTATTAGCAAGCTGTATTATATTTTCCTGACTGGTTGCATTAAATTTGCATTCGTAATTACAAGCTGGTAAAAGTAAAGCTCTAAAGAAGAAACACACTGCTTTAGTTATATTTGTAGAAACGAGGACTCAAATGCATTTTAAAAGCTAATTCCAACGTTGAAAATAACTCAAATTATGCTATTTTAAAATACCTATAATATAATAGTATATCCGCTTTTACAAGCGCAGATTCGCTCGCAATAAAAATTTAATTTTTACAAAGTTTCACGATGACTGGTTAAGTAATTTTCACGTAAAAGTGTAACAAACAAACATTCGCATTTATAATATTAGAAGAAATTAGGAACTTAATCATTTTGCGCCCATTACCTAATTCTGTTAAGGCTGATGTCCCAGATTCCCCAGGTCAGGGACATACAGATTTTTCATATGAAGAAAATTGCCAGTAGCATCCCCGGAATTAGGTTATGTGCCCGAATAATGTCAATCTGCTCACCACTGCGACCACAAATTACAAAACAGAACTGGTGAATCGTGGGTGTAAGCATTTAAGGTTGTAGGTATATCATCTCTCAGCCTTTTCATGGAATTATTACAATCGTGACACTTTGTTTTTTTTATTTATGAACAATAATTATGTCTTCAAAATAAAAATAATATAGTAATGGTAAATCCTACTTACAAACAGTAAAGTTTTGTCATGCAATTTTAAGGGACTAATTAAATATCGCTGGGATTCATGGGGAATATGACTAACGTTAATTAAGATGGAACAAGATTAACAAGAAAAAGACTTTCTTTCTTGCCTTAAAACGTTGTTGTGAAATGTTTAATTCTATTTATAAAATGCAATTAATATTCTTTCACTTCAACACGAATTAATACAAAATACTTCGAGTATTTTTAAGTTACTAAGTGCATTTTATTAATACTTAAATGAATTGTGTAGTTTTCAAAATTATGACTTCAGAGATATGAAAATAATGATGTTAGAGTGACGTAGAAAAAAAATCAGAACAAAAAGATGATCTTTTCTAGTCATTGCGAAAAAAATATTGACATTACGTGATTTTCTTTTGTACCAAATTAATAACGTGTCTGAAATGTTTCTGATTATGAGCTACCCTGTCATAGGCAGTCGTTGTCGTTGCCTAGCCTTAAAATACAGCTTTGTGGTAATATGTCAAGCCATAAGTTGTAATACAAACAGATTAGCTAATATGGTAAACCTTCGTTCTTCGTCACTGAAAATCTGCCATTTCTATGAACCGATATTTATACATATAAATTAATGTGGTATTCGCTATATGAATATTTAGAACATAATTAGCTTAGTGGTAGCAGGCCACTTCTACTACGATGAGGTCCTGGGTTCGATTCCCGAGTAGAGGTTTATTAAAGATAATGGTGTAAAGTCCTTTATCTCTGGTTCTATTTTTCCATTTTCTGTAAATTTCACAGTACCTCGAAGTTTGTTAGTGTGCCCGGATATTTCAAC
The DNA here is from genome assembly GCA_036365455.1 of Macrosoma leucophasiata. NCBI lineage: Eukaryota > Metazoa > Arthropoda > Insecta > Lepidoptera > Hedylidae > Macrosoma > Macrosoma leucophasiata. The sequence continues at coordinate 15,066,852 of JAWQUS010000007.1, read as the reverse complement.
AGGCTCGCCACCTATTTATCACATGGGTCAAAATGTAACCGGTGAATCATGGGTGTTTGCATGTATGCTTGAATGCATGCATTTACCTCTGCCTCCCCCTTCGGGGATTACAAGCGTGAAGTTACGTTATGTTAATTATACCATGCCTTAAACGTGTAATAAATTAAAAACACCTAATCGTTGAATCTATTTTCGAAAGTCACTTTAGATACTTAAATATGTAAATGTTTGCAAAAACCTTGACCTAATCTTAGATAATGTTAAATTACATGTATAAAAGTCTTAATTCATTCCACTATGTAAATCAATATAAAATATATGAACTAAGTACATGAAATGTTTATTTTAAAGTGTCAAGCGGCCGGAGCCCGGCAGGCTGTTAAACTAGGAGATTTGCGTAAACACGTAGCTTGACTTATAATAAATTATATTACCACTTATATAACCACTGCCATCAATGTTATGCTGGAGTCCTGTATTCGAAACCCAGGTAAAATGATAAGTGGTTCTGGGATTTTTAATTTTTTCTCAAGTTTTACTGTCTCCCCTCCGAGTTTGGGTATGGACTTGTCATTTGGTCAAATTCATAGAGACAGGCGTAGGCACCACCGCATTACCTAATATACTTGCCGCTAAATGGTAGTGTTCAGCAGTTCAGCACTATCGTGTTCCGGTCAGGTAGTAACTTAGGCCTCAGAAGTGGTAACGCATCTGCATTTTGACCTCTGGTTTTTGTGTGAGTGTCTATAAGCTGCAGTTATCACTTAAAATAAAAAAAAACAGTTTTGGCGCACTTGAAAAAAGCTGGGTACAAAAAAAGCTCGATATTTGGGTACCTCACGAGCTCACTGAAAGAAACCTAATGAACCGTGTACTCATTTGTGATTCTTTATTACGACGTAATGAAACCGAATCATTTTTGAAGAAGCTGATAACTGGTGATGAAAAGTGAATCACGTACGACAAGAACGTGCGAAAAAGGTCGTGGTCAAAGGCCGGTCAGGCTTCACAGACTGTGGCGAAACCCGGGTTAACTCGCAGTAAGGTGATGTTGTGTGTGTGGTGGGTTCGGAAGGGCATTATTCATTATGAGCTATTACCACCAGGCAGGCACAACTGATGAGATTAAAGCAAGAAGTTGAGAGAAAGCGGCCGGAATTGATCAACAGAAGGGGTGTGGTGTTTCATCAATGATAACGCTAGACCTCACACATCTATAGCCACTCAGCAGCCGTATAGTCCTGACCTTGCACCTTCAGATTCCCACCTGTTTCGGTCTCTTCAGAATTCTTTATGCAATGTTAGGTTAACATCACGAGAGGACTGCCAAATCCACTTGTCGCGGTATTTTGATGAGAAGTCCCAAAATTTTTATAGCAATGGGATCATGTCCTTACCTACAAGATGGAAAAAGGTTATCGAACAAAATGGTACATACATACTTTAGTTAAATTTAAATAAACTATATTAAAAAATGTTTTGAATTATCTTTAAAAATGCGAAGAAACTTTTTCCCCAACCAATATTACTAGCTGTCCCGGCAAACTTCGTATTGCCTCAGAATGAAAATATGACATGTGTCAAAGGTTTGATAGATACGGACTATTTGTATGGGAAAATGAAATGGTGGTTTTTACTATTTCCCTTCAATTTCATCATATTTTCTTACCTTTTAAACATTTCCTGGACTTCCAAAAATCATTCAAAATCAATATTAGCCAAATCGGTCCAGCCATTCACGCGTGATGCCGTGACCAAGGAAAACGGGTTGCATTTTTATATATATAGATGTAGGTACTTTAAATGAACTGGCTCTCATTTGTATTATCTTTCTCAGATGCAATACAAAAATAAAATAAATAGACTTATAGATAATCATTATCTTGTGAAACTCAAGTCCAAAGACAATGTCTTTATTTTCAAAACACTACACAGAATACTTCATTTATTATCTTTTTATGTAATAAATTTATTTCAGACATCAAACAATGCTAGAAAAATATTTTAGTTGTTATATTTATTTCACCACCAAGGTTTCCCAATTTAAGTCCCTACGCACACGAGTCGACGCGACAGAGATCCGATTTGAAGTAATTCGAACGCGGCTGTCGATTTTATGCTACTTATTATTACTTAATATCGCGTCAATTGGCGTCGACGAGACGCGCTACATATTAGTACAGAATCGACAGTCGCGTCTATGTCGCATCGACCCGTGTGCATAAAGGCTTAAAGTAGCAAGTCATATGATTGACCTTTGCCTCAATATGACAGAATTTATAAATAATTACTATCTATGAGAGCGAATGAACACATTACACGAGAAATTATCAACATGTTGTATAATATTGCATTTTTATATCATGGTGCTTTTGATTTAGCTGGCGCTAACGATTTCTGAAAAAAAAAACAACTTCTGCCAAAAAATATACAAATTAAAGATAAAGGGTGACCGCTAGTGGCAAATTAAAATCGATGACCCGGTAAGTCCAGCGGCGCGAAACCACCGTTTTGATTCGAAGGGTCGCGGGTTCGATCCCCGCACCGGAACACATATTTGTATGGCCTACAGACATTTGTTTCGGGTCTGAGTGTTCGTGTTTGTGTTGTATGTGTACAACGGCACCCACGACACAGGTTTATACCTACTGTACGGCTGTGAGAGTAAGCGTATTTAAAAAAAAAATGCATGTTTCCGTGCTTCGGAGGTTATTACACAACACAGTATTCAGGGCCCGGCAGAAAGGGTGGGCGTGGCCTCGCGCCGGGTTGCCGCTTATTACACTATCCGGTCGACAGGTCCCTTACTCAGTCAGTTGTAGTTAGGGCGTTAGGCTGATCGAGCCGCTCCGGTCTCCCTAATTAGGGCCCTAACTCCCTAAATGTAATAACACTACCCTGACCCTTGCTATCGTACCCTGAATACCGTGCCGTACAAAAAGTCTTTATGCCATCGGTCCCGGTTTGCTATCGATAGATAGCAGTCATCAAACCGCCTTATGGGCGGTTTATTAACATCCGATGGCCAAGTACCCGTATCTCCACTAACCCGCATTAGAGCAACGTAGTGGAGTAAGCTCCAGGGCTCCCCAGCAGTGGGACGGTTCAAGGGTTGCCATTATTATTATGTAAAACAACATAGGCCTCGGCCATGAAACCCCCGCATCTGCATTTTGACCTCCGATTTTATGTAGATATTTTTAGGCTGTATTATTCACTTACCACCTATTTGAATTGCATGTTTGCTTGCGATCATCGGTACATAAAAAGATTATGCAGATTCTACATACATGAACTATAGGTAGGCTGCAATATTCTCTTCTTATCAAAGTGTGTGTTACGTTACATTCATAGAAAATTGAGGTATTAGTATTTTTTGTGTTCCTTCCTACCACGTTTATACATTTTTAGAATTAAAGTGTATCTTTGTTCATTAAATTTTGCAGAAATAACGCAGTAATATTTCTTCCGTACTAAATAATACCGTGGAATGGAGCACAATCAATAAGCACGTACCTAAACTGAATATTGGCTGCATAGTTTGGATTTATCACGGTTTATTGCTCATGTTTTGCGTTGTTAGGATTAAATTAGAGTTTGCCTACATGAATTAGGTAAAATGTATTTAAAAAGTTCAATCAGGGTTGACGAAAATACTAGTGACCTTTAAATCTAATTTTAACTCTGCAAAATGAAGGATACGTTGGGTGTCCTGCGTTGTACCTACATGTAGGTCAACCTTGTGGCTTACAAAATACCTGGCATTTACTCTATATATTTTTCTAGCTCAAAAAAAATGGTTTGCCCGTTTTGTTTACAGTTATTTATGTGTAAATTGAAAAAATCATCAACTCTTCATAACTTATTTGCTATACAATACTTCTTATTCATGTAGGTACCAAACGGCTAAATCATGCATTTTTACTGACGTGTACAGTTTGTGAAGTTAGGGTTTGTTTAGTTAAGGCGTGTATTAGAAATATGGATTTATATTACATAAGTTATCCAATACCAAGTTATGTAGATTAAAAAAAAACGATTACTTGGCAGGGTCCAAGATGAGTAATTGTTTTTTTTTAGTATTAATACCTCAATTTTCTATGAATTTAACGTAACACACACTTTGATAAGAAGAGAATATTGCAGCCTACCTATAGTTCATGTATGTAGAATCTGCATAATCTTTTTATGTAACGATGATCGCAAGCAAACATGCAGTTCAAATAGGTGGTAAGTGAATAATACAGCCTAAAAATATCTACATAAAATCGGAGGTCAAAATGCAGATGTGGGGGGCCTATGTTGTTTTACATAATAATAATGGCAACCCTTGAACCGTCCCACTGCTGGGGAGCCCTGGAGCTTACTCCACTACGTTGCTCCAATGTGGGTTAGTGGAGATACGGGTACTTGGCCATCGGATGTTAATAAACCGCCCATAAGGCGGTTTGATGACTGCTATCTATCGATAGCAACCGGACCGATGGCATAAGGACTTATTATCTGGCACGGTATTCAGGGTACGATAGCAGTCATCAAACCGCCTTATGGGCGGTTTATTAACATCCGATGGCCAAGTTATGGGAGTTAGGGCCCTAATTAGGGAGACCGGAGCGGCTCGGTCAGCCTATCGCCCTAACTACAACTGACTGAGTAAGGGACCTGTCGACCGGATAGTGTTATAAGCGGCAACCCGGCACGAGGCCACGCCCACCCTTTCTGCCGGGCCCTGAATACTGTGTTGTGTAATAACCTCCGAAGCACGGAAACGTGCATTTTTTTTTTTAAATACGCTTACACTCTCAGCCCCACAGTAGGTATAAACCTGTGTCGTGTAAAAAAACATAACTACATAAATTAAACTATATAAATTTTGAAACAAATTAAGACATTGCTCAAAAATATGACATTGCCATTGTATCGATACTCAACGTCTCTAACCGTGAAACAATAATTATGACTAATCGAATCACTTTGTCTTATATTTATGTCATGAAAGTGACAAATATGCATGCAATGATCATAGACGGTATGTCAATCTTTGATAGCCTCAAGAAGTCTACGTAAAACCGTGAATATGAATAATTAAAAGAACAGAGTGCCTAGTGCGAGATTTTATTTACTCTTACGCGAATTCGATCGCGTAAGAGTAAACGCAGATTTGTGTGGCATTGAAGGAGCGTCATCGATTCACCGCTAGATGACGCTCCTTCAATTCCATACAAATCTGCGTTTACTCTTACGCGATCGCGATCGGAAATCTCGTACTAGGCATTCAGAACACATAAAAATATGGACAGGATCCCAGCACCCTTTCAGGATGACTGCAGCCTATAGACACCCACACAAAGACCAGAGTGCCTAGTGCGAGAATTTATTTACTCTTACGCGAATTCGATCGATTCACCGCTAGATGACGCTCCTTCAATTCCATACAAATCTGCGTTTACTCTTACGCGATCGCGATCGAAAATCGCGATCGGAAATCTCGCACTAGGCACACAGGGGGCCGACCGGCTAACTCAAATGCTTTCGTATACGTATAGCTATCGATTATAACATCATCATGTCAGTGTTGTACTGCCTAACTTTTTTTTCATGGAAGTGTTTTCGTCCGCAGATACCAATATACTTAAGAGCAAAATGCTTTAACAGGCTGTATCGAAATCATTTGAGTTAGGCAGTCGGCCCCCTGAAATCAAAATGCAGATGCGTTGATACAGCTGAGGTCTTTGTTGTTACATCTCTGTGGTACATAATAGTGCTCAACAGTACCATTTGGCGGCAGTTGCATTAGGTAATGCGGTGATGCCTACGCCCTCGAGCTCAGCAATCAGCCCTCTAACTGATTAATTACAATAGTTAACGCTATAGGTATCGAAGCAAATGTACGTGTAATTCCCATTGACAACGATAAGTCGCGTCACGTATCGATGATGGCGCATACTTTTATAGTTTTCTACAGCGCCAATGATTGAAAAGAGACGACTTGGCTAAGGTAACATTTTAGCTAAGAACAGTGTTAGTTATATCAAAAAATGTAAATTATCACTTATTATGCATATCATTTACCCAACCGATAACATATATAATTTTTTTTAACTTCAATATCGTCATTACAAAATAAGCTTCTGCGTAACAAAAGAATCCATTCCGGTAGATGTACCCTTTGTTTTCGATCCTAATTCGTCATGGCCGTTCGACATGGAGATATGTTTATGTATACGACTGTTTTGCTACAGCCAAATATGTACGTAACTAAAGGAAACAACGTATCAGATACGAAATGTTAGATCAATGTGAAAATTATGAGCACAACCCTCACGTTGCATCAGTTGTGAGTTAAACAGACTAATTGACTTATGAAATTGAGCAAGCAACAGCACACCGAATATCTGAAAGTGCAGTTGATACGGAGTCTTGTTGTGGCTGATACTCGAGCTGCCACTGTTTCGCTGACTGTTTGATGTTTGTTAAAGTTACTGTAAACATTCGGTTACCGCGACGTCTACACTCGGCGGTCGGTCGCTGTGCACATCGGAGTCCCACCCTGAACGTCGCGGCATGCGTTTCTATGGCTGCTGCGTCATCTCTTCGCACAGGCAATTTTTATTCGCGTCGGCCAATGACCGACCAGCCGGCCGGCGAAACTAAGCCCAGAGAAACAGTCACGTGTCCGGGGTGAGGCGCGGCGGGCGGTTCGACTCGCAGCCTAACCTTCTCTTATAAGATGCACACTCGCTGCGCCACAGTTGCGGAGCGTGCTGAACCGTACGGCATGCCTTCGCGACCATTACTCCATATACAAGTTGCTCTCCGGTTACCGTAGTTTGTGGACAAGACTCCCTGAGTGCCATGTAGGATGTCCCACAGCAGCCTCAGCTGTCACTATGACAGCTACTTACCATCCGATTCATCTCTCGAGACCGACGCGCTCAACAGGCATTGGTGAGTCCAAATGAACCTCAGCTTCTTCTCTTTTTGTCTAGACGCTAACTTTTAGTTGTCAAGATTTTATTTATTTTTATTGATTAATTACCGGAAAATTCCTAACTTGACACAAATAGGTAAGTCCTACCTCAGACCCAGACCTATCTCAGAATGTTTCAAAATTAAACCCCCATTTTTTAAATAAAACTTACATTACATAAAATAGGCCCCAAATAATTTGCGCAATTTACAAAAAAAAAGTAAATTTTATTCATATGAATAACATTTTTTTTATTGGAAAGAAGAAACGGTAAGTTTTATTATTTATTACCCTCGTAGAAAAAAATATTTTAATAAAAAAAAAACAATTTTTATTTAAATCGAATGTATTCTATCGCAATCGCAATGCATGTAAAATATATAACTAATTCTATTACATGAATACAATTTTATTGCAACGAATTTATTTCCACGAAACTCAAAAATCACTTGCGATTGCAACCGTGACATTTAAGTGCACGCGATAAGTAAAGAGACATGGCAAGCAAGTTGGGAGTGACACACCTGTAATAAACGTGTTATAGATATAAACGATATGTTTTGTGTCTCCGATGCGATGTAACCCACATTAGCGATTAATTATTGACATGTAGTAGATGAGTACCGCATCGGATTGCCTTGCCGATATGGTCGGTTAACGCGACGTGCGTTACCAGCCGGTACCGCGTCCCCATACTATTCATTCGCGCCATTCAAATCCCCACGGATTTAACTGTGGCCCAACTGACACGTATGCGCGTAATTTTCCATCAACAATACATCTCGAGGTTGCCACTTAATAATCTTCACGAAAATCAATTTCAATTACAAAGATATATTACCTACATGTAACTGAATGTAGAATTTAAAATAGTGAATCCAAAATACCTACCACAATTCAATTTGACTGAAAACGAGAAGTCTGATAATTAAGGACGAAGATAAAAATAATGCGTTAGAATATTACCTATACAAGGCAACGTTTGCCACACATTCTACAGACTTGTACGGGCAATGCATTTTAACCTTAATCAAGTGCAGGGTCCGAGCTAAATAGAAATCGTTTGCCCCTGCCCTTGGAAACAGACGACAAGCGATATCAATGAAAAGTAATAAATGTACTTAATAAGTAAGGTTATTTACGCAGATAAATGTGTGTAGATATCGAATGATTTCAGGGAAAATATCAAAGTTGTTACGCATCATCATTTTATTGTTGTATGTCAAGAAACAAACAGAAGCGCAGTCCACGTCGTTAGTAATAGGTTAGGATCCCACTGCAGAATCTTTCATTCATCCAGATATGGGGGCGTCCATAAATTACGTGAGTTGTTTAAGGGGAGGAGGGGGTCGAGACAAATCTCATCTAATCTTACGTTGGGGAGAACGAGACCCCCTTCTCGGGAAATATCTATTATTTATATAAATTATTTTATTTTTAACAGGCAGCAACTATTATATGCGGCCGTTTTTATTTGGCTTCCATATATCACAATTATACGAAAAAACAATGCTTTAATTTGATATATAAATAATACATGTACGTTATGGACGTATAAAGTTATCGGGGCGGTACGAAAATACGTAAGGGCGGCCAAGTGCGCAACGGCAGCCGTGATTTTTCAGTCTTTATACATATTGCCGTGAGGTAAACGAGATTTTATTGAAAAAACAATTTAAAAAAATCTTTCCCAAAAAGAAATATCAAAAAATACTTGCGGCCATTTTTTGATAGGCAACCTAGTGGATATAATATTCTCTAGATTATAAATATGCGTAAAAATTCGGTTTGCAGTATATCTGGATGAACAAAATTACTCTGCAGTGGGATCCTAACCTATAACGGATGATTACAATGATTACAAACTGTAATCCTAAATTGATTACATTAAATTATATACATACTTATAGAGACAAAGATTTTGTATTTTTTTATCAGCTAGCACTACTGCACTGCTAGCCTAACAGATACATTAAGATTTTTGAGGCTGTGAAATGTTAAAGGAGAATGACCAATTTTGTATGGGAGTTCGCCCTTCTTGCGTCTCGACGGGATTACTCGCAAAATATAGGCAATATCTTAAGAAATGCGTGCGCAAAAAAGAAAAAAGGTATCAATAGGAGTTTTTAAAAAACTGCATTACGAACTTTTGTTTATTTTGAGGTTAAGTTTTGTGTGCTGTACCTGCCAGAGGTTACTAAAATAAGCGAAGACTATTTTAAAGTATTGTGTAGCATCTTAGCTGTTTTACTTACATTAAGTAGGTATTCTAGTTTGGCGTTTTTCTAGTAGTCCGCATGGCGTAGTCATGATTCTTCTCCAGGTAGTAATACCAGACAAATATTATATACCTACTTTACAATTAATAAATAAATATCTGGTTTTCATGTGGGTGTTTTTTTATATTCACTTACCATCAATGTAAACTGTTTTTCTATTTGCCGCTTCATGATAATAAAAAGTGAGACATTTATATGATGAATTTGATCTAAGTCAAAACTAAGGTACTGATCAAATTATATCCACTCGATACCTAGTGATTATACAAGACAAATAGTAGACAATGAATAATCTATTCCGTTGAATATCTACAATAAAGCAATCGATCGTTGAAATCGATTTTATTACGACGAAATTATAAAGGTCCTAAAATGACCAGTGTCCAACGCAAAAAAGTAAATAATGCAATGGTGTTGACATTGGCAGCTTGGTTTTTGGGCCGTAATTGGCAGTTCACTACAAAATAATTTATTAACTTTTAAAAAATATCTTGTAAATCCCCATTCGTTTTAACGTGAAAAAAAAATGAGTGAAATCTAAATTCAAAAAACAATTTTCTACATACAAGTTGTTAAGACGCCAATCAGGGTGACTTTGGTCATTCTCCTTTCTCAGCCAGTAAATCATTATGTCACTAAGTAGCATCTAGCACTTCTATGACCGAATGCCACATGAGTAATATTGATGATTTTATATTAAAGCGGTCCATACATTTGTTAAGCTTAAGTAAGAGGCAAGTTCCTCAAACATATTTCAGATGACACGCTAAGCTCATAACACCTTCAGGAATTCTAATATGCCCAAACAATTCTGTCAGTTCGTTGCTCACTGATCTACACATCGCAATCTTTAATGGTATAATATAGTGGTATATATCACTTATGTCCCTCTCAAAATAAGTTAAAGACTTCTGACATCGTGAGTGAGATGTGCATTAGCTGAATTTTATAATATTTTATTGTTAAGTACTTTATCATTTTACTGGAAATCAAGATTATATCCACAAACCAAGATAGTGCCAAAAATATTATTAGAACGTTTTATTTATATAATTGGACCCCTGACCTCTGACACAGTGGTCAGAGAATTATAACGTTACATTGTTGTCGTAGCAACGTACCTACTTACTCGTAGTTACTCGTAATACTTGCAGTTCTATTTTGATTTATCAATTGGGTCTATTCCTTTTCTGATAGTTATTTACACAACAAAATGAATGAATATGAAGACATAATGAATGAATGAATATTGAGTACTATTTCACTCTCGGAAAAAGTATTTATTGAAATTTTGTTTCGATGTCACAATGCGATACTTATCACAGTTTGAATACGTTGATCTACTTCTGTATAGGCTTAAATCATAATTAGGAAACACGCCAATCACATTTACAAGCATATACCTATACAAACACCCACAATTTGTCTAACTTTTTTTGTCTTGTCATGAACCAAATAGGTGGCAGCCCTATTGGTATTCATCGGGCACATTCCCAATTACTAACAATCTTATGTCATGAAAATCTTAATCACGTGAATTGGAGATCGAACTGATACCTCAGGCAGTACGTAGGTATACCTGGATAAAAGAATTCTAAAACAAAAAGTTACGAGTCTCGGCGATCAGCAAAATGCCTACGTACTCTAAACAACAAATACCTATCCACTAAAACTTACGAAAAACGAATCCTACCTAACAGCCTAAGAAATAACCTACAGTAGGTAGGTTATTTCTTAGGCTACCTTATAACCTACTTTGAAATTAAAATCTATACAGACTTTATATCAATCAAACTTAGGTATCGGCGTGCATGTACTCGTATGAATAGAATGATGAATGAAGAAGAGGTACGGAAGGTATGTGTCAGGACCGGGATATCTGGCGCTCCACACTCTCTGCCTATCCTGTAAGGGACTTGGCGTGAAGATACATATATTGTTATATCAAAATAAACCTAATAGGTTGATCAAAATAACTCAAAATTGTACTTAATAAAAATAAAAAACAGTGTGGTGCGCAGGATGTTAATTTGTAATTAGCTGACTCGACCAACCTCGTTCTACCATACAATAAAATTAAATGTTTAAGCCATTGCCTTACAAAAAATACAAAAATAGAAACACCAAGCGAACATCCGATCAGTATCCCGACATGGCACTGTGTGAGCAACGCATTTGAATGATTCCGACTACTTCCAAGATATTAATTTTTATTATTCGGTATAATATATTATACAATGTAATGTGTATGAAATGCTTATGGTAACTAAAGTATTTAATTTGGTACCGTATTGGTCTAAATAACTTTCCGATTACCTACCACATTGTAAGTTACCACTTTTCTGGTAATAACAATAGGTACCTATAGTGAGCTATCATTAAAAGATGATATAAGCCATTGCGGACTTTTTTGTGATCTTCCTAATATTAATAATATTTTCTATATTCTTCCATACCTTCATTGTTTTAAAAGATTTAGGCAGCGTTTTCGATGAAAGCTCCCAGGCTCCTTGATTATTTTCGATACATCCAACATTTATCGTTATATTCCAATAAATTAACACTTTAACAAATTATGTATACGCAAGACCTCTATCTATTGGTGAAAACCGCTCGAAAATCCTTGCAATATTCAGTGAGTTTATCGCGAACACACAGACAGAGAGACAGACGCAGCAGGGGACTTTATTTATTAATGTATAGATATATATGGATAAGTAAATATTAATAGATATATTTACTAAATATGAAAACTGCATATTTATTATTTTGAACCAACTGACAGACAAAATAATGTTATAGATATATTAATTGGGATGTGAAGTAACGAAATATCCTATGCCAAAATCATATTACAATGATTATCTGAAAGGTGAACCAATGTTCACGTCACGTGCGTTCACAATAAAGTTCTGCACTGGACAGTGGACATATCGATACACGACTTTATTGAAGAGAAATATAACATTGATTATAATTATAATAAAAGTTGTAATTATTCTCTGTCTATAATATCACGTCTTTACACAGGAATGGCCGAGTATCAGCACAAGCAGAGGGTCCGTCGCGACGTAAAAGCAACCTTCACAATGCCATGGCTGCAGAAATGGATTCCTCTTGGGGTAAAGTCCAAAATATTTTCTTATCATCATATCAAATATTCCGCAGTTACTCATATGAGTAACTTTTTGAAGTGAAACTTCTTTGCCAAGTACGAGGGTAAAAATTTAACGGATGAAACGCAATAGTATTGTGACACAAAAATGTGGGACGTTTTTATCCAAGCAGAGGGAGAGAGCGATTGAGAGAGAGTGACCACATAGCCATGGAGCGAGAGGAGGGAGAGAGTTTGCCGAAGAAGTTTCACTTCGACATTGTGTACTTTGTTTTAACAGTAAACTTTCAAATATGAGAAACATGTGTTTTTATAGGCAAACACATTATTATTTTCACAGCAAAGGAAATGTAACTCTCCAAATAAACATTCTGATTGATCTAATTTATCGTGTAAAACATACAACCTCAGTGAAAACAAGGTTAACTCCAACAAGTGTTATGGGATCCAGATGTTGGTTCCCAAGAATCATTTGATCGATCGCCGACTGATTCCACATTTGACTTTCTAAAGCTCTTGTGTTCAATCCATAGAACGGCCGGCGCACATCGAAGGCAGATATAAAAAATACTCGACTACATCCTCTGTCTACTCCAAGAAGGGCTTATCACAACAAAGCGAGCACATTGAAAGGTGACGAAACTTTTTTATCAAAGTCTTTATAGCAAATTAATAAATCACATTTAAAGTTCTAATAAGAGTAATTAAAAAAATAATGAACTAATGTGGATATTTTTTGAATAGGTACTTCAAAAGACTACGCTAATACTTTTAATAGCATGTTTGGTTTTCTATTAGTTACTTACACTAAAACAAATATTCTAAGAAACGTATTTCTGTTTTTTTTTAGTTAAACATGATTAAGTCACGTATTTACGAAAATCAGAAGCCTACAAAAAAGAGGATCTCGTGTTAATTAATTTTGTTAAGTTTATAATTTGTTCGAATTAACAAGTTAAATATTTCGGGTGTTCCACAGGTCTTGGTGGTACGCGTGTTGCCAGAAGTGTCATCAAGAAGATTCCGGAATTCCTTCCTGGGAACCTCCATATTGGCAAAAAATATGCCCTTACCCACTGTGCCCATCATACCGACAATTTGCTCAAAACCTTGCTATACTCTTAATAGGTAAAAGATCTTATTTCTTGTAAATTATTGATGATATTAGTTATGTATGGTGTTGGTGGTTAAAATGGAAATAAGTACATATTTGGGATTCACATTGAACAATTTTATTACAAAATGATCAAGGTTTCAGTGGAAATTTAAATTCATATTATTATGACCGGCAAACATATCGTATGGAGTTATTGTCATGTCAAGGCAAAACAATTGCATTGCACTTAGAAAAAATATATTACTGAGAAAAAATATTTTTTAAAACAAGAATATGTTATGTACAGTTTTGACCACATATGTTATAAACCACGATTTTTTTCAAAAAAAAAAAAAACAATTTCGTATTCTAATTCCTATGAAATAGATATTTTTTATCAGTTTATAATTAATACCTAATAATGAGTTGTCCAAAAAAACACATTCAAAAAATATTTACAGACATCCAATTAAAATTGTTGTAGTTATTTGATGTTTCACTACAAATTAGATGCCACAAAAGCACTTTTTTCTGTACATTTGAAAATATTATTTTTAATATTAAATTTATTTAATACGATCTCATTATTCCGACAGGTATATTGATATGGATAATCGTATGGATTATCTTGGGCGAGACCGCGGCACCTGGAGGTCAATTGTTCACGCTAGTTGTCCTGACCATCGCAGCGTACTTCGGTGGTTGGTTGATGGTCAAAATAACAACGTTACCCGCTTTAATAGGAATGTTGATTGTCGGAATTATATTGAAAAATATTGGTTTTGTCGAATTTGATACGACATATTTAAAAGTTTGTTCGTACATCAGGTTAGTACACACTATTATTACTCATTAATTTTTATTACAACTTACATCATAATTTCTGGTCAGTTATTATCCTTAATAATTTTGCTTATAATACGTCGTTTTACTTTTTTCAATTCGAAAACATTAAGTTTGAATCAAAGACTGAATTTCCACAGTTTTTATTAAACTACTTAGTAAATAGATTGCCATTTTGTATCAACCACGATCGTGTGAATACCTACCAGTAACTTTATTTAGATAGCGAGTCTCTTGACATTCAACTCTCAGGTTCATTTTCAAACTCATACAGGTATATGGTTTGAGCATTTGGCGTATGTACCTATTGATTAATAATATTAAGCTACTCTTTTATTACTTGCAGAAAAATTGCATTAACGATAATATTAACTCGCGCGGGCTTAGATTTGGATCCGGTTGCGATGAAGAAGTTCTTCTTTACTGTGATAAAACTAGCGCTGATACCGTGGACATTCGAGTGTGTGCTGTGCGCGGTCATGGCTAATCTACTTCTAGATCTGCCGTGGGATTGGGGTGAGTCCTTCTACGCACCGGTTTTTTATCACATGTATTTGTAACAAGTATAATACGTTTACGATTTACATACGTGATGGTAGTTATCGCCGTTACAAAAACATTTTCAAGGCAATGATTTCTCAATAATTACAAAAACTTACTATCCCATTACTTTATCGGAATTATACTTTCGCTATTACAAACTCATTAATTCACGAGATAATTGGTCCGTGGGCGGATAAGTATTACGTAATACAATTTGGTAAGTCGGATCCCGTTTACACGTAAGCGAAACCTAGAAGAGTATTGAACTAGTCTTTTTGATATGACTAAAGTTACAAAGATTCACTGCGTGATTTTTATATAAAAAACAAAAAAAAGGTCCAAAGTAAAACGCATCTACATTTTGACCTTTGGTTTTTATGTAGACGTCTATAGGCTGCCGTTATCATTTTACAACAATGTGAGCTTCAAGCTTGTTTGCCATCTTCCTTACATATATTTTTTTATTACGGCAAGTTAAAACTTTTTTCAAAGCCGGATAATGATTTTTAGGTTAACAAAATACTTTTTGGTCCTTATGATGTGGTTGGTCACTCTGTCAGAGAATATGTAATATGACTCTGTACTAGAAATTATCAAATGTTGATACATTTAATTATTTTGTTGCAAAAGTTCCTTGGATCTTAATGAGTGTAGTGTAGAAAACATAATCTTACCTGGTTTATATAATAAAATAAATATAAAACTTATATGACCTTTACTAGGGTCAGACCGTAGTAGACCTTTCCATATAGAGCAAAATCTTACGGCACCTTCCGGTTAGGTTGAATATGATTACTTTCGCAATTGTAACTAAGTATAAGTAAGCTAAGTTTTTCTAAAAAACTTATGTACTGAACAATTGTCGGGTTTCAGTCCAGAATGTCAAATTCCTAAAATTTCTAGTTCCCAAGTTGTCAAATTCCCAATTTGTAGTCGTTGGTCCTTTCCACTAATCTTAGTCAGATGGGCTATCTTGTGAAAAGTGGTGCCACCTGCCTGTTGACAGACGTAATCTTGCGAGTTCAATCCCTAAGTCAGAGAATAAGTAATAATGTACCTAATTTGAAATTGCTAAAATTCTCATTGATATCCAATTTTAAGTTAATAAAGATGCTCAAATGAATGCCAAAACGCTTGCTTACAGGAAATCCTGAATCTGTCGAATTGTGTGTTGAATGTGTGCATATTTGGCATTTACTTACATCTTTTGGAAACTATGTATGAGAAATTCATTACCAAACTACTGTATTTATTGTTTCAGCATTCTTACTGGGCTCAATATTAGCGGCAGTGTCACCGGCTGTGATCGTGCCATGTTTGTTCAGACTCCGCGGTAAAGGCTACGGCGTGTCGAAGGGCATCCCGACCCTCGTACTCGCCGTGTCAGGAATAGACGATGCTGCTAGTGTCGCCGTGTTTGGCATCGTCAGCTCCATTATGTTCTCCAACACATCGCTCACTATGAATATAGTTCAGGTATAAGTATAGATTATAATTGTTTTTACTAGGCACGGTATTTGAGGCTATGGTCGTGCCCTGTTGTTTTGTTTCCGCGGTAAAGACTACGGCGTATAGAAGGCCACCCCGCCATTCGTACTCACCGTATCATGAATAGACGACACTGCCAGTGTCACCGTGTTTACTAACCGCAGATGCATTATGTTTTCCAACACATCGCTCACTATAACATGAATGTTAATTTTTTTTATATATATAAAATTGGTCTACAAGAACACTTGAATTGTCAGTTACGTTCACGAGTATGACGCATATGGCAGCTATTGCTCTCCTCGACCATTTTGAAGGGTAGTGAGCAACCCGCCACACAACGCCACCGAAGGCAAAGACATTAAAGCGAGCTTATAATAGCTGTTCACACGCGAATGCTTTTTCACGAATGCCTTGCCATTCGCCTGTCTTATTCACGCGGTAATCGATTGTGAACTCCGCCGTTTGATTTGTTATAGGATGGGTGTCCACAATGAACTGTTCTTATGATAGAGTAAAATTCCGACTCATAAAAATTCCACGATTTTCTAATTCATTCGCCATCAGCGACGTGCGAGTCACAAGACACGGGAACAGTTTTATTGCCGCAACTGTACCCTCCATGCCAACTATTCTCAACTATTCTATTAACTATATATAATATTTGGTAACGAACCAAACCGTCGTGTTATCCCCTCGTTTTATATATTGCAGACGATAAGCAAATTGATACCGCTTCTATCTGAAGAAGTGTTTGAAAAAGTTCAATATTACTAAGTAGGTACTTAGGTACATTCTTTAAAACATAATTTAAGTTCACGTTTTAAAAATGTTATAATTTTTTCGACGTATGCTCGAATCAGTAACTAAAATTTGGAAAAATTCTTACTTATAGTAGGGATATAATAGTACTTATAGTAGTAAATTCAAAAAGCCCAAGAGAGGATTTTTGAATTTACTCCAGCGCGTCAGATTAAGATATAGGAGATACCTGTTCAGTACCTCCACCAAATCTAAGATTTCCATAAAGGGCCGAAACCTTGGGGCTTCCGCCACGAGCTTTCCTCGCATCCAAATCGTCAGAATTCTGGATAGGAGCTTTGATTGGGTTCACTTTACATCCCATAACTCCGTTGGGAAAATGAATAGTGATTATAAACAATGTGGAATCTTAAAAATAGGATTGTCGGTAGACTTCCACTGATGAAATTCTAAGTCGTAAATACCACTTTATTACCTAAATATGCCATTAAATTATACTGTTCACCGCTATTGTTATTCTAAGCACAAAAGCAATAGTACCTATATGTCTCAGAATAGGCAACATCAAGTACATTGGGACTCTGAGACTTCTAGTGTTTATAGAGCCACAGATTAACGAGTCTTAACATAGAAAGGAGATGTTGCGAACTCGGCTCTAGTTCGTACACGTCCTCAAAAAATGGGTAAATTAAAGAAGAATCCGAAAAAAATACTATTAATTTATTCAAGAATATATTTTAGAGTTACTACCACATTTAATTCAAACGATTTTATCATTTTCAACCATATTCAACATGGCGGCGATAAAGCCGACGCTTCTTTAAATTGGAAATCGATAAGTTTTTAGTATTGTATAAGTTCTTAGTATAGACACATGAAATCGATTTCGAAAGTATTTAGAAAATATTACTTTTTTGTCCAAGTACTAAAATATAATCAAAAAACAAAAAAAGTGAAAATGACAAAATGACATCGCCCGTCATATTCGCCATGTTGGTTTGGGTTGCAATTCTAACGGCAAATAATATTTTGTAACTGCAAACAAAGCTAAATACGTAAAACTATGCAGTAAAAAAACGTTTTTATATTGATTTTGTCTGTTAATGATATTGTGTACAATACATGGCCGGAGGTCCATACATTTTTGCAACATCTCCTTTACTTTTCTCTTCATTGATGTCAGAATTATTTTTGAAGATATTTCGTGGACAGGGTGTCCACGAAATATGATACTCGTAAATAAGTTTTTCCTGGATCTCAGATTGATGCGCGCCCTATTATATGGCACTTGCATTTTGCAAACTCCTTCATCTGAGACCCTGAGAGAAGAGTGTTCCGTTTTGTTGAATAACCCTACATTAAACTTTGAAAAGGTGATATAAATTTACAGCGCTTTCACACAGCTACATACGTTTTAGTTCGATCCCATGCATGATCACAGCTAGTGGCGTACCTGTTTCTATGAGCATGTTAACACGAGCATACTGTGACAGCTCTCGTGAAATAAGTTTTATAGTTCTTGTATTATACTTTACTGGTGGTAGAGCTCCAGTGACGGAGCTCGCGGGCGTAGGCTCCATCGCCTTATATACTTTGTAATATATACTTACTCTATATACTTGCCGCTAAATGGAAGTGTTCAGCACTATCGTGTTCCGGTCAAGTGGTAATGTACGGCCCTGTAATTTCCGACACAGAGACATAACACCTTAGGCCTCAGGAGTGGTAACGCATCTGCATTTTGACCCTGGTCTTAGTGTAAGTGTCTATAGGCTGCAGTCTTCACTTAACATCAATGTGAACTGCATGCTTGTTTGCCACTTCCATTACATAAAAAAAATATATATTCCATTAAAGTATGAAATTATAGACATGATTGTTCAGGAAACGTCCTTTCATTTTTGTGACTGTTGTTCTTTACTAAAGGTGTCATGTTTTGCACCATTATTGTTGTTCACAATAAAGACATACAATTTTTTTACTTTCAGGGACCCATGAGTGTGATTGCTGGAATAGCATTTGGTGTACTTTGTGGATATCTGATTAAAGTGGTTCCTGAAAGAAACGATGCATTCCTGGTGCCTTTGCGAGTGCTGCTGCTGTTAACTGGTGGTCTTATGTCAGTTTTAGGCTCTGAAGAAATCGGATGGGGTGGCAGTGGTAATTATTAGTTTCATATATTAGTATACATTTAGAGAGGAGGTCATCCAGATGGAACAAAATGGAAGTATTGCTTGTGAGTATAAACATCACGGCATTACCTAATGCGTATGTAACGCTAAAATGACGTTAAGTACGTCCAACACTTTTGTATTCCAGCTAAACGATTATGTTAGACCCTATAATTTCTGGTAGGCACATATTATCTTAGGCCTCAGAACTGACGATGTACCAATCTGCACCTAGTGTCAATGTGAGGTAAAAAGCATGTTATTTACCACTTTTATCGCATAAAGGGTATTCTTAATTGTATTCTTAGTACATTTAGTGAAATTAAGGGCATAAAACATGCTACCTACCTACCAACTTACTTCTGTTAATTTCATATTACATACAATACTTACACTTAAAATTATGAACGATTTCCGCTAGACTACATAGTGTCATAAAGTGTATAATGTAAGCTTATAAGATCTTATCTCGAAAGTTGTTATCAAATTCAAGGGCACAAAATAATTATATTATAGTCACTTAAAACAATTTCATAGTTTGCACACGTGTTCCCCGATAGTGCATGATTTTAGTAACTTAATATTACACAATCTTTCGAAAACACGTAAACTCACAGACTAAATTATATCATTATTAGTTTATGATAAACGAAATTTGCCTCATCGTACCTTTTAATGGAGGCATTACTACTACCTACTTATTATTGTGACTATTTTGAATCATTGAATGCAACCATACGCAGACGGAATGAAAGGAGCGTCTGATGAAAAGTTTACTTCTTACTGAGTAATCGTAAAAACTCTTTCAATCCAAGAGCGATGATTGATTGTTTTCCAATATGGTGGCTACATTGCACTTAAACAATACATTGTTAAAGTTTAAAAGCGTAGCGTCATTAAACAGTGAAGGAACAAAGGCATTAAATACCCTCATTGAGATTGATTTTAGAGATCCGTAAGTGCCCAAATGAGCCAATAAATCCTGTGCAAAACCTGGGCAATTCGAATCTATTTCTTGTAAATGGTAGTGATGTTCAACGCTACTCATCATCACTACAGCCGAAAGATGTCCACAGTTGGACAAAGCCTTCCCAAAGACGCCCACATTAGTGTCAGAGAATATGTAATAATACTACGTATAGAATGGACATTTCGACGTCCCGCCCGATTTGCCCGCATCACTCAACCCCTTCCCCTCTTATGGGCGACGGTTGGTACTTTGTACGTACTACGCACACAGGTGCACGTGTAAATACTCGTCACGGATTGATGTATTTGGTATGGAATTTGGCGGAGTGTACGAAGTTTGGGATAGCTAGTTCGTTATTTGCTAAGTAAGTAGGTATTATTTATTTGAAAAGAGTAATAAAACCTGTTAATATCGAGTTTGAGTCAAATGCGTTGCTCTGAATGGTTTGGATGTGTTCATATGTTAATGTATGATGATATCTTTTTGAAAAGAATCTTCAACACGTTCTGATGACAGCAAATTGATAAAGTAAAGGGTATGATGATATGGCACATCTAATAAAATTTATAATGAAACTAGCGGCCCGCCCCGGCTTCGCGCGGGTGCCATTTTACCTACCTCCTTTTATTCATGTTGGCGTGATGTTATACATAGCCTTACTCGATAAATGGGCTATCTAATACTGAAAGAATTATTCAAGTCAGACCAGTAGTTCATGAGATTAGCGCAACTCTGCTAATACATATTATATAATAATGCTGTGAGCTATTACCAAACAAACTCTTCAGCATTATAATATAAGTAGATATAGATATGCCCAGCACAAAAACAATACCAACTTATTCAATTAAAACTAACTTTCCTTAAATATCGGTGATTGAATTCTAGGTCCATTAGCAGTCATCGCGTTTGCATTCATCGCCTGCAAAAACTGGTCGGAACAGGGATGGGAACTAGAAGACAACCCGGTTGCGACTGCCTTTGAAATATTCTGGATGTTATTTGAACCCATGTTGTTCGGCGTGACTGGCGCTCAAGTTGTGGTATGTAATGACATCATTTTACTAGTGGTAGAGCTTCAGTGACGGAGCACATCTTGTTACTGATGACAGAGTTATAATGACTGAGCTCGAGGGTGACGCCATTGTATAACCTACCTATTCAACTTGTCGCTAATTGATGTACGGCCCTGCTATTTCTGGCACTGAGGCATAATACCTTAGACCTCAAGTGGCAATGGTAGATATCACCTTTGATATCTGGTTTCATGTCGATGTTTTTAGGTTACAGCACCTTTTACTTACCATCAATATAAACTGTATGCTTGTTCGCCACTTCATGACATAAAAAAATAATAGGTAATTAATTACGTAAGACATCAATAACTATTATAATATAATTTGCGCAATAATCTTTCAAATGACTTTAAAGATAAAACGTTATTGATATCTCATAAACATACAACTTGTTTTAATAATGGCAACCCTCGATAGGTCCCACTGCTGGTCACGAGTCTCTCCCCTTCTTGGGAGGAGGCCAACCCATTGTCGGATGGTTTTCAAACCGCCCATAAGGCCTCCGATAAGGTTTAACGACCGCTATCTATCGATACAAACCGGGACCGACGGCTTAACGTGCCTTCCGAAGCAGGGAAACGCGCATTTTAATTTGCCACCAGTGGTCACAAATCACACACCCGACCGCACCCGTATCGTACCCTGAACGGAAATCCCTTTAAAAGATAAACAGTTATAGATGTGAATTGTATCAGATTGCAGACCTCCCGCCGCACCTGATGCTAGTGGGCAGCGGCATCATAGTGGCGTGTATGGTATTGCGCGCGCTGCTCACCAGCACCTGCGCCGTCCGGAGCAACCTCAACATGAAGGAAAAGATTTTCGTCGGCTTAGCTTGGATGGCTAAAGCTACTGTGCAGGTAAACATTGCTAACTGAGGTTGGTAGTGCTCGCGTGCGTATGCACTACCGCATTACCTCGTCTATTTCCCTTTAAATGATACTGTTCAGCACTATTATATTCCGATCAGGTGGTAATGTACGACCCTGTCATTTCCGGCGCAGAGCCTCAGGAGTGGTCGATTCGTGTCGATGCGATGCGCTAAAGAATCGACAGTGGCGAACAAATTGAGCCTCCGTCGTATTGACATGTGTGCGAAGGGCCTAAACTTCACTTAAAAACGTAATCAATATAGCAAGGAGAACCCCCAAACCACGAACAAACCGCGATTCCAGAATATAAAATAAAAAGTAAATAAATGTAAAAGATGTCAACATTACACATCTTTTTCTATGACTAACTTGTTTATACTTTTTTATGTTATGTACCTTGTGTTTGAGCTCGCGGGCGGGCGCTCACATAAGGAATATAAATATTGAAAATGTCTTACAAAACTTAGTAGATGTGCTAAGAAAATGTGTTTACGTATTTACAGGCAGCCTTAGCCCCTGTAGCCCTTGATGAAGTACGCAAAATGGTGGATCCACCGACGGAACTGCTGGACTATGCAGAAGTGGTCATCACCGTGTGCATCATGTCTATCGTCATCACTGCCCCCGTCGGGGCTATCGTCATCACACTTACCGGCCCCCGGCTTCTCTCCAAAACTACTAAGCCTCCTGTATTAGAAGGTAAGTTTATTTTTAATGGTGAGAGGGCTCCAGTGCATTTTATAAGCTACATAACAGTATTCACTTACCATCAATGTAAATTGTACGCTAGTTTACCACTTCATCAAATAAAAAAAAATGCTTCGTAATGTTGAAACCTTGTGTTTTTGTGTAGATGTCTATAGTCTTGTAGTATTCACTTGCCATCAATGTGAACTGCATGCTTGATTACCACCATCGTTACATAAAAAAATCCTAGCGGACCCGACAGATGTTGTCCTGTACACTCTAACACGTCTTAAATCCGAAATTTCAAACATTTTGTATAAGTTATTACAATCTGGACAGTCTCGATTAACATTTGTATAAATAAAAAGTTAGTTAGTAGACAGAATTAATTCTCGAAGCCACTTGAACGCACCCAAAACAAACATTAAAAATATGTCCAGCCGTCAAGCAGAAGTTCAGTTACATACACACATACTTACAAAAGAAATATATTTATAAAAATGCAGAATTTATTAGGTACAATACTGGAAACAAAAAAAACTCGGTGGTATATTTGTATGATGTAATAATGAACTATGTATTTGTTATCTATTTAAATTACGTAGGTGGAACAATAATAAATAAGAAACAACATCATTATAATTAAAATCAGTTCAAAAAATAATTTTATAGAAAAGTTAATTAAATCAACAATAAACTGAAACTAAACAGGTTTATAAAAAAACGCCAAATAAAAAATTTAAATCAAAAGTATTATACTTAATAAGAGAATTGACCCGGTGGATGTTTTCGAGGATCATAATTCAAACCGGTGTTGTTATTTACAGGGTAATGAAAATTTTGGTCAGATCCTCCACCATTATTGTAGTTGTATGGTGAGCCTCCAGGATAATTTGCTAAATTCGCAGTTGGATTGTTACTTTGTGGACTTTGTCCGTAAGGATTGTAAGGTTGACCGTATGGCATTTGATTTGGAGGTGCAGAAGGAGTCGGATAGTTAGCAGGACTTGGTTGATACTTTGGATAAGAACCATTCAATATTAGACCTTGGAGGGGATTGTAGGATGAATTTGGGGTAGTAGAGTTGTATAACATATAACTATCATGTTGCCATGAAGGCCTTTGAGTCGAAGGAGCATTATAAGTACTGTTTTGAGCATATGGAAATTGATTAGGCCCATTGAATCCGGGTCCCTGATTGTTAGGTGGACCCGGTGAGTAAGGATTATGATGATTGTTATTTTGATACGGTCGTAGTCCAGTGGATGAGTTATATGGTGATAAATTTGAATTGTTGTAACCAAATTGATTATTACCAGTGCTAGGATATCCCTTATATGGAGGAAAATTAGGACGACTATTGTTTAAATTATATCCATTATTAGGCCATTGATTTTGATTCGCAGGAAACCAAGAAGTAAAGTTATTACTAACTGGATGTTTACCGCCAGTATAATTACTTTGATACGGTCTTAGACCAGTTGTATTGTTATAATATGGTGAAATGTGTGAATAATTGTTATTACCAAAATTTACATGCGGACGCCCTGGATATTGATGATTGCCATTACTTGGGAAATAATTCGGTGACGACGGATAAGAATTGGGATATGTAGGATGTGTATTATTAATTACGAAGTTAACAGAAGAGGGCCTTTGATTGTTAGTAAAACCGGGACCATGATGATGCTGACCTGAATGTGGGTAATTATTATATGTAGTATGATTATCAGGTGCAGGTGAATAATAAGGTGGCTTTCTAGATGGATCATTATTATACGTGGAATTGTAGTTGTTATAATGAGGAGTTGTACTTGGATTATAATAAGGTCCGTTATAAGAATTGTTACTATTAGGATTGTATCCAGAGTTAGGATAACCTTGACTAAAGTTTTGTCCTGACGGTTGATAGCCATTGTTTGGTCCACCAGGTTGAACAGGTCTCCATGTTGTCAGTTGTGGGTATATCGGTGCATATCCTGGATACGCCTGTCGCTTGATGCGTAACTTTTGTCGCATGTATTGAATATAATTTTCGGTGTCTCCGTTTCTCGTAGTTTCTCTCTTGGGTTTTAAAAACTGCACTCTTTCCACACTTTTAATCTCATTATTCTGATCATACTCAGGCACTATGTCAGGAACAGGTGTAATAGTGTCGCATTGTTTTCCACAATCATCCAGATCTTCAAAATCAACATTGTTTTCCTTCACTAATCCATAACAACAATTGATACTAATAAACGTAATCAATATAGCGAGGAGCAAACTTCGCTCCGTTTTATACGCAACCATTGTATATACTGTCGTAGGAAGACTTGTATGATTGTACGAATAACATATTATCTAGACCCGCGGTAGCGTGTCAAGCCAAGTTCAAGTTAATAGAAGTAGCGAGCAGCACCGTGTGTAATATTATACGAACTACTTAGAGTCACTTTTAGCCCCTTCAAAACTCAAAAACTATTCGACATAAACACATGAAATTTTAACATAGCCAAGACCTACCTTAGACTTTAGTATCTACTTACCTATATTATCCTAAGTAATAAGAAGAAATGATACTTATGCTTATTTAAGTTATTATAAAATATTTTATTTTACGACTGACCATTGAACTTAGCACCCATTTAAATCTCATTTCTTTTGTCCTTGAAGTCAACAACCAAGGCGTATAATATCGTATTATTGAACTTGGCTCTCTTTTCGCATTTATGTTTTTGGAGGGCATCACATACACTTCGACCTTACATATCTAACTACAGATATGGCTACAATTTGAGTTGTTCATTTATTAAGTAAATAACAGATATCGAGAACCTTGATAGTTGCTGCGACTAATAAAACAAATACTTACATTGAGGTAAATTGAATCTTATTACTCACAATATTTTCCTGCTAAAATAATATCAATAAAATTGATAAAGACTCTTTGTACAAATGAAGACCTAAATTATTATTACTAATGTATAAAATCTCGTATCACAGTGCAGTGTTTGTAAACAAACTCCAAATGGCTTTACCGATTTGTATGATTTTTTTGCTTAGTATATCCGGCACATCCGAGAATAGGTCGTAAACTAGTCTGTATACCGCTAAGGCGGTACGAATATAATAATATATATTCACCAGCTTAGCTAGTATGTATATTACTATACAATATTATTATGTTCCAATTATATATATGTAGGTACAAATGGGATCAAATTTGAGCTACCAAAACGAAGATATCAATCCGTACTCAACAAATCTAGCGGGATAGCAAGTAGTTGAAGCAATAACTGCTAATAACCATCAAACTAACTTCAATTCCAGGCTGGCGGAGATCGCACCGACCATCGATCAGAGACATCTCCATCATCGACGAAGAGGAGGTGGCCGAACGTGATGCAGAAGCTGACGAGGATGCAACCCACTCCCCCCCTCAGACCCCCGTGGCGCCCACCGCTTACAGCACACCCAACACCATCACCGTACAACCTAATAACCGTTCGTGAATGTAAAGTACACGAAGATACACTTACCGTCCATTACTACTGTATGATTTATTTATATACTATTGTATCAGTAGTTACAGTGCTTTCAGACAGCCACATGCCGTTTCGTTTCAATGCAGAATGGGGTTTAGCGGCGTCTGTGCTTCTATAGGCGCGTTCACACGAGCATTCACTGGTGGTAGAGCTCCAGTGACGGAGCTCGCGGGCGTAGACACCACCGCATTACCTAATATACTTGCCGCTAAATGGTAGCGTTCAGCACTATCGTGCTCCGGTCAGACAGTAATGTACGGCCCTGTTATTTCCGGCACAGAGCCATATCACCTTGGGCCTCAGGAGTGGTAACGCATCTGCATTTTGTCCTTAGTCTTTTTGTGGGAGTCTATAGGCTGCAGTCATCGCTTAACATCAATGTGAACTGCATGCTTGTTTGCCACTTCCATAACGAATAAAAACAAAAAAAAGCATACAGTGCGATAGCAACACATCAGTACTGATCTGGTGCGGTGATATAGCAAAGCCATTACCGTCAAAAACAGATTACCCGTGTAAAGGAGGACCCGTTGTCCAAAATGTTTACCCAAACTTCGAATTGAATAAAAAAGATATGCCATTAACTACGTACTCAAGGATTAGTGAGCTTCGTCATTTCGTAAATATTAATGAGTTAAATTCCAATCATAGTGCTTAAAATTTAAATTCAAAGACGAAATCTTTGTCACCGCAGTGTAGTCGCACACAATATTACTGTCCAACTGTGGACAAATAGTAGTGTCTACTTAAACAATAAATGAGGTACTTCGATTTAATACAAAATGACACCTAACTTTGGCAAAAATACACTCATAAGAATCAAACACTTTCCCCCTTATTCATAAACGTACATTAGATACGTTTTAGCTATAAAATGCTTTGTCTTTGTCAGTTGCATTGTCAAATGTGCAGGATAGAAAAAGACAAAACAGAGATTAGCAACACTTTAGCTAAAATACGTTTATGAATACGGGGGTATGTCTTTAATAATAGATTAAGTGCACTTACTGCTGTTTTCAATGGACTCCATCGTGAAATTGTCGAAAATTATAATTATATTTGCAAAACTGCATTATCTTCACTAGTCTAACAATGGTTAATGTGTCTGATGTGACAATATTGACCATTATTATATGCCTGTTAGATAGTTGTGTAGTCTCGAGAAAGGTATAGGTAACATATCGTAACCAAGTCATTACATGACTAGTTCACAGACCATCGAGCATTTTAAGCCTAAGTTTAGAGCTAGCAGGTCAATACTGCTGCATGACTGCAGGCCATAACGCGAGGTCGAACTCAGGTCGGGAAGTAGGTATGTGCTTTACATGGTGGTACGGAGTTTAGTGATGTGTCTGGAGGTGTCAATAGATTCGCCGCAGGACAAAATGTAAGGGGCGAATCATTGTGTTTCCATGTATGTTTGAATGCATGCACGTAGTAAGTAGGTACCCCTTCGGAAAATATAGAAAAGAAGATATTTTTTTTTAAATGATGAAAAAGCAAATTGTGGAGGTTATGGATATCGGAACCACTATTAAACACATACGCTCACTTACTTTGGATCGGTTAATCATTAAGTCATTGTAGGTAGATAGATAATAAACATAAAATTTAATAAAATATTTAATTTTCATTAAATATGGTAGAGATTTTGAAATAGTGAATAATAATTTTACGTTAAAATTACGACATTAATACATTTTGAAACTCGGTTTTGCTGTGACACCGCAATATGTATAATTAACTTCACTTCATTTCTCATAAAATAGAATTAATTTAAAAAAAAACATAGCTGTTCGCCTTTAATTTACTCATAAGTAGTCAAGTTGATGTGATATATGTGTATACTTAACAATGTACCTATGTACTTCATTAGTATTTGTACACCTCGCTTAGATATTGTTAACAGAATTAGTATAGGGACATATATGTAAGTTATTTTAGGATAGATTGTTACAGACAAATGACGTTTCGTTAGTATTAGAACATTTTATAATTTACTTATAATTTTAAAATTCCAAAATTAGTTTTTAATAAAATCAGTATTTTATCCTAATTAAGTTTAAAGAATATTTACTTAATTTTCTTAAATTAAACAAGTTTATTATTAATTGATATAAACTACTTACTAATTTATTTTTTGTATAAAAATAATATGATAGGTATAACCATGTAGGCACATCCATATTTGCTATTGTTGCCTGGTAGTTTGATAGAAGCAGACTCCTAGACTCGAAGATCGATTCCGGGTTCGATGTCCGTGTCGCAGAATGGATTTTCCGTGATAAAAATTTCTCAGTAGCCCTGAGTAGTACTGAGTGTGTAAAAGTGATGTTCTCAAGAAAAAACATAACTGACGAATTGTTCGTCAGTGCCGGATTAGCCATATAGCAAAAGGCAGCAAAATGCTACAAACCCCGCGCCTGTGCCCAAAAAAAACAGAAATATGTAAAATATGTATACACCTTAGCTGTTCTCAAAGTGAGAGTTGGCTACACTGTAATTATATAGGTATATTATTATGTTGTAAGTTGGCAATACCACAATACTTACAGGGGGGATCCCCTTATATTATTTTCGATTCCTTTTGGTAGATGTTGTTTTATTTACATCCTAAATTTCAGTAGGCAATGTAACTCTAGGGCCCCATGGTCACATTTGCTACGGGCCTCGCACCGGCTTTATCCGGCACTGGTGTACATGCATATAATAAATAAATAAGTCTATCACTTCGAGCAGTGAATTTATTCCTGTTAAAAAAAATGTATATAAAATCACAAGATACAAGATACACGAAAGAAAAACCATGGAGTTTTAGTTCATGCATAAAAAATTCATAAATGATTATTACAATGATAATTTATCATATTAATTTGGTGCGTTCCCCGTGGTCACACCGCTGGTTACACCAGTGGTACCATGGGGAATATTGCAATCCCCGTGGTCACGCCACAGTAGAGATTAACTCAATTTTACTTAAACTTACTAAATAATTTATTAAATAAAAGTGTTTTTATTAGTTGTCATGTAGTAAAAATATATAAATTAAGCGATCTATAAAAATGTGGGTATAAGTATATGAAGCTCTTAATTAATATGTTTACTTGCATAACATTTCTTTGATTATGTACAACAATATACCTAATAATAAGTTTAATAATGTATCTTACTCATAGGTATACAACGAAAGGGTAATTCAATTTATGAATGTAACTTTCGAGTTCAGTTAAAGATGTATATTGATTTTCAACCTGATTCAAGAAAATGTCAAAGGTGTTTGTCCTTGTACCTTTTCATATTTTTTTTTGCAAACTTTTCCATGATTCTTTCAAGATACCTACTTACTCCACTCTTGTCATTAATTTTCGTGTTTACCAAACATAATGTTCGTATTCAGTGTCACATTAGTTCAACCTATTAGTGTTTTTTTTACTATAAACGGAAAAGAAATGTTAATTTCCAGGAGAAACAGGAAACAAACAATCGGTTCCGTTTTTAAAAAAATATTGACAGATATTTATGTGCGATGTTCCACATCTTCTATCATATTCGTGTAAAAGTGTGGTAAATTGTCTTCTGGAAATTGGAACCGTACTACCAAGGGGAGTGTCTTGTACTTTAGTACAATACATATAGATCAATGTTCTTTTCGTGATTAAAACTATAAACTTCAATATGTATATATTGATGCCATTGTTTTAAACTTAGTGTTTATTAATTGATAAGTCTTCGAATGATATTCTTTAGTCGAGAGTAAGCTACTTAAAATATTTCAATTGTTAAACTTATAACTAATTTATTAATAAGGTAATTAGATATTGCGGAAAAAATAGAAACTGTGGTTGGTTTCATTGTGAATAAAAATGTTATGTGCCCCTACTAGCATATAGTACATAGGTATTAATCTAACATTTTATTAAAACGTTTTGTTCAATCAGTTGTGGTTTTTTAACATTATATTTCATTGATAAACATACTAAGTAGGTATGATCAAATTCTATCACGTCCGTTCCAAATTGTATCCCACTCGAATAAATTATCATGGTTCGTAAATAGGTATATTTTGAGATTTATGTCTGTGGGTATAATATTATCTACCCTGTAAGTATACTTAATAGTTAGTTATTCAGAAAAATGGAGTGGACCACTACACATAACATGTCTTGTTAATTGATATTGTTTGATATGTTTAAAATAGGTATTATTTATTGATACAATATGTAATTAAATAATTTGAGATCTAGTTATTGCCTTTTATTACATACATACCTACATACATGATACATCATATTCGAAACTACCTACTAACACACCAAATTCAGTATAACGTCTCTGTAGGTAGTTAAGGCTACCCCGCGTCCAGATCCAGAATTTCATTCATTGTGTAGCAGGACTACTACTGCTACGCTTTGATCCAGTGTTCGACTGCCTGTTCGAAGTATTTAAAATTAAAATAATAATAAAATAATTTGGATTAATTATATTTTTGAAGTAAAAACTTCTTTCTTTCGCGTCAGGCGTTGTTGTACCTCTGTGCCGGAACTTACAGGGCCGTACATTACGATCTGACCGGAACACGATATCGCTAAATGCTACCATTAAGTGGCAAGTAGATTAGGTAACGTGGTGGTGCCCACGCCCGCGCACTCCTTTACTGGAGCTCTACCACCAGTAAAAACAAGGTGGTATTGCAATTTTTTTTATTTTTCGAAACCTTATCATAGCCACTCGGAGGCTGGTAATGTGCCGAGATGTCAATAGGTACATCGAGTTTTGAATTATTCCCTTGAAATCATTGTATATCAATGCTTGTAATAAACGGATGTTGACTATATTTAAAAAAAAAACAAAAAAGATGAACTTTTCCACGTACAATTATAAAGACATCTTACATTTTTTTTGTATCTAAAAACTTTTTAAGACCTTTTAAGCAAAGTAGGTAAGTAGGTAATGTAATAAATTTCCTAATGTTACCTACATTAGGAAATTATCAGATTATGGGATCACATATTTTTCTAAAGAGACCGCAAAGTACGAAAACAATCAAACACATAATGGAATGAAGAGATACTGTATTTCTTATATGCGTAAGTATAAAATACATTTCATAATTTTCATATTGGATTAAATAAAAATAGTCACATACTTATTATATTTAACCTACGAATAACTTCTTTCGAACTTTTTTCGGCCTCAATGTCTCTTCTTTGTTTAATTTTGTTGATGGCGAAATTGCAAGTAAATACCTACGAACAAATATGATACGAAGTGTCGTTATCGGAAGGATCGTTCAGGTACATTTGGATTATTAGGTACACCTCGAACATTTGACATTACCAACAATCTCTACATACATAACATACTCTACAATCGAAGCCAGCGTCATGAGCTGGTCCGAAAAATCGCACTTATTCACACTACCCTAACCAATGACTACAATAATGTCATGTTTGGATTTAACACAAAAAATATAAACACTAAACATTTTTTTTTAATGTTATGGAAGTGGCAAACAAGCATGCAGTTCACATTGATGTTAAGTGATGACTGCAGCCTATAGACACCCACACAAAGACCAAGGTCAAAATGCAGATGCGTTACCACTCCTGAGGCCTAACGTGATATGCCTCTGTGCCGGTAATTACCGGGCCGTACAT
Organism: Macrosoma leucophasiata; assembly: GCA_036365455.1. NCBI lineage: Eukaryota > Metazoa > Arthropoda > Insecta > Lepidoptera > Hedylidae > Macrosoma > Macrosoma leucophasiata. Next base: position 15,034,796 of record JAWQUS010000007.1, on the reverse strand, counting down.
TACCACCTGACCGGAACACGATAGTGCTGAACACTACCATTTAGCGGATATTATTTGATCAAATATAAATTCAGGTAGGTATCTCTACAACAGTAGCAATAAAAATGGGGCATATAACTACATTTATTTACAATTTTTCTAATAACACTCAAATAATACTAAACTTTTTAATATTATTATAGTCTAAATTTCTACTTAAATTTATTATGACTAGATTAAAATGTATAAAACTTACTACATGTTCAACATTGGACTTTTAAATGATTGAAAGTGTAACAACAAATGCAAGGGACCTTCAGCTGCTGCTGATTAAAAGAAGTGTCTATCTGACTTCTGCCACAATGTAGGTAAGTAAAACACTAGAAGAAAAAACTGAATAAAATGAAGATATATTATAATTGGATAGTGTCTTGAGTTTTTTATATCATGAATTAAATAAAAAAAATCACAATTAAAAGTTTAATTTAATACAGTATCAAGCACTCGTTTGTTTCATTATTAATTGATAATACATCAAGATACCTAATTTCATTTTAACATTGCACTGCCACTTCCTATTATTTTAACAACGAAGTACCTACCTAGTTGTCATTATTTGATGAGAACTAAGTTTCAATCTTATATTCTTAATATTTTTATAATTAAACACATTGGAGTACCATTATTTTTACACCCAAATATGTAATTTAAGAGTACAGTAAGTAGGTACTCTTAAGTTTCTCTCTAAAAAGTCTCTCTCTAAAAAGTCGTCTTCTACATTTCCAAACCATTTTCAGTAAAAAAAATATCTAAGTAAGTTAAATATGGTATATAATTTGCCTACTTGCTTATTTACTAAAATCGCCAAAACAATTGTTGCTGATCGCTTCAAATATTATTTTGATTCCAAGGTATTTGTATCAAACAATTACTTTTATGAGGATTTTAATTACAATATAATCATATATTTCAAAAGTATAAAATGTCCCTGGAATAGGAATTGGGTTTGATTTCAAGGACATGTCAACTGTGGCACAAGTTATTAAGCAATAACACTAGTAAAACACTTAATTTAATTTAGTTAAGAGTGGCTTCATAACATTTATTAATTAACAATATGGACACCTTAAATGGCAAAAGCACAGGTTGCTTTAAACACACTGCGATCGATAACAACATAGATAGGTACTTACTTATTTTTACTTTAAATTTTATAATAATATGTACATGCAAATAACGTATCTGTTTGCTACCAAAAATAATGTTCTTAATAGTTCTTATCATCAAGATCCCTGTTTGGGATTGGGACGATTGAATCGATAACAGAAATATGAATAGGCAGAATAAATACTCGTTATAACATTGTCCTCAAACATAACTTATTACGACAAAAGGTAGCTTAATCGATCTAGATTGATCAACAGCGTTGAGGAAATTTACGCTATCCTTACAACGTAAGAGCGCCATTTTGATCACGGTATAAAATTTAGATTACATATACAACAGATGGGGTCCAAGAACAATAAGAATTCTATTGTCATATTTGGCTTGAGGGAAATGGGATAATTAATCTTAGATAGCAGTATTCTTACATGTGATAATCCAGATTATACGTACAGTCACGAGACAAAGTTTATTCACTAAATATTGAATCAAAATTGCATTCGGCAGTAGGTACCTACATTGTATACGTTTGCATGAAACGAACGACACATAATGTATATAATATAATATATATCATTAGGATATTTAGTTTAAAGTAAGTTTATTATACTTACAGTCTTATTTTTTTCCTTCGCGAAATTTTCAATTTTGTAGTGTAGAAAACTCAATGTGGTAGTCACATTGAGTTTTCTACACTACCTTTAGGTTGACTAGTAGAGAATGCTACCTAGCATTAAGCCCGCCTCATGTACTTTTATTGTGCTTGGAAGATTAAATAAATACGTGCATAGTACCTACTGCAACCTGTAACATGTACCTACACAAAAATAATAGCTTTATTTTATGTAATGGAAGTGGCAAACAAGCATGCAGTTCACATTGATGATAAGTGATGACTGCAGCTTAGACACCCACACAAAGACCAAGGTCAAAATGCAGATGCGTTACCACTCCCGTGGCCTAAGGAGGCCTCTGTGTCGGCAATTATTTTTCAAAACACATAAATGCAATTAATTGCTTAGGTAGTAAAAATTTACTTAAATTTTTACTACCTAAGTAGGTAAGTTTCCCAGATGTTTGGAAAAGGAAAGGTATCAATTATTGTTGGCACCCCGCGTCTCGTATTAGGTATTAACTTCAATGGTAGAGTCGCCTGAAATACTTTTCATTATTCGACTCTAGCGCACGCTCAGGTACACATGCGTGAAAACAAAATATGAAAATTAGAGCTATTGTCTTTCTCTTTGATTGTATACCTACATATCTTTAGAGCATTGACCGATACCGCATGAACATAACATTGAAAACTTTATCGTATAATTTTTTATTTTGTTTCTGCATTAATAACCATATTATTGAAAATGTAGCTCTGATCAATAACTTCAGCTTTTTCTTATAATATGTTGGTCACTAAAAATAATTCAAATGTTATTGTTGCAATAATAATATGTTGGTCACTGAAGATAATTTAATTGTTTTCGTCCACTCGGGTACTTACATATAAAGCTACTTACATATATACCTAATTCAAGAAATCAATTGTATATAATTGTAATAGGAGTGCTGCTCGCTAAACCCCATTTATCACCAACGTGGTCAAAATGTCAATTTGCTACTTGTAATACAAATAAATATAACTACGTTAAGAAAAATCGACTTCAAAACTGAAAAGTAAAAATAATTAAGATTTACCTGTAATTATATACAACGTATTATTATATGTGCTATTTACTAATAGGTTTGAAGTCGGTGCCTAGCCTTAAACAAATAATTTTATTTTAATCACTTAAATATGAATACGAGCAAATTAATACACTGAACAAAACGCAACCGGCGAATCGTGGGTGTTTGCATGTATGCTTGAATTCATGCATTTACCTCTGCCTACCCCTTCGGGGATTACAGGCGTGAAGTTACGTTTTAATACAATGAAATGCCTACTTTAGTGATTTTATCTTGGCACCGACTTCAAACCTATTAGTAAATAGCACATATAATAATAGGTCGTATATAATCTATACTTATAATAAATCTGTAGAAGTGTAAATTCTGTACATTGAAAATATTGAAAAAATAAATACCAGGGGATGTTACTAGATCGATACCGAACCCAAATATGTGATAAGAAAATTTTTGGTCTGTCTGTCTGCCTGTCTGTTTGTATGTTCAAGCATCACAGAAAAACTACCGGTCCGATTACAATGAAACTTGGTATGATTATATTTTAATCTTTGGCGCACAACACGGGGTTTTTTTTATCCCGGAAAAATGTCTGTTTGTATGTGTGTTTGTGCACGCTAATATCAGAAATGGCTTATTCGATTTGCGGTTTTCACTAATATATTGTAATAAGTTTCACTTAACATTTAGTGTTTGTTACATGTGAATCGGTTCAGAAATAAAAAAGCTATATCAATTTAAAGAATCATATCGAATATTTTAAAGCTATTCTGAATCTTAGTTTTATCTTTTAGGGAGTTTCGTACTTAAAAGGTAAAAACGGACCCCAAGGATTACTAATCCTCCGCTGTCTGTCTGTCTGTCTGTTTGTCCGTCCGCCTGTCTGTCACCAGCCTGTATCTCATAAATTGTGATAGCTAGAAAGCTAACATTTTCACAAATTATGTATATGAAGCGCGCATGGCCCCGCGGCTGGTGTAGATCGGAAGCGATCTGCTCGGTTAAGCACTACGGGCGCGGTCGGGTAGTGTGATGGGTGACCGCTAGTGGCAAATTAAATGCGCGTTTCCGTGCTTCGGAGGGCACGTTAAGCCGTTGGTCCCGGTTGCTATCGATAGATAGCAGTCGTTAAACCTTGTCGGAGGCCTTATGGGTGGTTTGAAAACATCCGACAGCGGGTTGGCCACTAACCCACCCAACTCCACCAATCCGCATTGGAGCAGCGTGGTGGAGTAAGCTCCAGGCCTCCCCCTAAAAAGGGGAGAGACTCGTGCCCAGCAGTGGGACGTATAATGGGTTGCCATTATGTATTTCTGATACCGCTATTAAATACTAAAAATAAGAAAATGAAAATGTTAAGGGGTCCAAGGGAGCATACAATAAACGTGTTTTTTTTCGTACATTTTTTTGCTCGATAATAATAACGGTAGCAAGTAGACGCTTAAAATTACCTACATCTATACAAATAAATAAAATTGATTTGTCTGTTTGTAATATTAAAATAACCGCTTTTTACTAAATGCATATGTATGTATACACGGTACATATACTAAAACAATTTTTTTTACAATTTTTGTCTGTCTGTCTGTCTGTTTGGCGAGGCTAATCTTGGGAACGGCTAGACCGATTTTGACGGGACATCCACGGGTAGGTAGCTGATGTAATATGGAGTAACTTAGGCTACTTTTATCTCCATACATCCAAACATACATACATATCTACATACAAATTAGTAGAATTAGAGTGTATCCGACTTTGACGGGACTTCCACGGGTAGGTAGCTGATGTAACAAGGAGTAACTTAGGCTACCTTCTATCTCCATACATCCATACATACATCATTACATACATACAAATAAGAAGAATTGGAGTGTCTCCGATTTTGACGGGACTTTCACTGGCAGATAGCTGATGTGATAAAGAGTAACTTAGCCTACTTTTATATAAGCTGCGCCCACAACTTCGTCCGGGTACAATCTGATCAATACCGAACAATCATATTTTTTCTCACGTGGACGAAGTCGCGGGCACAGCTAGTTACAATTAAATCTTTATTATTTTTTACTTTTCAGTTTTGAAGTCGGTTTTTCTTAACGTAGTTATATTTATTTAATACTTTATACTTTATTTCTGCATTGCCAATTAGATTAATGTTCACATCTGTTTAATTTTTAAAATCTGACTCTTTTAGCTTCGTGACAATTAGATACCTAATTGAAATTGTTTCGGAGTGTCGACACAAAATTATTACACGAATTCGAAATCAATGAAAAAAATTTATTTACGAAAGAGTAAATAGGCTTTGTTGTGTCGTCGATGAGTAAATGTGTCATTGTCACTTGTTGTCATCTTGTTGTCATGCGCATTAGGACTATTTAGAACGTCAGTGGATTCAACGCACTGTATGACAACTCGCCATCTATTCTTATTTCTTTAGTCTGAGGTGAAAGTAAGTGAAAAAATGCTCATAATATCAAATAAAAACTGATGGGCCTATCTGAATCGAATTTTTATGGGACCAATTCGAAACTATTCCGCATCAAACAAAAAAGAATTACGTAAATTGGTCCAGAAATCTTGGCGAAATTCGCGTACATACATAAAAAAAAAGTCGAATTGAGAACCTTCTCGTTTTTTGAACTCGGTTAAAAAAGTATCTGTCATGTAAAAAACGTAACTTCACGCCTGTAATCCCCGAAGGGGTAGGCAGAGGTTAATGCATGCATTCAAGCATACATGCAAACACCCACGATTCGCCTGTTACGTTCTGTCATGTAGATATATTTATAGTAGGTACTTAATCCAAGGAAATGACTTAACAGGTTTTTATCGGTCGGCATGATGTTAATCCTCTGTATCATCTGTAATCAATGTATTTTCTTATCGTCACGCGGGGTTGTAGAATTCCATGTGAAAAATAATAATAGGTATGTGGATACAGGACGTACAACATAATGCTTAGTGCATTATGCAAAAACAACGAACAACATTATGCTTACTTTCAATCAGTAATAAGAAGCCATGTTTCATGGAGGAAATCAAAAATCGTTTCGCTAAAGAAATGTATACAAGCATTCGTAAATATAGCTACATCATCATATTGTATAATTCTAATCACATTTGTTTGGTATTGTTCGGCAATGATGTTCGGAGATTGACTCGTTCGTCCGCACTGATGGTCCTGGACAGGAAGGTGGATGATGTCCGACCCGACGTGGTGCCGTTCTTCTGTGTATCAGGTTTCTCCAATCCTGTTTATATTAGTACTGGTTAATATAATCATACAAAAAAACAATAAATATATAAGCGTACATGCCCAACTAGGAAAACTACATGAATCACAAATATGAGTGCAATAAATGTAATGTTAGAACACAGATGGGTATACGATTAAAACTACAATCTCACACTAGGTACTTAGGCTGGGTTGCATCAGGTACTTAAACAAATTAGTTAAAGTAACGGTTAAGTAAAAAGTTGCATCATTTGAAAACTGTTAAATGACGTCATGACTTTAACTTCTAACCATAACTGGCCTAGCTGCGCTGGCTAATGTTGAAGTTAACCTCAAAATGATTTGTCAGATGATAAGGGAATCTGTCAACCCTGATAACTTTAACTATCCTAAAAAATACGCAGGTGCAGTGCATTTCGCAGTCACTGCTTAAGTAAATGTTACTGTAGTTGTTAAAATAGCCAAAAACCTTTACTTTAATGAATATTTTAATGCAGCCGAACCTTAGAGTACACATAACGATAGTTTGATCATATTACTAATGTCATTATCAGTAGCGTTCACTGCCTGGAACGAATTTATCTAAATGCCAATCGGGGAAATCGGAAAATAATTCCATTAGTGTTAGAAATCTGTAGTAGATAGATACTATGGTAGTACTGGTAGTACGACAATAGAATAGATTCGGTGTTCTGTGGGTAGTGTACCTATAGACCGTTGTCGGTAAACTTCATGAGAAGTAAAGATTTGCTGTGTTGGAATAATTAACATGAACCGAAGAGTATTTAATTAGTGAGTACCTATTTAATCGCACGGAAACTTTCCGCTATCAATTGATAAATCGACAGTCTACTGTAAAAGTTACCATAAGCTTTTAACATAAAACAGCAAAAAATCATAAAATCAGCTTGCTTGAGAAGTTTAGTGATAGGTTTTTTATTGTTATAAATGTATATACATAAAAAAATCTATGTATCGTAGATCTCATGGGAATATTAATAAGTATTTCATCGGAATTGGAATCGGTAAATATACGAAGTTAATCCTCTGTATCAAAGATTTATCCTCTATTTATCCAGCAACGCATTATCATGAAAAATAAATGATAGTGTATCCACTATCATTTATTTCCCCGTCTTCAAACTGGTCTGTTTTTCCATTCCCGACACTATTTGGCATCCTACGTTTTTTTTACCCTACCAGTCTTGTGCCTGGTGTAACTACCCTTCTTTTTAAATATCTAGAGGAAAATTATTAGTCCATTGCCATTACAAGCCTCAAGTTTAGTTTACCAATCACTGATTATTTTATTTTTTAATAACAATGCGTCTTTGTGTAACTAAAATAACAACAAATTATGTTAGTAAAATGTCGGAACAAATAGCCACGTCTATTGTAGCATTTTTAGTTAATAACATGAAGGTAATATTATTATATGCCACGACATTCATTAATGTTATTAATATATACTTGTATTAATCGGTGTCCGAGATAAACCTGGAAAGAAATAACAAAATCATTTTCTAGAAGAAAAAACACAGTAACTAGGTCTTCAATAAATATTGAAATATTCCTAGGTTAGGTACCTAGGAATATTTCAATATTTATTGTAACTCATAGAGTGCAATGTTCGTTGTTTTTTGTTTTAAAGTTTTCTTACGAAATGGAAATGGCAAACAACCATGCAGTTCACATTGATGTTCTAAGTGATGACTGTAACCTAGAGACACCCACACAAAGACCAAGGTCACCTGACCGGAACACGATAGTGCTGGACACTACCATTTAGCGGCAAGTATATTAGGTAATGCGGTGGTGCCTACGACCGAGAGCTCCGTCACTGGAGCTCTACCACCAGTAAAAAGAGACATAAAGATTATAGGTACCTATTAATTGCATTGTTTGGTTATCTTTTGAGCTTGAATCACGTTCAAAAGATAACCAAACATCAAGATCACTTGAAAATAACATCAAATTTCTGCGAACTTATCGTACCTGTATCTACCTACCAAAAACAGTTTATAAAGAAATACACCTACTAAAATATAATCCTCAGGTAAAATGGAATGAAAAATGTGATATATCTATCCTCAATATAAAAATTAATAACGAAAACCAGTACTAGAGTAGAGTAGTTAATAGAGTTTTTTTTCTACGTGACTGATATTATAGACATACCTACCTTCTTAGAAAAAAAGTAAGTAGTATTTTTAACTAAATTTGTTTTAAATTAAAAAAATAAATAAATGAATCTCTTACCAAGTCGTTTCCGGATGAGGTAGTATACTTTAGGTTTGACGACAAGTATGAGGAATATGAAGACCCCTTGCAGCTCGTTGAATAGGTCTACTATATTCCAGAGCCACTGCGGTTCCGATACCAAAGTGGATAGCAACTCGGACACCCATCCAGCACCCATCACCACCCACAGTTTTCCAGTTAATATGTATCTGAAAGAAAAAAAAAGAATCATTATTAATGTTTCATATCACTGATAGTAATGCCTGATACCTGATGTTCGAGAATTAAGTGTTTGTTGACTTAGAAACTTGACTCTACATGAGATTTAATAACTTTTGACAGCACAATAATATGGTCTCGTCTTGGCAACATTTTATGTGGAAATATTTTATGAGATATGTATTTCCTATGGAAACATAGTCGAGAATAAACTGATGGATGTTTGGAACTACACTTAGAAGCTGTCGGCTTAATGAAAATAATTATTTAAAAGGATTCAATGCCACATTTACAATTTAAAATAACATTAACATTGATAAATAGAGTTAAATTGAAGAAGCTACGAACTAAGTGGATGAACGATGATTGATGTAAATAACGTTTAATCATTATGCACTTAACTACTAGGTACACTAACGCTCGTTGACTTCTTAACATCTACACATCATTTTAAACGGAATCATTGCTTTGATGTCTAAATAATATCCAAAATACATTAACACTAAAAAACCAAATAGATGATCGCGAGGTCGTCTGTGGAACAAAATAAACATTGAAAATTCAACTCCAAATCAAAGCAATAATAGGTGTATTAAAGTCGTAGTGCGATCTGTGAATCTCATACCTAGTATGGAGATATGATTGTTAGCACGGAATAGATAAATAAATCTATTCTATAAGGTTGGGGAAGAAGTTTCTTCGCATTTTTTAAGATAATACAAAACATTTTTTAATATAGTTTATTTAAATTTAACTAAAGTATGTATGTACCATTTTGTTCGATAACCTTTTGCCATCTTGTAGGTAGGGACATGATCCCATTGCTATAAAAATTTTGGGACTTGTCATCAAAATACCGCGACATATGGATTTGGCAGTCCTCTCGTGATGTTAACCTAACATTGCATAAAGAATTCTGAAGAGACCGAAACAGGTGGAAATCTGAAGGTGCAAGGTCAGGATTATACGGCGGATGCATTAACACCTCCCAGACAAACTCTCTTAATTTTTGCTGAGTGGCTATAGATGTGTGAGATCTAGCGTTATCATGATGAAACACCACACCCCTTCTGTTGATCAATTCCGGCCGCTTTCTCTCAACTTCTTGCTTTAATCTCATCAGTTGTTCGCAGTAGAGTTCAGAATCGATAGTCCTGCCTGGTGGTAATAGCTCATAATGAATAATGCCCTTCCAATCCCACCACACACACAACATCACCTTATTGCGAGTTAACCCGGGTTTCGCCACAGTCTGTGAAGCCTGACCGGCCTTTGACCACGACCTTTTTCGCACGTTCTTGTCGTACGTGATCCAATTTTCATCACCAGTTATCAGCTTCTTTAAAAATGATTCGGTTTCATTACGTCGTAATAAAGAATCACAAATGAGTACACGGTTCATTAGGTTTCTTTCGGTGAGCTCGTGAGGTACCCAAATATCGAGCTTTTTTTGTACCCAGCTTTTTTCAAATGCGCCAAAACTGTTTTGTGATCAATTCTCAGTTCTTCAGCTACGTCGTAACTACTGATATGTCGATGTTGCTCCACTTTTTCAAAAATGGCATCCATTTTATCCTTAATAGGGCGACCAGAGCGAGGTGCATTTTTGACATCAAAATTTCCGGATTGAAAACGCTTAAACCAAATTTGTGCTACTCCCACAGACACTGCACTATCCCATAAACATCGCAAATTTTTCTCGCGGCTTGCGTTGCATTTTTACCTCTTTTGTAGTAAGATTTTAAAATGTATCGAATTTCTTCATTAGATTCACTCATCTTGACAGTACGAAAAACAAATGAAAATCACACATTTGCCTAATTTGAATTTGGAATTATGTTGTTTAAAATTTTAACTTTCAATGATACCAAAACCAGCCAGGTACAAATACTACAGCCAAAGAGATTTTATTACAAGTTCATACATACTATAATGCGAAAAGACTTTTTCCCCAACCTATTATAATTGTAAGCGTATCTACTGCTGTAGTGTAATCGTATGGATTAGATATCCATCCTTGCACCTATAAAAGTGTATACATACTTGGCTCTATCAATTCTGAATCGTCGCTTGACTCGCTCGCCCACGGAACCCGCCTGCAAGCGATGCACCTCAGACTTGACCTGCGCACAATGCCGCGCCGTCAACATCCACAGCACGAAATTAGTACACGTCACCAAACCCATTGGTATCACGAAGAATATGTAGTGGGGCCAGTCTGTTTGCGCGTTTTGAACTAAAAACAACAAACAGAACTACCGTGGTGTACTTTGGTTTAACATTAGAATCAATGAATATCTACAAAAGTATACAAAACGCAGAGATACCTAAGATATAAGTCTTTTTTACTTAAAGAATTAACTCCTTTTACTGAAACTAACTACATATTATTAATAGAATAGAATAGAATAGAATAGAATAGATTTTTTTATAAACCTAACCTCACTGAAAGAACAGTTTGCAATATTACCGCCTGCTTATTTACAGGATCCTTGGTTATATAAAAGCAAACTCTTTTAACAAGTTTCTAATTCAATGTAGGTATGATAGGTATCGTTGTCATGGAAGCATCTGCATATTATTAAGTACTAGCTGTGCCCGCGACTTGGTCTACGTGAGAAAAAATATGATTGTTCAGTATCTACCCGGACGAAGTATAAAGCAGCTAGTATAAAAGTTGCGTAAGTTACTCCTTATTACATCAGCTATCTGCCAGTGAAAGTCCCGTCAAAATCGGAGACACTCCAATTCTTCTTATTTGAATGTAGGTATGTATGTATGTATGGATGTATGGAGATAGAAGGTAGCCTAAGTTACTCCTTGTTACATCAGCTACCTACCCATGGAAGTCCCGTCAAAGTCGGATACACTACAATTCTACTTATTTGTTTGTAGGTATGTATGTTTGTACGGATGTATGGAGATAAAAGTAGCCTAAGTTACTTCATATCACATCAGTTATCTGCCAGTGAAAGTCCCGTCAAAGTCGGAGACACTCCAATTCTTCTTATTTGTATGTAGGTATGTATGTATGTATGGATGTATGGAGATAGAAGGTAGCCTAAGTTACTCCTTGTTAGATCAGATACCTACCCATGGAAGTCCCGTCAAAGTCGGATACACTACAATTCTACTTATTTGTATGTAGGTATGTTTGTATGTATGGATGTATTGAGATAAAAGTAGCCTAAGTTACTCCTTGTTACATCAGCTACCTACCCGTGGTAGTGCCGTCAAAGTCGGATACACTCCAATTCTACTTATTTGTATGTAGGTATGTATGTATGTATGGAGATAAAAGTAGCCTTAGTTACTCCTTATCACATCAGCTATCTGCCGGTGAAAGTCCCGTCAAAATCGGTCAAGCCGAACGGCCAAGATAAGTCGCGCCAAACAGACAGACAAAAATTGTAAAAAATGTTGTTTTGGTATATGTACCGTGTATACATACATATGCGTTTAGTAAAAAGCGGTTATTTTTATATTACAAACAGACACTCCAATTTTATTTATTTGTACGTATATAGATTTATTGTGGAAGCTACAATACAACATAAGACCTAAAAATTCAGTGAAAATTTTAAGCGTCTACATTATAGCGGTAACAGAAATACATAATTTGTGAAAATGTTAGCTTTCTAGCTATCACAATTTATGAGATACAGGCTGGTGACAGACAGGCGGACGGACAAACAGACAGACAGACAGCGGAGGATTAGTAATCCGTGGGGTCCGTTTTTACCTTTTAAGTACGAAACTCCCTAAAAGATAGAACTAAGATACAGAATAGCTTAAAAATATTCGATACGATTCTTTAAATTGACTTATTTTTTTAATTTCTGAATCGATTCACATGAAACAAACACTAAATGTTAAGTGTAACTTACCACAATATATTAGTGAAAACCGCAAATCGAATAAGCCGTTTCTGATATTAGCGTCCTCAAACACACAGACAAACAGACATTTTTCCGGGATAAAAAGAACCCAGTGTTGTGCGCCAAAGGTTAAAATATAATCATACCAAGTTTCATTGTAATCGGGCCCTAAGTTTTTATGTGATGCTTGAACAAACAGACAGACAGACAGACAAAAAAATTTCTAATCACGTATTTGTGTTCGGTATCGATCTAATAACATCCCCTGGTATTTATTTTTTCAATATTTTTAATGTAGGTACAGAATTTACACTTATACAAATTTATTATAAGTATAGATATGATTCTATTTATATGACTGCTTAACTTTTGTCTGTGCTAGTGAAGTTATTTAATGTAATGCACAAGAGGGGTGCCAGTATTGTTATACTCGTATATATCTACTGTTCAAAACCTACAGAGTAGGTAGCAAATGATGCATTTGATTCCAAAAAGGTATGATCCTCTGATGTGATTTTTTGCATATTTTTCAAATATTTCATTTTTATGAAATAGTATCTACCCATTCATTTTAATTTTCGTCTCGCGTAATAAAATGCGCTCACATAACAATAGAAATCAATATGTATTAAGTATATACCTTATAATAACAAATTACAGGATAACGACCACATTGCACATGTTAACTAAACATTTGCAATATCGTGTATTTTCCCAGATAAAGTACGTATTGTGGTACATATCGCCACAGCTGTACTGACTCATGTGCAGTCTGTTCCGTTCCCGATTTTACTATTTACACAAAACGGCAAAACATTTTCAATAAAATCGATTCAAAAGTGTAATACTTGGAAAATTGTTTTTATTTAGGTCCAATAAAACAAACATACGAAATAAAAAAATGAACAAAGTCACATGCTTAACTTTAAAGAAACAATCACTGCGATACTATACTACAATTTTGGGGTCGAAAAACACCATGAAGCTATTGGTACACAGATGCAAACAACACTCCGAATACCTACCTGAAGCGATATAAAACTATCGATTTTCCTTCCAATGTGATCCCATTTTCTCTTTCTAATATTTATTAGAATTAAAAGATAGAAGTCGACTACAGATGTTGCAGGTATTTCTCAAGATACTTACTGGTCGTTGTGAGAACGGCTTTTTTGCGAGTTGTTGGTATTTTCAATAGTCAGGAGACAGCATGAGATTTAAAACATACCTGAACCTGTTCCTTTAGGGTTACTCCAGAATGAACTTAAATTATTCAATGTTTTCGAAAGAACAGTGATTAACGCCCAAAACATCTACTTTTGCTATATTAATTACCTTTTTTACAATTATTAGTGGAATATACCTACCTATACAACTATCACTTTCAAACGGTTTAATGCCCAAATCGATAAATAAGTGACATATTTTTTTTTCTATTGGGTACAATTCCGAACAGCATTGTTTGAATTTGGCAATACTTGAACAATACTGGCGAATCTTAGGTGTTTGCATGAAAATATATATATTCCACTACCTAGTACTTCGAGGAAATAGAAGAGCCAATTTATATTTAAAGTTAAATACTCTACATAAGATTCAAATAGAACAACCTTATTTCAATCACAAATAATAGAATCAGATACTTACTAGTTGTAGAGTTCTAGTCTCGTGACTCTACGGCGTAGGCACTACCGCATTACCTTATCTATTTACCGCCAAATGATAGTGTTCAGCATTATCGGGTTCCAGTTAGATGGTAATGTATGGCCCTTTAATTACTTTTACACAGGCCTCAGGTTTTTGCATCAAAATGATATCTGATTTTTGTGTAGATGTCTATAAGGCTGTAAGATTCGGTTAATAATGGCAACCCATTATACGTCCCACTGCTGGGCACGAGTCTCTCCCCTTTTTGGGGAAAGGCCTGGAGCTTACTCCACCACGCTGCTCCAATGCGGGTTGGTGGAGATACGGGTTAGTGGCCAACCCGCTGTCGGATGTTTTCAAACCGCCCATAATTCCTCCGACAAGGTTTAACGACTGCTATCTATCGATAGCAACCGGGGCCGACGGCTTAATGTGCCCTCCGAAGCACGGAAACGCGCATTTTATTTGCCACTAGCGGTCACCCATCACACTACCCGACCGCGCCCGTAGTGCTTAACCGAGTATATCGCATGATCTACACCAGCCGCGGGGCCATGCGCGCTCCAAGATTCGGTTGCATCAAGATATTTGTAAAAGTTAATATTTTATATTAATAACAACTTTAACAAATATTTTGGTACAACCGAACCTAAGAAGAACTTACCATCCATGTGAATAGCATGCTTATTTGAATCTTCATAAAAATATACATGAAAAGTTAGTGTATCTACAACTAGTACTTACTAGATCCAAACCAGCAAACATCACTGCCTATGTTAGCGTCAAGCACCGCGGAGACGGAGTAGTGGTCCATCAGGAACATGGTCACTGTCAGCACTATGGTGACGCTCCACGCATACAACGAGTACCACAGGAACCGCCGCCGCTCGGACCCACTCTTACGTAGAGGCTTCACGGTGCGAACACTTCTGTTGGGAAAAATAACTAAGGTACTCCTTTGGTAAGTTATTGATAATAGGACATTATGTTAACTTTTTCTCAGATCATATTGGCTTTTGGATCTCTGCCGGTGACTGACAAAGAATGACTCTTTTTCTTTTCTTTTTACTCTTTGTTATCAGTTTGTAAAGGGGAAATGAGATATTCTGCTGATATACTTTTTCTTAATATCAATTGCTAATCACTTTAATTTATTTTGTTTGTTTTTGACGTGTCATAAGAGGGGCCTGTCACCCTAAATGAATAAATGAGTTTCTGATTCTGATTCATGTCTCTGTGAAGTTATTACGGGGCCATACATTACCATCTAACTGGAACACGATAGTGCTGAACACTACCATTTAGCGGCAGATTAATTAGCTAATGCGGTGATGCCTACGCCCTCGAGCTCCTGTACTGGAACTCTACCACTGATTTGTGACTGCCCTGGTAGCTTTGCGGTAGCGTTGTTACGCTATTCTATAAACAAATACCATTGGCATAGATGCCACCCATATTTTTAAACATTTGCAACTCAGTCTCGTTGTCTTAATTAAATTTTAGTAGGTCACTTATACCCGATTTGAGCTCCTTGTTATTAATCTACCTACCTGATGACAAAAATTATTGATTAAACTTACCGTCGAATATAGATTTCTTAAAATATGCATCTAAACTACGTCTAAACTATGAGTAGGTACCTGTCATACAAGTTTTAAGAAAACTATTTCCAATAGTAAGAATAATGATGTTCATAAAGTAAGATGCCTAAAGAATACCACTAGTAAAAATCATATTTAAAAATACTACTCTATTTGCGGCCACTCTTCATCAAGTCTTATCATATGAAAGTAACGGTTAGCTTAAAATGATACAGACAGAAATAGTAAATTAACCTATACTGAACGTGTTTAACAAACATTTTCTTTGATGTGCCCACCTAATAATACTTAGAACCGTTTATAGAAACGGACGACACACCGTTGATTAATAACTTGGAGGCGCCGTAATGCGAGGTAAGATTAAATTAAAAGGTCTTTAATTATTCATGGAACTCAATGGCACTCCCAACTTGAAGAGTGAGTTAAGCGTCGTTATTCTCCGTCATTAGACTGCACCCGCCCGTGTCAATCCACAGTATACGTGTTACGCAGAAGTTCAAGAGCATTTTTGGCTGAACTGGATGCTTGTCTGTCACTTTCTTAACGTAAGTTTGTAGAATTGGAACATTGTAATGGATTAATTGTAGGTAACGTCACAAGGAGCAGCGTCGGACTGGCCATTAGCCATTGGCGTTTGACCTTCTCCTACTCGAGCCCCCATGGGTCGTGTGGGGCTAGCTAATGGTAGATGGGGTATAGGTCCCGGGTCAACTATCCAGTTTCAGAGCGCTAAGACTGGGTAGTTGACCCGGGACCATAGATTTACAAACCGCACTATGACTTTACCTACACTTTGACTTGGAGTCGAACTTTCAACGTTTACTTTGTTTCACAGACCAGTGAAACTCTTATTGTACTCTACTTTAGTACATAATATGATTTGTTTGAACGCACTAATCTCTAGAAATGAAACCTGAACTATCAGAAAAAAGAACTGTTACTAGAACTAGTCACCTAGCATATCAGTCAGGTTTAAAAATATAATTAATGGTGTAAGAAAGATGTAAGCAATATGCTTCGGGTTGCGCAAAATTAAAATGCATTTGTGAATTTAGTTACAAGTCGCTGCGAAAAAGGCGATTTTATGGTGTAGAAAGGATACGCAGGGGGGCAGATGTGGCAGTAAAGATAAATTTCGCCTTGTCAACATTGAAACTCACTTTTTTGTCACCGGTGTGGTTGTTTAAATTTTGTGCGTACTGTACATTACGCCTTTATCCGTCTACTTAGTTGTCACGATCTCAAACATTTTTTTAATAATTTAATATAAAATAGTAAATAAATACTGTTCAAGTTATTTTAAAAAGTGTTCGAAAGTGACCATTCTCTCTCATTTTGTTTTCAGTTTCAGAAATAAAGTCTTTATTTCTGAAACTGGAAACACAAATGTCCTTTACCTATAGATGGCAGGAAAACTTATCATAAGTCTATGTGGGCTAAAAATATCAACATAACCACCAATTATTTTAATGTAGATGCGTTGCCACACCTGTATCTAAAGCTGTTTTCTTCTGTGTTGAATATTACGGGATATTATCTGGGTTAGTAGTTACGAAACTTACATAATGTCTGACATTTTATTGCCAATATTATTACCCACTAATAGACATTACTCAGTAAGCTAACGGATACGTTCAGTATTATAGCCATTAACGCAACTTTATTGTTCCCCCTTCTGTAGTTAGGTCACGGCAATTGAGTCACTAATGATAGGAGAAAGCTCTCTAAAAATAAACTGATAATAAAATAAATTAACGATAACACGAATATAAGTACGTATCTCGTATGATAAAGTACTTACTACGCGCTGCAGATATGATTAACGTGTGTATCAGATAAGTTACCCTAAACAAACAAAATTGGATTCTAATTGCTACATGCGGTGAATAAAACTACAACAAGACCACTAAAAACATAACATAATAAATAGATTGCTGTGACAAGACTTTTACTATATTTTATTACTATATCCCTAAACATAATATTCTACTTTTCAAATATCCAATTGCGTCTTAACTATCAACCATTTGTTTTTAATTTGCTAAAATGTATTCAGTACTTTCTACAGTAAAGGACGTTTCAAATCTCATCTTTCCATCCTAAAAAATTAAAGTAGGTACATAGACCGTACGCCAAACTAGTAGGTATTATTACATATTATCTGGCGAGAGGTACCTACTACTAGTATCTACCACTATTTGTACCTCAAGCGATAGAGTTCGAGGGCGTGGGCACTACTGCATTACCTAATCTTTTTGATAATGTGTTTAGCATTATCGTGTTTTGGTCAGGTGGTTAAGTCATCATCATTTCAGCCGAAAGACCATCCTCGCCCAGCGTTTGCCCGCGACCTTTACCAAATAGTTATTTCACCATCGTCGTGGCGGTCTGCCCACGTTTCGTCTTCCGTTAGGTAGTTGCCGCTCAAGAGATGGTAAAGAACGACTAAATAGTTTCCGGCAGATGCATAACAGCTTAGACCTCAGGAGTAGCAACGCATTAAAATCTCTGGCTTTTATGAAGACGTTTATAGGTTAAGTCGCTAAAGCATTCATTTATCATCAATATGAACTGTACGCTTATTGCCCCTTTTTGCCTAAAAAATAATAATAAGAACCGTCATCGATAGAAACGAGAATCAGAGTAAAACGAAAATAGTGACCATTTAAATTAATAAATAAATCATAAATGCCACAACTACATTGCCACGGATTTTAGTTATTCAGCAAAAGTGGCGTGTTATACCTTGAAATTACCTCAATGACATAGTGACGTGTTTTAATTATGGACCCCACCTTTTTATGGCTAATACGAAAAGCGAGGTTTTCCATCATGTCCATTTTCATTTATTCACGGTATATTCGTTTTAATATTAATTTGTTTTTCTTTTAATTTGACATGTAAAGTGTGACACAACTTTAATTAAAAGCTTAATCATAATTAACTTCATAGTACGTTCCTTGGTAAGTAATGGGCAAGTAGTCCTAATCGGTGAATTTCCATAAATTCCTTTGGGTACAGGAATGATGCGAATACCCGTGGGACAAAATAAAAGTTTCTGGATCTGGTTTTCACTGTAGCTTAAGTCAACAAGAGAGTTGCCAGGAACTTTAATTGGCATTTGGTGACTAAGTACCATGTCGCAGCTCTGTCTAAATCTCTGTCAAAATATTTTACAGGTTGGGAAGCTTAGCACTCGATGGATACCACATGACTTAACGGAAAGTCAGACACGATTGCGTATCCAGTGGTGCAACTGCTCTGAACCCGAAAATAAAAGGCAGTCGGCAAAGTAAAGTGAGGTCCCTTTTGTCGACTGCCTTTTATTTCCTTCTGAAGATTTGCCGATGAAAGATTTAAAAAATCGAAATATATCGTAAGTCTTATATCTATTCTTATTTTTCAGAATCCAGAATTTTTTTGTATACCCTAGTTTTTATTTCCCTAGTTGTCATTTGGAAATATTTTGAGACATCTTGTGATAGGTACTGAGGCAATATCAGCTGCATATTAGTAATTAGATAAATAGATACAAAATCTGCCTGGTCTTTGCAGGGCCTCCGGCTTTATTATAATTTATAGTATTATGACAATGAAGCAAACTCACAATATACGAATATAACCCAAGGGAAACATTTTTCAGGAACTGAAATGATCGTCATCGACGAAAATAGCTCATTTGCGGTACTTGCTTTGTACGTAATAATAACACTGTGTTATGAAATGAATAACTGATACCCAAACAAAGAAATGAATAAGAGTATTAGTAGACAGCGGTCGGGGGGTCAGGGAACGAATTATTATCACGTATTATAGTGAATCCTCCACTCCCTGCCTTTTATTGTCTGCAATCGATTGAAGTAAATTGTATCTGATTGCTGACACAATTACCAATAGGTCAGTGTTTGGCTTAGGTGTTTGGCAACGTATTTTTCCACTTTAATACCAAATATTAACTATAACAGTAGGTTTTTGTTCTGAATAAGTAGATTATGTATTTTTTCAACATGTTTACGTTTACGTTTGTACCTACACCAATTTTGTTATCCTGTACAAAGTAAACAACTAAAGTGAGTTAAACCAATACGGTGTATTCCTTATTTGCTATTTTGATTTTAACCGATCCTAAATGGGTTTAAATTAAATGGAGAATTGAAGTCTCTGGTTTTTTATTTTTTACTAGCTGACCCGGCAAACTTCGTATTGCCTATTTGTATGGATAATATAATTGTGATTTTTACTATTTCCCTTCAATTTCTTCATATTTTCTTAACTTTTAAACCTGCCCTGGACTTCCAAATATCATTCAAAACCAAAATTAGTCAAATCTGTAAAGCCGTTCTCGAATTTTAGCGAGACTAACGAACAGCAATTGATTTTTATATACAGAGATAGATAAGATGTCGATTTTTTTTTGCTACAGTATGTTGTCGACGAGTCTAAATTGTATACAATGTATTAAATTTGGCACAAGTTAATTTTAACAGCTAGGTGCTTATTTTAACAAGACCGGAGCATTTATTAATCTTCCTGTATCTGTGGGTATTATAAATGAGTGGCAGTCTGTAAATAGATCATAAATCCTTATATCTAATGTACCGCACCATCAAATAGTAGTTAAACTTATTGATTAAACGATAACTAATCGCGTCAAATCCTTGATCCAATCTGTATGTTAAGGTTATTAATTTATTCAGATATGGGTAACGTGTCCGTCCCGTTTTAAACGGAATGATCCCGTTTTCGTGCACCCTGACCCCAAATATTTTGCGCGTTTTCGGGTTATATCAGCAAAAATCTGAAGGAAACTAAATCCGAAATATCAAATGTTTTTGAATAAATTGTCACCATCTGAATCGTATGAGCTACCGATTTCAAAAAAATGCTATTCATAGTGGTTCTAATAGTTAATGTAACTAAACCATTCTCGAATCTATCTATACTTATATAATAAAACAGTAAGATCCGCGTGTCTGTACATTGTATATATTTACGAAAACGAATTGGGGCGATGTTAAAATAGTATTAGAACACTTTTCAATCATTTTTAATTTTATTGTCTGTCTGTTTGTCTGTTTGTCCCTTTGTCCAGGCTAATCTCCGAAGATACTCTACGGATTCGAATGAAACTTTTTGTGGTGTATAGATACTAAGCCTGGCCAACATTTAGGCTACTTTTTACTGCGGGAATATCACTCATTCCCACGGGAATCTCTACATTTAATAAAATTGTAAGAAAATGAAGACTGTAGATTGAATATTTTTTAAAAGAATACTTGGGACGTGATCTGCAATAGAAATCGAAGCCAAAAATATAGTTTTCAGATTTTTTTTCTGTTTGTCTGTATGTATGTCCGGCCTAAACTAAAAAAGTATGTATAAAAAATATTACTAACCGGTCCGGTCAACATATAGGCTACATATTATCATGCTATCTCCTACGGGGTAAGAGCTGTGAATCTTTAAAATCGTAGAAAAGTCAAAACTGTACATTGTTTTTTTTGTTTTAAAGAATATTTGGGGCGTGATCTACTATCGATATCGAAGCTAACTATAGCGTTTGTTTGTCTGTTGTTGTTTGTCTGTATGTATGTCCGGGCTAAACTCAAAATTACTTAATGGATTTACTTCAAATTTCGCATGAATATCCGAGAATTTTCAAGGACACCGCATTGGGTAAGGTGAATAGGTATCGTGCATCCAAATAATGGCGAAAGCTATTGCCTGCGGTTGTTACTTCACGCGGTCCGAGCCCCAACGTATTTCGCTTTTCTGAGAACATTTGATGGCGTGGAGTATCCCACTTACCGCGCAGCCTGCGTAGCACGTCACCTTCTTGACGGTGACCAAAACTGTAATGACACCCTCGCGGAGGCAAGCGTCAGTGACGGAGAAGTATCGCCATCATCTGTCTGAAGATTTTCTATGAGCTTTGAGACACGTGCTACTGGAGACGAAGTCGAAATAACTAATGAACGCATGCTGAACACCTGTCTTAGTTCATTTCAAGATATGGTCATTTCCAATTCCGATTGAACTATCAAATATGGGTTACCAGCTCCCCAATCATCACCCCATCAAGACCGTAGAAATTGGGAGTATAACGCTGAGACAAAATTACGATCCGGGCGAAATGACCATGTCACTTTGTTCTCTTCAGAGCAAAAACTAATTTATGATACCGTCCTTGAAAGCGTTGGGCAAAACCATTGTAAAATGTTTTTCTTGGATGCTCCTGGTGGAACAGGAAAAACATTTGTTACCACTGACATACTTGCAGAGGTCAGGAGGCAAGGCGAAATTGCTATTGCTGTACCTTCGGGAATTGCTGCCACACTGCTTCAGGAAAGAAAGACAGCACATGCCATGTTTAAAATTACATTAGATTCTTACATTTAGAGAGCGCCGAAACGACTGTTTTTTTATGTGTCATGTAACAGTGATAAGGGACACGTGCTCAAGAATTGCTCCCAGATTGTATGGGATGAGTGTACGAAGGCAATAGAAAGGCAGTTGAGGCCGTGGACAGAACCCAGCAGGACATCCGCAGGAACGAACATTTGAGTGGGTGGTGTCACATTACTGTTTACTGGCGATTTCCGGCAAACGCTTCCCGTGGTGACGTGAAGATCGAGGGCTGACGAGGTGAATGCTTTGTTGTCGCGATCTTAACGAGTTCGTACGCTGCCCTTGACCATTAATATGAGAGCTCGGCTCAGCGACAATGCACGTGCTCAAGAATTTTCTGATGTCCTTCTAAGTCTTTGCGAAAGCACTTTACCAGAAGAAAGAGGTGGACAGATGGTGCTTCCAGAGTCTTCCGGCAGAGAAGTATCCAGCTTAGAAGAACTCATTCTCGGTGTCTACAGGGACATCAGTCGTATACCGCACCAACAGAATACAACGTTTTGGGTGTGTGAGCGGGCCAGTTTGACGAACAAAAATGATCAGACTGCAGCAATTAATAGGAAATGAAGTGGTCCACACCTCCATAAATACTGTCGTCGAGCAAGATGACGTTACATTGATGACCACACATTATTCCATGGCATCTCTGAACTTCCTGTACGCAAGCGGACTTCCATCGCATACCATCAAGCTGAAGGTAGGTGTCCCGATTATGCTTCTTCGGAAGTTATCTCCTCCGAAGGTGTATAACGGGACTTAAAGCCATCTCGCTTCACAGACACACCATTGAGGCGGAAATTCTTACGGGTTGTGGCATTGGTGAGGCAGTATTTATACCACGCATTCCCCTCATACCTCATAACTTCACGTTTCAGTTCAAGCGCGTACAGTTGAATGTTTGCTTCGCGATGGCCATCAATAAATCGCAGGGGCAGACACTGAGGGCAGCGGGTCTTAACCTGAGGACGAGTTGCTTCTCACACGGGCAACTGTACGTCGCTTGCTACCGCGTCACCAGTCCTGACCCTCTTTTTACATTTTGGCTCCCGGCAGAATAACTACCAACGTAGGTTATAGGAAAGTGTCGTAAGGTTTGATACCTTTGTACGTATTTTTACTCTTTTGTGTCCGGGAATATATTCCTGCATTATTTTGTCTATTTCCTTCAGTCACATCTTATGACTGAACTCAGCAGGATTCCCATATGACTCCCTTCACTTGCTTCATATGCCAGAAAACTTATAGTTTTAATTTAATGCTATTTTAAAAGTTGTTTGCTTAAAATGCTAAAGCGACATTGGCATCTTAGGTATGTTTGGTGCTGTACTGCCTTCACGCAGACGACGTTGCGGGCAGTAGCTAGTTCTAAATAAATTTCATCTTAATATGTAACGGATTGTAACGGATCCTAATTTTCTCTGACTCCCAATATTTTTCAAGGACCTATTGAAGAAAATCCGCACTTCATGTGTAGGGCTTTATATTATGTACCCTAAAAAACGTTTTTCAAAATTTTATTACGTCACTTGTCGGCGATACCTACTAATTAATACCTATGTGAACCCGTACCAACTCATACAGCTTTCTAGAACTAAAAGTCTCATAAGTTAGATGAGGACAGACGCTGATGGCGAAACTATAAGGGTTCCTTGTAGGCTACGGAACCCTAAAAAATAGGATTCGATCGGTAGGTTGTGAGATACCAAGTGAATTTTGGATTTTTAAACGAAGTTCTTTTACGCGGCTTGTCATAGGAGTGAACTAGCGGAAAAATAATAGAGTTATCGAAAAATAATAAGGAAAAGCAACATTTATTTTACGTCCAGCGTAATGCGAATATACTACAGCCTCACGTAGTACTATGGCGCAATAGGGAATATGGATAAAATTTAAAATTGTCTCAAATATTTTTTTCTCGAATACTTATCAACGTCATATTATAATTACAAAGTTTTTTTTTATTTACTAATTATAAATATATTATATTTACTAATGTCATTAAATATATAAGTAAATAGTGCAAAATAAGGTAACGAAATTCAAACTTCCAAAACGCGCCGCCATTGGTCGAGACGAAATAACACTTTGTCTGGTGTTTTTCTAATACTATTTTTGCACTTAGGTACTATACAATACTTGTAAGATGGCTTTTTTGCTTCTTCCATGATTTGTAGAGCAATTCAAAATTGAAAATACGTATGAAGTAACCCTAAAGTTTAGAGTAAAAAACACTCGACGTGTGTTGTGACGTTACAACACACGTCGTCAAAATGACGGCGTTTGAAGAGCTCAAATTTACTCAATGTTTTAAATTTCACTTTAAAAAATAATAATAATATTTTCAGGCCTATTTATAATTTTTCTACGATATATATAAGTAAATGATTAATTTAAGGCGAAAAAAAAAATCATGGATATTCCCTATGGGCGAATCGTAGATGTTTGCACTTGTGTATTGGGTTTTTATGTCATGAAGTGATCAAGCAAGCATAATATAGTTCACATTGATGATATAGTTCGCGCCAAGTAAGTTGAACCAAATTGGTGGTCCAAAAATTACGAAGAATAGTGTTAGACAGCTTTAAAATGAGTAATAAAAATCCAAAAGGAATAGTGATTTCGTCGTATTCAAATATATATTTCTATGAAATGCGAATGTGAGGTGATTATTAGGAAATTTAATAAATGGAAAACAAAACATAGGTCAACTTATGTGCCGCGTATTATAAGTGATACTGTAGCCTAGAATCATCTGCATAAAACCAGAGATTGCAAAGTATACTTGCGTTGCCACTCCTGAAACAGAGAATATGTAATAATACTACGTGTAGAATGGATATATATTATGGGCGACGGTTGGTATTTTGTACGTGCTACGCACACAGGTGCGCGTGTAAATACACGTCACTGATTGATGTCTGTGTAATAGAAACCAAATTAACCGTTTGTATGGAATTTTGGCGGAGTGTCCGCGGTGTGCCTGAAGCCTAAACTCTTATGCCTCTTGACCGAGAATAACGGTAGCCAGCAATTCCTGGCATTATCACAGAATCGGAATACGATGGAACTGAACGCCGGCATTCAGCGGCGATTAGATTTGGTGATGTGGCGTTACCGCCCTCCAGCACCGCCATTCGAGTATTCTAGCCTATCCATTCGAGGAATAGACGTGAGGTTACGTTTTTCCTGAAATATTTTATTGAATGGATAGCGTATCCTATTAGATATAAAATTGCTACATCGATGACGTCTTTGCAATTTGCTTACAGCTTACAGCTCCAGTAAAAATAAACAAATAGTGTACCTTGTTGAAAACAGGTGTTTTCATACATAAAAATGATTACAGTTATAAAGATATAGGTATAGTGTTAAAAAATTACACAGGAGTGAGTGTAAGAGTGTTACCGGTATATTTTTTTACGATATCTCCCTACCGCTAGTGGTTGAGCTCCAGTGACGGAGCTCGCGGGCGTAGGCACCACCGGTAAATGGTAGTGTTCAGCACTATGGTGTTCCGGTCAGGTGGTAATGTACGGCCCTGTAATTTCAACATTTCCCCCAGTACCCCTTAGGACTCAGGAGTGGTAACGCATCTGCATTTTGACCTTGGTCTTTGTGTGTCTATAAGCTGCAGTCATCACTTAACATCAATGGGAACTGCTAAAAAAACAAATAAGATAACTAGTCTTGTGTCAGTTATTTATTATATATTCCTGTGACTTAACAATATTAAACAATTATTTGTATTATTTCAATCATCAGTCTTCGGATATAAAGCAACATAGAGATTTGATAATACAATGTATGTGTTACCTACATAGTTAGTTTTAAAGCATTAGGTACGTTGAAAATTAAGTAGGTACGTACTTCCGAAAAAAGAACTAGTCGAAACATTAAAAAAACGTTAAAAATATTTTACTGCGATGATATAGGTATGTCATGTCCTACGGTATTTTGTTGTGGGGTCGGGCAGCTGAAATTGATTCAATATTTATATTACAAAAGAGAGCTATTAGAGCGATATATAACTTAAATAGTCGTGACTCCTTGAAAGAATTATTCAAGCAAATAAATATAATGACGGTCCCTTGCCAATATATTTATGAAAATATATTGTATGCTAGGAAAAACTTGCACTTATTTAAGAAAATTAATGATATACATACTTATAATACCAGAAATAAAAATAAATTAGTATTTCCAAGTTTTCGCCTATCGAAAACACATAAATGTTTCTTAACATGTTGTATACAGTTTTATAACAAAATTCCGTCCAACATTCTTGAACTTACAGATAATACATTTAAGTCATGTATTAAACGCACACTATGTAAAAATGCTTACTATAGACTCGATGACTATCTAAAGGATAGAGATGCCTGGACAAATGCTGGTCTAGCTCCACAAGACTAAACAATAATTTTGTGAAATTAATGTGCATTGTACTTGATATTGTAAAACATAGTTTTAAGTGTCATATTGTGAAAATAGTTTTAAGGAACATATTTTGAAAAGACCCTACTGAGTTTTGTTTTGGCAGGTTTTTTCTCAGTAATGTGGGCTTTGGAACTCTGCCAGTGAATGACAAAGAATGTCCCATATTTTTTTGTTTTGTCTTATTTTGCCGTTTGTAAAAGAAAGTATGGAACATTCTGTTGATACCTATTTTTATCATTAAGTATTTTTGGACTATTATTTATTTTATTTTGTTTACTTTGACATATTAATCAACGTATCAGTTGTTATTCGCTTTAATTTTATATTTGTAATTTGACCTATCACAAGCAAATTCCATTATTTCCAAGTGATTAAATGAATTTTTGAGTTTGAGTTTGAGTTATGTAATAAACAAGATATTTTTTGCTATTTATTTATTTAATGGACATGTCTATAATTGGTTTACGAATTCACAGATATATGTACACCAAACTTCATCACAGACTATTTTTCGGCTTCTTAATATGTTATCTTTCGATTCGAAGCAAATTGGCTATGAGCGACGGACAATCAGACTCATGAGTCATCCTACAAGTGTTTTCCATAGTCTATTTTTTCCTTTTAAGGTACGGCAATCCAAAAATAAAAGCTTCTACAATGTTGTTACCACTGATTGTCATGATGTTCTGTATGATGTATAGCATCACAGTTTTTTATTTTTCTCATAAATAGATACCTAAGCTAAAAAGTTTATGAAAATCAAATCTTAAAGTTAGGAAAATATATAAAATACGCTTACACTCACAGCCCCACAATAGGTATAAACCTGTGTCGTGGGTGCCGTTGTACACATACAATACATACAAACAAAGAAATGTTTCTTTAAAATTCTGATGACTTTTCATATCACCTCATCTTCAGATTCAATGCGCAATGCAGAGCATTTCAAATTATAAGATATTGATACCAACAGCACAGTCAACAATAATAGGAAACAACAAACCAGTGCACCCACGGATTCTTATATCGAATACCGTTACTCATACAATCAATGAGTAACAGTAAGTGTGAGAGTGTAAACTACTATCAATTATTCACACTAATCCAGACCAATAACGTAAAGTAGCGTCAAGAAAACCCACCTAGTTGAGTCAAGGCTACACAAATACGCCGGATCCGTATTACATAATTACTATGAACTTTTAATCGTGCTAAATCTTTTTTTTTGTTCATAAATACCTACATACGTTTCCGATACTCCTACTAATTTAAGAATCAAAAACATGAAATGGGTTACAATACCGTGATATTTAAATAGATACGTATTAACCAAATATCAAAAATCAATAAATCGATTTTTGACTCATGTTTGAAATAAATAAGGCGTTGGAATTTAGGTTGGAATGGTAATGTCTGATACGAATAGAACCGACCCATCCTTGACCTTGACTCATCTAAATTGACCCGAAATTTCAGCGCACCTTTAAACACATTAAGGTTTTGCTATTGGTGATCAGGTGGCAGATCTTCGGCGGCAGAACTCGAGTGCGTAGGCACAATCGCATTAGATACTTAATCTATCTGGAAGCAAACAGTGTTAAGTGTTACCGCATACCGATAAGATAGAAAGGGCTAATTTACAACCTGACGTTATTGCAAAAATGTACCATAAGGTACACAGGCAACGCATTTGCATAGGCCTGGTACTAGACTGGTATTCAATATGTTTATCTAGAATGTATACAAGCTGCATGCAATTTTGTCGGTGAGAATTAAATCGCCTACAACTTTCATTCGGGAAATTCTCAGTTCACCTATCAAACGCATTATAACAGAAAATTATATTTGTCATGCTTGTACCGAATTGGGATGATTTTGGGTGCTTGAGCTTTATAAGCTTTTCCGGTTGATTCCGGTGATTTTTGTCGAGCTTGAGCTACTGTCACGATGTTAAATTATTTTACGTGAAACATTTATATGAAGTTTTATTCGTCATAATCATCATAGTTGCATACATTCCATCGTATCTTCTGTAAAACAACTTGGTTTCTTCCAATTACATTTCGTTTGATTTTAGAATAAACAATAATGTAAACTAAGTTGTTTTACAATCTTCCAATTATATTCCGTTTGATTTTAGAATAAACAATAATGCTGACAAGACACGATGGAATGTATGCAACTATCTTGAATAAATACCTAACTAAGCACCGGTTTTTCTCGTGGTCCAACAATTATATGCATTACGTTAAAGATCTTTTTGTAGAGGTACTCATAACTATATCCACTCTAACATTCTAACCACTATAACATTCTTAGTAACTTGATCAAACAAAAAGTTTCGTTAAGTTTTTTTATTCCTGCTTATTAAAATAATTGCCCCGTAAGTAGGTATATTAAATCGAATATCTCGTTACTTCTATATCTATCTATCTATCTATACATATTATAAAACAAAGACCCCCGCCGCGTCTGTCTGTTTGTTCGCGGTCATAGAGCATCGCGGGCCACCGGTCGCGGCGGACTCGATAAACTCAAAGACTACGGCACGGATTTTTATGCGGTTTTCGCCGACAGATATGTTTTGCAAAACCTACGCATACGCATATTTGCAGAACCGTCTTTATGTTACTTCCATATGGACAATTCCCTCACAAATAAGAGCTTAAAATGTGAAAAACCCAAAGCACTTTGAAAAATTGGACTATAACATCTCATTTTATAACCTTTAAAAGTGATGAAGTAAAACAAACAGGGTAACGCTCTACAGACCCAAAATAAGCCGAAGTCTCCTTCATAGGCTCGACGTGCAGTATTTATTGTTGAGCACTGTACTCATATAACCACGCGTCTAAATTAAGTACGGTGAGGGTTTATTTTATCAATAGCTTTATTGGCTAGTTACCTATTGGTTTTTATTTCACAACTGTCACTTAAACTTATCTAAATATGCCTACTTATTCGTATTAAAACGTTCAGTGCTTAAATAGGTAAGAAGTTAGTGATTTGTTACTAACATTACATTAAAATATACAATAGTAAGGAACAATTTCGAAGCACGCTACATTAAACCAGAGAATATGTAATAATACTATTAAGCACCGATAGGCGCGGTCAGCACTCGGATAGATCCTCTAAGTGGTTTCACATTTATAGGCAATTTTCTCGAGTGTTTCCATGTTTCGCAAGATTTGTTGGTCTCCATTATAGCTCAGTTGTGAGACAGATAATCTTCGTCAGGAACCTTAGAGAATTGTGACTGAAGTTGTCATGAACTGATAGACTGAGAGATACTGAACCCTCCGAGCACCGTTGGCCCTATAAGGCTGGAAATTTTTGTAAGGATAAATCATAACACGCGACTGGCTGATCCTCGCCAGGCGATGGTTTTTGTACTTAGCGTGTTATGATTTATCCCTACAAAAATTTTCAGCCTTACAGGGCCAACGGTGCTCGGAGGGTTCAGTATCTCTTGGACCATGAAGTTATATTTTACGACGTGCTTAAAATAGTATTGGGTATACCCAACCACCGAAAAAAGAATATTTAGATTTCTGTGTCCCACTTATTGCGAAAGTTTTTTTTTTTACATTCTTACCTAATTTTTCGAATATTTTAATACTTATCGTGTTCGTTCAGGCAGAGAAAATCCAACAAATCGATGCAAATCTAAATGGTTTTTTAAGGTAAAAACAAAATTTTGCGTATCACAAATCTGTACACTTGTAAAATATCCTACTGAATACCTACTTAGTGAATCAATTAGAGAGATTCAAAAATTCATTAGTTATAAGCACAGAAATCTAAGGGTGAGATTCACAGATTGCACTACGACTATACTTTGTTCAAAGTAAAGTATAGTATATAATGGAAGTGGCAAACAAGCATGCAGTTCACATTGATGTTAAGTGACGACTGCAGCCAGGTACGCTTATAGCTCATACCCATACTGTACTGACAGTTCTAACCATAGATTGTCTCCATCGACGACACAACGCCGCTTCTCTATAAAACCACAATAAAATCTTTGGAATTTTGCTCAAAGTTCCCTGATTGTACCAAATCTTTACGTACGTAAGGTAATATAGGTAAAAAATCATGCTTCATTGCTTGGACTAAAGTAAGTAGGTAATATCAATGTCCGATCGATATTGACTTTTTTATAATTATATAATATGTTTTGAGAAACCATTACGTATTTATTAAGAAACTGGACCGACATTGTTAATGTAAACATTCAGACTCACTGTTGCAAATTTCTTAAAACCGTTGATGATACTAACATCTGCTTGTTGCTTAGTGTAGTAGATAGATTTATGTACGTATCTAATGAAAACATTCAGTTTTACACTCCAGTCTAACGCCGTTTTTCTTCTCAATAAATCACGCATCACTCGAATACGCATCTATTAGTTTAGTGTAATATTTAAACGAATATATGAATGGTTAGCTATTTCGTTTTCCTGTCTAAAACGTGTATGTGAAAACCCGTATTGGATTAGCAATGGCGAAATATATATTAGTAATCTGAATTTATATAACTCATCCAAATTATTAAAAACTTTAATGTAAATAAAATTGCAATCGGATGCACAGTGCATTGGTGAAGGTGAAACTGTAGCTCATGGGACATAAAATCTCTCTTATATTTCCCGGTTTAAGGGTCAGCAGATGGTTCATATGTATGTACTTTTCACTTATTATGTATTGAGTCTCAAGTCAAACTTCGATTTTCCTCTGGTGCATTTTTAACACTCACAATCCAGCCAATTGAAAACACCTAAAAACGTATCACTAATCCAACTTGGCAGTCATAGTGGATATTTGCATAAAATCCTATGATTTCGATGTTTGTTAACATGTTATGTGACGTCAAAGATCCAGTGTTTGCCAGTTTCATAATAAGAGAATTAGGTAGGTAGGTTCCATCAAACAGAATCAATATATCAAAACAAGTTTAAATATCTCAAATTATGAGAATCGTTATCGAACGTTAACACGCGCCGAAGTTCTCAATGATTTTATGGTATTAAAATGTACAATAGACTGTAAGGTACTAGTTACCATGTGTATAACGTCGAAGCTTGTATATACAAGATGAGTCTTACCCAAATGTCCACCATATGTCGAGACACATGACGTTGAGCCAAGCGAACGCAGCGACGAACCCGAAGTAGATGCCATACCCTGCGCAAACAACCACGATAATTGATCAGCTCCGAGTGATGAGCAATCCCTCAAACAAACATACTTTTGTTCATAAATTATCTCATCGGACTCTTGTTAATATTGAACCACAATACACCATCTAGACACCACACAACGTTCTAAACGCCCCATGGTCGGTAGGTAATATAATATTACAAAAGTTGAATTTCAAGAAAACAATTTTATTGCATTTATGCAGGTAAAGAAACAATATATTATTATAAGAAGAAAAGTAACGTCAAAGGAAGGATTTAAAAGCCTTGAGTCCTTTAACAATATATTTGTTTAAGATAAACTTTGATGGCCAAGAACCTGAGTCAACGCATTATGTAGTCTATGTATTTATATGTGCTAAGCTATGCTGCCTTGTAATTGGTCGTAAAGTACGTCAACACAGTCTTTTATTTACTCTCGATATCCTCTAAATTAAATATTTGCTTTGTAAACTTAAAAAACCATAAATTCGTGCAAATACTTCTCTAATTCCCTTCGCGACTTGTCAAGAGGAGTTTAGGTCCCGGCCTCGAGTCGGGGAGTGGGTTTCTCAATAAAGGAGTTGTGAAATACATAAAAAAAGTAAATTGCATACATGCATATACTTACAGTTCGCCAGTACGTTTTATCCTATATGTCTAATAAGTAGTGAGGCTATTGACATCGTCTGAATGACTTAGAACCTAAGGTGGCACTGGGAATCTACCAAAAAATCCCAATAGCACTTGCCCCAAAAACAGGGATCGAACCCAATGCAGCAATGCCCTGCTATCTTTAAACTACTTAGCAGTTATTACAATAGGTACATATTATATTATAGTCTTATGATTACATAGAGCAACACGGACCACGGCCACCGGCCGATCGGAGGGGTGTAGCCTTAGCATTTATTACCGATTCAAAAAAGACTGTCATATTTTGCGGTGAGCAAACACACACAACAAAAATCGTCTTTTACTATGAAACTCACACCTTGACTTTCAAAAAATAAATAAACAATTTCACGCACAGATTTAAACGTCTTGGTAACAGGAATAGGATCACTTGTGCTTATACTTTAGCAGAGGGGAAAGCCTGCATATGGCTACTCCCCTCCGGTCTGCCGCGGCCGGTGGCCCGTGTTGCTCTATGGATGAATATCAATAGTCCACTGTATCGTCTATGCATTCTGACTATGTTCTGTCTACATTAATTGAAGTCAATAAATGTACGTATGCACCTCTAGGTACCTTCATTCACATTCATTCCGAAGCCCAACAACCAATTTTCAACATTACTGTACTTACATATTGTAACAAACAAAATAATCATTTAAACCACATTTGATATAGCTCTCACGTTTTATGTTCTCTGTTTTATGTCATCTTCAAACCATGGTTTACGGTAGCTAGCTATTAAATTTAATAACTGCGTTCCCTTTATTATATTACAACATAAATTGTGCCTACCCTATAATTAACTTCTCAGTTGATTTCAACCCGAAACCTGTAAAATGAGTGTTACAACATGTAATTTGCGTAGATACTTATTTCAGTCTTGTCTAACTTGTGGTGTTCTTGGGAATTCATTTTTATACACCTTCTAGCCCAAAAATCTTATTTATTAGTATCTCTTAGATCTATTACATTAGATCTATTTATAGTATTTTGCACTGAAGATGAAAATAAAGCTGTTTTTTTTTTTGTTATAATTATGAAGTATACGATAGACTAGTAACAATAAAAAAAAACTTTATAAATGACCCTGTAAATACTAGCACTGAGGCAAAATTACTGAGGCCTCAGGGAGTCATTCTACATTTTGACCTGTGATGATAATAAATCAGCATTATTCGCGCCAGCTAAACAGTCAATACGGTGCTTTTATGTTCAACTGGGAAGAAAGAAAAAAACATTGATTTATGCGTCGCTATACTTCTCCCAGCAAGGCAAGAGCACGCAGCTGCATCATGCTAAAGAGGAAGATGAAAATTCGATTGTGCAAGTTCAAATCTGACAACGTACAGTAGGTACACCAACAGCGTCAGCGTCAGATACACTCTCGGTATAGTTTCCTTCATATTCAACTGTTAAGGTGTCAGATGCAGGGGCGGATTTCCCTAAAGGCCGAGTAGGCCCGGGCCTAGGGCGGAAAAATTTAGGGGGCGGCAAAATTTGTTTTTTTTAAGTAGTTGCCTACGGGCCTACGTATAAAATCTCAAAAATGTGTCCATATAGCATCTTGCGAAAAAAAATACAGGTATGGTAAATTACGATTATTAGAAGAATTAATTAAAACACTTACTGACTATCGTTACTTTTTTCATTTTAATTTTTTCTATAGTTTATCTAATTTTTTATGATTTACAGCACAGGGGGCAGCCAACGTATCAAATCCGCCCCTGGTCAGATGTAGGAAATGTAGAAATTTCGTCTAACCAAGCATAATGCAAATTCGTTTGTCTTCCACGTTGCTGTACAGCACCCACGTAAGGCACGAGCAGATGAGCAACATCTAGCTCACATGACAGTTCAACCGTGCAAGTTCCTCGACTTTGGCAGCGTACAGTACGCCAGCCGCATCAGCGCCAGTTACACTCTCAATATGGTTTACTTCATATTCAACTGATAAAGTGTGTTACTCGTATGTGTAGGAAATGTAGTCTTACCAAGCATAGTGCAAATCCGTTTGTCTTCCACGTTGCTGTACTGCACCCTAGCAAGGCACGAGCAGGCAAGCAGCATCATGCTGACGTGGCAGATGAGAGTTCGACCGTGCAAGTTCCTCAACTCCGGTAGGGTACAATACACCAGCAGCGTCAGCGCCAGGCACACACTCGATATGGTTATCATCTGAGTAAGCATATGTATAAATGTTTATTGTTGTCTCATTAATGTTTTACCGGCTGTTGAAGTTAATACATTAGTTAACGGATTTTAAGGAACGATATTTCAAGTAAATGAGGCCTTTACCATGAAGAATCTTCATAAAGTTAATAGACTTCATGAAAAAGTTATGATCAGTGTGCTAATTTGCGAATAGTTATTCATATATTACTAGCTACTATTATCGTAATTAATTCACACGCGATCAGACGCGATACAAAATAGGGAATGTTTCATAATATGAAATAGATCAACAATGCAATATCAAAAAAATCTTACCACAAAAGATACTCGAAAATCTTTAGTTTTTGGTGCTGGAAGAAAACACATAACACCACTGACTATGACGTCATTACTGGGGCATCCCCGACGATCGAACATTTCTAAACAGTATTCTTTGGTTTTAGTAATCGCTGAATGCAGAAAAGCATCTTTTGTTAAGCGATGCTGATCTTGTGGCAAAGACTTATTCAAGCCAAATTTTCCATCAGGACATTCTAAGTCTATCCGAACACCCATCACATCTAAAAAAATATAAATTTATATAATTTTTTTTTTATGCAATAAAGAATTTATAATTTTATTGTATTGATTGTTTACGTGTGTGATATTAGATTTTAGAGACAAATATTTTATGTGCAATAAATAAATGTCTGGGTTTATGCATGTAGGTATACCTACAGCAGGTATGCAGTAATCAAAAATATCGAATGTAGGTATGTTTACTGGATGAAATTAATTAGGGATCCATTATAGGTTACGATACCGCTGCAGAATTATTTCGTTCATCGACTTATGCTGCAATCCTAATTTTTACGCCTATTCATAAATAGAGGCAACAGGTTCGGAGGCCGGAGATGGCAACAGGTTCGCCACCTGTTACATGGGCCAAAACGTAACCGGCGAGTCGTGGGTGTTTGCATGTATGCTTGAATGCATGCATTTACCTCTGCCTACCCCTTCGGGGATTACAGGCGTGAAGTTACGTTACGTTCATAAATAGGCGTAATCATAATCTAGCGAATATATATTATATCCACTAAGTTGCCAAGTATGTAGTTGGACACACTACATATTTTGTTAGACAACCTATATCTATATTTTTAGACCTCTGGTTTTCTTGAAGATATCTATAGGCTGCAGTCATCACATAACATTAATCTGAACTACATGCTTGTTTGCCACCTTGGTTACAAAAAAAAGCTTACATTACCACCTAACCGAAACATAATAGCGCAGAATACTTCCAAAAAACAAGACTAGTAGGTATATAATAGTAATGAGATTGTGTTGAGTGTATACAGGTACCCTAGAGTGCCGTCACAAAAGCTCTACCACAAGTAAAAGTAGTTTTCCTCCCAGACGATATACCTACACGCTACACACATGGCCAAAAATTTTCAATTGATAAATAAAATTATCATTTCAACCTTTAGATAAGGCGTTCGCTTCAAGTTAATCTACATTCAGTTGCGTGTTAGCTCCAGTCATAGATTACATTAAAAATGTTTTCTACTGAAGTATTTATATTTACGTTATCCATCAGCACATTGATGAGATATCTTAATTGATTATAATAAAATTGGCGACCGCAACTTCTTTTGTGCTGACTTTAGATTCTTGATACTCTAACAAAATTGTGTCTTACTGTTTGTGTCTTTAACAAATGTTTTAAAAGTCAATGCAAGACGGCAACACAATTGAGCATTGACTATTTGATGGCATGTCACACGAAATCATACAATAGTTATAAAGTGATTGAAAAGTAGTGACCGACGCGACCGAAGTTCCGTGTCTGTTTCGGCTAGTTTCGGATAAAAATCTTGTTTCGGCCTCAGTTTCGCTTTCGGGCTTAGTTTTGGTTTCGGCCTAAAACCCTTCGACTATTAACTGAATTATCCAGACAATTTATTTATTTGTTCTTTTGTTTTTGACGTGACAACGTCTTAAATTAGGTTGCGGCTCGGAGTCACTCATGAAAAAGTGTAACGCCCGGTAACGTAACGATGAGTCACCGAACGAGAGAGAGGCCTGCCGGACCGGCGAATGCCTTTCTACCGAGAAAAAGACGTTGTCACGTAAAATCTTCGCCCGTAAAACCGACTTTACAGGCAAGCAGTTTTTTTTATATTTACTCAACTAATTAACTTTAAAATGTTTTCCTAAGTTATACCAACCGGAAATGCTAACAGTGGTATTGTTTTATAAGTTTCATCAATTATGATCTATGAGATTTATTTATCTTACAATAATTAATTTATTATAGTTTTAAAATCACCAAAATCGATACATCTAAAGTTATTAGCAAAATTTAAACTACTCGTATCATTCATCACTATCATTGGAAGCCGTGAACCTGTATCATTTTTTTTTACTTTTTTATTAAGACCATTGTCCTGTCCTGTTTTAAGGTGTGTTTTCGATTCCAAAATCGGGGTCTATCAGAGATAAACGAGTTTGGTAATGTTCCCGGAGGAATAAACGTAACCCACGAATCGTGGGTTCCATGTAGGTACGCTTGAATTCATTCATTCACCTCTGCCTACCCCTTCGGGAAATACGTATGTACCTATAATGAATGTGTAAAACATACATTTCAATATAACAATAGGCATTTTAAACATATTTGTGTAAGTTTCGGATTCGACTGAAAAATTACTTTTGATAGAACTAACACTAAGACAAGAATGTACATAATATAGGTCCCTATACACTAATACACACCATATCTTTTGTCCATTGGAGGCACACGAAAGTTAAGGTAGGCAAATAGCTTAATGTGTTTATATCATGTTCAACACTATAATGGTAATATAGTAATGTATGTGTAGGTCTCTTATTATAGTGTTGTGTTGAAGACATTTATAGCATGCCCAAATAATAGGAACTCATATCATATAACTCAAATTTTCTGGCGTTACGTGCATATTTATGAACTGCAATAATAACTTTCGATTTATAACTAGGTA
This sequence comes from Macrosoma leucophasiata, assembly GCA_036365455.1. Lineage (NCBI taxonomy): Eukaryota > Metazoa > Arthropoda > Insecta > Lepidoptera > Hedylidae > Macrosoma > Macrosoma leucophasiata. The sequence goes on along the minus strand of JAWQUS010000007.1, from coordinate 14,997,272 downwards.
TGATTTCCTGCAACTTTACTTAAGACTTTTTGGAATATAGGTACTTAGTAAAAATACCTTACCAGTTAAATGAATGTCATCGGCTCGTAATGGATCTAAATAAGTGGATATATTGAACAAGACATCATTGTCTGAATTTGGCACACAGTAACTGGCTAAACTGCCACACCGTTTCAGCTTAAAGTGTTGACCTGGAGGGCAACATTTTCTTACACAATATGATCCAAAAGCCGAACAATCACGAGTACACACTTGGACTATAAGACTAGAGCCGCCGTACTCCTGTCCAATGCACCAGCTCCCTTGACTTAATTTTCTTTCATTCCCTGTTGTTCTGTGTACAACAACCAGACTACTTCCTTGTATTTCAAATTTAAAAGAATTCTCATGTAGCTCCACAGCATACTCTTCAAATTTACAACGAAATGTACCTTCTATTTCATATATGTATCTTTCGGTTACATTCATTTTGTCTATCAACCATTGTTCGTCGTTAGTGTGGTCACTCTCTCGGCATAAATGATACTCCAAATCGTAACTCTGACCTTTTGGACAACATTTATGAATATGATCAATTCTTAACTTAGATTTGGGGGCATTATCAGTCTTATTGTGATCACACGATAGTGCTACTGCTTTAGGAATGTTTTGTTTCAACGTATCATTCACGATTTCCGCACCTAATCTATCGTAGCACTGATTTTCTGACACTGATAATCCAGTCTCAGCGTCATCCATTTGAATCATCAAAAGATCATCACACACTTGTGGTAAACCCTGGACGACCACAACACTGTCACCTATATACAAGGGGGAAACAGAAATATTATATTTAATTTCTGCACTGTCGTTGTCCACACATTCATATCGTCTACTGCTGTCGTCGTCTGAATCGATCACTTTTATGAGATTTTGTTTTTTTGCACAACATTTACGAAAAATCAAAGAACCACGGTCGGGATTGAGAATCTCGTTCGCACACACCGATGCACTAACGATAGTACAGATAAATAAACGTATTTCCCACATTTTTTTTTTCGAAATGTGGAGCAGCACTTAACCGGCGATTATTAAATAGTCACAACAGATGGCCAGTGTCGATCGTCGCGTAATGCATTGTTTACAGAACGATCCAAGTGTGGGGCGTGCGATGTAGATAGTCGGCGGCGGCTGAGTGATGCCGGCCACGCTGCGCCTCGCTCCTGATCAACACTGGAGGCTGCTGCGCCCTTGAAGTTGTCGGCGCCGCTTCCCACACCCCTCCGCTACAGACCCTCGCCCGCATAGCACGACCACTTGCTTACGTTTGTTTCCCACGTAAAAATATAGACGAATATTTAAAATTACGCATGCTAAACATCACGCACGATATCTACTGATACACGCTAGATGGGAACGTCGTGTAAATAGTACACCTCGATTTTGCAACAATGATGACGATTCAAAAGATATCAAGTACTGATAATCGTGAAGTGGTCGATTGATTACTCAGAATTTATATTTGTATTTATTTGTATTGCTAAGAAATAATAATGTATCATTCATATTGTGATGTAACTAAGATATAGGTAGGTACGTACCTATACGTAAGTCGCATAAAATAATACAGCAGAATCCTGACATGATTATTTTATAAGCGTCATACTTATATTAAACTTAATTATTAATAGACGTACCTTCACGCCTGTAATCCCCGAAAGGGTAACCAGAAGTAAATGCATGCATCCAAGCATACATGCAAACTCCCTCGATTCGTCGGTTACGTTTTGACCCATGTAACAGGTGGCGAGCCCGTTGACATCTCCGGACATATTGCTAAGCTCCCAGGTACTGAGAAACTTCCAGAAAATTGAATAATCCCAATAGAACCAGAAATTAAGGATTTTACACCGTTATCTCTGAGAGGCACTTACCCAGAAACGTAACCCAGTAGTGAGAGACTTAGTAGTAGTGGCTGTAGTAGCCCACTACTAGTAGTAGTGGCTGTAGTAGGCCACTACTAGGGATATAGGGGAATAGGGGTGAATATTCTATAATCGCCAAGCTCAGCAGGCGGATTGGAGATCGGAGTGACGGTAGTAACTTTTAATCGCGGGACGCTGCTGACCATCCCGCGTATTTATATCTACCCTATTCGAATGGTTTGACCACCATTGTTCAGTTGACTGACTGCACTAACGGAAGAATTATTTTCCAGTAGAAGAAAATTCTTCCGCTAAATAGCGATGGGGTCGTCAAGTCAAAATGCAGATGCGTTACCACTCCTGAGGCCTAAGGTGTTATGCCTCTGTGCCGGAAATTACAGGGCCGTACATTACCACCTGACCGGAACACGATAGTGCTGAACACTACCATTTAGCGGCAAGTATATTAGGCACCACCAGTAAAAAATCCCTTAATAAGTTTTATTATTCACTTTTGTTATTGTAGCTAGATATGGTATAGGTACGCCCACTTACAATACAAACATTCGATTGAATATACCTACATAGATACGATTTATTTATGTTGCCTACAAATTTCAAAGCTACCGAATATTCCTGAAACGTCTTGGCACAATACCTAAACCATTCTTTACATTTTGCAGGCGGTCTGACAACACCGATACCAGTCACGTAGGTATATACATACCTAATTACCAGTCCTTGTGTATATAGTAAGTAGGTACGTATCTAATGAATATGCAAGTATTTTTCCATCTCAATTTATTCCTATAGGAAAATCGATGGAAAAACCTTAAGATAGTTTATTACATATATATGTCAAAACGTATATAAGTACCTACGTACCTCATTGATAATTGTTTGGTATACAATTAAATAAAAGTTCAAGATTTATCTTTAAAAGAAAAAAAATGATATATCGGCTATGAAGACCTATATATCGATATATCAATATCGACTTAATTTCTTAAGTATTGATATCGATATTAAAAAAAACCTAACATGTGTGTCCATTGGGAGAAGATGTATACAAGACCTACAAGATTATAATAGGTTGGGGAAAAAGTCTTTTCGCATTATAGTATGTATGAACTTGTAATAAAATCTCTTTGGCTGTAGTATTTGTATCTGGCTGGTTTTGGTATCATTGAAAGTTAAAATTTTAAAGAACATAATTCCAAATTCAAATTAGGCAAATGTGTGATTTTCATTTGTTTTTCGTACTGTCAAGATGAGTGAATCTAATGAAGAAATTCGATACATTTTAAAATTTTACTACAAAAAAGGCAAAAATGCAACGCAAGCCGCGAAAAAAATTTGCGATGTTTATGGACCTAGTGCAGTGTCTGTGAGAGTAGCACAAATTTGGTTTAAGCGTTTTCAATCCGGAAATTTTGATGTCAAAGATGCACCTCGCTCTGGTCGCCCTATTACGGATAAAATGGATGCCATTTTTGAAAAAGTGAAGCAAGATCGACATATCAGTAGTTACGACGTAGCTGAAGAACTGAGAATTGATCACAAAACAGTTTTGGTGCATTTGAAAAAAGCTGGGTACAAAAAAAAGCTCGATATTTGGATACCACCTCACGAGCTCACTGAAAGAAACCTAATGAACCGTGTACTCATTTGTGATTCTTTATTACGACGTAATGAAACCGAATCATTTTTTAAGAAGCTGATAACTGGTGATGAAAAATGGATCACGTACGACAAGAACGTGCGAAAAGGGTCGTGGTCAAAGGCCGGTCAGGCTTCACAGACTGTGGCGAAACCCGGGTTAACTCGCAATAAGGTGATGTTGTGTGTGTGGTGGGATTGGAAGGGCATTATTCATTATGAGCTATTACCACCAGGCAGGACTATCGATTCTGAACTCTACTGCGAACAACTGATGAGATTAAAGCAAGAAGTCGAGAGAAAGTGGCCGGAATTGATCAACAGAAGGGGTGTGGTTTTTCATCATGATAACGCTAGACCTCACACATCTATAGCCACTCAGCAAAAATTAAGAGAGTTTGGCTGGGAGGTGTTAATGCATCCGCCGTATAGTCCTGACCTTGCACCTTCAGATTTCCACCTGTTTCGGTCTCTTCAGAATTCTTTATGCAATGTTAGGTTAACATCACGAGAGGACTGCCAAATCCACTTGTCGCGGTATTTTGATGAGAAGTCCCAAAATTTTTATAGCAATGGGATCATGTCCCTACCTACAAGATGGCAAAAGGTTATCGAACAAAATGGTACATACATACTTTAGTTAAATTTAAATAAACTATATTAAAAAATGTTTTGAATTATCTTAAAAAATGCGAAGAAACTTTTTCCCCATGTATATATAGGTTCATTAGGTTTCTTTCAGTGAGCTCGTGAGGTGGTACCCAAATATCGAGCTTTTTTTTGTACCCAGCTTTTTTCAAATGCACCAAAACTGTTTTGTGATCAATTCTCAGTTCTTCAGCTACGTCGTAACTACTGATATGTCGATCTTGCTTCACTTTTTCAAAAATGGCATCCATTATATCCGTAATAGGGCGACCAGAGCGAGGTGCATCTTTGACATCAAAATTTCCGGATTGAAAACGCTTAAACCAAATTTGTGCTACTCTCACAGACACTGCACTAGGTCCATAAACATCGCAAATTTTTTTCGCGGCTTGCGTTGCATTTTTACCTTTTTGTAGTAAAATTTTAAAATGTATCGAATTTCTTCATTAGATTCACTCATCTTGACAGTACGAAAAACAAATGAAAATCACACATTTGCCTAATTTGAATTTGGAATTATGTTCTTTAAAATTTCAACTTTCAATGATACCAAAACCAGCCAGATACAAATACCACAGCCAAAGAGATTTTATTACACGTTCATACATACTATAATGCGAAAAGACTTTTTCCCCAACCTATTATAATAAAACAGTAAAATCCTCGTGTCTGTACATTGTATATATTTACGAAAAACCAATTGGGGGCGATGTTAAAATAGTATTAGAACACTTTTTAATGATTTTTAAATTTTTTGTCTGTCTGTTTGTCCCTTTGTCCAGGCTAATCTCCGAAGATACTGGACGGATTCGAATGAAACTTTTTGTGGTGTATAGATACTAAGCCTGGCCAACATTTAGGCTACTTTTTACTGCGGAAAAATCACTCATTCCCACGGGAATCTCTACATTTAATTTCATTTTCCTATACAAATAGTCCGTATCTATCAAACCTTTGACACATTATTTCATTGTGAGGCAATACGAAGTTTGCCGGGTCAGCTAGTCTTCAATGTATTGAAATATATTAAGTCAATGGGATGACAGTTCGTTCGTCGGTAGCGGTAGCGCACAACAATTAGCTAGATTTCGTTATTCATATTTGCATAAAACCTTAAGATACTGGTGCCATACATTTTTTTAAACGCGGGATAGCCCTCATTGGCTTCCGCTGTCTAGGGGAACAAGAGTAGTAGTAGAGGTAGTACTCGTACTCACTAAAACCCCGCCGTGTTCCGACTTATCCGCCATCAGTGGCGGGATCACGGAAACGCTTACGCACACACATGTGCGACCCCGCCGACGGCCATTCGTCTCCGAGCCCTCCACAGGTTGAGCTCTTTGGCTCCAACCAACACTAGTGGCATGCGGAAAACATGCACGCCACCCGTCTTGGGAACTGTCTCCATTCGGGCGGCTAACAACCCTAATCCGATGCCCGGAAGTCCCTGTCCGTCCAGATCACTCACAACACCAGGCGTTCCGAGACGCCCGGGTTGATGGGTTCGGGCACACAGTTCGGCCTCGAGGGAGCATGGAAGGAGTTCTAGTTCCCTCACCTGCCTCACCACGTCCCTATCCGACGGCGGGACCACCGTTAGGCGGCTGGGGAAAGGGTGCAGGGCCGACGAAATACCCGTACAACTCGTCCGCAGCCGTGGCGAGTGGCACCACAGAGAGTGGCGGGCAGAGCCACGCCAAACGCCGCTCCCTCTCTGGGTTTCTCTTGGCTTCGACGGTGTGGGGACAACCACCGGGTACTGAGCCCCCCACCATGACGAGGCGGAAACCCTCGGGAGGGACTGGTGCTATACTTGTTTTAACCACATGAACAATCTCGCATCGTAGCTTGCAAAACATTGTAGAACCAACGAAGAGATTATTATTTTTATATCACCAAATTGGACACGAACCGAGCGTAAACATCTGCATAAAACAAAAGAGTTGTTTATGTAAAACATTGCCATACATTACCATCTAGTTATTACAATATTTCTTGAAGTGGATAAGGGAATAAGGGGAAGAGTAATTAAAACGATCTAAGGAAGGGACAGTAAAATATTTAATTTGTATTTTTCTTGTTAATTTTAAACTCTTCCGTCACCTTCGGCGTGACTGGTAGGCAACGCAAAACCCTAACTGCTGATCGTTTAAAGTTCAAATTATGCATAGGTAGGTAGGAGAGCATATCGCTAGCACTGTCAAAAAGTTATCAGATCATTTATAGAGCTAAGTTTCTTACTCTACACGACCTAACTTTACAAACTCAAATTGCGTATCTTGGCCATTTTGCAGTGTGTAACTCATAATATCTCCATACACTAAAGTAAGACACATTTGACTATACGGCAGGCTTGCATATTCCACAAAACAAAAAAAATTAAGTAAAGCTGTAATTCACTCCATAAAACCCGTGTCTTTTTAAAATTGCAAAGAAGTGTACCTACAATTGAGGGGTCAATCACGTAAACTACAATACAATACACCTACCGTTATTCTTGCTTACATGCATTACCAAAATACAATCGAGACATTTTTTACTAGGTACCTAATTAGGAATTATTTTCGCAGCTTTTTCGCGTCATGTTGGCTAGGCGAGCCAATAAATGCGGGAGGCGCCAGTAATCTTCGGATTAGGTTGGTAGTTCGGATCACTGATTTGCGCGTGTATGCAAATTAAACAATTTTCATTTCCTTGACGTTTTTGTGTTGTTGTGACCAGTAGCGGATTTACCAGCAGGCTGAGTAGGCTGGAGCCTAGGGCGGCAAATTTTAAAAGGCGGCAGATTTAGTTCATTTTTTTAAATTTCTATTTACAAAATTACTGTTGATCATAGTATTCAATGATTCTAACCATAAAAAAAGTTGATGTAAAGAGGATGATGAAGCCTAAAACATAAAGTTGGAATTGTACTATTTATTTTTTGCAATAACACATGCGAGTGAACTTAAGAAAATAAAGAAGAAACGGAAAGAAAAATTGGACTTCGGGCAGGAATCGAACCTCCGACCTCAGGATTACCAGTCCAGCCGCTTTACCACTGAGCTACCGAAGTCCTACACCGATGCGTCAAATTTTGCTTTCCGTTTTTTATTTTTACCGATCTAGGGTCGGTGAACGACATCCATTGATAACTAATTAATAGCTATACAACCGATATGATAGATTTTGCAGTTTATACAATATCGTTAAGGTGTCGCTGTTCCCTTAATAATTGTACTATTTATTTTTAATAACACATGCGAGCGAACTCTGGGCTGGTTATCCTGACGTCGCAGGTTCGATTCCTGTCCGAAGTCAATTTTTTCTTTCCGGTTTTCTTTAATTTCATAAAGTTGGAATTTTATTGATAGAAAATATAATGGATATGATTGTGGACTACGATATCAAAATATAGGGGCGGTAAAAATTTTATAGCCTACCGGCGGCAAATTTGTAAATCCGCTACTGGTTGTGACTGTGTAAAGTGTTATAAGCTGAATTTGCTGTATCTATGTGATTATGGAAAAATTACAGTGTCCAATTGTCATATTTTTTATTCACTGCATGAGCGCTGCCCGTCAACTAAGACCTGTATAAATGTAAATGCTCAGATAGAAAGCAAGCTGTGCAGTTGCATAGCCTCTCCGGGAAACCGTAAGATGGTAGTTTGACGAGAAGTGCGCTGTGCCAGCGAAGGTTATAGCAATATCCAGACTTACAGCTAATACTTTCCTCGATCTTGTCCTAGGCTTGAGTCCAACGGTGCGTGAGATATATACTAGAAGATCTGTTACATGTATATTAGACCTGTCAAAGTATTATAGTTCAGCACTATCGTGTTCTGATATAGGTTAGGTGGTAGTGTACCATTCACACACATAACTGCCTCAGTAGCCTAGCGGTAGCAGGCCACTACTACTACGCTTGGGTCCCGGGTCGGGGGATATTAGAGATAACGGTGTAAAATCCTTTATCTCTGGTTCTATTGGCATTTTTCCATTTTCTTGAAGTTTCCCAGTACCTCGAAGTTTGGTAATGTGCCCGAGGGCTCGCCAACTATTACATGGGCCAAAACGTCATCGGCGAATCGTAGGTGTTTGCATGTATGCTTGAATGCATGCATTTACCTCTACCCCTTCGGGGATTACAGGCGTGAAGTTACGTTTTGTACCATTCACACATTCTAATCAAACCTCAATTAAATAACGAAAATAAACCCAAACAAAGTTGCTGGTGCAAGTCACTGCAGAATTCCCTCGACTGTATTTAATCTCTATAATCGCGTCTCCGATTGCATTACCTACCCTTCCACACTTAGAGGAATAACGCCCTTCCACATCTTATTTTTCTAATTGAAATTTACAAAAGTTGAAACTTCGAATTCGAATTGAAAGTTTCAACTTTTGTTTCACTTCCGCATCTCGAGTTACAATGTAGGTAATGTATTTATCGCAAACTTAATTTAAAATTTTTAACGTAGAAAAAGTTTTGTTCAAAGCCGCCGTGTAAATGAAACAAGAACTTATAAACTTTTTTATTAAAAAATATAAAATCAAGTTCGAAATATTTGTCAGACAGTTACCTAAAATATGGCATGACTTATAAAATTGGCACATATTATAATTATTACATATCTATAAGCTACACAACTTTCTTACAAACCTAAGTAAAATTAAAGCAAACAATGCAGGCCTTTTTCTCCTTCAAATATAAAAACCCGTACATTATTAGATAGGTATATTTTAGGAAAAAATATTCAATAGTTCATGTTTTATGGTAGGTACTTTTGCTTGCATAAACTGTTGTGATATCATCGGCAATAATAATTTTTAAATATTTCAAAACGAATTTCTTCACATTTAAATCTTTACCTTCTCATCATCACCTTCGAAACAAAAGTAGATGTCTTCAAAACTTTTTTACAAATTTAGCTACTATAAAATAAGTGTTATTCGATTCAGGTTCTTCTTTGTTCGAGACTGCGGCGTTTAATTAACATTATAAGCCTGTAATATTTAAGATTGGAAAGTTATTGTGCCGAAAAACTACAACCTGCAATTGATATTTTATGATATCGTTATTCATGTCAACATCAGAGAAACAAAATGTGATTCATTTAATTCATATAAGTAACAAAAAAATATGTAGGTAAGTATAGGCGAGATATTTGATACGATCGTCAACCACTAATAAAAATAATAATATCGCAATAAATTACACTAAGTTCAAAATAATAAAACAAACTAAATTCTACATGACTAATTTGTTTTTATAAAAACTGCATTATTCGTTTTCTGGATTTAAGAACAATAATACTAATAATCATTAATAATTCATAATAATATCTGTTTTACCGAATCAACTTTCTTTAAAACTGGTTTCTCTAAATACTTTTTCACAATAAAAATAACCGTTGGCGCCAAACAAATCATCAATGAAATCAATAGTGTGTGATGAAAAGACTAGTAGAATTTACTGTGTACCTACTTAACCCTTTTTTCACACGGCTATTCGTTTTCTGAAGTCGGTTTTTTGCCGTACCTATCACTGGGCCAGTTTTTTACTAGTACGGCTTTTTTTGTTTTCTCACCGCCGTGCCGACAAAATGAAAAAACTTTCATAAATGTTCAGAGCAAATAAGCTAACGTGTCTTGTGATATGGCATATCTAATAGAAAATAATATTATTAGACCCATTATATTACCAAAACAAAATTTTTACCTACCATTAAAATTTTATATATAACAAGAAATACCTTGAGGATAGATTTAATAAAGTTTATTTACATTATCCAGCCATGATTTGAGACAATTAAGACAAGAAGGATACAATTTCTTTATTTTTTTGCACAGTAATAAATTTGACTTCATGCAGCTATAGAAACTGCAACTCCCAGATAAATATACTTACTATGCTCTACAAATGTTCATAACTTTGCACATTTACAAATGGATAACAATGTAACCCTATATAACACGCTAGATCTAACTGCAACGTTTAAAAGGAAAATATATTTATATTCTTTTAAAGTTACTTAAATAAAATAGCAGTAGGCACAATAAATGACACAACAGTACAGTATCATTAATTAAACGAATTGAATTACGTTTACATCTACGTGACTGTTCATTTGAGTTCCTTTTTTCTGTCGGTATTAACACACAGACAGATGGCACGGGTTGATTAGTGGCATCCGCAACTCTTAACTACCATATTTTTGTACTTCCGAAGAATTACATTAGAATCGTCAGTGTAGTAGAGAACTGATATTGGAGATAGCTTGATCGGAGCACACGACGGTTTAGGCACCTGAAAAGAATAATTTCATATTAAATATTATATACATATATACCTGTTGCGAACACTATGATGGTGCGATGCGACGGCACTGAAACTTGGTATTTATTTTTTCAATATTTTTAATATACAGAATTTACACTTCTACAGTTTTATTATAAGTATAGATACCTATACCTACCTATTATTAATTCGTATGAATCTAATGTTAGATTATTTATTTTCTTACATAACTAGTAGGTATCTACTAGGACTACTAGGTGATGCAATAATAAAAAATGTATAATAGTGCCAATCGATGGTGTCGCGCTCACGACACGACAACGCGATAACTTCGTAGTTCTCGTCACCGTAAATGCGACGGCGACGCTGTTTGACGATGTCTATGTGACATAATCTAACAGGGTAAAATATTTGTTTTTATATTAATTCGCAATAACACATGCTTTAAAAAAATAGGGCACTATATATATGTATTTTCTTTTAGCGATCATTGAAACTTTACTGATGATCAGTAAAATGCGTTCACCGCTGTAAAATTGGGTTTTTGTATATTTTTTAATTCGCCAACAGCTGTAATCAAAGTATCACGGGAATCCACAAAACCGTCATTGGTTTGGCCGACTAGTCGGCTCTCTTTTACAACCAACTAATCGGCTAGTCGGCAAACACATAATCAGCACATCTCTAGTTATGAGTATGGCATCAAGCATTAGGTATCATGTTAGGTAATTATAATGGCAAATAGTGTAATATTCTAGTTGATTATTATACTATAAGAGCTACAAACCTGAGTAGGATTTAGCAAATGTACAAGAGTCTGTACAATCGCATGATTAGTTGCGTTTTTATGGGCGTTGAGAGGGAAGTTACATTCGCCACTGCAGTAAAAAGCGCCGTAACCATCAGGTGCTATTATCCAATCCTTAAACAAAACAAACATATTTCTTGAAATTAATACGAAACGCGCATGGCCCCGCGGCTGGTGTAGATCGTAAGCGATCTACTCGGTTAAGTGATGCGGACGCGGTCGGGTGTGTGATGAGTGACCGCTAGTGGTAAATTAAAATGCGCGTTTCCGTGCATCGGAGAGCACGTTAAGCCGTCGGTCCCGGTTGCTATCGATAGATAGCAGTCGTCAAACCTTGTCGGAGACCTTAAGGGCGGTTTGAAAACATCCGACAGCGGGGTGGTCACTAACCCGTATCTCCACCAACCCGCATTGGAGAAGCGTGGTGGAGTAAGCTCCAGGCCTCATCCCCAAAATAAAAGGGGAGAGACTCGTGCCCAGCAGTGGGACGTATAATGGGTTGCCATAACTATTATAATGAGTTATTGATTTTGATTAGAACATCCTTGGATGTTAGAACATATTAAATATCTTTAGGACTATAGTCATTAAACTTTAAAAAATCGGTCTAGTGCGTGTTGGGCCACGCGCAGTGTAGGGTTCCGTAGCTACAGAGTAAGAGATGAAATGAAAAATATAAATAACTATTTTCTATGGAGTTGTTCGAAATTTTCGAGTAAAATGCATTTGGTCGACTATTACTCGTAAACTTGTAAAGCCAACTTAACACTTGACTCTAATGAAAATTGGCACTTTAAAGCTTAATAAGTCACGAACAGTTAACTAAATCGAAAAAATGATATTTGCACACCCCTAACATTTTTGAAAGACCTATCGAACGATACCCTTCACTATACAGAAAACGAAAATTAAAAAAAATATTCGCGCGTTACATTTAGGGGAGGTACATACATACATAAATAATTTATTTTTTCATGTTTTTATTATACCACTTTGTCGGCGTAATTAAGGTGTATGTACCTATACTTGTGCCAAATTTCAAGTCTCTAACAACAATATTTTTTGCGCTAAACCGCGGACGGACAGACAGACAGACAGACAGACAGACAGACGGACATGGCGAAACTATAAGGGTTCCTTGAATAATAGTTGAATAATACAAACTCAAAAAACCTTTACCTGCCATTCCAAATCCTTGAAACTAACGTACAAAGTTTGGATTTCACAACTTCTTGTTGTCCAGTGTGATGTATCTGTAAATTCAAATAAGATGATGTCAGTCACTAAGACTCTTGTCGTCAGTAGAAAAATATTTTCCGGATTTTGATGGACATTTTTGATAGATTATAACACGACATGGTCTATGTCTGTAGATATGAAACGACCTTTATTAACGCACTATTAATTTACCAAAAACATGATTTGGTGGTGAACAGCCCTATACCTTTTTCCTACATTTATCACTTACAAAATCTCTAAATAAAACATTCAAACCTGTAAGCGGATTTCTCAAGTAATTTTCTGAGTAGCCATGAGCTCGCCATCTCTTTGCTTCACGTTTACGCCTCGCACCAGCGTCAGAGCTGCCCAGTTTTGGGCCATTTTTAAAGAACGCGACTAAAAATGGCTGCTTTCCTTCAGCAATAGCGCCTCGAGTTTCTTCAAGACCAATCTCTTCGGGCTTCACATGACGCTCTAAAACAAAATAGAAAAAATTGGAGGTTTTGCATTAATTCGTTTTAGATATTTACAAAAAAAAAGGAATAATCGTACAAATCGTGTTATAAGTGCGTCTGTAACGTTCACATTACATTTTTCAAAACAGCGTACATTTTTTTTCTGAATTGATATGGGTATTAATTTTGTGGTTAATATAAATTTCGTGGTTAATAACTGTTGCTCTGTGACATTAAATTTACTTGTAATACTAGCTGCCCCGACCAACTTCGTGTCGCCTTAGAGATATAAAATAGAAAATCATATGTCCAAAACTTCGCAAAATAATATTTGAGGGAATCACCCTTAACATTTAGGTATAAAAATACTGACAAATATACACAGAAAATTTTATAACGATCGATCCCTTTTGGAGGAGTATTGTTACAGACACTGTGACATAAGAATTTTATGTATTAGATTTACATAGTTATACAGTAACTTGTGTACCTGGTTGTGAATGTGGATGCAGAGTGATGAAGAAGCCCCGATTGTCAGCTGGCGCACTGAGCCAAGCCGCAAGTGCGTCCGTTACGTTCAGCTCGAGCCAGCCTTCCGAGCCCGCACTCGTGTTCACCGCTGCCACTCGCTCCATTTGCAAACCACTTCAAATTTTATAATTGTGATAAATTAATCATAGATTAGATATAATATTCAAAGATTGTTTATAAATTCATTCACAAGTAAAATGCCTACCCGCTTCCTACTTCGGGCAATATAGGCTACATCTTCCGTTTCAAAATCTGATTCTGAAATGGCGATGAACTCGGCACAGCTCGTAATGAGTGGTACCTCTGTGCCTCCGAGGCAATACAAAATTATGTGTTGATTTGGTTTCGTTTGATTGCCAAGCATTCAAAAACGTAGTACGGTGTTTTACAACTATGCACCTTATATACAAATAGGTATTCAAAGAAGTATAATGTTACAAGCATTGTTACAAGACAATCTGAGACGGAATTTAACATTATTGGTGGTAGAGCTTCAGTGGAGCTCGAGGGCGTAGTGTACCACCGCATTAACTTATCTTCTAGTCGCTAAATGACCTAGTGTTTGTAGTGTTCAGTGCTATCGTGTTCCGGTTAGACGACTATGTACGCCCCTGTAACTTCCGTATGATTAAGGACTCAGAAGTGGTTACGCATCTACGTTGAAGTCTTTGGTTTTTTATGTAGAACATAAAAAAACTAGACTTTAGCCAATCCATACACTAACCCTCCTATTCATAAACGTCCATGTCAGTCTCACTGACACAGCAATTTGTTCTGGTACACTCAATGATACGCAATATTTATTTAGTTCTTGTATTAATAAGAAAGTATTAGACATACGTACAATGTGTCCCGGTCACTTGACCGCCCGGCGTTTTTCGAGTATTTGTACAAAATTAAGGGTAATTACCTACTTTTATACATGGATCTTGCCGGCTTTGGTTTTTATAAACGATTTTTTATTTTTTTAAGTACGAGTATATACGCGTAACGCGCTGCATGCTGCGTGCTGACGTGTTTTTTACGATATTTCCAAAGTTTTTACATCTTTCTTCATTCATTTTTATTGACTAGCCGAAATCATAGTTTATCAATTAAAATTATCAAACATAACTAAAATGTAATGACGAAAAACGCCGGGCGATCACCTATCCCTGGGACACATTGTATAGTGAAAGTCGAATCAGGAAATTACGATAAATCCCATATAAAAGATATTCACCCTAAACTATCAACACTGATGACTCGATGGGCTACGACGGTGTAGAGGCTAGTGGGGTCGGCTGTGTGCGTGGCGGCCTGGTGCAGCCGCAGCTCGGCGGTGAGCAGGGAAGACGCATCGCCGACCGCGCCCGCCACCTCGAACCACACGTGTCGACCATGACCGTGACGCAACGCACCCAAGTGATGCTCTGGAAATGTAGATGTAAAGCATATGAATAATGTTTATATTATATGCAAACTTTGCTTACTCATTAGTCTAGTGGTGACATGGTAGTCTATTAGTTATTTAAAAGAAAACGATTACGTTTTCCTGGGATGGGAGCTTTGTTTGGGTATCTATATTCGACATCCTCTCAAACTAGCTGATACGACCGTGACATATGACGTGGATACCCTGATCTTTTCAAACAAAAAGTACTCAAGCCTTTCAGTTAAGTATCTACCTACTCACAGATGTTAAATGAATGCAATCGAAACTCCCCCATCCAAATTTCTGACGATATGGAAGTGAGGTGAGTGGCGACTTTTAAAAAATTTGAACAGCTGCTTGGACGCGACTCTATATAAATTATAGACAGCTCAGATTTGATAGAGATTTTATTGGTTGTAGAGTTCCAGTGCTGGAGGGCATAGGCACTACCGCATTATCTACTCTAACTGCTGCCAAATTATAGCGTTCAGCACTATCGTGTTCACTACCAAAAAAAGAGATAAGTAGGTAATCAACAGTATGCAGTGTATCCCCCACGTCTTAATCTGACGCGCTCGAGTAAATCCAAAAATACCCTCTTGGGTTCTCCTTAAGATGCATCTATACCCGGAATTTTAATTCGATTCCTGGTTTAACATTTTCAGTGTTGCAACGTAATGACAACTGCTAAATAGTGACATTGCGAAATTAATCGATACGAAAATGAAATATTTCCGAATCGATTCAATTCGTTTATAGTATTATCTAAACAACTACTATTTTAGCGCAGTAGTTTCGTTTTTCACGTACTTATAGGCGTTGCGGATCATTACTTATTCAGTGACCGTCAAAACTTGTCGTAAAGGTTTTTTTTTTTTTCGTTGGAGACAACGTTTTTGTGATGTACTTGGCTGAGGATTCATTTTAATGGCAAACCGAAACAAACAAATACACTTAAAGTTAAAAAAAAAAACTAGCTAGCTAGGCTCTTTTATTATTACTTTTAATATAATATTGCAATGGTTACTAATAAATAAATAATTATTGTGATTAATAACAACAACAACAACAACAATACACTTTATTGTACACCAGTAAAGAATACAAAGAAATACACAATAGAGTTACAAAGTATACAAGAGGCGGCCTTATCGCTAGATGAGCGATCTCTACCAGACAACCTTTGGGTAGAGGAAAAGATGTAAAAGAGTAGGTTAGGGGTGTACAGATCAAAATATAGAACAGTAAATACATAATAATAATAATAAAGATTTACACATAAATAGACACATAACAATATCAATACCATATATCATAATATATCTACTATAATTAAATAAATACAGGTACTTGATAATATATAGAATGTATTTTTTTTCAATAAAAACGATCAATAAATCTTAAAACTGGCACACCAATATTCAATATTATAATTACATAAACATAAAATCGCGATTTTTTATCGATTGTTGGGTCCATCACTATTATGTTAAATGTGGTATCATTATTTTACGAAGTGACAGTAGCTAATGTCAAATTGGAGTTTTGGCGGGAACCTTGAAAGAGGCGTATGGTGCTCTTATTTTATTTCATTTTCTTGGTGTATTTTTAAGTTATATTGAATAAAGTTGGTGGCATTTTGTTTGATATAGGTTTATTACAGTGCCCGTGTATAGTGAAATAGAATAACAGTGCGAAAACACGACCTTTCAGGTTGCCTCCAAAACTTCATTGTAAATGTTCTGGTAAAGTAGCCATCGCTTTACTCGAATTACTTGACTGTAACTCACTTGACTGACATATTATACTTGATAACTTATATACTTGATACTTACTTAATATACTTGATATTATACTAACTTTGACGCTGCTTAAATAAATACGAAATATCGTTTTACTTGCCACTGGCAATATGCGTAATAGCGATGCCATAATAATAATAAAAAAAAAAATGTCAAATTGGGAATCGAATTAAAAGTCCGGGTATGTAAAACCAGATGACCCAGATGTTTCAAATAGTTTCAAGACACTGGCCGTTCTTGAGGTCTAGGTAATTAATATCTGGTATAGAAAGAACGGGGACATAATCGTACATCAAAAGATTGTTTTTCATATATGCTTGCCAATGTCCAAAACGTTTACTATCGTTCAATTATTATGCATGCATATGCATTGAAGTGTGTACTGCAATACAAAATAGTTACGACCGTGTAAATTATCATAAAATGCTATTCTCATGTAAATTTATACGCAACCTAAATGGCAACAGGTGCGGAGTAGAGTTGTTTGACAAGACATGAAACTTGACTCCCAATGCACGTGTTACGTGTCTACACGTCATTTTAACCGGAGATAAATAACATCCGCATTTTTTAGGTATCATCAGAATCTTTTAAATTCCAATGTTAGATATAGATATTTAAGGTATAAATAAGTAGGTGCCTAGACCTTAGACACAAGCCAATTACCTACCAACTCGAAGTTAATTTTATAGATGTAGAAAAACCTTTACACCTACCTTCTACCTACCTAAAGAATTAAACTTGTCACATTTTTTATGTTATGAAATGGCAATCAAGCCTACAGTTTACATTGATGGTTAGTAATATGGCAGCCTATAAACATCTACATGAGACTAGAGATTCAAATGTAGATGCGTTGCCACTCCTGAGGTCTAAGGTATTACCTATATCTCTGTACCGGGAATTACAGGACCGTACCTATATCACCACCTGACCGGAACACGATAGTGCTGAACACTACTAGTTAGCGGCAAGTAGATCAGGTAATGCGGTGGTGCTTACGCCTGCGAGCTCTGACACTGGAGCTCTACCACCAGTAAACAACTGCCTTTTACTTTAAAAATAATACGATATACCTATTAAGTGCCGGATAAGAGAATAAGCACATTAAGCAATTGCTTGTTCATTTTAGATACAGGTACATAATATTATAGAGTTATGTCTCCTACGAAGATCAAAACCTTCCAGTTCTAAGTAAAAAATATACCTACGCAGAGTACGCAGTTATTTAAATGCCTACTAAGTAACAATTTTTTAAATTTTTCTAAGAGTTAGGCTTATATTTTTAACACGTACCTATTTGGTCTGTTGTTGTTTTTGTAATTCATGGTGGCGCCGAAGTTTGCCAGACGGGATCATTCTTTGGTATGCGGCTCATTATGACTCATTTCTACCTGCGCTCCTTAAACGTCAATTTAAATAGATAGAAGTGATTTTTTGTATCTTTAAGATAAAAAGAATTCTGGTATCTTAAATTTAGTTGCCAGCACGGTATTATTCGAAACAAAAATAGGGTTGAAACCAGGGTTGTAACGGAACTTCTCATCCGCTTCCTTTTTTTTTGGCGGAGTTAAAAGGTTTGATAACGTTTCTTTAGTCGTCACAATTAAAATTTTCATCTTCATATTGTATGGAGTCATCTTCAAACTAAATTATTTTTAGTGTAGTTAACCAGTTTTTACTGGTGGTAGAACTCCAGTGACGGAGCTCGCGGGCGGAGGCACCACCGCATAACCTAAGGTAATTGCCGCTAAATGGTAGTATTCAGCACTATCGTGTTCCGTTCAGGTGGTAATGTTCGGCCCTGTAATTTCCGGCACAGAGGCATAACACCTTAGGACTCAGGAGTGGTAATGCATCCGCATTTTGATCTTGGTCTTTGTGTTTCTATAGGCTGCGATCATCACTTAACATGAATGTTAACTGCATGCTTTCCATTTAGTACCTACCTACATTAAAAAATACAAATGGCCCATAAACACAATACCCAAACAAATTCACAAGAAAGCCCTTCTCAGAAAACGTCTTTGCTACTCCTAAGGCCCAAGCTGTTATGCTGTCTGTCCAATAATTATAGTATACTAGCTTTTGCCCGCAACTTCGTCCGCGTGTAGGTACTTAAAAGTTATCTAAGGAACTTCTGAACAGGAAAAGAAATCATATAGTTCCAGCCATAGGTATATATACTCTACCTGTGTACAAAATTTCATCGAAATCCGTCCAGTCGTTATCGTGATTGAGCAACAAACAAATGGTCATACCAAACTTTCATATTTATAATAGGTACATAATAATAAGATTATTACCTGCCCAGAACACGATAATGCTGAACACTACCATTAAGTGACAAATAGATTAGGTAATGCGGTAGTGCCTCCGCCCGCGAGCTCTGACACTGGAGCACTACCTCCAGTAAGCAACTGCCTTTTACTTTAGAGATAATATTCAAATATTCATTGCCGGATTAGCTTTTATGCACATTAAGCAATTGCTTGTTAATGCGGTACAGCCTACGCCCACGACCTCCGTCACTGAAGCTCCACCACTAGCAAAATATGGAAGATAATCCTTATATATTTATCCACCTCCGCCTCCGCCTACACCTCCGCTAAATGGCCTCCTTCACAGCCCTAATTGCCTTAGCCTGTATGCTTGCATATTCTCTGGACGCGGTACCTACCTACTTCTCGAGTACCAACAGCCAGGTGAACCTAGTAGGTGGTGCGCCTACCAATGATTAGAGTGTAGATGAGTTGCACCCCCTTATCGTAAACTTATGAAATGTGTTACTCTCCCCCCTAATGTCCTAAACCGAGGTTCCAATCCAAAGAGTTGCCTTAGGTAGGTACTTAAATATTTTAGGCTGACAGCCTTTCGTACTCGCTGATTACTCGAAGTAGACAAGCCATCTAAATTAGAGGGTACAATTAAAAAAGAAAGAAAAGGTTCTTCTTAGTAGATATCTACGTATAGGTACAATGTGTAGAAGCTAAGGGTGCATAGACATGCACTGGTATGCAGGCAGGCCAACAGATGATTATGCGAAGCTATCTGATGTTTGTTATTGCTGTTGCCTAACAATTACCTACTGTGGAACGAGATAGCAAGTACTAATAGCTGCCGAAAAACAACCTTAGCTCAGAATCTCTTCGTCGCCAATGGCAAAAAAAAACACCGATACTCAAAATATTGCAGTTCAAAGTTGAAACCGTATTTTCATACGATCAAAAAGCACTAGGGAACGTAAATAATTGGATACGATCTATACCTACCAAATTTTTTATGGACATACGAGTAGGCACTAGAAGATGAGAGAGCCTGAAACAATTACTGAGCTCCGAAAGGAGACTCTTTTAGGAGAGTGAGAATAACTATTCTGGAATAATGCTAACACTTTAACCGAAATAGGTACCTACTTAAAGTATTTTTTTATATTAGGTATAAAGATGGAAAACAAGCATGCAGTTTTCATACCTAGATGATAGGTACATAGGTAAATACTACAGTCTGATACATAGATAAAAAACACAGAAATATGTATAACATTGCCACCCCTGAGACCTGAGTAGGTATTTTTTGGCCTCTGCTATAGAAATTACGGAATTATAAGTATTCATTTCAATTAGTTAACTTTCTAAGTAGGTACCTGCGCATAATTCCAACAAACCACATTCTCAGAGATGTGGGAGGTAAACAACAGTTTAACAGCTTTATAGGTACCTATCTATATTATTATTATTATTATTAAGCGATCCATACATTCGACACCACAGACTAATCAGGGTACCTAGCTATATCGTCGAAGTTCGACACTGATTCACTTTATGTAAGCATGATATCTAATGAACTAGGTATAAGCTATACCTAAACGCAGTTCAATCTATAAATAGGAGTTTCAAAGAACTGATAAAGTAGTGAATAACATTGTTCTGAGGAAACAAATTAACACATATAAACATTGTTACTTGAGGTATAGTTACGTGTACCTACTAGGTACCTATGTAAACTTAGGAAATATCCTAATTAAATAGGAATTTTATAAGCTGAAACGAAAGATTTAAAAATCTGAAATATTTTAAATAAATATAGGTACCTATATGTTTTTACTAAGACAAAACATAAATTAATGATAATTGATAATACCTACTTACTTTTGCTTTGAAATGTCATGATAAGATCACTTTCATCGATTGCATGTTGTTCTTCTCCACTGAGAGCCATCTCAGAGCTGCGCGTTGGTCGTGCTTGTTCATGTTCTTCCGCTAGTTGCTTGTAGACATCCAGTAAAAAGCTAGGGGCTGAACGATCCAGAGGCGGCGCACCCGTACGTCTCGGCCTTTCGCCAAGCCCCAACAGTTCTAATATCTCATGTTCAACCACTTGCCTCTCGTGTCGAGTCATCGAGTGATGTATAACAGTTTGGTCGACACCATTATCGATGTATAATCCAGAGAGAGCTGATTCGGCTACCACCATAAACAAAACTATTAAACTCGCGCACCGCCACGCCGCCTTCGGGCCAGTCATGTTAGCTGTCCCCGTTTGTATGTACGCCGACAGAGCGCCCACTCGACTGGCGAGTGGCGAGTGTCAAGAATCGTGAGCCGGTCGCGGAATCGCACGAGACCAGCCGCAACCACTAAACCTGCCCAGTCAAGGTAGGCCGCCGACCGCCCGTTGCGCCGCACTCGCCACAGTCCCCTCCTTCGCCATACTTCGTTTCATTAAATGTAAACAATGAATTGCGCTCTAGTCTACCGCAATAAACGCTTGCACGTCGACACGCCAGACTTCATACATACTTACGTATAGAGATTAACTGCATCTAAATAGGTACTAAGTACCAATAAAGATGACATCACAATCTTAAACCTAATTGAAGATAATTACATAACTACCTACACAATTTGTCGGTAAGTAAATTATTGAAGTTCGTGAACGCTTAAGATCCTCTCATCGAAGATTCCTTACTCGCGGACCGCTCAGAGTTTATTCAGGTAAAATTCTACGACTCAGTCTAGCCGGTGCAACCGGTGCAATTATTGCCTAATAGTTTATTGAGTTCGCTATTAAAATGTATGAACCAAGTTTAGTACCTACCTAGATATAATAAAATCGACATTAAATTACTTATTCTCTGGCTATGGTTCGAAGATTCTATTTAGTTATGCCATGAATTAGATACCTACCTAAGAATTTAAATGAAACGAATGTTCCATAATTGTTTTTTTTTTTTGCCGAAATTTCAAGCTACGGAAGTATGGATCTTGTGTAAATATACCTACAATTAATATAACTCTTTGAGAGTAGTAGGTTGGTTATGTTACTTCAGCTATTATTATCGTCTTTCAATGGACAGGTAATGCAGTATGTTGATTTTGAATTTTAAAAAATGTCGTGAAAAGGCAATCAAGTATAGGTAAAGTCACATTGATGGTGGTAAATACTGCAGCCTATGAACATCAACATAAAAACTAGTGATTTCAATGTAGATGTGTTGCCTGCCACTCCTGACGTCTAAGTTATCATACCTCTGTGATGGAAATTACAGGGCAGTACTTTACCACCTGAACGGCACGGCGTTCAGCGCTGCCAAGTTTCGCTCAGTCACTCCAAACGATCTGCCTCTACCATTTGCCAAAAAATAGATTATGTAATGCGGTGGTACCTACGCCTGCGGGCGTAAGAAAGGGGAGCTCCCTATAATATAGGGGTAGGCCGTGCCATGCACGTAACATAAAAGTTTATATGGGGTTAAAGTATTGACCTACCAAATATGCGAGCTCACTAATTAACTGATGAACTTCCCCTGGGGTCGCGATGCTTTTGCAGGGGGTCGCGAAAGGTTGGGAGAAGTAATTAAAATAAAAAATCGATAAAGTTTAAAAGACAGTTACTGTACAAAAAAAACTATGTCTAGTAATTATAGAAGATTTTACAGCAGGTTATTTGCTGCCAATTATATGTATATACAACATGTAACGGGAATAATTCATACTCGTATTAGAAGATCGAGTTATAATCATAACACATGAACTGAAGTTACATGTTTATGTATTCATTATTTTTCATATAAAAAATAAGTTGTCCTCAATTTGTACGAACATTATGCACACCCTACGCATACTTACCCTACCTCTACCTACGGCCGCACATAAAACACAAACCTACTCACATGCGCACACTGTCGCAATGTCATGTAGTGTAACCTGCCCATCCCTATTTAAAACTCGCTAGTAATAAGATTCATTTTCACTATTTTTATTGCTTATAATAGGTTGGGGAAAAAGTCTTTTCGTATTAGTATTAGTATTAGTATGTATGAACTTGTAATAAAATCTCTTTGGCTGTAGTATTTGTATCTGGCTGGTTTTGGTATCATTGAAAGTTAAAATTTTAAAGAACATAATTCCAAATTCAAATTAGGCAAATGTGTGATTTGCATTTGTTTTTCGTACTGTCAAGATGAGTGAATCTAATGAAAAAATTCGATACATTTTAAAATTTTACTACAAAAAAGGTAAAAATGCAACGCAAGCCGCGAAAAAAATTTGCGATGTTTATGGACCTAGTGCAGTGTCTGTGAGAGTAGCACAAATTTGGTTTAAGAGTTTTCAATCCGGAAATTTTGATGTCAAAGATGCACCTCACTCTGGTCGCCCTATTACGGATAAAATGGATGCCATTTTTGAAAAAGTGGAGCAAGATCGACATATCAGTAGTTACGACGTAGCTGAAGAACTGAGAATTGATCACAAAACAGTTTTGGCGCATTTGAGAAAAGCTGGGTACAAAAAAAAGCTAGATATTTGGGTACCTCACGAGCTCACTGAAAGAAACCTAATGAACCGTGTACTCATTTGTGATTCTTTATTACGACGTAATGAAACCGAATCATTTTCATCATTTTCATTACAAGAACGTGCGAAAAAGGTCGTGGTCAAAGGCCGGTCAGGCTTCACAGACTGTGGCGAAACCAGGGTTAACTCGCAATAAGGTGATGTTATGTGTGTGGTGGGATTGGAAGGGCATTATTAATTATGAGCTATTACCACCAGGCAGGACTATCGATTCTGAACTCTACTGCGAACAACTGATGAGATTAAAGCAAGAAGTTGAGAGAAAGCGGCCGGAATTGATCAACAGAAGGGGTGTGGTGTTTCATCATGATAACGCTAGACCTCACACATCTATAGCCACTCAGCAAAAAATAAGAGAGTTTGGCTGGGAGGTGTTAATGCATCCGCCGTATAGTCCTGACCTTGCACCTTCAGATTTCCACCTGTTTCGGTCTCTTCAGAATTCTTTATGCAATGTTAGGTTAACATCACGAGAGGACTGCCAAATCCACTTGTCGCGGTATTTTGATGAGAAGTCCCAAAATTTTTATAGCAATGGGATCATGTCCCTACCTACAAGATGGCAAAAGGTTATCGAACAAAATGGTACATACATACTTTAGTTAAATTTAAATAAACTATATTAAAAAATGTTTTGAATTATCTTAAAAATGCGAAGAAACTTTTTCCCCAACCTAATATTATTATTTATAATAAAATGTCGTCTCAACGAGCACTAACGAACTTGTTGAGATTATGGATAGACGTTGTTGAAGACTACTTGTGTTCGTTCTTGAGTATAATGAAACTCTTCAGAAGGTTGTAGTAGAATATATTTTTACACAAAAAACAGCACAATTTATACAAAAAAGGAAAATTAGAAAAACCAATAAAATAACAGATAAATAATTAACAACCAATAGGATTTTAGATAATTGATAATGCTATCTCAATTTCTGTCTCTTTTCCGGCACGTGTCGATTTATCGGTCAAGGTCAGCGCGGGAGCAATGCGCGCATGCGCGATACGTTCGAAGTTCGGTGAACTCCAGTGCGCATGCGCCAGTCGCCAGTATAAGTATGTGCGGCGCTCGCTGACTCGCTCTTTCGCTCGGGGCTCGCAAGATGAACGCACGCGTCGCGGGAGCTCGCCGGCTGACGACGCGTGCCGAAGATGTAGACTGAAGCGGAGACTGATGTGGCTATGAGTTCAAGCTGGATCTGAAGTCGTGCGGTGAGTATTGAAGTGGAGACGTCGAAGACTGAAGATGTTAGAGCGTGGTTGCAGATGAAGAGCTCTAACAGCTCTTTTCAGAGCTACCATCCTGTCTCTGTCGAACGTCATCTGTACAGCATATAGTTCTTTTAAGAACTTTCCTGTCTCTTGTGCGTCAATGCGTGCTGTACTGAAACAGTTCTTTTAGGAACTATTTCGTCACCGTTTCTACTGTTAGTGGCTGCTACAGTAACCCCTCAAGTGAAACGTACCGGCAGTTTGACAGCTCGGCCTCGACTTGTCACTCGGTGAGTCGATTGCTGTGATGTGCTCGAAGTGTTCGGTAACAGATCTTGAGGTATAGGTATAAGGTTTTCAGGTAAAGGTAAAAGGTTTTCAGGTAAAGGTATGTGGTTCTGAGGTAACGGTAAAGGATTTTGAGGTAAGTGGACTTGTGGTAAAGGTAAGTTTTCAGTGTCTTCCACAACATAGGCAGGCTTGAGTCTGTCGATAGATATGTTGGTTTGACGCTCAGGTAACTGGATCGTAAACACTTTGTCTGTGCGATTTACGACCTTATAGGGACCTTCATAGGGTGTTTGAAGCGGTGTGCGTATCGCGTCGACTCTAATAAACACATGACTGCAGGTATGTAGGTCTTGATGAACGAAAATGTGTTTATTGTTTCGTGCGTTACGTTGTTGCGGTCGATTTTGCGCGATGATTTCTCGTAGGTTTTGCACGTAGCCGTAGTCCATTGATGTAGGCGTGGTCGATGTGCTTGCCTCGAAGAAATCGCTGGGTAGACGTAGGTTATGTCCGTAGGTTAATTCGGCGGCGCTTACGTCACTATCGGAGCGGAGAGCGGCGCGTAAACCGAACATTACGGTCGGCAGTGTTTGATTCCAGGAACTTCGCGCGTCTGATAATTTGGCGCGTAAAGATGATTTTAGCGTGCGATGCCATCTTTCGACGATTCCGTTGCTCTGCGGGTGATACGGAGTTGTTCGTATTCTGTTTACTCCCATTATTTTCATTAGGTTTGTAAACAAATTACTCTCGAATTGTCTTCCTTGATCCGTAGTTATTGTTGTAGGGCATCCAAATCGACAAATCCAATTGTTGTAGATAACTTCGGCGACTGTTTCGGCGGTGATGTCGGTAGTAGGTATAGCTTCGGGCCATCGGGTGTGTCGGTCGATCATTGTTACTAGGTAGCGATGTCCTTGAGCGGTCGTAGGTAGCGGTCCTACGATGTCGGTGTGAATGTGTGTGAATCGCTCGGTTGGCGGGAAAGTTCCGATCTCGCTGTGGGTGTGACGATGTATTTTGCTTTTCTGGCAATTTATACATTGCTTCGTCCACGTTCCGATGTCGTTGTTCATTGCCGGCCAAAAGTATTTTCTCGTAATAAGTTTCCGTGTTGTTCTCGTTCCGGGATGACTTATGTTGTGTATACTGTTGAATACTTCTTGGCGATATTGGGTAGGTATGTACGGTCGCACGTATGTAGTGGAGGTGTCGCAGTATAGTTCGATGTTGGTATTTGGTATACTGATTTTTTTAATGCATAGGTTTGGCTGTTGCATTAATTGTTCGATGCTCGGATCTTTTTCTTGTGATTTTGCAATCTCTTCGTAGTTGATGGATGATGGACAGGATATGGCTTCGATGCGGCTGAGAGCGTCGGCACAAACGTTTTCTGATCCGGATACGTGTCTGATATCCGTGGTGAATTCGCTGATGAAGAGTAGTTGTCGCGTTCGCCGTGGCGTCTCGGTGTTACTCTGCGTTTTGTTCATCGCGAATGTCAGTGGTTTGTGGTCGGTGAAAATGATGAGTGGTCGCCCTTCGAATATTTTACGGAAGTGAGTAACTGCCATATGTATAGCTAGTAACTCGCGATCGTAGGTAGAGTACTTCTGTTGCGCATCGGAAAATTTCTTCGAAAAATATCCAAGTGGTTGCCATGTGTTGTTTATGTATTGTTGAAGAACTGCTCCTGCGGCCTTGTCTGAGGCGTCGCTGAATATTGCGAGAGTGGCGTGGTGAGACGGGTGAGCGAGTAAAGCTGCGTTACTGATGCTGACTTTACATGCGTCAAATGCTTGATTCGCGGCGTCGGTCCACTCGATGACTGTCTTATCGCGCTTCTTTGCATCGTGTAGGTATGCGTTCAGCGGAGCTTGTAATAAAGCGGCGTTAGGTATGTGATCGCGATAGAAGTTCAGCATGCCGAGGAAGCGTCGTAGTTCTTCGATTGTCTTTGGCTTGGTGTATTTAAGGATGACTTCGACCTTTTCTTCAGGTGGTTTGATGCCTTCGTTTGACACGATGTAGCCGAGGAATTTGACTTGCGGCTGACCGAGAACACACTTGGCGGGATTGATTGTGATGCCGTTTTCTTCCAATCGTGACAGTACGGTGTTGAGGTGCTCTCGGTGTTCCGTTTCATTGGTTGAGGCGATCAGGACGTCGTCGATAAACGGGAAAACGTAGTCGAGTCCACGCAGTACTTCGTGTATATATCGTTGAAAAGTTTGGCCTGCGTTCTTCAAGCCGGGACACATGCGTGGGAATTCGAATAAACCGAATGGTGTAATGATAGCGGTTTTTTCGATATCTTGCTCTCGGACTATGATCTGGGCATATGCGCGGTTCAGGTCAATTGTCGAAAATACGTTTTTTCCGGAGAGGTGGTAGGTGAAGTCCTTGATTCTGGGAACTGGGTAGCGATCGGGTGTTGTAATCGTATTGAGGCGGCGATAGTCACCACACACTCGTATATCTCCATTTTTCTTCGGTACTATATGTAGTGGTGATGACCATGGGCTCTTGCTGGGACGACATAAACCTTGTTGCATCATGTTCTCAAATTCTTTTCGAACGGTTTCGTATCGATGCGGAGGTATCGGACGGGCACGGCAGTGTACTGGTTGTCCGGTGGTTTCGATGTAGTGCTCGACGTTGATTTTCGAATTCAGATTCATTGAAGTGAGTCGCGTAGTGCCAGGGTATTTCGCAAGTATGTCATGGTAGGACTCGCGGATGTCGATACTGCGTATTGTAGGTATGTTTGTAGACATTAGTGGAGCGGCGACTTGTAGGTTTGTGACGCCATCAATCAATCTTCGATGTTTGATGTCTACGATCAATTGATGGTGGTTGAGGAAGTCGGCTCCAAGTATCGGTTTCGACACGTCGGCGATGATGAATTTCCATTTGTATGGTCGTCGTAAATTCAGGTCAAGTTCGAGCGTTTTCTCTCCGTAGGTATTTATCGTTGTGTTGTTTGCTGCGTACAACTTGAATGGGAGCGGCGTTGGTGTCTGGCCTTGCTTCCTTGGTAGCACGGATATGTTAGCCCCAGTGTCTACCAAGAAGGAGTAATTCGTCTTCCGGTCACGGACGAATAGGCGGTATGATGAGTTGGGAACGCCGGTATCCGCCTCTGCCAACGTTCGTTCTAGTTTTCCGACTGTTGCTTGTAGGTACATGGTGTAGTGCATCGTCTCGCTTGACTACCGAAGCGTCGATGGTAGTAACGAGAGGTGCTTCGTTGGCGGGAGCGCTGGCGGTACCGGTGCATGTTGTTGTTATTGTGGTACGGCGGTCTTGTTTTTAGCTCGATGATTTCCAAGGTCAACTTGCGGATCTCGTCGATGAGGAAATGGGTGTCGGCTTGACTGGTTGGTGCTGGGGTAGGTGGTGATGGTGGTTGCACGGAGATAGCGGCGACATCGTGGGTTTGCTCGAGCATAGTGTCGGCGAGCAAAGCTAGCTCTTCTAGAGTTGTTTGGTGCCTAAATGTCTCGCTGACGGCGAGGACAGATCGGACGTGGGCTGGGAGGAGTTTGGTCCACATCATGCGCAGCGTTGTGTCGGTGACCTTGTCCTTCGCTAGCATGCGCATACGTCGTAGTAGGTGGGTGGGCTTCTGGTCACCGAGCTCCATTTCAGCCAGTAGTTTTTGTAGCTGCCGGCTATCTGATTCCTCATAAACGGAGATCAGTCGCTTCTTGATGGCCTGGTATTGCTCGTCCCGTGGTGTGTTGCAGAGGATGTCGGCGATCTGCTCAACGTCCCCTTTATCGAGCTGGACGAGGACCATCTGCGTGAGCTGGGCGGTACTTCTTTTTAGGTCTTCAGTGGCGGTCTCGAAATTTATGTACCACAGCCGTGGATTGTCGCGCCAGAATGGGGGTATGCGCATGGACAGCGCTATGCCATCGGCGTGTGGTGCGTGAGACGTCGTTGGTGTGGCGGCTTCGTGGAGGCGTCCTGGGACGAGTGGCTGGGTGGGTTCCATGACGGTGTTGTGTGGATGGGCAGCCGGACAGGGATTCGCCTTCCTTTTTTTTCTTTGCAGGCTGTATGCAGTAAGTCGCTGTACAGCCGGGCAGAGCTTCGCCTTGTTTGACGTGTGCAGGTCGCTGGGCAGGCTGGCAGGGATTTGCCTGGTTTTCTTTAGATCCTCCTTGGTATCACGTCGGGGTCACCACTGTTGAAGACTACTTGTGTTCGTTCTTGAGTATAATGAAACTCTTCAGAAGGTTGTAGTAGAATATATTTTTACACAAAAAACAGCACAATTTATACAAAAAAGGAAAATTAGAAAAACCAATAAAATAACAGATAAATAATTAACAACCAATAGGATTTTAGATAATTGATAATGCTATCTCAATTTCTGTCTCTTTTCCGGCACGTGTCGATTTATCGGTCAAGGTCAGCGCGGGAGCAATGCGCGCATGCGCGATACGTTCGAAGTTCGGTGAACTCCAGTGCGCATGCGCCAGTCGCCAGTATAAGTATGTGCGGCGCTCGCTGACTCGCTCTTTCGCTCGGGGCTCGCAAGATGAACGCACGCGTCGCGGGAGCTCGCCGGCTGACGACGCGTGCCGAAGATGTAGACTGAAGCGGAGACTGATGTGGCTATGAGTTCAAGCTGGATCTGAAGTCGTGCGGTGAGTATTGAAGTGGAGACGTCGAAGACTGAAGATGTTAGAGCGTGGTTGCAGATGAAGAGCTCTAACAGCTCTTTTCAGAGCTACCATCCTGTCTCTGTCGAACGTCATCTGTACAGCATATAGTTCTTTTAAGAACTTTCCTGTCTCTTGTGCGTCAATGCGTGCTGTACTGAAACAGTTCTTTTAGGAACTATTTCGTCACCGTTTCTACTGTTAGTGGCTGCTACAACGTTAATCTCATTTTCGTTTGTATTGACTGTGCACCAAATGGGTGACCATAATGTCCATAATTATTTAAATTATTTACATAATTCTAATTAATTCTGGGATAAAATATTACCTACATTAAAAATGCCTTAAATCGATTCAGTTATCGATTCTGAACAAATTAGTTTCGGGTTGTACATTTAATGTTGTTACACAGTGTATATTTTAACCCAAACATGATATCTCCGGGCACATTGCCAAACTTCGAGGTACTGGGAAATTTCCAGAAAATGGAAAAATCCCAATAGAACCAGAGATAAAGGACTTTACACCATTATCTCTGATAACCCTCCACGTAGAAATCGAACCTAGGACCTCAGCGTAGAAGTAGTGGCCTGCTACCACTAGGCTACCGAGGCAGTTTAACTTAAAATTAAGAAAAACATGTACTTAATTAAAATTTTAAACTTTAAATGCTTTTGAAAACAACATTGTCAAGTATCTGCCTAAAGATTTATAATTGAAAAATAAAGATAAATAATTGAATAATTGATTAAATAACTGAAGAATCACAAGTATCTAAGTAACTTTTTATAATTATGGTCCCACAGTAGGTAGCCTAACTGCGACAACCGCACATATGACTATGTATGAAAGCCCGCGCACTAAGGGACCATTCACAGACCACACTACTACTTTCTACCAGCAAAGTTTTAGAACTGCCGCACCCCGGCTGTCTAGTGTGCATAGGGGCTTAGTGCGCAAGCTCGCAGCGGTCGCAGCCAGGCAGCCTAGTGCACTCGGAGCCTAACAGTGAACATGAATTCATTAGTAAAAATTGAGGATGAAAGTTCAATGTGTAGCCTTTAATGTAATTTACTATCTTAATAATACATCTAAATTTAGAAATACAATATTATAAATAGGGAGTAATGTAGGCCTCAGGAGTGGTGTAACGCATCAGCATTTTGACCCTGGTCTTTCTGTGGGTAATATGGTCTATAGGCTGCAGTCATCACTTAACATTAATGTGAACTGTATGCTTGTTTACCTTTACCTTCCATTACATAAAAAAGGTTCTATTTTTCAAAAGCAATTTAGAACCAGTGTGAAAGAAAAATTACATATTGAACACATGAATCATAGTCATCATATTTTTCAATCATTTCACATATTTCTCCATGAACTTCTTATGAAACTCAGATCGTAAAGAATCATTAATAAATGTATTTGGTTTCTTTTCTGGTTCTGATCGAGCACAATTTTTGAAGACCACATCATCATCCCATCTTCTTTTAACCTGAAAAAAATAATATATCAATGAAATGTACACTGCAAAAAAAAAATATTTTATCTGTACCTTAAAGTTACATACCTAATAAAGAAATATCATTAATCATTAAATTTATACAAAGTGTATACCTTTAAATCATTTTTTTGTCCAGCTGCTGAATAATTTAATAATGGATTGCCCGATAAAATATTTTCCATTCGTATTCTTTCCTCCTCTTGTTTTCTCTCAGCTTCCTGTTAAACACAAAAATTAAATTTAATGTAATTGTATTACACAACTGCATAGCAAGGACTATTGTAGTAGTATAGTTCTCTGTCCAGGACCATATCCTAGTGAATATGATCCCAGACAGAGATAAATGTTTTGGATTAATTTAATGGATGGTTTCTCTTCCAAAATATCATATCAAGGCAATGAATGACTATAATGTCACAAACACTTACAAAAGATTATGAAAGGCTAAGGAATTAATATTAATATACAATGATTAGCATATTGCACAACACATATGCAATGTGCCATAACCACCATTTGTAATTCATTCATTGCTCTCATTCATCCCTCATCATCAATCTATTGGCACACATTTTAAATGCATATAATGTAAATAAAAAAAGACCCTACCTACACATGGTGAACAGTTTAAATAGCTGGAAATTATGAAAAATTATATAATTATATGATAGTTATAATACAACATGTAACAGGAATAATGCACACTATTTAAGAAATAAATTGTTCTCAATTTGTTAGAACAGTATGCACATCCTATGCATACTTACCCTACCTCTACTGCCACACATAAAACACGAAGCGAAAAAAAGTGATGTAGCGTAACTTGCATACCCTTATTTAACACTCGCTAGTAATAAGATTATTTTTTTTTCCACTATTTTATTTTTTAAATTATTATTTATAGTAAAAAGCATTGTCTCAACGAGTTCAAATAAACTTGTAGAGACTAGCATTTTATTTTGGATAGATGTTATTCTCATTTTTGTTTATATTGACTGTTTACCAAATGGATGACCATAATTTCCTTAATTTAAATTAACTTTGAGACAAAATATTACCTATATCAAAAATGTTTAAAACTGATTTGGTTATCAATTCTGAACTATTTCGAGTTGTACATTCATTCCTGTTACACATTGTATAATAATATTGATTTGTACACCAAATGAATTAATCACAAGCAAAACAATACCTTCTTTGCCTGTTCAATTGCTCGTTCTTTTTTAATTTTATTCAATTCAGCCAACAGTGCTGCAGTGTCATCATCAGAATCATCAGAATCTGATGAATCACCTTCCAAAGGATCATCTGCATCTAAACTTGCGGCTGGTACTTGGTCCACCTTTAACCGTTTAACTGGAGGCTCAGTTTGTCTTCTTGTGGTGGGCCCTTTCACTTCCTTTTCTCTTTCATCAAGTTCTTTGCGGAAATCACGGGTTCGCAGTTCATCTGTGGTGCCTTGTCCTTGTTCCCTGAAAATTTAAATGAAATATGTACTAGTCAAGTAATTTTGAACAAAATATCTCATAGGCACGTCAATTCTAAGAAATTTGGTGAATGGGTACCTGTATTTCAATTTTGTGTGACCAGGCAAATCTCTGCTAGAATACTGTCGTGATATAGCACTTAAATCCTTTTCTCCTCGGCCCTGACCACCTCTAGCGGGGTCAAAAGTAGGTCTTGCTGCTGTTGTCATGATTCAATCGCAACCAGCCAACCACTTCTTTTTGAATCTGAATTTGAATCACTTTTTATTGAACTTTTTCTGCAATCGTATTCCAAATTCTCCACACTCACAATAGCAAAGAATATTGTTATATTGTAATGGAACTATGAACAGTGGTGTGATCCTCCTCGAGAGTAAAATGAGTAAATTGTTCAGTGGTATGATCTATAATATGATCTGAACACAGCCTACAGTGCAGGACTGAAGGCTAGACCAGAATCCAGAATAGAAAATAGAAAGAATTGAACCAACCACCAAAGAGCAAAATAAAAGATAAACAAAATCTTAGTTCTAGAAAGCCTATACTCGGAATTTGCTCGGAAGGCTCGGAACGGAACACGGAATTTTAATTCGATTCCTGGTTTCGATGACTATTGACTGATTGACATTTTCAGTGTTGCATGCAACACGGTTAAATAGTGACGTTGCGAAATTAATCGATACGAAAATGAAATATTTCCGAATCGACTCATTTCGTTTATAGTATTATATAAACAACTACTTTTTAGCAGTAGTTTAGTTTTTCATGTATTTGTAGGCGTTGCAGATCATCACTTTTTCAGTAACCGTCAAAGCTTTTCGTAAAGGTTTTTTTTTTCGTTGGGGGCAATGTGTTGTACGTCTTTTTGTACTTGGCTGAGGATTCATTTTGATGGAAAACCGAAACAAATAAATACACTTATAGTTAAAGAAAACTAGCTATATAGGCTCTTTTAATATAAGTTTTTAATATAATTGAAATAAAACATTAACTTTTAATGAAATATTGAAATGGTTACGAATTAATAAATAATTATTGTGAATAATAATGTATTTTTTCAATAAAATCCATCAATAATTCTTAAAACTGGCACACCAATGTATAATTACATAAACATAAAATCGCGATTAAAAGTCGGAATATAGTAGTTATATTCTCTTTGGCTGGTTCCGTACAAAGTATTGGTCTCTGTTGTATCGATACTTGAGTAGTATCGATTAGTGATAGACGAATGCGAATGAATAGTTCGAATGATTTTTTAGATATGCAGGTATTTGAATTATTCGACTGTATGAAAGAGCCGTTCGAATAATAAAAATCATTCGAATGATTTTACATCACACTACAGGAATGGCTCTTTCTTACAAACTAATGTTTTCTCATAATTATATTAATTTATACGGACTGATTTATAAAGGTTCTAGAATAAATTTAATTAAAGGGACCATGGACCGAGACAACAGGAGTGCTTTTTACACAACATTTATTCAAGACCATAGACACAGAGTCTTCCCGTCGTATTATGTCGCAAACATAAAATTAATTTAATCAAAGTTTAATAGTATATAACTTTAACTACAATAGTTTCAAGATGTTATTTATCATACCCTGTAGGGTTGCTGAGGATTCCACTGCCTCTTAATGAGGAAGTTCCGTTATATTTTGGGATCCTCAACCGTTTCCGCATCCTCAAAAATTAAAATAAAAAAATCCTCTTCCGCTACCGCTTCCTCAAAATTTAAGAGGAATTTATGAGGAATTTTGTTGCGCATGCGCGTCGCGTATCGATGGCAACGCACACGCCGCAGCACGGTGCCAGGCCGAACAGGCGAGCGAAACCTTCCCACCCGCCACCGGCGCTGTTCCTTGATTGTTTGTTTTAATTTTATTGACATACATTATTTTGTTTATACGCGTACTCAACTTAAAAAATCGAAATATTCGGGGCTTAACAGAACTGTATCTTTACAATATCTATCTTCTCTTCCTTCAAATGTACCAGCAAACGACTTTTTAGCAATGCTGTATTGGTATATGATGAGCTATAAAACCGGTTGTTGGGGAAACAGCGTCCAAATATTTTTTTTATAAAAATTAACCTCCCTGTTTAAATAAATTTCGATTAATAGTATTCAATTCTTTTATTTTATTGAATAAAATTCGACTTAAATACCTAATTAAGAAAGAAATAAAGACTGCATTCTTATTTTCATTTCAATTCCTAAATGAAATTGTGTCATTCACTCATCTTTTTGCACACCAATGCGTGTTTTTTTTTTATGTCTGTAGGTTGACAGACAAGCAGACGGGCCACTTGATGGAAAGTGGTCACCGTCGCCTATGAACATTTGCAACACCAGGGAAGTTGCCAACGCGCTGCCAGCCCTGAAGGACTCCTTTGACGTCATTTTTGAAGAACCTTTTAATGTAGCACCTAGGGAACACCTCAGAAGGAAGTTCGTTCCACAATTTACACGTTCTGGGCAAGAACGAACGTGAAAACCGCACCGTTGAGCACTGCCAGGTGTCCAGTCGGTGTGGGTGGAACTTCTCTCTTCGGCGGGTAGTACGGTGTAGGAAAATAGATGGTAGCACCATGTCAAACAGTTCAACAGAGCACTCACCATTGTAGAGACGGTACAACACGCACATATTTCCAATGTCTCTGCGTAGGCTCAGATGTTCGAGCCTGTCAGTAAGTCCTGAATCGTTAACAATACGAACGGCGCGTTTTTGTAGGGAGTCAAGTGGACCAAGCTAGTATTTGGGGGCTCCCGCCCAAAAATGAGTATGAGTAGTAGTAGCTGCCCCGAAGTGAAAGTGAATACTGAATGGCTTTGTTAAGCACCCCTAGCTTTTTGGATGCCAACTTGGTCTTACACTCAATGTGACTCCCGAATTGCACTTCGTTCGATATGTCAACGCCCAGGATACAGATTCTCTTACCAACGGCGATCGGAATGCCTTGGAACTGTGGTGCTACAATGCATCTCGTTTTTTTAGCGGTGAACGTGCAGACTTGTGTCCTCAAGGGGTTGAACTGCATTAAATTAAGTCAACCCCAATCCGAGACCCGTCCAGAGAGTGCTCGATTTCAGACACAAGTCTAGTCCTTCTTTCCTCGATAAGTGTCCGCGAGGCATTTGCACGGCTAGTGTAGTGTGCATATCCCGTACTATCATCGGTCTAGCAATGAAAATTGGAGTTTTGCTCCAACATTTCATTGATGTGCAGAAGAAAAAGCGTGGGAGATAGCACAGAGCCTTGCGGCACACCAGCGTTGAAAGGTAGTCTGTCTGAGCGCTGACAGTCAACTAATGGTGAGATTCACAAACCGCACTACGACTTTACTTTGAGCAAAGTATACTTAGAACTGTCAGAAATTTATGGGTTTTGACAGTTCGAAGCGTACTTTGCTCGAAAGTAAAGTCGTAGTGCGGTCTATGAATCTCGCCCTAAGACTTGTATATAACACTCAGACAGAAAGCTGGCTATCCAGTTGCATAGCCTCTCGGGAAGACCGTAGGATGGAAGTTTCGCGAGAAGTGCCCTATGCCAGACCCGGTCAAAGGCCTTAGCAATGTCGTTGTGTAGATATGTCACTGAACTCGTCCTTAACTGCTGGACCAATTTTGATGATTCTTTATCGTATGTGTTTTGAGAATGGTTTACATAGTAAAAATAATCAAAAGAGCATTTTGTAGTGGACCAACCACTACAAAATGCTCTTTTTTTTGTATATATATACTTAGTTAAGTAGATAGAGACAGGATAGCGGATTTTAGGTTGGGTCCTCTAGTATTTATATCTTCGTATCATCCTCTTCTCATCTTTCTGTAGCGCACAAGGCCTCCCGGCTGGTGTAGAACGCAAGCGATCTACTCGATTAAGCGATACGGGTGAGGTTGGGTGTGTGACGGGTGACCACTAGTGGCAAATTAAAATGCGAATTTTCGTGCTTCGGAGAACAGGACGCTGATGGTCCCGGTTGCTATCGACAGTTATCAGTCGTTAAACCTTGTCGGAGGCTTTATGGGCGGTTTGAAAACATCCGACAGCGGGTTGGCCACTAACCCTTGCAAGTAACTCCACCAACCCGCATTGAAGCAGCGTGGTGGAGAAAGCTCCAGACCTCCCCTTCTTGAGGGGAGAGACTCGTGCCCAGTGCCCAGCAGTAGGACGTTTCAAGAGTTGCTATTATTATTATGTCATCTGCTTCCTCTTCCTCATCCTCTTCCTCATAAAAATATCCTCTTCCTCATCCGCATCCTCTAAATTGGCGCATCACAATTCCTCTTGCTCCTCCTCTTCCTCAACAACCCTAATACCCTGTACCACGCCATGACATGTATAAATATTTAAAAAAATAATGAACGAAAATCAGACCGTCCGTGTGCCAATTTGATGATAAAAGCGTGTAAACTTAGTAAGAGAAAAAAAAACATTTATAAACCGTGAACTGAGTGATTATATTTACTAAAAAACCTTTCAATAATAATGAATAGGTATTGAGGTATTCAAACCTAGCTAACCTAAAGTTGCTTCAACGATTCGATGTATTAAAAAAAAAAAACGATGTTGATGAATTAAAAATCGGTTCGATTCGATGTGTCGATAATATACATCGACTGTTTATAAAACATCGATGTATATCGTGCACCCTTAAGTGCCCCTAATCTGTGCCAATCTGTGAATCTGGTGCATCTGTGGTCGAGAACGAGAGCACCGAGAACTCCAGAATCGATTAAAAAAGGCTTTATTAGACTAAGGTTCGGTTGCACCAAAACATTTGTTGAAGTTATTGATAATGTAAAAAACTTACTTACTATAATTTGATAAAGTTACTATTTTTTACTAAAAAAAATTAACATATATTTTGGTGCAACCGAACCTTAGTGTAAGAAAACCTTTTTAAATTAATTGCCTATTTCTTCATTTTTAAAACCACATACCTAATTACCTGCATGAAATATATTAACCTAATTATAAAAATAAATCGATGTATGGAAAACATCGATGTATTTTCTGATATATCGATATTACATCGATGCCACTTTCCGATGCATTTCATCGAAAAAACACTGATGTTTTTTTTTTAATGTCCATCCCTAGCACAGATTCAGAGACACAGACTTAACAGTTAAGATATATCTGTGGATTCAGATCATTCTCGACTAGTGATGCTTCGAATATCCGTATCCGTATATCTGTATCCGTTACTTTTCCCGCGGATCTCTTACCTTACCTTACCTTATTAATTTTCAAATTGATAGGATTAAATTGCTATTTATCTAAGTGATTAAGTAGAATTAAAGATGAGGAAGTTTGTACGGTGATATTAAAGACTGAACTTCAAAGTAGTGGTACGGGTAGGCGCAGGCTTGAGCAGGCATTTAAAGCTTTGAAAATATCGAGCAGTCGTGTGTTTGTGAAAGTATCGAATCAGTACTATCATAGATTATATTTATATACTGAGTACTATACATGAAGATATTACACATCAATGGTACTATAGCCGCGATGTCCGCGAACGTGTTTATGTGTTAATTTGCCTACCCCTATAAACTACTTTTTTTAAAATAATTTATTTTACGGCCATGGATTTAAGTTCTTTACATCCAACCTTCAGTTAGCGGGAATAATACTAGTTTATTAAAATAATAAGTACATAATAAATCTATGAAAATAATACTATTTAAACTTGGTAATCTAGTGTAATAATTAATTATTACATTATGTAAAATACTTTTTTTTGCTAATAACTACACCCATTACCATTACCACACTCACAGAAATAAATAATTTACCTTTTGACATAAAATCGAATTTATATCAGAAATGGGTAAACCAAACAAATTTGCTCTTTTTAAAGAAGTTGTGTTAAAAAAGGCAGCAATTTGTCGCCTACGCATTCGATGCCTGATTTGACATTTTCAGTGTTGCAACGTAATGACAACTGCTAAATAGTGACGTTGCGAAATCAATCTTTATGGAAATGAAATATTTCCGAATCGATTCATTTCGTTTCAATTATTATTTAAAAAACTACTATTTAGCGCAGAAGTGTCGTTTTTCATGTACTTGTAGGCATTGCGGATCATTACTTTTTCCGTAACCGTCAAAGCTTTTTGTGAACTTCTTTTATTCTTTGAGGTCAACGTGTCCATGTCTTCTTGTAATGTAGTTTTGGCTGAGGATTAATTTTGATGGCAAATCAAAACAAAGAAATACACTCCAAGTTAAAGAAATCTAGCTATCTAGGATCTTTTATTAAAAGTTTTGTTTTTAAAATGTAACTTCACGCCTGTAATCCCCGAAGGGGTAGGCAGAGGTAAATGCATGCGTTTTGTTTTTAATATATTTGAAAAAAAAAAAACTTTTAGAAAACAATGGAATGGTTACTAATTAATAAAGATTTATTGTAAATAATTATGTATTTATTTAAATAAATTCGATTACTTATTCTTAAAATTGGCACACTAATATTATAATTACATAAACATAGAATCGCGATTCTTTATCGATTGTTGGGTCCATCACTATTAGGTTATATGTGGTATCATTATTTTACGAAGTGATAGTAGCTAATGTAAAATGGGCGTGGGAGAAACGTCTCACCTTTGTGATTGGAACATTTGCGCCTGAAACACTAAACTGTTTCGAATCTTTGTATGTATCATTTCGAACATTTGGCACATTGCGTCAAAGATCTACTGTGGCGAAAGTCCAAAAAAAAACAACTCGGCTCATAAAAGCAAAATAATGCGAACGAAAAACGCTCTTAAATAGTTCGGCTTACAAACGCCATAGTCGTTAATATTACGTGCATAAGGTACTGTATAGGCGCAACGGAATAAGTAACAAAATATCATCTCATTTGGTATCCCACTCTCATTTGCTTAATATCGGTTCGCTAACTGATTCAGCTTCAAATGTTTCAAATGTCAAGTGTCTCGGTTGCGGTCACACTCAATCACTCAAGCGACATGAACGCGGTAAACAAAGAGCGATAATATTGGAGTTCTAAATGATGCAA
Source organism: Macrosoma leucophasiata (assembly GCA_036365455.1). NCBI lineage: Eukaryota > Metazoa > Arthropoda > Insecta > Lepidoptera > Hedylidae > Macrosoma > Macrosoma leucophasiata. Next base: position 14,957,485 of record JAWQUS010000007.1, on the reverse strand, counting down.
ATGGAATTATAAGTCCGAGTATATATAAAAGTCCCTTCAAATAATCTTGGTACCACAGGTAAACAAACATCCCTCGGTCATCCATTACGATATCGAGGACACTAGTTTATAACGCATTAATTACACATTGATTATACTACAAAAAAAATCAATATACGGTGCAAATTCACAGTAAATTACATTAATTTACAATTTTCGTAAGTACAAAGTACTTTTCACAGATTATAAAGACTGTGGATGTTTGCAGAGGCCCAGGGAGACCAAGACTGACCTACCACGACTAAATAGGTCGAGTTCTGTCTGACGGTGGGGTCAAAAGTTTTAGGAATCGGCGTGCATGCGCGTGTGTCAGTACCGGGATATCTGGCACTCCACCCTCTCTGCCTACCCTGCTAGGGACCTGGCGTGAAGATACATACATACATAAAGACTGTGTAGGTACGAGTTTGACATTCAATTATAGGGACGAGATTAAATAAACAAAACAAGGATAGAGAACGAAATGTTATCCGATATAATTGATGAGTGGATATAAAATTTATTTTAATTCTATTTACCTCGGTCACTCAATGATTCACTATCGATTATTTTTAGAAACAGAAAAAATATCGATATATTAAAATATCGATATATTGCCCAAGCCTAGAAAAAAGGAAAAAAGTATCAAGGCGCGCGACCACAGAGAACATTGCGCGCGACGTAGGTACTTACGAGATCAAAGAAGTAAAATTAATATCTTCTACGTGTGAAACATTTTTATTAATATAATTGCAGCTATCCCGTTTTAAAACAGGTATTATTTATATCATAGTCATAAAAGTTAAAATATTTATCGAAGGTGAAAGTTGTAGCACTAATACGTTAGTTGAAAATGAACTGGGTTCCACATGGGATTTAATTAAGTATGTGCATTACATTATATTTTGGATATAAAATATGTAGCTGAAGTGAAATTCTTAAATTTTACTATTTGTACATAATTTTAATTATTAAAATTTATATCGTTTACCGAATTGTGGTGCGGATATGTCAAATCCAAACTTCGTGTTCGCCATTTTGTTTAATCGATGCAAATTACATGTATTGTATGATGGTACCTATCAAAGTATCTACATTTTCTAGAAAGACTTATTTACATTGTTTTTTGTTACGCGATACCTATGCAATTACAGTTATATTTTGAGCTCTGTCATTTCAGGTAGATTTGATGGACATATAGAAATAGGCCCACAAGTTTGAGTCTGCACCTCACTGAAATTTAGGACAAAAAAAAAATATTAATTATAATTGATCACAGTTTGAAATGTAAAAGAGTTAAAACCTTCCTACTTAGTGTTAGGGTTAAGTGTAATATCTGTGTTCTTATTTTTCGGTCTTGAATTAAGCCCCCAGCTACAGTATAGTAACTAATGGAAATTGTACTATGAAAGCATAGGACAATCCTTTTATTACCCTTAATTGGGGTGTTTTACATTTCACTTGAATAGTTAATTGATTACTTAATTTTACTTTAACGTCTCCAGGATGGCTGAAGATCTGGATGTTGAGGCAATGCTAGAAGCCCCATACAATAAATCGGTAAGTTTTTTCCTAAAATCATTACGTTAATATATATGTTGTTCTGCCGTCAATTGGGCCAATCTTATGTTTATTTAAATACTGCCCTAGATAATAACTATGAAATGATAATTTTCTCTTTACATATTAAGAAATAAATTTGTTATCTTTGGAAAGTAAATAAGTACATTAATTTTTATTGAATAATGATTGTAGACAATTGTTTTGCCTTTCACTAACATTACTCACAAACTTCGACGTTGTTAATTGATCACTTAATTGCCAAAGAAAATTATATTTTCAGACATGTTAATTTAAATTTGTGATAAGTACCTACTTTAACATTGAACATATTTGTCCTTCAATAATCAATACTTGAATAAATTACTCAGTCATTGATAAAATGGAATAATTGCTATTATAATTCTTGCTCGCAACATTTAAAGATTAGATAAGTAATTTGCGACAAGTTATTGGAATTACAAATAAAGACTGGTACAATTTCATGCTTAATTTTCATTCTTATTAAATTTACTGAATGCCCCAGGCCCAAATAATGGGTTAACTGTTCACAGATGTAAAAATTGTTAACTTTCTGTTATCAAATTGATATTTCTGTAGTACATCTTTGATCAGTTAAATAAAATTATATAAATTATCAAACAAAATTACATTTGAGAATCATTTCTTATATTTATAGAACTTTGTGGTAATAGTCCAGCATACTTCACCGACCTGAACAGAAAGAGGTATCCACTACTATAATTAATAATTCTTTTTCTTTACATTTACTAAATTTAAGTATGAATAAATTTCATAAACAGTTATTGTTTAATAAGAATTTAATAAATGTGATGAAGTTACAAATAAATGTTTGAAAGGACCATGCGCTGATGGGTCATAAATCTTTTGCAGAAGTATCCCTGTGTGATGTTAGCGCTGTGTACATCCTTAGTCAGTGGTTTACTGAACGGTAAGTGTAGACAAGGGAAAAATACTCGACAAACAACACATCAAACCAACGGTGACTGTAAACTGGCATCAGTAGTTTAGGCGAAGTAAAAGACCAACATTTGTGTCATTTCATCTGTGGCTCATTGAAATGACATGGATGAGATATCACGGATGTTTTCAAACAATTATTTCAATTTAACTAATGCAGTTTTTATTTATTCACTCGGCGTGTGTTGCTGTGGCGCTGCTTCTACCTTGTGCTTTGTGTGACAGGATAACACATCTTCAAAGCATCGATCGGACAAGTATTCTGATAAGCACAGAGACAGAGACAAGGATAGCAGTAGAAGGTGAGACTATTTGTAGACTTTTATTCATATATTCACAACTATTTCATGTAATAAACAAATATTAAATAATTATACTTTCATTGATTGCACATGAACAATGACCAATGAAATATACAGTTAACCATTTGCAATCAAATACATTATGCACATACATTACTATTACATTACATACATGCAAGGACACTGCATGAATACATTGAGAATTGGAAAATTTATGATGTTTTATGTGTGAGTCCACCTTTGTATTTTCAGTTTTAGTTTTTTATTTTGTATTTTGGCATTTTGTGTATTTTTTTTCAATTATCAAAAGTTTTAAAGAATCACTGATTTCTTCAGACGCAGCCGATCAAGAGACAGAAGAAGATCACGTGACAGGGGGGATGCTCGTCGTTCAAAAGAAAGAGATGATAGGAAAGATCGAGATCGCAAGGACCGCGATAAAGATCGCAGCCATAGAGAAAAGGACCGCGAGAAGGAGAAGGAGAGGGAAAGAGAACGGGAAAAAAGGAAGAGCAAAGAAAAGGACAATGAACGGAGCCGCGGAAGAGAACGTAGTCGCGACAAAGATTCGCACAAGAGAGAAAAGAGCCGAGAAAAAGAAAGAAAAGAAGAATATCGCTCAAAATCAAGAGGCGCCGAGCCTAAATTAGATGAATTACCTCCCGAAGAAAGAGATTTACGGACTGTATTCTGTATGCAATTATCACAACGTATTAGAGCAAAAGATTTGGAAGAATTTTTCTCTTCAGTTGGAAAAGTCAGAGATGTAAGACTTATAACATGTAATAAAACAAGGAGATTTAAAGGAATAGCTTATATTGAATTCAAAGATGCTGAATCTGTGCCCTTGGTAAGTCCCTTTTGCATCTTGTTTAACTATTGAAAGATCAATAAAATAAACAAAATTAGTTACTAATAACGCTATTTTTCCTTCCAAAATCAATTACTTATTGTTTAATTAATTACTTATGTACTTTTCAGGCCTTGGGTTTAACTGGACAAAAATTATTGGGTGTTCCTATTATTGTACAACATACACAAGCAGAAAAAAATAGAGTTGGGAATACATTGCCAAATTTAGTACCAAAGACAAGCAATGGACCTACAAGGTTGTATGTGGGTTCACTACATTTCAATATTACAGAGGATATGTTAAGAGGCATATTCGAACCTTTTGGCAAAATTGATCACATACAACTTATGACAGATCCAGAAACAGGAAAAAGTAAAGGGTATGGTTTTCTGACAGTGAGTATTATCTGTATTATTCTATAGGGAAAATATAATAAAATAACATTAATCTACTGGTCTGCCACTACTTAACTAACAAGACAGTTAAAAAAATTGAAATATTTCCATTTTATTTTCAGTTCCATCATGCAGCAGATGCAAAGAAAGCTTTGGAACAATTAAATGGTTTTGAACTGGCTGGGAGACCCATGAAAGTTGGCAATGTAACTGAACGCACAGATGGAGGATCTAGTACAAGATTTGATGCCGATGAATTGGACCGTGCTGGTGTAGATCTTGGTGCCACAGGTCGCCTACAACTAATGTTCAAACTTGCAGAAGGAACTGGCCTTCAAGTAAGTGACCTATTTTAAACCTAATTTCTTTTAGTCTACTCTTACATCAAACCAGTAACAGTGCTACAGTAGTATGTGTGAAAGTTTGTTTCATCCAGTTCAACTGGATATGGCCTCTAAATCAAGAAATTATCTCACTACATTTCACTACCTGACGAACTTCGTTTTTTCCTTAGAGGTATAGAAAAAATATGTCCCAAACATTGAAAAAAAATATTTTGTGAGACTCACCTTACCATTTAGGGATATTAAAAATAGACTTACAACTGATTCTCATACTTAACAAATATACACAAAATTTCATAATGATCAGTCTGGCCATTTCAGAGGAGTATTAGTACAAACATGTCAGTGCTTGTTGAGTTTCATGAGAATCAGTCCATCCATTGTGGAGGAGCGTGACATGAGAATTTTATAAATACAGATAAAATATTAGACTCCTTATTTTTTTTATGTTATGGAAGTGGCAAACAATCATTCAGTTCACATTGATGTTAAGTGATGACTGCAGCCTATAGACACTCGCACAAAGACCAAGGTCAAAATGCAGATGAGTTACCACTCCTGAGGCCTAAGGTGTTATGCCTCTGTGCCGGGAATTACAGGGCCGTGCATTACCACCTGACCGGAACGTGAAAGTATCCAAAATTTTCTTTCTTTCGTATTGCGCCACCAATTTTCGTTTTTTACACAACCTTATGGTTGACTGGTATAGAATGCTTCCTAGCATTAAGTCCGCCTCATGTACTCTCAATGTGCACGAAAGTTAAAATAAATAAATAAATGAAAAAGTACTTTTGCACTACTTACTTTTCACTCTACTGTCACATGTAAAAATGGAAGTCAATCTTCAGAGGACAACAAAAGTGTATTGTGTTAACCAAACACAGTACATGTAAATGCAGTTATCAATGGCCTTCCAAACCATTTTTGCAGAAACAATTTGATAACAATATTATGTTTTTGATGACACAAGCGAAAACAAATATTGCACTTAGTTTGTGTGAACTCAGATCTCTTCTAAGCTTCTTTATAATGGTTTATGTTATCTCTATATTTCAGATACCACCTGCAGCAGCTTCAGTGCTAATGGGAACAGGCTCGTCATTAGTGAACCCACAACCACAAGTGGCTCCACCTATTGCAACACAATGTTTCATGCTCAATAATATGTTTGATCCTGCGACGTAAGTATTTATTGCAATTTTTTAATGAAATAATTTATGTTTGTGTAATATTTATGTATGTAGTGAATTAATACCTTTTATTATTTTATTTTAGCGAAACAAATCCAAGTTGGGATATTGAAATTAGAGATGATGTCATCAGTGAATGTAATAAACATGGTGGAGTGTTGCATGTTTATGTAGACAAAGCTTCACCACAGGGAAATGTTTACTGCAAGTGTCCTACTATAGCAACAGCTGTGATGTCTGTGAACTCGCTACATGGACGGTGGTTTGCAGGGCGAGTTATCACTGCTGCATATGTACCACTTGTTAACTACCATTCCCTTTTCCCTGACGCCATGACGGCACTCACACTGCTCTTGCCTACGCGACAACGATAATAATTGTTTCGCCCAAAAAAGCATTTAAAATAAAAGCAATTTCGGTACGAACATTTTGAATGTATGTGTTTTTTTAGGATATCTAGTGGTGTTCGTTAATCTAGATAATAAAATATTAATTATATAATTTACTTTGTCTTTATCATTAAAAGTATAGTCCTTTAAATCCTATGATTGAGCTGTATTTGAATGAGGTTACTGAGTGTGCGCGCATTGGTCGCCGCAGCCACACGTTTTTTTTGTGTATAAAGGAGGGTATTTGATACTGAAGGTTTTATTTTAGAATTCCGAAAACAGCCAGTATCCAGTAATGTAATGCTGTTTAGTATGTTCAAGATCTCGTAAAAATTTGTTTTTAGACATTCTCATGTAGTTAAAGAAATATCTTCATATTGCAGTAGGTAGGTACGTCTGGAAAGTATGTGTGATACAATATTCCTTTTGTAAGCCTCTCCCTTACCAATGAATGTATCCAAAATTTCTTGGTCCTTTTTTTTTCTTTTGCTATTGTAATAATGAACAAACTAACGCAGCAATATTTTTTTCTTCAACGTCCATTTTGGAGCATAATGTGAATTCAACTGACGAATGTAGTCGCAGGCGCGGCCACAATGTGCCCTGGGTGCGCTTTCCGCGCGGCCTGTCCGCCTAATGCGCGGGGACACTTGTCCTACAAATATTAGGTTGGGGAAAAAGTTTCTTCGTATTTTTTAAGATAATTCAAAACATTTTGTAATATAGTTTATTTAAATTTAACTAAAGTATGTATGTACCATTTTGTTCGATAACCTTTTGCCATCTTGTAGGTAGGGACATGATCCCATTGCTATAAACATTTTGGGACTTCTCATCAAAATACCGCGACAAGTGGATTTGGCAGTCCTCTCGTGATGTTAACCTAACATTGCATAAAGAATTCTGAAGAGACCGAAACAGGTGGAAATCTGAAGGTGCAAGGTCAGGACTATACGGCGGATGCATTAACACCTCCCAGCCAAACTCTTAATTTTTGCTGAGTGGCTATAGATGTGTGAGGTCTAGCGTTATCATCATGAAACACCACACCCCTTCTGTTGACCAATTCCGGCCGCTTTCTCTCAACTTCTTGCTTTAATCTCATCAGTTGTTCGCAGTAGAGTTCAGAATCGATAGTCCTGCCTGGTGGTAATAGCTCATAATTAATAATGCCCTTCCAATCCCACCACACACACAACATTACCTTATTGCGAGTTAACCCGGGTTTTGCCACAGTCTGTGAAGCCTGACCGGCCTTTGACCACGACCTTTTTCGCACGTTCTTGTCGTACGTGATCCACTTTTTATCACCAGTTATCAGCTTCTTCAAAAATGATTCGGTTTCAATACGTCGTAATAAAGAATCCCAAATGACTACACGGTTCATTAGGTTTCTTTCATCGAGCTCGTGAGGTACCCAAATATCGAGCTTTTTTTTGTACCCAGCTTTTTTCAAATGCGCCAAAACTGTTTTGTGATCAATTCTCAGTTCTTCAGCTACGTCGTAACTACTGATATGTCGATCTTGCTCCACTTTTTCAAAAATGGCATCCATTTTATCCGTAATAGGGCGACCAGTGCGAGGTGCATCTTTGACATCAAAATTTCCGGATTGAAAACGCTTAAACCAAATTTGTGCTACTCTCATAGACTGCACTAGGTCCATAAACATCGCAAATTTTTTTGGCGGCTTGCGTTGCATTTTTACCTTTTTTGTAGTAAAATATTAAAATGTATCGAATTTCTTCATTAGATTCACTCATCTTGACAGTACGAAAAACAAATGAAAATCACACATTTGCCTAATTTGAATTTGGAATTATGTTCTTTAAAATTTTAACTTTCAATGATACCAAAACCAGCCAGATACAAATACTACAGCCAAAGAGATTTTATTACAAGTTCATACATACTATAATGCGAAAAGACTTTTTCCCCAACCTATTATACAGCAAAAAAAAAATGTTTCGAGTAAAAGATAAGTAATTGCTTTGTTCGAATTTTGTCATTTCTAAAATAAAAAAAGGGAAGTTTTTATTAATATTTGCTTTTTTTATTCTGAGATTTTTGCTTACGCGCGTTTGGGGATCTGAAACGCATCTCGGATTGGGGTCGACTTAAAAGTCCAGTTTAGCTGCACGAAGTCAATTCTGTGCGTTCACCGTTACAAAAAGGTCCATTTAGTGGAACCGAAACTGTTGGGCTTGTAGCCACTCCACTCACCGTTGATAAGAGTATGGATGGAGAAGACTATTAGTATCCTGGGCCGTTGACTTATCGAACGAATTGCAGTTCGAGAATCACAAGATAGAGCCTAAACGCAGCCCTATCTGGAATACTGCTCTCAGAGAGTCCCCAAATACCAGCTAAGTCCACTTGACTCCTTGCAAAGACACGCCGTTCGCATCGTTAACGACCTATTGATAGGCTCTAAACTGAGCAGAGACAACAGGTACATTAGTCTACATTAGTGAGTGCACTGCTGAACTGTTTTGTTTAATAGGTATGGTGTCTCCGTCTCTTTTCCTGCTTCGTACTAGTGTGCGTTCGCTCACCTAAAAGTATCACCTTTTCAAGAATTGAATGATGCAGATAATTAGTGCCTTATATCGTGTAAATGTTTAATTTGTAACTGCCTCTGTAGCCTAGTGGTATCAGGCCACTACTACTACTACGCTGAGGTCCTGGGTTCGATTCCCGGGTAGGGTGTTATCAGAGATAATGGTCTAAAGTTCTTTATCTCTGGTTACAGGCGAGAAGTTACGGTTTTTTTTTTTAATTTGTGCGTCTATTGGCTTCAGAGTTATTTAAGAAAAACTGATTCTACTGTACGAACGTTCGCCCAGATTTTTATTGATGGGGTTAAGCTGTATATATTAAATATACAAAAAGATAGCTTAAATACGAGCACGTCCCGTGAAAGGCATGTTTGTGCCTCTTAAGATTTCGGCGTTATTTCGTTTCTTGCTGGGGGAGCGTTTTGGTGATTACCTACTCTACTACTATATCGGAAACGGTTGAACGCACACTCATGATTTTTTGTATACACATACAGTAAAGTGCATATTTGTGCCGGAATTTTCATTAACATGACTAGCATGGTTCACACGATCCTGTAAAGTTTCGCCGGCCTACTACATATCATTGCAGAGTTATTAACGATTTTGTCTTTTTTGAGGTTATTTTGGGAGAAATTACTTAAAATACGAAAACACTAGTATTCTGTGAACTAGCTTATTATATGCTTCTACAATAATTTGTGCACTATTTTGAGAATACGTATGCAAAAAATCATATTTTTAATTTACTGTATCTGTATACAAAAAATCATGAGTGTGCGTTCAACCGTTTCCGATATATAGCAAACACCAAAACGTTCGCCCAGCAAAAAACTAAATAACTCTGAAACCTTAAGAGGCACAAAGGCTTTCATGGCACTATGTCCCATTTGCCTCCGGTGGCAATCGCCGCGGGGGCATAATTCGTTTATACGTATACTCGTATTTAAGCTATCTTTTGCATATTTATACAGACCCATCAATTAAAAAAAGTTTTGCTGGGCGAACGTTCATGCTGCAGAATCTGCAATCTCTTTCTTCAATAAATCTGAAGCTGTTGGAGGCAAAATTTATAATTTCGGACAAATTACTATCTAAGCTAGTATCGATAGTATTGCAGCATGGCGATAGTTTCGATAGTACTATCGCGCTATCGACTATTTTTTCGAGGTCACGATAGTTCACAATACTATCGATAGACTATTACTATTGCAACAACACTGGTACCAGGCAGCTGTCTTCCCCTAATCTACCTATATAAAATTCCCGTGTCACTGTGTTTGTAACAATAGGTACTCCTCTGAAACGGCTGGACCGATCGTTATGAAATTTTGTGTATAGGTATATTATTATTTGGTAGGTATAAACAAACTAAAAACATTTATCAAGAAAGCATTTATTAAAATTAAAATAATATTACGCTGCTCTTATCCAATCAATTTCCAACGTAGCTGGACCTTTTTGTTTAACGGGTTGGTAAACTCCGCCATACATTTGTATGCCTATACTAGTTATCTGTGAAATATCTAATGTTTCACTGTTATTCACTCTTTTTCCTCTATAATAAGCTTTGAATTCAGAGAAGGGTAAACTCCTTACGGCAAATTCGTCTTTGGGAGCCTGAAAAGAAAGCAAAGAAATCATTCAGACAATTACTATCAAACCTTTAAATAAATTATCAGATGCCTATTACCTACTCATTTTTAAAGGAAAAAAGTAAAGAGCGTAGTAATCTTTGTGTATGTACCATAGGCAAAAATAGGTCCTATTTTTAAATGACATTGTGAATTAATTTGCATACTAACCTGGAAATACTGTTCAAAAGAATAATTTGGTTCGTCATTTAACCCCTTGTGTCTCAAGATTACTTTAAAACCACTGTATTGCCCTTGTCCCCTGCAATAAATCTGTAATTTCGTAAATCCCGTCAAATCGTAGGTCTTCAAAGATCTTATTCCAGCAAAGCCCGCTCCGTTCAATTGAGGATTCAATAGAGCAAAGAATATGGCCCTTCTGTATTGCGTGTTTTGGTGCAACACCATTACTGCTTTGGACATTCCAACATCTCGAACAGTATCCGATTGTTCTTGCCATACATCGGTGTTATCGTTTTTTGTAAAATCAAATATATAACGCACGTCATTATCTGAAATGATGCTGTAAATATAAAAATAACATTAGTGGTCATACTAAGGACCGATTTCACCGTCATAATATGAAACGTTTTACGAGTTCAACACTATTTGGTTTTCACCGACGAAAATTGTTCGTGATAAGGTTGCAATTGGATGCACATTTTAAGCTCCACCAGCACCACCGCATTACCTAATATACTTGCCGCTAAATGGTAGTGTTCATCACTATCGTGTTCCGGTCAGGTGGTAATGTACGGCCCTGTAATTTCCGGCACAGAGGCATAACACCTAATGTCTCAAGAGTGGCAGCGCATCTGCATTTTGACCTCTGGTCATTGTGTGGTTGTCTATAGGCTGCAGTCATCACTTAACATCAATGTGAACTGCATGCTTGTTTGCCACTTTTATTACATAAAAAAAAAAAACTCAGAGCAATCTGTGAAATCCGCTCTAAGGGTCGCCCGGGTGGAGGGTTCGGGCACACAGTTCGAAGCGGAGCGTCGAAGGAGTTCGATTCTCAGCCACCCCTCCGCGACCCCGCCACGTCCCCACTTGACGACGGTACCACCGTTAAGCGGCTGGGGATAGAGTGCAGAGCCAACAATGCACCCGTACCCAGCAGCTCCTCTCCAAAGCAGCGAGTGGCAGGCGGCTGTGCCTGCCACTCGCTGCAATACCAAACGCCCGCGCCGCTCCCTCTCGCTGGGTTCCTCTTGGCTGTGCCGGTGTGTGGGAACAACCACCGACTACCTACTGAGCCCCCAGCCACGACAAGGCGGAAACCCTCGGGGGAGCAACAATCAATTCAGTACCTCTATAAATCGAAAAGGTTATTAACCTACACTTGTTTATGCTAGATAAACAAATCACTGTGCATGCATACCATGCATACTTATTTGATTTATTTATTCTTTTCATCTGCACTTACATTATCCAAACAATGTTACCTTAATTGTGAAACTAAGATTAGTAGGTATGTGTAATATGCGTATTATTATTATATGTATCTACATGTATTAATGTAACAAAGTAGGTATATATAAATGCAACTCCAAAAAACACTGATTAGCCTAACACAAAAATTAAATACCAGTGAAAAAAAACTCAATGGAGCGAGTAGGTTTAAGTCAAGGTACTTACTTAGTTTCACACATTACACTCAAGCTTATACATTTAACTATGAATAAAGAACATAATATTCTACTAACAAACATATTTATTAAAATATATTAAACTTAGAGTAGTCGTGTGGTTAACTGGATTACTACGTTAGCAAATGATCAGCCACAGAGCAAACGTCTCCCTATCAACATTCGTTATTATCTGCTAGTGTAAACAATCGAATATGTAACTAAACATTTGACTCTCTTATCATTACAAAATGCTATTGACGTCTAGTGATATCATGTTGTTAAAAAAAGTTAATGAAAACTAAACGGCAATGAATAAGCAATACCTATTTTCTTTTTGTTTCCGAAACAGTATGTACGTCAGTGACTAATTATATTATTTTATGTTTTTACATTATACATTATACGAGGGATGTGAAAAAATAATCGATTATTTAAAAAATCGATTAACAATCGATTATTTTTTCAGAATCATCGATTTATATGTTCGATTTTTTTACAATAATAATCGATTTTCATTTTTGCTATTTTATGTTATGCTTTCAATTTATTTTTTTATTTTATGAAAAGATTATTAATTTATTTTGTAGTTCCCATCGTTTCTTTATTATACTAACAGCAACTCAATAATATAATTATTTTCAACGCCATTTAGTTCCTTGAAAACATACTTTATCTCAATCGGTAAAACAATACAGTCATTTCACATTTTGAATTGAGTAAACTGTGGTTTTTTTAAATTAATTTCCTCGTAAATTGAAACATTATTTTTAACCTCTCAGGAAACACGATCTGAATCTGTCACATTTTGCATGCCCGATATCTTAATGCGCGCAAAAAAATTGCTAGACCACCTATCAATATGTTGATTTCAACTACTTTTCTGTTCTATTTTATATTAATAAGTATTATAGATGATTTTCGTTATTCAGCAAAGCGTGTCACTATAATTTTTTTTTTCATGCCCGAAGTAAATTGTTAATGTTTATTAAAGGTTATTATCATATTGTTTCTATGAACAAATAAAGATAAATGTAAAAGCTTCAAATTTACGATGTTTTAAATTAGAACTATATAAATCGATTATTTAAAAAAAATAAGAGCTTTTAATTTATGATTTTTTAATTAAGAACTATAAAAATCGATATTTAAAAAAAAATAGCTTTGAATTTACGGTTTTTTTGCATTAGAACTATATACATCGATTTTTTTTTTTTAAATAATCGATTAATTAAAAAACGATTATTAGCCAGCTAAGTCACATTCCTACATTATACATACAAAAATTGTCAGACACGACACTTTACTATTGACTGGATTGAAGACTCACGCCGTATGGCGGATAAAGCAGCGCAAGCGAACCAGGGTGACACGCTCTACTGGATGTTCTAATAAAACGCTTTTTCACTGTTCACTATTATTTTCCTTCTGATTTCTTCCTTAGGTAGTGATACGAGTATTCCGAGTGCTGTCGACGAACTGTACCGGCCATACAAAAGTGCCCTACTTTTATTCTAAAATCTCAAGGTCATCGAGCTTAAGAAAACCTCCTGTGATTGGTTGTTGGTTCAAGTAACCAATCATAAGAGATATTTAAATTTCAAGCAAACAAATTTTATTATCTATGATTGGTTGATTCGAACAACCAATCAGCTATTAGATTTATTTGGCCAATTAAAATCTCTATGTATCTCAGATCATTACCGAAAGGAAACAACAGACATCAAAAATCTTTATTTTCATAAAACATAAACATATTTCAACTATAAAACTTACATAAAACTATTACAAATGTTCAAAGATACAAACAGAAGTCAAGAAAAGTAAACATATTCAAAAAACTATAATATTATGCACAAAAAACTGTTAAATTATACAAAACAAAGTAATATTAAACACAAACGAGCTTTAAGTGACACAAAACTATTAATTATACTCTAAATTACACAAATATTACATAACAAAGTCAAAATCTAAAAATAGAAGTTATACAATACTCTAACGCTATTGGTCACTTAAGCTCTATCTACGTTCCGATAACGTATACTATTGTGTACTATGCTATTGACGACTACACAACACGATTGTTATTGGTTGTCTACGCGCTGACAACGTACACTATTGAGGACTGTATGGCCGATCACTATCAAAACTGTTTTTTAATCACTAACACTGTACATTATTCATGAGCGTCCTGCACATTTCTCCCGCCGTGCTACTCAGCATCAGGTACCGGTGCAGGCGCGATGTCATATCGCACTGGCAGAATGATGAATCTTCTTACAGGCCGCCGTAGTATCCCCGTCTTCGTCTGTATGTCTGCGGTGCGCACGATGCCATCAGGTCCCGGGAACGTAGCGATGACCCGGCCACGAAGCCAGGTGTTGCGAGGTGAGTTGGGGTCCGTGACTTGGACCAGGTCCCCAACTTGGACTGTGGGCCCCTTGTCGTGGGGCTCCCGCCGGTGTTGAAGCCCAGGCAGGTATTCTCGCAGCCACCGGTCCCAGAACAGGTCAGCGAGCCTCTGGGCGGCGCGCCAGCTGAATCTGGGTTGCAGGTCTCCGTCGTCAAAGGTCCCGGGAGCTGAGACCTCACCGGAACCTCCCAATAGGAAGTGATTGGGAGTCAGGGCCTCAGGATCTTCTGCGCTCACTGAGACGTGGGTCAACGGACGGCTGTTGACTGTATATTCTGCTTCTATTAGTAGTGTGTGCAGAACTTCTTCTGTAGGGTGCTTTTCATGGAGCGTCGCTGTCATCGCTGTCTTCACTGATCGCACCATTCGTTCCCAGGCACCGCCCATGAAGGGTGCACCGGGTGGTATGAAGCGCCATGAGATCTTCCGTTTCGCTGCCTCTTCCATCGTAGATCTGTCTATTGCCTCTCGTAGCTCCTTGTCAGCGGCCTTCAAGTTGGTCCCGTTGTCGGACCAAATCTCCGTCGGGCAGCCTCGGCGTGCTACCATTCTGCGTAGGGCCATGATAGCGGAGCTTGCGCTGAGAGAGCCCGCTATTTCTAGATGTATGGCGCGTGTCGTGAGGCAGGTGAAGATCGCCACGTATCTCTTCTGATGGGATCTGCCAGTCGAAACTGAAAGCGGACCGAAGTAGTCGACCCCTGTGTAGGTGAAGGGTCGCCGGTGATGGGCGAGACGACACGATGGTAGGTCCCCTGTTCTTGGATACGGTGGCATCTGTGTCTTCATTCTGCAGTGAAGGCAGCGTCGTACGATCGTACGAGTCATCGGTCGTACACGTAGAATCCAATACTGTTGACGACACTCGTTTACTGTTGCTTCGACGCCCGCATGGTGAAGCTTACGATGAATGTTTTCTATCCATAGCTTTACTGTGTGATGATTGCCATCTAAAATCATCGGACTTCTATTAATTCCTGGAGCTTTCTCTATAGCTTCTATGCGGCTGCGTAAACGTAGAGCCCCTTCGGTGTATTCTGTGCTGAGCTGTTGAAGACGACTATCTTTGTTTACTATTTTCTGTTTTCTGATGTCTTCTATTTCTTGGCCGAAGGTTTCTTCCTGTGTAGCACGCATCAGAAGAGCTTCTGCCCGAATGAGGAGTTCGGCAGATACGTGGATGAACTTCTTTTCTGTTTCAGTCTTCTTTTGTATATGTTTTTTGACTGTTTTATTCATCTTCTTTCTCCAGTCTGGATCTTGTTGTTTGTTTTTCACAGTTCTGCTATAGTTAACTGTGTCTGTTGATGGCTTACAGAGCTGAATGAAGAGGAGAACCCGTGCTGTGGCGTAGCGCAACCTCTCCCAGTTAGAGAAGCGAGAGGGCACTGGTAGAGCTTCTGACAGTCTCGGTTGGTTTCTGTCTGTTATCAGATGGACTGCCTCTTCGCCTGTAGGTTCTGACGGCGCTGGAGCTGAAGTGTCCGCTGGCCACGTGTCCTCCGGTTCCAGGAGGAATTCTGGACCCGTGTACCATCTGTGGTGCTTGTTAAATGATGGTGGCACCTTTCTGGTGGCATCGTCAGCTACATTCTGTTTACTCGGGATCCATCTCCACTCGTTGACTGTTGATGTTTCTTCTATGGCGGCGAGTC
The DNA here is from genome assembly GCA_036365455.1 of Macrosoma leucophasiata. NCBI lineage: Eukaryota > Metazoa > Arthropoda > Insecta > Lepidoptera > Hedylidae > Macrosoma > Macrosoma leucophasiata. Next base: position 14,941,559 of record JAWQUS010000007.1, on the reverse strand, counting down.
TATGTGCTACATAAGGTTTGTAGGCACGAGGTCCTGTCTTGATCCAGGAAAGCACTGTTCTACTATCTGTCCAAAATGTTTTCGAGTCTGGTTTTCTTTCGTGTTCTCGTATTACTGTTTCGGCAAGACGGACTCCTAGTACTGCGGCCTGCAGTTCTAGTCGTGGTATCGAGGTAAGCTTCAGAGGCGCAACTTTCGCCTTGGCTATGACGAGTGACACGTTGACTTCGCCGTTCGGTGCTATTGTTCGCCAAAACAAGGTTGCTGCGTAGGCCGACTCACTGGCGTCTGTAAAGATGTGTAGCTGTAGCGTCGTAGCATCTGAGTAACCTACGTAGCACCTCGGTATTGTGACGTCGGCGAGGCTTTTCAGGTGTGTCAGCCAGTCTCTCCACTCTGTCGCGAGGTCTTCATCGATTTCGTCGTCCCACGATGTACCACGTCGCCACACTTCTTGAAGCATCTGCTTGGCTATGATGGTGACTGGTGATGCGAAGCCCAGTGGGTCGAAGAGGGACATGACGATCCGTAGAGCTTGCCTCTTCGTCGGTGTCTGACCTTCGATGAGTGCCGATGGTATTCTAGCCATGTTCAAGTTGAAGGTGAACTCATCTGTCTTCGGTTTCCATACGAGACCCAGTACTCGTTCTATTTTATCTTCTGTGCTATGAAACTCTATACTGTCTGTTGATTCTATTTCTCCAATGGCTTCAAGCAGGTAAGTAGAATTAGATTTCCACTGTTTGAGTTCGTAGTTCGCTTTCTTCTGTATGTTACGAACTTCTGTGGTGATGCGAACTGCGTCCTCGATGTTCTTGAAGCTGTCTAAGTAATCATCAACGTAGTGTTTCTCTATTATGGCCTTCACGGCTTCAGGATGCGTTTCTCTATGTTTTTCTGCGTTGATGTTCTTGACATAGATAGCTGTAGCCGGAGAACTCGATGCGCCGAAAATAAGTGAAGTCATTCTGTATTCTTCTGGTGGACGGTCATCTCTTCGATCTCCTCTCCAAAGGTAACGAAGAGCGTCTCTGTCTTCTGTTCTTAACTTCACTTGCATGAACATTTCTCCGATGTCAGCTGTGACGGCGATGCAGTGCTGTCTGAACCTCATGACGACCCCAGGCAAGGACTGGAGAAGGTCAGGTCCCTTGAGGAGCAGGTCGTTGAGGGAGACTCCTTTTGTTTTAGCCGCTGCGTCGTGGACAACTCTCAGCTTGCCTGGTTTCATCGGGTTCACCACGCCGAAATGTGGCAAGTACCAGGTTCTATTTTCTGTTTTCTGTTCAGGTGCGCGCTCCGCGTAACCTTTGGAGATGAGAGCTTCCATCTGTTCTGTATACTTCTTTTTCAGGCCATCGTCGCGATCAAGCTTCTTTTCTATACTGTAGAGCCTCTTCAGTGAGTTCTGTTTATTATCAGGCAGAGTTGCTTCTTCTGTTTTCCATAGAAGTGAAGTTTCATATTTTCCATCTTCTCTCTGTGCTGTGTTACGCTGTAGAATACGAAGAGCCTTTTCTTCTGGGTCTGACTGAGGTTTCTTCGGAGTGATGCCCAAGGAGTCCATGGCGAAGTACTGTTTCATCATATCATCCAGATTTTCATCGGTCGGTTCTTCAGTCAAGTGGTGAACGAAGTCTACGCTGTTTGACGCGTTACTGTGGCTGCCATGCAAGACCCAGCCCAGTGGCGTGAGTGATGCCACTGGTTGGTTCTTAGTGCCTTTCTTCACCTTCGTAGACAACAGTAGGTGGCAGTTGTCTTGACCGATGAGTATTCCAGGTTTTGCTTCACTGTAGGTGATGAAATTAGTGATGCCACGCAGGTGTCGACACTCTTTGATGCGGCGCCTTGACACTTCTTGTGCTGTGACATGCAAGTTCTTCACTGTTCTCGCTTGTATGGACTCTTTTCTATTATTGACACCTCTCAGTGTGATGCTAACTCTCCTTGATGCAGATTCTCCTGTCTTAAGTGAGTTGATCGCTTCTATGCGGAGTGGTTCGACGGGTCCTGTCGCTCCTATTTTGTCGGCGATGCTGTTGTCTATTAATGTAACTGTTGACCCGTCGTCCAATAAGGCGTAAGTATCTATTTCGCCATCAGGGCCTGACGCTGTTACTGGAATGATCTTCAAGTATGACTGTCTTCCTGCTGACACCCATGCTGAGTTGATGGCTTCTGTTCTCTCTATGTGATCATCTTCTGGCTTGCTGGCACTCCTTCTGAAGTGTAGCATTCTATTGTGATAGTACTTGCAACCGTCGATACCGCAGACACGCTGTTGACAAAAGTGCGTTTTCGATCGGTAGCGAAGACACTTGAAGCACAGTCGATGATTCTTGGCTGTATCCCATCTCTCATTACTATTCTGTTTCTTGAAGATATCGCAGTTGATGACGGCATGTCCAGTTTCTTCACATACTGGGCACTTTACTATAGGTTTCTCTGTTACTGTGTTAACTCGATGATTTCGTCTATTTAGATGACTCGATTGTTGACTTGACTGTTGATACTGCGTTGTAACTATTTCTGGCTGCGCGTATGGACCGCAGATCTCAGCTTCTCTCTTGAGGAACCGTTGAAGCTTGATAAGTTCAGGAGTTTCTCTTGGTAGTAACGCTGCGAACTCGTAGAACTTGAAGCGTAGAGTTGAAGCCATTTTCTCGACTATTGATCTGCCGACCTCTGGATTGTACAGATAGTAGATGCAGTTGAGAGCTTGCAGAGTGGCAACGACATTAGAAATCTTCGTTGAATATATGCAGATGTCCCTTGGCGATTCCGTCAGACGGGGTAGGGCACGAAGAGTTTCTATCTCAGCTGCTGCTATGGCATCTGGTCTGCCGAACCTGGCTTCCAAAGTTTCCATAATAATAGATGGATCGGAGTTCGTTATCAGTTGTGCTTCCACAGCTTCTCTCGCTTTTCCTTTCAGGTTTCTCCTGAGTCTATTTAAATTCTCCAGCTTCGTATGTAGGTTCTCAGTCTCTTGATACGCAGCACGGAAGTACAGCCAGTCTTGATATGCACCGTTGAATATCGGTAGTTCGATCGCCCTCGGTTTGTTGGCTGTTTTCGCAAATTGAGAGATCGCGTCTGCCAGTAGCACAAGCTCTGATGAAGGCTGCGGACCGGCAGGCGGCTGTTGGTGCGGAGTGAATGATGGCGCAGCTCTATAATAATTCTGTTGTTGCTGTTGCTGTCCATACTGCTGTTGTTCCGCTTCTATAGGCGATCTTCTAATTTCTTCAGCCTCTATTCTTCGAATGGGTTCGATGGCGAACATCGTAGGTGCTTGTGGCTGGTTCTGCAGCCAGGCATCGATTCTATCATGCTGTTCTATCTGTGTAAACACGGAGCCGTCGTCCTCGTTGTCGGACTCCGCTTCTATCACGGCGATCTGTGCTTGTGCTAGCTCGACTTGAACACGCGCAAGATTTTCTTTGGCCTTGGCCAGCTTTGATGACTTTGTAGATCTTCTAGATCTTGGCTTGTTGAGGTTCTTCATTGCCTCCTGTTCTATTTGTGGCGTGACGCCCTGTTTCTTCATTTGTGAAGACGCTGTCTGTTCGGCGGCGGCGCTCCGGATAACGGCGCTCGCGACGACGGTACTCGCGGTGGCGGCACTAGCGACGGTTTTCGGGTTGACGACACTCGCGGCGGTACCTTTACTATACGGATTGACAGCACTCGGATTGCCTGCTCGCGGCTCGACAGCACTCGGGCCGGGAGCGGGACTCGGATTGACAGCTCGCCTTTCGACAGCACTCGGATCGGGCGCGGTACTCGGATCTGACGGGTTGTTCGATTTCTTGCGTTCCGTTTCTGTTGTCTTCGACGTGGACGCGGATGCGGACGTGGCTGTGGTCGTAGTCGCCTCTGTTGATGTGTTGTTCGCAGAACTGGTAGTTTCGGTAGTACCAGACTGCGTCGATTCTTCTGTAGTTGGCGACGATTCCGCTGTAGATGGCTGTGTACGTCCTCTTCCTGTAGAACGCGTGATTGGCATCTTGACTGCGTATACGGCGTAATTTCTTCTTATCCGGCTCGAACTGGACCAAAAAATGTCAGACACGACACTTTACTATTGACTGGATTGAAGACTCACGCCGTATGGCGGATAAAGCAGCGCAAGCGAACCAGGGTGACACGCTCTACTGGATGTTCTAATAAAACGCTTTTTCACTGTTCACTATTATTTTCCTTCTGATTTCTTCCTTAGGTAGTGATCCGAGTATTCCGAGTGCTGTCGACGAACTGTACCGGCCATACAAAAGTGCCCTACTTTTATTCTAAAATCTCAAGGTCATCGAGCTTAAGAAAACCTCCTGTGATTGGTTGTTGGTTCAAGTAACCAATCATAAGAGATATTTAAATTTCAAGCAAACAAATTTTATTATCTATGATTGGTTGATTCGAACAACCAATCAGCTATTAGATTTATTTGGCCAATTAAAATCTCTATGTATCTCAGATCATTACCGAAAGGAAACAACAGACATCAAAAATCTTTATTTTCATAAAACATAAACATATTTCAACTATAAAACTTACATAAAACTATTACAAATGTTCAAAGATACAAACAGAAGTCAAGAAAAGTAAACATATTCAAAAAACTATAATATTATGCACAAAAAACTGTTAAATTATACAAAACAAAGTAATATTAAACACAAACGAGCTTTAAGTGACACAAAACTATTAATTATACTCTAAATTACACAAATATTACATAACAAAGTCAAAATCTAAAAATAGAAGTTATACAATACTCTAACGCTATTGGTCACTTAAGCTCTATCTACGTTCCGATAACGTATACTATTGTGTACTATGCTATTGACGACTACACAACACGATTGTTATTGGTTGTCTACGCGCTGACAACGTACACTATTGAGGACTGTATGGCCGATCACTATCAAAACTGTTTTTTAATCACTAACACTGTACATTATTCATGAGCGTCCTGCACAAAAATTGTTACCCTATTTTACCTATTAAAGCATTCTGTCTAAATTCATTTTAGGTTTCCTCCCCCGTAGGTGATAGCGTGATAATATGTAGCTTAAATGTTGACCCGAACTGTTAGTAATATTCATGTAAAATTGAAGTAAATCCATGCAGTATTTTTTTGAGTTTATCCCGGACATACATATAGACAAAATTCTAATAACTATATTTTTGTCTTCGTTATCGATAGTAGATCACGACCCAATTATTCTTTAAAAAAAAGTATTAAATGTACAGTTTTGACTTTTCTACAATTTTATTATATGTACCTATAGATTTCCAATTAACAGCACAACCTTGGTCTCAAACACGGAAACTGTGTATCTTATGAGGATATACTTATAGGTAACTAAGGTAGGCGCTTCTCATATAGGTATATCAAATTGAAGGTCATGGTTAGCAAGCAAATAAATTTGTAGTTTTAATATCACCTTTAATTTTAAATGTTCTGTGTATGCTTAACGCGTTAAAAGAGTAAGGTCAGTGAACATTAAATATTATCCAATGCAAGTGTACTTGTAATGGACGACGGCTTGGAGTTGGTAATTTTTTTGTATTACTCAATCCAAGCTTGTCACTTTTTTTCGAATGGACTATAACTTTATTTATGTATCATCGTCACACAGACATAAATCATAGATGAAACTGGTAGTGGTTTGGCCAGATACTCCTATATCCCCATTTCATACCATTATATGTAGGTACTCCAAATATCCTTATTTGGAGTACCTACATATCTACTCGCAGTTGTCAAGCTTTGCTAAAATGCACCTATCAGCACTTGGCACCGTTTACAGCGAAAGGCTATTTTCAGAAGCTGGCCTGTACGAATCCAAACGAAGTTGCCACGTAGGTACCTATCAAACAATATGCGGAAGCTATTCATTCATCGCAATTTGCCATATTCATTTTAAGTAAGTAACTACTAAACTAATTAATAAAACTTTTTTTGTTGTGTTTATAAAAATAAATCGGTGTCCATAAGTTACTGTGGTATATGTGCCTTGTGTAAAATAATGAGAATTTAATTTTTTAGCTATCATGAATCCATCCGGATATTGAAATTACTATCCGGCTCACCGGCTGGATAATAACCACAAGGTCAGATACCAGATATCCGTTTCATCTCTATTATAAATCTCCTGCCTCGAGATAAATATTCCTATATCCTATATACCTAGTAGATATGGGACTCACTGGAGGCAGCAGATCTACTTACGTATAAGGGCGAGATTCGTAGACAACACGACTTTATTTTGACTAATGATATAATACTCGTACCACTTTCAACGCTTGTTTTGTTTCGCAAACGCGTCAAAACGTAAAGAGACTAGATAAAAGTAAGAGACTTTACTTTGGGATTTTGGAAAGCACTTCTATACAAAGCATACTTTAAAATAACTAGCTGACCCGGCAAACGTCGTTCTATTCCGCAGTGTATGGTGGAATATTTTCTCTTGATGGATCTACAAAAAAGTCGGCGATGGGCGCGATGGTATATCTATGGGTGGTATCGTACGCGATGGTATCCTATACGCATTATTACTTCAAATAAATTGGTCACTTATAATGCGGTAAGTAATTGGAATGCAATTTATTTGTACCAATGCATACCTACTTCCCTATACATAAAATTAAAATGAGTATCTGAGAAGTTGTCGCAAGAAATACCGCGCATGATAATAAAAATTCAAAGGCGTTGCTCACAGCAATGGCTTCAAAATTTAGTGTATGGCATAATGACGTTTGCTGGGTCAGCTAATCTTTACTAAATTCTGAATAATAACTGCCCTCGCCCACGTCGATAAATCGGTGACTGATTTTTTTGTAGGAGAAAAATAGAACATACTGATAGCAATATTATAATGCCACGCACACGTCCCATAAAAAGCCGATGCGTTTTACTATTGTTTATATATTCTCTGCTATTGCTTACAGTACGTTCTTTTTTTCTCCTACAAAAAATCTGTCACCGATTAAACGTGGCCTCAGGTAAAGTAAAATAATTAATAAAAGAAATCTTTATTGACTTAAAAAAAATAAGGGTTTGGCTCATCTGTGAAATAAAATAGTAGGTAAGCGTCAAAGTAAAGTCGTACCTAGTGCGATCGATGAATCTCGGCCTAAGTACAGCCACACCGCGACACTCCGCCATAATTCCATACAAACGCATAATTTGTTTTCTATCCATCAGTGACGTGTATTTACACGCGCACCTGTGTGCGTAGCACGTACAAAATACCAACCGTCGCCCATATGAGAGGAAGGGGTTGTGTATGTGTGCAAATCGGGCGGGACGTCGAAGTGTCCATTCTATACGTAGTATTATTACATATTCTCTGGTACAGCAGTGGATGTATCATAAAAATATTAAAAAGCTTGACTTACCACGATTTTGTTTCAGAGATGACGTCAGACATTTCCTTATTCATATCAACAGCGCCCTCCATGTTATCTACGCTGAAATGTGTTTTTTCGAATATAATTACTATTTTCTGGTGGTAGAGTGACGGAGCTCGCGGGCGTAGGTACCACCGCATTACCTAGTATACTTGCCGCTAAATGGTAGTGTTCAGCACTATAGTGTTCCGGTCAGGTGGTGCACGGCCCTGTAATTACCGGCACAGAGGCATAACACCTTAGGCCTCAGGAGTGGTAACATCTTCATTTTGACCTTGGTCTTTGTGTGGGTGTCTATACATACATCAATGTGAACTGCATACTTGTTTGCCACTTCCATAACATAAAAAATATGTATATTATTTTTATAGGTAGATTGGTATCAAACGAAAAAGATCTCCGTCAGAATCATATCGACTGCAGCAATTATAGGCCGACCGTTTAACTCGCGTATCGCCTGCGGGGTACAAAGAGAGCAGGGGGAGATGTTACCGGGTGGGTGAAAGGGGTGCGCGGAGCAGAGAGCCAAGCCACGTCAAAGCGTGGCAGTTAGACCTGAGTCGATCACTCCTTCGTCGGGATTCGGGTCGATCGCGACCCATTGACAAAGTGATCGAGTCTAAATGACTCGATCGTTTGGGTCATTTGGGTCGCGACTCGATTTTGCTCAAATGTATACTGTAGCTCATGATTCCCGTGATTCGAGACCCATCTGATAAGGATGCGAGACTCGAGACCGCGATCCACACATTATGTCGCTGGCTATTTTTCATTTTAATACATTTCAATTAATTATCACTATAATTTCATTCTTAAACTTTATAGGTATATATAGCATAAATTTTACAATTAGATGACATGGTGCAGGGGAGCTTGATCGATAAAACTGTAAACAAACTGAAGTGTACTTTATGCATAATGGGATAGAGTTCACGAGAAACAAAGTACCCAATGACCCAAAGGATCGACTTTTTTTGTACGTCACGACCCGATCACTTGTGTTTGGATCGTGATTCAATCAAAGTGATTCTATCGCTCGCGATCGACTCAGGTCTAGTGGCAGTCAGTACCATTGAGCTAATTAACTCTGTGGTCAGTACGCTGTCGATGCAACAGAGTTAATGCACATGGAGAAGGCACATAATCTTGGATTGAACTTTGTGAGGTTATGTACAAATTTTCACGGATTGTGTCGTATTCGATGGGATTTGGAAATGCAGTGATCTATAGTGATATGTTTTATTAAGAGTTTTGAATACCTGTGTAAGTTTCGTATGACTTAAACGACTTATAATGCTATTCATTCTTTTCTAAAAATAGCATTTTTATATAGTGATGTACGAATACTAACCTGATATATCAAAGTATCGATATAAATTATTTTTCATATCAATTTAAATTCTGTAATATTATTTTGTATTAGCATTATACTCGATAGAATTTCTTGTTTGTTAATAAAATATCGAAGAAGAAATTGATGTAAATTAAATAATTTTTGGTTTCTCCTTTTTCGCACCCAAAGAGCACGGATTTTTTCAGAGATTGTTAGAGTGTAAGTATAAGCACAAAATAACACAGTTTTTTTTTCTTTTTCATTTCATGAAGTGGCAAACGGGTATCAGTTTACATTGGTAAGTAATAATAGCCTATCAGTCTACACGAAACCAGAGCTTTCATCTAAATGCGTTGCCACTCCTAAGGCCTAAGATATTACGCATCTGTGCTGGAAATCACAGGGCCGTCCAGATCTGTGTCACTAACTTCTACATGTGTTTCATCTGAAAATTGAAGCAGGTTCCATTTCTATTCAATTACTCATATCATTAACATACCTAAAGCCGTTCCTGCTACTTTTATAATATTGTTTAAAGGTATAGGAATAAAGAAAAAATAAAAAAAAGATCCTGTTGCACTCACGTCAAACACGTAATTAAAAGATCTTTCGAGAATGCTCAAAAATCTTATGTGTTTATTGGCATTTAACTTGACCGAAGCGTCATCGTGCTACTCAAATTAACTAAACATAATGATTTAAATTTGGAATACTTAGCAACAATATTTACAGAGATGCTTTCCAAGGAGCTGGTCAGCATAACTCACATTTGAAGGCTGATATAGAAAATCCTACTGAAATTCAACATTACTACAATTTGCAATTTTTAGCTCTAGTTCTGGCTGAGAACCTTTAGCAAGCTGCTGGTAATCAATGAGATCATTTGAATGAATGAATTTATTTATTTGCTAAAAGTATAGTAGGTACATAAGATCTTCAGTATATAATATAGCTTTCTTTTATATTTCACCATTTAATTTGTCGATTGCGTCGACGTATTTTACACTTACCTTTCCTCAATATCCTATTTCAATCAAATATTATTCTCATGTAAGTGAATGTTATTCTTATGAGTAATAAAGATTCTTTAAACCGAATTTGCATGCAAATTACAGGATACTTTTTATTACTACACCATAATTATTATAATTATACTCAACTCTAATTTAGAGAGTGGATTTAACTAAAACTAAGCATACATACTTTAAAAGAATAAGAATTCGTGTTGATTAAATATCGATATTAACCGCTCATGTATTAGAAGATGATATCGATATTTATCAAAACAACCCTATGAAAGGCGGCCATTGCATTGTAATCGCCCAAATTTTTGTAGGCAATCACGCCAATTCTGTCAAGATGAATCTCTTTTCCTTTTGCAAAAAAAAAATAATACGAATAGCGTACAACGCAACGTTTATTCCTTTTTTAAAGCCAGAACACAAGATTATAGTTCTGCGGAGTATCTTCAAGACGATAACTTGAGAGAAGATGAAGAGATGGACAGCTTTATTATTAATTTGCAAGATTCTGACTCCTCAAACTGCTCAGAGAGTGAAGACGATTCAAGCGATATGTACCTATATTAGTGATGAATAGTCCTAATCCTATATAACTTTTATTTGTGGTTACAATTCATGAAAGGAGTTATTGTTATTTTATTATTTCGTACCTTAGAAGCTTTTAATTAAATATTTAAAAAATTATAAGTTTATTTTTTACTTAAAAATACAGACAAATTTGTATATAATCATATTTTATACTGTTCCAACAATATATCTCGAGATAAGTATTTGGATTATTGAGTCCGTGTGTAGCGGTAGTAAGACTAAAATTGGACAAAATGTAGTTCCGACTATATTAATTGCTGCAGTCAATATTTGGTGCTTGATTAATGTGGCTAGTGCCTAAACCTTTGAAAATTGTAAAAATTAAAAAAAAATCCTAGGGATATAGCTATATTACGGCTTTATCTATGATACTGCGACATATATAAAGCCGTAATATATTACATTCATTGCACTTACACAAAAATCAAATTTAAATATTGTTCGAGAACATTTTTCTAAACAGACGATTTACAGTACTTACTTTAACAGCCACGTAACTTACGAAAAAGATGAACACCAGACAGTCGCTTCGGTTACGAAAGTCGATATGACCATTTTGAACTAATTATGGTAAATAGTTAAATACTTTAGATACTGTGTAATCAATAATTAATGTACATACCTACGTCATGAACGATTACAAACGTGTTGCCATAAAAGACAACATGGTTTGTCAAAAGCAAAATCGAGGGGAATGCCTAAATGCCTATATTAGTGGCGCATAGATATATCTAGCTAGATATTAGTTTCTATTATACCATTAGAAGAAGCTGAGAAAGGACTAAATCCAGTATATACCTAAATATACCACAGGAACATGATAAATAATAAGACATTACAATAATTGCTATGAACGCATAAAAAAGGTACCTTGTCACCACAGCGGTGACCTTCACACCATATTTCTAAAAAAAAGTGCGCTTGAAACCATATCACCGAGACAAAACAATTAAGGTCTCAGGGGCTGTCAACGCATATGCATTTTGACCTCTGGTCTTTGTCTGTGAACTGCACGTTTTTTTTTCTTGTAACACTACACTAGTTGGGAAAAAAAAAATAACACTGTCAAAAATACGCTTGTGCAACGCATTCCGCATGTTATCTACCTACTGTTAAGTGTGACAAAAACCTTAACTTTTGTAATATTTTGGGGCAATCGAACCAAAGATTTGCCAAGTAATCACCAAGTAATAGATACAAGTACCTACCTCATAACTTGGCGAATCTAGAGTGGAACGTGCGCTGATTCTTGACAGGCTGAAATAAAAATTTAAGTCAAATTACTACACCACCACCCTTAACCATAATAGTAAAGTACCTATAGGGGTACATACCTTTTTAATAGAGATGAGGACACGAAGACGCGCGTAGAGGCCGTAACGTTGATATACAAATTGTATACCAATGGACCGTGATGATAACAAAGAGTAAACAAAAATAATAGGTACCTACTTTGCTACACACTTTACTAAACCCAAGGAGGAAAAGAATAGCAAACAATTACTTATATAGCCAATGCAATATCTTCAAGATAAATTAATCATTTTATTTTTTGTGCGATCATAAAAAAATGAATTTTAATATGATCTCATCAATACCGGATTTTTAATCATCAATAAAAGCAAAATATAACAATTTAAATTTTTCACCCAGCTATGTATGATCAATATTGTGTGTAGAGTAAATTAATACGAGGAAATTAATGCTGTCTCGCACCGGGGCCATTGGCCTGGAAACATAGAGCAACGCGGGCCCCCGGTCGCGGCGGACCGGAGGGGAGTAGCCATACGCAGGCTTTCCCCTCTGTCAAAGTACAAGACTAAATGCTTTAAAAAATCCATTGCGTACAATAAAACCAGTTGCAGCCGGACTGCTCATTAGACTAAATCTAGGTGTGCGACTGAAAGGAGCTCCGAAAAAATGCCGACTTGCTGTGTTGTTTGCTGCAAAAAGAAATCTAACACATCAAGTTTACGAAAAGATGGCGTTACCTTTCATAGGTAAGTAATTTTAAATCATAAAATTCTTATTCAAATCTTATAAAAATTCAAAAATGCGATAGTATCGGTCGTGTTCTTTCGGACTGATTTAAACAACACAGTCGGGCGCGCTGTTGGGTATGCCACACACGACCCGCCGCTCCGTCGAGCGAATGATCCGAGTTTGTTTCCGAGAAGCCGCTATCGCCGGTGCCACTATCGATAGTGTTGTTCTGTGGAGTTGTCGGTTTGTAGATAGTTATCGATAAATATTTCAAAAGATTAGAATCTGTATGGAAGAATACAGAAACATTTTTGAAATTAAGTTTTCTTATTCAAATATTAAGTTACAGTTGCATTCGCCACAAGCTGTACTGCTCCGTTATTACTATTATTATTTTATATTGTGGGCTTTGTTTTAATATACAAAGTTAAAATATAATAATAGAATACCTTCGCGCATAAACACATTTCAAATAGTTAAATTTTTAATTAATTACGTACTATGAACTACTTCTACCATATTGCTTTTCTTTTATTTATATATTGCAGTTTTCCGAAAGATACATGTACAAGAGAAATGTGGAAAATGTGGAACCTGGTTACCATTCCCAAGAAAATGATTTCACTAATCATAATTTGGAATTAGCAAGATTAATAATGGAAAAGTACGCTAATACAAGAATTTCTTTTATGTTAAAAAAAAAACCCACAAAAATTTATTCGATATATTTACACAAAATTAATCCATTTTAAAAACCAGTGACACAGAGTTATCAATGCTTTTTAAACGATTTCTTTCCTCAAAAAACACGTTGTAAACTCTGACTCTAGAGCGTGGTTCACAATTTTTTTATTGTTGAATCCTAATATATTCACTATTATTCATGCGTAAGTTTGTAAGTATTGATGGATGGATATTTGTTACTCTTTCACGAAAAACTACTGAACGGATTTGGCTGAAACTTTACAGTAATATAGGTATCATCGGAATAACGCAATAATTTGTAATGATTTTATGTAATTTAGTTTGTAATATAACGATATATTATTATGTCAATTAAGTCGAAAAAAACTGGCCTCTGACAGTTATCTTTGCGTATGCTGCCTTAACTATTGGAGTTACACAAAGATAATGTACCGTAGGATTGTTTGTCTTGAATAGTTCTTATTAATAAAAGTCCGCGACAGTCAACTACAATTAACCTAGGTTCCTACAAGAAATAGTGTCATTTGTTAAATTCATTTCAAGGCCTCCGACTTTCAAGTGTTGTCATTTTGACTCAAGAGTTTATAGCTCACAAGCCCGGCGTCCATAGATAAGTGACACACACATAAACATACATAAACATACTCATAAGAACCGTCAGTTTTAATAATGTTTATAAACTAAAAATTCCGTGACCTGCTACGTAGTCCGGTCAATTTAGACGTTCGAAGTTACATAAAGTCCCAACAAGCTGAATTTTAGTGAAATTGTTCAACACATAATTATAAATAATGTCTAGAAGTTCCCCATCATTCCTGTGTATGGAAAAAAGAAATAAAAAATGAGTTTTTCGCGATTTTTCAGCAAAGCGGTAAGTTTTATCATAAAAGTACCTCAGGCAAAAATTGTAGATCATAAAATTATCTATAAAAATGTATCAATACTTTTTTTCTTACGAGCCACCGTTTCTGAGATATAACGATTCAAAAGGTTATAAAAGTTGTTATCCTGTTTAATGTAAAACTATTGCAAAATAACGGCAATAATCACAACTGACCCGTGGAGTAGGGCTACTGGGGAAACCACATTAAAAAAAACGCGCTAAGTACACTACCTCATAGGTGGCGTGGAAACGTGTGCATATTATGACGATAACAACTTTTATAACTTTTTGAATCGTTACATCTCAGAAACGGTGACTCGTAAGAAAAAAAGTATTGATACATTTTTTATAGATAATTTTATGATCTACAATTCTTGCCTGAAGTACTTTTATGATAAAACTTACCGTTTTGCTGCAAATTGCGAAAAACTCATTTTTTTACCTTTGACCTTGAATATTTTTTTTTCCATACACGGGAATGATGGGGAACTTCTAGACATTGTTTATAATTATGTTTTGAACAATTTCACTGAAATTCAGCTTCTTGGGACTTTATGTAATTTCACTCTCATTTTGAGGTCTAAATAGACGGACTATACGTGCGCATAACGCGATAAGATTATTTGTTAAATTGGTAGTACATAATAAATAAAGTCCATCTTTATCATAATACTGAAACTAATGAAATACCTACCTACCTAATACATTTAAACCTTATTTCCCAGAGTAAACTAATTTATCGATAAAATTTATCGACACTTGTCGCAACTATGATTTTTAGGACTTGTCGATGTAGTTGCATCATTCTATTACACTATTATGACACGGAATGATTACATGTGTGTGTGAAATTGTTGGTGTGTTTTGTTAAAGTCAAGGTGTGAGTTTCGTAGTAATAGACGATTTTTGTTGTGTGTGAAATTAAGAAAGTGTGTGTTCCCCCCGCAAAAATGGCAGACTTTTTTGCATCGGTAATAAACGCTATGGCTACTCCCCTCCGGTCCGTCGCGACCGGGGACCCACGTTGCTCTATGCCTGGAAACGGACGATGACACTTTGTAAATATACCTGCCACAAGCGTATTTTAGGTGTGTAAACGGCAATAGGTTATGCCACCAATAGGGATGATGTCTAGGTATGAAGTCACTACTTTGTATCTTAATATCACATGAAAGCGACTTGCAAATGAGATATAATGATAAAGATAGAAAATTCGAACTGAATTATATTTATGAAATAGAAGAACTGAAAAGTGACAAAAATTCGTGAACAAAAAAATTAAGTAAAAATAATTTCACTTTTACTTTTCTTACACGACATCCAACATAATTTAATAAGAATATTTTTACAAAAAACGCAGTGCCTACCTACTAGAGCTTGTCTAAGCTGAAATGACGCGCCCCACTACTTAATTTTTGCTTTCGATGTGTGAGAATAATGACACTTATTTGTATATGTCTTAGGTCCTTATTTGAAATTTGCTCGTGTGAAAAATGCTATAGTGGGGCGCGTCATTTCAGTTTAGACAAGCTTTACTTACATATTGACGAAGATATATATTTTTTAATGTAGGTAATGAAAGTGGCAAACAAGATGCGTGAACTGCGTTGATGTTAAGTGATCACTGCAGCCTATAGACACCCACACAAAGACCAGAGATCAAAATGCAGATGCGTTACCACTCCTGAGGCCTAAGGTGTTATGCCTCTGTTCCGGAAATTACAGGGTCGTACATTACCACCCGACCGGAACACGATAGTGCTGAACACAATTTGACGACCCGGTTGGTCCAGCGGTGTGAGTTGACCGTTTGATTCGAAGGGTCGCGGGTTCGATCCCCGCACCGGGACAAATATTTGTATGGCCTACAGATATTTGTTTCGGGTCTGGGTGTTTATGTATGTGTTGTTTGTATGTAACGGCACCCACAGGCAGGTTTTATGCCTACTGTGGGGCTGTGAGTGTATGCGTATTTTATTATTTATTATTTACAACACTACCATTTAGCAGCAAGTATGTTAGGTAATGCGGTGGTGCCTACGCCCGCGAGCTCCGTCACTGGAGCACTACCATTGAAAATGTTCAAAATGTTTTGATTTCACATTTTAAATTGGTATCTTCTTCAATAGGCACTTAAATATCTGATACAATTCAGAAGTTTTTTTAACTGTAACGTGAGAAGTCTTGACCCGCATAACGTCATGGGCACTCGTGGGAACCTGTTTCGGCATCTTAAGAATTTCCAGATTTAGGGCTCCCAGCCCACGTCCTACTTTTTGTAGGACCGATAATCGGTCCAATTTTGTGACCGACTCAACGCCCACGTCCGTTTTTTTGTCGGTGGAGCAGCACGTCATAGACAGAGAGCCGAGAGAATCTCATGAGTATAAGGAGGAATAAGAAGGTTAACATAAATACTTAGGCAATACCTTACAGACGTATTTTATATGTTTTAAAAGTTTAGTTTCAAACACATTTAATTGGTTAACAAATGGGTGAAAGTTGCTAATATTTTTTTTTCAAATAATCATACCTATGAACGTAATTCTATAGGCAATACACGCAAGACGTGTTTGTTCATGTATGAAATTTGTTAAAAAAAAATAGTTAATTCGGTAAACAGATAGGTGAAGGTCGACCAAGCTTCGGCTCTTAGACTATTCCGACTGTCGGTGAGTCGGTGAGTAGTGTGCGTTGACGCATACATTTCCGAACGTTCCATTTTTCACCGATTATCGGTCGGGATGCACCGATTTTATTTTTCACCGACTTTTTGTAGTAGGTACGTGGGCGTTGCACTATGGCTCTCAGTACGTTCTATTTTCCTCCTACAAAAAATCGGTCACCGATTATCGGACGTGGGCGGGAGGGGTTAAGGATTTTAAAATATATAATTATTGAACGTGTTCTCATTTTGAAATTCTCAATCTCATTATAGGTACTTGTGAAGAATATTGGTATTTCGTTATTATTATAATAACAAAAGGTACCTATTGCATAAAATAAGAAGTTTTTAGTATTCATTGAACCCTATTTCGTGATAAGATTTGGCTATGTTCTGGCTAAGTTCGTCAATTTGCGGCCTGTTTCGGGCTAAACCTTGTCACGGTGAATAATAAATAAATCATAGAATATGTAAAACTTATACTATTAAAGTATTTTTCGAATATTGAAGATGTGATATAGATACATATTCAACATGTTAATAAATAAAGCTTAGGGTCCTCCTTACCGTTCGATCAATAGACAGACACACTAGTGATGTCATCCTAAAGCCCTTGTACAAGCTAAGAAATTACACCTTGTCTGCTGCAGATAAGTCTTATGTACACGACAAGAACATTATCTTAGACACGAAAATTTGTCGTGTCTACCACAGACAAGACAAATAGAAACGTGTAAACGCTAAAATTATTTTCGGGCAGTCGTGCATAGGGTGTGTAAGACAACTCTGTGACAGTCTTATTATTTGTTTCCATTCCACGAAAATAAACGTACAAAACTACCTGACGGGCCTGACCACCGAAATTTTCCCATACAAAATTAATTATTATCCTCTAAAATGGCATTTACTCTTAGCGTAGGTATGCCATGCACCTTTGCCTAGGCATAATATCGCCATGTGCTGCGGGGAGCGGGGTTGTGGGGTGAAGCAGCGGCGGCAATGCTTTTAAACTTTTGAAAACATTATTTTTGGGTTATTTATCAAAATTTGTAAGTCGTAGAACAAATGTTGTTGGGATTGATCTAAAGAGGCTGCCTGCAAGAGGTGATGCGGTAATTTAAATTAACCCTGTATAAACAAACTCGAATTAGATACAGTATAAACAACAAATGACCCCCTCCCCGCCTTCCACTCCCAACAGTTGGGCACGATAGGGTGAAATTCAAACAAAAACTATCAAGCATAATTATATTTATCGTCTGTCTTGAAGTCGTAGGCTGTTAGGCTGTGACTCCTTTGCGCTCGCCGATTGCCCGACGACGTCGGGTGACGTGTAGTCTAGTTTACCGGGCAATCATTAAGCGCAAAGAAACAGCTTTTTTCATCCAAATAAAAAAAGCTGTTTTTTAAGCACGCAACAGTGACGCGAGGAAGCCAATACTTATGTAATGAAAAACTTTTGCTGGAGTCCTCTTACTTCAATAAGTATTATACAATCCAACTACACAAATATTTGACAAAACTGAATAGGTATTTATGGTACCTAATATATCTACCACAAATAAAACAATTACAAAATTAAATATCAAATATTTATTTACCACCACCATTATTTATCCTATGTTTTAAAAATCCAATTTGTCTTAAATATCTCACTATAAATGGAGTAGCCGTTAATGTTATGGCTATTCTGAATGGAGCAAAAAACTTATGTATTCCGTAGGCTATGACGAAAGTGCCCGCATTTGATGTCGCTATTTTGGATAAGGTTCCTTCCCCGACATTTAAATATTTCAATATTGCCATTACGTCGACGCCGCTGCAAACAATATCAGAAACTCAATCTTAATAAACTAGTTCGTCCTAAAGTATGCTTAAATTATGTTAGGCTTCATGAAGATGCTTTAATATAATATATTTACTTCCTTAGAACAGACATTTAAATATTATACGACTTTCTTCCTTTTACAAGTTTAACATTTAAGTTTCTGGAACTAACTTATTTTCTACTTAATAGTTTTGGATATCAGAAATAAATATTATGACAGGTAAGTACATAATAAATTAATTAAGCCAATGTGTACAATAAAACAATTTTTCCCCAAGGTTTCTGAAAAAAATATTTTACCACCTGAAATGAACTCGTCTTCAGAAGCGATGGCAAATTAAGAGAATAAAACAAATGGTGTACAATATTAGCACTTGTCTGTCTGGCTGGCCCAAAATATACGTCACATACACTTTTCAATTAATCTCTTCACATACGTGTTTATGTCAATAAAAATGTAGATACCTAGTTGGTAAAAGTATTGTTAGAAGATGCGATTCTAAACTGCAATAAAATTTCGCCTTTAGAATGCAAAATAGGCATGAACATTTTCAACAAATGAGTGTATGAGCACGTGTCGACAAAGCCGGACATCCATTAGCTGGAATGTTATAAGTAGGTACATGACACAAAAAAATATATATACAACGTGTAACGGGATTAAATGTACCACCCGAAACTAGTTTGTTCAGAATCGATTTCAGACATTTTTGATTTATGTAATATTTTGTCCCAAAATTAATTACAATTAAGGAAATTATTGTCATCCATTGGTGAACAGTCAATACGAACGAAAATGAGACTACAGTCTTATCTAAAATATAATGCTAGTCTCAACAAGTTTATTAGAACTCGTGGAGACGTGTTTTTTATTATAAACTAGCGGCTCGCCCCGGCTTCGCCCGCGCTGCTCTGCTCCTATTAGTCATAGCGTAATGTAAGCTATCCTATCTCTCAAGTTGGATCGAACTGCACATGGTGTGCGAATTTTATTATAATCGGTTAAGTGGTTTAGGAGTCCATTGAGGACAAACATTGTGACACGAGATTTATATATATTAAGATAATAATTTAAGAAACAAAATAGTGGAAATTAATCTTATTACTAGCGAGTGTTAAATAAGGGTACGCAGGTTACGCTACATCACAATGCAACAGTGTGCATGTGTGTGTAGGTTCGCGTTTTATGTGCGGCCGTAGGTAGAGGTAGGATAAGTATGCATAGGGTGTGCATACTGTTCGTACAAATTGAGGACAACTTATTTCTTAAATAAAAAATATTAAACAGGTAGGTACATAAACATGTAATTTCAGTTCATGTAGGTATTATGATTATAACTCGATTTTCTAATCGGGGTGTTAGAGAGTGTGCATTATTCCCGTTACATGTTGTATAACCTAACAAATCAGTCGTAGGTACATAATTTTTTTTTGGACATTTGCCCCCATCCCCTTAACAGAGGGGGTAAAATGTGGTATTGGACTTTCCGCAGTGTTCAAGGTTGAAGACGGACGTGGGCGTGGGCGTAAGCTCGGGCGTGGGCGTGGGAGCCAAAATCACGAAACTTCATGTGGCAGACCAAATTCCACGCGAGCGAAGCCGCGGACAAAAGCTAGTACTGTACAGATGTGTTGCACTTTGTAATCTATTCATAAGTTCATCATCATGATATCAGCCATAGGACGTCCACTGCTGAACATAGGCCTCCCCCAATGACCTCCATGCCGACCGATCGGAAGCGACGTGCATCCAGCGGGTACCTGCAGCCTTGATCAGGTCGTCGGTCCATCTTGCAGGTGGACGTCCTACGCTGCGCTTGCCGATACGTGGTCTCCACTCGAGAACCTTTCTACCCCAGCGGCTATCGGTTCTCCGAGGTATGGGCACTGTCCATTGCCACTTCAGCTTGGAAATCTGCTTGGCTATGTCAGCGACTTTCGTTCGCTTACGGATCTCCTCATTTCTGATTCGATCCAGTAGGGAAACGCCGAGCATAGCCCTTTCCATTGACCACTGAGTGACTTGGAGCTTTCGTACGAGACCCATAGTGACCCACGTCTCGGCACCGTAGGTCATCACCGGTAAAACGCACTTTTTAAAGACTTTCGTCTTCAAGGACTGCGGGATGTTTGACGAGAAAACGCTCCTTAACTTCCCGAACGCTGCCCAGCCGAGTTGGATTCGGCGAATGACCTCTTTCTCCAAGTTCGACCTGCCTAGTTGTATGGTGTGTCCTAAATAGGCATATTCGTCGACAACTTCGGGGATCGAGTTCCCAACGGATACTGGAGTGGGCGATACAAGGTTATTAAACATGACCTTGGTCTTATCCATGTTCATTTTAAGGCCCACTCTTTGGGACACTCGATTGAGGTCTTCGAGCATTGTGCTGAGATCTTCCAGCGACTCTGCCATGACTATAATATCGTCGGCAAACCGAAAGTGAGTGATGTATTCGCCGTTGACATTGATGCCTAGTCCTTGCCATTCCAGGAGCTTGAAGGCGTCTTCCATTGCATTGGTGAAGAGCAGGGGTGAAATGACATCTCCCTGTCTCACTCCCCTCTGCAAAGGAATCGCCCTCGTGCATTGATTGGTCCTGTACTCGGACTGACATGGTGGCGTTTTTATACAGACACTTCAACACTTAGATGTACCGATAGTCAATGTGGCAACGCTGTAAAGACTGCAGCACAGCCCATGTTTCAACCGAATCAAAGGCTTTCTCATAGTTCACGAACGCTAAGCATAATGGCCGGTTATACTCCTCGGACTCCTGTATAACCTGCCGCAGCGTGTGTATGTGGTCTATGGTACTATAGCCTTTTCGGCTTGTTGCGGTTGAAACCGGCTTGTTCGGGAGGCTGGAAGTCATCAAACCTGCGAGCGAGACGGTTCGTGATTACCCTCGAAAACAGCTTGTAGACATGCCTCAGAAGCGAGATGGGTCTATAGTTCTTCAAAAGGGCTTTATCACCCTTTTTGAAGAAAAGCACCACCACACCTCGGTTCCATGCTTCTGGCGTAGTACCTTCGAATAGGACGGAATTAAAGAGCTTCTGAACGACTTTCAGTAACGATGATCCACCCGCTTGCAGAAGCTCTGTAGTGATGCCGTCCTCTCCAGGCGCCTTGTTGTTCTTAAGCTGTTTGAGGGCCATTCTAATCTCGTACAGGCTGATGTCCGGGATATCTTCGGTATAGTGTCGGGTTAATTTGGCTCTCGGGTCTCTGACCAAATCAGAGGCAGGTTGTGCGACCGAGGTATATAATTGCCCATAGAACCTCTCGATCTCTCGCAATATCTCAGGCTTAGTCGACGCTAAACTGCCGTCCTCTGTCTTCAGCTGCATCAACCGGCTCTGTCCAATAGACAGATCCCTTGCAAACACTTTGGAGCCCTTATTTCTCTCTATCGTTTCCTCAACACATTTTGTGTTGAAGGATCTGATATTCATAAGTGATTCATAAGTTAGCTATCACAGATTAAATGGATATTCGAGGTTTTTACAATAGACACAATTTTTCAAGAAACAAATAAATATTAATTTGCCTGCATGATGACGAGACTTTGTAATATTCGCTTCTTAATCTCTCCTTAATAAATAGGTACATAAAGTGGCAAACACATCTACAACCCACCGTTTACATTGATGGTAAGCGCAAACAGTAGGTACAGTACCTATACAGTACAGTGGACTATAAACATCTAAGGAAGTACATAAAACCAAAGATTTAAGATTATGCCTCAAGGTCGTAAAAATTATGTACTTAAATAAGTGATCATTTTATATAAATGCCAATTATGGGTACTTTTAACTTAATAAAGTGAAAATTCACAAACCGCACTACGACTTTACTTTCAACAAAGTACCTAGACGCTTAGAACTGTCATGTCAGAAGGCATAGGTACTTTATGGACATGTTACTTTGCTGAAAATAAAGTCGTAGTGTGGTCTGTGAATCTCGCACTTAATCCCTGACGAGTACGAACAAAGGTTTGTTGGTAAGGACACATAATATTTTGCAAGTTTCTTGATTGTTTTTCAGCAAATCCAGTATGGGGCTGGTTAAAAATACGAATATTCATTTCATCTCTAAATAACAGACAATCATTCTAATAAAATAATTATATAGGTATATAAAGATGAATTAACATACCTAGAAACGAGAATGTAACATGCCCCTAATGATATTAGTGAAATTGTTACATGAAATACAATCACAGTTGAGCCATAATCCTTCACCGCCTTTTTCAATTTTTCTTTGGCACTTGTTGGTGGGTTTGTGTCTGTGCTCATGTTCCTTGTTGTTATGTTAACAGCTATGCTTTGGAAAAGTGATATACAAGTATTAGAACCAGTCATACAAAAACAGCAATTAAAGCCTATTATTTTTAACATAGATATCCATAAAAACAGCTATATTTCATCTATTAAAGTCTATTTCGCCATGGGAACCATAAGGTCACTGTTAGATACTGGGGTATTGGGGGCATTGCTCACAATTAAGATATGGAATAACTTGTTTACGTAAGTGCCCTTCTGTTTGAGCTTGCAGGTGGGCTTACATAAGATAAGAAATCAGATATATATTGGCAGCATTTTTTTATGTTATAGAAGTGGATGACAAAATTAGCTTATAGTTCACACTAATGGGAAAATAATAATGTAATCTATAGACCATATACTACCAAATTACTAAGGTACACATGCCTAATAAGGATATTCTGTAACATGCAAAGTATATTTAAATATAATCAAAAGTAAACAATGTTATTTGATATCAGTAAATTAAAAGAAATGTCATATGTATTGTTATTGCTTTTTATGCTGATGGGTAACAATATTTGTTAATACAATATGTAGAGGTGTGCGTTATATTATAAAGTTGATAAAATAACATAATATTTATTTGTATCATATTACATATTATTTATTTTAGTTGATATTTATTAGTTAGGGTATTATTTTATAAATGACCGGCTTCGACCGTTTGCCGAAATATCTACAATTAACAAACGCACAATGCGTAAGTTGAAACGACGACGAGTGACAAACGAAAGGAAAGAAACGTCATCAAACGTATCTTCTCTTCAAATCAATTTTTTTAAAGTCAAAGCTTCAAAGAGAGTAACATCTGTCATCTGTCGTATTCGTTTAGGTTATTGTACATCTCCCCAATTCCTTCACAAGCTAAGGATTCGGGATTCCTCAATTTGTGAATGCGGACTAGACGAAGGTGACGTGAATCATATCTTTTTCTCTTGCCCCCTATACAATCGTTTCCAATTCCTATCTCTCCTCCACCAAAATGTCCCGCTTCCCACTTGCATACCTACTCTTCTCTCTATCCAAGATCCAACAGTCCTTTTAGGCATTATAAACTTTGTAAATATAAATAAAATTAAGTAGTTAGTTATTTACACTAATATATCTGTAAAAAATCTGTGTGTGTGTGTGATTATTATTGTCTTATGTGTTTGTTATAACATTACTAATACTAACTTTGGTTGTCTTTTGTACTCAACTAACCACCTACTAACAATATTAATATATATTTTTTCAGATTTTGTGTCTGTCGTTGCATCACGCACTGAATTATCATTGAAGACCTAACATAATGTCAAACGTGATGCTGGCAGAAATGTCTTAGGACAATTGCAAAGAAAGCAAAAAAAAAAGTCAATTTCACTAACTAATATATTATAGCGTACAAAATAATAGGCTTTATAAAAATAGCTAAACATTATGTTGTGTTATTGATAAATAGCCATTGCGAACACCCCAATTTAGTTAGTATTTTTATAAAATTTTTAAAAATGAAGTGAATAAAAATGTATTTTTTTTTAATTTATGAACATTAATAATTTATAGTACCTAGTACTAAAATATTACTGTTACTAATGTTAATATTTAAATACTATATTAAGTATTAAAAATGTACCTTGTATGTCAGTTTTCAACCCTTACAAAACAACTGTACAGTATTTGTACAGTTTAAAAAGAAGAGAAAAAGATTCAGGTATTTTTATTATGCAGATACGTAAAAAATGTTAGTTTCCTTTTAAAGAGGTTTAGCAAAGATTTGCCTTCCCTTTTACAGTCTTTGCAAACTCTCAAGGTCAACTCACAGGTTTGAAAAACACTGTAGGTGTATAAAGGTAATTTGAGATAAAAATGTGTTAATGTGTTTCTCTTTCAAGGATCGTAAGGCCACCGGCACCCAGACACAATTGAATTTCAATTGTCATATTTTTCTCGTGTCGTCTGGAGGGATTAAAAAAGTTCTTTCAGATGCTACTGATAAACACATAAAAAATGTTTATGTTTTTGAGCAGTGGCTGGACATCTGCAACTGGATTTGTGCACATGCAAAAAATATATCTTACTTGACAGTAATTTTATTACACATGGGTTCCATGACAAAAACATTACTATCTATTTAATTATTATAATTAATGGCTTAGCATACTATTGGCACCAATACCCACAAGTATCAGTACTTTAATCAATCTCATAATAACTTTACAACTGTAATTCTTTTACATTAGGTCAATATAATAGTTACCAGGAACTAATTAGAAGAATGTATGTAATTTTCAAATAAAAAGAAACTAAACAAGTTATTGAAATAAGCAATGTATTTTATGTACCTTTAAACTGTTGTCCACGATATTCATTCCGCAATGTCAAGTAATGAGCACTGTGCAGGTGATCTGACAAATATTTATATCCTTGACCCCACTGTGACCCCGGCATGCTCAAGTGGGTATGATTCCCACTGAACGGACTCGGCACATTGCTCTGCATTGAAGATGATAGGCTCACGGCACCACGACAGTCATATTTGTTTACATGGGGATCTTTTTGTAGTGTTATATCAATCCTGGGAAATTCTTGTTTTTGTGCATATGCATTCATCACTGGACCAGATATATCTCTTTCTCGCAAAGGAGAAAATCTTCCTATTTCAGCTGCGTTTATATCGATCACATTCGTCGGCAACTTCAGAGCAACCACTTGGGGAAATTTACAAATTGTTGTGCCGTGAACAGTTTTTCCCAATTTAAATTCAGCTGATAAAATTAGTAACATCGATTAGAACTGACATCTCTGATATCATAAACATTCTCATAGTATTTGAACAGCAAAGATCAGATACGTGATAGAGGACAAAGGAAACTTTATATCAGCAAGTACATACACTTGTATATCATTAGCATAATAAGATTTTACTCACCGAAATATGTATGAGGCACACATTTGTTCATTGTAACACCATTATTTACTTTTGAGTATAGTTTAAACATCTTTACAATATATATTAAAGGTGAATACAGTGAATTAAAAAAGTCTTCAACACCAAAAAATCAAAACAAAATTCTAAATTCAGTCATTACATTACAGTAGGTCACAGAGTACATTGCAGTAGGTACAGTCAGATGGATGTGGATGACTGAATGACTGATCTGTATCAGCTCAATGCTGATCTGTGATGTGGATAAATAAAATAAAAATCTTATTAATCTTACCTACTTTATCTTACCCACGTCCCACAGAATGAGGAAAAAAGGAATGGAATGAGTGGTGTTGCCAACTCCTAAGGTCAAAATTATCCAAGAAGCTTGAAGGTAAAAATGGAGACCACGCTTTCCATACCTATTTGAAGCAACCATGACTGTGATTTTTATTTAAGATGACAAAATGTTTTAATTTTTCTTTTCGTTTGGCAAAGAGACAGCTATAGACTATAACGCTATTGATCAAGTAATATTATAATTATATACAACTGCTCATTTCATAAATCTCCAACATAGTGAATTAATATATTTATGGAGGATGACGATCGCGATGATGAGATGGTTCCATATGGAAGTTGATGGGATGTCCAGTGAACTAATGGAGAGTAGGACCTTCTTATGAAGTCTCGGAGGAGCACGAAAAAACACTTTACATTGCATTAAATCACTTTCTTACACTCGTGCACGCTATCGATTGCTTTATGATAAAAATCCCACAATTTTGACACATAAAACATAACTACACATACATATTTTTTTTATGTAACGAAGGTGATAAACACGCAGCACGGATGTTTAGTGACGACTGTAGCCTAACGACACCTACACAAAAACCAGTGGTAAATGTGCAGATGCGTTGCCACCCCTAAGGCTTAAGATGATCTGCCTCTGTGGTAGTTAAGGATTTCGAAGATCTCAGTTGATACAAACATCCCCAATAAAACAGTCTGTTAAAACCTTCTTCTTTCTGGTAAGATGGCATTACTAGGGCCAGGTTCCAATAACATACCAACATCCGTACTATTCCGTACGTATATTTAGGAACGGTTGATTGTGAGAGTTAATGTATGGATGAAATGTCAAATTATAACTGATAGTAAGCTATGTAAGCCTGCCTACGTTACTAATTTATTGAAACCGAGCATAGGAAAAGAATGAAAATCTTGTCGATAATGAAGCATTTATCAATTAATCCCAAACTTTAAGACGAAATGTCTTGTGGTACACAAGACATTGAATGAAGTAAAAAGTATGAATTTAAGAGTGTTTAACAAAGTTTATTATTTATAGATACATATATAGAATATATATATATATATATATATTAGGTTGGGAAAAAAGTTTCTTCGCATTTTTTAAGATAATTCAAAGCATTTTTTAATATAGTTTATTTAAATTTAACTAAAGTATGTATGTACCATTTTGTTCGATAACCTTTTGCCATCTTGTAGGTAGGGACATGATCCCATTGCTATAAAAATTTTGGGACTTCTCATCAAAATACCGCGACAAGTGGATTTGGCAGTCCTCTCGTGATGTTAACCTAACATTGCATAAGGATTTCTGAAGAGACCGAAACAGGTGGAAATCTGAAGGTGCAAGGTCAGGACTATACGGCGGATGCATTAACACCTCCCAGCCAAACTCTCTTAATTTTTGCTGAGTGGCTATAGATGTGTGATTTCTAGCGTTATCATGATGAAACACCACACCCCTTCTGTTGATCAATTCCGGCCGCCTTCTCTCAACTTCTTGCTTTAATCTCATCAGTTGTTCGCAGTAGAGTTTAGAATCGATAGTCCTGCCTGGTGGTAATAGCTCATAATGAATAATGCCCTTCCAATCCCACCACACACACAACATCACCTTATTGCGAGTTAACCCGGGTTTCGCCACAGTCTGTGAAGCCTGACCGGCCTTTGACCACGACCTTTTTCGCACGTTCTTGTCGTACGTGATCTACTTTTCATCACCAGTTATCAGCTTCTTCAAAAATGATTCGGTTTCATTACGTCGTAATAAAGAATCACAAATGAGTACACGGTTCATTAGGTTTCTTTCAGTTAGCTCGTGAGGTACCCAAATATCGAGCTTTTTTTGTACCCAGCTTTTTTCAAATGCGCCAAAACTGTTTTGTGATCAATTCTCAGTTCTTCAGCTACGTCGTAACTACAGATATCTCGATCTTGCCCCACTTTTTCAAAAATGACATCCATTTTATCCGTAATAGGGCGACCAGAGCGAGGTGCATCTTTGACATCAAAATTTCCGGATTGAAAACGCTTAAACCAAAGGAGATGTTGCAAAAATGTATGAACCTCCGGCCATGTATTGCACACAATATCATTAAACAGGCAAAATCAATATAAAAACGTTTTAAACTGCATATTTACACTTATTTAGCTTTGTTTGCAGTTACAAAATATTATTTGCAGTTAGAATTGCAATTCAAAACCAACATGGCGAATATGGCGGGCGATGTCATTTTGACATTTTTATTTTATAAATTGTATTTTGATTATATGGTACTTGGAGAAAAAGTAATATTTTCTAATAACTATCAAAATCGATTGATCCCAAGCGTCGGCTGTATCGCCGCCATGTTTAACAACGTTGAAAATGATAAAATCGTTTGAATTAAATGTGGTTGTAACTCCAAAATATATTATTGAATAAATTAATTGTATTTATTCGGATTCTTCTTTAATTTACCCTTTTTTTGAGGACGTGTACGAACCAGAGGCGCGCTCGCAACATCTCCTTAGTATTACATATCCCAAATCAAAAATAGATCGATAATCGAAGATCGATTTTTTCAATGTCGATTTAATTGTCAAAGGATTTTGGACACTTCGATTCGAACATTGATTGATTTCAGAAAGAATCGCCATCCCTACTACTAAGTCTAAAAAATGCTGCCACGAACTTATTTATTTAAAAAAAACAAGTTTTAAAGTCTTCAACAACGACTTAGCCCTTAGGCTGTTGACATAATATTGATATTTTTTATTTGAAGTTGGATCAAGGAAGAGATTAATCGACGACATGCAGGGTCAAAGATTTTTAAAAGAATTATATTGATATATCGATATTTTTTTCGATGTATCGAACACTAGTACTGATATTTTTTAAATAAAAAGATCACAGCCCTACATCGAGTTTGACAAGCTGACAACGACAAGACAGTGACATCTACAATTTTTTTTAAAGGGTCACGGCACAAAGCAATGGTTCTATCGCCATTCCTCCCTATGTGTGACGTCAAATGGCGCAAACGTCTTTTAGAATACACTTACTTTCAAAGTAGAAATTATGAATGAAAAGTACAAAATTTCGAAAAATGGTTAAACACGGTAGTTTTGGATTAACTTTTGAATAAGGTAATAAAACATGTAGGTTAAAAATATGAAATGTTCTCAATTATGTTCATGAAATGAACATAATTATTATGAATGCTGTAATATTCTAGCTAAAAATTTAAAATCCTAATCCACTTCATAACTATGTTAACTATAATAGTATTATAAAAGTGTTTTTATGATAATATGTTCTTAGGTTAGTGTTTTTATGCATGTGTCTTCAGGCCAAATGCTTCACGTGGTAGGAAACTTAGAGAATGTGGAATCAACCAAACACACACAACATTCGAAGCATTTATTTTATTTCCGAAATTTAATAAACATCAAAACGATATGTAATGGGTTTTTGTGTAAAGTATTTCATCAATTATCATTCTAGTCTTTCTAACAACTTTATTATGATCAATATTTTATGTAAGATGGCGCTATTCTACAAAATAAATATCACCCTCGCGCTCGATGTCTTTAATTTTGAATTTGTTAACGACATCTAATGAATTATGTGTGAAGGATTTCATCAACTATCATTCTAGTCTTTCCAACGACTCTATCATTTTATGTTAGATGGCGCTATTTTATAAATATCAAAAGATCATCGCGCTGCGCTGGCTGCCATTGGTTCGCGATCGCCATTGGACAACGAAGTAATGTTCTGTTTCACTTTAATCGCCCGTATTAGAGTGAAACAGAACATTACAATTCGTTTTATTATCCTTCTCCGTTGGAAAGTGACAAACTTAAGTGGAAACATGTGAAAGAAAGAAATAAAATATAATCAACGCTTGTACCATGTCCTTTCTTTGTCACCATAAACTGCATCGCTTTTACCTTTGTCTCGTTTTGTCATACGCGATATCATACACGACAAAATGAAACAAAATTTTGGTAGCGCATAAATTTTACAATTAGATGACATGGTTCAGGGGAGCATGATCGATGAAACTGTAAACAAACTGAATATAATAGAGTTCACGAGAAACAAAGTACCCAATGACCCAAAGGATCCAAATGATCGACTTTTTTTGTACGTCACGACCCGATCCCTTGTGTTTGGATCGTGATTCAATCAAAGTGATTCTATCGCTCGCGATCGACTCAGCTCTAATACATTTAATAAGGGGCCATCCATAAATTACGTCACACGAATTTCGGGACTTTTGGACCCCTCCCCCCGTCCTTGTCACAGGTTGTCACATTTTTATAAGCCCCCCCCTCCTGATGTGACGTCACATATTTTTAAAATTTATTCATGTACTCAAAAATAATCGAGAGAAAACAGCTTTTTCCATTTTTTGCTTATTTTGACTGTCACTAAACAATAGGAACGTATTGAAGTCACTGCGCCGGCGCATGTGGCAGTACTTGTCGCAGGTCTCGCTAACAACCGACGCGCGGAACGGTAGAAAAGCGAGCGAGCACTCGCAGACGACTTAAACCTATTTAAACCCTTACCATTCAAAATTCTTGTGAAGTTGAGTCTCACTCGAATCAATAAATATAGTGAATTATTGATAAATATAGATCAAGTTCGTAGATTTTTAGAGTTTTTTATTCACATCTAGATTTCACGTTTCAGTATTTTAAATTTTAACATGTGACGTCACAAAACTTTCGACCCCTCCTGCCCCTTGTCACACATTGTCACATTTCGGTGATACCCTCCCTCCCCATTTACGTGTGACGTAATTTATGGATGGCCCCTAAGTTGTAAACATAGAGCAACGCGGGCCACCGGTCGCGGCGGACCGGAGGGGAGTAGCCATACGCAGGCTTTCCCCTCTGTCAAAGTACAAGATTAAATGCTTTAAAAAAATCCTGTGCGTATAATAAAACTAGTTGCAGCTGGACTGCTCATTAGACTAAATCTAGTTGTGCGACTGAACGGACGTCCAAAAAAATGCTGATTTGCTGTGTTGTTTACTGTAAAAAGAGATCTAACACATCAAGTTTAAGGTATAAAATGCCATAATATCGGTCGTGTTGTTTCGGACTGATATAAACAACACAGTCGGGCGCAATGTTTGGTATGCCTTGTACGATACAGGGATCGGTCGAGCGACTGATCAGAGTTCGTTTCCGAGAAGCCGCTGTCGCCGGTGCCGCTTATCGATAGTGTTGTTGTCGGTTTGTGGATAGTTATCGATAAATATTGCAAAAAAGTCTTAGACAGAGACATTTTTGAGATTAAATTTTCTCATTAATATATTATGTTGTAGTTGTATTCGCCACAAACTGCTCTGGGCCACCGTTATTAGTTATTACTATTCGCTCATTTATTCTTGTTATTATTATTAAGTATTTTTAACATACATAGTAGTAATAAAAAAAAATACATATAAAAAAATAAAATTATTACTTTTATTATATTGTAGGTTTTATTTTAATACTAGCTGTGCCCGCGACTTCGTACACGTGGAAAATTGACTTTGGGCAGCTTTTTTGGATATAACTTTAGGTAAATTTTGGATCGTAAACACTTTTGGTTAGTTAAAAAAATCTGGTTTACGTTAATGCTTCTCTCTACATGATATTGTATAGACGCATTGATGGCCATCGGATATGAAAGCACATAGGCTGCTAGTATTGCGAACACGTGACAGAGTCACATGTAACTCACCGAGCGAAAATCTAAACTAATATTATAAAGCTGCAGAGTTTGTTTGTTTGTTTGAACGCGCTAATCTCAGAAACTACTTTTAAATTTGAAAAAATCCACCAAGCAGGGGAAGAAGAACAAGAATTTGAAACTTACGAATCAGACGAATGAACTTCAACACTTTTTTTTAATTTACATCGCTTTGATATTTTCCAATCTTTGAAAATTTCCGTTATTTTGCAATAGTTTTACATTAAACAGGATCACAACTGACCCGTGGAGTAGGCACTACTGGGGAAACCACATTAAAAAAAACGCGCTAAGTACACTACCTCATAGGTGGCGTGGAAACGTGTGCATATTATGACGATAACATCTTTTATACCTTTTGAATCGTTATATCTCAGAAACGGTGGCTCATAAGAAAAAAAATATTGATACATTTTTAATAGATAATTTTATGATCTACAATTTTTGCTTAGGATACTTTTTTGATAAAACTTACCGTTTTGCTGAAAATAACAAAAAACTAATTTTTTTTTTACCTTTGACCTTGAATATTTTTTTTTCCATACACGGGAATGATGGGGAACTTATAGGCATTGTTTATAATTCTGTTTTGAACAATTTCACTAAAAATTCAGCTTGTTTGGACTTTATGTAACTTCACTCTATTTTTTTGGTCTAAATTGACCGGACTATACGTGCGCATAACGCGACAAGATTATTTGTTAAATTGGTAGTACATAATAAATAAAGTCCATCTTTATAATTATACAAAGTGTATTTCATTTAAGCCTTATTTCCCAGAGTTAAGTAAATTATCGATAAAATTTATCGACACTTGTCGCAACTATGGTTTTTAGGACTTGTCGATGTAGTTGCATCATTCTTTACACTATTATGACACGGAATGATTACATGTGTGTGTGAAATTGTTGATATGTTTTGTTAAAGTCAAGGTGTGAGTTTCGTTGTAATAGACGATTTTTGTTGTGTGTGAATTTAAGAAAGTGTGCGTTCCCCCCGCAAAAAATGGCAGACTATTTTGCTTCGGTAAAACACGCTATGGCTACTCCCCTCCGGTCCGCCACGACCGGTGGCCCGCGTTGCTCTATGGTTGTAAATAAATTATGCAGTAATGTTTATCATGTAATTTTGTAACTGTGGTGTTTCTTTCACAAAGTTTCGTAGGAGATATAAATAAAAAGATAGCAATACCACAGATCACACTAAAAAGAGAGGTCGGCCCCCCAAGAGGAGGATAGAGATATGTAGGTATTTGACTCAAACTTTTGTTTGGAGTTTGGACTCCATTTTTACCTTCAAGCTTCTTGAAATTATCACATTCTTACCTGAAAATTATCGTTTATGGCGAAAATATTTTGAGCACACGGACAATCTTAATATATATAAATCTCGTGTCACAATGTTTGTCCTCAATGGACTCCTAAACCACTTCACCGATTATAATAAAATTCGCACACCATGTGCAGTTCGATCCAACTTGAGAGATAGGATAGTTTAAATCTCAAATTATAGTCGCAATTTTAATTTATTGCTAATTATTTGTCTGTTATTATTTGACAGTCACAATTATCTGTTAACTCCAAATTATTCTAACAGATGTCGATACCTTTCGACTGGGTTGAGTAAGTAATCAATAGATGGCGCTGCTATGGTAAATCTACAAACGTGTCATATAAGCTACATTTTAACAGCATAATTACCACGTGTTGTTGACGCTATAAATTTAATTAAATTTATTTTGTAGTGAACGAAATACCGCATAATTCAATTATTTCCACTTTTTAAACTTTTGGTGTTAGCATAGCCGGCCACGTGTTACATAGACTGAAGTGTAAATTGAATTCAT
Organism: Macrosoma leucophasiata; assembly: GCA_036365455.1. Lineage (NCBI taxonomy): Eukaryota > Metazoa > Arthropoda > Insecta > Lepidoptera > Hedylidae > Macrosoma > Macrosoma leucophasiata. The sequence goes on along the minus strand of JAWQUS010000007.1, from coordinate 14,907,998 downwards.
ATTATAATGAAGATAATACAGTGAAATTAATCCTGTTTTTTACTTATTTGTGCTTCATTGATCAAAACTTTATAATTTAATTTGAATATATGTATGTAAGTAATATCACATAATTATAAAATTTAATTAAAATGTCAATGCAGAAATGATACACAATTTCCAACACTTTTTCAATAGTTGTACAAATATATTTTTTTATTGTTTTTATTTAACCTCTATTATAAAACATTTAGCACTTATTATTTCAATGTGCTGTGCGATTAAATTAATATTTTCAGTCAAATGCCACCGAAAAAATCTAACCTCAACAACGCGAGCAGCAAAGGGTCACGACGCAAACGTGTTGAAAGAGCTCAGGAATTACCAGAACAAATCGAAACATCTTATAAAATTAAATGGAAATAATAAATCTGATAAATTTTTATTTTGTACCTATTGATTTCTGCTTAATATCAAGTGTAAGAACATTTTAATTAATTGTGTTCAACGTACTTCCCCTTCAAATCTCAATCCAGTGAATTTGTATACCAACATCAACATTTTCGTCTTTGTTCGTAAATAATTTCATTGTACTAAAGGGTTATAGTAGTAGAAAGTCAAATAAGGAGATCACCAAATTTTTTTACAATCTGTGTGAAAAAGCATAGTGGACTCCGTGACTGATGTTCTCTGATTGTTCCTCTTAGATTGTTTACTATAATGTAATATAACAAAAACTTTAGCCACAGCAACGCGTGGCCGGGTCAGCTAGTTTGTTTATAAATTATTCTAAATACCATTGTACAAACAAAACAAACAAGTGCGTGTCGAGCCACGCACAGTGTAGGGTTCTGTAGTTTTTAGGTTTGATAATGTAATGATTCATTACTAATCAAAAAAATATATAAATAACTTCTATGGAGTTGTTCAAAATTTTCAAGTATTACATTTGGTCGACTATTACTCGCAAGCTTGTAAAGCAAACTTAGGTGTGATAGTTTTCCTTTTAATTTCGTTCATCATATCAGCCATAGGACGTCCACTGCTGAACATAGGCCTCCCCCCAATGACCTCTATGCCGACCGATCGGAAGCGACGTGCACCCAGCGGGTACCTGCAGCCTTGATCAGATCGTCGGTTCATCTTGCAGGTGGACGTCCTACGTTGCGTTTGCCGATACGTGGTCTCCACTCGAGAACCTTTCTACCCCAGCGGCTATCGGTTCTCCGAGGTATGTGCCCTGCCCATTGCCACTTCAGCTTGGAAATCTGCTTGGCTATGTCAGCGACTTTCGTTCGCATACGGATCTCCTCATTTCTGATTCGATCCAGTAGGAAAACGCCGAGCATAGCCCTTTCCATTGACCGCTGAGTGACTTGGAGCTTTCGTACGAGACCCATAGTGAGAGACCACGTCTCGGTACCGTAGGTCATCACCGGTAAAACGCACTGATTAAAGACTTTCGTCTTCAAGGACTGCGGGATGTTTGACGAGAAAACGCTCCTTAACTTCCCGAACGCTGCCCAGCCGAGTTGGATTCGGCGAATGACCTCTTTCTCAAAGTTCGACCTGCCTAGTTGTATGGTGAGTCCTAAATAGGCATATTCGTCGACAACTTCGGGGATCGAGTTCCCAACGGATACTGGAGTGGGCGATACAAGGTTATTAAACATGACCTTGGTCTTATCCATGTTCATTTTAAGGCCCACTCTTTGGGACACTCGATTGAGGTCTTCGAGCATTGTGCTGAGATCTTCCAGCGACTCTGCCATGACTATAATATCGTCGGCAAACCGAAAGTGAGTGATGTATTCGCCGTTGACATTGATGCCTAGTCCTTGCCATTCCAGGAGCTTGAAGGCGTCTTCCATTGCATTGGTGAAGAGCAGAGGTGAGATGACATCTCCCTGTCTTACTCCCCTCTGCAAAGGAATCGCCCTCGTGCATTCGTTTTTATACAAACACTTCAACACTTCGATATACCGATATTTAATGTGGCAACGCTGTAAAGACTGCAGCACAGCCCATGTTTCAACCGAATCAAAGGCTTTCTCATAGTCCACGAACGCTAACAATAATGGCCGGTTATACTCCTCGGACTTCTGTATAACCTGCCGCAGCGTGTATATGTGGTCTATGGTACTATAGCCTTTTCGGAAATCGGCTTGTTCGGGAGGTTGGAAGTCATCAAACCTGCGAGCGAGACGGTTAGTGATCACCCTCGAAAACAGCTTGTAGACATGCCTCAGAAGCGAGATCGGTCTATAGTTCTTCAATAGGGCTTTATCACCTTTTTTTGAAGTAGATCACCACCACGCCTCTGTTCCATGCTTCTGGCGTAGTACCTTCGAATAGGACGGAATTAAAGAGCTTCTGAAGGACTTTCAGTAACGGTGATCCACCCGCTTGCAGAAGCTCAGTAGTTATTCCGTCCTCTCCAGGCGCCTTGTTGTTCTTAAGCTGTTTGAGGGCCATCCTAATCTCGTACAGGCTGATGTCCGGGATATCTTCGGTACAGTGTCGGGTTAATTTGGCTCTCGGGTCTCTGACCAAATCAGAGGCAGGTTGTGCGACCGAGGTATAGAAACGCCCATAGAACCTCTCGATGTCCCGCAATACCTCAGGCTTAGTCGACGCTAAACTGCCGTTCTCTGTCTTCAGCTGCATCATCCGGCTCTGTCCAATAGACAGATCCCTTGCAAACACTTTGGAGCCCTTGTTTCGCTCTATCGTTTCCTCAACACATTTTGTGTTGAAGAATCTGATATCGTGCCGCAAGGACTGTTGGATCTGTCTATTAAGTTGCCGGTATTTTTCAGCTTCATCAGAGGTCTGCAGTATCATTGAGCGTCGTTCTACCATAAGGTTGAGGGTTTGATCGGTAAGTTTTTGAGGTCTATTTCGTCGGCGAGTTTTAAAGTATTTATACCCCACCGACTGGACAGTTTCTACCAACCTGTCATTCATATCATCCACTGAGGTGCATGCAATCCTCCAGGCAAGCAAAGCGATTTTGCGTTTCGAGCTGAAAGCTCTCGAGGTTTTGTATGTGAGAAACAGTAGGTCGGAGCGTAGACTTCATTAGACGAGATATTTCGATCTTGATGTTTAAATTCAATGTGCCCCTAACCATTCGGTGATCACTTCCGGTTTTCACCCTGTGAATCACGGAGACATCACTGAATATGTGTTTCTTGGTGGTCATAATGAAGTCTATCTCATTTTTTGTGGAACCGTCGGGGCTCATCCAGGTCCATTTCCTATGAGGCGTCTTCTTGAAAAAGGAGTTCATCATAAAAAGTTCCTCCTTCTCCAGAAAGTAGGCCAGCCTCTGGCCCCTAAGGTTCCGATTCCCACATCCAAATTGCCCCACTCTCAGCTCATTATCGCATCTCTTGCCCAGCTTTGCGTTGAAGTCTCCCATTACAACAGTGAAATACGTTTTGGAAGTTTGTATGGTCCTACTTATGTCCTCATACATAGCTTCCACCTCGTCGTCCGGGTGTGCCGAGGTTGGTGCGTAGACCCGGATGACCTTCAAGGAATATGTCTTGGATATTCTGATTATCAGGTACGCGACCCTACTCGACACACTCGTGATGCATTCAAAGTTGTTAACGAGACTTGTGGACGATAAAACCGACACCACCTTGGGACTGCTGGTCGCCCTCCCGGTAGTAGAACAAGTTGCCAGACTTCAGGGTTATCGTGTCCTATCCCTCTCTACGGACTTCAGATAGGCCTAAGATGTCCCAGTGCAACTTGTTCAATTCTTCTTCCAGCTCAGCAATTTTCTCGTCTGTCCTTAACGTGCGTGTATTGTATGTTACCAGTGATAACCTACGTCGGTTTTCCGTTGTGCATGCCGAAGTCGTTTGACGGAAGCGACTCACCCGGAGATTCTTAGCACCCCTGGCTCCAGAGCTCGACCAGCGCCCGTCTACGCCGGTTTTGCTCCTGGAGCCGCCGGGCACTTGGAGCCTTTTCCTCGTCTGCATTTCCATCTTGGGGGGGGTTTAGACCATAACCCGCCACGCTGGTCCAGTGCGTGTTGGCAGGTCGCCAGAGCCTCGTTTGCTGTGTAGCAGGGTGCACCACGTGCAGGTGAGGTTGGCTTGAGTCTCGATGGTTTTGGTTGAACCCCTTTCACCCCTACACCACACTTATACTTTTAATTTCGTTATATGTAGTATAATAAATCTATGTTTGTAGCTACTATAGCCGTTACGTTTGAATTTCTAACAACAACCGCTTAGTTGGTAGAGGGTGGGGGGGCACTTGACTCTAACGAAATTGGCACTTTAAAGCTGACTTAAGTCACGAACAGTTAACTAAATCCAAAAATGATGTTAGCACACCCCTAAAACTTTTTTTTACTATATCCCACACCAGATAGGAGACGAAAAATAAAAAAAATATTTGCGCGTTACATGGAGGGGAGGAACCCTAAATAGTTTTATTTTTCATGCTTTTATTCTACCACTTTGTCGGCGTAATTAAGGTGTATACTTGTGCCATATTTCAAGTCTCTAGTGCCAATAGTTTTTGCGCTAGACCCCGGACCGACAGACAGCCAGACGGATAGACAGACAGACAGACAGACGGATAGACAGACAGACAGACGGACAGACAGACAGACAGACGGATATGGCGAAACTATAAGGGATCCTTGTTTACTATGGAATCCTAAAAACGAGTTAAAATACGTGGCCCTACGTGGCCTCTAAAAATGTCTTACATTTGATTAGACTTTAATGATTCAAAATAATTATCAGTAAGTACATCGTACCGAGGTCTAAAATAGTCTAAATTATCGTACACCCGCACAATTATTTGTTTGGCTTGGCAACCCGGGTTAATAAGAGGTAAAACTGAATCTTTTTAGGTACCTACTGAATAAACTATAGTATACCATATCGTTTTTTTGCAATGAGCTTATAAATACATAACATCATTGGTTTTTTGACAGGTCAACGAATATCAAGTCTATTGATGTCCTAATAATTCTCGAATGTAAAACCATTCCTATTGTACAATTATCGTTAGTTGAGTTACGTACGCAAACGTAATAATCGATATCGACAAAAATACGTAGTATTTAATTGTTTTATATTATTAAGGGTAAAAGCGACTTCTTTACGATATTCAATAAACTGAAAAGTCTATTATATCGGTTGCCTAACTAGCATAGTTGGTAATAGATGGCGCTGCTGCTACCATAAAGCAATGCAATAGATGTGAAGGAAAGATTTGACAAATCGGGCAGGACTTCAGTAGCTCAATTGGAAGAGCGGCTGGACTAGATTCCCAGTAGGTCGCGAGTTCGAGCCTCGTCTGAAGTCAAATTTTTCTTTCCATTTTTCTTTAAAAATAAAAATATATTTCACAAGCATGTGTTAATGCGAAATAATATAAAACAATTATTAAGGGTAAAAGCGACTTCTTTACGATATTCAATAAACTGAAAAGTCTATTATATCGGTTGCCTAACTAGCATAGTTGGTAATAGATGGCGCTGCTGCTACCATAAAGCAATGCAATAGATGTGAAGGAAAGATTTGACAAATCGGGCAGGGCTTCAGTAGCTCAATTGGAAGAGCGGCTGGACTAGATTCCCAGTAGGTCGCGAGTTCGAGCCTCGCCTGAAGTCAAATTTTTCTTTCCATTTTTCTTTAAAAATAAAAAAACGTAGTATTTAGTAAATAAAATAAAATAAACATATTTTATGCCCTCTATCTCAAAAACGGTTGAGCGCATGAAAAAAAAACTGGTTGCCTGTAAAGTCGGTTTTACGGGCGAACGATATTTTATCAAGTAGAACGATATTTCGTATTTGTATTTATTTATGCAGCCTAATAGTTAATAATACTATTAGAGTCAGTCAATTATTTATAAAATATGTCAGTCAAGTGAGTTACAGTCAGTCATTCGAGTAAAGCGATGGCTACTTGACCACTACATTTACAATGAAGTTTTGGAGGCAACCTGAAAGGTCGTGTTTTCGCACTGTTATTCTATTTAACTATACACGGGCACTGTAATAAACCTATATCAAACAAAATGCCACCAACTTTATTCAATACATAGAGCAACTCGGCAACAACACCGGTCGCGGCGGACCGGAGCCGCCGCGACCGGTGGCCCGTTATATCGATCACATTCGTCGGCAACTTAAGAGCAACCACTTGGGGAAATTTACAAATTGATGTGCCATGAATTACAAGTCTTCAACACCAAAAAATCAAAACAAAATTCTAAATTCAGTTATTACATTACAGTAGGTACAGTAAGATGGATGTGGATAAATAAAATAAAAATCTTACCTACTTTATCTTACCCACGTCCCACGGAATGAGGAAAAAAGGAATGGAATGAGTGGTGTTGCCAACTCCTAAAGTCAAAATTATCACATTCTTTCCTGAAAATTATCGTTTTTGGCGAAAATATTTCGTGCACACGGACAATTTGTGTATAAATACCATTGATGGCCCGAGTTGCTCTACGTATTGAATAAAGTTGGTGGCATTTTGTTTGATATAGGTCTATTACAGTGCCCGTGTATATATATATATATATATGATTTTAACGCTGGTGGCCCGCGTTGCTCTATGAAGTAACTAGACTAGTTTAAATCCTCGGAAAGCAAAGCCGATGTGCCTGGATCTATACCAGGATCAGGGGTAGATAATCATTCAAATGTTAATGTATTCACTACAGTAGGTACCTACATATTACAGTAAATTCCTATTCCTTAATACCTTGGGAAACGCCGAGTCATATTTCTAAACCAAAGAGAGTGCCTAGTGCGAGATTTTATTTACTCTTACGCGATCGCGATCGGAAATCTCGCACTAGGCACTCTATTCTAAACTCCCATTTTAGTGTTGCTAAACTATCGATAGTTGACCTCGAAAAACAGTCGATAGCGCGATAGTCCTAAAGGTCCTATCAAAAATATCGACATGCCGCAATTAGGGATAGCAATCCCGCAATCCCGCACCTTTTATCAATCTGGTGGATCCCGCACCTTCAAAACGCGGTTCCGCGGATCCCGCAAATATAAATTAGCTGCTGAAACGTTCGTGAAGTTTCGCGAGAAAGCACAAATTCATTCTAAATCTCATTATTAATGAGAATGATTATCTTACCTGTTTTTAGATGTATTAAATAAAACTTAATGTCAAACATTTTAAAAATAAAGGTCCTACAAAATTGATTTGATTACTAAATATTTCTAACTTACTTAATTAATATTTTGACAGAAAACAAATAGGTACTTTTGATGCAATAATAAGTGAGACATTTATTATAGTTCATTTTTTTAGAATTAGATAGAAGGAAAACCCAGAAGCAGGTATCACAAAACTTTTTGTATAGGATATTTATGACAGCAAAATTGTCATTTTGTATAATCCGACTTTATTAAAATATCATGATGGGCGTCGCGGGTGCGTGATAAAAGTATTCTTTTTAATTTGTTGTCATTATAATATCGTATTCCATTCGTTTTGTGTTCTTGGCCACTACATCTTTAGGTCTTAGTCTTATATAGGAGACGTTTTAGAAAACGCATAAGTTTCATTATTTATAAAATAAATATGTTACCAATTACTGTAATGTAATAAAAAAAGTATTTTTTAAAAACCTAATATTTGAAAACAATACAGTATGGTATAGGAATCATTGGTTTTCGGAATAAAGATCGACATTTTCGAACTTTTTGCTTAAAATACACCTAAAATAAATATGTTGCCAATTACTGTAATGTAATAAAAAAAAAAGTATTTTTTAAAAACCTAATATTTGAAAACAATACAGTATAGTATAGGAATCATTAGTTTTCGGAATAAAGATCGACATTTTCGAACTTTTTACTTAAAATACACCTAGAAAAACACTACTTCCTTCCGGCTAATGCTAAAAAAAATGTACTAAATTAACATTTTATTTTTATAAAACCTGTCAAGTGCGTGTCTGGCCACGCGCAGTGTAGGGTTCCGTAGTTTTAAGGTTTGAATAATGTAATGAAAAAGAAATATATATTTACTATGGAGTTCTTAAAAATTTCTAGTAAAATACATTTGGTCGACTATTACTTGCGAACTTGTAAAGCCAACTTAAGTGTGAAAGTTTTCCTTTTCATTTAATTATTGTAGCAACTATTGCCGTAACGTTTGAATTTTCTAACAACAACCGTTTTGTTGGTAGAGTGGGGGACACTTGATTCTAACGAAAATTGACACTTTTAAGCTTATTAAGTCACGAACTGTTAACAAAATCGAAAAATGATATTACCACATCTCTAACATTTCTGAAACCACAGTATACAGAAAACGAAAAATTAAACAATTACCCGCGGGTTACATGTAGGGTAGAGGTACCATAAATATTTCCATTTTTTATTCTACCTTTTTGTCGGCGTGATCAAGTGTACTTGTGCCAAATTTCAAGTCTCTGTTACCAATAGTTTTTGCGCTAAACTGCGGACGGACATGGGGAAACTATAAGAGTTCCTTGTTTACTACGGAACCCTAAAAAACCTGCAGTTTCAATTGATTTCAATTTGTAATATGCGGGATCCCGCGGGATCCGCGCAGGATTGATCAATCCCACGGGGTTGAAGAAGCTGCGGGATTGCAATCCCTAGCTTCAATACTATCGATAGTATCGATTTTGGAGTTTAGGTGATAGTAATGAATTTTGCCAATACTATCGATACTATTGAAGTACGATAGTATTCAATAGTATTCAGTAGCCGGGTGTAATACACTAATGCCGCCTCGACAAGATACACATTTAGTACGAACGTCCAATGAAAAAAAAAAAACAATGCAAGATTCACATTTATTAAAGACTGAGCGCATGCTGGATGGATGTAAAATAAAGAAATCAACCACAATTTTGTTAATAAATAATATATTTAATTACAATGTGCTTAATGAACATTTTTAACAAGTCAAAATACACGCAGACAGTATTCTTGACAGAAATTATTGTACCAACCATTAACTTACAGTATCCAATAAGAAATATTGCACATCAAACCGAAGTTCACATTGATGTTAAGTGATGACTGCAGCCTATAGACACCCACACAAAGACGAAGGTCAAAATGCAGATGCGTTACCACTCCTGAGGCCTCAGGTGTTATGCCTCTGTGCCGGAAATTACAGGGCCGTACATTACCACCTGACCGGAACACGGTAGTGCTGAACACTACCATTTAGCGGCAAGTATATTAGGTAATGCGGTGGTGCCTACGCCCGCGAGCTCCGTCACTGGAGCTCTACCACCAGTAGAGATTAGCAATTTTTCTTATTGGATACTGTACCTATTTTAACATCTGACTCACGTCATTTTATTTAAATTCCAAATCTGATACAATAGCAATATGATCAGACGGGAAAACTATACTTGGTAACGCTGTGTGTGCTGTTAATTCTTCTAGACTCGGAAATGGAACCACCTGAAAATAAAATACAATATTTAGTTACATTACGTACAATCAAAAGTTCAAAGTTCATTAGAGCTATGACGAGAAATTGAAATTGTTACCTGTTGCACTTGAATATTTTGTTTATCATAAAAAATATAATCCAGGCAGTCTGCGAATCCAACAGTAAAATTTGTATACTGTGGCGTACCACATGCACTCTCTAATGATAAGCTTTGATTCAATGTTACCCCCGAAACAGCCTCTTCAGTGTCTGAAATGGTTAAAGAAAATTAAATGTTTAAAGAATCTAATCTGTAGAAAGATCTATATATATATCTATATAAAATCTATATATAATATATATATATATATAAGTCTGTTTTACTACATGAAAGAAATAAACCTTGTGTTGCTGTAAAGAAGATTTATTGTTAGTTTTTTTTATACAGAGACTATTTTATTTAGGTAATATAAAACAATATGAACTCAAACCTGTAAAGAAGAAACGACAATGAAAGTTTATTCTTTCACTTTTAAAACATAAAATAATATAATATTAAAATTTTCATTGATTATCCAATTGTCAATCAACTCATATTTAAATCTGTCATCTGACATTCTGAATTCGTTTCTTCTTTAAAATCAGACAATTAAAAAGTTAAAAACTATAACCAAACTTCATGGTAAGTAAACACACAGAGTGCGAAGAAAGAAATAGTATTTCTTTACATATATATATATATATATATACATATATATATATATAGATTTCTTTATATATAGAGATTTCTTTATATATATATAAATTAATCACGATAATATTTATCACAAAGTATTTTGTTTGCATTAGTTAGAGGGACGTATTGTACGGTATGGGACTATGGAGTCACTGATGACGGTGATGACCACATGACCCAATATAATTATGTATTCAGGAATCCCCACTAAGAGAATAGGATGACACCTGCATATCGTCTCAATTGCTCCCCATTATTGTAATTCACGCGCATCCGCGTAATACATAGCGTAAAGCTCAGAACATATTGTCGGAGGCGTCCATCAGCCGCGGCTGAACATCTGATACCGATTACTAAAAACCTGCGTTTGACGGAATTGATGTCAAAAATATAAATACTTACTCGACTTCCAATCCGGTAATGAACTAGGCGCTGACCCTGTAGTGTACAATTGATAAATACCACAGGATGGTACGCTGTTGAAATCTCCACATAAAATTATTGAAATTCTTTTATCTGGCATCTATAACATAAAAAACAGTAAAAAGCGACTTTTATAATAAGCAACAAATGTATTAAAACAAGTAGCACGCTAGCACGTTTAAAGATATAGAAAGATTAACCTAAAACAATTGATGTAGGAGGTCGTTTTTCTATTGTCCTCTTATACATGAAATATTTAATTAAATACACTTACGAGCTTTAAACTGGAAACACAAAAACGGGGGTAAACAATAAAATTCAACAACATTATTATTATATTAAACAACTTAAGTTTATGTGATTCCAGTTTGAAGCTCGCAAGTATACAGGTTGTCCCAGAAATCAACGATATACCGAAAACGGCTGATAGTCCAAGTCATGAGAGTTAAATGTGAAAAATCGACGTGCGACACGCGGGGACTGCCGCGTTAAAGCTATTGCATAGCATTTTGTATCAACTTATGCAATTAAAATCATTTATTTATTTTATTTATGCAGTATTTCTCTTTTTCTTTGATATTAATTCAAGTTACACTTTTTGAGCGTAGTGACCAATAAGAAAACAATGTTTTTTCTTTTATTAAATAAAAAAGTTAATATTGTTCGAAATATTTTTATTATTTTACAATGCATATAAACAGCTGCTAAGGTATTCGTCCGATTTCGGAGCAGCTCGTCTCGATTCGTGCGAGCTTCGTAGAGTCGTACAATACGTCTAGTTGCACCGTGTCGAAGACTGCCGAAAAGAAACGACGTTAGACAATGCGCGGCCTTCAAGCCACACCTCCGTGCTATCTATCTAACGTCATCGCAGCTGCGCGCGCGAGCGCGCAGCGGCGGAACGGGCCTCGAGGTTCTGCCCTCCTGCCCGGGCGGACCTGCCCTCGACTAAGCGAGGGCGTGAACTATTTTTACTAGGTGGGGGGGGGGGGGCCGTGCACGCTAAGACTCACCGGGGGGTTTTTTTTTTTTTTTTTTTTTATTTATTTATTTAATTTTTTTGTTTGAGCTTTTTAACCTTATGAGGTATAATCTTTTCTCTCCCCGGCTATCCTCGCGTGCACAGCTTTACATTGGAACGAAATTTACGGTTGGCGTGGTTATAGGAGGGTTAACATAGGGGGCGGCTCCTCGCAGCGTCCGGCCTTAGCCGGGCATTGCGGCCGGCCCCGCAGCGCTTCCGCAACTCAACGGGCAGGGCTTGAACCCGCCTCAGCCAGTAATCGCAGATTCCCGGCCGTAAGGGTGGGGTTCGAACCCGCCCTTGTAGAGGTGAGGTCGGGCCCCGTGATGACGGGGCCCGTTTGTGTGGATGGGTTGTCAGAATGGTGGTGATCAATGGGTGGCAAAATTCTCACACGCGGTACAGGTATTGAAGCTGCGTCGATGCCGCTTGGGGTCGTGTCGGCCCGCCTTGACCCGGGCGATGGGGGGGGAAGTATCTCACGAGGCAATGCGTAACTGTCTGGTGGTCGACAATGTAGAGGGGCGAATCCGCGGAGGTGCTCGTGAGGCCCGTTGTCTGCGCGATCGTACATATTACGCGCCAGCCGGACCACAAACTCCTCCACCGATTCGACCCTCAGGTCGCGGGCAATGACCTCATTTTTGACATACCTCCCCGCGCCCGTTATGAGCCTCAGGGTCCGGTTCTGCTGCACCTGAAGTCGGCGTCGCTGCTCGGCGGAGCACAAAGCGTACCACGCCGGGGCCGCGTACGTCAACCTCGAGCGGATATAGGTCTTGTAGATGCGGGTTTTTACCCGCAAAGGCAACCTCGACCGTAGTACTGGGTGCAACATTGATCGAGCGGCTGCCGCTCGTGTGACCATATGGTTCACGGTCGGCACCATGTGCAATGCACGGTCGATGTTGCACCCGAGATACTTGATCGTAGGTTGCCACTCTATATCCTGGCCTCGCAACCGAAGCGGTGGCAGCGTTCGGCGGACCCGCATGGCGATCGCGACCGTCTTTTCGACGTTCACGGCCATCCGCCATGCGTCCAACCACTCCGGCAGCAGGTCCAGCAGACGTTGCATTTTTTTTATGGCTTGGTCTAGGCGGGACGACGATGATATGTACGCGCTGTCGTCGGCAAACAGGGCTAGCATGACATCCCTGTCGCCCTCACGCAGATGTTCGCGGAGAGTGGGGATGTCGTCTGTGTATGCCGCGTAGAGCGCTGGCGATACACAGCTGCCCTGTGGTACTCCGGCCCGGATGGGGTGCTGACTTGAGTCATAGCCCTCCACCGAGACGTAGAACCGCCTGTCCCTCAAAAAGTTGGCTACCACCCTGTAGTGCCCGGGTGGAAGATGGGTCGCTAGCTTGGCCAACAGGCCTGTGTGCCATACTCGGTCGAATGCCTTCTCTATGTCGAGAAAGACAGCGACCGAGTACCGCCCCCTGTTGGCCTCGCTAGACAGATGGTGCACTACTCTCGTCAACTGCTGAGTTGTCGAGTGTCCGGCGCGAAAGCCAAATTGTTCCTCCCTGCATGGGAGGAACGGTCTCAGCCTCCGCAGCCATAGACGCTCGAACAACTTGGCTATGTGTGAGAGTAGGGTTATTGGGCGGTAGCTTGAGGGATGTCGGCGGTCTTTGCCCGGTTTGGGGAGGACAATAATTTTCCCCAATTTCCACTCTTGGGGGAAATGTCCGGTCCGGAGTATGCCGTTGAAGAGTCTGGTAAGGGTCACCAGGCTCTTCCACGGCAGATGGCGGAGGGCCGCGCATGGGATTCCGTCCGGCCCCGCCGCTTTCCGTGTGGAAAGACGGTTGACGACTCTACGCACCTCAGAAGGGGAGATAAAATCGTCCCCAGGTAAGGGCGGAGTAGGGGCCGACAATAATTCCCTTACACGGCCCTCACATGCATCATAATGCTCGGCGACAGCAGCGTCGAGAGAGGGTGGGTTGGGAGTGAAAACTCCTTCCAAATGCGTGGCCAGGATCTCGGCCCTATCATGCGGCCTGTACTGCCTATTTCCCGCTTCGTCTAGGAGCGGGTAAATGGGGGCTGAGTCGTGAGTGAGGGCTTTGGTGAGTGCGTATAGCGTTGTGTCGTCTTCGGCCGCCCGGTCTATGGTATCGTCCCAGGCGGCCTCGCGATGCGCACCCACGGCTTCATGCACCTCCTCAGTTATTTTATTTAGATCGCGCTTGACTGACGGGCACCGGGTCCGCGCCCACAGATGGCGGAGGATGCGCTTTCGGCGTATTTTGGTTTGGAGCGAGGCGGGCAGGGCATCCCTGCGGTTTGTTGAAGCTGGTTTGGTGGTGGTGGCCGCCTCTGCGGCAGTTTGGATGTTGCTGGTGATGAGGCGGACGGCTGCCTCCACCTCTTCAGGGTTGGTGATGGTGCCCACGGGCCCAGCCTCGCTCATTGTACGCTCGAATGCGCCCCAGTCCGTTCGGCGACGTGGCGGGCGCGGTACCGTGAAGTCCGACGTCAAGCCAAGCGCGATCAATATGGGGAGGTGCTGCGTGTCTAAGTCGTACAGCACCTCCACATGTACAGGCCAAGGCACGCATTTGGTAATGACAATGTCCAGTACGTCCGGTACAAGGTTGGGGTTTGTAGGTACGTGGGTCGGGGAGTCCGGCCCTATTACCTCATACCCTTTCCGTTGGCTGTCCTCGTAGAGGCGCCTGCCGGGCGGAGTGATGACCCTAGACCCCCAACTGGGGTGTTTTGCATTTAGGTCACCAGCTATTATGGCAGGCCCCTCCCCGAGGGCAGACCGGACGTCTCTGGGGTCAAAAACCTCTCCCGGTGGTCTGTAAGCGGCATGGACCAGGATCTCGGTCCCCTCCGCACTCACACGCACCCCCTTGGTGCGCATGGATGCGAATGGGACAGTGGCCAGCTCGTCGTGGACGACGTCGCGGCGCACCAGTGCAGCCGTACCCCGATAGGGCTGGCCGCTAGGCGCCACTTCGTCATGTCTATAGGCGTAGTAGTTGGCCACCTTGAGGTCCCGGCCCGGACGAAGCTTCGTCTCGCCCAGGAGGACAATATGAATGTCCTGTTCCTGGACGAGAGTCCTGAGCTCGCGAATGTGACCGGAAATGCCACCCGGGTTCCAGTAAAGGATCCGGAGTTGGTTATGTCTATAGGCCATAGAGATTTTTTTGTCTATAGACTGGCAGGCCAGTTCTTGATCCGTGTCAATTCTGATAACCCTCGGATCAGGGCGGGAATTATGTCCCGCCCGGCTGTGTACTCCGTCAGTACCTCTGTTAGAGTGGAGATGAAAATGTTAACTAGCAGGGATACCGACGGATCACCTCTAACATTGTAATTGGCATGAGTTGCAGAAACACTGCCGGACGCAGCCGCGTACCCGGCATGCGGGTGTGAGTGCGCGGGTCTGGACGTCGCGGCGGAGGACCACCCACCATTGTCACCCCTCCATGTGGGGCGGAGGCTATGGTGCGTGCTTCGTGGGTTGATTGTAGTTTGTGCGGCCGGGCGCTTGGTGAGCGCTGATGTTGATGATGCGGCGGTGGCGGTGGCGGCTGCGGCGGCAACGGTGGGGGCGGCAGCTGCCGCGACAGCGAGGGCGCCGGCGGTTGAGACGCCGGCGGTTGGAACGCCGGCGGTTGAGACGCCAGCGGTTGGAACGTCGGCGTTTGTGACGCCAGCGTTCGACTTGCCAGCGTTTGATGGGGCTAAGACGGCGAGGGGAGGGGCGGAGGGCACTGGGGTTGCACTCGATGACGACCGATGCACGTCCTCTTCGGCCGACGTCCGTGGCGCGACTGGCCAGCCGGGCATGCCGCGCTCGCTATTATATAGCGAGCGCGGGTCTCGCCTGGGATACGGTAACGCGGAGTGGGGTGCCGGCGGCCAGTCGAGTGAGATGGCCTGCTCTCTTTCTGGCGCGGGGATGGGGGGCGGTTTTATGGCCGCAGTATCGGCGTAGGGCCAGGCCGGGGAAGGGGCTGGGGGGGCCATTGTGTAGGCACCCTGCTCTCCCGGTGGCCCGGGGTCACGGGCGCGCTGCGCACGGCGCTTTCTTCCTCCTCGGGGCTTTCTTCGCTTTGGTGGGTTTAGGTTGGATGGCGGCGCAAGGGAGGTGGGCAGGGCAGTCTGGACCGACCGTCCTATCTCCGTGGGTGGTGCCGCCGGCCGCTGCCTTTCGTCACTGGGCGCGGCCGGCAGCGGTGCGTAGTAGTAGTGCCCCGGCACCTCCGTGCCCGTCGGAGTGGGGAGCGTGAGGTTTTTTCAAACACCGTGTCGAAGACTGCCGAAAAGAAACGACGTTAGACAATGCGCGGCCTTCAAGCCACACCTCCGTGCCCGTCGGAGTGGGGAGCGTGAGGTTTTTTCGTTACGGAATTTCTGGATTCGGTCCCCGCGCTCAAGACCCTCGATAGAAGCTATGCAACAGCTTAAAAAATATTTGTCAGGTATTTTTAATATTATTAGGATTTTAAAAAAAAATCGGAAATTCTGACATGATATGATGATCTTTCAAGTCCTAAGACTACAAATATTACTTTTTGTATTTTTTTCTGTATTGTAGTCATGACTAACCCTTCTGTAAATTACAGATTATAATTAAAACATACCTGCCTCAGTTTCCAATAAAATTGTGTGTTTTTGCCCAACATGAAATTCAAAATAATTACTACATCCAACTTTAATCGTCTGTACCGTAAAAAATGTACTACAATATTTTGCCAAGTAACTTTAAAGATGGAACATTTTTTAATCTGGATTCCAACAACTTATGATACTTGCTGGATTACTTCTTTTTTGAGGAAAAAAAAAATATTTTTACGGAACTGGGTTTCAGGCCAATGGTATTAAGTTGTTATGCGACGACGATGAGTGACGTCTTCTTGTCTAGAGTGAGCGAGACAGATTGAGCCGCTGTATATCGTTGATTTCTGGTACACCCTGTATACCAGGGTAGAATGTTAAGTGCAGGTGAGCGAGACGTGCTAGTGGTAAGTATTACGTCTTGTTCAATGCATCGCGGATGACTTTCAGTGACGTCCGCGATTGACAGTAAAGTACATAAAAAGATTCATCAGTATTTAAGACCCATTAAAAGTAATATTCCATTACAAAATTCTGGCATTTATAAATTAGATTGTGATTGTGGACTCTCATATATTGGTCAAACGAAGAGAGCTGTATCCACCCGCGTTAAAGAGCACATTGCTGATGTCAAAAACCGAAGAACAGGGAGGTCTGCAGTCTGTGAACACATAGCGGATAAGCCGAACCATTACATCCGGTTTGATAAAATTCAAATACTCGCTAGAGAACACAAACCCATTCCACGAATGGTACGCGAGGCTATTGAAATTAAAAAACACCCAAATTTCAATACAGAAGATGGATGGCGATTATCAACATCATGGGATCCCATACTTAGCAAGATTAAATCCCAGCCGCAGCAGTCTGCAAGACCTCAAGATACCTTAAGTAATTATTGTGTTAATCCTGAACGCTACGCAAGGCGTTTACGAAATCGATGGAGGTAGCTACATATAATTTTTTCAAACTTCTGTCAGACAAATGTCTGCCCGGGACCACGGAAGCTGAAAAGCGACCGAAACGTCGGGTTGATTTTAAAAATCATTTTAGTTTAATATACGCGAGATAAATCCGTAAAAATAGTTTTATTTCAAAAAGTACATAAAACCTATACTGCAGTGCGACGCGGACGGATGGTCTTTGTGAAGAGCTATCCGCGCAGGTATGGAATTCCTCCGCGTCGCTCATCCGCGCCGCAGGATGCTTATTGGTCCTACTTGTTCCGTGCGAGGCAGACAGTCGTACGAGGCGGATGAGAAATACTGCACTGTAGTGGATCCAAACGCATACAAATTGAGAGGATTTTACTAAAAATAGGTTTTAGATCATGTTTGTGGCATCTCCGGCGAATCCATAAAAAATATTATTGTGACTGTAGGTACTGTTAATCACGATCCGCGTAGTGCGATCACGTAATATCATCACGAACGACGAATTCAACAGCGACGGACGCATGCACTAGTCCGCGCGACGATGTCTAAATAGAGAAGACAGACAGACAGTTTGACAATTTGTTTTACTACATTGCATTTACTTATTTTGAAGAAGAAATCAACTTTGATATGATAATCAATGAATATTCATCGCTTCTCTGAAAACACTGGAGGTTACGCCCCCTGAAAAACATCACTAGACACGCGCATGCTCATCAGAACAATAAAAATAATGATTATACTCACGTACCTCCTGAACGAATGTATTCCGAAGATTTTGTAACCAATAGATGACCATGCCTCCTTGAATTAATCTTATGTGATCTGCATCTGGGTGAAAATATAAATGTGTGTTTCCAACAATTACAATTTCTGTAGGATTATCATTAGACTGTAAGATAGTTGCACTCGCAATTGTTGATCGATCAAGCAGTCTATTTAAACAATTTTTACTATCTTGAATCAAATCCCAGATAGGTTTTAAGCATGCTTCAGTCTTTATTGCTTCTGATAATAAGATTTTGCTTTCTTTCACTAAACTGTAATCAATACAATAAATTAAAAACACTCGAGTATTAAATTACTTTATTGTGAATTGTGGGTAGTCTCAGAAATGTCAGAAACAGTAGCCTCAACGTTTAACCATGGAGTGGCTCTGAGTCAAACACTTCTAGAGAGACATCGGATGTCTGGATGTCTGTCATCTTTCATCATTAACGATTCTTCAATTATGGGTGCTCAGGTGCAAACGTATCTCATCTTACATTACAACACCCACCGAAGAGAGAAGTTTCATCCACACATACTGGATTCATGAAATTCGTCAACAGGGCGGCAGGCAACATTTTCTACGTTCACTTCGACTACGACTGTGAAAATTCTGGAATAAACTTTCATCTCAAGGGTTTCACCAGCTCTGCAATATGGTGTTCTCAAAAAAGCCGTCAAGAAATTTACCAGGCGAAAATGCCTTACGCATACCCACCCTTGGGGAGAGGGGTGGGTTATGTGGGACTCCGGGAAAGGACATCCGTCTACCCATTAAAAACTCCTGGGTGTTCCGACTCGTCCGCCATCAGTGGCGGGGTCACGGGAACGTTATCGCACACATCCGCGACCCCACCGGCGGCTGCTCGATGTCGAGTCCTCCTCGGAGCCTTTCGGCTCCAACCCCTACTAGTGGCGTGCGGAACACCTGCACGCCAGCCAGCTCGGGACCTCTCCAGTCGGGCGATGAACTTCCCTTAGTCCGTCGCCCGAAGGTCCCTTTTTTTTACGCGGGGAAACCCTCCTGGGCTCCCGCCGTCTAGGGGAAAAGACGGCAGGTAGTGTGAGACTCGTACTCACTAAAACCCCGCGGTGTTCTAACTTTTCCGCCATCAGTCACGGGAACGCTTACGCACACATCCGCGACCCCGCCGGCAGCTGCTCGTCTCCGAGCCGGTTGAACTCTTTGGCTCCAACCAACACTAGTGGCGTGCGGAACACGTGCACGCCATCCAGGTTGGGACCTATTTCCATTTGGGCGACGGACATCCCCTAGTCCGACACCCAAAGGTCCCTGCCCCGACCACTCACAACGCCAGGCGTCCCAAGACGCCCGGGTGGAGGAGTTCAGGGGCACACAGTCCGGCCCCGGGGGAGCGGGAGTGACAGGGATGAACTGACCTTCAGCCGCCCCCCCCCCCCCGCGGCCCCACCACGTCCCTATTGAGCGGCGGGACCACCGCTAGGCGGCTGGGGATAGGGTGCAGGGCCAACGACATACCCATACACCTATTCCCCAGCCGCCTTCCCACCACGTCACCATCTGACGGCGTGACCACCGTTAGGCGGCTGGGGATAGGGTGCAGGGCCAACGAAATACCCGTACACCTCCTCCCCAGCCGTCTCCTCTCTACAGCAGCGAGTGGCAGGCAGAGCCACGCCAAACGCCGCCCCCTCTCTGGGTTCCTCTTGGCTTCGCCGGTGTGGGTACAACCACCGGGTACTGAGCCCCCCCGCCACGACAAGGCGGAAACCCTTGAGGGGGGCGTCCGAAGGTCCCTGCCCCGACCACTCACAACACCAGGCGTCCCAAGACGCCCGGATGGAGGGGTCCAGGGGCACACAGTCCAGCCCTGGGGGAGCGTTGAAGAAATTTTGGTTCCCTCGTCCGCCCCCCCACGGCCCTATCAAGCGGCGGGACCACCGCTAGACGGCTGGGGATAGGGTGCAGAGCCAACGACATACCCATACACCTCTTCCCCAGCCGCCTTCCCACCACGTCACCATCTGACGGCGGGACCACCGTTAGGCGGCTGGGGATAGGGTGCAGGGCCAACGAAATACCCGTACAGCTCCTCCCCAGCCGTCTCCTCTCCACAGCAGCGAGTGGCAGGCAGAGCCACGCCAAACGCCGCCCCCTCTCTGGGTTCCCCTTGGCTTCGCCGGTGTGGGGACAACCACCGGGTACTGAGCCCCCCCGCCACGACAAGGCGGAAACCCTCGGGGGGGACTATACTCTGTACTGTGCCAACTGCTGTGTAAGGCCGAAGTCGTGTTGCGGTTACCGATTTAGATTTTAACCGCGTAAACCAATAACTCTCCAATAACGAGTAAAACTCCAATAACGGTTTTTTTTTCCCTTAACTTGTATCGTTTTGAGCGGCAGTTCAGCAGTTAACCTCTAGCGAGAAATAAACCGTAATGCGGGCCAATATTTAAAAGGTATTTTTTATTTCAAAGAAGATTGTTATGTAATTGAGAGAATTAATTTGGTCCTTACGTGAATCTGTCCTTTTTGAAGAAACAGGCCAGACCTTCAGCAACCGTTTTACCTTTCTTGTAAAAACAACCTTCTAAGCCTTGGAAGTTTAAGCAGGGTTTTAAAGTACCCAAGAAAACTTTAGAATCCACTTCTTGAAGACAAATTATATCAGCATTATAACCTAAAACAATAATACATGGTTAAAACACTCTAATTATGATAAAAGTATTAAGAAGCAATTTGCTTTCCTTATAGGTATGTATATTATATTAGGTTGGGGAAAAAGTTTCTTCGCATTTTTAAGATAATTCAAAACATTTATTAATATAGTTTATTTAAATTTAACTAAAGTATGTATGTACCATTTTGTTCGATAACCTTTTGCCATCTTGTAGGTAGGGACATGATCCCATTGCTATAAAAATTTTGGGACTTCTCATCAAAATACCGCGACAAGTGGATTTGGCAGTCCTCTCGTGATGTTAACCTAACATTGCATAAAGAATTCTGAAGAAACCGAAACAGGTGGAAATCTGAAGGTGCAAGGTCAGGACTATACGGCGGATGCATTAACACCTCCCAGCCAAACTCTCTTAATTTTTGCTGAGTGGCTATAGATGTGTGAGGTCTAGCGTTATCATGATGAAACACCACACCCCTTCTGTTGATCAATTCCGGCCGCTTTCTCTCAACTTCTTGCTTTAATCTCATCAGTTGTTCGCAGTAGAGTTTAGAATCGATAGTCCTGCCTGGTGGTAATAGCTCATAATGAATAATGCCCTTCCAATCCCACCACACACACACAACATCACCTTATTGCGAGTTAACCCGGGTTTCGCCACAGTCTGTGAAGCCTGACCGGCCTTTGACCACGACCTTTTTCGCACGTTCTTGTCGTACGTGATCTACTTTTCATCACCAGTTATCAGCTTCTTCAAAAATGATTCGGTTTCATTACGTCGTAATAAAGAATCACAAATGAGTACACGGTTCATTAGGTTTCTTTCAGTTAGCTCGTGAGGTACCCAAATATCGAGCTTTTTTTGTACCCAGCTTTTTTCAAATGCGCCAAAACTGTTTTGTGATCAATTCTCAGTTCTTCAGCTACGTCGTAACTACTGATATCTCGATCTTGCCCCACTTTTTCAAAAATGACATCCATTTTATCCGTAATAGGGCGACCAGAGCGAGGTGCATCTTTGACATCAAAATTTCCGGATTGAAAACGCTTAAACCAAATTTGTGCAACTCTCACAGACACTGCACTAGGTCCATAAACATCGCAAATTTTTTTCGCTGCTTGCGTTGCATTTTTACCTTTTTTGTAGTAAAATTTTAAAATGTATCGAATTTCTTCATTAGATTCACTCATCTTTGGAATTTGGAATTATGATCTTTAAAATTTTAACTTTCAATGATACCAAAACCAGCCAGATACAAATACTACAGCCAAAGAGATTTTATTACAAGTTCATACATACTATAATGCGAAAAGACTTTTTCCCCAACCTATTATCTATGCAACAAGCAATATCATGACGTAAGACTTAAGGTCAATAATTTAATAGGAGAAAAACAGGTAAATATATTTTCAGTTGGAATTCTCTAATAAGGATTCTTTATAGGTAGGTTTCTAGGTTATTGTTCAACATTTTGTTAGATATCTAGAAGAAGCTCAAACTCGGGTCTCGAGCATGCAGCTATAGATAAAGTTGGCGACAACACTCTAAATACCTGTTTGAAGCGATGTAAAACTATCAATATGATTTTGGTGTACTATCAGTGTGATTTTGGTGTACTTTTTATATTGTTTGTTAAAATTAGAAGATCGTGATACCACAGAAAGAGTGTTCGAAGAACCATAGCTGTTGTAGACATTTGACTCCAGCATTTGTTCTATATTTTCCTTAAATTGTAATACCGTTCAGTGATCGTGATCGCAATATAGAAACCTATAGGTTCTCTTACTTATTTAACGAGGCGTGGTGTATAACTTCTCTGTGAACCCTAAGGGACTTGATGACATACATATAAATCTGAAATATAAATAAACAAATACTCACCCAGTAATTCCTTCAAAACAAGTTGTTTTCTATAATCTATCTGTAATGCATATGGGGGGCAATATGGATGCAAGACAGTCCTAGTAAAATCTGAATCACAGTACAGATCGGCCAATATGTTGTAGCTGACGCAACGAAAGCTGAAAAATAACATAATAGATAGCTCGGATCTGAATTCATCTCCGATTGAGATTGGAGTAATATCGAAAAGATCAGCTGTGAATATGTTCAAGCAGAACCTTTAAACATGTTCACAGCTGAGTTTACTAGTGTGGTAGAACTTCACTGATGGCACTTGAAGGCGTGCGTATGCACCTTCGTATTACCGAATCTACCTAGTAGTAAACAGTAGGTATGTCTAAGGCGGCCAACCGTCCCGGATTCTGCGGGACCGTCCCGTAATGCTGGATGTAATCCCGCTTTGTAAGAATTAATAAAACGTTGGATGCGTCCCGCATGTCCCGCATTCGATGCATTGACGTACCATGCCTATTTGCTTTCAAGCTACTACATAACCATACGTACATACATAAAACCTATATCACACACATACATAAAACCATTATTCTATACATAAAACATACACTACACCCACACACGATACACGATGCAAACAACAGCGGAGCATCTAGGTATACATACACGCATTGTGTGAATTCAATTGAAAATTGTTTGCGTGTGTGTGTATGTGATCGCTTTGTTCCATTTTGAATTCTTTAAAAAAGTGTCATTCAAGTGATTTATACTTTTTTTAAAATAAATGACTTCAGTTTATGTAAGTTTCGTGTTTTTATCTAATTTTGGTTCGTAGGTATTATACTGAAAAAAAATCATACTTCGCATTCACCATACACTGTATCTATCCACAAAAAGTCCCGCATGCTATTTTCAGAAAGTTGGCCGCCTTAGGTATGTCTAACTGAAACTGAAACTGCCGGCCGTGAGTGCTATGCTACTCGAGCTGATTCGACGACCGTGCTAAGTGGCTGCTACACAAGTTCAGATCTAAAATCTCACGTGAGATTGGAGTATAATGTGTGAGCTGAGGCATATCTTACAACAGATCACCACGGTAGGAGGAAAAAGCGGCCAAGTGCGAGTCGGACTCGGACACGATGGATTCCGTACCATCATCTATAAAAGAAAATCACGTTTGTTATATTCAAGTTTCTACCTTTACATTAACATAGATTTAAAAAAAAAACCGGTCAAGTGCGTGTCTGGCCACGCACAGTGTAGGGTTTCATAGTTTTTAGGTTTTACGAAATGAAAAAAATTTAAAGGTAATATACCTACAACAAAATATTCTGTAAAAATTTTAAGCGTCTACCTCATATACAAAAAACCCTGTATATCAATGGTCTACCTGCTACCGTTATTTTAATATTGAGCAAAAATACGAAAAATAAACGTTTATTGTACGAGGACCTCCCCCCCCCCCTTAATACTTTCATTTTTTATACTTTTAGTATTTGTTATAGCCGCATCAAAAAATACACAATTTGTGAAAACTTCAGCATTTTAGCTATCACGGTTCATGAGATAGGGGGTGGCGAAAGACAGACAGACAGCGGAGGCATACCGCGGACACTCCGCCAAAATTCCATACAAACGCTTAATTTCGTCTATTACACAGTCATCAATCAGTGACGTGTATTTACAAGTGCACCTGTGTGCGTAGCACGTGGAAAATACCTACCGTCACCTATAAGAGGGGAGGAGGTTGGGTGATGCGGGGAAATCGGGCGTTGAAGTGTCCATTCTATACGTAATATTATTACATATTCTCTGGCGGAGGCTTAGTAATAGGGTCTCGTTTTTACCTTTTAAGTACGGCACCCTAAAAAGGGGTTGCATTTTTATTTAAAATGTCTCACGTACATTATAGACACCCCTTTAATAATGTATAGCCATATACTTTCAGGTAGAGACATAATACACAGAACTCGAGAAGGAGCACTGCATTAGTAGGTACCTATTTTACTTTCTCTATGCACCAAATAAACATTATAATTTCTGACCTTTTCTCACAATCATGAGTTGACAGTGCAGTAATTAATAAATAGAATTGCATACAAATTGACATAAAAACCTGCTTACATTAACTTATGATACTTTGGCAATCAGATTTTTATTAACTGCTCAATTTCCTGTAATTTTACTGCTGTACTTTAACCTCAGTAGTTTTGGAAATAAAGGGAGAAATGGTAATTTAACTTCAAAACTATTTACTTTAAAAGTATGTGTTTGAGATCCTCATAATAAAATCTTTTATTTGATATGTGATAGGACATAACTTTTCAAACTATTTTTATGTTCTATTTAATTCTCCAAAAGGGGCCCCAAAATTTAAATTTAATTTATTAGTCGACCCAGCAGTTTCGAAGAAAATTGGCAGTGACAGGTGAAGAGACAGACACACAAGTGACCTTATGAAGGTTCAGTTTTTTTCCGTTTGAGGTATGCAACCCTAAAAAGTAGACAAAGTAATGATACAGACCTCTTGTACTTCAATTTATCAGATGTAAATATGTGTCTAGTTTCAAATGGACATGGACCAGGCCCTGCTTCAACAACACCTTTTGAAATGGTCTCAAAAGCGGGTCCAGTTGAACATTTCTCAGCACTGTTTCCTGAAATCAGAATCGAAGAATATGTATTCTTGTAATATCAATTGTCACAAAAGATATAATTAAAATCATGAAAAAGTATGAAATATACATATACAAAAAGTGTCTTTCTTTTTTTTTAACTTAACGTAACTGTCATATACAGAAATATGTCACAATTCGAAGGTACCTTTTTCACTTTGTATAATAATAAAATGTATAAAGGTAGGTAGTTGAATATCATTGTTGGGGTTCTCACATTATTGTATAGCTGAATACACTCGATAGTTCTAAACATGTGTTTTTATTAATTCTTGGACATAATAGTGGCGACGAGTGAAAATAAGTGATTACAATGGACTCGAGGGCGGTCAAATTTAACGAGTTTAACGTACAAACGGACAGTTGGGACATTTATATTGACCGTCTCAAATTTTGTTTCGAGGCACATGGCATTACAAATAATGCAGTTAAGAAGGCAAATTTTATTACTGTGTGTGGTTCACGGGTGTATGAGACATTGTTGGCATTGATCACACCAAAAAGGCCAGTGATATTGATGTGACATTTGAGGAAATAGTGAAAGTTTTGACAAAACATTTTAGTCCAAAACCTAACGAAATATCCGTTTCCTTCAAGTTATACAAACGTAATCAAAATCGTGATGAATCTGCCGCAGAATACATTGCAAATCTCCGAAAACTTAGTTCAGGATGTAATTTTATGGATTTAGAACGAATGTTACGTGATAGACTTGTGTGCGGTATGCGTGATGAACGTTTACAATTTGAACTGTTAAAACGCGATAATTTGACTTATAGAGACGTTGTTGATGCAATATTGTCATCCGAAAGTGCAGGCCGGGAGTTAAGAATGATTCAAGCTGCCGCAGCTACGAGCATATCGTCGGGTAGTGCGGGTTCTGTTGAGCCGTCGGCGCCGCTGCCTACATTCGCCGCGGGCGCCGAACCGATGGATATAAATGCACTTCAATTCAAAAATACCTGATTATGCTATAGATGCGGCGATCGTCATCCGGGAGAGTGTCGTTTTGTAAATACAATATGCCGTTTTTGCAAAAAAAGAGGACATTTAGAAAAAGTCTGCATTAGTAAGAAAAAGAACTTTAATCGGCCTAACGTGAACTTCGCGGAGGATTGTCTTAACGGTATATACTGTGTGCAAAACTCAGGTCGCGTGCCACCTATTGAAGTGGTTGTCACACTGGCGGGCATGCCGGTCCGCATGCAGGTGGACTCTGGTGCCAGTTTCTCTATTGTTAACGAGCGCACTTGGCAGGCGTTGCGACATCGTTAGCCGCGCGACGCGCTCCGGCCCGCTGCACTAGCGTTGCCGCCGGTCCGCCTCATAGACCGGGCCACGATACGAATGGATGACCAGATTTGTAACAATAATCAAAATATCAAAAGGCAGATAAATGTCGGTCAAAATGTCATGTATCGGAATTACAGCAATACGGGCAAAAGATGGCTAACAGGTATAGTCATAAACAAGACGGGTCCATCCAGCTACAAGGTTCAAACAGCAGATGGCACGATTATTAATCGTCACATTGACCAGCTGATTAATAAAAGAGTAGTTGATTCCAGAGCAGAGGAGGGAGAGACAGTTGTTGCATTGCCAACACAAAAAGAAGTACCACATATGATAATAAATAATGATGATAGGGAAAATTTAGATGACGGTCAAAAATCTGATGATATCATTAAGATACCTGACGAAAGTGAATGGGCAGAGATGTTAGGGATACCACCGGATAATAATAGTTGGGCGCCCGGTAAAATGAAAAACAAATTGATTGTATGTATGTATCTTCACGCCAGGTCCCTAACGGGGTAGGCAGAGAGTGTAGAGCGCCAGATATCCCGGTTCTGACAAACCTCTCGTGCCTCGTCTACCTATTGATTGTGTATTCCAAAACGCCATATGAACGGCCTCATCATTTTAAGGACAATTTCTATATGCTGTAATCAACTAATTAATTTTGTGGCTTCTGTAATATATTGTTTAATAAGAATGTTGGCTTTTTTTTTTTTTTTTTTTTATGTAATTGAAGTGGCAAACAAGCATGCAGTTCACATTGATGTTAAGTGATGACTGCAGCCTATAGACACCCACACAAAGACCAAGGTCAAAATGCAAATGCGTTACCACTCCTGAGGCCTAAGGTGTTATGCCTCTGTGCCGGAAATTACAGGGCCGTACGTGGCTATAGGTATTTTGTATAATTACTAAAGGTATATTGTTAATTGTTTATTTAGTTCTTATAATATTTGTTTTGTTGTTCTTTCAAACTAAACTATATTAATGGGGGAGATGTCATATACAGAAATATGTCACAATTCCAAGGTACCTTTTTCACTTTGTATAATAATAAAATGTATAAAGGTAGGTAGTTGAATATCATTGTTGGGGTTCTCACATTATTGTATTGCTACCGAACTGAATACACTCCATAGTTCTAAACATGTGTTTTTATTAATTCTTGGACATAATAGTAACATAACTTCACACTTGTAATCACCAAAGGGGAGGCAGAGACAATGCGTTAAATGCATTCAAGCATACATGCAAATACCCACAATTGGCCATTATTTGGCCCATGTAACAGGAGGAGCCTGTTGACATCTATGGGCACCTTACCAAACTTCAAAGTACTAGGACACTTCCAGAAAATGAACCAGTGATTAACGGATATTACACCTTTATCTCTGATAGCCCCCGATAACCAAGACAGAACCCAGGTCCCTATCATAATATTAGTGGCCTGCTACCACTAGGCTACTGAGGCAGTTAGAAAACTTTTGATAACCCAGTTAAACCAGTGGTGTGAGTCAACCGTTTGATTTGAAGGGTTGCAGGTTTTATCCCTGCACCAGGACAAATATTTGTATGGCCTATGGATATTTGTTTAGGGTCTGGGTGTTTGTGTATGTACAACAGTACCTGCCACACAGTTTTATACCTAGTGTGGAGCTGTGAGTATAAGCATATTTTATTTTATTTTAATATCTTAGAATGAGATTAAAAACAAATATGCATATCTCCAAGTCTTCCAACTAGGCTGAGAGTGATGTGAATACAATATTATATATATATAATGATTACTTTAGTATGTTTTTTTTCTATTCTTTATGTCTTAAGATTCAATTGAATCATTCCTGCACCTCTTCGTCGTTTTTCTGTACTACCCAATGGTTGACTGGGAGATAATGCCTAGTGGCTTTAAGTCCGCCCTATGTACTGTTCTTGTGCAAGTATAAATAAATAAATATAATATTGTATTAGTAAAGGCCAGATAACAATATAATAAATGAATTCTTACCTGGAATACATTCTAATTTTAATTTCATTCCTATATCATCTGATTTTGGTGTGTATGAAAATGTATTTGTTATGAATTGCCATTTAACATGAATATCAGCTATTTCATTACCCTTCTCGTTAACACATGCACCTTTATACCAATTAAAGACACTATCTTCTTGATTTGTGTAATGCGTTTCAAAGTTTTCAATATAAATAGGAAAACAAGCTAAAATACTTTTCGGCAAATTCATGCTTACAACCCAAGGTGCATTGAAAAAAATATCAAACATATAACTGTGAACTTTCAGTTTTAACGGTTCTTGAATATCAAATAATTCTAAGCAAGTTACTTTTTCTGAGATAGCATTGTTTTTCCAATCATATATTTTTACCTGTAGTTCTAATTCATCTTGCGATTTCTTTTTTTTCTTCTTGATTGCTTTTTGCACATTTGTAGCAATACGCGAGCACAAAATTTCCACAGTTTCTGTGGGTTTTCTATTGAAATTAAATTGGCGTAAAGACTCTTGTGCTTTAAACAGGAAATTGATATCAATTTTGTTATCTTGTGGTATATATCTAAAGTAACACTTATTCATATTGAGTAAATTAGATTTCGATATATTTACAAGTGTATGTAACTTTCGAGATAATAAGTAAAACTTTATAACCATATTATGTTAAAAACAACGACTGAGAACGAGTATATACTCATTGAATAGTACCAGAATCTGAAATCATATATCAGATATTCTTTCCGATTCTTATTTTATAAATTTTAAACAACCTTTACTAGACCAAAAACTTGCAAAAATGCAAATCGCAAAACGCAACCCACAGGGCACAGATCACTATACTGACGCAACGGACGCAAACGCAACAACAAATCCAAACGTCAGATGTCAGAAACAGATGTTCAAACAAGAACAGTATATAAAATGTACTCTTTGAACAAGAAGCTTGAAGGTAAAAATGGAGACCACGCTTTCCATACCTATTTCAAGCAAAACTAAATATAGCTATCTCTCTCTCTGGGGGCAGGCCGTCTCTTTCTAAGTAGGGTGACCAGAAAGTTACAATTTTCCTGGGACATGACTGATTTTTATTTAAGATGACAAAATGTTTTAATTTTTCTTTTCGTTTGGCAAAGAGACAGCTATAGACTATAACGCTATTGATCAAGTAATATTATAATTACATACAACTGCTCATTTCATAAATCTCTAACATAGTGAATGAATATATTTATGGAGGATGACGATCGCGATGATGAGATGGTTCCATATGGAAGTTGATGGGATGTTCAGTGAACTAATGGGGAGTAGGACTTTCTTATGAAGTCTCGGAGGTGCACGAAAAAACACTACATTGCATTAAATCACTTTCATACACCCGTGCACGTTGCTTTATGATAAAAATCCCACAATTTTGACACATAAAACATAACTACACATACATATTTTTTTTATGTAACGAAGGTGACAAACACGCAGCACGGATGTTTAGTGACGACTTTAGCCTAAAGACACCTACACAAAAACCAGTGGTAAATGTGCAGATGCGTTGCCACCCCTAAGGCTTAAGATGATCTGCCTCTGTGGTAGTTAAGGATTTCGAAGATCTCAGTTGATACAAACATCCCCATTATAACAGTCTGCTTAAACCTTCTTCTTTCTCGTAAGATGGCATTACTAGGGCCAGGTTCCAATAACTTACCAACATCCGTACTATTCCGTACGTATATTTAGGAACGGTTGATTGTGAGAGTTAATGAAATGTCAAATTATAACGGATAGTAAGCTATGTAAGCCTACCTACGTTAGTAATTTATTGAAACCGAGCATAGGAAAAGAATGAAAATCTTGTCGATAATGAAGCATTTATCAATGAATCCCAAGCTTTAAGACGAAATGTCTTGTGGTACACAAGACATTGAATGAAGTAAAAAGTATGAATTTAAGAGTGTTTAACAAAGTTTATTATATATAGATACATATATAGAATATATATATATATATATATATATATATATATATATATATATATAACAGGGTTACAGGTTAAGTCGACCTATTCCCGTTAAGGGCGTGTAGTTTACATTGTTTCTGACTGATTTGTCTATGAAACATCCTACCCCTAATCTAACCGTTTTCGAGATATTTAAATTTAAATGTTTTTAAAAAAAAATCTCCTTAGTTATTTTGAAATTTATAAGTCTTATTACTACTGTTAGTCGATTTTTGCATGTAAAATAAGATGCTTTATAACCTCAATAACGAAAATTTTACATAAAACGAATAAATAATTCGTTGCAGACGTTCTTAACTTATAAAAAGGAACATAAAATTCGAAAGTTATTTTTTCTTTCAAGGATATTAAAAAAAAATATGGCGCCTGTCTTGCAGATGTGCTTAATAATATGTACGTTTTATCAGCTATTCAACGAGGTATAAAAGAGATAAAAAAACCTAGAATAAAGGTAGAAAAACGTCGTTTTCGTAAGCTACAGGAGAGGCAAAAAAATTTAATAAAACAATACAGGTGAGAACAAAACACAAAATTTATTAAACTTTCAAGTTCCGATAAAACATCTTAAAATCTTAAGTTCATGCTCAACATGTCCACCTCGGTTTCGCACACATGTTCGCATTCTTTTACGAAGCCCACTTTTTACTACACCAGTTGTTAGCGTCCTTCTCATTTCATTCGCCGCATTCTCTCAACATTTCGACTGAGGAAATAGGGTTGGGAGCTCTTCATGTGCCCCCACACATAAAAATCCATGTGGGTGAGGTCCGGACTTCTAGCTGGCCAGGGCAAAGGCCCACCTCCTCCAATCCATTGGTTTGGGTAACTCCATTTAAATTGTCGGGGAGAAAGTAAGGCCCAATCAAATGGTCTGAAATAATACCCATCCACACATTCAGGCTAAATCTTCGTTGTGAGCCCTTTACTCTCTTCTTGTTGGGATTTCGTTGTTCTTTCGGTGTCCAATAATGAGCGTTATGATAATTGGTAATCCCATCTTTATCAAATTTCTACTCATCTGTCCACAATATTTTTTTAAAGAAAGTCGGGTCTTCGATATCAGCATTCAACATGAATCTGCAGAAATCTAATCTTCTTACGCGATCTCCCTCTTCGATAACCTGTACCGGCGTATAATGATATGGGTACAGGCCCGCTGTATGAATGGTAAACCACACTTTCCATTGCGTGAGTCCCAGATCACGGGCAACAATATTAGTAGAAGTAGTTGGATCCAATCGAAATCGTTCCACTATTTCATTATTTTGTTCTTCGTCATCATCAATGGCACGTGGTCTTCCCAAGTATGTACGTCGTCTTGAAACGGAGCCAGTTTCTCGAAGTCGTCGATAAATTCCGTCAAAAACGCTTACATCCGGCACTCGACGATCGGGATAGCGAGTTGTGTACTCATTACGAGCATGTGCGGACACACAATTGCAGTATCCGTAGCAAATTAACATGTCAGCATATTCCTCATTACTGTAGGTCGTCATCTTTCACAGTTCCGTATCACAAGCACAAATCGGTGTCCAGTTTACAAGCACAGCAGTCAGGAATTAGAAGAAACAGTCCAGAAACACAGCCAAGTTGAGTAAGAAACAGAGAACAAAATAATATCGCATCTACTACGGACGAATCACATAAGCAGACTAACTTAGTCTAATATCATGTTTTGTTTTGCGCAAAACATGTTGCATTCCCAAAGTGCAGTACCTGCACATTATTTTACTCACTCACACCTGCATAAATCGTAAAGTGTCTCGCTCGCACACACCGCATTAACCCTAATGGACAATTGGCGAGAGCGTTAGAAATGCTACGCTATAAGGGCACGCAACTTAGTTTTTTCTAGGAATTTTTATTAACACCCTATTATTGTTATACCTCATTGGACAGCTGACAAAACGTGCATATTATTAAGCACATCTGCAAGACAGGCGCCATATATATATATTTTTAATATCCTTGAAAGAAAAAACAACTTTCGAATTTTATGTTCCTTTTTATAAGTTTAGAACGTCTGCAACGAATTATTTATTCGTTTTATGTAAAATTTTGGTTATTGAGGTTATAAAGCACCTTATTTTACATGCAAAAATCGACTAACAGTAATAATAAGACTTATAAATTTCAAAATAACTAAGGAAAATCGGGCATTTTTTAATAAAAACCTTTAAATTTAAATATCTCGAAAACGGTTAGATTAGGGGTAGGATGTTTCATAGACAAATCAGTCAGAAACAATGTAAACTACACGCCCTTAACGGGAATAGGTCGACTTAACCTGTAATCTTTTATATATATATATATATGTCGGCAGGAGGCCTCTCCAGTCAGGACATCTAGGACATCTAGGTAGTATTGTCTGCGTGTCTTTCCATAAGCTGATATGTTATTCGTGTTTGTGGGCGTCTGTAGGTGGGAACTCGAGCAGGTGATGAAATAAAGCACATGGTTTGGCAGAAGATGAAGCAATAGTCTTTTATTGCCAAAGATCCGCCCATTTGATTACGCCGGCAGAGAAGAACGGGCAAGAAACTCTTATGACCGGGCACACGGTTACCGGAATACCAATACTCATTGCACAATGTAAATCTCTTCTGCTAATTAATTCAGTACTACGCGAATCGTTACTATATCTCGTTATTCAACTATTACTGAATCTAGATTGCTATATCAAGTTACAGAATTCTATCAAGGAACCGGCCCAGACCGCCTTCCTTTATCTTCTCATTTCCAAATTCTAATTTAACTGACAAGTGTCATTGATAACACTTGTCCATCAAACCACTGGGTATGGTTTAATACTTTGCTAAGGAGTTTCTATGATCATCGGTTTAAATTTTAGCAAGATATTAGGCGAAAATACAACAAGAATATGTCTACAGTGATTCGACACAAAAATTACGATTCAAACACTTGTTCACGTGAAATCTTTGGTCACTTCCTGGATGCCATAAGCTAGTCCATAGAGGTCGGTGTATAATTTCAACTGATACACTAACTCAAGATAGTCAATGTGAGATATATTATTAATAATTCTTAAAACACTTAATTGAATTTAATAAGTTGTAAATAAATTATGCAGTAATATTTATCATGTAATTCTGTAACTGTGGTGTTTCTTTCACAAAAATTCGTAGGAGATATAAATAGAAAGATAGCAATACCACACATCACACTAAAAAGAGAGGTCGGTCCCCCAATAGGAGGATAGAAATATGTAGGTATTTGACTCAAACTTTTGTTTGGAGTTTGGACTCCATTTTTACCTTCAAGCTTCTTGTGTTCAATGCATTTTTTTTTATAATTGTTTTACGGCCACGGATTCAAGTCCTTAACAGCCAATCTTCAGTAATTTTTATCTTCATTTCTTATGATAATGAATATCCATATGGAAGATGGCGATGATTGGATGCTTCCATGTGGAATATGATGAGATGGCTCCAGTAAATTGATGGGGACTTTACTAGGAGATTTTACGGATTTTTGGAGGCAACATGAAATATCACTTTTCACTTCATAATATCACTTTCCTACACTCGTGAACGTTATCGAATGTTTTATGATAAAAATTCCACCAATTTTACACATTAAAACGCGACTATACATAAATTTCGAAAATGATATCACGCAGTGACACAGCTCTTTTCCGCGTTCCCGTCAAAAACTCTGTTCAATGTAGTGTTGTTGCCAAGAAGCTTTTTTACCTTCAAGCTTCTTGGTTGTTGCAATAGTAATAGTCTATCGATAGTATAGTGAACTATTGTGACCTCGAAAAAACAATCACACTATCGATAGGACTATTGAAAATATCGACATGTTGCAATATAATCGATAGTATCCATAGTATTGTTATTAACCCTATCGATACTATCGATAGTATGCATGTCAATAGTATCAATAGTATCGATAGCTTCGATAGTATCGATTGCTTCGATAGTATCGATTGCTTCGATAGTATCGTAACTATCGATACTATTGATCTCTGGCAATAGTATTGCTTATTTTTGACTATCGATAGTATCACGATAGTATCGACAAGATTTTCATTCTTTTCCTATGCTGGGTTTCAATAAATTACTAACGTAGGGAGGCTTACATAGCTTACTATCCGTTATAATTTGACATTTCATCCATACATTAACTCTCACAATCAACCGTTCCTAAATATACGTACGGAATAGTACGGATGTTGGTAAGTTATTGGAACCCGGCCCTAGTAATGCCATCTAACCAGAAAGAAGAAGGTTTTAACAGACTGTTATAATGGGGATGTTCGTATCAACTGAGATCTTCGAAATCCTTAACTACCACAGAGGCAGATCATCTTAAGCCTTAGGGGTGGCAACGCACCTGCACATTTGCTACTGGTTTTTGTGTAGGGGTGCCTTTAGGCTGCAGTCGTCACTAAATATCCGTGCTGCGTGTTTGTCACCTACGTTACATAAAAAAAAATATATGTGTAGTTATGTTTTGTGTGTCAAATATGTGGGATTTTTATCATAAAGCAATCGATAGCGTGGACGGGTGTATGAAAGTTTTTTGTGCTCCTCCGAGACTTCATAAGAAGGTCCTACTCCCCATTAGTTCACTGGACATCCCATCAACTTCCATATGGAACCATCTCATCATCGCGATCGTCATCCTCCATAAATATATTCATTCACTATGTTAGAGATTTATGAAATGAGCAGTTGTATGTAATTATAATATTACTTGATCAATGGCGTTATAGTCTATAGCTGTCTCTTTGCCAAACAAGAAGAAAAATTAAAACATTTTGTCATCTCAAATAAAAATCACAGTCATGTCCCAGGAAAATTGTAACTTTATGGTTACCCTACTTAGAAAGAGACGGCCTGCCCCCGGAGAGAGAGATCGCTATATTTAGGTTTGCTTCAAATGGGTATGGATTGTGTGGTCTCCATTTTTACCTTCAAGCTTCTTGGCTTCGATATTAAAAACTTTACTGTCCACGTGAGTAAAGTACTTAACAAATGGCAACATTGTTTGACAACGTGTCAATGTGGATGTACGCGTAGCAGCGCCAACACGCCAGTTTCGAGTTAGTTTGAAGATTTTGAAGTCGACAACCTATTGCAAATATTGAACTGCATTACCTACTTACATTTGAAAGTTTTCTAACAGTGTCTAAATTCTATTTACAACTTGTTTTGTTTGTATTAAATTTATATTTCTAAAATGGTGAGACGTATTCTTTTATCTATCTGTATTTTTAGACAACTTTTTCGATAAAAACTAAATCGTTACTTTGATTCATTTTTAGCCAGCTTCGCCAAGTTCTACTTCAGTGGGATCTGGGGGACGTTCCCCGAGTAAGGCATCAGCAGCGCCGCGTTCCTCAACCGGTGGAACTGTAAGACAGCGGAAGACTACCACGACCACAACAGCTGCTAGGAATCGTAGCACCGGTGCAGGCTCTGGTGGAATGTGGAGATTTTATACGGATGATTCTCCTGGCGTTAAAGTGTATGTATTCAATCATGGTTCTTATAAATTTTTGACGTTTTAGAGATGGATGGCCTTTCACTATCACATGATCATTTAATTTGGTACATAGCAGAACAACTTCATGTAAGTGGCTGGTATGACTAAATTAATATTTTAAATGCATTTAACTAGAAATATAGTATGTTAGTGCATGTATAAAGAGAATCATGATTGTAGAAGAAGCACCGGTGTATTACGACCTGGTGCTATTGGGATTTTTCCATTTTGTGGAAGTTTCCCAGTAGGTACCTCGGAGTTTGGCAATGTGCCCGGAGATGGCAACAGGTTCGCCGCCAAAACGTAACCGGCGAGTCGTGGGTGTTTGCATTTATGCTTGAATGCATTTACCTCTGCCTACCCCTTCGGGGATTACAGGCGTGAAGTTAATGCATTACGCACGTTCTTCCTCTTTCGCTTCATCATCCCCATCCTCTTCCTCATTAAAAAAATCCTCTTCCTCCTCCTCTTCCTCATAATCACTTCCTCAACAACCCTACTTGGCATAAAGATCCATACATAACTAGAAACTTGTTTTTTGAATGTAATAAAGTGGCAAACAAGCATGCCATTCACATTTATGTTAAGTAATTACGGCAGCCTATAGACACAAAGACCAGAGGTCAAACTCAAAAATTCATTTAATCACTTGGAAATAATAGAATTTGCTTGTGATAGGTCAAATTACAAATATAAAATTAAAGCGAATAACACCTGATACGTTGATTAATATGTCAAAGTAAACAAAATAAAATAAATAATAGTCCAAAAATACTAAATGATAAAAATAGGTATCAACAGAATGTTCCATACTTTCTTTTACAAACGGCAAAATAAGACAAAACAAAAAAATATGGGACATTCTTTGTCATTCACTGGCAGAGTTCCAAAGCCCACATTACTGAGAAAAAACCTGCCAAAACAAAAATCAGTAAAAGGTCAAAATTCAGATTCATTGCCATCCCTGAGACCTTAGTTTTTTCGTCTAAGTTATAGTTATTTTGGGGCCATACATGATTTGTATGTTATGGTTACTTTTTTTATGTAGTAGCAAATACGCCAAAGTCAAGATATGCCAGTGATAAATTCATGCTACATAACTATGGCCACTGAGAGGCCTATGCCTATGTTGTTATGTCTCTGTGATAGTTCTGTTATGACATGGTCAAACAACTTATTATTTTTTTCTTAAAATTTAATAACCATATTTTCTATATCTTTTCAGAGGCCCAGTCCCAGTGTTAGTGATGTCCCTTCTGTTCATTGCCTCCGTGTTTATGCTTCATATTTGGGGGAAATATACTAGAGCCTAAATAACATGACTCTTTGAGAAAGTTAATATAAAACACTTATTTTTATCTTATTATTAAGGAGTGAAAGTTATGAGTTATGGTGGAATGTTTTATGAAAAATTATGAGGTATTTAGATGTATGATTAAATTATGTAATCTTATTCTGAATTAAATGTAAGGTCTTCATTGTTTTGTTCCTTTTATGTGCCTCTATGTGACTGACAGTGTACAAATTTGTTGTGATAAAATTGGATAAACTTTTTGTTATTTTAACTTAGGGGCCGTCCATAAATTATGTCTTGCAAAATATCGGTTTTTCGACCCCCCCTCCCCCTCTTCTTAACGTGTATCGTCACACTTGCCAACACCTTCCCCTCCCCCTGATTGCGAACATAATATAAGGACGCTTCTTACTTGACCAAGTCCCAGCATAGCACCTCAAGCTAGCACCACAATGTAAATAGTAGTCTGTTAGTATAATGTTTGCAACAATCAAAACAAAAAAATAACTGATTCCAATGATGAAAGTGACCTCAGGGAATAGGAAACAAGTGTTAACACTAGCAAAAGAGTACTTAAAACATACAGGATGCAAGTGAAATTAAGGGGCACATTCATAGTTTTAATGAGGTACAATTATTGTAATCAGACAAAGGTGTTGATTAATTTAATATATAATATGCAGCATATGTGATGGTTCAATTGGATTTTGAGTTTCTATTTGCCTGTACATCCAGGCACATTGATTCCTTGCTGCAATATTTCCTATGTTGTTGTAAAGTTGTGCCTGAAATAAAATATGTAGACATATTTACACTGTATTACTATATTACACAATATATTAAAATACATAACTCAGAATTAAATAAGCCTTTGTAGTAAACAATTGCTACCACATCTCAGGTTTCAGATTAAATCTATGGTCAAGGAGCAAGCAAAATTTGGATAAATTGATAATTTTTTATCCAATTTATTTAAACTTTAATGCATTAATACATCAGGCGGACACAATGCCTCAGGGCATTCTCTACCAGTCAACCTAGAGGTATTGGGATACTGATAGTAGAAGAGCACTTACCACTCCTGAGGCCTCAGTTGTTATGCCTCTGTACCAGAAATCGCAAGGCTATACATTACCACGTTACCTAAACACCATCAATTAATGGCAGGTTGATTACTTATGTTAGTATGTGGTGATGCCTTCAACATCGAGTTTCATCATTAGAACTCCATCAAAGTTCTACAAGTAAATATAAATACTTACCTGTAAATACCACGCCTGAAGAAGCCGAGATTGGGCACCAGTTTTAGCAAAATGTTCCCTGACATTGTCTAAAGTCTCACAACACGATTGAATTACTTGTATCCGTGCATCGCCTGCTGGTGGAGCTGTTGCGACGCGACACTTCGTGTAAAGCAGTAATGCTAAAACAACAAAAATTTAATGATGATAAAACTCTAACAAAATCTTGCTTTGGGCTTGGGAAAAAGTTGGGCTTTAAAGAAAAGAAGAAACACAAACAATTTTTTAACCGACTTTAAGTAGAGGGAGGGTGTAGCCCTGGGAGATAATATTCTTATCCTAACCAACAATTTTAGAAAATCAATTGTCATATTTTTCTCTTCAGCTGACGGGTTAGTACTCAATACCTACTCAAAAATTTACAAAATAAAGTCAGTCTTGAACACATTGCAGATTGAGAGTATTAGTTATGATGCTATATAGCTTCGTTCTAAGTACATATTCTAGAATGCTCCAGGCACAGTCCCATTATAGTATCTGAGTGGTACAGTTATCATGGTGGTATAGTATCGTCATCAAGACGTCCATTGCTGGAGCAAAGCTTCCGCAGCAAAGGGGGATATGCTACCAAGTATTTGGCATGCGGATTGGCAATAGATTAATCGCAGGACGCTGCTACCCATCTTGCGTTATTGCACCTACTGCCGCCCCATGGTTTGACCGCCGGCGGTGGCGTCGTCACGTTCCGACGCCGATATAGTACAGTACGTTTGTATGTCTCCGTTTACCAGTTCTCTATTCTCCGTTTATTTATTCTCGAACGGACACAAATTATAGAGTTAGATACCTAGTTCTCCTACACCAGCGGTCATGACAAACTGGATGGTGTAGGTATTATGGATTGTGGAGTATAAGTACTTTACACTCCAGTAGGTTTTTCTGACTAATATCACAAGAAAATTCGTCATGGCTGTACGTGTCTTCGCGATCACAGAGTTTAGCGCGTTTGAAGAGTTCATGTTTGTCTGCGTTACGGTGTCGCTTCGTCTAGGGACATTATGTAGATATAAAATAGCAAAGCGAGTTAAAATAAAGCTCAGCAGCCGGTGCGTTTTGTCAATCTAACGACGATTAGGAGTCCTACAAGTCCATTATGAGGACATAAATCATTAGATGAATCATGTCATCCGCCATCTATTTATTTTATAATTGCTATTCGCAAACAAAGTCAAGCTTATGGGTGATATTCACTAATTCAATTAATTATAGTAGGTACCTACTTACCTCTGCCCAGATCATATGTACTGCCATGCGCCATAATACAAGGCAGCACTTTCCTCACAAGAGCCAAAGCATTTTTCGTGCAGCCCATATGCAACTGTACATTTGCAATATGCATTTCAGCAGTTGCTGCTAAATAATGTAGGTGATATTTCTTGGCGAGGGACAAAGCCTCATTCAGTAACATGATATTGGTTGATTGGATGCCGTTGAATGATTGCTGCACTTGTGACATCATAAGCATAGATTTCAATCTCAGAGATACAAAATGTAAACTGTCGTCTTCGGTTTTACAGTAGTCCAAAATATCGTGTAAAGCCTCAAGAGCATCAGTTGCATCTCCTTTTAGGAAAAACATTTCAGCTTTTAACAATTGGGTTTCCCATCGGTCAAACGATCCTAGCTGTCGTATACTTTGGTCAGCTTCCTCCCATTTACCTAAAAATAAAATAGAAATATAGAACAAATTAATCATAATCCAATTTGTGCAGTTTAGTGGTAAAAGCGGCTGGACTAGTTATCCAGAGACCAGAGGTCGCGGGTTCAAATTCCGTTTTAAATAAAGGAGACGTTCCAAAATGTATAGAGCTTGGGCCCGCACTTTGTACACTATATTGAGAAAAGAAGCATAAAATACTAAATAATTTTCAGTAGTAGTAGTATGTATGTATGTATGTATCTTCACGCCAGGTCCCTAACGGGGTAGGCAGAGAGTGTAGAGCGCCAGACATCCCGGTTCAGACAAACCTCTCGTGCCTCGTCTACCTTCATCATTCTCTTCATACATGCACGCCGATTCCTAAGACTTTTGACCCCACCATCAGACAGTAGTAGTAGTAGTAAGTATATTTTAAAAACAAGAATGTCATAGTAGCAATATGGTGATACTAGCTTTTGCCCGCGACTTCGTTCGCGTGGACTTCAGGTTCGTCCCGTCTAGTCTAGTAATAAGGCCTATATTACTTAAAGTAGGCGACCATACGTTTTTATCAAATCGCTAGTGCCTTGAAAATTCGCAAAACGGACACAACCGTCAACGACGTCTGCCCTCACGCGTCTACCCGCGTTCGGGTCGCGCACTCAGCGATGAGCCACTTCTTCCCCACCGCACCTACCCCGCTCCCCCCACGCCCCGTTCGCCTGGCGCCGCTGCCGGTATTTATCACCGAAACGGTATTTATCGCCGAAATTGCTATGACTCTGCATTTTAAATCTGTGATATCTTCGAAAATATTTATTTAATTTACATCCTGTAAAAAGCCATATTGATCTTTATTAAATGCACAATGTATTTCAGATACTTAATTGGATAAGGATTAATACTGTATTGCTTAAAATCACTTCGTAAATAAGCCATTATTTCTCGTACAAAGTAAAGGATAAAAAATGGTTATTGTGGGTTATTCCTAAGAGATAAACATATACCATCACGGACTTTTTTGTAGACCTTTTTAAGTTGTACAATACTGTAGTAAATTGTTTTGATCTATCTTGTAGGATTCAGTCAGCGTTTGCTATGTAAGCGCAAAAAATGTGTTTTTTTTACGATCTCACATTAAAAACCTCAAAAATTGTAGCCTATGTGTTATTCTGCTGTATAAGCTATAGCCTATGTGTTATTCTGATTTATAAGG
Organism: Macrosoma leucophasiata; assembly: GCA_036365455.1. NCBI lineage: Eukaryota > Metazoa > Arthropoda > Insecta > Lepidoptera > Hedylidae > Macrosoma > Macrosoma leucophasiata. Next base: position 14,866,630 of record JAWQUS010000007.1, on the reverse strand, counting down.
TATATTGTGGTAAAGTTTCATTCAAATCCATTCAGTAGTTTTTACGTGAAAGAGTAACAAACATCCATACATCCATACTTACAAACTTTCGCCTTTATAATAGTAGTAGGATATTGTTGTCATACAAAAATTACATAATTTAAATATTGCCGACAAAAAAAACAACGATTCAAGGTATTTTTTGGCAGGTGCGGTAACCAAAACACATTACATAGTACGTACCGACAAGCAGTGCGGCGGCGGCGTGGTGCCTGGCGGCGACGGAGCGCACGGGCGCGGCGGGCAGGTGCGAGGCGATGGCGGCCGCGAGCGGCGCGTCGCCGCGCCACGCCGCCACGCACAGCGCGCCCGCGCACCCGGCCGCGCCCGCCGCACACCAGTGCCACACGCTCCCGCTCCCACTCCCACTACCGCCCACGTTGCACTCTACAACATGCAGATAACTGAGGAACATTACATAATACTGTCGAGGTCCAGGAATAACAGGATCTTCATTGATTACCTAATCATCATCATCATCATTTCAGCCAAAAGACGTCCACTGCTGAACAAAGGCCTCCCCCAAAGAATGCCACAACGAACGGTTCTCGGCCGCCCTCATCCAGCGATTGCCCGCGACCTTCACTAGGTCGTCGGTCCACCTCGTGGGGAGTCTGCCTACGCTTCGTCTTCCGGTACGCGGTCGCCACTCTAGAACTCTTCTTACCCCAACGGCCGTCAGTTCTGCGAGCTATGTGCCCTGCCCACTATCCACTGCCACTTGAGTTTCGCTATTCGGTGGGCTATGTCGGTTACTTTGGTTCTCATGAGGATCTCCTCATTTCTGATTTGATCTCGCAGAGAAACTCCGAGCATAGCCCTCTCCATTGCTCTCTGAGTACCCTTGAGCCTTCTTATGAGGCCCATAGTGAGCGACCACGTTTCGGTTCCGTATGTCATCACTGGCAACACAGACTGGTCAAAGACCTTCTTCTTCAGACACTGCGGTAAATTGGACGAGAAGATATAACGCAGCTTCCCGAACGCTGCCCATCCGAGTTGGATCGGCGATTGACCTCTTTCTCGAAGTTGGACCTACCTAACTGGACTTCATTTTAAGGCCAACTCGTTGGGAGGCCCTACTGAGGCCATTGAGCATTGTGCCAAGGTCTTCCAGAGTCTCAGCCATGACTACGATATCATCGTTTTCGTACAAGCTCCTTAGCACCTCGATGTATCGGTAGTCGACTTGGCACCTCTGGAGTGACTGTAGCACAGTCCAAATCTCGACCAAATCGAAGGCTTTCTCATAGTCCACAAACGCTAGACATAGGGGCTGGTTATACTCTTTTGTCTTCTGTATAACCCGCCGCAGCGTATGTATGTGGTCTATGGTGCTAAAACCTTTACGGAACCCGGCTTGTTCGGGAAGCTGGAAGTCGTCAAGTCTGCGAGATAGACGGTTCGTAATCACTCTCCAAAACAGCTTATAGACGTGACTTGGGATGAAGTGCGATGGGCCTATAGTTCTTAAGAAGGGTATTGCCGCCTTTCTTAAAGTATAGTACCACCACACTTCTGTGCCACGCCTGTGGCGTTTTGCCCTCGGATATGACAGAATTGAACATCAACTGAAGAGTTTCTAATACTGGCCTTCGGCCCGCTTTCAGGAGTTCAGCAGTGATTCCGTCATCACCCTGTTGTTTTTGAGCTGTTTGAGAGCCGTACTAATCTCGTCTAGACTGACGTCCGGGATATCTTACCGGGATAGATTACCTAATACAGTTTTGCTTTTATAAGAGGACTCCCGGGGCTTATCTTATAAGAACAAAAATATTCCAGGGTGAATATTTTTGACGGATAATTATATTTAAATAAAGACGGCGAGTTATGTGATGAATATTTAATGACTATAGTTTGCAACTATGATCATGCACGCTGTTTTCAAAATCTTTTCAAAGACTGTGTGCATAATCAATCATTTAATGCCCTAATTAACTATTTCTGCAGGACTGTACCTATAATAGTTTAGATTAAATATTGTAATAACAACAACTTACTTGTATTGAGATTAAGCAGAAGTTGACAGCTCACTGATGCCATTTCTGTTTTTCCATATAAAGACCAAAGAGCTGCTTTGTTTGCCAATCCTGCCATGGTCAAGTCTGTCATCGAATGTAGATAATTTATTGAATCTCCTTTAGTGATAATCTGGAATACACTGAACAATTCAATTATAACAGTTAAAGTAGATATGGAAAACAATAATGAATTTAGTCCATCAGCATTCATCATATCAGCCATAAGACGTCCACTGCTGAACATAGGCCTCCCCCAAGGACCTCCATGCCGACCGATCGGAAGCGACGTGCATCCAGCGGGTACCTGCAGCCTTGATCAGGTCGTCGGTCCATCTTGCAGGTGGACGTCCTACGCTGCGTTTGCCGATACGTGGTCTCCACTCGAGAACCTTTCTGCCCCAGCGGCTATCGGTTCGCCGAGCCATGTGCCCTGCCCATTGCCACTTCAGCTTGGAAATCTGCTTGGCTATGTCAGCGACTTTCGTTCGCTTACGGATCTCCTCATTTCTGATTCGATCCAGTAGGGAAACGCCGAGCATAGCCTTTTCCATTGACCGCTGAGTGACTTGGAGCTTTCGTACGAGACCCATAGTGAGAGACCACGTCTCGGCACCGTAGGTCATCACCGGTAAAACGCACTGGTTAAAGACTTTCGTCTTCAAGGACTGCGGGATGTTTGACGAGAAAACGCTCCTTAACTTTCCAAACGCTGCCCAGCCGAGTTGGATTCGGCGAATGACCTCTTTCTCGATGTTCGACCTGCCTAGTTGTATGGTTTGTCCTAAATAGACGTAGTCGTCGACAACTTCGAGCATCGAGTTCCCAACGTACACTGGAGTGGGCGATACAAGGTTATTGAACATGACCTTGGTCTTATCCATGTTCATTTTAAGGCCCACTCTTTGGGACACTCGATTGAGGTCTTCGAGCATTGTGCTGAGATCTTCCAGCGACTCTGCCATGACTATAATATCGTCGGCAAACCGATATTGATGCCCAGTCCTTGCCATTCCAGGAGCTTGAAGGCGTCTTCCATTGCATTGGTGAAGAGCAGAGGTGAGATGACATCTCCCTGTCTTACTCCCCTCTGCAAAGGAATCGCCTTCGTGCGTTGGTCCTGTACTCGGACTCACATGGTGGCGTTTTTATACAGACACTTCAACACTTCGATATACCGATATTTAATGTGGCAACGCTGTAAAGACTGCAGCACAGCCCATTTTTCAACCGAATCAAAGGCTTTCTCATAGTCCACGAACGCTAAGCATAATGGCCGGTTATACTCTTCGGACTTCTGTATAACCTGCCGCAGCGTGTGTATGTGGTCTATGGTACTATAGCCTTTTCGGAAACCGGCTTGTTCGGGAGGCTGGAAGTCATCAAACCTGCGAGCGAGACGGTTCGTGATTACCCTCGAAAACAGCTTGTAGACATGGCTCAGAAGCGAGATGGGTCTATAGTTCTTCAATAGGGCTTTATCACCTTTTTTGAAGAAAAGCACCACCACGCCTCTGTTCCATGCTTCTGGCGTAGTACCTTCGAATAGGACGGAATTAAAGAGCTTCTGAAGGACTTTCAGTAACGGTGATCCACCCGCTTGCAGAAGCTCTGTAGTGATTCCGTCCTCTCCAGGCGCCTTGTTGTTCTTAAGCTGTTTGAGGGCCATCCTAATCTCGTACAGGCTGATGTCCGGGATATCTTCGGTATAGTGTCGGGTTAATTTGGCTCTCGGGTCTCTAACCAAATCAGAGACAGGTTGTGCGACCGAGGTATATAACTGCCCATAGAACCTCTCGATCTCCCGCAATACCTCAGGTTTAGTCGACGCTAAACTGCCGTCCTCTGTCTTCAGCTGCATCAGCCGGCTCTGTCCAATAGACAGATCCCTTGCAAACACTTTGGAGCCCTTGTTTCTCTCTATCGTTTCCTCAACACATTTTGTGTTGAAGGATCTGATATCGTGCCGCAAGGACTGTCGGATCTGTCTATTAAGTTGCCGGTATTTTTCAGCTTCATCAGAGGTCTGCAGTGTCATTGAGCGTCGTTCTGCCATAAGGTTGAGGGTTTGATCGGTTAGTTTTTGAGGTCTATTTCGTCGGCAAGTTTTAAAGTATTTATACCCCACCGACTGGACAGTTTCTACCAACCTGTCATTCATATCGTCCACTGAGATGCAATCCTCCAGGCAAGCAAAGCGATTTTTCAATTCGAGCTGAAAGCTCTCGGGGTTTTGTATGTGAGAAATAGAATCCATCAGCATTACAACATCGTTTTTGTGAATTGATGATATACTTTGTATTATTATATTACAATTACAATAAATAAACTTCACAAAAAATAATATTTTGGAACACTTTGTTCATCAGCTTGTTTATATCTGGCAACTCCCTCAGTGTTCCAAATGTCCATAGACGACGGAAATTACTTTTCGTTACGGCCTGTCTCCTTTTAGCGTAAAAACTAGCGAAGACGATTCTTCGTGAAATTGTGAAATTGAAAAAAAAGAAGCCTCTGTCAGCACGTCAAATGCAAAGAGTTCGGTAAATTTAAAAAAATCTAGTGTTACTTTAATTAAATTTTAATTTATCCTGTAATATCTATTAAAGTAAAGAACTACATAATGTATTTTGACTGTCACACACAGCCATTTTCTTTATAACTACCATCAATCAATCAATCATGTTATTCAATACTAGGCTGATTGAATTGCAATTTGGTACATATACCTATATTTACATATGTAAAGCAGTCATCCAAACAAGTATGTGCAACGTAAATAAACGTGCTCTACCACCGGTTAACCTCTTCCAGATTTAGTAAAAACATCACCTGGAATACTTCAGCGGGCCTGGCGGCGTTGACGGCGGCGTGCTGGGCCATGAGCTGCGCGGCGGCGGCGGCGGCGCGGGGCGCGCGCGGCACGCGGGCCAGCAGCGCCGCGCGCCGCGCCCGGCCGCCCGCCAGCGCGCCCCACGCGGCCGCGTGCGCCAGGCAGGCCCCGTCGCCCGCCTCCTGCGCCGTCGCCAGCGCTTCCTGCACGCCCTCCATCGCCACCGACCTGACGGCGTATTGTAGGTTTTTTTATAAATTTATATAACACACTAGCTGACCCGGCAAACTTCGCTTTGCCTCACAATTAAATAATTTGTCAAAGGTTTGATAGATACGAACTATTTGTATGGAAAATGAAAATGTGGTTTTTACTATTTCCCTTCAACTTCTTCACATTTTCTTACCTTTTAAACTTTCCCTGGACTTCCAAAAATCATTCAAAACCAAAATTAGCCAAATCGGTCCAGTCCTTCTCGAATTTAAGCGAGACTAACAGCAATTGATTTTTATATATATAGATACATAGAGCCACGCAGGCCACCGGTCGCGGCGGACCGGAGGGGAGTAGCCATAGCGTGTTTTACCGAAGCAAAATAGTCTGCCATTTTTAGCGGGGGAACACACACTTTCTTAAATTCACACACAACAAAAATCGTCTATTACTACGAAACTCACACCTTGACTTTAACAAAACACACCAACAATTTCACACACACATGTAATCATTCCGTGTCATAATAGTGTAAAGAATGATGCAACTACATCGACAAGTCCTAAAAACCATAGTTGCGACAAGTGTCGATAAATTTTATCGATAAATTACTTAACTCTGGGAAATAAGGTTTAAATGAAATATACTTTGTATTATTATAAAGATGGACTTTGTTTATTATGTACTACAAATTTAACAAATAATCATGTCGCGTTATGCGCACGTATAGTCCGGTCAATTTAGACCAAAAAAGCTGAATTTCAGTGAAATTGTTCAAATCATAATTATAAACAATGTCTAGAAGTTCCCCATCATTCCCGTGTATGGAAAAAAATATTCAAGGTCAAACGTAAAAAAAAATAGTTTTTCGCGATTTTCAGCAAAACGGTAAGTTTTATCATAAAAGTACTTCAGGAAAAAATTGTAGACCATAAAATAATCTATAAAAAATGTATCAATACTTTTTTTCTTACGAGCCACCGTTTCTGAGATATAACGATTCAAAAAGTTATAAAAGTTGTTATCGTCATAATATGCACACGTTTCCACGCCACCTATGAGGTAGTGTACTTAATGCGTTTTTTTAATGTGGTTTCCCCAGTAGTGCCTACTCCACGGGTCAGTTGTGATCCAGTAACTAAAAAGTCGGACTGTTTTGTTCTTTGGCATGCACAAATTGTCAAGGCCGGTCGTGCTCTAATATTGAATCACAAACAATGGAGGATTCGTTTTATTCCGACGAAGTATCGTGCGATACATCGCTATTGACGCAATTGACTTGCATCCAAAATGAAGATGAAGAAGAAGCAGAGGAAGAAGAACAAGAATTTGAAACTTACGAATCAGACGAATGAACTTCAACACTTTTTAATTTACATCGCTTTGATCTTTTCCAATCTTTGAAAATTTCCGTTATTTTGCAATAGTTTTACATTAAACCGGATCACAACTGACCCGTAGAATAGGCCTACTGGGGAAACCACATTTAGAAAAAAAGCGCTAAGTACACTACCTCATAGGTGGCGTGGAAACGTGTGCATATTATGACGATAACAACATTTATAACTTTTTGAATCGTTATATCTCAGAAACGGTGGCTCGTAAGAAAAATAGTATTGATACATTTTTTATAGATAATTTTATGATATACAATTTTTGCCTGAGCAACTTTTATGATAAAATTTAACGTTAACTCTTTTTACAGTAAACAACACAGCAAATCAGCATTTTTTTGGCTGTATCCCATCTGGCCCGTTGACTTGGCCCGGCACCGGGCCACATGGGAAAAAAAAGTTTCAACTGACCCGGTGATATGCTTACCGGGCCAGATGACACAAATCAAGTGCCATCGTCCCCGGTAAGGGGAGAAAAGGGGATACGCCTCGTTATTTGTGAAATTGTCACTACATGCATCAAAGAAAGGGATTGAACTTTTAAATCAAACTGCTTAGTAGGTATATAATAATCAATTATTATTGTGAATGTCGCAATATCAACTTGTCATTGATCTCGATCTGAAATAGACTACTTAATCTTAAATATTTTTTTTAATTTGAACATATCTAATAACACGATTTTTATAACAAATAATAATCACGATGCCAAAATGCTATGAACCTAACAAAAATACTAATAAATCCCTACTTCCCTACTTAATATAATAAGTGTGAAAGTAACTCTGTCTGTCTGTCACCTTTTCACGTCCAAACGAGTGAACCGATTTTAATGAGGTACAGAGATAGAGTTGACTTTGAGAAAGCACATAGGCTACTTTTTGTCTCCCTATATTCCCTTCACCCCCCTAAAATGGGGGGTGGAAATTTGTATGGAACATTCCACAATTTTCATGATAGAAAGATAAAATTCGGTATGTTATTTATTTATATTTTATTTTTGTATTTATATTTGTAGGAAATCTGTACTTGGGTGGAAATTTGTATGGAGCATTCCACGATTTTCAAGGTAGAAAGTTAAAACTCGGTATGCGAACTCTTTGAGCTTAACAAACAATACGCACATATTTTTTTTAAGTTACCCCCGTCCCTTTAAAAAGGCAGTGAAATGGGCTTTCTGCAGTGTTCAAAGTGGAAAGCCAAAAATTGACAGGCGGCCTCTTTGTTACTAAAAAAAAAAATGTTTACTTGATATTTTATTTATTTGGCAATCTGCCCCACCCTCTAACATAGGGGGTGGCAGTTTGTAGTGAGCATTCCACAATTTTCAAGGTAGAAAGTTGAAACTTGGTATGTGGACTCTTTGAACCTAACAAATAATTTCGTTTATATTTTTATATTTTTTTTGGATATCTGCCTGCCCCTCTTAACAGAAAGGGTAAAATTTTGTATTGGACTTAGGACAAAAATTGGTATGCAGACTCTTTGTTACTAAAGAAAATAAAGTTAAGGTTCTTAAAATATATGTAGGTGATTATACGTTTTTTTGAAAATCTGCCTCTAAGAGAGGAGGTGGATAGTTTGTACGGGTATTTTGTCAGTTTGTAATGCCTGAAAATTGGTTTACAGACTCTTTTGTTATATGTATACGTAAAATACTTGCATCAATTTATTTTCTTAAATCAATCCAAACTCCTAAAAATGGATAATGGAAATTGGTATGGGACTTACCGCAATTTTCGAGGTGGAATATTAGTGAAAACGCTCTTCGTTACAAAAAAAAGCAATACCTAGAAGTGAAACAAATATTATGTAATACTCTTGGAAAAAGATAAGAAGCAGTGTTACCCTTTGATGGATAGGGCCACATGGCCAGATGTGATACAGCCATTTTTTTGGACGTCCGTTCAGTCGCACAACTAGATTTAGTCTAATGAGCAGTCCAGTTACAACTAGTTTTATTATACGCACAGGATTTTTTAAAGCATTTAATCTTGTACTTTGACAGAGGGGAAAGCCTGCATATGGCTACTCCCCTCCGGTCCGCCGCGACCGGTGGCCCGCGTTGCTCTATGTATAGATATAAGCACAATATTCAGTGCTACATAGGTACCACTTGGTAAGTACACATTGCACACATGTGGACATTGCACGCACATGCGCACTTCAGCTACGCTCAATCAACATCGCGACGCGACACGGAGAAGCGCTTAGTTATTTTTAAGATACCCAAATTTTTAAACTCGCTATATCTTTTGAATGGAGTGTCCGATTAAAATAATTTAAGCAGCAATGTAAAGGTATTGAACTACTGATAAATAAATTATTTAGATAAGTATAAATACCATGGTATGAATATCGACATCTTATTTTCGTTGCCGATTTAAATAGTTTGTTAAACTATAAAAGTTTTTATATTGGCGCAACTATACAATACTTAGATATACCCTACCGCAGACTTTTCTGTACATAATAATGTGGTCTACAAAATCGTAGTACATTATTTTGCTCCATCATCAATAGTTATTGCAGCGCACGCGATTTAAGGTATTTCAATAGTGATTTTTATCGACGGTGGTTTATGTTATTGAAGTTTTCGCAAGGATCCCTATTTTTTCAAAATGAAATATGTTACTTTGGAATTTTGGAAAGATGTACATTCATAATGGTGAAAGAATTTTTAAAATCGGTCCAGTAGTTATTGAGCCTATTCATTACAAACAAACAAACAAACAAAAAAATATTACCTCTTTATAATATTAGTTTAGATAACAAAGAAAATGCACGTAAGTATTGTTTGTAACGTGGCATTTCTAGAAACCACTGAGGTTTGTCTTGAATGCTGTAAGGGCTCCCGCCCACGTCCTACTTTTTGTAGGACGTGGGCGTTGCACTATGGCTATCAGTACGTTCTATTTTCCTCCTACAAAAAATCGGTCACCGATTATCGGACGTGGGCGGGAGCCCTAAATCTACGCCAAACAATTCACTAGGTACGCAGGTACCTAGCATATCTACATCAATAATATTGAACTTAATTACATCAGATAAAAATGTATGTTTAAGTATATCTCGGTTGATATCATTTCGATATCGACCTACTTATTTTAAATGGCTAAGAACGAACACTAAAGTATGCTGAGTCTTTAATTCAAAAGGTCTTACCAACTTAAACTGAAAGTTAAAATGTAACTTCACGCCTGTAATCCCCGAAGGGGTAGGCAGAGGTAAACTGAAAGTTATAACTTCCATTAACTTCATCGCTGTCATTTACATTATTATTATTGCATGTACTAGTCTATGATTTATGTATTATTATTTGGCTGTTAACACTTTTACGCGGTTATTATTATACACAGTACACACATATAGGTATATATTATGTATATTTTATTAATTATTTTTTCTTTCGAGATTTTTTATTATTTTGAGTTTGTTTAAGGGTGTGTAAGCATTGTCAACATTTCTGCACTACCTACCTACGTAAGAGTACTTAAGTTAGTTTAATCATACATTTTATTTTATCGCTATCTATTTTGTCTTAATAGACTATATCTGTATTAGTGTGTAACTGACTGACATCCGTGGAACTCAGGGTCCCAGATGAAAACCAGCGTCAAGCAGATAGGTAACATCTGCTTGGCATAAGCTGATCTGGGTACCCATTCAGATCAACCTTGAGACATGCTTGTCATTATACCTACCTACCTGTCTATTGTACCAAATTGCTTATCCTATCTATTGTCTATTGTTGTAGGTACCTATGTTGTTTGTTAAATATTATACTTTGTCTCTGTGTTGTTGTCCGAGTAAATGAATTCTATTCTATTCGATAGCCCCTTTGCAGTGCATTGCTATTTTGGGTGATAAATTGAACGTGATAATTACGATCACTTAACACTTTTATTTTGGGTCAGAAAGAATTTAGTTACATTTCATAATTATTAACTCAGCCAAAGGATGTCCACTGCTGGACAAGCCTTCGCGGGTAAGCGATCGCTGTGTCGATAGTTTTATCGCGGGGCGCTACTGCCCATCCCACGTTATTGTATTTACTACTGTATTGGAATGGTTTGACTGCCATTATTGGATTGACTGAGTACTGACTGCATTTATTTATTAGCAGAAGAATTCTCCTCCATTAATGGGCGGTGGAGATAGTCACATTCCTCCATCTTCAATGTAGAATAACTTGTTTACGTAAAAGACCATGTGTTTAGCCCGCCCGCATAAGATAAGGTATGAATTTAGTAGTCATCAATTTTGTAAAGCAATGGCAAAAGACAATGTAACATTAGAGAAAAATATTTTTATTACTTACCAACACAATATTGAAAGTTGTATGAAAGTCGCTTACTTGTGTCCAAACTGTGTGTGCATTGCAGCTCGATTGAGGGCAGCGTATCGAAAATTTTTATTTTTATCATTGCAAGGTGAATTATTTCCACAAAGATTGAAAACTGATCGGTCAAAGCAGTTGTATAGAGATTCTTGAGCACCACAAAATTCTTTCATACGTATACAGTTGAGAAAGCTCAAAAAATGCTGTAATTGTTAAAAAAAAAAAATAATGTTAATCAATATATGTTTTAAATTACCTATTTCGTTGCATCTTATTCAAATTTTAAACATACTTACAATATCAGGATATTCTGGTATATCATTTATTATTTGCATTATTGTTTTTTGTAGTTGTCTTGGTGGTAAAGCTTTTTTTTCATTAATTTGTAATAAGTTAGCTTGTTGCGCTGTGAAGAGCTCAGCTTGTTTTCTAGACCACTGACATTCTTCAAAACTGCTAAAATTACAATTACATTATTTCAGAAATGGTATGTTTACTATAGATATACATAAATAATGTAGCACAAATAAGTGAAGTTTTTGACATACTTATCCCTATCAATAACATTCATTTTCATGAATATGTCTTGGTGTTTAGATTCTTCAGCTAAAACTGGAGATGTTGAAGTAGTTGCAACCTGTTCCACATTGTTGAGTTTCTGAAAAAAGCAACACCTTTGGTTAAAACCTGCAAGAACATTACCCTTTAGGAGGTTAAAACATCCTGTTGTTAAAATAATTGCCTGGTTCATGTACAGTAAACCTGTTAAAACAAAATTAAACAGCCATATAATAAAAACTCAGGTAAGAACTCACAAATTCATGTAAGACCTCAACTGCTGTATGAAGAAATTCTAATATGAAAAAATAAAAGAATCATGGCTAGTTCCCTATGTTGATTTGTATGGAACCTAAACATTTTCTCGTGTTTAAAATATACTACCAAAAAGTAGATTAGATACTTTCTGGTATTTCAAATATTTTTGCTCCAAAATATTTTAAACACAAAAAAAATTTTGGTTCCATACAAATCAATGCAGGGAACTTGCAATGATTCTTTCAACTAATTCCAGTGCAGAAAAAAAAATTTAAAGCATCAGAAAATGTTTACATTTTGAAGTTAATATTAAAGACGAGAGACTGTGACTTTTTAAAATTGTTGTTTAATCTTGCCATTATTTTTATTCAGGTTCATAAGCCTAATAATACTTATAATAAAATAGTACCTCTTTGCTAAGTGATCTGATCATCAATCCAGGTCGTCCTCTTTGATAATATAAACAAAAAGATTTATATAAAGAGACAACTTGAACAAATGTTAATTTGTCCAAATGCAACATAATTCTTCTCAAGTAAAATCCTGGAAGTTAAGTGTTAAATATTCAAAATTAGTTTAATATGCAAGTTATTAAGGCACAGCTCATACATTCAAAACTTACCTAGTACACTACATCTTGTTATTACACATGGGTTTGTTTCTGTTGGTTCTATCATTAATTTATCTATTGTTGAAGTAACACAATCCATAAGTGCACTGATGCCATTCACATAAATATTTTGAAGACGAACACAGAAATTTTGTAGATGTACACTCAGCAAATTATATCGACCATTTGTAAGAAGAGCTTCTAGTTCCTTGAATTCCATGTCTGGACACTAAATCAATTTTATATTATTCATAAAAATAATGAAAATAGTATTATGCATATTCCAAACACAGTAAATAGTTTGAACATTACCTGTATAAGTTTAAGAGCGAGTATACAAAAGTCCTTTCTGTATTTGGGTGCCATAGTACAGTTTATCATATCCTTTGCTGAAAACAAAGAAGTTGTGGTAAGGTAAATAAAATAATTGTTGGCAGATAAAATAAAAATATTGTTAAATGCCACAAAATACATATTGTCTTGTATTAAACAACTGGTGGTTGAAGAGGCCCTAGTAGGTTTTATATTATTTTATTAGTTGTTTTAATGGTTATACAATGTAAACAATTGGAATTTCCACAAAGAGGATGATTAAATTTTTGAAATTAATAGATAATCTAGTGTCTATACAGTATAGGTACAATAGATGTACCAAATGCCAACCCTTGTAGAACTCTCATTTCTTTTATATGGGCTGCAAACGCGAGTAAAATCCAGTCTATAATATTCCAGTTTATCTCTTACGGTACAAGGAATCTCAGACTGACAGAAACACAGCGCATCGGCTCTACTTTGAACTTGGTTATTTTTATTGATTAATCATGAATTCCTATGTTGTTTCTGGCAAATCAAAATATACGACGATATTTTTTTCCCAAAAATAAATAAAAACTTACCTTCGATTTTTAATAAGCCATACTCCCGAATGAAAGCCACTACAGCTATTTTGTGTGGTGTAATGTTGTCAACATTCCCTTTAATATTAATTAATTTTATGAAATCAAGGTTATCATTCCCTAAATCCATTGAAACTATCAATACTATTCTTTCAATAATAAACACATAAACACTGCTCAGCTTCAAAGTTTTCCTGATCTATTGTAATGATTTCACTTTTAAATGAAAGTTTATTAAACCTTAATATCTCACATGTTACGTACATTGTTTGGTATCTTTTAACATTGTTTGATGTTTGTTACCAATGAGCTTTTAAATACTAGAGAAGCAATGTCATACAAACTTTACAAACAGCGACAACAGAACCACTAGACACCCTATGTCATCGTTTCTACTATGAAACGTTTCACACAAAGTGATGAAGTATGAAGGGCCGGGCAGCGGCAAAAGAGAGCGTCGTGATTGGTCGATTCAAGGTTGCGACAGATCATAAATTATAACTAGTGATGGGAAAGTTTTTGTTTTGATTGCAAGAGGAGTAAGTTTTAATTTTATCATGGTAATTTCAACTCGTTTCATATACATACTTATAACTAGTAATCTGCCGAATAGTGGTTTCACCGAATAACCGAATACCGAATATTATTCGGTTTAATCTGTACCGAACCGAATATTCGGCCGAATTATTCGGTTTGCCATTTCACATTCATATTGCCGCGTAAACGCGGTTTTAAAATGTCGCTGACGCATACTCGGGCGATGCAGCCTCGTGAGCGAAATACTTGGTCAGTGACAGTCAGTGTGGACGTGCATCAGGGTTGTGCGAGCGCACGGTGCCTCGGCCGAGCATGCCTCGGAGCCGAGCCCTGCGGCGGTGGTAAAGCGCGCGAGCTCTAAGGCACCTCAGTGTGTGGAGTGCGTTAATGATGCGTTCGGTGTGGACGGTAGTACCATAAATTATAGTAATAACAATGTTGACTGCATGTAACCAAACTACAGGGCTACAGGTTAAGAATATGTTGATTTGAGGTTTCAAAATAAATGTTGATTTGTAATTTAATGTAACGTAACTTCACACCTGTAGTCCCCGAAGGGGTAGGCAGAGGTAAATGCATGCATTCCAGCATAAATGAAAACACCCACGATCCGCCTGTTACATTTTGGCCCATATGTAGGCGCGCCCAGGTGGCGAGCCTGTTAACATCTCCGGGCACATTACCACAACCTAACTTCGAGGTACTTGGAAATTTCCAGAAAATGGAAAAATCTCAATAGAACCAGAGATAAAGGACTTTACACCATTATCTCTGATAACCCCCTACGCGCGAATCGAACCCAGGACCTCAGCGTAGTAGTAGTGGCTTGCTACCACTAGGCTACCGAGGCAGTTACCTAAGTGTAATTTAATGGTTTTATTTTATGAGCTTTATTCAACACATTCTTCATAGGATTTCTTTGGCTTATAAAATAACATGAGAATTTTTATCTTGTAGTTAAGTATGTAGATACCGTGTTGTGTAGCCAATAAAATAGAAATATTCGCACCGAATATATTCGGCATCGAAACCGAATAATTCGGCCGAATACTAATAGTGGAAATGATGCCGAATATGCCGAATACCGAATACGAACCGCATATTCGGCGCATCTCTACTTATAACGTTTAGTTAAGAAAATGTAAAACAATAATTTGACATATTTTAATATAAATGCATGTCAAAATAAATACACAAAATATTTTTTGCTATATTTTTTGTATATTTCTTTATGCAATTTTTTGTTCAATGCATTAATAAAGACTTTATTATCATTATATGTAATTATAATAATCAATGATAGAGCTCGAAGGTACGCAAATATTACGTGAGTAATATGGGTAGGTATGTCAGATAACCTCTAATGATGGGTTTCAATTTTGTGGTTTCTTATCGTGATGTTAACGAAACTTTTTCTACAAGACAATTTTTTCTTTCAAAATATTCCTTTTTGGGGGTGCTGATTACGAATACGTTTTTTTAATTAAATATGACAGGTTCGAAGGCGTGGACGTGGAACTTTTGGAATTGGACACCCATATCGTATTCTACTAACTTATTTAACTTACCTACTATATCCACAAAATTATAGTATTTAGCTCTAACGTGTTCCGGTTAGATGGTAATGTATGGCCCAGTAATAACTGACACAGAGGCAGATTTTTTTAGGACTCGGGAGTGGCAAAGCATCTGCACTTTGACCTCTGGTTTTCGTGAACATGTGAACTTCATGTTTGTTTACAAACTTCGTTACAAAAAAAACAATTTAAAAAAGTGTACGAAAGAAAATCAAGTTATATTCAGTTGCATTAATTGTCATTATTCATCAGTTGATTGAGGTGTCACATCACTTTGGCTGGTACCCCGCCCTGGGATCTAGAGGCCGAAGTGCTAGCGGCGGTGTATGAGCGCGGCTCGGAGCTTCGTGCTCAAGGTTTCCGGCCGCTTCCGGAGGAGGTCCGACGATGGAGAAATGACTCTCGTCGGGCTATCTTTCGCAAGTGGACGGAACAGCTGGAGGGGCCGGGTTACGGCCGGCTTGCTGTGGAGGCCGTTCGGCCCGTTCTGCGTGAGTGGGTCGAACGGGGGCATGGCGTGCTCATCTTCCGCCTCACGCAGGTCCTCACGGGGCATGGTTGCTTCGGGAGGTACCTGTGTAACGTGGCCGGGAGGGAGCCGACTACCACATGCCACGAATGCGGCTGCGCCAACGATACGGCGCAGCACACGCTGGCCGAGTGCCCGGCATGGGAGGAGCCGCGCTCCGAGATGGTTTTGACCACGGGGGCTGATCTCTCGCTGCCGGCGGTGATTAAATCCATGGTCGATAGCGAGAGATCGTGGCAGGCGGTGCTTGCCTTCTGCGAGGAGGTGATGTCGCAGAAGGAGGCGGCGGAAAGGGAGCGGGAGGATAACGCTCTCTCTGCCCCAATCAGGCGCAGGCGACCTGGGCGGCGGCGGCGGGCATATGCCCACCATCTGCCGCCCTAACAGGGACTTCCGGGTGACGGACTAGGGGACGTTCGTCGCCCGGGCTAAGTTGGGTCCCGAGCTGGTTGGCGTGCTGGTGCTCTGCACGCCACTAGCGTGGCCGGGAGCCATTGGGCTCCCCTTGTGAGTTGGGCCCGGTTGCGGGCGGCCGCCGGCGGGGTTGCGGATGTGTGCTAAAGCGTTCCCGCGACCCCGCCCCTGAGGGCGGATGAGTCGGAGCACCCAGGGGTTTTTAGTGGGTAGACGGACGTCCTTCTTTTGTCCGGAGTCCCACATAACCCACCCCTCTCCCCAAGGGTGGGTATGCGTAACGGATTTTCCCCTGGCGAAAAAAAAAAAAAAAAAAAAAAAAAAGGTGTCACATCACTATACTGATAAGGAATAGCAATATTTATTTGAATGAAAAGAAAGGGATGCACTGTAAAAAGAAGTCAACGGGTGCTGTTTTTGACCTGTCAAGACCTGTGTAAGTTGAACTTCGAATTAATTTTATTTTTGAAAATTATAATCGTGGAAACAGCATTCCTGAGAAGAGTTATGTCGTCTTTTTTGAAATTAGATGTTTTGCTACATTTGCCACACCATCTTATTGAACAAGATGTCATTTTGCTTCACTTTCTTATTTTTTAACGAAATTATTTCGCGCTCGTAAAACGACGTACACAGGTTACATACGTGGTCGGTACTGAAGTCGAGCTCGCGCGCGTTTTCTTTTATCATTACTGAATTACCTATGTCACCTTATGTGTTGTCCGAAAGCGTTCGCCTGCGATGCGGTATCTATTAGGTTGAGATATCGATGCATACAAACGATTTTCAGAAATGCGTAACCACTTACTAGTTCAAATGACGTAGCTTTGAAACCGATACTTATGTACAAAGTAAACCATATTTGTCTCGTTTCATCCACTCCACAAATTACCGTTAAAGTGAGATAACAAAATCGTTGTCATGGAAACGGACAGAGTCGGTCAGAGTTGCCAGTGGTGAGATAATTTCCCCAAAATATATTATTGACTAAATGTATTTAATTGCTTTGGTGTGATTAATGTATTAATGTTGTACATTTTGAATATAATTTAATGAAACTTTCAATATATACTACATAAAACTGTAACGGAAGCGTGTCTCTAGATGGAAAATACTTAGAAAAAGCTATCATATAATAGTTAACGGATTTTGAGACGAATTAATAGCCGAGTTTAAAAGTGAAAACTTCTTTAGCATTGTTGTGATTTGAAAATCAATGAAACGAAAAATCGACACTATAAAGGGACACGCATAAATTCATAAACTTAACTTTAAAAATGTAACGTGGGAGAAATCGAGATGGAAAGGAATGTTTCGTGCTCATCTATTCAATTTTTACCGCACTAACAATTACATGACTGTTTGTGCTCACCCATCCAAATTAGGACCGCACTAACAATGGCTTGACTTTAACATGCTTGGGTGGACTCTTATCTTGACCACCAAAGTGTTTCGAGCATACGATGGGAGCTGTAGATGGTAAACAGTCGATTTCTTTGCGAAATAAGAGCACATCCCGGTCATTCGGCTAAAATTCCATACAAACACTTGATTTAGTTACCTATTAATAAGATACCAATCGGTGAGGTGTTTTACACGGAAATGTAGCACGTTATGAGGGTACGACTTCGGGGTGAAAACATTTCAACGTTCGAAGTTTTTTTTTGGCAGTTACAAAAATAAATATATGGCTTTTAAATAGGAAATCGGTGGTAGAGCTCTGTTGACCGATCTCGAGAGTGAAAGCAACATCGCATCACATAATTTACCTGCCTCTGAATGGTAGTGTCCACAGCTATTGTGATCGATGGTAATGTACGAAGGTAGAACTCAAATCCGTGGAAACGGTATGAAAAATTCCCCTACAGCATATGTCTATATTTTAACGTTAGCTCAATATAAGCTTTTGTACACTAACCAAAGTCGTTCCAAAATAATGTATTATTTGCGAAGGTGTTTTTATAAATATGATATTAATCCTTATCGAAATAAATATATTATTCATCACAAGTATTTAATTTAAAACGAAATTGCCCTATACTTCATACGATTCAAATCAATATCTTATATCGCAGGAAGATATCGCAGTTATAAAATAACACTAATCACAGCAAAATAATAATTGAGCACTGCCCGCACAATGTACAAAGGCGGCCGGCAGTCATGACGGGCAGGGCGGTGGAAAGCTGAAGTTTTTTTATGTAATTAAGTGGCAAACAAGCATGCAGTTCACATTGATGTTATGTAAGAACTACAGTCCCACATTGATGTTAAGTAATGAGACACTCACACAAAGACCAGAGGTCAAAATGCATATGCGTTACCGCTCCTAAGGCCTAAGGTGTTATACCTCTGTGCCGGAAATAACAGAGGCGTACATTACCACCTGACCCAAACACAATAGTGCTGAACACTACCATTTGATTATTTTTTGAACGCGCATCTCAGGAATTACTTTTTTTATGTACTTAATAAAGGTGGCAAACAAGCATGCAGTTCACATTGATGTTAAGTAGTGACTGCAGCCTATAGACACCCACACAATGACCAGAGGTCAAAATGCAGATGCGTTGTCACGTTATGCCTCTGTGATGGAAATGACATGGTCGTACATTACCACCTGACCGGAACACCATAATGCTGAACACTACCATTTAGCGGCAAGTATATAAGCTAATGCGGTGGTGCCTACGCCCACGAGCTCCGTCACTGGGGCTCTACCACCATGGATCGATTTGTAAAATTCTTTTAGTGTAATTCATTAAATTTACTCCTTAAAAAGTGGGAAAATTTCAAATTGCTTTACTAGCAACACCGATGGAAAAAATTATGCACTATGTATTTATTTTGTTTTTTGATGTAATTTAGGCAATATGATAAAAATTATGCGAACTTATTCGTGAAAAGTAATGCCACTTGCAATATCATTATTTTCGGATCATGATACACATTTTTTAACAACATGTTTCACCATTTTAAGTAAGTTTGACGGACGAGCGTGACGCGTTGGTCGCACTTCATGTCAAGCAGCGAACTGAGGTCAGATATGCCTGTGGGCATCTTCGAAGTGGCTACGCGTCGCTGCCGTAAACTGCCAATCTAGTAACATATAACATCATTGTTTGTTACCGTTTCATTTTAAAGTTTCAATCACAGACCATTTTTGTAATTTGAAAAAGATTATGTAAATACCTGCTAACCGCGTGACAGTTGACAGCCGCTGGTACATGGTACATCTGTTGTCAAACAAACAGGTGCTCACATAGATTTATTATCTACTTAGTATTTTAAACCTTTGGGTGCTCATAATATTTTTGCTGTTCACAGAGTTAAATCACAGACCAATCAGCCTTCTTAAGGTGCGGCCTCATGCAGTCGCTGTCGGCGCCGGGCGTTCGTATCAACAAAAAATCTTGCGGGACATTGTAGGAATGTCAAGGTCACGGCGCGGACAACCAAGCGGTCAGGGGTATGAAAAGTTGATGTTGGCCCATTCTCAGACCTACCCAATAGGCACACAAAAATTCTTGAGAATCGGTAAAGCCGTTTCAGAGGAGTATGGTAACTAACATAGTGACACGAGAGTCTTATACTTAAATAGAAATTATCCCATAATCCTTGCTCCATCAATTTACCCCACTTTCCCTAATTATATCGATTATATCGACTATATCGATAAGACTTTAAGAGCCTCCCTAGACTTCCATCCGTCTGTAATGTCAATAATTGACAATGCTCATGACGTCTATGAAAAAACGAAATAGCGAATTACATGCATACGAAGAAAAGAGATGTTAAATTTTTTAATACGTCAAAGAACAAATATTGACCAGCGTAATTTGAGCTATCATGAATATTATTCTGTATTATTTATTACGTGTATTATAATACTGACAGGTGAAAAGAAATACCATCCTTTTTTTAAATTAGAAGTGTTAGTGGTTTTACTGCACCATTTCACACTACAACTCGGCATTTTATGTTTTTTTATTCGTTTTATTTTTGAAAATGTTATTTACTCTCAGGTCACGGAAGTGGTTGGTAATAAATGAACAATTTAAGATGGCGGATAATATAAGCACAGTATAAGTACAATAAGTACATACAGTAGTTTATCACCTTTGAAGTTTTGCAATATGCCGCCTTCACCCATAAAAACGCAAATTCATTAAGGTTGTCACGTTTTTGGTTTTAATTTACGTTGTTTGTAATGCGTCAGTTAACGTTGAACACATATAAAAATCCTAAAAACATGACGCCTCTAATCCCCTAAGGGGTAGGGAGAGGTAAATCGGATTCATGCATACATCCTCGATTCGCCGGTCACGTTTAGGCCCATGTAACACGCGGCGAGCCTGTTGACATCTCCGGGCCTTTTACCAAACTTTGAGGTACTGGGAAGCCTCCAGAAAATAGAAAAATCTATCAGGATATAAATATCTCAACCTATCAACAATTTATCAGTCTATCATCAATCTACCAGTAATCCAGTTGGGCGGTCTATCAGTACGCCAGAATTCTAACAATTATAATGTACCGATCCTAATATTCATCCATACCCTTTTAACTCCGTCCAATATAATCCGAATATCAAATACATACAAACAAAAAAATATATTTAGAGTTTTCTTTAAACATTTTTTTGTTTTGTGAAGTAAGTATGTACATAAAGTGTAAAATATAACAGACATTATTAATAAATGAAAATAAGAATAAAATATTAGCAGTAAATATGACATCGAATATTTCAATATCATCTTTCCATAAAACTTAGTAAAAGAAATTTTAAATCTCGCACCCCTTAACGCTAAGTCCCAAGTAGATGACAGTTTTTGTATGGGCTACTTGGTACCGCCCCCTCCGTCCCTCGCGTCGCGCGCCCCTCACGATTTCTCTGACATTACACGTTCGTTTTCTTTAGTAGTTAATTAACACGTTCGTTTTCCTTAGACTGTGATCTAGGCTAGATTTAGCGTATGCATTGACAGAAACCCTTCGCCATACTTACGGTGTCTATTGGTTCCATAGACGATGAGTTAAATACACATGGAGAAGGCACATTCTACTATAGAAACAGTAGTTATACAATAATGGGTGAAATCGACATTTGTCTGACAAAAATAGCTTTGACTCTTTCTAACTAACCAGTAGCACCCTATGCAAAAAGAGATACAAAATGTATGCAGAGTATCAATTTTGGAAATGATTTGATGTGACGTCATACGTATGCCTTCGCGTGACCGTCGTCGCCATTGTATGCGCCCGATTCGTGGTACATCTGTTGTCAAACAAACAGGTGCTCGTAATATTTTTGCTATTTTGCTTGAGAACTAAATCTTTTAACTAGTTATTGTGGTATTCTAGATTCTGCTTTATGTTGACTGATTATGCTCTCGTATTGTTTAAAACAGAGTGGTGCAAGAAAAAACGAAAATAATCTTTAGTTGACCGTTGTGAGGTTATGTATTTTCACGGATTGTGTCGGTGTCGTATTCGGTGGGATTTTGAAATGCAGTGATATATAGTGATATGTTTTATTAACAGTTTAGAAGACCTGTGTAAGTTTCGTATGACTTAAATGACTTTTAATGCTATTCATTATTTTCTAAAAATAGCATTTTTACATAGTGATTACGAATACTAACCTGATATATCAAAGTATCGATATAAAATTATTTTTCTTTTCTATTTAAATTATGTATTATTATATTGCATATGTAATAATCTCTCAGGTAGTCCCGAAGATACAACCTTGTTACCCACGCCTTGGCCTCCGAAAACTCTCCAACAGTGCTCGGGAAATCAGGATCAAATATATAACACACTGAATTGATTACATACACTTTTACTATTTTCGTTACACTTTTTCAAAATTACTATCACACACTGAATTGGTTTACACACACTTTTGCTATCGTTACACTTTTCTTAACACTCCTAAACTCGTCGCGTTTTCAACGTCAACACTCCATCATCGTGCTACTCAAATTAAATAAAAATAATGATTAAAATTTGGAATACTGAGCAACAATATTTACAAAGATGCATTCCAAGGAGCTAGTCAGCATAAGACTCACATTTGAAGGGTGTTATAGATTCTTCAGAATAGAGAAATATAACAGTACCACAATTTGCAATTTTTAACTTTTTAACTGGCTGAGAATCTTTCGCAAGCTGCTGGTAATCTATGATATCCTCATTTGAATGAATTAATTTATTTATTTGCTAAAAATATAGTAGGTACATAAGATCTTCAGTATACAATATAGCTTCCTTTTATATTTCACCATTTAATTGGCATGCAAATTATAGGATACATTTTGTTACTAATCATCACTACTACAATTATACTCAACTCTAATTTAGTGAGTAGATTTTACTAAGACAAAGAATAGGAATTCGTGTTGATAAAATATCGATATTAACCGCTCATGTATGAGAAGATGATATCGATATTTATCGAAAACAATCTTATGAAAGGCGGCCATTGTAATCTCCGAAATTTTTGTAGGTAATCACGCCAATTCTTTTGGTATGGCTTCTCCATGTATATAGCTTTATGCCGATAGTAGTGTAATGATATGCCACAAAGAAAGAAATAAACACGATAATTTTATCGTATTTCAAATTATAGGTACCACATAATTTTGGAAAATCTACCGTAATTTTAGAAAATTTCTACCACCCAATCGATTTTGGAGTTGGTAACACTATCGCTACCTAACCTAACATGAGTCCGGAGTTTTTGGCGGGAACGCGGAAAAGAGCTGTGTCGCTGCGTGATATTATTTTCGAAATTTGTGTATAGTCGCGTTTTTATGTGTAAAAATGGTGGGATTTTTATCATAAAGCATTCGATAATGTTCACGAGTGTAAGAAAGTGATATTATGAAGTGAAAAGTGATTTTTCGTATTGCCTCCAAAACTTCGTAAAAATTTCAGTAAAGTCCCCATCGCTTTACTGGAGCCACCCCATCATCTCATCATATTCCTCATGGAAGCATTTAATCATCGTCATCTTCCATATGGATATTCATTAATATAGAGAAATGTAAAATTCAATATGTATACGACTGAAAGACTCTGTATCTATGGTCATGTATAAATTAATAAAAAAAAAAAACGAACCTAACATGACCATCTTAAGTTTATTTTTAATCTGTGTCGATATTGTTGTAATTGTTGATTGTTGAGCTCATAGTTGAGCTTGTCTTGGTTATTGGTCTGTGCTTTTTTTTTTTTTTTTTTAATTTTTATGGCATCGCTATTACGCATATTGCCAGTGTCAAGTAAAACGATATTTCATATTTATTTAAGCAGCGTAAAAGTTAATAATATAGTCATCAAGTATATAAGCAAGTAGCAAGTATATAAGTTATCAAGTATAATATGTCAGTCAAGTGAGTTACAGTCAAGTTATTCGAGTAAAGCGATGGCTACTTTACCAGAACATTTACAATGAAGTTTTGGAGGCAACCTGAAAGGTCGTGTTTTTGCACTGTTATTCTATTTCACTATACACGGGCACTGTAATAAACCTATATCAAACAAAATGCCACCAAACTTTATTCAATATAACTTAAAAATACACCAAGAAAATGAAATAAAATAAGAGCACCACACGCCTCTTTCAAGGTTCCCGCCAAAACATCTGGTCTGTGCTTGCCTTCTCGCTCGTTTTCATAAAAATAAAACTAACTTTATGTAATTACAAGAGTGTTTGAGAATGAAAACCTTAACAATATGAATTAAACGAAGTGTGAATTAATGAAGTGTTAAACTCTACGGTATTTTGGATTCAACAATGAAGACGAGTGAAATATGAAGTGAATTTGTTGCATTTCTGACTTTTATACCATTTTCAATAATCGAATTAAAAATGGGTAAACTGCGGACTATTCATGTGTTCACGTTAATTTCTTTGATTACATTATCTGATACTTCACGTGTAACTGTCTATCCAGGCGATACATTACCTCACCATGGTCGATGCGAACCAATAACAATTCCATTTTGTCAGCAAATAAGATACAATCAAACGATATTTCCCAATATACTGAACCATGCAAAGCAAGAAGATGCTGGCCCTGAAGTACACCAATTTACTCCTCTCATCAAGGTAAATTGCTCTCCGGATTTGAAATTCTTTTTGTGTTCAGTTTATGCTCCCGTTTGTACTATTTTGGACTCGCCGATTCCGCCGTGTCGACATTTGTGCGAATCCGCCAGAAACGATTGTGTTTCAATTATGAATCAGTTTAGTTTTCCTTGGCCTGAACAACTGAAATGTTCACAATTTCCTGCTATAACAGATGAGGGTGTGATATGTGTTGGTGATAATAATGTGACTAAGGAATCACGAAAACCCAGTGAAACCAAACTGTCTAAAGTTGACTTTAAGCGCAATATAGATCGGGATCCAACAAAATTACATGGTGCCAAGGATTATGGCTTTGTGTGCCCAGTGCAATTTAAGATACCTAAAAGTTTAGATTTGGAATATTCATTGAAAGTTGGAGATAAAGTGGAAATTGATTGTGGAGCACCTTGCAATGGCATGTTTTTTAGTGAAGATGAGAAAAATTTTGCAAGACTATGGATTGGTATCTGGGCAACAGTTTGTGCTCTGAGTTGCTTGTTTACAGTGCTCACATTTTTAATTGACACGGATCGTTTTCGTTATCCTGAAAGACCCATTATATTTTTGTCAGTATGTTATCTAATGGTGGCCGCTGCTTATGTCATGGGATGGAGTGCTGGTGACAGTGTAAGTTGTCAGGGGCCTTTCCCATCAACAGTTAGTGGCACAAGATTGCCCAATATCTCTGTTATCACACAGGGTACTAAACATGAGCCCTGCACAATCCTTTTTATGGTTGTATACTTCTTTAGTATGGCCTCTAGTATTTGGTGGGTGATATTGACACTCACATGGTTTTTGGCAGCTGGTCTGAAATGGGGACATGAAGCTATTGAAGCCAATTCACAATATTTCCACTTAGCTGCCTGGGCTGTGCCAGCCATCAAGACTATTTCAATATTGGCTATGGGTAAAGTTGATGGTATGTATCAAATGTTATCTATCTATAATGTCATAAATTAGTACACACATATGCTCAACAATAAATATTGCACATCAAGCCTAGCATGGATTATTTAGGATCCATAGAGTGTTATCTTTTTTGCACCGTACCTATTTCACTTCTATCAACCATTTTGATCAAATTTTGACCAATACTGGACTGTCAGTGCCTACGTAGGCAGTGTGGAACAGAGATAATGCTCTACTAAGTCGAAACGAGCCGATCATCTCTTTCTAAAGCTTGATGTGCAATATTAATTTTAGAGTACTGTATATGCAATTTTATATTGTTTTAATACTAGTCATATGCATCAGTTGTTCTGTCACTTCTTATAACATTACTAAGTACAGTTTGTGTAGCTTCTAAATTGTGTAAATATTTTTTACAGGTGATGTCTTGTCTGGTGTTTGCTATGTTGGATTATGGGATGCTGAAGCTCTAAGGGGATTTATTTTGGCGCCTTTGTGTGTGTATTTAGTTTTAGGAACTATATTTTTACTTTCTGGTTTTGTTTCTCTCTTTAGAATAAGAACTGTAATGAAACATGATGGAACTAAAACTGACAAACTTGAAAAGTTGATGATTCGTATTGGGGTTTTTGGAGTCTTGTATACAGTGCCCGCTCTTATAGTAATAGCATGTCTATTCTATGAACAAGCTCATTTTGACAAATGGATGATCACATGGCATCGGGATATGTGTTCCAAACCACTTTATTCTATACCATGTCCTTTTACTCACCCAGAGACAGATCGCCCAAAGTTTGAAATGTTCATGATCAAATATTTGATGACAATGATAGTAGGTATAACTTCCAGTTTCTGGATCTGGTCTGGTAAAACATTAGTTTCTTGGCATCAATTTTTTGACAAAATTAAAGGGCGGAGAGTTGAAGCCTATGTATGATAAGCTAAATGTAATGGCATCTATTTTTAGACACTCTGAGAGTTATGATTTTTTTTTATTACCTGACTACCAATCTGACGTTGATATGTTTGGTAAAGTATTGAAATAGCATGTAGTTATACATTATTCTTTTTTATTCTAATTTGTAATGTTAACTTGTACCTAATTTATAAGTTTTTTGATATTTTTTATTGTAAGTAGGAGGAACATGCTACCAAGGAATTTGGCAAAATATAAAGTTTTTCAGATTTTAGTTATCCTCGTCCGGCCCAAGCGTTATACATCTGTTTGAAGTTACGGCCTGGTGGCCTACTCAAAGAACAATATATTTTTATACCTTACGGCCCAAGGCAAATGAGGTTGATTTTTTTGTAAAAAACGTTAGGTACACCTTTGATATTTTTTTGGGTGCTTAATGAACGAGTCCTTAAGCACTTGGTGCAATTCCAAATTCCTAGAAAAAGTTCTTTTAAAATGACATCGGGCCGAAATATATTAATCAACTATTTTCTATTTGTGTATTAAAAAGGCCATTGGGCATAAATGAATAAGCAATAACAGATTCTTTTTTATTAATAAAATCACATAATTAACATTTGAATAAGTCATTTTTAGCTAAAATCAGCTCAAAGATAATGAAATAATCTTGCAATAAGCCAAGTTGTCTATAATGTAAGTAAAATTTACAGAGCTAATTAACTCTATCAGTTTCACTCATCTTAGTTATTCCAATCAAAACTTATTTCTGTGTTGAGATCTTTGTACCAAAGTGGTACTCAAAAATCTTAAAAAACAAAACAATCTCCTATAATAAAGAACATCTAAACATTAGGTAACTTATATCAGTCTCTCTGGTGTCTGGTGTCAGGTGCAGACTTTTACCTTCAATCTTTATCGCAGTTCGATTAGTGCTCTCTGCTATTTGTGTAATAATATCCTCGTCAAAGTATCTGTGAAAATAATCGGATTTTTCAAATTCTTCTGTATTGGTTTGAAGATAAGCAGGTTGCATCATTATCGGTACGTTAGGTGGAAATTATTTTTCAGACCAAGGAGACAAAAAATCATGATCATCTTGGTTGTCATCACTTGCGCTATGATAATCTCGTACTTGAGCTTCACGTCTGCCCTGCCCTCTCCCACGATGACTTCGGCTACGGCCACGAGTTTGTCCACGTCCTCGAGCCTGTCCCCTACTTCTCCGCTATCCGCGATTCCTACTACGACCTCTACTCTGACCACGGCCTCTGCTTCGAGCGGCGCCACGTGCACCGCGACGACTTGCAATCAAAGGTGATGAAAAAGAGTCATCGTTCTCTTCCTCACTATCTGATTCTTCGGAGTCGCTCACGCCTAATTGCCGACTTGGTGGCACATACGCAGAGTCACCAACATCTTCATCTGATGGAAGAAAATCTTCGCAGTCGGAATACGCAAGTATTTCACTTATATCTCTATCGGTAATCACTGTAACAAAATACAAATAATTCACTTAGATTCGGCACATTGTCCTTTACAAATGACAAAAAAGTTTGGTTTTTCATAACACTAAGACGAACGACTACATCACGAAAATAATGCAAACAACATTCAAGGAATTTAAATAACAAACGTTTGTTAGCAAAATTTTGATTAAAAACTAAAAGATACTTTTGTAAAATACGGATTAAAACTCACCTCTCCTCCGAGGTACACTCATGGTGGACACGTTGTGACAAACTGTTCATGACTCGATTGGTTGGGAATCACTTTGACACCTCGTTGTTATAGACCATTAGATAACCAATAGAAAATCATAAAAAGAAATGGCGGTCGCGCCAATACAAAAATATTGAGCACGAAATTTGAATATGTCATTTATTCTTGACATCCGGCAGAACTGCGATGTTTTTGAAAAAAGAGTCGGGCTGTAACCCATATCGTATAGTGTCCTTTTAAACACACACTTGGCCGGACGAGGTTATAATATGTAATTATGATTTAATTATTTTTTATTATATTTTTATTATACTCAAACCTGACTAAGCAACATATCAGATTTCATGAAATCGTATTAATCTTCGAATTATTAATATTATAAATGCGAAAGTTAGTATGTTTGTTTGTTACTCCTTCACTCAAAAACTGCTGAACATTTTCATGAAATTTGGCACACACGTAGGGGGTAACTTGTATAAACACATAGGATACTTTTATCCCGAAAAAATATTCCTGTGGGATGCCATGGGATAATTTGATGAGTTTCCACAGGTTACGCGAAAAGTGAACCACACGCGGGCGCAGCCGCGGGCAACAGCTATATTTACATAATTAAATTTTAATGCTTCTATGGGCATTTTAGCATACTTAAACTATATTTGTCAAAATTAATTATGAATGATTTTTCAGAACTTAACGTGCGATTTTTAGGGTACCGTTGCCTACAAGGAACCCTTATAGTTACGCCATGTCCGTCCGTCTGTCCGCAGCTATGCTCGGAGACTATTGATACTAGAAAACTGTAATTTAGAATAAATATACATCATTATTGATCACCCCTATATTATAATATACATATGACGAATTTTAAACGAAAAACTACCTCGGCTACAATAAAATATACTCAACAACTTTACGAGTAACTTATATTACTAACTTATCGTTTACCGAAAAAAACAGAACCCTACCTACATTGCGCGTGTCCCGACACGCATTTGGCCGGTTTTATTTTGTATTAAGCATCACAATGGACTGACAATTTTTTTTTGTATTGAAAGTGGCAAACAAGCATGCAATTCACATTGATGTTAAGTGATGACTGTAGCCTATAGACACCCATACAAAGACCAGAGGTCAAAATGCAGATGCGTTACCACTCCTGAGGCCTAAGGTGTTATGCCTCTGTGCCACGAATTACAGGACCGTACATTACCACCTGACCGGAACACGATAGTGCTCAACACTACCATTTAGCGGCAAGTAAGCGGGGGTGGCGCCTACGCCCGCGAGCTCCGTCCCTGGAGCTCTACCACCAGTAGTTAAAATGTCGCATTTTGTGACTATTTTGTTACAAAATTTAAGAGACGGAGAAATTAAATCTATTTATAAACTAAATTTGATTGAATGTATTTTTAGACACTGAGAGTTATGATTCATTAAATTATTAGCAAGCAGCATTTTTTTTAGTTTTTTGAATATTAAGTACTTACATGTGTTTATCATTCAGAAGAATCAGAATCAGAAACTCATTTATTCATTTAGGGTGACAGGCACCTCTTATGACACGTCAAAAACAAACAAAATAAATTAAAGCGAATAACAATTGATATACATGTCAAACAAGATAAAAAATATATGTAAAGTCAAGAATATCACTAAGATAAAACTAAATGTCATAAACTAATGTAAAAAGTATATCAGTAAAATGTCTCTTTTCCCCTTTACAAACTGATAACAAAGAGTAAAAAGAAAAGAAAAAGAGTCATTCTTTGTCATTCACCGGCAAAGTTCCAAAGGCCAATATGATCTGAGAAAAACTTGCCGGAAAAAACTCAGTCGGCTCTTTTAAAAATATCTCTTAGGCATATTTTTACAATTTTTCATAATTTAAACAAATTTAAAATTAACAATATAATATCAACATTACACTTTGATTATTACATTTAACACCTTTGTGGAGCTAGATCAGCATTAAGCCAAACATTTCTATCCTTGAGATAGTCCTCGAGTTTATAGGTTCATTAGGTGGGTGTCTTAAGATATAAGAATAACCTGAGATTAATATATGTGCCACCATTTTTAACCGACTTCAAAAAGGAGGAGGTTTTCAATTCGCCTGTATGTTTTTTTTGTGTGTATGTACCTACGCGATTTCTCCGGCGTTTGTGGGCCGATTAGCACATTTTTTTTTGCTAATCGTTATGTATGTTTTGTCAATTAGGTTTAAAATTTAAATAAAACTTTTCTGCTGTTGATTGAATTGACTGATAGAGATTGTTAAAGTATTTATGTATTATACTATACTATTGTTATATCAATATTATTGAATTGCCATTGACTAAATGTGAGCCTGATTTTTCTGTCTGAGATCGGGTATAATTAGGTAATATGTTCAATCTGAAACCAGATTTTCCGCTCTGTCTTTAGATAACCTATTAAATTGTATATTTTATTACTTTGTAAGATATTGCACTCTGTAATATAATTGCACAACAGTTTAGTACCCATTTTCAGGCAGCAGTATCATCAATCACGATTTTTTAGATGTGAGTGATAGATTGATCATGTAAACTCAGACAGAGTTTACATGATCAATCTATCACTCAGTCATATATCTAAATCTGCAGACTTCAATCCTGAATCAGATTAAAGGTAGACTGCGTGACCTATGTCTTAGTCGTTAAAACGACTGCGATTCAGATTATCTGCATATAATGACTACTACCTGTGAGGAGGGGAGGGGTCTGACTAGGTAGATGGCAAATTGCCATAATATGTATAGCAGATATTAGTGCTTTTGCTATATTTGGACTATTTGTCAGCTCTAGGGAGGGCATCCTAAGGAAATGAATAAAGTGTTATGTGCGTTTCTCTCTGAAATTAAATTTGTACTTTGTTATTTTTTTACTGTTTTGTGTTATTTTTATCATATTTTATAATGTTTAATCTGCCATCAATCCTATAGTCTGATCCATAATTGACCGACTTGGGGTTGAGTTGACATATACAAGATGTAATCGCAAGATCCAACAATATTTCAACAGTCCATGCCTACACTGATGTTGACTTCATCCCCCAAAGTATTTTTCTTCTGAGAATGTACAATCATCAGTTATTACGAGTCAAACTTTGATTCAAATTTTATGCGTTTCAACCCTGACAACAACAGCTGACAGCATATTTTATATCAGTCGGAGGCGAACGCTGCTCGTGTGTGCGTATGGTATGAATTGCTGAGACGCCGCATTTCATACGCACACACGCGTACCGTTCGCCTCACCACCGTCACCATGCACGGTATGTGTGTGTGTGATGAAATGCTGAACGTTTTCATTGACGAGTTGTTAGGGTTATCAAATAGAAGAACATATAATTAATTTTTAAATTTGTATGAAAATTGATTCCATTGTTACTGTTTACGTTAAATGATTTGAAACTAGCTTTAAATATCAGCCAGCCAGCTACTCTCAAAGTGTGCTCCGCGAAGCCTTGGCAAAGCATCTCTTGGGGCTTCTGTTTCATCACATGTAAGTAGGTAGGTACCAGACCTAGTGGAACTGAGGTTTTAATTGATGATAAATGTAGTAATATGTACACAGGATCTGTGGAGTATACCGGCGTCCTTTTAAAAATTAGCGATGATTGCTCAGTATGCACATTATACTGAGCAATTTTCCACACAAAAAAACGTAACGTTTATGGGCCTGCGTGATCCTTAACTCTTAAGTCAAATACAACGTGTAACAGGATTAAATGTACAACCCGAAAATAGTTTGTTTAAAATCGATACATGACTGAATTGATTTTAGACATTTTTAATATAGGTGATATTTTATCCCAAAATTAATTAGAATTAAGTAAATTATGATCACCCATTCAATACAAACGAATATTAGACTAACGTCTATACAAAATAATATGCTAGTCTCAACAAGTTCATTAGGGCTCCAGGGCTGTAACTAAGAGGGGATATTGTGGGGCAATGTCCTACCTTGAAATCTCAATGCCCTATCTTAAAAATACCAAAAACCGAGGTTAATTATTATAATTAAACTGTTCGTTCATAGTTTGAGATAAAAAATAATGAGCGGTAGGTATACAGACTTCATAGGTACCTCAGTTTTATAAAATAATACTTTGCTCTGAGTATATGAGTATAGATGGCATTTGAAGTATATGAAGCGATGGGTCTATTTCATTATACTCATCTACCAATTTTTTTTTTTTTTGGTATTATGGCATCGCTATTACGCATATTGCCAGTGTCAAGTAAAACGATATTTCGTATTTATTTAAGCAGTGTAAAAGTTAGTTTATTATAGTCATCAAGTATAATATGTAAGTATCAAATAAATAAGTTGTGAAGTATAATATGTCAGTCAAGTGAGTTACAGTCAATTGTTTTTATATTATTTCGCATTAACACATGCTTGTGAAATATATTTTTATAAGAAAAACAACATAGTTGGTAATAGATGGCGCTGCTGCTACCATAAAGCAATGCAATAGATGTGAAGGAAAGATTTGACAAATCGGGCAGGGCTTCAGTAGCTCAATTGGAAGAGCGGCTGGACTAGATTCCCAGTAGGTC
The DNA here is from genome assembly GCA_036365455.1 of Macrosoma leucophasiata. Lineage (NCBI taxonomy): Eukaryota > Metazoa > Arthropoda > Insecta > Lepidoptera > Hedylidae > Macrosoma > Macrosoma leucophasiata. Next base: position 14,834,134 of record JAWQUS010000007.1, on the reverse strand, counting down.
GCGAGTTCGAGTCTCGCCTGAAGTCAAATTTTTCTTTCCATTTTTCTTATAAAAATATAGTTACAGTCAAGTTATTCGAGTAAAGCGATGGCTACTTTACCAGAACATTTACAATGAAGTTTTGGAGGCAACCTGAAAAGTCGTGTTTTCGCACTGTTATTCTATTTCACTATACACGGGCACTGTAATAAACCTATATCAAACAAAATGCCACCAACTTTATTCAATATTACTTAAAAATACACCAAGAAAATGAAATAAAATAAGAGCACCATACACCTCTTTCAAGGTTCCCGCCAAAACTCGTACCAAATATTGCCTACATAGGTAGGGTAAGTATGCGTAGGGTGCGCATACTGTTCGTGCAAATTGAGGACAACTTATTTCTTAATGAAAAAATATTAAATACATAAACATGAAATTTCAGTTCATGTATTATGATTATAACTCGATTTTCTGAAATATTTATCACTACCCAAAGGTTGACTGGGAGAGAATGCTTTTTAGCATTAAGTCCGCCGCATGTACGTAATTGTGCAAGAAAGAATAAATAAATAAATTTTCTTATCGGGGTGATTGAGAGTGTGAATTATTCCCGTTACATGTTGTATTGTAGGTACACGGCTGCTATTTCTTAGATAAGACTATTGTATTATCTAATGATTCATATTTTAGTTGAGTTGAGATTTAGAGCGGTACTCGAACAAACGAATGCTCGAAACTTGTAGTTTATTATAATTTACAAAACTTTGTCATGCTGGTATTCTATAATAATAAGACCCTGTATATAAGTAGCTAGTCGGACAGATCTGATGTACTTACATAGATATTTTTAATATTATGATGCTCATATAACACTGTGCAACTTATTGAGACTGATAACAACTTGCGCAATTATCGACCAGCGCACAAATTATTATTTTATGTTTATATTCAGTTAATGCAGTAATATTTATTGTATACATTTTCTAGTTTGTTGGTACATTATTTGTTCCTCACAAAATTCTCAGAGTGCCTTTTTTTATTGTTGCTTTAACTAATTAATATAAGGCTGATTGTGTAAATATTATTTTTAATTGCGTTACATACATTATGTATTAAATAGAGATAAGAATAATTTTACATGACATGTATTAGAATCAGTTTCAAATATATGTATTAAATATTTTTTCAATGAATGAAGACTTTTATGTTATTTTTACCTGCATTATTTATTTAAACCAAATTATAACGCGCCTCACCAGGAGGAGGGAAGGGATTGAAAATTCGCTAATAACGCCTCACGCATAGACGCATTTACAGACGCTCCCTTTGAAATATTTTTAAAATGAGGCACCCGCGCGATTTTAAGGCATCCGCCAGCAGTATTCCCTTTATTCCCATTACTTAGATTCATTCATATTCAGACCATAGATATATATATTATATTATGTTGGAATTAATGTTTAGAAAATGTAAGCTATATCCCTATATTATGAAATATTTTTCCTAATTTTTTGCTTGATGTGTACGAATTGGAGAGAGGGGCTTGGCCCTTACGAGTTCTCGACATCCTCTTGGGATCGCTCCTGACTTGCATTTACAGTTCGTGTAACAATTAAATGGGTCCGTGAAGTAAGTAAAGCCTGGGTTGCACCACTTTAGTTATTGTAACATTTCACATCCTTTTCTAACTTAAAGAAACTTTTAAAGTTAGAGCAGGATGTGAAATGTTACAATAACTTTAACAAAAGTCGTGGTGCAACCCAGGCTTAAAGTATCTGCTTAGAAGGCGATTTTATGGTGTATGTGTACGCGAGGAGGTAAGTGTAGCAGTAGTTTGCTTTCATCACGAGAAACCTAGCGAGTTTCATTGTAGGCCTACATTGAAACTCGCTAGATTTCTCGTCTATGTCGTCTACGTAGCAAGTTAAGAGACTGGCGCAAAATTAACGCAAGCAGCTTGATTCAATGGCATTTAAGTTTAGCGTACTGTACTGACCGAGATCTTGGTCTCGAATATTTTCGGGATAGACCTGAATCGATCGACATCTCTGTCACGTTCGTCTGAAAAATCTGTCGAGATTCACAACGTAGACAAATATTAAAACGACAAATTTAATATGTACATGTAGGAATTTATTTTACATTACAATACACACATTTTAAGTAGATATTTATGACGCTGCTACTGACATTAGTAGAGTTTATCATTTAATAGAGCTTTTTGTATTATTTCCGACATTGTAACTTTTATATCGCGACAAAGCACTTCAGCAACTAGTACTTTCGTATCGTTCTGTACGTCAGACTGTACGTATGCACCTTCACCTAATATATTCGTATCATTCCAACAGTGCCCGAGTGATGCTTGAGATTCACAGATTCTTCCCAGTTGCAACAACAGAGATGTGATATCTTCTAGCAGTGAAGGAAACGCGATACAAATTCTTACTAAAGATTTAAGAACTGGTTGGAACAGTTCCAGGCGTAAATCGCTTGGTAAAACAGACAATAACGTAGATAAAGTGTTCACGCACAATCTAGCAATAGACATCGCTTTGGGTAAAGCGTATTGAATAGATAAATGAGATATTAAATCTACAGCAAAAATTTGCTTCTCTAAAGAAGCTTGACTTAGAAGTTCTGGAATAAAGTCTAAACAAATATGCATTGATGGTATCCCTTGTACCGTTACTGGTAACAATTCTCTGGGATATCCTTGGAAATGCACCAATTTGGCTAGCGACGGTTCTGAAATGAATACTTGGTGAAGGAAAGAACAAATAATGCTTCTGACTTCTCGTAAAGACCACATCAACTCTGGCTTGGTTTGATCTTCCTCAGTCTCTAAACAAGCTTCCAATAAAATTTGTAAAGCGGCACTTTCTTGTGCTGCAACTAGTGCATTCTTTAACTCTTCTCTCTCTGAATCGGATGTTAACTGACCGCTCTTCTCCAGAAGAGGTTTATCGAGTAAATGGCGACTAAGTTGACTTCTCGATGCTGCCAAACTGGCCTCCAATATTCTTAAAATAATTTTCAAAATTGGGCCACATCTGAACACTCTGATATCACATCGTAACACCTGTAAAGGATCCACTAATACATTTTCTTGTGTGATAGTAACATTTCTAGCCGCGCCATTTAAATCAAGAAGAGCATTGATAGTCATGATCCAAAGACAGCGGGGTAGCACAGTATTAAGCCGAAGCCAAACTTCGCGATACAATTCTTGGATATGCCGCGGCACTTGATCTCCAAGAACACTTTTTATATATCTGACAAATATTTCAGCAAATGGCCATATATCCGTTGGATTTTTGTTAAGCATAGCCTTTAATATTTTGCCAGTCTTATAGGGATTGCTTTCGATACTTTGAAAGGCGTCATTAATGGCAGTATCTGATAAATTTACATCGGTTTGGTGACGACAAGAGTCGCCGAAAACCTGATCATCCATCCAATCGTCGACCAGAGATAGTTGTGGGAAATGAGTAGCCAGGAGCCTCAGAAGAGGGCTAAATAATCCACCGTAGCTCATTTGGTCTTTCTGAGCTTGATGTAACAAATATTTTATTGGCAATTCAGAGAGAAAAGCTGCTGAGTAACTTTTGATGTTTCTACCATTTGCTATGAGGATAACTGCATTGGAAAGTCTTACATCCTCATAGAGTAATAAATAATAGATCAATAGAAGTTGAGATGCAAGCGTTGGCTTTTCCAGGTTCAGCTCAATTGAAGTGTCTCCATTATCAATCTCCATAGCAGTTATTTGTTTATTTTGACTATCAAAGTTAGCTCCGAAGATAGAATTGCGAAACACACTACGAATTTCTTCCTCTGTTATTGGTTTGTTAAAGTACTCATTAGTACCTTTGTTGTTGATCACTAGTATAGAATTCACATAAACTTCGACAAGAGCAGGCATGACAGGATGAAGAGGTGCCGTGCAGTTACATATTTGTCGATATATCCAATTTTTAATGGGAACCTTGTGTTTGGAAAATGCCCGAGATTTCAGCAGTTGGTGAATGCAATGCACCGGTAAATAACCAGCAACGTTGCTATTCAAATTAGCTGTTACAGGAACTTTTACGGCATGTGCAGTTACAACCTGAAATTTCATAAGTTTGTATGAATATAAAGTAAGTCCGTATGCATTTTAACTATCGTTTTCTACTTCATTATTCTTAAAAATCTACAATAGTGTGGTCGTGTTCATGGTAAGACATACGCACAATAATTGAACAACGTAAAAAACCCAACTACACGCCTGCATTCATATCCTGGTTACGTTTTTGTTTACCAACCATGCGACATTGCCAATAGGTGGCGACCCTATTGACATTCATCAGGCACATCATTAGATGTCCAGGGACTGGCACATTACTGAAATCCCAATATCACCAACTCCCCCACAACCAGAAATATCAGGGGTGCTGGTAGTTTACCAATCCATAGCTTTTATCCATCGTCATTCTGCCGAAAGACATCCACTGCTGGACAAAAGGGGGGAGCCTTTTGGGGGATATGCCATAATCGCCACGCTAGACTTGCGGGTTGGAGATGGCACTGGTGGTAGTTTTATCGCGAGATGCTGTTGCCCAACCCGCGTTATTGCTTTTACTACCGCGCAATTGGAATGGTTTGATCGTCATTATTAGGTTGACTGACAGCACTAGCGTAAGAATTGTCTTCCACTATAAAGTGGTGGGATCTTTACGTCTTTAGGCCAAAAAAATGCGCCGGTTGCGCTCTTACAACCAAACCCCTGAGCCGATTGTGATGAAAATATACATGGAGATAATATGAACCGAGAAAGAACATAAGACTACTTTTTGTGGCAAGAGGTTTCGCGGAGGATGATGCGGGAATCAACTAATGGCATATAAAATAGATTTTAGAGAGGCATAACAACTTAGGCCTCAGGAGTGGTAACACATCTGCATTTTGACCTTGGTCTTTTTGTAAGTGTCTATAGGCTGCAGTCATCACTTAACATCAATGTAAACTGCAAGCTTGTTTGCCACTTCCATTACATTAAAAAAAAAACTTCAACGTTAATCTACATCGTCATATTAGTTTTTGAGGGTTCCGTAAAATTTTATACGTGGGATCTTGGATAGGTCTTTAAAAACTATTGTGGAACCCCACAGGTTGAGAAGACCAATTATAGATTAAGGGAAGCATTTGTTAAATATTAAGCTATGATGTGTGGATTGTCACCCCCTCCCTGCCAACTAAATGATCGTATTTGGACGTGTGAAAAAATGAGGGTGATAAGACATAATAATATCACGAATTTAAAAGAAAAACTATTACAGATTAGTAGGCTCTACAAGTTTACGAGTAATAGTATCTACTATCTACATATAAAATGTACTTAGAAATCGAAACCACGCATTTGCTTGGTTTTTTTAAAACCAAGAATTAGGTACCTGTTCAGTGAATATTTCTTGGGTAAATGCCTGTTTTATTCGTGCCAAGCCATTGGGGCGAACAGGTACACGCATGCCTAGTGTGGCACACACTAGTTCACCTACAGCAGCCAGTTGTCCAGAATGAAAGTGGATTGCTATCAGCAATAACATTTCACCGAATGAAGCTGTCACACCGGAATTGCTGTAAAGTTATTGTATTGTAAATTTCATTTGCATCTACATATTCCAAATTTCAATGTTAAGTAGGCCAATGGGGCTGGACCTACTTATGACTACTTGAGAACAAAAAAATACATGTTTCACACACATACATTTTTATTTGCCTCAGAATGAAATAATCCGTCAAAGGTTTGATAGATACGGACTATTTGTATGAGAAAATAAAATTGTGGTATTTACTGTTTCCCTTTAATTCCTCATTTAAACCTTCTCTGAACTTCCAAAAATCATTCAAAACCAAAATAAGCCAAATCGGCCCAGCCGTTCTCGTGTTTGATTTTTATATACATAGATTTAAAATCCTAATGAGTATAATAAAATTTTATTCACCTCTCAAAATATGCCTCTTCCTTTACAAGCCATTGGACCCATTCAATTGCTCTCTTTTCATGGTCTGGTGCAGCTAAAGCAATGTAAATAATAATTATTAAGTAAAATATAATTTGCTTAAGTATTTAAACATAAAATTAGTCACTATACACACCCATGAGGGATGGACAGGCGAGAATCATACAAAGACTCAATGATACAAATCTGACTCCTGCGGGTGTTGGAGGAGGCTTCTGTGTAACAAGTCTCAATAGTCCAGACACTTCATCGTCTTGAAATTTTATTCCTGCAATTCCTCTCAGTGCACAGTACAATCTCAAGAGTGCAGAGGCATCAACACCAGCAGACGCTTCTTGTAGTCTGTTGAGAAGCTCTTGGCGTAATTTAAGCAATGCTGTGTATCCATCACCTTTGCCTCTTTTATGAGAATTTCGTAAAAAAGTTGCAAACCATGCTCTAGTACTCTGGTCAGAGCCTAACAGTAACCCAGACATAAAAGATACCTGAAAAAAAAAAAACAACAATATTTTTTATATCATGTTGATGTAGTTTAAAACGTAACTTCACGCCTGTAATCCCCGAAGGGGTAGGCAGAGGTAAATGCATGCATTCAATCATACATGCAAACACCCACGACTCGCCGGTTACGTTTTGGCCCATGTGCCAACAGGTGGCGAACCTGTTGCCATCTCCGGGCACATTACCATTGATGTAGTTTACATGCAGAATGTTGTTAAAGTAAGAAAGATTATTGTGATTTCACAGATATATTATGCTAAAATTTACTATTTCTAATTAAATTTTCTCTCTCTAATTTCTATACATGGAAAAATAACTCAAAAAATAATTTGAATCGTTGTTTTTTGTCGGAAATATTTATTTTAAAAAAATTGTAAAAAAAATATGTCATCATATTCCTACTCTGACATTCTTAATAAGTAGTTATAATAAGCGATTTGAATAGTTGAAAATGATTTAGTATTTTATGCTCCTTCTCTCAATATTGCGTACAAGGTGCGGGCCCAAGCTCCATACATTTTGGAACTTCTCCTTTATTAGACACATTCAAAAACTACTTCTCGATTTCATGAATTGTTGGTACAAAGGTTTAATAATATTAAAAAACTAAAAATAAAATCTGGATGTATGTTTCCATTATTTACATATTAATAATATTTAAGCATATTTTCATGGAAGGTTTATTAAACTTCAAATATTTACTTCAAATCGGTCTACAAGGACACTTTTACATTGTCAGGTTACAAGGTACCTACTTATAGCACAGTATAGATACAAACAGTATGGAAACTAAGCCCATTTTATAAAATATTTACCTACACTCCATTGAAGCAACAGGGACGTCACTACATTTTTTAAATAATGGTGTTATATTTTTAGCATTTACTGACGTTTAGTTAACGTATTGGGATGTTGACTATTTTTTTATTGGTTACCCTGAAATAGTATTGGATAAATAAATACTATTTGTCTTTGAAACATATAGTCAATAAGTACTTAAAAGTTAAGTATCTTAACGATATAACGATTCAAAATGTTGCGAATAGTGAAATGACTCAAAACGGCCTAAACGACCCGGTTAGTCCAGCGGTGCGAAACCACCGTTTGATTCGAAGGGTCGGAGGTTCGATCCCCGCACCGGAACAAATGTTTGTATGGCCTACAGATATTTGTTTCGGGTCTGGGTGTTCGTGTATGTGCTGTATGTGTACAACGGCACCCACGACACAGGTGTATATTATACCTACCTACTGTGGGACTGTGAGTGTAAGCGTTTTATTTTTTTATTTTTATATAAAATTGCAGCACGTTATGACGTCACACCGCGGTAAAACAGTTTACAAATAATAATATGTAGTCTATGTAGATAATCTTATGGTGTTGGTTAATACTGCAACGAGTTGTCGAGACCGGGCGAGTTTCTCTCCCCCTCACCCACTCGGGTAAGCAGGATAATAAATAGCTGCCTCGACGAACTTCGTATCGCCTTAGAGGTATAAATAAACAAATTAACTGTCCTAAAAATCGAAAAAAATAAATGGTGAGAATCACCCTTACCATTTAGGGATATAAAAAAAGACTACAACCGATTCTCATACACACAAAATTTCATAATGTTCGGTCTAGCCGCTGCGGAGGAGTACTGTTACAAACACTGTCACACGAGGTTTTTATTCAATATGTAAGATATTATAACAATACATCATTCTTGCCTTTCAAAATCACCAGGAAGTTTAAAAAACGATAGCTCCGGTTTTGATGATGCAGAGTTCAAACAGTCGTATACCACGCAATACGCTCGTGGCATCTTTAAAACACTCGTGGAAACAAAAACAAATTACAACGTGACCGCTCGTCTCGACGCGACACTCGCTACTGTAGCACCGCAAGAACCGCTTAGAGGCCTCGTAGATGCGCATGTTTGTGTGCGTGTGCCGTTTTGAACGCTTTGTACGTAGTTTCCTCACTGTTCTATATTTACATTGTGGTAATAGTGAATGACTTTTATTACAATAATACACTTACAAATAATAATGAGTTTAAGAAGATTATTTCCGCATGTAATTTTGACTATGATGGAATTGAAATTATGTTATCAACTCTGTTTTTTAATAATATGGCGAAGTATAGACGTACATACACGATTTCTGATACACAGTTATTAAATCTTTTACACCATCATCCAAACACCCACAGGCAGGTTACCTACCCAAACACACACACACACACACACACACACACACACACACACACACACACACACACACACACACACACATCATGCACACAATTCACCCTTCCTTGTAAAATTTTAGATTACTTAATATACCTACTTTATGTTATATTTTATGACAAAATGATTTAACTAAGTTACAACTCGGTGAAGCCACTGATTCCCGAAGTACAGTGTAGACTAGTTCGGGAATCTATGGATGCACTATTAACAATTGTAAAAATGTTTTTATCAATAAATGATTATTATTATTATTACATTAATAATATCCAATGAAATTTGACCAATAAATCATCAAATCTTTCAATTCCAAGAAACAGTAATTTTTTTTGTCATAAATTTAATAATTCACTTAGCAGAATTCCAACTGCAGGTACCTACTACTGAGAAGAACTCCACTACCGAACAAACAAGTGTGTTGCTCTTAGTCAAAAACTTTAGAGCCAATACAAATTGGAATTAAAGTAGTGAGTATGCAGATAATGTGTACATCAATGGCATACATATATATAAATACACAAATAAATCTACTCATTATTTTAAAAATATTATATAATAATAATAATGGCAACCCATTATACGTCCCACTGCTGGGCACGAGTCTCTCCCCTTTTTGGGGGGAGGCCTGGAGCTTACTCCACCACGCTGCTCCAATGCGGATTGGTGGAGGTGGGTGGGTTAGTGACCAACCCACTGTTGGATGTTTTCAAACCGCCCATAAGGCCTCCGACAAGGTTTAACGACTGCTATCCATCAATAGCAACCGGGACCGACGGCTTAACGTGCCCTCCGAAGCATGGAAACGCGCATTTAATTTTCCACTAGCAGTCACCCATCACACTACCCGACCGCGCCCGTAGTGCTTAACCGAGCAGATTGCTTATGATGTACACCAGCCGCTGGGCCATGCACGCTTCGCTTTAAAATATTACTTTAACTTAACTGAATACTGTGATAGAAGATAAGACCCTTTTTATTGTTATATTTGCAGAATAGATTTTTTATGTTAATTAGTACATACCAAATCATCTAAATGATAAGTCAATGTCAGGTTAATAACCAAAGATGGTAAACGTGATGCGTTTGCAGCTTTGGCTCTTACAGCTGCAGCTATTGGTGGACAAGCATCACATAAAATTGTCAATGTTTTTGCTCTGATTCCGCCTTCCTCCCCTCTTTCAGCATTCAACACAAGTGATTCTGCCACTGGAACATTTTATATTTTTTGTTAGAATATGAAAGAAACTGACACATATTGTTGCATTAATGATACAAGTTTGTTGGAGGAACTCAATTCCTTTAAAACATACCAAAGAATTATTTTATTTATTTATTTAGTTATATGCTATTTTTGGCTAGTTGTCTGAATGTTTTAACATATTTACAGCTGCACCGGTGGTATTCTAGATCACAAACACAATTGCATAACAATAATGTTCTTGTTGCTAAATGTTAAGGTCTGGTAGTAATGTATAGCCTTGCAATTTCTGGCATAGATCCATAACAACATAGGCCTCGGGATTGAATGTGAACTGTATGCTTGAATGCCACTTTCATATCATAAAAAAATCAAAGAATTATCTAAGTCATATGCAGTTAATTGGTTAGTCATAACAATGTACCTATAGTGTCCGACAAAAAGATGCAAATATTTTACCTTCTTGCAACGTATCAGGCATATTTGCAACAACCCAAGATATGATGAATGGCCCTTTATTTACATAGAGAAGAACTTCCACAATATCACAAATGTTAAGTAAATTTGGTAACTCTGCAAGACTTATACAAATCACATCTGTTATTTCTTCTAAGTAAACATCATTATCAAAAAGTTCCGAAGGTTTAATGGTGTAATCTATGTTTGAGTTTTTGTTTTGATTATATTCAGCTACTTGGGCTTGCATCTGCAATAACTCCGACAGTACAAGGCGAAGACGTCTGACTGAATCAGACTGTTCAAAGTCGCTTGCAATACCATTTACTATATTTTGTATCAAAAATGATTCTGTACATTGGGATCCACTTTTCTGCCTGTAAATGTTATAATCATTTATTGAATTTCATTTAAGAATATAAAAATAAATTTAGAATATCAATTGACATACCTCATTTGCTGTTCTTTTTTGAGATCGGCTTCCAAAATGTGAAATTCAATGGAAAGGAGTGAAACAATAAAATTCACTAAATCTATACCAGATAAAAGTGTAAGTATGTCTTTCTTAGCATCTGCACAATATTTCGTGATATCCAAAGGTGTGATAAGAGCCATTCGCACGAGACATGGTATTATAGGTCTGATTTCTTCAGGGGAACACTTCATGAGTGTAGCAATGTCCATATCCCTTATTGCTTTGAAGACGTGAGGTTGCACCGGTTTCATGAATATTGTATCCATTTTTAAAGTTTAGGTTAGGTTTCGAAGTTGATGAACATAGTTTCTTGAAATTATAGAAAAGTAAATACAAAAATAAACACCGGTATATTCTATGGGCTAAAATATCATCAGACTGAATCACAGATCACTTTATTAAACTAGTGACTGAATCCAAAAGCCCGAAACAATACGAAACAAACAAGTCAAACAAACAAGCCAAATAAACAAGTGAGTGAGTGAAGCAAAGCACTGTTCTTAGTGACTATTTATTTTGTACTCTATGGAGTGAAGTGAGCAAGTGACACAAATGACAAATGACTAGTAGTGTAGTGCGATGGCCGTTGCGGAACGTAGGGTTAGTTGAGGGCCGTTGAGCAACATAGTAGTTATTGAAACTATCTATCAGTGCAGTAGCGGTTAGCATGTTTTTGACGCATTACAAAACTAGCTATTTTAATAGCGGGTTTTGAATTAACTGACTGGCGATGGCCGATGGTCTGCGCGCAACGTAGACAGTTAATGAAACGATTTATCAGTGCAGTAGCGGGTGGTAGCGGTTAACGCATTTTTGACGCATTGCAAATTTATCAAGTTACAAAACTATCTATTTTTAATAGCGGGTTTCATTACTCCACTTTGAATGAACTTGCAACGTTGTGAACGCGAATAAGCTTCAGGTAGTAAAACATACAGTGCGCTTTTTTTTTTTGTAGTGTTACGATATGATGATGCTAGAGGCGATGATGATGAAGGTGATGATGATGAAGGTGATGATGATGAAGGTGATGATAATGATGAAGGTGATGATGATTAAGGTGATGATAATGATGAAGGTGATGATGATGACAAAGGTCATGATGATGAAGACGATAATGAAGGTGATGATGATGACGATGATGAAGGTGATGATGATGAAGGTGATAATGATGAAGGTGATGATGATCAAAGTGATGATGATGAAGGTGATGATAATGAAAGTGGTGATGATGAACGTGATGATGATGATGATGGAGGTGATCATCACCTTCATCGTCATCACCATAATTACCTTCATCATATCTTCATCACCGTCGTCATCAATATCACCATCATCACCTTCATCATCATGACCTTCATCATCATGACCTTCATCATCATGACCATCATCATCATCACCTCCATCATCATCACTCCAGCCGAAAGATGTCCACTGCTGTACAAATCCTTCCCCGAAGATGTCCACAACAGTGTTGTGCGTCATAAAGGAAGAGCCATAGTTCCTATTGAAACGATCTATCACTGCAGCAGCGGTTAGCGCGTTTTAGAAGAGAATATGTAATAATAACATTACAAAACTATCTATCATAATAGCACGTTATATCACTCCACTCTAATTTAGCCTCTAGCTTGACTGCCTAAAAACCAGCTACTGGAATAGATAGTTTTTGAAACCGCTATTAGAGTTCAATAGCTAGTTTCGTTTCGTTGCCCAGAAAAGCCGCTATTACACACCTAATGACAAGACAAGATCACAAGACCGACAGGGTGAGGTGAGGTGACCATCTGCAAAAAACTGCCAAAACCTGCTAAAATTGCATGAAAAATGCCATAAATATGTATCACGGCAATTGGAAAAATCAAATACAATATAAAATATACTCTAAGATTTTATAAAATTAATAAATACAAATTTTATCAACATTTTATTAAAAAATGACTTTTTTGAAACCAAAATTGGTCGAGTACCATAGTTTACTCTGCCAGTAACCGGATGAATTAAATATTTTAATGGCCGAGTAATTATTTTAATTATTCCAGTAACAAATTTTTACATGACAAAAATTTGTGGTAGCTAGTATTTATTAAACGAAATTTTCGGCTCTGGGGCTTTGCCGACCGCTGCCGCGGTGCGCTCGTTTCACTTGTGCCGTTCGCGCGCTGTTTTTACATATCTGCTCGTACAACCTAACCTAACCAATTTTTCTGTAGCCATGGTACTCGTAAATATTTTAACTGGACAAATGATTATACAGAATAGAATATTCTTTATTGTACACCAGATTTGTAAGAAATACAGATGTTATTACAATAATAAAGCAATACAATAAGGCGGTCTTATTGCTGAAAGCAATCTCTTCCAGACGACCTTAAGGTGGAAGGAGAATCATCGTTCATATTGCAGCAGTAGGGTGTACATTCTCTAAAGTAATAAAGACTTAAACATTTATATTACATAAATACATACATAATTTTATCAAGAATAATAATTTAAAGAATATATATAACCACGACAATGCAAGGGATATTAAACATTATTTTCGCTGAGATAGTACTCATTCAGCTGTTTTTGAATGATTGAAGTGTCTGTGCTTTACGTATATAAAGAGGAGTGAAGAGGAATTTGGAGAAGAAGATTTTCAGAAGAGCGGAGGGAGAGAGAATTGGAAAGGCATAAGTAACTAAAACGACTCTTAAGATAATTAGGAGTTTGGGGAAAGAATAGTAGACAGTACCTAAAGAAGAGAGATAATGTGCGTATTCCTGCGAAGGGGAATGGGAAGCCACTTTAGGTCAGTTCGAAATTCAGAGACATTTTCATATTTGCGCAAGCCAAATATGAACCGTAAACAAAATCTACAAAATTTTTGTAGACGCTCAAGTTTGTTGAGTTCCTCCTGTGTTAGGTCGAGATAACAAATGTCGGCATAGTCTAATATAGGGAGAAGGATTGATCGAGCTAGCGCAACCTTAGTAGCAGTGGGCAAAAAGTTTTGCAATCTTGTAAGAGAGCCAACAGCACTGAATATTTTCTGGCTTACTTCGAATATCTGCCTACTCCACGTAAAACCCCTAGCGATAATCACGCCAAGGTCCTTAACACTATCACAAAATGGTATTACTGTACCGTCGAGAATTATTTGTGGTATTTTTGTCCAGTCAAGTTTTGAATGCATTCGAGATGATTACCTGGATCTTTAAGGGATTAATTTTCAAGACCAAAGGATTGACTCCTTTTTTAAATGCGACCCAGATCATTGTTCACAATTTAGGATGGCTTCAGGCAAATCCGCAATTTTAGCATGGTGGTCAATTTGTAGGTCGTCAGCTCGTCAGCATACAAAAGGTAGAAAGACGTTGAGAAATTATGTTGATGAAAGTAGAGAAAAGGAAGGGAGACAACACGCTATCTTGCGGTACACCGGCAGTAACGTCGCGCCAAGTAGAAAAAGTGTCGTTTACTTGTATACGCTGCCGGCGACCAGACAAGTAACTACGAAACCAATCAACCACTGTCGGAGATATGTTAAGAGAACGGAGAATCGCAAGTAATATGTCATAATCTACGTTGTTAAAAGCATTGCTGATCTAGCAAGACAAGCACAGTCAGCTGATGATTCTCCATGCCTAATCTTATGTCTTCAGTAATTTTGAAAAGGGCTGTACTACTACTACGTACTATGACCCTGCCGAAAACCAGATTGGAAGGGATTGTAAAGGAGGTGATTGGACATGAAAAATTTTAGCCGCTCAAGAACTTTGGATAAGAAAGGAAGAATAGATATTTATTGGTCGTCGGAAAAGGATTTAGCATTGGATGTTTTAGGTAAACAAATAAGTTTTGCATCTTTCCAGCAAGATGGGAAGGAACAGGTGGAGATAGAGTGATTGAGAAAAAATGTAATAATAGGTATTGGAGTGTCGATAATCTGCGGAATCATTTTACGGCTAACCTTATCACAGCCAATAGCATCCCAATCAAAGCCGAGAATGTTCTTCTTAACATCACGATCAGTGAATTGAGCGAAACTGAAAATAGGTGAGTCGGGAGTTGAAGCTGAGGAAAGAAGTTTGAATATATTCATATTTGTGTCATCCTCAATGCAGGCAGACGAAGCAAAATGCAAATTTAGTAAGTCAAGATATATTATTTATCCGATCACTGTCGGAATATTCACTTCGCTAATTACCGTTCCTTTCTAAAGACTCAGCGGCTCAAGAACAAGCGGGAACTCCTCGTATCTTAACATAAAGCAGGCACTGCCAGTGTGTTAAAATATTTTTTTACTCATATTGTATATTGAAAATTTGAATTTACTTTGTATTATTTTGTTTAATATGTACATATATGACGTTAGTAAATTTTTCTTTTCAAATCTTATCATTTTTACAAAACGTTAGCTTAATTTGCCACAACAAAAATTTCGGAGTCAAATCTGCCAATATGGCAGGAACCTGCTACCTGTTTTGGGGGGAACGCGGAAAAGAGCTGTGTCGCTGCGTGATTTTATTTTCGAAATTTGTGTATAGTCGCGTTTTTATGTGCAAAAAGGGTGGGATTTTTATCATAAACATTCGATAACGTTCACGTGGGTAGGAAAGTGATATTATGAAGTCAAAAGTGATTTTTCATGTTGCCGCCAAAACTTCGTAAAATCTCCTAGTAAAGTCCCCATCACTTTACTGGAGCCACCTTATTATATTCCACATGGAGGCATCCAATCTTCGTTATCTTCCATAAGGATATTCATTATTATAAGAAATGAAGATAAAAATTACTGAATATTGGCTGTTAAGGACTTGTATCCGTGGCCGTAAAACAATTATAAAAAAAAAGTAAACCATTGACCTATAATCATGTAGACCGAAACAAGTGAAGCTTAGACTAAGTACCTATTTACTTAATCTAAGAAGTGAAGTGACGAAGGTTTTGGCGGGAATCTTGAAAGAGGCGTGTGGTGCTCTTATTTTATTTCCTTTTTTTGGTGTATTTTTGAGTTAAATTAAATAAAGTTGGTGGCATTTTGTATGATATAGGTGTATTACAGTGCCCGTGTATAGTGAAATAGAATAACAGTGCTAAAACACGGACTTTCAGATTGCCTCCAAAACCTCATAATAAATGTTCTGGTAAAGTAGCGATCGCTTTACTCGAATTACTGACTGTGAATCTGACTGACTGATAATTGACTTAAATTGACCCACTGACTCTGACTTTTACGCTGCTTATGACAAATACGAGATATCATTTTACTTGACACTGGCAGTATGCGTAATAGCGATGCCATTATATTTTATAAAAAAGTGAAGTGACACACTTATTACTATAATATACATTTATACTATCGATGGTATCGATAGCACAGCGACTATCATAGATAAATACTATCGATAGTATCGATACTATTGCAGATGATCAATAGCGCAGACCAACAACCCAATATTAGGTATTACCACAGTCTAAAGAAAACGAACGTGTTAATTACCTACAGTCTTAAACTAAGTACCTAGTCATCCAACGGACGTGTATAGATATAGAGCAGTCGTGCGGGGCGCACGACGCGGGGCGGGAGGGGGTGGTACCAAGAGTAGCACCACAGCACAATGCAAATATGAACAGTGTGGAAACTACGTACAAAACCTTGAAACGTCACACTCACACAAACATGCGCATCGACGAGGCCTCTAAGCGGTTCTCGCGGTGCTGCAGTACTGAGTCACTCGCTACATCGAGCGTCGATGCGCATGTTTGTGTTAGTGTGCCATTTTGAACGTTTTGTACGTAGTTTCCATACTGTTCATATTTGTACTGTAACCACAGTCTAAAGAAAACGAACGTGTTATATTTAAAGGTAAATAAATTTTATAAGGATATATAAAAATCAATCACATTAAAAATCTACCAACTAAAACTCTTATAAATAATAAAATAAATATTAAAAACGATGTATTTAAATTTCGGTCTGTTAATAATATTGTAATAGCTCCAGCTAATAAGTGGTAGCACATACAAAAACTGTCAAACTACTTGGTAATGAGCAATATAGGGTGCGAGATTTAAAATATCTTTTACTAAGTTTTTGGAAAGAAGATATTGAAAAATTTGATGTTAACTTTACTGTTAATATTTATTCTAATTTTCATTTATTAATAATGTTCGTTATATTTTACACTTTATGAACATACTTACTTCACTTAAAACAAAAAAATCTTTAAAGAAAACTCTAAATATGTATATTTTTTTGTTTGTTTTATATTATTTCGCATTAACACATGCTCGTGAAATATATTTTATTTTAAAGTAAAATGGAAAGAAAAATTTGACTTCAGGCGAGACTCGAACTCGCGGCCTACTGGGAATCTAGTCCAGCCGCTCTTCCAATTGAGCTACTGAAGTCCTGCCCGATTTGTCAAATCTTTCCTTCACATTTGTTGCATTGCTTGTATATATAAATATAAAACAATTATTAAGGGTAAAAGCGACTTCTTTACGATATTCAATAAACTGCAAAGTCTATTATATCGGTTGCCTAACTAGCATAGTTGGCAATAGATGGCGCTGCTGCTACCATAAAGCAATGCAACAAATGTGAAGGAATGATTTGACAAATCGGGCAGGACTTCAGTAGCTCAATTGGAAGAGCGGCTGGACTAGAATCCCAGTAGGCCGCGAGTTCGAGTCTCGCCTGAAGTCAAATTTTTCTTTCCATTTTACTTTAAAATAAAATATATTTTTTTGTTTGTTTGTATTTGATATTCGGATTATATTGGATGAAGTTAAAAACATCTGGAAGAATATAAGGATCGGTACATTTTAATTGTTAGAATCTGGCGTACTACGTGTATACGCACGTATACACGTATGCACGTCGTAGGTACGCACAGTAATTGGTCCATAATTTGTGAGGTCACTTGTACTATCGGATTTGAATAATGGAATAGCTTTAGGTACTATTTTTCGTAAGGTCACGAAACACAATACTGTTGTTAAACATAGTCGCTAAATATGGTGCGATAATGTCTATTACTGAGTATACAATTTTTACAGATATGCTCCATAAATCACTAGTGTTCTTAATTTTAATACATTTAAAAACATGCATAACATCTGCAGTGTTTACTAACATAAAAGATTTAGGGTGATCAACAAATCGAATTGCTCTGAATTATATTTGCACTGGTCTACTAGCTTTTGTTCTTTCTTCAAAAAACAAGCAACACAGCTCATGTCAATTTTTTTTCCGCAAAGAAAAAAAACAGACTTTAGTACCAATAGTTTTTGCGCTAAACCGCGTACAAACAGACAAACAGACAGACAGACGGACATGGCGAAACAATAAGGGTTCCTTGTTTACTACGGAACCCTAAAAAAGTCAACATCCGTATAAAATTATTAGAAAAGGGATGTCTCAAACAGTACGAAATTAACAGCAAAATGCCTATCAGCATCTCTGCTAATATGACACATTTTGCTTTTAAGCCTTCAAGTCGCAGAACATATTTTAGGATAAATATTAACGAAAAATCAAGATATAAGTCCAACTCAAGAAAAAAATCAGTTCTATAAAAAGCTAGGAACTAAAGCAACTGCACGATCGTAGCTAAGTGTAAAATTATTTAATTTTGTGAGGAAAAAAATCCTGTTTTGCTATACGTGGACAAGAAAAATCAAGGTTTAAGGGGTTGGTAAGTCAAACAATAATTTAGAAAGAATCAAGAAGCGTAAAAAAAAGTCTTCAACAAATACTTTACACATTGACCACGTCCTGGACCGTCGAATCACTGGACCGTCCTAAATATTTCAGTATCGACGCATGAAGTTCACCTAATGCCGGGGTTAATTTCTTCGCAACGAGGGCCACCATAGTCAGACTTGCATCCACTCGATTCCTCCTCTAAGGAGTCAACAATAAAACATGAAAGCTTTGAATCGTTGAAAGCAGTTCCTTGTAGACAATAGGCTAAGATCCCGAGTATCTACGTAGCGTGCAGTTTTTTCAGTCCTAGACTAAAAGTAATTATCCAAACAATGGCACATTAAAATATGTTTCCTCCATTGTGGGTCCCTAGAACTCGAACCCGAGGGTCGATTTTTATAAATCTTATGTCAATTAATTGGTCTTGATCTTACGAGAGTTAACTTTAGTGTTTATTTTATTTTTATTTTATTTTATTGGGAACAACAAACAGTTACATATTGTGTGTTACATAATGAGTATCAATATCATATTTTGTTATAATAAATATGCAACCAACTACGTCATCCACAGGTAAGTTACAATGTCTTAAAATGTATGAGAGGTAATCGACATAGCTAATTTATTTTATGTTTGTGTGATAGCAAGTACTACTGATCTTTTAAATGCAAGTTCAGACAGTGCAAATAGATCAATGTCTACGAAGAATTTATTGTAAAGGTGCATGAGTGCGTGGAGCGGTGCACGCTCTCCAGCGTTGGTGATTTTAAGCTGTTATTGAGATATATACAGTCCGTTTTATTGTTACATAGTTTATATAACGTTAAGGCTCCAAGAAGCAAACGCCTATTTTTAAGAGTAAGCAGGTTATATTTGTTTAATGAATCTAAGTATGACAGTTTTCCAATTCGGCATCTAAAATTCATAGTTCGTAGGAATTTTCTTTGCACTCTCTCCAACATCTCATTTTGTTTATCGTAATAAGGATTCCTTTGTGTGGCATACTCTAATTGCGATCTAATTAATTTTTTGTATAGGTATAGATAAGTTTTGGGTTTTTTGAAAGTAATGGCAGATCTCATCACGAAACCATACATTTGAAATGCTCTGCTGATTATTTTCTGCACATGTAAATCAAAATGCAGTTTAGAGTCTAAGATGATCCCGAGATCCCTCAGGGATCCTACTCTGTTTAGATTATTATTGCATAATCTATAATCGTATTCAAGGATATTTTTTTTTGTGAAAGTTATAGCGTTACATTTGGATGTACTTAGATAGAGTTTATTACTAAGGCAATAATCATTAAATCTATTTAAATCTTCTTGTAGAAGTTTACAATCGTGTAAGCTTTTAATGGGTCTGTAAATTTTTAGATCATCTGCATACAATAAAAATTTTGAATTCAAAAAACATTGTTCAATATCATTGATAAAAATTACAAACAACGAAGGACCCAGGATTGATCCCTGAGGGACCCCTGACGTGGCAAGAATTACATCCGATTTACATCCCGCAATGACCACTCGTTGTGTGCGATGTGTTATATACGAGACAAACCATCGAAGAAGACTACCTTTGATACCGTTAAATGAGATCTTTTCAAGTAGAAGATTATGGTCCACCTTGTCAAATGCTTTTTGAAAGTCACACGGCGTCAACTTGAATCCTTTTATCCATATTTTGAAAGAGACAAGAGGTAAATAACATTAAATTCGTATTCGTTGATCGGTTTTTAACGAAACCATGTTGTTCTTTAATTATTAAGTTGTGAAGCATTGGATATATTTCATTGTGAACCAGTCTTTCCGTTAACATAGATAAAATAGTGACGAAAATTTACATTGGCGACCACCAGGTGCCATAATAATATGGTGAAAAATAATAATAATTCTGTCAACCAACTGTGTCAAGTATCATTACTATCATTGATAAGGTATATTTTAGGGTGTACCTATAACGGTTTAAAGTTGGTCATCTACAATTTTCGTCTTCATAAGTACCTACATTTATAGGCTTGTGTTGTCAGGAAGATTCGCAGGTTGAGCCTTCAGGTAGCGCGTTTTACAATCATTAGATCTCGTTTTACATTCAAGCTGCACTTCGAGTGGTTGTTCGTTGAATGTATCGGGTAGGAGATGCTTTGCACAGAAAATTCGCTGCCTCTATGTGAAGTCATGCGCTCCATATATATATTTTTTTATTTAAGTATGTAATGAAGGTGGCAAATAAGCATGTAGTTCACATTGATGTTAAGTGACGACTGCAGCCTATAGACACTTACACATAGACCAGAGGTCAAAATACAGATGCGCTGCCACTTCTAAGACCATAGTTGTCATGTCTCTGTGATAGTTATTACGGGGCCATACATTAGGTACCTACCAGCTAACCGGAACACGATAGTGCTGAACAGTACCATTTGGCGGCAGATAGATTAGGTAATGTGGTGGTGTCTACCCCCT
Source organism: Macrosoma leucophasiata (assembly GCA_036365455.1). Classification (NCBI taxonomy): domain Eukaryota; kingdom Metazoa; phylum Arthropoda; class Insecta; order Lepidoptera; family Hedylidae; genus Macrosoma; species Macrosoma leucophasiata. Next base: position 14,813,117 of record JAWQUS010000007.1, on the reverse strand, counting down.
CAAGCTCCTACATTGCAACTCTACCACCAGTAGTATTTCATCGGGAAATTGGCGAGTGTTGATGGCTCTCAGGAGGTGCCATGATGCCCAATAGAGGTGATTTTGGTAGGATATATTGAATGAATATCAATAGAGCAAAACTCTAAAGCATCAATGCGAATACGAGTATCATAGATGTATTAGGTATTGTGCCCGAATATGGTATAGGTTACAGGAGCCGAGGGAAATCAAGTCAGCCCTTCCTAGACCAAATAGTCAAATAATTGCCTAAAGTGGGCCGAAAATGTCTAAACAGAATGATGAATGTTGAAAACGTCTCTGAAAATACACCGGCGGTTAACAAAGAATAGAAATTATTGGCGCTTCACGCTTTCTGCCTACAACCTATGAGACCTGGCGTGATAGATCTACGTATATGAAACTTACTTATAAATATATTTTATTAGAAATGGATCAATACATAACTTGACTAAACCTCAATGTACACGTACCAAATTTGAGAATGAATAACAAAATTATGATAGTGAAGTGAAAGTTGAAACGTTCACGTTTATGGAATAGGAATTGAATCGATGTAATGAATTGGACAGGAGCATGTCGGGTAGTCGGGGTCTCGGACGCTAAGCGTGGAGCGACGGGCGCTGGGTTGGGGCGGCGGGCGTGGGCCCGCGAGCGGCGGCGCGGCGGAGGGCGGCGGCAGGCCCGGCAGTCGCGCGCGAGCACGTGCGCGCACCGCCTTCGCGCCGCCGCTGCCGTTTCCGCCGCGACCTTCTCCGCCCGCGTCCTAACACCCCCTATCGCTCAATATTTCGGGACATTATACTTACTGTAATAAACCGCCTATGTTAATTATTCGACCTTCATCACCACCAAAAATGGTAACATATTCCACTCAACTGCGTCTTTGTCTGTGATATTACATGTATGGGTCAATAGTACATATCTTTTACATGGATTGCGTAAATCATTGTAATTACATTTTCGGCGGGAAACACAATGAAACATTCATCATTATTATAAAACTAACTAAAGGGGTAGCCGAATTGAATAGGATGACATCTTGATACACACGTCTATGCAATAATAGTTCTTCAATCGTGGAGTGTCCTAAATAAATTCAGTGCACGTACCTTTATGTTCCGTTCCATCTACCAAAAGATTAGATGCAGTCAAATATGTAGTCCAATCCTTAACTAGAAGTACAAACCTACCTACGCACAATGTGTTGTGCGAAATAGTCATTATGTAGGTACCTATCTAATAATTAAACGACAATAAACATGAGTTCTAAAATAGTGTTTCGCACACTATTGTAATATATCATTTTGATTAGTGTTATTGTATAGTACTTTAGTAGATACTAGGCACATAGTTTAGTGATTAAAAAGATAATAATATAATATCAATATAAGGGAGATATAGAAACTGAAATAGGTACTTAACCCATACTTGTTTGGTACTAAATCTGCAACGTAATAATTATAACAGTGTACAAAATCTATTAGGTAAAATTGAATGCATTTTATAGAATTTTAATCTCAACTATTCGTAGCTTTTTATTTTGATCTTTAACAAACTTTTTTTTTATTTAGTATAAGTATATTTCACCATATATTATTTGAATAAGCAAAACTTTAAGAACACAAAAAGATGTACCTAACTTGATTAAATTACATAATTTTGTGTTAAATAAACTGTAGGTACACAAGTACAAACTACAAATACGTTTATTGTATCCCTTAAATTAATATCCAAATGTAAAAGTAGTAATGTAGGTAATCACCTAAACACCGGAATGAATACCTAGTATCAATCGTTAATATAGCAAGACTATTTGAAACTAAGCCACTTTGATGCATTGCACTCGATTCACAGACTGATATACCTAATATCGGCAGGAACCTAATATACAGTCAAAGTATGTTCTTGAAAATACAAGCTATCAGTAACTAGGTAACTACTTAGACCAGAATTTATTGCATCCAAATTATTGCAAACTAGCTGTGCCCGCAACTTTTGTTTGCGTGGAATAGTGGCTTTGAGACTTTAGGCAGCGCTTTTGGATATACATTTTGGTTAATTTTGGATCATAAACACTTTTGGGAAGCTAAAAATCTATTTTGCGGTAATGCTTCTCTGTATACGATTTATGACGTATAGCCAATCGGGGATAAAAGCACACAGGCTGCTAGGATTGCGAAAAATTGCTAATTATGTGTACGCGCATCCATCCTATGCTGTACCGTATTTTCGAAAAGGCCATTTTAAACTTCTATGTATAATATTTTTTATAGAAAGCTATTTTAAACTTTTGTAAAGTTTTAGTCAATTTCTAAAGATAAAAGATGGATCTATGCATAATATAAGCACTCCTTAAGAGCCGGCTGAAGAGAAAAATTGAGTATTAACGTTGTGCATTTTTACCCACTAATGCCACCAACATCACCACCACCATCATCACTATCACCACCACCACCACTGTCATCACTACCACCTCCACCACCGCCACCACTACAATCGCCACCAACGTCATCAACGCCATCACCATCACAAACACCTACGCCACCAATGCCACCACTGATACAAACGCCACCAAAACCACCACCACCACCACAACCAATGCCACCAACGCCTCCAAAACTCCAAAACACCACCAATATCACCTTGGCCACCAATGCCTCCATCGCCGGTAAAACCACCGCCAGCACCACTAACACCACCAGAGTCACCAAAAACACCTATGCCACCAACGACACCAACGCCACCACCACCACCACCACTACAAACACCACCAATGCCACCAACACCACTAACGCCACCACCACCCTCACCATCACCATCATCATAATTACATCCGAAAGACGTCCATCCGTCTCCGTTGGACAAAGCCTTTCCCGAAGATGCTCCTAAAAGTGTTGTGCGTCATAAGGAAAGAATACGCCATAATTGCCACGCTTGGCATGCTGCATGGTGATCATAGCGGCGATTGTTTCATGCCGGGACGCTGCTATGCGATGCTTAATGTTACTTACAGAGAAAAAACCGGCCAAGTGCGAGTCGAACTCGTGCACGAAGGGTTCCGTACAAAAAATGGCATAAAAATCTCGTTTGTTGGAAGGTAATATACAACATAAGATCTAAAAATTCAGTTAAAATTTCAAGTGTCGACTTGCTGCTGTTATTGATATCGAGCAAAAAATAAACGAAAAAAAAACACGTTTATTGTATGCCCCCTTGGACCCTTCAATATTTTCATTTTCTTATTTTAGTATTTAATTTTGTCGCTATAGCGGTAACAGAAATACGTACCTAATTTGTGAAAATTTTAGCTTTCTAGCTATCACTGTTTATGATATATAGCCTGGTGACAGACAGACGGATGGACGGACAGACAGGCAGACTGCAGAGGATGAGTAATCCGTAATAAAGAGGTCCGTTTTTACCTTTTAGGTACGAAACCCCCTAAAAGATATAACTAAGATACAGAATAGCTTAAGAATATTCGATATGATTCTTTAAATTGACATAACTTTTTTATTTCTGAACCGATTCACATGAAACAAACACTTAATGTTAAGTGAATCTTTTCACAATATATTAGAGAAAACCGCAAATCGAATAAGCCGTTTCTGATATTAGCGTGCACAAACACACAGACAAACTCACACTTTTCCGAGATAAAAAGTACCCAGTGTTGTGCGCCAAAAGTTAAAATATAATCATACTAAGTTTCATTATAATCAGCCCGGTAGTTTTTCTGTGATGCTTGAACAAAGAGACAGACAGACAGACAAAAAATTTTCTAATCACACATTTGGGTTTGGTATCGATCTAGTAACATCCCCTGGTATTTATTTTTTAAATATTTTCAATGTACAGAATTTTCACTGCTACAGTTTCTTATTCATAAACATATTTTAGCTAAAGTGTTGCTAATGTCTCCTTTGTCCTTTTCTATCCTGCACATTTGACAATGCAAATGACAAAGACAAAGCATTCTATAGCTAAAACGTATCTAATGTACGTTTATGAATAAGGGGGTAAGTAAAGATAATTAGCATAATACAGCTGAATAGTGTATATGTGATATAGCTGTCAATTTCAACGGATCAATATTTATGGATTCAACTAGAAACGAGAATAAATTTGGTAGATTAAATTGTATACGAGTCATAGGAAAACAAGATTGAAGAATCTAACATACCTATCTAAGATTATTTTTAACAAAGTGTTCATTAAAATGTACAGATTAGTACAAAGACGTTTTTGTTTTCGATTTGTAAGTAGAACAATTAGGAGTAATTAACTAATACAAGTAGGTAATGTAACGAAAATTTCACGAAAATATTTTTCATAGCCATGACTTACTTGAAGGATAAATCTTTATTTTACTCAAAATACCTACATTGTTAAAAAATATTTTTATCGGAGTGGTGATGAATTTATATTATAGAAAAATAGATATACCTACTTACAACTAGGGTTGTTGAGGAAGTGATTATGAGGAAGAGGAGGAGGAAGAGGAATTGTGATGCGCCAATTTAGAGGATGCGGATGAGGAAGAGGATATTTTTATGAGGAAGAGGATGAGGAAGAGGAAGAGGAAGCAGATGACATAATAATACTAGCAACTCTTGAAACGTCCCACTGCTGGGCACTGGGCACGAGTCTCTCCCCTTCTTGAGGGGAGGTCTGGAGCTTACTCCACCACGCTGCTCCAATGCGGGTTGGTGGAGTTGCTTGCAAGGGTTAGTGGCCAACCCGCTGTCGGATGTTTTCAAACCGCCCATAAAGCCTCCGACAAGGTTTAACGACTGCTATCTGTAGATAGCAACCGGGACCGTCGGCGTCCTGCTCTCCGAAGCACGAAAATGCGCATTTTAATTTGCCACTAGTGGTCACCCGTCACACACCCGACCGCACCCGTATCGCTTAATCGAGTAGATCGCTTGCGTTCTACACCAGCCGGGAGGCCTTGCGCGCTATAGAAAGATGAGAAGAGGATGATACGAAGATATAAATACTAGAGGACCCAACCTAAAATCCACTGTCCTGTCTCTATCTACTTAACTAAGTATATAACCACTACAAAATGCTCTTTTAATTATTTTTACTATGAATCTAAAATCTAAACCATTCTCAAAACACATACGATAAAGAATCATCAAAATTGGTCCAGCAGTTAAGGACGAGTTCAGTGACATATCTACACAACGACATTGCTAAGGCCTTTGACCGGGTCTGGCACAGGGCACTTCTCGCGAAACTTCCATCCTACGGTCTTCCCGAGAGGCTATGCAACTGGACAGCAAGCTTTCTGTCTGAGTGTTATATACAAGTCTTAGTTGACTGTCAGCGCTCAGACAGACTACCTATCAACGCTGGTGTACCGCAAGGCTCTGTGCTATCTCCCACGCTTTTTCTTCTGCACATCAATGAAATGTTGGAGCAAAACTCCAATTTTCATTGCTATACCGATGATAGTACGGGATATGCACACTACACTAGCCGTGCAAATGCCTCTCGGATACTTATCGAGGAAAGAAGGACTAGACTTGTGTCTGAAATCGAGCACTCTCGGGAGCGGGTCTCGGATTGGGGTCGAGTTAATTTAATGCAGTTCTACCCCTTGAGGACACAAGTCTGCACGTTCACCGCTAAAAAAACGCCATGCATTGTAGCACCACAGTTCCAGGGCATTCCGATCGCCGTTGGTAAGAGTATCAGTATCCTGGGCGTTGACATATCGAACGAAGTGCAATTCGGGAGTCACATTGAGTGTAAGACCAAGTTGGCATCCAAAAAACTAGGGGTGCTTAACAAAGCCAGGCAGTATTCACTTTCACTTCGGGGTAGCTACTACTACTCATACTCATTTGTGGGCAGGAGCCCCCAAATACTAGCTTGGTCCACTTGACTCCTTACAAAAACGCGCGGTTCGTATTGTTAACGATTCAGGACTCACTGACAGGCTCGAACATCTGAGCCTACGCAGAGACATTGGGAGTATGTGCGTGTTGTACCATCTCTACAATGGTGAGTGCTCTGTTGAACTGTTTGACATGGTGCTACCATCTATTTTCCTACACCGTACTACCCGCCGAAGAGAGAAGTTCCACCCACACCGACTGGACACCTGGCAGTGCTCAACGGTGCGGTTTTCACGTTCGTTCTTGCCCAGAACGTGTAAATTGTGGAACGAACTTCCCTCTGAGGTGTTCCCTAGGTGCTACATTAAGAGGTTCTTCAAAAATGGCTTCAAAGGAGTCCTTCAGGGCTGGCAGCGCGTTGGCAACTCCCCTGGTGTTGCAAATGTTCATAGGCGACGTTGACCACTTTCCATCAAGTGGCCCGTCTGCTTGTCTGTCAACCTACAGACATAAAAAAACACACGCACACCAAAAAAAAAAGATGAGTGAATGACACAATTTCATTTAGGAATTGAAATGAAAATAAGAATGCAGTTTTTATTTCTTGGTTAATTAGGTATTAACATTAACAGGGAGGTTAATTTTTATAAAAAAATATTTGGACGCTGTTTCCCCAACAACCGGTTTTATAGCTCATCATATACCAATACAGCATTGCTAAAAAGTCGTTTGCTGGTACATTGATGGAAGAGAAGACAGGTATTGTAAAGATACAGTTCTGTAAAGCCCCGAATATTTCGATTTTTTAAGTTGAGTACGCGTATAAACGAAATAATGTATGTCAATAAAATTAAAACAAACAATCAAGGAACAGCGCCGGTGGCGGGTGGGAAGGTCTCGCTCGCCTGTTCGGCCTGGCACCGTGCTGCGGCGTGTGCGTTGCCATCGATACGCGACGCGCATGCGCAACAAAATTCCTCATAAATTCCTCTTAAATTTAGAGGAAGCGGTAGCGTTCTTTATTGTACACCAGAATTGTATTTCCTACAATTCTGGTGTACAATAAAGAATATTCTATTCTATTCTATTCTATTCTAGCGGAAGAGGAATTTTTATTTTAATTTTTGAGGATGCGGAAACGGTTGAGGATCCCAAAATATTGCGGAACTTCCTCATTATGAGGAAGAGGAAGAGGTATCCTCAGCAACCCTACTTACAACCACTTAAAGCGACGGAATTAACAGTATTCATAGATAGATGCTATGGATCGAACTATTTATGTTACAATTATAAAAGAATATGATTGAGGTCCATACTTATATACTTATAAATAATATCTTAAAGATATTGGCCTGGATCACGATATAATTTAAAAGCTTTATTATATTCTCCAATTTATCCCCCGAATGAGAGTCCTACAGAGAGTCTAGTGTGAGATTCACAGACCGCCCTACGACTTTACTTTGAGCTAAATATACTTAGAACTGTCGGTACAGTATGAGTTTTGACAGTTCTAAACGTACTTTGCTCGAAGTAAAGTCGTAGTGCGCTCTGTGAATCTGACTCTAAAAATTAAATCATTTTTTGAGTTCCATAGTTTGGATGGCTACATATATTTATTTTATAACATCTTCATAAAAATTGTACCCATTTTCGCAAATAAATGAATTGAATAGTAAACAAGGAACCCTTATAGTTTCGCCACAGTATCTATCTACTGTGGTTTCGCCACGTCGGTCTGTCTGTCTGTCCGTCCGCGGTTTAACGCAAAAACGATTGGTGCTAGAGACTTAAAATTTGGCACAAGTATGTATGTAGTATGTAACCTTAATCACGCCGACTAATGAATAAAAAAGTGAAAAAAAAATATTTAGGGTAAGTGTGTACATGTAAGGCGCTTATTTTTTTTCGTTTTATACATATATGTATAGTGTAAGATATCGCTGGATAGGTCTTTCAAAAATGTTAGGGACGTACAAATATCATTTTTCGATTTTAAAGTGGCAATATTCGTTAGAGTGAAGTGTTTATGTATTTTGTGAAAGTCAAGGTGTGAGTTTGACAGTAATAGGCGATTTTTGTTGTGTGTGTCACACAAATTTGACCCCGCAAAAAATGACAGACCGTTTTGCATTGGTAATAAACGCTATGGCTACTCCCCTCCGGTCCTCCGGTGGCCCGTGTAGCTCTATGGCTTCAATTAAACATTTGATTTACCTGACGTGCAGAAATTAAAATTCCCGCTACATAATAATATTATAATTCATATTCAATTAGTTCCAAAAAATATAATTGAACAAGTAACGGAGCTTTGTGTTGTAGATTGAATCTGTGCATGGCTTTTTAAGGGTTTCGTAGCCTGCATCCTATGCGCCCTTGCCGATACACTTTGTCCGTCCGTCCGGCTGTCTATCCGCAGCTATGTTCGGAAAACTGTGCTTTGGTATAATTACATTATATTATTTTTATTATTATATTCTTAGTCACACTAAAAAACTAGGTACGCACGTAAGAAGTTATACTCATTTAGCGTAACAATCCAATATACCACAAATAAAACAAAACGATTAAAAGGAACACGACATGGCTAAGCAAAACCAAAATTTTTCCGAGAAATTAAAGAGAGTCGATCAACTTATAAAATGTAATAGGAAAAAAATACTGGACTACATTGCGCTTGTCCCGACATGAACTTAGCTGTAGTTTAAGGTACTTATACTTTGTATTTTATTTTTGGGGTTTTGAACAAGGTTTTTTTGCGGGAACCTTGAAAGAGGCGTGTGGTGGTCTTATTTTATTTAATTTTCTTGGTGTATTTTGAGTTATCTATATCTATACTTATAATAAAACTGTAGAAGTATAAATTGTGTACATTAAAAATATTCAAAAAATAAATACCAGGGGATGTTACTAGATTGATACCGAACACAAATATGTGATTAGGAAATTTTTTGTCTGTCTGTCTGTCTGTTTGTTCAAGCATCACACAAAATCTACCGGTCCGATTACGATGAAATTTGGTATAATTATATTTTATCGTTTGGCGCACAACACACACACTTTTTATCCCGAAAAAATGTCTGTTTGTCTGTGTGTTTGTACACGCTAATTTCAGAAATGGCTTATTCGTTTTACAGTTTCCATTTATATATTGTGATAAGTTTCACTTAACATTTAGTGTTTGTTTCATGTCAATCGATTCAGAAATAAAAAAGTTACCTACGACAATTTAAAGAATCATATCGAATATTTTTAAACTATTCTGTATCCATATTCTGTCTCTTTTAGGGTTCCGTATCCAAAGGATAAAACGGACCTTATTACTAATCCTCCGCTGTCTGCCTGTCTGTCCATCCATCTGTCTGTCTGTCGCCAGGCTGTATCTCATAAACAGTGATAGCTAGAAAGCAAACATTTTCACAAACTATGTATTTCTGTTACCGCTATAACGAAAATATTAAGGAGTCTAAGGTGGCATACAATAAACGTGTTTTTTTTTCGTATATTTATTGCTCGATATCAATAACAGTAGCAAGTAGACGCTTAAAATTTTCACAGAATTTTTAGGTCTCATATGTTGTAATTCTCTTCTATTGTATTTGTATTCCAATAATCGTAATTTTTATGCCAGTTTTTGTACGGAACCCTTCGTGCACGAGTTCGACTCGCACTTGGCCGGTTTTTTCTCTGTGAGTAATATGTAGTATACCGCATAGCAGCGTCCCGGCATAAAACAATCCCCGCTATGATCACCATTCAGCATGTCAAGCATGGCAATTATGGCGTATTCTTTCCTTATGACGCACATCACTTTTAGGAGCATCTTCGGGAAAGGCTTTGTCCAACGGAGATGGATGGACGTCTTTCGGATGTAATTATGATGATGGTGATGGTGGCGGTGGTGGCGTTAGTGGTGTTGGTGGCATTTATGGTGTTAGTAGTGGTGGTGGCGTTGGTGTCGTTGGTGTCGTTGGTGTCGTTGGTGGCGTAGGTGTTGTTGGTGACTATGGTGGTGGTGTTGGTGGCGTTGGTGATCCTGGCGGTGGTTTTTAGTGGCGATGGAGGCATTGGTGGCGTTGGTGACGTTGGTGGTGTTGTTGGTAGTTTTGGAGGCGCTGGTGGCATTGGTTGTGGTGGTGGTGGTGATGGTGGTGGTGGTGACGATGGTGGTGGTGACGATGGTGGTGGTGGTGTTGGTGACATTAAAAATGCACAACGTTAATATTCAATTTTTCTCTTCTGCCGGCTCTTACGGAGTGCCTATGTTATGCATAGATCTATCTTTTATTTTGTGTTAGAAGCACTCATTGACTGAAACTTTACAAAAGTTTGTAATAATTTTCTATAAAAATATTATGCATAGAAGTTTAAAATTTCCTTTTCGAAAATACGATTCAGCATAGAATGGATGCACGTTTAACCTCATAATTAGCAATTTTTTACAATCCTAGCAGCCTGTGTGCTTTTATCCCCGATGGATTCGTCTATATCGTGTACAAAGAAGCATTACGGTAAAGTAGATTTTTTTAGCTACCCAAAAGTGTTTATGATTCAAAATTAACCAAAAAGTATATATGTATATCCAAAAGCGCTGCGCAAAGTCCCAAAGCCACTATTCCACGCAAACAAAGTTGCGGGCACAGCTAGTATTAAATAAAAATGATGGCATTTTGTTTGATATAGGTTTATTACAGTGCCCGTGTATCGTGTATAGTGAAATGGAATAACAGTGACTGTCTCTGACTTTTACGCTGCATGACGAATATGAAATATCGTTTTACTTGACACTGGCAATACGGGCAATAGCGATGCCATTATAAAAAAAAAACAAGGTTTTTAATTAATCAATAAGTCCTAAAAATTAGAGGGCAGTAAAGGTTTCATAACTTGAGCAGAGTAAAGTGAAAGATATGTATTAACTTTGATATCTTCAGGATTTGTACCATTTTTAAATGTTGAGTATGGTATTACGAAGGCCACACTAAAAGTTCTTAGAAAATAAAAAACTGAGCAAACTAGCAAGTTATAAGTTTTAAAATATCTTTTCAAAATAGTGTCCATTCACATCAATACATCCAACCACTGAGAAAAGCACTTTGCCCACTCATCCTGAGAGGTCTCTTCGAAGGCATTTTGAAAAGCAGCCTCTGCTTCCTCGGCGCCCATAAAACGTTTTCCTAGAAGATTTTCCTCTTTTTTCAGGAATTAATAATAATTGCAAGGTCAATTTCAGGCGAGGTCGGGGCTATACGGCGATTGACCCAGTAATTCCACGTCTAACGTCGCCAAATAGTCGGTCGTTCATCTGGCGGTGAGCGACAAGGCGTTGTCGTGGTGAAGGAGGATCTTACTGCGAGGTCGTTTCTCCCAAACTTTTTCCAAGACAAGGGGCAAAAAACTGGTATAACATAACAACTCTGCAGTATCAGATTTTTGGTCCTCTAAAACAATTGTCGCGTAATGACATCTCCTTCCAAAAAACGATGGCACCATCTGTTTTCTCACGCTTCGACCTCTCTTCTATTTAGTTGGCAACTCCTCGGAAGGAAACACCCACTGAGGAGGCTGTCTTTTGGTTTCCGGATCATAACATCATAACAGTAAATCCAGCTTTCGTCACCCGTAACTGTATCGAACACAGCATTGAGTCATCTCCGTTAAATCTATGAACCATTTCACACGACAGAGTTTTTGGGCCTCGCTCAAAATATGAAAAAGAAAGCTTCCTGACCGCTAAATGTTCATGGAGGATGTTGTGCACTCATACCGATATCTAAGTTTGTCCGAATCTGCTGATAGGTTACTCTTTTAACAGTCTCTATGTTATCTTCAGTCGTTGCCGTAGGAGGCCGTCCGTCACGCAGATCATTGGTGAGATTAGTGTGTCCACGTTTAAACTCATTAAACCAGTTAAAACAGTGGCGCGAGACGAGGCTTCATCGTAAAAGGCCAATCTAAGTCTATCATAACTTTTCGACTTAAATGACATCAAAAGTCATAAAAAATAATTGTACGAAAATTTTCTCGCGTAAAATTTATGCTGACATGACACATACAAGTTTCAATTTGCCGCCAAAGCGTAAAACAAATGTCAGATTAATGAAATACATACTCAATAATTTTTGCATAGAGTTCCATTTTCAAAATGTAAACTATATAAACATAAATTGTTTACAAGTGGCGAGTTCTAAAAACTTTCAGTGTCACCCACGTACCTATTTCAAAACGTTATATTTTTTTATGTCATGAAGTAATCACAAATGAAAATGAACCTGGAAAACACGCCTGTTGGTGATCGGATACTGTTGTAACTTAAATTTTTTCTACACAAATACTAAAGGTTTGCAAGTCGATGCGTCACCACTCCTAGGGACTAAATAATCTGTTTTGCCTTTGTGTTTACGGAAATTAGCATCGGGCTGGACCTACATCACAAGTCACAACTCTAGCGGAATAAGGGCTCAAAGCTGTGCTAATTAAGCGGCAGGCAAATACAGACATTATTAGCTATAAAGAGAGTCAAACTACATAACCATCTACATGTAGCCTAGAGCGCGGGAGAAGATTTCTTAAATAAGTACAATGTAAATATAATTTGGTGACTAGCTCATCATCATCATCATATCAGCCGGAAAATGTTTACTGCTGGACCCATAAGGACACATACGCCATAATCTTTCCGGCTTCCTCTTGTAGGTTTAAGACATAAGTACCTACTAAGAATAAAACTTTGACTGAATGAATATAATGCTAACCTATCAAAAATTCTTTTAGGATGAAATAGGCATTCCTTCAAGATAAATATTCCTTTTTAATGTAAATTACTAAACTACTTATAGTCGTAAACCTACCTGTCATTGACGAAGTTCGTCACCGTTCATTAGATACCTACTTAGGTACGTAAACTATTTGCAACATAATTAAAGGAGCACTATCGTATTCTGATTACCTACCTGGTCATATTTGGTCCCCTATTTCTAGTAGGTTCACGTTCAAAGTATCTTAAGACCCAATAGTATTAAATAATAATTATTATATTAATGTTAATGGGGCAGAGCAGCTTCTGGCGAGCTGTTGGTGAGTAGCGACACCACCCCCTACCATCATCTCGAGTTCCTCCAAGAGAACTGGGCTCCGCCTCGTCCGCCACACAGAGGTACGGCCGGACAGAGCATCAGGTCTCTCACCTCTGGCTTGCCTTCATTGGCCGGTTAGAGTGGGGCGCTAGAGGTATGACGCAAGAGCCATACACTCGGGGGTGGACGTGTCTAAAGGCATAATAGCGGGGAAGCCCGCTCCTAGCTCGAGATTACTGATTTCTCGCTCGTGATGGTGAAACCGGGGCCACACCTCTCGACACCCCTAGCCTCTCTCAACAGTGTTGCCCCCCGTCGACCATCGGGTTGGCTGTTTGGGGGGCCCACCAAGGAGAGGCGAGTCACCACCTGCCTAAAGTAGGATTCGATAATGTGAGATGTTGAATATAGTCAGGTGCCGGATCTCACTCCATAGGCCCAGCCAGCTAGTCCCCCCAGTTTACCCACATAGACCAAAGTTTGGCGAATCACTTATCATTACAATAGCCCCATTATATTCTGCGGGGTCTGTCTGTGCCTGAATTAACTATTGATGCAGTCAGAGAGAGGTCCCGCCGAATATAACCCATTACAAAGTAGATCAAAATTCTCGATGGGGTCTCTACGTGTTGGACCCCCCATGTCCCCGCGCAAGGCTGACAAAGGTCCGGGGTTCAAATTGGACCACGTGCTGACGAAAGACATTATAATAAATAATTAATTAAATAGATTTCGTATAGACTATAATATTTACTATCAATTTCAACTGTAAAATTATGTTTGTCACTGACGTGCCAAAATTACATAGTGTTACAATGGTTAAAATAAAAATAATGTATAAATTCTTAGCACAATGAGGTGATATTTTTGTGGCTATTTGCGCGCATACGTCGTAAGTTATAATGATTGTCAATATTGAAATTAGTGTGTATATGTGTAGGTACGTGTAGAGACAAGCGACGACACGGTTAATGAATGGATATCGGAACAATGTTTCAGCGTGTAATTTATTCATTACACAGGCGTCCTCGATCAAGCAGCCGCTAACGGAAAGTCTCCGTATGATGTTTTCTGACGAGCAGTCAATACCATTCCAGTCATCAGTAAACTTTACTTGTACGAACGCTGATCTTATCGACTTCTTTAATATTTCACCTTTTAACCGAAAAAATAAATTTACATTATTTATCAGTTAAGAGGTGTTATTATGAAGTTTTGTATTTTTTTCATTTGTGTTTACTTAAATTATAACCGAAAGAAAATATAGACAGACATGTTACACAATTAGCAGTGCAGTTTTAATTTAATTTTCTATTTAGAATAATTTAGTTGTGTCAGTAATAGAAGTTAAAAGTAGTAATTTCGTTATAAACGTTTTTTTTAATATCTAAATGTCATTTGTAGTTGAAAAAATGAAGAAAATAATATCAAGAAAGTGATAACAAAGTGATTGATGAGAGACAAACTTGTTAAAAATACTAACGGAACAGTTGGCTTTGTTGAGGCGATAAAAATGTCCAAGCGGTAAAGCTATGGAGAAGTCTGTTCAGGCCCGAGGCTTAAAAAAATGTTCTTGTTGGATATGTTTGGTACCACCATGGAGATTTTCAGACCTGTCAGAAGAAAAACTATACTTCACTTACACTCAGCATCAACGAGAACGTGCTGTTCTGCGAATGCTCGTGACCGGGGTGCTATTGCAGACCTTTACAGCTCTAGTCCCCGGCGAACGCGACTTACATTTCGCATATTCTTATGTCGCAATGGCAATGTTGATCAATATGACAACGATGTTGGTGTATGTATTTGTGCAGCGAGCACGTTATGCTATCAATCACGTCACTTGGTTCGTTCTGTGGATGCAGCTGCTTGTGAGCGCTTCGCGTCGCCTCGGCGACTCCTATAATGAGTTACTTGGATGGGCTGTTGTTCTACAATATTTCACACTCGCTACGCTGCCATTTCACTATCTGCTATTGGCACTCTACAGTTCCTTATCCTTCTGTGCCTATCTCATGGTGCAGTACTATAATGCTCTGTCTGCTGAAAGCAGACTGGCAGATGACTTTTATTTACAGGTATGTACTATTATTATAGTTCAAATATTTTTTTTATTCACTTTAAGCATGCATTTATTATTGTTTCTTTTTTAGCAAATAGCGAATGGATCATTACTCCTTGGCGCTACATTATTAGGAGCTACTGCTTATGCAATAAGTGAACGACAGCAACGTTGTTCATTTCAAGAAACTAAAAGAAGTCTTCGTGATAAACTTACAATTGAACAGCAAAGCAAAGAACAGGTGCATAAAATTTGTATTAGGTTGTTTTTCTTCAAAAAAAATTCAATCCTCACATCAACATAATTGGTTTTAGGAGCGATTACTTCTGTCGGTGCTTCCTGAACATGTTGCTGTACAGATGCGGAAAGATTTGGGCCTAATTGATACCCAATTCAAAAAGATCTATATGTCCCGACATGAAAACGTCAGGTAAAATAACTATCCCATTCATTAAGATAATTCTAATATTCTTATTAAATGTATTTGACTGGTTAGTTAAGTCACACTTGTTAATTTAAACTTCACCATCAAATTGTTTGTTCACAGCATTTTATATGCAGACATTGTAGGATTCACGGCTATATCTTCAACGTATTCAGCTCAAGATCTAGTCGCTATTCTAAATGAACTATTCGCACGGTTCGATCGTCTTGCGGAGGTACATGAGCTAATTCAAATACTATATTTTGGTGCGTCCATTGAATTTAATGGGTGTATAAAATGGGTACAGTTAATGTTTAGTTATGTTTTGCAGAAATATCAACAATTACGGATAAAAATTTTAGGAGACTGTTACTACTGCATTAGCGGCGCACCAGTGGAACGCCCCGATCACGCTGTTCTTTGTGTTCACATGGGCTTATCAATGGTTAAAGCAATCAAGTAAGTTAAATAATCTGTATATAACACAAAATATTTTACTTTACATTAGATCCATACATATCTTATTAAGAATTTACATTATTTGAGCTATTAGGTTTGGTGCTCTTCTTATATCTCACCATTCGTCGAAGAGAGAAGTTTACATCCGCACGGAGAACTCCTATTAATGCCCTGTTATTATTGAAAGTTCTTAAAAAACTGTGACTGAAGCGTTGATTCGGTATTGTCATTTCTTTGCATCGTTGTCTTCTCTGTTGCACATTGCACACTACCTACACTCATTAAACCTCCCAACCCACAAAAGATTTTAGGAGAATAGATGGTCCGAGCTCAATACATTAAATTTTCCCTGCACACCTTATCAAACACAACCAAGCTAGGATACCTGCTCACAGTTAGTTCCAATTTATGGTCACAAACTTTGCTCTATTGATTTTTTGCATTGCATCGTATTCTTTGCCCTTGTCGTATTTTTGTAAATACATAAACTTGTTATAAGTGGTAGTAGTTTACCTAATACATCTTATGATATTGGAAAAGGTACGTACAGCAAACGACGAATTCACCCGTGGACATGCGCGTGGGCATCCACACGGGTGCGGTACTTGCCGGAGTGTTGGGACAACGGCAGTGGCAGTTTGATGTGTACTCGCGCGATGTGGAATTGGCAAATAAGATGGAGAGCAGTGGAATGGCAGGGTGAGTTTAGCAATATTTTTAAAGGACAGTTATACCCCGACTTACGTTACGCTTCCTCGTTTTACGCGAATTTTCGAGATACGCGGTTTTTTATCATACCACGCGCATCGGTTTCCCTACTCCGCTCGGTCGTTGTTTGGTTTACGAGAAGTTCTAGTATACATTATTGATTTAACTACAATAATGTCATCCAAAAGACCAAAAAATGAGTAATTTGAACCTTGTTTGTTGCAAAGGTGAACCTCGACTTACCCGAAATCGACTTACACTGCTATGCCACCTATCGCGTTATACGTCGGATTTTACTGTACTAAAAATTCTATTATGATAATGCATTTTTACTTACGCATTGAAATAAAAAGAGAACTGCTTATTAGGAGGATAGATATTAGGATTAGCGTCGTAGGTACTTACCTAGTATTTTTTTTTATAGTAATGGATTTTTTTTAAGTGATCACTGCAGCCCATAGACCCCCACATAAAGACCAAGGCCAAAATGCAGATAGATGCGTTACCACTCCTGAGGCCTTAGGTGTTATGCCTCTGTGCTGGAAATTACAGGGCCGTACATTACAACAATTAGTTGACTGAATGGTCAACGTAAATGAAAAGTTTAATTCTATTGCCTTCTACCTACCTACCAACCGCTACCTAGAACCAAACGATGTGAATTAATTAGTTGTCTAGAAGAATTCCGAGAGTATATTGAGCCCATAAACTGAAAAAAAAACCAAGAAGATGTATCAAGTTATTTCACAACTTATTTAATAGTTTGCTACACTTCTCAACTCATGTTCCTTAAAGAATGTTGTTAAGCACGTGCAACATGTTCAGTTCATGTACTCAAAATTTTTACAGATGATTAATTTTCACCTTACATCTATACCTATGCCACTCACTCATCACGAAATCACAGAAACTACAAGTAAGTACTGGGAGTTTAAAATTTTACATGGGTGTATTTTTAGGATGAAGGATGTATTTTTGTGATTGATAGTAGGTAAAAGAACACTCTGTAACAAAAATGGAAGTGGGCAGGACATGTGGCAAGATGTGACAAGCACAATAGGTGGACTAGACAAGTAAACAAATGGAAGGGTCCGTTAGGAAAAAGGAATGTTGGTAGGCAAAGGAAAAGATGGGCAGACGATATAATACAGGCGGCAGGGAAGGAATGGATGAATGTAGCCACAGATAAAAAGAGATGGCTTCAGATGGAAGGAGGCTTTTACCCAAAAAGGAACCGTATAAAGTGTACATACAAAATATAATACATAAACATAAAAACATGTATACGTATACGGAAGATAAAGCTAAATAATAATAATAATGAAAGGTATGAACAAATTTAAAATACTTGAAGGACCAAATACAATTTTATTTTCAACAGTCAACTTCTAGTAGGTTTAAATAGGGAATAAAAGTTCGTATGGAAGTAGCGTTATTTTTGTCCCAACAAAAATCTAAACATAGTCATAAAATATTCATATTACTGTGCTATACGACTTTTCTTGAACAACCCGCATTTTTTAAGTTTTGACATACAAGGAGACGGGCCACCTGATGGAAAGTGGTTACCGTTGCCTATGAACATTTGCAACATCAGGGGAGTTGCCAACGCACTGCCAGCCCTGAAGGACTCGTTTGAAACCAGTTTTGAAGAACCCTATATTGTAGCGCCGGGAGAACACCTCAGAGGGAAGTATCTAAAATATTTTAAACTATATTTCTATAATAAATAATACATCGGCTGTTAATACACTTATTGAACGGTAATAGCCGTGCGTAGATCTGGCACATCCCTAACCTTCACACGACCACGGCGGCCCATCGTGTGGATACAGTGGATGCACCTATAGAAATAGTATTGTTTATTTATGTGTACCCGTATAGCGTATAAATGCTCTTTGATGTGTTCTCTAAACATGTAGGTAAATTCGACAATATACTTCCAATCTGCAATAAACACGCAACGCTCGATATTTCAGTCATGTTTAAATTGGTTATACAAATAACGTAAGTAGGTATCTAATTTTCGTTTGTCATAACTCGATTCTGAAATTAATATCGATAGCAAATGTATAAATTAAGGCACTACCTACCTCGATCTTTTCGTGTTATGTGGGCTATGTGGCGTGCAATTAGTAGGTACTTGAAATCGATTTTTCTCATTCCAATCCCAAAAATTATAGCATTCTTCTTAGCTTTCAATGACTTGATAGGTGTTACTGCCGTTACTGTTACTTCTGCATCTATTGATATAATATATTATTATGTATATGCATGTTTCTCTGTATGTCCTTCATAGAATCGCAAACTATGAATTCAACAAAGTTGTTGTGCATGAGCCCACAAAGGTTTCTGAGTTGGCAGGCGAATTCCACAGACAGGTGGCGCCTAA
This sequence comes from Macrosoma leucophasiata, assembly GCA_036365455.1. Classification (NCBI taxonomy): domain Eukaryota; kingdom Metazoa; phylum Arthropoda; class Insecta; order Lepidoptera; family Hedylidae; genus Macrosoma; species Macrosoma leucophasiata. The sequence goes on along the minus strand of JAWQUS010000007.1, from coordinate 14,794,126 downwards.
GGTTATAGGTTACAGCTAGTTCATTGTAAACTAAAGATCGATTGATACACATACAGCCATTAAATTAAAAAAAAAAACAGCCAATTCCGAGTCGGACTCGCCCATGTAGGGTTCCGTGACAGACAGACAGACATGATAAATCTGTAGCTAAGTGTTCTAAGTTTTTTTTTTTTGAGCTGCACTCATTGAAATAAAACTAGTTTTCCGATTTATCTCGCGTATATTAAACTAAAATGATTATCGTTAAACGTCGGGTTCGATTTTAAATAATCATTTTAGTTTAATATACGCGAGATAAATCCGAAAACTAGTTTTATTTCAATGTAGCTAAGTGTTTCATTTTTTGCTATTTAACTACGGAATTCTAAATAGAAACACTTTTACTTGTATCCTTATGGTTGCTCGTAAACCGATAGATGTCCTGAATTAGATCTAGATGGAAATTTCAGCACGTGCTTCGTTATTCTGTTAGACGAAACTAATTTCGTCGAAGTGAGAATTCGCGTGTTCGCTATATCCGAGTTTTGTGTCATTTTACCTAATGGAAAACTTCGTTATTGAATTAACGATATTATTGAAATTTAACGATTTTTTAAATCAACCCGATGTTTCGGTCGCTTTTCAGCTTCCAAATCATTTTTTACCCTAATATACGCGAGATATATCCGTAAAACTAGTTTTATTTCAATAACTAAATGACCCGGCAAACTTCGTATTAAAAGCTTCACTGGACTTCCAAATATTTCAAAGAGTTTTGGTGTAGCTCGGAAAAACCTATCATACTTAGAACAAGAACCCTGTTAGACGGTATCGGCATGTAATTTAGGCACGGTGACAAAAAATTTCAGGCTTTAGGAGCGGAAATTGATAATGCCTCTGATAGATTAAAATATTTTAAATCTTTGGTGTTTGTGTTGTTGCCTGCAGGCTGCGGTTTTAAAAAGTAAAAAAACTGATAGTGATAGACTTTATAGAAGACGCGAGTGAAATTCCTAAAAACTCCGACGTAATCAGGTTAACTTCGTGTTTTCTATCCTGTAGGAACGGTAATTAAATTGCATGAATACAATATACTAGCTTTCGTCCACGACTTCGTCCGCTTTTATTTAGTAACATAGGATATTTTTAGTAAAAAATATCCTATGTTACTTTTAATATACCTCTAAGAACATGTGTAGAAAGTTTCATTACGATCGGTTAAGTAGATTTTGTGTGAAAGTGTAAAAAAAAACATTCGCATTTATAATATTAAGTAGGGATTTAGCAATGTTACAATTTCAAGTAAGGTTTAAAAAGATTTGTTTCGGATTTATTGGGCTAACAGTTGTAATAATCTTATGTGGTAAACAAGTAGGTACCATAGTAGATATAGGTAGGTATAAGTAAGTATCAGATTCCTTTTGACGTAAATAGTCTAGTCGTAGCAGGTTACTGTTTTTCTGGATTCGATCCCCGCGTCGGGTGCTATCAGAGATAAATTTGTATTATGCTTCATCCCTTTTTTTGTATTTTGTGGAAGTTCCCCAGTGTTACCTTCGTAGTTTGGGAATGTGTCCAGAGATGTCAACGGGCTTACCACCTGTTACATGGGCCCAAATGTAGCCGGCGAATCTTGGATATTTGCATATGTGATTGAGTGCATGCCATGAAAATAATTACATTGTTATTATTTCCATGGTGCATGCATTTACATCTGCCTACCACAAGGGAGAATAAAAGCGTGACGTTACGTTTTTTCCAATTTCGTCCTCGCTCGAATATTTAACCAACCAATCTAATTTGAAGTTTGTAAGCTCTGTAAATGATTACACAGTAAAAAACTGCGGGGCCAAATTTCTTTTGGCTTTCATCATCACTGTAATATTTAAATTCAATATCGCAATTCGCGCAAAACAGCAGCTTTTATTAAAGTTTTAATTTTTGATGTTTCAATAACGCCCACAACAACTGCTATTTCTACTCGATAGATACAATTTCAAAAGAAACTGGCCCTGAAGTTCTTAGAATTAGAGACAAAATTGTCTCAGTGTGGGATTGGAACAAAGATACAACCTGAGCTTCTTTTCACAAATAAGTAAAATAAAGTGGTAAGAAAATTTGCCATTCGTTGTGAAAATAAAGTTAATCAGGGTGTAATTGTACACCTATATTTTGCTGCTGTGCAGGCCAGGTTGTCCGGGTGTGATTTAGACCTATGTGCATGTAATTGCACAGATGTCTAAATCACACTCTAAATAAATAATAATATTCAAATTCACTAGAATATACCTATTCAGATATCCGGGTGTGATTTAGATCATGTAATTGCTAACGTAACAGTATCGTGTAATAGCTGGCGGGGCCGTAACTAGTTTTTAGGAGGCCCGATGCGAGCTTCTACAACAGCATCTTTAGATTTTTTGGGTCTGGCCATTGCTGCACCGCGCCAGGGTCGGCGACATGTGCCTCGACACCGTTAACAAACCTCTATTTACGGCATTTTTTTTTTAGGTATTGCCACTGCAGCTTTCAGCTTTGCCACCAGATAACATAATATCTACCAGTGAACATAAGCTTGAAGGCGTCGGGATGTGACGACCCCATCGCCCACTAGCACAAGAATTCCCTTCTGGTGGAGAGGAATTCTTCCGCTAGTGCAGTCAGTCCACCGAACAATGGCGGTCAAACCAGGGCGGTACAAGTACGTGGGATGGGCAGCAGCGTCCCGCGTAAAATTGCCGCCACTGCGATCGCCAACCCGCATGCCAAGCGTGGCGATTATGGCATTTTCCCTCCAAATGAGACACAACAAGAAAAAACGGCCCCTAGTCCCCGGCGGCTCCGCTATTCCTGACCATAGTGGTACCGGTCATGGTAACGGCGGGGCAGGGGGTGCGAAGAATCTCCGGCAGATGCCAGGGTACCACAAACAACGACAATTGGCCCTGGCAACATACAACATTCGGACACTGCGGACCGACGAGAAGGTAGCGGAACTAGAGGAAGAATTGAGCGGGTTACGATGGCACATTATAGGGTTATCTGAGGTCCGAAGACAGGGGGAGGACTCGATAACCCTCAAGTCTGGTAACCTGCTCTATTTCCGGGAGGGCGAACAACTGTCCCAGGGTGGTGTCGGTTTCATCGTCCACAAATCCCTCGTGAACAATGTTGTCAAGATCGAGAGTGTGTCGTCGAGAGTGGCGTACCTTATACTCAGAATAACCAAGCGGTATTCGTTGAAGGTCATACAGGTCTACGCCCCGACCTCCGCACACTCCGATGATGAGGTAGAAACTATGTATGAGGATATTTCCCGAGCCATACATAGTTCTAAAACCCACTACAACGTTGTCATGGGGGATTTCAACGCGAAATTGGGCGTTCGAGGCGACCACGAGCTGAAAGTGGGGCAATTTGGATATGGGCGACGAAACACCAGGGGCCAGACACTGGCTGACTTCATGGAGAAAGAGAGCCTCTATATGATGAACTCTTTCTTCAAGAAGCGGGCTTGCCGGAAGTGGACCTGGATCAGTCCTGACGGTGCGACCAAAAATGAGATAGACTTCATTATGTCCACAAGGCGGCATATATTCAGTGATGTCTCTGTGATCAATTCGGTAAAAACCGGCAGCGATCACCGAATGGTAAGAGGCACACTGAATATAAATGTCAAGATCGAAAGATCCCGACTAATGAAGTCTACGCTCCGCCCAGCACCGGCCCAAATCCAAAACCCCGAGAGCTTTCAACTCGAGCTACAAAATCGCTTTGAATGCCTGAGTGAGTGCGTAGATGTGGACGATTATAATAACAGGTTCGTGGAAACTGTCCGGACGGCGGGGTCTAAGTTTTTCAAGACCCGCCCTTCAAACAAGACCAAAAAGATCTCCAGCCCAACTCTCAAGCTCATGGAAGAGAGGCGAGGTATGGTTCTGAAGTCCTCTGAAGATGCTTTAGTGTACAGACGGCTCAACAGACAGATCTCCAAGTCATTGACTCGCGACCTTCGGCACTTTAATACTAATAGTATTCAAGCAGCCATAGAGCGGAACCAGGGCTCTAAAGTGTTCGCCAGAGATCTGTCCTTAGGCCAAAGCCGTCTCACTAAGCTGAAGACAGAGGACGACAGAATCGTATCGTCGAAACCTGAGCTTGCAGAGGAGATCGAACGGTTTTACGGACAGTTATACACGACAGCACGACCACCTGTTAACAGTCCGGCAGCAGATCCTAGAGCCGGACTGACCCGACACTACACCGAAGATATCCCGGACGTCAGTCTAGACGAGATTAGTACGGCTCTCAAACAGCTCAAAAACAACAGGGCGCCGGGTGATGACGGAATCACTGCTGAACTCCTGAAAGCAGGCGGAAGGCCAGTATTAGAAGCTCTTCAGTTGATGTTCAATTCCGTCATATCCGAGGGCAAAACGCCACAGGCGTGGCACAGAAGTGTGGTGGTACTGTTCTTTAAGAAAGGCGACAATACCCTTCTAAAAAACTATAGGCCAATCGCACTTCTAAGCCACGTCTATAAGCTGTTTTCGAGAGTGGTTACGAACCGTCTATCTCGCAGACTCGACGACTTCCAGCCTCCCGAACAAGCCGGTTTCCGTAAAGGCTTTAGCACCATAGACCACATTCACACGCTGCGGCAGGTTATACAGAAGACAGAAGAGTATAACCAGCCCTTATGTCTAGCGTTCGTGGACTATGAGAAAGCCTTCGATTCGGTTGAGATTTGGGCTGTGCTACAGTCACTCCAGAGGTGCCAAGTTGACTACCGATACATCGAGGTGCTGAGGAGCTTGTATGAAAACGCCACCATGTCGGTCCGGCTTCAGGATCAGAACTCGAAATCTATCCAATTGCAGCGAGGTGTGAGACAGGGAGATGTTATATCTCCGAAACTGTTCACCGCTGCATTGGAAGACGTCTTCAAGCTTCTGAACTGGAAAGGACTCGGCATCAATATTAACGGCGAGTACATCTCCCACCTCCGATTTGCAGATGATATCGTAGTCATGGCTGAGACCCTGGAAGACCTTAGCACAATGCTCAATGACCTCAGTAGGGCCTCCCAACGAGTGGGCCTTAAAATGAACATGGACAAGACGAAGATCATGTCAAATGTCCATGTTACACCCACTCCTGTTATGGTCGAGGGTACTACACTCGAAGTTGTTGACGATTATGTATACCTGGGACAAACGGTCCAGTTAGGTCGGTCCAACTTCGAGAAAGAGGTCAATCGCCGAATCCAACTCGGTTGGGCAGCGTTCGGGAAGCTACGGTTCATCTTCTCGTCCGACTTACCGCAGTGTCTCAAGAAAAGGGTCTTTGATCAGTGTGTGTTGCCAGTGATGACTTATGGGACAGAAACGTGGTCGCTCACTATGGGCCTCATAAGAAGGCTCAAGGTCACTCAGAGAGCAATGGAGAGAGCTATGCTTGGAGTTTCTCTGCGAGACCGAATCAGAAATGAGGAGATCCGCATGAGAACCAAAGTTACCGACATAGCTCACCGAATAGCGAGACTCAAGTGGCAGTGGGCAGGGCACATAGCTCGACGAACTGACGGCCGTTGGGGCAGAGCAGTTCTCGAGTGGCGACCACGTACCGGAAAGCGAAGCGTAGGCAGGCCTCCCACAAGATGGACCGACGACCTGGTGAAGGTCGCGGGCAATCGCTGGATGAGGGCGGCCCAGGACCGTTCGTTGTGGCATTCTTTGGGGGAGGCCTTTGTTCAGCAGTGGACGTATTTTGGCTGAAATGATGATGATGATGAACATAAGCTATACCTACTTACAAGTAATTCATACTCACATTAAGTAAATATTCAAATTCATCAGGATATACCTACTTTAGATATCAATTTAATTATTTAACATTTTTTAACATAAAAGTGCCTAAGCATGTATCTACTTTGTTTAATTCAGACGGTATAGATAGGTCTTATCTTGAAGCATGTTATTAAGATTTCTGTGAAATGGCATGTAGGCATTATATATACCTACGTATTATATCTGAAGAGAGTTCGGATCATAATTTCAGCAAATGATGGAATGTAGGAGCATGTCGACCTAGATGGCTTCATTTGACCGCAGCCTTGGCCTTTTCCCAACTCAATAAACTATATTTATGAATGGTTTATCTTGGGGTTGCTACTCAGCATAACAAATACTTAACATCTATTTTATAACGTACACATACTTGTAGAAGGTGTATATGAGAAGGTATAGAAAAAGGTCTTTGATCACGACATACATGTATGAAGTAAAATGTCATTATAAAAATATTCGTTGGTGATCAGCAAAATAATTTTTAATACAATCCCGAAGAGGTAATCATTAAATATTAATATATTTATCTATAAAAATATTATGTGTTCAAGCATACCTTCACGTAAACACCCACGATTCACTATTTCCTTTAAGTTATATTACTATGGACTTTTAAGTTATTAAATATTTGCAATACCGGGAAAAGTTCTTTGGGTTCACTATATAATATTTAAAAGCTGTTTTACTGTGTACCTTTTTTCATTTTTTCTGAACAAATCTTGCCATGATCCTTTGTCTAACATAAAGTTGTTATATGTACGGGGACACTAGGAATAGGAACCTTATCTTATCCTAATCTCAGGAGTATCAATGCATTTGTAGTTAGTTTCTATCCGCAATTCCCAATCTATAAATGGTTCTTTAAAAAATGACGATTCATCATAAAATATCATAAAGAAATTACCTAATGTAGGTACTCGTATCTAACGCCAAAAGTATATTTTATTTTTAAGGGGCATGTGTAGGCGGCTCGTCACGAAACATTATATTTGTCATCATTAAAAAGACCTGTGTATTACTATTTCATGAATATTCTAACTGCTTGTGAAGCAACATTAAGTGCTTAGGAGTTTAGGATTGGACCATATAATTATAATATGGTCGATGATTACCTACACTTATTGCACATACACACATAATCTATTCCGTGCACATACATATGCGTATTTGTTTGCATATCACTAAGGTGTAAACAAGAATGCACATATAGTTGGAAAATTAATACTAGTGGCTATAGATACCGACAAAAACAGCCGTCTAAGTGCAGATACGTTGGCACTCCCGAGGTGTAAATAGTTTTGTTTCTGTGACAGTCACTAGACGGCCAATGAAGGGTGGAGGTAGAACGGATTAAAGGAGATGTGTGTAATATGAGAGTGTTTTAGGCGTGTGCACGTGTCGGAAGTGACTCTGAGCTTCCTCAACGACGAGTTCGAGGTGGAGCCCGCCCACGGCGAGCGACGCGAGGAAATGCTGCGCCAGGCTGGCATCAAGACGTACTTTATTGTGCGAGTACTTAAACCTGTGAGTTAATACACATTTATTATCCGGCTGATTAATATAATTTGGCATAACATTTTTGTCTCCTAAATCAAGAAAACATCTTTAAAGAGGTGAATATACTACTTTCACGAATAGGTACTACAAAATTTATGCTGTTACTGAGAACAAAATAATTGTAAAACTCAACAAAATTGCGAGACCTTAGGTATACTTAGTTGAATCTTAAGATTAACTAGCTCACACGATCTCTAAGTCTTTGAGTAGGTACATATACAAATAGTATAATCATTAGGTATGAGCTTTTGTTCTCGAGAAATTCGAAATTAGTAATTCAAAGCTTCACTCACGGTAAATAGATCTTCAGTGGCCTTTACTTGAACTTCCATTTGCGTCGATAGTCGTTCAGTTGTGGAGACAGAAAATTCGCGCAAGTACCTAGTCAATAAATAGGTATCATTAAATACTTAAAAAGTGATATTTGTTATGGCATAAAGCAGAGATTATTTTTTTGTATAATTTGTTTATAATTAGCACGCTGGCATTGCTTAAATTGCATCAGATAACATAAAAAATGTACCTAATGCTTGATGTCCATTCCTTCCACAGAATCCTTCTTAGTTCAAATATGTTGCTGAATCAACATAGTCATGTCAGAAACGGAAGAAATATAAGTTGATTCTAATTTATATTTTACGTCTGGGTCCTGCGTTTCATAGTTACTGTTGTTTTTAGATGTCCGAACATCTCCACGTCTGAATGTAATATTCAGGGATAACAGCACGAGGTTATATTCTGCAGGGTACGATACTTTGTTGGATCCGATAAAATAAGGATACCGCACATGTTATTGGTTAAAGGAGACAAATAAAATTAATCAAGAGTTAAGTCCTGATGCGTATTTCAGATAGGTCTGTATAACAGGACGGTACTTAATTTTAACATGGATGCCTTATTTTAATATGGTTTATAATCTATACTAACATTATAAAGCTGAAGAGTTTGTTTGTTTGTTTGTTTGAACGCGCTAATCTCGGGAACTTCTGGTCCGATTTGAAAAATTCTTTCAGTGTTAGATAGCCCATTTATCGAGGAAGGCTTTAGGCTATATATAGTACATAGACTCATGGCACGTGTTTTATAAGTTAAATTTGCAGTTTTTTAAGAGACTAACGAACGGGTCATTACTTACAGTAATAAATTTAAAAAGAATAGAGTGGTAAAATCAAAACAACAACGTAAGCATTACGCAAATGCCACAGAAAAATTTTGCTTAAGAATGAAAAAACAATTGCAATTGACCAATATTTATAGTACTAATAAATGAAAATAATATATGAAATAATAATACGAGTATATAGCATAAAGAAAAAAAAAATTACATTTTCTAAATCTCATAGAAAGCTGTATAAATAATAATTTTACTTGCATAACATTATTAAATTAATACACCCATAACGCTAACTAAGACCGCACCTTTTATAGGTTGCGATAAACTATGGCCGAATATTTTTTTTGTGACGTTCTTAACATCTTACCGAGGTAAGAAGGCGATGTATCCGGTAATTAAGTCAGTTCTTGTCACTTCCTAGCGTAAGGGACCGTGCACGAGTTCAGCGCCACCTAGCGTCCGCAACTTTGTGGGACCGTTGTCTGTCTGACCATAATGACATATTACCGCGAAATTTTGATATAATATTATTATAATCGAAAATTATCTATTAATCTTCTTCCAAAATTACTCTGATACCTTAACTTGGGTGGAGAAAGGGTTGTGAAACAATTTTTGGTCATTCGAATCAAATGAGTTGTTCAAAAAGTGTGTTAAATTTTGAATATGTCAGGGTTTGTTTAGTTCATTTTTAGTTGTAGTTTTACAGTAAAACAAGACAATATAGCTGTTTTATCGGTTACATACAATAATTATAAACATGTAGAATTGTTCCTGTATCCCTAGAAATAAATTAAATGTTGTTTTCAAATTGAAATGAGTATTATTTTTGGATCCGGGTTTCTGAGTATCACACACTATAAAATTTCAACCGTAAACAATCTTTAAAGGAAAATTGTTGGTTTCTGCTGGACATGTCCTTGATATAGAGGAATTAAGAAGAAAACAAGGACAGAGATCAATAATTCAAGCTGGCATCATAAGATAAACATGTATTTTGACACCTTACAAAACGTATAAACAATTTTATTCATCTCAGTTTAAAGTCACAATCAATTTGATTGGGTTGTAATAGACGTACCTAATATTTAGATAAAATGCAGCACGAGTGTGAAATGTAATTGCGTGTTTGTTTTATCCATTTCTTGGATTGTTTAATTTTCCAAGTCGCTCTTGAGAATCAATCGATTAAACTTGCGTTTACTACGGCGGGTGGCTCACTTCCCTTTAAATGTTCGAGGAGAGCAATGGTCATGAGTCATACTCGTGATCGGGTGCTGATGGTGAGGACTGATCTGTTCTGGTCTGCCGGTGCTACATTTCATTATGGTGGATAGTTATTGATTTCTACTTACACAAATACTTACATATGCTATGTACGTTTACATTACTAGATTTGAATGACTATCTGTATTAGACATAAGTTAAAAATTAAAAGAGCTCCTACTGAGTTCCTTTGGTAGCGGAGTTCTTCTCAATACTGACTGTACTTGGAACTCCGCTAAGTGAATAACATACTCGTAGATTGTGATTAAGGAACGTGAAAGAAATGATTGACGAATAAGTTTTTCTTTCTGTTTCTATCTAGTTTTTGGTAGGAAGGAATTGAAATGTTTTTACGTAATAGTAGGTTTATTTTAAGCCTATTTTAATTTATTATTATTATTATTTATTTATTTGCTTGTCACATGGTTATATGGTCTTACAATTAAATATTTTGTAGTTACATGTAGGGGCACCGCAAAATTATGAGAACATTTCATGTACATATAATATTTCCTATACATACTAAAGGTTACAGTTTTAATTTGAAATTTACATTACAACTAGCGGCCCGCCCCGGCTTCGCCCGCGCTGCTCTGCTCCTATTAGTCATAGCGTAATGTAAGCTATCCTATCTCTCAAGTTGGATCGAACTGCACATGGTGTGCGAATTTTATTATAATCGGTTAAGTGGTTTAGGAGTCCATTGAGGACAAACATTGTGACACGAGATTTATATATATTAAGATATGAACTTATGACTATAATATCAAATGAAGACATTTAAATTCAGAACTATTATTCATATTATTTAATATATGTGATTGTATCTATTAATTAATATATTTTTATTATAAAATTTTGCATGACATCGATTAAACAGAAAATATAGCAATAACAATTTGGTCGGTACTTATATGTATAATCTATATTATTATTTTCATCATTACGTATCGCTAAAAAACTCCTGCAACGTGTAATAACATTTTTGTGTTAAGAATTAATTTAATTTGTTTTTAAATAATTTATTATTTTGTATGTGTTTAATAGAATTTGGAATTTGATTGTATATTTTTATAGACATTATATTTACTTTATTATCTGTTTTATTTCTACTTTATGTAATAAGGAATTATTCACTTTAAGTTGTTATTGACTTCTAAGGACTATTCGAAAACGGTTGTAAAATTTTACTCGAAATAAACATATTTTCGTTCTTTCTTTCTCCCTTACTATTTTTATTCCTATTTCTAACTGATATTTTTTCAGTTTACAACACGAAAACTGCTGTTTACCATTTTGTAGGCGGTTCAATGTGATTATGAAAATTACATATCCAAATCTAAACAGATTACTTTGAGATGACAGGTCCCACATTATTGCGACTTTTCGCCACCATGGGCGCTGTGATCGATTACATTACCCCCACCTAGTACTTCGCACGGTCCCTATACTGCGTGATCTATTTGTGCGAGTAGAAAAATTCTATGTGTGTGTTCAAAAATAAATACCCACGCTCGCAGACTGCCCTCTTAACATTTAGTGTTTTCTATACTTACCTATAACTAGCTGTCCCCGCGACTTCGTCCGCGTGAGAATTTATGATTATTCAGTATTTACCCGGACGAAGTCGTGGGCGCAGCTAGTATTATAATAAAATGTAAACTTTTGTCAAGACATCAATATCACAGTGTATTTAAAGAATTCTCGTTTCCAATAACTATTTTAATCGTGTTCAGTAAACTTGGTTCTTTAGTAAATATAATTACATTTATTTGGTAGTACCAAGGTGGCGAGGAGAAGAGCGCGCCGGAGGGCGAGGGTGAGGGTGGCGATGCAGCCGACGCGCTATCCGACCTCAAAGACGACGATGAGGACTCTGTGAGTGCACTCGTAGTACCGCCCGCCCCGCCCGCTCCCCTCCCGCCCTCTGCCTCCCATATATAGGACACTGGGGCACTAGGCCCGCGATCCACACTAGCCTATTTAGTACTAGTCTATTTGATAATCGTTGCTTCCAAAACGAATCGACATTCATCAACGTTAAATGGCTCATTAGTGCCGTTCAAGCACATACCTAAAGTACGCTACGTCATGAGCGTCCATATCGATCTGTTGCTTGTCAATTACATAGATACGCTTCGTACATTATTCGTAGGTTCTATCACCGCAAGACGAGACCAAGGACAATGAGGATTTGAAAATACTCGCTATGTTACAAGAAGAGCTCGTCAATAGAGATGACGACAAGTGAGTATTTTTTTCATTTACACAAAAGGTTTGATAATACGTAGTTCTGTGCCCAAAGAGAGATTGCTAATTTTTTTGATAATATCCTTGGCTTGTTTCATCTGCTTATGTACAGCGCGCCAATACAGTTTTTAATAAAAAAAAAAGAATGATTAGATATTCTTTTCGCAAAATGTTCATGGAGCTGTGTTTGTTCGCTTTCGGCTAAAGAGAAAGCACATTGCACGCGGATAGTGGGTATGAACGGTAGAGAATTCTTGTACTATGCGCAGGGAGCTAGCGGACGCGACCACTCTCTGCCTGACGTTCAAGTTGAAGGAGGCGGAGGCAGCATTCGCGCGGCGAAGCGACCCGTGTCCGTTGTCGGTGGCGGCGCCCCCGCTCATGCTGCTGCCCGCGGTGGTCGCGCTGGCCAGCTTCGCTGTACCCGCAACCTGGTCCCTACACGCTGTATACCTCGCTCTTGTCCTAGAGACTGGCTTAATTAACGTCGTATACTACGCGTGTCATAGATACGCTCAATATAAGGTACGTATTTTGTATTCATAATATGTATTTCGAAGCTTTATTTTTATTTTATTTAACGATTACAGTATATTTGTAGTGTAGTGGTAGCTGGCCACTAGACTATACTGCTACACTGGGGATCCTGGGTTCGATTCCCGGGTCAGGATACAGTATGACAGCGCTTTCACATACACGTTTCGGTTTCATGCAGGATCCCGTTTGCAGTATACTATTGCAGTATAGCCGTGCCAATTTAGCGATTCTAGCAAAAACCTACATATTACCTGCAGAACCGAAAGCCGGTAAAAGGTTTTTTTAAATAGACGAATGTAGGAGTTTCGTCTGGAAATTAATAAAATCCCTATAATAAAAAAGAGGTTGAGTACGTACCATTATCACACGAGACTGTCTCGACAAAAGTTGGTCTAGTTGTTACGCGTGTTAGTGAAAAAAAAAGTGGATGTAGTTGAGTTGCGCTAGTTCGTGGTGTCGTTGGTGGTTCGTTCGTTGCGATGTGCTGTTATGTGGTCGGTACACTACACGCAATCGATAATGACGGAAAAATGTGGTCCGGGTGAATTTAACTATTCATTGTCATACAAATTACCGCCCACTTGTTGTAGTTGCGGTGTGATTGTGGACATGTGAAACAAAGTTGCTACGTACCATCGAAGAAATGGCAGGTCGGTTACGTCGGTGCCTTATTTGTGTGAAGATAAAGTCTAATTTACAATGTTTTTGAAAACCGGCAACTTCGATGGTTGGTACCTTATACTTCTCATCTGACTTATATCCATTGTCTACTTTACGAGATAAAATGGAGGTAGCTGTTACGATGCGTGAATCATTGTGGATTCAATAAACTAAAGTCTTATATTTTATTTTAGATACTTCATTAGATGTTCTTAGGATTCCTAATTGACACATAGATACCAACGGGAATATCCAAATATTAAGTACTTTCTTTCAGTGTCTTTTATTTTTATAACAGATGAATATTTGCAACTTATTTTGTAGTAGGTACATAGATATGCAAGCATCGATTTCCGGACAATCATTCGTTCTTTCAAATATTCCTTTTCTAGGGGGTGAATACTAAACCAACGATAGTTGGTTTAACGTGAACAAATAGCTCGGTATAAAAAAACAATTGTAATGGTAGTTTCTGAAAAAAAAAACGCGACTGGTAACTACTAGTAATGAATTCTATAATTTTCGTTCAGTGTGTAGTAGGACTTACCGTAATCTTCCAAAACTTTCTAGTAGGTTCGGGCAATGATGAATACTCTATGACTAATGTTAATTTTTCTTTTTTACAGAAAAAAACAATCAGCCCTTATTGGAAACTCACGTGCGGTGCATTCAATATAGCCATGTTCATAGCAGCTAACGTAGCACCACTGGTACACTTGTTTATTTATTATTAATATTACGTTTTTTAACCGACGAAAAAAACGGAGGAGGTTTTATTGGAAAGGGCATACCATGAAATTGGTTTCATGTACATGTATTATAGAACAAAATTCCAACCCTTATCGTAAAAAATAGGGAATGATTGTTTATTTGCTGACTGATTGCAACGTGGTTTTACGTATAACTTTTCACAGATAGGGTGTGTGTGCCAATTTTGTGTAGCCACAAAAAAAAAATTTAACGAAAAAATCGACGTGTGACACTCGGGGACTGCCGCGGTAAAGCTATTGCATAGCATTTTGTATCAACTTATGCAATTATAATTATTTATTTATTTTATTTATGCAGTATTTCTTTTTTTTATATTAATTCAGGTTACACTTTTTGAGCGTGGTGACCGATAAGAAAACATTTTTTTCTTCTTTTATTAAATAAAAAAGTTAATATTGTTTGAAATATTTTTTTTATTTTACAATACATATAAACAGCTGCTTATGTATTCGTCCCATTTCGGAGCAGCTCGTCTCGATTCGTGCGAGCTTCGTAGAGTCGTACAATACGTCTAGTTGCACGCACACAAACACCGTGTCGAAGACTGCCGAAAAGAAACGACGTTAGACAATGCACGGCCTTCAAGCCACACCTTCGTGCCCGTCGGATTGGGGAGCGTGAGGTTTTTTCGTTACGGAATTTCTGGATTCGGTCCCCGCGCTCAAGGCCCTCGATAGAAGCTATGCAATAGCTTAAAAGGAAACCACCGTAAATAAATGAGATACTAAAAAACAAATTTTGAGTCGGCGCAAAGTACATCCGCTCTGAAATCACCTTCGCGGTAAAGTAGCAAGCACGCACTAGTAAGCACGCAGTCCATATTAACTGGTGATCAGCTTTTGCTTGTCTCGTTAGACAAAAAAGCAGCGGTGTTAAGGCTAACGAGGAAGGAAATAAGCATATTTGAAGGACTAAAAACAAGAACATCTCTATCATCGTGTACCTGTTTAAAACTAATGCGTTTTTTTATGTCATCAGTTCATATTGATGGTAGGTAAGTGTAGCCTGTAATCTCTACGTAAAAATCAAATATTTCAATGTAGATGCGTTGCCACTCCTGAGATCTCGGTTTTATGTCCTGAACGTAACTTCACGCCTGTAATTTCCGGATGGGTAGGCAGAGGTAAATGCATGCATTCAATCATACATGCAAACACCCACGATTCGCCGGTTACGTTTTTGGCCCATGTAACAGGTGGCAAGCCTATTCACATCTCCGGGCACATTTCCATACTTCGAGGTGCGGGGCAACATCCAGAAAATTGAAAAAGCCCAATAGTACCAGAGATAAAGGATTTTTTATCTCTGGTGCTATTGCTTATTTTTTACACCGTTATATCGAATATCACCCGACCCGGGAATCGAACCCGGGACCCCAGCGTAGTAGTAGTGGCCTGCTATGACTAGGCTACTGATGCAGTTTTATGTCCTCTTTGCTGGAAATCATACTGCAAAGTGGCTATTGAAAAGATGTCAACCGGGATACATAATACGCCTATTGACAGGACCACAATAGCGCTGAACACTACCACTACCATTCAGTAGCAATATCAACCATTACCCCGAATCATCCATTCGCTTTTTAAGTTATTGATAGCACGGAATTTAAAATGTGTATGGAAATAAATCAATATGAAAAAAATCCTTCTATAGCAATAAAACGTAGCCGACTATAAAAATATCAATCCTTTGCGAGAATGTGTGTCATGTTTTCTTCTAGTAGAACGTTCGAAAGTATTTAAATATATGAACCAGGTTACGCTGTCTACTTTCGCTAAAATTGTAGTGGAAAGTAAACATTTGTTTGTTATGCTCACAGATAATTTGCGGTAACTTCGAGACGGTACTAGCCGAAGACGGCCTACGTGACGACGCGCCTGCACACAGTGGAGCTCGGCGGTGTATTCATCCTTCTTACTATTATCACGTAATGTTTTATACATTGAAATATCTTCTAGACAAATAAATAAAATTGGAGTGTCTGTTTGTAATATAAAAATTACCGCTTTTTGCTAAATGCATATGTAATCACACCGTGTATACAACACGGTACATATACCAAAACAACATTTTTTACAATTTTTCTCTGTCTGTCTGTCTGTCTGTTTGTTCCCGCTAATCCCTCCCTCTATGCTATAAATTACCTATCACAGAGACATAACAACTTAGGTCTCAGGGGTGGCAAGGCATCTACATTTTGACCTCTGGTTTTTGTGTAGACGTCTATAGGCTACAGTCATCGCTTAACATCAATGTAAGCTGCATGCTTGTTTGCCACTTTCCATACATAAAAAAAAGGAAACAACTCATGAGTTTCGTAAGAAATTTATAGTTTATAGAATAACATAATAATATAATGAGATTCTTAACTCATCTCCTTAATGCCGTGATACATATTAGGCCCATAGCACACGGGGTATTTTATACGCGCAGGCGACGCGCAGATGACACGCGTATACGTACTTCATACGATATTTGAACGCAATCTTGTAACCTAAGTACACGAGGCGATCGTGAAACGCACTTTTACTGCGCGCATACGCGCTTCTACTGCGCGTATACGCGCTGTAGTCGCTCGTAGCCCTTGCGTTTTGCAAAGGCTACAAGTACGCTACGAGCCTCCCGCCTCCCCTCTCTGCCGCTACACCGCTCCTTTGTACGCGCGTTTGTATCGCATCTAACGCGCGTATACGCGCTTTATGTGCGCGCTTGTATCATCAATACAAACGCAACAATCAGCGTCTACGGCGCCGAAGATAATAAAATCGCCTGCGCATATAAAATAAGTCGTGTGCTATGGGCCTTAATATTTTGAAACAATAGATGCGTAAATCTCATTTTTCTAAAATTTGGACTCCTTTCCTTTTTTCTTGACACCACATAATTTTATTAGGCCCATTGTAGCTCTCGGCGTATTTTATACGAAGCGCGTATCAGCGCGTCGCCTGCGCGTCGTCTGCGCGTATAAAATACGCCGTGTGCTATGGTCAGTGCCGGATAAAGCCGGTGCGGGGCCCGTAGCAAATATGACCATGGGGCCCTAGAGTTACATTGCCTACTGAAATTTAGAATGTAAATAAAACAACATTAACGAAAAGTAATAATAGGGGATTCCCCCTTGTAAGTATTGTGGTATTGCCAACTTGCAACAAAATAATATAGGTACCTATATAATTAGTGGTCAACGCTCCCTTTGAGAATAGCTGAGGTGTATTACATATTTGTGTTTTTTTTTGGGCACAGGCACGGGGCCCCCAATGGCGCGGGGCCCGTAGCATTTGCTACTCCTGCTATATGGTTAATCCGGCACTGGCTATGGTCCTTATGGTCAGTGCCAGTTTCATTCGCGAATAACCTCAGTGGAAACACGTTCACAGTGGGATAACATTATCGGTTTTTGAATGTTTTTTATTAAATCTCAAATTGCGCGTGATTTAAAAAGTAGGTATACTTTGCTCTTGGCAAAAAAATATTTTCTAAATTATTAGAAATTTGTAGTTATTACTCACGAAAACGAGAAACGTGTCATAGCTCATCATGAAGAATGTTTTGTGTATGTAATTTTTTATATGTATCTAATTGTTTTTTTTTATGAGCGACGTGTGGATACAACGTTATTACGTACTTACCTATACTTTAAGACGATTCTTTAAAATGATAAATGAATATCCAGTACATCTGTTGTTTGACGCATTGCTAGTTTTACATTGTACTGTGTGCATCACAAAAATAGTTTGGGTATTCACATTCATCTTATATTTTAGGTATTATTGATATAGCCCTATTTTTTGCAGTATAGGATATCTAGCAACAATAAATAGTAGTGTGTGACTGAGCTCTACAAATACAAACGGGCTTAGTATCAGTGTTTACTACTAACCAGTTTTCAAAACTGTAATATAACAGCAATGACAATAAAGTAATATCTGTAATCGGCGAGCCTGTATGCAGATACGAAGTGGTCATGACTCTCCACACTCTCTTCCAACTGCGCAAGGGATTTGAGCAGGGTCGGAATGTATCGGAACGGCCCGTGGGACTCGGTGGCTCCTCGCAATCCCGCGACCTAAGATTGGTTAAGTAGTGGGTCCTAAGAATACACTAAGACGATACTTGTGATAAGGTTGGGGAAAAAATTTCTTCGCATTTTTTAAGATAATTCAAAACATTTTTTAATATAGTTTATTTAAATGTAACTAAAGTATTTATGTACCATTTTGTTCGATAACCTTTTGCCATCTTGTAGGTAGGGACATGATCCCATTGCTATAAAAATTTTGGGAAATCTCATCAAAATACCGCGACAAGTGGATTTGGCAGTCCTGTCGTGATGTTAACCTAACATTGCATAAAGAATTCTGAAGAGACCGAAATAGGTGGAAATCTGAAGGTGCAAGGTCAGGACTATACGGCGGATGCATTAACACTTCCCAGCCAAACTCTCTTAATTTTTGCTGAGTGGCTATAGATGTGTGAGGTCTAGCGTTATCATGATGAAACACCACACCCCTTCTGTTGATCAATTCCGGCCGCTTTCTCTCAACTTCTTGCTTTAATCTCATCAGTTGTTCGCAGTAGAGTTCAGAATCGATAGTCCTGCCTGGTGGAAATAGCTCATAATGAATAATGCCCTTCCAATCCCATCACACACACAACATCACCTTATTGCGAGTTAACCCGGGTTTCGCCACAGTCTGTGAAGCCTGACCGGCCTTTGACCACGACCTTTTTCGCACGTTCTTGTCGTACGTGATCCACTTTTCATCACCAGTTATCAGCTTCTTCAAAAATGATTCGGTTTCATTACGTCGTAATAAAGAATCACAAATGAGTACACGGTTCATTAGGTTTCTTTCAGTGAGCTCGTGAGGTACCCAAATATCGAGCTCTTTCTCAAGTTTATACATACTATAATGCGAAAAGACTTTTTCCCCAACCTATTACATATCTGTGGGGGACTCGCGTAGAATGGGGGCCGGGTGACAAACGCCACATCGTCTGTATGGCCAATCCGACGCCGGATGTAAGAAGTCTTTCTTTCTTATCGATCGTTTGATAACTGGAATAACAGGTCCCTACCCTGTTAGGGACCTGGCGTGAAGATACATACTGGAATAACGACTCACGGATTGTACTATGGCCAAGATAAATATTTATGTTGTGTTGGCAGGTGGGTGCAGGAGCGGCGTGCGGCGCGTTGTGGGTGTCGCCGCTGAGTGGGTGCGCGCGCGCCGCCATGCTGGTGGCGCTGGCTGCCGCGCACGCGCTGCCCGCCGTGCTGCACCCCGCGCTGCTGCGCCCCCGCCCTTCCCTCGATAGGGACCCCTACCATACGCCCTTCAATGCTACTGCCGATTACGACGAGTCGCTGTACGCTATCCTGTGAGTTTTGTTTACTTGTTACTCTGTCATTAACTATATATCTACTACTGGTGCATACTGAATATCATTGGAGAGTCACCGCTTTAAGATATTGAAATTCAGGATGCTCGACAACCAGGCTGAACCGATTCAACTTGGTGTCTTCATAATTGGTAACTGCGAAGTAGTACCTACAAAGCTACATGTATCTTGAACGAACGAGATGTAACTACCAAAAAGACAGGACGTCAATGAACTTGAAATGGTCTTATATAGGTATGCAACTGCAACATAGCGAAAGAAACGAAGAGTTAGTCATCCGCTTAATGAGAAGCTTAATTTCAATAACGACTCACGGCTTTACGGACTTGCGCACGTAAAGCTCTCTGCGTTTTAGTTCATACAATATATAACTTAAATTACAAAATAAACAGCATAGGTATATCTTCTTCTAATCTTCTAAAATATATAAATTCTCAAGTCACCGTTCTTGTAACAATACTTGTAAAATTTTGTAAAAATACGAAACGGCTCGAACGATCTTTGCGAAACTTGCTGTTTGTATTTGGTAGGTATGGGAATCGGTTATAGTCTGTTTTTATATCGCTTAATGGCAAGGGAGACTCTCCCTCATTTATTTCCAACTTAAAAAAAATATTTCTTTACTATTATAACATTTAAAAATACGCATATCATTAACCCCCTTTTATTAGTAGAACTATTAGTATCTTTACTATTAATCTATTAGGCGATACGAAGTTCGTTCGAACAGCTAGTTTTAGTGCCTATATATTCTTACATTGTTTTAGACGCATTGAGGGTGCTATTTTTGTATTGGTGGTTCTATTTTATAAAATAGGTAGGCAGTTGTTTTAATGAAGAAATTAATAAAGCTACCGGAACTACGAATTGTACACAACAAGCTTTGATCATTCAGTTTTTTTATAACAAAATTCGTGGTTAAATCTATTAGCATTGGGCTATTAAGCATGTCCTCAATTCTATTTTCACGATGGCCTCTGTGGTCCGATTCACGGGAGTGTAACTGATGTATCCGAAAAAAGGAATGGTTTGTATAATGTAATTGTGCATTTTTTATATGTAATGGACGTGGTAAACAAGCATGTAGTTCACATTGATGGTAAGTGATTCTTCTTCTCTTTCGTGTCACTCTTGTCAGAGTGGTCGTGGTCACGTTGAGGCGTCCGCGTTGGTGTTGGAGGCAGACACAGCTTTCTTCACGATCGCCTGCCATCTTCCTCGGTTTGTGGACTGTCTAGCGCAGTCTGTCACACGGTTTCCCACTGCGGATTTCACTTGGTCAGTCCAGCGCATAGGTGATCTGCCGCGTGATCGGGTTCCCTCCACTTTTCCTTGTACGACCAGTCGTTCTATCGAGTCATTTCCACGTCTCAATACATGGCCAAAGTACTGCAGTATACGTGTTTGTACTATGGTCGACAGACGCTTTGTGATGCCATGTTCCTTGAGTATGGACACATTGGTGCGGAACTCTGTCCAAGATATGCCAAGCATCTTCCTCCAGCACCACATCTCTAGAGCATCTATCTTCCCTCTTTCCAACTTACGCACTGTCCACGTCTCTGCGGCGTACAGGAAGATTGGGAACACGAGTGTACGCATGAGCCTCGTTTTGGTGGCTTTCGTGATGTTGCGATTTCTCCACACATTCTTTAGCTTCTCCACAGCGGTTCTGGTTATGGCCATCCGACGCTTTACTTCATCGACGCAACCGCCTTTGTTTGAAATGAAGGCCCCAAGATACACATAGGATTGAACCACGTCACAGTTCGCAATCTGTGTAACTTCTGGCGAGTTGTCATTGACGCGGTCCACGATCATTATCTTGGTCTTAGATCGGTTAATCTTCAACCCAGAGGCTAGAATTACGTGCTCTATTTTGTGAAGTAATTCTTGCATGAGGTTAGCGCTACTCGCAAATAAGGTGGTGTCATCTGCAAATCGCAAGTTCGAGATCCTATATCCACCAATTACGGCACCGTCGCTCCAGTCCTCGAGAGTGATTCGCATTATGACCTCGGTGTTAATGTTAAAGAGCAAGGGGAACAATGCATCCCTGTCGCACACCCGCACTTGGATGGAAATTTTCAGAAAAGAGGTCATCTGTCCGCACTGATGCTGTTCCTCCTTCGTAGAGTCCCCTGAGCAGGTGTACGAGGTGTTGTGGTGTACCCATATCCAGAAGTGTTTTCCACAGCGTTGGCCATTTCACTGAATTGAATGCTTTGGAGAAGTCAACAAAGCATATATATGTTGGCTTATTGAATTCTCGAGCTTTTTCGATAATTTGCTGAACAATGAGAATTTGCTCGCGGGTTCCTTTGCCTCGTACAAATCCGGCTTGTTCTCGCGCAATTTCTCTGGACAAGTATGCTTTCAATCGCTCGTTTATAATGTGCAGCATTATTTTGCTTACGTGTGTTATAAGCGCAATGAGTCTAAAACGTATGTGATGACTGCAGCCTATAGACACCCTCTATAGGCTGCAGTCATCACATACGTTTTAGACTCATTGCGCTTATAACACATGAAGGTCCAAATGCCCAAGGTCAAAATGCAGATGCGTTACCACTCCTGAGGCCTAAGGTGTTATGCCTCTGTGCCGGAAATTACAGGGCCGTACATTACCACCTGACCGGAACAAGATAGTGCTGATTACTGCCATTTAGCGGCAAGTAAATTAATTACATCAAGCTTATATTAACTGCTGATCATCAAAAATACATACACATATAAATATTTTATAATTAAACAAAATTAAAATGCTAAGAAAATTAAATAAATTATAATTACAAGTAGGTACGGTACCTATTACTGTTTAGATTTGGTAAGAATAAGAGGTTACTTCAAAATTTACTAGTCTAAATTTGGAATAGTAAAATAAAACTTGTTCTAAAAGCAGGAAACGTTTGTTAGGTGTTGATGTCTTAATGTAGGTAAACACGTTTGGTGATGAGATCAAAATAGTTACCTGAGCTCACTAAAATTCCTTCTGTTTCTAGGGTTGTGATTAAAAAGACTCGTGATTGAATTTTGCATGTTGCCAATCAATAAGATCGAAGATGTTCATTCAAACATTGTAACTTATAAGATACAAAAATTTTCGTATCTCTTTGCGAATATTTATTTGCATTCAGTTTTGTAATCAAACATTAAACTGCTATGAATGTTTCAGTGTCAGTTATTCTTTGGAATAGTTATGTTACTGGAATAGAGGTGTAAATGACCCGAAATATCACTGCTACTGGATCTATGCCAATAGTGATAACTGCTTTTCACCATCCTGACGTAAATGTTATTGTAAAGACGCGCTATAACGGAAAATAAATAAAAACACGTGTTGAATGTAATATGATTTTGGTTGATGTTGCTATTTAGATTAAGATAAATGCTCCTTAAATTTACGCAACTTTTACATGAGCAATAAGATTGTACGGATTAGATTTCCACCCGTAGCGCTTTGAATGTCAATGACTTAATGCTTAGTCTAATGACGTACATGTTGCATAAAGTGTAAATAAATAAATAAATGTCCTGTTCCAGCGTTTATATCATTAGAAAAAACATTGTATATAAACTAACTACCGATAACTAATACCTACACAAAAAAAAAACATGAATTGGTAAAGTTATTTCATGAAACTGCAAACTGAAGATACTTTCGAGGTTTTATGGGGCCAATTTATTCCTATCTATGACCACAGTATATGTAATACCTACCTAATACTACGTATAGATTGGACACTTCGACGTTCCGCCCGATTTCCCCGCCTCACCCGACCTCCTCTCCTCTTATGGGCGACGTTTGGTATTCTCTACGTGGTACGCACACAGGTGCACGTGTAAATACACGTCACTGATTGATGTCTCTGTAATAGAGACCAAATTAAGCGTTTGTATGGAATTTTGGCGGAGTGTCCGCGGTGTGCTATGACGTAATATTTTTATCTAAATCTTAATTTTGTTATATTTTAGAGCCCAAATACACGCCGGTCGACACATTTTGATGTTATTCATCATTGCCATTGCGGTCCTGGTGTACAATAGATATGTAAGTACATAGTGATACTTTAAATCATTAGATAGAATATATAAAAATATATACCATATTGGTAAAGCCGGATATTATTACCTGTGTCATTTAAAGCCGTATATTTTCATCAACCTGTTTGGTGTTTAACCGTTACAATTTAAAACACAATTTTAAGGTAAAACACATTTACGAATTACAAATTACGAAAACACATTTACGAGTAGGTAATAGTCGATGAACTTATAAAATGTTCCTACTAAGATAGGAAACCCTACATTACGCGTGGCCAGACACGCACTTGGCCGGTTGGCACATAATAATATTTGTTGCCGAAATACTATATATATAGGAGTATAATTATGGTTTCTTAGTAATATACATATAAGTAATAATAATATGTTGTTTTGGGAGTTCTTTACGTACCTATATAGTTAACATAACAAATTAATTTTTCTTTATCTTATCTCAAAAATATTTATAGTGGGTATTCTAAAAAACGAGTTTATTTTTTTTCTAACAATCCTGAATGATCCTTTTTAACTCCATCTCGTAGAGCCGTCGTAGTTACGAAACAAAAACATGGGTATCAGACTTCGTAGTAGTGTAAAACGTAGCGAAGAATCACCTACGCTACGTAGCTTGTATCGTAATCTTACGAAGTAAATTATTAAATCGAAACCAAATGTGTCTCAAAAGTAGAACAATCTATATTTTTTATGATTTGCAGAAGTGTCCTTTAGGAGGTGGCCATTGTATATCCAAAGACCGATTAGATTGTTAAACATGAGAAATGGGTGCCATTGCAGAGCGAGGCACTGGAGCGAGCGCGACATTCGCGCGGAGAGCGCATGCGCGTGCAGGCGGAGCAAGCCGCTGACCTGCGGCGCCGCAACCAGGCCCTCGTACACAACGTACTGCCCCCACACGTCGCTCGACACTTCATGGGCGCGCGCCATCATCACCGCGACCTCTACAGCCAGAGCTACGCTGAAGTCGGGGTCCTCTTTGCTTCCATGCCTAACTTCTCAGGTACAGCACAATTTGCACTTGGGTGATTTGCCGCAACCAGGCTCTCGTGCTCCACGTATTCTCCCCACATCACGATGACTCCGCAACCAGACATTGCTCTGCGCGACGCATGGATCCATCTGACAACAAAGTTTAAAAAAAAAAAAATCGCAGTTTTATAACAGAAGTTGTAGCAGCAAGTTCGAAACGATTATAAGTTAAAATATAATACTAATTATTTTCTTAAACCCCGGAACACAATAGTACCTACCTACTGAATAGTTTAGCTTATATTTGGTAGAGGTAGTGACCAAAAAATATTATTATTAGTATTTTTATTTTATTTTATTTATTTATTTATTATTGTAAATTCCAGTCAATAAGTGATGTGTAGGTTCCAGAGGGTTGCAAATTACTAGTACTGGTACTACTATTTTCCGGTACCTATATGACATATTTTTTCTGCAAAGACACGTCTTTGTAGTTTGAGAAGTAGCACTACCATATTCCAGTGGGACGATGTTTTCAGGCTCAGAGTCAAAAGAAAATACGTAATTAATAGTAGGTCTCAGAACACAAGCACTGCAGACGTAAATAAAAATCTGGATTGACACTTTAACACCCTTATTCATAAACGTATTTTAGCTAAAGTGTTGCTATTCTCTCCTTTGTCTTTTTCTATCCTGCGCATTCGACCATGCAACTGACAGAGACAAAGCATTCTATAGCTAAAACGTATCTAATGTACGTTTATGAATAAGGGGGTTAGAATATTACGTCTGCAGTAATCAGCTATCATCAATCATCAGTGAGACTGGGCGTAAAATACCTACGTGGTCTAAAAATTTGCATAACGTCAAGGCACAACCTTGTAGAGTCTGGTACAGAAATGTACATGTCTTATGATCTGCGATAATTCCTTACCATCGTAGACTCGTTTGCCACTTATATAAAAGAAAACCAGAATCAATCATGCTGATTGATTGAACCGCACCTATATCGACATTCACTGCACTAATCACACTACCTGCTCTGTCAGCTAATAAAATTACACCGGTATTTAATTTCTTATTCCGGTATGCTTTAACCTGTTTCAGAGTTTTACTCGGAAGAAACTGTTAACAATCAAGGCCTAGAATGTTTACGATTTCTCAACGAAGTTATATCGGACTTCGATTTAGTGAGTATACTTTCGTTCTGTTTATCAGCCAAATAGTAGGTACATATTTGGAGGATTAAGTGGAGAAATATAAGAACTGAACTAACTCGAATCTGAACTAAAACCACAAAGACAATGAGGTCAATATTAATTATAGAGATTTACTCTATAATTACCGGAAATAAACAGGTGGTTCCGTTTTAAAATAGATTTGACAGATATTTAGTATGACATTTTCACGTCAGCTGTCATGTTAGTATGAGAAAGTGTAGTTAATTGTAGGCAAAAAACTGGAATCATGCTACCAAGGGGAATGTCCTGTCTAGTAATTTTATAGTAGGGGGAGCCCAGGATGCTATTTTTTGTATTTACTCGAGCGCGTCAGAATAAGATATGGTAGATACCTTGCATCCTGTTAGTAACCTCCACTCAATCTAAGGGGCTACCCTTCAGGCACATCCCTACATACAAAATGTAGGGATGCGCCTGAAGGGTAGCCCTTAAAACTTCAAAAGGTCGCTACGATCTTACTCATACTCCGAATCGTCATAATTTTGGATAGGAGCATTGTTTGGGCACATTTTACACCCTCTTAAAATATCTGACACGCTCTTCACCCATGAAGTTAATGCCGCGCCCTTTTCAAAATCTTTTGATTCTTTCAAAAATGAAGGTGAAAAACATCGACTATAGAAGAAGGAAGGCTGATTGGTCTGTGGTGAAAAATTACTCTAGAATGTCAGATACTCAGAGGGGATGTAAAGTGAACCCAATCAAAGGTCCCATCCAAAATTCTGACAATTTGGATGCGAGGCAAGCTCGTGGCGGAAGCCCTAAGGGTTCGGTTTATGGAAATCTTAGATTTGGTGGAGGTACTGAACGGGGTGAAAGGTATCTCCTATATTTTTAATCTGACGGGCTGGAATAAATTCAAAAATCCCTTCTTGGGCTCCCCTACTATTAGTACAAGATAGAATTTTAGCTGTTTGTCAATGTGACGTCGTTTCACAATGTGACGTCACACGACGAGCAACGTAAAGAATCACGATAAATCGTAAAATGACAAAGCCAAAGATATAGAAACGGTAGATACAGAATATCTTCTTCCGTTTCTTTCAATAATGGGAACGAATCATTTTGAAACGTAATATTACACTTAATAATGGATCCTGAAAGTTACAGTTCAATTTATACGTTGCTTTTCGTAAATTTCCACGATACATCGTTCAAATCGTGAAGCGACCTCACGTTGTAGGTCGACACGCCCGCGTCACGTATAGTGTTTATTTCTAAGAGACCTTACGTATTTTAAAGGCACTGCGATCGCCAATCCGCATGCCCAGCGTGGCGATTATGGCATATTCCCGTTATGGGGAGGCTTTGGTCCAGTTGTGGATATCTTTCGGCTGATATGATGAAAAACTAAATAGCGAAATTAACACTTCCATTCTAAGATATATAATGTTATATGTAAAACTATGAGGTACTTGAACTATTTGTAAGTAGGTATATTATTATATTACATAGAAAATTATTTACTGAAAATTACACATTTTCAGCTGTTGGAAGATGCCAAGTTCAGCAAGGATATTATAAAAATCAAGACAATAAGTTCCACATACATGGCGGCATCAGGCCTAAACCCTACCAGACAGATGCAGGTTAGTAGGTACTCTCAGCCATTAATTTAGAATTTAGAGGTTGACTAGGAACACGAACTGAGTTCATTTTTATGACAACAAGTAGTCAGGTAACTATAATATACCTGTTTGTTGGTTGACAAAAAATATTTTATGAGATGTTTTCCGCAGGTATAAGTTTGAACATTAAAAGCCATTTTATATTGATGGATGAAACGGTTTGAAAGGTTCGCAGCGGAGAAAACAAAAAATGGACTAAAACAATTTATTTACTGCGTAGGTTTTGTCCTGCTATTATTAGTTAATTCTTATTATAATTAGTAATAGTGACAGTCTGTCTATGATGACGTTTGAAAATGAGTAGAGACAAGACAATATCTGGTAGACATCAATTCAATTATTTTTTTTAATACTATACCTGTCTCACTTTGTGCAGAAGTATGTTAATTACATAATCTTACTAGCTGCCTCGACGAACTTTGTTAGTTAACAGCCTATTATATTATACTGTGAACTTCCGAATATACCGAAAAAAAAATCATGCGAACCGGTCAAGGCGTTTCGGAGAAGTTTGGTTACACCATGTTCCTGTGAACAAACTTCGTGCTTAGCATTTGGACCTCACCGAATCTCCGTTCCCGACTGTAGCGTGGTTACACACCATAGATTTATTATCTATAGTATTATAAATCTATGTTAAAACGCAATTAGGTAATTATCATCGGTAGTTCTAGACTGGTTCAGAGAATTGATTGGAATAACCTACCGCGAGTTGATTTTGAAGGTGGAATACCTTAGCGACCAAGTGAAAAATTTAGGCATAAAATTGGATTAGCACCTCTCATGGAGGCCTCAACTTTCTGACGTAAGCAGGAAAGTGTTCCCGATTGTTTCTTTAAGAAGACTGCGTAACTTCTTACCCATTCCAACTAAAATTGCTCTGTCGCAATCGTTGTTGCTCCCTAATTTAGACTACGCCGACATATGTTATCTCGATTTGACCCAGGAGCAATTCAACAAACTTGAGCGCCTTCAGAATTTATGTATAAGATTCATATTTGGTCTTCGCAAATATGATCATGTCTCCAAGTATAGAAAACGTCTCAAGTGGCGCCCAATTCAATTTCGCCGGAATACACACATTCTCTCTCTTTTATACTGCGTGCTGTTTAACCCGAATACACCGCAATACCTTAAAAATAATTTTAGTTATGCATGTGATGCGCACTGTCTAGCGTTACTTTCATCAAAAAATCTTCTTTTAAGCACCCCTGTTCACACATCTTCTTTCTTTTCCAAATATTTTTCAGTAGAAGCAGTTCGCTTGTGGAATTCTTTGCCTGTGTCAATAAAACAGGCACAAACTATTCAAAATTTTAAAAAATTGGTTTAAGAACACTATCTTTCTTTCTAAATATGTCTTTTACCTCTTATATTCATTTTCTCCTTCCCTTCATAGATTTGTTAACTTTCATTTTCGTTTTTCCCGTCAACCCATCGCTGTCGCTGCACCGTGCTCTAGATAGTCTCTCAAATTAGTTATATGTAATGTTTTCTTTGTTCTTGTACACCCTACTATTTCTTTCTTTCTATTTGTTTTCCTTATTTATTTAGGTTGTCTGGAAGAAATTGCTCTTTTAGCAATAAGACCGCCATTTCCGCTTCTTTTGTCTAACTACTATGTATTTTACTTGGTGTACAATAAAGAGTAATGTTGTTGTTGTTGTTGCTACACACAGTCACGAATACTCAGAATAAATTCTATACAAACAATGTAAATATTAGGTTGGGGAAAAAGTTTCTTCGCATTTTTTAAGATAATTCAAAACATTTTTTAATATAGTTTATTTAAATTTAACTAAAGTATGTATGTACCATTTTGTTCGATAACCTTTTGCCATCTTGTAGGTAGGGGCATGATCCCATTGCTATAAAAATTTTGGGACTTCTCATCAAAATACCGCGACAAGTGGATTTGGCAGTCCTCTCGTGATGTTAATCTAACATTGCATAAAGAATTCTGAAGAGACCGAAACAGGTGGAAATCTGAAGGTGCAAGGTCAGGACTATACGGCGGATGCATTAACACCTCCCAGCCAAACTCTCTTAATTTTTGCTGAGTGGCTATAGATGTGTGAGGTCTAACGTTATCATGATGAAACACCACACCCCTTCTGTTGATCAATTCCGGCCGCTTTCTCTCAACTTCTTGCTTTAATCTCATCAGTCGTTCGCAGTAGAGTTCAGAATCGATAGTCCTGCCTGGTGGTAATAGCTCATAATGAATAATGCCCTTCCAATCCCACCACACACTCAACATCACCTTATTGCGAGTTAACCCGGGATTCGCCACAGTCTGTGAAGCCTGACCGGCCTTTGACCACGACCTTTTTCGCACGTTCTTGTCGTACGTGATCCACTTTTCATCACCAGTTATCAGCTTCTTCAAAAATGATTCGGTTTCATTACGTCGTAATAAAGAATCACAAATGAGTACACGGTTCATTAGGTTTCTTTCAGTGAGCTCGTGAGGTACCCAAATGTCGAGCTTTTTTTTGTACCCAGCTTTTTTCAAATGCGCCAAAACTGTTTTGTGATCAATTCTCAGTTCTTCAGCTACATCGTAACTACTGATATGTCGATCTTGCTCCATTTTTTCAAAAATGGCATCCATTTTATCCGTAATAGGTCGACCAGAGCGAGGTGCATCTTTGACATCAAAATTTCCGGATTGAAAACGCTTAAACCAAATTTGTGCTACTCTCACAGACATTGCACTAGGTCCATAAACATCGCAATTTTTTTTCGCGGCTTGCGTTGCATTTTTACCTTTTTTGTAGTAAAATTTTAAAATGTATCGAATTTCTTCATTAGATTCACTCATCTTGACAGTACGAAAAACAAATGAAAATCACACATTTGCCTAATTTGAATTTGGAATTCTGTTCTTTAAAATTTTAACTTTCAATGATACCAAAACCAGCCGGATACAAATACTACAGCCAAAGAGATTTTATTACAAGTTGATACATACTATAATGCGAAAAGACTTTTTCCCCAACCTATTATTTATCCCGGTGCGGTGATCGAAAGAACCCACGGTCGGATGAAGGGGTCGTCACACACCG
Organism: Macrosoma leucophasiata; assembly: GCA_036365455.1. Lineage (NCBI taxonomy): Eukaryota > Metazoa > Arthropoda > Insecta > Lepidoptera > Hedylidae > Macrosoma > Macrosoma leucophasiata. The sequence continues at coordinate 14,763,772 of JAWQUS010000007.1, read as the reverse complement.
CACCTGGGCAGCATACATGTTTAATCGCACTGTTTCAATTTCGTTTAGATCGTAGCCATTAAACATCAATGCCAATTGAGATATGAACAAAATGATTTACTCATTAAATTTCAGCCATCAGACGGAGTGCGAGTGAGGTGGGCACACCTGGCGTGCCTAGTGGAGTTCGCGCTGGAACTGCAGCGGGTGCTGGCCGCCATCAACGAGCAGTCCTTCAACCACTTCGTGCTGCGGCTCGGCGTCAACCACGGACCTATCACCGCCGGCGTCATCGGCGCGCGCAAGCCGCACTATGACATCTGGGGCAATACTGTCAACGTCGCCTCCCGTATGGAAAGCACCGGTAAAGCCGGATGTATCCAGGTTAGTTCTATATAGAACGGCACCTTCAACTATTTCATGCCACTGTACAGCGACAGCCATGTATCCATCGCTACCAGCGTCATCGGCGCGCGCAAACCGTACTAAGACTTCTGGGGCAACACTATCACCGTCGCCACCCGTATGGAAAGCACCGGCAAAGCGGGATGTATACAGGTCAGTTTTATGTAAAACGGTACTTATAGGTAACCGATTCGTGCTGTGGTTCAGCAGCATCAACTACGATCTCATCACCGTCTACGACATCGGTGTGCGCGAGCCACACTGGGGCAACACTACGAATTCTGAGGCAAGACTGTCAACGTCACCTCCCGTATGGATAGCACCGGTAAAATGGGAGTTATCCCATGCTATATGTTATATGCGTTAGCATACTCTATCATCTGGAACAACACTTTCTACATAGCTGTCCGTATGGAGAGCACTGGCAAAACGGGATGTATCCAGGTTAGTTCTGTATCCATGTATCCGTGTATCCTTAAAATCCTTGTTTTGAGTCCGTGTTCACCGCCGGCGTCATAGGCGTGCCCAAGGCACACTGCGACATCTGGGGCAACACTGCCAACGTCGCGTCTCGTATGTGGAGCACATACAAAGGGGATGTTGTCGGATAAGTTATACATGCGTTTTCAATCACTTCAAACTATGATTCGCCAATGTTATAAACTTTGTATAACATTGGCGAACCAATACTATAAAACCAAAAAACTATAAGTCTAAGTATAACAGTTATACATATGCTACAAGACTTATAGTTATTATAAGTCTTATACCTACCTAGTCCTTACTCGGAGTTTTATACGAAGTATGAAATTTCTTTCTTTGTCATTAAACTGCCAGTTTAATGACAAAGATCTAAAGACTCCGTACCCGGATAACTACGGCATTTACGTCCTTTTCAATTCTTGAACTATCCAAAAACTATCGTACCTATTCAAATGTCACTAAACTACCTTTTACGGTAGGACGGCAGTACGTCACTTCCCATATGTAACAAAGCTATTGTTGTCAACTTGTCAATGTGTCGGCGTTATTTAAATGAGCAAATTTAATTTTGTGGCAACAATTAACGCTGAAGCCTACGAAAAAAGTAACGGCAAAGCTGGATGCAGGTTTCACTGTAATCCAAGGTTGGTAAACTTGTTGAAATAGGATACCTACATGACAACAAAAAATAGCATTTGGTAGATTAGTGAAATTATCTTTATATGGATATAACAATTCGGATTTGTCTGCTAGGTTCAGGAACGAGAAATCGGGAAATATATGCAAATGTGTAGGTCAAGATTAAATAGTATCTAAAACGTTCAGAGTTCAGAGACGAAATAAAGGAAGCTGTCTAAGCATATTACGACGAGATGCATCGTAAAAAAATCATTACCTCATCATAAAGAACAAATTAACTATCTCAATAAAAGCTAGACGTATTAGTGAGCCCAATTACATTTAAAATTACCTACTGACTCAAGTTTACATTTGAATTAATGTTTCCTATAGTACTTACGCGTATTATCGAAATTCGTGATGCATGTAATTACGTTTAATTACCTACTTGCATTGTTTATATGCACTATGAATACATGTAGAATGTCAGTTAAGTCTAGAAAGACTTCCTATTTTAAGTATGTGCTCATACAAGGTTCCACTGACTGATGAAACCCGGATTAGTCGGCTTAAGAGATGTAGTCACGTACTCATGTGTATAGTGTGTTTAGACGTTCTATATTTATTACAAATATGTTTATTAGGAACTTTTGCAGCGGAATATCTAAGTATATTATAATAATCGATTTTTGTTAAGGTACGGTATGGTTTATTCAAATAAACTTGGCACAAATGGGAAACTAACATCCCTCGGTCACAAATTACGATATTGCGGAACAATTACACACTGCAATTGATTGAGGACACTAGTTTATAACATATTATTATATTACACTAGCTGTTGCCCGCGGCTTCACCCGCGTGGATGTCGTTTTATAAATAACTAAGTAGCCTACGTTCTTTCTCAAAGTCAGCTCTATCTCTGTACCAAATTTCATTAAAATCGGTCTAGTCGTTTGGACGTGAAAAGGTAACAGGCAGACAGACAGACAGACAGAGTTACTTTCGCATTTATAATAGTAGTAGGGATTGATTTCCACAAAGAACAGTGCAAATTTACTTAGTAAATTACATTAATTTACAATTATCCTAATTACGACGAAACTACTTTCCACAGATTATAAAGACATGTACAAGTTTGACGTTCATTTATAGGGATGGGATTAAAGAGAACAGAATGTTATCCGATGTAGGTGCAAAGAAAAAAAAAAGGAAAAAAGTGTAAATAATGATTATAAAATAAATTTCTACGCAGGATTTATGAAAAACTGTTTATCTTATTTTTAAAAATCTTCGTTGACTAAAATACAGGTAATACATTAAAATATTTCAAAAGAACGTATACGATTTTTAGTAAATGTGTTTTTGTGTGATTTTGTATTCATATTCAAATCATTCATTCTAAGGACATATATCACTCAATGATCCACACCACTATTTTTTTCGGCAGGTACGCCATATTTGTTTACACCTTTTTGCCAAGTTTATTTGAATGGGACTACCTGTTTGGGGTCGAAACGTTTGGGGCCCTAGTGTAAGCGTTTTATTCAAAGAAATTTCCAAACTCTTGGTTGATACTTCTCGTGACCAGAGGGCTGGCCTATTTTTAGGACAAAGAATTAGCATTGCTGTTCACTGCGGCAATCCTGCCGGCCTTCTGAGGCCATTACCGCAGGAAGACGGCGATGTGGAATTCACAGACGTGTACTTTTAGTTTTATAATTAATCGGATTAGGAAAAGTATTTAGTTTAATTTAGTCTAAAAATACATTTTCAGTCGTTGCAAGTCTGTTATGAATGTATTTTCTATCTTGAAGATAGATGGCGATTATCAGTCATGGGAGTCCGTCCCTGTAAAATTAGATAAATCCCAGCCGCATCAGTCTCTGCGAGACCTCAAGATTCCATAAGGAGAGAATATGTATTAAGAAGTCAATTTTGCGCTAACCCTGTACGCTACGCAAGGTGTTTACGAAATGGATGAGCGAAGCTGCATAAAATTTTTCAAAATGCAGTCAGTCAAATGTCACCCTCAGTCTGCCCGGGATCACGGAAACTGAATAGCGACCGAAATGTCGGGTTTATTTGAAACATTTTATAGGTACTAAAAAAAAAAAAAAAAAAACGTAACTTCACGCCTGTAATCCCCGAAGGGGTAGGCAGAGGTAAATGCATGCATTCAAGCATACATGCAAACACCCACGATTCGCCGGTTACGTTTTGGCCCATGTAACAGGTGGCGAGCCTGTTGACATCTCCGGGCACATTACCAAACTTTGAGGTACTGGGAAATTTCCAGAAAATGGAAAAATCCCAATAGAACCAGAGATAAAGGCTTTTTCACCATTATCTCTGATAACCCCCTACCCGGGAATCGAACCCAGGACCTCAGCGTAGTAGTAGTGGCCTGCTACCACTAGGCTACCGAGGCAGTTAGGTACTAAAAATCATATAAATTTACAATAGCAACGAAAGTAGTTGTACTTAAATCAATAAATACGAAATAACATTTCGGTATAATCCATTAGTTCCGAATCGTTTCGCTTGATTGATTAAACACAAAATGTTTTTATGAAGATTGATACCTACGCAACCAGATATAGCGTGTCATATACAGAAAAAGTATTCGATACGAGATATTGTTTGCGCCTTACGATTAACTACAATGGAATTGACAGATATTACACAAACGCTGGCGCCAGCCGATTACAATGTAGAGTCGTTGAACACACATATTATTCGTTCAGGACCTGCGTAGGAGATTATATATATAAGTTATTGTCACAAATACCTACTTAAAATATGTATGCAGTAAAAATGCTTTCATAAGGATGCCGATAAATAACACGCACCAATGCACATGATATTAAGCTGTCGTAACTAACCTATAAATCAAATTCATTTAGGAACGATACAAAATAACAATAAGCTCTTACTTACCTTTTTTCTCATATAATACACGACACGACACGTCGGCAATATCTTTATTGAGAATTAAATTAAAAATTTGATACATAACTACATACACAAAGTGTACCGCCCATCTATTAAAAATCTATTTATATTAACCTGCATACGAGTAGGTTAGGTACATGCTAGATCGCTCTCCTTCTGTGGTAGCGTCCCCCGATGACTGGCCTTACCTGGAATTACCTCACTTACCTTGTTTAATTTATTATTTTGATTTGACTATAAATTCTCTTGAATAGCAGTTTGTAATTTTAAATCTTGCTGACCTGTCTCTATCTCATATGCGATTAGGATTCTACTAATTTCAATACAATCAGTAAAGTAATTCAACGATCGAGATGATCGAAGTTAGATTGTTATTTGAGACAGCTGATAAAAAGTGGCAGTTTTTTTGTTATTATCTCTTCAAATGTTGATTAATGGTATTCGTGCAGAAACATTCAATAAAAAATACGTCACGGGTTAAATCGCAATATAAAATTAATATGACTAAGACAGGTTTTATCAATATCAAGCATTCGATTTCGTGACATGGATTGAGATTAGTTGACATTGAAATATTTCTCCTGACTCACTAACCTGTAAAGCTTTTGATTGAAGATATGACCTTTATTAACCTACTTGACTCATTCAATTTATGTTGTTTGAAATTGTTTATCTTTGGCCACTCTTTTACAACTTGAGCTATTTATAGAATACTACATTCTGGCATTGCAGGTTACAGAAGAGACGTGTCAAATTCTACAAAGTTTTGGGTATTACTTTGAGCAACGCGGCCTCGTCGCAGTCAAAGGCAAAGGTCAACTTATGACCTATTATCTCCAGGGTAAACGGGAACCTGGAGTAGAGCAAGTGGGGCAACCGACTGTGAGTATTTAGTTATATTAGGTACATAGGCTAAGTAGCATCTAAAGACGTAAGAAAGCAGCAGTAATTGACCATGTCATGAAGTAATTTCATAAAAAAATATAATTTCATATAATGGTTGCATTAATTACCGACAGAGGCTCTGCAAGCGCTTTATTTATGAGTTAGCACGGCGACATCTGTCTGATGAGTAGATAATAGTGACTACGCGTGGTATCACGTGGCCACGTGAAAAATTCTATGGACTATTACTGGCCATCAAAATATGACGTTATGGAAACTGCGGGTGAGGAAAATGTTCTGATTGTAATTTGTAGTTTTACCTCAAAAAAAAATTGTTTCTTGCTACGTTGTGTGTGTGGACAACGTCCCAACCTAACCTGTTTCGATTTTAAAATGATGTTATGCGCGTTTCTTTGTGATTTTCATTAAACTCTAAGAAAATTGTGAACTACATTATGGCAATTATAAAAAAACATTTAACAGTTTCGAAGATATTATACAATTGCCATCAAAATTAAATTATTGTCTTTATTTGTTTTTTTTTGTCAAAAAAAATAATTTGGGTTTGTTTAATAATTTTATGGACACCCTATTTTTTATGATATGACCAATTGTAGTTGCTTACATCATTAAAACTATTTATGATCTGATCAAATCGTGAATGGAAAAAATTAACCATTTTATAAAATGTCCAAATATTTCTTGATGTGGGCAAAAATTGCGATAGGGTCTTGACATGTTCGTATCCATAAAGGTACAGTGTGATAAATTATCTTGCAAACCGAAATAACGTTGCCTGATATTTAAAATATTTTTACTACCGGAATATACTTATCTATTACGTGGTGGTACCACGGAATAGATAAGTGAGTACCACCCTCGTTGTCTGGGAATGAGCCCGGAGATCTCAATAGGTTCGCCGCATTACATGGAACAAAATCTAATTGGCGAATCATAGACTTAAATGAATGCATTTACTTATGTCTACTCCCAACAGGACTATAGGGTTGAAATTAATTTATTTTTAATCCTCCTAGACTTAATTCTGTTACTCTAGTATGTATATTATATTTATCTTTCTCAAGAGAAACTTCCTAAAGATTTTACTAGAGATTCTCTAGAGCAGTGGTTCTCAAACTTTTTAAATGATGGAACCCTTTTGGGAATCAAAATACTTGATGGAACCCTACAATAAAACAATTGTTTTTATATGTGTATTTTTTATTAATCAGCATAATAAAAGTACAATTTAACAGTTACTAATTGTTATTTACTTCACCACTTGGCAAGGACAATAATAGAAAACATTTAAAAATAAAAAATCTAACTAGTGGGAGGTATGAAACTGTTTTTTATTTTTCATCAATTGGTTGATATCAGGTTTTATGGAAGAAAGTTGGAGTCTCATATCAGCTTCGGCGTCCAGTCTATTGCGATATTTTGTTTTCGTGGCTGCGTAGGCAGAGAATCCTGTTTCGCACAAATATGTAGTTGGGAACGGGAGAAGAATATCCAGAGCCATTTGGCCAAGCATTGCATATTTATCTTGGATTCTGCACCAAAAATCATTGAGAGGCGTCGTTTTGAACAGTGACTCCATACTTGTGTCTGATGACATTTCTAAAAGAGATTCATATATCTCGTTTGACATGTTTTCAGGCTTTTCCAAGTTGGGTTAAAAAGGATTATGAATCCATGAATTCACTTTAATTTTTGTATTGTGTTCTTCGGGAAAATACTTTTCAAAAGATGCGCGCATCGAACTGAGATATTGGATCAATTCTTCAAACACATCATCTTCAAACATTTCTGAGTCGGTTTCGCTAACAAACTCACTGAGTAACGTAAAGCTTTCTATTTCATTCTTACCAATGCAAATGATCCAAAAATCTAATTTTCTTTTAAAAGCAGTTATTTTATTATAGGCCTGAAACACTGTTGTCTGTTTACATTGCAACGATAAATTCAATTCGTTAAGTTTTTGAAAGATATCCGGCATAAAAGACAATCGGTACAACCAAGTTTTATCATACAAACGGTCCTTCAAATTAAAAGAAGTATCTGCTGAAAGAAACATTTGTAACTCGGCTCTAAGTTCAAATAGCCTTGTTAAAGTTTTACCCCGAGACAGCCATCGCACTTCTGTATGGAGCAGCAGTGTTTTATGTTTGCTGCCATAATCCTCACACAATAATGAGAACAATCGGGATTGTAGTGGTCGTGATTTGATAAAATTAATTATTTTTACCGATTCATCCATAACTAATTTTAGATTTGACGGCATTTGCTTCATCGCAAGTGCTTGTCTATACAGAATACAATGACTGGATCAACAATAAGGCGCTTTATTTTTCATTCGTGCCACTGCTCCTGCTGTTTTACCTTTCATCGCCTTGGCCCCATCTGTACAAATGTCAATGCAATTGTTCCAACTGAGATTATTTTCTTCAAAAAATATATTTATTTTATTAAAAATTTCTTCCCCGGTAGTGTTTGTAAGCAGCGATGAACACATAAGCATGTCTTCTTCAAAAGAAAAAAGCAGGATAGCCAAACCAGCGACATCAGTCGACTCGTCCATTTGCAAGGCGAATCGTGTATTTTGTAGACGTGTAACTAGTTCTTGTTTGACGAAGCTTGCCAGATCATGGATTCATCGTGAAACAGTATCGTTTGATAGAGGAACAGTAGAAAGATGCTTTGCAGATTTTTCGTCGAGCATACATTTTGTCCATTTGCAAGGCGAATCGTGTATTTTGTAGACGTGTAACTAGTTCTTATTTGACGGAGCTTGCCAGATCATGGATTCGTCGTGAAACAGTATCGTTTGATAGCGGAACAGTAGAAAGATGCTTTGCAGATTTTTCATCGAGCATACATTTTGTTATGTCTAATACACATGGTTTTATTAATTTCTCAGCGATAGTATGCGCTTCGCCCGCTTGTGCAATGCGATAGCTAACTAAATATGATGCCTCCTTGGCCTTTTCGTTGATAGTTTGTGTTACATGCATCATATTTTTTTGACTTTGTAATAACTGATCTTTTTTGCGAAAAAAAATTCTTTATTCTTGTCTTTAGACTCGGGTTGTACAGTTTCTAAATGTCGGCGCAATTCGGCAGGTGCCATGGAACTATTAAGAAGCAGTTTACTACAGAGCATGCAGAGAGATGAGCCGTTGGAATCAACAAATCCGAAACTGATATAAGATTCATCATACTTCCTTCTTTTCGTCTTTGAAACCGTCGAGCTTGACGTCGTCATCTTCTGGATCGGTGATTCAGCGTCATTAGAAGCGGTTGTTGCAACACCTTTAAGCCAACGTTCCATTCTTCTTTATTTATAATGTTACACGTCAGGATAGTGGGGTTAAATAATGCACAATCGTTACTGCGTATGAGAGACTAAATTTAGTACCTACAGTGAAGAAATGTATAAAACTGAGACGACAGAATACAGCAGGCAGTAAAACAATGAACACTAGTTTCTCGCTAGCGAGCTTGTAAGTAGGTAATAACTTATCGCTCCGAACGCTAATCGTCAACTGACGACGCGCGACGCGCGATCGCCGCTTTTATACCTAGACTCGATCTCAAATATTCTCGAAAATACTCGAGTTGGCACCTTTGATAAACAAAAAGCAAAAATAAAAACAGAAATTTTAAAATTGCGTTGTAAACAATATCGACTTTATCCTTTGAAGTTAGAGTCGAAAGTCGCTTGTTGACAACTATAGCGTCTAATTCAGAGGCGGCTTTTATCAAAGAGACTGCGCGCTCACAAGTATACTACCCGCTCGTTTTAAGTTTGCCGCTGGCGATAGGTATGACGTTCGAAAAGTAGCGTCAGCAATACATAATATAAAAATATTTTTTATTTAATTGTAACAATAAAAATTGTGTATGTACATATTTGGGTAAAACAATGACAGATTGTAAGTTTTGTTGTCACGTGGGGGAGGGTACGCGCATTCCACAGACCGGCAAACTTAGAGCGAACGGGTTGTACAAGTATAAAATTGTTGATACCAAACTTATGAGATATTGTACCAGCTATTGTAACACATGTTTCTACAAATACAAATAAATAAATAAATAACGTTCATAGCGTTTTGTGCGGCCGCGGAGCGACCAGAGAGAGGTGTTTTATTTTTTTTTTCTAAATTCTTGCGGAACCCCGACAGAGGTATCACGGAACCCTAGGGTTCCGCGGAACACACTAACCCCCTTATTCATAAACGTACATTAGATACGTTTTAGCTATAGAATGCTTTGTCTTTGTCAGTTGCATTGTCCAATGTGCAGGATAGAAAAAGACAAAGGAGAGTTTAGCAACACTTTAGCTGAAATACGTTTATGAATAAGGGGGTTAGAGTATAGCTGCTCTAGAGATAGTTACCTACTTATATTATTTGATTCATAACTAAACATATTCATTTCTTTATTCGTATTGAATGGTGATGCTGATTATTGTCTAGTGGCAATGTTTAGGAATCATTATCTAAGGTTTTCGATTTATATTACTTATGAGGAAATTTTTGGTCGTTTATTGGTATGTGTTTACTACATCGAGTTTTGTGAACACACGATTGCAACAAGAATTTCAAAACTAAATCACTAGCATAAATTAATAGTTATTGTCACGCACTCGTTCGCAAAACAGAACATTGTTTTTTACATAAGTTTTCTCAATACATCTATATACATAGTAAGGGGGGGATTATTGGATTTATTCTAGCGCGTCAGAGTTAGACATGGGGGATACCTTACACCCTGTTGAGTACCTCTAACAAATCTTAACTGTCCTTATACGTTCCCGTCCGTAGAGCAGCATTTTTTTTTTCAAAAAGTTACCACGAGCTTGCCTTACATCCATTTTGCCAGAATTTTCGACGGGAACTTTGATCGCGTTCACTTACCTAACCTGCCTTCATAGTTGGGTACCTGACATGCTTCAGTACTTTTTCACCTCAATTGTTTTCAAAGGGATTTGAGCGGTTTGACCCGTAAAAGATCACGGCGTCAACGACATGAGCCAAGGAAAAAATACCAAAGAAAATTTGGCCAAACAAAGCCCCCACCCAAAATTCCCATAAAACGAGAGGTAAGTTCGTGGCTTTCTGAAAAATTTGAACAGCTGCTCTGCTTTACCGACTCGGACCAAGATAGACAGTGCAGATTATTGGAAATACTAAACAGGCTGTAAGGTACTTATCCCCCATATCTTAATCTAACTAATAATCAATCCAACATCCTTGGGCTCTCCTGCTTACAGTATTGGAACTGAAGATTTGTCTATTTTGTAAACAGTTATCAATATTTTGTAATAGAATAAGAATATATTTTTATTTTTATTACAATTCAGGTAAGGATCCAGCCATTTAAGGGATAAAACGCCGTGTCATTGATTCAAAGATTTAGGCCTATACATCATAGTACTAACGATTTATAAAACTTAGTTTTAAGAATAATCCAGTAAAGGCATAGTTGGATCCAGCTTTCTTATTAACGAACGCCCCTCTTTTTGGCCAGGGGGCCGACCGCCTAACTCTAACTTTCGTGATGCTTTCGATTGTGACATCATCTTGTCAGTTTCGTACCGCCTATCTTTTGCCTGGAAGTGTTTTCGTCCGCAGGTAGGTACATACTTCAAAGCAAAATGTTTTAATACTTTTAATACGCGCTACGAAACTGACAAAATAACGTCATAATTGAAAGCATTAGAGTTGGGCGTTCGGCCCCCAGAACCCCAGGCGAGATCAAGTCATGGTGTATAGTATATATAAGTACCATTTTTAGACCCAGTCGTTGCTGGGGTCATGATATTAGTCATAGCTGGATTTTAATTTAGGGTCCATCCAGGGATTTAGCGGGGATCGATTATTTCTTATCTTACGTTTCATTTTTGTAACAAACAAATGTATCAAAGATCGTCAGAATTTTTATACATTCGGTAATAAAAATAAAAAAAATGGAAAACAAAATTAAACAAAAGTGCATTTACATGCATTTTCCTTCAAATAATTAATGTAACAAATAGTAAACAGATGCCTTACCCCTTCTAACCAAACCTCGTTCGAGTTAATCGATTAAAATTATTTTCAGGAATAATAAAACGTCTTAAAAATGAAATGGATTGATCCCTAATAGTACTAATAGTTTATTGGTCAGTACCTACCTACCTATCTACCGTTTTTTTTTTAGTTTATAAGAACAAGCTTTACGTAACTCCTAAAACGTCCTCCTCCGATGGTCTGCAGATACATGGAATGGCGGCAGGCAGCGTTACGCCCCGGACAGTCTACCCGGACAGGCCGATCTTACCATATCGCTCTGTTCGGTGAGGCGTCCCGGGTTGTAAATCGCATTTCTACATGATTCTACGGCGTGGAAGTTCACACGAAAATTATGAATACAATGTGTTAAAAATAGTTCTTATAGATATTTTAGGCAGGGGTAGACCATCGAAAACGTTTCCGCTCATGCAAAACATTGCAAATTAGACTTTATTCATACACAAGGCACCGACTAGACTGACCGGGCTTTTTTTTGCTGGATTGGAGAATACATACCTTTTAAAAGTAGTAGGTACATATATAAATAGCTAATCGACGATGAGTACCTAGGTAAATTGTACAAACATTACCTAGTTACCTTTTATAATGTGATTCGTTCTATGAGTAAGCGAATGCTTAAGTAGGTATGTACCTACTTACTTTAGTGTAAATGTAGGATTATAAATTGTTCAGTCATAGCCTCATTGTTTTGGATTGATATTAGGTACACTTAAGTTATTTTACAAAAAAGAAATTTAATACATGTAATTAATTTAAATTGGTGTAGGTGAGGTTGCTGAAACCAGAATTATTTATTCTATTTGGATCTTTGGATCTCTGAATAATACGGAAATTAATTAATATTTACTAAGATATTAAGTGTTTGAAATTAGACTTCGTACCATACATGATACCTACCTATGCTGGAAAGTTCAGTTTGTTATTTCTATATTCGTAGCATATTCTTTAAATTATATACCTAAGTAGGTGTCTTCTTCGCAGGTTTTTTTAAGATAAAATAAAGAATTTCGAGCAGATTTTTATCACAATATCTTTTAATTTCCTGTAATCTATAATCTTAAATGCAGACGTTAAGTTTGGCATTTTAATTTTTATAAAATAATGGCGATTCTTTTCACTTTTTCCAGTGGATAGAGAGTGGGAGTGGCGGGACATTGGTGGCGAATGGCTCGGCGGCGGCGGGCAGCACTGCTCTGGACGACCCGGGTGCCGACCGCCCACTTCTGCCCTAGTCCCGCACACAAACATATCTACATCGAGACCCACCGAACTTCTCACTAATTATGGATACCACCAAAACTAGACTGCAATCTAAAATATACTACTGCAGAGAAAACCACAACCCACTTGCTGCGAAATAGTCAATGAACTTTTAGATAAGCAGGCTGGGCAAGACTGTTCAAAATTAATTTAAACTGAGTACACTCTGCAGCATTCCAAGTGTGCCTGCAAAATGAACATAAAATAATACCTCTTAGTTAAGTCTCAAAACACTTTTGAATATTCTAACTTCTACCACACTCTGTATCTCATATAGAACTGTAGAATTATCTGAACATTACAAATTATTTGTTATTTTACTTATTCACTGTTTGCATTAACTATATTATAATAAGAACAAGTGTTTTGTGGCTAAGCGATGAGATAGTGTCTGATCAGAAAAGCTTGTTTTTTCAAATAAGTTTCTTGTCAAAACATGCATATTTGCGAGTCGGACATGCGCACTAAGGGTTCCGTAACATTAGTTATCTAATGTTAAGATTTTAAAAAGGCATAAAATCACGTTTGTTGTATAGCGTCAAGTTATAACCATTTTCGTTGAAAAAGGATTAATTACATTTCAATTTGTTGAATTTATTATAAACAGCGGGAACTTCTAATAACTCAAAAAGTAAGCTCGAATACTCAAATTGATTTATTTACGCATAAGTTACCTACATGTTGGATTGTGGTGCGAGTATCTGAAGTGTATTAAAAATTGCATATTTGAAAAACTGATTGCCACACAGTAACGAAACGCTCAATCTATTTACGGATACATTAGTTTATCAATGTCCACCGAACAGATGAACTAAAAATTAATATGTAAGTATATATACACACCTACATTTGTCTCGAACGCAAAATAAGACGTAACTGATCCAAGATCAGGTCAAATGAGGCAATCAGTGTCCAGTAGATGTTAAATCGTTTTCAAATAAAACATTAACTGAATGACCTTTAGTAAATAAGTATCTGTCATTAGTTTTGTAGAATTACAATAAATACCAAGGGATTCCAACGTGATAAGAACGGACAGAGCATTGCGGATTTAGTGGTAACTCATGTGTTGTGTTCGCTGATGATCTTTATTAGAAACATAGGTTGTAGGTGATAAACCAATGAGTCATTCAGCCCTTTTTTAGTAATAAATGTGACACAGTTGCAGTTCACGTGTATGGTAAATAATGAAGCCAATAGACAAATAGGTAAACAAAAACCGTAGGTCAAAATCTAATGTGTTGCCACCTCTGAGGCCTATTATGTTTTGCCCATAGAATTATAACGCTCTATGGTTTTGCCTGAGTGACAGACATTACGGGGCATAATTCCCATTTGGTTTTGTACTTTTATCTTTTATGGCCTAGTGCTAAGACCATGGAAGCTGTTTTTATGACTGGTACCTATAAGCTCATCCATTGCCTTCTTTCTATCTAATGCGGTTCGCAATCTGACTGTAAGCACCCGTGGATAATAAATATAAAATAATAAGAGTAGGTAATAATGGATGTACCTATTATGCTCATTATTTTTATCAGTTTCTACTTAATAAACCCTTTGACGGCTGAGTCAAGTTTATTCCGTTTATTCATTTATTTCATTATATATCTAGGCTCTTGAAGAGGACTTTTAACACGTAACTTTTTTAAACTACCTAGAGTGAATAACTACTTATAATATTAAAAAAAAACACATAATACATATATTAAAAAAAGAAACGAAACAATTATGTATAATATTAAAAGTAACAATTATTGTTTTATATTATTTCGCATTAACACATGCTTGTGAAATATATTTATTTCCATTTTTCTTTAAAGTATCAATTATTTACAAATACCTCCATTTCCCCATTTCAAAAGAAACTGAGAAAAGGAATGAATTTGATCGTCATAATAGGACTAATAGGTAAACGTAACTTCACGCCTGTAATCCCCGAAGGGGTAGGCAGAGGTAAATGCATGCATTTAATCATACATGCAAACACCCACGACTCGCCGGTTACGTTTTGGCCCATGTAACAGGTGGCGAACCTGTTGCCATCTCCGGGCACATTACCAAACTCCGGGGTACTGGGAAACTTCCAGAAAATGGAAAAATCCCAATAGAAGCAGAGATAAAGGATTTTAGACCGTTATCTTTAATATCCCCCGACCCGGGAATCGAACCCAGGACCTCCAGCGCAATAGTAGTGGCCTGCTACCACTACGCTACTGAGGCAGTTAAATAGGTACTCATAATAAAGCTTATTCACTTGGCAGAGTTCCAAGTGCAGTCATAACTGAGAAGAACTCCGCCACTGAAGAAACTCTGTACAGATCTTTTCAATTTAAACTAAATCTAATACAGTCTGTAAATCCAAAGTAGAGGTTTTCGAAATAGCCTGGGAGCGATCACTTCAATCCCATGGTGTAGGGTCATTAAGATAATCACACATTTTATAATGATTGCACACGTATAAGCGTTTTTTGATTACTTTCTTAAATTTATTTATAGAAAGACTTTGAACATCTTCAGGTATTTTGTTAAAGAAGCGTACCTATACGTTGACCTCTAAAAGAATTACTCCACCTACGCAGTCGTGTTGTATGCACAGATTGCACAGACAACTTGTGTTTGTTCGTAGTATTCATATGATCATAAGCTCTACTATGAATTTCGCTAATATTTTTGCGTACATACAGTACATTTTCGGAAATGTATTGCGAATTGGCGAAGCTACTGTCAATATATTTATTTTATATTTCATCTATCTCTGAGAGACACTCTCGGACTTAGCAGTAATCGAGTTGACCTCGCTGATTACATGTTTCTTGCTGATAAGGACAATAATAAAATAATTAATGATGCGTACTTACCTGTCTATAATTAAAATTAAATGTATCAGTGAGGTCTAAAAATGATAAAGTCTTAATACATATTTTTATTGACTGTATGTATGTATTTATGTATCTTCAAGCCAGGTCCCTAACGGGGAAGGCAGAGAGTGTAGAGCGCCAGATATCCCGGTCCTGACAAACCTCTCGTGCCTCGTCTACCTTCATCATTCTCTTCATACATGCACACCATCAGACAGAACTCGACCTATTTGGTCATGGTAGGTCAGTCTTGGTCTTCCTGGGCCTCTGCCACCATCCATATTCGCATTGTATATCTGTTTAGTCATTCGCTCATTCGACATTCTTTCTATATGCCCGAACCATCCTAACATACCTTTTTTCATTTTTACACCGATACTATCATTCGCACAAAGCCTCTTTATTACACCATCTTCTTTATTGACTGAATAATAAAAATATTTATTACTTAAGACTTAAAATGAACCACCACTTACTTTTCACTCCCCTAATTTGCGAACTCCCAAAAACCTCCTCTTATTTGTTCCTATTTATTTTTATTGGACAAGAGCAAACACAGAGTTGTAAATTATAAACTGATGTCATACCTAAATAAACTTTCCATAAGAGAAACAAAAAACCTTACTATAACAATCAAAGGAACTTATTGCGAAAAAAATATCGAGAGTTGACCAAAATGATCATTCATTGAATTACAAACATCATGTTTAATAGTTACACACTAGTTTTTTACTGGTGGTAGAGCTCTAGCGACGGAGCTCGCGGGCGTAGGCACCACCGCATTACCTAATGTACCTACATGCCTCTAAATGGTAGTGTTCAGCACTATTGTGTTCCGGTCAGGTGGTAATGTACGGCCCTGTAATTACCGGGACAGAGGCATAACACCTTAGGCCTCAGGAGTGGTAACGCATCTACATTTTGACTTTGGTCTTTGTGTGGGTGTCCATAGGCTGCAGTCATCACTTAACATCAATGTGAACTGCATGCTTGTATACAACTTCCATTACATAAAAAAAAACATGAATACGACGTTTTTTATAGGTTTGACTGAATACCTGAAACACCATAATATAAAAGTATTCAATAAAATACGTGAGGACTTTGCTCCAGGTATTCATACAAATTTAAGATTGAATAAGGTTGTGTTATGAACACAATACTGTGGGAGAGTGCAATCAAAATAATTAAAAGGTACTTTGGCAATAAACAGCCGTCTTACATTTTTCGGATGGTCATCTGCAATAATTTTAAAATTGCATTTAGAATACCTAATTAATAAATAATACTTGTAGGTAACTAATTATAATTTCTCTAGATGTGTAGGTTCGTCTTAACTTATCAAGATTTACACTTAGTAAGTTAATGAAGTTTATATTTTATTGCTTTGATTTTGTAGGCATTATAAATTCAACATTATTTCAAAATGTTTTTCATCTTTGTATTAACAAGAATAGATTAGCCTATTTTTTATATTTACACCTTCTTTTCCGAGTTAGGAGTTTGCTATGAACCATTGAAATATTGATTGTATGCAATAAACCTACATAAATTAATAACAAAAATGTAACTACATTTTGTTTTCACGACGTTGGAGGTACCTACTCAAAACGCACATTCATTTTCCTGATGAATGAACCGGCATCTAGATAGGTATTTAATTAAAAAAATATATATGTAAATTATTAAAATGTATATTATATTATTTTTTTTACATTTGAACATTTTTGTGTACTTTTCTTCCTTTATTCCCATTAGTTCGATTCATTCGTTCGATTGTTGAACTAGTGAGAATTGTTTTTCTCATTTGGTCAACCGTCGAACTAGTGAGATTTAAAAAAATACCTAACACCTTTGACCTAACCTAAGTCGGAGGCACCCACGAACCGATAAAAACGAAAAAAAATCTCACTAGTTCGACGGTAGAACAAATGAGAAAACAAATCTCATCAGTTCGACGGTCGATCTAATGAGAAAAAAATTCTCACTAATTTGACGATTGAACTAATGAATGGAACTAATGGGAATAAGCCCCTTTCTCACCCATACCCTATGTACCTGAGTCAGATTTGAATGAGCTTCTACTAAAACAAAATATTTTGTACACTTATTCCTAAGAACTAAAATTCCTATTAGCAGATTATGGTGTACTTCCTAATAAATTTTCATTAAAAACTTATTGACGCCCTAATGTTGTAACACTTAATTATGCTGTTCAATAAACTATGGTTATTACTTATATTAGTTATTTATAAATGTTAGATTAGAAATTGACTGTTGTAAATCTTTATAAAATTAATTTCTTGTTAAGGCTACTATTCTAATGACAGCTTATTCACCTACCAGTAAATTTGTTAGAAATTTTAATATTTTTATTACGTAATAGAAATCATTTTAATATGAAACTATTATTTGGAAAAAATCGATTACATGTAGCATCCACATAGGTTACATACAAACAAACTTAGTCCTCCTAATGCGAGTGTTCTCCTGTACGATATTTAATTCCAACCTTGATGCAGTGGGTGCACGGGTAAATAGATTACCCGTGCACCCACTGGCTAAACCCACTGGTGGGTTGGCGGGTAATACCTATTTAAACAATGACCCCAATATTCCACCATTAGTCTCATTAAAAGTTAAAAAATGACAATTTATACATAAACTCGATTTCCCATTTTCAGTTCTTACACTTTGTAAACCTGAAAAAGTGATCGTCGATATGTATGATAACTTTCCCTTTCAACTGTTTTGAAATGCAATATTTTTCTACTCTACAAGTACTTTACGTTTTATATTGAATAATAAATAGGCCATGGCTTGTAATAATGCAATTACCAAATTAAATGTAGGTAGATACATACTTTATGTTATGTTACTGTACCTGTTTAGTCTGCTTTAATTGTCTTACTCTTATATACTTTCGATTGGTGAATAGTGGTTGTGAAACGATCATTTACATCAAGGGATCATAGATGGTCCAGTTCCGAGTTGTCCATCTAAATAAGTACTTACATAATAATATGTTTGTTTTGAATCCGGATCCCTATATGTGAGATATGCATCTTATGTCACCTAAGACTTGTAAGGGAAAAAATATGTGTACTTTTATTTATTATTTATGAATAAGTGTTTATCATAAATACATACCTGTTTTGTATAAAAGCATGTACCTATAACTGTTTCTTCAAAGTATGTAAAAGATGAAGGCAACTCTAAATCAATATCATGTTGTATCTATGTTAAAAAAGGATTATACGTTTAAATAATATAATGTTCATCTAAAACCATGTCTACTGCACGTGTTTTGTTTCACATTGATGGACTATAATTTTGTCAACCTACTCGTCTTTTACGTCAAGTCGAAAGTCATCAGTGTTACTAAAAGAAAATAATGTCGAATTTTACTGGTGGAGCTCTACTTCAGGCACCACGTTACTTAATCTGCTTGCCGTAAAATACACTAGGTACCATTTCAGTGCACAACAGTGCTGTCGTGAAACGCGACCGTACATTACTACCTATGTACGACCCCGTAATTTCTGACACGGAATGGCCAGTTTTGGCCTCAAAAGTGACAACGCATCTACGTTGAAGTCTCGGCTTTTTTTGTAGATGTTTAAAGTTACAGTATTAATTTACTATAAAAAATATATATATATTTATATGAACTTAAATTATTTTATACTAGTGGCTCGCCCCGGCTTCGCACGGGTTCGCACGGCCCCTTTATTTAATAATATTAGTATAGACTACCTGAGTAGTCTAGTGGTAGCAGGCCACTACTGCTACTCGGAGTCCTGGGTTCGATTCCAGAGATAAAGGTGTAAAATTGGTTTCTTGGCTCTATCAATGGTTCTTATGGGTTTCTTCCTTTTTCTGGAAGTTTCCCAGTACCTCGGAGTTTGGTAATGTGGCCGGAGAGGTCAATAAGCTTGCCACCTGTTAAATGGGCCAAAACGCAACCGGCGAATCTTGGGGGTTTGCATGTATCCTTGAATGCATGCACTTAACACTGCCTACCGATTGGGGGATTACAGGGGTGAAGTTAAGTTTTAAATTATTTGATTTTTGTTTACTTACGCCTTTGTGTGCAAGTAGTGTGTAGGGCTAAGGACGCGCAGGAGACATCGTATTATTATGTTCTTTATTTCACTTCATAGACGTCTCTATTAAAAAAGTTTTTTATGTCATAAAGTGACAAAAAAGCATACAGCTTACATTGATGGCAAGTAATATTGTAGCCTACAAACATCTACATGAAACTATAAATTTCCATATAGATGCGTTGCCACTCCTGAGGCCTAAGGTATTATGTCTCTGTGCCGAAAATTACAGGGCCGTACATTATCACCTGACCGGAATACGATAGTGCTGAACACTACTATTTAGCGGCAAGTAGATTAGGCAATGCGGTGGCGCCTTCGCCCGCGAGCTCCGTCACAGGAGCTTTACCACCAGTGGAAATTTATTTGATTATTCCGACTCGTTAAAGCAATTGAAGTATCGAATGAATATAGCTTGAATTTTCTGCATGGATTGAAGTATATTGTGTACGTATGTAAAGGTACCCAATCAAGAGATTACTTTGATATAATTTATAGATAATTAATGACCTCATCTTTGATCGATGGTGACCTTATGTCGTAGTTCACGGATATATTCACCGATTCTTCGTATGTATGCCATTCTTAATTATGTATGTATAGGTATAAAAGATATTTGTGTCGTCGATTATTACGAGATTTACATGACAGACCGCGACGAGATAATATAATACAGAGACGCGTGCTGTGTGTATGCCAGTCACATCACACCACGCTTACATAATATTCCGTTTGCGGATAAATCTGTAGTTCATGTTGCCTCATCTTCATCTTCGTGTATTGAGTAGCTATATTGTGATATTTATTAGTGAGGTATTATTATATAGGTCTATTAGTATTGATCGATGTCGCTTAACTTTAGGCTTTAGCGATTGTAAGTAGAAAAATGTGTATTTTTAAACATTAGTATTGTTGAATAATAGCGGATATTCAATGTAAGTAGGTACGTAGACTTTGAATATTAGAAGCTTTGGTTTCATGAATCGCCTAGAAATATTAGCCTATTCTAACTTACGAATGTAATATGTAGATATTAGATATGTTAGTGAAGTATCGACTTGATGTCCGATTAAAATGTAGGAATATAACGGATTAGATTCCTTGTAATTTAGTATAATATTGGTAACTAAGTATGTCTTGTAGGTACACTGGCGCGCCTGTTAACATAACTATATCTACAACGTAATCTAGTATATTCAATGGTGATACTACGTAATATCTATTGTGGTAGTTTACATTAAACTCAGATTGATCTGACTTTATTATTTCTCTAGTGATGACTTTACCTTCCTGTGATTTGTGACTATTGTGTAATTTTGTACATGTTCTAGCTGAAGTATCTAAAGGTTAGACCTTTTGTGGCTATAATGTATTAAATAAAGCAATATCTATCCAATATAGAATGTTTTCAAATTATTCAAACACAAAACTCCCTCTTGAAATAATTATTTATCCTATATTATTTATATACAACATGTAACGGGAATAATGTACACTCTCTAACACCCCGATTAGAAAATCGAGTTATAATCGTAATACATGAACTAAAATTAGATGTTTATGTATTTTAAAATTTTTATTTAAGAAAAAAGTTGTTCTCAATTTGTATAAAAAGTATGCACACCCTATGCATACTTACCCTACCTCTACCTATGGCCGCACATAAAACACGAACCTACTCACACACGTACACTGTTGCAATGTGATCTAGCCTAACCTGCGTACCCTTATTTAACACTCGCTAGTAATGTGATTAATTTCCGCTATTTTATATCTTAAATCATAATTTACAATAAAAAGCACGTCTTAACGAGTTCTAATAAAGTTGTTGAGACTAGCATTTTATTATGGATAGACGTTAGTCTCATTTTCGTTTATAATTATTGTTCTCCAAATGGGTGACCATAATTTCTTTAAAAGTAATTAATTTTGGGACAAAATATTACCTACATCAAAAATGCCTGTAATCGATTCGGTTATCGATTCTGAACAAACTAGTTTCGGGTTGTACATTTAATCCTGTTACAGGTTGTATTTATCCTACTTATCTTTTTTTTTATGTAATGGAAGTGGCAAACAAGCACAGTTCACATTCATGTTAAGTGATGACTTCAACCTATAGACGCCTACACAAAGACCAAGATCAAAATGCAGATGCGTTACCACTCCTGAGGCCTTCGGTGTTATGCTTCTGTGCCGGAAATTACAGGGCCGTATATAACCACTTGACAGAAACACATGGCATTAACAACTGACCGGAATACGATAGTGCTGAACACTACCATTTAGCGGCAATTACCTAAGGTAATGCGATGGTGACTACGCCCGCGAGCTCCGTCACTGGAGCTCTATTTAAGCTTGAAACAGGACAACGTACAGGACGTTACTGACGTTACTTACCACTTTCTTTCTGTAAAACGTAAATCCTGTTTTTTTTCATGTTTTTCATTCTTCCCTGTATTCTTCAATGAACATAGATACTATCTATGTTCATTGAAGAATACAAAAGCTGAAATTTGACATGTAGGTACCCTATCTATTAAATACATGTCAAATTTCAGCTTTCTACGACCAGTTGTTTCGGCTATGCATTGTCTGTCGGTCAGTAACCGAAGGCTTTTACACAGGTTCCACTATATTGATTTAGTGTTTCTTTTTTTTTTCCCTGGTATTTATAAAAGATTATGCAGTACACAAAGATAGTAATGAATACCTACCACTACAAAAAATGAGACAAAATGAAACGTTTTATGTCAGAGATACGAACGAACATAGGAAAGACCATAGGAACGAGGAACCACATATTGTCAGGTGAAGAAGATAGTAAAGGTGCCAAATACAAAAAACTATTTGAAGCATTTTTTTATATCCAGCTTTTGAGAGGTGTATAGTTAAACTCAACTAAGATTTAATACTAAAAATAAATTAACATTGACTGAACAAAATTTTACAGATACATAATTTACACTTCTACAGTTTTATTATAAGTGTAGTAGTATCTATACTTATAATAAAACTGTAGAAGTGTAAATTATGTATCTGTATGCAGCCATATTTTTATAGGCAACCAAGTGGATATATATTCTCTTGATCATAAATATGCGTAAAAATAGGTAACATATCGAAATTATTCTGCAGTGGGATCCTTATTTTAACCTGGGAAAAATGCGTTATGCGGGTGGGTTATGTGTAACATGACCATACGTCCCGTTTTGAACGGAACAGTCCCGTTTTCATGCAGCCCGTCCCGGTGTCCCAGGAAAATTTTTGGGAAGCGAAAATGCCCCGTTATCGGTAATCTCACCAAAAATTTATATGAAACTAGCGTAGGTACCCGACTGAAATCGTCCTGTAAAAGTCAATCCGAAATTTCAACAATTTAAAACAATCGATGGCGATACCTAAGGTACTCGTACTTAAAGAAGGGCGTTATAGCTGGGCGTTCGTAAGTAAGCCTCATCCCCCCTGTTTTCTTGAAGGTTAATTTTGAGAATGTCCCGTTTTGAGTGACGATAAAAATGGTCACGTTAATTATGTGGGACTCCGGGAAAAGACATCCGTCTACCCACTAAAAACTCCTGGGTGTTCCGACTCGTCTGCCATTAGTGGCGGGGTTATGGGAACGCTTTTTTTAATTGTGTGTGTACATCAATTAGCTTTCTTTGAGTACCATTGAGTCGCTCATTTACCGTAAACAAATCGTGATTTTCTTTAAAAACAAAATATGAGAACACACAATAATTTAACTTTAATTAAGAGACGCAACATAAATGGTCGCAATCAAGCCACATCTAAAATATGGAAGTAACTTTTCTCATCAGAAATCCAGATGACATGCAGGGCTGATACTTGCCAGGCGAATATGCTAAGTACAATAACCATATCTATCGTACTTAGCATATTATGACTCATCCCTACAAAAAATTCTAGGCTTACAGGCGTTCCGATACTCGAAGGGTTCACTACTTGCTCTTGGACCATTAATAACTAACCAAATTAAAATCTAAAGGATCCATCCCACGAGCTACGGATGCCAGCTACGGGTGGGAGCTACGTATGCCTACGTGATTGCTGTAGTGACGTACTTTTCCTACCATCGACGCGTTGAGTGAATTTTTATTTGCGGTCGCGGCTCGGTACTCTTTTTTTATGTTATGAAAGTGGCAAAAAATCATGCAGTTCACATTGATGTTAGTTGATGACTGCAGCCTATAGACACTTACACAAAGACCAGAGGTCAGAATGCAGATGCGTTACCAGTTTCTGGGGCCTAACGATACGATAGTGCTGAACACTAACATTTAGCTGTAGCTATGATTGGGTGTTCATGGTGTGGAGACGAGCCATCAACATTCCCCAAATTAAACAAAAAGCGGCCAAGTGCGATCGCCCATGAAACTTCCGTAGTAGCACGTAATAGTGATCGAAAATTTTGTTTGCTATAAACTATCCACCAAAATAAGAGTCTTCATAGCTATCATCATCATCACTCGAGCCGAATGACGTCCACTGCTGAACTTCGCCTTCCTTTCAAGGTTGACTGACTGCAATTGTGGATGAATTCACTTCCAGTAAAAGAAACTTCTTTCGCTAGTGGGTCACGTCCCTACGCCAGTAATTTCTTGTACTCTTCCGAAATATTTGCTCTGGAAATGGGTCTACCGCGGTAAACAACCACTAAATGTATATAATGAAGATAAAAGAAAAACTATAACAACTAAGTAAGCTTACCAAGTTTACAACTAATTGTCAATGAACTTAAAAAAATACTGAGATTCTCTTTTAAAAAATTTACTAAAAGGGTGTTTGTTTCATCTATACTTATAATAATACTGTACAAGTGTCAATGTACATTGAAAATATAAAATTAATACCAGGGGATGTTACTAGATCGATACCGAACACAAATATGTGATTAGAAAAAATTTTGTCTGTCTGTCTGTCTGTTTGTTCAAGCATCACACAAAATCTACCGGTTTTGAATTACGATGAAACTTGGTATACTTACACTTTATACGAGTGTAAGTATACCAAGGAAAATATCAAGGAGTCCAAGGGGGCATACAATAAACGTGTTTTTTTACGTATATTTTTTGCTCGATATCAATTACGGTAGCAAGAAGACACTTGAAATTTTTACAGAATTTTTAGTTCTTAGGTATATTGTATATTAACTTACAACAAACGAAATTTTTATGACATTTTTTTACGGAACCCTTCGTGCACGAGTTCGACTCGCACTTGGTCGGTTTTTTCTCTGTTAGTAACAATTAGCATACCGCATAGCAGCGTCCCGGAATAAAACAATCGCCGCTATGATCACCATTCAGGATGCCAAGCGCGGCAATTATGGCGTATTCTTTCCTTATGACGCACAACACTTTTAGGAGCATCTTCGGGAAAGGCTTTGTCCAGCGGTAGGTCTTTTGGATGTAATTATGATGATGGTGATGGTGGTGGTGGTGGTGTTAATGGTGTTGATGGCATTGGTGGCGTTGGTAGTGGTGGTGGTGGTGGTGGTGGCGTTGGTGTCGTTGGTGGCATAGGCGTTGTTGGTGACTCTGGTGGTGGTGTTGGTGACGTTGGTGGTGCTGGCGGTGGTTTTTAGTGGCAATGAAGGCATTGGTGGCGTTGGTGACGTTGTTAGTGTTGGTGGTAGTTTTGGAGGCAATGGTGGCATTGGTTGTGGTGGTGGTGGTGGTTTTGGTGGCGTTTGTGTCATTGGTGGCATTGGTGGCGTAGGTGTTTGGTGATGGTGATGGCGTTAATGGCGTTGTTAGTGATTTTAGTGGTGGCGGTGGTCCACCACCTACATGAGTATTTGTACTTACTTACTATTTATTATCATCACTACCACCTCCAGGTGGTAGTGATGATGTAAATGATGATAGTGGTGGTGGTGACATTAGTGGGTAAAAATTCGCAACGTAAATATTCAATTTTTCTCTTCTGCCAGCTGTTACGGAGTGCCAATATTATGCATAGATCTATCTTTAATCTTTCATTATCTGTTAGAAGCACTAATTGACTGAAACTTTACAAAATCTTATAATAATTTTCTATAAATAAATATTATGCATAGAAGTTTTGATGGTCTTTTCGAAAATACGATTCAGCAAAGGGTGGATGCGTGTTTCCATAATAAGCAATCTTTCGCAATCCTAGCAGCCTGTTTGCTTTTATCCCCGATGGCCATACGTCTAATATCGTGTACAGAGAAGAATTACTCCAAAGTAGATTTTTAAAGCTACTTAAAAGTGTATATAATCCAAAATTAACTAAATTGTATATCCAAAAACGCTGCCCAAAGTCCCAAAGCCATTATTCCACGCAAACAAAGTTGCGGGCACAGCTAGTGTCAATAATAAAGTAACGTCAAAGAATCATATCGCATATTTTAAACTATCTATAATATAAAAATAAGTCGAGTTTTCCTTCCTGACGCTATAACTCCAGAACGCACAAACCGATTTCCACGGTTTTGCATTCGTTGGAAAGGTCTCGGGCTCCGTGAGGTTTATAGCAAAGAAAGTTCAGGAAAAAAATATTTATAAAACGACATCCACGCGGGCGAAGCCGTGGGCGACAGCTAGTGCTGTATATATCTTCTGACGTTTTTAGGGTTCCGTACCTAAAACATAAAAACGGACCCTATTACTAATCCTCCGCTGTCTATCTGTCTGTCCGTCCGTCCATCCGTCTGTCTGTCACCAGGCTGTATCTCATAAATAATGATACTAGCGATCATTATTACAACAAAAAACAAGCAAAAATTTTCACAAATTATGTATTTCTGTAAAATGTATCTAATGTACGTTTATGAATAAGGGGGTTAGTGTTTGTTTCGTGTCAATCGGTTAAGAAATAAAAAAGTTATGACAATTTAGGGAATCATATAAAATATTTTTAACTATTCTGTATCTATTTTCTATTTTTTAGGGGGTTTCGGACCTAAAAGGTACAAACGGACCCTACGGATTACTAATTCTCCGCTGTCTGTCTGTCTGTCTGTCTGTCTGTCTGTCCGTCTATCCGTCTGTCTGTCATCTCATAAAAAGTGATAGCTAGAAAGCTAACATTTTCACAAATTAAATATTTCTGTTACCGCTATAAAGACAAAATTAATTACTAAAAATAAGAAAATGAAAATATTAAGGGGTCCAAGGGAGCATACAGTAAACGTATTTTTTTTCGTTTATTTTTTACTCGATATTAATAGCGGTAGCAAGTAGACGCTTAACATTATCACAGAATTTTTAGGTCTAATGTTGTATATTTATTACCTACCAAAAAACTTAATTTTTGGTACGGAACACATCGTGCACAAGTTCGACTCGCACTTGGTCGGTTTTTTCTTTGTTAGTAACAATGAGCATAGCGCATAGCAGCGTCCCGGCATAAAACAATCGCCGCTTTGATCACCATTCAGCATGCCAGATGTGGCAATTATGGCATATTCTTTCCTTATGACGCACAACACTTTTAGGAGCATCTTCGGGAAAGGCTTTGTCCAGCGGAGAGGGATGGACGTCTTTCGGATGTAATTATGATGATGGTGATGGTGGGGGTGGTGAAGGTGGCATTAGTGAGTAAAAATGCACAACGTTAATATTCAATTTTTCTCTTTTGCCGGCTCTTACGGAGTGCCTATATTATGCATAGATCTATCTTTTATCTTTCACTCCTATTAAGCACTAATTGACTGAAACTTTGTACTAATTATTATTATACAAAACTTCATAATAATTTTCTGTAAAAAAAATATTATGCAAAGAAGTTTAAAATGACCTTTTCGAAAATACGGTACGGAACCAGCATAGAATGGATGCGCGTTTAAAAACATAATTAGCCTTTTTCGCAATCCTAGCAGCCTCTGTGTATCCCCGATGGCGATACGTCGAACGTCCCAACGCCCAGCGTCCCGACGCCCAGCGTCCCGACGTCCAGCGTCCCGACGCCCAGCGTCCCGATGTCGAGCGTCTCGACGACCAGCGTCCCGACGACCAGCGTTCCGACGCCCAGCGTCCCGACGCCCAGCGTCCCGACGCCCAGCGTCCCGACGCCCAGCGTCCCGACGCCCAGCGTCCCGACGCCCAGCGTCCCGACGCCCAGCGTCTCGACGCCCAGCGTCCCGACGCCCAGCGTCCCGACGCCCAGGGTCCCGACGCCCAGCGTCCCGACGCCTAGCGTCCCGAGTTCGAGCGTCCCGACGCCCAGCGTCCCGACGCCCAGCGTCCCGACGTCCAGCGTCCCGACGCCCAGCGTCCCGACGCCCAGCGTCCCGACGCCCAGCGTCCCGACGCCCAGCGCCCCGACGCCTAGCGTCCCGAGTTCGAGCGTCTCCACGCCCAGCGTCCCGACGCCCAGCGTCCCGACGCCCAGCGTCCCGACGCCCAGCGTCCCGACGCCCAGCGTCCCGACGCCCAGCGTCCCGACGCCCAGAGTCCCGACGCCCAGCGTCCCGACGCCCAGCGTCCCGACGCCCAGCGTCCTGACGCCTAGCGTTCCGACGCCTAGCGTCCCGAGTTATAGCGTCTCGACGCCCAGCGTCCCGACGCCCAGCGTCCCGACGCCCAGCGTCCCGACGCCCAGCGTCCCGACGCCCAGCGTCCCGACGCCCAGCGTCCCGACGCCCAGCGTCCCGACGCCCAGCGTCCCGACGCCCAGCGTCCCGACGCCCAGCGTCCCGACGCCCAGAGTCCCGACGCCCAGCGTCCCGACGCCCAGCGTCCCGACGCCCAGCGTCCCGACGCCCAGCGTCCCGACGCCCAGCGTCCCGACGCCCAGCGTCCCGACGCCCAGCGGCCCGAGTTCAAGCGACTCGACGCCCAGCGTCTCGACGCCCAGCGTCCCGACGCCCAGCGTCCCGACGCCCAGCGTCCCGACGCCCAGCGTCCCGACGCCCAGCGTCCCGACGCCCAGCGTCCCGACGCCCAGCGTCCCGACGCCCAGCGTCCCGACGCCCAACGTCCCGACTCCCAGTGTTCCGACGCCCAGCGTCCCGACGCCTAGCGTCCCGAGTTCGAGCGTCTCGACGCCCAGCGTCCCGACGCCCAGCGTCCCGACGCCCAGCGTCCCGACGCCCAGCGTCCCGACGCCCAGCGTCCCGACGCCCAGCGTCCCGACGCCCAGCGTCCCGACGCCCAGCGTCCCGACGCCCAGCGTCCCGACGCCCAGCGTCCCGACGCCCAGGTTCCCGACGCCTAGCGTCCCGAGTTCGAGCGTCCCGACGCCCAGCGTACCGACGCCCAGCGTCCCGACGCCCAGCGTCCCGACGCCCAGCGTCTCGACGCCTAGCGTCCCTACGCCCAGCGTCCCGACGCCCAGCGCCCCGACGCCAAGCGTCCCGACGCCCAGCCTCCCGACGCCCAGCGTTCCGACGCCCAGCGTCCCGACGCCCAGCCTCCCGACGCCCAGCGTTCCGACGCCCAGCGTCCCGACGCCTAGCGTCCCGAGTTCGAGCGTCTCCACGCCCAGCGTCCCGACGCCCAGCGTCCCGACGCCCAGCATCCCGACGCCTAGCGTCCCGAGTTCGAGCGTCTCGACGCCCAGCGTCGCGTCCGGACGCTGGGCGTCGGGACGCTGGCAACAAGTTTGCCAGCTGTTACATGGGCCAAAACGTAACCGGCGAATCGTGGGTGTTTGCATAAATGCTTGAATGCATGCATTTACCTCTGCCCACCCCTTCGGGAATTACAGGCGTGTAGTTACTTTTTTTATGTATTGCGGTCGAAATTACTCCATTGAGCGATCACTTGTTACTATAATTGTCCAATATAAATTAAATTGATGTGTCAAGAGTTATCGGAAAACAACACACAATGAAACACACCAATATTTAACGGGACTTGCTTGAAGCAATCACCTCCGTGGTGTCGTTACAATAACGTTTTGTCTATCTATCTATATTATCCTACAATAGACAACACAAGGTATGATACTACCAGTGCAAAGCCGGGGGTTACTAGTAGTGGCAAACAAGTATGTAGTTCACATTGATGTTAAGTGATGACTGCAGCCTATAGACACTCACACAAAGACCAAGGTCAAAATACAGATGCGTTACCACTCCTGAGGCCTAAGGTGTTATGACTTTGTGCCGAAAATTACAAGGCCATACATTACCACCTGACCGGAATACGAGAGTTCTGAACACTACCATTTAGCGGCAAGTATATTAAATATGCGGTGGTGCCTATGCCCGCGAGCTCCGTCACTGGAGCTCTGCCACCAGTAAAAAGTAAGTATGCTTCCACTAGACTACTGAGGGCGGTTATTATTGTAGTTAATATGATGTAGTTTATGTATGTAAGTTTTATTAGTGTTTATTGATGCAATACTATAACGATGTTTAAATTATAATTACCAAAGCGTGAGAACTATACTCTTGACTAATTATCTTGTGTATTGTGTTCGTCGCAAATTCTAGTCACAGAATACATAACGCAACTGCACCAGACTTTATGCGAATATGTGACAAGAAAAAGAAATCTGTAATATCATGCACGTAGACTGGAGACAATTGAAGTATCTAACTTAAAGATATTGATAATAACCTTATAAATAGTTAAAACTGGGAGCTTTGAAACTACTCAACGGATTTGAACGCGGTTTTCACAGGTGGATTAGAAATAATTAGGTTGGAGTAGTTAGTTGTCAAAACTTCGTTTCGTCAAAATCGGTTATTAGGGGAAAAAAACGTTATGGCAATTGAAAATTCACTTCAAGCACTGCTTCTAAACTTTTAAAAACAGTTGAATGCGGTTTACAAAGGCGAAAGTGGCGTATATAGCGTTTCTGGTGGTGGTGGTGGATGGCGTGTGAGGCGTTGGTGGCGTTTGAGGCGTTGGTGGAGTTGGTAGCGCTGGTGGCGTTGGAGGCATTGATGGCTTTGGTGGCGTTAGTCTAATATCGAGTAGAGAAAAGTATTAATGTACCTAAACCATATTTTTTTAGCTATCCATAGCTATCCATGTGTTTTCGTATAATCCAAAATTAACCGAAATTAATATCCAATAAATGCTGCCCTAAGATAATATTCCACGTGGACAAAGTCGCGG
The DNA here is from genome assembly GCA_036365455.1 of Macrosoma leucophasiata. Taxonomy (NCBI): domain Eukaryota; kingdom Metazoa; phylum Arthropoda; class Insecta; order Lepidoptera; family Hedylidae; genus Macrosoma; species Macrosoma leucophasiata. The sequence goes on along the minus strand of JAWQUS010000007.1, from coordinate 14,733,086 downwards.
GCACAGCTAGTCAATACATATAATAAGACAGTAAAAATCGAGTGTCTGTATATAAATAAAATTTTCCAAAAAAACTGATAGAGGGCGATTAAAGAAAAGTAACAGAAACCAAAACAATTTTTTTGGAAATTTTTGTCTGTCTATCTGTCTTTCTGGTACATTATAACTTCGAAGCTACTCAATGGATTGGAGCGCGGCTTTCACAGGTGGATTTACATTTAATTTGGAGCGTTATCAAAATCGATTAAGGGAAAAAGAAGTTATGGTCAATTGAAAATGTACTTCAAGCACTACTTCAAAACTCTTAATCTTGCTTGAACATATAATTTTGACTATCATAATTTAAAAATAGTTTTTACTTTTCCCCATTTAAACAAGTTTATTATTATATTACTATTATTGTTCATTTTCTGAAGTAGATTCAGTCGGTTGTTTTTGTCTGAGATGGGAACGCCCTAAGGTCGGTTCTGACAACGGCGGTGGTTCATGTCAACATGTCATTCATGTCATCTTAATTTCCAAATGTATACCTAAATATTGTATGTATGATTGTAGTGCAGATACAATCATTCAATCACAGAGTGACCCAGAGGTATACAATAGGTACCTTCTTATATGATTTTACTTGTAAATGTTTAATTTATTTCTTTTACAGAAAATCATAATGGATTTTTGTCATTAATTAGCCATAAGTGTAAGTCGTTGACGAAACCAATATTACACAAAATAGAACTAATAAATAAATTTATTACTTCCGCATTTCTTTGCGGACAACAAGATAATTTACAAGACCAGAGTTGTTTACGTCTGCAGTATCCAATGTAAAATACGAACGGTCTAATGTAATAATTTAATTGTAGAATCAAAACGAATTTTGCCAATTCGTATTCGTTGTTAAAATCTGTTTTATATTTAACATAATCAAGGATAAGTCCTTATATACATATTGGTATTTTAAGAACGTTACGGTATCTTCTTATATGTACATATATATAAAGTGCTATCGTGCTCGGATTCTGTTTTCACGCAGACCTCACAATGTACAAATAATTATTAGTATTTAAAAGTTTTACTAATTGATCAATATCTAAACTTTTAATCAAGTAATCTTATGATGTTTTTATGTTTAAATAATCATTATTACCCACATTAAAGCATCGGATTAACGCTGCATATCGTTAATAATAATTCTGAGTCTCACAAGAACTCAAATCTTAAAAATCTTTTTTATTTTAGAATATATCTTTTAACCCCTGTTGATTAACCTTTGAATTTGATTTCTAGCTTCATATTCAAAATTATTGACACATTTCATCTATCACTTAATACCCGATTCAAAAATTTAGAAAATATTCACATGACACCTGTATTCAAAATATTTAATCCGCTTTTCTAAATATATTATCAATTTTGTTATTCAAATGATTACATTTTCAACAACAACTGTCACGGCCAGCCGACTACGTCCCATAATTATGCAAATTTATCCGAGAGGTGCAGACTCACGTATGACATATGTAGACAATAACATACTCCTGGAGATGCAGGTGATTCACAGCTGATGAGTGCAAAGGGTGTTGGCAGAAGTGTAAGCGCCGTGGGCGAGAGGGGCGGGCGGGGCGCAGATTGAGGCCACTATTTAACCGCACGGCGGCCGCGCAACGACCTGTTGTGATCCCGTCATGGCGCGCTACGCCCGTGTCGCTACTCTGGCCGCGTGCCTCTTGTTCACCTGCGGTGAGTCCTAACCTTTATCTTACGCCTCCAGATACGGCCTATTTCGCGACGTCACGGGTGAAGCGACAAATCATATCCGTATATCTATAAATTAATCAAGTGGTTGCATCAATACCGAGTGCCGCACAATAAGTGAACAGTGAAGTTGCACGAGCCCTACCGTCGTCGTCGCGAGATAGACCGTGTCTCCGCGAAGTTTGCAAATGAATGCAGTCCAACGCGATCTCCTTGCATCAAATGACTTAAGAACGTAATCAACGCGGAGCGAGCCTTTCAAGGACAGCCTCAAATGATCCTTTACTTGACAACTATCGAGCCTCATGCGTACGTGCAGGTGTAGTGAACCGACTTGAACATTCATCGTTTCTGTGATGTAGTCTTGTTATTATGGAAGTGTTGCGAAACAATTAATTCATACGATGTTTCCTAGCAATAGCAAATCGTTCACGTAAGAGGTCGAGGAGTTGCAATTCGAATTCTTACTTTTTTTTATAATGCGGGTAGTTGCATAATGTATCCATTAAACGGATGCTTTAAGACGCTTGATTAATGATTCATTATTTTCGAAAAGTTAAGTGTTTTCGCAAATCAATTGGTTAGCAGTTGGTGCGGTTGTGCATTGTGGCTGCGGGGAACTTTCACATTCGATCCGTGTTGCGCTGGTGCGGCCGCGCCGGTGACGTCACGCGCGCCTACAGCCCGCTGCACGCTACCGCTGCTCGCTCGTGCTAGTTCGCTACCCAACCCTCGCGTGTACCTCTGCATCTGTCATAGTCATGCTGTAACCTTTTCACACTCTACCTGCTCGATTTCTGATCTAGAAACACATAATCTAATCAATACATTATCTCAAATCTAGAAAATTAAATGTAAGATACAAATGATGAAACAGAATCTTAATTGTCAGTCAGTAGGTCACTGAGCCGCTTGTCTTTTAGTAACACACTACGAATTAGAATGTAACATTTTTTACCATTGCAAGTTTACGAAGAACTAATTAACTAAATGATTTCTAATACGTATGAAATAATTACTTACGTAAGAATTACTAACTTAACGCGGTATAATTAATTTCATAGTTGTTTTTTTTTAAAACAACAAGTCGCGTATTATTTTTTATACTTCTCTTATGAGACGACCACGTGTTTGTGGTGAGGGGGAAGGGGGAACGGAGGGGGGGAGAGGGATTCCCCCTCAGTCTTCTCGTTTTTACTTATTTTTATACATGAGTTTTGGTAGTTCAATAATTGCATACAATAGAGTAATCTTTTTGATTTTTCATTGATTCATCCTAATGCTTCCAATAAATTTTAAAGACTAAATATAGCCACTTTTAAATTGAAGTTTAAAATGAAATTGCTATCTCAAATTTCATAGATATTATTTAATCAAAAACCTACTATTAATTAAAGCATTTGTTATCTCCCTACCCTTTTCAGTATAATGTTAATAACAAGTTTAAGATAAGGCTTTACAGAAAAGAAAAAACGCATTCATACAATGTTCATATAATCATACTTTTAGAAAGAAGTCTTGTTGTTGTTTACACAAATATTACAACTGGTGAATTAAACTGTCTGTGATTAAAATGCCATCATTGAATTCTTGTACAATTGAATCTCAATTATTTTCCAAGTTTTTATTCACGTGAAAATCCGACAACCCACAGTAGGTATTAAGTTCAACCATAACTCATTTTAATAGTTTTTGATAAATACCTTTGTAAATAACGGTCCATCCCATTGACCTATATTTATATAAGTATTAGACAGGACACTGCCATTGGAAGCACGGTTCCATTTTTTTTTCACGGTTTCAATTAGCCACACTTTGCCGTAGTAACATGACAGATGACGTGAAAATGTCTTACTTAATATCTGTTAAATTTAAAAACAGAACCGGCTGTTTGTTTTTATCGTCTTCTCTATAATACCTTATTGGGACATAGTTAGATTCATTTAGTAAAGACCATCATCAAACATTAAAATTATTTAGTTGACATATGGCGATTGTTGATTCGTTATCAAACGACTAAACACAAAATAATAGCGTAAATGCATTAAACTGTCTTATGATTCAATATAAATTGGCATAATATTACATGCAATTGTTATTAAATTAAAATACGAATATTTTTTATAATATCGTTTATTTTAGTAAATTACTTTATCAGTTAATTTATTTAAATCATTTAAAGGAATTAAGGTATATAATATATCATAAAGTAAAATCGTTTCATGTTATTAAACGTAAGTCTAAATAGAAATTCTAGATCATATCAACATGATATGTGTATTCTTTACTCCCCATCATTTAAGTATAATTAATGTGGAGTAATACAATAAAATAATGACATTTAATTTTAAAAAGACATTCATTTATTTCAACGAAGTAGGTAATTCAAATTGTTATTACAATGATAATGTTATGTAATTGGTTTGGCTAATATGATACAAGCTTTATCTGTTTTGAGTTCGTTTTGAATTCAAAACATTGAAATACTTCTACTAGCTTTAATAAAACCTTGGAACTGTATAATTGAGTAGCGGTCTACAATTTGCATACCTATTTTTCCATAAAGAATTTCTAGGTACCTTTAAAATAGTCACTTAACAAATTAATTCCATAATCTTATAAAACCAATAATAAGCTAATAAAGTGATTGTGATATACTGACTCTGTACACAATATTTAATTTTATTCTCGTTCTCCGTGGATTACCAGTTAGAGGTGTCGAGTATCATTAAATAACCCTGTGACATTTCCCACGTATAGATTACAAGATCGATTGTAAACCCCACGAGCATAGTTCACTCTTGCTTACAGTTAAAAGCACAGGGTTCAATCCCGGTCATATTTTGTAACTCGGGGCACGTATAGTATGAGTGTACAATAGGAATTTGTTCGTCTTGTTCCCACCGACCATATACCTACTATAATTATTGAACTATTTTATTTATTTGAAATATATTATTCAAAAATGTTTAATATAAATTAGGTATACAAATTATACATTAATTGTATTTTAAGCAACATTTTTACTTAATTGTGTGCATTTTTTATGTTTATGGGAAATATACATAAATATAATAAATAATTTAGCAGGCCGTCAAGGTGCAACGTTCTTATTTCGAACTCTATCTGACAAAAATGAACTGTAACAGCATTTTCTCTTAATCCAGATAAATGTTGACCAATCGATTTCTTGTAACTACACTTGCATACTTAAAACACAATAGTGAAAGCCACAGTATATTGCAATGCACCTTTTGCAATAATCAACCAAAAACTTTCGCCTTCCTGCGAGAAATGCATATGAATAGATGGGAATGGAATACATTAATGAATTCTACATATCTCATCGGTGTAAACCTAATACCTATTCTTGAATAATATATTCTGTACTAAGTTTTATAAAATAAAGATTTTTATTTATATTATTATTTATTTATTTATTTGTCGTATAGATAGTAAAAGAAATCAGCACAACTTAATTGAAATAATCTAGTAGGTACAAATGTGATATGTGTGTCGTCCTACCTTTTAAAATGTGTAGGTATTTAATTTATTGTGCTATCCAATTTTATTACGGTATTTTTATATATAAGTTACACAGTTCCAAGTTATAAGATTTACCGACGGGTCAATTATCGCTAGGATTTAATTATTAGTAAGAAATAATTCAATCCTATCTTTACTGATGCCCGAAGATCAATCCAAAAATCAATCCTTTACCTTCCCCGAGTCAATACTCAATCAGTATAGGTATTAACATATTATAATCATACCCATTATTTTGACTAAAATTATTTCTCTGATTACCGAGGAATAACTTTGGACAAAATAATGGAAGATTATCTAATATATATAAATAAAAATGCAACCCGTTTTCCTTGGTCACGGCATCACGCGTGAATGGCAGGACCGATTTGGCTAATATTGATTTTGAATGATTTTTGGAAGTCCAGGGAATGTTTAAAAGGTAAGAAAATATGAAAAAATTGAAGGGAAATAGTAAAAACCACCATTTCATTTTCCCATACAAATAGTCCGTATCTATCAAACCTTTGACACATGTCATATTTTTATTCTGAGGCAATACGGTTTGCCGGGTCAGCTAGTATTATATAAAGAAGTTTATAATCGCACTTTACATTCTGAGGATTTTCAAAATTATAATAACTTCATTGTTCTTCTGCCTAGCTTTGTGCCGTCTAATGACAGGGCCCGCTTTCCTACTATCCTTTCTCCACTTCGTTCTATCTTGGACATCTTCCTCTGCGAGATTGCAGCTTACCACATTGTTTTAAGGTACTTAGTATCATAACAATTATAACATTACTTTTTCAAAAAGAATAGTGCACAATGGTCATTAAAACCTTGTGCGTTCATAGAAGAGCAAAGAAGAGAAAGAACAATATTATTCTATAAAAGTTTATCAATGTTAAATTAAACATGTTATACAACTATATAACACATATACCCTTTCGTAATATATAATTTATGTCGACGGTGTAAGTTTCCAGTTTAAGTCTAAGGATAATATAATACAAAGATAATAACTTTTTATATGGCAACTTTATTTAATATGCAAATTTATTAAACATTCACTTTCAGTGAATCGTATAAAATATCCGTATTAATATAGTAATAAAATATCCGTTATGAGCGATTGGAGTACGCGCCGCCCGTACGGCGTTCGGTATTTTATTGGGTATTTTATTTTATTGTTTAGTAATTATAGAACAGAAACACGTTTGTGAAGTGTATACATACATGCTTGGTATGGAATTTATGTACTGTTGAACTTTAGATTTTTTACGCTACCGACACTAGTCTATGAAAATTAGTACATACTCAAAAACATGGATAGTAGGTTTTAAATAAAAATAATATTTATACAAGAAAATTATAAACATATAAGTTTATCATATTTACCAATAAATAATTATAACTGTCAATTTATTATTAATAGGGTTATATACTTACAATAACAACTTATACAAACATTGTGGTTTATTATGATGATCCCGAATCCTTTACCACGACGGCATATGAACGGTATATTGTAACGAAACAAATATAATATACGATTATATATAAATAACACAGATAACTTAGTAACGTATAAAATACATAAATATAAAAATTAAACTTCCCATTTGTTTAAAAAAACGGACTAAAATCGAGTCGGGACTTTAATTTTCATTAAGTTTAAAAAACTATAGGTATACTTAACAATCTTCAGGCTGATTAATGGTAGAGCTCCACTAACAGGGCTCGAAGTACCCGTAGCAGTAAATAAGCATATTACCTAATCTACCTGCATCTAAATGGTAGTGCCCCAACCAATCACTAGGGCGACTGTTGCACCCCAGCTGTATATGTTTAATACCCTCCACAGTAATGTCCTAGATTGAGGTTCGCATCTGAAGGGGTCTCCCTTAGGCAATTGCTTAAATATTAAGGCTGAGAGCCCTTTGCTCTCGCGAATTGCCCGGTGAAGAAGACTACGACCGTCTTGAGACGAGCCGTGTACACATGTGCAATTAAAAAAAACTACTTTGTTCCGGTGAGGCGTTAATGTACGGCTCTATGATTTCGGGCACCGAATTAAAAGGTTTAAGAGAGGTCTCATATACATTGACATATATATTACTATGGTTTCTTGCATATGTTAAGATCTCAAGACATGTGTTTACGCAGATAACCTTCTTTAGCCGCCTGCCGGAGTCTCCTACCACACACAACAGTTGAATGAATAAAATAATGGCTTATATTTATCTGATCTTTAAGAAAATATAATAAAAATAACAGGAAAGGAGCGGACCCTACGACCATTCATTTCGGGGTACTTTTATTTGATCTAAAACTAACCAATAAACAAATAAAAACTACGATCGACTAAAAAAGAGAATTAAACACTATTTTTGTTTACCATAAACATATAAAAATCAAATGGAGTTGATTTATAATTTATCCCGTAGATAAACCTCTCACTAAAATTTGAGTACTGCTTTACGGCTTTGGCTAATTTTAATTTTGATATGTTCGAATAACTCCAATGAAAGTACATAAGGTAAAAATATATGGATAAATGGTAAGGAACGTAGTAAAAACAACAATTTCTTTTTCCCATACAACAAATATCATACAACATATCAATTAGATGTTAGAGGATCATTTAAATATATCAAAAGAAAATTAAGATATTACCAGACTTGATGGAATTGAAGGTAGCAGCTACTAGTCTATGGTTAGTGCTATATATGGGAAGTAGACTAAATATTTATGAGGTCGGGTGTCTGTATGCCAACGACGTGCTCGGTTCTTGACTTATAACTGTCTATGTCTGAATGTGACAACTCACATTCAAACATACATACATGTCATGCTTATTGGTCACTCATTCAAAATATTAAACCATTATTTTAAATATATAAAAAAAAACATTTATTTCATCATCATTTTTACTGGTGGTAGAGCTCCAGTGACGGAGCTCGCGGGCGTAGGCACCACCGCATTATCTAATATACTTGCCGCTAAATGGTAGTTCAGCACTATCGTGTTCCGATCAGGTGGTAATGTACGGCCCTGTAATTTCCGGCCCAGAGGCATAACACCTTAGGCCTCAGGAGTGGTAACGCATCTGCATTTTGACCTCGGTCTTTGTGTGGGTGTCTATAGGCTGCATTCATCACTTAAAATCAATGTGAACTGCATGCTTGTTTGCCACTTCCGTAACATAAAAAAAACCATCGTAATATTCATCACAACTTAGTTTATACGTAAAATTAACTCAAGTAAATTAGTAAGACTTTGATACTCGGTTTTCATAAAAGACTTCATCAAAGATAAGTTCAATTACTATTCCATACACTTTCATCAACAGATTTGTGTTCATATTTATTAACAAGTTTCTAATTCTGCTAAACTATAAATATAATACTACTAATACGCGATATTTTATCTTTGTCCATATAAAAGACATCAACGCGCGCCAATATTTCGCAACTCTAACTGCAACATAACCACAAAACTAAAAGTTATGAGAGTTTATTATAACTGTGATACGAATAACAACAATTACATTTTTAATTTCTTACGACCGCCAAAAGAATAATTTTCAAGGGTCGATATTTAAGAAACTATTTCAATATTCCACCACGTGGTGAATCCGTGTCAAAGACAAGTTTTATTTAATGACAAAATAGAATTGATGACCACCTGTTTTGTTGTTTGCCCTAAAAGAATATTATTTATTGCACAGATAAAACTTTAAAGAACTGGATTTTAGACAGAAATAACATTTAATAAATTTGAACTATGTTCTTAATTTTAATTAATGAAGATAAGTAGGCGTTTGTGTGATTGAATCATGTAAAACATTATATAAATCACTTTAAATGCGAAATCTTCCGTGAACTTAGAAGTTTACGGTCTGAATACGTTTATGCTTATTTTTATTTGGATAGTGAATGAAATTAATGCTGAGTGATTCTTAATTCAGATGCAAATAATCAAATATAATTTATTTTATAACAACAGATATATCTACTACAGCATTATATTATAATGTTTTTTTCATATAATAACTTGGTGGTAGGTAGGTATGTCTCTCCAGTGTCGTAGGAGTCAGGACTATCCACCACTACCTACTACCTACTGTGGTCGTACCTAGTAAAATTCACATTACTTATGTTTCGTTAAATATCACACAGATTAAACGTTATATTCAGCGCTTTGGTATCCTAGGTCAACAATAATCGGTAAAATCATCCTGTAATTACTGGCACGGTTACCGATCTCCAGTTATTTTATAGATGTTTAACCCTGGGTTGCACCACGATATTTGTTAACATTTCACATCCTTCTCTAACTAAAATTCTTTAAGTTAGAGAGAGATGTGAAATGTTAAAATAACTTTATAAAAATCTTGGTGCAAGCCAGGCTAAGTATTGTATTTCAATGTTAACACACAACAAGTACGCAACTTGTTTACCACTTCTAAGGTAAACAGAAAGCCGAATAATGTGATAGGTACATAGTTAATGATAGCATATTGATAGAGAGAGAATGAAATAGAGAGAGTGATAAAAATATTAACAAAGATGGTACAGTATCGATCATGTTGCAAAGCTCACAGCAATTGGATATTTTGAAATATTATCAAACAAAGGTAATAAGGATTGAAAAACAATGATATAATGATTATTATGTTAATTTGGCGTGCGTAGACGATGCGAGAGGCAGGCGGCGCGGCGCGACGGCAGCGTGTGGCTGGCGGTTTGCGGCGTGCAGCTCGCGCAAAGTAACCATTATCTAATATTGCAAGAGCTCGATTTCCTTATATTACGTGCTCTACGCTCACGCACACGAACTGCATCATTTCTTATTGCTTATTAGCAAACATAAGGTACATAAGCGAGCAATCAATTAGCAAAAAATCGACCAACTGCAACACATTTCAGCTTGCTCCAGTGTGGGAAACCGATTTCATTTCAAAATATGAAACACGTAAAGCGCAAGCACTCTCTAGAATAATCGAAATTATGCCGCGGACAAAATATTGTAATACTGGAGAAAATTAAATAATTTTGAACTGGTTTGATAATAGTTCAATTGGCGGATCGTTAAGATTTCCTGAATTCTTAATTGGCGGTCAAGGAAATCAACTATTCCGTGACCTTTTAGAATTATAATAATTTCGACAGCCTCACCCGTACAACGGCATCAAATACCATGCATAATGTAACAATTCGATATAGACAGAAGAACTTAGAAAGAGTCGTCCTTGTCGCTTGCTTAAGCGCTGACATTTCGAAGCCAGTCAAATGTCACATGTGGAGGTGCGCTCACTCCACCTTTGACATTTGCACTTCCAAGTGACATTTAACTTCTAATCATAAAAAAGCCGTAAACTATCTAAAAATATTTAACGAAACACAGTAAAGAACATACGTATTAATTGCATAACACGTCAAATTGTAGGAAGCGGTATCTGCATACAGGTAGTAAGTTGCTTCCGGACTCGTTGGTCGCCGTATACGGCCGCATTGAGTAGTCACCTCTACTTCAAGGTACTCGGAGATAGGACAGGTTGAGTAACGGAGTGTGTTTTACAGCGGTTGCTGATGGGCATCGGTGGCGGCGGCAAGCGGACGAATCGGCGAAGATAGACGACAGCCTGGAGCAAGAGCTATGCAAGGACAAGGACGCCGGCGAGTGGTTCCGGCTGGTGGCCGGCGAGGGCGACAACTGTCGCGACGTCATCCAGTGCACCGCCTCGGTGAGTGCCGCAGCGCCGCGCGACAATCACGCCGCTTGCGCGCGTACGCACACCCTTTCTCGATAAAACGACCATATCTGTATCAATGCCACGTGTATGATGATCTTGAGTGTACAATCCTGTTGCCTACTTCGACGTTCGCCGAAGAGCAAATTTTATTAAAATATGAAGTAGTTATAGCCAAATATGATAGTGGAAAAATGTGCTACGTTGACACGGTTCTGAATTAATTCGACATAAATATGTATGCCGCGGCACGGCCGTCCTCGTTTACACTCGTAATTTAGATTAATCTGTCCGGTTCAACTGTGGGTCGAATCTCCAACCCTGTTTGTTACTTAACATTATATGAGCCGGTACAGTCTTAAACATTTTTATATTCCTTCGGAAATTAATGGCAGCCACTTCATTATTCTGTTTTATAATATTGATAGTGTCCATCTTGTGGACGTCTCACTGACGTAAATTATTGTATACATTGACCTATGGAATCTTATTTATAAAAGAATCTTCGTTTCTACTTGAATACATATGTCGAAACTTAAGTCTCTTGAATATATTACCAGGTCAGATTTCATAACACAGATCATAAAATATAAATGAGATGAGTAACAAGCCAACGTACAAGGATTAACACAGACAAGGATATTCTCCTTGCTTACTTCATAATAAATAATTCAGACTTAGTTTAGCTCTTTCTTTTGTTTGGATGTATATCATTTACGTTTGTTGTATGATATTCAGGGAATCCAAGCTATCCGTTGCCCGGCCGGTTTATTCTTTGACATCGAGAAGCAAACTTGCGACTGGAAAGACGCAGTGAAAAACTGCAAGCTAAAAAATAAGGAGCGAAAAGTGAAGCCGCTGCTGTATACCGAAGAACCTTTCTGCCAGGATGGTTTCCTAGCGTGCGGTGACACCAACTGCATTGAGCGTGGTCTCTTCTGCAACGGAGAGAAGGACTGCGCTGACGGATCCGACGAAAACTCTTGCGGTACGTTGTTATTATCATTCAATTAATCTACTTAACTACGTACCTAAATAGTATACTGGCAGCATGCTACTACTGCAGAGGTCCCGGGTTCGATTCAGGGACGCGGTGTAAGGCCTATTGTAATTTTTCCTTTTTCCGAAGATTTCCAATGCCTAAGAGTTGGATAATGCACCCGGTGAATGACATTCACGGATAAGATATATTTGATAGATAAGATCGGACTTAAAATACGTAACTGAGAGATGATGGCTGTTACACCGGTGAATTCAGAGAATAAAGGCGTGAAGTTTACATTTTCTTATTATTTATGATTATGATTTACAAATTAAGTGCGTTCTATCCGCATTGGCCCGTGGAATCTAATCTTAATTTAAAATACACAACTGAACTTGAACGTTTAATTTTACAAATAAAAACTGGCTCGTAAGGCGTGACGAACGAACAGTCTGAAATGCCAATCACTTGGCCTAAAAAAACATCTCAATGTTATGTCGCAACACACCTTAAAGCAAATGGGGTGCTTATTTTATTTATATTTCATTGAATACGTTAACATTTAGTGATGAAATTGAATTTTGTGAAAAAATTTAATGCACTCGGAGATAACATAATAGTCTAATATTATTGATTATTTGGAAAGTTCAAAATATCCATTGTAAAATGACCCCTAGAGAGCACGCACGGTGAGCTAGTCTGAATGCAACAAACCTTCTCGCTCGATCGTCGACTCCTATGCGTGTCTCGTATGACTTGAAAACAAAATTAACTTTAGTTTGTGTGGGGACTGTGTCCATGCATGTTCAGCATACAATATCAATTTGAAACAACAGACCTTTTGTACGTATAATAGGCACAAGAATACTCGAAAATAACATCACTAACGCTAGTCTGTTTTGCACATTGGTCTGCATTGTACATTTGACATTCAACGAATAATAATCACGAGTAGGTAATATTACATGTTGATATTAAAGTTAACAAGTTTGATTTCTATGCCTATTTAACATTTCGAAGAAAGGCCGAGGCTAAGCCTGTCTCGACTCGGCCCAAAAGGTCAGATTCAGACAATGTTCGATGATAGATCCCTAAAATGAATTATATATATGTATAAAAAGACGATCAATTTAAAAATGCTAGGAAAACTTGTGAGGATACACTAACCCAAGTGCATTCTAGATTTGTCGTGATCACACATATTTTATAGTAGATAGTTTGCATCTTAAATAATACTTTTGTGTCACAATTCCATTATAATATCACAATTTATAGCTTCTTATTTGTTTTCAATCTATCACCACATACTGCATCAAAAAGTGAAATCCAATACTCGGTGCCGAACGATTTGACAAAGCGAAAGTACCCATACAGGTTCCGACTCTCGCTTTATGACTCGCACGCCTTTGCATAGATACGCACCCGTCCACTTCCCTATGACAAATTATCACGATCAACAACTTATCTCAAATTCCAATAATATCCGACTGAGGTTAAAATATGATCAAGACCGCTTTTGAACAATTTGAAAATATAGAATTAGCATTCGAATAAGATTGATATGAGTGTTTTCTTTTGTAGATATTGACAACGACCCCAATAGAGCTCCACCTTGCGATTCGTCGCAATGTGTGTTGCCCGACTGTTTCTGCTCCGAAGACGGTACGACGATCCCTGGCGACCTCCTCATCAAAGACGTACCTCAAATGATCACCATCACCTTCGACGACGCCATCAACAACAACAACATTGAACTTTACAAGGAAATATTTAATGGAAAACGTAAAAACCCGAACGGTTGCGATATCAAGGCCACATTCTTCATCTCTCATAAATACACAAACTACTCGGCCGTGCAGGAAATGCATAGAAAGGGACACGAAATCGCAGTTCACTCGATCTCGTAAGATTTATTTTCTCATTCTCTTGAGTATATTTTTATTTTTATACGCAATATAAATTCAAGAGTATATAAACACAAAATTAGCTTCCTACTTCAAAGGTCGTTGTTTATTATAGAGATTGTATAGGGTATTTTTTGTAATTGTAACTGTCTCACTCTTGGATGGTGCAGATTTATGAAAATATAATATATAACCAAGAGATCTGCCTAATACAAATCAGGTGCGTAAGTAGCTATTAATAAAGTTAACAGGTAAATTGTTTGTTAACAGGCACAATGATGATGAACGCTTCTGGAGCAACGCCACCGTAGACGATTGGGGTAAGGAAATGGCCGGCATGAGAGTCATTATCGAGAAGTTCTCAAACATCACCGACAACAGCGTGGTGGGCGTGCGTGCTCCGTACCTGCGAGTTGGCGGTAACAACCAATTCACGATGATGGAAGAACAAGCTTTCCTGTACGACAGCACCATCACGGCACCCCTCTCCAACCCTCCTCTATGGCCCTACACAATGTATTTCCGTATGCCTCATCGTTGTCATGGTAACCTCCAGAGTTGCCCTACCAGGAGCCATGCCGTGTGGGAAATGGTGATGAACGAGTTAGACCGCAGAGAGGACCCCAACAACGATGAGTACCTGCCGGGATGCGCTATGGTCGATTCCTGCTCCAGCATCCTGACCGGAGACCAGTTTTACAATTTCTTGAACCACAATTTCGACCGCCATTACGATCAAAACAGAGCTCCAATGGGTCTGTACTTCCACGCTGCGTGGTTGAGAAACAACCCAGAATTCTTAGAGGCTTTCTTGTATTGGGTAGATGAAATCATTCAGTCACACAACGATGTCTACTTCGTGACTATGACCCAGGTTATCCAATGGATCCAAAATCCACGAACCATCAGCGAGGTAAAGAACTTCGAGCCATGGAGGGAAAAGTGCTCCGTGGAAGGAAACCCAGCCTGTTGGGTCCCGCACTCGTGCAAGCTTACGTCCAAGGAGGTGCCCGGGGAGACCATCAACCTGCAGACGTGTGTGAGGTGCCCAGTCAACTACCCGTGGATAAACGACCCAACCGGCGACGGGCGTTATTAAGAAGAGATCTCGCGCCTCACGCGCTCCAAATTAGTTGATAAAATAAATGCAATTGACGAATTGCACGGACGACATATTCAGAACGACAAATATACACTAAGTTTCCGTGGCGATACGTCATAATTTGTTGTTACGAATATGTTTCCCTGTAATTAAATGTACTGGGTCATAATCCCGTCCGTAGTCTAAGTACCTACCTGTAATATAGACTCACATGAATATTTAATAGGTCTGTTTAATACTTTATGTGATTTTTCTACTGTAAGTCTGTTGGATAAAATTAAAAATATAAAAAATTATTCCATCGTTTTATTACCCACAAAAGTATAAATAAATTCTAATGACTATTTAAGTATATCAGTTACTCTATGGACATGAGAATTCCAGGATTCCTTTAGACATCGAAGAAAAGAGATTTCTCAGTTAATATCATTTTAAGACAATTATTTGTTACATTGATGTTTTAAACATATATGTTATATGTTTAGAATATATCAATGTATGTCAAAGTATAGGTTATACCCATGTTTTTGAAATGATATGTAGAAAAAGTTATTAAATATTTTTTTTACGGGTAAAACATATAACAGAATAGTATTGATTGATCAAAAAGAATAGGTACGAGTTGCATAAATATAATTGAAATTGAAAGAATGTCTAAAAAATGATAAGTACTTAAATGAAAGTCTCTAGTTTTTTATATCTATAATAATAGATGTATACTTAATCAAGACATCTGAATTTTTGAGTAGTGGACGTCCTATGGCTGATATGACGATTAAAAAACTATCAACCAGTACGAGAAACGTCGAATGGATCTTGAAATGTAATGGATATAAAATTTCATGTAGCACGCAGAAAGTCATAAATAAACAATGCGGAATGTATGTTACAGTTGTTAGTCATCATTGTAGTTGTAAGCTTATCTGGTAGATTCGCATATAAACCGCAAACCAGATTCGAGGCATAGGTACCCGTGTACTGAATGATCACTATAATAACTTTATCTCTATAGTTGTAAAATTCCACCACGCCGAATTTGCGGTCACAGAATTGTTGATGTATGAGCAAATACCTATACAAAGTTTGCATTCACGAACAAAGAACAAATAATAATTCACTAACTCGCTTTACGAGTTTCTGTTTGTCACCGGCTTCTGACTGGGAAACTAAATTTACATCGCATACATCATTTAAAAATGAACGTAAGTACAAACACAATCTAGAAAATAAATAATTAATGTGGTAATTGTAAAATAACTGTAGTTCAAATACAAAGAATTTTGCTGCATCCACAAAATATTATCAATAGCGATGAGAAGTTTTTAGTCAGTAGGTACCTACATAGGTAATAATAGATTATCATGAAAAAATCTTCGGTAACTGAGTGGTGAAGCGGCTGGACTGGTTATCTTGAGATCCCAGGCTTGTTTCCTGCCCGAATTTCAATACCTATTTCTTTCCATTTTTTTCATAAACTTCTAATGCGCTCGTTTTACTGGTGGTAGAGTTACAAGTGTAAAAGCTCGAGGGCGTAGACACCACCGCATTACCTAATCTATCTGCCGCCAAATGGTTGTGTTCAGCAATATTCGTTTTCCGGTTAGATGGTAATGTATTGCCCCGTAATAACTATCACAGAGATATAACAAACTTAGGTTTCAGGGGTGGCTATGCATCTGCATTTTGACCTCTGGTTTTTGTAGAGGTGTCTATAGGCTGCAGTTACCACTATATATCTATGTGAACTGCAAGCTTTTTGCCACCTGCGTAACATAAAAAAAAATGTTATTGCGAAAAATAAAATTATGACAATCATGAAAAATTTTGTTTACCGTATCCGTATACCGTAATTATATTTTCGTATTAAGTATAAATAATGTATAAATAATGCCATCAAAGATCACTGCGCAATGTCTTTAAAACAGGATGTGTGTTAGATAAAAAAACAAAGATTTGTTATTTCATTATCGAATATTGAGTATTAATACTTATGATTCAGTTGTTACGTTTTTTAACATTTTCAAGCTCCGGAGTTGCCACTAGGAATTTGCTTAAGAAAAACGTTTATTTCTTCAACTCGGGGCTCGAACCTCAGACCTCAGGCCTCGCCTATATTATATTTCTATGAAACATGATATATCAATTACAGACTTCTGCCGCAACTTTATTCGCATGAGGTATCGACATAAAGGTACATTAATTGTACATTTGAAACCAGGCCATAGGCTATCTGTGCAAGAGATTTCATCTACACTGTGCAGTAATTTTTGCATGGTTCAATAACCAACACACAAACACGCACTCCTATTAGTGGTAACATTTTATGACACGGGTAAAAATGCCAGATTTCCTCTCCCATACATACATTGAGCGAGCTTACTGTAATGTGAGTACTGTAGTTGTAATTCTGTAAAACAGAATCACCATTAAGCGTAGGTAAATTATAGCGATGATCAGACAACCGTTACCTACGTTACGTTCGTTACCTATTCATATTTTTTGTAATACCTACTTTATAATTTCCTGATGTACCTACCTAGTTTAGTTGTTTTTCTAACTTAATGAGTACCTAATGAGAAAGAGTAGGTAGTATTTATAAATTCTTGTTATTAATTATGGAGTCTCGTTATTATCTATACTTATAATAAAACTGTAGAAGTGTAAATTCTGTACATTGAAAATATTGAAAAAATAAATACCAGGCGATGTTACTAGATCGATACCGAACACAAATATGTGATTAGAAAAATTTTGTCTGTCTGTCTGTCTGTTTGTTCAAGCATCACACAAAATCTAAGGTCCGATTACGATGAAACTTGGTATACTTATACTTTAACCTTTGGCGCACAACACTGGGTACTTTTTATCCCGGGAAAATGTCTGTTTGTCTGTGTGTTTGTGCACGATAATTTCAGAAACGGCTTATTCGATTTGTGGGGTAACACTAATATATTGTGGTAAGTTTCACTTAACATTTACTGTTTGTTCCATGTCAATCGGTTCAGAAATAAAAAAGTTACGACAGTTTAAAACTCATATCGAATATTTTAAAACTATTCTGTATCTACCTATATTCTGTCTTTTTTAGGGTTCCGTATCTAAAAGGTAAAAACGGATCCTATTACTAATCCTCCGCTGTCTGCCTGTCTGTCCAGACATCCGTCTGTCTGTCACCAGGCTGTATCTCATAAACAGTGATAGCTAGAAAGCTAAAATTTTCACAAATTATGTATTTCTGTTACCGCTATAACGACAAAATTAAATACTAAAAATAAGAAAATGAAAATATGAAGGGGTCCAAGGGGGCATACAATAAACGGGTTTTTTTTTTCGTATAAATTTATCGATATCAATAACGGTAGCAAGAGACGCTTGAATTTGTTGGTGGCATTGGTGACGTTGTTAGTGTTGTTGGTAGTTTTGGAGGCAATGGTGGCATTGGTTGTGGTGTTGGTGGTGGTGATGGCGTTGATGGCGTTGGTGGTGGTGGTTACAATGGTGGTGGTGCTGTCGGTGGCATTAGTGGGTAAAAATGCGCAACGATGATATTCAATTTTCTTCTTTTGCCGGCTCTTACGAAGTGCCAATATTATGCATAGATCTATCTTTTATCTTTCATTCTCTGTTAGAACTAAGCACTTTAGAGAAACTTTACAAAAGTTTATAATAACTTTCTATAAGAAAATATTATGCCTAGAAGTTTAAAATGGCCTTTTAGAAAATACGATTCAGCATAGGGTGGATGCGCGATTAAACACATAATTAGCAATTTTTCGCGATCTTAGCAGCCTGTGTGCTTTTATCACCGATGGCCATACGTCTCATATCGTGTACTAAAATGTATATCCAAAACCGCTGCCCAAAATCCCAAAGCTACGCAAACAAAATTGCGGGCATAGCTAGTTTTAAATAATAGAATTAACAATTTGATGATTTTAAAGTAAGTAAGTATTTTCAAGAAGCCAGAACGTGTGACAGACACGATTTTAATGTGTTAGAGTTTTTTTTTATTTATAACTTATCGCTAAAAAATCCGTTCAAACTGTAGTAAGATTTTTCAATCAGAAAAGTTTTTAATAGTTTTAAAAAATTATGTAAGACTAGCTGTGCCCGCGACGTTGTCCACGTGAGAAAAATAATATTGTACAGTATCTACCCGGACGAAGTCGTGGGCGCAGCTAGTTCATAATAAGGTAAAAAAAATCCTTTCGCTTATGACTTTATTAGTGACGTAATAAAATGGCAATGATATTGCATTGAAATACATTTGACGCATTCAATAAGCATGTATGCTGTGTAACAATAGAGATAAAAAGACAATAGAGGCGGGCGCCACCAACACACTCCTCCCCGTCGCTGTCTCAGCGTTGTGGGTGGGTAGTTGCACATCATCAACTTCCACCCGACCATCTGCATATCGCATGCGCCACGCAAAACTTTCCATTCGATTTTGTAATGCGCGGTGTAAATAGAAGACGAAAATAAGGACAATGGAAATAAATACAATTGTTAGCGGCATCAAAATAAATAGAGAGTTGGTGGCTTGGTCAACGATGACAGGTAGTGCACTGGCGCTGTAGAGAAGCGCAACAGCCTGCGATAGTGAAAGCTGTGAAAGTGCTCCCACCTTGAAGTGCTCAGCGGCATTCTTTATTGCTATTTTTTACATTTCTGAAGAGTTTAGACTTAACTACATCGTTATTTGAATTCCAATCATTAGCAATAGATTTAAGGTTAAAGATATAATACACTAGCTGTGCCTGCGACTATGTTCGCGTGGAATAGTGACTTTGGGACTTTTGGAAGCGCTTTTGGATATACATTTTGGCAAATTTTGGATCTTATACACTTTTGAGTAGCTTAAAAAATATATATAGCTTATTTACAGTAATGCTTCTCTGTACACGATATATGACGTATGGCCATCGGGGATAAAAGCACACAAGCTGCTAGGATTGCGAAAAATTACTGATTATGTGTTTAAACGCGCAGTCGTGTAAGCAGCTACGACCTACAATCGTCCATCCTATTTTCGAAAAGGCCATTTTGAACTTCTATGCATTGTTTGTAGACAATTATTACAAAGTTTTGTAAAGTTTCAGTCAATTAAGGCTACTAACAGAGAATGAAAGATAAAAGATAGATCTATACATAATAAGCATATGCACTCCACCACCACAAATACCACCAACGTCATCAACGCCACCACCACCACCACAACCAATGCCACCAATGCCTCCATTGCCGCTAAAAACCACCACCACCACCAGATTTACCAACAACACATATATTTATCATAAGGATAGCTATCTAGAAATACCTACAATTAAGAGAATTATTAGTATCAAAAAATATTTTTTTATGCAACAAAAGGCATCCCGTATAAAACGGATAGACGCCTTCGTTTAGCTGGGGATTAATGGCCTTAGATGCATATATCCCCGTACTAAGGCGTTATTAATATCAAGCAAAAAAAAACACTTTTATTTTATGCG
Source organism: Macrosoma leucophasiata (assembly GCA_036365455.1). Taxonomy (NCBI): domain Eukaryota; kingdom Metazoa; phylum Arthropoda; class Insecta; order Lepidoptera; family Hedylidae; genus Macrosoma; species Macrosoma leucophasiata. The sequence goes on along the minus strand of JAWQUS010000007.1, from coordinate 14,712,571 downwards.
CCTTGGACCCCTTAATATTTTCTTTTTCTTATTTTTGGTATTTAGGTAATTTTGTCATATATATATAACGTGTAACAGGATTGAATATACAACCCGAAACTACTTTGTTCAGAATCGATAACCGAATCGATTTTAGGCATTTTTAATATAGGTAACATTTTGTCCCAAAATTAATTACAATTAAGGAAATTATGGCCACCCATTTGGTGAACAGTCAATACAAACGAAAATGAGATTAACGTCTATCCAAAATAAAATTCTAGTCTCAACAAGTTTATTAGAACTCGTTGAGACGTTCATTATAATATTAAATCTTTCAAGGATCGTAAGGCCACCAGCGCCCAGACACAATTGAATTTCAATTGTCATATTTTTCTCGTGTTTGGAGGGATTAATAATCATTTAAGAAATAAAACAGTGATAATGAATCTTATTACTAGCGAGTGTTAAATAGGTGTACGCAGATTACGCTACATCACATTGCGACAGTGTACGTGTGTGAGTTGTTTTGTGTTTTATGTGCGGTCATAAGTAGAGGTAGGGTAAGTATGCATAGGGTGTGGATACTGTTCGTACAAATTGAGGACGACTTGTTTCTTAAATAAAAAATATTAAAAACTTAAACATGCAATTTCAGTTCATGTATTATGATTATAACTCGATTTTCTAATCGAGGTGTATAAGAGTGTGCATTATTCCCTTTACATGTTGTATAATTGGTGAAAATTTTAGCTTTCTAGCCATCACTGTTTATGATATACAGCCTGGTGACATGCGGACAAACAGACAGACAGCGGAGAATTAGTTATACGGTTCGTCTTTACCTTTTAGGTACGGAACCCTAAAAAAGATAAAAGATAGATATAGAATAGTTTAAAATATTCGATATGATTCTTTAAATCGACGTAACTTTTTTATTTCTGAACCGATTGACATGAAACAAACACAAAATATTAAGTGAAACTCACCACAATATATAAGTGGAAACTGCAAATCGGATAAGCCGTGCACAAACACACAGACAAACAGACGTTTTTATTTCGGGATAAAAGTACCCAGTGTTGTGCGTCAAAGGTTAAACTATAATTAGACCGATTTGGACCGGTAGATTTTGTGTAATGCTTGAACAAACAGACAGACAGACAGACAAAAAATTTCCTAATCACATATTTGTGTTCGGTATCAATCTAGTAACATCCCCTGGTATTTATTTTTTTTATATTTTTAATGTACAGAATTCACATTTCTACAGTTTTATTATAAGTATAGATAAGTAGTTGGTTTCTGAGGCGGTTTTTCAACCGGAAAAAGTTTGGCTATACTTAGTTAGTGGTTATAAATCATAAAATACAAATGTAAAATAAGAAGGTAGTAGATAAACATAAAACATGTAAAAATTTACAATACCTATGAGCAGTTTGATTTCTGATTGTTAATTAAATAAGTGCTAACTAGCTGACCTCGCAAACTTCGTAACGCCATCGGAGATTTCAATTATTTGTTTTTTTTATATGGTTAATACAGTCTGTATTAAAAAAACGTTTAAAAAATCCTGACAATAACGAACAAACAACAGAATTTAGAATCCGATTTGGTGCAGTCGTTTGGAAGTTATGCCTTTACAAACATACATATCGGTTTTATTTATATCTATGGATATGCAATAATTCCACACTTTGAACTAATATTCCTACACAATCTACAAATGCGGATAGATGTTCAATTGTCTTTTTAATAAGTACCTAGGTACATAGTTTTTTTGTTGTAAAAAAAGTTTTTTTAAATAGACTGATTGAATACAATTCAAAGTGTGCTTAAGATTAGAGATCATGGCTATTTGCGGCTCAAAAGTGAGTTCAAATCTTTGGAATAAAGTGAATACCTTTTTGTTGGTTACAATGATGTTATTCTCTCTGTTATTTGAACCGACCAAACCGGATGTACCTACCCATATAATATAATTTTATACTTATAAATGCTACGGGGAGGATACTTAGTCATAATTACGGTGTGGAATGACACGGTCGACGTAATTATTTTATATCGTGCACACTGCCGATCTGGTGTATCACGTTATGTTATACTTTGGATTCATCCTCAGTGTTAGTATATACTACTGGTACCTATGTGATATCACTGGGCAAGAATTACACAGCCACTCTTAAACCAAAAACATTCGCTGTCCGCTCCGTACCAAATCCGGACGTGTGTTACTACTATTTCACTTGACTGTCAAATTTTAAAGATATCCTTTGTACTAACGTACTTCCGTTCTCCATTCCAGCACGCTGTGACGCATGTTTCTCTTTAATTTAATGGTTAAATCATTAATTGTGCTCTTCTGTTAATTTTTTACCAACAACGAATACTTATATAATATAACTAGCTGTCCCGGCAAACTTCGTATCGCCCTATAAAATTAAAAAAAAAAAATGTCCAAAAATGTTATGAAAAATATATGTTGGCCGATTCTCAGACCTCCTGAATATGCATGCAAAATTTGGTTAAAATCGGTCCAGCCGTTTCGGAGGAGTTCAAGTTCGAACACCGTGACACGAGAATTTTATATATTAGATAGAATAATAACGCAAGAAGCGTATATATATTTATTCAAGCGATTTGCGTACACCGATTGTCTGCTAATGGCATGAGAAGGAAATCAAATATGCTGATTTTTCCCATAAAGTGACAACCAGCTGGAATGTGAATATAGCTGACAGAGATTACACATAAGCCATTCAAAGGAAAGAGCGCCGATCAACTCTCTTGGTAGGAATTTTCTTTTTTCCAACAGCGGCAAAGACCTCTTAGAGTGTGGAAGTGTACTTCGACATGCCATACGTATCTACTATAATGAGTTACTCTGTTTGAGCTATTAAAACTTTGGAATCGATTCAAACTATACTGCCACCTTCTCCAGATAAACTTCTAATACTATTTTTTGCAAAAGGTTGCGGTGCTAAATGTAGCTGTAGAAGAGCATGCAATAATTGTCAAGGCCAGTCTTGCTCGAATGTTCAATTGAAAACCAAGAAACGAAGATTAATGTGATATTAGTGAAGAAACAGCTGATTCATCGTCAGTTGACCAATTTATGAATATTCAAGAAGAAGAAGAGGAAGAAATCGAAGAAGACATGACTGTTGAAACTGAATTTTAAGAGTATGACTCAGTTTAAAAAATAACAGATATCAGAATTACAGTGTCAATCAATTTTACTGGTGGTAGAGTTCCAGTGCAGGAGCTCGAGGGCATAGGCATCACCACATTATCTAATTTATCTGCCGCTTAATGGTTGTGTTCAGCACTATCGTGTTCCGGTGAGATGGTAATGTATGGCCCTGTAATAACAACTATCACAGAGACAATAACTAGTCTCAGTGGTGGTAACGCAAAAAAAATACCGTTTTCGAGAAAAACAAAATATAACGAAAATTTTGACCCTTGACCTAGAATAACTTTTTTAGCACGCATCGGAGCTATGGGGACTTTTGGCATTTTATTTCTACTGGTGTAGCTATGGTCTCCACAAATATTTAGCTCTATCGGAGTTTTTGTAAATGTTACAACATCATTTTGCTATTTTATTTTCATAAGTTCCTTTATAGAAGATGTAATCTTATTGTTAATTCCTTTAAAAAATATATACGTATGCAATTTGCAAATTATTTTAAAGATTCTTTTAGTATGCATATACGGTCAATTTACAAGGTCAATTTTGACTGTACCTAAACGTTTTCCTTATTTGTTAAATTGGACAAGGAAAAATCGTACGTATGAACGTTCAACAGACGAATTTTAAAGCCTTTCATAACAACTTCTACGAAACATAACGGCAGGGGTATATCTATTATATAAAAATAAGTCGGGTTTTCCTTCCTGACGCTATAACTCCAGAACGCACGAACCGATTTCCACAGTTTTGCATTCGTTGGAAAGGTTTCGGGCTCCGTGAGGTTTATAGCAAAGAAAATTCAGGATTATAAAACGACATCCACGCGGGCGAAGCCGCGGGCCACAGCTAGTTGTATATAGATTTATTATATGGTTATAAAGTTTTCACATTTAAGCGGAAACAATACATTTTTTAAATAAATTTGTTGGTATTTCATAACTATGATAGGCACCATCAGTTAAAAAATACCATAAAATTCCTAAATATTAAATTGGTGGTAGAGCCCCAGTGACGGAGCTTGTGGGCGTAGGCACCACCGCATTACCTAATATACTTGCCGCTAAATGGTAGTGTTCAGCTTACTAATCTTACTTTCGTGTTCCGGTCTGGTGGTAATGTACAGCCCTGTAATTTCCGGCACAGAGGCATAACACCTTATGCCTCAGGAGTGGTAACGCATCTGCATACCACCTAACGCACCTTGGTCTTTGTGTGGGTGTCGATAGGCTGCAGTCAAACATCAATGTGAACTGTATGCTTGTTTACCACTTCCATTACATAAAAAAGCTCTTGAGTTTAGGTGGAGCTTAAGGGTCATAATCTTTTCCACAGGAGCTATGTCAATTTGAGGCCGTTAGCAACACCGTATTATCTAATCCTTAATACGTAGTTCGGCTACGTAACTACAAGCATCTTTGACCTCGGCAGTAGGTAATAATATGTCTGCATTGACGACTGAGATTCTGATGCCAATTGGCAACTGTGATCACTTACCATCAACACGTAGGCATTACACCAATTTGCAGGATCACTAGTTAGAAAAGTGTTTTACAGATCAAGTGAAGACGTTTCATAAATTAATATCAAACACTGCTTATGAAAAAGAATTAGACTTAATTAATTTTAAACTTATAATCCACTTAAAAAGTGCTTTGTGTTTAAGTATTCAAAGCATAACATTTAAATAAGCTTCCGTAAATTCAAGTAATTCACGAACTAGTAACGATTTTTTGGCATCGTTAACAAGTGTTATTGTGCCGTAGACTAGAAACCGGTAGAACGATACCTACCTAATGATTTTTACTTGGTTACCATAGTAGTTGGCCTTATGAATACCTTTATGATTTTACTTGGAATTGCTGTACCTCTCATTGCTGTACTATCTACTCACAGATACAGTACAAGTACCTATATAAATATATATAAGTATAGATGCATTGTCGCAAGTGAAAGGAAATATCTTGAAGGATCCTTGACTTGCGCGCCTACTCCGCCGGCGCGTCGCGTCGTACCTTTGCCTCGACGCGCGTCGTGATGTCGTTTCGCACATCTTTACAGATATGTTGAGATTAACTTACCACATGAAGGTGTATGGGTATTATACCAACCTTTTTGACTTAAAATCTACCACTATTTGTTTTGTATAAAAAGTCAAAAAAGCTTTGGAACGTCATTTGCTCCCCAGGAACTGAAACTTTTATGATATCAGAGATGTGAAATGAATAGATTTTTTTTTCAAATTTTACTTCGATATAAATGCAAATGATCAAACGGTAGGTAACCTCAGGATAACCAGTCCGGCCGATTAAGGTACCTACCACTAAATTACCAAAGCCCACAAAAGACTTGCAGAACGTAGGCTTGAACTACCTATATGCAGTTCATTCGTAACAGTCGTATTGTTACCTAATTTCTCAAGTTTAAACATAATACCTATATAATAAAAAATTAAATAAACGTTTTTAAGGTCGTATTTTCTAAGGGTACAGTTTATCGTCGTTCTTAAATAAATATAAGATAAAATTCACACAGCCAAAATTAAAAATATATTTAATATGTTAAATCAATCTGTATACATAATGAATTACCTGCTTCAAATAAAGGTCAAGTGGATATGTAAATCAGGTGGTAATATTAAAAACTAATTATAAAAAGAGATACTAATATGATGTTAGTAGAAAGAGAAATTAAATAATAAAAGACGAACAGCTTGGAGGTAACGAAACAGAAGTAGGTTAAGTATCCGGGTCGTATGTGCACGTAACAACTGCATATTGCTACGAAACTAGCAATCGATAGTTTAATGTTAAATCTTCGACAATCTTATGCAACAAATAAGACAGCGCGTGTGAAAGTGCAAATGACTAGACTGCCTAAATCAACAGACATATATGGAGATCTATCAAATATATATGGGCATTTAATTAATCCTATATTATTTTCGCACTCCAACCTTTGCTTATTTGGTTAACGTTTATTGTTTTATATTACTTATTGTTTTTTAAGATTCCTAATAATTGCTAAACACAAATATACATTATTTTCTATTTTAATGACTTAGTTTGATACCTATTTACGAGCTTTTAGCGCAAGTATGGTACACCATATATGGGACCCACCAAGTTTCAAGGCATTCTACGGCAATTGTTTACCTAACATCATTAAAAGTAATCCATTATGTGTACTTAAAATTTCGCTAACTGTTTGTAAGGTTTCTGCCACTCGCTACAGTTATATCATAAACATTGTTTTAGGACTTATTTTTGAAGTGAAAATTTCATGATTCATTCATGAATTTGAAAACAGACGTCATTTTTGTAAATTTATCAGCTGTCCAATAACCTCGAGTTTTACACCCATTTAATCAATTTCGTTATCAACACCCCCAAGAAACCTCGAAATTGACGCCCATATCATATTTTGGGTAAAGTAAATTGAATTATACGTATTACAAAGGTGTCGGTCACGTGTCGGTGTCTGTACGGTATCGCGAGTTCAATGGTTTTTTCCCATCTCAAAAAATGCTTAACGCACCTAAAGAAGTTTACTTAAAAATACATTTAGGTAGATATAGGTATTTATGTATGTATATATTCATAATATTAAAACAGGTAGATATGTGGTAGGTGAATTGGCGATTCACGAGTTCATTAATACAAGACATAGGTATATCAACACACTTTAAATATTCGTAGTTACATACCAACTATAGTTAATAAAAGATTACATCATAGTTCCAAAAATTATAATCGTGTATATAGATAGGGGTAAACATGTGTAGGTACATGCTCAAATACTTAACATTATTTTTAATATTTCTAAGGATATAAGCTCATAACAACATACAAACTTCCTTGGTAGTTAAATAAAGCTCGTTTTATATTTTTCATTGTCAACGTTGGCTGTGACCAAGTTGGCATCTAACGATAGCATGCATCATGGGGAAATTGAGGGAATAGATGATTTAAGTAGTAGGTATTTTCTTGTGTACGTACTGCATCTAAGTATCATCATTTTACGCTTCTGAGCTCACGATGGAAGAACTCAAGGACAAGGAGTACCTTAATCGTGAGATAATAGAGTAATATGCTGACAGTTAACAATGAAAATCATGAACTAAAACTCAAAATATTAAAGTGTGCGAGGATCAGGAAAATTGTTTAATATTTCTCAAGAATTTTCTTCTCAGATTTTTGTTATAGCATAATAAACAAAATATGTATGGAAAATGAAAGAAAAGTTATGTGTATATGAAAAATATGGCATGTATTGTGTGAAGTATGGGGCGCGGGCATAGGCGCAGACGAGGCAGGTCGGCGGTCGGTAGTCGGTACCGCGCCGTGCCGCCTTGGGCCTCGGTACTTATTCCGTTACATAACCAAACATACCCGGATATTGCCGCAAGGCCACGCATCTTCTTACAAATATTTCGATGCAGCATATTCATCTCATTTATAAAATCTATAAAAGACATTAATGTTAGAATATTCTTTTTGTTGAGAAATAAGTTACAATAGCACATTGAATAGCAAATGAATTGATTTTGTTGGCTCATATACTAAAATATTTAGATCACTCACATAATTATGAATTAAAAACTAGCTTAACAATACTAATATCATTGATGTGGAAATATTATAAACAGATAGACCGAAATAGTTTTGGTCGTAAAGTCGGTTTGGTAACAAGATCTCTCTCTCTACTTACAACTAAAAGAAATTACTGGAAATTACGAAAACAGAAATTGATACGTAGGTATTGCGATTGTAATAATATATCTGTACCTGCCTGTATATCTATTATGGTTACAGAGAACTAACATAAATACGAGAACTATTTACAGAGAAGTATTTAACAATGGAACCACTTTTTACCCGACTGCGGAACGCAGAGGAGAGTAGGTAGGTAGGTAAGTGCGAGATTTATCTACAGACCGCACTACGACTTTACTTTGAGCAAAGTATGCTTAAAACTCTCTGTACAGTATGGGTTTTGCCAGTTCTAAGGGTGAGATTCACAGACCGCACTACGACTTTACTTTTAGCAAAGTACGTTTACATCCATATTCTAAGGGTGAGATTCACAGTCCACACTACGACTTTACTTTGAGCAAAGTATGCTTAGAACTATCAGTACAGTATGGGATTTGACAGTACGAAGCATACTTTGCTTGAAAGTAAAGTCGTAGTGCGGTCTGTGAATCTCACCATAAGACGTTACATTACTTGTAACATTTCTTGGCTCACACTCAGCTTAAGATACTTTGTGACGATGCCTCGAAATCTAGTTGCAGTAGTTAGTCAGGGTTTTCTGGAAAAGCACTTGCACCAAATAGATTTAAGAGATATATTTTTCAATATCCCCAGAAAGACTGTTGAGAAGACATTTCCACCATATTAGAAACTTACCAAGAACGTATTGAGCTACGTGCAATTTCCGTTTCTCCATACAGTCTCCTCCATACAGGTATATTTTTAATTGTAGTAAAGCTCTAGTGGTGGAGCTTGAAAGCGCAGGAACCACCGCAATACCTAGTTTACGTTGCGCTTGTTCAACGCTATCGTATTCCGGTCAGGTGGTAATGTACGGTCCCGTAATTTCCGGCTCAGAGACATAAGACCTTACGCTCAGAGGTGGCAACGCATATACATTTAAATTTTTATCGAGATTTACTAAACATTTAGTTAAAATACCTTCTATTTAATTTTCTTGAGATCATTATGATACGCAATATGAGTACACGTGACTATATGACTTAATACATAAAAATATGCTTATCCATCCCATTTTTCAGGGGCGAGCCTATAGACAATTATTACATTATACATTATTACAACTCCAAGCGAGTGCACCGGGAAAATTCTATCGGAGAAAAACTCAGAAACAATCTTAGGTCTGTAGTCGATATCGAGCAAGCTTGTCCCCGCAACCTGGGTAGGAGGCCCAAACCAGATGGGCCAAGCTGGCAAACGCCACAATGACTATAGGTATTATGGCCAGTCCGACGCTGCATCGAATATCTATCAAAACTCAAACTCAAACTCAAAAATTCATTTAATCACTTGGAAATAATAGAATTTGCTTGTGATACGTCAATTTACAAATATAAAATTAAAGCGAATAACAACTAATACGTTGATTAATATGTCAAAGTAAATAAATTAATAATAGTCCAAAAATACTTAATAATAAAAATAGGTATCAACAGAATGTTCCATATTCTCTTTTACAAACGGCAAGATAAGACTAAACAAAAAATATGGGACATTCTTTGTCATTCACTGGCAGAGTTCCAAAGCCCACATTACTGAGAAAAAACCTGCCAAAACAAAACTCAGTAGGGTCTTTTCAAAATATGTTCCTTAAAACTATTTTCACAATATGACACTTATAACTAAGTTTTACAATATCAAGTACAGTGCACATTCATTTCACAAAATTATTGTTTAGTCTTGTGGAGCTAGACCAGCATTTGTCCAGGCATCTCTATCCTTTAGATAGTCATCGAGTCTATAGTACGCATTTTTACATAGTGTGCGTTTAATACATGACTTGAATTTATTATCTGTAAGTTCAAGAATGTTGGACGGAATTTTGTTATAAAACTGTATATACACCATGTTAAGAAACATTTATGTGTTTTCGATAGGCGAAAACTTGGAAATACTAATTTATTTTTATTTCTGGTATTATAAGTATGTATATCATTAATTTTCTTAAATAAGTGCAAGTTTTTCCTAGCATACAATATATTTTCATAAATATATTGGCAAGGGACCGTCATTATATTTATTTGCTTGAATAATTCTTTCAAGGAGTCACGACTATTACGTTATATATCGCTCTAATAGCTCTCTTTTGTAATATAAATATTGAATCAATTTCAGCTGCCCGACCCCACAACAAAATACTGTGAAAGTAGCTGAAATAAACGAGTCTCGCAGTGTCTACATCCGTTAACTGTCTAATCTTCCGGACGGCATAAGCAGCAGAACTTAGACGTTTTCCTAACAGTTTAATATGAGGACCCCATTGCAATTTTGAATCCAGCGTTATACCCAAAAAGACAGCTTCACTAGTTAATTGTGTTTTATCATTGTTGAAGAATATTTCCCCTTCTTTACTTTTGACATTTGGAAGAGTAAAACGAATACATTTAGTTTTTTTACTATTTAATGCAAGATTATTTACTGTAAACCAATTATGTACTTACTGTATGGCTTTATTAATAGTATCATAATTTGGTTCTTTTCTATTCACTTTACATTATTTTATTGCTTATATAAATTTACTTTGCCTTTTTACAAACTCTTTTAAAAACTTTTGAATATGTAGCGACATACTTGTTAAAATTTGGATTTTGCATATAAGTTTTAAGACCATAAAGTTCAAATAATCGTTCCCTACTTCTTCGAATGCCATCAGTTGCCCAGTCACAAAAACTAAATTTACACTTTGCGGTTCTTGTTCTAATTTTAAAGATATTATTAAAATGTGTATTAATAGTATCAAAAAATTGTGCATAAAAATCATTTGCACTACTTATGTCAAAATTTTGAAAATATAATTTTTCTTTTAAAATATTATTGAAGTTATTCAATCTAACAGATGTTACTGGTCTATGTGTTTTTTCAATTTTGCTGGAAGGTTTATCTACGTCAAAAGTAATTGTCTGGCCGCTGTGATCAGATGGCAAATAGTTAACAATATTTGTAGATATATATTTACATTCACAAAAGATATTATCTATACAAGTTGCCGAGGTTGGGCTCACTCGGGTGGGTTCCAAAAAAAACATTGCATAAGTTGAATGATTTAAATAGATTCAGTAATCTATTGCTGTTTGAATTATTTTCTAAAATATTATGTTAAAATCACCACATACAATTACAGACTTTCTACCTGAACATAGTTTTTTTAACAAATCTTCCATAGTGAACTCAAACACATTCAAATTCTGATAATTTGGTGGTCTATAAACGCACACTATTATATGCTTATCCAGCTCAACACAAGAAACTTCTACAATATGTTCAATCGATAACTCAACTATGTCTTTACGTTCCCTGGATTTAATTGAGTTTTTTATCAAAATTAAAGTGCCACCATGTTGCATAACTTTTCTATTGTAACAACTAACAACAGAATAATTATTATAATTCATCATGATTTGGTTTTCTTTTAACCAATGTTCAGTTAAACAAACAATGTCATACTGGAATTTCTCCAGAACTAGTTCTAATTCCAATAACTTGGAATGCAACCCTTGAATATTTTGGTGTAATACTACCAAACTGTTGACTTTATTAAAAGTGCAAATGCCAGAAGATACCGGTTTATTAGTATGTTCAATATTGGTAACTTCTTCTGTCTTAGAATCTAGTTTAAATAATTGAGAGTGCAACCCATGACACCTCCGCCAACACCAGTCAGCGAGGTTGCTGACTGGTGTTGGTGTTGGTGATCTACTGCAATGTCCAAAGTGTAATCTGCGAACCTGCCTGTTCCGTTCAAAGGATAGCCTTTCAATAGAACATCAAAGTCTAAACTATCTTTAATTAAACATCAACTTGTTACTTCATTTAAATGTGAACTTTATTAAACTGAACTACTTGAACTAAATTTTTAATTTCTTATTATCAATTAAAAATTAGTTCTTCCTACATCAGCTGCCTACCAGTTTTTATGCATTAGTTGATAGGTAGGTACGTTGCTGATACCTAATGTTAGTTACTCAAATGTTAAAAAACTATAAGCACATTGTCAAACAGGTTCGTATGATCTTAGGTATGTATGTTATCATACATTTTATAAGATAATGTTTGTTTTCCTAAATTATGCAGGTAATCAAACATCTACTAACAAGCAAGATGCTCAGAAATCTATCTTATACATAGTTTCATATCAATCAGTATATTTTCTTTTCTCGTCCTTCTTCATAATAAACGTCCTTCATTCTCGTGGCAATTATGCAAATGGAGATTACAGTTTCGGATCTTCTTTTCACCTTTATGTGACATTGACATAAATTTTGTAAAACAGGTTCGAAATGATAATCGAAAGTGAGCCTCATTCGATAATACTCATATATACTAAAAAGCTATTTGGCAGAAGCTACATTTAGACAGACAGTATTTACTTAATATTATGCAACACATAATGACCTCCTGATTAGTGAAATATTTTTGTAAATTGTGTAACATTAAAACGTATATTAGAATAGGACCCATACTTAGTGCAATGTTCAAATGCTATTTATCCAAATTACCCTTCTCTCAAAATGGCAGACCTGCTGATTGCTAGCGATGAATAAATTCCATAAAACCAAACTGAAAGTAGATCGGTATTTACGTAAATAATAAGCAAGAACTTAGTTATGTCTTCATTTATGTGTAGACATTTAAAACAAACTACAGCAGTACTTTTGAAGTAGATTTAGGTAACTGTTAGGATACGAACTTATAGTTTTAGTAGTTTAGTAGTCGTAAAACTACTTCTTATATTCGAACATGTAAAATGACATTTTGATATTATAAATTAAAATTCACGGACATAGCTGCTTAGGTATTAGGTGCGTATCTTAAGTAGATACTTATTTTTATATGTAATACAATAGTTATACCTATATTAAAAAATCCTACCATTAACAATGCAAAAAAAATAAATTGTTGGTGCGTCTTTTTTGAATTAACTTTTTTTTAATATTTCAACACATTCATCTTATTCATTATGTTTAATATTATTAGTTTATTGGAAACTTAGAAGACGTAAACAGCAAATCTTAAATTAAATCTTTTAATACCCCGCAGCCAAATATGATGTTTTACCAAAATATCTACCTACATATATAATGTACATTTTATAACAAGGCATATTTAATTACCTACTTATTATTAGATATCTCCTATATATTTCGTTCAATGTCATTAAATTAAACATTCATAAAAGGTATGAGATACATAAGTTCATATGGAAATTAAAAAATGTAATTTCTAAACTTCTATTCCTGAACTTATTTCTAGTCAACTTATGCTTTTATTGGATTAGTTCACAGAGACATTGACATTGTTCAGTGATATTTGTGTTTCAGTTGATAAATAGCACAGTGCTACGAGCGGTATTAGTATTCATAGCAGTGTTAAGGTACATTCGTTCTTATGGAAATCAAAAATGTAATACCTAAACTTCTATTCCTGAACTTATTTCTAGTCAACCTATGTCTAATGGCCAACTTAATAGAGAAACTAAAAAGTGTAATTAGTTCACAGAGACATTGACACTGTTCAGTGATATTTGTGTTTCAGTTGATAAATAACACAGTGCTACGAGCGGTATTAGTATTCATAGCAGTGTTACGATTTCAGATTGAATATGTAGAGCTAATATTATACAAATTAATCAAGTTTCTATTGAAAATGAAAAGGCAAAAACAAATGTTAGATTTGTAATTCAAGGTTACTTATTTAAAGATAAACTCGGAAGTACAGACCTAGTTTCTTGCTATATACTTACTGACTTTTCCTATATTGAAACCGCTATGAAAAGGTCATTTATCTCTTATATTTAAATAATTCCATGTGCATTCATTCGCAATGTTATGCAAATATAAAGTGACTACACCTACACAATATCCGTCGAAGAAAGTATATCTCAGATAAAAACACAAAGCATTAAGTAATCGTGTGGAAACATTCAATCCCACGTTAGAAATTGATGCAATTTAATAGTATTTCTGAAGGATTCATTAGCTAAAAACCTAATTATCATTATCATTTTGTTGTATTGTCTCTGTCAACGTCACTGTGTGCTTATTAAAAGCTGCGCCATAGTGGTGTAACGATTTATATCTGCAGGAGGTATAGTGCGTACAGGACGGGTGGAGTCTGTCGGCTGGTGTCGAGCGCGACCTGCCTGGTTATATAAATAGGTGAAGAGGGGCAGCAGACACCTCTTGCACTTTCTTGTGGAGCGTGAGGCAGCGGCCAGTCTTTGCCGAGCGCCATGGCTCGACACGCGTACCTGTGTCTCGGTGTTTTATTACTCGCCTCTTCGGGTGAGTACCCACATACACACTGACTTATTTTGTTAAACTTATTACGAAGCTAACTCTTAATTATTTTACAATTAGAGAATAAAAAATCTAATGTATAAATGCCGTTATTTGTATAGAATTAAACATATTTGGTATACTATTGTTCAATTTCTTATATTTTTCAAGTAAATAGCCATTGAATACGATCTTTACTCTAAATTATTTGAATTCATTATCCGTTATTATAATTTTATCTGTGAAAACGTTACCAACTGTTAAATGTTCTGAATTTAAATTGATTTAAGTAGGTATGTAAATTCTTTCCTTAATTTAAATAATTATGAAACAATTTCATACCTGTTAATAAAATTTGGGAGACAACTTGAAACTAGACATTAATTTAATATACTTATAAACATAATATGACAAAGAAAGAACACCGGTTACCTACGTGGCTGGCGCTGACCTCGATTTCTTTTCAACGTTTTACCTTTCAATGCCGTAAGCGGCTTGCCAAAGGAATACGCAATGTCTACAAATATTAAATTGTGTTAATAATTGTGTGTTCATTCAAAGACCTATTTATTAGGATTTACGTTACGATTGGTTCAAAGTTTCGTGTCAAATAATTTACATAAGTCCTACCCGCGAGTAATACGCAGAACGACACTCGGCATCGAAATGAAACGGTACTACATTCTTTCACCCGCGTGTGGTAATCGGTGCTTACGTTAAGCTACGTTACTCAATAGGCATGTTAACTCGCGTTTAATACACCTTGTTACTCAAGCGTAGGTTGAATGATATACTCGATAATCAAGCTTTTTTATTAACGCGAATCTGATGAGAATGGTTCCATTCCATGACACGTCGACGATCTCATGGAATAATGAGGTGATATCAAAGGGTAGTTATAAATAAACTTTACATAATCGATTTTTTACCAGTATTTGGTGATCGTGTGAAGAGACAAGATGAGGATGGTGGCACTGATGAGGTGAATGCGGAACAGCTTTGCGATGGCCGGCCCCCGGATGAATACTTCCGTCTCACCACCGAAGGCGATTGCAGAGATGTAGTCAGGTTAGTTCATAATTCGCAAACATTTGAAAACAAAAAACACATCAATCATTTGTCTACGTAATAATATTGTTCATAAAAAAAAACATCAATCTTAACGATTCTAAGTTGAATTAATTTTATCGACCTCTGCGGTTGATTTATTATTTAGTTTCGTTTGGTATGTAAGAACTTGATATTCAAGCCAGTGAATGGAGCGGTCGCCACCGTGCCTTGAATGTTAGTCATATCTAAGTGTACCAATGCTGTAGGTATATGACACGACATTCTTTGTAAACAACGGCTTAAGAAACTTTAAATATGACCTGTATTTTTTGTTCACAATTCCGTACCATTATAGCAATCAGCGCCTGCATCGACAAGTACTGCATATCTATAGGTACATACAGCATTATAATCATGTATAGATATTATTATGTATTAGGTACTCATTTAAAGGGGTTCAATTCGTTAACATTTAATGAATTGGTCTATGACCTACAACGCCTACCTTTAGAAACTTCGGCAACAATGCTAGCTTTATACGAAGGCATCGAATAAATAGAAAGTTCTACGAAAGAAAGCCAAAAATATCGAATGAGAGAAAGAAAACGCTGTTTAAAAAAATGTCCTTCTTTTACATAAAAGGAGACGTTCCAAAATGTATGGAGCTTGGGCCCGCACCTTGCACACTCTATTAAGAGAAGAAGCATAAAATACTAAATCACCTTCAGCTATTCAAATCGTTTATTACCTATACCTTCAATTTTGACTGTCGTAAGTAGGTATATTTCAAAAACAAGAATGTCATAGTAGCAATATGGTGACATATTGTTTTACAAAAATTACATAAAATAAATATTTCCGACAAAAAAATAATTATTTAAATCATTTTTTTTAGGTTTTTCATTATTCTACGTATTTTTCTCTATCTTTTGATATAGTGTACAAGTGCGGGCACAACGTGGAATTTGTCCTTTGGTTAGTTTGGCTCTTAAACAAAACAAAATACCTAATATACCTACCTATAGCAGTTTTCGATATTCAAAGATTGATTGTACAAAACAGAAAAAAAAAATGTTTTTGTTACATTGTATGAAATATTAAAAAACAATAGAAAGCATCAAAAACTACGTTATAGCATTCTGAATTTTAATTTTTTACTTTAATAGGTACAATCTAAAATTCTGTGGATGGGTTTGTTCAACAGTAAATATTAGCATTGGCATGTGGACAACGCTGGAGTGGGAAACTTCATCGGTAACCAAATATGTCTTTTCAATTTTTTTTCAGAGATTTGCAGATTATTCATTTCACATATAAATGCTATTTTTTTTAGTGTCCGAAAATTCTTAAAATAGTGGTTGATGCCCATGTACTTATACGAATGACTGAAAATAGGATTCAATACTGTAATGAACTTATGAATACTTGTTATTATGTTTGCACCCGCAATTCCAATATCTTTTTTACATGTAATTAAATTATTCCATAAATATACGTAACATTCTTCTTCATTTTCTTGATGATAGTTATAATTTGAAACTTGACTTAAAATATTCAAAACACCTTTTTTACACAATGCTTACCTACATACTTAACAGATGTAAATACCTACCGACTATGACCCAACAATTAATTCATTTCAATTACCTACAATTACTTTTCAGAAGAGCTTTTTTTTTGTTTATGAGTAGTCATTATTTCAATATTTTTTAATTTTCTATTACATTTTTATACAATGGTACGAGATTGAAAAAATCGTAGAACTTGAAAAGCAGGCGTAAGCATTTGCCGCTAAATGTGCTCAACGCTGTCGCATTCTGGTCAGGTGGTAATTTACGGCCCTGTAATTTCAGGATTTTCATGCACAGAGATATAACAACTTAAATGTACATAAGCATCTACATAAATACTGTAGTTTTTATTTTCATGACATAAAAAAAAAGTTATAGGTATGTTGAAACTTAAACGTAGTGATGCCTAATATCTTTGATTTCTGGTTACTGTCGACTGGAAATCTTCCACTAATGAATAAAGGGTATATGCTGAAAGTACGGCTGTGTACAGGTGCGACAAAGGAGCAGAGAACGGAGTGACCAGGCTCGCGTCAGTGCGCTGCCCCGGCGGCCTGGCCTTTGATATCGACCGTCAAACCTGTGATTGGAAAACACATGTTAAGAATTGCGATAAACTAGAAAGTAAGTTCCGCCGATCACGGGGAGCGGTCGTGCGAAGGGCTAGCTTCCGTGTCAACGGAAAGATACATAATATACCTAGAACCCGTTAGCCTTTCGTACGTCCGCTTCCTGATCTTGTTTACTTAATTTAATATGACATTTCTTATCAACACAGGTGCACTAGGTCAGGTCTTAAACAGATCACTTGCCCGTCTGGATTGGCTTTCGATCTCGATAAACAAACGTGCGACTGGAAGGGTAAAGTGAACAACTGTGACAAACTCGAGAGTAAGTGCCGATCAAGAAGCTATTCGCGCGTAGCGAGCAAACGAGCTTGGGTGAAGGGGCCGCGTCGCACTGTAGATTTGGTGTATTGCATGAGGCCCCGGAAAGCGGGAGCAGTCCGCAATTGGACCGCTCCACTAGTTGCGCATTAACATACTTTTAAACACCTCCAAGAAAAATAAATAAAAAAAGAATAATATTATCTGTTTAATTAAAAATAACAGTTTTAATTTCTAGGATATTAAATTGTGTAAAATAAATTATCACAGCTATTCTGTGCCCATAAAAACAATCAAGGCAATTAAAAACATCACAGAAATATGTAACGTTGTGCGTCACATTATGAAATATTTGGACAATGTATCTAATCCATTTAAATAATAGCATAAAAATATATTATTATCCTAAAAAAATATATTGCTAGCACCACATACACCATAGGTATTGATCATTTGATATACCTACCTATGTACTAATTCATTGTCTATACACATGTCAAATGTTTTATGCATTCTATCCATACCTTCTTTAAATCACACATCTCTTGTTACATGGGTGTTCTTCAACGCTATGAGCTTTAATAAAAATAACGTTCACTAACAGCCTGTTTCCGGAGTTTTCAAATTACTAACGGCTACTTATTTGATTGAGCATCATCACAATTTTTACCTACTTATGTATACGATTTAAATATGCAATAACATTCACAATAATTTGTATGATACACCACCGCTTACTTTCATGATTAAGGTGTTTTGTTTTCTTACATAGTTGCTTGGAAATTAACTTAGTACTTTTAAAGAATAAAATATTTGATATGAGGACAATTTTCAATTCTTTATAAATATTTCTGTTTCATTAGTATGGACTAATTGCTATTTAAATTTCCAAGCAGATAACATTAAATAGCCATTGATTTTCTTTATAATTTGTCAAATATTTTCCAAAAAAATCTTCCACATTCCTTCTTTTATTATTCGTTATAAACCATTAAAACTGCAGTATTATCTGCCATCCTCCTCATTACCTAATTGTGGTTACCACTTTTAATTTTGAATACTTGACAACGATAACTTTTTTCTTTGATCATTATTTTCCAATTAAGACAATGTAAGTAAACTTACATGGTTTTAATAAACTAGTAACTAATTAATCTCTCGAACTTGACTTCTCTTTACATATGCCTAAGTACCTATATACCTACTTTTCTTGTATTTTAACTAGATCATCCTCTCATGCTTTTCCATAGATCTTTCTACCATTTGTTTCCTTTTTAATTACCCCCAAAGACACTCGTACAATAGGTAGAAATTACACATACACGGATGATTGAAGTTTATGGACCTAAATGGAGCCTGCCATGTTTTCCTGATCTTATAGAAGTTTCATATTTTCAGAACCCAGAAAAATATTGCCAATCCTCAAAACAGATGAACCTATTTGCCCTGAAGGAAAATTGGCTTGCGGCAGTCGGGAGTGTGTAGAGAAAGAATTATTCTGTAACGGCAAACCTGACTGTAACGATGAATCGGACGAAAATGCTTGCAGTAAGTTCCAATTTAATATATGTACTTTTAAATAGCTACTATTTATACTTTAAAAACATAAGGCGCTGTTGTTTGTGTACTACTCACTATGGCGGATTGGGTACCAAAATCTACAACCTCCAACTAGATTTAAATCATATTGACTTGACTTTTTACTGGTGGTAGAGCACCAGTGACGGAGCTCGAGGGCGTAGGCACCACCGCGTTACCTAATATATTGCCGCTAAATGGTAGTTTTCAGCACTAGTGTTCCGGTCAGGTGGTAATGTACGGACGGCCCTGTAATTTCCGGTACAGAGGCATAACACCTTAAGCCTCAGGAGTGGTAACGCATCTGCATTTTGACCTTGGTCTTTGTGTGGGTGTCTATAGGCTGCAGTCATCACTTAACATCAATGTAAACTGTATGCTTGTTTACCACTTCCATTACATTAAAAAAAAAAAGATAATTTTCAAAATCTTCCATTGCACTGACAAAATAAGTGTCTAAACCTGGGTTGCACTAAGATATTTGTTAAAGTTATTGTAACATTTCACATCCTTCTCTAACTTTAACAGATTTCTTTAAGTAAGAGAAGGATGCGAAATGTAACAATAACTTAAACAAATATCTTGGTGCAACCCAGGCTTAGAATAAATTGTCGCCTTCATCACTTTTTTTTTTTTTGTTATTGTGGCATCGCTATTACGCATATTGCCAGTGTCAAGTAAAACGATATTTCATATTCTTAAAGCAGCGTAAAGGTAGTATAATATAGTCAATCAATTATTTATTAAGTATTAATAAGTATGTCAGTCAAGTGAGTTACAGTCAGTTATTCGAGTAAAGCGATGGCTACTTTACCAGAAAATTACAATGGAGTTTAAGAGCACCATACGCCTCTTTCAAGGTTCCCGCCAAATCTCCCTTCATCACTTTAATTCGGAAAACCAGATACTATACAAATCTATACAAATAAATTAAATTGGAGTGTCTGTTTGTAATATTTAAATAACAGTTTTTTACTAAATGCATATTTATGTATACACGGTACATATACCAAAACATTTTTTTTTTACAATTTTTGTCTGTCTGTCTGTCTGACTGTTTGGCGGGGCTAATCTTGGGAACGGCTTTACCGATTTTGACGGGACTTTCACTGGCAGATATCTGATGTAATTTTAGGCTACTTTTATACTAGCTTCGCCCACGACTTCGTCCGGGTAGATACTGAACAACCATAAATTCTAACGCGGACGATGTCGCTGGGACAGCTAGTATATACCTATACATATAAATATTCCACTAAAATGATGTTTTAGGATCTGGCCACTGTAACATGATGGCTCTATTGATTACTTTTCGGAGCGCATTCATGTTCATGGGAAACATGTTTTAGTACATGAAATTATACCTACATGTCAAATATTTACCGATTCTAATGCTGTAATTACCTACACTAATTACCATAGTACTTTTTACTAGTTATCCTACAATCCAATATCTATCGTCTGTACGTGTATGAAGTCTATAAGCAAACCTTTAAATATTGCAAATAATCTTTGAGTAAAATAACTGAATGCGCCTGCATGACTGCATGATAGACATGATGAAGTCAATAGAGAGAAATTATGTTCAGTTTACGCATTTAATTCAATAATATTAAATCAAGTTAATTTTTGCAGCCGTTGATGTGGATCCCAACAGAGCACCTGATTGCGATCCCAACCAATGTACGCTGCCAGACTGCTTCTGCTCCGCCGACGGTACTCGTATTCCTGGAGGCATTGAACCAAATCAAGTTCCACAGATGATCACCATCACTTTCAACGGCGCCGTCAATGTGGACAACATCGACTTATACGAACAAATTTTCAATGGCAACAGACACAACCCTAACGGCTGCCAAATTCGTGGTACATTCTTTGTTTCGCACAAATACACTAACTACGCAGCAGTCCAAGAGTTACATCGTAAAGGACACGAAATTTCCGTGTTCTCGATAACGCACAAAGATGATCCGCTATACTGGTCCGGTGGAAGCTACGACGACTGGTTAGCTGAAATGGCTGGAGCCCGTTTAATCGTTGAGCGTTTCGCAAACATTACAGATGCATCTATCATCGGTGTAAGAGCCCCGTACCTTCGAGTTGGTGGTAACAAACAATTCGAAATGATGGCCGATCAATATTTCGTGTATGACGCTTCAATTACCGCCCCATTAGGTCGTGTTCCTATTTGGCCTTACACTCTGTATTTCCGTATGCCACACAAATGCAATGGAAACGCCCTCAACTGTCCTTCTAGAAGCCACCCTGTGTGGGAGATGGTAATGAACGAATTAGATAGAAGAGATGACCCTACATTTGATGAATCACTCCCAGGTTGCCACGTAGTTGACTCTTGCTCCAACATTCAGACTGGCGATCAGTTTGCTCGTCTCTTGCGTCACAATTTCTACCGCCATTACAATACCAACCGTGCCCCGCTCGGTCTCCACTTCCATGCTTCCTGGCTGAAATCGAAGAAGGAATTCAAAGAGGAACTTATTAAATTCATTGAAGAAATGGTGGAGAGAAACGATGTGTATTTCGTGTCCCAATTCCAAGTCATTCAATGGATGCAAAATCCAACAGAATTGACGTCACTCAGAGATTTCCAGGAGTGGAAACAAGACAAGTGTGACGTGAAAGGTCAGCCGTTCTGCTCCTTGCCAAATGCCTGTCCTCTGACCACACGAGAGTTACCAGGAGAAACACTGCGTCTGTTCACGTGCATGGAATGCCCTAACAATTACCCGTGGATTTTAGATCCCACGGGTGAGGGTTTCAATGTTAAGAAGTGATCTCTTTAATTTAAAATAAAAAGACTGTACACATGTAAATAATACTCAATAATAATGTTAATTTTACAATTAATTGTGACTTGTAGCAGAGACGACCATCATCAACTTGGTGTGATGTGTTTTTTAATGTTCAGTTTAACGTAAAGATACTTTATATTCTGTGGACTGGAAGTTGGTGCTTGGTTCATAGGTTCATAGGTCGTGCTACCGTCCCATTTCTGCAAAGATAGGTAAACTTAATATTTCAATAATTTAGGTTGTTACGTGGACAATAAAAATTTAATTGGACATATGTAATACTTTTATTTCTAGACCTTAGATACCTATATAGGGACATGATAATGTCACACCAAAATCAATCATGTTATTTTTATTTATTTAGTTTAATTACAAACACATGGACATAATGGACATGACAAACAATCTAAAAATATTTCATATATGAGTAGGTGTATAAAACAAAGATCTCACTACAGATGCGTTTAGGTGAGGCCTGAGTCTAAACTACTCTTGAGCTTCATTTTCTGGACAAGATGTTCCTCCCACACTGTGTTAAGTTATAGGTAGTAGCATTTAAACTGAACACTGTCATTCAGCGCCAGATAGAATTCAGACTAGTTACTCAATCAAAAAACACAAAATTAAGTCTAGTTCTAAAATAAAATTTGTATTTGCAAACTCTGATAGCTATAATTTTTATAGAAATTAATCAGTCCTCGAAATCAATATAATATTAGATAAGTACTCGTATTTTACGCATTATCGAAATCAGACCTGCGCGTGGTGGTGCGGTATACGCCTGTACCGACTACGTTCAACTCTAAGCGCAAATCTTAAATATCGCGGATAAAAACCCCGAGCGAATCTCGCTCGGTAATTCCGCTCCCCGCGACCGTAGCGAATAACGCGCAGGTCTGAATAGAGCTTAATAAGATATGTCACACAATATATTTTACAAATATTTTATCCCCCAAAAGTGGCCTGCATATTTAGGTTACATTAATTTATTTAAACATGAGTCCCAAATTTCAACTCATACAGCCCTGTACCTTCAAAGGAAAATCAGAGTCAAACATTTCAAAATTGACACGACCCTAAAAGAAAAATACAGTTTCTTTATTTTCCTTTTCTGAGTTCAAATATCTATTTTTTGTATTTTTTATTTGTTAATTTCTGTGAAAAAAAAAAAAACAGAAAAACATGTGATGACGTCACTTATATGGTGGAATGAAGTAGTTACCATTGCCTATCTTTAGATGAAAACATTATTGTTACATACTCTGTGACAAGATGTGTCAAATTGATACGGATACGTCAATGTCAAAGTATAAAACTAGGAAGTAGGGTTGGTGATCCGAGACCTTAGATCGATTAATCGGAAAAGCGATCTTTAGGACCCAAAAAATCGATTCTTATTTAAATAATTATAATAATTTATATAATTCGATCCACAGTACTGGATTGATCTAGTGAATCGATACTATACCCTGTAAAATCGAAAATCGATATTTTTGGTTAATTCACATAGGGACTTAAGAAACATACAGATCATAAGATTTAACGTTTAAACGTGAGTATAGGAAGCATTATACCAGCATTGAACACTGTTGAGTTGTTTTATTTTCGGTTGTCTGTTTTTCTAGAAATTTAGTATTACGTAGCCCAAATCAAAAATATATCGATAATCGAAGAACGATTTTTCAATGTCGATTTAATCGTGGATGGATTTTAGACACTTCGAAATCGGAAATGGAATCGCCATCCCTACTGCGAAGTATATAAAAAGCTGCTACAGTGCCACCAACTTATCTCTGAAATGGCAAAAAAAGGAACTAAAGCCGCCATGTTGAAGTGTCATTGGATTGTCAGTGTCTTCTACTTTCGTGTGCTATGTTTGTTTTATTGCTTTAATTCTTGATTTTAACTGTTGAATATGCCGAAAGCTATGAAAAGTGATGCCCGGAATATTATTCTAAAGGTTAAATCCTTTTTTGAAGAAGAATCTCGACAGCAGGCTCCCATAATTCCATTTAGTCAAATATACAATCGAATTGCGGCAGCTACTAGTCAGTGTTGCCAGTTGTTATCACACAAATTACCCAATTTTAATAAGTCAGTTAAATTGATACAATATCTACTTACCTAAATTTAATTTACGGAATATTCTTCATATTTTTAATTTATGGTAGCAGCTTTGGCTTGATTTTTATTTGAACTACTTGAATTAATCTGTATTTACGATTACGTTTTTAAATGAGTAATAATAATAGTTTCTTTTTTCTACCCTATCTTTGGAGTGAGCCAGCTGACCTGCTGGGCTTGGGATTTCGTTTCAAAAAAACGCTGTCTAATCGTAAAGTATTGATGGAGCGCAATGACATATCAGCTTGGAGAGCTAGATACTTGCATGAAATAGACAAAAATAGTAAGTCGTCTAATCCTAAGCCTTTAATTTATTTAGATGAAACTTATATTCACTCGTCTTATACATCTAGCTCATGTTGGCAAGGAGAAGGCGTTGAAGGCGTACTAGAGCCTGTATCAAAAGGGCAAAGATATATAATCGTCCATGCTGGTGGGAATACTGGATTTGTTGAAAATGCACTTTTAGTGTTTAAGTCGAATTCAAAAAGTGGAGACTATCATGACGAAATGAATAGCACAAATTTCAAAAAGTGGTTAATAGAAAAACTAGTGGCTAATCTAAAAAAAAACATCGATTATAGTAATGGACAATGCGTATATATCATCGTATTTGCGTTAACAGAGTCCCAAACTCAAATTCATTAAAAAACGAAATCCAATTATGGCTTACGCAAAATAAAATTGATTACGACGAAGGCTTAACAAAACCTCAACTCTTAGAAATAATCAAAAGAAACAGGCCAGAACCCATATATGACGTTGAAAAGATTTTAGCTGAAAATGGTCATAGATGCTTGTATTTATCCCCTTACCACTGTGATCTTAATCCGATCGAATTAATATGGAGCACAATGAAAAGAAACGTGACTAAAGTAAATATTGATCACAAAAATAAGGAAATCCCTCGCCTTGTCAAACAAGCATTTGATTCCATTTCAGTTCATGAATGGGTACAACATTGTAAACATGTTCGTAAGTTAAAAGGGGAGTATTTGAAACAAGACTCGTATTTAGATGAACCTTTTATAATTAATGTGGCAAGTGACAGTGAATGCGAAAGTGATTCGGATAGTGACAGTTGTGAAATTGACGGAGTATGTCCTCTTGACCAGGTTAATATTGCTTCACATTCATCAAAAATGACTGATCACAATTATTGTAAACCTGGTTTCCAATAAAATTTAAAAACAATCAATTTGTTTGTTTTAACGTACATTTACCATGCTGTAGCCACTATCGCTATAATCTAGACAGGCTTTAGCATAATAACTTAAAGAAACACAGATTTTTTTACTCATTTAAAACTTACCCAACATTCCTTTCATCCCAATTTTAAGCAAAACAAAATTAACTAGCAACACCGATACGACGGTGACGACATCCTTCATTTCAGAGGTAAGTTGGTGGCACTGTACGAACTTATTTATTAAAAAAAAAAAAACAAGTTTTAAAGTTTTGAACAACGACTTAGCCCTCAGGCTATTGATATAATATTGATATTTTTTTTAATATTTTGTGAAGCTACGCTGTGTTTTTTTTTGCTCGTTCGTCTTTTTATAATTTTGTAGTTGGATCAAGGAAGAGATTAATCGACGACACGCAGGGTCAAAGAATTTTTTTAAAATTATATTGATATGTCGATAATTTTTTCGATATATCGAACACTGGTACTGAACGGAGATGTTGCGAGCTCGGCTGTAGATCGTACACATCCTCAAAAAATGGGTAAATTTAAGAAGAATCCGAAAAAATGCAATTTATTTATTCAAGTATATATTTTAGAGTTACTACCACATTTAATTCAAACGATTTTATCATTTTCAACCATATTCAACATGGCGGCGAAACAGCCGACGCTTCTTTAAATTGGAAATCGATTAGTTTAAGTTCTTAGTATTAACACATGAAATCGATTTCGATAGTATTCAGAAAATATTACTTTTTGCTCCAAGTTCTATCTAATCAAAAAACAATTAAAAAAATTAAAATGTCAAAATGACATTGCCCGCCATATTCGCCATGTTGGTTTGAGTTGCAATTCTAACTGCAAATAATATTTTGTAACTGCAAACAAAGCCAAATAAGTGAAAATATGCAGTAAAAAACGTTTTTATATTGATTTTGCCAGTTAATGATATTGTGTACAATACATGGCCGGAGGTCCATACATTTTTGCAACATCTTTTTAAAATTAGAAGATCAACAGCCCTACATCGAGTTTGACAAGTTGACAACGACAAGACAGTGACTTCTACAATTCTTTTAAAGGTGCGGCCTCATGCAGTCGCTAGTCGCTCAGTTCCAGCGATAAATCCAGTCACGTGACCCCATATTTTAAATTTCCCGCGTCTGAAACGTCGCTAGTCGCTAGCGACAAAAATACCCCGTTTCGGCCTCATGGAGTCGCTAGACGCTGGTTTCCAGCGATAAATCTAGTCACGTGACTCCATTTTAAATTTCCCGCGACACATTTTAAATTTCTCGCGGCTCAATATTCAAAAGTCGCTAGTCGCTCGTCTCCAGCGATAAATCTGATCACTTGACAGTATTTTCAATTTCTCGCGGCTGAAAAACAGTAGCATGGTGTCGATATTATAGTGTTGTTAGTGGTATCGATAATTGAATAAAATCATGACCTTGACGCAGTTGAACGAGCATAAAGAGCAGTTCTTAGGTTTGTTTTCTCCAAACATATACATATGTCCAACAATTGATTTATATAAATTGAGTAATGTTCTCACGGTTAGTCAGCTATTTATTCTGAATAGTACATTAAAGCAACGTAACTTATTTCCCAATAATCAGCAAACACCATCTACTTGTAATAATAGGATCAACTTACCTCTACCATTGTTTAGAACTGCTTTTATTTAAAGATTCTTGATGGTATAGGCTTTTATAGATTAAAACTATCGATAGTTCGGCAACACTATTCGCCGCGTCTAAAAGAAGCGTCAGCGCAGAATAGTGATACCGCTCGATATGCTACTGTCGATAGACTATCGATAGTCTTATCAATAGTGTGTCAATAGTGAGAATATCGATAGAATTATCGATAGTATCGACTGTCAAAGTTATATACTATCGATAGTATTGGTAATATTGCAAATCATCAATAGTATTACCATGTTTTGTACTATCGATACAATCAAAAGTATTGGTTGTAACGATACTATCGATGGTTCTTTCGATATCCTAACTGATTTTTGGGGTAATATTCAAATGTGAGTCTCATGCTGACGATCCTTGTGAAAGGATCTGGATTAATACTGAACTAAAAAAATCGAAATAAAAAATAAAACTTTTTGACTTTGACATGACGACCAGCAGCGTGTGAAAGGATTTCTGTAAATATTGTTGCTAATTATTCCAAATTTAAATCATCATTTTCCATGCTGTATATATGGCAAAAAAAAGAGAGAACAAAAATTTTATTGCCAATATAATATTCTATTAAGATACGAGAAATCTATCGATTACAATGGTACATAATACAATATAATATTACATTATTTAAAATAATATAAAAAATAAATATTATCGATGCTCTGATAAGTTAGGTTAGTATTCGTACATCACTATGTAAACAATGCTATTTCTAGAAAATGAATGTATAGCACTAAAAGTCATATTATGAAAATTAAACAGGTCTTAGCTCTTAATGAAACTTATCACTTTATACACTGCATTTGAAAATCCCACAGAATTCGACACAATCTGAAAATTTGTACCTAACCTCACAAGGGTCAATTCAAGATTATTTTCGTTTTTTCTTGCGTCCTTCTATTTTATACAATACGAGGGCATAATTAGTTAACACAAAGCAAAACATAAAATATCACAATAACTAGTTAATAACCCAAACTCAAAACTGTTTTTCATTTCCATACAAATCAACTAGATCGCCATTATAAGACGAGCGACTAGCGATAAAGCTCAACATTATCAGCTTTATCGCTACTGACGTGACAGCTGGTGACAGCGTAAGACCGCGTGACGTCAGAGCGACTAGCGATTTTATCGCTCCATGAGGCCGCACCTTTAGGCTCACGGCACAAGGCAATGGTAGCAACAACTCGGCTGTCCCAGAAGACAAACGTCTTAGACGCCGAAATTCTTCATCATCGAGTTACAACACCTCCCAGGAACAGGCCGACGAGGTAGAAGCGAGACATAGCTCGCGTCCCTCCCAGGCCTCACCTACGCCAAGTCCCTCAACATCATACGCGGGACTAGAATCCCCGCGTGGACTGACCGCCGACGTGGAGATGCGTCCCGCTGAAGAGGGCGAGACGCCACCACTAACATCAACTCCTGAGCGGCTCGCGACACCACCGCCGACAGTATCCTACGCAGCGATGGCCGCAGCGCCTTCAAGCCCACGCCAGCACGTTGAAGCAACAATCGATAATGCCGTACCATCCATCAGAGCTACCTATCCACCGATTATCGCGGAAAAGCTGCCAAATTGGCCGCGACATTTGGCGGCCCTAGCCCAAAAACTAGGGTTCACGCCCCATGCCAAAACCTTCGGCACAGGGGTGCGCTTTCTGCCGATGACAGCCGAAGAGTACCGTACTATTCAAGCGTACCTAGTGAACGAGTCCAACACAGATAAGTCCATAGAATGGTTTTGTTATTCGGTAGAGGCAGACTTGCCAACCAAAATCTGCCTCCGCGGGTTACCGATTGACACGTCGGTCAACGAAATTATTGACGCCTTGAGGGCCAAAGGGTTTGACGCGCAATCGGCGCGCCCCCTCGAGGGTCGCCGCGATCGACCCTGCCAATCATTCTTTGTACAGCTTGGCCACCTAAACCACGAAGAACTGGCCAGGCTGTACAACATCAACACCCTACTCTATATGAGGGGGGTAACCATCCGCGCCTGGAGGGGCCGTATCGGGCCTTCACAATGTCACCGCTGCCAGGCGCTCGGGCATGCCTCTGCTAATTGTCACCGGCCAATGAAGTGTGTCCGATGCGCCGGCGGCCATCCAGTGGCGGAGTGTGTGGTCCCAAGAGACCAACCGCACTGCGCCAACTGTAGCGGCCCACATGCTGCAAGCGACCGGAGATGCCCGGTCTTCGTCAAGGAGGCGAGGAGGCGCAAGGACCGCATCCCCCCGCCACTCCCGGGCGCCCAAGCGCCTCACCAGTCCCAGGCGCAATTTGAGCCGGGACCTTCCCAACCACAGTCGCACGTCGCGTCAGGGCCATTTCAGCCCCAAACAACAGTGCCGGGCTCCATTCAGCCCCAGGCGCTATCAGTGCCGGGGCCCACTCAGCCCCAGGCGCACGTCATGACGGGACCCTTCCAGCCCCTGGCGCAAATCGTGCCGGGGCCCACTCAGCCCCAGGCACAGCTCGTGCCGGGACCCTTCCAGCCCCTGGCGCAAGTTGTGCCGGGGCCATATCAACAATCCCTGGCGCAGTCGGTGCAGGGGCCTTTCCAGCCCCAGGCACAGAGCGCGCCGGAACCCTACCAGCCCTTGGCGCATAAAGTGCCGGGGCCTTCTCAGCCCCTGGTGCACTCCGTGCCGGGGCCTGCTCACAACCATCACCAACTCGTGCTGGCACATAACGCACCAAGGAAGAAGAAGACGATATCGCGTGCTGCTCGTCGACGACGACAGCGCGCGGCTGAGGCTACGCGCGCTGTGCCGGCTGAACTCACCACAAACGAGGGGCGAAGCAAGGCTCCCCAGCCCAGTCACCAAGAGGGTACACTGGACCCCCCCACAGCAGCAACCCCTGCAGCCACTATGCCACCGCATCCAATCACGTCCGGCCTGACGGCGCGCGACCCGCGACTGAGGCATACTCAACGCGCTGAGCCGCCGCTGCCGGTCGTCAGCCAGCCGCCAAGTGAAAGGACGCTCCGCACACGCGACACAGAAGTCCTGTCATATCCCTCGCATCTACAGATAACACCCACCCCCCATATTTGGAAGCCACACGGGCCGCCACCTGAACCGCAGCCGATGGCCGGGCCCGTAGCCGCGTCCCGATCGGCGATTGCTGGTCCAGATTTTCAGAGGGAGCCGTCAGTGTCCCAGTTATTAGGGATATTCATAAGTACCCTGACAGGGATACTGACGGCCTACAACGCGGGCCAGGACATAGTTCCAGCACTCTTACGGGGCCTGTCAGAATTGACACAGCTCCAATTACGGTAAATGATGACAACCCACCCACACAAAACACAAACATCCCCACGAATCCAAATACCGCAATACAGAATTCACCCACACAATTACACTCACACCTCCTGCGGATACTCTACTGGAATCCGGGAGGAATTAAGGGTCACATTCGGGAACTGAGGGATCTCGCCCAGTCGCAGGACATCCATGTAGTTCTCCTGGGCGAGACCAAACTCCGCAGCGGGGACGAGCTCCGAATACCTAACTTCTTCGTGTACCGTCACGACGAGGTTTCGCCGCGGGGGCTGGCATACAGAGGTACTGCCGCCCTCGTGCGTCGTGATGTTGTGCACGACGAATTGGGGGTTTTGCCGTTCGAATCCGTGCGCTCCAAGGGAGTGTGCGTGAACGCGGACGGCACGGAGCTCAACATATTCGCCGCCTATCGACCTCCAGGTGGGAGTGTCGATGTCCGGGACGTTCATGCTCTTCTCGGGGACAAACCGACCATTGTGGCGGGGGACCTAAACGCCAAACACCCCTCTTGGGGGTCAAGGGTGATTTCTCCGCCAGGTCGAAAGATCTTCGAGGATAGCCAGGTTGGTGGGTACAGTGTGGTGGGGCCTGATGCACCATCACATGTACCGACCAACCCAGCCCACCAGCCGGACGTTTTGGACATCGTTATACACAAACACTTGCCATGGCCGGTCCATGTAGAGGTGCTGTACGACCTCGACACTCAGCACCTCCCTCTATTGGTCACTCTATCACTGTCAAGCAGCTTTACCATTGCGCGCCCGCCGCGTCGGCGCACCGACTGGCACGCTTTCGCGCGCACTATGAGTGAGGCCGAACCTCTGGGCGCCCTGCAATCTCCAGAGGAGGTGGAGGCGGCCACTAGCCGCCTCGCCTCAGTCATCAAGGCCGCCAAGGAAGCGGCTACCACGACCCTTCCGCCGAGGACGTACCGCAGGGGCGCCCTGCCTGCCTCACTCGAGTCCATGCGCCAGCGGAAACGTGTGCTGCGCCAGTTGTGGGCGCGCACCCGCTGCCCATCAGTGAAGAGTGACCTCAACCGCCTGACTGAGCGCCTGAGCGCTGCCGTGAGCGTGTACCGCGGGTCGACGTGGGAAGGCACGATCGACCGAGCGGGAGAGACAGACACGAATCTCTATGCGCTCACGAGAGCGCTCACGCGCGAAGCCGCACCTATCTATCCGCTGCTTGATAGCAGCGGTAGACGGTGCTACAGGCCACAGGACCGCGCCGAAATTATGGCTAACCACCTGGAGGGGGTGTTTACCCCCAACCCCGCCAATGGCGCTGTCGTTGAGCACTTAGATGACTGTGAGCGCCGAGTGAGGGAACTCCTGTCGGCCCCTGCCACGCCGCTCCGGGGAGAAGACTTTATCTCCCCTTCCGAGCTGCGCAAAGCAGTCCTCCGACTACCCAGTCGGAGAGCTGCTGGGCCTGACGGTATCCCCATCGAAGCGCTCCGTCATCTACCATGGAAGAGTTTGGTGACTTTAACCAAACTCTTCAATGGAGTGCTCCGGACTGGCCATTTTCCCACCGATTGGAAGCTGGGAAGGGTCATTGTCCTCCCGAAACCGGGCAAGGACCGCCGACTCCCGTCCAGCTATCGCCCTATAACTCTACTGTCGCACCTGGGTAAGTTGTTCGAGCGTCTCCTGCTGCGGAGGCTGAGACCACTTCTCCCGAGTAGGGAGGAGCAATTCGGCTTCCGCGCGGGACACTCAACCACGCTCCAACTGACCCGGGTGCTACATCACCTTGCCGTCGAGGTCAACCGAGATCACTACGCGGTCGGAGTTTTTCTAGACATAGAAAAAGCATTCGACCGCGTGTGGCACGTTGGCCTCCTCGACAAAGTAGCCGCCAGACTACCATCCGGCATTTGTAGGGTGGTAGCTGACTTTCTCCAAGATCGGCGGTTCTACGTCACGGTGGAGGGCTGCGATTCGGCCCAGCATCCAATCCGTGCCGGGGTACCACAGGGCAGCTGTCTGTCGCCGTGCTTATATACGGCGTACACAGACGACGTTCCCACCCTACGCGACCATCTGCGTGAAGGGGAGAGGGACGTCATGCTGTCCCTGTTTGCCGACGACAGCGCCTATATAGCGACATCGGCTCGGTTGCATTTAGCAATCGCAAAAATGCAACACCTGCTGGACCTGCTGCCGGAGTGGCTGGACAAGTGGCGGATGACCGTCAATGTTGACAAGACGGCCGCAATCGTCACACGAGTCCGCCGCTGGCCTCAGCCGCTCCGATTGCGAGGCCAGGACATAGCCTGGCAGTCTACGGTTAAATACCTGGGGTGTAGCATCGATCGCGCACTCCGCATGGTGCCCACTGTGAACCACGTGGTGCAGCAGGCGGCTGCTGCGCGCTCGATGCTGCGACCGGTGTTACAATCGAGACTGCCACTCCGGACCAAAATCCGGCTTTATAAAACCTATGTCCGCTCGAGGCTGACGTACGCTGCGCCAGCATGGTATGCTTTATGCTCGGCCTCGCAGCGACGTCGGCTTCAGGCTCAGCAGAACGTGTCTCTCCGGCTGATCACAGGCGCGGGGAGGTACGTGCGCAACGACGTCATCGCCCGGGACCTAGGGGTTGAGTCCGTGGAGGAGTTTGTGGTCCGTCTAGCGCGTCGAATGTTCGACCGCGCGGATAATGGACCCCACGAGCATCTCCGCGGATTCGCCCCTCTCCACAGCCGGCCGCCCGAGGGTCGTCCGTTGCCGCGCGAGATCCTCCCACCTGCATCGCCGGGAGCGCGTCGAACCGATGTCGCCCATCTCATCCCTCCGGAGGCCCCCATCCCCCGGATCACAGTTAGGGCCGCCAACACATACAATCAGACTTACACACACATACCAATTGACAGGCCCCACTCACCCGCATCCTACTGGGCGGGTTCGAGCCCCGTCCACTTACCGAGTACAAGCCCTGGTCGAGGAACGGAGTTGCCGATCGGGTCCGCGGCTGCGCCGCCCGGCTTAGGCCAAAGAGATGGCGCGGACGTGTGGCCCCTCACAATAGAGAACTTAAATATATTTAATTCTTTAAATCAGGACCATTTGTAAGCGGCACGCGAGGGAATAACGTGAGTTTCCCCGCGTGCCACAATCCCTCACTTAGGACCACGCCCCCGACGCTTCGGGGGCAGATAGGCCCGGGGTACGAGGATTCCCCTCAATCCCCGAACCATCCCCCCCCTCTGTTGCGCTTCCCGCGCTGAGGGAGGGATGATGAAGATTCGTTCGTAAGGCAATGGTTCTATCGCCATTCCACCCTATCTGTGACGTCATATGGCGCATACGTCTTTTTAGAATACACTAACTTTCAAAGTAGTAATTATAAATAAAAAGTACAAAATTTCGAAAAGTGGTTAAACACGGATGCCCTATTTTTGGATTAACTTTTAAATAATGTAATAAAACATGTAGGTTAAAAATATGAAATGTTGTCAATTGCAGCATGACATGTATGTACTATGTACTAGGTTGTTGGTCTGTGCTATGTACCACGTCTGACGACATTATGAATGAACTTCAATGATCTCTATGAACACTATTGGAACAAATATGCGCGCCATCTGTTGTTACGTGTTAGTAACGTTCACTTGCCCATACATTGATATGATTGCCATTGCATTAGTACTAAGTTTATACCATTGAGCTATAAACATGGAGACGAAATACCTACAGAATTCGCGTGATTGCCTACAAAAATTTGGGCGATTACAATGGCCGCCTTTCATAGGGTTGTTTTGATAAATATCGATATCGTCTTCTCATACACAAGCGGTTAATATCCATATTTTATCAACACGAATTCTTATTCTTTTTAAGTATGTATGCTTAGTCTTAGTAAAATCCACTCACTAAATTAGAGTTGAGTATGATTTTAATAATTATGATGTAGTAATAAAATGTATCCTATAATTTGCATGCAAATTAAATGGTGAAATATAAAAGAAAGCTATATTATATACTGATGATCTTATGTACCTACTATACTTTTAGCAAATAAATAAATTCATTCATTCAAATGATCTCATTTATTACCAGCAGCTTGCGAAAGGTTTTCAGCCAGAACTAGAGCTAAAAATTGCAAATTGTAGTAATGTTGAATTTCAGTAGGATTTTTTATATCAGCCTTCAAATGTGAGTCTTATGCTGACCAGCTCCTTGGAATGCATCCCTGTAAATATTGTTGCTAAGAATTCCAAATTTTAATCATTATGTTTAGTTAATTTGAGTAGCACGATGACGCTTCGGTCAAGTTAAATACCAATAAACACATTCGATTTTTGTGCATTCTCGAAAGATATTTTAATTACGTGTTTGACGTGAGTGCAACAGGATCTTATTTTTATTTTTTCTTTATTCCTATACCTTCAAACAATATTATAAAAGTAGCAGGAACGGCTCTAGGTATGTTAATGATATGAGTAATTGAATAGAAATGGAACCTGCTTCAATTTTGAACGGCCCTATGATTTCCAGCACAGATGCGTAATATTTTAGGCCTTAGGAGTGGCAACGCATTTAGATTGAAAGCTCTGGTTTCGTGTAGACTGATAGGCTATTATTACTTACCAATGTAAACTGATACCCGTTGGCCACTTCATGAAATTAAAAAAAAAAACTGTGTTATGTTGTGCTTATACTAACTCTAACAATCTCTGAAAAATTATTCGTGCAAAAAAGGAGAAAACAAAAAAGATTTAATTTACATCAATTTCTTCTTCAAACAAGAAATTCTATCGAGTATAATGCTAATATAATAGTAAATACTACATAATTTAAATTGATATGAAAAACTAATTTTATATTGATACTTTGATATATCAGGTTAGTATTCGTACATCACTATGTAAAAATGCTATTCTTAGAAAAGAATGAATAGCAATATAAGTCTTATAAGTCATACGAAACTTACACAGTCTTCAAAACTCTTAATAAATAAAACATATCACTATATATCACTGCATTTTCAAATCCCACCGAATACGACGACATAATCCGTGAAAATTTGTACATAACCTCACAAAGTTCAATGCAAGATTATTTTCGTTTTTCCATGCACCACTCTGTTTTAAACAATACGAGAGCATAATCAGTCAACATAAAGCAAAACCTAGAATACCACAATAACTAGTTAAAAGATTTAGTTCTCAAGAAAACAGCAAAAATATTCTGAGCACCTGTTTGTTTGACAACAGATGTACCACATATCGGGCGCATACAACGGCGCCGACCGTCACGCGAAGTTATAAGTATGACGTCACATCAAATCATTTCCAAAATTGATATTCTGCATACATCTTGTGTCTCTTTTTACATAGGGAGCTACTGGTTAGTTAGAAAGAGTCAAAACTGTTTTTGTCAAGACATGTGTCGATTTTACCCATTATTGTATAACTACTGTTTCTATAGTAGAATGTGCCTTCTCCATGTCTATAACTCTGTGGTTTATACACCCTCGGTCACATCACAGAACACAGAGTACATTGGAGTACATTATCTAAGGTTTATGTTTGACGTTGACGTGTTTGTGAAGTGAAGTGGAAGTTGAATTATTATTATTATTTTAGTAATTTGCCGGTGAATTTGTGATTATATGGAAATATTGAGACAAATACGTAAATATATACGTGCTTAGTGCTTAGATACGTAATATATAATATTCACAATGTCTTCGGAATTAATGAATAAATTTAAGAAATTTGATGCCTACGCGAAAACTTTGGAAGATTTTAAAGTGAAAACTGCTACAGGGGCTACAAGTAATATCTCGAATAAATTCAATGTCACAAACTGCAAGCAGCGCAACAAATAATAAATAATATTGTTTAATTACAGTAACCGTTATTGGAGCCATTATAATGATACTTTTGTTTACGTTTGAGCTGAATACTTATTTATCGCCTAATATATCGGAAGAATTGTTTGTAGACACATCGAGAGGTCATAAATTACGAATCAATTTTGATATA
The DNA here is from genome assembly GCA_036365455.1 of Macrosoma leucophasiata. NCBI lineage: Eukaryota > Metazoa > Arthropoda > Insecta > Lepidoptera > Hedylidae > Macrosoma > Macrosoma leucophasiata. The sequence continues at coordinate 14,676,140 of JAWQUS010000007.1, read as the reverse complement.
ATTATACCTCGAATATCATGCAGTTGTAAGTTTTTCTTAGATTTTACGTTAAAAAAATGGGGTAATCGAAGGCATTTCACATCATACACGTCATACATAAAGATTTTGTTCTATCCATTTCTTTAATCCTATATATTTTGGGAGGTAAGCTTATTGCGATTCAGAGGCGCATTGACAAACTACAAGAATATTCTTGAGAACCTTACCAATTGATTTTTTAAAAAATCAGAATGACACTCCCGCCATGGGTATAGACCCTGCTACATAAGACAGCAGAAGAGGTATCTAACCTTTTCCCTTTTGTGGGTTTTATAATGTCTTTTGATAACTCAACAGCAAGATTTCGTTTTTTTTTTGTGTAATGAAAATGTTGTAAACAAGTATCAAGTAGGTAAGGTACCTGTGCAGTTCACATTATCTACTAATGTAAATTATGGCGCCATACATTATACAAATAGGAAACAGTTTTGGCTACAAGTTAATATTTATCATGTTAATTTGATTTTTTACAGATTTAGTTTTAGACGCAATGGATTCCTCCGGTGAACAACATCTTCAAATGGATCATAATATTCATAAAAGAAGGTTGGACTTGGATGGTAATCCTTTAGAAGATTATAAAAAAGAAGAAATATTGGTGCCATCACTGGTGAGATACACACATTATCATATAGTCAATCGGAAGTCAAAAATATTAATATTGGTGTTTGTAAGATAAACTCCAATCTCAATAAAATTAGTTCTTGGTCTCACAAATATAGCATCCAAGTCAATCCGGATGTGTCAGGCCATTATAGTTGGTAGCTCAAGACAGTTAGGTAAATTAAGTGGTGGTTCTGTTGCACCTGTCATGTTTGAAGGTCGGATTATACCTTTTTGTTCTGCTGTGAAAGATCTAGGACGACACATCGATACGACTCTTAGCTGGAGGGTCCATGTCAATGAAGTGAGTCAAGCTGTCTACGCAAGCAACACTTCATTCCCTTAACCGACTAAAAAACTTTCTTCCAACTGTAATTAAAACACGACTCGTTCAGGCACTAATTTTTCCCCTTATTGATTATGCTGATGTGTGTTATATGGACCTGAATGAGACTCTTCTTGATAAACTTGATAGACTCATTAATAACTCTCTCCGTTTCATATTTTGTATTCGCAAGTTTGGCCATGTTTCTTCCTTTCAAACAAAGCTAAATTGGCTTCCTGTTCGACAGCGAAGACAAGCACGGCTTCTTAGCCAACTTTTTTCTATTCCTTCTGACCCCACTACTCCTTCATATTTAAAAAGTAAATTTAATTATCTTTCTTCTTCGCATTCGTTTCAATTACGCTCCATTGATTCTAATATTCTCTCCATACCTCTTCACCGTTCCGGCTTCATATCCAGCTCTTTCGTCATCCAAGTGATCCGTTTGTAAAATGCTCTTCCAGAATATATCCATAGACTGACTACAAAACAGGCTTTTAAGAAAAGAATCAAAGAACACTTTCTTAAACCTTAAATCGGCAAAATCATCATCATTACTTTTATCATGTATTATATCACTGTGTTAATTTAATTTCTGTTTAAGGTATAATACTATTTATGTATATTATTATGTATACATATGTATATATATATATATATATATATATATGTATATATATTTATATGATAGTTATTTATTTGTGTATTACGTATGTAAAGAAATAATTTAAATATTTATTTTGGTTTCTATAATATATTTATTTTTGTATTTAATTGTATTTGTATTTGTAATTGTATTTTTTTGTATTCCAACTGAATATCTCGATTTATTAGTTTATTTTTTTTGTAAGCACCACCAACAATTTTTTTTAACTACCAATGGTTGACTGGCAGAGAGCGCTTTAAGGGTTAAGTCCGCCATTTGTACGGATATTTTATTGATGCAATAAAGAATAAATAAATAAATTATCTGTTTTAGATTCCACTCCACCCTATGTAGGTATAGATGAAATATAATTGGACATACCTAGACAATGGACCCGGTTAGTCCAGCGGTGCGAAACCACCGTTTGATTCGAAGGGTCGCGGGTTCGATCCCCGCACCGGAACAAATATTTGTATGGCCTATACAGATATCCTTTCTGTTAATTAACAGTTTATATTGTGCACACTTAAGACTTATTTCATTAAAAAAGACCCATGTGATTAGATAGATTAGACCCATTAATTAATTAATAAATATCTAATTTCTTCAATAGAACATCAGTATAGTATTTGCAATAACTTTAATTTTACAAACAATATATTTTCAATATTGAGCTGATTGAAATTATTAGAATCAGCTTTAATATAAATATTTAACTTATTAATATAATAACTTATTTATAGACATTTTAACCGGCTACTTTTAGTAATAACCGTGTCTAAGGTAGCTGTACTTTGAATATCAACCACAACACATACACAAACTATTATTCAAATGTGATTAATTCAATTACAATTTCAGGTGAAGTCAGAGAACAGAACTGAAGTAAGTAATGTCACTTGCGGTAGTTGTTATGGAGCAGCATTTAATGAATCTCAGTAAGTGATGAAGATTATGCACTTATTACTTATATCAATATACTTTTAAAATTAGAGTTATAATGTTGACTGAGATTTTTTTGGCAAGCAAACTTAAAATGTTATCCATACTATTTACTTTGATTATATACACGTCTAGATGGAGCGTCGCCTTACAAACGCTGCAAAAACAATGTCCCAATTCGAAAATCCTTGTGTGCGTGTAACACACACTAGTATGTATATTTTATTCGCTTTACACACACTACTCAACTGGTGAAAATGTTACTTGCTTATGACATTTTCCCCTAAAAATAGGGAAAATTAGCTTAAGTCGAGTTAAATTTTTTCATAATGTGTGACATAATAATATTACGATATTCATCGGGTCGTCTCACAGTAGCTTTAGTTATTCGTTTTAAGTTATTTTTAATTTTTTGTTCGTATTGGTACGTGTAATAGCTGTAAGTTATTCGTTGTTAGTTATTTGTTCTTAGTGTAAACTACTTTTATGGTGGAGAAAAATAAATACATTTTTAAGAACAAAATCAAAATCTGGAATTGATCCACTAGTTGGCAATTTACAAACCCACAAACAGATACACACGTAAATCATAGAACACCCCTCTTTTTCCTTCGGGGGTTATTAAAATAAATATAGGTATATTAAACTAACATATATTTTATATAGATTTTATTTTGTAACTTCATATTTCTCTGGGAAGATTTTAAATCAAAAACTGGCAACACAGTAAACATGGCGTTCAATGAATCGTACAAATGTGACGTAAAATTAAATATTGTTGATTTAATTCTGGGATACATTTAGGACTATGGAATGTGTAGTTACCGATAATAAGAAATGTTTTTAGATGTTTTCATTCTTCTTTAGTAATTTCGGAACACTTTAATAGCGCAAATCGTCATAATGAAAGCATAGACGTGGACGTGTTTACGTTACAATGACAGTATCGCTACTGAGCGAGCGGAACGAAGTTATGAGCCAACAGTTAACTGATATTTTTTGGACGCTTATGAACTTAGATGCTCCATCTAGACGTGTATATAATCAAAGACTATTTATTTATTTATGAGATAAAATCTATAAATATATTGCGTCAAATATTATGATCTAGGTACCTACTATCACAGAACTGGCCTCTTTATCATATAAGCACCTTATGCGGTGGTAATAAATGCTACATTTGATTTATTTTGTGTAAGTAGAGTACCCTGACTGTATCTACCTAGGCCATAATAAAATTAATGGGCTATAAATGTTTAGTATAGGTTTCATAAAATGGAAACATTCTCATATTTCCAAGTTATGAAATGAAACCTAATTGTAATTAAGTCATTCTAATATTTATTAAGCAAGTGTGTTCTATAGTTGTCTGTGTGAAAACATGTAATTGGTTTTTATTAGTTATTTGGTGTTATAACGCTAATAAGTCATAAAAAACTGTTTGTTTTCCAATAAAAAAAAATGTGCACAGTTCTATTGTTAAACGTTTCAATCTTCACGTCTTTGCCTTTGGCGGCGTCGTGTGGCGGGTTGCTCACTTCCCTCTAAAATGGTCGAGGAGGGCAATGGCTGTCACATGCGTCATACTCGTGAACGGGTGCTGTTGGTGGGGACTGGCCTGTTCTGGTTTGCAGGGGCTACATCACATTTAGTAGATAGCAGTTTATTTGCATCTATGCTATGGACGTTCACATTATTTGATTTTTCACGATAATCTGTACTAGATTAAGCTCTCATTTAAAAGAGCTCTTACCGAGTTTGTTGGGTAGCGGAGTTCTTCTCAGTAGTGACTGCACTTGGAACTCTGCTAAGTGAATAACATTGATCTTGACGAATAAGTTTTTCTTTTTCTTCATTTATTATAATTGAAGGAATTGAAAAATTTTATGATTATTATGTTTTAACCAAGTAGTTTAAACATAAAGCAACGCGGGCCACCGGTCGCGTCGGACCGGAGGGGAGTAGCCATACGCAGGCTTTCCCCTCTTTCAAAGTACAAGTTAAATGCTTTAAAAAATCCTGTGCGTATAATAAAACTAGTTGCAGCTGGACTGCTCATTAGACTAAATCTAGTTGTGCGACTGAACAGACGTCCAAAAAAATGCTGATTTGCTGTGTTGTTTACTGTAAAAAGAGACCTAACACATCAAGCTTAAGGTATAAAAATGCCATAATATCGGTCGTGTTGTTTCGGACTGATATAAACAACACAAGCAACTGATCCGAGTTCGTTTCCGAGAAGCCGCCGGCGACAGCGGCTGCTCGGAAATCGAGGTGCCGCTATTCGATAGTGTTGTTGTCGGTTTATGGATCGAGTTATCGATAAATATTGCAAAAGAGTCTTATATACAGAGACATTTTTGAGATTAAATTTTCTTATAAATATATTATGTTGTAGTTGTACAACATAATATATTTACAACGCCACAAGCTGCTCTGGGCCACCGTTATTAGTTATTACAAAAATACTTAATAAGAACAAGAATAAATGAGCGAATACTCATTTATTCTTGTTCTTATTAAGTATTTTTAACATACATAGTAGTTAAAAAAAACAAATACATATAAAAAAATAAAATTATTACTTTTATAATAATGTGGGTTTTATTTTAAAACTGCCCGCGACTTCGTTCGCGTGGAAAAGTGACTTTGGGCAGCTTTTTTGGATATAAATTTAGGTAAATTTTGGATCATAAACACTTTTGGTTAGTTAAAAAAATCTGGTTTACGTTAATGCTTCTCTCTACATGATATTGTATAGACGCATTGATGGCCATCGGAGATGAAAGCACATAGGTTGCTAGTATTACGAACACGTGACAGAGTCACATGTAACTGACCGAGCGAAAATCTAAAGTAATATTATAAAGCTGAAGAGTTTGTTTGTTTGTTTGAACGCGCTAATCTCAGAAACTACTTTTCCGATTTGAAAAAATCTTTCAATGTTAGACAGTTCATTTATCGAGGAAGGCTGAAGGCTATATATCATCACGCTAAGACGAATAGGGGCGGAGCACCATGATCCACCAACGCCACTAACGCCACCAATACCGCCAACAACACCATCAACGCCACCAACGCCTCCAACGCCACTAACGCTACCAGCGCCACTAACACTAATAACGCCACCACTTCCACCAACGCTATCAATGCCAGCCACCAACGCCACTAACACCACCAACGCTGCCAACGCCACCAATGCCACCAACAACCACAAACACAATGCAACGCAACAACTAACGATTTTTGTGTAACTATCACCATTTACGCACGCAAGGAAATCTCAAAATTTACTGCTCCTCTCTTATTCATCTTAGCGTGATGTTTATAGCCTTCCTCGATAAATGGAATATCTTACACTAAAAGAATTTTAAAAATCGATCCACTTTTTTTATTAGTGGTAGAGCTCCAGTGACGGAGCTCGTGGGCGTAGGCACCACCGCATTTCCTAATATACTTGCCGCTAAATGGTAGTGTTCAGCACTATCGTGTTCCGGCCAGGTGGTAATGTACGGCCCTGTAATTACCATCACAGAGGCATAACGTGGCAACGCATCTGAATTTTGACCTCTGGTCATTGTGTGGGTGTCTATAGGCTGCAGTCATTACTTAACATCAATGTGAACTGCATTCTTGTTTGCCACTTAATTACATAAAAAAAAAACTCTTCAGCTTTCCACCGCCCTGCCCTTCATGACTGCTGGCCGCCTTTGTACATTAAGCGGGCAGTGCTCAATCATTATTTTGCTGCGATTATATTAAAACTACGATATCTCCCAAGATATTGATTTGAATCGAATGAAGTAAAGATCATTTTCGTTTTAAATTAAATACTTGTGATGAATAACATATTTATTTTGATAAGGATTAATGTTATGTTTAAAAGAACACCTGCGCAAATAATGCATTATTTTGGAAAAACTTTTGGTTGGCATAAATAAGTTTCAAAAAGTCGCGGACTTTTGTTTAGAACTTTTGAAGGGAAAAAACTAATATATATAATACATGATTTTTGTGAAACTTTTACCGTTTACGCAGCGCACGCAGTAGAAGCTCTCAATAGGGAAAAAAATCCCGTGATTTGGAAACATTCTTCTTTGGTGCTCCGCTCCTATTGGTCTTAGCGTGATGATATATAAAGCATAAAGCTTTCCTCGATAAATGGACTGTCTAACACTGAAAGAATTTTTCAAATCGGAATAGTAGTTTCTGAGATTAGCGCGTTCAAACAAACAAACTCTTCAGCTTTATAACATTAGTTTAGATACATAGTTAAAATATTATAATATAATACTTACGCGAGTAAATAAATTGTAAATATTTAAATTTTTAACTATTTATTGCAGTTTTCTGAAAGATACAAATTTAAGAGAAACGTAGAAAACATTTTGTAATAACAAAATAACCTACGTTCCTGCAAGAAGTAATGACATTTGTTTAATTCATTTCAAGGCCTCCGACTTTCAAGTGTTGTCATTTTGCCTCAAGAGTTTATAGCTCACAAGCCCGGCGTCCATAGATAAGTGACACACACATAAACATACACATAAGAACCGTCAGTTTTAATAATGTTTATAAACTAAAAATTCCGTGACCTGCTACGTAGTCCGGTCAATTTAGACATTAGACATTTAAAGTTACATAAAGTCCCAACAAGCTGAATTTCAGTGAAATTGTTCAAATCATAATTATAAACAATGTCTAGAAGTTCCCCATCATTCCCGTGTATGGAAAAAAATGTATTCAAAGACAAAGGTAAAAAAAAAAGTTTTCGCGATTTTCAGCAAAACGGTAAGTTTTATCATAAAAGCACCCTGGCAAAAATAGTAGATCATAAAATTATCTATAAAAATGTATCAATACTTTTTTCTTACGAGCCACCGTTTCTGAGATACAACTATTCAAAAAGTTATAAAAGTTGTTATCGTCATAATATGCACACGTTTCCACGCTACCTATGAGGTAGTGTACTTAGCGCGTTTTTTAAATGTGGTTTCCCCAGTAGGCTTACTCCACGGCTCAGTTCTGATCCTGTTTAATGTAAAACTATTGCAAAATAACGGAAATTTTCAAAGATTGGAAAAGATATATTATATATTCATCAAAAAGTTTATTTACTTTTGTAAAGTGTCAAAATCATGTATTATTTTTACGCAATAACTGGCTGTGATACGACATCTGCATTTTACAACAGCAGTTTTCAAAATGTTTGAAAAACAAGATTTAATTCAATGTGCTGAAGTTTTTATAAAGAGTAATTTAACTCAACAAGAAGTTATTACCAACGGCATCTGCTTTCTGCTTTCTATTAACGGAGCTCCTAAAAAAACTACCTGTTTAGATAAGCATCGATATGCATGTTTCGTTAAAAATACTAAATATAAAAAACAAGTTCAAATAGCTTGTCTTCCTCCAACCTCAATTGCTGCTCACCAACATCTTTTTCGAGTATATTACCAAGTTCAAGTGTGGCTTGGTTATCAGCTAGACCCTACAGACTGGGGTTGGAAATTGGTAAACAATATATTAGAGCCAGTTCAATCTTTACTTCCACCTGCGCCGGAAAAACTATTTCTTGCAACTGCAAAAAAGGGATGCAGTGCTAAATGTGGTTGCAAAAAAGTCGGACTGTTTTGTTCTTTGGCATGCACAAATTGTCAAGGCCGGTCGTGCTCTAATATTGAATCACAAACAATGGAGGATTCGTTTGATTCCGACGAAGTATCGTGCGATACATCGCTATTGACGCAATTGACATGCATCCAAAATGAAGATGAAGAAGAAGTAGGCGAAGAAGAATAAGAAGAAGAACAAGAATTTGAAACTTACGAATCAGACGAATGAACTTCAACATTTTTTTTAATTTACATCGCTTTGATCTTTTCCAATCTTTGAAAATTTTCGTTATTTTGCAATAGTTTTACATTAAACAGGATCACAACTGACCCGTGGAGTAGGCACTATTGGGGAAAACACATTAAAAAAAAACGCACAAAGTACACTACCTCATAGGTGGCGTGGAAACGTGTGCATATTATGACGATAACAACTTTTATAACTTTTTGAATAGTTGTTTTTTTTTTTTTTATGTAATGGAAGTGATAAACAAGCATGCAGTTCAAATTGATGTTAAGTGATGACTGCAGCCTATAGACACCCACACAAAGACTAAGTTCAAAATGCAGATGCGTTACCACTCCTGAGGCCTAAGGTGTTATGCCTCTGTGCCGAAAATAACAGGGCCGTACATTACCACCTGACCGGAACACGATAGTGCTGAACACTACCATTTAGCGGCAAGTGTATTAGGTAATGCGGTGGTGCCTACGCCCGCGAACTCCGTCACTGGAGCTCTACCACCAGTAAAAGTTGTATCTCAGAAACGGTGGCTCGTAAGAAAAAAGTATTGATACATTTTTATAGTTAATTTTATGATCTACTATTTTTGCGAGGGTGCTTTTATGATAAAACTTACCGTTTTGCTGAAAATCGCGAAAAACTTTTTTTTTTACCTTTGTCTTTGAATACATTTTTTTCCATACACGGGAATGATGGGGAACTTCTAGACATTGTTTATAATTATGATTTGAACAATTCCACTGAAATTCAGCTTGTTGGGACTTTATGTAACTTCACTCTCGTTTTTTGGTCTAAATTGACCGGACTATACGTGCGCATAACGCTACAAGCTTATTTGTTAAATTGGTAGTACATAATAAATAAAGTCCATCTTTATAATAATACAAAGTGTATTTCATTTAGACCTTATTTCCCAGAGTTAAGTAATTTATCGATAATTTTTTTTTTAAATCGACACTTGTCTGTCGCAACTATGGTTTTTGGGACTTGTCGATTTAGTTGCATCATTCTTTACACTATTATGACACGGAATGATTACATGTGTGTGTGAAATTGTTGGTGTGTTTAGTTAAAGTCAAGGTGTGAGTTTCGTAGTAATAGACGTGTGTGTTCCCCCCGCAAAAAATAGCAGACTATTTTACTTCGGTAAAACACGCTATGGCTACTCCCCCCTCCGGTCCGCCGCGACCGTTGGCCCGCGTTGCTCTATGAGTTTAAATTATAATTTTAATTTACTATTAATATATGATTTAGCTTTTACTATATGTAATGGTTATTCACTCTAGGTAATTTATGATTTATTGACGTTTTGAAAGTATCTGTAAAGATCTATTCGAAATAAAAAGATTTTCTATTCTATTCTAACTGTATTATCAATCGCCTTATCACATATTTTTACCTGTTTTGCCTACTGTATTCTGTATGTTCATTCTGTTAAATTAACCCACTTGTATTGTTATAGGTGCTGTAACACATGTGAAGATGTTAAAGAGGCATATAGATTAAGGAGATGGGCTATGCCAGATTTATCTACAGTTGAACAGTGCAAGAATGATGGTTCTGTTGAGAAACTTGCGAATGCATTAAAAGAAGGATGCCAATTGTATGGATACATGGAAGTGAATAGGGTACATTTGGGTGACAATTACAGTTTCCATTTATAGAATAACTAGCTACTTTCTCTAACTTCACCATCTTGCTTTTTAGGGTTCCATAGCCTACAAGGAAACCTTATAGTTTCGCCATGTCCCAAGGAACCCTTATAGTTTCGCCATTCTCATCTGTTCACAGCTCCTCGTAGACTATTAGAAAAAGAAAACTGTAATTTGGCACAAATGATATCTTGAAATATTTTTAGGGTACCTAAGTACATATAAAATTGAGCTGAATTTTTTACTGTGAGTTTGAGAAAACAGTTTCTCGATCAAGAGAAGTGCGAATTTTGTCAGACTCAACTGAATAATATATTAGGATAGGTCTTTAAAAATACTGTGAGTTTGAGAAAACAGTTTCTCGATCAAGAGAAGTGCGAATTTTGTCAGACTCAACTGTCCCACCTCTCCCTCCCCCGACCACTCTACTGGTAATGATGGCACTTTCTTGATGTTTATGTTTTTTTTTTGTTTTGTAAGGCAATGGCTTTATTTTATATTAATTGTTTGGCATAACGATGTTTACCGGGTCAGCTAGTAGGTAATAAAATCTATATTATTACATGATAAGGGCTCGTCCATTAATCACGTGAGGCTCGAAAGAGGAAGGGGAGATCCGAAAAAATCACGAAACATCTCAAGGGGGAGGGAGGCATATATGGAGATACCACGTGTATTTATTTCTTCTTCGAGTGCCCGATTTCAACCGAAAAGTGCCAATTTCGTCTCGACCTAACAGGCGCCAGTTTAGGCAATTTTCACGTCAAATACAAGATATGTAATAGATAGTATAATATTTTGTGCGATTTTATTCCCTTGACCGATGATTTTCCGCTATATTAAAATAAAATACTACCGGTTTTATTCCAAATAAATACACGTGATCTGAGGTGGGGGTGGGGGTTAATCTAAAACTTCACCACGTGTCACCATGGGGGAGGAGGGGGGTCAAAACGACGCTAAAAACATCACGTGTTTATTGGACGGCCCCTAAGTTGCGAGTTTCTTAACTGTACCTCAGTAGTTAGTTGGAAAATCATATTAACAGAACTCATTAATTGAGATAATGCTGTTATCAATTATGATGATAATGAAGCCAATTTTATATTTCATATCTTCAATCCAATTCTCTATCGTACAATATAAATGTTAGTAGTGTTAGTAATTAATTCAAATAGAATAAAAATGTTGCTAGTAGTGTGTTATTATAGACTAAAATCTGGCAGGAGAAGGCCTCTTGCAGCTTGTTCCAATTGTTCCGATTTTGCGCATATAGACTCATTTCTTACCTGCGACCTGAGCTATGTTGTCTGACCACCTGTTGTACGGATGAACTACCGTTCGCTTCCTTAACCCTCTATTGTATGAATTACCAGGAATGAGAGAAAAAAAAATATTTTTGTCTTATTTGTGTTTTATTGGATCGAAAAAAAAAATTAGGTACTTTACTTAAAAAAATAAAATTAAAAGCCATAAATGGCTTTGTATGCATTTAGCACTTTCTATGATCGTGCCATTTCTGGCTTTCTATGCACATGAAATACAATTTTAAGACAACATGAAAGTCTTTGAAACAATTTCTATTCTCATTGAGACACAGGTAAACGTTACATTTTTTACATTCTATGTACGATTGAAACATACAACCATATTGGCACAACTGACGACGTTCATCGTGCCCTGAAAAGTGGTCGCTTCTACCATATCGCACCGAATTCAATAGAACTTCTTGAACACTGACTTTACGTGCTCTTTTGACGGGTGGTGCTGGCGATTTGTTACGACCAGTAGACGTAGCAGCTGTGCTTGTGGTAGGCGTACCTTGTACAGGAGTACCGGTAGTGCTGAGGCGGCTACGTTTCTTCGTGATGGTCTTTCCTGCCTTTGTATAATGTTCAGATATGGCGAGTTTTAATTTATACAGAGGCATATACATGCCATCATTATGCTATCTGATTCTGGCCAACAGTAGTAGACCTATATCTTCTTGAGGCTGGCATATGGACCAATGAAGTGAAAATTACAATTCCTATGAACTGTTCTATTTCAGATCTGTTGATATTTGCTGGCTTGTAGATAATGACCTGTACAGCTCGTCAGTAAAAAAAAATAAAGAAATCAGCCGGTGAATCGAGCATTTGAATACAACCTGATAAAGCCAGGCTACCAGTAAATTTATAGTTTCTTTTCATTTGCTTAGGATTATAATAAAATGCTTAGGATTCATCAACAATATTGTTTGTTGTCGTCGCCGGAAGTATCCAAATCGGATTCTGGTATAATGATTGGTTGATTGCGGGAGTTTCATAAGCGAAGGTTAGAAAGCGGAATGTGGTCATCGTCAAAGTCAGATGCGGAGTCATCACTAATGGAATCATGAGCGGGAATAGATTTAGTGAAACGATTAGTGCCATAAAAACGTGATAGCATCATTCTGGAAAAGTAGAAAAAGGAATCGCTGAATGCATGGTAAGCCATTTCTGGCTCAGCGTTTTACAAAGCCAAAAGTGGCTCCCATGAAAAAATGAGAAAAAGAAATAGAAAAACCGAAGATTAATGAAAAACATATAAGTTGGAGTAAAAAGAACCCTTGGACAATAGGTTTTATATTTTTTACACACATATTTCTTACCTTTTCTGGTAATTGTTGATTTATCAAAGCCAGTGAAAACTGAAATTATCTTGGCAAATGGCTCTATTTATACACAAAAAAAAATACGTCCCATTCCACGAATAAGTGATTGATGGAGCCATAACAATTTTTTTAAATTTTTATTAAAACTAAAAATATTTAATTTCAGCAGCCATAAATGGCTTTCTATGCAATAGAGGGTTATGTCGCCTTTCCATTTGGTCGCCAGTACAGTTCATCTGCTATCTTTCATTCGGGCGATATGACTGACCCATCGCCATTCAAGTTTAAGGGCTTGGGTACGCGCAATGATGTTATAGTATTTAAAAGCTCATTGGGTACGCGCATCTTTTATGTTGGTTATCTTCCTAATGTCATCACTTCTATTTATTTTTTTTGTGAATTAATGTTCTCTATAGCTATTTGAGTAAATCTTAATTTGCTTCTTTCATTGTTGGTGGGAGTCCATGTTGACCGTACCGTATAATAAACTATATAAAAGACATGTGAGTATCAAAGACAATATTTTTGAGGTGTAAATTATATCTTCCCTTTAAGATTTATTTCTGTGACTAAAATCTCCTCCAGGTTATATTAGCGCTCCTTTCCACCTCTTTGTTGTAAAACATCAAACATCTTTATTTTATCGTTTTTTTAGTATTAAGACCAACTCATTAGTAAGTATTTTCTTTGTCTAGTTAACTAATCATCTCATTCAGTTCTCTTGCGTCTTCAGACATGACAAGTAGGTATGTAGTCCGCATGATGGTTGAAACAGCAACCACTGAACTTGATGCCCTTCATTTCTCACTTAAGGGTTTTAAATATGCTCTCTAGGACAGCGATAAATACCTTGACGTGCTCCACTTTCTATCCTTATTTAGTCACCTCTTGTTTCTAATCTGACCGCTGGTACTGTTAGCATATCATAAAATAATATGTTTTTTATGATGTTGGTGTATCTTTGGCAGTGTCGTAGGTAACATAGATGGCACCCAGACACATCTAAATCGCTAACCAATTTTGGTTATTTATAGATGACCACTGGAGAGGGCGTCCCCCAAACGAGTGGCAGCCGGTGCGGGTCGCCCTCGCCGCCCTCTGTGTTCATCATCATTATGAAATTATAATTACTTATCAAATATTTTTATTCAATTTTTTTTATAACTTCACGCCTATATTCCCTTAAGAGGTAAATACATGCATACAAGCATACATGCTAACACCCTCGATTCCCCGGTTACGTTTTAGACTGTTGATGTCTCCAGGCACATTACCAAACTCTGAGGTAGGTACTGGGAAACTTCCCGAAAATTGAAAAATCGCTATAGAATCAGTGAAAAATGATTTCACACCATTATCCTCTGATAACCCCCATCCCAGGATTCAAATCCAGGATCCTGGCGTAGTAGTAGTGGCCAGCTACACTCAACTGCAAAGGCATTTAAGTTATTTTTTAAGAGAGATGATTATACATTTTGACAACATTAGTACTGTTAATAAATCTTTATATATACTTTTATTTTTATCGTTAAGATTCTTATTTAATACTGGCTGTCCATGTTAACTTTAAAAAAAATTGTTTACAACCTCTCAGACCTAACAAAACAAATTTTATAAAAATCTACCAAGAAATTAACAAACACTGTGATACAAGAATTTTATATAGGTTTTATGTTTCTGTATAATCAGTTTTCATTGCTAATTATTTGTTCACAGGTTGGCGGAAGTTTCCATATTGCACCAGGAAAGAGTTTCACCATAAATCATGTTCATGTTCATGATGTGCAACCCTATTCATCATCTATGTTTAACACAACACACATTATCAAACATTTATCATTTGGAACAGATATCAAGAGTGCTAATACAGCTCCATTGGATGGTGTAATGGGACTGGCCAAAGAAAGTATGTTCTTATAATGTACATTTGGATTATGAATTTATCAATTAGAATTTCAATTATGAGAATATTCCTTACTCCTTCACCCCAAAAGCATAAAATGATCCACTCGAGTTAGGGGTCTTTTGGGTGAGTCTTCATTACCACTTTGTCCCATGCAAGTAGTTGTGAAGAAACAATTTATTTCATAAATGGAACTAAATATAAAAACTAATGTAAATATAAAACAAATGAATCAAAGGAAATAGCTTTACTTAAAATTACAGTTTATTATATTGAATCATACATTTAACTAAAGGCTAATATCAATTTATGTACAAAAATATCGTAAATAACAGGAAAATTCACATCAACAACGAATACCGGTTCCAATAGCCATGAATGTACCAAATGTTCCTCCTCCCTGCAGCATTACTTTTCCAACTGAATGCACCAGTTCGCGACCTCTAGCGCCGTACCTGCAATATAATTACGTTAATATGAAACTTATATACACCCACAAAATGATTAGGTAGATATTTATATATTAAACACAAATATTTAACCTCAAAGCAGTAAATCCGCCGAACAAGCCCCCACTAGCCATACCAACGCAAAATCCTATCATGAAACCCATTTTCATTTTATCAAAGCACGTAGGGCCTTGACTTTGGTATACTCCACCTGGTACTGGCATTTTCAAAAAACTAACTGATAACGAGAAGGAAATTATTTTTCTCGTTTTTTACAAAAGCAACTATCTCTTTGGCAAAAGCAAAAATTACAAAACGTCGGAGACAACTGTCAGTGTCAGTGTCAGTCAAGTCATGATGATTCGCTGTCATTGTGTTGTCATTAGATTCGGGTGCGTTCCACTAAACGGCTGCAACGATTGTAAAGCCCACTCCGACCCACCAACCACCAATATTTTGTGGGCGAAGTGGGCGTGATGCAGTCGCGAACAGTGACGACATCTATGATGTCGAACGATCGCTCGCGACAAAGAAAAAGAGGGCGTTACAATCGTTGCGCCTATTTAGTGTCACGCGCGCATTGATGACATCCATAAGTAACACGGGCCACCGGCCGCGGCAGACTGGAGGGGAGTAGCCATATGCAGGCTTTACCCTCTGTCAAAGTACAAGCCCAAGTGGGCCTACGCCTGTCGCCTAGATGTTTAAATGTGTGCGCGTTTATGTTTTTGTTAGAGTCAAGATGTGAGTTTCGTAGTAATAGAAGATTTTTGTAGTCTGTGTCTGTCACTCGCATTTCCCCCCGCAAAAAATTACAAGACTGTTTTAGATCGGTAATAGACGCTATGGCTACTCCCCTTTGGTCCGCTGCCGGCGCAGTGGCCCGTGTTGCCCTATGAAGAGGTCACTGTTCGCGACCGCATAGCAACCACTAAATATTGGTGAGTCGAAGTGGGCTTTTACTAAAACGTAGCAGGTATTTAAAAAAAGAACGATTTCATCATACCGCCATATTGGATGCACGTTCCACTTATGAGATTCGCCCACAACGCCCGCGGCCTTTTTACGCTAGTGGAACGTCATGGCGGCATTTTTAGCGGTCGTGGTCGAGGCCGTTGCGGAACGTACCCATCGAGTGTCGAGTATTGCGGTGATTATACGACACGGTATTCAGGGTCCGGTAAAAAGGGTGGGCGTGGCCTCGCACCGGGTTGCCGCTTATTACACTATCCGGTCGACAGGGCCCTAACTCAGTTGAAGAGCGACGGTCATACGACTAACACGTCTTGCAAGCTTACGATAATGGCACCTAGATTGTATAAAACGGAAAGGAAAATTTGACTTCAGGCAGGAGTCGAACCTGCGACCTCAGGATACCCAGTCCAGCTGCTTTACCACTAAACTACCGAAGTCCTTAACCTGAACGTCCAATTTTTCTTTCCCATTCTGATTTAGGGTCGGTGAACGACATCCATTGGTAACTAATAAATGGCTATATGTATACTCGTATTTGTGTTGTTATAATTGTAATATTTTTATTTATTCCTGCCTGAAGTCAAATTTTTATTTCCATTTTTCTTTATTTTTAAGTTCACTCGCGTGTGTTGTGAAAAATAATAATATTACAATTCTATATTTATACAGAATTTTCTTTATTAAACGACATCGTGTGCAGTTTGTTTCATACGACACGGACATCTGTTTCACTCTGCTCGCGTGGCGGCGACGGGGCGCCCTAACTCCCTGAATGCTATTACACTGCCCGGTAGCACATCGCGGAATCCATACAAACGCTTAATATGATCTCTATTACACAGCATCAATAAGTGACGTGTATTTACACGTGCACCTGTGTGCGTAGGACGTAGAGAATACCAAGCGTCGCCCATAGAAGAGAAAAGGAGGTCGGGTGAGGCGGGGAAATCGGGAGGGTCTTATGAATTTGAATTTTGTTTGAATGCCTAAGTTGTAATACAAGAAACTCTTTGAACTGCGTTACACTAAATTTGAACGCGGGCCCGCGCTCAAACTGCGCCGCGCCGCGCGGCACTGCAACTGCCGGAGGACAAACCAGGCGGAGCGGGCGCGGGACAGGCGCAGCGCAGGGCAGCTTGAGCGCGGGGCAACGCTGTTGTATTACGGTCATTTTGTCACGACCCACCGGAGGCAGTGCAGCGCATCGAGAGCGGTTGGCGACTGTTGTATTTTTTTACAACGGCGTGATGAATATCAGTGAAAAGATAATCGAATTAGTGCGTAAAAATAAATGTTTGTATGATTTCCGATTTCAAGCAATCTTCAAAAGAACTTTTGGACATTTTTTCACATAATATTTTCAAAATATGTGAAAAAAAAAATTTCATGACTTTCCAGCTCTCTGCAGAGACGATGATATTCCCCATATTCTTTTTTTCTTGTTTTGATACCATAAACCCAAATTCTTTTTTTTTTGCCTAAGAGCCAAAAACACCATGAATTCTTCATGTAGTCTGATATCTTGCAGCCTTCTGCCTGCCTCACATGTCAAACTGAACGCGGCTTAAACGCACTCCAGCGTTGTAACCGCTTGAAAACTGCTGCTGCGTTCAGTGTGCCGACTCCCGCGCTGCTGACCTGCTCTGCAACTGTCCTGCGTTTGGTTTCCCGAATCCTTTAGGCTGACCGGGCCACTCCGGACGCCCTAATTAGGGACCCAAACTCCCTAAATGTTATTATACTACCCTGACCCTTGCTACCGTACCTTGAATACCGTGTCGTGCAATAGGGCCATATGACGGAAGACGCGAATTAGTGATGGCAACTACTAACTAGGGATGGGAAATGGGAACAATATATCGATAGTTTTCAAATGTATCGAAATATATCGACAAAAAATTAAAAATTACGATATTTTGATACATTGATAATAATATATTTTACCCAATAAGCGATGTAAAAAATTTATATCGCTTTTGATATCCGAAAAAAAAATCGATATATCGTGGACAAATATTTCGCTGATATATATCTTTTATTTTCAGAAAAAATATCGATATTTTGTTATATTATAATTTTTTAACCGTCCCTACTTCCAACCGTTATACAAGGTGTAACCGCTAGGTCCATCAATATTAAAAGGTTGTATTATTACAATCTATATCCAGTTTCAAATCATTTAACGTAAACAATAACAATGAAATCAGAAAAAGTCATACGAAGTTTAAATATTAATTATTTGTTCTTTTATTTGATAACCCTCACAAGTCAATGAAAACGCTGAGCATTTCACAAACTCAAACTCAAATATTTTATTTCAAATTAGTCTACAAGGATATTTTGCATTGTCAGTTTACAAACTACCTATAGCGAATGACTTATAATAATTATTATTATTCATTAAGTGTTAATTATAATAAAATTAAATTTTAACCGATTTTATACATCAAATCTTTCAATTATAATAGAAGAAAAAGAAAAATCAATTCGTCATAAACATAGTCATCATTCACTTAGCAGAGTTCCAAGTGCAGGCATTACTGAGAAGAACTCCGCAACTGAACAAACTCTGGCTCTTTTAGTCAAAATCCTTAGATCTAATACAAATGGGAATTAAAGTAGGATAAATACAGATAATGTGAACGTCCATGGTATATGCATATGTTATTATAAATACACACATGCAAAAACTTATCAGCAGCTTAATATCGTAATAGAAAATAACACCCGCAAACCACAACCGACCAGTCCCCACAATCAGCACCCGTTCACACACACACATACCGTACGTGGTGAAGGTGAGGCGGCAGATACGCGTGTGTGCAAATGAAATGCAGCGTCACAGCAATTCGTACCTGCTGCCAGCTGTTGTTGTCAGGGTTGAAACGCAATCAAAGTTTCACTCGCTCTGATGATTGTACATTTTCAAGAGAACAAAACTTTTGGGGATGAAGTCCAAATCAGTGTAGGCATGGACTGTTGAAATATTGTTGGACCTTGCAGTTACATCTTGTATATAGTACGGGAAGCCCAAGAGGGGATATTTTAATTTACTCCAGCGCGTCAGATTCAGATATAGGAGATACCTTTGCTCCCGGTTCAGTACCGCCACAAAACCTTAAGATTTCCATAAAGGACCGAACCCTTAGGGCTTCCGCCACGAGCTTGCCTCTCATTCAAATCGTCAGAATTTTGTATGGGAGCTTTGATTGGGTTCACTTTACATCCTCTCTGAGTATCTGACAGTCTTGAGTAATTTTTCACCTTCAAATATGAAAGAATCAAATGTATTTGAAAAGCGCGCGGCATCAACGCCATGGGCAAAGAGCATGTCAGATATTCTGAGAGGGTGTAAAATGTGCCCAAACAATTCTGGCGATTCGGAATATGAGTAAGATCGTAGCGACCTTTTGGTTCGGGCGCGGCTCTTTAAACAAACTTTAGATTCATTGGAGGTAACCACGAGGGTGTACAAGGTATCTCCCATGTCTTAATCTGATGCGCTTGAGTAAATACAAAAATTGCATCCTGGGCTCCTCTATTATTATATTATAAAACCCTAAACTCCTTTATTTTTACGTTTAATCACAATCTATCTGTGAAATTAATTCAAATTATTTCGTGCTTGAACTGTAGGTAGGTAAGGGTAGGTATTTCGCTCTATAAATGTTTTAATCAATAGTTCTCATATGACCATTGACAGTCCATAAATATGCCAAAGTATCTACTATACATATAATATATATGTTCATAATAATATATTCCGTATTCACGTCAAAATGGCTGAACCAATGTTCATGTAATTATAAACTTACAGAAATAGTTTGAATCCTACATACATACTATTTGTATGATTTGTACCTAAAGAGCACTCGTAGTAAGCGCGAGAGTCACAGACCGCACTACGACTTTACTTTCGAGCAAAGTACGCTTCGAACTGTCAAAGCTCATACATTTCTGACAGTTCTAAGCATACTTTGCTCAAAGTAAAGTCGTAGTGCGGTCTGTGAATCTCACCATAAGTCGCTGGAAATAGCTGTTTATGTTTATCTGATACTGATCTAATATACATTAGATTTCAAATTTCTACTGGTAGGTAAAGAATACATACTTACCCTACTATGTTATTTTTATGTTGTAGGTGCTGTTATGTTCCAGTATTACATTAAAATAGTACCCACAATGTACGTGAAACTCGATAAAACAGTTTTACATACAAACCAGTTTTCCGTAACTCGCCATCAGAAATCGGTATCAAATATCCATTCAGAATCTGGAATGCCAGGAGCATTCTTCAGTTATGAGCTGTCCCCACTTATGGTGAAATATACCGAAAAAGAAAGGTAAGAGATAGATCTATTTCTCAGTTAATATGTAATTCACTCAGTAGCATTTAGGTTGTCCGCGTACTATAAATACACATAGAGCAACACGAGCGACCGGCCGCGGCGGACCGGAGGGGAGTAGCCATATGCAGACTTTCCCTTCTGTCAAAGTACATGTTCAAGTGGTCCTATGCGTATAATAAAAACTAGTTGCAGCCAGGCTGCTCATTAAGCTGCGTACAAATTAAGCGCGGCATCCCAGTTTACATAGAACGCGGTTGCCGCCGCGCGCTCTAATGTTCGATGGTTTGCCGCGCTTAATTTGTACACAGCTTAAATCTAGTTGTGCGACTGAACTGACGTCGTAAAAAATGCCGAAGTGCTCTTTCTTTTTATTTTTACATTCTACACTTCTTTTTTTATATTACATCTTCCATATTTCTGTCTCATACATTATGCTGCTCTATAAACTTATAATAATATGTTAAAAGGAAAATATAGTTATTAGGTATATAATAATTTTATATATAAGTAAATCTTTATTTATTCTCCATTTTTTGTATAAATCCTATGAATTCAAGATTATGTTCTAAATAAGAAAAATAACAATTTATTGTGTATCTTCACCCCCAAGTCACTCAAGGGGTAGGCAGAGAGTCGAATATCTCGGTTCTTACATACCTCTTGTACCTCAACGACGATACTGAAGACTCTTCTCTATAATTATTATAACATTTACTTCTATTATTTTCAGGTCCATAGGTCATTTTGCAACAAACATATGTGCTATTGTGGGAGGTGTCTTCACTCTTGCTGGCATTTTTGACACTCTCTTGTACCATTCGTTACACGTACTTCAAAATAAAATAGTATTAGGAAAAGCTGGGTAACTACAGCGTTTTCAGAAAAAAATTAAAATCGTCAATATGACATTTAGCATATTTTTTACAGAATTCTGTGTCAGCATTTTCAACTAAAGCTTCTATTGGTATGTAATTTTCTTTCTTCTGATCAAATTGTGCTCTACCCAGTTTTTCCAAAAATCGATGTCTTTGTTTCACTTTAAAATTTCTACATAATAAAATATTAGGATAATCAAGAATCCTTGTATGTGGTATTTTAATCACATTATGGACGTATTTAAATCTCTCTAACAAATTTTTTTGATCTGTAACAAATTAAAAAAACAATTAAATACTTATTAAATGTTTTTAAATATGTACTTCGATCAAATAAATCGTAGATAACAGTCTCGCTCAAAATAAAGAAGAATAATTTTGCATATTTATTCACAGTTCTTTGTGGTATTTATAATGTAATTGTAAATGTATATATCACTGACAACGCACTAAGAGTATTCACCATACTCTCAAATAGGTAGGGGGGTGTCATCGGGCGGGATCTGGTATTTTGTTTCCTTCGTTTCATATATCTCGTATTTTGTTTACGAGGTAAGAAACATAAAATAGAAGTGTTAAATTAAGTAAATTGGTTGGGCCCAATCTCACGATATACCAGGGGGTGGGGTTGAAAATTCGTTAATGACTTTTTGCTTGATAGTCTTCAAGATAAAATCTGACCAAATGTTCTAACTTCTCTCTATGCGACCTTGCTAAAGCTGTTTGTGTAATAAATACTGATCTGCAACTTATTTCGTCATGGAGCCGGTCATATGGACTCAAGGTTAACCCAGAAAAAACCCAAGCAATTGTAATTGGTAGTTCAAGACTTGTGAGTAAAATTGACTGGAATGTTATACCTAAGGTTTTATTTGACGGCGTATGCATTCATTACAGTGATAAAGTAAAAAAGGTAGGAATAACTTTTGACTCGCAATTTTCCTGATTACCTCAAATAAGCGAAGTTAGCAGGAAGATGTGTACCGCGTTTAACTCTCAAAAGGTTGCGTAATTTTCTCCTTATCCCCACCAAAATTGCACTTGGACATTCTTTGCTCTTCCCTATCCTTGATAATGCTATGCTATCCAGATTTAGACCAGGAGCAACTTAACAAATTTGAGCGTCTTCAAAACGTTATCATTCGATTCATATTCGGTCTCCGTAAATATGACCATATCTCAGTTTCGTTCAAAGCTCAAGTGGCTCCCAATTCATCTTCGGCGGAATACTCATAGTCTTTCTCTCTTGTACTGCGTGCTATTTCATCCAAATACTCCCAACTATCGAAAAGATCGATTTAATAATTTTTGTTCTCCTCATTCCTCTAGTCAATGTTCCTCCCCTTAAGGCTTAAATTTCCCGCACGCTCCTCTTCCTTCTTTTCCAAATCCTTTACCCTAGAAGCCGTTCGGTTGTGGAATGCCTTGCCTCAAAATATCCGTCAGTCAGAATCTATAGGTCAATTCAAGAAAGCGGTCAAAGAATTTTATCTCTCTTTTTGATACATTTAAATATTTTTCTAGCCAATGCTTGCCGGATTTTGCTATTTAACCATTGATGTTATTCTTAGTGACATACATGTTTTTAGTTTATTTCTCCACGTAATCAGTACACCCCACACTAATTAACAACAATTTTCTCTATCGTGGTTATCTGGAAGAAATCGCTGATGGGCGATAAGACCGCCGATTGTACTGTACCTATTTGGTACATTTTATGTCAACTGCTGTAATTTTTTTATGGTGTACTTTCAATAAAGAGTAATGTTGTTAACTTATTAAGGTAGGGTAAGTATACGTAGAGTGTGCATGTGCATACTGTTCGTACAAATTAGGACAACCTTTTTCTTAAATATTTAATACATAAACACGTAATTTCAGTTCATGCATTATGATTACAACTCGATTTTCTAATCAGTGTTTGAGCGTGTGCGTTATTCTCGCTACATGTTTTATAATATACTAGCTGTTGCCCGCGGCTTAGCCCGCGTTTAAATTTTTCCTGAATTTCTTGCTATAAACCTCAAGGAGCCCGAGACCTTTCCAACGAATGCAAAACCGTGGAAATCGGTTCATGCGTTCTGGAGTTATAGCGTCAGGAAGGAAAACTCGACTTATTTTTATATAATATATATATAAATCAAAATAAACTTTATCTTATATATATATATATATATATATATATATCGAGAATGGGTGGACCGATTTGGCCAATTTTGGTTTAGAACGATTTTAGGAAGTCCAGGGAAGGTTTAAAAGGTAAGAAAATATGAAGAAATTGACGGGAAATAGTAAAAACCAATTTCATTTTTCCATATAAATAGTCCGTATATATCAGACCTTTGACACATTATATCATTGGGAGGCAATACGAAATTTGCCGGGACAGCTAGTTATAAATAAATATATATTGGAAAAATAAATATATGATATACAATGATGACGACGGTTGTTACTCATGAAAATTTGCTCGGAGCCTTCTTGATGTTTAGGGGAAGCGCGTTCCACAGTTTGATTGCTGTTACAGCAAAGAAATTGGAATAGAAACCAGTATGGTGAGAAGGAATTTTGAATTTAACACTTTCGGAAGAACGAAGATTCATATTGTATAAATCGCCGAGTTTATGAGTATCCGAAGGTACCTCCTTTCGCGGATAGGTAGCCATTTAAGCTGGGAACGATAGTTGAAAATGTGGTCACATTTGCGAAGCCCGAAGATGTATCTAGTTCAATTGTTAATCATCCGATCCATATTGTCAAGGAGATCTTGTGTCACGTGAGAGCAACCAACATCTGCATAATCAATAATGGGTAACACAAGTGACTGTACTAAAACAGTTTTTGTCCTAATCGGTAAATTTGTTTGAAGGGATAGAGACAACGTAATTATAACGAAGCTGTAAGGAAAACTATCATCAGAAAGACAACATACAATTTTACGAGTAAAATTCGTAAACTTCAGCGGAATCTTCGCAAGTGACCGACCTGCACTTGCCCGGTCTTTAAAATGCTTGTTAAGTAATTCGCAAATAAAAATATTTGTTATAAATTGGTATTTGAAGTTGTTTTACTTAGAGATCTAGTTATTTTATTTAGGTACCTGCTATCGGGTGTGAATCGAGACTGTTACCTATTTTTTATTTGATTGACGATTAAATATAATAATATTATTTAAGATTTTATTGAAACCAAACATGAAAATAATGATTGAAACTGAATAAAAACACGTTTATTATTTTCTATAAAACTAAATACCTAACTACCTCCCTCCTACCAAGACTAGCAGAATGTACACAGCTTTTAACTTGTCTGGCCATACATTTTGTAGATGTAAGATGGTGCTTATAATATGTAGAATATGTTTTTTTGGGGTGTAAGTGGCGCCCTACCATCCCTACCATCTCAGGTCGTAATCTGCCGTCAAACGTCTTAGGAACAATATCCTCTCCTCTTGACACTGCGTACCTTACTTAACCCGGCTATACTTTGGAGAACACTTTCATTTGCCGCGCCGGGTTATGTCTGTATGTCCGAGAGGATGTCTGTTGTCGCCGTCTTGACCATTTTGAAGACAAGGACCTGTCGCTATTGTGGACGCGCGTGGACTAGTGGTTCTACCCGAATCTACGCGTGCGTGTAACAGGTCCTATAGCGGAGACGGCTCGCTTGTTCGAGCACATCCAACAGGTGATCGACACGGTGCTTGCGCAGTTTCCTTATGCGGAGTTAGTGATTCTTGCAGACTTTAACACACATCATACGGAGTGGTTGAGCTCCCGAATCACTGACTTCGCTGGAAGGACTGCATATGACTGTGCTGGCTAATGGACTCACACAAGTCGTATCCGGGTTACGGCCACACCGCCTCTTTGCTGGATCTTCTGCTGACCTCACATTCTGCCTACTATCAGGTGGTGGTCGAAGCTCCTTTAGGATCCTCTTCCACCCGGCAAGTGTGGCATTACAGGTCAGCAGATTGGGATGGACCGAGAGAGTTCTTATCGTCCTACCAATGAAGGCAGCTTTGTTTCTCGTCGGAAGATCCGAGCACGTGCGCTGAAGCTGTAACCAATGTGATACACCAGGGTATGGATTGTTTCATCCCGCACTCTGTGGTATCAATTGGTGGTCGGTATCAGCCCTGGTTCGATAAGTCTTGTGCTGTGGCTTCTAACCATAAGCAGGAGACTTACAGAACCTGGGCTGTGGCTCACGCTTGCAAGGATCCCAATGCCTCCGACCTGAAGAGAGGACAGCCAAACAAAGTCCAAGCATGTGTTTGTATGAAAAAAAAAAAGTTGTGATTTCATTGTTATTGCTAACGTTAAATGATTTGGAACTTGATATAGATGATCACCTTCTTATATTGTTGGACCTTGCCGTTAAACCTTGTATACAGAGTTACGGATATCTAACGCAAAAATCGTCAAAGGCGACTTAGGTACGTTAAGACTAACAACTTTTGTTCTATGACTTTTGCCAAAACGCAGTACATCACATGATAAGAAATAAAATCGTTTCAAATGGGACTTCTATCAATTGTAAGCGCTACGGTTCATTCATTCCGCTGTAGCATAGGTACAGACGTCAGCTAGCTGGGGGGGGGGGGCATACACACAGTACAGTTTTTGACACTAGTGTTTCACGGCGTTCTAATGCACCACTTTTGTACCTACACCATCGCTTTGAATATTTAATGTTACTTAATTGGTATGTAAGGCAAACTTATTTATTCGATCGCGTCACACGAGAAGCACGCCACGAGCGCTCGAGCGGCGTGCGCACGCGTCGTGTCTAATTAGCTACTGATTTCGTCTAGCTGAAGGCGAAAGTCAGGAAGCCGGCCGCGGTCACCGCCCACCCGCGCCGAAGTTAAAAAGTATTAGAACTGCAAATTCTATTCATTCCTTTTTATATGGTAAAAAACAAATATTCAATTAGAAAAACTTGTAGAACAAAAGTTGTTAGACTTGATGAGCCAAAGCCTCCCTTTAAAAATTATGTGCTGGTTACCAGTAACCCTGTATTAATATACATATGTAGCAGAATATGATTTGGCTAGGTTACCTTAAGAAATTGGCTGCAAATATACTTAATTTACATTTATTTTTTCTCCGGTTATTTGAAAATATTGAATTTTCTTCTAAAAATGAAGATTTTTTTTACTAAAATTTGCTGATATTCATATTTAGAATACTTACTTAATAACCATAATTTGGGTTTGCTTATAAGTAACTGCTTAACTTCTGCATCATTGAATCCCATTTCTTCTTTAATGACAAATGTATTTGTTTTAACATGATGCAAATTATATGTGATTAAACCAGGCTTTTTTGTTGCCAGATATCTTATTTCATTTCCATTTAAATTGAAATTTCCTTGAAAATATCCTAGTCTTCGGTCAATTCTTATTGTACTGTAAAAATAAAGGAAAAACAAGGGTTAGGAACACTAATAAAAATATAACTTGCTTAGAAACCACTTATCCAACCATTATGGTTACAGCTGCTGGTAGCTCAAAGGTTATTTATTTTTTATTCCTACATATTATTTTATGAATCATATTTTATAACTATTCCGATCGATACCGAACACAAATATATATCTTCACGCCAGGTCCCTAACGGGGTAGGCAGAGAGTATAGAGCGCCAGATATACCGGTACTGACAAACTTCTCGTGCCTCGTCTACCTTCATTATTGTCTTCATACATGCACGCCGATTCCTAAGACTTTTGACCCCACCATCAGACAGAACTCGACCTATTTGGTCATGGTAGGTCAGTCTTGGTCTTCCTGGGCCTCTGCAACCATCCACATTCGCAAATATGTGATTAGAAAAAAAATCGTCTGTCTGTTTGTTTATTCGAGCATCGCACAAAAACTACCGGTCCGATTACGATGAAACTTGGTATAATTATACTTTAACGTTTGGCGCACAACACTGGATACTTTTTATCTCGAAACAATGTCTGTTTGTCTGTGTGTTTGTGCACGCTAATTTCAGAAATGGCTTATCCAATTTGTAGTTTTCACGATTATATTGTGGTAAGTTTCACTTAGCATGTAGTGTTTGTTTCATGTCAATCGATTCAGAAATACAAAAGTTACGACAATTTAAAGAATCATTACGAATATTTTTAAACTATTATGTATCCATCTTCTATCTTTTTTTGGGTTCCGTATCTAAAAGGTAAAAACGGACCCCATTACTAATCCTCCGCTGTCTGTCAATACAAAAAACGTGTTTTTTTCGTATATTTTTTGCTCGATATTAATAACGGCAGCAAGTAGACGCTTAAAATTTTTACTGAATTTTTAGGTCTTATGTTTTTATTACCTTTCAACAAACGTAATTTTTATGGAATTTTTATAAGGAACCCTTCGTGCACAAGTGCGACTCGCACTTGGCCGGTGTTTTCTCTGATAGTAACATTAAGCATACCGCATAGCAGCGTCCCGGCATCGTCCCGACACAATCGCCGCTATAATCACCATTCAGCATGCCAAGCGTGGCAATTATGGCATATTCTTTCCTTATGACGCACAACACTATTATGAGCATCTTCGGGGAAGGCTTTGTCCAGCGGAGACGGATGGACGTCTTTCGGATGTAATTATGATGTTGGTGATAGTAGTGGTAGTGGTGGCTTTTGTGGTGTTGGTGGCATTGGTGGTGTTGATAGTGGTGGTGGTGTTGATAGTGGTGGTGGTGGTGGCGTTGTTGTCGTTGGTGGCGTAGGTGTTGTTGGTGACTCTGGTGGTGGTGTTGGTGGCGTTGGTGGTGCTGGCGGTGGTTTTTAGTGGTGATGGAGGCATTGGTGGCGTTCGTGACGTTGGTCGAGTTGTCGGTAGTTTTGGAAGCGTTGGTGACATTGTTTTTAGTGGTGGTGGTTTTGGTGGCGTTTGTGACATTGGTGGCGTAGGTGTTTGGTGGTGGTGGCGTTGATGGCGTTGGTGGCGATTATAGTGGTGGCGGTGGTGGAGATGGTAGTGGTGAGAGTGGTGGTGGTGGTGGTGGTGGTGACGATGGTAGTGGTGGTGTTGGTGGCATTAGTGGGTAAAAATGCAAAACATGAACATTCAATTTTTCTCTTCTGCCGGCTCTTATGGAGTGCATATATTAAGCATAGATCTATCTTTTATCTTTCATTCTCTGTGAGAAGCACTAATTGACTGAAACTTTACAAAACTTTATAATACTTTTCTTTATAAATATTATGCATACAAGTTTAAAATGGTTTTTTCTAAAATACGGTTCAGCATAGGATGGATGGGCATTTAAACACATAATTAGCAATTTTTCGCAAGCCTAGCAGCCTGTGTGCTTTTATCCCTGATGGCCATACGTCTAATATTCTGTACAGAGAAGCATTACTGCAAAGTACATTTTTAAGCTAGCCAAAAGTGTTTCTGATCCAAAATTACTTAAAATTTATATCCAAAAGCGCTGCCCAAAGTCTCAAAGCCACTATTACACGCAAATAAAGTTGCAGGCACAGCAAGTTTAAAATAAATAAAAAAATCTAATTAAATTTATCAAATAAAATCTAACAAGAATGTAGGGATAGGATCACCGGCACAAGTAGAGGTGAAAACCACACTGTTTTGCTGTAGATACAGAGAAATTTCTAGTCTATAAAGTATAGTGTACAAAACACACATAGTCCAATAGGACAGGGGGTGTGACCGCCTATCGACATTCGTGTCGTCATTGTCATTACTGTCAATTTTTACTTTAACTTAATAACATGAAATAAATAATCTACCATTATTGCTTGTTCATCACCTACGAAACCAAGAACATCAATCAGATTATTACTGCTTTTATAGGAGCTACAAATCAACATGAAAATTTGACAGCAAAGACAATGACAACAGCAATTTTAAATAGGCGGTCGCACCCCAGTTCTCCAGTAGCACACGAGAACACACAGCCATAGTTATTTGGGGAGGTATTTTACAAAATTATTATATTACCATACCTGAACATCAACCAAAATGGGTTGTCCGTAATTATATGTTGAATCTGATCATAAGAGAAAGACTTGGAACACAAATAATTAATCCTTACTTGCAGATCCTCTATTGATTCAAGCAAAATTGATGGATTTCTTGTAATGTACTTGCCTAAATCTTCAAGCTTAACATAGTCTTTTAAAAACATCAGATGATGTTTAATATCCGTCTCAAAATTTAGTTTTAGCACTTTCTGTGCTATATGAGGTTTTTTTTCAATTTTACTCAAATTCACATTAAGATGAAGAAGATTTTTCAACGTCTCTGATTTGTTAACATAAGCTGCTAAATTATATGAATCAGGAAAATATGGAGTCAGTTCAGACAGATCCACTGTATTATTTTGTAAAGCCGATGAGGTATTTTTCTGTTGCAAACCACTATTCAAATGAAAAGACTGTAAATAAAGAGGTAAAACGAGACTTCTTTGCATTGAAGTCCATCTAAAACACCGTATGGAGATCATCATTGTTTCGTTTTTCTGGAAAAATCTGGTATACAAATGCGTGTTTTTCCTTCATAAAGAATATTACGTTTTTCTTTATTTCTTGATCACATTACAGCATAATTAATCTAACACTTACGGGCAGAGAATAAATAATCTAAATACTTTAATTCGATTCCGGATTTGACATTAGCTACTGTTAGAGGTGAGGCGTATTTATCGGAACAGGTAAAAATCACAGGTAGAAGGCAGATAACAGATACCAGTTGCTCTCGTGGTTAACAAATACCTGTTCCTAAATATACTCTCAATCTATGATATGCTCAAGTAACAGTCGCCAGTCTTAAAACAGGTAGGCTCTGATAACAGTCAATACCAATACACACGACACTGTTCTGTTCTCATCATCCGTCTCAATCCGTCTTACACGAATGTCACTGGTTAAAACGAGACACACCTAGTATTTTATCCGAAAAATACAATTGGCAGTTGAGCAGGAACAAACCATCTTTGACAAATGCCTCCTAAATTTGGTAGTGTAATCTGTTATTGCTTTGACAATAGTACATCTCGCTCATTCCTGATTTGAATAGCCTTGCTAAAACGAGAAGCACCTAGTAAATTATTATCCGACAAATACGTGTAGTTTTACTAGAGGAAGTCATCCTGTTTCTGGCCATGTTATATGTTCTGTTCGGAAATAAATACGAACAAATTATAAGAGAATAAAGTGTAATAATCTTTGATTATATACACGTCTAGATGGAGCGTCGCCTTACAAACGCTGCAAAAACAATATCCCAATTCGAAAATCCTTGTGTGCGTGTAACACACACTAGTATGTATATTTTATTCGCTTTACACACACTACTCAACTGATGAAAATGTTACTTGCTTATGAAATTTCCCCTAAAAATAGAGAAAATTAACTTAAGTCGAGTTAAATTTTTTCATAATGTGTGACATAATAATATTACGATATTCGTCGGGTCGTCTCACAGTAGCTTTAGTTATTCGTTTTAAGTTATTTTTATTTTTTTGTTTGTATTGGTACGTGTATTAGCTTAAGTTATTCGTTGTTAGTTATTTGTTCTCAGTGTAAATTACTTTTACCGTGGAGAAAAATAAATACATTTTTAAGAACAAAATCAAAATCTGGAATTGATCCACTAGTTGAAAATTTACAAACCCAGAAACAGATACACACGTCAAACTTAGAACACCCCTCATTTTCCTTCGGGGGTTATTAAAATAAATATAGGTATATTAAACATATATTTTATATAGATTTTATTTTGTAACTTCATATTTCTCTGGGAAGATTTTAAATCAAAAACTGGCAACACAGTAAACATGGCGTTCAATGAACCGTACAAATGCGACGTAAAATTAAATATTGTTGATTTAATTCTGGGATACATTTAGGACTATGGAATGTGTAGTTACCGATAATAAGAAATGTTTTTAGATGTTTTCATTCTTCTTTTGTAATTTCGGAACACTTTAATAGCGCAAATCGTCATAATGAAAGCATAGACGTGGACGTGTTTACGTTACAATGACACTATCGCTACTGAGCGAGCGGAACGAAGTTATGAGCTAACAGTAAACTGATATTTTTTTGGACGCTTATGAACTTAGATGCTCCTTCTAGACGTGTATATAATCAAAGGTAATAATATTATTATTTTACAATGTTGAAACAATTAACGGTATAACTTTTTTTATGTATATATTATTTAGCTTTTAAATATATTTAATTGTTTTTTTTTTTATAATGTAGATTAATTAAGATTTTTTTATTAACGGCTGATAATTTAAGTACAATTGTAAACGGTATAATTATATAGTTCGCTATAACGAATAATAGATGGCGCTACTATGTTTAATAAAACGTCCTAAATGACGCTGTGGAGAATATGTGGCAATATTGTATATTTCTCAACCTAAATTGGATAAAATTTCACTTTCCGGTTCGTGCGCTCATCTCGAACACACGCTTCCATTGTTCGCGCTCTCCCTTCAGGTATAACGTTATCGCGAGTGCTATTGTTCTTGTGATTCGGCGAATCGCCGCCCTAATTACCGATAACGACGGTCAGTCCTTTGACCGACCGCCGTGTTTCGTGGAATTAGGGTTTATCCCGTTTCTACCAATACCGAAGTTTCGTCAAGTTGGCCCCCTCAGGGCAAGTCGGCTGAAACTTAACAATGCCAACGAAACCGACTAAACGAAGACCCGTGACGTTGCTGCGCCCTTCAGGCTAAAGCGAAATCGGAAGTGTACGGTTAGAACAGAGGCATTTGGAGTGACCCCATAGTCTCTGCCGTACAAGTACTGACAGACAGACGTTACCTTAGGGCCCCTCGGCACATTAAGATTGGCCGAGGGTGATACCAGCTTAGGGCTCACCAATAGTACACACCCTCCTCGCCTATCCCGGCGAGGAGGCAATCTCACCTCACACACTAGGTAGGGATAATACCCCGCGTGTAATTTATAGGCGCGTCTAAACACACGATTGCCCCGGGTTTGTTGTGGGTTCTTCCCGGGGAACGTGTTTGATAACCGAACCCTCTTGTTTCGTGCGTTTTTAGGTCGAGATAGGGATAAAAACCACCAAGTCCGCAAACAGGCGCGACCATTTCCCCCATTTCGCTGAGTCCTTTCCTCCCAAGACAACATGTCTGAGGAGAAAAAGAAGTATGAGGCAGCTTTTGCCACCCTGCTGAAAAGCAGCAAAATTAACTCAAAATTCACCCGTATTATGCAGGAGTTACCGGACCCCCTGCCCGACGGATTCCTTGAATCCATTTGTGAGGGCTCAAAACTCCCAAAGTCCCGCTCGCGCTCCCCGCGCTCTCGATCGCCCACCCAGGGCCGCTCTGCCTCGGACCATTCTGAGTCCGTTTGTTCTCCGGACGCATCCCAGTCCGCAGCCCCCCACTCTTGGACCAAGCAGAGTCCGCCACCCTCGCTCCCACTCCCGGCCAGGATCGCTCCACAGACTCTGACGCAATGTCCGTAGGACAAGCGTCCAACAAAGAGTCCCCCTCCGACTCCGACGACTTCACACTCGTCAAGGGAGGCAAGCGAAAGCGGAAGACCCGCAAAACCCAGGCCGAGGAGCCCTCCGTTCCCACCAAAGCTGTGAGAGTCACAGCCTCTCCCACCGCCCCCGCGGACACCTCCCAAGGTAGCGCATCTCCCGCGCACCTCTCCCAAGCCAGCACGCCCTCAGCGAGCTCGCAGGCTAGCGCCCCAGGAGTGCCAAAAGCCAAATTCCTCCCCCCCCCCACTCAAACTCCTTGGATCCGATAAATTCACCTGGACCGACCTCTCAGCATCGCTGAAAGGGGTCGTCCCCCTCCACACCAGGTGGAACCCGAAGGAAGGATGTTATCACATCCAACTCGAGACATCCGCCCACCACCGTACGGCCACTGCGCTCTTTGACGCAAGGAGCCTACAGTACTTCACGTACGCCCTCCCCGAGGAGAAGCGTCGTCGCGTAGTAATACGCAACATCCCCATTTTCCTCTCTCCCGAGTAAATTATGGCCGACCTCAAAGAGGTCAAAGCCCTCTCAGTCCTGCAGGTGCACAAGATGCACCGCGGGCACAAGGGACAAAACGGCCACCTTAATATGGTGCTAGCCGTCCTCGAAAATACCAAAGAGGCCAACGGCATCTTTAACATCAGCTATACTCTAAGTGTGTTCCGCGGAACCATAGAGTTCCGTGATAACTCTGTCGGGGTTCCGCAAGAATTTAGAAAAAAAAATCAAAACACCTCTCTATGGTCGCTCCGCGGCCGCACATAACGCTATGAACGTTATTTATTTATTTATTTGTATTTGTAGAAACATGTGTTACAATAGCTGGTACAATATCTCATAAGTTTGGTATGAACAATTTTATACTTGTACAACCCGTTCGCTCTAAGTTTGCCGGTCTGTGGAATGCGTGTACCCTCTCCCACGTGACAACAAAACTTACAATGTGTCATTGTTTAACCCAAATATGTACGTACACAATTCTTATAGTTACAATTAAATAAAAAATATTTTTATATTATGTATTGCTGACGCTACTCTTCGAACGTCATACCTATCGCCAGTGGCAAACTTTAAACGAGCGGGTAGTATACTTGTGAGCGCGCAGTCTCTTTGATAAAAGCCGCCTCTGAATTAGACGCTATAGTTGTCAACAAGCGACTTTCGACTCTAACTTCAAAGGATAAAGTCGATATTGTTTACAACGCAATTTTAGAATTTCTGTTTTTATTTTTGCTTTTTGTTTATCACAGGTGCCAACTCGAGTATTTTCGAGAATATTTGAGATCGAGTCTAGGTATAAAAGCGGCGATCGCGCGTTGCGCGTCGTCAGTTGACGATTAGCGTTCGGAGCGATAAGTTACTACCTACTTACAAGCTCGCTAGCGAGAAACTAGTGTTCATTGTTTGAAGGTCAGATGCCGATCAAGCGTCACTCCTAAGTATTTGATTTTGTCCATCCAGGGGATGGGCTCGTCAAACATTTGGACTGGAGCTACATTAGGTCTGGGAGCGCGGTCCCGTACAAAGAGAATGGCAGCGCTCTTCCTAGGATTTACCTCTATACGCCAGCGGCGGAACCAAGACTCAAGGTCTTTGGCCGCCGCTTGCAGGGCTTTCCTTATGATCTCTGGCTTTCTGCCAGAGACGTTAATAGCAGTGTCGTCAGCGTACATTGCCACCTGAACGCCGTATATAAAGGCTCACAACGAGCTCTCCGCCTCTTTCTTACGTACTTCGAGCACGGTGCACGACGTCTAGAGTCGTGGTACTCCATCGTGCACTAGCCGCGTGTAGTTGTATTTAAATCTAACTAAAATATCTTGAAGAACCCCATCTGGGGTTCTTCTTCAGCCGTTCTTCTTCAGCCACGTTCTTCAGTCTACACTTCTTTCGCCTTTCTTCGGCGGTTGGAGATCAGCGCGCTGCTGAACTCCCAAAGCGCTCCGAAGAAGTGCCACGTGCGACGAGCCACCTACGGGCAACCGCCGCTTGACCACCGCGGCAGACCACGTGTGACCACGTGTTCGCACCCTGTTGCCAACCTCATTTCACCAGCGTTGCCCAGGACAGTATTAGTGCCATATCCAGTCTGGAGTCTGAAAGATGTGTATTGAACCACACCCTGTGTTAATTGAATAAATCATTTATATAGCTCCGCCTCTTTTCATTTGGGGTCGCCCCTAGAGAAAGGGTGTGCTACACTATCGATAGTATCGACTATCGAAGTTAAATTCTATCGATAGTATTGATGATATTGCAGATCATTAATAGTATTACCATGTTTTGTACTATCGATACAATCAAAAGTATCGGTTGTAACGATACTATCGATAGTTCTTTCGATATCCTAACTAATTTTTGGGGTCAACTTCAAACGTGAGTCTCATGCTGACGCCTTCTCCTTGTGAAAAGATCTGGCTTAATACTGAATTAAAAAAATCTAAAAAAAAAACAAAACTTTTTGACTTTGACATGACGACCAGCAGCGTGTGAGAGGATTTCTGTAAATATTGTTGCTAATTATTCCAATTTTTAATCATCATTTTCCAATGCTGTATATAGCAAAATAAAAAAGAGAAAACAAAATTTTTATTGCTAATTTAATATTTTATTAAGATACAAGAAATATATCGATTACAATGGTACATAATAATATCTAATACAATTTAAAATAATACTTTGATATGTTATGTTAGTATTCGTACGTCACTATGTAAACAATGCTATTTCTAGAAAATTAATGAATAGCACTAAAAGTCATATTATGAAACTTAAACAGGTCTTAACTCTTAATGAAACTTAACACTTTATACCTGCATTTGAAAATCCCACAGAATTCGACACAATCTGAAAATTGGTACCTAACCTCACAAGGTCAATTTAAGATTATTTTCGTTTTTTCTTGCGTCATCACAAAGCAAAATATAAAATATCACATTAACTAGTTAATAACCCAAACTCAAAAATGTTTTTCATTTCCATATAAATCGACTGGATCGCCATTACAAGACGGGCGACCAGCGATAAAGCGCGGAGGGATGGATGATGAAGATTCGTTCGTTCCAGCGATAAAGCTCAACATTTTCAGCTTTATCGCTACACATGACGTGACAGCTGGTGACAGCGTCAGACCACGCGACGTCAGAGCGACTAGCGACTTTATCGCTCCATGAGGCCGCACCTTAATACTCTATGGTAGGGAGTAGGGAGGGCCCAAGAAGCTTGAAGGTAAAAATGGTGTTCAAACTCCAAACAAAAGTTTGAGTCAAATACCTACATATCTCTATCCTCCTCTTGGGGGGCCGACCTCTCTTTTTAGTGTGATCTGTGGTATTGCTATCTTTTTATCTATATCTCCTACGAAACTTTGTGAAAGAAACACCACAGTTACAGAATTACACATAGAGCAACGCGGGCCACCGGTCGCGGCGGACCGGAGGGGAGTAGCCATAGCGTGTTTTACCGAAGCAAAATAGTCTGCCATTTTTTGCGGGGGGGAACACACCTTTCTTAAATTCACACACAACAAAAATCGTCTATTACTACGAAACTCACACCTTGACTTTAACAAAACACATCAACAATTTCACACACACATGTAATCATTCCGTGTCATAATAGTGTAAAGAATGATGCAACTACATCGACAAGTCCTAAAAACTATAGTTGCGACAAGTGTCGATAAATTTTATCGATAAATTACTTAACTCTGGGAAATAAGGTTTAAATGAAATACACTTTGTATTATTATAAAAATGAACTTTATTTATTATGTACTACCAATTTAACAAATAATCTTGTCGCGTTATGCGCACGTATAGTCCGGTCAATTAAGACCAAAAATAAAGTCTTTTCGCATTATAGTATGTATGAACTTGTAATAAAATCTCTTTGGCTGTAGTATTTGTATCCGTCTGGTTTTGGTATCATTGTAAGTTAAATTTTTAAAGAACATAATTCCAAATTCAAATTAGGCAAATGTGTGATTTTCATTTGTTTTTCGTACTGTCAAGATGAGTGAATCTAATGAAGAAATTCGATACATTTTAAAATTTTACTACAAAAAAGGTAAAAATGCAACGCAAGCCGCGAAAAAAATTTGCGATGTTTATGGACCTAGTGCAGTGTCTGTGAGAGTAGCACAAATTTGGTTTAAGCGTTTTTAATCCGGAAATTTTGATGTCAAATATGCACCTCGCTCTGGTCGCCCTATTACGGATAAAATGGATGCCATTTTTGAAAAAGTGAAGCAAGATCGACATATCAGTAGTTACGACGTAGCTGAAGAACTGAGAATTGATCACAAAACAGTTTTGGCGCATTTGAAAAAAGCTGGGTACAAAAAAAGCTCGATATTTGGGTACCTCACGAGCTTACTGAAAGAAACCTAATGAACCGTATACTTACATTTGTGATTCTTTATTACGACGTAATGAAACCGAATCATTTTTGAAGAAGCTGATAACTGGTGATGAAAAGTAGATCACGTACGACAAGAACGTGCAAAAAAGGTAGTGGTCAAAGGCCGGTCAGGCTTCACAGACTGTGGCGAAACCCAGGTTAACTCGCAATGAGGTGATGTTGTGTGTGTGGTGGGATTGGAAGGGCATTATTCATTATGAGCTATTACCACCAGGCAGGACTATCGATTCTGAACTCTACTGCGAACAACTGATGAGATTAAAGCAAGAAGTTGAGAGAAAGCGGCCGGAATTGATCAACCGAAGGGGTGTGGTGTTTCACCATGATAACGCTAGACCTCACACATCTATAGCCACTCAGCGAAAATTAAGAGAGTTTGGCTGGGAGGTGTTAATGCATCCGCCGTATAGTCCTGACCTTGCACCTTCAGATTTCTACCTGTTTCGGTCTCTTCAGAAATCTTTATGCAATGTTAGGTTAACACCACGAGAGGACTGCCAAATCCACTTGTCGCGGTATCTTGATGAGAAGTCCCAAAATTTTTATAGCATCATGGGATCATGTCCCTACCTACAAGATGGCAAAAGGTTATCGAACAAAATGGTACATACATACTTTAGTTAAATTTAAATGTTTGAATTATCTTAAAAAATGCGAAGAA
Source organism: Macrosoma leucophasiata (assembly GCA_036365455.1). Classification (NCBI taxonomy): domain Eukaryota; kingdom Metazoa; phylum Arthropoda; class Insecta; order Lepidoptera; family Hedylidae; genus Macrosoma; species Macrosoma leucophasiata. Next base: position 14,638,283 of record JAWQUS010000007.1, on the reverse strand, counting down.
ACTTTTTCCCCAACCTTATATTATTAGTTTCATCGTCCGACATAGTGGGCGTATGAAGTGGGTAGTCGACCAACAAAACAACGAATTACACAATTCATTACACTCATAAGTCACTGAATACAACCACAACACAATATCAGACCGAAACGATAGAAACAGTTCCAAGCTTGGAGGAGAACTTATCACGAGAACGATCAAATGGTAAGTGAGCCTTGATCTGACCTCCCTCCAACGGCTAGGCTCTGTTGCAGCATGAAGTTAATTGAAACATTACGACGGTGGCGCCCTTTACCGGAATATCGGAGACAGTCATAGTATACACAGACAGACAGTCATATATATATATTCTATATATAATGAACTTTGTTAAACACTCTTAAATTCGTAATTTTTACTTCATTCAATGTCTTGTGTACCACAAGACATTTCGTCTTAAAGTTTGGGATGATAAATGCTTCATAATCGACAAGATTTTCATTCTTTTCCTATGCTCGGTTTCAATAAATTACTAACGTAGGCTTACATAGCTTACTATCCGTTATATTTTGACATTTCATCCATACACAACTCTCACAATCAACCGTTCCTAAATATACGTACGGAATAGTACGGATGTTGTTACGTTATTGGAACCTGGCCCTAGTAATGCCATCTTACCAGAAAGAAGAAGGTTTTAACAGACTGTTATGATGGGGATGTTCGTATCAACTGAGATCTTCGAAATCCTTAACTACCACAGAGGCAGATCATCTTAAGCCTTAGGGGTGGCAACGCGTCTGCACATTTACCACTGGTTTTTGTGTAGGTGTCTTTAGGCTACAGTCGTCACTAAACATCCGTGCTGCGTGTTTGTCACCTTCGTTACATAAAAAAAATATGTATGTAGTTAGTTATGTTTTATGTGTCAAAATTGTGGGATTTTTATCATAAAGCAATCGATAGCGTGCACGGGTGTAGGAAAGTGATTTAATGCAATGTAAAGTGTTTTTTCGTGCTCCTCCGAGACTTCATAAGAAGGTCCTACTCCCCATTAATTCACTGGACATCCCATCAACTTCCATATGGAACCATCTCATCATCGCGATCGTGATCCTCCATAAATATATTCATTCACTATGTTAGAGATTTATGAAATGAGCAGTTGTATGTAATTATAATATTACTTGATCAATAGCGTTATCAATAGTCTATAGCTGTCTCTTTGCCAAACGAAAAGAAAAATTAAAACATCTTGTCATCTTAAATAAAAATCACAGTCATGTCCCAGGAAAATTTTAACTTTATGGTCACCCTACTTAGAAAGAGACGGCCTGCCCCCAGAGAGGGAGAGATAGCTATATTTAGGTTTGCTTCAAATAGGTATTGGCTTGTGTGGTCTCCATTTTTACCTACAAGCTTCTTGGGAGGGCCAGTTCATATTTATAAGTCAATAGTTCGTCACGTCACATCACACGGCATCATACGTCAGTCCTTCTCCTTCAATCCTTCACTCCCCTTTCCGACAGAATCGGAAATGCGTGTAGGACGTGTGTAGGACCGTGTAGTAGGCGTGGGAGAAACGTCTCACCTTTGTGATTGGAACATTAGCATCTGAAACACAAACTTCCAAATACTCAAACGTCACTCAAATCTAAGTAGGACTTAAAAGTCTTCTGTTTTTATAAAACACGTTCAAAGCGATAGAGATAGCGCACATTTGAGGGTTGCTTAAAATTGAGTGACGTTTGAGTATTCGGCCATAAACTGTATGTATCATTTCGAACATTTGGCACATCAAATCAAACATCTACTAATCAAACATCAAAGATCAAACAAATAAAATCAAAGAATCAAACTAACATCAAAGATCTACGGGGGCGAAAGTCCAAAACAAATAACTCGGTTCTTAAAAGCAAAATAAACGAAAAACGCTCTTTAATTATTCGTCTTACAAACGCCATAGTCGTTGATATTACGTGCATAAGGTACTGTAAAGGCGCAACCATAGATGTATAATACAGAAGATAATAAATCTATGGGCGCAACGGAATAAGTAACAAATATCATCTCATTTGGTATCCCACTCTCACTTGCTTAATATTGTATTGTTATCTCGCTCTCTCGCTTCGCTAACTGATTCAGATTCAAATGTTGCAAATGTCAATTGTCTCAGTTGCCGCCATGCGGTCACACTCAATCAGACTCAATCACTCAAGCGACATGAACGCGATAAACAGAGAGCAATAATGTTCGAGTTCCAAATGATGCAAATGATGCATTTGAAACAGTATTGGTGTTCCAATCTTTCGGAACATTGAAATGTTTCGGAACAGTGATTCGAAACAGTAAAAAGTTACACACGTCTAGCGTGTAGTCCAATAAAGTCCAATTAGTCCATGTGTAGTCGTGACTAGGCGTGGGAGAAACGTCTCACCTTTGTGATTGGAACATTTGCATCTGAAACACTAAACTGTTTCGAATCTTTGAATGTATCATTTCGAACATTTGTCACATTGCGTCAAAGATCTACTGTGGCGAAAGTCCAAAACAAACAACTCGGCTTATAAAAGCAAAATAATGCAAACGAAAAACGCTCTTAAATGATTCGTCTTACAAACACCATAGTCGTTAATATCACGTGCATAAGGTACTGTATAGGCGCAACGGAATAAGTAACAAAATCTCATTTGGTATCCCACTCTCACTTGCTTAATATTGTATTGTTATCTCGCTCTCTCGCTTCGCTAACTGATTCAGATTCAAATGTCAAGTGTCCCGGTTGCGGTCATGCGGTCACCCGTCACACTCAATCACTCATTCACTCAAGCGACATGAACGCGCTAAACAGAGAGCAATAATGTTCGAGTTCCAAATGATGCAAATGATACATTTGAAACAGTATTAGTGTTCCAATCTTTCTGAACATTGAAATGTTTCGTAACAGTGATACGAAACAGTAAAGAGTTACACACGTCTTGTCTTGACGTTACGTCTGTGAGTGTAGAGTGCAATAGTGGTAGTCACAGAGTACATGTGGTAGTGGTGTAATATTTCTTTTCCATTTGGTTGTCAGGTGGTTACCAGGTACCTATAATATTTCTATCATTTAATTCTTTTTCGAGTTTATTACTTCGAACAAAAATAATTAAAATATACATTTCTGTGATAATTGAAATGTTTTTACACATCCAAATGATGCAAAGCTAGTGTAACATTTGCATTCACCGCCGAGACAATACATACCATATGGGCATGGGATACTTTGTAATATGTGTGTACATGTGTAAATTAAAAGCTGACATATTAATTTATTACACTGCGCCTAACAGTACGAGTGGCGGTGATATACTGTGTGAATTTATTAAGTTGCAGAATTTCATCTAATGTTATAAGTTGCACATCATTTTTTAAACAAGTTGATTTCACTGTCCAATAAGTGATACATATTAAACTGTTAAGACACGAAAGACCACAGGCGGCGAATTAACAATTGAAATCAATTGTCATATTTTTCATGCGAGCTAACGGGTTAAAAAGCCTGACAGTTCCAAAAAAGTCTGGACATTTTATTAGAAGATCAGATTATACAACCTTAAATATATACTAAGCTGCAAAAAATTCTACACAAAAACTTTGAATAATTGAGAGCTGCTCTGTCAAGTAGGTAAATAAGGTATCTGGCGCTCAAAATTATTAAATAAAGATGCATATACATATTGATAAAAAACCAGCATTAAGTTTTTTATTATTTTACTAAAACTATTTTTCTTTTGGTTTTTACTCAACTGCAACAGAAAGAGGGTTATGAACTATAACTGTTGCTAAATCAAAATGTTCCAATTCATGCACAATGTGTTTTTAATCTTTAAATACTCTATATTTCTATAATTTTTTTATGTTGAAGAATATATTTGAGATTTTATTATTATTTAATAGTTTTAAAAGCATTTTAATGTAATGTCATTGGTGACTGCCTGGTTGATCCAGGGGTCCAATCTGCAATCCTGATGCTTGAGGTCCAGGGTTTGATTCTCAGTTAAGGCATAGTAATTGTTATTGCTTTTTTTTAATGAGGAAATTTTCAGTAATATCCCAGAGTCAGTGCCTCTGAGAGTATATGAAATGGTCTGTCCTGCACCCAATCTCTCTCTTGTTATGTTGGATTGTTATCCCACAGGGCTATGAGAATGGGGAATATAGAGTATGCCTATGTTTGCGGTACACTTGTGCATTATATTATCTCCTGCTCAGTTGTGATTGGCCACCACGACCAGTATTAAGTCTGGAGTACATTCTTTTTTATATTATGTTAAATTTTAAATCACAGAAAGAATGATTTCTTAAAATATTAAATTCATATTATTTCAATATAGGGGCCGTCCATAAAATAGGTACGTTACGCTAAATTAAGCCTTTTCAGAACCTCTCCCCTCCTATTGTCATTATGTGTCACACTTTCTGTTACACCCCTAAAAATATTACGTCACAAAAACTAAGACCTGCCCCTGAACATAATATTTTTTTTTAAAACTGCTGCTAACGTCACGTTATCGTGGACCCCCTGTCCTCTCCGTCGCTATTTGTCACGAACAGCGAGACCCCGCCCCTTCCCCTCCTTGAATGCAAACATATTTTTATGAAAGGCTCCTTATTACAAATAATACACAATCAATACAATAAAATAAATACTGCAATTTATGAAATGTCAAAACAATATGCTTATGTTTTTTTTTTAATATTATTTTTTATTATAACACTTAGTGAAAAATATATTTAAAGAAAAATAGAAGTAAAAATTTGACTTCAGGCAGGACTTGAACCCGTGACCACTGGGTGTCTAGTCCAGCCACTCCCCCAACTGAGCTACCGAAGTCCACACTTGAATTGTCAAATTCTTCTTTCACATTTATTGCATTGCCTTATGGTGGCAGTAGCGACATTTATTGCTAACAATGCTACTTAGGCAACCGATATAATTAACTTTGCAGTTTAAATATCGCAAAGAAGTCGCTTTTACCCTTATTTAAAAAAAAAAACATTTTTGTATATTATTTTTCGCAGTAACACAACACAACTTGAACCCACAAGCACTCAGAATCTAGTGCAAATATATTTTGAATAATTTATATTCTTCCTATTAGTATTAGTTTTGCCTTTGCTCTTAACGATATAATATTTTTCTTACAGGTGAATCCCAACACCATGAATACTTCAATGACTGGAGCCCAGATTCGAAAAACCTTTATTGATTTTTTCATTGAAAAAGGACATAAATATGTTCATTCTTCATCTACAATACCCTTAGATGATCCAACTTTGCTGTTTGCTAATGCAGGCATGAATCAATTTAAGCCCATCTTTTTGGGAGCTGTAGACCCAAATTCTGATATGGCACAATATATAAGAGTGGTCAATACTCAAAAGTGTATCAGAGCTGGAGGCAAACATAATGACTTAGATGATGTAGGAAAGGATGTTTATCATCATACATTTTTTGAAATGATGGGAAACTGGTCTTTTGGCGATTATTTTAAAAAAGAAATATGTGCTTGGGCTTGGGAACTGTTAACCCAAGTATATAAACTGTCTGCTGATAGATTATATGTAACATACTTTGGTGGCGACAGTGCATCAGGACTAGAGCCTGATTTGGAGTGTAAGAATATTTGGTTGAAGTTAGGTGTTCCTGAATCTCATATTCTGCCTGGAAGTATGAAAGACAATTTTTGGGAAATGGGTGAAACAGGGCCCTGTGGTCCATGTTCTGAATTACATTATGATAGAATTGGAGGTCGAAATGCAGCTCATCTAGTTAATATGGATGATCCGGATGTGCTTGAAATATGGAATTTGGTGTTTATTCAATTCAATAGAGAAAAGGATGGTACATTAAAACAACTACCCAAAAAACACATTGATTGTGGTTTGGGACTTGAAAGGTTAGTTTCTGTTATACAAAATAAGAGAGCTAATTATGATACTGACTTTTTTATGCCCATATTCAAAGCTATAGAAATTGGAACCAAGACTAGACCTTATTCTGGCAAAGTTGGTGCTGAAGATGTTGATGGAATTGACATGGCATACCGTGTTTTAGCTGACCACGCAAGAACTTTGACTATAGCCTTATCTGATGGAGGTTATCCGGATAATACTGGTAGGGGATATGTTCTCCGAAGAATTTTACGTAGAGCAGTGCGCTATGCTTCCGAAAAATTGAATGCAAAACCAGGCTTCTTTGGTTTGCTTGTCCATACAGTAGTTGAATTATTAGGAGATGTATTTCCCGAAATAAAAAAGGATCCCGATTCAATTATTCAAATTATTAATGAAGAAGAAATTCAATTTTTGAAAACATTAACAAGAGGACGAAACTTGTTGAACCGAACAATGGATAAACTTGGAGATTCAAAAGTAGTACCCGGTGACGTCGCGTGGAGAATGTACGACACTTATGGCTTCCCTATAGATTTAACACAACTAATGTGTGAAGAGAAGGATCTTTCTATTGATATGGATGCTTATGAGAAAGCAAAAAAAGAATCTCAATTATCCTCTCAAGGGAAAAGCGTTGGACAAGAAGATTTATTAGCCCTCGATATACATGCTATTAGTCACTTGCAAAATAGTGGAGTACCAGTTACAGATGATTCTCCTAAATACAACTACACAGCATCAACAACAAATAAAGATGCTGAATATTCTTTTGCACCATGTACAAGCACTATATTAGCTTTAAGGAAAGATAAACAATTTGTAAATGAAGTTACTTCTGGGCAAGATTGTGGAGTTATTATAGATCGAACCAATTTTTATGCGGAACAAGGAGGTCAAATATTTGATGAAGGATACATGGTTAAAACTGACGATGAAAGTGTAGAATTTACTGTCAAAAACGTTCAAGTAAAAGGGGGATATATCTTACATACCGGAAAAGTTGAGGGAATATTAAAAGTCGGTAACACTGTATCACTACATATAGATACAGAAAGGCGTAGACTTGTTATGAACAATCATACTGGAACTCACATATTGAATAATGTATTGAGAAAAGTTCTTGGAAATGATTCGGATCAACGTGGATCACTTGTGATGCCAGATCGACTTAGGTTTGATTTTACAAATAAAGGTCCCATGACGCCAAAGCAGATAAAAGATACTGAAGATCAAATAAAGACGATAATCAATGATAACAGACGTGTTTATGCAAAGCATACCAATTTAAGCGATGCTAAAAAAATTAATGGGTTGAGAGCAATGTTCGATGAACATTATCCAGATCCAGTTCGTGTGGTGTCTGTAGGTATTCCTGTAGAAGAATTAGAAAATAATCCTGAGGGACCATCTGGTTTTGAAACTTCAGTAGAGTTTTGTGGTGGATCTCATCTTCATCAAACTTCCCATATTGGCGAATATGTGATTGTTAGTGAAGAAGGCATTGCAAAAGGTATTCGCAGAATTGTAGCTCTAACAGGACCTGAAGCTTTGAAAGCTATCAACAAGCTAAGTATATTGGAGAATGAGGTTAATAATATAGCAAACACAGTTAAAGTTCAAAGCGACAATGTTTCACACAAAGATATTGTCAAAAAAATTGTAGATCTTACAAATGATATTTCCCACGCTCAAATATCATACTGGAAGAAAGATGAATTAAGAAATATGCTCAAATCTTTGAAAAAACTACTTGATGATAAAGAAAGAGCAGCTAAAACTATGACAATTAATGAAGTTACTGAAAAAGCGAAACAAATTTGCTTAGATGAAAAAACATCACAAGTCATTGTTGCCGAGTTAAAAGCATTTGGTAATACAAAAGCTCTGGACGGTGCTTTGAAACAAGTCAAACAACTACTACCTACAACTGCCGCCTTGTTCTTTTCTGTTGATGAAGAAACAAATAAAATATTTTGCTTAGCCGCTGTCCCTAAAAACCTAAATGAAAAGGGTTTGCTTGCATCAGAATGGGTTCAATCTGTTGTTAATATGATCGGTGGTAAAGGTGGCGGCAAAGCAGAATCGGCTCAAGCATCTGGAAATAATCCACAATGTTTGAAAGAAGCTATCAAAGTGGCACGCGAATTTGCCACGTCTAAAGTATCTTAAATGTTTTAAATGTTTAATTGCTTTACGAATTATCATTATTATTGCATAATGTTTTCTTCAACATCGTATGTTATAGATTTTTTAAGATTAAAATCGTTATTTATTTTTACCATTCATTCCAATAAAGTTGCATTATGTTTAAATCATGTATTTATTTACGAACCTCTTATCATCATGGAATTTCTTATATAGATAGGCCTAACCACGGAATAGATAAATAAAGATGGAATTGGTAATGTAAGCGTGGCAAGCGCGCCACAACTATGTGTGAACAAACACAGTTCGGCCGAACTATTCGTTCGCCGCTTGTAGTGTCGTGTAGACTGCATCGAACGACGCATCTCTTGGTAAAATACCGTGTAGTGCCAATTTTAACATATAATATGAAATGTCAGACCTCAAAGTATAAAGCGAGGAGGTATATCTTTCCATCGATAAGTCACAAATAACATTTGTTATAATATTTGTAAAAAATATACAAAGGAATATGAATATTCGAACTTAAACTGCATTATTTAAACGTTACTGCTAGCGAATACATTGCTCGTTAAGCACTCGCTCAGTTTACGCTATTACTGTCTCCGCTTGCAATGTACAGCATGTAATGCGTCAGCTACACTCTACCTCTGACGTGCGAGCTCCTTGTGAGTATATTGTTGTGTGCGTGCGAGTGTTTATTGTCTACGGGCGTTGTCTTAGTATGCAAACTTACGCAAACGAATAGCTGCCCTGAGGATTTATGTGTGGGTGATTGTTGAGATGGTGTTGTATTTGTGTAAGAAATTGGATGGTGGGAGAAAAGGAGACACTGGTTCTAATACTTAATTGAAGCAAAGGCCTTTCCATCCTTATTTATTTATTCCGTGGGCCTAACAATGTCCGGCTTTATGCGGACGCAACCCTACATAAACAACATTTAATTGTAGATATCTTAGTCAACGAATAATAATAATTATTATTTATTTAATATCAAGGGCATTTTATGACGTACGAATCTTATAGCGTTACGTTCGTTCGATTCTTACCTTTTGTAGTGAAGGTAAATGGTAACATCTATTTTGGTCGGTACCGTCGACCTGACCTGGCAAGCGGTCATTCTACTCTTCGGCTTTTCTGCTCTCGCGCGGTGCCATGAACACAAATGTCAAGACTGGAACTCATTAATGAGCGCGGCCGATATGCATGCTATTTCACCATTTTCACCCATAATTGTGTGCGAAAAGGAGTTAACCCAGTAAAGAGAAGAGAGGAAAAAATTATAACTTTTTATTCAATTTATACACGAATATTTTTTAAATATTGTTGAAACAAAATATATCTTACCAAACGACATAGTATACTAACAATAATATCTACATAATAAAATAATAATGTTTAAACAAAATATTCATACAAGTATTTGGTTGGGGTCTTTTATGACGCACCAATTCCATTGGTGAATAATGCCTCTCATGGAGGTTGGTGCAATTTAATTCATGTGATAAAAATGTACACTAGAGCTAATAGCAAACATCACTCTTGCCCAAAACCTTCGGTTTCTTCTATAGCATAATTAAGTTTCTCACATAATTGTTCATAACTTTTATAAGGTGGCAAATCGAGTCTGTTGAAACATGTATGCGACCGCGGCAACCACGTATCTTTGCCGACCTGTAAATAAAATAATAATAAAAATCAGAACACTCGGAAATATCTCTCAAAATACCTAATAATCTAATATCTGACTATTGTCGTAGTCTCCATGTACATGTAATTTATATTAAATTTATGCGCTCGGCGGGCGAATGCTCAATAAATGGATGATTCTTGCCGCGTGAGCGGGAACGGTCACCTGACCGTCCGCGAGTTTCAACGAACGCTCAGCGGTATTGTCAATCTTTACTCCTCTAATATCTTTGGCTGTAATATTTATTTGGCCTTTTATGGAGAAATAGAGAAATGAAGGCAATAGACAGATAGACAGTCAACGTCAAGCAAGATAAAGATTTGCTAAGGAGGCACAGTGTGGAATTTACCCTTAGATGCGGACACGCTAATTTTATGTATTTAATGGAAAGATAATTGCCAATTAGTAAGGCTAAAAAACTCTCATAGCTATATCTTTCATCGTGTCAGAGAAATTAATAAAATCGAGAAAAAGCTATAATTTCCATAGAAACGTAATATCTAGTTTCCTGTTAAAATTTTCAATAAAAGTTATTAATCAGGATATGTATGCATTTGAAATGCACCTACAGAAAAAATATAACTAATTACATCTCCTTGTTGAGTTAATGTTGATTTAGTATGATTTCAAAATATTTTTTTTTCGTGTTATTCTCTTCATGGTCGCATTTTTTTAAATACACACATATCAAGAATAGTTTAATGAACTACTAAAAAAAAACCAGATGCTAAATGTACAGGACTTATGAAATATTTAATTTTGAAAATGTAAGTTAAGGTTGTCCCCATAACTATGTCATCATCTGAATAGGCGATTTTTAAAATAAATCATATTTGTTTTTAATATATTTGATCACCTTGAGAATAAGTACTTGTACCACCAATATTGTGGCATGTTAATAATCAACCTAAAAGAGAACTCTGAAATTGAAGGTAAGGTTTAGGAAACATTTATTGCTTCTATTTGTCCCTTCAACAACGTTATAATTATTGTGTTGAGCTAGGTGTATTATCTGGTTTCCAATCCACTTGTCTCACAATGCTTGTAAATATAAATTAAGGATTGCTATTAAAGAACAGTTTTTATAGCATAAATAATTATTTTGATAAAATAAGACGTGATACTTAGTTGAGTGCAGAAGAAATTCTTACATATTTAGAAACGTAACTTCATGCCTGTAATCCCCGAAGGGGTAGGCACAGTGGTAAGAGGTAAATGCATGCATTCAAGCATACACGCAAACACCCACGATTCGCAGGTTACGCTTTGGCCCATGTAACAGGTGGCGAGCCTGTTGCCATCTCCGGGTGCATTACCAAACTCCGAGGTACTGGGAAACTTCCAGAAAATGGAAAAATCCCAATAGAACCAGAGATAAAGGATTTTAAACCGTTATCTCTGATAGCCCTCGACCCGGAACCAAGGACCTTCAGCGTAGTAGTAGTGGCCTGCTACCACTAGGCTACTGAGGCAGTTAAATATTTAGTATTTGTATACTCTTTGTTTATGAGTATTTTGAAACATTTACATAGAGCTGTAAATGTCTATTTTAACAAACTGACTGACACATGTCTGAACTGACACACTGACTGACAAATAATTGATTCTTTCCTTAAAGTACGTAACTGTTTCGTTTCTTTTTAATATATTATCCCCCTTATTCATAAACGTACATTAGATACGTTTTAGCTATAGAATGCTTTGTCTTTATCAGTTGCATTGTCAAATGTACAGGATAGAAAAAGACCAAGGAGAGATTACCAACACTTTAGGTAAAATACGTTTATGAATAAGGGGGTAAATGTTTTTCATTATTGTAAGTAGTTACTCACTCTAAGTAGTTTAAAAAATTACGATGTAAAAGTGCTCTCCAGGAGCCTTATTATAATGAAATATATGAATAAACTGAATAATCATGTTGATGGGCAGTCAGTTTGTCACGTCTTGTTCCATCCGTATACGTTCCGTAATTTAAAAAAAAATTGGTAGCCCTATTTCTATATGTATATTATTTAAGCTAAAAAAAATGCGACCGGTTTGTGGATGATTTTATATGTATTTCTTTTGTAAATATGAAAAATAATTATTATCAAATTGATTTGTGGAGTTAGGAACTTCAGATTTTGATAAATAATTAAGATAATATTGATTGTTACTTTTTGATTTAATATATGGGAGAAAAAATAATATTTAGGTAAATATAGTCATAATTAGTTTTCGTAAAGTTCAATGACCTTATAGAAAATAATTTGTATCTCTCTTAATATCAAAAATTTCTTAACAGATATTTTTTTATATGTATTATTATGATTAAATCTACCTAAATTTTGTATAAAATTATAATGTCCGAAATTGGGGTTCAATTTCACACTGTGGGAGGGCCTGATTTGAGAATATTTTATTTAATTAATTACAAATATTAATTCGTCAAAAAATATTCCCCTTAATTAATAACTTATCATATTAATCACAAATACGGATTTGAGCTCGCTCTAGTAAATCTCGTATATTCAATAAAAATAAAAAGTGACAGTAATTTTGTATAGGAGGATGGGTTGAGGATTTCGCAAAGAATCATTTTTATATTAAACTAGCGACTCGCCCCGGTGCCAAATAAAGAGTACGATAATGATAAATTATAGATATAAACCTTCCTCAGAAAACCCTCTTTCCAACATTTCAAACAGAAACAAAATCTGTTCACTACTCTCCGAGATTAGCGCATACATACAGACAGAATAGGAGGACTTCTTTATAATATGAAATTATAGTGATGATAAAGTTTGGAAGGAAACAATGATTACTACAAACATTTTTAGAAATGGTAAATTTATTACGGACGTTGCCTTTCAGCGATTTTGCTAATACATACGCGCGTCTCTCAATTGTGCCGTCGCAAAGAAATACTACATTACACTCGTGCGAAGCCGGGGGGAGGCCTCTAGAAATACATGAATTAGTAATTGGTCTCGACTAAATAATACTATATAGCTATACTTCTCTACTCATAAATAACGAAAATCGGGCAATTAAGATTCTGTCAGATGTCCGATTTTGTACGTGCATACAGTAGAATCTCTTTATTCGCGGGGTATACGTTCCGAAAAATATGCCGCGAATATAGAAATCGTGAATAAGGAATGGTAATTTATATAGAATTATAGGGTATACGTTCCTAGGCGGCTAAATAAAAAAAGGCAATATAAAAAATCAGTTTTAAGTTTTTGACCATACATTTTGATAAGTTACATACCTAATATCTTCAGGTTTAGGCAATGGTCCAATTGTGGCAGCATTCAATAATATACTTCATGTTTTTAGTAGGTAACATGTTTGTTTTATCTAAATTTTCAGTTTGATTACATACTTAAAAACACCGACCGCGGCGAAGGCGACTTTACCTCAAAGGAACCGTCGAACGAAACAAACAACGCCGTTAGCTTTTGAAAACACAATCTATATTATTACATATTCTCTGATCTAGGCGTAGTTGTAATAATGCCTTTTTTATGTATCTCTTGAAGCATTGACAACGGATACCGAATGCTTTTTATTTAGGGATATATATATGAACCGATTTACCGATTAAATCCGCGAATAAAGAAATCTTAAGCCGCGAATATAGAACTTGAGTCGCATTTTTTCAATGCGCGAATAGTGAAAACGCGAAGGAAGGAAGCGCGAATAAAGAGTTTCTACTGTATTGTGCATTAAAGCACAAGCCTCTAGAGGCTTGTGCTTTAATGCACAATACACCTCACCGTGCCGTGCAAAGGAGAAATGTATGAGCAAATAGGACTGCATTGAACAAATATGGTATTTATTAACAGCTAGTTAAGCTATGATAACATTATATATTCCAATCTAAACACTTTACCTTTTCTACACAAAAGCGCTGGGGTCCGTTAGAGCCCATTAGCTCAGCAAAACCTCCAACAGGAACTCTACATGTACCAGTGACAAATTGCAGTAATCGTGCTCGTTTTTCGTTATCCATTTGCCGTACAAACTGTAATCAGAACAATAATATTCTATTTTATAACATCTGTTCAACAACACTATACATAAACAAGGTATATCTCAATCTGACGAGCTGAAAGAATTTTTTGAGTTCAAACCAAACGAGCAAATGCGCATGCTATCAACACTACATCACATTCTTATGGTGTAAATGAAAAAAAACAGCAATTTTTCCTTGTTCGAATTCTCGTAAGGACCGTACATTTTTATTTGATAAATTTATTTATTTGTATGTATTTATAGACATATTTACGATTCGCTGACGATGTAGTGGTGTTCCCAAAACAATTGAAAAAAATGCTGCAAGAGCTACCTAAACAGAGTGCTAGAGTAGGACTAATTATAAACACCTCAAAAACAAATGTGATGACAAACTCATACAAGGTTCTAATACACGTTGACAAGGTAGTTGTAGAGTATGTAGACTTGATTTAGACGAGTTTATCTACTTAGATCACCTAATTGCCAATAAGGAATGTATGAGCAAAGAAATAGACTCACAAACACATGGAAAAGATATTGGTAATTAGCGGAAGTATTGAAAAATGTTAAATACAAATTTTCTACAAGATGAAAGTGTTTGATGCCTGCATACTGCCTTGTTTGACATATGCCTGCCAAACATGGTCATTGACAAAGAAACAATTAGCGAAATTGTCAGTATGTCAGAACTCGATGGAAAGAAGCGTGACAGGAATAAAACACTAAAACATAAAGTAAGATTAAAAGAAATTAAAGAGAAAACTAAATTTAAAAATGTCACTGTAATCATAAAGAGGTTAAAATGGAGATGGGCTGTTCACTTTATGAGAGAAAACAATATAAAATGGACCAAAACAGTGACGGAATGGCGATCACGGGATGGTAAAAGGAACAAAGGAAGGCAGATAAAACGACGGGAGGACGATATTAGGGACGTAGCAGGCCCTTTATGGACGAGTGTCGCGAAGGTCCGTGAAGAGTGGAGAGCCTTAGAGGAGGCCTATGTCCAAGGACAAGCTGGACAACAACAGCAACCCGCATCGCATAACTATTTTGTAATTATTATGTAAAGTTCTAGCAATAGTCTTATTTATTTATTTATATTCACACCAAGCCCCTTTCAGAGAGTCTAGAAACAATAATAAAGAATCGTTTTTACGCTAGAACTGTCAAAACCCATACTGCACTGACAGTTCTAAGGATACTTCGCTCAAAGTAAAGTCCTAGTACGGTCTGTGAATTTCACACTAAGATGGTATTCCGACCGCGGCGCTACAGCATCTGCCGTGGAGAAGCTTGGTAACCCTAACCAAGCTTTTCAACGGCATACTCCGGACCGGACATTTTCCCGACATCTGGAAGTTGGGGAAAGTCATCGTCCTCCCGAAACCGGGCAAAGATCGTCGCCTACCGTCGAGTTACCGCCCTATTACGCTATTATCCCATGTCGCCAAGTTGTTCGAGCGTCTGCTGTTGCGGAGGCTGAGACCGCACCTACCATGTAGGGAGGAGCAGTTTGGCTTCCGCGCCGGGCACTCGACAACTCTACAGCTGACACGGGTATTAGACCACCTCGCCAGTGAGGCTAATAAGGGCCGTTACTCGGTCGGAGTCTTTCTAGACATAGAGAAGGCTTTCGACCGAGTGTGGCACACAGGCCTACTAGCCAAACTGGCGGACCGAATACCACTCGGGTTATACAGGGTGGTAGCCGACTTTTTAAAAGGCAGGCGGTTCTTCGTAACGGTGGAGGGCGCTGACTCACGACAGCGCCCCATCCGAGCCGGAGTACCACAGGGCAGCTGCGTGTCGCCGGCATTGTATGCGGCGTACACTGACGATATTCCCACCTTGCGCGCAACTCTGCGCGAGGGAGAGGAAGACGTTATGCTGTCCCTGTTCGCCGATGACAGCGCCTACATAGCGTCATCGTGCCGGTTGCATATCGCAATAGCGAAAATGCAACATCTGTTGGACCTGCTACCGGGGTGGCTGGATGAGTGGCGGATGGCCGTGAATGTGGATAAAACGGCTGCTATCGCAATGCGTGTCCGCCGCTCGTTACCGGCCCTCCGGTTGCGAGGTCAGGATGTAGAGTGGCGGTCTACGGTTAAGTATCTTGGGTGTAGCATCGACCGCTCGCTTCGCATGACGCCCACTGTCGATCACGCAGTGAGGCAGGCGGCGGCGGCGGCGCGGGCGAGGCTGCATCCGGTGCTTCGCTCTAGACTGCCACTGCGTATTAAAATACGACTCTACAAAACCTACATCCGCTCGAGGTTAACGTACGCAGCACCGGCATGGTATGCATTATGCTCCGCCGCGCAGCGACGTAGACTTCAGGTCCAACAGAACGTAACTCTCAGGCTGATTACCGGCGCGGGGAGGTATGTTCGCAACGATGTCATCGCCCGCGACTTACGGGTCGAATCCGTGAGAGAGTTCGTTGTCGGCTTGGCGCGAAAAATGTTCGATCGCGCCGACAACGGACCACATCGTCATCTCCGCGGATTCGCCCCGCTGCACGCACGACCACCGGAGGGCTTCGCCCTCCCACGCGAACTACTTCCCAGCGCCTCGCCGAGAGCGCGTCGAGACGATGACGCAAACGCTAATGAAGACTCTGTCCCTGTCCCACGTATTCGGATACGCCACCAATTGGTAAGCTCGGGTAACTACGCCCACCTACACCACTGGCGGTCGGGTTCAATCCCCGACCCAGAGTAGCATCTCTCCCTGAGGTAGCGATCGCAATGCCTGGCTAAGGCTAATGAGACGTTGCGTCGCTGCAACCTTGTGTCGGCACTCCACAGCCGGCGTACAAACCAAGAAAGGTGAACACGCCCCCGTCGTAACGGGGGCAGATCAAGCCCGGGCAAAGAGGACTGCCTCGTAGGCCCGCACCGCGTCGCGCGCTTCGCACGCGCCGCGAGGTCATCATCAGACTAAGATGTTTCGTCTAAATCCACCATATCACAGCAAGTCTTTGTAGCCTCTTGATCACGAATATGTCACTAACCTCCCAGAAGCAGAAGCTTGCTGGAACGATATGAAAAAATAAATTATTTTGAATTGCATCCATCATCTAGGATGCAAATAAACACTGTTTATTATGTAATGAAAATGACAAACAAACATGCTGCAGTTAAAATAGATGGTAAGTAAATACTGCTACCTATAGACAGCTGTGTATAAACCAGTCGTTTTAATGCAGATGAAATAATACTGAGGCCTAGCTAGCCGAAATAACGGGACCATAGTTTACCGTCTAACTGGAACACACGATAGTCCCTGAACACTGCATTAAGAGGATCGATTAGGTAATGCGATGACGTGTATCTTTGAACTCCGGGAGTGAAACTGTAGCACCAGTGAAAGTGACCTTTTTATGTCATGAAGTGACAAACGAGCATACAGTTCACATCGATGTCAAGTGAATACCATAGCCTACAAACATCAACATAAAAACAGAAGTTTTCAACGTTGCTACTCCTGAGGTCTAAGTTGTTATAACTCTGTGCCGGAAATTACATTACCACATGACCAGAACACGATAGCGCCGTATAATGCCATTTAGCGGCGAGTAGATCAAGCAATGCGGTGGTCTACGCCCGCGAGTACTGTCACCGGAGCTCTATCACCAGTAAGACGCCTACGAGTGTATAAAGATGACGGAGATGTAGGAAAGAAGCTGTGTAATGAAGATTTAAGAAAGAGGCTTTGTGTGAATGAGAGTATCAGTGTAAAAATGAAATAAGGTATGCTCCGATGTTTATTCAGTTTATTCATTTATTTCATATAATTAGGCTCCTGGAGAGCACTTTTACATCGTCATTTTTTTAAACTAACCTAGAGTGAATAACCACTAATAATAATAAAAAAACACATAATAAATTAAATAGACACTGAACAATTTTGTATACTATGGAAAGCATCAATTATTTACAAATTCCTCCATTTCCCCATTTCAAAAGAAACTGAGAAAGAATGAATTTGGTCGTCATAATAAAGGTTATTCACTTGGCAGAATTCCAAGGGCAGTCAATACTGAGAACTCCGCCACTGAAGAAACTCAGTACAGCTCTTTTGAATTTAAACTTAAATCTAATCCAGTCTGTAAATCCAAAGTACAGGTTTTCGAAATAGCCTGGGAGCGATCGCTTCAATCCCATGGTGTAGTGTCATTAAGATAATCACATGTTTTATAATAGTTGCACATGTATAAGCGTTTTTTGATAATTTTCTTAAATTTATTAATCGAAAGACTTTGAACATCTTCAGGTATTTTGTTAAAGAAGCGTATACATTGACTGATGGTTCGGGCATATATGTAGAAAGAATATCGAATGAGCGAATGACTAAACAGATATACAATGCGAATGTGGATTGTCGCAGAGGCCCAGGAAGACCAAGACTGACCTACCATGACCAAATAGGTCGAGTACAATCTGATGGTGGGGTCAAGTCTTAGGAATCGGCGAGAATGATGAATGTAGATGAGGCACGGGAGGTGTGTCAGGACCGGGATATCTGGTGCTCCACACTCTCTGCCTACCCCGTTAGGGGACATGGCGTGATGATACATACCTGCCAGAACCACACGACTTGCTTGCTGGAGCGCGTGTAGTGGCGGTAGATCGTGTTGCGCGCCCAGTCGTCCACGTCCACCTCTTGCATCCCGCACAGCATCAACTCCAGCTCGCGCTCGTCGAAGTACTTCAGCCATTCCAGTGGTACCACCTACGACCACACGACGATCATTGTACCCTCATACGTTTTAAAAATGGATAAATACTTGTATGATGCACGGCGAATGTCTCAAAAAATAGTTTCTAAGCGAGTATTTTATTTTCACATCTTTTCACAAATGTTCAACATTAAAATTTTTAAATTGAAAATCTTGAGATAGAAATAAAAATTACTTGAGAATAATTTAAAATAATAATTTAACTACACTCACAGACGCACAGTAGGTATAAACCTCTCGTGTGTCGTTGTACACATACAACACATAGGGATGAAACGATACGAGTAAATACAAGTATCGAGTAGGTATCAAATAAAGGGTCCAGTACATCCAATACATATGAGTACTTTTGTTAAAAAAATGCATATCTTAAATTAAGCCTGGGTTGCACCACGATATTTGTTAGGAAGGATGAAATATTACAATAACTTTAACGAATATCGTGGTGCAACCCAGGCTCATATTTTTTATCCTATCATCAGCCTTTTTTGCTCATATAATTTCACCGATACCATTCGATGCGAGTAAGTATCGATACTTTTCAACCGACGCTGAGTAAGTATCGATACTTGACGACCGATACGGAATCGAGTAATAGTATTGGTACCTCGATGATATCGTTTCATCCCTAACAACACATACACAAATACCCAGACCCGAAACAAATATCTGTAGGCCATACAAATATTTGTCCTGGTGCGGGGTCGACCTGCGACCCTTCAAATCATCTCACACCGCTAGACTAACCGGGTCGTCAAGTTTTACCTCACCCGCTTGAATAGGCAATCGGACAGCTATCGAAAATAAATATAAACTATGATTAGAATAAATGTTTGTAAAATATTACGATGACTCATTAAATATTTTCGTGAAATATTAATGATTTATATTTTTAAATTGCAAAATAAAATGTCATAATCTTAATATTTTTATCTGTGCTCCATGTTGAACCAAATATCAATCACAGGACGTAACGTCATATGTTCATACAACAAACATTTAACTCAAGTGATACTTTGATTTATTGGCTCTTTTTTTTAATATTTTCCACGTTATTTACACAAAAAATAAGTTATACGAAATTCAACAAAATTAATTTGCACTTAGTCGTATCGAATGAAAAGCTTCACTTTGATAGCGAACAGTTGACGTCACATTGTTCAGTGTCATTCGGAACCATTTACGCGGCATTTTTGAAATGATAACATTTATGTGTAGTTTGTGGTACTTAAACATGTATAAATAATAAAGTTAATAGTTTTGTATGGTTAAATAAACGTTTATAGAATAATTTTATACACATTCTCAAAAGTTGTCCGATTCTCTATTAGTATATAAAATGATTATGAGCCGTTGATGTTATTACGATTATGAATGTAAACATAAATTCGTTGAAAAATATGTAATCCTATAAAAAGACGAACCTTTCTATAGGATTACATATTTTTCAACGAATTTATCTCATTAGCAATTCATGAACTGGTTTAGGGCGAACCAATAAGCTAGTGACAGTTTATTCATTTATTTCATATAATTAGGATTCTCCTATATATACAACGTCAGCGATACAGCGTCTTTTCTTTTAAAACGTCGTTTTTTTTAAACTACCTAGAGTGAATAACCACTAATAATAATCAAAAACACATAATAAAAAGAAACGAAACAATTATATAAAGTACTTTTTTTTACTTACATAACCACGTTCACACAACGTTACATCAACTATAATTATTCCTACCTCATTGAACCCGTCGAGAAAAGCGGATGTTTGTTCCTCTATTCCACGAGTCATTCGCCATTGCGTTACTAAATTAAGATATTGCTCTTTGTTAGCCTGTAAATATAAATAATTTATTACTATTGATGTAAAAAAAATCTAGATCTACTTCATATTTACACTTATGTTAAACTTAGCGTTTTATATTTAATATAAAATATTTTGTTATGATTACCTCAGAAACTCTTTCCTTATCGCCACATGGTTTCAATTCATGATGGATAACTTGTCCTAGAACCTCGAAATCAACACTGAACCACATCTCGAGGCCACAATCATCAATATTATTGTCTTTTATCCAAACCAAAGAGTTGTAGAACTCAGGGTCAATCGATTCAATGTCCTTCATGGTCAATTTTTTATTTAACATCCTCTTATAAAAAGGCATCGTGAATCCCGAATAAATAAATCTTCCGTGATAAAGCGCCATCGCTATGAACCTCCCAATAAATTTAAAGTAAAGCAAATGATCTGGATTAACGTAACTGGCAGGATTTATCTGAAGGCTGTAGTTGTTTTTATTGGCGTACTCGAACAAGCAATACATCGGGTTTAAGACTTCATGTGAAAGGAGGAAAAACCACTCTCGACTGACGCCTCCGTAATCCAGTCCCTCTTCTCCTCGGAATATTATGTACAATCTTCGACGCAACTCGTATGCGGGCAATCTCATTATCTGAAAGGACATATTTTGAATGAAAAATGAAAAGGTTTGACAATTTATATTTCGAATTATTTGCTCAACACTTCAGCCAAAAGTCATCCACTGCTGGAGAAAACCCTTCCACAAAGTTATCCACAACAGTGTCATGCATCATTAGGAGATATTAAGCCCTAATCGCCACGCATGGCAGGCGGATTATGTAGTAGTGGGGTACTAGTGGCGGTAGTTTCATCGTGGGATGCTGCTGCTCACCCCGCGTTGTTATATTTACTGTTGGA
Organism: Macrosoma leucophasiata; assembly: GCA_036365455.1. Lineage (NCBI taxonomy): Eukaryota > Metazoa > Arthropoda > Insecta > Lepidoptera > Hedylidae > Macrosoma > Macrosoma leucophasiata. Next base: position 14,617,064 of record JAWQUS010000007.1, on the reverse strand, counting down.
ATGGTTTGACAACAATTGTTCGGTTGACTGACTGCACTAGCGGAAGAATTCTCCTCTACTATGGAAAGGTGGAGTCGTCACGTCACGTCCGATTATCGGTCGTATGCCATTAATTAATCGGCAATGTACACAAGTTAAAATAATCTCACCTGATGATAAGAGTCCTCGAATAGCGTCTGTCGGGACAGAGTGATTTTGATGTGGCTGGGTAAGGCGTTGCTCTGACAAAGGTATCTAAATTGACTAAGTTTCCATCGGAATGATCTCTCGTAGGCCCGCGGCACGCCGTACGCGCCCTGTGGGCCTTTAGGCGCGCCCGGACGCGGGTCCTGGAATTAGGAATGGAGTATCTAACTAGTAGGCGGTGAAAGGTCACATTCCAAAATGTATGGAGCTTGGGCCCGCACCTTGTACGCTATATTGAGAGAAGAAAGCATCATTTTCAGCTTAGTATTATATGCTTCTTTCTTTTATTTGAATAGCTGAAAATAGTACATTTTCAGTTATTGAAATCGTTTATTTTACCTTCAATTAACTGTCGTAAGTATATTTAAAAAACAAGAATGTCATAGTAGTAGCATTAGGGTGACTTATTGTTGTCATACAAAAATTACATAAAATAAATAATTCTCACGATTATTTTTTGAGTATTTTTCCATGATTCCACGTATTTTTCTCTATCTTACGATTATTTTTTGAGTATAATATATAAATCCATGATTCTACGTATTTATCTCTATCTTTTGATATAGTGTACAAAGTGCGGGCCCAACGTGAAACTTGTCCTTTCATATAAAAATAGTATTTCACTAAGTAGCATTGCTACTTTTTTTAGCAGACACTGAAATCAACTTGACAAACACGACAAACATACATAAAGTATCAGCAACAAAATCAAGTGAGAGCGGCCGAATCGTGCTATTTGCATAAGTGTGCGATAAAAAGAGACAAAATAAAAATGTTGTAATGATCGCCGCTTGAACAATGGCACGTGTATTGGAAGTAGCTATGATGTAGCTATGATCTTCGGCATAACCCAATTAGATTAAAGTTTGTTTCTTTGTTATGAATTTACTAATCGACAGTAGTAGCTTGGTAATGAAAAGTAAGAAAACGTGAAATTTCACTTTTATTTCGGTCGCCATTTCGCAACAGCTGCCAACACTGCTATATGTAACATCGTACGCGAAAAATCACTGACCGTGAAGTTTCATATTGAAAAAATAAAGTAATTTCACTAAATACAAGTAGCAATCATTCCCATGCCTACCTGGAATGTAGTGGTGCGCGTGTTGTGATCGACGAAGTATCGCGTGCCCTCCTCCGTGAACCTGATCTCCCAGCCCGGCGGCAGCGCTTCCTCCAGAGCGCTCACTTCTTGACCCTGAAATCATTCCATGTTTCAGACTATATCCATATAATAAAGAGATTCCTTTGACGTTGCATAAGAGTTTCCTGTAATATGAAGTGAAAATAACATTTTCTGATGTTTGCCCATTGCGCAGTGCAGTTTTGTGATTGAAATAGTAGACGCGTCTTATTGCCCTACATGCGCTCTAGTAGCTAGTAGGGTGCATATTCTGACATTGCGCTCCTTTCAACAACATCGTTTTACAATATGAGTAGACTGGGCCGAGTGTGCGGGCCGTCCCACTACGTATTGCGGTTTTTGTGATTAACATAGTAAACGTGACTAGATCATGCGCTACTTCCTGTCACCCGGTATCGTGCAGGGCGCCAAATTTCAGGGAGGGATCGGTGGGGGTGGGATCCCCGTCAAAATGATATGCGTAGAAAATAAAAGGAATAAAAAAAAACATAGAAGTTACAACACTTTTTACGTCCACCTTGTTAGTTTTGGGTAACGTTAAAGGAAAGATAAAATTATTAAGCCACGTTTACGTTGATTCAGGCATTTTTTTTTGTTTCCTTAAGTGGGCGCTACAGTATTCTTGCCCGGAATGTCAATGGTCGTAACGCCGGCACTGAGCTTGCTTAGTCTGTTATTGCGCCCATTCGTCCAACTACTACAAAGATACGATATAAGTAGACCTGTCCGAGTGGACGGGTCCACCCACTGCTTGGTCCGATTCTCGTGGTAAACAGATGCCCGCCTCTGGGCATCTTTATACATGCGCTGCTACCTACCAGCCAGTAAACCGTACTCAGTCTGTCATTGCGTGCCATTGAAAAAATATAATATCGGTAGACTAGCCTGAGTGCGCGGGTCCTCCCACTGGGTGGTGCGGTTCTTGTGGTTGACGTAGTAGACGCGGCCGTCGGGCTGCATGCGGCGCTCCCAGCCGGCCGGCAGCGCTCCCAGGCTGTCGTCGGCCGCCGCCACGCTGCCCGCCGCGCCGATCGCAACCGGCCCCGCCGCCACCGCCGCCACCGCCGCCACCGACCCGTTCGCCACCGTTCCCGCTGAACTACTTGTGCCACTTCCTGATAAATTCAATGTTTGTTTAATTTTTCGTGCAAATTTAGCTGTAGCCGGTGGACGAGTACGCAGGCAGTACTTGCACTCTTGCATCACCTTAACTATCTGCCGCCAGCTAATGGTAGTATTGAGTATTGAGCACTGTCGTGTTGCGGTTAGATGGTTACATGTGACCCCGTAATTTCCGAAACAGAGGCAAAAATAAAGCCTTCGACCTACTAGGTCTAAGACTTTATATTCCCCTAGTTTTAGTGTAAGATAAATAAATAGCTTATCTCTGTTAAATTTTATATCGCACGAAACTCTCAAAAATATTGTAATATACCTAATTAGCTTTTAAGATATGTTTCAATAGTATTTAAATATTATTAGAGCTTCGAATGTAAAGGTGCCAGGACAAACCTAAGGGTTTTGTGGCATTTTTGTAGCTACATTTAAATTGTTTTTGTAACTTTTCTTAATAAATAAATAAAATAAGAAATCTCTGAAGACTTCAGTTTTCAATCATGATCAATATTATTATCAAGAATAAGCTTGTTTATTTTAGCGTTTATTTCAGAGAAAAAAAAACACGACTCTGCGCTATTCGATACTTGACAGCTCATTTACGTAGATAAGTACGACTACAAACCCGACGGATAGTTTCAGAGATTAGCGCGTTCAAACATACAAACACTGCCAGCTTTATTAAATGATAACTTTAAACGTAGATACAGATTTTAACAGAACTATAACATAATTATCTATTGTATATAACATAATTATAGATTGTGCAGTTAGTGTTACACGACATGTTATCTATATGCATATAATTATATGCATAAGTATAAACTATAATAATATTACATTTAAACTATTGTTAGAGATTAGAAAACTGAAGTGTTCGTTTGATTGATTGTTTAGTTGAACGCGAAAATCTACTATTGGACTACTGGCTGCTATTATCTCTTCTGTGTTACTGGATTATTTACAAAGACTATATAACATTACTTCATCACGCTACAAACAAACGATAGGACCGGAGCATCAACGAAAAATGTTGAAAAGCGGGAAAAAAGGTTTATTACAACGCCGTCGATGCGACATCGTTTGGTTGACGCGATGCGACGGGCACACTAAGTACAAATGTTGATGGTCTAATTTTCTGTAACCCTATATTTATAGGAAATCATTTCGAAGCCACATAGCCGCCATTTTCTGAGGTCGTTTACTAAGTGACTGACTTGTACGTACGAGAAACAAAACTACTTATTGACAAATATCACGCAAAGAAATAAAACAAAACAATGACATGTTTGAATATAATATATATACAAGACAATATATTACGTATTGTATTTAATACATGCACATAGCATCGCACATCCCAACAATACATTGAGTGTTGTCGGCGTAATATTTTTTTGGGCACATTACTTGAAAATATCCAATAAATGCATTAAAGAACACATAGAGAAAGAAAAGAAACTAATTTCTGACTACTATCATGCAAGTAAGCATAAATAGCAGCAAAGATAAGATTGTGATATTCGATAATGTAAATTGATAAACACAAGATAATAATTTTTACAATGCCGAAATGATAATAACTAAATTAGCTATTCAAACTTATGATTGATAACGAAGTTCGCAATGAACAAAAATTGATTTTGAATAACATTGGGTAGTTGAAGAAATTTTATTGAAGGTTCTGTTTGAACTCTATACTTTTTATCCAGTGTTTTAATTTTCTCCTAATCATGTAACTTCACGCCTGTATTCCCCGAAGGGGTAGGTAGGAGTAAAAGCATGCATTCGAGCATGCATACCCGCAATTTGGCCCTTATAACAAACTTTCCTCATGAAAAATGCAGAAATCTTTGAGTTTATCGCGAACAGACAGACTTTGTTTTATAATATGTTTATATTAGATTATCCCCCTTATTCATAAACGTAATACGTTTTAGCTATAGAATGCTTTGTCTTTGTCAGTTGCATTGTCAAATGTGCAGGATAGAAAAAGACAAAGGAGAGATTAGTAACACTTTAGCTAAAATACGTTTATCAATAAGGGGGTTAGTCTCTATCGCGGAAATAACGGTTCGGACATACGGAAAACAAAACCGGGTATCTAATCACTCACCCGATGCCATATCATGGTCTGTATCAGCAGGCGGCTGCGACTGGGCGGACTGGGCGGATTGGGCGGGCGGGGGCGACTGGGGCGGCTGGGAGTGCGGCGGCGGCTGGGGGTGCGGCGACTGGTGCGCGGGGTACAGGAACCGTTGGTTGCCCTGCGCGACCACGTGGCGCCGCTCGCCGCGCCAGTGCTGGAAGCGGGCGAGGCGCTCGGTGTCGGGCCGCTGCCACGTGGTGGTGCGCGTGTTGTGGTCCACGTAGTAGACGCGGCCGCGCGCGTCGCGCCGCACCTCCCAGCCCGGAGGCAGCGGCTGCGGACGCTCCCACGACGTCGACCGTGTGTTGTGGTCCACGTAGTACCTGTGTCGTAACCGTGAGATTGCATTGATGAAACATTCACACAAAAACATGTTAAAATGATAGGTTTGACAGCAGTGCGAACGCTAGCCAACCAACAAGACATTCATCGCACAATACATACTTTATGCGACGAGTTGCGAAACATCATCATGTTTAATGTTTTTAGTGCAAACTAGGGGTAAGGACGAAATTGAATAAGATGTCGAAAATTGAATAGGAAGCCGGGGCTCGTATGGGAGGTCGGAAATTTTACAAGGGTAAGAAATTACGTGATCGTGATTTGAACCGAAAACCGGCGCGTGATCCTAACTGTATGACTTCGTGATAACTATCACAGAGGCCCAATAACTTAGGAATCAGGGGTGCCATGGCAACGTATCTGCATTTTGACCTCTAGTCTTTATGTTGATGTCGATAGGTTGAAATAGTCAAATACTATTTTTAAAAAGTATAACCTGGGAAACTTGCGTAAATGCTATATCTATTATGCACAAATATACAAGCGTCAAGTCACATTTTGCTATCTTCAACTATTTTAGGTGGGTATTCTAAGTATATAAAGCTCAGCAAGAGTCAATACTAGTCAATACGCGGCGATACGCTAGCGATTTATGACTTTGACATGACATGTGTATCCTAGTGTGTTAGGTTAGGTTAGTGGCTGATTCTATAATTCAGCCACAAAGAACCGAAAATATTTAAGTAGGTCCGCCAAATGAATACGCGTACCAAGTTCACACAGTAACGTTGTCGCCGGAAGCTAGTTCGGGTTACCGTACCGAATTAAGATTAGAAAAATTAAAAGAAAGATGGTCATGAAGCAAACCTTCGACCGTAAACATCATATCTCATCTCCCAGCCCGGCGGCAAGGGTTCCTCTGTGCCGGCGGCAGCGGGAGTGGTTTGCGACGTCGGTTGCGGCGCGGGCTGTTGCACGCTCTCGGACGGCTCTTGATGTGATGGACCGGCGACTGTCTCCATTGCCGTCACTGTGGGCACCACGCCGTTGCTCAACGGTGGCGGACCCGGAGGCGGCTAGAATAAAATGCACAATATTCATTTTGTGTGTTGAGATCCGCTGAGTATCACGTACAATTGTTGGTTGCAGCTCAGTGGATCTACCACATAACTTGATCGGTTTAGTTCTGGCTAGGTTTATGATTTAAAGATGTCGTTCTCATACCGTCTATGAAAGCTATAATCTATCTGACTCTCGTTATCAAGGGATTTATTATGTTTAAAATTAAGTTAGGTTTTTTATGTTCGCTCAAGATCACATATCGAAAGCGTGCACGTTGCTACCCCTGCCAGTACAGGCGCGTAGATGCGGCCTTCGTACCAGAATTCTGGCACGTCTGGCACCGTAGTGCTGGATAGGACGTCTCCCGATGAAATGCGTGCTGACGGGGATGGGCCCGTTTCCATCCAAAAGCAGGCAAAGAATCGATAGAAAGTGTCTGCAGTCGTTTAAGAATGTGCGTTATAATACCCATACTAGATCCTATAGATACGGACCACCACTTGATAATTAGCCGGTCCATGAAGGGTCTTTTTAAGAAGTGGCAATGTTGTGTGATTTTCGGAGGACTTGCAAATAACAAAAAGTTAACAAGATACAAGTGCAAGGAGCATGTACGAAGTGTACGAAACGAACGTGAAGTCCGTCCTATCCGTCCGTCCAGTCCGAATACTTGGCTCAGGGAGTTGAACCTGGATGAATGTTGGCAAATAACGGAAAATAAACGCTGTGGGATACACCGGATGGTTTCAGAACTGGAAGATGATCTATTTTTCTCTCACCGCACTATCATAAGGAATCTGGCTGTGAGCCAGAAGCCTTTTCTGTGGTTTTGTGGATTTGAATAAAGCGGTGTTTGATAGGGTGAAAAGAAGGAACATGTAAGACATTTCGCCAGGTAAGGTGCCTATTAGATGTGGCCCCACCACATCTAATCCGCGGAGAGAGGGCGGCTGTGAGTTGACTGCTATGACGTTCCCGCTCCGTCGGGGCTGAATTATCCACCAAAATCCACTCGGGCGCCTGGTTTGTGAGTGGACTGTGCGGGTGTGGCTATTTGCCCTAACAAGGACCTTCGGGAGTCGGACTAGGGGACGTCCGTTGCTTGAATAGATACAAATCTCGAGCTGGTTAGCGTGCAGGTGCCTGCCCACTATCGTTGGTTGGAGCTCGAAATATGGTGGGTTCGAAAGCAAGTAGCCACCGCCGGGGTCGCGAAAGTATGTTGAAACTTTTCAGTAGTAGTGACTAACACTTGAGTTTTTTTGTACGAGTTTGCACAAATAGGCACTTAGTCTACGTTTAACTTTTGCAAGCCTGAAGGATCATGACAAGATATGTATAGACAAAATGCAAAAAAAGGCTTGAACTACTATCTAGGGAACCTAGAAAACACAGTGCTTCTACTGTTGTTTGAAAACACCATTTTTATTCCCGTGATTTAAAAATATTTTAAATAAATAAATAAATAAATAAAATAAAATATGTATTTATTGACAAAAATCTCTTTTACATTATCGTGGTTGAGACTTCCCAGTAAGTTATCAAAGATACTTGAGTTGGGAATGTCTCGCTACTTCCCAAGTGGGTAACAATAGATTTTTCTATTTAAAACTATGTTATATAATAATAATAATATATGTAATATATAAATAAATACAAGTTAACGTAGATATGATAAGTTAAGGTTTTTTTAGTTTAAGGTATTTAGTGTGTGTGTGTGTGTGTGTGTGTGTGTGTGTGTGTGTGTGTGTGTGTGTGTGTGTGTGTGTGTGTGTGTGTGTGTGTGTGTGTGTGTGTGTGTGTGTGGTGTGCGCGTGGTGTTTTTTTTTGTGTTGATAATATTCTCCAACTTTGTACAGGTTTATTTTGATTTTAGTACTACTTTAACTGGATTAACAAACTTTCAATTTCCTCGTATGACATTTTCATTAGCCAATCCGTCAGTATTGTTTTACATTTATACAGTGTCATGGGGTATATTTTCAGCACACGATTGATTTTATTATATAAGAAAACAGCCTGGGAATCGTACTGACGCCTGGCAAACTCAGTGCGGATGGGGCAAGTAGTGGCTACAGCGTACTTCCGCCTTTTGTGTAAGATGTCTTGATCATATTTTAACGAACCATGATACTTAAGAATAAGACCAAGAATATAAAGTTTTCTCACCGACAGCAAGCCGCTGTCTTTATATAATGTTTCAGTGGGAAACCTATATGGCTTGGAGTGCATTACTTTTACAAGTGATCTTTGAGCCCTCTCAATATTAAGAAAGCTAGTTTTGGAGGCCCCACCCCAGACTGGAATGCAATAGTTTATAACTGACTGTGCGAGGGCAGTGTACATTCTATTTATTAGTTCCTTAGTCATGACATGCTTAAGCGTTTTGAAGATCCACATTAGCTTCCTTGTCCGGTTAAGTGTCATATCGATGTGGGCGTGCCAATTGAGATGTTGGTCTACTATAACGCCTAGGTATTTTATGGTATTTACTTTTAGCAATAGTGAGCAGTTACAGATTAGAGGATCCTCAAATGAGCAAGTGTGTAGCTTTATATGGAAACTTGCATCAGGCTGAGACGCGACATTCGGAGTAAAACATATGTAGTTCGTTTTAATTGTATTCAAAGTGAGAAGACTCGTACTTAGCCAGCTGAAAACCCTTCTTAAACCCTTCTCAGTCCTAGTTTTGACGTCATTCCAAGTTTCACCAGTAAAAACAATAGCAGTGTCATCAGCATAGGAGACTATCTTCCCTCCAGTAAATACCAGGTAACATTCTTTAAGGTCCCTAGATAATATTTTTAGCTGTTTTACATTGTACCTTTCACATTTATTCTGTACAAACCAATGTATGGACCAGTTAACCTGTCAGCTCGCAAGAAAAATATGACAGTTGATTTTAATTGTTCATATGCCGCCGGCGGTCTCTCGTGTCTTGACGGTTTAATACGTAACGTGTGAACTACACACTGTGTAGCTACCATAAGAATCACACACTACCCGCCGTCTGTTCCCTTAGACAGCAAGTCCGTTAGCATTTTTTTACGAAAAAAAAGTAGATAAAATTGTATCTTGAAATTGCTTAAGCAGGTAGTTACACCACTGACAGACAGATGGAGAATGGAGTGTTGAGTACTAGAATCGTAATATCTAGGCCAGCAGGCTACTCATAAGGGTTCTGTTTTTCCTTTTTATGTATGGAAAGTGTGTAATATATCTATTAATGGGTTTATTTCATTTCCGCAATTAAGTTAGTGAAAAATATGAGCATACATTAGTAAGTATGACCAACTGTCAATTGTGATGGTAAGAATTTTCCCTCAATTCAGTACTTAATTTATAATATTAAACTTTTTTTTGTCATGAAGTGGCAAACAATCTTATAGGTAGATTACATTGATGGTAAGTCATACTTTAGCCTATACACATCTACATGAAACCAGAGATTTAAATGAAAATGCGTTGCCACTCCTGAGGCCTAAGGTGTTATGCCTCTGTACCAGAAATTACAAGGCTGTACATTACCACTTGACCGGAACATGATAGTGCTGAACACTATGATTTAGCAGCAAGTAGATTGAATTACCTACATTAAAGGTAAAATTACTGTTATAACACTATAATAATTTGATGTTAAAAACCATCAACTAGTGAATAACGTAGGTAGAATGTAGGTATATTTCCAGGCTCAAAAAGTGTAATTCAAAAACAGTTGTTACTCACTCTCAAAGTTTGTGGATGAAGCATAGTCCTTATATTCTCAGAGTTATTACGTGTCCTGAATCTGGCACGCATGCCCGTATTGGCTAGGCTGGAATGTGCGGCTGCACGGAACTGCACTTCACCAAGTTCATCGTACGAACTGTTTAAAACAGCTTGGTCAACTCTCAGCCCATCAAGTAATAATACTAATTCAGCTGATTTCACCTCACTATTGGGATTTGAAGCATTATCTTGTGAAACTGACTTCATTAAATCTGAAATAAAAAAGTTTACCTCTTTATGTTACGTCATCATATATCTTCAAATAAAGATAATGAAAGAGGAAATATATTAATAAAACAATGCAAATATTTCTATATTACCTATTGTTAGTTCTAGATTTTCACAACGACCAGAGACATACAAAAGAACTTTCAAAAGGCTAATTTTCTTTTCACCAATAATATTATCTTTTCTGAAGCTATGGTGGTCTACTAGTCGAAACAACAATTGTGATAAGGGTGTCACCAACACCGTGAACTCCTCTTTCCATTTTGGATGTAATGTGTTCTTGATCACTTCAGTTCTTCTTGAGATCTTATCATCTATTATCACTTGTAAATATGGATTTGGTTTAAATAGTCCTGAATTTCTAATATTTGCTGATTCAACTAAAATAGAAAATAATTATTGATAAATATTTTTGTTAAATACACATGATATAATAATATAATCTATAATCTACTTCAGGAAATTTAATTAAATTAAATGTATGAGTTAATTTGTACAAGAGGGAAGATTTATGCCTCAGGAGTGCAATGCATTGAGATCAAATCATCTTTTTTTTTAGTTTATTGTATGGATGTCTACAGGCTTCAGTATTCAATTACCACTAATAAGAACAAGTTGGTTTGCTTGCCTTTATACTAAATAAAAAAATATGGATATGTCTATAATATTCACTTAATACATTAGTTAATAAGATTGATATTAAAGACATTGTAACATCTCTAAGAGTCTACAATCTTATCTATGAATATTAATTCATACAGTTGTTTATACAAACAATTATATAATTATCAATATTGTAGCCTTGTAAAAAACATATTTATACATTCTGCATTAGTGTTAAAAGTTCTCTAACCTGCAAACTTCTGAAATTCATATAGGCTACTGGTTTGCCATTAGATAAAAGATGACATAGGTTTACCTTTTTTTTGATAGCAACATGTTTTTAATAATAATGTGTAACAAAAAAGTTGTGGCAAAACTGACAATACAATATACAATTTACTTCCACTCAATTTGAGCATGAAACAAAACATACCTGTTAAACTGAGTTGATGATATGTAGATAAGGAAATAGAAGTAGTTAGATTTGGTATGGTTTCAGCCATCGTGATGTGGTTAATTCATATTTATTAATATACAAATGGAACATTGCACATCATTGATAACGCCTTTGTGAACTGAAATAAGCAAATTATATTAATCATATGCAGCCTTGCTTTACATGCTTAATCAAAAGAATCCAGGATAAAATTTCTGTGTTGTTTTTGTATACACAAATGTTAACCATGAAAATGTATATTTTCAGTGTTCATCAGTAAAAGGAACTATTACTATTTTTATAGTCGAATTGTTATGCTCATATCTGATATGTTGCTTCATTCAGGTACAGAGTCCAAAATATAGTTGTGCTAATCAGAAGATTTATAGGTTTTTTTTTTCTCTCCAACTTCGATCATTAGTCAATATGAACATGGATGTATGTAAATTCCATCAGCTACATTCCATAAAAAATATTTCACAAATAGCTTCATGTTGATCAACAATTGCAATTCATACTTGTCGTAATGTCACTATGGCAATCCCATGCGAATTGAATCTAAATAATAAAAATAGTGAAAATGTATACCACTGAACAACCAGAAATTAAACTAAACAAGGAAATGTTTATGAAATATACACACGACAATTGCTCCAAAATCAGGAAATCCTTTAGATTAGGTCATTATCGACGTCCCTTATCTCTGAAACTGCAAAGAAATTGACAAGAATTAACACCTATGATCACAAAGTAACAACTGTCCAACTATTGCAGGTAACGTTTAAAACAAATCCATTAAAATTTACATTCGGAAAATGAGTACTAGAGACATTTTATAAAAATATGCTGTAGTAAACACTAATGATTCTAAAATAAAATTATTTTACTCACAACTTCACAAATTACTCATTGCCACAGACTATTAATTAAAAATCAAAATTCATTAGATACTAGCAAGAAGCTTCAAGGTAAAAATGGAGTCCACAATATTCCACACACCAAACAAAAGTTTGAGTCAAATACCTACATAGCTCTATCCTCCTCTTGGGGGCCGACCTCTCTTTTTGTTGATCTGTGGTATTGCTATCTTTTTATTTATATCTCCTACGAAACTTTGTGAAAGAAACACCACAGTTACAGAATTACATGATAAACATTACTGCATAATTTATTTACAACTTATTAAATGTATTCAATAAACTGTTTTAAAAATTATTAATAATATATCTCACATTGACTATTTTGAGTTAGTGAATCAGTTGAAATTATACACTTCTATGTACTGTACGGAAATACATAGCATGGCAACACAGAATCTGCTTATCAGTAATGGGGGGAGTTTTGGCGGGAACGCGGAAAAGAGTTGTGTCGCTGCGTGATATTATTTTCGAAATATGTGTATAGTCGCGTTTTTATGTGTATAGATGTGGTGGGATTTTTATCATAAGGCATTTGATAATGTTCACGAGTGTATGTATAAAAGTGATATTATGAAGTGAAAAGTGATTTTTCGTATTGCCTCCAAAACTTCGTAAATACTCCTAGTAAAGTCCCCATCGCTTTACTGGAGCCATCCCATCATATCATCATATTCCTCATGGAATCATTTAATCGTCATCTTCCTTAGGGATATTCATTAATTTAAAGAAATGTGAAATTAAATATGTATACGACTGAAAGACTCTGTATCTATGGTCATGAATAAATTATAAAAAAAAAAATTTATCAGTAATGGGGTTTTGACGGGAACGCGGAAAAGAGCAGTGTTGCTGCGTGATATTATTTTCGAAATTTGTGTATAGTCGCGTTTTTATGTGTAAAAATGGTGGGATTTCTATCATAAAGCATTCGATAATGTTCACGAGTGTAAGAAAGTGATATTATGAAGTGAAAAGTGATTTTTCGTATTACCTCCAAAACTTCATAAAACTCCTAGTAAAGTCCCCATCGCTTTACTGGAGCCATCCCATCATATCATATTCCTCATGGAAGCATTTAATCATCGTCATCTTCCATATGGATATTCATTAATTTAAAGAAAAGTGAAATTCAATATGAATACGACTGAAAGACTCTGTAACTATGGTCATGAATAAATTAATAAAAAAAAAATATCAGTAATGTCAAAATCAGATCGGCTTAATATGGCGGATGTTTAATAATTAGTTTTTATGTTTTCGTAGTGTTTTCCATTGTAATTCATTAAAGTTTGTAGCAATGGTAAATAATTGCATAGTTGGAGGTTGAGTTAGCTTAAGGCATCCAGGAAATTACCAAAGATTTCACGTGAACAAGTGTTTGAATCGTAATTTTTGTGTCGAATCACTGTAGATATATTCTTGTTGTATTTTCGCCGAATATCTTGCTAAAATTATTTATTTATTTTTTATTTATTTAATCTTTAATGCACATATTACAAAATGTGTACATAAGGTGGACTTAATGCCATAAGGCATTCTCTGCCAGTCAACCTTAGGGTTGTAAAAGAGAGCATCAAAAGTTGCAGAGAGAAAAAAAAAATTAAAAAAAAACAATATTCAAACCAAAATAACAGATAAATATATATATATATATATATATATATATATATATATTTATCTTATAATTATGTGTATATATATATATATACACATAATTATAAGTCAGTGTTAATCATATTAATGAATGTTAACTTTAGCAATTTCTAATAGTCTTACATTGAGTTACATTGATTTATGCAATTTAAAATAAGTTTGTTTTTATCATATCGTTATCAGTAGTGTTGAAGTAGTGTGGCAATAAAATTTAAAAGAATCGACTTTTTTTGAAAATACGAACTAACATATATTATTTTCAATCAAACTAAAGAAACTATGCCCGGGTAGGTATATCGTTTTTAAGGGTTTCAAATTCTCTCGTTGCTTGAGAGGCTAACCCGAGCGTGAAGTTACAACTTGTATTTCATCCATAGATTTAAGTAGATAATAAATCTATGATTTCATCCACGAAACAATAACTTTAAGTAGTATGTAAAATGTATGTTTAAGTGTATGTATGTCACAGATCGGACAACCAAGCGGTTAACCGCTAAATAATGCAAGACGTTTGCAAAAAAAAAAATTTCATCGAAAGCAAATGATTATATTATACTTTAATGTTCATTAAAACCTAAACATACACTGTAAACCACTATAAACTTTGTTAATAAATTGATTATAATGGCTGTAAGTCCATTTTATTTTATCCCTATTTTCCTTAAGCTCAATTTAAAATCATGTACTCGTAGCTGTCTGTAAAACTCATTTCGCTATGGATTTCTACAAAAATATTCAACTATAAAATAGAAATGTTTAATTGACAATTTCTATCATCGTCACACCCTTGTATCTCACAAGGGTATCTCTTGTGTACACACAATATGATACCATGGAATATTTCAAATTTAATGTTAAATTATTACAAGTTTAATGTTCGGCTCCGTAATTTCCGGCACAGAGGCATAACACCTTAGGCATCAGGGGTGGTAACGCATCTGCACTTCGACCTTGGTCTTTGGGTAAGTGTCTATAGGCTGCAGTCATCTTAACATCAATGTGAACTGCATGCTTGTTTGTCACTTCCATTACGTACAAAAAAAATTCATCCATACATTAACTCTCACAATCAACCGTTCCTAAATATACGTACGAATGTTGGTAAGTTATTGGAAACCGGCCCTAGTAATACCATCTTACTGGAAAGAAGGAGGTTTTAACGGACTATTATAATGGGGATGTTCGTATCAACTGAGATCTTCGAAATCCTTAACGATCACAGAGGCAGATCATCTTAAGCCTCAGGGGTGGCAACGCATCTGCACATTTACCACGGGTGTTTATGTAGGTGTCTATAGGCTACAGTCGTCACTAAACATCCGTGCTGCGTGTTCGTCTCCTTCATTACATAAAAAAATATATGTGTAGTTATGTTTTATGTGTCAAGATATTTTTAAATAATCGATTTTATAATCGATATTTGAAATCGATATTATAATCGTTTGATATAATCGATATGTGAAATAATCGATATTATAATCGATATTTTAAATAATCGATTTTATAATCGATATTTGATATAATCGATATTATAATCGATATTTTAAATAATCGATTTTATAATCGATATGTGAAATAATCGATATTATAATCGATATTTGAAATAATCGATTTTATAATCGATATTTGAAATAATCGATTTTATAGTCGATATTTGATATAATCGATATGTGAAATAATCGATTTTATAATCGATATTTTAAATAATCGATTTTATAATCGATATTTGATATAATCGATATTATAATCGATATTTGAAATAATCTATTTTATAATCGATATTTGAAATAATCGATATAATAATCGATGTGATATAATTGATATGTGAAATAATCGATTTTATAATCGATATTGTGTAGTTGTGTATATATATGTGTAGTTATGTTTTATGTGTCAAAATTGTGGGCTTTTTATCATAAAGCAATCGATAGCGTGCAGTTGGGAAGTTGTTTAATGCAATGTGAAGTGTTTTTTCGTGCTCCTTCGAGACTTCATAAGAAGGTCCTACTCCCCATTAGTTCACTGGACATCCCATCAACTTCCATATGAAACCATTTCATCATCGTCATCCTCCATAAATATATTCATTCACTATGTTAGAGATTTATGAAATGAGCAGTTGTAATTATAATATTACTTGATCAATGGTGTTATAGTCTATAGCTGTCTCTATGCCAAACGAAAAGAAAAATAAAACATATCTTAAGAAAAATCACAGTCATGTCCGAGGAAAATTGTAACTTTTTGGTCACCCTACTTAGAAAGAGATGGCCTGCCCCCGGAGAGAGAGGTAGATTATATAATCGATATTTTGAATAATCGATTTTATAATCGATATGTGAAAAAATCGATATTATAATCGATATTTTAAATAATCGATTTTATAATCGATATTTGAAATAATCGATTTTATAATCGATATTTGAAATAATCGATATTATAATCGATATTTTAACTAATCGATTTTATAATCGATATTTGAAATAATCGATATGTCAAATAATCGATTTTTGATATAAACGGTATGTGAAATAATCGATTTTATAATCGATATTTGATATAATCGATATGTGAAATAATCGACATTATAATCGTTATTTGATATAATCTATATTTTAAATAATCGATTTTATTATCGATATTTGATGTAATCGATATTATAATCGATATTTGAAATAATCGATTTTATAATCGATATTTGAAATAATCGATATTATAATCGATATTTTAACTAATCGATTTTATAATCGATATTTGAAATAATCGATCTTATAATCGATATTTGATATAATCTATATTATAATCGATATTTTAAATAATCGATTTTATTATCGATATTTGATGTAATCGATATTATAATCGATATTTTAAATAATCGATTTTATAATCGATATTTGAAATAATCGATTTTATAATCGATATTTGAAATAATCGATATTATAATCGATATTTTAACTAATCGATTTTATAATCGATATTTGAAATAATCGATTTTATAATCGATATTTGATATAATCGATATGTGAAATAATCGATATTATAATCGATATTTGAAATAATCGATTTTATAATCGATATTTGAAATAATCGATGTGATATAATCGATATGTGAAATAATCGATTTTATAATCGATATTTGAAATAATCGATATTATAATCGATATTTGAAATAATCGATATTATAATCGATATTTGATATAATCGATATTTGATATAATCGATATGTCAAATAATCGATATTTGATATAAACGGTATGTGAAATAATCGATTTTATAATCGATATTTGATATAATCTATATTATAATCGATATTTTAAATAATCGATTTTATAATCGATATTTGATATAATCTATATTATAATCGATATTTTAAATAATCGATTTTATTATCGATATTTGAAATAATCGATTTTATAATCGATATTTGAAATAATCGATATTATAATCGATATTTTAACTAATCGATATAATAATCGATATTTGAAATAATCGATTTTATAATCGATATTTGATATAATCGATATGTGAAATAATCGATATTATAATTGATATTTGATATAATCGATATGTGAAATAATCGACATTATAATCGATATTTGATATAAACGATATGTGAAATAATCGATATTATAATCGATATTTTAAATAATCGGTATTATAATCGATATTTTAAATAATCGATTTTATAATCGATATTTTAAATAATCGATTTTATAATCGATATTTTAAATAATCGATATTTGAAATAATCGATATTATAATCGATGTGATATAATCGATATTATAATCGATTTTATAATCGATATTTTGAATAATCGATTTTATAATCGATATTTTAAATAATCGATTTTATAATCGATATTTGATATAATCGATATTATAATCGATATTTTAAATAATCGATTTTATAATCGATATTTTAAATAATCGATTTTATAATCGATATTTGAAATAATCGATAATTTTATAATCGATATTTGATATAATCTATATTATAATCGATATTTTAAATAATCGATAATTTTATAATCGATATTTGATATAATCGATATGTGAAATAATCGATATTATAATTGATATTTGATATAATCGATATGTGAAATAATCGACATTATAATCGATATTTGATATAAACGATATGTGAAACAATCGATTTTATAATCGATATTTGATATAATCTATATTATAATCGATATTTTAAATAATCGATTTTATTATCGATATTTGATTTAATCGATATGTGAAATAATCGATATTATAATCGATATTTTAAATAATCGGTATTATAATCGATATTTTAAATAATCGATTTTATAATCGATATTTTAAATAATCGATTTTATAATCGATATGTGAAATAATCGATATTTGAAATAATCGATATTATAATCGATGTGATATAATCGATATTATAATCGATATTATAATCGATATTTTAAATAATCGATTTTATAATCGATATTTGATATAATCGATATTATAATCGATATTTTAAATAATCGATTTTATAATCGATATTTGAAATATAATCGATATTCGATTTTATAATCGATATATTTAATCGATATTTTGAATAATCGATTTTATAATCGATATTTGATATAATCTATATTATAATCGATATTTTAAATAATCGATTTTATTATCGATATTTGATTTAATCGATATGTGAAATAATCGATATTATAATCGATATTTTAAATAATCGATTTTATAATCGATATGTGAAATAATCGATATTTGAAATAATCGATATTATAATCGATGTGATATAATCGATATTATAATCGATATTTTGAATAATCGATTTTATAATCGATATGTGAAAAAATCGATATTATAATCGATATTTTAAATAATCGATTTTATAATCGATATTTGAAATAATCGATTTTATAATCGATATTTGAAATAATCGATATTATAATCGATGTGATATAATCGATATTATAATCGATATTTTGAATAATCGATTTTATAATCGATATTTGAAATAATCGATTTTATAATCGATATTTGAAATCGATATTATAATCGTTTGATATAATCGATATGTGAAATAATCGATATTATAATCGATATTTTAAATAATCGATTTTATAATCGATATTTGATATAATCGATATTATAATCGATATTTTAAATAATCGATTTTATAATCGATATGTGAAATAATCGATATTATAATCGATATTTGAAATAATCGATTTTATAATCGATATTTGAAATAATCGATTTTATAGTCGATATTTGATATAATCGATATGTGAAATAATCGATTTTATAATCGATATTTTAAATAATCGATTTTATAATCGATATTTGATATAATCGATATTATAATCGATATTTGAAATAATCTATTTTATAATCGATATTTGAAATAATCGATATAATAATCGATGTGATATAATTGATATGTGAAATAATCGATTTTATAATCGATATTGTGTAGTTGTGTATATATATGTGTAGTTATGTTTTATGTGTCAAAATTGTGGGCTTTTTATCATAAAGCAATCGATAGCGTGCAGTTGGGAAGTTGTTTAATGCAATGTGAAGTGTTTTTTCGTGCTCCTTCGAGACTTCATAAGAAGGTCCTACTCCCCATTAGTTCACTGGACATCCCATCAACTTCCATATGAAACCATTTCATCATCGTCATCCTCCATAAATATATTCATTCACTATGTTAGAGATTTATGAAATGAGCAGTTGTAATTATAATATTACTTGATCAATGGTGTTATAGTCTATAGCTGTCTCTATGCCAAACGAAAAGAAAAATAAAACATATCTTAAGAAAAATCACAGTCATGTCCGAGGAAAATTGTAACTTTTTGGTCACCCTACTTAGAAAGAGATGGCCTGCCCCCGGAGAGAGAGGTAGATTATATAATCGATATTTTGAATAATCGATTTTATAATCGATATGTGAAAAAATCGATATTATAATCGATATTTTAAATAATCGATTTTATAATCGATATTTGAAATAATCGATTTTATAATCGATATTTGAAATAATCGATATTATAATCGATATTTTAACTAATCGATTTTATAATCGATATTTGAAATAATCGATATGTCAAATAATCGATTTTTGATATAAACGGTATGTGAAATAATCGATTTTATAATCGATATTTGATATAATCGATATGTGAAATAATCGACATTATAATCGTTATTTGATATAATCTATATTTTAAATAATCGATTTTATTATCGATATTTGATGTAATCGATATTATAATCGATATTTGAAATAATCGATTTTATAATCGATATTTGAAATAATCGATATTATAATCGATATTTTAACTAATCGATTTTATAATCGATATTTGAAATAATCGATCTTATAATCGATATTTGATATAATCTATATTATAATCGATATTTTAAATAATCGATTTTATTATCGATATTTGATGTAATCGATATTATAATCGATATTTTAAATAATCGATTTTATAATCGATATTTGAAATAATCGATTTTATAATCGATATTTGAAATAATCGATATTATAATCGATATTTTAACTAATCGATTTTATAATCGATATTTGAAATAATCGATTTTATAATCGATATTTGATATAATCGATATGTGAAATAATCGATATTATAATCGATATTTGAAATAATCGATTTTATAATCGATATTTGAAATAATCGATGTGATATAATCGATATGTGAAATAATCGATTTTATAATCGATATTTGAAATAATCGATATTATAATCGATATTTGAAATAATCGATATTATAATCGATATTTGATATAATCGATATTTGATATAATCGATATGTCAAATAATCGATATTTGATATAAACGGTATGTGAAATAATCGATTTTATAATCGATATTTGATATAATCTATATTATAATCGATATTTTAAATAATCGATTTTATAATCGATATTTGATATAATCTATATTATAATCGATATTTTAAATAATCGATTTTATTATCGATATTTGAAATAATCGATTTTATAATCGATATTTGAAATAATCGATATTATAATCGATATTTTAACTAATCGATATAATAATCGATATTTGAAATAATCGATTTTATAATCGATATTTGATATAATCGATATGTGAAATAATCGATATTATAATTGATATTTGATATAATCGATATGTGAAATAATCGACATTATAATCGATATTTGATATAAACGATATGTGAAATAATCGATATTATAATCGATATTTTAAATAATCGGTATTATAATCGATATTTTAAATAATCGATTTTATAATCGATATTTTAAATAATCGATTTTATAATCGATATTTTAAATAATCGATATTTGAAATAATCGATATTATAATCGATGTGATATAATCGATATTATAATCGATTTTATAATCGATATTTTGAATAATCGATTTTATAATCGATATTTTAAATAATCGATTTTATAATCGATATTTGATATAATCGATATTATAATCGATATTTTAAATAATCGATTTTATAATCGATATTTTAAATAATCGATTTTATAATCGATATTTGAAATAATCGATAATTTTATAATCGATATTTGATATAATCTATATTATAATCGATATTTTAAATAATCGATAATTTTATAATCGATATTTGATATAATCGATATGTGAAATAATCGATATTATAATTGATATTTGATATAATCGATATGTGAAATAATCGACATTATAATCGATATTTGATATAAACGATATGTGAAACAATCGATTTTATAATCGATATTTGATATAATCTATATTATAATCGATATTTTAAATAATCGATTTTATTATCGATATTTGATTTAATCGATATGTGAAATAATCGATATTATAATCGATATTTTAAATAATCGGTATTATAATCGATATTTTAAATAATCGATTTTATAATCGATATTTTAAATAATCGATTTTATAATCGATATGTGAAATAATCGATATTTGAAATAATCGATATTATAATCGATGTGATATAATCGATATTATAATCGATATTATAATCGATATTTTAAATAATCGATTTTATAATCGATATTTGATATAATCGATATTATAATCGATATTTTAAATAATCGATTTTATAATCGATATTTGAAATATAATCGATATTCGATTTTATAATCGATATATTTAATCGATATTTTGAATAATCGATTTTATAATCGATATTTGATATAATCTATATTATAATCGATATTTTAAATAATCGATTTTATTATCGATATTTGATTTAATCGATATGTGAAATAATCGATATTATAATCGATATTTTAAATAATCGATTTTATAATCGATATGTGAAATAATCGATATTTGAAATAATCGATATTATAATCGATGTGATATAATCGATATTATAATCGATATTTTGAATAATCGATTTTATAATCGATATGTGAAAAAATCGATATTATAATCGATATTTTAAATAATCGATTTTATAATCGATATTTGAAATAATCGATTTTATAATCGATATTTGAAATAATCGATATTATAATCGATGTGATATAATCGATATTATAATCGATATTTTGAATAATCGATTTTATAATCGATATTTGAAATAATCGATTTTATAATCGATATTTGAAATAATCGATATTATAATCGATATTATAGTCGATATTTGAAATAATCGATATGTCAAATAATCGATATTTGATATAAACGGTATGTGAAATAATCGATTTTATAATCGATATTTGATATAATCGATATTATAATCGATATTTTAAATAATCGATTTTATAATCGATATGTGAAATAATCGATATTATAGTCGATATTTTAAATAATCGATTTTATAATCGATATTTTAAATAATCGATTTTATAATCGATATGTGAAATAATCGATATTTGAAATAATCGATATTATAATCGATGTGATATAATCGATATTATAATCGATTTTATAATCGATATTTGAAATAATCGATATTATAATCGATATTTTAACTAATCGATTTTATAATCGATATTTGAAATAATCGATATGTCAAATAATCGATATTTGATATAAACGGTATGTGAAATAATCGATTTTATAATCGATATTTGATATAATCGATATGTGAAATAATCGACATTATAATCGATATTTGATATAATCTATATTATAATCGATGTTATAAAATCGATATTTGAAATAATCGATTTTATAAAATCGATATATGAAATAATCGATCTTGTAATCGATATTTTAAATAATAGATTTTATAATCGATATTTTGTATAATCGATATGTGAAATAATCGATTTTATAATCGATATTTGAAATAATCGATATTTGAAATAATCGATTTTATAATCGATATTTGAAATAATCGATTTTATAATCGATATTTGAAATAATCGATTTTATAATCGATATTTGAAATAATCGATTTTATAATCGATATTTGAAATAATCGATATTATAATCGATATTTTAACTAATCGATTTTATAATCGATATTTGAAATAATCGATATGTCAAATAATCGATATTTGATATAAACGGTATGTGAAATAATCGATTTTATAATCGATATTTGATATAATCGATATGTGAAATAATCGACATTATAATCGATATTTGATATAAACGATATGTGAAATAATCGATTTTATAATCGATATTTGATATAATCTATATTATAATCGATATTTTAAATAATCGATTTTACTATCGATATTTGATATAATCGATTTTATAATCGATATTTGATTTAATCGATATGTGAAATAATCGATATTATAATCGATATTTTAAATAATCGGTATTATAATCGATATTTGATATAAACGATATGTGAAATAATCGATATTATAATCGATATTTTAAATAATCGGTATTATAATCGATATTTGATATAAACGATATGTGAAATAATCGGTTTTATAATCGATATTTGATATAATCGATATGTGAAATAATCGATATTATAATCGATATTTGATATGAAATAATCGATATTATAATCGATGTTATAAAATCGATATTTGAAATAATCGATTTTATAAAATCGATATATGAAATAATCGATCTTATAATCGATATTTTAAATAATAGATTTTATAATCGATATTTTGTATAATCGATATGTGAAATAATCGATTTTATAATCGATATTTGAAATAATCGATATGTGAAATAATCGATTTTATAATCGATATTTGAAATAATCGATTGTATAGTCGATATTTGATATAATCGATATTATATTCGATATTTTAAATAATCGATTTTATAATCGATATGTGAAATAATCGATATTTGAAATAATCGATTTTATAATCGATATGTGAAAAAAGTCGATATTATAATCGATATTTGAAATAATCGATTTTATAATCGATATATGATATAATCGATATTTTAAATAATTGATATTATAATCGATATTTGAAATAATCGATTTTATAATCGATATTTGATATAATCGATATGTGAAATAATCGATTTTATAATCGATATTTGAAATAATCGATATTTGATATAATCGATATGTGAAATAATCGATTTTATAATCGATATTTGAAATAATCGATATTTGATATAATCGATATTATAATCGATATTTTAAATAATCGATCTTATAATCGATATTTGAAATAATCGATTTTATTATCGATATTATAATCGATATTTTAAATAATCGATTTTATAATCGATATTTGATATAATCGATATGTGAAATAATCGATATTTTAAATAATATTTTTAATAATAATACATATATTTATCAGTATAATATTATACTGAAAACCACCGGAAAAGTATTTAAAACAGTTTTTGAAAAAATCTGTACTTTTATATTTATGATGGCGTAGAAAGGAACGTAACGAAATGTAATGGCGTAGGATATAATTATTGTATCAGAAAGTATCGATTAATCATATTTTAAAAAATCGGTTACATAATAATTATAAAAAATAAGTGAAAGTACACGTTAGATTTCATTTTAATTTGCCAACAACCAGATGAGGATTTACTGAAATACATTCATTTAGGTTTTAAAATCAACACAAAAGACTAAGTGACCCGATCAATGGATCGATATTCTTAAACATCGATATTTTGTGACAGCCGCCTATGTTGACACATCCTTTTTTGACGCTTTGATATGTCACCTCATGTCTGTCACGTCATTGATGATTGACATCACGTCATTCACTTGGCGATCTGTGACTTCTCTGCTTACCTTTTTAAAAATTTACAAAACATATCATTAAATACCTACAACACAGATCACTATACTAGACCTACAATCCCAATCCAATCCACGGTTTCTCCCAAGTTTCTCCCATTTTCTCCGTATATAATGAACTATATGTATATAATGAACGCGTACAAAAATCATGTTTTTTGCCCGTGAAATCGCATTTCGGAGGTTGAAGGACGAATGGAGTGTATTCAAAATGACGCCGTATTTTCGTTTTTATGGAATTGATAGCTACAGTACGTTGACCTATTTCTTGTGTAGTTTCTGTTAGCAACTTGTTATTGCGTATTCTTGAACAACAAATAAATAATTGTCGTGTTTACTTAGTGCAATAAGTAATTTAAATTAAATCTGTGATACTCCATAGTAACCATAATTTTTAAAAGATTTGTCTAGTGTCAAATATAATAAAATTATATGGTAAAGTAAAAAGTAACGATTCATAAAACCGGTATCGTACAACACGAATACTAGAGAGCTGGTATCATTATTTTGGAAATTGACATTTGCATGTGTCAATTTAGTCCGTAGCGAAAAAAAAACAGACTTTTAGTTAATACGTTAACCACAGAAATCGTGAAATGGCAACTTAAATTTACAACATAAACCATTTTCTTTTACACTATTGAAAAGATAATTTTTGTTTTTAATCGGCGTGGAGTGTTGTATTTGTGTCTTGTGTTGTATATTGTCAATCAACCTTATGTCAGCAAGTTTCATGACCAAATCACCAATTCGTGATTTTAATTTGGAATAGCGTACATAACATAAATTGATAATAATTTTATTGTACCCTACTAAATAAAATATAGTGTGTAAGTGAATGTTTTGTATTCAATTAGGAAATTAACGCCTATCAGAAATTCTCTGTATGTAGACAGTAACCTTCACTTAATTGGACCACCATTTTAGGATGGACATAGATCATTAAATTTTACATCTACTTTAAACAAACATGCACTATATATATACAAGTCTCGAAAAAACGTACAACTTCAGGTTTGATAAAAGCATTCCTATTTAATCCAATTTTTGTTGTAGATTCCACTACCAATTCCTCATCATAGTACAATCATGAGTCCTGTGGAGAGTGTACCTGTGGCTGTGTTGAATCACATAGACGACTATGTTGAGCTGCTGTATGATGACATTCCAGAAAAAATTAGAGGATCAGCATTGATTCTGCAACTAGCCCGTAATCCAGACAATTTAATAGAATTAGCTAGAAATGGTATGTTTGTCAGTTTTTAAATTGGATTTATATGTTTGTATTATAGTGTGTTTTTCAACAATTAACCATTTTAGTACTTGAACTGGTAAACTTTGTCATACAAATACAAAAATCTTTGAATGACTACAATTCCTGTTACAGAAACAGCTTTATTTACTTTTTAGGATAAAACGAATCAATATTGATACGGTAGATCAATATTAATTAGTCAATTCTTGACAAAATATTATTAATCATGTTATATTTTATTATTCTTATCGATATCTTGTAATAAGGGAGATAGGTATATTGTTTTCATTATAAATAATAATTTATCAAAAACTATAATAATTTAATTTATTATTAAGTCCTTCAGACACGAGAAAAATATGACAGTTGAAATTCAATTGTGTCTGGGCGCCGGTGGCCTTATGTTCCTTGACAGGTTAATACAAGATATACAAAGTTATTTTAATATTATTATCTTAAGTAGTTTTTCATTTTTTTAACCTAATCATACCACCAATCCCTTTGTTGTTTTTAATATTTGATATTTGCTCTATATTAATTTTAATAATATTAATCACTTGTGTTAATTTAATATTAATAATTTCAATAGTTAAAATTTATATGTAATTTTCAGAAGCACTATTGAGTGCCTTATCAAGAGTTTTGAGAGAGGAATGGAAAAGAAGTATTGAGTTGAGTACAAATATTGTTTATACATTCTTCTGTTTCTCCACATATATTGAATTTCATTCAGTAATTATCCAATATAAAATTGGTTCTCTATGTATGGATGTCATTGATTATGAATTAAAGCGATATGATCAATGGAAAGAAAAGGTTGAAGGAAAAAAACAAGTAGTAACACCTGACAAGGTATGTGTTTCTTGAGAATAATTATGAGAAACTATATAATTTCAGTTTGCATGATGAAATCTGAATTAATGTATGGAATGAATGGATGTATAAAAACAGATTGTGATGTGATAAATTTATAAACTTTTCTGCAATCATTTGCACTTTTCAAAATAAATAAAAATCTTCATTATGAAAATCCTCATATATGTTTTTCATATACATTTTTAAAATACATAGTGAGTATATAGATATATTCATAAAGTATTTTGTTTTCCATGTTCACTTGTGTCTAAAGCAAGCCAAAAATATTTTACAGAATGAACTACCAAAAAGTCGTATTCCTGAACCAAAACGCAGACCAAAATCTGGCACTTGGGCAGTTGCAGATGTAAATATGCAAAAGTCACGATCCTTGGTCTCTAGCTATCATGAAGATCTGTGTAATGCTTCTGATGAATATTTGTCCAAGAATGATGAAGAACAGATGAAACGTAAACTGAAGACATTATCAAAAAGACAAGAACAACTCCTGAGAGTTGCATTTTATATGCTACTCAATATTGCAGATAATGTAAAGGTTGAAGAAAAAATGCACAAGAAAGATATTGTAGGGTTACTTATTGGTGCAATGGAAAGACATTCTAACATAGATTTACTTATTCTCATTGTCTCATTTCTACAAAAGTTATCAATTTTTGTTGAGAACAAAAATGCTATGGGTTCTAAAGGAATCATTGAAAAGTTAGCACCATTGTTGGATTCTCCTAATGCTGATTTGGTTAATGTTACACTAAAACTACTATTTAATTTAACATTTGATACAAAACTAAGGAATAAAATGGTAAAGATTAATTTACTACCAAAGTTCATTCAGTTCACAAGTGAGTAATGTTTCAAATTACAAAAGGTGAATTAATAAAATTTATTTCAGTAATAAATTTAGTCTTAAATGTGTGTAATCATATTACAGGTGATGATAAGCATATTAATTTGGCTATGAAAATTCTATATCATCTCAGCATGGATGACCGTGTGAAATCAATGTTCACACAATCTGATTGTGTAAAGTTGGTGAGTGTTTGCTATTAATTTAATTTAATCTGACCAAATTTTATCATATCTACAAATTGGTTTACCCTTGTTTGGTTGTTGTTAAAAACTTTTGATGTAATTTTACCAATTCAAACAAAGTTAAAGAAAATAATCAGTTTGTGTAATATCAATTGACATAGTTTTCATTTGATCGAATATTTTATTTGCAGTAGAACATTTGCACTACTCATAAAAAAATAATGGTCATTTCATGAAATGTTCAAATGGAATAACATGTATTTTATCGAATATTCATTTGGTATATAATATAGGTACCTTATGATCTGAATACCAAGCATTTAATAAATAAATAATTTCAAATACCTTACGGTTGAATAGATCAAGCTCAAATGTAAAATTTTCCAAACTAGTACAGTATTCATGATAGGATCTGGCTGCAAAATCACTGTTCATCACATATTTAGTCAAAATCGATTTTTAAAATCTCTTACCAGAGTGAGATTGCAAATCGAAAAACTGAATGTTTATTAAAAATAATGGAGACCATTTTTTTTGCACACTTATACGTTAGGCCGACCATATTCAATTATTTTAAATGATATCGATTTTGATTCACAACCTATAAAGTTAGGTAGTTCGCGAAGTCACGCTTCTTTTGCAGGAGGGGTTAATCCGACGGTGCTGTCTCATGTTAATTTAATACCTTAACGTAATGACCTAATTATTAATTTATACCTTCAAATAAATATAGGTGTGAATTATTTGTGTTAATTATGTGTCCAAATTTCTTTACACGGGATTGCATGTCTTGACAGCTTACAGATATGTTGCTGCTAAATGTGAACAGTGATGCAAGTTGTGATACTGGTCCGGGTACCACAGATGTGTTGCTAGCTTTATGCGTGAACTTGGCGTGGTGCGAGAGAGCTGCACAGCAAATGGCCGCCGAAGACCGACTTCGTGAATTGCTCGCTCGCGCTTTTAGACATCGAAATGCTATGCTGATGAAACTCGTGCGAAACTTATCGCATCATGCTCATAATAAGGCCCTTTTTGTGGTTTGTATTTTTGTATATTATACATATTATCATTATACGTGTGAAAGTACCTACGTATGAACCAAGTAGTAGTAGCCCTCTCTAAATATAAATAGTGTAGATGCCACGAATAGTGATTTGGCTGAGTACGGAATAATTATATGTGACTGAATAGGCATTCGGCAAGGATTTGGGCATTTCATGCGTGACTTTTCTCATTGCGATTAGTTCGGAACGACGGTTTCTTTTGCAAGTAAATCGTGTCGAGAAACTTGTTATTTTTTAATTATTATGTCATATTGTGTTAGGTGCGTCTATATCATACTTACACCTATGCCACTAGGTAAATCTACTATCAACTAGTTGTTTAACAATAGCTTCACAAAATTAGTTGTAAAGAGTCAAGTGGTGCCGATTACGAACCTTGTCCGATTCGTAAGAAAATAAATACCAATAAAAAAACATTTGATGTTCCGTATCCGGCATAATACGGAATGATATTCGGGGCATCTATAGAAATCACCGAAATGTTTGTAAGCGCATAACTTCCAAACAACTGCACTAAATTGGAAGAATCTTTTTTTTACTGTGCAGAAAAGTTTTGTATAAAAAAAATATGTAAAAAATAGTACAATAATATGGCGGTATGAAGTTCGCCATATTATCAGCAGTTCCTAATAAATAGAAGAATGCATGAAACTAATTTTCAAATGTGACTGATCAGCATTATTATAACTCAGGAATTTGTGGGTGACCTTGCTGGCGCTGTCACCAGCGGCGAAGTTCCTGAAGAATTTGTGATCGAATGCTTGGGAACACTGAGCAATATACTGAATG
Organism: Macrosoma leucophasiata; assembly: GCA_036365455.1. Classification (NCBI taxonomy): domain Eukaryota; kingdom Metazoa; phylum Arthropoda; class Insecta; order Lepidoptera; family Hedylidae; genus Macrosoma; species Macrosoma leucophasiata. The sequence goes on along the minus strand of JAWQUS010000007.1, from coordinate 14,587,284 downwards.
TAAATAACAACATCGATATTTATGCAGTTGTGGAAAGATATAATCTTATCCCATTTTTAATGAAAATTTTGGATCCCGGTAAGTTTGAATGGCTTATTGCACTTACTACCATCATTGTTCGGTTGACTGACTACACTAGCGGAAGAATTCTCTTCCACTAGAAGTGAATTCTGCCGCTAGTGGGCGGTGGAGTCGTCATGTCCACACGCCGCAAACCATGAACAGCAACCGTGATTAAATTATTGACATAACTAATAGTAGTAATCCGCCGACCAAACCCCCCACGAGCGGACAGCGTCGGACTTGATTAATAATAATTCTGTACGCCAGACTCCTCCACACACTACTAGATTTGGTTCGGAGCGTACCGAATCCGCTGTCCGCTCCGTACCAAATCCGGACGTTAACACACGTCCGGATTTGGTACGGAGCGGACAGCGGATTCGGTACGCGACTATAATAATCGCGCATGTGTAAATGAAAAATTCAGTTCAAAATTAAAATCATTTATTTCAAATTATAAGCTACCTAGAGATGATGACTTATAATAATAATCCAATAGGTATTAATAAATACCAATTTAATAATAATATTTAACCGATACGTGAATCATCAAATTTTTCAATTCCTTCATAGAAGAAAATGAAAAATCTGTTATACTGTCACATTGACGGTCAATTTTTCGTAAAAATTTTGTCATAAAACTGTGGCGTCACTCCAAACGATTTACGCCAACTAGATTTCCCCATTCACGAACTGATGCTAATGTCAAATTGAACTGATGCTAAATCTAAGGTAATTGTCTCTAATAGAGGGCCGGGTTTTTGGAAATCCTTGTAAATTAATTATGGTGTGCTAATTTGTTTAAAGTAAATATATTTGAATCAGAATCAGAATCAGGATTTATTATAATTTATATTTATGTCAATATAGTACAAAAACAAGACACCGATGGCCTGTTACTTACAAAAAAAAGTTCTTTGAAATCAATTTGACATCATTCTTTCTGTTATTAATATTGAGCAACAATACTGAACAATACAAATTTTTAAACTGGTGGCAGAGCTCCAGTGACGGAGCTCGCGGGCGTAGGCACCACCGCATTACCTAATCTACTTTCCGCTAAATGGTAGTGTTTAGCACTATCGTGTTCCGGTCATGTGGTTATGTATGGCCTTGTAATTTCCGGCCCACAGGCATAATACCTTAGACCTCAGGAGTGGCAACGCATTTGCATTGAAACCTAAAGTCTCATGTAGATGTTTAAAGGCTACAGTATTATTTACCATTAATGTAAACTGTATGCTTGTTTGCCACTTCTTAACATACAAAAATACAAAATAAACTCGTTTATTGTATGAGCACCCATCCCCCTTAATATTTTTTTTTTTGTATTTGTTGTTATAGCGGCATAGAGCAACACGGTCCACCGGCCGACCGTAGGGAAGAAGCCATAGCGTTTCTTACCGATGCAAAACAGTCTGTAATTTTTTGCGGAGGGGAATTTGTTTTTGGGGGAATTGACGCACACACGCACAACAAAAATCGTCTATCATTACGAAACTCACAACTTGTCTTTAACAAAATACATAAACAATTTCACACACATTTAACACAGATGCAGAGAAACCGCGCATCACGTCGCCGTAATCACGTGTAGTGTTAGTTCATAGTGTTATTATTATGTATGTTAGTCTGTAAGGTATATATTTATATGGGCCTTTGTTTTACTTATAGTCTTACATTTGTTGCCTGAAATAAATAAATAAAAATTAAATATCTCGGAGACAGCGGCTTCTCGGAAACAAACTCGGATCAGTCGCTCGACCGATCCGCGTATCGTATATGGTACATCTATCAGTCTGCGTTATTTACATCAGTCCAAAACAACACGAGCGATATTATCGTATTTTTAAGTTTTTAAGAATAAAATAATAATTTAATGAATAAAATATCCTTACATTTGTAAGGTAACGCTATCTTTTTGTAAACTTGATGGGGCAGATTTCTTTTTACAGCAAAGAAACAGAGCAAATCGGTATTATTCAGGACGTCAGTTCAGCCGCACAGCTAGATTTAGTCTAATGAGCAGTCTGGCTGCAACTAGTTTTTATTATACGCGTATGACCATTTGGGCTTGCAAAGCCTGCATATGGCTACTCCCCTCCGGTCCGTCGTGGCCGGTGGCCGTGCATCTGTGTGTCTGCTCTATGTAAAGCGGCAACGGAAATACATAATTTGTGAAAATGAGACTCTCCTACTACACTCCGTTGTACTCCGTCACTAGGCTACTGCCTAGAGACAGACGGACGGACGGATGGACAGACTGATAGACAGACAGACAGACAGCGGAGGCTTAGTAATAGAGACCCTATAACCTGTAAGGTACGGAATCCGAACAAAGGGACTGACATCAAAAAGTTGGAACCATCATACAGTTTATGGATTTTTATTACACTATTTATTCTTGACCGACTACAGTTACAGAAGAGATTGAAGAGTTGTAAACACTATTTTTGTATGTTTTTTTTTTAATATAAAAGGAAAGTGAGATAAATGAAAATAGGTTACTATGTATACGTATTTTCATTTATTAATGCTAGACCCCTTTTTTCCAGAATGAATGTAAAAATAACATAATATAAATGTCCACCTTTATTGTGAAAACAACAAAATTATGTCTACATACATGTTTTCAATGTTCGTTTAACATAAAAAACTGTTTTGTCTGTCGTGCTAAGTTAATTCAACGTGACTTATGTTGTTTTTGAAATAATCAATTCTAATATTAAAATCAAGATTTTTTTTTAAATTAAATTAATTGAAAACTTGGGCGATATTAGCCGTACCTACCTTAGTTGACGCCTGACCTTGACCGTTTGATTCAGTGTGATTCAGTGTTGGCAACAGTTATGTTAGCTCTTTCCCAGATTCACCCTTTAAAATCACCAGAAAACCACTAAACGGCTATTTATCGATAACGATCACGCCAGGTCCCTAACGGGGTAGGCAGAGAGTGTAGAGCGCCAGACATCCCGGTTCTGACAAACCTCTCGTGCCTCGTCTACCTTCATCATTCTCTTCATACATGCACGCCGATTCCTAAGACTTTTGACCCCACCATCAGACAGAACTCGACCTATTTGGGCATGGTAGGTCAGCCTTGGTCTTCCTGGGCCTCTGCAACCATCCACATTCGCATTGTATATCTGTTTAGTCATTCGCTCATTCGACATTCTTTCTATATGCCCGAACCATCGGAGCATGCCTTTTTTCATTTTTACACCGATACTATCATAAATAGTTATGTATTATATAAATATACAAAACTATTTATTATGTATATAACATTACCACTACTACTACGCTGGAGGTCCTGGGTTCGAAACCGGGTCGGGGCTATCAGAGATAATGGTTTAAAATCCTTAATCTCTGGTTCTATTGAGATTTTTCCATTTTCTGGAAGTTTCCCAGTACCCCGGAGTTTGATAATGTGCCCGGAGAGGGCAACAGTCTCGCCACCTGTTGATGGGCCAAAAACCTAACCGGCGAATGGGTGTTTGCATGTATGCTTGAATGCATGCATTTACCTCTGCCTACCCCTTTGGGGATTACAGGCGTGAAGTTACGTTACGTTTTTATGTATATAATAAATAGTTATATATATTACTTGTATTTAATAGTTCTCTTGTAATATATTAGTATAATATGATATAAAACATATTACTTTGTTTTGTTAGACCGTCGTAACGTACAAGAAGTAGGTACAAAAATCGCGTCCCTATGGTCCTTTGGGACGTAGACGTTTTTTGATAGCTTTCAAATGGACCGTGGACACTTCCATGTCCTGTCCATGGTCCATTCGACCGTAATCAAATACCCGTTTTAGAACGGTCAACCAAATAAAGCTATTTATTAGTACGAACTGATATGCACTGATACGTGTTGTACGGCACCATAATTTCCGGAGAGTCATAATACCTTAAACTCAAACTCAAACTCAAAAATTCATTTAATCACTTGGAAATAATAGAATTTGCTTGTGATAGGTCAAATTACAAATATAAAATTAAAGCGAATAACAACTGATACGTTGATTAATATGTCAAAGTAAATAAATGAATAATAGTCCAAAAATACTTAATAATAAAAATAGGTATCAACAGAATGTTCCATACTCTCTTTTACAAACGGCAAGATAAGACTAAACAAAAAAATATGGGATATTCCTTGTCATTCACGGGCAGAGTTCCAAAGCCCACATTACTGAGAAAAAACCTGCCAAAACAAAACTCAGTAGGGTCTTTTCAAAATATGTTCCTTAAAACTATTTTCACAATATGAAACTTATAACTATGTTTTACAATATCAAGTACAATGCACATTCATTTCACAAAATTATTGTTTAGTCTTGTGGAGCTAGACCAGCATTTGTCCAGGCATCTCTATCCTTTAGATAGTCATCGAGTCTATAGTACGCATTTTTACATAGTGTGCGTTTAATACATGACTTAAATTTATTATCTGTAAGTTCAAGAATGTTGGACGGAATTTTGTTATAAAACTGTATACAACATGTTAAGAAACATTTATGTGTTTTCGATAGGCGAAAACTTGGAAATACTAATTTATTTTTATTTCTGGTATTATAAGTATGTATATCATTAATTTTCTTAAATAAGTGCAAGTTTTTCCTAGCATACAATATATTTTCATAAATATATTGGCAAGGGTCCGTCATTATATTTATTTGCTTGAATAATTCTTTCAAGGAGTCACGACTATTTAAGTTATATATCGCTCTAATAGCTCTCTTTTGTAATATAAATATTGAATCAATTTCAGCTGCCCGACCCCACAACAAAATACCGTAGGACATGACACTGTGAAAGTAGCTGAAATAAACGAGTCTCGCAGTGTCGACATCCGTTAACTGTCTAATCTTCCTGACGGCATAAGCAGCAGAACTTAGACGTTTTCCTAACAGTTTAATATGAGGACCCCATTGCAATTTTGAATCAAGCGTTATACCCAAGAAGACAGCTTCACTAACAAATTGTGTTTTATCATTGTTGAAAAATATTTCCCCTTCTTTACTTTTGACATTTGGAAGAGTAAAACGAATACATTTAGTTTTTTTACTATTTAATGCAAGATTATTTACTGTAAACCAATTATGTACTTCTTGTATGGCTTTATTAATAGTATCATAATTTTGTTCTTTTCTATTCACTTTAAAGACCAGCGAGGTATCATCGGCAAATAAAATTGTTTTAGGCTGACTGATGGGCATCAAATGGAGCAAATCATTTATATATACTAAAAACAGAAATGGACCTAATATCGAGCCCTGTGGTACACCCATTTCTACTTTAGAGCCTGGTGATTTTACTCCGTTAACTTGTATTTTCTGTTCCTGGTTTTCTAGATATGATTTAATAAGTTGAAGGGCTTTACATCCAAGGCCATAGTGCTCAAGTTTGCACATTGACGTATTATGGTCCACGCAGTCAAATGCTTTTGAAAGGTCGCAAAAGATTCCTATAGCATCCTGCGAATCTTCCCAAGCTTCATAAATATGTTTAAGTAAAGCAACACCGGCATCAATTGTATTACAACCTTTTGTGAAACCAAATTGTTGGTGGTGTAAGATCTTATTTTTATTAAAGTGCTGCAGCAATTGATTAAGTATCACTTTCTCGAAAACTTTACTGATAACGGGAAGAACAGATACCGGCCTATAATTATTCGGGTCTTTACTATCCCCTGATTTAAATAATGGTACGACTTTGCTCGGTTTTAATAAATCCGGAAAGATTCCCTGCTCAGTACATAAATTAAAAATTGAAGATAAATAAGGCGCTACAGTACTAATAATCGATTTACACCCCAGGAGTGGCAACGCATCTACATTTAAATCTCTGGTTTCGTGTTGTTGTTTATAGGCTACAGGCTTACGTACCGTCAATGTAAACTGTATGCTTGTTATTCCACTTCATATCATAAAAAAAGTTTTTTTCAGCTAATAAAATATCTGACGCGTAATATTATTAGCCGACCAAAATAATGGGCGATTGAAACCACCAACTTTAGTGGAAAATCTACTAAGTTGGCAACACTGGTTGGATTATGAAATGTACGGAAAAATTCCGGGCGCGTCTTCAGTTAAAACTGTGGATTTATGATTCGCCATTGACGATCAAATTTTAGTTTTACGTCAGTCCGACTGATCAGTTTAACTGATCGTCAGTGGGGGCTATTAGTCATAATCATAGTCATTCACTTAGCAGAGTTCCAAGTGCAGGCACTACTGAGAAGAACTCCGCTACCCAACAAACTCAACGTGTTGCTCTTTGTCAAAACCTTAGATTTAATACAAATATTATTAAATAGAATAAAGATAATGTGAACGTCCAGGGCATATAAATATTTGCATATAAACACATGTATGTGGAGGCACGATTGGCACGGTTGACACGGTTGTGTATGGTGCAGCGGGCGCGCAGTCGGCGGAGCTGGTGCTGGAGGCGGCGGTGGCGTGCGGCGCGCTGGGCGCGGAGGAGCGCGCGGCCGAGGCGCTGGCGCGCGCCGGCGCCGGCAACGCGCTCGTCGCCGCGCTGCGCCTGCGCCAGGCCGACGACGACCACGTGCTGCAGACCGTGTTCGCCTTCCGACAGATGCTGTCGCACCCGCGCGCCGCCGAACACCTCGTCGCGCGCACCGGTAATCACGCTTCATCTTAAACGTAACTTCACGCCTGTAATCCCCGAAGGGGTAGGCAGAGGTAAATGCATGCATTCAAGCATACATGCAAACACCCACGATTCGCCGGTTACGTTTTGGCCCATGTAACAGATGGCGAGCCTGTTGACATCTCCTAGCACATTACCAATATTCGAGGTACTGGGAAATTTCCAGAAAATGGAAAAATCCCAATAAAACCAGAGTTAAAGGACTTTACGTCTTAAATTTACGTCATCATTACCTATGTCATCGTGTTGAAAATTTTATGCGATCTTACCGTGACGTTTTATTGTGATTCAATTAAGGCTTAATTTTGGTCCATTTGTCTTAAATGGCGGCGCGTATTAAAAACGAGACGAAACTAATAGCGATTTAGTTCCTTTCGACGATATAAGGTCGCGGTACGTCCGTTGATTGCACGGTAACTTTTTTAAGTTAAATCTTTTTTAGCCCTGTTGTGATTTAAAAGGCAAAAGCGACCGTAAAAAAAAATTTGGCATATATTATGTGTATAACGCGCGCGAGCGCCGGAGTCGCGCTTATTACCGCACACCACGCGTTGCCAGGATCGCCTGCCGTTTTTTGCTGTTTTCGTTGCCCTGTTCGCCTTTCGATAGATTGTGTCGCATCCGCCGGCCGCTGAGCACCTCGTCACGCGCAGCGGTTAGTCTGGCAACCACCTCATCTACAATACATAATTGCATTGAAAACGATTCGCGGCGTCCCGTGACGACTTATTGCGATTTAATCGCCAATAAGGCGCATCCAAAATGTTGCTTCATTTGTCTTAAGAAGTCCATAGTCCATGGTCTTAAGTGACGACCCGTATGATAAACGAGACAAAGCTTTTTTTTTAGGTTGACAGACAGCCGTTGATCACACGGTGATTTTTGAGTTTTTTTTATAAAAAATACTTATTCCCAAAATACTTATTGGTACGTAGGTGACATAGTTATTCGACTCAAATAAGCTACCATGGTATAGTTTTACGCATGTTTTCGTTACAGAGGCACCCGCGTATCTTATCGATCTAATGCAAGACAAGAATGTAGAAATCCGAAAGATGTGCGACTCCTGTCTTGATATTATTTCTCAAATGCAGAACGAATGGGCAGCTAGAATAAAGGTATGTACATTTTTCTTTTTTCTATTTTATTAAAGTTCAAAGCTGGTTGTATGTGTAGTATGTGTACTATGGTAAAAGACAAGACATATAAATAATCAAAAACTTTATTGACCTGAACATATAAATGTATTTTTAAAGAAAAAATTGACTTCAGGCGAGACTCGATATCGCGGCCACTGGGAATCTAGTCCAGCCGCTCTTCCAACTGAGCTACCGAAGTCCTGCCCGATTTGTCAAATCTTTCCTTCACATTTATTGCATTGCCTTATGGTGGCAGCAGCGCCATCTATTGCCAAACTATGCTAGTTAGGCAACCGATATAATAGACTTTGCAGTTTATTGAATATCGTACAGAAGTCGCTTTTACCCTTAATAATTGTTTTATTATATTATTTCACATTAACACATGCTTGTGAAATATATTTTTAAAGAAAAATGGAAAGAAAAATTTGACTTCAGGCGAGACTCGAACTCGCGGCCACTGGGAATCTAGTCCAGCCGCTCTTCCAACTGAGCTACCGAAGTCCTGCCCGATTTGTCAAATCTTTCCTTCACATTTATTGCATTGCCTTATGGTGGCAGCAGCGCCATCTATTGCCAAACTATGCTAGTTAGGCAACCGATATAATAGACTTTGCAGTTTATTGAATATCGTACAGAAGTCGCTTTTACCCTTTATAATTGTTTTATTATATTATTTCGCATTAACACATGCTTGTGAAATGTATTTTTAAAGAAAAATTTGACTTCAGGTGAAACTCGAACTCGCGGCCACTGGGAATCTGGTCCAGCCGCTCTTCCAACTGAGCTACCGAAGTCCTGCCCGATTTGTCAAATCTTTTCTTCACATTAATTGCATTGCCTTATGGTGGCAGCAGCGCCATCTATTGCCAAACTATGCTAGTTAGGCGAGTTCGAGTCTTGCCTGAACTCAATTTTTTCTTTCCATTTTTCTTTAAATATATATTTCACAAGCATGTGTTAATGAGAAATAATATAATAAAACAATTATTAAGGGTAAAAGTGACTTCTGTACGATATTCAATAAACTGCAAAGTCTATTATATCGGTTGCCTAACTAGCATAGTTTGGCAATAGATGGCGCTGCTGCCACCTTAACAAAGTTTATAGTGGTTTACAATGTAAGTTTAGATTTTAATGTATACATTAAAGTATAACATAATTAATAAAAAAATATTATTTTCTGCAACCGTCTTGCATTATTGAATTATTAATACATACTACTTAAAGTTATTGTTCTAAAATTTCGTGGATGAAAAGAATTTTTTTTATCTACTTAAATCTATGGATGAAATACAACTTGTAACTTCACGCTCGGGATAAGGCAATGCCATAAATGTGAAGGAAAGATTTTACAAATCTGGCAGGACTTCGGTAGGTTAGTTGGAAGAGCGGCTGGACTAGATTCCCAGTGGCCGCGAGTTCGAGTCTAGCCTGAAGTCAAATTTTGTCTTTCCATTTTTCTTTAAAAATATATTTCACTAGCATGTGTTAATGCGAAATAATATATTAAAACAACATATAAATGATATAATGATCGTGTATTCTCCCCGACTTTTAATTACCTAACAATTAAACTTTATTAATTCGTTCATAATATCTCTCCTAATGATGTGTCGTTCCCGGGAATGTTCCCCAGGTGGGAACAAAGGGAAACATTGTTTATAAAGCTTCCATCATTATTTTACATATGCCACCTCAGATTTGAACAAAATGTTTGATATCAGTTGGTCGTAACATAAAAATTAAATTAAAGTTATTGTATTCAACGAAACCATAATTATTAATGAATGGTGGATTTGAATGACGCTGACACAAAGTGTGTTATGGTTTTTGAATTAACCTCTCAGTGATGCACTTTTAATAACTATCGCTATAGAATTCTCAAGGTGATTCCTCATTATAATTTGAACGAGAGTTCGCCAATATTTATCAACAATACCGTAACAGGCGTGAATACGTTGACAAATCGAGTTGCATATTATTTAAATTTTTTACAATTGATGTATTTATATGGTGAATGAATGACTACGTCAATGAGTATTGCAGTAAATTATTTCTTAAAAACCTTAAAAAGTTCCTCGAGTTTTATCTGCAAATCGTTGTTTTAACATTTTCAGATAAAACTTTAAAATTGCTTTAGAAATTTTCTTTCCGTTTTTACTTTAATTTCTAAAGTTCACTCGCATGTGTTATTGCGAAAAATAAATTGTACAATTTAAAATTGCTGCTCTAAAAAATGTTAATTTGCGACTTGTCAACTTATTGGGGCCTGGGGTGCGACCGCCTGTCGACATTAATATTGTCGCATTTTCACGCACCCGTGGTACGAAATGAAACATGTGTGTCCAGGTGGAGCGTTTCCGTTGCCATAACGGGCAGTGGCTGTCGGTGGTGGAGACGTTGGGCGCGGAAGGCGGCGGCGAGGCGGCCGACGAGCTGCCGCCCTACCTCTCCGCCGACTACCTCACCACGCACCGCCTCACCACATCTGGTACCATGATCTATTGAATTCTTCGTCTTTTGTAACTACTTGCATGCGACTTCGTACGCGCATAACTCTCGTTTCCGTAGGAGTTTCGGGTAATCCTCTCCTCGACGGATCCAGGTTTTTCTTCCGGGGGGAGTTCAAGGGACAGACGGGAGTGGGCGGGGAAATCAACAATATCGTCTTCCCCTTAAATCCTCCCTAGCCCCTCTTCGTGCTTCCTTTTCCTCCCCGACACATGTAGGTTTGGATCCCACTGCAGAATCATTTCGTTCATCCAGAACTGCGAACCTAATTTTTATGCATATTTATAATCAAGAGTGTGTGGATATATAATCTCTAGGTTACAAAGATGCATAAAAATAGGTTTGCAGCATATCTAGATGAATGATGATGATGAACCTAATGGTAAGGATCCCACTGCAGAATCATTTCGTACATGTCACAACTTTCTGCGACCGGTAGTTTTGTTCGTTTCTTAAGTTAGCTCACTTTGAACTCTACACGCACACACGTCGGTGAAATGTTTGCTGTTTTATAATTTTATTGACTTCTGTTTCCAGACTCCCAGACATCACTCAACGACGACTCGGATAGTTTTTCTGGAGAAGTTGATTTTAATCGCGTGAATAGCAGGTGAGCTGAATAATTTATTTATAGCATAAATAAAATCGTGTCTGATTTCAATGGCAGCCTAGCTAAATAACAGCATAACAGTCATTGTTTCCGTATTTTGTGGTGAAACTTCGTTTTGCCTAAGGGCTCAAATTAATTATAATGCTTTTTATTGTATAATCTTGTATTGTATAAAAAAATATTGTAATAGATTTAAGCATTTAAAGGAGAAATAAAGAAATTATCTTATCTTATCTTATTATGACGCCATGGCCACGTCGCTGGCTACGTATCCAAACAGTTAGTACGGTGTGGCGACGTCGCGGCACGGTAGCCAAGAGATTTCGTTTCTTTGTATTTCAATATTATCTGCTTGTGTACGTAGCCGGCTCTAAATCTGCCAATGGCTGTGAATAAACTTAAAATAGTTGTGTTTTTTGCTGAGTTGCGGGTACTAGAGACTCCTGCACTGAGCGCTACTACCAGGGGGCCGACCGCCTAACTGTATACTTTCGTTTAGGATGTCATCTCGTCAGTTTTGTGCCGCCTATTAAAACATTTTGCTCTTAAGTATACCTGCTGACGGAAACACTTCCAGGGAAAAGATAAGCGGTACGAAACTGACACGATGATGTCATAATCGAAAGCTAAACAAAACTATTAGAGTTAGGCGGTCGGCCCCCAGTAATAACCAATTAGCCATGGCCGGATGACATTATGCCACTCTTCAGCTTCTTTTACTGGTGGTAGAGTTCGAGGGCGAAGGCACCACCGCATTACCTAATTTATTTGCCGCTAAATGGTAGTGTTCAGCAATGTGTTTCGATTAGATGGTAAATATGGCAATGTATGGCCCCGTAATAACAATCACAGAGACATGACAACTTAGGTATTAGGGGTGGTAACACATCTGCATTTTGGCCTCTGGTTTTTGTGTAGGTGTCTATAGGCTGCAGTTATCACTTAACATTTAACATGAATGTGAGCTGCATGCTTGTTTGCCACCTTCATTACATAAATTAAAAAAGTCATGTCAGCTAGTTCGCGACCTTATTTTCCATAAGGTTGAAAATATTGGCATGTGTTGTGTACGACAAACGTCAGTAACGCACACACTCATTGTGTTCAGTTACTGACGTATTTGTGGACGTAGTTTGTCCACAAACACGCTAGGAATTAAATGAGATATTTATGTAACTTTTTATTTTTAGGAATGCAATTGAAGCCCATTCGGATGAATATGGAACATCAGATTCTTTGAACGGAAAGATTTTGGAAGATGACGTATTGCTGACGAAGAATCTAAATGTTTATGGTTAAAACGAACGATGGTTAGATCTTTGATATTATGGCCATGCACGTATTACTAATCGGTATAATTTTTTCGAAGGAAATTATTACGTGATCCTATATCGCACATTTGCAGCGACCAATAACTTTATAATTCCTTATTAATTTAATGTCGCTGTACTAGGTATAGCTTATTAGCATTGAACTATATTTTATGCCGGCCACACACCTTATGTTTGATTTGCGCAAATGTAAACTCGTACAAGTCAAATACGTTTGTTGTATGGACTTGCGGAAAAATTGTGACGACACACGTTGCTTGTGTAAACCGTAATTTGCACAGTTTAAAACGTAAGGTGTGTGAATTGGCATTATGAATACTAAAATGTTATCTAGGTAAAATAACCGACACTAAAAAACCGACCAAGTGCGTGTCGGGACACGCGCATTGAAGGGTTCCGTTTTTCCAAGCACATTAAGTTGATTGATTATTTATATGCTCGTAAAGTTGTTGAGTCTATTTTGCCGTGATATTTTTCCTTTTTGTCGTTTTATGTACTATTACTGTTTTTTTTCTTACATCCGAGTACCACAATGTCCACAGTTTAGCTGGCAGTATAGGGATACTTGACTTACAAAATTTTGCACTATTAAACGAAATATTTTATAAACGGAGCCTTTAATCGAGAAGTGGTCTTCTCAAACTCGAAATATATTTTGAAGACCAACAATACACCACACGAAAGGATGCGTATGAAAAAAATTCTCACTTTAGTTATAGGGGAAGCACAGAAAATAATATTTTCCAAGATTTTAATAGGTACACCACTTTTTCAGCGTGTCTAATATGTATGTATAATCATACCAAATTACAACTTACTAGTACTAAGAGTCTCCGAGCATAGGTGTACGGACGGACGGACATGGCGATACTATAAAGGTTCCTTATAGGGTACGGAACCGTAAAAACCATTTAGATTCAGACGTAGCCAGTAGATGCTATTATCACGACCGTGTTTAGATATATACAATTTGCAAATAGGTAAATATTTTTAGGACATAATAATATAGGTACAGTTGTATTAATATAGTCAAGAAATATTGCACATCGAGCTTAGGATAGAAACATGGGCTAATTTAGAGTTCGTGAAGCATTATCTCTGCTGCACACTGCATACGCTACGTAAGCACTAATAGTGCGGTATTGATCAAAACTTCATCAAAATGGCCGATACGTCACAAAGGGTGTGTGCGAAAGAGATAACGCTAATAGAGCAGAAATTATCCGAAGTCTCTCCCACGGTCCATGTGCAATATATCTTGTTGCGCACTGTATCCTTGATGATTTTGTAATGTGCCTATAGAATATAATAGCCTTTGCTTACTTCACAAACTGCTCTGTGAGAGGACGCTCCTCTTGGTAGCACGGTTTCAGTTTTCAGAAGTCAATTTATTTACTTTGTGAAAGTGTGGTACTTTCACATGACCAAGCGTGGCGATTATAGCATATTCTCCCCTAATGACGCACAAAGCTGTTGTCGGGCGTGTTTGGCTTTGTTCAGCTGTGGACGTCTTTTGGCGTCCTCATCTCATCGATTTTGTGTTGTAAAACGCTCATAGATGCTTTTTTATAAAATCATATTGAAATCGTCATGCTGTCAGTACTTCGCAGCCGTCGTGCGGGCAATCTGCCAGTGATCTCATGATCGACTGCTACGTGAGTCCATGTGGCACCCGCAATGTCCACGTCTAAACAAAACACAAGTGCCAGTTGCATTCCTTAATTGCAACAACTGTATCCGTCGTATGTCTTCAGGCCGCGTTAGATATTATATAATGAAAGGAGTTTATAATATTAATTTACTAATATTCGAAATACGAATGTCTTTTGGTTTTCTTGACATTCATCATTCTATCGCGATAAAAATGCGCTATAATTATACTACAAATCCTAAAATAGTTAATACCTACTCGCTATGTTTTACCGATATTATGATAGTAAATTCTTTTAATGATAGCCCATTTATCAAGGCTTTAGGCTATATAACATCACGCTTAGATGAATAGGAGAGGGTAGGTAGCATTGCACCCGCGCGAAGCCGCTAGTATATATCTGTGTCGGAAAAGCTCTTATTATTTACACGTGTATTTTTCGATGTAGCGCTATGCTACCTTGAAGCCAATAATATATAATTATATTAGTATTGACAGTATTATACTATTATTTTGGAGAAGAATAGAAGAATCTTTAAATATTTATTTATTTATTTATTTATTTCTTGTCGTACACCAAACAGAAACAATTTACATAAATAGACGACAGTAAAACAGGTACAGTAGGCGGCCTTATCGCTCAGGTAGCGATTTCTGCCAGGCAACCTTGCATAAAGGATCACAAATTTAGTAGTCGGTAGGGTGTACATACTTAATGTAACAACTGCGTAAGATACAATATACATATAATGTCATAAGTACATCAACAAGTTTCATGGAATGCAAAAAAAAAAAAAACACAATTGATGAATAACAGAAATAAAGGGAATGAGAGAGATAGGGATAGGAAAGATGGAAATTAAAAGTAGATACTAGAACTAAGAAAGTTAGAGACTAAGGTAAAAATGTTTAACTTGTTTCTTGAAGATAGCAATGGTTTGAGTTTTACGAATCTCGACAGGCAAATTATTCCAAAGTTGAACTGCTTGATGCAATAGAATATATAATTTTGCTGTGATTGAATTGCCGAAGATTTTAATTATACCTACTACCATAATAATTGTGTTTTTTTATTCAAACTCCTCACTAAGATGCCATGAATGGTGAGACCGGGGTATATAATGACCTTTTTTAATATACCGTATATTTAAAAAAGCCATGAAATTTGAGTCGTACATACTGTGTTATACGTGTACTTACTAATACTTACATCTTTAGATAATCTTTTTCAGCTAAGTATGTGACGCTCATTTTGCAATGTGTTTTCAATCACTAGATTCAACATTTCACAAAAGTTTGTGTCACATGAACCTTAAGAAAATAGCTTCTGCATTTTGACCTCTGGTCTTTGTGTGGGTGTCTATAGGCTGCAGTCATAACTTAACATCAATGTGAACTGCACGCATATTTACCACTTTTATTACATATAAAAAAATTGATTCGATTTTTTGTTGGAAATATTTTATGTACGCAGGTAATTTTTGTATGACAATAATAATAGGTTGGTGAAAAAGTCTTTTCGCATTATAGTATGTATGAACTTGTAATAAAATCTCTTTGGCTGTAGTATTTGTATCTGGCTGGTTTTGTTATCATTGAAAGTTAAAATTTTAAAGAACATAATTCCAAATTCAAATTAGGAAAATGTGTGATTTTCATTTGTTTTTCGTACTGTCAAGATGAGTGAATCTAATGAAGAAATTCGATACATTTTAAAATTTTACTACAAAAAAGGTAAAAATGCAACGCAAGCCACGAAAAAAAATTGCGATGTTTATGGACCTAGTGCAGTGTCTGTGAGAGTAGCACAAATTTGATTTAAGCGTTTTCAATCCGGAAATTTTGATGTCAAAGATGCACCTCGCTCTGTTCGGTCGCCCTATTACGGATAAAATGGATGCCATTTTTGAAAAAGTGGAGCAAGATCGACATATCAGTAGTTACGACGTAGCTGAAGAACTGAGAATTGATCACAAAACAGTTTTGGCGCATTTGAAAAAAGCTGGGTACAAAAAAAAGCTCGATATTTGGGTACCTCACGAGCTCACTGAAAGAAACCTAATGAACCGTGTACTCATTTGTGATTCTTTATTACGACGTAATGAAACCGAATAATTTTTG
The DNA here is from genome assembly GCA_036365455.1 of Macrosoma leucophasiata. Lineage (NCBI taxonomy): Eukaryota > Metazoa > Arthropoda > Insecta > Lepidoptera > Hedylidae > Macrosoma > Macrosoma leucophasiata. The sequence goes on along the minus strand of JAWQUS010000007.1, from coordinate 14,571,166 downwards.
AAGAAGCTGATAACTGGTGATGAAAAGTGCATCACGTACGACAAGAACGTGCGAAAAAGGTCGTGGTCAAAGGCCGGTCAGGCTTCACAGACTGTGGCGAAAGCCGGGTTAACTCGCAATAAGGTGATTTTGTGTGTGTGGTGGGATTGGAAGGGCATTATTCATTATGAGCTATTACCACCAGGCAGGACTATCGATTCTGAACTCTACTGCGAACAACTGATGAGATTAAAGCAAGAAGTTGAGAGAAAGCGGCCGGAATTGATCAACAGAAGGGGTGTGGTGTTTCATCATGATAACGCTAGACCTAACACATCTATAGCCACTCAGCAAAAATTAAGAGAGTTTGGCTGGGAGGTGTTAATGCATCGGCCGTATAGTCCTGACCTTGCACCTTCAGATTTCCACCTGTTTCGGTCTCTTCAGAATTCTTTATGCAATGTTAGGTTAACATCACGAGAGGACTGCCAAATCCACTTGTCGCGGTATTTTGATGAGAAGTCCCAAAATTTTTATAGCAATGGGATCATGGGACATGATCCCATTGCTATAAAAATTTTGGGACCTACAAGATGGCAAAAGGTTATCGAACAAAATGGTACATACATACTTTAGTTAAATTTAAATAAACAATATTAAAAAATGTTTTGAATTATTTAAAAAAATGCGAAAGAAATTTTTTCCCCAACCTAATATGTCACCATATTGCTACTGTGACATTCTTGTTTGTATCATAATGATTTATTATTTTATGCCTCTTTCAGTACCGTGTACAAGGCACAGGTCCAAGCTCCATACATTTTGGAATATCTCCTTTCGTGAAAAAAGTCGATTAACACCTCCAAAGTGAGATTCAACTTGTGTTATGGGTACCAAGGACCTCGCATAATTCAATTTCGAAGTATCTTGTGGATGTGATTGCGGTGATGTCCCAACTTGTTGTTTAGAGCCTGTAGCCACACCGTGGACACTCCGCCAAAATTCCATACAAACACTTATTTTGGTTACCTATTACACAGACATCAATCAGTGACTTGTAGTGACACGTGCACCTGTGTGCGTAGCACGTAGGGTTATGAGGATATGTCTTTAGACTTCAGACCGACATCACACCGCGGACACTCCGCCAAAATTCCATACAAACGCTCATTTTGGTTACCTATTACACAGACATCAGTCAGTGACGTATAGTCACACGTGTACGCACACAGCGTAGCACGTAGGGTTATGAGCTTATGACTTTAGGCCTCGGGCCGACAACATAGAAATAAAATAATACTATGTAGTTGCGACCCGGTTTACACTATGCACACCGTCAGGCCACAAGATTACACTTTTCGAAGTCCCGTATAGCACCCAAGAAAAATATGACAATTGATTTCTAATTTTATTGTTCTTGGCCGATATCGGCCAACTGCGGCTCAACAGTAAGGCAAATTTCTACTTACCAGTTTCACCCAGTTCACCAGTGCATTTTAGAAACATAAAAACATAAACACTACTCCAACAAATAGCACAAGTATTGGAAAATAACACTTACTACCTACTCATTACGTCGACAAGTCACTTCAACTCAATATACTGAAACACTTTTATTAATAATACAATGCAATCACATTCATCATCACATCTAGGCACACTTTTTGCCGCAATAGAAGAAAAAAGATGGCACATACGAAAGAGCAACAGTTGCGGAACAATTAATTTGAATTAATGAAATCTTTACATATGTATTAAAATATCTTTTATCGATAAAACAAATAATTGTGGAATATTGTAATTCCCATACTTATTTAATCCTAGGTGCACTGACTAAATAAAAAAAGTACCTAGTTTTGTAATTATGATCATAATTATTTTACCTTATTTTTTCCTTCGGGAAACTGAAAAATGATGTTTTTTTGTCACGACTGACTGACGATACAGCCAAAGAGCAACGCCGGAGGGCAGTAGCCATATGCAGGCTTTCCCCTCTGTCAAAGTACAAGCCCAAATGGGCCTATACCTGCCGCCTAGATGTTTATGTGTGCGTGAAATTGTTTATGTTTTTTGCTAAAGTCAAGGTGTGAGTTTCGTAGTAATAGACTATTTTTGTAGTGTGCGGGTGTGTCGCACGCATTTCCCCCCGCAAAAAATGACAGACTGTTTTGCATCGGTAGTAAACGCTATGGCTACTCCCCTCCAGTCCGCCGCGGCAGGTGGCCCGTGTTGCTCTATGCATACAGCCATACACTACAATAAAGCACCATCTTAATGTTAATAAATAAAATATTCGATTACAAATTAATCAAAACTAGGCCGCTCGCAACCTCTCTGTAGAGTACCAACCGTCGCCCATAAGAGGGGAGGAGATTGGGTGAAGCGGGGAAAATGGGCGCGACGTCGAAGTGCCCATTCTATACGTAGTATTATTACATATTCTCTGCTGTAGCCATGTGTTTGTGTCATTATTTTTGTGTGTATGGTGAAGGATATAATATGTGGTTTCAGATAGGTGAAATTATTAAATGAAACTAAATATATATAAACAATAATATATTTCATAATTATTATTTCAAAGTACCATAACACACTGTGTTCAGTTTTAATATAATCTGCATTCATAAAATTAATACCATTATGTACATTAATGCTTTGTTTTTAAATGACGTATTATGCCTTGCCCGCATATAGGGCTGTAAAACTTTTTAATCCACATGCCGAGCTCGCCCATCGGTGGTTGAGTTTCAAACCGAAACTAGTATGAAGAAAGAATAGATTCATAACTGAACCGACCTGCAGATATCTCAAGCTTTCGAGAAAAGCGAATTCTGATATTACATTGCATGTTAAATTTTAAAGAGACAGTGATTGGATTAATATCACTTTCAATATAATGAGTAATAAATATAATCGTACTAGCTGACCCGGCAAACTTCGTATTGCCTCAGAATGAAAATATGACATGTGTCAAAGGTTTGATAGATACGGACTATTTGTATGGGAAAATGAAATGGTGGTTTTTACTATTTCCCTTCAATTTCTTCATATTTTCTTACCTTTTAAACAAAACAGTACCTATAGTGTACTGTACTGTATAGTGTACTACCTTTGGACTGCCAAAAATCATTCAAAATCAATATGAGCCAAATCGGTCCAGCCATTCACGCGTGATGCCGTGACCAAGGAAAACGGGTTGCATTTTTATATATATATAGATAAAGAAAATTAAGCATGGCAATTTTTTTTTTGTCATAATGATGTAAGGCTGTGGTACAGCTAAATGTAATTAAAACAATAATATTCACAACCTGTATCATAAATACATGTTGAATAATTATATCAGGCCCATTACTTTCACAATATAATGTTTAAAAAAGGACTAAAACCTCAAAATACACTTCTGAACTTTCGCTCCTGACCTAGGTAACGTTTGTTTACCATTTTTATCAAATTTTGACCATTAAAGGTCTATCAGAGCTTACGTAGACAGTGCGCAGCACAGATGACTCTTTACGAAGTCGAAACTAGCCGATGGTCCCTTTCATAGACTCAATGTGGAATATTTCTTGATGCGTACTGTATGGTCATTGTATGTCAATTATACATTTTACCCTGTTAACATATCACAACATCAAATAACTTGACTTTATTATTTTGTACATTCCGACCGTAACCAAAGCAATTTCTTTATTAATTATAAATATGCAATAGGCATAAAATTAACAGTTGTTAATGAATGCAAATTCAATAGAATAAAATAGCATGAATAATGTTATTTCAAAAAGGCACTTAATTTATTCGTTAGCAAAAGAGTATTAAAACAGAATGATTGGTTGTATCATATCAGTTTCTAATGAATGTTCTAACTTCTACCTAGTAAATTACAGGACTAGCAGTTCTAGCCAGATCGTTTAAAATTAAAAGGTAATGGACTGAAATCAACTCTCGTTACGCTCTTTGCCTACCCCGTTAGAATGTTAATACAATTCATTAAGTAATTATTACAATTTTCTCAAAATATAATGCATAGACATATAGATAAATACACTATAGGTACTGTAAGTCTACAATTTCGACTGAGTGTTCTGTAAAAGAACATCATGCATGTCTTGAAGAGATTGCTCCAAAGCTTCCCTATATTTAGCGCAGCCAGTGTCTGGATGCGATACAAATGCCGAGGTAGCAAAGTTGACATCGTTGTCGCGGGGATTGTAGCATGTTGCATATCCATCCGGTACAAGAGGACCATAACACATGAATCCGTCACATTTACATGCTACCTGCAATATATTAAAAACTTGTCAAATATGAAACACATATTTGCCATTCCTATAAACTAAATCACATTATACCTGATAAATAATACTTTTGACCAGTGACTACATTGTTTATTTTTAATGAAGGTTTTGAAAATCACCCTCCATTGATTCGTCTGTTAATCTATTTCGTCGGGAGATAAGAGTTAGAAGACTCGAAACAAGATCTACTAAACCTTAGTCAGAAAATCATAAAGGAAGGTTTTTATTGAATGTATGAAAATCGATAAATCTACATATATTATTAAAGATTACCTGGCTTGTTGAAATTCTCATATGTGCACTTTTGACAAAACCAGCATCCAGGTATAGTTTTGGTATATCAATGCCATTTTCAATAGCAATTTTTTTCAATCCGAGCAAATGCCTATCGACGCCTAATCCTTGTAGTGCCTGCAATTTGACCAATGTTTGAGTATTGATAAATATCACATATCGGCAACAATCTTATTTCTTATAATTTAAGGTACCTGTACTGTATAATCTTTGTGCGCTTTAATTGCCTTATTCATGGTAGTGAGCTTCTCCTTTGGAGACGCTGTACTATCTAACATGGCTTTCGCGAATTCGATTGATTCCATGGAGCATGATCTAATAGTTTCAGTGCGTCCTCCGACGTACATTCTTGTAGCTGCGGATTCGTAGTGAGCGCCGGGCGTTTTGTGTAGCCTGTTAAATAATCATAAAATATATACTTATTATATTATCAATATAATTTCGAGAGTTTGAGCGCGCTGATGTGGAACTAAGGGTCGGATTTACAAAAAAATACGATACCTACATAAATGAGTAAGGGTTAAAGACCATAACATCACACTATTATCTCTAGGAACAGTGGTCATAATTAAAGTGTGCAGGTCACACCTATCACGCACGCTATAGGTCGCGCCAGGTAAAAAGAACGCTGGCGGTCAAGCTGCGCGTCATGTGTTTTTATTTCATTTTATGTTATTCTATGTAATATAGTTTTCAATCTGCCTACCAATACACGAAACCGCAAGCGAAAGCTAGATCAAAAATAAACCAATAGGGCTAGTACTTTCGTGCGCGAGTGTACCGATGCGCGAACACATCCATTCTACTTTCTTCCAGCGTTCTTTTCGACCTATATCACAGGAGATAAATGCAAAATGCAAGTGAATTTGCGCGGCATTACTAAGACGTAGGCAGCTACGATCACATTGAAACGCTAGTTCTATCTATTCAATTAAGTGTTTCTACAAGTTAATATACCTCTTTGCATAAGATATACTGCACGACTAATCTAAAATGTACTAAGTAATTAAAATTTTATATAATTGCTACCCCATGTAGGTATTACTATTTTATAGGCGTACTTGATCCGTAATAAAATCTTTGTGTTATGTCGCTATTGTTCATTATTATACGAAAAAAAAAAGTTTACCTGTAAAAAGCATATTGCATAGCCATTTGCAAATAGCTATCGGGGCTCATTTTTTGGGATTTAATGAAATTCTTGCCGTATTTGTCGTATGTGAAACAATTCAATTCTAAATCGCTAACTAATCTGTAATAAAAATTATATAGTTAGGTTTATTCCATATATATCATAAAATTATGACCAATGTGGATATATATATCATTTTACCTATCTAAATTGTCCTGAGCAGTTTTAATCATTGCCGCGACTTCTGAGCTGACGTTGAAGTTGAGACGCACAGGATCTTTAGGACTAGACGATGAGGTACTCTCAGTCTTATTTTGGTCTCTGTGAATTGAACAATGATCGAAGTTGTTTTATATAAAAAAAATACCAAAAGGGTTCGATACTTATTTCGCTTAGCTTACTACTTAGTTATAAATTAAAATGCTAATCCATCACAATCCATTATGGCAAAACAAAGCATATTTTTTGCAGTACCTACCCATTTGATAATAAACTCAAATTTGAGTTTGTAACAAATGGGTACCTACTGTTGTACTGTGTGTGTAGATTGCCATGTATTCTGTTGGAAAATGAACTATGGCTGCAGATGTGAGGATTGACAATATACATAAGACTATATTATTATGTAATACAAATTAGATAATCTTACATGTAGTTTATAATAAAATCAGTTAACACTGCTATAGGTTGTCCTTCGGCTGGTGAATGTTCATATGTAAGGCCGGTGATGCCATCTGCCCCGACTATGAACTGCAATTTTATATCATTGTTTAATTTTATTGTAAATTCATCATTTTCGTCGTAAATGCATAATACCAGTATACGCGCCAAGTAGTTCATATCGTGATGTTTTTATATCGGTTATATTTTCTTGTTTTGAGTTCGAATTGAGTAAACGACAACTTACTTGTACTGTTTTGTCGAACCATCTGTTCCCGCCATTGCTTCCCGATCCACCGCCGTGTATAGTTTGTGCTGCGGCTAGATTTTGTTTCGCATTTTTATCAGGACATTTCCATAAGCCTGTGGCACTATCTAAACATAGAACAACAATACTTTTTTCCACGTCCGCCAACGACGCTTGATTGTTTTTATCTGAAAAGTTTAAAAGAACTTTCATGAGGCAATGTTTAAATATTTATTGTGAAATCAACTGTTTTTTGAATCGTCAAAATATTCAGTCAGTCAAATATAAACAGCAACGAACCTTTACTCAATAGTTGATAAGCTTTAGCCCAAGCATTACGATTTTCAGATGTAAGAATACCAATGGAATCACTAGTGGGTGTTTGTGATTGTTTTATAACTTTTTCTAAAGCTTCTACAATTTGCTCCTCGCTCAGTCTTTTATTATCATCTCCCCACAGGTCAACATGGAATATCTATAAAGCAAAATATGATTATTACATATCACAATATTCAATACATGCATTCATAGTAATTGATACTACTAATATTATACATGTGAAAGTAATTCTGTCTGTCTGTCTTACGCTTTCATTACCAAACCGCTGAGCCGATTGTGATAAAATTTATCATGGACGTCGTTTGAACGATAAGAAAGGACATAAGTTATTTTTTGGGCTAAAACCAAATACTATGCGGAAAAAATCGTAGGAATACTTTTACACATTTTTGATGGGTAATAATTAGGCCTTTTACGCCCTAGTACAGAGCTAACGTTCCCGTAGACGATTCGAAACGATTTCTTTAAATACATTTTAAAATAGCCAAAAGCCACACAGTTATCACTAAAATTTCCTTATCGATATGTTGTGTTATTTCCTGTTATACCTATTAATACTTGAGCCTGAATACGATACCACATCTTGAAAGATACAACGATATTTTTTATCAGAATTATGTAAGTAGGTATATGTATAATTATCTGTGTTGGATAATTTAGAGTGACATCGTTATATGCCAGGTACAGGTGTACTTGCATAGTATTAAGTATCTCTGATGACAAATTTATTCATTTTAGCATTTTTCTCCTAGAAGGAATCTTTTGGATAGCAGTTGATTTTTATTGTTGCGCGTTAGTTGTTGCCAGTTACAAGAAGTGATTTTATAAATAACACACAATTAAAGAAAAAAATGTTTCAGAATACGTGAAATCAAACTCAAATATGCCACATAATTTCACTTCCGATTTTGTTTTTACGAATAGATACGAGGGTGAATCAAAAAGTTCTTAGAATCGCTATAAAAATACAACAAAATATAAATATAATTATTTTATTTTTCAACGTAACCTCCAACTTAGTCCATTTAGAATAAAGCATTTCTAACTTTCTTATGCCTTCCGAAAAAAATAACATCCATAACGGCGTCGTCATCCTCAAATTTAGTGCCACGGATATGTTCCTTTAATTTGGGGAATAGGTGAAAATCACTAGGGGCTAAGTCCGGAGAATGTGGCGAGTGTTCAATAATTTCAAAGCCAGCATTGCGGATTGCTTTCAGCGCGACTTCCGACCGATGAGCAGGCGCGTTATCGTGAAGAAACAAGACGCCCAATGACAGTTTCCCTCGACGTTTTTCTTTAACTGCGTCGCGCAATTTTGGGATTAAACTAGCATAGTACTGTCCGGTAATTGTCTGTCCTTCACTATCTCAGAACACAGAGGCCATAGTAACTCGAAATTTCTTCATGGGCGGTGAGGATGGTCGTTTCCAAGACATGGTTTGTTTTCTTGTTTTAGGGTCGAAATGATGAACCCATGTTTCATCCATAGCGATAACACGACGGCAAAATTGGTCCGGATCGGGCTGTAACTTTTCGAGATTACGTCTTGAAATTTCCAACCGACGCTTTTTGTTTTCATCGGTTAACATTCTTGGATCCCACCTTGCTGACACTTTTTTGAAACCTAGTGAATCGGTTAAAATGGATTGTATGCTGCCAAATGATATCTTTAGGATCTCGGCTAAATGTTTTGCAGTAATTCTTCTGTCTTCTAAAACTAAATTTTCAAGTTTTTTGACATTTTCTTCCGTGATTGAGGTTGAAGGCCGCGCGGAACGAGGGTCATCATCACAGCTCGATCTACCTCTTTTAAATTCAGCAACCCAGTAAGCGACGGTGGAATAAGGTATAGTATTATCCCCTAATGTCCGCTGGATATCCAAAAATATGTCTTTAGTGGCCACTTTTTTCAAGCACAGATATGTATGTACTTTATCACGGCGCGTAACTCGTTTTTCTCCATTTTTAAGGATTTTTAGCAACACTTGGTACTAAATAATTTATTATTTGCGAATGGTACGACCAAATCGAGTGTAACTGCATAGGAATATTGTGTGATTGACACTCTTCAAACTACATATTAAACTACCCACAAAAATATGATATTAACCTGCTCTTTAAGAAGTTTTTGATTCACCTCTTATATCTCAACGCCAAGTCCCATACGGAGTTAGTAGAGTGTGGAGCGCCAGATATCCCGGTCCTGTCACATAAAGGAGATGTTGCAAAAATGTATGGACCTCCGGCCATGTATTGTACACAAGATAATTAACAGGCAAAATCAATATAAAAACGTTTTCTACATATTCACTTATTTAACTTTGTTTGCAGTTGCAAAACATTATTTGCAGTTAGAATTGCAACTCAAAACCAAGATGGCGAATATGGTGGGCGATGTCGTTTTGACAAATTCCACTAATATTCATATTGAAAATGATAAAATAGTTTAAATTAAATGTGGTTGTAACTCTAAAATATGTTCTTGAATAAATTATTTGTATTTTTTTCGGATTCTTCTTTAATTTACACATTTTTTGAGGTAGTGTACGAACCAGAGCCGAGCTCGCAACATCTCCTTTATACATACACCCACGATTTGCCAGTTATGTATTGCCACTTAACAATTAACAAGTTTTGACAATCATCAGTGCCATTAGCAAACTCCGAGGGTGCTGAAAACTTCTGGGTATTGTAATCGATCTTTGGATACTTAGTTTAGCAGTAGTGACTTGCTACCACTAAGCAATTGAGGCAGTTGTACTCATATTTATAGAATTGTAGCAAATTCCGCAATCAAAATGGCAAAAAAGAGTGAGAGCGATAGAGAGAGCAAAAAAATTGGATATGAACGGTATGGCTCTCTACTTCACGGTCTTACGAGCTGTAGCTTGTTGATCTTTCCTTCGGCGTAACATGGGTCGATCGCAACTCACTAAGTCAAATTGATTTTTCAATATTTTGGATCGCAATTCGAATCTCTGTCATGTTATTTTAATAATATAATAAGTATTTTGATGTCACTCAAATTTCGAGGTCAAGTTCAAGCTTAACGTATGAGGCAGTATTAGCCGTTTCAATCGGGATCATTATTTGAACAAACAAAATTGTACACCTATTCTTTACGTATGCCCCCATCGAGTGTCCCATGGATCCCAGGGGTGTCCACCTGGACCACTTTAGGAATCACTGACATAGACTATGATAGATAAATAGAATATCATGTCTTCTGTTTTTCTTTTCTAGAAATTTTTATTGTAATTACTGCCCAAAAATCTTATGGCGGCCACTCGTCTCACTAAAGTCTCAAGAAATTGCGCGAGAATCGAGACGGTAAGAAAGCGATCACATTCACGCTTCTCGGGGGTTCTCGGCGTGAGTTTGGAGCAGTGGCGTAGCGTGCCTTCGGAGAGCCCCATATATATATATTACTTACGGTTAGCAACGCTGCCGTCGGTTCTTACATTGTATATTTGTAATAGACTAGGTAGGTACCTACACAAATGGGTAAAATTGGAGGGGAGGCGCCCATGCACGTTAGGGGGTCAGGGGACAGGTCGCTTTACAAGTTAGAACCTTACGTGATTATTGTGTATAACTGTCACATATTTGCTGTCATTAAATGATAACTTGTCGCGTTTATCAGCAGGTATGCGGCATGTTCCAAAAATTTTCTTGTACTGCATCATATCCAGTGGACTTTTACCCATCATTTCAGTAGGGATTTTGTCACTGTAAAATAAATATATATGTATAATTACGTATGGGTCCATCTTAGATGTTAACTACTGGAAATAGTTCAAATAATGTTAATGTCGAAGCTTGAGGGCATAGGCACAAACGCATGACTATCTGCCGCCAAATGGTAGTGTTCTGCAATATTGCGTTCCAGTTGGATGATAATGTATGGCTTCGTAAATTCCCTAATTATTATGACAGGGCAGAACAATTTTGTTCTCACGGGTTGCGACGCATCTTTATTTTGAGCCACGGTTTATATTTAAATGTAATAGGTTGGGGAAAAAGTCTTTTCGCATTATAGTATGTATGAACTTGTAATAAAATCTCTTTGGCTGTAGTATTTGTATCTGGCTGGTTTTGGTATCATTGAAAGTTAAAATTTTAAAGAACATAATTCCAAATTCAAATTAGGCAAATGTGTGATTTTCATGTTTTTCGTACTGACAAGATGAGTGAATCTAATGAAGAAATTCGATACATTTTAAAATTTTACTACAAAAAAGGTAAAAATGCAACAAAGCCGCGAAAAAATTTGCGATGTTTATGGACCTAGTGCAGTGTCTGTGAGAGTAGCACAAATTTGGTTTAAGCGTTTTCAATCCGGAAATTTTGATGTCAAAGATGCACCTCGCTCTGTTCGGTCGCCCTATTACGGATAAAATGGATGCCATTTTTGAAAAAGTGGAGCAAGATCGACATATCAGTAGTTACGACGTAGCTGAAGAACTAAGAATTGATCACAAAACAGTTTTGGCGCATTTGAAAAAAAAGCTGGGTACAAAAAAAAGCTCGATATTTGGGTACCTCACGAGCTCACTGAAAGAAACCTAATAAACCGTGTACTCATTTGTGATTCTTTATTGCGACGTAATGAAACCGAATCATTTTTGAAGAAGCTGATGATGAAAAGTGGATCACGTACGACAAGAACGTGCGAAAAAGGTCATGGTCAAAGGCCGGTCAGGCTTCACAGACTGTGGCGAAACCCGGGTTAACTCGCAATAAGGTGATGTTGTGTGTGTGGTGGGATTGGAAGGGCATTATTCATTATGAGCTATTACCACCAGGCAGGACTATCGATTCTGAACTCTACTGCGAACAACTGATGAGATTAAAGCAAGAAGTTGAGAGAAAGCGGCCGGAATTGATCAACAGAAGGGGTGTGGTGTTTCATCATGATAACGCTAGACCTCACACATCTATAGCCACTCAGCAAAAATAAAGACAGTTTGGCTGGGAGGTGTTAATGCATCCGCCGTATAGTCCTGAACTTGCACCTTCAGATTTCCACCTGTTTCGGTCTCTTCAGAATTCTTTATGCAATGTTAGGTTAACGTCACGAGAGGACTGCCAAATCCACTTGTCGCGGTATTTTGATGAGAAGTCCCAAAATTTTTATACCAATGGGATCATGTCCCTACCTACAAGATGGCAAAAGGTTATCGAACAAAATGGTACATACATACTTTAGTTAAATTTAAATAAACTATATTTAAAAATGTTTTGAATTATCTTAAAAAATGCGATGAAACTTTTTCCCCAGCCTAATATATAGGTTGCAGTCGTGAGTTACCATTCGTAACTAAGATCATAAAACAGGTGAAAATATAGGCAGGCACCTACTTTGAGACACAGGGGACGGCGCTTGTTTTTTTCTGTCATGAAGTGGCATCATTGATGGTAATTGATAAGGGGCCATCCATAAATTACGTCACACGTAAATGGGGAGGGAGGGTATCACCGAAATGTGACAATGTGTGACAAGGGGCAGGAGGGGTCGAAAGTTTTGTGACGTCACATGTTAAAATTTAAAATACTGAAACGTGAAATCTAGATGTGAATAAAAAACTCTAAAAATCTACGAACGTGATCTATATTTATCAATAATTCACTATATTTATTGATTCGAGTGAGACTCAACTTCACAAGAATTTTGAATGGTAAGGGTTTAAATAGGTTTAAGTCGTCTGCGAGTGCTCGCTTGTTTTTTTACCGTTCCGCGCGTCGCTTGTTAGCGAGACCTGCGACAAGTACTGCCACATGCGCCGGCGCAGTGACTTCAATACGTTCCTATTGTTTACTTGACCATTGTCTTTTGCCGAGTGACAGTCAAAGTTATCTCAGTTTACTTATTTTAATATTTTTAATTTATCATTAAATTATTTTAAAATGAATAAAAAGATAGATTTAGGTATTCTCTACCGTAGATTATAAATTGCTGATATAAAAGAGTGGATCCAAAGCCCATGGACACTAGATAATTAAGTTTTTTATATATATAATTAACGTAATTAGTCGTTTATTGTTTTTTAACTAGTCGTTGTTTTTTCAGTTATCTGAAATATTGGAATTTATGTTGATTTTATAAGATTATTTAATAAAAATAAGCAAAAAATGGAAAAAGCTGTTTTCTCTCGATTATTTTTGAGTACATGAATAAATTTTAAAAATATGTGACGTCACTTCAGGAGGGGGGGGCTTATAAAAATGTGACAACCTGTGACAAGGACGGGGGGAGGGGTCCAAAAGTCCCGAAATTCGTGTGACGTAATTTATGGATGGCCCCTAAGTAATATTGAGGCCTAAAAACATTTACATCAAACCAGAGATTTCAATGGAAATGCCACTCCTGAGGCCTTAGGTATTATGCCTCTATGACGGAAATTAGAAGGCCGTACATTAAAAAGTGAATACATTCTTGAATACCGTGACTAACATGAATATTTTTTTATATAGGAGCAGATATATCTAAAACAGGAAATATCGTCTGAAATAATTTAATGGCTACAATTAATATTGCACATCGAGCCTGTGAAAGACGATCGGCTCGTTATCTCTGTTGCAAATTGCCACGTAGGCAGTCTGCAACAGAGATAACGCTCTACGAAGTCGAAACGAGCCGATCGTCTTTCGCAGGCTCGATGTGCAATATTAATTGTTAAGTAGGTACTGTACACGTTCTTTGAAGCACAGACAGTCCGATATTGGTCAAAACTTGATCAAAATGGTCGATAAACGTCATATAGGTACGGTGCGAAAGAGATAACGCTCTACAGACCCGAAATAAGCCGAAGTCTCCTTCCTAGGCTCGATGTGCAATATTTATTGTTGAGCACTGTAATATCAGTGCGACTCGGGGGAGGGAGGGGTACCAAGTAGCCATCGATGACACAATGCAGCTTCTCAAGTAGCCCATACAAAAACTGTCAACTATTTGGTACTTAGCGACAAGGGTTCCAGATTTTAATATTTCTTTGACTAAGTTTTTGGAAAGAAGATATTGAAGAATTTGATATCTTTACTGTTAATATTTATTCTAACTTTCATTTATCAATAATGTGTTTATTTTTTTACTATAAGTAATTTCGTACGTAACTTCACGCCTGTAATCCCCGAGGGGGTAGGCAGAAGTAAATGCATGCATTCAAGCATACATGCAAACCCTCACGATTCGCCGGTTACGTTTTCGCCCATGTAATGGAAATGGAAAAATCCTAATAGAACCAGAGATAAAGGACTTTACACCATTATCTCTGATAACCCACGACCCGGGAATCGAACCCAGGACCTCAGCGTAGTAGTGGTAGCAGGTCCTTCCTAAACTCGATGTGTTACTAGTTTACTAGTATTATACTTAAATACGATGCATAAGGTTTGTATACATGTATGTATATCTTCATGGCTGGTTGGGCCGATTATGATGAAATTTAATACGAAGTTGTGTTAATCCTGAGAAAGTACATACGGATGAAGTTGCTGTAAACAGTTATTATTTATCTTATAATTTCAACAACCCAGTAATTTGAGGTAACTTACTTATCTATTAATGATTTGTAATCTAGGGCAGCTTGTAAAGTTTTAGCTGCATATTTCAATTGATCCTTTTGGTTGTTGAATTTACGGAATGGAAATACTAAACCAGGGCTAGAGAATACTACAACTGGATCTCGATACTCCAGATAGGCAGTGTTCAGCCACCAATCCTCTAACCAATTAAGATGCTGCTCGGCCCGTTTCTCCAATAATGTCTAAAATCAACAAAAACTTACATTATATACTCATAAAATAAAAACTTCTTATCAAAAAATGAAACCGGCGAAAATAAAACTGAAAAGCAAAATATAAAATCTTTTTATTTATTTAATCTTAATAAATACATTCCTTAGTAATTAATCTGAGTATACCTAAGTAATTTTAAGTCGGCGCCAAACGAACATATTCATTAACTAGCCGGCCCGTGCCCATATCTATTATTAAGAATAGGATTAAATAAATAAAAAGGATTTTATTTTTTGCTTTACAGTTTCATTTATTTTCGCCAGTTTCATTATTTTTTAAAAAGTTTTTATTTTATAATTTTTGTTACTTACAAAAAAATGACGATGAAAAAATAATCAAAATCTGACAACTCTTCAGACTTACCAGTACCATCATAACTTTTTGAAAAAAGTTGTATCATTTATGTTACAATCAGTGAGAGAATTAACAATCATTCCCTATTTTCTACCCATAAGGTTGGATACACTTGGGCAACTTAATGGCAGGCAATAAAAGCTATATTTGATTGGTTTTGTGTAGGTTGACCTCTGTTTGAGTTTACATACATTTCCAAGTGAATAATAATAATAATAATAACCTGGCAACCCTCTAAAAGAAAATATCATCCTAGTGTCTTCCGCATTTATATATTTTATTTTACACTAAAGAGTTTTCTTATAATAAAATACCACTGATCGGCAAATTTATATATAAAAGACAAGTGTGATAAATAGTGATTTTCAACAATATAAACTGTTTAAGAAATGTAAAATGTTCAATAAAAATACGATGACATTAAACAAATGTGTCATATAATGACAAGCAAAAATTAGAAAAAAATTGTGAAATAATGTAAATATTACAATACGGACACAACAAAAACATGTGTGAAAGATAAAATGAAGGTATGATAACAAGGGCGAGGGCCAGAGATGCAGCACGAGCACACCCACCACCACCGGACTCGTCGCTGAGCTCCGCCTCGCAGCCGCCGGACGCCGCTCGCATTACGAGTGCTGTGTCACCGGCCGCTGCAGTTGCTCTAGCGACGAGTACTTCTCCCCGGCACCGTCACCACCACCTGCGCGTCGTCGAGGGAGACCCCGGCCGCCGACTTGCTTAGGACTTCGGGACCAACCGGTCCCGAGTGGGGTCCCCGCTGTCGGTGGTAATGTGCCGCGCATGAAATGGACACCGAAAATTAATGAAAACGTCATGCGCGCATATTTCGGGGCTACAGAGGGGGGAACCAACCTTACTGCGTATCGTAGTCGTATGCTGCCTCTGTTTCAGACCCTCGAACCATCAGTCAACGTGTCGAGCCAACGTCTATCGGATCAGGTGCGTGTCATTCAGCGTGGACGCATGCTGGATGACAGCGTACTTGATCGGCTACGCACCGAGATGCAGGGTTACCGCTCAACTCCCGCCCCACCACTACCTACGGTACCGACGCAACGAAACAATAACGCGAGTGCACCGGAACCCGATGATGGGGAGGAGGTAGACCAGGTAACAACTGTAAGTACCCGATGCATTGATCAATTGAGGAGCGCCTTGGAGCATGCTCTTCGTGAATATCGGTCCACTTTGCCCGCGGATAGGCCACGTTTGCCTCGGTTGCCCATGCATAAACGGAATGTGGCGCTAGTGTGTGCTCTGAATTCGCTGTTGCCAGAATACATTGACAACAGCGAAAATCTCGGTGATACTCACTCGATCCTGTACTGCGCGGCTGTCGCGGTGTGCCGTGTAGCTCGTGTCAAGTTACCAAGTCCTGATACAGCTACGCGGCCGAAACCTACAACACCAGTCTGGCAGTGCCGGATCGAGCGGCGTATTGCTGAAGCCAGAGCACTCATTGGCAAGCTAATCTGCTTCAGGATGGGCAATACACGCCCAAGGGTAGTGCGTTTTGTGAGGCGGGCGTTTTCAGGGACTGGAGTCAGCCCCCAGGACTATCCAGCTCGCCTCACAGAGCGCATTGACTTCCTGAAGCAGAAAGTTTATGCATGGGAAAACCGGATTAGGCGTTATAAAGAACGCGTGGACCGGTATGAACAGAATAGCATGTTCCAGGGTGATCAAAGGCGGGTCTATAGACTGTGGGAGCGGCCTAACCAAGGAGTGGCTGACCGGGGTCGGCCGGATGATGACGCTATGCTTTCATTTTGGCGAAGCATCTGGTCGGAACCGGTCGGTCACTCTGAGGGTGGCTGAATGCGGAATGTTGAAAGAGCGTGCGAACCAATTCAGGAAATGAATTCCATAAATATCACAGAAGAAGACGTAGCCAATGCAGTCCGTCCGATGCCGAACTGGAAATCGCCGGGACCGGACGGACTGCACAATTTCTGGTTAAAGTGGCTGCGTAGTTCGCACGCTCGTTTAGCAGTCCAGTTTCAGTCATCTCTGGAATCAGGCTCTCTCCCACAGTTTCTAACGACTGGTGTGACCCACCTGCTCCATAAATCAGGTAGTACCGCGGAACCCAAAAATTATAGACCAATAACTTGTCTACCGACGGTTTATAAGGTTCTTACATCCATTCTGAGAGTTAAAATAACTAAACACATTGAAGACTCCTCCATCTTGTCTCTCTCTCAGAATGGATGTAGGAGTGGGTCCCGCGGTACTAAGGAGCTACTCCTCATAGACATGGCAATTAGCCAGCAGGTTCGTCGCAACCGAAAGAGCCTATCGACATGCTGGATAGATTATAAGAAGGCCTACGATTCCGTGCTGCATACATGGCTCATGCGGGTCCTGGAGTTGTATAAAATTCATTCAACTCTTCGGGCCTTTCTGGGCTCATGTATGATGCAGTGGAGTACGGTTCTTAGCTATCCAGGGTCTCGGCAGCCCCTGGCGGTTGGCGAACCTGTGAGAATTGCCAGGGGCATTTTCCAGGGCGATAGTCTGAGCCCCTTATGGTTTTGCCTGGCCCTGAATCCTCTTAGCACGCTGCTAGAGGCTTCGGGGCTTGGCTATCGGTTGCGAAGAGGTGGTCGGACGATATCTCACCTGCTATACATGGATGACCTGAAATTGTTCGGTTCCAGTAATTCCAACCTGTCTGAGCTACTGAAGGTAACTGAAAACTTCAGTAACTCTATCGGGATGGAATTCGGAATCGAAAAATGCGCTGTTATGCATGTACGACAGGGGCAGATAATGGAATCTGAGGGAATGAATCTCCCGGGTTCCATCCCGTTCCGAAACCTCTCTGCCACCGAGAGCTATAAGTACTTGGGTATGGCGGAGGCCTTAGGTATACGCGAGGTCGAGATGAGACAATCGTTGAAGGAACGTTTCTTTGGTCGCCTGACAAAAGTTCTGAAAAGTCTTTTGTCGGGCGGTAATAGGGTGCGCGCCTTCAACGGTTGGGTCATGCCGGTCTTGCTGTACTCCTTCGGCATACTCAAGTGGACTCAGACCGAACTGGATGCCCTTGACAGGCGAGTTCGCTCTTTACTGACAGCGCACCGCATGCATCACCCACGGTCTTCGGTGATGAGATTATACATCCCACGGAGATGTGGGGGTCGCGGCGTTCTAAGCGCCAAGACCCTACACAACCGTGAGGTGTGTAATCTCCGAGAATACTTTCTGACGGCCGGCGGAGAGATGCATCGGGATGTGGTGGCGGTCGACAGCGGACTCACCCCACTCTCTTTGGCTAAAAAGAACTGGCGCAAACCTGAGGTGCTCACGACTAGCGACCGCAGGATTGTATGGCAAGGCAAGGAGCTACACGGGCGTTTTTACCGGGCCCTCCATGGGCCCGATGTAGATTTCTTAGCGTCTGTGGCCTGGCTGCGATTCGGTGACCTCTTTGGGGAAACCGAAGGTTTTGTTTGTGCAATTATGGACGAAGTGGTAATGACCAACAACTACCGGAAGTTTATCCTGAAGGATGGAACGGTCGACATATGTCGGGCATGCCATCGACCGGGTGAATCAATCAGGCATATTGTTTCCGGCTGTTCGAGTCTTGCCAACGGCGAATACTTGCACAGACACAACCAAGTAGCCAGGATAATCCATCAGCAACTTGCCTTGAAATACGGTCTTGTAGCCGCGGAGGTGCCGTACTACAGGTATGTGCCCGACCCAGTTCTGGAAAATGACCATGTCACGATGTATTGGGACCGATCTATCATCACTGACAGGACTATTGTTGCCAATAAGCCTGATATAGTGGTGATAGATCGCTCGGAGCGCCGCGTAATGATGATCGACATCACCGTCCCGCATGATGAGAATCTCGTGAAAGCCGAAAAAGACAAGGAAATAAAATATCTTGACCTGGCTCACGAGGTTGTCGCCATGTGGGATGTGGATTCGGCCATCATTGTGCCGATAGTTGTATCGGTGAACGGGCTGATAGCGAAGAGCCTCGACCAACATCTCAAGAGGCTCTCGCTAGGTGGATGGATCAAGGGTCTGATACAGAAAGCAGTACTCCTCGGCACGGCACGCATAGTGAGGAGGTTCCTGTCTCTGTGTCCCTAACCACCGGCAGCTTGGACCCTGCTCTCGCTGCCGGCGGCACACTATTTTTTAATCTTAATATATATAAATCTCGTGTCACAATGTTTGTCCTCAATGGACTCCTAAACCACTTAACCGATTATAATAAAATTCGCACACCATGTGCAATTCGATCCAACTTGAGAGATAGGATAGCTTACATTACGCTATGACTAATAGGAGCAGAGCAGCGCGGGCGAAGCCGGGGCGGGCCGCTAGTTTTTTATATATATATTTGTTGTTTTTTTTTATACATATATATGTAAAAAAATATTTGATAAGTTGGATGAATAAATAAGTGGAATAATAATAAATTATTCGGTTCTAATAATTCGCAACTGATGGAATTATTGAAGGTGACTGAAAACTTTAGTAACTCTATCAGGATGGAATTTGGAATTGAAAAATGTGCGGTTATGCATGTAACTCGAGGAGAGATAATGGAATCCGAGAGAGTACAACTCACGGATTCCATTCAACTTCGATCGCTCTCCGCAACCGAAACCTACAAGTACTTGGGTATGTCAGAGGCCTTAGGTATATGCGAGGCTGACATGAAACAATCGTTACGAGTACGATTCTTTGGCCGCCTGAAAAAAGTTCTTAAAAGTTTCCTGTCAGGCGGTAATAGGGTTCGTGCTTTCAACGGTTGGGTCATGCCAGTCTTGATGTACTCCTTTGGCATACTCAAGTGGACTCAGACCGACCTGGATGCCCTAGACAGGGGGGTCCGCTCTCTGCTGACATCATACCGGATGCACCACCCACGCTCATCGGTGATGAGATTGTACATCCCACGGAAGTGTGGGGGCCGAGGCTTTCTTAGTGCTAAAACCCTCCACAACCGTGAGGTGTGCAATCTCAGAGAATACTTTCGGGCCACCGATAGGGGTATGCACCGGGATATGGTAGCAGTTGACAGTGGACTCACACCTCTCTCACTGGCTAAAGAGAACTGGCGCAAACCTGTGGTGCTGACGACCAGTGACCGCGTGAGTGTATGGCAGGGCAAGGAGCTGCACGGACGATTTTACCGGGCTCTTCATGGGCCCGATGTAGACTTTCTTGCGTCTGTAGGCTGGCTACGATTCGGGGACCTCTTTGGGGAAACCGAAGGTTTTGTATGTGCAATTATGGACGAAGTGGTAATGACCAATAACTACCGGAAGTTTATCCTGAAGGATGGCACGGTCGACATATGTCGGGCATGCCACCGACCGGGGGAATCCCTCAGGCATATTGTGTCCGGCTGTTCGAGCCTTGCCAACGGCGAATACTTGCACAGGCACAACCAAGTAGCCAGGATAATTCACCAGCAACTTGCTCTGAAATACAACCTTGTAGCCACGGAGGTGCCGTACTACAGGTATGCACCCGACCCAGTACTCGAAAATGACCATGTCACGATGTATTGGGATCGATCTATCACCACTGACAGGACTATTGTCGCCAATAAGCCTGATATAGTGGTGATAGATCGCTTGGAATGCCGCGCAATTATAGTCGATGTCACCATCCCTCATGATGAGAATCTCGTGAAAGCGGAAAAAGACAAACAAATTAAGTATCTCGACTTGTCTCACGAGATTGTCGCCATGTGGGATGTGGACTCGGCTGTAATTGTACCGATAGTCGTCACGGTAAACGGACTCATGGCGAAGAGCCTCGACCACCATCTTAAGAGGCTCTCGCTGGGAAGTTGGATCAAAGGCTTGGTGCAGAAAGCGGTTCTTCTCGACACGGCACGTATTGTGAGGAGGTTCCTCTCTCTGAGCCCCTAACCGCCGACAGCTTGGACCCTGCTCCCGCTACCGGCGGTAACCATTTTGTATTTTTTTATATATACGTTGTTTTTTTTTTTCCTTATATACATGTATATGTAAAAAAATATATAATGAGATTATGAATAAATGAGTGAAATAATAATAATAATAAATACTCTTTATTGCACACCAAAAGTACATGTATACAAAAAAAAACACTTAAGAATTATGTGGTACCAAAGGGCGGCCTTATCGCTAAAAGAGCGATTTCTTCCAGGCAACCCAAAAATCTAAAGAAATACTTAAAATTAAACTGGCAGGGTGTGCTACACTAAGTACTGATAGTATGATAAAAACATAAGATAAAAATTGGAAACGACAGTGAACAATAGCAACTAAAAATACATAATAAAGAAAGAAATATATTCACAACATTTAGAGAGAAGAAAGATAATGGGCCTTAACTTGACGTTTGAAAGTTTCAATAGTTTGAATTTGTCTAATAGTGTGGGGTAAGGAGTTCCACAAACGTACAGCTTCGACAGAGAAGGATTTGGAGAAAAAACTACTACGATGTAAAGGGATATTTAAACGCAAAGCTAAAGAGGAACGAAGGGACCGGGATTGGGAAAGGTGTGAAAATTCAAAGATCTCTTTTAAGTAAGTGGGGCTTTCAGGATTAAATAGCACTGAGTACAAAAGAGAAAGAATACGTGCATTCCGGCGAAATTGAATGGGTAGCCACTTGAGCCTATTGCGATACTCGGAGACGTGATCATATTTCCGAAGACCAAATATGAATCTAATGAATACATTTTGCAAGCGCTCAAGTTTATTAAGTTGGCATTGGGTCAAATCAAGATAGCACACGTCAGCATAGTCTAGTATAGGGAACAGTAAGGAATGTGCAAGCGCAATTTTAGTAGGAATAGGCAAAAAGTTGCGTAACCTACGCAAGGAACCAACAGTGGCAAACACCTTCCTGCTAATATCGCTTAATTGAGGAGACCATGAAAGATGTTGGTCCAGCGTAATACCCAAGTTCTTAACAGTATTTTTAAACGGTATGTGGATACCATCGAAAAGTACCCGAGGTAAAGTATCCCAATCTATTTTACTGACTAGCCTAGAGCTACCAATTATAATCGACTGCGTTTTTTCGGGGTTAACTTTCAAGCCAAAAGAAGTGCTCCATGTTGAAATACGTTCAAGGTTACGGTTAATTTCATCAATTGCTATCGGAAGATCTCTCAACGAAGATCTAGTGTAAATTTGGAGATCGTCTGCATAGAGGTGATAGAGAGAAGAGATGTGAAGGCAAACAGAATTAATGAAAATAGCAAATAAGAGAGGAGACAACACGCCACCTTGCGGCACACCGGCAGCAGTAGCACACCAATTTGAGGAATGCTCGTGAGCTTGCACACGATGCCGGCGGCCGCACAAGTAATTACGGAACCAGTCAATTGCAGGCGGAGATATGTTAAGAGAACCTAAAGTCGCAAGTAGAATGTCAAAGTCAACAGTATTAAAAGCATTACTAAAGTCTAGCAATGTTAATACCGTTAACTGTTGACTATCCATGCCCAACCGAATGTCGTCGGTGATTTTTACTAAAGCGGTCGTCGTACTGTGACCTGGACGGAATCCGGATTGTAATGGATTGAACAAGTCATGTTTGGACAGGAAAGAACTTAATTGCTGGTGGACAAGGCGTTCAAGGACTTTGGACAGAAAAAGGCAGGATAGAGATAGGTCTATAATTAGAGAAACATGTAGGGTTGTTTTTTTTAGGCAAAGGGATTATATTTGCATCTTTCCAAAGACTAGGAAAGACACCAGAAGAAATACAAGAATTAAAAATTGAAGTAATTACAGGAGAAAGTATGTATGTATGTATCTTCACGCCAGGTCCCTAACGGGGTAGGCAGAGAGTGTAGAGCGCCAGATATCCCGGTTCAGACAAACCTCTCGTGCCTCGTCTACCTTCATCATTCTCTTCATACATGCACGCCGATTCCTAAGACTTTTGACCCCACCATCAGACAGAACTCGACCTATTTGGTCATGGTAGGTCAGCCTTGGTCTTCCTGGGCCTCTGCAACCATCCACATTCGCATTGTATATCTGTTTAGTCATTCGCTCATTCGACATTCTTTCTATATGCCCGAACCATCGGAGAGTTGAAAGGAGAAAGGATATCTAATAAGGGTATTATCATTTTTCGACTAATATTATCACATCCAACGGCATTCGAACTGATCGCTAATATGTTCTTCCTAACATCACGCTCAACAAATTGACTAAACACAAATGCGGAGTGACTAGGAGTGGGCCCCTGTGAAAGATTAGACAAAGTATGTGTTTTTAAAACATCATCTATAGATGTGCAAGTAGAGAAATGCTGATTAAGCATGTTGATATCTAAATTATTGGGAAGAGAATCAGCGCTAGACTTCCCAACTCCTAGTGTTTTCAGAAATCGCCAGACTTTCGCTGGATCTTCGTTTTCTACTGAGTTATGGATATGGCGACGTTGTGCATCTCTACAAACCCTATTGCAGCGATTCCGTGAAGAAAAATATTTCTGCTTGTTTTTTTCAGTTGGCACCGACTTATATTTTGACTTAGCATTAACTTTTCGTTGCATTAGTTGTTTTATATCATCGTTAATCCAAGGCGCAGGAAGATGTTTTACACGTATTGGTTTAATGGGAGCATGCACATCATATAGACCGATAAGCAAAGTATTAAACAGAGTGTAAGTATTAAACAAGTGAATTCCTTATTACTCTATTGAAGACATATCCCACCCATCATTAGTGAGTAACTATACACATTTTGAATCCAAAGTAATTCAAGAGACAATTTCAGGCTCTTTTCCCTATTATTCATTTAACCATCTCAATGGTTACCACAACAATTTCCTTCCCGTGAATTGTATAATTTTACCTACTGTTTTACCTATTGTTAATGTAAATTTGTGTCAATATATAAGACTTTTATCCTTATACCTACTTGTAATTTCTGTCCAATTCCTCCATTGCTAGCAAAATCCTTAACAAGAGCTGAAGTTTGAGCTAACTCTTCATTATTAAGAAAAGGCTGAACAGTTTTCAAATATTTATTCAAGGTATCTCCAAGTTTGGGCACTGGCAATCTAGGTAAAGTTTGTACATTTGAAGCTGGCTTTGCTGATGTATAGTTGCATATCAGTTGACACGAACTGATATATGGTTCCAAGATGAAACTCTTTTGTCCACACTGAAAATTAAGATTATTTTTACCAAAAGTCATACGTAAATTACAATATTATTTGTAATGTGCTCTTACATCTATGATTAATTATATGCGAAATTAATCTAAACGAGTTTTACAATACTTACCACTTTTATTCCACGAATCATTTTCAAATCCTAAAAAAGATAAAGAGATAATGTTATGCAACATCAAATGTAAACTGGGTAAAACTTTCTATTAACTACTGTCAATTTGTAGGGAGAGGGAGAGGTAACTGTCCTTTTTATACCATTCCCTCCCCCACGCAACCCCATTGTTTAGGCGATGCACATGATTAAAGTTAGGGATAAAATAGTGCTGTTTCTGACAGCTCGCACAACAACACACAGTTTTTAAGAAAGTCGATAGTATTTCTTAAATAAAAGATCGGATCTGGCATTTTGTCAGCCTGCAGCTGCATAAATAAATAAGAAACATGGCATAAAATAGAACTAAATGCCTTCGTCCAGTAATGAAAAGTAAATGTCAATGGCAGCATGATTATATGGAATAAATGAAGCTTTATAAGGATATTTTAAAAATTATATTTCATCAACTGTGCATTTGCATAATGTGAAACATTGCAAAACGAGTTATTATGGGCTGTTTAGGAGTGCTATCTACAAAAAAAAAACCTTTCAAAATCATGGAAAGTGTAGCACATTGGTTTAAAAATATTTATTATGGCAATTCTATCCTGATACTGATAACTGTTGAGTAACATGTTTACATAGATGACTTCATGTAGGTACGAGCCCACCAACAGGCTCCAGTAAGATAAGGAATTTATTAATTAAATAAAATATTCTGTTCAGCAACTCTAAATTATACTGTACAGACGATAGTCTTGATACCCATTTTAACTAAACACATTTTCTAGAAATAAGTATATGAAAAATAATAAAAGTTTTATAGTAATAATGGATGTAGACATAATACTGTCCATTAAAGTGATAACCAGGGTAGATATTATGTGATAACTTTCCATATTGCACAAATTATAAAAAAATTAGACACTTTTAGAGTTGTTCATAATAATTTAAAAAATATGAAAATACTTACTTGGTTTTCGGTATTAGACCTTTGAACCTTACTATTGTTAGACATGAATTTACCTTCACAATACACACGTTATCACAAATTATTATACAATAAGTAGGTATGCAGGAAAGTGAAAGGAATTCGAATGGTTATAATCGTGCGATATACGATTCACCTACCGCTCACGTACGGGGCCAAGTTTTGCGGAACCGGTTGTAAGAAGTATAATGTCACTTATTATTGAGTTTCACTTAAACAGGTAAAGACAATAATCTTGACAATATCATTAATGAAACTTATTTAAATATATTTCCGATTTAGAACTCTATCAATGTTATCAGCTGGCGAACAATGACTGTGGTGACTGGTGAGGTGAGAGATAATAAAAATGTACACTTTGATAATACATAAATTAGATATATCAAATCACAAAATATCTAAAATACATTACAAAATTGAACTTTGAAGCTTGGCTGTGGAATCGGCCAAACGATCTAGGAATTGTTGTGCTAATTTATGTGGTAAAAAAGTAGATAGTGACTCGGCAAATACTGATCGATACCTCCGTATACTTCGCCAAACCAAGGTACTCGGTGTGCTTGGGGAGATACTTGAGCAAAATTTTCTCCATCCATCCAATTTCTTTTTCTTTAATAATTTTTGAGTGCTCCTCATAACATTATTTAATATTGCAAAGTTGTGAGAGGTCATTGAGTGGCGATAAACCAATTCGGCCTCCTTTCTTTTCTTCACCGCACTTGTACACTCTTTATCCCACCAGGGCGGTGAAGAAATAAAGCGAGACTTGCGAGTTTTTTGGGGAAACAATTTCTCCGCTATCAGTTGTATATGTTTAACGAGAGCTTCGCAACATGCTATTTCATTGTCTTTATCTATTTTAGGCAAAAAATCAAACCCTTGTTTTAATAGATTTTTGTAGTCTGTCAAATAGTCTTTATTTAATCTGTAGTGAAGTCGATAGCAATGGAGGTTGTTGGTCTGTGGGCAATGGTTTTGTTTGTGATTTTGATTTTGGCGTGTTGTTTGTGTTGTAAGCATTTTAATAGGTGAATTGATAGGAAAATTAATTAAAATCGGGAAATGATCACTTCCGAAAGTAAAAGGGAGGGCGTCCCATTGTAATATGGATGCTAGATCAGCTGTACATATGGATAGATCAATGGCACTTAGACCTTGTGCAGGATCTGTGCGACGAGTCGGTTTTCCTGTATTTAAAACACATAAATCATGTTTATCCAAAATTTCGAGAAGGTCATCTCCATACGAATTCGAGGAGGAGGATCCCCACGAGACGTGGTGACAATTAAAGTCTCCTAGAAATAGAAAAGGTCTTGGTAAAACGGATAGAATTTTATCGACTTCTTTTAGTACATTTATTGATGGTTTTGAAATATATACAGATACTATACAAATATTATTTACAGAAATAGATACAATGGAAATGTCATCATGATGAGATGGAATATTTACAAGATGATAATTGTACATTTTTTTTATTAAGATGACTACACCACCGTAGCCATCATGTCTATCCTCTCTCTCACACTGATACCCAGGTATTTTAAAGGGTATTAATGGCTTAAGCCAAGTCTCGGAGAGGACACAAATAATTGGATCATATTTGTTGAACAAATAAATAAGATCACTTTTCTTATTTATGATACTACGGCTATTCCACTGTATAATTTTGGGACAAAGAGCCATTTTGAGAGTTTTGAATTTTATTAAGAATGGTTAATATAGGGGCAACGTTGGACGGTTGAAGAATATTGTTCTGTAATAACAATTGAATTAATATCATTAAAATATTTGAAGATGAATCTTGTGTTTCACTATCATCTTTACTAGTAATGAATCCACACCCATTAGCTGGTGCAGGTATTTTATATTCATTTATAATTGCTTGGTGGGCATGTCTATCATAACCCTCTTGTACAGTCTTAGAATATGAACAAGGTTTCAAGAAAACAGTCTTTTTGTATGATTGGCCATTGTTCTTACTAGGATTGAGAATTGATTCATTATTATATACAGGTGGTGTAGTTTTAGATTTCAGTACATCAGCAAAAGATTTGTTCATTGTTGGGTGTAACTTCGAAGCTTCTGCATAAGTAATGCAGCTTTGCGCCATTGTCTGTTTTATGTGTTGTTGTCTAGTTAATTCAGGACAGGTTTTACTAGTGGCAAAGTGTGAGCCAGAACATAAAAGACAAGAAGCACTTTCCGAGTCAACATTGCATGAATCACCTGAATGTTCATGACCACATTTGTAACATCGAGGTTTGGACCTACACTGGACTTTTGTATGTCCAAACCTGCAGCAGTTATAACACTGGATTGTCGGAAAGGTGTATAATTCTACACTAAGTGCATTATACACTCAATTCATAATAGGTATACTACGGCTAGAAGATTTTACCCCTGGTTCAGGTGGACTTAGCAGGTGTACCACGGACAATGACCCAAAAGGAGTAGGTAAGTAACTATATTAATCAAGTATTGCATAATATAAAAATTTAATATGGCTTATGGCCTTATTACACGATACGGTATTCAGGGTCCAGCAGAAAGGGTGGGCGTGGCCTCGCACCGGGTTGCCGCTTATTACATTATCCGGTCGACAGGGCCCTAATTCAGTCACAGTATTAAACGTTGAAATGGCACAATCACACAAACATGCCCATCAACGAGGCTCCTAAGTGATTTTTGCGGTGCTGCAGCTCCGAGTCACTCGTTACGCGAGCGTCGATGGGAATGATTGTGGGAGTGTGCCGTTTTGAACGTTTTGTACGTAATTTCCATACTGTTCATATTTGTTCTGTGTGTAGTTAGAGCATTAGGCTGACCGGGCTGCTCCAGTCGCCCTTATTAGGGCCCCTAACTCCCTAAATATTATTACACTACCGACCTTTGCTATCGGACCTTGAATACCGTGTCGTGTAATAAGGCCATTACGTCTAGTATACTCTATATAGTCAAGTCTAGCATGCCGCCTCTCCCTCAATCGAATAAGAAAATGGCAACTTTATTCTTGTTCTGTTATTTTTTGAAGTCTACATTGTATGTACCTTCATTGATTAGAAATATAAAATACATAAATTTCAATCAAACGTAATAAAAATCTTGCTATAAATTATATTGTTCTTTTATTTAGACCTTATCAATAGACTTACCTAAAATTATCTTTTATATACTTAGTGCATTATATTACATTTTAAGGATAATTTGATAAATATATATCGTTTACCAGGTAAAATAATAATTACTGACACCACACAGCTTTTTTTCTGATAGTAGGTAACATTTCTTACTTCAATAAAATTTAATAACATAATATAATACATACAAATCACTATCTTATAAGGTGTCATGTCACACATTAGATCACGAACAATAAATGCCAAGAATTATGAAAATTAACAAAATACTTATTCTATTTCAATTTACTAAATATTAATACACTTATAATATACATACCTAAGCCATTTAACATCAAAAGTTGTATGTTAAAAAAAACTCTAATCTATTGAAGTACCTAGCTGTATAAATAGAAATTCCATTATATACTTATCTAGACATATCATAAAATAATATTAATAACAATACAGTGAACTCACTGCCTTTTCAACAAAACTGTTTTTATTTGGAAATATACAACGTGTAACAGAATTGAATGTACAACCCGAAACTAGTTTGTTCACAATCGATAACGAAATCTATTTTAGACATTTTTGATATAGGTAATATTTTGTCCCAAAGTTAATTACAATTAAAGAAATTATGGTCACCCATTTGGTGAACAGCCAATACAAACGAAAATGAGACTAGTCTAGTCTATCCAAAATTAAATGCTAGTCTCAACAAGTTTATTAGAACTCGTTGCGACGTGCTTTTTATTACAAATAATAATTTTAAAAATAAAACAGTGGAAAATAAAAATGAATATTATAACTAGCGAGTGTTAAATAAGGGTACGCAAGTTACGCTCCGTCACTTTTTTCGATTCGTGTTTTATTTGTGGCCGTAGGTAGAGGAAGGTTATATTATTATTATTAAGCATGTAATTTCAATCGAGGTGTTAGATAGTGTGCATTATTACCGTTACATGTTGTATAAGTATATATATTTAGATGATTTCGATTTTCGATACAGTTTATAGTTGAATCTGTAATAACACCATTTTTGTTCCTTACAAATTAAAAAATTAAACGGATTAGAAATAGATGATTAAAGGTCCCATCCAAGTTATTTCATTACAGAGGGCTAGAATAATTTTAATAATATGTAAGTATGTATTTAATCTAATATTCTCTTCTATCGTATTATCTTCGGCTTGGGTTAATTAAATCAATAAGATTTATGATTACCTACGGTTTTTTCTATGGACATAATACACCGATTCACCGAAACAAGCTTAAATTGCGATTAAAAAGTATTAAATATATTTTCAAAACGATGACTGATTAATTTATTCAAATTAACTTAATTAAAAATTAAATCATATCAGCCATTTTTTCCTTAAAATCGAATCATAAATATATTCGATAAGGCAGTTAAGTCATTAATCAATATTGTATAATATGAATACTTGCATGTTAAGGCGGTGATCGCCAGTCATCAGAAGCGAATCCAGCAGGGAGAGACGCTAAGGGCCTAAGTCAAATATAACCATGATAATTCTTATAGTGTCCGGTATCAAGCCAATCCTAGGAATAGTTTCTCCCCCTTCCCAGAACTCAGAAATTCAGTCGAGTAGCGGGTGATCTGGTAGTGAAATTTGTTTAGTTACTTACTCCAATCAAAACTATTGTTATAAAGTTATTATTAACACATATTTTAAAAAACCAGTCAAGTGCGTGTCGGGCCACACGCAGTGTAGGGTCCGTATTCTGTAGTTTTAAGGTTTTTAAATCAGAATCAAATTATTATTAAACTATTTGAAACTAGCGCGACCAAAACACGCCTGGCGCTATCTATCGCGGAACTTTATTTATTATTTCCAAATACAGTGTAAACTCTAATAACTCTAACGACACTGAAGGGACTGTGCATTTTATGGCGCTAAATAGAGTTGTCATTAAATGCAGAGTAGAGAGAATGAATAGATACATTGTAATCTATGACTCGTACAAAGACAGTCTACACGTGCAAGCAATCCTAATTTGTAAACAAAAGAAAGAATTTTTTAGAAAGTTCCGTATGTATGATGCAGACAGTCGAGTTTATTGCGGACTAGGATAATAAAGCGACAAAAGAACGTACACAGCTGCGCAGTTTTTACTAATTTTAGCAATTAAAGAAAAAGGTATATAGGTCGTTATTGAGAGTGGGTGAATGCTATATCATGTAGAGTGTATCATTATATGAAAGACAAGCTAAATCAACCAAAGCCGATGGTTTCGACGCTTGAGTCGTCTAGTTTAGTTTTGTCGTTAAATCGAGGGACGTTAAATGGAGTTTACACTGTAATTTATATTTTTTTCCGAAATACTTGTAACATCTTAACATTCCCAGTACCTCGAAGTTTGGTTATGTGCCCGGAGATGTCAACAGGCTCGCCACCTGTTACATGGGCCGAAAACGTAACCGGCGAATCGTGGGTGTTTGCATGTATGCTTGAATGCATGCATTTACATCTGCCTACCCCTTCGGGGATTACAGGCGTGAAGTTACGTTTATCTTAACATTAATGAATCTATTGTAAACATTTAAATGAAATTAATTTCCTTGAAGATGAAATGAAAAAAAAAAAAATTTTTTATGGAGTTGCTCGAAAGTTTCCAGGAAAATACATTTGGTCGACTATTACTAGCAAAGTTGTAAAGCCAACTGAAGTGTGATAGTTTTCCTTTCAATTCCATTATATATAGCTACTACTGCAGTCACGTTTGAATTTCTAACAACAACCGTTTAGTTGGTAGGTGGGGGGGACATTTACTGCCATGAAAATTGGAACTCTAAAGCTTAATAAGTCGTTGCCGTGAAGATACAACAACAACCATTAGCAGTTGATCATAGAATGTTTCTCACGGAGCATCTACCTACTATATAACTTTTTTGTAACAATACTGTAACATTAAATGGTAAGCTACATTTTTATAACCACTTGTAATTATTGCCCGTTTTTGCAATGAATGGGTACAGAATGAAACGACTCCTTTGAATTGCTGTAGAAAAACGGATTTATCTCCATTTCTAAGTAATTAATTGCTTTCTTTTTGCTTTTGCATGCACACTTATCCGAGCCGAACGAATCGAAGTCAAGAAGGCCTCGCACCTATGAATTATAATGTAAAGAATTGTAAGTACCTAAAAGAATTACACGTAGAGACAGACCGTGAGTGGGGCATAAATGGGACACAATGAGACAGCGGAGCGCAATCTAACTATTTTACGGACGTTTCCTTGCCGCTCGGCGAAATGACCTAATCGCGACCAATCGAATGCCAGTATAAAATAATGGCAACCCATTATACGTCCCACTGCTGGGCACGAGTCTCTCCCCTTTTTGGGGGGAACCCTGCAGCTTACTCCACCACGCTGCTCCAATGCGGATTGGTGGAGGTGGGTGGGTTAGTGGCCAACCCGCTGACGGATGTTTTCAAACCGTTTCTGTTTTTTGCGTAAATGGAACCAAAATCGAAGCGATGATTGTATGAAAGATACATTTCTATACATTATTATTCGTAGCCTCGCACGCATATCTGCACCGAAGAAGTCGTTTTCATATCCTTTACACCGGTCGCACTGTTATTGCGTGTGAGATGTGATGGATCTTTGATGATTGTGATGGATTGTACAGCTCTTTGGGTTTTAAGTTAGGCTTTAGATAAATGTATACCGATTTCACTTTGTTTTAAATGAAACATCATCATCATATCAGTCGAAATACGTCCACTGTTGGACGACAAAGCCTCCTCATAAGGGAGATATTTTGCGATCGCAGTTGCGGTAGTTTTAACGTAGGACGCTGCTGCCCATCTTGCGTTATTGCATTTACTACTGCCCTATCACAATGGTTTGACCGCCATTGTTCGGTTGACTGACTCCGCTAGTGGTAGAACTCTCTTCCGTAGAAGAAAATTCTTGCGCTAGTGGGTGGTGGGGTCGTCCCGTCCCGACGCCCGATTTAAATGAATAAGACCATTAAATCATTTTGTTTTGATTAAAATCAATGTTATAATGCATTTTAAATCTATACGCCTTATGAAACCTATACCCATACCGACCCCATACATTAAAACACTACCTAGATCTCTTCACTAAAATAGCTACAAACAGCGCTTGCTGATGTCATTACAGATATTGTGATATCGTTTTTAAAAATGTACTTACCTAATCACTTAATTTGAACACTGAACCCACTTTATAAATCAATAAAAAAACAAGAGTTTAGTGTGGGTATTCATTATTTTCTTCATCGGTTTCTCAAATTTAAAATATGTGGAATGTAAACACCAAATATGAACATTTACAGAACAATATCTTTGATA
The DNA here is from genome assembly GCA_036365455.1 of Macrosoma leucophasiata. Lineage (NCBI taxonomy): Eukaryota > Metazoa > Arthropoda > Insecta > Lepidoptera > Hedylidae > Macrosoma > Macrosoma leucophasiata. The sequence goes on along the minus strand of JAWQUS010000007.1, from coordinate 14,538,305 downwards.
TTAACATAAAATAAGCTTGTATATAATACTTATAATAGATTAAATTTGCATAGCACTGAATCTAAGATACATAATTATATTTAACATCTCACGTAGAGCTCTTATCTCCATTATGTACAAAATAGTGTTACGAAAAAAAATTTTCACGCATAGACATCATCTTATGTGATTCAAGTTAATTCACAAGCAGACACTGTAGCTTAGACATAACACTACCTACTGTTAGCTCTTAGATGAAAATAACAGAGATTATCTAAAACAACTCTAATCCATGAAGCGTAAGTACAGTATGCGCAAAACTAAAATGCGTCCGAGAAGTTACAAGTCGCTGCGACGCGATTTTATGGTGTAGAAGAGATATGTGTAAAGGAAAATGTAGCTTTTGGCCTGATGCCAAAATTGAAACTCGCTTTCTTAGCGATACCACAAAAAGAGAGGTCCGACCACAGAACAAATGTTTTAGGTATTTGTAAATGTTCAGTTTTTTAGACAATCTCCAATACTGACGTATTGCAAATATGCAAATCGTACAAATTGATAGCGTTGTCAAATATTTTCGGCAAGTCGAACAACCGTTGACTTTCCTTAATTTAATGTTTAAAAAAATCTGGAATGGGCACCAGAGCATTCTAGGGTGGGCACGCTGACACGGCCCTCTCTCTTTCATCGCTGCTCGTGCAAGTTGCCATAATTATACAAAATGAAGGCACACACATTGATTTTTTATCATTGAGTGTCACTTTCGTCCATTTTATAGCAAAGAGATCGAGGACATTCAGATCTGAAAAGGTTGGAAAACTTAATTAGGGTCCCATACCCAAATATTTCCTATTGCTATGCTTCAGACCGCCATCTGTTATGTGATATTTTTTTTATCTGTTATTTGATTTATTTTTTTATTATTGTAAATTAATAATAAATATATATATATATAAAAATCAAATATTTTAACTAAATACGTGTTGCTATTGCTTGTGACAGGATAAAATAATAAAAAGCCGAAAGTACGACTCGCTCTTGGCCCTAGCTTATTCATCCTTCAAACAGCAAGACATTTAATCCTGTCTAGAACTACAGTGTAAGCGTGCCGTTCTTCAACCATCTCCTTTCAGAATATTAGTAAATTACAAATACACAACTACAGGATTTGTCGATAGAAGCATGTCGAAATTCGCCGCACAGAGTCTGCCAGTGTGAACGAATGTAGATACGCTATTTTCTTTAAAACATGACTTTACGTCAAAAATAATTTAAGTATTACAAAATATTAATAAAATTAGCACTAATAGTACCGATATGAGATGCCGCGTCGCTAACCGAGCATTTCGTCTACCTGTACTGTCAAAAAGTGAATTCATAATAATTATATACTGCATTTATTACTATAAAATAGCCAACCATAAACATTATGACTGACCTCCAATGACAAGAGATGCCCAATAAGACATGTTTCTTTAAACAGGCCAGTTTGCATATAAAAATGAAATAAATAATTGGTTTTCCGAGCTTCTCTTTGGTTAAAACTGAAAAGGTTCGGCAAAGGAAAAGTTCCACTTTGGGCCCGCACCTTGTACACTATATCAAAAGTTAGAGAAAAATACGCAGAATCATGGAAAAATACTCAAAAAATAATTTGAATCGTTGTTTTCTTGTCGGATATATTTATTTTACGTAATTTTTGTATGACAGGAATATGTTGCCATATCGCTGCTATGACATTCTTGTTTCCGAAATATACTTACGACAACTAATTGAAGATTTAATTAACGATTTAAATAGCTGAAAATGATTTAGTATTTTATGCTTCATCTCTCATTATAGTGTACATGGTGCGGGACCAAGCTCCATACATTTTGGAACGTCTCCTTTCGGGTAAATTTTAAACTTAATTGAATTCTAACCCCCTTATTCATAAACGTTTTTTAACTAAAGTGTTACCAATATCTCCTTTGTCTTTTTCTAGCCTGCACATTTGACAATGCAACTGACAAAGACAAAGCATTCTATAGCTAGAACGTATCTAATGTACGTTTATTAATAAGGGGGTAAGTTTTTTATTTCAGAATTATATCTTGTGGTTCGTTTTCCATCTTTAAACGGATGGATGGCTTTCTCTTTAATTTAATAAGGTTTCATATACCTTATCTCATGTAATTCTCGTTTTGATATTATCTAGATTGTGATTATTATTACTTTTACTCAAGCAACATACAGTAAGTTTTATAAGATTTATGCTCATACATTCCGGTAAAGTTTTCCTTACAGATTATATAAATCCTAAATATTAATTTAAGACTCTACAACTACAAACTTAATTGAACCACTAAATTCATCTCAAACTACTTGTGTAAGGAATGTAATGTCTATTATGGGTTCTGTTCGAAACATGTGTTATACCAAAGTCGTCACACATAAGTAACGAAGTTATTGTATCACAAAATAGGTATCTAGACTTGTCATTCGAAAGCAGTTTAATAGTGTTTATACAGATCGTCAGGTTAAACGTGGGACACGTTAAATGAAAAGTAAGGCCAATTAAGATGATGAAGATCAATAAGGCCATGTCTCCCTTAGGTTCACAGCAAACGGTTATCTTCTGACTAACTCTGGCCGGCATTAGACCGCGAAAAATCTCGTATTTCAGCTTTCAAACGCACGAGCAAAAGGGACACGCCCGTTCCTCTCAGATTTACATCGCCAACCTTTTCGCCCCTATGTGCTAAAAATTTGCTAGCTTGCTAACTAAAAATCTCATACTTTGGCCTCTAAATCTCGTACGCATGAGCAAAAAAAACGTTATTGAATTTAGTTTGGTATCAAATTTCTCCTTTACTACCTAAAAATAAAAACCTACTCAATCTCATGTCCTAATCTCGTACGAGATTGGTCATGTCCTCGTAACTCGTACAACACACAACAAATCTCGTACGTTTGGCAACTCTGGACTGGAGTCGCTCGTTGCACGAGTCGGTACAACACGCACTGTTTGCGCACTCCATTTAAAATATATAGAATCCGTCTCACCGTGAGCATAATGGAGACGCGGTCCAAACTCGCGCAAATTACAGCTGATATGGCTATATTAACGCAGGAGAGCAACATGTTGCAAATAACTGATACTCTGAATCGTGTCTCTCGGTTAACCTGCACTCCTACGGGAGTAGCTTGTGGAGGTGCAGAGTGCGGTGTTAGCAGGCGCAGTTGTCGCGCGCGGCGGGCGGCGCGGCCAGCGGGCGGCCCTGCGACGCCGGCTTGTGCTGCACACCCGACTCCGCCGCGTTCAGGTCCAGTCGCCCGTCTTGGATACTTTGGTATATCTTCTTGGCCGTCTCAAGGAACGCCTCTTCTACGTTTTGACCCCTGTGAAATATGAGATTTTTTGAAGTAGTTCACTGTATGTACGTACTCACAAAATGTGTTAGTCTAAGCCTGGGTTGCACCAAGATATTTGCTAAAGTTAAAGTTATTGTAACATTTCACACCCTTCTCTAACTTAACGGGCCCGCCCAAGTTGTAATACAAGAAACTCTTTGAACTGCGTCACACTAAATTTGAACGCGGGCCCGCGCTCAAACTGCACCGCGCCGCGCCGCGCTGCAACTGCCGGACGACAAACCAGGCGGCGCGGGAGCGGGGCAGGCGCAGCGCAGGGCAGTTTGAGCGCGGGCCGACGCTGTTGTATTACTATGGCGGTCATTTGGTCACGACACACCGAAGGCAGTGCAGCGCAGCGCATCGAGAACGGTTGGCGACTGTTGTATTTTTTTACAACGGCGTGATGAATATCAGTGAAAAGATAATCGAATTAGTGCGTAAAAATAAATGTTTGTATGATTTCCGATTTCAAGCTGTCTTTCGCAATCTTCAAAAGAACTTTTGGGCATTTTTTCACGAATATTCAAAATATGTGAAAAAAAAAAAATTTCATGACTTTCCAGCTCTCTGCAGAGACGATGAAATTGCCCATATTCTTTTGTCTTGTTTTGATATCATAAACCCAAATTCTTTTTTTTTTGCCTAAGAGCCAAGAACACCATGAATTTTTCATGCCGTCTGACATCTTGCAGCCTTCTGCCTGCCGCACACGTCAAACTGAACGCGGTTTAAACGCGGTCACGCGTTGTAACCGCTTGAAAACTGCTGCTGCGTTCAGTGTGCCGACTCCCGCGCTGCTACTGACCTGCCCTGCAACTGTCCTGCGTTTGGTTTGCAGAAGCCTTTAGCACTCTCGCAAGTTTAAAGTGGGAAACAACAGCTGACAAAGAAATTTGTTCCACGCCTAAACTAAGGACTCTTACAATTTTCAATGAAGTTATAGACTTTTCGTACTTGAAAATTATAAGAGATAAAATATAGCAAAGTTATGTCAAATATTTAAAAACAAGGTCTGTTTTAAGGGAAAATTACAGCTTTCCCAAACCTATGTTACACTCCGGTCACTCGGCTAAAATTCCATACAAACGCTTATTCTGGTTACCTATTACACAGACATCAATTAGCAAACGCGCACAGAGAAATGTAGCACGCACGTAGGGTTATGACATAGAGCAACACGGACCACTGGCCACGGCGGACCGGAGGGGAGTAGCCATATGGTCCAAAATTAACCAAAGTTATATCCACAATATGCTGCTTAAAGTCACTATTCCACGCGAACGAAGTCGCGGGCACGACTAGTACAAAATAAAATTGTTACTGCCATAATATATACAAAATTGGTGTATGTACCTTTACTCTTAGCAAAGAGGTTTGTACTCAAGTTACACTAAATGGTATGTATGTATCTTCACGCCAGGTCCCTAACGGGGTAGGCAGAGAGTGTAGAGCGCCAGATATCCCGGTACTGACAAATCTCTCGTGCCTCGTCTACCTTCATCATTCTCTTCATACATTCACGCCGATTCCTTACCTTTTTTCCGAAGACTTTTGACCCCCACCATCAGACAGAACACTATGTGGCTTCCAGTAAATTTACTTTTAAAAGGAAGCTCCGTGACCACTACCTGAGGATGTTTTGAGTACATATCTACCTACTTTTATTGCACTTTCGATTTCGTTATTCTAATATCAAATTGCGATTCTTTTAAGGTCTAAGTATTATAATATGTAACATTTCTTATTTATATGTATGTATATTTATTATTATATATGTATTATATATATATTATATATAATATATATTTAAGTATGTATGTATGTATTTAATAAGTAAGTTTATTATCGATATTTTACTATTTGCTTATTAAATCATATAATATGTCATTATGGTAAGTAAATCTTTTAGTTTATAACTTTATTCTCAATGCACCAACATTTTTTTTTCTCAACACAACCCCAAGGTTGACTGGTCGAGAATGCTTTATAGCATTAAGTCCGCCTCATGCATTTTGTAAGTGCAAGAAAGTTTAAATAAATAAATGGTGCTGTACTATAAGTCAAGACTACAAAGACTACAAAAACATTCAAACCAACTTACAGGACATCTAATACCTATTTTTTTCCATTTAAATAAATAAAAATAAAATACGCTTACACTCACAGCCCCACAGTAGGTATAAAACCTGTGTCGTGGGTGCCGTTGTACACATACAACACATACACAAACACCCAGACCCGAAACAAATATCTGTAGGCCATACAAATAATTGTCCCGGTGCGGGGATCGAACCCGCGACCCTTCGAATCAAACGGTCATCTCACACCGCTGGACTAATCGGGTCGTCTAATTTTCTTCTGCTATCAGTGCAGCCACTTTTAGCAAATAAGTTTAAAGCATTAAGACATTTCCCAGCCTTACTTGTGGATAGTTGCCTTTGCGTAGTGTAAAAAAAATGATATCACATATAATATTTAACAACAGTTACCTAGATGGGTAACACAACAGGAGTGAGTCTGCTAGGAGTGGGCCCTACACAATTATCATACAAACATCACATCTGCTCATAATCCACTTGACCGATTGCACAATACTGAAAAGGTAAAAAAAAACTGTTAACTACATCTACTCACGTTTTAGCACTTGCTTCAACAAACATTAATCCATTCTCATCAGCAAATTGTTTTGCTTCTTCGTAGGTTACATCTCTTTGGCCGTCCAAGTCAGATTTATTGCCAATCAAAAATATCACAGTACTAGGGTTAGTTAAATTACGCGTGTCTGTCAGCCAACTGCTTAAATGATTATAAGTTGACCTGAAAAATATTAATAATTTAAACACATTAATTTTAACAATAACAGTTAAACTAATTTTAGATGGATCCCACCTTACTGAATACATCAACACAATCTAGGGAATTACAAAAAAAAACGTAAAGTTAGAGGGTTTCGAAAATAACAGAAACACAAATCCCACAATACCCACCTGGTTTGCAAGACTTCTTTACAAATTTCTAAATAGTAATCTCAGAATTTAGAAAATGGTAAATGTGGTACACTTTTACCTGAATATAGTAAAATGGACTTCAAACCTGCAATCCCTGAAGGGGTAGGCAGAGGTAAATGAATGCATTCAAGGTTACATGCAAACACCCATGATTTGCCGGTTATGTTTTGGCCCATGTAACAGATGGCAAGCCTGTTGAGATCTCCGGGGTACCAAACTCCGAGGTACTGGGAAACTTCCAGATAATGGAAAAATCCCAATAGCACAAGAGATAAGGGATTTCATCATTTCACACCATTATCTCTGATAGTCTCTGACCTGGGAATCGAATCCAGGACCCCAGCATAGTTATAGTAGCCTGCTACCACTAGGCTGCTGCGGCAGTTCAATGTATCACAATACAATAAAGTGTACTGCATATAAGAATACTTTAATTAATCTTTCCATGGAATGTCAAAAAACAGATACATTAGCATGGAAATAATGCATGTGCCTATGCATAACAAATTAATTAACTAATTTGACACTCCATTATCATAGCAGAATATTATAATCTGCTTAACTGTACACACACCATCTATACAAAACTATGTAATATTCACGTAAATAAATGATTAAGATATCCTTATCAAGAACATCTAAGTATAAATGGATTTTTTTATTCTATCCCTGTGGACACAAAAGGTCACTATTCCCTATGGATCAGGAGTACATGTTTTTTCTTTTATGAAATGATCTATACCAATAAATAAAATTGGAGTGTCTGTTTGTAATATTAAAATAACAGCTTTTTACTAAATGCATATGTATACACGGTACATATACCAAAACAACATTTTTAACAATTTTTGTCTGTCTGTCTGTCTGTTTGGCGGGGCTAATCTTGGGAACGGCTGGACCGATTTTGACGGGACTTTCACTGACAGATAGCTGATGTGACAAGGAGTAACTTACTATTAGGCTACTATTATTTCCATACATCCATACATATATACATACATACCTACATACAAATAAGTAGATTGGAGGGTATCCAACTTTGACGACACTTCCACAGGTAGGTAGCTGATGTAATAAGGAGTAACTTAGGCTACTTTTATCTCCATACATCCATACATACATTCAAATAAGTAGAATTGGAGTGTATCCGACTTTGACGGGACTTTGACGGGACTTCCACGGGTAGGTAGCTGATGTAATAAGGAGTTACTTAGGCTACTTTTATCTCCATACAACCATACTTACATACATATAAATAGAATTTGAGTGTTTCCGATTTTGACGGGACTGTCACTGGCCAATAGCTGATGTGATAAGGAGTAATTTAGGCTACTTTTATACTAGCTGCGCCCAGTGCCGGATACAGCCAGTGCGGGGCCCGTAGCAAATGTGACCATGGGGCCCTAGAGTTACATTGCCTACTGAAATTTAGGATGTAAATAAAACAGAACATTTACGAAAAGGAACCGATATATAATTACAGGGTGGCCAACGCTCACTTTGAGAATAGCTAAGGTGTATTTTTTTTTTATGGGCACAGTCGCGGGCCCCCCAATGCGTGGGGCCCGTAGCATTTGCTGCCTCCTGCTATATGGCTAATCCGGCACTGGCTGCGCCCACGACTTCGTCCGGGTAGATACTGAACAATCGTATTTTTTCTCACGTGGACGAAGTCGCGGCACAGCTAGGAGATGTATAAAAATCAAAACAAATAAGAAAATGATTGTGTCACCTTCTTGTGATGTCATATACCATAAGGGCCCCAGCTGCACCTCTGTAATATGAACGTGTCACAGCTCTGAATCTCTCCTGACCTGCAGTGTCCCAAATTTGTAATTTGATTTTCTGTCCAGCTACTTCTATTATCCGAGTTCCAAACTCAACCCCAATTGTATGTGGACAATCAGCCATGACTGCAACATAAATGTTTATTTTATATGACGAGTATGTTAACTACCCATTGACTTACTACTTACCTACGATTAACTGTACTTCAGTAACAGTTGTTACTTTTGAAACCAAATAAAATAATGAAAGATGTGTGCTAGTACTTGTGGCCAGATTTATAGACAATAATATATCATGTTAAGAACTTCTGATATAGGTATATAGATATGGTTTGTACACAATTTATTATGTCCATAGTGAGAATTGTCATAATAAAAAATAGACTATAAAATTAAATATTGACCTGTAAAATAAACTTTCCACGAATAAGCTCTGTCATTTTCATCTTGTGATTTCATGTTTATATATGTTTCTGTTACAATTGACCCAATATGTGGCCACTTATATCCAAGAGATGGACCTCTCATGGACCGAATAGTAACATATTGTTATGATATAACTATTGCCATATATCAAAACATGAAAAACAGTAATATCTAGTAGTAAATTAAGACACAGTTTAAAAAACTACAATTTAAGCCTATTCATACATAATACTTACACTTCTTCTCTGTAAATTGATGTAATAGACAAGATTTGCCTACACCCATATCACCGATGATTATATATTTAAAAATATAAGAATAGTTGTATGGGCCCGACGTCATTTTCTGCAAAAGTTATGTGTTTTGTATCAGATATATTACATACAAAAAAAATACTGTGTGACTACATACAGTTATTCTAGAAAAAGTTATGTAGACACATCAGATACTTGTTTAGCTTAGAATAGAATTAAAATCATCTAATCTTCAGTATAAAATTACGGTATAGAACTATGAGTCACGAATACACACAAATGTGAAGTAGCTATCAAATCGAGGACGTCACATAGTTTGATACGTTAAAGGTACATCATTATTACCAAGGCATTTGCAAGATAAACAATAACACTTAGAGACACAATCTACCTAAATTATTGAACAACACAAAAGAATCTACCACAACGACAAATCTATCAAAGCTAATTAGATCAAGTAAGCTGGAGAGTACACTATTTTGAAATGATAAAATATACTTACTAAAGTCACCCAAATTGTTGGTTAAAATAAATCTTTGAAAATTCTATGAATTTAAACTAAGACAAACGTATAATTCACAATTTTATTAACGTAGATGATTATCGTGCTCCTATTTTAATGTATTGTATATTTTTTTAATTTTCAATGTAGGCAGCAGTGTTGCCAACAAACTTCAACAAAGCAAGATCTGATATCCCCATTTTTTTCTCCAGCCAAGTATTGAGTTGCCTAATAAAGTCGAAATTCCGGTTAGGTAGCCTAAAGTGGCTACTTTAGGTCATCTAAACTAAATTATCTCAAAATAATACAATAAACACAACAAAGCGCTTTCAATTTTTTTTTATGTAATGAATGTGGCAAACAAGCATGCAGTTCACATTGATGTTAAGTGATGACTGCAGCATATAGACACCCACACAAATAACAAGGTCAAAATGCAAATGCGTTAACAGTCTTATGGCCTAAGGTATTATTCCTCTGTGCCGGAAATTACAGGGCCGTACATTACCACTTGACCGGAACACGATAGTGCTGAACACATTTTTTTAATGTAATAAAAGTGGCAAACAAGCATGCAGTTCACATTGATGTTTAGTGATGACTGCAGCCTGCAGACACCCACACAAAGACCAATGTCAAAATGCAGATGCTTTACCACTCCTGAGGCCTAAGGTGTTATGCCTTTATGCCGGAAATGACAGTGCCGTACATTACCACCCATAGAGTAGGGATGCTCGATGAACATCGATGTTCGATGATCATCGATGTTGAAAGCAAAAACATCGCTGTTTTAACATCGATATTGCTATACGAAAAATATCGTAACATCGATGTTAACGGCATCTGTCATCGATGTTAACTCACGGCCTCACGCACGACACGACCAATGCAACTTACGAAGTTACGAAACAAAATATGTCTTTTATGAACGCATCCACAACACAAATCAAGTTTATTTTGAACTTTGAACGCGTATTAATTCATTCAGGGCGCACCGGTCGTTCCTTTTATTCGTCGTACGTTCTTCGTCGTCTCCTCGCTCGCTCTCTCTCACTCCCCTGACCCCTCCCATTCGTTTATTGATAAAACAATTTGTTGTGCGTGCGTCGGCTGTTTTAATTTACTCATTTGATAGTATTCTATTATTGTGCATATAATATTACGTGAAATACAACAATATGTAAGTATTTATTGATTGACTTCTAAATATTGAATTCATCTGTTTGCTTTCTGTGCATGCTAAACGAAATTGTTATTTTTTAAGGTTATGAATGCTGTATATGAGATAAAGAGAGCATAGAGCAAAACAATTATCGTTTTCTTTCGCGCAAAATTTGAATGTCTCGGGCCATAGACAATTTATCTCTTTTTTTACGGCTGTGGTGTGGATTCTTACTGTTTTGCTTGCATTGAAAATAGTATATTAAGGTGACAGAACATTTTATTTTGTGTATTTTCTATGAATATTTTTGCATGTTCTGGTTATTTCGAGTTCGTGTCTGAATTTTATTTAAATTTCATTGTTTGTTTTCAGGAATACAGGAACAGAATTACAAATGCCGCCAAAAAGTCGCTTTTGGGAATTTTTTGAAAGACTTGAAAATAATGAAGCCAGATGTCGATGTCAGATTGTTATTTTTTAAGGTTATGAATGCTGTATATGAGATAAAGAGAGCATAGAGCAAAACAATTATCGTTTTCTTTCGCGCAAAATTTGAATGTCTCGGGCCATAGACAATTTATCTCTTTTTTTACGGCTGTGGTGTGGATTCTTACTGTTTTGCTTGCATTGAAAATAGTATATTAAGGTGACAGAACATTTTATTTTGTGTATTTTCTATGAATATTTTTGCATGTTCTGGTTATTTCGAGTTCGTGTCTGAATTTTATTTAAATTTCATTGTTTGTTTTCAGGAATACAGGAACAGAATTACAAATGCCGCCAAAAAGTCGCTTTTGGGAATTTTTTGAAAGACTTGAAAATAATGAAGCCAGATGTCGGTCTTGCCATAAAATCATAAAAACTTGTGGCAACACCACAAATCTTAAGTTGCACATTGAAAAAATGCATAGTTCATTATTAGGAAAAAATAGCAACGAGGAGAACACAGTTCATAAAACAGGCGCCAAGAGATCATTTAAGGAGACATTCGTAAAACCTGTAATGCCAACTGCTTCTACTTCTGCTGAGATAATCGCACCTGTCTCTGCTTTACATGAAAATAGTTCAGTTGATTCTGATTGTAGTTTTAATGAAAGTGACATAAGTGCATCGTCTATTCGCACAAAAATATTTCAGCCGACATTAAATCAAAGTTTCAGGAGCATATCTGAATTTTCTGAAAATGGAGCTAAAGGAATTCGCCTTACAAATGCTATCTTGTTTATGATTTGCAAAGATTCACAGCCGTTCCAAATGGTTGAAAATGAAGGATTTCTAAACTTAATGAAAGCAGCTGCACCTCTGTATAAAGTCCCATCCAGGCATACTTTCAAAAAAATGCTAGAGAACCGATATGAAGTTACGCAGAATCTTTTTAAAAAATAAAATCAAAGGCCTACGTAGTAATATTACCCTGACAACCGACATATGGACGGATACCATGCAGACTAGGAGTTTTCTTGGTGTCACTATACACTTTTATGACGAAGAACGTATGGCAATGGCATCAGTCACTCTAGGAGTTTATGAGTTAGCCGAATCACATACTGCTGAATACATTGGAAGAATGCTGTTGCAGGCATGTCATGAATGGTGTATAGATCCAGAAAAAGTATCCGCTGTGGTTACTGATGGAGGAGCAAATGTTGTTAAAGCTGTAGATATCTCATTTGGAAAAAAATGCCATATTATTTGCTTTGCTCACTTAATTAATTTGGTAGCTCAAAAATCAATCGCAAAAACAAAGGAATTGCCAGAATTAATTGGATCTGTCAAAAGGATTGTCACTTGGTTTAAGCATAGTGTAGTGGCGAGTGATGAATTACGAAAGCATTCCGATCTAAAATTAATACAAGAAGTCAGCACTCGCTGGAATTCCACTTTTTATATGGTGGAAAGATTTTTAGAACTGCGACCAACAATTAATCAAATTGTTAATTGCCATACAAGTGCTCCTCCAATGATAACTGCAAAAGGTATTGAAGAATTGACTGAAATTTTTGAAGTTTTACGCCCTATAGAAGTTGCTACTAAAGAAATCTGTGGAGAAGACTACGTTACCAGCAGCAAAGTTATTCCCATAACACGAATGCTAAACTTAAAAATGAGCAACATTAAAACAAACAGTTCTATGGGTCAGGATCTTAAGCAGAACATAATGACTGAAATCAGTAAACGCTTGTTACCCTCGGAACATGTTCAAATACTTGCTTTATCTACATTGCTAGACCCAAGGTTCAAAAATATTCACTTTCAAGACCGCATAGCATGTTCGAAAGCAATCAAATTAGTCAAAGAATTACTAACTACTACAACGGAAGCAGAAGTAATTGAAGAAGTTATGAGTGGTTCGCCAGATCCAACAGAAGAATTTAATTTGTGGAGCGAACATTATAAACTTGTAAATGTCAAAAACTCTACGCCTTCCCCTCATGATCACGAAATGCCTTCCGAGTTAAGCTACTTTTTGAAAAATACAGTATCTGATCTTAAACAAGATCCTATCCAAGTTTGGAATAATGTCATCGGTTCCACTTACCCGAAATTAAAAATAATAGCGCTGAAATATTTGAGTACTATCGCGACATCAACGCCATCCGAAAGACTGTTTTCAAAAGCTGGCTCTACTCTTTATCAACAAAGAAATAGATTAAAAGGTTCTTCTTTATCAAAATTACTCTTCCTGCAGTCAATTGATAAAAAATATTGGAATATGTAATCATTTGATCTCTTTCTTAATAAATTCCGAACTTTTACACTGTGTTTTATTTTTTTGTCAGTTATTATTGCATAAATCATCGATGATATCCAACATCGATGTTCAGTTTTCGATAAATATCGAATATCGATGTCGGGCTTTCGATTATGACATCGATGTCAACATCGATGTTTTTCGAATATCGATCATCCCTACCATAGAGCAACGCGGGTCACCGGTCGCGGCGGACCGGAGGGGAGTAGCCATAGCGTGTTTTACCACAGCAAAATAGTCTGCCATTTTTTGCGAGGGGAACACACACTTTCTTAAATTCACACACAACTAAAATCGTCTATTACTACGAAACTCACACCTAGCGATGGGCGACTCGAGCTAAATTGCCCGCACGAACCGAGCATGTCAGCCAACCCGAAAATTCGGGTTCTCTTTGCGCTGTAACGGGTTGACCCGTGACGCCATCAGGATAGCAGTCTCACGGGCGGGTCACGCTTTCGTCGTCGCCGCCGCAGAACAATTAGGTACCTTGCTTTCGGGCCGCGTAGCCCCGTACTCGCCGCGCGATAACCGAGTTGCCTACCCGTATCGTATGAACGGGTTGTACGAAAGAGAAAGGTTAATTGTTTCATTAGGTAATAGAACGAGAGAGAAGGTTTACGGGTTGACGGCGTGACGGGTTGCGTTATATAGTATGTAAATGAGAAAGGCAAATTATTTCAGTAGCTGATTGAATGAGACAGAAGTCGGGCAGCAAATGAATGTATATAATGTATACGGTTTGACGGGTTGTACATGCGCTCTGCTCGTCTGTCCGCTACTCGACGTTAAGATGGATGATAGGTATATGAGAAAAATGTTTCTTGAAATTAAGAATTTGGTACACATCATCATACACGTCATCACATACATCATGACATGTCGAAGTAGAAGAGTAATAGGTATTTCAATTTTGAAATGATTAATTCATTCAGAATTAAGCATACACTGTACATATTACTATTTTAGTAATAAATATTTAATAGCATTGATTACCTTAATTCTGAATTTATTATCTCACTACGAAACCCTAAAAATAATGCTTTAAAATCCATAAGTTAACATCAAGGCAAACATCCTCAGGTATATCGATGCTCTATTGGTCATTATTGCGTGCCATCTAAGCTAAGTTAATTAAATTAAAGAGTCCAGTGCGCATGCGTGCTAATAGAGTCCAGTGCGCATGCGTGCTTTGAATCGATTATTATTTTATTAAAATTTATATTTATATATTTCCATTTAATAAATTTATATTCGATTTGTACTTTTGGCTCATTTCTTATCCTTGATTGACTAAGAACTCAATCAAGGATAAGAAATGAGCCAAAAATAAGGTATATGTCATTATCTGGCTTCCTTGTTATTTTCACTGATTCTGTGCTGTGGATCGATTTAAATAATCGATTTTTTGGTCCGAAAGATTGATCTGTCGATTAATTGATCATTGATCAGATTGCCATCCTTAAACGGAGCGCGCATGCGCGTGAGCGTTCTAGTCTTACTTTGCTTGGGTGTTTTGGCGGGCTTTTATTAGTTTTATGTTTTATTTCGTAAAGCGTTCGACCACGGATAAGAGTGTACGAAAGTGATTTATAGTAGTAAAATGTGACTTGTCGTGTTGTTTTCAAAACTCCATAAAAAGTTTCTAGCAAAATCCCCGTCACTTGACTGGACTTATCTTATCATATTAATTATTTCTTATGGAACTATCTCATCATCGTCATCTTCTTAATGGATATTGGACATTCAACAAGTTGGTATACCTACCTATATTTTATCTTTCACTCACACTACGTCACAGAGTAAGAGCCAGTAAGAGGTAACGCGTTATAATATTTGAAGTAAGTACATTAACACAATACGAATTTAGCGCGCTCTTACAATGTCATGTTTTGATTTTTTTTAATGGAGTGATGGTGGCAAACTAAGCAAACATGCATGTAGTTTACACGGATGTCATGTGATGATTGCAGCCTATAGATTTCTACAAAACCAGAGTATCGTTCAGCTTTTCTGTATAGGTATGGTTACGAGGGTTCATTGTTGACATGTGAACTACTGTGAACTTAGCTCAAACAATGAAGGCATTGCAAAGCAAGTAATTTCTCATTCTAGGTACTTCTTATTTATATTTCAACCCGAATCAACCCGAGATGCAACCCGGGCTAGCGTCTATATTAATTCGGGTCGCCCGGGTCGATCAAATTGCGACCCGTCCCACCGCTACTCACACCTTGACTTTAACAAAACACATCAACAATTTCACACACACATGTAATCATTCCGTGTCATAATAGTGTAAAGTACTGTAAAGAATGCAACTACATCGACAAGTCCTAAAAACCATAGTTGCGACAAATGCGACAAGTGTCGATAAATTTTATCGATAAATTACTAACTCTGTGAAATAAGGTTTAAATGAAATACACTTTGTATTATTATAAAGATGGACTTTATTTATTATGTACTACCAATTTAACAAATAATCTTGTCGCGTTATGCGCACGTAAAGTCCGGTCAATTTATCCCAAAAAATAGAGTGAAGTTACATAAAGTCCCAACAAGCTGAATTTTTAGTGAAATTGTTCAAATCATAATTATAAACAATGTCTATAAGTTCCCCATCATTCCCGTGTATGGAAAAAAAATATTCAAGGTCAAAGGAAAAAAAAAGAGTTTTTCGCGATTTTCAGCAAAACGGTAAGTTTTATCATAAAAGTACCCCAAGCAAAAATTGTAGATCATAAAATTATCTATAAGAAATGTATCAATATTTGTTTTCTTAAGAGCCACCGTTTCTGAGATATAACGATTCAAAAAGTTATAAAAGTTGTTATCGTCATAATATGCACACGTTTCCACGCCACCTATGAGGTAGTGTACTTAGCGCGTTTTTTTTTAAGGTGGTTTACCCAGTAGTGCCTAGTACTCCACGGGTCAGTTGTGATCCTGTTTAATGTAAAACTATTGCAAAATAACGGAAATTTTCAAAGATTGGAAAAGATCAAAGCGATGTAAGTTAAAAAAAATTGTTGAAGTTCATTCGTCTGATTCGTAAGTTTCAAATTCTTATTCTTCTTCTTGTTCTTCTTCGCCTGCTTCTTCTTCATCTTCATTTTGGATGCATGTCAATTGCGTCAATAGCGATGTATCGCGCGATACTTCATCGGAATCAAACGAATCCTCCATTGTTTGTGATTCAATATTAGAGCACGACCGGCCTTGACAATTTGTGAATGCCAAAGAACAAAACAGTCCGACTTTTTTGCAACCACATTTAGCACTGTATCCTTTTTTGCAGTTGCAAGAAATAGTGTTCAGCAGTTTTCCCGGCGCAGGTGGAAGTTAAGATTGAACTGGCTCTAATATATTGTTGACCAACTTCCAACCCTAGTCCGTAGGGTCTAGCTGATAACCAAGCCACACTTAAACTTGGTAATATACTCGAAAAAGATGTTGGTGAGCAGCAACTGAGGTTGGAGGAAGACGGTGGTGGTGGTGGATTTTTTCAAATTTACCAGCAGTTTCTGAGATTAGCGCGTTCAAACAAACAAACAAACTCTTCAGCTTTATAATATTATTAAAAACGATTCCAACTGTAATAAATATCTAGATGTCATGGCATATCATGGTATATTGGCAGCACATAATCTTCCTACGCGAAACGAAAACTGTATTGATCATGTGATGCTTAGGACTGACAAATCTGCAATAACACTTGTCTTGGACTCCTTTGTTACGGATCATACTCCAGTAGTATTTTGCTTATATTCTAAAGTTAAAAAATATACTACAAACAAAACAATTACAAAAGTTGACTACACTACTTTGACTCAAACCTTGGCTACTAGTGACTTCAGTAAACTATATAATACTACGGTCGTGAATGCTGCTGCAAAGATTTTCATAGATATAATTTTTAAAGCAATCAAATGTCACTCTGAAGAAGTTAATATTCCGCATCGCCTTCGAATTATAAAACCGTGGTTATCTCCAGGGCTTATTCGCTGCATTAGACACCGTGACAAATTACACAAAAGAGCTAAACGAGACTTAAATAATGGAATACTTCAACTTACTTACACAAGATATCGCAATTTTTGCAATAACCTAAAGTAACCGTCACGAGAAGCTATAAATTATGTAAACAAACATCTTTTACTAAGTAAACATTTTATACTGCGAGATAATAATAACTTGAACATATTCAATCGACATGAAATATAGACGGGTTATATGAAAGTAACAACCTATTTAATTTAGTCGAATTATATTTTAACGACGCAAAGCGCTATCGTTTGTGTTTCTTGGTACCGGAACGCGTCCGTCGCAGGGATTGTAAACTATCGGGACGCCATTTTGAAATAAAGTCATTCGAGTTTCGAATGCGTACGAGTTTGTTTGTTTCATTGCTTTGCATATATCGCGGATCTGGTTGTTATTGTTAATTTTGTTTTTGTTTCGTTATCACTTTTTAATTGTTGTAACTTTAATTGTTGCGTTAATTTTATTTGTTATTACGTATAATGGAGCCAGTAGCCAGTACATCTAAGGAAATAAATTCGCCACGAAAAAAACGTCAAAAGGTACGTAATACAATTTATCTAAAATATATAATAAGTAAAAAGAAAGAGTTGTTTGTTCAAACGCGATAATCTTTGGAAACTTTTATTAGAAGTACGTTTTAAATTGTGAAGTAATTGGTTAGGTTAATTGGTATACCTGGAGATATAGCTTGAGCTTCGTGTGAAAGTGACTGAACAGGTGATTTTTACAGGTGACGAGCTTTACGGCTAATGAGAAAAATATGGTGATCAACGTATATAAGTACGCGAAAGAAAATTGGCCATCGAATGAATATCCCTACAAAACCGAAATAAATAAAAAAACAGCAACGATTTTGGGAATTGGCATCGCATCTGTGTATAATATATTAAAAGAATATAAATCAGAAAAGGGAATAAAATCACCTATCAAATCTAAAGACAGGCCTAAATTTTATCAGAAAGTAGACGATTTTGATAAATCCGTAATTAGGAAAAAAATTCACAGTTTCTTTTTAAATGGCCAATTACCAACAATTCCCAAGATTCTTCAGGCAGTAAATGACGATGAAGATTTGCCAAATTTTAGCGAAACAACTCTCAGGCGGCTAATAAAGCATTTAAACTTTAAATACATAAAACGACAGCGAAATAACGCACTGATTGATAGAGATGACATTGTAATATGGCGGCGAAAATATTTAAAATCGATTAAAGACTATAGACGTAAAAATCGCCAGATATTTTACATGGATGAGACATGGGTGAATGCAGGTTAGTGTGTTTTTTTTTAATTGCAGTAAAACGGCAGACTACCATACGGTTCGCCTGATTGTAAGCAAATACCATATAACATATATATAAATTAAAGAATTAATAAAAGACGCAATTGCATCTCTATTATTCTGTTTTGTTCAGTGAGCAATATTGAAAGTTAAAGATTATTTTTTTCTCTATCTTTTGATATCAATAAGTCATTTTAAGGCGAAAAGGAGTTAGCAAGTTAGATTATTTAGCCAACGAAATGTTTAATTGTTTTTACAGGACATACCGTAAATAAAACTTGGGTAGACAAACAAGTTAAAAGTAAGAAGCAGGCTTTCCTAGAAGGACTTAGCATTGGTGCACGTAACCCAACGTCAAAAGGTAAACGATTAATAATTACCCATATCGGCAATGAGAACGGTTTTGTAGAGGGCGGCGAAAATATATTTGAATGCAAGAAGACGGGAGATTACCATGAATCAATGGATGCAACACATTTTGAACAATGGTTTGAAAACGTTCTCCCAAAACTTGGAGAAAATGCAGTAGTGGTAATGGACAATGCACCATACCACTCAAGGCGTCTTGAAAGAATTCCTACTACTGCCTGGAAAAAAAATGATATACAAAATTGGCTTGTAAGTAAGAATATTTCTTACGACGACAATGAAATTAAGACTGAATTACTGCTAAAAGTAAAAAATGTTAAAGACCATTTTAAAACTTATGTAGTGGACGAGCTCGCAAAAAAATATAAGGTGGAAGTATTGAGACTCCCGCCATATCATTGTGAGCTTAATCCAATTGAGCTAATTTGGGCCAACGTAAAAGGATATGTTGCTCGCAAAAATACAAATTTTAAATTTGACGAGGTAAAACAATTATTACAAGAGGGACTGCAGCAGATTACTTCGGAAAATTGGAAGCGTTGTGTGGAGCATGTTATCAAGGAAGAAGATAACTTTTATTCCAAAATCGATGAGATGATTGATAAAACTGTAGACAGCTTCGTGATACATGTCACTGATTCTGACACAGAAATGGAAACATCTGAATCTGACGAATAATTATTCTGAAATAATATATGTTAATTAATAAATTATTAAATCTTAAACAAATTCTTTTTTTTTATCGGTCCAAATGTTGTGAACTCCTGAACACTTGTTTACAAAATTTATAGCTTCTCGTGACGGGGACTTTACTTAAAAAATTAAAAATTGAATATCAAAGAGAAGAATTTCAAAAAAATAAAAACAATATGAAGGGCATGTGGAAAACTTTCAATCAGGTGACCAGCGTAAATTCATCTAACTCTTTTCCTGTAGAATTATTAAACTTAGGCAAAACTCCGCTCGTCTCTGTAAATCTAATCAATGAATATTTCACTGGCATAGGAGAAAAATTAGCTAATGCAATTCTGAGAAAACATTGTCCAGGGGTAGACAATATACATACAGAAATTACAGAATTTTCGTCGCAAATAAATTCAATGGCTCTGTTTGATACGGAGAGCAACGAAATTGACAGTATAATCACAAATTTACGAAACAAGTCTGCTGCTGGTATCGATAAAATCCCAACACAAGCTATTAAAAGTGCTAAAAATTCGTTGAAACTTCCTCTTACGTTTTTGTGTAACCTAAGTTTGTCTACAGGAATCTTTCCAGATATTTTTAAAACTGCTATAGTACACCCTATTTATAAAAGCGGTGATAGGCACAGTATAGAAAATTATAGACCAATATCTGTATTGCCTGTAGTCTCCAAAATTCTGGAAAAAATATTGAATATTAGGCTTACAAAATTTCTAGAGCACAATAATATTTTTGCTGCAAATCAATTTGGTTTTATAAAACACAAATCTACAGAAGATGCTACTCTATTGCTAACGGACACCATTGCTAAGCATCTTGATAGCAAGTCAAAGGTCATAGGTGTATTTCTTGATTTGTCAAAAGCTTTTGACACTGTCCCTATTCATTTGCTACTGAGTAAATTAGGAGTAATGGGAGTGCGTGGAGTTGCGTTGGATATTTTTCGTGGTTATCTTTCTAACAGAACTCAGCGAGTTAAGATAGGAGATCACGTGAGTTGTGACTCAAAACTGTCTTTTGGTGTACCACAAGGTAGTGTGTTGGGACCAACCCTATTTCTTGTTTTTATCAATGAACTATGTAAAATGTCGATTCCTTTTTGCAAAATTATAGCATACGCTGATGACACAGCACTCATTGTTCACGGCAAAGACTGGGAGCAAGCTCGGACTCGCACCGAAACGGCACTCCGCGTGGTGAGCCAGTGGTTAAGTTGTAATTTACTCACCCTTAATGTTAACAAAACGAAGTACATAACCTTTTCCTCTAGTGTTGTCTCCCAACCACCCAAAGAATTTAAAATCAAAGCACATACTTGTGATCAATCAAGGATTTGTGATTGCCCAGAATTTGAAAGAACTCCCGTCATTAAGTACTTGGGACTTACTATCGATAAGTTGCTGAATTGGGGCACACATATTAAACAGCTAACTTGCCGCATCAGAAAATTATTGCCTTTATTCAGAAAACTGAGAAGTTCGGCAGATACAAAAATATTGATGTGCGTTTTCTCTGCTTTTGTCCAGAGTCTGATCCAGTATTGTATCTTGTCGTGGGGTGGTATAGGACCTAGTTCTATGCTTCCTCTTGAACGAGCACAGCGGGCTATTTTGAAAGTTATTCTGGGCAAACCGCGAAGATATAGTACTACTCTTCTATATAGACAATGCTCTGTGCTTACAGTTAGACAGATCTTCATCTTGTGTGCTATAATTAGAAAACATAAAGAGATCAATATACATGAAATAACCCATCGTAGAAATAGGCCAATTTGTGCCATTGCACCGCATAAAACTTGTCTTGGTAGCCGTCAATATTATGTCTATAGTTCACGGGTGTATAATATAGGAAATAAAGTAAATAATATATTATTAACGCCATTAAATAAATGTAAAAAAATCATTCATCAATGGCTTCTTACACTTAATTACGAGGAAACAGAGGAAATACTTTCAAGATCCAGAATGAAAGAAGTATAATAATATGATTGGATTGACACACACACATACACACGCGCGCGCACACACGAACACACACACACACACACACACACACACACACACACACACACACACACAAAGCGCGCGCGCGCTTTCTATTTTGTGGTAATCTCGACCTATCTCTAATAATATTTCTGATAACAATTTTAGTTTAGACAGAACCACAAAAATTAACTCTAAGTTTATATTAAAGTAATGTAGCATGTAACAACTTACACTAATTGTTCACACAGGGTGGAAGACGCTGACAGCTGTGACACAGTTTATACTAGTACAGCTGTCAACGCAAACCTCTAAAAGTATAAGTTTGTTTTTATATGTATTGTTAAAAGTATTGTATGAGGAAAATTTTGTAAACCCGAATTGCTTAATAAATATATAATAATATAATAATAATTAGTTTAGATTTTCGCTGCGTTTTGGTGAGTTACATGTGACTCTGTAACGTGTTCGCAATACTAGCAGCCTATGTGCTTTCATATCCGATGGCCATCAATGCGTCTATACAATATCATGTAGAGAGAAGCATTAACGTAAACCAGTTTTTTTAACTAATCAAAAGTGTTTATGATCCAAAATTTACCTAAATTTATATATATCCAAAAAAGCTGACCAAAGTCACTTTTCCACGCGTACGAAGTCGCGGGCACAGCTAGTATTCAAATAAAACCCACAATATAATAAAAGTAATAATTTTATTTTTTTATGTATTTCTTTATAACTACTATGTATATTAAAAAATACTTAATAAGAACAAGAATAAATGAGCAACTATAACGGAATAGTAATAATAAGAATAGTAATAACTAATAACGGTGACCCAGAGCAGTTTTTGGCGAATACAACTACAATATAATATATTAATAAGAAAATTTAATCTCAATAATGTCTCTGTATATAAGACTCTTTTGCAATATTTATCGATAACTATCCACAAACCGACAACAACACTATCGATAAGCGACACCGGCGACAACGGCTTCTCGGAAACGAACTCGTAGTATCGTATAAGGCATACCAAACATTGCGCCCGACTGTGTTGTTTATATCAGTCCGAAACAACACGACCGATATTATGGCATTTTATACCTTAAGCTTGAAGTGTTAGATCTGTTTTTAAAGTAAACAGCACAGCAAATCAGCATTTTTTTGGACGTCCGTTCAGTCGCACAACTAGATTTAGTCTAATGAGCAGTCCAGTTGCAACTAGTTTTATTATACGCACAGGATTTTTTAAAGCATTTAATCTTGTACTTTGACAGAGGGGAAAGCCTGCGTATGGCTACTCCCCTCCGGCTACTCTATGTTACCACCTGACCAGAACACGATAGTGCTGAGCACTACCATTTAGCGGCAAGTAAATTAGGTAATGCGGTGGTGCCTACGCCTGCGAACTCCGTCACTGGAGCTCTACCACCAGTAATATTGAATGAACGTAATTATCCATTATAATGTTTTAAAGAGGTAAAGTTAACTTTGTTTGTTTGTAGGGGTTAATCTCAGAAACTATTGCTCCGAAATGATTTTATTTTCACTGTTAGATAGCCTATTTATTGAGAAATAGCTATAGGCGATACATAATAATAAATAATAAATGTATTTATTCACTTATTACAGTTGACAATTATACAGTAAACACAGTTGTACATAAAGATAGCGTTAATGCATATTTCATCAATTTCATATGTGTCGCAACTAGAACTATTGCTAAGTTAAGGAATAATTTGTATTAAAAGCGCTAGTCCCATCCCAACCCTTGATACAAGACACATATTGTTGCAATTATACAGATATACAATGGCGAGCGCAGAATGCGACCAAGAAGCTTGATTTCTTCTTGAATGCGACGATCTATGGTTTGTAAACAAAGAAAAATATGTAAAAAAAAATTGCATTGTTTTAATCAAAATTCCTTTTGAATACTAAAAAAGAGTAGGTACCTAATTATACAAAGAAAACAAAAAAGGAATAACAAAAAATAAACAGGGCTTAGCTAAATTTGAGTAAAACAATGCGTGCGTGCGTGCGTGTGTGTGTCATACATCGACTAGGGAACCAATAGACACCTTATGTAGGGCGAACGGTTTCTGTCAACGCATACGCTAAATCTAGCTGATATTATCCGCCATCTTAAAATGTTCATTTAACCAACCACTTCCGTGAT
Source organism: Macrosoma leucophasiata (assembly GCA_036365455.1). NCBI lineage: Eukaryota > Metazoa > Arthropoda > Insecta > Lepidoptera > Hedylidae > Macrosoma > Macrosoma leucophasiata. The sequence continues at coordinate 14,514,472 of JAWQUS010000007.1, read as the reverse complement.
CTGAGAGTACATAAAATTTTCAAAAATAAAACGAATAAAAAAAAAACATAAGATGCCGAGTTGAGTGTGAGATGGTGCAGTAAAATCACTAACACTTCTAATTTGAAAAGGGATGGTATTTGTTTTCACCGATCAGTATTATAATACACATAATAAATCAATAAATAATACAGATTAATATTCATGGTAGCTCAAATAACGCTGGTCATCATTTGTTCTTTGACGTATTAAAAAATTTGATATCTCTTTTCTTCGTATGCACGTAATTCGCTATTTCGTTTTTCCATAGACGTCATGAGCATTGTCAATAATTGACACTACAGACGGTTGGAACTCTAGGGAGGCTCTTAAAGTCTTATCGATATAGTCGATATAATTAGGGAAAGTGGGGTAAATTGATTGAGCAAGGATTATGGGATAATTTCCATCTAATATATAAAATTCTCGTGTCACAGTTTTCGTTGCCATACTCCTCCAAAACGGCTTGACCGATTTTGATGAAATTTTTTGTGCTTATCCGGTATCTATGAGAATCTATGAGCCAACATCTGTTTTTCATAACATTTTTTCAATTTTTTTTTCTAGAGCGATACGAACTTTGCCGTGACAGCTCGTATTATATAAAATTCTCGTGTCACAATGTTAGTTAACACACTTCTCTGAAACACGAAGCTTAGCGGGACACCTCGCTAGGCTAAGGCACCCCGCCCCGTCCGCTCATTACCGTAGGCGTCCCATACCGCCCGGCACGGGGGAGCGATAGTGTCAAATGTGGTCAAATGAGTTCGACCCTCAAATACCCCCTCCCCCTCCCCCCACGTCCCTATCGAACGGTGGAACCACCGTTAGGCAGCTGGAGATAGAGTGCAGGGCCAATGACATACCTGTATATCTCTTGCTCAGCCGTCTCCGCTCCACAGCAGAGAGTGACAGGCAGAGCCCCTTCAAACGCCGCTCATTCTCTGGATTTTCAAGGCTTTTCCGGTGTGGGGACCACCACCGGGTACTGAACCTCCCCACCACAACAATAGCCTTAAGAGCCTAACCTAGGGAATAGCCTAAAATGCGACCAGTCGCCTTTCGTTTTTTTTCATAGCCGATCTTTGTTTCCAGCAGCCTAGATAGCGAGATATAGCCAACGTTGGCCACACTGAATATATGATAGGTAAAAACAGACCAAGAAGTTTGAAGGTAACAATGGAGACCACACTAGCCATACCTATTTGAAGCAAACCTAAACATAGCTATCCCTCTCTCCGGGGACAGTCCGTCTCTTTCTAAGTAGGGTGACCATAAAGTTACAATTTTCCTGGGACTTGACTGTGATTTTTTTTAGATGACAAAATGGTATTTTTTTTCTTTTAGTTTGGCAAAGAGACAGCTATAGACTATAAGTTATACCGCCATTGATCAAGTAATATTATAAAAACATTGCAACTGCTAATTTCATAAATCTCTAACATAGTGAATGAATTTATTTATGGAGGATGACGATGATGAGATGGTTCCATATACTACTTACTGATCATTCACCAATAGTTCTCTCCATTAATAACGTTAAAGTCGACAAGATCTGTATCACTTTTAAAAAAGTAACAATTAACTATCAAAAAATTAACGAATTATTAGTTGAAGAATCCTGGCAAGAGCTTTATATGCTAAATAATGCTAATCTTGCCATTGAGTTATTTACAATGAAAGTTATTGGTTTAGTTAATAACAACATGCGAATAAATCTGTTTACAAAAAAGAATAAGCCCCTAAAGCCCTGGATAACAAGCGGTGTAATAAAGTCTATCAGGAAACGCGATAGAATGCACTTGAAAGTTAAGAAAAATCCAAACAATGTAGAATTAAAAAACAAATACATTAATTATAGGAACACATGTAATTACGTTGTAAAAAATTTGAAGAAACAATATTATAAAAATAAATATACTAATAATAAAGGAAACGTTAAAGAAACTTGGAAGTTAATAAAAGAAGTTTGCAACCTTACGCAAAATCAGATGCCATCGCATGACTTGCTTGCTATGTATAAGATGAACCAGTCGAGTCTCTCAATAAAGTCAATACATACTTTACTTCCATTGGCGGAACTTTAGCCGAAAATACCCTTAAATCTATGCAATGTAATGAGGAGAAATTGGCAACCAGAGCGAAAACCTCTAACTCACCTATTAACTCCATGTCTCTTCTACCAACAGACCCCGATGAAGTCAAAAATGTTATTTTGGGACTTAAGTCACATAGTGTACCTGGTTGGGATAAAATTACTGCAATCCTTCTCAAGTCCTCACTGCCCTTGCTGGTTGAACCTATTACATTCATTTGTAATTTATCCCTCGAAACTGGAAAATTTCCAACTCATTTTAAAAAAGCTATTGTTTGCCCGATCTTCAAAACTGGTGATAAAACTAACCCCTCAAATTATAGGCCCATATCTCTTCTTTGTACCCTTTCTAAAGGTTTAGAAAAATTGGTCAAAAAAGATTAATGCACTATCTAGAAAATAATAACTTGCTAAGTAATAACCAATACGGATTTCGCGAAAAAAAGTCTACTGAAGATGCAGTTTTGAACTTAACATCTCGAATTACGGATACGATCGATAAGGCCAATAAGTGCATAGGCGTCTTTCTAGATCTTCAGAAAGCGTTTGATACTGTGTCAATACCTATCCTACTTAAAAGATTGGAAAACGCGGGTATAAGGGGTGTGGCGAGAGATTGGTTCGCTGACTACCTTGTCGGTAGAACACAAATGGTTCGAGTTGCAGACCATGAAAGCGACAGTGCGTCTTGAACTTTCGGTGTACCACAAGGAAGTACTTTAGCCTCCCCCCTCTTTTTAGTATACATTAATGATCTTTGCTGTCTCACCATGTCTGGTATGGACATCTCAATGTTTGCTGATGAGACTGTACTATTATTCCACGCTCCAACTTGGCAAATAGTCAATGAGCTAGCCGAAAAAGGTCTTGCTAAAGTTACAGCATGGTCGGAAAATAGTCTTTTATCGCTTAACACAGCAAAAACAAAATTTATGTGCTTTAGTATTACCTCTGCAAATAATCCTGTACTTACTGACTTAAAAATTCATTCCTTCCCTTGCAATCGCTCTTTAACCCTTTCTACAAATTGTAACTGTGCCGTTCTCTCACGTGTTGAGGACATAAAATACCTCGGAGTCCTGATTGATGAAAAATTAAACTGGAGCAGGCATATCGCATTATTAGCTTCTAGAGTACGAAAACTCATATATGTATTCAAAATTCTTCGAACCATAGCGGATTATGAGCTACTTATTCTAACATATAAAGCTCTATGCGAGTGTCTCATTAGATATTGCATATGTGCTTGGGGCTGCGCGGCTAAAATTAACATTAACCCTCTAGAACGTGCCCAACGTGCTGAATTAAAAGTATTGCTCTACCTTCCTTTTAAACATCCCACCACAGATTTATATGAAAAAGCTAAAGTATTTACAGTACGCAAGGTGTATATATATGAAAGTCTGCGTCGTTTTCATCGCCAAAAAGTACCCTATCTACCAACTTCATTAAAAAGAGTAGACCGAATACATGTTCCGAGGGCAAAGACTAGATTTGCTCAAAAGCAGTACGATATAGTTACTACACAATTGTACAATAAATTACTTAAAACTCTTATAAATAAAAATAAAAACATAAAAAATACAAATAATAATGAGTTTAAGAAGATTATTTCAGCATGGCTCAGGAATTTTGACTATGATGGTATTGAAGTTATGTTAGCAAATTTGTTTTTTTCATGATATGGCGAAGTATAGACGTACACGATTTCTGATACACACAGTTATATTACACACACACACACACACACACACACACACACACACAAACACACACACACAGAAACAAACACACACACATACACACACACACACTTTTTCAGTCACTCACATACTCACCCTTCTTTGTAAAATTTTTGATTACTTGATATATCTACCTTGTTTAATGTTTAATGACAAAATAATTTTAAGTGAAGTTATAACTCGGAGAAGCTACTGATTCCCGAAATACAGTGTAGACTAGTTCGGGAATCTATGGATTCAATATTAACCATTGTAAAAATGTTTTTGTCAATAAATGATTATATTATTAATATGGAAGTTGATGCGATGTCCAGTGAATTAATGGGGAGTAGGACCTTCTTATGAAGTCTCGGAGGAGCACGAAAAAACACTTTACATTACATTAAATCCTATTAAAACTTTCCTTCACCTGTGCACACTATCGATTGCTTAGTGATAAAAATCCCATAATTTTGACACATAATATAACTACACATATATATATATTTTATGATACGAAGGTGACAAACACGCAGCACGGATGTTTAATGTCGACTGTAGCCTATAGACACCTACACAAAAACCAGGTGTAAATGTGCAGATGCGTTGCCACCCCTGAGGCTTAAGATGATCTGCCTCTGTGATAGTTAAGGATTTCGAAGATCTTAGTTGATACGAACATCCCCAATATAACAGTCCGTTAAAGCCTTCTTCTTTCCGGTAAGATGGTATTACTAAAGCCGGGTTCCAAAAACTTTCCAATATCCGTACGTATATTTAGGAGAGTTAATGTATGGATGAAATGTCAAATTATATCGGATAGTAAGCTATGTAAGCCTACCTACGTCGGTAATTTATTCAAACCGAGCATAGGAAAAGAATGAAAATCTTGTCAATAATTAAGCATTTATCAATGAATCCCAAACTTTAAGACGAAATTTCTTGTGGTACACAAGACATTCAATGAAGTAAAAATTATGAATTTAAGAGTGTTTAACAAAGAATTGTGACAAATAGCTAGTTGAAATATTCCATGGTATCATACTATGTTTAGATACTATAAGGGTGTGGCGATGATACAAATTGTCAGAATCAGAAACTCATTTATTCATTTAGGGTGACAGGCACCTCTTATGATACGTCAAAAACAAACAAAATAAATTAAAGTGAATAACAATTGATATACATGTCAAACAAGATAAAAAATATATGTTAAGTCAAGAATGTCACTAATATAAAACTCAATGTAATAAACTAATGTATAAAGTCTATCAGTAGAATGTTTCATTTGCCCTTTACAAACAATCAATTAAACATTTCTATTTTATAGAATCCATGATTTTAAAATGAGCTTAATGAAAATAGGGATAAAATGAAATGGACTTACAGCCATTATAATCAATTTATTAATAAAGTTTATAGTGGTTTACAATGTAAGTTTAGATTTTAGTAATATTAAAGTATAACATAATCAGTAGCTATCGTTAAAAAAATTTTTTTTTCACTACTTAAAAGTTATTGTTCTAAAAAATAGTCGATAGCGCGATAGTACTATCGAAAATATCGCCATGCTGCAATACTATCGATACTATCGATAGTTAAAAATAAGCAATACTATTGCCAAAGATCAATAAAATCGATAGTATCGATAGTATTGTTATAAACAATTGTCAAAGTATCGTCAATAGTAAGGTCAATAGTATCGATAGTATCGATGCTATCGTAAAGTCAAGTAAGGTCAATAGTATCGATAGTATCGATGCTATCGAAAATATCGATACTATCGAAGCTAGTATAGTTACTAGCTAGTATCGATACTATCGGAACTATCGATATTAACGATAGTATCGATAGTATTGCAGCATGGCGATATTTTCGATAGTACTATCGCGCTATCGACTATTTTTTCTAGGTCACGAAAGTTCACAATACTATCGATAGACTTTTACTATTGCAACAACACTGCTGTCAATCAGCTGCTTGACAGCTGTCAAGAGACAAATTGTCAAAATTGCTAAATAGTTGGTTGTTGAGTTTTCTTGAAGTTGTAAAAGATAAATCAAGACATTCGATTGCTTGCCGAAACATTTAAAACACTTCTCGACCTTAAACGAGCGTCTAGTCAAAGTAACGGGACAAGATGAACAAATTAATATCACGATCTACCATTTTAAGACCTCTAGTTCTGTCTCCTAGCCGTTGCATAACCAGTAAAATAGAAGATTCTTCTACACACACAGGCCAAGTAATAAATTCACATAAATTCATTAGATTGGTGTAATTAAAAAAATAGTATTCTAATATTTGCGAATTGGTACTTTTGTTCAAGTGATATTATTTAGACGTAAATACCTACTCCATAATATTTGCTTTTGAATATGTCTGAAAAAATAACATTATACATGTGATAATAATTATATTTTATTGACAGAAATGGGATTCAGATGACTACAGACTAGCAAGATTTACTAATGCTCCTAAACAAGTCAACCAAAATTGGGCTATTAACTTGATCGCAGAGGTACCACCTAAAGAAGTCACTGAGAGAGTTGTGTGGTGTGATGGGGGCAGTGGCCCTGAAGGACATCCTAGAGTGTACATCAATGTGGTAGATACATCTTTATTTACTTTCAATGTGCCTAAGTACACATGTACTTCATAATAAAGAATGATAGTTCCATGTATAATATATTAACTTAAAGTGCCCCAGTAGCCTAGTGGTAGCAGGCCACTACTACTATGCTGGAGGTCCTGGGTTCGATTCCCGGGTCAGGGACTATCATAGATAACGGTTTAAAATCCTTTATCTGTGGTTTTATTGGGATTTTTCCATTTTCTGGAAGTTTCCCAGTCGCTCGGAGTTTGGTAATGTGCCCGGAGATGGCAACAGGCTCGCCACCTGTTACATGGGTCAAAAAACGTAACCGGTGAATTGTGGGTGTTTGCATGTATGTTTCAATGCATGCATTTACCTCTGCCTACCCCTTCGGGGATTACAGGCATGAAGTTACGTTTACGTTTATATATTAACTAAACAGATAATTTTATTGTCTAGTACTTTGTTATTATCTTGGCGCTCATATGCTACTACCTCACTGGGATTTTCTTACCTTCACCAGTGTCTGGAAAACCACGGCCTACTGAACCCTCTGCCACAACCAGGCCGAAGAACAATTCCATTAGTTTTGTAATGCATCCTTTGTGTTTGTGAATTGTCCACCTATTTTTGTTTGATTTACATTTGTAGTTACTTAGTTAAGCAATAATGTTGACTGTTTATTGAAGTCAAATTGTTTGGCTCACAGAGAATAAAGGGAAGGAGTTTCCAGGGTACAGAGCAAATAAAATTTCTAGTATCAGCCACAACAGCGCTAGCTTCTTAATCTCTCCAGACACGAGAAAAATATGACAATTGAAATTCAATCGTGTCTCGCCGCCGGTGGCCGTACGATCCTTGAAGGATTAAAAACTGCAAATATGAATTAGCTGTTGTATTGTGAGTGAAGTGTGCAGACTTCAAAATATAAAGTTGTATACTTACAGCAAATTAATTGAAAATGATTTAGTATTTATTTATGCTTCTCAATATAGCGTGCAAGGTGCAGGCCCAAGATCCATACATTTTGGAATGTCTCCTTTAAATATTTCTTGAATCTTTGGGCGAGATTTACAGACCGCACTTGACTTTACTTTCAGCAAAGTATGCTTATGGTGAGATTCACAGACCGCACTACGACATTACCTTCGAGCAAAGTAAGCTTTGAACTGTCAAAACCCATACATTTCTGACTGATGAATTTACTTTGAGCAAAGTATGCTTAGAACAAGCATACTTTGCTCAAAGTAAAGTCGTAGTGCAATCTGTTAATTTCACCATTAGAACTGACAAAACTCGTTCTTTACTGACAGTAGCATATATTTAGTTATAGTCTTGACTTATGACCGCTAAACTTGAGTCCATACCAAAAGAAAATAAAGCCAGATCGAAGAGCTTGCCAAAGGATTACGGAAAGGAGTTTGTATCCTTAAAAAAAAGAAAAATTATAGTATTTGCAGAAATTACGTAAACAAAAGTACCATATGCTTTAGCATTTGTTTTAAAGCAAAAATGACAATAGGCTTTAGGTTGCAACATTTTTAGAAATTATAAAATCTCAGTGAGTAAACTCCACAATATTTTAAAAATTAAATGTTATGTACCTATAACAAATGAATTTTTATTCTTTTCTTGCAGGATAAACCCGGTAATCATGCCTGTGGATATTGTGGACTTCGTTTTGTGAAAAAGGAGAGCCATTGAAAAAAACATACTTACAGATCTATGATAGTGACATGAATTAGATATTTGTTAAATTAAAAATTCAATGTACATTTACTCAAATTTTATTTCCACTCTCTCTTTTGGTAAATCCTCATGTGGTTATTACACAATACAATAAAATGTTCACAATATACATTCTTTTATGATTATAAATTAGTTATATACCTATTTGTTAATTGATATTTTTTAATATTCCATTTTTTTTTTAATGGCATTGTATGTTGTACTTATTACTACTTATGCCAATGACAAACTAGAGAAACTTTTCATTTATTTAAAATTCCTACAAATAACGGAATTTTGAACGAATCATTTAGGAAAGTAAGCAATTATTAAAGTAAATACTGAGATAGGTAAAAATATAGGAGGAAGTAAAAGTCTAAATATAAGTAATATGTAACAAATAAAATTATGATTTAATATTGTTTGATATTAAATATTCATATAAAATGTTATATATATTAATAGAGTTGTAAAATAATAAGCAAGATAAGGATGAAGGAAATGGAACTTGGAGGGCTATAAGAGATTTATAAAATATGGAATGATCATAAGAAGGACAGGAGAAAAAGAGGTGGTTCGCATCACCAATTTCAGCTCCGCACTCACAATTGGGTTCCCGAACTATATTAAGTCGATGAAGGTGATGAGGAGTTGCGGTATGATTCAATCTCATTCTAGTGATAATACTCGAACATCTTCTATCAAAATTCATTGAAAAGAACCACGGCTTACAGGGGATGTTTGGTTGAATAGCACGATAAAATTTGCCTTTGTCTTTTGAACTGCTTGCCCATGATTGTTCCCAAGAAGATAAAAGGAACGTTTTCGGGAGAGAACTCAAATCAGGACAGTATATTTTGTATGGATGTACGTCTCCACCGTACACAGCCTCATTCGCAAGTTCGTCGGCTTTTGTATTACCAGAGATACCACAATGTCCCGGAATCCACGCAAACTGTACAGAGTAACCTTTGATACAACAATGAAGTAACAATTTGCGAATTTCAAAAATTATAGGGTGTTGGGGGCTCATTTTAAAAGGAAATTTTTGAATAGCTTGTAATGCACTTAAGGAATCGGAGAATACAATGGTTTTATTCAATTTGTATGTAAGATTATATTCAATAGCTTTAAAAAGTCCAAAACACTCGCCTGAAAATACAGTCGATTCAGGGGGCAATTTAATTTTCTGGACAATATTAAATTTGCTGTGATAAACGCCTACACCAACACATTTCTTCTCGTGTTTAGAGGCATCCGTATAAATTGCGTAGTATTCATAAAATCTTTCTTCAAGAACGGCATTAAAAACGATACTAGCATTGTGCTCTTTCCCAATTCCCATATTATAATGAACGATGGGTACTTGTGACAAAGAATCATAAGCGCATGAAAAAATAGGAAGAGTTGCGGATCTGTGGACAGGTGCAGAAAGAGCATTGAACTTTCGAAAACTAACAACTAAACAAGGAGGAGGTTTATGTGCCCAGAAGGTGCCCAGTAAGATTGAGTATCAACATATTCGGAAAGTTTTTTAAGCTTATTAAAGAGAGGATGATTATCAAACTGAATACAGCGAAAGAAATATTTGTCACATAAATATTGGCGTCTTAGGTGTAGTGGTGGATCACCACATTCTATTTGAAGAGCATTAATCGGACTAGATATCATTGCGCCACATATAATTCTTAATGATTTTGATTGTATTCTGTTTAATTTGTTGAACGTTGTGTTACATGGTTCCAATAGAAAGGTTCCATAGTCTAGGACACTCCTTACTAAAGCATTATAAATTAGTCCGATTTAATTTTGGTATTGAATGAAAATGCCACTTCATGCATAACTGAAACCACAGATTTATTAAACTACTTCGTTAATCTATAACTGAAACCATAGTCTGTGACTGAAACAAAATCATGACAGTTCACAGAATCAGAATCTCATTTATTCATTTAGGGTGCAGGCACCTCTTATGATACGTCAAAAACAAACAAAATAAATTAAAGTAAATAACAATTGATATACATGTCAAACAAGATAAAAAATATATGTAAACACACAATGTACACAATTGTGTAAGATTAATTATTCTCAGAAATAAATAGAAATAGAAAATATTTTTATTTCAAATAGATCTTTACAGATACTTTCAAAATGTCAAGAAATATAAAATACCTAGAGTGAATAACCATTACATAAAGTAAAGCAAAATCATATATCAATAGTAAATTAAAAATTAGAATTTAAACTACTTAGTTAAAACACAAAATATTAATAATCACAAAATTTTTCAATTCCTTCAATGATGATAAATGAAGAAAAATAAAAACTTATTCGTCAAGATCAAAGTTATTCACTTAGCAGAGTTCCAAGTGCAGTCACTACTGAGAAGCACTCCGATACCCAACAAACTCAGTAAGAGCTCTTAAATAATCATAGAGGTGAAGTATGATAAATACTACTGGAAATTAATAGATTATCTCAAACTAAACATACAGCATAATAATATTATTTTTAAAATAAAGTGCGATATTACACAAACAATGAATCACAATGCAGTAGCATAGCTACTCTCTGGTATTACCTCATCGGCAGGAGCCCTGGATCTCTTAAAAGTTCTAATGGTCCTTTGATGTTGGAGAAATGAATGGTCCCTAACTAATACCTACAACAAAACTACTTTTGAAGGGAGTCACTAGCTACATAATTTAATTTTTATCTTTAAGTCTGGGAAAGGGTCACAATTTCAAATTATATGTTGGTTAGAAATTAAAACATAACTTGTTTCAGTGGTTATCTAATCTAGGGAAACATTTATCATTATTTTTTCATATTTACATAATAATATGATTATCACTTTTATAATAAAGAAAATATTTATTTTGTTTCATTTGAAGTGACATTATCATTTTTAAGTTGCTCTCTGATATCTCTGTTGGACTGCAACAGTTCCTTTAGTTTTTGGTGTATGTCATCATTCTTTTGCTCCAAAAAATCCAAAGCCAAGTTCAGTTCATCAAGTTTTGAATCCAAGAAATCATATTCTGAAATAAAATAACATTGTATTGCTATGATGAACAATCAGTGACATATCATGGGTAAGAACAGCAGTGGTGGGGAGGACCCTAGATTGTTCCCTAAATCGCTTTGTGTGTAGGCAAATCATAACCAAAAAAATTGTATCGCTCCCGGCAAGCTCACGATTTAGGGACGACCATCACCTCTGAGTTTAAGGTAGTGTGTAGGCCGTTTTACACAAGCATCTCTCACGGATCAGGCCCATATTGGCGGAGACACAGTCTCATGACGATTTAAAAAAGAATTTTGTAAATATTAATGCCGAAACTTATTTTCTAACAATAGGATGCAGGGCCTTTCTCTGTATAAAAGCAGAAACATACTATCGATTCCTTTCTTTTCATATTACTATGTACAGGATAATAATAATTGCTTTATTTTATGCAACTTGTTATCATAAGTTTTATATTCTATATGTAATGTGTAATGTACGCAGTCAAAACGTATATTAAACAACGTACAAGTTATATGTTACCTACCCTCTTGAATATTTTCATCGTTTTGTTCATTAGTATTACTTTCTTCGATCATATTATTGTCAGTTTCCTGGCCATTAGGTTTGTTATCATCATTTCCTGCCATACTCTTGCTTCACACTCTAGACCTCGGATATGAACCACGTATAATAGGTGTAGAAAAATACGAGATTTATTCGTGACTGTGATATGTGGCAAATGTAGAGGATGAAAATAATAGGTATTTCTATAGTTTCTATTCTCCAGACTCGACGATATATTGACAAATTGCTTAAGTATGCAATATTAAAATACAAAAATACAAAACTGTCATATACATTAGGGATGGACGATATACATCGATGTACTATAAACACTCGATGTTTTTATTTGATACATCGAATCGAAGAAGCTTTAGGTTAGCTAGGTATTCATTATTATTGAAAGGATTTTTAGTAAATAGAATGACTCAGTTCACGGTTAATGTTTTATTTTCTTTTACTAAGTTCTTTTTAGAAATTCATGACATGACATGATACAGGGATCGAATAAATTACGTATTGAAATTACTATAGCTAGCAGCAAGTTATACTATTAAACAAATTAGACAAAAATAATTTTATGTAAAATAATATGGTCTTGAATAAATATTGTGTAAAGAAGCACTCCTTCTGGTCTCTATTCCATGGTCCCTTTATTCAAGTTTATTCTCTGTATAGTACACCAAAACATTTGTTAAAGTTCTATCATCTATAATTCTACATAAACGTAATATTTATCTATTCATTTAGCCAAACGTAGAGAAAGATGAAGAATTTTACATTATTTTACTTTGTTTACGTTATTTTTTTTTTATTTATTTAAAATAATAACTAACAAATATAAGGTTAGGGAAAAAGTTTCTTCGCATTTTTTAAGATAATTCAAAACATTTTTTAATAAAGTTTATTTAAATTTAACTAAAGTATGTATGTACCATTTTGTTCGATAACCTTTTGCCATCTTGTAGGTAGGGACATGATCCCATTGCTATAAAAATTTTGGGACTTCTCATCAAAATACCGCGACAAGTGGATTTGGCAGTCCTCTCGTGATGTTAACCTAACATTGCATAAAGAATTCTGAAGAGACCGAAACAGGTGGAAATCTGAAGGTGCAAGGTCAGGACTATACGGCGGATGCATTAACACCTCCCAGCCAAACTCTCTTAATTTTTGCTAATTTTTGCTGAGTAGCTATAGATGTGTGAGGTCTAGCGTTATCATGATGAAACACCACACCCCTTCTGTTGATCAATTCCGGCCGCTTTCTCTCAACTTCTTGCTTTAATCTCATCAGTTGTTCGCAGTAGAGTTCAGAATCGATAGTCCTGCCTGGTGGTAATAGCTCATAATGAATAATGCCCTTCCAATCCCACCACACCCACAACATCACCTTATTGCGAGTTAACCCGGGTTTCGCCACAGTCTGTGAAGCCTGACCGGCCTTTGACCACGACCTTTTTCGCACGTTCTTGTCGTACGTGATCCACTTTTCATCACCAGTTATCAGCTTCTTCAAAAATGATTCGGTTTCATTACGTCGTAATAAAGAATCACAAATGAGTACACGGTTCATTAGGTTTCTTTCAGTGAGCTCGTGAGGTACCCAAATATCGAGCTTTTTTTTGTACCCAGCTTTTTCCAAATGCGCCAAAACTGATTTGTGATCAATTCTCAGTTCTTCAGCTACGTCGTAACTACTGATATGTCGACCTTGCTCCACTTTTTCAAAAATGGCATCCATTTTATCCGTAATAGGGCGACCAGAGCGAGGTGCATCTTTGACATCAAAATTTCCGGATTGAAAACGCTTAAACCAAATTTGTGCTACTCTCACAGACACTGCACTAGGTCCATAAACATCGCAATTTTTTTTCGCGGCTTGCGTTGCATTTTTACCTTTTTTGTAGTAAAATTTTAAAATGTATCGAATTTCTTCATTAGATTCACTCATCTTGACAATACGAAAAACAAATGAAAATCACAAAGGAGATGTTGCGAGCTCGGCCCTGGTTCGTACACGTCCTCAAAAAATGGGTAAATTAAAGAAGGCTCCAAAAAAAAATACAATTAATTTATTCAAGAATATATTTTAGAGTTACAACCACATTTAATTCAAACGATTTTATCATTTTCAACTATGTTAAACATGGCGACGATACAGCCGACACTTGGCATCAATCGATTTTGATAGTATTTAGAAAATATTACTTTTTTCTCCAAGTACTATATAATAAAAATACAATTTAAAAAATGAAAATGTCAAAATGACATCGCCCGCCATATTCGCCATGTTAGTTTTGAGTTGCAATTCTAACTGCAAATTATGTTTTGTAACTGCAGACAAAGCTAAATAAGTGAAAATATGCAGTAAAAAACGTTTTCATATTGATTTTGCCTGTTTAATGATATTGTGTACAATACATGGCCGGAGGTCCATACATTTTTGCAACATCTGCTTTGCTTAATTTGAATTTGGAATTATTTTTATTAAAATTTTAACTTTCAATGATACCAAAACCAGCCAGATACAAATACTACAGCCAAAGAGATTTTATTACAAGTTCATACATACTATAATGCGAAAAGACTTTTTCCCCAACCTATTATTTTGATGCAACCGAACCTTAGTGTTATAAAGCCGTTTTAATTAAGTGCCTGTCATGGACTTATATGGTATGATAAGTCCATGATGCCTGATTCTTTATTTTTAAACCACATTGGTACATAAAATCCTTTATTTCCATAAATGTTTATTCCCATAAAAGTATTATCCTAATTATATTAATATCAATATATGGGAAATATCGATGTATTTTCTGATAAATCGATATTACATCGATGCTACTTTCCGATGCATTACATCGAAAAAATAATTGATGTTTTTTTTCAATGTCCATCCCTAATATACATAGACTGTCATGTCATAGACAAACAACTGGCATGGCACAAAACAACAAAACAGAGAAAATCACATGATTGATCAGTTTTTTTTAATAATTATTTATAACATGGATTCAAGTCTTTTTCAGCCAAACTTCAGTAATTTAATAGTGTGTATAAAGTGAATATCTACACGGAAGATGAATATCTATTCCACATGGAAGATGACGATGATCGGACGGTCCCATGAAATGGAAAGAATCAAGGAATATTTAGGGATCCGCAAAAAATATCGATACTTGCGTTTCGATACCTAGTAGTTTTGTACTTGATACTTCTTACCCATTCCTGAATCTCCTAATCAAGGGTTATGTGTGGTAATTTCAGTGTACCGTCTCTACAATGACGAGTGCTCTGCTGAACTGTTCGACATGGTGCCTCTTTTATTCATTGAGATATATACTACATGGAGAAGGCCTACCTACAGAATTGGTGTGTCTACCTACGAAAAGGGCGATTAATATGTTTGCTTGTCATAGGGTTGTTTTCGATAAATATCGATATCATCTTCCAATACATGAGCAGTTAACATCGATATTTTATCAATACGAAATCTTATTCTTTTAAAGTATGTATGCTTCGTCTTAGTAAAATCGTAACCAAATTAAGCGTTCGTATAGGTGATACATATGGGGTGCTGCAGATGGCATCAAAAGGGTCCTTCAGGGCTGGCAACGCATTGGTAACTCGTTCAAATGTTCATAGGCGACGGTGACCACTTTCCATCAGGTGGTCCTTCTGCTTGTCCATCAACATGACATAAAAAAATCACAAGAATCGAACTTACAGTTGGACAAAAACTAGTATTTGTATACTCTTAGACAAAAACCACAAAAACCGCGTATTAAGCATGCTGATTGGCTAACAAAATGTTATGCAAGATCTTATTTCCAAAACATCCGATAATCCTATCTCGGGGACATGGAATATTCAAAGAGTAACATTTTTTTTATGAGCTTATTTATTGATTTCTCACATTTATTATCTACAATACATCTCATCATTACAGCAATGCAAAGTAATAAGAATACATGTAATAAATAATTTTATCACATTCAGCGTTTGACTTAAATGTTAAACTTATTATAAAAAACCAAAATAAACAATTTTAATATTTCGTGATGATTAAGTGAACTTTAAAATTGAATCGCATGAAATTACTATACTTAATTTTATATTTAATCTAAGAGTTATCAAGTAAAATGTAATAAAAGAGGTAAAAAGAAAACAGACCTAGATGACCTTATAGATTTTAGCCACTGGTTTAAGTTTTCTAAGAGATCCCAATAAAGTCAATACTACTTTGTTGTGTTAAATTACCAAGTTCTATAGGAATGATAAATAATAAAAAAAAAATATTAAAATGTCATAGGCCTTTTAGAACAACGTTAAAGAAACTGACATAGTACGTCTACCTGCAAGTTTACTTGATATCTAAAAATAATTACCATCAAGTAAATATACCTACTTATTAATAAGAAACTTTATTATGAGAATAATTGCGGGCCAATTTCAATGTGGAGTATCCAGTCTTCTGTATCAATATACATAAATATTAAAAGAAATATACTTATAACTACATGTTTAGTCTCATGATTAAAGTCCGCTAGTTAAATATTTTACATTTGATAAGTAATAATTTGTCAAAACATGTTGTAACCATACAAAAGTTTCAATTGATTTACGTATCTACAAACTGGGTCTTTCTCTTTGCAGCTTAAGCAACTTTTTTTAACTGCAATTGTTTACATGTAAGACAAGCAACAATACCTTCAGGTAAATTAATCTCTCAACAAATAACTCATTAAGGGCGGACTTCACCGTTTGCTCTGAGAACAGAGTTTATTAAAAAGCGGTTTACCTTAAAATATGCATCCAATTTCTTATCACGAACAATTTCCGTCGGTGAAATCCAAGTAGTGTTATTGAACTCATTTAAGAACGTAAAACGCGTTATATTACAACGGTGAAATCGACCGAAAGGGTTGTGGCATTAAATTCATATAAAATATTGCTTTCAGCCCAATTGTGCCACTGTAAGTGTTGTTTCCTTATGATTAGACACATTAACAACATTAAGTTCTTATGATAATTATTTCATATTATGACACGCATATAAATAACGTATTTCAAATTACACGTTCATTAAAAAAAAAAAGAATCGCGCGTCATTTCGATCTTCAATAATAAATCATGATACTGTCCAATACAATTACGAGATCTCTCTCATACCAACTTTTTCCTAATAACTATTGAAAGCCTCTAACAAAAGTATTCTTTTTCTATTATTTTTAAAAGTACATAATATTTTAATATTATTATTGTGATGAGTGTCATAATAAATCGTTTACGATATTATGATGTTAAATTAGCAAAATGGTGGTCTGATGTCAGTGATGATAATAATACAAGATATTATTTCCAAATCATGTAGAACAATGATTATCATGATTTCAGTGATTATTTGATGTTTCGGTTGAGTGGCGGCCAGCGCTGGATCTTAGTTCACGTCGTGGGCCAGCTACAGATTCTTCTGATGATTTGCGACCTTTTTTTCTATTTCCTCGACGATTACTGTCATTTGAAGATGAATCTCCACCAGTATTGTTTTCATCAAGAGCAATGTCATCTTTTGGGTCAATATTCTTAGGAACATTAGAACAATCAATACTTTGGAAAGTGTCATTCATTTGAACACTCGAATCTTGGCAGGGAGTTGATAGTCTTGGTTGACATTTTTCTTCTCTTTCTGTGATATTGTTAGAAGGCGATGTGGATTCATTTGTCCGATTAATGTCAAAGTCACTTGCTTTCATACCTGTTTTGATAACAGTTGAAGGAGCTATCAAATCTTCTAAATCCATTTCACCGGTGTTTGTTTGTGAATCTGATTGTTTATCAATATTCGAGAGCATATCAGAAGATGTATTTTCTTTCATTTTTTTCGCTGTTGATTGTAATGCCAAATTTTCTGGTTCATTATTAATTTCATTAAGAGTTCTTTTATTCGACATTACAACGTTAAGATTATTATCATCACTTCCCACTCTAGAAACATATTCTGGCGAAGTTTTGCTCAACTTTTCATAAACTTCTTTTTCAAGATCTTTTGATTTTTTAGATTCAGCAGAGCTAACAAGACTGGCACTTAGTGCCCCCGACGCCATTTGCTCCAATAGCATTTTACTAATATCTATATCCTTTTTATCGCCTTTCAATAATTTTTCCTGAACAGCGGCAAATTCTGGTGGTACTTGCGATCGTAGCGTTTCAAATGGCATTTTCTTTTTATCTACTTTAGATAAATCAGTAGCAGTTGATTCGTTACTTTCCATATCACGTACTCTTTTGTCTGATTTAATATTCGAAGAGTCGTAATTTAAAGTTTGTTTTGATAGTGATTCCAGAAGATATGGATCTGGTGGTAGTAATATTTGAGGCAAGTGACTGGTTTGCTGTCGATCCGAAACTTTTTGTTGACGCGAGGATGTGGTATTAGTAACAACAGTAGAAGATCGTGGTGTTGTTGTCTTAGTACTACTACGAGAACTATGACTGGAATTATGTAATGTTGAGGAACCAGAGCTGGCTGCTAAATTACTGCTGAGAAGTCCGAGTGCGTCATAAGTTGGTGACATACCAGAATGAACTCCGAAAGGTGATAAACCACTTAATCCTAATTGCGGATATAGCATATTAGGATTTGGGAAAACAAATGGAAATTGTGAATTTGCTGCTGTTTTGGAGCTGGAAGCAGTACTAGTTTCTGGCTTCCTAGACTTAGATTTGTTATCTCCGGAAATATTTGTTCCACTTAAAGAATTCATGTCAAGAGAAGAAAATCCAGGCAGTCCTAAGCCAGCCAAGTTCGCAAATATGTTTCCTCCAGTTATATTGCCTAATAAATTCGGCATACTACTAAATGAGTTCAGAAGTGGATTATTTTTGGGATCGAAACTACTCAAACTAGAAAGTAATTTTGGATCAAAACCTGTTAAGTTCGACAATGTTGCCGCCAAAGTCTTTGGATCGAAAGCGCTCAAACTCGACAAACTTGCTAATAGAGCCGGGTTTAATCCAGCTAAATTTTGGTTTAAATGAGGATTACCAGATAGTACATTTGACGATGGAGTGTCGAGAGTAGATGGTCGGCCTTTTTTACGTTCTCCTAGAGAGCTTGTTGATTGCATTGGAGAGTGTCTTTGACTGCGAACATCTTGAGACAATTTAACGTGTTCTTTTATACCTTCAGTCCACTTCGAATCAATGTCATACATTGGGTTCTCGGCTATCCATTGTGCCAAATGTTTCAGTTGAGGAGCTTTATGACCCATAATTCGCTTTCCCGTTACACGGTGTACCACTGGCACGTGTTCATCAGGCGCGGGTCGTGATGCCAAACCACGCCGACGCGTATCAACACTCGCTTGTTCAGCTAGCCACTTGTTTACTTTTGCTTCATGTGAGTACGACTTTATTGGCATAGTTGATGCTGAACTTTTCTGACCTTTATTCATTTGTTCAAGAGATTGCTGCAGGAAAGAGGATAAATCTTTCGATGAAGCATGTGGCGACGGTACGTTGGTAACCGTTACTGAGAAAGGCTTTTGCACTGGAGGTGTGCTGGATGAAGTTGGAGGCGGTGCGGGAGTTACCGTCACTTCTGGTAATATGGAGGAGCTTCTGCTTCTGGGTGGATCTTGTGAGGGTATCATACTCGGGCTTCGACCTTTAGCTGCAGATAGTCCAAGCACAATTTCGTCGAGTTTCTTTCTTTTCTTCTCTTTTCCAACAATTTGTTCAGGTGCCGGCTGCAACAAATCAATAATAATTGAATCAAAATATATATGTTTTTCACCAGTGTGAAAGTGACACCATCATGACCTACCTATATAACTAATTTAATAATTATACTAATCAAAGATATTAGAGGAGTTAGATTGCCAATACGCACCGGCCACTGAGCGTTCGTTTAGACTCGCGGACGGTTAGGTGACCGTTCCCGCTCACGCATCAAGAATCATCAATTCATTGTGCATTCGCCCGCCGAGCGCAGACTTAGGAGAATATAATAAAAATATTTAGTTTGTTTGCATCTTTTTCTATAAAATTATAATTTTGTCCATAGTACAAGTTTCATGTTGGGCCCGCGCCTTGTACACTACTATATAAAAATACGTAGAATCATGGCAAACAACTCAAAAAATAATTTGAATCGTTGCTTTTTTGTTGGAAATATTTATCTTAAGTAATTTTTGTATGACAACAATATGTCACCATCTCACCATATTGCTACTATGACATTCTTGTTTCAGAAATATACTTACGACAATTAATTCAAGGTTCCAATAAGAAACGACTTTAATAGCTGAAAATGATTTGGTATTTTATGCTTCTTTTTACAATATAGCGTACACAGTGCAGGCCTAAGCTCCATGCATTTTTGTAACGTCTCCTTTGACAATTTTTTAACGCCTAATAAAGCGCCTTTCTTACAACTGCTACTAAATAACATGTATAGAAGTAAGTTCGACCCTCCTCTTAGTCCCTTCCCCCATTCTTTATGTAATACCAAAAACTTAAAATAACCAAACACAAGCAGACCGAACTTCAATATACGCTGTATATAAGAAACTCTTATAATAAAGAAGTAGTCCTCGAAGGAAAGAAGCCACTCACCACATTCTTTCTTTTCATAAGTCTCGTGAGAGTGTCGTCCAACCTGCTCCTGGGCGGCGGCGCCGACTCTGAGAGAGGAGTGCGGCGGCCCATGGAGAAGTCTTGAACCTCGCTGAGGTCGAGCGGCGCGGTCAGGTCGACGGGTGCGGCGGAGGGCGAAGGTGCGGCGGGGGGCGCGGGCGACGGCGCCACGCGCTGGTGGGCCGGAGG
This sequence comes from Macrosoma leucophasiata, assembly GCA_036365455.1. Lineage (NCBI taxonomy): Eukaryota > Metazoa > Arthropoda > Insecta > Lepidoptera > Hedylidae > Macrosoma > Macrosoma leucophasiata. Next base: position 14,493,908 of record JAWQUS010000007.1, on the reverse strand, counting down.
CGGCGCGGGTGCAGGCGTCGACCGCCGCGACCCGCTGTCGCTCGACGCATCGTCCCGCTCCCCGCTCGCCCCGCCGGCCCCCCCAGCGCCTCCCGCGCCTCCCGCCCCTCCCGCGCGGCTGCTCGCGTGCGCCGCGGCCGGGGACGACAGCAGCGCGTGAAGCTTCGCCCTCTCCGTTTCCACGTCGATCGCGATGTGGCGCTTCTGGCTCTGCTTCCTCTGCTCGTCCTGAGCGTCCGCGTGCGCCCCGTCGCCGACCTTGACAGTGAAGTTCATGATATAAAGCGGTCGACGAGAAGTGCTACTGGTTCCGTTTTTAAATTTGATTCACAGGTATTAATTGTGATTTGTTTTGAATAGGGAATTTGAGAATGTGACTTTTTTTTTTAAATGACATAGTCCGAAAGTGATATGGAAATGAAAAGTATAAACATAAAAATTATTAAAATCTGTGCATATAAAATATTGTAGAAGCGTCGTAAAAATAAAACAATTACATTTTTTAAATATTTTTGGTAACATTATGGAATTAATTATTAAACAATATTTCTTCATGATGAGGGTTGACTGGTAGAGAATGCCACTAGGCATTATGTCCGCCCTTTGTTTTAACTTGTGTTCAATGTTAATTCAATAAAGAATATCTGTGCATATAAAATATTGTAGAAGCGTCATAAAAATAAAACAATTATATTTTTTAATATTTTTGGTAACATTATGGAATTAATTATTAAACAATATTCTTCATGATGAGGGTTGACTGGTAGAGAATGCCACTAGGCATTATGTCCGCCCTTTGTTTTAACTTGTGTTCAATGTTAATTCAATAAAGAATAAATAAATAATATATTATCTGAGTAATACAATAAGGGAAACTTCATGCAATTTATAATAGGTTAGGGAAAAAGTCTTTTCGCATTATAGTATGTATGAACTTGTAATAAAATCTCTTTGGCTGTAGTATTTGTATCTGGCTGGTTTTGGTATCATTGAAAGTTAAAATTTTAAAGAACATAATGCCAAATTCAAATCAGGCAAATGTGTGATTTTCATTTGTTTTTCGTATTGTCAAGATGAGTGAATCTAATGAAGAAATTCGATACATTTTAAAATTTTACTACAAAAAAGGTAAAAATGCAACGCAAGCCGCGAAAAAAAATTGCGATGTTTATGGACCTAGTGCAGTGTCTGTGAGAGTAGCACAAATTTGGTTTAAGCGTTTTCAATCCGGAAATTTTGATGTCAAAGATGCACCTCGCTCTGGTCGCCCTATTACGGATAAAATGGATGCCATTTTTGAAAAAGTGGAGCAAGGTCGACATATCAGTAGTTACGACGTAGCTGAAGAACTGAGAATTGATCACAAAACAGTTTTGGCGTATTTGAAAAAAAGCTGGGTACAAAAAAAAGCTCGATATTTGGGTACCTCACGAGCTCACTGAAAGAAACCTAATGAACCGTGTACTTATTTGTGATTCTTTATTACGACGTAATGAAACCGAATCATTTTTGAAGAAGCTGATAACTGGTGATGAAAAGTGGATCACGTACGACAAGAACGTGCGAAAAAGGTCGTGGTCAAAGGCCGGTCAGGCTTCACAGACTGTGGCGAAAGCCGGGTTAACTCGCAATAAGGTGATGTTGTGTGTGTGGTGGGATTGGAAGGGCATTATTCATTATGAGCTATTACCACCAGGCAGGACTATCGATTCTGAACTCTACTGCGAACAACTGATGAGATTAAAGCAAGAAGTTGAGAGAAAGCGGCCGGAATTGATCAACAGAAGGGGTGTGGTGTTTCATCATGATAACGCTAGACCTCACACATCTATAGCTACTCAGCAAAAATTAGCAAAAATTAAGAGTTTGGCTGGGAGGTGTTAATGCATCCGCCGTATAGTCCTGACCTTGCACCTTCAGATTTCCACCTGTTTCGGTCTCTTCAGAATTCTTTATGCAATGTTAGGTTAACATCACGAGAGGACTGCCAAATCCACTTGTCGCGGTATTTTGATGAGAAGTCCCAAAATTTTTATAGCAATGGGATCATGTCCCTACCTACAAGATGGCAAAAGGTTATCTAACAAAATGGTACATACATACTTTAGTTAAATTTAAATGAACTATATTAAAAAATGTTTTGAATTATCTTAAAAAATGCGAAGAAACTTTTTCCCCAACCTAATATAATAAAATAGATACGCTTACACTCACGGCCCCACACTAGTTAAATAACTGTGTCGTAAAAGCCGTTGTACACACATACACGGGCACCCAGACCCGAGACAAATATCTATAGGCCATACAAAGAGACAAATATTTCTTCCGGTGGGAGGATCGAACCCGCGACCCCTCGAATCTAACGGTCGTCTCATACCGCTGGACTAACCGAGTCGACACATGTTTGCGTATGCCGAGTTGGAGACGTTTGATGAGTGACAAAATACTGTGGATCTACAGTACTGAGACTACTAGACTAGTGCATCAGTAGATGTATCTTAACGAACCTTGCTGGCGGCCGGCCACTCGCAGTTTTGTACGGCGTGGGCGATATGGTGGAGCCGCGTCTCGAGGGCGCGCTCCGAGAACCAGTGGTCGGGCGTCAGTGTCTCCTCGACCCTGCCCAGCTTCGCCAACGTCTCCAATTCCGAAAGAGCGTCGGTGTCTTCCTCGGTTTCCCGATCGCACACGTTAGAGGTCCTCTTGCTGCGACGTAGCGACATTCGCGGCTCGCTAGACGACTCCGATGTCATTTTTTCTTCGTCGTCCGATGATGCCTTTTGCGATTCGTGTTTCGTACTCTTGTATTTCGCGTACCATTTATTTGCACAATCGGCGAATGGCAATTTCGGGTCGCAAAATAATTTATTAAAAGTATCGCCCAAACCATGTCTGAAAAAAAAAACGCTTAGTTATAAAAATGAAAAGACGCATAGTTGTCGTATTGTCTACCCGCCACGACTTGACACATTATGTTTATTCTTGGAGATGGAATGTTTTCGCTTTAAAAAAAATATTAGTAGGTAAATAAGAACCTGTACTAAAATTAAATTCGTGTCTAATATGTTAGGATCCCACTGCAGAATCATTTCGTTCATCCAAATGTGCTACGAACCTAATTTTTATCCTTTTTTATAATCTAGAGTATTCTAGAGAATATATTTCTACTGGGTTGCCAATCAAAATTTAGCCGCAAGTATTATTTATTATTTTTCTTTTCAGAAAAAATATTTTTTTTACTTGTTTTTTTTTTTTTTTTCAATAAACTATCGTTCACCTCACGGCAATGTGTATAAAGACTTTGAAAAATCACGGCTGCCGTTGCGCACTTGGCCGCCCCTACCTATTTTCGTTCCGCCCCGATAACTTTTTACGTCAATAAAGTACATGTATTATTTATAAATCAAATTATGATATACAGGAGCCAAATTAAATTGGCCGAAAATAAGAGTTGCTGGCTGTTAAAAAAAATAATTAAAAATACTTGCGCCCAAATTTTGATTGGCAACCTAGTGGATATATATTTTCTAGATTATGAATATGCATAAATATATATATATATATATATATATATATCTGGATGAACGAAATTATTCTGCTGTGAGATCCTAACCTATTAGGCAGACACAAAGCCGATGAGTAAATTCTGTATAGACTGACATCAAGCTTAAACCCTAAGACCCAGAAGGATGAAAATTTTCACATGTGAACAGGTTGTTCATGCGACAAAGATGAGGAATAAGAATGATTTTTAGAAATTCATCCCCTATGAAAGTGAAATATTGGAGAAAAAAGCGAAGTGCTAGTCGGATTCGGATTCACAGGTTTATACATAGGTACCATAGACTTCTTATGAGTTATTATATAAAAAAATATTTAAATGGGGAATGTTCAAAACAAAATTTTTAACATTCCCTTATTTTTGTTTCACGTTCATGTTTGGGTCATTGATTTAACTCAATCGGTTTCAGTTATTTGGGAGGAAATCGGCTGTGACGGCCGGACAGACAGACATACGAACTAGAAGTATTTCGAGGAACGGAACCCTAAAATACGACAGTTTTTTTGTAGACGTGAGCAAGGTCGGGTACTGTCATACAATCAATAAACAAAGAGGAGGGGTACTCACTTGCATACACCTAAGACCAACAGTTTGTCGTGCCTGGCGGGCTGCCACCAGGGCGGCGTGTCGAGCGAGCGCTCGCACAGCGCCAGGCGCGCCTCCAGCGCCGGGTGCGGAGCCACTTCCTCGCGGAGCACACGCAGGAGATCAATTCTGAATCAAAAAAATATTATTTACTAGAAGACCCGGCAAACGTCAGTCTACGATGTAGTACTTTTGTCCTACAGATAGTTACAAAAAAATATATCTTATGTATGTATGTATGTATCTTCACGCCAGGTCCCTAACGGGGTAGGCAGAGAGTGTAGAGCGCCAGATATCCCGGTTCAGACAAACCTCTCGTGCCTCGTCTACCTTCTAAAATATATCTTGTGGCATTTAAAACTTATTGATGTCCAACCACGCAATTTGTGGGACAATGTGGCTGTTAATTATATTAATATTAACTAACCGATAGAAAAACACATTTCAAAATTTTTATCTTATTGACTACAAAGTTTATACAACATGTAACGGGAATAATGCACACCCTAACACCCCGATTAGAAAATAAGTTATAATCATAATACATGAACGGAAATTACATATTTATGTATTTAATATTTTTTATTTATGAAATAAGTTGTCCTCAATTTGTATGAACAGTATGCACAGTATGCACACCCAATGCATACTTACCCTACTACTACCTACGGCCGCACATAAAACACGAACCTACTAACACACGCACACTGTTGCAATATGATGTAGCGTAATCTGCGTACCCTTATTTAACACTCGCTAATAATAATAATAATTTCCACTATTTTATTTATTAAATTATTATTTTTAATACATAGCACGTTGTTGTTTTTAAATAAAATTGTTTTTATCATATCTACAAATAAGATTTTCATCATGAACCCATTCCGCAAATGAAAATTAATTGAAAAAAAAAACACCTGGTTAAGAATTATTATTAATGACCTTGCTAATATAATAATACATGTTAGAGAAGGGCATAGAGCAACACAGGCCACCGGTCGCGGCGGACCGGAGGGGTGTAACCATATGCAGGCTTTCCCCTCTGTAAAAGTACAAGCCCAAGTGGGCCTATGTCTGTCGCCTAGATGTTTAAATGTGTGCGTGAAATTGTTTATGTATTTTGTTATAGTCAAGGTGTGAGTTTAGTAGCAATAGACGATTTTTGTAGTGTGCGTGTGTGTCACGCGCATTTCACCCCGCAAAAAATGACAGCTTGTTTTGCATCGGTAATAAACTACTCCCGGTTTGCCGGAAAAGGGGGACTTTTTTGATGAAACCTTTATTGTGACATATATTTTCTCGGTTTATTAAGAAATTTTTTTTTTGCGTAATAACAAAGAAATATCAGTTTCAGAAATATTTATTTAATTCGTCAAAATATTGTTCATCACTCGTATTAGCTATCATTTACCAAAATTGTTGTAAGGAAAAAAGTTGGGCGTCTAGTCGAAATGAACTATTAGTAGAAAATGATCAATTGTAGAAAATGAACAAAAATTTAAATCACCTTTCTAGTGTTGCTATAGCTCTTTCTTCTCCAATTGGTTCAGCTTTTAAATCAGTTCTTGTAGGTAATTCCGCTTCACCCACAGAAAGCCCACATTGACGTTTGCACATCGCCATGAACGCTTTGAGATAATCAGTAAGAGCGTCATCGCTTTTCGAATCTAATCGCGCGAGCGATCTGAATCTACTCCAACGTAGGCTCTTAGTTGCAGGATCGAATTCCACTCCATAAGAAGCGACTGTCCTTCTAAAAGCTTCCTCGTCTGCGCGTGTCCATCGCCATTGTGACACTTCATCTCGAGCGAGCTGGTCCATTCGCTCTCGGCGCTCCATCTTCTAGACAAAATCTCCATACAATAATCATGACAAACAAAACGAACCACACAACATACACAAAATTAGGCACTTATCTAACATGAAGATAAAAAACGCGGACAAGACTTAATACAAAATAACGTTTCAATGATGGTCAGATATTACATTTCATTTGCTGAAATGCCACACTTTACAGTTAGTTTTACTGCTCGTAGAGTTCCAGTGTCAGAGCGCGAGGCATAGTATACCCATCACCTATTCTATATGCCGACAAATGGTTATGTTCAGCACTATCGTGTTCCGGTTAGATGGTAATGGGTGGTCTCATAATAAGTACCATAGAGACATAACAACTTAGGTATAATGACAAAAAAAAAACAAATCGTAATGCATCTGAATTTTGATCTCTGGTTTTTGTGTAAATGTCTATAGGCTGCAGTCATCACTTTACAACCATGTGAGCTTCATGCTTGCTTGCCACCATCGTTACAGTTAAAAAATATGTTGTATGAGGCAAAAATGTTGCACACACTTCTGCAAATAATATTTACTAGCTGTAGCCCGCGGCTTCGCTCGCGTGGATGTCGTTTTATAAATTATTTAAATTTTACGATCCTGTGGAAATGTTTTTATCAAGATTCCCGTAGCGCATCTATGTGTAAAGTACTAACAGTATTATTCACGTCTATAACTTTAAAAATATCTATTTAATTTTAACCCCTTATATTTTTTTAGGGGCAATTTTGACAAAATACTGAAATATATTTTTTATTTCTAACAAAAGACTTGGACATCACTTTTGGAAACTACCAAAAATCCTACACAAATATTAACCTTAATTCCATACAAACAAAATCCCTCCATTTTACCACTTAAGGGGGGATTTTGTCAATTTCACTTAAACAAATCATTTTACTACGTTACCTTCGCATTTATAATACACTTCTCATCAAAAAAATCGAAACACCTTGCAAGTTTATGTTTTGTAAGAATTTTAACAAATTGTGTTTAATTAAAAATAAAATATTTAATGTCGTTTTATAGGGACCGTGCGAAGTACTAGGTGGGGCTAATGTTATCGATCGCAGCGCCCATGGTGGCGAAAAGTAGCAATAATGTGGGACCTGTCATATCAAAGTAATCTGTTTACACTTGGATATGTAATTTTCATTATTACATTTAACCGCCGACAAAATGGTAAAAAGCAGTTTTTGTGTTGCAAAAATATCAGTTAGAAATAAGAGCGAAGGTAGTAAATGGAGAAAGTAAGAACGAAAACATGTTAATTTCGAGTAAAATTTTACAATTGTTTTGAATAGTCCTTAGAAGTCAATAATAACTTAAAGTGAATAATTACTTTTTACATAAAGTAAAAGTAAAACAGATAATTAAGTAAATTAAAAGAGGGATAAAAAAAACTCAATACTTGGAAAAAAAAAAACATTTCAATTCCTTTATTCCAAAAACGACATACTCGTAAAAAGAGAAGTAAAAACTTATTCGTCAAAATCAAAATCTATTTTATTCACTTGGCGGAGTTTCAAGTATAGTCACTATTGAGAAGAACTCCGCCACCAAAGAAACTCAGTTGGAGCTCTTTTAAATTTTTAACTTATGTCTGTCTAATACAGATAGTCATTCAAATCTAGTAATGTAAACGTATATAGCATATGTATTTGTATAAGTAGAAATCAATTACTATCCACCATAATGAAATGTAGCACCGGTAGACCAGAACAGATCAGTCCCCACCATCAGCACCCGTTCATGAGTATGGCGCATGAGCTACTTGGAAAATTGAACAATGCAAGAAATGGATAAAAAACACGCAATTGCATTTCACACTCGTGCTGCATTTTACTTAAATATTACGTCTATTACAACCCAATGAAATTGATTCTGACTTGGAAGTGAGATTGTTTATAAATACCTAAAGAAGTTTTGTAAGGTATCAAAATACATGTTTCTCTTATGATGCCAGCTTAATTATTGATCTCTGTCCTTGATTTCATGATTACAAATCCGCGGCCGCACAAAACGCTATGAACGTTATTAATTTATTAAGCTATTGCATAGCTTCTATCGCGGGCCTTGAGCGCGGGGACCGAATTCAGAAATTCCGTAACGAATAAACCGGACGCTCCGGATTACAAAAACTCATTTAAAGAAAGTCATGTATAATTTCGCCGTCCGACCTCGTCGTGGGTAGCGTGGCCAAGCGGTCTAGGCGCTGGTTTAAGGCACCAGTCTCTTCGGAGGCGTGGGTTCGAATACCACCGCTGCCAAGATTGTTTTTGTTCATTTTTTTTAATTGTTTGTTTTTTGGTGTAAAGTGGTAAATATTAATAGAAAATTATTGTTTCATTTTTCAATTTTTTTTTCTTTTATTTGCATTTTATTTTGTTTTGCATAATTTTAGATAATTATGTAAATGCAATAGCTTTACCGCGGCAGTCCCCGAGTGCCACACGTCTTTTATATGTATTTGTAGAAACGTGTGTTACAATAGCTGGTACAATATCTCATAAGTTTGGTATCAACAATTTTATACTTGTATTTGAACTTAGAGCCGAGTTACAAATGTTTATTTCAGCAGATACTTCTTTTAATTTGAAGGACCGTTTGTATGATAAAACTTGGTTGTTCCGATTGTCTTTTATGGCGGATATCTTTTGAAAACTTAACGAATTAAATTTATCGTTGCAAGGTAAACAGACAACAGTGTTTCAGGCCTATAATAAAATAACTGCTTTTAAAAGAAAATTAGATTTTTGGATCATTTGCATTGGTAAGAAAAAAATAGAAAGCTTTACATTACTCAGTGAGTTTGTTAGCGAAAACGACTCTAGCGAAACGCGAAAATGTTTGAAGATGATGTGTTTGAAGAATTGGTCCAACATCTCAGTTCGATGCACGCATCTTTTGAAAAGTATTTTCCCGAAGAACACATTACAAAAATTAAAGTGAATTCATGGATTCATAATCCTTTTTTACCTAACTTGGAAAATCCTGAAAACATGTCAAACGAGATATATGAATCTTTTAGAAATGTCATCAGACACAAGTATGGAGTCACTGTTCAAAACGACGCCTCTCAATGATTTTTGGTGCAGAATCCAAGATGAATATGCGATGCTTGGCCAAATGGCTCTGAATATTCTTCTTCCGTTCCCAACTACATATTTGTGCAAAACAGGATTCTCTACCTACGCAGCCATAAAAACAAAATATCGCAATAGACTGGACGCCGAAGCTGATATGAGACTCCAACTTTCTTCCATCAAACCTGATATCAACCAATTGATGAAAAATAAAAAAAACAGTTTTATACCTCCCACTAGTTAGATTTTTTTATTTTTTAATGTTTTCTATTATTGTCCTTGCCAAGTGGTTAAGTAAATAATAATTAATAACTGTTACATTGTACTTTTATTATGCTGATTAATAGAAAATACACTTATAAAAACAATTGTTTTATTGTAGGGTTCCATCAAGTATTATGATTCCCAAAAGGGTTCCATCATTTAAAAAGTTTGAGAACCACTGCTATAGTGCATAGTGTGTGGTTTTAAAATCCTAATGTTCATGTTCTAAATTCAAATTAAATTTCCATAAGTTTCGTGTTTTGTTTAATGAGTAATTTTTACCCTGTATGGAGTATGGACGCAATGGATAAAAAAACACACGTTATTGAAAAAAAAAAAACTAAGTAACGTGAATTTAATAACTTGGGGAGGGATCCCCGAGCTCTTTTTACTGCTTCCATGCGGTTTTTCTTTTTAAACAATGGATATTTCTCCTGTAGAAGCCGCCCAAGTGGTTGCATTGCTGGATTCTGGACTTAGTCAGCGCGTTGTGGATGCAAGATTACATCTAAGAGTGCGTTCCCCGTGGTTACACCACAGTAGAGATTGACTCAATTGTCGATAAGAACAAAAATATATATTTTTAAATAATTATTGATGAGAGTAAAATCATGCTGTATGGTAACGACGGAAGGAACAAGGTCTACAGAAGAGCTGGAAATGCTTTGCGCAATGCCGCATTGAAGAAAAGGTCAGCTATGGTGGCGGTTCGGGGACGGCTTGGGAAGGAATCAGCGCCGAAAGTAAGACAGAGCTTGCCTTCGTGTCCGGGCTCAGTCTGCCTACACTTAACGGTCAGCGGTACGTCGAACAATGTCTTGAGCCTCATGTGATGCCCTATGCACATTTTGTTGGCAATGGCTTCATAATCATGCACGACAATGCTAGGGATCATACCGCGGGCGTCGTGCGAGATTACTTTACCGAAGTCGGTATCCCCATTATGGAATGGCCAGCAAGAAGCCCGGACATGAATCCAATATAAACATCAATGAGATGAATCAAAAAGGCGAATTCGAGCAATAGAAATAACTCGAGAAACATTTAGCCCGCTGCGAAATGCAATTCAAGAGGAATGGGACAACAAGCCACAACAAGTGATTCTGACTCTCATCCGATCGATGAAGAACCGCATGGAAGCAGTAATAAGAGCCCGGGAATCCCTCCCCAAGTTATTAAATTCACGTTACTTAGTTTTTTTTTTTCAATAACTTGTGTTTTATTTATCCATTGCGTCCATACTCCATACATAGTAAAAATTACTCATTAAACAAAACACGAAATTTATGAAAATGTAATTTTTAAATTTAGAACATCAACATTAGGATTTTAAAACTTCACACTATGCACTATAAAACGACATTAAATATTTTATTTATAAATATACACAATTTGTTAAAATTCTTACTAAACATAAACTTGCAAGGTGTTTCGATTTTTTTGATGAGAAGTGTATTAGTAGGGAAGTAGGGATTTAAATATTATGTGTGTGGTCAGAATAACAAAATAATAATAATTGAGCTTTGTAACAAACGTTTCGAGAAACAATCAATATCGATTAATTTAATATGACAAAAAAAAACGGTAACAAGTAGCCTTCAAACACCCACCTTGGCGCGCTGTTGCATTTTGAGTTCTTCGCGCTTGTAGTTGCGCTGATAGGCGGTGATGAGGCGGCGGAGCCTCGTGTTGAGGTCCTGCATGGACGGCCACAGGTGGCCGCCACCCACTTGCGACGGCTCGTCGTCGGGGCGCGGCGACGCGGCCGGGGACGTCGCGCCCGCCCCGCTAGATACGTCGTCTGTACAATCTTCATCGCCCACTACGCTGCCTCGAATTTTGCGTTCTTCGCTCCTGTGATTCAATAGCGATAAATAAAAAAAAAATTGACGTGGCCTCTACTGATGGATCTATAACACCAAAATGTCGACCTCTTAAAGTTCTGAGAATACATATACACGAATTGTTGAAAATATTAAATTAATAACATTTTTAAGGGTAGGAATTTAATCGGAATCCAAATTAGATAAGTATTAATCTAAAGATTCTATAGACATCCTCCCAAGCGCCCAAAACGATGATTGAATCTACTTAAAGAGACAACAATAACAGAAAACAAAGTAATAACAAGAACTGAAAGAACAACGTACATCATCTTACTACAAACAAGATCTCAAATAATGTAATTTACTTACTTGATATCTGTACATTCAGCATCATCAGGAGGACCAAGCTTATCTACGAAGCATAGTTGTGGGTCGGAACGCATTGCTAAGTAATTTTCATACCCATGAATGTATGTGCCCACTAATAGAGAAACGTCACATTCAGTGTCCCACCATAAGCGCGGAGGTGCACTATCAACACCTCGCGGAACCCGCATACCAAGAGAACTGGAATATTTTTTTTGTTGATTATTAATTCGTAAATAAATAGAAACCATTGCGAGTCTAAATAGCATGCTTTAAGATTATTTACCTGGCATGAGTTCCATTTTCGATTTGGGTAGCATAATCTCCAATGACTTCATGTTTTATATAATACATCATCCGGACTCTAAGCAGAACCCTGAAATTATATGGTGACTTATAATCTTTATAGATGTATATTTTGAAATGTTTTAATGATTCAGCAGAATAAGCTTATTTTTTAAGTATGTATGAATGTAACATGTTTAGAATTTATGATAATAGTCACTATGTAGCATCTAAGTACATATTAGAACGAAATAATCATGATGTAATTTATATTTTTAGTTCCTTTTTATAAGTTTTTTATAGTGTAACAATGGTATTAAAGTTATGGCATAGTGTATTCAAAAGTAGCTTACTTGTTAGCATGTCGGAATAAATGTTTTTTGTAACTGCTTTCAAGATATGTCTCACAGTCATATTTCTCTATAGAACTCCAGTGATTAACGTCTTCCCATTTTTGGAGATCATTGGGTTTTGGCAAATCTTTCAGTCTATTCTTTTTCTTTGCATTCCGTCCTCGAGGGACAGGGTTGTGTAATCCACTGTGGTTCCTGGAAATTGTTACCTCACCATTTTCACATGGCTCTATTAAATCCCATATGAAATTTCGTATCTTTTCATCTCCTTTATAATGACGTAGACAATATAAAACCTGAAAACCATTTTGATTACAATTTTGTTTCATACACTGCAGAAATTACAGACGTAGTAAAATATTATCAGAAATGCATATTTAACTCAGCGAAAGTCTGAAACTTCCTCGGTATTAGCATGGCAAGACATCATTGTACGACATGGGTATAATTTAATTACAAACAATTTCAAGTCATATATTGCATAATTCTTAATCAACTTACAATAATTCGAGCACAATCTTCAATTACAGGCAAAGTCCAACCCTTCCTAAACTGGTTTTTGTCTACAATCTCTTCCCACCTTGCCCATCTGAAAAAAAATACAAGTAAAAATTTACTTAAGCCGGCATATTTTTATGCTTTATTCTTTTTATTTTTACGTCATGTTAACGTTTAAGCGCGCATGGCCCAGCGGCTGGTGAAGATCGTAAACGATCTACTCGGTTAAGCACTACGGGCGCGGTCGGTTAGTATGATGGGTGACCGCTAGTGGCAAATTAAATGCGTGTTCTGTGCTTCGGAGGGCACGTTAAGCCGTCGGTCCCGGTTGCTATTGATGGATAGCAGTCGTTAAACCTTGTCGGAGGCTTAATGGGCGGTTTGAAAACATCCGACAGCGGGTTGGCCACTAACGCACCCACCTCCACCAATCCGCATTGGAGCAGCGTGGTGGAGTAAGGTCCAGGCCTCCTCCCAAAAAGGGGAGAGACTCGTGCCCAGCAGTGGGACGTATAATGGGTTGCCATTATTATTATGTTGTTATGCATAATTTGCCAAGACTTAATTGTATCGGGTTTACTACCACCCACGGGCCTAGGCCAAGTGAGCGTTAGAAGAAATGTCCTTAAAAGTTGTCATGTATTTAAAAATTGTCTAACTAATCTATCTACATGTATTTAAAATTACAGCTTTCTGTAGCTGGATATAATTAATTATGTGTAAGGTGGTAGATCTATTGATTTTAGTGACTGGTGTAGTTGTTTGGGTATAAGAGCTGTAGTTGATAAAACTATGGGTACTATGTCAACTTTATGCAAACGCCACATTCTAACTATTTCGTCTCTCAGATCTATATATTTAGATAGTTTTTCGGACAGTGTGCTCTGAAGATTGTGTGTACGAGGGTGGATCCAAAAGTTCGAAGCCCGACCAAGAAAATGAAAGAAAAGTGGGTCTAATTTTATTTTTATTTTTCGACATAGTCTCCATCTAGCTCAACACACTTCTTCCACCTGAACTGCAACTTGTTTATCCCCTCGAAAAAAAAAGATTCCGGAAGGTCGGCGAAATACTCGTTTACTGCGACTATCACCTCATCTTTGGTCGAAAATTTCGAGCCACCCAAATGTTTTTTTAAATTTGGAAATAAATGATAATCTGAGGGGGCTAAATCCGGCGAATAAGGTGGGTGGGGCAGCAATTCGTAGCCACAATCATGGATTATAGACATTGTTTCAACCGAAGTGTGAACACGTGCATTGTCTTGATGGAACAAAACTTTCTTACGCAACATTCCCGGTCTTTTTTCTTTTATTTCTTCTCGTAGTCTTCGTAAAAGGTTACAATAATAACTAGAATTAATAGTTTGACCTTTCGGTAAATAATCAACAAAAATAATGCCCTTCGCATCCCAAAAAACAGAAGCCATGACTTTGTTAGTCGACAAAACGACTTTAGCCTTTTTCGGTGTAGGTGAGTTAGATCTTTTCCACTGTTTGGATTGTTGCTTTGATTCAGGAATATGGTGGTGAACCCAGCTTTCATCCATGGTAACAAATCTAGACAAAAAGTCCTCGAGATCAGTCTCAAAAAGTTCCAAACAGTCTCGCGAAATTGTGAATCGAACTCGTTTTTGTTCAGCTGAAAGCAACCTCGGGACCCAGCGAGCAGAAACCTTATGGAATCCCATTCTTTCGTTATTATGTGTTGCACCCGGCCATAACTAATGTCTGTTGTCTCAGCTATCTTACCGATGGTCAAACGTCGATCACCCAGTACGAGATCACAAATTTTATCGATGTTTTCTTTCGTGGTAGAGGTTGTAGGCCGTCCACTCCTAGGATCATCTTCAATGTTCTCACGACCGCGCTTAAACTCAGCTACCCACTTCTTGACACTGGATTACGATGGAGCAGACTCCCCCAAAGTGCCCACCATATCTTGATGGATGTCTTTTGGTGACAGGCCTTTTTTATTGAGGTACTTAATGACTGCACGATGTTCGATTTTCTCCATTATTGAAAATCGCGTCAGAATGCTTCAAACAAATAATCACAGAAAATTTATATTGTGCAGTATCGGAATGAAACTGCGCACAATAAATCAATAGAAGACATACTGACGGTAAATTTAAAAAGATGTCATGTCTCCTTGTAGTTTGGGCCACGAACTTTTGGATCCACCCTCGTATTTGGAACTGCAATATCTATAATTAGAGCTTTTTTATTAATCTTATCAATAACTGTTATATCTGGTCTATTGAAGTGAACTGTTCTATCTGTTAAAATTGCTCTATCATAGTACATCTTATATTTCGCGTTCTCTAATACTGTTTCGGCGTTATATTTGTAATACGGTATAGGGGGATTTGTTTGCGGTATGAGATTATATTTAGTAGCTAATTTTTGATGAATAATGTTGGCAACCTGGTCGTGTCTATGTTTGTAGTCAGTTAGTGCTATGGTTTTACATGCTCCCGTTATATGCTGTATGGTTTCTGAAGAACTGTTGCAACGTCTACATAATAGGTTGGGGAAAAAGTCTTTTCGCATTATAGTATGTATGAACTTGTAATAAAATCTCTTTGGCTGTAGTATTTGTATCTAGCTGGTTTTGGTATCATTGAAAGTTAAAATTTTAAAGAACATATAAGGTTGGGGAAAAAGTTTCTTCGCATTTATTAAGATAATTAAAAACATTTTTTAATATATTTTATTTTTAAAGAAAAATGGAAAGAAAAATTTGACTTCAGGCGAGACTCAGAACTCGCGACCTACTGGGAATTTAGTCCAGCCGCTCTTCCAATTGAGCTACTGAAGCCCTGCCCGATTTGTCAAATCTTTCCTTCACATCTATTGCATTGCTTTATGGTAGCAGCAGCGCCATCTATTACCAACTATGCTAGTTAGGCAAGCATTTCACAAGCATGTGTTAATGCGAAATAATATTAAAAAAAAAGTTAAAAGTTTTAAATACCAAAATGCTTTTATTACATAATTTTGTTACACGATTAACTCATCTTATATATATATAAAAATCAATTGCTGTTCGTTAGTCCCGCTAAAACTCGAGAACGGCTGGACCGATTTGGCTAATTTTGGTTTTGAATCATTTTTGGAAGTCCAGGAAAGGTTTAAAAGGTAAGAAAATATAAAGAAAATGGAGGGAAACAGTAAAAACCACAATTTTATTTTATCAAACCTTTGACACATTATTTCATTCTGATTGCCTCAGAATGTTTCGAAGTTGCCGGTTTTCCGGGTCAGCTAGTATTACATATATTTTATATCTCATAAAAAAACGCATGACATTATCAACAATTTTTTTTTTCATAAATATTTTAATTAGATGTATTTAAGGTCGAAGTAACTTTTTCCCTATTATTATTTCGAATTTAAGATAGGTTACCGAGGTTGGGACCGTGAGCGACCCCGGCTTAGTCAGTTACCGTTCGGTTTTAGGTATTTTTTTATGCTTACAGTACACCTCTCACTATATCAATTATTTGTCTGAGAAAATGTCGTGTGATAATATTGAAAACATTTTTTAGGCAAGTAAAACATCTATCATTCATAGCTTAAGCCAAACGTTAAGATACGATTTCAAAACATATTGGTAGGCAGTTCGTTCTGTAGGTCACATGCAATACGTGGTGGCTCTCTTATATTGTTAAAAAAGACATTATACATAAAGAACGCAGAGATATAGTGAGTCTTTCGTTGAACGAACTGCAGAAATAGATTGTGTGGAGCTTGAGCGCTTGATTATTGTGTCCGTATACAGACCTCCAAGTGGATCTTATGAATATTTTGAAAAATTTAGATGTACTAAACAATGTAACTGCTTCAAAAAAACGTGTCATTATTTGCGGCGATTTCAATATAAATTTATTGGAGGAATTGTGGTCAGTTAGTTTCCTTCTGTGGTCAATTACATAATGATAAAAATAAACGAGCAATAGTATTTGTTCCTATCAATGCGAAGAGAATTTAGAAATTCAGAGAAAATATTGTCCCAAAACTTGCAATTATGCAATACCGTAACGATCGTAAATTATTATACAATGACTTTTTTGCCACAATTTTAACAGAATATAATTTAGTTTTTACCAATAAGACAATAAATGTAAGAAGTCATAAGTCGTTCAATGAATGGGCGACGGTTGGAATACATAAGAGTAGACAGAGATTGTATGACCTGTATGGAGAAAAGTCATATAATCATACAAATTCGTTTAAAAATCATGTTAAATTATATTCGAAAATATTCAAGAAAGTGTGTTTTGCAGCCAAGGCACTTCACATTAAAAATAAAATTAAAAATTCAAATAACAAAATTAAAGAGACTTGGAATGTAATTAATAGTGAAACTGGGAAACAAGCTGAACGCAACTCTGATTTTAAATTAATAATTGACAATAAACATGTAACTACTGACGAAGAAGTTGCTTTAGCATTTGAAACATTCTTTGCTAATATTCCAGTTTCTTTGAGTGGAGACCTCATTTCATCGCCTACCGTCGCCGAATCATTATTGAAAAAATAATGTACATCAAAGTTAAACTATATTTAATTTTAAGTAAATTAATACTGCGGATGTTAAACATGCCTTTAAGTCTATTAATATTAAGAACACAACTGATTTATGGGGCTAATCTGTAAAAGTTGCATATGAAATAATGGATGTTATTGCACCTTACCTAGCGGCTATGTTTAATAATAGTATTGTAAGTGGTATATTTCCTCTATGAAACTATCTATCTAATGAAACTTAGTAAAGTTATTCCATTATTTAAATCCGGTAGTACAAGTGACCCCACAAACTTTAGACCAATTTCTGTACTACCTGTCTTAAGTAAAATTTTTGAAAAACTCATTTTAATTCAACTACTTGCACATTTTAACCATCATAAACTTTTACATTGTACTTTTTACATTGAAATAAATATTCTGACTGTAGCTTCGCAATACATTTATGATAATGTATTATATGTCCGTAAAAACATTAATGAGTTTCCTACAATAGGTAACAATCACAGTATAAATACTAGGATCAAATACAAATTGTCCATGCATGCAACGCGGCTGAATAGGGTCAGTAATTCTTTTAGAGGTCAATGTATACGGTTCTTTAATCAAATCCCCAAAAACGTTCAAAGTCTATCTTTCAATAAATTTAAGAAAGTAATGAAAGAACGTTTATATAAATGTAATTACTATAAGACTTGTGATTATCTTAATGATAATACATCTTGGGATAATAGCGATCGCTGCCAGGCTATTTCGTGATACTGTGATCTCGTGTATTCAGTAGTTAGTATCTACAATTGTTAAGCATTGAATAATGTGAATACCCTGGCTGAAAATGAATTCCATCTTTTATTTTCCCGTATGCATATCCGGAACAGTCATGCACGCTTAAATGTCTTTGCCTTTGGCGGCGTCGTGTGGCGGGTTGCTAACTGCTCTCTAAAATGGTTGAGGAGGGCAATGGCTGTCACATGCGTCATTCTCGTGAACGGGTGCTGTTGGTGGGGACTGGTCTGTTCTGGTTTGCAGGAGCTACACATTTAGTAGATAGCAGTTTATTTGCATCTACGCTATGGACGTTCACATTATTTGATTTTTCACGATAATCTGTACTAGATTTAAGCTCTCATTTAAAAGAGCTCTTACTGAGTTTGTTGGGTAGCGGAGTTCTTCTCAGTAGTGACTGCACTTGGAACTCTGCTTAGTGAATAACTTTGATCTTGACGAATAAGTTTTTCTTTTTCTTCATTTATTATCATTGAAGGAATTGAAAAATTTTGTGATTATTATGTTTTAACCAAGTAGTTTAAATTCTAATTTTTAATTTACTATTAATATATGATTTTGCTTTTACTATATGTAATGGTTATTCACTCTAGGTATTTTATGATTTATTGACGTTTTGAAAGTATCTGTAAAGATCTATTCGAAATAAAAATATTTTCTATTTCTATTGAATTTGAAAATAAGCACAATCGAAATTCGTACTACAACCAAAAATATGGCAAAAAAAAAGAGTTTCCAGTATATGAAATTTATGGCAAACAAAAAAAGCCAAAACGATTTCATACAAATTAAATTCGGCGGCCGGCCGTCGGCTCATGGTGTGCGTTGCATGGGCGACTCCTTGGTACGCTGTAATTGCTTGTTAAAAAAAAAGCAACTCTGAAACAACTAGATAAAAGCAAATGGTTATCACTATCGGTTTATATTTTGGTATCATAACTTATATTTCGGCTTCAGAAGCGGCCTCCTTACACCCTTTATAATGACTCACTTAACATATACTACACTTCGTTAAGCAAAGTGGATGTAAAATTTTCTTTTTTTTATTATTCCTGAAGGTTGCCTGAAAGAAATCGCAGTTTTGCGATAAGACCGCCTTTTGTACTTATTGCTATTTTGTATAAGATATGTTGTAATTTTTCTGGTGTACAATGAACTGTATTCATGAATTTCGTCATTCATTGTATGTGACTATTGATGGCAGTCGGCTCCGAGCAATACAGTCCACGTATGTGGACTGTCAAGCATGTGTGCGGGTAGATGGTAACATATCAACCTGGTTTGATGTTAACATCGGTGTCAGAAAGGGTTGCGTGCATTCTTCTAGGCTGTTTATCATATATCTGGACAAATGCCTCCAGAGGGTGAAATAGATGGATGTGGGAGTTCGTATGGGTGACTCAGTGGTGAACTGTCTGCTTTACGCAGATGATGCGGTAATTGTTAGCTCTACACCATCTGGGCTACAAGCACTAGTCACAGTCATGAAAGAGGATTGTATGGAGAAAGGTTTACAATTGAATGTAGATAAAACTAAAGTATTAGTATTTGAAAGAGATGAACAGAGAACAAATGCAAGGGTAGTAGTAGATGATGCAGTGTTAGAACAGGTGGATGAAATTGTTTATCTTGGATGTGTTTTTAGCAAGGATGGTAGGTACACCACTGACATAGAAAGAAGAGTGCTTGATGGGAATTGCGTGAATGGAGTGTTGGGTAAGCTGCTAGAATCTAAACATCTCAGCCAGCGGGCTCGACTAGCCGTACATACTCCAACGCTTTTATATGGAAGCGAGAGCTGGGTATGCAGGAAAGAGCATGAAAGTAAGTTTAACGCGGTCGAGATAAGATCTTTGCGCAAGATCTGCGGTGTATCACTCACCGATCGCGTTCGTAATGAAAATGTAAGAAAGAGGCTTTGTGTGAATGATAGTATCGGTGTAAAAATGAAAAAAATCATGCTCCGATGGTTCGGGCATATAGAAATAATGTCGAATGAGCGAATGACTAAACAGATATACAATGCGAATGTGGATGGTAGCAGAGGCCCAGGAAGACCAAGACTGACCAACCATGACCAAATAGGTCGAGTTCTGTCTGATGGTGGGGTCAAAAGTCTCTGAGAATCGGCGTGCAAGTATGAAGAGAATGATGAAGGTAGACGAGGCACGAGAGGTTTGTCAGGACCGGGATATCTGGCGCTCTACACTCTCTGCCTACCCCGTTAGGGACCTGGCGTGAAGATACATACCTACATTGTATGTGACTTAGTGGTGTGGGTTAAATAAAAGTTGGTTATTGTTACTGATTTAGTGATACTTTATCTCTCTCTCTCTCTCTTTCTATCTCTCTCTTTCTATCTCTCTCACCCCTACTAAACTAATATAAACTAATCTAACTACAATACATCTTTTTAAAATGATAATTTTAATTTAATCTAAATAAATGTATTTCCAAAGAAAACAAGTACTCCAATCCAATCTGGCACGACATTGTCATACTATACGTCAGATTTGTAGGCGAGAACTTCGCGCTAATGTTGGATTGCGCGGGACCACGTACGGCCACAATGATTTTCTAGTACATGTGTCAGGTGGTAAATCCTTGAATTAATTGAACATCTATAGAAAATCCCATTGAACATCTTTGACATGACTGAATTGAAGAGAAGGGTTATAAAGTCTGAAGTCAGTACTAAAAAAACCCTTCAGGAACTAAGGCAGACTATTCAACAAGTTTGTATACATCAGGAACAGACATAATAAAATTAATAAGGTAAATATGGAGCAATAACCTGTATAGCAAAGGCAATGTAACATTTCATTTATATAATATTTAATTGTGTTTGAATTTCTCACCCGAAAGTCAGTAATCCTCTTTCAATCTTGAAACATTCTGATCTGGTCCATGAACCATAAACAACTTCTTCATCTATTGGTACCCCTTCGTGTCGCGGAACGTAGTCATCACTAGCATATCTCCTTCCTTTTCTTCCAAGTTTATCCTTTTTCCGTTTACTTCGTAAGCTAATACCTGAAAGAAAATATCAGTGAGTTATTAAAGATCGCAGGATCACTAGCTTTTTCAGCACTAGCATTTTGAAGTAGCAAAAGCCTTCCAAAAATCCAACTGAAAAATAGCGCAAAATAGACTTTTCAGACGCGTTCATCAGTCGCGTGTGAACAATAAAATTTCTAGTACATTTTCTCAAGATCATGTCTGCGACTTACGTCCGTATAGTGTTCAACACCACAGAGAAAATGTACTAGCTAGTTTACGATCTCAGTCGCGGCTGAGGGATGCATCCAATAAGTATGTTTTGCACATGAATATAGTACTCAAGTCATTGCCAAATTCTTACCTTCTTCATCTTCTTCTGAATCTGGTGTAACTTCCATATCAGACATTTCCATGGGACCATCATCATGGCCATACCTCTTGATAATTGTTCTTTTTCTTGGTTCTGTGACGATTAAATCTTCGTCTTCTTTTTTCTCAGTTGTATCAATTTCAGCCTTCTTCGCCCATTTATTCCAAAAATCAGGATCCCTTATGTCAATATCCGATCTTTGATCAGTAGCTGCAAAACTAGCTTTGGAGAATGTCGATCCTTTCTCAGACTCCATTTGTATGACTTGGGTACGTCGAGCTAAAATCATTTCAATGTCTTCTTCGCAAAACTTGTCACCAGCATTATCTTCATCCATAACAGCTCCATATGCTCCTTTTTTCAACAAATCTTCGATTTCCTTTTTCGATAACTGTTTGAGTCCAGTCTCCTTTCCTTGAGAAGTATTCATACTCTGCAATATGGCTTTATCTAATCCGAGT
The DNA here is from genome assembly GCA_036365455.1 of Macrosoma leucophasiata. Classification (NCBI taxonomy): domain Eukaryota; kingdom Metazoa; phylum Arthropoda; class Insecta; order Lepidoptera; family Hedylidae; genus Macrosoma; species Macrosoma leucophasiata. Next base: position 14,472,101 of record JAWQUS010000007.1, on the reverse strand, counting down.
TTCAGAGACGCTTTATCAAACATTTCCCTTTCGTAGGTATTACGACATATCAGTCTATAAATTTTTACCATCTTTTGTTGTCCAATGCGATGACAACGTGCTTGTGCTTGTAAATCATTCTGAGGATTCCAGTCACTATCATAAATGATAACTGTGTCAGCGGCAGTTAAATTAATGCCCAAGCCTCCGGCCTTAGTACAAAGCAAAAAGACAAATCGATCTGAATCTGGTTTTGAAAATCTGTCTATTGCTTCTTGTCTCAAATTACCTCTAATCCGCCCATCAATCCTTTCATATGGGTATTTTCTAAACATGAGATAATCTTCTAAGATATCCAAACATCTCACCATTTGACTAAAAATTAGTACCCTATGTCCACCAGCTTTAAGTTTAGGCAATAATTTGTCAACTAAGACCATCTTACCGGATGATTGAATAAGCGCCTTATAGTAAGCCTCTTTGTCCTCTCCATTAGCTTGTACATAATCAAATTGTATTTGATCATCAGCACCATTTAATAAATATGGGTGAATACAGCATTTGCGAAGCTCCATCATAGTATTCATTAAATTAGGAATATTTGCCGCCGATGCGATTCCTTTCTGTAGAAAACTAAAGTTTCGTTCCAATATTGCTCTATAATACTTTTTCTGGATGTTGGTTAGCTCAACTTCTATTATAGTTTCTTCTTTAGGAGCTAGGGTTTTCTCAACGTCTTCCTTTAATCTTCGCAACATCATAGGTTTCAGAAGGGCTTGCAGCTTTAAAACTTCAGATTCACTTTTAAGTTGACCAAATTCAGTCAAGAAAGCATCACTACTAGAAAATTGTGATGGTTCCAAAAAGTTCAGCAATGAGAAAAGCTCATTCACGTTGTTTTGTAACGGGGTTCCAGACAACAGAACTCTATGTTCCAAATGTAGTTGCCGCAGTCCTTCCAATAGTTTACAGTTACGATTTTTCAATCTATGTGCTTCATCTATGACACAAATTCTCCAGTTAAAGGATTTCAATTCTTGAAAATCAGTGACGATTATTTCAAACGTAGTTATTAAAACATTAAATTTAGTAATATCTTTCATAGGTTCGCCCTTTCCATTTTTATAATAAAATTCATACTCTTGTATCATACTTTTACTTTGTTGAGATCCATGATAAACTATTACATTCATTTCAGTCCACGCTTCGAATTCCCTTTGCCAATTCGGTATGGTTGATAGAGGTGCAATTATAAGAAAAGGTCCTCTAATACCATACTCCCAAACCGAATTCACAAATGTTAAACTCTGAATAGTTTTACCAAGACCCATTTCATCCGCTAAAATACAATTTCGGTTGTTATGCCATGAAAATAATAACCAATTGAGGCCTTCTAACTGATATGGTCTTAACGTATTGCCCCCCTTGTATAAAGGAGATTCTTTTAGTTGCGTCCAGTGATCAGCAGATGGTCGCTTTTTAAATTTCCACTTTTCCTTTGGAGGAATTTCACTGAATATTTTATATTGTTTTATTTTATCCACATCAATATCTTCTTCTAGTTCCCAGGTACTATCTTCATATTGTAAGCTTTTCCATTTAACTAAATAATGCTTTACTACTGTATTATTGCCTGGATCTTGATTTTCGGACATATCTAATATTCTCTCGACCTCAACGTAATCTGGATTAAATGGCTCATCGTCAAGAAGTTCAAAAATATTCATTTGCTGAGCTTGTTTTTGCTTGAAACGTTTTATTTTTGAGAAAATTCGTTTGTCTCCTTTATATAATTCTTCTTCAGTTTTCCACTCGCAATGTAAGTATGAAAAATTTCTATATTTCACGAAATATTCTTCAACATCTACCATAATAGGTTTCTTCGTCTTTACATCTGTAATTTCTTTCTCGTTTTCAACTTTGGCAAGTTCTTTAATGCTGCCATCAACTGTATTTGCCGAATGCTTTATTTCTAAAAGCTTAGTTTCAGAGCTCTCAGTCTTAACATCGTCAGGTTCTACAGTTGGAAGCGAAACATTGTCATTTTGTTTATCATCATCCAAGGTTTCCTCTTTTTCTACTTTAGGCATTTGTTCAATCACAGGTTCATTTCTAAGTTCTCGTTTTCCCATACGACAAGCTAACACATTTTGCACTATCATGGAATCTTCTTCTGTTATATTCACATAAATATAATTTGGCTTAGGCGTTCCTTCTGGTCTATTAAGATCTTTAATCTCCGAATTCAAATCATCAAGTTCTTTTTCCTGTTTGGGCGCAACAATAGTCGTAAATTCATCATCTGACAGTCGTAACATGACATCATCTGTATATTTTTTACGTTGAGTATTTCTCGCAGAACGTCTCTTTAAACTATCATCACCTTCTACGGGTGGAGACGGTGGAGGAGTAGACATCATATCATCAGGTTCCCCATCAGAATCTGGAATTAAACCACCTCGTTTCTTTCTTTTTCCACTAGGAGTTCGTTTCGTTAACATTTTTTTACAACTTCCACCAGCAGATGCTCGCTTCTTGGAAGATTTTTTCTTTGGGTTTATTAAATCAGCATCATCATCCTTGTCCGTCTCTCTTTTTGCTTCAGCTTCTTCAAGTAAATCTTTAATAGCAATTTTTGAAACCGGAATATCATCGAAATCCGTAACGTTAGATTCGTCTAATAATGGCAATTCTTGTGTAGTATTACTCTTGTTCAAAGAAATATCACTTAAACTATTGTCTACATTGTCTTTTTCCAATAAATCGTTGCTAGTCGTGGTATCTGCTTGAATTTCCGATAATCCTTTTTTCACGTTTCTTTTTCGTTTAGGCGCATTTGGATCTTTTGGTTCTCGTTTTTTACGTACTTTTACAGGTTTATCACCTATTTCCTTGCCAATCTTAGGTACTTTTGGGACTCGAGGCTTTCTTTCTTTGTTCTTGCGAGGTCCTCTTTGCTTTTTACCTTTGACATTTGTAAGTTCATCAACAGAAAGTGCACTGCTGTCTAAAGTGGTTAAATCTTCTGTCATTTCTAAGTCGAGTTCCGAATTAGTTTGTAATCCTGTCCCAGCAGTTACACAATCTTCAGAAACAGGTAATTGATCTAAAGACTGCGACAAGGGCGTTGATTTATCTTTCTTTGCTCTGGGTTTCCTTGGCTTGGCTGGACCCTTTCCTCTTCCTCGACCTGTTGTACTTGTAACTTGTGGACTTTCTACCATTTTAGCTCCATATATGGGATTTTGTAATAAACAATTCGGTCCACCATTACATTTGTCATTTGTTTCGTGTTGTTGTAATGTGGCTAATCTGTCCTGTAGAAATCTAACTTTTTCTTGATTTTCATTTGAAGGTGGTAAACAATATATTTCTTGAATTTGCTGTTGTAAAGACACTCTTTCTTGATGATGAGATGCTGCGTATATGGGAGGCATATTATTACTACTCATCATCAACATATTCGGATTTATGTTATGTGGTACATTTGACATTATACTAGATTGGTTTGTTTGCATAGAGGGTCCAATATTGGGATGCATATTTTGTGGACCTAAAGGCATTCCAACTTGCACATTAGATATGTTTTGTGAAGTATTTGTTTGAACATTAGGAATGCTAGTAGGAGCATTATGCAGATTCGGTTGGACATTACCTAACATAGTTGGAACTGTAGGTGGAAGGCAATTTATATTTCCTGGAGTAGGATGTACCGGTATACTGGATGAAACAGGATTTGGAAGATTCGTGTGCTGCATAGAATGCGTAGATAGGACATTGTTTTGACTGTTGGATACTGTTTGTGTTCCAGAAGGAAGTCCACTTGAATATGTCGAACTAACATTTAAAGTTGCGGTGCTTTGCATCGTAGATGGTACATTAGATGCTATATTGGTAGGCACTCCTGGAGGTATTATACTTTGATAATTATTATTGGCATAAGTTTGACTCCGAGGTAAATTCAACGCCGGGGAATTATCGAATTTCGATGGAGCAATTGTCGCACTATTAGTTGAATTATTTAAATGATTTTGGGATTGCGAGACTGTTTGCTGATGTTCACTAGCATTACTAACACTGATAGGAGGTGCTAGCATTGTAGATGGAGTACGTAATTGTTCATTATTAGTTGGTTTACTTGAGTTTTCAAGAGGTTGCGTTTTAAGATCTAATTTCTTATCTGACACATCAGTTTTAACCTCTTCTTTGGTACTCACTAAGGATTCAAAAATGGTTTCATTAGGTTGACACCTCTGAGGCATTTTATCATTTGCATCTATATTATCAACCAAAGGCTGTGGTACAGTGGCAGGAGGCGCAATTAGTGAACTACTTGATAGAATACCACCTTCTTTTGTAATACTTATATTTGCTGGTGGCATAAACGTTGGTAACTTCTTTGTATCATCCATAATTCTTTTTTCAGTATCAGGAGTTGGTTTATCAATGCTCTTATTGTCAGTATTAGACGTTGCAACAGAGCTACTTTTAGGCAATTCTGTTTTTAAATTTGGTGGGATAACCGTGGATTCTACTGATTTTAAAGGCTGTTCTTGACTCTCCATTGGTATCACATTGCTTAAAGGTGTTGGCATTTTAGTTTGATTCCATTGAGACGGGGAAGAAACGATGTGACCAACAGCTGGCGATGGATTTCGCTGGTAAGTGTATTCTCCAGCAGCTGGCAAAACCATTTGTTCTAAAGCTTGTAATGTATTTTGTGTAGTAAAAGAGCCGGAAACTGGCGGAGGTCCAACTGAAACGGGTGATTGCACAACATTTCGGGAACCATGTGGAGACGGTGTAGGCCCTTTAACTGGGGACATTACTGGCCTCGGAGACAACTGCGGTTGTGGTTGTTGTCTCGGAGAGACTTGTGCCCTTGGTGACATTTGAGGAGATAATTGTGGAAATGGTGGCCTATACTGGGGACTACCAGATTCAATACCTGCAGCTTTGACATTGTACTGGTTCGTGACATTAACATCCAAAGGATGTTGTACTTGATGCGGCTGATAATTCATAGGAACCGAGTGGTGAGGCGAAGCATATGGCATTTGTGATGGAACTGCATGTGACGGACCAGTGGATGGCGCTACTGGAGTCTGACGAGGGACATGATGTAAAGGTGAAGCGCCAGCGTGATGAAGATGTGGATTGGGATGACTTTGGATTCCGGATCCAATAGCACTGGCATGACTTGCCAAATTTTGATGAGTTTGGTGTTGAGGCATAGCAGCATGACCCTGCTGGCTATGTGGCAAACCATACTGATGAGTATTGACATCCATTTGTTGATGGTAGGTTGGATGCTGACTAATCCTACTTGCAGCTGGAGGATGCATTTGCGTGTAATTTGGATAGTTCTGTAAAAAGAGGGAACAATAACTCATAAATTACTTTTAAATAGACAAAAAACAAATTTACCACAATAAAATCTAATTTATTTATTACTTGCTGTTGTCCGTAAATTTGCTGTGATGTAGGTTGAGGAAAGTGAGGTTGCCGTGGCAAATATGCTCCATTTTGAGCTTGAAGTGCAGCTATTCCAGTGCCCTAGAGAAAAACAACTATTAATTTCACTATATTATAAGACTACAAAATATTCTTCATGTAAAACATTCTGTTATAACATATTATATATTTGATATATGATATGACATAAACATACTGTTACACATTATTTTTACTGAAAAGCTGTATTGATATTGATTTTTCGTGTAGGCAAATAGTTTTAAGACGAAACGAAGTTCGCCGTGACACCTAGTTGTGTATACAATTATTACCTGTTGAGGTGGATACTGATGCATTTTTTGTTGATGCTCATAAGAATGCCTGTAGCCTGGCGTAATGGGTGAATATCTATTAGCACCTGGAGCACCCGACCAAACGCCCATGTCACCCAGTCCTAGAAAAATAAAATTATTTACATGTATTTCCAGCATTAACATTTTCAAATCTAGAAATATTTTCCTACCAAGAAGTAGTAACTACTAAAGAGCACCACTTAATTGCGAGAACGTACCACAATCTAACACTGCGTGATTACATTTTCTGAAATAAGTTTTTAAAAAATTGAGAAAGTTGAAGTTAAGTCATCGCTATGATGAATATTGTAACTGTGGCCTAAAGAAACATTAAGCTCAGTCTTAGACCAGCTACAGACGGACCGCATCTTGCGGTCAACACCGACTGCAAGATGTGGTCGCCGCACAGCGATTTGCAGTTTCTATACTAAATTTATATCTGCAATTCACGAGCGGTCGGAGCAGTCGCTCTGTGGTCGAGTTTCGCCGTGCGGTCGACTGTTTAGAGTTGCCGGACCCACCATACACGGACCGCTTCAAGCGGTCGCTGCTGACCGCGAGCCATCGAATCTATCAGTTGTATTTTATGGCATAAAATACTAACTAATTCATCAGATAAAACCACGGACATTCTAAAGTAGTTGAAAAAATTTTTAGTGTCTTCTCTCAGCTGGGGATATAAAGCATGAAATATTTTATACATTTCTCTTGATTGTAGTATTGGACGCACCCACATACCACGGTGCCTTCTACGCCTATGCTTGCGTATCGTGTACGACTTCAACGCAACTGCTCTAGGGCAGTCGGTTTCGACTGCAACATGCGGTCCGTCTATGGCCGGCCTTAGTACTAAAAAGATATATTATGGAGTTTGTTACGGATCAAACGCTCTTCTCTTCTCCGCCCTCCTACCTTCTTACAGATAAGTGATATATTTCGGAGCTTGGAAAACATTCACGGCAATACTTTTACTTTTTACGTTTACTGGTGGTAGAGCTCCAGTGACGGAGCTCGCGGGCGTAGGCACCACCGCATTACCTAATATACTTGCCGCTAAATGGTAGTGTTCAGCACTATCGTGTTCCGGTCAGGTGGTAATGTACGGCCCTGTAATTTCCGGCACAGAGGCATAACACCTTAGGCCTCAGGAGTGGCAACGCATCTGCATTTTGACCTTGGTCTTTGTGTGGGTGTGTATAGGCTGCAGTCATCACTTAACATCAATGTGAATTGCATGCTTGTTTGCCACTTCCATACATAAAAAAAAAATAGTAATAGGTTGGGGAAAAAGTCTTTTCGCATTATAGTATGTATGAACTTGTAATAAAATCTCTTTGGCTGTAGTATTTGTATATGGCTGGTTTTGGTATCATTGAGTTTTAAAATTTTAAAGAACATAATCACAAATTCAAATTAGGCAAATGTGTGATTTTCATTTGTTTCTCGTATTGTCAAGATGAGTGAATCTAATGAAGAAATTCGATACATTTTAAAATTTTACTCCAAAAAAGGTAAAAAGGCAAAGCAAGCCGCGAAAAAAATTTGCGATGTTTATGGACCTAGTGCAGTGTCTGTGAGAGTAGCACAAGTTTGGTTTAAGCGTTTTCAATCCGGAAATTTTGATGTCAAAGATGCACCTCGCTCTGGTCGGTCGCCCTATTACGGATAAAATGGATGCCATTTTTGAAAAAGTGGAGCAAGATTGTCATATCAGTAGTTACGACGTAGCTGAAGAACTGAGAATTGATCACAAAACAGTTTTGGCGCATTTGAAAAAAGCTGGGTACAAAAGAAACCTAATGAGTACACGGTACATGAACCGTGTACTCATTTGTGATTCTTTATTACGACGTAATGAAACCGAATCATTTTTGAAGAAGCAGATAACTGGTGATGAAAATTGGATCACGTACGACAAGAACGTGCGAAAAAGGTCGTGGCCAAAGGCCGGTCAGGCTTCACAGACAGTGGCGAAACCCGGGTTAACTCGCAATAAGGTGATGTGTGTGTGGTGGGATTGGAAGGGCATTATTCATTATGAGCTATTACCACCAGGCAGGACTATCGATTCTGAACTCTACTGCGAACAACTGATGAGATTAAAGCAAGAAGTTGAGAGAAAGCGGCCGGAATTGATCAACAGAAGGGGTGTGGTGTTTCATCATGATAACGCTAGACCTCACACATCTATAGCCACTCAGCAAAAATTAAGAGAGTTTGGCTGGGAGGTGTTAGTATCCGCCGTATAGTCCTGACCTTGCACCTTCAGATTTCCACCTGTTTCGGTCTCTTCAGATTTTTTTATGCAATGTTAGGTAACATCACGAGAGGATTGCCAAATCCACTTGTCGCGGTACTTTGATGAGAAGTCCCAAAATTTTTATAGCAATGGGATCATGTCCCTACCTACAAGATGGCAAAACGTTATCGAACAAAATGGTACATACATACTTTAGTTAAATTTAAATAAACTGTATTAAAAAATGTTTTGAATTATCTTAAAAAATGCGAAGAAACTTTTCCCAACCTAATATTTACAACGAAGTTAAAAGAAAACTACCACTCTACACGCACGTGATCGGTTTTTCTATAAAAATCTTAAAAAATAGTATGTTTGTCATAGTAAATTAAAAAAATTGAATACAAACCTTGTTCTGGCATTGAATACATAGGATCAGGTCCCGGATGATATCCAGGATATGAATGTGAAGGATGCACATGATGGGATGGATGTAGCGGTGCGTGCGGTGGCTGAGGCATCCGTGGTCGTGGCGGATATGCACCGTAGTCATGGTAATCAGGTGCTGGAGGCCCAGCTCCTGTGTTCGGAACTGGTTGTGAGTTGCTAGGTAAGCCACCAGCACCACTTCCACCTCCAAATGATGCCAGTTTTTGGATTGCTCCGTCTTGAGCCACACTGCTAGGATTATACTGTTGCCTATAACTAAAATATTTATTACATTAATACGTGTTTTCATGCAATATCAATCTCTTTAATTTGGGGCTTTCTCTTAGTTCTGTACCTAGTCATATAAAATATTTGTACCTATTATCGGTCGTATCCTTATTATCACCAGCTACCCCTGATGTAGAGCCACCTGCAAAACTGTCTGCTCCACTGAGATCAGTAAGTCCTTCCAACATACCGCTTCCATCATCACCAAAAAGATTATATGAGTCCATCACTCTCTCAAGAGTGAGTTAAAATAAATGAATAATGTAGATTCCAGTGGTAAATTACTGCGCCCATTTTAGTCTGTAATAAAAGTTCAATCTTAATTAGGATTCAATTCAATAATTTTTGTGCTTTTAGTGAATTTCTTGTTTGTTTTAAAGTCTTATTCATTTACTTTTAACCTTTAAGTATGGTCTTTAATATGGATTTCTTTACTTATAGAAGCAAAACGAACAACTAGGGAAGAAGTTTCGTGATGCACTGTGAAACACGAGAGTTAAAATTATTGAACTATGCACTGGAGCCTGTCAGACTACACGTCCATTGCTGCCATACAAAAAAATGTAGTACCTATTTTTATTCAGATGTTAAAAATTGTACAAGAGTAAAAAAAACATTAAAATTTCCGGGACAGAGGCCATAATACCTGAGGTCTCAGGAGTGGCAACGCGTCTACAATTAAGTCTCTGGTTTCATGTAGGTGTTTATAAGCATAATAAGTATTCCCCCCCCAAAGTGACATGGTTTTGCATAGGTAATAAACGCTACGGCTAATCCCTTCCGGTCGGCCGGTGGCCCGTGTTGCTCTATGCACGTAACTTACTGATTTATCGTTTGATAAAGGATTGAACTAATTATTCGCTTTGGATCAGTCTGATGATGAAAGATATGCAGTGGCGGAGTTGGCAAACCAAACGCAGGGCAGTAGCAGCGCTGTTTGAATGCGGGCCCGCCCAAATTGTAATACAAGATACTCTTTGAACTGCGTCACACTAAAGGAGATGTTGCAAAAATGTATGGACCTCCGGCCATGTATTGTACACAATATCATTAAACAGGCAAAATCAATATAAAAACGTTTTTTACTGCATACTTTCACTTATTTAGCTTTGTTTGCAATTACAAAACATTATTTGCAGTTAGAATTGAAACTCAAAACCAACATGGCGAATATGGCGGGCGATGTCATTTTGACATTTTAATTTTTTAAATTGGTTTTTGATTATATAGTACTTAGAGAAAAAAGTAATATTTTCTAAATACTGTCGAAATCGATTGATCCCAAGCTTCGGCTGTATCCCACCATGTTGAACATAGTTGAACATGATAAAATCGTTTGAATTATATGAGGTTGTAACTCATAAAATATATTCTTGAATAAATTAATTGTATTTTTTTGTATTCTTCTTTAATTTACCCATTTTTTGAGGACGGGTATGAACCAAAGCCAAGCTCGCAACATCTCCTTTGAACGCGGGCCCGCGCTCAAACTGCACCGCGCCGCGCCGCGCTACAACTGTCGGACGACAAACCAGGCGGCGCGGGAGCGGGGCTGGCGCAGCTCAGGGCAGTTTGAGCGCGGGCCGACGCTGTTGTATTACTATGGCGGTCATTTGGTCGCGACACACCGAAGGCAGTGCAGCGCAGCGCATCGAGAGCGGTTGGCGACTGTTGTATTTTTTTACAACGGCGTGATCAATATCAGTGAAAAGATAATCGAATTAGTGCGTAAAAATAAATGTTTGTATGATTTCCGATTTCAAGCTGTCTTTCGCAATCTTCAAAAGAAATTTTGGGCATTTTGGCAAAAAAAAAATTCATGACTTTCCAGCTCTCTGCAGAGACGATGAAATTCCCCATATTCTTTTTTCTTGTTTTGATACCATAATCCCAAATTCCTTTTTTTTTTGCCTAAGAGCCAAAAACACTATGAATTTTTCATGTCGTCTGACATCTTGCAGCCTTCTGCCTGTCGCACACGTCAAACTGAACGCGGTTTAAACGCGGTCACGCGTTGTAACCGCTTGAAAACTGCTGCTGCGTTCAGTGTGCCGACTCCCGCGCTGCTACTGACCTGCCCTGCAACTGTCCTGCGTTTGGTTTGCCGAAGCCTTAAGGGAGGGGCGGGGGCGGCAAGGGCGGTCCGCCACGGGCCCCAAGTTCTGGGGGCCTCCAAAGATCGACTGGTCGCTGGAAATCATGAAAGATTTGTAGAGCTTACGGATGGAAATGTCGTTTTTTTTTGTTCGCGCGTTCTTTTTGCTGTGTATTTTAGAATCACCTACCGTATCAATCATACGGGAGAGGGGGAGGGGCAATTTGTATATAAGCGGGGGGGACCCTAATTTTACCTCATGACCTTTTTAGGGTTCCGTAGTAAACAAGGAACCCTTATAGTTTCGCCATGTAAGTCTGTCTGTCCGTCCGCGGTTTAGCGCAAGAACTATTAGTACGAGAGACTTGAAATTTGGATTTTGACATGTATACATCTTTATTATGCCGAAGTGGTAGAATAAAAACATGACATTTTTTTAATTAAGTACCTCCCCTTCATATAACGCGCGGATATTTTTTTTATTTCACGATTTTTATATGGTGTGGGATATCATTGGACAGGTCTTTTAAGAACGTTAGGGGTGTGCAAATATGATTTTTCGATTTAGTTAACGGTTTGTGACTTATTAAGCTTTGAAGTGCCAATTTTCGTTAGTCAAGTATCCCTCCCCCGTACGAACTAAACGGTTGTTGTAAGAAATTCAAACGTTACGGAAAAAGTTGCTATAGGTATATAATGAAATTAAAAGGAAAACTATCACACTTAGTTGGCTTTACAAGTTTACGAGTAATAGTCGACCAAATGTTACTCGAAAATTTCGAATAACTGCAAAATATATATTTTTTTCATTAAATCTCTTAGTGTGTAACTACGGAACCCTATACTGCGCGTGGCCCGACTCGCACTTGACCGGTTTTTATTTTTCATTTTTTTTAAATGCCGAATGCCGCCCCGGTCCCCTGATGACCTTAGTCCGCCACCTCAGATATCTTGGTGAACTTATTATTCTAGAGTCTTAGGAACGGATATGGCTACATTAGATGACTAGAAGCACGCAGTCAACACAGTGACCAGAAGACCATGCAGATTTTTTTCTCCACAATAAAACATAGGATGACTATCTATGTACCTACATATGTGTAGGCTGCAACCGTGCAATAAACCTGTATGTATGCCTTCAATGCTTTCGTTTGGGGTGTATTGACTGCACACTATTGACATAATTATTTTACTAACTACTGTCAAAATTTTCCATTAATGTAACCAGAAGTGGATTTTTTGTTTGCTTTGTTACATAATTATTCAAGTTTAAGAAAGTCATGCTTTTCTTGTTCAAGTAGGTTAAGGTATTTTTTATTGCTTCTTATCAAACTCGGTAAATAAGATCTTAAAAGTGCCATCATTAAGATTTCTTTTTGCTATTAATAAAATGTAAAACAGTAAAACTTTTCTAAATAGGTATCACCCTATTTTATTACCAGTTCCCTTAATTTTAATTTAGTTTGGAAACGTATTAACATTTTCTAAAAAAAAAAAAAGTGATTAAAAAATATAGGAAATGCTACACTATTCAGGAGTCTAATATATTTAATTCTAATAAAAAATCTTAATATATAATTATAAATTGGCTTCCATTGGCTCTGCTACAACTTATTTAGGGTGACCTGATTTGCAAGATACCTATAAAAAGTTGTCAAAATATAATAATCTGAAGTAGTCTCATTCTTTTGATTTTTTTTCCTTATGGGATTTGTACACTGTTGTCTTAGTCATACATTTAAGCAAGTCAGTGACAGTATAAACTTTACAAAGCAACCACCTACACTGACGATATGAAATGAGAACTAAATAATAAGAAAATATACATAAAGAGAAACAGACAAATACTCAATACAGATAGCTAAATAACTGATCAGTGATAAATATGAAAATACAATACTATGGATAAAAAATTAAAATATACTTGTAGTGCTTGCATTACAACTATGAGTTATGTACAAGACATTTGTCTAAATAGGTACTCAAACATAATAAAAACAAAATTTGAGTGACACATGTGCAAATTATTTATTAAAAAACTAGCTGACCCGGCAAATTTCATATTGCCTCACAATGAAATAATGTGTCAGTCAAGGTTTGATAGATACGGACGATTTGTATAAGAAAATGATATTGTGTTTTTTTACTATTCCTCTTCAATTTCTTCATATTTTTTTACCTTTTAAATCTACCCTGGACTTCGAAAAATAATTCAAAACCAAAATTAGGCAAATCGGTACAGCCGCTCTCGAGTTTTAGCGAGACTAACGAACAGCAATTGATTTTTATATATATATATAGATAGATAGACAGAAGATAGATTAACCTTTAGGTACCGACGTGGGTGTCTCACAGACCGTGTGTGTTTTATTGCGTCGTATAAATGATACCCCTGCCCTTCCCACTACGTACCTTACGTCTCTTAGACGTAAGGTCGGTAAGGGAGTTGTTAAAAATGTTTACGACTAGCTGCGCCCGCGACTTCGTCCACGTGACAATTTATTATTGTTTAGTATCTACCCGGACAAAGTCGTGGGCGCAGCTAGTAAAAAAGTGGCCTAAGTTACTCCTTATTACATAAGCTATCTGCCAGTGAAAGTCCCGTCGAAATCGGTAAAGCCGTTCCCGAGAGTAGCCCCGTGTGATAGTTGCCACACGGGAAAAATAGAATAGAATAGAATAGAATAGAATAGAGAGTAGCCCCAACAAACAGACAGACAAAAATAGTAAAATATGTTGTTTTGGTGTATGTACGCCCCCGCTGCTTTGTTCCTATTAGTCTATAGCGTGATGATATATAGCCTATAGCCTTCGTCGATAAATGGGCTATCTAACACTGAAAAAACTTTTCAAATCGGACCAAGAGTTCCTGAGATTAGCATGTTCAAACAAACAAACAAACTCTTCAGCTTTATAATATTAAGTATAAAGTATTGATATGCATTTAGTAAAAAGTGGTTATTTTTATATTACAAACAGACACTCCAATTTTATTTATTTGTATAGATTGATAGGACCATTTCTAATTAATATAATGTTATATATTTTTTAAGGACTAAGGACGGAAGCGCGCATGGCCCAGCGGCTGGTGTAGATCGTAAGCGATCTGCTCGGTTAAGCACTACGGGCGCGGTCGGGTAGTGTGATGGGTGACCGCTAGTGGCAAATTAAATGCGCGTTTCCGTGCTTCGGAGGGCACGTTAAGCCGTCGGTCACGGTTGCTATCGATGGATAGCAGTCGTTAAACCTTGTCGGAGGCCTAATGGGCAGTTTGAAAACATCCGACAGTGGGTTGGCCACTAACCCACCCACCTCCACCAATCCGCATTGGAGCAGCGTGGTGGAGTAAGCTCCAGGCCTCCCCCCAAAAAGGGGAGAGACTCGTGCCCAGCAGTGGGACGTATAATGGGTTGCCATTATTATTTTAAGGACTTGTATAATTTATTTTAATGTTTATTTTAAATATGCCTCTGTAAGTGAACCTTGTTTATTTACTTCACGTAGGTATAATATTTAAATCCCTTCTAATATTATAAATGAAAAAGTAACTCTGTCTGTATATTACCTTTTCACATCCAAACAACTGAACGGATTTTAATGAAATTTGGTACAGAGATAGCGTTGACTTTGAGCAAGAACATAGGCATGACTTTTCCACGTTGGTGCTTAAAGGTTAAGATTCTTCAAAACGTGCAGGCTTCTTCCAATCTTCTCTTGTAAGTTATGATGTCATTTGCTTGTATGACCAAGGGGAAAAGCTATACGCTTATGATTATAAATTAACATAAAGCGACATAACTTCTCCCGTTTAGTAATACAGCATTACTGATGCCCCACGAAGTTGCTTGAAGGACTTGCTACAAATATAAATTTCATCCTATATCTTCACGCCAAGTCTACAGGGAGGTGGAGTACTACACATAAAATAATACCATAACTTTAAACATACAGTTTACAATTCTACAATTTTGCAGTGTTATAATGTATATTTTAAATATTTTTTTTACTATAACTATTAGAGCCAGAAATCTGCCACTTTTGTAAGGTGAACTCATTATTGCCCGAGACAGTTGGTAGTAAGTGAAGTGTATAATTAGGCTGAATTGTAAAAACATATTTAGAAAAAGGTCAGTTCTTTCTTGGATATAAACGGAGAGCTAAAACTCACATCACATTGTGTACTATGATTATATCGGACATCATGCGACAGCGAAATACTAGATCCGCTGGACTAAGTACTGACTGAGAATATTAATGAACCGTACCTACAAATTATAATCTTAAAAATGCTTACTAGAGTTAAATACTTAGCTTTATTTCATAACAACTAGATATTTTTATACTTACTAAAAGCGCCACACAACACGATTGATCACAAAATGGATACCATATTCTGAGAAACAAAATTTGTCGAAATCGAGTCAAGTAAACAATTAACAACAGTGTTATACAAGAACTATAAATAAAATTGAATAATTCTATTTACTGCTTGACTGAGATTCAACGCTTAAATTTGTAAATTATCTCACAACATTACACCATTAGCGTAGGCACTACACTCCGTCCATTTTGTTTCCTTCTGATCTGAAGTATTTTTTTTTACTTGAGTGAAATGTGGTATAGGATAATCACCCCTTCAGCCATAAAGATCGATAATCTTGTTCGATAAATACCTGTCTGTATTTAAATTTCGGAAAAAGCTGATGACGTATTAATTTAATAGGTATATTTGTTATTTTTAAAATACTTCCTTATTATTATTTTATCATAGACAGTGAAAGCACAGTAGATAGATAGATTACAAACAGTAGTGTAACTACATACAAAACGTTCGAAACGGCACACTCACACAAACATGCGCATCTACGAGGCCTCTAAGTGGTTCTCGCGGTTGGTCGCGTCGAGACGAGCGGTCACGTTGCGATTTGTTTAAGTTTCCACGAGTGTTTTATAGATGCCACGAGCGTATTGCGTGGTACACGACTCGTGAACTCTGCGTCATAAAACCGGAGCTATAGTTTTTTTTAACTTTCTGGTGATTTTGAAAGGCGAGAATGATGTGCTGTTATAATATCTAACACATTTTAAAAAATCTCGTGTGACAGTGTTTGTAACAATACTCCTCCGCAGCGGCTAGACCTATCATGATGAAATTTTGTGTGTATAGTTAGTGGGTATGAGAATCTGTTGTAGTCTATTTTTATATCCCTAAATGGTAAGGATGATTCTAGCCACTTTTTTTTTCTATTTTTTAGACAGTTAATTTATTTATTATCCTGCTTACCCGAGTGGCTGAGGGGAAGAGAAACTCGTCCGGTTTCGACATCTCGTACTGTTAAAAACAAAGATCTACAAGTAATATCAATATTAAACTGTTTTCCGTACTTAAAACTTTAATAATAACAAGATCAAGGTTGGATCATGGGCCTGATACAGAAGGCGGAGGCGGTACTCCTCGTCACGGCACGTATACTGAGGAGGTTCCTGTCTCTGTGACCCTAACCACCGACAGCTTAGACCCTGTTCCCGCTGCCGGCGACGCACTATTTTTTAATTTCTCATATATATTTGTTTTTTTATAACTACTTATGTATGTAAAAAATATTAAATGAGAACAAGAATAAATTATTGAAAAGTAATAATACTCGTCTTTTGCTGTGATTAACCAACACCAGCCATTTCACTATTCGCAAAATTTTGAATCGTTATATCTTAACTTAACAGCTTTTAAGTACTTATTGACTTTAAGTTTCAATACAAATAGTATTTATTTATCCAATACTGTTACAGGTTAACCAATAAAAAAAATAGTCAACATCCCAATACGATTGATTAAAGGTCGGTAAATACTAAAATAATAACACCATTATTTAAAAAATATAGTGACATCCCTATTGCTTCAATGGAGTGTAGTTAAATATTTTATAAGCTGGGCTTAGTTTCCATATTGTTTGTATCTATCTACTGTGGTGAAAGGAACAGGGAACCAAATTACCGGTTTTTTTGCAATGTTTAGCTGGGGCCAGTGAGGCCACACGGCAAGCACAAGCAGTGATTTTAATCGATTAAATAACTACTCGCTGGCGATGTCAAAACATCACTAATCAAAATCAATTGACATAAAAAAAAAGTAAGTACGTGAAGTACTTTACCTACCCTACCTAAGTACCACCGCGCTTGGCTTGGCGAATAAATAAAATATCAATTGAGAACCGATTGTAAAGTTCATAAATAAAAAATATTCATCATTGCTTTATTTAAATGCATTGAAAGTGTTTGAAATGTTTACCGAGAGTTAAATTTATCAAAGGATAAAAGCTGAATGCATTCGTATCTATACGATCTACTTGCTTTCTTGGGCTGGCGGGGCTGGCGGCATTGTGTAGAACGAAATAACAAATAAACTAAGTTTGTGGAGGGATTACAAAAACAAGAGTCCAAATGATGAAATTAGTGGATCAAGTTGTTAGAAGTTTTAAAGTGGCGAAGGTGTTTCGAGAAAACACAGACAAAATAAACAGTATAGACTTTTCCCCTAATGGCGAAACGTTAATTTCATGCAGTGAAGATGACCAAATCGTTATTTATGATTGCGAAAAAGGCACACAAGTGATAACAGTCAATAGCAAAAAGTATGGTGTTGATTTAATACATTTTACACATGCTAAAAATACTGCTATTCATAGTTCTACAAAAGTTGACGACACTATAAGATATCTTTCACTTCACGATAATAAGTATATCAGATATTTTCCAGGACACACAAAGAAAGTTGTGACATTGTGCTTATCTCCTGTTGAAGATACATTTCTCTCTGGATCTTTGGACAAAACACTTCGTCTCTGGGACCTACGTTCGCCAAATTGTCAAGGGCTAATGCACTTATCAGGTAGACCTGTTGCGGCATATGATCCTGAAGGATTGATATTTGCTGCTGGTGTTAATTCCGAAAGTATAAAATTGTATGATTTGAGATCTTTTGACAAAGGACCTTTTGTAACATTTAAATTAAATCAAGAAAAAGAATGTGACTGGACTGGTTTGAAATTTTCCCGTGATGGTAAAACCATGTTAATAAGCACAAATGGATCAATAATAAGATTAGTTGATGCATATCATGGCACTCCCTTGCAGACATTCACAGGACATCTGAACAACAAAGGAATACCGATAGAAGCATCTTTTAGCCCAGATTCACAATACATATTTAGTGGTTCAACAGATGGAAGAGTACATGTTTGGAATGCTGATACGGGATATAAAGTTTGTGTTCTAAATGGTGACCATCCAGCACCCATACAGTGTGTACAATTTAATCCGAAGTACATGCTTCTTGCTTCTGCATGTACTAACATGGCATTCTGGTTGCCAACCGTAGATGATGTATAACTTTTCAAATAATAGGTTCTTGATGTATGAATGCATTCAATATATTCGAATTAGATATATTTTTTTAAAACTTTGTTTTCCCTGATGAACTGCATTGTCCAGTATCTTAAAAATTTCACTAGGGTGTGTTTAGGAGACAAACTATTCCTTTGTGACTTCATTTCTTACTAGAATATTGAATGTATTAATTGTATAAATATATGTGAAAGTACATATAAAAACATACTTTAATTGAACATTGCACAACAACAAAAAACCGGTCATGTGCGTGCCGAGCCACGTACATTGTAGGGTTCTGTAACTTTGAGGTTTTTACATCAGGTCATTAGGTGTAGTGTTGAGTAGGACTTACAAGAGGCCTTACATTTGTCCCGGACAAAACTTGACATTGTAAGGACACAACAAAAATATAATTTGTACTGCTTCAAATATTAAGACGCGTTACTCTTTGCTCTTGTACTCTTACGTAGTGTGTCACGTGTGTGACTAAGACAAAGTTACAATTTTCCTGGGACATGACTGAAATAACACTATTGATCAAGTAATATCATAATTACAACTGCTCATTTCATAAATCTCTAACATAGTGAATGAATAATTTATAGGAGGATGACGATGATGAGATGGTTCCATATGGAAGTTGATGGGATGTCCAGTGAACTAATGGGGAGTAGGACCTTCATATGAAGTCTCGGAGGAGCACGAAAAAACACTTTACATTGCATTAAATCACTTTCCTACACCCATGCACGCTATAGATTGCTTTATGATAAAAATCCTACAATTTTGACACATAAAACATAACTACACATATATATTAGGTTGGGGATAAAGTTTCTTCGCATTTTTTAAGATAATTCAAAACATTTTTTAATACAGTTTATTTAAATTTAACTAAAGTATGTATGTACCATTTTATTCGATAACCTTTTGCCATCTTGTAGGTAGGGACATGATCCCATTGCTATAAAAATTGTGGGACTTCTCATCAAAATACCGCGACAAGTGGATTTGGCAGTCCTCTCGTGATGTTAACCTAACATTGCATAAAGAATTCTGAAGAGACCGAAACAGGTGGAAATCTGAAGGTGCAAGGTCAGGACTATACGGCGGATGCATTAACACCTCCCAGCCAAACTCTCTTCATTGTTGCTGAGTGGCTATAGATGTGTGAGGTCTAGCGTTATCATGATGAAACACCACACCCCTTCTGTTGATCAATTCCGGCCGCTTTCTCTCAACTTCTTGCTTTAATCTCATCAGTTGTTCGCAGTAGAGTTCAGAATCGATAGTCCTGCCTGGTGGTAATAGCTCATAATGAATAATGCCCTTCCAATCCCACCACACACACAACATCACCTTGTTGCGAGTTAACCCGGGTTTCGCCACTGTCTGTGAAGCCTGACCGGCCTTTGGCCACGACCTTTTTCGCACGTTCTTGTCGTACGTGATCCACTTTTCATCACCAGTTATCTGCTTCTTCAAAAATGATTCGGTTTCATTACGTCGTAATAAAGAATCACAAATGAGTACACGGTTCATGTACCGTGTACTCATTAGGTTTCTTTTGTACCCAGCTTTTTTCAAATGCGCCAAAACTGTTTTGTGATCAATTCTCAGTTCTTCAGCTACGTCGTAACTACTGATATGACGATCTTGCTCCACTTTTTCAAAAATGGCATCCATTTTATCCGTAATAGGGCGACCGACCAGAGCGAGGTGCATCTTTGACATCAAAATTTCCGGATTGAAAACGCTTAAACCAAACTTGTGCTACTCTCACAGACACTGCACTAGGTCCATAAACATCGCAAATTTTTTTCGCGGCTTGCTTTGCCTTTTTACCTTTTTTGGAGTAAAATTTTAAAATGTATCGAATTTCTTCATTAGATTCACTCATCTTGACAATACGAGAAACAAATGAAAATCACACATTTGCCTAATTTGAATTTGTGATTATGTTCTTTAAAATTTTAAAACTCAATGATACCAAAACCAGCCATATACAAATACTACAGCCAAAGAGATTTTATTACAAGTTCATACATACTATAATGCGAAAAGACTTTTTCCCCAACCTATTTTTTTTTTATGTAATGAAGATTTGTCACCTTCACGGATGTTTAGTGACGACTGTAGCCTATAGACACCTACACAAATACCAGTGGTAAATGCGCAGATGCTTTGCCACCCCTGAAGCTTAAGATGATCTGCCCCTGTGGTAGTTACGGATTTCTAAGATCTCAGTTGATATGAACATCCCCATAATAACAGTCCGTTAAAACCTTCTTCTTTCTGGTAAGATGGTATTACTAGGGCCAGGTTTCAATAAATTACCGACATCCGTACTATTCCATACGTATATTTAGGAACGGTTGATTGTGAGAGTTAATGTATGGATGAAATGTCAAATGATAACGGATAGAAAGCTATGTAAGCCTACATACGTTGGTGAATTATTGAAACCGAGCATAGAAAAAGATTAAAAATATTGTCAATAATGAAGCATTTATCAATGAATCCCAAACTTTAAGACGAAATGTCATTAACATTTGAATGAAGTAAAAATTCTGAATTTAAGAGTGTTTAATCTCTCGAGACACGAGAAAAATATGACAATTGAAATTCAATTGTGTCTCGCCGCCGGTGGCCGTACGATCCTTGAAGGATTAACAACGAATTGTGGTAAATCGCATTTTTTATGTACTGGAAGTGACAAACAAGCATGCAGTTCACATTGATGTTATGTGATGACTGCAGCCTATAGACACCCACACAAAGACCAAGGTCGAAGTGCAGATGCGTTACCACCCCTGAGGCCTAACGTGTGAAATAATTAAACATTAAATTTGAAATATTCCATGGTATCATACAATGTGTAGATACTACAAGGGTGTGGCGATGATACAAATTGTCAATGAAACATTTCTATTTTATAGTTGACTAGTTGTTGCCCGCGGCTTCGCCCGCGTGGATGTCGTTTTATAAATATTTTTTCCTGAATTTTCTTTGCTATAAACCTCACGGAGCCCGAGACCTTTCCAACGAATGCAAAACCGTGGAAGTCGGTTCGTACGTTCTGGAGTTATAGCGTCAGGAAGGAAAACCCGACTTATTTTTATATTATTACTAGCTGATGCCCGCGGCTTCGCCCGCGTTGAAATTTTTTATGAATTTTCTTTGCTATAAACCTTACGGAGCCCGAGACCTTTCCAACGAATGCAAAACCATGGAAATCGGTTCTTGCGTTCTGGTGTTATAACGTCAGGAAGGAAAACCCGACTTATTTTTATATTATTACTAGCTGATGCCCGCGGCTTCGCCCGCGTTGAAATTTTTTATGAATTTTCTTTGCTATAAACCTTACGGAGCCCGAGACCTTTCCAACGAATGCAAAACCGTGGAAATCGGTTCTTGCGTTCTGGTGTTATAACGTCAGGAAGGAAAACCCGACTTATTTTTATATAATAGATTGATTATTCTTGCAGAAATCTATAGCGAAATGAATTCCACAGACAGGAAAATAGGGATGAAATAAAATGGACTTACAGCCATTATAATCATTTTATTAACAAAGTTTTTAGTGGTTTACAATGTAAGTATAAATTTTAATGTATACATTAAAGTAAAACATAATCTTATTTTTTGTCTGCAAACGTCTTGCATTATTGAATTATTAATACACACTACTTAAAATTATTGCTCTATTTCGTGGATGAAATCATAGATTTATTATCTACTTAAATCAATGGATGAAATACAACTTGTAACTTCACGCTCGGGTTAGCCTCTCCAGCAACGAGAAAATTATATACCCTTAGGAACTATATACCTACCCGGGCATAGTTTATTTAGTTTGATTGAAAATAATTTAAGTTAGTTCGTATTTTCAAAAAAAGGTCGATTCTATAAAACATTCTCAATTAATAAAGTTTTATTGTCACACTACTTCAACACTACCACAGTAAATAGATTGTAAACAGTAATGTAACTACATACAAAGCGTTCAAAAGGGCACACTCACACAAACATGTGCATCTACGAGGCCTCTAAGCGGTTCTCGCAGTGCTACAGAAGCGAGTGTCGCGTCGAGACGAGCGGTCACGTTGCGATTTTCGTTGCGCCATCTATCGCGGAACTTTGTTTATAATTTGCAAATAATTTGTGTTCTGAAAAACGTGTAACCAATGAGGTCAAGGAGTATAAACGGGAACAAACAGCCGGGAACAATTCCGTTTTTAATAAAATTAACCAGAGAATATGTAATAATACTACGTATAGAATGGACACTTCGACGTCCCGCCCGTTTTCCCCGCCTCACCTCTTAGGGCTCCCGCCCACGTCCTACTTTTTGTAGGACAGATAATCGGCCCGATTTTGTGACCGACTCAACGCCCACGTCCCGTTTTTTTTGTCGGTGGAGCAGCACGTCATAGACAGAGAGCCGAGAGAATCTCATGAGTATAAGGAGGTAAGTGGATTTACAGATGAAGGTTTGTCATCGGCTTTTGAGGAACAGTAGTGAAAAAAGAAAGTTCTGGGTTGATCCAATAATCTCTCAAAGACTATTGAAGGGGATATTTAATATTCGTCATGCTGATCTAACATGTGAGACTTTGACCAGACAAGTTTTTTAAATATTATAGAATGTCAATTATTATTAATAAATTTTATGAACAATGACACGTCCTTCTAGTAGGGGAGTCGAATCTAGGTCTACCTTCACCTATCTGTTCACCAAATGAAACATTGTATGTATCCATTTTTTAAGCAAGTTTTTTTGTATTTGTTAACCAACCAAATGTATTTGAAACCAAAAGTTTTAAACATATAAAATAGGTGTTTGAGGTTTATTGGTAACAGATCGGTGCAGTCACTTATATTTACTTACCTGTTTACACCTCCTTGCCAGGTACATTCATGACCATAAATACTTAGGCAATACCTTATAGACGCATTTTATATGTTTTAAACTTTTAGTTTCAAACACATTTAATTAGTTAACAAATAGGTGAAAGTTGGCAAATAAAAAAAAAAATTCAAATAGTCATACCTATGAACATATTTCTAGAGGCGATACATGCAAGACGTGTTTGTTCATATATGAAATTTGTTAAAAAAATGGTTAATTCGGTAAACTGATAGGTGAAGGTCTACCCAGGTTCGGCTCTTAGACTATTCCCTTGCGGTCTGCTGTCGGTGAGTCGGTGAGTAGTGTGCGTTGACCACAGACCAATCAGCCTTCCTATAGACTGAAAATGTTCAATTTATTGCATACAATTCGTTCTGTCAACTGCCTGAAGGCAGACGAAGTGGGACGTTGCGTTCTAATTCTAAAAATCCATAGAGCAACACGAAGGGGAGTAGCCATATGCAGGCTTTCCCCTCTGTCAAAGTACAAGACCAAATTATCTAACGCCTGTCGTTATTGAAGGTGAAATAAGAGAACATGTTACAGATATTGTCTATACTTATTAACCGACCTCAAAAAAGGAAATGGATTCGAAAGTATTAAATACGCAATAGATGGATCTATGGTATTTAGTACTATCTAAATCTTAGTATTATCTCAAAAATTCGTTACAGCTACTGGGTAGGTGTATATACTATGTTTATTCCATCTAACTCAGAACATTATATTCTGAATTTTTTTATGTAATGAAGGTGGCAAACAAGCATGCAGTTCACATTGATGTTAAGTGATGTCTGCTGCCTATAGACATCTTCACAAAATGAGAGGTCAAAATACAGATCCATTGGCACTCCCGAGACCTATAGTTGTTATGTTTTTTATAGTTATATATTAGTTATACCTTACCATTTAATCATCATTTCGGCCAAAAAAATAGTTACCTTTACCTGCATGTATTTTGTCATGGTTTTCGATCATGCGACCTAATAATTACATTAGCAACCCGCACTGGCTGGGTGCAATGTAGGCACTAAAATGGTGTATTTTTGGAACCATTATCATTTATTATTCGATCTTAAATAGGTTTTTTTTTCCTTTTAGTAATATGTTTATACCAGCTAGCTCAGAAATTCTATTATATTCTGAGTAATATATTCAGAATTTTGGAATATATTCGGTTCATTTTTCTATCCAACACTTACAAAAAATATTTATTTTCTTTGTTCTTCATAATTAAATATATTTTTATATGATTAATGTGATAATTTTACTGGAAAATACCATAACAGAATTATTAAAAATAATTCTTAATAAGAGTTAAAATATACTGTTGTTTCAAAAGACTAATTAAAAAATACCTATGTTCCCGCCCAAGGGCTGGAAGTAATCGATGCGTTTATTGCCCATCTCTACGCTAGGCAGTATTTTCGTTGGTGTGCGTGCCCGCACACACTCAAAGGGATGTGCTGACAAGCCTGCCCGCCCAAAACTAAAATGCAGTAACAGCAAAATCAGCATTCCAAGAAAAAAGCTTTTATAGTTAAAATTATTAATATAAAAACATTAAATTATTATATATGTATGTATATATTAATAAAGTAGGTCGAAAATATGTTAAATGAATAAATTATGCAATTTAAATTGATAGGAAAAACATCTTTGACCAGTGTTATTATTAATATGTAATAATACTACATAATAGAATGGACACTTCGACGTGATAGAGTTCCAATGAACGAGCTCGAAGGCGGGAATACCTACGTGTTCGTGTTACCTATTTTACCTGCGAGTAAGTGGTTAATGGTTTTAACTTTATCTTATGTAAACCGTTATCATGTTCCGGGTAGATGGTAATATACAGTGGTAGAGCTTCAGTGATGGAACTTCAGGGCGTACGAGCACCACGGCATTTCCCAATTTATATTTCTCTAAATGGTACCTACTGTAAGCGATAATAGTATGTAAGCAATGTGGGTGTCAATGTCAAGGTGATTGTCTTGAGGTGATAATTACGAAAATGGTATCTCCTTTCAAATTCGAAGATGGCGGACATAACTTACTTGGCGTGCTGATTACGAAAACGTCTTTTTTTCAGATCAAAGATGGCTGACAGTTTTTTTTGTCAAAACCTGATATGGGTATCACTTGCTAGGTTTGCGAAAATGGCAACCGTTTTCAGATACAAGGTGTTGGACAGATTTTTTTTTCCTTAAATGTTATAGGTATCCATTTTGACATTTCTTGGGGTGCTGATTACGAAAATGACATGTTATTAGAGATCCAACATGGCGGACATAAATATTTTTCCAAATTGTGATATAGGTATCAATTTAGAGGTTTCTTGGGGTGCTGATAACGAAAATGGCATCCGTTTTCAGATCCAAGATGGCATACAGATATTTTTTTCAAAATATGATATGGGTATCAATTTTGAGATTTCTTGGGGTGCTGATTACAAAAATGAAATGTTATTAGAGATCCGAGTTGGCGGACATAGATATTATAATATTACAAACATATGATATGTGTATCAATTTCGAGGTTCCGTGGGGTGCTGATTGCGAAAATGGCATTCGTTTTCAGATCCAAGATGGCGAAAAGACTTTTTCTTTCAAAATATGATATGGGTATCATGTTCGAGGTTTCGTGGGTTGCTGATTACGAAAATGGCATCCGTTTTCAGATCTAAGATGGTATACAGATTTTTTTTTTTCAAAATATGAAATGGGTGTCAATTTCGAGGTTTATTGGGGTCCTGATTACGAAAATGACATCTTATTTGAGATCCAAGATGGCGCACATAAATATTTTTCCAAATTGTGATATAGGTATCAATTTCGAGGTTTCTTGGGGTGCTGATAACGAAAATGGCATCCGTTTTCAGATCCAAGATGGCGGTCAGACTTTTTTCAAAACGTGATATGGGTATAATTTTCGAGGTTTCTTGAGGTGCTGCTAACGAAAATGGCATCCATTTTCAGATCCAAGATGGCGGACAGACTTTTTTTTTCAAAATGTGACAAGGGTTTCAATTTCGAGGTTTCTTGGGGTGCTGATTACGATAATGGCATCCGTTTTCAGATCCAAGATGGCTGAGAACTATTTCTTTAAAATCAAATGCGTGTAACGTTTGAAAGTGATACTTTCATACCATCGGGTACACCACCCGAAACTAAGCAGTTGATCTGTATTTCACATCTTTGACGCAATATTCCAAATGTTCCGAATGTTCCAAATGATGCATAAAATAAATCGGAACATTTTAGTGTTTCAGATGCAAATGTTCCATTCACAAGGGTGAGACGTTTCTCTCACGCCTAGGGAGTAGTCATAGCGTTTACGTTTATTACCGATGCAAAATAGTCTGTAAATTTTTGCGGGGGAAAATGCGTGTGACCCACTCACACTACAAAAATCGTGTATTACTATGAAACTCACACCTTGACTTTTAACTTTTAGGTCATACAGGTCTACGCCCCGACCTCCGCACACTCCGATGATGAGGTAGAAACTATGTATGAGGATATTTCCCGAGCCATACATAGTTCTAAAACCCACTACAACGTTGTCATGGGGGATTTCAACGCGAAATTGGGCGTTCGAGGCGACCACGAGCTGAAAGTGGGGCAATTTGGATATGGGCGACGAAACACCAGGGGCCAGACACTGGCTGACTTCATGGAGAAAGAGAGCCTCTATATGATGAACTCTTTCTTCAAGAAGCGGGCTTGCCGGAAGTGGACCTGGATCAGTCCTGACGGTGCGACCAAAAATGAGATAGACTTCATTATGTCCACAAGGCGGCATATATTCAGTGATGTCTCTGTGATCAATTCGGTAAAAACCGGCAGCGATCACCGAATGGTAAGAGGCACACTGAATATAAATGTCAAGATCGAAAGATCCCGACTAATGAAGTCTACGCTCCGCCCAGCACCGGCCCAAATCCAAAACCCCGAGAGCTTTCAACTCGAGCTACAAAATCGCTTTGAATGCCTGAGTGAGTGCGTAGACGTGGACGATTATAATAACAGGTTCGTGGAAACTGTCCGGACGGCGGGGTCTAAGTTTTTCAAGACCCGCCCTTCAAACAAGACCAAAAAGATCTCCAGCCCAACTCTCAAGCTCATGGAAGAGAGGCGAGGTATGGTTCTGAAGTCCTCTGAAGATGCTTTAGTGTACAGACGGCTCAACAGACAGATCTCCAAGTCATTGACTCGCGACCTGCGGCACTTTAATACTAATAGTATTCAAGCAGCCATAGAGCGGAACCAGGGCTCTAAA
The DNA here is from genome assembly GCA_036365455.1 of Macrosoma leucophasiata. Classification (NCBI taxonomy): domain Eukaryota; kingdom Metazoa; phylum Arthropoda; class Insecta; order Lepidoptera; family Hedylidae; genus Macrosoma; species Macrosoma leucophasiata. The sequence continues at coordinate 14,444,679 of JAWQUS010000007.1, read as the reverse complement.
GTGTTCGCCAAAGATCTGTCCTTAGGCCAAAGCCGTCTCACTAAGCTGAAGACAGAGGACGACAGAATCGTATCGTCGAAACCTGAGCTTGCAGAGGAGATCGAACGGTTTTACGGACAGTTATACACGACAGCACGACCACCTGTTAACAGTCCGGCAGCAGATCCTAGAGCCGGACTGACCCGACACTTCACCGAAGATATCCCGGACGTCAGTCTAGACGAGATTAGTACGGCTCTCAAACAGCTCAAAAACAACAGGGCGCCGGGTGATGACGGAATCACTGCTGAACTCCTGAAAGCAGGCGGAAGGCCAGTATTAGAAGCTCTTCAGTTGATGTTCAATTCCGTCATATCCGAGGGCAAAACGCCACAGGCGTGGCACAGAAGTGTGGTGGTACTGTTCTTTAAGAAAGGCGACAATACCCTTCTAAAAAACTATAGGCCCATCGCACTTCTAAGCCACGTCTATAAGCTGTTTTCGAGAGTGGTTACGAACCGTCTATCTCGCAGAATCGACGACTTCCAGCCTCCCGAACAAGCCGGTTTTCGTAAAGGCTTTAGCACCATAGACCACATTCACACGCTGCGGCAGGTTATACAGAAGACAGAAGAGTATAACCAGCCCCTATGTCTAGCGTTCGTGGACTATGAGAAAGCCTTCGATTCGGTCGAGATTTGGGCTGTGCTACAGTCACTCCAGAGGTGCCAAGTCGACTACCGATACATCGAGGTGCTGAGGAGCTTGTATGAAAACGCCACCATGTCGGTCCGGCTTCAGGATCAGAACTCGAAACCTATCCAACTGCAGCGAGGTGTGAGACAGGGAGATGTAATATCTCCGAAACTGTTCACCGCTGCATTGGAAGACGTCTTCAAGCTTCTGAACTGGAAAGGACTCGGCATCAATATTAACGGCGAGTACATCTCCCACCTCCGATTTGCAGATGATATCGTAGTCATGGCTGAGACCCTGGAAGACCTTAGCACAATGCTCAATGACCTCAGTAGGGCCTCCCAACGAGTGGGCCTTAAAATGAACATGGACAAGACGAAGATCATGTCAAATGTCCATGTTACACCCACTCCTGTTATGGTCGAGGGTACTACACTCGAAGTTGTTGACGATTATGTATACCTGGGACAAACGGTCCAGTTAGGTCGGTCCAACTTCGAGAAAGAGGTCAATCGCCGAATCCAACTCGGTTGGGCAGCGTTCGGGAAGCTACGGTTCATCTTCTCGTCCGACTTACCGCAGTGTCTCAAGAAAAAGGTCTTTGATCAGTGTGTGTTGCCAGTGATGACTTATGGGACAGAAACGTGGTCGCTCACTATGGGCCTCATAAGAAGGCTCAAGGTCACTCAGAGAGCAATGGAGAGAGCTATGCTTGGAGTTTCTCTGCGAGACCGAATCAGAAATGAGGAGATCCGCATGAGAACCAAAGTTACCGACATAGCTCACCGAATAGCGAGACTCAAGTGGCAGTGGGCAGGGCACATAGCTCGACGAACTGACGGCCGTTGGGGCAGAGCAGTTCTCGAGTGGCGACCACGTACCGGAAAGCGAAGCGTAGGCAGGCCTCCCACAAGATGGACCGACGACCTGGTGAAGGTCGCGGGCAATCGCTGGATGAGGGCGGCCCAGGACCGTTCGTTGTGGCATTCTTTGGGGGAGGCCTTTGTTCAGCAGTGGACGTATTTTGGCTGAAATGATGATGATGATTATGGTCACACTACTTCAACACTACTGATAACGTTAAGATAAAAACAAACTTATTAAATATTGCATAAATCAATGTAATTCAAAGTAAGACTATTAGATATTACTAAAGTTAACATTCATTAATTTGTTTAAAACACTGACTCATAATTTTAGCAAGATAAGCGAAAATACAACAAGAATATGTCTACAGGGATTCGACACAAAAATTACTATTCAAACACTTGTTCACGTGAAATCTTTGGTCACTTCCTGGATTCCATAAGCTAGTACAACCTCCAACTATGCAATTATTTACCATTGCTACAAACTTTAACGAATTCCAATCGAAAACACAACGAAAACATAAAAACTAAAAACTTTTTATTTCACTATTTAATTTGCATGTAAATGACAGTACAATCAACTCTAATTTAGTAAGTATATTTTACTAAAACTTAGCTTAAAAACTTACTTTAAAAGAATAAGAATTCGTGTTGATAAAATATCGATATTAACTGCTTATGTATGAGAAGATGATATTGATATTTATCGAAAACAACCCTATGAAAGGCGGCCATATTAATCGCCCAAATCGTACATAGTCACGCCAATTCTGTAGGTAGGGCCCACAGAGTACTATAATACATACTGTAGGGCCTCTCCATGTATATATATATATATCAATGAATTCAGTATTCAATTCTTAGGCTGGAGCACCTTCTGCGCTCGCTGATTGCCCGGTGAAGTCATTGAGCTCATAATTACAAAGGTCAATGGGTGAAGTAGACTAGTGCCGTCTCGAGGCAGGCAGCCAACACAAATTCCGTCCAAAAAAAAAATGTCTGTCAAACTAGTCAAAGTCAAAGTCAACAAACAACAAAAGTCAAATTAAATCAGGCGGTCTTGCTCATTGCGGTCTGAGGTCTTGCTCTCCATCCTTATGTTATGTATTACCATTTTAGTTAAAAATTGAATGATTTATAAATTTAATCTAAGCTGTAGGTATTATGTTCGTGTTTTGTGGCTGTGAAATAAAATATAAATCGTCGCTAAGTTTATGAAATGTCATAAACCATCATAACAAGAGGTTCTCTTGAGAAAGAAGCAAAGGTTCATGAAGAAAAGACAATGGATAATTCTCAGGTCGTTTCAAACGAGTATAAAGAAGCTTTTAGCTCCATAAATGAACGGCCTGTTGATGATATATCTTTAGAATTTTTTTATAAGCCGCACACTATCACTCTTCTGGCGGTGTCTATTGCCTCTGTCATATACACTGCTTTTGTCAGGTAATTATAGTATTCCGTAAATTATTTCTATATTTTACTAAAGTATACTTGATAGCCTCATTTAGCACGACCCTTAGCAACAAATACGTACTATATATTGGTTGCTATGTGCCATACTATTTGTTTGTTATAGATAACTTTATTATTATGTTTTAAATATAAATTGTATGATTTGGAATCCTTTAAATATACTTACTTACCTCAACAATTATAGAGATTGCGTAAGTTATATTGCTCAAATGTGAAATATTGTGTAAAATTATGTATATTTAAGTACATCATTTACAACGAAAAATATAATACACTGAGGTCAAAAAAATCACTTACAATAACTCTAGTTGAGCTAAACTCAAAATGTAAAAAAACAGATTTTGTCAATAAATGGGCCTGTTGCCTGCTGGCAATGTCGCATGTTGTTGTGCAATGTTATCAAACTTTTTGATGATCCATCAAAAATTCTCATTGTGAGGTGTTAAACATGATTTTAATTGAATTACACCTTATAAAAATTGTAGACTAAAGTTAGCATATTTTTTTGTTTTTAAAAATTCTAAGGCTTAATAATGCTATGAGGGCAAGGCTGCCAGAATGCTTCTTTCATAACTGTCCAATTGTAAAATAAGTAATATTAATATAAAGTTTATTTAATGGAGGTAGCAATTGGATCATTAAAAGCATTGTAGCAGTTGCAGCTCTTTATTCTCGCTTCCTTCATTTGCGTTTTCACTATTCGCGGATTGATAAAATGCGACTCAAGTCCTATATTCGCAGCTTAAGATTTCTTTATTCGCAGATTGAATGGGTACATATTTATATTATGTCCCTAAATAGAAAGTATTCCTTATTCTTTGTCAATGCGTCAAGAGATGAATAAAATAGACCTTATTACAATGGAATAGACCTTATTGCCTAGATTGTGTTTTCAAAAGCTAACAGCGTTGATTGTTTCGTTCAATGGTTCCTTTGAGGTAAAGCCACCTTCTCTGCATTGAGTGTTTTTAAGTATGTAAACAAACAGAAGATTTAGATATAAAACAAACTTGTAACTTATCAAAATGTATGGTCAAAAACTTAAATTAAACTGAATTTTTTATGTGTTTGCTTTTTTAATTCGTCGCCTAGGTACGTATCCCCTATAATTCTATATAAATGACCATTCCATATACACAATTTCTGTATTCGCTGCATATTTACGGAACATACCTATACCCCGCGAATAAAGAGCTTCTACTGTATTTTTTAATTTAATCTGTACCTGCTAATGACTGAGCAACTACAATATTTATATACTTATGCAGTTGTATAGGTATATGTTTAAATATAATTGCAAGTTTAAAGTAAGTTATAGTCTGGTGTTTCTTTCTGCACATAATAATTGATTATGTGTGTCAAGTTTGCACATGGAAGGTTTCTAGTGTTAGTGTTGCAGTTAAACTATAAAACTGAATTAGTATTTTACTAATGCATATCCTATGCTTACTCTTCTGATCTTAAATAACATGCTCAAGAATGTTTGATCAACTATTCATCATCATCATCATCATCATCAGCATCATCAGCAGCATCAATGCAGCTGAAAGCCCACTCACTGTTGGACAAAAATCAAAGATTGCCGCGACGAATAGTCCTCGGACACATTCATCCAACGATTGCCCATGACCTTCACCAGGTCCTTGATGCACCTCGTTAAGGGTCTGTCTATGCTTCATCTTCCGGAACGCTGTGGCCACTCGAAAACTCTTCTGCCATCTAATAAATAATCAATAGCCGTTGGTTCTTTGAGCTATGTGCCCTGACAATTGCACTTGAATTTCGCTATTCGGTGGGCTATGTCGGTGATTTTGGTTTTCATGCGGATCTATATTTCCCATTTCTGATTTGATCTCGCAGGGAAACGCCGAGCATAGCTCTGTCCATTGTTCTCTAAGTGACCTTGAGCCTTATGGGTGCCATAGTGAGCTACGACATTTTAGTTCCGTATGCCGTTACTGGCAAGTCTGGCGAATCGACTTGGTGGCGTTTTCGTAGGTAGATATAGGCCTTTCTTTCGTACGTGTTTCCTCAGTACCACGATGTACATTAGATAAATGGTTGTCGATTGCGTTGGCATAGTTATATCGTCGCGTGTGGACGGCGATCGCTTAGTTCGGAAGTAGGTACCTATTCTACGGAGCTTACCTACTAGTGTGCGCTCGTGCGCTTCGTTTTCACGGAGATGTCGGGAAGTCGAAAGAGGTGGACACCGCGAACAACTGCAAGATTTTATACAAAGTAACAGAAACGAAACTTGCCTTTGGAAGACTACGTGTACCTATTGATTACCATGACCGCAACAACAAAAAAATCGCCTACAATAAGCTAGTCGAAAAATACACATCCGTAGATTCAAATGCCACCAGGGATTAAGTGGTTAAGAAGATCAATTATCTTCGAACTACGTACAAAAAAGAGCCCAATAAAATAAAAAAAATCGTATAAATCTGGAGCAGGGACTGACGAGAATTCATAAATCTCCTATATATGGTACTTTGAGCTGTTGAGTTTTTTATACGTTTTTTTTAGTTTTTTATAAACACAAAATCGGGCCTAATATCGCAAGTAGGTATGTCATAATCTTCCATTGTGAAATGTTTTTCCAATGTTTCTTGCGTGAGCTTCTGCGGAGAACGGCCCGGTCGACGTCGATATCGGAGCCGTGTGGAGGCACTAGCAGAGAATATGTAATAAAACTACATATAGAATGGACACATCGACGTACCGCCCGATTTCCTCGCCTCACCCAACCTCCTCCTGTCTTATGGGCGACGTTTGGTATTCTCTACGTGCTACGCACACAGGTGCACGTGCAACTATACGTCACTGATTGATGTCTGTGTAATGGAGACCAAATTAAGCGTTCGTATGGAATTTTGGCGGAGTGTCCGCGGTGTGGCACTAGGAACGTTTAATTTATCTGCACAGTTTGAAATCGCTACCATAAACGGTTACGTTTGTATGAGGCATAAGCGAATCAATCGCGTTTAATGACAATTATGACTACATACGTTAGCAGAATTGGCTCTTAGTGTGTTGTCTGTGTAGACTTACGGAACTGAGTCTTGATCGCTTACAATGCTTACACAAGTGCTTTGTTTAATAAGTTTCTCTTTTCTCACAATACTCTACTAATATACACTACTTCACAAAGAACAATACAGATTAAGTACCTACTTACTTAACCATGATTAATAAAATTAGTACCTATGTAATCATAATTTATTAGTAATGATAATATTGTTTTAGGGACGAAACGAGTATCCAGGATAACATATGGTCAGGAATATGCTGTGTGATTTTCTTCTTTCTAATAATATCAGTTCTTACATTTCCTAATGGACCATTCACCAGACCTCATCCTGCAATATGGAGAATTGTATTTGGAATGTCAGTCCTCTACTTACTTGCGCTTCTATTCCTTTTGTTCCAAAGTTATTCCACTGTGTATGAAATAATGTATTGGGTTGATCCCAATCTTCGCAATTTTCATATTGATATGGATAAGGTATGTAACTAATCTTATTTCTTTCTTGAATACTAACTTATTAACACATACTTAATTTGACATGCGTTTGATAAATAAGTTACAGGTATAAATAAGATATAAAAAGATAGCTTTGCGGTACTTAATTTTTTCTAGAGACTTGGATTAAAAGCGGTGATTCCTATTCATAGAGCAACACGGGCCACCTGCCGCCGCGGCGGACTGGAGGCCCGTAGGTAGCCATAGCGTTTATTGCAGATGCAAAACATTCTGTCATTTTTGCGGGGGGAACTACGTGTTATTCACACACACTACAACCATCGTCTATTACTACGAAACTCACACCTTGACTTTAATAAAATACATAAATAATTTCACTCACACATTTAAACATCTGGGCGACAGGCGTAGGTACACTTGTCTTGTACTTTGACAGAGGGGAAAGCCTGCATAATTGCATATGGCTACTCCCCTCCCGTGTTGCTCTATGTTCCTATTTAATGGCTATTCGTCCGCTAGGTACCTGTTTAAAGCGATGTTAAAATTTAAAAACTTTTAAATAATTTACTTGTTCTGAAATAACTTTGGTGCTGTTTGAAAATTTAAAAAAAAACGTTTGTTTATGTACCTATCTCATTATAATCTATTTGTGTTTTTCAGGAATATGCAGTCAATTGCTCAGATATAAGTGTAGCCAAGATATGGTCGCATATGGATGTGTTTGCGTGGGGGCATTTTTTGGGTTGGATGTTTAAGGCCATACTGTTCAGACATATGGGTCTTTTATGGGCGATATCTGTAATGTGGGAAATAACAGAAATAGCATTTGCTCACTTGCTGCCTAACTTTTTAGAATGTTGGTGGGATTCAATATTATTAGATGTTTTTCTTTGCAACGGTCTTGGAATTTGGTGTGGTTTAAAAATTTGCAAAGCGTTAGAAATGAGAGAGTACAAGTGGGTCAGCATCAGGTGAGGAAAATATAAATAAAATTGAATTCACACGTTTTATCGAGCTTTATTCCTAAAATTTCGTGTTATGTAATTTCCGTAAAATTTATTGAATTATTTACAGTTAACTGATTGTACAGGGATTTAAGTTTTTTTTAAAATAATTGCAGAGATATTTCATCGACTACAGGAAAGATTAAAAGAGCAATTCTACAATTTACACCTGTACAGTGGACTCCTGTGCGATGGTTAGACCCAACATGTACATATATGAGATTTTTTGCTTTGAGTCAATTAGTTGTATTCTGGCAGATATCGGAATTGAATACATTCTTCCTAAAACATATTTTTGAGATGCCACCTTCACATCCTCTAGTCATAGCAAGATTATGTCTAGTTGGTGTTATTGTTGCTCCATCAGTAAGGTAAGATAATATAGGTACATTAAAATAAGAATAAGATAGATAAGGCCAAAGATATTAGATGAAGTTAGATCGACAGTACGCAACGGCCGCTGAGCGTTCGTTTAGACTCGCGGACGGTCAGGTGACCGTACCTACCGAGCGCGGCAAGAATCATCCATTCATTGTTCTTTCGCCCGCCGAGCGCAAACTTAATGATAAGAAACCGTTAAAAATGCCAAATTGTTCAGTGTTAGTGTGAGTGTAAAAATTAAACAGTAAAGCAAACTAAATCACTCAGTAGCATAACTTATCACCGGTAAGTCATAATATTGTTATTTTTTTAAAAGTTAAACACTATATCACATCGTCCGTCATCAAATAAATCGTGTCAAAACGGGGAGTATTGCCAGCTGTCTCATTCACACGGAAAACGACGGACATCTCGATTTTCTAGTACAATCACGTCTTTACTAACAACACACGCACTAATTGCCTCAGTAGCGTAGTGGTAGCAGGCCACTACTATTGTGCTGGAGGTCCTGGGTTCAATTCCCGATTATCTTATATATTTCCCGATTTCCGGCTATCAGATATAACGGTTTAAAATCCTTTATCTCTGGTTCTATTGGGATTTTTCCATTTTCTGGAAGTTACCCAGTACCTCGGAGTTTGGTAATGTCCCCGGAGGTGGCAACAGGTTCACCACCTGTTACATGGGCCAAAACGTAACCGGCGAGTAGTTGGTGTTTGCATGTATGCTCGTATGCATGCATTTACCTCTGCATACCCCTTCGGGGATTACAGGCGTGTAGTTACGTTACATCTTTATACTTGTGTTCAAACTGGATAATACGCCATTTTTTGACGTATTGTGGCGCGATCAAACACTTATAACACAATGTAAATATAGAACAGTGAGGGAACTACGTACAAAGCGATCAAAACGGCACACGCACACAAACATGCGCATCTACGAGGCCTCTAAGCGGTTCTCGTGGTGCTACAGTAGCGAGTGTCGCGTCGAGACGAGCGGTCACGTTGTGATTTGTTTTTGTTTCCACGAGTGTTAGCGTATTGCGTGGTATACGACTGTTTGAACTCTGCATCATCAAAACCGGAGCTATCGTTTTTAAACTTCCTGGTGATTTTGATAGGCAAGAATGATGTATTGTTATAATATCTAACATATTTAAAAAAAATCTCGTGTGACAGTGTTTGTAACAATACTCCTCTGCAGCGGCTAGACCGATCATTATAAAATTTTGTGTGTATGAGAATCGGTTGTAGTCTTTTTTTGTATCCCTAAATGGTAAAGATGATTCTCCATTTATTTTTTTTCGATTTTTTGGACAGTTAATTTGTTTATTTATATCTCTAAGGCGATACGAAGTTCGTCGAGGCAGCTATTTATTATCCTGCTTACCCGAGTGGGTGAGGGGAAGAGAAACTCGCCCGGTCTTGACAACTCGTTGCAGTATTAACCAACACCATAAGATAATCTACATTGACTACATATTATTATTTGTAAACTGTTTTACCGCGATGTAACGTCATAACGTGCTGCAATTTTATATAAAAATAAAAAAATAAAATACGCTTACACTCACAGTCCCACAGTAGGAAGGTATAATATAAACCTGTGTCGTGGGTGCCGTTGTACACATACAGCACATACACAAACACCCTGACCCGAAACAAATATCTGTAGGCCATACAAATATTTGTTCCGGTGCGGGGATCGAACCCGTGACCCTTCGAATCAAACGGTGGTTTCGCACCGCTGGACTAACCGGGTCGTTTAGGCCGTTTTGAGTCATTTCACTATTCGCAACATTTTGAATCGTTATATCTTAACAACTTTTAAGTACTTATTGACTATATGTTTCAAAGACAAATAGTATTTATTTATCCAATAAAATATTTACCTACACTCTACTATTTACTCTATAATACGATTGATAAAACGTCAGTAAATGCTAAAATAATAACACCATTATTTAAAAAAATTAGTGACATCCCTGTTGCTTCAATAGAGTGTAGGTAAATATTTTATAAAATGGGCTTAGTTTCCATACTGTTTGTATCTATACTGTGCTTATAATCAGGTGAAGTCAGGTGTGTTTGCCTCGCGCCTAATTGGTGTACCGATATTTTCGTGCCATGATAAGCTCCACCCACTTACAATGGTTGAAACAGTTTTCAAAGAAAAGCGTGTGTTTTGTCAATCTAACTTCATCTAATATCTTTGGATAAGGCAATCAGTCGATTGGGAAAGGTCTAGTATCAATTTACTTACCTATAATGTTTTTTTAATCGATATGCGGCCCTGGCGTCGGAACATGATGATTAACCCACCGCCTACTTGGAGGAAAATCTTCCCGCTTGTGTCGTCAAAACATTCCAATAGGACGGTAGTAAATACTAAACGCGGGATGGGCAGCACAGTTCCGCTATAAAACTACCGCCGCTGCGATCGTCAATCTGCATGGCGATTATGTCATATTACTCGTATTACCTAATGACCCATAACACTGTTAAACATCTTTGAGAAAGGTTTTTGTGTAGAAGTGGATATCTTTCGGCTGAAGTGATGATGAACGGGTATCGACAGAACTAACGACACCGTTATGAATTACTTAAATAATACTAAAATCTATACCAATACTAGCTGGCCCGGCGATCTTCGTATCGGTATAAAGTAGGGCTTCAGGGGAAGGCTTAGAGCAATGTCAGGGGGGCGTACGTAATACGTACGATTTTTCCAAAAAAAAAAAAAACGCGTAGGTAAATTAAACGACGGCAACACGACGTGTGACACGCGCCCCGCCCTACCTTCCCACTTGCATCCATCTGTCATGTCACTAAAATAATTGCGTGCCGTACATACCTACTCGGTTCTAACGTTTTCGCAAGTTTTCGCGAGCTTCATACATTGTAGACATTAAATTTGCGGATTTTCTCGCGTGTACAAAAAACACTTCCAAACTTCTTAACGATAGCTGGAGAGCGACCGATACAAATCAAAGTTCCTTCAATTTCAGCATGGTAGGCCAGTAAGTATAGATAATTTTTTAGACAAAAAAAGTTACAGGGTTATCCATCTCGAAATACGAAAATAAAATAAAAAATAAATTACGGATGATTTGAGGTCGGCAAGTGGGAGGATGTTTATTACGTTTGAGGAGAAACTATAAGTCCTATCGAAAAACCTTGAATGGCAAAGTTGTAGGCCATAAAAATAACTACAACAAATTTTCGCAATATATATTATGTATAATATTTTGAGGTAATCAAAAAAATTCTGAAAATCCAAATAACCGACATTTTGGTTTTTTATTTTGCTCTTACAAAAAAACAAAACAGGTTTTCATGAAACTTGGGTGATGAAACTGCTCGTTTTTATTTCACAAATGCCCTGTAATTGTTTTTTTGCAGAATCTTGATGAACCCATATTAAACCTAAAAAGCCGATATCCTTCCACATCCCCGACCTCACATCGCAAATCGTAATTTATGTTTACTCTTATTTTTTATATTACTTTCTCTTCCTTTATCAATGGTTATCATACTGTTACTATTTTCTGTAATTTTTCTGGCCTGTTTTGGCCTTTTCATCATCATCATTTCAGCCAAAAAACATCCACTGCTGGGCAAAGGCCTCCCAAAGATTGTCACAACGAACGGTCCTGGGCCGCCCTCATCCAGCGATTGTTCGCGACCTTCATCAGGTCGTTGGTCCACCTTGTGGGGGGCCGCGCCAAGCTTCGCCTTCCGGTATGTGGTTGCCAATTGCCACTTTAGTTCTCATACGGATCTCCTCATATCTGATTCGATCTCGCAGAGAAACTCTAAGCATAGCTATCTCTCTCCATTAATCTCTGGTTGACCTTGAGCCTTCTTATGGTCTTGTTCATTTTAGAGCCCACTCGTTGGGAGGACTTACTGAGGCTATTGAGCATTGTAGCAAAGTCTTCCAGGTTCTCAGGCATGAATGACTACGATATCATCCGCAAATCGGCGGTTGGAGACGTACTCTACGTTAATGCTAAAAACGAACTGACATAGTGGTGTTTTCGAATAAGCTCCTCAGCACCTCGATGTATCGGTAGTCGACTTGGCACCACTGGAGTGACTAGCACAGCCCAAATTTCAACCAAATCGAAGGCCTTCAAAGTCTACGAACGCTAGGCATAGGGGCTGGTTATACTCTTGAGTCTTCTGTTTGACCTGTCGCAGCGTGTGCATGTGGTCCATGGTACTAAAAACCTTTACGGAACCCGGCTTGTTCGGGAGGCTAGAAGTCGTCGAGTCTGAGAGATAGACGGTTCGTGATCACTTATAGACGGGACTCAGAAGTGCGATTGTCCTGTAGTTTTCTATAACAGCATTGTCACCTTTTTAAAAAACGCCCGCATCTAGGCCAGCATATGAGGGTTATAGCTCACTACAGCCACCCGGCACCCGACCAGCACCGCCTCGTTTTACGGCGTCCACTGGTTGTCGATGGGTAGTCCACGGGTGAACGACGCGATTACTTGTGAACCACGCGCGCGGTCCACTTGGGAACAGCGAGTTGGCAATGCAAAGTCAACGCAAGACAAACTAGTGGTCACCGAGTGCATAAGTCTTTGTACTGACGACTTTAGGAGGATAGAGATTTGTGGCGCGACCTATAAGAGGTGGACGATTTGTGGACGGTAATAGGCTGTTGATTGTTGATTGATAAGAAATGTAAATGTGGAAGTACTTAATGATTTCTAAATAATAGGTTGGGGAAAAAGTATTTTCGCATTATAGTATGTATGAACTTGTAATAAAATCTCTTTGGCTGTAGTATTTGTATCTGGCTGGTTTTGGTATCATTGAAAGTTAAAATTATTCCAATATTAAAATTATATAATATACATAATTCCAAATTCAAATTAGGCAAATGTGTGATTTTCATTTGTTTTTCGTACTGTCAAGATGAGTGAATCTAATGAAGAAATTCGATACATTTTAAAATTTTACTAAAAAAAGGGTAAAAATGCAACGGAAGCCGCGAAAAAAATTTGCGATGTTTATGGACCTAGTGCAGTGTGTGAGAGTAGCACAAATTTGGTTTAAGCGTTTTCAATCCGGAAATTTTGATGTCAAAGATGCACCTCGCTCTGGTCGCCCTATTACGGATAAAATGGATGCCTGAATGATGAATGGGTGCCTGATTGATGAATTTTGAAAAAGTGGAGCAAGATCGACATATCAGTAGTTACGACGTAGCTGAAGAACTGAGAATTGATCACAAAACAGTTTTGGCGCATTTGAAAAAAACTGGGTACAAAAAAGCTCGATATTTGGGTACCTCACGAGCTCACTGAAAGAAACCTAATGAACCGTGTACTCATTTGTGATTCTTTATTACGACGTAATGAAACCGAATCATTATTGAAGAAGCTGATAACTGGTGATGAAAAGTGGATCACGTACGACAAGAACGTGCGAAAAAGGTCGTGGTCAAAGGCCGGTCAGGCTTCACAGACTGTGGCGAAACCCGGGTTAACTCGCAATAAGGTGATGTTGTGTGTGTGGTGGGATTGGAAGGGCATTATTCATTATGAGCTATTACCACCAGGCAGGACTATAGATTCTGAACTCTACTGTGAACAACTGATGAGATTAAAGCAAGAAGTTGAGAGAAAGCGGCCGGAATTGATCAACAGAAGGGGTGTGGTATTTCATCATGATAACGCTAGACCTCACACATCTATAGCCACTCAGCAAAAATTAAGAGAGTTTGGCTGGGAGGTGTTAATGCATCCGCCGTATAGTCCTGATTTTGCACCTTCAGATTTCCACCTGTTTCGGTCTCTTCAGAATTCTTTATGCAATGTTAGGTTAACATCACGAGAGGACTGCCAAATCCACTTGTCGCGGTATTTTGATGAGAAGTCCCAAATTTTTTATAGCAATGGGATCATGTCCCTACCTACAAGATGGCAAAAGGTTATCGAACAAAATGGTACACACATACTTTAGTTAAATTTAAATAAACTGTATTAAAAAATGTTTTGAATTATCTTAAAAAATGCGAAGAAACTTTTTCCCCAACCTTATATATTATTTTATTCATTATCCATAATCCGTCGAGACACGAGAAGCCGCCGGCGGATTCTGAAAAATTGAATTCATTTGTCATATTTTCCTCGTGAGCTGACAGGTTAATTAATATATTGTATCTGTATTCAACCTATTCGAAATACCTAATTTTATTAAAAATAAGAAAATATTAGTTTGGGCTCGGGGAGGCTTGGCGAAAAAAAGGTTGGGAAACCCTGGTTTAAAGTAAGATATAAAAATACAAAGTTTTAGCCAGCAATTGATTTTTGGAAATTGCTTGGTCAATTTCGGTAATTCATCAATGACATTTATTAAAAACCAAGTGCGAAACCAAGTCAAGTGCGTGTCGGGCCACGCGCAGTATAGGGTTCCATAGTTTTAGGTTTGAATAATATAATGAAAAAAAAAATATTTTCTATAGAGTTGTTCAAATTTTTCGAGTAAATTAAATTTGGTCGACTATTACTCGCAAACTTGTAAAGCCAACCTAAGTATAATAGTTTTTTAATTTCGTTATATGTAGCTACTATAGCCGTAACGTTTGAATTTCTAACAATAACCGTTTAGTTGGTACAGGGGGGCGGACACTTGACTCTTGGGAATTTTAAGCTTAATATGTCAACGAACAGTTCACTAAATCGAAAAATGATATTTGCACATACCTAACAAAAGCCATCGATATCCCACACTATATAGAAAACAAAAAATATATAAAAAAATAAATAAAAAAATCATTTTTTTATTCTACCACTTAGTCGGCGTGATTAAGGTGTATACTTGTGCCAAATTTCAAGTCTAGTCCTAATAGTTTCTGCGCTTAACCGCGGACGGACAGACAGACAGACAGACAGACGGACATGGCGAAACTATGAGGGTTCCTTGTTTACTACGGAACTCTTTATACTCGTGACCTGCATGTGATGACTCCAGCCTGTAGACACCCACACAAAGACCAAGGTTTGACCAAGCTCTTAAAAAAAAAAAAGGCCAAGGTCAAAATGCAGATGCGTCACCACTCCTGAGGCCTCAGGTGTTATGCCTCTGTGCCGGAAATTACAAGTTCATAATGGCGGATTGTCAAATATATAATGTCTTTGTATGAAATAGAACTAAAAATATGTAAACTTTATTGCGACTATACATTGAGACGAACGCTATGTAATAATTTGGATCAAACAGCACACAGTGTCCAAGTTTGATTAAAATCGGTTAAGTAGTTTAGGAGTCCATCGCGGACAAACACTGACACGTAATTTATAGGTATATATTAAGAAGATTATGAAGCTGAAGAGTTTGTTTGTTTGTTTGCTTGAACGCGCTAATCTGAGAAACTATGTACTGTACCGATTTGAAAAATTTTAAGCTTGTTTAAATTATGGAAAATTGTAAAAATATGCCTAAGAGATATTCTTAAAAGAGCCGACTGAGTTTTTTCCGGTTAGTTTTTCTCAGATCATATTGGCCTTTGGAACTTTGCCGGTGAATGACAAAGAATGACACTTTTTCTTTTCTTTTTACTCTTTGTTATCAGTTTGTAAAGGGGAAAAGAGACATTTTACTGATATACTTTTTACATTAGTTTATGACATTTAGTTTTATCTTAGTGATATTCTTGACTTTACATATATTTTTTATCTTGTTTGACATGTATATCAATTGTTATTCGCTTTAATTTATTTTGTTTGTTTTTGACGTGTCATAAGAGGTGCCTGTCACCCTAAATGAATAAATGAGTTTCTGATTCTGAAAAATATTTTAGTGTAATGTATTCAGCGCCGCATTCAGAGGACATCTTTATAAATAAAAATGAATGTTTGTCTGTATGTCCTTTATAGACTCGTAAACGTTGATCATGTCATGATCTTTAGCAAAGTTGTTGCGCATGAGGCCACGAAGGTTCCTGATTTTCGCACGCCTGCAAATTCGACAGGTGGCGCCACTGCCATTTTCTTTAGTTAGTGGCGCAAGAACGCGCGCATGGTACAGCTAGTATTTTTATAAAAAGCACTCTCTGTAGGTTTTTGTTTTTTATGGCAATAAATACAGTCAGTAACGATACTAACAAATAAAACTATTAACTATTTAATAAACAAAATTTCTCATTTATTAAATAAGTAGCATATACTGAAAAAAACTACTTATATACAATGTGTAACAGGATTGACAGTACAGTACAATCCGAAACTAGATTACTCAGAATCGATAACCGAATCGATTTTAGGCATTTTTAATACATAGAGGTACAATTTTGTCCCAACATTAATCATAATTAAGGAAATTATGGTCACCCATTAGGTGAACAGACAAAACAAACTAAAATGAGAGTAACGTTTATCCTAAATAAAATGCTAGTCTCAACATGTTTATTAGGAGACGTGCATTGAATTATTAATTATAATTTAAAAAATAAAACAGTCCAAATGAATCTTATTACTAGCGAGCGTTAAAAAGGGGCGTAACCTGCGTAAGGTTACGCTACATCACATTGCCACAGTGTAAGTGTGTGGGTTGGTTTGTGTTTTATGTGCGGTCGTAGGTGGAGGTAGGGTATGTATACTGTTCGTACAAATTGAGGACAACTTATTTCTAAAATAAAAAATATTAAATACATAAACATGTAATTTCAGTTCATGTATTATGATTATAACTCAATTTTCTAATCGAAGTGTTTAAGAGTGTGTATTATTCCCGTAACATGTTGTATAATAAGTTTAATACGAGGGTGGATCCAAAAGTTTGAAGCCCGACCAAGAAAATGTAAGAAAAGTGGGTCTAATTTTATTTTTATTTTTCGACATAGTCTCCATCTAGCTCAACACACTTCTTCCACCTGAATTGCAACTTGTTTATCCCTTCGAAAAAAAAAGATTCCGGAAGGTCGGCGAAATACTCGTTTACTGCGACTATCACCTCATCTTTGGTCGAAAATTTCGAGCCACCCAAATATTTTTTTAAATTTGGAAATAAATGATAATCTGAGGGGGCTAAATCCTGCGAATAAGGTGGGTGGGGCAGCAATTCGTAGCCACAATCATGGATTACAGACATTGTTTCAACCGAAGTGTGAACACGTGCATTGTCTTGATGGAACAAAACTTTCTTACGCAACATTCCCGACCTTTTTTCTTTTATTTCTTCTCGTAGTCTTCGTAAAAGGTTACATTAATAACTAGAATTAATAGATTGATCTTTCGGTAAATAATCTACGAAAATAATGCCCTTCGCATCCCAAAAAACAGAAGCCATGACTTTGTTAGTCGACAAAACGACTTTAGCCTTTTTCGGTGTAGGTGAGTCAGATCTTTTCCACTGTTTGGATTGTTGCTTTGATTCAGGAATATGGTGGTGAACCCAGCTTTCATCCATGGTAACAAATAAACAAAGAGTCTAGACAAAAAGTCCTCGGGATCAGTATCAAAAAGTTCCAAACAGTCTCGCGAAATTGTGAATCGAACTCGTTTTTGTTCAGCTGAAAGCAACCTCGGGACCCAGCGAGCAGAAACCTTATGGAATCCCAATTCTTTCGTTATTATGTGTTGCACCCGGCCATAACTAATGTCTGTTGTCTCAGCTATCTTACCAATGGTCAAACGTCGATCACCCAGTACGAGATCACAAATTTTATCGATGTTTTCTTTCGTGGTAGAGGTTGTAGGCCGTCCATTCCTAGGATCATCTTCAATGCTCTCACGACCGCGCTTAAACTTAGCTACCCACTTCTTGACACTGGAATACGATGGAGCAGACTCCTCCAAAGTGCTCACCATATCTTGATGGATGTCTTTTGGTGACAGGCCTTTTTTATTGAGGAACTTAATCACTGCACGATGTTCAATTTTCTCCATAATTGAAAATCGCGTCAGAATGCTTCAAACAAATAATCACAGAAAATTTGTATTGTGCAGTATCGGAATGAAACTTCGCACAATAAATCAATAGAAGACATACTAACAAATGACGGTAAATTTAAAAATGTCATGTATTCTTGTAGTTTGGGCCACGAACTTTTGGATCCACCCTCGTAGTTATTTCTATCATGTAACATCGAGTATCATTAGATTAAACATGTTTTTTTTTTTTCAGGCAGTACTATACGTATGTCACTGATCCTAAATGTAAGAGAGTTGGAACTCAATGTTGGGTTTATGGCGCTATAATGGTGACGGAATCTATGCTTTGTATTAAGAATGGAAAAGAGCTTTTTGGTCAAGCTCAAGTTTGCAATGTTATTATTTGGCTAGTCATTCAAATTCTAGTGTCAGTTGGTTGTGTTTACGGCGTAGTTTTATATCACCGGTATTTCGAGGTAATTCAATATGTATACCTATATACCTACTCTTTAATATATTTTTTTGGGAAAACATTTATTTACACGTGTTTTTATTTCAGCCTTCCAAACATGCTACGGCGACAGAAAGCCCTAAAAAAGAGAAGTGATAAGGAACAGAACTGGTGAGAAGTAATATAGTATCTATAAGTTTATAATAATATTGTATCTGTAAATAGATACTGGGGT
Source organism: Macrosoma leucophasiata (assembly GCA_036365455.1). Taxonomy (NCBI): domain Eukaryota; kingdom Metazoa; phylum Arthropoda; class Insecta; order Lepidoptera; family Hedylidae; genus Macrosoma; species Macrosoma leucophasiata. The sequence goes on along the minus strand of JAWQUS010000007.1, from coordinate 14,426,203 downwards.
AAGTGGCGTCCTACCATCCTGGTCCCGCAGTCAACCTTACTTGCACATGGTGCACCCTGCCGACCAGCAAACAAGGCTCTGGCGCCTGGTGCGACTTGGTTGCTGGGTCGGCACTACCAGCGTAATCCCTCCTAGTGTCCTGATTTGTGGTAATTAACTCTTTGGGTCCTGCCTGGCTAGCTACCACCCTCAGGTCGTATTCTGCCGCCAAACGGCTTCGGACGTTTCTGCCGCCAAACGGCTTCGGACGTGTTCCGGCTTCCGAGCCTGAGAGCAAGTCCCCTCCCCTATTTCTTTTTCGTATCCTTGAAGTGTACCGTATTGTCCGCCCGCGGGGCCGGTATGTTTATTTGTTTATTATGAATATAGTACACAAAACAGATAACAATTTCATTTTACATCCATTAGTTTGTATTAAAGTATGTTATGATCTAAATTGTAATCCAAAACTTGCATGCCTATAAGCTACATAAATTATTATTTCGACGCTGGAAAGCGTTAACACTGTAACCGTGAAAGTATGAACTTTACAGTAGAGCCAAAAAAGTTTTGAAATTCTAGAAAAAAAATCATAACTCATGAATCGTTACGCCTACAAGCATGCGGTCTTTAGCAATGTTGTGCAGTTTGGACTAACCTATAAGATCATTATCGTTTCTTACTTTAGTTCCCTGAACAAGATTTAATAAGGGTGACAGCAAATGGAACTTTTTATTAAGACCTCGAAAACGCTGTAACTATATTAAGCAAAGTATGGAAGGATGTATATGTGTAAGGACATCTTGCACTCAGAGGCGCAACATGTTGGCCCGGGGGCCAGGGAGTGCCGATGAAACGGTAACGGTCCGCTGCCGCCTGTCAGTCAGTAGGGGACCCGAACCCAGGCCTCTCTTAAACTCTAGTCTGGGAGACTGTCCCGCCAACCGGTGTAAAATCCGCTGTGCAGTCGTCGTGCACGAGGAGGATCGGGGTCCTTCCGTCCCCCCTACCAACTGAATTGCACCACCTCTGTGAGCAGATGGTCTGATGCACCTGCAACTTTGCCCCTCGGGCGGTCGATACGGTACACATCATTCTTTCCCTTCTCCGATGCTGATAGGAAGTTAAATAAAAGAAAAAGTAGATGTTTCTCAGCGGGCGCCTCTCCCAAATTTACTGTGGACATAGGCAACATCAGGGGTTTACATACCAACCAACCTTAACGCCGTTCACTACTACCTTGAAACGGCTAAGCCGGCCCTTCACTTTCTGACGGTGACACAAATATCCTCATCACTTGACACCGCGTACCTTACTTACACCGGCTATACTGTGGAGAACACTTTCGTTCGCCGCGCCGGGGTATGTCTGCATGTCCGAAAAGATGTCTGTTGTCGCCGTCTTGACCATTTTGAAGACAAGGACGTGACGCAATTTTGGGCGCGCGTGGATTACGGTGGTTCTACCCGAATCTATGCATGCGTGTACAGATCCTATAGCGTAGACGGGGAGACAGCTCGCTTGTTCGAGCACATCCAACAGGTGGTCGACACGGTGCTTACACAGTATCCTTCTGCGGAGTTGGTGATTCTTGGTGACTTTAACGCACACCTACGGAGTGGTTAAGTTTCCGAATCGACTTCGCTGGAAGATCTGCACACGATTTCGCGTTGGCCTATGGACTCTCACAAGTCGTAACCGGGTTTACCCGAATACCAGATGTCGAGCATCAGCCGCCTCTTGGCTGGATCTTCTGCTGACCTTACATCCAGCCAACTATCAGGAACTATCAGGTGGTGGTCGAGCCTCTCTTAGGATCCTCAGATCACTGTCTGGTACGCTCAAAAACGTCATTGTCGGTGCGAGCGCCGCTGCGGCCCTCGGCAACCCGACAAGTGAGGCATTACAGGTCGGCACCCTGGGATGAACTGAGGGAGTTCCTCACGTTCTACCCATGGAAGTAGCTTTGTTTCTCGTCGGAAGACCCGAGCACGTGTGCCGATGCTGTAACCGATGTGATACACCAGGGAATGGAATGTACATTCCGTACTATTTAATGCTGCGGCTCTGCGGTGCTATCATGCGCATAACAATGAAAATCGAAATTTTGCTCTAATATTTCCTTCACATGCAGAAGAAAAAGCGTGGGAGATAGCTCAGAGCCTTGCGGCACACCAGCGTTGATCGGTCGTCTGTCTAAGCGCTGACCATCAACTAAGACTTGTATATAATACTCAGACAGAAAGTTGGCTGTCTAGTTGCATAGCCTCACGGGAACACCGTGGGATGGAAGTATCGCGAGAATACTCATTATATCAATATCTAGGCTTACAGTCAATACCTCCCCACTCTTGTCCTAGGCGTGGAACCAATGGTGCGTGAGATATACTAGAAGATCACCAGCAGATCTGCCATGAGAAAGCCGACCTTCTGGGCAGCCTCTTTGCCTCAAACTCGACTCTCGACGACATGGGTATCACAGCGCCTACCATCCCGCGCTGTGAAAGCTCTATGCCTCTATGCCTGACGTCAAATTCTCTCAGAAGAACGTCAGTTCGGGGCAGCTACTACAGCTTTATAATGCCCTAGTGCAGCCCCATCTAGAATACTGCCCTCATTTGTGGCCGGGAGTTCCCAAATAGCAGCTTGGTCCACTTGACTCCCTACAAAAACGCGCCGTTCGTATTGTTAACGATCCAGGACTTACTGACAAGCTCTAACACCTGAGCCTGCGCAGAGATATTGGGAGTCTGTACATGTTGTACCGTCTTTATAATGGTGAGTGCGCTGCTGAACTGTTTGACATGGTACCGTCTTTTTCTACACCGTACTACTCGTCGAAGAGAGTAGTTTCACCCTCACCGACTGGACACCTGGCAGTGCTCAACGCTGCGGTATTCACGTTCGTTCATGCCCAGAACGTGTCATTTGTGGAACGGAACTTCCCTCTGAGGTGTGCCCTAGGTGCTACAACATGGGGTTCTTAAAAAATGGCGTCAAACGAGGCCTTCAGGGCTGGCAGCGCGTTGGCAACTCCCCTGGTGTTGCAAATGTCCATAAGCGTCGGTGACCACTTTCCATCAGGTGGCTCGTTTGCTTGTCTGTCAACCTTAAGACGTAAAAAATAAAATACACTAAAGGCTTTTTCAGATACGATGAGTTCCCTGAAGCTTCCTTGGGCTTTTTCATTTCACACATGCAGCTGCATGCTATATTTAAAAACAGAAATGTAACTAATGGGTTGCTATGAAGAAAAAAAATCGAAGTTATAATAATTTGACTTAACATAATAATGGAATGGTTAAGCAATTAATAATTGTATTTCTAACCACTTTGAACTTTATTTATTAATATCTCCTTTTTAGTGTGTGATGCGCGAATTGGAAGGGTATTGGTCGTAGAGAATGACACACTCAAATCCTTTTAATCAATATTATCGATTATGAAATTATTTAATCAACTCACGATTTTTCAATATTTAATCTTAAATCTTAATGTTTTATCCCTAAATATAATTAAAAATATATATAATTAATAATACCACTCTTTCGTGGTAAGAAGCCAATGTACATCAAAAATAATGTCAGCTTCTAATGGTAAAAGAATTTTTCAAATCGTTCCAGTAGTTCCGGAGCCTATTCAAAACAAACAAACAAACAATTTCCTTTCCCCTCTATAATATCACTGTAGATTATAATCAAATCATTTGGAATATACAGGGTCCGGTGGCGGATTTACGTTTTTGAATGCTAATAAAATAAAAATATAAATTTTATGACTTTATTAACTTGTTCACTAAATACAGGAATATTGCGGATTTTAAGTTTTAAAAAGGACATCATCCAAATGCTGTCCATTTAAACGCACACACTGTTGGAAACGGTCCACCGCATTACGTGTCACGCGCTGCAACAGGCTTGCGTCGATTTGCTGGATTTCGTAGCGGATATTTTGCTTCAACTGCACAATAGACGGAGGGTTATTGGCATACACTTTGCTTTTGAGATAGCCCCATAAAAAAAGTCCATGGGCGTTAAATCTGGGGATTTTGGTGGCCATGGGATGTCCCCAAAGCGGCTTATCAATTTCTGAGGAAAATTTTGACGAAGCAAGGCCATTGACGCTCTTGCTGTATGCGGAGTGGCCCCATCTTGCTGAAACCACATGCGCGTGGAGTAGAATGGATGTTCTCGCAAATTAGGTAAAAAATATTCAGTAATCATGTGTCCATAGTTTTCACTGTTGACATTCACAGCTTGACCTCTTGAATTTTCGAAAAAATAGAAACCAACGTTTGTCGATAAAGCGCACCAAACCGTAACTCTCGGGTAATGTAAGGGACGTTGATGTTTCAGACGTGGATTTCGTTTACGTGGGGCCCAATAGCGACAGTTTTGTTTATTGACATGGCCGTTGAAATGAAAATGGGCCTCTTCACTCCAGAAGATGCAATTTATACTGCGAAATCTCTCCAACATCCGTTTACAAAAGGTTTTTCTTAAATTGAAATAATTTTCTTTAAGTTCTTGAACTAACTGAAGTTTAAAAGGATGGAACGTTATGTCCTTCTTTAAAATTTCATGAACAATGCTTTTTGGAAGTGCTAAAGCAGCTGCTCTTTTTCTTACTGAGAGGCGCGGATTTTCACGTAAGCTTCTTTGAACTTCATCGATGTTCTCAGCGGTCCTTGATGTTCTGCTGGGTCCAGGTTGAGGGGTATTCAAAGCAGAAGATGTCTGGCAGAACCTCTCCACCCACGATCTAATCAAATAAACACTTGGTCCATCGCTCAAGCGCCGAATATTGTAGTGGGAACGAAATTGTCGACGCGCATTCACGTAAGCATCGCCACTCTTAAAGAATGCCTCCAATTTCAATATTTGGGGATAGGCTTCTGTGAAAAAAAGCTCAAAAAAATGAAATAAAAAAAAATACTTCTGAAATAATAACAGCGTATGCACGGTGTTGCCCCGACCACTGCGGCATCGTGACTAACAAATCCGCATTTGCGGAGCGTCGAATGACACTGCTCCCCCCCGCACCGTTTATTACTTTTTAAGATATACCTTTTTAAAAACGTGAATTACCCACAGGACACTCTGTACATAATATAATGATTAAAAAATAGCGTATATAAACATTTCTTTGGAAATATTCTCGATTCGAAATTTAAATCGTCGATATCACATAGATTACATCAATACCCTATCACTATTAATGTCAGATCCTAACCTACGCGGCACTCATCGTATCTGAAAAAGACTATAGCGGGCTTTAAACTGGAATCATATTTTGACGACCCGGTTAGTCCAGTGATTGATGACCGTTTGATTTGAAGGGTCGCGGGTTCGATCCCCGCATCGGAACATAATAATATATTTGTATGGCCTACAGATATTTGTTTCGGGTCTGGGTGTTTGTGTTCAATCCGGTTCTTAATGTCCCTTTCCCATTGTGTGTGTACAACGGCACCCACGACACAGATTTATACCTACTTTGGGGCTGTGAGTGTACTAAAGGGTATTTTATTTTACATAAACGGGGGTTGTTCAATCAAACCATTAATTTTAACAATTTCCATGCAATAACATTTTTGAAGGTCAGCATTTCTCAAGTTTTTGCGAGACTTACGAACAATAATTGATTCTTACGTACAACGTGTAACAGGATTAAATGCACAACCCGAAACTAATTAGTCTAGAATCGACGACTGAATCGATTTTGGGCATTATTAATATAGGTAATATTTAATCCCAAAATTAATTAGAATTAAGTAAATTATGGTCACCCTTTTCGTGAACAGTCAAAACAAACGAAAATGAGACTAACGTCTATCCAAAATAAAATGCTAGTCTCAACAAGTTCATCAGAACTCGTTGAGACGTGCATTTTTTATCCCTACTTCCCTATTAATATTATAAATGCGAAAGTAACTCTGTCTGTCTGTCTGTCTGTCACCTTTTCACGTCCAAACGACTGAAACGATTTTAATGAAATTTGGTACAGAGATAGAGCTGACTTTAACAAAGAACATAGGCTACTTAGTTATCTATAAAACGACAACCACGCGCGCGAAGCCGCGGGCAACAGCTAGTAAATAGCTAGAGCAAGAGCATTCTTTCTTTCATAATCTTTTAGTGTAAACGAAAGCTCGTATTCAGCTAGAGCTAGAACAAGAGCATTCTTTCATTATGCTTTAGTGTAAACGAAAACTTGTATTCAGCTAGAGCTAGAACAAGAGCATTCTGTCTTTCATAACCTTTTACTGTAAACGATAACTCGTATTCAGCTAGAGCTAGAACAAGAGCATTCTTTCATTATCTTTGAGTGTAAACGCAAACTCGTATTCAGCTAGAGCTAGAACAAGAGCATTCTTTCTTGCATAATTTTTTAGTGTAAGCGAAAACTCGTATTCAGCTAAAGCTAGAACAAGAGCATTCTTTCGTTCATAATCTTTTAGTGTAAACGAAAGCTAGATCATCTGAACGAATGTTCTTTGCTCATTCGTGTTGTGCTCATTGTGTTCAATTTTGGTAGGCTTCTAACATTAATAAACGTTTTTCTTTCGACCAATCCATAATTTAATCGATAAGATATGTATACAATCGCTAGAACAAGAACGCTTTGAAGAGACCGCTCAGGAGCGCGAGCGAACACACAAGAGAACGCTCTAAGCTACTGTACGCACGCTCTAGCGCCGTTTACATCGAGCGAGCGAGCATTTTTTTGTTTTTTTTTTTAAGTACGCTTACACTCACAGCCCCACAGTAGGTATAAACCTGTGTCGTGAGTGCCGTTGTACACATACAACACATACACAAACACCCAGACCCGAAACAAATATCTGTAGGCCATACAAATATTTGTCCCGGTGCGGGGATCGAACCCGCGACCCTTCGAATCAAACGGTCATCTCACACCGCTGGACTAACCGGATCGTCATTCGCATTCTTAGTATTATTACCATAGAATATTTGCAAACACTAAGAACCACGAAATAATGCTCTACGTCTGTTTACACTAAAAGAATTTGATATAGTGGGGATAGAATGAGCATTCGCTCGCCTGATGTAAATCAACCTTAATAATAATCTTTCTTGTTCCAGGTATAACGTGTCATTAGTAGTATGTAGATGTTGTGATGTAATTAGCTTCTTGTTCATATGCGAATGTCCTATTTATTTATTTTATTCCTACTTAAGGCTAACTATGCAGACCAAATATTAGTCAATGATTTGTCCTCAAAGTTCCATTTTGTGGATACTCGAAATATAGATTATTATGGTGTTAAATTCAGATTTTCATTTAATTGTACATCTCGATATGGACTTTAGTTCCGAACACGAAGCTGTAGATAAATATGGAAATATGGAACTTTCTAAATATGTACTTACGTATTGAAGCACGCTAAAACTATCTTTTACTTCTATTGTGTTGTAAATTTAGAAAACCAGATAGTTAGGTCCGCGATCATAGATGTAGCTATTCAAGAAGAGAAGATCGCCTTCATATCTACCTTTAGCTTCGTGGTTCTGAATAATAGTAGAGAATATGTAATAATACTACGTATAGAATGGACACTTCGACGTCCCGCCCATTTTCCCCGCTTCACGCTATCTCCTCCACTCTTATGGGCGACTGTTGGTACTCTACAGCGAGATTGCGAGCGGCCTAGTTTTATTCGTTAGATTTTTAGATTAATTTTGTATTCGTTTTGGTTATCTGTTCAAATTTCTCTTTAATTTCTAAAGTTCACAAGTTAAAAAAGTTATTGCTAAAAATAAATAGTACAATCTAATATTTTATTTATTAACATTAAGATGGTGCTTTATTGAACAGTGTATAGCTGTATAAACAAAGACCATTTTTTCAGTTTCCCGAAGGAAAAAATAAGGTAAAATTATTATGTTCACAATTACAAAACTTAGATACTTTTCCTATTTAGTCAGTGCAACTAGAATTTATTAAATTTAAATAAGTATGGGACTATCGCAAAATTTCACAATTAATTTTATTATTTGTTTTAATGATCACAGATTTTTTAATAAATATATTAATTGTTCCGCAACTGTCTCGCTCTTTCGTATGCTGCCATATTTTTTCTTCGCTTGCGCCAAAAAGTCTGCCATCTTGTGATGATGAATGTGATTGCATTGCATTAGTAATAAAAGTTTTTAAAATGCACCGGTAAACTGGGTGAAACTGGTAAGTACAAATTTCCCTTACTGTTGAGCCGCAGTTGGCCGATATCGGCCAAGAAAAATGAAATTTGCAATAAATTGTCATATTTTTCTCGTGGCCTGAAGGGGTGCATAGTGTAAACCGGGTCAAAGAATAAAAAGGAAGAAAGAAATATCAATGTAAGTACATAGTATTATCAGAATCAATCAGAATCAGAAACTCATTTATTCATTTAGGGTGACAGGCACCTCTTATGACACGTCAAAAACAAACAAAATAAATTAAAGTGAATAACAATTGATATACATGTCAAACAAGATAAAAAATATATGTAAAGTCAAGAATATCACTAAGATAAAACTAAATGTCATAAACTAATGTAAAAAGTATATCAGTAGAATGTCTCATTTCCCCTTTACAAACTGATAACAAAGAGTAAAAAAAAAAGAAAAAGAGTAATTCAAAGAATGACTCTTCTTCTTTTTTCATTCACCGTCAAAGTTCCAAAGGCCAATATAATCTGAGAAAAACGTGCCGGAAAAAACTCAGTCGGCTCTTTTAAAAATATCTCTTAGGCATATTTTTACAATTTTCCATAATTTAAACAAGCTTAAAATTAACAATATAATATCAACATTACACTTTGATTATTACATTTAACACCCTTGTGGAGCTAGATCAGCATTTAGCCAAACATTTCTATCCTTGAGATAGTCCTCGAGTTTATAGTAAGCCTTTTTACATAGAGTGCGTTTAATTAATGCTTTGAATTTACCATCGGTGAGTTCAGCAATCCCGGATGGGATCTTGTTATAAAATTCTACACTATATTTTAGGAAAGATGTATTAGTTTTCGTCAGTCGAAAACTTGGCAGAGACAACTTGTTCTTATTCCTCGTATTATAACTATGCCTATCGGAGATTTTATCAAACAGATGTAAATTTTTCCTCGCGAAAAGTATATTTTCATAGATGTAATGGCAAGGGACTGTCATTATATTTATTTCTTTAAATAGTTCTTTCAAAGAATCACGACTACGTAAGTTATACATCGCTCTAATGGCCCTCTTTTGTAATACAAAAATTGATTGTATGTCAGCCGCTCGACCCCACAATAAAATACCATAGGACATGACACTGTGAAAATAGCTAAAATAAACAAGTCTTGAACAGCATAAGCTGCGGCACTCAGACGTTTCGCTAACTGCCTAATATGTGGTCCCCATTGTAACTTCGAGTCAAGCGTTATGCCCAAGAAGGTAGCGTCATCAACAAATTGAATTTTGTCATTGATTATAAAAATGTCTCCTTTACTTTTTGCATTAGGGAGGGTAAAACGGTTTTTTTACTATTCAGTGCAAAATTATTGACAGTAAACCATTTATGTACTTCTCCTATGACCTTATTTACAGTATCGTAATCTGGATTTCGTCTGTTCATTTTAAAAACTATAGAAGTATCGTCTGCAAATAAAATTGTTTTGGGCATACTGTTAGGCATCAAATGAAGTATATTGAAAAATCATTAACGTAGACTAAAAACAGAAATGGTCCTAATATTAAGCCCTGTGGGACACCCATTCCTGTCTTTGCACCTTGAGATTTTACTCCATTCACTTGAACTACTTGTTCCCGATCCTTAAGGTAAGATCGAACAAGTTGAAGAGCTTTATTTTCAAGTTCATAATGATCAAATTTGCCAATTAATGTATTGTGGTCCACGCAGTCAAACGCCTTTGAAAGGTCGCAAAATATACCTATAGCATCTTGTTAATCCTCCCAAGCTTCAAAAATATGTTTTAATAAAGCAACACCGGCATCGGTTGTACAACGTCCTTTTGTAAAACCAAATTGCTGTTCGTGTAAGATGTTAATAGTTGGCAATAGATGGCGCTGCTGCTACCATAAAGCAATGCAATAAATGTGAAGGAAAGATTTGACAAATCGGGCAGGACTTCAGTAGCTCAATTGGAAGAGCGGCTGGACTAGATTCCCAGTAGGCCGCGAGTTCGAGTCTCGCCTGAAGTCAAATTTTTCTTTCCATTTTTCTTTAGATAAAATATATTTCACAAGCATGTGTTAATGCGAAATAATATAAAACAATTAAACTTTAATAAATCTGGAAAGACTCCCTGATCAATACATAAGTTAAAAATTGATGCTAAGTAAGGAGCTAAGGTATCTATAATCGACTTACACACCATAACAGACATGCCATAAATATCTTCGGTAGCTTTTATTTTAAGTTGATGAAAAGCTGATCTTGCAGACTGTTGGCTAACATGTTTAAACCTAAATTGAATAGTACAAGCTTCTACGTTATTTTTCAGAATATCAATGGATAATAAATATAATAATGGATACTAAAGAGGATGAGTTTAAGGGTTTAGTAATTTCAAAGGGAATATTAGCAAAGTATTCTACAAAGTGCTACGCAATATCAGGATTCGAACTCACAGTACCCTGAGATGTCTCCAAAATCACGCGACCATCACTCCGTTTATTTTTGCCTGCTTCACTATTTATTACTTTCCACGTAGCCTTCATCTTATCGTCTGCATTTATTATTTTCCTACTCAAATATATAGACGTTGCCTTTTGACACACATTTTTGAAAATTTTTGAATATGTAGCAATATATTTATTAAGTTTTTCATTTTGCATACAATTCTTAAGGCCATATAATTCGAATAATCTCTCCCTACTTTTACGAATGCCAGTTGTAGCCCAATCACAGAAACTAAATTTATATTTGGTAGATTTAGTTTTAATTTTAAATGTTTTATTAAATTGTGTATTAAGTACCTTAAAAATTTGCTCATAACAATTATTTGCACTATTTAAATCAAACTTTTGGGAATATAACTCTTTAATTAACATGTCATTAAAATAGTTTAATTTAGCAGAAGTTATTTGTCTGTATGTTTTTTGTGTTATATTTTTATTATTAGCAGTGGCAAAAGTCATTATTTGCCTGCTATGATCCGAAGGCATGCAGTTAACAATATTTTTATCTAAATATTTAAGATCACAAAATATATTATCAATACAAGTTGCTGAGGTTGGACTCACTCGAGTGGGTTCCAAAAAAAAATTACTTAGATTGAACGACATAAAAAGATTCAATAGTCTACAACTATTAAAGCTATTTTCCAAAATATTAATGTTGAAATCTTCACATACAATAAGAGATTTTTTACAAGAACAAGCTTTTTTCAATACATCCTCCATAGTGGAGTCAAATACGTTAATGTTTTGGTAATTTGGTGGTCTGTAAACGCACACTATTATATGCTTCTCCAGCTCAACACAAGATATTTCCGCAACATGTTCCACTGATAAGTCAACTATGTCCCTACGTTCCCTTGAATTGATAGAATTCTTTATCATAATAAGAGTACCTCCATGATGCATAGTTTTTCGGGTTTAACAACTTACTACAGAGTAATTTTTATAATTAATCAACACTTGGTTTTCTTTCAACTAATGCTCAGATAAACAAATAATATCAAATTGAAGTTTCTCTAATACTAATTGCAATATCTTAGAAGGAACCCTTGAATGTTTTTGTGAAATAATACCAAATGACTACTTCTGTTTAACATAGGAGTGCCAGAAGATACCGATTTATTTGAATGCTTGTTATTGGTAACTTCCTTTGTCTTAAAATCTAGTTTAAATTATAATAATACAGAGTTTGTCCTCCATCTCCATCACCACCACTAGACAGCGAGGCCATACAGTGTGTATTTCCTCGCTGTGTTGGAGAATACTCCACGTCTCTAGTGATGGAAGATGTAGACTGAGGTTCAATATATGAACACTCTGCTTTGTCATGCACAATACAATTTGTAACATTTATGTTACTGTCCGACAAATAATTGTTTTTAGTTACATTTTCCATAACTATGTTAATATTATAAGCTATCAATGTAGCTAGTAAAGTTCTACATTTCTTAGGAAGAAACATAGCGATCTGAGTCAGTTTAAAACCACTAATAAATTTATTAGTGTCTGGTTTATGGAATGGGCTATGCTCGGCGTTTCCCTACTGGATCGAATCAGAAATGAGGAGATCCGTAGGCGAACGAAAGTCGCTGACATAGCCAAGCAGATTTCCAAGCTGAAGTGGCAATGGGCAGGGCACATAGCTCGGAGAATCGATAGCCGCTGGGGCAGAAAGGTTCTCGAGTGGAGACCACGTATCGGCAAACGCAGCGTAGGACGTCTACCTGCAAGATGGCCCGACGACCTGATCAAGGCTGCAGGTACCCGCTGGATGCACGTCGCTTCCGATCAGTCGGCTTGGAGATCATTGGGGGAGGCCTATGCTCAGCAGTCCTACGGCTGATATGATGATGATGATGAAATAGGTCATCGTAGCTTTAAAAAGATTAGGGAGGTCCTTTGCTTATTTTTGATGACATGGCCCTCCATGTCATGGTCTAGAATCTAGATGGTGAGTACGACAGTAGTATACAACGTGTAACATTACGGATAATACATAACGGATTATTATGTACTACCCGAATATTTTAAATATTAATATTTTTTTATCTGTGCTCCATGTTGAACGAAACCACGCCGCGGACACTCCGCTAAAATTCCATAAATGATTTTGGTTCCCTATTACACAGACATTAATCAGTGACGTGTTGTCACACGTGCACCTGTGTGCGTAGCACGTAGGGTTATGAGTTTATGACTTTATTCCTCGGACCGACATTAAAGAAATAAAACAAATACCACAGTCTAAAGCCTAAAATTAATGACTATGTTATACAAAGGTGAATAACAATAGATACACATGTCATGTCTGTTCAATAACTATAAAATTTAAATTGAGAAAAAAAAATGTCAAAGTAGTTTCTTAGTAATCATTTAGGTAAGTTATATTTTGATTTGTGTAGTTATAAAAATGCACTAGATACATGTAGGTAATCTAAGTGCTTTCGTTATTTTAGTTAAGTTTTTAATACTATGAAACACCACAGCCGAGAGGGGATTCCTCTAACACAAGTTACCACAACTTAAAAGAAGAGTTCCCACACCAAAATTGTATACACTTGTTTCAATAATAAAGTATTTTTGTTTTTTTTTTTTTGAAAGAAAACGAACTTGTTAATCACCTACAGTCATAGAACGAACGTGTAATCTCGGAGCAATCGTGCGGGGCGTGCGACGCGTGGGACGGAGGGGGCGGTACAAGTAGCCCATACAAAAACTGTCATCTACGTGCGACTTAGCGTTAAGGGGTGCGAGATTTAAAATTTATTTTACTAAGTTTTTGGAAAGATGATATTGAAAAATTTGATGTCAACTTTACTGTTAATATTTTATTCTAATTTTCATTTATTAATAAAGTCTGTTATATTTTACACTTTATGTACATACTTACTTCACAAAACGATTTTTTTTTAAGAAAACTAAAAAAAAATGGATGTATGTATTTGATATTCGGATTATATTGGACGGAGTTAAAAAGGTATGGATGAATATTAGGATCGGTACATTATAATTGTTAAAATTCTGGCGTACTGATAGAACGCCCAACTGGAAGATTGAAGATAGACTGGTAAATTGTTGATAGGTTGAAATATTTATAGTTTGATAGATTTTTCTATTTTCTGGAGGCTTCCCAGTACCTCAAAGTTTGGTAAAGTGCCCGGAGATGTCAACAGGCTCGCCGCCTGTTACATGGGCCAAAACGTGACCGGCGAATCGAGGATGTATGCATGAATCCGATTTACCTCTCCCTACTCCTTAGGGGATTACAGGCGTCATGTTTTTAGGATTTTTATATATGTTCAACGTAAACTGATGCGTTACAAACAACGTATATATATAAACCAAAAACGTGACATCCTTAATGAATTTGTGTTTTTATGGGTGAAGGCGGCATATTGCAAAATTTCAAAGGCGATAAACTACTGTGATAAAGTGATAAAGTCAATTTTTGTAAAATATGAAGCGGCTCAGACTAAGCTTTCTCAGCATTTGCAGGAGGCTGGTGAGTTAGTCGACTTGGTAACATATAATGCGGAGAGATATGAGTCACTAACTAACAAATATTTAATTGCTGAGACTGATTGTTCTCAGTGCCTCAAATTGTTCCTCCAATTATAAAGAAAAATAATTGTAATATGAACATATGCAGTACAATGTTATTTTGTGACAAATTAGGTTCAGGTTTTGGACCTCTACTAAAAGACCACCTCAATCATAACATAATCAACCATTGCTACCCATATTTAACTTTTAAGCAATTAATTGGCAAAATAGAGAACACAAAAATTAATAGTAATACATCTGTGATCATTCTGTTTGGGAATAGCTTAGGTCTTAAAAAAAAGACAAATTATTGTATTTTGACACTAATAAATTTATTAGTGTCAAAATACAATAATTTGTCACTATGACGACAAGACAATGTATGTATTACATTATTCAAATAATAAATAGAGTTATTTTCCCTATGTGTTAATAATTGTGAATAAGGGAGTGCGCACATCATTACATTTTTTAAATTCATTTTCAGTAAGGTGTCAATACCATCAACAATGTCCTTTTTTCTAAGACCTAAGCTATTCCCAAACAGAATGATCACAGATGTATTACTATTAATTTTTGTGTTCTCTATTTTGCCAATTAATTGCTTAAAAGTTAAATATGGGTAGCAATGGTTGATTATGTTATGATTGAGGGGGTCTTTTAGTAGAGGTCCAAAACCTGAACCTAATTTGTCACAAAATAACATTGTACTGCATATGTTCATATTACAATTATTTTTCTTTATAATGGGAGGAACAATTTGAGGCACAGAGGTAGGAGAACAATCAGTCTCAGCAATTAAATATTTGTTAGTTAGTGACTCATATCTTTCCGCATTATATGTTACCAAGTCGACTAACTCACCAGCCTCCTGCAAATGCTGAGAAAGCTTAGTCTGAGCCGCTTCATATTTTACAAAAATTGACTTTATCACTTTATCACAGTAGTTTATCGCCTTTGAAATTTTGGAATATGCCGCCTTCACCCATAAAAACACAAATTCATTAAGAATATCACGTTTTTGGTTTATATATACACGTTGTTTGTTACGCATCAGTTTACGTTGAACATATATAAAAATCCTAAAAACATGACGCCTGTAATCCCCTAAGGAGTAGGGAGAGGTAAATCGGATTCATGCATACATCCTCGATTCGCCGGTCACGTTTTGGCCCATATAACAGGCGGCGAGCCTGTTGACATCTCCGGGCACTTTACCAAACTTTGAGGTACTGGGAAGCCTCCAGAAAATAGAAAAATCTATCAAACTATAAATATTTCAACCTATCAACAATTTACCAGTCTATCATCAATCTTCCAGTTGGGCGTTCTATCAGTACGCCAGAATTTTAACAATTATAATGTACCGATCCTAATATTCATCCATACCTTTTTAACTCCGTCCAATATAATCCGAATATCAAATACATACATCCATTTTTTTTTAGTTTTCTTAAAAAAAAATCGTTTTGTGAAGTAAGTATGTACATAAAGTGTAAAATATAACAGACTTTATTAATAAATGAAAATTAGAATAAAATATTAACAGTAAAGTTGACATCAATTTTTTCAATATCATCTTTCCAAAAACTTAGTAAAATAAATTTTAAATCTCGCACCCCTTAACGCTAAGCCGCACGTAGATGACAGTTTTTGTATGGGCTACTTGGTACCGCCCCCTCCGTCCCACGCGTCGCACGCCCCGCACGATTGCTCCGACATTACACGTTCGTTCGATGACTGTAGGTAATTAACAAGTTCGTTTTCTTTAAAAAAAAAAACAAAAATCCGAGGTCCGAGGAATAAAGTCATAAACTCATAACCCTACGTGCTACGCACCCAGGTGCACGTGTGACAACACGTCACTGATTAATGTCTGTGTAATAGGGAACCAAAATCATTTTAGCGGAGTGTCCGCGGCGTGGTTTCGTTCAACATGGAGCACAGATAAAAAAAAATTAATATTTAAAATATTCGGGTTGTACATATAATCCGTTATGTATTATCACTTATAATACCACAAGAGCTTCAAAATTATCGGGAAATGCCAGATAATTTTGAAGCTCTTGTGGTATTCGGGGGATTATTTTTCCGACCCAAATGTCGGCCAATAGAATTGCACCATAAGATGAAATGAACAGTTAACAAATAAGAATTTCATAATGAATAAAACAACATTTAATTAAGATTCAGGTTAGTGCAATTAAAAATACAATTGTTGTAAACATTGGTGCATGTTTTCTTCAAGTCAGAGTTATCGGTAATGGTGGCAGTCTGATTCTACATTGTTTTTATTGTACCTTCCTTATAGTCTTCTCCATCCATTTTCTTCATATTGTAAGCGTAATCTTTCATAATGTTTGCCAATTGCGCTTCACTCGTTTCAGCACTCAATGTGTATTCCCTCTCAGTACAAAAAGTAGTAAATTGGTTCCAAACTGTTTTTTTTGCCTTCTCCGTATTAATGGGAACATTTCCTTTGACTTTTTTATCGATGGTGGACAGAGAACAAACTCCAAATCGACTCATTTTCATGCAAAATCTCCAATTTTCACAATTGAATTCAACCTGTCAGTTTGACGTGTGGTTAATTTGACTGGATCATGTTTTATTTTTTATATATAGTAACTACCAGAGAAAATAATCAAAAAATTATCAGTATAATACCATGTAGGTTGTACCACGTGACGTCGAATGGTGCAATTCTATTGGTCGATATTTGGGTCGGAAAAATAATCCGTAATGTTACACGTTGTATACTACTGTCGTACTCACCATCTAGATTCTAGACCATGACATGGAGGGCCATGTCATCAAAAATAAGCAAAGGACCTCCCTAATCTTTTTAAAGCCACGATGACCTAAATTTCATCATCATCATCATATCAGCCATAGGACGTCCACTGCTGAACATAGGCCTCCCCCAATGATCTCCAAGCCGACTGATCGGAAGCGACGTGCATCCAGCGGGTACCTGCAGCCTTGATCAGGTCGTCGGGCCATCTTCCACGTATCGGCAAACGCAGCGTAGGAACGCTGCGTTTGCCGATACGTGGTCTCCACTCGAGAACCTTTCTGCCCCAGCGGCTATCGGTTCTCCGAGCTATGTGCCCTGCCCATTGCCACTTCAGCTTGGAAATCTGCTTGGCTATGTCAGCGACTTTCGTTCGCCTACGGATCTCCTCATTTCTGATTCGATCCAGTAGGGAAACGCCGAGCATAGCCCATTCCATTGATCGCTGAGTGACTTGGAGCTTTCGTACGAGACCCATAGTGAGAGACCACGTTTCGGCACCGTAGGTCATCACCGGTAAAACGCACTGGTTAAAGACTTTCGTCGTCAAGGACTGCGGGATGATTGACGAGAAAACGCTCCTTAACTTCCCGAACGCTGCCCAGCCGAGTTGGATTCGGCGAATGACCTCTTTCTCGAAGTTCGACCTGCCTAGTTGTATGGTGTGTCCTAAATAGACATATTCGTCGACAACTTCTAGGATCGAGTTCCCAACGGATACTGGAGTGGGCGATACAAGGTTATTAAACATGACCTTGGTCTTATCCATGTTCATCGTCCTCAAGCAGACACAATAGTTAAAACAATGCAAATGGACACATGTGGTACATGGGACATGGAATGGGTTAAGGCCCACTCTTTGGGACACTCGATTGAGGTCTTCGAGCATTGTGCTGAGATCTTCCAGAGACTCTGCCATGACTATAATATCGTCGGCAAACCGAATGTGAGTGATGTATTCGCCGTTGACATTGATGCCTAGTCCTTGCCATTCTAGGAGCTTGAAGGCGTCTTCCATTGCGTTGGTGTAGAGCAGGGGTTTTCAAAAAAATTCTAAATTCAAATCATTTATTTCAAATTGGTCTACAAGGACACTTTTGCATTGTCGGGTTATAAGCTACCTAGAGAGAATGTCTTATAACAATAATCCAATAGGTATTAATAAATACCAATTTAATAATAATATTTAACCGATACGTGAATTATAAAATTTTTCAATTCCTTCATAGAAGAAAAAGAAAAATCTGTTCGTCATAATCATAGTCATTCACTTTGCAGAGTTTCAAGTGCAGGCACTACTGAGAAGAACTCCGCTACCCAACAAACTCAGCGTGATGCTCTTTTTTTCAAAACCTTAGATTTAATACAAATATTATTACATAGAATAAAGATAATGTGAACGTCCATGGCATATAAACACATACGCAAATACCCATCAACAGCTTAATATCGTGATATAATATAACACCCGCAAATCAGAACAGACCAGTCCCCACAATCAGCACCCGTTCACGGGTATGACGCATGTGGCAGCCATTGCTCTCCTCGACCATTTTGAAGGGAAGTGAGCAACCCGTCACACGACGACGCCGAAATGAAATGACATCTCCCTGTCTTACTCCCCTCTGCAAACGAATCGCTCTCGAGCATTGGTCCTGTACTCGGACTTACATGGTGGCCTTTTTTATACAGACACTTTCAACGCTTTGATGTACCGATAGTCAATGTGGCTACGCTGTAAAGACTGCAGCACAACCCATGTTTCAACCGAATCATCATAGTCCACGAACGCTAAGCATAATGGCTGGTTATACTCCTCGGACTTCTGTATAACCTGCCGCAGCGTGTGTATGTGGTCTATGGTACTATAGCCTTTTCGGAAACCGGCTTGTTCGGGAGGCTGGAAGTCATCAAACCTGCGAGCGAGACGGTTCGTCATTACCCTCGAAAACAGCTTGTAGACATGGCTCAGAAGCGAGATGGGTCTATATTTCTTCAAAAGGGCTTTATCACCTTTTTTGAAGAAAAGCACCACCACACCTCGGTCCCATGCTTCTGGCGTAGTACCTTCGAATAGGACGGAATTAAAGAGCTTCTGAAGGACTTTCAGTAACGGTGATCCACCCGCTTGCAGAAGCTCTTCAATGATGCCGTCCTCTCCAGGCGCCTTGTTGTTCTTAAGCTGTTTGAGGGTCATCCTAATCTCGTACAGGCTGATGTCCGGGATATCTTCGGTATAGTGTCGGATTAATTTGGCTAAATTTGGTTTTTCCTTTCTTTCAAACGCAGAAGACTTTCCAGTCTAATCAAAAAGTTAGAGCAGCTGCCTAAGGGAGATCCCTGTAAGTCCGAACGTCGGCTTATGGTAACAACCGGAAAACGACCACTCGAGTTGGGGCGCGGAACGCGTAGGCGCTTTATTCCAGGTGTTTGTGGAGTGTTGCAGTTGTTTATTCATTGCAGCGACAGCCAACGAGTGCTCATCGTCCGGGTCTTTTAGGACGTGCCTTGGGCGTCTCCCTTTGGCACGATCAAATAAATGGGAGTGTAAATCGCGGCCGCCCTGATAAGCGGATTCGGATGGTGATTCGCGGTGTCAAATATCTAATCGATGCTCTTTTCATACCTACTCTGTCGGATGGTATGCAAGTTGGCATCGATATGAAGATTTTTGTTACATTACGCGTTACAAGGCGCGCTTAACGGATTTACGTAAAAATCGAAGTTTGGGAGTCGGCAGATTACGTATTGTATTTTTCCTATTGGGCCTAGGGTCACAAAACTGAACTTGCGATGCGATTAAGGCGATGCGGCGTCGCATCGCAGTTTTGTCTAGGCGTCCTTATGCATACCGCATATGCGCAGATTTTATTCCGTGCCGATAGGATACTTTTCTTGTTTAATAAACAATGAAGTGATGATACGAATGTAGCCTTGCCTTCTACTCGATATCATCTGACAAATAAGACAGAGACAAAGACATTCTGACAGTAATGGTGAGAAAAAATGAAACAAAACTCCATTTTAAACAACATGTATATATATTATAATTTGTTACGTACGTAATAAGGATGGAGTAGAAGATTATTCACTTCACAAAAAAAACATTACAAATTACGTACCTGTTACATAATAATACGTAGTAAGAGGTACGAACGACAATGCGTTAAGGTGTCCAGACTCATATGTCCATCCATGGGTAGGTGTACAGTTGTGGAACTCTCCGCTTATCCAAAATCAACCAAATTTAGCTTTTATTAGCATCGCATAAGATGCAGTTTGATCAAGCGGCCAGTTGTCTAATAGCACATATCATTATGTAAACGGTTGTCATAGTATACCTGAATCAATTATGTTCTGTAGTTACTTTATTAACAACATAATGACTTCGCAATGATAAGAAAATAACATTTTTTTTTCTAGTTAAATTATAAATATATATTACATTTAATACATGATTGCTCATTTGATTGGGCCCGTAAATAGGTATTCCAAAAGATTACAGAACAAGAGGCAGGTAGGAACAGTCACAGTAAAACAATAGACACCAAACAGAACGATAACAGTCATAGATTTATTATCTACTTCGTTAGATATATTGGCAATACAAAGAGAAAGAATATATTATACGCATGTGTGAGAGCGAGATAGCTAGGCAGGACCATTTACAGACACGTTCTCGGCCTGAGACACCCTGGCGTTAGTCGTTCAATTCAACAATTTCCTTTTATTTTTATTAAATTTAAGGTTTACTGGTGTTTATTGTACATAAATAATGATGGTTACATGTGCAGTACCTGAATATAACTCATCTAAGAATGAAAACCTACATAGTCATTAATTTCACATGCAAGTACGAATTAAATGTTTGGCTCTCTAAATGCAAGGACTTAGTTCTGATACAACACTTTTATACATAAACGGATAGTCAAAATTAACAGGTTTTATAATATGAATGGTTTGAATGCATAAGAATTAACTATAAAATAATAACAAATACGTGAATTACTTCTATTTTATAACCTCACCTTTGTAGGGATTTTACCATATCGATAATTTGTATATGTCAATCAAGGATATTTTATATAATAAACCTCTTTAATGTTTATCACTAAAGAGGTTAATTATATAAAATATCCTCTTACTTTATTTAATGCATTTATTAAAAGTTTAGAGTTTCATAGCCAAACTGCGCTGTTATAAATATTATAAAAATAATTTAATAACAATAGAAAAATGGCTAACAATGATAAAAATAAATCGACTATATTATAATGCAGCAAGCACTTCGAACAAAAAGGTCTTTGAATAAAAATATCCACATTATTTCTTTATTATTTACTATCTGTCTCGTTAACTCCTTCTTTGCTGCCTTTTTCTTCTTAGTATGTTCTTAGGTTTTCGCGAGCTGCACTCATTGAAATAAAACTAGTTTTCGGATTTATCTCGCGTATATTCTTCTTGTTGATCTTTCCTTGAAAACTGTTATCAGATTTATTTATCATCATAAGAAGTTTTCTGTTATCCTTGCGCACTTATCAGGTCACTTACTGTATAATTATTATTAGATACTTATTTTTACAATGTCTCTCGTCAGCACGGGTCTGTGTCTCTTTGTCAGGCTTGCGCGGGGACATGGGGGGTCCAACACGTAGAGGTCCTTTCGAGAATTTTGATCTACTTTGTATTCGGCGGGACCTCTCTCTGACTGCATCAATAGTTAATACGACACAGGCAGACCCCGCAGAATTTAAGGGACTATTGTAATGTAAGTGATTCGCCAAACTTTGGGCTATGTGGGTGAACTGGGGGGACTAGCTGGCTGGGCCTATGGAGTGAGATCCGGCTCCCTGCCTATATTCAACATCTCATATTATCGAATCCTACTTTAGGCAGGTGGTGACTCGCCTCTCCTTGGTGGGCCCCCAAACAGCTAACCCGATGGTCGACGGGGGGCAACACTGTTGAGAGAGGCTGAGGGTGTCGAGAAGTGTGGCTCAGGTTTCACCATCACGAGCGAGTAATCTCGAGCTCGGAGCGGGCTTCCCGCTATTATGCCTTTAGACACTTCTACACCCGAGTGTATGGATCTTGCAGAAATTTAGACAACAGCCTGTTATCCAAATTTCTGCAAATGCCATACCTCTAGCGCCCCACTCAGACCGGCCAATGAAGGCAATGAAGGCTCTGTCCGGCCGTACCTCTGTGTGGCGGACGAGGCGGAGCCCAGTTCTCTCGGAAGAACTCGAGATGATGGTAGGGGGTGGTGTCGCTACACACCAACAGCTCGCCGCTGCTCTGCCCCCTTTATTATTATTAGATATTTATTATAAGATTTTTGTTTATGTTGTACACCCCTACTACTTCCTGAATTTGTTTCTTTACATGTAAGGTTGCCTGGAAGAAATCGCTGTTAGCAATAAGGCCGCCTGTTGTACTATAATATTATGTCCTAATTGTTTTTTCGTAATTGTTATCTATTGTGTACAATAAAGAGAGTATTAATATTATTTATTTATTTTGTATACTTATGCGCAAGGTTATGCACATAGATCAACACGGGCCACCGGACGACTAGAGGGTAGCAGCCATAGTGTCTATTACCGATGCAAAACAATCTGTCGCACAATAAAAATCGTCTATTACTACGAAACTCACACATCAACTTTAACAAAATACATACACACAATTTCACACACACAATTAAACATCTAGGCGACAGCGGCTTCTCGGAAACAAACTCTGATCAGTCGCTCGACCGATCCGCGTATCGTATAAGGTATACCTATTTTTAATTTTAAGCTTGTTTAAATTATGGAAAATTGTAAAAATATGCCTAAGAGATATTTTTAAAAGAGCCGACTGAGTTTTTTCCGGCAAGTTTTTCTCAGATCATATTGGCCTTTGGAACTTTGCCGGTGAATGACAAAGAATGACTCTTTTTCTTTTCTTTTTACTCTTTGTTATCAGTTTGTAAAGGGGAAAAGAGACATTCTACTGATATACTTTTACATTCGTTTATTACATTTAGTTTTATCTTAGTGATATTCTTGACTTTACATATATTTTTTATCTTGTTTGACATGTATATCAATTGTTATTCGCTTTAATTTATTTTGTTTGTTTTTGACGTGTCATAAGAGGTGCCTGTCACCCTAAATGAATAAATGAGTTTCTGATTCTGATTCTATCAGTCCGCCCGATTGTGTTTGTAGTGTAATGAAACGCTTGGGTCTGGTTAACAACTGATTTATTATTTAACTACCCACGACATCTTCCCCTTAAAAAGAAACAACAATAGTAGGTACATACATTAGAGTTCACACACTTATAAATATCTTTTTTTAAATTACATTTTTCACTTCAAATTAGCATCAGTCCATCCTTTTGAATCTTCTGCGAGTAAAAGGAGGCGAATATGAAACTAGCGAGTTTTCACTTAGTTCTCTGCTCGGTTCATACTCGTCCGCCTCTTCCCCAGACACAAATACATCTGAATCATCATCCGATGTAGGAACAGTACAACTTTTTTCGTTACTTTTATTTTGTTCTGATTGATCAGTATCTGTAACTGTCTTTATTAAATGTCGACGATTACGACGATAAATACCTTTTTTATTTTTCACTAGGTAGGAACGCGGAGTTGACGCCTTACCTACAACAGTACCGCGAATTCGTCCATGGTTTTCTAACATTATGACGTCCTCGCCGACATTTAATTCAGATGAAGATTTACTACCTCTGTCGTAATACATTTTATTTTTACGCTGCTTTTCTAATAAACAACCATGTTGTGCTTCCATATTACAATTATTCTGTGCTAATAAATCTGGGTGAACTGGTAGCCTACATTTTAATCGACGTCCCATTAAAAGTTGCGCAGGAGAATTCAAATTTTCTCTTTTTTATTAAGTTATAGGAATACTCCTATAACTATAACCTTTTTGGAAACTTTATGTGTCAGATTTCTTTTTAAACCAAAAATACAGAGCAAATGGGCATTTTTAGGACGTCAGTTCAGTCGCACAACTAGATTTAGTCTAATGAGCAGTCCGGCTGCAACTAGTTTTTATTTACGCATAGGACTATTTGGGCTTGTACTTTGACAGAAGGGAAAGGTCCGGAGTGGCCGGTGACCAGTGGTGCTCTATGGTTGTGCATGACATGTCTTCTAACGTGTACTAGCTAACAGTTTATTTTTTGTTATAGTTTCTATGTATTTATTGCAATACACTATTGTGATGCATATTCATTGCAGTTGTTATTAGATACAAAATGATAGGTACTTTTGTTGGCAGGTAACAATGAAACCAAAACGGAAAGTATCGTCTTAAGTCTAAAGAGATATATCGCTAGTGCCCAGCACCTCCAAAGAAAATGTGTCTGATCTAGGCAACACACGATTTGTTCCAAGTCTACGGCATTTCTAAAGTAAATTAATTATGGTAGGAGGAAAATAAAAATAATTTTGTTTGTAGTTTTATTTATATAAAAATATTCCCTGGTTGATGTGTGTAAAATCAGAAGATAGATTGCATCGATCATCGTTATCGATATTAAAATCTGAAGTCTTGGCAGCAGTATTTTGCTCGCACACAAAAACATGTCACGCGCACTGACGTAATCCGAATTTGGTCTCGTCCTGACTACTCAATTGCCAATCTTTAGTATTATACATCTATGATTACAGTACACAAACAGAGAGAAACTACGTTATCGTAGGGACATATTTCACGTGCGCCGTAATATGTTTATTTACGATGGACGTGGTAAAATAAAAAGGTACATATCAAAATCAATATTTCCAATGAAAATTCGTCTTACCAAGAGATTTAGCATGGAGAAGACAGAGGTAAATGCAAGCATTATTTTATGCATTCTTTGCATTCATGCAAACACCCAATACGATTCACCAGTTACATTTTGTCCCACGTAATAATGGTAGATTTAGATCGTATGATGAGAAGAGACCCTTTAGATCGTATGATGTAGAAGGGATACGCAGGTGTACAAATGTCGCAATAGTTCGCTTTCGAACCAACATCGATATTTGATCTCTGTCGCGTATGTCTCGTCGTCGCAAACTAAGAGCAAAGTTTTACGAGTACTGAATGCCGCAACGCAACGCGGTGGTCCAACCCAAGACCGAAAAAGTATGAGAAGTATTTTTTATTTTTGAAAATTCCTTTTTATCGTTCGAAAACACAAGATTTCATTTCAATTATAAGTACCTAAGAAAAACGCCAGCGGTACACGACGCTTTATTTAGTTACGCCGCGAGCTTGTACTCGGTTTGGTGGGTTTACTCTTGGCGCACCACCTGCCTACCATTCTGTGATCTAATGTCTTACTCAGTTTTATCTGTTATACGTCAATCAGTTGACCCGAACAACAGCTACACGGATAAAAATGTTTTAAATCTTGATTTTTATACTTTGGATTGATCAAAGAACTATTTTGTAGGTTTTCTAACAAACTTTTAACTTTAGCTATATCAACGTGTCGTGATTCTTCTTTAAAGTACATAGACAATTCCTTGTCTTCAGCAAACTTGTTAAGCAGTTCACTTAACTCTTGCAACTGATGTCTTAGTTGATCACATTCTAGCTGAAATATTTTAATCTGTGTATTTCTTTCTTCATCCCGTCTTTTTAACAAACTACGTTGTTGTTGGTAAAGTGCAACATATTCGCAAATGGTGTCAGTTTCATTTTGTAACTGAAGGATGATATGTTCGAGTCTGTGTTTTTCATCTGATAAATTTGCAACTTCGTCCATTATATTTAGAAAGCGTTCTTGTAGCTTTTGCATAGCATCATCTTTAGGAATAATTTCGCTGTTTGCATGTTTTCTCACTATGACTTCTGATTTATTTTGATCATTGTAGAGATTATGAGAAACATTTACATTAATTTCTTCAGTAACTTCTTTGCCATCTTCAACGCACTGATTATCTGTCTTACATGTTTCAGAAGGAATATTACTTCTAAAACAATTTATTTCTTCAAGCACCGTGTCATATTTTTTTTCAATGTCACGATAGCTTGTTAGTAATCTAATCATTTCTTCATCTTTAGCTGTAATTTTTTCTTGTAAATATTTAAATTTTTCTTCTACGTCAGCAAGTTTAAGCATAAGATCTTTGTTCAAAAAATTTTCATGGGTGAGTTTTTCTGTCAGTTCCAACTTGTCTTTACTC